>OX577862.1:60000-10060000 GCA_951213275.1 Idaea straminata
CCTAACCTAACCTAACCTAACCTAACCTAACCTAACCTAACCTAACCTAACCTAACCTAACCTAACCTAACCTAACCTAACCTAACCTAACCTAACCTAACCTAACCTAACCTAACCTAACCTAACCTAACCTAACCTAACCTAACCTAACCTAACCTAACCTAACCTAACCTAACCTAACCTAACCTAACCTAACCTAACCTAACCTAACCTAACCTAACCTAACCTAACCTAACCTAACCTAACCTAACCTAACCTAACCTAACCTAACCTAACCTAACCTAACCTAACCTAACCTAACCTAACCTAACCTAACCTAACCTAACCTAACCTAACCTAACCTAACCTAACCTAACCTAACCTAACCTAACCTAACCTAACCTAACCTAACCTAACCTAACCTAACCTAACCTAACCTAACCTAACCTAACCTAACCTAACCTAACCTAACCTAACCTAACCTAACCTAACCTAACCTAACCTAACCTAACCTAACCTAACCTAACCTAACCTAACCTAACCTAACCTAACCTAACCTAACCTAACCTAACCTAACCTAACCTAACCTAACCTAACCTAACCTAACCTAACCTAACCTAACCTAACCTAACCTAACCTAACCTAACCTAACCTAACCTAACCTAACCTAACCTAACCTAACCTAACCTAACCTAACCTAACCTAACCTAACCTAACCTAACCTAACCTAACCTAACCTAACCTAACCTAACCTAACCTAACCTAACCTAACCTAACCTAACCTAACCTAACCTAACCTAACCTAACCTAACCTAACCTAACCTAACCTAACCTAACCTAACCTAACCTAACCTAACCTAACCTAACCTAACCTAACCTAACCTAACCTAACCTAACCTAACCTAACCTAACCTAACCTAACCTAACCTAACCTAACCTAACCTAACCTAACCTAACCTAACCTAACCTAACCTAACCTAACCTAACCTAACCTAACCTAACCTAACCTAACCTAACCTAACCTAACCTAACCTAACCTAACCTAACCTAACCTAACCTAACCTAACCTAACCTAACCTAACCTAACCTAACCTAACCTAACCTAACCTAACCTAACCTAACCTAACCTAACCTAACCTAACCTAACCTAACCTAACCTAACCTAACCTAACCTAACCTAACCTAACCTAACCTAACCTAACCTAACCTAACCTAACCTAACCTAACCTAACCTAACCTAACCTAACCTAACCTAACCTAACCTAACCTAACCTAACCTAACCTAACCTAACCTAACCTAACCTAACCTAACCTAACCTAACCTAACCTAACCTAACCTAACCTAACCTAACCTAACCTAACCTAACCTAACCTAACCTAACCTAACCTAACCTAACCTAACCTAACCTAACCTAACCTAACCTAACCTAACCTAACCTAACCTAACCTAACCTAACCTAACCTAACCTAACCTAACCTAACCTAACCTAACCTAACCTAACCTAACCTAACCTAACCTAACCTAACCTAACCTAACCTAACCTAACCTAACCTAACCTAACCTAACCTAACCTAACCTAACCTAACCTAACCTAACCTAACCTAACCTAACCTAACCTAACCTAACCTAACCTAACCTAACCTAACCTAACCTAACCTAACCTAACCTAACCTAACCTAATGGTCCCTTAAAGAGAACCACCGACAACGAGTGTATGTATAGTGTACCTACAATGCCGGACCATTGGCCAGCGCCGATCAATGGAAACGAGAAAGTTCTCTTCGATTGATCGACGCTGTTTCCACCCACGCCACGAGGAGGCTGTCCGACTGGTGGGCAACCTAACCTAACCTAACCTAACCTAACCTAACCTAACCTAACCTAACCTAACCTAACCTAACCTAACCTAACCTAACCTAACCTAACCTAACCTAACCTAACCTTTTTTTTTTTTTTTTTTTTTTTTTTTTACGAGGGGAAATGCAGCCTTATGCACCGTCCTGCCACTCCGGGGGGGAGCGGCAGGGATGTGTGGGGCTCCCTCTGGCCTGTGATGGTGGGCGGCCAGAGGTTTACCCACTAAAACCCCTCGGTGTCCAGTCACACCGCGTTGCTAGAGCGCACAGGAACCGTTGCGGATGACATCTATGCGCTCTGGCAGCGGTTGGTCCCGTCGGACCCCATCTCCAAAAACCCCTTGTCGGGGAAAAACCCTCTCGAGAGGCGGCGTGGACACGCCGCCGCCATCTCGGGCTCATTTATTGGCGACGGACCCCCCCGAGTCCGCCGCTGAGAGCCGTTTAAGGTGGCAACAGGTCATTTCTGACCTGTCGCCTTGAGCGCCTGGGGCGCTGGGTGCCGCGGAGGAGTTCGCGTTCTCTCTCCGCGGTCTCCTTGGCACCCATAACCTCCTCGCAAAAGCGGCGAGTCGCTTGCCAAGCGTCGTCACTGCCGACCATGGCCAAAACTACGGCCGGCAGCGACAAATCCTGTCCTATCACCGTCACAAGAGATTGCCGTTGCTCCTCCCAGGCCGGGCAGAACTCCAATGTGTGTTGAGCGGTATCGGAACTGCAGCCGCAGTGATGACACCGCTCATCACTTTCCCGCTGTATTCGACACAGGTACCTTCCGAAGCAACCGTGTCCGGAAAGCACCTGTGTCAAATGAAAGCTTAGCGCCCCGTGGTTTCTGTTAAGCCACTCATCTAGTACGGGCCTTACAGCCTCGATAGTCCTGAGACCGTACTTCGGCTCCTGCAGCCGCGTCCGCCACTCCGCTACCTGGGCCTGGCGAAGAACATCCCGACGCTCCTCCACCTCCCTGAGCGCCGGGCGGTCACCCCGACTCCGCGCCTCCTCACGCCACTCGTACAGCGACGCGAGGGATTTCGCGTCGAGGTCCCATGGCAGAGACCCAGCCAAGACGACGGCTGCTTCCCCCGACACGGTGCGGTATGCCCGCGTGACTCTGATAGCCATCAGCCTCTGCACGCGCAAGAGTGTACTGATGACGCCGTCAGAGACACATGCGGCCCACACCGGAGCGCCGTAAAGTCCCATCGAGCGCAACACTCCCATATATAAACGTCTCGTCGAAGCATTTGGACCACCTAGGTTTGGCAAGAGCCGGGCAAGAGCACCAGCCGCTCCAACCAGCTTCGGCGCTAAACGGCCGAAATGCGCCCTAAAATCCCAATTGCTGTCGAGGACAAGGCCGAGGTATTTTAACGTCGACTCGACAGCAACACGGGTTCCGCCAATTACTAGATGGAAGTCACGGGGTGGCTTATTCTGCGGACCGTAGAAACAGATCGCCTCCGTCTTGCCTAGGGCGACCTCAAGCCCCACGCCTCGGATGCGCTGCACAACGTGTGCCACTCCCGCCGTCGCCAGAATGGCTGCTTCACGGTGCGTTCTCCCCCTGGCAGTAACGAGCGTGTCGTCGGCGTAGCACGTCACGCCAAGGTTTGGAAGAAAGGCACCGCGAAGCACCCAGTCATAACCAATGTTCCACAGGAGTGGACCGAGGACCGACCCCTGTGGAACGCCGCAGGTCATGCGCCACCGCCGCCACCCATCCTGCGTCTCGTAGGCGATCATCCTCTCGGACAAATACGCCTCGAGGATGCGCTGCAGGTACTCGGGTACGCGGTGGTAGCGAAGGGCCTCCCTCACGCACGCCCAGGGAAGCGTGTTAAAAGCGTTAGCGATGTCGAGTGACACCGCCAACAGCACTTCTCCAGCCGCGACGGCTTCTTCTGCAAGTGCCTTAACCCGGAGAATAGCACCAACGGTCGATCGTTCGCTCCGAAACCCGAACTGGTATTCCGATAGGTCCGGCCCGGTCCGGGTGAGGTGGCTGACGAGACGTGCGGCAATAATGCGCTCAAAGAGCTTGCACGCCTCGTCCAGCAGAACGATCGGCCGATACCCCGATGGAGAGTCTTCTGGCCTGCCCTCCTTGCGGAGAAGAACAAGGTTGCCTGTTTTCCATCGAGTAGGGAACTGTCCTTGCTCGAAACAGGCGGTAAACAGCCTCCTTAGACGGTCGCCCAGCTCTCTCGAGGCCAAAACCCACGCGCGACCCGGTATGCCATCCGGCCCAGGTGCGGTGTTCTTAGCACTGAGACGCCGGACGACCATCTTAATCTCCGCGGTTGTTATTTCTAGGGAGCCCTCCTCCTCCTGGGTCGTTGGCTCCGAGGGTGGTGGAGGAGCCATGTGCGGCGGAATGTGGTCTTCCCTCTGCGGGAAGAGCACCGCGACGACCTCCGAGACGAAATGTGGCTCGAGCGTCTGAGTTAACGGAGGAGCCCACGGTTTGAGCTTGTCCCTAGCCAAACGGTAGGGACGCCCCCATGGGTCCTCACTCAAAGACGCGAGCATTTCGTCCCTTGCACGGTCCTTAGCGGCTGCAATGGCCGCTTTCAGGGCCTCCTTGGCGGATTTGTAGGCGGCGTGCAGCCGATCTCCCACAGGGTCCACGTCATCCGGCGAATACGGGCGACCGCGTCGATGACTCCGATGTCGGGTGTACGGGCGTCGCGCTTCTACGCAGGCGGCGCGCAGGGATGCAATATCCGCGCTCCACCAGTACACCCGTCTCGATGGACCTCGCGACTTGACCCGGGGCATCGACGCGTCACAGACGCTCGTCATTGCCTCCGTGAGCCGTTCCGCTTCCAAGTCGACATCGTCCAGGGCATCCGGCATGGGCACCCACGCCTGGACGATAGCGGCCTCCTCCAGTAGCACCCGGTCCAGCCGCTTCAACGCCCACCTGGGGCGGTCCACCCTGACTGAAGGGTTGGAGGTCTGGGTACGAATCTCGAACCGGATGTACCGGTGGTCCGAGAGAGATTCCACCCCCTCAACAACCCTCCAGTCTAGCACCCTGGGTACGAGGGCAGGGCTGGCGAACGTGACGTCCACGATGGACTCGCCCTGCCAACGCACACAAGTGCTTACCGACCCCCGGTTTAGGACCGTGAGACCGACGGCGTCGACCAAACCCTCTAAGAGCACTCCTCTTGAGGAAGTGTGTGCACTACCCCATCTGGTGGACCACGAGTTCAAGTCCCCCAGGAGAAGAACTGGGCAAGGTTGTGTGCGGTCCAGAAGGTCCCCAACCTCGCCCAAGAAGGACTCGAACTCGGAGTCGCGTTGGTTTGGCGAAAAATACACCCCGACGACGACTATGTCCCTCCACATCACCGCGACGTAACCCACGCCACGGGCAATGACCTTCAGGGGTGGCACACACAGGGCATTTGATGGGATGATGGCAACAAGAGCCGCCGTGTCCACTATCCAATTGCTCCGAGGTGGAACCCAATAGGGCTCCGCCACCACAGCCACCTCAATTTTCCATTCTGCCAGTGACGCCACCAGCATGTCTTGCGCCGAACTGCAGTGATTGCAGTTTATCTGCAAGAATCGGTGTCTAAGGTCGTTATCCATTAGGGACACTCGATGTCGATTTCAAACTCCTCCATCACTTCCCGGGAAGCCGCAGGGGCTTCGGAAGTGGCAGGACAGGCTGGAGCCGGATGTGTTGGTTCGACTGCAGCCTTCGTCTTTTTGGGCCTGGGGGCCTGGCAGGCCTTGGTGCCCACCTGATGACCCGCAGGTAGCTTGACTGCCGCACACAGAGCGCAGTGTGAGGCTGCCGAGCAGTCGCTCGCCTTGTGGCCAGGCTTGGCGCACCTGTAGCAGAGGTCGCTACGGTCGACCTCTGACTTACACTGCACTCGGACGTGCCCCGTTTCGAGACAGCGGAAGCAGCGTCTCCCTCTGGGCTGCAACAACTTTACACTGGCTGACACCCAGCCAACCAGGAGACGGCCACTATCCGCTATCTTTTTAGCTGTAGTCACTGGACAGCGCACCCACGCAGCACCCATGCCGGATGAGGCTTGACGGATGGTGCCGATCTTTATCGACTCCGTAGAGCAATCTCCAGCTTTGGCGATCGCCGCCGATAACTCTTCGGCGGTGACCGAATCGTCCAGTCCTGAAATACGGATCTCCGCAGTGGTCACCGGGCGGTGGACACGAACGCAATCCGAACCCAGGGTAGCCCTTATTTGCTCCGCTAATATATCCGCTTTTTCTGCGCCCTCGACACCGGAAACCTCAAATATGCGGGCTCCCGTGGCAGCCCTACGCGGTCGGAGTGCCGGAATTCCAAGGCCAACCCAGTCAATCTTGGACTTGGCCTCGGACAACGCCGTCGCGTAGGTCACTCCTCTCTTCTCAGCCTCTGGCTGCAAAGTTACCACTACGGCTGCAGTCTTGGGAGCGCGTAACCTTGGCTTCCTCGACAGTTTCTCCTTCTTTTCGGCGGCGGTCTGAGTCGACTTTTTGCTCGCCGCACGTTTCCCGCCTTTACCGACGCGCACCCACTCTCTAGATGGAGCGGGTGCTGACGGCTCGGCAGCTTTTGGCGGAGCAGCCTTTGACGCTCCGGTAATAGCTGGTGCTGGAAGGGCAAGAGTTGGAGGTGCCAAAGCACTCTTGGTTTTCTTACCCCGTCCTTTGCCCTTCTTGGAGGGTACCTGTGGTGCTGGTAAAGCTGGCTCCACGGGTTCCAACGAGTCTTCTCGGGCCCTGTCCGCCGCTAAAGGTGGGCGAACACGTGGCGCGGGCGGGAGCCTCTCCTCCAGTGGAGCCAAGCGGGCACTAATCATTGTACCTAAGCTTATGAGCAGTGATCGCTTCAGCTCTTCTACATCTATTCCCTGTTGGGGTCGCGTCTCCGGGTAACTAACTTCCATATCCGAGTTAGGCTGGTTCTCGGCGCCTGGAGTCAGTGATCCACCACTCAGGGCCTTGGTTAGCTGTTCCCTCATAGAAGTCAGCTCTTTTCGAAGTTCAGCCATTTCACGTCTCAGTTTAGCGTTATCCGCCTGGAGAAGCCGGGTCTCCTCTGAAGTAGTGCGATTGCTGAGCTCCTCTACCACCTGTGTGACGCTGGCTGCGGCGTCATTTAGATAAGCCTGGAAACGGCCACATAGCTTCTTGCTATTTTTCGCCACAAACCGGATGGTGTTAACATCGCCAGCGATGCGCTGGCTTAATCCATGTGTAGACAGATCCTCTTCCTGGATATCAACACCTCCCATAACCGCTTCACTAGCACCCGTAGGCACTGTTGTCGACCGCTCCGAGTTTGTTGGGAACTTGAGTCTAAGCTCCCTAGCAGATGCAGCGGCCGCCACAATCTCTTTTTCAGCCTCCAGCCTCATCTGCTGCTTCTCCGTCTCAAGCAGCTGCTGCTTAGCCTGTGCAAGGCCGACATACTCTCCAGTAGACGGGGGACGGCCACGTCCTCGGACCTTGTTTGTTGGTATGGCCGGAGATTTGCCTCCCCAGTCCTCGCCACTAGAGCCATCACTATGTGGCCGTTTTTGCGCTTTTGCGCTGTCACGGCTAACGGCTGACCTATAGCCGGACACAGACACATTGTCGGCGCTTGATGAGTCGGACAGATATAGCTGTCTTTCAAGACTCGACTCCTCACTGCGCAGCCTCTTTTCTTTGAGCTCGTCAGTGCTCAGGCGGTTTAGTCTCACAACCGCGACCGGGCTTCTTGACTTAGCTCTAGGCTTTTCTATCTCCGTTTCGGATCCATCGGACCCTTCCTCTGTCTTCTCGGACTTGCGTCCCTTCTCACGCCTACTACGTCTCTCTTTTCTCTCCTTCACTCTCTCCTTATCTTCATCGTTTTTTGTTTTTATTTTTAAGTATTCCATAACATTCCCACGAGTATGGAACGAAACAAAAGTCCACCCGGGTAGTGCGTCCTTACCACGGGTAAGCCTTTATTTTGGTGACCCAAGAGGGAGGCGGCAGGTACCCTCCTGGGAGGCAGTAGCGACCGACACGACGAGCGAGGCGGACCATTCAGCGCACAAGCGGCACTGACTGGACCGTCCCGCCCGACACCCTGGCCGATCTTGAAGGCTTCGCGCTGCCATTCCGCTTGCCACACAGGGTTTTTTATTTAAAAGTGGTATGCTCCACTTTGTTTTTTATTGAGGTTGGCTCCTCGCAGCCCGGCCAATTAAGGCAAGACCTCCGGTCCCGAGCACGCTCAAGGGATAACGGGCCCTCACCCCCCTCACTTTCGCGAAGGGGTCCCTAAGCTACGTGCACCGGCCAATCAAGGCAAG
Source organism: Idaea straminata (assembly GCA_951213275.1). Lineage (NCBI taxonomy): Eukaryota > Metazoa > Arthropoda > Insecta > Lepidoptera > Geometridae > Idaea > Idaea straminata. The sequence goes on from OX577862.1 coordinate 68,157, forward strand.
CGCACCCCCACCCTGTGTGTAGTGTGAGTGTTGTGTGGTGTATGTGTGTGTGATTGGCTCGGCCAAGCCGATGGTAAAAGCCCACCGACAAGGACGAACCAATGTGTGTGTGTACGATGTCGATGGTCCCCCAGAGAGAACCACCGACAACGAGTGTATGTATAGTGTACCTACAATGCCGGACCATTGGCCAGCGCCGATCAATGGAAATGAGAAAGTTCTCTTCGATTGATCGACGCTGTTTCCACCCACGCCACGAGGAGGCTGTCCGACTGGTGGGCAACCTTTTTTTTTTTTTTTTTTTTTTTTTTTTACGAGGGGAAATGCAGCCTTATGCACCGTCCTGCCACTCCGGGGGGGAGCGGCAGGGATGTGTGGGGCTCCCTCTGGCCTGTGATGGTGGGCGGCCAGAGGTTTACCCACTAAAACCCCTCGGTGTCCAGTCACACCGCGTTGCTAGAGCGCACAGGAACCGTTGCGGATGACATCTATGCGCTCTTGCAGCGGTTGGTCCCGTCGGACCCCATCTCCAAAAACCCCTTGTCGGGGAAAAACCCTCTCGAGAGGCGGCGTGGACACGCCGCCGCCTTCTCGGGCTCATTTATTGGCGACGGACCCCCCCGAGTCCGCCGCTGAGAGCCGTTTAAGGTGGCAACAGGTCATTTCTGACCTGTCGCCTTGAGCGCCTGGGGCGCTGGGTGCCGCGGAGGAGTTCGCGCTCTCTCTCCGCGGACTCCTTGGCGCCCATGACCGCCTCGCAAAAGCGGCGAGTCGCCTGCCAAGCTTCGTCACCACCGACCATGGCCAAAACTACAGCCGGCAGCGACAAATCCTGCCCTATAACCGTCACAAGAGATTGCCGTTGCTCCTCCCAGGCCGGGCAGAACTCCAATGTGTGTTGAGCGGTGTCGGAATTGCAGCCGCAGTGATGACACCGCTCATCACTCTCCCGCTGTATTCGACACAGGTACCTTCCGAAGCAACCATGTCCGGAAAGTACCTGTGTCAAATGGAAGCTCAGCGCCCCGTGGTTTCTGTTGAGCCACTCGTCTAGTACGGGCCTTACAGCCTCGATAGTCCTGAGACCGTACCTCGGCTCCTGCAGCCGCATCCGCCACTCCGCTACCTGGGCCTGGCGAAGAACATCCCGACGCTCCTCCACCTCCCTGAGCGCCGGGCGGTCACCCCGACTCCGCGCCTCCTCACGCCACTCGTAGAGCGACGCGAGGGATTTCGCGTCGAGGTCCCATGGCAGAGACCCAGCCAAGACGACGGCTGCTTCCCCCGACACGGTGCGGTATGCTCGCGTGATTCTGATGGCCATCAGCCTCTGCACGCGCAAGAGTGTACTGATGACGCCATCAGAGACACATGCGGCCCACACCGGGGCGCCGTAAAGACCCATCGAGCGCAACACTCCCATATATAGACGTCTCGTCGAAGCATTTGGACCACCTAGGTTTGGCAAGAGCCGGGCAAGAGCACCCGCCGCTCCAACCAGCTTCGGCGCCAAACGACCGAAATGCGCCCTGAAGTCCCAGTTGCTGTCGAGGACAAGGCCGAGGTATTTCAACGTCGACTCGACAGCAACACGGGTTCCGCCAATGACTAGATGGAAGTCACGGGGTGGATTATTTCGCGGACCGTAGAAACAGATCGCCTCCGTCTTGCCTAGGGCGACCTCAAGCCCCAAGCCTCGGATGCGCTGCACAACGTGTGCCACTCCCGCCGTCGCCAGAATGGCTGCTTCACGGTGCGTTCTCCCCCTGGCAGTAACGAGCGTGTCGTCGGCGTAACACGTCACGCCAAGGTTTGGAAGAAAGGCACCGCGAAGCACCCAGTCATAACCAATGTTCCACAGGAGTGGACCGAGGACCGACCCCTGTGGAACGCCGCAGGTCATGCGCCACCGCCGCCACCCATCCTGCGTCTCGTAGGCGATCGTCCTCTCGGACAAATACGCCTCGAGGATGCGCTGCAGGTACTCGGGTACGCGGTGGTAGCGAAGGGCCTCCCTCACGCACGCCCAGGGAAGCGTGTTAAAGGCGTTGGCGATGTCGAGTGACACCGCCAACAGCACTTCTCCAGCCGCGACGGCTTCTTCTGCAAGTGCCTTAACCCGGAGGATAGCACCAACGGTCGATCGTTCGCTCCGAAACCCGAACTGGTATTCCGATAGGTCCGGCCCGGTCCGGGTGAGGTGGCTGACAAGGCGTGCGGCAATGATGCGCTCAAAGAGCTTGCACGCCTCGTCCAGCAGAACGATCGGCCGATACCCCGATGGAGAGTCTTCTGGCCTGCCCTCCTTACGGAGAAGAACAAGGTTGCCTGTTTTCCACCGAGTAGGGAACTGTCCTTGCTCGAAACAGGCGGTAAACAGTCTCCTCAGACGGTCGCCTAGCTCTCTCGAGGCCAGAACCCACGCGCGACCCGGTATACCATCCGGCCCAGGTGCGGTGTTCTTAGCACTGAGGCGCCGGACGACCATCTTAATCTCTGCGGTGGTTACTTCAATGGAGCCCTCCTCCTCCTGGGTCGTTGGCTCCGAGGGTGGTGGAGGAGCCATGTGCGGTGGAATGTGGTCTTCCCTCTGCGGGAAGAGCACCGCGACGACCTCAGAGACGAAATGTGGCTCGAGCGTCTGAGTTAACGGAGGAGCCCACGGTTTGAGCTTGTCCCTAGCCAAACGGTAGGGACGCCCCCATGGGTCCTCACTCAAAGACGCGAGCATTTCGTCCCTTGCACGGTCCTTAGCGGCTGCAATGGCCGCTTTCAGGGCCTCCTTGGCGGACTTGTAGGCGGCGTGCAGCCGGTCTCCCACAGGGTCCACGTCATCCGGCGAATGCGGGCGACCGCGTCGATGACTCCGATGTCGGGTGTATGGGCGTCGCGCTTCTACGCAGGCGGCGCGCAGGGATGCAATATCCGCGCTCCACCAGTACACCCGTCTCGATGGACCTCGCGACTTGACCCGGGGCATCGACGCGTCACAGACGCTCGTCATTGCCTCCGTGAGCCGTTCCGCTTCCAAATCGACATCGTCCAGGGTATCCGGCACGGGCACCCACGCCTGGACGATAGCGGCCTCCTCCAGTAGCACTCGGTCCAGCCGCTTCAACGCCCACCTGGGGCGGTCCACCCTGACTGAAGGGTTGGAGGTCTGGGTACGAATCTCGAACCGGATGTACCGGTGGTCCGAGAGAGATTCCACCCCCTCAACAACCCTCCAGTCTAGCACTCTGGGTGCGAGGGCAGGGCTGGCGAACGTGACGTCCACGATCGACTCGCCCTGCCAACGCACACAGGTGCTTACCAACCCTCGGTTTAGGACCGTGAGGCTGACGGCGTCGACCAAACCCTCCAGGAGCACGCCCCTCGAGGAAGTGTGTGCACTACCCCATCTGGTGGACCACGAGTTCAAGTCCCCCAGGAGGAGAGCCGGGCGAGGTTGTGTGCGGTCCAGAAGGGCCCCAACCTCGCCCAAGAAGGACTCGAACTCGGAGTCGCGTCGGTTTGGCGAAAAATACACCCCGATGACGACTATGTCCCTCCACATCACCGCGACGTACCCCACGCCACGGGCAATGACCTTCAGGGGTGGCACACACAGGGCATTTGATGGGATGATGGCAACGAGAGCCGCCGTGTCCACTATCCAATTGCTCCGAGGTGGAATCCAATAGGGCTCCGCCACCACAGCCACCTCAATTTCCCATTCTGCCAGTGACGCCACCAGCATGTCTTGCGCCGAACTGCAGTGGTTGCAGTTTATCTGCAGGAATCGGTGTCTAAGGTCGTAAGCCATTAGGGACACTCGATGTCGATATCAATCTCATCCATCACTTCCCGGGAAGCCGCAGGGGCTTCGGAAGTGGCAGGACAGGCTGGAGCCGGATGTGATGGTCCGACTGCAGCCTTCGTCTTTTTGGGCCTGGGGGCCTGGCAGGCCTTGGTGCCCACCTGATGACCCGCAGGTAGCTTGGCTGCCGCACACAGAGCGCAGTGTGAGGCTGCCGAGCAGTCGCTCGCCTTGTGGCCAGGCTTGGCGCACCTGTAGCAGAGGTCGCTACGGTCGACCTCTGACTTACACTGCACTCGGACGTGCCCCGTTTCGAGACAGCGGAAGCAGCGTCTCCCTCTGGGCTGCAATAATTTTACACCGGCTGACACCCAGCCAACCAGGAGACGGCCACTATCCGCTATCTTTTTAGCTGCAGTCACTGGACAGCGCACCCACGCAGCACCCATGCCGGATGAGGCTTGACGGATGGTGCCGATCTTTATCGACTCCGTAGAGCAATCTCCAGCTTTAGCGATCGCCGCCGTTAACTCTTCGACGGTTACCGAATCGTCCAATCCTGAAATACGGATCTCCGCAGTGGTCACCGGGCGGTGCACACGAACGCAATCCGAACCCAGGGTAGCCCTTATTTGCTCCGCCAATATGTCTGCTTTTTCTGCGCCCTCGACACCGGAAACCTCAAATATGCGGGCTCCCGTGGCAGCCCTACGCGGTCGGAGTGCCGGAATCCCCAGGCCAACCCAGTCGATCTTGGACTTGGCCTCAGATAACGCCGTCGCGTAGGTCACCCCTCTCTTCTCTGCCTCCGGCTGCAACGTTATCACTACGGCTGCAGTCTTGGGAGCGCGCAACTTTGGCTTCCTCGGCAGTTTATCCTTCTTTTCGGCGGCGGTCTGAGTCGACTTTTTGCTCGCCGCACGTTTCCCTCCTTTACCGACGCGCACCCACTCTCTAGATGGAGCGGTAGCTGACGACGCGGCAGTTTTTGGCGGAGCAGCCTTTGACGCTCCGGTAATAGCTGGTGCTGGAGGGGCAAGAGTTGGAGCTGCCGGAGCACTCTTTGTTTTCTTACCCCGTCCTTTGCCCTTCTTGGAGGGTACCTGTGGTGCTGGTAAAGCTGGCTCCACGGGTTCCACCGAGGCTTCTCGGGCTCTATCCGCCGCTAAAGGCGGGCGCACACGTGGCGCGGGCGGGAGCCTCTCTTCCAGTGGAGCCAAGCGGGCACTTATCATTGTACCTAAGCTTATAAGCAGTGATCGCTTCAGCTCCTCTACGTCTATTCCCTGTTGGGGTCGCGTCTCCGAATAACTTACTTCCATATCCGAGATAGGCTGGTTCTCGACGCCTGGAGTCAGTGATCCACCACTCAGGGCCTTGGTTAGCTGTTCCCTCATAGATGTCAGCTCCTTTCGAAGTTCAGCCATTTCACGCCTCAGTTTAGCGTTATCCGCCTGGAGAAGCCGGGTCTCCTCTGAAGCCGTGCGATGGCTGAGCTCCTCTACCACTTGTGTGACGCTGGCTGCGGCGTCATTTAGGTAGGCCTGGAAACGGCCACATAGCTTCTTACTATTTTTCGCCACAAACCTGATGGTGTTGACATCACCAGCGATGCGCTGGCTTAGTCCAAGGGTAGAAGAATCCTCTTCCTGGGTATTGACACCTCCCATAACCGCTTCACTAGCACCCGTAGGCACTGTTGTCGACCGCTCCGAGTTTGTTGGGAACTTGAGCCTAAGCTCCCTAGCAGATGCAGCGGCCGCCACAATCTCTTTTTCAGCCTCCAGCCTCATCTGCTGCTTCTCCGTCTCAAGCAGCTGCTGCTTAGCCTGTGCAAGGCCGACATACTCTCCAGTGGACGGGGGACGGCCACGTCCTCGGACCTTGTTCATTGGAATGCCCGGAGATTGACCTCCCCATTCCTCGCCGCTAGAGCCATCACTATGTGGCCGTTTTTGCGCTTTTGTGCTGTCACGGCTAACAGCTGACCTATAGCCGGACACAGACACATTGTCGGCGCCTGAAGAGTCGGACAGATACAGCTGTCTTTCAAGACTCGACTCCTCACTGCGCAGCCTCTTTTCTTTGAGCTCCTCAGTGCTCAGGCGGTTTAGTCTCACAACCGCGACCGGGCTTCTTGAATTAGCTCTAGGCTTTTCCATCTCCGTTTCGGATCCATCGGACCCTTCCTCTGTCTTCTCGGACTTGCGTCCCTTCTCACGCCTACTACGTCTCTCTTTTCTCTCCTTCACTCTCTCCTTATCTTCATCGTTTTTTGTTTTTATTTTTAGGTATTCCATAACATTCCCACGAGTATGGAACGAAACAAAAGTCCACCCGGGTAGTGCGTCCTTACCACGGGTAAGCCTTTATTTTGGTAACCCAAGAGGGGGGCGGCAGGTACCCTCCTGGGAGGCAGTAGCGACCGACACGACGAGCGAGGCGGACCATTCAGCGCACAAGCGGCACTGACTGGACCGTCCCGCCCGACACCCTGGCCGATCTTGAAGGCTTCGCGCTGCCATTCCGCTTGCCACACAGGGTTTTTTATTTAAAAGTGGTATGCTCCACTTTGTTTTTTATTGAGGTTGGCTCCTCGCGGTCCGGCCAATTAAGGCAAGACCTCCGGTCCCGAGCACGCTCAAGGGATAACGGGCCCTCACCCCCCTCACTTTCGCGAAGGGGTCCCTAAGCTACGTGCACCGGCCAATCAAGGCAAGCGCACCCCCACCCTGTGTGTAGTGTAAGTGTTGTGTGGTGTATGTGTGTGTGTGATTGGCTCGGCCAAGCCGATGGTAAAAGCCCACCGACAAGGACGAACCAATGTGTGTGTGTACGATGTCGATGGTCCCCCAGAGAGAACCACCGACAACGAGTGTATGTATAGTGTACCTACAATGCCGGACCATTGGCCAGCGCCGATCAATGGAAATGAGAAAGTTCTCTTCGATTGATCGACGCTGTTTCCACCCACGCCACGAGGAGGCTGTCCGACTGGTGGGCACTGGTGGGCAACCTAACCTAACCTAACCTAACCTAACCTAACCTAACCTAACCTAACCTAACCTAACCTAACCTAACCTAACCTAACCTAACCTAACCTAACCTTTTTTTTTTTTTTTTTTTTTTTTTTTTTACGAGGGGAAATGCAGCCTTATGCACCGTCCTGCCACTCCGGGGGGGAGCGGCAGGGATGTGTGGGGCTCCCTCTGGCCTGTGATGGTGGGCGGCCAGAGGTTTACCCACTAAAACCCCTCGGTGTCCAGTCACACCGCGTTGCTAGAGCGCACAGGAACCGTTGCGGATGACATCTATGCGCTCTGGCAGCGGTTGGTCCCGTCGGACCCCATCTCCAAAAACCCCTTGTCGGGGAAAAACCCTCTCGAGAGGCGGCGTGGACACGCCGCCGCCTTCTCGGGCTCATTTATTGGCGACGGACCCCCCCGAGTCCGCCGCTGAGAGCCGTTTAAGGTGGCAACAGGTCATTTCTGACCTGTCGCCTTGAGCGCCTGGGGCGCTGGGTGCCGCGGAGGAGTTCGCGCTCTCTCTCCGCGGACTCCTTGGCGCCCATGACCGCCTCGCAAAAGCGGCGAGTCGCCTGCCAAGCTTCGTCACCACCGACCATAGCCAGAACTACAGCCGGCAGCGATAAATCCTGCCCTATCACTGTTACAAGACATTGCCGTTGCTCCTCCCAGGCCGGACAGAATTCCAACGTGTGTTGAGCGGTGTCGGAGCTGCAGCCGCAGTGGTGACACCGCTCATCACTTTCCCGCTGTATTCGACACAGGTACCTTCCGAAGCAACCGTGTCCGGAAAGCACCTGTGTCAAATGAAAGCTTAGCGCCCCGTGGTTTCTGTTAAGCCACTCATCTAGTACGGGCCTTACAGCCTCGATAGTCCTGAGACCGTACCTCGGCTCCTGCAGCCGCGTCCGCCACTCCGCTACCTGGGCCTGGCGAAGAACATCCCGACGCTCCTCCACCTCCCTGAGCGCCGGGCGGTCACCCCGACTCCGCGCCTCCTCACGCCACTCGTACAGCGACGCGAGGGATTTCGCGTCGAGGTCCCATGGCAGAGACCCAGCCAAGACGACGGCTGCTTCCCCGGACACGGTGCGGTATGCCCGCGTGACTCTGATAGCCATCAGCCTCTGCACGCGCAAGAGTGTACTGATGACGCCGTCAGAGACACATGCGGCCCACACCGGAGCGCCGTAAAGTCCCATCGAGCGCAACACTCCCATATATAAACGTCTCGTCGAAGCATTTGGACCACCTAGGTTTGGCAAGAGCCGGGCAAGAGCACCAGCCGCTCCAACCAGCTTCGGCGCTAAACGGCCGAAATGCGCCCTAAAATCCCAATTGCTGTCGAGGACAAGGCCAAGGTATTTTAGCGTCGACTCGACAGCAACACGGGTTCCGCCAATTACTAGGTGGAAGTCACGGGGTGGCTTATTCTGCGGACCGTAGAAACAGATCGCCTCCGTCTTGCCTAGGGCGACCTCAAGCCCCAAGCCTCGGATGCGCTGCACAACGTGTGCCACTCCCGCCGTCGCCAGAATGGCTGCTTCACGGTGCGTTCTCCCCCTGGCAGTAACGAGCGTGTCGTCGGCGTAGCACGTCACGCCAAGGTTTGGAAGAAAGGCACCGCGAAGCACCCAGTCATAACCAATGTTCCACAGGAGTGGACCGAGGACCGACCCCTGTGGAACGCCGCAGGTCATGCGCCACCGCCGCCATCCATCCTGCGTCTCGTAGGCGATCATCCTCTCGGACAAATACGCCTCGAGGATGCGCTGCAGGTACTCGGGTACGCGGTGGTAGCGAAGGGCCTCCCTCACGCACGCCCAGGGAAGCGTGTTAAAAGCGTTGGCGATGTCGAGTGACACCGCCAACAGCACTTCTCCAGCCGCGACGGCTTCTTCTGCAAGTGCCTTAACCCGGAGAATAGCACCAACGGTCGATCGTTCGCTCCGAAACCCGAACTGGTATTCCGATAGGTCCGGCCCGGTCCGGGTGAGGTGGCTGACGAGACGTGCGGCAATAATGCGCTCAAAGAGCTTGCACGCCTCGTCCAGCAGAACGATCGGCCGATACCCCGATGGAGAGTCTTCTGGCCTGCCCTCCTTGCGGAGAAGAACAAGGTTGCCTGTTTTCCATCGAGTAGGGAACTGTCCTTGCTCGAAACAGGCGGTAAACAGCCTCCTCAGACGGTCGCCCAGCTCTCTAGAGGCCAGAACCCACGCGCGACCCGGTATGCCATCCGGCCCAGGTGCGGTGTTCTTAGCACTGAGACGCCGGACGACCATCTTAATCTCCGCGGTTGTTACTTCTAGGGAGCCCTCCTCCTCCTGGGTCGTTGGCTCCGAGGGTGGTGGAGGAGCCATGTGCGGTGGAATGTGGTCTTCCCTCTGCGGGAAGAGCACCGCGACGACCTCCGAGACGAAATGTGGCTCGAGCGTCTGAGTTAACGGAGGAGCCCACGGTTTGAGCTTGTCCCTAGCCAAACGGTAGGGACGCCCCCATGGGTCCTCACTCAAAGACGCGAGCATTTCGTCCCTTGCACGGTCCTTAGCGGCTGCAATGGCCGCTTTCAGGGCCTCCTTGGCGGATTTGTAAGCGGCGTGCAGCCGATCTCCCACAGGGTCCACGTCATCCGGCGAATACGGGCGACCGCGTCGATGACTCCGATGTCGGGTGTACTGGCGTCGCGCTTCTACGCAGGCGGCGCGCAGGGATGTAATATCCGCGCTCCACCAGTACACCCGTCTCGATGGACCTCGCGACTTGACCCGGGGCATCGACGCGTCACAGACGCTCGTCATTGCCTCCGTGAGCCGTTCCGCTTCCAAGTCGACATCGTCCAGGGCATCCGGCATGGGCACCCACGCCTGGACGATAGCGGCCTCCTCCAGTAGCACCCGGTCCAGCCGCTTCAACGCCCACCTGGGGCGGTCCACCCTGACTGAAGGGTTGGAGGTCTGGGTACGAATCTCGAACCGGATGTACCGGTGGTCCGAGAGAGATTCCACCCCCTCAACAACCCTCCAGTCTAGCACCCTGGGTACGAGGGCAGGGCTGGCGAACGTGACGTCCACGATGGACTCGCCCTGCCAACGCACACAAGTGCTTACCGACCCCCGGTTTAGGACCGTGAGACCGACGGCGTCGACCAAACCCTCTAAGAGCACTCCTCTTGAGGAAGTGTGTGCACTACCCCATCTGGTGGACCACGAGTTTAAGTCCCCCAGGAGAAGAGCTGGGCAAGGTTGTGTGCGGTCTAGAAGGTCCCCAACCTCGCCCAGGAAGGACTCGAACTCGGAGTCCCGCCGGTTTGGCGAAAAGTACACCCCGACGACGACGATGTCCCTCCACATCACCGCGACGTAACCCACGCCACGGGCAATGATCTTAAGGGGTGGCACACACAGGGCATTCGATGGGATGATGGCAACGAGAGCCGCCGTGTCCACTATCCAATTACTCCGAGGTGGAATCCAGTAGGGCTCCGCCACCACAGCCACCTCAATTTCCCATTCTGCCAGTGACGCCACCAGCATGTCTTGCGCCGTACTGCAGTGGTTGCAGTTTATCTGCAGGAATCGGTGTCTAAGGTCGTAAGCCATTAGGGACACTCGATGTCGATACCAATCTCATCCATCACTTCCCGGGAAGCCGCAGGGGCTTCGGAAGTGGCAGGACAGGCTGGAGCCGGATGTGTTGGTCCGACTGCAGCCTTCGTCTTTTTGGGCCTGGGGGCCTGGCAGGCCTTGGTGCCCACCTGATGACCCGCAGGTAGCTTGGCTGCCGCACACAGAGCGCAGTGTGAGGCTGCCGAGCAGTCGCTCGCCTTGTGGCCAGGCTTGGCGCACCTGTAGCAGAGGTCGCTACGGTCGACCTCTGACTTACACTGCACTCGGACGTGCCCCGTTTCGAGACAGCGGAAGCAGCGTCTCCCTCTGGGCTGCAATAATTTTACACTGGCTGACACCCAGCCAACCAGGAGACGGCCACTATCCGCTATCTTTTTAGCTGCAGTCACTGGACAGCGCACCCACGCAGCACCCATGCCGGATGAGGCTTGGCGGATGGTGCCGATCTTTATCGACTCCGTAGAGCAATCTCCAGCTTTGGCGATCGCCGCCGTTAACTCTTCGACGGTTACCGAATCGTCCAATCCTGAAATACGGATCTCCGCAGTGGTCACCGGGCGGTGCACACGAACGCAATCCGAACCCAGGGTAGCCCTTATTTGCTCCGCCAATATGTCTGCTTTTTCTGCGCCCTCGACACCGGAAACCTCAAATATGCGGGCTCCCGTGGCAGCCCTACGCGGTCGGAGTGCCGGAATCCCCAGGCCAACCCAGTCGATCTTGGACTTGGCCTCAGATAACGCCGTCGCGTAGGTCACCCCTCTCTTCTCTGCCTCCGGCTGCAACGTTATCACTACGGCTGCAGTCTTGGGAGCGCGCAACCTTGGCTTCCTCGGCAGTTTCTCCTTCTTTTCGGCGGCGGTCTGAGTCGACTTTTTGCTCGCCGCACGTTTCCCTCCTTTACCGACGCGCACCCACTCTCTAGATGGAGCGGTAGCTGACGACGCGGCAGTTTTTGGCGGAGCAGCCTTTGACGCTCCGGTAATAGCTGGTGCTGGAGGGGCAAGAGTTGGAGCTGCCGGAGCACTCTTTGTTTTCTTACCCCGTCCTTTGCCCTTCTTGGAGGGTACCTGTGGTGCTGGTAAAGCTGGCTCCACGGGTTCCACCGAGGCTTCTCGGGCTCTATCCGCCGCTAAAGGCGGGCGCACACGTGGCGCGGGCGGGAGCCTCTCCTCCAGTGGAGCCAAGCGGGCACTTATCATTGTGCCTAAGCTTATAAGCAGTGATCGCTTCAGCTCCTCTACGTCTATTCCCTGTTGGGGTCGCGTCTCCGGATAACTTACTTCCATATCCGAGATAGGCTGGTTCTCGACGCCTGGAGTCAGTGATCCACCACTCAAGGCCTTGGTTAGCTGTTCCCTCATAGATGTCAGCTCCTTTCGAAGTTCAGCCATTTCACGCCTCAGTTTAGCGTTATCCGCCTGGAGAAGCCGGGTCTCCTCTGAAGCCGTGCGATGGCTGAGCTCCTCTACCACTTGTGTGACGCTGGCTGCGGCGTCATTTAGGTAGGCCTGGAAACGGCCACATAGCTTCTTACTATTTTTCGCCACAAACCGGATGGTGTTGACATCACCAGCGATGCGCTGGCTTAGTCCAAGGGTAGAAGAATCCTCTTCCTGGGTATTGACACCTCCCATAACCGCTTCACTAGCACCCGTAGGCACTGTTGTCGACCGCTCCGAGTTTGTTGGGAACTTGAGCCTAAGCTCCCTAGCAGATGCAGCGGCCGCCACAATCTCTTTTTCAGCCTCCAGCCTCATCTGCTGCTTCTCCGTCTCAAGCAGCTGCTGCTTAGCCTGTGCAAGGCCGACATACTCTCCAGTAGACGGGGGACGGCCACGTCCTCGGACCTTGTTCGTTGGTATGGCCGGAGATTTGCCTCCCCATTCCTCGCCACTAGAGCCATCACTATGTGGCCGTTTTTGCGCTTTTGCGCTGTCACGGCTAACGGCTGACCTATAGCCGGACACAGACATATTGTCGGCGCTTGATGAGTCGGACAGATACAGCTGTCTTTCAAGACTCGACTCCTCACTGCGCAGCCTCTTTTCTTTGAGCTCTTCAGTGCTCAGGCGGTTTAGTGTCACAACCGCGACCGGGCTTCTTGAATTAGCTCTAGGCTTTTCCATCTCCGTTTCGGATCCATCGGACCCTTCCTCTGTCTTCTCGGACTTGCGTCCCTTCTCACGCCTACTACGTCTCTCTTTTCTCTCCTTCACTCTCTCCTTTTCTTCATCGTTTTTTGTTTTTATTTTTAGGTATTCCATAACATTCCCACGAGTATGGAACGAAACAAAAGTCCACCCGGGTAGTGCGTCCTTACCACGGGTAAGCCTTTATTTTGGTAACCCAAGAGGGGGGCGGCAGGTACCCTCCTGGGAGGCAGTAGCGACCGACACGACGAGCGAGGCGGACCATTCAGCGCACAAGCGGCACTGACTGGACCGTCCCGCCCGACACCCTGGCCGATCTTGAAGGCTTCGCGCTGCCATTCCGCTTGCCACACAGGGTTTTTTATTTAAAAGTGGTATGCTCCACTTTGTTTTTTATTGAGGTTGGCTCCTCGCGGCCCGGCCAATTAAGGCAAGACCTCCGGTCCCGAGCACGCTCAAGGGATAACGGGCCCTCACCCCCCTCACTTTCGCGAAGGGATCCCTAAGCTACGTGCACCGGCACAATCAAGGCAAGCGCACCCCCACCATGTGTGTAGTGTAAGTGTTGTGTGGTGTATGTGTGTGTGATTGGCTCGGCCAAGCCGATGGTAAAAGCCCACCGACGAGGACGAACCAATGTGTGTGTGTGTGATATGTCGATGGTCCCCCAAAGAGAACCACCGACAACAAGTGTATGTATAGTGTACCTACAATGCCGGACCATTGGCCAGCGCCGATCAATGGAAACGAGAAAGTTCTCTTCGATTGATCGACGCTGTTTCCACCCACGCCACGAGGAGGCTGTCCGACTGGTGGGCAACCTAACCTAACCTAACCTAACCTAACCTAACCTAACCTAACCTAACCTAACCTAACCTAACCTAACCTAACCTAACCTAACCTAACCTAACCTAACCTAACCTTTTTTTTTTTTTTTTTTTTTTTTTTTTTTTTTTTCGTGAGGAAAATGCATTGAACTGCTTCCCCACCGTCCCAGGGGTGGAGCGGTGGGGTATGTGGGGCTCTCCGGCCGTGAAGCGGCCGGCCTACCCACTAAAAACCTCACGGTTGCCTTCCTCAGGCATCTGGGGGGGCCCCGGGATCGCGTCAGCACACCGGGACCCACCCGCCTTTGCTCCCCCAATTACTTGGGGGGGCCCTCTCCCGAGGGAGCCCAGCAGGGGCTCCCTCATTGAAACAGCCCGCCATAACGGCGGCGCCATCCCGGGCCGCTACCACGGGCACACCAACCCCCGCGGTGCACCCGCACGCGAGCCCGTCGCGGCGGCCAGCCACACCATGTGGCCCGCCGCCGCCGCCATCGAGCGGGATCAGCTTTCTCCCGATCCCGCCCCGCGCCCTCCCTCTGGAGCATCACTGCCACACAGAAGGAGAGCGCCGCCTCCTACCACTCGCACATCCACTCTGCCCTCTGCTCGACAGAGGGACAGGCAGAGCGCCCTCCGGGGACCACTTCGCTTCACTACAGGCTGGATTGCCTGCAGCTACTGAGCCCCCCCGCCACGACAAGGCGTGGTCCCGTGGGGGGGAACCTAACCTAACCTAACCTAACCTAACCTAACCTAACCTAACCTAACCTAACCTAACCTAACCTAACCTAACCTAACCTAACCTAACCTAACCTAACCTAACCTAACCTAACCTAACCTAACCTAACCTAACCTAACCTAACCTAACCTAACCTAACCTAACCTAACCTAACCTAACCTAACCTAACCTAACCTAACCTAACCTAACCTAACCTAACCTAACCTAACCTAACCTAACCTAACCTAACCTAACCTAACCTAACCTAACCTAACCTAACCTAACCTAACCTAACCTAACCTAACCTAACCTAACCTAACCTAACCTAACCTAACCTAACCTAACCTAACCTAACCTAACCTAACCTAACCTAACCTAACCTAACCTAACCTAACCTAACCTAACCTAACCTAACCTAACCTAACCTAACCTAACCTAACCTAACCTAACCTAACCTAACCTAACCTAACCTAACCTAACCTAACCTAACCTAACCTAACCTAACCTAACCTAACCTAACCTAACCTAACCTAACCTAACCTAACCTAACCTAACCTAACCTAACCTAACCTAACCTAACCTAACCTAACCTAACCTAACCTAACCTAACCTAACCTAACCTAACCTAACCTAACCTAACCTAACCTAACCTAACCTAACCTAACCTAACCTAACCTAACCTAACCTAACCTAACCTAACCTAACCTAACCTAACCTAACCTAACCTAACCTAACCTAACCTAACCTAACCTAACCTAACCTAACCTAACCTAACCTAACCTAACCTAACCTAACCTAACCTAACCTAACCTAACCTAACCTAACCTAACCTAACCTAACCTAACCTAACCTAACCTAACCTAACCTAACCTAACCTAACCTAACCTAACCTAACCTAACCTAACCTAACCTAACCTAACCTAACCTAACCTAACCTAACCTAACCTAACCTAACCTAACCTAACCTAACCTAACCTAACCTAACCTAACCTAACCTAACCTAACCTAACCTAACCTAACCTAACCTAACCTAACCTAACCTAACCTAACCTAACCTAACCTAACCTAACCTAACCTAACCCCAGTTGCGCACCTCCCGCCGTTGAGAGTGTCACGAATTAGAGTCGCTCCGCACTTAAAAATTCAATAAAATTAGTAAAACTTCACGTATCGAGTTGGGGAAACTTTTAACCCTCTTCAATAGTCGTGATTAAATGTGTTTTAAAATAAAAGTGAAGAAAAAGTGAAAAATAAGTGAATTTCGAGAAAGTTTGGTGAA
Source organism: Idaea straminata (assembly GCA_951213275.1). Taxonomy (NCBI): domain Eukaryota; kingdom Metazoa; phylum Arthropoda; class Insecta; order Lepidoptera; family Geometridae; genus Idaea; species Idaea straminata. The sequence continues at coordinate 83,591 of OX577862.1, forward strand.
AATTTAACAAAAAAGTGCTAAATTTCGTGACAAAAACGCTGATATCTCCGGCGTTTCAGCGATAACAACATCATCTTTTGTTATCACCCGACGCGTCTCGGTGAGACCTATCTCCCGAGACCAACATTGGAATTTTCCGGGAGAGGACAGCAGAGCTACTGGACAATTTCCGGTTTTCACACGTGGTGTGGGAAATCGATCCAACAAAGTTTGACCGAATTTGACATTGCCATCGCCTGGAAAACGTCGAGTGGAACCTGGAGCCAAAAGTTAAGTGGATAAGAAAATATAAGACTTTAAAAATTTCCACTTTTCAAAAGTACAAAATAATAACATTGTAGATACCATAACTCTGAAAATAATGCTGAAACTAATAGTTTTTAAGTAGTTTATAGATAGCCCTTAAGCTGAAATTGTTTGTGACAAAAATTTAGGACACTTTCCCCGGGAAAATTTTTTAGCTATTTAGGTTACAAACTTATGACTGGAATTTTTTGAAATTTGTTTTTTGTTTATAGCATTTTTATTTTTAGAGTTAAATTTTTTATTTTTATATATGTGTTAGACCTTATTGCCCCGCATCTTTTGACATCAATTTTATAATTTTATTACTAATATATTAGATTTTATAATTAAAAATACAAAATATTTTTGACATTTTAGAAAAATATGCAAAAAGACATCAAAAAATCAAAATTAAATTTTATTTATTTTTTGACAAATTAGGATAATTCAAGCCACACAAATTGACGTAATTTTTATATTTTTAGCTTAATAAATAACAAAGTTATTAGAATTATAAGGTTGACAGCGGGGCAGGAAAAGTCGAGGAAATTCTCAAGTTCACGGGGTTGTAACTTCCCCCCGGGGTGACTTTTTCAAAAAATTCTTTTGCAGAAGTCATTTTTTTGGGGGTCTCTACACACAGTAAAATTTTCAAAATTCTAGCATCAAAATTGGGGGGGGTCATTTTTGGAAAATAATTACGTAAATCGCAAATTTCAAAATTGTATATCTCGGCAACTATTAGGTTTAAAATCACGGGGTTTTTTGGAAACAGTTAAGATCGCCGAGATCTACAACTCATTCATAGAGCTCAAGCGTGGTAGAGCACCCCCCTCGGAGGGGGAGGGTGAAAACCAGCTTTACGTGAACTTGGGAATATCGGGAGAACGGAGGGTAATATTTAGACTGCGCAACTTAGTTTTAGGGTAATTTAAGCAACTGACTCTAGGTAGAGTCGAAAAAACTTTTTTGGAGCTCTACATTTTCTAGCTCTACACAGTCCCACATAGAGCTTGACGAGCCCATTACAACGAGCCCTCGCACAAGTCTGTGCGACCAGCCGTTAGGGAGATACAAATTTTTAAAAATCTTGGCGGCCATCTTCGATCGACTTCCGGTTTTGTACGGATGCCCATATCTCCCGGGCCGTTGGTCGCAGAGAGACGGGGTTTCGACTGGGGACACCACCACGGGGTACTCTACACCCTCATACGCCAAAAATTTAAATCTGAGGGGTAAAATTTTTTAGGCCAAATTACCCCACCAATCGACAGATCTCGACAAGCCCGACTCAAAAAACCCGCATACTGGGGGTCTAGCACAAGCAGCGGCGGAGATATTGCCCATCTAAGTTCCGGCCGCCATCTAGGCCGCCATCTTGGAATTTTTCGAGGGGACATATCTCCTAAACTACTGGAGCTACGAGTCTGGGACTTTCTTGAGAGTTCGTCCCCCACTCTAAGCTATCCCCCCCAGTGGGGTAGAGTCGCCCTTGGACCAAGGTCATATGGTCACTACCTAAGGACATACTCTACTGGTAGAGTAAAAAGTAGAGCCATAATTTTAGAATAACTATTGACGAAGATTAAAAAAAAAAAAAAAAAAAAAGGGTAGCGACCGACTTAGTTTTAAGAATTGTGACGTCCCATTTTACAACTTTTACAAATTATTTTAAACTTTTATTGTGAATTTTCAATCCTTGACTATTATATAAGAATCTTGTTTTATTTTGACTGTGATATTAGACATAAGTTTTATAAAACTTTTACAAATTTTTTATCCATTTGACATAGCTTAAGATTAATTTGTATTTTATATAATTTGACAAAGTTGCTCCCCAAGCATACATAAACACACACAACACACATTATCAGACATACAAAACACAATACAAAAACTCATACATAGAACATTACACATACAAAAACACTAGTCAATAACAACAGTAGCATAGGAAACTCTAGTCATTAGTATTTAGGCATTTTATCTCATTTATTTATTAGGCGTTTTATTTGTTTATTCTGTTTTATTAATCTTGCATTTTAACTTGTCCATTGTCCTCCATTTACAACTTTTACAAATTTAATTTTATCGTTTTGTGTTAATTTATTTTGTGTCGTCTTATTTATTAAACGAACCCAGGGTAGATTAGTAGAAAATGTATACGAGCAAAGACCCCGTTTTTCCCCGAACCACACGTATGAGCACAGACTTCTGCGTGAATTTGGAAAGGATACGGTCCCAAACGAATTCCACAGCCCCCACCACACCCAAGGAGGCAGATAAACCAAGGTCAGGTATGCTCACAATGGATAGCCTTAGACCTGGAATGGACATGCGCGACTTGGAGAGAAGAGCAATTGATGCACAAACGAAGATCAATCAACAGATGGAACCAAAAGGTCCAAACAAGTCGGTCACGAGGGAGAATAAGGCAAGAATAGTGGAGGAGGTAAAAGAAATGTTAGAAATTGTTAGGGAAATTGCAGGAAGGAATAAAGAATTGACGAACGAATTGGAAAAGAAAGTTAATAAGGATAAAGCAGGAACAGCTGAACAAAAGCAATGCAGAAACGAAAGCGAAACACAAGAGATGAATGAAATAGCGAAAATGGTAAGAGTATTGATAAAGGAAAATAAAGAAAGAGTAAAAGAGGAAAGCAGAAGTGCAAAGGAAATGAAGGAAGAAATGAAAAAACAGATGGAAGAGAACAGAGCAATGAAAGAAATGTTGATAAAAGCAATAAAGGAGCAAAAAGAAGAAAGCAAGAAAATGAAGGAAGCAATTGAAAAAATAGGAGGAAAAGCTGACATAAAGAAAATATCAGAAGTACAGGAAAGAATTGAAAAAGCAGAAGCGGAGAGAAAGGTGGAAGCAAAAAAGGAAAAGCAGAAGATGGAAGAAATAATAGAAAAGATAAGCAAACAAGCAGTAGAAAGCGCAAGCAAGGAAGTGGAACATAAAAGCATTAGAGAAATAGTAAGCAAAAGCAATAAAATAATGGAAGAGATAAAGAAGGATATAGAGAAGGGAAAAGGAAAGGGAGAGGAAATCAAAGGATCAAAGGAAGAGGGGACATATGCGAGTGTAGTGAGACAAAAGATTGCTCCCACTCCAAAAACCCTGCACTCAATTATAGTCACTTCGACCGACGCATCCAAAACCAGCGACCAGGTAATAGAAATGGTGAAGGAGTCGGTCGACAACGACGAAGGAGGGGAATGGTTTGAGGTTAGCAGGATAAGAAAGGCAAAAGGACAGAAAGCGATCTTCGGATTTGAAAAAGAAGCAGAAGCGGAGAGAATGAAAGAAAGAATAGCAAAAAAGGAAAATCTAAAAGTGGAAAAAGCTACAAACAAAAATCCACTAATAATTGTTAAGTACGTTAGAGGAGGAGACAAAAAGCAACAAGTAATGGAAGGAATAAAAAGGGCGATAGAGAAAGGAAGGAAAGGAGAAGTTAAAGTGACCGACTGTGCGGAGATAGTGTATGAAAAGAGGACGAAGAACCCACACGTGGCGCACGTGGTGGTTAGGGTGACTCCCCCAGTATGGAGACAGCTGACAGAGGAGGGGACTCTCCAACTGCAATGGGGTAAATCCGGAGTGGAAGATCAGTCCCCTCTCATCCAGTGCTCCCGCTGTCTGGGCTACGGCCATAGCAGACGGGTCTGTGAGGAGGCGCTGGACAGATGCAGCCACTGTGGGGAGGAGCACTTGTACGCCGCGTGCCCAAATAAAGAGGAGACTCCGTCGTGCATCAATTGCAAAAAAGAGAAGCTGCCAAATGTGGAGCATAACACGTTTAATAGCGCATGTCCATTGAGGCAAAAATGGGACAGGATAGCGAGGGCCAGGGTAGCGTATTGCTAAGGGCGACAAGGTGGAAACGTTATACAAAATTATGCAAGCCAACCTCCAGCGGAGCAAGAACGCAACAAGCGAGCTCATACTGGAGGCTGCAAAAAACAAAACCACCCTGGCACTGATCCAAGAACCATACACAGGGAACACAGGAGTAGTGGGGGATCACCGTGGGGTCAGAATAATACAAGCGAAACATGAGGTCGGGAAGGTAAATAAAGCAGCAATTGCAGTCTTTGATGCAACAATTAAAATCCAACAACTTCCCGACCTCACAACAGCAAACATTACAGTAATAAAATTAATAACACCAAAATATGACGTCGCGGTGATCTCCTACTACTTCGAACCGGAAAAAGATATAGAAGAGTACCTCACGCAAACAGAGATAATCATAAGCAAAATAAGAACGAAACATATAATAATGGGAGGAGATGGTAACGCGTGGAGTGAGTGGTGGGGGAGTGTGAAAAGCGACGAGAGAGGGGAAGCTTTGCTCGGGTTAACGAACGACTTGGGTTTGAGTGTGGTCAACGAAGGAACGAAGCCGACTTTTCACACGTGGAGAGGGGGAAGAGAGTATAAAAGCCATGTAGATGTTACGTTCTGCTCGACCAATATGCTTGACAAAGTGAAAGAATGGGAGTTAAGGGACGATCTAGTAACCTCGGACCACAACACGATCACTTTTAAAATTAAATTAAATAAAATTAGCGAAGTAGGCAACAACAAAACGACTCGAAAATTTAACACTAAAAATGTAGACTGGAAAATTTTTACTGAGTATTTGAAAGCAAAAATGATAGAAGAAAAAGTAAACAGTGAGGAGGTAGGGAAAATTTTAGATCGAAACGAATTAGAGGAATTTATAGATAAATACACAAAAGTAATAGAGGATACATGTAATAATAAATTAAAACCTAAAAAGAATAATATTAAAATAAAGATTGTGTGGTGGACCGAGGAACTAGAAAAACTGAAGAAAGAGAAGAACAAAAGGAAGAGACGGATAAGATGGGCGGCACCAAGCCGCAGAGAGCATGTGGTCGAGCGGTACGAGTCTATTCTGAAAGAGTACAAGGAAGAGATGGACAGGGCACGTGTGAAAAGTTGGAAAGACTTTTGCAGCAAACAGGACCGGGAATCAATGTGGGACAGCATTTACAGAGTCATAACGAGAACAAAGAGCCAACAAGATGACTTACCCATCGCGAGGGACGGAAAAACCACCAGCCTGCAGGAGTCGGCGCGCATAATGGCTGAGACCTTCTACCCGGAAGATACCGAAGAGGGGGAGAACGATTCCCACAAAGCCGTTAGAATTAGGGCGGCGGAAGCGAATGGAGAGAACAAACATGGAGCTTGTGACCCCCCATTCGTGGAAGCCGAGCTAGTTCATGCGGTGGAATCGTTCAACCCTAAAAAGGCTCCGGGTAGAGACGGATTTACAGCGGACATATGCGCGGCGGCTATAAAAACTGACCTTCAAATAGCCCTCGCGATGTACAACAAGTGTCTGGAGCTGTCCCATTTTCCTAGGCCATGGAAAGAAGCGACAATCATTATGTTACGCAAACCAAACAAAGATGACTACACCAACCCCAAGTCGTATAGGCCGATAGGACTCCTGGCTGTATTAGGGAAGATCCTGGAGAAGATGGCTGTCAAAAGAATTAAATGGCACGTGCTCCCAAAATTAAATCCAAGACAGTACGGGTTTGTGCCACAGCGAAGTACAGAGGACTCCCTCTACGACATGGTTCAGCGAATCAGGCATAACTTGCAAAATAAGCGAATCATGGCCCTGATCTCGCTGGACATAGAGGGGGCCTTCGACAACGCTTGGTGGCCACAGATCCGTGCTCAATTGGAAATAAAAGGATGCCCAATAAATATAAGGAGACTCGTTGACAGCTATCTTCAGGATAGGAGGGTATCGGTGAGATACGCGGGAGAGGAGTGGGGAAAGCCCACCAACAAGGGCTGTGTACAAGGCTCCATAGGGGGCCCTCTTTTTTGGAATATTCTCCTAGACCCCCTCCTCTGCGAACTTGCCGATGCCAATGTCTACAGCCAGGCATTTGCGGACGACATCGTTCTGATCATCGAAGGAAACAGTGCCCACGAAGTCTCTCAAAAAACCAATGTCGCTCTCGCCGTGGTCAGTAGCTGGGGGAAGTCGAACAAACTAAGATTCGCGCCACAAAAAACCAAGGCTATGGTAATGACCAACAAACTCAAGTTCGACACCCCCAGGCTGATCATGGCGGGAGAAGAAATCGAAATAGTAAAAGAAATGAAGATATTGGGGTTGATTGTCGACGACAAGTTGACATTCAACCCCCACATAAGCTACATATGCAAGAAGGCAATAAATATATATAAAGGAGTAGCAAGAGCCGCAAAGACAACGTGGGGGCTGGATCCAGAGGTGGTTAGAACGATATACGTAGCGGTAATAGAGCCCATTATTCTCTATGCATCCAGTGTGTGGGCCAAAGAGGCCCAGAAGTTGATGAGTAAAAAGATTTTCGGGGTCGTGCAAAGGGGATTCGCGCAAAAAATTGCAAAATGTTATAGGACCGTTTCCCTAAACTCCGCCTTAATACTTTCGGGGCTGCTTCCTCTGGACCTTAGGGTCCAAGAAACATCCCTGCTTTATGAGGCAAAGCGTGGGAAACCCCAGGAAGTATTAAGGGGAAGAAAGGTAGAGCAAAGGGTGTCATTCATGGAGGCAGACCACCCCAGCAGTTGCAGAATGATAGGATTTGAATGTGTGGAGAATGCAGAAGAGGATGGCACAACGGCAAATGGGATTGTGAAGATCTATACGGATGGCAGCAAACTGGAGGGAAAGGTAGGAGCCGCCCTAACCTGCTGGGAAGGGCAGGCAGAAGTGCTTTCTCGAAAGTTCAAGCTGGAGCCATACTGTACGGTCTTCCAAGCCGAGCTGTATGCTATCCTCCAAGCAACAGAATGTGTGATGGGAAAGGGATGGAAGGAGGCGGCCGTCCTCAGTGACTCGAGGTCCGCTCTCCAGTCGCTAGCTGATCCAGAATCCTCGCATCCGATCACCAAGGCGATACAGGGCAATCTGGCGCAGATCAGGGACAACGGACAAACCGTTGCCCTGTTCTGGATCAGGGCCCACGTCGGGGTGGTCGGGAACGAGAGGGCGGACCAGCTGGCGAAGGAAGCGGCCCTCAAGTTAAAGAGCAAATCGCACTATGACTGCTGTCCCATCTCTTACGTCAAACGACATATACGTGGTGAGACGAAAGCAGAATGGGACAGAAGGTATAGGAGCGAAACCACGGCCGCTACAACGAAGGCATTCTTCCCAAGCGGGGAGGATGCCTTCGGCGTTGTGAGAAGAATGAAGATTGATCGAATGAGTGCGCAACTGCTGACGGGACATGGCGGCTTCTCTGCCTACCTCCATCGTTTTAAATGTAAGGACACCCCAGGATGCGTTTGCGATCCTATTGTTGAGGAGGACATCTTCCATGTCCTCCTAGACTGCCCTTTGCACGACTCAGACACCCTTTGCACGACTCAGACAGACACGACACACGCACACAACTACACACACACCTCAGCAAGCAGAATTTATGGGAAATAATGAAAGATAATGACCAAAGAAATATATTTTTAAAATTTGCATTAAAAATAGTAGATAGAGTAGTATTAAGAAATAAAACGTAAACAACTGTGATATAGTATATAAGTTAATTGTATTTCTGTGATATTAGTATATAAGACTGTGATGATTAGTATTTAAGTGACAACACTGTGATTTGACTAGCCCGGGGAAAGTATAGTTGTAAGTTTTATTATTTTAAATATGTAATGTGACGTAATAAAAATTATTGTAATAATTGTGTAATGTTAAATTATAAATAATTAGTAATTGTATTTAAATAATTGTGTAATAATAATGTAATATTAATTTTATATGTAATGTTAGGAAAATGTATGCAAAAATATGTAGAATAAATAAAAATTGTAATAGTTATAAGAGACAAAAAGAACAACGCGCAAAAAGCGCCGAAAAGAGCTCAATAAATAAAGTAAATTAAAAAGCATTGATAAATACCTGTTAAAAAACGGGGAGTAATTAGCTCGCGGGCCGGGCCGTTAGCGCCCGGACAGGAAAAAAAAAAAAAAAAAAAAAAAAAAAAACCTAACCTAACCTAACCTAACCTAACCTAACCTAACCTAACCTAACCTAACCTAACCTAACCTAACCTAACCTAACCTAACCTAACCTAACCTAACCTAACCTAACCTAACCTAACCTAACCTAACCTAACCTAACCTAACCTAACCTAACCTAACCTAACCTAACCTAACCTAACCTAACCTAACCTAACCTAACCTAACCTAACCTAACCTAACCTAACCTAACCTAACCTAACCTAACCTAACCTAACCTAACCTAACCTAACCTAACCTAACCTAACCTAACCTAACCTAACCTAACCTTTTTTTTTTTTCACGTGAGTAAAATGCATTGAACTGCATCCCCACCGTCCCGGGGGCGGTGCGGTGGGGTATGTGGGGCTCTCCGGCCGTGAAGCGGCCGGCCTACCCACTAAAAACCTCACGATGTCCATTCTCGCCGCCATGTGCCAGGGGTAGCAGGACCGCTCGCGCTTAACTGCTACTACCCCCGACGACGGCTGGCCTCGGCAGGCCTCCTCTCAGAAAAACCCCTTGAAGGGGAAAAAATCCCTCGCGAGAGGCGGCGTGGACACGCCGCCGCCATCTCGGGCTCTTATGCTGGCGACGGACCCCCCCGAGTCCGCCGCCACGAGCCATTTAGGGTGGCAGGTGGTCATTTCTGACCACGCGCCTGGAGCGCTGAGGGCGCTGCGTCCCCCGCAGCAGCTCGCGCGCTCTCTCGTCAGTCTCTTTGACCGACATAACAGCTTCGCAGAAATGACGCATCGCCTGCCAGGACTCGTCGCTGCCGACCATGGCCGAGACCACGGCCGGCAACGAGAGATCTTGGCCAATCACTGCCATCAATACCCTTCTTGGTTCCGCCCAAGCCGGGCAAATCTCCAGGGTATGTTCAACGGTGTCACAACTGCAGCTGCAGTGGTGGCACCGCTCATTGTCCTCTCTTTGTATCCTACACAGGTACTTACCGAAGCAGCCGTGCCCGGTAAGCACCTGTGTAAGACGGAAGCTCAGGGCCCCGTGCTCCCTCTCAATCCACTCTAGTAGAGCGGGCCGAATCGCATTTACTGTTATGCGACCGTATCCCGGCCGCGCCATCCGCATCTCCCACTCCGCCAAGAGGATCTGGCGAAGCTCCATCCGGCGTCCCTCAACCTCCCTGAGCGCCGGGCGGTCACCCCGACTTCGCGCCTCCTCGCGCCACTCGTAAAGCGACGCGAGGGATTTCGCCTCGAGATCCCATGGCGGAGATCCGGCGAGCACAACAGCCGCGTCACCCGCTATGGTGCGGTATCCCCGCGTCACCCTGATGGCCATCAGCCTCTGCACTTGCAGAAGTTTGCCGATGACGCCATCAGGGATGTTCGCGGCCCACACCGGGGCGCCGTAAAGCGCCATTGAGCGAATGACTCCCATGTACAGTCTTCGCGTGGCAACGTTTGGGCCCCCGATATTTGGCAAGAGCCGGGAAAGTGCCCCTGCCGCTCCCACCAGCTTCGGCGCCAGCTGATCAAAGTGCGCTGCGAAGGTCCACCTGCTATCCAGGATTAAGCCTAAATATTTGAGGGTAGGCCCAATTGGAATTCTAACTCCTCCGACGATCAAGTGGTAGTCGGGTGGCAGGCGAGTACGGGGGTCATGAAAGCACATGGCCTCCGTTTTCCCCAAAGCCACCTCAAGTCCCAATCGCCGGATTTTGTCCACCACGTGGGCCACCCCGGCCGTCGCCAGTATGGCTGCTTCGCGGCACGTCCTCCCTCTAGCGGTCACTAACGTGTCGTCAGCGTAACACGTAACGCTGAGGTTCCTGAGTAATGCGCCGCGAAGCACCCAGTCGTATCCAAGGTTCCACAGGAGCGGCCCAAGGACCGACCCCTGTGGAACTCCACAGGTCATGCGCCACCGTTTAAATCCCGATTGGGTGTCGAAAACGACCTCTCTGTCAGTGAGGTAGGCCTCTACCGTCCTCCGTAAGTAATCCGGCACGCGATGGTACCGGAGAGCCTCCCGAATGCAAGTCCAAGGGAGAGTGTTAAAAGCGTTGGCGATGTCAAGAGACACCGCCAACAACACATCTCCCTCGGACACGGCCTCATCCGCTAGCGACTTCACACGGAGGATCGCACCCACGGTCGACCGTTCCCTCCGAAACCCGAACTGGTTTGCCGAGAGATCCGGTCCAGTCCGAGTGAGGTGGCTGACGATGCGTGCAGCAATGATGCGCTCAAAGAGCTTGCACGCCTCGTCCAGCAGAACGATCGGCCGGTACGCCGACGGTGACTCCTCCGGCCTGCCCTCCTTCTTCAACAGCACGAGGCTGCCGACCCTCCACCGAGCGGGAAATTCTCCCCGTTCGAAGCAAGAGGTGAACAACTTTCTCAGATGGTCGCCCAGATGTCTCGAGGCCAGAACCAACGCGCGCCCCGGTATGCCATCAGGCCCAGGGGCGGTGTTCTTGGCACTGAGACGCCGGACGACCATCTTCAGTTCGGGAACTGTCACCTCTGTGGACTCCTCGTCCTCCTCTTCCGACATATGCTCTGCGGGTGGTGGCGGAGCCATACTCGGCGGAACGTGCTCGTCCCTATGAGGGAAGAGCGTCGCGACGACTTCGGCAACAAGATTTGGCTCGAGCGTCTGCGTGAGAGGTGGTGCCCACGGTCTGAGCTTGCCCCTAGCCGTGCGGTAGGGGCGTCCCCATGGGTCCTCACTTAGCGACGCGAGCATCTCGTTGCGGGCCCTATCCTTGGCAGCAGCGACTGCTGCCTGGAGAGCCTTCTTCGCTGCCCTATAGGCCTCGTAGAGCTGAGCCTCTACTGGTTCCACTTCGTCCAGCCCACGAGGGCGACCGTGTCGACGCCTCCGATGTCTCTGGTATTGGCGGCGCGCTGCTACGCAGGCGGCGCGTAGGGTGGCAATCTCCGCGCACCACCAGTACACTCGCCGCGAGCTAACTCGCGACTTGACCCGGGGCATCGACGCGTCACAGACGCTCGTCATTGCCCCCGTGAGCCGGTCCGCTTCCGAGTCGACATCGTCCAGAGCATCCGGCACGGGCACCCACGCCTGGACGATAGCGGCCTCCTCGAGTAGCACCCGGTCCAGCCGCTTCAACGCCCACCGGGGGCGGTCCACCCTGACTGAAGGGTTGGAGGTCTGGGTACGAATCTCGAATCGGATGTACCGGTGGTCCGAGAGCGATTCCACCCCCTCAACAACCCTCCAGTCTAGCACCCTGGGTACGAGGGCAGGGCTGGCGAACGTGACGTCCACGATCGACTCGCCCTGCCAACGCACACAAGTGCTTACCGACCCCCGGTTTAGGACCGTGAGACCGACGGCGTCGACCAAACCCTCTAAGAGCACTCCTCTTGAAGAAGTGTGTGCACTACCCCATCTGGTGGACCACGAGTTTAAGTCCCCCAGGAGAAGAGCTGGGCAAGGTTGTGTGCGGTCCAGAAGGTCCCCAACCTCGCCCAGGAAGGACTCGAACTCGGAGTCACGCCGGTTCGGCGAAAAGTACACCCCGACGATGATTATATCCTTCCACTTCACCGCGACGTAACCCACGCCGCGGGCAATGACCTTCAGGGGTGGCACACACAGGGCACTCGATGGGATGATGGCAACGAGAGCCGCCGTGTCCACAATCCAGTTGCTCCGAGGTGGAATCCAGTAGGGCTCCGCCACCACAGCCACCTCAATTTCCCATTCCGCCAGTGACGCCACCAGCATGTCCTGCGCTGAACTGCAGTGGTTGCAGTTTATCTGCAAGAATCGGTGGTAAGGGTCGTTAGCCATTAGGGACACTCGATGTCAATATCCACCTCATCCATCGCCTCACTGGAAGCCACAGGTGCTTCGGAGACGGCCGGGCAGGCTACAGCTGGGCGCGGTGTTGCGCTCACTGTGGTCTTACTCTTGGACAGCTTTGGGTCCTTGCAGGCCTTTGTGCCTACTTTGTGGTTCGCCGGGAGTTTTGCCGCTGCACACAGTGCACAATGCAGGGCAGACGAGCATTGACTAGCCCTATGGCCGGGCTGTGCACATTGGTAACAGAGGTCACTCCTGTCGACCTCCGATGTGCATGTTACCCTCACGTGGCCAACCTCTAAGCAGCGGAAGCAGCGCTGCGCTCTGGGCTGCAGCAGTCTAACACTTGCTGATACCCAGCCAACGAGTAAGCGGCCCTGATCCGCTACCTTCTTCGCTGCAGTCACCGGGCAGCGCACCCACGCTGAACCCATTCCACCAGAGTCTCGGCGAATATCACCGGCCTTGACTTGCTCCGTAGAGCAACCCCCACCTTGAGCAATAGCCGCCACTAGTTCCTCTGCCGACACCGAGTCATCCAAACCGCTTACGCGGAGCTCAGCAGTCGCAACCGGTCTGTGTACTCTGACGCGTTCGGCGGTCAGAGTTTCCCTGATTTTTTCGGCCAATGCATCAGCCATTTCATTTTTGGCCGCTCCAGGAACCTTAATAATTCGGGCTCCTGTAGCCGTCTTGTCTATGCGGAGACCTTCAATGCCCATCGCACGCCAATCGATTTTTGATTTGGCGTCGGAGAGCACTGCCGCATATGTTTCACCTTTCTTCTCAGCTTCTGGCTGCAAGGTCACAACAATAGCCGCGGTTTTATGAACCCGAAGCCTTGGCTTCTTAGCCTTCTGACTCGTTTGGGAGCTCTCTTTCTTCTTTTTAGGCGTCTGCTTGCCATTTTTACCGACCGTTACCCAGGCTCCAGAAGACCCAGTCGTCGGTTTGGCCGAAGGGCTAGGAACAGCGGTAACTGGTTGTGCAGTGTCACCTTTGGAGGATTTGGCCTTCTTCCTTTTCTTTGCCTTACTCGTACCTTCCGGGCCATTTGGCCTTGTGGCAGGTCCAGCCAACGGCACCGACTCTGGCACCTCAAGCTGAGGTGGGGACAGACTCTTACCTCTAGCCGCCAAAGGAGGGCGGACAATCGGAGCCGGAGGGAGTCTTTCCTCCAACACTTGGAGGCGGGCGTTCATCATGGTCCCTATCTCTATCATTAGGGACCGCTTGAGCTCCTCCACGATGTTTGTCTCCGCGACGGGCTGTACCTCAGCTCCAGCAGACTGACGAGGCAATGGGTGGCTGGTTCGTACCCTTGCCATTTCCTCTCGAATGGAGGCGATCTCCTTGCGGAGCTCTGCCATCTCCCTCTTCATATTGGCATTCTCTGCCTGTAGGAGAGCAGTCTCCTCCGACGTTGTTCGTTGGCTCAGCTCCTCTACCACGTTGGCAACACTGAGCGCAGCGTCCTTGAGGTAGCGTATAAACCTACCGTTCAAATTTTTGCTGTTGTCAGCAACATAGTTGATGGAGGTCAGATCTCCAGTTATGCGCTCAATGAGCGCCGGCGTGGTCTGTTTCTCTATCGGAACGTGAGCCACTGTTTCGTCTTCTGAGTCACCTTTGTTACTTTCTGACATAGTCGGGAATTTTAAACGCAACTCTCGAGCGACAGATGCCGCAGCGACTATGTCTTTTTCTGCCTCCAGCCTCATTTGCTGCTTTTCTGCCTCCAGCAGCTTCTGTTTGGCCTGCGCTAGGCCGACATACTCCCCGGTAGATGGAGGTCGGCCACGTCCTCGGGCCTTGTTGCTTGAGGTGGCTGGCGATTTGCCTCCCCACTCCTCACCACTAGAGCCGTCGCTATGCGGCCTTTTTTGTGCCTTGGCGCTGTCACGGCTAACGGCAGATCTATAGCCTGAAACCGAGACATTGTCGGCGCTGGAGGAGTCCGACAAACACAGTTGCCTCTCCAAACTCGACTCCTCGCTACGCAGTCTTTTCTCCACCTCATCTGTGCTAAGGCGGTTAAGCCTTACGACTGCAACCGGGCTTCTCGACTTTGCCCGCACTTCCATCTCAGATCCACTGGACCCATCCGCCGTCTTCTCTGACTTCCGTCCTTTCTCACGCCTACTACGTCTCTCCTTCTTCCCACTCTGTTTCTCCTTCACAACTTCAATTTGGTTTTTGTTTTTTAAATACTCCATACTATTCCCACGAGTATGGAACGAAACAAAAGTCCACCCGGGTAGTGCGTCCTTACCACGGGTAAGCCTTTATTTTGGTAACCCAAGAGGGGGGCGGCAGGTACCCTCCTGGGAGGCAGTAGCGACCGACACGACGAGCGAGGTGGACCATTCAGCGCACAAGCGGCACTGACTGGCCCGTCCCGCCCGACACCCTGGCCGATCTTGAAGGCTTCGCGCTGCCATTCCGCTTGCCACACAGGGTTTTTTATTTAAAAGTGGTATGCTCCACTTTGTTTTTTATTGAGGTTGGCTCCTCGCGGCCCGGCCAATTAAGGCAAGACCTCCGGTCCCGAGCACGCTCGAGGGATAACGGACCCTCACCCCCCTCACTTTCGCGAAGAGGTCCCTAAGCTACGTGCACCGGCCAATCAAGGCAAGCGCACCCCCACCCTGTGTGCAGTGTAAGTGTTGTGTGGTGTATGTGTGTGTGATTGGCTCGGCCAAGCCGATGGTAAAAGCCCACCGACGAGGACGAACCAATGTGTGTGTGTGATATGTCGATGGTCCCCCAAAGAGAACCCCCGACAACAGTGTATGTATAGTGTACCTACAATGCCGGACCATTGGCCAGCGCCGATCAATGGAAAAGAGAAAGTTCTCTTCGATTGATCGACGCTGTTTCCACCCACGCCACGAGGAGGCTGTCCGACTGGTGGGCTAACCTAACCTAACCTAACCTAACCTAACCTAACCTAACCTAACCTAACCTAACCTAACCTAACCTAACCTAACCTAACCTAACCTAACCTAACCTTTTTTTTTTTTTTTTTTTTTTTTTAACGTCAGGAAAATGCATGAAACTGCACTTCCACCGCCCCGGGGGGAGCGGTGGGGTATGTGAGGCTCTCCGGCCGTGAAGCAGCCGGCATACTCACTAAAAACCTGACGGTGCTCCTATCTCACCACCATAATGCCGGGGGTACCATTATCGCCTGCGCATGAATGGCTTCCCCCGACGGTGGCTGGTCCTTGCGGACCCCTCCTCATTATTATGGTCACCACGAGAAATGCGGCGTGAAGCACGCCGCCGCCTCCTCGAGCCCTTAAACTGGCGATGGACTCCCCCGAGTCCACCGCCATGGGCCGTGTTGGGGCAGCTAAGGTGCTGCCCATACTTCGGGGCAAAGAGGGCCAGCCGAAGCCGATCCTCTCTGCAGCCTTCTCAGGCCAGCGTGAGATGCGGTACCCCTACGGGCACGGCATCTCAAAGTCCGGCGCGTCCTCGGGTTGGGGAGCAGCAGGAACCACTGGATCGCTGGGTCGAGGTGTATCAACCCCTTTTACCGACTTTTGCCGGGGGCACGCCTTGCCTCCCAGCCTATGCTGTGCTGGCTTGCCGGCCTTAGCACACAGCGAGCACCTTGCTGCCGCATGGCAGGACGCCGCCTTATGTCCCTGTTGGCCGCAACGATAGCACTCATCGCTGCGGTCGACCAGGGACGGACACCGAGCCCGGACGTGTCCAGGTTCTAGGCACTTAAAACACCTAAGTCCTCTTTGTTTCAGGACCTCGACCTTCGCCGAAGTCCAACCTACCAAGAGGCGTCCTGCCGTGCCAAGTCGCTTTGCTGCCTCGATGGGGCAGCGGACCCACACAGACCCTGAACCACGGGGGGACACACGAATAGTGCCCACCTTGACGTTCTCCCGGGCACATTGCCCCAGCTGGCAAACCGCAGCCGCAATTTCATCTGCCTCGACAGAGTCGTCGAAGCCCGTTATGCGCAATTCTGCGCAAATCACAGGCCTCGAGACCCTGAGACCTCCGACGTCTGCGAGCAATTCGCGGAGCTTGTCAGCCAGGACATCGGCTTTATTGGCTCTGTCCTCCCCTGGCACCACCAGCAACCGTGCCCCCGTGGCCGTCTTGCGGTCGAGCGCCACCGCTTCGATCCCAATGGACTTGAGGTCCAACCGCTGCCTCGCCGTCTTGAAGACGTCAGCGTAGGTCGTGCCTCCGTCTAGCGCCTCCTGCGGAAGCGACACGACAATCGCCGCCGTCTTGGGAGGAGTTAGCCTGGGCTTGCGCTTGGCCTTCTGCCCACCGCGCTTACCACGCTTCCTCTTAGAGCCAGGTTCATTGACAGGCTTTCCGCTCTTTCCCACCGTGGTCCACGCCTGAGATGTTGATGGCGTGGGCGTGGAAGTCTGGGCCGAGGTGCCCGGTTGTGCTTGGGCAGTTTGTTTAGGGGGTCCTTTCCTCCCCGCCGAGACCTTTTCGGCGAAGGTCACTGCTGGATTCGGCGCTGCCTGCTTAGCAGTCGGTGCAGCCTTGGTTGTGGCTCGCGACCTGTCCGCCGCAAGTGGAGGACGTAGATTTTCCTCCGGAAGAAGCCTTGTCTCAATTGCTTCAAGTCGGGCATTCACCATGTCACCGACTTGACGCATTATGTCCTGTGGCTGAGAGGGCCCAACGCTCTCTCTTAACTGCGCGTTCTCGCGGCGGATGTTCCGCATCTCTTTTATCATTTCCGCCATCTCTTTGCGAAGATTCGCCACGAATTGGTTGAGCCTGGCATTGTCGGCCTTCAGCTGCGCCATTTCCTCCGTCTGAGTCCGGGTAGTCAGCTCCTCGAGTGCCACCTTGATGTTGGTAGTGGCAACTTTGAGGAACTTGATAAACTCCCCCTTAAGGTGACCACTGCGCTGGGCCACCTCCTGTACGGCCAACAAATTGGACGCAGCCTTGTCCCCGATGGCGGTCGCTGTCTGCGCCTTCGGATCGCCGATTGGAACTACCAAATCGGCGATCTTAACCGATCTACTGGTCGAAGACCGTGGCGACCCATCTCGGGTCAGGCCCTTCTCAGCCCGAAGGCGGATGAGCTCACGCTCTGCAGCCACATTTGCCTCGATCTCTTTATGGCGGCCGATGTGCTCGCCTGAGGGCTGACTTTCTCTCTGAGGACGAGGCTCCACAAGCGCCCCTCTCACGGCCGCAAGGTCATCAGCCGCCTGCTTACGTATAAACGCAGCATCCAACTCCTTCATGGCCTGTCTGGCCTTGTGCAGGCCCACATACTGCCCTGTGCTGGGCGGTCGGCCTCTGCCTCTTTGCGCCGGTGTCGCACCAGCACTTTCTTTCTCCTCAGGAGGCAACGTCCTCTTGCCCGCCTTTCTACCGCTCTTCATAGAAGCGCAAGACAGCGAAGACTCGTCGCTGTCGCCTGTCTCAGATAGGTCCGACAGGGAGCCGAACAAATTGTCCAAGGACTTCGCCTTTCGCGCAATTGGCGATCGTTCACGAGCTTGTTGCGTTACACTCTCACTCTTTCCAGCAGCAAGGTCTTCTAGCCGCGTGAGCCTGACATGCGGGCTACGAAGCCGCTGCTCCTTCAACACTCTTGCGACCTGGTCGCACTTCGGCTCTTCGAGCCCTACCTCCGGCTTACTCAGCCCATCCTCTTCTCCACTAACTCCTACGTCGACTGGTATGGGGTTATAGATTTTCGGACCCCCGCTCGCTTCCTGAGCCGTCTCCCACTCGTCTCCACTTTCTAGTCCACTATTGCAACTGTTGCCCCCTCCGTATACTACGGGGCAGCACGCCGAAGCGTGACGGGATTCCCCTCCTGAGGAAGGACCCGCCCGGAGAATATTTTCAATTGCCGTCGTTTCCATTTTTTTGTGTTTTGTGCTGATCCACAGCTTCGTGTGTATAACCTACGCTACACGTGCTCCAGCCGATTAAGGCAAGAGCACCCTCCAATATGTATAGTGTATGTGTGTGTGTGGTGTATGTGTGCGTGTGATTGGTTCGCCCAAGCCGATGGTAAAAGCCCATCGACGAGGACGAACCAATGTGCGTGTGTGTGTGTGTGTGATGTGTATGTGTAGTGTACCTACTATGTCAGACCATTGGCCAGCGCCGATCAATGGAAGAGAGAAACTTCTCTTCGATTGATCGACGCTGTTTCCACCCACGCCACGAGGAGGCTGTCCAACTGGTGGGCAACCTAACCTAACCTAACCTAACCTAACCTAACCTAACCTAACCTAACCTAACCTAACCTAACCTAACCTAACCTAACCTAACCTAACCTAACCTAACCTAACCTAACCTAACCTAACCTAACCTAACCTAACCTAACCTAACCTAACCTAACCTAACCTAACCTAACCTAACCCTGCCCGGAACACCCTGCCCGGAACACCATCCGGGCCGGGTGCGGTGGAGCGGGATGCCAGCCGCCTAACGGCTAGCTCGAGCTCGGCCCCCGTCACCCCCAGATCGTCGGACCAAAGATCTCGATCCGGCGACAAGGGAGGGTGACTGGAGGGACTGTCCTGAACCCTTGGGAAGAGTGTTGCTACGACTCTCCCCACGAAGTTGGGGTCCAGGGTTTCCGTCAACGGAGGGACCCACGGTCTGAGCTTGCCCAGTACCATCTTGTATGGGCGCCCCCATGGATCCCTATGCAGTCCCTCCACGAGCTCATTCCAGGACCGCTCCTTGGCCTCAGCGATTGCGATGCTGAGGGCATGGGCTGCGGTCCCGTATTCCCGCCTGGCTCTTAGGGTCTCCTCTAGTGAGGCTTGCCTTCTCCTTCGGGCTCTTTGGTACTGGCGTCGCGCAGCCACGACCGATCGTCGAAGCCGCGCGATCTCCTCGCTCCACCAGTACACAGAGCCCCGCTGGGGCGGCCTGGCTCGGGGCATCGAGACGTCACAGATGGACGTCATTGTGTCCCGGAACCAGGCGGCTTGCGCCTCCGGATCGGGCGAGATCTGTTCCTCCGTCCAGTCCGCGACGTTGGCGGCGGCTACGGCCATGTCTCGATCGAGCCGCTTGAGAGACCAACGTCGCGGAGGGCTGCGGTCCTGGCGTGGGCGGATAGGGTGGCGGAGGGATACATCGAATACGATGTATAGGTGGTCCGATAGCGTGACCGCCTCCTCCGCCACCCTCCATCCTGTAACTGTGTGCGAGGCTGAGGGAGTCGCCCATGACAGGTCCACGATCGACTCCCCCTGCCATCGCCTACAGGTACGGGCCGAACCTCGGTTTAGCAACCGGAGGTCCAGCCCTGCCGCCCACTCCAGAAGCGTCTCTCCCCTAACGTTGTCCAGGGTGTCCCCCCACTCTTTCGAGCGGGAGTTAAAATCACCCAGGACAAATACCTGGCGGGGGGCGCAGCCGCGAATGCAGCTCGCCAGCTCCTCCAGGTATGCCTCGAAAGCAGCGAGGCCGCTGTTGGGGGAGATATAGCAGCCCACCATGGCCGTGGACCCCCACTCCACGGCCACGTAACCCGGCCCTTTTGCGATGAGGGAGCAATGGAGATTGTCACCCCCCGCCCAATAAATGCTGACCAAGCCCAAGTCGTCCCCGAACCACCTGGGGTTGTCCGGGACGGAGTAGGGCTCGGCGACTACCGCCAGGCCAACCGACCACTCCGCGAGCGTTTGGAGCAGGAGATCCTGCGCCGCGCGGCGGTGGTTCAGGTTGACCTGCAGCACACGGACGTGGGGAGACATTAGGAGGTCTCCATTACTTCCTCACTCCCCTGGGCCGGGGAAGGGGGCTGGACTGACCCCTTCTTCTTCTTATATTTAGGCGGGGAGCACCTCTTGGTCCCCAGCCGGTGGTCGGCGGCCCGCCCTAGGTCCGCGCAGACCGGGCAATGGGGGGCGGACGCTGTGCAATGACGGGCAATGTGCCCCGTCTCACCGCACCTGTAACAGCGTCCGCTCCTGTCCACGGTGTTGGGGCACATTACTCTGACGTGCCCCACCTCGAGGCACTGGTAACACTGCAACGGCCGTGCTTCCAGTGCCTCTACTCTTGCCGCGGTCCAACCTATCTGCACCCGCCCTTGGGCGGCCACCTTTCTGACGGCCCCGACCGGGCAGCGGACCCAAGCGGTCCCCAAGCGTGATGGGGCGGTGCGGATCTCCCCGATCTTGATATCTGTCGGGGAGCATCCGCCCGCCTCGGCGATCGCTGCCGTGACGTCCCCGGGGGTGATGGACTCGTCTAGGTCCATCACCCGCAGATCCCCCATTTTACACGGGCGCGAGATGAGCGCGCCCGTGTCGGCGAGGGCCTCCCTCATCTTCACAGCCAGGGCGTCGGCCTTGGCGGAGCTCTCGGGACCGGGGACCTCCAATAGGAGAGCCCCGGTTGCAGCCTTTCTCTGCCTTACGCCCCCCACGATGCCAAGGTCCGCTAGTTTGATGCGGGCCTTGGCGGCTGTCATGACTGCAGCGATCGTGGTCTCGGCGCCTTCAGGCACCGTGACCACAACCGCCGCACACGTGGGGGGTTTGGGCTGCCCCTTCTTCTTCTGAGGAGTGGCTTGGGTCCGTGGAGTGGGAGCAGCGACCTGTTTGGCACGGGCGGCCGCCTTTCGGCCGACCACCGTTGCCCAGGTGCCGCTCTGTGCCCCCACCCGCTCAGTCGATGGCCCCGCCAAAGCTGGGACTGGCGGAGCTTGTGACGACGCCGTTCTCCTCTGCGCCCGCCTTTTCTTTTTCCTCTGGGACTTAGTCAGCGTCTCTTGGGGAATTTCCCCCTCTCGACGCTGACTCTGTCCCAGGGGAGGTCTCCTTCCCATCTCAGGGAAGAGACGGCCCATAAGCTCGGACTGAAAACGGGCGTACTCTCGGTCCATAATGGCCGAGAGCTGGCTCCAGTCCGAGCTTGGTTGGGGGGCTGACGCCGTCAGCCGAGGTGTCGGCGCGGGCGCCCCCCTTTGTGGACCGTCTCGTCCCTTTTTTGTTCCGGCCGGTGTCGGCGCTGCCGGGGCAGGCAGACCTTCCCGGTGCGGCCGCGGCACCCGAGCTTTTCCGGGCGCCACATTAGATGGCGCCGCAGCCGGGGTGTGTGAGGCACCCCCTCCCCTTCGAAGCTCGGCCAACTCGCTGGCCAGCACTTCGATGCGGGCGTAGAGCTGGTCGATCAGGGAACGAGTCCTCTCGTTCTCCCGATCCCGAGTCTCCGCCCTCACACACAATTCGGCTGCACAGGCCTTCAAGGTGGTGAAAGCGGACCGAACCGACTTCACCACTTCCGCCTTGGAGCTCTTCGGCTTATCGACCGTCTTCTCTACGGCCGATAAACAGGAGAAGAGCTCCGAGCCTATGTCCGCTGACGCTCGTTCACCGATTCCTCCGGTTTCAGCGGCCGGTTGCGTCGCTTCCTGCTCCGCGGTGGCGTCGTCCGCTTTCCTCCTCCTGATGACCATGGGCCTCCCGTCATCATCGGCAGGACGCTGCGGTTTGCGCTTTCGCGCCCGCAGAGTTCCGCCGATGGAGGATGAGATAGAGACCGCAGACATAGCGTCGCTGTCCCCATCATTCTCCCTCCCAGCCCTAAGCCTCGGGCAAGGAGTGCCTGGTCTAGCAAACCGCAAGACCAGGCTCTCCTCTGAGGTCGTCCTTGAGTGAGACCGGGAGCGAACGAAACTCGCCCCCGATCTCCTTGTGTCCAGTCCAGTGTTGGTGGGATCATCGACCGCACAAAATGTTTGTGTGGTCGGAACGTCCACCGTCTCCTCCGTGTCTACTCCGGTGCGCGACCGAGGCCGCGAGGCAGTGTTGGCCCCCCCCGTATACGTGGGGCCAGCCGCCCTGGAAAGGGCGGCACGGGATTCCCCAGCTATGTTGCTGGGACCCGCCCGGGGATTTGTTTCGCACTGCTTCATTTTTTCATGTTTTTTTGTCCAGTTAACGTCTGGGACCCGACGTCGGTGCCCTAGGGGCCGACCTCCGCGTCGACCATGCATCCCCTCGCCAGGCACCAAAGCTTGGGATTTACGGATTTTTTAAAGTGGTTTACTCCACGCGGTCCCTTGGGACCCCCGTTCCTCTCCGTTGAGGGTTACGGGTTGGGCCGATCGGGGGGGTTTATAACCCCTGATCCGTCGCCCCTTACATGGGTCAGGCCGAGCGGAAGGGTTTGTAACCGCAATCCGTCGCCCCTTCCCAAAGCTACCACCACGGGCCAAGCCGATCGGGGGGGTTGACAACCCCTTGTCCGTCGCCCTGGCCCACAACTACCACCTAGGGTTGGCCGAACGGGGGGGTTCATAACCCCTAGTCCGTCGCCCCTCCCTTAATCCATCATCGGTTGGGCCGAACGGGGGGGTTCATAACCCCTGGTCCGTCGCCCCAACTCACCATCACTTGCACGTCCACTCTGCCCTCTGCTATTCAGAGGGACAGGCGGAGCGCCCTCCGGGGACCACTTCGCTTCACTGCAGGCTGGATTGCCTGCAGCTACTGAGCCCCCCCGCCACGACAAGGCGTGGTCCCATGGGGGGGAACCTAACCTAACCTAATCTAACCTAACCTAACCTAACCTAACCTAACCTAACCTAACCTAACCTAACCTTTTTTTTTTTTACGAGGGGGAAATGCAGCCTTATGCACCGTCCTGCCACTCCGGGGGGGAGCGGCAGGGATGTGTGGGGCTCCCTCTGGCCTGTGATGGTGGGCGGCCAGAGGTTTACCCACTAAAACCCCTCGGTGTCCAGTCACACCGCGTTGCTAGAGCGCACAGGAACCGTTGCGGATGACATCTATGCGCTCTGGCAGCGGTTGGTCCCGTCGGACCCCATCTCCAAAAACCCCTTGTCGGGGAAAAAAAAAAAAACCCTCTCGAGAGGCGGCGTGGACACGCCGCCGCCATCTCGGGCTCATTTATTGGCGACGGACCCCCCCGAGTCCGCCGCTGAGAGCCGTTTAAGGTGGCAACAGGTCATTTCTGACCTGTCGCCTTGAGCGCCTGGGGCGCTGGGTGCCGCGGAGGAGTTCGCGCTCTCTCTCCGCGGACTCCTTGGCGCCCATGACCGCCTCGCAAAAGCGGCGAGTCGCCTGCCAGGCTTCGTCACCGCCAACCATGGCCAATACTACGGCCGGCAGCGACAGATCCTGGCCTATCACCGTCACAAGACACTGCCGCTGCTCCTCCCAGGCCGGACAGAACTCCAACGTGTGTTGAGCGGTGTCGGGGCTGCAGCCACAGTGGTGACACCGCTCATCACTTTCCCGCTGTATTCGACACAGGTACCTTCCGAAGCAACCGTGTCCGGAAAGCACCTGTGTCAAATGAAAGCTCAGCGCCCCGTGGTTTCTGTTGAGCCACTCGTCTAGTACGGGCCTTACAGCCTCGATAGTCCTGAGACCGTACCTCGGCTCCTGCAGCCGCGTCCGCCACTCCGCTACCTGGGCCTGGCGAAGAACATCCCGACGCTCCTCCACCTCCCTGAGCGCCGGGCGGTCACCCCGACTCCGCGCCTCCTCACGCCACTCGTACAGCGACGCGAGGGATTTCGCATCGAGGTCCCATGGCAGAGACCCAGCCAAGACGACGGCTGCTTCCCCCGACACGGTGCGGTATGCTCGCGTGATTCTGATGGCCATCAGCCTCTGCACGCGCAAGAGTGTACTGATGACGCCATCAGAGACACATGCGGCCCACACCGGGGCGCCGTAAAGACCCATCGAGCGCAACACTCCCATATATAGACGTCTCGTCGAAGCATTTGGACCACCTAGGTTTGGCAAGAGCCGGGCAAGAGCACCCGCCGCTCCAACCAGCTTCGGCGCCAAACGGCCGAAATGCGCCTTGAAGTCCCAGTTGCTGTCGAGGACAAGGCCGAGGTATTTTAACGTCGACTCGATAGCAACTCGGGTTCCGCCAATGACTAGGTGGAAGTCATGGGGTGGCTTATTGCGCGGACCGTAGAAACAGATCGCCTCCGTCTTGCCTAGGGCGACCTCAAGACCCAAGCCTCGGATGCGCTGCACAACGTGTGCCACCCCCGCCGTCGCCAGAATGGCTGCCTCACGGTGCGTTCTCCCCCTGGCAGTAACGAGCGTGTCGTCGGCGTAACACGTCACGCCAAGGTTTGGAAGAAAGGCACCGCGAAGCACCCAGTCATAACCAATGTTCCACAGGAGTGGACCGAGGACCGACCCCTGTGGAACGCCGCAGGTCATGCGCCACCGCCGCCACCCATCCTGCGTCTCGTAGGCGATCATCCTCTCGGACAAATACGCCTCGAGGATGCGCTGCAGGTACTCGGGTACGCGGTGGTAGCGAAGGGCCTCCCTCACGCACGCCCAGGGAAGCGTGTTAAAAGCGTTGGCGATGTCGAGTGACACCGCCAACAGCACTTCTCCAGCCGCAACGGCTTCTTCTGCAAGTGCCTTAACCCGGAGAATAGCACCAACAACCTAACCTAACCTAACCTAACCTAACCTAACCTTTTTTTTTTTTTTTTTTTTTTTTGTTCGTGAGGAAAATGCATTGAACTGCATCCCCACCGTCCTGGGGGCGGAGCGGTGGGGTATGTGGGGCTCTCCGGCCGTGAAGCGGCCGGCCTACCCACTAAAAACCTCACGGCGGCCTTCCTCAGGCATATGGGGGGGTCCCGGGATCGCTTAAGCGCACCGGAACCCTCCTGCCTTCGCCCCCCCAATTACTTAGGGGGGCCCTCTCCCGGGGGAGCCTGACAGAGGCTCAACCCCGCAGGGGAACGCCGTTTCGATCCACGCCTTACAAAAGTGACGTGGAGCGAGACGGGGCCCCCTCGACGACACCACCCGCCGCACCGGCGGTGTCATCCCGGGCCGCTACCACGGGCACATCAACCCCAACGATGTACCCGCACGCAAGCCCGGCGCGGCGGCTAGCCAAGCTATGTGGCCCGCCGCCGCCTCCTTCGAGCGGGATCGGCTCTCTCCCGATCCCGCTCGGCGCTCTCCTTCTGGAGCATTACTGCCTCGCAGAAGGAGAGCGCTGCCTCCCAACCCTCCTCACTCTCCAGCATGGCAGCGACCAATGCTGGAGGGGACAGATCTCGCCCGATGACGTCGACCAGGACTCGACGCTCAGACTCCCACGCGGGGCAGTCTTCCAGCGTGTGCTGGGCGGAGTCCCGGTCGGAAGCGCAATGGTGGCACTGTGTCGTTTCCTCCCTCCCGATTCGGTTCAGATACTCACCGAAGCAACCGTGTCCGGTGAGTATCTGAGTCAATCTGTAGGTGACCTCGCCTTTTCTGCCGATCCAGGCCTCGAAGTTGGGCAGGACGGCACCGACAGCGCGTTGGCGCGCACAGCCCTGTCGTTCCAGCTGCACGCGCCAGTCCCTCAAGGCCTGTCGGTGCGCGTCCCGCCGGAGCATTCCTTGCGCGGGTTCTAGCGCGTACCCCCCGTCTCCTCCACCCTGGTCGATGCCTCGCCGCGCGTCATAGACGGCGGCGTCCATCTTGGCCAGGATTTGGAAAGGGGGGGAACGGGCCAGAACCGTCGCCGCCTCGAACGAAATCGTCCGGTAGCCTCGTACGATCCGCATGGCCATTAGCCGCTGCAGGCTCCTCAACAGAGCTCCGCAGCGGCAGGACCTCGTGAGGTCGTTGGACCACACGGGGGCCCCGTACAGCGCCACGGATCGCATGACGCCACCGTAGAGGCGGCGAACTCCTTCCCGCGGTCCCCCGAGGTTGGGCAGCAGGCGATGTAGCGCACCTGCTATCCTGCGCGCTCGGGGGACCAGGCGCACGAAATGCTCTTCGAAGCTCCATCGGCTGTCCAGGGTGAGGCCTAGGTACTTGATGTACCGCCCCACCTGGACTTCGGCGTCACCTACACGGATTCGCGAGCTGGGGGGTTCCTGGCCTCGTCTGAGGCGGTGGAACCATAGCGCCTCGCACTTGTGAGGCGCTATCTCTAGGCCCAGCTCGCGAATCGCCCGCACGACACATGCCACCCCCAGCTCGGCAAGCCTGAGCGTTCGCCCGAAGTCAGCGCCGGTGGCGACAACGAGAGTGTCATCCGCATAGCAGACGACACTCACGTCACCGGGAAGACTGGTGCGAAGGACCGCATCATATGCGAGGTTCCATAGCAGGGGGCCCAAGACGGACCCCTGCGGAACCCCGCACGTGATCTCCCGTTCCGTCTCCGTCCCGTTTCGACCGGTAATCCTGACGCGTCTGTCGCGAAGGTAGGCCCCGATGATTGCCCGCAAGTAGGGAGGCACGCCGTGATAAACCAGTGCCTCCCTAATTGCCTGCCACGGGAGGGTTCCGAAAGCGTTGACGATGTCCAGGGACACCGCCAGCGCAACCCCCCCTGAACGGACTGCCGATTCCGAAAGGGAGCGGACGAGGCGGACAGCGTCCACGGTCGACCGCCCCGGCCGGAATCCGAACTGGCAGTCCGATAGATCAAGGCCTACCCGCGACAGGTGCCCGCTGATACGATCGGAGATAACTCTTTCGAAGAGCTTCCCCGTCTCGTTCAGCAGGCATATCGGTCGAAACGACGACGGAGACTCGGCGGTCCTTCCCTCCTTCCTCAGGAGCACCAGTCTCGCTGACTTCCACTCGAGGGGGAACACGGATAGGCGGAGGCAGTCGTTGAAGAGCTGCCTCAGCCGGTTCCCTAAGACCTTCAGAGCCAGCACAAGCACCCTGCCCGGAACACCATCCGGGCCGGGTGCGGTGGAGCGGGATGCCAGCCGCCTAACGGCCAGCTCGAGCTCGGCCCCTGTCACCCCCAGATCGTCGGACCAAAAATCTCGATCCGGCGACAAGGGAGGGTGACTGGAGGGACTGTCCTGGACCCTTGGGAAGAGTGTTGCTACGACTCTCCCCACGAAGTTGGGGTCCAGGGTTTCCGTCAACGGAGGGACCCACGGTCTGAGCTTGCCCAGTACCATCTTGTACGGGCGCCCCCATGGATCCCTATCCAGTCCCTCCACGAGCTCGTTCCAGGACCGCTCCTTGGCCTCAGCGATTGCGATGCTGAGGGCATGGGCCGCGGTCCCGTATTCCCGCCTGGCTCTTAGGGTCTCCTCTAGTGAGGCTTGCCTTCTCCTTCGGGCTCTTTGGTACTGGCGTCGCGCAGCCACGACCGATCGTCGAAGCCGCGCGATCTCCTCGCTCCACCAGTACACAGAGCCCCGCTGGGGCGGCCTGGCTCGGGGCATCGAGACGTCACAGATGGACGTCATTGTGTCCCGGAACCAGGCGGCTTGCGCCTCCGGATCGGGCGAGATCTGTTCCTCCGTCCAGTCCGCGACGTTGGCGGCGGCTACGGCCATGTCTCGGTCGAGCCGCTTGAGAGACCAACGTCGCGGAGGGCTGCGGTCCTGGCGTGGGCGGATAGGGTGGCGGAGGGATACATCGAATACGATGTATAGGTGGTCCGATAGCGTGACCGCCTCCTCCGCCACCCTCCATCCTGTAACTGTATGCGAGGCTGAGGGAGTCGCCCATGACAGGTCCACGATCGACTCCCCCTGCCATCGCCTACAGGTACGGGCCGAACCTCGGTTTAGCAACCGGAGGTCCAGCCCTGCCGCCCACTCCAGAAGCGTCTCTCCCCTAACGTTGTCCAGGGTGTCCCCCCACTCTCTCGAGCGGGAGTTAAAATCACCCAGGACAAATACCTGGCGGGGGGCGCAGCCGCGAATGCAGCTCGCCAGCTCCTCCAGGTATGCCTCGAAAACAGCGAGGCCGCTGTTAGGGGAGATATAGCAGCCCACCATGGCCGTGGACCCCCACTCCACGGCCACGTAACCCGGCCCTTTTGCGATGAGGGAGCAATGGAGATGGTCACCCCCCGCCCAATAAATGCTGACCAAGCCCAAGTCGTCCCCGAACCACCTAGGGTTGTCCGGGACGGAGTAGGGCTCGGCGACTACCGCCAGGCCAACCGACCACTCCGCGAGCGTTTGGAGCAGGAGATCCTGCGCCGCTCGGCGGTGGTTCAGGTTGACCTGCAGCACACGGACGTGGGGAGCCATTAGGAGGTCTCCATTACTTCCTCACTCCCCTGGGCCGGGGAAGGGGGCTGGACTGGCCCCTTTTTCTTTTTATTCTTCGGCGGGGGACACTTTTTGGTCCCCAGCCGGTGGTCGGCGGCCCGCCCTAGGTCCGCGCAGACCGGGCAATGGGGGGCGGACGCTGTGCAATGACGGGCAATGTGCCCCGTCTCACCGCACCTGTAACAGCGTCCGCTCCTGTCCACGGTGTTGGGGCACTTTACTCTGACGTGCCCCAACTCGAGGCACTGGTAACACTGCAACGGCCGTGCTGCCAGTGCCTCTACTCTTGCCGCGGTCCACCCTATCTGCACCCGCCCTTGGGCGGCCACCTTTCTGACGGCCCCGACCGGGCAGCGGACCCAAGCGGTCCCTAAGCGTGATGGGGCGGTGCGGATCTCCCCGATCTTGATATCGGTCGGGGAGCATCCGCCCGCCTCGGCGATCGCCGCCGTGACGTCCGCGGGGGTGATGGACTCGTCTAGGTCCATCACCCGCAAGTCGCCCATTTTACACGGGCGCGAGATGAGCGCGCCCGTGTCGGCGAGGGCCTCCCGCATCTTCTCCGCCAGGGCGTCGGCCTTGGAGGAGCTCTCGGGACCGGGGACCTCCAATAGGAGAGCCCCGGTGGCCGCCTTCCTCTGCCTTACGCCCCCCACGATGCCAAGGTCCGCTAGTTTGATGCGGGCCTTGGCGGCTGTCATGACTGCAGCGATCGTGGTCTCGGCGCCTTCAGGCACCGTGACCACAACCGCCGCACATGTGGGGGGTTTGGGCTGCCCCTTCTTTTTTTGAGGAGTGGGGGTGGCCTGGGTCCGTGTAGGAGCAGCGACCTGTTTGGCACGGGCGGCCGCCTTTCGGCCGACCACCGTTGCCCAGGTGCCGCTCTGTGCCCCCACCCGCTCCGTCGATGGCCCCGCCAAAGCTGAAACTGGCGGAGCCTGTGACGACGCCGTTCCCCTCTTTGCCCTCCTTTTCTTTTTCCTCTGGGACTTAGTCAGCGTCGCCTGGGGAATTTCCCCCTCTCGACGCTGACCCTGTCCCAGGGGAGGTCTTCTTCCCATCTCAGGGAAGAGACGGCCCATAAGCTCGGACTGAAAACGGGCGTACTCTCGGTCCATAATGGCCGAGAGCTGGCTCCAGTCCGAGCTTGGTTGGGGGGCTGACGCCGGCAGCCGAGGTGTCGGCGCGGGCGCCCCCCTTTGTGGACCGTCTCGTCCCTTTTTTACCTTTGCCGATATCGGCGCTGCCGGGGCAGGCAAACCTTCCCGAGGCGGCCGCGGCACCCGAGCCCTTCCGGACGCCTCAAAAGATGGCGCCGCGGCCGGGGAGTGTGAGGCACCCCCTCCCCTTCGAAGCTCCGCCAACTCGCTGGCCAGCACCTCGATCCGGGCATAGAGTTGGTCGATCAGGGAACGAGTCCTCTCGTTCTCCCGATCCCGGATCTCCGCCCTCACGCACAGTTCGGATGCGCAGGCCTTTAAGGTGACGAAGGCGGACCGAACCGACTTTACTACTTCCGCCTTGGAGCTCTTCGGCTTATCGACCGTCTTCTCTACGGCCGATAGGCAGGAGAAGAGCTCCGAACCGATGTCCGCAGACGCTCGTTCACCGATTCCCGTTTCAGCGGCCGGTTGCGTCGCTTCCTGCTCCGCGGTGGCGTCGTCCGCTTTCCTCCTCCTGATGACCATGGGCCTCCCGTCATCCCCGTCGGCAGGACGCTGTGGTTTGCGCTTTCGCGCCCGCAGCGTTCCGCCGATGGAGGATGAGATAGAGACGGCCGACATAGCACCGTCGCTGTCCCCATCATTCCCCCTCCCGGCCCTAAGCCTCGGGCAAGGAGTGCCTGGTCTAGCAAATCGCAAGACCAGGCTCTCCTCCGAGGTCGTCCTTGAATGAGACCGGGAGCGAATGAAACTCGCCCCCGATCTCCTTGTGTCCCGTCCAATGGTGGGATCATCGACCGCACAAGATGTTTGTGGGGTCGGAACATCCACCGTCTCCTCCTTGTCATCTCCGGTACGCGACCGAGGTCGCGAGGCAGTGTTGGCCCCCCCCGTATACGTGGGGCCAGCCGCCCTGGAAAGGGCGGCACGGGATTCCCCAGCTATGTTGCTGGGACCCGCCCGGGGATTTGTTTCGCACTGCTTCATTATTTCATGTTTTTTTGTCCAGTTAACGTCTGGGACCCGACGTCGGTGCCCTAGGGGCCGACCTCCGCGTCGACCATGCATCCCCTCGCCAGGCACCAAAGCTTGGGATTTACGGATTTTTTAAAGTGGTTTACTCCACGCGGTCCCTTGGGACCCCCGTTCCTCTCCGTTGAGGGTTACGGGTTGGGCCGATCGGGGGGGTTTATAACCCCTGATCCGTCGCCCCTTACATGGGTCAGGCCGAGCGGAAGGGTTTGTAACCGCAATCCGTCGCCCCTTCCCAAAGCTACCACCACGGGCCAAGCCGACCGGGGGGTTGACAACCCCTTGTCCGTCGCCCTGGCCCACAACTACCACCTAGGGTAGGCCGAACGGGGGGGTTCATAACCCCTAGTCCGTCGCCCCTCCCTTAATCCACCATCGGTTGGGCCGAACGGGGGGGTTCATAACCCCTGGTCCGTCGCCCCAACTCACCATCACTTGCACGTCCACTCTGCCCTCTGCTATTCAGAGGGACAGGCGGAGCGCCCTCCGGGGACCACTTCGCTTCACTGCAGGCTGGATTGCCTGCAGCTACTGAGCCCCCCCGCCACGACAAGGCGTGGTCCCATGGGGGGGAACCTAACCTAACCTAACCTAACCTAACCTAACCTAACCTAACCTAACCTTTTTTTTTTTTTTTTTTTTTTTTTTTTTTTTTTTGTTCGTGAGGAAAATGCATTGAACTGCATCCCCACCGTCCTGGGGGCGGAGCGGTGGGGTATGTGGGGCTCTCCGGCCGTGAAGCGGCCGGCCTACCCACTAAAAACCTCACGGCGGCCTTCCTCAGGCATCTAGGGGGGTCCCGGGATCGCTTAAGCACACCGGAACCCTCCCGCCTTCGCCCCCCCAATTACTTAGGGGGGCCCTCTCCCGGGGGAGCCTGGCAGAGGCTCAACCCCGCAGGGGAACGCCGTTTCGATCCACGCCGTGTAAAGATGGCGCGGAGCGAGACGGGGCCCCCTCGACGACACCACCCGCCGCACCGGCGGTGTCATCCCGGGCCGCTACCACGGGCACATCAACCCCAACGATGTACCCGCACGCAAGCCCGGCACGGCGGCTAGCCAAGCTATGTGGCCCGCCGCCGCCTCCTGCGAGCGGGATCGGCTCTCTCCCGATCCCGCTCGGCGCTCTCCTTCTGGAGCATTACTGCCTCGCAGAAGGAGAGCGCTGCCTCCCAACCCTCCTCACTCTCCAGCATGGCAGCGACCAATGCTGGAGGGGACAGATCTCGCCCGATGACGTCGACCAGGACTCGACGCTCAGACTCCCACGCGGGGCAGTCTTCCAGCGTGTGCTGGGCGGAGTCCCGGTCGGAAGCGCAATGGTGGCACTGTGTCGTTTCCTCCCTCCCGATTCGGTTCAGATACTCACCGAAGCAACCGTGTCCGGTGAGTATCTGAGTCAATCTGTAGGTGACCTCGCCTTTTCTGCCGATCCAGGCCTCGAAGTTGGGCAGGACGGCACCGACAGCGCGTTGGCGCGCACAGCCCTGTCGTTCCAGCTGCGCGCGCCAGTCCCTCAAGGCCTGTCGGTGCGCGTCCCGCCGGAGCATTCCTTGCGCGGGTTCTAGCGCGTACCCCCCGTCTCCTCCACCCTGGTCGATGCCTCGCCGCGCGTCATAGACGGCGGCGTCCATCTTGGCCAGGATTTGGAAAGGGGGGGAACGGGCCAGAACCGTCGCCGCCTCGAACGAAATCGTCCGGTAGCCTCGTACGATCCGCATGGCCATTAGCCGCTGCAGGCTCCTCAACAGAGCTCCGCAGCGGCAGGACCTCGTGAGGTCGTTGGACCACACGGGGGCCCCGTACAGCGCCACGGATCGTATGACGCCACCGTAGAGGCGGCGAACTCCTTCCCGCGGTCCCCCGAGGTTGGGCAGCAGGCGATGTAGCGCACCTGCTATCCTGCGCGCTCGGGGGACCAGGCGCACGAAATGCTCCTCGAAACTCCATCGGCTGTCCAGGGTGAGGCCTAGGTACTTGATGTACCGCCCCACCTGGACTTCGGCGTCACCTACACGGATTCGCGAGTTGGGGGGTTCCTGGCCTCGTCTGAGGCGGTGGAACCATAGCGCCTCGCACTTGTGAGGCGCTATCTCTAGGCCCAGCTCGCGAATCGCCCGCACGACACATGCCACCCCCAGCTCGGCAAGCCTGAGCGTTCGCCCGAAGTCAGCGCCGGTGGCGACAACAAGAGTGTCATCCGCATAGCAGACGACACTCACGTCACCGGGAAGACTGGTGCGAAGGACCGCATCATATGCGAGGTTCCATAGCAGGGGGCCCAAAACGGACCCCTGCGGAACCCCGCACGTAATCTCCCGTTCTGTCTCCGTCCCGTTTCGACCGGTAATCCTGACGCGTCTGTCGCGAAGGTAGGCCCCGATGATTGCCCGCAGGTAGGGAGGCACGCCGTGATAAACCAGTGCCTCCCTAATTGCCTGCCACGGGAGGGTTCCGAAAGCGTTGACGATGTCCAGGGACACCGCCAGCGCAACCCCCCCTGAACGGACTGCCGATTCCGAAAGGGAGCGGACGAGGCGGACAGCGTCCACGGTCGACCGCCCCGGCCGGAATCCGAACTGGCAGTCCGATAGATCTGGGCCTACTCGCGACAGATGCCCGCTGATACGATCGGAGATAACTCTTTCGAAGAGCTTCCCCGTCTCGTTCAGCAGGCATATCGGTCGAAACGACGACGGAGACTCGGCGGTCCTTCCCTCCTTCCTCAGGAGCACCAGTCTCGCTGACTTCCACTCGAGGGGGAACACGGATAGGCGGAGGCAGTCGTTGAAGAGCTGCCTCAGCCGGTTCCCTAAGACCTTCAGAGCCAGCACAAGCACCCTGCCCGGAACCCCATCCGGGCCGGGTGCGGTGGAGCGGGATGCCAGCCGCCTAACGGCCAGCTCGAGCTCAGCCCCCGTCACCTCCAGATCGTCGGACCATAGATCTCGATCCGGCGACAAGGGAGGGTGACTGGAGGGACTGTCCTGGACCCTTGGGAAGAGTGTTGCTACGACTCTCCCCACGAAGTTGGGGTCCAGGGTTTCCGTCAACGGAGGGACCCACGGTCTGAGCTTGCCCAGTACCATCTTGTACGGGCGCCCCCATGGATCCCTATCCAGTCCCTCCACGAGCTCGTTCCAGGACCGCTCCTTGGCCTCAGCGATTGCGATGCTGAGGGCATGGGCTGCGGTCCCGTATTCCCGCCTGGCTCTTAGGGTCTCCTCTAGTGAGGCTTGCCTTCTCCTTCGGGCTCTTTGGTACTGGCGTCGCGCAGCCACGACCGATCGTCGAAGCCGCGCGATCTCCTCGCTCCACCAGTACACAGAGCCCCGCTGGGGCGGCCTGGCTCGGGGCATCGAGACGTCGCAGATCGACGTCATTGTGTCCCGGAACCAGGCGGCTTGCGCCTCCGGATCGGGCGAGATCTGTTCCTCCGTCCAGTCCGCGACGTTGGCGGCGGCTACGGCCATGTCTCGGTCGAGCCGCTTGAGAGACCAACGTCGCGGAGGGCTGCGGTCCTGGCGTGGGCGGATAGGGTGGCGGAGGGATACATCGAATACGATGTATAGGTGGTCCGACAGCGTGACCGCCTCCTCCGCCACCCTCCATCCTGTAACTGTATGCGAGGCTGAGGGAGTCGCCCATGACAGGTCCACGATCGACTCCCCCTGCCATCGCCTACAGGTACGGGCCGAACCTCGGTTTAGCAACCGGAGGTCCAGCCCTGCCGCCCACTCCAGAAGCGTCTCTCCCCTAACGTTGTCCAGGGTGTCCCCCCACTCTCTCGAGCGGGAGTTAAAATCACCCAGGACGAATACCTGGCGGGGGGCGCAGCCGCGAATGCAGCTCGCCAGCTCCTCCAGGTATGCCTCGAAAGCAGCGAGGCCGCTGTTAGGGGAGATATAGCAGCCCACCATGGCCGTGGACCCCCACTCCACGGCCACGTAACCCGGCCCTTTTGCGATGAGGGAGCAATGGAGATGGTCACCCCCCGCCCAATAAATGCTGACCAAGCCCAAGTCGTCCCCGAACCACCTGGGGTTGTCCGGGACGGAGTAGGGCTCGGCGACTACCGCCAGGCCAACCGACCACTCCGCGAGCGTTTGGAGCAGGAGATCCTGCGCCGCTCGGCGGTGGTTCAGGTTGACCTGCAGCACACGGACGTGGGGAGCCATTAGGAGGTCTCCATTACTTCCTCACTCCCCTGGGCCGGGGAAGGGGGCTGGACTGGCCCCTTCTTCTTTTTATTTTTTGGCGGGGAACACTTTTTGGTCCCCAGCCGGTGGTCGGCGGCCCGCCCTAGGTCCGCGCAGACCGGGCAATGGGGGGCGGACGCTGTGCAATGACGGGCAATGTGCCCCGTCTCACCGCACCTGTAACAGCGTCCGCTCCTGTCCACGGTGTTGGGGCACATTACTCTGACGTGCCCCACCTCGAGGCACTGGTAACACTGCAACGGCCGTGCTGCCAGTGCCTCTACTCTCGCCGCGGTCCACCCTATTTGTACCCGTCCTTGGGCGGCCACCTTCCTGACGGCCCCGACCGGGCAGCGGACCCAAGCGGTCCCTAACCGTGATGGGGCGGTTCGGATCTCCCCGATCTTGATATCGGTCGGGGAGCATCCGCCCGCCTCGGCGATCGCCGCCGTGACGTCCGCGGGGGTGATGGACTCATCTAGGTCCATCACCCGCAAGTCGCCCATTTTGCACGGGCGCGAGATGAGTGCGCCCGTGTCGGCGAGGACCTCCCTCATTTTTTCCGCCAGGGCGTCGGCTTTGGCGGGGCTCTCGGGACCGGGTACCTCCAATAGGAGAGCCCCGGTGGCCGCCTTCCTCTGCCTTACGCCCCCCACGATGCCAAGGTCCGCTAGTTTGATGCGGGCCTTGGCGGCCGTCATTACTGCAGCGATCGTAGTCTCGGCGCCTTCTGGCACCGTGACCACAACCGCCGCACATGTGGGGGGTTTGGGCTGCCCCTTCTTCTTCTGAGGAGTGGGGACGGCCTGGGTCCGTGGAGCAGCAACCTGTTTGGCACGGGCGGCCGCCTTTCGGCCGACCACCGTTGCCCAGGTGCCGCTCTGTGCCCCCACCCGCTCAGTCGATGGCCCCGCCATGGCTGGAACTGGCGGAGCCTGTGATGACGCCGGTCCCCTCTTTGCCCTCCTTTTCTTCCTTCTCTGGGACTTGGTCAGCGTCGCCTGGGGAATTTCCCCCTCTCGACGCTGACTATGTCCCAGCTGCGCGCGCCAGTCCCTCAAGGCCTGTCGGTGCGCGTCCCGCCGGAGCATTCCTTGCGCGGGTTCAAGCGCGTACCCCCCATCTCCTCCACCCTGGTCGATGCCTCGCCGCGCGTCATAGACGGCGGCGTCCATCTTGGCCAGGATTTGGAAAGGGGGGGAACGGGCCAGAACCGTCGCCGCCTCGAACGAAATCGTCCGGTAGCCTCGTACGATCCGCATGGCCATTAGCCGCTGCAGGCTCCTCAACAGAGCTCCGCAGCGGCAGGACCTCGTGAGGTCGTTGGACCACACGGGGGCCCCGTACAGCGCCACGGATCGTATGACGCCACCGTAGAGGCGGCGAACTCCTTCCCGCGGTCCCCCGAGGTTGGGCAGCAGGCGATGTAGCGCACCTGCTATCCTGCGCGCTCGGGGGACCAGGCGCACGAAATGCTCTTCGAAGCTCCATCGGCTGTCCAGGGTGAGGCCTAGGTACTTGATGTACCGCCCCACCTGGACTTCGGCGTCACCTACACGGATTCGCGAGTTGGGGGGTTCCTGGCCTCGTCTGAGGCGGTGGAACCATAGCGCCTCGCACTTGTGAGGCGCTATCTCTAGGCCCAGCTCGCGAATCGCCCGCACCACACATGCCACCCCCAGCTCGGCAAGCCTGAGCGTTCGCCCGAAGTCAGCGCCGGTGGCGACAACGAGAGTGTCATCCGCATAGCAGACGACACTCACGTCACCGGGAAGACTGGTGCGAAGGACCGCATCATATGCGAGGTTCCATAGCAGGGGGCCCAAGACGGACCCCTGCGGAACCCCGCACGTAATCTCCCGTTCCGTCTCCGTCCCGTTTCGACCGGTAATCCTGACGCGTCTGTCGCGAAGGTAGGCCCCGATGATTGCCCGCAAGTAGGGAGGCACGCCGTGATAAACCAGTGCCTCCCTAATTGCCTGCCACGGGAGGGTTCCGAATGCGTTGACGATGTCCAGGGACACCGCCAGCGCAACCCCCCCTGAACGGACTGCCGATTCCGAAAGGGAGCGGACGAGGCGGACAGCGTCCACGGTCGACCGCCCCGGCCGGAATCCGAACTGGCAGTCCGATAGATCTGGGCCTACTCGCGACAGGTGCCCGCTGATACGATCGGAGATAACTCTTTCGAAGAGCTTCCCCGTCTCGTTCAGCAGGCATATCGGTCGAAACGACGACGGAGACTCGGCGGTCCTTCCCTCCTTCCTCAGGAGCACCAGTCTCGCTGACTTCCACTCGAGGGGGAACACGGATAGGCGGAGGCAGTCGTTGAAGAGCTGCCTCAGCCGGTTCCCTAAGACCTTCAGAGCCAGCACAAGCACCCTGCCCGGAACACCATCCGGGCCGGGTGCGGTGGAGCGGGATGCCAGCCGCCTAACGGCCAGCTCGAGCTCGGCCCCTGTCACCCCCAGATCGTCGGACCAAAAATCTCGATCCGGCGACAAGGGAGGGTGACTGGAGGGACTGTCCTGGACCCTTGGGAAGAGTGTTGCTACGACTCTCCCCACGAAGTTGGGGTCCAGGGTTTCCGTCAACGGAGGGACCCACGGTCTGAGCTTGCCCAGTACCATCTTGTACGGGCGCCCCCATGGATCCCTATCCAGTCCCTCCACGAGCTCGTTCCAGGACCGCTCCTTGGCCTCAGCGATTGCGATGCTGAGGGCATGGGCCGCGGTCCCGTATTCCCGCCTGGCTCTTAGGGTCTCCTCTAGTGAGGCTTGCCTTCTCCTTCGGGCTCTTTGGTACTGGCGTCGCGCAGCCACGACCGATCGTCGAAGCCGCGCGATCTCCTCGCTCCACCAGTACACAGAGCCCCGCTGGGGCGGCCTGGCTCGGGGCATCGAGACGTCACAGATGGACGTCATTGTGTCCCGGAACCAGGCGGCTTGCGCCTCCGGATCGGGCGAGATCTGTTCCTCCGTCCAGTCCGCGACGTTGGCGGCGGCTACGGCCATGTCTCGGTCGAGCCGCTTGAGAGACCAACGTCGCGGAGGGCTGCGGTCCTGGCGTGGGCGGATAGGGTGGCGGAGGGATACATCGAATACGATGTATAGGTGGTCCGATAGCGTGACCGCCTCCTCCGCCACCCTCCATCCTGTAACTGTATGCGAGGCTGAGGGAGTCGCCCATGACAGGTCCACGATCGACTCCCCCTGCCATCGCCTACAGGTACGGGCCGAACCTCGGTTTAGCAACCGGAGGTCCAGCCCTGCCGCCCACTCCAGAAGCGTCTCTCCCCTAACGTTGTCCAGGGTGTCCCCCCACTCTCTCGAGCGGGAGTTAAAATCACCCAGGACAAATACCTGGCGGGGGGCGCAGCCGCGAATGCAGCTCGCCAGCTCCTCCAGGTATGCCTCGAAAACAGCGAGGCCGCTGTTAGGGGAGATATAGCAGCCCACCATGGCCGTGGACCCCCACTCCACGGCCACGTAACCCGGCCCTTTTGCGATGAGGGAGCAATGGAGATGGTCACCCCCCGCCCAATAGATGCTGACCAAGCCCAAGTCGTCCCCGAACCACCTAGGGTTGTCCGGGACGGAGTAGGGCTCGGCGACTACCGCCAGGCCAACCGACCACTCCGCGAGCGTTTGGAGCAGGAGATCCTGCGCCGCTCGGCGGTGGTTCAGGTTGACCTGCAGCACACGGACGTGGGGAGCCATTAGGAGGTCTCCATTACTTCCTCACTCCCCTGGGCCGGGGAAGGGGGCTGGACTGGCCCCTTCTTCTTTCTATTCTTCGGCGGGGAACACTTTTTGGTTCCCAGCCGGTGGTCGGCGGCCCGCCCTAGGTCCGCGCAGACCGGGCAATGGGGGGCGGACGCTGTGCAATGACGGGCAATGTGCCCCGTCTCACCGCACCTGTAACAGCGTCCGCTCCTGTCCACGGTGTTGGGGCACTTTACTCTGACGTGCCCCAACTCGAGGCACTGGTAACACTGCAACGGCCGTGCTGCCAGTGCCTCTACTCTTGCCGCGGTCCACCCTATCTGCACCCGCCCTTGGGCGGCCACCTTTCTGACGGCCCCGACCGGGCAGCGGACCCAAGCGGTGCCCAAGCGTGATGGGGCGGTGCGGATCTCCCCGATCTTGATATCGGTCGGGGAGCATCCGCCCGCCTCGGCGATCGCCGCCGTGACGTCCCCGGGGGTGATGGACTCGTCTAGGTCCATCACCCGCAGATCCCCCATTTTACACGGGCGCGAAATGAGCGCGCCCGTGTCGGCGAGGGCCTCCCTCATCTTTCCCGCCAGGGCATCGGCCTTGGCGGAGCTCTCGGGACCGGGGACCTCCAATAGGAGAGCCCCGGTGGCCGCCTTCCTCTGCCTTACGCCCCCCACGATGCCAAGGTCCGCTAGTTTAATGCGGGCCTTGGCGGCCGTCATAACTGCAGCGATCGTGGTCTCGGCGCCTTCAGGCACCGTGACCACAACCGCCGCACATGTGGGGGGTTTGGGCTGCCCCTTCTTCTTCTGAGGGGTGGGGGCGGCCTGGGTCCGTGGAGCAGCAACCTGTTTGGCACGGGCGGCCGCCTTTCGGCCGACCACCGTTGCCCAGGTGCCGCTCTGTGCCCCCACCCGCTCAGTCGATGGCCCCGCCAAAGCTGGAATTGGCGGAGCCTGTGATGACGCCGGTCCCCTGTGCGCCCGCCTTTTCTTCTTTCTCTGGGACTTAGTCAGCGTCGTCTGGGGAATTTCCCCCTCTCGACGTTGACCATGTCCCAGGGGAGGTCTCTTTCCCATCTCGGGGAAGAGACGGCCCATAAGCTCGGACTGAAAACGGGCGTACTCTCGGTCCATAATGGCCGAGAGCTGGCTCCAGTCCGAGCTTGGTTGTTGTTGGGGGGCTGACGCCGTCAGCCGAGATGTCGGCGCGGGCGCCCCCCTTTGTGGACCGTCTCGTCCCTTTTTTGTTTTTGCCGGGGCAGGCAAACCTTCCCGGGGCGGCCGCGGCACCTGAGCCCTTCCAGGCGCCTTAAAAGATGCGGCCGGGGAGTGTGAGGCACCCCCTCCCCTCCGAAGTTCCGCCAACTCGCTGGCCAGCACCTCGATGCGGGCGTAGAGCTGGTCGATCAGGGAACGAGTCCTCTCGTTCTCCCGATCCCGGATCTCCGCCCTCACGCACAGTTCGGAGGCGCAGGCCTTTAAGGTGACGAAGGCGGACCGGACGGACTTTACCACTTCTGCCTTGGAGCTCTTCGGCTTATCGACCGTCTTCTCTACGGCCGACAGACAGGAGAAGAGCTCCGAGCCGATGTCCGCAGACGCTCGTTCGTCGATTCCTCCGGTTTCGGCGGCCGGTTGGGTCGCCTCTCGCTCCACGCTGGCATCGTCCTCTACTCTCCGCCTCACGACCATGGGCCTCCCGTCATCATCGGCAGGACGCTGTGGTTTGCGCTTTCGCGCCCGCAGAGTTCCGCCGATGGAGGATGAGATAGAGACCCCGGACATACCGTCGCTGTCCCCATCATTACCCCTTCCGGCCCTAAGCCTCGGGCAAGGAGTGCCTGGTCTAGCAAATCGCAAGACCAGGCTCTCCTCCGAGGTCGTCCTTGAATGAGACCGACACTTTTTGGACCCTAGCCGGTGGTCGGCGGCCCGCCCTAGGTCCGCGCAGACCGGGCAGTGGGGGGCGGACGCTGTGCAATGACGGGCAATGTGCCCCGTCTCACCGCACCTGTAACAGCGTCCGCTCCTGTCCACGGTGTTGGGGCACTTTACTCTGACGTGCCCCACCTCGAGGCACTGGTAACATTGCAACGGCCGTGCTGCCAGTGCCTCTACTCTCGCCGAGGTCCACCCTATCTGAACCCGTCCTTGGGCGGCCACCTTCCTGACGGCCCCGACCGGGCAGCGGACCCATGCGGTCCCCAAGCGTGATGGGGCGGTGCGGATCTCCCCGATCTTGATATCGGTCGGGGAGCATCCACCCGCCTCGGCGATCGCCGCCGTCACGTCCGCGGGGGTGATGGACTCATCTAGGTCCATCACCCGCAAGTCGCCCATTTTACACGGGCGCGAGATGAGCGCGCCCGTGTCGGCGAGGGCCTCCCTCATCTTCTCCGCCAGGGCGTCGGCCTTGGTGGAGCTCTCGGGACCGGGGACCTCCAATAGGAGAGCCCCGGTTGCCGCCTTCTGCTACTACCCCCGACGACGACTGGCCTCGGCAGGCCTCCTCTCAGAAAAAACCCCCTGATAGGGGAAAAAATCCCTCGCGAGAGGCGGCGTGGACACGCCGCCGCCATCTCGGGCTCTTATGCTGGCGACGGACCCCCCCGAGTCCGCCGCCACGAGCCATTTAGGGTGGCAGGTGGTCATTTCTAACCACGCGCCTGGAGCGCTGAGGGCGCTGCGTCTCCCGCAGCAGCTCGCGCGCTCTCTCGTCAGTCTCTTTGACCGACATAACAGCTTCGCAGAAATGACGCATCGCCTGCCAGGACTCGTCGCTGCCGACCATGGCCGAAACCACGGCCGGCAACGAGAGATCCTGGCCAATCACTGCCATCAATACCCTTCTTGGTTCCGCCCAAGCCGGGCAAATCTCCAGGGTATGTTGAGCGGTGTCACAACTACAGCTGCAGTGGTGGCACTGCTCATTGTCCTCTCTTTGTATCCTACACAGGTACTTACCGAAGCAGCCGTGCCCGGTAAGCACCTGTGTAAGACGGAAGCTTATGGCCCCGTGGTCCCTATCAATCCACTCCAGCAGAACGGGCCGAATTGCATCTACTGTTATGCGGCCGTATCCCGGCCGCGCCAACCGCGACTCCCACTCCGCCATGAGAATCTGGCGAAGCTCTGCCCGGCGTCCCTCCACCTCCCTAGGCGCCGGGCGGTCGCCCCGACTTCGCGCCTCCTCGCGCCACTCGTAAAGCGACGCGAGGGATTTCGCCTCGAGATCCCACGGCGGAGATCCGGCGAGCACACGGGCCGCATCACCCGCTATGGTGCGGTATCCCCGCGTCACCCTGATGGCCATCAGCCTCTGCACTTGCAGAAGTTTGCCGATGACGCCATCAGGGATGTTCGCGGCCCACACCGGGGCACCGTAAAGCGCCATTGAGCGGATAACGCCCATGTAAAGTCGTCGCGTAGCGACGTTTGGTCCACCGATATTTGGCAGGAGCCTGGAAAGTGCCCCTGCCGCTCCAACCAACTTCGGCGCCAGCTTATCAAAGTGCGCTACGAAGGTCCATCTGCT
Organism: Idaea straminata; assembly: GCA_951213275.1. Taxonomy (NCBI): domain Eukaryota; kingdom Metazoa; phylum Arthropoda; class Insecta; order Lepidoptera; family Geometridae; genus Idaea; species Idaea straminata. The sequence goes on from OX577862.1 coordinate 125,430, forward strand.
GTCCAAGATCAATCCTAAATATTTTAGAGTGGACCCAATCGGTATTCGGACTCCTCCAACGATCAGGTGGTAGTCGGGTGGCAGGCGAGTACGAGGGCCATAAAAACACATGGCCTCCGTCTTCCCCAAGGCCACCTCGAGACCCAATCGCCGGATTTTGTCCACCACGTGGGCCACCCCAGCCGTCGCCAGTATGGCTGCTTCGCGGAACGTCCTTCCTCTAGCGGTCACTAACGTATCGTCAGCATAACAAGTCACGCTGAGGTTCCTGAGTACCGCACCGCGAAGCACCCAGTCGTATCCAAGGTTCCACAGGAGCGGCCCAAGGACCGACCCCTGTGGAACTCCACAAGTCATACACCACCGTTTGAAACCCGATTGGGTGTCGAAGACGACCTCTCTGTCGGAGAGGTAGGCCTCTACCGTCCTCCTTAAGTAATCCGGCACGCGATGGTACCGGAGAGCCTCCCGAATGCAAGTCCAAGGGAGAGTGTTAAAAGCGTTGGCGATGTCAAGAGACACCGCCAACAACACATCTCCCTCGGACACGGCCTCCTCCGCCAGCGTCTTAACACGGAGGATCGCACCCACGGTCGATCGTTCCCTCCGAAACCCAAACTGGTTTACCGATAGATCCGGCCCAGTCCGGGTGAGGTGGCTGACAAGGCGTGCGGCAATGATGCGCTCAAAGAGCTTGCACGCCTCGTCCAGCAGAACGATCGGCCGGTACGACGACGGTGACTCCTCCGGCCTGCCCTCCTTCTTCAACAACACGAGGCTGCCGACCCTCCACCGAGCAGGAAATTCTCCCCGTTCAAAGCAAGCAGTGAACAACTTTCGTAGATGATCGCCCAGATGTCTCGAGGCCAGAGCCAGCGCGCGCCCCGGTATGCCATCAGGCCCAGGGGCGGTGTTCTTGGCACTGAGACGCCGGACGACCATCTTTAGTTCTGGAACTGTCACCTCAGTGGACTCCTCGTCCTCCTCTTGCGATGCCGGCTCTGCAGGTGGTGGCGGAGCCATGCTCGGCGGAACGTGCTCCTCTCTATGAGGGAAGAGCGTCGCGACTACTTCGGTAACAAGATCTGGCTCGAGCGTCTGCGTGAGAGGTGGTGCCCACGGTCTGAGCTTGCCCCTAGCCGTGCGGTAGGGGCGCCCCCACGGGTCCTCACTTAACGACGCGAGCATCTCGTTGCGGGCCCTATCCTTGGCAGCAGCGACTGCTGCCTGGAGAGCCTTCTTCGCTGCCCTATAGGCCTCGTAGAGCTGTGCCTCTACTGGTTCCACCTCGTCCAGTCCACGAGGGCGACCGTGTCGACGCCTCCGATGTCTCTGGTATTGGCGGCGCGCTGCTACGCAAGCGGCGCGTAGGGAGGCAATCTCCGCGCACCACCAGTACACTCGTCGCGAGCTAACTCGTGACTTGACCCGGGGCATCGACGCGTCACAGACGCTCGTCATTGCCCCCGTGAGCCGGTCCGCTTCCGAGTCGACATCGTCCAGGGCATCCGGCACGGGCACCCACGCCTGGACGATAGCGGCCTCCTCCAGTAGCACCTGGTCCAGCCGCTTCAACGCCCACCGGGGGCGGTCCACCCTGACTGAAGGGTTGGAGGTCTGGGCACGAACCTCGAACCGGATGTACCGGTGGTCCGAGAGAGATTCCACCCCCTCAACAACCCGCCAGTCTAGCACCCTGGGTACGAGGGCAGGGCTGGCGAACGTGACATCCACGATCGACTCGCCCTGCCAACGAACACAGGTGCTTATCGACCCCCGGTTTAGGACCGTGAGGCCAACGGCGTCGACCAAACCCTCCAAGAGCACTCCTCTTGAAGAAGTGTGTGCACTACCCCATCTGGTGGACCACGAGTTTAAGTCCCCCAGTAGAAGAGCCGGGCAAGGTTGTATGCGGTCCAGAAGGTCCCCAACCTCGCCCAGAAAGGACTCGAACTCGGAGTCCCGTCTGTTTGGCGAAAAGTACACCCCGACGATGATTATGTCTCTCCACTTCACCGCGACGTAGCCCACGCCGCGGGCAATGACCTTCAGGGGTGGCACACACAGGGCACTCGATGGGATGATGGCAACGAGAGCCGCCGTGTCCACAATCCAGTTGCTCCGAGGTGGAATCCAGTAGGGTTCCGCCACCACAGCCACCTCAATGTCCCATTCCGCTAGTGACGCCACCAGCATGTCCTGCGCTGAACTGCAGTGGTTGCAGTTTATCTGCAAGAATTGATGTTTGAGGTCGTTAGCCATTAGGGGCACTCGATGTCAATATCCACCTCATCCATCGCCTCACTGGAAGCCACAGGTGCTTCGGAGACGGCCGGGCAGGCTACAGCTGGGCGCGGCGTTGCGCTCACTGTGGTCTTACTCTTGGACAGCTTTGGGTCCTTGCAGGCTTTTGTGCCTACTTTGTGGTTCGCCGGGAGTTTTGCCGCTGCACACAGTGCACAATGCAGGGCAGACGAGCATTGACTAGCCCTATGGCCGGGTTGTGCACATTGGTAACAGAGGTCACTCCTGTCAACCTCCGATGTGCATGTTACCCTCACGTGGCCAACCTCTAAGCAGCGGAAGCAGCGCTGCGCTCTGGGCTGCAGCAGTCTAACGCTTGCTGATACCCAGCCGACGAGTAAGCGGCCCTGGTCCGCTACCTTCTTCGCTGCAGTCACCGGGCAGCGCACCCACGCTGAACCCATTCCACCAGAGTCTCGGCGAATATCACCGGCCTTGACTTGCTCCGTAGAGCAGCCCCCACCTTGAGCAATAGCCGCCGCTAGTTCCTCTGCTGACACCGAGTCATCCAAGCCGCTTACGCGGAGCTCAGCAGTCGCAACCGGTCTGTGTACTCTGACGCGTTCGGCGGTCAGAGTTTCCCTGATTTTTTCGGCCAATGCATCAGCCATTTCGTTTTTGGCCGCTCCAGGAATCTTAATAATTCGGGCTCCTGTCGCGGTCTTGTCTATGCGGAGACCTTCAATGCCCATCGCACGCCAATCAATTCTTGATTTGGCGTCGGAAAGCACTGCCGCATATGTTTCACCTTTCTTCTCAGCTTCTGGCTGCAAGGTCACAACAATAGCCGCGGTTTTATGAACCCGAAGCCTTGGCTTCTTGGCTTTATCACTCGTTTGAGAGCGCTCCTTCTTCTTTGTAGGCGTCTGCTTGCCATTTTTACCAACCGTTACCCAGGCTCCAGAAGACCCAGTCGTCGGTTTGGCCGAAGGGCCAGGGACAGCAGTAACTGGCTGTGCAGGTCCATCTTTGGCCGATTTGGCCTTCTTTCCTCTCTTTGCCTTCCTCTTACCCTCAGGGCCATTTGGCCTTGTGGCAGGTCCAGCCAACGGCACCGACTCTGAGACCTCAAGCTGAGGTGGGGACAGACTCTTAGCTCTGGCCGCCAAAGGAGGGCGGACGATTGGAGCCGGAGGGAGTCTTTCCTCCAACACCTGGAGGCGGGCGTTCATCATGGTCCCTATCTCTATCATTAGGGACCGCTTGAGCTCTTCCACGATGTTTGTCTCCGTGACTGCGACGGGCTGTACCTCTACTCCAGCAGACTGGCCAGGCAATGGGTGGCTGTTTTGGACCCTTGCCATTTCCACTCGAATGGAGGCGATCTCCTTGCGGAGCTCTGCCATCTCCCTCTTCATAGTGGCATTCTCTGCCTGTAGGAGAGCAGTCTCCTCCGACGTTGTTCGTTGGCTCAGCTCCTCTACCACGTTGGCAACACTGAGCGCAGCGTCCTTGAGGTAGCGTATGAACCTACCGTTCAAATTTTTGCTGTTTTCAGCAACATAGTTGATGGAGGTCAGATCTCCAGTTATGCGCTCAATGAGCGCTGGCGTGGTCTGTTTCTCTACCGGGACGTGAACCACTGCCTCTCCTTCTGAGTCACTTTTCTTATATTCCGACCTAGTCGGAAATTTTAAGCGCAACTCTCGAGCGACATTTGCCGCAGCGACTATGTCCTTTTCCGCCTCAAGCCTCATTTGCTGCTTTTCTGCCTCTAGCAGCTTCTGTTTGGCCTGCGCTAGGCCGACATACTCCCCGGTAGATGGAGGTCGGCCACGTCCTCGGGCCTTGTTGCTTGAGGTGGCTGGCGATTTGCCTCCCCACTCCTCACCACTAGAGCCGTCGCTATGCGGCCTTTTTTGTGCCTTGGCGCTGTCACGGCTAACGGCAGATCTATAGCCTGAAACCGAGACATTGTCGGCGCTGGAGGAGTCCGACAAACACAGTTGCCTCTCCAAACTCGACTCCTCGCTACGCAGTCTTTTCTCCACCTCATCTGTGCTAAGGCGGTTAAGCCTTACGACTGCAACCGGGCTTCTCGACTTTGCCCGCACTTCCATCTCAGATCCACTGGACCCATCCGCCGTCTTCTCTGACTTCCGTCCTTTCTCACGCCTACTACGTCTCTCCTTCTTCCCACTCTGTTTCTCCTTCACAACTTCAATTTGGTTTTTGTTTTTTAAATACTCCATACTATTCCCACGAGTATGGAACGAAACAAAAGTCCACCCGGGTAGTGCGTCCTTACCACGGGTAAGCCTTTAGTTTGGTAACCCAAGAGGGGGGCGGCAGGTACCCTCCTGGGAGGCAGTAGCGACCGACACGACGAGCGAGGCGGACCATTCAGCGCACAAGCGGCACTGACTGGACCGTCCCGCCCGACACCCTGGCCGATCTTGAAGGCTTCGCGCTGCCATTCCGCTTGCCACACAGGGTTTTTTATTTAAAAGTGGTATGCTCCACTTTGTTTTTTATTGAGGTTGGCTCCTCGCGGCCCGGCCAATTAAGGCAAGACCTCCGGTCCCGAGCACGCTCGAGGGATAACGGACCCTCACCCCCCTCACTTTCGCGAAGAGGTCCCTAAGCTACGTGCACCGGCCAATCAAGGCAAGCGCACCCCCACCCTGTGTGCAGTGTAAGTGTTGTGTGGTGTATGTGTGTGTGATTGGCTCGGCCAAGCCGATGGTAAAAGCCCACCGACGAGGACGAACCAATGTGTGTGTGTGTGAGATGTCGATGGTCCCCTAAAGAGAACCACCGACAACGAGTGTATGTATAGTGTACCTACAATGCCGGACCATTGGCCAGCGCCGATCAATGGAAACGAGAAAGTTCTCTTCGATTGATCGACGCTGTTTCCACCCACGCCACGAGGAGGCTGTCCGACTGGTGGGCAACCTAACCTAACCTAACCTAACCTAACCTAACCTAACCTTTTTTTTTTTTTTTTTTTTTTTTCGTGAGGAAAAAGCATTGAACTGCATCCCCACCGTCCCAGGGGTGGAGCGGTGGGGTATGTGGGGCTCTCCGGCCGTGAAGCGGCCGGCCTACCCACTAAAAACCTCACGGTTGCCTTCCTCAGGCATCTGGGGGGGCCCTGGGATCGCGTCAGCACACCGGGACCCACCCGCCTTTGCTCCCCCAATTACTTGGGGGGGCCCTCTCCCGAGGGAGCCCAGCAGCCCCCTCATTAAAACACCCCGCCTCACCGGCGGCGCCATCCCGGGCCGCTACCACGGGCACACCAACCCCAACGGTGCACCCGCACGCGAGCCCGTCGCGGCGGCCAGCCAAACCATGTGGCCCGCCGCCGCCCCCATCGAGTAGGATCGGCCTTCTCCCGATCCCGCCCCGCGCCCTCCCTCTGGAGCATTACTGCCCCACCGAAGGAGAGCGCCTCCCACCACTCGCACATCCACTCTGCCCTCTGCTCGACAGAGGGACAGGCGGAGCGCCCTCCGGGGACCACTTCGCTTCACTACAGGCTGGATTGCCTGCAGCTACTGAGCCCCCCCGCCACGACAAGGCGAACCTAACCTAACCTAACCTAACCTTTTTTTTTTTTTTTTTTTTTTTTTTTTGTTCGTGAGGAAAATGCATTGAACTGCATCCCCACCGTCCTGGGGGCGGAGCGGTGGGGTATGTGGGGCTCTCCGGCCGTGAAGCGGCCGGCCTACCCACTAAAAACCTCACGGCGGCCTTCCTCAGGCGTCTGGGGGGGTCCCGGGATCGCTTAAGCGCACCGGAACCCTCCTGCCTTCGCCCCCCCAATTACTTAGGGGGGCCCTCTCCCGGGGGAGCCTGACAGAGGCTCAACCCCGCAGGGGAACGCCGTTTCGATCCACGCCTTACAAAAGTGACGTGGAGCGAGACGGGGCCCCCTCGACGACACCACCCGCCGCACCGGCGGTGTCATCCCGGGCCGCTACCACGGGCACATCAACCCCATCGATGTACCCGCACGCAAGCCCGGCGCGGCGGCTAGCCAAGCTATGTGGCCCGCCGCCGCCTCCTTCGAGCGGGATCGGCTCTCTCCCGATCCCGCTCGGCGCTCTCCTTCTGGAGCATTACTGCCTCGCAGAAGGAGAGCGCTGCCTCCCAACCCTCCTCACTCTCCAGCATGGCAGCGACCAATGCTGGAGGGGACAGATCTCGCCCGATGACGTCGACCAGGACTCGACGCTCAGACTCCCACGCGGGGCAGTCTTCCAGCGTGTGCTGGGCGGAGTCCCGGTCGGAAGCGCAATGGTGGCACTGTGTCGTTTCCTCCCTCCCGATTCGGTTCAGATACTCACCGAAGCAACCGTGTCCGGTGAGTATCTGAGTCAATCTGTAGGTGACCTCGCCTTTTCTGCCGATCCAGGCCTCGAAGTTGGGCAGGACGGCACCGACAGCGCGTTGGCGCGCACAGCCCTGTCGTTCCAGCTGCGCGCGCCAGTCCCTCAAGGCCTGTCGGTGCGCGTCCCGCCGGAGCATTCCTTGCGCGGGTTCTAGCGCGTACCCCCCGTCTCCTCCACCCTGGTCGATGCCTCGCCGCGCGTCATAGACGGCGGCGTCCATCTTGGCCAGGATTTGGAAAGGGGGGGAACGGGCCAGAACCGTCGCCGCCTCGAACGAAATCGTCCGGTAGCCTCGTACGATCCGCATGGCCATTAGCCGCTGCAGGCTCCTCAACAGAGCTCCGCAGCGGCAGGACCTCGTGAGGTCGTTGGACCACACGGGGGCCCCGTACAGCGCCACGGATCGTATGACGCCACCGTAGAGGCGGCGAACTCCTTCCCGCGGTCCCCCGAGGTTGGGCAGCAGGCGATGTAGCGCACCTGCTATCCTGCGCGCTCGGGGGACCAGGCGCACGAAATGCTCCTCGAAACTCCATCGGCTGTCCAGGGTGAGGCCTAGGTACTTGATGTACCGCCCCACCTGGACTTCGGCGTCACCTACACGGATTCGCGAGTTGGGGGGTTCCTGGCCTCGTCTGAGGCGGTGGAACCATAGCGCCTCGCACTTGTGAGGCGCTATCTCTAGGCCCAGCTCGCGAATCGCCCGCACTACACATGCCACCCCCAGCTCGGCAAGCCTGAGCGTTCGCCCGAAGTCAGCGCCGGTGGCGACAACGAGAGTGTCATCCGCATAGCAGACGACACTCACGTCACCGGGAAGACTGGTGCGAAGGACCGCATCATATGCGAGGTTCCATAGCAGGGGGCCCAAAACGGACCCCTGCGGAACCCCGCACGTAATCTCCCGTTCCGTCTCCGTCCCGTTTCGACCGCTAATCCTGACGCGTCTGTCGCGAAGGTAGGCCCCGATGATAGCCCGCAGGTAGGGAGGCACGCCGTGATAAACCAGTGCCTCCCTAATTGCCTGCCACGGGAGGGTTCCGAAAGCGTTGACGATGTCCAGGGACACCGCCAGCGCAACCCCCCCTGAACGGACTGCCGATTCCGAAAGGGAGCGGACGAGGCGGACAGCGTCCACGGTCGACCGCCCCGGCCGGAATCCGAACTGGCAGTCCGATAGATCTGGGCCTACTCGCGACAGGTGCCCGCTGATACGATCGGAGATTACTCTTTCGAAGAGTTTCCCCGTCTCGTTCAGCAGGCATATCGGTCGAAACGACGACGGAGACTCGGCGGTCCTTCCCTCCTTCCTCAGGAGCACCAGTCTCGCTGACTTCCACTCGAGGGGGAACACGGATAGGCGGAGGCAGTCGTTGAAGAGCTGCCTCAGCCGGTTCCCTAAAACCTTCAGAGCCAGCACAAGCACCCTGCCCGGAACACCATCCGGGCCGGGTGCGGTGGAGCGGGATGCCAGCCGCCTAACGGCCAGCTCGAGCTCGGCCCCCGTCACCCCCAGATCGTCGGACCAAATATCTCGATCCGGCGACAAGGGAGGGTGACTGGAGGGACTGTCCTGGACCCTTGGGAAGAGTGTTGCTACGACTCTCCCCACGAAGTTGGGGTCCAGGGTTTCCGTCAACGGAGGGACCCACGGTCTGAGCTTGCCCAGTACCATCTTGTACGGGCGCCCCCATGGATCCCTATCCAGTCCCTCCACGAGCTCGTTCCAGGACCGCTCCTTGGCCTCAGCGATTGCGATGCTGAGGGCATGGGCCGCGGTCCCGTATTCCCGCCTGGCTCTTAGGGTCTCCTCTAGTGAGGCTTGCCTTCTCCTTCGGGCTCTTTGGTACTGGCGTCGCGCAGCCACGACCGAACGTCGAAGCCGCGCGATCTCCTCGCTCCACCAGTACACAGAGCCCCGCTGGGGCGGCCTGGCTCGGGGCATCGAGACGTCACAGATGGACGTCATTGTGTCCCGGAACCAGGCGGCTTGCGCCTCCGGATCGGGCGAGATCTGTTCCTCCGTCCAGTCCGCGACGTTGGCGGCGGCTACGGCCATGTCTCGGTCGAGCCGCTTGAGAGACCAACGTCGCGGAGGGCTGCGGTCCTGGCGTGGGCGGATAGGGTGGCGGAGGGATACATCGAATACGATGTATAGGTGGTCCGATAGCGTGACCGCCTCCTCCGCCACCCTCCATCCTGTAACTGTATGCGAGGCTGAGGGAGTCGCCCATGACAGGTCCACGATCGACTCCCCCTGCCATCGCCTACAGGTACGGGCCGAACCTCGGTTTAGCAACCGGAGGTCCAGCCCTGCCGCCCACTCCAGAAGCGTCTCTCCCCTAACGTTGTCCAGGGTGTCCCCCCACTCTCTCGAGCGGGAGTTAAAATCACCCAGGACAAATACCTGGCGGGGGGCGCAGCCGCGAATGCAGCTCGCCAGCTCCTCCAGGTATGCCTCGAAAACAGCGAGGCCGCTGTTAGGGGAGATATAGCAGCCCACCATGGCCGTGGACCCCCACTCCACGGCCACGTAACCCGGCCCTTTTGCGATGAGGGAGCAATGGAGATGGTCACCCCCCGCCCAATAAATGCTGACCAAGCCCAAGTCGTCCCCGAACCACCTAGGGTTGTCCGGGACGGAGTAGGGCTCGGCGACTACCGCCAGGCCAACCGACCACTCCGCGAGCGTTTGGAGCAGGAGATCCTGCGCCGCTCGGCGGTGGTTCAGGTTGACCTGCAGCACACGGACGTGGGGAGACATTAGGAGGTCTCCATTACTTCCTCACTCCCCTGGGCCGGGGAAGGGGGCTGGACTGGCCCCTTCTTCTTCTTAGTTTTCGGCGGGGAACACTTCTTGGTCCCCAGCCGATGGTCGGCGGCCCGCCCTAGGTCCGCGCAGACCGGGCAATGGGGGGCGGACGCTGTGCAATGACGGGCAATGTGCCCCGGCTCACCGCACCTGTAACAGCGTCCGCTCCTATCCACGGTGTTGGGGCACATTACTCTAACGTGCCCCAGCTCGAGGCACTGGTAACACTGCAACGGCCGTGCTGCCAGTGCCTCTACTCTCGCCGAGGTCCATCCAATTTGCACCCGTCCTTGGGCGGCCACCTTCCTGACGGCCCCGACCGGGCAGCGGACCCATGCGGTCCCCAAGCGTGATGGGGCGGTGCGGATCTCCCCGATCTTGATATCGGTCGGGGAGCATCCGCCCGCCTCGGCGATCGCCGCCGTGACGTCCGCGGGGGTGATGGACTCGTCTAGGTCCATCACCCGCGAGTCGCCCATTTTACACGGGCGCGAGATGAGCGCGCCCGTGTCGGCGAGGGCCTCCCGCATCTTCTCCGCCAGGGCGTCGGCCTTGGAGGAGCTCTCGGGACCGGGGACCTCCAATAGGAGAGCCCCGGTGGCCGCCTTCCTCTGCCTTACGCCCCCCACGATGCCAAGGTCCGCTAGTTTGATGCGGGCCTTGGCGGCTGTCATCACTGCAGCGATCGTGGTCTCGGCGCCTTCAGGCACCGTGACCACAACCGCCGCACATGTGGGGGGTTTGGGCTGCCCCTTCTTCTTCTGAGGAGTGGGGACGGCCTGGGTCCGTGGAGCAGCAACCTGTTTGGCACGGGCGGCCGCCTTTCGGCCGACCACCGTTGCCCAGGTGCCGCTCTGTGCCCCCACCCGCTCAGTTGATGGCCCCGCCAAAGCTGGAACTGGCGGAGCCTGTGACGCCGTTCCCCTCTGCGCCCGCCTTTTCTTTTTTCTCTGGGACTTAGTCAGCGTCGCCTGGGGAATTTCCCCCTCTCGACGCTGACCCTGTCCCAGGGGAGGTCTTCTTCCCATCTCGGGGAAGAGACGGCCCATAAGCTCGGACTGAAAACGGGCGTACTCTCGGTCCATAATGGCCGAGAGCTGGCTCCAGTCCGAGCTTGGTTGGGGGGCTGACGCCGTCAGCCGAGGTGTCGGCGCGGGCGCCCCCCTTTGTGGACCGTCTCGTCCCTTTTTTGCCTTTGCCGATGTCGGCGCTGCAAGGGCAGGTAAACCTCCCCGAGACGGACCCGGCGCCTGAGCCCTTCCAGGCGCCTCGAAAGTTGGCGCCGCAGCCGGGGCATGAGAGGCACCCCCTCCCCTCCGAAGCTCCGCCAACTCGCTGGCCAGCACCTCGATGCGGGCGTAGAGCTGGTCGATCAGGGAACGAGTTCTCTCGTTCTCCCGATCCCGAGTCTCCGCCCTCACGCACAGTTCTGATGCGCAGGCCTTTAAGGTGGCGAAGGCGGACCGAACGGACTTCACCACTTCCGCCTTGGAGCTCTTCGGCTTATCGACCGTCTTCTCTACGGCCGATAGACAGGAGAAGAGCTCCGAGCCGATGTCCGCAGACGCTCGTTCACCGATTCCCGTTTCAGCGGCCGGTTGCGTCGCTTCCTGCTCCACGCTGGCGTCGTCCGCTTTCCTCCTTCTGATCACCATGGGCCTCCCGTCATCATCGGCAGGACGCTGTGGTTTGCGCTTTCGCGCCCGCAGAGTTCCGCCGATGGAGGATGAGATAGAGACGCCGGACATAGCGTCGCTGTCCCCATCGTTCCCCCTCCCGGCCCTAAGCCTCGGGCAAGGAGTGCCTGGTCTAGCAAATCGCAAGACCAGGCTCTCCTCCGAGGTCGTCCTTGAGTGAGACCGGGAGCGAACAAAACTCGCCCCCGATCTCCTCGTGTCCAATCCAGTGGTGGGATCATCGACCGCACAAGATGTTTGTGTGGTCGGAACGTCCACCGTCTCCTCCGTGTCTTCACCTGTGCGCGACCGAGGCCGCGAGGCAGTGTTGGCCCCCCCCGTATACGTGGGGCCAGCCGCCCTGGAAAGGGCGGCACGGGATTCCCCAGCAATGTTGCTGGGACCCGCCCGGGGATTATTTTGGCACTGCTTCATTTTCATGTTTTTTTTGTCCAGTTAACGTCTGGGACCCGACGTCGGCGCCCTAGGGGCCGACCTCCGCGTCGACCATGCATCCCCTCGCCAGGCACCAAAGCTTAGGATTTACGGATTTTTTAAAGTGGTTTACTCCACGCGGTCCCTTGGGACCCCCGTTCCTCTCCGTTGAGGGTTACGGGTTGGGCCGATCGGGGGGGTTTACAACCCCTGATCCGTCGCCCCTTACATGGGTCAGGCCGAGCGGAAGGGTTTGTAACCGCAATCCGTCGCCCCTTCCCAAAGCTACCACCACGAGCCAAGCCGATCGGGGGGGTTAACAACCCCTTGTCCGTCGCCCTGGCCCACAACTACCACCTAGGGTAGGCCGAACGGGGGGGTTCATAACCCCTAGTCCGTCGCCCCTCCCTTAATCCACCATCGGTTGGGCCGAACGGGGGGGTTCATAACCCCTGGTCCGTCGCCCCAACTCACCATCACTTGCACGTCCACTCTGCCCTCTGCTATTCAGAGGGACAGGCGGAGCGCCCTCCGGGGACCACTTCGCTTCACTGCAGGCTGGATTGCCTGCAGCTACTGAGCCCCCCCGCCACGACAAGGCGTGGTCCCGTGGGGGGGAACCTAACCTAACCTAACCTAACCTAACCTAACCTAACCTAACCAATTCAGTCCGTGGACGCCGCCGCGAGCGGCCGCAGCCGGGCGCTCTCCCGAAATTAAATTCAGAAAAAATAGTTTAAATTGCTTTAATTATATTGTGTGATAATTCAAAATACGCGGAACAGTGTCGCGAATAATCCTGTGAAACGCGCGTAGTAAAAAGTGAAAATTGCGAAAGTTATTTATGGAAAAGTGGAAAAATCTGTCTGGAGCGCGTCGGCCGATCGAGTCTAGCGTAGTGTTGTGCAACTTAGTGCGGAAAGCGACGAAGAAAAAGGCCCCCCAGGAGACGGCGGCCGGTGAGTCGTATTTAAAACAGCTCTGCTCCAGCATTTTCTCCATGTTTTTCGCGGATATAGCGTAGATAAATTCGACAATATTAGCGTAGGCAGGTCCGGTGGCCATTTCATGTAGCAGCTGGAGCCGATGACTCATGCTTTTGGGCAGACTTGTGACGTCACAACGAGCTGGCCACCGAGCCAATGGCTATTGTTAACAATGCTGATTTGATTCGAATTATTTTGAAATAAACCAAAATAAATTTAATAAATTCTGATTAATTCAAATAAAATGGGAAAACATTTCTAATAAATCAAAATTTTAATATCAGAAAAATCCAAATAAATTTAATTTAAATCAGATTAATTCTTATAAGTTGAAAATAATTTAGATAAATCAAGATAAATTCATAGAAATTCGAATAAATCCTGATAAATTCGAATAAATCAAAATAAAATCAGATAAATCGAATCAAATTAAAATAAAATTAGATAAATTCAGATAAAGTTGTATAAATTAAAATAAAATCGCATAAATTCAAATAAATTTGAATAAATCAAAATAAAATCAGATAAAAACAAACAAATTCGAATAAATTCAAATAAAACAAAATAAAATCAGATAAATTCAAATTAACTCGAATAAAATTAGATAAATCTAAATAAATTCAAATAAATTTAAATAAATTCGTTTAAATTCACATAAATTCAAATAGTCAAAAACTCGTGTAAATTCGAATAAATTCTTATGTGTTTCACGGACACAGCGTAGATAAATTTGATCTTATTAGCGTAGGCGGGTCCGGTGGCCATTTCATGAAGCAGCTGGAGCCGATGACTCATGCTTTTAGGCAAACTGGTGACGTCACCACGAGCTGGCCACCGAGCCGATGGCTATTGTTCAGTGCAAACTAGTGAAGTTTTGATTAGATTTGATTTGAATCGTTTTGAAATAAACCAAAATAAATCCAATAAATTCTAATTACTTAATCCAAATAAATTGGAAGAATTCCTAATAAATCAATATAAAGATAGAAAAATCAAATTAAACTGAAATAAAATCAGAATAATTCTCATAAGTCGAAAATAATTTGGATAAATCTAGATGAATTCATATAAATTCTTAAAAATTCGAATAAATTCAAATAAATTTAAATAAAATCAGATAAATACAAAAATATTCATGTAAATTTCATTAAACTCACATAAATCTAAATAAAATAAAAAAAAAACCAAAATAAATTAAAATAAAATTAGATAAATTCAAATAAATTCGAATAAATAAAAATAAAATAAGATAAATTCAAATAAATTTGAATAAACTAAAATCAAATCAGACAAATTCAAATAAATGAAAATAAAATCAGATTAATTCAAATAAATTCAAATAAATTCATAAAATCCAAATATATCCAAATAAATCAAAATAAATTCAAATTAATTAAAATAAATTCAAATGAAATTAAATAAATCCAAATAAATCAAAATAAATTCAAATAAATTCAAATAAATTCAAATAAATTCAAATAAATTCAAATAAATTCAAATAAATTCAAATAAATTCAAATAAATTCAAATAAATTCAAATAAATTCAAATAAATTCAAATAAATTCAAATAAATTCAAATAAATTCAAATAAATCCAAATAAATCCAAATAAATCCAAATAAATCCAAATAAATCCAAATAAATCCAGATAAAAAATAAATAAAAATAAAATAAGATAAATTCAAATAGGCCGTGGGGTCGCGGCGTAAGAATATCGTCCCCTCCAACTCAGCCCGTGGATGTCGTAAAAGCCGACTAAGGGATTCTACCAGAGGAAGGGCAGCAGCTTCCTTCTGAGTATTTAATACCTAACTGCGATCACCAATCCGCCTGCCAAGCGTGGTGATTATGGCAAAACCCCCCCCCTACATGACGGATGCAAGCAGAGAACGGCCCCCAGTCCCCGGCAGCTCCGCTATTCCTGGTCACGGTAGCGGCCATGGTAACGGCGGGGCAGGGGGTGCTAAGAATCTCCGGAAGAGATCGAGCTACCAAACTAAATACCGACGACCCTTGCACCTGGTAACATACAACGCGCGAACTTTGAGGACCGACGAGATGATAATAGAGCTGGAAGAAGCGGTGGACAAGTTGCAGTGGGATATCATAGGGTTATCAGAAGTCCGAAGAGAGGGAGAGGACACGATCACCCTTAATTCCGGCAACTTGTTCTACCACCGGGAGGGCGACCAGCTGTCCCAACATGGTATCGGGTTTCTCGTCCACAAGTCTCTCGTCAACAACATTGTTAAGATCGAGAGCGTTTCGAGCAGGGTGGCGTACCTTATACTCAGAATCACCAACCGGTATTCGCTGAAGGTCATACAGGTATACGCGCCACACTCGAAACGCCCCGACGATGAAGTGGAGGTCATGTACGACGATATTGCACGTGTCATGCATGCCTCGAAAACACACTACACGGTTGTGATGGGGGACTTCAATGCGCGGCTTGGCAAGAAGAGCGGTGACGAACTGAGAGTGGGCCAGTTTGGATTTGGACAGCGAGACCAAAGGGGCCAGCGATTAGCCGACTTCATGGAAAAAGAGGGACTCTTCGCGATGAACTCTTTTTTCGAGAAGCGGTCGTCCAGGAAATGGACGTGGCTGAGCCCACGCGGTTTTAAGCATGAGATAGACTTTATCATGACGAACCACAAGCACATATTCAATGACGTCTCTGTGATCAACAGGGTGAAAACCGGCAGCGATCATCGCTTAGTAAGAGCGTCATTGAATATCAATGTTAAGCTAGAACGGTCTCGTCTGGTAAAGTCTACGGTACGCCCAAATCCTGTCCAAATACAAAATCCCGAAAGCTTTCAGTTGGAGCTACAAAACCGCTTTGAATGCCTCGCGGAATGCGCAACAGTGGACGAGTTGAACAATGGGCTGGTGGAAACTGTCCAAGCGGTCGGATCGGAGTTCTTTAAGACCCGCCGCAGAAATAAAACACAGAGACTCTCGGATCACACTCTGCAGTTAATGGCAGAGAGAAGTGAAATGAGGCTGCAGTCTTCGGCAGATATGTCAAGATACGGTGTGCTCAACAGACAGATCTCGAAGTCCATCCGACGCGATTTGCGCTCCTACAGTACTAACTGTATTGTGAGCGCAATAGAGCGGAACAAGGGCTCGAAAGTGTTCGCGAGAGATCTGTCTTTTGGACAAAACCAGTTGACAAGGCTGAAGACCGATAGCGGCAGCATCATATCCTCCAAGCCTGAGATCCTGAGAGAGCTTGAAAAGTTTTATGGACAGCTGTACACCTCGTTGCAATGCCCTGCAAACAACACGGCGGGCGATGCAAGAGCCCGTTTAACCCGATACTATACCGAAGATATCCCGGACGTCAGCCTGTACGAGATAAGGACGGCTCTCAAACAGCTCAATAACAATAAGGCACCGGGGGATGACGGAATAACGACAGAACTTCTGAAGGCGGGTGGAGCACCGGTACTTAAAGTCCTTCAGAGGCTGTTCAACTCCGTCATTCTCGAGGGACAAACGCCAGAGGCGTGGAACAGGAGCGTGGTGGTACTGTTCCATAAGAAGGGTGACAAAGCCCTTCTAAAGAACTATAGGCCCATCTCACTGTTGAGCCACGTCTATAAGCTGTTTTCGAGAGTTATCACCAACCGTCTTTCTCGAAGGTTTGACGACTTCCAGCCTCCCGAACAAGCCGGGTTCCGAAAAGGCTTTAGTACCGTAGACCACATTCATACACTCCGGCAGATTATACAGAAGACAGAGGAGTATAATCGGCCGTTATGTCTTGCGTTTGTGGACTACGAGAAAGCCTTTGATTCAGTCGAAACCTGGGCAGTGCTACAGTCCCTCCAGCGGTGCCAAATCGACTACCGGTATATCCAAGTGCTGAAGTGTTTGTATAGCAACGCCACTATGTCTATCCGGCTTCAGAACCAGAGCACAAATCCGATCCCATTGCAAAAAGGGGTGAGACAGGGAGACGTTATCTCTCCGAAACTGTTCACCTCTGCATTGGAGGATATATTTAAGCTCTTGGACTGGAACGGATATGGCATCAATATCAATGGCGATTACATCACTCACCTTCGGTTTGCCGACGATATAGTCATCATGGCAGAATCGCTGGAGGACCTCAGCAGGATGCTGAGAGACCTCAACACCGTCTCCGGACAGGTGGGTCTTAAAATGAACATGGGTAAGACAAAGATCATGTCGAACGCCCATGTCGTACCCATACCTGTTCACATCGGAGACGATGTTATCGAAGTTGTTGATCACTATATCTACCTAGGCCAAATGGTCCAACTAGGTAAATCCAACTTCGATAAAGAGGTCAGCCGACGAATCCAACTCGGTTGGGCAGCGTTCGGGAAGCTTCGCAATATCTTCTCGTCACAAATACCACAGAGCCTCAAGACGAAGGTTTTCAACCAATGTGTGTTACCAGTGATGACATACGGATCCGAGACGTGGTCGCTGACTATAGGCCTCGTTCAAAAGCTCAGAGTCGCTCAGCGGGCTATGGAGAGAGCTATGCTCGGAGTTTCTCTACGTGATAGAATCCGAAATACGGAAATCCGTAGAAGAACCAAAGTCACCGACATAGCCCTCAGGATTAGTAAGCTGAAGTGGCAATGGGCAGGTCATATAGCTCGCAGAACTGACAACCGCTGGGGAGTAAAGGTTCTCGAGTGGCGGCCGCGATGCAACGCGAAACGGAGTGTTGGGAGACCAGCTGCCCGGTGGACCGACGACATTGTAGCGGTCGTGGGTAGTCGGTGGATGGAGGCGGCTCAGGACCGCTGTTTGTGGCGTCGTATGGGGGAGGCCTATGTCCAGCAGTGGACGTGCATGGGCTGACATGATGATGATGATGATGAAATTCAAATAAATTTGAATAAACTAAAATCAAATCAGACAAATTCAAATAAATGAAAATAAAATCAGATTAATTCAAATAAATTCAAATAAATTCATAAAATCCAAATATATCCAAATAAATCAAAATAAATTCAAATTAATTAAAATAAATTCAAATGAAATTAAATAAATCCAAATAAATCAAAATAAATTCAAATAAATTCAAATAAATTCAAATAAATTCAAATAAATTCAAATAAATTCAAATAAATTCAAATAAATTCAAATAAATTCAAATAAATTCAAATAAATTCAAATAAATTCAAATAAATTCAAATAAATTCAAATAAATTCAAATAAATTCAAATAAATTCAAATAAATTCAAATAAATTCAAATAAATTCAAATAAATTCAAATAAATTCAAATAAATTCAAATAAATTCAAATAAATTCAAATAAATTCAAATAAATTCAAATAAATTCAAATAAATTCAAATAAATTCAAATAAATTCAAATAAATTCAAATAAATTCAAATAAATTCAAATAAATTCAAATAAATTCAAATAAATTCAAATAAATTCAAATAAATTCAAATAAATTCAAATAAATTCATATAAATTCAAATAAATTCAAATAAATTCAAATAAATTCAAATAAATTCAAATAAATTCAAATAAATTTGTATAAATCCAAATAAATCCAAATAAATCCAAATAAATCCAAATAAATCCAAATAAATCCAAATAAATCCAAATAAATCCAGATAAAAAATAAATTCAGATAAATTCAGATAAATTCAGATAAATTCAGATAAATTCAGATAAATTCAGATAAATTCAGATAAATTCAGATAAATTCAGATAAATTCAGATAAATTCAGATAAATTCAGATAAATTCAGATAAATTCAGATAAATTCAGATAAATTCAGATAAATTCAGATAAATTCAGATAAATTCAGATAAATTCAGATAAATTCAGATAAATTCAGATAAATTCAGATAAATTCAGATAAATTCAGATAAATTCAGATAAATTCAGATAAATTCAGATAAATTCTGATAAATTCAGATAAATTCAGATAAATTCAGATAAATTCAGATAAATTCAGATAAATTCAGATAAATTCAGATAAATTCAGATAAATTCAGATAAATTCAGATAAATTCAGATAAATTCAGATAAATTCAGATAAATTCAGATAAATTCAGATAAATTCAGATAAATTCAGATAAATTCAGATAAATTCAGATAAATTCAGATAAATTCAGATAAATTCAGATAAATTCAGATAAATTCAGATAAATTCAGATAAATTCAGATAAATTCAGATAAATTCAGATAAACTCAGAAAAATTCAGTTGGATTCAGTTGAATTCAATTGAATTCAATTAAATTCAATTAAATTCAATTAAATTCAATTAAATTCAATTAAATTCAATTAAATTCAATTAAATTCAATTAAATTCAATTAAATTCAATTAAATTCAATTAAATTCAATTGAATTCAAATAAATTTAAATAAATTCAATTGAATTCAATTAAATTCAATTAAATTCAAATAAATTTAAATAAATTCAAATAAATTCAAATAAAATCCCAACCACCAACCATTTGTTGGATATGTGTGTCGTGGCATGCAGTGATGCCCACACGATATACTCCAGAGTATATTCATATCAGTATCGCTGAATGCAATGACGCAGATATTTAATAAATGGCCCATCCACCAACCACCTGTTGAATACATGTGTCATGGCATGCAGTTATACCCACGTGATATACTCCAGAGTATATTCATATCAGTATCGCTGAATGCAATGACGCAGATATTGAATAAATGGCCCATCCATCCATCCACCAACCACTTGTTGAATACATGTGTCATGGCATGCGGTGATACCCACATGATATACTCCAGAGTATACTCATATCAGTATCGCTGAATGCAATGACGCAGATATTGAATAAATGGCCCATCCATCCATCCACCAACCACTTGTTGAATACATGTGTCATGGCATGCGGTTATACCCACATGATATACTCCAGAGTATACTCGTACTCGATATTTAATAAATGGCCCATCCACCAACCACTTGTTGAATACATGTGTCATGGCATGCAGTTATACCCGCGTGATATACTCCAGAGTATATTCAAGTCAGTATCGCTGAGTACAATGACGCAGATATTGAATAAATGACCCATCCACCAACCACTTGTTGAATACATGTGTCATGGCATGCGGTGATACCCACATGATATACTCCAGAGTATATTCATATCAGTACCGCTGAATGCAGTGACGCAGATATTGAATAATTGGCCCATCCACCAACCACTTCATTCAAATAACTCAAAATAAACAAATAAAATCAATGAATTCCAATAATTCAAATTAATCCGAACAAAATCATAAGAACTCAAACAAATTCACATAAAATTTAACCATTCGAAATAAATAAATATTCATCTAAACAAATTAGAACAAACTCGAATAAATCAAAACAAGTCAAAATAAATTTACATAAACCAAACCAAATCGTATAAACTTAAATAAATTAAAAAAAAAATTGGATAAATTCAGATCAATCCGAATGAAATCAGACGTATTCAAGTGGAGTCAGATATATCCACATTCATTCAAACAAACTTAAATAAATTTTAATAAAATCAAACAAATACAAAATACAAAACGGTTCGAATAAATCCCAAGATACACAACCTTAGAAAAATACTAAATAATGGAGGAACATGTATGAGGTGCGAGAGGCGAGAGAATCTGATGAACCCTGTGAGGAAACTTCAGTGGATCTCTTCTTCACTAATGTCAACTCTGCGAGGAGGCAGTTTACTTACATCTTTTTCTAGGTTTTTATATTTCAACCTAATTTGGTGTCATCATATAATAACAAGTTTGTTTCTCAACTTCAGCACCGCAACTACATTTGTATCGTAATTAACTATACCTAAAATAACTCTCTGCAGGATCACGATCTTTTACTCCACTCGCTCGTTTTGAATATGCAACTACCTCATTTTCTACTCATGAGAACCCGTATTTGGCTTTCCGTTCCTTGTTTCGCCTTTTGTATTTCTTCTAGATAAATTATTATTAAATTAAATTAGATAAATTCAGATAAATTCATATAAATTCAGATAAATTCAGATAAATTCAGATAAATTCAGATAAATTCAGATAAATTCAGATAAATTCAGATAAATTCAGATAAATTCAGATAAATTCAGATAAATTCAGATAAATTCAGATAAATTCAGATAAATTCAGATAAATTCAGATAAACTCAGAAAAATTCAGTTGGATTCAGTTGAATTCAATTGAATTCAATTAAATTCAATTAAATTCAATTAAATTCAATTAAATTCAATTAAATTCAATTAAATTCAATTAAATTCAATTAAATTCAATTAAATTCAATTAAATTCAATTAAATTCAATTAAATTCAATTGAATTCAATTAAATTCAATTAAATTCAAATAAATTTAAATAAATTCAATTGAATTCAATTAAATTCAATTAAATTCAAATAAATTTAAATAAATTCAAATAAATTCAAATAAAATCCCAACCACCAACCATTTGTTGGATATGTGTGTCGTGGCATGCAGTGATGCCCACACGATATACTCCAGAGTATATTCATATCAGTATCGCTGAATGCAATGACGCAGATATTTAATAAATGGCCCATCCACCAACCACCTGTTGAATACATGTGTCATGGCATGCAGTTATACCCACGTGATATACTCCAGAGTATATTCATATCAGTATCGCTGAATGCAATGACGCAGATATTGAATAAATGGCCCATCCATCCATCCACCAACCACTTGTTGAATACATGTGTCATGGCATGCGGTGATACCCACATGATATACTCCAGAGTATACTCATATCAGTATCGCTGAATGCAATGACGCAGATATTGAATAAATGGCCCATCCATCCATCCACCAACCACTTGTTGAATACATGTGTCATGGCATGCGGTTATACCCACATGATATACTCCAGAGTATACTCGTATCAGTATCGCTGAACGTAATGACGCAGATATTTAATAAATGGCCCATCCACCAACCACTTGTTGAATACATGTGTCATGGCATGCAGTTATACCCGCGTGATATACTCCAGAGTATATTCAAGTCAGTATCGCTGAGTACAATGACGCAGATATTGAATAAATGACCCATCCACCAACCACTTGTTGAATACATGTGTCATGGCATGCGGTGATACCCACATGATATACTCCAGAGTATATTCATATCAGTACCGCTGAATGCAGTGACGCAGATATTGAATAATTGGCCCATCCACCAACCACTTCATTCAAATAACTCAAAATAAACAAATAAAATCAATGAATTCCAATAATTCAAATTAATCCGAACAAAATCATAAGAACTCAAACAAATTCACATAAAATTTAACCATTCGAAATAAATAAATATTCATCTAAACAAATTAGAACAAACTCGAATAAATCAAAACAAGTCAAAATAAATTTACATAAACCAAACCAAATCGTATAAACTTAAATAAATTTAAAAAAAAATTGGATAAATTCAGATCAATCCGAATGAAATCAGACGTATTCAAGTGGAGTCAGATATATCCACATTCATTCAAACAAACTTAAATAAATTTTAATAAAATCAAACAAATACAAAATACAAAACGGTTCGAATAAATCCCAAGATACACAACCTTAGAAAAATACTAAATAATGGAGGAACATGTATGAGGTGCGAGAGGCGAGAGAATCTGATGAACCCTGTGAGGAAACTTCAGTGGATCTCTTCTTCACTAATGTCAACTCTGCGAGGAGGCAGTTTACTTACATCTTTTTCTAGGTTTTTATATTTCAACCTAATTTGGTGTCATCATATAATAACAAGTTTGTTTCTCAACTTCAGCACCGCAACTACATTTGTATCGTAATTAACTATACCTAAAATAACTCTCTGCAGGATCACGATCTTTTACTCCACTCGCTCGTTTTGAATATGCAACTACCTCATTTTCTACTCATGAGAACCCGTATTTGGCTTTCCGTTCCTTGTTTCGCCTTTTGTATTTCTTCTATCTGTCTACTCTCTAAATAATAACAACAAAATAAAATCAAATAGACTTCAATTAATTCTTAATCAAAAAAAACCAAAATCATTCCAACAAATTCCAATAAAGGACAATGGGCATTTTCGTATAGACGGTGTCCCACCTGTTGTATAGAGTCGAGTTGTATGTCATTCGAAAGGTCATGACAGTGGCTTTATTTTGTTGTATGACACTGACCCTGTGACTCGAATAGGGACGGATCTAGGACGTTTTCAATTTTGTAAAAAAATCTTTCTTTTTGGATCGAGATGTGCGTCTTTTGAAAGCTCTTGACAGTAGCATTATTTTATTGTAGGACACTGATTCTGAAGTAGGAACAGGGATGGATCTAGAACGTTTTTAATATATGAAAATAATAAAAAAATCAGTACGAGATGTACTTATGTACGTACGTTCTCATTTGAAAAATACTGATGGTAGCTTTATTTTATTGTTAAGCTGCAACCTTGAAATTCGAATAAGGACGTTTTTAGTTTAAAACAATATTGCTGTCCTGAATGACACCGTTTTGAAATATGAACAGAGAAGGATCTTGAATGTTTTTAGTAATCATAATAAATCTATGAAAAATTGAGATGCTTTTGCGTAGCTGTATTTTTTTCTTTTAAGGATATTTATTTTTCCTTTTTTTTTATTTTTTTTATACTTAATTCTTCTATTCGTCACTCGTCACCATATCACAAGCCAGATGAGCGATATTAATATTAAACAATATAAAATAAACACGAGACGCTTGACGTTTACCGGAACATAACGGTGTCATGGTCTATTTTTACCATGATGCATGTAGATTTTGGTTTAAAGATTAATCGCAGCAAAACCAGGATAATAATTGTCGACCGTGCCAGCAATAATTTGCCGGAGGTGACACGTATTGCGAACTGTGACGTGGTCCAATCCTATATATACCTTGGGGCTCTAATCTCAAACAATAGCGGATGCATAGACGAGGTCAAACGGCGTATGGCTATTACCAGAACGGCAATGGAGAAGATGAAAAAAATATGGACGAATCGTAACATGAGGACACTCATCTTTCCCATATTTCTTTACGCTGCTGAGACGTGGACTTTGCGAGAAGTGGAAAGGCATAAAATAGACACTCTGGAGATGTGGTACTGGAGAAGAATGCTTGGGGTTTCGTGGACCGAGTTTCGCACAAACGTCTCGATACTTCAAGAACTCGGTATCAAGCGGCGTCTATTTTCAGCAGTACAATCTCGCATCCTCGTGATAATCTGTCCATTGAGCGCCTCGTTGTACAGGGAAGAATAGAAGGCACCAGAACGCGCGGGAGGTCACCCACGCGATGGATTGACCAAGTCAAGGCTGCAGTGGGAGGTTCTTTGAACGAATGTAGCAGGATGACCTCCAGCAGGGAGAGATGGCAAGCAGTCGTGAAGCGCGCAACATCTACCCCCTCTACTACATGATGATCACGACCGCTCTGTCAAGAGTGTAACGAAAAAGAAGAAGAAGAAGCATGACGTCACTCTTCTTGTGAATGCAGGTGTTCAACAATTTATTAGACGTTATCACGTCAAAAAACTATCTATAGCTATTTCAGTGTATAGTGATTGAAACAAGATTTAACTATTTTCTATGATTTCTCATAGGTACCAACTATATTGTGAAAAATCTTAAGAAATTGTGGTTATTAATTGATTAAGCTTTCGGTTCTCACCGTTAGTATAACTATGACGCCAAAGCAAATCACTAAATGAATTAATGCAATATAAAACCCAGTTATATTTGAAGTATAAGAAATGTAATCTATGGAAAGAAAATGAGACTTTAAAAAGTTTTTTATAGGGTCGCAGTACTCGCAGGTTTTTGTCAAAATCAGCCTCCTTAAAAGAGCATTTTTTCCATTATTGGAGTGAATTTAAATCCTCTTGTAGAACAGTTATGAGATGTTAGTTAAAAAGAACTTTCTGGACTTCAGACGTGGTTTTGTTTGAACTTGTGATGACGACAGCTGCATTATTTAGGGTGACATCGACTTGATGGCTTTGCAAGGATTTTTTCAGGCAGGAATAGCATACAGTAGCAAACCTATGGTATACATCATGCGTGGGTTGATCCTCTAATCGGAATACCGTTTGTTGTTTCTAATCCCACATTTTATTTTAGTGTTCTGACAGTGCTGTTTAAATTAAATATATTTTTGTCTACCACAAAGCTCTAATATTTTAGAGTTGCTGGTTTTTTTACGAAGGTTAAATGCTCAGAGTTGGTTCTTAGTCGAATTAGTATTTAGCTAGTTCACTGTGTTGTTAGTAAAATCCTGGAAGCGTTTGATAAATCCTTCTTCAACGCACTCAAAAGATTTCACCTGCCAGGTGAAACTTATATCATCGGCAAAAAGCTTTAGTGTTTTATGCTTGGGAGTATAGATTCAAAAATGAAGGTTACTATCCTTTGGCAATTTACTAACTGCTACTAATCCCATTCTGGCAGCAAAAATAGAACGTTCTAAATTGAAGGTTTCCTATTTACTAGGACAAAATAAGCATTTTGAACTGTGTTGATGCCAATTTGGTTATCTTTTTTTGCCAGTCAAGTTCCCTAATGAAAGCAAAGACTTTGGTAATAGCACTCATTTTTATCAGCACAAAGATTTTATTGTCTGCTAAAACCTCCAACAACGAATATTGATTTAATAGCGCGAAGATGGCACTACCATATCGGCAATAAGAAATCTTTAATACGAGTTTAACTCCAGCGATAATCGGTCAGATCAAGTAGGTAACATTTTTGATATTTGTAGACGCTTTCGTTTTGTAGCAGTTCCTTTCAAGACTTGTTCTGTTTCTCATCGACTCTCGCAACATCAGCCCAACCCAATTACGGTCCCAAGACTAGTCATCATCATCTTCCTGCCCTTATCCCAATTTCTTTGGGGTCGGCGCAGTATGTCCTATTCTTCCATTTACACTTCCATTATCTCTACGTCATCTCATAGTTCACATTTATCTTTATCATGTCTTGTCTCACGCAGTCCATCCATATTTTCTTAGGTTGTCTTCTTCCTCTCCACCCCTCTACATTCATACTCAGCACTCTTCTAGTCGCATGCGTCTCTTCTCTTCTCAACACATGTCCATACCAACTCAAACGCTTCCTTTTACTTTATTAGTAACCGGTGCTACTTTTAGGCTTGCTATATTAGAATATACACATTCCTTATTTTATCCATCCTCGTTACTTTACACATCCATCTCAACATTCTCATCTCCGCTACATGCAATCTTCCCTCAATCTTCTTCTTCACGGCCCAGTATTCCGATCCATATGATATGATAAGACGATAGGTCTTATCACGGTTTTATAGATTTTACCCTTCTGTTTAAGGGGCATCCGTGGCTCACAGGTGGTTGATGTGACCTGTCGCCATTTCAACCATCCAGAGTTAATCCGATGTATACAGCGCGCAAGACCAGTCGCCAGAAATAATCAAGGAAACGGGTAGACTCTGTCGGGGACACAGCCTCAATGTAACGCATAAAACGTTTTATTTTACGTCAAATTAACACGATTCTTAACAGAAATAGCTTATTCAAAGTCATTGTTAGAAGTTTAGATTAGCTGCGTCCTCTTTCTATGCACGCTATAACACATTTATGACGTTACAACGTTCGTTATATTTGATTTTTACAAGTAACCCCTACTGTTCAGACCGATTTGAAAGATTTATCACGTCAAGAAAGCTTGTTTTAGCGTCTTGACCTTATGCTCACGGCAAGGACCCAAGCATCAAAAATTATTGTTTACCCTCCGAGAGGCTTGCTGCGTCAAATAACATACATCTCAGCCTTTCAAATAACGTACATAGCAACATCAACACGTTTTTTTGACTATCAACGTCCTTAATCCGTTTCTGTTTATAATTGACTTGAACGAACTGTTTTTCCGCAATTAGACCCTTTTTAATTGGGTCCTTTTTTGCATGAGGATGGAGTAGGCTTGCCCAGCACCTACTACCCTCTCAGTTTAGTCGACCATTTCCAGAGGAGAGAACTTGTCAATACTTCTGGAGCCAACTAAGCCGCGGATTTCATCACGATGTTTTCCTTCACCGTAAGAGCAATGTCAATTAGCGCACATAATTTTTTCTTAAGAAAAATACATTGGTGCACGACTGACCGGGATTCGAACCCACGCCCTTCAGAATGAAGGTCAAGGTACCACTAAGCCAACACCGCTCTTCCTGTTCATATTTCCAGATACGAGTCACAAAAAAAAGGTACTGTTACGACCTTTCAAACTGTATTATATATCTAGACAGCAATATATTTTTATTAAAAACATCCTAGATCCGTTCCTGTTTGGATTTCAGAGTTAATGCGTCACAATACAATTAAGCTACTAACAGTATTTTTTAAATGACATACATCTCGATCTCAACTTTTTAATGTTTTTAAATATTAAAAACGTTCTAGATTCGTCCCTGTTCTTATTTCAGGACCAGCATCATACAATAAAATAATGCTATTGTCAAGAGCTTTCAAATGACGTACATCTCGACCTAAAAAAAGTTTTTTTTTTCAGAAACTAAAAGCGTCCTAGATCCGTCCCTATCCGAGTTACAGGGTTGGTGTCATACAATAAATTAAAGCTACTGTCATGACCTTTCAAATGACATATAACTCGACTCTATACAACAGGTGGGACACTATGCCCATTGTCCTTTCACTAGACTCCAACTAACTCAATAAATTCCAACAAAAACTCCAATAAATACCAAAAACTTCAATTAAATTTAAAATAAAATCCCACTGCCAACCACTTATTGAATACATGTGTCATGGCATGCGGTGATGCCCGCATGATATACTCCAGAGTATATTCATGTCAGCATCGCTGAATGCAATGACGTAGATATTGAATGAATGGCCCATCCACCAACCACTTGTTGAATACATGTGTTATGGCATGCGGGGATACCCACGTCATTGCATTCGGCGATGCTGGTATGGATGTACTCTGGAGTATATCAATACTCCAGAGTATATTCATATCGGTATCGCTGAGTGCAATGACGCAGATATTGAATAAATGGCCCATCCACACATCCACCAACCACTTGTTGAATACGTGTATCATGATATGCGGCGATACCCGCATGATATATTCCAGAGTATATTCATGTCGGTATCGCTGAGTGCAGTGACGTAGATATTGAATAAATGTCACCAATCACTCACCAATCACATCAATCAATCCACCAACCACTTGTTGAATACATGTGTCATGGCATGCGGTGATACCCACATGATATACTCCAGAGTATATTCATATCAGTATCGCTGAGTGCAATGACGCAGATATTGAATAAATGGTTCATCCACCAACCACCAACCACTTGTTGAATACATGTGTAATGGCATGCGGTGATACCCACATGATATACTCCAGAGTATATTCATATCAGTATCGCTGAATGCAATGACGCAGATATTGAATAAATGGCCCATACATTAACCACTTGTTGGATACATGTGTCAAGGCATGCGGTGGTACCCACATGATATACCCAAGAGTATATTCATATCAGTTTCGCTGAATGAAATGACACAGATATTGAATAAATGGCTCATCCACAAATCATATCTTCAATAAAACCGTAATAATAATAATATCAAATCAGACAAATCCAAATCAACCCAAAGAAACTGAAATAAATTAAAATAAAATCAAACAAATTAAAATAAAATCAGATAAGTTCAAATAAATCCAAATAAAACTAGATAAATGCAAACAAACTCAGATACCTTCGAAAAGATGAATAAATTTCATGATACTTACACATGGACGGAAAGCTAATTACGGGTGGAACATGTATATCGTGCGAGTGGCGAGGATGTTCGATTTACTCTCTAAAGGAAGTACAGTGGATCCCTTATTCACTAACATCAACTGTACGAGGAGACAGCTTAAAGTCATCTTCTTTAAATATTATATTTCAATGTGTTCTGCTGTAACTTAAAATTCATGTGTTTGTGTTCAACTTCAGCACTGCGCCTTCACTCAAACAACATATAATACCAATATTTATATTCTAGATGCAATACGATTGGCTAATAAATGGCCCATCCACCAACCACTTGTTCGATACATGGGTCATGGCATGCGGTGATACCCACATGATATACTCCAGAGTATATTCATATCAGTATCGCTGAGTGCAATGACGTAGATATTGAATAAATGGCCCATCGACTAACCACTTGTTGAATACATGTGTCGTGGCATGCGGTGATGCCCACATGATATACTTCAGAGTATACTCGTGTCGGTATCGCTGCATGCAGTGATGCAGATATTGAATAAATGACCCGTCCACCAACCACTTGTTGAATACATGCATTAGGGCACTCAGTGATACCCACACGATATACACCAAAGTATAGTCGTATCAGTATCGCCGTATGCAATAACGCAGATATTAAATAAGTGGTACCGTTTGTTGAATACATGTATTATGGCGTTCAGTGATGCCCACACGATATACTCCTAAATAACATTGTGTCAGTATTGCCGTTCGAACTAACGCAGATATTGAACAAGCGGAACCAATTGTTAAATACATGCGTCGCGACATTCGGTGGGGCCCACACTAAATGCTCCGAAGTATCATCATATCAGTACTGCCGAATGCAATAACGCAGATATTGAATAAGTGAAATCACTTGTTGAATACATGCATTATGGCATTCGGTGATACCCACACGATATACTTGTAAGTATTATTGTGTCGGTACCGCCGTGTGACGCGACGAAGAGATTTAATAAATGGCTCATCCACTAACCACCTGTTGAATACATGCATTATGGCGTTCAGTGATACCTACACGATATACTCATATGTATAATCGTATCAGCATCACCGTATGCAATAACGCAGATATTGAATAAGTGGAACCTCTTGTTGAATACATGCATCATGGCATTCAGCGATGCCTACACGAAATGCTTATAAGTATTATTATATCAGTACCGCCGTATGCAATAACGCAGATATTGAATAAGTGGAATCACTTGTTGAATACATGCATTATGGCATTCAGTGATACAAACACAATATACTCATAAGTATTATTGTATCAGCACCGCCGTATGCAATGACGCAGATATTGATTAAGAGGCTCAACCGTTTGCTAAATGAATGCATGCGTCGTGCCGTTCGGCGATGCCGACGCGAAATACTTACAAGTATTATTGTACCAGTACCGCCGTATGCAATAACGCAGATATTGAATAAGTGAAATCACTTGTTGAATACATGCATTATGGCATTCAGTGATACCCACACGATATTCTTATAGGTGTTATTGTGTCGGTACCGCCGTGTGACGCGACGCAGGGATTTAATAAATGGCTCATCCACCAACCACCTGTTGAATACATGCATTATGGCGTTCAGTGATACCTACACGATATACTTATATGTACAATTGTATCAGTATCGCCTTACGCAATAATGCAGATATTGAATAAGTGGAACCTCTTGTTGAATACATGCATCATGGCATTCAGCGATGCCTACACGAAATACTCATAAGTATCGTTGTATCAGTACCGCCGTCTGCAATAACGCAGATATTGAATAAGTGGAATCACTTGTTGAATACATGCATTATGGCATTCAGTGATACAAACACAATATACTCATAAGTATTATTGTATCAGCACCGCCGTATGCAATGACGCAGATATTGATTAAGAGGCTCAACCGTTTGCTGAATACATGCATCATGCCATCCAGCGATACCTACACGAAATAATTACAAGTATTATTGTACCAGTATTGCCGCATGCAGTAACGCAGATATTGAATAAGTGAAAGCACTTGTTGAATACATGCATTATGGCATGCAGTGATACAAACACGATATACTTATAAGTATTATTGTATCAGTACCGCCGTGTGACACGACGCAGAGATTCAATAAATGGCTCATCCACTAACCACCTGTTGAATACATCCATTATGGCGTTCAGTGATACCTACACGATACACTCATATGTACAATTGTATCAGTATCGCCTTACGCAATAACGCAGATATTGAATAAGTGGAACCTCTTGTTGAATACATGTATCATGGCATTCAGCGATGCCTACACGAAATGTTCATAAGTATTATTGTATCAGTACCGCCGTATGCAATAACGCAGATATTGAATAAGTAGAATCACTTGTTGAATACATGCATTATGGCATTCAGTGATACAAACACGATATACTCATAAGTATTATTGTATCAGCACCGCCATATGCAATGACGCAGATATTGATTAAGAGGCTCAACCGTTTGCTGAATACATGCATCATGCCATCCAGCGATACCTACACGAAATACTTACAAGTATTATTGTACCAGTACCGCCGTATGCAATAACGCAGATATTGAATAAGTGAAATCACTTGTTGAATACATGCATTATGACATTCAGTGATACAAACACGATATACTTATAAGTAATATTGTATCAGTACCGCCGTATGCTATGACGCAAAGATTGACCATGCGGCTAAATATTGATATTATATATATGTACATATGTCCTACTATCGTTGTGACTTAGTTGGTACAATGCTGTGCGGTCGCCCGTCGAACTATGCGAGGACCACTCAGGGTACTAGTAGGACACCCCGAAAAAAAAAAAAAAAACCTGCGTCTTTGTGTCAGCAATCAGCCATATTGAATTTAGTGTTTTGTTTACATTTTTGCATTTCGCACTTCCAAAGAGGTAGCGACACTTCTTTGAAAAATGCAGTAATGTCTCGCTCATGAAGTGGATTCAAAAACCGTTTCGGTCCCACCACACGTTTTGTTTTCTTTTTCTCGTAGTCATGGTATGAAGTAACTAAATCCGCCCCTCATACGCCAGTCGCATAGTACGCCACTATCGTGCACACATACGTTATGCATTACCTAATATCGCTATTGATTATCGTGCTGGATTAAATACGTATTTCGCTGCTAACTGCATGTCGAACGGATAGGACATTCCCATTTTATCTGGTTATGTAATTTTGATGTGTGGAGAGGAGGTGGTTGGTGAAGAAGAGTTTTTAAGTTAGCGATGTGTTTCAAAATAATGACGGAGAACTTAGAGTAAACGAATTCCTATATCTAAGGGCCCTTTGGAATTTTCGATCCATGTTCATGTAGGATTCACGAAATGTGAGTTGTGACGTTACTTCCCCAGGTGCGCGACTTGTAGAGACAGAATTGTGTTTTGGACTCAATGGGGGGAGAGTTCGTCAGATCTCAGTGGAGAACGTATGGTATTGTTGTATTGTATTTTTTGTTATTTTATTTATTTTTGTTATTTGCTTCTTGGAGAGCGCGATCGCGAGGAGGGGCGCCGTCACGTAGCGGGGAATAGCTTATCCTATTGAAAAAGAAGAGTCAGTGTGCATAATAATTTATGATAGGTGTTTTGGCTCTACTGAGTAGGTAGAGTACGTTTCGGTGGGAGTGTTGCGATAGCGGTTCGCTTGTGTGATTACTTGACTGAGATTATCTGATTAGGGTTCTTCAGTCTATGTGTTGATGAGGACCCGGGGGCAGGCCGCCGCGGCATTATAATTTTGATTTAGATCCGCATCGGGACTCCAGGATGAGCGATGGCGGCTGATTTGGCTTAATGGAGGCACATAAGTTGAAGATAATTTAGAGCCCCTAGCTCTGCGTCGATCCAAAGGTTGAGCGGAGGTACTTATTTCTATTTTTGAATTGTACTGTGTTGCTTATTTAACTTGGTTTGTCGTTGGCAATTTCGGCCGGCAGCGATAAGTGTTGCAGTGATTATTGTGTCGGGGTTATAGGTGCCTGTATGTGGAAGTGATTTGGAGTGCGGTGGGGATGTTCCTGAGAGTTTGCTCATAGGTTGGGGGGGATGAGGGAATTGTGCGACAAGGAATGTTGTGGTTATATTGGTTTGTTTATTTTATGGTTGTGTTATTGTATTTAATGTTGTGGGCTGGTGTGTAGTGATGCTTGACCGTTTTGTACCTGTGCTGTGGTTTGGTGATTAAATGTTGTGTACGTTTCTTGTTTTGCAGAGTCCAGAGAGAGGCCTGTGCGCCAGCGGCGGTCTCACCTGCGCGATGATGCTCTTTGTGAATACTGATCGTCTGGCGTGAGATGAATTCAGTGAAGACAGCGTTTATGTGGTTGTGCTTTTATTGGTTCGAAGGTGAGTAGTCTATTGATGTGATTGACTGATCCTGTCTGTAATCATTGTATGTGCGTTGAAATGAGATGTGAGTATGTTTTGATTGTTGATGGGGTGGATGATTGTATCCTGTTGCATTATGACAGACTCAGATTTGGATTTGTAGGGCGGGAATGCGTGGCGTTATGTGTGCCATTGGGCTCTGTTGAGATGGGAGTTCTGTAGGGAATGCTTTGTTCGGATGGTTGCCTGAGTTGTTGATGCATAATTGACTTTCTGATTTGCAGGATGGCAGAATTTGGGAATGGGTGTCTATGATGTGATCCCTCGTCATGACCCACGCCAGCCCATGTCGAATCGGGCCGGGTGTCCGTGTCGGCAACCGTTTGGGCTATTGCGATGAGTCTCCTGACAGACCAGATTATTGATGGTAGTTATGTTGAGTTCATTAATTTGTTCATGCTGTGATGCTTTATTTTTGATTTGTGTATGTTCTGCGCGTTATAGCTCGTCCCTGTGTATGCCTAGTGCGGTGTATTATGTTTGTTTCAGTGTGCTTAAGTGTGGCAGGTTTATTATTATAGGTTTGGGCGAAAAGATACAAGTTGATGGGTATTATTATTTAATTAAATCTACATATTTTGTAACGTAGCGTTACATTTCGTTACATAGACGACACCTATAGCTATTATAGGAATAATTAAACTAAAATAATTATAAGCAAATAGGTTCTTGTAGGACAATTAGCGCCCTCTTTTGTTGAAGAGCTAGTAACTCAGAGCTCCAAGCTAGTTGCACTCGTATGGAGTTTTCTGTAATAACGCCGCCCAACCTCGGTAGATGGCGCGCTATTCAATTATATTTATTTCTCTCAGACAATTAAAACTAACTTAATCTAACAGTAAACAAGGTAAATGATTAATAAACCGATATCTTTAGACAGTCCCTTTAATTTTAATCAATCATTAATTACTAAATACAGAGATAAAATAAATTATAGAACCTTCCAGAAAGATTATCGTTGCCACTCGAATGGCGAGGTTCATTTCCTGCTGCTCTCCACCACTAGATGGAGTTGCTTGGGAATTCCAAAATCAATTTTATTTCTTTTAATTAAACACTTTAAATAATTAGTTTCCTACAAAATCTAGCTTATTACATTTAAATATACAAACAAACAGGCAAAATACTAACTCTAAAGTAGAATCTAACAATATATTTTGTCTGTGGAATATCCGTCAGATGACGTATTTCCTCTGCTATAATACATATGTCTCCACCCTGGTTTTCTTGTGGATTCACTTTCTTTTGCGAACTGAGACTGACTGAATCTACATCTCACTTAACCCCGAATTAATAAATTCCTAGAAAATTTACATTGAGCCGGGATTATCTCGCTTGCTCCTAATTCCCTACATATAGGTAAGCAATTTAAAATAACTTAAATATTTACAAAATAGCGCAGTTACAGTGTTTCGTGAACCGGACCTCGTGCCCGCTTCTCTGGTCTGCCTTTTGTAAGTCTATCAAGCCTGTTCCTAGGCCTTGTCTACTTTAATTATAACTTAATTAATAACTTATTTTCAAGAAAGCACGCCCCGACACAATCACATGGATTTTCTTCGGCGCGTGCTATCTCTAAATAACCTTTTATTCTCTAGCATTGATGTTGCTGTGCTGACAAAAGCACCGCAGCCTTGTTTCCTTGCACTGCCTTGCAAAGGAACCCTGTTTTTCTAAACTTTCCTCTAAGGAACTTAATTATTATATAATTTTAATCATAATTATTTAGGTACCTACCTAAACTGTGTCTTAACCCCTCGATTGTCGTTCTGTAAGCCGCCTCCAAGGACTAGCACTTAGTTAAACTAGACTCAGTCGCTGACGGAGAAGGCCTTTACCGAACGACAGTCATCGGTCCGTCTGGTAACCGCTTGGTACTGAATATTTTCAGGGAACAAAGCCTGGGCATAAAACTCTGCCCCACCATCAACAAAGCCTGGGCATAAAACTCTGCCCCACCATCAACAAAGTCTGGGCATAAAACTCTGCCCCACCATCAAAGAGGCTTGCTTGCTGTTATGTGGAAGAGGCACCCACTGAGGTCGGAGGATGGCTGGCGCAGAACACCCTCTTGATGGAGTTTATTGATACAACCGAACCCCTCACCAGCTGGACGACTCCTCAACACCTAAGCTGAGTCCTTAGTATCTTATAACTGTGAGCCATGAACTCGTAGAGAGAGAGAGAGAGAGAGAGAGAGAGAGTATCTTTAGTACCAGTACGGCAGAACCCTTCAGATTACGACCCCTTACGGGAAGTCTTTGCTCCTTAACTTCACTCTTCTAAATCTAATTAACTTAACTTTAACTTCTGATAACTAACTTCTTTTTTTTTATATATTAACTTCACTTTCTAAATAAATTATGTACCTAAGTTATTCGTCTCTTTAATTTATCCCGTGCTAGCGAATAGCCTAGGCGACAATTTATAACTTAAAAATTTCATATTGGGCGGAGGAGATGGAGGCGAGATGTTGGTTTGTGGGGTTTGTTGAGGAGGCTCGGCGTTATAGTAGAAGTTGGCCGCACTGGTGGTAGTATGGTAGATGGTGTGAACTGGTACCATAGTGGCAGGGGGGGTGGCAACAGCAGCAGTTTCGGTGGCCGTGTCAGCAGCTGTTCCTTGCGTCTTCGATTTTTCCATTTTTTATTAGTCCGTCGACGTATTTTGGGTTTCAATTTTAATGGCGGAATTTTGTGGTTGTGTTTTTGGTTTGTGAGAGGGTAGGTGGATTTTATTTTGTTTTTCATTTTTAATTTTTGTTTCGGCTGTGGTCTTTGATCGAGCGAGTTGATTAGTATGAGGTGTGTGTTGGTTGATATATTAGGGTGAAAGTTTATCGCAGTGGGGTTGGTATGTATTTATTATGCACTGGGTTTTGTTGTGATTGGAGATGCCTGTTAGTTGGGTGGTTTAGGCTTTCAACGTGGTATCGATGACTACTGATGCGTGTGACGTTATTTTGCTTTAATCCACTAATTCTATTTGCATTATAGTGTGGAGTCAAAAGCCGAGTCAAAAGCCGAGTGGTCGAAAGCCACTTTGATAACGAGTCGGTAACAACATCAGACCATAACGCCATCTGCTTTAACCTACAGCTGTGGAATAGGCTGGAACCCGTTCCAGTCAACACTACACGTAGGTATAACACCAAAAAAGCAGATTGGAATAATATGTTCAAGGACACACTTCAGTTAATACTCCAGGAAATTAACATCACGGTGGAAGACATCAACGGCATAAGGGAGACGGAGGAGCTGGAGCGAGTTGTTGAAGCATACATAACTTCCATCCACAAGGCCTGTGAAAACACCATCCCATCAAAAGGCAAAATGAGGGTCAAAACGGACCCTCCATGGTGGACAAGGGAATTGCAAAGGCAGAAACAACTCGTAACCAGATACAAAAGACGCATCAGAAATGCAGCTCCAACTCGCAGGTGCTTTGTAATCGAAGAGTACACAGAACAAGTGGAGTTATACAAAATAATGGCAAAAAGTGCCCAGACCAACCACTGGAAGGAGTACTGCACGACGTGCACAAGAGAGACAACAAGAGAGAGAGAGCATGTGGGACAAAATCTACCGAGTTATCAGGAGAACTGGAGGTAGACAAGAAGAAATGCTCCTCAGAGACGTCAATGGCGCCACTCTCACTCCTGAAAAGTCAGCAGAACTCCTAACAAAAACATTCTATCTGGACGATGATCCATCGACGGAGGAGCAACATCACATTACCATCAAACAACAACTCGCGAGTGTAGACCGTACCGGCAGTAGAGGAATCCCGAGACACAAAACACACCAACACAAACACAACCACATCATCTCATGAGGAACCACCCTCCTTCCAAATTTCTGGCGATGATCCCATAGTCGTCGTAGCAAAGTGCACGAAAGTGATGCTCGACGATAAAATCCTACAAACGGCTGACACTATCCAAGGCGAACATGGCTCGCATAATGCTATGGACGCCTGGACGGTGCCTAAAATAGAGTGGGTAAATGGGATGCGGAAAATCTACGTGGGTGGTGGCACACTTCGCTCCGGAGGAGGATATAGTAGCCACAACAACAACAGAGGCGGCCAATGACCTAAGAGAAAAGCTCGTCAGCAAGTACGGAGACCAAGTAAAACAAAGGGTCCGTACTATAGCTTCTATCTTGGTAAATGGGGCATCAGAAACCTGTAAACGTCTTATGATAGACGAGGCTCTGATGAACCACTTTGGCTCTTTAGTCATGATCACCCGGCTAACCGGATCACAAGAAATCATCCTTTTGGGCGATGTGAACCAACTCCCATACATCGACAGGGACAACCTCTTTGAGATGAAGTACTTCCGACCATCGGCAGTCGCCCACATTACACAGGAGCTTCTGTGTACATACAGAAACCCTTAAGACGTGGCGTATGCCCTGAAAGACGTGTACGACGGAATCTACTCCGCCAGGCCCGAACCCAAATCACTAAAGTTGATCAAGTTCCCGGGCACCCATATACCTCCTAACGATCCGCGAACACTGTACCTAGTACACACGCAAGCGGAGAAGGAAACCCTGGCCAGCAAGGGATACGGTAGTGGGGAGGAGTCAAAGATACTGACCGTGCACGAAGCTCAGGGACAAACATATGACTACGTCAAAATAATAAGAACCAAGAGGGTCAGAAGTATGTTACACGAAAGTGTCCAACACGGAGTCGTCGCCATCTCACGCCACACGATCGAGTGCGTGTACTACTCGGACGACGAATGTGACGCGATCGCAAATTTCATACGGAAGACGCTGTCTGCCTCTCCCCATAACATTGTAGACTATAACATCAAGATGGCCATCCACCATCGTAACACCTCAGTTGCAGAGGCTTTGGTTGAAAAATTAAAGTCCTTACCAACATCGTGGATGCCGCATTCACCCTAAAAAAAAAATATAAAGGAGTTGCGGGGCTGTCATGCTCGCCGTAGTGACACTGCTTGCGGTGAAGTAGTGACACGGGTCGTTCACTTCCCTTCAACATGGTTGAGGAGAACGATGGCTGGGTCACTCTTCAGCTCGTGAACGGGCGCCGCTCGTGGTGGCTGGTCAGTCCTGCAACAAACTCATAACTTACAAAAATCATTGTAAAACAAATATATGTAGACTAACAGGTCAACCCACCTACCCAGGGTCTTAAGACACTGGGGTGAGGTGGTAATACTTATTATACTTAAAAATACAAATGTAAATCTCTATTTATGTAAACTTAAAAACAAACTAACACTAATCATAAGAGAATAATAAAAAAAAATAATAATAATAATAATAAGCCCGCAGGGCACCTTGAGGCGAGGTGTCGGGGAGTAGCGACCCCGCGGTTCCCGAGTGCTCCAGGGGGAAGCAACCGTTCCTCATCTCCGGCTGGCCTTAGTTGGCTGATCGGAGTGAAAAATGACGAGGAAGCGGTCCCCCGCCTCTGGCTTGCCTTCACCGGCCGTCCAGAGTGGAGTCGCAAGAATACGTTCGAAAGATATATGCCGCACGTCAGTGGTGAGTGGGCCAGGTAGGCTGGACCCTCAGGGAGCCCGTGACCTGAGTTTAAAACCCAGTGCGGCATCACTATCTTTAAGCCACTCTCGTCCCTGTTGCCCCCTTGCTGTAATTTACTCAGCTGATTAGGGTGGCCCAGTTTGAGAGTTGGCGAGTCTCCACCTGCCACTTTTACATGTTTGTTGAACATTGTTACGGCAGGTGCCATAGTACCCATAATCTCCCAGTATCCAGTCCACTACCATCCCATCACAATAGCCCAAGTAGTAGTTTTCTCCTGTAGTTTATCAATAGTTCTATTCAAACCGGAGATTGTCCTTAGCTGCACTTTATAGTGCAGACAGGGATAATCGCCGGTTTGATGTCCACATCATACTTTGCCATTAAACTTGTTATTGTAAAGGGCCTCTACGTGTTGGCTTCGGCCCCACGCATGCCTTCCAAAGGTCCGGGACTCCATAGTCCCGTGATATAGGACATATAACAAACAAATAATAATAATAAGCCCGCAGGGCACCTTGAGGCGAGGTGACGGGGAGTAACGACCCCGCGGTCCCGAGTTCTCCAGGGGGAAGTCACCGTTCCTCACCTCCGGCTTGCCTTAGTTGGTTGGTCGGAGTGAAACCTGACGAGGAAGCGGTCCCCCGCCTCTGGCTTGCCTTCACCGGCCGTCCAGAGTGGAGCCACTATAGCAGAAATGCTCGAAGGATGGATGCTGAACGTCAGTGATGAGTTGGCCCGCTCGCTCGGACTACCAGCGATGACTTAAAATTCAGTGAGGCCTCTCCATCCTTCAGCCACTCACGTTCCTGTTGCCCCCTTGCTGTAATTTACTCGGCTAATTAGGGTGGCCCAGTCTGAGAGTTGGCGAGTCTCCGCCTGCCATTTTTACGTGTTTATTGAACATTGTTACGGCAGGTGCCATAGTATCCATAGTTCCCCAGTATCTAGTCCACTACCATCCCATCACAATAGCTCCAGTAGTTTTGTCCTGTAGATTATCAATAGTTTTCATCCAAACCGGAGGTTGTCCTTGGTTGCAATTTATAGTGTAGACAGGGATAATCGCCGGTTTAGAATCCACCCCATTGTTTGCTATTAAACTTGTTATTGTAAAGGGCCTCTACGTGTTGGCTTCGGCTCCACGCACGCCTTCCAAAGGTCCGGGGCTCCATAGCCCCGTGATACAGGACGTATAACAGACAATAATAATAAAAAATTATATATATATATATATATATATATATATATAATACGGGGATGGACTATAAGTCCTACTTTAAGTCAAATTTAATTTAAGATAACTTACTAATGTTAGTTTTAATTAAATGTGATTATATATAGTCTAAGTCAGGGTTGCAGTGAGCACCCAAAAAAAAATATGAAAAACCTTAAATTACTCAATTAAAACAAAAACAAAAAAGGGCACGGACAACTGTCTGTGGTGTCAAATTTATTTAATAAAAAAAAAAAAAAAAAAACCTAACCTTCACCGCTTTTGCCAGCTGAGTGGTAAAAAACCTAAAAATAATTCAATTAAAACATAAACAAAAAGGGGCACGGACAGCAGTCTGTGGTATTAAATTTATTTAAAAAAATGACAGTAGTCCTTTCGACTCAATCTGTTGTAATTGTTGCTAGTAGTCTATAGACTCAATCTTTTCAATCCATAGTGTTTGTTGCTAGTAGTCCATAGACTCAATCTTCTTAATGTGGAGTGTTTGATGCCAGTAGTCCATTGACTCAATTTTCTCAATCTGTAGTCATTGTTGCTAGTAATCCATTAGCTCAATTTTCCTAAGCTAGAGTGATTGTTGCTAGTAGTCTATGGACTCAATCTTTTCATAATATGTTTTGGTAGGTAGGTATAGCTTCGATGAGGTATATAGGTAGGTATGTATAGCTATACATGTTTGTATAGGTAGGTAGGTATAGCTATACATGTTTGTATAGGTAGGTACGTAGGTATAGCTATACATGTTTGTAAAGGTAGGTACGTAGGTATAGCTATACATGTTTGTATAGGTAGGTACGTAGGTATAGCTATACATGTTTGTATAGGTAGGTACGTAGGTATAGCTATACATATTTGTATAGGTAGGTAGGTAGGTATAGCTATATATGTTTGTATAGGTAGGTAGGTATAGCTATACATGTTTGTATAGGTAGGTACGTAGGTATAGCTATATATGTTTGTATAGGTAGGTACGTAGGTATAGCTATATATGTTTGTATAGGTAGGTACGTAGGTATAGCTATACATATTTGTATAGGTAGGTAGGTAGGTATAGCTATATATGTTTGTATAGGTAGGTAGGTATAGCTATACATGTTTGTATAGGTAGGTACGTAGGTATAGCTATATATGTTTGTATAGGTAGGTACGTAGGTATAGCTATATATGTTTGTATAGGTAGGTAGGTATGTATAGCTATACATGTTTGTATAGGTAGGTACGTAGGTATAGCTATACATATTTGTATAGGTAGGTAGGTAGGTATAGCTATATATGTTTGTATAGGTAGGTAGGTATAGCTATACATGTTTGTATAGGTAGGTACGTAGGTATAGCTATATATGTTTGTATAGGTAGGTACGTAGGTATAGCTATATATGTTTGTATAGGTAGGTAGGTATGTATAGCTATACATGTTTGTATAGGTAGGTACGTAGGTATAGCTATATATGTTTGTATAGGTAGGTACGTAGGTATAGCTATACATATTTGTATAGGTAGGTAGGTAGGTATAGCTATATATGTTTGTATAGGTAGGTAGGTATAGCTATACATGTTTGTATAGGTAGGTACGTAGGTATAGCTATATATGTTTGTATAGGTAGGTACGTAGGTATAGCTATATATGTTTGTATAGGTAGGTAGGTATGTATAGCTATACATGTTTGTATAGGTAGGTACGTAGGTATAGCTATACATATTTGTATAGGTAGGTAGGTATGTATAGCTATACATGTTTGTATAGGTAGGTACGTAGGTATAGCTATATATGTTTGTATAGGTAGGTAGGTAGGTATAGCTATATATGTTTGTATAGGTAGGTAGGTATGTATAGCTATACATGTTTGTATAGGTAGGTACGTAGGTATAGCTATATATGTTTGTATAGGTAGGTAGGTATGTATAGCTATACATGTTTGTATAGGTAGGTACGTAGGTATAGCTATATATGTTTGTATAGGTAGGTACGTAGGTATAGCTATATATGTTTGTAAAGGTAGGTAGGTAGGTATAGCTATACATATTTGTATAGGTAGGTACGTAGGTATAGCTATACATGTTTGTAAAGGTAGGTATAGCTATATATGTTTGTATAGGTAGGTATAGCTATATATGTTTGTATAGGTAGGTATAGCTATATATGTTTGTATAGGTAGGTATAGCTATATATGTTTGTATAGGTAGGTACGTAGGTATAGCTATATATGTTTGTATAGGTAGGTACGTAGGTATAGCTATATATGTTTGTAAAGGTAGGTAGGTAGGTATAGCTATACATATTTGTATAGGTAGGTACGTAGGTATAGCTATACATGTTTGTAAAGGTAGGTATAGCTATATATGTTTGTATAGGTAGGTATAGCTATATATGTTTGTATAGGTAGGTATAGCTATATATGTTTGTAAAGGTAGGTATAGCTATACATATTTGTATAGGTAGGTAGGTATGTATAGCTATACATGTTTGTATAGGTAGGTACGTAGGTATAGCTATATATGTTTGTATAGGTAGGTACGTAGGTATAGCTATATATGTTTGTAAAGGTAGGTAGGTAGGTATAGCTATACATATTTGTATAGGTAGGTACGTAGGTATAGCTATACATGTTTGTAAAGGTAGGTATAGCTATATATGTTTGTATAGGTAGGTATAGCTATATATGTTTGTATAGGTAGGTATAGCTATATATGTTTGTATAGGTAGGTACGTAGGTATAGCTATATATGTTTGTATAGGTAGGTAGGTAGGTATAGCTATACATGTTTGTATAGGTAGGTATAGCTATATATGTTTGTATAGGTAGGTACGTAGGTATAGCTATATATGTTTGTATAGGTAGGTATAGCTATATATGTTTGTATAGGTAGGTACGTAGGTATAGCTATATATGTTTGTATAGGTAGGTATAGCTATATATGTTTGTATAGGTAGGTACGTAGGTATAGCTATATATGTTTGTATAGGTAGGTATAGCTATATATGTTTGTATAGGTAGGTATAGCTATATATGTTTGTATAGGTAGGTATAGCTATATATGTTTGTATAGGTAGGTATAGCTATATATGTTTGCATAGGTAGGTAGGTAGGTATAGCTATATATGTTTGTATAGGTAGGTACGTAGGTATAGCTATATATGTTTGTATAGGTAGGTACGTAGGTATAGCTATATATGTTTGTATAGGTAGGTATAGCTATATATGTTTGTATAGGTAGGTACGTAGGTATAGCTATATATGTTTGTATAGGTAGGTACGTAGGTATAGCTATATATGTTTGTATAGGTAGGTAGGTAGGTATAGCTATATATGTTTGTATAGGTAGGTACGTAGGTATAGCTATATATGTTTGTATAGGTAGGTAGGTATGTATAGCTATACATGTTTGTAAAGGTAGGTATAGCTATACATATTTGTATAGGTAGGTATAGCTATATATGTTTGTATAGGTAGGTATAGCTATATATGTTTGTATAGGTAGGTATAGCTATATATGTTTGTATAGGTAGGTATAGCTATATATGTTTGTATAGGTAGGTATAGCTATATATGTTTGTATAGGTAGGTAGGTAGGTATAGCTAT
Source organism: Idaea straminata (assembly GCA_951213275.1). Lineage (NCBI taxonomy): Eukaryota > Metazoa > Arthropoda > Insecta > Lepidoptera > Geometridae > Idaea > Idaea straminata. The sequence continues at coordinate 168,589 of OX577862.1, forward strand.
ATATGTTTGTATAGGTAGGTACGTAGGTATAGCTATACATGTTTGTATAGGTAGGTACGTAGGTATAGCTATATATGTTTGTATAGGTAGGTAGGTAGGTATAGCTATACATGTTTGTATAGGTAGGTATAGCTATATATGTTTGTATAGGTAGGTACGTAGGTATAGCTATATATGTTTGTATAGGTAGGTATAGCTATATATGTTTGTATAGGTAGGTACGTAGGTATAGCTATATATGTTTGTATAGGTAGGTACGTAGGTATAGCTATATATGTTTGTATAGGTAGGTAGGTAGGTATAGCTATATATGTTTGTATAGGTAGGTACGTAGGTATAGCTATATATGTTTGTATAGGTAGGTAGGTATGTATAGCTATACATGTTTGTAAAGGTAGGTATAGCTATACATGTTTGTAAAGGTAGGTATAGCTATATATGTTTGTATAGGTAGGTATAGCTATATATGTTTGTATAGGTAGGTATAGCTATATATGTTTGTATAGGTAGGTATAGCTATATATGTTTGTATAGGTAGGTATAGCTATATATGTTTGTATAGGTAGGTACGTAGGTATAGCTATATATGTTTGTATAGGTAGGTAGGTAGGTATAGCTATACATGTTTGTATAGGTAGGTATAGCTATATATGTTTGTATAGGTAGGTACGTAGGTATAGCTATATATGTTTGTATAGGTAGGTATAGCTATATATGTTTGTATAGGTAGGTATAGCTATATATGTTTGTATAGGTAGGTATAGCTATATATGTTTGCATAGGTAGGTAGGTAGGTATAGCTATATATGTTTGTATAGGTAGGTACGTAGGTATAGCTATATATGTTTGTATAGGTAGGTATAGCTATATATGTTTGTATAGGTAGGTATAGCTATATATGTTTGTATAGGTAGGTATAGCTATATATGTTTGTATAGGTAGGTATAGCTATATATGTTTGCATAGGTAGGTAGGTAGGTATAGCTATATATGTTTGTATAGGTAGGTACGTAGGTATAGCTATATATGTTTGTATAGGTAGGTATAGCTATATATGTTTGTATAGGTAGGTATAGCTATATATGTTTGTATAGGTAGGTATAGCTATATATGTTTGTATAGGTAGGTATAGCTATATATGTTTGCATAGGTAGGTAGGTAGGTATAGCTATATATGTTTGTATAGGTAGGTATAGCTATATATGTTTGTATAGGTAGGTACGTAGGTATAGCTATATATGTTTGTATAGGTAGGTATAGCTATATATGTTTGTAAAGGTAGGTATAGCTATATATGTTTGTATAGGTAGGTACGTAGGTATAGCTATATATGTTTGTATAGGTAGGTACGTAGGTATAGCTATATATGTTTGTATAGGTAGGTAGGTAGGTATTGCTATACATGTTTGTATACTTTTTCATATACTTATACTTACACAATAAAGTACCTACAATAATTATACTTACATTGTGGCGGACACACATCCCTGTGTGTCGGCATATTCCGTCGTAATCTATGGCGACAGCAGAAATACATGACGTCTTTATCATATCTTTTGAACATCACGCGTATGCGTGATAGTTTGTATATCAGTGCGCTACCTACTGTTACCCTTTCCTATCTAGTATATCTGTGTAGTATATATAAGCAGTAATATGTTATACGGGGTCTTTTTTTTTTCCCTCGAGTAGAGGGCTCATATTCGTATCGTCATATTGTTTTTAAAATTGTATATATATTAAACAAATTGTCACAAACACAAATGTACACGTTAAATTGCATTTATATCACAGATATCTGTATGATATGTTTCTGGAGTTCTGCAGATCTGTCTTTTCCTTTCCTTCTCTACACTCTTAAATTTCTAAAAAAAAATTGTAGGTAGAGCCTCACTTGTTTCTTGCGATTACTTTTCCTGCAATCCTTCCGCAGAACTCCAAAAACACATCCCTTTTCTCCCTGTCTCTCATTATTTTTTGCGTGTTTGCAGCCGTCATGGAGTCGCCCAATTTGTTTTCTACGTCGAATCTTGCTCGGCCATACACCGGGCAGTCAAAAAGAATGTGCGGCACTGTCTCGGGTGTGCCGGGTTCACAGATACACGATGGATCCTCCTCACACTTGAATCGGTTCAGATATTCGGAGAATCCACCGTGCCCCGTCAGAACTTGGGTAATTGTCTTGTCCGGCACGATCCTCTTGACCACTCGGTATGCGGCCTTTGCGTCTGGGAAGAACATTTTCGTTATTTTGCCTTTATCTTCAGTCTCGTACCTTCGGCTCCATTCGGCAAGCGAGTTCTCGCGGATCTGTCGCTTGACGAACGAGGCCGGGCACAAGTCGTAGTTCGGGCGTATTTTTAGTCTTTGTGCCGCGTCTTTGGCCAACTGATCGGCTCTCTCATTCCCTGCAATCCCCACATGTGCTTTCAGCCAAAACAGACTGACTTGTTTGTTTTGGCTGAAGCAATCCTCAAGATTGCTCCGCGTCCGGACTGCAAGGGGATGTCGAGAGCCGTTTTTCGTCAGCGTCTCCAGCGACGATTTGGAGTCGCTGTAAATTCCAAATGTGGCTGCTTTGCTCTTTTGGATCTCCTCAGCGGCCCTGCATATAGCCAGTAGTTCAGCCTGGTAAACGGTACAGTAAGACGGCAGTTTAAGCTTGACGGTTTTGGTTTCGGCTTCTCTGCTCCATATGGACAGAGAAGCTCCCACCTTGCCGTCAATCTTACTGCCGTCTGTGAAGATTCTGACTGCTTGGGTGTTGTGTGCAGCCACCTCCACCTCGTTTACCAGGCACTCGAATTCCAGGTGCATATTCCGTGCTGGGTGAGGAGTATCGCTGAACGCTGTCATTCGCTCCATCTCCCTATCTGCGAGCACTGGTTGTGGGACTCCACGCTTGGCTTCATAGAGAGCTGCTGCCTCTTGGATTCTCAGATCCAAGGGGAGCAGTCCAGAGAGCACCAGTGCCGCGTTGAGGGAGACTGTGCGGTAAGATCGACACAGTTTCTGTGCAAAACCTTGTTGGACCGCGTATAACTGCTTCCGGATGGACCACTTTTTAGTCGCTGGAGACCAGACGCTTGCGGCGTACATAATAATCGGTTCGACTACCGCCGTGTAAATGGTCCGTATTACTTCAGGTTGGAGGCCCCAGCTTATTTTTGCAGCTCTGGATAGTTGACGATAGATGTTGATCGCCTTTGTACAGACATAGCTGGCATGAGTATTAAATGTAAGTTTGTCATCTATCCAGAGCCCCAAGAGTTTAAGCTCTTTCGACATTTGAATGTCGGTCCCGCCCATGGTCAGGAGTGGGGTGTCGAATTTTAGTTTTCTCGTGATGAGTAGCGCCTTGGTTTTGTGCGGTGCGAATCTGAGTTTATTTTTGATTCCCCACTCCCGGACATAGGCGAGAGCGGCATTTGCTCGCGTCTGGACCTCCAACGCAGTATTTCCGTCCAGGACCAACACCACGTCATCCGCGAAGGCCTGAACATATACGCCCGCACTGTCGAGACCTTTAAGCAGAGGGTCGAGGAGAAGATTCCAGAAGATAGGGCCACCGATGGAGCCTTGGACGCAGCCCTTTGTGGTCTCCCTGGTCACCTCCGCCTGTTATACGGGGTCAGGTTATTACTAGGAGAATAAATCCTACCATCGAAATGGACGACTAGTTTCATTCCTCTATCTGGGCACCCCACATACATAGGTTACTATATTGTACGACACTGTATTGTCCAACCCAATAATTACCAACACCTTATTGTACAGCATATAATTGGCGTACCGTGCTAGAAATTATCATGTTGTTCAATAGGGTGTCGTACAATATCATCCTGTGCATTATCATAACGTGTAAATATTGTACACCCCTCTAATGTACGACCTGATAATTCTGATCACCGTTCTATTGGCTAAACGATATCTTTGCTCTTATTGGTCAGTTTGTACTATCCTCCACGGTCTTGGTCTATGCATTTGATGTTTTGTTTTAGGACAGTTTAGTAAGCAAGTAGCAGTATTTATTTTTGATGTTCAATTTTTTAGAGATATATATTTTTTTTTTCTTTAAACTGCTCTTAAGATTAATGTATATATGTTTGTATCGACTTGACTGATTTTCGAATTAGTAACTAAACCATTCAAACGAGGCATGAGTTTGACATTCAGCGAGGTGTTGCCAATTATCGGGGTGTACAATATAGTGTCGGCAATTATCACCCCGGACAAAAAATGTCCACCCTGATAATTACCGACACCTTATTGCACGGCCCGATAGTCATTGACACGGTGCTTACAATTATCAGGTCGTACATTATAGGGGCGACCATTATAGTGCTGTGTTTTATAGGTGTTGTGCATTATTGGCTCCCCACATACATCATAAACCTACCTACCTAAAATGATTTATATTTTTTTAACATTTTTGAAAAAAGGTTAAGAAGGTACTTACCTACTTACTTATTTTCTAAATAAAACTAATTAAATTTATTATATAGCATTTCAAATACAAAATCTAGCTTATATAAATATTAAATCAATAAAAACATATACAATAATTATTAACTAAAAGTAATAATTAAAAAAAATTTTCTAAATTAAAAAAAACTAGTCAGTTTCAGTTTGTTTAATATATTTAAAAAATTCAAATGTCTTTCATACAAAAACTAATAAAAATACATATCCGGGGGAAGATGGAAGTAGATCCTACGTAGCTCGATCTCACCGAGACATTACACCGACACAAACACACACACACACACACATACAGTGTTGTGTTCATATTACAATACATTACATACCGCCACGGCCCCTGAGAGCAGTGTACACTAGTATAGTACATTGTGAATATTATACCTAATGGACCGAGAAGATGTTCGATCAATGTACATGAAGTATAACGAGATAGCGTATCACGGTCAGCCATCGGGTAGCAGTAGAGCAGGTAGCAGTGGAGCAGGTAGCAGCAGAGCAGGTAGCAGTGTAGAGTTAGGAGCGGAGATAGTGCCTCGGCGTGTAGACGCGCGTGAGGTCCCGCTCGCTCATGGTGGGCACACGGGGCTTCAGCTCGGGGATGATGGCGCACCCGAGCACCGACAGCCCGCTACTGCCCCTGTACACATACACACATACATACATACCTACGTACGTCACGTGTATATATATATATATATATATATATATATATACCTAATGGAGGCCTAATACACGCCAAGTTCTGGTCGCGCGCAAACATAATCGAGCGGCATGAAATACCAATTTTAATATTTGCGTAGAAAACTGTGTAGTTTCGTCCCATACACGCTAGGGTTTGTTATATCCATGGAGCATAACCTAGCGTGTAGTGTATGACCTCCATAAAGTATACCAGAGCTAGAGGTGGACGCGTCGTCGTCGTCGGGAAGTAATAGACGCCAGGAAAGAAGGCAACTGATTCCATACCCTTGTTCGGCAATAACGAAGCAACATGCTCAGTTCGGATGGGATGTCTACCATGAATCGGTGTCGCATATCAGTCAGCCTGGTATTGCGAGGATGTCCGTTGTCCGAGGCCCAGGCAGTAAACCGTGTTTAGTTGTCAGCCACGTGTACCACGTGTACCACGTGTACTGTAAGACAGTAGGTTAGGTAGGTATACAACGGGTAGAGAGTCTGACCTGATGGGCGCGGGCTCGTCGCCTGGCAGCCAGCAGTGTAGGGAGTACCCCCGCCGCGTCTGAAACAACCGCCTTCTCGATATGAATCCCGGCACTCGAACAACTCTATGCACACAGACACACACACACACACACACGTACCTTCATGGAACTCTTCACCTTGCTGCGCGACGCTCGGTACGTCTCCAGCTCGGGGAGGTGCTCCCTGCTCTTGCGTGACGTCTTCGACGCAACTATCGATGAATCTACGGGACATTATACGTTACGTCACAGTATCTACTACGTTAGTGTTAGTGTGTAGTGTAGTGTAGTGTAGTGTAGTGTAGTGTGGGGTACCTTGGGCTTCTTTCTTCATGGTCAGCGTGAGCGTGGGATCGTTGTGTGTAGAGGGGCGCGAGGCGGCGCACGCGGCGCACTGCACGCACGTGCACTGCTGCACGCGTGCCGGCACGGCGGGCACGGCGGGCACGGTGCGATGGTCCCGGTCGTGCGGGAACCGCAGCCGCATCTCGACGTCGTGGGGGAGCGCCGCGCGGCACGTCCCGGCCACCGTCACCGACCATCCGCCTGTCGAGGTCGGGGAATGTACACGGTGCCCCTCACATATATCATTTATCGCTTTCTTCCTTTCAGAGGAAATGACAATTTTCATGTAATTTACCCCCGAACTATAAATCGAAGAAAGACGGGAGGTAGGTCACCTATAGTTACATTTGTCTCCGACCTCCCCCCTCCCGACCGACTGACCATCGAACCTCACCACCAGTGGTCGATTGGTACTTACTTTATTTTCTAATGATCAAATTACAAAATGGTACTGCCATTATTTATTTATTTTTGAAAATTAACTCTTTGGATTCCTGGCAAGAGAATGACTTTTTCAAAAATCTAATGAAGCACTTACCTAGCTTTTGTCAAATTCGGGCACCTGTCAGCATTTTTCACTACCTATCTCTTATAGTTTAGTAAGGATAATATAACCCTGAAGACCTGTTTAAAAATTCACCCTGTTTAATGTAATACTTACTCACGAATGCACTTGTCCCATCACACTAACCTGTCGGTTGTTGTGCGTCCGCGCCGGGTGCGGGTGCCGGGGCGGGGGCCGGGGCGGGGGCGGGGCCAGACAGGGCGGCGGGGGGCGGGGCGCGGCGCGTGCGGCGTCGGTCGCGGCGCGCCTGCGTCGAGAGCCAGCGCGGCGCGAGCGAGCAGAGGAGGGAGCCGCCCGAGTCGTCGCTGTCGCTCGAGTGAGAGTCGAGGGCGCGGGCGGGCACGGGGCCGCGGCGGCGCGGCGCTCGCTGCCCCCCCTCCCGGTCCACTCGGCACGTCGGCCCCTCGTCGGTCGAGGGTTCGTCCCTCAGCCTGCGGTCCACCGATCCGTCCCGGTCTATCGTCTGTTGTCGCTCGTCCTTCACTCGGCTGCGCTCCTCACTCCTCATCTCATCTCGCTTCTCGTCGGGAGAGTCTCGCCGCCGAGCCGCCACCGTCGGCGCTGCCGCTGCCATCGAGTATGACTCGATCGGTCCTACGCCTACTTCTCTATATCCTTAGAATAAATGAAACAACCTGTGTTTATATAAAATGCATAAATTTATTATAAACTAAGTAACATGCGTCGATTGACAAAAACAACGACTAACATAATATAATGTGCATGTGAGGAGGCGCGGCGTGTGACCGGCGCGCGGCGTGGACTCGCTCACTACAGGTAGGTAGGTACGCCGGACGCCGGACTTAGTGCCACTCAGTGCTAGCTAAGTGTAACTCGGGTTGCGGCCGCATAGTGACTGCATGACAAGGTGGGTCTGGCCGGCGCCGGCGCGGGCGGCGGCAGTGCGGTCGGCTACTCTACGGCGAGGGAAGCGGTGCGGTGGTGGGAGGGTGGCGGGCGGTATGCGCACAGGATACCTTCCCGGTGTGCGGGGGGCGCGGGGGGCGGGCTCGTGCCGGCCGACTTGTTGTAGGGTGACGTCATCGTGGTCTGCTCGCGCAGGTGGCGCGGGGGGGGGCGGGGAGGCGAGGTGGCCGCGCTGCACGTCACGCGCGCCGCGCTCTCCTCACACGACGCCGGCGACTCCAGGCTCAGGCTGCTGCGTTCCTCGGGAATGATGTCGAAGACGCGCTTGAACCGCAACGAGTTGGAGCGCGAGCGAGCGGCCTCGGAGGGAGGGGCGAACGCCTCGAGGAGCAGCTCGGCGAGGGCGGCGCCCGCGTCCTCCTCCCTCGCCGCCGCCGCCGCCGCCTCCGCCCGGCTCCGCCTGCCGTCCCCGCCGGTCAGTCTCATGTGGTCGCCGCCGGTAGACCGGTGCGATCTCTCGTTGACGGGAACCGGAATTCGAGACTTTTTACTTCTCGATCCTTGTCCATGAGTGTCATCGGAGTTGGTCGTCTCGGGGGAACTCTGGGAACCGTTAACGTACTCTAGGATCTCGAGAATCTCTATACATTTGTCGCCCTCGTGGATTTCAGATTTTTGGTAAAACCGTCGCGGAGGTCGCGAGGAGGACGCGAGCGAGGCGGAAGGTCGCGCTACGAGCTTGCCGTGGACCTGGTGTCTCTCGGTTCGGAGGACCTCGCCCGTACCGCCGTCCCGGGAGTCTCGCGGGCTCCGGTCGCTCCCCGGCTTGGGAAGCCGCCGGCAGCGCTCCTCGACCGCTGTCTCCAAAGACGTTCTTCTATTTTCGAGGGTAATTTTTCTAGTTCGCCTCGACAAGGTCTCGTCCGACTTGGCCGCTTGGAGTCTGGTCCGTCGTTTGATCCGCATACATTTGTACTCGTCGTGGACAACCTTCGCGATGACGTCATCGAGCAGCTCCTCGATCAGCGCACGACACTCGCGGTCGAGACGCCGGCGCACCTCCGCCGCGGCGTCCTCGCGCCGCCGCATCTCTATCTCCCGCTTCAGCTGATTCTGTTCAATGTACAATTTTATAAAGATAATTAATACTTAGTTACTCATAAAAAGTGTTGTAAAACTGTAAGTACAACATAATATAAAGCTGCGTACGGAGTGTGCGTGCAATGTGTGGTCGCGTGTCCTGAGAACGTCATTGTCCGTTGTAGCGTACACTCACGGGGAACGTGAAATGGTAAGACGCGCGTGTTCATCGAGTTTGAATAGGTAAGTACTGACTGAGTGTCGCGTATGACGTATCGCTATCGCGATCGCTCGACCCCGACTAGGCGTACCGCAGGACCGCGATATCCGTACGCAGCATAAGAAGTGAACTGACCTTGCCACGTCTCGCGCACTCCATGCGCATCTCCCGCTTGCGGTGTCGCCGATACAACCTCTGCTTGATCTTCTCGGGCATGTACTCGGCGACGGTGACGTCATCCGGGTCCGGTTCGAGCCGGTCGTCCTCTATCCGGACGAAGAACGCCTCGGGCTTCGGCGGCGGCGGAGGGAGGGGGGCGCGCTCCGGCAGCAAGTCGAGTACGTCGATAGCGGAGCGGACGAGGGCGCGACGTCGCGGCGAGGAGGCGACGCCCGCGCCGAGCACGCGCGGCGAGTTCGGGTCCTCGAGGCTGTCGACGAGGCTGGTGCACTCCGAGCCGGCCAACTCGCCGTCCTCCGACGACGAAGTGTTCACTTCCATGGACTCGGTGTGCGGAAAGGCGGAGAACCGCGGCACGAGGGCGCGGCCGGGGTCGCGGGAGTCGCAGAAGTAGTTGCCGGCGCCGATGCCGCCGATGAGGTCGGCGCGCTCGGCGACGTACACGTCGACCGCGTCCGATATCTCGATGTGCGAGATCGCGTCGGCGCGAGCGGCGTACTCGAGCCGGGCCGCCTCGTCGAGGTGACGCAACTCGTCGCGGAACAACTTCTGGATCTGTCGCAGGACCGCCTCGTTCACGTCGTCGTGCTGGAGAGCGTCGAAGACGGGCGGGCCGGTGGCGGGGGGGGGCGGCGTGTCGTTGTCGTTCGACTCGGGCTCGTCGCGGATCAGCGGGTTGTTACACTCGTCGCGACTCATCGTCGTCATCGTCATCGTCGTCGTCGTAGCGGTTGTCATATCGTTGCACAGCTCCTCGTTACCGAATATAATCTGGTTGTTAGAGGTCGGACTGAGGTGTACTATCGTATTGACGCCCGTGTTCTGCAGCCTCACCTTGATCTCCTTCTCGACAATGTTCACTTTGCGGTCGTTACCGATCGTAGCGTTCATACACTCGAGTTGATCGGTGAGAGAGTTGAGGCTCTCGACGAGGATGTCGGATACGTAGCGGTCTATGTCGAGGTCGCGAGCGGAGGACGCGGTCCGTAGGGCGCCGGTAGAGGGGGGCGCGGGCGGCGCGGTCACCGTCTCCGACACGACTATCTCGAGCAGGTCGTACGGCGCGGGCGGTGTCGTCGTGTCGACGGCTATCGGCCGATCGTACGGCATCGGGTTCCTATCGTCTCTGTTGTCGTACGTCGAACGTTCGAAGACGCGCCTCTCGATCGATTCCCCGATGGAACGTTCGAATCGCGCCGGCGCCGGCGGCGGCGGACCGGTCGTCTCCTTGGCCGTCGACAAAGAGGTCGAGAGAGGATCCGAGTCGGTGTAGGAGCGGTCGTCGGAGGGTACCGGCGGAGGCCCCTCGGCCGTCGCCATCGGTGGCGCCTCCGAGATCTCGCTGTCGGTGAACGCATCGGTGCACGAGCAGCCGTCCCCCGCGTGAGACTGGAACGTAGAGTCGGAGAGCGCGGCGCCGGTGGCGGTGGCGGTGGCGGCGGCGTGCGAGGCGGTGTCGGCGAGGGCGGTGCGGCGCTCGAGGCGGCGCCGCTCTGGCGAGGTCCAGGCGAGGGGCGAGGCGGTCGGCGACCGGCGCAGCTCGGACCGCGAGCAGGTCAACGAGCGCGATCCGCAGCAAGCGCACGCGGCGGGCCGCGTCCACATCCGGCGCAACAGCGTAGACTTGCGCATCAGTTCACGGTCTCGACGCATGAACCGGTGCGGGGAGTCGCTCGGGGAGCAGCTCGGCTCGCGCGCCGCCGGCGGAGACCCGCTCGCGCTGCCCGCCGAGTGTCGCGCGCAGGACGTCGTCGCCTCCTCGGACTCGGAGCACTGCTGGGCCAGCCTGTACCTGCGACGCGTGCCCGGTCTCATTAGGTTTTTTTGTTTTTATTAATAAATATTGCAGGACATTCTACACATCGCCATCTAGCCTCAAGCTAGGTCAAGGTGCTTGACAACGGTTACTTATACCACTTATATACTTTTTATTGTAAATATATACTTATAATACATAGAAACAACCAGACCACAGACAAGTATCTACCTAAGCAAATATACTTTTCCGAGGCGGGCATCGAACCCGCAACCCTGTGTTCGGCAGTCCGGCATGGTGACCGGCAGCTGGCCGGGGCGCCGCTAACGGAACACTACGTCGTGATAACTAACTCACTTCCTCATGATAGTCTCCGGCACGGAGTACCTCCGCCGCAACAACCCCGGCGACGCATCCAGTCTCCCCCCTCCACATCCACCTACACCTCCACCTCCAGCCTCCACCTGAACACCGTTCATTGCTACAGTTTCAGTATTTCTTGGCACTTTACAAGTTTCTGGGTTCTTACTGCACATTGCACTTCTGGAAATAACAATATAAAAGCATGAAGATATAATTATACAAAGTATAATAACAGGCAGGCGTGGCGAGGCGAGGCGAGGCGTACCAACCTGTAGGTAGTGGTGTAGGCCGAGGACGGGGCCCAGGCGTCGCGCAGCGTGTGCAACGCGCGCCGCAGCGCAGGCGCCGGGGACACGCTGGCACTCGCGCTCGCGCTCGCACTCGCGCTGCTCTCACGACACGCTCTGCCCTCTGAAAGCACACGTAACGTACACCGTAACACGTGTAGGTATACAACACGTCACAATCAAAGGACACGCCATGCGGCATGGTGTGGACATAGTGTTGCCAACTCTACGTCTTATTACGTATACGTTAGGCCTCTCCTGCAAACCTACGAACTTGAATGTGTATAATTTACTTTTCATAACTCATGCTCCGAAAGTAGGTCTAAAACGCCCATATGCCGACAGGCGAAACATAGCTGTACTATATTTTAAGTTAACCACCACCACTGTAATTACCTATGTTTATGGACAATAAATGAATATGAATATGAATATGAATATAAAGATGCCTGAAGAGCGTGTAGAAAGAAAAACTTTCAGCCCTAGGGAAAATCGCTTTCACTGACAGCTGTCATGTCAAATTATGGCTTCGCGCGGCTTGTGCAATGTGCTTGTAGCCAGTACCAGTATCATTACGTATTAGGAACTTCAAAAACCTAACCTCCTTGGATTAGGAAACCTAACCTAACAAATATGGAAAACCTAACAATTATGGCTTTGCACGGCTCATGCATACTGCCAGAGTTTAATACTTAGTAGGTTCTTTCTCAGTAATCGAATTCAAGTAGATATATTTAGTTCAAGATATCTTATTTAATAAAATAAATGTAAAGACGAAAATGGTCAAAGCGACGTATGACCATGGCCCTTTCGAGATGTTGCTGATTGCTTTATGGGACCGGGCCCAGTTTTTTTTTACTCAAGGAACGACACTGATGACAGTAAAAAAAAACTGGCGGGAAATGCTTGCATTTAGAATTATGTTAATAAGTATTATCTTTTGTTATTGTGAACATTGTCCCATCTCGCCACTGGAGCGCTGGTAATGTAGATCGAAACAGAAACATAAACGTAAAAGTAAAAAAGACGATGAGAACAAAAATAAAAGAGTAAGTATGAAAATGGGAACAAAATACATTTGATGTTACAAATATGGAACCGCAGCTGTAAGTAACACGAACGAGAGAGAGAGAGAGAGAGAGATTGATCTGCACTTGAGTCATACCACATACCTACCATACTCCAAGGCAAGGCGAGCGCGAGCGTCTCTGATCTAATATAAATATAGACAACGCGCGGAGCAATAACCTGCTGATGCTTATACATACGTACATACTACAGATACCTACTTGTATGCTTTAAATTACTGAATGGTTTACTTTTTTCTTGGAAGTATCTATACTTAATGCAATACATATTATGTCTAAAGTATATAAGGTGCCTGTCTCCGGGAAGAGTACGACGAGAGGGTCGACCCGGGCGGAGGACACCGTCTCCATCGGCATCGCTGACAATATCCTCGACGTGTTCAGTCGGAGACCTGGCCCGAGTAGGTCGGGTAACGCATACAGTAAGTATAGCCAGACGCAACCGATACCCGTGTCGGTACACTCGAGGAGAACAACCTTCACCACCACTACTCCCCTACCTCGCGCTCGGGGCGGTCACCTGTTCTGTACTATACATACATACATACATACATACATGAATATAAGTAGGATTATAGGTAGTTATTGCAGGAAGTGAGTCGGTCGACTCACGGAGACGACTGGCGTACAGTGTGTCACACCACACACGCGGTGCCAGGGTAGGTGACCACGACGAGGGGGGGTGTGTGTGAGTGAGACGGTGCGGTCGGTGGATGCCCTGTCTGTCTGGTGGATGGAACCAGTTGTTTGTTGTGAGCGAGGTGGGTGCTCGGCAACCGGGCGCGTCCTCTGCGCGCGGCGCATTGCGGCTACCACAGGGCGACTACCCGACACGGTGTACGATGAGAGCGGCGGAATATCTCTAACTAGGAAATGTTAAACGGGCTAAAATTGAATCCCGGTTTTTTTACGTTTTTAAAATGACATTTTTTCGACTTTTGTTTAATTTATATTCTAATAGATTTTTTATGACGTTTTCAACTGGTTTATTTACAATCGTATTAAGCATCCAAAGAAACAAAAAAATTTGACTTTTGACCTTAAACTACTTCTTGCATTTTCAATTCTTGAATATAAACCTATCTCTCAATGATACCTACAACTACAAAAATTCAATAAAACTGCTAAAATTTGCAAGAAAAGACTAGAATTCTGCATAATAATGACTTTATATAAAATTTATAAAAACAGTTCATATTTGTAGTGCAGTGTAGGTGTGGCAGTAGTTTGTTACGTCATTGGCCATACCTCCTCACTGCATTTTTTTAATCGATGGTTGTATGAAAATTACAGAGTTTTCTAAAATAAGCTATTTCCTTTAATTCGGCAGACTATGTTTATTTCCAGGAATTGATCTCAATTAGCAACACTATCGATTGGTACAAAAATATAGGACGATTACTTTTTTTGGAAAATGAACAGGTTCGATTCCCGGCTACGCTAATGACCGTTCTAAAAATCTAATGAAGTCAGTTTTAATCAAAATCGGACAAGCAACTCCTTTCAGAATTTTTTACTGTCTCTTATAGTTTAGGATATAGCATAAAGCCCTGAAGGTCCGTGTGGAAATCATTCTGCACTTATATCAAATTCTCGTGTCGCGGTGTTAGTTACCAATCTCCACCTAAACGGCTGAACCGATTTGTATGATTATTTGTGTATATTCGCGTTAGGTCTGAGAATCGAACGACATCTATTTTTATTACGTTTTATTTTTGTAAATGGCAAAAGAACGTTTGCCGGAATAGAACAGCTAGTAGGTATATCATATTTATTACGTTTTATTTTTGTAAAGCAAAACAACGTTTGCCGGAATAGAACAGCTAGTAGGTATATCATATTTATTACGTTTTATTTTTGTAAATGGCAAAACAACGTTTGCCGGAATAGAACAGCTAGTAGGTATATCAAATTTATTACGTTTTATTTTTGTAAATGGCAAAACAACGTTTGCCGGAATAGAACAGCTAGTAGGTATATCATATTTATTACGTTTTATTTTTGTAAATGGCAAAACAACGTTTGCCGGAATAGAACAGCTAGTAGGTATATCATATTTATTACGTTTTATTTTTGTAAATGGCAAAACAACGTTTGCCGGAATAGAACAGCTAGTAGGTATATCAAATTTATTACGTTTTATTTTTGTAAATGGCAAAACAACGTTTGCCGGAATAGAACAGCTAGTAGGTATATCAAATTTATTACGTTTTATTTTTGTAAATGGCAAAACAACGTTTGCCGGAATAGAACAGCTAGTAGGTATATCATATTTATTACGTTTTATTTTTGTAAATGGCAAAACAACGTTTGCCGGAATAGAACAGCTAGTAAGTATATCATATTTATTACGTTTTATTTTTGTAAATGGCAAAACAACGTTTGCCGGAATAGAACAGCTAGTAAGTATATCATATTTATTACGTTTTATTTTTGTAAATGGCAAAACAACGTTTGCCGGAATAGAACAGCTAGTAAGTATATCATATTTATTACGTTTTATTTTTGTAAATGGCAAAACAACGTTTGCCGGAATAGAACAGCTAGTAAGTATATCATATTTATTACGTTTTATTTTTGTAAATGGCAAAACAACGTTTGCCGGTATAGAACAGCTAGTAAGTATATCATATTTATTACGTTTTATTTTTGTAAATGGCAAAACAACGTTTGCCGGAATAGAACAGCTAGTAAGTATATCATATTTATTACGTTTTATTTTTGTAAATGGCAAAACAACGTTTGCCGGAATAGAACAGCTAGTAAGTATATCATATTTATTACGTTTTATTTTTGTAAATGGCAAAAGAACGTTTGCCGGAATAGAACAGCTAGTAATTATATCATATTTATTACGTTTTATTTTTGTAAATGGCAAAACAACGTTTGCCGGAATAGAACAGCTAGTAAGTATATCATATTTATTACGTTTTATTTTTGTAAATGGCAAAACAACGTTTGCCGGAATAGAACAGCTAGTAAGTATATCATATTTATTACGTTTTATTTTTGTAAATGGCAAAACAACGTTTGCCGGTATAGAACAGCTAGTAAGTATATCATATTTATTACGTTTTATTTTTGTAAATGGCAAAACAACGTTTGCCGGAATAGAACAGCTAGTAAGTATATCATATTTATTACGTTTTATTTTTGTAAATGGCAAAACAACGTTTGCCGGAATAGAACAGCTAGTAAGTATATCATATTTATTACGTTTTATTTTTGTAAATGGCAAAACAACGTTTGCCGGAATAGAACAGCTAGTAAGTATATCATATTTATTACGTTTTATTTTTGTAAATGGCAAAACAACGTTTGCCGGAATAGAACAGCTAGTAAGTATATCATATTTATTACGTTTTATTTTTGTAAATGGCAAAACAACGTTTGCCGGTATAGAACAGCTAGTAAGTATATCATATTTATTACGTTTTATTTTTGTAAATGGCAAAACAACGTTTGCCGGAATAGAACAGCTAGTAAGTATATCATATTTATTACGTTTTATTTTTGTAAATGGCAAAACAACGTTTGCCGGAATAGAACAGCTAGTAAGTATATCATATTTATTACGTTTTATTTTTGTAAATGGCAAAACAACGTTTGCCGGTATAGAACAGCTAGTAAGTATATCATATTTATTACGTTTTATTTTTGTAAATGGCAAAACAACGTTTGCCGGAATAGAACAGCTAGTAAGTATATCATATTTATTACGTTTTATTTTTGTAAATGGCAAAACAACGTTTGCCGGAATAGAACAGCTAGTAAGTATATCATATTTATTACGTTTTATTTTTGTAAATGGCAAAAGAACGTTTGCCGGAATAGAACAGCTAGTAAGTATATCATATTTATTACGTTTTATTTTTGTAAATGGCAAAACAACGTTTGCCGGTATAGAACAGCTAGTAAGTATATCATATTTATTACGTTTTATTTTTGTAAATGGCAAAACAACGTTTGCCGGAATAGAACAGCTAGTAAGTATATCATATTTATTACGTTTTATTTTTGTAAATGGCAAAACAACGTTTGCCGGTATAGAACAGCTAGTAAGTATATCATATTTATTACGTTTTATTTTTGTAAATGGCAAAACAACGTTTGCCGGAATAGAACAGCTAGTAAGTATATCATATTTATTACGTTTTATTTTTGTAAATGGCAAAACAACGTTTGCCGGAATAGAACAGCTAGTAAGTATATCATATTTATTACGTTTTATTTTTGTAAATGGCAAAAGAACGTTTGCCGGAATAGAACAGCTAGTAAGTATATCATATTTATTACGTTTTATTTTTGTAAATGGCAAAACAACGTTTGCCGGTATAGAACAGCTAGTAAGTATATCATATTTATTACGTTTTATTTTTGTAAATGGCAAAACAACGTTTGCCGGAATAGAACAGCTAGTAAGTATATCATATTTATTACGTTTTATTTTTGTAAATGGCAAAACAACGTTTGCCGGAATAGAACAGCTAGTAAGTATATCATATTTATTACGTTTTATTTTTGTAAATGGCAAAAGAACGTTTGCCGGAATAGAACAGCTAGTAAGTATATCATATTTATTACGTTTTATTTTTGTAAATGGCAAAAGAACGTTTGCCGGAATAGAACAGCTAGTAAGTATATCATATTTATTACGTTTTATTTTTGTAAATGGCAAAACAACGTTTGCCGGAATAGAACAGCTAGTAAGTATATCATATTTATTACGTTTTATTTTTGTAAATGGCAAAACAACGTTTGCCGGAATAGAACAGCTAGTAAGTATATCATATTTATTACGTTTTATTTTTGTAAATGGCAAAACAACGTTTGCCGGAATAGAACAG
This sequence comes from Idaea straminata, assembly GCA_951213275.1. Lineage (NCBI taxonomy): Eukaryota > Metazoa > Arthropoda > Insecta > Lepidoptera > Geometridae > Idaea > Idaea straminata. The sequence continues at coordinate 185,871 of OX577862.1, forward strand.
CTAGTAAGTATATCATATTTATTACGTTTTATTTTTGTAAATGGCAAAACAACGTTTGCCGGAATAGAACAGCTAGTAAGTATATCATATTTATTACGTTTTATTTTTGTAAATGGCAAAACAACGTTTGCCGGAATAGAACAGCTAGTAAGTATATCATATTTATTACGTTTTATTTTTGTAAATGGCAAAACAACGTTTGCCGGTATAGAACAGCTAGTAAGTATATCATATTTATTACGTTTTATTTTTGTAAATGGCAAAACAACGTTTGCCGGAATAGAACAGCTAGTAAGTATATCATATTTATTACGTTTTATTTTTGTAAATGGCAAAACAACGTTTGCCGGAATAGAACAGCTAGTAAGTATATCATATTTATTACGTTTTATTTTTGTAAATGGCAAAAGAACGTTTGCCGGAATAGAACAGCTAGTAAGTATATCATATTTATTACGTTTTATTTTTGTAAATGGCAAAACAACGTTTGCCGGTATAGAACAGCTAGTAAGTATATCATATTTATTACGTTTTATTTTTGTAAATGGCAAAACAACGTTTGCCGGAATAGAACAGCTAGTAAGTATATCATATTTATTACGTTTTATTTTTGTAAATGGCAAAACAACGTTTGCCGGAATAGAACAGCTAGTAAGTATATCATATTTATTACGTTTTATTTTTGTAAATGGCAAAAGAACGTTTGCCGGAATAGAACAGCTAGTAAGTATATCATATTTATTACGTTTTATTTTTGTAAATGGCAAAAGAACGTTTGCCGGAATAGAACAGCTAGTAAGTATATCATATTTATTACGTTTTATTTTTGTAAATGGCAAAACAACGTTTGCCGGAATAGAACAGCTAGTAAGTATATCATATTTATTACGTTTTATTTTTGTAAATGGCAAAAGAACGTTTGCCGGAATAGAACAGCTAGTAAGTATATCATATTTATTACGTTTTATTTTTGTAAATGGCAAAACAACGTTTGCCGGTATAGAACAGCTAGTAAGTATATCATATTTATTACGTTTTATTTTTGTAAATGGCAAAACAACGTTTGCCGGAATAGAACAGCTAGTAAGTATATCATATTTATTACGTTTTATTTTTGTAAATGGCAAAAGAACGTTTGCCGGAATAGAACAGCTAGTAAGTATATCATATTTATTACGTTTTATTTTTGTAAATGGCAAAACAACGTTTGCCGGAATAGAACAGCTAGTAAGTATATCATATTTATTACGTTTTATTTTTGTAAATGGCAAAAGAACGTTTGCCGGAATAGAACAGCTAGTAAGTATATCATATTTATTACGTTTTATTTTTGTAAATGGCAAAACAACGTTTGCCGGTATAGAACAGCTAGTAAGTATATCATATTTATTACGTTTTATTTTTGTAAATGGCAAAACAACGTTTGCCGGAATAGAACAGCTAGTAAGTATATCATATTTATTACGTTTTATTTTTGTAAATGGCAAAACAACGTTTGCCGGAATAGAACAGCTAGTAAGTATATCATATTTATTACGTTTTATTTTTGTAAATGGCAAAACAACGTTTGCCGGAATAGAACAGCTAGTAAGTATATCATATTTATTACGTTTTATTTTTGTAAATGGCAAAACAACGTTTGCCGGAATAGAACAGCTAGTAAGTATATCATATTTATTACGTTTTATTTTTGTAAATGGCAAAACAACGTTTGCCGGAATAGAACAGCTAGTAAGTATATCATATTTATTACGTTTTATTTTTGTAAATGGCAAAAGAACGTTTGCCGGAATAGAACAGCTAGTAAGTATATCATATTTATTACGTTTTATTTTTGTAAATGGCAAAACAACGTTTGCCGGTATAGAACAGCTAGTAAGTATATCATATTTATTACGTTTTATTTTTGTAAATGGCAAAACAACGTTTGCCGGAATAGAACAGCTAGTAAGTATATCATATTTATTACGTTTTATTTTTGTAAATGGCAAAACAACGTTTGCCGGAATAGAACAGCTAGTAAGTATATCATATTTATTACGTTTTATTTTTGTAAATGGCAAAAGAACGTTTGCCGGAATAGAACAGCTAGTAAGTATATCATATTTATTACGTTTTATTTTTGTAAATGGCAAAACAACGTTTGCCGGAATAGAACAGCTAGTAAGTATATCATATTTATTACGTTTTATTTTTGTAAATGGCAAAAGAACGTTTGCCGGAATAGAACAGCTAGTAAGTATATCATATTTATTACGTTTTATTTTTGTAAATGGCAAAACAACGTTTGCCGGTATAGAACAGCTAGTAAGTATATCATATTTATTACGTTTTATTTTTGTAAATGGCAAAACAACGTTTGCCGGAATAGAACAGCTAGTAAGTATATCATATTTATTACGTTTTATTTTTGTAAATGGCAAAACAACGTTTGCCGGAATAGAACAGCTAGTAAGTATATCATATTTATTACGTTTTATTTTTGTAAATGGCAAAACAACGTTTGCCGGAATAGAACAGCTAGTAAGTATATCATATTTATTACGTTTTATTTTTGTAAATGGCAAAACAACGTTTGCCGGAATAGAACAGCTAGTAAGTATATCATATTTATTACGTTTTATTTTTGTAAATGGCAAAACAACGTTTGCCGGTATAGAACAGCTAGTAAGTATATCATATTTATTACGTTTTATTTTTGTAAATGGCAAAACAACGTTTGCCGGAATAGAACAGCTAGTAAGTATATCATATTTATTACGTTTTATTTTTGTAAATGGCAAAACAACGTTTGCCGGAATAGAACAGCTAGTAAGTATATCATATTTATTACGTTTTATTTTTGTAAATGGCAAAACAACGTTTGCCGGAATAGAACAGCTAGTAGGTACCTATATCATATTTATTTTGAATTGGACATTTTGTATAGAAAGAGGGTGCGTTGTTTTTTTTTTTGGCGGGAACGAGTTAACAACATGTCGTGCTGCAGTTTTATTTTCATGAAACTTAGATGTAACCCGAGTTGAATTGTATAATTCTGGTGGAATGTTATTCAATTTAGTTCTGTGAAAGTGCACAAGTGTAGTGAAAGTAAAAATCAGTGTCAAACATGCAGTTTTCACGTTGCCTCCAAATCTCCTATTAAGGTTATGGTAAACTTGCCACCGCTTTACTATAACCCCTGACTTGACGGACTATGACGACTTTGACTGTATTGAAACACTTTAGGCCCGATTTATGAAAAATCGGGTCATAATTTGATGCAAAATATAACTTGACACTGGCTAAATGCACACGTGCGAAGCCATAATAAAAGAAAAAAAAAAAAAAAAAAGAGGGTGCGTTCTCGTACTTAATATTATAAAGAGTACATTTTTGTTTATAACGAATAGGCTCTGAAACTACTAGACCGATTTTAGTGAAATTTGGTATGACGATGCACCGATTCATTCACATAATCTTTTTATCCCAATATTCCCACGGGATCGGGAGTTACGCGGGTGGAACCGCGAAGCGCTGCTAGTACGCTTAAAGCACTAGCTGCGTAAGTCCCGATCCCGTGGGAATATCAAAAATAAAAGTAACCAATAGCCTTCCTCCATAAATGGACTATCCAACACAAAAATATTTTCAATTCGAACCAGTATTTCGCGAGTGAATGAGTAATGTTAGGTGAGTGAGTGACTAACACTAACCACTCTCGAATGTATCAGAGAAACAGTAATATGTACGAGTACGTCACTATGTGTCAGTAGGTAAGGTACGAGTGGGTATATCTCGAGTGGAGTCGAGTGCGAGCGCGTGTCAGACACATGCCGGTATATATCTCACGTACCTACATACGGTACGGTACGGTACGGTACGGTATAGTAGAGGTACACAGGACGCCACGACACGACAGACGCGGCATACATCGCGCGCTTTCTCCATATCGTTTGCTTTACATAGTAATGTACACCCCGTACTATACACCGTGCCATACATCTCGTGTGTCACGGTTGGATGGATCGGACGGTGGACGGTGGATGGAGTGTACCGAGACGTGAGCGATGACGCGACACGCGACCTACTCTGTCTATACAGGGTGGTTCCTTTCAGTCGGTCGGTGCAGGCAGCTTCAGGCGGGCGGGACCGCTGTCAGACATACCTAGGTACTGCACAAGGTGTAATACTCGGTTGGTAGTTAGACTATCGGATAGTTAGCAAATAGAGATAAACTATCTCCATATAAATCAAACCATTGTCTTGTCGTCTTCCTATTCACATAACGTAAGTACCACAGATTCAGAGTCTCCGAAATAACAATTAGGAAGTAGTAGACCGGTCGTTGCTGAGGATAATAGGATGATGGTTCGATTTGGTAACACTTAAGGTAACTCCATGACCAATAGATCAGCCGAACACAGATACCTACTTTTTACGCCGGAGATTTTGCCCCGAATGCTTAATATAATAAAAGTTACTAGTTTAAAAAAATCGTTACTATTAGTTGTGTATTTATTAAGAACTTACATTCATCCCCCAGGCTGCGACCCAGGTGAAATACCAGATGAAGCACGAGCCCGTACCCCCACGTGTTAGGCTCTGCGACCACCGACCACAGCCACCGGTGGCCAGCCACTAGCAGTTCACACGATTTTTCATACATTTTATTGAAACGCGGCGCACACGTGTGAACTGCTAGTGGCTGGCCACCGGTGGCTGTGGTCGGTCGTCCGTTTGCGCAGAGCCTTTCTTTCCAATTCGCAAAAATAAAATAATTATTTTCTTTAAAAAGTATGGCATGGTCTATTTCATGAATGGCTACTTGACGATGATTAGCGGTGCAAAAATTAGCCTGGAATAAATGGTTGAATTGTTTTATTAAAATTAATGTATTCGCGTCGGTATGGCGATGGCGGGCTGTAAGCCACACCGGAGAAGTATGGCATTACGCTACCGCCTACTTCGTTTTTTATCGACTATCGGAAAATACAAGCATTTTTGTGGAACGACTCGTTCAACTTTCGTCATTTAGCCGAGACGTTCGAATTACGCCCACGCGATTGGGCCGCCCGCGCCGGTACCATAATTTTCTTTTTATCACAGTTGCTCATAAAGTGGATCTTATTCAACGGCTTTTAGGCTCATAATCCATCATATTATGCACGCGTGCGTTTTATATTTGTTAACTAGTGCTGTAAAGTTATCTCGAAAAGGTAGGTACCAAAGAGTTTATAACTAGCAAAAATGGTTGTCTCTAAAGTCGGTTTACGAACGAAAATTTTACGTGATAATCACTTAGAAAACGATTAAAAATTGAGTTGTTTATTTTTTGTTTTTTCTTTTATTAAATATATTGTTTTTCCGTACCATTGTATTTTGTTCTTAACCCCCGACGCAAAAACAAATAGAAAAATCTCTAAAAAATAATGTATGTCACACGAGGATGTATAAGTTGAAAGTCTTTAGCCTGGCCTTTCCGGAGCATAATTAACAAAAAAATATTGCCTTAAAAAAATGTAAACATAGAGTTAACACAAATATTTTGTTAATTATTATTTTGTTTTCTTTTCAAGTCTTTTCTTTTATTCGCAACTGTGATAAAAAACGTCGTACGATATACGTGTGGAATTGATATTTGCATCTTGGCTTCATTAACACGCTCGCTGCCGCTCGCGCGTCATAAACCGCCTCTATGCAAAGATCAATTTACCACACTTATATCGTAATGTACTATTTTATCACAGTTGCTCATAAAGTGGATCCTATTCAACGGCTTTTAGGCTCATAATCCAACATATTATGCACGCGTGCGTTTTACATTGCCAACCTAGTGCTTTAAAGTTATCCCGATAGGTTAAATACGTATCTTACTGCTAATTACATACTGTTTTGATGTATAAAAAAGGTAGGTACCAAAGAGTTTTTAGCTAGCAAAAATGGTTGTCTCTAAAGTCGGTTTACGAACGAAAATGATAATAAAAATTGAGTTGTTTATTTTTTGTTTTTTCTTTACATAAATATATTGTTTTCCGTACCATTGTATTTTGTTCTTAACCCCCGATGCAAAAACAAATAGAAAAAACCCTAAAAATATTGTATGTCAGACAAGGCTGTATAGGTTAAAGTCTTTAGCCTGGCCTTTTCGGAGCATAATTAACAAATAATATTGCCGTAAAAAATGTAAACATAGACTTATCACAAATATTTTGTTAATTATTATTTTGTTTTCTTTTCAAGTCTTTTCTTTTATTCGCAACTGTGATAAAAAACGTCGTACGATATACGTGTGGAATTGATATTTGCATCTTGGCTTATTTAACACGCTCGCTGCCGCTCGCGCGTCATAAACCGCCTCTATGCAAAGATCAATTTACCACACTTATATCGTAATGTACTATTATATCACAGTTGCTCATAAAGTGGATCTTATTCAACGGCTTTTAGGCTCGTAATCCAACATATTATGCACGTGTGCGTTTTACATTGCCAACCTAGTGCTGTATAGTTATCCCGATAGGTTAAATACGTATCTGACTGCTAATTAAATACTGTTTTGATGTATAAAAAAGGTAGGTACCAAAAAGTTTTTAGCTAGCAAAAATGGTTGTCTCTAAAGTCGGTTTTTTTTTTTTTTTTTTTCCTAGTATTATGGCTTCGCACGTGTGCATTTAGCCAGTGTCAAGTTATATTTTGCATCAAATTATGACCCGATTTTTCATAAATCGGGCCTAAAGTGTTTCAATACAGTCAAAGTCGTCATAGTCCGTCAAGTCAGGGGTTATAGTAAAGCGGTGGCAAGTTTACCATAACCTTAATAGGAGATTTGGAGGCAACGAGAAAACTGCATGTTTGACACTGATTTTTACTTTCACTACACTTGTGCACTTTCACAGAACTAAATTGAATAAAATTCCACCAGAATTATAAAATTCAACTCGGGTTACATCTAAGTTTCATGAAAATAAAACTGCAGCACGACATGTTGTTAACTCGTTCCCGCCAAAACTCTCTAAAGTCGGTTTACGAACGAAAATTTTACGTGATAATGACTTAGAAAACGATTAAAAATTTAGTTGTTTATTTTTTGTTTTTTCTTTACCTAAATATATTGTTTTTCCGTACCATTGTATTTTGTTCTTAACCCCCGACGCAAAAACAAATAGAAAAAACCCTAAAAAATATTGTATGTCAGACGAGGCTGTATAGGTTAAAAGTCTTTAGCTTGGCTTTTCCGGAGCATAATTAACAAAAAAATATTGCCTTAAAAAAATGTAAACATAGACTTATCACAAATATTTTGTTAATTATTATTTTGTTTTCTTTTCAAGTCTTTTCTTTTATTCACAACTGATAAAAAACGTCGTACGATATACGTGTGGAATTGATCTTTGCATCTTGGCGTCTTTAACACGCTCGCTGCCGCTCGCGCGTCATAAACCGCCTCTATGCAAAGATCAATTTACCACACTTATATCGTAATGTACTATTTTTGTCATTCCATAATCAGATCCCTGAAGAACCGCCATACTGGTACAAATGACTTGGTAATTAGTGTCAACATCTCCCGGTGTACGGTTACACTACTCATTACAATACGTACCGCGAACAGCGAGCACGTCACACGCGACCCGCCTCTACTTTACTTATTTAATAAACAACTTTGGGAAATTCGTGGTTCTGTGCTCAACAACTATATTACTACTACTTAACTTACTACACCGCGACCGTCTGACTGGACGATACACCCGGTCTATTCCTTACTGCCTGGCCCACTCAAATGAACCACCCTGTATATAGATGCATAAGTTATCAATAGAACGTTAACAATTCACTCTAAGCACATTTTTCGATTTGCTCGAATAGACATACTTAACACAGATTCTTTGAAACCGTTATTGGACTTAATTGGCTTCCAGAATTAGGAGAAATGATAATGACGACGACGACGCAACATGTTCCTACCCTTCATGAAGGTAATACTACCTGACAGTAATACATAATTATAAGGCAACATCAGTATTTTATTTATAACCAATCGCACAGATATTTTAATCAGTAAGTCGATACCGGTGCCGGTTCTAAATGGTTCTTTGATTTAGAAAAAAAAAATAGTACATTATTAAATCTTTGCGATTTTATCACATACAAAAAAAAATTATAAATAAAAGCGTGTTACATTGTGATGCTACACCTTAAGAGTTTTTCCAAAAGGAATAAATTTCCTCGTAGTCAAACTACTCAACTAAGTGGTAAACAAAATTCGATCGAAACAGCAAAAAATCGATCGAAATGGAAACAAAAGGCGATCAAAATGGAAACAAAAGACGAACGAAAAAAACAAAAGACGATCGAAAAAAAAACAAAAGACGATTGAAATGGAAAATAATTCCATTTTAATCGTCTTTTGATTTTTTTCTATTTCAATCGTTTTTCGATTTTTTTTCGTATTGTTTTTACGATAGACAAAGACGATCAAAAATTGACATCTGTCAAATGTCACTCTTGATTTTGGAGTGGGGTATCGTGTATTTGGCTTTCGGGGATGCTCAATCCGAACTTATAGGGGTGGGTGAAACTGGCGCTATTAGTGCCTAGGAATGTACTCTTAGCTTAGTCGTTTGAGTCCAGAGGAAATAACTCGTCAATACGTCTGGAGCCAACTAAGTCACGATGTTTTCCTTCACCATAAGAGCAATGTTAATTAGCGATTAGCGCACATATTTTTTCATACGAAAAATCAATTGGAACACGGCAGCAGGGCTAGCATGGCCGGAGACATTTTATCCACAGGGAAAGGACAAAATAGTCTTTCCCTCTGTCAGTTTTGTTTGTCCACCCGCCGAGCATGGGCGCAAGGGTGGATATACTATCCACTGTAGACAAAACGGGGGAAACCACTGACGACCCAGTGACGACCCAGTTGGCACAATGGTCACCATGCCGGACTGCCAAACACAGGGTTGCGGGTTCGATTCCCGCCTCAGACAAGTATTTATGCTTAGATATTTGTCTGTGGTCTGGTTGTTTCTATGTATTATTAGTATATATTTACAAAAGAAAAGTATGTATAAGTAGTATATCCGTTGTCTAGCACCCATAACACAAGTCTAGTTACTTAGCTTGGGGCTAGATGGCGATGTGTGGAATGTCCTGCAATATATTTATTTATTTATTTATTTATAACGCTTATCCCCGTCATTATTGCCATTATATGAAAACCACAGAGTATATAGAATGTCGTCGCAAATCAACCTATTAATTCGATTTTTTATACATCTGTGCTTATCATTCTTGTCAAAATCATTTGTTTGACTTCATTTTGCTCTATTGTCTTCCTTATGTCCCCATGCTATAGCCGGGGAATAGATGTCAACGTGTTATGTCAAATGGGGATTTACTTATCTTTTCCCCTTTTGCCGTGCTTTGGCAGAGGACATAAAGTGGACATAATTTTTATCCTCGGCCCATCGAAGTACAACTTTATTATTTTTCTTTTGCAATCACAACGTAACACACTTTTATTTATAAATAAATCTGTATGTGATAAAATCTGTATGTGATAAAATCTGTATGTGTTAAGTTTTAATTTTACTTAGCAACTTTAAATTATATTTTTTTAATTTTTAGTTCGTTTTATTTTATTAACAAGAACATAATAAAAGCTTATTTTTAAAAGTTTTTTATATTTTATTTTATTCTTTTAAGCACGTTTAAATAAAAGCTCTATTTAAAAAGTTTTTTATTTTAATTTTATTTTTAACTTTTTAGTATTATATTCCACTATACCTACCTTCGGTGGTCTAGAAGGTGTTGGATCTATTGAAACTGTTTGGCTATTAGCAACATTATCGATTGGTACAAAAATATAGGCGATTTTTTTTCAAATTAGTAGGTTCTGTTCTTGGCTTTGCTACCTGCTAACTCTCCAAGTCACTATGGTCTGAACTTGATAATTGCACATCGTTTAGAACTGTGTTGGGAGCATGTTGGGAGTATGCGCTGAGATCACGAAAGTTTAGTGGTGGCAAGTTCCTGTGGGCACCTTCCAGGTCCATCATCAGACCAGCACCATGTCATCATAATATTGCATTGTCACCAATATTTCAGCTCAATTGGTAACAAACATACATACATACATACATACATACACTGCAAGTTAAATAAAAGCTTTTGATTTAATTAATAACAAAATATTTGGTGATAAGTCTATGTTTACAATTTTTTTAGGCAATATTTTTTGTTAATTATACCCCCGAAAGGCTAGGCAAAAGTCTTTTAACCTATACAGCCTCGTCTGGCGTACAATATTTTTTAGTTTTTATCCCATTTCTCAGGGATTAAAAACAGAATATAATGTTACGGAAAACTATATTTAAGTAAAGAAAAAACAAACAACTCTAAATTTTTAATCATTTTTTAAGACGTTATCACGTAAAATTATCGTTCGTAAACCGACTTTATAGACAACCTTTTTTGCTGAAGTAAAACCTCTTTTGGTACCTAAATTTTATTTATCTATCAAAACAGTATAACCCAGACAAATTAAGAATGTTTCATCTACCTAACACGTAATTAGCAGTAAGAGAACTTTTTATACACTAGTAGCGTCGCGGTAATGCATAACGCACGCGTGTGTAATACGTTGGATTATGAGCCTAAAAGCGGTTGAATAAGATCCACTTTATGAGCAACTGTGATAAAAAATTTACTTAAGTGGTCTCAGACTTTGAGTGGTGTAGGGTGTACGGGTACAAAAGGTCCACTATGGAACATGTTTTAACAATAAAAACACAATCGCAGACCTCATAGTTTGGCTGTAATTGCGATGTTCAGGCTAAAATCTGATTTTGACTAAAATTTTACAAAAGTCCAAATTACTTTTGAACCACTAAATATTGCAGAACTTACAGGGGGGTAAATCGATAGGTACAGAGGTACCCCATCCCCTCGCAACCGATGATCCTAGTTACCTACCTACTACATAACATTACACCAGTTGGCAGTTGCAAGCGATGTATCTACCATGCATTATCGTCTAGTGTGCCCAACAAAAAGCCCATCCACCCGCTCTGAGTCCGTCTGTCTGAGAAGTCTGCAGGGATTATTGCCTGAATATTGAAACGTTTAGATCAATTAAGACGCTTCTATCCTATTCAAACATGACACTTAAATGTCAAATAAGTAGCCTTTCAGTATACGGGCGGGTAGTTAGTAGGTAGCTCGGTGGTTGGGAAGCGAGCTGGAGGCGGACGATAGAGATGCAGGCGCAGTCTCTGCTCGACGACGGTCCAGTATAATATTGCAGGAGGTAAAGTTCGATGTTCAAATACAAGTTGAATATTTCGGTTACGGTAGGGTTAGGGTACACTAGGTATGTAAATATCAAATAAGTAAATCGATGAATAACTCACAAGGTGTAATGTTATGTAGTAGGTAGGTACCGTCCGTACAAGAAGTGGTGGTAGATGGTGATGGGATATACCGCGTCTCCGTCTCCCAGGAGGGATTATGTACGGTATGCGCGGTGTTGTCCCGTGCGATGTACGACTCAACCCGGCGCGGGCGTATAGACGCGCGCGCGGACTCTAGCCGCTAGCCGCTATGACACACGTACGGTACAGTACACGGCCGCTCCTCGTGCCCGGCCGGCGAACACTGCACCACCGTCTCGACACGCGCACCGCGCCCGCCGCCTCTATACATACACCCCTATACACACACACACACACACTACACTACAGTAACACATTAACCTCGACCTCACTATTTTTTCCACCGTCTTATACACAACTTCAGGCTATTTTAAAAAGTTGCAAAGCCAATAAAGCGACCTACATAACGACGACCACCACCCAGCACATATTCGTTTCTTCTTATTTCTGTAATCGGTGCAGTTCACGATGTGACATAACAAAACAAAGAAGGAACAAGAACATTATAACAAAAATGACAATCAAAATGGAACCGTCTGCTCAATCGCTATCCCAAAATGGATCGACCTCTACTGAAACGGTAAAAGCCACAGCCATCATGAGCTAAGCGAGCAAGCATGCTTGGCTGCAGTTGCTGTCGGTTGTAGACAGACAACGACGACGACGACAACGACAACGACGGACGACTCGTTATACATAGTTTCTGTAAGATACCTATAATACAACATGTTTGGTAGATGGTGGGCTAATTAGACATGCGTCATAGAGGAGTCTTCCTTTGTGTGGTTGGTATGGGAGGGATGTGGCAGCAGGGATACGGTCATTGGTGCAAATAAAACATGATGCCTGTCTATACGATTACATGTGTACGAACTGGACCCAGTTTCGTTGGCTCCTACCATATGTAGGTAAGTTTCGATAAATGTAAGAGGACCTGTAATTTCAAGCTGCTTTCGTATGTTGCAACTAAACCAAATGATACTATTATTCTCGTTCAATTGGAAGTATTCTGCAGGTTTTTGAACTAAAACAAGTCAAAAACCTATAATAAACATCTCCTATTGATGGTCCTGCCTGGAAATGTAAAAAATGGCTGCCATCGGTGCCATGCGGTAGGTATAAGAACCTACTACCGGAAAGGTCTTGAACTGAAGATGTTTTTTAAATTTATTTAATACATAGAAGTTCTTCTTTAAAGTTCCTTTAATCTTTGAATGAGTATGAAATAATAATCCATATTATCGACTTTGATAATATTGTTCAGAGATCAAGTGAAACTACTTGTATATATATTGTGTGGAGAAACTACCGTTTTCCTACTTTCATACAAGACTGGCGACACCCTCTTAGGGGTAGAATTTCGAAAAATCCTTTCTTATCGGATGCCTACGTCATACAAAGAACACACCCTTCAAGTTTCAGGTCTCTACGATTAGCGGTTTAAGCTGTGCGTTGATCCGTCAGTCAGTCAGGACAAAGTATTTTATATATGGAAAAAGAAGGTCGACAAGTCGTTAGAATAGAATAGAAAACATTTATTGTCATAACTGTGTACATGAGCCGATGATATTGCTATAATTATAGTTCGAACAGTTCACCACACTGGGCATACAATAATATTTAAATTAATTAAATTTACTTGCAACAGAACACAATCTTTGAAATTAAATTAAATACAATTCATTTATTCATAGGTACATCAATTCAAAACCCAATCATTCATTTTACTACAAGTCACTGGTTTGATATAAATTTATGCAATGTCAATTTGTAATAAAATGTAAGAATAATAAAATAGGTACAATTCATAAAAATAAAAACAGTCAATAATTAAAATAAAATATAAAATAAAAACAAAAAAATTATGTACAACATTAAAAGTCATTTGTAATCAAAATACTCGTTAAGGCTATAAAATGCTTTGTCAATAAGCCATTTTTAACATACATTTAAATTTAGGTCCATTTAAAGTTTTAATGTCAGAGGGGAGGTGATTAAACACAAGTATCGCTGTGATGAAGGCACTTTTGTGAAACATTCTATTATAGGAAGACAAAGATCATGTTTACACTTATTACGGATGTTCTGGCGTCTATCTGATCTAAGGGTAAAATAGTCTAAATTATTTTTAACAAATACACTAATTTCTAATATATAAATACCAGTCAGCGTTAATAAATATTTTTCTTTGAACACCTGTCTGAGAGATTCAGTACAGTGCATCTTATAAATTGTACGAAGACATTTTTTCTGCAGTACAAAAGTCGACTGAACATCTACTGAAATGCCCCAGAATAAAATGCCATACGTAAGTAATGGATACACGTACCCAAAATAAGCATTACGTGTGACACTTTCAGATGTAACACCAACAAGTACCGAAAGTAGATAACAGTAGCTTGACATCTTTTTGTTAATTTTGTTAATATGGTCCTTCCAGTTTAAATGTTCGTCAATATTAACTCCTAGAAAGTTTGTTTCATTGACTAGTTCAATTTCAGTTCTCGATTCGACAATGTCAATATCTATACGAGGAGTTTGGTAATTTCTAATGTGCATTATCTTAGTTTTTGATACATTGACTTTTAAGTTTAAGACTTTTAACCAGTTTACCGACGTCGCCAATGTCTGATTGATTGTGCACTCAAGCTCATAACGAGTGAGATTTTCAGCAGATATAAGCACGGTGGCGTCGTCAGCAAACATGACACAAAGATGATTTACAGCCTTTGGAAGATCATTGACATAAATCAAAAACAAGAGAGGGCCCAAAATACTACCTTGGGGCACACCCAGCTTTACACATTCATAATCAGATTGCACCTGTTCCATTGTTTTATTGACATTATTGTATATGTCAATTACTGTGGCTTGTTTCCTATTCGACAAATAAGTGTAGCGCAACGCCCCGGATACCTAAGTTTTCCAATTGGTTTAAAAGAAGTTTGTGAACCACGGAATCGAATGCCTTAGACATGTCTAAGAAGAGAGCTACAGAGGGTACTTTCCTATTTATGTTACCCCAAACTTCTCTTAGCAATTTAAAAATAGCTAAAGTTACCGGGTAACGGGTAACGGGTTTGATTGGTTTCAGTATAAAATGTATGGGGATAGCTTTTCAGTACTTGCGGAGATACTCCGCCCTATGCATGCCCTACTATGTTGGTTTCTAACAATTATTTAAAACCACGTCGATATATAAACATAAAAAACTTAGGTATTCAGAAAAATGCCACTTCAGACAAATGACACACGTCTCGGTAACTAACCAAAATTGCAAAAAAAAACGCAGATGTCATTTATGGAAAAATAAGCGAAAGTCTCGTAAGGACGTCTTCTTAAAGGAAGTACCTATGTATGTTTGTATGTATGTACCATGCGGTGGATGGATGAGCTTCACTGTCGTCTCGGTCTCGGTGTCGACGTGTCGACAGAAGGGCGCGCGGCCACGGCACCGTGTCCGCACGGCCACGGCACCGTGTCCGCACGCCCGTGCCGCATGTACAATGCACATGTAACACGAGCCACGCTTTGTTTCCATGTCTACAGATTCCCATGTTACATTTATAAGAGAAAAATAACAATTAAAACAACATTTAACGATCTAGTTGACACATAGACACTTATTTTCTTTAATTGATTCAGTATTTATAGTATGCTTGTTTTCTATCCTATATGAAAAGGGCAACGGGGGGTAATCGGACCTGGGGGGAGGGGGGGGGATAAGGGAGCAACCGAAAGGCTTGAATTGGTCGTCTCTCTCTCTCTCTCTCTCTATTTCTCAATACTGTCACACATTGTATTCTATTCTAATAATAACATTCCAAGTATTCGAAGTATTGAATATACTTACTTATTTTAGAAAGTTTAATGTTTGTTTGTTTGCTTGTTTAAACGCGCTAATATCAGGAAGTACTGGTTCGCATTAAAAAAATATATTTTTATCACAGTTGCTCATAAAGTGGATCTTATTCAACGGCTTTTAGGCTCATAATCCAACATATTATGCACGCGTGCGTTTTAGATTTGTTAACTAGTGCTGTAAAGTTATCCCGAAAAGGTAGGTACCAAAGAGTTTTTTAGCTAGCAAAAATGGTTGTCTCTAAAGTCGGTTTACGAACGAAAATTTTACGTGATAATGACTTAGAAAACGATTAAAAATTGAGTTGTTTATTTTTTGTTTTTTCTTTACTTAAATATATTGTTTTTCCGTACCATTGTATTTTGTTCTTAACCCCCGACGCAAAAACAAATAGAAAAACCCTAAAAAATAATGTATGTCACACGAGGATGTATAGGTTAAAAGTCTTTAGCCTGGCCTTTCCGGAGCATAATTAACAAAAAAATATTGCCTTAAAAAAATGTAAACATAGAGTTATCACAAATATTTTGTTAATTATTATTTTGTTTTCTTTTCAAGTCTTTTCTTTTATTCGCAACTGTGATAAAAAACGTCGTACGATATACGTGTGAAATTGATATTTGCATCTTGGCTTCTATGACACGCTCGCTGCCGCTCGCGCGTCATAAACCGCCTCTATGCAAAGATCAATTTACCACACTTATATCGTAATGTACTATTGTGTTGGATAGTCCAATGTTCGAGGAAGCTATAGGCTACTTTTTATCCCGATATTCCCACGGGATCGGGAGTTACGCGGATGAAACCGAGGAGCGCTACTAGTGTCTAAAGCCTGCAGATCTGCAAGCTGCGTGGATATTGCGCGCGCTAATAAAGTGCTTGACGCTATACAACGCAACACTACTACACAATGCTAAACAATGTTTTGTTTTTTTTTATGTTTTTGTTGTTATTTGCATCTTATTTATTTTCCTAAGTCTAAACACCCTACCCTTCACCTTCCTCAACTTCTTGTCCATCCAAAGGTTGCCTGGAAGAGATCGCTTTGAGCGATAAGGCCGCCCTTTGTAACACTTAGACTTAAGGGCAGGTGCTAATAAAGCTACCAAAATCGACCTTTGTTTTAAGCAACTCTAAGTAATCAAATACTCTTTTTTGTTATTTGAATATAAATGGATATTGTAGTTTAATAACCATATTTTTGTTTATTGTGGTTGAAAACATGATATGATTAACTTCGTTCGATAAAAAAAATGTTAGAAAACAGAGAATTATTAGATCGTTTATCGGGTTTTATTCAAAAATAGTTAACGTTTGTTTCTAAAAATGAATCAAATGATAGGTTTTGACCTCTAGGAATTATATTTGTGGATAATAAATATAATAATGCTAAATGAGTTGTGGGCCATAGAGTTTTTTATCAACATAAAATCCTGTAATAATCTTTTTCGAAATATTTGTTGATGATTGTAAGTATAAGATCTTTGAAGAGTATCCTATCCTACTAATATTATAAACGTGAAAGTTTGTGTGTGTGTATGTGTGGGTGTGTGTTTGTTACTCATTCACGCTAAAACTACTGAACCAATTGCAATGAAATTCGGTATGTAGATAGCTAGAGGCCTGGATTAACATATAGGCTACTTTTTATCCTGATATTCCCACGGGATCGGGACTTACGCGGGTGAAACCGCGGGGCGCAGCTCGTATAATAATATAATTTGAAATTGGTGTTTACAATAAAGAATTTATCTATCTATCTAACAACACTACACAACGCTATATAAAGCTACACAATGCTACACATCCAAAGGAAGTCACAGAAGTCTCACGATAAAGATAGGTACGTATGGGATAGATAGTCGGTATATGATATGTTTAGTGGGCTGTTAGTGGGTATGGATTCCCAACACTAAATATATTGTAGGTGCAGCAGAGTTGTATCGATTCGTGATGAAGACGACGACACGACGCCACGACGGGTCGTACGTAGCGTCGCGGCCGCCCGCGCCATCGTACGGTGAGCGGTGAGCGGTGACCCAGTTCCACGCGCACCTACACTAGCTACCGAGCTAAGACAGACGTGCAACAACCACGCGAACGTTACCTTTCTTATACAACCGACATATTACCGAGTACAACACAATCCTATTATATTTCAATAAAGCAACTAAGTATATAATACTTCATTTATATAATTTTAAGTAGGAAGTAGTATGTACCTACCCTTCGTATGTTACCTTATTTGGCAAATATTCAAAAATAATCAAGTTTTCCTTCGATTTATACTTATAAAGAGTAGGTAGGTACCATGAATATTGTTTGCGCGCGGTCCGTTTACCGAGTAGCGAGTGACCGAACAGTTCCATGAGCGAGAGTGAACCGGTCTCCGTGTGTCGCGTCTCATGTGTCAAGGTAGGGTCATCCTGTAGTTGGCCGTCACGACGACGAAGTAGAGGCCGCAGGAGACGGCGAGCGCGGTGAGGAGCAGCGCGAGCGCCGCGAACGGCAGGTGGCGGGCGAGGGCGGCGCTGAGGGCGAGCGCCGTGCCCGCGACCAGCAGGCCCACCGACAGCGGCAGCATCGCCGTCGCGTACAGCTCGAGCAGGGGAGCGGCCCGGGCGCCGCGCGCCGCCGCCGCCAGCAGCAGGCCGTGCATCGCGGCGAGCAGCACGCCGGCCGCGCCGTGCGTCGCCTGCCAGGGCGCGGTGCCGCCGGCGCCGCCGTGCTCGCCGAGCCAGCGGGCGCCGCTCGCACAGTGCAACCACAAGTATGAGACGGCGGCGAGGAGGCCGGCGAGCGCGGCGCCGACGACGCCCGCCCGCAGCGGGACACACCCGCAGCACGCGTGCACCACCGGCACCGACTCCAGCACCTCCTGCACCATCGCGCCCTACTGCCGCTTCACACCACCACCACAGTTGTCGCTCCGTACCGACCCCACCACAGGCCACAGGTCGCGCTCGGTAAAGCCACACACACACACACACACAACTAGCTACAATCCTGGACGTTTCCGATCATTATTAACCTGTTTATTTTATATAAAAGCACGTAAACGTAACATAGAAATTATTATGAAGGCGTATCCATAGATAAACAACTAAATACTACCGCGTAGCTACCCGTCATACGTCAGATTGACTATGGTAATCAGTCAATCTAGCGAAGCGTGATATGTCAATGGATCGGGGACCGCCATCTTAGTACGCTTGGCGAACAAGACGGGTGTCCGCGAACCGTGTTCGTTCACGAATCGCTCTGAGTTTTACAATCATACTATTTTATGTTTAGTTTGAGTTATTGTGATGATTAACTATGTGTTTCTTTGAAAATTACGTGAATCTAGCTACTTGTAGTGTATGAATAATACTGGTTGTCATTGGATGACATTGTTCTTAACCCTTACAGGGATTGTCATAAGAGCTGCCATTGTCTATGAGCCAATATGATGAAAATTCTTGAAAATATAGATGTAGGCTATGGATGTAGGTATGATGTAGGTAGGTATATATAATTTAGGCCTACTTAGATATAATTTGTAGAGAGGAATGATGGCTTACCGGTTGTCGTTCTCTGTATGAGACGTGTGAGGAGCCGGCGTAGGTCGCCGGCGCGGACACGCCGGTGACGGCGGCGGCGGTGCTTGTCCACACCGGCGCCGGAGGGGAAGGGGCGAGGGCGGCGCGCTCGGGGCTCGGTCGTCGTCGCCGGTGCCAGGGAAGTCACCGGCGGCGGCAGCGCCGGCAGCGGCAGCTCGATCGGAGGCAGGGAGAAGCGCGCGGCGGGGGGGTGCCGGCGGCGGCACGGCCACACGTCGTCCGAGCTGTAGTCGACGAGGTCGCGCGGGCTCGGCAGCCGCAGGGGAGGCAGGATGCGCGCGTATCGTCGCCCGCCCGCGCCGGACGCGGCCGCCGTGTACCACGTCTCCGAGGAGAGCGTGTCGAGGAGCGGCACCGGCGCCGCCGGCCGCGCCGCCGCCCGCGCCGGGGCCGGCGTCGGGCTCGAACTGCGGTACGAGTCCGACGCCGAGGGCCAGCAGAAGGGCGGCGCGCTCTCCATGTCGAAGACGCGCGGCGCCTCCGGCGACAACACCCCGAACGGGTGCGTGAAGTAGAACAGACACAGCGGACGACCCTGCGGCGGCACACACACACACACGTACACAACACTGTAGACACCTCGTACAGGTCGGCTACATATATCTACCTAGGTGGCTAGATGGGTGGATGGAACGCACCTTCACATCATCCGTGGAGGTGGATGCGTCGGATCTGGTGGCGCTGGCGGTGTTCATGCTAGAGCTGCGCGCCCGGACCGAGAGGACGCGCGCGCTCGGCTAGCGGCCGCGGGAATGTATGCCGCCCGCGCCGCGCCCCGGGGCTCAATGTGCGCTCGGCGACGTCGGTGCCAGCCACCGACCGCTCGCGCCGACCACCTCACTCACGCACACCACAACCACCTCTAGATGTTATATTAACGTTACCTACATTACTAGCAGCAAGTTCTCCACAAAATTAGGTCAAACAAGGAGACGTCCCGTTGTTTGTTTACTTCGGTTTAGCAAATCCCTTCGATGGTATATAGTTATTTCTATACCATCATATTCAAATTCTCTACAGTGGTTTCCGGACTGGTTTCGTCCGCTAAACTCCGCTATTTCACCCACTTAGAGGTGGAATTTCGATAATTTATTTGTTTGTGTTCATACCTACACTTCACAAAGAACTCATCCTCCATATGTCATGTTTCTAGGACACCGACCGCCATGTGCTCAGTGCTCTCATACCAATACGTATTAGTGAAGTCAGACAAGTAAGTTAGGACTTTGATAGATTGTTGTGTGTCAAGACCTGTAATTGCCTCGAGTGAATCTCACTCACAATCCTGACCTGATAGTACTACTGTCGGTGTCGGTGTCGGTAACCTACAACTTGTCAACTTGGTATTATAACATAGATTACCAACAAACCAGACTGGAGTCGACGTCCGAACGGTGGTCCGGACTCGACTTCAGCCCGGAGAGGCCTCGGTGGATGGGGAGACTCCTGCGCCTCTATTCACTAAGGTGTAAGTCGTTCGGGCGAGCGTGATTAGGGCCATATTGCCATATAAAAACCGCTCTCCCTCCGTCCCTCATCATGCGCGCCCGACGACTTGAACCTTAATGAATCCGAGGCCTGATCTTGCCAATTTCTCTAATCAGCCACGTTCAATTGAAAGAATAATGTCGATCCTCTTATGGATTTTTATATCTATTCATTTAAATTTCGTTTGCAATATAATTCCTTGTAGGTAGTTCAGTAAGTATAGGTAACCTTAGTTTCGTCAAAAGAAAAAAAATCTATGCGGCATTACAATAACACTAAACAAGTTCCCTATATGTGAATAATGAACACGTCCTACTAGCAAGGTATCAAGGGAAGAAGGAAAAGCTTATTAGTACCTAGAGTACCTACCTAGAGGCTAGCCTCTCGAGAGGTAATTACTCCGTGCCTGTGGTAACTACCTACGTACCTACCTACTATAAGTTCCCACTTCAAAGAATATGTGTTAAAAATGTGGGTACAAGTGTTAAAAAGGTAGGAAAATTCGTAGGGAAAAGTCTAGATTAAAAACTAGAATAGCCTGTCCCGTAACTTTGTTATTTTGAGGAATAAATGTTTAAATTAAGTAATAATTTATCAAAATTTATGTATAAATTAATTGTGATAAAATAGAAATGTTACGTTTATATTTATTCCAAGATTATGAAGGTAGGTATGTATGTATCATAGAAATAACATTAGGTAAGTACTTACCGTACTAACATGGAGCACGAAGAACATTAACTACATCCTCGTTATTCTACTGGTACGAGACTTGAGTTGAAGTAGGAGCTTCAGGAAACGGATGGACATAAAATAAATTAACTAGTAACGCCATCTAGGAAACTAACATTCATTTTAATATCAAGAGACAACAAAGAAAGCAAAATGAAGTTTAGATAACAAACAAGATGGCGTTGTTCAACAAAAAAAAAAACCAATTAGTAGAAACTAGTTGACGTGTGAATGGCAACACTGTAAAGACCTCTATTTGCGCCAAAAAAATCCTACGTGAATTTGCGCTTAAGCAGAGTTTTTTTAATTTCAATTTCGTATTAGGTAGGTAGGTATAATTACTATTAATATTCATCAATATCACGGGATTTACCATAAAACTTTTTATATAGTCATCTTCTTCTTTGCCTTGACCTTTTCCCATCTATTTGGGGTCGGCCTTCCTTTTCTTCCATTCTGCACGGTTTAGTGCTAGGTTGTCGTCAATGTCGAATGGTTTTAGGTCTTTCTGAACCGTCGTCAACCATGTGGCGGGAGGTCTTCCGCGTTTCCGCTTCGTCGTCGTTGGAATTCGTAGGGCTAACTTGACCATGTGATCCTCAGGACGACGTTGTACGTGTCCGTAGATACCACCTAAGGCGTTTCTCAACAACTTTATCGGCTATTTGCGCAACTTTAAAACACCCCTATGTACTGGTTTCTGATTTTGTCAAGCATGGTAACTCCTGCTGACCATCGAAGCATGCGCATTTCTGCCGTGTGAAGTTTATTTAGGTGACTTTTAGTGGTAGGTAGCCCAACATTCTGAGCCATACAGTATATATAGTCATCTTGGCATTGTCAAATACAATGCCACTTCTGCTAGTTGACAAAGTTATCAAAGTAACGAAAAAAACAAAGCTTTATTATCTGCATTATTAATATTTGTAATGTTTAGGTAAGATAAAAGGGAGTAAGTAATGTCATTCCCCGCGTTTTTTGGTTGACAGTAGTGTGTCGGATGATAGAGAGCGAGCACGCGTTAGCGCGCGCTGCTTTCCGCGATTGCGTTGCGGTGCTATACACGCGTCGTCTGTGATAGGTATTCGGTCAAATTAAACAACATTGCAAATTATCATTAATTATCGATAATATTTACTAGTGCATTGTGTCAGTTCAGTGATAAAGAAATTTGTTACCTACAACTGGGCTGCAGGGGCATCGGTTCACGTTGATAAGATAATTTTTAATCTAGGTACTGCCTATTAGGACAGTCGCGAAAATGATACGAAATATTTTAACAATTGAAATAAGTATTTATTTGCAATACCTATAAATTATCACTTTTGAAACCTTATTTTTAACACTTAGTTAGTAGGTACTATGTGTCAGTTTATGGTATGACATGCTGTTACTGTTACAAAATAAATAAAGCTAGTTGGAAACGGACTTTAGTTAAAACGAACTTATTCAGTTTCACGGGATGTACAGACTAATTTTAAAAAATAACTGTTTTAAATATTATTTAAGTTTCATTCGATTACAAATGAGATAAGTTATCATAATTAATAATAATTATCCACGTTAAAAGTGTTTTCCATATAAGTGGTAATGTAGGTAGATTGTTGTAGGTATTCGTAGGTAGATAATTATAGTGGGTGCAAGGAGTTATATTTCCATACATAATATATAAAGCTATAGGTAGGTACTTAGATTAAAACTGCTCAGTGAAATACTTTATATTTTCGTGAAATATTTTATTGATGCGGAAGAGCAAAGATTGCAAGCACAAGTACCTATAATATAGGTATACTTAAAGGGGCTCCCAACTATTACGTTGATTTATAATTATGTAAATAAGTTTTATTGTTATTGAAATAAAATTATTCTTAATTTATTGATAATTATTTTAAAATACAACGTTGGTATAAATGATGTACCCTCTTAAATAATTAGATTGCAAATTAGAATCATAGGTAGATAAAGTAGGTAAGCCGAGCATGTTTTAGTAAGCTGTTACTGAGACTTGTTCCGGATGAAAATAAACCGAAATGTCAAAGCTGCACACTGCAACAGATAGATAACAGAATGTTCTCTGCTTTAGTTAAATAATAAAACACAACTAATTTTAGTTGGAATGTCTTTTATTGACTTCAATCGAATTAGAGACTGGCGAAACCTGCCCAGGACAGAACTCCTTTGAAATATGTTTTGCCTTTACTCAACAGTAGTGTTTAGTAATGACTAAATAATAATGAATGAGTGGTCTCTACCTAGCCTAGGTATATCCAGATGAAAATTGATAACTTGTGTAAAAACGAAAAGACATATAATTTTTTTTTAAAATGAGATTGTAAAATTCAGTGCTTGTAATTTAATTTACTTAAATGCGCGTATTGTTAAATTTGGTTTTAAGATACATAATGTATAACTTTTGTGTTATGAGAGCTCAATTGTTTGGTATTTACATTTTATTGAGTTGCGATATGAATAATGATTAATGATCAATTGATGATAGAAAGGGAATCGGTCGATCACCTAGTACCATGTCAACGACCGTTAATTTAAGAAATAAACGCGTGACACGCTCTCCAGTATGTTATTGTTCAACGGCTCCGACGTCGACACCCTCCCTCGGTCTCTAGTCGTTACATTAAATACACACAATGTTTCCGTTTGTAACAGACATGTGCCGCTTTATTATATTAGGACGTATTCATGCAGTAAAACCATAGCTTTAGTATTAAGAACAAAAACTTTCAAAGTACTTGTGTACGTTCGTAATTAAGGCTGTAAGCTGTCGTAGGCAGACCGCAGAATGCAAGTTCAAGGCAACTAACTGCAGCTACACTACAGATTCAAAGCCAGTCGTCAAGGTGAACCACATCCACCTAAAAATAACCAACACAGCAAACGATCTGAAATAAAAACGAAAGTGCTAAATAGATAGCTTACATTTAAATTACAATAACCTAGTTAGGTAGGTACTCTAGTTACTAGGAATGTTATGTACGACTATAGTTATGATGAAGTTAAATAGTGAGTACTTATCATTTTTACAATATTCTCTTACCATTAAAGAAAAAAAAAATTTTAAGATATATCACAGAGATAGATATATAAATGCTCTATTGTACCATATAGGATACACTTAATTCTTACATCATAATCTTTTAAAGAAAACGGATATTCTAAACTAAAAAGTATGGTACAATGGTGGGCCTAATCGCTTAAAACTATATTTTCCAGGCAAACTTAGGATGGATAAGAATTAAAGTAGGGGATGGGTGCTTTGTTGTGAACTGCAGGGTCCGCACCCAAATGTAACCTTTGATAAGTACCTACCTGCTTAATACCTATTATAAAAAACTTATTACTGCTTATTATAAAATATAATGCACCTGTTTCCAAAAATTATAAAACAATAATTAAAGTGAATGATGAATGGAATAAAATAGTGATGTTTGTTTTGCGGCATTTACTTGGATTACGATAGCATTGAGCTAAGATGGAGCCTCTGTCTCCGACCCTGCAGCGGAGGAAGGTCACGTGGATCGTGGATCTCGGAGATGTACCGGCTCACACCTACACACCCTACGAGGAACACCTTAGTTACACTAAAAGTGAGTACCTAATTACTTCGATACCTTATATTATACTGACTATATTATTTTGTTTACTAAATCAAATGTAAGGTATGAATCTATACTAAATCAAATGTAAGGTATGAATCTATTGCGAACCTAAGTCCCGATCCCTTGAGAATATCAAGATAAAAGATTTAATGTATCGTCAAAGGTATATACTATTTTTGTTGAGACGGACTTAATGTTTTTACTATTTATTTTCTTACAAAAGATATATATTAATTAAATAAGTAGGAACATACATTAATAAATAGTGACTTTAGTTCAGTCACTCAATATAAAGATCAAATCGGAGCTTAAAAAAAATTAAGTAAGAAAAATACGGAGTCACTAAAGTTTATTACTATTATGGTAGAAAATTAATACGATGGCAACACTGCGCGTACCTGTCAGTTTTCGTTAGCACATCGGTCGGATGATCGGTGTCCTTCGTTCGTAGCTCGGTCGGCTGACGGTACGGGCCGCCGCTCGCGCTGCCAAGTTTCAAGTTATTGCCGTGACGATGTTTTCTTCGCATTTCTAAGTTATATTGTTCAGTTTTGTGAAACTATTCATATCGAAGTGTGCAAGAACTGACTCAATTCGTCAGTAAAGTCGTCGATCGTGCATCTTTGACACCTAACGGAGGGAGGCAGCGCCTTCAGTGTTGTTTTGAAAAGTTTGGATAAAGTTTGTAAGTTAGGAGTGGCGGTGTGTGCCGTATGTATCGCGTCGCGTCGTGTTGGTGTTGTGATGTCTCTGCAATACGTTATATCATCAGATAAAGTCGATTAGTGTATTCGAGAAAAGTGTTACGGAAATGGAGGCTAGTTTCGTGGGTGAGTGTATTGAATGCGGGGCCTTGACCGAGCGGCGGCTGTGGTGGTCGGTCGTCTGGCGCCGCCGTGACACGCCGCTCGCGCCGACTCCTCGGTATCTTATCAGCGCTGCCTCCACCGCCGCCGCTCTGTACACATCGCACGCTGATAGTAGTCAAATTACTCTCCTCTCATGCTCAGATTATCCACACCTTATGAATGATAACATTCCATAACATATATGATGGTAATACCTACCTATGTATATTAGTTACCTGACCTGATTGTAGTATATTCTACCTCATACATAGGTGTATTGTAACATATCTCATTATAAGTAGGTACATATTAATTAAGTATTTCATTTTATCCATCAAGGTATTCATTGAGAATATAAATATTCCATTTTATCAGCAGGAATGTACCATTTGTTAACTAATCAACTTACGATAATCAAAGTTCAGTTAAGAACTTAACGAAAGGTATAAATTGGACTGATTACAGACATGGCTGGACAGTTAGTTAAACCAGTAGGTAGTACATATAATTTGAACTCCCCCCCCCCCCCCCCCCCCGGGTTCAGCTAGAGGTCATTTTATTTCATTTATTTGCATTCATATGGTAGGTACAATAGATGTTACAGTAGGCATACAAGCTCACATATGAGCCGTCTGCCAGGCATTGCAATTGTGTGCGGAGACAGACCAAGACTTTTCTTAAAGCCTTAATCTGTTATCGTGCTTCGGTATTCTAGTAACTATGTATGGTAAGAACTACATATATGTAGGTACCAGATATAGAGATAAACCTGTCCGGGTAGTCACTTGTTATATGCTAAGTTGGGTAAGGAGTTATGGTAGTGTTAGTTATTAGTTTGTCGCTTGTTTATTACGTTTTCACAACAACGGTGAATGGAGGTGCCTATACTTGAGCTTGATCAATATAATATACAGTTGTGCTGTTGATAGTCAGTTGTCTACATGTCTGATTGCACGTGTTGACCATCAACATTGTGCACACACATTTACACCAGTAAAGATAATATGTAGGGAATGTAGAGTCGGGTGCTGCAACACACACATGTCCGTCATGCACCAATTGTCTTGAAGAAAGCTGCCATGATATGTAATCTCGGCTCAACTTTCAGTAGATCATGTTCTTCCTTATGAAACTGGTTTATACATATATATTATCCTTACAAATGTAGGTATGTATGCACCTATGGAAATACTTACTTCTATTACACTTTATACCTAGGTCTGAGCAATGTATCAAAATACCTATACAAATCAAATTGTTTGATCTTATTCGTGTATCAACTTCCTATAGATACTATAGTGAGGTGATAAGGTATAGAAGCTGTAAACACAACACATTGTACAAAATAAATCATACCTACTTTTATATTTATGAATGAATATCTAATCTATAGACATTGAAAGTAAGTAAGGAGATATATGAAATGAAATAAGTTGTACAGTATGTGATCTACCTGTCGTATGTACCAAGTAGGGTACCAACATCCAGTAGGTTACAAGTTCCTTATGGATCTCAAACGAAGCGAGTGTTCTTGGTACTTCCTTATTGTATATACTCTATATAATAGTACATTGCGATACAAGTGTGTTAAATTGATCATTCCATCGAGGCGGTTAATGACTCATAATCCTAAGTTAGAGTCCTGAGAGAAGCCGAGATTAAATGACCAATCCACACGTGTATTGTACGACGTTTTTTATCACAATTGTGAATAAAAGAAAAGACTTGAAAAGAAAAGAAAATAATAAATAACAAAATATTTGGTGATGAGTCTATGTTTACCATTTTTTAGGCAATATTTTTTTGTTAATTATACTCCCAACGGCCAGGCAAAAGACTTTTAACCTATACAGTCCAATTTAACTTATCAGAATAACTTATTACACACTAGTAGCGTCGAAGTAATGCATAACGCACGCGTGCGGATTTTGAGCCTAAAAGCGGTTGAATAAGATCCACTTTATGAGCAACTGTGATAAAATAGTACATTACGATATAAGTGTGGTAAATTGATCTTTGCATAGAGGCGGTTTATGACGCGCGAGCGGCAGCGAGTGTGTTAAGAAGCCAAGATGCAAAGATCAATTCCACACGTATATAGTAATGTAAAGCAAAGACTTGAATAAGATCCACTTTATGAGCAACTGTGATAAAAAGACTATAATGGTACGGAAAAAACTATATTTAAGTAAAGAAAAAACCAAAAAAATGCAACGCTAAATTTTTTATCATTTTTTAAGACGTTATCATGTAAAATTATCGTTCGTAAACCGACTTTATGGCGTCGAGGTAATGCATAACGCACGCGTACGTAATACGTTGAATTATGAGCCTAAAAGCGGTTGAATAAGATCCACTTCATGAGCAACTGTGATAAAAATATAATTGTAGGACATTTGACACAGCGGAGCGCTCTCTTTCCCCAAGCTAAGAAACTAGGCTTGTGTTGCGGTGGCCAGACTATGGATATGATACTTACCCAGGTATTTGTATAATTTCAATTTTTATTTTACGCCCCAGGGAAACAATCTAGGCAACTTTCTTATTATGATTCGGACTTTATTGTTCTATAATCAATAAACATAAATAGTTGTTGCCTGCGTCGTCTGTCTTCCCTTCCTTCACACAATGAGAGTGTGTTCAGGTCACGAGTGACACCGGTGTTGCATCATAGACCGCATCCCACTCACTGTCACCCACCGCTTTCTTGTCTGTCTGTCCGTGTGCGATTTTCTCAGGAACGGGTGGTGGGTGGACCTAGCAAGTTGAAATTCATACTAGATACTGAGGTCTATTGTGCCTATTAGGTGTATAGGTCCTCGGTCAACACGATAATAAGATATGGGCAAACTTACATACCTACTTATTCGTAAAAATTTGAGACTACCAAAATTTACCTTAATTTTCAACTTTTTTTATATTTCTGATTTTTCCCTTTACTTGTGGTATAAGACCTTGCTTATAACCAAAATTATCAATTCCAGGTCAGCCGGAAGTACCCTATAGGTTTTGGGTCGAAAACCTATAATATGGTAGTTCCCGTTGACCTAGAATTACGAAATTTGGCAAAAAGCAAAGTCTTACAGCATAAATGGAAAAGGAAAAATTCCAA
Source organism: Idaea straminata (assembly GCA_951213275.1). Taxonomy (NCBI): domain Eukaryota; kingdom Metazoa; phylum Arthropoda; class Insecta; order Lepidoptera; family Geometridae; genus Idaea; species Idaea straminata. The sequence continues at coordinate 214,546 of OX577862.1, forward strand.
AAAATAAACAAGATTGATAATTAATGGGTGTCCCCATACATACATAGTTAAACCAATTTAACTCGACCCTTACATTGTATGGGCGCCCAAACGAAATAGGGGCAATTTAAATTGGTAGTTACCATACCACGGACGGCAAGGGTAGAGAAAGAGAGTTGAAACTAATGTACGGAATGTATAAAACCGCGTGATGTAGCTATAGTTGGAAAATGTCGCGCCTCCTGTTTGTTGTCAATTGAAGGTTGTCGAGTGAGACTGCGACCACGTCATCGACATATATAATGATATTATGAACATCATGATATTCGGCGATAGTCCCCGCCCGTACACTGCACTGCCTTCTATACTATACTACATGATGCAACAGTTGACATACCAACCAAGTAAACCTTGTTGTTTATACAACCTACATTATAGACGTATAGACGTATAGACGTATACTTGCTGTTGCCCGCTACATAGAACGCATTGCACTTTTGTTTTATATAGGTACTACCTTCCTCTTGAATCACTCTACCTATTTATTAAAACCGCATCAACATCCATCACGTAGTTTTAAAGATCTAAGTATACATATGGACCCGAATACGGCGAAGCCAAAAGGGAGGGTTATTATACTACTAGCGACCCGCTCCGGCTTCGCACGGCTATAATAAGAATGCATTATACATATAAACCTTCCTCTTGAATCACTCTATCTATTAAAAAAAAACCGCATCAAAATCCGTTGCGTAGTTTCAAAGATTTAAGCATACAAAGGGACATAGGGACAGAGAAAGCGACTTTGTTTTATACTATGTAGTGATGTAGTAGGTACTGCGACTGCGTACCGCGGCGCGTAGTACACGGTTACACTATTGATTGAGTATATGTATATGATAACAATGAATGGCATAGTAGTCGTACTTGTAGTAGGTATAGGTAGGAGGTGTAGGTGTACTTACGTATAGCTATACATACATATGGAAAGTGAAAAGAGCCGATGAACTGTGACCTAGTTGTGTGACGGTGATGTCACCGCACCGACCGATGACGCGCGGCGGCGACGGCGGCGGCGGCGGGACGAGTGGGTTGCGTTGTACGAAGCTGTACTAGATAGTGCCCGAAGGAAGATAGACCATCTCGCTACCTCGCTACCTCGCGACGCGGACGGCGCGGGCGACGCGACCAGATGTCCACCTATCTACATGTCATAGATACCTACCTGCTACACGGACGTGTGACGCATCGCAGTCACGACGCGACGTATCCTTCGCTCGTCGTATAGGTTACCCTTACCTTACCTTACCACGTGGATGTTCATGTGGCTAGACTAGACCAGTGGTATCTACCTACCGCTACTGTCGGACGAGGGCGCGGGCGCAGGCGGTGGTCGTGCTCTAAGACGGTCTACATCACAATTGATTGTACAATATGAAGCGTCAATTGTCGCCGGAAACACTCGAATCTATTAACAAATCTATTTTGGGAGCGCTGTTTCATTGTAGTGTATCGTCTATCTAGGTAGGTAGATAGCTATCTGTCAAGTGTTGTTTAGCATGCGATGTGCGATGTGCGGTGTGCGGTGACGGTGGCGGTGGCGGTGCGCGCGCGCGCGGGGTATACAATAGGTCGTTCAAACAAACTGATGACCGTTCATTGTACAAACATAGTGCAGGAGGTAGGCGCCGCGGCCGGCCGATTGCCGGGTTCATCAACTGGCTCTCCGACTGACGACGCCGAGCGGGACGTGCTAGTTTCCTTACAGGGCGCACGCTGAGCTTTAGCAAACATGTACTTACGTAGAGTTTCTCTTCGACTACCGGCTACCCCGTGCCCCGTGCCCCGTGCCCCGGCCGTGCCGTGATAGCTCCCATACCTGTATAATATCAAACATTAGCGATTTATCATAAGTTTATGACTATTTGTGCTATTACTATACACAATGTAGGTATTCGGAAGTCGGGTTGAGTTTAAGTTATTGAAAATACTAAGTAAGCATTTTTAACCGACTCTAAAACAAACTCGTAGCGTGGCGTGTGTGACCAGATCACTCGTCGCGCGTCGCGTCGCCTGTTCTCTAATCAAGAGAAATTGATGAGTAGAAGCTGCGCAGGCGGCGGGCGGCGGGTGGCGAGTGGCGGGTAGTGCGTACCAGGAATGTATACGCGCTCGCTAGCGTATCATCGGACTCAAATATCTGCAAATTATTAACGTATATTAATGACTAGCTGCGCTCCGCGGTTTCACCCGCGTAAGTCCCGATCCCGTGGGAATATCAAAATGAAAAGTAGCCTATAGCCTTCCTCGATAAATGGACTATTCAACACAAAAATAGTTATTCAATTGGAACCAGTAGTTCCTGAGATTAGCGCGTTCAAACAAACAAACTCTTCAGCTTTATAATATTAGTATAGATAAGTGGGTAAATATCGTACCCGTAAAAAGTTGTATCTACCGTAACGTCGTCGTCGCATTGGTACATGTTCTGTTAGTTGAATACGATGCAATTGCGGACAATTAGAGAAATTAAAATATAAAGAAAGAAAAGATGTCGTGTCTATGTCTGTGGAATGTGTAACGGAAAATGTCTTGTGTAGAATTTTAATAGTAGTAGCAATTAATAGTAGTATGTGTATATAGACGACCTGTTTTTGATAACTTTAAAGAATTTATTGAGATATTGGATGAAATGCTAACAAAATTAACTAAATCTAAAAAACAATTAAGTACTTGTATGTGGTGATTTCAATGTAGATTTACTGAAAATAAGCACCTCTTCCACTAAACTTTTGAATTTGTAAAAATCACACAACTTATCTAACATGTTAATCTAATATGTTAAAAACATATTTGATGCTTGGGAGGAGTCGCATGATGCGTATGGCATATTCTGTGACTTAACCAAGGCATTTGATTGCGTTCAACATAGTACATTGATCATGAAGCTACACCACTACGGTATTTGGGACAGCGCCCTGGATCTTATCTCTTCTTATCTGAGCGGTAGATTGTTGATGTTGACGGAAAACGATCCCCGGATCTACGATAGCAACAGGGGTTCCTCAAGGATCCATATTAGGACCTTTCCTGTTCTTAGTTTATATAAATGACTTACCTTACCTTGTAAGGGACAACCATGGGATAGTGTTGTTCGCAGATGACACCTCCTTGGTGTTCAAGGTTAAAAGGCGTCAGTCGAACATTGACGATGTGAACAATGCTCTCTCTAGAATATAGATTGGTTCAATTCCAATAATTTATTACTGAATGGATCAAAAACTAAATTAATTCGGTTCACACTTCCAAATGTTAAACAAGTCAAAACTGCTGTAAAAATTAATGATGAGGAAGTTGCATTAGTCAGTAAGGCTGTCTTTCCAGGTATAACTTTAGATCCTAAGCTTCAGCGGGGCCCGCATGTGGAAGTATTGTCCAGTAGACTTAGTTCTGCCGCTTACACCGTTAAGAAAATTCGCGAATACACGGACATTAAGACTGTTCGCCTAGTCTATTTCAGCTACTTCCACAGTGTCATGTCGTATGGCATCCTACTGTGGGGGTGTGCTGCAGATATTGATACGATTTTCATATTGCAAAAGAGAGCTGTTCGAGCTATCTACAAAATGGGCCCCAGGGAATCACTTAAAGAAAAATTTAAATAGATAAATATATTAACGCTCTATTCACAATATATCTACGAAAACTTGCTATACGTTCACAAAAATCCTGATATTTTTTATATTTTGATATTATATTTTTTAAACAGGTCGTTTAATAGTACATGTGCGCTCTATTATAATAAATTACCTAAAGATGTACGGCCTTAACGGAAGACCAGCGCTAGTGGAAAGACTAGCATTTCGCTGAGTTGGGGTCCGGTTTGCAACAATTGTTAGTTAATAGTTTTTAAGACTTTGTGATCACTTATTTTGTTGCAAATAAATAATATACTATTCTATTCTATATGACATGTCCATTAACAGGTTCAAAACTTTTATAAAGCATAAATTGTGCAGTAAGGCGTACTATGATACTTCGTCTTACCTCCATTTCAAATAATACTTTCAAATATTTGTAATATTGACCTTTGTGAGTGTGATCACATGAAAAAAAAACCCCATGAGTTTCTTGTGCCTTCTTCTCACTTTGACTTACTTAATTATTGTTTCTAGTTAGTATTTTGAAAGTAAGTTTTTTAATTTATTTTATAAGTTAATGTACATAAGTCTTTTTTCGCCTAAGATACAGGATTACCTAGTTCAGGCATATGTGTTATTTTTGTTTTCTTATTTTTAATATTTAGTGCTTAGTTTATTATGTAAAAAAAAAAAACAAAAAGCCCCCGACACAAAATAATAGAAATAGTATGAACGTAAAAAGCCTAAAACAAGCAAAAAAAAACTATGAAAAAAAAGCTACAAATAGAATCAAAAAACCCTACAAGAAGAAAAAAATAACCCCGAAAATATGACCTCTATATGATTTTTTTTGATTAAATATTGTCGCGGCGGTCGGGGGAAGAGTCGTCGTTTAAATTTTTTAGCATTTATTTGGATAGTTAAGTTTTGTAAGTATTTAGTTTTACTTGTAATTCTTAATACTTTATCATTTTCGTTTAAATTTTAATATCATTTTATTTAGGAAGGTGTTTCTATAGGTAAAGAGCGGTCCCCCGACGCGACAATATTTAATCAAAAAATTCACATGTATTTATTTAGAGTCATAATTTTATAGTTTTTTTTGCTTGTTTTAGGCTTTTTACGTTCGGATCCGACAGGAGTGCACTGTCTCTGGGTGTCAATATGGTTTCCGCCCCGGGCATGGCACCATGTACCCTGTTTTCGCCCTAAGGATCGTTATGGAGAAATACAGGACGAAGAATACGCCTCTGCATTTTCTATTTCTAGATTTGCAGAAGGCCTTTTACTATGTTCCTCGCATGATGATCCGGTGGGCGCTGCGGTCCAAAGGGGTGCCGGAAGCCTATGTTGAAATCATCAGAGGCATGTACCGAAATTCTGATTCCGTGGTGCGAACTGCTGTTGGTAAACCCTTCCTTGTTACCGTTGGAGTTCACCAGGGTTCCGTCCTAAGCCTGTTCTTGTTCAGCGTAATATTGGATGCACTGTCCGTTGCCATCAGGGATGCACATGAGCAGCCTCCGTGGCTGCTCATGTACGCTGATGATATTGCGCTGGCGGATTCGGATAAGGGGCGGCTGGTCCAACGTGTACACACGTGGAAGGAGTCGCTTGAGAACGGCGGTTTGCAACTGAATGTGGCGAAGACAGAGTACTTGGCTTGCAATACCACAGATCCCACACCCGTCTGCGTAGACGGTCATATGGTCGAGCGGACAGACCAGTTTAAGTACTTGGGATCTGTGCTTCACGCGTCCGGGGACATTGATTGCGACGTCAAGTCACGCATTTCAGCGGCTTGAGCCAAGTGGCGTGAGGTGACTGGTGTCATTTGTGACCCCAAAATGCCGGTTAAACTAAAGGGACAGGTCTATAAAACCATCATTAGACCTGTCCTTTTGTATGGTAGTGAGGCGTGGCTGGTGCTTGAGCGACATAAGCAGGAGCTGCGTGTCACGGAGATGAAGATGTTGCGCTGGATGTGTGGAGTGACGCGAAAGGATCGCGTCAGGAACTCTCGCGTCCGGGGCAGCCTTCATGTCCGAAACATTGCAGATAAATTGCAAGAATGCCGCCTACGCTGGTACGGTCACGTCTTGCGAAAACCGGCTAGTTACGTGGGGAACAAATGTCTTGCCATGGCGCCTCCGCCGGGTCGTGGCAGACTGGGTAGACCCAAGAAGTGCTGGCTTGACGTCGTAAAGGGTGATATGCGTGCAAATGGCCTTACAAACCAGGATGCTGAAGATCGTGCGAAGTGGAGGCGTAAAAGCAGGAAAGCGGACCCCGGGCTCCCGAGAGGGATGCAACCGGGAACATCGCTCGGATGATGATGATAATGATGACTATTTTTATTATTTTGTGTCGGGGGGTTTTTTTAATTTTTAATTTATAATTTTTTATTTCATCCTTTTTGTAGGGAGGGACTTTTTAATTTTCTTATTTCATTTCTTTTTTTCTTGCGGTTTATGATTTGGTAATTTGGTGTAAAAAAATAACAATTATTAATTTATAGTTAAATAATATTTTTTAACCCCTAACAGTTTTTTTAAATTAAGTATATCCTTTTTCTACATCTTCCTTTAGTTATTCAATTTTTGTACAAGTAGGTATTTCATAGCTATTAAATATCAGAAGTATACGTAGAAGAAGACGTCTAGATTTAGGTTATCTATACATATATGAATAATAATGGGACGAAGCCAAAAGACGCAAATTAACTTGATACTCCACGCGAGCTTATCTACTTACTTTCGGTTGTTAATCTTGACTTTTATCCCCCATAACTTATAACGAAACGGAAGGTTCCGTTACCAGTTTAAGAAATTTAGAAGAGTAAAGTAGAAGTTGAAGAGTGCTAGTCAGTCCGTCAGTCAGAATTATAACTTATAAGTCAGTCCTACCTGATAAACCTAATAACTCAAGACCCTCAACAATAAAAGTTTAGAAAAATAATTAACAACTATAATTTACCAAGATAAAAAAAAGAACTTAACTAGGTGTAGAGTCAGTGACAGTTGTATCCGATAGCTGCATACTGCGTTCTCTCTTATTATCTGCTTAAATCATGGTGGGTAATATATTAACCAGTTATAGCGAACTCCATCCTTTACTCCTTGATCATCAAGTTTATATACACCAACCTTGTTAGATGTGTGAATCAACGCGTTGTTGTATTGTATTGTATTGTACGTAATAACGTAGGAATAGATAAATTGTTAGCAAGAAAGTGCGCTAATCTCGCCGTCGTCGCGCGTCTGTGTGTGAACATACTCTGTAATCGTATCCAATGCATTGTAGTACCTAGGTAATTAGGAGGAGGTGTCCACTGTCCGTGTCCGTAGATATGTAGGGACTTAAGTGAGTACGTTGGTGAAAGAGCCCAGACCAAGTAACCAACGTATGTCCCGAGATTCGGCCTTTAAGACCTAAGATGTCGGTAAGGCCATGGGAGGAAGGTGGGATTGTCCGTGTCCGTACTGTCATTTGTATGCGAGGCGCTGGCGCTGGCGCTGGTGCTGGTGCCGCGACGTGACGTGACGTACGTGACGCGCGGTGCGTCACGTGACGGTAGTCGCTCGCTCGGCACGGTTACATACTGTATTTATTGATACAATAGGTTTTATTATAATAAAGTACCCACTTATCATGTTTTTTTACAAAATAATAGGGTCAATGTGTTACCGCAGATGATGTAGATCATCTGCCAACAAATACTAAAAACTGAATATAATAATGGTACGGAACGACTCGCACTTGACCGGTTTCTAACGTTATTTTTCTTCATTTTATTTATTTGGTATATTAATGCCAAATTACAGCTTTCATGTACTGATAGTCTCTGAGGTAAGCTGGGGGCGGACGGACGGACATAGCGAAACTTTAAGGATTCCTCGTTAGGACTACGGAACCCTAAAAAACATACAGCCGAATCGAGAACCTCCTCCTTTTTTGAAGGCGATTAAAAAGACCAAAAACCGACGTTCAAGAGGTGTGTTGCGTTTTGTTGTCAAGTTGGTAGTGACCGATCCGGCTCTAGAACCTGCCCTCACCTAACCTCCCACACACCTTGATTGAACCACCCTGTAGTGTAGGTACTGTACTGGTATGATGGTGAACCAACACCTAGTTCACCAACTCCTACTTCACCTACTCTACTCACTAAACCTATGATATTTATTATACCCCGGGATGATGTCCAGTTTACATGAATAACGTGAATATTTCACAATATAATGGGCAACCATTAAGTCAATACAATAATGTTACCTTGTTTATTATATACCTCGGTCGTATACCTAGTTGTAGGTGTACAATATATAGGTAGGTATGTACCGGAAGTGTCTATACTAACGTAGGTAGTACATATGTATCTCTATATAAACTTACAAATATATTGTTTCAGATGAGAGAGAAGACGTCCAAAAGAAAACATTCGCGAAGTGGATCAACTCTCAGCTTGTGAAAGTAAGTCTAGTAGTGGAGTTAGGAGAGTGGTGAGTGAGGTGACACTCTGTGTGGGATGTGGTGTTGTGACTCGGGGACATCGACTAGGTAGGCGAGGCTACATTGTTGACTCGTGTCGTTTGTTTGTTGTTAGAATGGCAAGCAGCTGGTGGAGGACCTGTTCCAAGACCTGCGCGACGGTGAGGTGCTGCTCTCGCTGCTCGAGATACTCACCGCGCAACAATATGTGAGTAACCTACCTACCTTCTTACCGCAGTACTACCAGTGCTAGTGTTGTATGTGACGTGACGTTACAGAAACGTGAGCGGGGACGTATGCGCGTACATCACATCAACAACGTGAACACGGCGCTGCAGGTGCTGGACGGGAACGGAGTCAAGCTGGTGAACATATCGGCGGGGGACATCGCCGACGGCAACCCCAAGCTGACGCTCGGCCTCGTATGGAGCGTGATCCTCCACTGGCAGGTCGCCGCCCATCTCCGCGAGCTGTGCCCCGAGCTGAGGCACACCAACCTCGAGAAGACGTTGCTCGCCTGGTGCAGGACGCAGACGCGAGACTACGCCGGCGTCGACGTGCGCGACTTCACCGGCTCCTGGAGCGACGGGCTCGCGTTCAACGCGCTGCTCCACCGCTGGAGGCCGCAGCTGTTCGACTACGCTGCGGTCGCGGGCCGGCCCCCGCTCGGCCGGCTCGAGCACGCGTTCCACGCGGCGCACGCCCACCTCGCCATACCCCGCCTGCTCGACCCGGAGGACGTGCACACGCCTCACCCGGACAAGAAGTCTATCATGACGTACCTCATGTGCCTGTTCCAATCGTTGCCGCACGCGCCCGACGAGCTGGCCGAGGGGGAGGCGGGCGGGGGACGGTCCCGGCCTCTCTCTGCCGCCACCACCGGTTCCGGCGAGCTCGGCGGGTACTCTGCCGCCTTCGAGGAGGTGCTCGCCTGGCTGCTCGAGGCGGAGGAGAGGCTCGCGGCCGCGCCGGCGCCCGGCGCCGCCCGCCAGGACCCGCAGGAGGGGGTGGACGAACTGGCCGCGCTCAAGGAGACTTTCCACTCGCACGAGCGGTTCCTGCTCGAGCTGGCGGAAGAGCAGGCCCGGGTCGGGGCCGTGCTCGAGGAGGGCGCGCGGCTCGTCCTCGACGCCGGACTCTCCAGGGACGAGGCCGCTGAGGTCCGGCTACAGGTACGCTTCATCTACACTTTACTGATAAATCATTCATTTTGTGTGAAAAGTAGGGTTACACATTATAATAACTAAGTTCGAAATAACTACGGTCATAATACCTACTGTTGAAAACGGTTACGGTTTAAAATAAAAAATATTTGCGTGAAAAAAAATTCAAAAGTTGGGAGTGCTAGAAACGCATTCGACCCATTTTACTCGGTTAGGGATTTGGCAAATATCCGTGATATTGCGGACACAATAATAAATAAAATTATTAATTTATTTATCTACTAGCTTTTGCCCGCGACTTCGTCCGCGATGAAGTCGCGGGCGAAGTTCGTGTCGCCCGTGACGACACGAACGCGTCCCAGACCAGCAAACACGAACGTCACAGATTACATAATAGTATAGCATACTTTTAATCCCGAGATTCCCACGGGATCACGACTTATGCGGGTTAAACCACGGTGCGCAGTTAGTTTTGAATATTAAATAATTCGTATATTTTATAACCAAAATGTTCTAGTTCCTTCTAGTCCTTACCATTTCAAATTTCGAATTCTACGTCCCTATGAGGCCGTGTCCTAAAAGTGCATCATTTAAAAAAAAAATCGGATTGAATTTTCGAACATGTCTCAAAATACAATTTAGGTAAGTTAAAAGGAGTATTAATATCAACTTCGAAGCAAATCACTCCGAAAATAACTTCCTACCCCATTTTAACCCCGTTAGGGGATGAATTTCAAAATACGAAATACGTCTTTCATCAATTCTATTAAAGAATTTTTATGCAAAATGTGAAGTAGATTGGATCAAGGAATCACGTTGTCCCATACAAACTTCCCCCCCTTTCCCCCCCTTTTTCACCCCCTTAGGGGTAGAATTTCTGAAAATCCTTTCTTATCCGATCACAAAGAACACACCCTCCAAGTTTCAGGTCTCTACGATCTGCGGTTTAGGCTGTGCGTTGATCCGTCAGTCAGTCAGTCAGTAGTTCAGGACAAATCATTTCATATGTATAGAAGATTATTATTATACCGATACATAAATAAATAAATAAATAAATTTATTATTAATTTATTTATTATTATGTCCGCAATAATCACGCCTGTTTGCCAAGGAAAGAAAAAAAATATATCTTTTTAAGATAGCATCAGGTCCTATTGATTGTGGTAACCTATTGGACAAGATCAGTCCGAGAGCACCTCCTAACACACGTGACAGTAATATACGACGTGGTGTCACCGCGCGCTATTACAGCCAGAGCCCAGAGCTACCTGCTCGACGCCTGCTGCTCAGCATTTAATGAAGTATCTAAAGATATTGATTTGGAATTATTCTGTACCAGTGCGGCGGCGGCGAGGCGGCGGTTTCTTTGATACTGTTTACTTTGATTCGTACAGTTCTTTTCTTTTATTTGACTTTCTGTTATGTTTTTTTTTAATTTTTTTTATAGGCTAGATCATCTATACTTATATTATAAAGCTGAAGAGTTTGTTTGTTTGTTTGAACGCGCTAATCTCAGGAACTACTGGTTCGAATTGAAAAATTATTTTTGTGTTGGATAGTCCATTTATCGTGGAAGGCTATAGGCTACTTTTTATCCTGATATTCCCACGGGATCGGGAGTTACGCGGGTGAAACTGCGGAGCGCTGCTAGTTTTTAATAAGTTACGTTGGAGTTATGTGTTGATAGACGTCCATCTCACACACTTTTTTCTATCCTGATTCCTTAACGTGGGAACCTATAATTGGCTTTCCGTTTTTTAAATATAAGTCTTTAAAGTTAAAGTTGTTAGTTTTCCCAATAAATAAATATAAATAAATCAATACATTGAAATACAAATGTACGCAGGTGCGGCTGCTCGACCAGCGATGGGAGCGGTTGCGTCGCGCGGCGATGGCGCGTCAGGCGGACATACACGGGCGGCTGGGGCGCGAGCAGGGGCGCCGGCTGGACGAGTTCGGGGCGTGGCTCACCGGCGTCGAGGATCGGATGTCGCGTGTGGCCGCGCTGCGGGGGGGAGCCGCGCTCGCCGGAGCCGCCGCCCTCGCCGCCGAGCTGCGCGCGCGCCAACCTAGCGTCGACGCGCTCGCCGACTGCGTGCTCGTCGTGGAGGACGAGCGGGACGGAGCCGCGGCCGACGCCGAGGACCGGCTGCGCGCGCTCGCCGAGCGCTGGGCACACGCGTGCCGTTGGGCGCGCCGCCAGCACCGCCGGCTCGGTAGGGCGCGCGCGCTGCAGGCCGCCGCCGCCGCGCTCGCCGCCGACCTCAAGCGGCTGGAGGCGGCGCCGCCTGAGCCGCGCGAGGCGCCGGCGCGCGCCGCCGAGCTGCGCCGGGCCCGCCGTCGGCTGGCGCGCGCCTCCCGGCGTGCCGCCCGCCTCCAGGCGGAGGACGTGCGCGACACGCTGGACGCGCTCGCGCTGATGCTAGACGTGCAGGCGCAGCGCGTGCGCGACCTCGGCGTGCCGGGGCTCTCCCTCGACCCCGACGCCAGCCCCGACTCGAGCGAGGTGAGCGGCGAGGACTCGGACGAGGACCCCGGGCTGGCGACGACCCCCGCCCCCCCCGAGCCAGCGCCCACGTCGACACTCGAGCCCGACGAGCACGCGGCCAAGAAGCCCCGGCTGGCCATCACCACCACTAGCACTACCACCACCGCAGCCGGTGACTTCCAAGCCGGCTACAGGAAGTACGACGAGTGGGCGGAAAAGGCAGACACCGAACTACAAGAGGTAAATGTTTTGCTTTGTTGCTTCATCAATAAGCGATAATAATTATTGTTTATGAATCAAATAAATGTTCTATTCCAGTGTTCGAGGATCCTGGAGCGCGGTTCGAGCGACTGGCGTCGCGCGGCCGGCGTGCTGGAGCGCGTGGAGCGCGAGCTGGCCGCGCAGCGTGCTGACTTCAACAACGTCGAGGAGATACCGACGAGGCTCGAACATGCCGGCCTTCACGGTCCGTATACCTACCTCCTCGTCACGTCATAGAGCTCCTGACGCGGTACCAATGTGTGTCGTATGTACTTACAGAGGAGGCGAGGCAGCACGGCGAGATCATAGCCGCGTTGCGCGAGCGGTGGGAGCGGGTCGGACGGGCGCTCGTCGACCTCAGGAACACCGTGAACCTGGTCGAGGACGCGGCCGCCTGGCTGGAGGGCGGGCGTGATCTGGACCGGGGGGAGGCGCTGGCGGCGCGCTCGCTGCCCGCCGCGTGGCGCGCCCGCGTGCTGCACGCAGTGCGCGAGCACAGCCTCGCCGAGCTGCAGGCGGCCGCGATGGCCGAGCACGCGGTGCTCACCTCGCGCGAGTCGCTCCCCGCGGCGCTGGGCCGGCTGCGCGTTCTGCACGACCGGCTCGCCGCCCTCCGGCCGCCACCCCTCGACCCCACCTCGCCTTCCCTCGACCCGGCCCCGCTCCGGCTCCACTCCAGCCTCGAGGACCTGCTCTCCAAGTACGACGACACCGAGGCTATAGTGGCGGGGAAGGCGGCCGCCCTCGAGCGCGCCGACACCCTGCTCCGGGAGACGGACGCCCGCTCCGCCGAGCTCGACACATGGACCGACACCGTCCTACGGTTCCTCGACGACAACGAGCACCTCCCCATAGGTGACGTCGACCGACTCGAGATACTACTCGATCAGAGCAACGTGAGTTTACAACACATTATAGACCTACTGGTCTACTGTACTATATTTACTCGGAACACTTTCCTATCCCATACACAGGATTATGTCATACACTCGCTACTAGTGGTACCTAACCTAACCTATACTTGGCTCTCTGTATCTTGTTTGGTTAGATACATTACATTAAGCCCCGTTACATTTGTTCGTAGGGTTCCGAATTTTATTGTTTAATCTAGCCGGACCATGCTAATACATACACTTATTAATTTATTTACTCAGAAATACGACGAAGACAAACAAACTTACGAAACGAAATTGACCGAAATCGAATCAGCCGTGGAGACGATAGGGGAGGCGTGTACCGGCGCATTCGTGGAGGAGTTGCGCGCGTCCTGCGTGAAGCGACGCGCGCGGCACGAGGAGACGTGCGCGCGCGTGCGGCGGCACAACGAGGGGACGCGGCGCGCGCTCGAGCGGACCGCCGCGGTCGTCGCGCGGATAGACGCGCTCGACGCCTGGCTCACCCAGCTCGAGGCGCGCCTCCCCGCACCCACCGAGGACGAGTGCACCATCGACGACTCCGCCCAGCTCTACCAGATGAAGGCGCGCTTCCAGGGGCTCAAGGACGAGTGCGACGATATGACCGCCGAGTTCCGCGACCTCAACGAGGCCTCCAACGATCTGCTGCTGGCCGCGCCGGCGCCTAGCCCGCCGGACGCGCTCGTGCGACGCGTCACGAGACTGAACCAGCGCTGGAGCGAGGTGACGCGGGGAGTGTACGAGCGGCACCGAGTGCTCGCCGAGGCCTGGCACGAGGCGGGCGAGCTGCGCGCGCTGCTGGCCGGCGAGGCCGCCTGGCTGGATGCGCTCGAGCGGGAGGTGACCGGCGATGCGCGCCCCGCCGACCACGAGGAGGCCGCCGCCGCGCTTTCCGCGCTCGAGGCGGCCCTCGCGGCCCGCGACGCCGACCGGCAGCGGCGCATTCGCGGCGTGGCGCGCGCTCTGCACGCGGCGCGCATCATGCCGCGCTGGGCGCGCGCGCAGGCGGACGCGTTGGCGGCGCGCGGCGCGGCGCTCACCCGCGACGCCACCCGGCTCTCGGCGGCCCTGGAGGCGCACGCTCGGGACGCGGCCGCGGCGGACGCGGCTGTGGAGGCGGCGGCGGCTGCGCCCGCTGCGGACCGCGCGCTCCGCCTCGCTGACATACGCGCGACGGCCGCTCGCTGGGAGCGCGAGGGCCGCGTCGAGGCGGCACGCCGGCTCCGCGACCGCGCCGACCACCTCGCGCGTGACCTCGACCCCGACACCACGTCTACGACGACAACGACGACGACTACGGCGACGACGGAGACGTCCCTGGCGGCGCGGCTCGCGGCCGCGGACGGCACGCTGGCCGCGGTCGACACGGAGCTAGCCACCCTGCCGGAGGACCCCCCCGATCCGGATGCTGTCCGGACACATCTTCGCACCGCACTGGTGAGCACCGACACACACACATATATTATGTACTAGCTGTTGCCCGCGACTTCGTTCGCGATGTGGTTTTGGTTTATTTAGAATACCTAGCATTTTCCCGCATAGTTACTATTTATCGTTCGGTGTAAGTTATAATAACAAAATAGATAGTTACATTGTTTTTAAACTATATTTTTTAATTGATTTGGCGAAGGCATTACGTTGAACAAAATATGCTTTCACACCAAACTTCTAATGCGTCTCGGAAACGGGGTATTTGAAGGAACGTGATGTCCTATGATTTTACAAAAGTGCACGGTGACTTTATGCCAAAATAATTGTGTAAAATTATGTTATGCCTAGGGTTTAAACCTTTATGCCAAACTACAAAAGGATATCCAACTTCTAAAGCGTCTCGGAAATGAAATATTTAAAAAATATTATGTCCTATGATTTTTCAAAAATATGTGGTTCTCTTTGAGTCCCATACCCACCGAAAATAACAAATAATGCCCTCATACAAAACCTATAAAGCGTGAGGGCATTATTTATTCATCGGGTCTAAAATCACAGCGCAAAAACATAACATACCACGCTCCCATACTGAATGTCCGGACCCCTTTTGCAATTTTCTGAATTCTTGACCACATTGCTCAGTTTTTTTATTAAGGCGCTCTTCCAGTACCGTGTGTAGGTATTCACATTACCTTAGCCCCCGCTCTCAAAAACGTAGCGTGTTTATTTTCTAAGGTTTCCGCGATTTGAACTCATAATTTAAACTGTTTAATTAGAGATAAGCAGGAAATAAGCGCGATAGGAAATCGGTGTAAAATCGGTAAAAGAGATCGGTAATATTATGTAGTAGTACCTCGTTGTACTAACCTCATTTTCAGTTTCATGTAGACAGGTAGTATTAAATGACATGAAATTGACCCTTGGCGTACACCTGAGGTGTTAGGGAGGTACACCCATAGCGAATTGACGACTGGTTTGTCACGGATGGTGACAGTAGAAGTAAGAAGTAAACAATGCCGACCCAGTTGGCACAATGGTCACCATGCCGGACTGCCAAACACAGGGTTGCGGGTTCGATTCCCGCCTCAGACATGTATTTATGCTTAGATATTTGTCTGTGGTCTGGTTGTTTCTATGTATTATAAGTATGTATTTACAAAAGAAAAGTATATAAGTAGTATATGAGTTGTCTAGCACCCATAACACAAGTATAGTTACTTAGCTTGGGGCTAGATGGCGATGTGTGGAATGTCCTACAATATTTATTTTATTTAATGCATGCAAGCAGCTCGACCGACATAACATCACGAACGCCTTGCTGTACTCACTGTACATACAGGATTCATTTTTTAAACAGACCTTCAGGGCTACATCGTCATACAACCTTCGCCACGTCACCGCTTTAATATGGAGGGAAATTAACAGGTTCGACTCTTGGCTAGGTTAATTAATTTTTAAAAGTACATTACGATATAAGTGTGGTAAATTGATCTTTGCATAGAGGCGGTTTATGACGCGCGAGTGGCAGCGAGCGTGTTAAGACGCCAAGATGCAAAGATCAATTCCCCACGTATATCGTACGACGTTTTTTATCACAGTTGCGAATAGAAGAAAAGACTTGAAAAGAAAACAAAATAATAATTAACAAAATATTTGTGATAAGTCTATGTTTACATTTTTTAAAGCAATATTTTTTTGTTAATTATGCTCCGGAAAGGCCAGGCTAAATACTTTTAAACTATACATCCTCGTCTGACATACAATATTTTTTAGGGTTTTTTCTATTTGTTTTGCGTCGGGGGTTAAGAACAAAATACAATGGTACGAAAAAACAATATATTTAAGTAAAGAAAAAATAAAAAATAAACAACTCAATTTTTAATCGTTTTCTAAGTCATTATCACGTAAAATTTTCGTTCGTAAACCGACTTTAGAGACAACCATTTTTGCTAGCTAAAAAACTCTTTGGTATCTACCTTTTTTATACATCAAAACAGTATAACCCAGATAAATTAAGAATGTTTCACCTACCTAACATGTAATTAGCAGTAAGATACGTATTTAACTTATTGGGATAACTTTACAGCACTAGGTTGGCAATGTAAAACGCACGCGTGCATAATATGTTGGATTATGAGCCTAAAAGCCGTTGAATAAGATCCACTTTATGAGCAACTGTGATAAAAAAAATATAATGATGTACTTTTAGTTTTATTCAAAATCTTTTTACCATTTTTCGTTATCTTTTACAGTTTAGGTTAGGATATAGTCCTGAAGGTCCATATAAAAAATTCATCCTGTATGGAAAAAATATTTATTTTCTAATACTCTTATAATTTCACATTGCTTTCACGATAAGGATGGAATGAGGTATATAAGTCTTTTATAATAATATATACTAGCTGTCCCGGCAAACGTTAGATTGCCATTTACAAAATAAAATAAAGAAAAATAGATGTTGTTCGATTCTTAGATTTAACGAATTTACACAAAAAACATACGTATTTGTGTTTCATACGATGTATTTGAAATTTATTGAATCCACTTATTTGTTGATGATTGCGTGAAGACCGGCCCACACCGGCCCGTACTCCGTGCCGTACGCCTCGTCGCTCGGGTCACTACTGTAATACCTTGTAAGGATTCTACGATTTATTCAATTAATACAATGCGATTTGCATCGTACGTGGCCGTGGTACGTTACACTCGTGTTCTCCGACTGAGGACCTACCTCTATATGTGATATGTGCCGCGACGACGACGTGGTGTGCGTGGTGTGCGTCGTGACCACGGTGGTGGTGGTGACGGTGGTGACGTACTCGTTGCAGCGTCTGTACCGCACGCTGAGCGAGATCAAGGCGGAGGTGGAGGCGTGCATCAGGAGCGGGCGGCGGGAGGGGGGCGCCGCGCTCGCGCCCCGAGTCGACGCCCTCAAGGATAGGTACAACAGGCTAGGGGCGCGCGTCACGCACGTGAAGGGGGCGCTCGAGGGGGCGCTCGGGGCGGCGAGGGACGCCGCCGCTGCGCTCGCCGCGCTAGCCGCGTGGCAGGGCGGCGGCGGGCCGGGCCGGCCGCCGGCGGCGCGAGCCCTCGAGATGTCCCGGCTGGCGGCGGCGGCGGCGCGGCTGCAGGCGCTGCTGGCGCCGGACGCGCCGCACGCGCTCCGCCCCCTGCGCCCCGCCATGGAGGCCGCCGACAGACGGTGGCGGGAACTGCTCGCCGACACCCCGCTAGAGATGCAGCCTCCCCCCTCACAGATAGAGGTCAGTACCCACCCACACACAATCTTAACACACGCTCTCTCTGTCGTTTACTCGCACTTACCGATATCAATATGAAATATTAATATTAGCAAACCGGTCTTTATCCTACGGGCAACCCTCGTTACGTCACCACCTGTCAGTGTAAATGTTGGGACGGGTTGGTAACACTGAACGCGAGCGCCGCTATTAGTCGCTTATGTTATTTTTAGTTTTCACTGTTTTACCATTATTTATTTATTTTTATTTATTAAGGAAGACAGACAGTTACACTTTACTAGAGTATAAAACTAAACATAAAACTAAATACCATTTAAATGTCTCCGCAAATGGCTTGCTAGACGCTTAATTATACACTACACATAATGAAGAGAATAAAAATAACCGATAACAATGTGAAAAAAAAAGACAAGAAGAGAAAATTTTACAAATTTAGACTAAAAATTTAGACTAAAAGTTCCGCATTCAACCACTGACCATCTTGTGTACCTTATTATTCCAACCCTGAGACTTTACAATACAACTGTGAACTTACAATAGTACATTACGATATAAGTGTGGTAAATTGATCTTTGCATAGAGGCGGTTTATGACGCGCGAGCGGCAGCGAGCGTGTTATAGAAGCCAAGATGCAAATATCAATTCCACACGTATATCGTACGACGTTTTTTATCACAGTTGTGACTAAAAGAAAAGACTTGAAATGAAAAGAAAATATTTGATGATATAATATTTGAAAATATTGCTTAAAAAAAAGAAAACATAGACTATGTTTCCATTTTTTTTAAGCAATATTTTTTTGTTAATTATACTTCCGAAAGGCCAGGAAAAAGACTTTTACCCTATACAGCCTCGCCTGACATACAATATTTTTTAGGGTTTTTTTTCATTTGTCGTGGGTTAAAAACAGAATATAATGGTACGGAAAAAAATATATTTAAGTAAAGAAAAAACATCACAAATTTTTTAATAATTTTTAAGACGATATCACGTAAAGATATTGTTCGTAAACCAACTTTATAGACAACCATTTTTGCTTGGAGTTAAAACTCTTTGTTGGTACCTACCTTTTATTATACATCAAAACAGTATAACCCAGATAAATTAAGAATGTTTCATCATTTTTAGCTAGCAAAAATAGTTGTCTCTAAAGTCGGTTTACGAACGAAAATTTTACGTGATAATGACTTAGAAAACGATTAAAAATTGAGTTGTTTATTTTTTGTTTTTTCTTTACTTAAATATATTGTTTTTCCGTACCATTGTATTTTGTTCTTAACCCCCGACGCAAAAACAAATAGAAAAAAACCCTAAAAAATATTGTATGTCAGACGAGGATGTATAGGTTAAAAGCCTTTAGCCTGGCCTGGAGCATAATTAACAAAAAATATTGCCTTAAAAAAAATGTCTGATTTATCACAAATATTTTGTTAATTATTATTTTGTTTTCTTTTCAAGTCTTTTCTTTTATTCGCAACTGTGATAAAAAACGCCGTACGATATACGTGTGGAATTGATCTTTGCATCTTGGCTTCTTAACTCACTCGCGTTCCGCTCGCGCGTCATAAACCGCCTCTATACAATGATCAATTTACCACACTTGTATCGCAATGTACTATAATTTATCTGGGTTATACTGTTTTGATGGATAAAAAAAAGGTACCTACCTTTTTTTATCCATCAAAACAGTAAAACCAACAAAGTGTTTTTACTCCAACAAATATGGTTGTCTATAAAGTCGGTTACGAACGACAGTTTACATGATAACATCTTAAAAAATGATTAAAAATTGAGTTTTTGTTTTTTCTTTATATAAATATTTTTTTTCCATACCATTATATTCTGTTTTTAACCCCTGACGCAAAAACAAATGGAATAATCCCTAAAAAAATATTGTATGTCAGACGAGGCTGTATAGGTTAATAGTCTTTTGCCTACCCTTTCGGGAGTATACACACTCACACTTAGTATATAAAATCTACGATATTCAAATTTTTGCGATAATCCCGCGCAAAAACTAAACTGCAGGTCTTGACTCGTAAAATATTGCATAGTGGTACATACATACATACATACCGTATGTGACGAAAATGAGAGTTAATGAAGTGTTTTTAGAAAATCCTGCGGGATCATACATATTTATTTGTGTGTTTTTTTAAATGGCCCTATTTAGTCAAATAGCCGCCGGCCCTTATTACCCTTACCTTATTTTGTTTTTATTCAGAAAAAATAGACTCTAAGTAACGTATTAGCAATTAAAGACATGATTATTAAAACAACGTTTACAGCTTTCCTAATTAGAAAAAAATATGGAATATTCGAATACCAATTTTTTTCGAATATTTGCAAGCTCTACTCGCACTCGCACTCGCACTCGCACTCGCACTGTGTCACTCGCGAAATGATCACGCTTTACTACCCTCTCTCTCATCTCTCCGCACATACAGGATGATCTGCAATGAATGGATAAACGGGTACCTACGTGTGGTCCTCCACCGCATTGTGCCGGTTCAGAAAAGGAAACTTATTTCTATTGAAATAATTCCTTCATTTACAGTATTACCAAAAAGCATGGAGAAGGAAGTTGAATGTTTAAAATTCATTTTTTCAGCAAAGCATTTTCTACAGGTACCCGTTAATCCATTCATTACGGAACATCCTGTATATAGAATTTTGTACATAATTTCAGTCTCTTTTACATCGAATTCATTTTATATAAATATATGAGTTGAACGTGCCTTCAGGACTTTTCTAAACTGTTAGAGATAGCGAAATATCCTCAAAGACAAACATTAAAAGCGCATCATTACTGTTTTTGGAATATGCCCCTGCCAACTAGCCAGGTTGCGCATCCATTCATTTTTCAAAAAACCTAATGATGCAATATGATTTTTGTCAAAATCGCTCTGAAGGTCCATTTACCTTGTGTATATTCTACATTGATATTTTATATACGAGTATTTGAAATAAATAACTAGGTATATAATTATGTTTGTCATAATAGTACATATAGTATGCTCGGTACTAATATTACATATGTAATATTAGTACCGAGCATACTACATGAGTGTACTTACATACACCTATCACTCGATCCGTCGCTCCATGTACATACACACCGATCACTGTATATACATCCGTCATGGGACGCTTGCGGTGAGGGAGGGAGGGAGGGAGGGGGGCTGACTGGAGACGCGCGCGTGTTGCAGCGCGAAGGGCAGCGCGAGGCGGAGGAGGGGGAGGCGCAGTACGAGGCGGTGACGGAGACGGTCCGGAGGCGGGCGGCGAGCAGTCCCTCCCCGTCCCGCATCCCGCTCGCGGTGAGACCGCGCTCGGCGTCACCGGCGTCGCCGGCGTCACCGCGCCGCGTCTACCCGCCGGGCCAGTACGAGGTGCGCGTACGACGCGTAGCCGCGCCCACGCAGGTCGAACCCGCCCTCGCCTCGCCCGCCATACTAGAGGTAGGTCGGTCGGTGTGTGTGTGTGTATGTATGTATGTGTAGCGTGACGCGAGTCCACGTGACACGACGTGCACGGACCGGTCGTTGTCGTTGCAGCCGGACGAGCCGCTCGGGACGTCCACGCCCATCAAGCGGGATCGGGACAAGGCGCAGGTGGTCGGCGTCTCGCCCAAGTTGCCGCGAGCCGCCGACGCGTCCTCGCCGGCTACCACCCCGTCCCGGGACCGTCCGCCCGAAGCGGAGATCGTCACGCTCAGCGAGACGAGCGACGACGACGAGGAGCCGACGACCGACGACGACCGACCGACCGAGCCGGACTACGCGAACACGGCGCCGCCGGCGCCCTCCGGCGACACCCGGTCCCCGCTCGACGATCTCACACCGGACGAGATAGGCAAGCTGGCCGCGGAGGCGCCCGAGATCGAGGACGTGGTGCTCCGCGCGCAGCTCGCGCCCCACCGCGACCTAGAGACGCGCGCCTGGGAGACGCTCGCGGAGAGGACCGTGCGCCGGCTCGACGTCGCGCTGGTCACGCTGGGTGGCGCGAGCCGCGAGCGGGATCCGGCCAAGCGGCGCGACCTCGCCGCGCACACGGCCGCCGCCGCCGCGCCCCCTGCCGCCGAGCTAGAGTCGCGCGGGGACACGCTCGCGTACCGGGCGCACGCGCGGTGCACGCTCCTCGCCGAGTACCTCGCGCTGCGGCACCGGGAACGGCTGCGCGCGCGACGCGAGGCCGTCACCCGTGAAGCGGACGCCTGCCGGCGGGACGCGGACGCCGCGGAGCGCGCTCTCGCCGCGCTGCACGCCGAGCTCGAGGCGGGCGCGCCGCGGGCGGCACTCTTGCGCGACCTGGCCGGCGAGCTGCGCGCCGCCCGCGTGCCGCTCCCGGAGCGCCGGTTGGCGGCTGCGCTGACGGCGGCGACGCCTCGCCACGAGCCGCGCTACGTGTCCGCGGCCCGCGTGGCCGCCGGACGCGTACGCGACGCCCTCGACTCGCCGCCCCTCGCCGGCCGGGACTTCGAGGACTTCCCGCTGCAGGTATGCGAACGGGGAAGCGTATATGGAAATGCTTCCAGCATTCGGCACCGCCACTTCTCTGAGATGCGGGAAAACTTGCTAGCTTATTTAAAAAAAATGGTTCTTTAAACCTTTGCGTTATTCATACCTTGGAACGATCTGGATTCGGTCCAATCTGAGAATCAAAGTCAAAGTCTTGTACGAACTCCCCGAACTCGTATAATTTCACCAAAAACTATTAAGTAAGTGTTTGTAATCGTTACCGCATCTCAGATGTATGGAGAATCTGAATACTGGAACCATTCCATACACGCAACATACTACATGACTGACGGATGTCGGACGTATCGAGGTCTCGACCGACCTCACCTCGATTATGTTACGGCAGGAGGACGCGCTAGGGAGGGCGCGCGCCGCGCTCGAGGAGCTGCGGCTACAGACGGAGGAGGCGGGGCGGCGCGGGGCGGGGGCGGCGGTGGAGCTGCGCGCCGAGCTGGCGGAGCTCGGGGGTCGGGTCGCCGCGCGGCACGAGCGGTGGACGCGGTGCGCCGGCGAGTGGGCGCGCCTTTACGCCGAGCTGGAGGAGGCGGGCGCGTGGCTCGACGCGGCCGCGGCGGGCGAGGACACGCCGCCGCCGGACGCGGAGCTGGCAGCGCGGCGGGCGGCGCTCGAGGCGGCCGCGCGGCGCACGCGCGTCGTGGCGGCCGCGTGCGGCGCGACGCTCGCGCGCGACGTGCTCGAGCAGCTGGAGGCGCTGGGTGCGCGCTGGCTGGCGCTGGCGGCGCGACGCGCGCGACGCTCCGCCGAGGACCGCGCCCGCGCCGCCCTACAAGCGGCTACAGCCCTGCGACGCACCACACTCAACCCGAGCGACGCCACCAGCCTTGCCGTCAGACACTCCCTCGTCAAGGTAACCCCCCCACACCCCACACCCCCCTCCACTAGATCCCCCATACATAACTCATACATAACATACAAACGTCTAGTGTCTCACCACACTCGAACGGACCTCATTCATCGAACACAAAAATGAGCAATGTCCTTTGATTGAGCAATGTCCTTTTCTATAGCAAACCTATCGATCGGTACAAAACTATAGGTGATTATTTTTTTGGAAAATTAACAGGTTCGATTCCTGGCTTTAAATGCTTTAATGATGCACTTTTAATTTTTGTCAAAATCAACTGCTTTAAGCATTTTTGTCTATCTCTTATAATTTAGGAAATAGCCCTGAAGGGTCCATGCAAAATGCTCAGCCTGTATAATATTGAAATGTTCGAATATAATATTGATTGAATGAATGTGCGCGTAAATGCCGCGCACTCTCCGACTCAGAGTAATGTTTACGTATTGAACGATACAACGTGATCTATATATACCTACTCGTATGATACACTTTACGATATATTTCATTCATCTCAGAGTTTATTAAACATATTCTTATAGATATAATTATATTATAAAGAGGCTTCCAGTTTCAATATTCGAATTATAATGAAATAGCATGTTCTGCTTTATGTAGTTGTAATGTTGTGATTATAACAACTCTACATACATACGTATATAGGTAGGGTTGGGCTAGAGAGAGAAAGAGAGATAGAGAGAGAGGTATAGTATAGTATAGAGTGAGGTAAGCTTACATCGTAATATTTATACCGTATAAGGTGCGATGACAGTTGACTTCCTTGTTGTTGTCGTATGTGTGTGTGTGTGTGTGTGTCTCCTACACCCGGCTATTTCTGTACGAGACGGTGGCGCGGGGCGCGGGGCGCGGGGCGCGGGCGGGCGCGGGCGCGTGTCCTGGCCGCCCCTCTCACCTCGCGGTGTATTTATATATGATGCAGTATAAATATACTACAACATGTATATGTAGTTGGTAGGTAGGTAGGTATAATACAGTCCGGTGTAGTTAGGTGAGTGTCCGCGACGCGGGCGGCGCGTGCGCATACGTCGCCGGGTGTAGGTACTCTCTCGGGGGTAAATATTGTGCTGGGTTTTAATCTTACGTTTGAAGTTTATACTGTGTTGCAATAGCCGTTGTCACGAGGAGTAGTGTAGTGTAGTGTAGTGTAGTGTAGCGTAGGTACGCATCACACTCTCCCCTCCCTGCCCAACATATAATATATAGTATGTAAAGTGATCTAAGATTTAACAATCCTAAACTATGAGAGATAGCAAAAAATAATGTAAAGAGTTGCGTGACCGATTTGCACAAGAACCACATTATTAGATTTTTGTGAAAGTAATGACTTTTTCAACTTCCCAGGAATCGAACCTAATGATTCTGCAAAAAAATAGTCACCTATATTTTTATACTAATCGATATTGTTGTCGATAGAGATTAATTCATAGAAACAAACATAGTATTGCACACCGAAGGAAAAAGCTCTTTTTTGTAGTTCTCTACAATTTTCATCTCTTCGTCTCTGGTAAAAGAATAGCGTATGAGACATAATAGAAGTAATATTTTTCTATAAGTTTTCAATATGTTTTAGATTCTGTAATGTAGATTACAAAAAAAAAACGTGTGTGTGTCAGCTCCGACGCACGACTGGAGTTTACTCCTTAAGTACGAGTATCTAACCATACGCAATACACTCACAGCCAAATTAGAAAGTTGCGCACTAAAGGTGCGCACCAAAAACGTGACACGATTTTCGTTACTTGTTAGTAGGTTTTACCCCTCGGATTTTTCTCATACCGGGCGCCTTATATATGAAAATCGATTCTTAAGGAGTAAACTCCAAAACTATATCTTACGTCACTAGCCATATTTCCTCACTACATTTTTTCAGTTATAGTAGTATGAAAATTGCAAAATACTACAAAAATTTGCTATTTCCTTTGGTGTGTCATACTTTGTTTGTTTCTTGTAATTGAATCTCTATCGGTTGTTATAAAAATTTAGGATATTTTTTTGCAAATTCAACAGGTGCCTGGCTAGGGTTAGGTATGACTTTGTGCCTGGCTAGGGCTAGGTATGACTTTGTGCCTGGCTAGGGTTAGGTATGACTTTGTGCCTGGCTAGGGTTAGGTATGACTTTGTGCCTGGCTAGGGTTAGTTATGACTTTTCTAAAATCTAATGATGCACTTTTAGTTTTTGTCACAATCGGGTACGCAACTCCTTTCTGCATTTGTCGCTATCTCTTATAGTTTAGGATAGATGACATTATTTGTACAACACATGAAGAAATAGAACATGCGATTTCTACCAGACAACCTTCAGGGATATAGCATATAGCCCTGAAGGCCCATGTAAAAAATTCACTTGTACAAATATTGTTGTTACAATATACAAGTGAATTTTCTACAATATATTGTAGACTAGCTGCGCCCCACGGTTTACCCGCGTAAGTCCCGTTCCCGTGGGAATATCAAAATATAAAGTAGCCTATAACCTTCCTTTATAAATGGACTATCCAACACAAAAAAAAATTCAATTCGAACCAGTAGTTTCTGAGATTAGCGCGTTCAAACAAACTAACAAACTCTTCAGCTTTATAGATATCACTACCTAAACCACTGTTTCTTTCTTTCTTTCTTTCTTTTATTTATGAATTGACTAGTAACGCCACCTATTGAGTAGCTATGTAAACTACACCAACCAAAAGTAGGTAACAGCAACAGCATTTTTTACAAACCTTTCCCCTCCTTAAAATAGGAAAATTGAAAATCGTAAATAAATGATGATGTGTATCAGACACATCATCATTAATTTACGATAAGAAGATATAATTCCAATTTTCAAGTTTCTACCTTTAAAAAAAATCAAACCTTCATACAAACTTCCACCCCCCATTTGCCCCCCTTAGGGGTTGAATTTCGCAAAATCCCTTCTTAGTGAGCACCTACGTCATAAAAGCAACCCCCATGCAAAATTTGAGACTCCTAGCACTTGTAGTTTCTGAGATTTCGTGATTTTCCCTTTTATATATAGATAGATAGATAGATATAGATGATTGTAAGTGGTGATCTACCTTATTCAGGGTGATTTTTTTACACGGGCCTTCAGGGCTATATTCTAAACTATATGAAATACCGAAAGATGCTGAAAGGTGTTGCGTTTCTGATTTTGACAAAAAGAGCTTTTCCAAAGAAAAGTTCTTTTTATAAAGATCTTTTTTTTTGTTTAAAAAGTTTTGAGCTTTTTCTTTCATTTTCTTACTATGTTCCATTATAATAACATTGGCCGGCAGCGGCTGAAGTGTATGTATAGAGTAGTGTATTGGACTGTAGTGTACCTCCCTACAGGCTCGCGAGGAGGAAGTGGTCTCGTGTCTCGAGGAGCTGCGCGCTACTACACCCGCCGGAGACCGGCACGATCTCATCAAGGAACTAGAGGAGGTACGTCTCACATACGTAACTGTAGTGTACCTCCCTACAGGCTCGCGAGGAGGAAGTGGTCTCGTGTCTCGAGGAGGTACTACTGTAGAGTACTATAGTGTAGAGGGTACGAGGTGGTATGTACCTCCAAAGGGAAGATCTTGCACACATCCGAATATTGCAGAAAATTACAAAATTGAGTTATTACCTTTGATTTTCCTTTGATTGTTTGTTTCCAGGAATTGATCTCTATCGGCAACACTATCGATTGGTATAAAAATATAGGATGATAATTGTTTTGCTAAATCAACACGTTCGATTCCTGGCTTGGGTAATGAGTTTTTCAAAAATGTTACGATGCAGTTTTAGTTTTTGTCAAAATTGAGCTCGTAACTTCGTTCAGCATTTTGCGCTATCTTTTATAGTTTCGGATATAGCCTTGATATAGATCTAAACACAAAGTAAAGTCAAAACCAAGTAAACAATAGCAAGTAAAATGGGAACATATCCCTTTGAAGACGCTCTGCTTTGCTGGCTCGGCGGGTGTGATTAGAGTACCTGAAGCGATGCGAGCCGAGACGGGCGCCGCAACTAGAGTAGGCCACGTGCAGGTACATTACTGAGTCGTCGAGTGATGACACATAGAGGTATACCCTACCACTTGTTTGTTATCTTAGATGATGATACGTATACCTACAGTAGAGCAGCGTCGTAGTGCCACGGGCATGTCATGTAGGTGGAGCAGGTCGTTCACCGCGGCCGCGTACGACAACAACAATGTTTTGTATTATTCTTATGAAGAGACTAATTTGAATATGAAAGTGTAAGTGACAGAGTTTGAGAGCATCGGTACGTACGTGCACGGCTATACATAGACAGATATATGTAGTGACGTATTATGTATGTGTGTGTACACAGACGGCGGGTGACCTGAGCGCGCACCGTCAGCTGATCGCGTCCCGTCAGCACGCCCTCGCCGACCTCACCACCAAGCTACGGGACATCGCACGCGCTGACAACACTGTAAGATATGAATACATCACTATCACCAACACGATGTCTGACTGATGACGGTAGCCGATAGCGCTGGCTCTGTGGCTATGTGTACTGTTAGTCTACCAACAATGTGAACCATATGTACTGTACAGGTTATGGACCCGGATATGGAGAAGGTGGTGAGTGAAGTGGTCGAGCAGTACGGGGAGTTGGAGCGGGAGTGTGCGTCCGCGCAGCACTCGCTCGCCTCGGAGCTGCGTGACGTCGCCGCTAGGGTGGTGCTAGTGCGCGACCGGACCTCCGTGACGCCGCGAGACGACTCGGTCCGAGAGTCGACCCCCGCCGGCGGTGGTGTGACTCCCGAGACCCGCGGCGTGCGCGACCGGACCGTTACGCCGCGTGACGACTCGGTCCGAGAGTCCCCGTCCCCCGCCGGCGGTGGTGCGACTCCCGAGTCCCGCGGCGAACATGTCCGCGACGAACTCGCGCGTAACAGTGACGTCACATCGGACAGTGGTTCCCGCAAGAGTTCCCTTGACTCCCAGCATACGGCGTCTGCGACCGCGACCGGTGAGTGCAGTTGTCATATTATGGTGGTGGTGGCACAAGTATGAGATCTTACACGCACAAACAGACTAACGTCACAATCATAGTACCTATATATTGACGATGATCAACTAGGTATGTATAGAACATAATAATACTTCCTTCCTTAGCTATTTTTAAGATGCTCAAAGAAGTTTGGAACGGCATAAATAATAAAAATAGAGGTATTGTACTTCTTATTGACTTATCGAAAGCATTCGATTGTGTAAGACATGATTTATTATTAGATAAACTAGAATATGTAGGAGTAAAAGGGGTCGCATTAAAACTATTTGAATCATATTTACAAAATAGACAGCAATCAGTATCAATAGAGGTATATAATAAAAACAGTAAACGCATTGAAAAAACATTTTTAAATTAATTGGTTTAGGTGTGCCGCAAGGATCTATTCTTGGTCCTATTCTTTTTATAATTTACATTAATCAGTTACCAGATGTTGCCAAACACTTAACAGTAATGTTAGCAGTTGATGCAACAATATTTATTCCAAAAAAATAATTACAAAACGAAATATATTCAATTTAAAAATTATAAAACACTTTCTCTAGGTTTAAAAATTTTGAGTAATGAAGTTGAAGTTAAAGAAGAAATCAAAACGAACTTTTAGGATTTATAATAGATACTCGTAGATAGATAATCTTAATGGAAAGGAACATAAAATATACTAAGTGAATATTTCCAAATTTTGTTTTGCATTGTCTTTTATGTCGCATGAGATTTTTAATCATGTTTTAAGACGTTATCACGTAAAATTATCGTTTGTAAACCGTCTTTATAGACAACCTTTTTTGCTGGAGTAAAACCTTTTTTTTGGTACCTACATTTTTTTTATCCATCAAAACAGTATAACCCAGATAAATTAAGAATGTTTCATCGACCTAACAAAAGATACCAATTTAACATATTACACACTAGTGGCGTCGAAGTAATGCATAACGCACGCGTGTGTAATACGTTGGATTATGAGCCTAAAAGCGGTTGAGTAAGATCCACTTTATGAGCAACTGTGATAAAAAATCTGTAATGAATTTAAATTACCCAAAAGGTTATCTCAATTTAAAGTCCTGGCTTATCAGTAGATAGATGTTTTTACAGTCTGAATGAGTACTTCGATAGTGATAGGGATAAGTAGGTAAATAGGCATTTTTTTATAATAATTAATTCGAAGTTTTAACTAGGTACCTGGTACTTCTATTGTAATAAAAATTTAAAAATATAATAATAACAAACGCTATAATAATTTAACTATAGATTTTATATAATAAGATGTTATTCTTCTGAAATTTTATTAGAATACTTTCAACAAGTAGGTATTGCATGCTCGGAATTGTTGTATAAATTGTTGTTAAAACGACCTCCCGTCCGTTGTACACAACGTATGCAATAAACATTATTTTTTAAATAAGCAAGTGAACCGGCTTGATGAAGGTACATTATACTTCGTGTGTAAACCGAAGACAATACATTAACTCGCAGCATTACGTGGAATGGTGCCATCTCGTTCACACTTTAGATATTCAACTACTAATCTCTTTCCTTCGTTGACCGTGCGTCCAATCCCAACCTAATATTCCTCATTATGTGACAGAGTGTCATCGAGTTCATACGTTATAAATAATTTTTAAAATTTTGTGTGTATTTTAAGTAGTTTTAAGATATCATCTAAGATATGCCAAAGAGGAAATCTAATTATGTCGAAGATGAAGTCGACAATCTCTATAGAAAACTCAGGAAACTACAGAAAAAGATTGATCGATACGATCGATATCGATCAAGTTCTCCTCCATCGGATCGTTTCGACTGCGACCGTTCACAACGGTCAATTTCACCCTTTGTTGAGGTGTTCGAATCCGATGAAGAACAACGGAATACAAGAGGTATGTGTACAATAATACCTTAGTATTTTTCCTGGTTTTTAGAACTTCAAATAGATTGTTAGATAATTACCTATTTAGTTATCGACATCATTGATATCGCATATTAGTTCAAAACACATGAACATTCGTTATAATTCGTTAAATTTCAAATGTTAATGAAATCAGGCGGAGAATTTATCTACTAGTAGGTGCATATAGCTATAACGCATCGATACATATTTTATATAGATATACATGTATGAAGTTGACGAAAAATCAAAATGCTTAAGTACACTCATACATTTAAGGATGAGTCTTACTTAGAAAATATAATTGTTTATTCACTATACTTACCCACGTTGATTAAAGAGGGTTTGATTTTAAAATGTAAGATATAGTGACACTCTTCACGTAAATCGTGTTTTTGAGAAGTCACTCCCCACGTATATCGTGTTTGGGATACTGAATATATTTTTCACATATACCTATAGTGCTATATGTGGTACACAGTGACACTCTTCACGTATATCGTGTTTTTGAAACGTCACTCCCCACGTATATCGTGTTTGGGATATCTACCACATTCCCCACTTAGATCGTGCTTGATATATTACAAATCAACACGACGGTTTTCGTTTACAGACGAAGAGATGCCTCAGGAAGAACCAGTTGCTTCTCAAGTAGTAAGATCGAAAGATCAAAACCAACCCGTCAATAATATCGTAACGGTTACTACGGAAGACGAATCGATCGACCCAGAGATTCTCAATATACTCGGAGAAGATCCTTCCGAGAGAAAAGATTATGGTGATGATCTACAAAAAGACATAGCTGCCAGGTGGTCGCATATGTTAGTCAATGGTATACCTAAAGAAACAAAAGCTGATATCGTAAAAACTTACTTACCAGCTAAAAACTGCATTAATATGAAAGCTCCCAAACTCAACTTAGAGATAGAAGCCGCCTTGAGCCCTATAAATCTTAAAAAAGATCAATTTAGCCAGGCAAAACAAAATTATTTGGCTTGCGCATTATCAGCTATCGGTAAAGTACTGAAGTCAGCCATATCGTCAAAACTCGACCAAGACGTAGTAAAACCATTGAGCGATGCTGGACGTTTACTCTGCGACTTGCATTATAGAGAATCTATATCGAGAAGATTTACAATCATGGGCACGTTGAATAAACAAACCAAAGACACAATCAAGAATACTAAAATAGATGAGTTTATTTTTGGAGACAACCTAAACGAACACTTAAAATCTTCTAAGGCGAGTTCAAGGTCAGGTTTAGAAATAAAAAGCGCAGCACAGAGGCCACCTTTCAAGCCACTTCCCGGTCCATCAAACGCCAGAGGGGCTTTAAACTCCAGGGGGATGACGCGAGCAACAGCCGGCGAGCCACGTCAGAACCCCGTTACGAGGAAACCGGCCCCAGCGAGGCAGGATCGCCGTCAGGAAGCCAACTTCCGTCGGAACAATTCTGCGCGTCAGAGGACCTATTACAGGAGGCAGTGATTCCACCGGCATTACAGGTACCTATTGCAGGTAGACTTCGTTACTTTTATGATCAATGGCTTAAGTTAACAGATGATCCTACAGTTTTATCTTGGGTGCGTGGTTATACTATACCTTTTAAAGATGAACCACCAACTCAGTTGCTATCCACACCTACAAATATTAGTAAGTCAGTAAAAGAAAGTAAAGTTATTGACCAATGTGTAGATGATTTATTAAAATCTGAAATGATTTCCACTTGTGAACCTTGTGAAGGCCAATTTTTGTCACCTATTTTTACCGTTCCGAAACCTAATGGCAAGCATAGATTTATTCTAAATCTAAAAGCATTAAATAAATATATTCATTTAGATCACTTTAAATTAGAAGACTATCGAACAGTGTTAAAATTATTAGAACGTGACTATTTTATGGCAACTTTGGATTTAAAGGACGCATATTTTTTAATATCTATAAATGAATCATGTAAAAAGAAGCTACGATTTATTTGGAAGTCTCAAATGTATCAATTTAATATCCTTCTATTTGGTATTTGTACGGCGCCATATGTGTTTACAAAGTTACTTAAACCTGTGCTAAAATACCTAAGATCTCTCGGTTTAATGTCAGTAATGTATTTAGATGACTATATCGCTATAGGTACATCATATGATGAGTGCCTTTCCAACATAAATATAACGATAAATGTTTTTCAAACTTTAGGGTTTGTTATAAATTTCGAAAAAAGTATTTTAACGCCAAGGACCGAATGCAAATATTTAGGCTTTATTTTCAATACAAAAAACATGACTATTTACTTACCTACAGAGAAAAAACAACAAATTTATGAACAAACAACAAAAATATTAACGAAGAAAAAATGCACAATTAGGTACTTTGCAAGATTCATAGGTTTATTAACATCAGCATGTCCTGCCGTTAGTTACGGGTGGCTATATACAAAATTATTCGAACGAGAAAAGATGGTAGATCTTGAGGATACAGATAACTATAATAAAATAATGATTTTGAATAAAACATTAAAACCTGACTTAATTTGGTGGAGGAAAAATATTGAAAATTCTTTTTGCGCAATCCATAATGATAATTATTGTCCAGAAATTTAGTGATGCGTCAAAAACCGGTTGGGGTGCTACATGTGGTTGTGAAAATGCCCATGGTAACTGGACCGAAGGGGAAATGAGTAGACATATTAATATTTTAGAATTAAAAGCTGCATTTTATGGGTTAAAAATATTTGCTTCTGAATTTCGAGATTGTAACATACTCCTTAGAATAGATAACACCACTGCAATCTGCTATATAAACAGAATGGGAGGTGTGCAACACCCACATTTATATGAGCTAGCTCGTGATATCTGGCAATGGTGCGAAATTAGAAATATTCATATATTCGCTTCCTATGTACAATCCTCGGAAAATGTAGCAGATGTAGAATCTAGAAAGATTAACTTAGACACTGAATGGGAACTTGCGGAATATGCGTTTACGGAAGTAACTAAGAAATTGGGTGTTCCAGAATTTGACCTTTTTGCTAGTGCACAGAATCATAAATGTTTAAGATATGCTTCCTGGAAACTTGACCCTCACTCAGAAGTAGTAGATGCTTATACATTTAACTGGAATAAACTATTTTTTTACGCTTTTCCTCCGTTTAGTCTAATCGCTAAAGTTTTACAAAAAATTATTAGGGACAAAGCAGAAGGAATATTAATAATACCATATTGGCAATCACAACCATGGTACCCTCTATGGACTAAGTTAGTTATTTCGGAGAAAATATCTTTTGGTCCGGATAAATATTTACTAAATTCACCTTTCAGGTTCTATCACCCACTACACGCAGATCTTATCCTGGTAGCGGCGAGATTATCAGGCAATCAATGATTACTCGCGGAATACCGGAATCATCCATAAACATTTTGATGGCATCATTTTCTTCACAGACACTATCGCAATATAATTCATGTCTAAAATCTTGGTGGACATTTTGTCAAAATAATAGTTGTGATTTGTATAATGTTTCAAAAACTGAAGTTATATCCTTTTTAACTGAAAAATTTAACGAAGGTGTAGGCTATAGCTCTATAAATACATATAGGTCAGCATTGTCCACAATTATTGGGTCAAATATCACTTTAGATGACAATGTTAATAGATTTTTGAAGGGTGTTTTTAGGTTAAAACCTCCTGCTCCAAAGTATAAAACTACTTGGGACACCAATAAGGTTTTAGATTATGTCTCTAACTTATATCCTTATAATGAGATAACTTTAGGAGATTTGTCTAGAAAAACAATTACTTTATTGGCAATCGCATCAGCACAGAGAATGCAAACATTAAGCTTAATCAGATTAAAGAATATTTGTATAGAGAAGGACAAAATCGTAATTAAAGTGTCAGATTTAATTAAAACCTCGAGGCCTGGAGCCTTTCAACTTATTATACATTTACCATTTATAAGAGAAAAACCATCAATATGTCCAGCTAACGCTTTACAAGCTTATATTAAAGAGACTTCCGCCTTGCGCACCGCTCAGACAGACGATTTTCTATTTATCAGCCTGCGTAAACCTCACAAGAAAGTAGGCTCACAGACTCTAGGTCATTGGGTAAAAAATACACTTAATAATTCTGGAATAGATATATCCATCTATGGAGCGCATAGCACTCGGCATGCGTCTACGTCTGCTGCGCATAGACTTGGTGTTAACTTAGAAGTAGTTCGTAAGACAGCAGGGTGGAGTGATTCCTCTAATGTTTTCTTAAAATATTATAAACGAGATGTTTCACATATTATAAATGATACTGATTTTCCTGAAACTATATTCAATAATAATTAAATTTATTGGTTACATTATAATTTATTAGTTAAGACTTTAAAATTAATCAGTTGTTTATTGGATTAACTTTTTTGTTAAGAGTGCGATAAATATTACTTGAGTTGATTACAAGTCAAATTACTAATACTAAACCATGTAGATTAAAAATAAATCAGTAGAGTTAAATGAATTTATTTTATTTTCTTCTTACATAAGGTACTGCTACCTATGCTCTGAACATCTGCGAGTTAATGTATTGTCTTCGGTTTACACACGAAGTATAATTATGAATCAAACGAACTTACCTAGTGAAGTTTGATTCCAATTATGCGAGGGTGTAAACCGAAGACAATACTTCCACCCGCCCTATTAGATTTTTATCCCCATTATAAGTGTCAAGAAAGAAAAATAAAATCTAGGTTTGCTCTGAAATAATGAGGAATATTAGGTTGGGATTGGACGCACGGTCAACGAAGGAAAGAGATTAGTAGTTGAATATCTAAAGTGTGAACGAGATGGCACCATTCCACGTAATGCTGCGAGTTAATGTATTGTCTTCGGTTTACACCCTCGCATAATTGGAATCAAACTTCACTAGGTAAGTTCGTTTGATTCATAATTATGTCCAATACCAACGAGACTAAATACGGCCTTGAGATGCTCCGCTTGCAACAGATGAATAATCATATAAATCGGTTCTAACACATACACACAAAAAAAATACACCCGCAATATAAACAGTCGAATTTTGAACCTTTATTTTTTTCATGAAACAAAAAAAAGCATTTGACAAGAAGATATTTCACTAATTATAAGTACTCACATCTAATCAAAGTAATAACATAATGTATGTATTATACTTTATACTAACATATTGTATACAAATATAAGATACATATCAAATATAAATATAAGATATGTATCTTATATTGCCATTATAATATGAATAGTAGGAGATGTATGTAGATCTATATGACACCATGTATTATTGTTGGTTGTTATAAAATACGTGACTGTATATCGTAGCATGTAGCGTATCGCTGCTACTACTCGCATGCTACGAGTGTATGCTACGAGCGTATGCTACGTGCGTATACTACGAGTGTGTGCTACGTGGGTATACTACGAGTGTGTGCTACGTGCGTATGCTACGAGTGTGTGCTACGTGCGTATGCTACGAGTGTGTGCTACGTGCGTATGCTACGAGTGTACGCTACGAGCGTATGCTTCGAGTGTGTGCTACGTGCGTATGCTACGCTAAGGTCCATGAGTTCATTCATGGCTCCATGGCTCTCACACAACAACTGCCACATTTCGCATATCTTACTATATAAAAATAAGTCGGGTTTTCCTTCCTGACGCTATAACTCCAGAACGGAACAGAACAGGTATTAGAACTCTAATTGGCTCTCTGTTTCTATTATTTTATGTTTATTCTTAAGTTATAGCTGTTGGTTCTCCTAAAAATAAATAAATAAACGCACAAACCGTTTTCCGGTTTTGCAAACGTTGGAAAGGTCTCGGGCTCTGTGAGGTTTATAGCAAAATTCAGGAAACATTTCAACAGAAAACCGGGAAATGTGGGTATGGCAAAACAACGTTTGCCGGGACAGCTAGTTATATATAGGTATACATTAATATTAAATTGTAAAATTAAACGATAACTTTATATATCCGTACATGAATCTATGTCAATCTGGGAGACTCTCTAGACATATTGCGAATATGATCAATTGAAAACAGAGCATTGCACATGAAATAAAACAATAATGAGGGGTTGGTAGTTGCTACGTAGACATGTTGCATGTATTTATGTAGTACAAGACAAGCCAACTTCCGTTTCCGATAATGTAACATATGTTGTACATAGATAGGTAATGTAGGTGGCAGGACACGCGTGTGTCACGGAATGACTGATAAAGTAAGTCGCAGTCAGTAGATGAGGTAGGTATGTACCTATAGGTGTGGTAGGTACGTGTCACACTTGTCCTACCGGTACTTGTACTCGTACATTCCCTGTCTAACACTCGACTGTGACTGTGACTGGCTGACACACACACCGGAACCTGGCTAGGTAGGTACGGAACCTTAAATATGTAGACACGGACCCCCGTGTCCTGATTACTTACCTCTCTATGCAGAGTACAAGCACTAGGTCACTAGCCCCCCCCACGCCTCACTGGACCCATCGCCGCAACCCCTCCCCCCCCGTCGTCAGTAGGTACCACTTATGAAGATTATCAACAAGCAACGGCTGGATGCTGAGCATACCATTGTACTTGCAATACTACCTTCAAAGGCAGACGTAACTACTATGTTCGTTTCCAATAATGTATCTCTATCAGCAACACTAGCGTTACTAAATATTTGATTGAGTGAATATTTTTTGAAAAGTGATCGGGTTCAATTATCAAAATATGAAGTAATTCCCGTTTAGGGCGATTACTTTTCCAACCATTTAATGAAGCACTTTTAGTTTATGTCAACATCGGAAAGTTTAGTGTATAGGCCTGAAGGCGCCCGCGCCCTCGCCCTCGCCCGCGCCCGGCACCGCGCCCGCGCCCGGCACCGCGCCCGCGCCCGGCACCGCGCCCGCGCCCTTGCCCTCGCCCGCGCCCGGCACCGCGCCCGCGCCCCCGCCCTCGCCCGCGCCCCCGCCCTCGCCCGCGCCCGGCACCGCGCCCGCGCCCGGCACCGCGCCCGGCACCGCGCCCGGCACCGCGCCCGGCACCGCGCCCGGCACCGCGCCCGCGCCCTTGCCCTCGCCCGCGCCCGGCACCGCGCCCGCGCCCCCGCCCTCGCCCGCGCCCGGCACCGCGCCCGCGCCCGGCACCGCGCCCGCGCCCTTGCCCTCGCCCGCGCCCGGCACCGCGCCCGCGCCCCCGCCCTCGCCCGCGCCCGGCACCGCGCCCGGCACCGCGCCCGGCACCGCGCCCGCGCCCGGCACCGCGCCCGGCACCGCGCCCGCGCCCGCTACATCTGGTTAATGACATGTTGGAGATATACTGTTACTTGTACTATTGTATTAGTATGCAAGTGGGAAACTGCCGCGTCTCTAGCCACGCTACAGCACCCGGCTCCGGATATGTTTTATTTATTCTCTTTCAAACATATTTAATTTTAGATTTCGTTAATTTCGAAAGTAAAACAAAATGAACTGCTTCCCTGTCACTTGTCATACCGGCACCGGCATGTACTGTATCATGTACTTATATAATATAAGTATTTACATAACTTTAGTATTGTAAATACTTTAGAAAACCGTTGCATAAACATTCCTGGACTCAGATAAAAGAACACAAAAATATGTGTGCCGTCGCAATAAGTCGTACAAGGCGATGTAATGTATGTATGTAAACAATGTCACCCTTATTGTTATAGCTGTAAGGTTCACAATGTACTATTTGTCTCACACTCACTATTGTAAAGCATCTCACGAACACTGCGGTATCCTTGCGGTATCAAAAAGATTCAATAAACAAATAAATACTCGAACGCGTTTTTAATTCTAAGTAAATACTTACCTAACTAACTTTTGAGTAAACATTACCTCATCATTTACGAAAAAAGTAACAAAAATCACACACATTCGCGTAGGACGTGCAGAACGACTCCGATATAACTCCTTGCTGAGACACGTTGTTTGTAAATTAAAGTATAGTATAGTTTAGTGAGGAGATGCCGCGCGCCTGGGAGACTATACATACGTACGTACTGTTGTCGCGTTTCTGGAGTTGGGATTAAAAAAAAACGCTAATGAGATTTAAACACAAAACTGTGTATTTTGAAAGAAAACACGATAAATAATTTTTAGGAGACTAGGATACAAGTATTAAATCGAAAGGTTCGACGCAGACTGACTCGTAGCTCGGTCGGTTAGACCTTCATAGATGTAACAGTGGTCAGGTGTGACTTCACCAGCAACAACCGACAACCCTCGCTCAGTCATATTATAGCGGCACGAGTCGGAGTGCGGAACACTATGTGCTCGTCTCGGTCCCCGGGCTATCTGTACCTACATATACCGAGTTGCGGTAAACACCAACACCAATACATACAATTACATAATGTAGTGTATCTAATTAATGAAGTCTTTAAATATCTGTATGTTTGTTTAAATAAGTACATAGTTATCGTGAGAATATTGTCGAGTCGACAGCATCGCTTGCAAATATTGACGGAGTCGTCCGAACACCACCGCACCATTGTCCCGCGCCGGAATCGTATAAATCAGGTTCTCTATATTATTATTACAAATCCGATTTGAAGAATAATGGGAACATTGTATAATCATCGTTGTATATTGTACTCGTAGGTAGGTATAGCATCTGAAAACATGATTACAGAAATGATCTACGTCATATACGTAGTTGGTAGATATAATCCCGCACTATCTACCTACGATGAAACTACATCCTCGTTATACATACCTACGTATAGTGTGAGTGAACCACACACGGGGTTTATTTGAATCAGTAAAGTTGTTACATTAACACCATTTATCTTAAATCTCATAAAAAATACACTGAATACGAACAAAACTTTGAATGTTCTTTACAATCCACAATATGCAGTGATTACTATTTGTACATTATTTCAAACACTCTAGTCGCGATCACTGAAATACGACCAGGATATGGCATCAATTATGAACCCCTCCCGTGTAAAAGAATGCTCGTGTTTCACGTCTGACAGACAGACATACAGACGTTTTGTTTATTTGTTGAGAGGGTTGCTGCACCTCGCGTCCGCGGCCGCGTCGGCTCTAGGCGGGTTACGTAGAGCAATCGACGTAAATATCTATCACTGTACCAATATTCATCAAAATCGTTCCAGCGGTTTAATCACAAAAACGTAACGGACAGACAACCGCCAGACAAAGTTAGTTTCACATTTGAGCGAGCGAGTAGGGATGTGTCCGTTTATAGAAGTAAACACCTCGTAGGTAGATGTTGTGACGTCACCTCACAGCTGTCATGTAGGTACACTGTGACTGTACAGTACATGGCACAGGTACATTCCATACATACATAGTAGTAGGAAGTACATGTCTGTATAGATGACAGGCCGCTGCGTATCACGTCCATATAAATCTTGTTTATTGACATTGAAGGCACGTTGACGGTCCCTCGAGTCGCCTCTACACTACACTAGTGCAAGGGCTGTATTCGCTACACGTTTAGGTAAACACGACGCCTCTCATTTATTATTGATTCGATCTCATGTAAAATATTAAAGGTAAGATATAAAGTAAGTGTTCGCTGTGAACATGTTCCCGTCCGCCCTCCTCCGTTCCTACCCGACCTACTCTACCCCTCCTCGATCCAAGTTTACCTACCCTACATGTACTTACTTAAATTTACTTCAATTTATTTACTTGTTAGATTTAAACAATAAAGGGTGACTTGTAGCCCGACCGCAATATCTCAGATTTAATGTCAGATTTAAGCTTAAATCTGACAAAAATGTATGGACTACATTTTGACCTTTCACTTTTGCTGTAAGAACCGGCTCGATTTAAAAACCGGTTTCACCGAAAATTCGTTTTTTTTTATTTCGAAAATAAAAAAAATACAGTTTCAACTTCGTCCGATTTTGTTTTCCCTAGTGAACCCTTCCTTTTATTTTAAGATTTATAATTTAGCGTAATATTGTATGTATGTAAAATAGAAAGACATCGCTTCAATGTGAACATATCTTAGCCAGTAGACTCCCTCCTCCATCGAGTCCATGTAGTACACCCCTAGAACTAGTAATGAAACCCACGACACGAGTCATTGACATCGACAGGAACAAAATATACATTACTTTCCGACATTAATGAATAAAAGCACGTTGTAAACGAAATCTCCGTTGTTTGCCCAAGTGTCGTGATACAATTGATGACATTTAATTTAGGTCACTCGTAATAGCTACCCCTACCCCTACCCCTACCCGGACCCGTACACCTACACCGTGTATCCGGTGATTTAGTTAACAACAACTTGCAACGAACATAACCTAGGACAATAGGTAGGTATACGTATGACACCTATAGACTCACTTTGCTACCTGAGGATTTATCTAATTATCTGACTACATTTGTACTCTATATACAGCCGGTACACGGCACGCCCTCGAGACCTGCCACGGCACGGCGTAATATACCGCCTATGAGTCTCCGTGCCGTTTCACTTCGATCACCCGCTACATTTGCCGCGTACAAAGGATACACATTTTAAACGTGTGCGCTCGTGACGTTCCTTCCCTGACAGTTGCGAGGCTAGATGCCGGCGCCCGACGCCCGGCGTCTGTCGGTCGGCTGGAGGTGGTGACCTGGTTCCTCCGGTCCACTGCACACCGCGTGACCGCCTCCAGGTAACCTAACAACGGTACACAATGTTAGCTAATGTCATCGTGTCGTCTCTCGAGTACCGGTGTGCCGGTGTGCCGGTGTACCGGTGTGTCGGTACCGGTGCGGGCTCCATTCCGCGGGTCGTTTGTTCAAGAACGTGGAATAAACGACGTATTATCTTTGTGTTCGCGCAAATTCAATTCTTTTAGAATGTCGCGTGTTTCCGAGTGAACGCTCAGGGGTATTAAAGTACCCGGTGAAGGGATTTATATGTCGTTCGTTGCGGGGAGGTATCCCCCGTGCTACCGGTGTACTATAACCGAACGTCACCCTGTTCCCCGTTGATAATGTGGAGCTCGAGTGACACCATGATGGATGACATCACGATCCACCTCCTCTTTACTGTTGTTGTCATAGTTTCTTCCCACAATTGCTCTACGTAACTATTGTATACTTCTACTTTTTTATTCTCATTATACCTTCGTTCGTCGTTAGTTCGTTCTTCATTCGAATATATTATTTATAAAAAAAATACCATAACATTGTTGTAGATCTTCATACACATTTACCTACTTCATATAATATATTGAATTGTTTTAGTGTAGGAGACCGATCTCCATAAAATGTATGAATTCGTAAAGGGTCCCGATTCGATCCCGAGTATATTTTATAGGGCTATAACTTGCACATGCAGCTTACTAAGCAGTTAGTTATGGCCGGTCGGTGCGTGGAGTGGTCCCGCTCGCTCGCTGCACTCGTCGTCGTCGTCGTCGGTCGGTCGGCATGAAACTCAACTTCCTCTATAAGAGCAAGGTGTCAATGAAACCGACACATTCACTAGACGAGAAGTCATGTAGAGACGGGTGTATACGTACCGTCGGGGAGTTGGAGAGGGACAGCCGGACGATAGGGGATGTTTTCGCTCTCGTTTGGGGGTAGCGTCGGAGGGGGGTAGGGCGGACGGCGGTGCCGGGTGTGGAGTACGTACAGTGATCGTAGGGCGGGCGGGCAGCGCGCTCGGCTCGTCGCGGCCGCGCTCTACGTCCGCGCGTCGCGTGTCTCCCTGCAGTGTCGGGACGTTGCATCGGCCCGGCTCGCTCCTCTCCCATCAGGTACTACCGCTGGACTATCCGACGTCGAGTGTCACACAGTTGAGGCTTGTTTAGTCGATTCTAACCCCAAGGTCACACTCCCGCGTGTCGAGAGAGAGACGCGCGGCGACGACGATGTAAACATTCATATACAGGACCTTTCACTTTGTTGCGTATTTAAGTATAGTTTCTAGTAGATAGATACACACACTACCTACATACCATTGTTAATTTACATAATCAAAACATGTACTTAATGCCATTATTTTATAGATACTTAGATTGGATTCGACGGTGTATTCCGATGAGTTTACCTGGTCGAACGAGAAGCGGAACCGATCGGAATAGACATTTAATTCGGGTAAAGTTAGGAGAACACTGTTTCGGGTCAGTTTTCGAAGAGGGTTAGGTTCGTAATGAAACGGTAACTTTTTACCCGGCTGCAAGGGAAAGTTTACAATATTTGGTGTTCCTAACCTAACTCGCTTCCGGGTCGGGTTCGGAATCATCTGTGAAATGAGTCTGGACCCGAACACGTACTATAATACCCCGGCAGTGGTAGTGACAGTAGCGGAGACTTCGCCCCCCGCCCTCGAGGGGCGAAGCACCCTTATTTATCGTCTCGTTACTCCACAATCTCCCTCGAGGAAACCACGTAAATAAGTAACGGAAGGTTATTATAACGTTATAAAACCTAATCACTCTTATATCGGGGATATATATGATACGCTCCACGTCTCAAGCGTCACGCTCTGAACTCCTCACGTTTTGAATATCTGAATAGAAATGATTTGTTACAACATTGTAAAGTCAAATTTTTACTTAATTGTTTCTCATGTAACTTCAGGACCTCAATATATTAGACGAAACACATTTAATTCTTTTAAAACATTGTTGTTTTTAAAAATATGTATTATTTTGTGTTACATACAACCAATACACACACACACACACACACACACACACACACACACACACGCAAGTAGTCACAAGGTGCCAGTCTTCCATCGGATACATATCGTAGAGTATCTCCGACAGAGAGACACGACCTAGTGGTAATGTTGCCGAGCGTCGGTTGGAATGTAAGCTTTAGGTGCACCATTGCTTGTATCACGTCAATAATATGGGTTAGTGTCGATGTCCGTTCCATCTCAATCCGATGATAAACAAATATGTCACTGGATCCATCCTGGATCTGGCGAATGGATCTTCTGAGAATATTGCGGTTCGTACCGGTTTGTAATGTTAGGTACATTACAAACCGGTACGTCTTGTACACTCGCTAACGACATATTGTGGTCACCTCCACCGAGCTTACCTCCACTAGTGTTAGCTCGTACGACCCAGTGCAGTGCGAGTGGTCTAACAATATATTGTGGTCACCTCCACCGAGCTTACCTCCACTAGTGTTAGCTCGTTCGACCCAGTGCAGTGCGAGTGGTCATTTCAGTCTGAAACTAATCTTATGGTATATTTTGTTTGTTTCTTTTGAATGTGTTACGTGAGTTTTTGTCGTTAGATCCTAATTTATTGTCCTGTACGTACTTATGGTACATACAGTAGGTATATTCGTACTACGTATGTACCTACCTAGTTATAGAGAGCTCTTGTCACCCGCCGTCCATTAGACTGATCGTAAGCTGTTGTTACAATATCGTATCTTCTTAAAAAAGAAGACTCAAGTACAGATGAAATGTTACATTATTTGTTGACTTTCGGTTCGAACTGAACACACCATTTTACATAGATAGATACACTTATTTGATATACTACCGACAAGTCTGACAATATGTCGCACACTTCACACTAGTGCAAACGTTACGAGCTCTCTAGATGTTATCCATTCTCAATGGTCATGTATTATAAACAATGTTGGTGTTTCTATGTACATTTGGTTATCAATATATAATGTACAATATTGTACGTAGGTACGTATATCTCTCGGTGTAAGTCTCGGTAGACGGAGAATGCTCTTTATGTAATTGGTAGTGTAGGTCAGTTGAATCGTCCCACTTGGGCCGTAGTAAGTAGTACGTGTGTAGGACGAGTTCACTAGTCGTGTCGCGAGGCTGCGTCAAAGTCAACGGTAAAGGACCTCTTCCTATATGTAAGTAACGAACGCACCAACTTACTCGAGATTGTTTACACTTGTCTCTGCACTGACCGACCAAGGAATACTTATACAGCGAATGGGAGTTGTTCTACAAGTCTACGTGAACAGCTTTTGTTCTACGACTTTTGAAAATTCTATTAATATTTGAGGTTACGAATAGAACCAACGTGGTCTTAGTCTGTCCAGTGCCTTCATAATAATATAACAATCTGAAGTATCTTCATTAACCCTTTCCTTCTAATAATATTTACCCAATATACTTAGGTCCTCAATTTAACCCTTTTCGTTAACTTTCTTAACCTTTTTAAATTACCGCTAAAATAAACAATGTAAAATGTGAAGAGGCCGCGAAGTGCGGAACCCTAAATTAAGTTACAATATAAAGTTATATTTATACAGAACCATGAAATGTGTCAATAAAAAGTGAATGAAATATAGTCCGCGCACTGTGTGATGGCTCGCGCCACTCGCCGCCCGCCCGCTCCGGTCTCAGCCTATCGGGTTCTCCGTGTAGTAACAAAATACTTACTTAATAGGTATATCGATGTGAATTTGGAATGAGAGTCTCGAACATTCGACCGGTTAAATTGAAAAACTAAAGATCTACTAAGATAACAAATGACTCAAGATTAATTTTCTAGGTGTAGTCTACAATCATACTCGTAGACTACACCTAGATCATTAATTTCTCACCACTAAAACCTTATTTAGAATAGAATAGAATTTATTGAAACAAATACACGACGTAGTGTACTCTCAAATAAGAAACAATAAGAGTTTGTTATAGATAATATTAAATACAAAAGACAGAGAATAAATAGTAAGTATCTGAGAAGTGGTGTGGTGCCCGAAGGGGTAATTACGCTTTGCAACTGTCGTAGATTACAAAATAACGTAA
The DNA here is from genome assembly GCA_951213275.1 of Idaea straminata. NCBI lineage: Eukaryota > Metazoa > Arthropoda > Insecta > Lepidoptera > Geometridae > Idaea > Idaea straminata. The sequence continues at coordinate 259,209 of OX577862.1, forward strand.
CTTTTTGATTTCCGATTGGGTTGTTTTTATAAAAAATATAAATGAACTATAATCGCATGAATCCGGGTAACGTTGTCCCGGACGCAGGGCTTGGAGACAATATTTTAGGTATAACGCGCAGCGCAATATCGTATAGGGCGCGGAGTATACCTGGTCGTGAGAGAGGAGAGGTTATTACATCGCGTTTTATGTAAAGGTGCTTCCAAGTTGTAAGGGTTCTATGATCTGCGGGTGAAGATTGACTTGCTGTAGTGTAGGTAGTGTAGTGTAGTGTAGTGTAGGTAGTGTAGTGTAGTGTAGTGTAGTGTAGTGTAGTGTAGTGTAGTGTAGTGTAGTGTAGTGTAGTGTAGTGTAGGTAGTAGGGTCAGTGAACAACACAATAAAACATCGTTTACATTTAAATAAATATATTTATAGGAAGATTGCCAAGTATAAGTTGTCACTCAACCATAGTACAGAGCAAAGGTCTCCCTCATCTGTCTAAGTCGGTCCTGAGTCAGTCTTATATGGAATCGCGTCGTAGAGGGTCGCGCTTCACTACGTGTACCGTGTCAAATTGACAATAATTTCTATACTCGTACCTACTTAGTCAAACAGTTAAAATGTAAAAAAATTGTCGCGTTTCACGTTTTGAATCCTATTTAAAGCTCTCCGTGTGAATCTAAGTCAAATGGAGCGTTAACAAAAACCGTTATGTTATTAGGAAACAATAGACAGCAACACATGAATAGGTACAGAAATATTCGAGTATACCTCGAGCGACAGCTAACAGAGCACCTTATACTTGGCCACAAACTTGGCTACCTCAACTCGGTACAACTTTTCACTTTCAACTCGGCATCGAGACTTATTTAAAAATACATGATGTCTCCGAACCTTCGAAACTTCCATACACTTGAGTTTAATTCATTTTTTAAACAAACTTAGTTAACGTAGGATTAAAGTTTTAGTCTTTTTTAGCTCTACAAGATATGTAGACAGTAATTGAGATGGACCTCCTGTTTGTAAGGTAATGACAACCTCCCGCCTGACTGATGACGTAACACGAACCTCCTCAACTACTGTATAACAAGTAACACGATCACATTCCGGAAGCCTTCCATACAATATCCGACCTATGTTGAAGGGCTTTATACAATACCTTCCTTCATATTTTACCATACAATGTAATATATATTTAGTTGGACCACGGGCCCTTACCGAGTCTCGTGGTTGGACTACTTGGACAGACTTTGTGGACTCATACCAGCTAGAAATTCATTTGAATCTAAAGACATGACATTTATATATACATTATACTCATAATTATAGTGGATGGTTATCTAAAATCCTCGGTTCATATAAATAGATAGGTATTGTAAAGGTGCGTCGATGTGAAATGAACCGCGCCGGGACCGAACCCGCTCCTGCTCCACGCACTTCACCGCACACAACGTGACCATACATACATACATACACTACACATGTATCCAATATGTTTATTTATTGTCTGTCACGTATTGTTTGTATCGGGTAACCCTTTGATTCGTCCCAAATATTTCCAAATGGGACGAGATTAAAATTGAAAAAAGTTGAACTTACGTTGTGATAATCGTGTGTTATGTGTGTTTACAACAAACCAGACATAATTCTAATAGTGTATGTATATTTCCACACAAAATAACAGCATATTTACATTATTTAAGGTGAAATATTCGTTGTATGACCTACATGAATGTACACGTACCTCTCTCTATGTAACAAGGTAAACATACGTTCTATAGTCCCAAACCGGCACGGAACCCGCTACCGGGTCAACATACGTATAATCCGACTAATCGCGCATTATTTGATTTACGTTTCTCTGGATTCAATTTTCAATTACATCCCATATCGAAAAAAATAATTTATCCCAAATGTATGACAAATGAAACAATGATTGGTGAAGTTTGTGTGTAGACACCTAGAGTAAGTAAATAGGTACAGATTGTATAATGTAATCAATCATAATAATTTATTGTATTGTCACATATATGTTACTTTGTACGAGAGTGTTTGGTAGAGAATCGACTGTCCCGAACGGACTGAACACTGGGGGGATAGTAGATGTACACTATCCCTCCTATAAGTTCCATTGTATGTTGCACACAGTGTTAGCAAATCGTTGCTCCATTTAACATTCTAATGAAATCGCGACCCGTTTAACACGTTCAGCGCCGTCCGCCGCCCGGTCGCCGGTTGCCGTCGAACCCTATTTCATTCAACCTCCAGTTTATGGACGAACGAATAGATCACGGGATCGGACTAGATTCGACACCGATCACGCCGAGTTGTTGGATACCGTTACTGTTCTAATTATAGTATAACTTTTACATTGGAATTGCAATATAATTAAGCACTACAATGAAATCTAAGTATTATACCACAGAACGTACACGTAAACTGCAGTAAGATCATACGCTCACGTATTGTACCACGATTAATGAACACAACGCCCGTTCTATCCCTACTCTCGTCCCCAACCCCCCCCGGGACGAGATTGCTCCCGTCGTGTGATCCTGACAATGGACATTAGAGATAAGACAGTTATCTACAAATAACAACAACGTGTTCTAACACTTCTGTGTATGTTTGTTGCAATAATGGGATCTAATGGCGAGTTATGTCGTACACATAGATACTATATAAATGGTCGATACTTTAAAGTTTATATTATCTATATAATAATATATAAGTTCAATAGTTGCCTTCGAATCTGAAATGACCGGATCGACCAGCTGTCGTCGGACGAACGTTCTGTCTCAATTCTGTATAGGCCTTTTATACCCTTTAATTTTTTATTTAAACCTTTTATTTTGAAAATAAATGTATTTGCAGAAAAGATGTGGGACAGATATCTATCTAATAGACATAAAGTTCAGTCCTGATTTACTGACCGATATATCAACGCACAGCTGAAACCAATGGACGGACCTATATATGACGTACGTCACTAACACAGGATTTTAGATAATTCAACTCAATTCAACAACTAGTATTTCATGAATTATGTGGAATTAAAATTGAGCAAAATTAAGTTGATGATGTTTTGATTTTTCTCCAGATCAATTGACCACAAAATTTCAACCACAAACCAGTGGAAATGGTCAGTTGGCACTTTAATTCCTCAACTGACAACTTGTGGTAAAATAACACAATAGAAATCCCAATTGAGCTGTGAACATTGAAACCTGTTTAGTATTTAGGTAGACGGAGAGGGTGTAACAATGAGACCGCTCGACGCTCGTTGAGGTACGATGCCACCCGGTCTATATAGTTACACCCTGTATAGATTAATCGATGTTATGTATGTTATCTGTGTAATGAATATTATCCTGGATATTGTACATAATATTATATGAACCGACTGTCTGTGTGTACAATACGTCTCTCCCCCGCCCGAATATATCAAGATAAATGGCATTGTATGTGTTAATAGAACCAAGTTCCATTTCATTAGTAGCTCGTCGCGCTAGATGGCGCTGTACGTAATGTCCTGCTACCCCCCTCCCCCCCTCGACCCGCACGTAGGACGCAGATATACACGCGACGGATCAAGCGACGATTCAAGTCACGTATCTGTTCTTAAAAACGGGGGAACGATACTCAACTCATTTACACTTTCGTTTCACAGAAATACGGTGTATTTTTGTGTAAAAAAGTTTTTGGAAAATAGGGGGCGCGATAAAAAAAATCTGTGAGTATAGTGAAAGCAGACGCGGGGGATATCACTTCTGTCGTACCTGTCGTGTTGTTAAACTTGTGTTACCGCTCGCTTGGCCAGATACTGGAGTTGTCTACTCGTGTTAGGGGGATCTTTTTGGAAATAATGGTCCCAGTTTTGGGTTGGGACGAGTTGTACACTTTGATTTTAAACAGCTACGTTGTAGTGTTAATTTGTAATTAGTTACTTTAAAACATAATTTTCCAAGTATAAAAACTATAGGTATATTTTCCATAACAATATTATTATATACCTATACATAATCCAAATGATGGTCGACTGGACCCTCATTAAAAAAGGGCTCCGATCCAATAACAAAGACTAGTATCTAAGCCCACTTCCCCAATATCATCCTGTTATTTTAAACAACTTTATAACCTTGGATTAAACCGAAATGAACGAATGATAATTGTCAATTGAAATTCACTTGTATCACGTAAGATATAGAGTTGAAGGTCGTGATAGCTAGCTACAGTGAATGTTGTGTGTCGGTGGCGGTGTAATGGCAGTTATCACCTCTCCTTACACATTAGTGAGGGATTATAGGATTGTGACGTCACACGCCCCCTCCCTGCCCTGATCGTTACACTAGCCAGTACAGTACACCCGGCTCCGGTCGGCAATAAGCATTAGCTGTACGTTTAGACGGACCGTTCCATTGTCAGGGAGTAATGGCGGCGCGATACCTACTCACTATAGGTAAACTTGATTAGGTTAGACGCCGGCAACTTGCACCGTCTTGGAGTTCATTGTTTAATGTAGAGTTTAATTTGTTGAATAGGTCCCAACTCATCCAAGTAACGAGTGCGTGACGTGTCGTGTAACGAGAGTAGACCGTGAGCCGTAAAGTACAACATAAAATTGCAGGTACATCGGTAAGCACCTATTGGCTCGGAGCGCGGGGCGCGGGGTGCGGGGCGCGGGGTGTCTGTCTAGACAACATTACGTACCTAGGCTCATGTTCAGTATCGGTGATATAGCTTTCGCCCGCGACTTCGATGGCGTACGGGGAGCCTACGTCGTCATATGCTAGATGTTACAATGACAGTAACGTTGCGCCTTGTGGTGGGGTGGGTACGGTGACACACATATATGTATACACACACACAACACAGTATGTATGTATGTATGTTAGAGACAATGTTTTACATTGAGTTGTGAATCATAGAGAACTACTGACCGAATGAACTACTCTTGTTTACATTTGTTGCTATATCCTAACGTTACAACAGTTCAAGTTGACGTCGAACATCTCGGCTGGCACATTAGAGAATGCAACAATTATTATTCGTGTAAAAATGACCATATCGAAAATTATTTGTAACGTCACATTCACATCAAAACATAGTACCGAACACTGCACCGGGGCGCTGGGGCGATGGGGCGTTGGGGCGACGATAGTGGCGCCTCCTGTCGGCTCGAAGGTCGCCGTTAACGAATACTTATCTCCTTGTTTATCATCGCTTCACGGTTGCGTCACACCCATAGAGGAAGGGTACCTCATGTCTAGAGAAATCGCGTCCGAGGCGGAGTCATAACGTTTATACCAGTAGGTACTGTAACTCTGTAACACTCCATACTAATTGTCACACGTGTTGATAGTATATCACCAAATATTATGTATTTCTTTGCCAAAATCGTAAACTGTACAGTTCCAACTTGCAGACACGATTCTCCGAAATATAGGTAATAAAAATGATACATATTACGTTTTATCGGTGTTTATTTTTAAGATATTTACGTTCGGTCGACGGTAATGGATGACATGAGCACTCTATAACAACCTTTATGGTGACATAAGAGGAAGGTACCCAGCTATAGAGATGAACAACAAGTCGACAGTCGGTAAGCAAGTGTCTATCCACCTTTGTCGTAGGTTTCATTATGCAAATAACTTGACCCTTCTAAATCTCTCACTAAATGTAGATGTAGATCCTTCGACCCTTTTCACAGCAAACAGTTTAAATGTTGTACCTACCTACCTACCTATACCTAGGTACCTATAGCGCCACTTTTACTTGTTAAAGTTTTGACAGTTAAAGTTTGCGAATAAATAGCTTTCGAAGTGATTATTTGGAGGTAAATCGTATATTCTGAGCGCGTGCGATACGAGGCGCCGCCGGACTGTTAGATGTTCGCCATTTGTCATCCTCCCCTCGTAGCGGCTCGAGCCGCCCGAACGAGCGCCCCGCGAGCGCCCCGAGCGCCCCACGAGCCTCGCTGCGATTCGTAACAAATTACCCACACACATACACAAACACACCCACACAAATAGAGAAAGAAAACAGATATTATCTATGTTGCGTGAAATACGAGTTCGGTGGAGTTTTTCAGAATTACTCTTTGTAATTAATTAGTTGAGTGGGATCTACCGCCACCGCACCACCGCACCGCACCGCTCCGCGCCGCGTGCCAAGGGGGCGGGGGGGCGCTTCTGAGATTATTTTAGGAGTCTGAGATAGGCACCTGGTATTTTAAGTAACGAGGGAGAGATTTTAATTTATTTATGTATTAAATCGATGGTATGGTATGATACGTATAAAATATGTGAAGACACTTGAAAACGTATGAAGAACATAAATCCAGTAGAATTGATCACGCGTCGTCGATAGTAAAGCAGATCGTACACTAGCCCGCACCGCGATCACTCCGACCGATACCGGGATAATCCGGCTCGTTAGACCGGCTCGCACCGGTTCACACCGGCCGGTTATACCTCGCGTTCATATGTCATTTGATAACATCGACACAACGCGACGACGACGGTCTAGTTTCGTATCCGTACTCCGGCCGCGACCGCATGCGACACTGCAGGGGTAGAGGGGGGGGGGGGTAATACCGGGACATTTATAGATCATGTTTTAATTTGTTTAACGTAAACTGAACATAATGAAGTAGTCGCGACGCAGGAGATGGCGCAGGGATAGGAGACAAACATACTTACGGGATATACAGTCACTTATATTATCCAGAAATAATAATAAATGAAGTATATTTAAATAAAGTAGATACAGAACAATCCGAAAGGAGACACTTATATACTGTTCATTAATACCAATATTTATACATTACAACCGATCTTAACTTCAGTTTACATGTCACACAGTAATAAAGGCCCGTTATCGTGGTAACACTTTCAATATCTATTCATAAGATCGAACACATCGGGCGGAGGGAAGCCGCTAAGTAAACACTGCCAATATTATATTGGAGAGAGAAGGACGAGCGCGGCGCGGTGGGCGGCGACGCTAATCCCCGCGGATCTCACGAACTCTCGGAGACCGAGACCCGGCCAACACCGACACCGACACCGACAGATACCTTCCATACAAGCCGGAGTAAGTGAAACCCGTCGGGTACGGTTGTATTACCTACCTATAGGACAATATCGACCACATTGAAGGTGTAGCAGTCCCCGTGTGCTGGCACTACTCACTAGTCGTTCTACTAAATGTTACCTATATTACAATATACATAGGTATAGGTAGGTAGGTACCTTTATTATGTATAACCTATCCCTACTGAGGAATTCTTGTCACCGAGAATATTTCGAGTATTATTAGCATTCCACAAATCTTGTCTACAAATTCTTAACATAAGATTCAAGAATATATTTATCCCGTGTATTTATACTCCATGTGTATGTTAGTATGGAATGTGTGTGTGTGTGTTATAGGTATAATTTGTCACAAGTATAACTGACGTGTGTGGAGATTGGAGGGGGGGGGGGGCGTAACATCCAATTAAACTTCGAATTGCAATCCCAGGTGTTGCCGCGCCGGCGGCGCCGACCACGCCGGACTCACCACGATGTACTATACGTAAAATATCGCGTTCTATGCATTACTTAGATAATTAACTATTTCATATTATATTTTAATCCTTGTTTAGAATTTAATTTCGACTGTTATTTGTTGTAAAGACAAAATAAAACGGTAAAGTTTACAAACGAATGAAGAGAAACAGGTAAACAAGGCGGAATGATACAACAACTTTGAAGTCCAATACTCTCCCTGGTTTTGTAAAAGACTATAGATACCTATATGTAGTATAGATACCTACAGACGGATGGACGGACGTACAGGATATGCTTACAACGAAGTATTATTTGATTAATGAATAACTTCGAATTGAGGTTTTAATGAAGTCTAGTTTTGAAGGATTATATAATATGATTGAAGCCTATCGGCACCGTACCCAATATCAATATCATTTACGGTCTCCGTAAATACGATCATGTTTCAGAATATCGCAGTAAGCTTAAATGGTTGCCCATTCGTCTGCGTAGAGATTCTCATGTTCTTTCACTACTTTATAGAATTCTGTTCCTACCAACTTCTCCTTATTATCTAAAATCTCGCTTTCAATTTCGTCATTCTCCCTCTAAATCTGTCCGTTCCTCTAAAGTTCTTCTTCTAGCGGTTCCTGACCGCTCTTCTACTTTCTACCACAACTCCTTCACCGCTCGCGGAGTAGAATTGTGGAATGCTCTGCCTGCTTTTATTCGGCAATCCAAATCTTTGGCTGTTTTTAAAGCCAATGTGTACAAGCATTACCTTGCTCTCGCTGAAGCTAGTCAATCAAACATATAAATGTCCTATTGTTTCATTGTACGTATATATTTATGTGTTGAAATGTATTTATTTTTATTGTATGTATGTTTAATTATTTATGTATTTTAATATTTATTATTTTATATTATATATTATTTTAATACGTATTTATTATTATCCTCCTTATATTTCTGTCGCGTTATAAACAACCCACCCATCCCCTTCCTTAATTCTTGTCCATCCAAAGGTTGCCTGGAAGAGATCGCTTTTAGCGATAAGGCCGCCCATTGTGCCATATCGTAAGGTACTAAATATTAATTTTCTTTTAGCATATAAGTAGTTATAAGTTAGAATTTATTTTTGTTTTTGTTGTATGTAATCATTTTGCGTTCTGTTTTTATGGTGCAATAAAGTGTTTATCTATCTATCTATCTATCAAAATATTTCCAAAATCAAAAACATTCCGTATTGAAATTATAAAACAAGTAAAAGTAAATATTTAATAAGTAAGTCTATAGTGTATAGTTTCCAGTCGTCTAGCGTCTGTGTGTCCGCGAGTACCGGACTGTAGTGTACTAGTGTTATAGAGCTACACTAGACTACACTAGACTACACTAGAGTAGAGTAGACAGACGGAGCTCATCACGGTCTGGTTGAACGTCTCGACACGTCTAGCCGACACTTCTAGTTGCCCGACTGGAACATGTTTCTGTATGATTACCGACTTACTTCTACATCATATACCCTTAGAATGTTAGTGAACTGGTTATCAATACAAGATACACCTACTACATGGCGCCCCCCTACTCCCGGGGGAGCGATCGTTCATCGTGCAGGTGTACCGTGTCACATGACGTCGACCCATTGTCCCGTGGGAATATCGCACGTCACGTGACGTATCACGTCTTTAACTACACACACACCTACACTACATCCGGCGTCAATCTATAAATGACCGCACTGTCAATCAATCATCCGATACTGTGGTACCATACGAATTGGACGCGGCATTCATACGTGTGTCAAAGTACGTTCAAAGTACGTGTATCTTTAGCTACGTACATTGCTACGTCGCCTCGTAGCTGTCTACGACACTGTGCTACAGAGCTACGAAGTCGGCCCTTAGACACCGTCTCACTATACGCGATACTATCTATATATATAAAAATGAATTGCTGTTCGTTAGTCTCACTAAAACTCGAGAACGGCTGAACGGATTTATCTTATCTTAGTCTTGAAATGTTCGTGGAGGTCTAGGGAAGGTTTAAAAGGCGAGAAAAAATCGAATAACCGATATTCCCACGGGATCGGGACTTACGCGGGTGAAACCGCGGGGCGCAGCTAGTAATAATATAAAAGATAAAACGAAAAGCAACAACTTGAGGTGTATGTATCCCGGCGCGGTCGATCTATGCGTAGTGCGTACACTGTGGTACGTCAGTTGGTCGACTGAGTCCGTCATCTCTCTCGATGCATTTCAAAGTTACGATATATAAATAAATCACTAAGAATGCAAATCAAATTAAAATTGGACCGACCTCGAGGTAAATACAAATATACATCTAAATCAGTAAAACCATAAAAGGCCCTTCCCTCCGGATCGCTGTAAGGTGTAGACGTGTTCAGAACCTTTGTTATTTTATTTCTGTGAAAATTAAATACAAAATACAACAAAAATATTCCGGCAAAATAATAGGAGAACATAAAGACTGTGAGGTGTGAGAACGGGTGAGTCAAGCACATCCCTCTGGTGACGCAAGCGCAACTGCATCCGCCCCTTACGCACCTGATTTGGCGTCATCCGATCCGCCCACTACTACCCCAGTGCGCTACGCGGAGGGCGTTAATCGATATTCGCACAGAGAGACATCACCTCCTCGCTGTCCTAGTAGCCTAGTACAATGGACAAGACGGCTGTACAATCGATGTCAGATATGGAGCTACAAACAACCCCACCGAGTTATGGATTTAATCCGTCAAAAAGAAGAAGAACGGAAGAAGATGACAGCACAATCACACATGTTCTATGTGATTTTAAACAAACAAACAATTAAACAAATGTTTGCGGCATTTACAGGCTCACAAGAAAAAGAACTTAAAAAATTAGTACAGAAACTAAATGATATACAACAAACAAACAATGATTTAATCAAGTCTGTAGAATTTATTTCTACACAAAACGAAGAGCTTAAGAACAAAATCACACATTTAGAACGGCAGCGAAAGGATGATCAAACCACAATAACCATTTTGGAATACAAGTTAGAAGAAATACAAATGAATAGTTTAAAAACAACCTTTGAAATAAAAAACGCTCCTAAAAAACCTAACGAAACAAGAGAAGACCTCATAGAGATGGTCACGTGCCTATCCCAGAGTATAGATTGCAAAATAAGCAAATCAGATATCAAAGATATTTACAGAGTGAAGGGGAAGGAACTAGAGAAGCAGAATACCCCGATAATTGTTGAGACTACGTCTTCGATTTTGAAAACAGATTTTCTAAAGATGAGTAAATCTTTTTTTATCACAGTTGCTCATAAAGTGGATCTTATTCAACGGCTTTTAGGCTCATAATCCAACATATTATGCACGCGTGCGTTTTAGATTTATTAACTAGTGCTGTAAAGTTATCCCGAAAAGGTAGGTACCAAAGAGTTTTTTAGCTAGCAAAAATGGTTGTCTCTAAAGTCGGTTTACGAACGAAAATTTTACGTGATAATGACTTAGAAAACGATTAAAAATTGAGTTGTTTATTTTTTGTTTTTTCTTTACTTAAATATATTGTTTTTCCGTACCATTGTATTTTGTTCTTAACCCCCGACGCAAAAACAAATAGAAAAACCCTAAAAAATAATGTATGTCACACGAGGATGTATAGGTTAAAAGTCTTTAGCCTGGCCTTTCCGGAGCATAATTAACAAAAAAATATTGCCTTAAAAAATGTAAACATAGAGTTATCACAAATATTTTGTTAATTATTATTTTGTTTTCTTTTCAAGTCTTTTCTTTTATTCGCAACTGTGATAAAAAACGTCGTACGATATACGTGTGGAATTGATATTTGCATCTTGGCTTCTATAACACGCTCGCTGCCGCTCGCGCGTCATAAACCGCCTCTATGCAAAGATCAATTTACCACACTTATATCGTAATGTACTATAACAGAAGACACAAAAGTAAACTATGCTATAAACATCTAGGAGCTTACAACTCAAACTGAGACTCCAATTTATTTGGCTGAACATCTTACTGTGAAAGGATAGCGTCTCTACTTCTTGGCAAGGGACCTTACGAAATCTAAGAGCTACAAATTTTGCTGGACTTCATACGGAAGAATTTACATAAGGAAGGACGAAAATACACCAATAATTACGATAAAAAACGAAGCCCAGGTGCAACAACTAATGCAACAAAAATGACTATTAGATCTCTTGGTAATTATTAATAATATAGGTATAACTAATTTGTTTATTCAACTACACGGTCATCTTTGGCTATATTTACTTTCTCATTTTCATAATAAACTCAATATCATTCTAATGGTTACCTACTACAAATACTCACAAACCTGCAAACACACACACAAACCTATATACAAAACTACGTACAAAACAAATACATATTTTAAAATACCACTGATAATATCAGTAATATTCTTTAATGAAATTAAAATAAGCAACTATATAATACTTTATTACAAAAACATAGCCTTCGTAGATAATTTAGCTAACTATGTACAACTGAAGAATATCTCTAGTAGCTCACTGAAAGGGATGCTATATCCATGTCACGCATTTACTAAAAATAAAAACACTAAGAAAAAGATTAAAACATTTTATGGATAATTCAGAAAACATTTTAAACGAATTGGACGAAACCTATCTTTCAGTGAGCTGTAGCATAGAAAGTCTATCGACATATAAAATTTTTAATATTTCAGACCTCAAAATAATTACGCAAAATATTAGAAGTGTTTACAGTAATTTAGACGATCTTCAATTAAATATAAGTTTGCTTGATTTTACTCCAGATATTATAATATTAACCGAATGCAGATTAAATAAAAGTAAGAATATCCCTACATTACCAAACTATTATTATGCGACATCCACAAAACATCTGAACCAAAATGACGGGGTGGTTGTTTTCATTCACAATAATCTCAAAACAGATATAAAAGAAAATTTCATAGAATATTGAAAGATGCCTCATGCATACAAATTTCCTTGTTGGATATAATTATATTGGGTGTTTATCGCTCACCATCAAATGAAAACGCAGAAAATTTCATAGATTCATTGGAAAATCATTTACATACGATTAAAAATAGCAGAAACATAGTAATTAGCGGAGATATAAATATAAATCTTATACCAAAACCGAAAGATAAAAATTACACGATACAAAACAGAAGCAATTACCTAAATATGTTAGCCGAACACGGTATACTGGCTGGTCACAACATTCCTACAAGGGAGGAAAGTTGTCTTGACCACTTTATGATAAAAATCGACAATTCACATTTTTCAAATGAAATATAGAGAATGTAAGAAAGTCGTAGTAAAACTATTACAAGGGTTATACTACAATGAAACGGAGCTATTGTTAATAATTGTATTGTAATAAAGTATAGTTCTAGTGAACTGCATGTGTCATGTCATAATAATAAAACTTATATATACGTATGATGAAATTATAAATAATTATTATTTTTAATTAGATTTAAAATTGTTAAACTTTTTAGTGCTAATATCTTACTTTCAATAAGTTAAAACTATAATCTATAAGTGATGGAAGGGCGGAAGCACTTGTTACAAGTAACCTCATTAGGTGCTTAAAAAGTGCTTTCATAAGGATAAAATTGTAAATTTAGATTAAGAAATTGAAATAAACATTTTTATTATTATTATTATTTATAAAAGTCGGTTAAAAAATATAAGTTCTCAATTTTGTGAGTAAATAAATAAACAAATATTGAGGGACAATGGATAGACACGTGCGCATGCGAACCGGTTACCTATCACATAAATGAGCGATACTATTCGCATAATAAAAACAATACGTGTGCGAGTTGTAGATAATTCAATGATTCGCACATTCGCACGTGCCGTGCCGCACGCCGCGGCCGTGCCGTGCCGTTGTGTGGGTATTCGCTCACGGCTACTATACTACCAAGAAATCAGTCGTTAGTCATATTTACTACAGAATATGCCTTATTTCTAAGTCAATGTCAATGTGGAAGCCCCCCTCAAACCCGCGCGGCCCACGGCGGGCGTGGGCCGCGGGCGGTCTTCCTACGGCCAGTAATTGTACAAATTCCCCAAACGATTAATATTCATAAATTCACGTGGGTATACCCACGTAAACCCGGAATTCCAATATTTGTCGGAATCCCGGAAATTCCGGAATATTGTTTTTGTATCGCGTAGACAATGTTCTGTACATTTCCCGCGTGTTCTGGTTCAATCTAACAACGGCGGCACCGGCGGTATCTCATTTATTACGGAGTTTTGTTAATGCGTGTGCGTGTGCGTGTGTGTGTGAAGGTACATACATACCTACAGGTAGAAAGTGTTCTATTATTTAATACAACCTCAAGTGTAATTACAAGCAGTATACCTATAATTATATCTTATGTGTTTTCTTTCTATTTATTTATTTATTTATTTATTTATAATACAGTTACTTATTGCACTTACAGTATACACCAAAACGTACAAAAAGTCATTAGGTAGGTACATTATTGAATAGAACTTATGTAACAAATAACTAAATAAATTCTAACTCTACATTTAAGAAAATGACTTGCTAAGTCCACTTTCCTGAGAAAATCAGTGGTATCACACGGACAGACGGACAGACGGAAAACGCACCGTATCTGTTGAAATTCCTTTATAAAACCGCTTTCACTAGGGTACACTGAAAGTTCTTTCAAAACAGTCGATATAAAAGGGATACAAAAATTTTAATCAAACCTTAATTTGTGCTTCAATAACCATAACGAAGGAAAGGGAGTGATCAAGAAGGAGCTCACTACCTACTAGAGTGACAGAGCCATCTTGCCTAGACAATAAACAAGTGTAAAGGTTCGACCCCACCTGGTACACCTGGTATAGGAGATTAGAGCTCGCCAATTGTACGTACGCCGCGTATCGTGAGCACGCGTAGCGAGGGGTATCTTCCTTGTAAACAATCTCTTCGACTGAACCGTATTTACTTCTACACTTTACCCTTTGATAAGTCAACTAAGTGTGAAAGTTAACACATTCCGAATTATCGTGAATGAAGTGTTTTAAAACAAGTGGGATCATGAAGCCGGTGGGACAACATCGGTCGCGGTGTAACCACGGGTCATGAATACTATCAGCGAACGAACATAAACTTCCCCGTTAATATTAGAGATAATTTGGGAGGCGGAACGGGATTTGACACAAATTAATGCGAAGTGAGCTTGAATCAATTACTTATAGATGGAATAGAATTATAAAGTGATTTGTGACTTTCAAACTTTGATATTACTTGCGGAAGTTCGCCCCCCCCGCTAACCGCGCACGCGCCCCTCTCGCCCCGCTCTCATAAATACTGACTTTAAACTTTACTATACTTTAGTTAACTTTTTGTCTGATATAAGATACAAATCCTATGCACAAAAACAAAGCTTTAAATTTTAATTTAGCAAATTGACAAGCACGTTTAATTTTAAGTGAATATAAAACAAAAATACAAATATAGTTGATGTTGGTACCAACTGTATCTAATTAAAATAAAAATAACGGATTTTTATTTAATAACAATTCTCGGTGCGTTTGTAAGTGGTTACTGGTTACGGTTGAAATAACCCGACTGTTTAATCATTCTATTTAGTAATTAGGAATAATTAAAGAATTGCGTTTAAATAAGTATTAACATTTACATTAGATTCAACCCAAGGCTATTTATTATGCTTTGATGCTGGATTTTTATAAATTAAAAGAATTTTACTCAAAATGAACTTCAAAATGAATAGACATTTAATATCAAAGTTCATGTTACATTAGAGAGCGGCAGGGGGGGCCCTGCCGCGGCCCCAGTCGGCAGTCGGTAGGTATAAATGTCAACAAACAGAGGAGGAAGTGATTACCGGTAGGTTTAATGAAGACATAGGTACCCCTCAGTGGGTAAACAAACGGGTAAACAGAACCGGGGGGACGAGGGGTAGGTGGGTACCCCGCGGCGGGCTGCGGTGGCGGTCGCGTTGTGACTTCATAAGCCGACTCTAATTGATGCTACTTTTACATTATGCAGGTACGACACTATCATGGGGCAACTTGTCCCATTACACAACTGGGATCAGACAACGGGACATGATAGTCTATCTATTAGGCTCACATAAGTTAGTACATAGTATTGAATTAATAATGTCTAATTGGGTTCCAATACGGACTTAGTAATAAAAGACGATGGAAACGGTAACAAAAGACATAACCTAAAGGTCAAGACATTTGCATAGAGTTTGTTTCGTCGATACGACGCTAGGTCGTAGCCGGACAGCCGGAGCCAGTAGGTAGAGGTCTCTCTTGCGTTACAGATAAACCGAAACATCTCGTTCCAATGTTGAAACAAAACGACGACGTGTCGAGGATCGTGCGATCGTCGTCCTCGGTCGTCGCGCAGGTCGTCCCGCAGGTCGTCCCGCAGGTCCTCGCGCAGGTCGTCGTCGATACAAGGCAGACGTTCTATACAAACATCACGTTTTTTGTCTTGATATAAATATTCAAAGATAATTATATTGAAGTATATTAAAGAGAGCATCAGAAGCTGTTTACACAGTAACCTATGCATTGTACGACACCGTACACAGCGCCATCTAGTCACGAAACTAAACATATTGGATCGTAATATGAGGAAAGAATCGTTGATTTTATCGGTTGTTTGACACAACCGATAAGTTATTAATTTATAAAACTATACGAGTGACATAAGTGAGGTGTCAGTAGTAGATTATAATATTGCTAAGTATTATATATAGATTTAACTTCTATTGCAACATACCGAGTCAAATGCAAATTGTTTATTTGTACGTAAAGATAATCGGTAGTCGAGCATCGATGGCGGCCGGCAGGTGGACACGCCTCTAGGGGATTAGGACAAGGAAATAATTATAGACAGGTTCATTTTAGGTTCAACATCACACATCTGTACATTCAAAGGGCGATTGGACAGAACTGTTATACTCATAGTAGCGTTAAATAGTGCGTTACACGTTGACACGTACCTACTATACGTCCGTACAGCTCCATCGTCGTCGTCAGACACTCGCTCGCTCGTCCCTTGTGTCGCTACACAAAGATTAGGATTGAAGGTTGGCTCGTGTTTTATTGTACAATTAGGTAGCTCGTCTATTTGTTCGGGACCGAACATATTTAATATTCGCGCTGGTACAGAGATAACATCTGTTACATTCGGTGTCTTCTCCGTGTTGCGTTATATATTGTTGTCGTAGCATTGTTGCTGCTGTTTGTACGAGTGTACCCATATAGTCATTTGTGAGAACACATTCATGATTGAACAAGTTGTGTTTCACTTCTCGTTATTTTTATTATAAGTTGCCTTATCGTGTAGCAGAACTTTCATTATATTTCTACAATAAATATCGGTGTAATTATTCCTTATTTTATATTTAGTGTACCTAAATGCACGACTGCACCACTAAACACTAACACAATGACAATGTACGATA
Source organism: Idaea straminata (assembly GCA_951213275.1). NCBI lineage: Eukaryota > Metazoa > Arthropoda > Insecta > Lepidoptera > Geometridae > Idaea > Idaea straminata. Next base: position 276,226 of record OX577862.1, read on the forward strand.
GCATGTAGATGTAAATATGTTAGTCTGTATTCTTATACTGAACGTTCGACCTACCTAATGGGTATATTTATTACTTATGAGAGTACGACTTTAAAATTTTATTTGATATAATTTTAATTTGATAAATTATTATTTTCAATTTTATTTGTATTTATATAACTCATAAGATTTATAGCCTGAATAATAACGTAAGTTTAAGTTGTAGATTTGCCTGCGGTCAATCGTGTAGTAAATGTCGATGTGTATGTGTGTGTGTGTTGTTACAGAGTGGAGCGTGCGCGGGTCCCGCCGGCGGTCGGCGCAGGCGCAGGCGCAGGCGTCGCCGGCGACGCTGCTCGCGCACTTCGACACCACTGCGCTACAGGTAACGTACATATACCTAATCTAACCCAACCAGTCGGAATCGAACCCGATTCACACGTCTTATACAAGTCAAGTAACTAGTTTAGTCATTACACGGTTATCTATTGGCTAAGCTATTTCATCCTAGTTACCGATTAGCTGAGCTATTTCATCCCGGTTACTATTTAAATCGGCCCAAGGGTCTCCTTCGACATAACGGTTCTATCTTTGATTTTTATTTTAACACGAAATACTGGACGAAAGCTGCGGTGTTGTGGGCGTTGACTTTAACCCATTCCGTTTCCAGATAATATTTCATATTTCGGTGTTTATACCATTTTTATACCACAATATCAATGTACTCCATAATCTCAGAGAAACGTTCCGACAGTCCACTCACAATATACTTTTACGGCCCTCAACAAAAATGGCGAAATGTAAAAAAAAAATGATCGGTAAAGTGCGCGTAAACCTCGCGGACGGAGGCTGCCTGTAATACACAGATAGATACGTATATACTATAATAGAGAGTACTGCAGAAAATATTAAGATGGGATGATATGAAGTTTTAGAGATAAATTCAAACTTTTTTAATCATAATGTTGTGACACGGATTTCACGACTTGAATGAAACCAGCACAATATAAGAATGGTTGCATAGAACCAACAAATAGACAAAATTTATAAAATAATCTTAATATTATGTTGGTACATAATCTTTCCTAGAGTATAGAATGGGAAGCTTTTGTTTTATGAGTATGTATAATCAGATCTTCATATAATTTAGATGAGAGCAACTTGGGTTCCCAGCTTTCACATTGACAATCATGTAAATACAGCAATGGTGCTGGTGGCGTTCGACGTCTATTCACATGAATTGAACATCTATTTTATAAATAGAGATATTAGTTTATGTATTTTATATCTACGTTGTAATAACATTTCATGTTTTCAAGAGAAATGAAATAAATTGCGTGGAAGAGATAAATTCGAGGACGCGGACGTTCAAAGAACCTTTTATATTATCGAAGTTAAAAATATACTGCACTTAGTGGGAATTTAAGTATATATTTTTCAGGATAAATACAATTTTGACTTCAAATTTTCTCGGTTTATAAATGAACTAGCTTGGCCTTGCAGTTTCACTCGTAAAGGTCCGGTATCGGGTCAAAATAAGCCTGTATTATTCCATGTCTACATACTAAGTTGAGTAGTTTGTGCGTGAAGAGGTAACAGACATATCACCACACAAACTATCACATTCACTACGATACTATGCCGATTTTCATTCAAATCGGTCTAGTCGCTTGACCATGAAAGGGGTATACAAATAAAACTTATTTTAGATAGGATTCATAATAAAACCAAGCATTTTCAAGTCCATAAAAATAGGTAACACACAATACCGAATTGTAACAATTTTATGTAATATTTGTCGTCGTTACTTATTATAAAATAAAAATATTTTAAAGGACAAATACAGCCTTCAAAATTATACTTCAATAAAATGAGTAAAGTGTCATTGATTGGAAGCAAATGAAGTATATTTAGAACGTTTGAGGTGGAAGTTGTTAACTTGAAGACGATCTAACAAATGAGGGAAGACGGTCGCCTAATTGATTTTACAACGTTCATTATGTTTCTACTTAGCTGAGACTTCTCGCTTTCATAATTTAACGTTACGTTCGAAGACGTACCCGATTGTTCCCATGCTTGCGTAAAGCAATTTAAAATTGGACGTAAAGAGATGCTTCTGTTTTGCAGCGCATGGATTTATTTCTTCTATTCATGGTCTCCTTTTTTATTTTCAATTATAATGTCGAGTTTCCATTCTTTAGTTTTCAATGAACAAGTTGCAGCAATAAACCGTCGCACGAGGGTCGAGACCCCCTGAACTTCCTTTCGAGAGGGTCGGTCCTGGGCTAGGTTCGACCGAGACGAGACTACCGACTGATACTTGTCATAGAGATATCCAACATAGCTGTCACCCCCCCCTCCCTCCGCGACCCCCCCCCCCCGGATGTCTCACCCAACTGCACAACTTGACCACGACTTGAAGTGAATGACGAGCGAGGAGTTGCTACCCTACAGTATATACGAGTCGAACAGTTGCAGTCACACTGCAAGCAATTTTGTTTTGCAACAATTTTCTACACGTTAGCATCAGGTAACATTCTATAACATTCGTGACCACTTGTTACCTGCTATTTGTTGGATGTTGCACATACAGCAACGAATACAAATGTTGACTGTTTCCGAATGTTGTGCAACGAACACGGCAACATATATAGCAACAACTAAATGTTTATCGGATGTAACACGGAAAGATTGCTCTACAAATAGCTACAGACTCTCTCGGTGTGAATTTATATAATATGGCATTGAAATATTACTTAACTAGCTGCACCCCGCGATTTCACCCGCGTAAGTTCCGATCCCGTGGGAATATTGGGATAAAAAGCAAAAAGCCTATATGTTAATCCAGGTTTCCAGCTATCTACATACCAAATTTCATTGCAATCGGTTAAGTGGTTTCAGCGTGAAGGAGTAACAAACACACACACACACACGCACACACAAACTTTCACATTTATAATATTAGTAGGATTATCTTACTTAGGTAAGTTAAGTACCTATAAAAAAATTAAATGTGTACGAAATGCAATTTTTGTTTTCGTACTTTACGATCGTTGGGAAATGGGATGTTGTCCAAATGAGATGTGCCTACAAGATACACAAATGTACAGACGATTCTATTCCATTTCTGTTTACAATATCTTTTACGATATCGACGGAATCTTATAATTTACATAAATTGTGTGAGTTTTGTTCGTGTTTACAAGTTATTGTTGCCGACTTGCAACCATTGAATACATTACTTTGTGTCCTCGATATATTGTTATGTGTGTAGGTGTTTTGATATTATCTTATTATTGTTTTGGTGGCTTTAATTAATTAAGTATATCTAGTTAAAATAATATTAAAACTAAACTATTTTTTAAAACAAAGTTTAATTTTGATTTAAATTCATTGAATCTCATGCCTCCAAAGATAACCTTTTACCTCCGGACAGCTCCGGACACGACGAGGATTGGTTAAAAGCTTCAGCAAAACAGAAAATGCAATAAAAACGTTATACTTGAAATTGGCTTCGAATAAAGCATCGACTCCACCCTCTGGTAGATAGATAAATAAGTTATTTACTATACGTATATTCTAACGTAACGGTCAAGAAGGTCTCGGAACCTGACCGTGACGATAGTCACGACCGAAGCGAGGGCGGCGAGGGCGGTGAGGGCGGCGAGGGCAAGGTGACGGTGACGATGCTGTACTATTTCATGGAAACATACGATGCCATTCTCTGCACGATAACGCACTAAATTACATTATAGTCACTTGTAATGTTCGTCAAATACAGAACAATTAATATACGCATCTACGCGCCACTGCCGGCCGCCGCGACGACGCGCCACGATAGAACGTTTTCTGTTTCACGAAGCCTCCTCTCGTACTTATACTTGTACAAATAACTATCTGATGTAATATTATATAGACGCGATTGTAAAGTAAGTAAAATGAAACGACTCACTTCTGTTTCCATCCCTTCTTAGGATGACAAAAATTGCAAAAATCATACCAACAACGTCCCACGAAGACGCCGCAACCGACGACGTCTCGCACGTTACCTTCTCCCATACTATAGTGATTATGTTTACCTCGTGAAGGTATACATTGACTACAGACTGTCAATCGGCCGATACCTCGAATGGTCGAACTCTCGGAACCTCCTGCGTCCTCGCCACAGAGGTCACCACACCTATACAACGATCTATTAGTTGACAGTCTGCATTCCGTGTAAATCAGTATTCAGACTATCGTCCGAACCCGAACCCCGCAGCCCCCCCCCCCCCCCGGCACACCCCATGGGTCACAGATGACCCCACGCTCACAAATGTCTATTGAAAAACCCTAAAGCCCACAATCCGGCATTGGATAACACTAAAGGAATATAATTTGTGGGTTTCTGATCGGTTTTCGATCGCGCTCAGCCGGTAGCCGTGTTCAAGTTGTACCACTCCCACTTTCACTCCCACTCACGGTCAGTCAAACGTTATTTTAAATTAATCAAAGGTGAAATACAGGTTAGATTTTTTTTGTCTGAACGATTTTAAGATATTCTTAATGTTTCATATACTTACTTTCTTGTACTTATTTTTCTTTTAACTTCGCTGGAAGATGGGTTTCCATTGCCAATTTGGCTTCTGATCTTATTTCTGGTGAATCTCCATTTCAATCTCTGAACCATTGGAACTCATTTTAAATAATAAATTTATATCTGTTATGTATGTAAATAACAAATCAAGACGAACTTTTAGCTTGCCGCATAAATGGCTAAACAGCCCTGTGAACGCAATTTGTACCAAACAAACAGACTTACTTTGGTATACTTTGTTAGAAGAGATCCAATCAAAGAGTCCAGCACGACGTTTTATACAAAATTGCTGGAGCGTTGTAATGTGCCAAATTCAAAAAAAGCTCCTGCAATTGATTTCGGAGCGTTTTTTGGCGATCGGCGTTACTCTTAACTAATCCGGACGAATCTACCCATACACATTTTTAAAAGTGGATATTTGGACGCAGACCAGTTTTTTCGTTTTTTTTTTGTCGAAAACAATGACAATATTGACAATATGCATGTTTGAGAAATAATAATTTACTCACTTACTTGAAAAGACAGAAAAAAGATAGTATGGAGAAACTTTACAATTTTTGGGGAGAGAAGTTCATTAAAGTATGGGAAATTAAAAAAAAGTGACAACACCAATAAATACCTAAGGGGCCACTGTCAATAATGTGTTTTTTTTTCTATTAATTATGGCTTCGCACGGCTTGTGTATTTAGCCAGTGTCAAGTTATATTTTGCATCAAATTATTACCAGATTTTTCATAAATCGGGCCTAAAATGTTTCAAAAAAGTCAAAGTCGTCATAGTCCGTGAAGTCAGGGGCTATAGTAAAGCGGTGGCAAGTTTACCATAACCTTAATAGGAGATTTGGAGGCAACGAGAAAACTTCATGTTTGACACTGATTTTTACTTTCACTACACTTGTGCACTTTCACAGAACTAAATTGAATAACATTCCACCAGAATTATACAATTCAACTCGGGTTACAACTAAGTTTCATGAAAATAAAACTGCAGCACATGTTGTTAACTCGATCCCGTCAAAACTCCCCAATAATGTGTTCAGAATCAGAATCAGAAAATATTTATTGAAGAACTGGGTACAATATGGTGTTGGGGTTTTTACATTACAGTGCCTAGCAGTTTATCCTTTACGGATGTACAATAATACGTTAAATTATAAATATAGCAAAGGCTAATCTAAAAGTTAAGTAAGTATGTATGTTCGTTAACTACAAATTTAGTAGGTAAGTAGATAAATATTAAATTCTTGACTGCATTCAGTCCTTACCTAAGATTCAAAATAATCATTCAGATTGTAGAATGTTTTTGAAATAAGCCATTTTTTAAGTTTAACCTTAAAAATATTACCGTTTAAAATTTTTAAGTCTAATGGTAGGTGATTATATATTTTTATGACTGACTAGCTGCGCCCCGCGGTTTCACCCGCGTAAGTCCCGATCACGTAGGAATTGACTCTAGAAAACGTTTGTATGGGAAATAGAAAAGGGCTGTTTTTAGGGTTTTCCCGGAAATTATTCGATTTTTTCTCGCCTTTTAAACCTTCCCTAGACCTCCACGAACATTTCAAGACTAAGATAAGATAAATCCGTTCAGCCGTTCTCGAGTTTTAGTGAGACTAACGAACAGCAATTGATTTTTATATATATAGATATATAATATAATATATAGATAGATATGTAGGAACTTTTGTAAAATAGTGCATTATTTATCTGAGGGATACATGTTAGGTTTAATTATATCTGTAAAACAAAAAGGCTGTATGTGAACGATCATTTTTGCCTGCGCGGCTGGCGGGAGAGAGCAGTAAGAAAAAGAAGGTAGTTACGAACGCGGGGTTTTGAGGAATTTTTTGGTGAGAGAAAAGAGTGGATTGTAAATGAAGCTAGATTGATTTAAAAAAGGATAAAAATTTATATTAGATTGAGGATAAGACTAGCTGATCGAAATCGGTAGAACATTGTTACCGAGAGAATAAACTGTAAGTAAACTTGGAGAGTTGTGTCTTTTTCGAATTGGGCGTGCCTTGGCTCCCGGGACCAGACTATGTTGTTGAGACTCATCTAAACTGGATAGAGGATACTGGAGCTTACAAATGATTATATAATATAATAGAAATAATGGATTGTTTAACTGTGTACATGAACCGATGATAATGCTATAAGTATATACTTACAACAGTTCACCACACTTTCCTTTTGATTCTTATATTTTCATGCGAGAGTATTATATAAATATATGTTTTAGTAATGTCCTGGGAGTACCTACGTACAAGCACAAGTACAGGGATTGCAGGGTATACAGGGCTTGTCTTACACTTTATACTTTACCGTAGACGGGGCGGCCGAAGGTATTTAAAGCGTGTTTTACGCAAGTTTCACGCGATCAATCCTCGAGCGAATCGTATTATTATGAGTAGTTAATATGGACAACAGATATAGCCTGTTGTCTGTACGTATTGTATACCTACCTACTAGTTGTAGTTGTATATGTATGTTGTGTTGTTGTACTTATAGATCCGCGACTGGATATCGGTGGAGTCAGAGATGCTTCGCGCGCAGTCGGTCGCTGTCGGTGATGTCGACGAGATCCTGCATCAGATTGACAAACAGAAGGTATGTATTACATATACGACATGACATACGACCCCATACAACCTCATACATCGTCAGCATCACCCTGAACGATAGACAAAACTACAAAGGAAACATTATGCATTATGCCACATACTTACATGGTGAAAAATTTGGCACAAAGTATGGTTGGCGTTTTGTTTTAAATACCAAATTAATCTGTATTATTATGGTATCGATGGGTAGAACTAATCGTAGTTAAAGGGCACTGGGCATGCGCTAATTGAAAGTAGACAAATTTTTGAAAATAATTTAAACATACTTTTGTAACAAAAGAAATGTTTGTACCTACCTACTTATAATTCCTGGTAATACAAAACAGCTTTATTTTACCGAAAGCTGTCCCCCGACAAAGTTTTATCATAACTTTTCAATACTAATCCATATTGTAAAATAAAACGTTCCGTCCGCACAGATTATCCCTCTCTCCTTTCTCTCTCTCTCTTTTCGGATCTCATATCCCTAGACATTATCCTATTGTATTGTTTAATGTAAACCTTTCAAACCAAACCATACAAATACGTATCTTTATTTCAGAATATTGAACTATTAAGAATTACATTTAAAATACTGACACGTAGCTAGATGTAGGCTACGAGTACTCGTCTCCAACAAAGATGGAGGCCAACTGGCTTGCAAGTCCTGCTTCACTTGAAGGACTTACATCTAAATGGCTTATATATACTTATTAATAACTTAAATAATACCTCACCTGCGGGTATAAGGCTTTTTAAAAACCTTGATATTAGTGAAAAAATAACAAGTAAATAAACAAATGAATGGGTTTCAAATTGACAAATAAGCAAATATTTATCTAATTACCTGTTTTTAAGTAGTTATTTTTACGAAATATTTAGTTTACGTAGAAGGTGGCCGTTACTACCCGCAGGTATTTAAGCATTCAAAAAATCTAAAGTGAAGCGTCACCTTTGTTGCCAGATTGTGTAAATTGATTCGTTCCACAAAGAAAGTGTTTACGTCGTTGTTACCCCTCCTCCCCCCCCCCCTTCTCACCTTCACCGTTTCAGAACTCATTGGAATTTTATTACAAAAGAAAAGCCACTTTCATAAAATATATCTTTTTCATTACATTCGGAATGAGAATCTCATTTCACATCTCATTCTATTCCCATTTCGCACATTCTTATTTACGACTGTTTCGTTTGCATCGCTTCTCGCTTCCGTCTCTTAGACAATACTCTACCGACAAACAGATATGCACTTTATTACTTAATATAGTAAGGATTCAAATATAATTTGTCGTAAGTTTGCTAAAAATATTAGCATCTTAGGTGGTAGGGATAAGGTTGTTTATCGTATATCGATAGGTTTCGTTCCCGAATCAGTATGCTAGTGAGGTGTGGCGGGTTAGTTTCTCCAATTAATAGACGGGTCGTGTCCGTGTCGTGGGTCGTATGGGTACCGTATGGGTACTATATGGGATCAAATGTAACCCTAATAGATATTAATGATATCGCCGTGTTCGAATTAAGTGAAAATGTGTTCTGTCACATCGCGTCGCGTCGCGGTCGGTACAAAGGTCTTAAGGGATTCATATACCTGCTGAATATGTCGTTCAAGGGACTACATCGCGATCAATATCCAACCATTAACTTTTTGATTTCGTTGTCCCCATAGACACATTAAGATATCAACGCTCTAGATTAAGTACTTTAATACTGAATTTTTTCCCTTATTAGCTGTGCCCTGCAGTTAACCCCCACTAGTCGGTTCAGTAGTTCAGTAGTCGCGTGAAGAGGTAACGGACACATGAACGTAAACTTTACAACGTATAAATCCTAAGTAACACTTAGGACTAGCAACTTTTACATTAAGGTGGGTTCCTACGCCAATGATCTCGCTACACAGGTTTCTAAATAGTTAGTATCGGAACGGGTCGCCCTCGTTGGGGAAAATCGCTGATTATTACGAATTTGTTTTGTTTTTCTTAAAAGTGCTGAGATGGAATTGTAAGTAAGATCTTTACCGAAATATTAGGATATTTTGAAACGAAAATTCCTTGTCATTTCAAAGTTCTACTAGCTTAAATTATTAATTTTAGGATAGCTTAAAAACTATAGGGAATTTTCGGCTCAAAGTCACATCAAAATGTCGGTAAAAATCTCACCTACAATTCTATCTCAGCACTTATGAGAAAGATAAAACACATTAGTAACAATCAACAATGGTCCCCAACGAAGGCGACCGGTACTGGTCATCATTATCTTCCTGCTCTTATCCCAGTTTATTTGGGGTCGGCGCAGTATGTCTTCTTTTTCCATTCACTCCTATTAGTCGTCATCTCATCGTTAACATTCATCTCTCTCATGTCTTGTCTCACGCAGTCGATCCATCTTTTCTTAGGTCGTTCTCTTCCTCTCCATCCCTCTACATTCATACTCATCACTCTTCTAGTTAATAATAATAATAATAAAAGAATAGTTACATGCGTCTCTTCTCTTCTCATCTCATGTCCATACCAACTCAAACGGTTCCCTTTTACTTTTTCAGTAACTGGTGCTACTTTCAGGCTTCCTCTGATATACTCATTTCTTATTTTATCCATCCTCGTTACTCCACACATCCATCTTAGCATTCTCATCTCCGCTGCATGCAATCTTCTCTCATCCTTCTTCTTCACGGCCCAGCATTCCGATCCATACATGGCGACAGGTCTTATCACGGTTTTATAGATTTTACCCTTTAGTTTAAGGGGCATCCGTGGATCACATGTAGTTGCTGTGACCTGTCGCCATTTCAACCATCCAGAGTTAATCCGATGTACAACGTCTCGATCAATATCACCATCGCCTTGCACGAGTGATCCGAGATACCGGAAGTTGGAGCAGACCGGTAATGGCACTCCCGTAAGGGTTACAGCCATTGGACTGGAGAGACCGCCGAAGGTGACCGGTACTGGTAGTAGATATTTAGTAACCTGTGTAGGAAGGTCGTTGGCGCATAGACCCCCATTAAGTAAAGGAAAATAACATAATATTTCAACGAAAGATAAATCCCATCTGTGGTAAAAAGTTAAGAATAAACATGAATATTTAGAAAACGTTTTGCGGAGATTGAGTCAAGTGTAAGGAAAGTCCATATTTCCCGGTGTGACACCCTCGTTTATCTCAGGGTAGTTATGATAAATGACTCGCCCCTCGCTTCCCTTAGAGTATACCTACATACTGCACACTATTCTGTCGGCCGATACCGACCGACAGTTAGACGGTGACGTGATGCAGTCCAGTTGTTGTGTTGTGGCCAAGCTTACACGGGACCTAAACGTCGAACTTCTTCTTCTCATCTTCACTTCATCATACAAACTGTATGTCGGTAGTATATTGTTTGTTTGTAAAATTCTTGATACGCGTAATATTTTTTTCTATAGAATAAAATAATTGTATTAAATTTTAAGCACTGAATTTCAGTAGTTACGTATAACTGTGAAGAATATATAATGATGAGTTTATTGTTTGGTTCACTAATGTAAATCATATACTTACACGCGCTTAAGTCCTACCTGCGTGGTGCAGTCGGCGTGTGATCGTCCGATGGGAAAGTGTCCATTGAACGTGTGCCCTTAGGTACATCGTTAGGGAAGTGTTCACAACGCGCTACCTAATTTTACAACGGTATGACTTAGAGGAGGTACCTATTTTAAAGTAATAAATAAACATAATGTAGGTGACTGTGGTTCACTTACAACTAGCTGCGCCTTGTGACTTCACCCGCGTAACTATCGAGCCTGAGATAATATCGTGTACAAAACATATACATTCGGTTTGGTAGTTTTTGTATAAATAAATATAGTATAGTCAGCAGGTATAAATGAATTAGTGTTGTGGTATACCAGGTCCGCTCGTATAACTGGTTCGACACCGGCCTAGCACTTGCGGTCGTTTGGTGAATACTTTAACGACAATAGATGATCGACAAAGGACGGAGGGTATGTTCCTAGTATGCTCTGGTCAAGTGGACGGAGAACTTAAGTGGCATCATAAGGTCAACGGTAACTAATGGTTTTCATTACAACTTTGTTATTTTTGCACATGCTGTCCATTGCCGAAACGTAGACACACGTAGTATTTAATAAAATATGTAGTTTAATTTCATAATGGCCAATTAAATTCGGATACTCTTTATTCTGAATGCAGACGAACCGCGGGGCGCAGCGAATCTTTAATAAAAACAAATATTTCCACACAAAGATTGCGATATGAAAGAGCCACAAACTAAGTAACGAACCTTCTACTCGTATATTACAAAAACACGTCTATTCAATCCCTTCTCAAACCGAATTTCAAAAGAAAATTCATGTTCTTTAAGTAAATTTACGAGACAGCCGGCATGTATACAAAAGCGCAATATATTATCATACTGTATTCGATATATCGCTAAACATTGTGTTCACCTTGACCTTGGCTGAGTTACCTCGCGGTCTTCCTACGGCTATACGTCCTTCCACGGTGAAGGTCCGGCGTCGAATGCCGCGGGAACAGCTGGCGTCTCGCCTTTATACTGAGGGGGTGGTGGGTGCGCGCCTGCGCGGTCACATTAGTGATGGGAACCTATCGATACCATTGTTTTATTAGAATCCTACTAATATTATAAATGTGAAAGTTTATGTGTGTGTGTGTTTGTTACTCCTTCACGCTAAAACCACTGGACCGATTGCGATGGAACTCGGTATCTAGGTAGCTGGAGACCTGGATTAACACATAGGCTACTTTTTATCCCGATATTCCCACGGGATCGGGACTTACGCGGGTGAAACCGTGGGGCGCAGCTAGTATTATTATAATTAAGAGCCTGCAGTGTCCCACTACTTCGACTGCATGGCACAGGCCTCTCCACCTTTCTTCCATTGGTCACGATCTGTCTCTACTGCACACCAATCATTCATACAGGAGTCAAAATCATCTCGTCATCGTCGCCTTGGTCCGCCGCGTCTTTATTATAATAGAAAAATATGAATGACAACAATTTTTACCGATATTGTTTTTCCTTAATCAGTGTAGAATTAGATAACTTTCATAAACTCCAATTAGTATTTATTCAATCAATCATCATAATACAAGGTATTTGGTAGACGGTGGGCTTTCCTGCTGGCCCTTGCTCGGTTGGGATTCGACTCCTGGCTCCGGCATACATTTTTTTCTTTAGAATATTTTATCGATATAGTAAAAACTATCGATATATCTGTACCGAGCAGTGTCCCATCGCTACTAACACCTCACCCACCCCTTCTCGCCTCCCTACAGGGCGGTGTAAGGTGTCGGTTGCTAGGCGACGGCCGGTGCCGGGACGCCACACGTGGTGGTAGTGTCGGGTGGTGTCGGTACCATTCAAATAATACCGGTCATTTTTTATGGACCAATACTCTATTTTGATTAACGGTATAAAAATAATTTTATTATATAATTTCTATTGGAAAAACTTAATAAAAAAAACAGTTTTTTAGTATTACATTTTTTAAAATATAAAGGTAATGTCCTGTTTAAAATATAAAATAATGAAAATTATCTTAAATATAAAAGACAAAATATGACAAATATTATTATAATAATAACAACAAATATTCGGTTTTGAACAACACTTCATGTAACTCGAATTATAACATTCCGTAATTAAACGCGAACATACCTTAGCGACTCGGAATCGGCTGATTGTTGATCGTTTCTTGAATAAAAAACCTGTACATAATATTTTCACCGAGACGGGAATCGATCCCGCAACCTCCGCACCATAGCCGGGTGTTCACTAGAGAGTGAACATCCCCAGTTGTTGTACCGTACTCCCATCGCCTGAAAAGGCCTCAACGATTGTTCACTTGTTTTTTTTAAGCCGTTAATAATAATTGTGATAGGTGATGTATCGGCCGACTATATAATCTGCACTATGTACTCGTAGCTAGTTCGCCCCTAAGGCCGCGTGTTTATCGTAGCTTCTGTAGTAGGTCGTCGTAGTAGAGCTACGAGAGGTGTTCGTAGCATGCGCGCCGTCGTCGTAGGTGACCGTACCGTTGCACGCGCGCCGCCGTGCTACGAGTTATTTATCGTGTAAACATACATACATACATTGTATGTATGCTTACATTACAAGTTACAACACAATGGCTTACATACATACATACATTGTATGTATGCTTACATTACAAGTTACAACACAATGGCCCTCATACATACATACATTATTATTGTAATGTTCATTACATTAACTATTAGTTATTTAGACTGTATACATTTTACTTACTTGAAGAGAATTTGAGTAAACTAACTACGTCCCGCGGTTTCACCCGCGTTGGCTCGGGATCGGTATCGGAATAAAATCTAGCCTATAATACCTTTCTCGAGATTTGGGCTATCAAGGCAAAATATTATTTTAATCCGACTAGTAGTTTCATATAGTATCGTGTTCGAACAAACAGACTGTTCAGCTTCAGTATATGATTATTGACTAAAATGGTTGGTTTTTAAGAAACTGAGGTGCCTATATAATCTGACCTCGATGTCTAAAGAAAAAACACGAGAAATAAGATTATTTTTAATGAAGACAACATTGAATTAGATTTTGGATACATTTTACCTACAGGATATTAAGAGAGAAGCTTATCGCTCGAAAACAAATCTACCAATATTAAACATTAAAAATGGAAAATAAATATATCTACCTGAAGAGTTGAACCAGTTTAATTCGATCTTCGAGATTAGGTCGAAATTCCCCGCGTTCGTCTAGCAACTGACGCGGAGTGAGGGAGGCGCGAGTTCAGCGCCGCTGGCCGGTATATAAAGCGGGGGAATCGATAGAACGGGCGGTATTAGCTCGCCGGCCGCCGAGCGCGTCGGACGTCTGCCTCATTGTATTCCAGTTAATTGTATCGTTATTACTCGGAGGTAATTCGAGTAATCTCAATTTACGAGGATAATTCTTTAGAGGATATCGTTAACGTTTAGAATTGGAACAGATATTGCATTTGGCGGTTTACGAGGACCGGATAGCGGGACCTTTAACGTTGGGTTTTTACAGCGTCGTTTGTTTCTGGGTCTAATCAAATACAGCCAAGCTAAACGATATTATAATTTCGTCTAATTTAATAAAGGAAAGGAAAATACGATAATGTTGTCTCGTTCACATTTTGTTCTTCCCACCGAGCTAAGCTACCTCACTCGACTAAGTGAATTTCAAGCTATGTTATAAAGTAGTAAAATCAAGTAGAATGCGTAGCCGTTCATTATCTTGGGATGAATAGAAAAGTATTGTAACGATGGTAGGGTAGCTCATTTGGGAGAGCATTTCTGTATCATGTAGAAGGCGGCTAGTTCGAGCCTCGTTGCGGTGCAGCTCCTAGAAATGTAATAATAGAAAAATAATTAGTTTTTAAGTTTTATAAGCCAATTACGATAAGACTTGGTGTATAGATATAGGCTATTCTAAAGGGTTCTGGAAGCAAAGAGAGTGAAACCGCGGGCGCGGTGCTAGCAAGACCAGAATAGTAATAGTGTTGTAACGTTCGTTACCTCGTCCCTTCCCTGGGTTCCTTAACTGTATAGTAGATGTGTGCGCGGTGTACTGCACCCCCGCGCCCCCGCGCCCCGGTGACGAGGCGAGTGACGTCAGGGGAGGACGATGTCCCTACGTTGGTATATTACTGTACTTTCCTAATTACTGGACCAATCATTAAAGCTGAATCAGTTCTTTTCCATCCAAAGGTTGCCTGGGAGAAATCGGTTTCAGCGAAGGCCGCCCATTTGTGCTACTTTTACTTTCTAGCTATTACTTTACTTTGTGGATATAGTGTTCTGTTTCTTCATGTGTTGTACAAATAAAGTTATCTATCTATCTACTGGAACGAACATGCGTTCACTTATCCAAGAGCAACTTATGTACTGTTTATGAATACTGGTGTTAATTTACTGTGCGTTATGACAACCTATGATCACACTCCGAGTAATTGTTAGATCCGTCCCACATAGCTTGTAGGACGTAGGTATGTGAGAGATTAAAACAAACGTTTTGCTATCTGTACGTTACGTAGATACCTTAGTTTGGGATTCATTAAGAATTTATTATTCAATTAGAAACCGGAGAGATAACATTTCATCTCATTTCAATTCTAAAAACGTAAACAGTTAACCAACAGTAGTAAGTACTGTTTTCATTAACTTCAACCCGAGCTTGTGTCGTCGTCGTCGTCGCGTCGGTTGGGTAACGGAACTACGGACACTAATATATTTATATTACAGAGAATTAGAGAGAACATACGAATTTTGATTATGATTTGAGTGTTTTACGTAAGGTTTACGTATATAATGTTTCAACGAGGGTAATATATTATGTAAGAGAAATAATCTTGGCGTGTTTCTTTTCATTTTGAGGTTATCTTACCTCCTACCTACCTAAAAAATCAGGAATGCGAAAGCCCAGTGCGGGCTCACGGATTTCAAAGTATAATAATAATGTGAAATGTTTTCTCTATTCAATATAGTTAAATGTGTTTGTACATAGACAAATAGAAGTTTGTAGTATTATAGTTAATGAACGTCTCGGTCGTTGGTTGTTGTGTCGCTAATGAGTGCGCGGTGTCGCATGCCGCCCGTCCGTCGCCCGCCGCCGCGTGTCGTCCAAACGTACTACGTATCGGTACTGGGTGAATGTTACGTGGATTACTACCGATATTATCCTTATTTCAATTTACTGTAAAAATGACCAAGGTTAGAAATCGACACGGCTTACAAACCTGACTCATAAAATTTTGTTATCATGAAACTGAAGTCCGTGAAATGAGCATAATTTCATTAAACATTTTTATTTAGACTTTTAACTTTTGCATTAAACAGAGTTAATTAGTCAAATTAACGATGAATTACAACGATTAATTAGTCATAATACCTACATTCTTCAAATTATGATTTAAAAAAATATTTAATATTTAATCGTTTATTAGATAAAACATTTGTCTAACACATATGTATGTAGTATGTATGTATGTCGAAGCGGAGTTGACTTCCATAACTTCACCTAATCAATGATCCTCCGACTGATTTATGATATCTGACACGTTCACGTTATATACCTACACCTATACCGACCTATAGCATACCTAAATGTACTTACACGATAATTCACTGAACTTCATCTAACTGATATCAATATATTCATACTCGTCCCACTTGGCCTGTAGGCATGTGGGACGAATCAATATTATACATTGTTTTGATATTAGTTACCTCTTCAAGATAGATAGATAAACACTTTATTGCACCATAAAAACAAAACGCAAAATGATTACATATAAAAAAATTAAAATAAATTCTAACTTAAGTAACTACCTATATGCTATGGCACAATGGGCGGCCTTATCGCTAAAAGCGATCTCTTCCAGACACCTTCGGATGGACAAGAATTAAAAAATACAATATGTTTGATTGACGAGCTTCAGCAAAAGCAAGGTAATGCATTGGCTTTAAAACAGCTAAAGTTTTGGATTGCCGAATAAAAGCAGGCAGAGCATTCCACAATTCTACTCCGCGAGCGGTGAAGGAGTTGTGGGAGAAAGTAGAAGAGCGGTCAGGAACCGCTAGAAGAAGAACTTTAGAGGAACGGACAGATTTAGAGAGATGTATGTATGTATGTATGTATGCATACGGGCTTTTTTCCGCAACTAGACTCTTTTTAATTGGGTCCTTTTTGCGTGAGGATGGAGTAAGCTTGCCCAGCACCAGATTTAGAGAGATAATGACGAAATTGAAATCGAGATTTTAGATTCAAGCAAAAACTACTAAACCGATTACGATGTAACTGGATATGTAGGTAGCAGCTTTTTATCCCTTCCATTCCCACAGGATTGGGACAAATGTGGAGTTTTGTAACAGCAACAGTTCTACACATAAGTGTGACCACACACATCAGGTTACAGGCAGGGAGTCGGTGGAAGTTACCTCTGGTAGATATTATAGATAGATAGGTATTGTAGGTGAATACTCGCCTTCGGAGGTTGCTAATTCGATTCCATTTAATAAGTTATTATCATCTAGGTTGTTGGCCTCCAGGTAGACATTTTATAAGTTTTAGAGTATGTAATTAGAAATTGTAAGGAGTGTCTGTGTAGAGGTAGTTAGGTGTAGGTGTAGTGTAGGCGGAGAGGCTCGTCGCGTCGTGTCGTCAGTGTAATGTGGAGGAAGGGCATCGACCTCGATACCTACAGATCGTTAACTAGTTATAACTTATTCAACAACCTCTAACGAACTCTACAGGATGCTTCTAATTTTATGTTTTATACCTACAAACACTTTCACATTCATTATAATTATTAAACTCGTCCTACATACCAAGTAGGCCCAAGTTGGGATGAGTTTGAAGGACCCTGGCCGTTACTTAATTTACTTCCATGTTATTTTGTCTTTTTTACCTTTATTATACCTCTATGTAAGTACACATAGATAATATATATGCAAGTTATAAGATTCACATAGTTCCTAAAATCTGAATGTATCCCTAGCGAGACGTAAACATCCATATAACATGTAAGTAGGTAACTAGGTACGTATACCTACATATTGTACACTAAATGTTTTATCGCAACATTTCCCTTCAATATTTAACACTAAGCGCGTCCGCGTTTACTTCTACCACCTCATCTGATACCATCAAACTTGTACCTTATTGCTATAACACATAACGTTCATATTTGTCTGCTAGTGTGCGTATGCTCTACACTCTCGACTATATCATTCGGATTGGGTTCATATTTTATGTGTAGGTGTACGAGATATGTGTGTGTGTGTGTGTATGATAAATTGTATTGACAAGTGATATATTGAAGTCTTCGTGGGTTTTTATAATCTAAGTCAATTGTTATTTGTAACCGAATTGATAAACGTTGGAACTTCTGAACTGAGTCGAAGTGCTTTAAAACAACAAGATACATTTATCTTAGCACTTTGTGTTTCACTTTCTGGGGGAGCATAGGGGATCCGCGAGACGCTCCTGTCCAATTTTATATTAGCACCCGTCGTCTCCCTCGGTCTTGAGGATCCGACGGGCGTGAAAAAGATCCAGACAGTCCTCAGGGGACGTCTAGAGTAGGGAATCCGTCAGGGGAGCCGACGGGCGTAAACAATAAAGTTCTACCAAAAATAGAGTCTGTAATGTTTAGCTAATTAGGCATAATGTATCCACAGCTCATTAGACGATTTGACTTTCTGATCAGGAGGGCAAAAGACCGTAAAAAAGAACGTAAATAAATAAATAAAAAATCTTACATTTTAACAGTGTTTTTATTACATATCGTATGCAATTGATCGCGACACAGTTGGAAGTCGATGGCAGCTGTCATTCCATCATACAAGTGCAGCGCCCCATTGACTAGAGTACATGTAGTAAAGTGGGGTGTGTTGTGTTCCAGGGTGTGCTCCGCGAGCTGGAACAGAAGAAGCCCCAGCTGGACGAGCTGCTGCACACAGCCGAGGGCCTCAAGGGTACGGAGAACAGACAGCAGTTACATGGGAAAGGTCAGTCTTATTATATTACTACATTTAGATAGGGTTTACATCGATCATGGCTTGTTATGGGATTCGAACCGACGACTTTGATAAACGGAACCTTACGTAACAAACAATTTAGAAATCTTTCATACAATTAAACGTCTTATAAACTAAGTTAGGTACGTGTTATTAGGGAACACGTCCTCTAATGAAACGAGAAACTTGAAACTTAAGGCCCGGATCACATTTTTTAAGGTGTTTCAAACAGGAATCATTAAAAGTCATTTGCAATGGAATTTAATCGTTAATGTAAAATGAAGCCAACTTTTTTATTGAAATAGTGGCCGCTTGACCAGATTTGTCGAGATACTTGCGGTCGAACAGCCACCTAAGCCGCATTAGGACTGACTTTATGTTCAGTGTAAAAATGATTAATTAAGAAACATGATTTAAAATTGACTACATCTTAAAATGTCTTATTTAAAACAGAATTCAGTTTAAAATCATCTCCAATGATTGTAAAAATAAAGCTTCGCCAACATAATTATAAGTAGCGGTCGTGAAGGAATCCTCCTCGACTAGTTTAGGTACGTCTAACTCGACGGGATGTCGATCGCGGAGTGAGCCGGCGCGTTCGGCTCGGTCGGCGCGATACCTTCTTACGTTTGTTCACGGTGATTGGCTATCGGGTTCCTTTGGAAATCGATTCGTGATTACTTTTAATGGAATGTTCTTTTGAGGTTGTATTTTGTATAAAACTAGTTCTAAAAGTCTCCGCCCACTGAACGTCACTGAATGTAGATAATGTTAGGTGAAGGACGATAAACTAACTATACTCATTCCCTCCTATCGAAATGTATGAAGTAGGATGTAGCATGTGTATGTATGTATGTATGAGTGAACAATGAGTATGTTGCATCTAATTGTATGAATTCATCTCGGACCTATAGAGCAGTTCCCCTGCGACTGAACTGGTGGTTCAAAGAGGACCAGCGCCTATCAACATACATACATGTACGTACACGTCGTTACACGCGTCGTATACATACACGTGTAGTTACCACGTCGTCGCTCGTCGCCCGTCGTTCCCCTAATCTCCTCCATTATAACAATATAACAAAGAGGAGCACAAGTGTCGGGTACTTAATCTCATTAAGACGAGGGTTTACTCTGTCCACATACTAAACGATCGGCAGACGATGTCTCGTCGACCGACATAAGGACAATCGATCGATTCCTTGTTTTATACATTTGTGTATACATTTGTGACCTTCAGCCCGAGAGGACAAACACAAACATAACCCTCCCTTTTGGGTTGGCCGTGGTCGGGTTATTAGGTTGAAACACGAGTCATGAATTGTTTAAAACTAACTGGAAGATCACCGCGCCCCCGCGGTCTGACACCTCGCGCTTATCACCTTTCGTCCAACTTCTATTGTCCTCCATTACCCTTCGACTGATCCTGCTCATATTCGAACTTTAACATTATATTGGCCTTAACTACTCGTGTGCTAAAAATCGAGAAGTTCGCAGCAACAGTACTTTTTTTTGCGTTTGACCACCTGCCTGATGCTAAGTGACGATGCGGCCTAAGATGTAACACGCGGTGTCTAGAAGGTACCTGTTCACTCGCGACTTGAGGACTCAAGTAATCGTCGAACAAACATACAAAGATACATTAGGTTCGTTTGCTCTGTCAATTTCAAGTATATTGTCTGCGATCACACCAAACGGAAGCCTCCCCCCCCGTACTCGACTTTAGCGTAATTTATTACGTACAGTGATACTTGACCTCACGAGTGACGACATGACGACCCACGCGGAAGTAGTACGACGCAGGATAGCGGGTTCGGTTCCCCGATTGTTTTGTCTGCCTACATTCTAGCTAGAGAGACAAGGAAACAAACTTTCGTATATTTATTATTAATGTGGAAGTAGGAACAGTAGAATAGGATAGGATTAGTTAATATCAAACTAAGGAACCCTCCACATACATAATTTCCACTTTTATTTGGTAAATTAATTCATATTTCTTTAAGGGAGAACGCGCCTTAAACTATTACTCCGTCGGCCAATCCATTTCCTTATTTATCTCTTTAGAGATAAGATACAATATTCCGTGATACATTTTAAAGATTTCATTCCACATTTGCTTGGGGAATTTTAACTTTAAATTGATAAATCTTAGGTTGATATTAGGTCGTGGTGTTAGAAAATTGCATTCTTGATATTGGCAACAGTGAGTGGTGTTTATGATGATGGCAACATTGAAGTGTTCTCTATTTGAAATGGCGGAATGTATAGAGATAAATTACATACTACTATTATATATTTCGTAATAATATTATTTCGATTAATTAACCCTTAAAACAAAGTATTGCTAAAGGTGTATCCATCCACGACGCAGTTTCTTTCTGCTGCACTGCAACATAACATAATCATTACCGTTGTTGCTGAATATTACGTTCCGGACCAACCCTCTACCGACTTCCACCATCGTGCATCGGTGCGGTGGTCAATTAGCACTTCAATTTCTCAACTGACTATCTGCAGTGATGAAATAACAAAATGATACTCCCATATCACCTATCACTGTTGAAATGGTGATGAATTTAACTAGAATAATTAGATCGGAATATAAACAAAATACGAGAAACAATAAATCGAAACAGAACCGAAAGATGATGAAAATGGAAACTAAAGTCGATCAAAATTGTTATTTAATGGTAACGTGTAGCATAATGTTGGTCGACAATTTAAAAATAACCGCGCTATGAATATATCATTTCAAAAATGTATATACGAATGTATTCTCAATTGTAGTTGTATAAGTATTATATCTCTATATCGGAATGCAATCAAACGGATTACGTTCCAAATTATTTGGAAGCACTTTGAACAATGATTTGGTGTTATTTTATACAAGTAGGTTCTAAATATTGAGTAGTTACCTACTGGGTGTATTCGAGGGTAGTTCGTTATGTTCCTTCATGTAGTCTACGGTTGGGGTTGGATGTGGGTAGTTTCAACTTTGGAACGTGTTTGTTACTTCGAGATTATTTAAGATACTTACTGTAATATTTCTGTGAAATGCGTGACGTCGTAAACTTAATTCACTTGAGCTAATTCACCTAGCTAGGTGCATTGCTATTATTTGATTACTTCTACAGGTGGTTTTTCTTTTCTTATTAATAACAGTACAGCTACTAAGGAAAGATTTATATTGTCACCTATGTTTCAAAGATTTTTGCCAAATTTATTAATGACTCTAATATTATATATTAATTTCAAAAGGTAACGAAATTTCGATGATTAAATTCCCCATACCACCGGCACCGCGCTCCTAATAGGAACAACATCACAATGTGTTCAGCCGCAGCCTTCCCGACCGCACCACCATGATGAGGATCGTGTCTACTTCATTGTATAATTATTGTAATATGATTGTAACAATTAATTACAATTGTCTCGTAGCATCGTAGCCTCGTAGAGGGCTCGTAGCTTCGTAGCATCGTAGAGGGGCTACGACCCCTCGTAGTGTTGTTGCTCCAATGCAACTCGTAAGCGTATCTACCGTCTTGTAGTGATGAGAAATGTTTTTAAAATAATTACTTATCGATCAAATTAAACGACGCTTTTTGAAGCTTTTTGAACTTGACTATTCTGACTTCCTTGATAAAAATATAGTAAATTGTATGAAACAATTAATATACAGTAAAAATGGCGTTCTCAATGAAATTAAACAGTATCATAAAATGAAGTATAACCTCTACATAGTCTACCATCAATTTGTAACATTCAGCGACATAAATCGGGGCAACACAAATTGACTCCATGATTCATTTACAAAAATCGCCGTCCGTAATAGTTTTCCCAATGAATTCCAGCGCGATGCGGCCGGAATAGATAAACTGCAATTCGTCGTCATGTTCAACTTATCGATATCGATCGATATACTAGACTATATATCACTGGATTTAATATTGTTTAATAATGTTGTTTAGGTTAGGTATAGATGTCGCTGCGTACAGTGTCCTGCAACATTTTTTCAATACTATTATATCGGCTAATTAATTTGATACTATACTTGACATTATCTTATACAATTATTGTTATTTTTATTCTTGCATTTAGGTCTATTCCCTTTTATCGATAACAGTATATCGACAGTCGACAAGCTCTTATCATTTTATCGATATTTTTTTCGTAGAGACGATACTAGGCGCTAGGCGGACCTAGCGCCGGTGGACGGGGGGCCGCGGGAATGTTGTTCGCCGAACAAATATTAACATTAGCCCGGGTCAGAGTTACCATTTGCCATTAGCCCCTTGTTTGTGCTACTTACTAGTACACTACCAGTACGTAGTACGTACCTAATGTACTAGGAGACGCTTCTTTCTACGAACGAACTACTTATTTACTCACTTCATACAACTATTTTGAATCTTATCGCCTTCGGAATAAGAGCATATTTGATTGTTTACATTTTTGGGTGATACCTTATAAAAGTTGTGGTCAAATACTTAGGGATTTTGATCGGAGTTAGGTCGAGGCAGTTTTGTAACTCAATATTTCTCCAATTAAAATGTTGTATAATTGAGGAAAACTAAGTAAAATCCTTGTTTCAAATATTTTCTTAAATCGAATCTATTGCTTTTTGTTAAAATTGGTTTTGTTGTTCTTTTGGCAATATAAGTGGTGATAAGTCGGAAGTCCACCTTATTATCTTATTCTCTAGGTACCCTAATATGTAAATTTTAGTAAATATTGATCACCGATGCCTTTCGATTACGATAACTCAAGAAGATGACCGAACATTTGTAAAAGTACGCGACATGAAATTGTAAATGACATATAGGTTGGACTTTTCCGTGCATCCAAAGATCGACCGGAGCCGGGGACGCGGACGGCGGCATGAGCCCGGGTACCGGTCGTGAATGAACCTAGCGTGGTGACTGTCACCGTACGTTAGTAGCTCCTTAACCTTGCGTTATCGGATGTAGAGCTAGAGACGGTGTGATCGTTAACCCAGAGCCGGCGAGCCGGAGCCGGAGGAGCCGCCCCTCGCCGCCGCCGCGCCGTCAGTCGCCGCCCGCCCTCGGCCAGGACCGCACGTGCCGCGTGTGCCCGCGCGCCTCGAGCCCCCCAGCGAGCGGCTTCACGCTCGATCTATACATATCATTATAGTAGTGATAGTTTTAAGGTGCTCGTATACATTTTACAAACATAATACTTAGGGTCGCTTGCAGATACATTGAGAAATATCCATTTAATTAAATCATATATTTTTCCAAATAAGCTAAAATCTAGTTTTAATTCAAATATTTATGCAAGTCGCCCTCAGTTTTATATTGACATGACATGTGCAGTGATTTTATAATTCTGAATTAAGTCGATATATTTAGTTAGTATATCGGTCGGTGGAAGTGTCTGTGTGTCTGTTTCGTAGTAAATTACTTGTTGCTTCGTGCATTGCAAATTATAAGTCGAAATACTAGACCAATGATTTAATCGCCACTTATATATTTTCAATAAGCTCTGCTCAGACCGGCATGGAAAGTCGTGCGATGACGGTAAAAAACAATGTCCGTCCTGTGACTTGACGTGCCCGAATTAAAGGCAAAAACGGATAAAAACGAATTTCATAACATCATGTAATATTTAATCGAAGTTATTTCGATTTGAAACGTGATTTCACATAAATATTAGTGTAGAATATTTATTATAATGTACAACCAGAAGCCAAAGGTCCTGTACCATTTGTAATATCGAGATTGTGTCGCTCTACGTAGGTACAACACACGATGCATGTGTGTGAAATGTGTATAGAAGATGGCCAAAAATCCACCAGGTATGGTGAAACTTTGTGAGATCGGTTGTATAGTGCCAGCCGCGATCGTACTAACTAGAATGTGTTACAAAGAGAAATTGTAACATGGACATAATAATATCGAAGTACGTTATAAATATACGATTTTTATAAGAAATATTTGAGATTCTTTCGTCGGGTACTTCTTTCGCTAGCGTCGCCATTTCATTCATATTTTCTGATGAATTTTGGTATAGAGATAGGTGGAACTTAGAACATGGGCATGCTTTTCATTTCAAACGCGTGAATTCACGCGTGTTGGTCTAAAAATTCAAATAAACGGACGACGTATTAGACGACTTCTCTTATCAACCGCGCCCGTGGGCTAGATGACGGAAGTAGGGGCTGGCTCGACCGAGAAAAGAGAAACAGTGGTCGACTGAGCCCACAGGCTAAGTTGGCTTTGAAGGGGTTGACAGTGGTCGACTGAGCCAGTTGCCAGCCTGTACAAAGCCTTAACATAAAGATTGAATTGAATAAGGAATATGGAATCCATACATTTAGCTACAATATCACGGTTATAATAAACCATTACTTCAAAGTTATTAATTGACATGAGTCAATCAGCCAATCGAAGCGAGACTCCGTTTACCTTTACGAGTAGGTAGCTAGGTAGGTACGTATAGGCAAAATGACCCTTATTAATATTACAACATATATATCGTCTCTAAGGACAAACACATAAAGGAAACGGCCCTAGAAACGGGAATCAAACGAGGTATAAAAAGGTTTTTAAAAATCGTAATTGTATCGTTTGTATTTAGGGTTCAGTCATACAACATAATAAATCCCCGAGAGGAAACCGCTTCTGTCAACGTCGATATATTCTTACAGTTCACCTATGTTATGTTACACTTACACCCTCACTTATTACACTACATACCCGAGCTTCAATCGCGGAAATAATTACTACGCATACAAATCGAGCGAGTTTCAAAAGTTCACAGACTTCCTGTCAGAATGTATAACGTACCTTTACTGTAGCGGGTACAATACGTATGTGAACACGTTACGAGGGTGTTGATTATGTCATTGTAAATGAAGCTTTGTTTATGAAGACGTAAAGATGACAGAAATTACACAAAAGGCGTAAACAGATGGTAGCAAGTAATGTTCAGGTTACTTCCTTGATTCTGGCCATTAAACATACAGACTTTTAAACCGTCTAATTGTCGTGTGATAAAGTTAGACGACAATTAATGACAAGAGCGTACACTACCATTACAAACAATTATTGTGTAATGTAACCGCCGCTATTTGACTTCAATGTAAAGGAAAACACCATAGAATATGAGTAAAGTCCTGGCTTAGAGAGCTCGATGTGGCTTGTCGCAGACAGCTCGACTACGCTACCTACTGCTACGACTAGAACATATATAATGTCTATCTACTTATTGTATTCTTCTTTTGATAGTGATGGGACATCATTTACTGAACGATATTTATCGATCAATCAAAAAAATATATTATAAGGAGTCTAATTAAAGCAACAATGCTTCTGCAAAATAATGTTGCATTAAACTTAATAGTTTTTTAACCTGGTTTCCCCTGCGTCCATAATTATGTTAAATTTTAGACTAAACAGTGGTACTTACTAAGGTTAATAAATAAATACAATTTTAAAAATGAAAATCAAAGCGACCAGAGACTTCTAAGGTTTTTTCACTACAATAGAGAAAAATAAACAAAAGTTCGCGTCAAAGTTCAGGACAACGTGATATTTTGTAAGTGTTCGTTAATGAATAAAATATTACAGATTTCAACTTTTGATCGCCACAAATTGCAACTTATGTGAAAATGTTCAAAGTTTTTGTAAACGGAGTTATTGTTTCTTGTTGCTGCCAATTTTCATGAATACTTACATATTTTAGTAACTACGGCCCGCGATCTCTTGGGGGAATATCGAGATACAGAGTAGAGTGTGTTATTCCAGGGATCCTACTAACTAACTATTAAGCACATTCGGTTCAGCAGTTGCCGTTTTAACAACTTACAACCATTTTAACAAACACTAATTTTAATACATATTATTGTCAGGTTGACACCTACGGTTTTTTACTGGGATCACTTTTTAGGTAGGTACTGAAAATACTGTTTTAAGACAATTATACGTAAAGATATAAGTTAAAATATAAATGCAATATAATATATTAAATATCGAGACCTACCTATTAGTTTATCGATAGTAGAATGAATCGATAGTTTCAATCACTATGGAGTGCGTCTCGGCTTGGAAGCGGTCCAGGCGCTAGCGAGCGAAGCAGGGTCAATAAATATATATGAATCGGACATATCGTACTTTATAAGGTTAATGTCCAATGTGCACGAGTAGGTATAGTGGATCTGAGTGGATCTGTTTACAATCTTAAACTTAGTTACAAATACTTTAGAATTTATTCGCAATATTTTTACACTTTAATGGCGCGGCGATCTTGTTCTAGAGTTATAAAACGAATACTTATAGAAATCATATCTTTAAAAAATCACCAAGAATACAAATCCTCCAATTTCTTAAACAAAAAATTGTGCTCTTTAATACCCAAACACTATTGATGATTTTGACCATTTAGATATTTCAGTAAAAGTCAATTAAATTGCAGTAGAATCTCGTTTGAAAATGATTTTGCCCGTCAGTTTAAATTGGTTACGGACATCCTAAAACCTAAGGTAATATCCACAATTTGATAGAAGTGACGTTAAAAAAAACTGCAGCTGCAATCTGTATGAATATTAGATAGTTACCACTACGGGGTGACTGCGACGACACGTCCGCGTCGCGTCGCGTTCACGTCACGCGACAACGCGGGAATCTCATG
The DNA here is from genome assembly GCA_951213275.1 of Idaea straminata. NCBI lineage: Eukaryota > Metazoa > Arthropoda > Insecta > Lepidoptera > Geometridae > Idaea > Idaea straminata. The sequence continues at coordinate 303,576 of OX577862.1, forward strand.
CCTCTATGGAATACAAATAGGGAAGCTTAGGTACGGTCAGCAAAACAGCTACACCGTTTTAATTTGGTATTTATTTTTCTTTAAAAACTCACTGAAAGACAAATTAATTATGATGAGTCACAACATAGATACATAAATTATACATAAATGCGGCTGTCTAATGACCCATAGCGGTAATCACTATGTTGATTGTCTCATTTCATCTTTAGAACGCCATTAATGTTGCCAATATTGACAACTAAATATATAAATGTAGTGATTAGATAAAACTGAAGTAAACGATAGTTTACCTTGTTTTTGTTTGCTTTAAATATGTCGGTCTGCAAACTGTCGGACTACAGTTGAGTCTACATTCACCCTGAATCCTCTGGAAATTTCTGATAAAACCTTTTACATAAAGTACAAAATATAACAGAAAACAGACATCCTAAAATGTGTATTAAATTACACCCGGCACTTGTAACTTAATCTCACAAAAGGCAAGTTATAACATTTAATGTCTTGTTTTATGTATGTATTACTAGATTTAATCTCTATATTATTTGACAGTCGCAAGAATTCTGTCTGTCTATCTGTGCTCACGACTTGACGCCTTAATAATCTGATATTTATAATGAATAGTAACGTAATATTGTAACGAATGTTGTTTGCTGTCGGTACCAGGTTATGGGTACCGGGTACCGGGTACCGGGCGGCCATCCTTCTCTAATGTGCATTTTCTTGCCTCTCTACTAGAAAACCCTTCACAATTTCACCAAATTTACCTCGGACCGAAAACGCGAATATAGACCTTATTCCGTTGCGATAGAGTCGCGATTATAATCTCGCAACTTGTTACACAAAGTTATGAGTTTTTGAGCTGTGTTAAAATATTTTAGGAATAACTTAAATGTCCCGGCGGAGGGTCCTCACTCGGCCTACAGCCTACGAGCGGGACTACAGACAGGCGAGACTCAGGGACTCAGAGACTGAGCAGAGACTCGAAGTTTAACTGTAAAGTTGAGCGCTTGCTTATTTTGTAGATGCTTGAAATCGGTGGCTAATATGTACAGTCACCCAATTAGCTGAACCCCACGTGGCCCAGAGCTCATTCGCATATCTGTAAAAAATATAGTAAGTATTTTGTTATTTTTTATATTGTATTGTATATTTAGTACTTATATTGTTTAAAAAAAACAGAATCATCAAGAACATTACTTTACAACCTTATAGATTGGCTAGTGAGCTCTAGGTCACGTGGGGTTCAGCTAATTGGTAATGTGACTGTACAAGAAACATTAATTTGATTAGTATAAACACTCCGAATGGGCCGTATCAGGACACAGCCGAAGTGGAGTTCCTGAAACGTCTCACTTACGTAAAGTCACGACACAATTCTTACGGATGTAGCTAATCCAACTACTTCGTTCCAAAGATTACACATTACATCCGTCCGTTACATTTCGTTTTTACGAGAGAAATGTTTTTTATCAGATTTAAAAAAAACACTTCAAATTTTTAGATAGCAAGTGGCATGAATCTCGAGCATTTAATTATAAGCTCAAGTGACGTACCTCACCTAGTCCCGTATCCTAGAGATATATCCCAGTAGAATATATTCCATTTTCAGTGCAACATTTGGCTAATGTACATAAAAAACGCGTATATTTAGCTAAACGATGCAGTAAATGTAATGAAATATCTCGGATTGCCGCACCCCGTGACTTGTGGACCGGAGTTACTTGGAGTAAACACATATAAGTTTATACTTTTCTTTCACTCTCTTATTATATTTAGTTTATAATTTGTAGCACTTGAAACTTTCCAAGTGCAAGTCTCAGTAAAATAAAAATAAACTTTTTTTAACTATCCAGTTAGAAATCAAAACGTATAGCATCAAATAAAGTGATCGATTGATTGATTGACGTAATGTTTATTTTGTAGTACGTAATTTTCCAACAAAAGACTACTAAAACCATAGTTACGCTTTGAAACTATCTTAAATTCGAATATGAACGCACTTTACTTACAATAATTGACGACAATATCATAAATATCAGAAAACGACATTTCAATTTTAATTCAAATATTTTCATAAAAACACACAATCTTTAAATGTTTCATGCATCCGGTAATTATTCCCTTTAATTATAAGAAATGAATAGTAATCACTTGTATTAATTCCCCCCCTCCCTCTATAGACACCAATCTCCTCGCCCCCTTCTCCCCCCGTTCCTCGTGAATTATATCCTCCCCCGACACGGCAGAACACTCGTTGTTACCCCGCCTTACCCTACCCCTTCATAATGTTCAAACAATTACAACAATGGACTGGCTTCGTACCGTGACTTGGCTCGGGGTTTACGTTTATTGGTTATGACAAGGTCACTCTTGTTTCTTGTTGCGTTACTTTTAGGTATTATGTTGGTTATTTTATTACATTTCTTTATTATCATAATGTAGCCAAGCTAATTTATATTTTCCATATTAATTGGTCGACTGCTAGCCTTCATATTCGGCTAATATCTTTTAAACTGGTTACATAACTTACGACCATCTACGAATGGGACATTGTATGAAATGAGACCAAATGTGAACGGAAGGTCGGCGAGCGATCGGCCGATGACTATCAAAGGTTTATTACTAGATATTTATGATTGGGAGATTGTCCTTGGTCGAAATTAATAACCTATTCTAACAGCTACCAAGGGTAAAACTGACATTTATTGATAGTTTTGCATTAGGAAATATGTTATAAAAATGACAGTTTAACCCTAGGGGCTGTCTTCCATTCATATACACCTAGTAATAGGCGTTCGATAGTTAAAGGAACTATGTTTTGCGACTTTCCTACAATTACAGCTGACAGATGTGGAACTGACAAAAACATTAGAATGAACGAAGGCATTTAAGCCTGAAGGGGATTTAAACTGAAAGTTCCATCAAATGGCTTTGTTAAACGTATATTTCAGATTAACGTACCTTTCCATAACTTATAATAGTGTTCGAGGTTTCAAATATTGTAATAGTTTTCTAAATCCTTTGTTATTGCACACTTCTATCCGATATCTATTGAAATATAAATCAGTTTCGTAAAGTTCTTCGTCAAATATACGTCAAAGAGTGATTTAAATGTTACAAAATTCATATGTTTTATTAAGTTACAAAGGGCAGTTTATATAGATTATCACGTTAAAATTTATTTGTCCTGAAAGTTTGGTTTTTAAAGAATTACAATGATTTGTTTTATAGTTTTTGTGAAAATCTACTAACTTAAAAGTTTTACAACCAGTTAGCCAGCTTTGCAGCTTTTGATCCGTTAAAATCGTTTTACTATCGTAAAAAACCTAAGAAAACATGAACTCTAAATGACGTACTTACAATCATTAAAAATAGTCCTCTTACCCCTCCATTACTAACGTGTAGGTAGAGTGTGATTAACAATCGTATTAAAATGATCTGCAGATATATTTCAGTGTCCCTCCTCCGCTCAACGTTCTCCGTTCTCCGGCCAAACTCGAGTTAACGAGCTTTCATACAAATAAATCAGGAAATAAACCTTTGGTACCTATCGATAGATAGATTAGCCACGACCAATGAATTCATGTCGGTTTATTCAATTCTACCTAGCTCGTCTTGTCGATGTGTACCGTTTTAAATTATGTAAAATGAATAAATTATTGTTACAGAGGAAATTGGAACCGGACAAATTAAAGTAAAAAAAAAATATTTTTATGAAAATGAATATTTGACCTTATAAAATAGAATTACAATATCGGAATAGTTTAAAGACGACGAATTAGCCTTCATGTCGATCTACCATCACATATTGTTTAGTGATACCAATAAATTGTTCTCGTAACGTATTCGATAGCACAGCACATTTTCATGGCAACATTCCCGGCCTGCGATATCTAGTGAAGTAATTGGAAAACTTTACCGACTCACACCGACTTTAAGGCGATTTTGATTTTATGTAATTTATTGCAAGATTTTTGGCAGAAACTTACACTTAATTTATAGTTGTTGATGTAACTTTTTATTCAAAACTTGATTTATAAGTCTTTATATTAGTGATAAGTGCCAAGGGCTTCATATGTGTTACGCTTAATTTTCTGACGCTATCAATCCTGAGTAATCCTGGCGACGGGATGCTCGGACCAATCGTAACGCTATTTAGACCAATCCTAACGGTACTCTAACAAATCCTGGCGCTACTCTGACTAATTTCTAAAGTTAATTCGACTTATCCTAACGCTACTCGGATAAATCCCTTCCACGTAATATTAGCCGAACAAAAACAATCACAAAAGTATATCTTAAACAAATAGAGACTAAAATTATCAATTATATTAGCAATAAAACTTGTAACGTGAAAGTTTATTGTCTTTATAATGATGAAAGCGTTTGTTAGTCGTTACAACGCCCCCCCCCTCCCCGCCCGCGCCTCGCGCCTCGCGCCGTTACGTTACACGGATATTATTTTAAAGAATGAATACATTGTTATCTTCTATTTTCGTAACATCATGATGAGATACACATAACGTCTGCTGTCGAACGTAACTTTATTAAAGTAAAAAATACAAATTAAACCAACAAACAGATTGAAAACACTAATCGCACAATAAGTGGTATGGAAGGAAACGTTAAAAAAGTGCTCGAGATCAGTGTTAACCTCCCGTAGTATGGTGGTAGTTAGCGGTCAGTCACAGTCGCCACTCAATCCTCGAAGAGCTGACCCAAATCGAACGGAGATTATGTCACAGACACGATATATCTCGTCACTCGATCGTCTCGATACCGACCGACTGTACCGAGTTACAACTCGATCAATCAAATATCGATTCCAATTATTCGATTGTCGGCCGATTACAACCGAGCACTTACCTTTAACTGTTCGGTTTGGTTACATTTAAAGGGATTTGAATAAGTTGATTTGAAACGTTGATTGTCGGTGTTTATGGAAGTGTTAACCTGTCATTGGAGTTCATTCATACACTAATTGTATTCTGTGGGTGTGAACCGCCAGAATACAAATTACTTTTGTAATTGTTTTTGACAAAAAGATAATTTAAATAAAATGGATACTATTTAGATGATCTAACTGATTTTTTCAAAGATCCTCTCCAATTTCTTTTCAACCTACAAATAAGATCTAAAATTAAAGGCGAAGGCAGACAAAGACTAACTTATTTAGAGATTAAAACACTTAAGTGTGTAGTGTTTCTAGCTGCTAATTAATCTAATTACTGCAGATTGTAACTGGTTCCGAATTCAGCATCAAGTACCTACGAGTAGGTAATAGGTTTATTACAAGATGTGATTATATAAACACTGTATATATTTGTAATTTTGTATCTTGACTCCGGGAAACTTTGCGTTACTTAAAAATACCGCTAGTGTCGCTGATGTAGCGCTCGCGCGTGTTTGTTTAGTATAGGGACAATAAAGAATATCGATTTAAATTAGGGGAAATAAACACACAGACACAGTTTTTTTAATTTTCGTTTTTTTTTACCATAGTGTTGATTGTTCTCGTTCACAGTTAGCGTTATCGGTTGTGATTGTAATCCTACATTAAAGTGAATTTATAGACGTGTATACCAGACACTTTGATACGAATATATTACGTAGTGTTTTATAAGTGTTTATTATACAATAATGTCTCAAGCGCCGCAACCGGGCTTCGTCCCCGAGAAGGTGCAGGAGTTCAACAGGCGTTCCTCCCAGGATACGGATAAGAAGGAGACGCCCAAGAAGGAACCGATCGAGAAAGTCGACAAACCGAAGGAAGATATTCAGAAACCTAAAGAACAATACCAGATACGACAGAGTGAGAGCAAGAATCCGTTCTCGCCACACTTCTACCGCAGCAGGCCTCATGGCCACTTCGAGATGGGTCCGCGAGGTTTGGATTACTCCCCTCATCGCATGGAGTTCTCGAACAGGCTGCGAGACTACGGCCCTCAGAGGTCTACATCGATCCACGGCCACGAGCTCACTGACGCTCCCGTGAAGCCGGAATACCTCGGCCATCGAGCTATATTCGGCAGCCAGATCGTGCCAGGCGTCATCAACCACCCCGACGTCGTGTTCAGGCAGGACTACTACCATCAGATGGGGTTCTCGCCTCCTCGGGCGTCTCGGTTCTCATCTCAGGAGTATTTGAACAACCCGGCGCAGTACGGAGGGAGGTGGCACGATTACAGAGCGGAGTACAGGCAGAGGAGGAGGTCGCAACAGGACCTGCACTCGCTGGGCCAAGGCGCTGAATCAGGTAACATACGTTTGTAGTAAGTTTAACATTAACATTTTATAACATGCTCCCAAAATCAATATTTCTTGACGATATTGTCGCAGGAATCGATTTTTGATAGAGTGAAAAGTCTATATTTGGTATCTAAATCCTTATAATTTGGAAACAATTTACATCGATTTAAGCGATTTATCTGGTTATTTAGCACCCTATTGCCAGATACGTCATAGGGGGTGCGTGTCCGTACGAGTGTTCCACCTCTCACCCTTCGCATTGTAAGCAAAATTATCACGTCATCAACGTCCAATGACAGAGGTGCTCGGTGACTTGATGTGGAGTTGGTAATGAATGGTAAATGCGGAACAAATATCAATGTTCCTGAGTTATAAGTTCCAATGTTATGAGATAGCAAATATTATTTTAGCTTATACAACTATACTGAAAGCAAGAATACATTCTGTCTGTTCATTCATAGACAACGAGATAATCATACCTGTACTAGAATTTGGAATGATCAATATGAAACAGTGAATCCCACCTGAAAACATCAGATTTCATCGATAAGGTACACATTGAATCATGCTCTTGTTTCCCCAATAGTAGGTACACTCGATACAATAACCTCGTGCCACCTGTCGTCGTTATTCCAACGGGATAAAGCCTAGAGTAGCAACGTTGTGGTTGTTTGTTTGGACGAGTGTGTGAGCAACTGAATAGAGTATCGATACGATAATCCAACACGTTTGATGAACCCACACAGCAATAGTAAACTCGCAGTAAACCAGCTCTGGATATTGTTTATGGATTTCATAACGTCGAGGTGTGGCTGAAGGGTGCTCCCTAGAGGATTAAACTACCTGTCTGCGTTGTGTTGGATTGATGATTTTAAACACTTATCGAGTACACTCGCAAACTAAATGTATTTCAGAATGTATCTTTCGCAAAATGTCTCTCCCAAAATATTAATTTCTCATAATATCAATTTTGCAAAATGTCCATTATTTCACCTTTTTTTCCCGTGAGGTTTCAATTTAGATGTGATTATGGAACACAAATATATAAATGTTGAAAATTGTGATCGCATGAAAAACATTATGGACTTATTAAAAACAGATTATTACCTTAAAGTTAAATTTTCTTCTAAGTAGATATAGAGAGCTCATGGTACTCGTCCATTAAGGCGCTCTTCCATTACCGTGTGTAGGTATTCATTACCTACATTACCTTAGCCCCCGCTTTCAAAGATGCAAAACATTTTAGCATTATTATCCACAAATATAGTTCCTAGAGGTCAAAACCTATCATTTGATTCATTTTTAGAAACAAACGTTAACTATTTTTGAATAAAACCCGATAAACGATCTTATAATTCTCTGTTTTCTAACATTTTTTTTTTATCGAACGAAGTTGTTCATATCATGTTTTTAACCACAATAAACAAAAATATGGTTATTAAACTACAATATCCATTTATATCCAAATAACAAAAAAGAGTATTTGATTACTTAGAGTTGCTTAAAACAAAGGTCGATTTTGGTAGCTTTATTAGCACCTGCCCTTAAGCCGAAAACGTAAGCAATCGTTACAAATCGTATTTTCTTAAAAAATAATGATGAAATGTAATATCCTTTTTCTTTTTATTACACTTCGGAGAATCGTGATTGCAAGTTGGAAGGCACGCGTTATTGCGGATATCGAATCAACACAGTACGAAACGACAGAATTCGTACGATACAAACTTCAACTTACAAAAAGTATTGTAACAAAATGCGTATTTTGTGACCAAAAGCTCTTAAAACTTTTTATCAATAATATAATAGAACTCTACCAACCTAAGCCCCCCCCCCCCTTCCTAAACGCGTGATATCAATTTATTCAGCTCGTTTATTCAAATAACGAACGACGCGTAACTTCGACCAATCACTGTACAAAACGTCACATCTGTCAAACTCTACCCAATGACATACGTCATTTTGACGTTCGTCGTTACGACACGTCACCGAGGACCTTGTACATCTCGCAATAGGGTTGGAAATACCGTGGCGGGATTATTAGAAAGAGTTTTATCGATGGAAACACGCAAAACAGTCGTAAGTGAAATAGCTTATTCTTATCGTGGCCGCGGTAAGCTGAAATAAATCCTGTCGGTTCGGGAATAGAGTTCAATTTAGATTTCCGTTGATAATTTAAGATATATAACTAAAATTACTGGTGTTTTTTGAATAGAATTTAAGTATTAAGATGGGGATTTACGTTCGTAGTACGCAGTAATCTCCTTAGTAGTCCTTAGTCTAATGTAAAATGAGTGCCTCATTTATACGTTTTAACTTGGATTTAACGCTTTCAATGGTGATTTAGTCAAATTCCACTAACAATGCCATTGTCTCCCCCTGGGGCCCAGCAACTAGTAACTATATCATGACAATAGTGGACGTATACTATGAGATTTACAGAAAACTTTTAAAACAATATGTTTACGAAAAATATTAATAAGTAACTATTCTATAAACTTTTATAAAATTCCTCAAACACAACATTATAACAAAACACAACTGAACATTTAAACTTTCATATAGTACGTAGATTTTTATAAAATTCGTATTTATAGAGAAACCAGTTAATATTAATAATACAATAGAGCGTACATCGGAACATTTTTAGCTGCATAATTTTGATCTAATTCTATTTGTATGTCGCGTTAACGTGATCTGAAAATGGTTTTTATATAATTTAATATTATAAAAGCAAAACTAATCCTATATATCTATATGTTACGTTTTCACCTCTATCTATACCAATTTTGATGTAGAGAAAAACGGGACCTTGGAAAAGGACACTATATTCGTTACATCATGATCCCGAAATTATAATGATGGGTGAATAAATGAATTTAAATATTATTAAAACCTGTCACATTTAACGTAATAAGCCGATTATTTATGGATAGATATAGGTATTTCATCTCTATGAAAAAAAAACTCCATACTATACTTGGAGACATTTGACGAAAGGGACATTTTGCGAGTGTTCCGTTTACACCTACATTTATAAGAAGTTCCTATATCGAGCGAGTCGGTTAAAAAAGTAAAGTGGCAACAGTACCTTGAATTCACGTGGCGCGACTCGACTCACGCATGACCGGGATCGATAGAGGGGGGTGGGGGGTGGGTAGACTCTCCCCCCGAGCGAGGGGTCGTTGCCCTCGCTCGCGGCGGCGGCCGTGGCGATGGTGGTGCAACAACTCTTTGGGTCAATGTTAACGGCATACAAACAATACATTTTATTCATCGTCACATGTATGTAGTGTAGAGGTAGCGGTAGTGTAGGTACGAGTCCGGCACGTTCGACGCGTTCATTGTTTACTTGCTTCGATGATTCATTGCATGGAATTTCAAAGACATTTTTTTTGTAATTTAGTAATAAAGTGTTTTACTTTTTTTACGAATTTACGTGAATCAAACATATACATAAAATACGTTATTGATAAATACATTTATTTATTAAGTTAACAGAAATAGAAAATAAATGGTTTTGTATTTAGTTTAATTATATTTTTATTAGGTATACTATAATTTTTTTTAAAGTATTAATTCTTAGAAATATAAGTATGTAAACCACAATTTCAGTCCGTCAGCTGGTGTGTCTGTAGGTGCCTACTGTAGGTAGTTAAAGTGAAACTTAAAACGAGTTGCTGGAGTAGAGGTACAACATTAACGCTCAACTTTACAAGATTCATGATAATAGGTTCCATTAACGCGCGCTCTCGGTAAATAAACTTTTATAAACGGAGGTTGAGGTTGTAATGAGGTTATAGTTTCAACTTGTGCTAGTAGCCAGCCAACCGCCAACTAACCGGCCGGTAGACAATCGGCTTAGTACTGTGTGATCAGCACAACTATGAGCACTATGCATCGTTAACCATAATCGATGAATTTTCGTATGCCTCATGATAAAGCATAAACCGCATTCACTGAACCACGCAGCAACGTCTTGCAATATTTATTTATCTATTATTATTAGATTGTATTGGTATCTAGTAGATCGCATCGCAACATTATTTGAATCCTTAGTATATAACCACTTGTATCATCATTTTAAAACGATAATTGCACCGATGCAGCATGGATTTGTTTCATCTAGATCGTCTACAACTAACCTCTTGGTCTATACTCAAGACATTAGTAGTGCTTTCGGAAGGAAAGGGCAAGTAGACTCCATTTATACTGACTTTGCCAAAGCATTCGATAGAGTAGATCACCATATCCTGTGTTCTAAGGCACAACACCTTGGAATACATGGATCTCTTCTTCGGTGGTTGGAGTCTTATCTCATGCACCGCAACCAGCTGGTTGCGGTGCATGGTTACGAGTCCTTGCCCTTTGAGGCGGAGTCAGGAATCCCTCAAGGTTCTAACTTGGGACCGTTGTTGTTTATCATTTTCATTAATGACCTACTTGACTCATTTAACAGTAAGTGTTTGGCTTACGCTGACGATTTGAAAATTTATCGTGAGATACGCTCGGTACAAGATTGCATAATCCTGCAGTCGGACATAGATAGGCTAAGTAAATGGTGCAAGAATAACAATATGTCCCTAAATATTAAAAAATGTCAATCAATTACTTTCACTAAGAAAACAAAACCTGTTGTGTACTCCTATAGGATAGATAACATAAAGCTAGATCGTGTTAAAGCAATAAGGGATTTAGGAGTCATACTAGATGCAAAACTAACTTTTAAACCGCATTATGATTCGGTTCTGCTAAAAGCTAAGAAGATGTTAGGATTTGTTTTAAGAATAACTCGGCCATTCAAACAAACATCCAGCTTACTTACTCTGTATGTTTCCCTAGTGAGAAGCATAGTTGAGTACTGTAGCGTCATTTGGTCCCCTTATTATGCCGTGCACATAACTAGAATAGAGTCTGTACAAAAGACGTTCATGAGAAGGTTATGTGGAAAATTTGGATTAAGAAAGATATTAAACACGTATGAGGAAAGACTTAGGAAATTTAATTTAGAGACTTTAGAAAATAGGCGAAAAATAACCGATCTAATTATTTTGTTTAAAATTGTTAATTCACAGTTAGACACGAACATCCTGAGCCATATTTCATTCAAAATTTCGAATAAGTCAAGCCGTCGGAGGCATTTATTTTCAATTTCTGGTACCACGAACAAAGTTACTCATAACAGTCCATTGCCAAGAATGTGCACATTATACAATGAGTTAAGCGAGGAGTTGGATATTTTCCATTACAGCTTGTTTAAATACAAAAGAAAAACAAAAGCTTTACTAGCTAATTGTCAAAACTAAATTGTTATTGTATAAATTGAAAAGTGTAATCAAACGCTGTGCGTAGTTATAATAGATGTACAAATTGAAAATGATTATTTGCAACTAATGTCTATCTGTAATATTAAATTTGTATATTGTTACTATGCCTATTAGAAATAAAATAAAATAAAATAAATTACATCGACAAACGATGGACACTAAGCCACTGCTCAAGCCGCTGCTACTTGCTACTGCGATTTATACAGTGTTGCTTGGGGTGACCGCCGCCCGTAGCCCGCCGCTACAGGCCGATACCAATACAATATTTCTTTTGTATTCCTATTTATGTCAAGAAAGTTGCAGTCGAACTGATTTAAGGCCAATACACTCTACATATTATCGCGCAAACGGGCCTTTTCTGATCGAAAAGGCCCGTTTGCGTTCACTCTAAGCAATCTCCGGTGGATATTTAATACATTCATAAGCTTTCGTTACTTAAAATGTGTTTTGTCACTTTCGCACACCTGTCATCTGTCAAAGTGCGAAAGTGACCAAACACTGTTTAACTAAGGGAGCCTTATTAAATGTTTATGAATAAGGGGGTTTGTATCTACATATGTTTTTATATAATTAAAAAGAGCTAATGGAGTAAGAAATGTTGACCCGACGGAATTATCTTTGAAAGCATCTCAAATCGTTCGATATTCACCGCGGCTTTGCCTTCTTATATCCCGGGAGAATTTACTTAGCAAATCTTTCTCACAACGTTTAAAAAATCCACTCTAAAACAGTAAACATCAGTTTTTTTCCCATCCAAAGGTTGCCTGGAAGAAATTGCTTTCAGCGATAAGGGCGGCCTTATCGCTGAAAGCAATTTCTTCCATTTGTGCAACTTATACTTTCTAGCTATTACTTTACTTTGTGTACATAGTGTTCTGTTTCTTCCTATGTTGTACAAATAAAGTTATCTATCTATCTCTATAATGTATTGTTCTTACAGTGTTAGCAGTGCGTTGTTTCATAATAACACATTGATTTTTAACGGATTTAATCGTGTAATTATATTTTATATGATGTTTCGAAAGTCAAAGTCAAAATTATTTATCAAAGATTTATGCAATACATTACGATGTGGCATTACATCACTAAGAAACGTCTTATAAATTAATTTAGCATGTGTGCCCACCAATGAGAAGAAGTCACAAGAAAATCATAGGGGTTTTTTGTGATCAATATTACACATTTTTGAAAGTATTATTTGGAATGGAGCAACTAATGTCACGTCCATGGGTTACTATAATTAACGTAAGACGAAGTATCATAGTACGCCTTACTGCACAATTTATACTTTATAAAAGTTTTAAACCTGGTAATGGACATGTCATATACATCTTTAGGTAGTTGATTATAATAGAGCACACAATGTGCTATTAAACCTGTTTATTTTCCGGAGCCTACTACCGGGCATGGTCAGTTCATCCTTATTTCTTAAGTTGAAATTAGGAATATCGCTATTTTTGCGTAAAATGTCAGGATTTTTGTGAACGTATAGCAAGTTTTTGTGAATATATTGTGAATAGAGCGTTAATATATTTACAACTTAGCTTTACAACTTCTATGATCACTGGCAGATTGAGGTGACATTATTTCAAATCAAGAAAATATATCGGGTAGTTGGAATCAAGAACACAGCCGCAGACGAGTTCAAATAAACTTCGTTGCAAGGTGTTTTACTGCGCTTCTTGCGTTAACCTTTTAACTTCTAAAGAGGTAAGATCCTCATTCATCACATCCGTTACTCGTTATAACGTTACATCTGACTTGTCAAAAGTGAGTTCAGTTCAAATCGTGAAAACCCACTGAATTATTCCAACGTCCACGTGAGGTAAACCATAATAAAACACTAGTTATAGTATGTCGTCTCATGCCTGTCAATCTTTATTAACTTTGAAGCAGTACATATATGTGTTATTGTCATAAACATCGTCAACTCGCAAGTCTCATCCATGATCCAACCGCACGCAGAACGTCATATTGAGAAACACTAACCTACCTAGACGCGCGCGGCACGAGCGCGGCGCGGGGCGGCGTGAGCGGGGCTAGGGTTACCAGCTCACGGAAAATATCCCGATACGTCCAGGATTTTAAAGAATTTTATTCGCAAGAGAAAAATTTAATGCATAAAATGATCTCCATCCACACATTAGACGTTTTTTTAGACGTTCCAATCTCACGTGCGCACTACTAAGTAGTGGAACTGGAAAGAAGTACAACCTTCAAGTCTTTAAGTCTAGCGTACCTTTTAGGCGAGCATGCTATATATGAGTACGTCACGCCACCATCAGGTTAAATGAGGTCAAATGTAAACCTATTATGAGTTATTAAAAAATATAACTCTTACTTGTTATTGCTTTTCGCAACTGCTGGTATTTCATAACAATGTTCGTCAGACTGAAATCAGCCTTGATGGAAACTATGGACAGACAGTCTATTTTTCTCTTGTATCCATTGAGCACCTATTGTCAAATGTACTGTAAAGTGACAGATATTGGCAGGATAACGTAATTTTTCGATGTGGTAACCCTAGCCGAGGCTGCCGGGCGGGCGGCTGGCGGCTGGCGCTTCCTGTTGTAAATCTAATAATGACTGGCATACGTACGGCGAACGACGAAATAGGTTTATGTACGAATTACTGTAAATATAGCAACAGACGGTTCGATATGCTGTTACAGTTATCATTCAGCTTTTTCAATAACATCTACGGGCTGATGACGCGTCTAAAGCTATTCAAGAACTGTGGGAGAGTTTGCGTGAGATATCTCCGTTCTAGACCTAGTCTTAGATGCCTTAACCCCAAGTTAAGCTTACCTAAGAGACAAATCGCCCAGGTCCCCCACAGACCCTCTACATATGTACCTACTGTACACCCGACAACACAGGCTAATATAAGTGTTAAAACGTTTGTATTCAATGCTTCAAACGAAAGCTTTTAATCCTCGAACGTTCGGTAGAACAACATTGTTTTCAATCATTAATATTTACGGGATTCTCCGGACGTTGTTCTTTGTTTTTTGTTCACGGGTTTTCATCCAAGTGTCTTCTATCAAACGGTTTTTAAATATCAATATAAAAGGTAAAAATGTGATCGTTTCGGTCTGTTTGTTTCTAAAACGTAGTTTATATAAAAAGGTGAAAGGTGTAACGAAAAAAAAAGAAATAATCTTTTTACAACAGAATTCAGATCTAAGCACTAGTGAAACTGCGAAGCAAATCCTGACTAATATTATTTAATGAAAATTGTTTGTTTGTCTCTTAATGGTTAAATGGCTCGAGAATGATTTGGATGGAGATTTGTATTGAGGTAGTGTAAAAAATATGAAGAAGGGTATAGGATGGGATAGTAGCTATTCTGTCTTAGTTTATAACGAGAAAATATTTTTTTAGCTTTTAATAAATAATTACTATTTATTTAGATATTTCCACTGGATCGGTAGTTACTCAGGTAAAACAGCGGGACGCAGATAGTCTTAGAATGAATAATGTTTTCTTTTGTTGTTCGTTCGTCCCCTCCTCGCCCCGCCCCCTACGCCCCCGTCCACGTTGTTTATAGCTTATGTCTTATTCCACAGTGTTTACGTGTTGCTTGATAAATACGCTCCTTAACTTCTTTAAATACATGAGTTATAATGGTTTTCGACGTCAAAACGTTAACGTTCCGTTCTTACTTGGTGTTGTTTCTAAGGAGAGCTTTCACACTTGACGGTGTTCTTTTGTCTTGGAATGTTTTTATAACAAAGTCAAAGTCAAAATGTTTATTCATTTGTACACAGATCACATAGAAACGTTTTAAAAACTAAGTTAGGATGTGTGCCTTCGGAACGCGCCCACCGATGAGAAGAAGGCACAAGAAACTCATGGGTTTTTTTCATGTAATCACGCTCACAAAGGTCAATATTAACGGGGATCGGTTGTAAGGAAAGTGGATGTAGCTTATCCTAGGTTGGATTAGCTACATCTGTCTGAATTGACTTAACGTAAGATGAGAGTTGTGACGTTTCACGAATAGAAGCTGCGTTCCTTTTTGACTTTTCCATTAATTTAGAACTAAAAATCTTAACTTAGTTTAGGTACTTATTTAATTGCTTGTACAGTATCTTTACCGAACTGTGGCGACGTTTACACTAAATATGTATCCTAAGACGCCATAATGTGGGGTCCGGATTTTGTACCAAAAGGCATTTATAGAAAAATATAAAATATTTTAAAATTAGAATGAGTATAAAACGATAACCAATAATGATGAGAAAATCCAAAACACGTTAGCAATGTCAGATCGTGAATCTAAATCTGTCCAGTAATAAAATGAATAATGCAATAAACCCCGGAAACTTACGCTTGTTTTATGATCTACCAGCTGTTATTGACAAACAGACATAGGTACATACATCACTTTGTGTAGAAAGTGAACCTATACTATATCGTGTGCAACGTCACAAGATAATCGACAAATGAAGTAAGCTGTTCGGGACACAGCCGCACTGGAGTTCCTGAAAAGTCTTACCTTACCTCAACCTGATACAATTCCGACGTATAATAATTTAACCTTATCACTGTAGCTAATTTAAACTCAAAAAGGTTTAAGTTGCTACATCCTATTTCGTCCATTTTGTTATAACGTAACATCCGCAACATTCAGATTTTGCAATAGTCGCAATCAAAAATGATTTGTCTAAAAATAATTTTAAAAAAAACCGATTATTCTGAAATGTAGGTAAATCGGAAGTACCTAAGTAGGACCAATCGCAGCCAAAAATGTCGGGAATTTTTGTATATATTTATTTCATTTAGAATCAATGAATTAAATTAATTAATTATTGTTTATTTAAGGATTATTAAAAAAATTAAATATAATATTTTTTTAGTGCTGAGGTATGTAGTTTTTTTAGTAATATCTTTTTGTTGCAAAAAAGCTTACGTACAATAGTTTACTCACAGAGAAATCCAAAGTACTTACATAACTAAAAGTGTTTCCTGAAATAAAAGAAACCTGATTAAGACCCCATAAATAGGATATTCAGAGTAACCAATCAGATTAGGGACTTCCACTTTAGCTCTGACCTTCGTCCCCTCAGAGCGGGCGGGTCGCGGGCGGGTCGCGGGCGACGCGAACGCAACGTGCCTACTCGATAACGGTTCGGTACCACAGATATTGTGAGATTGGACTAGTTGCCTAGATTGTGACTGAGTCATAGTGTTGTTGTAGTCAAACTCAACTTCCACAAAGAACTGTTAAGTTAAAAAAATAATTTTATTTAAGAGGACTACAGGACCTTAACTTAAACTATAATGCTTAAAAGTATATGATTTACTTCAATCAACTAAACAAAAACAAATTTTAAATAATATATTATTGCGATATATTATCTACTTTCGAATTTAAGTGTAATGTATACATATATCCAAACTTAGAAAGCGAGATGGTACTATTTGTGCACCATCACCTTCGCTTCTATGCAATCCGAGAGTGACCGACTATTAAGGCCAGGTGCTAATAAAGCTACCAAAATCGACCTTTGTTTTAAGCAACTCTAAGTAATCAAATACTATTTTTTTGTTATTTGGATATAAATGGATATTGTAGTATAATAACAATATGTTTGTTTATTGTGGTTGAAAACATGATATGAACAACTTCGTTCGATAAAAAAAATGTTAGAAAACAGAGAATTATTAGATCGTTTATCGGGTTTTATTCAAAAATAGTTAACGTTTGTTTCTAAAAATGAATCAAATGATAGGTTTTGACCTTTATGAACTATATTTGTGGATAATAATGCTAAAATGTTTTGCATATCGATCAAATATAACAGTTAGCACGCAGCACGCTACGTCTTTGAGAGCGGGGGCTAAGGTAATGTGAATACCTACACACGGTACTGAAAGAGCGCCTTAAGCTCTTTTACTCCTCATAATATTACTCTGTTAATTTTTTTTATGGATACTTAATTGCTATATCACATAAGGCAATGTTAACTCGGCATACAGTAGTCGCATGCAACACAATGACTTGTCCCCTCTCTAGTATTCTATTACTCTGTGGATACAACCGAACCGAATATACATTGAAAATAAAAGAAAAGGGCACAGTACCTATGCGTACCCAGCCTGGCTACTGATTAGATTATTTACGGTGCAGTAGAGTTAATACGCCTAGGTGCTTTAACTCTTACGTTTCATATAGTCTACTTCACCTCAGTGCAGAAAAATGGCGTTATAAATAAACTATTGTTTTTTTTTGTTTTACCTTTAAAAATATTTATTGAAGTATATAATATTAGTATTTTTTTATTACTAACGAATAAATACCAGTCGCTGTATCAAGTAATGGAATAACTTTTTGTACTATACCAGTAGTATATGGACAGAAAAAAATTACCCATGTACCATTCGATTCAAAGTTTTTTACCCGTGTCACTACTATCTCCTTCCATTTTACCTCGCTAAAGCCGTAGACAACTCCGAACAAATTATATTTCATTAAATACGAAACTTTATCAATTGCTAAAATTCAGTTCTCATTTTTGACAAATGAGTGACATTTGATATTTGACAAATAAATTCGTTTGCGTCAAAGTTATAATAATTAATTTAAATTCCGTCAAAGTAATATTTGACATTTTGTAAACAGTTTTGTCACCGAATGGAACCTACATTGTACGTGTAATTTATTGGCAATATTCCAAAACAATAAAACTCAATAAATATATACTTTTTAGGCTACATACAAAGTAAAAATAAATCGCTTAGTTTTTAAGTTTTAGATCAGCTACTTACAATTTACACGATTTTTTACATTTCAATTTTAAATTAAATTTCCTTTAAGTAGGTCTGTAATAATAACAAAATGAAAGCCCTTCAAAATGATCTTCATTTTCCTAGCAATATAAAATAATTAATTTGATAGGTACTTAACAACATCAAAATTCAACTTAATTAGGTAACTTGTATTTTTTTTTGTAAAAAGCTCTCTAATTAATTAATAAGGTAGAATAAGTTCTCGATTACCATCGTTGTCATGACAACTAATTACCTAGCAACCGAATCTTCCGATGAAAGGCGAATTTTACAATTCATTTTTTCGTA
The DNA here is from genome assembly GCA_951213275.1 of Idaea straminata. Classification (NCBI taxonomy): domain Eukaryota; kingdom Metazoa; phylum Arthropoda; class Insecta; order Lepidoptera; family Geometridae; genus Idaea; species Idaea straminata. Next base: position 322,232 of record OX577862.1, read on the forward strand.
AAAAAAAACGAGAGAATAACGATAAATAGGTAGTCATTAGCTGTTAGAGGAGATATCTCGACTTTAAACCGAAGATTGTGGGTACTGATCCCGGTGCTGGCCGTGGATTAATAGGTTTTTCTGTACAAAACACTGTAGTTTAATAATAACACTACGTTTTATCCGATCCTAATCTACTTTGTCCGTTTTGTTTAAAATTTTAGCTTTTACTAAAATAATCTTAACATAGAGATAAATACGTATGAATTACAATAGAGTCCATGAGAGCATATAGCATTTTTATTTTTTAATAACATTAAAACAAAATGTAAGTACTTACATATTTTGCAAGTAAATTACAAAATGTTTACAATTAAACTTACGTTTGCACTATGTGCATTACCATTATTATTTAATTATTTCAATTTATAATAATTCTACGCTTTTCACGTGAAGTTCAATAAAAAACTAAAGAGAATGATAACTGAACAAGTAACATTGCTTAGTGCTTGTGCTGCAGAAGACCACAACGAATAAAATAAAGAATTTAATAGTACATTACGATATAAGTGTGGTAAATTGATCTCTGCATAGAGGCGGTTTATGACGCGCGAGCGGTAGCGAGCGTGTTAAAGAAGCCAAGATGCAAAGATCAATTCCACACGTATATCGTACGACGTTTTTTATCACAGTTGCGAATCAAAGAAAAGACTTGAAAAGAAAACAAAATAATAATTAACAAAATATTTGTGATAGATAAGTCTATGTTTACATTTTTTTAAGGCAATATTTTTTTGTTAATTATGCTCCGGAAAGGCCAGGCTAAAGACTTTTAACCTATCAGCCTCGTCTGACATACAATATTTTTTAGGGGTTTTCTATTTGTTTTTACGTCGGGGGCTAAGAACAAAATACAATGGTACGGAAAAACAATATATTTAAGTAAAGAAAAAACAAAAAATAAACAACTCAATTTTTAATCGTTTTCTAAGTCATTATCACGTAAAATTTTCGTTCGTAAACCGACTTTAGAGACAACCATTTTTGCTAGCTAAAAAACTCTTTGGTACCTACCTTTTTTATACATCAAAACAATATGTAATTAGCAGTAAGATACGTATTTAACCTATCGGGATAACTTTACAGCACTAGGTTGGCAATGTAAAACGCACGCATGCATAATATGTTGGATTATGAGCCTAAAAGCCGTTGAATAAGATCCACTTTATGAGCAACTGTGATAAAAAAAATATAAATTAGGTACCTACCTACAATCTATTGTCGAATATTAAAATATTTCACTATGACTCCAACAAAAGCGAATAAAAATTGAATTAAATATTTTAATAAGATGAACTCTCTTCTGTAGAATAAGTGATTTATATCTACGATTCGAACGAAACCCACAGGAGACTGGCGTGTTCCCAAACTGTTCGTTTATATGCAAAATCCACTTCGAACCGGTACGAACCGGTTTCCCGAAGCCAACTTTTGTTATCTTATTATTAAGATAATTCTATTTCTTGCGAAACACTTTTGTGTTCGAGTGTACCGAATAATAATGAACTGAGTTACTTGAGACATGATTTTGTTTGAGAAGATTGTTTTTTTCAACAATATTGTTTGACCATTTAACCAATGCAGTTCACTAACAAGTACCGGGTGCTGGATCTCTATATATCACGTAATTTCATTGAGACACGTCCAACGTCCGTGAATTGCTTTATTTTACGCGCTTTAGAGATTAAATGTACAATTACGGACGACTTATTAAGGTCACAACAAGCTAGAACTCTACATTCTGTCGTGGACGTCTTGTGACTGATATGATGACGATGAGTTTGCAGCTCAGCACTAAACATATACTTTATTTTGGCTCAATGCTTAGTGCGTATGAGTTAGATTGGATTTAAGACATTGAGAGACATTGCAGTAAAATTGTAACTTCTCTATTTATTTAAACTTAGATTGTCCAAACGTTTTTGTTACAATTTACTTGTACTTGTATTTGTACTTGTACTTGTATACAGGCTGTTTTCCGCCATTGGACCCTTTTTAATTGGGTCATTTTTGCGTGAGGATGGAGTAGGCTTGCCCAGCACCTACTACCCTCTCAGCTTAGTCGACCATGTCCAGAGGAGAGAACTTGTCAATACTTCTGGAGGCAACTAAGCCGCGGGTTTCATCACGATGTTTTCCTTCACCGTAAGAGCAATGTCAATTAGCGCACATAAATTTTTCTTAAGAATTTCGACTTCCCGCGACTTTAATTAAGTCGTCCGTCCATCTAGTCGGATATGGTGTGATACATAACATATTATACTTGAATACAAGGCAACATAAGCTTCGGAGTGAGCCGGCTGAGCTGAGAGGTAGGTATACGAGTAACTCCTACTCGGAGACTAACTTTTAAATCGTATTTCAAAGTTCCATCCACCTCGGAGCTAACATCCTGCGAACTTTATATACAGGCTTCAATAGTTGTTTTACCCGATTACAGCTTATGTTTTTAATCAATTTGTACATCTGTTTCCGGCATAAGTTCTATATAATAAGTGACAAGATAAGTAAGAATCCTTTTTTTCTGAAAAACGGTGTTCCATCCGTTATCTGGCACCCATAACACTGGACTAGTTGCTTAGCTTGGAGCTAGGTGGCGCTGTGTAAAATATCCCGAACTTTTGTCTGTTACGCTGTCACGTTGAAACCGGTCGCTGTACAAAGATGAATTTGGGTAAAGAGATATTACCACGTAGGTTACTTTATCCCGGACTTATGCAGGTGAAACCACGAGGCACAACTAGTTTCACATAAAACAGCAGTCAAATTCTACCTACGTCTTAAAACACCTGAATTAATTTAAATCATCAAAGATAATTTTTTGATCTGAAAACAATGTCTTTTGTAACATTTAGCATAACGATCCGATGTAATAAACCTTGAATAATGGTAGTTGTTTGCAAAGTTGTCCGTCTGTCCGACACGGGCGGTCTCGCGGGATAAACTAGAACTGTCGTTAGACGGGGTTTTAAGGGTTTTTAAAGGGACATAGCGGAGATAAACTGCGGGAATTATCTTACCATCTGTGTCTGTTGAGATCTGTTCAGACTGAGACGAATAGTCGCACGAAGATAAGTGGATAAAATTGATTTCGAAAGCTGAAAAATTCGGTTAACTTCTATATTTCGATTTTTTTCTCGATATTATCTACAGTGTAGATAATATCGATATTGACTGTGTAGATTCTACTCAGTCAATATCAATGACTTCCTGCTATTGGATGGAATAGACTAAAGTGATGTTTCATAGATTATTCAAAGCTCTAAAAGCGCCGGGAGAAATAGATCGGTAGTAATAAATATGTAGATCAGTACCCGTCGGTCTAGTTATCATCGATAAAATTAACCATAGACAAGCAACAACAAGCTAACTATCTCAACTATATTTGATTGATGGAACATATCCAGATGTTCGAAGCTAGTGACGAGTGCAGCCGGTTCTATAAACATGTATATTTCAAGATCAATACTGTTAGATTAATAAACAGACAGCGGAGTTTTTGCCGCCAAGAAAAAATGCCGTGTCGTGATCGTGTTTCGTTTTTATTACTACTGTAATTTGATAATCGATTAAGTTAGATGTTATTAATATTATTTTTATATAAATTTTCTCGTCCAAAAATAAGACATGTAAAGAAAATGTTAAAATGTTTTTTCCATTGCTGTTTTTTTGGACTTCAAGTCAATATTATATAGACATATTGACTGCATTTTGATAATAATTTCAGTTAAGTCGTTTACATTTTATTCAATAAAGGCGTACAAATGAGTTGATAATATTTCCTTAAGTTATTTATGACAGTTTCTCGTTGACTTAAAATTCTACGGCGAGGTTTCGTTAAATATCTCTACCGACTTTAGCGAAACGAGAAAGTGGAAGAAACAATAAAACTTGGTGTAAAGACTTACTTGACACTGGAATTGTCTAAACATCTGAGAAAGTACAACTTGAAGAAAAAAAAGTTGTCTACGAATTTTTATAAACTTTCTATTTATTACAATATCTAATAAAAATCTTTGTTTTATTTCCAGGTAAGAATTCACCTTCAAGGCATAAACTGCTTCCAATCAATACACACAGTGAGTTCTTTGAATTACGTTCCATTCGAGATAAACGTCACAAAATTGTACTACTTAGTGCAAACGGTTCATACTCCGTCCTTTTCTTAGTTTGATATTGATTAATCTGATCAATGATTTATAAACCATTTTAATCCGTATTGTTTAATGGTACTATCTCTAGGGAGTCTAGAGCGCAGCTTGATCAATGTACAAAACGACATCCTTTATTCCTTTATTACAATTACCTCATTTGAAAGGAATCCCCCCTGCGGGAGGAAGGACCTTTCATCTATTTTTATGAATTAAATTCAAGATTCTATTCACGAGACTTACTTACGAATTATTTAAAAGGTATTACCATGATTTTTAGTTTGAGGAGGTCGATATAGGAAACATGTCATCGTTCCTTCTCGTGTAGTCACCCTATTCCAGGATGAGTTTCTCGTAGTATAAAATAATAATGTTATTGCAATCCCTCCTCTCGGTGAGCGAGCGGTGAGTAGAGTAGAGTAGAGTAGAGTAGAGTAGGTGTAGGTACCTACAGTTACAGTGGAAGAGATAGGATCCGTTGCATTCTACGGAGAGTTTGTGAAACTTTCATCCAGTTTCGTGTTACGTTACGTGTATTTCTGCTGACATTATGTTTGTGAATACGTGACTAGGTATCTACGGGGTACGATCTTGTACTCTAAAGAAAGAAGATAAATTCGTCCATTTAATAATACACTTTTTTGCTATCTGTATGTTAGACATTTGGGATGAATTGGGAAATCTGTTTTGTAAATAGGATTTGTGTTATGTAGAGTAAAAATAGGAAACTAAATGCTTCACTATACTAATACCTACTTATATTTTTTAACAACAAATATTTGTTTTGTGAAGCTGTTGTTTGTAACGGAGTTTCATTGGTATTTTAAAATAAATTCAGGCTACCTTGAGAATTTTGAAGAATCAAGAATGGATAGTTTAAGAATAAATCAATTTTTCACAACAAAGACAAATGAAAAAGATTTAAATATAAATCAGGGTAGGTCGTGATGTTATCCACCAGAATCGGCCCCTCGAAGTATGTGACCGTTTTCCCAGTATTCGTCGCCGGGGACCAACTCGAGTGGTTTTTGTGTAACGCGTGTAATTGCCTTGAACCTACTTGTTCCTCTACAGCTATCTGTTCATTACAAACGAGTGTCCATTTCACGTACTTCAATACTTACTCTTGTTTAAAATTAATTCAGAAGGAGACTATCCACAAGGAATTTTCGGAAATTCCAGGATATTGAAATTTAAACGAGTGATCTTGCTGAAAATAGCAAGTCCTTAAGATTATGCCGATCTTTCTAGCCTGAAAAATGGAAACAATAATTTTTCGAAAAAAATTACAGTTAGAAAACGGAACGTATATTTGTGATTCGCGAGTTCCGCGACTTTGGAACGTAAGTAATCTAACTACTGTAGCAAAGCGTATTAAAAATATACATGTGAAATAATAAAGGGAAGCTATGTTCTAAGAATAGGTTATTTTTACGAAAAACTATTTGTTTTTCGAATCTTACGGACCGGATATTGGACATTCCTATTAGTACAAATAGAACTATATATTTAGTACTGGCTGCGCCCGGTTCCACTCGCGTAACCCCGGGATAAAAAGACGGACAGACAGACAAGAGTTTCGCAATTTGTAGTTTTTATTGAGAAGCAGCGGCAAGTATTCTACGTAGGTACTACGAATACACTCGTAGAGGTACTGTAGATACTCGTAGCCTCGTAGCTATTAGCGTAGCTCGTTCGTAGAACGCGCGGCCGGCAGACGACTATTTTGAGGTAGACGGGGTCGGATCGAACGCTGGGGAAAGGGGGAGAGGTTGTTACCTGTAAGGCTGGATAATAGATAATTGTATCCGCTTTGACTTCATTTCGTTGTACATCAACAATTTGTAGACACATATTGGGAAATAAGTCGAATTACATTCGTTAATTTGTAAAATGCCTAACATTATTGAATGAAACAATCATATTAAACTACAATCAGTCGACTTTATAAATCCGTACACAACAGCATTCCCCCGTACAAAGTAAGTAAGAACAACGTACAACGAACAACAAACAAGTGATAACGAAGTTACCACAGAACTCTACGTACGAGTATAAACAAGAAAATATGGATCGGGTGCGATTCCCGACCTCTTGATTAAAACGCCAAGTGCTCGCCCAATAAAAACGAGACCGTCCGGTTGGGATGACTCTCCCCTATCAACCCCTGTTTGCCCCCCTTTGGGCGGCCTTAGTACAGATTGATTAATTCAATTACTGCTATTTTTTACACTGGTAATCACAGAATTAATTTGTTAAGCTATTGCATTGCTTTTATTGCGGGCTATGAGCGCGGCGACCGAATCAAGAAATTCCGTAACGAAAATAAAACCTAACACCCCCCACTCCGCCTATTTATTTTTACTTCTCTACTGCGGCTGTGTTCGCGTGCAGTGCATAATGTCCAGTGACGACGGATGACGGACGACAACTGACGGATGACAAATGACGGACGACAAATGACGGACGACGGGTGACGGACCACGGATGACTAATGATGGACGACAAATGACGGACGACAAATGACGGACGACGGATGACGGATGCCGTATAACGGATGACGGACCACGGATGACTAATGATGGACGACAAATGACGGACGACTAATGACGGACTACAAATGACGGAGGACTGTTGACGAACGACAAAAGACTGACGACTAATGACGGACAACTATTTAGGGCGATAAATGACGGACGACAAATGACGGACGACGGATGACAGACGATTAATGACGAATGACAAATGACGAACGACAAATGACGGACGACGGATTACAGATGACGGACGACGGATTACAGATGACGGACGACGATTTATAGATAACGGACGACGGATTACAGATGACGGACGACGGATTACAGATGACGGATGTCAGACGACAGATAGCCCTTTTTGCGCTTGTGCGATGATAATAGTTGATTTTCGGAAATAGTACATTGCGATACAAGTGTGGTAAATTGATCATTTAATCGAGGCGGTTTATGACGCGCGAGCGGAACGCGAGTGCGTCTATAGCTCGCCGAGATTAAATCGATTGAGCCACACGAGTATCGTACGACGTTTTTTATCACAGTTGTGAATAAAAGAAAAGACTTGAAAAGAAAAGAAAATAATAAATAACAAAACATTTGGTGATAAGTCTATGCTTACAATTTTTTAGTCAATATTTTTTTGTTAATTATACTCCCGAAATGCCAGGCAAAAGACGTTTAACCTATACAGCCTCATGTGGCATACAATATTTTTTTGGGTATATGTACATATGTATTTTTATGCAATATGTATTTTTACAAATTATTTGGGTTGTGAGCGACCACCTATTTGGGAACTATATAATCTAGCGCGAATATTATTTCATAGAACCCATTTATTGGACCTCCCAGACAGGATAGTAGCATTACAAATGTGAAAACATTATGCCTTCTCATAGACCATTTTTGAATATAATATTACGTTAAGCTATTGCATAGCTTTTATCGCGGGCTTTGAGCGCGGCGACCGAATCAAGAAATTCCGTAACGAAAATAAAACCTAACACCCCCCCACTCCGCCTACCATGTTTTAATACGTTATATTAAAAAAAATGAATGGTATTATAGGTTTTGTATATTATAACCAGTAAAAATTGAAACGAAATATTATTTAGGAAGAAAATAATTTCCCAAGTCTTGTAAACTTTAATTCCGCTGTATAAAATGACTTATCCTAAATCTAAACAACATAATCGACGGTTAAATCATGAACGCCACTTTCATTTGGGATAGTTTTAATACCTAATAAAGGTTCTTGTAGTTAAAAAATTACGTTCTAAAGTTGGGATTAGTAAATATAATGTCGATGTTGTGTTTCGTTTCTGACTGCAAGGGGTTATGTTATTTTGCACCTATCTTGTATTTTTGTATGTTTTTACTTCTATACTAATATTATAAAGAGGAAAGAATAGGTTCCGAAACTTCTGAACAGATTTAGATGTGAAACTGGGTGCGTCGCTACATATAGTTGTCTATAAATGTATAAATTTAATACAATTTGGCATGTATATTTTAGTTGATTTACATTTGTGTTAAGTTAATAGATACACAAGCGTTAATTTTCTAAATAAGTAAACCATCTTCAATCTAGTTTTCATAAAGATATAGAATAACAAACCGGTATGTAACAAAAACACACAATAAACAAGATAACACTTGCGCAAGGGCCGGAGACCAATATAACCCATGTTTCTAATTTCCGTAACGACACCCACAGACAACAAAAATCGGACGATAGCAAAGCTACTGTTAGCTATAATCATAGAAAAATTAAATTAATTCATCTATGGCTATACTAATATCTAAGGAAGTTAAAATTATCAAACACTTTTCAAAATTAAGGTTACCCAGCGGGATTTGAACCCATGACTTTCTCTAAATCGTAGCGGTGGTCTCACCACTGAGGTACGTGGGCTTTTAGTGAACTTATTTTGCCGTGTAAATTCAGTCAGAAGAGTTGGTTGCTCACTTGCTAAAACCAAATGCCGGATGTGACGTTATAATTAAAGGATGTAGCTAATCCGACTTCGGTGCCATTAAGCTTAAACATCAAAATAGGAACTCTTTTGTTTAAACATGCTATTGTCACGTCTCTATTGTGGCTGCACCCTACCTGACCCATCAGATCGAGCTGCGACTGCAAGGTATCGGCCGACCACAGGCCGACTATGTCTGTAGACGCGAGCTGCAGTCGGCTCGGCTCTAACTGACTTAACACCGCAGTAATCCTTGTATTCATCACTAAGCAGTTAAAATTACTAAATGTTAATTTAGTTGCAGTGCCAACCAGCGTTTAGTACCAGACATGCTCTTTAATCAACAGGAACTTGTGTTTTAAATTTAATAACCATAAACTGTCTATAGTGGCGCAATTTGTTATTTGATTTATAATCGCTCATCAGTTTCGCAGAAACTCGCGCAGCTGATTGGTTAAATTTTTTTAATCGTGTGCGTCCATTTCGTGTTCACCGTTTGAAGCCGCCGCGCCGGCGCCGCTCGTCCACCGTTCCGTTTGAAGGTGGACCATCACTCGTTTTGTCTTCAATCTGAACAGTATGCAATCTTTATTCATATTTATTGATAAACAGATGGATTGAAATAAAATTATGTATTTAGGTACGGCCTGTAAAATGAATTTGCCCATCTGCCCCCCTCGCCTTAGTTCAGCCCTGTCCGGGCGGGGGCGAGGGCTTGCAATTAACTCTAGTGCAATACTTTACGCCCTCCACAATGTGCCTATTAGCTCCATTTCGTACGTACAATAAAAGGTAACTTAGGTATTTTACAATACGCCAGCAGTTACTCGAGCTCAGAGGTTGGCAGATTGTTAAATAAAGTTTTTAAAGTTCCTTTACACTTTTGTAGTTATAAATCCGTTAAGTTTAGTCTGAAATTATTAAGGTTCTTTAGTAATTTGTTAAAATGGTTTTAAAGGTAAGTACTGTTACTTAAATGAAGTTTGAATGAGCTTCACTCGCGTATTTACATGAGTGAAGCGGCAATGCATTGTTACTCGGGGTTATTATTAGAAAATCTTATTTTCGCAATATTAAAATTATATTTTCTAAATCAACCAATATCACTTTAAATCACCTGAATACATCCCTGTTACTTACGTTGAAACCATTTTTCTAAATCGACCAAACTTGTAACACTAATACTCACCGGACGTTCACTCCCTTATCGCTCTTATCTCTACAAGAGTATAAGGTACAATATCGCGTGACTAAAGCAATAACGATTAGCATACTTTACGCCGCGCCACGAAACTTGCTTATAGTCTATTAATCCTTTGATAACAATTGTTTAAAACGGTCCGATTTGCTGTTTGTTAACGTTTCTCCATAGAATAATGTATTAATGGAAATGTAGAAGTGACACTTTAACTGAAATAATCACTTTTATATAACCAAAATCAACTAAAACTACCCCGATAGTAATTTTAGGTAGGTAAATACTTTACTTGATACAAATCTGCTTTTTTTTGTAAAAAAGAAAAAAGGGAGTAATATTTGAGACAGAACTCGTTAGAGATCAATAAGTAAAGTGAGCTGAGTTAAGCCAAACAAACCCGTCCATTAGCGTTAGTTAAATCACTGCTAGGTATTCACAACATGACATAGCTGCTAGACTAGGCTAGGTGTAGGTGTAGCTAGGGGTATGTCTGATAAATGGTGGTCTCACTGAGATAGGAGGTATCTCGGGACGTCTACGTGATACCACCGAGTTAAGTAATTGATTGTGCGTTGTGTGTTGTGTGTGCTTCTTATTGATTTTATAATACTTATACGTAGGTACTGTCTCGGGACAATATTGGCTAACCACAAGTTAAATTGTGTATAATTCATCTGTAGTAAGAGGTTAACAGTACCAAAACTACTTCAATTTAACGTAAAAACACTATAATTTACTGGTCGTCGACTTATTATGTCTTTTCACGGAGAAATTATTCATACTTCAACTTATTGAATATTAGTGTAATATTTTCCCTGATAGTACCTACTTATCTATAATATAAAAATGAATCGCAAAATGTGTTGGTAAGCGCATAACTCAACAAAGCCTGGACCAATTTGGCCAATTCTTGTTTTGGTCTGTTTGTTATTATCAGGAGAAGGTTCTTATGAAATAAAAACTGAAAGGTGAAACCGCGGGGCGTAGCTAGTTTTTGAATATTTGTAAGTCGGAATCGTTTGAATCGGTTTTTATAATTCTTTAACAAATAGAAAGCAACAATATCGAGACGTAAAATAGCTACTATTATCTCGATAATCAAGACTTGGAAAGGGCTGCTACTTTGGAAATAGCTTAACAACCTTAGAACAAGACTTTCAGCTTACTTTAAGTGAAATGTGGTGTAGAACACACAGTAAAAGCGTGTAACCTTCACGATACAGGCGTGGTTTAATATGGGGATCGTTACATTGATGGGTGCTTCATTCCTATATACCTAACTCTATTATTTTTTTTGTAACATTACCTATAGGTACTTAAAACACTTTTTATTTTTTAAATATTTGTTTGACAATTTCATAACTGAAGTAGGTAAACATACCTACAACAATATAATTATAGTGTCACGTCTGTCGTTAAAAAACTAAATAATCTATGTCCGTCAGTTGAACGGGGCGGCAGTGGATGGCGCGTGGCGACCTGTCAATTACAAAGGCGGGAAACTTCGATAATTACACGCAAAAACCAAGATGGCGACCGGAAAATATACATTCATTATAACAGCTATCGGATGAATATTCGTAATTTAATGCTTCCCACAAACATAACGTTTTAATCGAGGTTTTAGATCTAGTTAGTTTTTGAAGTCTAATAAATATATCTAAACTCCCATGAAACTATGTAGATAGCTTTAGTTTAGCACATTTTATCCCAATATTCTCACGGGATCGGGACTCTCGCAGTTGAAACCGCGGGATGTAAGTAGTGGCTATAAAAATTATTGTGATTTGTGTAGATACAAGATAACCTATTTAAAGATTTTATAAGAAAACATCGTTGGCTTGAGTACGACAAATAAAACAGATTTACGTTCGTTTTAGCATCGATTTCTAGAGACGAAGCTCTTTATTAGTGTTGTCAAAATAACTTATCGATAAATTATAATAATATACTTATTGAGGACACCATGAGGGACGGTCACAGTAACGTAAGACTAATACTAAGCAACGTAAAGTATGGATATTTTTGTGACTATTGTGACTAGAATATGGATAAAATAAAAGTAAAAAAAAAACTGGAAGCTTGTAGAATAACAGATATTCACAAATAGAGTAGATTTGATATGCCTAATTGTTAAAAATCAAAGCTAAAATAGAACTTTTTAAACGAATCAATTAAAAGAAGACCTTCTGAAATGTAGCCTATTTGATATTCATATTTATAATCATAAAATAACGATATCAACTTGTTCTAGAAATAATTATTTTGACCGACAACCATTAAAACTGAATTAACAAGTAACCTCCACTAATTAGAACTGTAAAGCAATCAACCACTTAACTACACGTCGGACATACATTGAATCTAGTCTTACAAATTATAATTACAGCCTACCACGGCCGGGATCTTAGTTAACGTGGTCAAAATAAGAACTTCACTTATTACTAGCCACCACTACGTAAGTCCCTATTCCTTGAGAATATCGGAATAAAATGTAGCCTATGTGGTAATCTGGTCTTCAGCTATCTATATATCGAGTTTTGTCGCAATAGATTCAGTAGTTTTTGTGTGAAAGAGTAAAAAACATACACTCACACATCTATACATACAAACTTTTAGAAAAGAGGTTGTGGTGAGGTGTAATTCGCAAAATTTTATTATTCAGTTAGATGAGTGAGGACGCTAGCTCCTCCCTCCCCTGTGTTCATAAAACTCCTGTTCATACTGTACATTTATCGACGTCGTTAGGGATTACTCGAGTTGTCGATAATTCGATGTCCCCTCACTATCGATGTCGATATGGGCACGCCATTAACCCTTGAAAGGCTCGTATTTCGTAAGATAAAGACTACAATTAAAAGGTTTTTATATTGTTAATTAGTTATGTAACGAATTGTATATTCGGCCTGAAATCCTACTAATTTTATTTTATGAACGTACGTGTGTATGTTTGTTACTCTATCCAGTAAAAACTACTGAGCCGATTGTAATGAAACTTTCTATGTTGATAGCCAGATTGCTGGACTAACACATTGGCTACTTTTACCCCGTTCCCGGAGTTAGGTAGGTGCAGCTAGTGGCCCAATATTCAACCTGAAAATTCCTCTAACATTTCCATGCGAAAATGTCCGTGATTACCCCAAGTTGGAGGACACCTAGCCTCGAGCTCCAGCCCTCGTGTATATTTGTTTAGCCTGAGAAGGCACAATTATGACATTTGAAAGCAAAGTACCTACTTTAGTATTGTATAGGTACAACGTACCTAGTTGTTGACTGTAGACGGGACGGACAAGTTTTGTAAAGGGTCAAAGGTCAATCGGTAGGTATTGTAAGTACGATCACTCGTCCGTGGCTCGATAACACATCAACTTAACCCTTTTACAGATTTTAAGCTGATGTCGAAGTAACGACACGCTGAATTCTATTTGTTTTTCATTTTGTAGTAAAAATGACCCAGTTGGTAATTAAAATGTAATATTATTTTGTAATCCGAAACTTATTTACCAACTACTGACACACTTGTCATAATTTCTAAGGTCACTAAATAAATGTTGTTAAAATATGTTCTTAATGTGCGGATTACAAAATAATGTTACATCATACAATCACATTTATAACTGGGTCATTTTTTACGAAAAACTCAATTTTTTTTATTCAAATACAGTGACGTCAAATGAAAAATTAAATACTAAGCGCAATTGGTGGAGCTTCCGGCCTCCTGCTTGCAGTTTTCATTACTTTTGGCATAATAATGACAAATACGTATGAGAACACCTCACATACTTACATTGAACGTGATGTTCCGATTTCGAGCACGCTCTAACATACCCGATGGCCCGCACTCTACGAGTGTCCGACGAACGTAGGATGTCTGTACATACATACATATAAACAAACAAACAAACAAACAGACGAGAGTTGTGTACACGCCGCTCTCGTAATGAGAATGAATGCTTTGAGCTACCCACCGTGAACACAAGTCTGGGCTAGGACACGTACATGTTCCCGTACAACGGGCTGTGGGAGGGTGAATAGACAACACGTTGGAACTAACGGGGGCGCCCGTGCCACCGGTGTCTTCGCTTATCATTGTTTTTTTCATTATTTTATAACTTTTTGAGACTTACATGAAGTGACGCAAAATAATTTAGAACGTAATAGACAAATGTTTCCTTAAGCGAAACTAATGATTTTCAGAATGAAAATATTAATTTTAAACTTAAATTAAAGTAGCTGCCTAGAAAATAGAGATATCCCACAATGAAATTTGAATTTAAATATGTTCAGCTTTTATTTGTAAACCGCCTGAAGGGACTAATTGAAATTCATGAATTATACAAATCATAAATGAATGTTCTACTGTTTCATCTAAACTTAATATCGTGCAATGTATGTGATGTAGTGAGATAACTTCCTATACGGACTCTAACCACAACTATTTCTTGTACTTTACTAAATCAATACTTGGTCGTATAAAAAGCCCCTTAATTGCTTACCCTCGGCCTCGGCAGGTTTCTCCAGTTTTTGTGTACCTAGGTGATAGATAATAGCAGGTTGATGGATGACTCGAGCGGTGTTGCCTGCTTTTTGTTACGGTTCGAGATTTTACGGTAAATAATTATTGCTGGGAATACTCTACAGATCTTTTGTAACCCTCGAATGAAAGAGAGGCAATATGGCTTTGAAATGAATGGAACCTATTTGAATGTAGTTTTTAATCTTAAAGTTAAATGTTTCGTGAATGTTTAAAGCTACATAGCTTTATTTTATTTTATTATCATAATACCTATCATGATTATAAATAAAAATTAAATATTTTAATTCCGTGTTTATTAAATAAGTGATTAAATGGCAGATTGGATCTTTTAACACAGAGACTTAGTCAAAAATGTTCCTGTTAATACTTATTTAAATCAAGTAATTTAAAAAAATATGTAGGCGACCTGCAGACAAATTCGACAGTACGTACCTCTAGACTTTCGGTGAAACTGCCAGTTGTAGGGTTAAGTCAAAAGGTTTACCGGTTTTTACCGATTAATTGTCCAGTTCCGTGATGGGATATTTTTCTGTGTAATAGGTTTTTTAAATTTACCGAAAAGAACTTGTTATATCAACAAAGCGCACATGCGTGCGGACCATAACCCTTCACCGCAATCGGGTAAAAAGAAAACACGCACGAAACACAATTATCTTGTGAAAAAACTCGGAACTATTATGTTACATAAATAATAAGGCTCTGGAATAACGGTCCTGTGTTGCCATCAACAATGGCCTGCGTCTCGAATATCTCGGGTATAACTCGGGAATTCTGCAGCAAACGCGTCCCGTGACTCGAATACGAGATGACGTCGGGATGCGTATATTGAAATGCTCATTCACATACATCCCTACAGGCCGAGCTGAGCTGGATTACTATTTCCGAATGATAAACACGCGTAAATAACGCGTCAATGCTGCTTCAATAAATCACAGACGATAAAAGCAGAAATATTAATAAAATACAACAGTACCTAGGTATGTTACATTTTTAATTGATGTGAGCGACTGCCAATTTTTTTAAACATTTTAATGTTTTTATACAATTTCAATGTCATTTTTATTATTTTGAATAGTTAATAGATTTATTTGAATAGTTAATAGACCATATAACTCAGTGACGAATGGAACGAGTTACTAGGAAATTTAAATGCATATAGACTTGGAAACCCTATTCGAGTACGAACCGTTCGTCCGTTGTGGGGACGAATGGAATGAGTGTTTCTATTAAGGCCGCTCCGGGAACTAATTCGTTCATTGGATTTGGGATTTTTTACAAACGTAATGTCATTGTCTGAGTATTAGATTTTATTTGGTTGTGTGTGTGAACGCGTGCTTTGTTTTATTCATATTTTAGGTACGATGTTATTTGTCTGCCCAATTCGATTTAGAGCCTTAATTGTATTATTTTTTATGTGTTATAACCTACTGCAATGATCAAATGGAATCTTAATAATAAAAAGGTTTATATTTTAACCAATCCAATATAATTTAAGAGAAAATGAGATCCTATTGAGATACTTAATTCTGTTGCTTTTGTTTATGAGTAGGGATACCAAAACCTACGATTTTAAACTTTTTTTCAAATTTTATTTTTACTTGACATGTAGGTTGTTAACCTGTAATTAGCTTCCGGTTAACTTGAATTTGTGGAATTTATTTATCAGCATAAATATATGAATCAATTAAAAAAAATAGAAATAAATATATCGGCTCTTTTATATGGCGCTATATAACTTTATACCAAACATGCAACTAAGTTAATTACTAGACCCTACGTTAACGATGCCGACTCGTACTTGGCCTATTTTTTAAATATTATTCAGATTTTTTTTCTTCAAAAATCTCCAAATCCTAATACAAATACAAGGAATTAACTACGAACTAAATACAAGATATTAAATTTAATTATATCTCAGTATTAAATTAGCTATTTAAATCATGTTTAGTTAAAAAATATGATTCTAATAAATTCATATCAACAAAAATATAAAGATAAAACGCTTCAACGAATCGAGAGAAGGTTGAAAAACATGTCCGAATCCAGAACACCCTCCGCGAGCCGCGCGCGAGACGCGTCCGGTCACCATAATAATATCTCATTCATTATTCATGCCTTCTCATGGAAAATAACCCCAGGATAGGGCCCAACAAGAAAATACAATGTTTCTCATTTTATAAGACAACATAAATATATAAAAATGTAACGGAACATAAGGGTTGGCCAGGGTCGCTCTTCTATCAGATATTTTGTGTTCAATAAACCTAGCCCGTGTTGAACCGTTTGCTATGAAAATTGGTTTGTAGACAGCTAAAGTCTTGGAGTAATACATAGGTAGGTCACTTTTATCTAAAATTGGTGAAACCGCGCGTGAAAAAAAAACAGGTGGAAATTAATCAATCTAATGACGAGAAATACTGTTTATTAAAGAAAGAGTGTTTTAGTTGGAGGTAATATCTTTGCAAATACTAACCCCCATATAGGGGTAGCATCTAATGGAATCGATACGAGCAGCAGCGGTTTAACTGTCCCTCTGTCTGTCCTCGATTGTGAAGTGTGGGAACATGGTGTGGTCACCCCACTTTGCTACTACACTCACCATCAGTTTGGTAACACTTTGAAACTATTGTATAACAATATTGAAATTAAACATAGGTTTCTATTCATTACGAGACACGCAGCAAAGGATTTTAATATAAAAAAGTTTTTTTTATGTCAGGAACTTTAATAATAGGTCAAAAGGTATTTTAGTTATAATTTCTAACTTAGAGTAAGGGTGTAATTAGTATTAGGTAGCCGATTTTGTAACTTAAAAATATGCAATGTTAGGTAATGTATAAAAAGAAAAGTAGGCAAATATTTATTAAAATATCAGGCCAAAGTAGTAAATTATTATTGATCTCGATAAAACTACTGAACGATGACACGGTTATGGTAAAGTAAGTAACATTATTTTTAAAGAGAAAAAATATACAATCGTATTGAGATGCTCCTCCTTTTTTTAAAGTAGGTTAAAAACATATGTACAAATATACCAAATATTATACATAAATAGGCGATACATTTTATAACATCGTACCTTTTATTAAAAACGCTCAATGTATATAACACAGCTTATAACATTTCCAAATATAATAGATCTCACCATAAACACGGCCATATTTACTTCAATGTAGCTATAAATACATTGTATTAGCTTACTCCCGCGGTTTTAGCCGCTACACCTCGAGAATATCAGGATTCAGCTTATCCATTCAATTTTTTATCTAAATCGGTCGAGCTGTTTAACGGTGACAAACAAACAACTCTAACGTTTAATATGATTTGAATATATTTTAAAGACAAAAGTTTAAACAATTTTTATATTATTTTGACAGCAGACTTTAGGTTAAGTTATTTAGTTTCCACACTATAACGGCCATTTAAGTAATGAGGAGGTATGTTTTTAGGTAAGTGTCGAAATGTCAAAAAAGGGATTTTTTTAAAACATGCAATAATTATAAATCTACGTCGATTACACCGTCGAAGACACAAATAGTCAGTAGATAAGTCAGTTAATTACAATTTCTTATGTAGGCACCCTTTACAATTTATAAAACGTATAAATTTTATATAAATCCGTGAACATAAATATAGGAGAAATAAATCGAGAAAGTTCAAAAGAAGGTAACATAATGGATAAAGTTAGATTTTTAGTGATAAAAGTACAAATAAGTTATGGCAAGAGAGAAAAGTTACCTTTAAAGTAACATAATATTATTTTTATTTGAAATTATTCGTAGCATATATCTAGATTAAAATGCTGTTTGAAGCCTTGATATCCGAATAGCTTGATATAAAAGCGGTAATTTTGTTACAATAAATACCTATCGATGTTGTGACTAGTCATTTAATTACATACTTACATAATCCACAGTGATAAGAAAACCTCTCCAAACAAATATATACATATCCGTTTCCGTATCGAAACAAACAAAAAACAATTCAATACAAATATGAATGCATTAAAGGCAACAAAATAACAATATGACAAGACATGTGATCAAACGTAACGGCGAACTGGCGACCCTGAATAAACATCGCTCGGATCGCTCGATCAAAGTTTACGAACAAAACACGTGCTACATCATTTCGACACAAAGCCTTCCAATAAAGGGCCTCTTCCGTGCCATTACACGATATATAGGTTCGAAGCGAGACTAGGCTATACATCAAATAAATATACCTACCGGTCACCGGCGAACTGTCCCTTCTTTAACCGAACGCATAGTCACCCTACATTTTGCACAACACATACAAATACGAATCTCAATTGTAACGGAATAAAGCTCAAATTATTTTACTTGATAATAGAGACAGTTCGTAGCATTGTTCGTCTGTGGAAATTCGACCGTCTGTTAATAAGGTTAGCGTATAAATTAGTTTAGCATGTGTTATTAGAATCTGATGGTAGCTAGAGGGGGTGCGTGTGCGTGAATTGTCACAAACCGTATTCGTTGAGCTGAAATTAAGCATTGTATACTGTACGCGAGAGCTTCGGTAATTATTTTGTCTAGTTGTGGAATTTTTGTACAAATGATACTTAGTACATATTGCTGCAAATAAATGAAATGAAATGCTACCTATTTAAAACGTACGAAATACCAACTAAAGTGCGTTTCATCAAATAGTTTCTATGCCCTCATGTTGGCAGCAATGCAAATAGTAATGCCTTAATACCTTGAATTCAGGTAGACACGGGAGCCAACATGACATATAGGAAATATTTGATGAATCGCACTCTACGTATTCGTATTGTCCTTTTTTTTTGAAAATTTGTTCTCACGATACTATGCAAATAGCCTTTAAAATAAGGATCTATTTCATTTAAAACATGCTGAAAATATAATTACAATATCTTCGCAGCTGGGAAAAAGACAGCATTAACATAAAGCGTTATCGGTTGTATTAGCTACATCTGTTATCGACTTGACCGAAAATGAGATGTTCGCACATAAAGAGCGATTGCGGTCGCGTCACGCGGCGGAACTGACACTCACAAGTTTTTATTTAACCATAGAGAAAATATCAACAATATAATAAAACACGTATCGTATCCACGAAGTTTATCTCTCCACAATATAGACGAGATCAACTTCTGAATCTTCTGACACAACTTCTTGAACCCTCCTGTATAACTTACAGA
Source organism: Idaea straminata (assembly GCA_951213275.1). NCBI lineage: Eukaryota > Metazoa > Arthropoda > Insecta > Lepidoptera > Geometridae > Idaea > Idaea straminata. The sequence continues at coordinate 341,852 of OX577862.1, forward strand.
CAGACGTTAGAAAACTTTATACAGGGTGCTTCAAACTTACGTATATGTTTGGAAAACACTTAAGTACTTTACCTTAGGAAAGTCACTGTGGCGCTGTTGAGGTAAAATTTAGAAATGGTTTTTGCTGTAAACAAATTATAATTAGAACAACAAAAGTATTGGATCAGCAGCGCCATGTTGTGACATCACAAGTGGCTTTATTCTAGTTGAATTTGCTCTAAATTACATAAAAACCTTTCAATCGATTCCTAAACATTTACCTTAGTTACTAAGCCTTGCTATTACATCAAATGTGACATTACTTCCATTAACTGACATCTATACATGCTAAAGAAAATGCTGTAATGTAGTCCCCAATCACTATTTTATACCTAAGTGTGCAACTATACTGACGTCACAAGATGGCGCTAGAGCTGTCATTTTGTTTGTATCATCAGTTTTTTGAGTACCTTTTCAAAACCAAATTTCAAATTAAAATATTACTAACAAACTTATATACTTATACTCTTGTAATTTAACTTTAAAAGAAAGGGTAACTTTAGAAAAAAAATCTCATTCTTGTTTAGTGATTGAATCCGCACACCCTGTACCTACGTGTACCTGTACAGAGTGTTGTTGATTTCCAATAGGTAAACCAATACATCCATCAATTTCAATCTAAGTTGTCGTTCACTTAACGCAACGCTTTCACGATGCTAATGGATGGGGATTATCTATTTACCTACATTTTTTTATAAAACTTTATTGGAAAAGCTTTACGAAAATATCGTGAGAAGAATCTCTAGTGATTTCTTAATAATAGCCGTCAATTGTACTTTTAGTGAAGTGATAAGACGGCATTGTTAAATGTTGTTGGAGTTTTACAAAGTATATGAAGTAGAATAAAGTAATATAATAAAAACAATTTGACAACATAAAGTTCATACCACTTTTCATCCTGTGTGATTTTTGTATAATCTTGTATAGCTTAAACGTCGCTTTATTAAAAATATTTAAAAAAAAATACTAGATGGCGCTAGCAAGTCGTGATAATTTTAACAGACCCTAGATCTTTTTATTTTCAAAAATCCTTAAAATTCTTCACTATCACATAGTATAAAACAAAGTCGCTTCCCGCTGACTGGTCCCTATGTATGCTTAGATCTTTAAAACTACGCAACAGATTTTGATGCGGTTTTTTTAATAGATAGAGTAATTCAAGAGTAAGGTTTTGGTAAATAAATTTAAAATAAATCCTTCATAGAAAACGAAGAACTTAATTTTCTTTTATTTCGTTTATAACCCCATCGGGAGTAGCACCACTGTCCTCATAAAAGTTCATCGTACCGTGAAACCTAGTCTACACTCTGCAATACCAGTGCTAGAGCTAGAGCTCTATTAAACGCTCCCTGGCTTATATAAAGATACGACATTGCTTTTATTAGAAACTACTGCATATAAGGCTATTTTAATCTAACTTCTATCGCATTTATATCTATACAAAAAAGGTGGCTTTCTGAAAATACTTGGTCATCCTACTGAAATTACCTTGATTTTTTGTTTGTTGCTCTTAATCGGTTGAAATAATAACGTCATAGGGCTTACTGACAAATAGCATTCACGGAGTAAGGTGAATATAATTGATATGATAAGATTGAATAAGATAATTGCTTAAAATGTATTATTCAAAAGATAACGATCTCGTCTATATATTTACAAAGCATTCATTTCGCAGTTGGACACTTCATATTAAAACTTTATTTGCTAACCACAAATGCCTACGAGCTTTTCTTTTGTCAGGCAAAACAGCTTTCATATGAGCTTAAAAATAGACCGACCGAACATTGAGGGCCAAAATTGAGTACGGAATATAATTCAGGAGAACGCGTATGAATAAAGGATAACTGGCGAAGTGAGCGAGTGACGTCACGTCACTCTACTCCTGGCAAAGATTATTATAGGTACTATTGTAATTTGTAGAACGGACACTTCAACCGCTACATAATTAAATAATGCAAAAGCTTTTAACTCAGAACCATCTGGACCCAAACAAGTAGGTATTAAATAAAGAAGATGAGAAGTAGCTAATAAATGTAGAATTTCTTTCTTATATAAACCAACATAAACAGGGTTATTTTTACACGGGCCTTCAGGGCTAAATCCTAAACTATAAGAGATAGCGAAAAATGCTGAAAACTAAAACGGCATCATTTGATTTTTGAAAAAGTCATTACCCAAGCCAGGAATCGAACCTGATGATTTTGCAAAAAAATAATCTATACTAATATTATAAAGCTGAAGAGTTTGTTTGTTTGAACGCGCTAATCTCTGGAACTACTGGTCCGATTTGAATGATTCTTTCAGTGTTGGGTAGTCCATTTATCGAGGAAGGCTAAATTTTAAAAAATTAGGGATCCGTAATAAAATTGCTATTTTGTAACACAAGGTGTAAAATCGAAAACTAATTTTTGCGTGCGCTGCAAAAACTATTAACAATAGAACAAAGCTATTAAGAATAGAACTCCGCGAGAACATATAGATATATGTTCTCGCGGAGTAAACCGGATTAAACCATGACAGCTAGATAGCTATCATGGTTTAATCACAATAACCGATTTTGTGTTCAAAATAATTATTAAATCGTCTGAAGAAAAAAAACTACGTTAAATATGTATCGTAATATTAAATCTTTATCAAAATTAAGCATTATGTTATCAAGAGTATTTATGTAGAAGTCAAATACTTTTTGTTTCATCTCAATCGGATATTTCGTTTAAAAGTTATCACGTGTGTAAAATGATAAGAGTTGGTACCTATTAATTAGTTATGGGCCATAGAGTTTTTTATCAACATAAAATCCTGTAATAATATTTTTCGAAATATATTTGTTGATGATTGTAAGTATAAATAAGATCTTTGAAGAGTATCCTATCCTATCCTACTAATATTATAAATGTGAAAGTATGTGTGTGTGTGTTTGTTACCCCTTCACGCTAAAACTACTGAACCAATTGCAATGAAATTCGGTATGTAGATAGCTAGAGGCCTGGATTAACATATAGGCTACTTTTTATCCCGATATTCCCACGGGATCGGGACTTACGCGGGTGAAACCGCGGGGCGCAGCTAGTCGTCCTATATTTTTAAACCAATAAGATTTTTGGAAACAAAAAGTATGGCAAATCAAAGGAAATAGCTAATTTTTGTAGTCTTCTGTAATTTCACGGCGGAAATCGAACCTGCAACCTGCGACGCTGTTGTAGAGGTTGTAATTTTTTTTTTTAAATTAGGCTAAGTTGTTTGTAACTACCATTTTCTACACATAGTGTCAGTATTTTACTCTTTGTCCGATGAAAAATGTATATTGTCCGAATTTATTTCCATTTCAATCAAGTTAACTTGGTATATTGTTGTTAATTGAATTGTGCTTTGACACGGGTGCTTGTGCTATGGGATCGATTAATTATCGCGTACCGTAATTACATGTAGACTCATTGAATAACATATTAAGGTTGTGGGCTATAAATAATATTTATTATATATTTATGTACCAACCTACTTACTTAACGAAATATACTAAATTGTAAAATGTAACGAAACCTAATCAAACAACCAACAGAATAGCTCCTGGCGCAAAGAAACCAGCTCCTTTGTATGGCTATGGCTATCGTTGGCTTACTCCAAAAATCCCCTACTATTATTCTCTGCGAAGGTATTTTGGGAACTTTAGTTACAAAAATGTGCCTGCGGCGCTCTCAGGAGAGCACAGGGGGTTCCTTTCAGTCAGGAATCCGGAGCTGTTGATATCCCTGAAGATTTTTCCTGTTATATTTATTTATATACATTTAGACGTGTATACACACGTATATTTTACATTCTCAAAATTCAATTAAAAAGAGCTAAAAAAGGCTTTTCATATTTGACCGATGCGTTTCATGAAGGTAGTAAGTAAATATGACTGCAACAAATAATTATATGTACCTATTGAATGATTGACTTTCCGCAAATAAAAGGTCCATGTTTTCATGATAAAATTACACACATAACTCTGCACGGGTCGAAAATAAAACATTTCAAACATTAAAAAGAGTCATTATTAGTGTTTCGACAATAAAAAAATGTAACTCATTATTTGAAAAATTGTATTTTCGAAGTATTCCATATAGTTCTACTGTTCAGTATTTAGTCCTACTACCTGCAGTATGAATACTTCGCCTGTAATATTTCTTATTATGATTCGATAATTAAATAATAATTAAAATAAATTAATAAGGTAAATAACTCCTCTTGTAATACCGATAAAGCTCCGTCCGACTAATTGCAACTGGATTTCAATTAATATTACGTTTTCAGTAGACAAGAGCTTAAAACGGACAGTGTAATAAGCTCCTGTCAACTGTAAACACAATAAAATGTCAAACGAACGATTCACGTATGAAATATATCGATTCTGTATTATTATTTTTTGGTTTACACAGCTCACAGTGGAGCTTGCGACAACGCTATGTAAAAATGCTCTGGAAATGGTTGCGAGCTCAACATTGCGTATAAAGAGCGTCGAAAATGCGCGTGCTTGATTTTTTTTCTCTTGCGCAACGCATTGCGTCTAATTTTAGAGCAGCCATTGACATAAACTAAGAAAAAAGTACACTTCGATTTTCATCCTGAAGTAAAATCTGTTGCTTACTAATTAATATTACGAAGAAAAAAACGTCTGTTCTTTGATATAATTAAACAGAAATCAAGTGTGTCCGTTTTTAATCACTATAAAGTTCCGTTCATAAAGTGCATGATATGTCTTGACATATTTGAATACTTATTTGATTTTGTCTTTAAACCATCTGTGTTTGTAATTGCAGTGGGAGTCGCGTGTGACTCCATTACGTGCAAGTCCCGTCGGCAGTCAAGTGTGTTTGATTTATTTGTCGCTTCGCCGTGAATAATTATTTGTATGGAATGGAATAAGATTTAAATGCCAATAAAAGTTTATACTCACATTCAATAATATGTAATGTACTCGTAAGTTGAAATTGTACATTCAATGTTCATTCATTCATAGAGATAAACCTTTTAGTCATTTCGATTAGGTTCGAAATACTTTTAATTTATCTCAGTCTGCTCATTATCAAGTTAGAGATGTACCTACTTCTGCTGCGCTCACAGACACTTTTCCAAATCGTTTTCTGTATCTTAATTGCTAAAACAACAAGTCACACCTGCGCGTGCGTGCGTGACCGGCTGACTTGTTGCATGTAGGTACATTGTACGTACGTACACCCGTTGAGGTACTAACTCAAAACAAACATTAAATTAAAACAACACAAAAATCAAATCAATAAAAATAACACAAAAATTCTGAAGTTATTCATACTAGGTACGAAAAGTATCTTCTGTCCGTTATCCGTTAGTCGTTACAACGGCCGTTACCGTCCTAAACGAATTAACTCATTCTCCACCCTTCTTTTAAAAGTAAGTTTTTTTCTCTGAAATGTAATAATGGGTTTCACTTGAAGCCCGTGTTTTACGGGTGTTTTCTTCTTAAATTGCTTCTTTTATATCTCTATTTCATTCTGATTCCATTGTTTTATATCGTGGTTATTGTTTAACTTTGCTTTAATGGTTTTGATGGTACATTTAAATTAATAGTGTCATGTTTTTATTTTGATTTACTCTTGTTGTACAAAAAATCAAAGTAGGCTGGCATTCGTTTCAATGGACTACAATTTTAGGAAGTTGTAAATGTTGCGAGGATATTCTGGTTGTTTTTGCAAAAATATAGATTTTGTTTTCGTTTTTTAACTTTTTAAATTAGTAAACCTGTCTAAAACATGTAACTACAAAAAAAAATAGAGTCGAATTAAGCCTAAATATTTAATAAAAAACCAGAACAGTTTTTATAAAAGGTTTTATAATGAACGATATAATGTAGCTGAAGGCACTTAAAAAACCTCAAAAGCTGGACCTTTGAAGGATTTACTTTGATGTAACAACTTCAACCTGATTTCATAAAACATATTTTCATAAAAAGGACTCGGGGAACAAATGTTAAAAGGACTTGTGGAAACATTTTGTTTGCTAAATTGTTTTATGTCTTTTTTTGACCTTGGTATGTAGACGACTGACTTAATAGTCGGCCGACAGTTCGACGATAGTCACATTAAAAGCCAACCAAAAAGACAAGGACCAAAAAGCATATTTATGTTTTTTTACCAAAATGTCAGAAAAGATCTTACATAGGTACATAGAACCAGATGCGTTAAAAGATGTCCAAACACTGAACCCCAACTCTAAGTTGACACAGTCGCTCGAGTCGGTTAAATGAACTAAAACAAACAGATTGTAACTCAAACCTACTATAATATTAAACTTGAAACACAAACAAACTTACAATGTGTGTTAGCTGAAGCCCGCGCGCCTCTCCCTCCCACCTTGCCAACTTAAATTCATTCTATTTCAGTTTAACTTTACTGTGTGATTTTATTAATGGAATATTCCAATCTTTTCCCCTGCTCTGTTACCCTAGGGCAGGGACTGGCACCCTTTTGAGCTGGAAGAGTCTAAAATGTCAATTTACAAACAAAGTTTTTAAAGGGCCACATTTTTTTGCCAACAATAAATAGTACTTGCGTGAATACATTTTTTGAAGATAGTCAACAGGTCTGCACTCCAAATGCCGACTTCTTCACCTCACTGTAGCAATCGGCAAATAGCAAAGACTGTTGCATGTGTCGAATATAAGTGCCTCAACTCGCGGTATTTCTTTAAATTTAGAATAAAATATAATTTATTCAGACACTAGTTTGCATGCCATAGCATGCCAACCGCAAGTGGCTCTCGAGCGGCAGGTTGCCGACCCCTGCCCTAAGGGAACAGATGGGTGTCTGTCTCCAAGTCTACTGGTGAGCATCGTCCGCGGGTTGTTACCACCCACCACCGCACCGGCCTAAGTCGTATCGCCAAGCGGACTTGTCCGTGTTCCGACACGCAGACGATAGATGGCGCTATGTGCAAAGTCCTGCAATATTTATTTATTTATATATTTTATATTTCAGCGGCTATAACCGGTTTCCCCGTATCTAAGACGAGTGTTCCTCTTTTACATTTGAGATCTCTTTTAAAAGGTTTGATAAATTTTTCCCGAAAATAACCAAAAACATAACCAAAATGCTTTAGTAAAACAAGTAATTAAAATTGACTGATGTATTTTATTTATTGGAGAACACAAACAAAAGTGACTTCTCAAAAGTACCATTTTGGAAATTAACTAAATCAAATATTCTCAAAATGACACATTCGCAAATCTGACCAGCGTTTGATTCAAAGATGTTCACTAGTGTCTTTCATGATGTTCGAGTTGAACGGTTAGCGAAGTATCGCCCGATCTCAAAGTCTCTAGTTTGCCTTCTCCGTAAATTAAATAAATAAAAATAAAACTGTAGTAACCATCATTTAATATTCATTAAGCTGTACATCGAATTCGCTGATTAATAAGATTTGCAGAAATTAATAAAAAACACCCGATTCCCAATGTAAGTAATAACCCTTGTAGAGTCCTAAACTGTACAATGTACACTGAACGGTACCTCCTGCAACTATGCAGATGTCAAGTACAGATTCAACATCGCAGTACAGTCACGAGTCCCGACCGACGCGCGACGACACCGGCTCGCATACCTTATGATAAGTGGTACACCAACTAACGAACTATTTTAAACTTCATTTTGTAAGCCTTTAACTGATTAAGTTTAAAACCAATTACAGGTCAATAAAGTTTACAAAAAAAGTAGAGTTAATGCATACGTTAGAATCTGGATTGGCGAATATCACATAATATACCCTGTAACCATAATGAGATTTAGAAACATTTTTCCGTGTTGCATATAAATTATTTACACAACACCTAAATATATTATGACATTTTTTATAGTGTAGGTATCATGAACATACCAAAGTAATTTCCTTCTAAATGAATGATGTTAATGAAATAAGCGCGTCGTGCGTCCCTTGTAAACAAACATCAAAGGGATAGTAATTACTAGACGGTATCTCGCGACTACCACTGAACATGTCCAATGCATGTCTTTGTGTGGAGCTTTATGTTGATCATAATTAACTTTGGAACTACATGCTTCCTGTAGATTCTCTCACTGTGTGAATTAACTTAGGTTTCTCACAGTTTTTACTAGATCTCGATTGTTTCCTCAAATGACGCCATTTTGTTTTTATAAACAAGGACACTAAACTGTCGCCTATGATGACCTGAGTGACATCACTCCGGTGACCAGGGTGGAGTCGACCAGTATCAGAGTTGTCTCGAATGACATGTGATTTGAGGCAACTGTAGCCAGTCTAGTATAACTAGACGACTACCGTTCGAGAAGCCAGAGAACCTGACTCGTATAGGAAAAGCTGTATAATCGATGTTACTAGTACCTATTCAAAAATAAAATGACTGTAAATACATTGTTACTTTAATAAGAACTTTACTAACCTATCCACATTGTCACCAGTTATCTAACCTTATATTACGAATGTTCACAGTGACAGCCCTCCGCGAGCACTGGGACGAAGCCAACGCTCGCGTGCTGCAGCGCAAGGCTCAGCTGGACGCGATGCTGGGTGACTCGCAGAGGTACGAGGCGAGGCGGCGCGAGGCTGACGCGTGGCTGGCGCGCATGGAGGCGCGGCTTGCGGCGATGGCGACCCCGGGCCACACTGCTGACGTGCTTGAAGCTCAGCTTAGGGAACAAAAGGTTCGATTGTTTTTTAAATGTAACCATCGGGGGACCATTGAAACTCTTCAACATTGAAATAGTTCGGTCCGACTATTAAGACGAAAGGGTCCCGGCTCTCTCTATGCAAACGTATTCGACTGTTTCCTCCCTGGATAATGACACTAGAGCGAATATTTTTGTTGCATAAAACTTATAACTGTCATGACCATGCATAAGTTAACATAACGTTTTTATAAATATTATGTTTTTTAACTCTTACTTTCTATTATAATTAGAATATGAAAAAAAAACAAGATATAGGAGCATAGTTAATAATAGTCATAGCAGCTTTTATGAAATAAAAATATTTGTACTAGTGTCACTATCCAGGGAGGAAACAGTCGACTACGTTTGTATGGAGAGAGCGTCGGTACCCTTTCCTCTTAACAATAGGGTTAGAGATAAAACTATTTTGTTAGTTTTAGAGTGTGATTTATAAATAGGAGAACCGATGAGCCATATTATACCCATCTGTCCCCCTCGTGTGGCATAGCAAGGAATCAGATTGGAATATTCCGCTTCATCGAAACTAATGAGAAGTGACGTCGAGAAGGAAATATACGTAATATTTACCTAATAAGGTCCTTTTTGAGAGTAAATAGAAGTCAAATAGATCTATTCCACTATGGAGATAAGGAGACTCAATAGGAGACCCCATTCTTTTTATTACTGATCGGATCCCTATACTGTAAATTAATGAATTATCAAACCTTTTTGGAATATAATTCTATGTAGGGAAATATACCTAAAATAAAGATAATGTATAAATATGTAAGTACCATTAGGTATAGAGTAAAGCCATTAGAGTCACCTGGCTTAAAAGTAGCTTAAGTATACATAAATCTTGTAAAACACTTTGAATATTCCGACATCAAATATGAACTGATGTACCTACCTTTTGAACACGGCTACCGGGAACCCTAGCTTACTTACACTGTATTAAGGTATACTTTATATTGAAATAAAAATACTGCTAACTATCTATAATATCCATGTATACTATTTGTTGCAGCGAAGGGGTTTTAATACGAAACTGGGTTGTTCTAGATGTCTAGGCGAACAACTTTTGTTCTACGACTTTTGGATATTCGAACATTTCGTTCGAAGTATTTGTATGAAACAGCTGTATTTCCAGTAAAAAATTACTCAGAATTATCAAAAAAAAAGTTCGATTTTCCAAAAGTCGTAGAACAAAAATTGTTCGCCTATACGTCTAGGACAACCCCCTTTCGTATTAAAAACCCTTCGCTGAAACACATTGTACAAAAAAAGACTCATCAAGAGAGGTCTGAGACTACAAGAACTACGAGTCTGAAACTTTTTATGGGGGTTCCTTTATAGCACGTGGGCGAGCATTAAGAAAGGATTTTCGGAAAGATGGCCTCTCAAGGGGTAAAAAGGCGCACTAATGCGGGTAAAACCATGGAGCTTAGCTAGTACTCTCATAATATACCTAATTGAAACGGCTAACGTGGCTTTGATATAATATGTAAACATAGCTACGTCCTGCGGTTCCACATTCTGTATTATTCCTCAGGATCCCTGAGGATCTCCGACTATTATACCTCTGTACGAAAATGAAACAAAATTGATAGCCGTAAAAAAAGACTTACTTTCGTATAATTCAAAAAAACCCTAGTCATGTGCGAGCCTGGATACCATTATGATGTCAAGTTGGAAACAAACGCGAGCAAAGAAGCTAGTAATTCAAGCAGACGTGTGTATTATCACTATAATGTCGTATAACGGTTGTATAAAGGTCGCTCGTATAGTCGTAAGCCAGTCGAGTACCTGAGCCTGGTGATATAAGAGACGGTTCGTCAGACGTCAGACGTGGCGTGTTAATGGGATGTCTCGTGCTTTACTTGTTGTTTGTCACTTATTTAGGACATTGTTATTTTTGTCTTAAATTATTTACTTGTTATACTGTCTCTTTAGAAATTATCTCAAGGCCTTGGTTAATTTAAATGTTTGTTTATTTGTTTGTTTGTAATGCCTTACTGTCAAACGGCTTAACAGATTTCGATGAAATTTTGTATGGTTTTATTTTAATAAGTAGTTTCTAACATTACCTTTCTTGTTTTAGTCGTTCCACGCTGAAGTCCACCAGTACAAGCACCAGATCGAGCTGTTCGGTCAGCTGACACAACGGCTTATAGCTGTGTACAGGAACGATGACACCAGCCGCATCAAGCGCTCCACTGAGGCCATCAACCATAGATACAACGAATTGAATAATAGGTACCTACTTACATATAAGTATATCTTGACATCATTTGAAATGTAAATAAATGGATAAGGGAATTTTGTCCTGAAATCCCATGCGCTTTTCCTTAAGAGCGAATACACGAATTCTTCAAAATTCTATTCGCAAGAGATCATAGCAGGTTTAAATAACTAGTAAACCATTTAATCCAGGGTATTCCCGCTATAGCCTAAATGAGAGGTAGTAGTATTTTAGTTAGTAATTAATTCATAATTGTGGGAATTTGGATGATGATAGGAATTAACAGTTGCATTTTCCCCCAAAGTGTATCTTAACTAGAATATTGGGAATTTGGCGTGGCGTTATCCTCCAAATGGGGGAACTAGGAATTTGAGGGACGTATGCTTATATGGTGCTTCTACTATCTCATCATAGTTCCCTACACGGATGTATCTACCAAAGTGTGAGGCGAGTATTACCGCATACAATAACAAGAGTAATAATTTGACTTTACTGTGATAATTTAATTCAATGTATTTGCAATGTAAATACCCAGAAACAGTATAAGAATAGCTTCATCGATTACTTTAATTCAACATGAACACTCTCATTGAATATTCCTCTCTCTCTGTTTACTGTTACGTTTCTGTTTTACATAAAATAATTGTTATGATTGCCTTCGGGACTCGGGACCGGCTCGATACGTTCCAAGGGAACCGACAACCGCTAACTTCTCTTAATGAATAATAAATATTATTGTTGTTCGAACAATTTGGATCCAATACCAGGTACCCACCTACCTATAGGTAACGATATACTAACGATATAGCTTGTTGGTTAAAACATCAAGGTTTGTTTTTTTATTATTTCAACATAAACGTTGTATGAAATGAGAGTTTCTAAAACGAACTATAGTTCCATAATGGCCTTACAGATGGTGCTGTTCAGTGACGATAAAAACTAAACGATTTCTATGACTAGTGTCCTTCAGGATTGCAAAATGTATTGTAACCAAACATCTAGATAAAACACCTTTGATAATATCAACAAAAATAGTAATAGAAATATTTACCACGAAATTGTCGCACACAAGACGTATCTGACTTACACATCTGTCGAATGATTCGGAACAAATTTAATAGAAAAGAAAGCAATGAATTGCATAGAAAAGCTCATTGTACTTATATGTATATAAATACTAAACTAACATGTTTTTTTGCCCCACAGTATTGTAGCGCGCGGTAAAGCGCTGCATTCAGCTGTCTCATCGCTGCAGAATTTCGATCGGTCGCTGGAGAAGTTCGTCGCGTGGCTGAGTGAAGCTGAGTCGTTACTGGACGCTGCTGAAAGGGATCCTCAACTGTTAAAGGTAAGAGCTTAAAGCGCTGCATTCAACGACTTCATCGCTGCATTCAGCGACATCAGAAGTACATCACGTGGCTGAGTAAGCAGAACCCTCGCTGGACGCTATACACTGAAAGGTTCACCAGCTAAACGTGGGAAACTTAGTTCGCTGTGTCACAGATGGCGCTGTTACAAATTATCAGTTAAATGTTGAGATTGTGGTCTGCACGATCTGACAGATGTCAGACTGATGGATACAATGCATGTTTTGAACCTTCCTGCTAAGTTCCTAATGTAGTTGCTCTTGGAATATTCAGATGTCGCTGTTATAAAGTTTCACCTTATTTTACACTGAAGGTTCTTAGAAAGTTTTGTTATGTGGTTTGTATAAAACAAACAAGAGGGCGCTGTTTAAAATTACTGCTTGAATAATTTTTCAAATAAGCGCCATCTGTGTAAGGATGGATGAACTATTACAGTACGCGGAGGGTTTACAAATTCTTGTGTTTAACGCCATCTGTTGAGGGGTAAATAAACTACTTCGTCGCTTAGTCTTCAGGTTCTAAGGTGTTAGCTTGCAGTTCTTGAAGAATTTGATATTCAGCGCCATGTTATGTACGTTAAATAACGCGGCTACCTCAGTACAGATGTAGTTACCTACGTGTTATTATTTTAATGAATTTAGATAATTCAAGTAAGTTGTAAGTAATTTATATTTAATTTTTTATCTTACCTATAGATTTTGCTTAGTTTGCTTTCTTTAAAATTTCGGTTATGTCCCACTTTAATCCAGTAAACAAATCTATTGAATGATCTGTTTCTACTCTTTCTTTCAATGACCATCGGTGGATTTGATTCTAGTTTAAATACAAAATGGAACTAATCATTAGACATTTATAAGACTTTGTTTTTTTTTTGTAAACCTCATTAATATAACAGTTGTTAGTTAGAACAACCCTTAGATTACCCATTGTTTATTATACTTAGTAAGTAAACTATTAAACTACTTATCTTTATGAAATATTTCTCAACAAATATAATAAAAGTTGTCCGAACGACGCCAGCACATTACCGATATTATTACCAAGTTTTAAATTGCCCAGGCGAAGATGGCTTATCCCGGTTTAATTCAATATCGACCGGTTAAAGTTGATTTTACTCAGTTAAAGTGGTAACTAGCTGACTCTTTGTACTTCTTAAACTCATTTCTAACGCGATAATAAATATTTATTCTATAAACAAGGGTCACGATCGCGTTTTAACTAAGTACTAAGCTATTTTAACATTTACCCGACGGTTGGATCATCTTAAGCCCATCGTGGTCACGCGAATATAGAATTACTAGCTGATTATTTAAGGCAAGAAGTTAATTTTTTATGTTTTAAAGATACCAGTTTCTTTTTTGTTGTACAGGTAAGTCTACTCAGAACATGACTAACATTTCGGCAGAGTGCAATAAGGTAAGTACTTACTATAAGTTCTAAATATTAAATATTAAATTCGAATTGATAATGTAAAGGTGTCGTAATTTTGTAAAAAATATCTAAACTCATTAATTTTAATTTAATTTTATTTTCGGTTCAGAATAGTATCCTGGCGTTACCGGGGAAGTATGAATAGCCGATACTTTTTATACAGTGTGGCTTATCCGAAAACAATCTCGCCCTTTTTGCAAGTTTGATTTCTAAGTTGTTCCCTATCTAACTACAAACAAACGAAAATTAATAATTACATATTCTTATATCTTACTAGCTGTTGCCCGCGACTTCTATCGCGTGGTGGTTTTGTTTTATTTAGAACGTTTGCGATTGCCTAACTTACTTAATACGTGTGTCCTTATATTATGACAACTGCAAAGCTTTTTTGTACACAACATTGTGGGTGACGCCTCGTCGTTAATAGTACATTACGATATAAGTGTGGTAAATTGATCTTTGCATAGAGGCGGTTTATGACGCGCGAGCGGTAGCGAGCGTGTCATAAGAAGCCAAGATGTTCAAAGTCAAAGTCAAAAATCTTTATTCCTTTCAATGCTTAATACCTAGGTATAAGATCACATAGACACGTCTTAAAAACTAAGTTAGGATGTGTGCCTTCGGAACGCGCCCACCAATGAGAAGAAGGCACAAGAAACTCGTGGGGTTTTTTTTTTCATGTGATCACGCTCACAAAGGTCAATATTACAATTATTTGAAAGTATTATTTGAAATAGAGCAATTAAAGTCACGTCCAAGGGTTGTTATCATTAAGGTAAGACGAAGTATCATAGTACGCCTTACTGCACAATTTATGCTTTATAAAAGTTTTGAACCTGTTAATGGACATATCATATACATCTTTAGGTAATTTATTATAATAGAGCGCACATGTATTATTAAACGACCTGTTTATTTTCCGGAGCCTACTACCGGGCACGGTCAGTTCATCCTTATTTCTTAAGTTGAAATTATGAATATCGCTATTTTTACGAAAAATATCAGGATTTTTGTGAACGTATAGCAAGTTTTCGTAGATATATTGTGAATAGAGCGTTAATATATTGATCTCTTTAAATTTTTCCCTAAGTGATACCCTGGGGCCCATCCTGTAGATAGCTCGGACAGCTCTCTTTTGCAAAATGAAAATAGCATCAATATCCGCAGCACACCCCCACAGTAGGATGTCGTACGACATGACACTGTGGAAGTAGCTGAAATAGACTAGGCGAACAGTCTTAATGTCCGTGTATCCGCGAATTTTCTTAACGGTGTAAGCGGCAGAACTAAGTCTACTGGACAATACTTCCACATGCGGGCCCCGCTGAAGCTTAGGATCTAAAGTTATACCTGGAAAGACAGCCTTACTGACTAATGCAACTTCCTCATCATTAATTTTTACAACAGTTTTGACTTGTTTAACATTTGGAAGTATGTACCGAATTAATTTAGTTTTGGATCCATTCAGTAATAAATTATTGGAATTGAACCAATCAACTATTCTAGAGAGAGCATTGTTCACATCGTCAACGTTCGACTGACGCCTTTTAACCCTGAACACCAAGGAGGTGTCATCTGCGAACAACATTATCCCATGGTTGTCCCTTACAAGGTAAGGTAAGTCATTTATATAAACTAAGAACAGGAAAGGTCCTAATATGGATCCTTGAGGAACCCCCATTGCTATCGCAGATCCGGGGGATCGTTTTCCGTTAACATCAACACTCTGGACTCTACCGCTCAGATAAGAAGAGATAAGATCCAGGGCGCTGTCCCTAATACCGTAGTGGTGTAGCTTCATGATCAATGTATTATGTTGAACGCAATCAAATGCCTTGGATAAGTCACAGAATATGCCATACGCATCATGCGACTCCTTCCAAGCATCAAATATGTTTTTAATTAACGCTATACCCGCATCAGTGGTCGAGCGCCCCTTACTAAAGCCGAACTGTTTATTATGTAAGATATTATTATCATGAAAATGTTTAAGTAGTTGCTTTAAAATAAGTTTTTCAAAAATTTTACTAAGCGTAGGTAGTACTGATATTGGTCTAAAATTGGAGGGGTCTGAAGTACTACCGGATTTAAACAGTGGAATTACTTTACTCAATTTCATTAAATCAGGAAACACACCACAATCTATACATCTATTAAATACAATGACAAGTTCCGGTATAAGCAGTTCGATAACTGATTTAACAATCGGAACGGAGATCCCCCATAGATCTTTAGTTTTTTTAAGATTTATTTGCTTAAGCACTACAATAATGTCATGATTTTTAACATATTGGAATTTAAATATTTTATTACAATTCGGTACATTGGTTTTTAATAAACCTTCTGCAATGGGGGTAGAAGAGTTTAAAGCCTTCGTCAAAGTAATAGCTACATTGCTGAAAAAATTCTTAAATTCATTAGCGGTATCTTGATCATTATTAGTTATATTTCCATTAATACTTAATTTAAACTCGGTGTTTTTGGCTGCGACTCTCCCTGCTTCAGCATTAATTACTTTCCATGTAGCTTTAATTTATGCAAAGATCAATTCCACACGTATATCGTACGACGTTTTTTATCACAGTTGCGAATAAAAGAAAAGACTAGAAAAAAAAACAAAATAATAATTAACAAAATATTTGTGATAAGTCTATGTTTACATTTTTTTAAGGCAGATTTTTTTGTTAATTATGCTCCGGAAAGGCAGGCTAAAGACTTTTAACCTATACATCCTCGTCTGACATACAATATTTTTTAGGGTTTTTTCTATTTGTTTTGCGTCGGGGGTTAAGAACAAAATACAATGGTACGGAAAAACAATATATTTAAGTAAAGAAAAAACAAAAAATAAACAACTCAATTTTTAATCGTTTTCCAAGTCATTATCACGTAAAATTTTCGTTCGTAAACTGACTTTAGAGCCAACCATTTTTGCTAGCTAAAAAACTCTTTGGTACCTTTTTTATACATCAAAAAAGTATAACCCAGATAAATTAAGAATGTTTCACCTACCTAACATGTAATTAGCAGTAAGATACGTATTTAACTTATTGGGATAACTTTACAGCACTAGTTAACAACTCTAAAACGCACGCGTGCATAATATGTTGGATTATGAGCCTAACGCCCGAATACTGAAAGGCTACTTAATCTTAAGTGGCGTTTAAATTGAAATTTAAGTGTAAGCTTCCATAGAAAGCATACACTTAACGTCAATTTAAACGCCACTTAAAGTTAAGTAGCCTTTCAGTATTCGGGGGTAAAAGCCGTTGAATAAGATCCACTTTATGAGCAACTGTGATAAAAAACAATTAACTAACATGTTAGCTGCGGCACTAACACTCGATAGAGTCAAATAGGTACAGCTGACTGTGTCTGAAGCAGCTTATGGTGAGATCTAAGCCTGCGGTGCGCAAGTGTGGCCTTGCACTTTGTTGATTGCCAATTGCGTAGCATAGGCTCACTGGAAATTGAATGCGCTTGAAACCGAAAGGAAAATTATTGATATCAGTTGTATCCTGGGGATAAAATCTTGTTCCCCAGCACCACCCCTAGATAAAATTTCGGTGTCAAAAACTTTCTGCTGTAACCTGACTACTCTGGGCCAAGCCAATTAAATTACGCAACAGGATAATCGACACACCAAGTCTAGCTCCACTCAGGCTCCACTACCCGATTAATGGAGGTCTACGTTTTTTCCTCTCTAGGCGATGACAACTTAGTATGTCATTTAAGAAGACGAATTTCTCATTTCGGGAAGTGAGAATGAGTTTTCTCGATCTCTGGTGAATGTCTCTTGAAACGTGAAATACTTGGTGAATGTCTCCATACACCGCCCTGAAGCAAACTGAAAATCGGTAAACCATTGTTTACATATCAGAAATCATATAGTGATCTGTGGCAGAAATTGCCAATGTCACCTTGGTAGATTGCCGTTTTCTTTGCTCCGAGTTTCTCTGCAATCCTCCTCTACCCAAAGTAGTCCGGACATTAAGTATAGGAGCCTAGCATAGTGATTTTTTGCGCAGTGCATTTTGTGACCCACGTTAATCGATAGAGGGTATTACGGGGAACAAATAATGCTTTACACCGAACCGCTAAAGCGTCTCGGAAACGAAATTTTCAAAAGAAACCAATCGTGACCGAGTATTTCCAAAACTCCGCGGTTAACTTTGAGACCGAATGCCCTCTATCGATAGGTATGGGTCTCGAAGTGCACCGAGCATTTTTGGGAAATCATAGAACACCACCATTCTTTGAATACCCTGTTTCTGAAACGCTTTTTCGGCATTTTTTTGTTCGCCGTAATGCCTTTTATGTATAAGTATTGGTCTTAAAGTGAAACGCACACATTTGATCTGTCACAGTGCGTTTTTTTTAATATCCCGTTTCCGAGACGCTTTAGACGTTCCATGTGAAGGCATTATTTGGTTGCCTTAATTCTTTCTATTGGATAGGTATGGGGAAATATACACGGGACAGTATCAAGATACTGCACGAAGTTTTGCTTTATTGCAAGAAGTTTTGCCATCGAGATATTTTTTTTAGAATAAAATATTATGTAGGTAAGTACTTCTAAAAAGAAAAATCGTTGAGATCCTCATCAGATCCTCTCTGCTGAAAATTGTATTAATTCTTGCAAGACAAACTACAAAATATCAAAATTTTATCTTCAATGATTCAGGAGTTTTGTGATGAAAAGGTGGTTCAGGGTGTTCCATTATACTTTATCCATTACATTATTGGATAATTCAATTGAAGACGCTTGAAAATCGAGCATTTTGCTATACACGGCGGCATTGCAATGCAAGTTTATAGAATATCTTCCATCACCCCCACCACTGAAACCATGCTGAATTTCAGGATAAAAAGTAGATATGATGTTTCACCAGGATAAGGGCTATATTCATACCGAGTTTCATTTTAATCCATTCAGTAGTTTTGACTTGATGCGCGGCCAAGATATTTAACTTCATCACCCCCACCACGGAAACCATGGTGAATTTCAGGATAAAAAGTTGATATGATGTTACACCAGTATAAGGGCTATGTTCACACCAAATTTCAATTCAATCTATTCAGTAGTTTCGACGTGATGCGCGGCCAAGATATTTAACTTTCACTCCCTGATATCACCCCCACCACGGAAACCATGGTGAATTTCAGGATAAAAAGTTGATATGATGTAACATCAGTATAAGGGCTATGTTCACTCCGAGTTTTAATTCAATCCATTCAGTAGTTTCGACGTGATGGGCGGCCAAGATATTTCACTTCATCACCCCTACCACGGAAACCATGATGAATTTCAGGATAAAAAGTTGATATGATGTTACATCAGTATAAGGGCTATATTCATACCGAATTTCATTTGAATCCCTTTAGTAGTTTCGACGTGATGCGCGGCCAAGATACAGACAGACAGACAGACAGACAAAAATGTTTTTTTCTACATTTTCTGGTTCAGTATCGATAATAGACTGCCCTTCAGTTGAAATTTTCAAAATAACTTCAATGTACAGAATTCATCCACGAACGATTTTATTATAGTATAGATAGATAGATATCTCCGCTATGTACCTTCTTTAAAACAACAACGATTCAAACTTTTGGTGTACAATTAGCGATATGTCGTGAGTTGACGTAATGATATCAGCAGAAGTTGGAGCAATCGAGACACACCTGGCACTCAAGTATAGGTAGGGCAATAAATCATGGCCACCAGCGGAAAGTGGAAGGGGTATGCGCAGAACTCATTTTAGGTCGTTTTTGGTGGGGGGACAAGAATAAAGGGAGGTTCAGTTGCTCACATCATCGCTCTCTGTTCCGCACACACGTTTCTAGCCGCGCTGTCCCGCTCCCGCACGTATTTAGTCGTCTAAGTACTGTCGCGCACATAAAACCCACACACACCTAACTTTGCCTAAAAAAATCTAAATAGAAAAATTGGATAACCTAATGCATTAAAGTTCAATGTCATTTTAATTCCGGTGCAATACATTGCCTAATTTTCTAATTTAAAGGAATGTATTGGTACGTTCCTGTCAATCAAACTTTCTGGTCAAACTAGTTTGTCGAAAAGGAATAAATTTCCCCGTAGTCAAACTACTCAACTTTTCGGGTTGGGCAAAATATTAAACGGGGGTAAAGTATGACGATTTCTATCCGCGATATTACACTTGCAACATGCCCACCAGTATCCGCTGGGAGCCATGATTCATTGCCCGACCTATACCCATGTACCCAAGTACCCAGACTCAGCCAGACACTGTCGTGTTAGTGGGTAGGTATCTACGTAGGATTAATGCTAGTCTTCAAACTAACTTAGAACATTAAAGTGTCGTTACTTCACGTATACTTACTATAGTAAAACCTAAGATTAGCTGAATTACATATTTAGTAGTTTTCAACTTTTAGTAGTCAAATATTCGTCAACTGTACCGAAGTTTGATAATAAACTAGTCGCGTCCTTCGGTTTCACTGACGTCGCTCGGGATTAAAAGAGGCCCAATTTGGGTTTTAGTAATAAGAAAAATATGGTCTAGATTTACAGATTACAAAATAACGTTAGGTACATAGTGAGACTCAAAGTAGAGATTAATCCCGATGAATTAATGTGGATCAAAAAGTAGAAACGGATTCTTCATGAAATTGTTTACTGGATTAGACTAGAACAGAGCTACATTTCGAATCCTGTAGTTTTTTATGAATGAATAAGTACCTACCTATCGCAGGTATTACATAAAATGTTATTTTTAGGTTATTTAATTCGGAATAATTACCATGATTTTTGTTTTAATTTGTTGTGTTCGACACTGTTGCAAGGGCCATGTTCACGAGACAGAATTATGGGATGCCCTGATAGCGTCGAGCTATATCCCGTTAAAAAATAACTTTAATAGTGACAATAACGATGTTAGAGTATAAATAAATTCACATATTAATATAAGTATTCATCAAAATTACGCGTCGTATTTAATTAAATGTATAAATTAAACACCTTTTATGATTCGCTAACCGCAAATTAAATTAATTAGTGAACGACATATTGCAATAATATCATGAAGCACACAACAACGTACATACATTTTATCTCTTATTTGCATCTATTTCATTAATTCAATATTTTATTTTATAGTTTGTAGAACGTATTTGATAGTTAGTTATAGCATCAGATAATTAACCATATTTTGAATTGAATTGGATAAATCATGATGAAGTTTGTCCCGTAGATAGATTTTCTTCTTCTTCGTTTCGATACCACAAACAAAAGGGAGAATTGACGAAGTAGGGTCAGATCCGCCCACACCAGTGTACTGCCAGGTCTATGGCGTTGTTATTGGCTGACATCAGGTCAGGCAATGTACAGCTATTAGGGCTGGAGGGGCAGTTCAAGAGGTGGAGCATAGTTTGCTCGGGAGTCCCGCAGTCGCACTGAACCCGGCATGGATCGATCATGCCCCATCTACCCAGCTTCACCCTGCAGCGACCAACCTTCCATACTGTCCAAGGCAAGTTATGGCCAGCAGGAAGAGTCTCCGCAGGTTCCAGGAAATGTGGATAGATAGATAAATCATTTAGTACCTACTTATGAATTGCTTACAAAATTTTGTGTGAATAATATTTTTTCAAGCAATAATGAAAACTATTTTACAGGGGACAATCATTTGACGATTGTTGTGATTGGGATACGATTTTTTTGCGACATCAAATTCTAGTTCGGTTTTTTTCAAATATGCTAAAAATAAAAAAATAAAAGAAACCAATTAAACTAAATATAAAATAATCATTAATACTGTAGCTGGGCAATTGTAAGAATATTACGTAGAAGGCACCTCTAACTACCTACATTTAGTGCAAACTGCGCTCGCTTAGTACTTAGGGCGACTGCTGACTACAGACTATCCTATCGGCCGATACCTCGTCGATTGTCTGTTGACATGTCTCACTAGAATCACGGTGCAGATAGCGCTGCACGCTGGAGCGACTCTGCTTTGAAATCATACTAATAATCGGTTTCTCTCACTGAGTTACAAATTGAACTGGAGATGATATCTCATATATAAGTTTGCGGTACACATCCGCAGAGATCTCGTGCTGTTAATAGGTTCGATGCAAACTTTTTTTCGGATGTCACCTCCAGTGAAAAATAACGCGGACACTGCGCACTATCAATCGCATTGCGGACGATATTGATGTTTTTACATGTTCTCTGAGTGAATTCACAATAACTGCTCTTTATAATTAATTTTAGACTAATTGACTGAATATTGGATTTAAACCTATTTGCTTATCTATCGCATTGGGACCAACCTGTAAAGATAGATTTAAGTTCGAAATAAATAAATAAGAACTAAGTGGTTTTAAAAGCATTTAAATACTTAGTTTTTTTTTTTGTTAGCATATAAAAGTTTTCAGTCTGCATTCGTCCTTACTGCTGAACTGCACTCGTTAACCACTAAGTACTTAGGTACCTATTGTTAGCATACTTAGTACCTATACTTACTTACTTAGTTGTGTTTACATTACCTTACCTTGCTTAGATATAGGAACCTACCCAATGGTAAGAACATCCAATCTAAGACTATACTTTATTACAGATTTAACAGACTGATATTTTAGTTTTTTCATGTATAATTTGAGGTTTTTTCCATGTAATTTAAATAATTTTAAATGTACCTCTTACGATAAGGTTTCGATCCCGTTGCAAGGACCGTTGTCACGAATACTGACGTAGAGCAGGTATCATTGCGAATATCATCATTTCGATCGACTTCAGACTTACATTGTTCCACAGCTTCGCAAACATCTCGGGCTACACTTGGTCAGTATTAATTAATCAATAATTATAATAACTAATATTACGAGAACTTATACAACGACAGCAACTTTAATCCATGCTATTCAGGACGGTGTAGAACCTACTTAGGTGAAGTGGTCTTGTCCAGGACCTATACCACCTCTCAGCTTAATGGACCGTGTCTAGGGGAAATAATTCATCAATATCTTAAACATTACCATTTAACTTTTTTCTGATATTCCGAAAAGAAACCTCTAAAAATTATTAAATTCAAAACCTTCCCCAAAACAAAAAGTGTACTTACAATCAATAGACAAGGTAGACAACATAACAAGGTACAATTGTAGTGTTAACGAAACGTCTAGAGATTATTCAAACAATGGAGATTAAGGCGTAGAAATATAATACATACACTTAAATAGAGAATACATCGGTGCATCTTCTTACCTATCATGGTAGATCCACGCTGCAGTTATTTTTTGTTGTAATTAAACCCAATAAAATTGGATAAAATTATACATTTGCGACTACTATGTTGCTATTCGTTGAATGAGTCATCGCATTACAAAGAGTAACATTTAGCAACAAACCCATTTATTTTGCGGTGCCGTGAAGTGATGTTTGGCAACATTCAGTAACAAATGTACTTAACAGTTTGTTGCCTTAATTGATTTTAACTTACACAACATTTACTTATAACCAATACTTACTTACATAACACACACAACACATATACTTACTTGCATTTTGCTATCGGATGTTGCCCGGAAATGTTGCTCAACAAAAAGTAACTGCGGCATAGATGCATCTTTAGTAAAATTTTGTTTCCATGTCCATCTGGACCACATTCCATTTGACGTAATTACAATGCAAAGTTATTACTTGAGGTGATTGTTAGGTGCTCTCTATTATTATAGTATAAGTATTTTTAATCTCTGGATTAAAGACATTTCTATCGAGGTTGCTCCGCTTTGCGTTAGCTTTCGTCTGTTAGCGTGCGAGACGCTCTGTGTTCGCTCGTGTGGAACTGGCTTTATTGTGTGATTGTAAGGCTGGGACTTATGGATCGATATAATTTATCGAATGTCGATAAATATCAATCAATCATTTTTATAAATATTTGTTTTAATTTAAATTGAATTATAATAATAACTTACCATAACAACAGGCACACGCATTCCATTTCGCTTCGGCCGTCTATAGAACCGAAGTTTCGGAACTGGTTCCGTTTCGAGATTTTTATTTACTTGTATGGAATTGCAGTGAAAAATGATCATAAGTTACGGCTGAATCAACATTCATAAAATAAAGCTAATTCCACTCCGAGAACAGTCAGCTACATTTAAATCGCTACATTTAAGACAACTCACAGTCAGACAGACATTTCGTAAGAAACATTTAAACAGGTATTTTCCCATATCAATATTCTTATAAATAAAATCCAATCCCACCTTAGAGTCGCAATAGAGTTAGTGAGACTACATTAAAAACGTGTCTCTTTACGTAAGCATATTCGATTGAGTTACCTTCTGTACAAATACGAACTGGATGGGAATGTTACAAAGTGAACCACTCACATTGCAGATGTAAGTCTGAAAGCCGCTAATCTCAGGCTGGATTGTGCTATGTGCATCTCTCGCATGCCGAACAGCTTTCGAACGAATAGGGGGGAAAAACCTAGCGTTGATCTAATTCTCATGGCTTAGTCATAAAAATGTCCATTTCTCATCTATTCGCGAAATGTTTCTTTCTCAAAATGGTATTTTATTTGTTCTAACGCAACTGCAGTGTTTTTATCTAGTACGTATGATACAGTATAATGGTTATAGATACATTTTTTTGTGATAGAATCTGTGACGTTTTCGTACAAACTACGGGCCGGTAATACAGACTGTTCCAGAAACTTTTTGAATGCAAAAGTTGACTACTTTTGTTTGCCTTCACATTGACCGGTCAGTGAGGCACCGCAGCTGTATGCGCCCTAAGCCATTGACGTACTCGATAAATAGCCAATATTGATCGGATATTCACTTTATCGATAATATATTTTTATGACATTCCCGTCCCTATATAAAGTAGAGTAGTTATGCCCAAAGGAGGCGAGTGTACCCTTCAACACATTTCCTCAAATTGATTTATAGTTTCATATGAAACATTTTACCACGGGTTAGAGTAATAGTTACTACGAGAACAATGTCTGAATCGTCGAGCACATACCTAGTAGAGAGGAAATCGTGAAATGTTTGCTATATGCGGCGCTCGTTGCATTCCGATTGCATTTTTTGTCAACGTAACACGTAACGTTGGTTTAAAACGAAATAGCATAACTCTGTATCCGGTAAATCAAATCAAGAGCACACGAGGAATTAGAAAATAATAACTCCTTAAAAAATCAATATTGTGGCTGAATTTAAAAAATCATCGAGTTATGGTTTTTTTCTATATCTTGCTGGTAGTTTTGACGTGATAACGTCTAGTAAATTGATAAACACTTGATTCACCAAAAAGTGTTATGTTCCGGTACCATGACGCGGCATGGTAAACGTCACGCGTCTCGTGTTTGTTTTATATTGCTTAATAATAATATAGTGTTACTAATTTGATCTTAAGTAGAGAGGGAGTGAGTGTGGACTAGGTTATGTAATGGTGACGAGTGACAAATAGAAGACTTATACAGAAGAAAAAATATATACTTTGAGGAAAAAAGGTAAAACATAAAAATCACAATTCTTTTTCGTTTTCTTATGACGTTATCACGTAAATTATCATCCGTAAACCGATAAAACATACCACGATTTCTTTTAAACATGTTTAAGTGTCTAAAATATGTATAAGTGTAATGTGTACCACATTAGTTCATAAAAACTGTTTGGTTTCGGGTTTTTTTTAGCATGCATTACGCCTCTACTGGGTAGGTATATAATATACTCGATGGTTAGGAATAACACACGGACGTGGAGACGGGGCGTTTCTTGCCCTTTGATCGTACTACCCTCCTCCCTTAATTTTGTTTATTGCTGGATTAAAAGGGATGTTCTTTGTGATTTTTGTTAAGTTGCCGCGATGCCGACCGGACGGACCGTTGTAAATATTTTCTTAGTGAATGTTTAATATAAAAAAATCCGTGAATTGAGACCCTTTGCCGTTATTTATTAAAGAGACGATGCGTGACTCTGGACTCTGGACTCCTTTTATTGTAACACATTATCCTGTAGGTACTCAAGTACTTCGTATCTACTTTTGTGGGGGACAATTGAACATTGGCGTTATGGCTATCGTGGAATAGATTATTTTACTTATCTAGGTATTCATATATTGTATTTAAGTACTTATATTATATTTTACTCATTTTTAAAACTAATCTTTTGAGGTGATTTAGATTTGAAATATACCAATTGTCAGACCACATAAACAAACGTTGGACATGTTAGAATTAAACTTACCATGCCATCTATGTCTGTTCCTCCCTTTTCTGAGTTCTATAATGATTGATCATAACAACGAAATAGTCTAGATCTAGATCTAGACAGGTAGATATTGAAAGTCCAATAGTCGAGCCTAAATCAATAGATATCCATAAATAGTGTTATACCGGAGTCGCTCGCAACGATTAGCCGATACTCGAAACCCTTTCGAAGCGTTCGCTATTTTTGTACCACTTAAATGTAATTTTAAAACGTACGTCCTGAATTGTGGTACACTTGAGATGCATTATGTGCATTGTGGTGCACTTACACGTCCACTTGGGGTGTATCTTGTACTTTTACATTGCTATTGGGGTAAATTGTTGCACGTTTTTAGATGTGTTTTGAATTTTTCGTGATGAGTCCTACAGGTCAGTTGTCACTAGACGTGTTGGTGAGTCTTTCTTCTAGACTAAGCTGAGAGGGTGGTACAGGTGCTTGACATAGTCTTCTGCATCTAATACATGTTTCAGGTCATGTTCAGGTCCTGCTGAATAGCATAGATTTAAGTTGCTGCACTGTATACATCGTCTAGATTCGATAAGCAAATATTAATTTTACAAAAAAAAATAAGTTGATGAGTTACTCGGTATATTTCAACATTAATACATATTTTTCATGGCAAGAATTGAACCTACCCATCTCGCTGTATTACGAAATATTCACAAGGTACTGTAGGTACCTCCTTAAGCCGCTTTGAAGTAAGTTAAATTTTGCTTATATCAAGTCTCTATTTTTTGAAATAACGACGCTAACTTGCAAATTTTCTCTTTCCTGAATTTATAAAATCTGTATAAAACTAGGTAAAAATCTTTTAAACTTCTCTTTGTAGAAATAGAACGGCGTTTTAGTTCTACTTTAAAATAGTTTCGGAAACAAACTCTCCGAGTCGTACCTACCTACAAACAATGAGGTAATTGTTTAGTATTCATCTACGTAACTATAATGTTTAATTTACTATTACTAACTTTAAGCTGAATTTAATTAAGAAAAACTTAAAACATTTGCAGACTAAGTATGAAGCTATTTTATGAACTCCACTGTCTGAAATATTTTCACTTTTCAAAAAATTCTTAACTCTTCGAGTAACACAAAAGTTGAAAAATAGTGTAAGCGTAATAATTTATAAATCGTCCAGTAATGTAATGTCCGTGCCTAGGTCCGTGCCTTTACGAACGCACGCGGGTGCGGTAGTAAATCGTTGATTTACGATCGTTCGATACACACGGCATACTAGCGCGGATATACTACCATTTCGGAATAGGACCCCACTCGCCCGCTCGCCCGCTTCTATTTTTATTATTTCTGTAATAAATGTACACGTTTTCTTAAAGTATGAGGTGGAATATAAAGGAGTTTAAACAAGTTGTTAGTGTATTGTCGTTAGAGATTAAGATGAGAACGGTTTGTGGTCGAGAACGTCTCATGTTGGGGCTGAAGCAAATGGAAGTGTCGTTTTGAGGCATCCTACATTGAAATGGGTTTATGAAATTACTTTGAAGTTCCAACACTTTCGTAAACTATGTACGATTGGCGAACTTTGCATAATTTTGTCGGTTTCGCCACAACATACTTACATACTTTATATATATTTGTAACTGGAACTGAAAGTTAATGGTGCTTTGAAAAAATCACTGAAAACTGATAAAGCTTCGATGCTTACCTTCGAAATAACAACAAGTAAAAGACAAATCAGTAACCGGGTGTTACAGTTTCACCATGTTTACATTCCCACCAGCCTGTAAATAAAACAATAAGTTGTCGGTGTCTGTCTGTACGTATACGGTAGGTAGACGAGAGGGTAGGACGGCGCGGACGGCGCGGCTGTGTGCGGGGTGCGTCGATGCAAGCGTCGCGTCGCCCGCCGTGTCGGTCCGTCAGTCGGCCGGCGTGCGTCGCGCGCGACGGACGCATGTGACGGTACCCGACGTCATGACGGAGGCGGCGGCCAGGCCGAGGCCTCCGCCGCCGCGCAAGCCGGACTCGCTGGCGCTGCACGCGCCTTGGGAGGACCCACCCCCGCCTGCGCCCGAACCGCGCGTTACCCGCCCGACCGCTCTACCGCACGACTTGGACGCTTTCAGCCCTTACGCGGCTCCCGTAGTGACTAGTGCCGAACGTCGGCGGCCGCACAGCGTGCTGGCGCCGCGGGTCGCGCCGCAGCTGGCGCGCCGACCGCACTCGATCGGCGCGCCGGAGGAAGAGTGGCCGGCGGTGCGGCTGGTGGCGCCGGTGGCGCGCCGCCCGCGCCCGATGGCCACCTTGCCTCGGTTCCACATGCCGTCCTCGCGCAGCGACTACCAGCTCCAGCGGCCGGCGATCATGACGAACGGGTACGGCGCGGTGCCACCGTCTACGTCGCGCCGGCTCTCGCTGCCCGGCGGCGCTAACGGTCCGCCGAAGACCTCGGCGACGTTCCACGGCCTGTCGGCGCTGATGACGCCGACGACGCCGGGTACCGCGCCGCTCACGCCCGGTACGCCCGCTGCCGTCCGCGAGGCCGTCCGACACCTGCTGATGCAGCCGAGGAACGGCTTCCCCATCATGGACCACAAGCTCTCTCTCTTCATCGAGATCCTCGACGCGCAGGAGAGGTTCTCACAGGTGCGACCGATAGCGTATAGCCACCTCGTCCGTAGGTATAGAGCGAACGTGTCGCGAACGCGCGAACACACACAACGCTCGCGTCGCGCGACGCCACTGAAAACAAAACAACTCAAAGCCGGAAAGAGGATTTGTGTTCTCAAAGTAATTTAATTCAAATAAAATACCGCGCGCAAGTTCGGGACCGATTATAATAAAGGAAATTCTTGTTTCTAAACAAATTTGTGGGAGCTCGGCGGGCGCGGGCGATAAATTTGTCTGTTCTTGTGGGATAATGCGAGTTCTCATCATGTAAGCTTCGGGAAGTTTCATCTCGATCGAATGTTTACAACGTTTTATTGAATAATCCATCGCGAGGAGTTAGAGCGGCACGAGGCACGAGGCAGGCGGCAGGCGATGTGTCTCAGCGGCGCGCGAGCTTTGCTCGGCGGTGGATAAACACTTAAAAGTTAGGAGACTTCGCGCGCTTACTTTAAAATTATATTTAGTGTGTACGCAAAGTTGGTACTTTATGGTATGAATTATAACTGCGATTGTCTGCGACACTCGAACCGACTTCTAGCTCACGTGTATGTTGCTGGACAAAGTTAACTTCACCATTTTACTGAAAATCAAAATATTTGAATTTAATTGCCCGAAAACTTATAAATTTTTTATTGAATTATCAAACACAGGACGTCATAACTAAAATTAATGGTATAAATATTATAGGATTTCGGAATGGAATCGTGTTTACGAATCAATGGGTGGATATTGGTAGAGAATGACGGGGTTTGTTGTTGTTTACTTACTGTTACTTGATATGAACTAGTTTATGTAAAACAGAAATAAGAACATAAACTAAGTATATAGTATATTATGTAAAGAAGTTAAGTTCAAGTCTTGTCGCAGTGAAACCTACTAATTTAAATAAAAAATATTTATTTTTGCTAAAATAATAAACAGAGTGCAGACACGCTCACACACTTTAAATATTAAAAACATTTATTTATAGTTGGGAAGTACTTATATGCGTACTTATATGCTTTTAGACGTAGCTTGTATCGCTTGCAAAAATAGCATTAAAAACCGGGTAGACTTTATCAGAGACGCAGCCGCAGTGAGGTCGTGAAACGTCTCTTATTTTCTGAAATCAAGATTCTGAAAGATGTAGCATATTTTGTATCAGAAGGTCAAAACAACGAGCTTAGAAAAGTTACTTGCTTTTTTATTATATTCAAAATAATTTATGACGTAATTTATGACATTACATCCGTTACATTTGGTTTATGGAAATAATCCTCTACTCTTATAACCGATGTGAAAGACTTTTACACTTCGAAATTGAGACCGAATTGAAATTATTCATATAGGAAAACATGGTTCTAAATCGAAAACACATTTAGGGATGAATTGAGGTTTCTATAGGTGGGATAAGTATGGACTAAATCATGGGATCTTAATCCAAAATTCATTAGATAAAGAACAAAACCACAACACATTTTAATTAAAAAGTATGATTCCTGTACCTCACCCTTCCCCCCCCCCATGGGGGTGTGTAGGGGAGGGTGTACTACGGGGTACAAGTAAATCCACCCCCGTCATTGTAGGGTTAAATCATGAGCCGCTCACTTGACCTCCTTCCGAACGGTCTTTTGTTTCGATATGAAAAATTACTGAAACTCTCGTCTGTGGCTAACTTCAAAATACTTGAAAACCTTCTTGTCATCCTGTATTCTAAAAGTACGTGAAAGTATTGCTTGAAATTTCTTTCAGTGCAGTGAGATTTCAAAATAAATTGTCAGCTATTATTAGGTTTTAAAAGAATTGAAAAAGAATTTTATCCGCGTAAGTCCCGATCCCGGAGGTTTCCGCTATTTTTTCACCCTTAAAATACTAACAAACAATAATTTCATGACGAAAAATATTAATAATGTACTCATAAAATATGTCAAACGAAAACGTTAATAAAAGCCCTCGTAGCTTCGTAGCCCGTAGCCGTAGCTCTCGTTCGTAGCTCGTAGCCTCGTAGAACTTGCTACGAAGGCTTTATTTGCTAAAATACGTGATTTTAAACTGAATATGGACATGTTTTACTTACTATCTATTATGAGGATGCAGAAGGTTGCAGGTTCGATTCCCGTCTCGAATAAATACCTGGGTACAGAGATATTGATCAGGGTATCTAGTATGTACATTATTATTTGGACGTAGACTTAAACCTGCTTAAGTTCACACAGTACCGAGGTAAGGTACATCTTTTACGGATCGTAAAGCGTTTTATTATTGCAGTTTTATGCATAATGCAATACGGGCTGCAGGAACAAACAAGGAATAATTACGTCGTATTAATGCTGTTTAAGTCCCGATCCCGTGGGAATATCAGAATAAAGAGTAGCTCATGTGTAAATCCTGGTCCCCATCTATATATATGCCGAGTTTAGTTGCAATCGGTTTAGAAGTTTTTGTGTGAAGCAATAACAAACATACACACAAAGTTTCATGTTCAGTAAGATAATAACTATAGCCTAAAGGTACTTCAAACGTAATAAATCACTAAGACTTTAAGAGCTATTGCCTCTAAAAAAAAAACAACTAACTTTTGAAGAGTCATAACCTCAAACTTTTCCACAAAACATAGCTAAGAACACTCCCGACTAATTCACCTTTCAAACAAAAGAAACAAAATCAAAATCGGTTCATCTGTTTGGGAGCTACGATGCCACAGACCGAAACACAGACGCATCAAACTTATAACACCCCGTCGTTTTTGCGTCGGGGGTTAAAAAGTTCGCATTTCCAAAAGTCGTAGAACAAAAGTTGTTGATATAGAACGTCTAGAACCACCGCCTTTCTTACCTATCAGTACCCCTTCATTGTAACACATTGTAAAGAGGTGTCCTAAGTAGGTAGGCACCTATATAGTTCCCGTCGAAGTTTCACCTAATTCTTTAGTTGCTCGATGTCCAATATAGTTGGACAAGTCACAAGTTTAAATAGCGAAGTCGGAAACAGGAAGGACGCTTACACAATTTTTATAAGGGGAACTTTTTCGTTCAATTTAATTCAATTTTTATATTTAACAGTTTTATTGGTGTCGGTCGTTGTGCTTGGAATTTCTGAATGATTTTGTTGAAGTTTGAGAAAACTAGTTGTGGGCTATGGTTTTACATGCGTAAGTTCCGATCCCATATGAATATTTAGATAACGAGTAGATGTTAATTCTGAACTCTATCTATCCTCACAGTAAGTTTCATCGTAATCGGTTTAGTAGTTTTTGTGTAATGAAGTAAGAAACACAAACTTTCATCCTTCTTTCCTATCCTACTAATATTATAAATGTGAAAGTTTGTGTGTGTGTGTGTGTGTGTGTGTATGTGCACCGACTTTAATGAATCTCGGTATGTATATAGTTAGAGACCTAAATTACCATAAAAGCTACTTTTTATCCCGATATTCCAACGGGATCGGGACTAACGCGATTGTAACCGCGGAGCGCAGCTTATTTATAACAAGCGTCATGAGCCCCATCCGAGGATCGAGTTGAGCAAATATAATTATCCACCTTAAATCCTAAAGTACAATAAAGTCCAGCCAAACAAACGACACTATCTTGTTTTAAACTTACAATCCAACACGGAGTGCTAACAATAGGGATTGTACTTACTAGGTAATCATAAAACCAGAACAAAGGCGGCGCTAATGGATGCACTAAATGTACTTTAAACAATATATAAGTTAGGTATGTTACGTAGAGTTCAGGAGCCTCGACTTAAGTGTACAATTATACATTTGTGTATTGTGCTTAGCACTTGGAACGCAAACTGCACGATTCAAATTAAATAGGTATATAAATCTACATATTAAATAAAAATGAATCACCAAAATGTATGTACACGCATAACATCCGAACGACTGCACCATTTTTTTTTGTGTTCATTATTTTCAGAACAAAGTTAGGAACTTACGCGGGTAAAATCGCGGGGCGCAGCCGGTATATAAATTAATATTATCAGACATTTTTTATGCAGTCCCATGTAGCCCAAATGAAGCAGTCTTGTCAGACAACGGACAACGGATAGAATACCTAGACCATGAACTATTTTTTCGACGGCGGAAATCGAACCTTTTACCTTCTGTGTCGTAGGTGTTCACCTCCTACGCCACAGAGGTCGTCAAAAGTTTAAAATTAAAGATCTGAAAATGTAATGATCAGTTAAATACGTCTTAAAAACTAAGTTAGGATGTGTACCTTCGGAACTCCCTCTAATAAAAAGAAGCTACAAGAAACTCATGGGATTTTTTTGTGATCATTATAACAAAATTTAAGATCATAATATGAAGGCATATTTGAAATGGAGCAATTAAAACCATGACCATTAGTTCTTATCGTGCACAATTTATGTTTTAAAACTTGTTAAAATGTTACATATTAGTTTGGGTAACTATTCGAATAGAGCACACTTATGCCATGCATAGCATAGTCTGTGACCATGACTGGATATCTATGGATTCTAGTCTGTAGCGATACATCTTAGTCTCTTTACACTATAATATCGCTTGGCTAAATAAAGAAAACTAGAATAAAACATACCGGCCATCCTTCATTGTCAAAGTTCCGTTCAGAAACGATCTACCATTATCTTGTAACACAGTATTCTTCTACGTATTGTATAAGAACTGAAACTGTTTGAAATATTACTAACAGTTTAAGCTACACAACTGATTATACGGTACAAATCGCTGAAATTGCTTTAAGCGATAAGGTCGCCTGTTTGTACAATTTCGTAGTTATATGCTTTCTCATCCTTTTTGTTATTTTCAATGTTTTGTGTGTTGTACAAATAAAGTGTTTATCTATCTATCTACAAAAGTAAAACACTGCTTAACATTATAGAAAATCACCAAAAAAGTTATTTCCCTAACCATTTAAAAGAAAACCAGTGCGCAGTGGTGTGGGGTTCAGAATAGTTTAACAAATACTTGTCTCGAGCTTGAAAGGGTCTTTATGTTTTTTTTAGTAATTCATCCCCTAAGATGGTAAATTAATGTCATTTGCTCCATTGATGGTACAGGTCCATGATGCATTCTGCACGGGGGGAATTATGATATGATTTATATTTAATTTCGTTGTTTTAAAAGTTAAGAAATAACTTTCTAGAATAGATGATGATATATATAACTAACTCGTTAAGTCTGATATTATTCATCGTTTCCCTTGATATCTCAAGTCAAACTCCAGACCCACTTCAGGCGCACAAGAAAAATTCATTCCAAAAACCAAATTAAGTGAAATATCAGTGAAAAACCATCGCTTTATCCGTCCGGCACATCAGTCTCCCTGACAACCCCGGACTTGTTTACAAGGCGCAATTTGTAACCGAACAACCAACATAACCGGGCCTCCGCATTCACTTAACTTTAGAAAAAATCCGAAGAACTTTCCAAAGAAGTAAAGTATACTGAGATCAAGTTACGTTGGGAATTGAGAATGAGTTAACAAAATTGTTGTTCGGATCATTACATCTTCCGTGTACTCCGGATCGTATTTTGCTAAATTATTCGGAAAATTCGTTTTGATGAAACGATTTTTATGTGTTTTTAATCAATTTATGAAGTGGTTAGAAGATAAATGACATACAAAGGAAGTAGGATATACATGTAAAAGATCCTCCTCCTCATGTCTTGCTTTAAGTGAGTTGATTGTGGCCGTCGTCGTTACTAATCACAAATATTCAATTTTGACATTTCCCTTCAGAACTGCTTCGGTGAGGGTTTTAGTTCCATAATGCAATTTTTAGTGTTTATTCTTTTTACCCATGTCAATAAAACTACAATAAATTACAGACGCCTGAACCGATTTTGATCAAACATAGCTAATAACACTCCAGACTAATTCACCTTTCAAACAAAAGAAAATCACACACACACACAGAGAGAGAGAGACACACAGACATGTCAAACTTATAACACCCTGTCGTTTTTGCGTCACGGGTTAAAAATAAACGTGCTATAGGTAAATTCGTTAAAAATACTTTTATTTACTTTAAAAATGTATAATTATGTATAGAAGGGCCTGTAATAAAACTCTCTCTTTGACACCTCGATGTAAATTCGATAGTGTTACAGACTTGGTAACTAATTAATGAATACCTCTTATTGCAGGTTTTTGTACAACTTTAGGTAGGATGTTGTAACGTACGTATCCGCAAAGAAAGGTTTTGGTAAATTGAAGTCCAATGCGGATGAAGTCGCGGCCAAAAGCTCCACATGTCCGTCCAGTGATACAAGTGCCTACTTCATGTCGAACATGGTGTTAAGCTCTCGGTATAATACGAGAGATATTTAACCTTAAGGTCATTGTGTAAAGGAGTGTACTGTGTTTGTGCATAATTAACTGGCTGACAAAGGGTGTCATTTATTCATGTTCTCCGCTAATTTAGGGGACCAGCACCGACCCCCCGCTCGGGGGGCTCGGGGGAGCGAAGGGACCCCTGTATTTCGGGATGTAATCACATTTCCGTATTCCGTGATATGAAATTTTAATTTTTGTGTCATTTGTGTAGTTCTATTTGAGTGTTATGTTCACGCATCTTAAACAAGATAGGTATACATTTGAAATTAATAGCATAAACAGAAAAAATAACTTGCAGATACCAAAAGTAGCGGATGTAACGATTTGCAACATATATAAAGAAAGAGGTCTCATCATACAACAAGTCAAGACAATTCTGTTGGATGTAGCTAATTGAATCCCCGTGTTAGAAAGTACGCAAGGAGCGAATCGAAACGGAGCTCCTGTTATCCTTCTAACAAAGATGCTGTATTAGCTACATAGTCCGTCAGAATTACACCTACTTATAGTAAGATGACCTCACTGCGGCTGAGTTTCCGATAGAACCTACCCGAAAGGCACTGGTTTTTTGTTTGTTGTCTCTGAAATTAATAAACCGATTGCGATGAAACTTGATTATGTAGTCTTGGAATAACATACGTTATCATACATTGACAATGTAATATGTGTAAAATAATGTAAACCGGTATTCCATTAGAAAACCGAGACGGTGCCGGTCTCGGTTCCGTAGACCGGATATTAAAAAACCGGTGCATTACAGAATATGTCTGTATGGTTGTGTCGATGGTAAACTCATCTGAAACTCATTGATAAATCCGGGGTCGGGATATAAAGTATATATTCTTCTTTAAAGTTTCATTTATCTCTATAACAATATTCATCTAAATTGGTTCAGCTATTGAGCAGTGAAAACTTCACAAACGGGGATAGAGTCACTTTTGCATTTATAACATACTTGCTTTTTCCAGTTAGTACAACTAGTTTTCCTAAATCATTTCTTGGCTAATGTTTATGTCGTATTAGCTAACTATATACCAAATGTTAGCCCGATCCGTTCAGTAGTTTGGGCTGTGAGTTGACGTATCTGTCAGTCAGGACAGGAGGTCTTTGTTTTTATTTGTTATATATAGGTATAGATAGATCAGTTAGGTATGTAGGTAACTAAAGTTTCTCCAGTTATCCTCCATTATCAAAGCTCTAGCAACTTCATCTAAACCCTCCGAGCTTTTACCTCAATAAGGTGACAGTTTTCGCTGATTTTTGCACGAAAAATTCACGTGAAAGTGTGCGGATTCCGGCTTTATCGTCTCAAATGGTCTCAATTTGCTTCTTGCCGTAACACTGAGCGGTCTGAAGTCGGAACCCGGGACTCGGGTTTCATAAGGCGTATTCGCAAACGACGGGGGAATCTGTACTTTGTGGGGAAAACGGTGGTACCTTGCGGGGAATATATATCCCGTGGGAAGGTAAAATGTTTGTCTCGTATAATGAAAGTCAAAGTAGAAGAATTTGTATTTATTTACAACAAAGCCGACAATATTCAAAACTAGCTTCCGCCAGCGGCTTCGTATGCACTGCCTACAGGATACCTACACTTCAACCTGTGCGTTGATATACCTACCAGTTAATGCGTTAGACAGAACTTTACATTTTATATTTATAGATAGCGAATAGTGACTTGTATAAAAAATATTTCTAGAAATCAGTAATGTAGTTGCACTAGTACAACAATGCACAAGTACTTAACAATCGATTTCATTTAAAGCTGTATAAAAATTTAATGGGTAAGTAATCCAGCGTTTACAAAAAGCTTTACGAAAAAGTATTTAGCTAATCTAACAAAGTCATTCTTCGGACTTATTACAGTTGCGTTACAGTATACTTAATAGTTAGTACCTGAGCCGCGAGCTGTCGCTGAAAAAATCAAATCAAGCTGAATTCCAATCAATCTTCCATGAAATAGAGTTAATAATCGTGTAATCGATCAGTCTTCACTTATAACCCTGTCAAAATAAGTCGATTCATCTTACACGTATAAATAGAGAGTTCTAGAAAGACGGTGCTGCAGGTCGCACACATTTCTGTCGGCCGATAGCTTAACAACCGTACCATTTGGGTGTTTGAAATCGGGTAAATAAACATGGCACGTTGGTTCTTGCCTTTACTTATATTGGGGTTCATTCGAGAAAAAAGACATAATTTAGGTAGCTTTTAGTGAAATTTGATTTATTGAATGTGAAAAAGTGTATACAGGTTAAAAAATTTAATGAGATATCAATTATTAACATGATTTTTCGTGATTCCCATAGCTCCAAGACGCGTAAATCATATCTCTCATAAGCTTATGTGCATTTGACGAATAACGTCATGTTACAATTAGCGTATAACCGAATTTTTACTTGTAAAAAAAAACAAGTTCCATCTTCCTTCATCAAATTGAACGGTCGACCGATAAAAAATTCGGTAGTCCAGTGATGGTTAAATTGTACAAAGGCTCTAAGATTTCGTCTTGCCTAGCAGTCTAGTGAGCATTTGTCATTTTGACACTTCAACAATGTACTATGTCGCTGAAATAGGCGTTTTGCTCTTTTGGAATAAGTTTTTAAATGAAATATAATTTTGTAAGGATCGTGCCGTTAAGTAGAACTTTCCACCGGGTGGAAATAAATTTTAACTCACAAATAAATAAACTTAAAGTTATTTAAAACTGGAAATTCGCTGTACCTAATAACGGATTTAACGCCGTGAAATCTCGTTTATTTTCATTAGAAACGTCAGGTTAAATCGTGAAACCTAAAACACTATATTTTACATGTTTTTTATTTATTTCGTGGATGACGATAGTTCGGTTTGACAGTGTTACAAGCTCAATGTTAACAATGTTGTTAGTTTTGTTTTTGTTTAAAATCTTCTAAATAAATATGTTTAAATATCGGCGTCTAATATTTATATGACTGAAAACTATGAATAAAGTACTATACGAGTACATTCATAAATTGTTAAAAAAAAAGAATTCTATGATAGTTATGTAGAATTTAATTTACTTTGCGTTTTGTGACATAATAAAATAGTGGAATTATACCACTGTTAAAGTTGAACTTACCACCGAGTGGAAGTGCAGTAAATTTCCACCAACAATGGTAGAAAGTTTGTCTGTCGTAGTTTCGTGACTTTGATATTTATTTTTTGTCTGCTTATGGCTCTTTCTCCTTGCATTTGGTAAAAATAGAAATTTGGAGACGTGATTTATAATTTGTGTATGAATATTAAATATTATGTTTATTTTGACATTTTGAAAGTAGGTATGACTATGTACTATATTAATTATGGTAAACATGTTTATGGTTATGGTAACTCGTCCTACGTGCAGGACGAGTTTGAGATATCAACAAGAGAGGATCTTATAAGGATTCCTTTTTTAACTTTTCAGGTACGGAAACCTAAAAATAAATATTATTTCGTACTCTGTCGATCTTCTTTTGTCCTTCGACGTTTGCATACAAAATGCCGATGTCGGGTCTCGAGTCTTTGAAATAGAGTTATATGGAAAGCGACCTTAAGTCCTAGTCGTGTTTATAGTGTCTAACAATAGAGTCGTCAGTTATTTAAACTTACTATCAGTAATTCTATGACAGTGCGTCCACTCGGTGGAATCACGTATTCAAAAAATCTCTTTTATTTTTCGACTCGAACATTCACGTCGAAATAACTTCCCACACGAAAAACGTTAGCAATTTCCAACAAAAACTCGGGCAACATTTAGTACAGTCAGCAACAAATACCTTATCATTGTTTAGCAAACTGTACCTCAGGTACAGATATAACCTGATTACGTAACCGACTGACGAGTACAGACAAGTACAGAGGGGTACTTGTAACTTTGTCCGCGCGATTGTACCAACTTGGACAGTCGCCTTCGAAAGTGTTTACTGTACGACTAATCAGAGTTGATGGTTGGATATTGTACTGTTTGAAACACAAAGTGTTATTTCTTACTTACGTAAATTGAGTCGGAATTTTTTCATGACAATTTTCTTTTTCTGATTTTTTATAGACTATTTTGTGAGAATATGTAAACAAAACGAAAAACCAGCGAAGTTTGACTAGTTACATTTTAATGTTAACATTTTAAGCAAAATTATTCAGTTAATTAATTCAATTAAGTTCAATTAATTTTCAGCATTCCCTGAAATTTTAATTTTAACGGTTCGAAGGTATAGTAGAGTTTTTCTTTTACTTATTGTGTCCACAGATTTAACCTAATTAGATTAAATAATCACCTTTTGTGATCATGTACGAGTATGCGTAAATCGACGCGGACTCGACAGGCCCCTATCTTGCGACTATTTGCCCTACTTTAGATCAAAACTCACAAAGTGTCAAAGGAATTAAAGACATGACGAGGTCCTAATAGGGAATTATTTTCACAAAACCAACTTTCACTTTGCTACCGAGTTATACTCTATTTCAAAGACACGAGGAATAATTTCCATTGCCATCTAATTCTAATAAGAAACATTACAAATACAACTTTAACTTTGCTACTCAGTTCTACGTTATTACCAGGACCGTAAGGGTCATATTCTACTATTTTAACAGCTGCTGCAAGTTTTGTTGAAGGAAATGTTTCCTTTTGATCTGAATCTTTGTACAATTTGTATAATCTTTGCAGCTTTCATTGTGTAAGATAAACAATGTTGGTTGGTAAAAATAGATATTTTTAGTGGATATTGTTTGGAATTATTAAAAGTTTTTTTTATATGTTGGAATGTTGGATTTTAGACATTTTTGTTTATAAAACTGGTTATAATCAAATGAAGCTTTATGAACAATTAACATATAATCTTGTAGTATCAATGTAAAACATAAGTTTATCCGAGATACTTGTACTTTGTGTATGTATGTTGGCTCGCTTCCATACAGGGTCTGCCAATATCAACAATCGAACGTATGGAGCCCGAGGGGGGCCGGGGGCGGGGGCTAGTGTAGACATTGTTGTTAAATTAACGGTGTAATCTAGGTTAACCATATAGGATGTGCCTTGGTTATGTTGTAGGTATACAGGGTGACTAGATATTAATTTACATCCTTTTGAAGGGATGTTCTACACGTCACTATAAGACTTTTGTAATTTCGAAGTTTTTTAACCAAACTTCAAAAAGTAAGGTTTTCAATTCGGGTGTATCAATGTTTTTATGGATATTCGGGCATAATTTATTTGTTTATGAACTGTTTGGGATTCTATTGTTGTAAGAAAACATATTTGAGGGTGCATTAATTTTATTTTAATATTACTGGCACTGGCCCTTGTCTATTCTTGAAGTAGGTTTAATTTATTTTTATGACTAGAAGAAGATATTGAAACCTGAGTACTTTGTCTTTATCTTTAAATGAAACACCCATCAGTCACGTACAATAACGTAAAAGCCGTTAACGACACCGACGTAACGTAACGCCGCTAACGCCACGCCGTTATAACCTATTACATTACCTAACAAAAGCTACCCGTAATAGGAAATTATTACAAATGGCCGCAGAAGCACATTCGAAAGGTTCTTTGTATGTTTTGAATGTCATTTGTCATATTAGGGAGGGAGGGGAACAGGAGGCGGTTTTCGAGATCAATTATCGTAGGGTTTGATACTAATTTTCGTGGATATTTAAATAATTTATATGGGTTTTGCTATACTTTATGGTTCAAAAGGCGTAAAGTTAAAAATTGATTTAACCGATCCTTTCCACGGTGATTTTTATTTATATTTCTGTACTTACCTTTATTATAATAACGATTTATTTTGGGAGCATCTCCATCAGTTCGAACAAATCTCAGTTTACACAAGCTATCAGTACGTACAATGAGCAATTCGTACAATTCTAAAATCGGTACAATTTCTCAATTCGTACAAGTTATCAGTACGTACAATTCTAAGATTGGTACAATATCTCTATTCGTACAAATTATCAATACGTGCATGATAGGTAAGAAGTGGTAAGACCAGAAGCGCAATAGAGGTGTCTTTGAAATGGTTTTTGGGTATCAACCGCTAAAATCCTTAGAATGATATTCCTACTATCTTAAAGGTGAAGATATGCTTTGTATTGTCACACACTTTGAAACATTTAGAGTGATTTGACTCGATAGAAAAATATCGTGAAAATCGTAAAAGATCGTCATGTTTTTGAAATTTTTCAATTGTACGGTGATTGTAAAGAAAAAACAAGTACAACATTTATATGTTCAGAAACCTAACATCAAATCCCATATGGTAGTACAGGTGGTTTTTCACTAAAATAGGTGCAATTTTTTTCGGCCGGCCATTTCACGGCGCGCGTGGGAAAGGGATAGAGGTTTTCAGGTCATACTTCGCCTTAAACGATGACTAGAGTAACAGTGAGTCTTCGTAGCAAATTTGAATAAGTTAGAGAGTTTTTAGTTTGATAGAATAAGTATATTTTATGTTTTGGTTATTAGATAAATTTTACACACAAACACAAACATTTGAACGAACTGCTAACAAATTACTAATTGTAAAAATTCTGAATTTGAACGAATAGCGACGCACTCTAGAAATTGTACAAATTGCTAATTTGTACAAATTAATAAATTGTATCATTAAGAAAGATGAAGCATCTTATGTCACATTTGTTACGAATTGATAAATTACTATACAAAATTTTGAACGAACTGCTAACAAATCACTAATTGTACAAATTGAGAATTTGAACGGATGGCGATGCTCCAATTATCCTCCAATTTGGGGATAATGGGAAAAATCCCTTTCCCTTAGACCGTAAACAAATATCTGCAGATAAATATTTGTTCGACGCAGGAACAGAACATGCAAACTCCTACACCACAGACAGGTGTTCGCCCACCGCGCCGCGGAGGTCGTCTAAGAGGTCGTATAAAAGAATAACGTAATAACGTTTTATATAACGTTATTTATCGTTATTAGGACTCTCTTGGGTGATATAACCTTAACTGATATAGAGATCCTGTCTACTAATATTGTTTAGGTATTTGTATACTAGTCGCGCCCCGCGGCTAGTTCCGATCACAGGTTGCCCCCGAATAGATGCCACATGTAGAACAACATATGCGTGCAACACACACACACATGCTGCAGTTCAAATTCGTATTAAATTGATTGATTAAAAAACTACAGTACGGCAAGAATTAAACTAGCTTAAAGCGAAATGAAGTAAAAATACGGATTTGAACTACAGAAGCAAGTATGGGTTGTGTGTATCCGGCATCTATTTAGGACTCATTTTTAGTCCCGAATCTGTGGGGAAATCGATATAAATAGTAGCCGCAGAGCGCATTCCCGTATCGCGATCTCGCAGGAGTGCAGCCGCAGCTCATTGTTGATTAATTACTCATTTTGATGTATAAGTATATAAACGACCTTCTCTAAAAATTAGCTATACTATACTGAAACCAGATTTAGTACTAGTATTTGCAAGACATGTTTTTTTTATTGTTACTTCGTATTCCGCCATTTTAAATGTCCTTGATTCGTTTTTTTACAATCTTCTTAATAAAAGTAAAATCTAAAAAACCCGCGTAATATTCCCGCAAAACCAGCCTGCCTCCTCTATGGTACCTACAATTATACACAGACCTTATAGTGATATATTATTTTCCTCGCGCCGTCGTCATGGAAACGACAGCTGACAGCCAGGTGACAGGCTATGTATTATACTGAAATGTTAGGTAAATATTGCCTTCACGTCTCGACGTCGTCGGCCCGGCTCGTCCGGCTCGTCTTCTGCGGGCACAGAGGTTCAATTATAATAATATAAGGTACTTGCATCAAAATCTTTCAAAAAAATCAAGTGAGATTTTAAAGATTATAATTTCGGGGCTTTTGCAACTTTAACCTCTCATTATCACCTTAATTGCACCGATTGTGAGTTCGGGTTAATATGCCTTGGAAATTTTCATTTGCTCCCGTTTTGGGTGATCCCGTTTGGGGGATAGTGAGAATACCCCATTTTCCACATACTTACCGGATAATTTCCGTTAAATAATCTACGAAACCAACGTGTCCCAAGTGGTTCTATATGAATGAAACGTAAACACTTACGTATTGCACGAATCCTCAGTATGAATACATCCTGAAACTAGCACTTAATATTATACTCAAGTATTTAGTAACAAACAGCAAATTCGTAGCATTCTCGTCTCAGGCTGCATAGATAACCTGAATACTACAACGTGCTAAACTGAACCATAATACGTCGTACTAGAGTTTAAATTAAATTAACGTCTTTACGGACACAGGTATTACACAAAATTAGCAACAACTTAGTGTTAAAAATGTTGAATTAACTGCACTATTGTGGTCTGTATGGTGTACTGTACGCACAGATCATAACACATAGTTAAAAATAATTTCATTTTATTGTGAAACTATTTTTTATAACTTGAAGGGGTATTTTTTGCCACTTTTTAAACCTATGGCAATGTAACGAGAACATTAATACAAACATCTGGTAAAGTATCAGGTTAAAATACTATTGGATACTTTATGGATAAAGTAAAAAAATAAAGATAAATAAAACTAGAAACGGATTCTTCAATCGATTTGTTCACTGAATTAGAGTGGATACAGATATATACTGAAAGTACAGTCGCAACCGAAGGGATTTGGAATTAAAATATAGGTATTCTTTGAACCATACATTTATTATTTTCAATCTCAAATAACAGAATGGTTGTAAGTTAAAATGAGACATATCGAAAATCAAAGAGAAGGATAATCACGACACGAATCACCGGCTTTTTTCCGACAGGAAAATAATATTTTAAGGGCGACCACAGATTCCTGACTATTTAAACATCAACAACACGAGATAGCTAGATA
The DNA here is from genome assembly GCA_951213275.1 of Idaea straminata. Lineage (NCBI taxonomy): Eukaryota > Metazoa > Arthropoda > Insecta > Lepidoptera > Geometridae > Idaea > Idaea straminata. The sequence continues at coordinate 385,702 of OX577862.1, forward strand.
TAACCAAAATATCCTATAATACAACGTACGCTAGATTTGGTATTCCATACAAAATGTCAACTTTATGCCTAATCAAAGTAATAGAATTAGGTGACATAACTCGAACTAAATATTGGAACGATAAAACGTTAAGCTGTAATAAAAATAAAAATATTTTTCAGTATGCTATCCGTCAATTGTAGTTAATGATTTGTGGTCGCCCTAAAATGTAATGAAGTTGAAATATCTTCTATTGAAGTTATTTTTGTAACATTTTATGACTCGTCAAGATTTTTCGAGTTTCTTTTATGATTCTACGTGGTACTGTAAAAATTCCACTTATATTATTAATGTAAAAGTTTGTGTTAGTACGTTGGTAAGAGACACATCTTCACGCAAAAACTACTGAACCGATTGCAGTGAAACTTAGTATGTAGCGAGTAGTGGAAAAGCATATATGTTGCTTTTACCATAAGCTTCTTTTAATCCCGTTATTTCCACAGGGGACGGGAATAATTATAGACAATTCGGGGACAAACAGAAATTTTAATTCTTGTATTTTCACATTGGAGGATAGAATTTGGGTACAGACAGGAATGACCTCACTCATATATCCGTAGCGCAATCTTAATTCTTCTTTTCAGGACAGAGATCTGACAAAAACCTCAAGTATAAAACATAGAAACGAGCCACGTATCTAGTTAACATTTTATACAGTTATAAAATCTTCGTACATTTAGTTAAATCTCCGTACATTATAGTTGAATTTGCCTACATTTGTCTCGTCGACTCGACGTCCGTTGGCTAAACGTTCTGTCTTTAGCTAGGATTTAAATAAAATCTAGACTTTCTAGAGTGTAATTCGGTCGTCCTAGATTTCCAGTGCAACTAATCTTTACCTAGTGAATTAACGTGGATTTCTTGGAGTATAGTTGCGAGATGATGTAACCATTTTTATAATACGAGTATGTATAAAACTTTATTTTTTTTTCATATAATGGCTGTACCCGACTTGTGCATATGGCCAGCGTCAAGTAATAGTACTTGCTTTAAGAAATAAACACAGTGCTAAGTCAATTCCCTCCAGGGTTAAGTTATGGTTGTGGAATGACATTTACCTGAACTGAGTCTTTTGGCCCAACAAAAAAAATTCCGTCTCGTAAATAATTTCTCTACATTTGTGCACCTTTCGCATATACTTCGCTCCGTGCCAACCTTCTAACGAATAAGTTAGATTAGCTACATCATCTAGACTGATTCCATTTTCTTAAATGTGTGTTACCTTATATCCACTCCCATTTTATTCAGCTTTTCCAATTTTTCGGTGAATTTTTCAGTTTCTTTTTAAAGAAAATCTCTTGAAGTACCGCTTTAGTAGAGTTGGTTTGATTTCCTTCAAATATTTTGTAAGAAACTTTATATTTTCTTATCTTGTTCCAAATATATATGGAAGAAAGGACTAAAAGTATGTACTTGGGAGTCAATTTTAAAATATAAAGGGGAGTCCTATCTACCATGAAACAAAACGACTTAAAACGATAATTAAGTGTATGAAAAACGATGATTATCGTTTGGTTTTGGTGTAAATTAGTAGGTACCATAAAGACCAATGATCTAATTTCAATAAAATTGTTAAAAACCGTCATTAAATAATTCATTTGATATCAATAAAATAAAAGGATATTAAATGATTAAACTATAGATATAAATACTTTATGATCAGAGCGAACGACCGCGTGCCGCATGCTTCGCGATACGCATACAAAGTGCTCTCTAATAGTAGGTAAGAGGCTCACTCAGTGTTGCCACCAACCACGACTTCAATCGTGTACTTATTTCCGAAAAATCATGTCCCTACCTATACTGTATCAGCGATGCAGCCGCAGTGGGGTATGTAATAAATACGTGATGCGCGTGATTACAGCGCCATTCTGCTGACTTATACACTACTGGGTAATGAATTTTATATCTTAAATAATGGTAATAAAAAAATGCTTCTAGGTGCTATACTCCCGAAGTATTAAAATATTTTGTCATAACATTTTTATCCACTGCAGCTGCGTTCCTGTACCCTACTCGATATTTAAATGATAGTACGATAACTTTGTTAATGCAGTCTGTAGGTTACTCAGTGTTCACAGCATTGGTGACCCGCCCTTCCCTTGTACCTCTTTTACTTTGTACAAATTTAAAATTTTGTATCACGTCCATTCTCCGGCCGGTAGAGTCTGAGCTATATAAATCTGCGCGTAATTTATTGGTGGCGCTTTCGTCGTATCTATCTTCACTCTATTTACTTTTGGCGGATAATATTAATATATAAAACCAATGTTGAATGTGTGTGAGGTGTTCGGTCCATACTTTGGACAGAACACTAACGTAAAATTATATGATCTAAATATCTTCTACCTATACTTTTAATATGACAATGTCCCTTATTGCGTTTGTCTGTACGTGATAAACTTAAAAACCACTAACAGAATTTTAATACAGTTTTCTTTCATTAATGATCAATGAGAAAGGTTTGTGTAAAACTGCTGCTCTGCTACCCATGTCCAACCGGGGCGGGTCGCTAGTGTTGATACCTATACTAATATTATAAAGCTGAAGAGTTTGTTTGTTTGAATCTCAGGAACTTCTGGTTCGAATTGAAAAAATATTTTTGTGTTGGATAGTCGCATTTGTCGAGGAAGGCTATTTTATATTTCGATATTCCCACGGGATTGGGAGTAACGCGGGTGAAACTGCGGTGCGCTGCTAGTTACTGAATAAAAGTAGCTGGTTGTTTCGTCGATAAGTATGTTAGCTATTTTATCAATTAATTGTATATGAACAACGTTAATTGTTTTGAAAAATCAGAACATCATCACAATTAGTTAGTGTCTTGTCTACGCTCGCATACATATCTGGCGCACACTCTAGGTATTTAATTGTTTGTACAATATTTAATTATTAACTTCAACAATGTTGGTGACAATTGTAAAACGCATTGCGGTTTTTAAATTGCTAATTATTCGCCATCCCTCTTTGTACAGCGGATTCATTTTGTCATTTTGTTCGTAATATTGTTTTTGGAGGTTATTTCGATGGCGCGAAATATAATTTTTGTTGTTTAATGTTTCAATTGTGGTCGGAATTATATTCGTTTAACTTGGGATGGTACGTTTAAAGTTATTGTTGGTTGAATTGATTTAATTATCTGATTTGTTTTGAGTTCGAAGAGCGTTGATAACTTTGACACAGGTATCAAGTAGTAGAGATAACTGTAGTAAGTACTCTTAACTGCCCATTATTGACGTTCATTACAAATCAGGCAGAAGATGCACTTGCAAAAACCAAATGTAACGTCATAAATGTATCATAGCTTGTAACAGATATAAAGAAAGAAAATGTAGTTAATCTATTTTCTAGAAGGTACGCCTGGAGCTCCAAGAAGTTAGATTAGCTACATTTCGTCTCTTCTTACATGAAGTTGACACAAAGACTTATGTAATTAATTTTACTTTGTTGTTAAAAGGCACACAAGAAGCTTCAATCATTTAGATTAGCTACATTTAATACAATTGTGTCTACTTGACGTAAGATGAGACGCTTCACGAACTCACTGCGGCTGCGTGCTACCCGATTTTCACACCTTTTCCGTTACACAAAAAGCAAAATGAAATGAAAATACCTTTCTTATTAAACATAATGTCGTACCTTTATGTAAACACTACCCTTCTAGTACCCTTCGATCGTTTAACAAAGCGTCGTGTTATCAATAAACAAGGGTTGCCCTTGGACCATTATCACTAAATACAACGGTAATAGAGACCGGCCTTCATTCTGCAGCTGTTGGATCATTGGCTCGTTGGCTTGTCGGATCGTAGGCTCGATGGATCGGTGGATCGGTGGCTCGTTTCAGGTATAAGGGACAGTTATGGAACAATTTACTCTTAATTACGTCTCACAGAGGTTGGGATATGAGAATATTGAGTTTTTCAAGGATGTTTTGGTAGAGTACTGTCTGGACTATAGAATATGTATAAACAAGGGAGTTTTGTTTATTTACTTTTTGGAAAATTCAACTTTTTTTTTTATAAAATTTGTGTCTCTGTTTTGTGGATTCAAACCCCGCCGATTCAAACATTTTTGATAACTATTTCAATTTCAAAGTACCTATAAAATATATATACACATCCCGCGAACGGCAGCCGGCAGTGACCCGAATGCATTTCGCTATAATTTTAGTACGCTATCGACCGCCCCGCGACCCGCGGTCCGTGCCCCGTGTCTGCAACGGTCTTATTAGCGCTTACTCTATGACTTACCTATATTGCAACTTATAGCTGTTATGTAGCTGTATACAAATACAAAATACAAATATATTTATTCAACAAAAAAGGTGAAGTACATACTGCTTACATGTCTATGTAGGCACCTTATAATATTACTGCAGGTTATATCTGAATATAGACTCTAGTCCCCATACTAGGATACCCTGTGTTGTGGGTGACTAGTGTCTTCCTACTAGGTGCAAGATACTTACTTAAAATAAGGGGAAAAAAAGGAAAACAAATATTTTTATACAAAAAAAAAGTATAACAGCTTAATATGGTGCTTGTGCTTGAATTTTAGTATTTCATAAACCAAATCAATAATCAATAAAGAAATGGAAATAAGTTAAAAAACTAAATAACGACCACGTTAACTATACTTACCAAAAATACCAAACAAGAAATTGTTCAATTTGCAATCACCAATACTAAGTAAAATAGATAATTTACTGAATATGGTACATTTATATACAGCAGTGTTCAGTTTATAACATCCGTGTTTCGGAACGATTTATATCTAATGTGAATACTATATTTTTAACTAGTATCTAATAAAACCTATCATTTGATACCTCATAGCAAAATCAGTTTAGTATTTATCCAAAAACGTTTAAATAAACAAATTTAATGTGTTTATAACATTACACTCTCGTGCACGCGCGAAAAACAGGAGGGAAAATATGAATAAAATAAGGTCAAAAATCTATTTTCACAGGTACCCAGGTATAATAAAATAAAACGCAAATAAAAATAAATAATATTACACAAAATAATCGACATTGTAACAGCGGTTTTTGCCCAGCTTTCCATACCAATACCCGGTTAAAGGCGGTTTTAACTAGAATTATCTGGTTTCAACTAGATTTAACCGGTTTCAGTAATCAACCCGGGTGTTTGTAATTTCGCCTCGGGACGGATTAAATGTTTGAGCTTTTTGTTTGGAGCTTTCGATGTTTTGTACTTTCAAAACTTGTTATTTGTTACAATAAAATGGAGCTATTTTTGTTATTATTCAAAGGAATTTTGTATTTAGTAATTTGAGGTGTTTTTTATTTTACTATGTTAAAACTACAACTATTTTCATATTGGTTTTTTTAGGTAATGCAAATTGTTTTTATTCGTTGGATTATTCATTTTTAATGAGTAAGTTTACATTTAAGAATTTTAGTTTATATACCTATCTAGTATCGGATATTATATAGTACGTATACAAAAATTTACTGGTGCACAGTTGGAACCAATATTCAAACCCACGATTCTCAAGTTAAAGTCGAAGTATCGCCCACTAAACCAACACTGCCGCATTTCATCAAAATGTATGTATTTAAAAATGTGGGTCAAACGGGAATCCCTTTGAAACCTGTAACAAGCACAATATGAAAACCGGTCGGTTCGGTATCCGGAATCTTTTATCCGGATTCCGGACTCGGTTTTCAATTACCGGACTAAACTCGAATTCTGTACTAGATGAGGATGTTGTACGTTTTTTGATACCTATATTGGATTCCGAGAGAATTTTTTTTGCTGCACAGGAAGCCTTTTTGCTGTCTAACGGTGATTTGTTTAAATAGTATAGGACAAGTGTTGTAACCTACTTCCTAAACAATCATAGCAAACTTGCTACCCATCAAACCGACCACAACAAATTAAATTAAAAACCCAAACATTTTTAATTAGCTTATACCACTTTCGTTGCGGTTGGCACAATATTTAATTTAAAATTAAAAATATTATTTAAACAAAAGTCGACTTTAATCCGCTATAATAAAGCTTCTATTAGCTCGCTGTACGAAGTCAACCTACTCCGCAGCGGGTGAACCGAAACGCGCGTGAATTTTTTAAAAGATTATACGGGAGTGGGCCTTCGTCGGTAATAGAGACGAGAGAGGCCGAGAGAACCTGAGACTCGTAATTACGACTACACTGGAACTATGTCACAGGAGTCAAGTTTAGAGCTGCATATTGCGATGGGTTTATATTGCCCTACATTGTCTATTAACTATTTACTGATTTAAATAAGAAGGAGGTTCTCAATTTGCTGTATCTATACTCATATTGCATGCTCGGGCATAACTACTTTGATTATGACTTAAATTATTTGATTTACATTGTGTGAATTTATTGATTCACAAGTTCCTCAGTTGTATCGCAAAATTAAACACTTAATTAGGTGACCCTTCTCACTGACAAGACACTTTGTAAGCAAACAATAGCTAACAGACTTCCCGATTGAAATGAAAATGTTTTCTCTGACGTAAATATTTAATTATAAAGATAATAAAAACGTATTTACCGTCAAAACGTTGAACCCGTTAACAATAATGAAATTCCAGCATTTAAAGACTCTCATTTCAAAGATAACACTTGTACAAGACACTTCAATTGCCCACAAAATTACAAACAACAGATTTAATTTCCGCTTATAATCGAGTCGCGTCGCTCGAGGCGTTTGATATCTTATCTCGGGTGCTTTAAGTTTATTTTCCTTCGTTTTTGTTTAGGTCAGAAAGGGTGTAAGTTTTTACAAGCACACATAACCTGTTGCCGCCTCAGGCGAACTGTTATTGTTCAATAAAAACGTACAATTTCAAGTAATGACACGTACTGCGACGCGGCGGGCGCGGCACCGGTACCGGCGCGGCGCAACCTCTCTCCCGCCCTACCACCACCGCCTCATGAATTTAAATCGTTTCTTCGATATATTGTTTATTATAAATATCAGTTTTATATCATTCTCGTTTTAATAAACATGCAAAATGAAATAAAATTGACAGGTTTCATGCAATTTTGACATTAATCATTATTTTAGCACGGGTCACGATTGCGATTAACCACAGTAATATATTAAAGCGTTTAACTATTAGTTTAACATACTTCAAACAGCGAAATCTTAATAATAGGGTCCCGTTTTTACCCTTTGGGTACGGAACCCTCAAACTCAAACTTTTTCATTCAATAAGAATCAAGAATGTATTTTTTTAAGGTGTCATGCAGTGCATAACATCACTTTGAAACGTCTTCAAAATTAAGTTAGAATATGTGCCTTCGGAACGCGCCCACCAATGAGAAGAAGGCACAAGCAACTCATGGGGGTTTTTACATTTTAGTGATCATGCTCACAAAGGTCAAGATAACAAATATTTTTAAAGATATTTTTGAAATGGAGCAATCAAAGTTATGTCCTTAACATTAAGGTACGACGAAGTAGCATAATACGCCTTACCGCACAATTTCTGCTTTATAAAAAATTTAAACCTTTTAATTGACATGTCATATACATCTTAAGGTAATTTATTATAATAGAACACACATGTGCTATTAAACGACCTGTTTATTTTCCGGAGCCTACTACCGGGCAAGGTCAGATCATCCTTATTTCTTAAGTTGAAATTATGAATTTTGCTATTTTTGAGAAAAATATCAGGAATTCTGTGAACGTAGACGTACAGCAGGTTTTTGTTAATAGAAAAAAGGAGTTTATCAATTCGTCGCGTATAAAATATATTTGTTTACGTTAATTAATTAATTACCTGTTTATTACCTTTATGTTATTTTCAACGTTGTTAACCAGCACTTAGGGTACTTTTCAAACAGGACTATTCTTAACTCATCTATTAAGAGTGTACGGAACACTTTTGCTTCTTTATATATGTATCAAGACATTCTGCAACTTTGAGAAACATTATTCAACATAATAAAAAAATTTAAGTGAAAAGCTGTATAAACATTTGAACCAGACCGTTTACAAAGCGACCCATTTTTTTTTTTTTTTTTTCTTTTATTATGGCTTCTCACGTGTGCATTTAGCCAGTGTCAAGTTATATTTTGCATCAAATTATGACCCGATTTTTCATAAATCGGGCCTAAAGTGTTTCAATACAGTCAAAGTCGTCATAGTCCGTCAAGTCAGGGGCTATAGTAAAGCGGTGGCAAGTTTACCATAACCTTAATAGGAGATTTGGAGGCAACGAGAAAACTGCATGTTTGACACTGATTTTTACTTTCACTACACTTGTGCACTTTCACAGAACTAAATTGAATAACATTCCACCAGAATTATACAATTCAACTCGGGTTACATCTAAGTTTCATGAAAATAAAACTGCAGCACATGTTGTTAACTCGTTCCCGCCAAAAAACCAAGCGACCCATTTAAAAATACCTCATTTGACAAAAAGGTTGATAACACATGAGTTTTTACTTCTATCAACTGAATATCTATGGAAGGTATTGTCAAAATGTACCTAAAAAGGTCAGTTATTAAAAAAAAGAAAGTAAATACTCAATTTGCTTGAGTTTTCACGATTTGTACTTATGACGAAAGGAGATGTGTAGCTTCAAGAAGTACAGTATTTTTCCTCGAAAAAGCAACTTTATTTCTTTATTATTATACCAGCTTGTGTCATTTTGTTTGTTAGTGTTCACACGTAAAACTACTTAATCGATTGCAATGAAACTTGAAAGCTATAAACTCGATAGTAGATAGCTGGAGTCCTAATATACCTAACCCATACACTTCTTAAGACTTATACGGGTTTCCCTATACCTTACTGTTTTAAACGTTGAAACATACAGAAACATTTGAACTAAATATCTCTGCCGTATTGAACCGTCGTCGTACTTAGAAGGGTCAACAGAATAATCTTACGTTTGTGTCGAATCATCTCGAACCGTTTAGGAATTGCTTAGTAAAGTTGTTTACCTCTCCTGACGGCTACCGTGAACATAATCGTTTGTGAAACGCCGACTAACCATGATTCTAAGGGTTAACGATTATGGATCGGCTGACAGCTTGTCGAACGACACATTTGTTGCAAACCGAAAACAAGCTAACTTTAAACATTTTATTTAAACTGACTTCAACGAGGCAATTACTTTAACCAAACTTAAGGTATCCACTTTACAAAAAAAAAAAAAAGTTTCAAAAATTATACTGGAACATTGATAAATAAATAATAAAGTAAAAGATGTAGATTAAGTGTTTACAAGTTGTTTTTTACACCTTTGTATTTGATAAATAACTTTCAATTTGCTTTCTCTACCCATTCCTGAGAAAAGGATCTGGATAGACACAATAAACAAATAACTGTTTTTTTAGCCGTTTTTCCGCTTGAGGTACCTGATTTTATAACTGTTGTCTGCAATCGGGATTGTTCACGTCTTTTGTGAAGAAATAATATATATTTTGGAATCCGCTAAATACATATATAACCTTTCTTTGTAATTATAATTATCTTGCTAACTTGCGTGGATTGATTTGAAGGTAATATTACTGGTGTTATAATGTGGTATAAAACATCACATCATTTACCCGACTACCTAATACCTAGTTTATCTCGTTATACAACTAGCTAACAAGAATCTATACTTACTTGGCTTGAAGGAAGAAATGACAAATAGTCTTTTATGTCTTTTAAGTGTTGTTAAGTCTATACTTTACTACTGAAGCAAAGTAAATTAAATCAAATTTCGTTTATTTTTCTCCCATGCATGCATCACACTATCAACTTTTTTTGGAACAATTTACAACTTATCATAATTATAATAATGTTCTTAAGTCTCAAAATAAAATAAAGTAAAGTATAATGATAACACATGAGAGACAGGAGCCCAAACTAGGTAAAACCTGTGCTATAGGTCTCCTGGTCCTCCTTTTGTACTCACAACAATACGGGTATGAGATACCTTAATATAAAAACAATAATAAAAAATAATAAAAACAATCTAGTGTAGGGATCTTAGATAAAGCAGCAAAGCAATAATACATTAGTTGTTGAAATTCATGTCCAGTCTGTCTATCCTTCTGTTACCTGTGCATTTAAAAACAACAGAACCTATTTCATTCTTATTATTTGTTGGATAGCTCTATTTTCTGGAAAGGTTGTGGTTTGTGGTAAACTTTACATCAAAACCCACCAACTCTACCAAGTAAAACGAACTTTTATACCGATATTAAACCGCATAGATCTCGGTCCTAATAGAAATATACTCATAGAAAAATAATATCCTAAGTGTTAACCCAGGTATCTAACTGTCTATGTACCAAGTTCCTTTCCAATCGGTCTAGTAGTAATGCGTAAGTAAACAATGTTAAAAGTTGGCGAATATCTATCTATATATATAAAAGGGAAAATCACTGACTCACTCACTCACTCATCACGAAATCTCAGAAACTACAAGTGCTAGGAGTCTCAAATTTTGCATGGGGGTTCCTTTTATGACGTAGGTGCTCACTAAGACGGGATTTTGCGAAATTCAACCCCTAAGGGGGGCAAATGGGGGGTGGAAGTTTGTATGAAGGTTTCATTTTTTTTAAAGGTAGAAACTTGAAAATTAGAATTGTATTTTCTTATAGTAAATAAATGATGACGTGTTTCAGGGATTTTAAATTTTCCTATTTTAAAGAGGGGAAATGGGGGGTGAAAATTTGTATGAAGGTTTGATTTTTTTTTAAAGGTAGAAACTTCAAAATTAGAATTATATTTTCTTATCGTAAATAAATGATGACGTATTTCAGGGATTTTAAATTTTCCTATTTTAAGGAGGGGAAATGGGGGTGAAAGTTTGTTTTTACTTTTTATCTCGAAATTCCCACGGGATCGGGACTTACGCGGGTGAAACCGCGGGGCGCAGCTAGTGTTTTAATATAAATAAATAGGTTGATAAAAGTACCTATTGAAATATCAATAATATGACAAAATATCGTGAACCGAGTGCCTTCGGGCTCCAAGTTGAAATTTACATACTAGCATTAAATAAATCGTTCGGTATTCGGTTCTGAATACCGAATGAAATATTATCACAAAAAACGTGTTACATTACTGGAGTGCTGGATACCTTTATACAGCTGTTAGACGACCATTATACGGCCTTTTAAATTCTGTACTTTTGAATCAAAGAATTAAATCTTAGAAACGAACAATTTTTTCAATAATAAAAAAAACAATTACAAAAATTAAACACCTTAAACTCAGTTAAATAACTCGCGTAAAATCAGTTAACCCCAAACACAATTTCCGCAGCACTTAAAAAGTTTTCAAAACTTTGATTTTTTGTATAAAAAATTAATTCTATAAACCCTCAACAGGTCTTAGAACATTCAAAAACTTCAACTTGCAAACTTGTTCCAATATTTAGTACCTATCTTTTAGCCTGACGCTCTTTCTATGCCGTTATTACGACTTCGAACCTTATACCACAGTTATAAAGCTTGTAGTTCTTAAACAGTTTTAATGTTACGTACTCCTTTAAGGTTTTAAAATGTACCTATTTTGAAGAGAGTATTAGTTCGACAACTTTAGTTGGTTTTCGAGTTACCAGCAGCAGCGGTTAAACGAATTATTCTATTGTAAACCTTATTCTGATAGTTTTAAGTCGATAATGATGTTGTAGGAAGTAGATGAAGAACAACATTGTCGCGTAAACTTTGACACCTTATTATGATAAATGTCAGTAGTTGTAAGTATATTGAAAATAATCAGAGGGGAAATGATAACCGGCTGTGCGAGAAATGAATTCTTATCCTTTTTTCATGACATGTCGATAAACACATTTTAGAAAAAATGTGTTTATCGATATATTAACTTGACTATTAAACTTACAAAGAATGTCAAATATATTAAATTACAAATAAATAAAAATACAATTTAATTAAAGAATTCTTTTGCTACAGTCAGCAACAAAAATGTAGAGCCCACCGAAGAGTTCAAAATTACTAATATTAGAATGTTTTTAACTCAATCAGGGGTTTAAAGTTATGCTTGTGTTGAAGGATCTAATCCAAGTTAAAATAAATCAACTTTAATTTTCTACGTGGGTTCAAAACATTCTTATAATGAATTACTCCCGATCCCGTGGGAATATCAGAATAAAAAGTAGCCTATAGCCTTCCTCGATAAATGGACTATCCAACACAAAAATAATTTTTCAATTCGAATCAGTAGTTCCTGAGATTAGCGCGTTCAAACAAACAAACAAACTCTTCAGCTTTATAATATAAGTATAGATAACAATTCTAGAACTCTAAACTGGATCTGTACTTTTGGTGCCTTATTAGGAGTATTTTATTAAAGGTACTATTGCATTCCTAATAAAATACGCAACATACAAACAAACTTAAAAAAGCAGCTTATTCCCAAAAACCCCTAGAACCCCGTACTATACCGGAAACCCTAACACTACCCCGGTATTATCCCAGTAATTCCGACAACGTTTGAATCACAAAGGGAACTCCGCAAATTCTTCCATAATCATTACATTCCGCACCTCTGTTAGTGTACTAGTGATGGGACATTGCGGGAGTTGCCGGGATCTTTGGCCGGTTGAAATAACCCGTCATTATTTTCCGATCACTTTGGGCGGATAAAAACGGCGCTAACGCTAACATTTTAGAATAGTTTCTCTTGTAACAGTGAATGTAAACATAATCTGTCATGTCATATTGATGCAAATCACCACCCATTAAAAATGGTACGTACAGTCGCGATATAGTGTCGCTTTCTCAACAAGATAATATTGTAATTAATGCATTTTATTTCTGAATAGGCTATAACATTTGTGTACCTACTTAACATTATTCGGTGTAAAATCCGTCCGTTACCCGGTCGATGTCCCATCACTAGAGCATGGACCGTCGCGCGCTGCGGTGTCTCGTATCGGATCATTAAAATGTTCACACTCGGTATCTACACCACTATTGTCAGATGAGATTTTGCACTAAAACACTTATAGTAAGGACGCATTCCTAATTTACATTTTATAAAACCACCAAAATAACAGGCAAATTTATTTTTGCCTGGAACGTACGTTCATATTTGAAGACTGCCTACCAGACTGCAGTTCGTCCGGTTATAATCTCATCTCAAACGCACAAATCGCGTTACTGGAACTCTTTATAAAGTAGTGTAGAGTCCATGCCAAAGACATTTAAATTACACAGATTTTATTAATATCAAAAAGCGAGTTGGGTTGGTTTAGGGTTGGAGTTCATGAAACTGTGAAAAAATCCAATTAAATTGCTCTGACGTTATCCCCATTCTACTATAATTTTAAATCTCTTTAGTTCAGACCTCGAGATTACTATCATGCTGTCCTGATTGGAGCTCACTTCGGTTTTGCATGCAAATGAACCTCAGATTCTGTGGAAATAAAAAGCGCCTGACCATTTCAACTATGCAACGTTTTCATTACAACGCGCCTGGGGTTGCTATGATAATTTTGGCAGGCGCTTCATTTAACTGTTATTAAAATTTTAAATAGTTCTGGCTACATTTGTCAGGATGAAGCTTTAGTTTTTCTCTGTTATTTTATAGTTTTCGTTTTAGATATGGTTTGCTCATTATTCTAATGTGAAAGCACTGAATAAATTATTAGGCATTATCGTGTTCTAACTATCTCTATTCTATTTTTTTATAATATTTTCGATTCATGCCAAAATAAAGCTAAATCATGTGTCCAAAGTAGATACTTTAAGTGAATATTAGTTATTACTTTAGTAAAACTGATGATATTAACAAAATTAAATTTTTCACTTACTTGTTGCTATGAAAATTTTGGCAGGCGTTCAAATGGCTAATCTCAAATTTGCCTGTCCATTAGCGAGGCAAATATCGTATACGTTTCTCTCATTAATATATTTAGGGGTTAAAATTTTAATTTAAACCGTGTATTTATTTTGGGCTGTTAATCCGACATGGAGGTACAGCCTGGCAAGGTTCCTTTTGAAGTTGACGGAGGGCGTTAGTGTCTTACTAATCCAACAATCCAAGCGAATTTGAACGTTATGCAATATCGAAGTATCTTAGTTCCGTTTTTTCCCGCGTGCAAAGTGATCTTTGTCAAGTTTTAGGTACCTATCGCAATTTAGATGTTCGAGTAATCCTTTATAATACGGGTTAACCCTTTAGAAGTTTCCAACCCTTGATATTTGTCAGGGTATTTTTGTAAGTACGTGTTTAACTTGATGTAATGATGGTGTTTATGTAAACAATGGTTTATTTGTACCGGTTTATTGAAGGCAGCTTTTTGTTTGAAATTAGGATTTTTTCTGTTTTGAAGGCAATTTTTAACCATAAAGGGTTATGAAATATTAAAAAGTTTTGGGATCAGTGACCCTTTTTTTCTGTAACCTTTGTAAAATATTTTACATTAATTTTTAATAAAACCACAAGCTCATGAAAGTCAAACAGTCACTTTTTTAGAACAAAAAAGACCATAATTTTAAATTTTTTATTTAATTTTATAGATTTGTTTTGGATTTAAGTTCCATTTCCAATGTCACTCGCTAACTTCCTTCCAACATAGGTAGTAGTATGTTATATCTCAACAACGGGTAAGTAATCTCTACAAATAAAAACCCTATTCTAGTAGACAGGTACCTACATACGTTGTGTACGTATGTAGGTAGGTGTCTAACCTAACAAAATAAAATCTCTATTTGTATTGTACAACACGATTTAAGCCACACAAAGTCTTAAAACACAGTTTCTTCAGGACACGCGCAGACAACCAAACTAATCAGTTGGCTGATAGCTCGCAGAGCATTTATGTATATACCTTGGTAATAGAATCATTTCAAAAATAATGATTTAAAAAAAGGTTTTTTTTCATTTAGAATCATTTATTAAACGCAATAAAAATTAACATAATCGCGAACGCTATGTTACGGATGGACGCAGCCGCAATGGAGTACATACGACAAATGTCTCAAATTACGTCAAGTTGATATTTTAACGGATGTAAGGAGGAATCTAACGACGATTTCTTGTATATTTATAAAATAAAAGAAGCTAAGCAATTACAAACCCGAGGTTTAATTAAAACGCTACTTACATTCGTTACATTTGTTTTTTGCAAGTGAGTCCCTCTTCCTAAACGTCAAAATTTCGGGTTTTAGCAAGTGACTGTAGAGTACTACTTCGTACTAACTTCCATAACTATCGGCCAACTTTAAGTCCGCAATCTACGTCCCCCCAAAAACCTACCTTCTTTAACGAAACCTCTTCACAAAAACACAAGACTTTATTTCAAAAGGTTAGGGCTCAGAATAGATTGGAGTTTAAGAAAGAGGTGTATTTGTTAAAATGGTGTTTGTTGAATGACACTCAATAGGATGTTACGTTTTAAGAGTGTACCCTTGACCTGGTGAAGTAGACTATACTCAAGGGAGAGCTTGACAAAACTCTAAGGTAGGTATTTGTACTTTTTCCTATACGGGCTGTTTCACACAACTAAACCTCTTTTTTTGCTTGAGGATGAGAAAGTGTGGTATCACAGCTTAGTCGACCGTGTCCAGAGATAAGAACATAATCAATACGTCTGGAGACAACTAAGTCGCACGTTTCATCACCATAAATGATTGTTTGTAACAAAATCCATTGGTGCGAGCTATAGGCAGCCATTAGACCAACACCACTCATTTAGTAGGTATTAGTCAAGCTTTTGCTTACTACGACTTGATTACGGACTTAAATCGACCAATACGCGATGCGTGATAAAATAATAAATATAATAAAACATTTACAAATTAGTTTTCTAAAAGAAAAACTAGGTATTTATACAAGAAATACATATTTCCGTAATTTTGACTCGACGAGACTTTGTCTCCGTAGCTCAGCTGGTATATGTACGAGTAAAGAGCACCGCTTTGACTCGACGAGACTTTGTCTCCGTAGCTCAGCTGGTATATGTACGAGTAAAGACTCGACGAGACTTTGTCTCCGTAGCTCAGCTGGTATATGTACGAGTAAAGAGCACCGCTTTGACTCGACGAGACTTTGTCTCCGTAGCTCAGCTGGTATATGTACGAGTAAAGACTCGACGAGACTTTGTCTCCGTAGCTCAGCTGGTATATGTACGAGTAAAGACTTGACGAGACTTTGTCTCCGTAGCTCAGCTGGTATATGTACGAGTAAAGACTCGACGAGACTTTGTCTCCGTAGCTCAGCTGGTATATGTACGAGTAAAGACTCGACGAGACTTTGTCTCCGTAGCTCAGCTGGTATATGTACGAGTAAAGAGCACCGCTTCGACGAAGCGGTTGTGGTTTAAGATGCTATCAGGGAGAATTACATTAACCATGTTAGTTTAAAATCCTATATTTTATAAAGTATGAATTACCTGGAAGTAGGCCGTCACCATTACGAGTGAAGTAGTGACACAGAGCTAGTAGGTAACGGCAGTAGATGTATGGTATATATGTATCTCTGAGCATACGTAATGTACATCTTATACTCTAAGTACTCTAAGAGGAAAGATTATGGCTTACGTAAGAGGGAATTCGTGTTTTGGAAATGCGTTCGGTTAATATGAGAGAGGTACAACTAATTTGTTTTGGTTTTGTATACTGAGCTTTTAATGGTGGTAAAAAATATAGTATTTAGCATCCGTTAACAAAAAGCGTTAAGAAAAAGAATCTAGCTACGAAGCTCCTACGAAGCACCTTTAACTTCTAACAAGGAACTTGGATTAGCTACATCTATTAGAATTGTAAAGACTTGATGTAAGACGTCAACTCCAGTCGCGTAACTAAGATACGCACATTTTTATAAATTGGCTTCGAACGACTTGTGCTTACAGACAAGTGTAAGTAAAAAAATATTTGCATCAAATCCAACTTAGGCGGAAAATGTGTCAAGTAAATGATATGTCTTCGTCCGTCTTTCTGACGGTAGTCAGAGATTAGTGACGATTTCTAGAAAACGCTGTGTATCGTGATTTTTTTGAATTGTGTTAGAAATACTAAATAATAAAATAAGTAAATATATTTTTATTTAAAATGGAAACCAGTCCACGGTATCATATTGGCGGTATAATAATGCAAATACGTTAAATCCCGCGGGACCCAGGACATCTCTAAACGCCAACATTTCTCCCCGGGATTACCACAATGGAATCTCATTTTGAATATATATCTGTCAAAATATGAAGAAATCGTAACGAAATGGGTGCATAATATTTTCTATCGAGAACGTTACGAAGTTAAAGGGGGAAGAAAATGGAGTCAAATATAACAGGTATTTTTGTACAAAAATCGAAAAAACACAAACTACGTTAAGCTACACAGAACATAATACTGGGAACGAAATAAAAGCTTTCAAGTAAATGAGAGTTTGAAATGTAAAGGCCTGTGGACACAACAACTTTGGTAACTTAAACTGCCGGAGCTCTTTGAAACCCTTAGCTATCTATAGAGGGCATTACAGCTAGCAAATAATGCCTTCACACCAAATCCCTAAACCGTCTCGGAAACAAGATATTTGACCAAACGTCCATAACCAGACAACAAATATTTTTTTACAGGAACAATTATCTGCGTACACAAATATTTGTCCGACATCGGGAATCGAATTCCCAATGGCGGCATTTCTACCAATGTGCCAAAGACGTCTTCAAAATTATCTATTACGTGGTGCAATCTTTAGTAAACTTTACAGTCTCATTAATTTAAATTTGCATAGAGCTGATATTACGCAGAAATAATATTAAGTTATTACAACTGCTCTATATAAATACACTTAAGACCAATCACTTTTGCTCGGAGTTTTTTTCTTTTAATTTCATTTTTGTGTTCAGACTGCAGTTGAGACTGTTCCCATAGATATATTTCTTTGTTACAATTTTACAATAATTTCCTATCGCAACCGTCCCAAATCCATTGTTATCTAGTGTAAAACTTATCTTATCTTACGGTACAGGACAAACGTTATTGGAAATAAATTGAAGTGAGCATTATCTGAAAAATGTAAGGTATTTTATAGCGAAAGAATGAGATTTTCTCTGGTATTTGATAGGTAATACCGTACGAAGGTGTGAAACTATCGTTAAACTGCTGAGTGCTGATGGATATTGTTTCAGATAATGTAGGTACTTTTGTATTTATATTGGATCGTTTACACGATGTTTTTTTGATCGGAATTGTAAAAAATAAGTACATATTTACCTTATTTTTTAGGAACCGTCGTTGATAAAATATTGATAGGTATGTATTCTTTATTAAAAATACTTTTCGAAACATTCGTCGATGGGAACAGCAGTGGAATTTTTAAAAGGTATGCAGCGTTGCGAGAAGCCAAAATTATGTTACCTACGTAGCGTAGGTACGAGTAGGTATTTCGAAACAATTTTTTTTACGTACATTTTAAGAGAACAGATTTTCCGAAATGTTTTGACTTTTATTACATCAGAATTTCATACAGTAAAAAGTTTCATTCCATAAATCGATTCTTACTGATTGGACTAAAATATAAACCATCTCCCCCTTATTCCAAAAATAGGTTTATGAATAGTCCGAGATCTGGATTTAAACCTTTGATTTAGCCACAGATTTACTCGTGAACTATAGTCCAAACACTATCCCTATAGATTACATAGGGAACTATATAGTCTCAACACTATCTCCATAGATAATATTAGGATAGTGTTTAGACTGTAGTTCACGAGTAAATCTGTGTCTAAATCTAATGTTTAAATCCGCATCTCGGACTATTTTTAAACCTCGTTTTAGAATAAGAGGGGTCTATGTTTTAAAATATAAATGTCATAAATTAGGGATCAGTTTTTTGTTTTTAAGGTAAGGTATGTAGATAGGTAGTTAGGTACTGTGGACTTATGTACTTACGGATCCGGACTTTCTGATTTAAACACGATTAAGAGTAAATTTCGCCGGCAAGAAAGTGAAATATATATTTTTTATTTTTATCTTTTATTTCCGAGTTTTGTAATGTCGTTTAGACTGTCTGGTGCGCACTCTAACGGCAACCGAAAGTCTGTAGATTATACCAACGATTCAACTTAAAAAAAAAACAGAATTTGCATACATGTATCTACAACCATAAGCACCCGAAAGCAAGCTGTAAGAGTAACCCCTTTTAGTTGAAACCAGGTTAAAACCTAACCAGGTTAGGTTACCCAGCCTCGGCAACGTTTTAAATTATTTATGAATGTAGACACTAGACATCTCGGCTTACAGATCACAGCTTCACCTAGAGGTAACCTAATTTTGCAATAGTGCCTCAAGAGGCAGACAGAGAGCGCGTAAAATTATAACCTGATGTACCTTGTTGGCTTCTGCTATAGAAAATAATAAGCGCCTTTACTACTACTTCATATTTCGATAGTTTTTGCCCTTTCGATTGAAATAAGAGAAACGTGTGCTTACATAGAAAAGTGTTAGATACTAAAAAGAGCGAAACATACAAAAAAGTGTACAAGTAGGGCGAAAAATCGAAAACCATTAGGGATACATAATATTATCAAGACTTATAGTAGAATTGACGCCAATGAAACTTGGCTCTTGAATCGTATGAACCTTTATAAGATTCAGATTAAGTTACATTGGCAGTTACCACAATAATGGTTAGTAGGTACATAACTTTAATAAATATTCTACTGTGTATGGAACCTTTCATGCACATATCCGACTCGCACTTGACCTGTTTTTATTACTAATCTTTTTGAAATATTAGGTAATGAATTTCCCGCCATAACGGCATAGTAGGTAAGCACCTATATGTAGTATAAATCATTATAATTGAGTTCCATGTTAATCGATGTTTATTGAAGACATGCTCGATAAATCTCTCACTTGACATTGTATTAGAGGCTCCTCAGACTACATACATTCTATAAAACAGCTCGCAAACAATTTTTAATATTTATCACGTAATTAATTAATTACATTTGACAACTTTTTATACCGATATTTTTATGGGTCAAACCATGGGGCTAAGCTAGTAAATGTATGCATAATTAATTTACCTAATTTACACCGAAAGAAAAATCCTCTCCCCAGTTAGACGGTGTGACATGCAGCACGGAGCACGCAGTCCAACCTTAATGTACCATTATCCTAATGTTCTCTTGTCCTTTATTACACCCGCTGACCTCAGCGTTAATTTTTTTACCTCATTTCAAGAAAAAGTAAAAATTTAACGTTATATTACTTTGCAAATGCGACATTTTAGATGTTTGTTGGTAAAACGCTTTTTTATTATTATTGTTTTGTGTGAATTTAACACTAGAAGCTGAAATTAAAAGTTTTGAAATATGGTTTTTTTATATCGGGAGTTCGTGATGGACAGAATACCAAACTTACGTAAATTTAATTTGATTGTCTATATGTCTGATATGTACCTTTTTACACACAGCCAGTGTGTAAAAAGGTACATATTTATCTTGCTCAGGAAGTTAGGTACTGACTCTAAAATTTACTTAAATCTTTATTTAAAATTCTAAATTAATTTTAGGAGGTCAACACCGGAAAAAGAGCCAAAATGTATATAAAACCGAGTAAAAACGAGACACCACGTCCTGTAAAAAGCACACGTGAGTTGTAACGTGTTGCGGTCGTATGTCCATTTTATAGCCCGTTACGTATGCCGATGATAAAAATATTCAGGTTTTCAGTACTTCCTATGCTTTAAATTATGTCCCTGTGTGGAAACAAACTGAAATTGAAAAGTTACCGTCATGATTTGTACATTTAATGTCCTGTTTATGGGACATAGTATTACATATTTTTAAGATTTTGTTTTTAAAAGCTTTTTTTAAAGTGAACGTCACTTATGGTGTATTTTCAGCAAATTATAATTTGTTTTTCTTTTATTTTCAGGTAAGACAACAGAAACTTTTTTGAAAATTATAATAATTGGTAAGTAAGTAGGTACAATTATAGTTAAATAGTGACTCAAAAAGTTTCTATTAATACATTACTTATTCTAAAAAAAACTTTTTATAAATATTATTAAATATTTTGACAGCATCAGGAGTTACTTACGTGGGTAAAACCACAGGATGTAGATACTAATATAGTACCTATACAACTACTAGAGTGTTAATTGTCCGAGCTGTATTACACAAACAATGTTAGAACCACCCTGTACGTACGGTGGACGGGTTCGATGTTCGTAACTACAACACCCTGTATTAGTTTAATAGAGACCATGTCACTTGTGTAGCTGGTAGCCAGCATCGTGACATGGTCAGTGACGTCATACTACATAATACGTTCGGGACCTGGAGACTCGAGTCAACCCTAAACTCGTCCAATATTACCAACGTCCCTCTCGGGACGAGTTGTAGGGAAGGAGATTTAAAAAAAAGAAATTGACTAGTTAGGCTATATACGTTTGAATTGAAGAAAACGATCTTTGAACCGATTGAAAAAAGCGTCTATACTAAAATTTTAAACTGTACAAAATAATATAACAAGAAACAGTAGATTCTCCATTTGAGAGAAACCTTTCCATCATGTTGTCTACTACCTCTACGTACTAGTGGGCGGGCTGCATTAAATATATCACAATAAACCAACGATATATTCGTATAAACCATTCTCTATAAACGTATGCTGAATATCAACTTTATTCATGTTAGTAACTCGTAACTAACTACGCTGGAATAAGTATGTGTTTATTTTTTAATAGATTGATTATTTGGATTCCTTTTTTAAAATGTCTCTCCGCATTTAGTCCCAAACGTAAATTATCACTCGTTCACAATTGGTCCCAATCGTAAACAGTTCCGTAAACGGTCCCATTTTAATTTATTTGCAAATGGTCCTATTCTAAGATAACTCTATTCTTAGTTCCATAAAAAGACTTAGGTCCGACAGTTAGGGATATTTAGGGTTGAATTGAGACTAAATCAAAATATGACATCTAAAATGGACAAGTAATATTAACAAAATGGAATGAAATCAATAACAATGTTATTAAATTAATTAACAAAACTTGTTTATCGTAGTTCCCTACATATCCCCCAGGGGTAGAGTTGCCCCCGCTGCCCCTACCGTGTCGGTGTACCTGTAGGTATATTTGCCCGTAGACTTGGACCAATCAGCCCCAAACCCCTAGGGGTAAGGGTACGACGGGTAATTTGTAACTACCGTCAGTCGATGGGCTTCACTCAGATTCTGCTTTTTTTATTACAACTAGATCCGAATCACCCGATAGACGGCGCTGGGATCTAACTTAAGGATATCTCAAGTTCAAAAAAAATCTTTTATTTTAAATTTCACTCTGTAATGCAATGGGTGCTAAGCTCATACAGCCTAGTTTTTCTGAACTTCGTCGATTTTTACTGTAAGTAGAATTTGCCGCCGCCAATGTAATCCCCATATTTTCACGGGATAAAAACTAAAGGATTTTATTTCGATTAAGACCTATATAAAATAACAAAAATATAATATAACAAAAAATGAGCTTTGGAAATAAAAAAAGCTGTATTTGAATACATTTATACTTAATATATTTATTTCCGTGGAACATAAGTGAAGTAATTATACGTCATCACATTTGGTAATTACCTTTGTAAAGCAATTCGTAATTACGTAATTAAGCCTCCGTGCTTCAGAAGCGGGAATCTCTTAAGGAATTTTCAATCGAGTAAGAAGGTTGAACGAAACGCCTGAACAAAATGTGATAAAATTCAATGTTAGCGCTTTACTAATTGAATTGTCTAAT
Organism: Idaea straminata; assembly: GCA_951213275.1. Taxonomy (NCBI): domain Eukaryota; kingdom Metazoa; phylum Arthropoda; class Insecta; order Lepidoptera; family Geometridae; genus Idaea; species Idaea straminata. The sequence continues at coordinate 408,458 of OX577862.1, forward strand.
TTGGAAGAAGTGCTTAGAGAAGGTATTTTTATATATGGTTCTATTATTAAAGAAAAAAGTAAGTATTTTACACTTATAGATACTTAACATAATAAAAATCTTTTGTTTAAATATTTTTGTTCATATTGAATAAGTTTTTATCCGTTATTTCCTCGATTTGATTTGATTTTAATTTCTTTCTTAGCAGATGCCTACATCTAACAGCCAAATTTGAGCCCGATCCATCTATTGGTTTGAGCTGTGCGTTGATATATCAGTCAGTCTGGACTTTGAATTTTATATTAATAAATATGCTCTGAACTTTTTATCTCGATATTTCCACGGGATCGGGAACTGCGCGGGTGAAATTTCATAGAGTCGCTTCCTAGCAAAAAACAGACAGACAAGAAAGTGATCTTAAAATCCACTGAAAATGATCCAAATTGGTCAAACTAAACTGAAAACAAATTAAATTTAAAGTTTAAATAATATAGCCTTAATATGACACCATCACATTATTCTTAAGTATAAAACGGCCCAAAAGGCAGGCAACTTCCGGTGTTGCCCGCACCATAATAAACCCGGAAGTTAGGCTAATATTTCATCCAAAATTGCAAATTTCACCGACATTATGCAAATAAAACCGTTTTAAAAACGTATATAAATATACAAAATACTCTACACATATCTTAAGGCGTGATAAATAATGATATTTCTTGACGTCTAGATCTCGTTGTCAGGGGAAAAGGGTCGGTATTCACTTGACATAGGGTTTAGAATAGGTACGTTTCTGTAAATAAGTAAGTCCTATCTGACAACAGGTGAAATACGACGTCGACATCTTCGTTTTGAGGAATGTTTAAGAAAATATAGCCTTTTGAAAAAACATTTAAGAATAAAATAATATTTTTAGACAAGCACCTCGCAGACAAGCAAATAAATATGAAAGAAATAATATTAATACAAAATCTTACTTGGGTAGTCGCGAGGAGCCGTGTGCCGCTTACCAGGATCTGCCTTAGCGTTAGCTGTAATTGCTTAATGCACCTACAGCGCTGGTCTTTTGGCAGCATCCTTGCTCTCGGAAGATCAGAGCTGATCTGATATTTTAACTGACAACAGTTGCCTTTTGAGTTACACAAAATCTTTATTTATTTCTTACTAGCAGCGCTCCGCGCCTATGCTATTCCCAATTAATCAATGTATCATCCATCATACAAAGTTTCATTAAAATCGTTCTAGTAGTTTCGGTGCCTGTCCCCCATTAGGAATCTGTCTTCTTTATTATATTAGTGTAGATTATAATAATTTACTATCGTAGACAAATAAAAGCCAACCCCCCAAATTCCCATTAGTAAACCGGACCGTTTCAGCCGTTCGTCAAAATAAACTAACATGAGTTATATAATGGTGCACACCCTGTCCAGTCCAGTCCAGAGTTCAGTATATTACACGAAAGTTTTATATTAAAACAGTGTCTACCCCTACATTGTGTGTACAGGGTGGTATTTATGCAAACGGTCATATTAACCGGGTCCTGGCCGTAACGACGCGACGCTCGCTGTGCCGCCCCGTACGTACCACGTACAGACCTACGAGGAGGTTCAGATAAGCCGGTATAGCCGTTGTTAGCTGTTTTAACTGTCTACCTGTATTTGCTGGGGTTTTAAGGCTAATTGCCCTTTTTGTGATAATATTAATTGTATATTTTTTTAGTTATTTTTCAGATTTCGTCCGTAGATAAATGTTAATTGTTTTTTTGTAATATTTATTTGTCATTTTCTTAAGGTAAGTACATTATTATTTTTAAAATAACAAATGAATTATAAGATAAAACGACCTTTGTTTGTGTGGGATAAGTGGGGACTAAATCATTTTATAATATGCGATCTATTAGTGTATTTTATTAATGACACCCTGTACCAAAATTGGCTCTTTCAAATATTTTAGTTCGGAACTAGAGACACAGGACGCGCAATGTGCATCCTTTTTGTCACTTCATGCTCTCCATTTGAGATGCATTTTCACCTTTTATCTCCAATACCTCAACCTACGCGAAAACTTACTTTATCTTCGAAAACATAAAACTCAATTTACCGTTGCGAAATCTCTAGTCTATCGTTAATACATCTATCAGTTTTACTGTTGAAAAATATACTTTAGTTTTCAAGTAATAGAGTTGGAAATAGTTTGACTTGTAGTATCAGACGTGCACTTAGGTTTTTAGCCGTGTGTCTGTATCGTCGAGTACATATCCAGTAAAGGGGTATGACGGAGGGATAAAATTACGATTTGGATCAAAATTTTGTAATCGATGTGCAGCTGATGCTCTTAAATGTGTTCAGTATTCAAATTTTCTAAATACCTGTCTTAGCGGATGCCTACCGCTAAGACAGGTAAAGTATAGCCCGATCCGTCCATTGTTGGTTTAAGCTGTGCGTCTATATACCAGTCAGAATTTAGAATTTTACATTTTATACATTTTTATTAGACAATTATCAGTAATTAAAAACTTGAATTAGACAATAATTGAATTAAGATATCATAATAATATCGATCATTTCTAATTTTCCTGTGTCTATGATAAATAAATTACATGACGGATTTTCATGTGTGTTATGTTTCCTGTAATTTGATTGATTTGAAATGAAATAGGTACCTACTCAATGGCTAATTTTCATAAAACCTTAATCGATAATAAAAATTAGCCAGCCCAACTCTAGATAACTTTTACAATTGGAACCGTTTGGTCGGACAATCGGAAGGCAGCGATCGCCTGCACCGCGCTGCGGGATGTTTGCTAAACAAGATGAACGACATTTCCTCTCTACTGTAGATTTGTGCTCGATGGTCTGTATGTATGACAAATTATGTAGCAAAACGATTAATGGACGTATGACGGGCGGACTCAGGACGGGGTGTGGATTTATTGTAGAGATGATAATAATTGTTGATTTATGTTCGTGTCTTAAGATACTACATTAATACATCTCACACGTGAGACATCTTATTTGGAGGGAAATTATTATGGTCGATTTACAAAGGAAGGAAAGCCCTTAAAACTATGAGGATGTTTCTCTAAACTATCTATATTGACGTGTTTACTTCTTTTTAAAATTGGTCTGATAAATAAGGGGTCATTTGCAAAAAAACTAAATGACAGATGTGACGTGTAAATATTTAATAATCTTGTAACGTTTCTTTAATCTATATATATAAAAATCAATTGCTGTTCGTTAGTCTCGCTAAAACTCGAGAACGGCTGAACGGATTTATCTTATCTTGGTCTTGAATTATTCGTGGAGGTCTAGGGAAGGTTTAAAAGGTGAGAAAAAATCGAATAACCGATATTCCCACGGGATCGGGACAAACGCGGGTGAAACCGCGGGGCGCAGCTAGTGTTTTATATATTTTTCACGCTGTATTTCGACGTATGAAGCCCAATTTCGGCGATATATATTTAAGTTTATAACTGTTATTAATCCAAATAAATTGGAAAAGGGCAGAAAGAAGAAGAAGAGGAACTGTTATTTATAATATATTTATTATAGATCGATGTATACCGTCCGAGTGACGTCACCGAAAAGGCTTTAACGGAAGACCAGCTTAGTCGAAAGGCTAGCAAGATGCTGAGTTGAGGACCGTGTCGCAACATAATTGGTACAATTTTGTATATAGTTTTAATAGCCTTTAGTTTTTTTTATCTTATAGTGTATTTAGTCCATAGGATCACAGTGAGTAATTTTTTGTTGCGAAAAAATGGATTCTATTACTTCTTCTTCGTGTCAACGGATGTCTAATAAATGGATTCTGTACTTAATTAAATGGTGGGAGTTTCAAGTTAGCCCAAAAACAAATGATGAGAAATGAGAATGTAACGAGTTGTTTTTAAATGAGCAAATGAAAATAGTAAAAAAGGGGGGATGGAAATGGGAAAGGAATGGTAAAAACCGAGATCTAGGTCATCTCCAATGAAATAAAACAACGTATTAATCGAGAGCAATGTTTAGTCACTGACAGAAAAAGAGGTGCTCTTTGAGTCGGAATCAGAGCCGCTGCCGGACTTGTCGTCGCGTATCTTCACGTTGTAATCGTAGAAGAAGTGCTCTCCCACCTTCCAGCCATCGCGCTCCGAGTCGTTCTGGCATCGGTACTCGGCTATTTTTATGAACACTACGAAATAGGGAGGAAATTGTGTTATGTATGGTACATAAACATCATTGTCACATGTATGTATGGCATTTGGGAACCCTACCATTGTCGCCAATTGCCAAACACGAAATATAGTGCTTACAATACTATATTGCGTATATACTGTTTAGAAATAGTTCATTGCGATACAAGTGTGGTAAATTGATCATTGCATACAGGCGGTTTCTGACGCGCGAGCGGAACGCGTGCGCTTTTATGAAGCCGAGATGGAATGATCAAACCACACGTGTATCGTACGACGTTTTTTATCACAGTTGCGAATAAAAGAAAAGACTTGTTAAAATATTAAAAAGTTAACAAAATATTTGTGTATGTTTACTATTTTTTAGGCAATATTTTTTTGTTAATTATACACCCGAAAGGGCAGGCTAAAGACTTTTAACCTATACAGCCTCGTCTGACATACAATATTTTTAAATAAAGAATAAAAAAACCTCAATGATTAATCATTTTTAAACCGTTATCACGAAAAAATTTCGTTTGTAAACCGACTTTATAGACAACCATTTTTGCTGGAGTAAAAACTCTTTGTTGGTATCTACCTTTTTTTACACATCAAAACAGCATAAATTCAGATAAATTAAGAACGTTTCATCTACCTAACATGTAATAAGCAGTAAGATACCAAAATAACTCATCAGGATAACTTTTTACACACTAGTGGCGTCAAGGTAATGTCAAACGCCCGCGTGTATAATACGTTGGAGTATGAGCCTAAAAGCGGTTGAATATGATCCACTTTATGAGCAACTGTGATAAAGAATATAATAACATATTACGCAAAAAACTGAAAACATTGTTATTTCTTTGTGTCATTTTCGTGTCTAAGGGTGTTTCCACTGACGCGGAGCTGGGTGGAGTTGAGAAGAGCGGACCGTGAATTGGCCAATCACAATGCTTAGAATCTCCATTCCGCACCAGTGGAAAAAATTGAAAGCCAATCCACGGTCCGATCCTCTCCGCATCAGTGGAAACACACCCTTAGTGTCGTGGGGTCAATCTTTGTTGGTCCTAAGACTTTAGATTCTAGGCTCATTAGGTATGTCATTGTTCATTGTCTGAGAGCGAGAGATTCGACGTGACTTTATTCGTAGATAGACAATAACTATTACTTGTAGGTCCTGAGGCCGTTCATACTTAGACACCAGGTCTTATGGCTCAAAACTTTGCCTCCCCAGACGACCACCCCCCTTGTCCAGGGGAAAAGTTTCTCCAGACTCGTATCTCTCCTCTCTCTTCTATTCAACTTACTTGTTCCATCTTGACAGTTCCTATAATGCATCAAGCACAAACTCTTGAAGCTTCTCCGAGCTCGCTGATAAGCTCCACAAATCCACTTGATGGTTGGATCACGCCATTTAAGTTTCATTTCCTCAGGGCATGGAGTACATTTCCTGTGCCATTTTCTCCTGATGATAAAAACAAAGTGTAATCAAATTGTGTTTCTCGGGGACGGGTCGCTCGGGGATGGCGTCGCTTCGCCACTAACCCTATAGAAAAACCGGTCAAGTGCGAGTCGTATTCGCGCGCCGAGGGTTTCGTACATTAGTTTCAACTATCTTTCTTTACCCTTGCCGTGGTGGGCGCCTATACAGGTCTTACAGCCAAATAAAGGAAAAATTCCAAAAATAAACAGTTAAAAATTAATGGGTGTCCTCATACATACATAGTTAAACCAATTTAACTTGACCCTTACATTGTATGGGCGCCGACCACTGCAAGGGTAAAGAAAGATAAAAATCCGAATTATAAAAAAGTTGAAAATTAAGATAATGTAAATTTGCCCATATCTTTTTATTGTGAGGACCTTGATTTTTATACACCCAATAAGGACTATAGACCTCAGTATCTGGTATGAATTTCAACTAGCTGGGTCCGCCCATTTAATAATAATTAAATATGTATATTAATTGATTGAAAGTGGTATCATCTTACCAGCCCCGTCTTTCATTGCTGGAGACTGGACGTCCTTTTTGTGTGTTATTGTCGACTGACTCACTGTCTGAGTCTGACGTCATGTCGAGACTGTCCGCGGACGAACCGGACGAACCGGACTCTGAGTATAAGCATTTTGTTTAATTCATTAACTAACGAATCAATTTATTTTTTAAATATATGATGTCTAATTCCTTATGCTGACATTTTGCTTCTGTCTTAAATACATTAAGCGCTTTTAATTATCACATTAAATGTCTATTTCATTAGCCGTTTAACTATAAATCTCTTCTAAAAGGTCACAAACTAAGCAAATCAGAGTATCGATGTCGGCCTACGAGTAACAAAGCTCAAAAGAACATTTCCATAACGTTTGAAATTAAATTTGAACAACTGTTAGCACAGCACTTAATATAAAGATTCAAACAATTTTAATTCAAATAACATAAATATAGCTTAACAAAGATCAGACAATATTAAAGATATTTCTAGTCAAAGGCGGTGAAAATGAAACCTCTTACGAGGGTGTAAAAGGGGATGTTTATTATAAAATATTTCTGGCAGCGTTGCCCATTAAGGGTGGGTCTACTCTTCGAAGGAATAACAATGAAGGAAAACGGTCTAACTGTTCTAATTGTAATAACGGAATTGGTTGTGTTTTGTGTATGTATGTACGAGTACACCTACCTTGTACGACGATTATATGTTCGTTTGCTGTTTTATATATTTTTGTGTGTTTTTAAAGAAATACCAAATGAAATCATCTGACCACTGCAATGTGACCAAATGTGATAGATTGAAAAAAATATTTCGAATTTTGATATACTGTTTGCGTAATGCGTGTGTCCTTAAACATTTGCCATTTGGAACCGTAATGGCAGCTACTGCAGATCAGAGATGCTTCTACTAATATTAGGGTTATTCATTTTTATAGTTTATGAACTTATTTATGAACTTACTTTTAGCATTGGAAGAAGACGATGTAGACCTGGCCTTTTTTTCTGTTTTCTTTTTCGATCTTCTAGTTTCGATTGAATTTGTAAGGAGCAAGGTGTCATTAAATATTGCAGACAATACAAGGTCCACTGTAATTAAATTACGACTTAATTTATATTAATTTACTGTTAAGTTTGTGCTAATAAACTAACCTTTGATCAAGTTGCGATGTATTCGATAAGTATATTTGCAAAAAATCAAAGAAATAACGTAATTTCCTATTGAAAACTGCTACGAAACATAAGATATATTTGCTAACTCACCAGCTACTAACAGTATAATAAAATTGATGCTTCTAGCCGCCGCCGTCATAGTCCACTTCTGTTGTTCCTATTTATTTTATATCAATGAGAAATCGTAAATCCTGCCTGTGATTTATGGCGTTCACATTTCATGTTTTTTCGATACACTTTTTTGACGTTTTATTGTTTTTTGTTAATATTTTATGGACGGAGCTAAATGTTTTTATTTCTTTTTTCGTTGAAATCGGTAAAGGGTGTCGTTTTATTATTTTTTCGTCATAATTTTATAGAGTCATTTTTATTTATTTCTTTACATTTCATACGTAACTATACCTACCTACCAAGTACGGATAATCATACCTAATTCACAAAATAATCAAAAATTTTACTCGATTTTTAACTATCGTAGAGCATTGCAGAATATATAAAAAAATACAGCGACCGCGATTAGATTTGAAACTGCAACTTTTTTGACTTTATAACATTTTGTCGTGAGAGTTACTTTAATTTTTAAGATCTAGATCGAGCCTCCTGAATAATCCATGCAATTACTTCTACACTCTAACGAATAGTTTTTATGTCCTAGAAACTTTTACCACTAGATTGCTAGCTTTATTACAATTTGTGGGCATTGTATCAGGTCCCGTTTTCAAAATTGATGGCGTTCGGTTCGCATTCGCCGATTGCTTCCACTCTGTATCTGCAGTTTAAATAGTTTTTGCTTGTTCTAGCTTCCGCTCCGGTTGTAGCTTTTAGTGTGTTTTAGCGTTAATGACTGTTTTATTTATTGTTCCTTCAACAATTGCGTTGTTTGTGTTTGTTTCTCGTTTTTTTTACTAGTTTTTAGTGAATTGTTCTGAAGTTTTTACTGCGTTCAATATTTTATGCCAATAACCTTATCCAAATATCTTCAAAAATATTTATAATACAGCTGAAACCAGTTTGGTCTCTTTTGATTTATTTATACGGGATAGGAATAATTTATAATGTTATTAGTATATAAGTCATTTACATTCTAATAATATTATCAAGTAAGGAGTATTTACCTAGTGATAATTTAAAACATGTTTAGTAAGTAAGTAGTAAGGGAACGTATATAATAAAACAACTAATGTAATGAAAATCTTTCAATGATTTAAGTTCTGTAATGGTAGAAGAAATGTCGTCCGTGGAAGGGGTCCTTCTGACACTTGTGGTCGCGTAACTTCACGAATACTGGAAAATTAAACATTCATTAAAGTTAATGTATCCATTTAGACTAATATCTATAACTAGCTGTTGCCCGCGACTTCGGACGTGTGGTAGTTTGTTTTATATACTGAGAACTTCCTCCTAAATTACTCTACCTATTTAAAAAAACTGTATCAAAATTCTCTGCGTAGTTTTAGAAATCTAAGCATACATAGTGACAGGCAGCGGGAAGCGATTTTGTTGTATACTATGTAGGGAAGAGGTAATTTGTTGATGGATGTTTGAATTGGTTTATTTCTGAAGTTGCTGAACCGATTTTCAATAGTTTGTACATTGAATTCTGGCAATCAATATTTAATACAAAGAAATATGTTGCGAATGTCTTATTTATGTTCATTATCTTATCTTATATCTTTAAATGAGCAATTCTTGTATGTAAATATATATAATTGGAATCTCGGAATCGGCACCAACGATTTTCATAATATTTGGTATATAGGGGGTTTCGGGGGCGATAAATCGATCTAGCTAGAAATCATTTTTAGATAATGTCATTTTATTCGTGTTTTATCAAAACTTACTTTTTTTTTATCTGAAAAATATGACTCTTCCTGACATCTATTGGCGAACTACTAATACTATTTTTTGTGAGCAATAAAGTTATTCCAGCCGATGGCGTTATTAAGTAACACGAAGTCAATGAGTGTTTGCTTTGAGGTTAGACTAAGTAAAAAAAAAACCGAGCAAAGCTCGGTCATCCAGGTACTATCTTTAAATGAGCAATTCTTGTGTAAATATATATATATAATTGGAATCGCGGAATCGGGTCCAACGATTTTCATGAAATTTGGTATATAGGGGGTTTCGGGGTCGATAAATCGATCTAGCTAGGAATCATTTTTAGAAAATGTCATTTTATTCGTGTTTTATCGAAACTTACTTTTTTTTTATCTGAAAAATCTCTTCCTGACTTCTATTGGCGAACTACCAATACTATTTTTTGTGAGCAATAAAGTTATTCCAGCAGATGGCGTTGTTAAGTGACACGAAGTCAATGAGTGTTTGCTTTGAGGTTAGACTAAGTAAAAAAAAAAAACCGAGCAAAGCTCGGTCATCCAGGTACTGTTCATTATACAAGACACGTCACAACGTCTACCTGTCGGAATACATATAAAACCGTCATACAATGAGTATTCAATAATGGCCTGTGACGTTATCGACTATTTTCGTGAAACAATTAAATATAATGAAGAATAATGCATCTTTTTTAAAATTAATTAATAGAAACGTTAATCAAAGTTTTAATAAAAACACAATAATTGCGAGAGGTTTTCAATAAAAAATTGCGAGTTCTGAAATAATATTTGGAAAATAGTCAAGGAGCTGATTAGTCGAGGAGCTACTACCAATTAAGTACATATAATATTACACTGACTGAACTTAGGAACGGAAAAACCAAAACAATTTATATTAGTTGAACTGGATATCATATTGTTTGTCAGAATTGGCGGAAGTTGGTCCAAAGTTGGCCGAAGTTAAGTTTGATGTGGTCGGTAATGGAAATGAAAGTTCTAGAGTTATCGTACTTTTTGCTGTTTGAAATTTATGAGGTTTTTTTTTCATTACTGAGTTTGCGTGACAGGTAAAAACCTCATGGCATTCCGGTAAATGTACATCGACTGGTCTTAGCTTGTTGCTATTCAATGCCATTATTAAAAGCTTTTATTTTATTTTTAATAACACATTGCGATCGTCTTTCGAATTATTATTTTAATCAATAGACAACGCGTCGCAGCCTGCTCATGAACACAGCGGATGTAATCAACCGAAACATCGAAGTAATTTTAAAATAGGGGGCTAATTATCACGACCTGTTTTAAGAATAAAAAAATGAAAATAAATCATGCGTGTTGAGGAGTATTGAATCCCACGTTGCAGAAGACATATTTTAAAGTTTACTAACAGCACCCCGTGGTTTCTTCCGCATAACTCTCGACTCCATCGAAATATCAATTTTTAAAGTAGCTTAAGTCTGTACTTAGTTTCAGAGTCTAAAGTAACGTTTTTTAGTTTAGAACAATTACCATAATCCATAAAGTTTTCAAAAAAGTTACAACACCATTATTTACTAATGGACCTCTTAACGATTATATGTGTGTTGCCACATCTTGAACATTACGTAAATAGTTTTATTTTCATGGATTTTTTGTCCAGGATTTTAGCGTTTTCAATTCGCTTACTACAAATGAAATGAATTATTAATTCATAAAACGTCAGTTAAATACCAGTTTCCGTTCGGATAATCCGTCATAACCTTTTCACAATTTTCAACCTGTATTGTAAGGAAGATGTGTAGATCGTTCGAGACCCACTTGGCAGCTGGCACTAGCGCGGGCTGTCAGAAAGTGTCTATATCTTCAGATATATTACCCACAGACTACCGACCGGTTTATCGGCCGATAGTACGCTGGCTAGTACGCTGACATAGAGGGTTGCGGGTTCAATATCCAGCCTTGAAACGAATAATGTTTGTATGAATCTATGTGCATAGTAAGTATTGGTACTCTAAATTAACAAGACTAGTTGTTTAGATTTTGGCTAGATGAAATTTCGTAATTATTTCACGGTCAATTTAGCCATCAATTTCCTCACTTCACTTCACTTCGTCTATTTTTGAAAACCGTATGAAAATCCGTTGAGTAGTTTTTGAGTTAAAAGCGTTCATTCAGACAGACGCGGAGGGATCTTTAAAATATGTATGTAGTGATTTTGTTGTGGTAACACTTTTAAGTTTAGTTGTACTATCGCCCAAAAAAGTCCCTGAACTGCAGATGCTATAAATGGCATCTGTTATTCGCACCTTTGAACGTCTGATAGCCATAAGCATTTTCATTTATATTTAAATTGGGGTTTGGGACGTCTTACATCTACTCGTTAAGTATCTTATAAAATATATTATAAGTATATTTATAAAGTGTTGAATAATGTTTTGTGGAAGCTAAAACGTGAAAAACGATTAAATACATGTATCAACATCGTAATAAATAAATATTTTATCACAGTTGCTTATGAGCAAAAAAGCGGAGCCTAAAAGCGGTTGAATAAGATCCACTTTATGAAGTGGATCTTATTCAATCGCTTTTAACCAACGTATTACACACGCGTGCGTTTTACATTACATTGACGCCACTAGTGTGTAAAAAGTTATCCAGATAAGTAAAATTGGTATCTTACAGCTAATTACATGTTAGGTAGATGAAACATTCTTAATTTATCTGGGTTATACTGTTTTGATGTATAAAAAAGGTGTACCAACAAAGAATTTTAAGCTAGCAAAAATGGTTGTCTATAACGTCGGTTTACGAACGAAAATTTTACGTGATAAAGTCTTAAAAAGATAAAAATTGAGTTTCCTACGACCTTCTGCGTCGCAAGCGGGTGTTCGCCCACCGCACCACAGTGGTCGTCACTCACATACAACAACTGTGTATTGTGTGTAATGTTATATAACAATTAGCAGATAATACGTACGTGTACCATCCTGACAGTTCCTGTATCTCATCATGCACTCGCTCTTGAAGCTCCTCCTCGCTCGCTGGTATCCTGCACATATCCACTTGATGCCCATGTTCTTGTACTTTTTGAGCATATCATGTGGACATACAGTACAGGTCCGATAGACTCGAGTCCTAGGACATCAATGATAACGTATTGTATGACAACTGCTCACTTACCCTAGCCCAACTTTTCCTACATTGTATATTAATGTATGTCCAAAATATAAGGGATATTCTCAACCATTTCCCTGCTCAAAATGTAATATTAATATTACTAAACTACCATCAGACAGGTGTGATAGTAACCAAATGCTGACCTATCATAATAATATGCAAAAAAGAAAAAACTAGTAAGTCAAGTCTTGTAAATGCAACTAACCGGTTATTGCAACTAATTTAAATAACTCCATCTATCATCACTATTTCGAACAATGATAAACGTAATATATGTTCTATCCTAAATACCAATGCAATAAAATAGATGGCGCTGATAGCTATTGAACTTTGTGAATGGCAAAGGGTTTTTGTCAAACCGTAATTTTCTTCGGAGTGACGCGGAGCACATGCGGAGCAAAATAATGATTTAATTCTTGTCATGCAATGGTTGGTTTCTTTATATAGGGAGTGATTATCTATCACGGTACGTTGTTTTTTACGTATTTGTTTCATTCTACGATAAATCTAGCCCGAGTTATGGGTTCAGTTACATTTACCAGACTAAAAATCAAAAGTTAGGTTATTGTAACTATTTTTGAATTTTTAGGATAGTTGCGGCCTAAAATCTGACCGTTTTTGTATGAAGTATGATAATGCTAGTGATGCGACAGTTAAAATGACTCCTACGATAAAAATGTATTATTCCTTAGAATGAATAAATATATTATTCATTCTAAGGAATAGTTAAATAGTCCGTTCATAATATTATATTTGAAACTTTTGGCTCTAGTGTCGCTGTTTCAGAAATTAGCTTTTCATTATGTGAGACAATTTTTAAAAAGACACTTTAAAAGTGAGTATTTAAAGTTGTTGTCAATTTAAATAATTATTAAACCACGATGTTGTGCTGTGCTCAATATAAACATGTATAAAACTGTATTCCTGACTTTAAATTTTGTCACTATGCCAGTCGATAAAACCATATCAAGGCTCCTAGCACTATTCGTAGGAAAGTTGTTGCAATTACCCGGCCATTGGCTAAAAGTTATATGGTGCAAAATTGAACGTACTAAGGCATAGATATTAAAATCTTATAAAATATTAAACGGGCATACGTTTTACAGTGTAACGGTAGCAATTATACTCGTAGAAAAAAAAAACAATTCGTTGCAATTACCAGCTAAGACGGGTTATTGCAACTAGTTGTGCCTGTGTCAGAATTTATTTAAATAGTATTTTATTGTTTAGAGCTTTCCTATATTTATGACAATGATATAAATCTACATAAATTTACTTTATAACGAATATTCGAAAATGAATTTTGTTTATAAATATAGCATTCTCAAGCAATGAAGTAAGAACTGCAATATTTTTAGTTGCAATTACAAGACTCTACTTAGGTCATTATGATTATGGATGATAAAACGTGTACTTACGCTAAACGCTGTTCTTTTGTTTCGAATGATGATGCCTCTGATGATTCACTGGATGATACTGATGTTGAATGTAAACTTGAACTGAAAGTATTTCCGAGACTGTTAGATCACGCCATGGTCCCTATAGAAGAAGCTAAATGCTTCTCGTTTATAACTAAATTTATAAATTTTTGTTAGATAGTAGAGACGCGGAGACGATCATGTCGTGAACATTGCGTTGCACCCACCTGAGAAAAAGAGAGGAAAGAGGCCGCCCCCCACTGCACACACACCTGGTGGTCACACATAAAGAGAGACCATAACAAAGCCCAATTTCCAGAGCAGACAAGCCAGGAGAGAGTGTCCTGGCGCAATGAAGTGAGAAAATCCGACTCCATATAAAGGGAAAAGAGATGGACATACAAGAAGAAGAGTAAAAAAATTACAAAAGATCACAAAATTAGCGGCGTCTAGTGTTTTGAGGAGTTTATCATTATCGGTGACACTATCTTTTGATTTCGATTCTTCCCTAGACGTAATAATGACTTTTCCAAATATCTAATGATAATCCGGCAAGCGACTCCTTTCAAATGTATTTCCGCTACTGATCTTTAATAGTTAAAGTCCTAAAGCCCCTTAAAAATTCACTGTGTAAATGGTAAATAATAAGTTAAATGTTTTTTTATTCGAGTCACTAAAGTAAACTTGGATGCATCCCTAATACCTACGGCCCAAAGGGGATGAATTATTTATTTCATAATACTCGCGTTTAAGTTCATTCTGTACTGTAAGAATATAAGAGAAAAGAGGTATAAAAATTATTATAAGAATACATACCTCGAAGAAGTAACTTCGTCAAAGTTATCACTATCGTCCTTAGAGGAGGACTGATCGTCATACCAGTTGGGCCCTCTATGCTGAGCATCTCCGAAATGTGCGACGTTCTGTAAATCTCTGACATGGGCCAGCTCATACGGATCCTCACTTGAGCTACCGCCAATGAAGGCAATGTGGCGTGTCGTGAGACCGTGAGCGGGAGTCGAAAACGTTATACCTTGTTTTATTATACCTTTGGAACGATATTTATTAATTAATCAAAGGCATTTCTGTTGAGTTAGAATACTTTGCATGAGATTGCATCGAATCACATTTCAAGGTGTCTTAACTAAAAATGTAGTTTATTTTTATATTTATCAGTCTGTCTCTATTTCAGTGTTTTTGTGCTGGAATGGGAAGGCGATAAAACTAAACTAAACCAAAATAATAGGTAGAGTCACAATGAATATTATTCCCTTCAAGTGACCAATGAGCTGGCTACTAGACAACGGATCGGTATTGCCATCTAATGAGGCCTTGCAGCAAGCCTTTTGGGCACCTTACCTAGGGATATTTATTAAGATTTTCAATATTATTATTTTTTAGGTTAATATCATTCAATAGTGTATAAGTTTTCACTCCTTACCTTATATTTTATGCTTTTTCTACCCTAAAATGGATATTCATTAATTCTCACTGAATATATTCTAGTGTTGAATTAAGTCGTTCATATCACGGAGGTTTTAACATATTCATTCATTACTTTCTAATGTTAAATTCATAGGATTAGTTAGTCTCGAGCGCATTGCGTATGCAATACGGTGCTAATTTTCTTTAATTTTCATTTTCTAATTTAAAATACTTTAGTGGAACCAAAGTTTGTGTTACGACTATTTATCTATCTTCTTCATCTACTTATTTAAAAACAAAGCCGCCGCTTTTGTCTGTCTGTCTGAACGCGAAAATATTGAACAGATTTTCATACGTTTGTCACTGATAGACCGAAATAATGCCGACTAGCTTTGTAATGGCGGGCGGCGCGTAAACCGGTCGTCACTACTGAACTGATTCCGATGGCTATTGATAAGTAGTCTTAGAATAACACATATTACTTTTAACCCGATATTCCCACAGAATATTCCCACGGAACTTTGCGAGAGTTTGAAAATAAAAGTACTTAATAACAATTCAGAAAAAAAATTACCAGTTTGTTGACCAAGAGCACATACGAATACAACGATCAAAAACAACACTATTTGTTCGAAAAATACATTCATATTTTACAGATGGCAGTTGTTAAAATAGTGGCTCACATATATATATAAGTTTTATGAAAATGTATTTCTTATCTTAAACTATAAAAATTGGAGATCGATCTTATCAAAATCGGCGAAGCGGTTTCGAGACGTATAAAAACATATTTTATTTTTATTATTTCTTGCTACGACCGTCATTCTTCATAAACCACTGTTTTAAACTTACTTATACTTATTTTGTATTTGTATTTTTTAAGTGCAGAAAACTACAAAAATTAACTAGGTATTTCATTAGATTTACCCAGGAATTGATCTCTATCAGATTGATACAATAATATAGAATACTAGCTGCGCCCCGCGATTTCATCCGTGTGGGTCCCGATCCCGTGGGAATATCGAAATAAAAAGTAGCCTGTGTGTTAATCTAGGTCTCCAGCTACGTATATATCGAGTTTCATCGCAATCGGTCCAGTAGTTTTTGCTTGAAGGAGTAACAAACATACACACACACAAACTTTCACATTTATAATATTAGTAGGATTTTTAACAGGTTTGATTCCTGACTAGTGTAATGAATTTTCTAAAAATCGAATGATGCCATTTTAGTTTTTATCATATTCGAGCAGGCGACTCATTTCCGTATTTTGCGCTACCTGTTAAGTACGGTTTAAAAAATGACCTTAAAGGTCAATTTAAAAAATGCACCCTGTGTATTTCTCAAAATTCCCATGGGATCAGGAGTTACGCTGGTGAAGCCGTGGAATGCAGCCTTCGTTACTCTTATCTCTTAAATCAATGTAACCATAACAAATTCAGCTCGGGTCCCTAGCGGGATCATAATATCCCGTAAATCCTTTAAGCCATTAAAATATTCATAAAACAACATCAATAAAGGACCCTGAATAAAACAATCGCAATGTTTCATATTTTATTCAATGCATTTTGAAACACCTCTTGCTTTGAAGACACGCTTTAGAAATTAATAACTGATACTCGAGTCCATTTTCATGCTTGTCGTCGGTTTATTTCTTCAATATATCTGCGGAAGATAATACAATTACTTATTACTGCTCTCGCATTTTATTTGATAAAGTCTTTGGACAGACCGAGATGGGGCGTGACTTCATTTAATTGAAGTGAATTTATGATTGAGTCGTTTACTATCCGTCTACCACATCATCTTCTTCCTTCCCTTTTATCACCATGTGAGGTCGGCACAATATGTCATCCCCGTAAAGTCCACGTTTATTCCCCGTTTTTGTCTTTTCTCGCCCGCTTGACTCCCATTTACTCCAAAGTTCTGTGATGATGATGATAACTATCTCCGCATGATGCGAACGAACCACACCTAACTGTTCAACTTGTCAACAATGGCCGATATTTTACGTACATATTTATACAAATGCGTCTATATCATCATCCATCAGTAATTAGAAATCATTATTCAAAATTCTGTCACTAAAGAAAACTTTAAAATTTGTCCTCATCTTAAATTTAGTCGTCAATTAAACTGAAGTACCTAATTTGTCACGTTACCGCGTCTTCCCTAAGAGTCTAAATTGTAATTAAACAAAAACAAAACTTACATTAAACTTGTAATGAATCATTTCTGCTCATCTGATTCCTCGTCATTCTCTGGGTCTCCTGGAAAAATGAGATCGTTCTTTAATTTCGAGTTATTTTTCTAAATAACAAAATGTACTAAGTTGTCTTTCAAAACAGTTTAAATTAGTTTTCTCTTGAAACGGTCGTAGGTATAAGTTACTCTTGAGGAACTAACCCCGAGGCTATATATAGCCAAAACTCACTCAGGTTTGGTTACTTAAGAGGCTTACAGGACTGCTAAAGTTCGGTCACTGGCGGACTGCATCCAACGAGATGCTGCACAACTAGCAATTTTTAATTAATATACTGAAACCCATTTTTTGGAAACTCGTAGGCCGGTGCAGCCATAAAAGGAGGATGGGTCGGAAAAGTTTTTTTTTAATGCCGTCTTCCTTCCTACCTTCAATCGCGTCCTTCGAAGGCCCGTTTATTCAGGCGTCTTTAAGTCACGAGCGTAGAGGTATTGGTTACCTTCTAGGAAAGTGTGCGATATCTTAGACCGCAGCGACATTTGCCATCTTGTGACATAGTGGTCAAATTATAATGATCTAGCCATTGTACAAAAATAAAGTAAGATAAATTTTCGTGATTTTTATCTACTAAATTAATATAATAATATGACGTGTTTCTTGTTTGGGTCACTGTATACGTATACTTGCGTTTAAGTTCTGTCTACCTCTTAGGTGAACTTCTTTGCAATTATTGAGTGCAGATATTAAGATGGATATTTTTTGCAAATCAATAAGAAAAGAAAATTAAATTCAAAAGTCCGTGACAGGGGTTTGATTTACGTTCCACGACAGTCTTTGCATCAGGGACGCCCCCTGATGCTAAGACTGTCGATAGCGGTTCAGCGGTGTAACGCTGCCTGCATATTGCAGCTTTGCACCGGGAACGTAGGGGAGGGGTTTATTTAATTATAATTTTTATTTTTTGAGTGCGATTTTATAAATTTTTGTATCATTTTATCTGAATAATTATTTATTAGTCAAACAATAAATTACTAAATTCAGTATTTGCTTTTATATCCATCTGAAGGCATTACATACTAGCATGCCTTTTGGATGATATTTTTTTTTTGTTAGTTTTCACTTTTGGCAAAGCCATTATTAAAATGTCTGGATGATGTATTTGCCAAAAGTGGTAAGTAGTAGATACGTTCGATTTATATTTAAATTTGAATAATTATAGACTTACCAGATTTAGTTCGGGCCCTTACGCTCAACTGAACTGTGAAGAAGATATTAAAATAAATGATTAGTCCTGAGTATAAGTTAGTTTTAACTATACCTTGTGAATTGAAAACAAATTACCTGGTCCACCAACCCCATAGACTCCGTAGTTGACACCCTGCGTTTGACCGTATGCATTCTGCGCGTAGTTCAAACTTTTGTCGTGGTG
Organism: Idaea straminata; assembly: GCA_951213275.1. NCBI lineage: Eukaryota > Metazoa > Arthropoda > Insecta > Lepidoptera > Geometridae > Idaea > Idaea straminata. The sequence goes on from OX577862.1 coordinate 427,219, forward strand.
TTCATGTTCATCAAAAGCTGTGCTCTGGCCATAAGCCGATTGGCCGTGATTGGCTCCCCCATAGGTTCTTGGACCATAGAGAACTCCTTGCCCATTGGCGCTTTGACCGTATGCATTCTGCGCGTAGTTCAAACTTTTGTCGTGGTGTTCATGTTCATCAAAAGATGTGCTCTGGCCATAGGCCGATTGGCCGTAATTGGCTCCCCCATAGGTTCTTGGACCATAGAGAACTCCTTGCCCATTGGCGCTTTGTGCGTAAGCTTTCTGATCGTAATTCAAACTTTTATCGTAATGTTCACTTTCATCAAAAGCTGTGCTCTGACCATAAGCCGATTGGCCGTAATTGACTCCTCCATAGGTTCCTGGAGCGTAGCGAACTCTCTGCCCATTGGCGCTTTGTGCGTAAGCTTTCTGATCGTAACTCAAACTTTTATCGTAATGTTCGCTTTCATCAAAAGCTGTGCTCTGACCATAAGCCGATTGGCCGTAATTAACTCCCCCATAGGTTCCTGGGCCATAGAGCACTCCCTGCCCATTGGCGCTTTGTGCGTAAGCTTTCTGATCGTAACTCAAACTTTTATCGTAGTGTTCACTTTCATCAAAAGCTGTGCTCTGGCCATAAGCCGATTGGCCGTAATTGACTCCCCCATAGATTCCTGGAGCGTAGCGAACTCTCTGCCCATTGGCGCTTTGTCCGTAAGCTTTCTGATCGTAATTCAAACTCTTATCGTAATGTTCGCTTTCATCAAAAGCTGTGCTCTGACCATAAGCTGATTGGCCGTAATTAACTCCCCCATAGGTTCCTGGGCCATAGAGCACTCCCTGCCCATTGGCGCTTTGTGCGTAAGCTTTCTGATCGTAACTCAAACTTTTATCGTAGTGTTCACTTTCATCAAAAGCTGTGCTCTGGCCATAAGCCGATTGGCCGTAATTGACTCCCCCATAGGTTCCTGGACCATAGAGAACTCCCTGCCCATTAGCGTTTTGTGCGTAAGCTTTCTGATCGTAACTCAAACTTTTATCGTAATGTTCGCTTTCATCAAAAGCTGTGCTCTGGCCATAAGCCGATTGGCCGTAATTGACTCCCCCATAGATTCCAGGGCCATAAAGAAGTCCCTGCCCATTGGCGCTTTGTCCGTAAGCTTTCTGATCGTAACTCAAACTTTTATCGTAATGTTCGCTTTCATCAAAAGCTGTGCTCTGGCCATAAGCCGATTGGCCGTAATAGGTTCCTGGCCGTACGCCGTAACCTGGTCTGGTAGGTCCCGGTTGTACTCCTCCAGGAATATATCCAGGATATGGATATACTGGGGTTGCTAGAAGTAATTCATCATTAGTAAGCCATGATCAGAATTAAAATATTGTCGTTTCTTTTTCGAAAGTGTGGGCAATACAATAACAGTTAAAAAGTTAATTATTAAAACCTAATAAAAAGTAATGCACAGTTCAATGAATACAAACAAGTTAGTTTAATGAAACCGTTGTCATTGTAACGGCCGCATTTACATTCTAAAATAAAACTACCGCTACATATACTGAATATTAAAACGGATTAAAATTAATTCAGTTCAACCGCAAAAATGAACAATAAAGTTCAGAAGCTAAAAACGTAAGTTTAGTACAGTAAAGTACTAAAGTACCCGAAAACAGCAATTTCGTTAAGGTATCCTCATAAACGGGTATTCAATACCCAATATACTTAGCGATTCAATCATTTGTTGCCGTTCTATTGGCCGTCGGCCGCGCTGGCTTGTGACCCTTATTGCCTCCGATATTGGATTCGTTGAGTACATGCCAGCCATTGCCAGCCCACCTGGGGTTTGCGTTTGTCAATTTTGACAGCTCTGTCGTTTCGGGCCTCGTAAATTTTTATTGTTTTTGTTTTTAACGGGGTGTTATGTGCGTTTATGGCTTACAGTCGGGATGTGGGTGATTGTTAGCAGACGGCTGTGATGGCCATGTCGGCTACCTCTATAGTCTAAACCTTGTAGCTCACAAGTGCTTATTTTGCGTGCGTCATTCGGATGAACGCATTCTAAACTAAACGATGAACTTGCGATGGAATTAAAATCATTTTACAATAGAACTTTATTACTTGAAAAAATACATTGCCTTGCTGTTTTATTAGAAGCTGTATGGTTGCTATAAGTTATTGTATTTAACTTGCCTGTACGGTCATATCACCTCTTTGAGGGTGTTTCTCAGCCAAATTTAAGGTACTGTACATTACTTTTTTAATCCTACTGTAACTGTATTAGTCGACAATCGAACCCACAACCTTCGAATTACTTAAACCAACATAACTTAATTTAAACATTTACTTCTTTGATCGAAAAGTACTTATCGACTACTTGAACTTGTCCCGGTTCTGAAAATTAATATAGCTTTAGAACGTAAACTCTAGACGTTAATTAATCAAATTATTTTATGAAACATTAAGCCGAGACGCACTTAGAGTCAAATATTGAATAATAACTTTACTTACGTGTCGGATACGGTGAGGGGCCTGAAATTAAAACACATTCATAACTTTATTAGAACGTCGTTAAATTATGGTGAAAACGCTATTGTCAAAGTATTCAAATGGTTACAGTTCATTTTGGTAAAGCGGAGTAAAACATTGAAATCTCACCTATAGTTGGTTCGTACGGATATTCATTGGCGCCTGTAAACATAATATTAATGTTAATAACTATTAATGTTAATAACTATTAATCTATACTAATATTATAAAGCTAAAGAGTTTGTTTGTTTGTTTGTTTGAATGCACTAATCTCAAGAACTATTGGTTCGAATTGGTTTTTTTTGTGTCCATTTATCGAGGAAGGCTACTTTTTATATTCCCACGGGATCGGGAGTTACGTGGGTGAAACCGCGGAGCGCTGCTAGTAAACAAAATAAAATGGTTATGTTTAAGGCTTGATGTTGAGTCCAATTAATGGAAAACTAAAGCATGTACAATTGTTAAAGCTTCTTTATTTGATATACAACACGGCACAATTCATATTTTTTGACTGTATGTCTCGTCTGTATGTTGAATTAATTATGATGTCATACGCGATCATCTCGTTATGATCAAAGCGTTTGTAATGATATCTACAAGTTATATGGTTACGTATAAGATAAACGTTCATATACATACAGATTGACTAAAACATTGTTTTAAATTTTCCGTAATCGGGTAAAAATACAGTGTATGTTGTAAGCACTTACAGCAAGCTCTCTTAGTATAGCAGTTGACTTCAATACTAATCTGTCCGATGATATAACCCTCTACACAGACGCACACCTGACACTCGTCCCAAGGATGCTGGAACGGCTGGTTCGGCAAGTAAGGACGGCAAGATTCATCTGTCAAATTGTGGTATTGCTAATTAATATAACTGTATTTCGCTTCAAAAACATTAGTCCCCAGAGCGCACTAAGTTATGCCTTATTGCGCTCTGGATCCATGGAAGCGACGGAGCCCTACGACTAAAAGTTGTCTTACGTGACGAATTGTAAACTTAAGTTAGGGACTCAAACCACGAACGCCATTCATTGAAGACCTTCAGTGGTGGATGCTTCGATCTTACGTTTATTTGCGAATGGCAGCGTAGCTTGGGTCGGCGCACTGAAGAAACACATCGTATAGAAACCGCCAAGCTGTACTCAGACTCACAAGGGATAGACATTACCTACATCAGAATCAACGTCCGTTTTAAATTAAGACGTATGTTTATTCTTGTAGGTACCTAACCTTCCGAGAAGATCATGGCCCTCTGGGCTAATTTTACAATGACTCTATGTAGTCATCTTGTGGGTTATCATTTCTATTTTAGGCCGTGGCCAAATCTACGGGCTTTAGCGAATATTTGCATTATCGCTACAGGCCTGGCCACACAGTTTATTATATTGCAAATATTCGAGAATACCCTTCGCGATGTTTTTCCAGTCTTTCGCTTCGCATATTTCGTTGTATTGTATGTAGTTGTATATAGTCGAAGACAAAGTTTGTTCGCGAATATTCGCTGTAGATCTGGCCACAGCCTTACTCTCTAGATCCCCAATTAATGTAATCCACCTTCTTTCCTAAAACTACAATGAAAGTTTACAATTAATTAGGCGGACTTACGTGGAGACGGTCCGGGCAGTGGTCCAGGGACCGGCCGGGGAGTCACAGGTGGCCAAATAGCTGCGAGACAAAAGGACAACATTAACCCAGGGCCTTTGTTTACCTTCAACCCTATTTACCCCGAACCCTGTTTACTTTGGGCTTAAAATTGGTGCGAAAATTAACTTTATTATTTGCGAACCTGAATTAGGAATGTTAAGACTTTGCACTATATTTTCTTTAAAGTACGGTTAACTATCTTAGATTGAAATTTTTGAAGGAATCATGAATATAATACTGGTAAAATACAAGTAAAATATAATTACATGAATATAAAAAATATTAACGTTGATTAGGTATCTTGGTTTCGACGCATGTGGCCAAAAACGCACAATCCCTTAAACGCAAGAGGCCAAAAACGCATTTGGCCTAATTTGTATTACGCGTATTTACGTATTTTTGGCCAAATTTTATTACGCGTTATATTTGCCTGTCCAGGATTAAAATAAAAAAGGCAAACACCAAGTTGGCCAGAGGCTATGATACCGTAATTTAAATAAACTTACATTTTAAATGACGAGTTTTACCTAAAATAATAAGCTAATTTCATATTCTTGGGCGAGGTTAAATACAAATTATATTCCAATACTTACGTTCTGGTATGACGATCGGTTCAGGCACCGGTATGATTATCGGTTCAGGCACAGGAGGTATCGGGTATATGGTTACCGGTTCAGGTATTATTATCGGTCTCGGCGGTACTGTGGGAAAAATACATAAATGATATAGTCAAAACTTCAAAAGCAATGGCCAGGCACTATGGGCACAGAATGTATCGGTAACAATTTTACCGGATCGGTATTCTACTGTAATCTGTCTTTATCAAATATTTACCAGATCACATACTTACCGGTATTTTCCTATAAACTCCATAGTAATCATCCGGTTAGATAGTGATCACTAACTGGCTATAATCGTATTGAAAATTATAAAATTTGCAGGACATTCCACACAGCGCCATCTAGCCCCAAACTGAGGAACTATTTTTGTGTAATATTCCAGGAACAAATAACAGTACACCATCCAAGCATTTGTTCTAGTTCGATAATCGAACCCGCAACAATCTAATTTTAATTTTATTTCTAAATTAAAAAAATAGCTTACAGCAATTAGAGTCAGGGAAGCAGGTGATCTGATCCTGTGGTCCGTAAAGTGTGTACTCAACTGTGCACTTGCAAAGTTTACACATTTCGACCGGGTGTGGGAACACCACGTTGTTGGGGAACTGCTCGCATTGAGGCACTGGGGGAGTTAACACATTCTAAGGTTGAATTCAGTTCAATTTATTTGAACCAATACAATATGGATCAACGTAATTTAATACTCACATGGAAGAGGTATATCAGGAATATAAGCTGAAAGTGAAAAAATGGGTTTAATTAGAAATAAAGTGTTAGTAACAAATAAAAGTAAGTAAGTAAGTAAAAAATAAAATATTAATAAAAAAATACTTACGAATTGGCTCAGGTGGCAAAACTGAAAACGTAATCAAACAATTAATTTCACATAAATTCAAAGTTACTTAGCAAAGTTAAGGAACGTAAAAAAATCATTCTGTTTTTTTCAGAAGGGACCCAATACCGGAAACTTGAAGTATTTCCATTCCATTACAAACCACACAAACCGTCCTAATACTTGTACATACTTTAATTAATTCCATTCTTCGCGACTCGCAGAAATATTTTCCAAATAAATCTTCGTAGAAATTTTAGAGCGAACTTCCAAAATTAGCTTGGTTATTAAGATAGATGGAAAAAGTTTGTGAGTTGATACTGAGTACGACTCATGCAGTCTCTCGTGTTGAAATGTTTAATGATTCTAGTTGACAGCGACTGAGAGGCTCTTAAATGTTATTCAAGATTAGTGTTCATTGACATTGTCAGCTATTTTACAGGGTTATCGATAATTAGCTAGCGAACAGTTAAAGGGTTCCATTTACACCCGAATTTTGGAAATTCTAAAATAATAATGTTTATATTAATTCGGAAACCAGCGATTTTTTCTTTAAAGACTTAGGTCTGTTGAGATTTGGACCCAGTTTTAGGTCAAAAGTGAGATACATTAATGAATCCTATTTGAACTTACCGCACTGTGGATTCTCTTCGCATTCAATTTTGACGTCTGGCACACCGAACACGTTGAGAGACTCATAACAGACGCAAATTTGACACGGATTCAGTGGGTTTTCGAAAGGTACTCCACTTGGTATTGGGCTGCAGGTCGCTAAAGTATGAAAAACTTTGTTTTATTTGACTAGAAGCTTGAATCCTTTGATATTGTAGATCCTTAGTTTTAAAGCTTGTACTTTAGATAAAAATGATTGGCCCAAATATATTTTTGAATATAATAAGTCCGGTCGAAACCCAGTCTAAAAGCTTCTCGCCCCTTATGGCCACGATGCCACTGTGCCACGCAGGTTTACCCATTTAAGTCTCAATCACGTGGGATAATCGGTTTAAAAATCAGTCGTCCTCTATCTGAAGTTTATATAACTACCAATTGTTATTGCGATAGGTCTAGCAGTTTTTGCACGAACACTCGCACTAAGTCATAAACCTACGTATTTATACAATACATGTTAATTGTTTACCTATTTCTGGAATTGGATGTGGTATAATTTGCGTTGTTGGTTCAATGTAGATCGGAAGAATATTTGAAGAAGTTACTGGGATTGGCATTGGTGACGGTACGTTCGAGCACAATCCACAGCTAACGCAGACAGGTTCCAAGTAGCCCCATTCTCTGACACAACTGCAGATCATGCACTCGCTACTCGGTGTCCAGTAGCTATGGAGCTCGCCTTCTCGTTGACAGGAGATGCTGTTTTCATATCCTGAAAGGTCATGTTGAGTTAGTTTGATGTACGAAAGATTCATATACTGTTGCTTGTTTTTTATTTCAAGTTACCTGGTTGTCTGTGTAGCCAGTAGTATTCATTGTATGGTATCGGTCTGGTGATAATATTATCTGAAAAAAAGAAATACACAATGAAATATATAAGTAAGTGAAACTTGTGCAACGAATCGTATGACAATATTTCTATACATCGACATGACAATATGTTGTGTTGGGGCGGTTATTAAAACGTATAAGAAATGTAAAATTTTAGAGAACAATTAATTTAAAGTTTTTTTTTTTGAGTTCAACTAAAATAAGTCGTCGTGCATTTAAAGGGACCAATTACGGCAGATTCTGCAACTAATCACTTCGACGTACTAAAAATTGAAAAGTTTTAAAATTGGTTTGAATTAAAGTTAAAGAATGTAAAAACAATCGCCACATGTCGATAATAACCAAAATAAATGATCTCAACAATGAAATATGAAGTATAAATTAATTACCAACGTGGGTTTTAATGAATTTATTTTACACTTAATGCTGACTATTGTTCTCTGTCTGAATACAGAGACCAACAATAGGAGCTCGGAATATACAGATTGTGTTTAAAGAATTTGTACGTTATTGCCTTACAATTTTACCATTGTTTTAGACTTTTGAAAATGAAGTATAAGTAGCTATAAGAGAGCTTAAAAGAGAGAGAGAGTAGAGAATATTACAAGAAAGGCATGTTTCGCCAAAAATACCTGATATCTCGAACTTGAAAATAATTTGAAATAATTACTCATAAGAGATTACCAGAAAAGGATATACGAGAAAGATCTGTCCCGTTAAAAACAAATAGATTTTTTAAATCTTTTATTTAATTTACTTCGATGTTTTACTAGTATGAAGAGCTATTACACGGAGAGCTTACCAGGAAAGGATACATCTTGCGAGATAGATCCGTTTTGCTAAAAGCGATAGCGAACAAACAATTTTTATTTCATTTTTTATTTACTTCGACGTTTCAGTTGTAATACTAAACCACCACTCGTGCTCACAAACATGGTAATTGATAAACTAAATGGATAAGATAAGTTAAAAGCCTTACCAACAATATATGGATTATATTGTGCATGCTGATTATGGCCATATAAAGGAGGGGCACGGTATCCCGGTTGGTTCACTTGTTGGTACTGACTGGCATGGTGTTGAGAATTATCGTAAGCTTTCTGCTGGTCGGCGTAAGAATATGAGGCTCCAGCTCCACCAAGCCCATTGTAAACTTCACTATGCAGTTGCTTGTTCGAGTCTAAATAACCTAAGTGTGAATCTGATAACAAAGATTAACAATTTGATAATTAGTCAAAAGTAAAACTGTTATGTAACTGTAGCCGTGTAGCTCAGTTGGTCAGTCATCTGTTATGTAACTATAGCCGTGTAGCTCAGTTGGTCAGTCATCTGTTATGTAACTGTAGCCGTGTAGCTCAGTTGGTCAGTCATCTGTTATGTAACTGTAGCCGTGTAGCTCAGTTGGTCAGTCATCTGTTATGTAACTGTAGCCGTGTAGCTCAGTTGGTCAGTCATCTGTTATGTAACTGTAGCCGTGTAGCTCAGTTGGTCAGTCATCTGTTATGTAACTGTAGCCGTGTAGCTCAGTTGGTCAGTCATCTGTTATGTAACTGTAGCCGTGTAGCTCAGTTGGTCAGTCATCTGCGTATTACCTAAGCGGAGTGAATTCAAGTGTCACGGATAATAATTTTCTGACTTTCAATTTCATATACAACTATGTAAATAAATATTTTACTTTTATTAATTACAACTCTTAATTATATAAATAGTTCTTAATTATAAAAACATACCATCTTGGCTAGCAGCATAATAGGCCCCAGATCGGCTTGCGTCTGATTTTTCTGTGGTTTCCTTTGTTTCAACTAAAAATATTATATTTAAGATCATGTTTTGAAATTTTCAATTTAAATTCGATAATGTCAAACATTTATTGTAATTATAATACCTACTAATATTCTATTATAGGCAGCTACAAAATAATTATTCAGCGCTAAAAATTTTACTAAAAGGCATAAAGCCTTTACATAAAATGGTCGGTTTGGTGGCCAATCGAATATAAGTCTGCATTCGTTCTAAGAACTTAAATAACACAGAACCTGGTCAAAACCGTAAGATATGGTAACGTAAAATATATGTTTGTTCGGATCTTTAGGTGGAACAATAATATAAAACAAGTACTTACTATCACTATTGACTTCATCTTCCCCTGAACCACCTTGGCACCCTGAAGCTAGCAGGACACCCAGGAGGCAGATAATCCACCTCTTTCCAGAACCTGCCATATTTTCTCCTATTCTCCGCTCTCCCAAGAACGCCTTCCCAATGATTTCATATATGCTTGTAAACGTTTTTATACTAAAATTTTCTTGAAAAATTGAAGACCATACGACAGGTATGCCGTATCTGACATTATGTTATTGATTAATTCTGTGATTTGATTTTTCTTTCTGAAATTTTTGTTTGTTAATCTTCTGAATAGAAATACTATAGTTTTAGCTCTATTTACCCTTCTCTATCTCATCTATTATTTTTGATTAGATATAAAACAGTTAATACTTCATAGCAGATTTGGCTAATTAACATCAAAACGATTATGACTAGGTATCCTCTCAGTTTAAAATTTGTGAAGCCAGTTTTATGAAATTGAAATAGTTTTCAAAAAATGTATAGTGTTGGATTTAAACCTACAACCCTTGCTTCACCCTTCTATCCCTCTTCGCTTCAAGTAATGTGTCTTTGTGATTTTTAGTTATTTAAATTTCTAATATTATGGAATATACCTACTTACCTACCTAATATGTTTCATTGATATGCGAAATCGATTATAACTAATCATTTAGTAACAGTTGATAACACTAACTATATTAGAAAATAATGGGAAAAATCAATCATTTTTCTTTAGTGTTCAAGGTAAATAAAAGGGAAAAATTATCACTGGATGCTTTTAATATTATAGAAAAAAAAGTATAAATGTTCTGTCATTTTTAATGCTCGTGACTATATTATAATTTTAGATGATTCGGGTCCGTTTTGAGATCATGACGTAGTTCAGTCTGAAAAAGAAATATAAAACACCATTTCGGATAATAAATATGTGACATTTAACTTCATAAGACAAATAATTCAGCTTGGTCTCGGAACAACCGTCGCCGGCGGGAGTAACGCGATGCGAGACGTAATTTTGATATTATTACACAGAGAATATGTTTAAACATATTTTTTAACATCAGATAAAGAAGTATGTGTATTTTTTAATAAAGAAGTATGTATATTTTTTTAATAATAAAGGTAATCAAGATTTTTTTACATAAATCAGATTATAAACTTAGGAGTGTGATAAATAAAAATAAATCTAAGTATTTAAGAGACTTTGCTGTTGTAAACGTTAACTTACGTTTACTGTTCAACAGAGCTGGATTTATCTTCATCGGCTTCACTTGCTCTCCAACGCCAGCCTCCTTGGGCAACTGCAATCGCATGCTCCTCACTGTCAGCCAGTTCTCTCCAGCTTCCTAATCCTCTTAAACCTCCATAGGCACCTGCATTGGCTAGAGCCAAACTGTTAGCCAGATCTCCCCAGCTACCAAGTCCTCTTAAACCTCCATAGGCACCTGCATTGATATGTGCCTCACCGTTGGCCAACTTTTCCCATCCACCTGGTCCTTCTAAACCTCCGTAGGCAATTGCATTGGCAAGTGCCCCACTGTTAGCTAGATCTCCCCAGCCACCAAGTCCTCTTAAACCTCCGTAGGCACCTGCATTGGCTAGCGCCTCACTGTTAGCCAGTCCTTCCATGCCACCAAATCCTCCTAAACTTCCATAGGCACCTGCATTGCCATGCGCTTCACCGTTAGCCAACTTTTCCCAGCCACTTTGTTCTCCTAAACCTCCGTAGGCATCTGCATTGGCCTGCGCTTCACCGTTGGCCAACTTTTCCCAGCCACTTTGTTCTCCTAAACCTCCGTAGGCATCTGCATTGGCCTGCGCTTCACCGTTGGCCAACTTTTCCCAGCCACTTTGTTCTCCTAAACCTCCGTAGGCATCTGCATTAGCATGCGCTTCACCGTTGGCCAACATTTCCCAGCCACTTTGTTCTCCTAAACCTCCGTAGGCAGCTACATTAGCTAGCGCCTCACTGTTAGCCAGCTCTCCCCAGTCACCTAATCCTCCGTAGGCACCTGTATTGGCTAGCACTCCAGCGTTGGCTAACCCTCCCAAGCCACCGCCATAAGCTTCGGCGTTAGCTATTGCCAGTGCGTCTGTGGCGCCGTATCCTCCATCTAGAAAAAGATTCGGACCACCTGGAAATATTACGTATTTCTTTATAATATATTTAAAGCATCTGATTTCAGTAAAGAAACTTCAAATATATACATATAACCTCATAGTGCCTATAAAATAACACATAATTGAGAAACGTTATTATAAAGTTCTATGTGTAAGTCAGTGATTGTCGTGATTCAAATCGATAAATGTTTGACTGTTGATTTGTCAATCTTACTATGGTCGTTGTTATATTATGTACATACAGTTAGGATTGGGTGACTTGTCCAAATAGACGATGTTGTATCTAACGTAGCATGTAAGGAGAAGGCACGGGTTGTTCGGTGACTGGAATGGTACCATCGGAGGCTTGTACCGGCAGATCGGCGCTAGAAACAACAAAATAGGCTATCACTTCAAACCAGAAAACAGAAATATTTAGTATTATGAAATCACACTCACCGGTAAACAAGATATGCGATACCGGACCTGCAATAAAAGCAATTATTAGCTAAATAGATTATTGATATAAATCAAATCTTCAGAAAATTAATTATTTAATTTTACCATATGGAACGGGTACAACAAGAACTTTCAGTCCTTCCGATACGCCATTATACCTATTGATCGGAATAGCAATCGGTGGAGACGGTACCAGTACTCGTGAAGGTACAGGACCCGGTTCAGAAATAGGTACCGGGATTTCTATAGGTGATGACGGTACAGGGAACGGCATATCGACCGGTACCGGTACGGCTGGACCGGGGACGAGTACTGGTCGGGGTGGACTCAGTGCAGGGCCGGGTACAAAAACTCTTTGTGGGATCGGACGGATCGATCCAGGCACTATGATCGGCTCACCTGTGAAATAAAACGGTTTGTGGGTACACACCACTTCAAAAATCATTTAAAAAATACTCTGTACCAAAGACTTACTGGGCTCAGTTCATAATCTGGTTTTAATAGTAGTAGTCCACAATGATAGATGAAGCTTATTTAAAATACCTAATAAAACCTACACTAGGCGACGGTCTGTAAAATAAATTGTACTTACAGTATGGTTCTGGAAGCGGTATCGGTTCTGGAAGCAGTATCGGTTTTGGAGCCGGTATCGGTTTTGGAGCTGGTATCGGTTTTGGAGCCGGTATCGATTTGGGAGCCGGTATCGATTTGGGAGCCGGTATCGGATATGGCAGCGGCTGTATCCATGGCAATGGGATCGGCATTAGCGGTGTCGGTGGTATAGGTGGCCCTTTAGAAAACAAAGCTAAGGAGAAAAGCACTTTCTTGCTGACGGTATTTTATTCTAATTTTATTCTTAGTCGTCATTTGTCGAGAATTTAGAAAGTGTGTACCTCAGAGACGGGTCTCTCGGAGACCAACCCGAAAATCCAGTTTAATGCTCAGTCATGCATCCTTGATACAACGCAAGGCATCAACCCCTGGGTCTAGAAACTTAAAATGCATAGAGATTTGAGAATGCTAAGAAGAGATTTTCTGATATCTACAAATTCTACGCGGATAAGCCTTCAATACAATGACGTTCACTTATGCCATGTATGCTGGCTGATCAGGACGCGTTGGTCTCCAACTTTCCTTACATTTTGGACGTCTCTCTCGTAATGAAAGCCATTGTACTCACAGTACGCGTTACAGCCAGAGCACTGTACGCACTTCGGGACCAGCAAAAATGGAGAAACTGTTGAACCATAACAAGCGCAGACGAAGCACTCGGCCCCATACCTTTGGTAGTACATGTCGCCTACTTCGCTACATCGCGACAAACCACCTAAAAACATGTTTTGTTTGAGATCATAATATTTTTTGTAGAATATAATATTGACACTATTGCAAGGAAGCAAGTCCAAAAGCAAGCCACGTTTATGGTGCTTTGGCTTCATCTAAACTTTATAATGGAAATATTTGTTTTATTTCCAAGATATGTATATTCATTTTAATTATTGTAAACATTGTAAGTACAGAAGTTGTATAAAACATTATTCTTAATAATAACAGTAGCCCAAATCTCGAAATTGACTCTTCCTTTTACATAAATCGGTTGAGATGTTTAGTCATGAATATTATGAAACTAACAGACTTTCGCATTTACACTATTAGTAGGGACTTCCTGAATCTTCCGGCCAGTTGACTCAGTTGTTTGAAAAGGGTCCGGTTGCCCTAAATCCAGTTTTTCGTGTTCGAAATCTTCGTAATCCAGTATTTTTCGAAGTTTTTTCGAAGCTCTACATTAAAATTATAAAGAGAAAAATATGTTTTGTTTCTAAAACTACTGGACTAAATTAGATAAGACTTAGTATGAGAATAAATTGTCACCTCCAGTGGAACATATCAGTATTAGTTTCCAATATTTGGGGTAAGGTTCTTATCTGATAGTTACTTACCAATTAAGTCGTTGCTAAGAATTTCGTGAGGTAGTACCATCCGACTGACCGTTTCTTCTCCATTATTTTCCTCGTCTTCTGTAAGTAAGTAATTTTGGACAAGGTTTTTGTCCAAAAATAGTAGTAACTAATAAAACACACATTACTCAAAGGATACGGGTCAAATAGACCCGGATATGGGTCAAATACATCCGGATATGGGTCAAATAGACGCAAACGTAATGCTAAGCGACCTGTTTTATGGAGCCTAACGTTTACTTTACTTTTAAAATAAAATACATTTCGACTCGGACTGGGACATTTTTACAAAAAACTACCTATTTACTATTTAGGATTTTAAACAAAATGGTTATTTTTTATTACGAAAGTTATTTAAAACGAAAAGAAAAATATGACAAGTTTCCCATATTATCGTTGTGAAAAAATAGTCGTAAAAACTTTTTTTGGGCATTCGTTACAAAATAACCTTAAAGAAAGAGGTTTAGTAACTAAAGCGACAATAGCTCGAGGTCCTCTTCATCTATGATAATTATAATGATTTAAATCTATAGACTAACCCCGTGGTCGAGCCCAGACTCCTGTCAGTAGAGTGAACACCAGGATAAAGTCTACAATGGTAGCCATGACTGATCGCTCAGCCAATACCGATCCAACAATGACATAACTCCCATCGACTACCCTTTATATACCAAAACTAGCTCTCCGCCCCAAAACCCGTGCAAATCGATCCTATAATTAAACTAAATTAAATTAGTTTTATTTAGTTTAAATTAAGCGTTAAGTGTTGATTTGATTAAATATTTTACTGATATATAAATTACATTATTTACTTACTTGATTCTTATTATCTATACTAATATTACTTGTCTTATTATTTATATTTTTTTGACATAATATCATAGGCCAGCGTTCGACCACTATCACACTTGCCTGATAGGAGATGACAACGTAGCACGCGCGTCTAGTAGATGAAATATTATAAATAAGTTTCATTATTCCTGTGTAATTATTATCGTTGGAAACTATTTGCCTAGTTTTTAGCTTCAATATTGGATATATATTTTAGGCATTGTTTTTTTCAAAAATAACATACTAAAGGTGGGTTGAGTAGTGGGTGCAATACTACGGGAGTCGAACTCGCGACCCTTGGTTCATTCTATTCTTATCACCTAGGCAACCATACTACCGATGATCGTTTTACCGCTCAATTAGAATACAAACATTTTATATTTGTCTTTAAATAAATAGTCGCTGTCAGTTATTCAAAACGGAATATTTACCATGTTTTTATTTTGTGCAGCTCGTGTATGACAAACAAAAAGACAAAATATACATGAACATGCCATAACCAATTTGTCATTCAACACATTCCACAAATTCGTTTTCTATATTAATAAAACCGGTCCAGACCGTCTGGGGCTGGGGGTGTTAAAACCATCCCTCCCTACCGGAAACGCAGGTACCTGCCGGAACCGGAAGTGCGACCCACTAATGACGCTCGGTGGCGCCATCTATGTGAGGTTTTCGGTTTTGATTTTTATTATGTTAGCACCATTCGACGTCCATTTTAGGTTTTGTGAAAAGGACCTGACTAAAAGAGGTTTAGTTGCAAAAAATAGTCCGTATACAAGAACAAGTAGGTTTTGTGTAAAAAGTTGGCGATTTTAATGAAAAGTTTAGCCTGTTAAAATTATGTTAAAATTAAAATTGTAGCTCAAAGACATTGCGGTTTAGTTTTTGTAAGGGGCTATTGTTATTTATTAATAATAAGTACTTATATTCAATCAAATTTGTTAAAGGTCAGCACTCAATGTTTATTAATTAGTATTATTTAGTATGATAGGATTGTTTGAAAGGCCAAATATTTCACCTTAAATTCATCTTTCGACGAAGTTTTTTTTTATTGTAACGATCAACTTTGGTCACCATATCACAAGGCTAATTCCTTAGTTTTCGACGCCGTGTACAAAGTCATCAAGTATTTATTTAGCTATTTAAAACCAAATTTATTGAATAAATGTTAAAAATACCGGAAATTCTCGTAGGAAAACGTGAATTTCCCGGATTTTCGGTTCCGTAAAGTTTGCTAACTCATCGTAAACCTATTCTTACTTGTTGAACCAAGCGACAAGCATACCTTAGAGTAAAAATATCTACTAGTTATAGAGAGGCCATTTCACTCATCGCCCATCAGGCTGTTCCTTTGAAGGAACTATTAAACCTTTTTGTCTCAGTAGTTTCTTTACAAAAGCCGAAAGAACTACTCACACTCATCTGTTCTCCTAGTACCTCTACAGTAACTACTTATAATTTCTTATCGGCACTTTCAAAAACGATTTCAACAAAACCCGTCCTGTGGTTTAGACGATATTAAGTGATTAGGAATTTACACAAAATAGACGCGATAAACAAAACCCCTTTCGTCGGTTAAAAAACAAAAGACGATCTGTATATAAAACAAAAAAAACGATGTAATAAGCAAAACGTACAAAATATCACAGAATTCATACTACAAGGTTTCTGAGTCCGTTGCTCTCTAGACATATCCTTTCTCTGTGGTTTCCACTTACACAAAGAGGGTCTAACCATATAAGTACTTAGTTAGTACCTAACAGCTAAGTTAACCACGAGACACGGTGGTGGTGGTGGTGGTGACCCGTTCATTACATTAATGAACTTACAATTAACTTAGGGTACTTGTCCTTATTCCGGAGTCCTGTAGAGGGATCTTATCGCGGGGTTTTGAGGGTTGTCAACGTGTGAACACACCTTTAGTTAAAAGTGGTTTCGCTAATAGCGTGAGTCGATCTTTATTTATTACTAGCTGCGCTCCGCTGCTTCACCCGTGTAGATCTGATGCTGTGGGAATATTGGGATACGTCTCTTTTGTTATAAATAACAGGGACGTGGAAGTACAGCAATATCTGTATATATAAAAATCTTGTGTCACGATGTATGTTGCCAATAAACTCCAAAACTACTGAACCGATTTCAATCAAATTTCACATGTACCCGTAGTTTGGTCTAACTTACTGAATAGGATAGTTATCATCTCAATTATTCGCTTATGTCGTGAATGTAAACGAATAAAATGTATCAGTTAATGGTTTCTTAAGCAAGTCTTTATTTACCGTTTAGTTTTATAAAGATGATACATAGATGGCGGTGTACGTTGATGCATCGATAAAATTCTTCAATATTGTTTGACATCTCGGTTGCAAATACACCCAATAGATGGCGCTGTGTTCGGGACTTACGCGGGTGAAATCGCGGGGCGCAGCTAGTATTAACGTATTTTAGTAATGCTTGACTTTAGGACGCATCAAATTAAAATAAAACTTACACAATCGGAACAACGGGAAAAATATTCTCACTCCTCTTACCAAATGAAATTCAGAGGATAGGGAATATCCTAAATTTTCATTCCTATGGAGCAAACTCCAAAAAAACTGATCTAGTGCTATTCTTGAGGGATTAGGTATTCAAGATGGAAATAATTTGCATGATTTCTTTGTATGTTGGAAGCAATGCCCGACCTTCCCTTTCTACATTTGCCACTGTACTTCTGACCGGGACTGTACATATAGGAAGTATTATAGTATAGGTATAGTATGTAGGTATCTATAGCTATGATTGAATGAAACAAAACTCTGAATAATGTAATATCCAAACGGATCATTCTGTTTCCCGAGTGATTGATGAAAACTCAAGATGGCGGATTCCCGCCTTGCTTCCTGTTGACGTTCAATTTAATAGATTTTTTTGTCTCAAGCGGTCCCAATCCTGTGAGATTTTTTGTAAATTTCCGTATTTGTGTGTGCCCCCTTCATTCTAATAAAACTTTGTATGGGTGCATTAAGTATTTCTTAAGTTATTTATTTATTTCTTAACTTATTTCTAAACCCATAAGATAGAAAAAAATAATAGGAAAACTTTACAACGTGTGACAATGGCATTGTGCGCTTTATGAAACCCTTTAATCCGATAGATATCTATCTTCCTATAAAATTATTATAAAGTACGAGATGCCTGCTTAAGACAGATAATTGTCATGCACCTCCAAACCTGTGTAGTCCAAGCGGTCACTGTATACACGTTACAGTTTTATGACACTGCAAACAACGCCATCTAGCCTCAACTTAAGCAACTACCCTTGTAATAATTGACTAAACAATGAATAGAATCTGTGTATGTTGTGCATATACAGATATTTGTTTCTGGTTCTGAGTATTTAAGAATGTAGAGTTTTCAAATTATTATCTATTATTAGAGTTTTTTTATTCTAATAATGTTTGTCTAATAAATTCGTGAGTTGAAAGAAATTCTAGACTTCAACTCAAGCAGGATCTTAGAATCTTGCTTGAGTTGAAAATATTCTAAAAATAGCAGTTTTGGATCTACACCTTGGTTACCTAATTATCCATAAAATTGTTAAAGTCGATAAGTTCTATAAAACACGCCCAATCGCTAAAGTTTAGGCTAGATGTCGGTGTGAAATGTCATATAATATTATTCGTATAAATATAATAAGTGCTCCAATTTTCGGTATTAAACTAGGTAAAGGCTAGAATTCATTGTATAACTTCATTTTAGTTTAATAATGCGTAACGTCACGGATTTTGGTTGATAATAATTTCATATCGGTTTAAAACAGTTAATAAAACTAAATGTGATATTATTCGATAAAATTAAAATAAATGACTACACCATAATTGAATAATAAATTTTCACTGATTAAATTTCAAAATGTAGGCTAGTTATTTTCACAAGTAAAGTTAGAACCATATATCGTCGACGCGACGCGTCCAAATAACCAACCCAAAAAAATAAAAGTGAAAAATATTTATCAAACAATCATTCCGCAATGTTGTGGTCAATGACTCTAAGTCCAAGATACAGTAATTGATTTTTGAGTATACAAAAACACTACGAAAATAAATAGATTTTACAAAAGTCGTATAACAAAAGTTGTGCTATTTAAGATAATCTCTCTTGATTAAATTCCTAGAACCACCTCCTTTCATATTATTGCAAGTGTTTGGCTGAACCGATTTTGATACCTATAAGTGATAGGACAAAAGTAGTGTTAATAGCTATACTATTTAAAAAATGGCGCATTTTTTGCTTTGCGCTCTAACCTATTTAGGTTAATATAAAAAATCCGAATAATCGTAACGTCATTTTGTTATGTTTGATAAGTGATAATGGTAGTTATGGCACAAAGTCTGCGTTTGTCTTTAGTTGACTAAGTATAAAAAAGTGCAGTGTCCTCCGGTAGCACAAAGCTCAGTAACAGACTGTGCAGTGTGCACTGTGCAGGTGGACTGGAGCATGAACAAACGTTCCGTTATCTTACAATATTCTACAAATTTGTATGTTAGTTATATGTAGAAAGCTGGTGTTCTCGAATTACATATAGGCTACATTTTATTCTGAACTTTGTTAGATGTCTCACTCAAACTAAAAATAGGTTGGATAGGAAAATATGACTAACTTATATATCGACGTACAGCTTAAACCAATGGACAGGCTATTCGGCATACAGATAGCTGTTAGGTATGACGTAGCCATCCACTAAGAAAGGAATTCAGAAAATTAACGAACAAGTAAAAAAATGTAAAAGTAAGTCTTTTATAAGTATAGACCTGAATCTCTCTCCAGCTTATTTACTTCCCGAAATAAAATTCCTGAAAATTCTTTTTCATCTTAAAGCGACCATTTCCCCTATAATCTTGATTTTACTGAAAGTCAAATTAACTGAAAATCTTTAACGGTCTATAATGATCGTCATTATTTTCAGTACCTACTTACTACCGTTTTAGGAAACTCTCGCAGACTTACGATACTGATTGAACGCGTACCTTCTATCAAAGTGGTTGCGTTAGCTACATTATGTTTCCCTCATATCCGTTACTAAGTATGACGCTACATCCGTCTATTTGTTTTTGCAACTCTTCTAATCGATTTTAAACACGTCAAAATTATACGGGGATGGAAAGGGGACCACGAATAAACATTTTAACCTGACAGACAGTACTTGATATTAAATTTTATCACCGAGCCTTTCGAACTTAGTATATTTCGTTTACATTCGAAAGGCCCAAGGATTGACCTTAGGCCTTTCGAAAAGACATGTGTCTATGCGTGTAGTATTTGGTCTCCTCTGTCCATTAGGATTCAACATCTCGATCCACCAGTGGATTGAATAGCACTTGAGTCTGAACTACTGGACCAATTTAACGAATCTTCGTTTAAAGATATTAAATCCCTTTAAAAAAATGGGTTATTATCCCTATTTTTATGCTTCAGAGACATCTAAGGTAAGACTGACGCACAGACCATGTGTTACATGACACTGACGTCGTATTAAGCCATTGCTATAAAAATGTCTACTAAAAAGTGAATTTAGCGCCAAGATAGTCTATAGTCTGCCGGAGCTCTTTCAAAAGCTCCTAAAAATCGTGCGATAATTAGTTAAGAGTTTGAGGAACACGTAAAAGCTCGAGGCTTTCATGAGGCTTTATACTTAAAAGCTTGTGGTTTTAGAATTTAGTTGAAAGTTTTCGTTTTTGATATTTGGGTTAAAGTGACTGTTATCCGGATGCCCGCGTATTTAATAAAAATTAAAATTCATTTACTTCAGATATAATCACATATTGACCTACAATATTGAATTGAGTTACAATTATTATGTGTATATTTTTTTTTTCTTAATTTTTGAATACCCTAGATATTAATATGTAACATTATTTTGTAAAAAATAATGGTACCACTCAGTGTGCCCAGAAGGATAGTTTCAAAGTAGTTGTATATTATATAAGATTCTAAAATAACATTGTTAAGTTGGGTTAGTTATGCCGAGAAATCATGGTGTAGAGTCGCATTTTAATGTCTTATGTTTGTAAGAAAATCTTTCAATATATTAAATTTTGCAGGATTCCGGTGCGACATACCTTTGAAATGATTTCAATTGTGTTAGTTAGAAGATAAGTTTCGTTGATAACATTATGTTGTTCAAACGCTATGTACCTAAGTAAGTTGGATTTATAAGATATAATAACGTAGCCTAAACTAAGTTAAATATTAAAGCACATAAAGGAGACATAAGCAAAATGCCTTTCGCCTATAACTTAAATTATTTTCAGGGGAATGATTATTACTTTGGCATGATGAAATGTTGTTAAAATTTTATTAAGTACGTATATTTGTGAGTAATTGTTTTCTAACACATTTTAATATAATTTAACCACGGAAATAGCTTAAACAAGACAAAATTGACTGTACATGTATTTTCTTACTTAAAAATACACTTAAAATCGACAAGGAATTTCCGTTTTTAACTTATAGGTAAGTACAAACATGTAGGAAAAGAATTCACCTATACCTATCTAAACGGTCCACAACAACCATTTTCCATGCAATAATTAACAATTTTAGATATGAGCGTTACGTATTTTGCGTTTGGCTCCTACATGCACCTTAATAATCTTCCCACACAAACTACCAAATCCCAAATGACCTAAATCATACCTAAATTACTTCAAAACTTGCGAGTTGCGACTAAACCAAACCAAAACACCCGAGAGAATAAACAAACAGACAATGAATTAATTCAATTCCTAACTGATATAAAATTAAACAGCCTAACTTTACAACACACACAAAATATAACTCTATTTCTTTACAAATAAGCTACATATTTAAATGGTACGATCAAAACGGCCTATCTCTCAACCAAACGCAGAGAAAGAACAACTCTATTTATGGATTTATAAGGTAGATTTTCAAATGATTTGTGTAGCTAAACAGCCTTATTTAGATCACGAAGGAAATGCAATTCTATATCTCTATACATAAGATAGATTTTTCAATGTTGTTAGTGGTCTCACCTGGCTTTTCCCGAAGGAACGAGAAGTTGGCAACTAGACGCGCTTCTGCACAAATAATTTGCGCTAAGTTTGTGCATGTTCCGATGATTCAAATGTTTGTGTGGCTTCCTGAACATGTGTTTCTGAAGTTATTGAGGTTAAATTCTTGAGGGCAATGGAAATAAATTAGTTTTGGTTAACAAATAAAGTATTATTGAATGATAAATTAAGACGTGGTACTGAGGAATCAACCGATTCCTGGGGCCTGGTGATAGAGCTGGAAGAGGGTAGAGGCACTCATCTTCTAGACAAGATAGGTCTATCGCTTTCGGACTCTCTAAATCATCCGAAGTCCAGGGTCTAATGATGGAGTGATACTAAGCACCTTTCCCTTTTAACCAGAGAGACCTGATATTTAAAGACTTTCGGCCGTAAAACATAAATTTTATTAAAATGGAAAGTCGTGAGGTCTCAGTTTTAGGCAAAAAATCCTAAATTAGTTAAAAATGTATGAAGTAGTTACTTATATTGTCCGTCACTAGTGTCCTCGGTTCAGTTTAGGTGTTGTATTGCCTAATACTTTATTACTTTCAGTATACAGGTACTACAAGCTGTCAAAGAAAATACAATAAACAAAGATCTCTGCTGTTAGTTTGCTCATAAAATATGAACAGGCGCTAAATATAAATACAGAGCAAGCAAGCACCTGACAGTTAGTAGTCGTGTTAAGTCACTTTTCTAAATGAATTATTCCTTAAAATAGCTATCTAGACGTATTGTATATTTTCAGTCTATATTTTCATACAAGATCAATCCGAAATTGGTCTGTTTTGGATTTAATAAAAGAGTGACCAATTGGAATACAGTTTTACAGTTCACGTCAAGTGGAATGATGTCATAAATATGAAAAACGATACCAGCACTGTCCTCTACGTATACTTTCTTGCAATTTTCACAACTGTACCGAACGATTTTAAACTCTTTGTTTATGCAAATAGAGTTCAAGACAATTTAACGAAAAACTTTTTCGGGGAAATATTTAATTTTCAACCATAAATTGTTGAAGTTTGAGTTGAAAGTGCAGTGTCGGTTAAAATTTTCATAATTTGTGGAAATTTTTATTATTCCCATAAGAGATAGTGTGGCTTTTTACGTGTCATTTGATACTTTGTTACTTGGAACCGGCGGCCATCTTGGATCTTCATGAACTTTCAGTGTGAGGTCAGTTTATTGGAAATGATTTTTGATAAAGAAACTAGTAGGTAAACAGATTCTGGATTCTTAAATTTAAAAAAATATTGTTACGAACTGCATCTTTTGTTAAAGTATTTTACGTGGGTTGAGATGGCGGTCAAAGGGAATGTAGTGTAGCTCATAGTAAGTAATTACCAATTTCAGGCAAGACATGTGGTGCTCAACTGATTTTCATTAAATACAGCTTAGAATACTAACAAAACTTTCAGCTTTCATATAAAAGACAAACGTATAGATACCCCATTTTGTTTATAATAGGTTAAATATCTGTAGAAGTTCCTACTTTTATACAAATATAATCTAACTTGAAAATAACTTACTTTTTCAAAGAAAAAATAAGGTGTATAGTAGATAAAGATTGGTCCCATCCGGACCCAGATTGATGGGCTCAGTTGGATCGGATACGCGCTAATGAGAACTTGCTGATTGCAGCTGTTTGCAATTGGTTTGAATATAAACGAGAAATGGGATTAGAAAGAATACTTAAGTGCAAAAAAAACGATTTTGCTATTTTTGAAGGAAATCTATAAATATAAAATTCAAAGTCCTGACTGACAGATATATCAACGCACACCGTAAGCCAACAGATGAATCGGGCTCAAACAGATAGTCAATATGACGTAGGCATCCGCTAAGAAAGGAGTTTAGAAAATGTAATCCCTACAGCAAAGTCGCCGGTGCAATATTCTTATAAAATCATATTTAACAAGATTTTTCTTCTATTGTATGCTATATATATGATATATATAGGTGTCTAAAAAACATAGATATTTTAGTAATGGCGTACTGCAAGTTTATTCTAATTTTTTTATTATTTAATTTGCTTCAAAATTATCTTCATTTATTGTTTTTAGTGTATTTTACAAAGTATCCGATTAAAAAGAAAGGCATTACTCCAATGGTCACTTTATTGAATAAAAAAAATCAGTTCTAAAATTCAAAAACCAATGAAAAGGCCGCTTTGAAAACTGAACAAAAAAGCTCCTGATATATTACAGGAAGGATGCAACTCCGAAAGCTCCTGAAAACGCTGAAAGCCCAAGAGACTACGTTCTTATTAAAACTTACGGCAACTTATAGCAACTTTGTAGCAACTTTAGCAACTCGGCAAGTTACAGGAACTTCCAGTAATTGTAACGAAATCGGCCGCTTTATTAAACACTCGCAATTAATAGTTTGTTGTTTTCCAAGTTCATTGTGTTTTTCCTATCGAACAGCCATTTTTGTTACCTATCTAAACGTTACGTGGGTACAGTCGGCAACGGAATCGCAAACACATCGTAGAGTTCTAAAATTACTATTTTATTTTCTAATTCATTCATGAGTTGAAAGACTTTAAACTTCAACTAAAACAGGACCCTTAAAATCTGGCCCTAGTAGTAAAGTTTTATTCTAAACATATGAAATGCTTTGTCCTGACTGACAGACGGATCAACGCACAGCTTAAACCGCTGATCGTAGGCATCTGAGACTTGGAGGTTGTGTTCTTTGTATGACGTAGGCATTCGATAAGAAAGGATTTTCCGAAATTCTACCGCTTAGGGGTTTCAATAATTTCGCAACACCATACAATACTGACCATGATTAAAGGAAAAATAATTAATTCTTTGTTTTTAATCATAGAAATTTCTAAATAAAATGGGAACCTTCTTTTTAATCATAAAAAATATTAACAAAGATCTCAACAAAATGGACAGCTAAAATACACAAACTAGGTAACGAAGACGAGAATGATATTCAAAATTGTCGGCTCAGCTGGCGAGTTTGAAAGCTCCGAGCTTTAGAACGTTGTCGCACCAGGTGTGACCGTTTCACTTATACTTGACACCTTGCTTCATACCTTTAGAGGTAAAACTTTATTATAAAATAGAGAGTTTTGGCAGAAATGTGACGAATACAATATGAAGTGTTTTCATTTCACATTGGTGATAATTGCACATTTTCCAAAACTTTACTCAATTTAGTCAGTGAAGGTGCCGAATGGAAAACACAGACAGTCGAACAGAGAGTGATCTTATAAGGGTTCCTTTTTTACCTTTTGAGGTATGGAACCCTTATAAGATATTTGATAAGATTTTGATAGGGAAATGAAATTTAAAATGCAATAAGCGATTTTCTTTGTTGCCCCAAAACTCCTCGAGGTAATTTAATTGGAGAATAATATTAAATAAACCTCATACAAAACTGATGACCGGACAATATCAATAAACAAACTTGACACTTTTCACTATTTTGGCTACATTTAATGCTACCTGCTAATGGTCTCATAAAGGTCGATGTCAAAATGCGCATTTGTCAGACGCTTTCTGGATGTCGATCGCAAATATATTTATTCTGGTCTAACTTTTACAAAAGTGTAGGAAACTTTACGTAAGTAATAACTTTGCCTTGTAATAACGTCAAGTGTAACAGTATTTCGACTTTACTAACATCAAAATCGGAAACAAAGTTTTGCTAATGAAAATAATACTCTACTGTAGTATGTGTATTTTATATCTATGTTCATACCCTATTTTGTTAACCTATAATAAATTGTCGACTGGGAGTGTTTTATAGTAAAAATGTTTTTTTCCTAATTGGTACTAACATTTTCCTTCATATGGCCTTGTTACTTAATTTCACCTACGTAGTACTAAGAGAAAAGATAAATCTTTAAAAAATCATAAATTTTATATAAATTAATAATAATAAATTTTATATGATTTTTTAAAGATTTGTCCATGCCTCAAGAGGTTGAAAATCGTAAATCACTCGGTCTTCCCTCTGTCTGTCCGTCTGTAAAGACCTTTTTTTCTATTTTTGTTACCTTAACCCGCTTTAGAATCAGAAGACGAAATTTTATCTACGGAAGGAAGTATCCTTGCTAGTAGTAATTTTACTCGCTCTATTATCAAAAGGAAAAGGTATTCAAGATAACAACTGCTTCTACAAAGTAACAATTCCAAAATTTACGAGTACTACCACTTTATCTTGAAGTACTTCCTTTACAAAATATAGTACGGAACCTCAATAGTGTTGCACGGTACCCCAATAACTAGTTACTACTACTGATAACCGGATAGAACCGCAATAAACTAGATAGAACCGGTTTTAAGGTAAACTTTAAGAAGATAAATAACCAAATACAGGGGTAGTGCTATCTATCAAGGGTGGTTGAAGGAAGCAATCAGGTAAGTGGCTCGTTATTCAAGGGATTTGCAGTGGATTCGATTCCCGAATCTAGTAAAATGTGTTATGAATCGGTTTTACTGTTATTCTTAGGCGATTTAATTTTAACACTATCATTTGATTGATCATTATCACTGTTTTTTTTTTTTCAATCAATCTAATGACTTTCATATAATTTAGTTTAAATCGATATTATCCGATTATTTAGAACGAATTTTCTTAATGATTTTCGTATCAAATGTGTTTTTGATAACCGCGTGGGTGTCCAATTCTGTTCTACAATACAAACATCAATCAAAATTAAATTATTCTATTCATTAATCTACACAAAGGTAACCAATTCTTCAACAAAGATAAGAAAGTCGTTTAGCCCGTAATAGACTCACCCACACAACTATTTTTTAATCAGTAATTAATTACGAAGAACGAATTCATGTTGAGCGAGTTGGGAAACGGCTAAAAACCGACCATACTTTTAAACTGAAATTTTCTCCGATATAATTAGGGTGACAATGACCATACAATTTCTTTAAAAGCAACTTTGTTTTTTCGTTAAAGTTATTTTTTACATTAGGGTGACAATGTTTCCCCCCGACATTATCCTAGTTCCATCAACCGTCAACCTTTCAGAGAGAAGAAAAAAATATTATTTTTTCTCAAACAAAAGAAAAACAGAAAATGCTTTCAAGATATCGTATCTGGATCTATTGTGTTCTGAATAGCTATTGAATATTGACGGTGAAAGTAAAATATATTTTGATGAACATTTTCTAAACAAACAGTGGTATCTGCTTACAATCTGAAGGTCGTCGGATCCTGACCAATGACCATGCACCAATGGATGTTTCTTTACAAAAAAATAAATGCATAGGGAGTGGGTCGTAGGAATAATTTCTATTTATTAATGATTTTGCTTTTGATATTGTTGTATGAGTGTTCGTTATCTTTACAAAAGTAGGTACTTATAAATATGACATGTAACTAAATAAATAAAAATGAATATAAATATTTCAGGACATTCCACACATCGCCATCTAGCCCCAAGCTAAGTAACTAGACTTGTGTTATGGATGCTAGACAACGGATATAC
Organism: Idaea straminata; assembly: GCA_951213275.1. Lineage (NCBI taxonomy): Eukaryota > Metazoa > Arthropoda > Insecta > Lepidoptera > Geometridae > Idaea > Idaea straminata. Next base: position 454,309 of record OX577862.1, read on the forward strand.
TACTTATATACTTTTCTTTTGTCAATATGTACTTATAATACATAGAAACAACCAGACCACAGACAAATATCTAAGCATAAATACTTGGAGATATTAATAAAATATTGTATTGTTTTTGTATTTTATTGAAGTAATAACATCGTTCTGGACCTTTTTCGTACCTTTTATAAAGTACTGTTTTTTTTATCTTAGTGCTTTGAGTTATCAGTCGATTTGCTATATATTTAAAGATGTCGAACTTCTTCTTCGTCGCGACTTCGCGACGCAAAGGAGTGGTTACTTACTTTTTACTTACTTACTTTTACTTTACTTACTTTTTATTCTATATATAAATGACTTTCCGAAATCAATTACACAACATATGACGTTATTTGCCGATGATAGCACAATACTATATATAGGTAACCAACTAAGTGAAATCGAAGGAGAGGTCAACTCCACTCTTATCGACCTTATTCAATGGCTTATAAGTAACAATTTAAAAATTAACCTTGATAAAACCTTAATAATGCATTTTAGACATAGGCAAACTGGTGTACGGTATGACATGGATATTAATTACTTGGGACATAGTATTAAGGAAGTTGACTCTACGCGTTTTTTAGGTTTAACAATAGACAAAAATTTGACATGGAATTTACATACGGACATTATTATTCAAAAGTTAAATAGTTTCTCTTATGCCTTATCTAAATTAAGTAATATAGCTGACCTGTCGACATTATTGATGGCATATCACGGACAAGTCTCATCGATCCTGCGATATGGTGTTATTTTTTGGGGGTACTCAACTGGAAAACACGATGTTTTAATAGCCCAAAAAAAGTGCATAAGAGCAATGTGTCGTATAAAACAAATTGAATCTTGTAGACCTCATTTCAAAAAATTAAGGATATTAACTTTTACATCCTTATATATCTATGAAGTAGCCAAATTTACGAAAGAAAATATTCACTTGTTTTATGTTTATCCGAAAGGGCATCGGAGACAGGGTTTAATACGCTCCGATATAATGTCTCGTACACGTCATCTTAGCAATAGTGTTTTCTGTATGTCACCCACTATATATAATAAATTACCGTCATCTATAAGAGATCTAAACAATATGGAATTTTTGCATGTTTTAAACGATTTTTTAATTAATAAAGTATATTATTCTATAGATGAATTTTTAAATGATAAAATTTAATATTGACATTGTATTTAACTTTTATTTTATCATTATTGTTGACATTTTATTTGATTGTAATTATTGACATTAAATAATTTTGGTCATAGTGTGGGTAGGGTTATATGCGAATGACAATTACTATTATTACCTATATTATTAATGTTACTTTAAGACTATATTTGTATTCATGTGCCAATAAGGTGAAACATGGCCGAACTTATACTAGGTATAATTACCATATACTTAACATCATTGTACCCATGTTTATGAATGAATAAATGAATTGAAATGAATTGAATTGAATTGGTAATGTGTTTATCAGTCTATATGTATATAATGTACATGTATGTTTCTATACCCACGACATATATGACGACCCAGTTGGCACAATGGTCACCATGCCGGCCTGCCAAACACAGGGTTGCGGGTTCGATTCCCGCCTCAGACATGTATTTATCCTTAGATATTTGTCTGTGGTCTGGTTGTTTCTATGTATTATAAGTATATATTTACAAAAGAAAAGTATATAAGTAGTATATCCGTTGTCTAGCACCCATAACACAAGTCTAGTTACTTAGCTTGGGGCTAGATGGCGATGTGTGGAATGTCCTGCAAAATTTATATAATTTATATTTATATATCCTGAATAATATGTAACAAATGCTAGAATATAGAATAATTCTAGAATATGGAATATTATAGGACAGTATCGTTTTATTAGTGAGATGTGGCCCGCGTTGGATGCTGAGTGCACTTCAACTGAGGTGTGCTTTGTTGTAGGGTGGCTACGATTTCATGATACTAATGGATTTGTCTCCTTGAAATGTTTAAATTATAGTTAGGTAAGTCAAGTTACATACTTTGGATTATAATTTTACTTCATCCTTTTTTATTGTTGAGTTCCTACTGCCTTTACTTTATCATCGTTTATTTCATCTTTTGATATAAAAGTTTTTAATAAAAAATGACACAAATATTACCTCTTTTAAAAATATGATTAGGTAATAGTTAATGATTATAATAATAAAAAAAGTTTTTTTACTTGATTATTTTAGCGAAGTGTAGGTATAATGTGATACTTCGATTGGAGTTAATTTGAATAATTGAATGATCCAAGTGTTAAACTTAAAAAAATTGTGTGGAATGAAAAAATCGTACAATATTTTTTCGTATTTTATCTCCTCTTAATCGAAACTGATATCCACCGTACCTAAACCTCATACCACCATTATGTGCGAGACCCGACACTTGACTTCTGATATCGACGGACTACGACGTGTCCCGGTTGTACTCACCATACACTGAACAAAGAGAGCCGCACATCATTTGCTTGAAACTATTCAAAATTGGTTTAGTATTTAGGTGAATGAGAATTGATTCAGACAATAAACAAGCGATCTGTAATCGAATTGAATAGTCGATCAGCTTTCGAAAAGTATGTATGTAGTCTACACTTGACCAAGATTTTCGCCAAAAAAAAACATTCTCGCAAATTTTTTGAGTGATCTTTGGACTCTTTCCGTTTACATAGGTACTGCCCAAATGGGACGAATTTGAGGGATCAAAAAATATATTGCAGTTTCCCTAAAACCAACTTTTAAAGCAGTAAGGTCAGTTTGCTATTAAATGTGCGATTTTTTTTTTTAAATAAAATATTTATTTAATTTTTTCCTGGTCATTAATGTGTTATAAAGAGTATAAATTGATGTTTTACTTGGTATAGACATCAGCACGAACCCTGAGCGCAAACAGCAAACAAAATTCGAGATTCTCGCCGGTAACTATACTTAATTTAAAAGCAGTTAAAACTAGCTAGAATGTTCACATGTGACACATAACTTGTGAACTAAATAAGTGGTCATCTATGAACACCTACACAGCGGTAGGTTCATATTGCCCAGATACCGCAATCAATATGTTAATGTAATAAGAAACTTAATGAAACATACATACCCACATTTTTTGGGTTTATTTTTATTACTACTTGTTCATTTCTCGAATTGAACTAGAATGATGACTTGTTGTTTTGCGGTGAAACGGCCTGACCGATTTAGGTGGAATTTATTTAAGAAACAGCCAATTAGAATAAGACAAAGCTGCAGACTAACTGCGCCCCACGATTTTACTCGCGTAAGACCTGATCCCATGAGCATATGTGTGCCAAAACTCCAGTTATCTACCCACATTTTTTTATCGCAATGTTCAGTTTTTGACAACAATTAACTAACACACCTATATTTATTTTATTAGCTAGGGTCGCCCGCGACGTTGTCTTTCTTACTTATGGGTATGTCAAAATAGCCTGATCCGTCCATTACTTTGAGATTTGCGTATGCGTTGATTTATACCTAAGTTAGTCTGAACTTTAAATGGTTTCATCTCTACTCTACCCGATTCAAAAAGATGTAACATAAAATCCCAACTCTACCCGATTACATTCTTGCATATAGAAAAAAGTAAAACTAAAATTAGTTATCAAAATATGTTTCTATTATTATAATATTCATCAAAAGATTAAATGACATTAAAAACCTAATAGAATTGAACGTGAGATGTAAACAAATAGTAATAGTATTGATTCATTCATAAAATGAAGTATTTACGACACGTGGGTGATTCACCGTTACTTGTAGTTAACGTGCTGGATCACGACAATCGCTTACTCAAAATCAAAGACAGAATCTCTTTATTCATTTGGAATCATTCGCATGAAATCACATTGAAACGTCTTAAAAACTAAGGTTAGATTATGTAAACTGTTTGCGCTAATAATGCTTGTCGCTTATACATTTTTTTGTTATTGTACTTTGCTATTTTTATCGTTTGTACTTAAGTGTAGAATTACATTCTACATCTACACTAATATTATATAGAGTTCTAGCAGCGCTCTGCAGTTTCACCCGTGTCACTCTCTATCCCGTGGGTATATCGGAATAAAAAGTAGCCTATGTTTCTGTCAATGAATCGTTTTGATATGTAGGATATTTTGCTTTTAGGTCGTTCCGATATGTCAGGGATCAAAAGATTTTCATTTTTAATTTATTTTAATAATTAATATTTAAGCTATAAGCGACAAGTGAATAGCGATTGGCGTGATCCAGGGCCTATAAACTGTTTGTGCTAAGCTTAATGTTGTCTTAAGATATGCCTGACTATGTTTGACGAAACCCTTGACCTTAAATTAGGAGCTTAGAAAGTTAATATTTTATAACTTTATTTGCATTGTGTGGGTTTTGACTTCTGTGTTTGTTTTTATTATATTTTTATTGAGAAATTTCACTTTTAAAGTTGTCGTTTGAACTATTTGAACTCTACTAAAGTTGTTCATGTTGTTTTCACGCTTTTACACGCATCATGTTCACGAAACACAGCATTTCAGTTTACTCTCGTAAACATGGTGCTTGTAACAACATCGATATATATGGAGTACCAAAAGTTATAAACTTAAAAAAGGTAAAAATTCCACTAACTTTCATAGTGAAGCATCAGAAATAAAAAATACCATCTCCTTTTTGAAATTTTCGATAAAGATGTTAGTAAAATAAAACTCCATCCGTAGTAATGAAACGCCTACAAGGTGTAAATATTTCTATGTTAGGTACCTACCTAAACTATTGACCAACTTTACTCTATGTAACGTTAGAACAGGTTGTGTCCCACGCGTGGGCGTGGTGGACGTCTCTTCACAACTGCCGTTACGATGATAGCTGCATACCTTCTTGGGCAATACTCACCTGCCCACGGGCCCACACGTGGACCTCGAACATTCATAAACTGATTATAATCTAAGAATCATATTTCTTAATATTTTGTCTGGGACTAGCCGAGATTATTTTAAACCGACTTTAAAAAAATGGAGGTTTTCAACCGACTACGATGATTCTTTTTTTGTTAAAGAGCCTACCTCAGAAGTGGGTCCATATTTTGCGGTGAGCGTTATTTAACTGGAATTAAAGCTAGATTTTTACAAATAAAACACCCAAAAGAGTTCGAGATGATAAATATTTCCTGCGAATTATTTCTAGTGCTCAAAATACCAATATTCATTTACCTTAAAAATTTGAGCTGCTTTTTTAAGTCAGTTTATAATGTTTTAATCTACCTACACCTAAACTATTAAATATTAATACCATAAAAACGAAAAACCAACCAAGTTAAATTAAAATTAATGAAGCACCATTGTACATAATTGCTAGAACGTATTCATTTTTATTTAGTTTACTTATGAAAGCCCAAATTACTTTTCTTCCTCTAAGTTTTTTAATGTTTATTTTATTGTTATTTAAGCTTATCTCATTATTTTTATAGTTACGGATAATTAAGTTAATTTAATCCTTTAGTGGTTAAAATGTGTTTATCTTTCCATGGTTCACTTGTTCACTTGTAAAATGCAAAAATGTATTTGAGTGGATATCATATCGTTCGAAAACATAATTAAAGAAAATAGGAATGAAACCTTTTTACAAAATATGGAAAGGTAGTAAAATGTTCATTTCGCAGAATGACCCTAAAAAATATGAACTTGCAGAGATAGTCCAATTCCTAAAAAGTTTTCTCAAAACTAATATGTCAACAAAATGTTGCATAATTGCAACTGACTGTCTGACTGTTGGAATGACTTGTATAAACTTTAACGATTTATAATTTTGTATCGTAAAAATAGCGCTTGTAATAGCATTGAAATATCGAATTCACCAAAAAAGAATAAAAAAATGATAAATATCTCGTTTTAAATAACTTTGGTAGATATCCTTTTTTCATAAACTGCAATAATTAAAAGCTTTTAAGACCTTTTTTTCAGTGATGGCTTTGCACGATTAATACATTATAACCAGTGTCACGTTCTAATAATTAGCAGGTTTTGAGTTCTATATTTTTCTATTAGGCATTTGTGTTTTTCTTTACCCTCTAGATAAATCCTTACCATCATTTTCTTTACCGTACGTATTTAGAAACCCGATCGATACCACTTGACACGGCAAGCTTTGAAAGCTTTGTCACCAGTACATCGGAAAGCTCTCTGGAAACCGTCAACCGCCAGGTGGCGCTTCTGTTTCCTATACAAATAAACACCTGAAAGGTTTGATTGTTTATCTACTTTCTATTTAGAGATTAGATTTTGGTTACGTATTTTCATTGAAGCCGTTTTTAGACAAATTCTTCTTAAATCAAGCTTGTTATCTAGTTAAAATGTAAGTATACCTATAAATGCGTCCCGCGGTTTTACCCGCTTGTCTCTTTGAAAGCAAATTTGATTTCCTACAGACACAAATTACATAATAATTACTACGAACTTGTAAACTTTATCAGCCCCTTTTTACCCCTTTAGAGACTGAATTTACAAAAATCCTTCTTTAGTACTCCCCTACGTCCTAAAGAGAACCCCCATGCGAAGTTTTAGACTCGTAGCTCGCTTAGTTTTAGAAATTTCTTACTGAGGCTTTTTCTCTTATGATTGATTTTGTGTATATTCAATATTTTTCATTGACTTTAATTTTATTTTCCTTGTTCACAGGTAAGCCCAAAACATCAAATGTAATTTCAATTAAATACTTAGTAAGTAAACTGAATGTTATTTTTAATATAATCTAATTTTAAATCGAAATTTTAGTAAAACATGGTGGATAACCCGTTTTTAGGGTTTCGTATCCAGAGGGTAAAAACGGAACCCTTTTACTAAGACTCCACTCCCCGATGCCTGTCTGTCTGTCTGTCACCAGGCTGTATTCAATGAACCGTAATAGATAGACAGTTAAAATTTTCACAAATGATGTATTTCTGTTGCCGCTATAACAACAAATTTTAAAAACAGAATATAATGGGACCCTTGGTGCGCGAGTCCGACTCGCACTTGACGGTTTTGTTAAATAATTTGAGTAGAGTTTTCTTGGTATTTTCCTATGGTGTTAGTTGACCTAGATCCTTAGTTTACTAAAACATCACGTGCGTCTGATTTCTTGTGGGTTTGTTATTATTTTAATACAAATATTGCCCCCATATGATTATCCTAGCTACTAATAGTTTATATTATTAAAAAGTTTAAGTTTTTTACTTCTCCTTGCAAAACTACTGAACCGATCGCAATGAAAATTGGTATGTTGCTGAAACCTTGGAATATCAAATTGACTAATTTGTAAAAGGCTATGTGTCGTCAAAATAACTTCAACATGACGCCACCTAGCGGGCATAAAGTCATGAATTAAAACTCGAATTTTTGAGGTGTTAGTTAATAGCAATGTTCATTCATAATTCTCAATGTTGGACAACCGGTTAGTATTATCAAACTCCAGCACCTACTTGCAATACCTACCTAAATCTAGTCGGACTAGTCGCGGCCACCGACCTTACCTCTAAAGGTCATGGTTATCTATACACATAATAAAGGTAGAAAGGATAAATTGTCTGTATATGAAATATGGAAGCAAATTATTAAAAAAAAATCGATTTAGAGGACTTAGAATACAGTATCAGTAAAATACAAATTAGGTACCTAATACCTATTAAAACTCAGTGTGAAGGTGCAAGTATATTGGCCAGGTTTTGCCTGTCACGGCGTTCTATACAAAGCTGCCTATTTTTTTTTAAAGTAAATTATTTTATTATTGTAATTAATTCAGTGGTGGTATTTTGTAGTAAACAAAGCTTCAGGGTAGTTATCCTTATTTTTGCTGTGGCTTTGCACGATTACTGCATTATAGCCAGAGTCAAACGGTTTTTGCATCTGTGAACATGGCACCTACATTTTATTTACATAAAAATATTTAATATGACATTACTTGTCATGTTAGTGTTTCTTAAATTATTCATATTAGGACTTGTAGCTACTTATTGTTGAATATACACGCACCGACTTATTAGACACTCTTAAATTAAATCGTCAATGTTACAACGATCTAGGTACATCTATGCACAAAAGTGTATGGACCATGACCGACCACCTACACCAAGTTTGTTTGAGTAAGTATCTAGCCAGTACAGTCAGTAAAGTAAGTGATTTAAAGAGGTATTGTATTAGAACACCCCGGTCGCTCACTCGGTCGGTCGGACGGTGTGGGCGCGATTGTACCATAGATTATATTACAGGAAACCCAAATCAAAAGAAAACTAAATGCATATTTTTCAACGACTGAACCATTTATCATGAAACATAGCTAAGGACACATAAAGATAATTTAGGTTTCAGATAAATCGTTTTTTAATCGGATAAGTCATTTCGTAGCTATGATAGCGCATACACAGACAGATGTACCTAGTTGTTAAACTTTAAACTTTTTACGACTTTTTACTTAAAATGAACTTTTTACATTTAATAACATTAAAACGTGCCAAAACAGTAATTAACTAATTACACGCTAAGCACCCTATAGAAACGAGGAAAGAAGATTTAATTTAAAGGAACATTTTCGTATAATTTAAAAAAAAATGTGTTTAAATTATAAATGAGGTATCCCGTCACCCCCCGGAGGATATTTACTTTAATTTAAAACGGACAAATGACAGCCATAATTCACGAGATTCTTAATAAGTATATCTTGAAGATAAAGTTACTTACTTCAACTTGAATGAATAAATTTAAAGTAAATAATCCACTTAATTAAGTCGGAGGTAGCCGCCAAATGCAAAATACTTGTCATTTATATAAAATTGTTAATTTTTGCATGAACAATTGTTGTTAAGTGCTGTTATATATGTTTATCATTTGTAGGCGAGTTCTTTTCCCACATTTTAGTATTATTTTAAGATACTGACTTTTTTCCATGCAATAATTGATAATTATTTTAGTTATAGTCGATAGGCATTTGAAGTTGGGCGTGATTCAGGGCTTAAAGAATAAAAGTGACTGACTGACTGATGAGAAAGAGAACAGTCCAAATCGCTAGAAGTAAAAAAAAACTTCATTGTTTTTGAAAACTGTGTTAAAAATAAAAACACCTCATCTAGAAGTTAGGATGTTCCAATAGTTTGACTTTATTTCAGTACAAAATGTATATAGTTTTTCCGATATTTGCGAAGTTAGCTTAGCGTAGCATAGCATAGAACCTATGTTAGTTTCCAAGAATATTTGTACCTCATTCGAAACTACATAGCTTCAGCGGTTCTAGACCTGTATTAAGTTTATTAGTAATTTTAAAGCTATTTTGTTATAGGGTAGAGAGGTATATTATTTCTCAAAACTTTTACGTTGTATAGTTTGATAAATGGCCCTAAAGTTGATTTGAATTTAATTACATCGATTTTGTACTTTTTTTTTTTTTTTTCTTTTTTATGGCTTCGCACGTGTGCATTTAGCCAGTGTCAAGTTATATTTTGCATCAAATTATGACCCGATTTTTCATAAATCGGGCCTAAAGTGTTTCAATACAGTCAAAGTCGTCATAGTCCGTCAAGTCAGGGGTTATAGTAAAGCGGTGGCAAGTTTACCATAACCTTAATAGGAGATTTGGAGGCAACGAGAAAACTGCATGTTTGACACTGATTTTTACTTTCACTACACTTGTGCACTTTCACAGAACTAAATTGAATAACATTCCACCAGAATTATACAATTCAACTTGGGTTACATCTAAGTTTCATGAAAATAAAACTGCAGCACGACATGTTGTTAACTCGTTCCCGCCAAAAACTCGATTTTGTACTTAAACTGTTCATAAACTGTGACAAATTGAATATTTAAGTTAGGTACCTACTGTTATACTTAATTAAGCGGTTGAATTTAATTTTAAATTGCTACACTGAGTAATTAAGTGCCTACTTTCTTTTTTACATAAATCTATTAAAAAAGCAATAAATTATTTTAACATTTAGAAGATTTTACTAAATATCTCAATCGTAGAATGCGTAAAACTTATATGATATTGTGTCCAATTCACAAAATGTCTGAATCGTGATTTACTTACGTAAATCCCATTAGATTATATAAATAGGCACTTATTTACATAAAGAAATTCATTAAAATAAATATATGTAAATGATATAGCTAGTATTAATATTTAACTATACCGATAAAGCAAACAAAGTTATTGATTCAATCGACCGTTCTGTACACATCTACTTACTCTATGCCCCGTTATAGTTACGCAAGCCACGAGGCGGACGTACGGACGGACAAGCCGTTACTCAGTCTATGTAGTAGGCCGCATGAGCGAACACCGCGTTCGTACCTTTAAAAAAAACAACAACAAAAAAGGAAAAACACCTGTGAACGCGACAGTACGATCTTTCAAATTTGCGAATTTGCGCACTTTTTCGCGTTGACATTGACAGGTGCTGTGTTCTATTTTCAAATAGTGAAGTTTTGTTTGTGCAGTGAGTTAGAAAAGGTTTTATTGTATAATGTGTCAATGGATTTATTTACGCTGAGCGTAAGCACATGGGCCTTGGTATAGAATGGTCCATTCATCCGTTCGCTTTGTTAGGTAAGTATCGAATGGCCGGCCCGACTTGACCACGACGAATCAGCTGATTGCTATCATAAATCAAGCAAGTACTGCTACCATATTTGTAGTTGACTTGTAATAAGGCTTAATAGTTTCTTTTTTAAGTTTTTTTTCTTTGACGGATCCGGGTTTTTTTATTACGCATTTTGATTATGACTAATTTTGTTTTAAATGATGAACATCGTGACGTTATATCAATTCTCATGATATCATTGATGTTTTTTTTAGCCATGCAGGTTGAGGTGCTAAAAATTGTAAAATATTTTGTTAGATACAACTTATGTTTGAATAATTTTTATTAAATAAATAAACTTACAAAGCAATTTTTTCGCTTAATGAAAAAAGTATTATAGGTATGATTATATTATAGGTATATGAAAGTGACGTATATCGTGGAATTCCCTAAGGCTACCAAAGTACTAGGTTTACTCGTAAAAAAATATCCATGTCCAATAAAAATTGACGAGGCTCTATGGGCTCACTCAGCAAATTTTGCCTTCCCTGACCGAGTAAAATAAAAAAATATCATACTTTCGACCACAGACAAGCTATTTGGAACCAGCAAAAAATAAGACTATCAGTACTTATTTAGGTTTTTGTAGATAAGCTCGCAAAATTGTTTGAGCAGTTAGGACACTCGTAAGATTTCTTCAAATTGTCAGCTGCTTGGTTTCAAAATTCCAAGTCTAAGTAACTATTTAAGTAATAGGTAAACATAATTGTGTGAAAAAAAACCAGGAAATGTACAGCAATGCGTATCTAAGATATACCAATGTCATCTGGTAATGGTTTGAAAAACTAAGGCCGTTTTTAGCGAGTCGCTGACGAATTGGAATTATAAATTGTTTAGCTAAAAGCAAAATTTCTGTCGCTTTAAAGTTAAAGTTAATGTGTATGCCGTTTGTAGAGGTGATATTTTTCTAAATTTAAGTAAAAAATTCTTAGTTTTGATTTAAAATAGAATAGGCTGAGATTTTTTTGTCTTTAAATTATACCAAAATGTAAGAACCTACTAACTCAACAACGCTTAACAACATGTTTTATGCAATAATTAACAAAATAAAACCCAGCAGAAATAAATATAACAATTTTAGTTTACGCAAATGGCATTTTGGTTTTGGCTCCTATTTGACTGGTCTTACTAATTCTCCCTAAGAATTTTATAAATACGTAAAAACTACTGAACCGATTGCAATGAAACTTGGTATGTAGTCTGAGAAAATGTCTACGGCATAGCGTGAAACCGAGGGTCGTTCCCAGTATCAAATCAATGTGCTATTAGCACCTAATAAGTTGTTTACCAACAATCAAATTCAACCATCTCCGTGTTGTTATGTGTGAACTGTCATTCTCTTCACGCAGCACGTGACCGGCATTACATGAACTGTACACTGCACTCGAGGTACACCTCCGTCTTATGTTACTTTAACTTAGAGAAAAAACGCATTCTTTAACTTGAATCTTTTCTTTATCAAGTAATGGCTTCGCGCGACTTGTGCATTTGTTTTTAAGCCTTAAATGGGCTAATAATGTTTCGAATTAATTTAAAAGATCTTGAAGAACAGGAATTCATACTTCTTGTTTATTGGTATTTTGTTTATACAGTTAGAAACTGCTAAGCCGATTTAAATCTTGTTTTCAACAATGCATAGCCAAATCCACATTACATAAATACCTACGCGCCGCGGCTACTGTTTATCTTGATTTTCCCACACACAGGAGCAGGACTAGCACAGGTAAACTCGCGGGGCGCAAGTAGTTTATAACTTAAGTATTAGTGAACAGTTCCCTGGCCCACTTAACCTAGACATGTCAGTACCTTGTCATCTATGTCAAACATGACATCTCACTTGACATTACTTAATTATAATTTGATGAGTTATGCGGTCAAGTTTGACAGCAACTTAACTTTTAAGAGGTCGCGGGTTCTATTCTCACGGTGCGTACGCGTTGAAAGTGTAAAAATTAATCTCCAAGTATTTTATGACATCATACTGAATACAAAAAAATTACATGAAATTTTTATAAATATCATGTTTTTTTTATTTTTACAATATATTTTGTTATTGTCAGATTGCTCTCGGTATTACAGGAACAATTTTAGTGCCAGACCAAAGCTGAGACTCTCCTAGTAATAAAAGCATGAGCTTAATGGAGCCAGTAATTATTTACTAAGATTTGGTTTAAGACACTGCGGAACTAAAATATACGAGTACACGTGGGCCAAAGAGGGTTAAAACATATCACAGAACTTCTTAGTAGGTTTTTGAGGTTGAAACCTTATAAAAATGCATTCAAATCGACACATAATAATTAAGTTTAAAATGATACCCCTATTTGTCCGTATCAGAATTTAAAAATAACACTAGATTTTTTACTACACAAAAAAAAACATATTACGAACTTGAAGTTTTACTAATCAAAAAACAGTGATATCCAAAGAGCCGCGCTAACCCTCCGAAGGGTCTTGGGTCAATTGTGGCCGGACACGCACGGACCCCAAATGGGCGAGGGCCCATTACGCGCCTTTACGATCACCATGTGGGCAGTGTTAATTATACATTTACTTAATTATTAGGTTAATCGATGTTTTTTATTTGTTGTTAAATCAGGATTTTTTTTACAAAATAGTAACTCTAAGGATAGCGTGAATGAATTATGAACCTTAAAGGTACAGTAATTAATCCAACTTTAGATTCGAAAGTCCATAACAAATATGTTAAAAAATATCATAAAGTTATACAGATTTACTTTCATTTCTAGACATGGCGTCGAGGATGTTAAAAGAACGCAAAATAATACATAATTATATTAAACGTAAATCAATATTACCAATTTTTTTTAAATAAAATGTCTTAGTGGGATCTGAAAATATAATATTATTATAACATTGATAGATTGCTAAATATCATAATACTTTTAACACGTTTGCTGCTAACTTGTTTTTATTATCAGTCAAAAAACTTGTTCAATAAACGAACAACGTCCAAACATAAAACATGTACTTAAAACTATTTTCATTTTGAACACATCCACATAAGTTTGTATCATAAATCAAGATGCATGAAGACATAACTGCCACAACGCTGCTGCTCCATATTAACATAATACAAGTGAAGCCACGTGCATAACATAGTTCAGACAATGACAGACAATCCGACAGACCATTTAACATGACTTGCTGGATTCATGTGGGGATGCAAATCGTATGATGCATTCAATGTGCTCTGAATTTTAATACATTTTAAATATTGTTTTATCTATGTAAACAAAGTAGAGATATTTTGAGTATTTTTATTGAATTTTAACTAACATAGAGACGCGATCATTGCGTTTTTGTAATTTAATTTTGGTGTCATTTAAAAAACTATATTGTTACGTAATTAAATGTCTGTTTAAACATGTAAAATATTATTAGTTCACTACACAAAAATCATATTGTTTGGTGAATTTTTAAATTGGATTTTTTTAATTAATTGGAGCACATAATATTCTGTTCCAAACACAAATTAATTTGACACTAGCACTAGCTGCGGTTTTAACCTCGTTACATTCTAAATTTCAAAATAAAATGTAGTATAGGCAATGTTTTATCTACATTAGATTCGTAATTCGTAATCGGCTTTATGCTTTTTTTTAGTGAAAGAGTAACAAACATGCTTACAATATACATTGTTTTACACTCTCTCTCTCAGCTGCCTCGCGATTTCACCCGCATAAGTCCCGATCCTGTGAAAATGTCGAAATATTCAGTAGTTTTTACGTAGCGAAGTAACAAATATACCGCCATACACACACACATTCAGTTATACGCTTGCATTTAAAATATTAACCGGCTATTTGTATTTTCTCGACAAATAAATTCCATTGTGAACAAAGAAACAAACTGCAGCTTCCGAGCCTCAAAAATACTTTTCTTTAAAATTCAAATTTATTTACATAAAAAAACAAAAGTTTAAACCCATAACATAGATAAGAGTGCCACAAAAGTGCCGTAACGGGACCCCAATAAACATAACTCAGCTGTTCCCATAGAACGGGACGATACAATGGGAATGTTTGGGAAAATAATTTGGGCTGCAATCATTTGATTAGAACAGTTAAAGGTACCTTTTGGTTGTGAGTTTGACCACACAGTGTTTTATGAATGGGTCGCATGAGACCCGTGATTACTTATGGGTTGATTATGGTCAATGAAATACGATATTGTTTTATCTTAGTTTTAAGAACTAATTTTTCGTTTTTATGCGATAATATGTCAACGTTTGACTACTTTCTCACTTTATGGTTAAAGACGATGTCATCTTAGATGTTCCACGCTTAGTCGCTCAGGTACTAGCTAGTTCATTAAACATCGTTTTTATATATTTTTCTCATTTTTCTTCTAATTTATAAAAAACTAGCATTTGCCCGCGACTTCGTCCGCGCAGGAGTCGAAAATAGATCTAATAAGATTTTTTTTGTTGACTTAATTTTAGATTGAGTTCCAAACATGTATCTAAACAAAATGTACTTTCTTGATTTAAATCAAAAGCACTAAGGAGTTTACCCTAAAATAACTTTTTACCCCTTTTTAACGACTTACTCCCATCGGCCCCGCTAGCTCTGTTACCCCGTTATGATGAATTTCAGAGCACGTCTTCCATCGATTCTGTTAAAGAATGTTTATGAAAAATTTGAAGTAGATTGAACCAAGGATCCCATACAAAATTTGCCCCCTTTTTCACCCCCTTAGGGGTAGAATTTCGGAAAATCCTTTCTTATCGGATGCCTACGTCATACAAAGAACACACTCTCCAAGTTTCAGGTCTCTATGATCAGCGGTTAAGGCTGTGCGTTGATCCGTCAGTCAGTCAGTCAGTCGTTCAGGACAAAGCATTTTATATGTATAGATAATCGAATAGCCATTGGTACAATTGAATTTCAATTAATTAAGAACTCTTTCAATCCCATAAATAAAATTAATTTTTGGAAGCAGAAAAAAAAGACATTTCTTGAATGCTTTGATTAGTATGATTTTAATTATGCTTTTGTAAACTTTTGAAGTTAGTATCACCAAGGGTCGTACACCCTTGGTGATACTGACGTCACGTGACGTCAACAGGAACCACAGTACGATTTCCACAGTCGTTATGCCATAGAAGTTTCAAGTGGCACACTAACAGTGCCATACCTTATTTAGTAGCCGCGAGATTCCGTGACATTGGGCTGATTTTATCGCTGCCTACTGTTAGTCATCTGTAGTTAGTACTAGTTTTGGTACTTGAGTCGTGATACTGAGGAATTTAGAGGCAACTTTGACCTTGGAATCGAGAGGTTTTAGAAGGTATTTCGTACTAAAAGAGTCGCTTTATCTTTTATATTTACCAACAGATTAAACGTAGCTTTTATTTCTTTATATTTAACCTTGTACCGAATATCATGATAAAATTAACATATTCCAGAGCTCCGGCTATTTACCTAACAGGTTTCATCGTAGTCAGTTGAATAGTTTTTGCGTGAAGAGGTACCTAAATACCTAACAAACACACACACAAAAGTTCATAAATTCTTCCTGCTCTAAACTTAGTTTACCTACGGTTGGCCCAATACGTTTTCCTTTTCTTTTAACCTGTACTGCAAATTATATTGCAATGTCTACGTTTATAATTTTAGTAAGCAGTATTATGTCAAAAATAAACTAAAAAAAACATTTCCTTTTCTTTAAGTGTAGCCCTACTTCTGTCGTCGACTGTACATGAAGTGCAGGCTATATTTTGTGTCAAGTGAGTTAAAGTGTGATTAAAATTCTCAAGTTCAAGTGGTCGATGAAAGCGGAACGACGACGCGGTCGCGGTGTACTGGATGACGAATATTTTGCTCAATATCTTATATTAGGGTTGCCACAGTTTAAGCAAAAATTTTGAAAAAAAAATTTTGGGTTAATTATATTTTTGGCGATCTATGTGGCCCGGTAAGCGATCACTCGCTTGCCACATAGAAGGTCGTAGGTTTGAATAACCCGCCGTAGAACAAATATTTGTATGAACTACAGATACTAGAATCTATTTATGCACAATAAGTGGGTATGTATTTACAAAATAATAATTATATCCATTGCCAGGCCACTATAAAATTAGTATAGTTTCTTAGCTTGAAGTTATATGGTGCTGTGTGCAATGCCCATTTTTTATGTAAATTTGTAAAAAAAAACCGAATTCCGATGTTCAATTGTTTAATTTTTGTACAATTGCGTACCTACTTGGTTTTTTGTTGGCATTCAATAATCAATGGATGATTGACTAGGCTTGCGTGATTTCCGTTAGTAAAAACTTAAAAACGCACAACATAATTTATTGTTATATTTACTAACTAACAAAAAAAAATGTATCGTTATATTTTTGTAACTGTACAGCTTGTAATTGACAACGATTGTAGAAACAATCAGGTACTATGAGAGGATGGAATCAATTGCCTGAATTTATTTCCTACCGTGTACAATTTGGGAGTTTATAAGTCACGATTAAGGACGCATTTACGAAAGTGTCAGAATGTTTGCAAAAGTATAGCTGATTCCGGTTCATTTGTTTTACATATTTTAAAGATACCAAATGAATCAGACAACATTTATATGTATAATGTATAAAAATAATTTCAAATTATATACGTTAAATACAAAATATAGTAGTTTTCCGTAGCCTCTTCCCATAAAAACTATGAAAATAGGCCGATTTTCGGTACAAAGATCTCAATAACTAGAAGGTATAATAATAAAAAAATATACTACGATGAAATAGAAATATTAAACATTAATTCGTATAAAAAAGATACGACTAAAATATTCAGAATTACTCCTTATACCACAAAAATAGATCATCAATCTTCCACCATGTTTTGCTAATTCACGTAAAGCTTATTTTCATAGAAATAAGGCGGACGCTATTTGTCTTTGTTTCAGTTCGATGCATAAAGTAACGACCATTTTAAATGAAAAGTCAGTCTAGATAATTCCGGCGCGTCAAATCGTAAATGCGTCCTTAAAAAATATCTTTAAACATTTGAAAAAAACTATACGCTTTATTTACTTCGTAAAATGTACAAATTAGCGATTGTACAAATATATTAAATTACTATAAAGAAAAAAGATTCAATACACTGAATAATTTTAAATCCGAAGTTGCTCGAACTGCACGGTTTAAAAAACTCTTAAAGTCAAAATAAAAAACAACTTACCCACGATCAGCAGATATCTTTGTTTTTATCAGTTAAATTGAGAGGCGTGTCGTGTCAAACGTTTCGTATAAACTGTCGACATGTATTTTAACCATGAGATGTTCTTATTTGATAATAGAACGGCAATCATAATATTAAGGGAATTTTTATGATGGTGTTTTAATTGTAAGAATGTATTTAACTACTTAACATATTTTACACTATACTTTTAAAGCTTAATATTCATGAATTTGTATACTTACTTATTAAAAAACTTAACGCAAATAATAATCTACTTAACAAACGAGGCTTAATAGTACATTACGATATAAGTGTGGTAAATTGATCTTTGCATAGAGGCGGTTTATGACGCGCGAGCGGCAGCGAGCGTGTTATAGAAGCCAAGATGCAAATATCAATTCCACACGTATATCGTACGACGTTTTTTATCACAGTTGCGAATAAAAGAAAAGACTTGAAAAGAAAACAAAATAATAAGTAACAAAATATTTGTGATAACTCTATGTTTACATTTTTTAAGGCAATATTTTTTTGTTAATTATGCTCCGGAAAGGCCAGGCTAAAGACTTTTAACCTATACATCCTCGTGTGACATACATTATTTTTTAGGGTTTTTCTATTTGTTTTTGCGTCGGGGGTTAAGAACAAAATACAATGGTACGGAAAACAATATATTTAAGTAAAGAAAAAACAAAAAATAAACAACTCAATTTTTAATCGTTTTCTAAGTCATTATCACGTAAAATTTTCGTTCGTAAACCGACTTTAGAGACAACCATTTTTGCCAGCTAAAAAACTCTTTGGTACCTACCTTTTCGGGATAACTTTACAGCACTAGTTAACAAATCTAAAACGTACGCGTGCATAATATGTTGGATTATGAGCCTAAAAGCCGTTGAATAAGATCCACTTTATGAGCAACTGTGATAAAAAATTATTTTTCATTCAAATTACCTACTTAAATAAATAAGTCTATTCAAGGAATATAACTAAAACATGTTCAAATTTTCAAAAAATATAAGCAAAATCTAAATCTAAGTGCCTATTCATTATGCAAGTAGCTAATAAATAAATGTCCTAGTTACTTTGTCGTGTTTTTTTTTTCACGTGACAACCCTGACACAAGTTCCCGCGGGTCGTCTCGTTCCGCGGCAAAAACTCGGAACAATCGGGGTCAACGACCACGTTTACAGACGACAAAATAACTCACTATACCTTATAATACTATGAATACTTTACAATAAAAACGTCAACAAAAAAAACCGTCCGCCATTGGAAGAGCGAAAAATTCAAACTGTCATTGTGCTGTCAAATTAATGTCAAAACTGACTTTTGTGTCAAATGTCAATATCGTATTGTCCCAGAATATTATTGACAATTGTATACCCTATAATTCACAGATATAAAAAAATCATAATAAATAGAATCAGGTACACATACAAATTGTTACAAATTACCTGCAATTAATAGAAAATACAATTATTTTAACTCACGATACGAATACAAAAATAAAAAGGTATATTTTTAAACAATGTGATTTTGTACTTAAAAAAATATAGTGTTGCACGCAATGTGTTAAATTGCTTTAAAACTTATCATAATGTTATATAATATTTTCAAATTACTTTAATTAACTTACCTATGAGTTTGTGAAAAAATTAAATTGTGACAACTCCATCATTTACCCAAGGGCCCGCTGACTATAATAATAGTAGTGTTGCCAAATCTTAAAAAAAAACCTTTACGAAATATTAAATCAAAATAAGTACTTAATTGTTTTATTATTCATGCAAAAAAAAGATACATTTTTCGATAAATGTATCATTTATTTATTACAATTACAAAATTGCAATAAATCAGACAAGTAAATAATAATATAAAAAAAATAATGTTTAGTTATGTCTACCTAAAACTACATAAGACATAGCGTTTTGTTACAAATCGTATAATAATTTCGTATTGCGTTATTAGAAACGCACAAACAAACAATATTAGCTATTGTTTTATGTATGAGAGGAGGTACCTACTACCTAAGGATATGAAACAGCAATTAAATTGGCAATTATACGTTAATTATTGCCCAATAAACGTATGTATATATACCTACCTATCTACCGACTGTACGTATACCGTATTGCAGACACGGACGACTGTACACTAGCAACTAAACATCGCCCGATCAATTATGCTAGAATCACATCGGAAAACCAGGATAAAAACTACCCTATGTTACCTACTCCCAATGAATCAATGTATTTCAAGTTTCATCAAAATCGGTCCACTAGTTTCGGAGCCTATTCAATACAAACAAACAATCAAATCTTTCCTCTTCATGTATAAACGTCTCTTACGTCAAGTCGGCCCTATTCTTACAGATGCAGCTAATCTGACCATAAAATATACGTGCGATTTCTACGATCCGACCTCTTTGTTAGGTAGTGACCGCACCGCTAGGAGCTCCGTAGCTAATCCAACATCTTTGTTAGAAAAAGGCAAGAAGTCGAGTGGGTTTACCTAAATTCTATTTTGTAGCTCTTTTATAAGTTCTTATTTTATTTTTTTCATTTATATAAATCTTCTATTTGTCAATCGTCACCATAAAACAAGCCCAGATAAGCGATATTATTATTAAATACTCTATTTCTTAAGTTACCATGACGCATGACGTCACACAATATTACTGTGACACTTCTTTGTGAATGCAGGTGTTCCACCAATTTATTGGACGTGATAACATCAAAATATCGAGTAGGCTGTATCAGGCCGCGGCCGCACTGAAGTACGTAAAACGCCTTGTATATCTGTATCAATGAAATGACCTATAGCGCTACGAAATCTCTCGTTGTAATGCAATAAGAGGCCGATCGAAAAGTGTTCAGTGTGCGGTCACCCTTACTGCGTGGCCTATTTTTTACAAGACGTGAAATATTTACCTACTTACTTATTGGCCGAGCGCAGCGGAGTCTCTACGGTGAGAAGGGATAACGTTCTTTTGTTATTGTATTATTTTAAGACATATTTTAAAATACTTCGATTTTTTTCGACCGTCTTAATGTCCGTTGTTATAAAAAAATCACACAAACATGTCACTTATTAAAATCGGTTCATCCGGGCCGTACGAGGTCAAAATGGTCAAGGGTTAGAGATCAAATGTATTAATTCTGGGTTAATATAAAATCACCCGATTTCGTCTGCGTAGAGGTTGGATTTTCCATAATCATTTCTTAGCAGAGCGGGGGACGATGCATGGGCGTGAAAAAGTTCTCAATAGGGGGTCCGTTGGGAGTAGGGGCTATCTGTTTACCAAATATCCTGATCCGTCCAATGCAAATGGTTGGAACTGTACGTTGATGTATCATTCAGTCAGTCAGAAGTAGGTACAAGACTTCGATTTTTATATCTGTAGATACGACGAATCAGAAATCCGATATGAAAGACTCATATTTCCCGAATTCCTACCATCTTATTTTCTCAATGCAATCTGTTACTGTACTGTACGATAACCATTCTAAATTAAACCTTATTTCAAACATCATATAGTCTATTTTTAAAACTTATACAACTTAATTTCCAGTTATAGAAAAATGTACTCTGCAACGCAAATATAGACTTTATTTCACAGATGTACAGTTTAATTTCAATTGTTTGATTTCAGTTAATTTTAGGGAGTTGTAGAACCAGAAACTGTCAAAGGCACGCGGTACAAATGTAGTTCATTTTTTGCAATTTTTTGTACCTTATTGCGAGGGCGTAGAGTTGAAAAACGTTTGCATTGTATGTGTTATAGTTTGAAAGCTCGTATGATCATTAGTTTTGAGTCCTTTGAACCGGTTTTTACCGCTTTCATCCGGATTTATCCGGATTTTTCCTGTATTTTTCTATCGCTATTCAGTTGGAAAGTGTTATTTTAACTCCCGTATGAATAAAGTTTACCCTTTATGTTTGTATGTTTATGCTTGAACCATACAGGGTGGTTTATTTAAATGGGTCAGTAAGGGCAGGTTTTAGAAGCCCTGTAGGTACGGAAAATGTTCTTAGGAGACCTTTCCGTGTTTTTGAAACAATTTAACATCTGTATTTATTTAAGTTGGTGCTTATACTGAGAAAAGTGGCATATTTCGAAAAAAAAATACACAACGATGTGGTCTCAAATGAAGAACCTATCACTCTTAATAACTAACACATTAAGTTAGAGTATCAGAAACTCCGCCAATCACGAAAATCTATCGCAACACATTTTGTACTGCAATAAAGTCAAACCATTGTCCTACAAAAATAATTCTATCCCACATACTCCGAAAATAGTAAATAAGTTTGTATAATCATGAATCCCAACTCCACCTACAATATAATACCCAAATAAATGTCCCATCACACGCCAATATATACCAAATAACATAAATACAAACGGGATAGCTCTAATCCGTCTGTCTGTCAACAAGGTGATGTCAACATCCTGTATAATGTGACAATTTGGAGCATCCTGTAGCTACGTTCGAGTGGTCCTGTCTATTTGATTGAATTGTCTAAATATATTTTTATCACAGTTGCTCATAAAGTGGATCTTATTCAACGGCTTTTAGGCTCATAATCAAACATATTATGCACGCGTGCGTTTTACATTGCCAACCTAGTGATGTAAAGTTATCCCGATAGGTTAAATACGTAATACATATCTTACTGCTAATTACATACAGTTTTCATGTATAAAAAAGGTAGGTACCAAAGAGTTTTTTAGCTAGCAAAAATGGTTGTCTCTAAAGTCGGTTTACGAACGAAAATTTTACGTGATAATGACTTAGAAAACGATTAAAAATGAGTTGTTTATTTTTTGTTTTTTTCTTTACTTAAATATATTGTTTTTCCGTACCATTTTATTTTGTTCTTAACCCCCGACGCAAAAACAAATAGAAAAAACCCTAAAAAATATTGTATGTCAGACAAGGCTGTATAGGTTAAAAGTCTTTAGCCTGGCCTTTTCGGAGCATAATTAACAAAAAATATTGCCTTAAAAAAATGTAAACATAGACTTATCACAAATATTTTGTTAATTAATATTTTGTTTTCTTTTTAAGTCTTTTCTTTTATTTGGAACTGTGATAAAAAACGTCGTACGATATACGTGTGGAATTGATATTTGCATCTTGGCTTCTTTAACACGCTCGCTACCGCTCGCGCTTCATAAACCGCCTCTATGCAAAGATCAATTTACCACACTTATATCGTAATGTACTATTATTTATTCTATTTAGAATTAGCTGTGCGTTTACAAGCGATTATTTATTCGTCATCTCTTAGTGAAGACAATTCCGTGGTCCTCTACGTCCTAAAAGGAACTCTATGCGAAGATTTAGACCCGTAGCTCTTGCAGTTTCAAAGATTTATATAAAGAAAAATACATCACCATTTTCTCTTTTTAGAGTTTTTTATGTTTTTATGTACCTACGATTGATCCCAATTTTCCCATGGGATCGACCCTGACGTAGGTGAATATTTAATTTACCTATATTTTAATAAAACTGTGAAAGTAATTCCATATGTCTCTCTGTTTTCACCACTGAACTGATGAACTTTGGAGAAGGTTTTATCTCGATGCTGCATTTACGCAGGTAAATCCACGTTACAAAGCTAGCAATAAACGTAATGAGATGCCCCAGGTGCGACCTAAATACCTACTAGTTCAACCAAACGTGCTATTAAGCTGTTAGTCGATAAGCTAAGCTAATGTTTGCTCGATACTTGATTAGCTTAAGATAGCTTGCTGTAATTGCTAAGATGGAAATTATGATTAACTTAAATACGGGGAAGCTTCTAGTGTGCCGTGGTACAATTGGCTATCGGATTCAATTCTTGCCAAAACAAATATTTCAATAAAGATACCCATTTGGTCTGGGTACTTCTGAATGCCGCCGATTGCCGCCCCGTTTTGCCCGGCAGGTAATTTAAAAATCGGGCTGTCTGAGAATAATCCCTCTGTATAATAAACATCTTATCACTACTAATATCATCTATGGACAGACAGATATACATCTCGGCCGGTCGCGCACCATTGGATTTTTCTTATGAATATGGGCGCTATGGATATCGACCCCGGTCTTAAGCAGGACGAACCGCCGTACGCAACTATGTACGAGGTACATAGATATGAAGTACGTTACTAACATCAATAATAAACAAAAGGTGTCTCGCAAGTGAAACAAACAAACAAGCAGGCCCTACATATGCGCGTGCGCAACTAGGTCACACACAATGACATAGTGTCTACACTCTACGATAACGCGTAGCGGTGCAAGGTCTTACTATTGTTACATTATCCCTACCTACTCGGATTATAGAGGCACCTAACTATAATTAATTAGATCTATCTAATTATTTAAAAGAGAAAAATCCTCATCAAGAAACATCTGAATTACGCGAGCTACGAGTCTGAAACTGCGCATGTGGGTTCCTTTTACGTAGGGGAGCACTATGAATTGATGTTTCCAAATTTTACCTCTAAAGGGGTTAAAAGAACTTATAGAGTTTGTAGTTTATAATAACTATTATATATATTCTGTTTGCAGAAAATGTATCTCACTTTTAAACAGACACTAACCCGGGGTAAACCGCAGGGCGCAGCTGGTATTACATAAAACAGAGAAAATTGCGGGGCTACTTAAAAAAATCGTAGCACCTACCTACTAATCTATAAAGTTATTTTATTTGTCTGTTTGTCTGGCACGAGTACTTGAAATGTGTTAATTAAAAGACACATTCTTAGATTCATCGATAATCATCTTCAATGCTATTTGATTTAGTGTGTTTTTTCTCCATTGGGATAGTTATCGGCAAGAATTTTAAGCGTTAAACGATACCTGGAATTACCTCACTAATCATGTCGGAAACTGTACGAAATTTGCTTCGGTACGATTGAACTTGCGACCTTGGTTCAATGCCCTAACTAAAACGATACGTTAAATTTGAATGAATCATCTATTTCGGCTTAAATTAGCTATAAAAAAGAATATTTCATTCTAATTTAAAGTCGGTTTCATTTAAATGATTCTTAGAAAAATTAATGAGTCTTGTATTCTGTTTCGTATTTTGTAAAATATTCATAAACAAAAACTAAAATATTAGAGCTACTTGTAAAGCCTAAACGGTAGAAAGTACTTAGAAAATAAATGCTAGAGCTAAAGTAATTTTATTTCTTCGAAGCCAACAAAACAAAATTATTTTAAGAAAAACTTTTTTACTAGCTGCGCCCCATGTTGCCGCCCGCATAAGTCCCGATCCCGTGGCAACATCGGGATAAAATATACTCTATGTATTCATCCAGGCTTCCATTTATCTACTTGCTTCATCGCAATCGGTTTGATAGTTTTTGCGTAAAGGAGTAACAAACAAACACACAAACTTTCACATCAATAATATTTCTACCTACGCCCCGCGGTTTCACAAAAGGAAGTCTGAGTCCCGTAGAAATATCGGGATAAACAGTAGCCTATATTATTTTCAATTAATCAATGTAACCTCATCCCAAGTTTCATCAAAATTGCTCCAGTAGTTTCGGATCCTATGCGTTACAAACAAAATAATATTAATCTTTATATTATTAGTGTAGATAATACCTATAGAATTTCGGATTTAATAGATTATTAAAAAAAACATAGTATGACTTAGTGTTCATTGTTATAAAGGAAAACAACCTGTATTATTGTATTAAATCCCCCTAAGAAAGGGCCGTAGTCGTAACGTCCTGGCTTTTATCTGCAGTTTGTAGCAGTCCTAGTTCGGGGCGTAGAGGTACATTTAGGTCATAAAGTGACCACTAATACCAATACCACTAGCCACAATGTTGCTAAGTTGATACTTCGGTATGTTCATAACGACTTTCTAGAGACATGCTACCCGCATGTACATTCAGCAACACAATTGCAGATCCACTGTATACTTCTAAAATTACTTTTATTGGAATGTTTCATTAATTTCAGTCATTCTGATTATGTTTGTCTAAACTTTAACTCGAGCAGGACCTCTGAAATCTTACTTGAAAAACAGAAATTGACATACATGAGGTCGATTCATATATTTTCATTATGGCGCCATCTGTCTGCCAGTTGATGAAATAAAGAATGTATCTATCTTGAGTTGAAAACATTCTAATATTAGCAGTTTTGTAGCAGTTTGTTCTTCTTTTACTGTATTATAAGTATAAATTATAATTTCACAATGAGCAATGAAAAAATAATAAAAACAATGCTAAAAAACAATTTTATAAAAACGTTAGAACATTACGAATATCTCAGAGTTAAAGTTTTATGTAGGTTTTTTCTTCAAGTTTATCATTCGAGAAAGCTCGGCGTTACGGACGGCAGCTTTCTTAATGGCACCGTGAGCTTTTATTGCCACTTCCGGCGTACTTTGTTGGGAATATAGCTTTTTGTACCGGGTTTCTCCTGAGTTTTCTCAACATTTTAAGTGAAGAGCTTATTTGGCTGAATAAAATCCTAATATTTATGATTAAAAAAAGAAAATTGATTTTTTTTTATTACCTATTTGATGTGGAAACTAAACTACTGAACTGATTACGATTAAGTTTCCTCAACAATCATCTGTTTATGAGAGGACTTTGAACTATTATATATTTATAGATAGATAGAGAGAATACTTTGTACAACACAGAAGAAGAAGTGTGAGCAGCCTCCGTGGCTGCTCATGTACGCTGATGATATGGCGCTGGCGGATTCGGATAAGGGGCGGCTGGTCCAACGTGTACACACGTGGAAGGAGTCGCTTGAGAACGGCGGTTTGCAACTGAATGTGGCGAAGACAGAGTACTTGACTTGCAATACCACAGATCCCACACCCGTCTGCGTAGACGGTCATATGGTCGAGCGGACGGACCAGTTTAAGTACTTGGGATCTGTGCTTCACGCGTCCGGCGACATCGATTGCGACGTCAAGTCACGCATTTCAGCGGCTTGGGCCAAGTGGCGTGAGGTGACTGGTGTCATTTGTGACCCCAAAATGCCGGTTAAACTAAAGGGACAGGTCTATAAAACCATCATTAGACCTGTCCTTTTGTATGGTAGTGAGGCGTGGCCGGTGCTTGAGCGACATAAGCAGGAGCTGCGTGTCACGGAAATGAAGATGTTGCGCTGGATGTGTGGAGTGACGCGAAAGGATCGCGTCAGGAACTCTCGCATCCGGGGCAGCCTTCATGTCCGAGACATTGCAGATAAATTGCAAGAATGCCGCCTACGCTGGTACGGTCACGTCTTGCGAAAACCGGCTAGTTACGTGGGGAACAAATGTCTTGCCATGGCACCTCCGCCGGGTCGTGGCAGACTGGGTAGACCCAAGAAGTGCTGGCTTGACGTCGTAAAGGGTGATATGCGTGCAAATGGCCTTACAAACCAGGATGCTGAAGATCGTGCGAAGTGGAGGCGTAAAAGCAGGAAAGCGGACCCCGGGCTCCCGAGAGGGATGCAACCGGGAACATCGCTCGGATGATGAGAAGAAGAAGAAACATTAAAAAAATTAAACATAAAACGAAAGCTAAGTTTATTAAGCTTGGACTAAAAGAAATGTTAATTTAAACATGAATTTTCAAAAAGACCTAAGTTCAAAGTTCGAATTTTCAAAAGCCGTAGAATAAAAATAGTTCGCGTAGACATCTAGAACAACCTTTCATATTCCTTTCATACATATGAAATCCACAGTGCTTTCTATCACAAGGCAAGTTAATTACTACGTGTCCATACCACCTGAATCTCTCGGATAATTCCCGACATACGAACGTCATACAATATTCATAACTAGAGTGACCATAAAACGCGATGGTGCGGGACAGGGCTTTGTCAAATTTCATGAAATATGAATAAATACGTGGACTAGCTACGCGTATATTATGTATGTACCTAATTTAGAGCGGATAAGAACGTCAAACGAAAAAAACAATATGATTGCTCCGACCCACGACCCGAATTCACTCTTCTTATGCTACCCTAATTTTACGTCAAGTCGACATAGTTCTAACAGATGTAGCTAATCAAACCTCTTAGTGGGTAAATAATTCAACCATTGGAAGGTAAAGTAACAAAGAGGTTGGATTAGCTAAATTCTCTTTCGTCACTTTTTTTTAAATGCATTACGCTTTTAATAGATTTTAAAGGAGTAGGAAAACTTCAGTGATAGGTGATTATTGTTCCAAAATACTTGAGGTCCAAACATTTTTTTAGGGTGAATGTTGACGCGATTGTCACAACAGTGGTTAATTTATTTTGGACATATTTTGATCATAATAAAGTAAGATTTAATTCTAATTAAGTATGTACCTTAAAATTCGATAAAATATCATAAGTATCAACGTAGCTAAACTTATTTTTATTGCATTACTAATAAGAGTGTCCACTTCTAAAAGTGTTCGACCAAAG
This sequence comes from Idaea straminata, assembly GCA_951213275.1. Taxonomy (NCBI): domain Eukaryota; kingdom Metazoa; phylum Arthropoda; class Insecta; order Lepidoptera; family Geometridae; genus Idaea; species Idaea straminata. Next base: position 482,547 of record OX577862.1, read on the forward strand.
TTACACTGCATTTTGAACCATATATTGTTCGATTTGGAATGAAAATTGCGAGCGTAGTGTTTTATTTATTTATCGTACAACAAGATTGGATAGTTTTCGCAGCAATAAAAGTAATTTTATTGGACATTGTTACGAGTTTGTGAAAAAATGTAGTTGATAATAATTTATTAGATTTTATATCCGCGGAAATATAGGCAATATTCTCATGGCCAAACTACGTAGTTAGGCCATAAGGCAACATAATACTTGATATAATAGCCAAACTACCATTAAATAAACAATACCTAAGTCTATATTAAGGTTTATTAATACTTCACACTTTTTATTCCTAGATAATGTATTTGTAGACGATCTAAACAAAAACAAAAGACAATATAAACAAATACAAACGACAATCATAAAAAACATAATACGATTTTTAAGAAAAGAAAAGACAATCTAACCAAATCCAAAAGAACACATAATGAAAAACAAGACGTTCAAACAATACTTAGGCCTCTAACTTCTTACCTTAGTGCTGCTTAGAGGAGAGCAAAATATTACTAAATTCTAGTAAGTTACGATTTTAAAAGGCAAATCTATCAACTTTCTTAGAAATTGTACCTTCTATTTTTACTAACGCAAAAAAAATACATACCTAATTCATATTTTTGCCCAAACGAAGTAGTGTGCAAAAGCTAGTATGACTATAATATTTCTTAAATGAAAAACTTATTCTGAAAGCTTTCAATCAAAATGAGTGATGCGAAAGAATTCAATATCAATTTAAAAACAAATTAAATCAAGATGCATCATCTTTTAAGGGAAATATTACGGAAGTGGCAAGAGGCGCGGATATGGCGCAGACGTGACATTCTCCCTTTTGTTAAGCAGCAAGTGATAAGCTCACTGCTGGCTATATGCCTCTCCAACTTATCTCCAAAGTTTCTATCACCGGGCTTCCTGGACCACGCTGCCCAAATATGAGCTGGCTTTGCTATGCCTACTCTTTTCCTTCTAACTTTTGGTCTCCATTCGAGAACAGCTTTGCTCGACCTTCCGTATCTTATTTGATACACATCTTAAAAGTGAATAATTATAGAAAGAAATATAAACCTTTCAAAGAAACAAGCGACACAATGGATAACAGAAAAATAAAGGAAAAAACCATAACACAAAAATGTACTTACAAAGAAAAAAAGAAATAGAATAGACTTTTTATAGAAATGACTAAATCAATATACTTCATTGCGATACGACCGCGCCTCTTGCCACCTGCCTATTATTATCCATATCTTAAGACGCCCCTTTATTTTCTGAACGAGTGACTCGCCAGTACAAATCTAATTTAACTCAACAGGAACACTTTGATTTGCATATAATACCTTCTTAATGGAAGGAGCTTTGCCCGTTGAAATACACCATTGCTTTTACAGTAGCGGGCATACTATTAGGATCACACACTACTCGCGGCTAGCCATTTCTATTTATTTCAAATATTTTCAATAAGGTACCTATAGGATTTTTAAACAACATGGATATTTTCACTACTGAAGTTATTTAAAACGGGAGAGCACCTTGTGTTGAAAAATTCGTACCACGATTATTATTTTATTTTAACAACTAGTTATTAGTTTTTGGTCAAAAAAACGGCCGGAGGGATATATAAACTTATATAAAACATTCATTTTTTCACATAAAAATAGTGTACTTCACGTTTTTTGTGATTCAAATTAATTGAACTCAACTAAGCAATAATGCTTTAAATATATTAAATTTTGTGCCGTCTGAATTGAAACAGTTATCTAGGACACAATTTTCGCCATTTTATTGATATTGGGGTTAAATTCTATAGAAGATAAAGCTCGTAAAATGCGAAACTCATTGGTTTTTGAAATCGGTTATACAATTACAAACAACAGTTATACAATTTGAAAGAATTATATTGCGATTGTTTTGTTACTATTTATTATGCATTTCAGTCGACCTAATTGCCTTTTTGAGAGTATTTTTTTAAAAATATGTTGTTAGGCCCGAAACTTTTTTTGTGGACAAAAATGTTTAAATAAATAATAGTTTAAAAAAACTAAAAAAACACGCTTGTATGATTCATTTGTGATGTTTCAGTGAATTTTAAGCATGAACTGTAATCAATCTTTGTCCACCATTGTACAGCACAAAGCAGGCTAATATTACTTATATTTTTTACTAGGTCCACAAGATATAATTTTCTCCAAGATAAACATTATCCAAAACAACCTTAGTTATTTACCTACTCATAACAATACTAAAACTCATTTCTCGTCACGTGTGACAGGCACCGTCACGGTGACGTGACGCAACACCCTTGTCAATGTGACGCGCCGTAACGACACCAACTGCGCAAACAGTGAATATCCTGCTGTGATTGTGTTTAATGGACACCCTGGTTTTGAAGTTTATTATGATCACTTATATCTTAAAACTTTGATGGCTTTTTCACTCAAACCACTAAAAACTTATGCTTATTTTGTGTTAGCTGTTAACTAGCTGAATAACTGACATTCTTAAATAATCTTAAACAAACTAATAAAAAATACAAACGTTTATGAACAGAATAATACATTAAAAACAAAAATTCCGTCCTCCAAGGGGTCCTCCCTTTGACCTCCCAAGCAAGCTAGTGGCGCCCCTATCTGGATTGTTAAGTTAATACGTTGGGAAAGGACCGGCCATACAGTCCCCAGTGTCCTTTGCAAAGACGCAAATACAACACCACAAAAAGATTTTGCTTTAGGTCCCCAAGATCCAACAGCCTCAAACCCCAAAGGCATAAAGGCGTAACACTCAGAAATCTTCGTAGTAAAGTGTCTGTATCTATATCTACCTAGCTCCTAAGTGCTAAATACCTAATTGGTTAACCTCTAATCTAGTCTATTAATCCGGAAGCGTGGTCTGCGGTGCGGGTTCCATTCCCGTCACGCGATACCACACGGGTTATGTTACGGTAACCACTTATAGATTTCACGACCCATACCGTGGTTTGTTTAGGTAAAAAATTAAATGGGAATATCCCACGTTGATTGTGAATTATGGAATTCTTAGTTAAAAAAATATTTCTACTTTATTTTATCCAACGAGAAAATATTGTCAATAACATCGGATATGTACCTACTAAAAACCTAAACCAAATTCCTATCTCCATTGTATCGGAAACGTGGAGAATCAATAAACCGAACACAGTTTATTCCGAAACTCAAAAAACTGACTCAAATCCCCGAGTGAAAACCAACCCTGTACCGACGTATTATGGCTGTATTTCAGATAAAGGCGGTAAAGAGAAATGAAATTTTATGCAGATTTCATATTCAATCTCCGATAGGAGAATTTATCGCGTTCCTGATGCGGCGCGCTACAATTTTGATTTGTTATTATTTCGATGTTTTATGATGGCTAAATTGTTAGACTTTGACAGTCGATTTTAGGAGATTTCGTGTTTCTTTTTTACGAGATTTTCAGTTCTTTTTTCTCTCGTGTTTACGACTATGTGATTTTGATTGGAACTCGGGATACGGGCGTTTTATTTGTCAGGTTTTTTTAAACTTTTTTTTATCGTAATCGATAAAATGAGATAAGAGATTAGGTTTGCTTCGTTTTATAAAAGCAATTTCGAGTGATTTCGTTTGATTAGAATCTACTTATCGAAGAAAATGTGAAAGACAATTTTAGATTTGAATTTTTGTTTAAATATTATTAAGGTGCTGTGATTTTGGACCTTAAAAAGTCATTTACCAAAATGTACTTTTGCCATCTATTATAAACTTTCAGAAATTGGAGATCTTCGATGGATATACAATGACATATTTTTGAAACATTCTTATTTTTCATACATTCTTATTTTACAACATACAAACTTATGTCTTCTTCCTATTCCAACAAATTTGCTAGTTATTCAAGTAAATCCGCAGGACGCAAGGTAGTGTGTAAATAGTTGCGTTGTAAATGATTAGAATGCAACCAAGCATAAACATACACAGCCTCAGCGTGAATGTAAACTGTAGACTAAACAGTCGAACGACAAAAAAACAAGTGAATATGCTTAAGGTAGTCATTGGACATCATAGTTTTTGGGAAAAAAGAAAAAATCCAATCAGAGATCCCAAGGAACATCATTTTCATACTTATGCTTTGAAACAACTCTTAATTTTAGTAGGTATCTTATTTAATTTATTTTCCGTAAATCTTTAATAATTTTTTTTTAGTCCCGCCATATTTATGGACGATTCTCTCTTAAATATTTAATGCTTACTATCAACTATATTTCAGCCGATTTCAAGCCTTCAGCCTGCGTCCACAGTTACCCAAACACGTGCTACATTAGATAAATACTGTCTAAGGAACTTTATTATTATCCGACGTCTTCGAAACTTTCATACGTGTCATCCCTTCGTCACAGCGCCTTCACATTGGCACATTTATTCTAAACTTAACCTTATGCTCACTATATTACAGTGTATATTTACTTGACAAGACGAACTAATATGAAAACGAACCGTATAACTGAAATACAACCTTATAGGTGCTGTTTTATGGTGTATATTTGCTTAGCAAGACGTATTTAGATAGAATTGAATATGAAAATGTACCTTATTTCTTGATGTATAGGGATAATATTTAAATATTTCGTGTGCACCTAACATGAATGATTAGTGTGACAAGCTCAGTTTATGAATATAGTATAGTTATTAGGGGTTGATTAATGTTCTGGATTTGGTAGTTTCGTATTAACGTCTTTCGAGTAATTGGGATTCCGTGTATTTGTCATTAGTGAGACAGTCTAATCTACGTCTCGCTTGTCTGACATTCATACAGATCTTGTCGCAAGTCGTAAGCACACATGGACAGCTAAACCTGATCCATTGGCCATAAGTAAATAGGACCACGCTCCACGCACGTATAGCTAAACGACGGACCTTTTCGGAGTCCCGTGGTCCAACTAGCTAGACAGAATAGTTGCAACACCACCCTGCACTTACCGAATGGGACTCGTGGTTGATGTCGCCTCGTGTTGATTGTACCGCGTATACAAGACGCGGCGCGGGCGGGTGCGGCAACAGTGTACTTGTATGTATTGTACCGCGTATACAAGACGCGGCGCGGGCGGGTGCGGCAACAGTGTACTTGTATGTATTGTACCGCGTATACAAGACGCGGCGCGGGCGGGTGCGGCAACAGTGTACTTGTATGTATTGTACCGCGTATACAAGACGCGGCGCGGGCGGGTGCGGCAACAGTGTACTTGTATGTATTGTACCGCGTATACAAGACGCGGCGCGGGCGGGTGCCTCAACAGTGTACTTGTATGTATTTTACCGCGTATACAAGACGCGGCGCGGGCGGGTGCGGCAACAGTGTACTTGTATGTATTGCGCTAAAACATGTCGTTATGTTTTCACTTTGAATTTTGGAAATTGAAAACACTTTTCTAAAATCCATACCGGCTGGATTTGAACCCCGGCTTATCCGGAGCGGTACTCTACGTAGAGCTACATTTTTGGAAACTATTTTCAATTTGTGTTCCCGAAGTAAGTTTAATACTTAAAAATACCAACTAGTGAGTGTATTTTGAATCGATAACAAAAGGAAGTTTTCACTACGAAAACGTAGAAACGAAAACGAATTCAGCAAAATAAATGCGCAGGTTAAAAAACTTTTCCAGGAAAGTAAAAAGATGACGCTCTATTTATAGTAAAATGGCTTTAATAAAAAAAAATCAAAACAACATTGCTATATCTAACCACACAAAACGAATCACAACCGGTAGTAGATGGGTAAGGATCGACTTGACGTCAAAGTGGGCGGAAAATCAGCCCCAGAACCCTCCCTGGGGACAATTACAAAAATTAACACTTGCGTTACACGCAATCTTCTAAATGATTCCTTGTTCGTCTCACTAGCGCGCCCGCGCCTCGCCCTCAGGGATCTGTCCTAGATTGTTAATCACTTTCCTACGAAAACGAGAGGTTTCTCATAATATTTGGTACAAAATAATAATATTTTGTGAATTGTTGGTATGACTGTGCCGAGCGTAATTTGGCGAGAACGAAACAAAGCTAGATTTTAGAAAAACCTAATAATAAATCAAAATGTCAAAATTTCTCGGAGATTATTTGTCATTTCAACATCAATTTAAACTGCCTAAAAGCCTCATCCTGTTTTGTGATATTTTTAAGCTCTTTGGATAAGAACCCGCGACTGTATCTACGTTAAAAAAGTTCGTCCTACTGCTACACTACGGGTTATTTCTCAATATTATATCGTTTACACAAAAGTGTTCTTTCAAGAATAATATATACAAAGTAGATCCCACTTACGCTCCAGCAACAAGAAAAACTCCTAAAAAAACAAACTTAGAATCTGCCCACAAAACAAGACATTGTTACAATTTTTCTAAAACTACCCTCATAAATACATGCTGTGTCCACTCCGTCTTCCAAGGCTCGGAATTGGGCGGGATTGGGTTGCTGTTGTCACATTTTGTCTTTCGTCCTTTATTTTATTGTTTGTGCCTTGTTTTTATTAATATAAATAAAGGAAAAAAGCTATGGTTGGATTTAGGTAAATAAGTTAAGTCAAATATCTACCTAAATTTAGGTTAGTTTCAAAGCATAATTTTGACTTTAAGAGGATTAGATACCGCGTACTTCTTCATGCCAAAAATATACACGATAAATTGAGAACCTCCTCCGTTATATGTAACGAAAAATTTCATCAAAAAAACGTCATTGATACGTTATTCTCTTAATAAGATTGGAAATTGTGTTAATTTTAAATAGTTCGCGAGGAAAGCATTTAGGTCTCTAATTGGGATTATTTTTGCAAAAGTATATTTTCGTTCCTGCCAAAATGCGAAACATGCTGTAACTATTACCTATTGCTTAACCCCGGCTATTATGCGTAGATCGAACGCAACCAAATGTAAAGAAGTTAATCCGCTCTGAAATACTTTAAATGAAAGAAACCAATGAAAAGCCATAAATATCGCGATGTCAGAACAATGTCGGGTTTAAAATGTTTCGATAAACTTTCATTAGAACGCGCGAACGAACGGTTCAACTCGAGTTTTAATTAAACCCGGTTGATTTAAACAATGAAAACTTTAGATTAGCTTATTGTCAAAATCGATTCGTATTTTAACCGAGGAGGTTGCATCTACTAGGTTGTTATAAAATGCTCATGTCACGTGACTGTTTCGGTACCTACCATAACTGTTGTACCAACATAGTCACATCATATAGGCGTCACAGGGTTTATATCATATGGGTTAAAAAAATATATACCTATAAAGTCGAATTGAGAACCTCCTCCTATTTATGAAATTTGTTAAAAACAGTTAGACCGAAAACTGCGGTATCTTTGATCCTGAACATACCTCCTGCAAAGTATGACAAGTTATTTAAATTCAGAAATATCCAAAAAACATAATTTTAGGACTCTTTTTCTTGACTTACATGGGTCAAACTTTGAAAGCGGTATATCCAGGCTATAACTACCGATATATAGCGGCACAGTGGTTTTCAAACCAGTCAAATACTTACTGTTTTTGACTAGGCGACTTGGAGCACTACCGACTATGATATTTCAAGCCAAGCAGACAGTACCAACACAGTCACTTAAATCATTGCGCTCCCTATCTATTAGGCCGATCATTGAGAGTTTCTAACAAATCATATTTTCTTGAAAATTACAGATGAATTTACCTATATTTTAAAAGCTTTTATTTAACTTGTTTTTGTTTATTATGCTCCACGTTTGCAAGTTGATACAAAATTGTTACTAATAAAATATATTTTTGTTACAGGTAAGACCAATTCAAATTCTTGAGGAAAATAATTTACGTAAGCAATTCGTATAATCCCATGTAAATGTTACCATATACGTATACAATTACTTAGGGTAAAACTTAGAGAAATTTACCCTAAAGTGGAAAAGCGTCAGTGTTTACAGTATGTCGGTAAATCCCCTAATTCCTGATAAGTAAGTTGGATTTAATTAAATTAATTAACTAAAACGCTCACACCATTGAGGTTGAGGTGGTATGTATGGTACAAGCCACGAGAGTTTCTTGAGTTCCGTTTTGATCCGAGAGATAGGGGCAGACCCCTAAAAACCTTGAAAACGACATAGTCGTACCCTAAGTACTTAATATCCTCAAATAAAAATATTAATAGAATTTAATATCCGTCTGTTTTTTCAAATGAGTGGCCCTTGAACTCGTCCCATATACATTTGACCTAAATGGGACAATGGCGGATACATTTTTGTTCTATTTCCGAACTCGTCCCATTTAATAATCACAATGATATTTGGTACTGGTAGAAGCAAATTTCGCTCAGAATTTGTAAGAAAATACTTTTTCACTTATCCACAAATAAAGCGTTTTGTTTCCCTGAGCTATAATTTCTAAACTGATAAGTTTATAACACAATCCCCACCCCAACTACCCTTAAATCCGTATTTACAATAGACATAAACATTTGTCTGTCTGTTTATACGAGATATAATCTGCATGTATTACGCGTACATACGCGTCACTTTGTATTTGTTTTGCGTATGTTTGTTACAACTTATAGCAGCTCGGTGTGGCGCAGGCGGATAATGAGAATTTTGAAATTATTTTTAATTATAAAAAGGATTTTTTTGTAACGGAAATTCTGTACTTGTATAAGTTTTCCTTTTTTGATACTGGACGAAACAGAAATGCATCTTCTGTTGACTTAGCTGTAAATTAAACTAGGTCATTTTGTAGGTTCATTAAAATCTTATTTAATAAATCAATTGAGTTACAGTCAGACAGCAAAAAGGCACACTATAGATTTCTAAAATTGCGTTAATTTTGGTATTTTTTAAGTGAGTGTGTACCCGCAGTTACGTCCCAATTTTGGTGCTGACTGTAACTACACTTAAAAAACAATCTGTAATCTTTTAACATTATACCTAGTAACTAAGTACTTAAATAAAATGAACCGTAAACAGTACGATAAAACCCCCATACTGCGCGGCCCGCCCCGCGCTGCGCACGCGCCGCTCGATATACCTCGATCGTAAACTATCGTAATGTACTATTGTAGTTGTCAGGTGGAGCACGTCGTGACGTCACGATATTACTACACCATGTACCACTATTCAGTCGGTTCAAATCGATTACTTTTAACGAGATATTGAGATATTTCTTTACATTTTGAATAACCTTTTGGATACCGTTTGTTTTTGCAAACTAAGGTCTTAGGCCAAGTTACAAAATATTTAAATAATTAATGTTCTTAATTTGGTTTTAGGCAATATATATTTCATATAACAAGGTTAAACAGCCCCGGACCTTTGGAAAGCATGCGTGGAACCTAACGATCAAACAACCCGGTGGAACCTAAGTATTTACAATAACAGATTTAATAGCAAAGAATGGCAATATTACATCTCACTAAATATAATATCATTATTATTGTTCGTTGAATATTCTTACTTAAGGAATATAGAGCCCTTCATCATCATCATCATCATATCAGCCACACGACATCCACTGCTGACATAGGCCTCCCCAAATACTTCCAGAGCGATCGGTCGCAAACCCTTAGTAGTTTTAAAAATTGTTCTCTTTGAGGAAAAGTATCAAACACACAAAAGCGCAATTTACTAAACAACAAAATGGAATTTCGTGCAATCCGAATACCATGTAAACGATGTGAAAACCACAACGTAGTAGGTATATACATATTATACCTAACCTAACCTACGCTGAAACCCCGCCACCGCACCGTAACATCGCTGTAGCGACCACGTTTCAGGGCATTTTCACTATTACCCACCTGTTTCTCGATTTATAAATATTTAAATTTGTTTGAAGTTGAAATAATTGTTAAAAAGGACTATCTTATATTAATACATACGACTTATGTGGACCGGCGGGCTAATATCCGCCTGGGATGCAAAAGTTTGCGAGGTCGATTCTCGCGTCAAACAAGTATTCCTGGTCTGAACGCTTACAAAAACATTATATTAGTATTCTGTCAATTATCTAGCCACTATCCAAAACCATAACACAAGCCTAGTTGTTTATATTGAGGCTAGACGCTGTGTGCAATATCCTGCAATATTCATTTATTTATATTCGCATAAAGGACAAAGTATCGTTTTCTTTTAAAACTGTAATAGCTCATATCTTTGAAATGTGACACTTGTCAAAGACATCATGTCATCGAATCTTCTTTCTTTTACAATATTTGAAATTGCTCACTATTATCGTGTCCTTAACCCTAAAAGGATCCGGGTTAAATAAATATAGTTATAATTTGTTTTTTCCGGTATTATCCCGGAAAGTCCGGGATTAACCTGTCTGCTGCCGGATTATCCGGAACTCCCGACTCTTGTTTTCTTAATAAGGGACAATATTTATAAACAACGTCAATTTGAAAAACTTTTGGATTTTATGGAGTTTGTCTACTCTGATGTCTATTTATTTACCTATTTCACCCACGGTTTTGTCCCGTCCCGTATTTACCCAAAACAGGACGAAACACTATAACCCATAAATCAAACAATCATTTATACGTTTCAAGTTATCGCTTTCTTATTTGTAACGTTTCGAAATCACACCAGGTGAATTAAGTCTGCAGCATCCCTGCCGTAGAGTGTCTCTACCTTTTCGGAGTGGAAGTATCTATCTGTCACCTGATATTATGAGTCAAAACGATGTTAAACGACAAGAAAAGTGTACGTAGAACGAGATTTATCTTAGGCTAACTTATTGTACTTACTTGCTTTTTTCGTTAACTTTAGATTTTGTACACAAAATAATCTAAATCGGATGTATTATTTGAAAAAAAAAAGACTAGTAATCGGTTAACTTACACAACAAACACATATAATAATTATAAGAACGCTATGAATTGAGAACCTGCTCTTGTTTTTGAAAAGAAAATAACTAACATAATATTATCCAAACAAAAAGCATGTTCTTTGTCACAAAAATAAAAAACAACTTGACATTTCAAACGTAAAACATCTTGTGTTACAAATTAGAAACCATAAACTAGCAAAAAATGTTAGATAGTTATATTTTTCTTCGGGTTCCGTCCGAGATTACAATGTCCTGGTTTCGGGACTTTCCTGGTTTTTTTTGTACCTAATTATCTGATAGGTAGATTACTGTTTCGGTGACATTATAGAATTTTTATAACCATAACTATTATTATTTTAATATTTAAGACAAAGGGTTGCGAGTTTGAAACCAACGAGAACAATTTTATGCAGTATTTTTTTGGCTTAAAATTTGATTAGCTAAGAAAGGATAGGGAATTTTCGTCGGAAAACGACTCGCCTACAAACAGTACACACAACACACTAAACAACAAATTTCCATACAGTAATTAACAAATTAAGATTATAGGCGAAAGGCATTTTATTTTTGACTCCTATTATGCGCCTTAATTGTATGTTTTATTTAGAAAGAAACATCTTATGAAAACTAACAGACTTATACTTCTCTAAAAAAACAGCTGTTTTACTTTATTTTAAGTTAAAGAACAATAATTCAAAACAATACCGTTATTTATTTATAAGGTACGTAATAAAGAAGGTTATCAATTATTTCTACTGTGTAAATGACCCAAGAGTCCTGTAATAACGCCGTTAGACGCAATAACGACGCAGGCTGTACTTTATACAATAACGAGATATAACGGCGTATAACGAGATCGTAACTAACTCGGCGGCTTATTTTCGACGATGTAGTTTTTATAACATAACCTATAATAATACGATGGGATATATTTGACCTTTTGTTTTGGAACATTTTTTCTACCTAGACTTTCTCCGAAAATATTAAAACCATTTTTTTAATGATGATGATATTAAGTTGCTAGCTGCGCCCCGCGGTGTCTCCCGCGTAAATCGCAACCATCGACTTAGTTGCCTCCAGTATTGACAACTTTTTTCCCTCTGGACATTGTCGACTAAGCTAACATAAATAAGTAGGAACCTACTTTAAAACATTTAACTTTCGTATTTAATTTATAAGGAATAAAGAGAAAATTACGCGTTCCAAAATAATTAAATACCCAATTAGATCAGAAAGGAACAAGTGTTAATGAAATTTGTTCACTAAAGGGCGAGATTAATCGGAAATACGAAACAAGTTAATTTCATTTAAATTTTATGTTTAAATCAGTTACGCTTCAAAGGGGCTCGAAATATTTCAATTATTTACAGTCAAATATTTTTGATTGTAAAATACTTGAAACGAATCTTTTAAATTCAATCACAAATGTTACCTCTATGAAAAACTTCTGAACAGATTGCGATGAAACTTGTCTTAAATAGGAAGTAAGGAAATAAGTCCGGGATATTTGTCTTTCCTGACAAGTACTATTTGTGGGTCTAGACATCGCGTCTTACATCTCAGGCCGCATCATCACCTACCATCAGGCACATGTGATAGTAGTCAAACGCTGATCTATCATTATGTAAAAAAAGGCTACTTTTATTTATGCGGGTAACATCTCGGGTCACAGCTAGATATTTGCAATAAGTGATTCGTCTTTAGACAAAAAAACCTTCTTCTTTTCAAAATATTTTCTTACTACAAACATTAATACTTACATATCTTAATAATGAAAAGTTTCCAACGAATCAGGATCGTTTTGAAAAGTAATAAAATCCGTATCAACCGACTATTCCAGGATATTTCAGGCGTCGATGACAAGGCGATCTATTTTTATTACTTTACGATATTAACTATCAAAACATTATGACCTGCTTCATCGTTAAAATAATCTCTTTTAGGACCACACTGTCATTTTTAATATAGTTTTATAAGACGATCGAAAGGAGAAGGTAAATGCATCATCATCATCACTGCTGTACGTCCCCCATAGCCTTCCAGAAGGCCAATTCTCTTAATTAACATTGTTCAAATTACATTGCAATACCATTCCGATTGCATTTCGATTACAATAAATACCCTCAAAGTAGCTCAAAATACCCTCGGAGTCAGCTTTTGGTATTCTCAATAATATCAAACGGGTATTTTTGTAATTGAAATGAAATCGGAATAATATTATTGCAATTGTAAATTGAACCATTTTATTTACGGGAATTATTGGCCTTTAGAGCGATTGCCCGAATGGTCGTACATCTCTGCGTCCAACGGCTTCCTTTGTTTGGTTCACTGAATTAAATCTTATAATAAAGTGTCATAATAATCGTGTTTATGTAATGTAGTCCTCTTAACACTGAACAATTAGATGTCATATTAGTACCTCCTGCCCCGCGCCCCGCTCGCGCCGCTTGCTCAATTTCCCTAGAGTGCGCCACGCCGCCCTCAATTGAAAAGGCCTACGTGTCTCGAATGTGAACAGTATAGTTTTACTCTTAAAGTATTTCTTATGTACTTTCAAATGAGAGCGATAAAGTTGATGGAGGACAGGATTTTCAAGTGAGTTTCGTGATAGTACTCAGACTATACTCAAATGTGGTTGTATTGGTAAAGATTTTTCTTTTTTTTCTATTAGTTTCGCTTAGTGCCTAGGCTTGGGGGCTATAGGTAATGTCGCTGTACGTAATGTCCTACGATATTTCTTTTTCTTTTTATAATTTTTACTGAATTTCGATATTGAAACTCAAAGCACGCCGTGATCGTGTGTTTATTTATATAAACTTTTCTTTCTTATATTTTCTTTTCATGACTTTTCGTACAAATGTGCAATTGATAAAAACTTATTACGTTAAAACAGAAAAGAAGATGTAGTTAGATTTTTCTGCCAAAAATTACAAAACCAATTACCTACCAAAAGCAATAAGACACTAACAGTCTAGTCGTAACAACGTGAAATAAACCTAGAAATACAAAGGAAACCTCATTTTCTTATAATATTAGAGCAAAAAATCTTGTTTCCTTTATTGCGACCGCTTGTTACGTGTATGTGTGTGTGTCACCGAGCTCTGTGATTGATCGGTTTGGTACGTGCATGTGTGTGAGTGACGTAGGGCTCACACGTGAGGGAAAGGCGGACGGAGATAGAAAAACGTTCGAAGAATGTTTATTTAACTTTTTGATGTTTTTTTTAAATAGTCGGCATTTTCACCCAGCTTGATGGTAGGTGACGATGCGACCTAACATTTAGCATGCACGCCTAGAAAATACCCATTCACTCGCGGCTTGAATACCTTCAAATTGTACACGTCAGAAGACAGGCGCAGGCAACTAATTCTATTCCCTTGCTGTACGAATAAGGAATGACAAAGCAAAACGTTTTTATCCTATTAATTAAGCTTTTACCTCGCTGGGTCTGGATTTACACGGGAAAAACCGCGAGGCGTTGCTAGTGTATAAGTAAGAAGATGACTATTATTATTTTTTCCCTCTTGAAAAGTAGATAGGTTTAATTTTAATAGCATCATTAGAGCTCGCGACTCGGTCCGCTCGCGCTGTGACAGCCCTAATGAAAGTAAGGAAGCCTAGAGGCTTCCTTACTACTCGCGGTAGACCGCGAGTTACTTACTTCTTAATCTTTGCCGCAAATAAGCGACAAGTTACTAACTTTAGCGGGTAAATTATTTATTTATTTTAGCACATATCGTCCCACTGCAGACTGAAAAACCCCTCAGATCAAATTCCAAATCCAAATTCAGAATTTGAACGAATAGCGATGCTCCCAAATCCGGCATTTCAATGTCTTGTCATTATGTGTTCCTGACGGTTGCACCATTTATCAAAAGTGGTTTAGCTGTTTAGTTCTTAGGAGGAAGAAGTTACATACCCTGGAGTCAAAACAAAAACATAACCCACTCGCAGTCGAAGAGTTAAGATGGGCTATTCCCGACTCTCGACGATTATTTTTGACGCAGTTTGTATTTCAATGGTTTTTACTTAATGTTTAATTATTCGATTTAATTTTTATTTATTTAAATGTTGTTATAAACGAAAGTAGCTATGTACTTAAGTATTTTAAACGTAATATTATAGCTAGAGTCTCTTGCAAGAACAAATTAGAAAAATATCACTTTTTATTATACATAATATTACTTTAAATTAAAGCCTGTAATATATAACAATTAATTAAACCGCTGTTTCCTACAATTTAACCCCAACAAGATCAAAAGCCGCCTCCAATACAGTACAAACTTTGTCATCGGTTCCAAGTCCACGGGATTTTTAGCTTAAACCCTTGGGATTATTGGTATACTGTAAATAATTTATTTGTTTAGAAAACATTTTAAAACTCTGAAATTAATAACTAAATTGGCCTCGACATTTAATCTAGGTGATTTATACACCGTCAGCAGTGTGAGTATACATGATGGAGTAGGTTTGTCCAGAACAGCTCTCAGCTCAGTCGACCGTGCCCAGAGAAAATAACTCGTTAACATTGTCTGGAGTCAACTAAGCCACATGGTTCATCACGATGTTTTCAGTCCAATGTTGTAAGAACAATGTAAAATAACAATAAGCTTTTATTTCAATTTTTGGAGTGTTTAAAAGCCTAATAGAGACTTTAGAAGTTGGAGAACCATAGTCAATTTTACGAATAACTGAAAAAAAAACCTGAATTTTTTGTAAGTGCCGATAAAAAAACCGGTCAAGTGCGAGTCGTACTCGCGCGCTTAGAGGTTCCGTACATTAGCTTTAACTATCTTTGTTTACCCTTGCTGTGGTATGGTAGTCACCAATTTAACTTGAGCCCTATTTCGGCGCCTTGTAAGGGTCAAGTTAAATTGGTTTAACTTTGTATGTATGGGGACACCCATTACTTTTAAAAAATTTTGGTTTGTTAGAATCTTTCCTTTATTTGTGCTGTAGACCTTGCTTTTTGCCAAATTTCGTGATTCTAGGTCAACGGGTTAGAGGTTTTCGACCCAAAACCTATATGGTACTTCCAGTTGACCTGGAATTGACAATTTTGGTTAAAAGCAAAGAACGGGAAAAAACCGAAATATAAAAAAGTTGAAAATTAAGGTGAATTTTGGTACTCACAAGTTTTCTCACAAGAAAATGTAAATTTGCCCATATCTTCTTATCATGTAGACTCAGGACCTTGATTTTTATACACCTATTTGTTATGAATTTCAACTTGCTAAATCCACCCATTCCTAAGAAAACCGGTGGTGAAACACAGACAGACAGACAAGAAAGTGTTCTTATAAGGGTTCCTTTTTTACCTTTTGGGGTACGGAACCGTACAAACTAAAAAACGTAGCCAAATAGTCAAGGGGCACCTTAAGTAAAACCTTCCAACTAATATCAATTCAGCAAGCTAATGCATTCCGAACATGACATGGGCGGGCACGCGGCGGCATAGTGGTTAAATTTATGGCTTTCTCCCGAGAGGTACGGGATTCGAGTCTCGAACAACGACGTCTAGGTATTTGTGGTTAGAACTAAGCTAGATTTATTAAAGGTACGTTTATCTTGATATTGGGAATTTAGTTATTCCAAGGACAGTTTTGATCTAAGATACCTGTAGATTATTTTATATAGTGTACTATAGTTTTTTTTAAATCAGGGATTTTAAGAAATGACTGCTGAGTGAGTTCTTATTAACTTCGTTTATTGTTAGGATTTCGTAACTCAAACGGTAAAAATAGGAACCCTTATAAAATCACTTTCTTGTCCGTCTGTTTCTTTTATTTTTTTATATAGGCATCTTGTAACTAGTTCTATAACTTTTTAAATAGTCGCTATTGAAAAAATGTATATTGTATACTTGGTAATAAACATGAATTCGGTAAATAAACAGTAAGTATATAAGATAGTTATTTGTACATGGGAACGTTTCTTTAGATAAACTTTTACTTGGGGTTGTAACATTGTTTAGGGTTGTTACATCTATGACAATCTATTTTATTTAGGAAGTTCTTGATAATAAATATTAACATTTTATTTCGACAGCCTCTGTGGGCAATAGGCCTGCTTACGACGCAGAAGATTGCTGGTTCGATTTTTGCCTCACACAAATGTCTATGTAAATATATTAGTTTCTGGTCTGGGTTTATCTGTATGTAGGTATAATAAGTACTGTATCTTCTTTACAAAATAACAGTTAATAAGTATTCTATCCGTTGTCTATCCATCAAAGTCCACTCTTTAGATCCACCCTTAGATTCACTTTAGATCTTTAGATTCACTGTGAGGAATCCACAAAACCTCATTTTTTTCCGAAAAAATGTTCGTGTTCCCAAAAGCACAGAAGTAGCACTCAACCGCTTTCCTATATTATCAATAACCCTCATACTAACACAAACCAGACTCCTCAGGGTTTTTAGCTAGTAGTTTACGATCCCTTTAAGAACGACCTTCACCGAGCTGGTTAATGGATGAAAAGCCTGTGCCGTAAGCTTGAGTGCAACCGTCTTGAATAAAATAATGGATATACTTTCATATTAATAAATGAGAAAGGCAGTAGCCGGGGCGGGTGACAGCCCTAGTAGCTACACCACTAATCGCTAATCCAATGCGGTAGGAACGGCTCGACATTTGCTCTCAGAAGGATTAAGCGAGCACACACTCTCCCGTCAGCTTATACCTTACTTGTTACTCTACTTAGTACATGTAGGTAGGTAGGTACATACCTTGTTTACTTTACTTGTGCACGCACAGATATATGTACTAATATATCTAGGTATAAATTTTTAAGTCTCAAGAAACTATCCAGAGAGCGCATGGAAATTGTCAAATTTAGAAACAGAAAAACATACAAAATCGATACACATCAGTGTTTAATCGACGTAAAGGTTCAAAATACATCTTTTCCTAAAATACCTTTTCCAAAATATGGTTTTCCTATAAAGGCCATTTCCAAAATGTGCGTTTTTCCTAACTTTCCTGTTCCCTATCTTATTCTAAAGTATATTTATCTAGATTGCACCTACCTACCTACTTGCATAATGCATCACTTTTACTAGAGAAAAAGTAGCCTATCTGACTATCTAAATTCTTCAACAGAAGCTATTTCTACGTGGAGGACTGACAAACATACTATAAAGGGTTTTGAACAATTAGAATGTAAGCTTGGCGTTGTTATTTTTTCGCGCGGTGCACTTTGAGACATAGACCTATCGATAGAGGGCATCAATTCGTACAAATAATGCCTTCAGTCCATTCCTTTAAAGCTTTTCGGAAATGGGATATTCAAAGAAAAAACTCGGACATCACGCGGTTCAATACGAAATATCAAAAATTAAAAGTAGCCTTCCTCGAAATATGGACTATCCAACACGAAAATAAATTTTCAATTCGAACCATTCGTTCCTGAGATTAGCTCGTTCAAACAAACAAACTCTTCAGCTTTATAATATAAGTATAGATACTATAGATTTGATAAAGAATGTCTAATTTAAGCAATAAACACATATTAACAGTAACTCGCTATTGTCACCAAAGTTAGAATAGTTGTTCAGTTATGTCGTTATAGCAAGTGGTACCTCTCTAAACCCACCCCCCCTCGCGTTGTTCTACACATTTTGACAGTTTCACATAGTTTCGCTTTTTGGCTTGTTACGATTGTTTGTGTAATGTAATGGGGTGCAAACTCATCGTTTTTGCAAGGTTATAATTTATGTCCATCTGCTAGCAATAATACATTAGCTCTCAAATATAATTTCTAAATAATACATATCCAAGAAATTGCAATATAATGCGATTTAAACTCGCGATTTTTTTCTAAATATTATATCTCCTTAGGCAGCACGCACTTAGAATTAGTAGGTTTATTGAAGAAAAAATATTAACTATTATGGGGTTCCGAAAACTAACACCTAGGTACCTACAACTGAATCACTCGCTTTGAAATACGCTTCAAATGTTCAATTGTGTTTATTATTTTTACTTTAACATTTTTAATATGACGCCTCAGTTGGCACAATGGTCAACATGCCGAACTACCAAACACAGGGTTGCGGGTTCGATTCCCGACAAGTATTTATGCTTAGATATTTATTAGTGGTCTTGTTGTTTCTATGTAAGTATATATTTACAAAAAAAAAGTAGGTATATAAGTAGTATATCTGTTGTCTAGCACCCATAACACAAGTCTAGTTACCTACTTAGCTTGAGGCTAGATGGCGATGTGTGGAATGTCCTGCGATATTTATTATTATATAACTTTTTATTATTTAAACACATAAAACTACATAAAACTCTAATCAGACTATATTTTACACTGTCGGCCACTGTAAATCATGATTCGAATAGTATCTCGCTGCAGCAATCGTCAGTGAATCGATTTTCCGGCGTGTCGTCAAATAGCCGAGTCCAGTCGGGTTCACCCTAACTTATGTGGCAATTTCGACGATACTAAATCACCGATGGTTTATTTACACTTGCTAGTAATGAATTCGAATCAGTAGTAAGATAATTTTGAAAACTAAAGGATACTGGGCACATTTCCTGCTGTGTTCAGGTGTTTTCATTTACTTGGAAAAACCATAAAAAATAAAATTCACCAAGTCGGTCAAACAAGAAGAAAATATCCTTGTATAGAAATATTTTCAAGAAAATGAGACCATAACGATCGATGCAGAGAAATTTGGATAATGCATTTTATATTCACTTGTTTGTTTTTACAAATTAAGGGGTTAATTCCTTATATTTTGATTAAAGATCCAATTACCTTGCTCGTACAAACATCCAACTATTATAACGCCTAGCGCCTCTAAATTATTATTTGAATGTTATTGAAAGTAAATTAGTGTATAAATCATAGCTTGTTGTTTAGTCATTTAGTTGGTATAGTTAGTTTATCGAGATCACAGATTACGTCTCAAATAATGGGCTTTGAATCTATTGCTTCGAAGCCTTAGGCTAAATGTTTAGAGAGAACGCAGACTATAGTGTGTGCCAGATACGTTGGCACACGAGATGGCGCTTTCGACATATTTCACTTTCACCATTGGCTTGTTTTTTTCTGAAATATATATATTGTTTTTATGCTTTCGAGAATCCAATTTGCAAATTTCATCAATTTTGCGAAGAAATAAACAACTGTTGCAAATAACTATCCACACGTCTGACAATTTATAAGAAGCGAAATATGAACAGGTGCAAACGGTTCATACATACTTTAGTATATTACCTACGCAATATACTCTGACTCGACCGAACCAATTTTCAATAACACGACAATTTCACAAGTCATCGCTAAAATAAAGGACAATGGCCAACTCGGGTTGACAATGGCCCTCGCGTTAGTCGTCACTCAGTCGAAACGAAGGGGATGGAAAAAAAACGGGAAAACCATTACGTAAACGACACAGGATATACCTACCCAGCTACTTAAGGATAAGATGGGATGGGATACTGGGATAAACTGTTTCGAATACGTTTATGGAGTAGTGAAGTTGGTTCGATTTATTACTGATTCCGATATGTTTTTGGTCGGCATTTTGTATCTATATCTGTAATATGACTGAAGAGTTTGTTTGTTTGAACGCGGTAATTGAAAAAATATTTTTGTGTTGGATAGTCCATTTAAAGAGGAAGGCTACTTTTCATTTTGATATTCCCACGGAATCGGGACTTACGCGGGTGAAACCGCGGAACGCAGCTAGTTTAAGATAATATTTAAATATAGAAAAGTGCTGAATATTATTTAGACATGATGATATTGTGCATTATTTCGTGTTTAGAAATGAGAGTTTAATGAAGACTTAATAAAATATTTTTTTTATTTAATATTAATGAAAAAAAAATATTGTAATGGCTCTGAAACTAATGGACCGATGTTGACTAAACTTGATTTGAGGAATAATGCGGATAGAATCTTTGGTAATAGGGCTACTTTTTAAATCCCGTTATTCTCACAGGATCGGGACTTATCCGGGTAACACTGCGAAGATAAAAATAAATGTAACATCTAACGCCATATAGCTCCACTAGACTAAACTTGTAATATGGTTTCCAGACAAACGCTAGCTATCGCTTCTGGAAAAAATAAGAAGTGGCAAGTAAGAAAGAAGCTTATCGTTTTATAAATACCAAAATAATTTGATATTTTTTTCCTCTTCTAACTTGAACAAAACGTTTTAGTTGTTTTTTTGCATTTTAATTAATTTAAATGTGTATATGCCAAAAATACACCACACAAACTATTAAGTAAATAAAAATATCCTAATTCCATCCAAACAACGAAAAGATGTCTACCACACGAGGACCCAGCACCATCAATCACTACTGCGATTTGTCGGTACGTGTGTTTGTTTGTCCGCAACAGTCCGGATTCGGTAATTGGGTGAGTGGAACCAGGAAATAAATGATGAGAGCTCTAGGGTCGCCAGTCGACCGAGAACGAGCGTAAGCTTTGACTTTTTCTGTGGGTTTGTTTGCAGTAATTACCTTGTAGTGAATAGTTATTTCTTTTGTAGTTTGGGTTTCGTTAAGTGGGTAGCTTTTTAGTGTTTTAGTTAACAAATATAATCAGACAGAAGGAAACAATGAGCATAAAAACCTTTAAGTACCTATTACAAGGTCTAAACGTAAAGAAAAAAAATTTAAAACAAAAGAGTAAATATGAAAGCAGCTATGCTTGCATTAGAGGTAGATAAATAATAATGTACCTAAGTTTTTTAAGTTATAATGTTAAGATGCTTTATTTTTAGCTAAATGCGCATTATCCTATAATTAAATTAATCACTTTTCTGAGTATGTTGAGAGACATTTAGAATTTTAATTGGGGGAATTTACTTGAGCTCAGTATTTTGATGAATTTACAACAAAACGGCTAATAATGTTAATCCCTGACTTCTACATACACTACACTGGACGGATACCTTAAAAATATAATTTGAATACATCGTACAAGTACCTACGTAAGTTTGTCACAGCGCGGCGGCCTTCAGCCTGAAAACCTGAAGACTATTACTGAAAGGAAATTGTCTGAGCAATGATGAATGGTTTCTGGGGCGGCTATGGTTTACAGATTCTGATGTTTTTTCACTCAAATATAGCTGGTATTTATTGATATTATATTATTCTTAAGGATATTTTTTATCATATTTTCAATCTATTATAGAACCAATTTTATGAAAGAGAGATAGATATTTTTAATTTCAATTTTTGTTTATCAACTGATATAACTTGCAGCAAAATTGCAAAATCTAGATTTTACCATAGACGAAAATAATGAATATATTTGTATTTCTTTGTTACTAAACTTAAAATTTTGTAACAGAAAGCTATATTCAAGTTTTAAATGTATTAACTAATATAGTTTTGAAACCATCGAAATTCTGCAATTTTGCTGTAAGTGGCCATAAATGATTCATTACTAACTGGAAATTGATTGTAACTATATCCACAAAAAAGGATACGTGTTCTATCGTAGTCTGGCACCACATAACATGACTAGTTGCTTAACATGCGGCTAGACGGTGCCTATTTACCTACCTTGTGTGTGTTATCCTAAGGAAAGGAATCTGTTAAGGAAATCGTTTGCGAACCTCTCGCCCTCTTCCACACTATTTCACACGTTCTGCGAGCTCAATGTACCTAGACGCTGACATACGGAGGTGTAAAGTGACCGACTTACTTTTACAGTACTATTTTTAGGAAAGATTCTGGGACAGAGATCCACTGCATACAGTTTTGTACAAACAAAATCGGGTAGGCTGTAACAACAACGCATCCGTAGTGGAGTTCGTGAAACGTCTGGACACAATTGTAACGTGTCCAGACGTTTCACGATGTGGGTAATCATAATAAGTAGGTAAGTATATGGATTTACAAAAGAAATTAATCTGGTAACCCTAACCCATTGCTTAGCTTAATGCTTGATAACAATATTTATACATAGTCTTGCAATATTTATTGATCTATGATCCTTACAAAATGTATACATAATTTGCTCTTTATCGACTATGGCAGTGTGTCCGGGCACAATAAATGCGAATCATGGAAAACATTGGGTGAGAACGCGGCCGAGTGTGAATGATACTCGTTTGGTACCGCGGTGTCGCTCGTGTCGCCTCGCCTATTGCATATTTTTTTAAAGATTTACCTTGTTTGTTCAAGTATTTTGGAGATATTTTGCATTTCATAAATAAAGTCAATTCCAGTTGAAGAGGCGTAGCCCAGCATGCATGTCCTGCATGCTGGGCTACGCCATGCTTTGCTCCATGCTAAATAGGTCCCAGTGACACTTAGTATTAATTTTAAAAGTAGCTGCTCCTAGCTGTACTTTAAAATTATAAAAGTTTAAAATCAGTCCAGTAGTTTCGGAGCCTATTCGCCACAAACAAAGAAAAAAATCTTTCTTCATAATATTAGTGAAGTTTTATTTATGAATACCATTTTTCCATATTTATTAAAAGTATAGTTCGATTATCGGAAATTGGCGAATACAATTATAAATCTACATAATGATTGCATATAAAGAACAATGTGCAATAAATTACAGCGCAAAAACCAGTGTTTGTTTCACTCCATAAATAAAACACAAACAAAATGTAATAGTTTTAATACAGGAAGTTTGCAAAACTAATAGGTTAAGCCGTTTTCCCGCCAAAACTAAACTACACCGGATTTACACAAATAGGTAATAAAAACAACATTGTTGCAAAATTGTACAAAATATTACAGAGGCGTTTATAATATTATGTTCAGGCGCATAATAGGAGCCAATGGAAAAATGCATTTCGCCTAAAACTAAGCAACACTGGTTCTTAAATGATTCGAGCTCAAGCTCAAAAATCATAGTCTCAATGTCAAAATGTACAAAAGTCATGATGTAAATTAAAAAGCAAGTGTAAATAAGTATAAAAGACAAAACATTATTGTGAAATAAAAACACATGCATGGAAAATATTATTTTTTCCGTTTCGTTTGTAGGTGTAATATTTTCCTACATTTAAGTATAATCTTATAACGAATAAACTGTGTTTCGTTTCAAGCTTATTAGTTTTTTGACTTATTGTAGGCTTAGACACGACAAAATTTTGTAGCTGTGCTCTACAGTTCCAAGTTCCAACTGCGTAAGTCCCGATCTTCATAAAATATTTGGATAAAATGTAGCTACATTTTATAATAATAATAAGCTTATGTAGACTGCAGCTACCAAGTTTCATCACAATCAGTTCAGTGATTTTTTGTTGAAATGCATATTTTAAATGTAAAAGTTTGCTTGTTACATAAACTTTCAAATTTAAAATATGTTTCAGTCACAAAATGTCCCTCTTGCAAAATGGCTTATATTAGAAGAATGTACTTTTGAGAAAATAGCGCACACAATTTGCAGAATCCGTGCAAAATAAACAGAAAAATGAATCAAATAGCTGGCATAGCACGTCACAGTAATTGACAGAACGATATGACATTCTGCGAGTTCAAAGCTGCGCTTGTATAAAAGTTTAGCAATCTGTAACACAATGTACAGATGTTTTATGCGGGAACAGATTTGGCTTTGTGAAATTTAAAATTGATTTAGTAGTTTTTAGTAGTAAAATTGGTTTTAGAATTTTGGTTTACATTTGGTTAGGAAATATGTTTCACCTATTGTTACTATTGAGCCAAGCTTGGTACATAAATAGACAAACTCCTTTATTTATAAAATTGGACAATAGTGCCATAAGTACTACACACGAATTATTTTATAATTGTTTATTTTTTAATCATAAACCTAAATAACAATTCACTATACTTTCAATGAGGTAATACATAAAAAATGGTACCTTATTATTAGGTACTTTAGCCCAAATACAGCCCAGTTCTTTTTTATCTGTTCAACCACAAATATAATGGAAACCTCCCACTTAATACGTAACAAATTGTTCTCGAAATAAATGATCTTTCAGCAAAAACAATCACTATAACAAATCCGTGTCACATGTCTGGAAGAGTGTTGGGTGGCGAGTGCAGGGTGGCGAGTTTAGGGGTGGCGAATAGTTGCCTACCTCGCGACTGACACCGGGGGAATGTTTGGGTGGGGTGTCAGATACGAGCTGAAGCGATAATGTCTTGCATCTTATTGGGGCGCTTAGGCGCGTTTTTGTTATATTTAGGTAGGTTGGTACTTTTAATTTAGCTTGGCATGATAATAGTAAACATCAACACAGAAAACTAACCTTAGAATACCTAACATACATTCAACACTTGACGCTAACGAAATTGAAAATCTACGACTAATCTGGACTACGTGCCGACGCGTACTTTAGTCGTATAATGTAGGTAGATTGCCAAAATGATGCGATTTGTTACGTACTCTAGTCGTATAATGTAGGTAGATTGCGAAAATGATGCGATTTGGCGCGTACTCTAGTCATATAATGTAGCGCGTACTCTAGTCATAAATGATGCGATTTGGCGCGTACTCTAGTCGTATAATGTAGGTAGATTGTCAAAATTATGAGTTTCTGATGACGCCGCAGAAACTCGTTCACTAAGTTGTGTAGGTTGAGGGATACTTATTCTACAATTCCCTGAACGGATTCCAAAAACACAGTGACAAAACTTAAAACAAAACAAAAAAATTCACACTACACCATTTAGACGTTTTCCGCATATAACGGTTAAAAATATTGTTTCATAAAATAAACGCAAATTGCTACAATGTAACGTACCCCAAAACAACTTTTTATTGACGCTTATGTCTTTTAACTTGTACCACACGTCAACTAGGAAATGGCTGAGTAACGAATGGAAATAAGAGCTAAATGCCAAGAAGACAGTTTTGTTTCACCGTCCCGTCCCGTTGTATCCCATCCCGTACCATCCAGTTTTGTCCCGCTGCCGTCCCGTCTCGTCTTTTAGCTGAAATTTTTACTATCTAATACCCGTGGTTTTACCTGGAAGTCCCGATCCTGTGATTACATCGAGATTAAAAGTAGCCTATAAGTTATTTCCGTTTTCCAGCTACCTCTATACCAAGTTTTATCACAATCGTTTCAGTAGTTTTTGCATGAAGAGGTACAATATTAGGAGGGTCTCTCAAATATTAAAATACCTTGACCTTATTCATAATAATTCACCAGAAAAGAAACTTCAATTTTTATTTTATTTGCCACTTCAAAGTTCAGAAGTTTTTAGTATCTAAAATATAATTATGTTTTATTATTATTTACAAGTTCATTAAAGTATTTTTCGTTGTAAAACTTTGTACCGAGGGATTATATAACCTGGAGTTTACACTTGGAATTATCTTTCTTGACCCTTCAAACATAATAACGTTATAAAAATTTTGGGCTAACACCATTACCTACACGAATATTATAAAGAAGAAATAATTTTTGTTTGTTTTTAACAGCGGCTTTAAACTACTGAACCAATTTTGATCCAACTCTTACATTGAATCCTTGCGGGTAACATAGGCTACTTTGAATCCCCGTTCTTACCACTAGATCAAACTTAACGCGGGTGAAATCACAGGGCACTACTAATCAATAGATTAAGCTCCTTATTATTCCAAATAGTACTTACCTACTCGATCACACAGTGTCAGTTACAAAACATTAATTTCTCAATATGTACAAAAATGGAAAATGTCACCAAAACGAAATTAGACCTAAAGCCGATTTTTATAGACCTTCAACAGTACCATTTTAATTAAGAGAATTGGTCTCCGAGGAAATCTTTATAAAAGTCTTGAAAATTCTACGCAATTCTTTCACAAATCAAAACAAACTCTCAGAAAGCAAATATCCTTAAAGGATCCATTTTATACCGACTTTACGATCTGAAACCGCAGTTAAAACGTCCTCGTACCGTGAACGTCGCAACTACTGAATTATTTAAAAGGCTCGTTAAACGAAGTGTTGTAAAAACTTCCCTCGATCACTGTACAGGAAGTTAACCGATTTCACGATTTGCAAGATCATTTAGTTTTTTATATTGCGGTTTGACACTTAACTCGTGTCTTATGAGGTTTTCTCTTTGAGTGTACATTATTACTAGAGTTATAGAAAGATAATGTCACTCGTCGTCCATCAGGCCGATCGTAAGCAGTTATTAAAATTCGCATATTTTGTTATAAATCAACAATTACCGATAAAATCTAGTGTCATTATTCTTACTAAAGTTATTTAAAACGACATTTTTACCATGTTTTTTGTTTTAATCTGGTAGAGCTCGATATTTTTAGATGGTTGCGCTGTTTTAAACTTTAGTAGTGAAAAGAACCCTCTTAATTTTAGATCTAAGGCCTTTGCACTTGACATTTAATTTTGATTCCTAAAAATCGAAAACGAGTTCAAATATCGTCTCGTTACAATTTTTGAATAAACATTTTTCATAGAAATGATTTCTGGAATATAACATGGAATATATAATATGGAATATATGGTACGATGTAGAAATAGGAAACATCATTATTTCGCAAAGTAATAAATTATGGAGATACTATCAACACGTCTGACAATTTGTTAGGAGCAAAATGTACGAAAGGTTACAAAATTCTAACTAATGGAAGACGGTTCATACTCGGTTGCGATCTCTCTAAATTATCCTTTCTCTAAGGATAATATCTAACACCTATAATATTGCGAAATGTGATCATTAAAGCTCGCACAATCTCTACCACGTAATAAAAATTTGTAGGAATAGATATGAGTTCTTTTAACCGACTTCAAAGAAAGAAGAGTTGACTATAGGTATGATATTCTTAAAGTGTTCAAACTATGATAGAATTTTATAATTCGTTTGGTTATGGCCATATGGTTCGATCAATCGAACTACGTTAATTTTTTACCATTTTGGTGCTATCAATCGAACCACGTGAACTTTTTTTTAAGCCTAGAAAACTTGGTAAGTTTTATTTAAAAAACTAATGATTCTTTTTTTTTGTTCACAGGTATACGACCATTGCCAGCGTACGTCTAATAGTACTCTTCTATCCAGGCTAAGCCTCACCTATCTAGGTAGCCTAGGCCATCGGTTAGTACCTGAAACTTGAGCCAAAACGGCCTGCAAACGGTCAGAAACTTCATCAAAACTGTTATAGCTTTTTGATCCTCGGTTAAGACGTTCATATTTAGACTAATTTCTAATGGAGAAAGACAGTTTCTAATTGGTGGATGCGTTCCCAAGACACATCTTAGCTTAGTTTTTAAGACGATTCAATGTGATCATTTGCGAATGATTCCAACTGAATATAAAAAATGACTTTGAATTTCACTAGATTTATTCTTAAAATATTAAATTCTCAGTTCTTAAATCACACATTGCGCGCTTGACTGTATTTAAGAAATTTCGTAATAAAAGAATAAACTTACCTGTTAATAAAATTAATATTTTCTTTGAGTAAATACGTTTAAAGAAAACTATAAGATGGTATAAGAAAACTAATAATTATTAATATAGCAACCGTAGTCTTTTGGCGACTAAGGAATCGCAATGTTGAATTTTTTTTAAATATGGGGTCTGCGAACTAAGTATAAACTATGAAATGACAGTAATCGTAGTCATAGCTACTATAAAACTTAGCATATCAGTGACTCAAATCTATAAAAAAATTCCAAGCAAATGTCGCCAAACGCGCGAAGTATTCAACAATATTTAATAGAAGTACCAATAAAAAATCGTTTCTGCTTACCAAGTCTCGTCCAGATCGGTAATATACGACCTGTGCGTCTACATGGAGTACCAATATACATAATACCTACATACTGACAGACGAAAGTAAATTTTGCCAGGCTTGAAGCGGTTTAGTAGACATTGCACCTATTCTCGATGTGGCCTGTAGTCGTTTATAAGTCCTTATACGCGATAAGCCTCATTCTGATAATACCCTATTCGTGAAATATTTGGTATTCATTCGCGGAAAGACTTATTCTTAAATATATCTATTCTCGATAGACCCTATTTTTTTCTAAGCATTCTATAAAAAAACTATGCAGAGACGCTTCGCTTGCTCGATCAACATTTAAGAACTAATTACCTATTATTTCTCATAAGCCAGTAATAAAACAGGTCTAAGTTGGCACTACTCCAGTCTAGAGTGCTCGTGTCCTGAGAAACCTAGGTCTTGAAGCAATTAGTAGTTAAACATCGTCTTGCCTAAGAAATACAAAAGAGTACGAATGTTAATGGAACTATTAGGTGAAGTGTTTTTGTTTTGAGAAATAGACTAACTGGTAATTCTCTAAGTATAGTTAAAAATGTGATCGTTAATAATTAAGAACTAAAAGGTGCATGAAGAATTGATGATTTGATAAAATTAATAAAGTAACGACGACTATTATGCGTTTG
This sequence comes from Idaea straminata, assembly GCA_951213275.1. Taxonomy (NCBI): domain Eukaryota; kingdom Metazoa; phylum Arthropoda; class Insecta; order Lepidoptera; family Geometridae; genus Idaea; species Idaea straminata. The sequence continues at coordinate 511,729 of OX577862.1, forward strand.
GCGGAAATAATAATAAAACGATTTATTTTTCTACATTTTGAGAAAATCACGAAACGCGAACGACTACTCTGCTATAACTACTTTGAACTAAAACACAAGCGTGGTATGCTCGATGGTAGTTTTCTTCTTCTTCTTCTGCCTGCCCTTGAATATATTTGAGGTTGGCGCAGAATTTTTTTTTCTTCCATTCATTTCTCTGGTTCTTTTTATCCGATTGCGCGACGCAAAGGAGGAATCTTTGTCTGAAGTACAAGCACCAAACTACATTTTGCACGCTGGCTTCCAAAAAAAATACCTTCGTTTATTTATGTAAAACAAACTGATTTATACCTTTCAACGCGCTAAGAAAAGGTTTCTAAATATACCTGTTTAGAATACCCATACGTAAGCAACCCATCGATATCTCGATACTTCGACAGTCGACAACAAAAAGGCCCGTATTATCGAGCCAAGCAAGCAACCCTTATCAAACGTCACAATATAAAGTTTATATAACAGGTAATGCTGTCTATCTGTAAGTCAGACGATCTGTTTGTACGTCTATCATATGCTAATCATAAAAAATACTGAAATAAATTTAGGTTTTTTTAGAACTAGTGGTTTCGCGCATTCTGTTTAAGTTGCTGAGGGAGAACTGCGATTAAAAGTAGCTGATGGTACTTACCAGTTTTATAATATAACCTCGTACCAAAAATTAATTAAATCGGTCTAGTAATTTCAGAGTAAACTCTATCTGAATGTTCATTTTGAAAAAGGTACAATTCGTATTTGAACTCAAAACGCAAAAGGTTATGCTTTGCAATAATGTTTTTCTTTATTTAAATTTTTAGACATTTTATTTTTATCTGAAACTACCGAAAAATTCATAGGTAAAAATGGTCCTAAGTAAATTGGCTCTAACTCATAGAAAAATAACAGAAAAATCTGTCTTAACTTATTAAATTTGCAGATTGCACGAATGAGTTACTTTTAGATTGCAGTCACATTTTTTTCTTAAATAAACCTAATTTGTATGCCAATTAATCTGGCTACGACTTCATATTTATACATAACATTCATAAATATGTATACTAGGTACAATGTACATACAAAGTAAAGTACGCCAATAAACATAACTGGAACATGAAGCTAAAAGGGGTAAATGTTCCATATGGTATTAATGGAGTGAAACCGGCATTTTGAACCTTCAAGTGTGATGCGGGTTTTACCTTGACATAACCCTCTATAAGATGTAGGTGTTTTGACGTTTTGACACAGCTATCTGCGAATGGTATCAATTGCGAATGGGACCGTTCGCAAATGTGATCAAAAAATACGAATTGTTGAAGCGTTGTGTTGTGAACGGGAACACTACTTTTCCCATTCCCATCCAAATAAAAAATATGAAATGGTAAAAAAGGTAATTGGGTGCCAGAAAGGTAGGTTAGGTTAGGTTAGATATTGTGACAATGCAAGCGCGAGCGAAGCGAGCATTTACGTTCACACTGTTAAAAATAGCGTTTAAAGAAGCTCTTTACCTCATAGAATCTATCTCTATTATCACATTGCCCAACGATCACGTAGCTATATTCATAATGCCCAGACAGTGTAATGAATATTAAAGTTTAGATGATAACTAATCACTTTGCCCAAAGTAGCTTGGCATTATGTATAATGCCCGAATTAATCACTTGGTCCATAACATATACACAATTCAAACGAATTGAGAATCTCCTCTTTTACAAAAAAAACAGTGTAAATGAAGTGGGGACCACGATCTATCTCTATAAAGTCGAGAACTTTAAATTTATTAACCGCAATTGACTTAATTAGTCTAGAATTAGATTTTCTAGATGTGCCTTGATTTTTTATGAGGAGAATTATTATTGCGTCGAGTGTAATTTAACGGTTAAGGTAACAAAGTTAAAGCTTTATTTTTGAAAAAAAAACTCTAGTTGGAAATTACAGAAGATTGCAAAAATTAGCTGTTTCCATTGATTTGCCATACTATGTTTCTTTCCAGAAATTAATCTCTATCAGCAACACTATTTGCATAGCTGATTAGCATAAAAACAGAACTTTTGAACAATTTTTTTTGCGAAAACAACAGGTTCGACTCTTGGCTAGGGTAATTACTTTTCAAAAATCTAATGATGCAGGTTTAGTTTTTATCAAAATCGGGAACGCGACTCCTTTCAGCATTTTTCGCTATCTCTTATAGTTTAGGATATAGCCCTGAAGGCCCATGTAAAAGTTCAGCCTGTATATATCGAGCTATTAAAATCACTACAAATGAATATTAATCATTAATAATACTTATTGTTAATTCAATAGTAACTTTGTCTGTCTCAATGACTATTACATTTTCGCGTTTAATAACTTTTTTAAATTTTGGTATAGAAATAGATGGAACTTTGGAGAAGGACAGTCATATGCTATTTTATATACCGATTCCGTTCCTGGACGGGTTAAACTGCGAGGCGAAGCTAGTCTCCTATATTTTTGGCCTTGTTACCTGAATTTTCATAAAAAAACTGACATGTAACGCAATAATTTTCGTGACGTTTTGTCAAAAAATTGCGAACAAAAAAAAGGAAGGTGTTGTTAATTGTCACCCTAAAATTGAGTTTAAAAAAGCAATTTCACGCGTAAACGAACATTTTTCACAAAAATAAACCGTATATTTGGTTTGTGTAAAATTGGGTTTTTTAAATTTTGATTTACATTGATTAGATTCGAATAAATATTTTCTTTTTTTCTGTTTGACTCTGAAACTACAGGACCGATTATGATGAAATTAAGCGACTTACGCAGATGAACCGCAAAATCCCTAATATTAAGAGGATCACATAATAATTACATTTTTTGATGGAATTTTCGTTCCGGTATGAAAACAGGTATGCCTGTTTTTTGAAGTGAAAACTTCTTTAGCGGCGTTGAGCACTTTTTCTGTAATGGGTATAAAATCTTAAACTCGCGTCAGGACACGTGACCTGATCGAAAAAGCGTAAGACGGATGGAGAGTAGACAGCTATAGTTTTAAAGTGTTAAATTTTTAATGTAATATAAATTGTCATGTTTGTGTACGATAGCGCAATAAATGAATATTGTATTCTACCACATAAATGATAGTACTTTTATACTGATAAAGCAATTGGTGCAAAATTATTCCCTAACCATTCCAAAATATCAAACATGCTCAACGTTAATAATCAAGTTTTCACTTCTGCCGGCACTCCCGGAGTGTAATTTTTTTTTTCTTAAATTGTGACAATGTTATGTTATTGATGTCAATTGATTCATTGCCTACACAAAATGAACCACCGAAATTGAACACTATAGGTAAGGGGAGAAATAGCTATTTCTTTTTATATGTATAAAGAAACTGTCACATCTAGTCCCCCTAACTCTGTAAAACTACTCTAAGTTTTGGTAAGTGTTAGTGATGATTTGCAAATGGCGTCTGGTAGAGTGCGAGTCGAATAGCACGGCACGCTTTCCTCAGGATTTAGTTTTCATAAGACTTAATAAAAAACATGGATTAAAGTCATTATGCCTCGATAGATGGCACCACAACTAACTACTAGATAAAAAAACTGACTCAAAAATCCTCCATTCATTTGTTTTAAATAAAATATAAACTTACGCAACGAATTGAAAACCTCCTCTTTTATTGAAGTCTGATAATAATCGGAACATTATCACTGATATAGATTATACGTATGTTGGAAATAATTTATTATTCAAACTTCTTAATGTGTCTATGATGGGTACCTATCAATTCAATATTTTGTTTGTATCTGTCTGTATTCTTCAATTGATGATTTGCTTATAACTTATTAGTTTCTAATAGCGCAGATACATAACTGGCGCACACTCTGCCACCAATCGCCGCCTGCCGCCTTGCCTGCGCCGCCGGTCAACTCTGATACCAAGTTCAAATCGAGCACAACTTTACTTCATTCCCATTATATCTAGAGTAAGTTTAAGAGAACTACTCTGGGTACGAAATTTACTAAATACCGATTAACTTCGACTGTCAATTGCCAATACGTATTTTGAGAACCTCCTCTTTTCTTAAGTCGGGTGATAAAAATGGTACAACCGTACAAAAATGTTATTACATGAATTGTGGCTTATTTTGACCAATTAAAAAAAACATAAGACCCGTATTATTTGGAAGATCTCGATATTTATTCTTATTTTTGTAATCTTTATAAATTATGAAAGCTTTTAAAAGAAGCTCTACAAAGTACAATAAAATAATATAGATATCCGTTTGGAATCGTTTCCGGTCATTACTTGGATTTGAATCCGGAATTCGGAACTAATCCGTCTCGGATTACTTCTATCTCGCTGATGTATTCTGAGAATGGAAAATCAGAATACCTACCAATTGTTTTAAGAACAATAAAATACGAAAAATATCACAATCTACCTACACTCCTATTATAAAGAGGAAAGAAATTTGGTTGTATTGTATATGCTGCTTAACTACTGAACCGATTTTAATGAAACTTTGTATGAAGATACATTGATTCTTTTTGATACTTTTTATTCTGATATTCCTACGGGGTCGGGACTTTTGTGGGTGAAATTGCGGGATGCTGATAATTTTTGTATGATAAATTACGTATTTGTGTACTTAAATAGACTCAAAATTTAATTAAAAATTACAAAAGATATTGAAATTATATGCCAATTAGACTGAGTTTGAAAAACTAATCATTTCTCAGAAATAGCTCGTTTCATACAGATTTGTTTGAAAGGGATTCCAACTGTGTTACGTAGTAGATGCCCTAGGTTGTAATCCCCGGTTGCCCTTGAACAGTCCCCTTCTTAATTTCGTCGACTAATTACAGATTTGGAAATTAATCACGAGAGAACGATTTGATTAATGACCCTCCCGACAATGGAAAGGTACTCCTTCGGCCTTACAGTTGGTTTACAATATCATTTGGTGGGGTACCTACCTCTATCTAGTCGTGAAGACTAAAGTAAAAGATTGTTTAATTAATTTGCGCTCGATTATTATAAATCAAAAGAGTTATAAAGATCAGCATTAGACCAATATCATCACCTTATATGCAACACCGATTCATGGGGTAAATCCCAGACGTCGGCACTAAGCGTTTTACATCGTTATTTCTTATTCGTACAGTATGGGAATTAAATCATGCGTCTATCTTTCCTTTATCTTCTATTGGCGCATGCTACATTTTATCGTCACCTAATATTATGCAGATGTGATTGTGGTCAAGCGTTGACGTATCAAGATGTAGCACGCGCGTCTAGTAAATAGCTGTTTATTGGTCACTTGAAAAACCTAGAAATTATACACAGGCAATATAATTAATTCTATCTAGTTCGGCAGTTAGATTTAGAATAAAAGCGAATGGATATTGCTCGATCTATGTGCTTAAAACGTAAGTAAATCCATTGACACATATTCAGTGCTCAGTATACTAAACTAGTGTGAAATAGCATCTTCCAAATGAATCGGACACAATTCCAAAAGACCACATCCAAAAACTCTATCTCCAAAACAAATTGATCAACAAAATCATAAAAATAACGAGTGATATCCAAATGGAAATGGAAACCACGAGCTGATCTGAACCCTGAGGACTGGAAGGTGCATAGAAGACCAAAGAGTGTGCAGGTTCAGAGAAATTCTGGTACATGGCCAGGCCGCCCTCACCGAGTGGGGGCGGCCGAGCAGACACACACCTGGGAAAAATTCATGACCAAAGGAATCTGCTGTGGTTGCGGAGGTGACTGGACTTTCAGTGGTGGTCTGAAGGTAGACTTGAACAGTTCGGAGTATACGGGTTATAAATACTGGTACAAGAAGCCTGGATATAGGATAAAAGCCAGGTCCTGTGAAGATGCCAGGTTTTTACATATCAATTACGTCCTGTTGGCAGAGGTTAGATATTTTGAAAAGGTAAGTGGAAATACGAAAATATATTTCTTTTAATTGCAAAGCTAAGATTTAAACCTGCTGCATACTGGTTATATGGAAGACCGGGTCAAATCCGTACCTTTTATCAGAATCATTTCCTTGTCTATAATTATATTTTAAATAGATATATCAAAATAAATAAAACACGTACGAATTCTTGAATTTCTAACTGAAACTATTATACTATGTAACTTCATTTAATATCTCAATAAACTGTGAATTGAACAGTTGAATCCGTGTTATAATCCTAGTTTAGGACACTTAATCATTTAACTTCTAATACGAAACATTATGCCCCAGATACTCAATATTACTACATCACCTCAATATTTCTATTGTAAAATGGACCATATTTTAGTAAAATTAAGACTCATTATGCTATCAAAAGAAAGTAAGTTTGCTCATAGTTAGAAATATTTAATATTCATTGTTGAGTTTTAGTTTCGCTTTTAATATTTTTAACACAAAATTGCTGTCCGAGGGTTTTACCGTTGTTCTCAGTTATAATACCTATACTAGCTGTGCACCTGGTTTTACCCGCGTTAGTGTTAATTTAAACGTGATATTGATTTTCAATAAACACAGAATACATATTTTATAGTACGGACTACAATGTTTGTCAGTTCGTTTTGCTAAAAATCCTTAGTGCTCGTCTACGTCCCATGCATAGTTTCAGATTTGTAGCTTTTGTAGTGGTAGAGAAGAGTATTTTTTTTCTCTTTTATAAATATATAGATTAAACTAGCGACTCGTCCTTCCTCACATAGGAAACTCCGTTTAGTAAAGTGAATTACTTTATTTTTAATTTGAAATTATGTATTAATTCTATTTTTTCTTAATATACACTGTCTATAAAATAAAGGACAATACATTAATTTGTGACTTAACAAATTTAAGAAAACCGAATTGCGCAGTCAAAATTGTTTTGTTTTAATGTCTATACATCTAACTAATAAATTCGAAGATTTAAACAACATCTGTAAATAGCCTAGTACAGTGACATTTACTAGGAATATTTATATTGTTTGTACATGATGTTTCAGTTTCAGAGTGAGGTGGATGTTTGTTTCTGACTTGTTAGTTGTTAGGTTCATATTTCAGAGAAACAGATTCATTTAAATTGTTTGAAACTTTTATTTCAAAAGTTCATAGTAAAGTAAACTTATTCAAACGTAAATCGTAATACAGTATGTACTTAGATAGGTACCTACTTGGGTAGGTACTTTGATATCTATTCTTTATCTCTTTACATATAAAATGCTTTGTCCTGATTGACTGACTGACTGCCGCATGCATAGCCTAAACCGCTGATCGTAGAGACCTGAATTTTAGAGGGTGTGTTCTTTGTATGGCGTTGGCATCCGACAACAAAGGATTTTCAGAAATTCTACTCCTTAGGAAAAAAGGGGGTAAAGTTTGTATTGGATAACGTGATTCCTTGATTTATTTTCGACTTTTAGGCGGACGAAGTCGCGGGAAAAAGCTAGTATAAATATACAATTCGTCTGACTGAGTGATTGACTGATAGGGATGTCAACGTACAGCTCAAACCGCTGATTTCAGAGACATTACATTTGGAGTGTGTGTTCATTGTGAAGTATATGTCCGTATATTATTTAACGATTTTTCAAAATTTTAATTCTGCGTTCCTGTGAAAAATATTCAAAAAAAAAAACGGGTTAATTCTACTAAGTCAGTTTCACAAAATTACTAGGGTATTGAACATACTCGTTGACTAAAAATCCCTATACGTTAGTATCAGTTTCTAAGCAGATATAAACGCGGTAATAAACCAGTACTCGGGTATCATTGGCCGCAAATTGCCCTAAGGGTGCAGACAAATCGACTCAACTCGATTGCGTTAGGTAACTCACTTACCGAGATATCGGTGTACCTACCTACCTACCTGCATGGCGGCTTACATTTACTCGATTTGATCGAATTATGGTAATCGAGATATAGTGCGTCATTCGTTGAGTGTTAGATACGTGTAGGCCTGTAGGGTGGCCGTTGTAATGTTTAGTTTGAGGCCATGAAACAGGTTGAAAATGTAAAATTTTGCAGGACTTCTATTCTGACAAACTACGGTTCAACCATTTTCTTTTCCAACAACACAACTTTTTTGGTTATTCCGATATGATTATTTTATTACTGTTTCAGAAAAAGGTTTTTCATTTCCTATATTTTTCGAAGACATACAAAAGTGAACACCGATAAACCCTTATTCGAAAAGACTTAGTTACAAATAAATATCGAAAAATTCAAAACTTAGAATCCCAATCCAGCGCCACAAAAATTTCGACGAATTTAGTTAAAGCATGTCGGAAAAGAGTATTATCGAAATTGAATCATTCGAAGTGGCATTATTGTTAAAGAAGAATGTTGTCGAATTCACATCGTTTCCCAGTACTGTCATACCGAAGAAACGTCTTGTCGGAGATAAGTTACTTCGTAGTAAATATTGTCGAAATTAAGTCTTTGTTGAGTTCAGCTTTGTAGTATTTCTCGATACACAAGCCAGCAACTGCAGATATTATATCAGAATGAGATTTTTCCTTTTAATTGCTGAAATTCCGAGAAAGCATGTTGGAACATAAAGAATTCCGTTACAGTGTGATTAGTTGGATTTTATTTTCTAGTGCGTCACAACTAGGATTTTATTATCAAAAAATAAAGAATTATTAAAGTAATTAAATCATTTATTGTAAAGTAGATATTTTAATATTCAATTTAATTTACGAATAACTTAAAATATCAATAGATTGACTAATGGTGGATCTGAATATATTCAACGTCAGTCAGTCATCAGTGGACACTAGTGAACCAAGGGTTTATCTTTAATGAATTTTGGTGATTTGGTAGTTTATTGTAGGAATAAACTTACTACCTTACAAAATATATAATTTAATTTTAGTTTAGAACGCATTATTTCCCCCGTCCCGCGCTCTGATTTCTCTCAATATGTTAAACCCCACGTTAATAAAACCGGATATAATATAACCGGATAAATACGACGTCACGTACTCGAGCGGTGTTCGTGCAATCCCGCGCGCACTCGCCGCCCGCCGCGTCTTCGGAATACGGACTGAATGCATATTGTGAGATAAATTAAATTAATAATTCTGAGGGTTTAGCAGTTTAACTGAAGAATTTGAATGTGGTTTACGTGCAGTTAGTTGATTTCACTTCGTGAGATTTGTTTTAAGTCAATTCTTACTGTAAACCTTTTTATTTTCTTATAATTTTAAGAAAATAAAAAGGTTTACAAGTTTCAACATGTCGTTTCCCTTAGTTGGCTCCAGATGTATTAACGAGTTCTCTCCTATGGATACGGTCGACTAAGCTGAAAGGGGGTTCTAGGTCCAGGACATAGTCTACTCCATGTAATTCATATCCTAGGCACTACAGCATCCTGAATAGCATGGATTTAAGTTTCTGGCGCCTTATTTATCCTACTTCCTATTAATATTATAAATGTGAAAGTTTGTGTGCGTGTGTGTGTGTGTGTGTGTGTTTGTTACTCCTTCACGCAAAAACTACTGGACCGATTGCGATGAAATTCGGTATGTAGATAGCTGGAGACTTGGATTAACATATAGGCTACTTTTTATCCCGATTTTCCCACGGGATCGGGGCTTACGCGGGTGAAACCGCGGGGCGCAGCTAGTAAATCATATAGATTAGATGTAAAGACCATTACAAAATGCAGAGGTTGCGCGACTAGATAGATAGATAGATAACTTTATTTGTACAACACAGGAAAAAACAGAACACTATATACACAAAGCGAAGTAACAGCTATAAAGCATAAGTTGTACAAATGGGCGGCCTTATCGCTGAAAGCTATTTCTTCCAGGCAACCTTTGGATGGAAAAGAACTGATTCAGCTTAAATGGTAGGTTGTGAATTTCCTCAAGCAGGATACCAAACATAACCTGTAACAGGTGATACTCGTAATATAAAGTATTTACATAAATATGGCTTTAAAATATCAAATTATACATACAATACATACCAATATATAATTATATACATAGATACAAAAAAAAACATATATACATACATAAATAATACAGGAATACATATAGATATTAGACAGTACTGAGGTAGTGATCAGTTACCATAGATTTGAAAATGGGTAGGGACTTAGCAGATCGGATGGGTTGAGGCAGGGAATTCCAGAGTATCACTGAGTGAAAAGAGAAGGATTTTTTGTAAAAAGTGGAGTTGAGGGGAGGAGCCTGAAGGAGAAGGGATTCTGTTGATCGGAGTTGTCGTGAATGGGCGTCACTCAGGAACTTGAAACGTTCTCTGAGGTAGTGAGGAGAGGACTATCTATTTATGCAGGATGAAAAAAGAAACATTATGATTATAAGCTCTAAAGATTATATTTATATTAAATCCAGATATAAATACAATAACACAGTCAACTACTTCCAAGTCTAAAAGCCATGAAACGTAGTCCAACATTAAGTTATATTCCGGCCAACTAATTCAATTCACAAATAAGTAGTGAGCTCATAAAATCCACAAAGCGGTTGAAGTAACGAACGAGCGAACATACCTCCATTGAGCCACGGTCGTTATCGCAGGTGCCCGGCCCGGTTTTCATCCGGCTAAATCCGGTTACAACCGGTTCCCGTGCCCGGGATTACCGCCGCGAACTGGTTCGCCAGCGCTCTTGATTTACGTAACGTTTTTACGAATGTTCGCTTGTTTAAACGTTTACAGTGTATTTTGTTTTGTTTTATGTAACTTTTATTGGTATTTCTTTTTATTTTTTCTGTTTTATAAGTAGGTTGTAAATGGGAGAAGAGGTAGCAGAGATTTATGGTCTATAAACATTTGGTTTTACGTTATTTTACTTACAGTATTGTTTCTAAGCTTTCAGTAAAATGCTTTTCAGACGTAAGCACTTTTACTCAACAAATAATCGAATCTTTGATTCTTTGACTCAACAAATAAATTCTTTGATGTCACATAAGTAATTAAAAATATTTTTTTTTATATTTAAGTAATAATTAAGATCAATATTCTTAACTTATTTATGTATATAATATTTTAATTGAATAACAAACTCCTTTGATACGAACACCAAGTAATATTTTGTTACCACTTCATATTATAAGAATGGCGCATGGCATTTATGAATGAATGGAATGGCTCAACCGATTTCGATGTCAAATTTTAAACTGACTTCATTAAGATCCAATGAATGCCAACAAGAAAAGAATAATTTTAATCAGTAAATTAATAAATAAGTTATACTCTAAATCATAAAAATATATGTAGGTATGTTTAATGTATGTAAACAAACCAAGATTAAATCTCACGAAGTATTATTTCAAAACTAAGATCCTTTGGAACGTCTCCGGTCTCCGGCTTTCAGAAACTTGTAAATCCTTTATCCTAAAATCTGTGTCTCCTGCCAGCAGGCACAACGCCAACTTTACTTTATCAAACAATTTCAATTGTTTCAACAACTATATTATTTTTACCCTTTTTCTTTTTCACTGGTTCACAGCTAACACGTCGTCGTTTCTTTTAGTTGTTGTTTATAACTTTTGGACTATTTGTTTTAACAATTTTTAATGCTAGAAGTTACTTGTATTGTAATAGACTATTTACGAATTCTTATTATAATTATACATTTTCCAAAATAATATAAGATATTAAGATAACATTATTTTCACTAAGTACTTAAATTATTTAAAATAATTACCATTTTATTAGCTTTTATTTTGTGAAGTTCGATCGATATTTAGATGCAAGCATCATTTTCACGATAACTTTTCATTTTAATTTATTCATTTTTCATAGTTGAACGTATTTTTATAATATATTATATTTCCTAATTCTTACACAATTAAATTATATTTGCCATTAATATAGGTCCCTATTTTACAAGTGAATAAAATCTCGACTCAATTTAGGTAAATTATTCATTAAAGTAACTTAATAAATTCGTCGTCCATGACAAACGATTATACCTGTGAAATTATGGTAAAATGGCGCGAAAACCGCGGCCCGGTTTTATCCGGGAGATGTCCGTTAAAGCTTTAATCCTTACATTAACCATTCAGGCCACGCTGCGATCCGCAACATAACCGGTTAATTTGAACCGGATAAATTCTTACCCGGTTTTTAGTCTTGGATAAGGACGCGGTCACGAGTGAATTGTCTACTTAATTAGTGTTGAAAATTAGTTGTGTACACGTTAGGGCTTTGAAAACTGGATATCCGGTTTTCATCTTTATTTGTATTTCAAATAAAATTTAAAACGATTTCTATAATTTTTACAACAAACAACAACGCCTACCTTAATTATTCAATAAAAAATGTATTCAATAGATTATAAAAAAACTGAACCAATTAAATGTTAATGTAGGTAATATCACTGGTAAAAACGTAGATACCTAACTATATAAACTACACTAGCAAAAATAAAATCTTATTAAACTGAAAAAAATACAAGTGTGAACATTCTGTCACCGTACCGGTAGTGCGATACCCAAAATGTCCGTCCGCAAAGAAAACAACCGATACCGTATCGAACCGCCATCAATAAATTAGCAGGCAATAAAAGCCTTGACGTGTAAACCGTACCCGACTATATCCGGATTACCCGGTTCCTCTAATACCCAGTTTCTTGACATATCAACCACTTGGAAAGGGTTACATTGAATTTGCATATATATCTGGAATCCAGGGAATTATCGTGACACAATCCAGAGTATTCCAGATTGGTCGGACGTGACGGGAATCTGTTACGGAAGGTCGCTTGACGCGTGACGCGTTACCTATTTTAGTGATTTTTTATTCTGTTGTGTTTAGATTGTTGTTTAGGCATGGGGTAGAAAAGCTTTTAACTTTCTTTTGAGACCAATAAGTAAGTCTTCCTAAAAAAATATAATTTCCAACTACTAACCTTTTGTTCCCACAAGATCGGGACTAACACGGATAAAACCGCAAGGCGTAGCTAATCTGCAAATGTAAAATTCAAAGTGTTGTCTGACTGACTGACTGATAAGTACAATCGGCTGCATAATTGGGTAGAGTTCGAAAATTACTATAATTGAAATGTATTCATTCTAATAATTTTTGTTTCAAAAATTGATGAGTTAGAAGACTTTAAACTTCAACTAAAGCAGGTGTCTAGAATCTTACTTCTCTTGAAAACATTCTTATATCAGCCGTTTTGGAGCTCTACGGTGGGTCTGCAATTATACAGCCGACCGTACATCAACGGACAGCTTAAACCACTGCGTTGATGTTAAAGATAGAGACATGAAAGAAGGATGTATTCTTAATGAAGTGTTAGGTATCCACTAAGAAAGTATTTTTTTTAATGCCACCTCTAAGAAAATGAAATGACGAAGCTGCGGGCAGAAACTAGTCAATTATAATATATAAAATGAACCTAATTTTGGTCTTGAAATATTTATGGGAGTCTAGAGAAAGTTTAAATGGTGAGAAAATATGGAAAAATTTAATTTATTTTTTATCTCGATGATGTTCCTATGGGAAATACGCGGGAGAAACCGAGAGGCGCAGCTAGTTTGAAATATAAATGTCACTATCGCAACCTATTTTAACGTTTTTATCGGAAAACTACGCAGTAAAAGCCATATAAAATCACATCATATAACATCCCAGTATATCTACTACAGTATATAATAGGTATAAACAAGTGATTTCATAGTTTTATTGTCGGAGGCGTGCCTATTGGTAGGTGCTTACGTTTTTATTGTTAACTTTATTGAGCTTTCGATGTGCTTTCGGTAAAGATAGGCCGTAGTTGCTAAACTTTATGTGATTTGTTTACAAATAATATCAAAGTTGAAATAATTGGAATTATTTTGTCCAATTCGTTCAACTGGTTGAACTTCTAATTGAACTTAATGAATCAGTCAATTTTAACTGTTTAATCGTTCTAATCCTATTATTATACTAATAATTTATACTCGTACCTATATAATAAAGGATACAAAAAACAATTAATTACTTAAATACAAACCTACGTACACTAATTTTAAAATATAATATACAGACTGAGTTAGTAAAATAGTAGGTAAGGTATAGAGTAAAGTCTATATCAATTGAACGATACCCACTTCGAGTTGGGGAACACCTGTGACCTCGTCATAGACTAACTTATCGTACAGATATTACATCTCTGTTTATATTATCTTCTTTAACATTTACTTAAACCCAAACGGGGCTATAAAATTCTGTGATCATATTTTTTTACATCTAAGTATACGTTCTTTGGGTTCTCTTGCAATAATGCAAATGACGGATGTGACGTCTTAATTTGTAACGGATGAAAAGGTTCTTATGAAATAAATAAAATAAAAAATTGCGTAGAAAATTATAACGCGGGTGAAACCGCGGGGCGCAGCTAGTTAGTAATAAATATTACCACTTTTTGGTTTTGATCCTACTTTTTCACCTTAAATTGTAATTTATTTCAATTTAAACCGAATCGGGGATTTGGAACCGATTTAACTTGAAACCAATAAGTACATGCAAAATTTTCTTCACATGGGATTTATGGTAATTCATTTTGAGGGAAAGTCAGTCAATACTGTAAGATAAAAAAAAACAGAAATTAAACTGTGTCGCTAGATGTTCAAAAGTGTCGCTACACAAAAGCAATAAACAAATCATTGAAAACATTCAATTATCGAGTGATTCCCGATGAAAAACATGATAATAAATGGCACGTGAAATCATCTGGCCACACAACAAAGAAGGACGCGTCGTGTGGTTTTATAATCATCACGATGACGCGTTGCCTACGATGTGGAAAATGAAGATATATATATATATATACTAGCTATTGCCCGCTAGTAGATTTTGCGACTATAATTTGAGATTTAAACTATCCTATCTCTCAAGTTGGATCGAACTGCACATGGTGTGCGAATTTTATTATAATCGGTTAAGTGGTTTAGGAATCCATTGAGGACAAACATTGTGACACGAGATTTATATATATTAAGATATATATATATATATTTCAATTTTTGTTTATAATGAATTGACTGCTAAACTGATTCTGATGAAATTCATAAGGAACGTTTATTCCTTGGGAGTAACATAAGCTAACTTTTTATCTTAGTATTTCCACGAAATCAAGACTTACGCGGATGTAAAAGTCTATAGCAAAATAAAAAAATACTGTTTACTGAATTCTTGATATGTAATAGTTGAATACCTAAAATCTTATCTGAACCAACCAATTAATCCATAATCTTTGTCCTTCACCTCTAGAAGAAAGTGTAGGTACTGAAGTGAATCTGCTACGTAATAAATCTTAACAAGGCGGGTGTTCAAAAGAGGGATGCCTTCTTTGAGATAAAACACTTACTAACTAACTACACACTTACTACAAGTAGACTGCTCATCAGACTATTTTTACAAGCAAGATTGGTTAATATCAAATATTGACTAAATAAATAAATTTTGCAGGACAATGCTCACAGCGCCATTGTCATTGTCATTTTTTTTGAAAAAAATATCCTTGTTCGTCATTAAAAATTAAAAATAGCCTTATTCCAAAAAATTATATGTATTAAAGAGTGTGTTGGGAATATGGGTTGTATTGTCTTGTGTCATTTAAAGAAAAAAAAGTAAATAAAAACAAAAAGATTGATACAAGCATACGATAAACATGAACAATATAAAGAAAACATGAAGTAGACAAACAAGAACAACTAAGTTTGTTACTAATGTCCGATATACTTCTGGTTGTTCAATTTAAAGCATTTTAAAAACTTCCGATGTATACTCTATTGTAATATAAGTATTTATACTCTATCCATGGCTCCCTTCGCGCTTCAAATAATATTCGCTTATAATTAAAAACGTGATTTCTTCCTCGATATTTTCCGGGAAAGTGATATTTTCCGGGAAAACTGGGATAATTACATTATTATTTGATGAGAAACTGATTTACGATGGACGTATTGTGTAATACTAGCTACACCTCACGGGTTCACTCGTGTATCCGTTACAGATTATGGCGTATCTATGACGTTACATTCGTTACGTTTGGTTTTTTCGTGCGTGCATATAACATAATTTTAAAGACGAGAAAAAGTTTATAAACATAATGTATATAATGTAACTAGGCTGCGTTTTCGGATTGGCTTGTAAATTATTTTGATTAGAGAGAAGGACTTCAGTAGATAGGATTCATCTATGAACAGACAGACAGAGATTTATTATATCATTAAAGTAGCTTTCTACGTACTATACATAGGCTACGTTTATTTGTCTTATAACTGAATAATTTTGCTTGGTTACATCTTATCAGGCAATCTTAAATTTGAATAATTTGTCAAAATCTATAAAAAAACTATACTAAATAATGTAAAGAACTATATATATTTGTTTTAAGTTTTATTTTTGATGTTATTGTAAAACTTGTGTTGCAATGAAGATTTCTATGTATCTATCTATTGGTATGAAAAATCGAAGCTGAATATGGAATATTGAATTGTAAAAAAAAATTAAAATAAATTCAGGCTGGATATCGAAGGAAAACTTTTAAGGCCAAATCATCTTTATAATATGAATGAGCATGAGACTGAATATAGAATACATAGGCTGCACTAAAAGTATCGGGAATGGAATATTTCCACTGTTCCTGTCATATTTAAATCTTTTTAATTAAAAACTCCTTGGTTTTAAGAATCGAATACCATTTATTTATTAAAAAAAAGAATTTCGGTCTTGTCACAAGGTTTTGTCAAACTTGTTTAGTCGTTGAGAAAATGGAATTGACTCGAGAAAATTCAAGAGCGATGATTTATTATGACTTTCGAAGTGGTTTATCACAAAAACAGTGTGTTGACCTGATGATTTCTGCATTTGGTGATGAAGCCCCATCCAAAACCACAATTTATCGCTGGTTTGCTGAATTTCAACGTGGACGTGTCAAGCTTAGTAATGATCCCCTTCAAGGTCGTCCAAAAACTGCACTCACCCAAGAAAACGTTGATGCTGTGCGTAAGCTGATTGAGGAAGATCGACATGTAACATACCGCGAAATTCAGGCAACTTTAGACATTGGCATGAGTCAAATACAAATAATCTTGCATGAACAATTAGGTGTAAAAAAGTTGTTTTCTCGATGGATACCGCATTCGCTCTGTGAAGAGCAAAAAGTGGCTCGCGTTACTTGGTGCGTCAGAACTCTCGAAAGATTCCACGCAGGATCCTCAAATGCTGTATACAACATCGTATCAGGTGACGAATCCTGGATATACACGTACGAACCCGAAACAAAAAACCAGTCACGAGTTTGGGTGTTCGAAAATGAGTTAAAGCCAACAAAAATTGTTCGTTCACGGAGTGTTGCAAAAAAAATGGTGGCCACGTTTGTCTCCAAAACCGGCCATGTTGTGACTATTCCTCTTGAGGGACAAAGAACGGTTAATGCAGAATGGTATGCTAGCATTTGTTTGCCACAGGTCGTTTCTGAACTCCGTAAAGAGAACTGCAGCCGCCGCATCATCCTCCATCACGACAATGCGAGTTCTCACACCGCGAACAGAACAAAAGAGTTTTTAGAGCAAGAAAACATAGAATTATTAGACCATCCGCCGTACAGCCCCGACCTAAGCCCTATTGATTTCTATACTTTCCCTAAAATAAAGAATAAATTGCGTGGTCAGAGATTTTCATCACCTTAAGAAGCTGTGGACGCCTACAAAACGGCCATTTTGGAGACCCCAACTTCCGAATGGAATGGTTGCTTTAATGATTGGTTCCATCGTATGGAAAAATGTGTCAAATTTCGCGGAGAATACTTCGAAAAGCAATAAAAACATTTTTAAATAGTAATGTTGTGTCACTTCCTTGATTCCCGAAATTTTCAGTGCCGCCCTCGTACTAGCTTTTGCCTGCGACTTCGTCTGCGTAAAAGTCGAAAATGGACCAAGGAATCACGTTGTCCCATACAAACTTTGCCCCCTTTTTTCACCCCCTTAGGAGTACAATTTCGGAAAATCCTTTCTTATTGGATGTCTACGTCACACAAAGAACACACCCTCCAAGTTTCAGGTCTCTACGATCCGCGGTTTAGGCTGTTTGATCCGTCAGTCAGTCATTCAGGACAAAGGATTATATAATAATAGCTGCGCCAAGTGGTTTCACCCGCGTAAGTCCCGATCCCGTGGTAATATCGGGATAAAAAGTAGCCTATGTGTTAATCCAGGTCTTCAGCTATCTAGATACCGAGTTTCAGCGCAATCGGTCCAGTAGTTTTTGCTTGAAGGAGTAACAAACACAACACATACACACACACGCACACACAAACTTTCACATTTATAATCTTAGTAGAATGTATAGATGTAAAATGTGTATGTAATTTTATATGTATTTGCTAAATGGTAAAAGTTAAAAATAATTTCTAAAATAAATTAGGGCTGAATATTTTAGGAACACTTTTAGGGGTTGAATTATGTAAGTATGTTTTCTTGTGCCTTCTTTTCATTAGTGGGCGCGTTCCGAAAGCACACATCCTAACTTAATTTTTAAGACGCTTCTCAGTGATGCATTGTATGATTCCAGAAGAATAAAGTATTTTGATTTTGATGTGTCTGAAAAATTGTAGCTGAATTTGGAACATTGAAACAGATAGGGATCGGTATGAAGAGACAAGACGACTAAACGTAGTCGTCCTATAGGAACTGTCGTGGTTAGACAACGGGTAGGCCTCAACTGGTGTTCTTAGCTCGTGGACTGTATGGTTCAAATAAAAGATGCGCGTTCTTTGTTCGTTGTTTATTGTTCGTTCCTCGGGCGTAGGCTGCTGCGTAATGCACACTGGTCCCCAAGCCGGCCCGAGTTTTATAGGCGGCAGGATAACGGTGTATCCTGCCGGCCGGATCGTGAGATTGTAGTGGTACCAGGCCTACCAGCTGTGATCGTCGATTTATTTAATTGGGTATCAATATATTAGCCTTACAAGTATAGGTTTTATAGAGTTGGAGGGTATCGACTGTGCAGTAGATTATCAACTGTAGTAAAATATCTATGTTTCATTAAAATATAATATCTTCTAGTATCTATTCTTTAAGTTAACTTTCGTCAGTACATAGGGCAATAACAAGAACGGATACCTCATCATTTCCCCCTGGGCTTACCTTTGTTGTGATATCTGTGTCTCCTCTTAATTAGCACAAGTGGCATAAATATTCCAACTGGTAAAATCAATATCTCAATTTTATCTATTTAGGTACAGTTATCACGGTAAGCTGACGGTGGACGTGAATAAGTATTTCAAACTTGCATGGTATCCCACCAACAGGACACGACCAACCTCTATAAGTGTTATTAGAGACCCTACTTCCGCCTGAAGCGGTGTTGCAATGCAACATGGGCTAGAACTGACCACCTTTCGCTGAGAAGCGTTTACTATCGACACGTCCCGGGACGTGGATTCATTTTGAGCCCAGTATACCATGGTTTGTTTTATATTGTATTTGAGATTTCAGAGTTTCAATATGGCCATATTGATTTCGGTGGTCGTTCTTAGGGAGGACGTATAATTGCCGAACACCGGGTTGCTGCCGTGCGATTAGCTTCATATGTACTGACATTTCACGTATAGGACTCCAATCCTAGTGACTCGCATGGTCAATATGCGCGCCGTCTCGGCCTATTTCATCGCCTTGGATGAAAACAAGACGGTACAGCACGCGCATATGTGTCCCTCGGATGCGATCTCACTGTATTTTCAATGTACCTCTCCACTTCTATAAATATTCACCTAATACCTGCTCAGCTTCGCCTAATATTGATCTATTCTGTTTCTAGATAGCGGAACCTACTACCTACATAGCTCTTAAATAGTTACTACCTTCCGTTGTAGACCCGTAGCTCTGCTCTCTCTCCGGCTGTAGGTGTAGCGCTCGTTCAGTCTACCTATCTTTACTACCTAGTAGGTAAAGAGTCTAATAGAAACCAATTGTTCTAGTTGGTAGATCTGGCTAGTACTAGTGTATGTACTTGTATATGTTATGTATGCGTCCATATAGGTACACCGTCCATGTATACGTTAGGCTCTATCGGTCAACGGAGACTAACGTATCCTTTCTAGAATTGGTTATAGTTGAAAGAGTTATTTGGTGACCTCTGGATTATATGGTTCAGTAGTTCATGAAGTATACTCGGACTATCTTCCTATAAAATGGAAAGTTGCGTCGGGATTACGCGCCTGTACCTGCAGCGTCTGATTCTTACCTAAGAGTGTCAATTAAGCAAAGGTTCTTAAACTTAAACATTAAAACTTCCTGTTTAACTTTTACTAATATTGGTATTTATTCAATATATTTATATGAACCAAAAGAGAAACTGTGATATTATTTAAATCATAATGTACTAGTTTTAGCACATTATGACTGGATTTTCTGTTCCTAGGCCGCTAAAGTGGAGGAAAAAACACAAAATCCAAAGAAAAAACCTCCAGGCATTTCTTATATGCTACTAGATTACATAGGATAGTATATTATTACCTTATACTATCATTGCCCATGCACCTTGAACTACAGGTTGACTAACACAATGACTTTACTTTACTTTAATTTCTTGACATTGCTATTTAACGTTGACTGGAGTCTCTCCTTCTCTCTCTCCCTCTCTCTCTCTGATGAATTGCTATGTAAATAGCAGTCAATGTGCTTCCATTTACTAGGACTATGGTTAGATTAGCGAAAGAAAATGTATTATATTTCTAATTATCTTGCTTCCATTACAGTAGTCAACCTGTACCCAAATAACAACTGACTTATGCTATTACATTACCAAATACGCCGGCGTAGATCAACACTTATCACTTATTCTACCTTAATTACGTTATCTACGAATTATACCATAATTTAAAGACAATTAAACTCTATCATGACTTTGTCCCGCGGTGGACGCTGATATTATATAACACTGCTTCTAAATCGATACATAACTGCTTCTACTTCTGCCCTCTGATCGGGTCCAAAACCAACTGTGTCCTCCTTTCGTCCTCGATTTTCGTCTTCGGCTATCATCCCTTCTCAATTAAAATGGGCGGGTGTCCTGTGCGAAACTCATTATCCAATCACTATTCTCGGACTTCTGGCGACGTCTTGTCATAAACGCCCTTTTCAGTGGGACGGCGTGTGCCTGCGCAATTTCTAAGAAATACCCTTTTTTTTTATTCCGTTCGTTACTTTGTGCAACATGTTCGGGTCAGCTTTCAAATTTATGGATCCTCTAGACGCTATGTTTATTTAGGATTTCTTAAGCGTGTCTAATTTTTATGCAACGCAGTCGGGAACCTATTAGAATACTTTATTTATTAAGGTTTACATTGTTTTTATCTTAAGTGAAACTAATGTTTCAACTGACGTGATTTGTTAAAAACATATGTCCTATACTTAACAAACATACAACTGTGAGAAAGTTTTATTTTAATTATTTGAGCATCGTCACAATTAAATTCAATATCGGATAGGTGGATGATTACCACCTCACACTCCCCCAAATAGATTTCGAAACTCTTTATACTATATATATTCTGTTTGGAAATATATTTCCCTACACTCCCTGAATTCCGAAAACTGGTAATCTACCCATGGCTAACTCTATCTACAGTTTCCCACGTCCTTCTGTAAACTCCATGCTACCTGATGCCTTTCGACTCGCCCCATCTCACTGCATACAAAGGATCCCGTCTCCACTCTTATTATTTGTTTACGTAACACCGCCACCGGATCAGGTGGACCGCGTTATAATTTCTTATGACTCTAAAACCTCCGCGTACTTTCTCGAATCTCTGCATAGAGGAAATTTGAAATATGCTTTATTTAAATCGACCAGCGTTATAAAATTTACTTGTGTAAAATGACTGGTGAAAGACGGAGCATCCGTGTCACCGACCATTTCTTATTCAACTCTCTCACGTCTAATAAGAATCTTATCGACTCGTTCCGTTTCTTATTGTAAGTCAGTGGACTACAATACGGTGTCGCCTCCTGTTATATGACTCCTAACCTCTCTTATTCCTCTAACCTTTCTTTACCTGTTCCCATACGCCAAAAGTAACTACGCCTAACGAACGGTGTCTCGTCGGCTAACGTGGTCATACTTGTCAGTCAACCTATCTTATTGGTAAATACTCTACGATACCTTTCCAATAAGGGACTTAGTAATGCTTATTTTTCGAATCAGCGCAATCTTCTACACTCGTGGTATCATTTGGATGCGTAATACAACGTATAATTTGGGTGTTCTGTTCTAATAACTGGTTAGTAGTGATTGAATCGGACTCTCCCCCAAAACCTTCAACTTTACAATCTACCTAGTGATCATTATACTCTCCCCCAATCCTCTTAACTTCACAATCTTCCTAGTGATCATTCGGCTCTCCCCCAAACCTTTCAACTTTACGATCTCCCTAGTGAACCTAATAATCTGACCTGTATCTATACGGTTATAGTAACTATCGTTTTATCTATCCTTATATGAAGAGATAGTTCAGGACAATTCACACATCGCCATCTAGTCTTAAGCTAAAACTATCTAGTCACAAGTATTTGTGTTAGGTACTTATCTGATAACTAAAATACAACTTAAACATCTTTCCTTTGTTAATACATACATAGGTACTTATTTTGCAAATAAACTTACACAAACTAGGAACAAATACTGTACAATATTTGTTTAATTCGGGAATCGAACCCGCAACATTCTGCGTACCCGATGTGTCACAGAGGTCATCAGGGAAAATTAACCCTTATAACAATCTGATTGTCTCATCTCAATAGGTAACTTACAATGTAACACATATATTATCATGATATAGTTTAGATAAAGTTTAAATCAACACATCTATTTTGTCGCAATCTCAACACTGTGTGATCAATATAATCGAACGATCCAAATTCCTTTTAGTTTGGATATAGATATTCGAATTGAATAACAACTCCCTTGAGTCAATTCTATTAAGGTTTTAAACATCAAAATATTACTGTTGTAAAATTTAGGTACCTATTCCGCTATTGTTAACAAACCATGGGAACAAACTAACTTTCTTTCTACCAAATAATTCTATGAATGCTACAACATCTGCATCTGGAGAAACTCATTGTCAGATACTGTTATTGTTTAACAATCCTTTTAAGACTTAGTCGCTTTAACTAAAGTAATGGCTGCCGTAAACCTTTTCACTGTTGCTAACTGCACACGTGCAGACAGCCAATGCTATATAAAACGCTGTCGAATCTTTGAACCATTGTCAAAAATTCATTGTTTCATTGAACAATAAAACCCAATTCTAAAACTAAAATTGCCTAATTTTATGTTATGTTCAGCTTCTTTCACTAGGATACACTCGCCAACCGTATTCTTTGGATATTTGAAAATGCCTGTTATAAAACAGTGTTCTAACACAAACTAACCCATCCTTAGACTTTAATCACCATTGTTAGTATCCACTACACTGAATTGTGTTAATCGAACATATCTTTAGCTTACCGTGCTAGAACATCTAACGCTCTCCATAACAATAACGGTATGCTAAACCGTCCATGATGAAACTTGATATCTAACTAAAGATAGTTAAAATAGTTTGAATCATATTTCGATCAAATCGTTTCGATCGTACATCTTATTATATACGCGATAGAATCTGGTATTTACCTATGATATCTATCAAAACTTATTACTTAACACCAATCAAACTAATTACTTGCAATAAAAATGCTAATCAATCCTCCGATTACTACTATTTCTTCGTAATTCAAATAACCTTGTACTTGTACAACGGGGATTGGTATATTACGATAATGTCCTAGACAAAGGTCTCATGGTCTTATGTCTCACACGCACTATCCCACTAACTTGACTACCTGTAGCTATATAACAGCGCAACCGCCACTTTGCTATGTACTAGACTACCTTTTGGTAGCTTAGGCAATGATAAATGCCTCCAGCGTCAGACATCTCGTCTAATCTCATGAAACATCGTATAAATGTACAACAACAATTACACGTGCATGTAACTTTATGTTACCATAAATACATAAGGTCATGCCCTCATAGAATATTTTAATATTATGCTATTGATTGACTAACAAGGCCCATTTGTTAGTATTCATTAGTATGTTTGTGTATGTTGTGTAGCACTATGTGATACGCGAAATTTCACTTTATTAGTGTTTTCCTACTCCCCCTAAATTACACATACCCATGTAAGTCAGGTGAGACTGTGTGGCTTATCCTAGGTCCTTCTTGTCTGTTAGTCCTACCGTTCTATACTATTTCCTAACCTAGTCGTCCTACCTCGCTCTGTACCGTTATCGACCTTTACCTATATAATAATAGATGGCTTCGTTTATTGTCCCGTCTACCTGCTCATATTTACCGACCTTAAGGAACGTCTCCATTTAAAATTCGCCTAGCTGAACCTATCTTCTCTAGATCTATTTAATAATTAGCGCAAATACCTAGACGAAGTAGAAGAGTGTGTCATATCTCCCAATTGAAATAAATTGAATTTAAAACTGTAATGATGCTCAAATAACACAAGGTCTAATGTTCCGCACGCACAAAACAATATATAACCGGGAACATTTAAGCTTATTTTATATCGTACAATTTAATCCAAGTAATCACTAACATAATGTATCTTACACATAGTAGTTCCCTATTATAATCAATGATAAAACTAAAATATTATTTGCTATGTACAATATAAATAATCTTAATCGCTAATTATTCGTTATTCAAAATCTCCATCGTCACTATGCCCAAATACCCTGTAATGAGAGGAAACAAGTTGAATAATAGAGTAAACCACAATATTTCCTTATTATCTGTTGTCCCTCACAACAGTTGGATCTCTGAAAAATCACACATGCTGAAAACACCCATGCTCAAATTTAATGGTTTATGAGGATCCATTTTATCTATGTTATGCGTTTTAATACTTCATTAAGTTGTAGTAGCGGTATAATTTTAGTACGTTTCTAGATGGTTGGTCACAGTCAGCAAATTCTGACCCAAAATTAGGCCTGCTGTTATTTTACCATAGCACTATACCTTTCTAGTCTCGAAACTAGGACTGGATTTTGACCCTTGTGATCCTTTGGTTGATGTACATAGTTCTGGTCAAAAGTTATTTCAACATAGTTAAATATTTCTAGCCTCGAAGCCAGAACTGATCGTAATCCGTCGGTAACCAAATTCAGGTCCCACATTAGTCCTGTAGTAAGCTTTCCTTCCAAATGGTTTATATTATAATTTACATGCATATTAAAACTTAAATATGTAGTCCATGCATAATAAATCTCTGCTCCTTCCATGTCATCTCATCAGCTCGTCTCCCCCTAGTTAAAGGCATATAATACAATGAAAATAATGGCCATATAATCTTAGTAACACATGGATATTCTAGACACATGTATATAATGCAACAATTTCTCTCCTTTCTCTCCTTCCCGTAGCATCTCTGAAAGCGGATATATTTGACACTCAATATGTAATTCCCTATGTGATTTCCTACGTTGTGTTTTATTTATTTTAGCTCTGACCCAATCGTAACGTTACTCCGGTACGTAGTTGGGATTCTGGTCACTCGGCACCATTTTCTGTAGTGGTACCAGGCCTACCAGCTGTGATCGTCGATTTATTTAATTGGGTATCAATATATTAGCCTTACAAGTATAGGTTTTATAGAGTTGGAGGGTATCGACTGTGCAGTAGATTATCAACTGTAGTAAAATATCTATGTTTCATTAAAATATAATATCTTCTAGTATCTATTCTTTAAGTTAACTTTCGTCAGTACATAGGGCAATAACAAGAACGGATACCTCATCATTTCCCCCTGGGCTTACCTTTGTTGTGATATCTGTGTCTCCTCTTAATTAGCACAAGTGGCATAAATATTCCAACTGGTAAAATCAATATCTCAATTTTATCTATTTAGGTACAGTTATCACGGTAAGCTGACGGTGGACGTGAATAAGTATTTCAAACTTGCATGGTATCCCACCAACAGGACACGACCAACCTCTATAAGTGTTATTAGAGACCCTACTTCCGCCTGAAGCGGTGTTGCAATGCAACATGGGCTAGAACTGACCACCTTTCGCTGAGAAGCGTTTACTATCGACACGTCCCGGGACGTGGATTCATTTTGAGCCCAGTATACCATGGTTTGTTTTATATTGTATTTGAGATTTCAGAGTTTCAATATGGCCATATTGATTTCGGTGGTCGTTCTTAGGGAGGACGTATAATTGCCGAACACCGGGTTGCTGCCGTGCGATTAGCTTCATATGTACTGACATTTCACGTATAGGACTCCAATCCTAGTGACTCGCATGGTCAATATGCGCGCCGTCTCGGCCTATTTCATCGCCTTGGATGAAAACAAGACGGTACAGCACGCGCATATGTGTCCCTCGGATGCGATCTCACTGTATTTTCAATGTACCTCTCCACTTCTATAAATATTCACCTAATACCTGCTCAGCTTCGCCTAATATTGATCTATTCTGTTTCTAGATAGCGGAACCTACTACCTACATAGCTCTTAAATAGTTACTACCTTCCGTTGTAGACCCGTAGCTCTGCTCTCTCTCCGGCTGTAGGTGTAGCGCTCGTTCAGTCTACCTATCTTTACTACCTAGTAGGTAAAGAGTCTAATAGAAACCAATTGTTCTAGTTGGTAGATCTGGCTAGTACTAGTGTATGTACTTGTATATGTTATGTATGCGTCCATATAGGTACACCGTCCATGTATACGTTAGGCTCTATCGGTCAACGGAGACTAACGTATCCTTTCTAGAATTGGTTATAGTTGAAAGAGTTATTTGGTGACCTCTGGATTATATGGTTCAGTAGTTCATGAAGTATACTCGGACTATCTTCCTATAAAATGGAAAGTTGCGTCGGGATTACGCGCCTGTACCTGCAGCGTCTGATTCTTACCTAAGAGTGTCAATTAAGCAAAGGTTCTTAAACTTAAACATTAAAACTTCCTGTTTAACTTTTACTAATATTGGTATTTATTCAATATATTTATATGAACCAAAAGAGAAACTGTGATATTATTTAAATCATAATGTACTAGTTTTAGCACATTATGACTGGATTTTCTGTTCCTAGGCCGCTAAAGTGGAGGAAAAAACACAAAATCCAAAGAAAAAACCTCCAGGCATTTCTTATATGCTACTAGATTACATAGGATAGTATATTATTACCTTATACTATCATTGCCCATGCACCTTGAACTACAGGTTGACTAACACAATGACTTTACTTTACTTTAATTTCTTGACATTGCTATTTAACGTTGACTGGAGTCTCTCCTTCTCTCTCTCCCTCTCTCTCTCTGATGAATTGCTATGTAAATAGCAGTCAATGTGCTTCCATTTACTAGGACTATGGTTAGATTAGCGAAAGAAAATGTATTATATTTCTAATTATCTTGCTTCCATTACAGTAGTCAACCTGTACCCAAATAACAACTGACTTATGCTATTACATTACCAAATACGCCGGCGTAGATCAACACTTATCACTTATTCTACCTTAATTACGTTATCTACGAATTATACCATAATTTAAAGACAATTAAACTCTATCATGACTTTGTCCCGCGGTGGACGCTGATATTATATAACACTGCTTCTAAATCGATACATAACTGCTTCTACTTCTGCCCTCTGATCGGGTCCAAAACCAACTGTGTCCTCCTTTCGTCCTCGATTTTCGTCTTCGGCTATCATCCCTTCTCAATTAAAATGGGCGGGTGTCCTGTGCGAAACTCATTATCCAATCACTATTCTCGGACTTCTGGCGACGTCTTGTCATAAACGCCCTTTTCAGTGGGACGGCGTGTGCCTGCGCAATTTCTAAGAAATACCCTTTTTTTTTATTCCGTTCGTTACTTTGTGCAACATGTTCGGGTCAGCTTTCAAATTTATGGATCCTCTAGACGCTATGTTTATTTAGGATTTCTTAAGCGTGTCTAATTTTTATGCAACGCAGTCGGGAACCTATTAGAATACTTTATTTATTAAGGTTTACATTGTTTTTATCTTAAGTGAAACTAATGTTTCAACTGACGTGATTTGTTAAAAACATATGTCCTATACTTAACAAACATACAACTGTGAGAAAGTTTTATTTTAATTATTTGAGCATCGTCACAATTAAATTCAATATCGGATAGGTGGATGATTACCACCTCACAATGCCAGATGTTTTTGTCTTGCTCGCACTCGTTCAGTCGGTGGGTGCGAGCAATGAAACATCTGGCACCTCTATGCCTCGTGGTATTTTACCCAAATCACAACGTGGTCTTTTATTACAAACATAGCTTATACAAACATTATTTACAATTTATCCTACAATTTATCTTACACTTAAATATAACTTAATTAACAAATAGTTCACCATATATATTCTATTAACTAAACTTATATCTAAGGTCGCTGTCCTCAACATCCTCCCCCCGGCGCAGCTCGCGTAGCCTCTTCCTTCTCTCTCAGTAGGACTGCGAGCTTGCTGGTTGGCCTCCGGAATAGTCCCGATTTCGTCCGGACGTCAGCCACCCTCACTCCGCCGTCTGGTCCGGGGTAGGTCTTCTCCACTTGTCCGATGGGCCACACGTTGCGTGGCATGGTGGGATCGACCACCACGACGATGTCGCCGACTTCGAGCCCGGTCTTCAGATCGGTGGGCTCCCCCCGTGGCACGAGTGTAGGCAGGTACTCGCGCAGCCATCGCCGCCAAAAGGAATCGGCGAGCGCTTGGCTAGCCCGCCAAGTTCTCCGGTCCGCTTCGTTGCATGCGCCTGTCGTAGGTAGGCCCGTCGATGTTCCCATGAGGAAGTGGTTAGGTGTAAGCGCCTCGGGGTCCCGAGCGCTCACACTCACGTGGGTCAGGGGCCGCGCGTTGATGGAGTACTCGGCCTCGGTGAGTAGAGTCTGCAGCACCTCCGCCGTCGGCACCTTCTCGCGCAGAGTCACAGCGAGCGCAGCCTTCACGGAGCGTACGAGCCGCTCCCATGCTCCTCCTTGGTTCGGCGCACCCGGTGGGATGTAGGTCCACTTCATCCTGTGCAGGAGGCCCTCCTCCCGCAGTGACGGCGCCCACTCGGCGTAGGCGCGCCGCAGCTCCTGATCGGCGCCTCGGAAGTTCGTCGCGTTGTCCGAGTACATCAGGCGCGGCCAACCGCGCCTCGCCGCCATCCTCCGCACCGCCATGATCGCAGAGTCAGTCGAGAGAGATTCGACCAACTCTAAGTGAACTGCCCGCGTGGTGAGGCAGGTGAACAGCGCTCCCCAGCGCTTCTCCCGGCGCCGTCCGATCTTGATCGTCATGGGCCCGAAATAATCGAGCCCGCAGTTGGTGAAGGGGCGGTGGAATGGGTCCACCCGCGCCTTAGGTAGATCCCCCGTTGTAGGCACGCGAGGGCGCGCCTTGCGCACTCGGCAGAGCGCACACTTGCTCTCTACGGCGCGCACCGTGGGGCGTAGGTGTACGACCCAATAGCGCTGCCGCAGATCGTTCGTCACGCGCTCCCTGTTGGCGTGACCGGCGTGACAATGCTCCCGCAGCACCAGAAGTCTCGTGACGGCGTGGCGGCCGTCTAAGATGATCGGCCGCTTCGCGTCGACCGGCACGTTCGATGCGTTGATTCTCCCCCTGACACGAAGTAGCCCATCTTCTAGTACTGGATCCAATCGGTAGAGGCGGCTCGTCCGTGTGATAGGACGGCCCGCCTTCAGTCGCTGTAGGTCGTCCGCGAAGCTCTCTTCCTGCG
Source organism: Idaea straminata (assembly GCA_951213275.1). NCBI lineage: Eukaryota > Metazoa > Arthropoda > Insecta > Lepidoptera > Geometridae > Idaea > Idaea straminata. Next base: position 541,500 of record OX577862.1, read on the forward strand.
CTCGCCGCATGAGCGCGCGTTCGGCGCGCTCGATGTGCTCCAACTCCAGGCGCGTCGCTCGGCGTTGGCATAGATCGACGAATGCCAACACCCGCGCGGTGGCTCGTACTAATCGCTCGTACGAAGAGAACCGAGCCGGTTCCGGTGTCCACTGGCTCGACGACTCGTCCCGCTCGCTGGTGTGCAGGACCTCCGCCACGTCTTCGTCCTCCCGCGGTACCCCCTGTGAGGGCCATTCGGCTTCCTGGCTCAGTAGGAAGCTAGGCCCCCTGAACCACCTGTCGCTCGCGTCGATAGGTGTCTCCCTCAGTCTAGTGGCGTCGTCGGCTACGTTCGACTCGGTCGGCAGCCACCGCCACTCGTCCCTGTGTGAGAGCTCGGCGATTTCCCCGAGCCGGTGTGCTACGAACGGAGTGTACCGCCGCGCGTCGTTCTTTACCCAGTGAACGACCGTCGCGGAGTCTGTCCAATACACCGTCCGTGAGGGCTCCACCCGATGCTCCCGCTTAATTGTATCGGCCAGCCTCGCGCCGATGACCGCCGCCTGTAGTTCGAGCCGTGGAATACTCAGCGTCTTCTTCGGCGCCACCTTCGCCTTCGCCGCGACCAGCGCCAGCGATACGCCTCCGTCGTGGCGCGTCGCTCTCCAGTACGCGACCGTGGCGTAGGCTTGCTCGCTGGCGTCGCACATCACGTGTAGTTCGAGCTCCCGCGCGCCCTCCGGGTTGTAACACCGAGGTATTCGCAGCTTCGTTATCTCACTTAATTGTCTTAACCACAGATCGAAACGCTCGGCTTCCTCCGCGGGGAGGGGTTCGTCCCACGGCACTTGTAAACGCCACAAACACTGTAACACTATTTTCGCGCGCACTGTGTACTGACTCAGTAGCCCGAGAGGGTCGTAAATAGACATCACAACACTAAGCGCCTCGCGTTTCGTCGGCGCACGTTTCAGTTCACGCACTTCGATCGGGACTCTATGCATCGCCGTATTAAATGCGAGTTCGTCCGTGGCGGCGTGCCAATAGAGCCCCAAGATCTTATGGTCCGCACTAGCTCCCCTCAGTTGGGAGAGTCCCTTCGCGCACAACTCACTCGGCACATCACTTAAAACACTTTCACTGTTCGCACACCACCCGCGTAGCGTGAAGCCGGCGACCGCGTGCACCACGCGTACCTCAGCGATGGTCCGCTTGGCCTCGGCTTCATCACTATAACTGTCTGCGTAATCGTCCATATAGTGACTCCGCGTGATTGCCACCAAGGCACGCGGATGCGTTCCCGCGTGCACGCGCGCGTTGTGGTCCCGCACGCTGTGCGCGATGAACGGAGAGCTCGCCGCACCGAATATGAGGCTCTTCATTTTGAATTCCCGGGGAGGGTTGGTCCTGTCGCTTCCCCGCCACAGGAACATCTGTGCTGGCTGGTCCGCTGGTCTCACCTTCACCCTCAGAAACATCTCCTGGACGTCCGCGGTCACCGCGATTGCTCGCTCGCGGAACCTGAAGACGATTCCTGTAAGAGAGCGAAGTAAGTCCGGCCCTTCCAGCAGCATGTCATTAAGACACACGCCCCTGTTCCTGTGAGCTGCGTCGAAAACGAGCCTCTTCTTCCCCGGCTTGTTCGGGTTCTCCACGGCGAAGTGTGGTAGATACCAACTTCGGTCGCTCGTTGCCTCGGTGCCGTCGCACGGCACGGCGTAGCCCTTGTCCAACAAGTTGGCGATCAGCGCCGTGTATTCCTTGGCGAAGGCGGGGTCGGCGTCCATCTTTCTCTCGATGCCGCGGAGCCGGTTCGCGGCCGCCGCGTAGCTCGGTGGCATGGTGAACGCGTCCTTTCGCCACGGCAGTCCGACCTCGTAGCCTCCGTCGACCTTACTCACCGTCCGCGCGAAGGTCTCGATGGCTCGTTGGTCAGCGTCGCTCACCCTCGGCCTAGGCGCGACACCTAGCGCGTCGATGGCGAAATGGCGCTCGACTTGCTCGCTGAGCCGCCGATCGTGTTCCTCACGCTCGCATACGCGTAGAGCGGGCGCGTACACGTGAAGAACACTTTCTTCACCTGCGTAGATGGCGCTACGTGGCGCCGTCCCGTGCACTATCCATCCCAGCTGCGTCCTTGACGCGGCCGGTTGCTCGGGGCCGCCGATGCGCAGTTCTCTCGACACGATGAGCTGCCAGTGATCCGAGCCAACCAGGATACGCGGGCGTGCTGGATCGTAGCTCACCTCCTCCTCGCGTAGGCCCCTCAGGTGCGCGTATCGCAGCAGGTCTCTAGGCACCGTTTGTTTTCGTAGAGAGAGGTCGCGGATCGTACGGCCTCTCAGTTTGAAGAGCGCGTTCTCGCCCTTCCCCCTCACGAAGACTTCCACTTCCCGGCTGTCATCTTCCTGTTGAGACATGTTCGCACTAACACCACTTAAGTTCAGTGGTCGCGTCGGCCCGCTCGCTCCGACGCGACCGGCAAGTTCATTGTCAATGAGACTTATTGTTGCGCCCTCGTCGAGCAACGCGTAAGTCTCGATCTCTCCACTGGGTCCCGACACTATCACTGGACACACTTTTAACAACACTTCACTATGGTCGGTCGCATTGTCCGGGGCGACCGACAACACTACCGCGTCATTGTCTCTTTCACTGTTCGTACTCGGCGCGGCCGATCGCGGCGCAGGAGCAGCCGCGCGGGCGGCCGCGAGCGCGGTCGCTTTCTCATCGTGCAGCGATGCGTGATGCGACAAGCGACACCGCTTCACCCCACACAGTTTCGCCTTGCATTGGAAACGACGGTGCGTGCTGTCGATGCATCTAAAACAGATACCTTTCTCACACACCATATCCCACCTCTGGCTCACTGGTAGGGCGAGGTAGTGTCGGCACTTCGCAAGCGCGTGCGCGCCGCCGCAACCCGGGCATCGCGACGTGGGCGCCTCCGTTGGGTGACGCGGCGTGGGTGTTTCGTCCGCGGGGCGCGGTGCCGATGCTTCGTTCCGGTGAAGCGGGGGGGGCGCCTCGATCGCGTAGCACGGTGTCGACCCTTCGCACTCCTCTATCGTGTATACCGCCGGTTTCTTCCTCCCCGCGTTCGCCGTTAACCGTGAAGTGCTCGTAGCCAGCGAGAAGTTGTATCGTAGCGCCATGTCCGCCTCGTCCACGAGGAAGCGAGACAGCAACACTATTGTTGGCTCCGTCGTCGCGCAGTTTGCCTTTGCGTAGTCCATCCAGCGCGCCCTCACGATCGGATCCAACTTCTCGAGCACTTCCCCGATCAATAGCGGGTTCTCGAGGTACTTACTGCCCCCGACTCCCTGCACCGCACACACCGCGTTCTGCATCCTCACTGCAAACTTATTTATTTCCGCCGCCGCCATTCCTACTCTCGGCAACTTCCGTAGGTCCGCCATCACGCGATCGACTATAAAGTCCGGGCGACCGAAGCTTTGTTCTAGCGATCGCATGATGGCGTTCGGATCTTTTGTCGAGAATAGGAGCGTGGCCACGGACTCGCGTGCCTCACCTTTCAGGCACGAACGAAGCCGGAGGATGTTTTCTATCGGCCGGAGGTTATACAGCTCCGTCGAGTCCTGCATCGCCGCCTTAAATGTCAACCAGTCGCCCAGCGCCCCGTCGAACGTTGGCAACTCGATGCTGCCTCGGTATTGTGGGGTTGACATTCGCTGCATTGGCTCGACGGGCTGTTCGATCTTGTTCCGGCCCGGCGTTCGCGAACGTTCTCTCCGCCTCCATTCGCCGTCCTCTTCTAGCGGACGGGTTGCATTGCGCCGCGCACCCCGCTCCCCCCGTTGTAGCGGGGTATTGTTCAGCCATTCACCCACCTTATTGTGTACGGTACCTGCGTCTTCGTTTACGCTGCGTACACTGCCTTCCTCGTCCTCGATCGTGGCCTTTTCTACGGCCGCCTTCTTTCTTATGAGGTCCGCTTCCAAAGCCAGTTTTTGTTTCTCTAGCCCCGCGTCTATCTCCATCTGCTTTCGCGTAATTTCAGCCAGCTTTTCAGCTTCCTGAAATTCCGCTAAGCGAAGACGCAGGGTAGAGCTAGTGGTTCGCTGGCTTCGTACTGACCTTGCCGGTGATCCATAGCGACGGGTAGAAGGGCCTGGCTGTTGTTGCGTCGCCGGTGACGCCGGCGGTTCGTGGGACAGCCGACGATCACGCTCCTCTGCGATGCGTCGTTCCTCCTCGCGGCGTAATCTTCGTTCCTCACGGCGCCGATCTTCGTCGCGGCGTCGTACCTCCATCTCCATGCGGTCGCCTTCACTCCTGGCGAGACCCATCTCTTCTGGTGATGAGTGTTCGATGGTTACGGAGTAAACGAAGTACTTACGATGATCCGGCTCGTTAGGACCAAAATTGTCGTGGTTAGACAACGGGTAGGCCTCAACTGGTGTTCTTAGCTCGTGGACTGTATGGTTCAAATAAAAGATGCGCGTTCTTTGTTCGTTGTTTATTGTTCGTTCCTCGGGCGTAGGCTGCTGCGTAATGCACACTGGTCCCCAAGCCGGCCCGAGTTTTATAGGCGGCAGGATAACGGTGTATCCTGCCGGCCGGATCGTGAGATGCCAGATGTTTTTGTCTTGCTCGCACTCGTTCAGTCGGTGGGTGCGAGCAATGAAACATCTGGCACCTCTATGCCTCGTGGTATTTTACCCAAATCACAACGTGGTCTTTTATTACAAACATAGCTTATACAAACATTATTTACAATTTATCCTACAATTTATCTTACACTTAAATATAACTTAATTAACAAATAGTTCACCATATATATTCTATTAACTAAACTTATATCTAAGGTCGCTGTCCTCAACAGGAACCAACTCATTAATATCAAGGATACTAAGCTGTCAGTGTGTGATTGATATCGCAAACAAACCCGGGAACAAACACTACCGTTGTTAGCTTTGTATGACCATTGTTTACTTTTATGGACTGAGTTTTGGTCAACGTTGTAGAGTGGGGGGTGGTTTAGTGGTGGGGAGGTGGCTTGATGAGGGTTAGAGGTTCGATTTTATTGTGTAGTTCACACAACCACCACTTTTGTTTTCAACTAGCGTTTACCTGCAACTTCATCCGCGTAGTGGTTAAATTCCGTAATTCTTGCTGAGCCTGATCCGTGCCAACGTTTGAATTTTATATTAATTCTAGTTTTAGAACAGACATATTTTGACCAAACGAGTAATCTTTCAAAGGTTTCATTTTTTTCTTTTGAGATACGGAAACCAGCAAATAATATTGTTAATGCAATTTTTTTAACTTTAATGCGTAGTGGGTAAGATATAGCGTTAACAAAAGCGTTAAGAAAGAGGATGAAATTACCAAATCTAACCTCTCTGTTGTTGCTTTAATTTTAAAACAATAAATTTGGATTAGCTACATCTATTAAAACTGTGTCAACTGGACGTAAGATGAGACGTTTGTACATAAATAAGCAAAATTCAGTCGCGAGTCAGGAATTGTGTTACCTCTTCGCACAAAAACTACTGAACCGATAATGATGAAATATAGTGCGTAGATAGTTGGATTCCTAGAATAACACACTTACTGCTTTTAATTTGGATATTCTCATGGGATTATAAGTAGTTATCGTTATCTTTATTACAAATATTTTAAAGAGGAATGATTATTTTGTTTATCATGTTTGTAACGAATAGGCTCCGAAACTACTAGACCAATTTTGATGAAACTTGTAATGAGAATACATTGATCCATTGGCAATAACATAGGCTACTTCTTATCTCGATATTTTTAAGTAATCGACAGTTACGCTATCGAAGTGCGGTGCGCTGCTGTTTTATATTTGTAATTAATGAGTACGAAATTTCATAACACCATTTTCACGTAAAGTTGTCCTGAAATTGATAATGACGTCATAATTCAAGTTCCCACCCGGTGTAAGGTATAAACAAAGAGTAATGAGAAGGCTAAGGGCCTGTGCACACAGCGCGGTTATAATGCGGTACCCACCTGTATTTGTTACTAGCTGGTGCCGATCCCGTGGGAATATCGGGATAAAAGTACACAATTTGTCATTGTAGGCATCCAACTATCTATGCACCAAGTTTCATTGCAATCGGTTCTGTAGTTTTTGCGTGAAGAGGTAACAAAATGACTAGTACAAAATAACACTTATTATGTCCATACCAAGTTTTAGTTTTGATCCGTGATGTTGACTGGTTAAAAAAATTAGTTAAATACACATATCGGGCGAAACAAAAACTTAAAAAAAGATTGTATGTGTCAGCTCTGACACGCGACTGTAGTTTACTCTTTAAGATTAATATATAGGAAAGTTTAGTTAAAAAAGATATTTTTTATTTTTATAGTGCGTGGCCTTTACTGGGCTATCTGAAAATATTTTTAATATATTATACAAATGTCGCTAACGAAACTTAATTCGAAGAGGTTGATGCGATTCTTAAATTCAACTATGACGGTATTTGCCTGATTGATAAGCGCAGCTGGAATATTTGAAGACGCCTCTTTTTCTTTAAATTTTAACGATTTTTGGAAACGCTTCATCTTATTCCATAAAATTTTCGTTTAAATAAAATCAAAGGTGTAAACTCCAAAAGATTATCAGATGTAGAACGCTTTTTCGCACCAAATTGAAAGAAAAAGAGCCTCATAATTATATCGACAAACCGTATAATATCAATACATTATACGGGCACCTGGCGAATACTAGCCACCCTACCGTACCCTACCCTATCCTACCGATATTGATGTTGTTTACCCTACATATCGGTAGAGACGCGCGCAAAAACCTTCATATTAAGGCTCATACTTCACCGGATGCGCGGGAAATTCCATTGCTTTTTAAAAATAGAAGATTTACATTCGCTTCTTTGGTAGGATTTGGACCTTTGACTTTTTTTTCAGTTTTTAAATTCTTTTACAGTAACCTTTGATAAGAATACTATTGTTATATTTTTTGTGTTTTCTAATAAATATTATTTTATTATAAATGTTTATAAACATTATTTAATCGTTTGTAAATATTATTTAATAATTCATAATGTTTCTTTTTTTAACTGGACCTGAAACACAATTTTCCAATTTTTAAAACATTAAATTAGGCATTGGAACTATCCTAGAACATACCCATACATATAAGTAAAGGCAGGTCGTTTATGAAATAACCGTCAATGATTGTAGTTTGTACCGAAAGGTACATAATCCCTATTTCTTAAGCACTCAATTTTTAAATTTCTCGATAATGACGATTAAAAATTTAGCTTAAACGTGCCTTCAGTAAGTTATAAGGTGTATTTTTATTTGAAAAGTACCAAAAGAACTTAAATAGTAGTCTGGTTAGTAAAATAATACGAAGAATTATTTTGTAATTTCCCGCGTGTCCGGTGACGTATCACGTTAAGGCTGTATTATAATAATAATAAAGGGGATGGTACCCTCGTGGACTGTTTCTTTGTTATTCTAATATAGGGATGTCTTATCGATTGTATTCTACTCTGTTAAGAATTTTTCTGAAATATTTTTGTGTTAAGTAGGCTATATTTTTTCTAGTGGTTTTCGGATTTAAAGTTTTGAGTTTTATTTACGAAGGAGTTTTGACATTGGTAACTAAAATTTTGTAATCAGCTGCGTAGGGAGACAAGTAGTCACTAGTCAAGTTTAGTCACTAGTTATTGGGTACTTGTACTTGTATATGGACTGTTTTCCGCAATTAGGACCTTTTTGCGTGTGGATGGAGTAGGCTTGCTCATTACCTACTTCGCTCTCAACTTAGTCGACCATGTCCAAAAGAGAGATATTGTCAACACTTCGGGAGCCAACTAAGCCGCAGGTTTTATCACGATGTTTTCCTTTACCGTAAGAGCAGAGTTACGTAACAGGCTCGTAGCAAGCTCGTAGCAGACTCGTAGCAAGCTCGTAGCAGTCCTTCGGCCAATTTCTAACTGTGTCATTTTTACAAAAATCGCCTTTTTTGGTGGCTTACTTACGATCCACAGTTAAAGTAAAAAAGATATATTTCAAAATAATAGCATTTAAAGCTTTAAACCGTTAAATCCGATATTTCAACTGGAAGTACAGATAAGTGTAAAAATTGGGATATCGTTCAATGTAAACAAGAATTGAATTCACAGTTGCCATTTTAAAATTTAAAATGACTGGTTTTTTATTTAAGGTTACAGGGATATATTTAAGGGCAAAATTTTATTTTGTCCCTTTACTTTTCTAGGGGCATAATAGGGGATGAAATTCATGCAAGGCATACGTGAACTAGAAAGTTTTTGACCGACCGATAGAATTTTTGAAGAAACGTTATTTAAAAGTTAATTAAATCCATGAATCTTGTTCTTTTATAAATGTACCTATAATTTATTTAAATATTTATATTATTGACTCATGACTATAGTTTATAGAGTTTATTTTATATGTGATATCATTACTTATAAAAATAAAAAAAATCTAATCATGAAAGTAGGTATTATTGTTATTCCGAAAACTAACTGTCTGTAGAAATAATTAAAGAAAAATAAACGAAATCGTTTAAATCACAGTTTTACCTTTAAAAACTGTTGTTTGAAGTGCCCAACTTGCCTCGGGTGGTTTGGGGCGAATCCCCAAAAACTTCAAGTCTTGAATGCGTCCCTGGAACCCGCAGTGATCAACGGACGGACGGACGATCAAACATTTTGCATACGTAACGAGTTTTTAATTAATGTTCAATTGAATTTATTGGTTTTTGTTTCCCAAAGGATTGCTGTGATTGATTCGTTTGCTAACATTATTTTACTTATATCAATGGTTGTAGGACGAAAACTAAATTAATTTCTAATAAACACAAAACAACGATTTGCTTGAATAATAATTATTTTGAGAGCAGCGTTGGTCTAGTGGTAGATACCTCGACGTTCATTCAGAAGGCTATAGGTTCGAATTCAGACCGTCCGGGCAGCAATGGATTATTCTTACGAAAAGGGAAACATCGTAATGAAGCCCGTTACACAGTTGATTCCTGACATATTGACGAGTACTTTCCATTGGTCACGGTCGACTAAGCTGAGAGAGTGGCACAGGCACTACAGAGCCCTGAATGGCGTGGATCAAAAGTTGCTGGAACTTTATAAATCATCACGATTAAAGACCAATATTATAATTATTTTGTAACTAGCGACCTGCCCCGGCTTCGCGAGTGCATAAAACATATGCCCATATCAAGAAATTTCGATGTCAAAATCTTGACGTTTTCTGTAGAACATAATTATTAAGAATGAATCGAGTAGTTGTCGTTTGGAGTTTGATTGGTAAATTCCTATAGGCCCGTTCGCCCGGTATTTTACGAACTAAATAATGTATTACGTCTATGAATAAAATTGTGTTTTTCAACGGACAGACACAATATAACTCGACATGCCATAAACAGCCAACATTTATCTACTGTAATGTCAGTCACATAATGTACATACATACATACCTATATGTACGAATGTAAGTATGTATGTATGTAACAAACATCGCGAGACGTGAACATTTGTCAAGGGATCCCAAGAATTCCTGCTCGCTCTTACAAATGGATGTCTTCCGCTCCCCAAACTAAGAACTAAACTATTTCACTGTGATTTTTCTCACAATTTACTGACGCTCAAGTTTGTTTCATTCTGTTTTGAATAATGGAAATATCTCTTGTATGCATTCACCTAAAATAATATTATATAAATAGATTTTTATTTATTTTTTTACACGACAGCTACTTCTATCCATATTATGCTCTGTAATGCCGCAGACATGTTTCAGGTTTTTTGTAAAAATGAACCAGTAGGTAATCTACTGTAACTTTATTTTGTCATTAACAGAATTTCCCAACTACTAGAGTCTTAATTAAGACTTTGAAACTATCCTAAATTAAAATTTCATTGAATTTTACAATAATGAACGGGTAATTCATAAACGATGACTACAAATAAATTAAGTAAAGTTTAATTACGGTTTCAGTATAGTAAGGAAATATGTTCTAGAGTAGGAGATTACAAAATAATATTACATTTTGATAAATAACTGGGTTATTTTTACGAAAAATTAACTTTTCTTTAAAAAACTTTTCAGTTATTCTCCATCCGAAGGTTATTTGAAGAAATCTCTTTCAGCGACAAGGCCGCCTATTTATTTACTTTGTGTATATCGTGTGTTACCTTCCTTCCTGTGTAAAAATAAAGTTATCTACCTATCTATCAAATTCTAATAACCCCTCTCTGTTTGTCCCCAGGATCTCCAATCCGAGATCGAAACCCACCGCGATGTATACGCATCGCTCACGGGAACTGGCCGGCGTCTCCTTGGCAGCCTGTCCTCGCAGGAGGACGCTGTCATGTTGCAGCGTCGGCTGGACGAGATGAACCAGAGGTGGCACCATTTGAAGGCTAAGAGTATGGCTATAAGGTTAGTCGGGGCTATTTTGAATTATTTGAGGCTATTGTAAGGTGGTGAGCTATTTTAGGTTAGGTGGGGCTATTTTAACGGAGTTGGTTTAAATTACAACAATAAAAAACCACTGAACATTTATCTAATAAAAAACAATTCGCAGTAGGTATACGCGCAATATTTTCCCGCCATTTCACATCTGTCATTATCTTGTGACATGTAAAAATGTTCGGGAGAGCGAGATGTTTTGACGAGCTCGGTGGTATGAACCACAGGGCATAAGATGAACCACGGGTTTGATTCTAGCAGTAAAACAAACAATTTTACGATTGACAAATATCTGTATCTCTCACATTAGCACTTATGAATTTATCGTATTATAGTAAAATCCATTGGAATTGAGCCCACGACCTTTGGAATAAAAAATCGAGGTACTTGTCCAACACTAGGCCAACGGCGCTCTACCCCAATGAGAAGGGGTTCACTACGCTAGATCGAAACACGTTTCCATTTGTTACATTTTAACTATGACGACTCACCTATGTTAAATTTCACATATGACACATATGTTAAATTTAACTATAAGCTTCATTATGACAAATTATATTACACTGATGCTTCATTTCACCTCTCACAAAAGTGATAGTAGAAATAAAGGTATTTACCTATTATGGTTTTTTAAAACTGCGTATTTGAGTGGCTGCAAATGTTTTTTTTACGTCCAAACGTAGGACAATAAAATGTAAAGCTCTTTCGAATTTTACAAGCTTTTTATGGCACTTAAAAGTGCTTGAATGAAAAGCTGAAATAAAAAAAACCTCGATTGGCAATAAAAGATGATAACATTTAAACGGCTGAACTTATTTTCATGAGACATAGCTGAGTAAGAACAGCTTAGTGGTATTATTTGTTTGGTTAAACTAAGGGTCAAACTTACATCAGCCCATTTTTTCCAGCAAATTTTCCATGCAATCATGAGCAATTTTAGTTCTAGTCGACAGGCATTTTGCATTTGGTCCTTATTTGCACCTTAATACTCGATGCCACGAGATAATGTAACCAAGTGAACGCGGTCACACTACACCTTGCAAACTTAATCAACTGATTACCCAGATTAACGTCATATAGGTGTATAACCGAGTTAGTTTGAACCGGTTATATTCGGTGTGGTAGCTTGATTGACTGACGCGGTTGAAGGATTTGATTTGAAAATCTGTAACTGTAGGTTTAAAAAAATATTGATTAAGATTTGACTTGATTTTAGTAGGTATACAATGTATGGAGATAATATTTCACAATTTGCGAAATTTTTGATACTCACTCTAACCTGTGTTGGTTTTTTAAAAGCGATTTGTTCCATAATAAAAACATCGATAGGTAAGCATAAAAAAAATATTTCGAAAAAATGACACTGTTCTCGGTAACTGTACTTACTTACTAAATTAAATAAAGGTTAATTAAGTACTCACATATTTCAAAAATAGGGAGAAGTTTTTTCGTAGATACAGCAGTTATATCACCTACTCTTACTGACCTACTCAAAATAACCACCCTGTATACATTTAGTCGTTACGTAGTATCATTTATGACTAGGTATATAGAACGTCAGCAACCCGCCAGCTTCCACAACAATGGCGGATAGATACTGAATGATATGATTGACTTATCATTTGCATATCATTGTGTTCGGGTAACGGTAGGCTCGATAGGTAAAGGTAGGTACCTAGCTACTGTATCGGTTATTGATATCTACATACAGTTGCTGGCTGCGCCTGCGGGTTTACTCGCGTCAGTCGCTGTCGTATTTAGATTAAACTACTTTCAGCGGCAGGTGTAAGAATCGCTGTAGCTACGAGAAAACCTTACCTTATTAATAAAATAATTAACATAAAGGTATGTATTTTTAGAAAACAAGTCTTTTTTTACTCAGACTACTTACTCCTTGTGTTATTCTGGGAGTCCAGTTATTCCTCGGCTAGGGAAACAGATGGGCATAAAATGTCTCATTAGCTCCTACTGATCGAGGGGACGAAAGGTTAAGGTTCAGTGGTCTTTATCAAGGCATAAATAAATGTGAGCTCTTGTTTTTGTGACTGAATTGGGAATTTAATTGTGCTATTTGACTACTGTGCCAACTTACTACTGGTGGTGATATTTAATTTAGTTTATCTCTATCTAAGTAAATCAACTATATCATGGTTTAGAGTATTTTAATAAAATATTTAGAAAAATGGATTCAAGAATATATCAAATCTGTATATTATCTTAAAGCAAAGCTGTTTAATCTCAGAACGTAACAAATATAAATTTTAATAAAACACGCTCGTAAACCTGAAGTATTTGTCCCCGGTTCCAAGGATATGCAATATGCCTCTCTGTACGGTAACCTCATGCATAGTTCGCGATCCGAACTCGAACGAAACCTCTCGAATTATTCGAGCTTTCGAAAGCTTGCCAAAAGCATTTTTGTTCTCATATTTTTTAAAGTAATTATTGTAAAAATTGTTGCGTTTGTTTCGATGTTATGTCGGTATCGTATCGGATCGTATTTATATTTTTTTGTAAATTGTGTCCGCAATGAATCATTAAGATCAACACATTTTGGAAGTGCTTTGAATGGTAATGAGATCGGTTTGATTAACTCCGCTTTATCTGAACCAAATTCAGATAATACCTTTATATTTTACAAATTAGCAGCAGTGGCGTTAGGTGTTAAGTTGTGATTGTTATTGTTTTGTCTTGTAACTAATAGAGTGATGTGGTCGCCCAGCGACAAAACTCTTTAAATTAAATAAAAAAAAAAAAAAAAAAACTTTGACTCTTGTAGCTTAGTGATGCAGAGTGCAGCAGGTTTTACTAGACTGGCATTCATTTTCGCCCGAGCTGCCTGAACAACCGCCTCGGTTGCGAATTCGATACCCACCGCGAACAAATATTTATGTACAGATGATTTGCTTCTGGTATGGATGCCTACCTAGAACAGTAGTTAGTATAAAGTTATATAAATACATTCAATAGTACCTAAACCGGACAATAATAACAAATTGCCTATCCACTATTTTCTACTTCCTTCATTCGTCTAATATGACGTTTGTGTTCTGACACCTCTGTGCAGAAAAAACATGATCAAAGTTTTAGTATCCTATTTTCATTAAGTTTTCTTTATAATGAAAATAAAGGACTAGCTTTGAAAAAATTAGTGAATTCAGTATGCCTCAATGTCACAATGTCCACTCTGTGAATAGTTACGTTTAATCTCATTGCTTAACATGAATAATATCATAAGAATAATAAAGCTTAGGTAGGGCAGCCGTAGATCAAAGGTTTAGGGCTGGTTCAACCACCGAGCCGGGTCGCAATCACCGCAGACCGGCTCGTTCTAAGCCGGGGTCTGTTGCGGTACACTTCGGTAAACTCCACCTACCTTTGGCTTTTAACGAAAAACTAGCTTTTAACCACCGTTCCTCCCCTGTGATTCATGGATTTTGTATTTAAGGTAGGTATACCAAATAGCCTGATTTCTCCATTGGTTCGAGCTATACGTTGATAAATTAGTCAGTCAGTTAGTCAGGTTTTTGAATTGTATATTATTAGACTTTTTTTTTCTCAGAAATCGTTTGGAGAGTAACGCTGAGCATTGGTCTGCGTTACTACTGTCCCTGAGGGAGCTCACCGAGTGGGTGATCAGGAAGGAGACGGAGTTGAATGCGCTCGCGCCGCCTCGAGGGGACCTCAACGCTCTGTTGAAACAACAGGTGAGAAACACTACCATCTACTCGGTGGGGTATGATCCACGCAGCTTAGTTGTAATAGCACTTGCAAAAAACGTAAAATACCCGTCACCTATAACTGAAAATAATAGCCAAATTACTTGGATAAGCTTATGAAAAAGAAAATTTCATGTTAAAATGATGGTATTCACTTATTTTTTTCGATAAAAACAACAATATTTCATGACATTGTAGTTATAGGCAGAAGGCACTTTTGGCTCGTATTTGTGCGCTAACACGTAACACTGCCCAGTGAAGCAAAAATCGTTGGTATTCTTTAATCCCTAGTGTGTTTAGATGTAAAACCCAAAATACTTGTTTGTTTATTTATCAAGAAAAAAATGTATGCTGATTCCTGGAATTTGTGGTCTCAATCTTAAGGGAAATGTTTTTATATTATAACATTTTCTCTCAGATAAAATATCGCATTCAGACCAAAAATCTGGCCAAAATAATGGAAGCAATAAAGCCTATTTCTGCCTAACTCGTAATATCCCAAATGTTACATTTCGTAGATAAATAATTGGGGGCGAGCGCTAATCCGCGCGTAGACGCGGGTAAATCAGGTTTCCCGCCAAAACGCCCCGCCATTTCGGTCATCGCGCTCACCACAAAATGGCGTCGAATCCAACGCAAGTGTTGCGTGATTAATATTGACTTAATTTACGTGTTCGTTTTAATCATTAACAGCAAATTACATGGCCGTGTGGTTTACAAATTGATTTTAATGATGGTTTGTGGCACATATCTCTCTGCTATTGGGGGTTACTTATAAAAAAAAAACAAATGTATCTGAAGTAAAGTATACTTAATGGTAGCTAATCTTACCCCTTTGGATCATTAAATTAATGCAAATCTCTTTGGTCTTTATAAAAGCGAAACAAAAATCGAAAATTTATTTTTAAATGAATAAATTAATTAATTTTGGGGTGTACTAGTTCTCCGCTGTAAATCGCATTATCAATGCGAAAGTGAGATTAAAATGTGTAGTAAGTTATATTTATTTTAGTTACTAATAGGCGGAAGGCATTTTGATTTTGGCTCCTGTATGCGCGTTACATTTAAATCAACTGTTTTTATTTCTCGTGATATATTCCAGGATGACCACCGAGCGTTCAGGAGACAACTGGAGGACAAGAGACCGGTGGTGGAGAGCAACCTCTTGAGCGGGAGGCAGTACATCGCCAACGAACCTCCTTTGTCTGACACTAGTGACACAGAACGTGAGTGCCTTTAATCATTTACCTAAAATAATATACTTGGCAGCTTTGGCTGGAACTAGTCACTAGTTAACATGTCGTGCTGCAGTTTTATTTTCATGAAACTTAGTTGTAACCCGAGTTGAATTGTATAATTCTGGTGGAATGTTATACAATTTAGGTCTGTGAAAGTGCACAAGTGTAGTGAAAGTAAAAATCAGTGTCAAACATGAAGTTTTCTCGTTGCCTCCAAATCTCCTATTAAGGTTATGGTAAACTTGCCACCGCTTTACTATAGCTCCTGACTTGACGGACTATGATGACTTTGACTTTTTCGAAATACTTTAGGCCCGATTTATGAAAAATCGGGTCATAATTTGATGCAAAATATAACTTGACACTGGCTAAAAGCCATAATTAATAGAAAAAAATAATAATATACTTACGTAAGTAATTACTTTAAAAAAAACGTTTAAAAAACTAAAAAGAAATTATATAAAGCACAGCTGAACTCCTGGATACTATTTGACTATTTTATAATAATATCAAAATCAAAATTCTTTATTCGTCCGTAATAACACATACTTGAAATTGAGTATTCAGAGCAATCTTGAAAGATCTCAAAATGAAATCCCTTCTAAAATTTTAAAAGCATTCTTGATTAAATCTATTTTTAGGTCAAAGATTTAATGTAAAACTTGATATGTAGATAACTTCAGCTCTGAAAAACCATAGATATACATAGGCTACTTTTTATCACGCCGACGGAATCGGGATTCATTCTGAAACAGCCGTAGGGCGCTGCTAGAACAGTAATAAACAGGAAGTACTACTTATATACATTTTCAGCTGAAAAATCTGAAATAGATTCTAATTAAACTCTGAAAATGAAAAGCTTTCATTTCGGCGTTTCATGCGAGATTTTTTTCCTATTTTAGTTATCTTGTATATGTATCTGTTAATGAATATCCATGAAAGGAGTTGCTTAAAGCGCGAGCTGGAACGCGGGCGCGTGCAGCTGAGTGCTAATATCGGCATACCTACTTGTAGAATATTGTATTTAGCAAAGGTGCTTTGAATGCTTTCGAAAGACTTTGTTCCCAAAGGTTCTACGATAACTTTAGTACCTACGTAATTTATAATTAAGTTGGTAGATAATTAATTGGTAGGTATAGACAAGTAAATTACCATGCCGCTGTTCCGTATAAATTCGAATTCTTTGGAAATTTCCAAAATATCCTTCTCCTATCTTGTTTTAAATCCTTCTTCTCCTATTTTGTTCATGTTTCGGAGTCAGATTTTTTTTTACTTTTTGCAACCTCGTAAACAAAGTGGTTTGTTCATATATACAAAATTCCGCCACGACTCTAATTATAAACAAAAATATTATTGCCACACTTAAAAAACACACAGACAAACTGACATACCTATGGGTTAACATTTGTAGAAAATTACCCTCTTTATGTTCCGGGGATGAAAAACAATAATTCACAAATGAAAAATCCGATTAAAATTATTATGAAGTGAAAAACAGTTAGATATTTAATTGAAAACAATGGCAGTGAATGAACGAACGAATGAATGAATGAATGATAGAGCTAGTGAACGCAATTAGAAGCGAGCTGAGAGCGCTAATTGCGAATTCCGTAGCGATGGACGACCGTCGTTCAATCAATTCCGCTTGTGGGGCGGACTAAGGGAATTGGCGTCTGAAGGCAACTAAGCCGCGGGTTTCATCACGATGTTTTCACTACGTCGAACCGAAACACGTCTGCACTTGTTACATTTTAAACATGACTTCTCGTCGATTATTCAACAAACCTAACATTTAATTTATACAATGTTTGATATGCCATACCGTAAGAGCAATGTCAATTAGCGCACATACATTTTCCATAAGAAAAATCCATTGGTTCATGGTCAGCTGGAATTCAAACCGACAAATGAAATTCAAAGTATCTACTACTAGGCCAACGCTGCTCTAGATATTAACTTATTTGAATCAATTTCTTGATATTAAGCACCTATCATAATTTTGCACGGTGTACTTGAAACTAAGCTTATAACTTTTCACTGATTGACGACAACGCATAAAACACGTCCTTTGAGCATTATAAAATTCGATACTGTTAAAATAAAATTGTCCACAATGTCTCAATCACCCCCCCCCCCTCCCCCTCCTAATCCGCCCCTGGCTTCACATCTATGTCGGAAAGTAGCCAGCAGTCATCAAGCAAGGATTGATTGCTCCACGATTATGTTTTTGTGGCCATGATATAGCCCCCGGGAGTGGACATGGAAGTGCCACCTCACCAGAGCGGTGAGGTTCCGAGTTTGTAGGTCACTACGATTCTACGAGTCTCTGTTATTTGATTGGACGATCAATTTTGTTATTGGAAGTTTTTATATGAGACGTAGTAAGTCATAATACCGGCATACGTTCCTATCTGAAAGTCAGGAAAGGTCTGAAGATCAGAATTTTTGTGTGATATCTAAATATAAAATTCTCAGTACTGGCTGATATATCAAGGCACAGCTCTAACTAATGGACAGTTTGGGCTAAAATTTGGCAAACAGATAAGAAAGGATTTTTGGAAAATTCAAATCCTTCGCGGACGAAGTCGTAGGAAAATTTCTTCCATAATTTTTCATTTTAAAATAGAAATAATACTCTTTAATGAATTGAAAAACGGTCTAGCGGATGAGAAAATTCAAAGTATATCTGAAAGAGAATACCTTCAGTGATTTAACGATAAGAACTCCCACTGTAAAATGCGAATTTGCAACAAACCGGAAAAATCCGCGAAAACTAAAATTTCACAATGCGATGCAAATTGGCCGGATTATCACCGGACTACCCTACTTTTAACTAGTAACCTTTTATTAACCTATTTCTTAGTATTTTATTAACTACTGAATAATCCCCAAGTTAAAAAAGCTATCCTTTAGTGATGTCCTCAAGAGAAGTACATTCTCAAACATCCGACCAGCCGATAAACGGACCCTACATTATCGTAAGACATTTCATGGATCATATTTCCTCTGGCCAGTTTTATCAAGAGCTTCCATCTTGGGGATCGTGAGCAGTAGGGGGGTTGGGGGGGTAGGGGGACACATTTTTCTAGAATATTCGTTTGGTACAGTTATTTATTTTGATGATGTGTGGATTGGGATTTGTGTGGGTAGAATAGCGGTTTGTTTACTGGGATTGATAGGGTATTTTGCTGTATTTTGAACCAGCTTTCTTAAAAAGTAAATTCTCAGTTTTGATATTTTTGTGTAGATATTTATACAGTGTGCAACAAAACCCCGTTATCCCTCTTAGGTATTGTAGGTACCTCCATAACAGTACAGAAAAAAATTGCCTGAAATAAAATTATTTTAATTTATACATCATGAAAATTAGGTACCCTAATTTACTGATTTAAGATATTTTCAAAATGTGGCAACACCATTATAGACAAGTACGCCCATGCGGTAATATGAGCGTTGTCACATTATTTTTTGGAACTCCCTAAATTCTGGAAAAATAGAGTAATTTTCCCAAAGTGTTGTCACACACTGTATAACGCGACATTTTATCTATTTGTAATCCCATATACATGAATCTTTTTTTTGTAACTAATGTCAGCTAACGTCCAGACGTGTTAACAAGTTCTTACCTCTGAACACTGTAGGCTAAGCTGATCGGTTGGTATAGGTTCTGGGCAAGCCTATACTGCATCTAATACATGTCCCAGGCGCTACAGCGTCCTGAATAGAACGTATTAAAGTTGCTGCCGCTGTATAAATCATCTAGATTATATGTAAAGTCCAATATTATTAATATCAGCTAAACTATGGCCGCGACCCTTGAGATTTATTCTCATGGTAAAGGTCAACTGGAAAATTATCCTTTTTTCATCGAAGTTGGTTTCGTAGTTCATACTTTATGTGAGGTAGAGAAACAAAATGCACAGACAAACAGAAGGCCAATTCTCGTAAATTAAATTATTCAAATAACATTGCAATATCGTTCTAAAAATCATTATTTATTCAATATAAATAAACACAAATCAAAAATTACATCAAATTTAATTACTTACACAAAATAAATAGAAAATAAACTAAAATTACGCGAAAAAAATACCCCTACCCAGAAATTAAATATGAAACAAAACTAAATAAATAATGAAATTAAACCCCAACATTAAAACCAGAGAAAGCCCTAGGCTACACCCTCTCAAGGCATTGTCTCCAAAATGCTGGCAGCATTACCTCACTGATAGCGAGACTGAGTCGCTGGGACAAGAAAATGTAGCAACCAGGCATATCCTCATATTTGCGGACTTCCGAAGCCTCCGCACCAGACGCTGCAACACGCTGCCTGCACACGAGTAGCGTGCAGATGGGAAGGAGCCAGAGTGTCCATACAAGTGACATCCCACACCAGTATCATTCCGATTGCATTTCGATTTGAAAAAAAAGCTCGCTTTGAGGTTATTTTTAGCTACCTAAAACAATCGGAATGATATTGCAATGTTATTTAAACAATTTTATGAGAACGAGAATTGGCCTTCTGGTTCACAAAATGTTACTTTCATATCATATTTTTTCGAAATCTCGAGGCGTATCGCTTTGAGGGCCTCTTGTGGAAGTAATTGCATAATTACTGCCTTCCTCACGCTCCAGATGGCGTTGAGATCGCGGCTGGAGTCTTGCGCTTGGATACTTTTTACAATTTACCGACGATAGTTGGAGATTTTTATCGTGTTTTATTGAGAAGTTTTCTGAGCTTTATTTTGAAGGACGTTAATAAGCTTAGTTTTTATTAGCTATTTATTATTATTTAACAAAATATGAAGCAAACATTGAAATTTTACACAGCGCCAAGCTAAGTAACTACGCTTGTGTTATGGTAACTAGACAACAAATAAAACACTGAATTACTTTATTTTGACTTTATTTATGACTTTATTTTGTAAATATATGTGTACTTTTTATAAACCTACATAAACACCTAGACTAAAAACAAATATCTGTATAATATTTTAAAGACTTAAAAAGCTTTAATCGCTTGATTATAAACTTTTTAAATCCACACTATCACACACGATAGTTATTATTTCTCGGGTCATAAACACGTTTTATTTTCTCTTACCTCGACGTTTCGACTATGTTTCAATAGTCATGGTCTCTTATTTATAGTCGTAAAAGTTTGTCCGTATATTTTATATAATTTGTTGTTATATTGTTGTAGAACGTGACAGCGAAGGAGACTCCCGAGGGTACAGATCGGCGGAGGAGCAGGCGCGGGAGTTGGCGCGCTCCATCCGGCGTGAGGTAGCCAAGTTGGCTGACAAGTGGAACTCCTTGGTCGACCGGAGCGACGCTTGGGGACATCGACTCGATGATGCTGTACAGGTCAGCTATATAAACAATTATTTGTTTATTTTACAAGAATAGTCTACAGTGTTCATTTGTGTTTTGTTTTTATGGTGCAATTAAGTGTTTATCTATCTATCTTAATAAATAAAAAAAATAGAAGAAATAGAAACAGAAAGCCAATTTAGCCTGCAGACAATCACAGATTTATAATACAAAAAATGATATTCTATTGTATTTTTTTAATTAAATGGAATCAGAAAAATATATATTCAGGGTCTGTGGACATGTACCACCCACCACCCTTTCAGCACCTATACCACCATTTCAGCTTAGTCCACGGTGCTCAGAGAAAATCACTCTTCAATGCGTTTCTAGATGATTTGCTCCTTTGAACCTAGAACTCTGTATATTTATACTATTGAAGACAGCGCCATCTGCCTTTACAGGGTCGAACTATGTCATGCTCCATCGATTGAAATTCTTACGGTCGCTCACAGATGACGCTACTTGTACCGTTTCACAATTTAAATTGAAATGTTATAGACATAGATATAAACTATCTAAGGACTCTACAATAGAGAATACTACTTAATAGAGAATAGTACTTTAAATATCATGAGAAAGTAACTATAAAAGGTACTTATGGTTATTAAAACAGGTATTATAAAGCTGCAGGAGTTAGAGTACCAAAACTGCAAAGAGGTTCTTTCAATTTTTGTAGGTTTTTAGAGGGTAATATTTTCTTTACTAACTTAGTTTTTTTAGAGGTTTCTATGTGGTCTTTGTACAAATGTATTAGGCATCCAGAGGAATACAATAAAATTTGACTTTTGACTATTTTAGTAATTAATTGTTAGATAAAAGGAAAACAAGCATGTATACAGCAAAACTTAGTTTAATAAAACAAATGGTTGACTGTAAAGTCGGTTTACGGACGATAATTTTACGTGATAACGTCATAAGAAAACGATAAAAACTTGAGTTTTTTTTTGTTTCTCCTTTTTATTTTTTATCTTTTTTGAGACGCGTGTCGTTTACCATGACGCCGTCATGTGCCAGTACTACGACGCATACCGGAACATGACACTTTTTTGTGAATGCAGGTGTACCATCAGTTTGTTAGACGTTATCACGTCAAAAAAATTATGACATTATATACAATGTCATTTAGCCTCAAGTTAAGAAGCTAACCTTATAATATGGTGACCAAACATTGGATAGAATAAAAAATTAAGTACGTAATATATTCTTTTCTTTTGAAATACATACATTCTCAAAATCAGATAACATATATTTTTGAAGATAAATTTGAAATGGACCAATTAAAGTCTTGTCTAATAACGTCCATGGGTTCTTAATTCTTATCAATAAGGTACGACGAAGTATCATAATAAGCCTTACTGCACAATTTATGCTTTATAAAAGTTTTGAACCTGTTAGTAGACATTTGTCATATACATATCTAGGCAACTTATTATAATAGAGCACACATGTGCCATTGAACTAGGTGCTTATTTTCCGAAACCTAAGTCTAAAAGAGATCTCTGATATGTTTGTTTTCTATTATAGTATCTTAGGTACATTGTCTCTATGTTGCAGTTTAATCCGGACGTGTATTAATTGAAGTTCGTTTGAATGGAATCGGCACTGTAATACAATCAGATATTTAATCCGTAAAGGAAGTATGTTTGTATGTTAATTCAGTCTTGTGATGGTCGATCACGCCTTCCGACAGACGAACGGAGACGGACGGAAACGGTTGTTATTAGGCATTTTAGGTTATGTTATCTTGTACAATTAAGCAATAATAGTGGAAGCTCATTGTAGAGTTATTAATTGGCAAATTTTTGCCCACACATAGCCGGTTTTTAATTAATAAATATTGCAAGAAAACGCCATCTAGCCTCAAGCTAAGCAATTAGGCTTGTGTTATGGTAGCTAGATGACTGATATAATAGTTAAAAAAAAATTCAATAACCGCAGCTATAACAACAAATGCTAAAAAAAGAAAAAATAATTTAAGTGTGGCGTCCATACAACACAGTACGATACCCTTCGTGCGCATGTCCGACTCGCACTTGGGCGATTTTTTAAATAAGAACGATAGTGAAGTTTTCATAAAGTACAAGCCGATGTTAAAACGATGATATGAGCGATGACTACCTCCTAAATCCTAATTACATCCTGGACCCAAACAAATGGCAGCAAAAATGCGTGCTCAGACCCCGCCCGGACACGCGCGCGTGTCCTCGCATACATTATACTGCGGCACCAACGTACATACTACTGTATACTACCTACATAATAGGGTTGATTCTCTCTACCTTGTTTGACGAGAGCGTCGAGCGCAATCAATGACCGACGCTTCAAGTTTCCCGCCTAAACTTAGTTAATAACTATCATAAACTTTATGACGAGACTGCGGCAGCTCTAAAGAAAATGCGTAACTAGAAAATTCTGTTATGAAGTGACTATGAAGCTTTGCAATTATCCCACACCCCAGCACTCGATCAAAATTACACCGTGTTTAAAGCGTCGGCGTTTCGAAGCCGTTAATTCGAGCTGCATTGATCAATAGCTTGTAATTGCACGTAATGGATCGACTTCAACAGCTTGTCCGTTACGAGTCTGAAGCTAGATTTTATTGAAAATACTTAGCTAGTCATTTTATGAGGGAAATCGTTGTGAGAAATTCGCTCTACCTTGATCTTTTAATTGCTTTTACGTGTATGATGGTGCATGTAGGGGCTAACCGCAAAATACCTGTCATCAATAATTTAAATTGTTAATTGTTGCTTGATACTTCAAGTTACTTTTAGTAAGTATAATTTAAAGACTAAAATTCCATGTCGTTTGTCAGTCTATCCAATTTTTTTAAGTCAAAAGCCACCTTTTTTTACTTAATTTAGCATAACAAATACAAATATTTTTCCTCTCTAACTTAAATGTACCACAAATCTAGGAAAAGCTACCTACAATCTTCATTTTTATCGTAATAAAGTCAGCCTTTGACCACTATCTCACATGATAATAAGTGACGATGTGGTCTAAGATGTAGCACGCGCCAATACTGCCAAATACACATGGTACGTTTTCTGCAATCACAAAAAATTTTATTATAGGCGAAAGGCATTAATTTTTTATCCTATATGCGCCTAAAATTGGGTGATTCTAAAAAAGACTGCGAGATTAAAACAAGCTTTCAAACAAGATTCGATTACAACATAGCGCACACACAAAACAATTCGTTTCAACCGTTTAGGGCAAACACAGACTATCGACATTACAGTCGGCCGACAGCACGTCGACCGTCACATTTGAAGACAAACGAAATGTTTCAAGAGAACATGTTTGAAACTAAACAAAAATCGAAAATTTTATTGAGCTTTTGTACTTATTCACGTATGTTTTAACAAGTTCCATCATGAAGTTGCTCCATGATTGTTTTTCCTGACTAATTAGTCACTAACTAGTCTAGAAACCAGGAACTAGTGTAGTGGTATGAAAGACCTCCATGGAACTCGTAAGCCTGGAATTAAACTATTCTGCAGCATTTTTTCTTATTATTTCCTTTTTATCACAGTTGCTCATAAAGTGGATCTTATTCAACGGTTTTTAGGCTCATAATCCAACATATTATGCACGCGTACGTTTTACATTGCTAACCTAGTGCTATAAAGTTATCCCGATAGGTTAAATACGTAATACATATCTTACTGCTAATTACATACAGTTTTCATGTATAAAAAAGGTAGGTACCAAAGAGTTTTTTAGCTAGCAAAAATGGTTGTCTCTAAAGTCGGTTTACGAACGAAAATTTACGTGATAATGACTTAGAAAACGATTAAAAATTGAGTAATTTATTTTTTGTTTTTTCTTTACTTAAATATATTGTTTTTCCGTACCATTGTATTTTGTTCTTAACCCCCGACGCAAAAACAAATAGAAAAAACCCTAAAAAATATTGTATGTCAGACGAGGCTGTATAGGTTAAAAGTCTTTAGCCTGGCCTTTCCGGAGCATAATTAACAAAAAAATATTGCCTTAAAAAAATGTAAACATAGACTTATCACAAATATTTTGTTAATTATTATTTTGTTTTCTTTTCAAGTCTTTTCTTTTATTCGCAACTGTGATAAAAAACGTCGTACGATATACGTGTGGAATTGATCTTTGCATCTTGGCGTCTTTAACACGCTCGCTGCCGCTCGCGCGTCATTAACCGCCTCTATGCAAAGATCAATTTACCACACTTATATCGTAATGTACTATTATATGTATGTATTAAGTGTACCTCAAGGTACGGAACTAAAAACAAATGAACAATCGTTCCGCGGTTTCAATTATCGGGCAATTTTTAGTGACTTTGTTTGATGCGTCGGCTCTGTTTAGGTTAGAGTGATAGCTGCCGGAAATTCATTCATTTCCTAAAATCAATTCACCAGCCATTGAAGTCTTTATCAAACAAATCTTTCAACTGAACTGTAAAGGTATTCGCCGACTATACCGTATCATACAAGAAACGTGACCGGAAATATAAATTTACAGGATGATTTTTTTTACATGGGCCTTCATTGGCTTTCTTAACTATAAGAGATAGCTAAAAATGCTGAAAGTAGCTGCGTGCCCGATTTTGACAAAAACGAAAAGTGTGTCATTAGATTTTTGAAAAAGTCATTACCCTAGACAGGAATCGAACGTGTTATCGTTAAGGGGACGGTTATTTGAGAACCGATAGTTTAATTATTTTTTTTATCAATCATTAGTAGGGGCATGTGACGAAGAGAGCGGAGACGCATATGTGACTAGAAGACTGGTGAGTATGAATGTAATTGGGAGTGTAATAGGCTACTTTTTATGCCATGGAATCGGGATTTACGCGGGTAAAACCGCGGAACGCTGCTAGTTAATAAAAACACCAAGTCTTATTTAAATCGTCGTAGCGTACATGAATCCCCTCTGTGGTTTACACTCGTCTAGGCTTGTACTTTGGAAACAGAAATACAAAACACGAGAGAAAAAATATGGTAAATATAAATCCGAACCGTTGGCCGATAGCGTCGCTAACGAGAGACCTAACCGCTAAATCTTTTATAGTGATGGGACAGTAAGGTTATCGATAATTTACTGAAATTATATTATTATATTTCATGATTAATATAATATTGACATTATTGTCCATATTATATTATTTAACAATGCCGTTTTTTAATTGTTTGATAATGATAATTAATCTATTTAATACTACCATTACTACTCATGTTTTAATTTAAACCGTATTGTATCATAAAAGTGGTCCTTGCAACTTTTACTATGGTCGAATTAGCAACTAGTGCTTACTTAGTAACTTGGTAATGAAGATACAAACCGTAGGGCGCTGCTAGTATTAAAATAAAACCTAAATTAAAAAACAATAAAAGATTGTAAACTATCAATTATTTTTTTAATTTCTATTAAGTAGTTTCCTTACAAAGTTCAACACAAATCAACTTTCAGTTTGTAGCAACAAGTAAAATATCAACGTAATTACTTCAATAAATCATATTTTATCGATATCGATACGTATAAGCACATCACTCTAGAGAGCACTCATCGCAAGTGGTCGCATAACGATGTCTATATAACGAACTGCATCATTGTCATCGACAAATGCAAAGCAATCGACTCGATATACACTAGGGATGGGATTTATCGATATAACTGTTTTTACCACTTAGGATGGTAACGTGCCGCGTTCTTATCTAGGTATACAAAATTAATCAACTTTTGATGTTACTTTATTTGTGAAATTAATTAATTCATTTTAAACTAATTGTAAACTAATTTTTCTTTTTAATGTTACCTTAAAACCTTAAACGCCGTACCTTAAAAGGTAAAAAAAAGGAACTCTTTTATGTTTTTTTATTTAAAAACCACCACCCCCGATTTCTTAAAAACAGTATTACCGAAATCGAATTTCAAGAGACGAAGATATTTAGCCCTATTTGGGGGTTTATTAAATCTTTAAAAGTGGGGTAAGATTAATCTTCCTATCAAAAATCCCACACTAAACAAACATTCAATAAATGTTAAAAAACTTATATACCAAGATTCGTCCAATCAGTTGTAAAATAAGACATGTAGAAGAGTAACAACATACTAACAGACGTAAGTAGCTTTTGAACCGGAGACGCTTCTCTCACTCGTTCAACGAATCTGGCGCAACTCACGGTCGTAAGTCTAACATCTGGTTATTTAGGACGTGAACTGCTGTATCGAATATCATAATGTTATGATAATTGAGCAACACATGCTTTCGTTTTACGATATAATGTTAATATTTTAACGCGTTAAATAAACCCAACTTGCTTGCTCTTCTTGCGCCCGGTATTGTATGAAATTAAGTGACACGCCGGGGACACGCTGATGCACTTGAAATTTCGTACTCTAATTCAAAGGCTACGGCTTACAAGTAGGTACATCGTCAGGAGGCTGGTCGTGTAGGTAATTTCGTACAATGCCCTCTTTATTGCAATTTTTCTAATCATAGTTTCTGTGTCTGTTCATAATAACTATTATCAATCAATCAGTCAATCATTTATTTGCGAATAAAAGTACATAGTTTGATGTTATTACAAATTAATTTATAGTATATTAATTATTCTGTGGTTAATAAATTTGACCGATATCCAATCAAAATGAATGTGTTACCTTAATAAAACGGCGCGGCGTGTTCCACAATTGATTTGTACCCTGGTGGTGACTAAACCGTCTCTGATGTAGTTTATCTTGTAACGATAGGCGTGGTCGGAGAGCACGTGACTAATGCGTTAATAACGATAGATGCTATCTGGGCCGTTCTATAATTCGTTCGATGTAAAGGTGACTACACACTGAAGTCTAAAAGATAACGAAAACCATGGAAAGGACAACCTATTTAATATCATAAAATGTTATGTGTGGTTAATTTATAATGTTAAAACCTTATGAAATTGAAAACATTCTCTAAAATTCCATGCTCCCGATGGGGTTCGAACTCACGGCCTCCGCTTAACCGTAGCGATGCTATAACCAACTGAGCTACATGAGCTACACCACTGCGGAAATTAGAGAGATTTTTGTTTTTATTTACGACTGACACTCGTAGTGCCATCTTTAGAAGCTGCTGTAAAGCGAAGATTAATGACGATTAGTATGTAGATTGCTGGAGACCTGGACCTCAGAAAAAAAAACAGTTGCTCATATCTTAGAAACGTGATAGCCATCATGTTTCCGTATTTTTGTGTATATTATATTCTCCATTAATTATAGGTCCGAAAATGGCGGAATCCGACTACCATTACATAGTGAGGCCCTTTTATAAAAGTTATAAACAAAATTTGCCTAATGTCGTGTGATTCAGAATGTGCATGTGAGTCTAGTGTGTACACTCCGCAACACTACAGTTGCGCTGCGACATGCGCACGCGCAGACCGCAACACAATGCACATTGACAGATATACGAGGGCGCCACTGTCGCATACCGATCTCATATTGTACCGCGAACAATTGAAACTTATTGTTGTATGCCGTTTGAACTTCTCATTTTACATTACTTTGTACCCCTAATGCGCGTTGAAATAACTTAGTTACCATTTGTTCAAATTATTGCTTTCGACAAACCAGAATTCTGTATGACGATTTTGATGATGTATGCGTATTTGAAGCGGTGTGTCGGCCTAGTGTTAGACCTTTTACTTTCATCCCGAAGGTTGTGTGTTCGAATCCTGGCCGGCCGTGCACCAATGGATTTTTCTGACGAATTTAAAGGAAATCGTGATAAAACCTGCGGCTTATTAGGCACCAAACGTTACGACGAGATATTTTCTCTGGACACGGTCGACTAAGCTGAGAGAGTTATTAGGTACTCCATCTAAAACATGTCCCAGGCACTACATCTAGCTCTTCTAGATTATTCTTTATTGGATGTAAAGGCAATTATTACTATGCATAACTGCTTTGACTGCTCAAAAGAGTAACAAAAAAAACTCTTTATTTAAATTTTATTTATTATTTAAGTATTTATATTTAAATATTTTGTTTGTTACAGGTAAGAAATGGCTCAAATTACCCCCCCTTACCTACCTACTTCAAAAAAGCTGTCAAGGTAAGTAACTAAACGACTTTAAAAATGGTGTCAACTAAGTTAATAATACACCCAAAAAACAGCAGGTTTTCGCACACTTATTTCGTAAGCCCCAAAACATAAAAGAAAAAGACATGTTTTTGTATACATCTCTAGCTGCTGTCTGTGCGAAGCTTTATTTCGCAAGCGCCGAAGTGATAGTACACGGACATTTGTTATCTATAATCAGTCTATCAGCTGATAGCTGAATTCTCATTAAATCTACCTAATGTTGTTATACCTAGCCTAGGTAATAGATATCTGATAGGTATAAGTAGCAGTTGTCACCTAAGTAATATACATCTGGATTGATAAGATCTTATGATATACTCTGAGGGTGATGTTATACGAATGGAGATTGTTTTACACGTCTAGGATTCAGCTATTTTATTTAAATAAAGATCATTAATGTTTCGAACAGACTTAATAAGTCTAAACTTAAGTTATACAAACGTAGTCGACTGTTTCCTCCCTGAATAATGACACTAGCACGAATATTTTTGTTCCATAACACCTATAACTGCCATGACTATGCCACTATGTTATTATTTTCATTTTCTAATTATCATAGAAATTAAGATTAGAAAAACAAAAAAAAACATAGAGGCATGGTCATGGCAGTTATAAGTTTTATGCAACAAAAATATTTGCTCTAGTGTCATTATTCAGGGAGAAAACAGTTGACTACGTTTGTATGGAGAGAGCGCCGGTACCCTTTCCTCTTAATAAATAAAACAATAAGAAGGTAAAGTAAACACAACCTCAATATGTGATGTTCTAATAGAAATAGAAATATGATTTATGTGCATGAAGTAGGTTACAAAAGATCATGTAATTTTCAGATTCATTGAACAAAAGTTGTTCCTCTAGACTTCTAGACGTCTAAAACAATCCTCTTTTGTAATGCATTCCCCTTGACGAACGCATTGTATGTATATCCGACTCAAAAACCTACAAACCGTAACTAGTTCAAACGTAATAGATTTATCAAGGATAACCAAGTTAAAAGCTAAGCTCGTTTAAATTCGCAAAGTGGTCAAAATCCTACTGTCCCAAGGAAAAAGGAGGCATTTGCATTTTGGCGTATTTCCAATTCGGGCTGCTGACTCGATATTAACATATTAATGTCATACGTTGTTAGAACGATCGACGATGCGTCTAACATACGATGGGGGAGGAGTAATTATGCATTGGTTGGTTGTGTTGCAGTTTCTCTGTTTAATAAAACTTAGTGAAAATAAAAATCTATCTCGTAATAATTGGAAAATATCGATTAATATAAAACACGGTATAATATATTCTATTTTAAATTCACTTTGGTAAGCAGAAATTAATCTTCGAAGAGGATTCGTAAAAACTTTATAACTTTTTTTAAGAAAAAATGTATTAGGTATTTAGAAATTGCACCACCAATTAGAAAATATATCTAAAGCCGAAAAGAGTACTTAAACCGAAAGAGTATTTAATAAGATTACTTATTTGTCCGAACACCGTGCACCGGTGGAAATTCTGTAATGTAAACAGCAATAAAGTGTTAACATAATACAATTAATTTTTGAATTAAAAAACTTATTATAAAAACTTGATAGTATTTGAAAACAAAATGGCACCTAACCCAACGGAAATATGATTAAAATCAATGTCCATTCACGTCTCGGTTCTCCCGAAATAGTATATGTTATTTATTTAGTCGCTGTAAGTGCCACTTTAAACACTGTCTTAATTAACCAGAACTGAGAGAAGCTGCAGCGGTTAGGGTGTGATATAGCGTAAGAGGTAGCGAGCGCAGATAATTTGTTCAAGACAAAAAAGGGATTTCTCCGTGCTGTTTCTAGTCTAATAGACCCGACTACGACGAAGCCAAAAGAGGTTTATATTTTGTGTAGTATTTTTGTTTGTCTATTATTTACGAATGAATACGAAATATTTCATTTATTTTTATCAATGCCAAAACTGAATTTAAAAAGGCGAATTTCACACAGTACATTAATTTTTCTGCTAGTTTATTGTTTGGAACAGTCAAGTTTTTATAAATAGGATTTTACTTAGTTGACTCAAACTAGAACCTAGAATAATTTAATGTAATAAAAATATAATCCGTTTCTCGCTACTCCTCTGAGAGGAATCTCAACATTATAGGTTTGCATTTTCCGGACTGCTCATAAATTCATAATTAAATAGAGCACTACTGGCTCCGCTCGTTATAGAGCTCAAATTTTATTTAATTTTTCTCTCCCCCCTCCTCCCCACTACTCTACCCCTCAAGGCTACAGTTAGATCCAATTTCAACAGAAATTACAGAGATGAATCGCTAAATACATACTGAGTTATTTAAAACTCAATTTCCGCTGAAATTGAGCGGGAAACTTGCCTACGTAGTTGGAAACTTGAGTTTGAGGTATTTTTCCGATATTAAAACGTTACATATTTATGGTTTATAAATTTGATTTTAAACATTTTCGATTAGAATTTTTGATAAAACAACACAGCTTATTTTTCCGCTTATTTCTTTGTGTGCTCTACCATGCAACAAATGTCAAATCAAATAGCCTACTTACCCATTGACTTCATTACTAAACGAATACCGAACCTTCAATTATTTGGTGCCGAAACCCGGGACATATCTTCGCTAGCTGACAACCCAATGATATAATTATCAAACGTTCATTATAAACCCAACCCGGAATGGAACCCATACACTTGGGAGCCTGCATTGTGTCAGTATTTGCCAACATCCTGGGCCGCACCTAGAGTTCGTCGCCCTCAATAGCGACACAATAGCGATAACAATACGATAACACGACCGTAATAGGGATATTAGAGATTTTACTACGAACATTTCCTGACTTCAATTAGATTTGTTTATTGGTGATTTTGTTTAATTTATTGCATTTAATGTCTTGATAATGCAGTTTATTTCATTGAAAGGGACATTAATGTTCATATTGACAATGACCTACCTACTTATGTATTTAAATTTAAAATGATGTCCTATGTTTCGATGACACTGTTTTTCAATTACATTAAAAAAAACTTAAGAGTTACAAAGGGCGGCCTTATCAGTCAAAGTGAACTCTTCAGGCAACTTTTTGATGGACAAAAAGTTTCATAAGCTTGTATTCTAATAAAATATATTTAAATGCAGTCAGGAATATTCATGAAATAAATACTTACTTATCATTTGATCATAAACCTAAAACCAATATATAGAACAGTAAACATCAATGCAAAACTAATTTAATTTAGAAAGTGAAAATTAACGCAAACTAAACCATAAACAGTAGGAAATGTTGGCATTTTAATCAATGTCCGCGAGCACATTTGGCACTGCAAGCAATCTCGGTTCCACATTGTTCCGCTAAATCTGCCATTCAGGATCGAGCCTCTCTCATGCCAAATGTCGAGCATGCCAATGGATTAATTTCATTGTAAATAGTCAGGGTTGATCTCAGCTTAGTGAATAGGTATTTTGACGTGTAAACAGTAAAGGGGTCCCTCGTAAAAAACAAATAACGAATGTGACGTCATGAATACGTCATAATTTGTAACGGATGTTGCTCTAGTTATTTTAAACAAACGTTTTCACGTCTCTGCGGCGGGCGGCTGCTTGTTACTTTTAAGACACTAAGCGATAAATCAGTCTGTTGAATTTGAAACCATTATTGTATTTTTAAGTTTAAAAAGTTTAAATTTATTAAATTACTTACCACAGTCACAGTTTTGAAAATTATAAATAAGTAAGTACTTAACTTTCTTGAATGAACTTCGTTTTAGTTTGAACATTAATATTATTTTATAGACCCAACTTGCTCGGTTCTGCACAGTCCGCTTCACTAAGGCGCAAAGAGCTTTATTTTAATGAATTCTCTCTAATGATCTGTGCCCAAATAGTTTTAAATGTAATTCTACCCTCAGAATACTTGCCTTGATTATTTTAAGCCGGCACGTAGCCAAGGGATGCTGTTTTAAATTGCCACTACTTATATCTAATAGGGAATTTCCTAGATTAGTTTTAATAGGATAAAATTTGCATTTAGTGTTATTTTCATAATAACTAGTTAGGTTGTAGTTATCCGTGGAAATTTGCTTGAGGGCCACTAGGCTTAGTTACTGAGGACTTATATAGGGAAATGTGTCTTTCAATTATTGTTAATGCTCCATTAGAAAGATAACAGTTGTTAAAGATGATTGCGGACTTGTATCCATTTTAATGTTTTGCAGTTAAAAGTACTCTTATTGCTGATTTTATGTCAGTTGTGTTAGCAAGAGTATCATAATACAGTAAACTACTTAAGTATGAAATAAAATAATTAAAAAGATAAGGGGGAAACGCAGTGGAAGAAGACGACCTAAGGAAAGATGGATGGACTGTGTGATATAAGTATGAGAGAGATGGATGTGAACGAGATAACGGCTAATAGAGGAGAGTGGAAGAAGAGCCTCCGGGGTGTATTGAAGATGTGTTGCACCGATTAATTTGGAATGGGAGGAAGAAAATAAGCTTGCAAAAAAACAATTGATAATATTTCGTCCAAATTTATGTTAAAATAGAATATTATAAATGTCGGAAACCACTTACATCTAACGGATATGTTAACGGGCAAGGCATTATCCTTCATCTAATTTTCTATCGACTCGGTGTTAATAATGAACATGTACTGGTTAATCCACGAGCTGAATAAAACGTTATTTAGTCCAATATACGAAAATGATCTCCATTTAGTCTTTTCAATAAGTTACTAAGATAGAAGAATGTTTTAAGAACAACGTATTATTTACAGGTAATATATTATAGCTCCCTTTCCTTGCAGTCGGGTAAAAAGCATGATTTTCCTAGTCTATTGACCACAATAAGCCAATCACAGCCATCTACAGATTCGTTCCCTTAAAAAAGATCAAATAAAAAAAATAAAGTGAAATCATTTTTTACCATTTTTAAAATACCCTGACCCATAATTAAGTTATTTTTGTTGCACAAACATGCATCGATTGCAAAAAAAAAGCGCCCTTGAGCAGTTTTGTGCCTAAACTCGTTCCAAGCAATCCCAACAAGCTTTCTGCCACCAAGGAGTTTGCATTATAATATGTATGTAAATTCGTACGATGAGTGTGCGCCCGCGCACCGACAGTGTCATGGCGGACGCCGCACGGGCGAACGCGCCCGGCGCCATGTTGAAAAAATAATTTAAGAAGTCACGGAATAAAGTGCAATAGATTTGAAAATTAAAAAGTGCAATTACGACGTTGTTGTTATGGATCATCAGTGTTAGTTTTATGTGTGAAGAAAGGTTTTAAACCCATGCCATTATTACTTTCAATATTTCATTGTATTCTATTCTACAAAATTGATTAGTAGTAAACTTTATATGAATGAAAAACTGAGTGAAGAACAATCAGTTCAGCTGAGTGAAGAACAATAATAATTATTTTAATAATCCAAATTACGAAATATAGAATTTATATCAGTTTTACTACTTAAGGCGCAAAAAACATACGTTCTTCTCTTAAAAACTTGTTTTTAAATATTTAATCTTTACTAATTCATTTTTCCTACAATATCTTCCTCTAAGTATACATCTATAATAATAAGTCCATATTATGTCGGTACGTCTGTCTGTAAAGCTATCGCGTGACTGCAGCTATCATCTCATATATCATAATTTTTTGTTTGTTTGTACTTGTAAATCGAGCTTAGGTACCTGATTAGGTATCCTATTGTTTAAGTACATAATTAATATATATTCCTATGTGTTCCTGTTCGTATTTTCGTTGCATTTTTAATACTTTTGAACTTTAAAAGGATTCATTTGGGTCGGCCCGAATAATGTGGTAATCCCTAAAATTCTTAAATATATTTTTGGTAAAAACTTTACGAAATGAATTATTTATTAGAAAAATCTTGAAGTATTTGCAATCAGCATTGAAACCAGTATAAATTAATGTAAGAACATACTTGTTTGTAAATCTATCGAAAAAGGAATGGAATCCTTTGCCAAATAGATAAGGCAAGTCTTGTACTTTTATAGGCCTAGGGCAAGATACTAACGCCTAGGCACAGATTACATGACTTGTTTGTTACTAGTATATAGGTACCTACAGTTAGTTTGTAACGAATAGAGGTATTCGCCCACCAGACTAGAGTATACTAGGGAAATAATGTTGTTATTTTGGTGGTGAATCGCTATTGTCGATCACAATAATGGTAACTTACAAAAACCAAATATAACGAACGTAATGTGTGACAAATGTAAGAATTCAGAATGTAGCTAATCTAACATCTTTGTTAGAAGTAAAGACCAACAATGAAACAGTATTTAATTGATAATTGATTACCTAACGATTAAAATAAAAGGTTTAGAAATATAAATTTGTTTACGCCATTACTATGTAAAACTATCACGTATATAAACTGTAGTTAATATTATAAGACCAGAATACTGCTTATCAATTCTATAATATTATTACAAAACGGTAACCAAGTCGATAAACTTTATGAAATCAATGAAACATAACTTTATTTGTGTGAATCATACTTCCGGTGCATAGTAGAGTATGTACCTACCTACCAGACCCTATATTTCCATAGCAAGGCGGTTTAATCGACTGTAAAGGACTTGGTAGTACCCTTTTGTCTTTTAGCATGTAATTTGAGAAGGTATTAATAAAAAATAATTGAGCGGATTCTATAGGCACAGATTTTTGATCAAAAATAATATGAGATCATTCATTCTTATTCATTTGACGGTCATAAGATTAAATTAATATTTGGATTTCAAGTTATGATTTAATTTTGAGTAGTAGTAAGTACGAATAATTACGCCATCGTCATAAAATTATTAAAAAAATTGCATCGTAGCCGAAGCGTCGGGGTAAGAACGTAAAACGCGATTCACTCCAAGAAAAAAATGCTATAAAATACAAACAGTGTGAATTTAAAAAGTAAATCTGAAAAATAACAAGTAAAACTTAAAGTATATTTTAAAAAACGAACTCAGTCACAGTCGAGTCAGTCAGAAAGTGAATTTCACGAAACAAGTGAAAACTGGCGAAATTCAACGATGTGATGTGAATAGTTAGAGCGATTGTTTTTGGTATATTTGTATGCGAAATGGATTTTAATGATGCGCAGGATTCGATGCCACACGTTGATATAGACGTGATGGTTACTAAACATGACAAGTAGCAATGAACTAAGCATGCTAATGCTAGATTCATTAGAATTTTGTTCCCACTGACGATTTATTTTTAAAGTTTTTTTTTTATGTTACGTGTAATATTTGCAAATTCTTATAAAAACTATTGAACCGATGGCGATGAAGTTCACGAATAACAAATTATTATTTATTATTATGAGCCTCAATCCTCAACGCACAATGGCCCAAATAATGAGGCTAAGTGCGGAAACGGGAGGGAACGAGTTAACAACATGTCGTGCTGCAGTTTTATTTTCATGAAACTTAGTTGTAACCCGAGTTGAATTGTATAATTCTGGTGGAATGTTATTCAATTTAGTTCTGTGAAAGTGCACAAGTGAAAGTAAAAATCAGTGTCAAACATGAAGTTTTTTCGTTGCCTCCAAATCTCCTATTAAGGTAAACTTGCCACCGCTTTACTGTAGCTCCTGACTTGACGGACTATGACGACTTTGACTGTTTTTAAACACTTTAGGCCCGATTTATGAAAAATCGGGTCATAATTTGATGCAAAATATAACTTGACACTGGCTAAATGCACAAGCCGTGCGAAGCCATAATAAAAATAAAAAAAAGTGCGGAAACAGCCCCGTGAAACTAGACTAAACTTTCCACTGATCTCGATCTTGTGCGACATTTTTATCCCGACATCCCCACGGGATCGGAACTTACGCGGGTAAAACTTCTATGTGAGATTATTGTTTTTCATGTTTAATTAGTTTTATTCGACTGCATATTAAGATTGTTTAAGATAGTAGTCAATTTAAGATGACTTTTTAAAAAATATCAATGGCTAATGTTCTTACGCCCGAATACTGAAAGGCTACTTATTTAAAGTGGCGACTAAATTTACATTTAAGTGTCATGTTTAAATAGGATATGAGCGTCTTAAATATTGAGGGAACTCCTAAACGTTTGAGTATTCGGGCATCAGTGTTTTATTTTGCTTCAAACAAAGTATAATTCAATTCAATTCATTTATTTCAGATAATCAAATCCATAACAATTACAATAAATTAAAATAAATAATCGAAAATACAAAAAAAATCTACTTTAAATAAAAACTAATACGAAAAATGTCAATATTAAATCTATAATATAAAAATGAATCGCAAAATGTGTTGGTAAGCGCATAACTCAACAACGCCTGGACCAATTTGGCCAATTCTTTTTTTGGTCTGTTTGTTATTGTCCGGAGAAGGTTCTTATGAAAGAAATAACTAAGAAAATTGCGTAGAAAATTATTACGCGGGGCGCAGCTAGTGTCAAATAAAAATAAATAAATAGAAAAAATAAAATCAAAATTAAATGTCACAAAAAGATAAATTATCAAAATGAAGTATAAAATATTATAAATTAAATATAGGAAGGACCACTGGCGTGCAACTGCATCCACCTCCTTAACAACAGCGAGTCCCACCTCTCGGACAATACGCTCACGATACCGTTCGGGCTGCCACTAATGTTTAAATTACTCTTGTGTACTAGTTGTGAATTTCTCGAAAACGCTTCTCTTACAAAACAAACCCTACTAATCAAGTTAATTATAGGTGCTAACTACATTCAAATCGGACACGAACTTTACCTTTTACATTCCCCAAGTCGAGACGGCTCTGATTTAGATAGCTGCGCGCGCGCACCCCTCACACATACACGTATACCTTCTTGCATTGCAACCGTACACATACTTGCATAAATACTTGTTTGATGAAGTATCGCGGAGTCATGACAGAGCGCGCTTTAATTTACATTAAGTAAGGAATATAAATTGCTTTTTACTGAACTTGGAAACTGTTATGTCGATTTGTTTATTTATATGTTTTAATTAAGTAATTTTAAAAACTGCATAGACAAATTGCATAAATGCATAAAACCTATGTTTGTCGTTTAATAAAATGTTATTCTATTATATTCTCAATCATAATTAGGCAAATTCGTTTACTGATTAAATGTCTTGCAATATTTATATTATTTTAACTATTTGTCATTTTCATAGATATTTCAATAAGTAATTTAGTATATTATAATTAATTTCATTAATTAAATTTATTTGTTTATTTCAATAAAGTTCTAGTTTTGATATCTAAATGTTCTAGAAACAAACGGACCTTAAAGTTTTTAATAGTCATTTAATATTAATTATTTTAAATTTAATTATCACAGGGCATGGTGCGGTGCCGTTATGTAAATCCAATTAATTAAAAAATAAAACTATATTGCTCTAATAATTTTAGATGAAATTGTTGTTTCGTTATATTTTTTGCACCTTGTTAGTTCTCGTTAAACTTTGATTTAAAAAATATACAGACTGGTCATGTAAAACCTTTAGAAGCTAGTCTTAAGCTGTCTGGCTTTTTTCCAAAAAGTTCTAAATATATTAGAAAATTTTCTCGGTATGTGCTCAGCTCTGGCGCCACAGTTAGTTCTTGGATAAAAGCTATGAACTATGTAAGTGCATATAAATAACAAATTCTAGATTTCCGCAAAAGCTAAATATAGAACGCCGGTAACGGATGGAGCCGGTTCTGTTTGCCAAGTGCAATATCTACAAATAGGTACCTATACTTCGATACCTAAATAAACGAAGTACCCATTTTACGTGGATACGTTCTTATTGTTTTGAAGCGACCACTTAGTTGCTACACTTTTGAGTTAATTTCAATTCCGTTCATTAAAACCAGAATGTTTTAACAAGTTATATTTTTAAACATTTAAGAAGCACACGAAGTACTCATTTTGCATGATACGTTCTTATTATTTTGAATCGACCACTTAGTGGCTGCAGTTAATTTAGTTTCTTTATCCAGTGTAACAGTATTTTTTAAACGTTGTAATACTTTATAATTCTTAGTATCCAGTTCCAGTTAATATTTTGATTTTAGTATTTTGTTCTAAAAATTAAAATGTATTTCATTCATTTTCAAATGAGTTAGCTATTTAGGATCGCTTCCAGTAAATTGCTAAATCTCGATCCTATTCGATCTGGACTTCTCCGTACATTTAGACTTTCGATATTGACATTGATACTCTCGAGATATTAACTCGACTATAGCTTTATGTTAAAATCGTAGGGAATATCCAGGTTCAGTAAAAATGTAATTTTTCAAGTATATTGCAATTTACAAAAGACCCTTAGAATGTATTATGAAATCTAACGGAATTTTGCATAAAACCCATTTTAAGCTACTCAACGGAAATGCTCAATTGCTATCGTCATAATTCACCGAGTTCGCGATGGGTTATTGCGCTTTCAACACTATACATCACAGGGTTTACTCATGACGAATCTCACGTTATTTTTGGAGTTGTTTGCGGCGACATACAGACGAGACGAGATTATATTTGTAGCTATAGTTGGACTCACCAGAGGTTTAAAGTTAGTAAGGTAAATTAAATTTGGAAGAACTTAAATATGATTTTTGGAATAAAACCCTTACTAACTTCAAGATTCATTTTTATTTGAAAAGTGGTAGCCTCTTTAGTGTTGATTAATTACCTAACCATACTAATTTGATATGGTTTGCTTGACCTAAATTATCGTAAAAAGCTTAACTAATAAGCTACTAAGCATCATTCATGAGTTAGTTGGATGATTTCTCTGGAGTAGGTACCTATATCTTCCCAATTGATATAATTAAACATTACAAAAGAATACCTACTTAATTACAAATTGTTTTGTACTCAGCTAGAGCAATCGATACAGTTTTCATTTTTTTGAACCTACAGAATAACTAAAATAATAAAAATAAACCAAAGAAATAACCTTTGTGCTATAAAATAAATAAATGACTAGTATAAACAATGAAAATGCACGTACAAAGTGACATTCCGTGCGATATAACGTACAATTCGTGCGAAATGAAGAAAGTGTGTGAATATAGTCCTTGCAATATGGAGAAAGATCGTGAATATAGTCCGTGCAATATGGAAAAAGTGCGTGACTATAGTCCATGCGATGATATGGAAAAAGTTCGTGACTATAGTCCGTGCAGTATGGAAAAACTGCGTGACTATAGTCCGTGCGACATGGAGAAAGTCCGTGACTATAGTCCGTGCGATATGGCGGACGTACAGATATCTAAAGAAGCTCAGATGCTGTACTACGAACTTATCAGCGCAATGGAAGCAGAGGAATCGGTGAGAAATTTTTTACTTACTCACGCCTTATTTTGTTCTGAATTTTCCCCCTTATTGTTCTATAGTTAATTAAAATTAAAACGGGTTAATAGGTATTACCCTTAGTTTTTGTTCATGGCGCTTGCAACATTGCCAAAATATAGAGCTCTGCAAATTAAATTTAAAAAACATAAAATATCCCATTTTACAGAAATAACTGCTAGTATAAAAATTCTTCTTAATTATAAATTCCACGTTTTCAACGCTAATTAAAAAGGTGATAAGTAACAACAAAACATCAATTTGTCTATGTCAGTTAGTGTAACACATTTGAATGTTCTTGCGCAGCTGAGAAACAATGAGCGCGTCTGTCACGACACGAGCCGTACGTGCGCATGAGTCATCGGTGTTTTGACATAACTGATTGAACACTGTTATATCCATTGCATTCCTAAACTTTAATTAGTTGAGATCTGTGATTTGTCATTTTTCATTGTTCGTTCTTCATAGCAGAGAACTAAAAGTATGATCCTGGGATTGTATTATAACCATGGTTGGTTAGTTCTGGACTAGACGGCGCTGTGGGCTGTGGGCAAGATAGCACGATTTAAATATTGTTTAAATATGTATTTTTTTATCTCGGTGCCATGGAGCTTCTGACCAAAATCTTTTAAAATAAGAAAAGTGTCACAATTAAATTACATTTTACAATTACCTACCTATTTACTATATTCTAAGCAAATATGAATGAATGAATTAATAATAATGTACACATTACATACAAAATGGAATACAAACATGTTGGTGTGAGTGTCAATGACCGAATTGCGGTTTTTTTTACGAAACAGTTATACCTGTGTTTTTATAGTCACCCTGATTTAGATAATTCGTGTTTATACGGGCCTGTGCGCAATCGTATATTTAATCTACACGAAATTACGGTAAATAATTTGGGTGTTTTTTCCTATTTGCGGTTCTAATTGAATTTACTAAAATAAACTTTACTTTGGAAAGTTTATTGGGTCAAATAAATGAATCAAATTGAAAACAGGTTACGGTACTTGGTTGGTAAGTATTTTTTGTAGGTAACTTTAGTTTTTTTATTATATTACGAAAAAACGTTTTTTGCAGTTACATACTTGTTCTTAGGGGACATCAATAAATCTGAAATTGTCAATCAAAAGTGAACGTTATCAACTATGTTTTTAAGTTGTTTATTCGTTGTAAAAGTAAAGTTTATTCATAAACCAGATGTTCTGCGGTACTCGAAGTGATGTTAAACTGTTAATAGCTCTCTGTTTCTATAGGTGAGGACCCACCGCTAAGTTAAGATATTTTATATAAGTAGTTAAGTAGGTAGGTAAAGGTATTTCCTATGTACAAAGCAGGTAAGTATATTTTTAGGTATAAAACTACCGAGTTTATTGAAATTTGGTCACTATTGGATATCTCTATTTTCTGGGAAAGATTTGGTATACTTTACAACAAAATCCACCAAGTTGAAACTGAATTAACGAAAAACTGCGGCCGCCCTACGAAGATACGCTCTCCGGCTATCTCGTCGATTTCAGGATTTGGATTAAAGCAGGTAAAACTGCTAGGCGCAGCTAGTTTAATGGAATTATATTTGACCTATATTGTGAAATCTATTATATCCCAAACACGCCCTATATACCTACCTACCTAAGTATATCCGACCTAAACCTCATTTTTATAATTCCAAAAACAATATTGTACAAAAACTGTCGGTTTTATCCCTTACAAATCCGGTTCGATCCGGTAATATCCGCTTTTGTCCGGTGTGTCGGGGCGGCCATGTTTGTACGTTTATGACGCCTTAGCCTCGGGATTTGCGGGTTCTATTAGAAAAAGGATTCGCAGTAATTTTATTGGTCATTTGACAGTTTATTTAGGACTAGGGAGAAATAAAGTTTTTGAGGTGACCGAAGATTATAAAATGCGGGTGGAAAGTAGTTTTATTCTAATTGAGGTCGCGTGGTCATTTTACAAGGGGGTTCTCTGCTTGTCCATCAAGATAAATAAAATAAAAAAATCATAATGATAGTTTTAGGTGAACTACGCCGCCTATAACATCCTCCAATCCCGTGAAAATACCAGGATAAGAAGTATGTTACTTTCCAGATTTTAGTGTATCATAATACTAAGTTTAATGACAATCGGACGAGTAATGTCAAAGCTTTGTTCATTACAAACAAACAAATAAAGTATGAGCGCCGCTTACAGAAAAATATGTAATGTTCGGTTTTACTAAACATAGATTTAGTTCATATTTTGACGCAGAGGTAAAATAGAGTTATAAATTGTGACAAAAATGTATACTTAGACTATTTTAGATTTAATAAAATCGCGGTTTTATATTTCTTCTAGAAGTCCCTATAGGCTGACAAATCCAATAAATATTCTATAGGTACATATTAAAATGCTTCGTCCTGAATGACTGACCGACTAAAGGATCAACGCAAGATCTGAAACTTGAAGGGTGCCATGTATTCTTTGTATGACGTAGGCAATTCTACCCCTTAGGGGTGAAAAAGGAGGACAAATTTTGTATGGGTCAAGGTGATTCCTTGTTCTATTAGAATCATTTTCGACTACGCGGACGGAGTCACGGTCAAAAGCTAGTCATAGTACAAAGTAAAGAACCGTTTCTACTAAAGAAGGGATAAAATGTTAGTAAACAGTTATTTTACTACAACTAGTGTAGGCGGTCGCTGTAGAAATACTATCGCATCGGAACGACGCGGTGCGCGTGTTTGGTTAGGGCTAAGTCAATATTTTTATTGAATTTGCACGGTGACTTGTTGGTTTTAAAGCTTCTGTTTTTTAACCGTTAAGTAACTGTATTTATTTGTTTACTATTTGCTCGAGAATCATTACAAAGTCTTAATAAATTGTAATTGTGCTATTAGAAATTTATTTGAAATTCTCTGAATCTATTTACTAGTCTAGTTTTTACTACTTACGAGAATGTCACAAAAAAACAGGAACCCATGAAAGATTTACTAATTTTTGTTGTTTTTGTTTGCGACCGACATAATATTATGATCTTCCATAGATCATCTTCTTACTTTTCTCTCCATATAAACAATAGCCAATCTTCTAAATAAAATAACTGCCAACACAGAATTAGATGTTGCCAACTTCCCAAAGAAAATATTCCTTAATTATCTATTTAGTGTTGCAAAGTAAATAACAACTTATTTCACTATTTTAATGCTAATCCTAGGAATCTTTCACCCAAAACGAAAATATTACTTATTAAAGGCAGACAAAAAAAAACAGAATATAAAATAAAAAACTAAGTAAAATGTTGATACAAAGAAAACCATCAAAATAAAAAATACTTTTGAAAGTATAAATTAACAACGCCTTGAACCGTAAAAAGTTGTGTCATTGGGAAAGAAAAATTGTTAATCCGTTTTAGTTAATCGGAAGGTCCTGGAAGTGTTAGCCGCGTAAGTCCTAAACCTGCTCCATAAAATATTAGGTTAAAAGAGAAGCCTATCTGTTATTCCAGGACATCAGCTATCTACATTTATCAAAACCCAGAAGTTTCAAAATCAATAATTCATTACAAAACATCTTTATAATATTTTTATTAGATGTTCCAACTTAGGAAATAGTTATCGATTAGCTTCTATTTGTGTGTTGAAATAGACAACGCGTCTATCTCGTCCTCGTATCGCGTTCAAACATTGCACTTGTAACCTTGCTCCCAGTTTACATACAAGAGATAAAGGGACCATAATAGGCTTCCTATTTGTGTTTATATTACTTGTACAATGTACATTGTTCCTTACAGTACCTCCTTGTTTGAACTATTTTACTTTATTTTAGAGGGAAGTTTTTAGTTTAGAAAGAGAGATTGTTTCTGATGTGTTTGTAAATAGGAATCAAAGCAAAACGCTTTTCGTCTGTGATTTATAGTTAAATATTGCATGGAAAACTGTTTTGTATACTTACTGTGCTTTGTAGGTGAATTTTTTGGTTCACACTTAAGAGCTCTCCCAACAGACTTGTCAAGAACTATCTCACGATAATCGTCCCCCATAGACTAGGAGAGCAGATAAGTATAGGGTTCTGTACCCAAAGGGTAAAAACGGACTCTATTACTAAGACTCCACTGTCCGTCTGTCTGTCGGGCACCAAGCTGTACTTCATGAACCGTGATAGCTAGTTTTAATATTTATGTTTAATTTATAGACGAAAATGTATCGTCGTTTCTGCCTGAAAAAGCTAAGCTTGTATTCAAAACTTAGTCGAAAAAAGACAGTGTAAGTTATTTTTTTACTAAATTTGGGTGAACTTAGAAACGACAAACAATTTCTAGTGTATTTATGTATACCTAATTAAAAATTA
Source organism: Idaea straminata (assembly GCA_951213275.1). Lineage (NCBI taxonomy): Eukaryota > Metazoa > Arthropoda > Insecta > Lepidoptera > Geometridae > Idaea > Idaea straminata. Next base: position 586,068 of record OX577862.1, read on the forward strand.
ATAGCTCATCACCGCTTAACGCCGTATTTTTTGTGGCATAGAACCAATAACGTTCAAAGAAACGGATTATTGCTGTTCATTAAAATGCATTTGTAAGCATTTGTTTTTGTTGGAATTCAAGGTTCATTACTAGGTAAGTAACATGATGTTATATTTTGAAAGACAAACGGATAACCCGATTGTCATTTATATTAGGTGAGATTGAAATTCTTGAGATTTTAATTGTTATTATTTTAATTATATAGTAGCCCGAAGTAGTATGCTTACCTAAATGTTGGTAGGTATTCACAAACCTAAATAAATACCTAAATGAAAATAGTAGATCTACACATAAGTGTAGACTTTAGCAGAAAGCATTGTTCCTCTACATTAATAAATCATAATGTAAACGTATATCTTATCGTAACCAATCGTAGTATTTCTCAATGCAACTGTACCTACAATATGAAACATTGTTATTGCACGTGCCTATATTTCCTATTACAATATTATGAGTAATGATTTCAGCACTTTCGCGGTGACCGCTCGGACTATTATTGTAATTAGTAGTGATGAAAATCAAAAAATATATAAAAGAGCTACACCTACTTACTTAATTTAATTTAAAAATATGCGAAAAATAGACAAAATTTATCATGATCATGATCACTAAATCTCAGAAAAGCCAAATTTTGCTTGAAACCCTTTTTTTTATATTTTGTTATATTGGATCCCTAAAGGGGCTGATAAAGTTTGTCTTTAATTCGCATATTTTTAACTTAAATAGGTAGGTAGGATAGGTACCGTAGAAGGTATTTAATTTGGGTATCCATTTATCAGATTCACTAGAGTTCCACAAACAGTAAACCTCAACAGCACAAAAATTTAGTATATTTATGATGAAAAGGTGGTGCCACGTGGTCTATCAATCTCTACCCAGTAGTAAAGTGCCAATTTCACTGGTAGATATTTAAAAATGAGAAACCGCGGTTTCCTTTTTTCCGTATCTAAAAATCCATTCGCATAAACCAATAATACGTTTAAAAAAATCCGCCAAAAATAGTAGAGTTTCTCTCTTAAGCGTCAAACGCACACCAGAGATTTTGAATCCGGATAACTGGATTTTAGGACAGGGTATATCCATGGTCGGGGCTCGGGGGGGGGAAGGCGCGGGCGGCGGTATTCAGATTGACCGAGAGATAATACCCCTATATCCTCAAAATGAAAAGATATATATATATAGATAGATATTATTTTAACAAAAGCCTAATTTCGTACAAACAATAGAAATTTGTATTTTGTGAAATCATGTCCAGTTATTTTGGTAAGGGGTTGTAGCATTCTGGCGTAGTAAGCGGACACATCCAGTTTTGGTTTTTCAAATTGCGTGGCCTCTTTTTAAACCTTTGGCAATGTATGGATTTAGGTACATTTAGCATTTAACACAGTTATGTATTACTACATAACAATATAACAATGTGCTTTATTTCATAAATAAATAATTAAAATCTTGTAAGTAACTGTACCTGACACTTACTTCCAGTTATGTAAGAAAAAAATAAAAATAATATTTATAAATATTATTAAACATTAAATAACGAGAATTTATTAAATGGCGTTTAGTGTTTGTATTAATATCCTCTATACATTGCCATAGGTTTGAAAGGTAGCCGCGCAAAATAATTGAAATAGCAAAAGATTAAGGCGACTAGTATGCCTGTCTACTATGCCATACTTGTGATATTATGTAACTACCCCTTTTACGGTTAATGTTATTGTATTGTTTAATCAGTTGTTTGGTGTTTGTTCTCCTAAACTAATTTTAGAGTTGTGGCAGTCGGAAGTTAGTGTAGTAAATACAACCTACCTAATGGTTATTATAGTTTCTGAATGTTACTCACTGTTATTCAATTATTTAGATGTTTCCTCTATTAAAATTAATGCACATGTAGCAGAACCAGTCATCAACTTTCCTCCTTCAGGCCCAAATTAATTAAAAATAGTTTAAAAGTACACAGAAAAACTCAACAACAACCGCCATTTTATATTGTTTATTTTTTTCTCCCTTTTGACAGCGCTCTCGCAATGCTCAAGCGCGCCAACATAATAAAAAACAATGTTGCCAATTTTACCAACTGAACAATAAAACCAAATAAAGCAATGCTGCCACTATTGACAATTGAACAATAAAGATCTAATAAAATATTGTTGCCAGTACTAACAACTGAACAATAAATGTATTTTAACAGTCGGCCATCCTGAGAATGGTGTCTGTCCCAGACAGCTAGGTTGCTAAGGTAAGGTAGCTAAGTTTGAAATAGGTACCCGCTCCAACAGAAACTAAATCAATCGAATTACAATACAGACTGTCAATTTTCAGAATGGCACGACCTCAGACTACAGAATCGTTTAAACATATAAAAATGTATTTTAACTTATAGGTGAGAAGCTCAGTGGCCATGTTCACGAAAGGTTAACAAAAAAAATGATACCCTACTAATATTATAATAGAAAAATAAAATTGTAGGTAATGTTGTTTAAAAAAAATACAAACTTGAGAGGTGTCAAGGGACACCCGGATGGAACGAAGTTTCTTTCGATTAATTAGTTAAGGGATTGTAATAAAATCAAAAACTGTCGTAACAACTTTCGGTCTAAATTTTTCGTCTAGGCCCCTTTCGCAACGCACCGTAAGGAACTTCGTTCTAAAACTAGAAGACATTCTGTTCTATAAGAAAACATAGGTTTAAATCTAGCAATTTAAATCACAATAATATTTTTGAATATAAATACATGAAGAAAAACAAAATTTAACATGATAACACCACATTATAATATTATTTTAATATTAACTCCGGCCATCCTTCCTCGATAGAATGACCACATTCGTTCTAATGACCATAACAATACTAATGTTTAGGAAAGAAATCAAAACATTTGACAATTAGTAGTACTGAGTCTTATGTATTGTAGTGACGTGAAGGAGTTCTTTAACCTCTTGACAATACTACCGTTTCGTGTTTGTAATGTTTGAGACATCCATATGGGCACCACCTGTATGACGTTTGTTAGTACGGGGCGTGGCCAGCTTCTCTACGGTACGATACTTGAAGATGCTTGAAACCGTTCATCCATTACTTAGTCATCTTGCGAGACGGTGCCTGATGTGTGATACAGGTTCAACACTTTGATTTCATTGTTGTCCGTTTCCTTGTACAAGAAAAACTTCGCGTTAAAACCAATAATAATAGATAATTAGTAGTGGCATACCACTTGCCCAAACACGGAATTTCGGCCTCATACCACACATAGATCACAAGTGGCCTAAGGCTTGCCCACGCAAAGAGCTTCGGCCTCGTATCACACAATATAAATTGCAAGTGGCCTACCGCTTGCCCGCACAAGGAGCTTCGGCCTCGTACCCCACATAAATCACAAGTGGCCTACCGCTTGCCCACACAAGGAGCTTCGGCCTCGTACCACACATAAATCACAAGTGGCCTACCGCTTGCCCACACAAGGAGCTTCGGCCTCGTACCACACATAAATCACGAGTGGCCTACCGCTTGCCCACACAAGGAGCTTCGGCATCGTACCACACATAAATCAAAAGTGGTCTACCACTTACCCACAGAAGGAGCTTCTGCCTCATGTCATTAATACAGTGTGATCGCTGGGTACCGCTGACACCTCTAGGTTGTTCGGTCTCCTCCATACGATGCTTGTCAATTAAGGAAAGGGCAGGAAAAGATAGGCCAGGGTATAATTATTGGTCATTACATTATGTACAAATAAACAGGTAAATGTAATATTAATAGGTTGTCAAACTAATCACTTATTTCGTATTCAGACTCGGACTCTGAATCCTTAACTCTTATCCAGGGCTTAAGTTTGTCAACAGAGAAAACATTCTTATATTTCTTTTTTGAATAACCTTCGACGCTACTAACCTCATACCTGTCATGATCATACACCGCTGTGATCTTATACGGCCCGCTAAATGCTGGTGCAAGTTTATTACTTTCGCCGGGGTTACTGATGTTTCTCTGGACCATCACAAGGTCACCAACAATATACGTCTTGGGTCTACACCGTTTCTTGTCAAACCTAAGTTTCATTTGGGACTGTTGTTTTTCAATATTAGAGCTTGCTTCTTTACGAATACTTTCAATTATTTCAGAGGATATAGGTTCTGAATGTCCTATCTCATGGAGATGATTCTCATTAGAGTTAACGCTAGCTCGCCCAAATATTATTTCTGTAGGGGATTTACCCGTGCCTTTATTGACCGTATTATTTAGGCTCCATTGAACTTCCGCCAGATGACTATCCCAATTACGATCATCATCTCCATGACAAAGGGCTATTAGCGATGACAAAATGGACCTGTTATATCTTTCGATCTGCCCATTCGCTCTTGGGGTTGCTACCGCGTTTAAAGTATGTTTTATACCTATACCCTGCATATAAGCTTTAAAGTCATTAGATGTAAAGCTTGTGCCTCTGTCCGAGATAAGAGTCTGTGGAGTCCCAAAGAGAGAAAAAACATCGCGCAAAACATTTATTGATGTTTTGCTTTTTGTATTTTTAACCGCACGTAATATTATGAATTTTGTAAAACTATCTATAATGCCTAAAATGTATGTATTTCCTTTTTTGCTTCTCACAAAGGGTCCCAAATGGTCTATGTGAAGACATTGGAAAGGAATATTTGGTTTAGGAATCGGATGAAGAAACCCCTGTTTCTTGCCACCGGCTTGTTTAGAGTATGCACACGGAATACATGCTCGCACGTACTTTTTAATAAACTGAGACATCCTTGGAAACCAATAATCCCGAGTAATTTTTTCCATTGTCTTCTCATATGAAAAGTGTCCAGCTTCATCGTGGCTTTGTTGGCATATTTTCCATCTCGCGTCCTTCGGCACAACCCAACGCAAATTACCATTGACTCGTCTAAATATTTTCCCATCCTTAAGTTCGTATTTACTAACAATGTCTCTTGCTTCTGGGCTTTTTGAGTCTAAAATAGCTTTAATATGAACCAAACGCGGATCGGTCATTTGAATAGACTGTAGCCAATTTACTTCACTGATTTGCATTATACTCAAATTTATATTCTCAGAGTTCACCATTGCGTTTCGACTAAGAGCATCTGCGTGAGCTAATTGGGTACCAGGCCTATATTCTATTGTGAATGTAAATTCTTGCACAGTTAACCACCAGCGCGCTATTCTTGGTATTAAATCTCTCTTGGTGAGGGTAGTTCGGAGAGCATTGCAGTCCGTTACTACCTTAAAGTCAATTCCAATAAGGTATACTCTGAAACGATTTAGTGAAGCGACAACGGCGAGTGTCTCCAACTCATAGGAGTGAAAATGTTGTTCTTCTGTCGCCGTTTGTCGACTGAAATATGCTATTGCTTGAAGTGGTTTGGTTTCATCGGCTCTTTGCAATAGGATGCCACCTAACCCAACGGAACTTGCATCGGTATGTAATTCCGTCAACGAATCCGGATTAAATATTGCAAGAACGGGACGACTTATAAGGGCATCCTTTAATGTAGTAAATGACTTCTCTTGGTCTTTACCCCATTTCCAAGCGACGTTTAATCTCGTTAGAGATGTGAGGGGTTTAGCAATTGTTGCGAACCCGGCTACGAAACGGCGAAAAAAACTGGCTAAGCCTATAAATCGTCTTACTTCATGTACATTTTCTGGAGTTTTGAAAGACTTCACCGCTTCGATCTTTCTACGCCCGGGTCGCACTCCTTCGGCTGATATCTCAAAGCCCAAGTACTCGATTGTTCGTTTGAAGAAATGACACTTACTCAAATTTAATGTAAGGTTAGCTTCTTTAATCAGATCCAACACCTTCGCCAATTTATCCATGCCTTCCTCGATAGTTTTGGATGCTATGATTATATCATCCATGTATGCCAATACTCCCGGAATATTACTTTGCTTTAAGAGATTAATTATCAGCCTCTGAAAAACCGCTGGTGCATTAGTCAACCCAAAAGGCATCCTGTTATATTCATAATGCCCATCGGGTGTGACAAAGGCTGTTAACGGCTTAGAACTTTCCGAGACTGGCACTTGGTGGTACCCTGATGCCAGGTCTAGAGTACTAAAGAACACTTGACCAGACAAACTATCTATCTGGTCATCAATTAAAGGCATTGGGAATTTTTCTTTGACCGTCTTTCTATTCAACGCCCTATAGTCAACGCATAGTCTTGTATCCCCATTACTTTTAGTCACTAACACTATCGGGCTTGCGTATTCTGAAGTCGATTCACGTATTATACTATTTGCAAGCATATCGTCTATTATAGTTTTGACTTTGCCACGCTCCGATAACGATAACCTGTAGGGTCGGTAAACGACAGGGCTACTGTCTTTCAATTGTATATGCATTTCTGTTAAGGATGTACTACCTAACTCGTCCATAGAAAAGGCAAAACACTTTCGTTGAGAATTTAGTAACGAACATAGTCGCTGCTTTGTTTCATTATCCAATTGGTCTTCAACTTGAATATCTTCGACGGCGATCTGACGTTCCGTACTAACGATGTGTAATACCTCAGTAACGACTTCAGGTTTAGTACAAGATAATAGTTCGCTGCGTGACTCTGGGATGACTGCAGAAACATACGATGCCCTAGCAACTAAAGTATTCGACGCTAACGAGAAAGGTTGGGGGCTAAGGCCCATAATTAACACTGTTCCTAATCCCATATTAAATGTGTATAAACCAGGCAATATCACATATTCCTTATCATTTTTCATACAACATTCAGTGTCAATGTGCAAAAGCCCTGTAGCCTTCTCGTCTATCCTAACAGCCACAGCAACTAAGCCCGATACTGCTACCTCTTCAGCGGTAAATACTTCTATTCGGATTTGTTTTGTGGGTGGTTGTTTATAAAGGAACAATGTGGTATCAGTTTTATACGCTCGTACTCCAGGTAACTCCGTCAAAGAATGACCTATTAAAATATCCGTTTTTAATAGATTCGATTGGACCAAATAAATTATAACTTCTTCATGAAGACCATCCAGAGAAATTGTTGCTTTCATTTTGCCGGTTGGAGTTACATTGCCGTTTCCAAAACCAGTAAGTATGGGAAGGTTGTCTGTATCTATAGGTATATTTAATTTCGTACCGATATCTTCTTTCAGTAATGTGCAATGACTACCAAAATCTACAAAAGCCGTCATCGGTTTATTATTTAAAGTAATAGATTTGAAATATTTGTTACTATCGTATTGGCTTTCTGAAATCGTGAGGACAGATTTAGCATTAGAACTGTTACCACTGGTTGCAGACTTAGGCGCATTTGATACACCCGACCCTATTCTCATAGTACACTGTTGTTCCGTGTGTCCGAACCGTCGGCATTTTGTACATTTAATCACCTGTTTGGGACATCTAGTTACTGTGTGACCTTGTTCATTACAATTAAAACACGTAACGGTAAAAGGTACCCGTTGGTTTTGAGTATTCGCGGTTCTCCTATTGTTAATTTGTTCCACACTTTCACGAGAATTAGAAACAAATCTTTTAGGTAATTCCATTGGTCTAGATGAAATGTTACGAAAATATTTAAGAACCTCTTCAGGTTCCTGGAAGTTACTACCCTGAATACACAATTTTAAGTTATGATCGAAAATTCCGTGGGTAAGACAATCAACAGCCTGTTTACCCTTGAGTTCACATCTGTTGATTAGTGCTATTTTATCATAATAATACTCTTCAAGAGTTTCGTTTCTTCTTGATCTCCTAGTTAACATTTCTAAAAGAAGCTCGCCGTAATTTTGTTCACAGGGGAATGCAGCCAGGAGTTTATCTTGCCATTCCACCCATGTATATTTTACGGTGGTCAGTCCGTCATACCATCTCTTTGCTAGTCCCGTAAGTTTGGGTAAGGCGTAAAAAATGGTCTGACGTTCGGACCACCCGTAAACGTAAGCTGATTCGTTTACTTTACCTAACCAATGTTTCATAGTTTGTAGTTTAGCCTGAGGATCAAAATTTGGGATGACGTTTTGTGACCCATGAAGTCCAGAAGGACCAGAAACCCCAGTGCTATTATGATCATTTAATGCCGTTACTAACTTCTCTAATACTTCCGCGCTATTATTGTGCGAACGATCATGACGGTTACGGTTAGACTTACGTTGACGTCTACAAATGGGGAAAGAATCCCCAGAACTTGTCGAAGAGGTTGACGTAGAACTAATGGAATATTTTCTCTTCCTATGACCTTTTCTCTTTTGTTTATGACGTGATCTATTATCACGATCATCATCTGGACGTGTCGTAGTTCGCTTGCCCTGTTTTCTACTAGGTGACCTATTATCACAACCATTGCCCGGGGGCGTCCATGAACGTTTACCCTTTCGTTTAGTAAGTGGCTCATCGTCACGATTTCCACTCGGAGGTTTCGGACTATGACCCTCATCACGGACCTTTTTCTTAGACTTTTTACTACTCATGGTTTTAAGTGAGCGTCACAATAGGAGTAGGAGTAGATAAATATCGAAGGATTACAAATATCAAAATATCAAAGGATCATAAATATCAAAATATGAAAGGATTATAAATATCAAAGGATATTAGGAGTAAATATTAAAGGATTCGGTAAGGAACTGACAAGATATCTGTGTTGGTTACTGAAACGTCCAAAGAATAGTTAATCCACTGATAACAAGTAGATAACGCAACGACTACCACTACTTATTCATTTTAATACCCACTTGTATCCTAAAGTATATATAGCACTAATTTATAATTACAAGTTATTAATAACACCGCGCGGCGCCATTCAATTAGCGTGTATGCATTTTAGCAACGTCATCTGTTATAAATCCGAGAAAGCCCCATCTTCACGGACACACAGATGGAGATGTAGTAGGGGTTATCAGGGATATGGGTATATATGTAGCGGTAGCGTCATCTTAAAATAATATTCACATAATATATAAAATATATATTTCGATTCAACTAAAACATCATTAAAAAACTAAGTATTTTGTCAATGTTTTGTAATTTAAGTATTTAATTTAATTGGATTGTGTGTACATCTTAATAATATTTTATTTGAATTTCAAAATATTTTAAGTTTAAATTATTTTCACCCATTGAGCTTTATTCACCCCGTAACTACGGTGATTGCATAAGTATTTCGCTGATATCACAATTAATGATTGTAATTGAATACAACTTCATTGGTATAGTGTTACAGAAAATAAAACATTCTACTTAAGGCGCTCTTCCAGTACCGTGTGCAGGTATTCACACTATCTTAGCCCCTAACTGTTATATTTGATTTATTTTTAGAAACAGACGTTAACTATTTTTGAATAAAACCCGATTAGTTTATCGGGTTTTATTATATTAATTCCCTGTTTTATAACACTTTTTTATTTTTATTGAAGTTGTTCATATCATGCTTCCAACCACAGTAAACAAAAATATGGTTACCAAACCACAATATCCATTTATATTCAAATAACAAAAAAAAAAAAAAAAGTATTTGATAACTTAGAGTTGCCCAAAACAAAGGTCGACTCCGGCAGCCCTACTAGCACCTGCCCTTAATATTGCGTCTAGTAAGTACCTACTTACTTAACTATTATGCACATAAAATCTTTCTTTTTCATTTATTTGTTAGATGATAAAATACGTAAATGGTTGTCAGAACGTGCTGACTACGAAGACTATGGTGCATGTTGTTGTCTACTTGATCCCTGTCCACAAGTTTAGTGTCTATTCAAGATCATTGTGGTGTCTTCCGTAAAACACCTTTACAATGCTTTTATTTTTAATATAAATGTGGTCAATAATGTATTCGCAGCTTGTCATGGCCTACTACAGCTGCTTCGACTTCTTCCTCACTCCTCACACACACTTAGAGAGCCCCAACTATGTAGGGTACCTACACAGCAGAGCCAGCATCATGCCCTAGACGTCCTGTGTAAACGTCGATGCCTCCTACCGAGAACGTTCGCCAACAACATAATACCAGTAGCCGCTCGGCGATGGTGAACGTGTCACACTCGTAATACTTACACGATCATAGTAAAATAAAAGTTAACCAAGAATCATGCAACTCACCAGAATTTTCAACAATCGGTTGTATCTTACCACTTCTCTGCGGTTCCCTCACTTCTGACTTATTAAAATTAATGCACATGTAGCAGAACCAGTCATCAACTTTCCTCCTTCAGGCCCAAATTAATTAAAAATAGTTTAAAAGTACACAGAAAAACTCAACAACAACCGCCATTTTATATTGTTTATTTTTTTCTCCCTTTTGACAGCGCTCTCGCAATGCTCAAGCGCGCCAACATAATAAAAAACAATGTTGCCAATTTTACCAACTGAACAATAAAACCAAATAAAGCAATGCTGCCACTATTGACAATTGAACAATAAAGATCTAATAAAATATTGTTGCCAGTACTAACAACTGAACAATAAATGTATTTTAACACCTCCAATACATAAAAAAATCCCCATACCCATATTTTCGAAATTTTCTCATTGGTCCCTATTTTAGTTGCTACTGCTTGCGAATCCTGCAATTAATTTTTTATCACAGTTGCTCATAAAGTGGATCTTATTCAACGGCTTTTAGGCTCATAATCCAACATATTATGCACGCGTGCGTTTTACATTGCCAACCTAGTGCTATAAAGTTATCCCGATAAGTTAAATACGTATCTTACTGCTAATTACATGTTAGGTAGGTGAAACATTCTTAATTTATCTGGGTTATACAGTTTTGATGTATAAAAAAGGTAGGTACCAAAGAGTTTTTTAGCTAGCAAAAATGGTTGTCTTTAAAGTCGGTTTACGAACAAAAATTTTACGTGATAATGACTTAAAAAACGATTTAAAATTGAGTTATGTTTATTTTTTGTTTTTTCTTTACTTAAATATATTGTTTTTCCGAACTATTGTATTTTGTTCTTAACCCCCGACAAAAACAAATAGAAAAAACCCTAAAAAATATTGTATGTCAGACGAGGCTGTATAGGTTAAAAGTCTTTAGCCTGGCCTTTCTGGAGCATAATTAACAAAAAAATGTTGCCTTAAAAAATGTAAACATAGACTTATCACAAATATTTTGTTAATTATTATTTTCTTTTCAAGTCTTTTCTTTTATTCGCAACTGTAATAAAAAACGTCGTACGATATACGCGTGGAATTGATCTTTGCATCTTAGCTTCTTTAACACGCTCGCTGCCGCTCGCGTGTCATAAACCGCCTCTATGCAAAGATCAATTTACCACACTTATATCGTAATGTACTATTATGAGCTTAAAAATATAAGTCCATAACTATATTGTAACTAGTATTTTTTGAGATGCTGTAAACAAAGATGCAAACAAAATATTATAAAAAAATTACAGAATTTGAAATAGGTATACGAAACTTCGAAAAATCCAGGTAATCCGGATAATTAATTATTTTGAAATCCAGATTTGATAATTAATCGGATTTTGCTATCCCTGTGGGCGTAATATGACGTTCAGCTAACTTAAAGATGAAGTTTTGCACTTATTGACGTGATGTCAACATGCCACTTGGTCATCCCGACTAAGGAATCTACTGAACTACGGGTAAGAGCCATGTAAGACTAAACATAGTCTAAATCGGAACTAAACGACAATATTCTGATATTTGTCGTTTAGAAAACTGCAACGTAGTACCATATATAGCACGCTCGCTCATCAATGTCGGGATTAAATCAATGTCGTGATTAAATAAATTCCTGTAGAAATTATTTTTCTAATTTCATACTAATTTACCAAAGTCAATTTATAACCTACGACAAAAACACACAAATACAATACAACTAAAAACATAATAATATCCGGATTTGATCTCGCCGGATATCCGGATATTCGTCAGTCTACCCTGTTTTCAACCGAAGCGTGTTATTAACTTCCATTTTTAGCCATAGATATAAAAAACGTAGGAACTAAAATAGAGAGAGATCACTGCATCTTCATTATACCAATTTTTTATTTCGATTCATTCTTCAAATAAAAAAGGTGAATTTTTCTTTAAAGTTTGAAAGAGGTAATCTTCGGCACAACTAGACCGATTCTGATAATTATTTTACAGGTTAAGAACTAATGTTAAATCGGGAAATCACTGTTTACATTTCAGAAATGACCAAAGTCACCTTGGTAGATTTACTTTTTCTACGCGATTCGAGACTCTTAAGTTGCGTATTGGCTGATTCTAGTCGTAAAGTTTCGTGGTCTCCTACCTACTAAACACGGCACAAACTCCTGAGTAAACCACTCTAGTAGTAGTCTCTATTACTCCGTATAAATATTTTATCTCTACATTTTCATTTTTAGCGAAAATATTTATTTTTTCCAAGCCACGCGGGTGACGTTACCTCGTATCTTGACGATTTTACCGAACTTATTTTTTCTACGTTCTTATCTTAGTGGTCACATTTATATGTTAGAGTTAGGAGTAAATTTTTACGATGTTTTCAGATAGTTTTTTAGGGTTCCCTGGCTCGAGAAGAAAAAACGGAATCCTTATTGATCATGCAGTTATACGACTGTTCAGGACTCTTTTTCTCAGTAACTGGTAGAGATAACGAGTTGAAATTTCTATCAAATACTAAGGTCTAGAATCATTATTAGGTCTAAAAAAAACTATTTTAAAATACGGCAATGTCCAATAGTAAAGATAAAATATGAAATATGTTGAAAATATGTTGCGACTGTTGATTAAAAGACACGAAACGCGGCAGCCACGGGTTGTTGCCACACAACCTGCAGAACATTTAACCGGAAAAATACAAATCTTTCATGGAATGATGAGTGAACATCGACTGTTTTCGTGGGACAATACAAAATGAAGACTTTTTTAAATTGTATGATTGAGTTATAAAATAAATATTTGCGACCTTTAAAATCTGACTTGAAAAAAAAGCCACACACATAAATCAAATATTTATGTAATCCCAAAATGAGTTACTTACCTAAAACAGAAAGTCAAAAACATAAAACACCGACTTAGTCCAAAAACGGCGTACCTTATCACAATCTATTCAGTAGCTCAGTAAATAACTTTCTCCTATCAGATTTGTCCTTACTTGTCCGCTTTTCGTGAGATTAATCGAAACTGATAGGTGTTTTTGTTCACGATATTGTAATCGGTTTGGTGAAGGCGCAAATAGGAGACAAAAGCTTTTGGCATTTTGCTTTTGTCTCCTATTTGCGCCTTACTACGCCGCCATGACCTACCTAGATAATTTTGACTTAAGTTAATAAGTTTCGAATTACAAAACGCGAGTTATTATAAATCGTAGGTGTACCTATTCTTTTCGATCGTCTTTGTTTCTTTTCTCCTTGGACTAGGGGATCCGATAAAATTGAACAAATCTTAACAACTATTCGACTCCCCTGGGGCAGCCATAGGGGAACCGCGAGACCCTCTCATCTAATTTTAAATTAGCTCTTATCGGACTAAGGGAAGAGTGAAGAACTAGGTGATCCGTCAAGAGTCAACCATGAAAATATACCAAAATGTAACAATCTCAGCCACAAATGGTACACACCACAACTTTTCATCTCGATATTTCCGTGGGATCGGGAATTACGCGGGTGAAACCGTAGACAGCAGTTAGTAAAACATATGACCATATTTTACAGAGTCTTATTGGAGTATAATTGTGGTATAATAAAAGTGAGAGCATTCATTTAATTCTTATAACGATCAAAGAGGTTTAATAGCTATACTTGCTATAGAGGAAACATCTTTCTTTAAGTAATTGTTTTGTTAGGTAAAACCGTGGTGGCAGACGTCGTAGCTTTTAGTTTTTTTTAACTAACCTTGAGTTAATTTAGATACTTTCGTTGAAACATACAATTGAAGTCAACTAAGACCATCAACCATCTATCATTAGGCAGGGCACTGTTATAAGTATTCATATAATAGCACATACTACACCTCGATGAATTAATTTACTTGATGAAATGTTATCCTTATTATTTTTATTTTACTTTACCGTGTTTGCAAAATGTCGTTACTGCATATTTCACCCTTTTTACACAGAACTAAATTATAATTGCTGATAATCAACACGTCTGATAAATGGAATTGGGACTGTTTTGATTATCCTTTTTCTGACTCTCGTGTTATATCTACTCCTATATAATTTAAATATTTTTAACAAAAAGCCAATCATCTGTTATTGGACACAATTACTTGTTAACTTTATCGTTTATTTTTCTCTCCGTTGTCTTGACAATCTTGGCACGTATGAGACGATAATTTTTAATTAAGCGATTTATCAAGTAAGATTCGATTATGTAAGAAGTAGGTACTTACAATAATTTGTAAGTACCTACTTCTTACTTAATCGATTGCGTAATATTATAGTAAATATATTATACTTAAATTAGGTAGGTAATAGCTTTTACCCGAGTTTGATAGGGTTTTAGTTTTTTAGTCAAAATAGTTTCTTAACAAATGCCTGCGTCATAATAGCTATGTATGTCTTATATTATAATTTAAACTGGTGTGTTTATCAGTCAGTCAGAACTTTGATATTTATAGATTTTTGTTCGTGGGTTACTATTGTCCGTGTTTGTCTTATGCTATCTATTGTTCCTCTATGATTAAGTGAATGAGACAGTGACCTTGCGCAGGCGCACGTCGCGTAGGTCGTCCGTCCTTGCGCACCCGTGTCAGATGTCCGGGGGGCGGGGCGCCTCGACCGCAGGCGCAGGGTCTAGGCTTCTATGCCGACTGGTTTCCGGAATATGTATCCATGTGCAATGTGCATATTCTACTGCACATATTTATTTCCGACAATTAAGGACAGTCCATACGTTATTAGTACAAAAACTTACGAAAAAGAGTTTTATGGTGACCAAATAATTTTAGAGACCAATATTTTAAGTTTAATTTTAGTCAGTCCATTTCTATTTTGAATTACCTACCTAACATAACCTATTTTATAAAATCATCTACTTATAAAAGATTTTCTTACGTTACATTTATATAAAAAGCAGAAAAGCAACACGATTATTAAATGAACTCAATCAGCTATCACATAGTTATTAATCTACGCTATTACGAGATCACTAGAATACGAAGACTTTAAATATATCTACCTAAATAATTTACT
Organism: Idaea straminata; assembly: GCA_951213275.1. NCBI lineage: Eukaryota > Metazoa > Arthropoda > Insecta > Lepidoptera > Geometridae > Idaea > Idaea straminata. The sequence continues at coordinate 601,222 of OX577862.1, forward strand.
AGAACGCTCGTCTCATCTGCGCCTTTTCCATCTCGCAACTAACCTTTGATGAATCAGATTTTTGTAATTTACGTGAAGTGTTGAATTTATAGACCGGAAAATAGTAACAGCCTTTTGCGCTTAATTCAAATAAAATTTGTGTGTTATGATACCTCTAGGCAAAAAAAAAGCCCAAAGTACGAAAGTCGTAATAGTCACTCTATGAATGTTTTATCTCTTTTCTAGAATAACTTCAACATGAAATAATAAGTAATTAATGGAGAATCATCTCCGAGGACATTTCAAAGGTCTGAATGTCCAGTTTATTAGACAGCCTTCTTAGCAACATGTAATTAATTTGTTATTTTCGTTTCCCAGCGCGTGCGGACTTTCACGACATCCCTGGAGGAGCTGGCCACGCGTGTGCAGACAGCGGAAGCCGCGCGTGCGTCATGGCGTGCACCGGGCGACGCGCGCGACGCACGCGACCAGCTGGATGCGGTGTCGCGAGCGCGCGCCCAGCTGCCTCCACTGAGGAGGTTGGCTGATGAGCTGCACGCGCAAGCGCAGGCGCTGGTCAGGGATAAGATACAGCTGCCTGAACACTTGCTCGCTAGACTTGATGACCTGAATACTAGGTAAGTAAATACAATTACCTACGTCCATCGCTGAGTATTGGGTATTCCTACTATCCCTTAACGGAAAAGTATTAGGTGATCAATATACAAAACGTCTTTCATTTCGGTCAGTAACGGATGTAGCTAATCCAACCTCTTTAAGTTGGGTGGGATATCTATTCATTTAAACAAAAATTAACAAACTTTCCAACAGTGATTGGTCCATAAGCAACTCTACGGTGAAACATCCTACCCGGGTTCAAAATCTTACCTAAAAAATTAACAGCATTTTAAATTTCATTTCCTAAGTGTGACTTTGAAATAAAATCTTGTGGTTACAGGGTATCGGGCCTATCGGCTGGAGGTGAGGAGCGCGCGCGACAGTTAGCGGGCGTTGCCCGGGACGGAGGCGCGGGCGCAGCTCAGGGCTTCCTCGCCGGCTCCGTCGACCCGCCTTGGGAGCGAGCCGTGACGCCTGCTAACGTACCTTACTATATCAAGTTAGTATTTCAACTTATATTTACCGCCTTAAGGTCAATCCGCACACAACAGTGCCGGCACAGTGCCGAAACTGCCGTTCAGTACAGTGCATCACTGACATCACTGAACGGCACTGTCACTGACGAGTACCTAACCTAGTCCAAAAAGTATGCAACAATATTATGTTTCACTGACACTGATAGATACGTTACTGAACGCCTGCGGATCGGCCTTTATCCTCTATTCTTAATCCCCTTGTGGAAGGAAAGGGTAACATTATTAATTAATTTTTGTGATCCCGTATGTATGCATCTAACGCTTTCAAAATATTTGCCTAACGACATCATTTATACTAAACTACAAGTATTTTTTTTAAGATCGACATTATACAATAAAACTCCACGATTTTAATTCATATTTGATTATCAGCTGTGCGTTATGGGTTCCTCACGTTCGGTACCTAATTAGTTTTTAAATAAAATTGCTAAACAATATGTGCATCGATCAACAGCCATGAACTAGAAACAACCCACTGGGACCACCCCAAGATGATCGACTTGATGAACTCTCTCGCCGACCTCAACGAGGTCCGATTCTCCGCGTACAGGACAGCGCTAAAGCTTAGAACTGTACAGAAAGCTCTTTGCAGTAAGTACCTACACACTTTTTAATACACCGATATTATAATAATGATCCGGCTCAAATTACCTACATGGTAGAGATTTGACTTTTGATTTGATTTGATTTTTCAAAGGACCATGTAGGTCCTTTGAGCTGGATCATTACTGCCAAATCTCTTTTATATGTTATAGACAACACCGGTCCTATGACACAACCTTATGACACCCCCAATCTTTATTCCAGTGCACATGCTGCAGCTCCCGGCTGCGCTCGAGGCGTTCGACTCTCACGGACTGAGGGCACAGAACGACAGACTTATCGACATTCCTGACATGATTACTGTACTTACTTCACTGTATGAGGTAAGTAAGGAATTGGATTTTAGTTAGGCCTTTGACCTGGTTTACTAGGATATATTCACATCTGTTCCCCTTTTCTGTCAGCATAGGTGTAAATTATCTGTCCCCCAATAACATGGGGAGTTGAAACTGTTAAATGACGAATAGTAATATAATTTGATACTTTTACACTAGTAGCTTGATCTTCTTAGGACTGGCTGCCTGGTTCAGTCGATGTTTAGGAACTTAAAATGTTCTTTAATTAGTACTGATTCTATCTGTCCGATTCTGATAGCCACCGATTCTATCTAAATTCCAGGTGATAGCAGCAGAAAACCCTAGCGTAGTGAACGTGCCTCTATGCCTAGACCTGTCCATTAACTGGTTGCTCAACGTGTACGACAGCCAGCGTACCGGACAGATACGCGTGCTTAGCTTCAAGGTTGGCCTCGTGCTGCTATGTAAGGGGCATCTTGAGGAGAAATACAGGTCAGTAACTGTCCTGTTTCTTGTGCTGTTTGCACTTAACCTTATCTCATCTGATGGAGAATGTTGCATGCTCGTACTTGAAGACTTGATTTTGACCAAGGTTATATTATGTTTAAAAACGTGTGAAGCTGATCAGATTTTTATCAGTAAATTGACTAGAAAATCTTAAATACGTTTGTTATCTTACTTTCCAGATACCTGTTCCGACTAATAGCAGACCCGTCATGCCGCGCGGACCAAAGAAAACTTGGATTGTTACTACACGACTGCATACAAGTAAGTTTATGCTAGAATTTCTACTTTACAAAAGTAGATATCTTTGTAACGTATTTCATCAACGCCTTGCAGGTCTTCTGTAGAGAAGCCTTGCAGATTTTCGAATTCCCAAAAGTATGATATCCTTAAAGCCTTTGTATTAACAAAATGTTTTTACAGGTTCCTCGACAACTAGGAGAGGTGGCAGCGTTCGGTGGTTCCAACATAGAGCCTTCGGTGAGAAGCTGCTTCGAGCAGGCCTCAGCTGCTACCAGGGAGGGAAGCAAAGCTGGTACCTTGGATAGGAAACTCGGTAAGATTGTAGAATTTAAGAATAAAAATACATAAATTCCGACAGAAACAACAGGCGTTAAAATATTACGGGTTGAAATCGATGGCGCTTTATAAAACTAAGATTCCATACACACAGACAAAGAAAAAGACAAGCCATTAGAGGAAAACAAAGACAAGACCTTGGAACGCGACGCAGACGGCCAGCTCCAATACATCGAAGCGTTCCACTTCCTCCAATGGCTGCAGAAGGAACCTCAATCCATGGTGTGGCTACCGGTCTTGCATAGACTTGCTGCTGCGGAGACGGCCAAGCATCAGGCCAAGTGTAACATTTGCAAGGAGTATCCCATTGTTGGATTCAGGTAAGAAAACTTTAATTTTCATCTAATGGCGTTTGTGTGCCGTGTGCCTTCGAATGCTTTTTGTTTTAGTTTTATTTTCTTTTGTTTTTTTCTATTGGTAGGTACGTATTTTATATCTTTCTTATCATTCTTTATGTCAAATATCAAACAAATAACTGTTTCTTTTGTCATATGCTAATCCAAATAAACGCTTTTCTTCTTCTTCTGGAATCTTATTAAATCTCTTCCTTCTGTCTTATATTCTTTTATAGATAAAGGCGGACTTAGATACAAATAATTTAGACAGTCATGATAAGAATCACAATATTGAAACTTGTATATTACAGGTACCGATGTTTGAAGTGTTTTAACTTCGACATGTGCCAGAAGTGCTTCTTCAGCGGCCGCAAAGCGAAGAACCACAAGCTGACTCATCCCATGCAAGAATATTGTACTGCTGTAAGATGTTTTGAAATACCTCTTAAACTAATAGCAATGATATAAATTATATTGAGAAGTGAATCTATGTTTAACCCCTGTAGCACTCCAATGACAACTGTCTCAAATGGATAAGAATATGAAAAACTGTGTCAAATGCTTTTGATAGGTTAATGGTGAAATGTTCCGGTGGAAATATTATAATTGACATGGTAATATAATATAGGTTAAAAATCAAACAATAACAGTGACAATTGTTGTTTTATAGACTACATCAGGCGAAGACGTGCGTGACTTCACGCGTGCGCTGCGAAATAAATTCAAGTCAGCGCGTTACTTCAAGAAACATCCGAGAGTTGGTTATCTACCTGTGCAGACTGTGCTCGAAGGTAAACTTGTCTATATTAAACGGAGTAATAACTGGAAATTGAGATTCTTTATGTGACTTTGCTGGATTTTAATTTGGTCATTAACTAAGATATCTGCGTTCATATTCCAGGTGACGCCCTAGAGTCTCCAGCACCATCCCCCCAGCACGGCACAGGCACGCTCGGCAGCGGAGGTGCGGTCGGCTCGGGAGCGGACATGCACTCGCGGCTCGAGCTGTACGCCTCGAGGTTGGCACAGGTCGAACTCACGCACGCCCATCCTGATACACCGGACAGGTGAGAAACAGATCACCATTTTAACCTTGGTGACAGAAAGATGACCCACCTCCTGATGATGATGTCCTCGGTGGTGTTGGTGACTTAAGGACGTGGAAGACAGGATGTCCTCATCATTGTCAACGCGGGCGCAACCAGTCAGAAACGGAAATCACAAAATGCTAACTACACGATGCTAACGTAAACCCATTGAAATCATCTAAATAAAGTTTAAAGAACCTATTGTTTAATTCTAGTGACGAGGAGCACCAGCTGATAGCCGCATACTGTCAATCATTGAACGGCGGTGGAGGAGTAGAGCCTCCTCGCTCGCCCGTGCAGGTCGTCTCCATCATACATCGTGAGCAGAGGCATGAGCTGGAGGCTATGATACGGTATGCTAAACATTTAAAATCTTAGGGATATTAGTTGAGGTAAAGTCCGCCAAGCCTACTCCATCTAACATCTAAGTTAATGACTATGCCGAAAGCAATGGATATAAAATACATTAAAATCACATAAGATCATATAGGGAAGTGAGGTAAAATAAATAAAGATCACTAACCTATCATTGTAAACCTCAGTGAACTAGAAGAAGAGAATGCTAGTCTTCAAGCTGAGTACGAGCGTCTGAAGGCGAAATCAACACCAGGCTCCACTCCCGAAGACCAGCACCAGGATAACAGGAACGCACCGCCTGATCAAGTACGTCTTTAGAAGATATTCCATAATACAATAATATACACTAGATTTAGACCGAAATCGTCTAGCTAGATGAACAATCAAATTTTGTAAAACAGTCATTATAACCTAGATTATATTAAAAAACTATTCAACTAAATTAGGTAGCTACGACGATTAAGTCAATCTAATTAGAAACTTTCGAAACTCCGTAATCGTAACTTTAAATCATATTGAAGAGCCCAATGTGAATGTAATATGTGATATAGGACATGATGGCGGAGGCTCGGCTACTGCGGCAACACAAGGGCCGTCTGGAGGCGCGCATGCAGATCCTAGAGGAACACAACCGGCAGCTGGAGGCGCAGCTGCAGCGCCTGCGCAGGCTGCTCGATACACACGAGGTAATATTGTTAAACTGATGTCTAAGACAAAAGGTTGAATAAAGATCACTAAAAGATGGAAAGAGAAAGTAAAATAGATTAAGTTGTAAATTACCTTAAAAATATATCCTGAATAGCTGGAAATTATTTACCTATTCACTAAAGAAAACTCACTTAAGAATTTACGATGACACAATAAAGATTACCAAGCACAATTTATGCTTCCCTGATTTTAACATATTTTTTCTGACATTCTAGCCAGCGCAAGGTTCACCCCCCGCCCGCACGGGCACGCTCCAGACACGCTCGGTGACGGCCTCGCAGCTCGCTACAGATTCACCCGCCAAAATGCACAACGGACTATACCACGACTCTCAAACCAGTAAGTTGATTTTACTAAGGCTTTTGATTGGGTAAACTTGGAATGTTGCCTAGTTTGGGATAAATAATAATGATCAAATCGGTTACATAAAGTTATATTATTCCATTGAATTGCCATTGAAACAAAACGGTTATCAGCTAATAAAGCACTAGATTAACACTTTTAAAAGACTAAAGTTTAGAATGTAATCACATTCCAAAGTATAACATAGTTAAAAAGATATTTACTATATTTATTTACTAAACTAAACTTGGTGAAAAATATAAGATGGTGGAGGTCGATGGGGCGTGGGTACTGAGCGTGAAGCGGAGCGTCCCCCGCCGCCGCCTCACAGCGTCCACTCCCTCATGCACTGCGCAGGTGAAGTTCGATTTTAAACAACGGACAATAGAGTTAATGTTGGATTGCCAGCTTTTGAAGAACTTATAACATTTTTGTTTGAGCTTTGTACAATATGCTGTTTTGTTGCAGTTGTATTTAGACTTCTTTTGTTTAGGTCTGGTTTTGTAGGCTTAAATTAATTTTTGAAATTGCTAGGTTTCAATAATTTTCGTTTGCTTCGTTTTTTCTACTGAGTTAGGATGTTGTTCGTCGCTTGAGTTTGCATGTTTGTTAGTTTTTGTAATTGGTATTAATAAACTGACAAACATTTATTTCTGTTTCTGCTCTCCCAACTGCAGGACGTATACCTTGAGGTAATTTGTTTTTATCAAGATTAATAAAGACTTATTTTTGTGATGTTTTGGTATTATCATCTTTAAGTACAACTCTACAATCATGATTAATATTTATAGCATTATCATGTTCCTAAAGCTCAACTTTTAACTTATTAACGCTGCTTTTCGTTTCTCAACGTAAAATGTACCAAACAAGTCCGAGAAAATAATTGCCTGTTAATTTATCAAATGAATGATCCTATTATATTTCTCAATAATTAAACTATCATCGTTTGTTTTCCAGATGACCTAGGCCGTGCTGTCGAAGAGTTAGTATCAGTAATGTCGGAGGAGCAGCCCCAGACTTCGCCCCCGCAGTATACCAACGGGAAACCGGCCAACAACGAATAGCGGCTGCTTCAACCGCATGGTGCTTGCCAGGGCAACTCTCGCTTCGATCTGGCAACACTGCTATGACACTTCCAATTTTGTAAATAATAATCTACTAATTTTCGACTCATCACTAACATTTTCACTGTTAACTGGCTGCCTTATTATACAAAAGCTTTCACATTCCATACATATACTTAATTGGGCTTCTGTGAGATGGGGGAATATAAAATAAATAGCTTGAACGCTATAGGAACTAATAACGAATGATATCATCCTTAGTTCGATATAGCCTAAACAAAACAACGTGTCGTATGCAACGCTTATTGTATAAATAAGAGCACTCAAATGTTGCAGTACGTATCGTGATTGAGTCGATATTTTCTACTATTTTGGTACACTTTTTCTACCACTGGTAACACCTTGATTTTCTACCTATTTGTTTTCCCCCTCCGAAACAGTGTTGCCAGAACGAAACGTTCCAACGAAAAAGACATGTTTACGAGCATTTATGTATATTATATTAAACGTACCAAATTCGTATTAAATTTTTTATAGTACATATCTTATTAGTACAATCTTCATTATCATATCACTTCTTGTATAATTCCATATCATTTTGCTGTGTATAAATAACTGGCACGTGTATAAAATATCACGTCAATATCAACAAATCGATTAAAACGATTTTTTTAAATCGTTCCTATCGATATCATTTTATACGATGACAGCTTCGAGTGGCCATTTATTTATCTAAAAATTTCTATCTCAGCAATGGTATAAAATGGTAGAAATTCTTGGAGCTGGCCACACTCGAGCTGGGAGCTTTAATATCACAATATTAGCTTTAAACATTTTTACAACTGACGCAACACCGGTTATGGCCTATGTTCTAGTGAATACATTGTTATTAGTCACTGAGTTAATATATTTCACTGGAGGTGACAATACTAAGGAAAAAGATGCATCATGTGATGCGCGCACATTTATAAAAAAAAGTAAATTATTGTAAAAACCCAAATAATAGTTTTCGACCTATTCAAGTTATCAAGTGTATCAAGTTATCAAGTGTATGTGTATTGCATTAAATTGAAAAGAACTCTTTGGTAGTACGTACCTAAATTATCATGTGACTTATGCTTTTTCGTGAATGTCGAAAATATGTCAACTTCAACGAAATATTAGGGCACGTAGAATATTATAATGACACACTTTCTACCACCCACAAGACTTTTAGGCTTCTCGCCGACTAGACGGCCACGACTCCGGCCGCAACCAGTCCAATGGCCGCAAGGATCATTAAAGAAACCATATGAACGTTGCGCTTGGCCGCAACGGTCAAATTGCCACACGACATGAGAAGCCTAACACGTACTTAACTGCGGCCGCGTCCTTGATAAACTATTTATTTTTTCTTCGTCTTGTAATCTCTAGTAAAATGTTAGTAACTCAGTATTTATTAGTCGACATATCCAAACTTAAAGCCAAGATGGCGGTAGTATAATAAAAACAAATGGTTACAGTTTAGTAGTATGTAGTTTGTAGACGAAATGAATATTCAAGGCATGTTATTACGTACATTAATTGTACAATTTATTCATGTTAAACGACATTTTTATATAGTTAGATGGATTAATCGAAGCTTCTACGCGATATAGTGAGGTGAACCTTCTTAGAAAACTCGGTGTGTATCGGAATTTTTTTCACTACTAATAAAAGAGGTACGTTTGTACGTGGAAATGGCGGTTTGTGCCACCTCATAAATACATACTTAATATACAGTAATCGCCTACCTTTTTAGATAAGATTTATTAAAGAGACAACTTTTATACGAATGTTAAGTAAACTGTTATTAACTTTACATTTAAGCGGTTTCGAGTTTATTTTAAAATTTTGAATTTTACTGTAATTTTTTTATTATGGCAACATTGGAGTTACAAAATATTCGGATGCTATATTTTTTCGTTTATTAATTTGGCTAATATAGAAAATAAGGGGCAGCACAATTTTATGTTATTTTTAACAAAAAATGTAATACTAATATATTGTTAATAATTTTATTATTGTATTTTCTTTTGGTATAGTTTGTAGTTTTTGTTTCTTTTTTTGCTGATTAACTGGCAACTTTACATACTGTAATACTTCGCATTTATTTTACTGTGTTTATGATGTTTTAGAAGTTAAATCCAAATAAACATTCTGCATAGTAATATTTGTTTTATTTATAAATATAGCTGATGAGATGACGCAGCGTGGAAATAGTTGACGACACATGGACGTATTAAACAAGAGATTTTAGACAAACACACGTGGGCCAAATATACTCATTAAATAAACATTAACTGGATATAATATACAACCACTCACCTGCAGTATTCGGGAAGGATCTCCAACGCCTGCAACAGCTGCTGCTATGTATGGTGGTACCACACATAAACGTTCACCATTACACAAATCAAAAGAGTCCATTCAATTGCGGTGTCACGAAACTATTAATTGAGTTCACTTGTCTTTCGAAGATGCGGCGACAATTTAAGCGGGAACGCGACGGATTCCTTTCCATTACGATCTATACATATCGATAATCTTTTGAGATCTAGGAGTATTGGTAAAAAGGTTAGTTAACAAAATTAAAGTGCTCCTTTCAGCGAAACCAAATCATAATATTTGAATATTGTATGTCAGACGAGGCTGTTCAGGTGTAAAGTCTTTTGCCTGCCATTTTAGAAATATAATAAACAAAAAATATCTAGCCTAAAAAAATAGTAAACATGAAAAATACCTTAAAATTCTTGAAAACATATATCCGCCGTTAATGCCATAAGTATGATTAGTATAATAATAAGTCAATGGATCTAATAATGAATTTAAATATTATTTTTACTTAGAAAGGTAGATACTTTTTATCTAAATAAAATAGAAAAGTTTCAGATTATAAGTAGGTAATTATTTATTATCAACATTTTAAACTAAAACAAACTTAATAATAAGATAAGCTACATTTCATAGGAAACACTTGGTATTCCATATTATTCAAAGTTAATAGGCACTTGGTTATACAAGTATTTTCTTATATTATCCATTAAAAACAGTTAGGCACCATTGAATTAACATAATAAGTAGGTATTTTCACAGATGTATGTAAATAACTATATTCAGCATGGTTTAACTGATTTTTTCGTGATACAAAGTGGTAACAACCACTGAAGTAACGTTTCAAGATGGCAAAATGAAGGAAAAGTTAGCAAACGCGATTTTTTTACATTATGATAGGTCAGCGTTTGACCACTATCACACCTGCCTGATGCTAGGTGACGATGAGGCCTAAGATGTAGCACGCGCACCTAGAAGATACCTACTCACTCGTGACTTGAAGATGTCCAAATTGTACACGCCAGGAAAGACAGTCGCAGGCAACTGATTCCATTCCCTTACGAATAATGAATGACGAAGCAAAACCCTTAGTGCGTTTTGCTTCGTCATTCATTATTCGTTATATTATTAGAAATATGCGCGCGTTTCAAAATGTAGGTTTTACTGTCTATAGATTGGGAAGTTGGAATGGCTCGAATAGCGAAAACTCTAACCGGACGCAATATAGGCGCTTAGACATCGAGTAGCAGGGACTAGTTCGACAACAGATACAATCTCCATAGAAACATTACTGTGAATTTTTTCTTCATGTTGCCATCTGTAGTGAAACATTTAAACTCAGTTATCACAACCTAAGTTTTAAAGAATAAATATTCTAATGTCAATTATTACTCTCCGTTTGAGCAATAACAGCAGTGTAGGCCCAGAATATAATTAATAAAAAAATATATGGTCAACTATTAAAAACTCGTCAGAGATAATGCATAGACAAAATTGGTGGGTCTTGCAACGTAAAATTCTATCTTATTAGGGTTCCTAACAGCAACTTTCTCCTACATTATACCCTATTTTTTCCTGAATAATGTCTCAAACAAACTGAAAACAATAATTTTATTAAAGAGCATTACTTATGCTTTTTCATAAAACCATTGTTTGCTGTACACATTCCTTTGTCATTTACTTACTTTTTCTAAATAATAAGGAATGCAAAGGCATTAGAAACTCCTTAATGAACCGTAATAAAAGTCAATGTAAGTCCTGTTTCGCCTAAGATAGAGGATTACCTAGTTCAGGATTAAGTGTTATTTTTATTCTATTTAATATTTAGTGCTTAGTTTATTATGTAATATGAGTTTTAATTAATATATTTGTATTTGTGTATCTTTAACATTTGACAGTCATTAACAGCACAAAAACCAGTGTCAACAAATTGGTTGTGACCATGAGTTGTGACAGATATTGTCAAAATATGAGAATTGGAGTGCCTCCTTTGGTTTTTTCTCATTGAGGAAATATATTCCTCTAACTAATAAAATGAAAAGAACACGCAGGGACATGTGTACCTACAGCAAACCTTGGTCTTATGAAAAAGAATCATTGTTTTGGACTCTACAATCTAGAGGCATTATTCGGAAAGAAAATAGAGGAGAAATCGCTAGCGGATACTAGAAAGCTAGGATACTGTAAGTAAGCAACTTAAAAACGTTTAGTTTAAAATAAAAGGGTTAAATGTCATACCCCGTTAGTTAACCTCCTGCACTGAGAAACATTCCTAAGCAAAACTATAGTGTAGCTTGAGCTTTGTCTCACTTTTGTGAGTCAAATTGTGACCAAGAATTGCTTAACTAAACTTTCACCGAGGAATGTTTTTGAGAGTGGCCACAAGATTTTTAACTAAGTACAATCAAATATAATTTATAAATGTTTTGGATATACTTTAGGGTATTATAGGAACTTAAGTAATTATTAAATATTTGGAAATTAGTTAATGTATCACTCATATGCAGTAAGATAATTGTAAGTATTTTATTCAAGTTATTTTAATAGGATAACAACTTACCCCTACTTAGAAAGCACCTAAGACATCTTCCAGAGACTAAAAAGTTATTTAAAATAGGTTTTTCATGTTTTCTAACACCAGAAAGGTCGAAATATCCTGTTTTAAATAACTTTTTAATAGGTAAAATGACAGTTGATATAATATTGGCTTTTACATCTAATCCAGATGATTTTTACAGCACCAGCAACTTTATTTCATGCTATTCAGTACACTGTAGTGCCTGGGATATATATTAGATGGCTAGTAATATTGAGATGTTAGTTTACAAAATCTATATATCCCTGAGTAAAATATGTAAGAATATTAATTATAATGGTTAAACATTCTGATTACATCAAGTTTAGTTAATTAAAATAAATAATTCTTTAAATTCAAGTTCAAACCTTCACAGCAGAGCTAGTGTTACTATCTAATCCGTTAACCGGAGCCTGTATATCACTCCTAGGCCTCCGGAACAGCAACACGTGGGGCTCAGGGTTGTGCACCATGAAGTGCAGCCAGCCAGGACTCTGCTGGACTCCGAGGTTCCTCCATTCTGTCTCAGTCATTAGGTGGGATTTAGGTACGAGCCGAGCAATGTCAGGTGGTAGAATTACGTGCCTGGAAAAGTATAAAACTCAAATTATGTACCTAAATAAATTACTGGCTGTGGTTTTACACAGGAAAATCCCGATGCTGTGGGAACATCAGGATAAAAAGTAGCCTATGTGTTAATCCAGGTCTCCAGCTATCTACATCCAAAGTTTCCAATGCAATTAGTTCAGTAGTTTTTGTGTGAAGCAACTAAAAATATCTGAACACATAAAAAAACGGTTCATTCGTTTCTATAACTACATATAGACATCCCCGGACCTTTCATAACAAAATACCCCTCAGAAAGGTCAGTTTTTCATCTAAGTAGATCATTGATGAAGGAATTTTGGTATCGAAATGAGTTATCTTATCTAATCAATAAGCAACATTGTGCCTTACATATCTGTGTGATTAAGATTACACAGTATTCACAAGAATGTTAATCAATGACCTAATTCAACAGGAAGGTCGTACTTTTCAATTGAACGTTCAAATTCCTACGAAAAGTTCAAGAAAATGTAAGAAAAACCAATTCACCTGTATTCGTAGACGTCATCTGTGTATCTCTCAGAGTATTGTATCTGATCCACTGGCATTTTCACCAATATTTTATCACAAAGGTTAAGGCACAGCTTTGCTCTGTTTTCTAGATACGCACAAATATAAACAATTTTATCGGCACTATTAAAATAAAGAAATAATTCGCCAACCAACTCAATCGTCGTCGCCGCGAAATCTGACGTTTCAACTGCTGACAAATTCAAAAACGACAGTGACAGATTATTTGTTGTGACAGCAACTTTTTATTTTCGAATTAATGGCTTCCTGGGGACTTTTGTGAACGGACAGCCAGTGTCAGCTGCTGTTGGTAAATTATCTAATAGTTTTTCAAAGTACATAGGTAGGTAGGTAGTAGGTAGGTACCTAACCAAGTAAGTAAAGAGTAAGTATGAAGGATAGTATGCAAGTAATTATTTTCCCGGGTCTTAATCGCATATTTTTACAAATCGTGTGAGTTTAAAAAGTTTGATGGTATGCAACTCTTGAATAAAGTACGAATCTACATTGAGGGCCATGAATCACTCGCGTCGCCGCTCAGGATTCTAACGCTTGAATCACTCGTCCCTACGGTCGTAATTCGGGATTCAGGTGATAAAATCCTTCACTTGCGGGAGCCAATAATACGCGACCATGATATTGCACAGCCAGATATTAAGAGATCCATAACATATACCCGTAAACATATTTACAAATATATAAAACTGGCAGAAAAGCCGCGAAAAATAGAAAAATTACTTTTCTAGTGCGATTCATACATTTTCATTGTGGCGCCATCTGTCTGCCAGTTGATGGAAATGTATAATGCCGTAATGAAAATGTATGAATCGACCTTTTCGTGGCTTTTCTGCCAGTTGACAAACCGTTTAAATAATTATAATAAGCTCAATTTTCATCTACGTAAATATCGAGTTCTGCGCTTTCTGCGCATACCCCTTCCACTTACCGTAGTGATCATTATTCGCTGGGCAAAGTATCAATTTTAAAATTTATTTAGATGTAAAATGAAACGCAAGACTGTAGAACACAGCCACAGTGGAGTACAGAGTTAAAGGCCGAAAGTTAAGTCAAAGGTCAATGGTCAAGAGTCAGGTGAATCATTTACTTCAGTATTAAAGCGCAGCTGCGGTGGATTCCGACCCCTCCTGGCTCGACAGCGCTTATATTACAGATACAAGGTAAAGGGCAAAGCAGAATACATACATTTTTGTAGGTACATATACCTACTTATACGCACCTACCACATACCTACATAGTACTATAACTGTCTAAACCAACATGTATATCTATACCTACCTATCTATATACTTATACCTACCTACACCTATATCTTAATTATAGGGTACCTATGAAATAATACGATGCAATAGATGAAACGGTACGAGACGATATCAAACAGGTTCTAACTTGTCACGCCCGCGCACTAGAAGCTTCCATGAAATACATGAGATTGTGCTGGTGCAAAGCTGTTCTGTATACGACTCACCGACTGCTACTCTTCGGATTTCCCTCCTCATCGCTACGTTAGAGGATGAGGAGGCGGAGGAGGACCGCTCGGGTCTCCGGGGGAGAACTCACAAAGTTAATTGCTCCTCACCCCTGCCTCGGCGATCCTCGATGGTGAGATACCGTCTATGACACGATGACCACCTGCTGGAGGTTCATACAAAACAAAGCACCACACTACACTGCACTATATAGGTCCGCGCAACACCATTCCGTTCCCTTAGGGAGACGCCATTTTGGACGCACTACACTCACGACGAAAACTCAACCGACCGCCACGGCTCCCAACAAGAGGCACAGTTGAGAGACACCACCCTGCATAAGGAGCCACCTAACTCCCAGAGAAGTCGAGAGGCACCAGAGAGGTCAAGCGACTATTTCTCTTGGCTTATCCGGGAGCGCCGTGAAAACTCGACTGTCCTCCACAATGTTATGGAAACGGATAGAAAGGTACAAGTTTTACATATTAAAAGTTTGGAGGACAAAATCGAGGGCCTGGAGCGCAACAGTAGGGCCTCAGGGCTTGAAATTAGGAACGTACCTCCGAAGGCGAGTGAAACAAAGAAAGACCTAACTGATATGATATTAAAAATCAGTAACAAGATAAATGCTCCGATTCAAAGGCATGAGGTAAAAGATGTATTTCGAACAAAGTCTAAGGCGGTAAATAAACCTATCGTCGTTGAGCTGACCACGACATTAAAAAAAGAAGAATTTCTTGATTCGCTCAAAAAGTATAAACGAGACAGAAACGGCCAGCTCGACACCTCCTCGTTCGGAATCCCTGGAGAAACCCATAAAATATTTATATCTGAAGCTCTTACTTCTAAAAATAAGAGACTTTTCACATTAAGCCGAGACTTTGCCAAGACTAATTCTTATAAATATTGCTGGACTTCACATGGCGTTGTTTTTATCAAACAAGGAGATGGCCTTCCAGCCATTCGTATTGCTGACAATGAGGACTTGGAACGCCTGAAGGCGAAAATATGACTAGTTTTAGTGATTTGCTCATATTTTATATTCTATTTTTTGCCGCACTCTTTCTATAATCCTTCTTTATAATATTTGTCTCAAATGAAGTTTTTGTCATATTATGCTCACACTCTAAAAAAAGAAATTTTATACTTACCCAATTCACTACAATACATACTATATTTTTGTATACTCTCTTCAGTTTCACAATGTACACTACTATATATAATTAGTTCATTAAAAATACATGTAGTGTATCAATTAAACAATGAGGATTACGAACTTTCAGCTATTCGGCCCGTTACACTTTCATTACTTAATAATGGATAATACTATAACTCAGATCTCGAAGGACTTAGATGAAAACTATGGATTAATTCGAGCTATGACATGTGACCCAATAGATTGTGCTAACATGTTGAATAATACTAAAAACACTATCATGACGCTAAACATTCGTAGTATGTATTCGAAAAAGGAGAATGGGAAAAAATGTACAGAGCTTGGGCCTGGAGGCCTCATGAAACGAGTCATATATCAAATGAAAGGTGGTTTCAAGAGGAACATTTTAGTGTATGACCACTTTTACAAATTAGTTGTGAGATCGGAGTTATAGGTCATTAATGATAGGTGGTCGATTCACTCTCCGTACACCACTAGGGAGTATTAACGCCTTAATAGAATCAAATGTAGCCATCGTATGGCAATGAGTCATATATCAAATGATAGGTTATTTCAAAAGGAATAATTTAATGTATGATGATTTTTAAAATTATTTTTATTTATAGGCCATTTATGCTAAGTAGTAGGTATAGGTGTCTGAGGTCTTCTCTTATGCAATACAAAAGCTTGATTAGAATCAGATGTTGGTCTCCTCATGAAACGAGGCATATATCAAATGAAAGGTGGTTTCAAGAAAAACATTTTATTTTAAGACCACTTTTTCAAAATAGTTGTGGGTTCGGAGATATAGGTCATTAATGGTAGGTGGTCGTTTTACTTGCGAGTTTTCTCCGTACACCGCTAGGGAGTATTAACGCCTGAATAGAACCAGATGTAGCCATCGTAGAGTACTTAGTCATACACCAAATAATAGTTTATTTCAAGAGGAATAATTCACACTGAATTATTCCTCTTGAAATAAACTATTATTTGATATAATATGACTCATTACTATCAAAAAATGATGAATAAAAAAAATGAAAAATGATCATGACTTTCAAAAAAAGATTTTTATTTTTAGAGTTATAGGCCGTTATAGGCTAAGTAGTAGTAGGTATAGGTGATTGAGGTTTTCCCTTGTGCAATACAAACGCTTGGTTAGAACCAGATGTTGCACTCCTCATAAAACGAGACATATAGCAAATGAAAGGTGGTTTCAAGAAAAACATTTTATTATATGACCACTTTTTCAAAATAGTTGTGGGTTCGGAGATATAGGTCATTAATGGTAGGTGGTCGTTTCATTTGCGAGTTTTCTCCGTACACCGCTAGGGAGTATTAACGCCTGAATAGAACCAGATGTAGCCATCGTACAGTAATGAGTCATACACCAAATAATAGTTTATTTCAAGAGGAATAATTCAGTGTATCATGACTTTCAAAAAAAGATTTTTATTTTTAGAGTTATAGGCCGTTATAGGCTAAGTAGTAGTAGGTATAGGTGATTGAGGTTTTCCCTTGTGCAATACAAACGCTTGTAATAGTTTATTTCAAGAGATATAATTTAGTGTATCATGACTTTTAAAAATTATTTCTATTTTAGGGGTTATTGGTCATTTCTGTTAATTAGTAGATATCGGTGACGTAGGTCTTTCCTTGTGCAATGCAGATGCTTGGCTATAAACAGAATATGTTGCCCTCCTCATGAAACAAGTCATATATCAAATGAAAGGTGGTTTCAAGAAAAACATTTTATTTTAAGACCCCTTTTTCAAAATAGTTGTGGATTCAGAGTTATAGGTCAATAATGGTAGGTGATCGGTACACTTGCGAATTTTCTCTGTACACCACTAGGGAGTATTAACACCAGAATAGAATCAGATGTAGCCATCGTATAGTAATGAGTCATATTATATCAAATAATAGTTTATTTCAAGAGAAATAATTTAGTGTATCCTGACTTTTAAAAATTGTTTCTATTTTAGGGGATATAGGTCATTTCTGTTAATTAGTAGATATCGGTGACTAAGGTATTTCCTTATGCAATGCAGATGCTTGGCTATAAACAGAATATGTTGCCCTCCTCATGAAACAAGTCATATATCAAATGAGAGGTGGTTTTAAGGGAAACATTTTATTGTAAGACCCCTTTTTCAAAATAGTTGTGGATTCAGAGTTATAGGTCAATAATGGTAGGTGATCGGTACACTTGCGAATTTTCTCTGTACACCACTAGGGAGTATTAACACCAGAATAGAATCAGATGTAGCCATCGTATAGTAATGAGTCATATTATATCAAATAATAGTTTATTTCAAGAGAAATAATTTAGTATATCCTGACTTTTAAAAATTGTTACTATTTTAGGGGATATAGGTCATTTCTGTTAATTAGTAGATATCGGTGACTAAGGTATTTCCTTATGCAATGCAGATGCTTGGCTATAAACAGAATATGTTGCCCTCCTCATGAAACAAGTCATATATCAAATGAGAGGTGGTTTTAAGGGAAACATTTTATTGTATGACTACTTTTTCGAAATATTAGTGGTTTCGAAATAAGAGATCGTTAAATGTACTTAAGTAAGTATTCGGTAGTATCAGAAATTGTTGACAATGTCTGTCGTGATATAGATATCACTATTTAGCATTATTTAGTGACACAACAGGCTGATAAAAAGCATGATGCTTATCGTAACCGAGGTATAGGTACCATCACGAGTCGTGAGCTCAGATGTAGAGTCATACGCAAGCCATTTTGATGTTGATGGTTGAACTTATTGATTGCAATAAGTTCCGACAAAGCAAAACCATCTTTTTTGGACTAGGTATCTTCAAAAAACAAAAGGTACTCTTCATTATTCATACTCCGAAGGTGCCTAACGAGTGTGTTGAAAGTAAAACTTTCAGCCATAGGGAAAATCGCTTTCACTGACAACTTTCATGTCAAATCATAGCTTCGCACGGCTTGTGTATATTGCCAGAGTTTAGTACTTAGTAGGTTTTTTCTCAGTAATCGAATTCAAGTAGATATATATTTAGTTCAAGATATTATTAACTTATTTAACAAAATAAATGAAAAGACGAAAATGGCCAAAGCGTCGTATGACCATGCTGCGCCGCCGCCAGCGCCCTGTCGTGATGTTGCTGATGTGGCTTTATACGACAATACGGTCAGTGTTGTTCCTTTATTTAAAAAAAAATGTGTGGCACCCGGGACTGCCGCGGTAAAGCTATTGCATCGTGCGAGCTTCGTACCATACACATACACTTAAGCGAACGCTCGGCCGAGCTACATAGTGGGTGGAGTCGGGGGTGTTAGGTTTTATTCTTGATTCGGGCGCTGCGTTAAAGCCCGCGATAAAAGCTATGCAATAGCTTATGCAGATGCAGCTTATGCAGCAAATGCATTTTTAATTATTTTAAACGTTTTAGTTAGTAATATCTTTTGTTATTTTATTATGTTTTTGTGTTAAGTTTAATGTGGTTTTTCATTTATTATTGCGTATTTTGTGTAAATAATATTTTCTCGACAAACAGTGTTCTGATATTTAACGAAATAATTTAAATCTTCAGACTCCGCGTCATGAATGTCCAACGGGACTCTGAACAGTCCCGTGGTCCAACTATTTAAAAAGTTGAACCACGATCTATAGTTGGAGGCCCAAGTGTGCGGTGGTTCAACGCGGATTGTGAATACAGAATTAATGAAATAGAGGATTATTCCTTTCGACTCCCGCTTAATGGGCCCCATGGTTGGACCACCACTTCGCACTTTTATTATTGAGTGGAGGTCGTAAGATTTTCCTTACGGCCCCTATAAGCGGGAGTCGAAAGGAATAACCCTTGGAAATTATTCCTCTCAATAAAATTGATAACGAAGATTCATAGTTGCATCAGCGTTAGTCTCTATTGAGTGGGAATATCGAGAAAAATAATATTTTGTGTTAATCTAGGTCTCCAACAATTTCCATACCGAGTTTCATCACAATCGATTTAGTCGATTAGAAAAATACCTAGTCCCCAAACAGGAAAATCTGAATAGATATTATTGCAGTAACAAAAGAAACGCACGATAGGTACACGAGTACCTATCGTGCGTTTCTGCTCACGTCTCGTGAAGGGTCTTGTACAATAGGTATAATAATGATACCACATACCTTTCTACTAAGAAATGATACCACATACCTTTCTACGAAGAAAGGTATGTGGTATCATTATTATACCTATTGTACAAGACCCGTCACGAGACGTGAGCATTCTTTTCTTGTGTGGTTTGCAGGACATTGAACCTATTTATAATCCTACTTAGGTATCATAACCTATACCTCGGTTACGATAAGCATCATGCTTTTTATCAGCCTGCTATGCCACTAAATAGTATTAGGTAGTGATGACTAAATCACGACAACTATTTCTGATACAACTGAATACTTACTTAAGTACATTTATCGATCTCTAACTACGAAACCACTACTATTTCGAAAATATAGTCTTACAATAAAATGGTTCTCGTTGCTATATGATGGGTACATCTGATTCTATTCAGGCGTTAATACTCCCTAGCGGTATACGGAGAAAACTCGCAAGTAAAACGACCACCTACCATTAATGACCTATATCTCCGAACCCACAACTATTTTGAAAAAGTGGTCTTATAATAAAATGTTTTTCTTGAAACCACCTTTCATTTGCTATATGCCTCGTTTCATGAGGAGACCAACATCTGGTTCTAATCAAGCTTTTGCATTGCACAAGAGAAGACCTCAGTCACCTATACCTACTACTTAGCATAAATGGCCTATAAAACTAAAAATAAAAATAATTTTAA
Organism: Idaea straminata; assembly: GCA_951213275.1. Lineage (NCBI taxonomy): Eukaryota > Metazoa > Arthropoda > Insecta > Lepidoptera > Geometridae > Idaea > Idaea straminata. The sequence goes on from OX577862.1 coordinate 621,747, forward strand.
AAATCATCATACATTAAATTATTTCTTTTGAAATAACCTATCATTTGATATATGATTCATTGCTATACGATGGCTACATTTGATTCTATTAAGGCGTTAATACTCCCTACTGGTGTACGGAGAGTGAATCGATCACCTATCATTAATTACCTATAACTCCGATCTCACAACTAATTTGAGAAAGTGGTCCTACAATAAAATGTTCCTCTTGAAACCACCTTTCATTTGATATATGACTCGTTTCATGAGGCCTCCAGGCCCAGAAAGACCATTCTCCTTTTTGACCAATTTCAAGTTGTGCTGCGAATATGCAATATTGAGCTACAATTTATAATATTAACTTTGTTAAAATCTTGTGGTATACCCCCTCGACTGGACAATTACACCACATTTTTTACCGAAAAATGTAAGAACCAAAATGATGGTGTTGTGGTTTACGTTAGGGACGCAAGCACCTGTGTTATAGAGGAACCGGTGATCACAGACGCTACATGTCTTCTGATTAAATGTCTGGATACAATTATAATTGCTATCTATCGTTCACCTTCTATCACATCTATTAAACCATACTTATAAAAGTTTATCATCCTATCGCCACGTGTATATAGTAGGAGACATAAATATTGATATAAAACCTAACAATAATATAGATACCAACTGCCCTGATTATCTTGAAAGTCTACACAGTTTAGGTTTTCTACCGGCTCACTTACTTTTAACAACAGACAAAACCAGTCTTGATCATATTTTTATAAAATCAAGCTCGAACAATGTCTGCCTAGTTCTTAACACGTTTGTAACTAACCACAAAATTGTTCTTGTAAACTCTGAGGCGATCTGCAAAACTACCAAAACTAAAAGGGTCTCCCTAAAAATTGATTAGGTACGACAATGCGATTAAACACTTAGAGAATACAGACTTGTCTAGTATCTTAAATCAATCCGACCCCAATATAGCTACAAATTTTCTTACGCAAGCTATTATGAACTCATTAAAGATCAACTCACGTACTATTAGTGTTCCGCGTACCCACAGAAATATAAAGCCGTGGATAACTGTCGGTATGATGAGATGCATCCGTAATAGGGATCGTATGCACATGAAATTGAGAAATTGTCCTAATAACATCGTTCTTAAAACTACCTACACGCGGTATAGAAATTATTGTAACTCCATATTAAAAAAGTTAAAAACTGCTTACGAAAAATCACAGTTACAAGAGGCTGCTAATAACAATAAATTAATGTGGGAGAAAATTAAGGATATTACCAACACTAAAAAACGAAAATCATGGCCAACAAATTTGTTATCGGTAGATTCTAACGCAACCAAATCTCTAAACAGCGTAAACAGCTACTTCTGTTCTGTTGGAAGAGATTTGGCACAAACAATAATAGATTCAAATAATGATAGAAATGAGCATGACCCACGACCACTGCCACCACTAAAACATTCTAACTCATTAGTGCTTTTAGAAATAAATGAAACAGAAGTTGAATCTCTAATTTTAGGTCTAAAAAATAGTAGTGCCAGCGGCTGGGATGGTATACCTACCATGTTTATTAAAAAAGCAAGACATGTATTGATTCCTTACCTAACCAAAATTTATAATTTATGTATTAATGCTGGTGTCTATCCCGACGTTTTTAAAAAAGCTGTGATCCATCCTATCTTCAAGGATGGGGACAGAGCGGTCGTGAGCAACTACAGACCTATATCTGTGTTACCTGTCCTCTCAAAGATTCTAGAAAAAATTCTAAATAAACAGCTTGTAATTTTTTTGGAAAATAATCAATTATTATCACCTTCACAATTTGGATTTCGAAAGGGCAGGTCCACAGAAGATGCTGTTATTTCCCTAGTTGATCATGTTACCCAGCTTGTGGATAAGAAACGTAAGGTTCTTGGTGTATTTTTGGACCTCAAAAAGGCCTTTGACACAGTATCTGTCCCCATCCTATTAGATAAGATGGAAAGATATGGTATTCGTGGTGTTCCGCTCCAGATTTTTAGAAGTTACCTTGAAAATAGAGTTCAATGTGTCAAGGTTGACAATCACGTTAGTGACGATCTTCCAATGAGCTTTGGAGTTCCTCAAGGTAGCGTCCTCGGGCCAAGTCTGTTCCTAATTTATATCAATGACCTTTGTAGACTTAAGTTACGGAAAGGTTCTGTGTTTAGTTTTGCTGACGATACTGCACTTGTTTTTCAGGGAGAGACTTGGAACGAGGTATACTCTATGGCAGAGGAAGGCCTAGCGCTGACAACTAGGTGGTTAGACCATAATCTCCTTACTTTGAACATGGGGAAGATTATTATTACATGGCCTTCACTATTGCAAGTCGTTCCCAACCTCCTGATAGTCGCAAATTGCAATTTCACACATGTGAATCATCCGGTCGTTCAAATTGTAATTGTGTTGTGGTAAAAAAAACTAGAGAGATTCGATACCTAGGTGTCATGATTGATGACCTATGTAAGTGGACTTCTCATGTAGAGATGATGATCACTAGGGTCCGTAAGTTAACTTGGGTCTTTAAAAAACTACGGCATATCGCGACGCGGGACATATTGGTTTTAGTTTATAAAGCTATATGTGAATCTGTAATTCGGTACTGCATCCCTGTTTGGGGCAGTGTCTATAAAACTCTTTTTCTCAAATTGGAGAGAGCCCAACGGTTTGTAATAAAATTTATGTTCTTTAAACCTCTGAGGTTTTCTACAGATACCCTATATGAGGAATGCCAATTACTTACCGTAAGGAAGCTGTATATTTTACAAGCTACACTTAAACGACATAAACTAACACCTCTGGATCTCAATAATCAGACCACAAAAAGAAGAAATGTTAGAGATTGCGCAGATTTCATACCAAACTCCAGCTATGTCAAACACCAATTTGCATTTATGTCTAGCTATATTTATGTCACATTAAATAATACCCTCAGACTACAATAAATAAAGGTTTATTTATTGTAGTCTGAGATAATACCTTAAAAATTTGTACATTAAATAGTATTGAATGCAGACGTAATCTAACGAAACATCTTATTCAGTTGAATCAAGATGCCACTGAAAATATGCTTATCTTCCTCCAATAGTTATATCACAGTTCTTCATTTATTTAAATACACAACATTTATGTACATTTACAATAAACATAGAAACAAAACAAACAAAAAAACCTTTAAAATTGTGTTTATTCTGTTTTTTAGTGATTTTTAACTGGCAATGTAGTATATATATTAGTATAGCTTAATAAATTCATTCTTGATATGTATTCTAATATACTTAATATTATTTAATAAAACTCTTATGTATTTAATTGTAAGATACTCAAGTGTAGCATTTAGGAAGGTGATCCCCAAGATACAGGTTGTCCTAGTTTGGGGATCAAAGATTTATGAACCTACTGTATATTAATTCTTTTGGAAATAAACTATTATTACTATTATTATTTTCTTTAAATATTTTTTTTATCTCGGCTATAAACCGGTTATTTAATCTATTTCACGGGCCTAAGCCAAGTGAAAAAGATTGTTGTGCTGTAGTTAATCGACTAGGGTGCGATTCCCTTCCTAACTCTACTTGTAAAAACTTCCGAACAATTCTACAAGTATTCAATATAACTTTCTGTAAGTTACTGATTGTGAAACTATGTAGGTAAATTTAGTGTGTTTAATGATTGGTTTAACTGTTTAGGGATAACACCGGTAGTTGAAAGAACAATTGGGACTATTGTGACATTTCTAAGGTTCCACATGCGGGTAATTTCATCTTTCAGTTCCAAATATTTTGAAACTTTTCTGTTATGGTACTTTGAATGTTATGGGTATTGGGTACAGCTATATCTATTAGTAATGCAGTCTTGTTTGATTTGTCTATTAGAGTAATATCTGGTCTGTTGTAATGTATGGTTCTATCTGTGAGTATTGCTCTGTCGTAGTATAGCTTATGGGTAGAATTTTCTAAAATAGTTTCTGGTATGTATTTATAGTATGGTTTTGTGGTATTGTGCGGTAATAGATTGTGTTTTAAAGCTAATTGTTGATGTATTATATTGGCTACCTGGTCGTGTCTGTGTTTATAGTCGGTCTGCACTATTGCTCTACATGCTCCTGTAATGTGTTGTATAGTTTCGGAAGTACTATTGCAGCGTCGACATAGATCTGTGGGTAGGTTGTGGATTTTAATTATGTGTTTCTGGTAATTTTTAGTTTCTATGACTTGGTCCTGAATCGCTATCATGAAGCCCTCGGTCTCCGGGAACAGCTCGCTACGAGTTAGCCATGCGTTCGATGCAACTTTATCGACATTACTTTGGCTTAAATCATGGCGATGCCTTCCGTGCAAGGCCTTACGGGTCCATTCGATTATTTTTGTTTCTGGGGCTATCTGGTTCTCTAAATGTTGGGTGTTATGATTGTTTAGATTTAGAGGTGTAAGTTTTTTATCATTTTGGGCTATTGATGCATGTCGAATTGAAGTATCTGATTTTTTATGAAAATAATTTCTAAGATTGGTTAACTGTTTACTATGTAGGTTATGGATGTCAATTATTCCTCTACCTCCTTCAGACCGGGGTAAAGTTTGGCGCTGCACACAAGCTCGGGGGTGATGTTTTCTGGACCTGGTCATTGTGGTGTTTATGTTACGTTGGAGTTGTTTTAGTTCGTGTTTATTCCATCTAATGATACCAAAAGAATATGTGAGGATGGGTATTGCGAAAGTATTAATTGCTTTAATGAGATTTTTTGAAGTTAATTGGGTTTTCATAATACTATTAAGTCTGTGCTGAAATTGTTTTTTAAGTTTAGTCTTAGTTTCTTTATCTAGTATGTGCTTGGCTTGGTTGTATCCTAAATATTTGTAAGTTTCGTTTTCTTGTAGAGGTTCTATTGTATCGCCTGATTGTAATTGGTAATTCATTGTGTAATTCTGTCCTGCTTTGATTGCGTTAATTTTACATTTGTCAATGCCAAACTCCATTTTTATGTCTCGAGAAAATGTTTCTGTTAGTTCTAATAAGTTTTCTAACTCTCCTTCTGTGCTTGAGTATAGTTTAATATCATCCATATAAAGTAGATGATTTAGTTTAAAATTAGGTGAATCAGATAAAGTGCTATTTTGTGTTTCGTTAGAGTTAATCTGCAATAAGTAACCAGAATCTGTTGAATTTAAAATGTTAGATTTTTTGCCCATTTAGCCCATTGTGGTTCTGTCTTGCTTAGAACCCCTTCTAAGCAAGACAGAACCACAATGGGCTGAATGTGTCGCCTTGGAATATTCCGCGTCTTATTTGAATACTGCCAGTTTCGAGGGTGCTATTGTTCAGGGTTAATTTTAGTCTAGTGGTCCATGCTGAGATAGCTTGTTTAAGGAATGTTATGATTTGAGGGCGAACTTTGTATATTTCAAGAATCTGTATTAACCATGAGTGTGGGACGGAGTCAAAGGCTTTTTTATAATCTATGTACGTGGTATAAAGGTATTTTTTCTTTTGCTGTACTTGTTTCATTACTATGGAATCTATAGTGAGTTGTTCCTTACAACCTTGACTCAACTTTCTAGACCCTTTTTGTTGTTCTTTCAGAATTGAGTTAGATTGCAAGTGGCTGTATATGGAATGTGATAGGCACGCAGTTATGATTTTATAAACAGTTTGTAAGCATGTAATAGGTCTATATTTGGCAGGGTTATTTGTGTCGTTAGGATCTTTTGGTAGCATGTTAGTGATACCGGCTGTAATATATTCAGGCATTTGATTGGGATTCTGGATGAAGTTATTAATGTGGTGATATAAATAGGGTTGAATATATGTAAACTTCTTGTACCAATAGTTATGAATATTGTCTGGGCCCGGTGTCTTCCAATTGTGTAGGTTTCTAAGGACAGTCTGAAACGTATCTACAGGTATATTTTGAAACTCCATCGGTTCAGTAGTTTCTTGGGTAGTTTGTTCTTTTTGAATCCATAGCGCTTCTTCGTTGTGAGTGACCGGGTTCTCCCATATATCAGACCAAAACTGTTTCAGTTCAGTAGGATTTGGCAATGAAGTTTCTGTATTTGGCTGGGTTTCGTTTGTGGTCTGATGTCGGAGGTTTTGATAAAATTTTCTTTCGCTGTTAATAAACTGGTTATTTTGGGTTTTTCTGACCGTACATGCAGAATATCGTTTAAGACGGCTATTATATACTGACAGTTTTTGTTTGAGAGTATCTAGGAATTGCGAGAGCTGTGTATTTGGTTCTTCGTGTACTGTGTGTTGTCTGTATTGTTCTAAAATCTTGTTTACTTCGTTTGTTAGTGTTCTGCCTCTACTTCCGTTTATATAATGTGTTACTTTGCCAATGTACTTTCTTAATTTACTGATTCTACTTTCTAGTCTTTTTTGCCAGTTTGGTTTATGTATTTTATTTCGGCGCTCTGTATTAGGTAATGGTGGAGGTATGGTGAGTATGGTACCGTTTAATTTTGCCGCTGTCCACGCTGCTGTATACAAAACCGTCTGTTGTGTTTCAAATGTAGTGTCGCTGTTTACATGTTTGTGAAGAATGTTTTTATTTATGTCATTTATTATTTTAGCTAATTTTTTTGAGGTTTTTTGCTTTGGGATAAATGGTCTAGTCATCGGTTCAGTATTTTTAAAATAATTTAAGGCCTCGTTAAATGTACAATCAATTTCTGTGTTATCTTGATGAAATGTATTTTGGGTTAGTTGTTCTTGTAAATTTTCTGCTGATAGAGTGTTTACAGGATTATCTATATTGTCAATGGTAATTTACCTGTGTTTCTATTTCCTGTGATACAAAATTCTGAGTATTAAGTGTTTCGGTTATTATAGGGTCATTGTTGTTAACTTCTAATTTTATCTGCTCTAGACGGTTGGTGTCAATTAATTTATTGTTAATGATTAGCCTTGTTTGATCCGCAATTCTTTGTTCAGTAACGTGAGAAAGGTGAGGAAATTTGGATATAAAGTGTTGATGAAGAAGTTTTCTATATGCGGTTTTGTTGGTCTCTATTGCTGTTATTCTATAGTATCCTCTCATTATCTCTTCATTTAATTCTGTACTCCATCTCATTCTCTGTCCTACCTGAGTTTGTGAATGTGTTGGTGTTTGTTGTTGTGTTAACTGTGATACTGGGATATTTGGAACTGTTAGATTACGTCTGTCTGTAACAAAACTACTTAAATATGTTTCTGCTTCAATCCGAATGGCTGCTATTTCTTTTGAGCTTAATAATTTACTCCGTTCTATTGCCCTACGTTGGTCTCCTATGCGTTGTCTGCTAACATCTACATCTGGGAATCGCTCACACTACTTGTTATGTAAATCTGCTAAGTATGAAACTGTATCTTTTTCTAACGAAGTTAAAATGTAATATGTACGCAGGATAAATGTATTCATTTCTTTGGTCCATTTTTGACGCGTACGCTTAACCTGAACGGGCGCTGTATTATCGACAGTTAATGTCGACGACTGCGCAACGTCTTCGGTCAATGATTTTGTATGAGGATGAGTAGAGGAGGAGGTAGAAGATGGTTTAGTAATAGGTTTTAGATAAGAAGGTGGAGAAGATGAAATAGAAGGGAAAAGTGATTTAGTAGATGTTGGGGATGAGGGTGATGGTCGGCTGTCACTTTGTTCGGGTGACCCGGTAGGAGCCCGCCGTCTCAACTCTCTACCACCGATGGTCTGCATGCTGGAACGCCCAGCATCGGCTCCAGGCGTGCCCCGGCGATCGCCCCCGGGAAGCGGTCCTTTACTAATTTTTCTGCTTCTTAACTCCATGACGATGGGTTTGCCATATCCCCGTTGGTCACCCGCTAAGTTATTCCGTTTGCAGGTGTCCGCCACTCACGTAAGCATAGGTGTTTAGCTCGGACGTGGGGTTGGACTTGTGAGTGGCTTATTATTATTATAATGGCTCGAGAAAGACTAGCGTCCAGCGTTAGCAACTTGAAGTGGACTGACTATCGTACCAGGGGGCGCTAGGGGCGTAAAATTATCGTACATGGGATCGAAATTATCGTATTTTTTAGGATAATGTCTATTATAGATAAATAAATCATATAAATTGTAATATTGATATGCATGCAAGTACTCTATAGTTTATCTTTTTTAAACCACCGCTGTCAAATCAACAGAACACTGAAACCCAAATGTTTTACACGTGGTACAGACCTGAACTGATTCCCTTTCCACTTTAAGTTCAATAAACGCGCCAAGCTTAAAATTCACTCAGACAAAATTTCACTGTTCCCATGCAAGTTGGGTATGAAACACGCCAAAATTTTACGTACGTACGTAGGCACAAAATTATCGTATGTGTACGATAATTATCGTACGGTTCCGAACGCTGCTAGCGTCTGCAGTAGGTCCTTCAAACTTCAATTTTAGTTTATGTAGGTAGTTATATTTATTTTTCTCAAACATGTGAGTATGGAAATTTTGTCATTATTTTCGATAAAAGAACACGCGAAGACCGCGAAGTATCGAATTTACGAACAAAGAAAATCAAATCCATTGAAGGAGCGCTTTTTGAATTTGGAACATTACAACGCTCCAGCAATGTTGTATGAAACAGCGCCGGCGTGGCGTGCTGGGTCTTCATAATTTTCTGTTTCGCATAGTGTGTATAAAGCCAGTGTCAAGTTACTATTTTCATTATAAAATTGGTTAAGGCTTAAACCGAGCTCAAAGTGTCTCATAATAGTCAAAGTCGTCGTAGTCAGTCAAGTCGGGGGGCTGCAGTATGGCAGTAGTAAAGGGTGGCTACCATACCAAAGCCTTGAAGCAGTGAAGCAGGAGAGTTGGGTGGGGAAACACAAAAAGTCTTCGATAATTCCATATTTGACACTTATTTTCATTTTCACACTACACTTCTACACTTTTTCACGGCACGAAATTAAATTAAATAAATTACTACCGGAATTATGCAGTTTATCTCTATTACAAATCAAGTCTCTTTGCTTAGTACAAACCATGAGTACAAATTGCGTTCACGTGGCTGTATAGCCATAAATGCGTTTGCCTTTCGGCACAGATGATAAATAAAAAATTAGCGGCAAAATTAAAAATTTCCCAACAATTCGACTTGATTTAATTTTGTTTAATTTAACTTAAACATAAATAAATATAAATTTAATAATAGATTAAGATGAATTCCAGCAGTTCAGAGAGTGAAATTGAGATTTTAACCAGTAAGATCAGAAGCCGAATTGGTAATGGAATCCTGCTTTCCAGCGAAGTAAAAAGAAAAATACTGAAAGTAGTTCATGAACATTTTTTTAATAAGATAACGAAAAAAAGGTATGTTTTATTTCTCTGCATTCTTTTAAGAAAAGCACTATAATATACCTCGGCGGAAATGGCAATTGCCTGTCTCGTATTATTGAAATCCTCTCCTCGCCTTCAAACTCATTGTCAACCTGCAATTGCCTATTTCCCGGCCTTTGCACTAATTTACCTACTATTATTAACCTACATTAGCCAAGACCTATTTACCTAGGTATTTCTACCTAGGTAGAATGTAATACCTAACTATGATTGAAGTACTTACTTTTCTAGTGCGTTACTTATTTAGAACATTACATATTTGTTATGGCCACCTACTAACCTACCTAAGCTCGGTATAATAGCTAGGTAGTTATTTATCTGATAGACAACCGGTGATTCAATATTAACCAATCTATCGACCCCACAATTCTATCTTGTTCCCCTTATCAGTGTAGGGTGACCATAAGCTAGCTGGAAAAAATACTAGTATAGGTATTTATGCCTACCTATATATTCTATTCAACACGTGTAGTATGTTAGTTTGTGCAAAGCCTTTTAATTACAGGTAAAACTAAGCAGATAAATGGCCACTTGTCTCCACAGAATACGTGTCAGTAATTTTGTACATCCCGCGGCCCACATAAAATCTCTTTAACTTAAACCATGGTCGCCACCACAATGTTACCACAAGTGCTCCCAGCGTTTCAATGAGGTCTATCATCTGAGGGTACATCGCAGTCATCCAGTCAATCAGAGGGCGTCAGACACTCAACATGGCCGAGATCAGTCTGGAGTTCCTCCAGAGTCTATTGAAGGAAGACTATCCTGATCTGACGATCACTGAGTTTCAGGTTTGTAAGCACTTAATTCTAAATAATCTGGATATAAGGTCTCTTCAGATGAAGTTCTAAAGTTAAATAAGTACGAGCTTTCTGCAGTAGGTAGGGACTTTCTGTTCTCTAAGGAGTAAGATATGGGTAGATTGGTATATGATTCTAATACTTATTTTAATGTTCACTCTTTTTAAGAGAATAATGCGTCTAATTGATCTTTGTTCCAGGGTGCCCCTGGATCCAAAAGAGGAGACAACTACACCTCCATGGTATACAGGATTTCCCTAAAGGGCTACCGTCACACCCCTGACTCTGAACCCTGGCAAGGCTCGCTCATCTACAAACGCCTCCCAGAAAGTATACTCCGCCGAGAAGCTTATAAAAGCGACGAGCTTTTCTGCAACGAAGTAGCTTTTTACACGAAAATCTGGCCTGCTTTAAGTTCCTTCCAAAATCAATGGGATGGAATCAAACATTTCGCAGCAATACCTAAATGTTATTTAGCTAAGAACGACTGTGTGATTCTTAAAGATTTGAAACAATATGGCTTCGTAATGCCCGATAGGAAGCAAGGGTTGACCACTGAGGAGTGCTATGTCGTGATGAAACATCTGTCACATTTCCACGCACTCTCGATGGCTATGAAATGTCATAACCCTGAGGCGTTTTTTGAGCTGATCAATGAAAAAGATGGAATAAATGAAGGTAAGTACCTATCTGCGCTCACGTTGTGTTGCCAATTGTTATACAGTGCTTTGATACTATGTTTCTTTAATAGTTTTCTACATTGAAGAAAACATCGATTACTACCGAGGGTATTACAAAGAGGCCATTCAAAACGCTGTCTGTATGGTAGAAGAAGAGCTCAAAGATAACCCTGACAAGGAACTTTACATGGACAAATTAAAGCAGTTCTGCGCTGAAGACGTCTTCTTCAAGACGATGGTGGATGTGGTTAAACCGAGGGAACCCATGGCTGTGATTGGTCATGGAGATTGTTGGACTAATAACTTCTTGTTTCGGTATGCTGAAGGCGAAATTGCTGAGGTAAATCCGTTAATATTTTTAAAGTTTCTTATAATAATCGTTCTAAATGTCTCCACTACAGAAAAACACTAATGCAATTTGCAATACTTTACTACCTTACCGTGATAAAATTGTTATCAATGTCTCCCTGCTGACTGTATGTAATCTGATCATCCAATAGATGTTCTTCGTCGACTTCCAAATGGTGCGGTACGCGTCCCCAGCTCTAGACTTGGTATACATCATGTACCTGTGCCTGGACCGGCAGCAGCGACGCGAGCACCAGGCATCCTTGCTAGAGTACTATCTGGACAATCTCCATGCAAAGGTCGAGGAGATGAGCGAGGAGGATTCCGTGTTCCATGGAGCTATGAGTCGCGAGAAATTGAGGGAAGCGTAAGTGACTGATTTTCAGGGCTTTTATGTGAAATTTAGAGATTAAGCAGAAGTGAGTCTCCTCTTTTTTGCCCGACGGTCCCTACCTATTTAATTTTGATCCATCTATCGTTTTTCAGACTTTTAGAAGACTACAAATTGTGCTCTCACTTCGGTTTAGGCGTTGCACTGGACATGTACCCCGTGATGACTTGTGACAGCAATGAGGCACCCAACGTATATCAAGCTGAAGTAAGTCTCATACACTAGCTATTACTTCCACGGGTTAGGTACATTTGTACATTTCATACGAGAGGGGGGAATGGAATCAGTTACAATTTGGGTATCTTCAAGTAACGAGTGAACAGGTAACTTCTAAACGCACGTGTTACATCTTAGACCGCATCGTCACTTACCATCAGGTGAGAGATAGTATTCAACGCATTATTTAAAAAAGTAGGGATACATTAAACTTTGAATTTTACAATAAGTATCCCTATATTGGTTTCTTTTCCTGCTGCAAAATTGGGAATTTGTCTACAGGACAGTATTGACAGCCAATCAGATGCAGCCCTGCCAGTGCGGACAAATAATGCGGAGTGCCGGAAGAAAATGACTGATTTGGTGCAGGAGCTAGTTGATGATGGGTTAATATGAAGAATTTAATGCTAAAAGTCTCCACCCAACGGCCAGTATTGGCACAGAGACCTTTGCAAATAGTATTCCTGTCTCTGTCGCGCCGCTATTTTAGCTAGTCTATATTTCTTAGGAAAAACGCAATATATCACGTTAAATCGGCTATGTATCGAAATATCCGGTTAAGTTCCTATACCTAATTAGTTGCTCCAGACGGCTCCAGTATTTTATAGTGAGCGGAGACTTTAATAAATAAATTAAAATAAGATTCTTTACAGAGTAAGACAAATGAATGGCATGAATCCGAAGATTTTTTATCAACATATAGATTGATTATAAAAACTTTAGTAACATGACAATAAAAATACTTATGTACTAAAAAAAACAATATCCTGTGTAGGTATATTTATACATTTATTGTATATCTTTTATTTTTAGTAAATAAACACTTAACTTAATAAGGTGTTAAATCTTACCAAATATTATTTCAAATATTTATGAATGTATTGTGTAAGGGCATATAATATGAAAAATTCTCCAGTATGGAAGGAATATTGATATCAAAATCGATTTTAATCTAGTAAGTATTAAATTTTTAGATTTCCTACATGCTTAAATATTTTTCATATTATTTGCCACCTACTGTGAATTTTGTGACACATTGTTAAGATCTAGCTGCTATAATGTTTAAAATCAGATCATAAAATATATCTGTAAATGTGAACTAAGTATTCGTTTATTAAAATTAAGTTACAATATATTTGAATAAAATGACTTTTATATTGACTGGGAGATAAGGGCCTCAAAATCTAGAAATTATAGCGTGGTTTATCTTCGTTTTCGTATAATTAGTAAAGTCAATTTAGACTGTTTATAAAGTTGTTAATGTTCGTAGATTTTATATCGATAGTTTCGATTTTATCGATATTCGAATTTCAAGTCCGATTTCTTCTGCGTCTATTCCTATCGAATAGGTGTCGTAAGAAATACGGTACTTTTTTCTTGTTTTGGAAAAATATTTTATAATAAGAACTTGTAGAATTGATGAAAAACAAATTGTTTTAATCTAGACGTAAGAACCCCGAAAATGCCCTTAAATTATACAAAAAAAATTGGTAATTTAAATAAATACCCGTACTAAATCGTGGCACATACATCGATTGCATTATACGTATTTCCATAATTAAATTAAATTAAAAAAATAATATAAAATTACGTACGGGCTTACGTATTTAACAGATCTATGATAAAAATAGTCAGTCATTGAAAGCTTCAGATTGTTTGATGAGATTCTAACGCTTCTTATCTGAAGTTTCCAATAATATATTTTTTTTTAATTTACTTGTTAATTTATTTTAATTAACCCTATAGAAGGACGTAAAGGCACTGGGAATAAAAATCATCAATATGTCGCTGCCTTTGTAAATTTATCAATAACATCAACACCTCACTCATCACTATTTCTTCGATTATGTCAAATTATAAACTTGTAAAAAATAGCACCTCGTTTGAGAAAAGTTCCCTTAACTTAGAAAAGGTATATCTTTATAGTCCCAAATTATCTCAATTTAATAACTTACTTGATAATTTACTTGTCACTATCCCGATTAACTTGACGCTTGTCTTATCTACTTGACACTGGCCCTTAGAGCCGGTTGTGACGTCACACCACCTCTTCCCTTAGAAGCTTGTGTAGGCCTCATGAAATTCGAAGTCTTAGGCGTAGTTTTTATAGGAGGACGTGAAGTGCCCACTGAACTACCGCTGGAGGAAGACCTGGATGCCGGCATCCTGACAACTGGCTTCGGTACCGGTTTCGGGACTGGTTTTTGTACCGGTGCCTTCTTTACAGTAGCTACCGACGCAGAACTATTTAGTGAACTTCTGGAACTTCGTAAAGACGCTCGAGACGTTGACCGTTCTACGCGCAAAGAACTGGCGCGTTTTTGAGGTGCAACCCGTTTCGGATCTATCGGAGTACGGGGCGGTGTTCTCATCTCTTTGGTAGATATTTTCTTTGGGACTGTAGGTGATTTAGACTTCGGTATCGGAGAGTCACATTCAACATTGCAACCTGACGAAGCTCCTTGGGACGCGCTTTCCGAATTCAGACTTTGTGTTTCTTCGAAACCTTCGTCGTTTAACTCGTGTTCACTTTTGACTTTAGATATTTTTGGAGATGTTGTCCTTTCTGGCATTTGATTTTTAGTTGGCACAGATTTCCTATAAGTACTCCTCGACCAAACCCCTGTTGGATTCTCCGTTGGAGATTTCAATTCTCTTATAGCTTTCTGGACATCTTCTTGGTTGATTGAAGTCTGCCTCCTCGTTCTAAGATAAGGTTTAGGTTCTTTGGTCGGAATTTTGTCTGTACTTTGGTCTGGTCTTGTAGATTTATTCGTCAGTCTGTCTTGCCAGCGTCTTAGTCTGTTTTCTTTTTCATCCTTGATAACTTCAACTGGTTTTGATTCTGGAACTTCTGGGACTTGCACCGAGTAAGACGCTTGGACTTCTAACTTCGAGGGCCTTATTACTTGAGTTTCAGCGATTAGCTCTGAAGGTTCAGGTTTTTTCTCGTCCTCAGGGGAGCTGGAGTCAGTGTTCCTCTTGTACCGCCTCGTGCGTCGAGCTGCTGAAAATCTGTCGAACTGTCCATCTCCTAAGATCTCTTGGCAAAGATCTTTCATTTCTGCTGTTGCTTTTTCACTGACATTCGATCTTATTGGGAATGATGGTTGAAATTTTCTACAGGGTTCTTTTTCTGAAAACAAAAATATTTCAACTTTAATCTTGTTGCTTTTTATGACACAATAGAGTTTACAATTCTGTGCAAAACTTCATGTTGCAGTTAAGCAGTTAAGCTTCGGCGAATTCACCTTGCCTAGTCATTTTCTTTACTAATCGCCTAGTCATTTTCTAACCAAATTTTCTTTAGACCCAGCGGTTTAGGCTGGACAACAATTACAATTTATTTTATAATTATTAGTAGGTTCCATATTAGTTTGTCTCTATAATTACCTGGAGGTGGATTAAACATCTTTCTCTGAGCTGGTGGAGTTTCAATATTATCCGAGTCTATCTCCACCCTACTCTTATCCTTATCCTGGGAGACCTGCACAAGTGGTAGTTTTCTCTTATCTTCCTCCGTGATGGCAACCAACGGCACTGGTTCAATGTTCTGCCGTGAACGTTGTCTTCGGAGCCGGAGTCTCATCTCTTCGTTCTCATCTGTCTTACGCCAGGGTACTCGCGTATCTTTCTTTTGAGGTTGGACGTCTAGAATAATACATTTATTACATTTTTATTGAATTTAGAATTAAAAAAAACCCTATAACTTTCAGACGGCGGAACCGATTTCGATTAAACATAGCTCAGAACACTCCCGCCTAATTCACCTTTCAAACAAAAGAAACAAAATCAAAATCGATTCCTCCGTTCAGGAGCTACGATGCCACAGACAGATACGTCAAAATTATAACAACCCGTCGTTTTTGCGTCGGGGGTTGAAAACAACTATGAGTATAAATAAGGGGTAGGTATGTTAATCTTTTATTTTATCTATACTGCACTTGGACGACCTTTTTATGGATATTGTTTTTGCTATCAAGTTATTGGTCATACAAAATATGGTACATAATACATTCAATCTCTGACACAATACCTAAACATTAGGCATATCAAACATTGTATGAATTGAATGTTAGGTTTATTGAATTGAGTCGTCATAGTGCAAATGTTTTTCGAAACTGCGTAGTGAACCCACCTAACTCACTGTATCATTGTCTCAAAATGTAGTCAAATGAATTCATACAGCATTATAACTCTAATTCGTATTTCGCTGATGCTAGAGAGCATCTTACCTTCAACAGCTTCAATAGTGCTGACGACGGCTGCGTCGTGCAGCACGGCGGGGCGCCACTCCGCGCGACCTTCAGCGAGGGGCTCCAGGCCTCCGCCCCCGCTGCCGCAACTCTCTGGGGAAATAGGGTAAATTATGTTACAAAAACAAAGCTACAATTGCAGTGGCTTAGCATAGTGTGGTTAAAATACAGACAGGTCGAACGTATACTGATACGAAAGAAGAAGAAACAGCCAAGAAGGATAAGTGGAGGGTAGATTTTTGTACCGGAATCGTTTTCCAAGGACCTCCTGTTGGCCTGCAGCCGACGCGCGCGGTCGCGTAGCTCAGCATCTCGTTTCTCTCCCTCGCTGTTCGCTCGCAGCCATGACTCTATCTTCTGACGCCACTCTCTGGAAAATATATATAAAACATTAAAGTGTATGTAGGTACCTATATGTTTGTGGAGGATACAGGCGTCGCTCCCTGTAAATGGTCCCAGGAAATAGCTACATTTACAAGAAAGAAAAAAGTAGTACCTACCTACATAATGGAGAAATAAGGAACTTCGTTACAATAGTAATAAGGTAGGTATAATGACATACTTGGGTTTAGCGTTGGTGTCGGTGGGTGTAGTGGGGGCTCCCTCCCGCGGGGCCCTCGGCGAGGGGGCTCTCTCCCGATCTAGGACTTCGAGACGTGGACGAGACGCTCCGCGACGGGACCACGAACGATCTGGAACATTTCATATCGATCTTAATAACAATAACATACCATTTAGGCTCCATTTAAGCTTTCCTTAAGGGATTATTCAACTCAAATCGTTTAAAGATCTTTGCTTTCTAATTAGACATTACCAGGAATACCAGGTTTTTTACCTAATTTTTTTTCTAATATTTTATAAGACAACTCCTCTTGAATTCCTTACCAAGGCTGCCCCAAGCACTCCTTTCCCGAAGGTCATTAGCAGCTGGAGACGAATGTCGGAGGAACTCCAGCAGACCTTCCTCGTCTCCTTCCCCTGGACTGGCGCGACTGCGGCGGCGCAGGCTGCCCGTAGGAGTTACATCTAGAAAGAATATGAATAAGATAGATAAATTAGATAAGATATAGATAAGAAAAGCTAGATATATAAACTCTTTATTGTACCATATTAAACCTTAATTCTAACATAAATTCTTGCCTAAAATTAATATAAACCAATTAATATGACACAATGGGCGGCCTTATCGGTAAAATAGCTATACTTAACTCCATGTCAAAAGAACCTTTACAGAATAAAATAAACTAGTAGAACGTCCATTTCGCAATAGGATAATATTTACCAGGTGATGGTGAAGCATCATGCGGTCCCGGTTTCCTCAAGGACCGCCTTCCCAGTCCGTTCCTGATGTCCAGCAGTAGAGACTCCATCAACGACTCGCATTCCGATACCGGTGTGCTGCACACGCTGCTGCTACCTGCTGCAGTTACAAGAACATTGTCATTAAAATGATTTTTAAAATTATTTGCCCTCGGTGGGGTTTAAATCCGCAATCCCTGTTTCACCACAGTTGTACTCCATGTGAATTTATTCATCAGTAAGAAGTCGTAAGTATCATTTAAACATGAATGTTTCATGTCTTAAAGCCTATAAAGATGGATTTTGTCATTGGTACAAACTTACCAGTTCTTATCTTATTGCTGTGCAGTTCCCTCGCCCTGCGTCGTGCTGCCGCTTGCTCCTCGTGGGCTCGACGTCGCTCGTTCTCTGCTACCGCTGAACGGAACTTACAGCAGAACTGCACGAACGTCTGCGAAATAAGACATGTTTAATGTCAACCTTTGCCATCACCTATGTCCTCGTCGCATCTAACATATCTTTAGATTACCTTAAAGCACTCTTCTAGTTTGAAAGCCACTGGATCTTCACAGAAGAACTCAGCCAACTGCTTCCTAATGTTTTCCACCTCCTCCATGTCTTTATTCAAAGCTGATACCTCTTGCTCTGCCACCTGAAAAAGTTGGTTTTCTGATGTATTTACTTTATTATAAAAATTGACTTCTTGTCTTGTGATATCTTTTTACTTCAGTTTCATTGATGTCTTCACCACATTTCCCTCTCAACCCAGGTCTTGATCTCATTAACTTAGTGAATTGTAAGTACCACGGATGCCTTCGCTATATTTACCTGTAAGAAGTCTCCCATCTGATCCTTGATGTCCTGCTTGGTGTTCGGTAGTTGTATCTCCCGCTTCAACCCTCGGATCCTCTGATCCAAAGTTTTGATTTCGTTTGTGAGTTGTTCTACGGATGCCTTCGCTGCTTCTTCTAACACTCGCGTGTCATCCGCAAAGTGGATCAGTTCTTTGTTCTTACGTTCTGCTTGCTGTAACAGAATATACTTATAGATATAGTTTATATCTAAGTTAAACAAAAATGTCCACTGCCCATAACAATAGACACATTTGGTTATTAAGTCAGTTACTAATGATATCACATAGAAGGTAATTTTATCTGTCCGTTGAAGTGTTCATTCAACTTTTCGTTGCTGTAGAAGGTTCAAACCTCAGTGTGGTTTTTGAAAATATTTTTTTTATATGTTGTTTTTTGACATTTTTATATTTTTCTACCTCAGCGACGTAATGCATAAGAGTGACCCCGGGTTTGTTGGCACGTATGTCAGGTAGCTTCTGTAGTGAAGACAGGCGCACGCCCGCGGCTCCGCCTGCGTATCCTCCGGCGTTCAGGAAGTTACCAGCTATCAGAGCTATGTATAGCACCTCCTGTGAACATACAAACAATGCATAATTAGTTGTCATAATCACCTATACCTACTGTGATTATTGTTAAATGTATAAACCATTGTTCAGACTCTCTTTTGATGTTCTAAACTTTAGTGTCTAAACAATCCAAATAACAACTAAAAATATTTTAAAAATATGTTTCAGGAGACATTTTTTTGTTTTGTCCATTTTCGATTTTTCTCAATATTAAAAAACGCGATACTGGCGAGATGCACAAGACGTGCGTAACCAGAACTTTTAGACAAAAGCTACATTATACCTGCAAAGCCCTGGAGTTCATAAGGTCGTCTCCAGCCACGAGGATCGCATTGATGGCACTCTCCAAGTACCCAGCAGTTGATGGCCATTCCTCCTTTAGCAGCATACATTCTATACGGAGTTTGTAACTGAAAAAACATTTTTTTTAATTAAACTATAGATATTTTTATGTTTTCAATTATTCAATGACCTTCGTAATTGTACTGCAGCGGTGGTCTTACCAATCGATCTACATGGACAACACTCCAATGACTCAAAGTTACGGAGAGCTTTATTTTTTTAGGTACGACGGAGGCTCGCTATAGCATCTACTGGAGGAATTTAATTTAACAGCTCCTGTGTAGCAATTTTCAAAGATAAAATGGGTTTAACATCTAATAAACCATAGTTTTGCAAAGTACAATTATATGCCATATGTACTTGCTTATCCTGGTATACTGACTTTGGCAAATGTATAAGCTGCAACAGAAACCGCTCGGCGTTCCCCAACTTGGCGTTGTCTCCAGAGAACGCTCGCAGCATGTCCACCTCATCTATCTCCGGGAGTATCTTGAGGAGACCTCGGAGCTTCTCCGTACCGATCTCGTCGTGCTGACCCTGGCTGATCAGCTGGATTATGTCCTCATTGGAGCTGGATTAATGGACAAGATTAAGTCAAAGTATGCTGCTAACATCAGCTATTAAAAAAGTCAAAAAAAGGCTAAAAAAGTCTTTTGTTAATGCTGGATTTTAGTACTACGGTACTAAATTCAGGGGCTTTGAGTGAAATGGATTCCTAAGGAGTAAAACCAGTTTAATCAGACTGTCAGACAGACAAGAAAGTGATTTTATAAGGGTTTCTTTTTGACCTTTTGAGGGACGGAACCCTAAAAAAGAGGGCTAAATAACTGCACTTATGCAATCTGAACTCCTCACCTTCTAAATTGCTTTAAGAAGATGTTAACGTTAAGACTTCTCTTGCCATCCAGCAATGTGATCTCGTTGTCCTTCCGTCTCCTTTCCCCGGTGTCTCCGAGGGGACTCCGGCCCAGGCGTGGGCTCGAGCCTGCTGAACCAGGGGGTGCTTGCTGGAAAACCGATAAGTTATACAGATAAGTTTGTTTTATCAGATAAAAAAATTGAACCCTGGACCTTTGGTGCCAGTGTCGATTTATAGTAATTTTATCAGATCAAGGATCGAACCAGTAAACATGGATACCTTACCTGTTGACAGAAGAGTCCCTCTATCTCAGTCCAGTCCAGTTCTGTCTTAGGCGAGTGTTTGTGGCTTGACGCTACTTGGGACCAGATATTGTTCTGACCTATCACCTGGGGAAAAATACAGCATAAACATCTGATGGCATCTACAGTTAGGTTACCAGGTTGTATATATATTATACACTGACAAAAAGTTCTATTAAAATTCTTATTTAACGAGATTAAAACCCGGCTGCGCTTGGGTAATATTTTACAAAAATGTAGATGGTAGATACTTCTTTAGTTATCTGTTCTCAACCTACCTCTTTTAATTAAACTCTTTTGTATCGTTGACATTACCATCTTGCATACTTTAATAAGTTGCTATAGTTACCTACTATACCTACCTACGTGACCGTAACATGACACTTTTTTGCACACTCACAAAAAAGTGTCATATCAGGGTCACGTTGTTGACATTGATAACGTCTTCGAAATCTATGAACACCGTACTGCACTCAGTACGGTGTTCATCGATTTAGAAGAACATTTATCACTTCAAAAAGTATAAGCTGGCCCAAAACATTGTACCTTCCAAAACGACTGCGTTACTGACCTTATTATTAGGTATCTTATTCCAGTTAATGGTCTTCATCTTGGTCTTCGGTAAGGGGGTCTCCTGTTGTGGCAGCTTCACGTCTAAAGCGGGAGGTGGGGGCGTGGGGGCAGATGGTGGCGGGGGGGCTAGTGGGGGCGGGGGGGCCATGGGCGGTGGCGGGGCCAGCGGAGGGGGAGGCGGGGGGATACCTGGAGAAATAGGAAATTATTTAGTCAAGTCTCTATATTTACACAGCTAATATAGTAACATGTTATCTATATATATGAAATTCTCGTGTTACGGTGTTAGCTACCAAACTCCTCCGAAACGGCTGAACCGATTTAATATGAATTTTTTTGTGTATATTCGTTAGGTCTGAGAATAGGCCAATAGTTTTTTTGTATATGTAGTTATAAGTTAGTACTTTATAATATAGTAAACGTAAAAGTTTGCCGATCCCTGTAACGCGGTAGGACAACCTGCCTGCTTCGCAGAAGGTTTTGAGTTTGATTTCCGATTTGTAAAAATGTTGTTTTAGATCTAGTTGTTTTTGTATACCTGAGTATCTAATGTACCTATTTAAAACAGAAAAGTATAAAGGTATTTTATCGCGTTGTCTGGCACCTAAATTATAGGTCTAGTTACTTCGAGCTAAGTGGCGCTATATGTTTTTTTTAATGTAGGGTATTTTACGAAAATACTCCCAGGAATAGAGCTATCAAAATCTGCAAACGTTTACTCACAAGGTGGCGGTGGTGGCGCTGCAGGCGCAGGCGGAGGTGGGGGCGGAGACAGCGCCCGCTGAAGGCTCTGCTTTCTACCACCAGATATATCACGGTGCTGACAGGTGCAACCCATTTTAGCCTAGAACGAAGCGAGGTGATCAATGTTTTAACAAAAAGGTAGGCATTTACTTCTCAAAAAAAAACATAACCCTCCCTTTTGACTTCGCCCGCGCCGTAGAAAACAAGTCTTAGTCTAATTGTAAGTATTCTAAAAGGCTGATCAAGATTAACTTAGGTCTAACTTCATTCCAGTACCTTTTACTGCTACAATTTATGAAGTGGCAAGTGTCTTTGAATTCACAGGACAGGCAGATTCTTTAGATCATTTATTTGCAAAGACAGTAGGTTTAGTTTACAGTAGGTCTTAGGCACAGTATAAGTTCTTGTATTTTTACTTATAAAGCATGCAAATGTCAAAGGCTTGAGTGTATCATTTAGAGCAGAGGATATCATTTGTTTTTTACCAATGATAGGTCAGCGTTTGACCACTATCACACATCCGCCTATTGGCGGGTGATGATGAAAGTAACTCAAAACGATAATTTACCCTCCGTAAAATCAGCCTGATCATTATTAAAGACCTAAAACCAATATTTCCCTTTTGTTTTGCTACTACTTCCTTGGGATCTATTCAGAAAAGTTGCTGTCATCTTACCTGAACGCTGGGAGCTCGGAGCAGCTTCGCAGCGTCTTCATTATTCTCCAACAAGGTGGCTCGATGGACCAGCGTCTCTGCAGTGTCCCAGATGATATCACTAACTGCTTCCTTAGGATCTATTCGGAGAAGATGCTGGAGAATGCTTAAGAATGGAATCTCTTGGGGCGTGTCGGACACCTGTAAGCCATAACATATATGAATTCATGAATTTATTGGTATTAAACACTTCTTGTAATTTTTTCTACCTATGCAAAGCGAACATGTTTCTACTATCAGCTGACCAATCGCTTTTACAAGCTATTAATCTAACAAATTTTAATTTTACTGAACCTCATAAAAGAGGAGCTAACCTGTTTCAATATAGCATAGAAGACATCAAGGTGGGAGTTCAAGTTGATGCCTCCAGGACCCTGAGCCTCGTCGCTCTCCCTCTGCTCCTCGAAGACATCCAGCTGGACGCCCAGGTCTGGATGACTGGCGGCTTCATGCCTGGTGGAATTATACACATGAGATATTTCGGTCTGAGGAAAAAGTCATAAGTTGTGTGCGATTTTGGAACATTGGTGCACTAGGAGTGAACGGCAACAAATTAGTGAGATTAAAATGCAAAATTAACCGCCATTCTTCGCAAGTATAAGAAGTCTTGAGAAGAAGACTACATTTATTACTTTTCATCTCACGAGTGATGAGTGCAATTGAGTCATATTGATACGTAGGTCATAAAGGTCGCTGGAATCTAAAGTCACAATATTTTAATCTAGTCTAATCCTTTAGGTACGTGTCATTATTTTTCTATTTAATTATGTAACCTTGTACAAAATAAGAGTAACATGATTTTTTGATGCCCTAAAACTCAACAAGACACATTACATACAGGTCAGGAAATGTAGAGCTAACTTCTTCATGACATAAATAGAATGACAAGGGCCAACAAAACTGTAAAAGATTACATCCATATCATCCATATGTTCTTCTTATTTCGGGGTCTGCACTTCGACCCAGTGGGATCTTTTGTGTTATTTTTTTCATATTTTACCTCGTAAGAAAATATGGACTAAGTGAGAGAGTCAACGATGAGATGATGTTTAATATCATTTATTTTTTTTTACTTTTTTTTTTTTTATCACTTTTATTTTTAATCATATAAAACTAGCTGCGTCCCGCGGTTTCACCCGCGTAAGTCCCGATCCCGTGGGAATATCGAAAAAAATATCCTATGTCCGTCTTATGATTGTAAGCTACCTCCCCACCAATTTTCAGTCAAATCGGTTTAACCGTTCCCGAGTTATAAATGGTGTAACTAACACGACTTTCTTTTATATATATATAGATATACTCACTAGCAATTAAGTACCAGCATAGGAACTACTGCCGACAAACTGCTACGCAGTTTGGCAGAATAATATGTAAAAATTATTTTTAAGTGTTTGTGGTAAATAAATAAATTAAAAAAAAAAAAAAAAAATATGAAATAATGGAAGAAGAAGCCTTATTGAGTCGACCTCTTATAAATTGGGATAAGAACAGGAAAAAAATAAGAAGATATATGTACACTATCTAAAAACCGTGCAAAGCCAAAACATAAAAAAAACCGTATCAAAGCGATTATTTCCAGATTGAGTCAAGTGTATTAATGATTACGAAACACCGATTATTCACGTTTTTGCACTCGGTTTACATATTAATCTTATTATTCATGATCTCTTGCCATATTTGGTGGTCCCTCGTTGGTCTGCGCCCACGCATCTGAGCCTTTTTGTTTGCTTTATAGTGTAGAATAAGGAAACTGAGGTCTTGATTCAAAAAATAGGTTATAATTCAAACTGTAATTTGTTTTTAGCAGGTATTGATAGGTTTAAATTTGTAGAATTTTTGTGTTATTTATGATAAAAAAACAAGGCGATTTTCGTATTCAAATAAAAATAGTTTCTCTAAACTTTTCATCATTCGGTCAAACATTTTTTAGAGCAGTAGGCTGGTAAGTCCAAATTATATTACCGTGTCGTATCTTGCAAAAAGTTGTGAGCAAAAAACCGTGACAAAAACAGGAAAACTAAAAATCGAAACCAATGTTTTTTATTCTTGAAGGCATTTAATTTATTGTTTTAAAATCTCCTGCTGTGAGAAAATTATAATTGGTTTCTGTAAAGGACTAATGAATTGACATTTATGAATAAAGATATTTAAAACATAGTACGGCAAGTATCAACAAACTCTTTGTAGTATTATATCAGACTAGCAGCACTCCGCAGTTTCACCCGTGTAACTCCCGATCCCGTGGGAATATCAGGATAAAAAGTAGCCTATAGCCTTCCTCGCTAAATGGACTATCCAACACAAAAATAATTTTTCAATTCGAACCAGTTCCAGAGATTAGCGCGTTCAAACAAACAAACAAACTCTTCAGCTTTATAATATAAGTATAGATAAAAATTACGTCATTTTTTGCTCTATAAATATAAAGAGCAAAAAATGTTTTATAAACAAATCCAAATGGCCAAAATGCAGTTCAAAAACGCTTCTTGGCAAGGCTTTTTGGATCGATCCAGTGTTAAGGTTTGAGATTAAAGTATCGTTTGATAGTTTACTAAGCGCTAACTAAAGCAACCTTTAAAGTAATTATCCACGCCCACACTATATTTTATTCAACGACAAAAACACAATAACTGCCGACATTGCTAACCTTTTTGTTACTATCAACTACGGATTAAAACAAAACTAGTATTTTAAATTATTAACTCTTTGAATTTAATTAGGCATAATAAACCTATAAAGGCTATTTCCGCAAACATTACCTACTGTATGTTTATAAAAAGTCATTTATGTGGATTAAGAAAGGTAGTGGACCAAGAGTTGATGAGCAACCCCTGTGGAACGCCTTGGTTGAAGGTATTTAAAGTATTGCTTACCTTAGGTTATTGAGAGTGGGCAGAAGACCAAGTCCTGGAAAAAGAAACATCACTTTAACAAAAAATAAATTAAAAAGCGCGGGGGAGCTTTGTCAAAAGCTTCACCAAAAACCAAGAACTTTTATTCAAAGGTATAGGAAATGTCTTGAATTTGTAAAGTTTGATTTGCTTATAAGTTCACTCAGCCAGCTCTAAAACTTTACAGATCGAAACACACTGAGTACACCTATACTTTGAATCTTACCAATAAACTCATTCCTGACCCTGATCCTATCAGGCAACCTCGGAGCCGAGATGATGAGACAGTTGATAAACGCCAGCAGCGCAGTCTTGTAGTCCGTCGTGGTGGCACTCTTCAACTCCTCGACTACCACGGCGAGGCGGTACCGCTCGCTTTTGAGGGCCTAGGACATGAGATGATCTTTAGTAACATAATAGAAAAACCTAAATATAAAACGTTTTACCACTACTTGTTCACAATCTGATGGTTAGTGACGATACGATACCTCACCACTATCATCATATCAGCCACAGGAAGTCCACTGCTGAACATAAGCCTCCCCCAAACACTTCAAGAGCGATCAGTCTAATGCTCACTCATAACTTGAAGACCCTCAATCACAGAGTAAACAAAGAAGACATATTCTTACCTTATACCGATCAAGGGTGTCAACTGCTCTAGCGTACCCCTCAGCATTGTAGACACACAACGCTGATAGGAGCTCGAACACCTGCAAACGAAAGTTCCTTGAATCTCTTGAACTACTAAAGTTTTAAAACATAACCCTTCTTTCGGCTTTGTCCTATTCGGTATAAAGAGCCCCATTATTATGGCCCATTACAGGGCAAAGACAGTTCTCAAACGAGTAAGACGGTATATGGATATTGGATTCTATAGTAAGTTGTAAGGTGTATCGGTTTTCTCGCGATATTTTCCTTTAGCGTAAAAGCATACAAATTATTGTTTATAAGAACCCATTGTGGTGCAAAGTCATCGGGATTCGAACCCACGACCTTCGCAGTAAGTCAAGGTATCTTTCGCCCAATAAGCCAACCTTGCTCATTAAAATGTCTTTAAATTAAGTTGTTATTTTAAGAGAAAATGTCAAAAATATAAACACAAGGGTCAGCATTTCGATCTAAAAAGAATAAGCGACCATAATTGAGTAATAAATTTTTTGTGCAACCTTTTGAACTTATTTAAAATATCGTAGTTTTTATATGTCACAAGAAACTAAAGTGGATGCAATGTGTTTGGTTTGATTACATTTAATAAAGTTCAAGTGCGATGTCATAAGTGGCGATGAGTGGAATGTCGTTCAATATTTATTTATATTTTTCGTGAAAAACGCCTGGACACTGTTACAGTAATATAATATAAGCCATTTTGGTAAGACTGACGGACGACCAAAGTCAAATATTTTTAAAATATTTGATATAAATATATTTACATTGGCTATATGCATAAGTCTTGTGAAGCCGTTAATATTTTACCTGTTTTTTAACCGGCGCCGCTGGCGAGGTGAGCGCGGCCGCGAGTTTCCCCGCATATTCTGCATGCTCTACGATGTAGTCCAGCCCCACTCGGCTCTCCATGCCGACACTGGAAAAAAATATTAAGATTTTAGATATTGTAGTAACCGATTCTAGAAGAATACTGCTAACATAAAGTGGGATTGGGCGAGATACGGGAATCAAAAGATGGTCACGCAATGGCTTTCTGTTATCGATATCGCCAATCGACGAAAAAGTGTTGTAGGAAGTTAACATAAGCCAACGAAAAGTCACGTGGTGGAGAAAAAAAGATGGTAGACAAGTTTCATCGTATGCCAATTGTATACAATGCTTCATGTTATTTCATACAAAAATAAATACGATTGACGATATCGCTAATGGAAAGTAATCTTGTCTAGGGGGGCAGATAGATATTACCAATGATATATTAAAATAGCTTTCGCCAAAATCCTTTCTCAGCGGACCCCTACGTTATAACTGCTCTAGGTTTGCCCGATTCGTCTTTTAGTTTGGGCTGTGCAGTGTGCATTGATATGATCAATCAGTTAGAACTTAGAATTTTATAGATTTAAATTCAATTAATCTTAACCCGATTTATTTATTTATAAACATTTTACGACCTAGCTTTTTTAAATCTGTGAACACGTTAATCGATTAAACATTTAAAATAGTCTTAAAGTTACGCTCTAAAATTGAAATATCACCTTTTTTGGTAGTCATATGAGTTCTAATGTTTTTTATTACAATAAAATAAATAAATTGACGGAGTTATGCTAATTGACAAACGGGTAAATATTTAAAATAGGTATTTGATGGGTTCCGTATGAAATTCATATTTTACCGAAACCTTTTTTTACTACGCTATAGCACAAAAACGAAAATTTGAATGGGTTAGTGAATGTACATTTGTATTTTTGTTCCTCAATCACTTGAAAACTACTAAGCCGACTTCAATCGAATTTGAAATAAATATAGCTTGATCATTTCAATAACCCATAGGCTACTAATTTTAATCATAATATTTTACACAATCCTGTACAAAAAGTTAGGTGATTATGAGATAAAATAAGAAGAAACTCCCGAGACTTTAACGATTTAAATCACAAGATGCAGCTAGTTATTATTTCGTTGTTTTTAGACAGTTAAAGGAACCCTAAAACTTCTACATAATAATGTAATAGATCAGGTTATAATAATCGTTTCTGCTAATCGATAGGTTTATTCAAAACATTCATTACTCGAGACCTTTGATTCTAGGTATTTCATTTATAATAAATTATGTATTTAGAAAAGTCCATGTTAGAAACTTCGTACACCTGGTTGAATTAAATAAAGACTCCTCATTTTTTATCAAATTACATATTAACCATTTTGTTATTGCTAATAACAATGTAAAGCAATAGAATGATAAGAAATGATTTGGGAAAATTGTAATCCTATGCGGACTAAGTCGCGGACACAATCTAGTTTGAATAGGTAT
Organism: Idaea straminata; assembly: GCA_951213275.1. Lineage (NCBI taxonomy): Eukaryota > Metazoa > Arthropoda > Insecta > Lepidoptera > Geometridae > Idaea > Idaea straminata. The sequence goes on from OX577862.1 coordinate 649,905, forward strand.
AATAGTCTAAGATCCTTTTAAGAAGGACCTTTGATATAAAATACTTTTCATCCATTAACCAGCTCGGTGAAGGTCGTTCTTAAAGGGATCCTATACTTAATATAAAATCTACCTGTATACCAAATAAACAATGTGCCTGTAGTTACCTATATACTTCTTGGCAGCAGATATAGGTATTTCACACAAATATATTCGAAGATACACAGTTCCACAAACAGTATGTTTATAAGATATTCATTCTAGGAACCCCTTACTATCTGTCAGCATAATCTGCGACTTCTTTGCATGCCAATTGACACCTGTGTTTTGAATTATCTTTAACTATGTCCTCATCCATAATTATAAGTATCCTAACCGTTTTTCTGGTCACCATATTACAAGCTCAGTCGCTTAATTTGTACTTGAGCTGTTTTCCGCAACTAGACCTCTTTAGTTGGGTCTTTTTTACGTGAATTGGAGTAGACTTGTCCAACACTTATAACCCTCCCAGTTTAGTCGCCCGTGTCCAGAGGAAAGAACTCGACAATACTTCTGGAGCCAACTACTCGTATGTTGCGGGTTTCATCACTGTTTTCCTTCACCATAAGAGCAATTCCAACTAGCGCTTAGTTGATTGCTAGATGGCGCTGTGTGCATAGCCGTAAAATATTTATTTATTAAATTCTTTAACTTGCACGATCGTATGAGTTACAGAGTTTTGAAATTAACCGCATCACATTGACGGACGGCGTTTCTCCGGTCTTTTCGTAAGCATGATTAGTGCAACTCAATCTAAACGTCGGGTAAATATTAAACAAACTAGTAGTTAATGCAAACGCGACCCGTGAGCATTAAAAAAACAGTTTTGAGGTTATACTCCATTTTACTCGCCATCTGCTATCAAATCAAGACCGTAAAATAATGACATAAAGTAAAATAATCACTGTCCATTTCCTGAGTCAGTTAAGGCGCGAATTCAATGTCAGCCGTTAAGGGCAGCTACCACTTACACCTGATGACCTGACCAAATTAGGGTCGACCTCGTTGGGAGGTCGCGTTGAAGGGTTAACTTCATACATACTTTTTAAACACTGACATAGGAAATTTCCTTACGGAAAGGACCTGAACTACCGAACAAAAAGCGCGTAAACTTTTTGAAACTTTTGCCCTTTAAATTTGCAAAAAAATCGTATTTCTATAGATAGCTGAATTAATACAAAGGCTAGTTTTTATTCCAAAATTCTTACGGGATCAAAACTAACGAGGGATAAAACTGGGGGGCGCTCGCGCTGCTAGTATGAAAGTTTGTGTGTATGTTTGTTACTCCTTCAAGAAAAAACTATTGATTTGATTGTTATGAAATTCGGAAAGCTGAAAACTTGGACTAAAACAATTTGCTACTTTTTATTTGTAAATTCTTATGGATAATTATTTAGGTAAGTATATTTAGTTCGAGATTTTTTAATGTGGGGATTTAATTATGTGGGATTTAATTGGGACTAAATCGAAAAAAAGCTACGAATCGAGGGTTTATTTAGTTCATCTGTGACCATGGTCAGCTTTAAAGTTCACAAAGTTCAATATTAAAATCCCGTTCATTGATAAATAGATCCCCTGCATTTATGAATCAGTGTACAATGTAGGTACCTACACACAACAAAAGCTACTTGTAAGTGCAACAAGAACAAAAAGCTCTCCTCTCCTACACAGCATTGAGCTTAACAAGCTCTTCCAGTGCGATGACCGGTTACTTGATATGTACGTCTTGATCGATCGGGAGCACATGATACTACTACCTACGTTAAGACAAAGTCAATAAGACATATATTAGTTATCAAGGATTATTAGAATTTCGCCACATCTTTATCCTTGGTAGTTGATAGATAAATTATTGATTTAGACCAAAAGAATATCGATGCCGATAATAAATAATATCTATGAATTCTGTGAGGTATCGTACGCTTCGCTTCTTGCAAATTATCAAACGTGTGTCAGTATCTCCAATTTATTTCTTTATGAAAGTGATGAAAATGGTTAATTTCTTCATAGTTCATACTTAGCTGCTTTGTGAAAATAGGTTGACCTTTTTTTTATTGATAATCGGTTTTTTTCTTTATAAATAACTTATTACAGGACTAACGAGAAGTAAGTTAACAATTCAACAAAACGACTACATACTTCTATTTATTATCTGTAAATGTAACGTAGGTTTGGCTATCATGTACTCTCGGTGTAATAAGTCTGTTCTAACCAGATTGCCTGTATCGTGGGCTTGAAACTGATCCCTTGAGACACATGAGACTTTAGTTGGGAAAAAAATGGTTCATGTGGTGTAGGTAGTATTGGTTCGCGGCAAAAACTTAAATTGTCATTTAATTAATGCTTTACAGTGTTTTAAGAAAACCTTATAATCTCCTTAAATTACATGATGGTCCTTAAGACGCTATGTTAAGACGTTAAGAAAAATATTTTTTTGGAAAAGTATCTTAATTTGCCAGAGTATGTATAGGTATATGAAATTCAAAAAAAGTTGTATCAACAATACCACTATCTTGTCTAATTACACACAGTCAGCATTGGTGTTGCTACATTTCGAAATAATTAACTCTAGCATAATTCGGAAGGTACAAATTGAATAAATACCCATTATTTTCCTCGTGGACTATTGGTAAGAAATCATCCTCCAACCTTAATCCCGATATTCCCACGAGTTCGGGACCTACGCGTATGAAACCGCAGGACGCTACTAGATATTCAATATTCTAGTTGTGTATTTTCTCAAAACTATTGTCTCGGTGAAATTTCTCTATGCTCTATGCTCATGCGCAGTGAAAGCGCCCTCTGACCTTTCCCGTTGAGGTATTATCCCTAAAACGTATGTTCTAGTACTGTTTTTACACTTTTAAGGTCTTCGCCTAGAATACAGTAGGTACTTAACGAACGTAACCGGAATGGTAGATTGTGCACCAAGGGAGTAAAACAATGTCTTACGTCACAGGTGGCATATTGGACCCCGAGCGTGATGAGGTTTGCTCGGGAGTTATATATGAGTCCTGAGTGAAGCGAAGGGTTTTAGTCGCCCAAGACAAAGACATGCTTAATCCCGAGGTGCATAGGTACTCTAATTTTCATATCGTCTGCGAAAGAATGAAAGCCAGACTCTTTACAATACCTGTACATTGATATTAGAGGTAAACCTATTTGCTGAGAACTTACGCCAAAATCCTAGCCTACTAGTTTTGTTGTAGACCAATCCAATGCCTTTTTTGTGAAGTGCATTATGCCCGTGTGCTAAGAGTTTTATAAGAATTTCAACATTCCAAACTCAAAACACTTTCATCCCTTGGGAATTTCATACAACATTCTTTACCTTGGGATTCAATGACTTGTTTTACGTTGAAATCACTAGGTCTATTATCCAAGATTCTAGAGCTGCAGGTGTGATAAGCCTTTTTATCGAATTTGATTAATTCCCAACTTTTTTTTTAGATTATCTAAATTACAAAGAAGAAACATTTGTTTGTCTGAAACGATGTATTAGGCCGATTTTAACGAAACTTGATACAGAGGTAAATTAATTCATTGGGAGACTTCAAAAAAATGGAAGAGGTTCTCAAATCATCGCGTAGATATAAATAAGTTTTTATTTATTTTTATGTGGGTATGTTCACCGTTTTTACATTGTACGTAAAAACGGTGTACGTATACACTGTTTTTGTTGAAATTGGGATACCTCAATGGTGGTTCCATGAAAATTTGGTGAGGATATGTCTGCCCCCCTTAGATAATATTACTTTCCATTGTCGATATTGCCATTCGACAGACTGATAAATATTATTTTTTGTATGAAGTTGACATACATCAACGAAAAGTCACGTGGTCTTGCTTTAGAGAAAAAAAATCGTAGATAAGTTTCATAATATGCCAATTTCATACAATGTTTTATGTCAATTCATATACAAAAAATCTGTCGATTGGATATCGCTAATGGTAAGTAATCTTGCCTAAGGGGGCAGATGAGTCAAATACATGTCTGTATTTGTCTTCAAACATTAAATGTCCTAGTGTCATCTCTATTGATTGTAGTTTAAATGTCTCTGTTAAAACGACATCCTAAGATCGTGTTTACAATATTAATGAGCTGTAGCTGGATTAAGATATAGGAGCTGTCAATATATAATAATAAATGTTCATGTCTATCTGTCTGTTGCATAACGGACCGGGTCTTACCAAGGTCAATAACGATACCGTATGCCTCTACTAACTATTTATACTTTAGACAACCTTTGTGAAGTGGTGGGCGCACTGCGACACAGAGAGTCGTGGGTTCCATTACCGCCTCAAACATATCCTTAGGTACAGGTATTGCTTTTTGGTCTGGATGTTTTGTTTCTAAGTATTAGATTGTATTTACAAAAAAAAGTAAGTATATAAGTATTGTCTTATGGTCACCAAGACACAAGCCTACACAGAAAAAAAAACGTGTAAGAAATAATCCTCTCCGAGACGCTAGAGAATAATTTCTTGGTTTTAGTAAAAAAATCTTATAATTATTCAGCAGTATTATTTAACCTACAAGCAATATTTTTGTACTAAGAACACTTTACTGCTTATCATTTTCAAGAACATTTATTAAAAAATATATAAATAATGTATGTATCTATCTAGGTACTTATCTAATCAAAACAAGAAATTATTCTTTAGCGTCTTTAGTGAGAGGATTATTTCTTTCTTCAAGAAACCCTTTTTTCTGTGAAGTTGCTTATCTTGGGGCTAGATGGCGCTGTATGCAATGTCTTGCATTATTTATCAATTATTATTTATATTTTATATAATGAGCAATTATATCGATCACCCTGTATTATGGCAGGGCTGACGCACGAGTGCACAAATATGGTAACCATAGATAAAGGGAAGGCGATAGAGGGACACTACTGTCTATTGTTTTGACGTTTGATTACTTTGTTAGGGCTGCCATAACAATATTTAATTAAGTTACTTAAATTAATTACATAAATAGGTAGGTACATTAAATAATCTTTTCAGTACTCATACTCCGAAAGTAGGTGTAAAGGTGCCTGAAGAGCGTGTAGAAAGAAAAACTTTCAGCCCTAGGGAAAATCGCTTTCACTGACAGCTGTCATGTCAAATTATGGCTATTACGCATTAGGAACTTCAAAAACCTAACCTCCTTGCTTTGCAAAACACTACATAATATATAACCTCTTTCGTCTCAACCTTGTAAGAGGATCAGGTAGTATGGAGTCTCTCATTCACTCTCGTTATTTGGAAGAATTTTATGTATTATTCGTAATGAAAAGCACAGTGTTTACCTCGGGTAAAAGACTCATTAAGTCCCTCGAACTCCGTCTCGGGACTCAATGAGGGACTTTCACCCCTAGGGTAACAATGTACTATTATAGGTACAGCCAAAGAGACCGTTTACCGCAGGGGACCGTTAGGGGGACGGTCAATCGTGAACGTTAAAAAGTGGATAGTGTGGAAGCCAGCTTTTTTTAAATCAAAAGTTATTTAGTAGAAAAATACGGTCAAGAAGGGTTGGCTGATGGCTCCTACCTAGAACAGCGGATAAGCATCGCCTTACAACCTAATAACGCCGCCAGCCTTGTCGGCACACTTCCTTGGGCTCCCATTTGGACTTTTTATTTTTATTTATTGTAGGTAAGAAGGTAGTATATTCAATTAATTTAAGTTTTTATTATTTAATTATTGTGAAGAATATTTTATTTTTTGGTATTATCGTAAAATAGGCTCACTAAAAACATGTAAATGACTTATACAGGGTGTCCCGTAATTAAAGGATAAGCGGGCTTCTACGGATAGAGGACACTGGACACATTTATCCTGGATTACTATCCAAAAAACAGATTGGAATAATTCTTTCATTTGTAGTTTTGGAATCAAAAGACATAGAGAAAGGAGTAAAATTTTTCCTGCTTATCCATTCATTACGGGACACCCTGTAGTGTATATATTTGTTTTGGATGGATTTTTGTTACCCAAATATTATCATCGAAAACTAAACCTATCTACAAAATAATTATCAATATCTTTGATAATTATTTTGTAGATAGAAAACCACATTATCGTGACGCTGTTCCAACTTCTGAAGTTGAAGGCGTCAAATAGTTTTTTTTTATTAAACATATAAATTTTATACACATCTTATTGACAAGCGCTTAAAGTTTTCCACTGTCTGTTTTGACACTTGTTTTGTCTAAGTTTATGTGGGTTTTGATACAAAATAATATATTTTAGTCCCCAGCCGTCCAATGTGGCAACCCTGTTTCAAAGGAAGTGCGCACGCGTCACTCCGGATGTACAATTGTACATCGACCTAATATAAAAAAGTAATTAAAACGTCATCAAGCGAGGTCATGGTTTATTAATTTAGCTGTAATTGTTACCTTTTTTTTAAAATCCAGGTCTAATGTACCATGGCATTTCCTAAAGTAGACTTTAAACTACGTAAGCACGTGTAGTTCCAAATCGCAAAATAAATAGCGTTATCCAAAAGAGCAATATCTCTTTCCAAGGACCGGTCAAAATTCCTTGTAGCCAGTATTGGCAAAAAAATCGCATCCGTAAAATATTACGAAGATTTTTAAAGGTAGTCTAATTTATTTAATTACGGCAGATATGCATGAAAAATTGTTGATAAAATTCTCCATAATTGTAGAAGCTTATATCTAAATACATTTTTATTTATTTAGACAATTTTGTTTGAAGGGAACATGCATTTTCCGTTTGGCGGCTATATTTGTAGACCATAAGTTCCATTTGTTCAAAGTAAAGACTTGTAGCTTCTGCCCGCGGCTCCGCCTACACAATTCAATGTAATTCACAATTAAAATACGACCTTTGAGCGTTTCGTAAACAAACATTCACCTTGAGAACGGTTAATCGGTTAATTGATTTTTACTTTTAGCGAATTGTATAAAGAAAAATTGTTTGCAATGTCCCAGAGGCTCCAAAATGGAGCTAGTGCGATTACAACAAATTTACAACCTCTAACTAATACAATATTACTGATTTTAATTTTTTATATTTGGTGTGGAGAATGACTTAGACTTACTAAAATGAGAGGGCGTACCTATTCGTTCCGAAGGCACACATCCTAACTTAATTTTTAAGACGTTTTAATGTGATTTCATGCGAATAAGTCCATACGAATAAGTACATTTTGATTTTGACTTCTTATCGTATAAACCTCAATTTTCCCGGACCAGGAATCAGTCACACTCAAGACGGCGGGCGTATGTGGCTTTCATCAGGTCCTTTCTTTTTCAGGTAGGATACTATGCCCATAAAAGCAGATGCGCCATGTGCGATTTTTTGGACCACTGCAGTTGCAGACGATTATAATTTAATTTAAGAGTTTTTCGGGAAACATAAGCACATTTTTACTAGCCTTTGAGTTCTATACAATGCATAGTTTTTAATCGACGCAAGATATAACAATTTACTATGCAAACATTTTAATTACGATCTAATAGTAAACATGCCATAAATAATAACGCCATACTTCACTTAATAGAAACAAAATAATATAAATACCATACCTTATCTGCTATCTTGCAGATTGCTTGACCATATGGCGTGAGATCGCCCCTAACAGAGTGTTTTGTCTTATAACCAGGAAGTTTGCCTTATATGACACAACTTTAATGGCATATAACTGCGTAATTATCCTTGGATTAAAAATACTTAGAAAATTAAGTGTCTATATGGATCAGTGCCTGGCAGTTTCATCTGCGTAAGTCCCGATGTGTCGTGAGGATATCGGGATTAAAATTTGCCAAGGTTTATTTATCAGAGTTCTAATTATCTACATATCGAGTATCATCGCGAGGTTTTTCCAAAATTCCTCAAAAACAATTATGTATTTTTTTAATTAGTTTAGATATAGGTAGGTGGGTAGGTACTTACGATTATTTCCAAAAGACTTTCATGAGGATATCTGAAACGAAAAAAAAAAGATTTTAACAAACATTTTTCTTTTAAATTGTGAGACGGATTCAGTTAAGACGCGCTACTTAGTTTACATATTCTATCTATATTATGAAAAAAGCATAACGCTTTTTGTTAAAGCTCGAAATTAATTACCCAACTTTTCATACATTTAATGAATTCTATTCTCAACGGTAGGTAAGTAAATTCCAAAAATAATATTTATTGCCATTTAGGTACTCCATCGTTCACTTTAAAATCAAATTACCCCATAAAAATGCGACATAGTGAACGAATTCTTAGTTAACATTAAAACATCTATAAAAATAAAACCAGACTAATTTTAGACCTAGAAAGATTTCTCCATATAAATATCTGCGAGCATGGCTGCACGTAACTAGAAGCTGTGTGCGGTGCCATAATGGGAGTCAATATTGAGGATATTGCCGCCATGTCGAGTTACATTGGGAATTCAAACAAACGTGATTACGTCCAATCTAGCTGATGGGTTTTCTAACTAAGAATAAGTATAATTTATATAAAAAATGTAAAAAACGATGACTTTCAAACGCTTGGATAAAATCGCATTGGAATTAGTTCATCCGTTTATGACATAGACTCATAACATTAAAAAAATGTGAATAACCGTTGGTTTTCAACCCCATGCCCAAATTTATCGATTTTTTTTAATTGAATTTTATGGAATATCAATAACTACTTAGTTGCTTAGAATAATTTAAGAAATGCGGTTATCTATCCTCATGCGCTCCAAATTTATTTTAACACATTTTTTTGGTAAAACATAAGGGTCCATCCCATCCTTCCAATAAAATATGTTGTAATGACTCCACAATAATATTTATTAATTTTAATACCTTTGCTTCCAAATGATAAAAAAAAGTATTGTTGGCAATAAAATTATTTCGGCAGCAAGGTTCGATGGAATTGTTGGAGTCACTTGTTTGCTTGGGGAATAAAATGGGTAAGTTAAGACTTAAGTACCTACAAATGTTATTGTTATTTTTTTACCTAGCCTAATTTTCTCTCTTTCTTTTCTTAATAATTTGAAAAATATATTTAGTAATATTTTTCCTAACCTTACCGTTACTTAATTACCTAACTACCACACAATCTAAATAAAGAAATGCACTTGAAAACCTGAATATTTAGATAAATGTCGGTAAATACGAGTGACATTGGATTCCCAACACCAAATGTAATTGATAACGCACGGTTTAACAACGCTATGAATAGAGGTCGCCAAACATAAAGGAGGAAACAACGTTTCCGGGTTAACTAGCTTTTGCATTTGGATTTGTTTATATTTAGAAGCAGAAATATTGAGTACCTATTTACCACAAAATACAATTTAAAAATATCTAGTAATAAAATAAACTCAAATACCTAAAGGGATTGGATTTGCAACATCCGTTACAAATTATAACGTCAGAAATACATCATTTGTGGCGTTCTATTTATAAACTCATAGCTGTCATATGGTTTTTGCAAGTCTTCTGATACATTTTAAATTAACTTAAAAATAGTTAAAATAATCATTTCGGATTAATTTAAATTCTACTTTTAAGGTACCTGCGAGTACTAAGGGCCACATGCCACCTTAAAAACTCATTATGTTGTAAACATAGAGTAAACTACAATAGATAAAAATTTGCTTATTGTCACATGGAAAACAATTTATTTGCTTATTAACTTATTATTTTATCACTAATATCAAGGTTTTTTTAAAACCTTGATATTTTAGTGGCCCTTATTACCCGCAGGAACCTTACTTGTTTATTTATTTTTTGTAATTTTAGGAATTGAAAATGGGCGATAAATTTTCCACGGGTTCTTAATTAATAGAGTTATAAATATAATATAAATAAATATTGCAGGACATGTGTTATGGGTGCTAGACAACGGATATACTACTTATATACTTTTCTTTTGTAAATATATACTTATAATACATAGAAACAACCAGACCACAGACAAATATCTAAGCGTAAATACTTGTCTGAGGCGGGAATCGAACCCGCGACCCTATGTTTGGCAGTCCGGCATGGAGACCATTGTGCCAACTGGGTCGTCAAATATTTGTATATGTATGTATGTATATATGTCGTTATATTCCCTAAACCTCCAAATTTGATCAAAGGCATTAAAAAACTTTCATCTCCAAAAAAAACGACTGCAAATTGAGGCGTATTTAGACAATTACGCCAACAAAATTTCACTTATCATTATCTATAAGGATAAGAGTGGGCGCCAAACAAAAACTCATTACGACTTTTAAACCATATTAGTTAAAAGAAACTACTAGTTACGCACTTTTAACCTACATTGTAGTCATTTGTAGTAAATATACGGTAAAATAAATGTCCTTCAATGTATGTTTGTACAGTTTGTGCTTGTTTGAATATGATTATATAATAAACAGTAGGCAATGCTTTTTATTGTTTGTTTCATAAAATCGCGTGACTTCAGTGCAGGGTAGTATAGTATTTTTGTGTACGTATATTTTGGACGTCCTTTTGAATTTGACTTATAATTAATTATTATAAAACAAAGCTGCCGTATCTGTCTGCCGCACCAGGACACACTGTCACACTGAGTTATAGCAGTTTTTAATTCCAGGGAAAATTATGTGAGCTTTGGATCAGCCAGAATCGAAGACTTTGAATAGGTAGTATATACCTAGAAGTAGAACGGACAACAGAAACAAATTATCCCAAAATTGTGTACGTACTAGTACAAAATCGCTCAGTCTAGGAACTCTTGGGTGACGTGTGTGTTCTGTGGAGAAAATAATTAAAGCTTTTCTTCTTTTGCGTAATAAATCTATTGATCTGACATGAGTTAATGCATACATTAAAAAGTTACAAAAATGGGTCAAAAGAACACGAGTATTATTAGTTCAATGCAAAAGATGAGTATGTCTCCGACTAAAATTACAACCAAGACGAATCAAATATATTTTCGCAGTAACAGTACGATGCTTGTTTGGAACGTGTCAAACATAAAGGTCATCAATCACTGCATACTTGGTGACAAATGGTCACATATGTTGACAAACTAGGTCACAACCATAGAGGTTGGATCTACTAAGTTTTCATAGAGAGCCCAAGTAAGCAGTTGCTAAAATATCTAGATAAAAAAACTCTTCCTGTTTTTTTACTCAGGTAAAATAAGTACCTTCAAAAAAGAGCCGTGGTTCCATTTGCTTATGGATTTTTTTGTATTATTTTTCTTCAAGTGATAGGAACCACTCTTTTTACCATAAATAAATTGTTTCTGGTATAGTTAGCAGAAAAACCGTTTATTAAAATAGTTTTGATAAATTAGCTATACAGCCAACTAATGGCTACTTCTGTACATCTTATCAAACCGTTTTGTTTTACTACTTTACTTTACAGATGAAATTTAATATTATTCTTTTATGTTCTAAGAACCGGGATTGCAAATTGGAGATACACATTTTATCAATTTGCGACGGAATAAATATTACACGTCTGACAATTTGTAATGAAGTGTGAACAGATGCAAACGGTTCATACTCAGTTACACTCCGTCTAGTATATTACGTTCTCAATGGTCACATCTACCAATGTCACACGTCTCTGTTCAAACAACATATGTCTTAGGTTTGGTAATTGACACTTAATTTGTGCAAACGATACCTAGTTTTTGTTTTAAGTTAGGTTTTCTAAGAAACAGCGTTGTCTATTTATTCTTTCTTATCTGAAAATATTTCTTGACAGGTATATTTTTTTAATTTAAACTAGCAAACTCGGCGAACTCCGTTTCGCCACCAGATTTTCCTGAATTTTCTTTGCTATAAACCTCAAGGAGCCCGAGACCTTTCCAACGAATGCAAAACCGTGGAAATCGGTTCGTGCGTTCTGGAGTTATAGCGTCAGGAAGGAAAACCCGACTTATTTTTATATATTAGATTATGAGTCCCTATTCAAATCTACTATCACAAGATAGGATCTTCAAAATATTGTACCGCGACGAGACTTGAACTTGCGACCTCCTGTACAATAGTAAAGTAAACAAAGTGAATGCGATTCCTAAACTTCACTAGTGTTCAAGTTTAAGTCTTCAAGATTTTTGGAAAGGCAGTTTTCATCAAAAATCAAAATCATCACGTACCATAGTTAAAAAATTTCAAATATCAAAGATTCAAACAAAAAAAAACCATTTTAAATAACATTTTTGAATGGGAAGGTAATATTTAAAAAGCTACCTACTACTTTTTACCTACTACGTTTATCAAGTCAGTTATTAATTAGTACATTGCGATACAAGTGTGGTAAATTGATCATTTCATCGAGGCGCTTTACGTCTATATATCGCCGAGATTAAATCGATCAAGCTACACGTGTATCGCACGACGTTTTTTATCACAGTTGTGAATAAAAGAAAAAACTTAAAAAGAAAAGAAAATCTTACATAACAAAATATTTGGTGAAAAGTCTATGTTTAAAATTTTTTTTAGACAAATATATATATTTTTTAATTATACTCCCGAAAGGCCAGACAAATGAATTTTAACCTATACAGCCTCGTCTGACCTACAATATTTTTTAGGGTCTTTTTCACGTTATCACGTAAATTATCGTTCGTAAACCGACTTTATAGACAACCTTAATTGCTGGAGTAAAACCTCTTTTTTGGTACCTACTTTATTTTATCCATCAAAACAGTATAACCCAGATAAATTAAAAATGTTTCATCCACCTAACATGTAATTAGCAGTAAGATACCAATTTAACTTATCAGGATAACTTATAACACACTAGTGGCGTCGAGGTATTTCATAACGCACGCGTGTGTAATACGTTGGTTTATGAGCCTTAAAGCGGTTGAATAAGATCCACTTTATGAGCAACTGTGATAAAAAAAGTGTTATATTACAAGTAGTTGCAAGTTATAAAGCTTATCTCGACGTTATCAAAGATAGCTTAAAGCTGCAAGTTCGATGACTCGTTATGAAATCCGGAAGCTGTCTCCGTAGCTTTGTAGTAAACTTGTAAAATTACTCAAAGCTTTCGTCAAATATCCCGTACGTTTTTTGAAGTCATAAAAAAAATACATATAAAAAAAAAACTTGATTGATTGACTAACTGATATAATTAACGCACCAATGAATGGATCGAACTATTTGGCATACCTACAGATAACTTTTATGACGTAGGCTTATAAGGCTTCTACTAAGAAAGGATTTTGACAAATTCAAGATGATGTTATTTTTGGGTCACTCGCAAGAAAACAACTAGATTTTAACCTACATTTAGTTTATATATTTTTAACAGTTAGCTAATATTTAGTTTCAAATTTTGTCAAAAATGAGTAAGTAAGTCTAGATTTATAGATTTTGCAATTTTGCTGCATTGGTAAGTTCGTTTTTTTTTTACTAAAGTTTGGACATTAGACGCGTCAAAAAAGCTTAACTTTTTAACCGACTTTTGAACCGACCCAAAAAAGGAGGAGTCCTCAATTCGACTGTAGGTATAAGTCGAATGTTTCTTTTATAGTTGTTCGGGCATAACTTCAATGTTTATGAACTGAATTTGGTGATTCTTCTTTTTGGTTGATCGTGTCCCGGACATTACAGAATTATCGAGTAAACCCAGTAAACAAAGCTAGTGTATAATATTACAAGTTAAAAGCCAGTACATTTGTACTCCTACATAGATTCAGCCTCGTTAAAACAAATAAATTAGCACACAATATGTCGGCAGTCCGAACAAAGAGATTGCCTTCTACATTATTAGTTTTGCATACAATTATTGCTTACATTAATTGTAATTATTTGCAAGGTTTTAACTAGGTAACTTATAAAAAGATCCAACTTCTGTTAGCTAAAGAGCTGGTTAACTAGAGATTGTGATCAAATAGTTCCATTGTACTTCGATAGACGGTTTTGGTCAGTGGAGTGACGAAATCAAAAACCGAAAATATTAAACAGAAAAAAAAGTAATTTTTAATGTTTTTGTTGATCGTACTGTTCTCCTTGCGTGGCTTATTCTTAAATATTATATTATATTATAGGTACTTATTGAATTGATAATTATGGTAATAATAATTAATTATAGGTAATGGTTTAAAATTAAAGTTTAAAATTATTAGTTTTCTAAGCATATTTTTGCTCACAGACTATTTTAACTTTAATATCTGATCTTTCGAATAAAAGAAAATTTGCGCATATTTGAACCTTACTATTATTTTACAAACGTAAAAATACATGGTCATAAATACCCGCGTATTTCCCGATCCCGTGGGAATATCGGGATAAAAAGAAGCCTATATGTTAATCCAGGCCTCTAGCTATCTACATACTGAATTTCATTTGAATCGGTTCAGTAGTTTTAGCATGAAGAAGTAACAAACACACACACACAAAAATTGCTTGAGAATTCGGAATTGACAGTTTTATTCTAATTTAACTTTAAACATCTCTTGAGCAAAGATATTTTTGGCCTAGTGTCCTATGTCTAATGCCTACCAGTGATAGGTGGAAAAAAACCACTTATCCCTACAGCAGGGTAAGCATGGGCCGAGGATAAAAATTATATCCACCCGTTATGTCCTCGGGGAAAATTATTTTGTCTACATGCCAAAGCACGGCAAAAGGGGAAAGGATAAGTATATCCCCATTTGACATAACACGTGGATATCTTTTCCCGGCCTATGTCACGGGGATATAGTGAAGACAAAATTGATTTATCTTTAATGACAGTAAACTTAAGTCAAACAAATAACATTGACATGAATGACAAGCACAGATGTATAAAAAAACGAATTTATTAGGTTGATTTGCGACGACATTCTATGTAGGTACTCTTTGGTTTTCATATAATGGCAATAATGACGGGGATAAGCGTTTCCCCCGTTTTGTCTACAGTGGATAGTATATCCACCCTTGCGCCCATGCTCGGGGGCCACCCCCCGAGCACAAAATAGTATTATATAATAGACAAAATAATATTTCCCTCTGTCAGTTTAGTCCACACTAAACTGACAGAGGGAAATATTATTTTGTCCTTTCCCTGTGGATAAAATGTCTCCGGCCATGCTTGCCCTGCTGGTAGGGGTATAACTTAGGTGTAGAAAAAAATTATAATTTGTAAAACACGTTAGCAACATTTAACTCCTTATTAAGTAACACTACTTATTGTGTTTTAAGGCATTAACCCTAATTCTAAATGTAATTCCTATTGCAACAAGGTAAACTTTCACTTTTAACTTAGTACACGTATTTCTAAGTGTACTTAAACATACTTATTATCGTCTTAACTAGGTAAGTGAAGTACTTAACACCTTTTAATAAAACATTTTAACTTTGCACCCACATAAATGGATTTAACTTGGAAACTTTTTTCAAGTGATGGCTTTATACGACTTGAGCATTTCGCTAGTGTAAAAACTAAATACAAGCTCGAATACAAGCTCGAATCTAAAATAATTCGGATCAAAATAAAAATAAAATACTTACTTATTTGTAAAAGATTTTTAATTACTTATAAAATTTGTACCTATGTATTGCTCAGGTAGGTTGGAAAATGTTTAAAATATGCCTTGTCCGTCCGTCTGTTTTGTCTAAGTTATGGGTGTCCTACATTACTTTGAACTCTATTTTAAGTTTTAGATCATTAATCCTTCCAGCTGAGCCTTCAAACGCTATGCTCTTAAGTCTGAATTTCCTTATCAAATGAACTTTTTCCGTTCCATTTTTCTCATTCTAAACAGAACAAAACAAACCATTTCTCTCTCTCTAAGCACTTGTCAAACCAAACATCAAAGGTCATTGCGGTCACATCAGTGTCAACGTTTATTCGACAAACACCCAGATCACTTTCTCATACGTACCTACCTCCTACTGCCCACGCTAAGTAAATAGTCTAAACTTCACTTTTTATCTTACTTAGTACCTACTAAACATGGTGCATAAGTCAAACGCAACATATTGTTAATTATTGCATGGAAAGTGTTGTTCTGTATGCCATTTTTTGATGACTTCTTTTCCTATAAATTAAAAAGACGAAAATTCCTTGTCTTTTTAATTTCTAAGTTTATCTTTTACGTTATAATAACATGTATTCTAGCACTCTTTCTTCTACTTGAGCTTTGGTTTAGAATAGACAAGGTATTCTCGTCTTTAAATTGTACCAAAATGTAGGAAAAGACAAATGGTAAGTACACAACGACATAACAACACTTTGTTGGCAG
This sequence comes from Idaea straminata, assembly GCA_951213275.1. Taxonomy (NCBI): domain Eukaryota; kingdom Metazoa; phylum Arthropoda; class Insecta; order Lepidoptera; family Geometridae; genus Idaea; species Idaea straminata. The sequence continues at coordinate 666,090 of OX577862.1, forward strand.
TTGCTTCTGTATACGCCTGAATCTAATGTGAGAACGCAGACTACTGTAGTTTATGTTAGTTAGATCTTTTAAGCAAGAGGTACACACCAATCCCCAAACGTTATTATCTTTTGCATGAGTAATTATTGTATTTTAATTTAGTAAATTGTTGTGATTATCCAATTAGAAGGTGAGATCTTTACCGACATTTTGATCAAGATAATTCAAATTAAAATGATAAGTAAAGCCTTTAAACTATTTACCAAACCTTTCAACTTATGCGTCCTTTTGCGTTTTTATAATGCCCTTTAGGAATAGGTCTCATATTAATTAACATTGTAACAAAACTTATAGTAATGTGATCAATCTACTCTCTGCCCTTTCCGAAAGCTCTTTGTAATACAAATAAATACTCAGTGAAATCTGCTTTGTAAGTTGTATTTGTTTAAAATCACTAATGCCTCATTGTTTGCAGTCAGATTTCCACGTATTCACTTTACCTATAATGAGTGTTTGATTTTGCTAATATTGAAATAGGTGAAATACAGCCTGTGATTTAGCTATGCTTAGCCCGGAACTACAATTGTTAATAATTGAAAAAATAATTATAAAATCTAAATGAAAAGTTTCGTTTTATCTACTTTTCAAAGAAAGGTTTGACTTAATTTGTAATAGATTTATATCAAAATACTTTAATAAAAATTGGACAGGAAGTTGAATGACACTCTCTGATTATAGGGTTGACAATATATGTAGGTATTACCTAAGTACCACATAATCACATACGGTAACTACTGTACTGTTCCAACAAAACAAAGGTACTGCATAATGGTGGTACTGTAAATACTATGTGGTACTGTGTACTGTAAATAAGTAGCTACTTACCTATAGAAAACAATAAATAAAATAAAAACATTCACTTATTACAAAATCAATTTTTAAAAAATCGATCAATCTTCGGTGGTCACTTGCAAAATCCAGCTGCGGATATAATACCTAAAATATGACGTCATAATTTGTAACGTAGGTTAAAGGTATTATATACCTTCTAGCAAAGAGGTTGGATTAGCTACATTCGCCTGAACTCTGTTGTCGTGACGAAGACGTAAGATGAAACGTTTCACGTTACCTACCCGATATTTTCTTGATTCCCATCTCACAAAGCCGATATTTACCAAAAATGAATCCAATATTGTGACAACCCTACCTTATATTTAGATGCATCCAAACCAAAAACGCATTGGTGTCCAATGACGCGAGTTATAGAAATGTGACCGCACCTTTACCCATTGTACTTTCTATTGGGTACCTACCTACCTACCTATGTACCACTCTACCAGCGCAGTGTGACGCAGCCTTGCATTTCATGCATTTTCATTTGTATTGTTACCGAACTTCATGGTGATCGACAAACGTGTTATTAATTTACTTTGTATTCTAGCTCTAGGTACAATCAGCCAACTGAATTGCAAACCCACTGTAAAGCTCCAAAACTGCTATTATTTGAACTCAAGCAAGATTCTAAGGTGCTGTTTAAGTTAAAGTTGGGGTATTTCGACTATCCCTCAAAGGGGAAGTAGGAATTTGGCATGGCATTATTCCCAAATTGATAATCAAGTCAATTTAGGGGATTTAAAGTCTTTAAACTCATGAATTTATTAGACACTCATTAGAATGAAAACATTTCAATAATGATGATGATGTCTCCTTGACCGATTTCGGCCACAGTGACTATTTCTGGCAACCTATGCAGAAGAAGATGATGAGCTTCGATGTTCAGCAGCTCGTCTATAGTGTGCTCTTTGGTGACTGGCGTATCCGATTTTTGCAGAAAATGTTCTATCGCATATCAGGCACGTAAGCACACCATTTACAATATTATACGAAATGGCCGAGGGTGGTCTGGCCAATAGTGGTTTATGAACTTTACGGTGGGTCTGCAATTCTGTTGCCAACTGTACCTTACTTAAGGTGGAAGTAGCCACTAAACGCAAAATACTGTCGCCAATAACTTTCTTATAAAATAAAATATATATGTATTATATCCGTTGTCTGGCCACCATAACACAAGCCTAGTTACTTAACTACTATTTACTAAAATCTAAATGTAATTCGTATAAGTTGCTGTAGTATAAAGTAAACTTACCTTTCGGCTCTTCAATTGACATCTGAAACAATAATACAACATTATTAGAATTGAGATTAAGTGTTCTTTGAACAAACAAGCATGATAATAAAACCCACATAGATTAGGCATTTATTATGGTTATTTTCACTGCTAAAGTTACTCAAAACAGTATTTTATCGCAAGTTTTTTATTCTTGCAACAGTGCCATTAATATAAAGATCCACAAAACGAAAACACTATAGTTTGTGTTATTTTAAACATGTTAAAATTAATGGAACTTTTGCGTATGTTTTCATGGTTCTCTAATAATTTTGTAGTTAATAAGCTTTCTCATCCTTCTTGTTATTTTCAATGTTTTGTGTGTTGTACAAATAAAGTGTTTATCTATCTATCTATCTAATATTATAAATGTGAAAGTTTGTGTGTGTGTGTATGTTTGTTACTCCTTCACGCAAAAACTACTGGACTGATTGCAATGAAAATCGGTATGTAGATAGCTGGAGACCTGAATTAACACATAGGCTACTTTTTATCCCGATATTCACACGAGATCGGGAAAACCGCGGGGCGCAGCTAGTCTTCTATATACATAAAATTCTCGTGTCGGGGTGTCAGTTACAAAACTCCACCTAAACGAGTGAACCGATTTGTATGAAATATTTTGTGTATATTCGTAACATTATAAAAAGCCACCGGTACAGTGGGCGAAAACCCTTACTTATTCCCCATTAAGCTATCTCCGCTTCAGATTAAGATAGTAATATCTAATTGTTTGTATCCATTTAAATCAACAATGGCGTTTTAAACTTGTCTAAATATGGCGTAATTGTAGCCTGAATGAATGCTATCGACACTTATCCTCGGCCTTGGCAGTCGTGTAGCGATTGCCCAATAGTGGGATCGCTTATTATATGATACTCAGAATGGTAACATCCGATTTTATGTACAGTCGCGAAGAAAACTGTTTCTAAAAGTTACTGTAATTATAGCTGCTGAAAAATAACAGCATGGAAAAGGAAATTCCCCTTCGGAAAAAAGAACCACCCCTAAAACGTCATACCAGATCACCTGCATCTGGGAAAAAAGAATCATGGAAATCGGACTTCATGTACGGCGTGAACATCGTTAAAACAAAACATACGCGTCAAATTAAGAACCTCTTCCTTTTCTAAAGTCGGTTAAAAATATCCATTTTTAAGATGCCATTGTTTACATAATAGTAGTTTTTGTTTGAACAATGGATTGAGTAGGTATTTTGGATGTACTTAAGTGAATTTAGTTATATTTGTAATGGAAAAGTTCGATTGATCAAATATGAATCATACAATTAAGGAAATCCTAATCATCGTCCAACAATTGTGAGACGTTTTAAGTACTTTGCACAAAATACATCTAATATCCATGGGGCGGATGGCCCTATTGCAATGTATACCTTTCAGCACAATTTTCATGACGACGAAATTCAAACATAAAAATAAAGCTATTTAAAAAGCTCTCCAACACTTCTCTAACCAATAGTACCACCAGATAATATGTCCGAGAATGACATTGATTACACCTCCTTTTACAGAATCGAAAGTTCAATGATAGATAATTGATACAGGAATGTATTGGGAAATTTTACCATTTGAGATACGAATTTGGGAGGCTGTAATGATGATTAGAGTAAAATATCCGGTCGTTTCAAATCTAGAGAATATTTATGAAAATGAAAGTTTAGTGGAATGTCTTTAAAGCCATTAAAAACATTAATAAAATATTTTGAAGCCACAACCGAAATGTTTGCTTGAATGTACCATCATACCGTTTGTAGCAGGAGAAAAAAAATCTTAGCATAGTTTATAGTAACTACAATATAAACTATGGTTCATTACTCACAAAACACCAGACCAATTATCACAAGTAGCAAATCAATAAGATTGAAATCTTAACACCCATCCCAAACACTTTAATATATGCACATATAAATTCCACATTTGCATACCCACCAGCATAGAAAGACCTCGCGACCCTATTCACCTGCCTACATTAGCAATCCATGTCACAGTTCTACTTAGACTGATCAATAACAACCAGGATACGGAGACATTCGAACCTGATGACATTCTAACCGAAGACGTTAAAGGTAGAGGCTCTATTGATACTGGTAGTGGACTCCCATTATATAACTTGTGTTTTGTAAAATTGTCACGATGTTCCTTGCTTCCTGGCATCATACGTTACAAACAATGTGAGGCATTTAGTCACTTAACTAGTATTGCAGAGGTTTCCATTGTAAATCAATTAATGATGGTAATTGGTTTCAAATGAGACTTTCTAGATGCTTGTTCATGTGTAACACTTCCGTCTGTTTGTCCTCCTTTGGAAACGTGATGTTTATATCCTTAAAGAGGATCAATTGTTTTGTTTGTTTAACTTGTAGAAGCTATAGTAAGGGAATGTGAAATCAGTTGCCTGCGTCTATCTTTCCTGACGTGTATAATTTGAGGGTCGTCGTGAACAGGTATCTTCTGTAATTTAAACATTTAATTTTGTGTTTTAAATTGGAATAAACGTTTGATTACTTGCTTTTGTCCGGTATCTTCTAGGGTCGCTACATTTTAAATCGCATCGTCATCTACCATCAGGCAAGTGTGATAGTGGTCAAAGGCTGACCAATCATTTGTATTTTAATACGAAACTATAGGAGGCAGATATGCATCGCCATCCAACTAGATAACGCAGCGACCAGCGAGCCTTTTGGACATTTTTCTAGAAATCTCCAATTGGACTTTTGATTTATGTTGAAAGGAAGTTATTAGTATTTAATTGTAACTATATTTATTTTCTTAAGCAATTTAAAACTACTTCAAAATATATGTTACTATTAGGTTCAAATATAATAACATATAATCGGACACCAATTCAAAACTTTGTGGTGAAAAAATAGAAGCTAAATTTAGTACTTATCTTTTTTAAAATCTTTTTGCAAGAAAAGCCTTGACATACCTACCTAGAGTTTGAATTTCTAAATCAAAAAGAAATCATAAGTATTTAATTATAACAGTATATTAATTAATATTTAAATCAACTTTTTAATCAATAAATGTCTAAGATATAGGTAGATAAGGAAACATTTAGAACTATCTACAGTTATTTAGCAAAATCTTAATTTTTAATAATGTTTATCAATAAATAAATAAGTATTCCCGATTGGGATAAAAAACAATCGGGTAAGCTGCATCAGAGATAAAGCAGCAGTGGAGTACTTCTTTGGTACTTTGGAGTCTTGTACTTGCTTGCACGCAATTATAGCTACATTTACGTCAGCAACATATTATATGATTATGACTAGCTTTTTTTGCCCGCGACTTCATCCGCGTTGAATAGTATTGGATCAAGGAATCACATTGTCTCATACTAATTTTGCCCCCACGTTTTACCCCCTAAGGGGTAGAATTGCGGAAAATGCTTTCTTATCAGATGGCTACGTCATACAAAGAACACGCCCTCCAAGTTCCAAGTCTCTACGATCAGCGGTTTAGGTTGTGCGTTGATCCGTCAGTCAGTCAGTCAGTCAGTCATTCAGAACAAAGTACTTTATATGTGTAGATGTACTACCGAGTAGTGTCTCAAAATATTATAATAGACCTCGAGGATTTAGGCGGTAGATGTCAGAAAGTGAAAACGACTCATCAATAAATCACTGAAACTAAAAGAGATACCAATGAGTCTGTTTTTTTTAAGACGAAGGCGAGAACTAAGAAATAATTTTTGGAAATTCGGACCTTTAAATGTGTACAAAGAGCTGGTAAAGTTTAAAAAGGTAATCTGGCAGGTGTCATGCTTCCAAAGTTATAAGAGATCTTGTTTCAAAAGTAACCACTGATCGAAATGAAATACGTTACACGTCGAAAGGAAGTCCCAGACACTCATCGCCCTTATTTTTGCGTACGTGAGTAAATTTTAAAATAAACAACAAGTGATTCAGAATCGATAAGATTATATTACTTGTTGTTTCGATTCCCGTTAAACAATCGCTGTGATTATTAATTTCAACAATAAATGTATATTGGAGCTGTAGAAATGTGAATAAATTAACTTCTGTATTCAAACTGCGAAAGAAAATCGTTTTAGCTCCTGGAAATGAAATAGTAGTATGTGGCATAAGACCTTACCTTAGAATCTTTGTTTTTAAAATTTATAATCTTCTTCGTTTTGAATGTCTATTTTCACACTGTTTTATTGTTATTTTCACTTGTCCTTCACATTTGTTGCACATTTTTAATTATTTTACTGTCGAATTATTGACACATTTTATATTTTTAACTTTATTAACCATAGAATTAGAATGACACTGTTATATTTCCAATGTCCTCGTCACTAATAAGCTCTTTTTTTCTGGTACTCTATCTTTATTAACAAACAAACTTTTTTTTTGGTTTTATTTTTCGTTTGACACCTCTTTAGGCAATTAGCTTTAACGATTACTATAACAAAACTAATCAGCTTATCACTAAAATGCCTCAGAAGGTCGTCTGTTATCATTATTATCAGTTGCCCAATGGCTACGTCACTGGTGTTTGATTTCGCCGGTTGCTACAAACTTTGGGTATTTGTTTAGCCTCATTATGAAAGAATATTTTACGTAAGTCTCTTGTTTTGGAATTTAATCTGTTGTGAAATGTAAGGCCATTGTCAATAAGAAAAATCTTAATTAGTTCAAACTAAATATTGAAAATTTTCGATTATTTGAACATATTTTAATAGTTTTATTTTAATTTTCTGTTTAATGGAGCAATATCGAAATATGATCTATTAATATCTAGTAAATAACGATACCTAATCATCAGCAACTACAAAAAATTTAACGTAAATTATAAACAATACAGGACTTAAAGTCAATCCCTGAGGGACCCCATAACTATTAGTTGAAAGCAACAAGCTAACCAGTCACATCAGTAAGACATCTGTTGTCAATTAATTTACCGCATCATCTCAATTGACTACAATCGGTCACAGCAAATTCAATTAGGGGTGATTAAATGGACACTTCTTTCTTAGTTAGTTGATCGAGAGCTTTAACCTTAACATGCGTTTTGCGAAGTAGGTACAAAGAGCTTGTTACATTCTCTAATTCAGACGTGTCCACTATTTTTCCAGGCGATTTTTCGAGACTCTTTCGTGTGACTTTACTAATGCACAACATGATTATACAGTGTAAACTCTATATAGCGACACTGAAGGGACTGTGCATTTTATGGCGTTATAGAGAGTTGTCGTTAAATGGAGAGAAGAAACATCAGAATTAGAAAAAGAAAAAGTTTATTTCCGACTATTGTTAGTAGTTATGTGCATAAAAAAGAATGTTATTTGAATGCTATTGCGTATAGTCTGTTATTTTTGTCTGACGCCTTTTGCTGCACCAGTAATTTTGTTGTATTTTTTTACTTATTTTATTCATATCTAGCAATATTGAGGTATCTTGGTAGCAATATTGAGGTATCTCGTACCAGTAAAACTTTTTCGTCAATACACAGTGATTTTCTTTTATTAGCCATGTTTACAGTTTGAAAGTTTGTGAGCAACTAAGAATATGATAAAGTATAGATAATCCATGACTCCTACTTATGAGTCATGGTCAACAACAGTCTACACGTACAAGCAATCCCAATTTGTAAACAAAAGAACGAATTTCTTAGAAAGTTCGGTATGCATGATGCCGACAGTCAAGTTTATTGCGGGCTAGGATAATAAAGCAACAATAGATCGTACACAGCTGCGCAGTTTTTACTAATTTTAGCAACTTAAAAGGTACTTTTCATTACTCAATTGTTGTCGTTATTGAGAGTGGGTGTAATGCTATGTAGAGTGAAACATTGTATGAAAGACAAGCTAAACCAACCAAAGCCAATTGATTTCGACGCTAAAGGGAGTTTGTCGTTAAATGGAGTTTACACTGTAAATTAACTGAACTAAATAATCTTTTTATCTAATTCCATAAGGAAGTGGGAGGGAGGGCGGTGCATATTGCATTTTGTGTTTTGGCACTAGCCTCGGAACTAAAAACTAAATATTAATACTTCTATTACAGATATGGAGTTTGAAAAGTAACGCCGGATTCAATCAATTCCATAAGGATCTATTTCATCCCGTGTCATATCACCAGTTCGCACAGTGTATCGCAAAATTGTACACCTTGTAATTGCTGGAATAGCCGCGACCCAATTGCAACAAATACTTCTGATCAGCAGACTCTCATCCTAAACGGTGTACCGAGGTCGATGCACTGCTACCACTTACTGAATTATTACAACATCTAAATATAAATCATAATTTATATGACATAAGCTGTTTGTAGAGGTAATATTACTATCGCTATAAGAGTATATGCAGATGATAAAACAAAGGAAAGTACACACTAGAAGGCAAAAATATAACATAACAACTAGCACGTACACAATTAGAAACAGCCTTGCACGGAAACCCTCGATTTAAAACCTTATCAATAACCCCAGAAAAGGTAATATATTTCCAAATTAGCCTGCCAGGAGGACTTAGTAGACCATTGGATTGGTCTACTAAGTCCCTCTGTTAAAGGACACATTTAATTCGATCAAAATGTAATAGGCTTTGACAATTCAAAATGACCCCTAACGAATTGTCCTCGAAAACGGCTAGGGCCGAAGAAAGGAAACGAAGCAAGGTACAAGCAACAAAAGCTTCTGATTCTGCTACAGTATTTGTAGACTGCAATTCGGTTATTATTCAATAAATTACATAAACATTACAAGTGAATGAAGGCACTTTAATGGATGTCTTGAATTCGTCATGATTCAATGATCGGTATTACTCAGGCGCATCAACCGAATTCGTATACAGAATAACAACAGCGCATACGCAGATGTGTCATTAATATTGATTAAAAAAATCGATAGGTAAGTAGGTGTAATTTTTTTTAAAACAAATAATTGGTTTGACCATTATCATACCTGCCTGATGCTGAAAGTGACGATGAGGTCTAAGATGTCACTCGCAACTTGAAGACCCCCAAATTATAGGTAAACGTCGGAAAGTTAGACAGACGTATGCAACAGATTCCATTCTCTTGCTTAGTGTCTAGGATTATGTGTGAAATGCTTTCCAATAAAATACATTGTAATTTCAACTACGTAGAGGAAAAATAAATCGACATAGAATAAAATAATGGTAGTAGAAACACAGATACTTTGACGTCTTAATGTATATTCTGTTTTAAATCATAATTTATAGAAGGTACACAAAGAAGATGTCCATATTAAAGTGATATCGAAACAGTGGTCCGCCAAATTCAAGTCTTTTACAGTTTTTTCGTAAAAATTACAGTTATAATTTACTTGCTGCGCTCCACGGTTTCACCCGCGTAAGTTCTGATCCCATGGGCATATCAAAATAAACATAGTCTATAGCCTTTCTCGATAAATGTATCCAACACAAAAATATTCCTGAGATTAGCGCGTTCAAACAAACAAACTCTTGAGCTTTATAATAAATCATTAGTATGGATTAGGCTTTAAAATTATTAATTAGAATGATTACTAATCAAAAAATGTATACCTAGTTGTAAAATTATGCTCTAAATGCAAGCATTTTGTTTTTCAACTGGATAATTTTACCAAAAACAGCATATTTTATGACTTTGGCGTGCATCCGGCACGACATACCCTTAAAGTAAGTGTACTATAATAATTAAGGACGAGTGCGCAGGCGCACACGCAGAGCGCGCGGTACAAATCGATTACCAACGCGCGAGCTGAGTTGGCCTTAATTTCGGTGGTTGCATGCAAAACTTAGTTCGTCTGATTGCTTTCATTAGACTGACGAGATAATTGTGGTCGTTAGATATTTCGAGGTTTATTACATGATTTTCGAGGATTTTACAGAAGAATTTTTATATATTTTTAACTTGACCTCTTTTTAATTGATTGGTTTAGAAAATATTGATACAACTATTGTAGTAAATTATAATAGATAGACAGAAAATCAAACAAAAATCTCTACAGTGATTTAGCCGTTAAGAACTGTGAAGCTGATACCATCCAAAAATTTGCAAGTTTTTGCAAATTAATCAAGAACCTTAATTTTTAAAGTCGATTAAAAAAGGTTTAAGAATTTTTGGGTGCCTCGGTGGTTGACATTAAACTTGATAACCGTGGTAGATGCAACGAAATGGACAAGATGGCGGACACCGGGTCATAAATACGACGAATATGGCGCTAAACCCACGCAAAACACGACCACTAACCTGAGGTTTTAACAAAGCAATCATTTAATCCTTACAATATTAAGGTCTTGTCCAACAGGCATAGGCCGGTCGCTTGTTGGATATGAAGTCGGGTATACGAATGGATCGTCTTTTGTTTTGTATTAGTTTATATAATCGTATCTGTGTGTGTGTGACAAATTTATTGTTTTGTTGACAACATGTAACAAAAAGTCTTCCCAATTCTCCCCAATATTATATGGAAGTTGTTTGTTTTTACTTACGAGTGTTCACAGAAAGTTACATTGGGAACCCTGGAATAAAACAAAGAATCGATCGATAAGATTTTTCTATCGTGAAATTCTCACGGACTCGGGTGCAAGTAGTTACTAAAACCTACATCTTTTTACTAAATATTAAACCCATTACTAAAATAATACAACACCACATAAATCGAAAAACAATAATTAAGGACCCTATTAATTAAATTGACTTCAATATTATATGGTAACTGAATGGTAATTTTCCTTATGGGTGTTGCCATTTTAAGCCAAACCTCCTTATAATTTCTATAAAATCGATATAAAATCATATTAATTTGACAATCAATGATTTGTTGGCAACATTCTGACAGTTTACGAGCTATATTTGTCGAACGACACCATTATTTCCAAAATAAATAAAGTTATGAGTTTAGAACAGTTATAATAACTTTAAATATGTACCAAGCAATTTTATTACCTATTACCTATGTTTTATGGCTAATGGATTTTTCGTAAGCTCTACACAAACCGTTAAGGCTCGTCGCGGAAACCACGTTGTGCAACCCCGTTTTATACACTAAAAAAATCGATCGACTAAATGGTAGTGATTTATTTAAAGACTTTTTATGCGTCACGCAAGCGAATGTAGTACCCATGTTAAAGTGACAAATTAATGTTTTGTTGACAACATGCGAGAAAAAGATATTAATCAAATAGTTCACCCTAAATATGTAATAATAAAAAAAATTGATTGAGTTAAATCTGAATTCTATCAAAACATACTTAAATGTAAGAATTTTGTGAAGTTGTTTTAAATTGTCTAACTTTTAGTTACGTATATACCTAGAAATTATATTACATTTTTTATAAAAGTGTACCTAATTCATGAATGGTCACTAAAGGTCACCCAGTGGGTCCGTCAAAATGGCAGACGTCTTCGAGGTAGACCCAAGAAACGATGACGTGGATGTATTTGACGCAGAGTGGCCAAAAATAACTAGAGATTTCTCCATATTTAGATATAGAACTAAAAAAACACAAGGTACTAAAGAAACCTAGATTCCAATCCAGAGCGGAGGTGTTCACTTGTCCTGGATTAACTAGCCGTTGACCGGTCGATGACCTATTTGTTATAATACTAGATACCTACTAGGTAGGTATATAACTAGACTAGGTACGTAATACGATACCTAAAGATACATAACTGTAAGGCAAACGCAGACCAGAGACTCTTCTATGTGAAGCCAAGCGAAAGCTGAAATAGCTGACAATCTTGGTCGGTCTATAAACAAAAGTAACTACTAGTAGAATCGAGTACGACTCTAACTACTACTTATAAAACTTAGGTCGTGCTTGATCGTCTTTTGTTTCTTTTTCGATTGACTCTTGTATTTATTATTATTTTTTTAAGTTGGACTGAGTAGTTGGAGCACCACCTCGCACCCGTGCAAGCAACGCACAAAGCCCACGCGAACTGTCCTGCTGGTTTGGGTAAAGCTTAATAAACAGCACCTTTGTTTATAAAAAACTACAAGTATCACTTTACTTAGGTTTAAAGTAAAGAAAGTGTCTGTAGGTGAGTGTTAAAGGTGAAGTTGTACAAACAAACCAATGTCGGTTACGACAGAGTTGACGTGTGAATTTTTATTCTCAAGGTTTACGTAGGAATTGCAATTGATTGCCAATTTTTTAGAACAAAAATATCGAGAATGAGAACCCTCCCTTTTTTAAAAGTGAAGCTACTGAAAATTGCAAGCGCGCAACACTCAGAAAGGGATAAGGAGCTTTGGAGACATTTTTTGTCATCTACAATTATACATTTCAGAAACGGGGAAAAGTCCTATTTAGAGGGCCTAACTATGAGCAGCCTTATCGCCACTACGTAGACTTATTTGCCAACACTAAAGTTCTCTCCTCTGGACATGGTCGACTAAGCTGAGAGGGTAGTAGGTGCTGGGCAAGCCTACTCCATCCTCACGCAAAAAGGACCCAATTAAAAAGGGTCCAATGGCGGAAAACAGCCTGTATACAAGTACAAGTACAACACTAAAGTGCGTGCCAAATATGTCTGCACGCAGATGAAGTTAATCGAAGACGTTCCGATTTTTCTTGTTTACATCAGGGTCCGTGCCAAAGAGGACGTCAAAACTAATTAAAACAAACAGAATCGAAATACGACTAAAGCGCCACCTATCGTACTTGCAGACTAATCTAACACGCACTCTACAAGAGCCGCATCGTTTATCTGGTCGCACAATAACACGTAAGTACGTAGCTATATGTATGAATGTATGTCTATGCATGGGAAAGGGCGCATCTATTGAGATTTATGTGACAATCTAGTAAAGGGCAATTGTGTAATGGAGATGTTGCGCTTTTGTTGATATCCATCTACTATCGTAAGGGTTTAGAGAATGGATAGTACATAGAGTGTTCGTAACGGAGTTTGATTGTTGGCATAGTATGAATTCGGTGAAGTTCCGTACGCTTAACGTCTTCCAAATTGAAATAATGTTTAGATATTTGATTGTCATTTCATTTTTAGAGGCGAAAGTACTAAAATTTGCTAAATAATTAAGCTTTACGATTTAATTAAGAATTTTTTGGAGGCATGGAATGAACCCTGTTGGATGTGTTTGATAGTTAGATATATCTCGAAACTCTATCTCGAATGTTTGAACGCGCTATTCTAGGAACTACTGGTTCGAATTGACAAATTATTTTTGGATAGTTCATTTATCAAGGAAGGCTATAGCCTACTTTTCATTTTGATATTCCCACAAGATCGGGACTTACGCGGGTGAAACCGCAAGGCACAGCTAGTGTGTAATAAAACTAAAAAGGATAAAAAAGGAAATTCATTTACGAACTGTCTACTGTAACGATGCCTGACATTAGCTCTCTAGTAGATTTTTTACTTTAAAGATAAGAGAGGTTCAAAGTTTAGAACTTTTTTTTTAGCAACAAAAAATTAGTACCTAGTTTGAAAAGGAGTAGTTAGTAGTTACTTACCTAGTACCTACTTGACTCACTTTTTTACAAAACTAATGAATATTACAAACGTTTGTTGCAGTTGCGTAGCACTAGCAATATTATCAACGTTATTAAAACAAAACGCTATTTTATCACGAATTATCACAACTACAAGACCCAACAGCCATAATATCAACAGCAATTATTAAAATCCGGCTTCAATTAAACAAATTAAAAATCAATTTTAATTTGTTCACAAAAAACATGACAATTAAAACAATTCCCGCCGCAAAAAAGTTGCGTTCGGCGGCGGCAGGCGGCGCGTTCCGTTGACAGGTGTGCTACAATCGGATACGAAGACACGCGCGGCATGCACCGGCCCCGCCATGCAGCCACGCATCTATTTCCGAACTAAACATTTTTACTTTTTTTTTTAAAAGACACCCATTCAAGAGAGCGTGACACTCGCACTTCCAAGTTTTTTTTACCATTTTTATTGGTTTTAAATGGGAGAGGAATCTGTCTAATGTTAATTGTTTATTTGGATGATTAACGTTTCTGATTGGTTGGATTTGGTGAAATTTTGATTGTCGAATGAATTTAGAATGTCTTCGATGATAATGAATAATTTTTTCGGTCTAGTTTTGGTAATATTATAGTAAAAGCCTTTGCTAAAATTATGTTTACACTCAAAATCAAATATACCTATTTTAATATCTATATCTATATTTAAAAAAGAAAGTCGTGTTAGTTACACCATTTATAACTCGGGAACGGCTAAACCGATTTGACTGAAAATTGGTGGGGAGGTAGCTTACAATCATAAGACGGACATAGGATATTTTTTTCGATATTCCCACGGGATCGGGACTTACGCAGGTGAAACCGCGGGGCACAGCTAGTATTTAATAATAAGAACTTGTTGTTTTGAAGAAAAAATGTTGGAATGTTAGAATCGACTTGAGTCACGTATTTGAACAGCTGTTTGAGGTTATAAATGTTTAAATAAAAATATTCAACTTGTCTTACAAGAAATGCAGCTATGTTTAACTTTATGAAAATATAATAAAAATCTTAAAGAAAAAGCCACACATCATCCTTCAACACATTTGTTCGAAACAAAAATCATTAGCAGAAGCAATGTATAGTAAGCAGCAGGTCGCAATTTCGAAGAATAGGACATTCGAAGCTTGTAACATTTATCTTTGATCTCCAACTTTTGAGCTTTTTTTTTTAAAAAAAAATAGGCTTGCATTTGACCTCACTCATCTCACATGATGGGAAGCGAAGATGCGGTCGAAGATGTAGCATGCTCGCCTAGAAGGTACCTATTCACTCTAGACTTGAAGACTCCAAGGTTGTAGTTTTGTGGGAACAGCGACTCGGGTAGAGTTCCAAGCTCTAAGCGACTACGTCGTAGCCAATAGGGAGGGTTATATTTTCTCAATCCTAGAGTGCGTTCCACACTTATGATTACTTTTGCAAAGACGACGGTAAAAACAGAAAACAATTGAAAACATATAACACCTCACACACATCTAACACCTAATATCACAACATCATTGATTTGGACTACGCGCAATAATCTGGCGCGCACTCTAGCTAGATCCTTATCGAATCTGCCGTAATAAAAGAAACAACCACATTTTGCACGTTACGTGGTTACGTGGCATACCGTTGTGTTACGATGACCTCTCGCTAAGAATATATAGCATAAAGTTGCGCCATATTTATGTTAAATAAGTCTTTAGATTCTGCAAACGAATGTTTTACATTATATTACTTAAACCTGTTTTTTAGAGCGTGAACTTGAATTTTATGCGTTTTATTTCTTTGAAGACGAGTCTATGAATATTCAAAATTAGCGGAGATTGGGTTCGTTTGGTCCTCCATATTTTTGTACACTATCATAATCTATTACAGAATCGCTTGATGGTTGGCGGTATCTATCTCTAGCCAATGATCAACCGAAGTTCAACATTCCAAATCAAACTAACTTGACTACGAAGTGTGCGGCAAGCTTCATCTAATACATGTCCCAAGCGCTACCGCGTGCTGGAAAGCATGTATAAAAGTTCCTGGCGCTGTATAATTCTTCTAGGTTAGATGTAAATGAAAATATAATAATTTACAACAAGCATAGTAGGTACTCTTATTATTTCTATGAATTTTTATTTAGGCCATCAGGGAAACTTAAAAAGGAGCTATTTCCTTTGATTTGCCATACTATGTTTGTATTCAAGAATTGATCTCTCCCAGCAAAATCAATAGATAATATAAAATATACGTGATTATTTTTTTGCAACAGGATTCCTAGCTAAGGTATTACAACGGATATAATACTTATATACTTTTCTTATATAAATACTTACATATTAAAACACTCAGACCAGAAACAAATATCTGTACATAAATATTTATTTGAGGCGGGAATCGAATCCGCAACCTTCTACAGCCACAGAGGTCGTCAAAGTTATTGAGATAAATTTCCTTGAATCCGCTTCCAATCTGTAAAGATCACGACATGCCTTGTCATAATATTATGTCTATTGTTCACAAACATACTGACAAGTTTAATGTCCATTATATTATGCAGACGTGGATCACCTTCAAAGTGTTCATTAGTAAACTATCAATACAATAAAAGCCCTTTGGCCACATACGAAACCGGAGGTTCGGAACCAGTAACCAAAGAAGAAAAA
The DNA here is from genome assembly GCA_951213275.1 of Idaea straminata. Classification (NCBI taxonomy): domain Eukaryota; kingdom Metazoa; phylum Arthropoda; class Insecta; order Lepidoptera; family Geometridae; genus Idaea; species Idaea straminata. Next base: position 682,356 of record OX577862.1, read on the forward strand.
ATCCTCTTCCTACGAAATCAGTTTCTTAACAAGAGGTTTTTTTCCTAACACGAAACCGACACCCGCTCGGCAAAGCCGGAAGTTCGTAACCAGTTACTAAAGAAGAAGAAACCAGTGTCTAAATAATAGACCGACTATTTTTAATTCGCAACCAGTGTCTGTCAAACAATATATGTTTTACAGGTAGGATCAAATTAATAGATTTATAGGCATAGCTATATTATGGTTTTATTTCGTAAAAAAAAACTTTATGCCTTTTTTCCCAAAAGTACCATTTTGGCTGTTTAGTAATGTTGACTTAATAACTTAACAATAACAAGTTATTTAACAAATTGTGCTAATTTAACTATCTGCGTTTGCGGTTTTACCCATGCTTGTCCCCCCAATCCCTTAGTAATAGCGGGATAGGAATTAGCTCATGTTCCTCCTAAGGTTTTAATGTTCCTTCAAAATTTAGAGCATTTTCATTACAAACAATAAGTTACAAAAAAAATGTACTACTTGCAGTGTCCAGCGGTTTTTGGGAATAACTGGATTATAATAAGCTCACGTTACTGCTGAGGATTTCATATATCCTAAAATAAAGTTTCTTCAAAATCGGTCCAGTAGTTTCGTTAAAAATAAAAATACACAAAAACAAAAAATATAAGTATTAGGTTCTGTTTTACATTTTTTTTATAGAATATTACGTAAATCTGAACATTTAAATAATCTTAATTTGTTTTTAAGTGTGTTATTGACAAAGCGAGCGAAGCGTCTTTGTTTCAAGTCTGGTATTTGCTTTTGTCTATAGATCAGTATGTTGGGTTACAGGTCGTATTTTACAACTTAATTTGTACGGACGAAACTTGGTTTAATTTGAAAGCTTTTTTTAAAGGTAGTAACTTCCAGTTGGTATTATAAAATATCGGTAAAGTTCTGATGAGTACATATCTTCATAGTGATAAACAGAATAGCACCACAAAAATGCAGTAAGTTTCGCAAAACTACTACTTTTATTCGTTTCATAATAAAATTAAATTCCGATCAACAAACCTAACAGCCAACATCAAAATACCGACTCTATTGTACCAGTTTCTTGTAAAATACGTTAGAAACGTTAACAAATTGATTCCGACCGGCTAGTGGAGTTGCTACCGACCTGTCGTCCTTGGCGATTCTTAGTAAAGTCGATATTATACTACCTCTACACCAGCTATAGGTAGTGATTAATACTGATGTGGTTTGTAGAACAAAGGTAGCGCCACCTACTTAAAGTTCAAGTTATCAGTTAGCAGGGCTTTCAATAAGACCCGAAAAAGTAACCGCCCTATAAGTTTAAGAAGCTCTTTTCTCCTTTTTCTATTTTATCTATTTTTAACGTGATTCTAGTAAATTGATGGAACACCTGCATTCACAAAAAACTGTCACGGTAATATAGTGTGACGTCATGTGTCCTAGTAACTTAGGAAACAGATTATTTAATAATATAATATCGCTCATCTGGGCTTGTGTTATGGTGTGACGAGTGACGAATAGAATACTTTTAAAAAGGAAGAAAAAATTTAAAGAAAAAAAATATTAATGAAAAAAATTAATAAAATAAAAAAAACATCGGGTTTTTAATGGTTTCTTATGACGTTATCACGTAAAGTTATCGTCCGTAAACCGACTACCATTTTTTTTAATTTTTTCTATAATCACTTAAATGTTAGGATTAATCTGATTCAAACAGACAGACAGAAGGACAAGAAAGTGATCTTCTAAGGATTCCTTTTTTTACTTTTGAGGTACGGAACCCTAAAAATCGTATGTGTAAACTCATCCCGTAGGATAAGTGCTCATAGGATGATTCCAACAAGAGTTTAATTTTTCCTTTTCCAAAATAGTAAATGGGTTCGTGGCTTAGACCCCCAGTGGTCGACGCACATTGTGGTGGACGCTTCTTCTTTCTATTCGACTATTCTAATGAATAATGTTTTATTCTTTATCAAAATCATTTATATCAGCTGCAATGCGTAACTCGTTTTACAAGTTTTTCTAAGCTTATAGGTAAGTATATGAATGGAGTAAGTCAGATTATTTTCCAATCGAGTGTAGCCCACAATATTAATTGGTCGATTGATACGGGTTATTCTATTTGTACTAAAACGCGGAAGTCTGTTATTATTTTCAATCAATACTAATTAATAAATGTTTAATTGTCAGTTAACTATTGTCATTCATAACAATTACACAAACCTACAACTGTACCTTTGCACTTTATGTAGCTTTGTGTGAGAATCAGAAACCTACCTATAAATTGACTGACTAATATTCAACATACAGCCCAAACCAATGGACGGATCGGGGTAAAAGGCACATGTTTAGTTTAGTTTTACGGGCTGTTTCCGCACTTAGCCTCATTATCTGGGCCATTGTGCGTTTAGGCACATATTGTACATAAAGCTGGTAGGACGTAGGCATCCGCTTAGAAAGGATTTAATTTTTTTAACCACAACGGACAAAATCGCGGATGGTAGCTAGTGTACTTACAAAAAAAAGGGTTGGTATACCTTATCCAACCTTATATCTTAATCTTCAATTATATTCAATCTTATATAGTCTTTGGTACAAAGACTCAAAGTTGGTTGGATAAGGATTAGCGATATCCATTACAAATTATGACGTATTTATTACATTATACTTTTAGAAATACCACAACATCACCCAAGCCTTAAACAAATAATAGACCAAATTGATTCATGTAAGCTTCACATTAAACAAAAAAAGCCTGTTCTGACACTGGCAAAATGCATGTACTTAGCCATTGCTGGAAAAACAAACTTAGAGTAATTCCTTTAGTCGCTGAGAACCTAAAACGCAGTCTGCCAATTTCGCGTTATGCCAAATGTCATTTAAAATAAGCATGTGTACTTTTTGCCAACCATATATTATTAATCTGATTCATATAAAACCAATTGAACTTATATTTACAGTAATTCCATCAATTAACCCTCAACTCGAAGACAGGACGTGTACGAATGTCATACGACACTCTGCATTCGCGGAACGTGTCAACTGGAGTTATTTCTGCGCGGGTATGCATGGGTTAGGTATGTGGTAGGTAAGTCATTGTTTTTTTTGTTCTGATACAATTACAGTCTGACTTGAGAAGAGAAGAGAGCTAGGTGCAACAAAACAATCGAATTTGAACTCTATGAAACACAAACGAATATTTTTTCAGCCTGTAAAGGCTACTAGCCTTCTGGAAAGACCTGAGATTAATTGTAGTGACAAGTACGATTTCTTACACACACAATGGCCTAAATGAAGAAGCTAAGTGCGGAAACAGCCCCGTAAAACTTAATTAAACTACTGAACTAAAACTACTTTTTACCGATATTACTTAAATACCACGGGTCTTTCCGTGACAATGATCGATGCAAATCGATCCAAATGTTAGTTAAATTTTATAACGCGATAGTGACCCATATTTTTAGAATGAATATTTAGGAAGTATATTTAGTATTCTTTAGGCCATGTTTGAATAAGATCCTTGTCTGAACTAATGAGTTAATATGAGGGCTTAGTTTAAAACATTGATTGGTCGAGGATAAGTCTTAAGAATTGAAAAAAAAATTGCTAAACATAAACTGAATAATATCTCAGCCAAAAAGTATTTTTATTATTTTTAAGTTATATCAGTCCACCGATTTCAAATTCGCACCGTAAACTCATCCCGTGAGGCAATTTACATAAATTGCCTATATAATATGTAGACTCACACTATGAGTACATACTCATAGGGTGAGTCTACATAAAACCAAAAAAATGTAGGTACAGAGAAGACATTTTAAGCCTACCAAAAATATTTGTTTTGCTGGGCAACTTGATGAATTTTAGTAAACTAAATATTTAAATTCAAATCACGTGGTCGTTGTAAAAAATTTAGAGACAAAACAATAAATGGCATTTTTTCTAAGAAACGTCATTCGAACTCATTTCGAACTACATATTTTCCTCATCAATACACAGAAATGACCAATAAAATGTGATCGAATGAGACATTTGAAACGTTACATGAATGTCAATTGCTCAGTGGGTGGCAACTGGTTTTTAGAATCTTTAATATTAAATGATTGAAATGTGTTTGAGAAATTACTATGGCAATTTTAAATGTAGACGATTTGCTGCTCGATTATTTTGAACTACTTTTGACATTTTAAGATTCAGACATTTTGCTACAATTAGAGGTATCATATTAAAATATTGACATTTTTCATGGATATTCTAAGATACAGAAAGATTTCAGAAATTCTCTTTCTGAAATGTACCAAACATTATTTTGTAATCCGCGCAGCTTCTTCTATGAGTACCTACTTATAATAAAGGAAGAGAGGATAAAGTCCGTACTAGGAAGCAAATAAAAAAACCATTTGTCGGACGACAATTTTACGTGATAACGTCATAACTTCATAAGCAAACATTGATGTAAATACGTTGCTATGGTTACCTACCATGACAACAGAACGTGACACTTTTTCGTGAGTGCAGTACGGTGTTCATCAATTTATAAGACGTTATTACGTCAAAAAATGAGTCTAGGGACTTAGTCGCTAAAACTTGAGAACAGCTGGACCGATCTTGCTAATTTTGGTTTTTAAATATTTATCAAAATGCAGGAAACGTTTTCAACCGTGATAAAATTAGAAACAAAGCGGGTGAACCGCGGGGTGCAGCTAGTCGATTCATAATTTTCAACCTATTAGGTAAATTCATAATTTGGTTTTGAAAAAACGGGACATGTTCAAATAACAAAACAAGTCAATAAAAACCTAAGTTAAGTCAGAGACCTCTAAATATAACTGTTGTATTTATAATAGGTACTTATAAATTGTCAATTAAAATAAAAAAACTAACAATAAAACAATTATAGCAATTCGCAAATAAACCACAAACAGGCTAATTTCAGTTACGATGCTGGCGCCTTCGATCGTAACTACGAGTAGGTATACCTATAGAGTATGACTCAAGTAGGTATATTTAGATATATATATATACCTACTTATTAGCGCATATAAATTTTTCAACAGAAAAATGAACATTGCTCTTATGGTGAAGAAAACTATCGTGATGAAACCTGCGGCTTATTTGTCTCCAGACTTATTGCAGTTCTTTCCTCTGGACTTGGCCGAGAAAGTGGGTGGCTTACTCCATTTAATAGATGTCCCAGGACTACAGTCCCCTGGATAGCAGGTATTAAATTTTATTAGGCGTTAGGTATTAGGCGTTTCTTGCATAAAGGAAATGCATATACAATATTGGAGTTTACGTCTAATCTGTATTTATACTGCACCAGAATCTTGAATCCATGCTATTTAGGACACACTAGTGGCTGGGACATGTATTAGATGGAGTAGCTTGCTCACCACCCTCTCAGCTTAGTCGCATCAGACGAAAGATCCCGTCAATACGTCTGGTAACTAAGCCGCGGGTTTCATCACGATGTGTAACGCCGTTAAGAAAATTCGCGAATACACGGACATTGAGACTGCTCGCCTAGTCTATTTCAGCGACTTCCACGGTGTCATGTCGTATGGCATCCTGCTGTGGGGGTTGCCAAGGAGAGCTGTCCGACCCATCTACAAAATGGGTCTCAAGGAATTACTTAGAGAACAATTTCGAGGTATCAACCACTACGAAAACACTATTCTTATCATGATTAGTAATAGTTATTCTGATTTATGAATGAAATACCCCGTTAAGCTCTACATTTTTGGTAAACAAATACTAAGTAAGTATGAGTCAGTAGGTATGACTTATTTTACCCACGCTTTGCTGTAAATAGCATCAGGTTTCTGAGAACCTATGTGTGACTGGGACGAGTTAAACTTGAGTCAACTTTAACCTGATTATTGAAGGTTAAAGCAACTATTGAGGCAGGTTATAAATACTTATTGTGTTACAAGTTAATTTCTTTTTATTAACCCATCGCTTCACTAGGGCTTACTGAAAAAAACGGACTATGTTACAGCAGTTTCAGGTTCCAAATCCCTCGATAGGTGGTAAACCCAATTACTACAGGATTTTAAAAAAACTGAATAAATTCTATGGCCAATGAAAATTTGGAAAGTTTTTGGGATGGATTTTATTATTTTGTGCGTTATAATTTTTGCGATTTAAACAAGTCTTTTTTAAGGGCCTGGGTGTCTATTTTCTCAGGTTCTCGAAGGAAACTAAAGTGTCGCCTGTAAGCATATGGGTGATCACCGAGGTCCATAAAGTCTAATATATCATTTAATTTGAGTACTACTATAGGTCTTGATTCAATTTTTTTACACATAAGTACATACGTCAAAATACCTTTAAAATAACACCACAATAAGAAAAGGTATCATAACAATAGTATTAATCCGAAATACTTGTATATTACCTATCTCGTTACGGGCGCCGACGCGGGCGCTGCGCTGCGCACCGTGCGCGGGCGCAGGTCAAGGTCTACAGTTAAGTTAGCAAGCTCACGTAGTTACCTACTTTAACTACCGATGATTTATACTGACATTTGTAATTACTATCATATTTCAGTTTATTTATAACCGGTATAAAGTTAAATATATAATTTTATTTAATAATGTTGTATAATATTATGACACTGCAAAACTGGAAGTCGATCAAATACTTTTGTTGTGTTTATTTCCGGTTCTGCAGACTTGCGTAATTAAATCTCATAATTTTTCTCATTTCTTTCGTCATTTTTCAGACAAGAACATCTCATTCCGAATTTAACATGTTGCATATTGAGATGTTAGGAAGTTTAAACAGCTGAGAGCTTTTGTTGTAGTTACGTATTTAAACTGAAAGCTAATTCCGCAAGTTTAGCTAGGTTCTACGTGGTTCTCCTAACTTTGCCGAAGTAGGTAGGAGGTACCTTAATATTACCAAAAAATAACACTTCAAATAAAATGTGTATTTTTTGGTTGAAATCAGTAAAAGCTGTCTATGAGCTACAATGGGTTAAAATGTCATTTTTATGTAATCTTCATAAAAACTGTCAAAAAATATCAGTTTAACTCTTGGTAACTGTTAAATAAATTATAGATTTCGACCATAATAAAATACAATTCGTAACAAATGCTTCCGTTCAATCTTGCAGACGATGAGTCACATTAGCTCTTTTTGTAAAAATGTTTACTCTAAGGGTAGGTACCTATATCTAACCCAGGTCCAGCCCTCGCTCAGCCTCCGACCTTCCTCAGAACATCTGTTCGGAGTTGGAGGGAATGTTAAGGCGTTTCATAACGAGCACTCTATAAGGCGAAACAGGTCATTGCCGCGCTCGGAGGAACTTGGCCTTAACGACCACACTGCGCGAGCGTGTGCAGCCTTTAATACTCACCATTTTATATGAGCTTCGATATTTATTGGGTTACAATGATATGTTTATGATCATAACAAAGAGGTAGAAATATCTAAACAAATTTATGCGGGATCAGTCCTCCCTGCTCAGTGCTCATATCTGTCCTCATCCATTAGACGGATCGTGAGCAGAAACCTTACTTTGTTTATTATAAAATTAAATTAAATAAACAAATTGCAGAACGCACTTGAGGTTTTTTTAATTGTGATTTTTATTTTATTTTATGTCTACTCAAGAAGATCTTTTTTTCTTACTTTTTTGGTTTGTTAAATTCGATTTGTGTATACGTCCATATAAGGTAGATATTGAGATTTACTAGATTCGTTTTTTTTCTAAAGTAGTCAGCGGTTTTTCAGTAGTTTTTCTAAACTAGTCCTTAACCACTTGACGGGGTCAAGTGGTTAAGGAAAAGGATCACATCGTACTTATACATATACAGGGTGTTTTTTTATATAGGCCTGAAGGCCCACATAAAAAATTCAATCTGTATACGGGGAGCAAAAGTCAAAGATTGTAAATTGTAACTCATACGGCATCGTCTTTACAAACTTCCTAGATTTTTACTGGTCACATACATCTTTTAGTTTTTTCAAAACTGCTAAAATAGTGCTGCCATCAATAGAGGTACAATAATAAGGTACCTGCGAGTAATAAGGGCCACCTGCCACCATAAACAGAATCTAATTTTTCGTAAAAATTACATAAAAACAGGAAATTAGATAAATAATGTCTTTATTGTGAATCTGAAAAACCATTTATTTTTTTTATTACTATCCTGTTATTTTGTCACTTTTATCAAGGTTTATAAAAAAACCTTAGTGGCCTTTATTAGCCGGTATGGTACTAGTCTTTATTTTTAGTAAGCCCTGTATGACAAGCCCGCTTGTAATCAATACCTATTTGGTTTTCCTTGTGCTAAATTCAAACACATGGTGGCACTATCACACAACAATACATCTAAAGAATAGTTTTTGAGCGTTTTTATACATAAAGGCGAAAAAGTATAGAAAATAATATGTAGGTACTTGTCATATAATAATGAAATAATACAAACCTAATTTAAATAGAAACCTATATAAACCTACAGTAATATTATAAGAGGAAAGACTTCCGAAACTACTGGGTCTATTTTGATGAAACTTGGTATCAGGATATATTGATTCATTGGGAATAACGTAGGCTACTTTTTATCTCGATATTCCCACTTGATCGGGAGTTACGCGGGTGAAACAGCGGAGCTAGTATAATTATAAAGGAATGTTAATATTAAAAATCCAAATAAGTTTCCCTAGGTAGGGTATACCCAAAAGGCTGACTGCCTATTTGGATAGCAATTCCGATCCATTGGCTAAAATAAAGCAGCATCCAGCCATTTGCTTACCTGAAGCTAATATTTTAAAATCCTAACTAACCCTAATTCAAACTAATACTATTATAAATCCAAGCGTTAGTTTATTTGTTTGCTCCTATATTTTGGCTATGGGTATTGGGAAGTTAGTAATATTGATATATGTAACATTTATATATGTTGGCTTAGTACGATGTGTCTTAAAGCCAGTGCGTCTTTCTTCCATAATTTTCAGCAAATGACGCCCACTCACGTGTACCTACCTAAGTTTCCATTGATAATAATATAATTTTCTAAATTCTAATCAGTACCTATTTTCCATTAGGTTTAGCCGCCAGCTGGTTGATAACATCTCTTATCACACATAATTACCTATGATAGTGTAAATAGGTCGCTTAAAATAGTTCCTACTTGGAAAATACATAATTAATAAAACGCATTTTCTAAGATATAGCACGCTTTCCAAGAAGATATATAGGTACAAAGGCTCGTGACTCAAAGACCTTCAAATCAACGAGGGTCTTAGAGGGACGCTCGCTAGTGAAGGTAGGAAGATGGCGGTGGAACAAAAAACGTGTGGCACTCGGGGACTGCTGCGGTAAAGCTATTGCATCGTGCGAGCTTCGTACATTCGTACCGTATACATACACGTTAAGCGAACGCTCGGCCGAGCTACATGGTAGGCTGAGTTAGGTTTTATTTTCGTTACGGAACTTGTTGAATAGGTCGCCGCGCTCAAAGCCCGCGATAAAAGCTATGCAATAGCTTAAAAAGTATTCCGACTCGTCATATTTTTGTCAATCATCGGCCTACGTATCGGAACATGGACAAGTCCGCTTGACGATACCACTTAGTCCGGTAGTTTAGAATTCGATTTCTTTTTGTTCTGTTTTGTAGTCGATATAAACGAATACCTAAACTATGTCATACCCATAATCGCCTAATCCGATGACCTCAAAGCACACATTCGCGTATAAATATCGAATTACATCTCACCAACGCTGTGGGAGGTCAGCTTTATCTCATTCTATCTATTGTCATTATGATTTTATGGGAAAATAACCAAATTGAGACGGAATTAAGCAAGTTACCGTCAAATATTTCACTTTAGAAAAATGTGAATGGTTTATGCCCACTGTCCCCATGATTATACTTTAAAAAATAGTGATTTATCTAAACCTTCGTCAAGAATGTATTCGTTCATTGGTGAAAAAAAAAACATGATTTATCATTCATTATTTCTTTTCGTCACTCTTTTGAGCAGCACCATCTCTCAAGGCTTATGGATACTATTTTATATAAATGAAGCCAAATTAAAAATGAAATATAAGTACCAAACATTATTGTCCTTTACATTTTTATCCAGCGAACGAGTTCGGAAGCTAGGTTAAAAAAGGTAACTTACCCACACAAGCCCGTAGGTCGCAGTAATACTAAGTAAACACATAAACGTACACTCACACAGACGTACGCACTTCGTTATGTTAAACTTCACTTATTGTAACTTCATTTTACCTGTAAACAGAGAAAGAAACATTAAGACGCTATAGGTATTTAAACTACTATAAGTTATATATATCTCAACACAGCTTCCTTCATACAAAAGTTTTCCCTATTTGCTTGCCTAACTATACCAAGCTAGTTGTGCCGCGCGGTTTTAGCCGCGTTGTCTTATTATAAGTAATATTGATTTGCTCCATGCACAGAATACATAACAGCATTTTTATTAAGTGAAATTAGAGAATGTTTAGAAGATAAACTACAAACTTTATCAGCCTTTTCACTTCTCTAGAGGTCGAAATTTCCAAAAATCCTAGTGATCTCCTACGTACTAAAAGGACTCTCCATAATTTTAGAGTTATAGTACTCTTGCAGTTTTATAGATTTCTTGACGAGTATTTTTCTCTTTTATATAATATAGATATCGCAATGCTATATCATGCATGTATTAAACATATAAACCTTCCTCTTGAATCACTCTATCTATTTAAAAAATCCGCCACATCAAAATCCGTTACGAAGTTTTAAAGATCTAAGCATATATGGGAAAAGACAGCGGAAAGTGACTTTTTTTTATACTATGTAATGATGAAAAGAACTCACAAACAAACAGTATTTAAAACACTTAACAACAATTATCCATGCAAGGGATTTTGCTTTTGCCTCCTACAAGCGTTTTAAATATTTTATTAGTCAGCCAGCAAATATATGTATATGGAAATCCCACAAAACTAACTTAAAAAATTAGATAAAATAAATATCCTTAAGATAACCCTCACTAAGAAGTAATCGTTCCTTATCATCCTTATTACGGACGATAGATAAGGAAAGCTCTAAGCGCTTTGTAGTACCGTCTCTATATTTAGACTGCATTGAGAGTATTTGAGAGATAAAATATTATACCTATTTTTTTAATTTTAGTATACTTGAAGGAAGATACGTTGCTTTTAAAAGCTCTGGTGTTTAAATGTAATTTAATTGGGAGAAAGTCTTTTTTATATGCAACCGATAATAAGCTGATTGGATTTTAAACTAAGGTGGATATTTTTTAGGGTTCCCTAAAAGGTAAAAAAGGAATCCTTATAAGATCACTTTCTTGTCTATCTGTCTGCCTATTAACTACTGAAGTTATTGTTTTGTAAAAACGGCGCTCGTAAATAGCATCGAAATATCTAGCTTTACAAAATAAAAACGACTCGTTTTAAATTACTTTAGTAGTGACAATAAGATTTTTTCTTAGAATGACCCTAATTTACCCAGATTGGGGATTTTTTTAAATGTCACAACACCATTATTTCCCTAAGGGCTCCCTACCAATAATTATGTTACCCCACATTGTGAAAATTCCTCATATTTTCAGTAACTTAGAGTAACTGCCCCACACTTTACTTAAATTACCTAAAATAATTATTTAATTTCCACGCAGTTTATTTTATCCACTAGCTGCGCCCCGCGGTTTCACCCGCGTAAGTCCCGATCCCGTGGTAAATCGGGATAAGAAGTAGCCTATGTGTTAATCCAGGTCTCCAGCTATCTAGATTCGGAGTATTATCGCAATCTGTCCAGTAGTTTTTGCGTGAAGGAGTAACAAACATACACACACACACACAAATTTGACATTATATGTAAACACATATAATGTGAAAGTTTGTGTGTGTATGCTTGTTTGTTACTCCTTACTAATACACAATACTAATACACTCCTTACTAATACACGTTGTGTATTAGTAAGATAATTAATTTTAATACCTACCTTCAGTTACTAAAAGGGATTACAGAAGGTTTTTGTCGATTGCTACGGTAAAGCGAGGGGTCACAGATTCAAGACCAACCGAGGAGGATTCTTTTTGAAAAGTACCTATTTCGAACTCATTTTTTTTTAAATTTGGTCTAGTTTACTAGTCCCTACCAACGTATTCCCTCTAGTGGGGAAGAATTTATTTTTCTTCCACCTATCTCTACCGTTGAGCTACTAGTAGGGATAGGTGGAATAAGTTTCACTTTTACGACCCGATATGTATATTTCGGGTTACGATTAGAAAATAACCATATTGCAAAATTACTTGCTTGATAATAAAACGCCATAGTAACTAAATAAACATGAACACTAAATTCATTTTACAATATTTCAACTTTTACAAACAAACAGAAACTCAATCTTTATCTCAACATTGGAAAATGAGTGGCATTCAAACATTATTGGTATTTATTATAATTAAAACCCATAACAATATTACAAAGTATTTACCAACACCAGAAAGTAAATACGTAAAGCCAAAGATTAATATGTAAATGTTGTATCTAAATTAGACAGAACACCACTGCCATTTTGCATTTGCTATTTTGTAACGTGGCATAGACGAAACTAAATCCTTGCTGCTGCTAAATGCTGTAATTTCGGTATTTCGTTTTTTTTAGGAACTAAAAACTAAATAGTATACTACATAATTGTTTTGTTCGTTTTCTTATCGTTTAACCTTATATTATTACGTTATAGAAAAGTTTGATAATATTTAGATGTTTTAACTTTAACTCAAGTCAATAATATAAGAATATCTTGAAATAACCATTTAGTACCTCAAAGCTCGCGATAGGTAGTAAAGCGGTTTGCCCACGCGTGGCCTTGGACTGGCTACAGTTCCTAAACACCTGTACCACAGATTACTTGAGATTATTACACTCAGTGCAAAGAAATAGAATCTAACAATGAAAATAACTAATACAAAACCTATTTTCGCAAGTAAAAAATAATAATAGATATTATAAAAGTCTGATTTGAAAAAGTTAACGTCGAAAGGGAGGGTATTCGCCTCCCTTTTGAATTCGACGTAGAAGTGTAAGTAAATTTTAATGCTTTAAGTATTATTTTGTTAATTAAAACTTTTATTTCAATATGTCAAGATACTTGGTTTTATTCTATTAGTATCATCAGTTTATAATTTGACAGCTGTCATTTGAAAACGATTCTCCCTAGGGCTGAAAAGTGTTACTTTCAACATGCTCCTCAGGCAACTTCAGATCTAATACACTTTGAGTAAACTTTAGAATAAAATACACATTTGAACCTGTTCGCAAAAATGTTTTTAAATCATAAGTAATATTCACCCTAGTTAAAAAGGATAATCCCATTTAGTTCGGTTGTTTTGAATTTAGTATTTTTCACTGAGAGACGAAATTTTAACATCCGATCCTAATTGACTACCAGCAACTGCAATACTATGTACCTATTTATTGCGACAGTAGATTTTGTAACACATTGATAGGTAAGTGTGAATATGAAAAGTAATATTTGAGGTTATTGGTTAATATTATGATATTCATTGATGAAACCAATATGAATAATATTATGTAAATAAAAATACTTTAATATTTTTATGTTTATATTATTTTTTGTTGGTAGATGTAATATTATTACAGGAATATATTATCAGAATCATATTGATATAAAGAGACAAAGACACGCCCCGATAAAAAATCGGGTAGCCTAAATCGAAAAACTTGATATTCTTCCAAAATGCAATCCGTCAAATCTTTAAGAACAAGATAACAAGAATCAGCCGGCGAACATCAAAGAAACAAAAAACCACACTTTCATTATTAAGACGTAATTTAGACCAGAAACTTTGTTATCGACCGATCTCGACAACCGCTACACCGTCATAAAATAAAAAAAAAATAGACGAAGCCTAGAACAGAATGCAAATTTGTGTACTTACAAGTTTTCGTGAAAATCTAAATTTGCCCATATCTTATACCATTTTATCGTGTTGACTCAGGAACTTGAATTGTATACACTAAACCTCAGTATCTGGTATAAATTTCAACTTGCTAGGTCTACCAGTTCCTGAGAAAATGGGTGGTGACACACGGACAGACAGACAAGATGCGATCTTAAAAGGGTTTCTTTTGGTTATACCCACTTATGTCCCGATCCCGTGGGAATATCGGGATTAAAAATAGCCTATGTTACTTCCAAGGATTCGATGTATGTTCATCAAAATTATTTTTAACTATATATAAATTTCAAAGTCCTGATTGACTAATATATCAACGTACACCTCAAATCAATGGACGGATCGGACTTACGTAGGAATCCGCTAAGACAGAATTTTGGAAAATTAAAATCTAAGCATACATAAGCTCAGACAGACAGCGGAAAGCGGCCTTGTTTTATACTATGTAGTTATTATTATTGAAGTATAGACTATCGGTCAATTTCAAGTCTATAATCTACGTTAGCCTTTAATTCGTGAAAAGTGAAAATTAACCGGTTTTCTTAAAGTTAATTTATGACTGCAGTTAAGCTTGAACTATAGTTTATTTGATGTTGGACTCCTAAAACCACTTTATTGGGGTAATTAATAGATGTTATTAAGTTGTCATTCGTTCGGGTTTTGGAATTATCGTGTTATGTAAGTTTTGGTGGGAAATTTGGTATTATACTTCCGGATTGAAAACTCTAGACAGGTTGTGTAGAAGCCCCCGGCATAGAAAAAGCCCAAATTAATTATTCAAAAAATAAAATAAACATTTAGTATGCTTACTAATGCATTTTATCTACTTATGTGACCTACACACAATAATAATTAACAACATACAACAATTATGTATAATAATTTGAGTAATCCTTGGACTCGGCCCAAATGTGGTAAATTTGAGGGGTAAAAAAAAAAAATTTCTTCATCCTTGAACTACCTAGTTCCATTTAATAAGATGACACTTTTAGTTAAAAACGAAAGCCATTAAGCTTTTTTTCTCAAAACGGCAACCACATGTTTTAAATATATTCAAACCTACAGTCAAATATTACGAATAATTCCAAAATGCTATCAGCTGTTTGAGGCCATATTACTCACGCTGCGTGATGCGTGCGCGCATCTCATGCCCTTGCTTCGGAAACATTTACGATTATTCACTTTATTTTCTAGAAAATAGAGTTTAAAATATTATACATACAAGGTACTTACTTGTTGATTTTGATACCTTTTAAGCATTTTCAGGGTTTTTTTTAAGATAAGTAGTTTCCCTAATTTGTACCTATTGTATAGATTTATTTGTTGCAATGAATATAAAATATATAAGGAGGTATGGAGGTATGCCTATACATACATACACCTGGCCGATTCCGTGTATATTCTATCCGTTGCCTGGCCACCATAACATAAGCCTAATTGCTTATCTTAGGGCTAGATGGCGCTGCATAAAGTGTCCTACAATATTTATTTATTATTCCGTTAATGTCAAAAATAGTAAGGTAAAGGACAATGATGTCCACTTTTAATATTACACATCAAAATAATGTAAACCTGTGTAATGCTCCTATTTGCATTAACAGCAACGAAGTGCACGATTAAAAAAATCTGTCAAATGTGACACAACGGTGACCAAACCAGACTTGCAACAAACCAAAACCCATACTTCTTTAATCATGTGCGCATAGATTGAAATAATTAATATTTAAACCACGTACCGGAAGTCAATATCATTCGAAACTACCTACCTTAATCCTTTTTAAAATCACTGTTGCACATCTTTAATGTAACTTAATTTAACGAGATACAGTTGAATTTAGGTTGACAGATCGACGGCCATTATTGTCCAGGAAGCGTGTGACAGTTAGAATATTTGAAAATAGAAACAGTTATGGCGCGAAATTAGGTGAAGTGGGGACACAGTAGGATTGCTTGGATGGTTAGCCGAGATATTTCATTGATATTCCCTAATAAGTTATTAGAGTATAACTTCTTGTTAGGTAATTATAGTGATCGTGTCACTCATGTCTCTGTACATGACACTAACTGGCCTGATCACAATGCATATTTCGCACGAAGCCATAATTTGAAAGATAGATAAAACTGTACTTAAAATATAATAATTTTAACATAATATTTAATTCTGTTAAAATTTCGAAAAGTTAAGCCAAACTCTGACCAAACTAAAACAGAACTTACCCAAACCTAAAATGTTTACTTGAAAGGGATAACTTAACTTATTGAATTTAATTTAACATAAGATTCACGAGTTAAATACAAAAAAAACTACAAGGACGACCACCATTTTTCCTTAGCAGCAAAAAACTAAAAAACACCTGGTCAGTCAACTGTAGTATTTCATAGACACCTAATACAAGTAGGTATTATTTAGCAATTGTTTCAATTTCCCACACATATATCTATTTATGTTTACATCAATTGCGAATTAAAGATACATTGACAAATTATTGCCGAACTTGGCCTTTACTGCCGGAACATAAGCCATGAGCCAATGCCAACGTCCTATGATAAAAAAAATACATTATGTAAAAGTAGGTACCTATCTATTTACGGCTGATAACAAAAGACAAATTATCAAGTTGTTTCTTTTTTTAATTTAATATTAAATTATATTTAACTACCTAATAGCTTTTCCTCGCGACTTCGCTGCGTGAAAGTTTAATTTTCTAGAATCTGTTTTTGCGGATACGTCATAATAACTATCTGTATGCAAAATAGCTCGATCCGTCCATTGAATTATTTATTTTTAGATTTAATGCACTACAACTCATAATATAATTTGTTATTAAAAAACTATGCTAGAGTAGTGTAGAATGTATGAAATAAGACGTACGAAAATTTACTGACATGTTAAAATCGTCTTCTTAACATGGTTTATATTGTGTGCTAACAAGATCAAAAGTCAATAAAACTAAAAACATAATAATGACCCAACTAGAATCATTACAGAAACATCATAAACCATCGGCATAATCACTCATCCATCAAAGCTAACACCTTAAAAGACATGTCTAAATAAAAAAGGCGCCAAAATATTATGCAACGAAAGTTATTGCTCGTAATTATGGTGAAAATTAATATTTTTGTTGCGCGCACGCTTTGATCTATGTCTAACGAATGAGGAAGTGGCTTCGGGTGCAGTCGGGCGGCTTCGTTAAGTGTCGGTTATTTTTGTATTTTCGTAGTTTTTCGTCGCAAATCGAGACACCTTCCGTTGATGCAGTTTCGGAGATTTTTCAGAACTTATAACTAGGTAATTTCCGGGATTTAGAAGAATGAGGGTATCTAGGGAACCAAAAAAGAACTTGCTCCTTTTTTGAAATCTGTTAAAAAAGAAGTATAATTTGAGCATTTTTTAATTGGAGCGTTTTGTTTCAGTAGTTCGAACATAGGTTCTGGTTATCCCTAAGTTGAGACTTTGAGAGGGTGGTCGATACTACCCTCTCAGTTTAGTCGACCGTGTCCAGAGGAACGAACTCGTCAACGCGTCTGGATGCGAAAGCCAAGCTTTTTTTCGCGCACCGTAAGAGCAATGTTCATGAAAAATCCATTGGTTTCTCGCGGGCTGAAGGGCGAATGCACACCGCCGTCGGCCGGGAATCGAACCCACGACCTTCGTAATAAAGCAAGAGCAACCTTTATATCTCTTCATTGTTGACTGCCTATCGAACGAGGTCGAGGTCAACCAAGTACCTTCCTAAACCCTATTTCAATAAAAAGTAAAACTTCACCAAAGAATGCATCACAAGAACTGAATCGTCTTCAAACGAGTCATTCAAACCCGTTTCTTGCCAATCTGGGCGAGATGAAAATGTCGTCTCTACCTTTAAATGGTGAACTACTGATGGTTTTTTCACCTCGGTCGCGTTTTTCTGGGACCAAGGTCGGATTGATATTTTATTCATAAGTTTTAGTTTTAGTAGGATGCAGGTTCGGGGGCAATGGGTTAAGTGTATTTTGTTTTGCCCAACGATTCTGGCCGAGAAAGTTATATCTTTTCTATTATTTGATTTGGTTTTAGGGTCTTCGTGATTTAATTGAGCTGCGGCTCCCAATGGAAAAGGGCAGTATAAGTGATAGGCCTTATTGTGCTATTCACAAGTCGTACTTTAGAGATTTTAAGGAGAAATGAAATGAAAATGTGTATATTAATAATTACTCAGTATCCAGAGGTGATTTTTAGAAGATAGAAACTGGAAAACTTGCGGTTTAAGATCTTCTATTATCTATAATCTCTACAGCAAGCTTTCGTTAAATATTGTCACTGACCATATCGTAACAAGAAGATGGATGAAAGATAGAAGAAATATCATAATTTCTAATTGAAACTACATAATTTCTAAAAAAAAGCTCTAAAATAAACAGACAACATGCAGATGATTGTCGCGCGTCAGGATTGCCCCATACAATGCCGCTGGATGAGGATTGCAATGGGCGATAAAATACGACATTAACTATATATATGACTTTTATAAATTTGAATCCTTATTTTATTTTATAAATTTATTATTTAAGTGTTTTGATTTGATTTATTTGTTTTAATTTAATTTTTATCACAGTTGCTCATAAAGTGGATCTTATTCAACGGCTTTTAGGCTCATAATCCAACATATTATGCACGCGTGCGTTTTAGATTTGTTAACTAGTGCTGTAAAGTTATCCCGAAAAGGTAGGTACCAAAGAGTTTTTTAGCTAGCAAAAATGGTTGTCTCTAAAGTCGGTTTACGAACGAAAATTTTACGTGATAATGACTTAGAAAACGATTAAAAATTGAGTTGTTTATTTTTTCTTTACTTAAATATATTGTTTTTCCGTACCATTGTATTTTGTTCTTAACCCCCGACGCAAAAACAAATAGAAAAACCCTAAAAAAATAATGTATGTCACACGAGGATGTATAGGTTAAAAGTCTTTAGCCTGGCCTTTCCGGAGCATAATTAACAAAAAAATATTGCCTTAAAAAAATGTAAACATAGAGTTATCACAAATATTTTGTTAATTATTATTTTGTTTTCTTTTCAAGTCTTTTCTTTTATTCGCAACTGTGATAAAAAAACGTCGTACGATATACGTGTGGAATTGATATTTGCATCTTGGCTTCTATAACACGCTCGCTGCCGCTCGCGCGTCATAAACCGCCTCTATGCAAAGATCAATTTACCACACTTATATCGTAATGTACTATTGTATTATTCTAATCTGTACTTATGGAATTATTTCTGTTTTTTTTATAAACTGTTTCATAGTATGGAGTGGACTACCATCGGTTCTAGTCTCCCAAGTTCAAGTCTGTAGTTTGTAAAATCTCTCCCTTAAAACATTCATTATACCTACTCGTAGTTCTTGTTTTCAAATCCTTAGACTAGTTTTCGTATTTCGCAGAATCAATTCCAAATCCCTACATAACCGGTATGGTTTCATCTTTTTGATCATCAAAAAACAAAAATATAAAAGGTCCTAACACCTTTTCTGGCTTAGCTGGGTATTATACAGTCGGCACCAGATGTGGAACAGTTCTTAAATTGTTGGTTGTAGTTCAAGGTATTTAATCATAAATAACAACTTAAATAAACTTATTAATCATTAAAAATAATAGCAATTTAAAACTCTACTGTGAACCTTCACTTTGGTTAGGTTTTGAAAGGATAAAGGTACCATCCAATAGTACAAAATCAAAAATATTGATAATCCTGATGTCTGTAAAAATGTCTGCGGGAAAAATAGCTAAGGAGGTAACTGGGACATAAAATTCAACCACTGGCCGATCAATCTTTAAAAAGTATTAGGTGGCTGCAAAAAAAGTCAAAAAAAATTAGAAAACTGATCGAGTAGTCATTTTATTAAAAATTTAGCATTACGCCCTTATTCATAAATTGTTTAAAACGTTCTAAGTTAAAAAAAAAATTTAAACCCAAAACTTTCCAGACGGCTGAACCGATTTCGATCAAACATAGTTAAAAATATGAACACTCCCGACTAATTCACCTTTTAAACAAAAAAAAAACAATCAAAATCAGTTCATCCGTTACATACCTGAAACTTATAACATCCCGTCGTTTTTGCGTCGGGTGTTAAAAATATGTTTTGACGCTTTCGCTCACCTGTTGTCATCTGTAAAAGTGCTAAAGTGGCAAAACTAATTTTAACTAAATGGCGTTAGTTTTAAGATGCACTTTATAAATAATTTTATTTTAAAATCTATGCTTGACAATAAAGACCTTTGAACTTAGAACTGAGTGCGAATCTATCGATTGCACATTGAATCACTTGAGTTTATCTCAAGTTTAAGAAGTGCATGCATTAGGGTACCTAGATACCTTACTACCTACTAGACTGCCTTGAATTTAAACGACAAAGTGATTCACTTCATCACAAAGTGTTATTAAGTTGTTAAGTTAGAATTGACTTGTAATATTTATTTAATTATTCTAAAGGGATTTTATTATGTAGGCAATTATTGTCTTAAAGAATGTTATATTTATAAGTAATCTGTCTTTAGGTACATTTTCAACTTAAATTTCTGGCGAAACAGTAATAGTCGTTTCAAACTTTTACTTAATTTTCTAGAAAAAAAATAACAGCGCTGTTTTTATTTGTACGGCGAAATTTGTTTGTAATTTGTTCTATAGTATAATATCAATTTTAAAAGTAAACAATATTTATTTAAAAGTCCCCGTTTACAAAAGTCAATAATCTTACAAAAATGTAAAATACCTATTTGCTGATAATTTGATAAAAATTTAAATTGATAAAAACCAATACGTATTTCAGTAGTATAGATAAATTAATTATCTAAATTAGAAAATAGTTTTTACAAGACTTTACAGTTTTCAGATAAACGTTTTATAAAGTTTTATTATACTTAACTGCCTACTGAACTAAATAACTATAAAAATTTATAGTATTTTGTCTTATTGTGATATATTTTACTTTAATCTAATAAAAAAATAGTTAAAACAGACTTAAATATACCTATAATTAATGATCTTTAAAATATTTAACACTAGGCTTTTGCCTGCGATTTCGTCGAATTTTCCAAAATCCTTGGGCTATATTCAGCTTTCTGTATTTCAAATTCTAGCCTAATTCGTCCATTAGTTAGAACTGTGTGATGATTGTCAGTCAGTCAGGTTTTTGAATCTTTTATTTATAAATTAATTTCTTAATCAGATTTCAAAGTAACAAATAGGTCGTCAAGGTAAATTTGCTCACCTAGAGCCCGATTCTGCACGCCCAACCGTCCAAACCAATCAACCACGGCCAGAACACCACAACACAACTCTTATATAATTAAACTGACTTTTATACATCCATTCATTTATATAAAAGTTTTGTTTATAAGTTAACACATTAAACGCGCGGGCTTTACGTGCGAGCGACGTGCAATCGCTTCGGCGGACAAATTCTTACTGGCGTAGGCTTAAGTCCTTTATACTTTCACTCTATATACTATAACCTGACTAATTTCAACTTGTAGCTTATAAAGTGATATTATTTTGGTATCCTAGGATACTTAATTTTGTCGGGTTATAAGGTAGTTTGGTATTTGAGCTTTATCCGTAGGTTGTTTTCTTAGCTTAAATTTACTTAGATATAACTTTTCCTAGATTATGGATCTGATATTTTGTTATCTGATATTCATTCAAATGACCACGGTTTTGAGAATGTTAAAAATGTTAGGGCTTTCGTAATTGGACAGGTTCCTTTTACACACTAATGATTTTTATTAGATTTATTTAACTTTAAATAATAATTTATTATTTTTGCATGGCAAAAACCATCATCCCCTCTTTTCATCGTTCCACTATCTAGTGCCAGCTGGGTCCAGTTCCTACGATGCGAACTCCAACTCATCCCGCCAAAATAGAATTAAATATTTTAAGACTTAAAATAAATAACTCGTTTGCTTTCTCAGCAAATGCCTACGTTATATCAGCTATATGTATGGTTTGAGCTGTGCGTCGTTACATCAGTCAGTCAGGACTTTGAATATTTTATATTAATGTATCTTTTGAAACCTTACCGGCCTGACCTTGTCCATATTTACATGAGCATGAAGGTATGTAATTGTAAATACACAAATACTATTTATTTAGCTGCAAATGCAACGGTTTGAGGTTGTTACAAAACAATACTAACCTTGGAAAATGGAAAAAATATTTCTTAATATTATTGTTCCCATCAACGGAGCGATCGCGCTAGATATTGCTTAACCTACTCTATCGATACTAGATTCTTACCTATTTACGAATGCTAGTTTTATCCTATCCTACAAATCCTACTTATAAATATTATTAATTGGAATTTTATTTTCGATAAAACTTTGGTATGATAAAGTTATGAAATAGGAACGAGTTCAAGGATGGCTCAAATTCGTTCCATTTTGGTCATAGTTATACGGGACGAGTCCTTTAGTTGGCATTGATTGTGTTTAAATATTATGTAGTTGCCTAATCTATATACATAAAAGAAAGTCGTGTTAGTTACACCACTTATAACTCAAGAACGGCAGAACAGATTTGGGTGAAAATTGGTAAGGAGGTAACTTTTTATCCCAATATGCCCACGGGATCGGGACTTACGCGGGTGAAACCGCGGGGCACAGCTAGTTAATTATATTACAATCTAAAAGTGTATGCTCCACCAAATTCTACACGTAGCGACGTCTACACATTAGACGACTTCTCATTCTACGTTGTCTTGAATGGGCTAATGTTTTTAAATCGTAGGGTGTGCATTCGAGTAGACTGTATCAATAACGCAACCGCGTATAAGTGAAATACGTTACATCCGTTACATTTGATTTTAGCGAGTGGGTCACCTTTTCTACTGACTGTTGTGAATTATTTTTCACATGCAAACAATCCGGAAATATTTAATTTGTACAACACATCAAACGTAATAAAAATATACTAATATGTAAAACGATAACACGATATATATGTAACGATGACGTCACATAAGTGTCCGTTACATTTTGAAATTTAAAGTGACTACCTAGTCTTCTAACCGATTTCAAACATATTTTTAAACGGCAAAAAATAAGCCACATCGTTAAGAAAAATAACCCTCGCTGTGCCTATCTGAGTGAAAATATCACAGAATGTTATATGGTGGAAGCTGGCGGCAGTGGCTGCAGTGGAGGCTGGTCATGCGGAAGGTTTCATTACGTTCAAGGTGGTTGGATGCGAGAATATTGTTGAATTTCCCAAAACGGAATAATGCCAAGACCGTGTCCAAGTGCCGGTTGGTGCTTTTATACTATACTATTTTTTACGTGTAAACCGTCTTTAAAATCGGACAGTTACCAAAAAGAAGAAACGGATGTACGTCATTTATAGGTATGTCATAATTTTGGATAATTACGGTCGGCAGCATAATTACAGACCCACCTAGAGTTCCAAAAATAATATTATTGGAAAGTTTTCATTCTTATAATTTTTGTTATCAAAACTTACCTAAATAATATCGATTATTTTCAGTTTTTGAACTATCAATTACATTTTTCAACATGATGCCCTAGCTGTAGCCGAATGAAACTTTCAGAGTTTAGTCTTCATGCCAGTAGTTTTTAAGATAGGTTGCAGAAAAAAATAATCTGTGAAATATTTTTTTAGAATCATACAATGATAATTGAAACATTAGATTTTGAAAAAAAAAAATTACTTTAATGGTATTTCTTTTGAGTTTTATAAATCTTAGACTCTGATTGGTGTAGGGGTACAAAAGGTCCATTATTGAACTTAATTCACAAACAAAGGCAGAATCGCAGACCTGATAGTTTGGCTGTAATTGCGAAATTCGGGGTGAAATCTGATTTCGACTAAAATTTCACTAAAGTCCAAATAACTTTTGAACCACTAATTATTGCAGAACATACAGGGGGTCAATCGATAGGTACTGAGGTCACCCAATCCCCACCAACCGATGATCCACCCCCCTTGTTACACCGTGTATAATTAGAAACATAAAAACATGCATACATTTTCAAATCTGTGGCTTACCGTCAGTCGAGTAAATCCTGACAGTTAATAATAAGTATCCACTTTGTTGACGGCCTATGTTGGAGGCCTGAACCAAAGTTTCAATAAAAAGAAAGAGTAACGGAACACGAGAGAGAGGAAAATAAAGTTCATGAAACCAAAGTATCAGAAAGTGTCAGAAAGTGACGACGATTTTTGAAATCGTATCGTGATTGTAAATGGTCGTCCGATATTTTTTAAGGTGAACGATCTCAGAACCGAAAGAACGATTACAATAATTAACTTATTGTCGCCAACTCTGTTGGCCGACTACTTTGTTCAATATTCAAAAATCTATACTTTCCTGTAGTCAAAGAAAAAAAGGACAAAAAATCGAATATAGGGCTCAGAGGACCACTTGCAGCAAAATTAAAAAATCCAGTTACATTAAATCTTGATTAAATAGATTCAAATTTTGTATGTTTACGAAAGAGCTTGGAAAAAGAAGTAGAACAAGAATTCATAGTTTTAAAAATTTCAAAATTTATATAATTTAAACAAACAAAAAATAATTTTCTCAATCAATTTATTGATTCTATAATGTAATTAAAATCGAGGAACCTACTTATTGAATTTTGATCTTACCTACTAGTTATTGAAATAAAACAATGTAAAATATACTTCATTTGTTTGTATAATTGCAACATATTATGAAACATTGATCAGTTTTGGAATTGTATAAATAAATAAATATAGCAGGACATTTCACACATCGCCATCTAGACCCATGCTAAGTAACTAGACTTGTGTTATGGGTGATAGACAACGGATATACTACTTATATACTTTTCTTTTGTAAATATATACTTATAATATAATACATAGAAACAACTAGACCACAGATAAATATCTTAGCATAAATACTTGTCTGAGGCGGGAATCGAACCCCTGTGTTTGGCAGTCCGGCATGGTGACCATTGTGTCAACTGGGTCGTCAAAAACGTATGGTCTGCATTAAGTCTTTTCTGGGTTTGTTCTCGATGGCTACAGCATACGTAATAAGAATATTGACTTCTATAACATCATTTCATTTTTTTAATATGTTATATTTCATTAATAAATAATATAAACTAATATTTTACACCATCACGCGATTCAGTCATTCATTTATTACGCCTTATTTCCTAATACACACTTTGTCCCGGTCTTATTTTTACAATTTCAGGGTTATTTGGATCCCCATTACCCCTTACAACATAAACAGTATTAACACCATTATTATGTCCATCGTATACTTTATCAGAAGGATTATTATAATAATTATTATTTTGATTATTATAATAGTTCGGACGTTTGTAATTATTGTTATTGTTATAATCATTTACCTTATCAGAAGGATTATTGTCTTTTTTAACGTAGAAATTATGTTTATGATCGTAGTAATAATCGTTGTTGTTAAAGTTATTATTTTGATTATTGTAATTGTTAAAATTGTTTGGAGGTTTGTAGTTATTATTGTTATTGTAATTGTTATAATCATTCACTTTATTGGAAGGGTTATTGTCTTTTTTAACATAAAAATTATGATTATGATCGTAATAGTAATCGTTATCGTTTAAATTAGTATTTTGGTTGTTGTAATAATTATAATTATATGGAGGTTTGTAATTATTGAAATTGTTAGCAGGTGTGTAATTGTTGTTAATCTTGTTTGGAGGTCCGTAATTATTACTGTTAAAGTTGTTAGTAGGTTTGTAATTATTGTTATTTTGATTATTGTAATTATTGCTAATAATTGGACGATTCGTACTACTTTGTTGGTTTTTAATCTTGTTGTAATCATTATTATTTACGTATTTAACCCCATTATTTTGGTTACCCCTATTATTATTTGAGAAAAAGAAAAATTTCCCTTTTCTATTTGAATCTACAGAATTTTTTAGAATTTTATTGTAATCTGTATTTCGTCCATCTTCGGGGAACTTCAATGAATTGCTGTCTCTAATGTTATTTTCATTTTGTGGAATTGATATTTCATTGATATTTTCCGATGACTCAGGGAAAGCCCATTTATCATTATTACTATCATCTAAATTTTCTATATTATCATCATCGTTAAGAAAATCATTAAAATCTTCAACGTACTCTTGCGCAGGTTTGTTCTGTATTCGTTTTTCAATTTTCTCCATGTCTCTAAACCTTAGTTTACCTCCATAGTTATTGTAATCAAACGCATAGTTTTGGCCGTAATTTTGATTTCCATATAAACTAGGTTTATGAGGATAGATCCCAGAATTACCGTAATTAGGAATTTGAATTTGTGGATATGGACTATTTTGTCCCGGATTCTGACCGGTTTGATAATAATTCTGATTAGGATCATAAACATTCTGACCAGGCTGATAATGTCCATTTAGACCAGGTTGGTACGGCCCATTCAAACCAGGTTGATAAGGTCCATTCTGATTAGGTTGATGTAGTCCGTTCTGATCGGGTAGGTAATAATTCTGACCCTGATATAGACCATTCTGACCTAAATGCTGATAGAACTGCTCAAGATTTTGGTTCGGAGGGGCATTGAAAAATCTGAAGAAGCCACCATTGTGGTTATTTAGATAGTGGATCAGTTGTTCCGGGTCAGTAGGGCATTGTGCGTAGGCATATCGACAAGTACCGGTGTTACCCTTGGAGGTCATGCCGAGGAATACAGCGCGCCCGAACACGAATAGTGGAGAGGAGCTGATGCCATTGTAGACGGAGAGTAGGCTGTACAGTGAAGTAAATAAAATCAAAAGTTTGAACCTTAATATAATACGAATTATTGTTATTCAGGGCATCGTACACTTTTTGCCTTTTTAATCAAGCGGCGACGATGTAAGCATTGTAAATAAACAGGAAAATGTAAACCATAATATAAACACCCAGATGTTAAGATAGAGATCACATTACTTAGTTCTATAAGGAAGCACAAGGCAACATCTAGACTCACCATCACAATGTTTACAACATAACAAACTTTAAATTTATAACTAGGAAAATGGTGCGCAGAGACAATTTCTTATCTTTCAATTATGTAGACATGAGACTGGTTTCAGTCTCTTTTTAGACTTTACAACGACTAGCTTAAGAAAATCTCAATCTGATTACATAAGCATACGCTTAGCTTGAGTTGGTTGCAAGTGTAAACTTACGTGAGCAGTGGTTGTAGCCCAGCTATAGAATCCAGCACACCTCCAGATCCCAGTGCGCCGCCTCCAGCCGCCTCGCACAGCAGCCGCGGTACGCACTGATAGTCATCGTATCGCGCAATGGAGGTTAGGGCTCCGGTCACAGCTGTCAGGGCATCTGAGGCTAGGGACGATGGTTGGGGGCGGCGACGACGGGGACGCTCTGAAATATGAAATAGACTTGTGTTTCACAACTATCTATGTATATGGACAAAAATAAAATAAAATGTTGCGCAGGAAGCACACACAAAACAACCACGAATAAAAGCAAGATTAACTCACTAATGCGAACTCCTTGTAATCCAGGGTGACCATAACCAGGTCCATAACCCTGGTAAGGTCCCGGATTTCCATATACACCTGGAACGCCTGAACCTCCTTGCACTCCTGGGACACCTGGAACTACAGGGTTTCCAAGCCCTGGTTGGTAATGAACTCTCTTTGGCTTTCTTCTCCTTTTTCGTTTCCTTTTATTATGATTTTCTATTTTATTATCATCTTGGAAGTTTACACTTGGATTTTCGATGTCTGAATCTTCAAATTTTACAGGTTTGCCCACATTTGGGTCCGAGTTTTGAAGATTTATAGGTCTATTTAGGTTTGGGCCTGGATTTGGTGGTCCATCATCTTGAAACCTCAAAGGAGTGTTGTCATCAAAGACTATGAGTCCATATTGACCCTGATCTTCACCAGTAGGACCACTGGGATGAGGCCTTATAGGTCCATCTACGTTTGGCCCAGGATCATCTTGGAACCTTAAAGGAGTGTTGTCGTCGAAAGTCGTGAGTCCATATTGGCCCTGGTCTTCATCAGCTGGGCCGCTGGGACCTGATTGAGGATCGTCTTCGAAGCGAAGACCGTTGCCAGCTTGGCGGGGACTGTAATGAAGTACTGTGTTGTTTGGATTGAAGATTTTTCTGGAAATAAGCGACTACCGTTCAAGATTATAACAGTTGGTGCCAGTTTTGATGCAGGGTATAAGTAAGCTACTTACAACAACAGCTCGCTCGGGTCGTAGCTAGAGACTGTTCCGTTTTGGACTTCAATTGATGCTACCGAGTGTAGCACAATGAAGATCATGAGCAGTTTAAAGCCCATGTCTATCTGGAACAAAAAATCAATTCAAAAAATAAACTCCGTAGAGACATACACAAGTAGCAGACCCGCCAGAAGATGCAATAGCGCAAAAACATGGAAATAAGCTTTTTTTTGATGCTATACATTTTTTATTATGCTGGAAACTAAACGATCGACCGACTGCTCGCTTTTCCATACTTTTACATTTAAAGACAAACTAACAAGTGAACAATCATTTAACTACCATAATTGTACCTCGATAACCAATAACTCGACAAGACTACTTCGATATTATCGAACTCCGATACGACTTAGGTTCGACAATATTTAACTACGAGGTTAATTATCTCCGGTACTACGGAACTCTGACAGTGCGTTTCTTCGATATGACTGAACTTTAGCCGTTTTATTCATACTATCGTCAAATATCAAGTATCTAACTGCCTTCGCCTAGAAAACAATACCCACCACGAAACGGAACAATAAAATAATCTTTCTCATTTTTATACGTTATTTAATGTGCTTTTATACCGATTCTAAGTCCTACGCACTCGTGATTCTTGAACCGGATATGTCGATTGAATGCCCTACCTATATTATAAGTTCTATGAAATTAGAACGAAAAACCTACATCATTGCTAAAGACAGCAGTGCAAGTGGACTACGGCTTGGAAATGAAAAAGTTTCTCCATCTGTTACCTAGATGACTAACTATAATAAATAAATATTTGTGTTTATTGGCCCTATTTAAGCTACTGGACCGATTTTAATGAAAATTGGAAGATGATACATTGAAACTTGGGGAGTAACATCTATAAATACGTTTGGTACTTTCCCGTAAAAAGAAATGTCTCCAATTATAAGTAGGAAGTAACACCAACTGTAGCTTCTAATTAAATTTCCGTGAGAACTTTTACCTATTAAAATATGTCCAAAACAGTTCTTATTACTGGACTGCAGAAGGCTGAGCTTTTATAACTTTGTGGTAATAAGAAATATCAACATTTCTCTTTTGTTTAAGTTTTAGTAGGTATTGTCATTGTTTGATTTAGTCCCAACCCATTCCTCAGGATTTTATCCTTCATTAAAAATACTCAATTCAGCCCAAAGTGTTAAAATATATTTCTATTATCTTTCTAAATTAATCTCATTTTAATGTTCTTAATTCAGCCTTAATTTGTTTATAATATGGTTACTTAATATTTTTTAAGGACATGGACATTTTGCTCAGGACACGGTCGACTAAAGTGACGTATAGCTTCTGGCAAGCCTGCTCCATCTAATACATGTAATGGTCACTATAGCGCCCTGAATAGCATGGATTAACGTTGCCACCGCAGTATAAATCATCATCTGTATTAGATTTAATATACCAATATTATAATGTTACTTTATAGTTTATGATTCTTCTTTCTTTATTTATTAGTATTATTATTAAATCGGAATTGCAGATTCACTATGATCAGGCGCGATAAAAATTAAAAACGATACTATTTCGAAAAAAATATATAAAGATTAACTGTTTAAAATAAACTAATAACATTCTAACTCACCTTCTCAAACCAAAGCACTTGTCACAAAGAAATTCAAACATGAAATGTTACAGAAAGAGTTTCTCTCGACGACAATGCGCGGGCGCAGGAAAGTTAGGGTGACATCATAGTAACGTCGAATAAGGAATTTTGCTCTTTGGCAGATCCTGGTAGATATTTTCATATGGAGTTATTGATAGAGAAAGTTTTGTTTATGATCTAAACATTGTAGGTACATGTTAAGTAATAATTTGATGATGTTAAAGAGAGATCGATCATCATTAGTGTACCTATCCATCTAATTTTAGCGTCGATTAAGCGACCTATCTTTTAAAGACGAAGGTAATAAAATAAATATTAATGAATTAAAAATTATTAATTGATTTAGTGTGGATAGAGACATTTTAATGAAATTTTTGGAAGCATGAGTGGGGTGGACCCTTTCATTTCATTTTCAATATTATCTTACAAAGAAATACTCATGTAATTATCGTCAGCAAAAAAAACTAACATTTTACGGGTTAATAATTTACTAATATTCGCCCCACGGCTTACACTATACGTACAAATTCTGGTGACTGTGACCACAACCTTTTTTGAGAGCTGGATCCGCGCCTAAAGTACCATTATTTAACGAAGGTGGCATGCGTTTTTTAACCCCAAGTTTCTACCTGAAGGCAAAAACCTTTGTTTTTTTCATTTCGCGCGCTTTCCGTACTGTATTGATTCCTCTTCATAGATTTTAAATCTTCATAGTCCGTATTTTGCAATCGAAATTGTTCCATTTACATTGACCTTGTCTATTATATTTCGTCACAGAGCTACCGGTTCCTAGATTTATCGATAACCGATTACCGTTGCCCAACACTATTGATCGTTTGACAGCTATCTGACAGATGTGACAGATCTGACAGGCGCGAGCGCAAGGAGGCATGCGGCGCACGGGCGCGAGCGCGCAGCCAGTATGTTGAGAAATTGTTTGTAGGTAGATTTGGAATTGATTGATTGTTTGTTCAATTTAATTTTATTAGGTAGTTAAGTATTAAACAAACTTAGTAGATACAGACTACAGACAAACCGAAAGTACTCTCTCCTAAAATTGACAAAAAATTACCAGAGAGATTCACATAAAATTAGGAGCTTATACCTAATCCAGATTTCTATGCACCAGATCCAGCAGCAGATTTCTATGGCCAACATAAAAGCGTCAACAAAACTCCGACTTTGCGTAATCTAGCATAAGTTTATTCTTTTTACCAACTTCAAAAAAGAAGCTGATTTTAGAAGATTTTACAAATATGTATTTAGAATTAACGAACCTACATCTTGACGTCAAACAAAAGTAGGTACCTAGAGTCAGGACCTGCAAGAATCTACTTACTCTTTCTTGTATTTTCAGCCTTAGTGCCTAATCAAATAGTCGCAATCTGGGAATAACCCTTTTATTTTATTGTCACTTGATTTCAAAATTCAGTAAATAGTCAGTTAATACAAAAAGTCCTCCCCCTCCTTAGTAGTAGCCTTAAAGTTGCGGATCGTGACTCCATGCAAGGACGTCTGGTATTAGATGTTTCCATCTGGAGCGGTCTTTAGCGATACTTATAGGTTGGCGCAATCAGCTCTAATCTCCAGCTACTCTGCAGCCTGGTCTGACCAACGTTAAAGGCTTTTTACTCTTTGTTCCTTCTATAAAAATGTAGCGGTAAATGCCTCCGCCAGGTCGTGGCAGACAGGATGACCCAAGAAGTGCTGGCTTGACGTCGTAAATACTAACCAGGTTGCCGAAGATAGTGCGAAGTGGAGACATAAAAGTAGGAAAGCGGACCCCGGGCTCCCGAGAGGAATGCAACCGAGGACATCGCTCGGATGATGATGAAAATCTAGCGTTAAATGGTAAATTAACGAAACCCGAACTTTGCTAAGTGTGTGTAAAGAAACAGGATTTTATTTACTCACACTATAAGCAAAATCTTATTACGGGCCATGTAAGCCTTGCCCAAAAAATATCAAAAAATTTGGAAACTATTATTAACAAAAAGGTTTGTAAAAAATTCAATAGCAAAATATTTCATTGAATACTTACCTGACTAAAGCCTAGCTTGTGTTTAGTTCCAGTGAGTTAGTTTAGTTTACTTGGGAAGAGTCGGTGCCAGAACTTTCATAACATCGTCATAAACGCCTGCTTATAAATTAATAGCAAAATATCAATACGTGACTTTGCTCTTCTATTTTCAACATTGACTCCCTAACTTAATTGTTTAACTTTGTTTATCGAGACGTTATGATAACAGAATTAACACCCGAAGGTGTCAACAGATGGTCGCACGTAAAGGTCTGGTACAGATTATGGCCGTAAGTTAATATTCAGATAAGGTACCTAAGTGCAATTCACACTAATATTATAAAGAGGAAAGATTTTATTGTTTGTTTGCTGTTGTAACGAATAGGCTCTCCGAACAAACTATATAAGGAGATATATAAGATCCGAAGGTACCTAATGTAACTTATTTATCTATTATATACTAGCTGCGCCCCTCGGTTTCACCCGCATAAATCCCGACGGGATCGGGATATCAAACAAAAAAAAAATTCAATTCGAATCAGCTCAGCTTCAGCTTTATAATATTAGTATAGATTTTAAGGAAACTCAACAGCTAAAACATAATTATATAAACAGTGCAACAACAGAAAGCCAATTACAGAGCTACACGTATATAAAACAAAAAATAAAATAAATTTAAGTTTAGGGATTATTAAGGTTTTTGCAACACACTAACCTATAGACCGACCTATTTTTATTTATTTGCTCTTTACTGGAATTTTTTCGAGCCTATTCATTAAAGATAAAATAGTCTTTGTGCTAAAATTCGATGGAATTAAAACTTAGTACCTACGACTCATAATATCATACCAAGCTAACCAAGTTCCAATGTAGGCAGACTCATACCGTATGAGACAAGTTCTAATTACATTGAATACGAGTAAAGGTACATACTGTCCTTATTATTCGGCCCTTTTACCTTCAAGCAACCTCAATGAAAGAGATTGTACTATTATTTATTCTAAACGTTAATAGTACATTACGATATAAGTGTGGTAAATTGATCTTTGCATAGAGGCGGTTTATGACGCGCGAGCGGCAGCGAGCGTGTTATAGAAGCCAAGATGCAAATATCAATTCCACACGTATATCGTACGACGTTTTTTATCACAGTTGCGAATAAAAGAAAAGACTTGAAAAGAAAACAAAATAATAATTACCAAAATATTTGTGATAACTCTATGTTTACATTTTTTTAAGGCAATATTTTTTTGTTAATTATGCTCCGGAAAGGCCAGGCTAAAGACTTTTAACCTATACATCCTCGTGTGACACACTTTATTTTTTAGGGTTTTTCTATTTGTTTTTGCGTCGGGGGTTAAGAACTAAATACAATGGTACGGAAAAACAATATATTTAAGTAAAGAAAAAACAAAAAATAAACAACTCAATTTTTAAACTCAATTTTTTACGTAAAATTTTCGTTCGTAAACAGACTTTAGAGACAACCATTTTTGCTAGCTAAAAAACTCTTTAGTACCTACCTTTTCGGGATAACTTTACAGCACTAGTTAACAAATCTAAAACGCACGCGTGCATAATATGTTGGATTATGAGCCTAAAAGCCGTTGAATAAGATCCACTTTATGAGCAACTGTGATAAAAATATATTTTATTACCGTTTGTTTGTTTGTTTATTTATTAATCACTAACTGTTCCCCGCGGCTTTACCCGCTTAAGTTTCGACCAAATATTTAAAAAAATAATGTTATGTTCCATTCTTCTATCTAAATTTAAATATTATAAAGAGGACAGATTTTTGTTTGTTTGTATCGAATAGGCTCTAAAACAGCTGGACCGATTTTGATGAAAATTGAGATAAGGCTACATAGGTTAATTGGGAGTAACGTTACTTTTTTACCCGGTAATCCTACCTTACGCAGGTGGAACCGATGTTAGTCTACTATGCTAATACCTATTATAAAGAGAAAAATATATTTGTTTGAATTCTCGTTTGATCGGGACATAAGCGAGTGAAACCATGGGATGCAGCTGATACAAAATAAAAAATACCTGTTTTACTCTTATGTATTAGTTACATAATTAAATTAATAATAATTGTAAATGGAGAAGCGTTGCAAAACATCTTCAAGGGCACAAATCGGCCGTAACATTTTGTTTATTTGGCGTATCAGAGGTCGTGGGTTCGACTCCTTCATTCGACCTTTTTTCCATTTTAGGCCTAACAAAGCATCGTCGTATAAGGTTTAATTAATTTGACAAACTATTTTTAAAGACGATTGATAAAAAAAGATTAGGTACTTTCAGATGCCTGAATAAATGGCAGCAGTATCTTTCCAACAAAAACGATTTAAATAAAAATAAGATGTCTATGACTAGTAAATGTTGACGAATTTTGTAAAGACGGAGGCTGCATGGGCTAAGCAGCAGTCTTTGCCTCTCCTGACAGGGGAAAATAAAATAATAAAAAAATATTCTTCTGACCAGAGACAACGGTAGCTAAAAAACCCGCCATCTATCGAGCGATTCAGAACTACCTTGAAAAAGCCAATCAAGTATCCCTCATTGAGGCTCCCACCTTTTGATAAATCGGTAAGAAGTATGAAGCAATCCATTGTAGACTCTATGGCACTTTTATAGATTTTTTATAATATTACGTCAGTGGGGACCATGGAGGTAGAAAGGTAGGTCTAGGGACCACTAGGGACAGTCTACTGATTACATTCAAAATTCGTCACCGCAAACTCACTCCGTGGGGGGAAGTAGTAGGTACCTACTCGTAGGGTGAGTCTCCCGAAGAACCATTATAATAATACGGTACCAGCAGGTAATAGGTAACGGCAACCTTAACTGAAAACTAAATTCAAAATATTTCGTAAAAAATAAGAAAAACTACGTAAAAATAGATCTTTGGACAAATATTACCATAATTGACCATCTGAATCTAGATTTGTTAGTTTTCTTGTTATTTTGTCACTCATAACAAGTTTTTAAAAAACCTTTTAGTGGCTCTTATTACCCGCTTATGCTGTTAACACGACAAAAACAATTCAATTCATTTCATTTACAAGCACAAAACAAACTACAAGCACAAAATTATTTATTTTAAGTGTTTAAGTTCTTCATAAGTTAGCATCAGACTATCGTCATAAATACGACGTAGGTAGGTTATTACTATTAGATAACTCCAATAGTAGGTAGATAGGTACCTAAGTCTAAGTACTGGGCTCTTCTTCAAGACAAGTGTCTAGCTCGGCGGACGATATAAGAATGGCTCCATCGCCGATGACCCCTCCTTACCTCCGCTCGCAGCGCAAGCGCCGCCACGCGGTAAACGGATCTAAGGGGTACTACTCACATTCGTGTTTAAATGGCAGATGGCAGCACTAGTCATGTTGTTAAATCTACACAACCACTAATAATTGTTATTTATAGACAATTAACGCGCCATTAAATCACATAAATTCCTAAAATCATGACATTCGGCCATCGGACTACGTGCAGACTCTGACGCACGTACCACCAACAAAGACAGTAAAGAAAATGACATCATTGCACAATAATTAGTGTATTACAAATTAACAAAATACATTTACTTACTCTTGGACTATTTGCACAAAATGTTTAACTATACATCATAATTATTATTAATTAATTACGCCATACACACACACATTTTTTTTTAAAAGGAAACAACAAAAGAATGATAATAATACAACAAAGTTAACAAAAATCACAGCGTTAATAAAACATAC
Source organism: Idaea straminata (assembly GCA_951213275.1). Classification (NCBI taxonomy): domain Eukaryota; kingdom Metazoa; phylum Arthropoda; class Insecta; order Lepidoptera; family Geometridae; genus Idaea; species Idaea straminata. The sequence continues at coordinate 717,970 of OX577862.1, forward strand.
AAATCATGACATTCGGCAGTGTCATTCAATTTTGTTTTAGAAAATGGATTCCTATTGGTTATTATTCTAATTTATGACGACTCAGATCCGTTATTATCGTTATCATCACTTAAAACATTTAGAGCTTTAACATTGATCCATGGCCTCATACGATCAGCAGAAACTACTGTAGATACCTTTTTTGTCTTTTTGAAACCTGGAACTCCTGATAATTCGTATCTATCATTACCAATAACCTTAGTGACTCTGTATGGCCCTATAAACTTAGGTAGCAGCTTTTTGCTTTGCCCGGGATTGTCATTGAAAGAAACTTTGGTTATTTTGACAAGGTCATTTACTTTATATTGTCTAGCTGGTTGATTTTTCGAATTATGCGATTCTTTTATTTTAATTTGTTTCTCATCTATGACAGATTTGACTTGGTCTCTTACTTCATTTAAGTCTTTTTTTTCGCTGTTAACTTCGTTCAAAACCTCCTGAAACATACTATCTGAATCCCCTTTTAATCGCATCCCAAATAATATCTCCGAGGGAGATTTTCCGGTGGTCGCATTAATTGTACTATTAATGCCAAATTGTACTTTGCTAACGGCTACATCCCAATCTTTTTCATTTTTCCCTGAATTTTGTGCTGCGACTGCTCTGAGTATAGTTTGATTAAATCTTTCCGCTTGGCCGTTTGCGCGCGGGCATGCAACAGCATTTAGTACATGTTTAATATTTTTATCCTGACAAAACTGTTTAAATTGGCTCGATGTAAACGCTGTGCCACGATCTGATATAATTCGTTCCGGTGAACCAAAGTCTTGAAAAATGGATTGCAAAGCTTTTATTGCTGTGGCACTTTTGGTGTCTTTTACTGGTCTTACAAATACATATTTTGAGAATCCATCAACAACGGTAAGAATGTACGCATTTCCTCGTTTACTTTTTACAAAGGGTCCTATGTGATCAATGTGTATAGTTTGGAAAGGAACTTTCGCCTTCTCTATGGGATACATATGACCTTGCTTAACGGGGTTACTGTCCTTGTTATACGCACACTCGAGGCAAGCTCCAACATATTTCTTAACGAAATTTGTCATCTTAGGAAACCAATATTGGCTTTGAATTCGCTCCAGAGTCTTTTTAATCCCAAAATGACCCATTTCGTCGTGGTTTAGGCGACAAATTTGCCACCTTGCACCCTTCGGTATGACTAATCGTAAATCATTCCCATCTCCTTCCATTTTTCTATACAAAATATTGTTTTTAATACTATAATGCTTTTTCAAGTCTTTGAATTCTTCATCTACATCAGGTTTTAATATTCTGGTGATTCGATTTATTTCTGGATCACCAAGTTGTAGCGTGACTAACCAATCGCTCTGTTCTATGTGAAGTACAGATATAACATTTTCTGGCAAGCAGTCATCATTAGGGTCTTCAACCGGGTTTCTGCTTAAAGCATCGACATGAGCCATGCGATTTCCTGGACGATATTCCATATCGTAGTCATATTCCTCCATTTGCAAGAGCCATCTTGCTATCCTTGGCACCAGATCCTTCTTACTCAATGTTAGTCGCAATGCTTGACAGTCAGTCACTATTTTAAAACGTGTTCCTAATAGATAAGTACGGAATTTTTTTAATGACCCTACCACAGCTAAGGTTTCGAGCTCGTAGGAATGATAAAATCTTTCTTCCGGGGAAGTTTGTCTACTAAAATATGCTACTGGTTTGAGGACTTTTGGATTCTCTTGCCATTGCATGAGGATTCCCCCTATTCCAGCTGAACTCGCATCAGTGTGTAACTCCGTTTTAAGGCTAGGGTTGTAAAGTGCAAGAACAGGACGACTGCATAATGTTTTTCTTAAGATTGATACAGAATTTTCCTCGACTTCAGTCCACCGCCACTCCACCTTCGGTTTTGTTAATTGGGTTAAGGGTTTAGCAATCTCACCAAAACCCTTCACGAATTTTCTAAAATAACTAGTTAACCCGAGGAATTGTCTCATCTCGTGTACGTTCTTCGGAGTCGCGAAATTTTCAATGGCCAAGGTTTTACATTTGCTTGGTTTTATTCCGTCAGCCGATACCTCGTACCCCAAATACTCTATTGTAGAAGAAAAGAAATGGCATTTTGAAAGCTTTAAAGTCAACCCATATTCTCGAATCAGTTTTAGCACGTTTTCAAGTTTTTCAAACCCCGTATTGATGGATTGCGTAGGAATAAGCAAATCATCCATGTAAGCTAAGACACTATCAAATCTGCTTGTACCCAACATCTGATTAACCAACTTTTGGAAGACAGCTGGCGCGTTTGTTAGTCCAAACGGCATCCGATTGAACTCATAGTGTCCGTCTGGAGTAACAAACGCTGTCAGGTGTTTACTTTCTTCGGCAAGAGGCACTTGGTAGTAGCCCGAGGCCATGTCTAAGGTTGTGAAAAACTTGTTGCCACTTAATCGAGAAACTTGATCTTCTATCAGTGGAAGTGGATACCTATTTTTTATGGTTTTGGAATTTAAAGCCCGGAAATCTATGCACAAGCGCTGTTCTCCTGATTTCTTTTTGACAACAAGTATTGGGCTAGCGTAATTTGAATTGGACTCTCTAATAATGTTATTGTCAATTAATTCTGATATCATGTCTCTCACTTTAACTCTTTCAGCATTTGATAATCTATACGGTCGATAGACAACAGGTTTATGGTCATGCAACTCTATTTTCATCTCAAAATCTACTGGCGCACAACCTATTTCTTCCAACGAACATGCAAAACAATCGCGATAATTTTGTAGGAGTCTATATAGTCTATCTAAAGTCACTTCATCTACATCAGGGCCAACCTTGATGTCGCTTTTTAGGAGAGGTGGTCGAGTTTGAAAAGAATTTGTGTTAATTTTTCGTATATTCATTATGTCAACTTCTTTGAACCGAAGTGCTCGACAAAGTGTTGTATTTTTCTTTAAAAGAATGTTATTACCCGAGAGATTTGATACTAAAATGTAGCCTTTACCTCCTACAATACTGTATATACCCCTATGAACGCGATACTCATTACCAGGAGTATTTCTCAATTGTGCTTCTACATAAACATCTCCCGTATGACATGATTCACTGTGTACTGGAACTAATTGAGCACCTTTTAATATTAATTCATTATCCAAAATTAACTTTATTGCTAGAGCGTCTGTATGCATAATCGAGCTATTATAAAATATCAAATGGTTACTGTCTTTTAATACAGTGAGATTTGGTTTTTCTGTGAAATTTTGACCAACTAACATCGAAACATGTAGGTATTTGTCATCAACCACATATACTTCTAAACAATCTTCAATATCATCAATACTGATTCTAACCTGAGACCTATATAGTGGTGCAATGCATGCATTACCAAAACCTTTAATTAAGGGTAAGTCGTTGTAGGTTTTTGTCAAATTCATATTTTCTGCATCTGATCGTTTTAAGAGGGAACAATCACTACCAAAATCAATGTAAGCTCTTAATGTTTTATTGTTAACTTCAATTTCCTTATGATACTTTTCATTAGAATTCGCAGAATCAATTGCTAATACTTTTTCGGTTTTTACAGAGTCTTTTCCGCTTGAAGAAGGATACCGGTTACAGTCTTTATCGTTATGACCAACTTTCTTGCACATATTGCATTTTAACAAAATTTTTGGGCATCGACTGAATCGATGTCCTTCCTCATGACAATTAAAACACTTAAGATTATTCGGTGTACTTGTGAACTTCTCTTTCTTGATTTTCTGGAAACATCTATTAGACGTATGCCCATCTAAGCCACAAGAAAAACAACTAATCTTGGAACGAAGAAATCCACTATCTATTCCATCCGTGTAGCCGCGTTTCTTCTGTGTATGCGAAATGGACATTGACCGAGGCTGTTGGATTACCAAATACTTCAGCAAATCTTCTGGCTCCTGGCATTTTAAGGCTTGGGCGCTGTTTCTGAGCGACACATCTGTAATTCCGTGAATCAAACAGTCCACGGCCTTCTTCCCTGTGATTTCGCATCTGTTTAACAGCATCAATTTGTCGTAGAAGTAGATTCGTAAACTCTCATCAGGTTTTGTCTTTCTTGAGAACATTTCTTCCAACATAATTGCAAAATTGTCATCCACTGGGAAGGCACGTCGTAATTTTATCTGCCAATCTGACCAAGTATGATCTAAACTAGGTAGAGAATAAAGCCAATTTTTGGCTGTACCCATCAACTTTTGCGTTGCGTAATGAGATGTAACTCTATCTTCCCAATTATAAATACGCGCATACTCATTAACTTTATGAAGCCAAATTTCTATGTTTTGGGCTTTATTTTCTGGGTCGAACTCGGGTAAAGCATTTAGCATTTGATGAGAACTTATGGAAGTTTTATTTTTGGCCTGTAAGGCGTTTACCAAATCTACAACATTAACAACATCGTTTGAGCGCTTACGACGTTTCGCAAGTCTTTTTTCCGAATCATCTATGTTGGAAGCAATTTGTCTCCGTTTCCGTATCGGGGCTGGAATATCGTCGTCGGAACTTTGACTCGACGTGCTCACGAGACGATTTCTTCTTAATAATACACGTAGTCCTCTGATACTACTATGACTTGACCCATTAGACTCTGCCATTTCCTTAAACGAAAAAAAAACTGACAGTGAACATCAATTTATTCTAATGACAAACATCGAGACAGGTGAAAGTAAATAAAAGCTTGTAACTAAAGACATAATCTAATAATTCGACAATTATTGTGCGTCGAGTAGGTATATATATAATGGAAACGAGAAGGTATCATCATATGAATTATACTAGATCTCACACAGATACTAGACAGTACCTGTTAAATATGTCATTGTAGGTATAAATAATATCAATTATCTACTATTATTCTCCAATTTGTTAGCTTTGGATCACGTAACATTCGATTGTTACGTTCCGCATTCATGATGGTAGTACTTATACGTTAATCACCCTTTTAATAGACACTAATAATTCTCTTCAACTCATAAAAGATAGGTGCACAGGCATGTCAATGTTTTACCATCGCTTTAACATTATCAATCCAAATAAGAAAAAGATTTCAGACGTAAACTAATTCATATATCTGCTTTATGTAAACATATAGATCGACACATCAACTATCTACTGGATGCATACTTACATCACTACCTGTCAATATAACTCTCATTAGATACATCCTCATATCCCTAAAAACGCACGCTCGCGCCTCCAAGATCAGCACATAACTTGTGAGATGCACGCTCGCATATTCCACTATGTATCAAGTATCAACCAGTCAATCATCAAGCGCACGCTCACGCCACAATGTCAATACAATTTTTGTAAGATGCACGCTCACATCAATTATCGAAACTTCAAGCTACCAGACGCACGCTCACGCCACAATACCAATGCAACTTTTGCAAGATGCTCGCTCACATCAACTATCGAACCTTCACGTTACCAGACGCACGCTCACGCCACAACGTCAATGCAACTTTTGCAAGATGCACGCTCACATCAACTACCTATCGTAACTTCAAGTTACCAGACGCACGCTCACGCCACAATACCAATGCAACTTTTGCAAGATGCTCGCTCACATCAACTATCGAACCTTCACGTTACCAGACGCACGCTCACGCCACAACGTCAATGCAACTTTTGCAAGATGCACGCTCACATCAACTACCTATCGTAACTTCAAGCTACCAGACGCACGCTCACGCCACAATACCAATGCAACTTTTGCAAGATGCTCGCTCACATCAACTATCGAACCTTCACGTTACCAGACGCACGCTCACGCCACAACGTCAATGCAACTTTTGCAAGATGCACGCTCACATCAACTACCTATCGTAACTTCAAGCTACCAGACGCACGCTCACGCCACAATACCAATGCAACTTTTGCAAGATGCTCGCTCACATCAACTATCGAACCTTCACGTTACCAGACGCACGCTCACGCCACAACGTCAATGCAACTTTTGCAAGATGCACGCTCACATCAACTACCTATCGTAACTTCAAGTTACGAGACGCACGCTCACGCCACTTAGTTCTACTTATTTTAAAGTTCGCTAGATGCACCCTCACATCTACAAATAAATACATAAGTATCGTTCGACACACCAATTTAACAGGCACACGCTCACACCTCTTATTTCTGCTGGCTTCGAATGCAACCTACCGACCCACATACCATATTATACGTTATTAATAAATAGGCATTGGTTAACAATTTCAACCCTTTAGGGACTTTTATATATGAGCATATTATTATAGAAACAAAATGGTTACGAAACAAGAATCAAGAATATTTATCAAAAACTGTGTACATAAAATGATATATCATAGCAGGCAGGTATCATGTACCCATCATGTAATAGTAATAAATGAACAATTAAATACCTATAGTTTTTTATGTTCGAGCAAAACTATTCGCTAAACCTTCCGAACAAAAGGGAAAAGTAACAGCGCACCTTTATTTTCGGTGTCGGAGTCAAAATAAAATAAGGGGAAAAATCGATATCAATTACACCAGATCAATCGAGAAAAAAAAATCGATCAAAGAAAAATCGATACCGTTACAATCCAGTCTTGTTCGAAAACTGAATAAGGTACCTATTACTCTTTTTTTTTTATTTTGTCCAACAAATAATTGTCTTTGAAATTTTAAATTATTGCCGTTAGACAAGCTTTTTTTTTGACATACCTTCCGGTTTATATGAAAGATTAAGAATTTTTGTTGTGCCTTCCTGCTAGTTTATCAGTGTAAATAGTCAGCTTTCGAAAGAAATGCTTATTCTTTCTTTATATTATAAGCAATAGGGTAATAATACTTATGGTCGCTCTCGACTTTTATAAGTTCAAGGAGAGTAAGTAAAAATAAGCGAGTAGGTACTTACGATTTGACCACGGTTTCACTTTTGTGGGCGAGACCTTTAGCACTTCTGATATATTAGATAACTCCAATAGTAGGTAGATAGGTACCTAAGTCTAAGTACTGGGCTCTTCTTCAAGACAAGTGTCTAGCTCGGCGGACGATATAAGAATGGCTCCATCGCCGATGACCCCTCCTTACCTCCGCTCGCAGCGCAAGCGCCGCCACGCGGTAAACGGATCTAAGGGGTACTACTCACATTCGTGTTTAAATGGCAGATGGCAGCACTAGTCATGTTGTTAAATCTACACAACCACTAATAATTGTTATTTATAGACAATTAACGCGCCATTAAATCACATAAATTCCTAAAATCATGACATTACGATAAATTAAATTAAAAAATATTGCAGGACATTCCGCACATCGCCATCTAGCCCCAAGCTAAATAACTAGACTTGTGTTCTGGGTGCTAGACAACTCATACACTACTTATAGATTTATTTTGCAAATATATACAATACAGAATAATATCATCTAGATCCTGTATGTATTCTGTGCCGAGGCAGACGTTATACTATACAAAGAAATCTATTAAATCTATTTATGCAAATAAGAATCCTATTTTATAATCCTTTTTATCCAAAATGAAATACCTAGATGTAAGTAAAAGTAAGTAAGTAGGTGTGTTATTTTGAAATTTTAATACAAAGTTGAAATATGACGTCAATTGTCTGCAACTTTTGTACAGGTTTGGGCACCCTGCGTCATGCATTTGATTGCAAATAAATATATCGGTAAGATTTTGCAAATCTGCACAAAGCTGACGCGACCAAAACCAAAAGAAGATAGAGTGGGTTCAACAGATGTTATGGAACATAACCAGAAACACTGCAATATCCTAAACAATTTAATTAAAGTAGGTTTAGATGTACTTAAATGGGTAAGATCTAAGAATAATGAAAATGTCTAGAGTGCTCGCGAGAGTGCGTGTCGTAGAGTGATTGTGAACGTCCTCAGCACTTCACTTACCTACGCCTATATAAATTCTGTAACGTTTTGACGTGTTGATAGTATTTCCGCTTTTATTTCGTTGCGAAAAAGGCGAATAATTCAGTTCCAACAAGTAAACACGATTTTCCGGAGTTTGATAAAAATTACTAGTTTTTCACCCTCCTCGTCAAGTAATAAAAAATATGTTTTATGGCCGATACTCCCAAATACGAAGATAGGTCTATCTAAACCTTTAATGAACTCTCCATTTCTCGTTTTATTTCTAACAGCCATTATTTTCAGCCGCGTAACTGGGAATCCCGTGGGTATATTTAAATAAAAAGTAGCCTATCCTTCCTCGATAAATGGACTATTCAACACAAAAATAATTTTTCAATTCGTGTCAATAGTTCCTGAGATTGCCGCGTTCAAACAAACTCTTCAGCTTTATAATATTAGTACCTTTAGATTTTTACATAAAGCTGTTGGTTTTCTAATAAAATAAATTAATTTCCAATGATGTATGGTTAATATCTAACATTAGGTACTGGAGTAATACTAAGCATCCATCATTTATTATTATCTCTATTATTTAATTTCATCACATGGGATGATTTAGCGTATCCAATCGCGATATAAACCTATCTTGTCTAAAAGATGAGATTATTTAGCCTCATTCCGACTCTATCACCGGACCCCAGCAAACTAAGCCTATCGGACGACGACTGACATTAGCTCTCTATATCTACGTAGTATAAATCTTTACTCTAAGGATAAGAAACATGTAACTTAAAATGGAGTCTCTAAATAAATACGCCTAAACACGTAAGCAAGTAGGACTTTAATCAAATACGTATCTATTATAATCGTAGATTGTGAAAGGTATCTTACAGCTAACTTCTCCTTTTTGAAGTTGGATATAAATTATAACGTCCCAGAAGAGTCAGTAAACTAAATATTTTTCCTCATTCACGTTTCTTGACGCACCAATGCACCGACCGGTTTGGTTTGGATTAAATTAAATTTACATACGGTTACTTACCTAGATTTTTTTAGACATGATAGATTCGTATTATTTATTGTTAAGATGGTGTTTGGAGAAAAAAAGAGCGGGTTGAAACTAGAAACTGTAATAGGTACGTTTTATTTAACAAAATTATATAATAGTCACCAATTTATAAAGAGTACATAAGTATATTTTTTGCCGAGTAAATGTGTTTGAAATCGGTCAGCAGGGGATTATTTTAAAAACCAAATTTAATATGGATTTAACGTCATAATTTGTAATTAATTAAGGGAAAGAGGATTTAGCTAATCAAACCCGTCTAGCGGAGTTCCTTGCTTTAGCAAAATTAGAAAAAAGGGGATTAGCTGTGTCTATCAGAATTGTGTTCACTGACAGCCCGTGCCCGATGTTTTTTTGTAACAAATAGTATAATCAAATAGTTTCAGAGACCTATTTGATTACATTTCGTAACCAAACTAGATTTCTATCTAAGTTCCTTTTTTTCCTGGCATGCCCTTGGGATCGGGAAATGTGGATGAAACCATGAGGCGTTGCTAGTGTAAGTATAAGTATAAAGAAGATGTTATTTCACTTATTTAACTAACGTAATTATGAATATTTACACTAATTGCATTATAAAAACATCGAAGATAACACTACTCAGCCGAATTAATTGATTTGTTCACAGGAAAAATTAACATTTTTTAACGACCATGAAGAATCGATCCTGGAATTTTACCTGTTTTTTTAATCGTGATCCTTTTGCAAAGTTTAAGGCCAAATACATAAAATTTAGTAAAAAAATTCGACGTAACTTCGATAATATTATATTTTTAACTGAGTTATTTTAAGGGCAAGCGTCCTTAAGGCGTTTTTATCGGCCGATTTCTTGCAGACCTTTTCAATTTTTTACTGAGATCTGTACCGAACACTATCAATATTTTAGTATCATCATAGTCGTATCAAAATTTAATACAAACATTTTTGTTACTTAAAGTTCGATAGGCTTTGACACGCCTAGGAATTTGCGTCTTAAAATTATAAAACTAGTCTGTAAAGACCTACCAATTTAATAAACAATTCTTAATGGAATAAGTAACAAAGGTGACCCCCTTAAGAGGGTACGCGAATATGTATTCATTTATTTCCTTCCTAAACCAATAATGAAACATAGGTTTGCTGAACACACGCCTGTTTTCTTTTTTATGGAAATATGGAATTTAAGGAAATACTTCCCTTAATAATTAGTTGTTAGAACAGAAAGAAAAGGGGACTTTTTGTACAGAAAACCTAAATTGCACAAACAAAAATGGTTGCCCTAGAGGCATTTTTATAAAGGAGAAAGCAACACCCGTGTACTCTCTTAGGCGTGGGTTTAAAACACTTGAGTAATAAAAATAGTCTACTAATAATTGTAGGTAGTACTTAAACTAAGAAAATGGTTGAGATAAGAAACAATAGCAGTAAGAAATAATACTTAGGTATAAAGTTATTTTATTTAAAGACGCATCGCCACAATCGCCAAAGTGTCAGACGTAAGAGGACGTGTTAATCTACTTCCTAGACACATACATTTAAATATATCGCGAAACATTTAAAAATCAGTGTTCTTTATTATCTAAAACCAGTTTAATAAATACTAAGGCAATTAACTATACGTTTTTTTGTGATTTGTGTTTATATAAAGTGACATATCCAAAAATAAGTTAATGTTTTTAAAACATGTGTTTTGAATAAATTATAGTGGTATAATAAAAATAATTGTGAGTTCGTGATATTTAATAAATAAGCTGTAACTATATAAATTGCAAATAATTATTATTAACATCTGCATTTAAAATAACGAAAATAATGAAGATTGAGTTGGAATAATTTGTCAGAAAACGTTGATAACTAAAAGCCAAGATGGTTAAAAACATCCTCAACCAAATAACTGTGCAACCAAAAGAAGATATTTTCGACAAATTACTCGGACATTTCGGAAGATGGCAGCTCGTTATAGTCCTGACAATTTCCTTGGTGAAGCTTTCATCGGGTTGGGTACAGATGGCCATATTATTTCTGACACCAAACTTGACATTCTGGTGCACAAACACTAGTGTTATATTAGTACAGAATAATACGTGTTACAACGATTGTGCTAGTTTCGAATACGATCCATATCCGTTTGATAATACAATAATATCTGAGTGGGATCTGGTTTGTGAGAGGAGATGGTTGGCCAGCTTTACGCAGACCATTCTGCAGCTGGGGATCCTGATTGGAAGTGTTTTGTTTGGTTTCTTTTCGGACAGGTGAGTGGGTTTTACTGACTTTATGATCGGCAATTACTTCTGTCAATTTACCAAAGGATTATGTTTTTCATTTAGTAGAAATGTGAGTTCGTTTCATTTGATTAGTGAATAGACTTTAAGTTTGGTATTTTCTAAGATTTTCGTGATTATCCGAAGCGTGCTCCGGAACTACACGACCGATTTTGATGAAACTTGGTATATGGATACACTGATTCATTGTAAGTGAACTGGGCCACTTCATCATCCATATGTTTTTATGGGACCGGGCCCTAAGCAGGTGAAACTGCGGAATGAAAAATAGGATTTGGCTGCATATAAGAGAATAATATTAGTCAAATTTTTCTTAGGCAGCTTAATTGCAAAATGTCAATTTAACTAGTACTAAATTAAATCCATAAAGTTTTGTATTTAGTCTTTTTCTTTTTATATATACATATTTTAGTTAATTATAAATTTAACTAAGTTTATTAAGATTCTTAAGAATCTTTAGAATATAAGAATTTAAGAATAAGATTATTTAATTAATCTATTAACTAAACCAAACTTAAAAAGGTAAAATCGGTAGGTAGGCACTCAAATATAAAATTATTTTTAGCTAAATTTAATTTGGCTAAACTTTTGAAACGAAAAACTGACAGACTGGCTGATATATGAATACGCCCACAGCTGAAACCAATGGACGGATAACGCTAAAAGGAACACAGACAGCTGTTATGACGTAGGTATTCACTAGGAAAGGATTTTGAAAAATTTAACCTGTACGCGAACGGAGTCGCGTGTGAGAGCTAGTGTATAAATAAGTCTAGAATAAATATCTATTATGCCCAATCATATTTTGTCAAAATATTTGATGTCAGAAAGAATTACTGCAAAATAAAATTATGCCAAAGTAGTTTATGTCAAAATATTATTATGTAGTTATGCTAAGCCTATGCCGTTATGCATTGTGAATTTATGACATTAGAGTTTACGCGAAAACCTTTTACTTTTACGTTTAAGGGCCACTTGTTTTCCTCTTTTATAATGTCCAGTGCTAATTTAATGAATGTTTTTCTTTCTTTCTTACGTAGATGCGGTCGCAAAATCACCTTCCTGATATCAATAACCACAGTAGTAATCCTCGGTTTCGGAGTACCCTTCGCTCCGGACTACGTGACCTTCACCGTCATCAGGTTCCTGCTGGGCATGGCTACTGCTGGTACTATGGTGGTGTCGTTCGTCATCGTCATGGAAACTGTCGGCTCCAAATATAGGGGCGTTATTGGATGCTTCTTTCAAATACCTTTTATTATTGGTAAGGATTTTAGGTTGATTTTTAACGTATCCCATACTGTGAGACTATCCGATCTTATTTTAAATAAGATCGTATCGGCCACTCTGGACTAGAAGATCCCTTAGGGAGAAGGGATCCGTCAGGGGAGAATTCAGAGTTTTTCACTCTTATCGGATCCCCTAGTCCATTGGGGTCTGTAAGATCGGAGGGTCCACGGAGCCTCTGAAGTCTAACGTGTAACGGATGGAAAGAACACCAATTCCAATCTATTTGATAGTAAGGTTGCCTGAAAAAGATCGCTGTAAGTGATAAGCCCGACAATTGTACCTTGGGTTTTTTTTAAAGTGTTATAATGTATGTCTAAATTGCAATTTCTTATTTAGAAGCTACAATAATCTATTGAGCATAAATAGCGTCAAATTGACACACGTTTCACGACCTCACTGCGGCTAAGTCCTTCATACAGCCTCAATATTTTCCAGGTCACATGACCGTGCCACTGTTCGCATATTTCTATCGCAACTGGAGCGACTACTCCTTAGCGCTGGCTGTACCACCTCTCATATACCTGGGCTACTTCCTCGTGGTCAGCGAGTCTCCGAGGTGGCTGGTCAGTGTTGGCAGGGTCGACGAGGCTGTCAGGATCGTTGAGAAGGCTGCTGTTATGTGAGTATGACACAGTATCAGCATTAATTGACGACCCAGTTGGCACAATGCGGGTTAAATTCCCGCCTCAGACAAGTATTTAGGCTTAGATATTTATCTGTGGTTTGGTTGTTTCTATGTGTGTGTATATATTTAGAAAAAAAGTTATAAATAGTATATGAGTTGTCTAGCACCCATAACACAAGTCTAGTTACTTAGCTTGGGGCTAGATGACGATGTGTGGAATGTATTTATTCCGCAATATTTATTTATAATAAATTTGCAACCAAGCTACCTCTGTAAATTAGGGTAAGGTTCCCGAACTTTAAATTTGAGTTAAATTCTTGAAACTAGGTACTTAAAATTGAAAATAATTTCGAATTGTGAGAACAAGAATTGATCGTAGTCAAACTATTATCTAGTTTCCAATAATCATAAAATGTAAATGTAGGTAACAAACACAATATTTAAATCAACCTTTAGTCATTTTATTCAAAAGGTCGATAAACGATATAACGACTAAGTAATTGTTTTATGAATATCAAATTGGTAGATATTTTTGTTTCTTACCTTATAAATATGTATAGATATACAAATTTCTCTTTTAAGAACCATATAAAACTTTACCATATCATGACAATTAAAGAATTTACTTTTTGTATTAATTGTACTTATACGGGCTGTCTTCTGCAACAAGACCTCTTTAGTTGAGTTTTTTGCGAGGGCTTGCCCAACTGATACACAACCCTCTCGGCTTATAACGATGTTTTCCTTCACCGTAAAAGCAATCTCAATCAGCGCACATAATTTTTTTCGTAAGAAAAATTCATTACCAAGTATTCGAACTATTTTGAACTACGGCATTTGAAAGGAAAGTCGAGGTATAAACCTAGTGGTTTATACCAACAACGCTCAACAACAACGCTCTAATAATTAACCTAATTAGGATTTTCTTTATAGATAAATTAGTCTGAATATCGTCTAAACAAACTAGGTCATCTCGAATAACTTTATCTTTAAACTTATTTACTTTCGCAAATATCTACTTATTTAGATAAAAAGTATATTGCAGTGAGATAACTGAAATACCGGAAGATATATAAATAAAATATAACCCGGGAAATAAAATAACGTTATCAAAATGACAATGAAAATTACACTTATTATTATTCTTACTATTATTCTTATTATTATTCTCACTAATTACATTATTCTTGCAGAATATCTACTTTTTTATCTGATTTTATTGGCTTGAGTTTATTGTCATGGGTATCGGCGGATAAGCAAAATAAGTATAGTAAAATATGCAATCATTGATCTCCGCCTGGCAAAAGATAGATGGAGCAATAAACCGCAACGACCCAGCATCTAAATACTTATTGGAATCAGTTGTTTCAGTCTATTTTTCCTGACGTGCATAATTTGGGGGTTTTTAAGGCACAAATGAACAGATATCTTCTAGACGCGTGTGCTTCATCTTAGATTGCATAATTTTAGGAATTCAACTTTCTAGACCTGCAGGAAAAATCCTTAAAGTATGTAAATTAAATACAAGATCCTCCTACTCCAGGGTACTATTAGGTTTTCCCTTTGTTTTACGTACCATAAGCTGAAATTAAATTATCCAAAGTGCTACTACTTAGACTGGAGTGACAGACTAGAAAGCGCTGCTTAGTTTGCTCAAGAGCTCCACAGCTTCACTGAATCTGGCATGGATGAATTATGCCCCATCTTTCTATAGATATCCAAACCAACCTGAGAGTCCTAAGTCTGTTATTTTTTACCCTAACCATGAAAAATGATGAAAAATTAACGCTATTTAAGTAAATCAATTATATCAAGTTGATTTTCTTTTTAAATTGCTTAACCATATCTACTTACAAAATATTTATTTCATTTTCTGATATCGATTTTACCTTGTTAGCAATTAATTTTACTGGTTTTCCTTGCTAACAAGGTACTATGGAAAGTCTAGTTTTAATAACCTTGCTGATTCAGGTCAGGTTTAGGACTTTCATAGGGTTGATCAAAAGTTTCATTTTCTTTAGAAAGAAAAGTACTTAACTTTACAGTAACTTCAAGGTGCTTTCTCATTTCTTCTAAGTCTATAAGATTGTAGCAAATTAATCTATATACCAACTTTCGGATTTTTCTTCCTGCTCACATCCTAATTTGTGTAAGAGGAAAGGGTACCGGGCGCTCTCTCATACAAACGTAGTCGGCTGTTTCCTTCCAGACACTAAAACAAATATTTTTGTTCCATAAAACTTATAACTGGCATGACCATGTCCCTGTGTTGTTTTTTTTTCTTTTTTGTTTTTTAAATCTTCTATAAATTTCTATGATAATTAGAAAATGAAAAACACCAAGATATAGGGGCATAGTTAGGGCAGTTATAGGTTTTATGCAACAAAAATATTTGCTCTTGTGTCATTATCCAGGGACGAAACAGTCGACTACGTATGTATGGGGAAAGCCGGTACCCTTTCACCATAAAGTTGGAGCAAAATCTTATTTCATTCTCCTTAGCCATCATCTCATCGTTCTCATATAACTCTCAAATTCACTCTCACACAGTCCATCTATCTTTTCTTTTGGTCATCCTCTTTCCTTTCATAATTCCACATTATTAACACTCTTCCATAGGTAAGTGTCTCCAACCAACTGTGTAAAAATTCAAGTATGTAAAGTGCAACTTTTTCCAAACCTCCAAAACCGAAAGCCATATCCCATGTATACTATTTTATGACGTGATGTTTCCAGGAACAACCTCCCAACCGCCAAGATATCAGAATCTCTCCATCAGCTTACAACCCCACCAGCAGCTAAGCCGAACTACTCCGACCTCTTCTGCAGTTCCTTACGTCTGAAGACTATTTGCTGCTGCATTATATGGTTGATCGCTGGAGTCACGTACTTTGGATTCAACCAATACATTGGGCAGACAAGTCCTGACCCGTTTGTTAGTGTAGCGGCTGCCGGAGCTATACAGGTATGTCATTCAACTGTATTCCATTGCAGATCCTTACGTTTAAAGACCTAGGCATTGGGGCAGAGAATAGCAAAGCAAAGATAGACAGATTTATCTATGTACTCAGACGTATCAGACATATTGCTAATTTACAGACGGCTCTGCTGAGTTATCATGGATATGTAGCCTCCATATTACGCTATGGCCTAATATTGTGGGGTAACTCAGTAGAGGTTGAAAGAGCATTCATTGCTCAAAAAAATGTATCAGAGCAATGTGTCATGCTCATCCTCTAGATAGTTGTGTACCTCTGTTTAAGGAACTCAATATACTACCACTGCCGTGCATGTACATACTAGAAGTTTGTCTTTTTGTTAGAATACATAACAACTTATTTGTCAAAAATTCAGATAAAGCTTGCAGTAGGCCTAGGCATACTAACAGAATATGCGTTTCGGATCAAAGATTAGCAGTAACAAGGAAAAATGTGCATTGTATGGCTGTAAATATATTTAACCTATTACCTGACTGTTTAAAGCACTTACCGTTGACTAAATTTAAAAAAGAAATATTCAACATGTTGTTAAATGAATGTTATTATAGTGTAAAAGAATTTTTAGACGATAAAAATAAAACGTGACATTGTCCTATGGAATATTATTTGTATGCAATTAATTTTACATCATACTATATTAAGACATTTTTTATTTTATTTTAATTACTAATCTGGCATACATTTGATACTAATTACAATATACAATTTTTTTGACATGGTAGTTTTTTCAGCTATTTTGTATTGATTACTGAGTAAAAATCTATTTAGCTATTTATGGATTCTGTATAAAGTCGTTTATTTTTAGTGTAGACATTTGCACACCGAGATTCGGTTGAATATGAGCACATACTGTATTGTACATCATAATTTACTCACCATATTCTGGCAAATAAATATATTTCATTTCATTTCAGAGCCCACTCGCTACTTATGGTTAGGACAGCAAAGATAAATAATAAATAAATAAATATTGTAGGACACTTCACACAGCGCCATCTAGTCCCAAGCTAAGCATGTGCTTGTGTTATGGTGGCCAGACAAGCAACGGGTAGAATACTTACATACTTTTCTTTTGTAAATACTATACTTAATATACCTAAATACAGAAACACCCAGACAAAAAACAAATATCTGTACATAAATATTTGTAGAGGCGGGCATCGAACCCGCAACCGCAATGTGTCTGTGTCGCAAGTGGGTGAATACGCATCAAGGGGTCGGGTCGTCAATGAGAGGAATCACCTGCAATACTCTTGAAGGATTGCTTTCAGAATCCTGACCTTTGACCCAAGCGTTAATTTATGTGCTATCTTTAAAAGGGATTCTAATGATCAATCAAAAAACTGCATTGACCTACTGTAGGTGTACTTTAATAGTTCACTCAGTACATCTCTGCATCACAAGTCAGGCACCTACGAGGGCGGCACTGAAAATTTCGGGAATCAAGGAAGTGACACAACATTACTATTTAAAAATGTATTTATTGCTTTTCGAAGTATTCTCCGCGAAATTTGACACATTTTTCCATACGATGGAACCAATCATTAAAGCAACCATTCCATTCGGAAGTTGGGGTCTCCAAAATTGCCGTTGTGTAGGCGTCCACAGCTTCTTCAGGTGATGAAAATCTCTGACCACGCAATGAATTCTTTATTTTAGGGAAAGTATAGAAATCATTAGGGCTTAGGTCGGGGCTGTACGGCGGATGGTCTAATAATTCTATGTTTTCTTGCTCTAAAAACTCTTTCGTTCTGTTCGCGGTGTGAGAACTCGCATTGTCGTGATGGAGGATGATGCGGCGGCTGCAGTTCTCTTTACGGAGTTCAGAAACGACCTGTGGCAAACAAATGCTAGCATACCATTCTGCATTAATCGTTCTTTGTCCCTCAAGAGGAATAGTCACAACATGGCCGGTTTTGGAGACAAACGTGGCTACCATTTTTTTTGCAACCCTCCGTGAACGAACAATTTTTGTTGGCTTTAACTCATTTTCGAACACCCAAACTCGTGACTGGTTTTTTGTTTCGGGTTCGTACGCGTATATCCAGGATTCGTCACCTGATACGATGTTGTATACAGCATTTGAGGATCCTGCGTGGAATCTTTCGAGAGTTCTGACGCACCAAGTAACGCGAGCCACTTTTTGCTCTTCACAGAGCGAATGCGGTATCCATCGGGAAAACAACTTTTTTACACCTAATTGTTCATGCAAGATTATTTGTATTTGACTCATGCCAATGTCTAAAGTTGCCTGAATTTCGCGGTATGTTACATGTCGATCTTCCTCAATCAGCTTACGCACAGCATCAACGTTTTCTTGGGTGAGTGCAGTTTTTGGACGACCTTGACGGGGATCATCACTGAGCTTGACACGTCCACGTTGAAATTTAGCAAACCAGCGATAAATTGTGGTTTTGGATGGGGCTTCATCACCAAATGCAGAAATCATCCGGTCAACACACTGTTTTTGTGATAAACGACTTCGAAAGTCATAATAAATCATCGCTCTTGAATTTTCTCGCGTCAATTCCATTTTCTCAACGACTAAACAAGTTTGACAAAACCTTGTGACAAGACCGAGATTCTTTTTTTAAATAAATAAATGGTATTCGATTTTTAAAACCAAGGAGTTTTCAATTAAAAAGATTTAAATATGACAGGAACAGTGGAAATATTCCATTCCCGATACTTTTAGTGCAGCCTATGTACTAACATACCTTGTATGTATGTATGTATGTGGGCTTTTTTCCGCAACTAGACTCTGTTTAATTGAGTCTCTTTTTCGTGAGGATGGAGTAGGCTTGCCCAGCACCTACTACCCTCTCAGCTTAGTCGACCGTGTCCAGAAGAGAGAACTTGTCAATACTTCTGGAGCCAACTAAGCCGCGGGTTTCATCACGATGTTTTCCTTCACCGTAAGAGCAATGTCAATTAGCGCACATAAATTTTACTAACATACCTTATTTGACGGTTTGAAGGAAACCTTAAGGAAAACTTTGATAACCAATTTTCCTAATGAATTTATCTTATGAATAGGTTCTCAATTTCTACTACCTATCTAAATACAAATACCAATTAGCAATTTTTATATTATAATTCGATATGCCTACAATAATTTCATTTTGTCTTTTGGAAGCCAAGAGACAAAAATTAAATATTAACTACATAATATTAATTTTCTGTGGAGATATGAGACCACAATATTTTTGTGTCATGAGATCAAGTCTCTAAAACGAATTATTCCGATCTGTCACCCTGCTTTGTCCCCATGGGGTGACAGAACGGACAAAAAAGTTTGATTTGTCCCCCTGTTACCGATGAGGGGACAGTTCGAACTATATTCACCACCTTAATGTTTTATCTGTCCCCCTATCGATATTAGGGGGACAGATCAAACTTTTTGATTCCTGTTTGTCCGCCATAGAATTAAATAGGTATATATGTATATATTCTTAAAATCATACTAAAAAATATTATTTATTTTTGGTAACGTTCTTAAAAATAATTCAACCTTTTATTAATTAAAAGACAAAGTGGTTTCGGTTTATAATCGCCTTTATTTATTTATGTTATAAAATCAGTCTCGAATAATTTTATTATCAATCTCATAAATCACGAAAGGTACGTATTATTACACAATCAGTCTTATTAAGATATAAATACTTATTTATAATTAAACTTACTAACATCACGAACATTTCTTTATCAATCAACATAAAATCTTGCTAAAAATATAAATAACAACAGATATTGTACTTATTACAATTAGTCATCTGATTTGACTTCTTACCTAGTTACTACAATTGACACCTGAACTAATAAACTAAAAGTTAATATGCTGCATTTGTGCACTGTATTTTGCGAATAACGTCTTTAACCTTTATCAGGTAAGGTTCATAATCACTTGCACTGTAATGTTGTTTACAGAAAAATACCGACGTCCTTCCGGGAATATCATTAGTTCAAATAAACAATAGATTTTAAACCAAACAAACGTATTTCGTTTCTCTCTGTTTCTTACTTATAAGGTCTTGTTGGTAGTCGCAATGATGCGTAATACTAAGAGAATTAGTGCAAATTTAGCACCTTTGGAGATGAGACGTCATTGCCAAAATATTCTTAATAATTTGGGTGAAGTGTAACTAAGTGAATACGTAGTTTGCAAGTGAATCGTTGGATATTTCCAATAAACTGAGAGACTGAATTTATAACTTCTATAAATAAAGGTGATTATAAATCGAAACCATTTTGTCATTTAATTAATAAAAGGTTGCATGATTTTTAAGAACGTAATCAAAAACAAATAATATTTTTTTGTATGATTTTAAGAATATATTTAATTCTATTGCGGACAAACAGTAATCAAAAAGTTTGATCTGTCCCCCTAATACCGATAGGGGGACAGATAAAACATTAAGGAGTTGAATAAAGTTCGAACTGTCCCCTCATCGGTAACAGGGGGACAGATCAAACTTTTTTGTCCGTTCTGTCACCCCATGGGGACAAAGCAGGGTGACAGATCGGAATAATTCTCTAAAACTACCTACTTAAGTAATCTTGGTATAAATTAAATGTTGAGAGGTAACTTATTATTCTTTTACAAATTATATGTCAGGGTTTGACCACTATCACACCAGCCTGATGGTAGGTGACGATGCAGTCTAAGATGTAACACGCGCCCCTAGAAGATACCTGTATACTTGGGACTTATGACCCTCAAATTATACTCGCCTTAAGGTTACCTGGAAGAGATCACTTTGAGCGATAAGCTCGCCCTTTGTAACACTTAGACTAAAGTTTTGTTTTTTATTGTTAATGTTATTTGAAATTGGTGTTTACCAAATCTATCTATCTCGCCAGGTCAGACAGACGCATGCAACTGATTCCATTCCTTGCGGTACAAATAAATGACGAAGCAAAACGTTACTATGGGTATCTGGGAATATTACACTTTTTATCCCGATATTCCAATGGAATATTATGACTTGCGCGGGTAAATCCGCGAGATACTGCTAGTTTATTCATTCCATATCAATAGAACCAACCAGGAATATTAACCATCTAATCATCCTTTCAGATACCATCAAACTTCCTCTCCATGTGGCTCGTGAATCGCTTCGGAAGGAAAATCACTACCGCGACCTTCTTCATCCTTGGAGGTCTCTTCATCATCACATTAGGATGTGTTCCTAATGTCTTCTGGGTGACCTTGACCTTAGGGTCATTGGGGGTCAGCTGTGCATCCATAGTAGCTACTACAATATATATTTATACATCAGAATTGTATCCGACAGTGGTTAGAAATATGGGTATGGGAGCATGTTCGACTTCCATGAGGGTGGGTTCGATGCTCGCGCCTTTTATTGCGAATTTGACTGTGGTTGCTTGGTTGCCGACACTTGTGTTCGGTTTGGCGCCAATTTGCGCGGGTTTTATATGTTTTTTGTTGCCGGAAACGATGGGGCGGAAGTTACCTGATAGCATTGATGATGTTAAGGAAAATAGTTGAAAAATTCCAACTAGTATTGTTTTTGTAACTTCTTCTAAATCGCTTGATAGATGGCGCTAGGCTGTAAGTCCCGAATTATTCCTATGTCAAGATATTTTTACCGGCTTAGAGGTTTTGAATTGACAACATTTCTAAAATTGATTTAAAAAACATTGTGATATTTATGAAGTTTAATTTTGACACAGCCATTTTTATTGTATGTTTTTAAAGACACCAGGTTTTTATTTTATTTTTAAGTAAGTAAATATATTATAAAATAGTTAAAATATTAATACGGAAAACACAAAACACAATTTTAACTATCGAAGGCTAATTTAAAATACATATTAATAATAGGTAATTATATAATTTAAATATTATTATAATAATTAAGGAATTTAAAAATATGTAATAGACTTTTGAAAACTCATTCTATAAATCCAACGCTGCTGGTGGTGGTTGAACTCAATAGCGGTGCTCTAAACACTGAATTACTTGGGCCACATGCCACAGACCGGGTGCCACTACTAAGGCATGTAACATTAATAAAAAGATAGCCTTTTCCCTAATTCAACTGTGGTCGTGCCATGTGAACCAGGTAGTCCGTAGAAGGGACACAATATCTTATCTTAGTTTTTTACAGATTCAGTATAATTTCATACGAATGATTTCAAATCAATAAAGATATTTTTACTGAACACGGCTACGGTTAAGCGAGTATCGTGGGTTTAAACCCCGCTGGGTGTACTGGATTTTTAAAAAGTTTTATAAATCCTACTTCCCTGTGGTTTTAACTTAAAATAAAAGACTTAAATATAAAGTAACAATTATTTCCCTTACCTATAACCCTATTGATTTGGTCGACGCCTATACCCTGTACCTATATCAACGTAAACATATCCAGTAAATGCTACTTAGATGCAGTGCAGTACAGTTCGGTGGAAGAAGTAAGCAGTAGCTCCATAAACAACACTGCACAATTATTTCCACTATTTTTTTTTCTATTTAGGTATAATCATAAGGTATTTTTTTACCTAATTTGAACACTTCAATTTATTCCCTATCTAGCTTTCACCCGCATATGAGAGTTGAATTTTCCCAAATCCTTTGCTGATGCCTACGTCATAAAATAGCTATACCTGTTGTTTAAAGGACTTCACACTAACCTGTGAACCTTACAGGCCATGTTTTCCTGGGTTTGTCTTCGAGGTTCACACTTTGATCCTCTGCCGGCTGCGGCCGGCCAGAATGATGCGGTGGAAGTCCACCTGATTTTTGGGTCCTGGAGTTCTACTCACACAACGCGCAAGGTTACCCTCGAACGTTTGGGCCACAGAACACTATTACTCCTAGCGGAGTTTGGGCTAGCTTTCACGCACAAGTCACTACGCATTCCCGTTAAAAGAAACGAAAAAGGGCGCGAGACCGGTCCTCGTTGACCACAAAGTACTTTACTAGATCTTCACCTCCGCTAGGAGTAATAGTGTTCTGTGATCTTCACCAAAGAGGATTGAAAATATTAAATATTCACTTTCGAATGAAATAGTTATACTTGCTACCGCCAGGAGCGCTAGTGTAGAAGGAAGTCATCGATATTCGGCCGGAAGTGGAACCTTTTCTCATTGAACTTAGATCGATATCTTATATCCAATGATATAATGAATAAAATGAGGGAAACTAGGGAAAAGCCATTTACTACAGGAAAAGGGGAAACCAAGATCGCGAAAAAATAATAATATGCTAATTAAAAGTACTCAACCAGACTTCCGGTACGAACAATTGGCTACATGACTGTAAAAACGATAAAGATGAAATATGTTGAAAACTGAAGCTAATAGGTTTACAATAACTCTACAATATTTATTTCGCATTCAAATGTATTGTAAATATTTTATTTTCGCTAAATAAACTTCCATTATTTTGTCTGCTGACTAATAATGGCTGACTAAAGAAACGAAACGCGGGCGGCCCGCGGCCATGACTGAACTTCGTGTAACGTCACGATTTTCCATTTTCAAGAGAAGAAACAAAAACGCGCGAAAGGCGCAAGGAAAGGTGACGTCACAGATTTAAGATGGTGGACGACTGTTCTTTTTTTTTTTTTTTTTTTTTTTTTTTTTCTTTTATTATGGCTTCGCACGTGTGCATTAAGCCAGTGTCAAGTTATATTTTGCATCAAATTATGACCCGATTTTTCATAAATCGGGCCTAAAGTGTTTCAATACAGTCAAAGTCGTCATAGTCCGTCAAGTCAGGGGTTATGGTAAAGCGGTGGCAAGTTTACTATAACCTTAATAGGAGATTTGGAGGCAACGAGAAAACTGCATGTTTGACACTGATTTTTACTTTCACTACACTTGTGCACTTTCACAGAACTAAATTGAATAACATTCCACCAGAATTATACAATTCAACTCGGGTTACATCTAAGTTTCATGAAAATAAAACTGCAGCACGACATGTTGTTAACTCGTTCCCGCCAAAACTCTCGGCCGACTGTTTTCGGAGGGCAATTATTAAATTTTTTTTTTGGCAATTAATTATGGCTTCGCACGGCTTGTGCATTTAGCCAGTATCAAGTTATATTTTGCATCAAATTATGACCCAATTTTCTATAAATCGGGCCTAAAGTGTTTCAAACAGTCAAAGTCGTCATAGTCCGTCAAGTCAGGGGCTATAGTAAAGCGGTGGCAAGTTTACCATAACCTTAATAGGAGATTTGGAGGCAACGAGAAAACTTTATGTTTGACACTGATTTTTACTTTCACTACACTTGTGCACTTTCACAGAACTAAATTGAATAACATTCCACCAGAATTATACAATTCAACTCGGGTTACAACTAAGTTTCATGAAAATAAAACTGCAGCACGACATATTGTTAACTCGTTCCCGTCAAAACTCAAATTATTTAAATTAACAAAGAAAAATGTTTTTTTTTTTCAATTAAATAAGATTTTTCGGAAAAAATTATAATTGTAAGGGGTTTGTGATAAACATTTGCGACTTTTGAAACACTTGGAGAAAATCAGTCAAGATCTCAATTATACTTAGTACCTACCCATTAATTTGTTCTTAAGCGATACCAATAAAATGCGCCTTTCATCGCGTTTCGTATACGTTTTAATTCGATATTTTTGGCATGATACTGATGAATGTATACCTATATTGAGGAGTAAATGAATTGAAAAAATATTAATACATAGAAAGAATACAAACTAAACTGATATGATAAGTAAGTAATTAAATTGGTGCATAGGATAATTTTATTAACGCACACTCGCCAACATACTGCACGTCAGTTTAGCTGGAACTGAGCGGTAAAAGACAAGGAACATTTTTATTTAAGTAAATTAAGGACAAAAACACCTCACATAACATCGATTAATTTAGATTTCTGTGTGGAAACTTATCCGGCGCGCACTCTACAACATAAATAAAAAATAGCAACATTTATAGATAGATTGCTCTTAAATAGTAATCAGGCGACAATGTAAATTTTTCTATAGATCATTCAGCTCCCGCAGCTCCAAGGCCGTACGGACTAGAAGCAGCTGTCCGCAAATAGAAGTTACCGCGTAGACTGAAAAGAAGAAAAAACAAAGAAATTAATGCGTAAATTTTTCATCAAAATCGCTCCAGAGTCGATTAAGTACCGGCCAAACTGATATGCGACACCGATTTATGGCGGAAATCTTAGACACCACTAATCGTCTTGCTTCGTCATTAATTATTGGTCTTTCCTGACGTGTACAATTTGGGGGTCTTCAAGTCGCGATTGAACAGGTATCTTCTAGGGGCGCGTGCTACATCTTAGGACACATCGTCACCTACTACCAGGCAGGTGTGATAGTAGTCAAACTAGTTGATGTTTTTTTGTTTGATTTTTAAGCTATTGCATAGCGTTTATCGCGGGCTTTGAGCGCGGCGACCGAATCAAGAAATTCTGTAACGAAAATAAAACCTAACTGTACTATATGGTCGTTAGTTATGGTAAGTATCGAATATCGGCTCACAGCGTCACACACCGCACGCGCGTCCGTCCCGCTCCGCAGTCACAAGTGCACTGGATGAGGGAGGGGGGGGCGCCCCACTCCCTCACCGTCGCGGCGTGTGCGCCCGAGACGACAGAATGCTATGTGCATATACTACATCTCTTCCTTCTTTTAAGAAAAACAAAATCTTTTATTTTAGTGACTTTACTGTACCTCAAATATATCAATCACTAAAAGCTTCATCGGATCAAATAAATTGAAATAACATCTATTGTTTCAATGCTTTCTAATTAACTTCACTGACAAAATTACTTTATCTAGGTTTCTAATAAATCAATCACCTCTAACAATTCACATTTAAAATATAGCTTCAATGCTTCCTCATTTACTTATTTTGTAAACCAAATACTAATTACTTCAATCTACAGTTTTTAAACATCAATAGCTTTCGTCACTTCCCAACTAATCACTTTAATCTACATTTTTTCTTAACATCAATAACTCAATATCATCCTTCACTTCCCACACTTCCCATTCTTACTCTAATCCTCCTCCTCCTCCTCCTCTTCCGTTATTTTTTCTGTCTTGTCCTCGTCCATAACTTTCCATTCTCCTTCTACTTTTTTAAGGTGTACAATATTTCGTCTGAGTCTCTGTCCTGTTTCATCGTTTTCCAATTCTACGTCGCCCCCTACTCGTGACTTCACTGTGTGTTGTGTCGGTTCAAAATACGTGCTTAGTTTGTTTGTTCTATTCATGTCCTTGACATATACCTTTTCACCAGGCCTTAAGTCGAGATTTTGAGCTTTTCTTTTTCTATCCGAGTAATCTTTACCTTTTTCTTTATGTTCCCTGTCCTTGTCTCGTAAATCCATGTCATCGTCAGCTCTATTAACTATGTCATCAATCATCGGTATTTTATCTCTAATTTTCCTCTGAAAAAATAATTCAGCCGGTGTTTTACCCGTTACTGTATGAGGAGTGTTATTATACATAGCTAAATAATCAACCAGGGCTTCTTTCCAGTAAATTTTCTTTTCAGCTTGACATATTCGCAGTCTTTTAAGTATACTTCTGTTTTGACGCTCTACTTCGCCGTTCTGTTGAGGCCAGTAAGGAACCGAATGGTATAGTTTTATACCATTTTCCTTGCAAAATAATTTGAATTGTTCGCTAACAAACTGCTTTCCGTTATCAGCCATCAGGGAGACAGGACAACCTAACCTACTAAAAATTTCCCTGAGCAATCTGATCATCTCCTTACTGGATATATCTCGACAAACCTTTATTTCCTGGTACCTAGAATAATAATCTACCACTACAAGAAGGTAATCATTGGTTGGCAATGGACCTAAAAGATCGATTGCAATGTCGATCCATGGCTGTGCCGGTAATTCTCTTCTTTTTAAAGGCTGAGGTGGATTGGGTGCTGACACAAGTGTACATCCTTTGCATGACTTAACAACTCTTTCTGCATCACGATCATACTTGGGCCACCAAACCTTTGTCCTGAGTCTTCCCTTCATGGCTACAATTCCGGGGTGTCCTTCATGCGCCGCTGATAATACTCTGTCCCGCAATGCTTTTGGTATGACGATTCTAGTTCCTCTCATAAGAATTTCTCCTTGATAGCAGAGTTCATTCTCAATAAGCTTGAAGCATCTAACTGATTCATCCCACTTCCGTTTATAAACTCCTTCCTTTACTTTTTGTATTTCCGAGTCTTCCTTTGAGTGATGTTCAATATCACTTAACGATACTGCTATCGGTCTAGTGTGTTCAATTAGGTTGTGAATGTAGTCGAAGTTCGGAATGCTGCTTTGCATAGTAGTGAGTTTACATAACCTGGAAAGGGGGTCTGCAATATTATTTTTGCCGGGCCGGTAAATGACTCTATATTGATAAGATTGTAATCGGAGCATCCATCTTTCGATCCTGGCACATGGTTTAGATTTTGGGCTAAATATCACCTCTAAGGGCTTGTGATCAGTAACCAAATCAAATTCTTTGCCATAAAGAAACATATGAAAATGTTCTACTGCCCACACCAGTGCTAACGCTTCTTTTTCGGTCTGACAGTAGCGGCGTTCACAATCGCTAAGGGTCTTATTTCCAAATGCAATCACTCGCGGTCCTGAAACATTTTCCTGGAGTAAGACGGCACCTAATGCTACAGGGCTTGCATCAGCAAATACTATTGTTCTATCATTAACATTATAATAACCCAAATTTGAAATGCCACCAAGATCAACTTTTAAAGACTTAAAAGCTGCTTGCTGACGTTCTCCCCACAACTCACTTATGTCTGCGTTTCTACCATACTTGCACCGAAGCAATTGTTTAAGGGGTTCTGTTTTTGTAGCTAAGTTTGGAATCCATTTTCCCACATAATTAATCAGCCCCATAAAACTTTGTAACTCAGAAACGGTTGTGGGAGCCCTAAAATTTTGAACGATAGTCAAATATTTGTCTAATGGTCTTATTCCTTGATTGGAAAGTTTGTGTCCTAAGAATTCAACCTCGTTTGTACTAAAAATACATTTATCTTTTCTTAATACGACATTGTTGGCCTCCAAAACATCCATGACCTTTTTAAGTCGAATGTCATGTTCTGTCCGGTCTTTTCCATACACTAGGATGTCATCAATGAAATTTATCACTCCTTCGCACTGCAAGAGGATTCGTTCGAGTGTTTTTTGAAATATTTCCGGAGCACAGGAAATGCCAAACATCATTCTCTTGTATCGGTAAAGACCTTTTGCTGATATAAAAGTGGTTATGGACCTTGAATTTGGGTGGAGTTCTAATTGATGGAATGCGTCACGAATATCTAATTTACTGAAAATTACTGCGTTTCTTATCTTGGGTAATAACTGGTCCATAGTCGGCAATGGGTGATTCTCACGTCTTATTGCCGAATTTGCCCGTCGCATATCTATACAAAGGCGAACCTCGCCATTTTCTTTTAAGATAGGAACTATAGGTGATATCCATTCTGAAGGTCCATCTACCTTTTCAATAATGTCTTTTTGCAGGAGTTCATCTATCTTAGCATTAACTTTTCCTTCTAAGGGAATTGGTATTCGTCTGTAAGGTTGTGCAATGGGTTTAATTTTATCGTCAATTGGAATCTGTATTAGAACGTTTTTAAATTTTGGAAATATTTTAGTGTCTATCTGGTTCACGTCGAGTCCAATTTTTAATACTCCAAGGGCCAAAGCAGTTGTCTTCCCTAATAAGTTGCGAGTGCCATTTGAAACGACGTAGAAAATAGCCTGTTCTGTTTTACCCGCCAGTTCTATTGTCGAATTAAAAGCACCAAGTAGCTTTAGTGGGGAATCACTTCCATATGCATAGAATTTTTTGTTCGGGTTTTTTGTTTGTTCTGTGACTTTAACCTTACTATTTTTCATCTGAATCCAAGCTTTATTTGTAATTAAATTATATTTGCACCCAGAGTCAATCAGCATGTCAACCTCCACTCCACCTATCTTACAGCTTACAGTGTCATCATTGTCAACATTAAATACGTAATCAATTTCACCTGTATTTGTTTGTTCGTCTATATTGTTAGCATCATTCCTCGGTTTTTTAGCTCTTGATGTGTTGTTGTCGTGTCTTTGTAATGTATCATCTTCTAATTTCTTCTTCAGAGGATTCGTTTTACATTGCCGTTTAAAATGGCCTATTCTCCCACATTTCACGCATTTCTTTCCTATTGCTGGACATTTTTCATCGAATGCTAAATGATTCCAGCTGCCACATCTGAAACACTCTCTTCTTCTTTTTGAATTTTTATTCTTCACTGGTTCTTCTATTTTGTTGACATCTTGATTATGCTTTTGTTTCTGATTAAAATCCTCTAATTGTCTGTTTGTTACTTCTAGTGCGTTTGCTTCGGCTATTACTTCTTCAAGGGTAATTTTATCTCCTACTTTCAAAATTTTTCTTCTTAGCTCCTCTGAGCTACATCTTTCTGTTACTTGGTCGAGAAGCTGGTCCTCTAGATCCACAAATTGGCATTTAGCACCTTGTTGCCGTAGACGTATGATAAATTTTTCAAATTTCTCATTTTCTTCCTGTTTTAATAATCTAAATACGTGCCTTTCAAACCTTCTACTTTGTTGGGGTGCGAAGTACTCGTCCAACTTCTTTATCGCCTTTTTAAACACATCTGCATCTCCTTCTGTTACGTCCGTATCAGGAATGTTATAATATATTTCTTGAAGTTCACTCCCACCCCAATGTAAAAGACTTGCTTTCTTCTGACCCGGTGTAGTTATATTTGCCGCTTCTAAATAAATATCTAAACTTCTCTTCCACCGTTCCCATCTCACACATACTGAAGTTACGTCTCCTTCACATTCAAACTTTTCTAGTGTGAGATTTGCCATAGTTACCTGTAAGAACACCAAACACATTTGGTCACAAAACAGGCATCATCCGTTATGTGACTTGCTTCCATCATCGAATACTCAAAACACATCTGACCACAAAACGGGCATCATCCGTTATGTGACTTGCTTCCATCATCGAATACTCAAAACACATCTGACCACAAAACGGGCATCATCCGTTATGTGACTTGCTTCCATCATCGAATACTCAAAACACATCTGACAACAAAACG
The DNA here is from genome assembly GCA_951213275.1 of Idaea straminata. Lineage (NCBI taxonomy): Eukaryota > Metazoa > Arthropoda > Insecta > Lepidoptera > Geometridae > Idaea > Idaea straminata. The sequence continues at coordinate 748,208 of OX577862.1, forward strand.
GGCATCATCCGTTATGTGACTTGCTTCCATTATTAAATAACTTTTTAAATATACATTACTCACATATAACTCACAAAACGGGCATCATCCGTTCTATGACTTGCTTCCGCGTATTATTTAAAGAAATCACTCCGGTACAATACACAGAAACCATCGGACCACAGACAAACGTCCAAGCACAAATACTGTCCCAGCCGGGAATCGAACCCGCGACCCCGCGCCCGACAGTCCGGCACACTTACGTATATACACACTCATGTATTTATTGCTATGCCTTATCCCAATTACCTGTGAACTGTACCAATGTAGAAATACCTAACACTATGTTTTAATAAGCAAGTTACAACTAAGTATAGGTACATGTGCTAAAAGGAATTTAAAATGTAAACAAAATTAAGCAATGCCAAACACGCCCATGTGTTTAGCGCGCAGTAACACCACACAGCAACTCCCTCACACACAGGTTTTTGTATTCATAACACTAGGGTTAAATTATACCTATCCTTGCAGTATAATAACATGAAGCGTATGAACTGTACCTAATAAATTGATAACTGTAATAAATAAATATATTTGCAATTCGAACTAAATTAGGTACCCACTATTGGACTGTTGTTTACACTGTTTACTTAGGCTTTATATTGGTGTATTGTGACATTTTCTTTAATACTTATACAAAACATACTCAACAACCGTGCACACCATCTTTCCTTTTGAAATAGGATGAATAAAATATAATTAGTACTCACAGACTCGTCGCCACTTGTACTATATGGTCGTTAGTTATGGTAAGTATCGAATATCGGCTCACAGCGTCACACACCGCACGCGCGTCCGTCCCGCTCCGCAGTCACAAGTGCACTGGATGAGGGAGGGGGGGGCGCCCCACTCCCTCACCGTCGCGGCGTGTGCGCCCGAGACGACAGAATGCTATGTGCATATACTACACTAACACCCCCCACTCCGCCTACCATATAGCTCGGCCGAGCGTTCGCTTAACGTGTATGTATATGGTACGACTGTACGAAGCTCGCATGATGCAATACCTTTACCACCACCACTTTGCCACACGTTTTTTGATTTTTGGACTGTTTAAAAACTCATATATTTTTCAAATTTTCCGAAACTTACTCGTTACTAGCATTAATGCCCATATAGACTAGTCTATTCCCCCGACACTTCCCGCGTAGAAAGTCATCGTAGTTGGTACATTGTCGCGCGACGAAATTGTCGGCCAACACCGATTCAGCCCAGTAACCCCATGATCGCCAGTGACTGCAGAAATCTGGGGAAAACACATAGACGAATAAAAACTGACTTTACCAACGTCGGATACTGATAAAATTAAAACTGGATCACTCTGAAGGTATCCCTATTCCAACAAAAAAAAATCTAAATCGGTTCATAAACAAAGAAGTGGTAAACTTCGTTTCAAACACTATACTTAGTTATTTCTTCTTCTTACTAAAATAAATTAATTTCGCTCAGTTAGACAATAGATGGCGCTGTTTACAATGTCCTCACCTTCGTCAGTCAATATAAAAGTGAGAGATTGACACCCCGGCTGCTTGGCCGCACCCCCGTTCGGCCAAAAGTCTGCGTGGCCGACGTGCGCGGGCGCACCGAACCCGCCGGCGTCCGTGTGGACAGTGTCCACGAACACTGCGTCCGCGGCGGACAGGGGTTGGCCTAGGATAGGGGGGTAGTAGCCGGGGTACGCTGGGTCTAGGCCTGTTAGTCTGGAAGATAATACACGAGGGTGAAGAGAATAAACTAACTAAAGTTTCCTGGGTGATAACACCCAGGTCCTTAAAGTGGAAATTCAGAGTCCTGACTCACTGACTGACAGATTAACGCACAGTTCAAACCAATGGACTGATCGAGCTAAATTTTGGCAAACAAAGAGCTGTTATTATTGTTGTTAACGTGCACAACTGCTAAGAAATAATTTTCAAAAACTCAACCCTACGCGGACGAAGTTAAGTCCAAGTGATCGTCTTAGATACGTGGCGGGTACCAAATATTATGGTTAAAAGTAATCGAATACCTAACTAATTTGACGAGAAATTAGTATTAGAAGTTCGAGTGACACTTATGACAATAAGTACCCATCATCTTACGCGGTACCCATCAGTGAAGCATATTTGGTGCACCATGAAACAAATAAAAATAAAATTGGGCGTGAACAGTCTAACTAATTTTTGACAAAGCGTAGTAGTAGTAGGTATACCCGTTACCTCTGTATTTTGTGTCCATTTTTTGCCAAGTGCCTCGAAGCGTAGGCCAGTACATGAGCCCCGAGCGAGTGGCCAATTAGGTGTATGCTAGATGCTGGTATTCCTTTGGAGATCAAACGTAGTATTGCTATGGCTGTTTCTTTACCTATCTGAAACAGTAATAAAAACATTCATTGTTTGATAACACAGTAATTTCAGAGAACAAAACAGCTGACACAAAGGTATTGCCAGCATTAAGCGGTTACTTTAGGTCAAATTGTCAAGCATCAAAATGAAACAAAATGATGTAGGTATTGTACTCGTAGAGAATTTTCAACAATCCGTTCTTAGCGCTTTTTTGCGACGCCATGCCAGGGGGTTTTGTAACTTTGTATGTTTGTTCGACGATAATTTGAGTACCGCTGCTCCGATATTTATGATTTGTACACAAGTAAGTGGATCAGGATCAGTGGGAGGGTGGTTACGGAGACAAGGGGAAGATGAAAGATAAAAAACGTCACTTATCTACGGATACTTGGACTAAGAAGACGAATATTAACTGATGGAAATTCATCCAGTGATTTGGACTACCTATATGAAGTAATCACTACATAGTAGATAATATAGATGTAGTGATTCAAGAGGAAGGTTTTAGTATCTAAAACAAAACTAAGTACAAAGCGTACAAAGTCGCTTTTGTTGCAGCCGGTTAAAAAGCAAGGAGTCTTAGTGCGAGGCGGTCTGGTAAAAAAAAGAGGATTATTTGTAGCTCACCGCAGGCACATCCATGGCTACCACAACGTAGTTACCGAAACCCAAGTTAGCCCAGTCCAGAGCGAGGACATTGTGCGTCCCTCGGCGAAGGTACGCAGATATCACAGTCTGGACACTGCGGTCTGTTGTTAGTTCTACGTATCTGGAAATGTGAGACAAGCAGACCGATTTTTATTGATTGATACGCAAAATCAATAAATTACAACCTTTGCTTGCTACATTCGGTCGCGTATGTCATTTCTACAGTCCGAAGTGGACATGACTCCATGCGCGCGCGCATAGCGCCGTAAGCATTTTTAGTAGGTACGATAATTTTGGACCGGAAGAACTGTAAGAGTCGTTGTTCAAAATCAAAATTCGCTTACGCGTTTGGCTACCTCTATGCTTTGGTCCCTAGAGCGCCACAAAGGTTGGCAGCACCATGGTCCATGGATGCATCCCGCGTAAGTCCAGATCATTAGAGTCGGTTTAGTAGTTTTTTTGTAAAGGAGTAACAAACACGCAGCTTGTGCATTTGTAATATAAATATGGCCATGAAATACGTAATCTAAATACTAACCCATGTGCGTAAATAACAGTAGGTTTGCTGACATCAATGCTGGGATGTGTGAGCAGCTTCCTCATACTTCTAAGTCTGAAGGAGGTCGGCTTGGTTGAATTGCTGCTGGAACATTTAATAAGAAATTGAAATGCTTACAAAACCAGAAATCCTCGTGTGGATACTATCTACCAACCAGCAGCGTAACTTCCGATCCCGTGGGAATATCGGGAGAAAAAGTAACATGTTACCGTCAATGAATCAATGTATCCTCATGCCAAGTTTCTTCAAATTCGTCGTACAAAAAATCATTCCTTTCCTTTCAAATAATCTCCACCTAAACGGCTGAACTAATTTGCTGAAACTTTTTGTGTATATTCGTTAGGTCTGAGAATCGAACAACATCAATTTTTTCCTTCGTATATATTTTTTATATGTCAAAACAACGTTTAACGGGACAGCTAGTACCTATTAGTATCTTATTATTATAGAAGTATAGATAGGTTGAAGATTACCTTACCTATAAAACCTGAGGTAAAGGTCTTTGATGTTTGCTGTTCTCCCTTCAGGAACTGAAAGGTATATTTTTTATGATTTAACATAAAAGGTACTGGGTATGTTTCAAGTACAAAATTCGTTTTTCTTAAGGCGCATAAAATATAGCAGCCAAACGCCAAATGCCTGCCGATTGTTGTTATTGCATGAAAAATTGAGGTATAATTTCAGAAGACGAAAATTACTTGTCTTCTCGAAGCTTACTTATTTAAGTCTTTGCATTTGGCGCCCATGACATACCAAAGTTTTATTCATTCGTTAAAATTCGTAGGACCACTAAGGTTATTCATTCATGATTTTTCATATTATTTAATGGTCTTTCGTTATACGTTTTAACCACATTATTGTAAGAATTCATAATTACAATAATTCAAGAAAAACCTTGGCGTACGTACCTATCTATTCATAGAAAAAAAATACACATATACATGGCCGACCCATGCATGTAAGAATTACAATAATTCTTTGTAAAATAATGATATGCTATTTGTAGGTAGGTTCCTGACATAATGTTTGTTAAAGCACAGAATATATAATAGTACGTAAAAGTAACAATTTTATATGGTTACTTGGTTCAGTGATTTTTTATTTAATTTTATACTAGCTGCGCCACGCGGTATCACCCAGGTACTGTACTACTTGTACTTGATGTACTTGAACGGGCTGTTTTCCGCAATTACTTGCACTTTTTTAATTGGGTCCTTTTTGCGTAAGGAAGGAGTAAGCTTTCCCAGCACTCACTACCCTCTCAGCCTAGTCGACCATTTCCAGAGCAGAGAACTTGTCAATACTTCTGGAGTCAACTAAGCCGCGGGTTTCATCACGATGCTTTCCTTCACCGTAAGAGCAATGTCAATTAGCGCAAATAATTTTTTCTTAAGAAAAATGCATTGGTGCACGGCCGGCCGGGATTCGAACCCAAAAGCTTCAGAATGAAAGTCGAGGTATCTACCACTACATTAAGCCAACACCGCTCTACCCAGGTAACTCCGGTGATAATATACATTTAAACGCCTTTGTGTCGAAGTAGGTAAATCAGCAATTACCCGTGATTGTAGATCTTATAATTTGATTGAAACTGTCCGCCTTGAAGGGTAACGTTGGCTGCCTCTGACACTTGCATATTGACACTGAAAATATAGATATTACAACATTTAGTAAATACTTAGATAATACGTCTTGGTTGTAATTATTTACCTGTATGTTCCCTGTGACCATAAATACCACATAGTACAGTTGGAGTCAGAATTGCAGACCCATCGCAGTTTTCTAAAATTTATATTCATGTAATTATTTTATTCTAATAATCTATACTAATATTATAAAGCTATAGAGTTTGTTAGTTAATCTGAGGCGTTAATCGGTACTACGTTACTAGTACGGTACTAGGTAGTACGGTATCGGTACTACTAGTACTACTAGTACGGTACTAGGTAGTACGGTATCGGTACTACTAGTACGGTACTAGGTAGCACAGTATCGGTACTACTAGTACGGTACTAGGTAGTACGGTATCGGTACTACTAGTACTACTAGTACGGTACTAGGTAGCACAGTATCGGTACTACTAGTACTACTAGTACGGTACTAGGTAGTACGGTATCGGTACTACTAGTACGGTACTAGGTAGCACAGTATCGGTACTACTAGTACGGTACTAGGTAGCACAGTATCGGTACTACTAGTACTACTAGTACGGTACTAGGTAGTACGGTATCGGTACTACTAGTACTACTAGTACGGTACTAGGTAGCACAGTATCGGTACTACTAGTACTACTAGTACGGTACTAGGTAGTACGGTATCGGTACTACTAGTACGGTACTAGGTAGCACAGTATCGGTACTACTAGTACGGTACTAGGTAGTACGGTATCGGTACTATACTAGTTCGAATTGAAAAATGCTTTTTGTGTTGAATAGTGCATTTGTCGAGGAAGGCTAGTGTAGGCTACTCAGATCAAGATAGGCTACTTTTCATTTTGATATTCCGCGGAGCGCAGCTAGTATCTAATAAATTCATGAGTTGAAAGACTATAGACTTGAACTCGAGTAAGACCTTAGAATCTTGCTTTAGTTGGTAACATTACGTAAGGACCTACTCTATTAAAATACCTACAGCTATAATATATGATTTTATAGATTTTTTGCCCATCAATGATAGATATTGCAAGATAACGCAGAAAAAAATGGATTAGTGAATTAACTGACGAATGTCTGATACAAAAACTGCTATACGTATGAATAATAAGAAAACCCAGTCCCTAAAAAAGCATCAATTATGTACAAACTAGTTGTTGGTGTAAAAACTGATTACCAATGAATAGTATATATACTTTAACTTAATAAAAAATATACAACAACAAAAAGAACTGAGATTTTCGTAAACTTATGAATAACACAAAGTACCTATCTATTAGGTATTTGTTTGTTTATTGTAGAAATCTTAATTCTACTAATATTATAAATCTTAAAGTTTGTTTATAATTTATTTGCTTGTTTGTTCCCTCTTTACGGTCAAACGACTGGACCGATTTGGATGTAGGGGAGGTAGGGGAGGGACGGGCAGTCGGGAGACATGGGCACCCCCCTTTTATTCCGATACAGTTACAGATTTGATTTTTTTTCTACTTTGGTTATATACTTTACCGACTGGCAACACTGTTCATCCATAGACCACCTGTCATTTCTATCAGTTGTCAAACACAGACACCTTTAGACGTTATGCGCTTGTAAAAGTGAATATTTTGATCTGGTTTCACATCATAATAAAGGATAAACCAGCGAAAGGTATGTCTGTTTTTTATTATATTTCTATGGTATATATTCTAACGTATAAATTAAACTGTAATTCACGCTTAAATACCCAAACAAACAAAAATACAGGAATCCTATGTGGAAAAAGTATACCGAGGGAGCCATGGGCACTTTGATGTAAGGGAGGTTTGGGCATGCCCAATGCTCCCTCTTTTATGTTGAGTTATAGGAGAAAACTATTAAATTTTAATAACCTGATTTAATGAAAATGTTTGAATTATTTTAATTTTGGAAATATGCCGTTCCAATTCAAAAAGAAATGTTAGCGACGTGCAATTCCACAAGTTATCTATTATATTACAAGCCATAGAAGAAGTATCAAATAGTGCAAAAATGAATTCCTGAAATAGTTGAGATAGAAGATAGTGTCCTATTAGATGACATCAAAACTAAATTGCCAGGACCAAAGACATGCAAAAAAAACAAAACGTGGTAGATCTAAGTACATATTTGACAAACTTTTATGGGTGATACCGAATCTAGATAACTAAAAATGTTAAATAAGTACTCTTTGTTGATTTTTTATGATTAAGATTACTATTTGAGATGTTTTTATTTGATGTGAACTTTTATGTTCAGTTTGTACTATAAATATTGTGTTCTATACGTCATGCCCAAACCTCCCCCAGGGGGTGCCCAAGCCTCCCTGCCATAGGGAGCTTTGGGCACTTTTGACTTATTTCAGAAATTCTCTCGTAATTTTGAGATGGATTATAATTTCGAGAAATTTCTTTATAAAATATCTAGCTTAATATATGGTACAATAAAACTTGGCTATACATGTTGATTATATAAGAAATTCAATTTTTTACGCGTTATTTTGTGAAAAAGTGCCCATTCCTCCCCTACCTCCCCTAAATCGGCATAGTGGTAGTTTAGGGGTGGAGGAGGACATAGGATAAGTACATTAATCCCGAAATTCCCGCGGGATCGGGACTTACGCGGGTGAAACCGCAGGGAATAGCTAATACAGATATAAATCACGTCTTTTATTAAAGACTTTTCAAACTATCTCATAGAGTAAGTACTTAAATAAACAATTACTTTTTTAACCGAACCAAGAAAGTATAATGTTTTTAATTTTACGTTTTTTCCTAATGCCTAAAAACTGCAATAGTTTTCGGCGTTATTCAAATGGGAAATTGTGTTTGCCAAAAGTTCCTTGCGGAGCGAGCGCCAAGTGTAAACTGTTCAATTTAAAAAAAAATAAAGAAACTTAGAAATAAAAATAGATAAGTACCATTTCTTTGAGTGAAATACACTTTTGATTTTGTAACCGATAAATATTATTATACAAACTTGGTTATAACAAAGGTGATGATCAGGTTTGTCCTATCCCGTTCACCGCATGTGAGCAGCGCTGAACTAGTATTCAAGTGTCAAAGCTAAGTACCTACCTACTAGTATTTTTGTAAAATTATTTATAACAACAAAAATACCTACTACAATGTGGAAAAGGTAAACATAAGGAAATGACGTGGCCAAGAACTTGCCATAAGTACCATTAAAAGGTCGTGCCTTTGAACTGTGACGTGTGTTTATCAAACATGTACTCGTAACCTAGGCTTCCATTCTCCCCTAATTATAACTCCGAGGTAAAATGACACAAAAAAATCCCATTTACCAATTCGGAGAATTAATAAATTATTTATTTTAGGGACAATTGAAACTCCCTTAATTAAAAGTTCGGAGGAAGATGACACGAAAATTCTCATTATTCCCCGTTCAGGGGAACAGGGGTTTTGTTTTTAGAATTTTCGTGCAGATGGTTATTGATGATTAAAAGATATTTTGGGGAAAAACAAAACTTTAACCTCTGGTCCCATTTCCGGGGGAATATGACACGATGTGTATCTTAGTATGTAGCTAATTTAACCTCTTTATTCACCTTTTTTATTGTTAATTTATTTTATAACGTTGTGTGCTTGTCAAATAAACGCTAAGTATTCTGGCACAATAAGAAAGGACATTAAAGCTAAGACGAAATATTGTAAAAATCTTAGAAATTAACTACTAACTACTTCCTTACCTTCTTAAAACCTATTAATATATTAATTTATTCATCCCATTAAAGGCGTAGAAAGGTACGAAGGTTATAAACTAAGGTCAAGTTTGAACCTTCATTAGGTCGCTCGGGTGTTCGGTGGTCGGGTGACATAATGTAGTAACACTGAAGGTACTTAGTAAGTATAATTATTATTGAAAAGGTCAGTAACAATACAAACAAGTTCACCAGCAGCTTTACTGCGGTTAAGTGCAAGTATGGTATTTACCTACCTAACTACTTTATGAGAAGTTTTCCAATCTATTTTTTTTATTTTGTTCTTGATTTATTTCAGCCTTAAGTACCTATTATATCTTACCTTAATATCTTAATAAATCCAATAATTTTATTTCAGATTAATCAAATCAAATTAAAACATAATAAGTACGTCATAATAATACAATTTAAAAATAAGTTAACCTAAAATCAAATAGGTATAAATACATTATAAATAAATACACAATAATTAAATAATGACCTACATAAATACCATTTAAAATTAATAAAAATAAGCAATAATAAATATCATAATGTGGGTTAACTAAAACAATTCAAACGAAGAGCAATTACTAACTCCTATAACACAAACTCTGCTTAGGTTTAGGAGTTGTAAGTTATCAATAAAAATATGATCCATTAAAAAATCATCTAAGTACGTTTACTTAGTAAAAATAAACTTTTGTTAAGTCTAACAAAGGTAAAGCATTATTAATAACTGATGTTGTACAATTTATTAATAAACTTCGACATTTATTTATTTATCTTTTTCGACATATTATGTTAAAGAAAAAACCTACTCACTACTTTTTGTTGATAAAAAATAATATGAGATAATTTAAAAATAACGCAGCAACACAGACAGAGTAACGAATTTATGGAAAATATTTTAGACGAAAATAATGGAATCATAGCAGATGGAAACAACACATTGTATCATAGTAGTTCGCTGTGGATTTGTCATATAACTGTTTAAAAATGAAGCCTCAAAATTAACGTTTCTTTTTTGTGGCATTAACTTTTTGACAAGTCTGTTAACAAGAAAGAATTAATGTGAAAAATACCCCTCAATTAATTCTATCTCTAATACAATTTAATGATCTAATTAGCTGTCAGTCTATACCTACTTTATGTACCTAGAACTGGGTAGGTGCAATTGTGCATTCAAAATAATCTTTATCTAATTAATAGAAAATAAAATTAATTCAAGGACAACTTGATAAAATACAACTTTTTTCAACTAAGTAAATAATATCATGTTTTATCGACTAGTTTGTTTGTACCCACGAATTTGTCCGGGTACGATTTAAATTTTCCAAAATGTTTTCTTAGCGGATGCCTGCGTTATAAAAGGTATCTGTAATGGCAAATTTTTAGCGCGATCCGTCCATTGTTGGTTTGAGGTGTGCGTTGATATATTTAGTCAGGACTTTGAATTTTATATTTATCGATAAAAAAAACCTATGTGACACGAGGATGCAAAATCTGCCTGCAATGCAAAAGGTTTTTAGTTTACGACGACACGGGTATATTTAAATCTACAATTTTTAAGCTATTGCATGGCTTTTATAGCGGGCTTTGAGCGAGGCGACCGAATCAAGAAATTCCGTAACGAAAATAAAACCTAACACTCCCCACTCCGCCTACCATGTAGCTCAGAGTATATGGTACGACGGTACGAAGCTCGCACGATGCAATAGCTTTACCGCTGCAGTCCCCGAGTGCCACACGCATTTTATTTATGATTGTTTAATTATGTTGTGTCCCCATATTACAAGCCTAATTATTTGGCTTGAGACCAGATGGCGCTGTATGCAATGCCGTTTAATATTATTATTTTCTAAGCATTATGCGATGGTTGGTCTACCGGACCGGAACCCGTGACCCAATCACTAATGCCCCCAAGAAAGTGCCCCGAATGGGCCGTAATGACAATAATTTCTCAACAATATAAGATTACTATATAAGTCGTCAGTAAGTAATCTGTACTACCAAGGTTATATTCCACCATCGAGCACATGCCTAGTAGAGACATCTTCTAAATGTCGTTAACTTGCATAGAACTAAAGACTATAAGCGGTGAAACAAAACTGTGTGTTGGAAAAAGGGTAAAAAAAACAGACAGACAGACGAACAAGAAAGTGATATTATAAGGGTTCCTTTTTACCTTTTTAGGTATGTTATTTATAACTCGTTTTATTGCAATATTTAGTGAAAAATGCTGAAAATAGTACCGTGCCTGATTTACATTTTAGGAAAAAAATCCTAATTATTTGCTTTCCGAGGTTTTCATTGCACACCGACGAATTATTTACAAGAAATATGATACAAAAATGTCGCTTAAAAATATTATAGTTTAACATAATTCACACTTTGCAAATATTGTAAATTATACGAATTATTTGTTAAATATGTTTTTATGCATTATGCATTTGCAATACTGACGCATTAGTTAAAAAGCACTGACTTGTTTCGTAATTATATGTCCAGCATTACACCTCTGCTAGGGAAAATACTCGATGCCTCCACATACTTAGTAGGTAACCTATCTACTTCTTACCTATTGGCAAATATTAATGTAAGTAAACTGAACAAAAAATCAGGAAGATTCTAAAGTGATTGGCATTGCATTAACATTATCGGCAAGCAATAGATAAATTACTTTTAAATTCTATAACTTTAGTCAAGAGCGGTGTTGGCATAGTGGTAGATACCTCGACTTTCATTCCGATGGTCGTGGGTTCGAATCCCAGCCGGCCTCGCACCAATGGATTTTACGACAAATATTTGTGCTCTAATTGACATTGCTCTTACGGTGAACGAAAACATTGCGATGAAACCCGCATATCTATATATATAAAAGAAGAAGAAGTCGTGTTAGTTACACCATTTATAACTCGGGAACGGCTAAACCGATTTGGCTGAAAATTGGTGGGGAGGTAGCTTACAATCAGAAGACGGACATAGGATATTTTTTTCGATATTCCCACGGGATCGGGACTTACGCGGGTGAAATAGCGGGACGCAGCTAGTATGTAATAAATATGTAGGTAATAAAACTTAACTTACCATAAACAAGGAACACTGTTATAAAATCAATCACACTTAACTTTATCTTCATTTTATTGTTATTTTTGTAATAACAATAATTTAAGTTATTATATTCAATGATAAACAACACTTAGTAACACTTCCGTTTAAAAAAATTGTTTAAACCTTTGTTAAAAAAACAATTTAGAAAAAAATTAAACAATGAAATTTTTATTCCAAACACGTCTCGATAATTTCCGCTTCAAAATGAATATTTTAGTAAGAAAATACGTACGAGGAAAATTATAATAAATTATTTATATTCTTATTATATTTCGTGTAAACCTTACAATGTAAGTAATTTGTATGAATGCGTTCGTATTGTATGAAGCCTTCCATTTAACTGAGACCAAATTAGAGGTCAAAATTCACGTGAACATGTTAAATTGTAGGTACGTCAAAGGGTTGTTTAAACATTATGCAAACAAGACAATCTGCAATTACTATTTGCGTTGAACCATTTAATTTTTAATAAGTGTATAAATAAAGAAAATACGGGCTTATTAGTTAAGGTCAGTCTCATTTGCCCCCCCAAGCAGTTAAAAATTGATTTTAGAAATTCGTAAGAGCTACATATTATTATTCAATCAATAGGTACTAATATTATAATTGTTTGGAATTTTTATTTGTAATGAATAAGCTCTGAAACGACTGGACCAATTTTGATGATGTTCCCACGGGATTGGGACTTATGCGGGAGAAACTGTGGGGCACTGTTAATAGGCTATTAAATAGTTAACAAATACATTAACTACAAAAACTAACCGCAGAATTGAAACGCTAAGACTGGTTATGCGAAAACATCAAAATAAAACAATATCTAACAATTTAAATATTGTATTCGTCCCCTATACGACCTATTTCGAAAGAACTACCTACCAGACAAATGAAAAAAAAACCTAGAAAATAATTATATTAAATGCATATTCAATTTATCAAATTAATACTGACATACAATATTTATCCATCTATTATTTCTCACATATGTATCGTTTGTTCTTTTTTATTTTTCATATATTATCTTATTAATAACATCAACGTATACCTAACCTAACACAAAGTTGTTATTAGGTGCAATTTGCAGTTGATTATAATATTTTATTTCCTACATAGGTACCTACCTACATTGTTTACAAACTTGATTTGAAAAGAAAAATAGTTTATTCGAATTATTTTTTTATCTGCCTCCTATTAGAATAATACCCTTAGGGGGCACGTGAGAATATGACCTATTTTCGTTTACGGGGCATTTGATACTACCTCTAATTAAAAGTTGATTTATTTTGTTCTTTTGTGAGAATTACTTAAAAAAATATTAGTTATGTGTGATTGTAATTAAACTAAAACAATTATTTAATGAACAATCAAGTCTTTAGTGTTCTTTAAATATTTAGCCCGCACTTGTTGGAACAGACTTTGAACTTCACCTCAAGGCCGTAAGGTTCATAATTGTTTAATTACTACTTAGCGATCCGCCCCGGCTTCGCATGCATACACACCAATTTTTTTAACGAGGGTAATAAAATAATAAATACCTTTAGAACAACAATAAACACGTTTATTTTTAAATACAATCGAGGAATGTACAGATGTCATCAAATAACTTGATACAAGACTATTCACTACGATTTTACAAACATTTTAACTATATCTTTAGTCAAGTTATTTGTTAAGACCTATAATAAATGCTTTATATTACATTCAAGGTACAAAAACATAAAGATTTACAGGAAAAAACAAACTTATAAAATATGAAAAAAAAACATGGAATAACGTGAGATAAGATTTTTAAGGACTTTCTTTCACGAAGATATACACAGAATATGCGACTGACAAAAAAAACTGTACTGAATAAATTGAAAAAAAAAAAAAAAAAAGTTTATTAGACGATTATTGAATATTATATAGATGGCATTTTATTTTTCGATGGTGCATCGAAGAATAAAAAACAAGTCAAGTCTTGCCATCAAAGACCTTAGATACTCCGTAAAGAAAGGACTGGGTAATCTGGGTATACCTAGACTAGAGATACAGCGAGCAAACTTTCGAAAAATTGGGTCACTTTTAACCCAATTGACCCAATGAAAAGATGATTTTTCAGCTTTTGATAGTGTTGCCCAAGTGTTGGTTCTATATTTTCAACGTTTGACAGAAATTGACAGCACAAAAACTTGGGTCAATATAATGGCAGCTTTTAATAGTGTCGCCCACGTGTTGGTTCTATATTTTCAACGTTTGACAGAGCTAAAACTTGGGTCAATAAAATGCCGGCGTAGTGTTGCTCATGTGTTGGTTCTATATTTTCAACGTTTGACAGACATTGACAGAGCTAAAACTTGGGTCAATAAAATGCCGGCGTAGTGTTGCTCATGTGTTGGTCCTATATTTTCAACGTTTGACAGACATTGACAGAGCTAAAACTTGGGTCAATAAAATGCCGGCGTAGTGTTGCTCATGTGTTGGTCCTATATTTTCAACGTTTGACAGACATTGACAGAGCTAAAACTTGGGTCAATAAAATGCCGGCGTAGTGTTGCTCATGTGTTGGTCCTATATTTTCAACGTTTGACAGACATTGACAGAGCTAAAACTTGGGTCAATAAAATGCCGGCGTAGTGTTGCTCATGTGTTGGTCCTATATTTTCAACGTTTGACAGCACAAAAATTTGGTTCAATAAAAGGCCGGCTTTTAATAGTGTTGTCCATGCGTTAGTCCTATATTTTTTTAACATTTAACAGACATTGACAGCACAAAAACTTGAGTCAGTAAAATGGCGAATCGGTCGTGAGTGTCATATGTTGTCATATATGAATATAAATATGACAATAAAAAATTCGGGACTTAGATCCCAGCACCGATCGATTTGAAATAAGTTTAGAAAAAAAAACTAATCTAGTAAAGCTAACTCATCTAACATGTTTAAAACAACGAGTCGTTTGTGAATATGCTCGTGAAGGACCTTAGTATTGATAATTTCTCTAAGAATTATATATTATATCACTTTAAATATGCTTTACGTCCCGCACTCAGGAATATTCCTTAATGAAACTTTAGTTAAGGAATGCTTTGTCTAGCTCATGTAAGTGATATTCAATGTCATACCTAAGTGAATGATTAGTTAAATGGGTAATGGGCTTCATTCAACTCTTAATTTAACCCTATTTAATCCGTCCGTGGGTCCACGGGTAATTCCACTGATTGCCTATCGACCGTAGTCCCACCGCTACAGCCCATCTGACAGAAAACTCAACGTTTCTAAGTGTTGTCGTTATTAAGTTATAAATAGGTATATTGTCTTTATACATTACAATCGATAGAGATTATTCTAATAAATCTTATTTTTACAACTAAAATTATAAACTAGTTGCGCCCGCTGTTTTTTCTATAAAATCCCGATCCCGTGGGAAAATCGGAATAAAAGTAACCTATGTGTTATTCCAGATCCTCAACTATCTACAATAGCGAGCTTCATCGCAAACGGTACAGTAGGTTTTGCTTGAAGAAGTTAAAAAACATACAAGCTTTCTTAATAATATTTAATTAGCGACCCGCCCCGGCTTCGCACGGGCAACATTATAATAAATTATGGTACACATAAACCTTTCTCATGAATCACTCCGTAGATTGGGAAAACCGAATGGAAATCCGTTCAGTAGCTTTAAGAGACGGACAGACGCGGTGCGGGAGGATGACTTTGTTTTACAATACCTATAGATTTAATTTCTTATTATCTTGATATTCCCGTGGGAATTTACGGTAGAACCACGGGGCATAACTAGTAGAATCCTACTAATATTATAAATGTGAAAGTTTGTGTGTGTGTACTACTGGACCGATAGCGATAAAACTCGGTATCTAGATAGCTAGAGCCCTGGATTAACACATAGGCTACTTTTTATCCCGATATTCCTACGGGATCGGGACTTACGCGGGTGAAACCGCGGGGCGCAGCTAGTTTTTATATAAATTATAATATTGGAAAGAAGTTTAAAAACATCAAGCCTAGCGAAGATAAACAGCAATATTTACAAAGCTAAGTATCTAAATGCAACATTTTATAACTATTGGTTATTTTAACATCCACTGTCGACGGACGGCGTTCGAAGTCTTATCGTGACCATAATCGATGCAACCCGATCGAAACATCGAGTAAATATTAAAATAACTAGTAGTTTTGCGATCGCGATCCGTGGTTATAGAATTAATGGTTATTATCGCGTTATAATTTCGGTATTTTATTTACTTTTTTTTTATATTTGAATATTATTATTTTCTTTTATAACAATTAAAAAAAAATCTACATTCATAAGAATCAATTTGAGCTTAAATCTGCTCCTTAATTTTATTGATATAAGATGATATATTATGAGACAGTTCACAGAGCGTCATCGAGCCCCAATCTAAGCGAACTAGGCTTGTGTTATGGTGGCCAGACAACGGATAGATTTTTTCTTATGGAAATATTATACTACATTTACATGCAGAAACACCCAGACCAGAACCAAATATCTGAACATGAATATTTGTTTAAGGCGGGAATCGAACCCGCAACCTACTACGGCGCAGGGTTTTTGGCCCACTGCACCACGGAGGTCGTCAATATTTTTAACTACAGTGAAATATATTATTATTATGCTAAAGTATACTTTAAGATAGGTATAAACTCTATAACGTTCTAATTTGGAATTTCTTTTTTAATTTACATTCAAAGAGAAGTTATATTTGTCTTTTATTATTTATAAGATTTAAGATGATATTGAACATTCGGCCTACCATATTAATAACTAATAAGTTAATAATCATAAATTAATTTATTAAGATGACATTTGTTGGCAAAATTTGAAAAATAAAATTCATTTATTGTTGATTGACATCAACAAGAAATGAATTTTAATTTAAGTTGATAACACCTAAATATCGCGTCTTACAAAGAAAGTTACTTAAGGTAAAGTAGGTCTTATGTAAGTATCAACTCGGCTGCTCTTACATTATAATCCTCTCGAATTTACACCACCTCCCCCTCACTTAAGTAGGTACTTAGGTAAGTGCTACAGAACAACAGAATAATTTATAGTTATTTTTTTATGTAGCTAGGTAAGTGCTACAGAACAACAGAATACTCTATAGTTATTTTGTTTTATGTAGCTAGGTAAGTGCTACAGAACAACAGAATACTCTATAGTTATTTTGTTTTATGTAGCTAGGTAAGTGTTAGGTAAGTGCCACAGAACAACAGAATAAATTATAGTTATTTTTTTATATAGCTAGGTAAGTGTTAGGTAACAACATAATACTTTGTAGCAGTCTGTAGCTAGATAAGTGTTTTGTAAGTGCTATTGAACAACAGAGTACTCTCTAGTATTCTGTTGTTCTGTAGCACTTACCTAAGTACCTACTGAGCCAAGGGGGAGGGATGGGGACAAGCCTCTGCGTTGCGTGCCCAAGTTATTCAGTCATTTTTATTTCAAATTTAACAATTATTTTTACACTAATTACCATTAGTGTAATAATAATTGTTTAATGCAAAAAATGAAGTAATGCAATAAGTAATCTGTTAAGAGAAGTAGGTTTCATGGAGAACAAAAAAAGTGTACTTAGTTCTTTGTGTTTATGCGACACTTGAACTTAGTACAAACGAGGCAGCTTGTCCGAACTCGCCAAAACTATGGGTAAGTAGGTACATAATAAGGTCTCCTACAAGGTTCTTCTCTCGTATCTCCTCCGTGTATCCTTACTTGAGATCAACATCATCTCCAAGTAAATCCTCACATTCCTTCTCCCAATGTTTATCATCACTCGTCTTGTCCGCAACTACTTCGTACTCATTTAACTCTGCTTCTAGCTCTTTCTCCCATTGTTCTGAAATATTTGAAAGTAAAATTAAAAAACTTGATAAATGAACTTTAACAATTTCCAACCCCGATTAAATGAAAACGACCACCTTTGAAGTGTCCCCTTTCTAATAAAAAGAATTATCTAAATATGTTTATAAACAAAAAGTTAAGAATATACTACTTAAGTACAGTTGAAATGAAAAACCATCACCTAAAAGTAGACGCATACAAAACGACTGAACCTGCAAATCACGAAGATGATTTGCGTCGATTTAGGTGCTGGTATATCATAATAATTTGAACTAACCTTTATCTTAACTTAATTACTTAACCCATATATGCCCAAGAGCACTCAAACGACCCAAACTTACTTTTTTTGTTTAAATGAGGGTAGATTAAAAACTATATAGTCTAATGTTTCGACTTCTGTCATTTAGTGTTGTTGTTGAACTATATAATGAGATAAAATGATGTACTAAGCGTATTCGATAAAAACGAACGAGATCGATCGAGTGAAAGTTGAGAGTTGTTTTCTGTAAGAAAAAAAATCCGTGTTTGTCAATAAAAATGTAAGTATTTTTTTAATATTCCAATAGTTTTTGCATATTTTGGATTAATTATATGAATAAATATATTTACTAGTAATTTAACTAAAGATTTTGTAAAAATAATAATTCAGTTTAGCAATATGCAGACGAATATTTCATTGGGTTGCAAACGACCCCTTGGGCAAATATGCTACAATTTGTTTAGGTCACGTCGTGTGTTGACTACTCACGAAACTGCCGGTTTTTTGTAGTCGTTGGGTGAAGATATTCGTAATATTGACGTATATGTGGATTCACCATGTGATGGTGCAATATCGGATGGTGATAGTGGCGATGAAACTTGCGCCGATTTTGATCGACTAAACCGCCATCAATTATTTGCACCTGCTGAGTTGGTATTGGGACAAGACGAAGATGTTGATAACTATGAGGTAGATACTACAAAATGTAAATAGTGTACCAGCTGCAAATGTACCATCTACAGATCTACATCTATAGATGTGCCATCAACAGATTTGCCATCTACAAGTATATCATCCACAAATGGAGCATCGACAAGTCGCCGCTACCTCGACGTCGTATGTACTGGGAGACGAATGAAGATCACACAATGGGAAACAATGGTACATACTAATTTTGATGTGGTTGATTGATGTCACCGTAAATAAATCAGCTTTGCTGGCTAGATCTTTTGGAGCTAAACTCTTGAGTACCGCAGCTTGATAGCTAAAACGTTATTGTAGAAATATGGAACCGTAAAAAGCCAGACTGGACCTTCACTGAAAGTGATGACAAATGTACCATTGTCTGTCAGGAGATAATCAGCAATGCATATGATAGCTTTTTCGGAGACTCGAAAAAGATGTGCTTTGTGTAAGAATAAAACTATAAAAATGTTTACTTTGAAAATACTTTGAATATTCCTAATTTTTATTAGGGATGTTTTTTAAAGCATTTTGCATGGAGGTAGAATTGTCTTACTTTTGTTTATAATTTTTTTTTATTATTGTGTCAAAAAATAAACCAGATTTAGCCAGAAAATCATCTTTTATTTGAGCAGTACTTCGGAATATTGTAAGACCTTATTTGCCTAAGGGGTCGTTCCCGACCCAGTCAAAAAAACGTGTTTTTCGCTACGAGAATATTTGTTTTAATTTAGTTTCGATATTTACTGTCCTTATAGATCAACATATCAAAAATTCACGCAAATCGCAATCAAAAATAGTTCTGGGCATATATGGGTTAAAACCATAATACAATTTAAATATTTAAGACGAGCTTTTGCCAGTGACTTAGTCCGCGTAGAAGTCGAAGATAGACCAAGTAATCACGTTGTCCCATACAAGCTTTGCCCCCCTTTTTACCTACCTTACCCTAAGGGGTAGAATTTCAGAAAATCCTTTCTTATCGGATGTCTACGTCATACAAAGAACACGACCTCCAAGTTTTAGGTCTTTAGGTCAGTCAGGACAAAGGATTTTATATGTTTAAGAAACAAGACATCATTATATCGGAATACGATTGAAAATTTATTGGAGTGATAAAATAACAACACGAATATTATTTTAGAATAATATAATTATTTCAATTCATAATAACTAACTATAAATGCCAATTTACCGTTTTGTAACTATAAGTTCGTAAATCTTCTACAACGTGTCGATTGAAACAATTGAATATTGTCGCTAACAAATGTTGATATTGGTACCACAGAGCAAGATAATACTAGAGAAGGAACAAGTCGCTGAGTTGTGTGTGATCATTGTAGGCTCTACAGGTCAACCGTGTTGACCCAACTGATTAATTCGATATTATCCCAAAGCCATTTTTGTATTGTTATAATGCAAAAATCGTAATTTTAAGCATTTGATTTTAAGAACTATTTCAATTTTTTTTGTGACCTCTTTCTGTTAGTTAGTTGAGATTGTAATTTAGACTCCGTACCAACTAGACAACTTGTCCAATCTCGCTATATCTTTAGTTGGTACCAACAACTAAATACAACTACTTTCAGATATTTAAACTTAGAGAGGTGGGAACATAAATGTCTAGGGAACTCAACAGACAGACACACTATAGCCAAAATCATTGTACTCCCTTAATATAGTGTTTACAATGGACACCGAAATAACATTATAACATATTATATTCCATCTACAGGTGTTATTGCTGAGCGCCGGGTGAAGCCGGACGCGGCACACTAGGCCAGTAATACGACATTAAATCACTTCCCTTTGAACATCTTCCCGTTATAATTATACATGAGTTTACAATCTAAAAATCTACACAACGCTTTAACTGGATTATTCAGATTAATACTGACCTAAGTCTAATTAATTAGAAATAATTACAAAACGAAAGAGAAAGAGAAAGGTGTGTTGCCAGCGATAGTCTTCAATTCGAGTACAAGTCGGTAAATTCTATGCGTAATTGACTGTCACCAGATCGTGATATGTCGCAGCTGAAATATGTACTCAAAACGTTTTAAATCTGTTCAAAAGATTAATGAACTCTATCAACTTTAAAGTTTCAAAGATATTCTAAAAACTCTTTACTTGATTATTTTCAAAGCCAAATGTAGAATCTGACAACACATTTATATACAAAAAGATAAGTTTCAACATTGCTACATGCTGCAATACGCAAACGTGAAACGATCGAATAGATATAGTGTTCAAAGATGACCAACTTTGAGAAATTACTGAAGCAATGAGACAAATAGCCACAGAGAAAATCGAAGCACAACATTATAAAGCCAAACAAAATACGGTAGTAGCAATGTTAAAACCGGAACAATAAATACTTACAGTTAACGCTACTGAGCTGAATCGTAATGAACTGTGTGATGTTACAGCTATAATATAACCTTACTTCGATACTTAGACATATATAACATTCAGTAGACATTCAAATAGGTTCCATTAAGAAAACTTGAAATGTATACAATTCAACTAATGGTGGTCTCTACGCTAATAGCTAATCCAGAAGTCGAACCGGACGTTACATAATTATCTCTGTGACAATATTAACTTTTGAATATTGGTAAAATAGGCTATTAGAATACAGACCAATTCGCTAACAGTGTTACAACAGGTCGTATAAATAATAATACGATATATACAAATTATATATTAGTTAAGGAGATAGGTAAGAAGCTATATTGTCATATAACATTAATGTATTATATAAGTACGACACACGATAACAACAAGAATGAAGATATGACACAGTGATATAAGATTATAAACTTTATTATAAAGAAACAATGAAATGCGAACAGCTATAAATTCTATACATATATAACGGTCAAATTATATAAGGAATAGTGTGAGGATCAACAGTGATTGGAGAGAAACTTGACGCAATAATGCCATGACTTCCAAGCTATTTTCAATCGAATGCACGTAACAGTATCATCCAAATACAGATTAAGTTTGCCAAACAAGAATGATTCCCTTGAAAAATCATTTCATAAAACAAAAGAAAATAAATTAAAATCCTAAAATAATGAAAAGAAATGCATATAAAATGAAATATTAAATTAAACAAGGTCCTTCCGACAATAAGAGCATCTAACGCTATATGTAAGGATCCTTCCACGCATCTCGCGATGGCATTACTTCATCAAGATTTTTACTAAGGTCCAATTTTACAGCAATACATTCTGCATTTCGCCTTCGAGGCTCGACCGCTCTATACTTTATCAGACCCCGGTCAAAAGCTTAAAATGTAGATAGGGTTGCTAGATGAAGAAAATGTTGGTTAACATAACTTTTATTAGTATTTGCATTATGGCATACGCATGGAACAGATGCAAACTTATTGCCTTATAGCGCATTGCATTATAGCAAATGTAAGGGACAGAGATAAAATAATTGCCATTAAAGCGCAGAAAAGTCAATAAGGCATGTTTATATTATGATTGTCATGCCATCTCCAGAGGCATCAAACACAATGCGTAAGATTTTGATCAAGTTTTGATTTTGACTTTTTCTTTTTCAGTTTTGTTCTTCAGATATCTAGCAACCCTAATGTTACAATAGAAATGAACGTTAACATAACCTCTGTGCTTAGAGTAGATAACATATAGATAAAACCATGGTGTTATATTGTAGGTGTCCCTTGGATGTCCGTGTACCGCTTTAAGCTGCATTCCAGGAGGAAAAGAGCATTTAGCATGTCTTATCAAGTATTTAATAATGAAGGTAGAACTACATTGGATTCACATTATGCAAAGTATGCAGATCTGGACGCAACGCTCCATATTCTGAAGACACAGACAATTCAATGTAGTTCTATCTTAATGAATAAACGAGCGTTTTCTGTGAGTAAAATGATATTCTTGCAGTGCCTTAGTGATTCGTTGCAGTTTAATTTTAAACAATCATGCATGTTTTTAGAAATTCCTCAAAGTTGGTTTATAGTTTATTTTATAGTTTAAGCCAATTGCAATGTTGAGATTTATGCTTTGTAATTTGTTGTCGTTGTTTATAAATTATAATAATAAATTAAAACAGGAAATAAATAATTTGGCTATGTGTGTGTGCCGTGAGAAAATAAATAAAAGTAACAAAATTATTATAATTTTAAGTTTTGCGGTTAGTTTTAAATTGCTTAAGTGATGATGACATGACACAAAGACTGAATAATATTTATAAAGGATATCTTTTTTTTTATAATTTTGATAAACTTAGAGCTTTTAGACCAATTTTGTGTCATGTCGAATGAGACCGAAGACCTTTTCATAAAGGTTTTTAAATTCCAGTATAAATATCCCCACTAGCTTTGCGCCGCGATTTGTCCCTCATAAGTCTCGATCTCGTGCGACTTTCTGTTATTCCTTAAACCATTACTGCACGAAAGAGTAACAAACACACAAACTTTAAAATATAAGTAGAATTAATTGGTGTTATGTCTGTTTGTTGGTTCTTTTTTAACGAATAACGGTTGAAACGATTTTGATGCAAGTTAACGTAGGGATATCATTTTGATTTCAATATCGAAACATTACGTGATCGAAGCCGCGGATCAAAGCTAGTTTAAAACAATTTGTCAAGTCTTACCATCCTCGGTACCAATTTTCAAGGACTTTATCCTTTTCTTAGCGTCGTCTATAGACTCTTGCGACGTTTTCTCGTTAACCTTAGAGACTGCGCGTGCGCTTTCCGACGCGCTTGTCGACTCGTCTTTATTAAAAACGAAACATAAACGAAAAATGATAAAAATAAAAATGATGGAAATAAGGAGGAATGGGTAGAATTAAATTGATTTTATTTTTAATTTAAAATTATAACAAAACGATTTCAAAGGATTTAATCACGTTGTTTAACATGATGTTTTGAAAGCATTACAGCGTCTATGGTCACCAGGCAGTCTGAGATTATAGTCTTACAATTAACGTTATTAAATCCGTTAAAATAGTTTCATTTTGAATTTTGAATATATTTTATTTAAGTATATTGGGTATTTTATGGGTAGTTTAGAATTTACATTAGGATTTTTACTGATTATGTGAAATGTATAGTGAATTTTTATTGAAGTAGAGTCTTTTTAAATCATTGTTTGTGTTTTAGGATATTTTGATTAGGACCGTAGACGACCGTCATTGTCATCTTTGTTCTTAAATTTCTTAATATAATACATATATTTTTATTTTACATATGACATATGGGTACAAACAAATGTTGCTTGTGTTGTGGGGCACAAGCTAGGCTAAGCCTTTCTCGTGGTTATATTGCATTTTATTCTGAGATAAACGTTTACAAAAGACTCTACATCAATTTTACATAACGTTTTTACCGACTAGCATGATTACTTTCTTTTCCCAAGCATTTTTTCTGAGACGTTTAAAATCATTTGGGTCGACGTTCGTCGTAGTTGTCAAAATAGAAAGACAGTGGTGATGGCTGCAAAGGGTTGGTCAAAAATTATGACGTTTGACGTATGGGACCGCAATTACTTTTTGTTGAGCAATGTTTCCGGGCAACATTAGATTTAAACGTTATTGGTTGTTAGGATGCTACCCTAAATGCCAAAACAGTGATAATAATTGACAACATTTTGCAAAAAGCAAAATATATCAGTTTAACATAGCAACATAAAATAAACTTTATGTTGCTAAATGTTATTGGCGATATGAACACAAAATTGCAACAAGTGGTCGCAAATGTTGAAAAATGTTGCTCAACAAAACCATGAATGTAATTATTTAACAAGAATTACTAAGATAGAAAGCAATTATTACTAGTCTGTAAGAACGCTGTTATATGAAAATGTGTGGGTAGTTGTAAAAAATGGTTACCTTGCGAGTCGTCGACGCTGGGCTGGCGGTCCGCGTGGTCAGCCTCGTTAGCCTGCACGATCAGGGACAGGCGGTAGAAGTAGTTCCGCCAGAAGTTCTCTTCCGTTATACTGGAACATTTCAAACATTTTTGCTCACAGGATGGTATTTTTAAGATAACAGCTCAAATTTTTGGCGAGAATATAAAAAACAAGATTTTTGCAAAAAAAACCCAATTAGAGATCGAAATTATTTCCTTTTACCAACTTCTAAAGACAGTCATTTTCAAATTCTTTAAGCCTTCGAAACTGTATTAAATGAAAACGAATAATTGGTACGTCACAAAACAACTTTTCGAAATGTCTTTCACCTCTTTTTCCTTTCATACAAGTATGTTGAATGAAATAATGGCTACACATCATAGCCAGTTTCAAGTTACAATATTTCTATCAAGATGTAGCCCAAATTGGGTCAATGACTTTGTCCAAGTTAATGTAAAGACAGTGGCTTACATTACCCGATATGGAGACAGAGAGACAGACTAATACTATCTGCATAACATAGGAAATATAAACAGAAAACTTGGAGCTTTGAGTGGGACATAACAAAAGATAATGTTATCGCACTTGAATTTTATCTTCCCTACACTTGGGCACGATCAATGAATGAAATTTAAATTAAAATCTACCTAAATATATGAAATCCTCGAATTTAAGCGACGACAAAACACAAGACTTCATGTCCTTTTAGGATCCCACCAAAAACTCTGTTCATTTATCTTATGTAACTCCCGATCCCGTGGGAATATCGGGATAAAAAGCTTATGTTTTTCCTAAGGAATCAATGTATTTTACAAAGTTTCATCAAAATAGGTCCAGTAGTTTTGGGGTTTTGTTACAAACAAAAAATCTTTCTTCTTTATATAATATTAGTATAGATTAAGGCGCTCTTCCAGTACCGTGTGTAGGTATTCACATTACCTTAGCCCCCGCTCTCAAAAACGTAGCGTGCTGCGTGCTAACTGTTATATTTGATCGATATGCAAAACATTTTAGCATTATTATCCACAAATATAGTTTCTAGAGGTCAACACCTATCATTTGATTCATTTTTAGAAACAAACGTTAACTATTTTTGAATAAAACCCGATAAACGATCTAATAATTCTCTGTTTTCTAACACTTTTTTTATCGAACGAAGTTGTTCATATCATGTTTTCAACCACAATGAACAAAAATATGGTTATTAAACTACAATATCAATTTATATCCTAATAACAAAAAAGAGCATTTGATTACTTAGAGTTGCTTAAAACAAAGGTCGATTTTGGTAGCTTTATTAGCACCTGGCCTTAAGTTAGTTACTACACTATAACTTACATTTTTGGCACGAGATCGAACCGCATCTTCTCGAGGTTGGGATCCTCCGCCATGATGGCGAGCGCGACCGGATACATCTTGTCGTAGTCGAAGTCGAATTCGACGCCAGCCGGTGGCGCGCGGACAAAGTTCCTCCGGTCCTGGATAATATTGCAATTTTAGATTCCCAGTGACTTGAGACCTCAGTGTCTGCATACGGACATCCGTGGGTAGGTTTGCCTTCCTCTTAATTGAGCAGGAGTCCTAGGTGTGCAGTACTCCTGCTCAATTAATTTGAAAGAGATGAAGTGAATATTTCAGCAAGAAATAGATATGGAACAAAATTTGACATCTTGCTTGGTGTCGGCAGGCTTGGTACATTCATCACTTAGCAGAAATAAGATTTGCGCGTTAGAAAGAGAAACGCCTTGATTGATGAATTTCGATGTAACTACGTTAAGAGTCGGTAGTTTATTTAAATGTTTTACGTAGTGATTTATCTACACCTGTGCTACTTAAATCTGTGATATAAACTCACAGTGGACAACGAGAGGCACTCCTCCTTCAAGCCAGCCTCGTTGGGAGCACCGATCCAGGGTGCGACGGAGGCGACGCCGCTACGTCCATCCTGACCCTTGATGAACGCGTCTTGCTCACGGTTGAACTCGCCTAAGATACTCTGCAAATGTTTTTAAAATCCAGAATTATTACCTGGACAGGTAGGATGCGCACTAATGAACGCAACCGCTACCGCCAGCCAGATAGCCCAGATTCTAACCGAAAGTGCAAGAAGGACGACATATCACAAAATCAGCTGAACTAAAATTCTTTCTCGAAAACGTTGCTAGCTCCTATAATATTAGTTTAGTTAGTTTAGATTTAGTACAACTATTATCAGAATCCACTATTTCTCAGTCGTTTACATTTTAAACACCTACCTACTGTCAGCGACAGTTTTTATAAACGTAGTGAGATTATTACGTCATTAAATAATTACTAAAGGTTTTGGAATAAGTGTGATTCTTAGTTTCTATTCTCAACGTAACCCGTTATTTATTAAATTTGTTATTTGTGGTTTAGATTTTTATTGTATGTTTAAACTATGTAGATTTTATGTTTGCTTTCGAATCTAACAATAGAAAAATACGAAAGAAGTTGAAGGTCGATTTTGTACTTTTCACAAAACCCTTTTTAAACGATTTTTTTTAAACCGACTATTTTATTAAATTTTTCAGTTCAACGCACTTATGTGCGTTTATATAACACTGTGGATGACTGAACAACAACAATAGTAAAGATATAAACCATTAAGATAAGAAAATGATACCTAATTATAACAATCATAAAGTGTAACATTGTAAGATGGATAAGACGTGCAATGGAGACCAGATTGAAGGCAGAAATAATGATGAACTGACGAACGCAATCGGAGAGTTTGGACGATGGCACAAATGGCTGATGGTGGGAATGTTTGTACCAATGAAAATATCAATGATATGGACGCAGATGGCTATCATTTTCTTTGCTCCGAAGACGATATTCTACTGCATAGAAAGACAAGAAGGAACCCTTAATTCAAACTTAACATTGAACTCAACATGCTACAGTGATTGTTCCAAATATATGTACTATTCAAATTTTGATAAGACAATCATTTCGGAATGGGATTTAGTGTGTGAAAGACAATGGTTGGCAAACTTTACTCAAACCATGTGTATGTTTGGGTTACTGATTGGAAGTGTGGCGTTTGGATATCAAAGCGATAGGTAAGTGTTCCTTTATTATTTTCTAATTTTTTGTAGTTAATTGTGTACTTAAAATGCTGTGCTCCGATTTGAAATATGCTAATGCCGATGATATAAAAGGCTCACGATACATTCTATCATCAAGTCTTAAAGTAATAGTCGTAATGCGACGTAAACATAGTATTTGTATAATGAAGCCGAGTATTTATATAATAATCAGCAACAGATTGATCTGCATATCCTATCATTTACTTCACACAAAACTTTCAATTTTTCAGATATGGAAGAAAACCAGCATTACTAACAGCTTGTACTTTATTAGCGACATCAAGTTGGATTATAGCATTATCCCGGAACTTCTGGATATTCACAATCCTCAGATTTCTGCAAGGACTATCATCGGGAGGCACTATGCTGATTCCCCATATCATAATGATGGAAATCATAGGACCTCAAAAACGAGAGTTCGTCAACACTGTAGCAATGCTTCCTTTGACAGTAGGGCAGATGTTGATGCCTTTACTGGCATTCTACTGCCGCTCTTGGCATCATATCTGTTTAGGGATAGCTGTTATAAATTCATCGCTGCTATTGTTCTTCTTCTATGTGCCAGAGTCGCCTAAGTGGTTGATAATATCGGGGCAATTAAATAAAGCGATTGAAGTAATGAAGCGAGTTGCTAAATGGTAATTATAATAATCCGTTCAATGCTATTCCATAAGTAAAAATAATTTTACAAAATTGTTTATAACACTTCCCTAATTGCTATTCATAGCCTGAAAACAATCTAGGAAGTTCAAAATATTTTTAGAAACTTCTATTTATTATTCAAAACTTCCAAAAAGAGAAAACGTATTCGACCTCAAGCCTCGTAACTTCTGAATATTTGATTATTCCAAAACTAACTTTGGTTTGAAATTCAAAAGTTTTGTTACTAATATTTTCACAAAGAGACCACAAAAAGAAGGAGACTAAATATAAACCTTGGACATTTTACAATTTCAGTAACAGTCTCCCTACGGGCTCCATACCTGAAGTAGCAGAGAGAATACATAACGAGACTACTTCTAAAACGGGAAAGCTCAAAGCATCGTACATTGATCTTTTGTCCAAGCCGTCTTGGAGAAACAAGAACATTTGCTGTTGTGTCTGTTGGTTCCTGCTTGGTCTGAGCTTTTATGGATGCAATCAATACATTGGACAGACTAGCGATAATGTTTTTGCGACTGTCGCTTTAGCAGGAGCTTTTCAGGTATCTACATTAACCTAAATTGTTATCAATGCTACTGGGAAATCTTTTGCTTTTATTACGAGATGTCTGGCTCTAATCCTACATAAATTTTAGTGCATGGTAATTAAATGTTATCATAAATAACTATAATCAACTATAATTCCTATCGTAGTCTTGAATGTCACAACAGAACAAACAAGGAGCAAGCGCAACATTGTAGAGTAAGACAGACTGAATCCAATCTTGTAACCATAGATATCTCAGATTATTTACAATAATTAATTTTGGACGTTAATCTTCATTCCAGATCCCAGGTATTCTAATCAGTGGTATATGTTGCAAGCGTTATGGCAGGCGTAAGACTCTTATGATATATCTCACGGTGGCTGCGGTCAGCAACGCAATGTTGACCTTCCCTGATGACTGGTTCTATGTAAAGCTGATTGTGGGTTCTATTGGAGTCAGCACTGTTTCAGGAGCTTTTTGTACTATGTAAGTGATATAAACTTTTGGATTTTTTAAGCTCGTATATCTCTTTATATTTAATTTTGTTCCCCAGGTACATGTTCACCACGGAGCTATTCCCAACAGTGGTCCGGAACATGGCGATGGGAGCTTCCTCCACCACCTCCAGGGTGGGCTCCATGCTGGCTCCTTTTGTAGCCGGATTGACTGGCGCAGGTTTATGGGTGCCACCGACTGTGTTCGCTCTGGCGCCTATGATTGCTGCTGTTCTTTGTTATTACTTGCCAGAAACTAGGGGTGTTAAACTGGATGATGTGTTAGATGAGTAGTTTGGAACATTACAATGTAAGATTCTTCCATTACACCCAGACTCGACGCTATGCGGTTGCTTTAGTGTTAAGAAAGACTGGTGCAGGTGCTCGCTCTGTTCGTGTATAATGAGTGACAGAACGTCCAAATGACTAAGGTTTTTAACCAACTTTTTGATGGCGACTTAGAATGTATTTTCTATTAAAGATGGCGCAGGCGTGATAAAAGTAAAATGTTAAATGCTATTAACGACCACATATTTAGATATACGACCCAGTTGGCACAATGGTCACCATGCCACACTGCCAAACACAGGATTGCGGGTTCGATTCCTGCCTCAGACAAGTATTTATGCTTAGATATTTGTCTGTGGGCTGGTTGTTTCTATATATAACTAGGTGCGCCCCGCGGTTTCACCCGCGATCCCGTGGGAATAATCGCCTTTTAAACCTTCCCTAGACCTCCACGAACATTTCAAGACTAAGATAAGATAAATCCGTTCAGCCGTTCTCGAGTTTTAGTGAGACTAACGAACAGCAATTCATTTTTATATATATAGATAGATAAGTATAAATTTACAAAAGAAAAGAATATAAGTAGATCCGTTGTTTAGCACCCATAACAGAAGTCTAGTTACTTAGCTTGGGGCTAGATGGCGATGTGTAGAATGTCCTGCAATATTTATTTATTTATCTTTGGCAGAAGGTTTTAAACTTCTGATGAAGACTTTTGATGGAATCATTCTGTACAATTGTATATCATAAATAATACCACTTGTAATGAACTAGCATTAGTAAGTATATTTTGTAATGTTTATGTCTTCATAGCGTATTTTCGTGCAATACATTTTCGTTAACGATACCTAGTCACGCACGGCACAGCACACCTAATGATAATTTTATTAATCTTTTTCACAGCTTATTCTGACCTTCCCGACCTAACCCTGGATTTAAACACCATTTTGATAAATTGTATCAAATATATGCATCTAACACTGTGTTACTATAACCTGGGGTATCTAAATATGCCTTAAATAATATGGGAATAAGTATTGTAAAATGCTTGCAGTGCCCTGTGGTTTTACCCGAGCAAGTTCTATCTTATGGTAATATTTAATACAGGTATCCATCTATCTACATACCAAGTCTTAATTCAATTGGGATAGAGCAAGAATTTCGTATGACCATTTTCATGTCGTGCGCGAAATACGATTTTAGCAATCTCGTTTATTTAAGTAAAATTAAAAAATATGCACTATAGAAAGTATGAATAGACAATAACTACGCGTAAAATTAAGTGGCGCAGAATGTCCCTTAAAAAGGCTGAGTTTTATTGTTTGTAAAAAGCATTATTTATTCTAAAAACTTTACTTTCTTTTATTATTTTGTTAATCAATACTAACCTCTTTTTCACTTGATTTCATGGTATTTGATCTTCTAAACCAATATATTAACAATAGATCTTGAATATAGGTAGGTACAATTTTAACGGGAAAATGTAAAAATTCACGCGTAATTAAATCTGATATAACTTTTTAGAGTCATAAATAAAATTAAGTCACTTTTCAAACTTTATTAAAACGTTCCCTTATAAAAAGTTAATTAACTTTAATTTGAAAAGAAATTCCTCTGTAGGCAGTTGTAAATAATGTCAGCCATTATAAAAATTCGGAATAGCAATTAACAATGTTTATAAATGTCTTGAAAAGTAAATTGGAAGAAATAGCGGAATAAGTGGAGGCAATTACAGTTCGAGCAAATCAAATACTAAATAATGATATTATAGTATTTGAAGTTTAGAATAGGAGGAACAACGTTGTTGACTGAAACAGGTACTAATATATGTAAATAATTTATTGTTGCCTATAAATTGAAGCACGCTTGCTGAGTACCTTAAGACTGGTCGTGCACCAAACATTTTTCTTAGGAAAAAATTATTTGCACTAATTGATCTTACGGTGAGGTCGAGTGTTTAGTTCTGTCTCCACCTATAAGGCTGTAAATTATTGTCTATCACAAAGTAGGTACTAATACAAGGTTTGTGATCAATCCGCAAGTATAATTATATGCCCACCGAGCCACACGCCACGCCACGAGCATCCGTATCAGTACTACAAAGGAATGTAGCTATATTGAATGTTCGCCGCAAGTACTAACTCCCAAGGGAAATTAAAGTTATTACGTTGAGAATACTATAACCGAAGCTACCATTCATCTTCTGCGTTCTTGCTTCCTACAATATAAGTAGACAGTAAAAAAAATTAGTAAATTTAATTTTACCGAAAGCATTTAAACACTTTATTGTATGCCATAGGTCGCAATCGCGTTTCACGACTATGAGCTTATCAACAAAGGCGTCAGAGCATTGAAGACCGTTGCAAGGTGGCAAGCCGGCCTTTTATCACATACAATTCGAAGAGTGTGCAACACGATTTAATTTATCGAAATCCTAGACACCCGCATCACACCCGCACTAAGCGTTTTGCTTAGTCATTTCTTATTCGTACAGCAAGGGAATGGAATGAGATTAAGGGCGTTCAAACAACAAACAACGGAAGCCCTCAAATATTAATAATTTTCCCAGTTTTTTCCCCACATTTCCCACTGATTCTTCGCTCCTGTTGGTCGCAAGTCGCAACGTGATGTTATATAGCCTAAAGACTTCCTCGATAAATGGACTATCCAACACAAAAATATTTTTTCAATTCGAACCAGTAGTTCCTGAGATTAGCACGTTCAAACAAACAAACTTTTCAGCTTTATAATATAAGTAAAGATAAGCTGCTTTATCTTAGACCGCATCGTCACTTACCATCAGGCATGTGATATAGTGGTTAAACGCTGACTTGTAAAAAAAAGGTTTAACATTCACCCGACATTTCGACCGAGTTGCATCGATCTTGTTCACGATGTGACCCGTGTTAAAATATTGTTCCTACCAATCAGATTGCAAACCCATTTTATTCTTCTATACGAAAAACTACAGACATTTCCAAAAATAAAGCGCAAACAGAGTGAAGTGCTAATAAATATTGCATGAACGTTGGATGAAACATCGGGCCCAAAACCGATGACATCAGACCAATCGTGCACGCTTTCAAGGCTGTATTTTAATGTGATGGCGTCATAGATGACGTGGGGCGCGAGCTTTGATTACGTATTGATTAAAGTGATGATAGAGATCTGTTCAAATATGAGTTTGTCGGGGAAGTCTGGTAAATATGTAATAGCGTCATTTGTAGTATTATTTGCTGAGCTCGAGCTTTTTCGTGGAAGCATTGTAAACGTACAGCAAGTTTTGGGTTTAATTATATATATATATAGTTAAATATCCTACTAATATTATAAAAGTGAAAGTTTGTGCGTGTGTGTGTGTTTGTTACTCCTTCACGCAAAAACTACTGGACCGATTGCGATGAAACTCGGTATGTAGATAGATGGAGATCTGGATTAACACATAGGCTACGTTTTATCCCGATATTCCCTCGGGATCAGGACTTACGCGGGGGAAACTGCGGGGCGCAGCTAGTACATGTATATATTTAACTATATCTATAATATCGGGATATAAAGTAGCCTATATGTTAATCTAGGCGTCCAGCTATCTACATACATACCGAATTTCATTGCAATCGGTCCAGTAGTTTTTGCGTAAAGGAGTAACAAACATACACACGCACACACTCAAACTTTCACATTTATAATATTAGTAGGATAATTAAACCTAGCGATGCAGCGCATCAGGGATGTTTGCAGATGCACGCACTGATTGTTGCAATCCGCAAAAGGGCTAGCTCAAATATCATTGTAAAAATCATTTTAGATTTTAGACATTCATCCAGTGACTTAAGTTTACTAACATTCATTTTTAAGGTTTATTGTATTTACTAACTCAAAGGTTGTCTGGAAGAGATCGCTTTGAGCTTTGTTTTATATTATTAATGTTATTTGAAATTGAATCTATCTAAATTCTAATCCTTTGCCCTTAGGGTTAAATGGTCTGAAATAAACATTTGTTATTGTAAATTGTTTAAGTATTCTGTGTAATTATGTACTCCTAGCAGCGCTCCGCGGTTTCACTCGCGTAACTCCCGATCCCGTGGGAATATCGAAATACAAAATAGCCATTCTCGACAAATGGACTATCCAACACAAAAGCAACTTTTCAATTTGAACCAATAGTTCTTGAGATAAGCGTGTTCAAACAAACAAATAAACAAAACTCTACAGCTTTAGAATATTAAGTATAGATTTCTAGATGATAGATGTATAAAGTTATTTCTATTTCATCCGATAGCTTTATTATTGAATACCCTTTTCTGATAACCTGTGTAAATAGTGTACATAATATGAAAAGGCCAACACACATTGTAGGTGTACATATATAAAACCTCTTTAAAAAATGATTCTGGACGAGCCTGCATGAATTTTGTTAATCGCAATGAATATTAAATTACATGAGACCTTTTTATAATATTTTAAGGAAATATAGGTTTTTCAAAACAATTTTTCGCGTATAATAAAGTCGACAAATGAAAAATTATGGACTTGACTTACAGTAACAAAACACCCTCAGGCAGGGATAATAGGCGTGTTGTAATTTAGAGTTCTTTTATTAAATTTCAAAGGATAGGTAACTCGATATAATTAGGTTAGTGGCCGGAACTGGGACTCGACACCGGTACAGTCCGAGATTTGAGGAAAAATTAATTTGTTTGAACCGGGATTTAACCCGCGTAAATCCAGATCCTGTGTACCCACAGGATCGAGATTATACACTAACTAAACGAACTATCCAGATAGGTATATCTGAATAAATCAGCGTTTGACCATCTCACACTATTTCAAGTGACGATGCGGTCTAAGATGTAGTACTAGTACGCTTTCCTAGAAGTTACCTATACGCTCGTGATTCAAAGGCCCCAAGTTAACAGCTCATGTTACTTGCCAGATTTTAATGTATTCTCATAGGTACTTACCAAGTTTAATTAAAATAGGTCCAATAGTTTCAGAGCTTATGTATTTGAGTAGTCAGTGTCATAAGACTGCTATTTACTGCCTTAATACGAAGTAAGTTGGAGACTTCTGCATGTTTATGGAATCCCCACGAAGCTTGTTACACCATATCGCTACCAAAAAGGGCAGATAGCTTTCCTTCGTTTCCTAAATCTATACATATAAAATGCTTAGTCCTGAATGACTGACTGACTGACGGATCAACGCACAGCCTAAACCACTGATCGTAGAGACCTGAAACTTCGAGGGTGTGTTCTTTGAGTGACGTAGGCATCCGATAAGAAAGGATTTCCCGAAATTCTACTCCTAAGGGGGTAAAAAAGGGGGGCAAAGTTTGTATGGGACAACGTGATTCCTTAGTGCATTTTCGACTTCTACGCGGACAAAGTCGCGGGCAAAAGAAAGAACTGTGTAAATTGTTCAAGGCCAGTAACTACTTGCGAGGTAGGCACCATAAGTTACTCAGGAGGTCGCCTGTTCCTCGTGCCCTCAACTTTTGGAACGACCTCCTGGATAAGAATCGTGAATGTGATTTGTTTGTGGATGAATGGAAAGATATACTGTCAGAGTGTTTAAGATTCTATGAGAGATCTGTGTGACTGAGCGTCCCTTAAAGTAAGTAAATAAATCTAAATCTAATCTAAATATTGATATAAATAAAAAATCATTTTCATACAAGGCTTAACATCGTTGGTTTCAACGGAAGTTAAGACAGCCTTTGTTTTTTAAACCAAAGAATGCCGAGAAAAGCTAGTGGATTATTCATTTTAATTCTGATATAAACTCTGAAGATTCTCATCAGATTCTCACAAACTTATGGAGCCTCTTTTCAAATAAAAAAGAACTCATGGAAATTACACCACAAAGGCAAAAACAGCCGAATAGAGAACCCTCCTTTTATAAAGTCAGTTAAAAAGCCAACCACATTTTCAATTATGTCACACATTCCGCCCCCTACCACCACAGTTTACAAAGCTACCCCTTCGCTAGAAAGGGGGTATTTTAAAACCGAGCTATCTCTACTCTAACTAAAAAATTGTGTAAATAGAGGAGACACAAAGACTGAAAAGATCTATTGTGTAAAGTTACAATGTATAGAAAAGTTTTTGAATGCCAGAATAGTTGGTTGGTAAATACTACATTGTGTCACTGGGAGGTAAAACATTATGTTTACCGAGTATGCATTTACGTAAACCGCACGAGGGAAATTATATCTGGTTCACCACTGCTTTTCGTTATAGGTACCTTATCTACTGACTAGGATATTATAAAATAAATAATATCAAAAACTGGCTGCATAAAAGCCGTGCCAAAAAAAATGAAATCACCTTTTTGTTTTTGTTGAAATGACAGATTCGTTCTTTGTGACCATTTGGAATTGCCAAAGCCTGCTTGATTTTTGTTGAGCATAGTGTTCTATCTGTAGGTAGGTGTAAGTAAAACAAAGCTGGTTGGATTCACACAGCGGTATATTACGCATACGTTTAACTTACTTACAAACTGATTAGGTAGGTATGGTTGATATGTGGGTACCAACATATACAACACATAGAGGAAGTTGTTAATCAATAAAATGCCTTCTTAACCGGGCGGGAAAGTAAGAAGATCAATCAAATACGATTCATGATTAAGTGTCAGTTCATAATACGGCCAGAAAGAACTTTTAAAATACTTAAATATAAAATCCAAGACCTAGTTGAAATGAATGAAAGGGGATATTTTTAATTAAAAAACTGAGAGCATCTTGAACTAAGTAGAACAATTAATTCGACAGAGATACTAGATTTCTTTGAGTAAGAAACGATAGACATGAATCCAAGGGACAATTTGATACCTACCTCAAGTTAACGGCTGTCTTTGTTCATTTAGGGGTTTAAAATGTCTTCAAGTACCCAAGCTAACAGCCTACATGTTTATACAGTACGATAGCAAAACCTACATCAGCCAGTAAGGTACTCAGTAGGCGATACGTATTGTGGCAATATTGAGCTCGCGCGGAATTCGATTTATTTCCCCCGCTATATTTAAATTCGTTCAGCAACTCAAGATGCGAAAGTACTGAAATGTGGAAGACGTTACGCAAAATTTTATCACGTAAATGTGGAAAATTTGAAGTTATTTGGACGTATTCACATTGGACGAGTTGCTGGTGAAATATCCCTGCGCTTGTGATTTTAGCGACAAACTACACTATTCATAGAACCAGCTAGCAGTGCAAATACTACACACTTGGCAACTTTAAGTTGAAACGTTATTTTAATCTTATTTTAGGTAGTAAAATTTAACCTTTTAGGTAGGTATTTTAATTCAAATTAGATATTTAGTGTTAAAAAGATCAATTCGATAATTTTAATTTTATTTGTCTGGGTAATTATTTTTGACATTTCATATATTTATAAGGTAATACAAAATATTAGGTAGGTACCTACATGGTTTAATTCAGCAACATGCACAATTTAAACAACTTATTTACATACGAACAGTGCAATTAAATAAAATCTTGTAAAAATAAATAAAACATACATTTATAAAATATACTTGTTCGGGATATAAAATATAGGAGCTATCACTGTTTAGTAATATAGTGAGAATCAGCTCCTTGTTTGCAGACGGTTCAAAATTAGAGTTAAATTGAATTGTATTGCATTATAATTATTTCTGAAATCTCCATATTAAAGGACGAACCCTGCGCAAGTTGGTGCATCACAGTTAATGCTACTAAATCTAAACCTCTAAAACTTCCGAAAGAAAGTTGTTGAATAACGAAAAGATTTTCATTGTCAAACCGCACTGTTCAAGGGTTGTTTCCATAAAAGCCTTAACTGCGTTCACATTTACGACTGCTTCCAAAGGTTCCCCCCATGATCGAACGCTCATGAAAACCGGTTAATGGAGTATACAGACGTTTCAAACTGTTTCAGACAAAGACAATTAAAAATAAAATAATAGAGAGACTATTTGACTACATCTATACCGCTTACGATACGTAGAAGGTTACGTATCAAATTCCTACCGAGAAAGAAACAGCTGTAAACATTATCTCAATATATTCGTTATAAGCCGAATATAGTCGGAAATAGTCACTGTGGCCGAAAACGGTCAAGGAGACATCATTATCATCAATTAAGTTTGAATTTTTAATAGTAATATACGAGAACCCTTCTCAAAACTCATAGTAAATATTCGTAAGAACTGCACGACGAAGTCCGATATTGAGCAAGCAATCTCTGCTTGTTTCCATTTGCCTCAGGGCAACAACTAACAGTAACTGTGATGAAACTGCTTGAAAATGTTCAGATGTTCCCTCTTTACCACTGAAGTATTAGTAATATGTTAATATCTTTGGTTCTAGACTGCTTTCACGTGTGTGTGTGGTTTTAGGATTTTATTTTACGAACGTGTTCAACGTTTTATAGAACGGTTAAGTTTATGATGTTTCTAAAAGTTTAAGATTATAAAAGTAGAAAGCGTGTATCGGGGACTGTTAGGATTTTTCGTTGACGTCTACATTTGTGTACTGATTGAAAACTCCTTCTAAAAATACAATCCCCTCGCGGGATTTGAATCTACGAACCGTAGCGGTACTTGCACCATGTAGTATGTACTTACAAAGATAAAATTAAAATATTTTACAAAAGATTTTGGCGAGAACAGAGGTTAAATAATTTTAAGGGCTTATTTTTTGGGAATCTTCATTCTTCCACTAAGTTATTAATGTACAAGTTCTGCCATTTCAGAGAATGGAACAAAATATTTGGGCCAACGCCTCGCACTTAAAAAACCATAAGAGACAAGCCTTTGAAAATTATTACAAAAGGTGTACACAAAGCTAAGCAGTAAATCATAAGATTAAGCAAATACTAAAACTAAATCTCTTAGGTCCCATCCACTTTGAAATGCAAATTCCATTCTATGAGAGAAGCGAATGCTCTAGAAGTGCAAACACTACACTAAGTACGCTTTGCTTCGGACAGCTTTGATCAAGAAATTCTAGCTTGAGATAAAACTTCGCATAAAATGAAGAAGTAATAGCTTGTAAAGTTTCCGCAAAGCTTTTTTAATCTTTTATTATTTTCGACATGACAGCAAAGTATAGGAAATAAGCTGAAGTTCCAGAAAGTTCAGGTATTAAAGCAGGAACATTTTTACCGGATAATTTTTGCTCTTTTCTACGGTGAAGGAAAACATCGTGATGAAACCTGCGGCTTATTATGGACTTCAGACATATTAATGAGTTCTTTCCTCATATCAGGACATGGTAGATGGTGGTGTTTAGGTTTTGAGCGAGCCTACTTCATCTAAAACATGTCACAGGCACTACAGTGCCCTGAACAGCATGGGTTAAAAGTTTCTAGCGCTGTATAAATCATCAGGTCAAATTTTTCCACACGAAAATGGGGCTGAGCGGGTCACGTTTGCCGTATGTCAAATGAACCTAGGACCAAGCTGGCGACTACTTCCGGCAGATGCCCCCGAGGTAGGCCCAAAAGACGATGCCGGGTGATGATCCATAGTCCAGGACCGTTATAGGTGGAATGAAGTTGAAGTCGTCGAAGTCTTTGTTTAGTAGTGGGACATTAAAGGCTGATAAAAAAAATATAAATAAAAATCGTAAACTAAGCAATTTACTGGAGGTGTAATTCTGTTCATTACTCCGAAAACCTTCGTCCGATCGTCACCAAATTTTTATGGGACCAGATACCGATTTGGAAATATCTAACAAAAAAGATATTTCCAAATCGGTCCTTCGAGTAATCGGGGAACATACATAAAAAAGTACCCGACGAATGAATACCTCCTCCATTTTTAAAGTCGGTCAAAAAGATTAATAAAATAAAGTATAATCAGACAATAACTCAATATATTTTGCTAGACACCTAACGTTAACAATTTCAAGCCCAGTATGTTTATTCAACCCCATATTGATATACTACAGAGTGGTTAATTTCCGGTGCAGATTCACACTAACATTACTAACGAGAAAGTAAAGTTTGTTTATATTCTTCTTCACGGACGTACAGCATCACCGAGTCTTAATTGTAGTAGCTTTAGTTACCGAGATAGCATAAAGATTAGGATATAAGTTACTTTTCATCTTGAAATCCCGAAATTGTTGATCAAAGCCAGTATTATGGTAATACTACATACCGAGTTTCATCGTAATCGGTTCAGTAGATTTTGTGTGAAGGTGTAACAAACACACACACGCACACACAAACTTTCACATTTATAATATTAGTAGGATCTAAAGATAAAGTTAAGATGTGCCTTTGTGCGGGAGTTGTCGGCGCGTCCTGTCGCGGCCACCTGTAATTCCAGAGCTGATGGTTTCCTCTCCCAGCGAAGCAGTCTCGCTATTCAGAGAGGAAATGCCGGAGACAATGCCTATTGTCTCCGGCATTTTTTAGGTTATATGTACTCTTCAACCATATAACTCCTCTGTGTATGAACCTATTTTTGTATAAGGCTTTAGATGTAATTCCTTTTTAGAGTTCCGTCTGTCTGTCACGAAGCTGTATCTCATGAACCGTGATTTTTGCTACCGATACGGACACCTTTAAGTATCAAGAACTCCAGTCTCGTAAAAACGATTCTTGAAACAGTATCAAAATATCGAGCTCCACAAAATAAAAACCAAAACATGGTGAACGTTTTAAATATGTCGTTTTAAATAACTTGAGCAGCGAAAATAACCATTGTAGTTAAAAAAAAAAGAGAATTTTCAGAATAATCAAACAGAAGAGATGGTTGCAAATACGAGAACATTTACGCACCCGTTGATTCTAATTCCTTTGAATGGACTCTAACACAGCAGCACTCAGTAAATTAACGGAAAGCGAAGCACCGACTTATGAAGACATACGACGGCTTTAAACCAGACGATTTGCGACCTTTGTCATAGAGTTACAGAGTCTCATTTCGCTTGGATAATTAACATACTGTTTCCAGCTGAAAGGTATGGTAATTCAGTATTTGGGAAGAGGATTGGCGATGTAGTCTAATGGAATAAGTTCAACCTCATTATTAAGGACACTGGAAATCAGAGAAAATATTAAATGAAAGATATAAAAGGCAGAAAGCATTTTTTTTACAAATAGGTCAGCGTTTGACCGCTAACACAGACCGAAGACCGAAGATAGCTGTTCACTTGTGAACTTCACTTGTGAACAGGTATCACTTGACAACCCCGAAATTGTACACATCAGCAAAGACAGATGAGGACATCTGTCTTTGCAGCGTTCGTCATTTCTTATTCGTACAGCAAGGATGCTGTACGAATAAGAAATGACGAACGCTTAGTGCCACCCGCACTAGCATTTCAACCATGAATCGCAACTGAGCGTTATCAAATCTAAAATGATTATAGAACTAATCCATTGTAAACATCTTCTCCTTTCGCAAGTTGATTGAATTGTAATCAAATCACCAGACATTCAGATCATATTCGAACATTTCTATTTCTTCACAACGTAGCTATAATATATAACGTTATGTACCTAAGTGACTTAGCTTTAAATTATAGTGGCGTGGGTGGACACTCGAAGATAAGAGAAGGCTGAGAAGCGAAGGGAAAAGATACAACGGCTTCACACGGGTAGCCAAATGAAAACCCATCCAGTAAAGTTAACACGGACCGGGCGGCGCACATTTGTAAAGTTCCCAATCAGCATAATATTTTCCGACATCTTCAACATTTCAGTCAATTTTCACAAAACTTTAATAAATTATACCTACTCTTAAACACTCAAAACACACACACCGCCTGTAGAACCGTATTTTAATTATAGCAAAGATAAGTCTCCATCAATTAGTGAAAACCCTCTGAGCGACAGACAGTAGACAGAACGAAGCGGCGCGGGGGGAGTATCCTGCTAATATTATAAATGGGAAAGTATGTGTGTTAGTAATTTTGTTACTCCTTCATGCAAAAACTACTGGACCGATTGCAAAAAAACTCGATATGTAGGTAGATAGATGAATGTGAACGATGAGATGACGACTAAGAGGAGTGAATAGAAGAAGAAGACATCAAATAAATTGGGGTAAAGGCAAAAAGAAGAAGACTTTATCAGATTATGAAGTTTAATCCTAATTGACCTTTTTCGTTTCTGACATCTACCGCCTAAATCACATTTTAATATCCATTTTAAACCATTTAGAGTCGTAACCTACATATCACAGGCATGTAGGTGAGGTTTAATGTGATCCAAGCTGTACCCAGTAAACTGGTAACCAGTCATAAACCGAGATATAAACCAGGAGTAGTCAGATAATGGACGGATGACCCGAGTTTACAACTGGTTTTTATTACCATTCTAATGGCAGCTTTAACGAGATTTCCTTGATAATTACTCGTACAGCTTTCATATTTTTATTAGATAACAGAGCTTTTATTATTTGAGAAATTAATATTGATCTAGCGTTAGCACAGAATCAAATAATTCATTAAAGATTGTAATTTTTATAGGTTTGACTACTATCACAACTGCCTGATGGTGAGTAACGATGCCGTCTGAGATGTAGCATGCGCCCCTAGAAGATACCTGTTCAATCGCGACATTAAAACGCCTTGAAACTAGTTTGTATTAGAATTCACTCAGTAGGTATTGTACCTATTACTTGTTTACTCAGTGTTGACAACATGTCATTAGGAGCAAAAGTTCTTTCACATCAATCGGACGAACATCACTCCAGCGTCCAGCAATTGTCCAAGGAAAAAAAACCCATGGGTTCGCTTAACATATTCCGATCTGTCCATTGGTTTGAACTGTGCGTTGATATATCAGTCAGTCATTCAGAACTTTAAATTTTAATGACCACCTTTTGCCCGCGACTTCGTCCGCGTAGAAGTCGAAAATGGTTCTAATAGGATTTTTATTGGAGTGAATCATTTTAGATGTACAGACTTTTTGTCCGCTCTTTGTAAGAAGTATTAATCATACACAGCCCTGTAGATCTATTTTACACAGATTTGATCATACTCTTTGTATTTTCCTTTTCGTTCAAAAGCCTCAACTAAAATGGGCAATGCTTTAATACCAGTACAAATAAAGTGAAAGTAATTGATCTGCTGAGTTCCGTCCGCCGCCGTACGCTAGCAGATTAATTCAGGAGGTTGAGGCGGCTACAAATTATCACTTATACAGGTCGGAAACCGGACGGGAGACGGAAGCATCCCCGAAAGGTACGGAATCAGAAATACGTAAGGGAAATAGATACGTAAGTGAAATAGAAATCAAGATAAAGTGCTATTCGTTTGTAAAACTATTTTTAAAATGTTCGTAACACCTAGTCAGAAATCTATACATATAAAATTCTTTGTCCTGAATTACTGACTGACTGACTGACGGAACGCACAGCCTAAACCGCTGATCGTAGAGACCTGAAACTTGGAGGGTGTGTTCCTTGTGTGACATAGGCATTGGACAATTTTCTGAAATTTTACTCTTAAGAGCCTGAAAAAGGGGGGCAAAGTTTGTATGGGACATCGTGATTCCTTGGTCCAATCTACTTCAATTTTGCATAAACATTCTTTCGACTTCTACGCGGACGAAGTCGCGGGCAAAAACTAGTAGTTGATAAAAAAATTAAAACTCGGGAAAGATCCCTCCCTATACTTTTAAACTTATTTTTAATTGATTTGGCAAGGGCACTTTACTTACTCATACTCCGAAAGTAGGTCTAAAGATGCCTGAAGAGCGTGTAGAAAGAAAAACTTTCAGCCCTAGGGAAAATCGCTTTCACTGACAGCTGTCATGTCAAATTATGGCTTCGCGCGGCTAGTGCAATGTGTTTGTAGCCAGTATCAGTATCATTACGCATTAGGAACTTCAAAAACCTAACCTCCTTGCTTTAGGTAACACCAAAGAATAACAATTATGGCTTCGCACGGCTCATCCATACTGCTAGACTTTAGTACATAATAGGTTTTTTCTTAGTAATCGAATTCAGGTAGATATATTTAGTTCAAGATAACTTATTTAATAAAATAAATGTAAAGATGAAAATAGTCAAAGCGATGTATGACCATGCTGCGCCTCTGCCGGCGCCCTGTCAAGATGTTGCAGATGTGGCTTTATGCGACCGTGCGGTCGGTGTTGTTCCTTGAGTAAAAAAATACTGGCGGGAAATGCTTGCATTTTGAATGATTTTAATTAGTATTATCTTTTGTTATTTTATTATGTTTTTGTGTTAAGTTTAATCTGGTTTTTCATTTATGATTGTGTATTTTGTGTAAATAACATTTTCTAGACAAACCGTGTTACAAAAACTGTAATTTAAATCTACGGACTTCGCGTCATTACTCAGTGTCGGATAAACTAATTTATAAAAATCTCTTCGGTAAGTACCGACGTAATTAAGTATTGAAAACATGTTGAAAACAAATAGCAAAAACAAAAAAATCTACATAATGTATATAACCTCTTTAGTCCCAACCTTGTAAGAGGATCAGGTAGTATGGAGTCTCTCATTCACTCTCGTTATTAGGAAGAATTGTATGTTTATTCGTAATGAAAAGCACAGTGTTTACCTCGGGTAAAAGACTCATTTAGTCTCTCGACCTATTAGCGCAATTTTTCACAAATAAAACAATACACAACAATATGATAAGCTAAAACTAAGTCCAATTTCTATTCGCACAAAACTTTCAACATACTTTGTCTTCCTAGTTATCTTAAGATTTCTGTAAATTAAAGAAAAGATAATTATCAACTACCTTTGTGTCCCGATTCATATTCTTCAATTAATAATATAAGAGGTTATTATAGTATTTATAACACCAACATCTGCAAATAATAATCTATTTTGGTGCAAATAATATTTTACATTGTTTTTATTATCAAATAATAATATAAATGATTAAAAAGAAAGGCCATTGGACAGAACAATTACTAATACTTAAAATAACGCGATGC
This sequence comes from Idaea straminata, assembly GCA_951213275.1. Lineage (NCBI taxonomy): Eukaryota > Metazoa > Arthropoda > Insecta > Lepidoptera > Geometridae > Idaea > Idaea straminata. Next base: position 792,941 of record OX577862.1, read on the forward strand.
ACATTGAGATCCATACATATTGATAGCAGGCATAACGTTGAACAAAAAATGCTTTCACACCAAACATGTATTAATGTGATGTCCTATGATTTCACAAAAGTGAAATCATAGGACATCACGTTCCTCCATGAGTCTCAAAGGGCACCGTGTGCCCTTTGAGACTCATACCTATCAATAGAGGGCATCGAAAAAAAAAACAAATAATAAAAACACCAACCCTCTAAAGCGTTTTGGATACAGGGTTTTTGAAGAAACGTGATGTTCCTTGATTTTCTAAGAGTGCGCGGTGACTTTATGCCAAAAATAATTGTGTAAAATTATGTTATGCCTAGGGTCTTTATGTCAAAACCGATTATTCCAACACCTTTATGCCAAACTACAAAAGGACATTCAACTTCTAAAGCGAGACGTTTTGGAAATGGAATATTAAAAGAAAAATGATAACCTATAATTTTTAAAAGTGTGCGGTTCATTTTGAGTCCCGTACCCATCGAAAATAACAAATAATGCCAACTAACAAAACCTATAAAGCGTTGGGCATTATTTATTCATCGGGTCTAAAAACATAACATAACCACGCTCCCATACTGAATGTCCGGACCCCTTTTCCAATTTTCTGAATTCTTGACCAAAATACCCAGTTTTTTTGAAGTGAAAACTTCTTTAGCGGCGTTGAGCACTTTTTCTGTAATGGGTATAAAATCTTAAACTCGCGTCAGGACACGTGACCTGATCGAAAAAGCGTAAGACGGATGGAGAGTAGACAGCTATCCCCTCTCTACGGCGCCGTGCGCGGGGTTGTACACGGCCGCTCGCATTCATTTATGCGTTGAACTCGAATGACTCGAGGTCACGCGCACAGCGGGCACAGCTGATACCGCGCGCGTGTGTGCGTGGAACGAGCTCGCGGCTATGTCAGTGTGGGTGAGCGCTTGGGCATGCATTGCATTTCTGTAACTTCAAATGCGTAATTGGTTAAGAAAATTTAAAAATTTTGGTAATGTTTGTTTTTAAGAAAATTTTGTGTTAACGCTTAGAATTCGATTTTGCAAAAAAGTTGAAAAAAGAATGGACACTTTGACCTTCAATATCTCCAGAACCTGTGGTTTCCCAGGTATTGTCTAGAAGAAAAAAATGATCCCAATGATGGGCAGAATATGTGGTTTTCGTTTTCGTTAAGGGTCTTTTTACACCCTTTAGATACATATAAACTTACATAGTATAAATGTAATATTTGTAATATGTTTATACTTTATTTATAGCATTAACCTATATTTTCATAACATCACAATAAGCACATGTGCGGTGTAGGTTTACCAAACAAATAATTTCGAATGAAAATAAATGAAATAAAATGATAATAAATAATCTCCGTTTTTTTCAGAGAAAGAAAAGAAAAAGAAAATTATGGATGAAAGTTGATTTTTCGGAGAGATAAACTTTTTAATGTAAAATAATTGTAATAGTTTTAAAGTGTTAAATTTTTAATGTAATATAAATTGTCATGTTTGTGTACGATAGCGCAATAAATGAATATTGTATTCTACCACATAAATGATAGTACTTTTATACTGATAAAGCAATTGGTGCAAAATTATTCCCTAACCATTCCAAAATATCAAACATGCTCAACGTTAATAATCAAGTTTTCACTTCTGCCGGCACTCCCGGAGTGCAACCCGTTTTTTTATTAGGTAGCTGGCAAGGCTACGTAATTTTGGGAAAAAAAATGATTTTTACAAATAACTACCTGTATATTTTTGAACCGACATCAAAAAGGAGGAGGTTCTCAATTGGTCATGTATACAGGTTAAGTCGACCTAGATCCTTTAAGAGGTTGTAGTTTCCATTATTTCTGACTAATTTCACTATGAAACACCATACCCCAGAACTAGCCGTTTTCGAGATATTGGACTTTGAAATTAAAAAAAAAAACCCCATCTTTTTTTCTATTGGCGTATTTTTTTTGGTTTCTATCGTCAGATTTACGTGTGTTTGCTATTTTTGTGTAGGAGACAAGTTGTTTTATTATTATCAACACTAAAATTTCAGATACATGAACCGACTGGGTTGTAATAGACGATTGATTGTAATTTTAAAGAAATTCGTAATAAGTCTATTTTTCTCTCTAAAATATTGAAAAAAAAAATCTATGAAAGATACTCGGCAAATGTGTTAAATATCTACATTTCATTAGCTATCCAACAAGGTATAACAAGCGAGACTTTTATCAAAATTCTCGGAAGAAAACATTGCTAAAAGGCTTCCAGGTAGAACTAAGGAAAAAGTCACATTTATTACTTGGATCAGACAATAAAATAAAACAATGAAATGGTTAGAAAATCATGTTTATTGCTATTTTACATGAATTGCTAACATGTTTACTGTCTACAGTTCATGTTCCACATGTCCACCTCTGTTTCGCACACATACTCTCATTCTGCGTCTTAATCCACTCTTTACTACGCCAGTTGTTAAAGTGCTTCTCATTTTATCGGCTGCATCGATAATTCTTTGTCTTAAAACATCAACAGAGGTGATAGGGTTTGGTTCAGTGTAGACTAAAGTCTTCATATGTCCCCATACATAAAAATCCATGGGGGTCAGGTCTGGACTTCTCGCTGGCCATGGTATGGGCCCACCTCTTCCGATCCACTTGTTAGGGAAACTACTATCTAACCATTCTCTGACACTTCTCCTGTAGTGTGCAGGGCACCCGTCATGTTGATACCACATATCTCGAATTAGGTTGAGTGGTATATCTTCTAATAATACGGGTAAGTCTTCTATTAAAAAGATTTCATAATGTTCTCCGTTTAAATTTCTAGGTAGAAAGAAGGGTCCAATCAAATGGTTGGATATTATTCCCATCCATACATTTAAACTGAATCGTCTTTGTGATCCTTGTGGCCGTTTCTTATTGGGATTGCCTTGATTTTTTGGAGCCCAATAGTGAGCGTTGTGATAATTTGTTATACCGTCTTTGTCAAACTTTGACTCGTCTGTCCACAAGATATTTTTTTAAAATGATGGGTCTTCTAAATCCGCATTGAGCATGAATCTGCAGAAATCCAACCTCCTGACAGGATCTCCTTCTTCGATAACGTGTACCGGCGTGTAATGGTACGGGTATAATCCGGCAGTGTTCACCGTAAACCACACTTCCACTGCGACAGTCCAAGTTCTCGGGCGACGATATTGGTTGACGTTGTTGGATCCAATCTAAAGCGTTGAACTATTTCATCATCTTGTTGTTCATCGTCATCAATGACACGTGGTCTAACCAGGTCTGATAGTCGCCTCGAAACAGACCCAGTCTCTCTAAGTCGTCGGTAAACTCCATCAAAGATACTAACATCCGGTACTCGGCGGCCAGGATAACGTGATATGTATTCATCACGAGCGCGAGCGGATACACAGTTGCAGTATCCATAGCAAATCAAAATATCAGCATATTCCTCGTTCGTGAAGGACGTCATCTTCAACAGTTCCAAGTCGGAAGCAAAAACCAAAGTCCAGTATGCTAGCATAGTCAAATCACGAATCGAATCAAACAGTCCAGAAATCCAAGCCAAGTCGAGTAAAAACACCAAGAGCACAAAGTAATCGCATCTACAACGGACGAATCGCGTTAGCAGACTAAAATGGACTAAAACCAATTTCAATAGCAACAAAATGGCCAGATTTTTTGTCTCACTCACACCTGCTAAGTTCGCATACTGTCCCACTCGCATGCACTAAAACCACATGATAGACAATAGGCGTAACAGGTAACCAGCCTTTCATCAATGTTTTCTTCCAAGAATTTTGATAAAAGTCTCGCTTGTTATACCTTGTTGGATAGCTAATGAAATGTAGATATTTTTAAACACATCTGCCGAGTATCTTTCATAGATTTTTTTTTCAGTATTTTAGAGAGAAAAATAGACTTATTACGAATTTCTTTAAATTTATTACAATCAATCGTCTATTACAACCCAGTCGGGTTATGTATCTGAAATTTTAGTATTGATAATAATAAAACAACTTGTCTCCTACACAAAAATAGCAAACACACGATCAGACGATAGAAACCCAAAAAAAATACGCCAATAGAAAAAAAGATGGGATTTTTAAAAAAAAACTTCATAGTCCAATATCTCGAAAACGGCTAGTTCTGGGGTATGGTGTTTCATAGTGAAATTAGTCAGAAATGATGGAAACTACAACCTCTTAAAGGATCTAGGTCGACTTAACCTTGTAACCCTGTATATTTATTTTTTATGTATGTTCGCTGATTACTCGTAAACTCTTGGAGCAATTTGGAAAATTCTTTTTTTGTTTTTACTATCTAAGGTTTCCGCTGATTGAACTCATAATTCAAACTATAGCATGAGAAAAGCGCGATAGAAGTGTAACATCGGAGGTCTTCGGTAAAGGAGATCGGTAATATTATGTAGTAGTACCTCTTTGTACTAACCTCATTTTCAGTTTCACGTAGGTAGTAATTAAATGCAAACTATTTGGTTTTATGACAGCTGTCATCTTGAGCGGAGGCATGTACTGCACCCCTACCATGACTTTTTGAAGAACTCGAAAAAAAGAAACCCTTTTTCGACCACTCTCTTGTCCGTTTGTCTGTCGGTGTGCCACTACCGATATTCTCAGAGATGGGTGGACCTAGTAAGTTGATTTTTAGGAAGTTTCATAGTAAATACTCAATATAGTATGTTTAATCGAATACGTAAAAAACCCGTGGTACTGTTCCCTTCTGACGTTCGATTACGTTTTACCACGGAAAAATATTTCGATTTCACATTTTTGAAATGTTTTTTTTATCAAATATCTTAATTATTGTATTAAAGTTAAATTAAAACATACCCTAAATGGTATTCTGATATATTCTGAACATATTCGTGTGTACCTTGTTAAAATCTGTTCTGTAGTTTATGAGATTACCTGGTTCAAACAAACAATCAGACAAACAGACAAAAATTCAAAAAACTACCCTATCGTGTTCAGCTAACGATTTTAAGGCGACCTGTGTATTTTTTTTCTGGATATCTTACAACTAGCTGCGCCCCGCGGTTTCACCCGCGTAAGTCCCGATCCCGTGGGAATATTGGGATAAAAAGTAGCCTATATGTTAATTCAGGCCTCTAGCTATCTACATACCGAATTTCATTGCAATTTGTTCAGTAGTTTTAGCGTGAAGGAGTAACAAACACACACACACATACACACACACAAACTTTCACATTTATAATATTAGTAGGATAGGATACTCTTCAAAGATCTTATACTTACAATCATCAACAAATTATATATTTCGAAAAAGATTATTACAGGATTTTATGTTGATAAAAAACTCTATGGCCCATAACTCATTAATAGGTACCTACTTTTAACATCTTACACACGTGATAACTTTTAAACGAAATATCCGATTGAGATGAAACAAAAAGTATTTTACTTCTACATAAATACTCTTGATAACATAATGCTTAATTTTGATAAAGATTTAATATTAGAAACAAAAAGTATTTTACTTCTACATAAATACTCTTGATAACATAATGCTTAATTTTGATAAAGATTTAATATTACGATACATATTTAACGTAGTTTTTTTCTTCAGACGATTTAATAATTATTTTGTACACAAAATCGGTTATTGTGATTAAACCATGATAGCTAGATATATGTTCTCGCGGACTTTTTTGTAGGTCTTAATGGGATCTACAAACCCGTAGTACATCATTTTGTTCTATTGTCAATAGTTTTTGCAGCACACGCAAAAATAGGTTTTCGATTTTACATCTTGTGTTACAAAATAGCAATTTTATTAAGGATCCCTAATTTTGAAAAAAAAAAAAAAACATAGCCTATAGTCTTCCTCGATAAATGGACTACCCAACACTGAAAGAATCATTCAAATCGGACCAGTAGTTCCAGATATTAGCGCGTTCAAACAAACAAACAAACTCTTCAGCTTTATAATATTAGTATAGATTACAGATTTTTTGATGTCTACAGATTTATTATATGTATAGATACCAGCGAGTACAGTAGTCCTAACAAATTACAAGTGTTCATTCTAAATTTTTTGGGTTAGTATCTACTTGACCCTAAAGAGATTACAGCGTTCTCTTAACACACTGTATATAAGATATATAGATAAATTCTATATAACAAATGAATGTACATTAATTGAAATTGAAATTGAATATATTATTTCAGACATACGTCCATAGTGTTAGTAACAATATAACTTAAGACCTAATGTTAGTATGAAATTAAACAAGACAAAACAAAAATTAAATTGAAAATCAACGTCCTGTGTGGAGTCAGTGACGTAGCAGGGGGGAGTCCCACCGGTCCGTGAATACATTCAGGAGACTGTTGGTAGTGGAACGGATAATGTTTTATTCTCTTTTTTTAGGATGTTTGAAGTTAAGACAAGTGCATACGGTAACTTACTATTAAAACATTGCATGGATATAGATTTAGATTCAGTAAAACCGCGGGGCGTAGTTAGTTTAAAACGCATTCGTGCGAGCTGTCATTAATTGGGTTGGTAACGCCCCAGCACAACATCACATCAGTATTCATGGCAGTTCCAGTATGATCGAATCGCCCACGCACTCCTCGCCAACTAGAGAATACTTAATAATTTAGTAGCTTCGTAGTTTGTACCTATTATTTTAAGATGATCACATACCAACGACATTTCGTTCCGGTACATACCTGTCTTCATCTCTTTCTGAAGTGAAATAATCCACCTTTCTCGTACGCACTGCTAACAAATGGAACTCTCTGGCCACGTCGCTGTTCCCACAAAACTACAACCTTGGAGTCTTCAAGTCTTGAGTGAATAGGTACCTTCTAGGCGAGCATGCTTCATCTTCGACACCATCAGGTGAGATTAGGTCAGCTAGCTGATGAGAGCTATTCGTTTTTGTAAGAATAAGTACGCGGTATGTAACCCTCTTTAAAGTTCACTGGCAAACAAGCGAATCCAATGAAATATTGCTAGTGGTGGCAATTCGAGGAAATATATATTTTATATTAAGACAGCTCCGTGAAAAGCATTTCAGCAGAATAGGTTTTATGAAAGCTTTTTTAAAACCTTACAGCTCTGATAAATACACTTTATGAAAGTGACTAGCTTTTACACGTTACTTGACCTACTAAACTAATTCTGTCAGAATCATCCGAATAGGTCGAGCTTTTAAGTTTTATTTTTTGTTATTATATATGAATCCTATGTATCCTCATACCAAGTTTCATTAAAATCGGTTCAGTAATTTCGGAGCCTATTCAATGCAAACAAACAATAAAATCTTTCCTCTTTATAATATTAGTATAGATATAGATGAAACAGAGCTATAGAACTTTTTATATAAACAAATACGCCATTCTATTCGGCTCATCACTACATAGTATAAAACAAAGTCGCTTTCTCTGTCCCTATGTCCCTTTGTATGCTTAAATCTTTGAAACTACGCAACGGATTTTGATGCGGTTTTTTTAATAGATAGAGTGATTCAAGAGGAAGGTTTATATGTATAATAACATCCATTAAATAGTGGAGAAGTACTGTTATTTTTGAGGTTTCTAATGTGATGTCGTAAATAATTACATTTTTTCCGCTTACATTGCAAACGCAGGCTGAACCCTACGAGTTTTATCAAAATAATGTACTAAGTATTGTACACATTGAAAAGGTCTACAGAAAAGTCCGTGATGGTATATGTCTATCTCTTATGGATAACCCACAATAACTTTTTTTTGTCATTTACTTTTTACGACAAATAATGGCTAATTTTCGAAGCGATTTTAACCAATACAGCATTAATCCTTAACCAATTAAATACCTTGAATACATTATTCATTTAATATACATCTATATGGCCCTTTAGACCGTATGATTTAAGTGAATATTTTCGAAGATATTACAGATTTAAAAATTGCGGGACGTAGCGTTTGCGGCTGACGTCGTCGTTCGAACATAGGTCGTAGTACAGTGATAAGTTATAAGACAATATCTTGGTTTAAAGAAAGAGCGATTCCGTCACCAACTAACGAACAAGTAGATAAAGTAAATAACTTGATTCTTTCAAAGATTGATGCGCCGACGAAAATATACTAATCGGTCGATACTATTCTCGATTTGGAAGAAGCTGTTCATTTTCCTACAGAATTTCTAAATTCTTTGAACCCGTCTGGACTCCCTCCTCACAAAATGGTGTTGAAAGTAGGTTGTCCTGTTATTTTATTAAGAAACCTGAATCCACCTAAACTTTGCAATGGCACGCGTTTGCTGGTAAAATCATTGAAAACTTTCATAATAGAGTGCACAATACTCACAGGATGTGGTACCGGAGAAGATGGATTGATTCCCCGAATCCCTCTGATACCATCGGATTTACCCTTCCAATTTAAACGTTTACAGTTTCCGGTAAAGACATCTTTTGCAATGACCATTAATAAATCGCAGGGTCAAACCTTCAACGTTGCAGGCTTAGATTTGAGCGTTGACTGTTTTTCACATGGACAACTGTATGTCGCTCTTTCAAGAGTGACCTTCAGAGAAAACATGTTTGTATTGTCTAATGACAAGAAAGCTGTGAACGTTGTTTATAAAGACATTCTGTAATATGTTCTAAAAATAAAATAAATAGTTAAAAATGTAAAAAGTAAATAAGTCAAAATGTAGTGTATGAATTTAGATATTCCAAAGATAGCAGGAAATCTTCATGGTATAGGGAAAGGGGGATTGTTTTACTCCAAATTTAACGCGTGCGGGCCACGGGCAGTAATGAATAAATCAAAACTACTGAATCGATTTTAATCACATAGGCTATATATTTTATAACCGTGCGAAGCCGGAGCGGGCCGCTATGTTTTTATATACAACGTTCACAGTTTTTCTGTAGTGTATTTAGTATCAGCATTGCACCCGTGCGAAGCCGGGGCGGGTCGCTAGTTTATTTTAAAACAAACTTGTCATCAATCAAAGAAATCAATAAATAGGTGTCTCAAAAGACCAAATCCGAAAAGGCAACGGAGCGAGCCACAAAGTAGGTATTATCGATTGCCAATCCGTCACTGTCACTGTTGACCGTCAGTTTTCTGTCAATTACTTTTATAATTTTTGTCTATGGCGCGAATTTTAAATTGCTAACTCTTCTGTCCTGCACATACTTCCGCCGTGCAGCGTCCGCGGGATCCGCCGGCGGTGCATCCTCTTGTGGTGCAGGATCACGGGTGCAGGCTCAGAGATGCAGCAGTTCCGCTGGTGCTGGGCGCAGCCAGAGTGGCCGCAGGCACGACCAGGGGTACGGTCCCGGGAGCTGCGGGCCCAGTCCTGGAAGCTGTAGTGAGAGGCATAGCTCGCCCCTACATTTTAGCTTGAGGTCATCCTCTAGCCAAAATGTTGGGGCGCTCTCGCCAACTGCGAGCACCGTCGAGGTTGACGCGGCGGCGTCTCTTCTTCTCGTGGATCGTGTAGTTCCATCTTCGATTAATCCGGTTTGAAGGACCAATATACACGACGGTGTATGAGGCTGGTATGATCAAAGATAGTCTTCTAATAAACTATTTATTTACTGCACTATTATAACTCTAACTGTACTATGTTGTGGACTGTAATAAACTATGTTCGCACTTATAACTTTTCGCAATTGATCGCTTCTCTCAAGACTATTTCTATATGCACCCTTAAACAGAACTACTGGCGAAAGCTCGACGTCGCGCTTTTCTATTAAAATAAAAGTTTTCTATAATTTTTGAGAAAATCCGCGAAAAATACAAAACAATCTTCTATAGCTATTGAATGTTCTGGACGTCGAACTTTCGTTGCCGTCAAAGTCAGTGCTGCCATCTGGTGGAGAATAAAGACAACTACGCAGGGGGTAGGTAACAAAAATAGTAGAACCAACAGTAAACTGTGCCCCCAGGGCATCCCATGAGAAATCAAATCATAACTAGCACGAAATAGAAAGGTCCAGGTGAACAATGTTCCTTTCTACCTTGTTTTATTGGACGAACAAATCTTGAATACAAATGTGTTTCAAACACAAAGTTTAAATGAAATTAAAGGGTTTTCTGGGTGAATTGAAATGGAAATTTCTATTTAGAATAGTTTTAGCAATTTGTAGTCGCTATGTTGGGTAGAACTTTTGGAATCCTATTTTATGACGAGAATTCTTGTAAATGACATTGTTTAAAGTAGCTATCAAACTTATAACACCCCGTCGTTTTTGCGTCGGGGGTTAAAAATAACCTAAAGACAGATATTGAAGAAAAAAAACTGACTTTGAGGGTATTTTTATATTTGAAATGCAATCAGAATTATATTGGTATGTAATTACCCGACTACGACAAAAGGAGGGTTATTTGAACATTTTAGTTTACGAGAATTAGCCTTTATGTTTGTTCTTCCAGTTTTCCACGGTCAAACGGTTCAACTGATTAAAATAGCCATATTGCTTTTTAGAGGGTTGATTAGAGCATAGGATAGTCACGCCATTCCGGTTTAGAGTCAAAGGTCACGCAAGTAACTAAATAAGAATAAGAAAGAGAAAAAGACTACAAAAGTTTGAAATCAAGTCTGAAATCTCATGGGGATCCCCTTTTTTATTATTATTTTACTAAAAAACTAACTTTTACAACATCGTTTAGGTGCCGGTTAAAAAGATTTTAGAAAATTTGACTTCTAAAGGAGTAAAAAGGACTGATATAACTATATAAATTAATGCGGATCAGTAGGGATATAATATTATGGAGCAGAACGTTCCATGTGGAATATATGGAACGTTCTACTAGAGGTGATAATTGAAAAAATAAAAAACAAGTATCCCTACCAGTGAGGATATGCTAGTAAGGATATATGAAACAGGAGAATTTAACAAGTCGAAATAATAAGTTTAGCTAAAAGCTTTCAAGTTAGATCATTTGTGAACGAATCAAGCTGAAACTATTGTCCATTCGTGTGGAAATATTACGGGAAAATAGTTTTATATTATGACTTTGTTCGGCGAAGACTGTCCAATACATACTCTTTGTTGTTAGCTCTAACTTTGAAATGTAAACTAACAGGGTTATCTATTAGATAAAAGGGAAAATCACTGACTCACTCACTCACTCATCACGAAATCTCAGAAACTACAAGTGCTAGGAGTCTCAAATTTTGCATGGGGGTTCCTTTTATGACGTAGGTGCTCACTAAGACGGGATTTTGCAAAATTCAACCCCTAACGGGGGCAAATGGAGGGTGGAAGTTTGTATGATGGTTTTATTTTTTTTAAAGGTGAAACTTGAAAATTAGAATTATATCTTCTTATCGTAAATAAATGATGACGTGTTTCAGGGATTTTCAATTTTCCTATTTTAAGAAGGGGGAAATGGGGGGTGAAAGTTTGTATGAAGGTTTGTTTTTTTTAAAGGTAGAAACTTGAAAATTAGAATTAATCTTCTTATCGTAAATAAATGATGACGTGTTTCAGGGATTTTCAATTTTCCTATTTTAAGAAGGGGGAAATGGGGGGTGAAAGTTTGTATGAAGGTTTGTTTTTTTTAAAGGTAGAAACTTGAAAATTAGAATTATATCTTCTTATCGTAAATAAATGATGACGTGTTTCAGGGATTTCCAATTTTCCTATTTTAAGGAGAGGAAATGGAGGCTGAAAGTTTGTACGAAGGTTTTATTTTTTTTAAAGGTAGAAACTTGAAAATTAGAATTATATCTTTTTATCGTAAATAAATGATGACGTGTTTCAGGGATTTTCAATTTTCCTATTTTAATTCCTACTAATATTATAAATGTGAAAGTTTGTGTGTGTGTGTGTGTGTATATGTTTGTTACTCCTTCACGTAAACACTACTGGACTGATTGCGTTGAAACTCAGTATGTAGATAGCTGGATACCTAGATTAACGTATAGGCTACTATATTCCCACGGGATCGGGACTTACGGGATTACTCCTTTACGCAAAAACTACCGGACCGATTGTGATGAAACTATGTAAGTAGATAGCTGGAGACTTGAATAAACACATAGGCTCCCATTATCCCGATGTTCCCACGGGATCGGGACTTACGCGGGTGAAACCGCGGGGCGCAGCTAGTCTATACATATAATAAATCAGTAGACATCAAAAAATCTGTAATTGTAAGATATCCAGAAAAAAAATACACAGGTCGCCTTAAAATCGTTAGCTGAACACGATAGGGTAGTTTTTAGAATTTTTGTCATTCATTCATTTATTTATTTGCGTAGAAAAAGGTACAAAAGATCTTACACTAATTAAGTTCTACAATTTCTACCAGTTACATGGTGTGCAAATATTTAGTCACAATTAAAATTAATTACTTATCTATACTTTTACAAAGGATTATAAATTTTGGGTACCTATTATGTCATCAACCATTATTATTATTATACATTCAATGTTATTTACTTAATTAAGATATCTATGTCATAAATCTATTCAGTAATGTCATGTTTATATAAATTAAATGTCAATCAAAATAAAATCAATATTACATGTCCATCCATATTTAATCAAATTCCCTGATATACGTAATACCTATTAGACGTCTTATTTAAAAAATCACTTACACTATAAAAACTATGTTCCAGTAGCCAATCCTTCAACACATTACTGAAATTAATGCGGGTCAGTATTTTTTGGAATGGAATTGTATATTAGGGGTGCCATATAAACGCAGTTCCTTTTAAATTAACATAAACGAGGAAGGGGCATCTCCAATTCAATATGAGTAGGCAATCTTTTATTTAATTTACATCTCTTCTCAAACATAACAGGATTATTTTTCACAAATTTTGCTATTTCTAATATGTAAATACAAGGTGCAGTCAATATTTTTTCATTTTTGAATATTGGTTTACAGGATTCAGTCCATTTCATGTTTGTCTGTTTGTTTGTTTGAACCAGGTAATCTCATAAACTACAGAACAGATTTTAACAAGGTACACACTAATATGTTCAGAATATATCAGAATAACATTTAGGGTATGTTTTAATTTAACTTTAATACAATAATTAAGATATTTGATAAAAAAACATTTCAAAAATGTGAAATCGAAATATTTTTCCGTGGTAAAACGACTTACTCCCATCGGCCCCGCTAGCTCTGCCCCGTCAACGGGGCAGATGGGAAAAATTGTTTCATCGGCCCCGCTAGCGTCGGTGTTGGCGTTCAGCGGGGCCGATGGCACATATTAAGTCTCATGTGCCCCGGTATTGAACTTACTCCCGATCACGGTCGGTTCACGATTAACGGTCCCCCTGGCCAGGGGGCCCGATAATCGTTGATTTATAATAAAATTTGAAGGTCTTCCGGACCCCTATGCCCCCAAAGAAACGCTGTACTGTTTTAGATTTAAGCTCATCCGCCCCCTAGTCCAAGTAAAAGACGTGATCAAAAAGATCGAAAAAAAGTGATAATGTTTTAATGTGGCTCGCAATACCGAACTTGGTTTTGAATACCCTATCACAAATGACGCAATAGGGTTGGCCCTGGTAGCTGAAGGCATAATTATAGGAGGGCTTAGGTCGCTCTTTTCGTACTTGACGTTTTACGTCAAGCGTTTCGAGCCGGCTTTCCTCAAAGTTGCAAAGTATGCTTGTAGATGGAGTGTGAAGCGCCAAGAGGACCTTTCCGGGGCAAGCCCCTTCCAAACAGCAGGGTCAATGCCATAGGTCGTTAAATGCCGCCTAAACACGTCCTCGTGGCGTAAATGTTGACCGCCCTGCCTCCGCTCACCCTCTGCCAACTTTGAATAAAAGACAACTTTGGGAAGACGAGAGTCGTCGCGAAAGATGTGCACCACCGCACCACCTTAGCTGACGCTGAATAAGGAGAGCCTCTATACCAAGCATGCCGAACCTCGGTATTTGGCACAAGGTCCTGCCATTTGATGTTCATAATGGACCTTAGACCGGAGATGGTGCGTGTTGTTGATGTCTGCTTTATATAAGCACCATGTCTCTTCACCACATTTATACTATCTGTGCTTCAAGCACAGGCACACACTTATCTTGTCATGTCTCCAACTTGAGGTCATGGGAATTCCAGACGCGGCTCGTAAGTCGTTCAAAATTGGCAGTTGCAATACGTGATAGTATCTCTGAAGCTAGTGTTGTCATGCCGGTTATAGCTTCCCAGGTACTTGAAATGCATTACCTCTTATTGGCTTACCATCCAAATGCAGTGTAGATGCAACGGCATTGCTGCCCCTTGGTGGCTGTTTAAGGATCTAGGTCTTGGAAGCGCTAAAGATCAGGCCAAATTGTTGACAAGACTGGTGTAGTGAATCAACATAGCTTTGAAGGTGAACCAGCCGTTATGTCGCTGTTGTCGATCGCGTTTTGTTTCCGTTTGGATCGTCTTTGATTTTTGTTTCTATCGCCCTTTGTGTCATTTTTAGATCGTCTTTTTATTCATTTTTGGATTGAATTTTGCTTCCGTTTCGATCGTTTTTTCGATCGTCTTTTGTTTAAGTTTTGATCATCTTTTAGATTGTCTTTTGATTCCGTTTCGATCATCTTTTACTTGGACTAGGGGGACGGATGAGCTTGAAACTATCTTAAACAGTACAGCGCTTAACGGTTCCCCTGGGGGAACATAGTGGGTCCGTGAGACCTTCTGAAAAAGTTCTTAACAGGGGAACTATTTTTCGGTCGTTAGGGGGACCGTTAATAGTGAACCTTAATTCCATCGGCCCTGCTAGCTCTGCCCCGTCAACGGGGCAGATGGGATAAAGAGTTTCATCGGCCCCGCTAGCGTGGGCGTCGGTGTTCAGCGGGGCCGATGAAACTCTTTTTCCCATCTGCCCCGTTGACGGGGCAGAGCTAGCAGGGCCGATGGGAGTAAGTCGGTAAAACGTAATCGAACGTCAGAAGGGAACAGTACCCTTACCACGGGTTTTTTACGTATTCGATTAAACATACTATATTGAGTATTTACTATGAAACTTCCTAAAAATCAACTTACTAGGTCCACCCGTCTCTGAGAATATCAGTAGTGACACACCGACAGACAAACGGACAAGAGAGTGATCAAAAAAGGGTTTCTTTTTTTCGATTTTTTCAAAAAGTCATGGTAGGGGTGCAGTACATGCCTCCGCTCAAGATGACAGCTGTCATAAAACCAAATAGTTTGCATTTAATACTACCTACGTGAAACTGAAAATGAGGTTAGTACAAAGAGGTACTACTACATAACATTACCGATCTCCTTTACCGAAGACCTCCGATGTTACACTTCTATCGCGCTTTTCTCATGCTATAGTTTGAATTATGAGTTCAAGCAGCGGAAACCTTAAGGCTATATTACACCGGGGCAACACTGTGCGGCATTGCGGCATGCCACAAGGCCGCATGCTACAAAGTAAAAAATGTCGCACATTGTGGCAAGAATTGTGCGGCATGGCAGCACCTTGCGTCACGTGGCAGACTGTCGCAACTTGTATCCGGGCACAATGGATTCCATGCGACATTTTTCGTGCGTCAAAACAGTTTTTAGGTTATGTTTTTGTTTGTATTTGTTTTGGAAAGAGAATTATCGGTCATGGAGTGGTGTAACGAAAAATATTTAGACTTTATTGAGGACTAGCTGCTCCCCGCGGTTTCACCTGCGTAATAATTTTCTGCGCAACTTTCTTAATATTTTCTCTTGACAATATCAAAGACAACAAAAAAAGAATTGGCCAAATTGGTCCAGGCGTTGTTGAGTTATGCGCTTACCAACACATTTTGCGATTCATTTTTATATTATAGATTATAGAAAGACTGAAGTGTTATAGGATGTCCGCAATTCAAATTATAAAATAATAGAGTGAAATGTGATGTTTTACTTGGTCTTGCACAAAAATACAATTTAGATGTAGATACTGTCAAAAAGAAAATAAAGAAACTCAGAAGTTTTTAAATAAGTCACCATCGTCTGCCTTAATCTTTGTTAGTAAACTAGTCCGTGGGCCATTCTGAAGTAACCTTCTTTTCCACCAACGTTTCTTCTTCCGTTGTTTAGCTGCATGGCTTAGTAGTACAAAATAAGCTGCTGCTAAAGTTACTTGATCAGCCATATTCTATGGTGTATGTATCCCCTCGATCAAACAAGTAGATGTTGCCTCGGCGTAAAATAGGCTGCCGTATGCCACATATGCCGCACATGCTTTCTATTTGTAGCATGCCACAAGGTGCCGCATGCAACAATGTGTAGCATGTGACACTGTCGCACGTTGTCGACTCGGCGTAAACGAGCCTTTAGATAGTATAAACAAAAAAGAATTTTCCAAATTGCTCCAAGAGTTTACGAGTAATCAGCGAACATACATAAAAAAATATATATATACGTGACCAATTGAGAACCTCCTCCTTTTTGATGTCGGTTCAAAAATATACAGGTAGTTATTTGTAGAAATCATTTTTTTTCCCAAAATTACGCAGCCCCACACAGGCGAAATAATGCTTAAAGTTGGCAAAAAACCTATTAACGTGATTTTTAGATTGGGTTTTTTGAAAAAAGTACTCCTATGACATTTCTCACATAAAAGTGATAGTTCTCGAGTGTTGTACATATTATGTGGGGGCCAGGGGTTGGGGTGGGGGGAAGTTAAGTTGTTAAATTATTACTCTTAACGCTTAAACGACTGGACGGATTTAAATGTTTTGTATATTATTTAAGCTTATGACCTGAAATTAATGCATACGCTGATTATACATAGAATATTTCAGTAATAAAAGACGTTTTATGAGAAAATATTTATTCTTCAGCATTAATCATGGACATTTCTGTGGAACTGAAAGCTACATGTTTTTTCGGTAGTAATTTTCGCAGTCCAGTTATAAAGGGATCAGAAGACACCATTAGTCGTTTAAAAGTAACTTTGTGAGCTTGCGTGAAAATTTTCTAGAAAATTTTTCTCTAAACTTGCGCACATCTTTGTTTCTACTCTCTTGAGCATCTTCACTTAGAAGACCTATAGCTATGCCATTCTCGGGACATAAAGTTTCATGGTTTTTATCCATTCTAGGAATATGGTCTCGAGAAACTTCTTTAACTAATTTCGATTTTTCTATCTCTCCAGAAGCTCTGTATTTCATTTGGGTAGCATAAGCCAGTTCTGACGATGTCATTTGCTGTCTTACATTTTCAGTTCTCTGTCGTTTAGACCTTTCGGTTAGCTCTTCAAAGTCCTTAGGGGTTCGACCACCCGATAGTTTTCTTTTACGAGACTGCGAGACTTTAAAACAAATATATTGATTAAACCAATCTTTATGGGCATTTAAACATCTTTCATAATGCCTTTGATACTTCTTAAGTTTCGTTTTATACTGATGAATTAATTTTTGCAATAAACTTTTAGCGTCACTTGAAATAACGGTCATTTTTAAGGCATTTTCCACTTTTCTATAAAGGTACTGCATTTTTTCAGAGTCATTTCTTGATGTCGACTCTCTATAATACTCAATAAGAGTTCTTCTACTTAAGTAAATCTCTTCAGAGTTTGATCCTAGAAAAAAAAATAGACAAAAAAATCAAGAAGTTCGACCTTTAACATAAAATACAAAATTTTGTTCCAGAAGCGCGAAAACGAGCATCTAAGTTCAAGTTATTGTGAAAGGGCAATGTGTAACGCTCATTTTAAGATACAATCTAGGGCTGGAGTCCGCTGGAGTTGGTACTTTTACTTTAAAAGAAGTTTGAATTTACGGAAATTAGCGATTACCTTCATAACAATTAAAAAATATATGAAAAATACTATTAAAAACACATGTTAACATATATAACAATAGCTCCTTACCTCCAGGTGTGGAATCCATTGCATAAATACGCAAATACACCACCAAAAGTAAAAATACTAACACTTGAAGTTCCAAGGTTAAAAAAACAAAACACATCCGCTCCTTAACGAGTTAAAGTTTGGACTGAGATAATATGTAACTGACAGGGCGGGGAGGGAGGTCGCTTGCGCAGGTAGCTAGACCATTTTGTTCGGAATATCACTTAAACTATAGAAACCCGTTATAGTACAGTTTGTTTTTTGATGTTATTGCCAACTTTTAGCGTTATTTCGCTTGTGTGAGCCCTGCCAGCTACCTAATAAAAAAAACTGGGTATTTTGGTCAAGAATTCAGAAAATTGGAAAAGGGGTCCGGACATTCAGTATGGGAGCGTGGTTATGTTATGTTTTTAGACCCGATGAATAAATAATGCCCAACGCTTTATAGGTTTTGTTAGATGGCATTATTTGTTATTTTCGATGGGTATGGGACTCAAAGTGAACCGCACACTTTTGAAAAATTATAGGTTATTATTTTTCTTTAAATATTCCATTTCCAAAACGTCTCGCTTTAGAAGTTGAATGTCCTTTTGTAGTTTGGCATAAAGGTTTTGGAATAATACATAATTTTACACAATTATTTTTGGCATAAAGTCACCGCGCACTTTTGGAAAATCATGGAACATCACGTTTCTTCAAAAACCTTGTATCCAAAACTCTTTAGAGGGTTGGTGTTTTTATTATTTGTTTTTTTTTCGATGCCCTCTATCGATAGGTATGAGTCTCAAAGGGCACCGTGCACTTTTGTGAAATCATAGGACATCACGTTCCTTCAAATACCCCGTTTCCGAGGCACTATAGATGTTTGGTGTGAAATCACTAATATTATTATTTGATACTTAATAAAAACCATATAAAATATTATTTGCACCAAAATATATTATTATTTGCATGATGTTGGTGTTATAAATACTATAATAACCTCTTATATTATTAATTTAAGAATATGAATCGAGACACAAAGGTAGTTGATAATTATGTTTTCTTTAATTTACAAAAATCTAAAGATAACTAGGAAGACAATGTATGTTGAAAGTTTTGTGCGAATAGAAATTGGACTTAGTTTTAGCTTATCATATTGTTGTGTATTATGTTTTATTTGTGAACTAGCTGTTGCCCGCGACTTCGTTCGCGATGTGGTTTTGGGTTATTTAGAATACTTAGCATTTTTCTGCATAGATACAATTTATCATTCGGTGTAAGTTATAAAAACAAAATAGGCAGTTACATTGTTTTTAAACTATATTTTTAATTGATTTGGCAAAGGCACTTTACTTACTCATACTCTGAAAGTAGGTCTAAAGATGCCTGAAGAGCGTGTAGAAAGAAAAACTTTCAGCCCTAGGAAAGATCGCTTTCACTGACAGCTGTCATGTCAAATTATGGCTTCGCGCGGCTTGTGCAATGTGTTTGTAGCCAGTATCAGTATCATTACGCATTAGGAACTTCAAAAACCTAACCTTCTTGCTTTAGGTAACACCAAAGAATAACAATTATGGCTTCGCACGGCTCATCCATACTGCCAGAGTTTAGTACATAATAGGTTTTTTCTCAGTAATCGAATTCAGGTAGATATATTTAGTTCAAGATATCTTATTTAATAAAATAAATGTAAAGATGAAAAACTGTAATTTAAATCTACGGACTTAGCGTCATTACTCAGTGTTTATAAAAATCTCTTCGGTAAGTACCGACGTATTTGAGTATTGAAAACATGTTGAAAACAAATAGCAAAAACAAAAAATCTACATAATGTATAACCTCTTTGGTCCCAACCTTGTAAGAGGATCAGGTAGTATGGAGTCTCTCATTCACTCTCGTTATAAGGAAGAATTTTATGTTTATTCGTAATGAAAAGCACTTGTTACCCAAGGTGTGAAAGTCACTCATTTAGTCCCTCGAACTATTAGCGCCCTCGCTACGCTCGGGCGCCAAACTCCGTCTCGGGACTCAATGAGTGACTTTCACACCTTGGGTAACAATGTACTATTTTTGTTAATTTTTCACAAATAAAACATAATAGGTACACAACAATATGATAAGCTAAAACTAAGTCCAATTTCTATTCGCACAAAACTTTCAACATACTTTGTCTTCTTAGTTATCTTTAGATTTTTGTAAATTAAAGAAAAAATAATTATCAACTACCTTTGTGTCTCGATTCATATTCTTCAATTAATAATATAAGAGATTATAGTATTTACACCAACATCATGCAAATAATAATCTATTTTGGTGCAAATAATATTTTACATTGTTTTTATTATCAAATAATAATATTAATGATTAAAAAGAAAGGCTATTGGACAGAACAAATACTAATACTTAAAATAACGCGATGCACATTGAGATCCTTACATATTGATAGCAGGCATTACGTTGTACAAAAAATGCTTTCACACCAAACATCTAAAGTGTCTCGGAAACGGGGTATTTGAAGGAACGTGATGTCCTATGATTTCACAAAAGTGAGACTCATACCTATCGATAGACGGCATCGAAAAAAAAACAAATAATAAAAAAACCAACCCTCTAAAGCGTTTTGGATACAGGGTTTTTGAAGAAACGTGATGTTCCTTGATTTTCTAAGAGTGCGCGGTGACTTTATGCCAAAAATAATTGTGTAAAATTATGTTACGCCTAGGGTTTTTATGTCAAAACCGATTTTTCCAAAACCTTTATACCAAACTACAAAAGGACATTCAACTTCTAAAGCGAGACGTTTTGGAAACGGAATATTTAAAAAAAAATGATAACCTATAATTTTTCAAAAGTGTGCGGTTCACTTTGAGTGCCATACCCATCGAAAATGACAAATAATGCCATCAAACAAAACCTATAAAGCGTTGGGCATTATTTATTCATCGGGTCTAAAATCACAGCGCAAAAAACATAACATAACACATAACATAGCTTTTCCAATTTTCTGAATTCTTGACCAAAATACCCAGTTTTTTTATTAGGTAGCTAGCAGGGCTACGTAATTTTGGAAAAAAAATTATTTTTACAAATAACTAGGTACCTGTATATTTTTTAACCGACATCAAAAAAGCAGGAGGTTCTCAATTCGTCACATATATATATTTTTTTTATGTATGTTCGCTGATTACTCGTAAACTCTTGGAGCGATTTGGAAAATTCTTTTTTTGTTTTTACTATCTAAGGTTTCCATAATTCAAACTATAGCAGGAGAAAAGCGCGATAGAAGTGTAACATCGGAGGTCTTCGGTAAAGGAGATCGGTAATATTATGTAGTAGTACCTCTTTGAACTTACCTCATTTTCAGTTTCACGTAGGTAGTATTAAATGCAAACTATTTGGTTTTACGACAGCTGTCATCTTGAGCGGAGGCATGTACTGCATCCCTACCATGACTTTTTGAAGAACTCGAAAAAAAGAAACCCTTTTTCGATCACTCTTTTGTCCGTTTGTCTGTCGGTGTGTCACTACCGATATTCTCAGAGACGGGTGGACCTAGTAAGTTGATTTTTAGGAAGTTTCATAGTAAATACTCAATATAGTATGTTTAATCGAATACGTAAAAAACCCGTGGTAAGGGTACTGTTCCCTTCTGACGCTCGATTACGTTTTACCACGGAAAAATATTTCGATTTCACATTTTTTAAATGTTTTTTTATCAAATATCTTAATTATTGTATTAAAGTTAAATTAAATCATAGCCTAAATGTTATTCTGATATATTCTGAACAAATTTGTGTGGACCTTGTTAAAATCTGTTCTGTAGTTTATGAGATTACCTGGTTCAAACAAACAAACAGACAGACAAACAGACAAACAGACAAACAGACAAAAATTCTAAAAACTACCCTATCGTGTTCAGCTAACGATTTTAAGGCGACCTGTGTATTTTTTTTCTGGATATCTTACAATTACAGATTTTTTGATGTCTACAGATTTATTATATGTATAGAAAATTAACACAAATAGTACATTGTTACCCAAGGTGTGAAAGTCACTCATTGAGTCCCGAGACGGAGTTAGGCGCCCGAGCGTAGCGAGGGCGCTAATAGTTCGAGGGACTAAATGAGTCTTTTACCCGAGGTAAACACTGTGCTTTTCATTACGAATAAACATAAAATTCTTCCTAATAACGAGAGTGAATGAGAGACTCCATACTACCTGATCCTCTTACAAGGTTGGGACTAAAGAGGTTATACATTATGTAGATTTTTTTGTTTTTTATTTGTTTTCAACATGTTTTCAATACTCAATTACGTCGGTACTTACCGAAGAGATTTTTATAAATTAGTTTATCCAACACTGAGTAATGACGCGAAGTCCGTAGATTTAAATTACAGTTTTTGGAACACGGTTTGTCTAGAAAATGTTATTTACACAAAATACACAATCATAAATGAAAAACCAGATTAAACTTAACACAAAAACATAATAAAATAACAAAAGATAATACTAATTAAAATCATTCAAAATGCAAGCATTTCCCGCCAGTATTTTTTTACTCAAGGAACGACACTGACCGCACGGTCGCATAAAGCCACATCTGCAACATCTTGACAGGGCGCCGGCAGAGGCGCAGCATGGTCATACATCGCTTTGACTATTTTCATCTTTACATTTATTTTATTAAATAAGATATCTTGAACTAAATATATCTACCTGAATTCGATTACTAAGAAAAAACCTATTATGTACTATACACTGGCAGTATGGATGAGCCGTGCGAAGCCATAATTGTTATTCTTTGGTGTTACCTAAAGCAAGGAGGTTAGGTTTTTGAAGTTCCTAATGCATAATGATACTGATACTGGCTACAAACACATTGCACAAGCCGCGCGAAGCCATAATTTGACATGACAGCTGTCAGTGAAAGCGATTTTCCCTAGGGCTGAAAGTTTTTCTTTCTACACGCTCTTCAGGCATCTTTAGACCTACTTTCGGAGTATGAGTAAGTAAAGTGCCTTTGCCAAATCAATTAAAAATATAGTTTAAAAACAATGTAACTACCTATTTTGTTTTTATAACTTACACCGAATGATATCTATGCAGAAAATTGCTAGGTATTCTAAATATCCCAAAACCACATCGCGAACGAAGTCGCGGGCAACAGCTAGTTGGTAATAATATTATCAAGCCGTTGAGGGCCACTTCTGTGCACCTAAAAACAACTTTTGTTCTACAACATTTGGAAATTCGAAAATATTTTTGAAAATTTTGATAATTTCGACATCAATTAGTTCCATACCTCAAAAGGTAAAAAAAGAAACTCCTATAAGATCAGCCTCTTGTCCGTGTGTTATCACAGATTTTCTCAGGAACGGGTGGACTTAGCAAGTTGAAATTTTCGTTCAAAAAATATATTGCCACTAGGGATGGGCCGAAATTCGTTTCACATTCGGTGTAACCGAACTTCGGCAGTTTAAACAGAACTTCGGCATTCGGCCGAAATTCTGCTAAAATGCCGAACATTCGGTATTTGATCATATCCAGAAAAAAATTAACAACTTAGCTGTTTTAAATCCTACTATCCTACTAATATTATAAAGCTAAAAGTTTGTGAGTATGTATGTATGTTTGTTACTCAATCACGTAAAAATCGCTAAACTGATTACCATGAACCTTGGTATGTAGATAACTGGAGACCTGGAATAACACATAGGCTACTTTTTATCCCGATTTCCTTGCGGGATCGGGACTTATGCGGGTGAAACCGCGAGGCGCAGCTAGTAACATAATAAAACAAAACCAGTAAATGAGAATCATAAGCGTTTATTTATTTTTTATCACTTATTTATTCTTATTATTATTATAAATGAATCTAAATTCTTATTTCTAAATAAAATATCTTTATTTTGATATCGAAATATTTAAATAATTATCGCCATAAATCACTACATAGGAACTTTTAATTTTTCTGAAAGTCCTTCCACTCATAATGTTCAACACTTGCAACTACTAATATTAAATATTGTTTACTTTTCCTAAACTTCGTTCGCGTAAGTAAACAAACAATAGTGCACGTGGTGACCCGTTCGTAATGATGACGTATTTATTTATGACGGGCCGCGGAATAATGAGCGACGCGGGGGTTGCGAGGACGGCGGGCGGGGTGTACGCACCAATAATTCAATTGAACGCATAAACAAGATTCGACCTGTCATTCTCAAGAAAGTGCAGTAAGAATTCGGCCGAACTTTTTATTTTCACCGAACATTCCGAAGTTCGTATTCGGTTCAAATCACATTCGGCCCATCTCTAATTGCCACAATACATGCTGTAATGTAATGCCAATTATATTTTCTATCCTTTCTTGGAACTATTTTGAGTAAAATACTAAGAATGCACCATCTCGCATCTCATTTATTTCTATTCAATTCGATAGGGACCGACGATAAGGAACTAGTAACACCTAACTACTTGCCCTACATATTTACATTGTATTTTTAAAACAGCATTTTTAATTGCTATTTCTCTAATAGAACACTTTAATAAATAATGTGAAAAAGCAGCTTATTATAATACTGTTACGTGACTTGCACGACTTATACTGACCTAAATGCAATATAATACAAACTACAAGTTGAAACACATTCCATCTTTGAAGGATATTACTGTTTCAGCTTTGACTTAAACAGGAAATAGAACTCGTGTAGGTTGAAACTAGAAAATGGAGTGGAAATGTGAATAATACCGACTACTAGCTGCGCCTCAAGTAAGTACCATTTATTATTTTGCCTTTTAAAGTAAAATATGTTCTTATAATCCTAACTTATATTAAAAATCCGAAAGTTGTTCATGCCTTCACTGTGAAACGATAGGATCAATTTACATGAAAATCGTCATAGTTGTAGTTTAGGGCAGGGCTTCCTAACTGTGCGTCGCGACGCTCATCGACGTGGGGCTCATGGGTTTACACTGGGGAGAGTGTAAACCTATGAGTTTCTTGTGCCTTCTTCTTATTTTTCGGAGCGTTTCGAAGGCATACATCCTAACTTAGTTATTGAGACGCTTCTAAGTGATTTCATGCAAATTGTATGCTTGATTTTTGATCTTTTTTTGTTTGCTTATTATTTATAACTTTTATAGATGCTATTTGGTGTTTTTCTGACAATTTATTATTAGGCTGGTAACAACTGGCAGGTTACTGATATGGCAAGAAGCAACTGGCAACTGGTATGGCAAGAAGGCCAGGACGTCGCAACAATATGGCAACTTCCCAAGGGCGTTACAGTTAAAATAAGTTTGGGAAGCCCTGGTTTAGGGGGTGGAGTAGGACATAAGATACTTTTGATCCCGAAATTCCCGAAAGATCGGGGCTTACGCGGGTAAAACTGTAGGGCGCAGCTCATAATAAATATAACGAAAATTGGTCAATTCCTATTCTATGGAAATATGTTCAAAAACTTGATTAGCACTTTGAAATACCCATTCAACTCAACTCAACTTTGAATAAAGCAATTCAACTCAAACAGACATAAAACTTGACATCGTGCTAATAAAGAAGGGTTTACTGCCATTGTAATAAAATTGTACGAATGGGCATCCCCCTTGCCAACTTGAATCTGAGCAATTGGTAGTCATCCAAAATTGACTCCTACAGATGTCGCGTAACTATCTATACAGGGTTATTGGTCATCTATACTTATATTATAAAGAGGGAAAGATTTTTTTGTTTGTAACGAATAGGTTCCGAAACTACTAGCCCCATTTTGATGAAACTTGGTATGAGGATACACTGATTTATTGGGAACTAGCGACCCGCCCCGGCTTCGCACGGGTGCAATGCTGATACTAAATACACTACAGAAAAACTGTGAACGTTGTATATAAAAACATAGCGGCCCGCTCCGGCTTCGCACGGGTATAAAATATATACTTAGACTATGTGATTAAAATCGATTCAGTATTTTTGATTTATTCATTACTGCCCGTGGCCCGCACGCGTTTTTGGAGTAAAACAATCCCCCTTTCCCTATACCATGAAGATTTCCTGCTATCTTTGGAATATCTAAATTCATACACTACATTTTTACTTATTTACTTTTTACATTTTTTTTGCCGCACCGGGCGGCCGGCCGGTACCGCCGCAAACGCTACGTCCCGCAATTTTTAAATCTGTAATATCTTCGAAAATATTCACTTAAATCATACGGTGTAAAGGGCCATATAGATCTATATTAAATGAACAATGTATTCAAGGTATTTAATTGGTTAAGGATTAATGCTGTATTGGTTAAAATCGCTTCGAAAATAAGCCATTATTTGTCGTAAAAAGTAAATGACAAAAAAAGTAATTGTGGGTTATCCATAAGAGATAGACATTATACCATCACGGACTTTTCTGTAGACCTTTTCAATGTGTACAATACTTAGTACATTATTTTGATAAAACTCGTTATTGGGAATAACATATCCCGATATTCTCACGGGACCGTGCACTTCAACAATCAACTTTTTAAGTTCTACGACTTTTGGAAAGTCTAAAATTTTTTGGTAATCTTTGAAATTATGTTTAGGTAACCTAAAATCAGCGGAAAAATCATGAACTTTAAGATTGTAGGTACATATTTTTCAAGTTTTATCGACTATTCTAAGTCTTTATTTTAAAAAATCTGCTGGTTCTCCAGTTAACATATCAAAATAAAAAATGATCGAATTTCTAAAAGATGTAGAACAAAAGTTTATTGTTAAATTGCAAAGAAATAGCCCTCAACCGCTTACTTATAATATAATTACCAATAACCCTGTATATCCTGTGTAAGGTATTAATCTACTGCAAGAACTTTGTGAAGCTAACAACTTTGAGACTTCTATTACCTTCTTCTGAGGCGTTTTTTATCAAAGAAAAACGCTTCAGGATTTTATGAAGCGTGTAAAGATCTATTTTTTTCTCTCGTTGTTTTTTGTGAGAGGTGTGGAAATCCTTTCACAGTCAACTAGGTAAGTAATGCTCTTTGAACTATGTCTTTGAACGAGTCTATGGCAGTCGTAGAGTGTAGGCGACGTTGAATAATTCACACCTCTAAAATGTTTACCCTTGCCACTCCGGTTTGCAGTTTCGAAAACATTTGTCACTAGTTTTGCCCTTTGTTTTCAGCCGCATAAGACCTGATTCCATGGGAATATCGAGATAAAAAGCAATCTTTGTGTTAATCCAGGTATCTACATATCTACGTATCAAGCTTAATCGGAATCGGTCCAGTAGTTTTATGCTTGGAGGAGTAAAAATAATACACATAGGATAGGATGATTTCTTCCCAATTCTATAAATTTCATTAAAAGATTCCCAATTCTACAGATTTCCAATCCTACAGACTCTGAATTCTACAGATTATCTGTAGGGTTCTACAGATTCATAATTCTGAACAAAAATTTAGTTTTGTTTCAATGTAAATTTTCATTTAGTCATATGTCACTGCAATGAGCAAATCAGCATTTATTAAATTACAGAATCGCTCCTCAAGAAAATTAAGTAATTTTCGCGCAAAACGAAAAATGTCTAAAATGTCGCATGGAACAATTTGGATTAATTTACGAGGAAATTATGTGTTTCGATGATAATTTTATTGGCTGCCTAATTTATTTTACACATGAGAAAAAGAAAACGCCTTGGGCGAGCACTGGTAGGCTGAAGGGAAAAGCAGCATTTTATTAAATAACGGAATCATTCCTGAAGAACATTTAGAAATTGCCACACAAATCGAAAGCTAAAATATCGCACGTAACAATTTAGATCAATTTACGAGGAAATACTTCCACTTCCCAGAGTTTTTGATGTTATCAAGATATTAATTCGTTCGTTGCGTAATTTATTTTTCCAACTTCGTATAACGCCGTGGACGCCTAAGGGCGTTTTACCACATCCAACGACTCTAAGAAACTCTCTCGAAAGCTTGGAGGGTAGAATAACGTATATTTACAAGGACCGGGACGCAACAAGACGGTAATTGGCCGTTGCGTCGTCGACGCCCGCGCCCTGTTACGTCACTACACTCCGTTTAACATCTCGTTATCACAAAATACATTTCTATTAGTAGCTACTTTTTAAGACGGTATCCTAGCAGCGCTTTCTCTACACAAATATTCCTGAACAATGCCTTTAAGACATTCTTTTTATATAAAACCAAGGTTTGCTGAACACACGTCACATTTGAGAAGGTCGTCAAAAGGTCACATTTTCTTTTGTAATTAGTTGTCAGAAAAAAGGAAAACAGAAGGGCTGGACATTGGACAAGTCATCATCATCCGAGCGATGTTCCCGGCTGCATTCCTCTCTGGAGCCCGGGGTCCGCTAACAAAAGGGTGGTCTAAGACGCAATCTTTTTTTTCATTAATCCAACATTTGTTGCAAGGATATGCCCTTGTTATTTACTTTACTAGTTTTTAAGGTTTTTAGAGGGTGTTATTTCCTTCATTATAACACTCGAACAGCAATGCTGAAAGTATCTCAATAAAGAACAAACATTAGCCTCAAAAAGTTGCAGATATTGCGTAAGTTTAAGAGTTTTCATAAGTAATGAAGAGAGCTGAGTGCTTTTACAGGACTTTGGCAAGCGCCTATCTTGAGTTCATCGACCTAGGGTATTTATTACGGGTTTATTTGCCAGAACTTCGAACTATTCAAGATAATTTAGTTACGGCAACCGCATCATCTGTTACCCTGTTAAAATCGTCTGCAGAGCAGCTAACAGGGCATAGAGAGTATGCCGTCAGGTGCGCCATCGTTGAGGCGGCCCTTCCACAGTCATACAAAGTGTCAGAAACCTCACCTAGCCATGGTGTCCTTGCAAAGGTCAATTTGGGTCCGTAGGATATGTATATTAATCTTTGGTAAAGTCTCCGTGCCATCTGTGTCATGTTTAACTTTTTAAATATCTTTTTAAAGACATAACATTCAAACAGACTTCACATGTAATTGCTTACTATGCTTTAGCATCATAATTTTCGTAGCAATATAATGTAAAATGTTTTCCGCCTATATTATGTGAGTATTATAAGTATTTTTCTTCGTACAAATCATTCAAATCCATAATATATAAGGATATAAATAAGACATAAACAACAGCTTGAAACAACGACATCACGAAGTTGTCAACTTGGTTGTAACAAGGTTATATATTCAGATAAAAGAAAACGAAATTGGCACATTTTTACATTTCCTACGACATTTTATTATCTGTTTTTAGATTGAAATATAAAAGAATTTCCTTAAGCTTTTTTTTCAGAAGATTTTCATAGACTGGATTCATCAGAACTTAGTGTATGGTCAGTAAATGTCATTTATTATTTCAGGCCCTAAATCATGTCTATCGCGAAATACCAGTTAAAAATAAAATTGATGGTTATTGTATGAAAAATTGTAATTTTTATCCAAGTTTGTAACCTTTTTGTGTGAAATCTTTTCTAGCGTTTTCGAATTTTTGTCTTGTCACGATGTAGTAAAATAATTAAACTACAAACGGATAGAAACATTAATTTACTCGTATCATGCCATGATTAATAATTTTACTTAAAGGCGAAATGGATTTGGCGAAATTCGTAGTACAAGTCCTTGACGAATCAAAACAAATTAACAAATAACCGTGATAATTGCTTGAATTGATAATGAATCGACCATTTTTTTAAAGATTGACTTACCATTGCAGTTACCTCTTGAAGATAAATCTGTGTACTTACCTGTAATAAGCAAAAACAAGATATAAACAAGTATGACAAGTACCTAAAGATTTTTATAATTACAAGTTTCATTGACGAAAGAAAACGACAGAAGCTGGTCAATAAAATAGATTCAACGTATGTTTGTATACGTCCGAACGCCGTCATATACGGCGTTCGGACGTATACAAACATACGTTGAATCCATCTTGTTAAAAGCTTTCATTTAACTTGCAGTGTATGTATGTATGAATGTATGTTTGTTCGGGTGGAATCTTGCAACTTAATTTTGATCCACTTCCCGGTTATCTACAGTAATATTTCATGTGTGTATGGAATAAAATGACTTGTACATTCTGTCGCAGTGGCTTCATGATACTTGAACTTTCTAATAGCCTCCGAATTTATTTGTGTTTATTAGTTTAAGAATATAAAGTGTAGATTAAGTAGTGCAGTTAAAATAATTCTGATCGGTATGGAGTTGCTATTCTTTATGAGATGGGCTGATAGTAAATGCCTTATACGTAATTTACGCTTAATTTTGGCCGTACCTCAAAAGGTGAAAAAGGAACCCAAAAAACACTCTCTTTTCCGTCTGTTTTAATTATAGTTAACAGTAAAACCATTCTCAATTATTTTTGCATTTTTATTTCAATATGTCCTTTAATACATCATAATACATACATACATAATGTCTATATGCGAAAGCTCATAAATGGTGTGTAGAATTAATTTTATGTATCATATTCTGAATAGTTCACTGTCTGCTTTCCGAATAAATAAAAATAAAATAAATAAAATACTCGTGTCCCTGAATAAACACAAACAAGAACAGAGTTAATCAACCCTTTACGTAAATTAATCTGTTTAGGCGTGATTAAACGTCAAACATCACATCCTAATATTATTAAAGCTCCTATCTCGGCAATGTCTTTGTTTGTTGAGCTGATATCGATCTGGGTTTATTTGCCAGAACTTCGAACTAGGCCGAGATCAGAGATACTCCTATTTGACATACGGATATTTGGTATTAAAACTTCTAGGCTTAGGAAATACAAAAAGATAATATAATTAATAAACATGGATTTAACTCATCATAATGCAAAAAAGTGTCAGATCTCACTCACGGCTGGAAGGAAAGTATATTAAAAGCAACGCTTTTAAACAGTAAGTAACCTTATCCGAATACCCTAAAATTATTTTTTAATAAAATATTAAAACCGACTTCAACGCGGTTTCATATAATATATGCCCTCATCCATTAAAAACAAGAGAATAAATTTCCTCCTTTTTTTATACCATTCACCTGAATCTTATTTGAAAGAGTTCAAATTGCGATTGCTTAACCAGAATTACAGTAGTTAAAAACTAAATAACTATTCAAGGAATGAAGTCATTTCTAGAAATTCTTAAAAAAACAAATCAAATTCTCAGCTCATAAAAAGCATTCGCAAAACACGAAAGAAAGTCGTTAATACAGTAGAGAAATTGATCGTGCTGGAAAATGGAGCGGAACAAGGTTGTGATTTAGGTTGCCTCGACGTCGACGTCAAATGTATTGAATAACTAAATGAATGCGAAATGCGACCCAATGACTACGGACAATACCGAATGGGATTAAAATGGAAACACGTTAAAAGGTAACAGATATCAAAAGAAACGTAACGACGAATTAAGTAGAGAAGTTTATAATGATAAATTCAGAACAGAATTAAGGAACTCTTATAATTATGTTGATGACGCAAGAATTGTTTGAAACACGAACAAAGGCAGGAAATAAAATTAACATAATGAATAGCAATAACCTGTCTAAAGAAGGAATGTACCATGTTTATGTGTGGAAGAAGAAGAAAACGAAGATAAAGAAAAAGATAAACGTTTATTTAGACAAGCAGACCATAAAATATAACAAACATTAAACCACTTGTATTTGGAAGGAATAGGCATCTTGTACAGTATTCAGTAGGTAGAAGCTTAAACATAATGATGATAAAACGGTGATTATCCACTGGATTAGCATCGCAAAAATGTCACAGTAAATATATCCCAAAATTCCCATAATGGTTAGCGTAATGTATGTAAAGTTGTCCCAAACCATTTAGCAGGTCGTTAATCATCGTTTCGGGCAACGTCCATGGAAGTTTAATCAGCAGACATTCAGAGACCCGTCATAAAATATGTTGGTGGTCAATTTTAATGCGGCACTAAAGGCAGCTACTAGAACAGCTTTAGAAAACTTTCTTAGGAAACCAGGATTTATTTAATACGCATATCTTATAACAAAGACAGTAAACGTACAATATATACTATAATCTGCAGCTGAGTAATATCCGAAGAGACATTTCACTGTAGATTCCAGTTAAGCTTTTGAGCTCGAAAAATGATGAATAAGGGTTCCTCAATATAAAACTTGGCGAGTCTCTCGGCTGGAAAAATATATTGAAGTAGGTAGTTAGTCTCCTAAGGTCAACGGTTCTTGGAATAAATTTAATTTGGTGGCTTTTTATTTTATTATCGAGGAAATTGTGAGAGTGCTGCTTCGTGAATTGATTTAGGTAACTTACGATGTCTTTTCTGATGCAAGGTGTTCTGATTTTACATTCTTAAATGAATTTCTGATCTATAGTAATATAATTCAAAAGATTACTGTAAAATTTACTACCCATACCAAAATATGTTTGATTTTACTTTTGTTTTATATTTCATGCCTCGGAATCTAAACACGTAGAAAGTATTACTGATGCCACTTTAATATTCATAAACATTGCATAACCCCAACACGCAATTCAATAGCAGGGTTTTAATACGTAATGCAAAGCTATCACAAAATTTCGAATCCGGCGGCCCAGCAAATTTCCCCCAAAAGGGTAGAAACTTGAATGGATCATTTAATACTATTTGAAATTACAATTCTTACAAATTCGAACCAAAAATCCATTATTCCATTATAATGTCGTCAAGTAAAGTTCGCAACATTTTAAGTAACAATATTAAAACTTCATTGAAACAATAAGTCGATGAGTAACAACTCCCAAAAGTCTTGTCGGAAGTAGGAGCCATGGCGTCGCATAACCTGAACACTAGACGCTGAAAGACTTCTCGCCAGTGGAATATAAGCTTTATGAACTATGTAACGTAGGCGAGAGAGTTGATAATGGTGTGGAGACGCCGAGGCGGCGTTACGTAACCCAGTCTCGTATTGATCGCGTCGTTTCCCTCCCCCACACACCCCGCTCTAGACTAGCGCGGACCAATCACAGAGCACGGTTTAATTTTAATTTGATAGCCGTTAGGGTAGACGTGCCTCTGATTTGTCAGATCATAACGTAAAGTTTAAAGGTACGAGTAAGGTGTACGCGCGATCTGTCGCTACACTTTTCATCGTTCCTACCTACAAATTGCTATAAGACCCATTCATTGTTTCCATTTTATTCAAGGCCTGATAAACACCTTTATACGGTTTAATTAGAACGGTAACAATTATAAGGCTTATTGTCACCTTATTCATTTTGCGCTTATAGAATATTCTTTGTTTTGACAGTTATATCACTTTCAGATATATGACAAGGTTATTTTAAACGGGATATTTGGCATGTTTTTTTTGACATGGCCCAATGCTGAAAGAAATATTCCGTTTTAAATAGCTTTAGAAGTGAGAATAACTATGTTAGTTTAAATCATATAACATCAATAGGTTAGTAAATAGAAAATATATTGAATATATGAATGTCAGGGAATTATTGAGGCATATTGTTCAGTAAGCAGGATCTGACAATGGCCCTCGTGAAGGAGGTGGGCGGCTCACTGCTGAATAGAGTCTTCGTAACCTATTGAAAGCTTCTCAGGTATTCAATATCTGGAAGTCAAGTGAGATATCGATTTTTCCAGAGAATTGATACGTTACAATTATTTATGTCAATTAAATGCTTTTGAATAAAACATATTTGGTAAATGAATAATAACTCTAGCTAGAAAAAATTACGCCAGACTAGAAGATTGAAACGTCAAAAATATGAAACGATTTCGATGTATTCTTTCACAAATATTTTAAAGTTAAATAAAATACTAAAGTTATAGAAGCTAGAGCAATGCAATTTAAATAAGTAACATAATACAAATGAAACAAATTAACTTAAAATACATGAAGAAAAACAAGGAATAAGAAAAATAAAAATAGACAAAACAATTAATCGATCAAGCCACCTCCCAGCGTTTGCAGTGCAAAGCTGCCCAAAATGCTAGAAGCAGTACTGAAAGTAACCTTGTTACTTAAAAAACCTATTGAATCAGAAATGCTAGAAATAAAACAAATACTTACATAATTTAATTAAGTTAAAAGAAGAAACACGACAATCGAAGAAACTATTCAAGTAACAATCAATAAATTCCTCGAAAGGAATGAAATGTAGAACTAATTTGAAACGGGAGGGTTCGGCTAATAACCAGCCACTATTGATCAATGACGGATGTGCCGGGTCAGATCGATGAGACTCCCTGGGGATATCTCCGGATAGATCAGTTATTTAAGTGAGGAAAATAAGCAGACCAATTTAGATGATTGAAACGCTTCTTGTGGCTTAGGTAGAAAGCTCTCGGATCAGTGTGGGACTTTTAATTTGACCGTAGTAGGTATTGCTTTTTGTAGGAACTACATTTGAAGGTGCTTCCGGCTTCTACTTATCTACTTACATTAAAGATGGAATAAACGGAATTTATAGTTTTCAAAATGTCACGTCTGTCTTTCTATTAAAACAATTAAAAACTACTAAACATAATATATTAAACTATATGTTCAAATGTATAGTCTGGGAAGGTCGTGCTTAGGCAGAACCTGAATTTACCTGAATAATCATCAAAAACTGCAGGTCCACTTTTACCGGACCAAGCCAAGTAAAACCGTAAAGAGTAGCTAGAGAAAAGAAAAAAAGACTCAGAAACTACAAAAGCTACGAGTCTGAAACTTCGCGTGGGCGTTACTTTTAGCAGTTAGACGCCTCCTAAGATTTTTTTTTTGAAAATTCGATCCCTAAAGGGATAAAAAGGGCTGTTAAAGTATGCAGGACGACAATGCACCCTGCTGTTACCACAATAATGACCCCGATTTTCCCACGAGATCTAATGCAGGCAAAACCGTGAAGCTTAGCTAGTTTCATATATAAGTGAGGATAAAGTTAAATGACAAATAAAATAGAAAATCCAACCCCTAAACAGGTCGTGTTAATCGATAACCCCGACCGTAAGAAGCATTTAGGTCTCGGCCGAGGCGATGCGACATCGACATAAGCAAGGTTACCTCGCAGCTTAGGCGCACGGATCAATAGGATAAACGACACCTGTGCCACCACGGCTCTTTAATCTTATAATAGGTGTACATCTTCTATTCATATATAATTCAGCCTCTGACTGACATATCGACGCACAGCTCAGACCAATTTATTGATCGGGCTAAAATTTGGCTGTTATGACGTAGGTATCCGCTGAGACAGGGTTTTGGAAAACTCAACTTGTACGCGGAAGAAGTCGCGGATATAAGCTTTCTTCTATAAATATACAATTCACGTCCTGACTGACATATCATAAAATGTGGCTGTTATGATGTAGGCATCCACTAATAGGTTTAAGAAAATTAACGAAATTTAATAATACTTAAAAATAAAATTTAAGAAAATTAACTTTGATGAAATCTAGGGTAAAAGCATGTAAAAGCTGGTAGAGTATAAATGCCTGTCAGTTAAAGAGAGCTCGTGTCGCCCACTAGACCGATCCTAAGCAGTTGTTAGAAATCGTATTTTTTTAAAGCATAAACCTTTACTTTCTTTACAAAAGCTAAAAGAACTACTGAGGCTTCGTTGATTCGATTGATCTCATACAATTTCATCCCACATCAAAAACCCTAACTTTTTTGTATTAGTAAGTCCAAAACAAAAGGCTATTTCATAATTGAAGTATGTACGCCAGAATTATAGATCAATGGTTTGGGTTTTTGAGTAATCATTCTTAATTTATAAATCCTGTTATTGAAAAACGACACAAAAACAACATTTGAACAAACAAATACATCACAAAAGGTGAAATATTATATTTGTTTGTGAAACCAATTTCAGTGTCGATCGGTAAACAATATTAATCCTGGAACCGATACCGTTTCTCCGTTTCATTAAAGCTTCCGCAGACTACGGATTTTATCGGTATTTACCGGTCGTTCAAATTAAAAGCCCTGATTGGCGCATAGACTAATGCTGCAACTTTATAATGTATACTTGTACGAGTTAGTCGCTGATTTCTTTTCTGTCATTTTCAGATGAACAGGACGTTTTTCGTCGCCATACCTTATTCGTACAGCAACGGAATGGAATCAGTTGCCTGCGGCTGTCTTTCCAGACGTGTACATAAATTTATATCATCAATTTATAAACATACATTTACAAAATACATCATCTTTTTTGCTAATGTGCTCATTTTCTTTTTAAATT
This sequence comes from Idaea straminata, assembly GCA_951213275.1. NCBI lineage: Eukaryota > Metazoa > Arthropoda > Insecta > Lepidoptera > Geometridae > Idaea > Idaea straminata. The sequence continues at coordinate 828,905 of OX577862.1, forward strand.
AGTTCATTGGACTTTTTGGTGATTCGGGGATTTTAACTTTAAGGGCAGGTGCTAATAAAGCTACCAAAATCGACCTTTGTTTTAAGCAACTCTAAGTAATCAAATACTCTTTTTTTGTTATTTGGATATAAATGGATATTGTAGTTTAATAACCATATTTTTGTTTATTGTGGTTGAAAACATGATATGAACAACTTCGTTCGATAAAAAAAATGTTAGAAAACAGAGAGAATTATTAGATCGTTTATCGGGTTTTATTCAAAAATAGTTAACGTTTGTTTCTAAAAATGAATCAAATGATAGGTTTTGACCTCTAGGGACTATATTTGTGGATAATAATGCTAAAATGTTTTGCATATCGATCACATATAACAGTTAGCACGCAGCACGCTACGTCTTTAAGAGCGCGGGCTAAGGTAATGTGAATACCTACACACGGTACTGGAAGAGCGCCTTAAAATGCTATCAGCGAGGTATTGGTCAACTAAAAGTCGTTTATCTGAGGAGGCCGAAACCTGCTTATAATTTTCATTTATTTTTACGTGTTCGTTTTGTCCATTATTCAGGAGCTTTCAGACTTTCAGGGGATTCGGAGTAAATTAGAAATGGGCTATTGTTTTAATTATGAAAATTAATTAGACAATAAGACCGATGGAATTATATTCACTGAAGGCAATATTACTATTTACGAAATTCCTTTTTTTTACTTGTGGTTTGTCTAGTGTCTATATAGGCCTCTATTTTGTTCTAACCCAGGGGATTCATATCGATCCTAAATACTTTTATTTTCTTTCTTATTTTACTCCTTTAACATATCCAAAAATCATGCAAATCGGTGACATAAATAGTCCTAGTATCAAAGAAAATATAGAAAAATAAAAAAATTCTAAGCGTTTTAAAAATCCCATATGGAAATTTAAAAAAAAACTACTGAATAAACAGTAGAAAATGTGTTAGTTTTATAATTGTAAAAATTTTATGATATAAAAAATAATCATAAAAATCGGTTAAAGTAATGTCCGAACATCTATTAAGAAACATAAAAACATCCAAATTGAGAACCTCCTCCTTTTTTGCAGTTGGTTAATAACTTACAAGAATGATAAAATAACAGTATCTATATACATAGTAGTTACGTCATCCTCTTATTTTCTCTTGACTGTATAAATTCTGGATACTAACATAAAATATACCCAAAATTTTGACTGAATTATTCATGTTTTCACCAAGCCATATACATAGCATTTAATATTTGGCCGTCACTGCGACGGAGAAAAGATGACAGTCTTAAACGAGATAATGTTTAGAACAGCTTTTCGAGTAAACATTCCTACTTGGTAGCCAAAACCCATACACATTTAAAAAAATGGACATTTGGCCCGCAGACTAGTTTTTTCGTGGGCGAGATGTACCCTAACCCTTCTAATTGCGCTTCTTCGCGCGACCGATGCCTCCGAAGCGATTTCTATAGAACAATTTGGTCGCATCCCCATTGGTTTCGTAATCCTTGCCCTATATTTATAAAATTCTCGTGTCGCGGTGTTAGTTACCTATGTCCAAAAACCAAAACGATTTTTATTGTGTAAGTATATTCGTTAAGTCTGAGAATCGAACAACATCTATTTTTTCTTTTTGTAAATGGCAAAACAACGTTTGCCGGGACAGTTAGTTGTTCTATAGAAATCGCATTGCATCAGACGCATCAGCGCCATAGAGTGCTCATGTCATTCGTCCTCCATTAAGCCGATCGTACGCCAATGCTGAAGATGCATCGCACATCGACATCGCACAAGTAGAAACGAATCGGTCCAGCGCGAGGGAGACGGGACGCGGTAGCCCTTAATTTGACCAATCACGAGCCAGAACACAGATGAATTTTATAGATTTATCGCAGTGATGCATCTTCCGTCATGTGCGTGCGCCTATATTTTCATATATTTGTTGTACATAGAAGCGATGTTTTATATACTTACATGTTTTTGTATTTGGCATAGCCGTACCCTAAGCAATCGTTATAACACAGTATTTTCATAAAAAATAACATTTACCGATGAAACGTAATATTATTTGTTATTATACTTCGGAGAATTGTGTTTTCAACTTGGAATTGATCATTTCACTAATATCGCAAAGAAATAGGAGCATTTATGTTGCAAAGATACTATCAATACGTTTATTTGTATGGAGCGAAGCTTATAAAACATTTCATACTAGTGAAAACTGTTCATACTAAAACTTAGTCAAGTATATTCGTCCTCAATTGTACCATATCGCGGGCTGATTTACGAGAAGCCAAGGGTAAAGGAAGGTCAATTTGCAACGACTACGTCTATAGACTTCTACCATTGGTTTATTGCCGATAAGGGTTGAATGATTCGAACGGTCTGTCTTTCGACGTATCAGATTTTGTGATGTAATAATGTCAGAGGTTTTCTTCTATACTTCTAATATAAATAGAAAGGGCAAAATTACTGTACTTGGAAGCAAAATAAAATCAAGTCTATGGTTCTTAGAATATATAGTAGAACCGGAATTCAGTTGTTTTTCATTATCTTCATCAGTATCTGACGCCATTACACATATAGTAACTTCAAGTTTGAAGGCTTTCGCAGCTTTTCGTTAATAATTCAGTTTCTACCTGAACTTTTAAACCAATTGAAATCTGAACAGCCCTAATTTTTGGGAAGGTCATGGTAAACTTTACATCAAAATCCACCAAGTAGAAACTGAACTATTAACGAAAAGCTGCGAAAGCCGCGAAAGCCTTCAAACTTGAAGTTACTATAATATGTGTGTGTATGGGTGTCAGATGCTGATGAAGATAACGAAATAACACCCCGTCGTTTTTGCGTCGGGGGTTAAAAACACGTGACTTTAAATGCTTATTTCTTGTTTGCACATCTAGTTCACGCAATAATTTCTTATTAATCTATAAAAATAGAGAATTATATCATATTTTTTTCTATTTGTGTATAATATGCTCAAGTATTCCCTTGCCATCATTCTTTTCAATAAATACAGATAAATATTAGGTATCCCTTATGAATTAGACATCCGCTAAAGATTTAGGAAAATCCAACGCCCACGCGTACAAAGTCGCGGACAAAAGCAAGTTTATAACAAAATGATCGTTTATCCATTCATCCTCTTATTTATAATTGTTGATTAGCGTAATTAATTTTTGTCACGTTTTCGCTGATGAAAGACCAACACGAGAATACTAATATCCAGCTAAAGCGTATTTAAATAAGCGAGTAATATTTTGGGATTTATGAAAAACACTCCTACACACAGTTTCACATTTATAATATAAAATTATTATGGGAATGTTAAATATAATTTGGAACTGAAACTCCAGAAGATCAAATGAAAACGTACTAGTAATATTTTCCAATAAACAAATCGAACCGAAGCTGGAGCCTATTCCTATATGTCATATTCATCTTTAGGGTTCCGTACCCAAAGGGTAAAAACGGGACCCTTTTACTAAGACTCCACTGTCCGTCTGTCTGTCTTCTGGCTATATCAGACAGTTAAAATGTTAAAATTTTCATTTAATTTGATAGCGAACCTTAAGGTGAATATAGCATTGGTAAAAAAAAACAACCCAAAATCTAGGTTTATTCAAATTCAAATAATTTATTTCAGACAATTTACATCCATTATTGTGAATTTAAATTTAATATTTTTTTATTTTTTGGTTAGGTGTTCCTGTTCTAAGAAGTAGCAACATGTACCCAAGAGGGGCCACCACAGGATTTCTGTTACACTCTGTATACAATGTTTCCAACAGTAATCTATTTAAAGCTATTTACAAAGAAACCCGTGTACACCACCCTTAAAACCTTCAGTGAATATTAATTGCTCAGCTTCTCCGGACCATTAATTAGATTTTACAGGGCCTTTTATTTTACTTCAACGGGTTACGCTGTAAAGTTCAACGGTTTGCGGCCGTATCATGGTTATGGCCAGTGTTGATTCCATTTTGTGGTATTTGGTGAAAACAAGGTCGTTCATTTTAGGAAGATATTAATGATAATAAAGTAAAATGATACGAGCAGAATAAATTATGAGCAATTATGCTTTAGGATGACGTAGCATCAGGCCGGTTTATAGTGAAAATTCCAGAAACCCACATAAAACCTTTTGCTTCGCCTCCTTTTTCGTACGGCAAGGGAATGGAATCAGTTGGCTGCGTCTGTCTTTCCTGAAGTTTATTTATCTATCTCTTTTGTTTCATATGTGAATAATATATCGCGTGTTTGTTTGAATAAGTTCTCTTTTATTCTTTTTTTGGGATTTTCAAGTCACGAGTGAACAGTTATCTTCTAGGAAAGCGTGCTACATCTTAGACCGCATCGTCACCTATTATCAGGCAGGTGACAGTGGTTAACGCTGACCTACCATTTGTAAAAAGGCGTTTAAGTTACGTAGCAAACATTTTCCTGTACAACACAACATCTAAAATGTAATAAACAGAAATCCAACTGCACAAAACCACACTTAACCACGACACAACCCTTAAATCGCATAAGAAACCTAAACCGGCTATAAGCTGGAACTATAAGCCACTTGCCCGTGTCCCAAAAACTTGAAGATTACACAACACCAATCGATAGGACAACGAACCCACAAAACCTGGCAACAGGAACAACTTTAGATGTGTTTTATATAAGACCAAATAAGCAATGCTTCTTACATTTTAAACCAAATGCATCGCGAAAAAAGATATTCGAACATATAATTGTCACTCTTTTGTCAATAGCAGGTTTAGACAATCAATCCTACAGGGAAAATATGAGTACTAGCTCCTGCCAGCAGCTTCACCTGCCATTTCACCTTCTTAAGTTTAAAATTCTGACAAATGCTTTCTTAGTGTATCTATAGGACGAGCGGTTTAAATTGTGCGTTAATATATTAGTCAGTCACTCCGGAATTTCAACTTTGTTGGAAACTTTTAAACCCATTGCAATTAAATTTGATATAAAAGAGCTGGATCCCAGGAATAACTCATTGTTTACGTTTTGTTCTGATTCTCAGACGGGATCAAGACTCACACGTATTATACCACAACGAGTTGCTTTCGGTAAAAAATACAACCGAGTGTTAACAAAGCTCGATGTTTTTCTAGGAAAGGGTAGTGTACAAATGGTCATGTTGAATAACTTTACTTAAATAAATAATGATTGTCGAGTTAAAGCAAAAGTTTACAGTGGAAGGGGAAGTCATGGTGATGTTGAGCGTGCAAACGATAATGAAAATTTATAGGAGTTTAACTTTGTTGCTCTGACTGTTTTTTTTACAAAATCAGACTAAATAAAATAGTAGAAAATGGCAGTATTACTACTAAGGCTAAAGATGCCAAATACAACAACTATATTTTTGAAATGAATGCAGACCCCGTTAAAGGTAGTCCGGCCCTTTATGGAAAGTAACTAAGCATTGCCCAGAACCGAGACGCTTTAAAAATTTAAGGGAGACGGGGGGGTGTTAACAATTACTTTAAAAATCATGCAGAAACAAATAAACATACATAATAATATACGGCGCGTCACTATGTATGGTAGCTATTTTTTACACGAAAGGTATTCGAAACTTCAATAGACATTGTTACATTCATGTTAGACATACATTGAACAAAACTGCTGATAATAATATCAAAATAGCAAAATAATACACATAAATTCGCGTGATTACGACCAATAAAATATCAGAGACAAACTTGTAATAAAATTGAATCACCACATTTTTTACGTACAAACAATTCTGACCATTTACATCGTAGCTATCGTTGAACAAAACGTTGTGGCAATTCAGTTGGTATTATTGTTAATCTTAAGTAATGGTAAGCTGATCGAAGACGAAATGGATAGTCCTTCTTCTTTTTGTATCAGAGGTTCAGCTAAATTAAAATATGTTTGACAAACAGCTTGCTATAGTGACGGCGGCAGCATCATTGGCCTCGTAAAGGTCGTCCAATGTGCAGGTGTTAGGACATTGGTGAATGTGCTTCATATTCACAGACTCTTATTTTGTCTGCAGCAACCAACTTAGGCCCTGGAGGTGTAATAAGTAACACGAAAGACGACCACAGATTCGGCATAAAGGAGACGCTGGATAAATTGCATACGATATATAGGATGAATCCCTTCTCATCTTTCATATAGCTGCACATGGATTTTACTGAGAGGGAGCCTTGAAGAGGATGCTGAGAATGAAGCAGACAACCTTTCCGGAGGATGCATCATATTTCCAGAGTCGTTTGGTTTTGGAAGGCAGAACCACAGGGCAGAACCTTTTCACAGTGCTGAATCAGTGCTCATCTTTCGTGTCCAAGCGTAAAGTTTACCTAGAAAGTGACCATGGAAAGAATGCTAAGAAAAGGACAGACACCACCTTACCGGTGAATGAGTTAAGTCGGTTACTTGGGACTAGCACAAGACCGAGTGGCGTGGAACAATGAAAAGAAGACAGTAAGTAAGCGCTTCTATCGTGTTTATAGCCGTTTAATAGCAATAGTGACTAGCAATAATGACGGCAGGGTCTACAGCACTTATCAGAAGTAAAGGCAATATGAGCAGGAAAGCATAAATGTGCCATGTCCTGCTTTGGAACACCGCAGTTGCACTCGGATTGCGACGAGTATACCCACTTAACTTCGGTTTACAGCGCCCCACCCACCCCAGAGCGGAATCGATTTAAGCGCCGATAGAGAAACAGAGATAGCCTATCAATAAAACGAACAAATCATTAAACGATTGCCGGTTTGATTGATTACTCTGAAGAGTTTATCAGTATAAGAAACGCGTTGAAACAAAACTGAAGGAAGGATAAATAGACTGATACGCCATCGTCGTCGTCGCCCCATCGATCAATAAGGTAAGACGTAAAAGGATCATTAGTCATAATCTACGCCATTACTTTAAAAAGTATCTCATGGGTTTCTCCGCAATTTTATAGAGTGTATATTGTAAAAACATTACACAACCTGTTTGTTTTATTTTTGAACATTTTTTTTGGGGCGATAAGAAAAAACATATCTAAACAACTAGGCATCACCCTTGGGGAAGCAGAGGGAATCCGCGAGACCCTCTAATCGAATTTAATTTTAAATTAGCTCATCAACTCCCCTAGACTACGAAATCCGATAAAAGTGAAAAACTCTCATCGGCTTATTTTAATCTCTGAGGAAAATAAATAAATATGATTTTACGGTATCCTTTAAAAATTGAAAAATTGGAAGTTTTTCCTAAAAATGTGTGCCATTGATGTCTACGTAATCATATTTTTGGAAAATATTTTAACAAAATATTACGAGTACTTCTGAAAGAAAATACCGCAGAAGATAAATTTCTCCAAAGTTCCACAGACAAGTTTGGTGTGGAAACTAGCAGATATTTATATGCAAATGTGTTATACGAGGAGTAGTTTCTAGGACTCGTGACTCTTCTGATATTGAAGCTTGTGATAAATGTACCGTTCTTGTACCAGATGTATAAATATAGATATATTAGCTGGTCCCGAGGTTTTATGTTAAATTATAGTGGCACTAAGTGAATTGAGTTAAAACGCCATTATACGATAAACGCATGAAATCCTTTAAAATAATTTAAATTAAATAAAAAAACTTTTTTTTATGTTAGAATTAAGGTTTAATATTCTACAATAAAGATTTAATCTATCTATCATCTTTAAATTAATATATTATGATCCCTGCAATATTCTCTAGAATGTAAAGTAAAAGGATGTTGTAACAAAATAAAAGTTAAGTATTCTATACTTTATCTGGCTACTTAGCTTGGGGCTAGATGGCATTGTATCCTGCAATATTTTAAAGCATAAGTACGGTCGGGTGCATAATTGCAGGCCCACCGTAGAGCTCCAAAACGGCTGTAATAAGAATGTTTTCAACACAAGCAAGATTCTAGGCACCTGTTGAAGTTTAAACTCATCAATTAATCAAACATTTTTTTTAAGAATGGAAACATTCCAAAAATAGTAATTTACGAACTCTACCGAGGGCTGCAATTATTCAGCCGACTGTACATGGTATACTAGAAGAATTCATACACCAAATGAGTCCTTTTGAAGCAGTGACAACAGTAGGTAATTCGACCACTGAAAGAGATGTAATTTCCAAAAGAAATGACTGTCATAACGAAGTAACTATCCACTAACAGAAACTACCAAATTATCTCCCTTTGTTTGTGCTTTTGGTAATATTGGATAGACACGTTTCCTGGAGACGGGGGTCCTCAAATCTGAATAATGTAATTGCGACTAACTGATTGACCGAGTGAACGAAGCGTCTCTGCTTCAAGTCTGGATAAAATTTGCTTACCTCTGTCAGTATGTTGGTACTAAACAGGTCGTATTTTACAAGCAATATGGATGATTGATATACACCGAAATGTAAAAAGTATAAAATTCCAAAATATGTCGTCAGGCATTTATATAAGGCTGACGACATTTTAATACAGGCATAAGGGTACTTTCCCGAAAAAGGGTAAAAAGGGTCTCTACTGTAAGTACTGAATATGGCTGAATACCTTATGAGATGCGATTTTGATGATTATTTTTTTATTTGAAAGGTAAGGAGTAACTTTAACCCATAAAAATTTAGTGAAGATCTGCTGAGGATTCTTAGAGTGATAAGCAGAATAGGTCCTCAAAATTCAGAAAATAGTAAATTTCTCCTAGATTTGTAATAAAAGCCTTTGCAAGCAAGGACGAAGAAAAGGAGAATTTCCCAACTGCTCTCAAAGCTCCGTTTGTCATGACAATTTATTGTTGCTGTTGACAGGTCTACGTACGAATCTCTCACTTGAGCTCTGGTTCAAATTATCTCTAAGGGGTTTTAGGTAGAAATATAATCCCTACTAATATTATAAATGTGAAAGTTGCTTTGTCTATCTGCTATGTTTTCACCCCTAAACTGCTGCAACAATTTTGAATATCTTGGAATTGCTCTTGAAGGCCCCCGTTGTGAAAATAGTGTTTGAACCAACATCGAAATATCAAGCACGACAAAATAAAAACATGGTAAATATCTGAAATAAATAACTTTAATAGTGAAAATAGCCATGATAGATTCTATATTAAGTTGCTTTTTCTGAACTTAACCGTTGGGTACAGCTAGTGGTATTAAGTTTTCAGAGTACGGTTCCCGAAAATGTATTGTCGAAACGGCAAATAACAAAAATACGAGTATTTTATAACTGTATCATATTTTATTCGGCATCGAAAAACGGCTGAGTACGTTCAAACAATGACCCAGTTTATTGAATCAGAACACAAAGGACTAAATTTTCGACGGACCCAACATTATTTAGCGCAAAGAACCGTTATTTAAAATTATATTTACATTATCAAATATTCCATATTTTGTGATAAAATTCTTGTAAAGGTTACTCTAGAACGTTTTTGCATGCTTTTGGCTATTCCATTCAGTATTGAAGCAGACTTATAGCTGCCTGAACGACTCCTAAAGGCTTTTAAAGGTGAACACATAGACAGTTTTGTATATTATTAAATGTTAAACTCGGAGGAAAACATACTAAGATTTTCCTTTTAAAAAAAGAACACAGTCTGTATCTACCGTTGTTTTAATAAACCTCTTTTTATCGGCTTCTTTTACTGGTAACTCTAAACAACATGTTTTCCCCGTAGAGTTAATGTTGCTTACAAAGAACATAGTCTTATACGAGTAAAATTTCGTCGTAAAAAAGATTCAGAGACTAATAGAAAGGACAATGGGCATAGTGTCCCACCTGTTGTATAGAGTCGAGTTATATGTCATTTGAAAGGTCATGCCAGTAGCTTTATTTTATTGTATGACACCAACCCTGTAACACGGATAGGGACGGATCTAGGACGCTTTCAGTTTCTGAAAAAATACTTTTTTTTTTAGGTCGAGTTGTACGTCATTCGAAAGCTCTTGACAATAGCATTATTTTATTGTATGATGCTGGTCCTGAAATAAGAACAGGGACGAATCTAGAACGTTTTTAATATTTAAAAACATTAAAAAGTTGAGATCGAGATGTATGTCATTTAAAAAATACTGTTAGTAGCTTAATTGTATTGTGACGCACTAACTCTGAAATCCAAACAGGAACGGATCTAGGATGTTTTTAATAAAAATATATTGCTGTCTAGATATATAATACAGTTTGAAAGGTCGTAACAGTACCTTTTTTTGTGACTCATATCTGGAACAGGAAGAGCGGTGTTGGCTTAGTGGTACCTTGACTTTCATTCTGAAGGGCGTGGGTTCGAATCCCGATCGGTCGTGCACCAATGTATTTTTCTTAAGAAAAAATTATGTGCGCTAATTGACATTGCTCTTACGGTGAAGGAAAACAGCGTGAGAAAACCCGCGGCTTAGTTGGCTCCAGAAGTATTGACAAGTTCTCTCCTCTGGAAATGGTCGACTAAACTGAGAGGGTAGTAGGTGCTGGGCAAGCCTACTCCATCCTCACGCAAAAAAGGGCCCAATCAAAAAGGGTCTAATGGCGGAAAAACAGTTCGTTCAAGTCAATTATGAACAGAAACGGATTAAGGACGTTTATAGTAAAAAAAAACGTGTTGATGTTGCTATGTACGTTATTTAAAGGCTGAGATGTATGTTATTTGACGCAGCAAGCCTCTCGGAGGGTAAACAATAATTTTTGATGCTTGGGTCCTTGCCGTGAGCATAAGGTCAAGAAGAACAAGCTTTTTTGACGTGATAAATCTTTCAAATTGGTCTGAACAGTAGGGGTTACTTGTAAAAATCAAATATAACGAACGTTGTAACGTCTTAAATTGTTATAGCGTGCATAGAAAGAGGACGCAGCTAATCTAAACTTCTAACAATGACTTTGAATAAGCTATTTCTGTTAAGAATCGTGTTAATTTGACGTAAAATAAAACGTTTTATGCGTTACATTGAGGCTGTGTCCCCGACAGAGTCTACCCGTTTCCTTGTTACTATTATTTCTGGCGACTGGTCTTGGGCGCTGTATACATCGGATTAACTCTGGATGGTTGAAATGGCGACAGGTCACATCAACCACCTGTGAGCCACAGATGCCCCTTAAACTGAAGGGTAAAATCTATAAAACCGTGATAAGACCTAACGTCTTATCATATCATATGGATCGGAATACTGGGCCGTGAAGAAGAAGAATGAGGGAAGATTGCATGTAGCGGAGATGAGAATGTTGAGATGGATGTGTAAAGTAACGAGGATGGATAAAATAAGGAATGTGTATATTCTAATATAGCAAGCCTAAAATTAGCACCGGTTACTAATAAAGTAAAAGAAAGCGTTTGAGTTGGTATGGACATGTGATGAGAAGAGAAGAGACGCATGCGACTAGAAGAGTGATGAGTATGAATATAGAGGGGTGGAGAGGAAGAAGACAACCTAAGAAAATATGGATGGACTGCGTGAGACAAGACATGATAAAGATAAATGTGAACTATGAGATGACGTAGAGAAAATGGAAGTGTAAATGGAAGAATAAGACATACTGCGCCGACCCCAAAGAAATTGGGATAAGGGCAGGAAGATGATGATGACTAGTCTTGGGACCATAATTGGGTTGGGCTGATGTTGCGAGAGTCGATGAGAAACAGAACAAGTCATGAAAGGAACTGCTACAAAACAAAAGCGTCTACAAATATCAGAAATGTTACCTACTTGATCTGACCGATTATCGCTGGAGTTAAACGCGTATTAAAGATTCCTTATTGCCGATATGGTAGTGCCATCTTCGCGCTATTAAATCAATATTCGTTGTTGGAGGTTTTAGCAGACAATAAAATCTTTGTGCTGATAAAAATGAGTGCTATTACCAAAGTCTTTGCTTTCATTAGGGAACTTGACTGGCAAAAAAAGATAACCAAATTGGCATCAACACAGTTCTAAATGCTTATTTTGTCCTAGTAAATAGGAAACCTTCAATTTAGAACGTTTTATGTTTGCTGCCAGAATGGGGTTAGTAGCAGTTAGTAAATTGCCAAAGGATAGTAACTTTCATTTTTGAATCTATACTCCCAAGCATAAAACACTAAAGCTTTTTGCCGATGATATAAGTTTCACCTGGCAGGTGAAATCTTTTGAGTGCGTTAAAGAAGGATTTATCAAACGCTTCCAGGATTTTACTAACAACAAAGTGAACTAACTAAATACTAATTCGACTAAGAACCAACTATGAGCATTTAACCTTCGTAAAAAAACCAGCAACTCTAAAATATTAGAGCTTTGTGGTAGACAAAAATATATTTAATTTAAACAGCACTGTCAGAACACTAAAATAAAATGTGGGATTAGAAACAACGAACGGTATTCCGATTAGAGGATCAACCCACGCATGATGTATACCATAGGTTTGCTACTGTATGTTATTCCTGCCTGAAAAAATCCTTGCATAGCCATCAAGTCGATGTCACCCTAAATAATGCAGCTGTCGTCATCACAAGTTCAAACAAAACAACGTCTAAAGTCCAGAAAGTTCTTTTTAACTAACATCTCTCATAACTGTTCTACAAGATGATTTAAACTCACTCCAATAATGAAAAAAAATGCTCTTTTAAGGAGGCTGATTTTGACAAACCTGCGAGTCCTGCGACCCTATAAAAAACTTTTTAAAGTCTCATTTTCTTTCCATGGATTACATTTCTTATACTTCAAATATAACTGGGCTTTATATTGCATTAATTCATTTAGTGATTTGCTTTGGCGTTATAGTTATACTAACGGTGAGAACCGAATGGTTAATCAATTAATAACTACAATTTCTTAAGATTTTTCACAATATAGTTGGTACCTATGAGGAATCATAGAAAATAGTTAAATCTTGTTTCAATCACTATACACTGAAATAGCTATAGATAGTTTTTTGACGTGATAACGTCTAATAAATTGATGAACACCTGCATTCACAAGAAGAGTGACGTCATGCTTCTTCTTCTTCTTCTTCTTCTTCTTTTTCGTTACACTCTTGACAGAGCGGTCGTGATCATCATGTAGTAGAGGGGGTAGATGTTGCGCGCTTCACGACTGCTCGCCATTTCTCCCTGCTGGAGGTCATCCTGCTACATTCGTTCAAAGAACCTCCCACTGCAGCCTTGACTTGGTCAGTCCATCGTGTGGGTGACCTCCCGCGCGTTCTGGTGCCTTCTATTTTTCCCTGTACAACGAGGCGCTCAATGGACAGATTATCACGCCGGGAAACGTGGCCGAAGAAAGTCAGGATGCGAGATTGTACTGAAAATAGACGCCGCTTGATACCAAGTTCTTGAAGTATCGAGACGTTTGTGCGAAACTCGGTCCACGAAACCCCAAGCATTCTTCTCCTGCACCACATCTCCAGAGCGTCTATTTTATGCCTTTCCACTTCTCGCAAAGTCCACGTCTCAGCAGCGTAAAGAAATATGGGAAAGATGAGTGTCCTCACGAGCCTGGTTTTCGTGGTTTTCGTTATGTTACGATTCGTCCATATTTTTTTCATCTTCTCCACTGCCGTTCTGGTAATAGCCATACGCCGTTTGACCTCGTCTATGCATCCGCCATTGTTTGAGATTAGAGCCCCAAGGTATATATAGGATTGGACCACGTCACAGTACGTGTCACCTCCGGCAAATTATTGCTGGCACGGTCGACAATCATTATCCTGGTTTTATTGCGATTAATCTTTAAACCAAAATCTACATGCATCATGGTAAAAATAAGACCATGACGCCGTTATGTTCCGGTAAACGTCAAGCGTCTCGTGTTTGTTTTATATTGTTTAATAATAATATCGCTCATCTGGCTTGTGATATGGTGACGAGTGACGAATAGAAGAATTAAGTATAAAAAAAAGAAAAAAAAAGGAAAATAAATATCTTTAAAAGAAATAAAAACAGCTAAGCTAAAACATCTCAATTTTTCATAGGTTTATTATGATTACTAAAAACGTTCAAGATCCTTCTCTGTTCATATTTCATAAATGGTGTCATTCAGGACAGCAATATTGTTTTAAACTAAAAACGTCATTGTTCGAATTTCAAGGTTGCAGCTTAACAATAAAATAAAGCTACTATCAGTATTTTTCGAATGAGAACGTACGTACATAAGTACATCTCGTAGTGTTTTTTTATTATTTTCATATATTAAAAACGTTCTAGATCCGTCCCTGTTCTTATTTCAGGATCAGTGTCTTACAATAAAATAGTGCTACTGTCAAGAGCTTTCAAATGACGTACATCTCGACCTAAAAAGAAAGATTTTTTACAAAATTGAAAACGTCCTAGATCCGTCCCTATTCGAGTTACAGGGTTAGTGTCATACAATAAAAAAAGCTACTGTCATGACCTTTCGAATGACATATAACTCGACTCTATACAACAGGTGGGACACCGTCTATACGAAAATGCCCATTGTCCTTTACGTGAAAAAAAGCTTCGTCCGCGTAATGGTTGGATTTTCCTAAATCCTTTTTTCTGAAGGTGTGCCAAATTTAAGCCCGATCCATCCATTGGTTTTAGCTGTGCGTTGATTAGTAGGACTTATGTATATATTTAATGATTTCATGAGGAAATTCAGAAAAGTTATAATTATTTTAAATAGGATATTTAATGCCGGAAAACTAAAGTTCCTTTGGTTGTATCCTATACCTACTTCTAGCCCCTTTTGTCCCCTTGTCGTAAGAGCAGTGGAGGTTAATTGGACAATTTGTCAACTAAGTTTAAAGTTGTTTCTGCAAGTGATGCTAAGGGCCAATGGGCCGTGAAAGCCTTCTAGAGATACTTGAAACTTTAAACAGCTTTCAATAAGTGCACTTAGTCCAATTGCTTAATTTAAATGACATTTTGGACTAACGCGAAATTGACAGACGGCATTCTTCTGTATATCCAGGGAGGCGAAATATTCGGATGCACTCGCTACTCCTACCCACTTTCTGATCCACTCCGAAACTACTAAACCTATTTTAATTAAACTTGGTAGAAGGATAGGTATATTGATTGGAAATAAAATAACTTAGGCTTTTTATCCCGATATTCCCACGGGATCAGATGAAACAGTATGGCACTGCTAGTCTTATTTAAAACTCGTTTAAACGTAAAACTCCCATTACCCGCGCGAAAATCAGAATAATAACATTAGAACCAACGAACCAGCGCGAGCGAGAAAAAATACCTACTTCAATCTGAAATACTAAATCTAATACTGAGGGATATTGCGTAAACCACAATTTATAGCCGTCAGGGTCGAGATGGAGAGATATTTTCATGTGATAACAAATCCCTGACTTCGATTCCAATTTTCTGAGCTACGCGTTAATGCTAAGTAAGATCTATGTACCTATAGCCAGGTACGACCTTATGAGTATTTACATTTCTGCAAGAGAGCTAATGTCACCTAAGCAGTTACTACAAATACAAAAATGAAATGTAAAAACGTACTTTATTAAAATAAAGCACTTTTCGATAGCACATACGATTATGTATGATTAACATCTTTGTTATACTTTGGAGAATCGTGTTTGAAAATTCGACATTTCACATTTTACCATTTTAACAAATAAATCAATCGGCGGAGATACTATCAACACGGCTGACAATTTGTAAGGAGCAAAGCGTTTGAACCCTCACAGAATTCATTCAAGAGGTTTATTTCACTTCTTTAAGCGGACAACAGAAAGACTTAACACTTATTTATCTTTAGAAAAATAGCACTAGACTTTCATGCTATACTTAACAGCTCAGATGTGAAAGTAATTAAAAACAATTGCAACAACAACTATGTTTTCCGGAACTTTCTACTTGATAAAATGGCGCCCAACGTGGCACAATATAGACTTAAACTTTTGAATATATTAGCGAAAACTAATATTGAATTAAAGTTTCGAATTATTGGAGCGCAAGCTAAAACTTTAATAACGTCAGAGCCTGAGTAAGTATTGAGCGGTTATCGAATCTCACTTTTGCGAGTATAATCACTGGGCGACTAAGATATTTTGAAAATCAGAGAAGTAGAGAGTCACTTACAAAAGCAAAATGTAACGGTAGTTACGTCATACCGTGTAACGTTTGTGACGAAAGACAATGTAGCTAATCTAACAATGAGGTCAGATTAACTACAATTTAAATTGTGTCGATTTAACGTAGGATTTTCTGTACTCCACTGAGGCTGCGATATATAGGTAATTTTTTAATTGGCCATTTTCACTGCAAACTTACCTGATAACCTTCAAATCAATAAATCTCTAAATTCAATGTATAAAATTAAAAGGAAATGTTATTTTCCTAACGCAAATGAAAACTCTTTTAACAAAGCCGAAGGTATTTGTCGTCGAAATATTCCATTCGAGGTAAACAGAAAAACAGCCTATTGTTAAGTTATTTTTATAACATTGTTTGGCAAAAAACGCTTGTAACTTGAAAGCTTTTTACTAAATTACTGAAAAGTAACAGAACAGTTTCGCCTTCCAATTAGAAGCCTGACAACTCTATTAAATAAAATATTAATTTCAAATTAAATGTCAAACGGCTGGAATTAAAGTAGAGCCGTTGTTGGCGACGTGGCTGATACAATTTTTATTCTGAAGGTCGTGAGTTCGAATCCCGACCAGCCATGCACTAATGGAATTTTGCTCTATGTATTGACAAGTTTATTTCCTCTAGACACGGCCAACTAAGCTAAGAGAGTGGAATAGATACCAGGCAAACTTACTCCGTCGAGCGGTTTACGGAATAAGTAACATTCGGGTCAAGATATGGCCTCAATCTGTGAACGAAGATCTCAAACGAAAGGTTAAAAGGAATATCCAATTTCCTAAAGCAATAGGAACGATTGTTTCCTTCGAATACAAAAAAATGAAACTAAGATTGCTAGCAATGGCTGTCGGATATTTTGTAGATATCTTTTAACGTTTTTAACATCGACGTACGGTGTTTTATTCATAAATCACTTAACAAATTAAAAAATAAATATCCGATAAGATATTTCATGTTTTTCCTGCTATTATCAAATTAATTTAGCGCAGAAAGTCCCTTGTTGTGTTCGAGGACACACTGCAAAGTAACTCAGCAATATTGTTTTTTACGCAAGATAGACTTGCATTTGACCTCATCTTATTTGATTGAAGCGACGATGAGGTCTACGATGTAGCACGCTCATTTTTTGGGTTTCGTACTTCAAAAGGTAAAAAGGAACCCTTTTAAGATCACTCTCTTGTCCGTTTGTCTGTCCATATGTCACCACCGATGTTCAGGAATGGGTGGACCTAGCGAGTTTTTCTCATCATTTTCACAAGACAGCATCATTTTCAGTGAAAATAACCGCGTTAGTTTAGAATCTTAAACTTTTATATAAAGAAAAACCTTATTGTAAATCAATAGCTTTCTCAGAGGTGCAGAACTAAGTCAATCTAGCCAGTAATCGAGTTTGCTCTCGTACTGCTGCACTATAGCGTAGTGAACTTGCTATCTACTTTAAACAGATTACGTTGTAGGTAGCCTTGCGCTGATTCACTTTATAGAGGGGTCTGGGCTTTAAAATTAGTTTATCACCGTAACTTGAAATAGGTTTTGGACTTTTTATTATGTCCCAGAGAAAGGACACTGGTTTGGAATGATAATGGTTTCAAAAATTTTATGTTAAACTAAACTTAAATTTACAATTAAAAAAAAAACACAGTTGACAATAAGTAAAATCTTTAAAAATAGCATAACCATCAAAGTACAGGATTTATATGAAATAAATTTTTACTAGAAAACAATATCTAAAAATCTTCGGATTTGTTTCGGAGCTACGATGCTACGATACAGACAAACACTCCTACCAACTTATATAACTTTTGTAATTCGGGGATTAGTTAAACTACAGTTAATGCACAGAATAAAAAGTTTTAATAAAAATGGCACATTTTGATCGATATGTGTAACACTAACATGAGGTTAATCATTACATAATCACAACATTATTTAGAATTTAGAGTATATCTTCTGTTGCTATAAGATCACTATTTTAATCACACGCACACAAAGTCATGCACTCTTTGAATTCACGACAATCTACACTTTCTCGCTTTGAAGTCATGATT
Organism: Idaea straminata; assembly: GCA_951213275.1. Classification (NCBI taxonomy): domain Eukaryota; kingdom Metazoa; phylum Arthropoda; class Insecta; order Lepidoptera; family Geometridae; genus Idaea; species Idaea straminata. The sequence goes on from OX577862.1 coordinate 846,982, forward strand.
TTCAGAGTTCAGAAGTCACGTCATACCGCTCTTTACAATTACGTTAAAATCTAACGTTGCTCACATCGTCCGCCATTTTGAAGTCATGACTTTTTGCTCAAAAACTTTGACTTTGACTTTCTGACATTATGCCTTTCGAAATCACTACAATTCCTGTGCTAGCTAGCGATATCCACTCTCCCCGTGACTTCTTCCTGAATGGGTGACAATTTAGGTACGAATCCCTTTTTGGCTCGACGCGGTGTCTTCACACGGGCCATCACCTTCGAACAATGGGTACAGTTGGATCATTCCGCACTTTGAAGTAACGTCGTTTTGCTCTTTGAAGTCATGACTTTCTGTTCTACGAAGTCATGAATTTTGTTCTTTGTAGTAATGACTTTCTGCTCTATGAAGTCATGAACTATGTTCTTTGAAGTAATAACTTTTTACTCTTTGAAATCACCTTAGTTTCTGCGTCGCTTTTAAGTATTTGAGACAATTTGAGGTTTTATGGTACTTATAGATTCTTTTTAAGTATATAAAATCATTTGATATATTTTGATTAATTTATACAGCACATAATATCTATTATGAAGAGGTACATAGCTTCGGAACGCGCCTTCCAACGAGAAAAAGCCACAAAAACTTTTATGATTTTTTTCCTAGGCAAAACGATGACAACGAGCGACATTAGCTCTCTATAACCTATAATATTTACTCCTTTTTAATATCACTGTACGAGTATGAAATATTCAGTAAGTAGGGTAGAGCTGTACACAAGCGGGGTAATCCCTCCTTTGTCCGCGTGATGACGTAGTGACAAAGTGTTACGTCACAACCGGGCCGCAGTGCCTCGCGCACGCCCCAGTTCGACGACCAACCCCTGGCATACGGCCAAACACCATTCTTTATAAGCATTTTGCGCTGGCAACCCGAACGTTCGAAATTCGAAATTTAAACCATTTGTTTCGCTGTTCAAATGACAGTTCTTTTTAGGTTTTGCAACGGAATACCTACCTACGTACCTAATTAAGTTTCGTTACAGATTTGTAATTATTTTCTTCATTTTTTCATGTACTTTACATTTACTGAATTATTAAGTAATAGGATTTTAAACTAAATTAGTTATTTTCACTGAAGTTATTTTAAACGGGATATTTACCATGTTTTTGTTTTCGTTGTATGGATCTCCATGCAGTCATGGTAATGAACATCGTTTAAATAACTTTATTCTTATGTTCAAAAAAAAAAGCTTTTTTAGCAAATGAGCAAACGGCTAACCATTTTGGTCATTCCGTTACCAATTTTGACACAGCAAACCCCTCGTTAAAACATAGTCACAGCAAATTTATTTATACAGTTGGAATCATTGTCAATAAATGATTCCAACGCATTAGTCTTAAAAACTGAGTTAGGATGTGTAACTTTGGAACGCGCCCACCAATAAGAAGAAGGCACAAGAAACTAATATATAACTTTACAGCAAAATGTTAAAACATATTTTATCGTATCTTCTAAGAGAAGTTTCATCCGAGTCTAAGTTTAGAAAACGTCTCATTTATCACATTTAGTTCCGCACCCGCGCAGCGCAGTCCCAGCTAAAAGCTTCTAGATTGCATTACCCCTAATGGAAAGGTGAATTTTATACATTGCTACACGAACTTCGGATATTTATTCGAGTTCGGAAGAGTAGAGGCTAATTAATGTTTTCTTTCATTATAATAAGTAAATTTTATGGGTACACTAACTTATAAAGAAAAACTGGCCAAGTGCGAGTCGGAGACGCGGACGAAGGGTTCCGTACCATTATATTATGTTCTTAGTAAGTATTTGTTGTTATAGCGGCAATAGAAATACATAATCTGTGAAAATTTCAACTGCTTAGCTGTCAAGGCTATGTACGCTCGAGACTCAAAAACCCCCAAATAAACGGAGCCAGTGAACGGCACGGCAGTAAGACGGCAGTTGGAACAAAAAAATATCTATCTAAAATCATATTTTCTACCAAATTATCAGGAGAGCTAAAGAGTTGTTAAGTTTACCATTCCTGACTTATTTCCGAAGGTTCCATTTTCGAATTCTGGTCGGCCGTGCATCAATGATTTTCTTACGGAAGATTTAATTGATGAAGGAAAACATCGTGATGAAACCAGCGGCTTAGTTGGCTTCAGACACATTGACGAGGTCTTTCCTCTGGACACGGTCGACTAAGCTGGACAAACCTAATCCATATAACACTTGTCCCAGGCACCACAGCGCCTAACATGGATTATAATTGCTGACGCTGTTTAAAACATCTAGATACTCCAGCAACTACCTGCCCTTATCGCAATTTGTTTGTGGTCGGCGCAGTATGTCTTCTTCTTCCATTTACTCCTATTAGTCGTCATCTCATCGTTCAAATCCATCTCTCTCATGTCTTGTCTCATGCAGTCCATCCATCTTCTCTTAGGTCGTCCTCTCCCTCTCCATCCCTCTACATTCACACTCGTTCTTGTTACATGCGTCATATGTAAAGGGCTATATAATTCTAAGGATAGAGGGTCCTTACTGCTAATAATAATGAAGCCCCCTCTTAGCTACTCAAGTTTGTGCCGTTCCATTTAATAGGGCATAATACAGTCATTATGTTTTATAGCGGTTTGTGCTTAGACCTCCTATAGCTAGACCTAATGGACCTCAGGGTATGTTTAACTCATTACTTACTTAATGACCATTTATAAGCGCCTGGTACTTTACCTTCCAACTACCTACAAATAGGATTTTCAGTTTTAACTGAGTATGATTAAGAAAAAAAAACACTAGTAACTTAAAAACTCCTGGTACTTTATCCCGCTGTTTAATATCAATTTGATTCTTGATACTTACTTTTCATAAAAAGTTATACTTATTATACACTAGCAGCTGCACACGCATTAGTCCCCATCCCGTGGGAATATCAAAATAAAAAAGTAGCCTTTCTCGATAAATGAACTATTCAACACAAAAAAAAAATTCAATTCGAACCAATAATTCCTGAGATTGGCGCGTTCAAACAAGCAAACCGACTCTTCAGCTTTATAATATTAGTATAGATAAAGAAACACTCAGACCAGAAATTGCACAAACAAATAATTTTTGAGGCGGGAATCGAACCTGCAACCGTCTATGTCGCACTAGATGTGTCAGAAATAATAATGTCGTCTGCGTGTCTATAAATAAATACTAGCTGCGCCCCGCGGTTTCACCCGCGTAAGTCCCGATCCAGTGGGAATATCGGGATAAAAAGTAGCATATGTGTTAATTTAGGTCTCCAACTATCTAGATACCGAGTTTAATCGCAATCGGTCCAGTAGTTTTTGCGTGAAGGAGTAACAAACAGACATACATACACACACACGCACACACAAACTTTCACATTTATAATATTAGTAGGATAAAATATAATATCTTGACTGTCTGAGATATCAACGAATATCTCAAACCAATGGAAAGATCTGTCCATTAAAGAATAATGGAAAAACTTTGAACAAAAATTACTTGTCTGCAGGTTAGAAAGGTTTTTGAAGTTCCTAATATGTGTAATGGCGTCAGATGCTGATGAAGAAAATGTAAAACACGTGTCTTTAAATGGTTATATCTGTTTTCCACATCTAGTACACGAAATACTATCAATTTAATTTTAATCTAGAAAAAACATGGAATCATATTTTTTCTATTTGACTATAATTAACCCTCGACGCAAAAACGACGTGTCTGTGCGTGTGTGTGTGTCTGTCTGTGGCACCGTAGCTCCGGAACGGATGAACCGATTTTGATTAAGTTTTTATGCTCAAGTATTGCCATGCCATAATTATTTGGCATACAAATAGCTGTTATAACATATCCCCTAAGAAAGGATGAAATCATGTATAAAAGCAAGTGTTAGTAAATACGTACGTTTTTCTCGACGGTTTCCTTAATCTTAGCGCTGGCCTCGCTGACCTTAGCGCCAGCCTTGTTCACAGCTGAATACAGGAAGTTGCCGAGAGACTTGGCGCCGGCGACTGCCTTCGTCGTCACTGGGGGAGAAGAGAGAGATCACGGTTCACTTTATAGTTATAAAGATAAATCTACTTGTTAATTGGTTCCTTATTGCGTGAGGATGGAGTAGGCTTGACCAGCACCTAATACCCTTTCAGCTTAGTCGACCATGTCCAGAGGAGAGAACTTGTCAATACTTCTGGAGCCAACTAACTAAGCCGCGGGTTTCATCCCTATGTTGTCCTTTATCGTAAGAGCAATGTCAATTAGCGCACAAATATTTTTCTTAAAAAAAATGAATTGGTGCACGGCCGGCTGGGATTTGAACCCATGACCTTCAGAATGAAAGTCGAGGTCTCTACCACTAAGCAAACACCGCTCTGTCGATAAATCTATCTTCTTCTTCTATACATATACAATGCTTTGTACTTACAGACGGATCAACGCACAGTCTAAACCGCTGATCACAGTGACCTGAAACTTGGAGGGTGTGTTCTTTGTATGACGTAGGCATCTGATAAGAAAGGATTTTCTACTCTTTTGGGGATGAAAAAGGGGGGCAACGTTTGCATGGGGCAACGTGATTCCATCCTCCAACGAGAATAAAGTATTTTGAAGAGTTTTTTAATGGTTATTTTCAGTAAGTTCAGAATTACAATTATTTTGAAAATATATTGGAACTGGAGCAATTCAAATCATATCCACATATTTTTAATAGACAGACGGACAACCGAGTGTTCAGTAAACAGTAACAGTGCCTATCTTAAAATAAGGAACCCTAAAAATAAAAATAAAAGTACCATACTAACACTCTTGCATATCAGGAACCTCGATAACATCGACAGTAAACAATTTTCTACTGTTCCCATCTGAAATACATTAGCAAAAACGAAAAAATAAAAACATAATAGCAAAACAAAAAAAGCATAATTTAGCAAAAACAGACGTGAAAAAAAAGAGAGTGATCTTATAAGGCTTTGTTTTTTACCTTTTGAGGTACGGAATCCTAAAAACAATTTAAAACCATGATAAAAATGACTGGACCATAAACCACAATCGTCTACATCCCTACAATAGGGTTAGTTCACTTTTCTCCATTGAAAATCCCCATCCATGGGGATTTATGAACTTTTCGTTCACTTATCCAGAAAGTTCTATGTGGCCGAGCGATTTCAACAAACAATTTCGATTTCGGCCAACAAAGTTATTTAAATGACATTTATGGATTATCTAATTGAACCCCTTTCAATGATGGGACTGAACAAAACCACAACATAGTTTGAAAATGTCCATTGTGTTCAATGAGCTAATATATTATTATTTCTCTGGTGGCGATTATATTATGTTTTTAGTATTTGTTGTTATAGCGACAACATAAATACATAGTCAGTGATCAACTGTCTAGCTATCACGGTTCATCACATACAGCCTGGTGACATACAGACTGACAGTGGAATCTAAGTAAAAGGGTCCCGTTTTTACCGTTTGGGTGCGGACCCCTAAAAACTTTATAGTCCTAACAAGGAACCCTTATGGGTTCCTTGTTAGGACTACGGAACCCTAAAAAAGTATGCACTTTTATAATGGAATTATTGACATATTTTAATAATCCTATCTAGTACTAATCCTAATCTTATAAATTCGAAAGTTTATTTTTTAATTTGTTTGTTCCCAATCAAAAGACTGGACCGATTTGGATGAAAATCGGTATAGTTTAGGGGATGGAAAAGGACAATGGGTACTTTTGATCCCGAAATTCCAGCTGCATCGGGACTTACGCGGGTGAAACTGCAGATAGCAGCTGGTCAGTGATATTTCTATTTCACAATTTCTGTATTAGCTGGACTTTTCTAGGTACACTTTTAGTAAGAAATTGTCAAGTCGCTATAAGACAAGACGATCTACGCACGTCTATCTATATATCTATACCTATATTAAAGGATAAATTGAAATAAATACACATCTACCTAGCCAAAAATAGTGTATAACACTTACCATTACCAACGCCAGCAGGTTGTTCCTCAGTGGGAGTCCCACCGGTGGACGCAGGCCTGCTGTCAGCCCCTCCAGTAGCACTGCCGGCAAAAATATTCTGTTAGGTGGAATTATAGAACGTGTGTTTGGTGGTACTTTCGTTTTATATTACCTAACCAAAGATGTTAGATATATTAGGTAGTTATAGAGAGCTCATGTAACTCGTACAGTCGATCGTAAACAGTTGGTACAAATCGTATTTCCTGAAAAATTGCTCTTTCAAATTAAATTTGAAAACTATCATTATTCATTTTATTATGCTTCCGAGAACCGTGTTTGTCAGGTGGAACAATATATTTCAAAATTTTGCCAAATAAATAGATATTGTTTGCGAAAATTCTATCAACATGTCCGACAATTATTGCTATGGAGCGAAGTATGAACAGGTGCAAACGGTTCCGAATCTGTTACAATCATTCGAGTAATACCTAAAGTATATATTTCTTTGCAAATATTGTAAAATGTGTAGTTCCAACTTGCAAACACGATTCTCGAAAGGATAAGAAGAACAATGATATTACATTCCAGCTAATTTAAGAAAATACTATGGTTTAACAACCTAAGGACGACGAGTGACACGAGCACTCTATAACTACCTTATAGAATGCAACCTCATTGGTACCTACCTACCTACATACCTAAATTCCTACCAACTTCTTTGAAAACGTCGAGAACGCACAAATAAACTTCACAAACAATGTTCGCCAAAGAACAGACATTCCGTCCATTAAATATCTTTTCTCTTTTAACTTCTCTACAGAAAGAAACTCAAATAAAAAGGTACAAAGAGAAAGTCTGAAAAGTACAAAATAGCGAAACAAGAGTAGGTGTTAGAATATTAATATATAGTTAAAGGGAGAATGCATGAAATTGTATGAAGAATTGTTGTTACAACTGGCAAAGACATACTCTTACATAGATAGTATATTTTACTTCGTAAAAAGACTGGGTGAATAGGGCTTTTCAATAAAGCCTTGACCATACTGGGGCTGAATTCATCATACAAAAAATGTCAAAATCTCAAAATCTCGACCTTCAAGTTTGTGAGGAAAGTTTAGATAAGCAGATCTTGATTTGCCAACTGGTATATTCAACTAATACGCAGTAAGGATTCTGCGACATAAGGAATCGAATTAAACCGAGGACGTACCATTGCGATTGTGGAGCCTTATTAATCCACGGCGCAACTGCTCCACGCCCATTGCCATCTCCACTTTGGAGGACCTGACTGAGGCCCACGCTGCTACCAAATAATAAAATGGGCCAGATGCTTCGATAGACAAAGTAATAAAACAAGACCAGTAATTTACGAAGTTTGTAAAGATAAGGCTGTATGGGCTAACTCCATGCTGACTCAGCAATATATGCTTTCCATGCCCGTATAAAATTTTGACAAAATATTCTCTCGCCATCTATCGAGCGATCGGACGGAATTAGTTTAAAAATTATAGCGGCAACAGAAATATATCATCTGTGAAAAATTCATTTGGATTGCGGATTGAAATTCATTTTTAAAACCGACATAATTATCGCATTTTAGACATAAAACTACAAACAAGACGGGGCGGGGTTTTGGCGTAATTCCAACGTACCGACCAACAACATTTTGTGAAAAATCGATAAAATAAGTGGGTACTTATTTATCTAGAAACAAAGCCTAAAGTTTTACAAGGAAAAGCACTCTAAGACCTTTTTTCCTTTATTGCTGGTGTCCATTATTTTTACAAACAATAGGCGTAAATTAATTGCGTAAGCTAATCTTAAAAGAGAGATGGAGAAACTCGTCTGGAGTTATCCATTAACTTTATTTAGGTTACACCCCTACTGAATGCAAAAGTAACTCAATTTGTTACGTTTTCACGCCTAAACTGCTGGCCCAGCTTTGATGACTTTTGGTGTAAAGATAGATGGGACCTTGGAGAAGGACATGGGCTACTTTTTATACCGATCCTCGACTTAATGTATCTTTGGAGAAGGACATGGGCTACTTTTTATACCAATTCTCGACTTAATGTATCCTTGGAGAAGGATTTGGCTACTTTTTATACCGATCCTCAACTTATTGTATACTAAGAGAAGGACATGGGCACTTTTTGTCCCAACCCCGGATTTCGTATGTATCCTTGGAGGACATGGGCTACCTTTAATCATTTCCCAGATAAAACTGCGGAACGTGGTTAGAATGTATATAAAGTTTTAAGTTTCTATGAAGGAAAAAGCATTTAGAAATTTTAGTTTTCAGACTCTAACTAAATCAATAATTTATATTAATTTAAAATTCACAAGAAAAATCTGAATGTATTTTCGGACGGACGACGGAGGAGCTATCAGTAAACAAGAAAATGGTCTTGTAGGCTCCTTCTGGAGGTCCTATTATAGCTAAAATTGTTCATAATTGCATGAATAATTGTTATTTTTATCCAAATCTGTATAAGTTAAAGATGAGTACTTTCATGGCGAAATTCGTCGTTTTGAGGCTTAACAATTTTTCATGGAATATAATTTTAGTTGATAGGCATTTGAGGAATAGCGTACTCGGGGCCTTTAAGCACTAATCTAACAAGAACTTAAAACTAACATTTTAGTAAAATAAATAAAAGAATGAGATAAAAGAAATGGGATTTGATCAGATTAAATGAGTTTGCAAACATTTACTGCAAAATACTCAAGGGACAATTTGAATAATGCAATATTTAAAAAAAACTAAAAGTGCATGGAAATAAGATTTTTTAAGCATGCAGATTTTGAGATGAAACTAATACCTAGTTAGTAATATAAATATTTATTCATTTTATTTAAAATAGTTAAAGGCTTTGTTCCGCCTCATTGATTGAAGACAAGTGATTTTTTTGTTTAGGTAAACATGTTTAACCATGTAGGTGTTTTTATATATTTTTTATTTTTTTTTATCCCAAGTTGTGGCGCAAATAAAGATTTAGATACCTATCTATCTATAGTTCAATTCAAATTAACGAAAAAATGGATTAAGTGGTTATAAGTGCTCCACTGAGTGGACCATAAACCCACAGAAATAAGCATACATACACTAAAACATTTAATCAAAAAATGTGCAAATATTTAGGCAGTGGTTTTATCTGATGAAACATTGCATAATATTTGAAAAGCATGAATTGGTGATAAAAAACTGAGCAAATATGGTTCTAAACATTTTACTGATATTAGTGTGTAAAGAAAACCCTGTTACCCCTTGTACTTATGTCATTACTCAAAATCAAAGATTTTTTAAATTCAAGCTTGAGATAAAAAAACCCTAATTTACTGTTTTTTTTTATTAATTTCAGGTTTATTTAGGATGTAGCAACACAATTATCAGAAGCGGACCATCAGGTATATAAAAGTGTTGTCACATTTTAAAAAATCCGAACTCTTGGTAAATTATGTAAGAACTAAAATAATCAATACCCCTTTTGGTTTATTAATTAAAAATGTTACGATCAGCGAAACGCATAAAAAATTAGTAACGAAGCAAAACTCATTGCATCTGTCGAATCCCTCGTACCTATTATACCTAGAGTTATCATCGTCGTCTTTCCCCTCGGGCTTAAGAGGCTCCGGTTCAGCAACTTCAGCTGGTGCCGGCTCTGCTTCAGCCGGGGCTGCCTCATTTTTCCGGAGACCAGGAATTGGGATGCCGGATCCGAGCCAACCGGTCATCTTTGACTGCACATTGGTGATTAGGTCCAATTTGCTGCCTCCCTTTGTTGGGCTGTCAAAAAAGTCCAATGTATATGGTAGGTATTTCATCTTCTAATTGCTGAGGCTTTTTTATTTTTTTTCCAGTGCTATGCTGTAAAATAATGTACCTAGTATGATATAGCAACATTGAATGCACGAGGTCCGAGCCAGATCAATACTCTGATCTTGACCTACTTACCTATCTTTCATTCGGAACACAATTCCAGTTTTTTTACATTAAAATGAAACTCCGCGATAGGTAATAAAGTAAATTTTAGTGTTCTTTTCTTGAGGTAAAGTGCTGTAATTATTCTATTTTTCATGTAAATGATCTTACCTTGAAATAAATTGGGAATTAATTAAAAAAAATTACAGTAAACTATCAGTAAACAAAGGAAAATAGAGTAAGAAATTACCTCTGTTTTTCACCTTCTGCCGTCGGTTCAGCCGTGGCTTCTTTAGTAGGTGTCGGTACTTCTTCATCTTGGGGTTCTCCTTTAGCTGCCCCCATCCACGAGCTGACCTGATTCGTGAGCCCTGAAAACATTTTCACTGACACTAGCTATCGATACCTACACAACACAATCACTCTGCGAATTCACAACGCAGCGACAGTTTCGCACATGTCACGCGACGCGGAAGGACTGTTATATACGCCCGTTTGGCTGCTAGAAAGCGTGATCAGCTGAAAAACTAAATGGGGAACCGCGATCGACCAGGAAAATTGTACCAGACTTCACTGCGCATGAATGAAAACTTGCGCATTACTACGATACAAACAAACATGAAAAACACGAATTTTTGATATTGCTAAAATATTACTGACTTAATCCGTTGAGATAAAGTTCAAAATATTGCGTCATTTTACATTGTGTCTAGAACTTTGGTTGCTAACTGTACAAACAAATGTCACTCAAACGTCATTTTTGTCACGAACCACAGACTAAAAGAAACAAATGTGTTTGATTGACTTGTTTGATTGTGCCACTTTTGGCCACATCCAATCAATCAAAATAATATTTTCTTGAAAGCAACATGGAATGGAATCAGGCTACCGTTTTCGACACTTCCGTAAGTTTGTACATTTTTAATTATCCTTTCGATTTTAATTTTATTTGTATGTAAAACTATAGGGACAATGTGTATAATTTAGATTTTTTACAGGTCAATTTCGTATTTTTTGGACTAAAAATTACATCGTTGAGATTTTTGCCACCCTAGGGGAAAATGGTTTGACTTCACTTAATTCTTATTGGCATTTCTTTAACTTTTACATTTTATAATTTGGCAATACCAATCAAAAAAACGTCAAAAAAAAATTTCTGCCAGCTTCAGAAAAACAAAGGAAAAACATGACGTTTTTCAGATTGAATTTGGAATTTTTGTTTCTTCCCGTGAATTTCTGTAAAATCCTACTCTTTTAGTTACAAATGTAGTGTATTTAGTTGTTAAATTATTTAATCGAATCTACGACTTTGAATTGACCGAGGCAGGTCGAAAATCAAAATGACGGAACCGAGAAGAATTCAGCTTCACCTTGGGAAATGCATCGAAGATTTAGACAAGCTTCACAATGTTCCCGACCTAAAGGCTAAAAGAGCGACATTGTGAGTTGTAAACAGCTAACAAACAAGTATTTTCTTCATAAAACATCATGGTAACTAATAAAATCGATTGTCTGTATAGGTTATGCAAAACGGCTATGAAATTGTTTGAGAGCGCGGATGAAGCCCGAAGTAAAGGCGATGAGGAGTACAGCTACGTGTATTACATGAAATATTTGCGTGTAATCGCGTTTATTAGCAAGGACAAGGAGTATTTGAAGGACAAGACTTACTATAACAACATGCTTGGAACTAAGAACCCTAATAGGGCTCTCGATGCTGCTGAGAAACTCAAGATTAGCTTGATTGACAGGTGAGTGAGATTATGATATTGTTACTCAGGCTATAACTAAACAATTTTTATTTACCTAGTTCGAGTAAAATTCTTATTAGGTACCTATTACGAATTAAAGTAGTTGCTACCAAAAAAAAACTGATGCAAGTTGAAACTTTTTTTTACGTTTTACCAAATGTAGAAAGCTCTGACAAGACCCAGTGCTCCTTACAATACACTCACTCAAAACTATACTAATTATGGCTATGTCTGTGGTGTATATTTTGTTATATGTATGTAACAAGCAGCGCTCCGCGGTTTCACTCGTATTTCTCCAGATCCCGTGAAAATATCGAAATATAAAATAGCCTATAGCCTTTCTCGACAAATGGCCTATTCAATACAAAAATAATTTTTCAAATGATACCAGTAATTTCTGAGATTAGTGCGTTGAAACAAACAAACTCTTCAGCTTTTTAATATTAGTATAGATAAATAGGCTCCTAAACTACTGGATTGTTTTCGATTAAACTTGGTATGAAGGCTATTGATTGGGCTAGTTTCCACAACTCTGAGCACCTATTTTGAGTCTGGGTGACTTGTTTGTTTGTTTGTTTAATTGCATTGAATAGGCTCCTGAAACTGGACCAATTTTGATGAAACTTGGTATGAGAATACATTGATTAATTAATATTGACCTTTGTGAGCGTGATCACATAAAAAAAACCCCATGAGTTTCTTGTGCCTTCTTCTCATTGGTGGGCGCGTTCCGAAGGCACACATCTTAACTTAGTTTTTAAGACGTTTTCAAGTGGTCTATGTACAATTGTATTAAGCATCCAAAGAAATAAAATTTTGACTTGACTTGACTTGACTATTGTGAGGCTACTTTTATCCCGATATTTCCAAGGGAATGGAAATTACTTGGTGATACCGCAGGGTGCTGCTATGTCTAATATAATTATTATTGTCTATTTTAGATATGAGAAAGAACAGAAAGCAAAGAGATTGAGCGATATAAAAGATAATGAGTTGATCAAGCAGAAGATTGAGGATAATCGGAAGAAGGCAATGGAAGGTGTTGCCGTTAATGAGCCCATTCAGCCTATGGGATTACCAGGTTAGTTGATAGCTTGATTTTTACACTGGATTGGGGTGTTTAGGAATTGTAAGAATCTGCAAAATTATTTTGAATCCTGGTATTTGTTGTATATGGATAAATAATAGTAGGTATATATCATGAAATGAATCTATAATAGAACCTATGACTCTTGGGATATAAATAGTAAATAATATATTGTTATTTGGGGATTTTAGTTTATTTAAAGCTAATGAGTCTGCCATATTTGGCTAACATGGTTTTTTTAGAGCCCTAAGTTGTATTGATTATTTCATTCTGTCTTGCATTGCATTCATAATATGTCAAATGAAGAAAGGTCAAAATGTCTGTAAAAAGTGACAGAAAGGCTATCCACGACTGTCTGAAATAGGCACTGAACATTAAAGAATTAGACTGTAAGAGTTTTTGTAAAAGACATCACATTTTGAAGTCCGTCTTTGAAACAGGTCACTTACAAAAACCAAATGTAACGACATAAATACGTCATAACGTGTAACGAATGCAGGGAAGAGGATCTATCTATTCTATACTCTTTGTAAGAAGGTAAAGGATGCTTAGATTAGCTACATCCACTAGACTGACAATAAACTATGTATCGTTTTACGAACTGAGGCTGCCTCCATACTACTGATTTGTCCATCCAAAGGTTGCTTGGAACAGATAGCGATAAGGCGGCCCTTTGTGCCAATTAGATTTGAGTTTGTGTTTAATTTTGTGCTTCGTTTTTTGCAAATAAAGAATTTATCTTTCTAATCCCGACCGATGGGCTTGGGTCGTCACGCATTGGGCGACGGAGGACGGACGTGGAAATCGAGGCAGACCCCGTAAACGATGGCGTGACGATCTCGATGCATATGACACAGACTGACAAACCTAGCCCAGGACTGAAATCCTTAGAAAGATGTTAAGGAGTTCATACCCAGTAGTGGGACAATATAAGCTAAACAGTTTACCCAATTATTTCAGACCCTGATGAAGTAGTAATTTCAAGTGAGAACCTCTATCAAATCCTGAAGAGTGGCAAGTTGAAGGTGATGATACTAGACTGTAGACAGGGCAAGGACTACATAGAGTCTCATATCAACCATCCAGCCTGTATTAGTGTGCCTGAGGAGTGTATTTCACCTGGGTAAGTGTATACTCCGTCTCCATACTGCTGGCTCATCTCTACACCCAGCTTTAAGCATAAGTTGGGCGCACACATATAGGCTACTTTTTGTTGCCATTTTCCCTCAGGCATGGGACCTACGCGGCTCAAACTGAAGACCGCTGCTATTTTTTATATAAAAATATATATACCGTTCGTCAGAAAACTCTGACTGAATGCATGACATATATTTTTTAATTTTGACAAGTAAATAATTGTGCTGATAATACAAGTTTTGAGGTTTACAAGTCATGAGTTAACAGGTAGACGCGCGTGCTACATCTTATACCGCATCGTCATCGTCATCTTCCCATTAGGTGTGATAGTGGTTCAACACAGACCATTTGAAAAAAAAGTGTTGTCCATACTAATATTAAAAAGAGGAAAGATTTGATTGTTTGTTTGAATAGGCTCCGAAACTTCTGGACCGATTTTGATGAAACTTGGTATGAAGATACATTGATTAATTGGGAGTTTCATGTACTTTTATCTCGATATTCCCACGGGATCGGGAATTACGCGGGTGAAACCGCGATAGTAATAAACAGAAGGCAGTTCAATCCTGATTTTTTCTTAAATTTCCTTTTGTTCCAGACAATCTGCCAACGTGTTAGAACAGAATCTTCCAGCGGAGTCTCGAACAGTGTGGGCCCAGCGAGCCTCCATGGACCTCATTGTTCTACTGGACTGGAGCAGCACCACTGTGATACCGGGGAAGACATTGTTCCTCCTTAAGACTATATTGCTCAAGGTATAATAACGTCTTGTTTTAAACGCAAAGATCAGACTAAATCAGACAATGCTGCGTGTCTGAGGCACGTAATAATCTATACTAATATACTAAAGAAGAAAGATTTTTTTGTGTTTTGTTTGTAACAAATAGGCTACTAGACCGACTTTGATGAAATAAGGATACATTGATTCATCATAAATAAATAAGATTAAAAAATTAGCGCCATCTAGTCTATTCTATTTATATCTAGTATATTATAAAGTTTAAAAGTTTGTTTTGTTGAATACGCTAATCTCAGGAACTACTGATAGTCCATTGATCAAGGAAGACTATAAGCTACTTTTTATTTTTATATGCCCACGGGATCGGGAGTTACGCGGGTGAAACCGCGGAGCGCAGCTAGTACTTAATATACAAATAGATACACGCACGGAACAAATATTTGGGGCAAGAATCAACCTAGCTATCTTCTGCGTCTTTCCTCGGTGGTTTGGCAGGTGAAGTGAAAACCCACCTGCCAAACCACTGAGGAACGTGTGGTGGTCCAACCTGGTGGCCATAAGACCATTCATTGAGATTAAATGAAGTTTTAACAAATTGAATAGTTTTGAATAGTTTTCAACACATACTGAAATGTTAAGATACATTTTGTATAATGCAATTTACGTTACACTGTGCATGCCCGGACGGGACACGGGTTCCGCCCCTAGAGTCGGCCCGGTCTAATTAGAATCGTCCCTGGACAATGCGCACAATGGCCCAAATGAAGAGGCTTAATGAGGAAACAGCCCCGTAAACCAAACTAAACCCTTCTTTACCCGTCTGTACAGTGGGACATAAAAGTCCAATACTCGCGGTCGCCGGTGTGCCTGCGAGGAGGGTACGAGGACTGGGTGCTTCGGTTCCCTGCACTCACCACCAACCCACGAGCGGCGCCGCCGAGGCACGATGATATGGAAGACATGCTCAGTAAGTACGGCCCACTACACCGTACCATACCATTACCGTAATAGGACCGTGTCAGGTACGAAAAGCAACAGGACTCAACAACTCTGCTATGCCCACTGAAACGGCGTTCTGTGCCCGTATACATCCCATTTGATGCCCGTATGTAACCCGTATGATGCCTGTATGCAACACCCACCAAAAACTAAGAATCTAACTGTTAGACAACTAGTACCCCGTATAACTAGTCACCGTTTCGCCGCCTACACGCACCAGTTTAGCAACGTCGTGTGTCATGCATGGATCGTATTGGCACCGGCAAAATATTCTCGCCGACAGTTGGTGAGGGTGCGTGCCTGCCGTTTCGGCGTCGTATCGCATACGGTCATATTATAGGATGATGTACTAGGTACTACCTTTATTATTAGCTATCAAGTTTGTAATGGACATACCTATTTCTTCAACTAAGTCGCGGAATATGTTATTTGCTAGGGCAAGTTTGTGAAATTGTAACGTTTTTCCAGGTGAAATAGACTATCCGTCCTGGTCGGAGCTATCGCCTGCTGGGCCGGCGCCACGACGGAACGAACCTACTGTCGATCGCTCTAGCAAGGTAATATTTAATATTGTCTACTCTTTCTTTTAAATGTGCCTGTTTTGTTAAACCAAGCAGTAACATGTTGAGGTTAACTCTTCAATCGCTGGCGTCTCCTCCGGAGGCCTGCAGGGGCCTGTAAAAGGCTGCTAGCCTTCTGGAAGGACCTGGGATGGTTGGAGTGACAAGGAGGATCTTCTTACACGCACAATGGCCCAAATAAAGAGGTTAAGTGAAGAAACAGCCCCGCAGAACTAAACTAAACTATCTACATTTAAGATCCAGCGATTTATTGTTCCTGCCTAAGGCATCCACTAACTATAAGCATAATGAGTTTCTCTACCGAGTTAGTAGTAGGTTTAATATGCTTTGTAGGGGGATTGATGATGTTGATTTATTTTATACAGACTTCAAAAGGCTTAGGCTAGTGCTCAGACAGCTCTTCCTTGTATCTGATCTTTCTATCGCTATTTACTAGTCTCATTTATATGTGTTTTATATTGTTTCTATAAATCCTTCTTGTTGTTATGCGTTCTGAATTAATTATTTATGTTACTATACCTTACTATCTATTCTTGGATACGCTGTTTTTATATTTTTCGAATGTTTATATTTATGATCGTCTGTAATTGGCTTGCTGTTTCTGTCTATTTTGTTAAACTTAGCTGTAGACTTTCCTTGCAAATAAAATAAATAAATTTGTCTCATGTAACAGGCTGCAGCTATACAAACATATACAGAACGTGCCCGGAACATGTCGCAGTTGTTGGAGCAACAGGAACGGCTCGCTGATAACGCGCTCACGCTGGAGATGCAACGCATACAGGCTGAACAGGTGACTACACACTCTGCTTGGGCTAACCAAGCTGCTTGGGCAAACCATTTTAAAAATCATGTGTGGAAAATGTAATTGTCTTTAACAGACAGGTGTAAGAATCCTAGAGACTGCTCTTTTCTTTCTATTTAATTTCTATTGATTGTATTGGGAATGTGTATTGAAATCTTAATAGCAGATTTTGTGCCTGTTTCTAAAATATTTGAAAGCATTTTTTAATATCAGGTTCAGCTGGAGAACAAGTGTTTAATTACATAACATGGGTTTGATATTCAATTTGGGCCAATGGCAGATAAAGGAAGATAAAACAAAGTTTTCTATCAAAATATCACTATCACTACATACACAAAGTCCTCCGCCGCGTCTGTCTATCTGTCGCTATAAACTCGAAAACTACACCGATTTTCATGCTGTTTTCACCAATGGATCGCGGGCAACAGATATATAATAATCAATCTGAAACATATGTTTTAAAACAACCAATTGTTATATTTCTCGTCAGGATTGGGAGAAAGTCCACTCGCAACGCGAGACGGAACCAGCCGACGAAGTCCGAGCGATGTACAAGCTACGCGAACAGGAGATCATCAGTCAGCTGATGCAGTTGGAGAACAAGCAGTACGACATGGAACAGGAGAATCACAGTCTCCGTGAGCAGCTGGAGGAGTACCAGAGGCGAGAACGTGAGGAGGCTCAGAAACTGGCAGAGTCTATATCAAATCAGACTGAGGACTCGCAGGATATTGAAGGTATTGAGGATGTCTGGAGACAGTTATGTAGGAATCCGGGTTCGATTCCCGCTGTCGAACAAATATCCGTGTAATAGATATTGTTTTTTGTTCTGGATGTTTCTGTATCTATTTACTAAAGGAAAGAATTTAAACACTAGCGCCGCGTGGTTTCACTTGTGTAAGTCCCAAGCGCGTCTGAGAATATGGAGATAAAATACCCCAAACGAAGAGGCTAAGTGTGGAAACAGCCCCGTAGAACTAAATTAAATATGGGGATAAAATGTAGTCTATAAACCTATGTGTATAACATGTCAACAAAGGTCTATGAAAGTCATATGGCAACTACTAACTACCTACATGGCAAAAATTGTCAAAGTCACCTCTGTAGCGTTGCTTGTTGACAGTCTGGCACACTAAACTATAAAACCCCATTTATTTTCATTGGCTGGCACTTTAAAAGTTTAGGGCTTGATAATATCTCCGTTTCCCTATGATAATAAATAAATTTTATCAGACTTTGTTAACAACAGCGTCACCTAGCCCGAATGTAGGCAACTAGGCTTGTAATATTGCCAGATAAGGCGTAAAATACTTAAAATATGTGTTGTTTATACAGAAGAGGCAACCCGTCGTGCTCGCGAGGCGCTGTCGGCGCGATCGGCGCGCATCGCGGCGGCGCAGGCGCAGCGCCACCAGCTGCATCGCACGCGGGAGGCGCTCGAGGCGGAGCGCATGCGCAGGCTGACGCACGCCCGCGCCAAGCGGAAACCACATCAACAGGTAAACTATCTACAACACTACACCATATTAAATTCAATGCACTCTGTTGGGTTTGAACCCACAACCCCCGCCGAACCATTGTGGGACTCTAATCCACTGAGCTCACGAAGCTCTGCCGAGAAATCATTATTTTTATTCAGGACTAGCATCACCTCGTGGTTTCACCCGCGTAACTCCGGATCCCGTTGAAATAGGATAAAAATTCTATGTTATTCCCATTGAATCAATATGTCCTCATACAAAGGTAAATCTGCCTAGTAATTTCGGAGCCTATTCAACTCAAAAAAACAATCAAATCATTCCTTTTTATAATATAAGTAAGATAAGACTAAGGTTCGTAGCGCCATCTGCAGGAGACGCTTTAAGCTCTACTCCAGCCGATGCAGCATGTCTGTGTTGAGTATAATGTTTGGTATCTCTAGGAGGAGGAAGGTGACAATGATGACACATACATGGCGCCAGAAGACGAAGACGACACGCCCAGCGCTGGCTTCAGTCGGTCACACTCATCGCCAAACATTGCTAAGGTAAACATACTTCTAAATTATTGCATTTATATTAAGGTAGGTACAATATATGATTTTGTAGCGGGATGCCTACTATCGCACTTGGCCGAGTTTTTTAACTTTCATAGAATATGTAGGACAACGACAATATTACTAAAATCGCATACTTTAGAATGCACCATGCCTACTTTTCAGTTAATGTCGAATTTATAGTTCGACATTAACTGATTAACTGAAACATTGATATTTGTAATTGTCATAAGATAGTAGTGAACAACGTTGAATTATATACTGATTTTGTCCAAGACTAACAGGAAGTTACTTTTGCACTAATGGCGCCTCAAATTTCACTCTAAAATTCCATGTCCTTCCCCGGTGTTCCATTTACATCTACACAAGAAATTTATCAAAGATAGTTCAGCGATTTAAGCGTGAAACTGTAACAGACAGACAGACTTGAGTTATTTTCCATTTATAATATTTTAGTATTGATAATTTTTGTGCTGTATGTGATACAATAATGTTTCGTATGTATATAGTTGTCATCGGACGAGGAAGACACCCCGGCGGCGACGCGGACGACGTCACGCGCGACTCCCGTGTTCGATCGCGCGACCAAGCCGTCGAAGGTGGCGCCCTCTAGCGACCTGAGGCAGAGGGACTTCCAGCCTGTCTGGGGCGATGTCGTGAGTACATTACTATATAACAATTGCTTAATATTACAGTACCTTTAGTTCTTATAAACTTTCCGCAAAGAATCAACCCACTCCTTCTTAGTTGTTTTCAATTCGAAATCTCAAATATTCAATAACATGTCTTTCTAAGCTTGTTCGGCGAACCTCGCAAGCACGATAAGAAGGTGAATTCAAGGCCTCCATCAATGCCTAATAAGTAGTTAAAGGTCTGATTCCGCTGGCAGATTCTAAAAGCGAGCAATTTACTGCATTTCACTAGAGCTATTCTCGAGCATTTTGAGCTATTCTGCTCATCACTACAATATAAAATATCAGACAACAAAATATTCTATAAAATCGCAAAACCTATATACCAAGTTTCGTCCAGTTCAGTTATAAAATACGATCTGTTGAATAGTGGTAACATTTAGAAGAAATCAAATTGACAGCCTATGCTCAGTCTTTTAATAAGAATTTGAGTAGGGCCTTGGAAATGGAAAGTTCCATCGAAGACAAAGATTCTCGTAAGTAAAATTGTTAAAATTATATTGCAATATCGTTCCAATTGCATTTCGATTACATAAAATATTCTTGAGAATACCAAAAGTTGACTTTGAGGGTATTTTGAGATACTTTAAGGATATTTTTTGATAATCAAAATGCAATCGGAATGATATTGCAATGTTATTTACGAGAATTGGCTTTCTGAAATAGGTTTGTTAGTTTCAGAGTACAGATCCCTTTTCCCCAATATCGTGGGTGGGTTGATTTCTTTATAGGCCTGTATAGTTTAAACAACTACATAATATGAAGTAGAATAGAACGAAATACTCAAGCGGGAAGAGAACCTATTGCTATTTGGAGCTATGTTACGGGAACAAACAAAAAGAAGGGCGCCCCCTTTTGTATTGTCAATATTTTATTGATCTAGGTTTTTAATCTGTCAATTGCTATCAAACATTAAAAATAAGTTTAGACGCAACACTAAAAAAAGCCGCCATTTTGTTGACCGGAAAGTTTGCTCGATATTTATATCTATAAAATACTCAAATACGAGTTCGTTTTTGTCTAGACTAGTTGAATAATGGGTCTTTATTTTTATTTATTCAAAATTTATTGCGGCCAAAAGATGACAAAATTTCCCAGCTGTTACCCGGCAGATAGTGCTAGAGAGAACAATAAACGAAAACCTCACAATAAAAACCAACACAATTAATAGCTTAACTCCTAAGCCGATGATGTTTACAATAAGTATAAAGAAACACGCGGCAGTAAAATAAAATAAGAAGCCATAGTGTAGTGAGTAGTAGATAGGCAGCGGGTGATCGAGTCACGCGTTCGACACACTCGTACGGCACACGTGACGAGTTTTGGACGCCCGAGTACCGGACAGCGACGAGTTAATTAATTAATATTAAACACAGTGCCATCTAGCCCTAAACTAAGCAATCAGACTTGTAGTATGGAAGTCTGAATATATATTGTCCTCAAGATTCATGCTGATAACGTCAGAACCACGTGTTAATCTATACATTAATAACTAGCCGTTGCCCTCGACTTCGTCCGGTTAAAATTAGTAGATCTGACCAAGGAATCACGTTGTCTCATACCCCCTTTTTCACCACCTAAGAGTTATAATTTCGGAAAATCCTTTCTAATTGGATGTCTACGTCATCCAAAGTACACACCCTCCAATTTTCAGGTCTTACGATCAGAGGTTTAGGCTGTGCGTTGATCCGTCACGTCATTCAGGATAAAGCATTTTATATTTATAGAAATTGACCGTTACATCTAATTTAGATGATTTATACAGCGTCAGCAACTTGAGCTCATGATATTCGGGGCGCTGCAATGTCTGGGATATGTATTAGATAGAGTAGGCTAGCCTAGAACCCTTCTGAGGTTAGTCGTATCGACCATGTCCAGAGGAAAGAACACTGACGTGTTCTTTCCTCTGGACACGTCTGGCTGGAGACCACTAAGCCGCGCGTTTCATCACCATGTTTGCCTTCACCGTAAGATCAATGCTAATTAGCGCACATAAATAGATGGCGCCACCGTATTTTTTTTAGAGGTAGAAGTATATTGTATGTGCCTGTAGTTTGGTTGCAATGACGCATATGTCATACGTCGTACGAGTCAAGGCGGAGAACCCGCAACAATGCACTAATCTCACTCAATCAACTAACATGCATCGCTCATTATCTACCGCTACTTACGTACGGAGGTTTTCTTTTACAAATTATAGGTCAGCGTTTGACCATTATGACACCTGCCCGATGGTAGGTGACGATGTCTAAGATGTAGCACCAGTGTTTAGAAGATATACAATTATTGCATCTTACACAAGATTTCTTTCCATTCGATATCGCTAGTCGTCAGATTTTTTGTATGAAATTGACTTAGCATTGTATGAAATTAACGATGAAACATATCTATTATTTTTTATTCTCTCGCGCATAGTGTTGGCAGGTATAGGCTATACCTGCCAACACTATGCCCCTATGTTTTGGTTTTTTTCATTTTCTAATTATCATAGAAATTAATTTAAAAACGTTTGTATGGAGAGAGCGCCGGGTACCTTTTCTCTTAAGCATTCGTATCAGGTGTAGTCCATAGTGTGGAGTGTGCTATATGTAACTTTAACGTCACTCTTTCCTGTCGTGTACAATCAACGGTCAAAAGTCTCTGCCCACCGTAACGTTTACAATCCTGTGCAACACTATTTGAACATTGTAACAACGTAGCCTGTGGATCGAACCCACGTCGGTTGGTGTAGCGAGTGGCAGCTTATACCACTCACACAACTAAACACATAGCAAACATGTTGAAAATAATAATTACCCTGAGTAATTTTAATTAAAGTATTTATGTTTGTGTGTAACGTCTATTAGAAGAAGGTCGTAAGTCTAATACTTGTTTATAGTATTATTGTAGCAAACTGATAGTGTACTTATGACGCGAGAGAATAAAAAATAATAGATATGTTTCATCGTTAATTTCATACAATGCTAAGTCAATTTCATACAAAAAATCTGTCGACTAGCGATATCGCTAATGGAAAGAAATCTTGTGTAAGATGCAATCATTGCTTATCTTCTAGACACGCGTGCTACATCTTAGACATCGTCACCTACCATCGGGCAGGTGTCATAATGGTCAAACGCTGACCTATAATTTGTAAAAGAAAACCTCCGTACGTAAGTAGCGGTAGATAATGAGCGATGCATGTTAGTTGATTGAGTGAGATTAGTGCATTGTTGCGGGTTCTCCGCCTTGACTCGTACGACGTATGACATATGCGTCATTGCAACCAAACTACAGGCACATACAATATACTTCTACCTCTACCTGCTCTTATCACAATATATTTATGGTCGGCGCAGTATGTCTTCTTCTTCTCCAATCACACTATCTCATCGTGTACATCCATATTATCTCTGTCATATCTTAGTTTCTAAAATATCATATTTCCAGTTTAAAAAAAGGGAAAAATAACCCCACCAACATAATCTAAAGTTGGGCAGCCAAACTACAAAATTATTACTTAATTTATTTTGTGAAGCTTGATGTTTCGATGCTATAAAAGCATCAAAACAAATTTAATTGCTTAGCTCGGAGGCAGATGGCGCTCTGTATAAAGTCCTGCAATTTTTAAATACTGTGCACGAGTGTACGGAAAGTTGCTGGAACACGTCACTAGAAACTTCCACATTATAAGTATACCTACTTACATACTCCCACGTAACTACGTGTTGTAGGTACTTGCTGCTAACGTCATTGGAAATTATAATAATTGTGTATTCACATCTCACAAGGGATACTCAGCCAGTTAAAGTTACATCTGAATCTATTTTGATGAAGTTGCTGTATATTAACAAAAGAAAAGTACAAAATTTTATTCTTTGTTTTGTCAACAAATTACAAGCAAAGTCAGATAGTAGTCAGTCCTAGTTTATGACTCGATTCTAGCTCTTTAATAGTTATAATTATTTTGTTATGGACCGAGGATTATCTTAATATAAAAAATATAGGAACATAAGTGCACATAGTTTTTTGTTATATTTCGCGGAAAAATACATCGCGGACAAGCTGTCATAAACATGGAGTTCATTTGAATAATGCAACTGCATTGCGACCTCACTCTAGCATGCTGGTATGCTGTCTAAATACAATGAGGAGAGAAACCAAAGGAGGCGCCCTTTTTCTCGTATTTTGATATTTGTCACGCACGACCGATTCGCCATTTTGTTGACCCAAGTTTTATACTGTCAATCGTTCACAATGCGCAAAAGCTGCCATTTTATGGTTTCAACTTTTTTTGCATTCAGTGACTGTCAAACGTTAATTAAAATACTCGAAATAGCCACCATTTTACTGACCCAAATGTTTGAAAGTAGTTTCTGCTCGCAGTTTCTGTAGGTATGACCGGTCCTTTTCATACGGTGTTTCTAAGGTCTTTGTATAAATATTTGTTGAGTATACTAGGCTACCTGATACCTACCAGGAGGGTGGAATTTTCGTCTAGACATTATTAACTAACATAACGGCGCCCCGCGGTGAAACCACGGGGGATCTGATCTCGTTAGAATTACGGGATAGTCAAAGTTAAATCAAAATTCTTGTTTCATTTGGAATCTTACAATTTGCATGGCATCACTTTGAACCGTCTAAAAGTATATAAAAAATAGATATAAATCAAGATTCCAGTTCCAGTGTCCGGTCCAGTAGTTTCTGAGCCTATTCGTTACAAACAAAAAACTTTCCTTTATATTAATATTAAGTATAAATATTTCTAGTAGAATTTTTACTACAAACTTACAAACACTACCTATTATGCCTAAAAATATATATGTATTGTGTAGGTATATACGAAAAGCTTTTAGCGATACAAAAGCAAAGAATGACAAATGTATATTTGTCAGAGTCCGAGTCGCATTCACCTGTTCGCTGAAGTACGTCAGGGTGTCGCTCTTGACCCTGTCGGGTGACCATGCTGTCGGGAATTGTATGGACATACTGGTATATTATTATTATACTAGTGTGTCATTTTAAATAAGAAACATACAGTATAGTATTTATTTCATAACAAAATTTCATGTCAAATTGAAATAACTAAAAATAATAAGAAAATATAGAATAAATCAATGAAATAATACAATCAGTCAAACAAACGACCTCCCAGCGTTCCCGGTACCCAAAATTTAGCCAAAGGAGCGTTATTTTGTTACATATTATTTCGTCTCTGTCACAAGCGTCATGTTAGAAAAACACTTATTTGCTCTTAAGATACAAATCAGTTTCCAATAGCACAACACGAAAAATTAAAGAAATATCTCAACCACCCCCTAATATAATAGTCACCCTAGTCCCACCCCCGAGCCTCCATAACCACTGGCTCCATCCACGTGAATTAGTTTGCCAACAACCGCACTCGCGGTATCGCGTACCGACAAATGTATACAAAGAAAAATAAACCTAACGGATATCAAAAAACTAAAGGTGATCAAACTAATAGAGGTCAAATTAGTAAATAAATTGTTATGCTTGATATTGCAAATTTAATATCAACCGTTTTCATGCTGTATTTGATAGTACTTATTGTTTTAGTGTTTCCTTTGTCGAAATATACAATGCCGAAATATGAATTTTAATTTTTTACGTCTAAAGTGCTATATTTTAAGACTTTTCTAGTTACTAAAATTAAAGGCACGTTTTAAGCCTTTCGTTGGTTCTAACTGTTTACATCTGGAAGCATTCATCAGGTCAAATAAGAAGTGTTACGACAATAAAAAAACAATAAAATTAACTCATTGACATTTGTTTAAATCAACAGCTAAGCAACAAAACTTTTTTTTATTAAATACAAAATACAGTGTCAAAGTAACAGAGGTCAAGAGAACAAATAAACTTCTTACCCTAAACCAAAATACGAGGTTTAAAATCAGTGATATATAAACAATCGTAAAGTTTCTATTCTAAATACTTCGTAAAGTCAACCCGCAAGATAGAAGACATAAATCTGACCGCATCAAAGGTCATTAGCTAACGGAGGTGAAGGGTCAAGACGAGTGACCTTCAAGATACTGCGTTACGAACAAAGATGCATTCCACTGAATACAGCTAACATGGTGTTGAAAGTTAAAGTTAGACTAAAGTACTCGCAGAATCATATCGTCTGGTTATTTAGAAAGGTGAGTTTACTTTCTAGGGCGTTGTTGTGCCTGGGGCATGTATTAGGTGGAGTATTTCTGGCTTCCCCAGCACCTTTCCAACCTCTCAGCTTAGTCGAGGATGTCCGGAAGAAATAACTGGTCAATGTAAGAGCAATGTTAATTTCTTTGCTCTTAGGGTGCGAAAACGTTATGATGACCCCGCGGTTTAGTTTTCTCTGGACACGGTCAACTACGCCAAGAGCGTAGTATAGGTCTTGAGCAAGCCTACTCCATCCTCATGCAAAGTGGTCTAGTTGCGGAAAACAGCCCGTAAACAGATTAAACCTTCTAAAAATATCTTTATTACCATTACTCTGTTTTTAAGCCATATCAAGACCCTAAAAACCTAATAGTCCAATTAGTCTAGAATTAAACAAAGATCGATATGCAAATTCAGTGGACGTTTACCGCAAGGTCAAGGTTTAAAGGTCACGGGTTCGATTCCCGCCGTTAGAAAACAAATAAATATCCATTTTCATTAGAAAAAAATATTATTTGAGGTTTAAATCAGTAATTTTATGGGAAAGTTTGAACAATATTTAATTAATTGGTACCACGGTTTGGCTTCTCGGTTTCAGTTTCACAGGACTTAGTTATTGCGGTTTCACTTAAGTTTGCAGACATCATCGAAGTATTTTTTATATTGGCCATTAATTATTCTAGATTTTTACTAACACAGGTAACATAGCTCCAAAAGTGTTGATTTCAAACATTGAATAAGACTAAGAAATTAATCATTATTTTGGTATATATTTTCTATCTATTTCTCTTTTATTCTATATATAGTATAATATAGCAGCGCTCCTCGGTTTCATCGGCGTAACTCTCGAACCCATTTGAATATGGGCATAAAAGTAGCCTATGTTATTCCCAGTGAAACTAACACTGCGACACGATTGACAACAATATTTATACGATACTAACGTCACTCAATTGTTTTGCCTTCCCGGAACCTCTCCACTAAAACTTGAACTTTGTGGTACGGTATTAAAGTTCAAATTGACTTTTAAGTATTATTACGAATCGTTTGTATGGGAATTTGGGAGTATAGAAAAGGGGTTTTTAGACTTTTTCAGGCAATTTTTCTCTCCGTAAGAACCATCCTCGTACTTCAAGGAATATTCTAAAAAAAGAATTAGCGAAATCGGTTGAGCCGTTCACGAGATTTGCGCTTAGCAACACATTCAACGATTCATTTTTATATATTAGATTGTTGATATCATACTACCTTCTCAGGGTCGAGGGTTAACCGGCCTGAAGAACTTGGGCAACACGTGCTATATGAACTCTATAATCCAGTGTCTCAACAACACTGCTATCCTGGTCACGTACTTCTGCAACGGACAGTACTTAGAACATGTTAACAGGTGAGACGCTGTAGCTTTATCTTTGTATGTTTGTAAAATTGTTTATTTGTATCTATGTATGTTTGTTCGACGATAACTTAAGTACCGTTGCTCCGATTTTTTTGTATACTAGTAGTTGCGGTCAATAGAATTTTTAGGTTCTAACGTGGTGAAGATCAGTGAGTGGGTTACGAAGATAGGAGACAGATAGATAAACAGCTTATTGCACCATAAAAACAAAACGCAAAATGAAGATAGGGGATGAATGAATCAGTTTACTCTTCTGTGCAAAGCTAAACGCGCGGATTGTGTGAATTATCTCCGGATATGGCGTTCCCAATTGCTTATCAGTTTGTTTGGGATTTGATGGCGCTGTGATGGTGTTGTAGATATGCTTATACGTTGTATGTTTCAGATCGCACAGTACGCGCGGGTGCGTGGCGGAAGAGGTGGCGGCGGTGGTAAGGGCACTCTGGTCTGGGCAATACCGGTTTATTGCTACTAGGGACCTAAGGGTAAGAATCTAGATTTTTATTTCTCTGTGTTTTAAATGTAAAATATTCCTGTAATGTAGAATAAAATAATCGGAACAAGAATTACATATTAAAAAAATACCAATAGCTATTTATTGAGTAAGAACATTTCTACATATTATCATTTATTTAATGCGATTTAAAACACTAGCTGTCTTATTAAGTTCCATACCCAAAAGGCCAAAACGGAAGGAGGACCCTTTGAATGAAACTCCACTTTCCGCCTGTCTGTCTGTCAGCTAGACAGTTTAAATTTTTGACAGACTATGTATTTCTGTTGATATATACGAAAAATACTAAAATCAATATAATGGTACGAAACCCTTCGTGGTCTAGTCCGACTTGCACTTGGCCGATTTTTTACTTTTATTTGTATAAGCTTAGTAACGACAAGGTCTCGAAATTGTACCAAAACATAGGATAAAATATCACCTACATGCGCTTTAATGGGCTAACATATAGTATACTTTAATCAGAACGAAGTGGGGAAACATCAGCGGGCGTTCCGCGGCTGCGAGCAACAGGACAGCCACGAGTTTCTTACCATACTTATGGACTGGCTGCATCTGGACTTGCAGTTCACCATACCTCCTCCACATAATAAGGTTTGTACACTGAAAATACGTCATCAGATATGCGGGAACCATCTACAACTAAAGCCATAATTACAGATAGCTTTTGACAAATTATCGCATTCCTTTCGCACTACGAAGGAATGGAATCAATTGTCTGAGTCGTCTGAGTCGTGTCATCTTCTCACTTGTACAATTTCAAGGTTTTCAAGTTATGAGCGTGTGACATTAGATGCGCGTGTGACATCTTAGACCGTATCAATCAATCAGGTAACTCTGACCTTATTAAAAAAAATTTGAATGATTCGTAGGTAATGTAGATCTAATTTTATCGTTACAAAAAATGTTTCCAGGAGTCGCTAGCCGCCCCGGAGCGCGCGTGGGCTGAATACACGAAGTGCAAGGAGAGCCTGATCCTGCGACTGTTCCACGGCCAAATCCGGTCCACGGTCCGCTGCACCGTCTGCGCCAACACCTCCATGACATACGACTCATTCAGCAACCTGTCTCTGGAGCTGCCAGCACATCAGTCCAGATGTGATCTAGCTGTATGTATAACACTCTTTTCTTCTCTGGTAACATCTATGTCACCAAGTTTAAAAGGTAGGCAGATGACTTTCCTAAGTATAAAAGTCACTTGAACAGTTTTGTTTTGGGCTGACTTTTGTTTTCCATTTTAGCAACTAGTTGTCGATTTCATGAGTTCGGAACGATCTGGCAAAACGAAACGATAGCGGTGTCCTCAGCTAACATTGTCGTAGTAAAGTCTTTTGTGTATAGGGTATACAGTATGTGGCCAAGTATTGAGCCTTGGGGGACTCCAGAGCCGATTTCATTAATAGGTGATTTTGCGTCGTTCTCTGTAACATAATAGTGGCTGTCGCCAGCAGCACGAAGTACGGATGCGGAAGGGTCTGTTCCAATTTATACAGCAAGCCACTGTGACTAAATCAAAAGCCTGCTAGAAGTCTGAGTATTCCTTTTGTTCCAAGGTGTTTGTGTTGTATTATGTAGCACTTTTGTTATTAAATTGGCAGTATTACTTAATAGGATAGCCCAAGATGTTTCTTATGGTGCCTGTCTACGCTGACTTCTCCAACGGGTAAGCAAGCTAGCTCATTTTAATTTTAAAACATTCGAGCTTCTATGCATCAGGTAGGATATCTACAACATTGTTTTAGCAATATCATTCATTCAATTCAATTTCAATTCAGCTTTCTGAACCTGAATGATTATTTCCTGTTTGGATCATGACACAATTTCTTCTCGATTTTTCGCGCGACGCAAAGGAGGGTAATGTGTTTTCGTGTGAGGGTAATTTGCATAGATCTCAGTGGCGTAGCGTGCCTTGTCGGGGCCCCGTATAAAAATTTTTTTGGAGGCCCTTATATGGAGGTAAAGAATTTCACAAAAGAAAAAAAAAATTGTGAGAAGTAATATTTATTTATCACATAATTTACCCATTTTAGAAATAAAAATCGAATTTTAAATATTCACTCTCCTTGCCTTTTTATCGGCAAACTGATTTATTAAATCATTTATGGCTGATGATGATTTTAGTTTTTCTAAAGTTTCTGCCTCTATGGACAATAGTGAGATGTCTGACAGCCGTTCTTGTCCCATCGAAGTTCTTAAGTAATTTTTTATTAGTTTTAATTTTGAAAAACTTCTTTCTGCCGTTGCGGTTGTAACTGGAAGGGTCAAGAATAAAAAGCATGCTGTGATTACCTCGGGAAAAACTTGAACAGATAGGAGGGGTTAACATCCAATGCAAAGTACAACAACGTACACGTACATCGCGATATCGATGAAGGATTCCCGGGGATTCCCCGCTGAGTTGAAGATGAAGTAAGTAAAACGGGGAAGTCCCGCAGCCCGCCATAACGATATAGTGTTGCCAACTTTTGAACGCACGCTTAAGGCGGGAAAAAAAGGAATTGTTTTATAGAATTTTGTCATTTGTGAAATAAAATAAATTAGAAAGTTTTTATTCTTTTTCCTTACACACTTTGGGGGCCCCCGTGGCCCGGGGGCCCCGTATAATTGATACGGCAAATACGGCGGTAGCTACGCCCCTGATAGATCTACATACTAGCTTTTGAACTGAGTTTACAGTCTACTACCATAATATAAAATTGGGTTCCCAAATCTTCCATGACATTGAAAATAACGTTTGTTCCATGACGCACCCGAAATCCAAAGTAAAGTTTTGATACCATATTGTTACTTAAGCATAATTCCATAGACTTTTTGTAAAGGGCATCGGCATAGTCATCATGAAATAACCACCATTTTGTCCACAGGACTGCCTAAAACTGTACCTTAACGGTGAAACGATACCCGGATGGAACTGCCCCAACTGCAAGGACAAACGTGACGCCCTCAAGAAGCTAGACATCTCTCGTCTTCCACCCGTTCTAGTCATACATTTCAAGAGATTCTACGTCGATCCGAAGGAGTACATGTGCAACGCCTATAGAAAAAAGCAGACATATATAGACTTTCCTTTGGAGAACTTAGATATGAGGCAGTTCTCGCTGCACTGCCCTAGTAACCCGATATACAATTTGTACGCGGTATCGAACCATTACGGGTCTATGGAAGGGGGACATTATACGGCGTATTGCAAGAGCAGTGTTTATGGAAAGTAAGTAAATACTTATCTGGTATCATTTAACAGACTTCAAATATATGAATGCAGTTCTCGATTTTTGATGTGATAAAGTCTAATAAAAGGATGGAACACCTGCATTCACAAAAAAGTGTCACGGTAATATTGTGTGACGTCATGCGTCATGGTAATATGACCAGACACGTCATGGTAACTTAGGAAACATAGTATTTAATAATAATATCGCTCATTTGGGCTTGTGGTGTGACGAGTGACGAATAGAATAATGAAAAAATCCCTATTTTTCATCGTTATCACGTAAAATTATCGTCCGTAAACCGACTTTACAGACAACCATTTGTTTTTGGCCAATTTACGAAAAACTAAAAAATAAATTTGGAGGGCAGAATGTTTGACACCTCTCCACGATCGGGCATGATGGACAATCACAGGCCATCACAAACGTGTAGAGGGCTTATTCACCCATGATCGGCGACGATCGAGCATGATCGCCGCTGTGTCGGTTTTGCGGACAAAAATCAAAGGAAGTTCGGCCATGTCCCAAATGTTCGCCGATCACTCAGTTCGCTACTGCTACTGTTTTCACGTCCATGTCAGACAGGCGACAATAAACAAATGTAGAATGCCCCATCCTGTGGACAGCTACGCAATCATGGCCGATCGTAAAAAGGCGGCATTAGACCTCAAGAGTGGTCAAATTAATTTCATTGACATTTGACCATTTTGAACTCCGTTCTAAATTGTTGTTGTCGTTACCTCCAGATGGTACAAATACGATGACCACGTCGTATCGGAGATCTCAGCATCCGAGGTGAAATCATCAGCTGCTTACATCCTGTTCTACACATCGTGTGCGACGGGTCGGCTCGCGTGAGACAAGCCCGGTCTCCTGCGCCAGCTCGTGCCCGCGCCCGCGCGCCGCCTCCCGCGCCCGCTGACCGACGCCTGCGCATCGCAGCCGCTCAAACGGAGGAGATCCAGCTAGTTTAGCATACAGGTTAACACGACGAGTGACTATTGAATATATTGTTCTTTTTTTGTCGTTTTGAAACTCACGCGGTTTGTATTTATAGTATTATTTTTCGTTACCGTTTCGGTTATGTTGCAATAGCCGTGGTCACGAGGAGAGTTGGCGGGGGTCGTCATCTCATGATGAAGGTAGTGACTGAGGTCGAGACTCACTCAGTTTTATACACACTATGTCGGGAGTCTGTCTGAAGATTTTTCGCAATAATTGCACATTTTTAGCTAGTATTCATTTTCCCGATTGAAATAATCATATTTCTTAATTACTACAACTTTAATATCCTACGCGAATACGCGATTAAGATCCGGGATAATAATACTACTGTTTAAATATGGTCTTTCCATCTAGTTGTCCATATTCAGTTTAACAAAACAAAAACCACATATTTATCTGCTGCTGCAAAAGTTTTTAAAAAATGTCCAAACTTTTATTTATATGAAGCTTACACGTCTTTTTCGATATTCTTTGCAACGTGACACAATAGGATCCTAAAGAGACTTTAAAAATTTGGACGTACTTTCATAAGATTTTTTCAATATCTTTAAAATGTGTCACGGCGGAAACTCAAATTGACACGTGTCGAAGATATATTAAACGATTTAATATCTTAGAAACGTGACATTTTAGGATCGTTATCATATTTCTAAATAAATAAGACTTTAATGATTTTTTGATATTTTGCAGCTTGAGCAGATGAACTTGTATTTAACTAAAGGGGGGGAGGGGGTTTAACTAACTGAATATGAAGAACAATACGCGAATTATTGATAAATAAACTCTTAAATAACTAATTAAAGGATTCGAATTGAATATGCCAACATAAAGTTAATTAAATCCTATTTTGATTGATGAA
Source organism: Idaea straminata (assembly GCA_951213275.1). Taxonomy (NCBI): domain Eukaryota; kingdom Metazoa; phylum Arthropoda; class Insecta; order Lepidoptera; family Geometridae; genus Idaea; species Idaea straminata. The sequence goes on from OX577862.1 coordinate 879,818, forward strand.
ATGAAATCTAATGTAAAAAATATATTCTATCACACGATGTTCTATACTGTCACGTTTTGAAGATTTGGGTACGTTTGTTACATCTTCACCTGATAACTACTGAACCGATTGAGAGAAAAATAAACAGGTACCTTTAATCCGGATTGGGACACGAGTACCCCCGCGGGGCTCAGCTAGTATTGTATAAATAACTTGTACAAACTAGGCTCCATTAGAATTTGTAATTTATTTCGTTTTATTTGTTAATTTAATAGTTAATTTATAATTAAACCCGTATTTTTGTTTAAAGCGAAGACAGGTCGTGGAGTTCCGTTTAGAACATACAATGTTTACTGTTATTTTTTATTTTTTTTCACTGATATGATAAATTCAAAGGTGCTTTTATCAGTTTAGTCCATTTAATTAAGAAACGGTATAGTCCGTTCTTTAATTAAATGGACTAAACTGACACAGAGAATAAAAAAGAGCAAACGAAAACGAAAATTTAAAGTATTCGGTCGCCAATAAAATATTAATTTATACTAAAGCAATAGTAAATGTTTAAAGTTAATGACCTCTCTATGTAAGTAACAGCTGATTTTCGGGTTACCATAACATCTAAATTATCGAAATAATGTTCGAATTTCCGTAAGTCGTAAAACAAAAGTTGGTAATTAGGGTACATATTATATAGAACCTACAATCACTTTCTTATATGATTACCAATAACACTTTATAAAGGACACAACATTTTACATACATTTTTTCTATAATACTTTTGATATTTTTATGGAAAATTATTTAATAGAATAGATGAGTACGGAGACTGGCAAAATTTTCGCCAAAATGTCTTGTTATATTTTTTATTTTTCGTGCGGCCACCGTTCACACCTGTTGCAAATAAAGAAACCGGCTAGGTGCGAGTCGAACTCACGCACGACTGGCTCCGTACCATTATATTCTGTTTTCAGTAATTGTTGGTATAGCGGCAACAGAAATACATCATTGTGAAAATAACAACTGTCTAGCAATCATGTTCATGGTGACAGACAGATAGACAGTGGAGTCTTAGTAATAGGGTCCCGTTTTTACCCTTTGGGTATGGAACCCTAAAAATCACTAAATATTAAATAATAGTCAAACTTGATACTTGATGAGATTTTGTTATACAACATTTGTTGTTTGTAGGAATGTTCTCTGTACATTGCTCTTGTTTCGGAGGCCAAGATTCACTGACACACGTATTCACAATCAACCCTTTGATATTGCATAGTGCGCGCGAACGCATAGAGCCGCAAATAATATACTAGAGTGAGGACAGCACAACATTGACCAATCATAGGGCCGCATTTAGCGCAGTATGTTCACTTATCCGAGAGCAACTCGGTACTGTTTGTGAATACGAGCGTTAGAGTCGCTGAGCCAGCGCAGCGGTGTAAGTAAGTATACATTGCCATAAGTTGTAAATGTGACTGCGCACAGTGATATGTCAACCAGAGATACGTCTTTGTGAAATAAACTTGACCACCAAACTTAAGGTAATTGACCCATAATCCCTCGCAGGTGTTCTCGCATATTGTATCGTCAAATTATTGTGTCACAAAGGAATGCAAAGTTCGAAGATGACCACTCGATTATTGTTACATTTACTAACTTTGAATAAAAAAAACATGGCTGATCGTTTACTATGCCAAGATGTTAAAAACCCCTTTCGTCCCACAATACTTAACAGAATGCTCGAAGGTCCCGAGTATAGCTCTTCGAGCTGTCATCGCTGTTTTTAGGGTTCCGTTCACAGGGTAAAAAAGGAACCCTTATAATTTTTTTAAATAAAAATTGTGGTTTAATAATTAAGTGTGAATGCGCATGGAAGACTGAAGTGTGAAATAGCTAAGTATAAGTATGAACGAATGTAGGTGTTTGTATCTAAGTATACAAGTATATAATAACAAACGTGTATTAATATTAATTCGTAATTACGGATTTGATTTTTTTTCTCGAGCTGGTAACACTAGGTTTTTTAATTACATATTAACGTGAAGTATAAGTCAACGCTTATTATACCGATCGATCTGGTGCGTCAAAATTAAAAAAATAGACGATCTCTGTGGTTGCGGGTTCGATTCCCGCCTCAAACAAAATATCTACGTAGGTACTTTTCTAATCTGGGTGTTTATATGTTTTTAGAAAAGTATTCAGTATTCTATTCGTTGTCTGACCACCATAACACAAGCGAGGTTGCTTAGTTAGGGGCTAGATGGCGATGTGTGCGTCGAGTCGGATACGATAGTTTAATACGGTATGGTGGGCGTTAGCTTTATAATATAAAAAACAGCTTGATTAAAAAAACTGTGATTGTATTTCATAGTAGCAAAGGTTTTCTAGACTATTAAACATGTGATTGTTTCAATTCTTGACCTTAAATAGTTTACTAATTAGGTCTTTTTGTCGCCCGACAGATGGCGCTATATAAATGTGGAATTGTCCCTGGGCAATGTTTTTTACGCCCAAGATATGTAAATTGTCAAAATCGAATAACTGTTAAGTACTTTTTGACTTAGGACTATGGTGAAGATGCATCGCACATCGACATCGCACTAGTAGATACAAATCAGTCCCGCGCGAGCGATACGGGACGCGGCAGGCTTTGATTTGACCAATCATAAGTCAGAGCACATTGATGATCTTTATCGATGTATCGCAGTGGTGCATTTTTTGTGTGCGTGCGCCTCTATTTCCATATATTAATTTTATATTAATAATAAATATTTATTTGCATAAGGTTCATATAAAGCTTATACCTAAGTAAACAATAGAAAATTATTATAAAATCTGTTTAAATAGGTAGTTAGAACTACAAACTGAAATAGGCCGAGCCTCAGTCGATAGTGTCTTCCTCTAGGACGCAAAATATCGTTCTATTTTATAATCAAAGTTAGTAAATCAGATAAACACTGCACTACTAACATAGTATTTTAAACTAAAAAATAACATTAAGGCGCTCTTCCAGTACCGTGTGTAGGTAGTCACATTACCTTAGCCCGCACTCTCAAAGACGTAGCATGCTTCGTGCTGTTATATTACTGTTATATTTATAATATATAACTGTTATATTTGATCGATATGCAAAACATTTTAGCATTATTATCCACAAATATAGTTCCTAGAGTCAAAATCTATCATTTGATTCATTTTTAGAAACGTTAACTATTTTTGAATAAAACCCGATAAACGATCTAATAATTCTCTGTTTTCTAACATTTTTTTTTTCGAACGAAGTTGTTCACATCATGTTTTCAACCACAATTTATATCCAAATCCATTTATATCCAAATAACAAAGAAGAGTATTTGTTTACTTAGAGTTGGTTAAAACAAAGGTCGATTTTGGTAGCTTTATTAGCACCTGGCCTTAAAAGACATTTCGTAGTGAAATATTTTTACAAGTACCGCCATCGTTTTACTTGGAGTTGACATTGACGTGCGACATCCTATGTGCGGTGTATCTTCAACTTAACCGTACCGTTAACTCAGAGCGCCATCTGTCGACATTTTAAACTTCTCTGTTATGTTTCTTATGTACTTTTATTTATTTTTTGTTATATTTTTCTTCCCTTGAAAACTTCTTGAATTAAATTCATAAATAAAATATGCTATCTTACTGGAACTTATATTTATTCAACTTGTATTCTAAATACTTATTATACCTAAGTCCTATATTGTTTATGTTACTCAAAATTGATAAAGATCGATTTTTGTTTCATAAATATTTCAACTAAAGTCTATTCGCTAATCAAATGGACCGAAAGGACATTTACTGTTGTGTATGATTTTTTTATCAAAATCCTTTAGAAAATTGAATTACTCAGGAGTAATTCAATTTTCTAAAGGATTTTGATAGGACTGTCAGTCAACTTTGTAAGCCATTTGATTAAAAAATAGACCATAGATTATTTGATCCTTAAACACTTAATTTTGTCTATGGTCAGCTAATTTTATCTAGTGTATGAGAGGCGCCATCTCGGTAGCTATACACACTTTTTTAATTTCTCCATTTTTTTCTTATTTTCATCACAATTCGTTTAATTTTCCAGTGAATAAATAAACCAGTGAATTGTTTTACTTAATGTATTATTTTGGACACAATGTTGGAGGGTAAATGTTTTGTTGTATAGCTATTGTACATACTTACCTACATACATACATGTTCTGTGTAAAAACTTAATATAAGACAAATTTATTAAAAAATCATTGTTTTTATATTTTTGTGTTTAATTTATTAAATAATATACCTCAATTCTTAAAAAGGAATATAACAAATAAAAGCGCGAAAACAATTTACCCAATAAATATTTCTGGTTTCTTATCGCGTAGATCAGTTGGAAGGAGTGGAAGAACCAATTAATAAAGGGTTCCAAACTGTTGATTCTAAGGCTACCTCTCCACTGGAGCGGAGCGTCGAGCTAGAGGAGCGGTGAGCGAGGTAAAAATCTACCAATACATTTTTTTTCTACTTCTTTATATTGGTGAATTTTTCTACCCATAGAATTTTCCTCTATTCCATAAGTCCTTTCTTTCATATTCCCTTTTAAAAAAAACTCAAGTAGCGATAAATGAAATGGCTCCAATGACCGGGACAGGCAGCAAAAATCTTTCAATATGAAGTAGAAGCAGAACTAAGGACCGACTTAAGCGTTGCTAGGTAGGAACGAGTGGGAATGGGCGACTATTAAAAATGTTCAATGCCATTGGTTTCCACTGGTTAAGACTGGGAATTGTATTCAAATATCGTAGTCGTTGCTAGGTGGGAACTAACGGACAACGGTTCTCAGTAGCTAGCACAGCTAGTATCAACGGGTCATTCCTGCCCGTCCCACGATGTGTATCTTTTTTGGTTGTGACCTGTAACGGGTTTACAAGTTTCTTGTAGGTAAAATATAAATGCATCACATATTGCTGGCTCGTTCCCGCCAAAATTCATTATTTCCGCTTTTTTTTTCCTTCTTCGTTCGCAGACTGAAGTTTTGGCTGTGCACTTGCACGCCAATGTCCAGTAATCTAATTTTTTTTTCTATTTTTCTACTGGTGGCAATTGCGACTGTGCATATTCCGCTTTTTGTTTTGACAGGTGGTCGATATATTTTTTTCTTGACCACAGACTATTGCAAACCTTCGAATCAAGGTGTCGTTGTTTGTTTGCGATTGATAACGACTTCCGGCTCAAACCTACCCCCACGATGATTCAAAAACAGTTCGGTTCAGTTCGGTGAATCAATTTACCCTCCTCAATAGTTTATTTTCGTTCGCATTCAAGAAACGAGTTCGCATTTGGCAAACGCTCAAATTCCGTAACGTCGTCGCTGCACCATCGCTGCACAGAAAAATATTATAATCACTGTTTCACAACTTTAAAAAAAAAAACATTAAAAAAATGGATTACGACTCGGATTCTGATAGTGACTATGAAGTATGCAGCCGTAATGGTGGGTGCAGCAATAACACGACAGCCACATTACCCTTCGACCCTACTTCTTTGGAGAACTTGATCCTGACGATCAGCGACAAATTTGACTTCCGCGTGGTGCTGAACGAAGAACGAGCGAGGGGAGCTCTGCTGATGACGACTGGGCTGACGATCGCTGGTGGACTTATTGGGAGACACTATGGAGGGAAAGTTGGCGCTGCAGTTGGTGGCGCTATTGGCGGGGCATGCGGACTTGGTATCGTTGGTAAGTTGTTTTTTTTTAATTTTTAAAGTCTCGTTTTAAATGAGATTGTACATCGAAAAAAAACATCGTTTTATGTAATTAAACCTTTAGTTTAATTACATAAAACGATGTTTTTTTTTGGAAAATATGAGGGTAGGTAGTTAAAAAGTTAAAAATCATTATTACAAAAGTTTGAAATAAAAAAGGGTTCTAAGACACTGGATGTTTCGGATGCATTTGAACTAGAAGAAATCAGTTTTTCGTAAAATTTCTGGTTAGAAAATCAAAATGTAGGGAATCTAGAATTACTCTAGACTAACTTACCAAGTACCATAAACTATAATTTCGTTCGAATCCGATATCCACTGCCTAAACAGAATATTATCTTTAAATTTAAAAGGTCCATTGTTGTAGTAAATTATCTTTATCACCGATTGTAATTATTTAAACAATGAAAACATTTTAATTCGATTATTCTCAAAGGAATACCTACATACCTAGTTATTTTAAGCATCATTATGTACCTACTATGGTATTTGTTTCTATTTCAACTGTTGATATTGCATCATTCAATATTTTCCAATTTACCCTCATTTTTTGAATACAGCAGTGGGTAGGTATACCATTTTTTCGGAAATAGAATAAGCCAGCAAGAAGTTTTATAACCGACTTCTAAAAATAATTTCTCACTTCGTAGAGTTTCTTTTCGTAACAAATCTAAGCTAAATAATTTGCAGCCGGAGACTAAGTAGGTAAATGCTGTGTTTTATGAAATGATATTTCTTATTCCCCAGTTGTGTCAATGCGTCAAGTATGGGAAGACATAAAGGAGAAACTCTCTGAATTATTCGACATTGTTTACGACTACCTAGCAGGGATGGGTATCGAGGACTATCAGAAAGCAGCTTCCTTCATCACGCAGGGCAGTGGCTCGACACAGCTGGCTATGATGGTCCTGGAGACTACAACCACGCTGATTGGTAAGAAGGTCCTGTCTAGTATTGCTTCTAGCTCCTTTTAACAAAAAAAAGGGATTTAAAATAACGTAAAAATGATCCATTTAGAAATCAGAATGAAACTTAATAAATGATAATTAAAATAGTAATTCTTGCCTGAAATTTAAATTTAAAATAGTTTCAGGTTTAGTTGTTTTATAATTATAAATAATGTAGTTTTTTATTTTTTTTCTAATTAAAATGTACTTTTTTATTTTTTATAATGTACAATTATTGAATTTCGAATTGTCGTTAATTGCGAATTTCATGGACATCTTTATAATATTATCTGTAAATTAACGCTTTATTTTGTAGGCATTCTAAATTAAGTAATTCTTAGGTATTACTGTTTTTTTTTGTGAGACTATGTATGTATTGTATTTAGGTAAGGACGAATGTAATTATTTGTGTTTTGGATGCAGGTATGTATTAATGATTTTATAGAGAACTGAAAATATGAATATTTCATGAAATAAGGTTTTATAATAGATTTTCAAGTATTTATGTATAATAATAATCATGTTAATTATTTACATCTAGTTAAAAAAATAAACTTATTAATCTAAATCCTTATTATTTTAACGAAAGAACATGTCAGCTTAAATTAACTGTTTGTAACGTGACTTTCTTATTATAAATAGGTAATTAATTAATGTGAGTAGTAGTATTTAGTATATAAATACACATAAGTACTTACTTACATAAGAAAATATGCGTCTAATGATTTTTTATTGACTTTTTGACATGATATTACAAATTGACTTACAAAATAATTTTAGTGTAAGTGCTTTTATATGTTTTCTTAAGTAATATAAGTATGAAATTTGAATATTTTATAAGAAAATTCAAGTTGAATTAAATTTTGTCAGTACTTATATGAATTTATAATTATGTATTGTATTGATATTTAATTTAAATTTATTAATAAGTATGTTAAGTGAAATTAGAGGAATATTCCTTAGAATGTATGCGTCTTTCTGTCATATTTTGCACATTTTGTTTCAATAATGTAAGTAGGTACTTAAATCTGCTAGAATATTAAAATTTGAATGTTACATGTTTTAAATTAGTCATCATAATTTGTATCTGATCTGCTGGCAGAAAATAAAACAATTTAATTAAATACAATCATTTTTTAATTAGTTCTATAGTACACACATTAAAAGTTGCATAAAAATAAAATAATGTTGTTCCAGAACTGGCTGTCTACCCATTACTTAACAAGTTTCATCGCAATCGGATCAATTTAATTTTATGTAACCTCTTTAATTGTTGGGTGGTATTGGCATTATGGGTGTGCTATAGAGGTATGTATTAACTAGTTACGCCATGCAGTTTTATCCACGTTAGTAGTTGTGTGGGAAAATCAGGATAGGTTAGATGAAGTTAGTAGTCGTCAAGCAATAGAAGTAAAGTTTGTTGGTAGCCACAGAGGGAATTTTCGTAACCCTGTTATAATTAGTCGCTGAGAATTCAGTTTCTATTTGGTGGATTTTTAATCTTTATATTATATATATAAAAATTTCGTGTCACGTGTTTGTCCGCGATGGACTCCTAAACTACCGAACCGATTTTTAATTTGATTCGATTCGACCCAACTTGAAAGATAGGATAGCTTACATTTCAATTTATAGTCGCAAATTCCCACGGGATCGGGAGTTACGCGGGTGAAACCGCGGAGCGCTGCTAGTATATTATAGTATCTACACTTTTATAGTATAGGTGGAATATAAAAAGTAAAGGAGGTGGAATACAATCTTTAGAAAGTTGGATTTTTGGATTTTTGTTGTATGGATTCAGCACCATTTAAAAATATTAATGGACCTGTCAGTTTTTTGGCGGGAACGAGTTAACAACATATCGTGCTGCAGTTTTATTTTCATGAAACTTAGATGTAACCCGAGTTGAATTGTATAATTCTGGTGGAATGTTATTCAATTTAGTTCTGTGAAAGTGCACAAGTGTAGTGAAAGTAAAAATCAGTGTCAAACATGCAGTTTTCACGTTGCCTCCAAATCTTCTATTAAGGTTATGGTAAACTTGCCACCGCTTTACTATAACCCCTGACTTGACGGACTATGACGACTTTGACTGTATTGAAACACTTTAGGCCCGATTTATGAAAAATCGGGTCATAATTTGATGCAAAATATAACTTGACAGTGGCTAAATGCACACGTGCGAAGCCATAATAAAAGAAAAAAAAAATGGACCTGTCAGATAATTGTCAAATGTGACAAATGTCAGTCATGTAGCGTGTAAGAAAAACAGAAAATAAACATCGAACGTCGACCTAAACTTTGCCTTCTTTTCGATTTTTACGTTGAATTTCGTTGAAAGTAAATTACTTACTGATTAGTAAATTGAAAAACAAGTAAATTATTTGTTAAGTGAAGTGAACATTAGTAGAAATGTCGTCACAACTTGTGCCGTACGTGGGTCGCGATGTTAGATTCGACGCAAGTCGAATGGAACAAATCCTGTTGGAAATTGGTGAGTTTCCAAGTTCTGAAGGACGCCTAGATGTCTACCATACATAAATACGTATAACACGCAGAATATGTAGGTAATTTTCCAGTAATTGACCATTGAAGTTTATAAATTATAATATTTTATTGGTATACCTACAAAATCATAGTTTCCATAAAAACTATTCTTAGTTACTTGGGACGAATGAAAGTTTACTTATTTTGGTCTAATTATGTATAATATTTTCTATACAACCGAATTCAAGCTTTTTGTGAATACAGGATTTTTGATCAATCACGTAAAAATCAAGAAATGGCGTAAATACCTATAGTAATACTAAGCAAGATAAGATTTATATCTTTGTGTTGAGCGACTTTAAACGTCAGATTACACTGGTCTACAAAATTCGAACATTTTATGCCACATAAAACTTAGTTATCTAGCACAACGTTTGAAATACATAATAATAATAATATCACAAAATACCAGATAATCACACACCCTACTACAAATACAATCCTAACACCATCCTAGAAAACTCAACACACAAGATGTACTACGACCGAGCCATCCTAACTGACAGAACAATTCACTACAATAGACCAGACATCACACTACAAGATAAACTAAATAAAACTACTTACCTTATTGATATTGCCGTTCCTAACACACACAACATTACAAAGACCATAACAGAAAAAATACACAAATATGCAGACTTAAAAGATGAAGTTAGTAGAATTTGGAGACAGGATAAAGTTTACGTAGTACCAATAGTGCTGTCAACTACCGGGGTAATCCCAAAACATCTACACCATAGCCTTAAACTAGGGCCTTGGCATCAGAATCCTGTCCGATAGCGCGGCGGTGCTACATGCACTGAATAGCAGAACCATAAGTTCAGCCCTGATTTACGAATGTTACGAGACACTCAACAGACTAGGAGAACACAATAGACTGACCTTACAATGGGTTAAGGGACACAGCGGCTCAAGGGGTAACGACGCTGCGGACGAGCTGGCAAGGAGAGGAGCAGAAGCGATCAGTTACGGGCCTCAGCCCTCCGTCCCGATCCCCTCTAACCAACTCAGAGCCTGGATCCGCAACCACGCTAAAATGCGACACCGCCACCTATGGGCCACGACGGAAAGCTGCAGGCAAGCTAAACTGGCACTCCCCGATACAAACAGCAGACTCACGAAACGACTTTTAAACTTAGTTTAGTTTAGTTTAGTTTTACGGGGCTGTTTCCGCACTTAGCCTCATTATTTGGGCCATTGTGCGTGTGAGAATATCCTACTTGTCACTCCAACCATCCCAGGTCCTTCCAGAAGGCTAGCAGCCTTTTCAGGTTGCTACAGGCCTCCGGAAGAGATGCCGGCGATTGAAGAGACCGAGCCCGTTGATCTGCCACGCTACTGCACTCCATGAGCACGTGCTGTGGGTTTTCTTCTGCCTCCATGCATCCTCTGCACAGGGGGCTATCTGTGACACCTATGGTAAATAAGTGTTTGTTTAATGAACAATGACCGGTTATGACACCTATGATCGTCCGGATTTCGTTTCTTTTTAGTCTAATGATGCTGCGGGCAAATCTTTTGGTTGCTTCCGGAACTGCACTCTTTGTTTGCCTGCAGGTTTCGCTGTTTTTCCATTCTGTTTTATGTGCATCTTCAGTTTTTTGTCGTAGCCATGTTTTTATTTGGGCCTGGGGTATGGGCAATGGAGGTTCCGGACCATAAACTATTGCCGCGGCTCCCCTTTTGGCCAGTTCATCTGCTGCGTCGTTTCCCAAAGAGTTGCTATGCCCTTTTATCCATTGCAGCGTTACTCTGTTCGTATTTGCAATGGATTGGAGTTTGTTATGACATTCCATTATTAGGGCAGATGTTAGAGTATTGTTTTGTAGCGCTTGAAGTACGGATGCACTGTCAGAGACAATTTTGATGTTGAGATCCCTGACATCTCTGGCTGCAACCGCTTCTGCTGCTCTGATAATTCCAATGCACTCTGCTTGGAAGATTGTGTTTAGTTTGTCTAGAGTGGTTGATATTTTGATATTTAGGTCGTTCGAGAAGACGCCGGCTCCGGTACCATCAGTGGTTTTGGAGCCGTCGGTATATATCCTAACTTCATCGATGCCAGAGCTATCTTTCGCTTCCGCTATGAGTTGGATATTGTAACTTCTATCGAAGACGTGATAACATAAAATTTTGTCTGTAGGTGCCTCTAAAAGTGGTATTTCTTTTAGGGTCCTCGGTAGAATTTTTGTGTGCGTTGTTTCTATGTTTTGCTTCCATAGTCCGTGTGATCTTAATCTTAGGGCGGCTAGTTTAGCCTCCTCCTGAATGATAAGATCTAGAGGTCTCAGGTTTAGGAGATACTCTAGTGCGGCTGATGGGGTAGTTTTCATGCATCCTGTGGCTGCTACATTCGCTAGGCGTTGTAGGCTTTGGAGTTTCGTTTTCACTGTGGTCAGTTGTGTCCTGGGCCACCATACAACTGAACCATAGGTTAAAGACGGTCTGATAACTGATGTGTACAGCCAGAGTGTGATCTTTGGGTTAAGACCCCATTTCTTACCAACAAGTCTTCTGCACTGACCAAAAGCTATACAGGCTTTTTTCATTTTTTCATCGATATGATTCGCCCAGTTCAGTTTGTTGTCAAGTATGATGCCCAGATACTTGACTTGTGTCGATAGGGCGAGTTTAGTATTAAAAAGTTTTGGTAATTCTAGTTCTGGTAACTTCCTTTTGTTGGTGAAAAGGATGAGTTCCGTCTTTTTAGGGTTGACTGACAGTTGATGTTCGTCGCACCATTTTTCAACGATTTGAAGGGAGGATCGCATTACTTTACATAACACGTTCTCTGCACTTCCGTTTATTAGTATTGTTAGATCATCTGCATAACCAATAGTAGTGTATCCTCTTTCATTTAGTCTATTTAGAAGGCTATCTACTACTATGTTCCATAAGAGTGGTGAAAGGACCCCCCCCTGTGGGCATCCTCGGACTACTTTAGCTCTTGTGGTAGTGTTCACCACTATCTGAACCGCCCTTTTGCTGACTAGTTCTGTGATCCAGTTTCTCACAACCGGTTCCACTTCGAACTTTTGAAGGGCGTGGTTGATGCTTTTGTGCATTGTTTTGTCAAAAGCTCCTTCTATGTCTATGAAGGCCGCAAGTGTTGATAGTTTATTTGTGATCGCCGATTCTATTTTATGCACTACCGCATGTAGGGCCGACTCTGTCGATCTGCCTTTCTGGTAGGCATGTTGTTGGGGATGTAGAGGTTTATCTTTCAGTGCCCCGTCTCTTAGATGTCGATCTACTAGCCTTTCTAGTGTCTTAAGTAGGAAAGACGTTAGGCTGATGGGTCTGAAAGATTTTGCGTGGGTGTAGTCCTCTTTGCCTGGTTTTGGTAGGAAGACCACCTTTGCTTCCCTCCACATTTTTGGTATATATTTGAATGCTATACAGGCTCTATAGATTGGTATTAGATGTTTGATTATTTGGTGGGAATGCCATTGTAGTAGTGCTGGAAAGATTCCATCCAGCCCCGGGGATTTGAACGGCTTAAAGCTTTTTAGGGCCCATACGGTCCTGTCCTCGGTTACTATGTTATTAGCAATTTCCCATTCTTGAGTTGTTGGTGTGCCGTAGTGCTCGTCGGTCCACACTTGGTCTGGTGTGATTTGACATCCAGGGAAGTGTGTCCCCAGCAGTACTGCGCTAGTTTCATCGTCTGTCTGTGTGTAGGTGCCGTCTTCCTTTTTAAGGGAGCCTAGTAGGTTCAGGTTACCCTTTGACAGAATTTTCTTTATTCTTGCGGCTTGGTTAGTGGTGTTTATGCTACTACAGAAATTGCGCCAGGCCTCCGTTCTCCGGAATCTGATTCGCTTCTTGTAGTGTTGTTGTGCTATTTTGTAATTATCCCAGTCCGCAGTGGTTCTGGTGTTTTTTGCTCGGTTGAAGAGTGTCCTAAGTTCCTTGCGTAGTCTTTCGAGTTCTGGCCCCCACCATGTGCTCTTTTCCTGACGCTTTGGAGTTTTAAGAGGACATGCCTGTTCGTAACTTTGCACAAGTGCTGCAGTTAGGAACTGTACATTTGATTCTATGTTGTCAGTATTAAGTATTACATCGTTTAATTGCGCGTTACTTAATGTTTTTGTTATTGAGTTTGTGTACCTTGTTATATCGGTTTTACGGGGGTTACGATATGGAACAGGGTCTGGTAAATTATATTTTAATTGGAAACACACGCGGCGGTGATCAGAGAAGGAGGGCTCGCTCGATACGTGCCATCCCTCGATGAGGTCGACCGCCGCGTGCGTTGCCAGTGTAATATCTACTAAAGTTTGATACCTGGAACTTACAAAGGTGGGTTTTGTACCCTTGTTGATAATGTTCAGGTTTGTTTGGAAAATATATTCAATTAATAGCTCACCCCTTTTATTTGTATCCTTACTTCCCCACAGCGGGTGATGTGCGTTGCAGTCTGCGGAGATGATCAGTTCCCAGCTGTGTTGCTCGCAGTGTTGCACCAGGTCGGCTAGTTCTTTTGGTGGAACTTCGCCTTCGCTCGGCATGTACACTGAGGCTAAAACTAGGATTTTTTGGTTTTCTGTTAGAATTTTCACTGCAGTGAGGTCTCTAGAACAGAATTGATTAAGCATGGTATTTGTGATAGTTTTTGGCATGACAATACACGTTCTCGGTTTGTCTGCGTTGATGTTCAGAAGTAACTTACCACTGATGTTGTTTAGGCCGCAGATTGTGTTGTTTCTGATCCAGGGTTCCTGGATCAGGGCGACCGCATTTTGATCTTCCTCCAGCACTCTGCGTAGAGTGGCCGCCGCTATTCGTTTGTGCTGGAGGTTGTTTTGATATATTTTGAGGGAACTATGGACTACGGAGGACGTCATCTTCGTCGCTCGTAGTGCCCTCGGCGCGCCGCGGCGAGCTCGTTTCCATCTTGCTCGGACTCGGTTGAGGAGCTGAGGTGGACGGCTCAGGAGCGGAAGGTTCCGTTCCTTGAGTCGCAGGCTGCGCGTTTTCGGCCGTTTCCGTTTCCTCCGTGGAGAAAAAGCGGATGTAGCCACTACCGGACATGTGGGCTACACGGCGTTCTCTTGCATCTATCTTTTCTTTTTGGTCTTCGGGAATTCCGAGGACCAGGTGGACTGCCTTCACCTTGGATTCGGGATCCTTGGCGTTGTCGCTAACCGTTAAACTGTAGCACTGCCAAGTCTCAACCTTGTACCAGGGATTCTGGGCACAAAGGAGCCTATGCAGTGTGTCAGAGTCGGTGATGCGAGTGAAAAGGAGGAGTCCTGCCTTGATCCTCTTTTGCATCTCTGACTGTTTGATAACAGTCAGATTGGTGCCCGGTATCGGTGATACCATTTTTTTCACCTCCTCAGTCAGCCAAGTGAGTGCGTTCGCGTCTTCACACCACATCGCTAGAGCCCCATCCATAAGGAAGGGGTTGCCGCGGAAAGATGGAGCCTGCGCGCTTGAAGACGATGGAGACAGGGCGGCCTTCAGGATGCTATCATCGATAGTCTCCTTAAGCCGATCTGCCTGTTCCATCGAGAGATCCTTTAGCGGGTTGGTGACAATTGCTACTCTCAGATGTGACTGGGCCGCATCTGCGTAGCACATCGCCCGCTTGGGGTCAGTTTTCGCGCGTTTGGCATCCCCCCTGGGAGATTGGGTGTCGTCTAGGCGAGAACGCTTTGACGAAGCTTGCCCTTTCCCTTCAGGCTGTTCCTTTTCAGGAACAGTGGGAGCCGACGCTGCGGTCCGCTTACCCCGAGAACCTCTCGATTTTCGTTTCCACTTTGGCTGAGGTTGAGGTGGTGGTGTTGGGGTGGGTGGTGCTAATGACGTTGCCTGCCCTTCGCGCTGCGTTTCCGCTGCTGCGTCACATTCGCGCTGCGTTTTTGCTGCTGCGTTTGATTCGCGCTGCGTCTTCGCTGCTGCGTCGGGTTCGCGCTGCGTTTCCGCTGCTGCGTCGGCTGTCATGTGTTTGGGTTTTTTATTCCTCGGGGCTTCCTTTCTCGCGCGCCGGGTGGGGCGACTGCGTTCCGGTTGGCCCTTCGGGTTTTTAGATTCTTTTGTGACCACAGGTGTCATTGGTTTTCGTTTGTCGCTGCGATTTCGCGCGACAACGGTCCAGTGTGACACTGTGGTCAGATTTGGTATGGCCTCGGCGAGGTCAGACAGGTCCAGGCTGGAGCCTGGTCCTGAGCACAAGTTGTCCCCCCCAGAATACGAGGGACAGACCGAGCTAGGCTCGGTGAGGGATTCTCCACTACCGTCGGTAGTGGTACCCTCCTGGGGTACGTTTCTCTTTTTTTGTGCCGCCATGTTTTGAGCTGAGGATATTTTTCCATACTGCCTGCCCTGGGCATGTATGGTGCTGCTTTTTGGGGGGATTTAGTGCCCCAAGGTCTTGCAGGCCTGGTGTGGTTATGCGCCGCCACGGTTCGGCTCTGCGGGATTGGTCATGGGATTTTGGGATGGGATGGAGGTTGGAGTGAGTCATATCGCCAGGAGATTTCAGTTACGTCTATTTCTGAGGGAATTAGACCAAAAACAGGTGGCACCACGTGAAGGATGATCTCTCTGACTTGTCTTAGGGATCAACATGACCGTAGCACTCTCCCCTAAGACCATTCTGCTTCCTAGGATATCGGAAGAGATATCCAAGGAATGGCTTAAACTACAAGCTACACCTACAGCTAAGTAGTGAAAGGATGCACAGCGTGTAAGCGGGGGGATCAGCACAACCCTAAAAGCATTAATTTAAGCCCCACCCGACTTTTAAACTTAAACCGATCGCAAATACGCTTGGCAACAATCGCTTTGACCGGTCACGGAGCTTTCAACAAGCACCTCCACAACCTGGACATAACGGACAGCCCACTGTGCAGAGCGTGCATGGAGGCGGAGGAAACGTCCGCGCATGTGCTGCTGGACTGCAAGGTGCTAACGGAGATCAGACTAAGTACGGTAGGTGACGGTAAGTGCCTTCCAGGAATTTTTGAGAAGCCACATCTGGTGGCAAAATTTATGGAAGAGCTGGGCTGGTTCTCCCCCTGACAAATGGAACCTCACGCAAAGGGGACCCAACTAAAGAGGTCTGATTGCGGATAATAGCCCGTATACAAGTACAAGTAGCCTTAAACTATTAGATATAAAAGATAACATATATATAAAATTACAGAAAGCAGCTATATTAAACACATGTCGTATAGTAAGAAAGTTTTTAGATATAGAAGAAAACCCAACAACCCCTCATAACACTAGTGTCACAGATCAAAATATAGAATAACAATAATTTAACATGTGTATTACTTGGCATATGCCCGTAATACGCATTAAAACCGGCTTAAAGCTGAGAAAAAGAAAAGAAAAACAAATAATAATAATAATAATTTATTGAACAAAAACATGTTTACAATTTACAAAATGAATCTGCTGGCATTCGACTAGTCGAGACTGTGTTCCGAATGCCAGTTTCTTCTCCCATAGTTGTGAAACTAGGTAGGTAATAACCTGTTTTCGTCAAGAAAACTTTTAAACAAACACTGAATGATAAAATAAAAATATAAAAAAAGATCTACAAACAGGGATGCGGGCGTTGTGTTGATAGGGAAGGATAAAGAGAGGAATAGGATGGGTTATGTGGGATAGGATTGGGGACATTGTTGTTTTACTAGGGAATGATGTGTGGGAGTGAATATATTATTGTGATAGTGCACAGGGCTTGATTTTCCTACGTCGTCGCCAGGAGTCTCAGGACTCTGGGTACGCGGGTTTGCACCTGGACATGTGGATGTAGGTGTGAGAGGTGATGGGGTGTGTGCAAGTTCATATGTATGAGTGTAAATAAGTTTATGTTTAGTTAGTTTAGGTTAGTTAGTTGTTATATAAGTTCGATATTAGTCAAATATATATTTCTCCAAATCATCATAATCAAGTTTACATATCCAGTCAAGTAATAGGGACCTGAAAGTAGTTATATTTAGTTTCCTTATATTTAGATTTTCTTTAGAAAACTCGTGCATGATTTTATTATAGTTGCATGGAGTCACGTAGTTGTAATGTTGTTGCCCGAAGGCTGACTTCATGAAAGGAACTGGACATTTATCTATTCTCTTAGTCACATTGTCTGGAAGGTAGGGTACAGTTTTGCTATGATAACGTCTAAGGCTGTCAATTAAGAAAAGTTGTCTAACTGTTAAAACTTGTGCTTTGCTATAGATTTCTACCGTCGGATGTCTGAAAGGTAATTGCAGAAGAATTTTAATAACAGCTCTTTGGGCTCTTTCTAATTTAATAAGGTGAGTCTTTGCAGCGGATCCCCACGTACAAATACCATATCGGATGACACACTCACATAGGCTTTTATATGTTTGTATAAGCAATGGCGTGGGGGCTACAGCTCTTAGATTTTTGAAAACATAAATAAGTTTCCTCACCCGTGTGCACATGTATTCTATATGCTGGTACCACTTTAGGTTGTTATCAACCAGGACTCCTAAATACTTTATCGTGTTTGTGCGACTCAGCGAAACACAGTTACATGTATCTGGGAAACGGTTATGCCTGTTGCATGGAAATGTATGTATTTTTAAAGTGAAGTTCGGAGCCGGTTCACCTATCCTAGTTTTAGAGAAACAAATGTACTTCGTTTTGCCTGAGTTAATTGACAGTAAACTATTTTCAAGCCATTTTGTCACTGTTGCTAAACCACTTTCAGCAACACCACGCAGTGTTGGCCAGGTCTTTGCATGGAACAGTAACACTGTGTCATCGGCAAACATGAGATTGTCGAGGCTAGGTTTAACGATGTTGTTTAAGTTATTGACGTAAACTAGAAACAGGGTAGGACCCAAATTGCTGCCCTGAGGAATTCCATAAGTGCACAATAAATCCTCACTGTCTCTGCCATCCACACGAACCTTTTGTGACCTATCCAGCAGGTAAGTCCTAAACCAGCTATGAACCAGACCTCTAACGCCGATTTTCTCAAGTCTATTCAGCAATATATATACTGATACAGTGTCGAAGGCTTTTTGGAGATCAAGAAACACTCCAAGACACTTTTTACCCTGATCTACGTAGTTGGTTATATTAGAAGTTAGTGTCAGTAATGCATCTTCTGTGGATTTACCTCGCCTAAATCCAAATTGGTTACCGTGTAGCAAGCTGTTATTTTCAAGGTAATTTATTAGCCTAATGTTTACAATTTTTTCGAGAACTTTAGACAAAGTACATAGGAGTGAAATTGGTCTGTAGTTTGTTGGTTCATTTTTACAACCCGATTTATATATAGGACATACTACGGCTTTCTTAAAGATTTCGGGAAATACGCCAGTTTCAAGACTAAGGTTGCATAGAAAAGCAATAGGCACAGCCAATGCTGTTATGTTAAGTTTGAGTATTTTAGTAGTGATTTTGTCCCAGCCTGGTGCAGTATTTAGTTTAAGTCCCAGTACAGTGTTTCTAACTTCATCCGGATCAGTAGGTGAGAATGACATCGAGTTGGCAGGAGAATTGGAAAAGACATCGCTAGCCGCTAACTCTAGTTCTGTCATGTTTATTTTAGTCATGATATCCATGGCTAGTGTATTGCCCACCGAAGTGAAATAGTTATTGACTACGTTTAATGATGCTTCAGGAGTATCTTTGATGCTTAGTAACTCGCTCGCTTGGTTTTTATTAGAATTCATATCGCATACTTCTTTTATGACCTTCCATGTCTCTTTAACGTTCCCCCTACATTTAGTAAACCTCTCCTGATAATATTGTCTCTTTAAATATTTAACTATCGCATTGCAAACATTTCTATACTTCTTGTATTTATCTTTTGATTCATAATCTTGCCTTATTTTCATTATTTTATGTAGTTTATCCCTTTTTCTTATACATTTAACTACACCCTTTGTAATCCAAGGCTTAATGGGTTGATTGCGTTTGGGAGCTGTGGTTAGTTTTGAGTTACGATTAATTAATGTAATCAGGGTTTTTATTAGAATATCTGCTGCTATGTTCACATCCCTACTGTTGAATAGTTCTCTCCAGTCAATATTTGAGATTTGTTCTTGCAATATTCTATGTGCTACAGTGAGTTTAGAGTATGCTACACTTTTCCTACCAATGTTGGTACGATCTATATACAGCAAGATTGGTGAATGATCAGTAAAGGTTTGTTCGAAAACAAAACATTTCCAAACATTGCTGCATTTGACCATGAAGTGATCGAGACAGGTTTTATGCCTAGTTGCAATTGTTATACCTTGAATAAGACCGTACATAGCCATTAGGTTTAAATACTCATATGCAAATCCTGTTAAACTATCGGGCAAGATATTGATGTTTAAATCCCCGGTTAATATTATGTGCTTAGAGTTTATATTTTGTAAAAGACAATCGAGTGATTCCAGAAAGGTAGTGGGTAATCTTATAGCATGGTGGTCGATAAGTACAGACAATAGTGTAATCTGTTCCAATTTCTATAACTAAACAGTTACCTTCAGAGACGATTGGCTCGTAGCAGTGGAAAGAAATGTCCTCACGGATGTAAACAACTACGCCGTCATTCTGGTTGTAACTATGCTTAGACCAGAACATAACATAGTTATTAATTTCAGATGGTTTATAGTTTTGATTTGTTGGCTAGTCAGAAAAGCTAAAAACATATCAAGATTGCAATTTATACTTCTTATGTTCATTGTTATAATAGTTAGTGACTTATTATAAGCATTATTTGCACCTATATTCTGTCTACAACTACCTCCAATACTAATTTTACTACAGTTCGAATGGGTCGCGCTATCCAAATCTTCATCTAATAAGCTATTTAATTCGTTGAATTTTGAAAATAACAAAGTACTGGAGACTCAAATAAGTTAATGTAGGATTAAGAATTAAGATTGTATTATTATGTCTTATAGAACTATGGGAACAATACGTCATATTATCTGTTCTGTTAATTATCTGGGTAGACATAGTAAAATAAATGCACAACTTAATGTAAAACATAGTAAACACTCGTCTTTGCTTGTCGTTATCATTTTTATTTGGAAATAGTAGGTTAATATAGGTAAAGTTATGTAGTAGGTACAAAGTAATTATGATTATCTGAGGGTAAGTATTATGTGTGTATGGATTTATTTGTGAGTAATATAGTATTTGTGTAGGTATAAGGTAGGAAACGTAAAGGAAACATGATGTGTTTGTGAACTGTTTGCACTCCACTATTTTGGTATTTAAGTTAATCACTTGACTTTTTTTTACAATAACTGTAGGTATAAATAATCACGAAATTGGTAGAATATGAAGTTAAAAACACTAAAAACGTTACACAAATTAAACAACTAATGATTGTTAGTCATTCTGATGACATCTTATTCAGATCCTCTTCACTATTCACTTTGACAGGCGGCGATCCCTCTGTTTTCCTCAGATAAATAACTCCTCTGGTCGTCCAGCAAAACAAGTACCCACGGTGCTTCGCAAATTCCCTAGCCATGTAGAAGAGTCTTTTTGTTTTTGAAGTAAGGTTTTCAGAGATATAAATTGGTCGCTGTGGTCCTTGAAGTTGAATAGTAGTTGTGCCAAACTTGTTATTGTGTTGTTTGTTGTAGTTCTTGATGCCTGCAAGGAATTGTTCTTTGAGCAGAACTGTTGTCAGCTCAGCAATAATCGGTTTGTTAGATTCCAACTTGGTATTTATGCGGTACACGTCCCGGATATCCGATATTTGTACAGGAACATTAAGAGCCGATCCAATTTTTTGAACTAAGTTAATCAAATCAGTTTTTGATTCTGAGCCGATTTTCGGTATGTTTCTCAATTCGACGGCGGTACTTCTGTCTCTTCGTTCTAGTGCTTCTATTTTGTTTTCCAACTGTTGAATGCGTACGCGATCTGCTGATTTTTCCTCCTCTAATCTATTTATTTTGAGCAGCACTTCGTCGTATTTTTGTGATAGGAACTCGATGGATGTTTTAATGTCATTGTTCTGTTCCGTGTGGGCAAGGATGCCATTTTGAATTGTGGACAGAAGCTTTTCAAATCGATCCTCTTGCTCCAATCTAAGAGATTCAATTGATTCAACTTTGTTTATTCAGTCTAGAATATTTGGCTTCAGGTGAACTGCCATGAACCCACCAAATCCAACATCGGATAAACCTCAGGGAAACCTGAGGCCCATAAAGTTGTCAAGAGATGACCTTGTAAGAAGCAGTGCATGATGGCTAAAACCGGTTCAACAAGGCTGACACTGAAATGGAATCACAGACAGTTGTAAAGAGATCGCTACTGGACAACAAACGACATCATCTGAAAACAAGAAGAGGGCGAGACTTTCCGTGCTAGAGAAAGCAGTGAGGAGTAATGCTAAAATTGCTTCCCGCAGCTACCTGGACATGGTCATTCTTTCTGTGCCAGAAAGGCAGTTGAACAACCCAGAAAGCTGTGTTAGATCGAATGTGGCCATGACTAACAACACTGGCTTACTACGGAACTGTGAGGGTAGACCAAGGTTCATATCAATATACCTCAGAAGGGTCACATCCCCATAGCCACAACTCTAAAGCCAGTGAGAAACCGGTGGAGTTATAAGTGGGTAAACGATTGGTCAGCTTCCATCTTCTGACCAGAAGGGAGGCTCCCTTCTGGTCACATACCCTCACTGCCCCAACCCCCAAAGTGGGGGGATGATGCATAAGGGTGTATTTGCTAAGCACAATTACTTAACAGAGTTTGTGTGGCATAAATACTGTAGATCAGTGTAAATAAGAAAAAATGTGATATAATATGTAAATAAGAAATATGCCAAAATGAATAAGTTAGGTTAGTTCGTACATAATTTTGCCAATCGGTAATCTATGTATTTTCTCACACATTAAGGAGTTTGTTAAAATATTGTTATTTGTAGATGGTACATTTATTTATTATTGTTTATTGTTTATGTTTCTAGGTGACTTCTTCAAGATAGAGATAGTATGGGATCGAGACACGGCAGTCCTGACCAGCGTGTTGGCAGTGGCTGGTGGGCTGGTTGGAGGGTTTGCAGGGGGCAAGGTTGGGGCAGCTGTAGGGGTCGGGATCGGCAGTGCAGCCGGCTTGGGTGTCTCCAGTTAGTAAACTTTAACCTATGGGAACTGTGTATAGGAAACTAGCTATGCTTGCCTTACTCCCGAACCCGTGGCATATCAGGGTTTAGAAGTTCTCCAGCCATTTACATCCCAAGTTTCATTACAATCAATTTGATAGTTTTTGAAGGAGTTACTAAACATACTAATACAGAAACTTTCACATTTTTAATATTAATAGGAAGTAGGTTTATAATCAACTGATTTGTATTCTGATCTTCCACCAGATCTAAATTAGACTATCATGCTTTTAAGAACAAATATAACTGAAAATCTTGACTTTTGCACAATCAGTTTTTGGGAAGTTAATAAAAGTAAGTCAGAATTAATTATGACTAGCAATGCCTTGTGAATTCTTTTGTTTTTGTTTAGTTATTTTGCAGAAACTATTAACATAATTGTAAAAACTTATACTTAGCATATTATCAAGCTTTCAATTTTGAGATCTGAAAGTTTCATCGAAATCGGTTCAATTGATTGTGGGATTATTTTCATTACTTAAGAATATCATTTTTTTAAAGCTTGAACTAGCTTGAAAGTAACCTAAATTCTAATTATACTTTGAAATTCACTTAAATTAAGCAAAGCATAAGAAATGATAAAAGATTGTTCTCTAAAAAATAGTCCCGAAAGATATTTTTACATTTTAATCTCTTAAATTGGCATTCTTTGCAAAAGTCCAATATTTTTTTTCCCGCCAAAATTCTACTCGGCACAGCCTCAGTTTGTTTATAAATTTTACTTATTTATTTTACCCTTTCTTCTTCAGCTGTGGTATCCCTCCGTGAGGTCTGGGCATCAGTAAAACAGAAGCTTCAAGAAGTCCTCTATATAATATTCAACTACCTCCGACGACTCGATGCAGTGGACTATGTTAGAGCGTTTGAAATGCTCATGGCCTGTTCCGCGAGTAGGACCGAGTTGGTGCTGGTTATCATTGACTTCATAGCTGTTAAACTTGGGAAGGAGGTACTGTCGGCCATTGCTGCGGCGTGATGCGCCATCTAGCCCCGAACTATGCAGCTACGCTTGCCTTAGGGTGACCGGACCATGGATATAGATAATTAAATTACAATATGTGATAAAAATTCTGCTGCTATGTATGAAACTAACTGCATTTTATTACTTTGTAATGAAATAATAGCTTATTATTATTTCGGAAAAGACAAAGTTATTGGTGCAGTTAGTTTCAAGTATTATGTAGGATACTAACTGCATTTTATTATTTTGAAATATAATAATAGCTTATTATTTCGAAAAATACAAAGTGGTGGAATGTTGAAAACCTACAAACAGATTTCTAAAATTGGACAAATTTTTCATGTAATAATTGACAATTTTAATAATACCTAGGCAATAAGCACTTGGCGTGAGGGTGTTTAATAGCGTTTTGATTTGAATGTTACTTATTTTATTTTCCGCCTATCAGGCCGTCGCGTCGTCTCGTCGCCGCCGCCGCGCCGGTAAATCAGACCTCAGACGCTGTCCCTGGTCGCAAAATCATTGACACATTTCTCTAGTGCGAGCATAATAAAAAAACTGGGCCTTTTCTACGATTTAATCATAGAAAACGCCCAGACTTAGGAGTATTTTAATACTGTGTGATAGATATTTAAGTCTAGGATTGTATTATGTTTACCGAGTTACTATGTTCTACTACAAATGATAGATGGAATGATAAATTCAAGAAAGAAACCTTTTTTAAATAACAAAAAATATATTTAACCAAGCATCACTAGGGTGCGCGCGCTCGTATCAAATTTTGGTTTTGCTAGACCGAAACAATGGCTATAAACCAATGACTTATAATTACCAGATATAGACAAACACCGGCCATACAAAATACCGGACCTGCATTTTAGTGACGCCATCTGTTGCAAATCTAAAGAAACTTAACTTTTACGAATGAGTCTCACAGAGATAACATTGTCATTGAGAATTGAAGAACTTTAAGATAATGTATGCATAGAATGTATGTTAACTAATTGAATGTACAATATTTCACCTATATATTTTTTTTACAGGAGCTGAACGTTATATTCACTCATAAAAAACTTTCTTATGTATAAAAAAGAAATAGCGCCATAGATATAAGGGGATTGTTGTTAATAAACAAGAAAAAAGCGTTAAATTTTTTTTTAAAAACAAGCTTTTATTGCATTGTCACTCAATTTACATATGTTTGCAAAAATTCAGCCCAATCAGTAACCGGGAACTGGATCAAATTTTATTTGCAATATTCGATGGTCTGTCATCGAATCTGGACAGATGAAGCAAATAAAAGCTTGTGAAATCACAGTCTTAAATTGTTCGTCTATGCTTTAAACATTTTCTTCGTTTTATAATATTCTCCAGTGAAACAAAGTAACTCAGTGACAATATTTTGTTTTGTATATATTTTTATACTAGATTTTATTATAAATAATTAATGTCACACGATTGCCTTATTTAGGGTTACCTACTTGCAAAAGAATTGCAAAATCTCGATATCATAAAATATAGACTTGTCCATTCATTTTTGACAGAATTTGAACTACTTTTGCTTTTTCCAAAAATGTATGGACTAAATCTTGGATGTGAAATCAATATTTTCAAAGCTGTAAGAACTCCTTAGTGTTTAGTTACATGCTCAATATGAACCAAATAGTTATTAATCAACGGTTGTGTCTTATAATAATCAATTAATCATAATAACATGTTATTTTTTAATTTTATGAGCACAGAATAAAATCATTTTTGGTAAAATATTATTTTTATTATTGAACTTTTTCTAGGGCTTTTTATTCTGATGGAACGGGACTTAAATAGAAACCGCAGGTCGCAGATGGAATTACCTGCGTGTTAAGAGTTCAAAGGAAATTAAACAAAAACGCAAGTACAATCTTCCATGTTTTATTCAACAGTGCACGTAATACATAAGAGGAACAACAAGCCATCACTAAATGCTGAACCATCAATTATATTGATTAGCTCGTTTCATGTTTAGTCAAAACTACAGTTAGCGACACGAAAGATGAGGTACAAATGAAATATAGTCTCGTGAAAATGATGATTGTAACAACATCGAAATATCGAGCTCCACCAAAAAAGAAACAAACATGATAAATATTCCGTTTTAAATTTTAGTAGTGAAAATATACACGTTAGTTACTTATTCAATTTATTTTGTGTACTTTGTTTTCAAAGTAAAATTTCTGTCTACCTATCTTGGCTTCAAGCAACAAGACCTTAAAAAAAATCATCACTGGTTCCATTATTAAATAGCGAACAATTCGAAACTATAGCAAAAAAAACGGATTTGAAGAAATGCCAAATCTATGGTCATCTTTCGTGTTCTTTACTATAAATACAACCACATTATCCTGTCCTCAGCCTAAAAAATTATAATTTGACAATTGTGTTTAATTAAATAAATAAATAGGATATAAGTCACAACAGCCGCGATACAATGTAATGTGGTTTTACTATACAATTGTCTTATGAGAGCTAAATTATAAGCTAAGTTTGGTACATAAATAAAACTAAAATACTACTTTACTAAAATAATAGGAATGTCTAAACTCACAGGTTATTTAGGGCGGATACTATCAGATCAACTCTTAACTACATATTTGTATTAAGGCTGCGCCATGCGTAATTTGGCTAGAACGAAATAAGAGCTAGATTGTATTTGAAACCAATTAATTTAAATAAGTTTTTTTTTTCAAATGATAGGTCAGCGTTTGACCACTATCACACCTGCCTGAAGGTAGTTAAGATGTAGCTTCCATAGAAGACAGCTGCCTGCTTGCTGTTGCTTTTAAACCTCAATCAGGCCTGAGCCCGTGTCAATCATGATGATGATGATCGATTGGGTATTTTTCTGCAAAAATCTATCTTTTATTTCGTTCCCGCAAATTTATGCTTGACGTAGCCTCAATACTGGAAATTGCGTATGAGCAATTATACGTTTTAAGTGGACATTTTTACACATATTTCTCTAATTCTAGTGTTCGAGGTGCATAGTACATAAGGCAAGAAATATTCTACCAACTATATTAAACCACTTATTAAGTACCTATTTTACATTAAAATTTTCAATTAAACAAAATATTAGTTAACACCAATTTTAAAACAATTTCCCAATATACTCAGCGCGCTATATGGTCGTGCGTCTGGTACGCACCGCCCGGACTTGATCGGTATTTGTTGTATATAGCTTAAATTTTTTGTAATGAGGATTTAAGACGGCTAAAGTTACATTAAGCCTCCATAATTGGTGTATTACATTCACAAAAGTTAGTGTTGATTGACAGAATGAAAGCATAAATGAAGTAAAAAATATCATAACAAAAATACTAATTTCTAAGTTAGTCTCCAAGTCTAAATCAGTTTAGAAAAAAAGCAGCCCAAATCAGAATCTCTTATTAAAATACGTATTATACGGTTTTTTTTTATTTTAAGAGTGCATGGTCTGCACTGGCGCATCATGATATAGTGCGCCGAGTATAATTATGTCATACATAAATACATCGTTTTTTTATATGTGAGGTTTAAAACCCTCAACCCTAGTTTAACAACCTACCCTCATGTCATTTGGACCAACTTTTACTCAATAAGTTCAACTTTTGTACCTTTGTTACATACTTTAAGGTGCATGCATAATTGCATATAGGTGCCAAAATTAGAATGCCTTTCGCCTCTAACTTGAATTGTTAATTATTGGATGGAAAATTGCTAAGGGTTGTTGTGTATACCGTTTGTAGGGGAAAAGTCAGCGTAAGGCATTTTGGTTTTGGCTTCTTTAAGCTCCTTAAGAAATAAATACTTAAGTACTAAGTGCTTAAAAATCTACACTAATATTATAAAAAGAAAATATTGAATTTCTTATGGAAACTACTGAACCGATTTTGGTTAAACTTGGTATGAGGATACATTAAATCCTTGGGAGTAACATAGGCTACGTTTTATCCCGCTATTCTCACGGGATCGGGGTGGTAATTAATATTTCAGTGATATGAAGCGAGAGCAGTGTAACATTACACTTAAATACTAAGTCATAACTTAATTATTTTAAGTATATAGATGTTCAACATCTACATAAATATAAGTTAGAATAAAATAAATAAATTAGCTAAACTAACATAAGTACAAGAGACTGGTATGTCATGATTTAAAAATTAAATTATTATAAATTATTAAAAATCAGATCATTGGATTCTAAATTATATTAGAAAAACCTGGCAGGCTGTATGAACGAACAGTATTTTGATGCAATAAGCTTATCACCTAAAAAGTTTGCATTTATTAATGACGCATATCCGCCATTTGGATTATGAAAATTAATTTCTTGTTTTTTTTTCACTTCAAAATACATTTGTGCGTGACGTGCCTGCTCCGACTCGCGACTAAAGTTTAAATATTCTTTAAGTGCTATTTTTTTAAATTGGCACGCGACTAACTCCAGTCCTGCGTCGTATCTGCTCAACGAATCGCGTGAAGCAATAACAGCATTAATTTTGTAAATTGAACGTAAAATAAAACGCTTTTTAAGTTTCTATCACTGGATTTTACAACCTATTAAATTTTCAGGGTTTTTTAAATTGATATCGATTCTTATAAGAAACGTATCTTAAAAAAGTAAAATTGTCTATAGAATAGACATAAAACATTATAATATACGCAACGAATTAAGAATCCTTTTCTGAGGTCGGTCAAAAATTGAATTTATGGTTGTAAGCAACATAAATAGTATGCTCCAAGCCTCCAAGAAATCTAAATAAATATGTCTAAAACTTTGATTGTTTATACTTAGTAATAACTACCTACTCTATATAGGTGTACAAAGACTTTCAAATAAATAAATTAATATTAAATTAGAGTTGTCATCACTTAGAATAGTTCTTAATCTAATCATAAACTCAAAAGAGTGGGAATTAAAATATTTAGCAGATGTGAAAGTTATAGATAGCTTTCTCGCGAGTCTGCGAGATAAAAGGGTTGCCCGAAAAACCATTATGGCAAGGTTCGAACCTGCGATCTTGTCTAGCTAACGTGCGTCTAACTAACCACTGTGCCAATTTGACCTAATAGCTGTAAATAATATACAATACAAACTAAATGCAAAGAACATAATATGTGAAATATGACATTTTTTTAAATACGTCAAATATGACATATTTAAATACGTCAGCTGTGACATATTTCGCCATAAAATACGTTAGCTGTGACGTAGAATATAGTAGAGTCGTGTGACGTCACTCGCCGCAACACAAGCTTTCATAACTTAGGTGTAGTAGAAATGCAAGAGAATACTTAATGTTCCATGGTGTAGTGTGAGTTTGTTGGGTGCCTAGTTGTCGTCTATAGCATTCTTGAGTTCGAGAGCGAGCTTGTAGCCGAGCTCCGGCCGGCGGTCGCGACCTTCGGCCATGGCTAACACCTGGACAAAAATATATAGATAGATAGATAAATATATTTTAGTAAACAAAACAGAATATTAAAACAACAACTTTCAACAAGGTCAAATAGGCCTATCATAGATTTTTGCGCGGTCTTCTATCAAACCATGTAACTAAATAACAGGAAATCCTGACAAGTCTTTGTTACATGGCCATTGTCGTAAGTAAATAAGGACATTAATGGTCAGTTTAATGGACAGATAACGTAGAAAATGACAACGAACGACGACCAAGTTAATTAAGAACTGTCGTACTTACCATACTCTATGCAAATAAATATCTTTATGTACAGAAAAAAATATCCGCGACTAACCGAAGCAAATATGATAGGTTATCAAGTCGCAGCATTAGTTACCTGATCAGAATGTACAATGACACCGTGGTTCTTCAATATGGTCTGCTTGGTGGCATCGATGTCTGCGAGGTCGACGCCACGCGACGCGTCCTCTATCAGGATAGCTCGGTAACCGATCGCAAGGGCGTCCGCTATCGTCGCTCCTGCAATAATATCAGTGTTATAGGTTGCGGGTTCGATTCTCGCCGTGACGGTCCTCTATGCTGGCACTCACACCGCGTAAGTCCCGCAGGAATTTAGGAATCAAAAGTATCCTATGTCATTCTCCATCCCTTAAACTACCACTACTAAAAACTAACGAACAAACAAACAAATAAAAAACTAACTTTCGAATTTATAATACCTCTATTAGTTATAATTAGGATTAATAGCATATTCTGTTGTCAAAACCCCTCTATAGCCATGTTTCCTATAGCTATAGAGGGGTGTTTACGACAGGAGTTTTTTACCTGATGGTAATTACCACTGCCCGTGTAAAACTGCTGTTCTGGAGTAATATGCTGACAATAGATAACAAAGACTATGCGGTTGCAGCGCGGGAAATGTTGTTTGATAATAAAAATGAATATGACTACAGATGTAGCTCTGCAGCTTCTTGTTTTTTTTGGACAGCGTTTGAGCACTATCGCACCTGCCTAATGGTAGGTGATGATGCGGTCTAAACTGTAACACGCGCCCCTAGAAGATACCTGTTCACTCTCGACTTGAAGACCCCCTTGCAGTACGAATAAGGAATGACGAACCAAAACGCTTAGTGCTTGTTGTCCCAGACCACGGAATACTAGTCTACATCCAGGTGTTGTACCTTTGTACACCTGTATTTGTGGGGACATAGGTATAGTGCTAAGAGTGAACTCACCCACACAGACGTCGTATGCCAGCCCACAGATGTATATGTCGGTAGCGCCGCGGACACGGAGCTGCGTGCTCAGGCTCGTGTCGGTCAGCTTCTTGTTGTCCCAGAACACGGAGTACGAGTCTACCTCCGGGTTTGTACCTTTATACACCTTTATTGCACCCTCGACTATCTGGAAAATTTCACACTTTTCATTGGTCAATTCACAAGACGTTTTTTCCCTTTATTTCCGAAGGTCGTTGGTTCCAATCCAGCTACTCGTGCTCCAATGGATTTTTCTTACAATTTTTTTATGCGCGCTATCAACATTACTCTTTACGAAAAACATCGCGTTCTCTCCTCTGGACATGGTCGACTTCATCTAAAACATGTCTCAGGCACTACAGCGATTAAATGTAAACGCCAATATTAAAAATGTTATTCTGTTCATCACTCCGAAGATCCTCATCAAATTGTAACAAATTTTTATAGGACCACCTCTGAGACATCCCCTTTTAACAAAAATGGCAACCTTCAGGACTGTTTAATTAAGTTATTTTATTTATGTCAGTCATAACGTAGATATAGTTATAGTATAGTAATATACGTAGGAACGTGGTTCACCTTGAGCTGGTTGTGAAGCTCGGCTCCCCACGTGTCCTGGACGCAGTGTCGCGGCCAGAGCCGTTGCTTCATCGGCGGCGGGCCGGCGAACACGACCGTGTCGTACGCCTGGGCTTTGTCCGCTGAAACCTGGAGACAAACACTAGTTAACACACACACACACACATACCTACTGACGATCCCTCATTACTATTACGAGCCTGTAGTGTCCCACTGCTGGGCAAAGGCCTCTCTACTCCCCTTCCACCATTATGCCAGAAATTTAAACACTAATATTAAAAATGCGAATGTCTGTTTGGATCACTGAAGTCTACACTAATACTATAAAGACGACAGATTTTATGGTTTTTTGTTTGTAAC
The DNA here is from genome assembly GCA_951213275.1 of Idaea straminata. Lineage (NCBI taxonomy): Eukaryota > Metazoa > Arthropoda > Insecta > Lepidoptera > Geometridae > Idaea > Idaea straminata. The sequence continues at coordinate 910,756 of OX577862.1, forward strand.
GAATAGGCTCCGAAACTACTGGACCGATTTAGATGAAACTTGGTATGAGGATACATTGATTCATCGGGAGTAACTTTCTATCACGATATTCCCACGGGATCGGGAGTGACGCGGGTGAAACTGCGGATCGTTGATACTAAATCAAAAATACTCGCGTTTAGGTCCTCTTTCTTGTCTATCAAAATCTCCTTAAGCTTTTATGAACGCAAATAAATTAGGCTTGTGTTTCATCATCCTGTGAGCAAAATTTATCTTTGGCCGCAAGGAACTTTGGCCGGCCCTTGGCCATAATTCCTTATTTACACAGAGTTATTGAGTTATAAAAAAAAAACAAATTTCAAAACCCATAATTGCCCTAAACTTTCTTGGCAGATACAACGATTGTTAGGTAAAATACGGTGTAGTTTTATTTCGTGCCTGAAGTATTGAATAAGTCTGTTTAGGAAATAGGTTATCACGCGATTAAAGATTAAGGCTGTGCTTACACTGAGCAAGTGCACTAAGACGTAATATTATAACGTTTTCATACAAACTACTGAACCGATTCGATAATAAATAGCTGGAGTCTCTCAACAAGATTCCTTTCCATTAGCCGCTAATCGACAGACTTCATTTGTTTTTTTTTTTAGAATGGAAGACAAGTTTCATCTTATGTCAATTACATACAAAACGATCTGTGAATTGGCGGTATTGCTAATAGAAAGTCTATTGGTCTAAGGAGGCTGAAAAGACTCAAACGATAATCTTCTCCCACGATATTTTGACAGGGTTGATTCTTCAAAATTTTACATTTAATTCGCTAACAGACGTAAAGACCCAAATGCAACAAATCGGTTGGTTACGGGAGGTATATCAGTCAAGTCAACGTCTAACCTTAATTCAGTTTGAATCATTCAGATATCAAATTGAACCGTCTTAAAAACGAAGAACTCATCGCCTAGCTCTTGAGAATTCAGTCTCAGAGTTTCTATTCAGTTTGAGCCATAAAGGAAATACCTATCACCACTCACGGCGATGCTGTTATATACATCTTTCGAAGATGAGAAAGGCACAATCGAGATAACATTGTTGGTCTAGTTGTAGATACCTTGCTTTTAATTCTGAAGGTCGTTAGTTCCCGGCCGGCCGTGCACCAATAGATTTTTCTTACGAAAAATGTATGTGTGCTAATTGACATTGCTCTTACGGTGAAGGAAAACATCATAATGAAACCGGCTTCTTAGTTGTCTACAAACGTATTGACGAGTAATTTTTGTCTGGACCCGGTAGACTAAGCTGAAAGTGTAGTGCTACTATCCTCACGGAAAAAAGATTCAGCTAAAGAAAAAGCGGCGGAAAAACAACCCGTATACAAGTAAAAGGCACAATCGATAATTCTGTGATAAACCCCTTGAATTCTATTAAAAATCCATATAAACTCCGTATTCAGTTGTAGATAAGGAACTTTGTGTACAGTACAGCCATTACGCGTGCAAATACTATGAAATAAATCAGTTCCAACAATCTGCCGAAATCAATTGTACTGGGTACATACCTACCTCGTTGACATCGAGGTCAAGTTCGGTATGTACGTTATTTATGTGTTTTTTCATCGTAATCTATAGTTGTTCGATACTTCACGTCATGCGTCAGTACTTCCGTATTTGTCTTATCTTTAATCTTTCTTTTATAATTTCATGAATTGATTTCTATTTATTGCGTTTGTTAAATAATAACCGGGTTTTGTATATAGTGTGCTACAAAACCTGATAATTAAGAGAATTCCAGACCTACCATAGAGTTCAAAAATTACTTTTATTGGAATGTTTTCATTATAATAATATTTGTCTAATAAATTAAAGACCTGTAGATTGTAGGACTTTAAACTTCCACTCGAATAGGACCTTAGAATGTATGTAATTATACGTTTAATTCCAATGTTTCCAACGAGAAAACCAAGATTCTGAAGTCTTGCTTGAGGTGAAAACATTCTAATAAAAATGGAAAATAAGAGTAACAAAAAATATTTTAATTTAGAATTTTACCCTAATTTACCCAGAAATTTTCAAACTTTTCCTTTTGACTTCGGCGTATTTTAACCCGAAAAAAAAACCGCCATTTTATTGATCCTAATTTCTTAAAGTTTGCTCGCAGCTTCAGTAGTTTTTAACCTGTCCTATTGGTAAGGAATTGTCTTTGCTTTATACTGCTTAAAAATCAACTTGCAAGGTCCACCCGTTCGGTGGTGACACACGGACAGACAGACAAGAAAGTGATCTTAAAAGGGTTTCTTTTTTACCTTTTGCAGCACGGAACCTTAAAAATAGTATATATAACTCTTACCGGACTAGAGACATGTAATTCTCTCATATGTACGTTGTCTATGAACGACACGTGGTCCGGGGGATGCCAGTCGAGCGAGTAGAACACGCAGTCGAACGGTACTGTGTTTAGGAGGTGGTTTATTGGTTCCACTACCTGAGGACAAATTAACAAAACAATCATTAGAAAAATGTAAATAGGGCTAACTTAAAAAAAATTGCATCGTGCGAGCTTCGTACAGTCGTACCATATACATACACGTTAAGCGAACGGTCGGCCGAGTTACATGGTAAGCGGCGTGGGGGGTGTTAGGTTTTATTTTCGTTACGGAATTTCTTGATTCGGTCGCCGCGCTCAGAGCCCGCGCTAAAAGCTATGCAATAGCTTAAAACCCGGTCAAGTGCGAGTCATACTCGCGCATGAAGGGTTCCATACTATGTAGAATGGGAGCACTTACACTTTTTTTCTTCTGTTTTTAGTATTTTTTGTTTTAGCGGAATTGGAAATACATAATCTGTCAAAAATGTCAACTGTCTAGCTATCACGGTTCATGAGATACAACCTGGTGACAGACAGACAGACGAACGGGCGGACAGTGAAGTCTTTGTAATAGAGTCCCGTTTTTACCCTAAAAAAGACAACTTTGTCTATACCTACCTACTTACTAACTACAGTTTTGTTACTCACTTCGTCGACATTGGGTATTGACATATTTTAAATCCAGTAGCTAACTGGGTCTGCCCATCTATGGAACTAGTATTTTTACATCTATGGGAGCATAATAGAACTAGTATTTTTGTAATAACCCTTATATAATAACCTACAAGTGCAGGCTGCATCGCATTACAGCTCGAAGTCATGCGATGACCTTGACATTGCATTGCTTACTAGGTACTTACCTGATAGCGATTAGCGATGGGGGTTTAATGTGAGATAACTGTTTTTGGTTAATTAGTAGGTAAAGTCTTGTGCAGACCCATTGTATAGTTCTAAAATTGCAAGTATTATATTTTTTTTATCACAGTTGCTCATAAAGTGGATCTTATTCAACGGCTTTTAGGCTCATAATCCAACATATTATGCACGCGTGCGTTTTAGATTTGTTAACTAGTGCTGTAAAGTTATCCCGAAAAGGTAGGTACCAAAGAGTTTATAACTAGCAAAAATGGTTGTCTCTAAAGTCGGTTTACGAACGAAAATTTTACGTGATAATGACTTAGAAAACGATTAAAAATTGAGTTGTTTATTTTTTGTTTTTTCTTTACTTAAATATATTGTTTTTCCGTACCATTGTATTTTGTTCTTAACCCCCGACGCAAAAACAAATAGAAAAACCCTAAAAAATAATGTATGTCACACGAGGATCTATAGGTAAAAATCTTTAGCCTGGCCTTTCCGGAGCATAATTAACAAAAAAATATTGCCTTAAAAAATGTAAACATAAAGTTATCACAAATATTTTGTTAATTATTATTTTGTTTTCTTTTCAAGTCTTTTCTTTTATTCGCAACTGTGATAAAAAACGTCGTACGATATACGTGTGAAATTGATATTTGCATCTTGGCTTCTATAACACGCTCGCTGCCGCTCGCGCGTCATAAACCGCCTCTATGCAAAGATCAATTTACCACACTTATATCGTAATGTACTATTAACCCCCGACGCAAAAACGGCGTGTGTGTGTTGTGTGTGTGTCTGTCTCTGGCATCGTAGCTCCCGAACGGATGAACCGATTTTGATTTAGTTTTTCAATTATAATATATTTGTCTTATAAATTCATGAGTTAAAGGACTGTTTAAAGCCCTTTAACTCATTTGAATACTATTTTTACAAAAAAAAACAAAAAGTTTTTTTCTTGTTGTCCATCCAAAGCTTGCCTGGAAGATATAGCTTTTAAGCGGCAAGGTCGGTCTTTGTGCCACTTAGACTTAAGGTTTTTATTTATTTTAATCGTTATCCTAGTTAAGTTTTTATTTATTTTAAACTGGAACTCAGTTTAAAACGTTCTAATAATAGAAACAGATCTCTCAGGCAACTCTCCTGGCAACTCTCCTCCATTATGGAGGAGAGTTGCCTGGGACAGGCAGTAATGGAGGGAGTTGGAGGCCTTTGTCAATAGGAACACTGAACTAAGAGACATTATTTGAACTTATACCTACTACTAAGAAAAAATGTAATGAATTCAGTACTCAAGGCTGCTATTATTATTAATAATAGAAATCCTGGAGCTCTACGATGGATCTGCGTTTTTACTGCCTGCCTTATATTAACATTATTTACCAAAACTAAACTGAACCCGTTAAAGTTTATAACTAGCTTCTCTTCACGAAACCTTGGAGATTACGCTGAAAGTAAACTTCCATTACAACAACTGACACTTTCTTAACTCTTACAAACTTTCTAAGTATTTATAAAATCGATTATAACGCCAAAACCCCTTACGTACCGCAACCCATCAACTGTTGAAAGGAACCTCGAAATTAGATACAATAGTGGATCACGAAAGGCGTTTTGGCGAAATTAAATTGCTTGTCGAAATAAAAATGAAACGTTTTCACACGGTTGTAGTTGCAATTAGGGCGTTCGACGTCCGTGCCTGGTGTTGGCAGGTACTGCAGATGTTGGCCGCGGTGGTGCCGACACCGAGGATCGAGAACCGCACTTTACAATGACGGAGTCCGATTTGGGCTTTTTGATGTGTTTAAAATGTGTCAGAAGAGTAGAGGGGTCTTTCAAAAATCAAATGTAACTTAACTAATAAGGGCCACTGAAAGGTTTTTTAAAAATATTGCTATTAGTGACAAAATAACGAGAAAATAAACAAATTAATTGTTTTTCAGAACGACAATAATGCAAACATTGATCTAATGAACTGTTTTTAAGTTGATTCCCTATTTTTTACGAAATATTTAGTTTTTAATTAAGGTGTTTATATGTTTCTTTCTCACGTTCAAACGACTGAATAGATTTGGATGGAATTCGGCATAGTGGTAGTTTAGGGGATGGAGAGCATAGGATTTTGATCCCGAAATTCCCGCGGGATCGGCACTTACACGGGTAAGCCGCGGGACCAATTCTCGTAAATAACATTGCAATACCATTTCGATTACAAAAAATACGCTCAAGGTAGCTCTAAATACCATCAAAGTCAGGTTTTGGTATTCTCAAGAATATTTTTTGTAATCGAAATGAAATCGGAATGATATTGCAATGTAATTTGATTTTTTTTTATGAAAAATGATTTTTTGTTATGTGCTACGAAGAAATTAAAAAAACATAACCAAGTGATTTGGGGCACCAACAACAACGACATTTCATGCCAAGCATACCATCACCAGTCACTAAATCATATGAGAAGCTCCCTAACAAAAACCCGCTTGAAAAATGACTTAGAAAAGACATTACGAAGGAAGCAAGTCAAATAAAAACCTACTAAAGTAAAAAACAAGTTTGAAAATGGGCACAAAATTGGCCCAAATCCAAACGGAACATAATGCAGGTAGTTTGTGAACTTATATAATCAATCTACAGCCACGAGTCCGCAACTAGCGCTAGTCTAGCATGCCATAGTTGGAAACAAACTTATTATGTTAGTTTTCAAGTAGGTTAGTTTAGCGTTTAAAATTAATTGAGTATGTTTGGAACTGTTTTGGCAAAGGAATTAAGTGTTGAGTTTTTTGATTGTTTAATTAAGTAAAGTGAAGTATTCAAGTTATTTATTTGTAGTTTTGTTTTGACAAAACGATTAAGTTTGGGACTTATACTAGTATATCTTGAAAACTGAGCAATTTGCTGAACAGTCAAGGTGCAATTCTGTTTATCACTCTGGGTTTAGATTTATTTAGGTAAAACCGTAGGGAGCAGCTAGTTTTAAATAATCCAAGAAAGTATTTGTTTTTTTTGTTTGTAATAAATTAGCAAAACTGTAAGATAGATTTTGAAAAAACTTAATATCATCGTATTTTTGGGAGTAATATAAGGAAAACCGCGGGGTGATGCTTGTTAATTAGAAATTTAACCGAACTACATAATTCAAATAAGCAAATTCGGCTTCGCGTGGCAACAAATAAACTATATATAACAGAAAGAGCAGCGAAGTTAGTGCAAATATCATGCACCAAACAAACAACTTTATCGTGTAACCCTCCTGTGAAATATGGCACGTTTCACGCCGCCTCTAGCGCCCTGATCGAGCTTTACAAAGGGGTTGTAGCATTTGAGCTAGCAATTGTTAGTTGTGCTGCCACCTTTGATCCTATGGCAATGCGAAGAAGACTTGAATACAAATTTTTATTTAGATCCTACTAATATTATAAATGTGAAAGTGTGTGTGTGTGTATGTATGTTTGTTATTCCTTCACGCAAAACCTGCTGGACCGATTGCGATGAAACTCGGTATCTAGATAGCTGGAGACTTGGACACGGGATCAGGACTTATTTATATATATTAATTTAATATTTCGATTTTAATAAAAAATAACCTTCTCAACTTTTTTTTAACATCAAATAACTCACTTTAGGATATTTACACAGAATTTGTTGTTTGTATTCATGTCATCTTTACATTGCCATAGGTTTAAAAGGTGTACGCACGAAACAAACATTTGAGAAGACTATTATGGCAGTCTTCGTTTTTCTCTACTTTTAATGTAGAAATAACAGAGTACACTCCTTCAGCAAAGAAGCCTCCATTGTTATAAGTTAGCCAACTGGATGATCTGTTTTCTCCGAAGACTTTTCTTATGCCTAAAGAGTTGCCTTGCCAGTATCAAACATTTTGGCAAGGTTTGGGTACTATGCCAGCCTCCATATTATTAATAATGTTACTACCCCTTTCATTTACATAAAGGTTACTCGGCTACAGTTTACTTGTTAATTTGTTACTGCGGAATTTATAAATCTACAAATGTTTTAAAGATTTTCTGGTTTGTAAAGAATATCCATTTTGATTAAATTTGGTATGAGGATATATTGATTCATTGTGAATAACATAGGCTGCTTTTTATCCAGATATTCCTACGGAACCTTCTTGTCGAGGAATTTCTAGAATAAGGATACCTATAACTGTCTTAGGCACTTTTATTGAATTTTAGGGTTCCATACTTATCTCAAAAGGTAAAAAAAGGAATCCCTATAAGAACACTTTCTTGTCCGTCTGTCTGTCTCTTTTATTTTTTGGTAGGATCAGTCGACCGATTAAAAGACTTCTGCGACGCAGAAGGTGGCAGAAGGTTGTGGTTTTCGATACCCGCCTCGACAGCATTTGTTTCTGGTCTGTGTATGTCAAAGTATCTAAGAAATCTACTCGTTATCTAGCTACCATAACACAAGCCTAGTTGCTTAGTTTGGGGCTAAATGGCGATTGGTGCATTGTCCTGCAATTTTTATTTATTTTAATACTAGCTGCGCCCCGCGGTTTCACCCGCGTAAGTCCTGATCCCATGAGAATATCGGGATCAAAAGACTATATGTTAATCTAGGTCTTCAGCTATCTAGATACCGAATTTCATCGCAATCGGTCCAGTAGTTTTTGCGTGAAAGAGTAACAAACATACACACACACAAACTTTCACATTTATAATATTAGTAGGATTTAAAAAGAATTCTCGCGCATTGGGTTTAATTCCTCTTGAATAGCAATCATAATTCAATGGGTATATTGTAGTAGGTATGTATATATATGAAATATGTATAAAACTGTAAAGTCATGTAGGTAGGTACGTATTGTTGGCTTAACTTAAACTAATCGATTCATTTGATTAAATTCGTTCTATTTATATATTGTGTTTAGAATGACAATCAATTTGCTTTTCAAAGGCCTTTTGTGATAACTAAACTTAGCATTTGATAGACCTATTACATTGTATAACATGCTTAGAAGGAGAAAATTATAAGGTACCTGCGGGTGATAAGGGCCACCTTAATTAAAAACTAAATATTTTATAGGGTAAACTACTTAAAAATAGGTCATTCGATAAATATTCGCTTTAGATTTTTATTTTGCTTTATCTCTAGATTCATTTGTTTTCTTGTTATTTTATCACTAAAATCAAGGTTTTTAAAAATCCTTTTAGTGGCTCTTATTACCCGCTTTTGTTTTTTGTAATAGGCTTGAACTACTCGGTCGATTTTGAATAACTTGGTATGAAAGTACGGTCGGCAGCATATTTGCAGACTCACAGTAGAGCACCAAAACGGCTGCTATGAGAATGTTTTCAACAGGAGCAAGATTTTAGACACCTGCTTTAGTTCATTTTATAAATTTTTCAAACAAAAATTATTAAAACAACAAAACATTCCAATAATAGTAGTTTTCGAACTCTACCAATTATGCAGCCGACTGCACATCGAATCCTTAGGAATAACATAGGATACCTATTTGCCCGATTTCCCTCGAAATCGGAATTCACGTGGGTAAAACCTTGGAGCGCTCCTAATCTATATGTCAATAAAGAGAAAAGGACTTTATTTGTTTGTATGTAATGAATAGGCTCTGAAACTACTCGATAGATTTGATGAAACTTTGTAAGAAGGATAAATTGAATCTTTGGGAGTGACATAGGCTAAGCTACGTTCCAAGGGATCGGGACATACGAGGGTGAAACCGCGGGGCGCTGTGAGTAGTTGATATATATCGGTTGACCAAGCACAAGGCTAATCTGTTTGTCTGTGACCATCCCACTTTAACAAAGCGAAAAGACACACCCACATAATCTATTGAACTGAAGAGTTATTTTGGTGGAATTATTTGTACTGACTGATCGACGGATCAACGCACAGCCTAAACTGCTGATCGTATAGACCTCATATATACACATATAGAACTTGGAGGATGTGTGCTTTGTATGACGTAGGCATCCGATAAGAAAGGATTTAGAAAAAAACAACTCTTACAGGACGAAGTCGCAGGGCGCAGCTAGTCATATATATAACAGACAGACAGAATAGCTAAATGACGATGATTACTGCCATGTTTATAGGTATCTATTCGTTTTTTTAACATTCGCAAAAGAATAATTTTATAGGCGTACCATTGAAGTTTATTTGTAGATACATAAAATTGGTTTTACCTATAATTTATCGTTGTCAACATGAAATCAATTACTTAGCGAAGGCTCTCGTAAGGCTGTTTTTACATCATTTACAAAGGAAATTATATACAATATGTAAAGAATTACGTAATTATGTGTCGAATTTCGATGAAAATAATAAATTAGGTCATTAGTTAGGTTTTGAATAGAGGAAAATGTATTTGTAAGATTTTTTTAAATATATTAAGTTTATAACGACGATATTATATATATATATTATGATATTATATACATAGATATTATGTTTGACGACCCAGTTGGCACAATGGTCACCATGCCGGACTGCCAAACACAGGGTTGCGGGTTCGATTCCCGCCTCAGACATGTATTTATGCTTAGATATTTGTCTGTGGTCTGGTTGTTTCTATGTATTATAAGCATATATTTACAAAAGAAAAGTATATAAGTAGTATATCCGTTGTCTAGCACCCATAACACAAGACTAGTTGCTTGGGGCTAGATGGCGATGTGTGAAATGTCCTGCAATATTTATTTATTTATAACGTACAAGTACTAACGTCCCATCACGTATATGCCCTCATTTATGACATATTTTAAGCTATTGCATAGCTTTTATCGCGGGCTTTGAGCGCGGCGACCGAATCAAGAAATTCCGTAACGAAAATAAAACCTAACACCCCACTCCGCCTACCATATAGCTCGTTTTTTACAAATTAGGCCAGCGTTTGACCACTAGGCGTCTATCTTCTAGGCGCGCTTCACCTACCATCCTGTGGGGTAGTGGTCAAACGCTGACCTATTTAATATATAAAAAAACAAAAATAGTTACTTGTTATACCTACTCAATTAGATAAAGAGTGATGGTAGTGTTAAGAGGAAAGGGTACCGGCGCTCTCTCTATGCAAACGTAGTCGACTGTTTCCTCCCTGGATAATAACACTAGCGCAAATATCTTTGTTGCATAAAACCTTTAACTACCTTTAACTGCTTTTATATTTATTTTGTTTTTTTGATACTTTTACTTTCCATGATAATAATAAAATGAAAAAAATCAAGACATAGGGGCATAGTCATGGCAGTTATAGGTTTTATGCAACAAAAATATTTGCTCTAGTGTCATTAGCCAGAGAGGAAACAGTCGTCTACGTTTGTATGGAGAGAGCGCCGGTACCCTTTCCTCTTAAGTTCCTCGCTCGTTCATTAAGATCGTAACAGCAACGGTGAATCGGATACCGGTTTTGTCAAATTTATCTTAAGCTAGTTTAAATCAAGAACATACACACGGGTCTAAAATTTAACCCATCCTTTTAGCTTTGTCGTAGTGGGGGGGTAACAAAATGAAGAAGAGCGGTGTGTACAGCAGTAGCGAGAATATCTTTGATGGTAAGCCAACAACAGTACCTAAATAAAGGTAACGAATCGGGTTGTATGAACCTCTCGCTATTGGTGAAAAAAATAGCATAAAATTTGATATTTTCAAAATCCTTTCTTAGCCTACGTTATAGTCATAGGTATATTTATGTGTGCCCATTTTCAAACTGATCCGTCCATTAATTTTAGCCGTGCGTTGATCAGTCAGTCAGTCAAGATTTTGAATTTGATGTTTATAGTTATTATTGTTCAAGGATCGCTCTGGAAGACTTTGATTGAGGCCTATGTTGTGAACTTCCTGTAGCTGATATGATGATGATCAATGCATTATTTAGGAAGAAAATAGAAGAATACATATGTATGGAGACAATAAAAGGCATCAGCCCGTGACTTGCCGCATCACACACACATACTCACACACTATGACATCTGTTTAATCAATATATAGGTACAATCACCCTAGGGGGAGGGGGGACGGGGGAATATTTATCTACCAACTTGATAAGTTGATAACAAGGAACTTACTAAACAACTTATTCATACTTTAAAACACAGTCATCAAATTGTATTCATAAACCCAGATATGTACTTGTATATACATATTGTTTTCCGCAACTAGACCTCTTTGGGTTCTTTTGTGTGAGGTTCAACTTGTCAGGGGGAGAACCAGTCCAGCTCTTTCATATAACCACCAGAAAGCCAATTCTCGTAAATAAAATTGTTTAAATTAAATCGCAATAGCATTCCGATTGCATTTCGATTAAAAAATACTATAAAATTCTGCTTTTTTCATAAAGCTGACTTTGAGGATATTTTGAGCTCCTTTAAGGGTTTTTTTTGTAATCGAAATGATATTGCGATGTAATTTGAACGATTTTATTTAAGAGAATTTGCCTTCAGATGTGGTTTCGTGAAAATCTGTGGGATGCTTTCACATCACCAAATGTGCTAAGTCATTTACGCTGGGTCGCAGGAGTGCGAGGCCGTTTCTTCAGTCTCCATCCATGCTTTGCATAGAGAACTGTCCGTTATAAGCCAGGTTGTACTGCAGGCGCGGATCCAGCCCTCAAAAAAGGTAGTGGTCACAGCCATCCGAATTTCAAACAATCAATCATTTATTTACGAATTAAGGTACATAGATGTAGTACAAATAAAATTATAGTTCTCTTTACTCTGCCCAAGAGCTGTGCAAATCTTATATCTTTCAATGTGTACTTTCAAACTGAGACATAAAAATACGCGATTAAGACCCGGAAAAATAATTACCTTAACTTCAAATCGTGTGAGTTTTTTAGCTTAATTTTCCCCTCGCTCTAATCTCAAGTAGGTAGTGTAGGTACAGTAAGTAAAACAATATGTAAGTAGATGTATTATCACGTTGTACAAGCATAGGTTCGTGATTGACAACAATATCTCTTTACATTTGCATAATACGAGACCGCATTCGATGCCGTATCGAAAAATTATATTATACAGCGATGTATTTTTAGTTCGCAAGACCGATTAGCTGAGGGGATGTATATCGTTGATATAGGAGGTTCCGGGTTTGATACCTTTCGCGGAACAAATGCTCGGCTGTTTATTTTTGAATTTTTTTACTACATATTCATTTATTTAATCATTACAAATATACCTTATATCTTTACGTTAGAAATGGCTAAAACTCAATTAGACACTGTACAAATTGCAAATTTTGTAGAAATTAATAAATTGTACCAATATGATAGATGAAGCATCTTACCTTCCATTGGTTACGAATTGATAATTTATTATAAAACAAATTGTACCAACTGCCAACAAATCACTAATTGAACAAATTCAAAATGCAAATAAAGTGTTTTTTTGGTCCCTTCTAATGACGATTCATAAGTGTTGGTTTACCTATGGTTTACATCAAAGAGAGATGATATGATTGAATAGGTATATTTAAGAATAAGTCTTTCTACGAATGAGTCCAAAATAGAATAGGTCATTTCACGCATAGGGCATTTTAAGACTGAGACATTTCGCGAATAAGTCCAATTTCTACCAAACCATATTAGGAAGTTCTCATACAAAATTTTCGTAGGTATTTTTATTTTATGCGCTGCGTGTTACTTCTGAACATAAACTTTTTTGACTGAGTAATTTGTAGTAAGTACAAAATTGCAGACTTCAATAAATCTATAAATCTAAAATTCAAAGCCCTAACTGTGATATATCAACACACAACTTAAACCGCTGGTCCTAGAGACATGTTTAAAAGGTGTATTTTTTTGTGAAGTTTAGGTAATGTAGATATTCACTATTCCACCCCTAATAGGCTGAAATGCCGGGCAAAGTCGCCGGCTGAAGCTTGTATAAGTATATTGAGAATCTTTGGCTTAAATATGAAAACGTACCTACATATAAACGCTAGCTGTTGCCTAAGACTTTATACACGTCGTAGTTTTGTTATACACCAAAACCTTCCTCGAGAACCACTCTATCCATTGGTGAAAACAGCATGAAAATCGGTGTTGACTTTTTTTCATAATATCACTAGCTGCGCCCCACGGTTTCACCCGCGTAAGTCCCGATCCCGTGCGAAAATCGGGATAAAAAGTAGCCTATGTGTTAATCTAGGTCTCCAACTATCTAGTTTTATCGCAATCGGTTCAGTAGTTTTTGCGTGATGGAGTAACAAACATACATACACACACAAACTTTCACATTTATAATATTAGTAGGATAGGATGTAGTAATGATTCACTGAATAACTAAGTAAATGATTCAGACAAACTTTACTCTAACGAGTTAATTCATGAAGCATAGATGGGACTTTACCTATTATGTGCAAAAGGTCATATTTCTAGTTAAAATAATAACCGCCTGAATCATCGCTCAGTTAATCCTAGTAAGCCATATTTTCAGAAACAGTGATAGTACCGGATCACGACGCGGCAGGTGAAATCCCGGAATGTAATTTGGTGCAAAATAGTACTTTTTATTTTTCAATCAGAAATACAATTAACGGCAACCTACTACAAAAAATAACCAGCTAAGTGCGAGTCAGACTCGTGTACAAAGTATGGGAGCCCCATTTATTTATTTTTTTAAATTTTAGTATTTGTTATAAATTTAAACTATCTAGCTATCATTGTTCATGAGATACAGCCTGGTGACAGACAGAAACGCGGACAGACGGACGGACGCCTACTTAGTATCCTGTACTTGCCGTAAAATAGTTATTGTAAAGGGCCTCTACGGGTTGGCTTCGGCTCCACGCATGCCTTCCAAAGGTACAGGGCTCCATAGCCCCGTGATATAGGAATGGGGACACGTAACAGACAAATATACTGTCAAAGCTTACTTAGCTAGAAATAAATAGGTATATAAATTAACTACACGTGTGTGTGCGTGTGACTCACCTCGCTGCCATCCTGCTGAGCGTTACACTTGCTGATGTTTAGTGTGCCGGATATGAAGTCGTTTTGTACGTCCACTATCAGGAACGCTGACACGGGACGGACGATCTGAACGGACAAATCACATAACATTAGGTCAAAGTTGCTTTCACAACATTTACACGGAATTCCATAGACGTGGAGTAGTAAATAAATGATAAAAGTTTTTTGAGTTAAATAAGTAAATGCTTAAACCGATTTTTATAATTCTAACTTACCAACGCTGTAATTAGCGCCTTAAATTTGGTATTATGAATGTAAAAGTAACTCTATTACATATTAGCGCCTAAACAGCCGAATCTATTTTAATATATATAATGGAAGCTTCGAGTAAGGGTTTGCTGGAGAGCTGAGCTGGTTCTTCTTCTTTAAGCTGGTTCGTTTTCTTATCTAAGGTGGAGAAAATACGATATCATCTCGCCGCTGTCAGGAGGGAGGAGTGAGAGTATGTGAGGTTCCCTCTACCAATTCCCCATTACACCGAAGGATCTGGATCAGAAGGCCAATTCTCGTAAATAAAATTGATCTAATAACTGAGAATACCACTTTGACTGCAAGAAAACGGTTATGTTTTTCGCGCCTATCTTTGTATTCGAAATGCAATCGGAATGATATTGCAATGTAATTTTAACAATGTAATTTACGAGAATTGGTCTTCTGGCAAGTCTTCCGCGGACACAAAAAGGACCTAAAATTCAAAGACACGAAATCAAAATCGGTTCAGCTGTTCGGGAGCTACGATACCACAATGCCACAGACAGATACTTCAAACTTATAATGAGGTTCCTAACCTAAAAAAAGAGGCCAAGAAAAGTATAAGTACTCACAACTTTAATCCAATGGTTCCAACAGAAAGTGAACTCTTCCTTATCAATGTATCCGTCCCCATTCTTATCGAAGACTTGGAAGATGTGACGTGCCTTCTCCTCGGAAAGAGGGTAGATATGTCCCTTGTCGTTTCGGAACAATGCCTTGCAGATCAGTCTGAACTCGTCGAGGTTTAGTTTACCGTCCCTGGACATAACGAAAGCTTGAGC
This sequence comes from Idaea straminata, assembly GCA_951213275.1. NCBI lineage: Eukaryota > Metazoa > Arthropoda > Insecta > Lepidoptera > Geometridae > Idaea > Idaea straminata. The sequence goes on from OX577862.1 coordinate 925,942, forward strand.
TTGACTTTTTTACGTCGTAAGTGGATACAATGAGCTTTACTCAGATAATCTGCGCTTGGATAAGGGAAAGCGGGCCAGAAGTTAAGTATTATTTGGAGTAATTCTGGGCATATATAAATTTGTATTATTGTCGATTTTTAGGGATCCGTAACCAAAACAAAAATCCTTTTAAGACTCCACTTTAATTTTAATTAATTAATTGAATTTTAATCTTAATCTTATAGGTACAAAAACTAGCTTTTACCGGCGACATTTTTGACGTAGAAGGTAAAATTTCCAAAAACATTACCTACGCGGATAATATTCCGGGGAATTACGTAGGTCGCTGGCAATCTACACTAATATTATTAAAAGTTTAGATGTTTGCTTCAGAAATCCTGAACCGATTTTAATAATGATTTCACAGAAAGCTACATTATCGAGACGTAATATCGCCTATATACATATCTCGAAATTCCCACGGGATCGGGACTATGCGGGTGAAATCACTTGGCTATGTTTGCGGCTGTTTGACGCAATCTTTTGAAATAGAGAATTATATAGATGCAACACTGGGATGTAGGTAAAGCTATGACCTTTATGTTGAAATTACCTATTGTATGACTAAATAGAATAGGAAATAACATACCTTTGTGTGTATAACATATTACTAACTAGCTGCGCCCTACAGCTAAGGTTCCAAGCGCGTTAGTCTCAATATCGTTGGAATATCGTGATAAAAAGTAGCCTACGTTACTCCCAATGAATCAATGTACTTGTTGTACTTGTACTTGAACGGACTGTTTTCGGCAATTAGACCCTGTTTAATTGGGTCCTTTTTTGCGTGAGGATGGAGTAGGCTAGCCCAGCACCTACTATACCCTCTCAACTTAGTCAACCATGTCCAGAGTAGAGAACTTGTCAATACTGCTGGAGCCAACTAAGCCGCGGGTTTAATCACGATGTTTTCTTTAGACAATTATGTCGTAATGTCACCGTAAGACAATTATGTCGTAATGTCAATTAGCGCACATAATTTTTTCTTAAGAAAAATACATTGGTGCACAGCCGGCCGAGTTTCGAACCCACGACCTTCACTAAGCCAACACCGCTCTTTCAATCAATGTATTCTTATACCGAGTTTCATCAAAATCTCTCACTAGTTTCAGGGCCTGTTTGTGCAAACAAACACAAACAAAACCCATCCTCTTTATAATATTAGTCTAGATTACTAACGAAATGCGCCCTGCGATTTAACTTTTGATAGTCTCGGATCCATTGGAACATCGGGATAAAAAGTAGCTGCAGACTGCATTCTCGTAGCGCATGTTTTCGAGAACGCGGTTTTTCGTTGATCACAAAGATTCTACTTGATGAAGTTGATAAAATCCTCTAGTAGGTTGTAACTTATAATTGATGTAACAGAGGGTAAAGTATTTAAACAGACAGTCAGACATAACTTTTAAAAACTTTATTTGTTTCCTACTGCTTTTTCGTTCACTTGAGTCATTATAATGAGGTAATATTTTTTGTGTGTTTGTTAAGAATTGGTTTGAAAACTATTGGTTTGATTTTAATGAAACTAGGTATGAGGATACATTGAATCCTTGGGACATAGGCTAGTTTTTATCTTGATATTCTTATTGGATCGAGACTAGCGCAGGTGAAAAAACAGGCTGCTGCTAATTATAAGTGAAGACAATCCAAAGTAACATTACAAATGTGAACATTTGCTTGTTCGTTCCCTCTTTATGGTGAAACTGATTTAGATTAAGTTTTGCACAGGGATAGTCCATAGTATGGAGCAGGATATAGGGTAGTTTTCATCCCAATATTTTCAAAGGATCAGGATTTATTACTCTGATTATTAACAACTATGTAAAAATTAGTTTAAATGTTTGTTATCATTTCTACTGAACCGATTTTGAAGATAATTGGTATGGGAATGTCTTGAATCTATGGAATGCAAAAATACATAATTTTTTTTTTTAAATAAAATTTATTCATAGACAGGCACTGTTCCAATGAAGAAAAAATTAAATAACTTGGAAACTTTATAAAAGCTGTTTGTATTTCAATTATTTATGAAAGGCATTGGGTAAATAAGTTCAGGTTAAAAATGAGGTTGTAAATTATTTGTTTTGGTAAACGTACCCGTCTTTGTCGAAGGTTTCATAACACGCGTCCATGTCCAAGAGGCAAGTATCATCGACGGGCACCCCGTTAGCGACCTCCGCCATCGTAGGTTGGATCGAAATGACTCGCGACTCCGTGCGACAACCATTTATAAACGAACTCAGCACCATGGTTTCAACTTATGTAACCTAGACAGACCAAAACAACCGATAATAGCAACATAGAGTAAGAACATCCATGTGTTTCGATTCGTTGGTTATTTGTAGGACATTTTTGTGTTTTTATATAACACTTTTTATTCATAATTAATGAAAAACATCATAGAACTTCTAATTTCGAAAAACATTGTTGTTTTCGTAAGTTTCGCCGGCTGGCTGATTCACAAAAGAATGAGTACCTTTCAAGTAATGTCAAACGTCAAATAAGGAATATTACTTTCCGTATCACGCAATATTTTATTTTCGTGCTTTCTTATTAACACGATTTGAGATTTCTTACACGTGTGAATGTTACCAACTTACACAGAAAAAATAACATAGTATAACAAAGCTTAGTTAATTAAAATGTTACAAAGTCTTTGAATAAATATTAAGTAAACCCTCTATAAACCCTAAGAAAACTTACTTCATAAAATTGTTTACGTTTCAATTTACGGTTGACTAAACGTTAACAAGTGTTTTATTAACTGTGGTAAACCAATGACTGAAAGAATGAGTGAACTGTCCACTGAATAGACTAAATATTTTTTAGAAGCGAAAATATTTTTCTTGCATTTATCAGATTTCCTATAGAATTTCATTGAAATTTCGACACGAGCATTGACGCTATGTGAATTACTCTTCTCCTAGTAGTCACTGTTCAACTTTCTCAACTTGTGTTTATGATAATCTCGTACATACTGTTGGCAAAATGGTGATAGAAAAAGTGCACGGTTTGCAAGCCACGAGCATGACACTGGACCAGCGGTTCACGATGCTGGCTTCGGCGGCACCAGACCGCGTCATTGCGAAGAAGCGGCAGACAGTCGGCTCGTTTCTGAACCAGTCTCTCAACTTCAGAAACCGCAACTTGATTCAGGAGATTGCGCGGCAATTGGAATACCAAGCACAGAAAGTAAGTTGTTTACTGAACATCGTGTTCTTTTTTGCATGAAATAGAAACATATTGCTGTGCGGATCATATTACTCTCAATGATAACAGTAATTTGCATAATTTCAATTAATTATTATTGTGTTCTTATGACCCTAAATTTTATGTAGAGGGTTGCATTATGTTTGAACCTTATATCTGTCATCTTAGCTCGGTGGGGATGGAACTGATTTGAATGTGTTTTTATGAAAGGTAGAAGTTCCACGAGTGTTTATGACGTTTTATAAAAAAACATTCAGCCATTTAAAAGTAATGATCATTTTACCATAGTAACACTAACAATTACTTAGGTAGTTAGGTAAGTATCTATTTGTTTATTGCAATAAATTCTTAATTTGACTGTATCTACTATAACTAAAAGTATTTAATGGTTGGCGCTGTAAAATAAACTGGATAAGATGTAAAGGCTTACATTATTAGACTAGCTATTCTCTGCAGGATTTTACTGCCTTTTCTAATACCGCTAGACTCAATTTCTTTTAAATAGGCTACCAAGTATTGATGTTTTGTCGTTCTTTTATAATCTACACTGACGTAATAAAGAAGAAAGATTTTTATGTTTTTTTTGTTTGTAACGAATAGGCTCTGAAACTACTGGACCGATTTTGAGGAAACATAGACTTGCCACCTGCCCTGGTTTTGCAAGGGTAGTAGAGGAAGATCCGTTTAGGTTTAAGTAGTAGTTTTTGAGTCTCATAAACTTCCGCTTGATTCAATTAATTGGTGCAAACTGTATAAAATCAATTCAGTTAGAATAACGCTTAAAAAACACGATACAATAATATAATTTTTTTATCCTTATAAACTGTATGAAAATCTTTTCAGAGGTTTTTAAGATTATACTGTTCAGACAGATAGACACGGTAGGGGTACTTTGATAATAACTGATGATGTTTTTTATGTATTCCAGCAAGCATTACGACAGCGTATTGGTGCGCGACAGCAGCGCGGGCAGGGGCTGCGCAGGTTCGGCAGTGAGAGCAGCCTCGTAGGGCTCCGACGTGCAAACAGCTTTGGGAACCTCACACAACAGAGCGTCAAGAGCAGGCTCTCTTGGAGGCAAAGTAATGGAAACCTTAGGTAGGTTACACTCGGGGTATAACAAGTTTCTCTTCCAATAGATAACGCTTTGATTGAGAAGATTGCGGGTTCGTTTCCCTTCTTAAACAAATATTTATTTACAGATATTTGTTTCCGATTGGTGTGTTTCTGCATGTATATCCAAATTGCTTTGGATATACATGCAGAAACACACCAATCTATAATATATATAATATTGCTATTATCCTAATCCTAATATTGATCCGAAAGATCCTCAAAAGATCGGAAATCCTCTACACGGTCAAACAACTAAAATGATTTAAATCGGCAAACTTAGTGGTTGTTTAGAGGATGGAGAAGAACATAAGATACTTTTAATCCGAAATCCCAGCGGGATCGGGACTTATGTGGATGAGACCGTGGGGCATTGCTAAGTCTAGATTATTATTTATATTTTAAATGTATGTATTTATAGTAACCGTGCCCGCTCAGTGTCAGTGAGCAGCGCACCCGGAGGTCGCGGGTTCGGGTTACGACGTCGGGCCGGACAACGAAGAGTGCCGAGGGATCGGTTCAGGAACTTTAGGTAAGGAATTTTTCTACTTTGAAGTTACTGTTTTAAATACAGTTTAGTGTGATTCGAATTTAATATTATTAATGAATAAATCGAGGTTAGTATGGGTGCTGCTGGGCAAGCCTACATCATTCAACAAGTTTTTTGTATGGACTGACGTGATTTTGTATGGACCCGTCGCGAAGCCCGCGTAAAGTTGTTTAGGCACTAAGTATAGCGTAGCTCTTTTGCTCAATAATATCTTTTGTTGAGTAATACACAATAAATTGTAGTTGTAAGAATAGATAACAATTACATCTAAATTGATACAATATAACACTGATTTATGCGCTCATTTATATTCCAGAAATAATGTCCAACACAGTCAGTTTGGTCGGATATCGCACGTACAACGACGCGGGACGCGGCGCGGGGGAAACCGCGGCGGAGGGGTGGCCAGGGGCGGGAATAGAGGTATCTTACTACATCTTATACTAATCATTTTTATTGAACTATATAATTGGGGTTGAAAGTTCTTGAGGCTAAATCTCGTGGTACAGTTTCTTGCAATATTTATTGATTGACCGAACAAGGAAAGAGTCTGCTCTAAAATTTGCTTTCCTTTGTCGGTATGTATGTATGTTGGGTAGTATTTAAAACTGATCTGAACGAAGCTTAGTATACGGGTTTTATGGTTTCATACATTTTTTATCGTCTGAGATTTTTGATTGAAAATCGCCCCCAAAAAAGTGGACAACTGGTCTCATATCTATACTGTATTCCTCAGGCGGTGTAATCCGATCCCAGACTCCGAAAGCGATCCCGACCCGGGAGCAGCTAGACGCCCAACTTGACCAGTACATGGCCGGCACCAAGGCTGCGCTAGACAAGGAGCTCGACGACTATATGAAGGATGCTATGGATCTCGATGTTACTGTATCTGTTTAGATATTATATACATACTAGCTACATCCCGCCGATTCACTCGCGTTAGTCCCGTTACCGTGGGAATATCGGGATAGGAAGTAGCATATATTATTGTCAATGATTCAATTTATTTTCTAGAGATGCCACGGATATTCGGCCTATTCGGCAATTTTAAGGTTCTGTAACTCAAAAAGTAAAAAAGGAACCCTTATAAAATCACTCTCTTGTCTGTCTGTCTGTCTTGTTTTTTTACTATTTTCGGCCAAATAATGCGTACTATGCGGCCGAAAAATAAAAAAAAAGCGCATAATATAACCTACAAAAATATTTATTGAATACTTAAAATATATCAGTGGTAAGTTATGATGAATGAAAACAAGTTTTTGAGCATTTGTTGATTAGCAAACGATTGCACTTTTCTCGCATTTCATATTCTTGCTTCAAAAATAGGCTATAATACACAGCTACCAAGAGATGCAAAATAAATAAACAAATTCTGTTAGGCTTGGATACTACCTTGCGCTTCGACCGAAAGCCTAGCCGAAAATCACTATTCGTGGTATATCAAATAAAAATATTAGTTATAAGTCCCATATCACGGGGCTATGGAGCCCCGGACCTTTGGAAGGCGTGCGTGGAGCCGAAGCTAACACGTAGGGGCCCTTTACAATAACAAGTTTAATGTAAAACTATGATGTGGACCATACCGGCTATTATTCCTGTCTGCACTATAAAATGTAGCCAAGGACTCCGGTTTGGATAGGACTATTGATAAACTACAGGAGAAAACTAGTTGGGCTACTGTGATGGGATGGTAGTGGACTAAATACTGGGAAACTATGGATTACCCTGCAGGCTATGGTTATTATTAGTAGTCTAGATTACGGACATATTGGAAAAGTTCATAAAATTTCATCCTTTTGTAGTAAGGTCTTCTATGATGTAGTGACTCGTTTAGGTATATACTGTCGTATGTAATTAAGAAAAAGAAGACTAAGCTTCATCTTCTGGTTGCCCTTGTCCCAATTTACCTCTTCTTCCATTTTCTTCTATTAGCTGTTATCCCATCAAAACGAAGACAGAAGTATGTTTAACTAATATATTAAAGCGGCAGAACGGTTTCCGTACCAATCAACCAACTCTTTGAGTGATCAAAATACACTCAATTTAACGCACTTTGATCTGAAGAAATTCATAAATGACTTGGGGCTCTAGTTTGTAAATGTCTTTTATATCGATTAGAAAAGTTGCAAAAACCATATCTGTCGTCATAATTTGTTTTGTGTGTTTGTTGATCTTGCTAGTCCAACCTTTAGGTTATTTAACTTTATTGTATTGAAATTGATCTTTGGATTAAACAATACCTTTTTACGACTCTACTATGGCTGCGTTGCTGATACAGATGTTTTGATATGGTTTCAAGTCCTCAATTAAGTTAGTAACTTAGTTAAAGTAACCAAATTAAAGGTACTTAGTTACAGCATCTAAGTTAAAGTAATTAATCTAAAACAACTGAGTTATAATTACTATGTTGGTGTAACCAAGTTAAAATGAACTCAACTCAGGTAAAATAACTAAGTTGAGTAGCTAAGTTAAAATAACTAAGTTAAGTATCTTAGTTAATGTAACCAAGTTAAAATAACGATGTTAGTGTAACTAAGTTTATATAAAATGTATACGTATGTATGTATACAGTGATTATAGTGTTTAGATTTTTGTACCTACCTGTACTAGAAATGCAACTGTAAATACATAGATATAAGACACAAAGTTGATTGTTTCTAATAAAAAGAAGTCAAAATTGATCTGTTTTTTTTTTTTAATTTAATTGTTGAGTAACGGTCTGTGGATGCATTTGACCAATAAATGAAAACTAAAATAATCAGAATCTATAAATATGAAATTCAAATTACTGGCTGAGCAATATTATAATTTAAACCACTGCTCCTAGAGACATGAAAGTTGGGTGTATTCTTTGTTAAATGTAGTTTAGGTTTCCACTAAGAAAGGGTTTCTCTAAATTCCACTCCAAGAGCATGAAAAGGCGGGCGAAGCTGCAGGCAGAAGCTTTTGCACGATTTATAAAAATGACAAATAGTCTGAAAAGTCCATTCATTATAATGTCCAATCATAAAAATGTCCATGTCAGTATTTTTATAAATAAAGTTGTGTCCTTAAATCCATAAAATTTTTTTTTGAATAGTGAACCTCCTTATTTTGTATTTGGTCAATAATAACATGAAACCACATGATAAGGCCCCCTGCAGCTTGTGATGTCAGTTTAATGTTTCATATTGATGATGCATCTAGAGTGCGTGCCGGATATGTCGGTGCGCGATTGGTCGCACCGTTGCTTGTCACACCGCGCCATCTGATGGGTCCACATGTGCGCTTAGAATTTTTATTTAATCCGGTAGTTTCCCTTAATCCATGGGTAATTCCACAAGTCATAGGGGCATTGCTTAAAGGCACTGACAAAAATCTTTTTATTTTTATAAGGCGTAGCTAGACGCCTTATAAAAATAAAAAGATTTTTGTTACCCTAAACGAAATAGTGTTCTCATTACAAAGTTTAATATGGATTAACCATATTAAGCACTGTAATGAGAACACTAGATTCTTCGTCCCTGCCTGCCTTTTATTTACTTTTTTCAAATTCAAATTCAACACTACAAAAATATGACTACGCTACGCAAGACTACGCGCACACTTGTCCGGCGCGCAGTGTTCATTGGTTGCGCTCACGCGCCATACGTAGTAGGTACCTACGAGCTACGTTCAATAAAAAGACGCGGGTTATGAACGCGCCCCGAATACACCGTTATGTAGACCGCCTGGCGTTTACTGACACACTGAACCGATTTTGAAGGCTGATTCCACTGATAGAAGGTCGTTGTTCATCATTTTGTACGCCGTATATATTTTACTAGCTGCCTCCAGTGGTTTTACCCGCGTTAGTATCTCTTTATTCTTCTTCGTATCGATAGCACTAATTAGTATTAAGGAGTTAGTTAGGTAGGGTCAGATCCATCTACTTCAGTGTGCTGCCAGGTCTTTGCCGTTGTTATTAGCTGACATAAGTCAGCCAATTAGTGTCTTTTTATTTTAAAAGTGATATTGATTTCCTGCAAACGTCCCTTTTCACCAGTTTAGTGGTTGAATTTCCAAAAATCTTTCTGAGTGCTTCCCTTCGTCCTAAAAGGAATATTCTTCCCATGCGAAGTTTCAGACTCGTAGCTCTTGTAGTTTCGATGTCACTTTTTCTGTAAGTATTATACATGTAGATATAGTAGGTCTAAATAAAATGTCTGGTCCAGATGCCGACGGGAAACTACTGCATTAATTTACCTAGTACTTATTCAGTTTAAATATGATACAAGTACAGATAACAATTGGCCCCGAGTTCCCGGGACAAAGTAACCTTAGTGTAATAACTTGAAATATAGTAATAAATGAAACGTTACATAATATGACGTCTATTCGGTGCGATGTCTGTTATATGTCTCTATTGAATAGTTACAATACAAATAACAATAGAAAATCCCAGGGCGGAAAGCATCAGAGAGTGGACAGGGATAGTGAGGGCCGCACAACTTTTTAGCCTCGCAAGAGATTGGGGCCAAATATTCTGACTGCCTACCTTCAGAACTGCCACCCTGAAAAGAAGAACCCTGACACGAAAAGAAGATTTCAATCAAAATGTACCAATTAGTAGTATTATTGTAGAGTATTATCGGAACGGTACTTCATTGATTAGTATACAATATTAAAGATAGGTAACAGCGTGTCTGAAGACGCGTTTGCCGTTAAGTGATGCCTATGTGCCATAGAGTAAGTTCACTAATTGTAGACGTTACATTTCATATTATTTAAAGATTATTTGATACAAAATATACCTACATCTCGCATCTTGCCCATCCAAAGGTTGGAAGAGATCGCTTTTAGCCGCCCATTGTGCTATTTCTGTTCAGTTTATATTATTTTTTCTTACTAGATATATTTACTTCTGTCAGAATTAAGTTTATATAATACCTATCTAAAAACTAAGTTAGGATGTGTGCCTTCGGAACGCGCCCACCAATGAGAAGAAGGCACAAGAAACAAAAGAAAGAAGGATTTAAGTTGTGCAATACTAGGATGCCGACGTACCTAATGGTGAAGCTGTAATGTAGGCAAAGAAAGTACGACTTCGCGTCACATCTAGACAAACTTTTACTCACCAAGTAGCCGGCCCACATTTCTTTCTTTCACCCGCAGTCCGTGCATGTATACCGAGCAGCACACTCGCACGCCATGCGCACGCGCACGCACTACACCTAGCTACACGGACCTACTTGTGACAGACAATCCGTGCTACTACAACCTTGTGACAGTGTTTGACAGGCACGATGACAGTGCCTAGAGGAATGTTGGTGTGTCTTGTGGCTGTGGCCGTGGCCGTGGCCGTAGCGCCGACTCGTGCGCAGGATGAATCGTTCGCTAGTTCGTTCTTCTCGAGTGAGTACTTAACTTTCACATTCAGTGAGATAGGTCACGAATTTGGGTCAATCAATTGATCCTATGTTTTTCATTCAATTTGGGTCAATCACTCCGTTTTTCATTCAATTTGGGTCAATCAATTGATCCTCTATTTTTCATTCATATTTAGTTATACAAACCCTTTATTATACAATATTAAATTAACAATTGTAAAGTAATCAATAAGGCATAATGGGCGGACTTATCGCTAAAAGCGATATTTATGTAGGTGGAATTCAGATATGTAACCGTAACATTACAGAACGTAACATCCTATTCCTATTATGTCTTAAAATTTCTACCAATATGGTGTGCAAGTATGATGGAAGCGGTGATGGCCTAGTGATAGATTAAACCCGCTGCTTATTTAGCTCCAGACGCATTAAATTACCAAGTTCTTTCCTCTGGCGACGGTCGAATAAGCTGAGCTACTCCATCCTCATGCAAAAAAGAACCCAACTAAAAAGGGCTGCGGAATAAAGCCCTATACAAGTACAAATACCTAGTCCAAAAATTCATCCTACATCAAAAATCTAAATTCTTCCCTTAAAGTATTCTCAATTGAGCCCAAATCATTTTATTTTAGAACTATGTATGTAGGTGACGTTCTGGAAAATCTTTTAACACCGGAAATAACAGCTAAGCATTTGTCTGAAGAATTGTGTTTCTAGAAATGTGTAGATGTTAGAAATCGTTTTATTTACAAGTTGAGTGACCGTTAAAAGTAGATACTTATCTATTAAAGTTAGTACTTTCTTCAGTAAGAAATGCAGATGTTGCTCTACCAAAAAGTTCTAATACTTTAAACAAGTTACTGTTCAACTTTTTGGTAGAGTACCTACATACTTAAAGTAAAGGGAAAAAGAACCAAAATTCTCTACTCGAAACAAAAAAATACAAGTCTAGTTTAAAATAATGTCAATTTGTTTGTTACCTAAGCCATAAATAAATAAGAGCGTATTAGTACGTACGATTAGTAAGTCTAGAATATTTGATACGAAACACACGATAAACATAGTTACTGAAGAAAAAGACACTAATATGTAAAGGTAGTATAATATTATGTAAATATAATATTTAATAAGGATTAAGAAGGTATGTGTTTTAAATCGAAATCGAGTTTTATAAACACATGCACATAATGTATCGAAGCGAAAATGCTCAGAATGTCTCTCTACATAAAGAAACAATACAAATAACTGAATTAAAATCTTATGTTTCGTGAAATACCTACTTAACTTTCGTTAGAATGTCTACGAAAGTAATTTTGTACAGTTTCAATGTTCACTCGCTTTTTTTGGCATGTCTATTTTTCCTTGGACTAGGGGATCTGATTTAGTATTTAAGAAGGCAGTGTTTTGCGTTTACACTAAATTTTTAGGTGAAAAAATTGCGTGTTTTCTGTTTGGTAGTCTACGTAGGTAATTATTCTACTAATCCACAAAACATCACAAAACCTCGAGTTGGTGTTTCGCGTATTTGGTTTTATGCGTCGAAAGGGTCCATTATCATAATCGATTTAACTAAAATACTAAAAAAATATTTTAATAATTTATTTGATGAATTGATACCTAACTATTTTTATTGTAATAAGTAAAACTGGAATAAATAATCTATTTAATATATGATTTTTTGAGTTTAACTAAAAGTTATGATGAACTCATAAAATAGATTTTCAAAAACCTATGTAGTATATTAAAATTAATAGAAAAAAACAAGTTCTAAACATAACAACCGTTATCATTAAACTTTGCTTTAAACGGTAAAGCATTACGACGAAAAATCGAAAAAATACCGCTAGATAAAATTAAAATAAAATGTACTCCTCATATTTCAAAAGTGTTTTGATGTGAAGTGATGTCGATAAATAATATATATAATAAAACAAACCATCTTATTGAAGTATGTACACGATCAGCATAATTCAAAAAATTACGAAATACCTATTTTTAAAAATCTAAATAATAAACATAAACAAAGAAGATATGCGCAAACATCCATAAAAAATACATACAACCGAATTCAGAACCTCCTCCTTTTTTGAAGTCGATTAAAAGGCAGCATTGCCTTTTTGGATAGCAATCCGTCATCCAAAATAACAACCAGCCCTCTGGTCACCTGGAGCTAATAACTCTTATTAATGATTTATGTCATTGTAAATGATCCAAAAGATTCAATCATTCTCAAAAGATCCACTGCCTAGATCCAGAATGTATCTAGTGAAGTGAGATATTAATCAGTTAGGAAAAAACCATGATTTTTCTTAGGTTTTACCAGAACAGTTGACATATCACTGGGTTTTACACTGCTTCTCTTACGCAATTCTGTTTCCAACAATTTACCCATTGCGGGCATTAATTAAGTACTTATTAAAACAGGTACTTAAATAAAACATCAGAAGAAGTCCATCTTAATGTAAAACAGTAGATAGAGCTAATAAGATTGAAAACTTTAAATTAGATTTAGTTTTATTGTCATTTAGTGGATTGTAAGACGAAGTTTTAGGTACGACTTGTCTTTATTATGTAAGACACATTCGCAGAATTAATTATTCAGTATCTTTCTTTAGTTTCACTTTCCGAATGAGTAACATTAAATTAGTCACAGTATGAATACGAAGTCGCGAAAACCGTGACAATATAGTAGACGCTATATAGGTAAGTAGGTATATTATTATAGTTTACCTAGTTACCAATATTATTCAATTCAAAACTACAATACAACTGACTGACTTACTATTTAAACCTTAGTCATTCTTTTAAATCATTCAAAATAGGTAAGTGGATAAGTGCTGGACAATTTTATTCCATGTAATACATGTTACAGGCACAGCGTCCTCAATAGCATTGATTTGAAAAGGTGCTGGCTCTGTATCTTTATTCTAGACTAGCTGTTGCCCGCGACTTCGTTTGCGATGTGGTTTTGGGTTATATAGAATACCTAGCATTTTTCGGCATAGATACAATTTATCATTCGGTGTAAGTTATAAAACAAAATAGGTAGTTACATTGTTTTTAAACTATATTTTTAATTGATTTGGCGAAGGCACTTTACTTACTCATACTCCGAAAGTAGGTCTAAAGATGCCTGAAGAGCGTGTAGAAAGAAAAACTTTCAGCCCTAGGGAAAATCGCTTTCACTGACAGCTGTCATGTCAAATTATGGCTTCGCACGGCTCATCCATACTGCCAGAGTACTGACAGAGAGTACATAATAGGTTTTTTCTTAGTAATCGAATTCAGGTAGATATATTTAGTTCAAGATATCTTATTTAATAAAATAAATGTAAAGGTGAAAATGGTCAAAGCGACGTATGACCATGCTGCGCCTCTGCCGGCGCCCTGTCAAGATGTTGCAGATGTGGCTTTATGCGACCGTGCGGTCAGTGTTGTTCCTTGAGTAAAAAATACTGGCAGGAAATGCTTGCATTTTGAATGATTTTAATTAGTATTATCTTTTGTTATTTTATTATGTTTTTGTGTTAAGTTTAATCTGGTTTCTCATTTATGATTGTGTATTTTGTGTAAATAACATTTTCTAGACAAACCGTGTTACAAAAACTGTAATTTAAATCTACGGACTTCGCGTCATTACTCAGTGTTGGATAAACTAATTAATAAAAATCACTTCGGTAAGTACCGACGTATTTGAGTATTGAAAACATGTTGAAAATAAATAGCAAAAGCAAAAAATCTACATAATGTATAACCTCTTTGGTCCCAACCTTGTAAGAGGATCAGGTAGTATGGAGTCTCTCATTCACTCTCGTTATTAGAAAGAATTTTATGTTTATTCGTAATGAAAAGCACAGTGTTTACCTCGGGTTTGTTTTGTTTACCCAAGGTGTGAAAGTCACTCATTTAGTCAATGAGTGACTTTCACACCTTGGGTAACAATGTACTATTTTTGTTAATTTTTCACAAATAAAACATAATACACAACAATATGATAAGCTGAAACTATGTCCAATTTCTATACGCACAAAACTTTCAACATACTTTGTCTTCCTAGTTATCTTTAGATTTTTGTAAATTAAAGAAAAAATAATTATCAACTACCTTTGTGTCTCGATTCATATTCTTCAATTAATAATATAAGAGGTTATTATAGTATTTATAACACCAACATCATGCAAATAATAATCTATTTTGGTGCAAACAATATTTTACATTAATGATTAAAAAGAAAGGCAATTGGACAGAACAAATACTAATACTTAAAATAACGCGATGCACATTGAGATCCTTACATATCGATAGCAGGCATTATGTTGAACAAAAAATGCTTTCACATCAAACATCTAAAGCATCTCGGAAACGGGGTATTTGAAGGAACGTGATGTCCTATGATTTCACAAAAGTGCACGGTGCTCTTTGAGACTCATACCTATCGATAGAGGGCATCGAAAAAAAAACAAATAATAAAAACACCAACCCTCTAAAGCGTTTTCGATACAGGGTTTTTGAAGAAACGTGATGTTCCTTGATTTTCTAAGAGTGCGCGGTGACTTTATGCCAAAAATAATTGTGTAAAATTATGTTATGCCTAGTTTAGGTTTTTATGTCAAAACCGATTATTCCAAAACCTTTATGCCAAACTACAAAAGGACATTCAACTTCTAAAGCGAGACGTTTCGGAAATGGAATATTTAAAGAAAAATGATAACCTATAATTTTTCAAAAGTTTGCGGTTCACTTTGAGTCCCATACCTATCGAAAATGACAAATAATGCCATCAAACAAAACCTATAAAGCGTTGGGCATAATTTATTCATCGGGTCTAAAATCACAGCGCAAAAAACATAACATAACATATAACCACGCTACCATACTGAATGTCCGGACCCCTTTTCCAATTTTCTAAATTCTTGACCAAAATACCCAGTTTTTTTATTAGGTAGCTGGCAGGCCTACGT
The DNA here is from genome assembly GCA_951213275.1 of Idaea straminata. Classification (NCBI taxonomy): domain Eukaryota; kingdom Metazoa; phylum Arthropoda; class Insecta; order Lepidoptera; family Geometridae; genus Idaea; species Idaea straminata. The sequence goes on from OX577862.1 coordinate 941,160, forward strand.
AATTTTGGGAAAAAAATGATTTTTACAAATAACTACCTGTATATTTTTTAACCGACATCAAAAAAGGAGGAGGTTCTCAATTCGTCACGTATATATTTATTTTTTTATGTATGCTCGCTGATTACTCGTAAACTCTTGGAGCGATTTGGAAAATTCTTTTTTTGTTTTTACTATTTAAGGTTTCCGCTACTTGAACTCATAATTCAAACTATAGCAGGAGAAAAGCGCGATAGAAGTGTACCATCGGAGGTCTTCGGTAAAGGAGATCGGTAATATTATGTAGTAGTACCTCTTTGTACTAACCTCATTTTCAGTTTCACGTAGGTAGTATTAAATGCAAACTATTTGGTTTTATGACAGCTGTCATCTTGAGCGGAGGCATGTACTGCAGCCCTACCATGACTTTTTGAAGAACTCGAAAAAAAGAAACACTTTTTCGATCACTCTCTTGTCCGTTTGTCTGTCAGTGTGTCACTACCGATATTCTCAGAGACGGGTGGACCTAGTAAGTTGATTTTTAGGAAGTTTCATAGTAAATACTCAATATATTATGTTTAATCGAATACGTAAAAAACCCGTGGTAAGGGTACTGTTCCCTTCTGACGTTCGATTACGTTTTACCACGGAAAAATGTTTCGATTTCACATTTTTTAAATGTTTTTTTTATCAAATATCTTAATTATTGTATTAAACTCAAATTGAAACATACCCTAAATGTTAATCTGATATTTCCTGAACATATTTGTGTGGACCTTGTCGAAATCTGTTCTGTAGTTTATGAGATTACCTGGTTCAAACAAACAAACAGACAGACAAACAGACAAACAGACAAACAGACAAAAATTCTAAAAACCACCCTATCGTGTTCAGCTAACGATTTAAAGACGACCTGTGTATTTTTTTTCTGGATATCTTACAATTACAGATTTTTTGATGTCTACAGATTTATTATATGTATAGATTAGATACAAAGACCAATGTGTGTAGGTACGTATGACAGATATTGTAACTAGCCAATCACATTGTTTCACATTGACCAATGAGGTATGGCGATTGGCTTTGCGTTGTATATGGAGCGAGATACCGGTGCGTGTGCGCCGTTAAATATGCAACCACTGTACCGCGACGCGGCCGACCACCATACGCCACCGCCACGACAACCAACGTCCTTCACAATATTTACTTAGAGACGGAAGTCTTAAGAAGTGGTGATGCGGTCTCTAGCACGCGCGTCTAGAAGAAACCTATTCACGCTGAAGTACAAAGTCCAGCTGAGGAAAGGGTAGTTGGGAAATGAAACTGCCATACCTTTTTTGTGAACCCACAAGTGAGAGGCTCCCTTCGGATTCTAATCTGCAATGACCTACATGGCAGCAATAAACTTAAACCGCTTCGTCACTACCATCAGGTGACGAAGAGTGGTCCAACGAAGACAACAATTATCATCATCCTGCCTTTATCCCAATTTATTTGGGGTCGGCGTAGTATGCGAAACGAAAAACATAAACGAAAACGAAGACCACATATAAATATTAAAGTACCTGGATGACCGAGCTTTGCTCGGTATTTTTTTATTTTTTTTTCCTTAGTCTAACCTCAAAGCAAACACTCATTGACTTCGTGTTACTTAACAACGCCATCTGCTGGAATAACTTTATTGCTCCCAAAAAATAGTATTAGTAGTTCGCCAATAGATGTCAGGAAGAGTCATATTTTTCAGATAAAAAAAGTAAGTTTCGATAAAACACGAATAAAATGACAATTTTCTAAAAATGATTCCTAGCTAGATCGATTTATCGCCTCCGAAACCCCCTATATACCAAATTTCATGAAAATCGTTGGACCCGATTCCGAGATTCCAATTATATATATACCTATATATACAAGAATTGCTCATTTAAAGATATAAGATATGTTAAGTCTACTACGCTGATATGATGGGAGACTTAGATCAGTCATCTCTACCGGATGGAATGAACATACCTGCAATCCACGTACAATACGCATAGAAAACGCAACAGAATAGTAAATTGATAGGGATCGCTTATCGCATTGAAAAGACTTCAACGCGCTTCTACTGCAATGGTTCAAATTCTATGTACGCGCGTCGATATCTTTTGATAAAGTCATGATATGAATATCCTGGCTTTCAAAAGAATAAACTTACATTTCATTTGTAAAAAAAATGGACTGTTATTCCAGAGAAAAACTTTTCGTAGAGAATAAAATGAACTCTACGAAAACTCAATTAAAACTTCTCCGATAAATGAGAGAGAAAGAAGTTTACAAAACAATATGTACCTATATAGATTGAGGTAGGTATAGATGTAGGTAATCTCTTTCCCACGGTGGTGGCCTGTGTGGTCTTCAATGAACAAAAGGAACCGGCTCAGCCCGGTGAGGCTGCTCAGGCTCGCGATAATTGTGGTGTAGTCTGGCGAGCTCACTTTCTCTCTACGCGCAGTGCGCTCGGACACCGCGCGCGGTGCCCGCCAGCCCGCCACCCGCCACCCGCCTGCCATTTATCTCTACGTGATTCATGAATTGTAGCATAGGTCAGAGAAGATGTAGTTTAGCATACTTATGCGCTTGCTACAGTGCAGCAATTAAAAAGCAATATTTTTATTAGACAGTTCCCGTATGGCTAAACAGATAATCTTGCGCGCGACTTAAGTGTAACGTAAGTAAATTAATGAATATTAAGTAACCAGCCTAATTGGAGCCCAAAAAGTGCGTTATTTATCACTACACCTATAGGTGCCTATAAGGCTATCAAGAGCCTCTAGATCCATATTCTATATTTATCAAAAACATTAAATAATTATGAACTGAAAACTACAGCTAGTTTTCCCTAAGGTATTATAAATACCTATAAATACCAAAAATATATTGAGACAAATGATAATAAATAATCGATGACCTGCGGCATTTTGTCTATTTTCTTTTAACGTGTCGCGTGAAGTTTTCAAACAAATTTTGTTTTACGCACGTAAAGTCAAGTTAATTTAAAAAAAAAAACCGGCCAAGTGCGAGTCAGACTCGCGCACCGAGGGTTCCGTACAAACCTGTAGGTATATAAGTAAAAGTTATGGTATTTTTATTGCTAAATGAAATCCATAACATAACAATGTGGAAAGCTGACGGTACCTTGTCAATACATATATGAAAACATTATGTATGTTCGGAAAAATCTTCATCTCTTTAAGAAGAGAAGTGATAGACATAATTTTAATACTAGAAATAGGCACAATTTGGATCAATCTCGGTTTAGATTGGCTAAGGTACGAAATTCTTTTATGGGGAATTGTGTTCTCGTGTCGCGGTGTTTGTTTCCAAACTCCTCCGAAATGGCTGAACCAATTTGCATGAAATTTTGTGTGCATATCGGGTAGGTCTGAGAATCGGCCAAAATCTATTTTTTTATTTTTTTTTGTTAATCGCATAACAACGTTTGCTGGGTCAGCAAGTCTAATATATAAAATTCTCGTGTTGCGGTGTTTGTTTCCAAACTCCTCCGAAACGGCTGAACCGATTTGCATGAAATTTTGTGTGCATATCGGGTAGGTCTGAGAATCGGCCAACATCTGTTTTTTTTTTTAATCGCTGAACAACGTTTGCTGGGTCAGCTAGTAAGTTTATGATTATTAAAAAAAATATACTATGTGATGTAACTAAAAATTTAAGATTTTCGGAATTTTTCCTATATGTGTACTTTATAACGTTGCTTCATGCCAAATTTCAAGATTCCAGGTCGTCTGGAAGTATCCTTTAGGTTTTGATTCCCTTGCGAGTAGTTGCGAGTTTCAAAATATGCGGCTTTAATTGCTGTATCTTTTGATTGCGTTGACGTAGAAGTTTGATTTTGTTACAGCTTAAAGATATTATAGACTTGAGTATTTGTTAAGAATTTCAATATAATACCACTACGCGTTCATGAGTAAAGGGGTAATAAGTTTAAAATTATTAAAAATATTTTTATTATATGATGTAACTAAAAATTTATGCTTTTCGCAATTTTTCCTTTATCTGTGTTATAAGACGTTGCTTCGTACCAAATTTCAAGATTCTGAGTTCACGGGAAGTACCCTGTAGGTTTTGATTCCCTTGCGAGTAGTGGCGAGTTTCAAAATATGCGGTTTTAATTCCTGTTTCTTTTGATGGCGTTGACATAGAAGTTTGATTTTGTTACAGCTTAAAGGTATTATAGATTTGAGTATTTGATATGAATTTCAATATAATACCACTACGCGTTCATGAGGAAAGGGGTAGTAAGTTTAAAATTATTAAAAATATTTTTATTATATGATATAACTAAAAATGTATACTTTTCGCAATTTTTCCTATATCTCTGCTATAAGACGTTGCTTCATACCAAATTTCAAGATTCTGAGTTCACGGGAAGTACCCTGTAGGTTTTGATTCCCTTGCGAGTGTCGAAAATTTGCGGCATAAACGGGAGTATCTTTTGATCGCGTTGACTTAGAAGTTTGATTTTTTCACAGCTCCAAGAGACCATAGACTTGAGTATTTGATATGAATTTCAGCTTGATACCTCCACGCGTTCCTGAGAAAAAAGGTCTTGACAGACAGACAGACAGACAGACGGACAACAAAGTGATCCTATAAGGGTTCCGTTTTTACCTTTTGAGGTACGGAACCCTAAAAATACGCGATTAAATACGTTATAATCGTTTTATTATGACACTACATGCGCTCTACGGTTTTACCCGCGTTAGCCTTGATCCCGTTGGAATATCGGGATAAAAAAGGAAATAAAAAAGGGATTGATAGCACTGGTTGACCGGCCGTGCACCAATGGATTTTTCTTAAAAAATCATGTGCTCTAATTGGTATTTCTCTTACGATGAAGGAACACATCGTGATGAAGTTAGTCTTTAGCTCCAGAAGTATTGACAAGATCTGTCCTCTTGGCCCGGTGGAATAAGTTGAAAGGGTAGTAGCTGCTGGGGAAGCCTACTCTATCGTCCCGCAAATAGGATCGCAACTAAAGAGAGGTAAATGTTACATGGTATTGAAGACCTTACACAATGTAGACATCCTAGTCCAGTGTTCGTATCAATCCACGAAGTGAAAAGCCAGCGCACGCGCAGCATGCGCGCTTACAGAAAGTGAAATACTAAGTAAAGGGGGAGGGGAAAGGCTCGAATTGTATTTAATAATTTTACAGACATTTCATGTTAGAATTTACAACAAATTGCTCTAACGGTGCGCGCAAAACATCGTACTGAAACGCGTTTGTTGAATTTAACGCTATTAGCAATATTATCGATTGGTACAAAAATATAAAGGCTATTTCTTTTTTTGCAAAATTAACAGGTTGGATTCTTAGCTTTGTTACCTGATAACTCTCCAAGCCACATTGCACATCGTTCTTAAGTTCTGTGTTGTGAGGGCATGCGCTTAGAAATTCTCAGCTTTTATAAAATCACGAAAGTTCGGTGATAGGCGGGATCTTGGTCTAGAATGTGGATGAGTCGCGCGTTATTTTTGCGATCATTTGATCAATGTGATTTTTATGTTTGCAACGAATAGGCTATTAAACTACTAGACCGATTTTGTTTGAATCGAACAGTATTTCAAAATTACTTGATCAATTTCAATAAAACTTGCTAATACATTAAATCGTCAGAAGTAATATAAGCTACTTTGAATCCCAATATTTCCCACGAGAACGGGAAGTGACTAGAAGTGACGCAGGTGAAACCGCTGACCGCAGCTAACACAAGTTCAAAGCTACAAACTCACGCGCAGACGTTAATCTCTATAACCTGTCATCGATAAGTCAATAAAGTGACGTCACAGATGTCACACTCGGTTACATGACGCGACAACTTTCGCGGGGTCAACGACCTAGAAAGCTGGCAGACTTAGAAACATAATCAAGATACATGTATTCATTCATTCATTTATTACATGGGTGAAGTATTACTCTTATACAATCAATTGCTTTATTCGTTTTCATTTTCATCTTTCCTTTGTTATGGTAATGGTTTGGTCTGAACACTTTTCCGACTGTCGCCCATGGTCTTGGTCATAAAGGTCGAATCTTTGGACGTATTGGTTACTTGCTCGGGCTCTTTCGGCTTGAACATCGGCATATTTCATTAGTCAGAAATAAAAAAAATCAAACAACTATCCTTAGGGCTTTGGCCTTAGATTAGTTCGGCCAAAGATTAGTTGACAGGCTTTTGGAGTCAAACATTTTGAGCTTTACCTAATGAAATTTAAAAAATAATTGGTCACTAGCTTTGTATGCCTGAAAAATCATTCAAAATCAGCGACGACCAATCAAAAATTAGTGTTTCTGTAACTTATTATAATTTTTTGATGAAAATTTAATTGTTACAAAAGCTATAAAATAGAATAGAATTGATTTTGTCTAGATCTAACAATAGGCTTCTAGCAACGTATGATTATCGTGATAGTGTTGGGGCGGTCTCGGTACAATTAGAGGTTGGACTTTCGTTTTCGGAGCGGCCGACCCGACTCGGACGGCTGCACGGCCAGGCGGGCGGAGTGCGCGGGCGCAGTGCGAGCGCGATTTCACTACGCATTGGGTCATCGGGTAACGGTTGGAGTCGCCCGCGCAGGTCGGCCGTCTCGGACAGTGTCGACGCGCGGCGCGGGCGCAGCTTGTAGTGCAAGGAGGAGGTGGGAGCGGGAGAAACTGATACAATCCTTGACAGAGTAGACAATTCTTGGACTCTATCTATTTATACTATGTCGCAATCGTGCCAGGTATGAGCCCATGGTACAGGTGTCCGGTGGCAGATTTATGTTTTTGAAAGGGTAAATTTAAAAAAGTTATAAACGGTGCGGGGGGAGGGCGGTGTCATTCGACGCTCCGAGAGTGCGGATTCGTTAGTCACAATGCCGCAGTGGTCGGGGCAGCACCGTGCGTACGCTATTGAGGCGTTTTTTAAGAGTAGTGATTCCTACGTGACTGCGCGCCGACAGTTTTGTTCCCACTTCAATATTCGGCGATTGAGCGACGGACCAAGTGTTAATTTGATTAGATCGTGGGTGGAAAGGTTTCGTCAGACATCTTCTGCTTTAAACACCCCTCAGCCGGGACCCAGCAGGACATCAAGAACCAAAGAAAACATTCAAGAGGTTGAAAGAAGCCTACGTGAAAATCCTCGACTGTCAGTGCGGAAGAGAGCAGCCGCTTTGGGACTCCCTAAAACGATTGTTCACGAAATTTTAAAGAAAGACTTAAAGTTTCATCCTTTTAAGATTCAATTAGTCCAAGAACTTAAAGAAAACGACTTCATTTTACGAAAAACCTTCTGTGAACGGATGTTAGAGAGATTTCGCACGGTAAATTGCATTTTTTGGAGCGATGAGGCCCATTTTCATTTGAACGGGCATGTCAACAAACAAAACTGTCGCTACTGGGCCCCAAAAACACGTAATCCGCGACTGAAACATCAACGGCCCCTGCATTGCCCAAAAGTTACAGTTTGGTGCGCCTTATCGACGAACGGAATCATCGGTCCCTTTTTTTTTGAAAATTCACGAGGCCAAGCTGTAAATGTCAACAGTGAAAACTATGGACGCATGATCACTGAATATTTCTTACCAAACTTGCGAGCACATCCATCCTACTCAACGCACACATGGTTTCAGCAAGATGGGGCGACTCCACATACAGCCAGGACATCTATGGATTTGCTTCGACAAAATTTTCCGCATAAATTGATAAGCCGCTTTGGAGATATCCCGTGGCCACCGAGGTCACCAGATTTAACTCCCATGGACTTTTTTTTATGGGGGTATCTCAAAAGTAAGGTTTACATTAATAATCCTCGGTCTGTTGTGCAGTTGAAGGAAAATATCCGCAATGAAATTCAGCAAATCCAGCCGAGCCTGTTGCAACGTGTAGCACGAAATACGGTTGATCGTTTTCAACAGTGTGTGCGTCTAAATGGACAACATTTGGATGAAATCATTTTTAAAAAGTAAAATCCGCATTATCCCTGTATTGATTCAATTCGTTAATAAAACCATAAGAAAATAAACTTTTCTTTTATTACCTTTCCAAAACATAAATCCGCCACCGGACACCCTGTATATTCACAAGTCATTGATATCAAAATACATTGAGTTCCACCATTTACCACCTTATTTATTTATTTCTATTCACGCTGTAGTGCTTGCGACATCAGCTCGATCTCAGCTTAGTCGACCGTGTCTGGAGCCAACTATAGTTGACAAGTTCTTTTCTCTGGACACGGAAGCCGCGAGTTTCATCACGATGTTTTTCGCGCACCGTTAGAACAATATTAATCAGCGCACATTTTTAGCTGGATTCGAACGTGATGTTAGAGATGAAAGAAAAATGTTATTTGATCAAAATATACCTTAATATGCTAACTTCTCGTAGTAAATCAATAAAAAGGCATTCAAAAGGTGTTTAAATTATACTTAAAAAGTTTCGTCACTATTTGTCCCTCGGCTATTAGTGCAAAAACTTTTTTCTTGTTCCGTTTGTCCATAAAATAATAATAAAAAAGACCAGGTTTATTTGAAATCGCCGCTACCTCTCGTAACTCGGCGCGACCTTGTTTTCCTTTAGCCGGCAATGTGGTGCCAAGTTCTATGCCAGGTTGAGGTCGCTACTTCCGGACCGTGCTCATTACACCCTCCGTTCGTACTTCACAATCAATTAATATCATCATTAAATATTATAATCATCATCCGGGTAAGTCCTGGATCTTGATTGGCATAGTAAACCGGCCAAGTGCGAGTCGGCCTCGCTCACGAAGGGTAATGCACTATTATACTCTGTTTTTAACATTTGTTATTATAGCGACAATAAAAATACATCATCTGTGAATTTTCCAACTTTCTAGCCTGTGAAGAGCCTGTGTCTAGGTAACACGATTCATGAGATACAGCCTAGTGACAGACAGACTGACGGACAGTCAAATCTTTGTTATTATGCTCCCGTTTTTAACCCCCGAACGCAAAAACGACGGGGTGTTATAAGTTTGACGTGTCTGTGTCTGTCTGTGGCATCGTAGCTCCCGAATGGATGAACCGATTTTGATTTAGTTTTTTTTGTTTGAAAGGTGAATTAGTCGGCAGTGTTCTTATTACCCTATGGTATGCACACAGCGCCATCTAGCCTCAAATTAAGCTACTAAGCTTGTAATTATGGGTGCCAGACAACCCGATAGAATAGTTACTTTATTTACTTTTCTTTTGTAAATACATACAAACAGAAACACTCAGACCAGAATCAGGTACCTGTAGATCATATACAAATATTTGTTTCTAGACTTGTTACAACCTCAACCTCCTTGAGGCTTCGTATAACGGTACGGATATTCTTGGAATGCCGCACCAGATATTATCTAACGAAATATCACTGAACTAATATAAGAAAGATAGATAACTTTATATTTGTACAACACAGGAAGGAACATAGAACACGATATACACACTACATATATATAAAATATAGATATAGTAAAGTAATACCTAGAAATAATAGTTGCACAAATGGAAGGCCTTATCGCTGAAAGCGATTTCTTCTAGGCAACCTTTGGATGGATAAGAACAGATTTAGTTTTTATTACGTGAGAAAGTCAAAGCTACGTAGGTACAAATTTTGGAGAATTAGGTTATATTAGTTATTTTTTATTACGATTAGATAGGCCACTTCTTCTTCAGAGGAAGACCGCCCGCCACCTGGTGGACCAATGTTGCTAGGGACATTAAGGCTCTCGATATCTCTACAATGACAACCCAGGATCGAAGGACCTGGCGCAAACGTACAAGGAGGCCCGACCCCAACTGAATTGGGAAAAGGGCAGGACAAAGAAGAGATAGGCCACTTCTTGAGGAAGATTTCTAGGCTAAACCTCGACTTTCATTCCGAAGGTCATGGGTTCGAATCCCGGCCGGCCGTGTACCAATGGATTTTTCGTATGACACAATTGATGTGCGCAAGAGCTATGTCATGAATTTGCTCTTATGGTGAAGAAAAATATCGTGACGAAATCCGCGGCTTAGTTGACTCCAGAATATTGCCAAGTTCTTTACTCTAAACACGGTCGACTATGCTGAAAGGATAGTAGATGCTGGGCAAGCCTACTTCATCGCCACGCAAATAGGACTCAACTAATGAGGTTCTAGTTGTGGAAAAAACAGTCTGTATACAAACAAGTACAAGTTTGTAGTAGGCTATATTATAGATAGGGATCGGGACTTACGCGGTCAAAACCGCGGGGCGCAGGTAGTCATTAATATCAGTCAGCAGGTGGTATGTCGTAACACGTTACTCGGAGATGTAGGTGCCCGTGGACGCCGGAATGCGGCCGTGGGTAACGGAGAACGGACGACATAGTGCGCCCGCGCAGCGCACCTCGCCCGGCGCCCGCCCCGCTTGGTAGAATCTTTACGACTAATTTACGTTCAAATTATGTCATTACTACAACTATTAAGTTTACGCTTTAAGAAATTGGACCACAAACCTAGTATAATAATTGTTATGGCAAAGTGGTGTATAGGTAAGTATCTATTATTGGTAAACATACTTGAGCATAATTTCAGCAATGTACCTATCTCTATATTCTTAGTATTGGTGTACCTAATTAATAAATACAATGGTGAAGAGGTTACAAATGTTAGAAGTTGTAGGTGCACATTTATGCTTTACTTGCAGCGCTCCGCGGTTTCACCCGCGTAACTCCCGATCCCGTGGGAATATCGGGTTAAAAAGTAGCCTATAGTTCATCCTCGATAAATGGACTAAAACACAAAAATGTTTTTTCAATTCGAACTGTTCCTGAGATTAAGGCGTTCAAACAAACAACCAAACTCTTCAGCTTTATAATATTAGTATAAATTTACAATAAGTTGACCTAAAGATTTACTACGTGTGAGCTGTACATTTTGAGAATTTATGTTCAAATTCACGTTTAGGTTGGGTGCCAATGGGTGCTTCTATTAGATTTGTTTTTTTTTTAGCTTTTGATTTGATGTCTTTTGTTAAGTGTGTGTCCACCACCCATACCACCCTCTCAGGTCAGTCCATGTCCAGAGGAAATAACTCGTCAATGAATACATCTGGAGTCAACTAAGCCGTGGGTTTCATAACGATGTTTCGTTAAATTAGAATATTAAAATACAAACAACTTCCAGAAGAGCAATGTATTGATTGAACCCTATATTTGTTCCAGGTCTGATAGACACCCTAGACACGCAGGTCGAAGCCAAGAACTGTCCAGGTGTCTGCATGCACTCATTGGCTGCGCTGATCTGCTCCAATGTCCTGGAGGAGGTCGAGTGTCCTACGTCCTCAATGAAGTGCTGCGCTGACGAACCGTTAAGTTAGTTTATATTTTGTTTTCATATTTAGTCATTTTCTTTTACAGGACGGTTATAATTGTACTATATCTACTGTTTAGTGTTGCACGCACAAGGACGAGAAATAAATATACTTAGATGACTATGACCAGTTAACATAGACGATGTTCCTTGTTTTTAAACAATAAAAAATAAATGCACCAAAAATATAATAACAACAAAATTAATAATAGAAACACTAACTTCTGACTTTCGACTGATGGCGCTAACCTAACAAGTTTAGAAAAAAGAAAATGCTTGAAAAAAGAAATTTAATTTGTTTTCAGACAATGAAACGGAACCAACAACGCGTCGCCCGTTCACAACTCGCTACACGACTCCTGCGCATGACGATGACGAAGACGAGGAGGATGAGGAAGATGACGATGAACCTACTACACGCCCCCCTCCCAACGACAAATATAAAGATAGTGGTAATTATTAGGTACACCCTTACTCTTCTGACACATGACTTCACGATCTATCGATTACTTTTTGGATTACTTGTGTCATCTGTCTATACTAAGAGATGAAATCAATAATGATGGAGGCCTAGTGGTCTGTGATATATTTTCTATCCTTTTTACGTCTATTGCTGCAGTCCATAGTACGGTCACAAAATTTCTGACTAGGTTACTTTTCCCAAAATCTTATGATGTGGTGTTAGTTTTTGTCAAAATCGGGCACGTTATTCTCTTTAACAGCATTTTTCGTTATCTTTTATATAGTTTATATGTTAGTTAGATATTTTAAAAATTTACTTCGACCCAATGTCGCCATACAACCAGGCAAAATGATATGCGACACCGATTCATGGTGGAAATTCCAGACATCCGAACTAAACGTTTTGCTTCATCATTTCTTATTCGTACTGCAAGGGAATGGTATCAAATAATACACCGACTGTTAGAGCACTTACTCTGTTCAATGCATTTTTGCAAGATTTTCAAGACGTCGACATATTTGACGATAAATTATACCTAGTAATACGGAATCTTAGATTGTACCTTAGTAGTAACTTAAAATAGTGTGCGTTTTGGTTTAGACTGTTAGCCACTGTTTATTTTATTCTAAATAAATAAATCAGTTGCCTGCGTCTGTCTCCCATGACTGGTGCAAGTCAGGAGAGAACAGGTATCTTGTAAGAAATCGTGCTACATCTTAGACCGCATCGTGCCCTACCATCAGGCAGGTGTGATAGTGATCAAACGCTTACCTATAATTTGCAAAAAAACCTCATGTCCAGGTAACATAGCCTGTCCCGGTGTGTGCGTATTATCCCGCCTGACACAATACTGCGACGCATACCTTACATCCCGGGACCTCTGCGTGGAAGGACGGCAATGCTGCGTGTCCCGGGATGGGTACGGAAACCGGCCGCCCCCCGACCTGGTTATACCGAGTGAGAAGAAACATGCCACCAAGAAACCTACTACTGCTGTAAGTCTAATTTTGCACATAACTTCCGATTAGAAAATCGAGATTAAATGTGGCCTATGCTCCTGGGGGTCCAAATATATCCATAATCCATATGGAATTTCATCGAAATTAGATGAGGAATGTCTGTGGCTTAAGCGGAGGTAGTCGTAAAAGACAATAATGCCTGTCACTTGAAACTAAATTGTTAATTGTATTAAAAAATGTTTAATTGGGTCAAATTTTGTACCGACATGTTGGTATGTAATTGGAATAAGCTCCCGGATGGCCACGACTATTATCTATATCTAAACTAGTATTAGAATAAGGAAAGATTTGATTGTTTGTTTGCATTGAATAGGCTCTGAAACTACTGGACCGATATTTATGAAACTTAGTTTCATGTTACATTGATTCATCGGGAGTGTTATAGGCTACTTATATTCCTACGGGATCAGGAGTTCCGTAGGTGAAACCGCGAGGTGATGCTAGTTTAAAAATATATCTGTGGCCACATTTGTTCTCATTATTCCAGCTAACAACAACAACGTCAAAGCCGAAAGGGCACAAGTGCCGCGGCGAGTGCATCGGCGGCATATTCTCGTTGCTATGCGACCAGATAGACCACGACGCAGTCTGCCCAGACGAGGGTACCTGCTGCGTCAATGAGCAGAAGTCGGAACCATCTACCACGCATAGACCTCGACCCAGTACCACCAGGCGACCTACCACGACTAGACCTCCGGTAAGTTGCACATAATGTGTTCAAAGGTTAAAATACAACGGATTCAAGCTTAGGTACAATCAGAGCTCAAAAGTCCACTAGTAGCGTAACGTGTAATCTTGTGCAGCACTATTTTAAACACTCCATGCAGTGTAACTACCTAACCTGTGGATCAAACCGACGTCGGCAAAATAATAATGGCACTGAATACTTTTAATTTAAGTAGGTATTTATATGTTTGTGTTACGTCTATTAGAAGAAGGTCGTAAGTCCATTACTGGTTCATAGTATCATTGTAGCGCACTGATAATGCATAAATATGACGCATAAATAACTGTACTTTCAAGTATTTTCAACTAGATGGTGTTAAGTCTATATTGGCTTCACTATTAATTCATCAACTGGCACACAGATGGCGCCATAATGAAAATGTATGAGTCAACCTTTTCTGCCAGTTGAGAGGTTAAGAACATGATGCCCTTCTTCATTAACCTAATATAATTTAAAAGTATCCATAATTTATGTTTCAGCCACCTCTGCCACGATGCCGGGGCTACTGCATGCTCAACATAATGGCAGCGTTCTGCAAGTCTCCAGCAGTGTTGGTCCACAACACTCATTGCAAGCACAGCGGCTCCATTTGCTGTGATAATACCAAGTTAGTCCTTTTACAGACATATTTGGCTTTAGGATGTTGAAAATTAGTCTTCAGAAAAGGCGTTATTTAAACCTGCGTTGCATGATCTAGTATATAGTTCAATTCAATTCATTTATTTATAAGTGGACGCAGACTTAAAATTTTCGTTAATTCTAATACTAGGTACCGAGTGTAAATCATAATAATGCACGCCTTTGAAGTGTGTCCATCATCATGATTGACACCTCGTATAACGGGCGCGAGGGCTACCTCGGAGGGCCTGTTCGGGTATCATGACATAAGTCACTATCAATCTTTGAACAAGTATATGTGAATATTCCTCAGGGTGCCCCCTCGTACGACCACGACGACCACCACTACGACGCCAGCACCAGTCGACCCGCGCCCCGAGTGTCCCGGCTCCTGCATCATGCCGCTACTCTCTACGTTCACTTGTTTCCGTAAGTGCGCATTATATCATCTACACCGAATATGGGTGATTTTTATAGCTCTAACAACTTTAATCCATGTAGTTCGCGGCGCTAATTCCCGCCAGGATTTCAAGCATAATCAGTATATATCAGGCTATCAAATACATTCACCCTCCTTCGGACTGTCCTTCCGAATGCCTCCTCGCCGGCGTTGACTTGCGGTAGCCAGTATGAAAGAAGTTGTCTTGGAGTCCAGATTGGCAGCTGTAAGACGAATGTAGTAAAGTGGGGTTACAGGAAACAGGATAACGTGTAGTGTCTTTGTGTAAAAGTCGCGCAGACAATGGAGTACCTCATGGACTGCTCCGTGTGCGTCATTAGATGTTCATGGAGGACATGAATAGAACGTGCTATATCTTCGTAATGCTGTATCTTTCGCCAAATTACAGTTGATTTCTTAAGTCTTTGACATGACAGAAGAAAGGCGCTGTAGTGCCTGGGACATGTAAAGATTGAAGTAGGCTTTCCTGCACCTATACTTTTTCTTAATTGTTCATTTTTATTTCCAGATAATGCGGAGATAACAGACGTGTTTAAGTGCAAGAAAGCAGGCACACAGTGTTGCGCACCCAAGTCTAAGGTGCAGGAGGCGACGGGAGTACGTCCTGATGCTGTACCTCCTCCTCCGCCGTTGCAGG
The DNA here is from genome assembly GCA_951213275.1 of Idaea straminata. Classification (NCBI taxonomy): domain Eukaryota; kingdom Metazoa; phylum Arthropoda; class Insecta; order Lepidoptera; family Geometridae; genus Idaea; species Idaea straminata. Next base: position 956,442 of record OX577862.1, read on the forward strand.
ACAAGATCTACACACAGTACACCACGCAGATACTACCTCACACTACCCCACCGAGTAAGAACATACTGGGTTCTATTGACGTGAAACGTCTTCATTTCATTTAGTAGGGCGTTACCTGCGGAAAAGATCAAGATCGCTAATAACTTTAGAGGAATAGAACCTCAGAACAGTTGTGTAAATTTCGTGTATAGCAACTATCGGTATTATTTCCATACCATTAATGGAGAAGCCATTACTCGGTAGTGCATGTCGCTGTAATCGCGTGAAGCACGGTAGCATGCACATGACGTATCTGTTTGATACACCTATTTCAGCCTCTGCTGATCCAATCCAGGACGTAAATCTCCATCCTCTTTCAGTTTCGATGGTATAAACACTAGACCATCTTTAGAGTCTAGAGGCATTAACATCCAATCATGTCCTGCATATCTTCTGACGTCGTGTTTCCATCCCATTGGTGTTCTACCAATTTGTGCTCGGGGACGCCACTCTAGCAACTTTCTAGTCCACTTTTCGTTGCTTATTCGTGTAAAAAGTTCCTAACATATATTTTTAATTACTTCTATTTAACAGTGGCATATGAACCTGCTGACTACGGCGGATACGCAAACGACAGGAACTACTCGACCAAACCACCGGAGAAATACAACAGATACGTTTGTGGAGTCAAAGGTAAACTATACACACGCACAAGTCCCGATCCAGTGGGAATATCGGGATAAAGGGATTTTTATCTTATTTCAAGACTCCATATTATACATACCAAGTTGCATTTTACTATTTACTCCGCTGGCTCAGCGATTCAAAGTAGATCTTGGCCTCCGAAACGAGTCTTCCATCGTTCCCTGTCCTGTGCGAACTTTAAGTCAACAATTGGCAATGGCATCCTAGTGAGATATAACATTTATGGAGTGGTTATCTCCGAACTTCGCATTCCTTTATTGTGACATAATAAATTGACGTGTCTTCAGATTATGAGTCAATTGCCCTTGTTTCGTGTGATCAAGCACGCAAAGACGTATCTACCTCTGGTTGACATACGAGTGTCACTGTTGCATCCTAATAAATGCAAAAATGACTACTTCCCAATATGCCCGAAAATCAAAATGTCTGAATCCTATGATAGTTTATCTTCCGTTATAGGTACACCTGGTGGTAGATCAGCTCGCGTGATGGGAGGCGCTGACGGCGAGCGCGGCGAGTGGTGCTGGCAGGTCGCGCTCATCAACCAGAACAACCAGTACCTCTGCGGGGCTGCTCTCATCGGCACGCAGTGGGTGCTCACAGCGGCGCATTGTGTCACCAAGTAAGTAACAACCAGTACCTACCTGTCCCAAGGGCTTTTAAAGCGCGCCAGACACACGACAATTTTTTCCCCCTAAAACTACTTCCAAATAAATACTTATTGCAGAGAATAGAAATTAATTTGAACAATAACTAGGAAAGTATAAAAAATTATAATTTTTAAATATGTTTAAGTTTATGTAGGCCATGTTTATTTCAATTTATTTTTCCCCATGTTTCAGCATGGTCCGAATGCAAGAGACGACTTATGTCAGAGTTGGAGATCACGACTTAACGAGAAAATATGGATCACCAGGGGCACAGACTTTAAAGGTAACAATTCGTTTTCTAAACATTTTATATAGAAATGACGGTAAAAGTGCTATAAAATCGAAAAAATCTGTGACTGAGACATGATGGTTTGCCAAGCACCTATCACCTACTCAGCTTAGTCAACCGTGTCTAGAGGAAGGAACTCGTCAATATATCTGGCGCCAACTAAGCTTTGCAATTGGTACAAATTTGTACCACTTGTGGTACAACTGGCACTCACTAATGCGTCTCCGGACCAGATAATAACACCAATAATAAGCGGACCACATAGAGCGGTGTTGATATAAGTGGCTGACCGACTGCCCAATGGCCCAATAGATTTTACTTACGAAGAATGATTACAATAGATATTTATGTATAATCTCCAGGTGTTGACGACATATATCCATCACAATCACAACAGCCAGACGTTGGACAATGACATAGCCCTGCTGAAGCTGGCCGGGAAGGTGGAGCTGAAGGAGGGAGTGTGTCTCGTGTGCCTCCCGGCTAGAGACGTGAGCCATGCTCCCGGCAAACGGTGCACTGTCACCGGATACGGATACATGGGGGAGAGTAAGTCTATACTTTAATGGGTTTTAAATAAATAGGTTGAAGTTGTGTCGTCGTTGGGCAACACGCGCCTGCGACGTAGAAGGTTGCGGGTTCAATTCCCTCCGTCGTCGTACAAGTATTTGGATAAGTACAGATGTTTATTTACGTTTTTTTTGCGAGAAATCAATAACACTTCGAAAGTTTTAGTGTTAAATCACTAACTTTTATTGTAAAACCACGGTAGCGATTATTGGAATTAAAATCTCCCAAGTATCCCTACCGGTGGGGGATATGGGTGGAGTTTTTTGTAGATAAATTATTGTCGATAGGTCGGTGGAAGTTTAAGATAATAATATAAGAAGGATCACTGGCTTCTGCCAAAATAAGATTGTAACTGTAATACGCACTAAAAGAACCTTTTTCATTAACATTTTTGAAGACAAACAAAAAGATGGCTACTTACCTAGTTGAATCGGCACCGCCTTTCCTCTGCATGGTAGTTTCAAGATTCTCTGCATGTATAGTATTCGGTGATAATAATTGTCACTAGCTGTATGTACACTATAAGAAGTAATACGTCACACGCGACCGGGTAAGCAGTCCGGTGGAAGTATACAGCACATGCGATGCGCCGTCCTCCAAAGTTAACAATGAACAGAACTTGTGATGACACTGTTTCTCCGATGTATATCGCGATAAGATCCATGGATTTTCCGGTGTAACACATGTCTCATCTGACGTCGATGAAGCGACCAATTCTAAGTAATTGACCATGCGTAGTATTTATTTCTACCCTCAAGTAAAAAAAGTGTAAATTTCGAACAAAATGTTAGTAGGAATATATGTATAGAATCACTACATAGTATAAAACAAAGTCGCTTCCCGCTGTCTGTCTGTCCCTATATATACTTAGATTTAAAAACTACTATTTTTAATAGAAAAAGTGATTCAAGAGGAAGCTATTAGTCGCGGGCAACAGCTTATCGGGGATAAATTAAAGTTGTAAGTTAAAGCTGCCGAGATACCTAACAATGTGACTGTTATCTAGTATGAATGTGATGTTCCAGCCGGTCCTATTCCGCTGCGAGTACGTGAAGCGGAGTTGCCGATCGTGAGCGACGCGGAGTGTATCAGGAAAGTGAACGCGGTTACAGAGAAGATATTCATACTGCCAGCGAGCTCCTTCTGTGCCGGCGGCGAGGAGGGGAACGACGCCTGTCAGGTTCGTTACAAACATAAGAGACAATTCATTATTTTCTAACCAGCTGTATCCCGTGAAGTCCGAGAGCTGGATAAAAATTAGCCCATGATGGCCGTGTGCTCCAAGATTTTCATCTATCGCTACAGATAGATAAACACTTTATTATGCTACATTAAACCTTAATTCTTACATAAATTTCTGCTACAACAATATTAAAACCAAACAATATGACACAATGGGCGGCCTTATCGCTAAAAGCGATCTCTTCCAGGCAACCTTTGGATGGACAAGAATTAAAGAAGGGGATAGGTGAGCTATACTAAAAGTCATGGAAATTGATTGGGGATGTTATAGACAGACATGTTAATTTGCTTTTATCCTACTAATATTATAAATGTGAAAGTTTGTGTGTGTATGTTTGTTACTCCTTCACGCTAAAACTACAGAACCGATTGCAATGAAATTCGGTATCTAGATAGCTTGAGGCCTGGATGAACATATAGGCTACTTTTCATCCCGATATTCCCACGAGTTTGGACTAGGTGTGCACGCGGTATCACTCGCTTGTTAGTCTTTTGGAAATTCGCAATAAAAAGTAGCTTATGTGTTATTTCAGGACTCCTATGGTTTATGATTATTGTCTAATTAAATTAAGGATATTTCGTACCGGATGCCCGCCAAATTCGAAAAAATAAATAGTGTTTCTTTTAAAATATAGAGTTGGAAATCGAAATGTAACATTATATTGTTTCAAAGCCTAATAAAGAAAGACTTTAGTGGTTGGAAAAATATTTAACAACCCGAACGAAAAAAGAAAAAAATATTTGTGTTATTTTAATTTTTATCAAAATAAGCAGTACTTATTATTATTGCACTACTTATTTACTCAATCCATTTTTTATATTTTATTTTATATATGTTCATGTTTTGTGCCCAGGGTGACGGCGGAGGCCCCCTAGTGTGTCAAGACGACGGTTTCTACGAGCTGGTGGGCCTCGTCTCGTGGGGCTTCGGCTGCGGCCGGCAGGATGTACCCGGAGTCTACGCTAAGGTATCGGCTTTCATCGGGTGGATCAACCAGATTATATCTGTTAATAACCTTTAGCCAGATACGGTCATTCAATCTTGAGGTGAATTTTACCTACTTGCCCGCCAAAATCAAGTTTTTATCTGTTATTTCGTAATTTGCGGTCCTTTAACATAATATTTCTAAGCAAATAAATGCCTAACTAGACCTTGTTTTATAAATTATGGCTTCGCACGGGTTGTGCATATAGCCAGTTTCACGTTATATTTTGCATCTAATTACACTCAAAATGTTACAAAACAGTCGACGGTTAATTCATAATAAATGATATTCAAAGCGTTTGCAATGTCTAATTCAGGTTTTAGTAGTTGGAATATTTTATATAAAGTATTCTTAGATTATAAATTATCTTGGAATTTTAATTTCTAACTGTGTGTAGGTTTAGACAAAAATCCTTAAAAAAATTGAATTTAGCGGGCCGGATGATCAACATCACCTTAAGATGATTCGTTGCAAATAAATTACTTAGGTCCTTAAATATAGCGACTTCAATAAGGTCCAATGTCAATTAAATTAAAATAGGACCAATTAATAACAAATAATAATCTTCATAAACAAACATACATAAAAAATAGGCGAATTGAGAACCAACTTCTTTTGGTTCAGAATCAAATTTGCAAATTACTGTAAAAACTGTAGTATAAATAGCAGCTACCGCTACTTCCATAAGATTTATGCAGAAACTGCTATTTTTGCTATTGCTATTTTATGCAACTGCTACATTAATCTAATAATATCAAGTGTCTTTTGCAAATTATTATTAATAATGTATAACGTATTTTTTTTTAATTCGAAAAACAGGACTGTAAAATTGTGAAAAAATAGCTTTTTTTTACTTTCTTATCAAGCCCTTTCAAATGCATTTATAATTTATTAAAATAATAATTAAGTTGGTGCATAAAGGCCTGCTGTAAAAACGTTTTTATTTTTTACGTTAGTTGGGCAATTTTATTTTTGTTTACATCACATGTATATTTTCTTATTTCTACCTATTTATAAGTATTTATCAAGCAATAATGAACTTCTAATGTAAATACAAAACATATCTTTTAAATAATAATTAGAATAGTTTATTTAAATTTAAGAATAAAATATTTATTATTATTTAATGTTTGTACGTATCGCCCACCATTCGTTTATATATTCATTTTCCTACATAAAATAGGAAATAGGCAAATATTTTTATTAAATCAGGCATATTTTGGAGATTAATTTATATATTAGTTTAAGTAAGAAAAACCAAACAATTTTATACTTACGCATTTTAATATTCGAATAGTTTATACGGCAATTGGTGATAAATTATGCAACCGATGTAAAATTATGCAATTGCTAAAACAGATCCATTTTCTGATGCGGTAACTTTTCTAATGAACTATTTATTATTGCTAATAAATCATACTGACTGCTAAAGAGTTATGTAACTGCAAATTATGCAATTGCTAAAATTATGGAACTGCTATTGCTGTGTAAATATCACGACTCTAGTTAAGTAATTAAATCAAAGGCTATGGTTACAAATACATTTTTGTAAGTATTTATAAAACTTTGAGCCATTATATCAAATTATTACATATAATATTTATAAATAATAGGTTTTAAGTGATACTGTAAATAGATGATGGTTTAATTCGGATCGATTTTTAAAGTGTGTAATATTGTGACCAGATAACGGATTGAAAACTTTTACTTTGTAAATATATTTGTACTTAAAATACGTGCAGAAATAACCAGACCAGAAACAAATTTGTCGCCGGTAGGAATCGGAACCGGCGACTTGCAGGTGGTAGCCCACCGCACTACAGAGGTCGTATGAACTATCGGCTGCAGATTTGTGGTGTACCAGGAAGCTGAAGTATTAAATACTTGCACAGCGTAATTAAGGGTGCATACAGAGATAAATGCAAAATTCCTGTCGCTGACATCAAACCTAAAAATGTAAATTATTGCGTGGAAAATTGTTGATTGTGCAACGTTTTTAGATGACTTCTTTTCATTCATAATCAGACTTAATAGCTCATTATTATTATTTAAAATTTTATAATGTGATTTAGCTCTATAATATTATGTAAAAGATTAATCAATAATTTATTCTTATTACTAGTCGGCTTAGTTAGAATCAAACATCTCCCGCCTGAAGAATCTTTTAGTATAATTTAAAGAGGAAAATACCTCGTATTAACAATTTCAGTGAAGGCTCTGCTTTCGTCTTCTATATGCACCTTAATTTGATTATCGGTCTGAATTACACCTGTTACTTGTAAATTAGGTATTTTGTCTGTTTGCTAATAAAGTTACTATGAAATTATTTATGTTATTTTTCTACCTCCTTTTATATAAGGGATGGGCGAGCGCGTCTAAGGGCACGGCTAAGCCAAAGGTGCAAAGCATAGATAGAAGTGCGGGGCGAGCGAGACAGGCGCTTTGTTTTTTTATTTACAACTAGCTGTTGCCCGCGACTTCGTTTGCGATGTGGTTTTGGGTTAAATAGAATACCTAGCATTTTTCGGCATAGATACAATTTATCATTCGGTGTAAGTTATAAAACAAAATAGGTAGTTACATTGTTTTTAAACTATATTTTTAATTGATTTGGCGAAGGCACTTTTTCTTACTCATACTCCGAAAGTAGGTCTAAAGATGCCTGAAGAGCGTGTAGAAAGAAAAACTTTCAGCCCTAGGGAAAATCGCTTTCACTGACAGCTGTCATGTCAAATTATGGCTTCGCACGGCTCATCCATACTGCCAGAGTACTGACAGAGAGTACATAATAGGTTTTTTCTTAGTAATCGAATTCAGGTAGATATATTTAGTTCAAGATATCTTATTTAATAAAATAAATGTAAAGATGAAAATGGTCAAAGCGACGTATGGCCATGCTGCGCCTCTGCCGGCGCCCTGTCAAGATGTTGCAGATGTGGCTTTATGCGACCGTGCGGTCAGTGTTGTTCCTTGAGTAAAAAAATACTGGCAGAAAATGCTTGCATTTTAAATGATTTTAATTAGTATTATCTTTTGTTATTTTATTATGTTTTTGTGTTAAGTTTAATCTGGTTTTTCATTTATGATTGTGTATTTTGTGTAAATAACAATTTCAAGACAAACCGTGTTACAAAAACTGTAATTTAAATCTACGGACTTCGCGTCATTACTCAGTGTTGGATAAACTAATTAATAAAAATCACTTCGGTAAGTACCGACGTATTTGAGTATTGAAAACATATTGAAAACAAACAGCAAAAACAAAAAAATCTACATAATCTATAACCTCTTTGGTCTCAACCTTGTAAGAGGATCAGGTAGTATGGAGTCTCTCATTCACTCTCGTTATTAGGAAGAATTTTATGTTTATTCGTAATGAAAAGCACAGTGTTTACCTCGGGTTTGTTTTGTTTACCCAAGGTGTGAAAGTCACTCATTTAGTCCCTCGAACTATTAGCGCCCTCGCTACGCTCGGGCGCCAAACTCCGTCTCGGGACTCAATGAGTGACTTTCACACCTTGGGTAACAATGTACTATTTTTGTTAATTTTTCACAAATAAAACATAATACACAACAATATGATAAGCTAAAACTAAGTCCAATTTCTATTCGCACAAATTTTTCAAAATACTTTGTCTTCCTTTCTTATTATCTTATCTTTAGATTTTTGTAAATTAATTTTTTTATTAGGTAGCTGGCAGGCCTACGTAATTTTGGGAAAAAAATGATTTTTACAAATTTTTACAAACTACCTGTATATTTTTTAACCGACATCAAAAAAGGAGGAGGTTCTCAATTCGTCACGTATATATTTATTTTTTTATGTATGCTCGCTGATTACTCGTAAACTCTTGGAGCGATTCGGAAAATTCTTTTTTTGTTTTTACTATTTAAGGTTTCCGCTACTTGAACTCATAATTCAAACTATAGGAGGAGAAAAGCGCGATAGAAGTGTACCATCGGAGGTCTTCGGTAAAGGAGATCGGTAATATTATGTAGTAGTACCTCTTTGTACTAACCTCATTTTCAGTTTCACGTAGGTAGTATTAAATGCAAACTATTTGGTTTTATGACAGCTGTCATCTTGAACGGAGGCATGTACTGCAGCCCTACCATGACTTTTTGAAGAACTCGAAAAAAAGAAACACTTTTTCGATCACTCTCTTGTCCGTTTGTCTGTCAGTGTGTCACTACCGATATTCTCAGAGACGGGTGGACCTAGTAAGTTGATTTTTGGGAAGTTTCATAGTAAATACTCAATATATTATGTTTAATCGAATACGTAAAAAACCCGTGGTAACGGTACTGTTCCCTTCTGACGTTCGATTACGTTTTACCACGGAAAAATGTTTCGATTTCACATTTTTTAAATGTTTTTTTATCAAATATCTTAATTATTGTATTAAACTCAAATTGAAACATACCCTAAATGTTAATCTGATATTTCCTGAACATATTTGTGTGGACCTTGTCGAAATCTGTTCTGTAGCTTATGAGATTACCTGGTTCAAACAAACAAACAGACAGCCAAACAGACAAAAATTCTAAAAACCACCCTATCGTGTTCAGCTAACGATTTAAAGACGACCTGTGTATTTTTTTTCTGGATATCTTACAATTACAGATTTTTTGATGTCTACAGATTTATTATATGTATAGATTATAATTATTTATTATTTTCTGTTCTTAGTATTTATTGTTATAGCCGCACAGATAAACATTCTGTAAAAATTTCAACTGTCTAGCTATCACGGTACATGAGATACAGCCTGGTGACAGACAGACGGACAGTGGAGTCTTAGAAATAGAGTCCCGTTTATACCCTTTAGGTACGGAACGTAAAAAAAAAGAAAGTCATCCTTTATTATTTATAAAGTTATCATTTATTGAAGCATAAACACGTAAGAATATAACCCAACTTATTATCAAGCCGTTATTATCAATTATATTTATAATATAACTAATTAGTTTTTTTTATAATAAACATAGGAAATAATTAAGATTAACTATAGAATACTTATAAGAATGAAAGCATGTAGCAAGAATTCACATAATATTTTATTATATATTTTTAAAAGACCAGAATATGCATAGCTTTTGATAAATATCTATTTAATCAGTTGTTACTTCTGTACATTTTAACAAACAACTTTTTGGAAATTCGAAAAAAAAAAGAAAACTATTGTTTCAAGGCCATTTTATTGGAAAATCAGCTGTTACTTTCACTGAGAGGCTTATCGATTTTTTAAGTTTTATGTTTTATTATTTCAATGTTCGTTAAATTTCATAAATAGCATATTGGTTAAAGACATAATTCTCTTAAGTAAATACATAATAATATATAACATTTTTTTTCGAATTTTCAAAAGTCGTAGTGCAAAAGTTGTTTGTTAAGATATATGTATAAAAGTAGACCTTAACTATTTTCAACTAATTTTCAGTAACACTGATTAATATACAGGGTATTCCGTAACAAATGTATAAACGGGTACCTACGGGTAGAGGATCTGTTTATCCATCCATTACGGAACACCTGTATATGTATATATATATATATTTTAGGACCCTCACACATCTAGGTCTGTGGAGGTTCTAAGAATATTTGACAAATATATTCGAGTATAAGCATATATTGTATTTAAAAAATCGATCTAATATTTTTTCTAAAATGATTGTCAACTGTGATTGTCAATTTTTACCAACTTTCTCTTGTAGGTAGAATCAAAACTTAACTTAATAGGCCCAATATGGTTCCCACTGGAGGTGGTAGCTAGAAAGAAGGGGACATGACATTTTATATAGGAGGTTGACATGTTTGCGCAAAACACTATGCGACAAATACCCATCGAAAGAGGGCATTATGAAGAACAAATAATGCCTTCATTGCATACCACTTAAGCGTCCCAGATATTCGATGAAACATGGTGTCCTATTTGCTTCGTTTTCAGGAAAACAAGAAAAAAAAATGGCCGGAATTTTTTAAACAGCGCCATTTAGCTTAAAGCTAAGCCTGACAACGCGCTTGTATTATGGTGGTAAGTAAAATACTTATATACTTTTTCTTTTGTATATTTACTTAATTTTTTTTATATTTAAAAAAGGCAAACGAGTCACTTTACGAGATTTTATGACATGGCATTTGTTGTTTTTAATGTACTCTATACATTGCTATAGACTTGGAAGTTGGCCGCGCACTACTAAGTCAGTCTCCATACCTACATGTTGCTACCCCTTTCTTTTCAGTATTGTCATCTCTAGTGGAACGTAGTTACACAAGTACCCAATATATGAATATATTATACCTAAATACCTACTGGCACACTATTTATTTCAAGCGTGATTTTATTTAAATGGGCCTTCTGGGCGAACTCCTAAACTACAAAAGATAGCGAAAACTCCAAAAAAACGGGGGTGACACGACGGACAAGAAAGTGATTTTTTAAGGGTTCCTTTTTTACCTTAAGGTAAGGAACCTTAGAAAAATATTTCTTTTGATATACCATACTAAGTTTGTTTCCAGGATTTGGTCTGTATCGACAGAGGATAAATTAATGTGAACATTTTTTTGCAAAATTAACAGGTTCGATTCATGGCTAGAGTTTTTCTCTCTTATGTTTTATTCTCTTTCATGTAAGTAATTTGTTAGAATTAATTTTGTGTTTTGTTTTATGGTGCAACAAAGTGTTTATCTATCTAACTTTTCCAAAAATATAATAATGCAGGTTGTTGCCAAATCAGGCACGCAACTTCTTTCAGCATTATTAGCTATCTCTTGTCTTTTTATGAATAAAAATTCAACATGTATATTGTATGACACTTCACACAGCGCCATCTAGACCCTAAATTAAGCAACAATGCTTGTAAAATGGGTGCCAAATAACTGATTGTATACATAAAACACTTTTCTTTTGTAAATACATAGTTATAATACATACCGAAACACCCAGAATTTCCAAAATATCGATTTACAAATATTTTTCCCACAACGGGACATCGAACCTACGACTGTCTACGTCGCAGGTGAAGTAATAATATAAAAAGCTTACTTTATAACCGGCGTTAAGCTAATTAGCTAATCGTTGTCAATTCGTAGTACCATTCCGTTCTACGAGTGGTTTTTTGTGCGAAAACGGCGCGGGAAGTTTCGATGGTTTCTTCAGTGAGATGGAGGAACGGCTTATATTTTCTTTACCCAAGTCTTGGTCCTGCTGAACAAAAAAAAACAGTTTTTATAAGTATAATAGATTCCACGAAAAAAAAAAACGGAATAAATATGGCCGCAGAGTGCATTCTCGTAGCGCGTGCACCCAAGTACGTAGACGGTCGCATTTTTTTTAATAGTATATCTATTTTATATTAAAAACAATTTTTAGACATCCCCTTTTTCGTTAAAATGACACAGCAATTTGTACCGTAACGTTATTTTCTATTCTGCTTTTATTTATATGTTGCAAATTCAACCTCTTTGATAGGATTTAAAAAGCTAAGCTTCCTTCTAACAAAAAGATTAAGATTAGCTACATAGTCTTATGTAATCAAATTACTCAGAGGGTTTTGGCGGGAACGAGCCAACAATATTTTGTGCTGCAGATTTATTTACATGAAACTTAGTTGTAAACAGAGTTGAATTGTATCATTCTGGTGGAATGTTATCTAATTTAGTTCCTTCCGTGAAGTGCACAAGTGTAGTGAAAGTAAAAATCAGTGTCAAAATAGTTTTCTCTTTGCCTCCAAAAAGTAGTAACCACTTCACTATGACTCCTGACTTGACAAACGTTGTCTATCTTGAAACACTCAGGTTATTTTTTTGATAATCCCAAAAGTGCAGGCAAAAGACTTTTAACCTATAGCCTCGTCTAGGGTTCATTTAGGGTTTTATGCATTTGTTTTTGCGTCAGGGGTTAAAACAGAATATTATGGTATGCACTTGGCCGGTTTTTACATGTGAGCCATTACCCTTCTGTCCTTACACGTTAGATTAAGTACTGACCCGTTGTTTTATAGCATATATATCACTTTCCGAAGTACTTTTCATGATGCCATTAGTGTGAAGCGTCCCGTTGACCTTGGGTGTGGGTGCTGCGAACACTGCCGAGTCCTCGGACACTGTGGACTCTGCTTCCGTGTCGCTCGTGCTTCGAGACTCAGAGTCTGATATCACTATACAGTCCTGGGGGCAAGTAGAAAGGTCTTATAAAAATGATAACTTAAGCAACTAGGCTTGTGTTATGGTAGTTAGACAACGGATAGACATGTATAAATTTTTTTGGTATGAAAGACAAAAATGGCTTGTCGTTTCTAAGTCTTTTTAATTTTGGGTTTAAAGTCTGTTGCCGATACATTTTTCAATTCTTAAAGGAACAACACGCGCGATCAATCATAATCGAGTTAAATATTTGTTGAAACAATAACGTTACGAACCTCTTTGGTGTAGCTACTGCTCGCCCTATACCTGGCAAGTATAGCTTGATGCGGCGACGTCGCAGCCAGCGTGCGAGGGTAGCGGTAATCTGTTCGACGCGGAGTTTTGCCTGCAAATTTACAACAATATAAACATTCTACGAAATAGTACAATATGAAAATATTGATAACTTAAAGCTGGCGAGGCGACAAATAGCTAAATCGGCCAATCTCCAGTCTCAAGCTTCAATAATTTATCTAAAATTTTAATAATCTACTCTTAAACCCATAATCAAGTCTTAAACTTTATCAATCTAGTCTCAAACCCCAATAATCTAGTCACAAACTTCAACATTCTAGTCTCGAACCTCAATAACCTAGTCTTAAACTTTTAATATAGTCTGAAACCTCAATAATCTAGTGTCAAACCGTAATAACCTAGTCTTAAACTTAGCAATCTAGTCTCAAACTTCAATAATCTAGTCTAAAACCTTATTAGTCTAGTCTCAAACTCCAATAATCTAGTTTCAAACACCAATAACCTAGTCTTAAATCTCAATAACTTAGTCTTAAACTTTAACAACCTAGTCTCAAACTGCAATAATCTGGTCTTAAACCTCAGTTCAAGAGACACAACACTTACCAGTAGGTGAATAAACCCTATATTCCTCGTTAAGACACTTCACTTCAACCTCTTCCAACTTGGCCACGCTTCCCTTCAACTCCGTGTCGAATGTAGCCACAGTGGCGGATAGTTCGCCGAGCGTGGCGGCGTGCGACGAGCACTGTGACGCGTTGGTAGCAGTGAGAGTGGCGAATGATTCAGTTATTGTTGATATTACATTACTTGCTGTTGTGTTGTTTGACTGAAATAAAGTTATATTTCGTAAAACATCGGTAGAGTTAAATATTTTTGAGGGTAGTTTTTAATTTGGACTTTCTGGTGGTTGATAATGATCCAAGAGGAAACTTTACAATTATTTTTTTTGTCTTTTAAGTGATTTCATGCAAATTGTATGATTCCAAATGAATAAAAACTTTTGAGTGCTGCTTGTTTGTAATGAATAGGCACCGAAACCGAAACGCGGGTGAAACCGCGCAGTATTATTATATTAGTTAGTCACTTACCTGTATTTTATCTATAATATTAGTATTTAATTCTTGATGTTGTCGGAGCAGTTGTGAGTTGTTTGCTTCGGCGTCTATAGCTAGCTGTTTGAATCCGTCTTCGTCTGCCTCCGTCATCGTACTGCATTCTTTCTGTTAACAATAGACATACTATTTGAACAACCGACAAAGTGGGAGCCGGACTCGCGCACGAAGGGTGTCGTTCCATTATATTCTGTTTTAATGGTTGTTGTTATAGTGGTGAAAATTTCTACTTTTTAATTATCACGGTTTATGAGATACAGCCCGGTGAAAGACGGATAGTGGAGTCATATAATTAAATATTGCTGGACAATCTACACGGCGCCATCTAGTCCCAAGCTAAAGAACTAGGCTTGTGTTATGGTAGCTAGACGACAGATAAAATACTTAAATACTTTTTTTTTGTAAATCCATACTTATATTTCATACAAAAACGCCCGCCCAGGACACGAAAAAAATACTTGTTTATAGATAGAATTACCTGTAGTTGATCACAATCAGATGTGATAGTATTCAATAGTTTTGTGTATGAGTCGTTGACTATATTCATGACATCCCGGTGTATGGTCTCCGCATCGCAGAACACCGCGCAGGCTCCTGGTGGTAAGACATAATATTATTATACACTAGCAGCACTCTGCGGTTATCGGCCGGGAATATTGGGATAAAAAATACCCTGTGTTACTGTCAATGAATCAATGCATCCTCATAACGAGTTTCATCAAAATCGGTTCAGTAGTTTCGGAGTCTATTCAATGGAAACAAACAAACAATCAAATCTTTCCTCATAGAAGATCGGTATTGGCCTGCAGTCGAAATTGTCAAAATTCTTTATTCATTTGGAATTATACAATTTGCATCACATTGAAAGGTCTTAAAATTAATGTGTCTTCCCATATACACATATAGAAAACTTATGATAAAAAATCTCCGTTTTCTAGATCTCAATTTAATTGGAAATTGATAGTATATCGTGAACTAGATGTGGAAAAATGATATAAGCATTTAAAGTCATTAAAGTTTTTGATTTTCTTCAACAGCATCTGACGCCATTACACATATAGGAACTTCAAGAACCTAACCTCCTTTCAAACAAGTAATTTTTGTCCGAAACTTTGCCAATATTATTTCATGCACATACCTCCATCGAATTCGACATCAAATTCCTTGACCACCTCCATCTCCTTGCCGATATCGTTCTCCACTTCGTGCAGGTGGATCTCTGCTAGAGATATCTCTTCATCTTCAGCGGAGAGGAGAGACTCCTGTATTGACTTTTGGCGCGAAATCCGCGCGGCCAGGGACGACCGATCTTGTTCTATTTGATCTAGCTTTTGAGATAATCTGGATAAAGAGATTTAATAATTATTTTAAAAGTCACAATAACATAAATTTTAAAAGGCACAATAACAGAAAACAAAGCTATACACAAAACAGTACACTTATTGGAACGAAGTTCCTTATCGTTGGTTGACCTAGCCGAGAAAAGTGAAAATGTAAAACGAAAAACTGTTATAAGAAAAACAAAAAGAGAGAACTGAGAGGAGACTGATAACCAATCTCCGACACATATATGAAAAAACAAAAAAGGTAAACTTCGTTCCAAACGCGTGTTCTTCGTTCAATGTTCATTTTATAGTAAATTCGGCGTATGGCTTGCAAATTTAAATTTTTTATTTATATTTTTGTAAAAATGATAAAGTATTAAACAGAAATTTTACATTAATTTTATAATCCGCGCATTTAGATTATAATTCTCTAACTATTTAAAACTATCCCTTTAAGTAAAAGTGTTTAAATGACCCGTCAATTTATTGTTAAAATCCCTGTGATTTCTTTATCAATATGATACAAATTTAGTTAAAAAAGTACTTTTCCAAAAAAGTAAATAACAATGTATATCCACCAGACCTGTGCTCCAAGACCTGCATCTCATCGTCAACGTGTCGTCGAACAGCCTGCATCTGTATGTCAGCCCACTGCTGCAATCTGTCTCTCGTCTCGTCTCGCTCCCGCTCTATCTCGGCCAGTTGGAGAGAGAGTCGGCGCTCTATCTCCGCTCTTTCTTGCTCTATTTCCTAATGAAATTAAAAAAATATTTTACATTGGCTGCGCGCCGCGATTTCTCATGCGTACTTGCGGATCTCGTTGAGAAAAAAATTTGCCTCAAGACTCTTCCTCTACATACCAAGTTTCATCGCAATCGGTGTAGTTTTCGCGTAAAGTAGGTATTAAACAAACACACAAACATTCATTTTTAATATTACTCAGATATGATAGGATCTATTGGCATACGCCAAGATTAAAACCCACGACCGAATGGATGACTTTCTAGTTATTTCTTCTGGAGACGGTTGATTAAGCTGAAAAGGTGGTATAAGTGCTGGACAAGTCTACTCTATCTAATGCATATTCCAGTCACTACAGAGCGCCTTAAATAGCATTAAATAAAGTTAATGATCTAGATGTAAAGAAATACATAATTGTAATGACGAGTAACTCACAGCAGCAGCAACAGACAAATACTGCTTCCTCTTATCGGCTCTCTCTTTCCGTTTGTCCGCCAATTTGCGCGCATTATCCTGCCGCGCCGAGTTTGCGGTCCGGACGCGGGAAGTGAACGCGGCGGACGTGTGTCGGAGGGCGGTCAGGTGCTCGACCGCTGATTTATACTGGAATAACACACACCACAGTCAATGGGACTTCGTCAAACGGGGCTAGTTTTTTTTTATAAAGTATTGCGTGGCCAGTTGTAGGCTGCGGGATAAACGGGTTGGTTTAATAAATAGCACTTGTGTTTTTATTATGATAAGTTACCTAAAGATGTATATGAAGTATCCATATTAACAATAACTTGTGCGGCGTCGGCGTACCTTAATGATAAAAACCCATGGACTTGATTTTAATTGTACCTTCAAAGATATTGTAATCTTGACTTTTGTGAGCTTGATCTAAAAAAAACTCCTCCTGTCTTCTTCTCATTGGTGGGCGCGTTCCAAAGACACATTCTAACTTAGTATTTAACACAACTCAAGGTGATCTAATGATTGAATTGAATAAAGAAACTTTGACTTTGAGTTTGAAACCATTTTAGTTAATGCTTGCTTACCCATTCCTGAACATATCTGTTGACATCTCCAGTGAGGTCCTGCGCCTGCGCGTGTGCCTGCAGGTCCCGCATTCTCGCCACCAGTGACGAGAGCACGGTGTCCAGTTGAGCGTGTCGAGTGTGTAGACACGTGGCGAGCTTGCCGTGGTGCCGAGTTAGGGAGGACGCTAGTTCTGACTGTGTAGACTCGGTGAGCGATCTTATCTGTAATGAGAGATTTTAAAGGCTTGCAAGCTAAGCCATGCGGTTTTTTTACCCGGAAAATCGGAATGATTAGTCAATAAGGTTTTATTGGTAAACTAGCAGCTATTATGTGGTGCCACACTATTATGTATTCTGTGACGTTCGTGTTTGATGGGACGCGTTCGCGTCGTCACGGGCAGGGTTTTCCCAAGCGGCTGCAGTTCTTCGTTGATTACTCAGGTTCTACTGATTGGATTTCGATGTAAAATATACTACGACCTTACCTTACTCGAAAACAGAGCTATCTAACAATGGTGTTGGATTTCAATTGTTTATGTATTTTCTCTCTGTTCAGTTAAGAGAAAAACACAAACCGACAAACAAGATAAAAACACATACCTCGTCGTGAGAGTTGGCTAATATCTGAACGAGTTCTTCAAGTTTCTGAGTATTTAGTTGCAGGGTCTGTGTATTTGATGAGTTTGCAGTTTCTGTAACAATTACATTGTAAACATTTACATTTTCTCGCAGTCTCTTCTAATTACGGAATATACTAAGAAAATTAAAGATTTTTTTAAGTTTAGGAATATTACCCTAACTTAAACCCAGAGTTTATGGATATTGCAAAAGAGTATTGCCTCAATCTGAAGATTCTTGAAATTTTTAGTAAATTAGTAATTAATTACCTGTACCTACATTAGATACGTTAAAATATTTTTTATAATTTCATGCATTTTTTTTTTAGTTATGTCCTGAGGATCTTAAGTACTTGTAGGTAGGTAACCTACAAGTACTTAAGATACAGGGTATTTGTCACACACATAGATTAGAGACATTACAGTTGTATATTTACCAAGATTGAGATGCATTTGATTGAGCGTGTCAAGTAAATAGTTGACGAATGTTGCGGCTTGGTTGACGACATGTCGCCTGCAGGAGGCGGCCTGGGCGCGGTACGATCGTGTCACTTCTAGGTTCTTACATTCCACGTTCCTGTCACAATTACACATTTCAAGTTATTATAAACTAGCAGCGCTCCGCAGTTTCACTCGCGTAACTCCCGATCCCGTGGGAATATCAGGATAAAAAGTAGCCTATAGCCTTCCTCGATAAATGGACTATCCAACACAAAAATAATTTTTCAATTCGAACCAGTAGTTCCTGAGATTAGCGCGTTCAAACAAACAAACTCTTCAGCTTTATAATATAAAGTATAGATTAGTTCTCACAGTACATGCGATACAGCCTGGTGACAGACAGACGGTCAGATGGAGAGACGGTTAGACGGAGTTAGTAAAAGAGTCCTGGTTTTACCCTTTGAGTACAAAACTCTAAACAGGGAATTTTATAACATATCTGGACGAAACTTTTATAGTTTTATTTCGTCGGCATTTTTTAAATTTTTTTAAGAATTTTAGGTTGTTTACTATTTTTTTAGGCAATATATTTTATACTACGCTAGTAGCACTCATGTAAATAATAGTGCAATAGTGCGATGTGAAATGTACATACCTCCGCCTGTCGACAGTATCGTGCAACAAGCTGGCGTGCTCCGCGGCCGTGTCTGCCACCTGCAGTATCTCCAGCGCCTGCGCACCGAGAGTCCGTTCAGTCTGCAAGTGACGCGACACGAGGTGCTTCTGTTCGGAACATTCTGCTCGAGCTACCGCTAACATCTGATAACAATTATAATTAATGTAGTTAAAAATCATACTGATACACACAAACAGTTTCAGAGATTTTGTTATGACTATTTTTCTCTTTTATATTATATATACTATACATACTCATAACTATGCATTAAGGGTTGAAAAAGGGGGGGCAAAGTTTATAATTATGCGACAACTTGATTCCTTGGTCCAATCCTATTAGAACCATTTTCGACTTCTACACGGACGTAGTCGCGGGCAAAAGCTTTATTAGCCTGGGCGCAGACGCACGTTTTTCCGCATGTGGTTATCGCGTGCGGTTATCGCATACGTAACGCATGCGGAACGCATTGGGGTTCTCTTCTATGTAAATTCATACAAAATGAGCCTGTCAACGCACACGTCCGTGTTTTTTCCACGCGAAATCCATTCCGCTCGTGCGTTTCGATTGCAAGCCCTTGCGGTCGGAGCGAACCGTACGTAAAAAACCTAATGACGTAATACGGAACGTACGCGACGAAGCGTTTCCATACATTTTGTACCAACCGCCGCACACGTACGGAAATTACGAATCGCAATCGCGCCACGCCCCCCGTGGCGCTGCTCCTGATAAAAATTGATTTTAAATTATTAAATTGATAAATCCTTAGTAAAATTGACTTTCACAGATTCTCTAGGTATTTTATGGATGTATCCAATAACTGATATTTCATTTTTCGATGATAACAGAAGCGCAATTGTCAATAAATCGTCATCCTCCATTGTCGTGCATTCACAACGCTGTCCCTAGTCGTACTGGCCAGGTAAAATTCCGCAGGATAAACCCGTACGTATGCGCCAGGCGAGCGGAATTCCGAATTGGAAACGCACGCGATAACCACATGCGGAAAAAAGAGCGTTTGCGCCCAGGCTTATATAGAAATAGATAGATAAAATACACTTACATTAGCAGTTTCAACAAGTTTAGTCTTAGTATTGTTAAGTTTATTCTTTGTGTCGCTGAGTTCAGACTCCTTCTTCTCAATAGCCATATTGATCTCGTTGAACACACCTTCCATCTTATCTCTCTCCTCTTCCATGGCTCTTTTCTTCAGCAACAACGCTTGGATTTCCTTGCGTTGTTCCTCGTCTCTTAACGTCATTTCTGAGTACGTTTCGTGGGCTAGGTAGACACCTAGGATAAATATTATAAATAGATTTATGTATTGCACACATAAATAAAAAAATCATAAAGAATCTGTGGTAGAACAGCGGCCTCTTCCAGGCAACTCTTAAGATGGAGAGGATTTTACGAAAGATTTATTAAATGCTAGCTGTGCCCCGCGGTTTCACCCGCGTAAATTCCGATCGAATGGCAATATCGGGATAAAATGTAGCTAATCCCGAAAACCGAGTTTCATTACGGTTCAGTACTTTTTGCGTGAAGGAGTAACAAACATACAAACACAAACTTTCACATTCATAATATTAGTAACATAATATTTGTATAGATAGATAGATTATGGTTAAATACATTATAAACTAATTTTTTACGCTTTAACATAGTCCATAAAAAGAGTAACCTTTCTTTTACCAATAAGTATTTTAAATATCACTATAGAAGAGTTATAATACTCAGAGAATATTATAGTGATGTGGTTTTATTTTAAATTTATGATCTTACCATTTTTATCCCTGGCAGCTTGCAAATCTCGTTTCAATTTATCAATTTCCTCAGCATATTCCTTCAAGATGGCCTTCTTTGTCATCTTCTGGTTAACCTATGTAAACAAATACATTGTGTAAGAGCTCTGTGCGATGGTCGTTGAATATTTAATAGAATGTAGCTAATCCAACCTCTTTGTTAGAAGGCACAGAGTGAAGCGAAGTGGAGTTGCTCACCATGCCACTCAAACTGAAGGTTGGATTAGCTACATTCGTCAGAGTTGTATCGACTTGACGTAAGATGTAATGCTATTTCTAAACGCTTGATTTTACTACCCAATAAAATCCCACAATTCTATTTGCAATTATGCGGTATGCAGCATGTAATTTCGCGACTTCATGACTTTGGCGGAATTGTGAAGACTGATCACTCACAAGCCAAAACAAAGCATTGATTCTTAAAAAATAAACTCTACAATAATTTGTAAAAAGGTATAATAAATACCTCTGGTTTATTCTGTATATTCTTGGCTCTATGAGCGTATTCCAATGTACTCATGGTCTCTTCCAGGTCCTTGTGTCCGGGAGAGACGGTGGCAATGATGGACGTCTTGGTGCGACCACCGAGGGATTCTTGAAGGATACGGGTCAACTTTGACTCTCTGAAATGTTCAGTCGGGATTCAATATTTTACAGCGGGTTAGCCATAACTAGGCATTTTCTGGAAAGTTTTTCAAGGAAAATGGCATCTCCAAAATTAGAACTGTGGCGAGCTTTGAACTCTTAACCACCCCGACCGTCCGGGTGCGATAACCACTACGCTACGCGGCCAACTAACGCCTCGGTTGAAATCAGGATATGCTTGCATTTTACTACGTTTTTTAGGGTTGCGTACCCAAAGGGTAAAAACGAGATCCTTTTACTAAGACTCTACTGTCCATCATATGTCTGTCACGAGGCTGTATCTCATGAACCCTGATAGCTAGACAGTTGAAACAACAAATACTAAAAACAGCATATAATGGTATAAAACCCTTCAAGCGCGAGTCCGACATGTGCGAGCACACTGTGAAGAGCGATTGTGGATTCTCTCTGTGGTCTGAGCTGTTCACTGATGTCTAAAAGCACATTTGTTTTCCAGGTGATCTATTTTATACTGACCTGTAAGGTATGTGTGGATGTCGCTCGACGAGAGCTGTGATCACTCGTCCAAGGGTCAGCAGTGACTGGTTGATGTTGACACACTCGCGCGCGCGCTCGCGCTTCGCGGGGTTGTCCGAACCGGCTGTCGAATACAACGAATAGTATATTAAAAACCTTAGACCCTTTCAAACCTCTAGTTAAACAGTAAGCTTTAAGTAATTAACGCGAAACAAATTCATTCTATTTTATGCGGCTTAGAGCGAGTGTATGCAGATATCGGTTGGTATATTTCGTTAAAGTCAGAGCTGCGAGCGTTATATGGCTTATTTTGGTATAAAAATGCTAAACATTTGTTGTTTATCAGTTGTTGAAATAAAATATCCTTGCCTTTGCTTATATTCTCAGATCCAGCGAGGTCCACGAGGTTCAGTTTCCCAATCTTGACGAGCTCCTCCCCTTCTGGACTGTTCTCCTTCATGTGGACGACGATCGTGAACACGGTGTGGGAACGACTGTATACATACATAAATCATAGTGCTTATTTAAAAATTAATATAAAAAACTAATCTAATAAAGGTCTTTGATTTTATTAGGCGTTACTTTTTGGTAATCTATACTAATATTATAAAGCTGAAAAGTTTTTTGAACGCGCTAATCTCAGGTACTACTGGTTGGAATTGAAAAATTATTTTGTGTGGATAGTCCATTTATCGAGGATGGCTATAGACTACCTTTTTAATTATATTCCCGCGGGATCGGAACTTACGCAGGTGAAACCGCAGGGCGCAGCTATTACTTATTAAAGAGGGAAGATTTTTTTAGTTTTTATGTTTGTAACGAATAGGCTCCGAAACTACTTAACCGATTTTGATGAGACTTGGTGTAACATTGATTTTATTAGGAATAACAAAGGCTACTTTTTATCCCGATAATCCTACGGGATCGGGAGTCACGAGGTGAAATCGCGGTGTGGTGCTACAAACTAGTGAAGATAATACTGAAATTATGAATGAATAAATTTTGATTTATTCTACATAGAACTACAAATATTCTACGCAGAAACCAACCCAAATCTAAGTTTGCTATTTAAAACATCTAAATTATTACAAACTGAAGTTGAGAAAAACTTACAAGATATATATTTTGGGGTGGTTACTGCAATAGATGAAAAGACTTTATTAGAACACTAGAAGCGTGCGCCCTTCTAGCTGCGCCCCGCGATCCCAATCCCATTGAAAGATCAAGATAAAAACTAGCCCATGTTACTCTCAATGATTCAATGTATCACATCAAGTTTTATTTAAATCAGTCCATTAGTTTTGGAGTCATAGTCGTTCCAAATTAAAAATTCTTTAAATATTTCACCCAGTTTGAAATGTATAAAAATTCGTTTAGTTTTCACGTTTAGAGAGACATACAGTCAGACGCAGCGGAGGAAGTTTGTTTAAATAATAAGTACTAGCTGCGCCCCCAGGGTTTTGCCCGCTATTGATATTGATATCCTTCCTATAGACACAGAATACATGAATAAACTATATCTTATAGATCTTTTTAGTTTTAGAGGTCCATTTTTCAATAATCCTTTCTTAGTGTTTGCCTTCAACTTAAAAGAAACTCCTATACAAAATTTGAGGCTCCTAGCACTTGTAGTTTCTGAGATTTTGTGATCAGTGTGTTTTTGTTTTTTATAAATATAGATAGATTAGCTTCGCCCCGCGGTTTCACCCGCGTAAGTAATATGTTAATCCAGGTCTCTAGCTATCTATCGAGTTTCATTGCAATCAGTTCAGTAATTTTTGCGTAAAGTAGTAACAAACATACAAACTCTCACATTTATAATATTAGTAGGCAGTAGGATAGAATAAAAAATAAGTTATACCTGGATTGTTCATTCATGAGGGTAGCTGCGACACGTTTCCTCTCCTGCCCTTGCGCCATTATCTTGTATACTTCGTTCTTGTTGTACACCTGTACATATTACACAATTTATATTAACACTCTGCGTAACTCCCGATCCCGTGGGAATATCGAGATAAAAGTAGACTATATTAGTCTAAATGAAAAAATGTATCTTCAACATATATCAAACACATATCAAACATATATCAGAAACATATATCATGATGCAATAGAGTCAGTCCAATACAATAGTTTCGGAGCCAAATCGTTACACACAAAAATCTTTAGTCTTTAAAAATATTTTAGGTATAAATATTGGACCAAAAAAATTAGATTTTTGAGAAAACGTATAGCAGAAAAAATATGTGCAGCCTCAAAAAACTATTCCAACCCTTCTTACCGTAATCTCTTCCAGTCCATTAACAATATTAGATCCCTTCCTGGTGACATCCTCATATATTCTCAGCTTGGAGCTGTCTGCAGACGAGGACAGCAGGTCACACAGCTCTTCATTGTAGAGCTCCAGGTAGGACACGCGGACGGTGTACTCCGTGTTTGATATACGTAGCTCGTCAAATAGCTGGCTGAGGGCTCGGGGGATTATACCGGCTAGGGGGTCCTGTGGGTGAAAGGAAAGTTGAGGGGTTAAGCAACGCCTGGCGCTGTCATTATTTGGATGGCTTTCTTATTAAAACTGTTGGATGCAAAAATAACACATTTAACACGCTCAATGCCAAGTTTTTAAGTTATTATAGTGGGTACATAGAGGTATCATATGGCTGAAGATTGTTAAAAGTAAAGGAACAAGTTTGTGAACAAATGAGGGCAAATGCAACCTTTTGTGTGAAAGAAAAATAGTACATTGTTACCCTAGGCGTGAAAGTCACTCATTGAGTCCCGAGACGGAGTTTGGTCTTAATGAGTCTTTTACCCGAGGTAAACACTGTGCTTTTCATTACGAATAATACATAAAATTCTTCATAATAACGAGAGTGAATGAGAGACTCCGTACTCCATACTACCTCTGGCAGTATGCATGAGCCGTGTGAAGCCATAATTGTTATTCTTTGGTGAAAACCAAAGCAAGGAGGTTAGGTTTTTGAAGTTCCTAATGCGTAATGATACTGATACTGGCTACAAGCACATTGCACAAGCCGCGCGAAGCCATAATTTGACATGACAGCTGTCAGTGAAAGCGATTTTCCCTAGGGCTGAAAGTTTTTCTTTCTACACGCTCTTCAGGCATTTTTAGACCTACTTTCGGAGTATGGGTAATGAAAAAGAATTTTATCACATATCAGAACATCCCAATTCATGCCAGTGTTTTTTTTATTTCAGTCTGAAAATATGTTGTTGTTGGGCTTAGTGTAAAATACAATGTATAGTCAGTCATGCTATCTTGAGGGCATTGAACATGTTAACTAATGATCAACTAAACAATGTTATTTAACTGAGGTGGATAGTGGTAAAGACTGAAAAGTTACATAAAGCAATACTTACATTTTGCCAAGTAGTTTCATCACCAGAATTCTCCCCGACCATGGTGTGAGTTTTACCAGTCCCTGTCTGTCCATATGCAAATACTGTGCAGTTGTAGCCAGCCAACACTTCCTCGATGAGAGGACTTACTACATCTTGGTATACTTCTATCTGTAATATTTATTATATTAATAAGTTTTCCATATTTAAAATCTTAAAAGGCATTGGGACTTATCAGTAAAACTACAGGTTCTTCTTTTTTTTGGTGTTGTTACTATGATCAGTCCAGCAAGGTTTCAATATGCCTTGTTTGATATTGGGTTATTTCCTCAGCAATTCGTACCTCAAGGTGCTCAAGAATTATAATGTTTGTTTGATTATATTGTGAAGTATGGAGTTTTGTACACGTTGGCTGAACACAGTTAATAATATGATATCGGCTTAAGTTATTTAAAACATTTATTTTCTATGTTTTAATATCAAGATATACCTAAAAAAACTCCAGCATATTATGATGCTTCTCACAGCATTCAAACATCAATTTTCAAATTATAATAATGGTAAGTATCCCAGATGAAATAACTTTTGTAGGAAACTAATCATGTTAGTTTAAAATATTATACCTGTTTAGCATTTGGGCCAAAAGCCCTGTCAAATGTGAACTTCTTAGTGTGCGATGTCTGCTGTGACTGACGGACAACAACTTCTCTGTTGTTCACCACCTCGACTACTCCGAGTGATTTGATGTCACGTTCTCTCTGGTTCAGAGGTCTGGGGAAACGGAAACAATAATGATTTCTTTGTAAATGATAGACAACACATTTTTTTACCTCACTACACTTGCCCTGGCTTCATATGGGTAGTAAAGCTGCTAAATATGTCTGGCTTATTTGGCTAATTTACACAAAAACCTTAAAAGAATTATACACCTAAATCACTGATATACGGCTCCGATTCATGGTAGAAATACCAGATGTCCACACTAAGCGTTTTGCTTCGTCATTCCTTATTCATTTAGCAAGGGCATGGAACCAATTGCCTGCCTCTGTCTTTCGTAGGGGACTTCAAGTTGTGAAAATCTGTATAGTGGTTTTGAGTTAGTCACATTCTAGGGATTTTAGCAGATCATGCCCTATTTATTAATAATATGAAGAGGTAATTTTATAAACATAATAAAATATTCTCCCTGGCATAGGGGTTTAGGTGTTGTTGTTGAAACCCTTTATCCTGGGGTTTGCAATTACTCCTATAAATGAGGAATTCTTGGTAATTACTAAACAAATTCATGTTATTTTATGGTCTCTTTGGTTGACTGACCCTGCGAGTACTTATTCCATGAATATAATTACTATCCCAGACAGACAAAAGTGACTCATAGAAATGAATATATAGGTATATAATTAGGTCACTAAGCTCTGTTTACTTAATTCTCCTAATACCTAGATTGAATATTGATATTTTAGGCGAATTCACAGGATGTAGGATCTCGGTAAGTATGGCAGATTTGTGAATGTCCAAGTTTTATTTCAAGATAGGCGTGCCCTGCCTGGAATAAAATGACCTCTGAGAAAATGTTATATAATAACTTAGTTTTGTTAATTTTGGACATCACGCACGCTTTTAATGGCCATAAAATATTTAGCTGTATCATCGTCTAGAGAATGTTTCCTCAAAATTATAAAAATAATGAGCATTATTTACCTCAATCTAACGAACACTTGAATGTTCTGGTTTTTATCTTTTCTGGATCCTTTTTCGGACGCCATCGTTTCGAACCACAAGCTTTCACTTAAAATGCACTTTTCTAGCAATTTCCCAGTTTATTTACACAATAAATCAGCAATAAATCGTTTAGAAAGAGCACGTAAAGACAATCGTTGAAGAAAAACGTTGGCTACAAACAAAATTCAAATTTCGAATTTATCAGTGTTGCAAGTAAAAAATTCATGTCAATTTGACGTTGACTGTTGGGGCTGCGTTCGAAACCCTCAGACTTAGCGAATGGTCTTCACTCAGATTCACTTATTTTTCTAAACTAGTAATACAAACTACAAACTTTTCGGTTATTGCTAAACTAGTAATCGCTTCAATCGCTAGATGACGCGCTCTAATATCACCTTAATAACATTCCCAGTCATGAAAATGTAGGCCAAAGAAAACATAATAGAACTAGACTAATATATTTACAGAGCATCAGAAAATTAGCTTTGATGTTGCGGAGCGTAACAAAGATGTCAAAGATCAAATATGAGAGAACACCTACGTGTTTTGTTTCGACTGGATTACGCCTGTTATATTTTTGTGAGCAAATTCTCGTACTGAGAGTCGAAAAATAATAATAGATGTCTTTAGATACGGGTAGGTACTCTTATCGGAAGTATAAAAGATCCTAGTTATACTTGGGTTTTGTGACAAGGAAGGTTTTCTTAGTACTTACCTATATTTTAAGTTAAATGGTTTTGGGTTCAAAACGTAGAGGTTACAGTATAAGTGATGTGAATTTACACAAAACTGACAAAAATGAACTTTTTCCTTTGATTTGCTATTCTGTTTTTTCCCAGGATTTGATCTCTATCAGCAACACTTATATTTATATACAATAATAATTATAAAGTGAGATTTTTCCTACTACTTAACTTCCGGTCCAGTTTCGTTACTAGTATTCTCTTTCTAATTAGCGAAAATTGACAATTAGAACGGAATACTAGTATAGAAACCGGACCGGTGGCACATGAATTTCTATGAATACGACACCTGCTGACTACAAAAGAAGATTTACAAAGCACGACAACAAATACCGGTCCGGTTATGTGGGTACCGGTACTTATAACTAAGGCACATATAAGCGATTTAACAGTAACAATACGTATCCAAACTTAAGCCAAAAACAACTATGTGTGACTAGAATTTTTAGATAGATAAGCTTAGAAACGACATAATTTTTCGAGAATAAATTATACCAAAATGTAGAAAAAGATTTCTAAAACCGGTATCAACAGCACTTGTAGGCGACAAACAGACATATCGCATTTGGCCCTTATATGCACCTTAATTAATCAAAGTTTTCATTCTTATGAGCTCCTATAAGAAATCATCACAACCAAACAATGCGTTTATTTATAATTTGATTTCTTTTTATTTATTTTTTTTTGTTGTCTTTCACAAGCAACAGAAAAATATAAACAGGTTTAAATGAGCGACGTCATTATATGTATCTCTCTAGATAGTTTTTATGGCAACACTCATTACAGACATTTCCTACCGCGCTTTCTTGAAAAAATTAAAAGACTCGCCGAGAGTTTTGGCGGGAACGAGTTAACAACATGTCGTGCTGCAGTTTTATTTTCATGAAACTTAGATGTAACCCGAGTTGAATTGTTTAATTCTGGTGGAATGTTATTCAATTTAGTTCTGTGAAAGTGCACAAGTGTAGTGAAAGTAAAAATCAGTGTCAAACATGCAGTTTTCACGTTGCCTCCAAATCTCCTATTAAGGTTATGGTAAACTTGCCACCGCTTTACTATAACCCCTGACTTGACGGACTATGACGACTTTGACTGTATTGAAACACTTTAGGCCCGATTTATGAAAAATCGGGTCATAATTTGATGCAAAATATAACTTGACACTGGCTAAATGCACACGTGCGAAGCCATAATAAAAGAAAAAAAAAAAAAAAAAGACTCGCCGCATTAATTCTATACGTAACCATACTTTCTTGAAGTCTGCGTCGATTGTAACCCTTCATAAGCGGTATACAGACAAACTCCTGTTACTTTTATGAAAAACTGAAATATTATCTTACTAGCCATATCCCGCGGTTTCACACGTGTAGGTCCTGATTCCGCGGGAATTTTGAGATCAAAAGTTGGTACCCTATGTCCTTCTCCATCCTCTAATGTACCATTAAGTCGAATTTCATCAAAATCGGTCCTGTCGTTTGATCGCGAAGGGCAACACAACATAGCAACCAAATTAATTAACTTAACAAACTTTCAGATTTATATAATTAGAAAATATTTTATTTTTTATTTTTTTATTTATTTTTAATATCAGTGGGGATTAAAAACCCCATGAGTTTCTTGTGCCTTCTTCTCATCGGTCGGCTCGAAGGCTCACATCCTATCTTATACATATAGTTTTTGGGACGTTTCAATGCAATTTTATGCAAATTGTATGATTCCAAATTATTAAAAAATACGTTGATAAGGACAAATATATAAACAAATTTTCGGATTTATAATATTAGTTAGGATGTTGCCATTCCAAATAATAGACACCAAAAACCGAATAGCTCCATATAGTGCTGTATGGGCGCAGACACTAATACGTCTGTTAGTTTTTGCTTACTTCGCTTAGCAATGGCAGTCCTCGTTTCGTTTTTGTGAGCCCATCTCTTCCCAGAGAGGGATATAGCAAAAACAACGCCTCAATCGCTGGAATCTTCACAAAAACTAGAACTCAATAACAGCGACGATGAAATACTTGTAGGCGGTTAGCTTAGGTCATATAGTTTTTATCAATGATTAGCTATGGTTTCGGTTTTAGCTGCGTAAGTCTTTATCCTGTGGGAATACATATTTTGAGAATCGCCTAGCTAATATACTTATCTTCTTGTTTAGTTAGTATCTGATTAAATGTAGGTACCTACCTATTATTTTTATTTTATATCATTTTCCTTTTGAAAACTCCTTTTGAGACTGCTAGAGTGGTGCCCGCGAGCACATACTAGACCGCGCGGTAGACCACCAATGAGATGGAAAGACGATATCAGACGACACGCAGGTCATGATTGGATGACAACGGCTCTAGACCGTCAGGAGTGGAAGAGGATGGAGGAGGCCTACGTCCTGGATTGGACAAATAAAGGCTGAGATAGATAGATCATTTTCCTTTTGAAATATCCCTTAAGTTTTTAAGAGACGGCCTGTTTTTTCGAAATTGGTCTTAAACCCAAAATCGAATAGGATTTTTTATTTTCTTATAGGACTGATTTTAAGCAAGGTAAATAATATGTTTGTTATTCCTTCACGCATAAACAACTGTACTTGCTATGAACATCGGTAATGTAAATATGCCAGAATTAACACATACGAGAAATCAGTCAATCGAATAATTAATTATACCATTCAAGTATGGGTTGAAAATCTAACTTTTAATACTTATACCATTTTAATCTATAAGACATTGACTTTAACAACTAATCTGGATTATTTATACTTCGTTAGCAACTTCATAACTATGCTATTCAGGGGGTGACTGAGACATTTGTAGTTCTTTTAAGAAGTACTTATTGCATGCCCGCAATGGGCAAAATTTGTAACCTAATTGTGCCACCACGTAAAACCATCCAACGCAATACCAACACATTTTTTTGTAAAAGATTTAGTTTAGAAAAAAAAAATACTTCAAGAAGTTTTATTTCAGCAATTTTCCCACACGAGACATAGATGAAATCTCCCTCAGTTTTTCCCTAGGCCAGCTTGAGGCTAGAACGTTACAAAAACGTACATTTCCCACAGATTGTCCGTTAGTTTATCATCATATCGACATATTTCCAGCGATCCGCCGGTGTCAACCTTTCACCGAGGAAAAACCAACACTGCCTTTACTGGCTGTCCGATATTATTTGCAGAAAAACCTTTAGGCTTCTAATAGAGCGGTTAGCGAGGAGATACCGGAAAAACTGCGGAAAAACTGTAAACTTACTGTTCAGTTCTACTGTTTGTATTATTTCAAGACGAAAATTGTTTGCCTAGTTCAAGCTAATCCAAATAGTCAAAAAAATATTTTTGACTGGATTTTTAATCAAATTTGGATATGCTTTAATTACGGAAATTTTCATAAACAACATAGGTAGCTGATAGGTATTTTGCGTTTAGAGCACCATACGTACCTACCTCAGTGCCCATTCTAAACAAAGGTTCGTTCGTTCCTAAGTCGCTCGCATTTAATTAGATTATACAATAAGACGTGAAAATAAGGGAATTTAATTCGAGGGATAAAAGAACCGAGATTCATTATTTTTTTACGAGTTGTGTACTCTACTTTTTACAATTGATTGCGAGAAAACAAATAGTAAAATATAAATAAATAAATATTGCAGGACATTTCACACATCGCCATCTAGCCCCAAGCTAAGTAACTAGACTTGTGTTATGGGTGCTAGACAACGGATATACTACTTATATACTTTTATTTTGTAAATATATGCTTATAATACATAGAAACAACCAGACCACAGACAAATATCTAAGCATAAATACTTGTCTGAGGCGGGAATCGAACCCGCAACCCTGTGTTTGGCAGTCCGGCATGGTGACCATTGTGCCAACTGGGTCGTCACCAGTAGTATTTATATATTTATGCGGGATATAATAAACCGGTATATTCGTCGCCCCACACTTAGAATAAGAGAAAAGTAAGACCGCGAGGCGGTGTTAGTTCTCACGAAGTACCACCACACAACATTCTGTAAGTCATTCCACGGACATCTAACAACATATTCAGTAATTATTCTCCTATACTTAGATTCGTTTATATTTGCCTTTCAAACTGATTAGATGGGAAAATCAGGTGGAATAGAAGTTCTAATAGGACGTTTATGTTTGCTACTTTGTTGATACTTTCGTGTTTGATCAGTGAAGTTTATGTGGGCAAGCTTTATTTTGCGAGGCCCTCAAGTGGCCCAAGAATTGATAAAAAGTATATTCCTCTCTGCGAGACGGAAGCAGGATCGACTAGCTTGGATAACAACTGTAGCTGATTTTACCGTGATTATAAGGATATATAGATAAACTCTTTATTGTACCACATTAAACCTAATATAAACTCCTGTTACAAAAACAATATTAAACCTAACAATATGGCACAATGGGCGGCCTTATCGCTAAAAGCGATCTCGTCCAGGCAACCTTTACAGCGAGCGATCGTTAATTTTTAGCGACCAGCTTCTAGGAAAACTAATAAAATAGCATAAGTTTTACAAAGTAGTTAACGCAATGTTATTTAGAGATGCATTTTCCTTGAAAAAGATTCCAGAAATGCCTAATGCTAATCCACTATAAATAAAAAAAATCATTAAAACATAGAAATATACTAAAATCGTAAAAAGGGCATTCTACATCAAACAATGAATTTTCATGCAAAAACGAAGCTTTCGTGCCGCTATCAAATTAACTATGATAATCACTTGCAAAAGCTTAATTCGCCAAAAACGACCGAAAGCTACGAACCTGAACGAGTATTTCGGGGAACGGGCTCTTGTGGAAAAAACTTTACATTTTTAAAAGTTTCGAACGGTGCTTTACAAAAAAATATTATGGTATGAATAATACTAAAATATTATTATTGTGTTGGTGTGTTTGTTACTGTTTCACTCATAAACTACTGAACCTATTGGGATGAAACTTTGTACTAAAGTAGTCTACACTAGTAATAATACATAATTTTAATCCAAAAAATTCCACGGGATCGTGACTTAAATCGGGGATAGTAAATATAGTTTGTTTTATCACTCCTTCACGCATAAACTACTGAACCGATTCTGATGAAACTTGGTATTACTACTTAGGTAGTTGGATTTCAGGATAAACACATAAGTTACTTTTTAGCCTGAAATTTTGACGGGATCGGGACTTACGCGGAATGCAGCTACTGATTATAAATGAAATAGTTTGTGTGTACGTCTGTACTTCTTCACACAAATACTACTGAGCCGATTGCGATGAAACTTTGTACTCAGATAGTTGGATTCCAGGATTAACACGCTACTTTTTATTCAGACACTTCCACAGAATCAGGACTGACGCGGGTGAAACCGCGGGGCACAGCTAGTATTTAATGGGACCAGGTTGTTCTGTGCCAAATCGTTCGCTTTCTTTCAGTTTTCATTATGGGTTTTCAAGTTTAACAACTTTATGAACACACTGACATTTTATATAGAAAACATTTGTTTTTAAATATTACTAGCTGCGCTCCCCGGTTTTACCCGCGTAACTCCCGAGCCCGTGGGAATATCGAAAAAAGTAGCCTATGTTATTCTCAACTAATCAATGTATCCTCATACCAAGTTTCATTAAAATCGGTTCAGTAGTTTCGGAGACTATTCGTTACTAACATAAAATTAAACAAAAACCCAAAAATAAATTTTTGCTTTATAATGTTAGTGTAGATTATTGTAAGATTGCTTACTAAGAATTGAATTTAATTTGATATTACCCGTAAGTCGAATTTAGGTATTAGGTACTACCTATACAATTTGTTTCCTAGACGTCTAGGCGAACAACTTTTATTCTACGACTTTTGGAAATTCTAACATTTCGTTTAAAGTTTTTGTATGAAACAGCTGATTTTCAAGTAAAAATTCCTTCAGAATTATCGCAAAAAAAATCGATTTTCCAAAAGTCGTAGAACAAAAATTGTTCGCTTAGACGTTTAAAACAACCCCCTTTCGTATTAAAACCCCTTCGCTAAAACACACTGTATATTTAACTAATTATGTTTAAGCACAATCTCAAGCAAGCCGCCATAAAACATAACCATCCTTTTAACTTTGCTGTAGTCGGGTAAAAATATACAAAAACCAATGTCAGTTAGTGAAGCGACCCTCAGCCCTCAATCTTAACCCTTTACTTAACTACATCGACATCACACTCATACAAACGAATATTTTTTTATATATAGTAACCACGAGGGCAAGGAAACGTGGGGACTCCATGGTGGGGCTGTGGGGCGCTGGGCGGGGCGTTGCAGCTGCACTAGGGCTCCGCTCGGGGACGGCAGTCGAGGCGCGAGGCACGCTAGCGTCACACGTCACGGCTATACAATACAAAAAAAAAATACAAAAAGAAAACTTAATCTTTTAGTGGCTTCGGTTACGAAAAGTTATGTAATTTTTCTTATTTATTTTTTTCCGCGAAAGTTTGTGTAAAGTTAGTGAGGTTTTGGCGGGCGTATGTGCGCGAGCGAGAAGGGTGATATGGAAAGTCCGGGCGAGGATACGGGACGGAGTGGGCCCCCAACTGTGGGCCCCATAGCCCCCCAGCCCAATGGCTCCAATAAGATCATTGGAAGGAATGTCAATGGAACCAGTAAGTCACATCTATTTACTAAACTATTATAAAGAGGAAAGATTGTATTGTTTGTTTGCATTGAATAGGCTCCGAAACTACTGAACCGATTTAGATAAATCTATACCTAGCTACTGCAATATATAAAGATTTGTTTTTATTTATCGGTAGCTACTTAGCTTTCCCACTATATCAGTCGCGAAACGGGGAAAAAGTACCCTAAGTCCTTCAAGTTTCCATCTATCTTTAATAGCTTTCAGCGATAAGGCCGCCCATTTGTACAACTTACACTTTCATTCATTTACAAGTTCTAGCTGTGACTTTACTTTCCTCACCTAACTTAATTTTTAGGACGCTTTACAGAGATGCCATGCAAATTGTGTAATTTAAAAAAAATCGTCTATGTATTTCATATCAATGTAGATAACTTAACTTAATATATTTACCTCGACTTTCATTCTAGAGGTCGCAGGTTCGTATAACGGCGCGGCGGGCCGTGCACCAATGAATTATTTTACGAAAAATCTATGTGCACTATTATAACGAAAAAATCGTGATGAAACCCGCGATTTAGTTGTCTCCAGACGCATTGACAAGTTCATTCCTCTTAGCACGGTCGACTAAGCTGAGAGGGTGGTATAGGTGCTGGGCAAGCCTACTCCACCCAATACATGTCCCAGGCACTACAGAGGGCCCTGAATAGTATTGCTGTATAAATCATCAAGATTAATATTTACTTATAGGTACTTACATAATTAAATTAAGTACCGACCTACCTTATGCAGACATGGGTTGTCTACGTGATTTTTTTTACAATATAACTTATCATCGGTCATAACGTCTGTAAAAAACACAGTTATTTATATTTTTTACTAATATTATAAAGAGGAAAGATTTTATTTTTTGTTTGTTTGCATTGATTAGGCTCCGATAATACAGGGGCCCTACCGCGATAAGTGCGTCGGTTTCAAGCCAACGCGTCGGCTTATGCCGACCCGCGCCTCACACTGGGCGGAATTTTGAACGCGCCTTTCATAGGATTTTTTAAAAATTAAGTTGTTTTATTCGTTTGTTTTAAGTATGCAGGATTGTCGGGGACATCAAAACATTAAAAAATAAGTAATTCTGGTTATGTTATTTTTTTAAAACACCACAATATGACTTTGTTGTTTTTTATTAAATAACAACCAGAATCACTTATTTTTGAACGGTTTGATGTCTCCAAAAAACCTGCATACTTAAAACACACGAAAAAAACAACCTTATTTTTCAAACTTTCTATGAAAGGCAGGCTCAAAATTCCGCCCAGTGTGAAGCGCGGGTTGAGATATCGACGACGCAATAAGCGCGGTTGGGCTCCAGGACCGATTTAGATGAAACTTGGTATATGAAATACATTGATTCATTGACAGTATCATAGGCTACTTTTTATCCCGATACTCCCACGGGATCGGGAGTTACGCGGGTAAAACCACGGAGCGCTGCTAGTAGGCGAATATTAGTATAATTTATACATCGACATTTCTCACCGAATTAAATGTTTTTTATCAAACGTTTCCGATGAGATGTGTCCACAAAAACTTAGATTGAAAGAAAAGTAGCGAACGCGATGGGAATCGAACCCGTTACCAGTGTAATTTGCGTTTTTCTCCGCGACCGGAGCCCGCTTTGTCTTCAACGTTTTTGCTTATTGGCTCCACTACGTTTCTTGATGTGTGTAGTGCAAGCGTACTGTCTTGATACTTGCTGCTGAGGGATTCGTAAAACCAATCTTGGTTAATATTAAGTTAACTCAAGAATGTTACTTGTATAATAAATGGATGCTTTTACGATAACTTCATTATGACATATTTAAAATTACTTTCTAATACTTAAAACAAAAATTAACTGCTCTAAAAGTTTCGTTATTTTAATTATTTATAATAAACAGGTTTTTACTTACACCTAGACTGCTTTAACTCTGCCTTAATACAGCCGCAAATTCGAAATTCTTGCATTGTAAACTTTTACAGCTAGGTTTCATTTTAATATTGGGTCTACAAACTTCTACGACATAATTTTGCAATGTTCTACCAATTTTTTTTATAATATTTCACTCATGTTTTAAATAGATAGATAAAACGCTTTATTATAAGCACACACAAGTTATCCTTATGTAAGTTATACAAGCAAAACAATTTTAATAAATAAAGAACTGTCAAAGTGTAGGTACTATCAAGTATCAAACAAGTTCGATAGAAGTATCCAAGTAGGTACAGTCACTCGACAAAAACATCGAGAGTGTAGAATGGCGGAAAAACCGTGGAAAACTTAGAAAAACTTCGCTCACATTGTCTCATACAAAAACTTGTTCCTACTAACTACCTAGGCTACCTAGACTGCATACAATTCATCATGGTTTAATGTACGTAGGTTTTTTTTTTACATAAATACTGGCTTCATACGATTTTTATAATATATATAGCCAGTATCGATTATCCGTTTCTCCGGTTGTCCGTCTGTCTACATGGAAAAATAGGTTTCTTAAATCAAGAAATATTATTTTCCCTATTAACAAAGAATAATTACTTGTTTTTGTACCTGAAAATATAATAATAACAGTATTCATAATAAAAAATTTAAAAAAATTGCTTATTATTTAAAGATTTAAAAAAAAAAACAACCAAATCTAGCATCTAAATCTAGAGTTGAATCTAGCATAGATTATTAGCTTCACGAAAACTTTTTTCTGTGTGTAAAGATTTTTTGTCCCATATACCTAATCGAACAAATCTAATAGATCTAGATGACATTCTTAGTGAAACAGAATGTCTTGCAATATTTTTTGTTAAATGTCTAAAAAATGAAGTCAAGTTATTTATGGCGCTAAAATAATTGCTTTTTATAAGATTAATTGTGGGTTAAATAATTATTGCTTGAATAAAAATGATTTAATTTATTTAGTTTAATTTTATAATCGCATTTTAGTGGTTTACATTTATCTTTTTTAAAACAAAAAAAATAATGAACTTGTACCTATACTTGTACTTGTATAAGGCTGATTTTCCGCAACTATACCTCTTGGATTTTGCTTCTTCTTCTTCTTTTCGAGTCAGTGACGTTCGACCAGTCAAATTTTTACAGCCCAGTAGCTAGCCACTGCAACTGCAGCAGCGTTGGCCTCTACCAGGTCCTCCAATGTGCAGGTGTTAGTTATTTTGCTTGACCACCACGTACTACCCTCTTAGCTTAGTCGACCGTATCCAGAGGAAAGAACTCGTTAATACGTCTGGAGTCTGGAGCCATTTAGCCGCGGGTTTCATCACGATGTTTTCCGCGCACAACAAGAACAATGCCAATTATCGCACATTTTCATCCATTAATGCACGGCCAGCCGGGATTCGAACCCACGACCTTCGGAACGAAAGTCGACGTATCTACCGCTAGGCCAAGACCGCTCTCAAAACAATGTAACTTGAATTCTTCAAGTATTTCGTTAAGAAAAAGGATATTATGTAAAACAGTGCATAAAAATGCGGAGCGCAAAAACAAATCCTTGCTCGGTAAACACTATAAAGTATAAATATGGCGGTTACAACGTTAAAAAAGTAAATAAATGTAAACCGAAGTGGGGTGATTAAAAAATGTGCGGTTAAGTAGATTGGTCCCGTACAATATTGATAAAACTTTATATTACTGTAGTACTAAACATTATCTAAATAAAATATCGTGTCGCGGTGGTAGTTGCCAAACTCCACCTAAACGGCTGAACCGATTTGTATGAATTTTTTTGTGTAATTCGCTAGATTCAATATGTTTTTCTTTTTTCAAACAACTTTTTTCCCTTTTTTTGTATAATAATGCAATAACAACGTTTGCCGGGACATCTAGTATGTCTATAAAATCGGTTAGAAGATTAAGTAGGTCAATTGTAAAAACAAAATGACACCTTAATTAATATGTCATTTTGAATATAGGATTTAAGGTCTAAGTGTCCTGAAAATGGTCCTTATGACAGCATCGAAATATTAAGCTTTACAAAATTAAATAATAAAACAGTAAATATAGAGCGGTGTTGGCTTAGTGGTCTCGACTTTCATTCTGAAGGTCGTGGGTTCGAATTCCGGCCGGCCGTGCACCAATGTATTTTTCTTAAGAAAAATGTATGTGCGCTAATTGACATTGCTCTTACGGTGAAGGAAAACATCGTGATGAAACCCGCGGCTTAGTTGGCTCCAGAAGTATAACAAGTTCTCTACTCTGGACATGGTCGACTAAGCTGAGAGGGTAGTAGGTGCTGGGCAAGCCTACTCCATCCTCACGCAAAAAGGACGCAATTAAAAAGGGTCCAATGGCGGAAAACAGCCTGTATACAAGTACAAGTACAAAACAGTAAATATATTAGTATGTCATATTTTTTAACAGATGCTGCTAATCCAACCAATTGTGTTTGGTTTATTGAATTAAAATAAGTTTTGGTTTAAAAACCATTACGTTTTCACGTCTGTACTGTTGCGTTCCTGAACTATGTTTTTTTATTTGGTAACAAAATATTTCTTGATAATCCTACTAATATTATACAGTAAGGTACAATAAAGAGTTTATTTATCTATATAATATTATCCATAGGAAAGTTTAGCAAGTGCGGAACATCGCCTAACCATCCTTTGCCCGCGGAACCCCATTTAAGGCACGATGTGTTTAATTTTAGTTTTTACATCGCAGACAGGATGGGGCCTATATCGAGAATTTATACTTTTAAAACTCAATGCAAAACATTATTAAGTACCTACTTTACTTTGGCCATAATATGTTTTAATCGTGCTATTATATGAAATACTTAAAAAAAGACAGTTTTTACTAAAAAATCATGTAAAAAATAGACCGATGAATTTTGAAAATATGTGGTAAGTAGGTATTTGTTACCTCTTCCTACAAAAATACCTACAAATAAGCAAATTATTCGTAGAACTTACTTGGTACCGATTCAAACTAAGCTAAGAAACTAGATTTATTTTTTCGCCTTATGTGAAATACTTAGTACCTACCTTTCTATTTTGGGTGCATCATATTTCATTTTCGTACATAAATGTTATCAAAAATATGGATCGTTAAAAACTGTTCGTGGTTTATGAAAAATCTGCATATTATGTAGATTCCCGCCGATTTTTACCCGCGCATAAAAATTGTCTTGTCTTTTTGATGCATGACTCTGCACTTCCGGTTGCACTTCCTTAAAGTTAGTTACAAATAAAAAAAAATAACTAAAACCATTTG
The DNA here is from genome assembly GCA_951213275.1 of Idaea straminata. Lineage (NCBI taxonomy): Eukaryota > Metazoa > Arthropoda > Insecta > Lepidoptera > Geometridae > Idaea > Idaea straminata. The sequence goes on from OX577862.1 coordinate 995,845, forward strand.
TACTGAAATTATAAATGCAAAAGTATAACTGTCTGTATTGTCAGTTGCCTAAACAGTAAAAGCAATATAAAAATTGGTATAAAGATAGATCTTGGAGAAGGACTTTTAAACTACTTACTTTTTAACCCGATCCTGGACTTACGCGAGTGAAACCGCGGTTTGCAGTTAGCGTATTAAGCTAACCTCCAACCTCCCGCGCAATACCTTAACGTCATTCAATTCAAAGAACATTCGATTCCACGCATCTCTGCGTTCAAAACGCGCGGTTTTTTATACCTTTTTACTTTTTTCGCCTCTCCTTTCATGCAGCCCATTCTTGAATCAGCTTACTCAATTGTGAATATGCAAATAACTTTTAATTGTTCTGCGTTTTTTCCTCTCGTCTAGACAGAAGCGACTGTCCAAATACGACGTTTTGACTTAACTTGGAATGACGCATCTGTCATTTCTGATATTAACGCACCACTACATTCGAATAAAACGGGGATAATAAGTACCTTTTTTATCATATACAAAATATATTAAGTCGGCAACTGCAGGCGGCTGATTTTTTATAGACGAAATTGTGATGAAATATCTCTCGAAGAATGAGGTCCAGAGTTTTTCAGCGGTTCGTAATGTGCAGCTGAATTTTCATGAGGGGCAGCGTTTATCGCTTCGAGGCCATTAACGGCTGAGGCGCGGGCGCTCGCTGCTCGCCCTCACCTCACCGTACGCCCTATATTTATATTGCAAAAAGCTTTAGCGACAAACGCGAATATACTTTTATCGAATCAGTATTTTTTCTCCGCTGTTAATTCCGCAGATAATGGCCGGAGTCAAATGACCGGCCGTAAGAAGCGCCGCGGGAATTTCAGCGATGCCAGAGCACTCTTTTAAACGTATTTTTTTGTTTGACGAGTTCGGACGTCGGCGGTTTTCGACATTTTTTACATGTCCGCGATGAAAACCGTAATGGCATTTTATCGTGCATGAGGGCCGACTGTATCATTAATTATTTATAATAAGCGGCTAGCGCCGAAACGCGATCACTTTGTTTATTTTCGTATGCGAAAGTTGTAGCGAGTTTTTTCCGGCCGCCATAACTGCCGCACGGCTGCAGACCGACGCAAAAACTAAATTCCAACAAGAGAACACGGCCAGGTATAATACCACACCTATATTTTAAGAAATTACTGCAGTTTCATCTATAAAACTTATGTTCTTCGAAGGAATTCCATATAAAAAGCCACACTTTACGATGCTATGTATAAGCAAGTAAATAAGTACCGGTAATTTGTCACAATTATGAAAAGTTTAAGATATAATTACTATACTTTCTTTAACCTTAAATTGTTAACTTTCCTCTTTTTACATCAGACATTTTAAATCCACAACTAGCTTTTTCCTGCGACTTTGTCTGCGTAGAGGTTGAATTTTCCAAAATCCCCATTCTCCCGTAGTACGGCACTTACGCGGGTGAAGCAGCGGACTGCTACTAGTAAAAGGCTATTCTACTATAATAATAATTGTAGGTATTGTAATGGATGTTAGTTTTTATCGAGAAGTATAATGTTGTCGATTGTTAAGGTTTTTGTACGACGAAAGTAGGTTAGAACATTAACACATATTTGCCAATATCATTTCTTAGTGGATTGTAATAACTGACTTCAAAAAAGGAAGCGGTCTTCAATTCGAATTGAATTCTGTTTTTTTTTTATGTTACGCGATCATTCGAAGACGGCTCAACCGATTGAGATGATTATGTTTGTGTCAGAAAGGGAGTACTTACTTAATATTGACGTGAAAAACCTGTGTATAGATCGGTCGCATTTTTTTTCAACGAAGTAAAAACGCGTTAATTTCTTTTCTTGAACGTTATAAGGGAAAACCGCAGAAAAAAAAACTTTAGGTAGGTAAGGTACTTATTGTTTTTTTTTATAACCACTTATTTTAACATAACTATAAATCAATATCTCGTCTGCCGCCAGAATTTCGTGATTTTATAAAAGCTGAGAATTTCTCAGGCATACGCTGAACATAAGCTGGCATATGCTACCCTACGCAGTTTGAACGATGTGCAATTATGAAGTTCAGACCAACAGTGGTCTGAACTGAAGCCACAGGGCTTGGAGAGTTATCAGGGAGCAAAGCCAAGAATCGAACCTGTTAAAAATCGCCTTTATTTTTGTACCAAACGATAATGTTGTGTTAATTCATTCCTTATTTCTCAACCCTACAGGTTCGATATGAATCTAAAAAAGCAGATGTTCCCTACTGACTGATATTTCAACTAAACAGTCAAAAAACTATCTTATTACACGAGCAACAAAGTTCATTTTCAATGGACGGATATTATTTTTAAAAGGTTTTTTCCAACAGGTCAGTGAACCTTATGATTTGTTTGTACAAAGACAGGTGATGATTTTAGTGATTGATATTGATATTTGATAGGTTAGGTGCAAAGAATCATTTTGTTATGGGCGATTTGGTGAATCAATTTTAGTGATTCGTCTACTTAAGAGGATCACATTGCAATAACATTTTTCAATGGAATTTACGTTACGGTGATCAGCTGTTTTCAACCCTTAAATTGCAACCTAATGTCAATCGCTTGAATAGTTCGTTTTCTCGACTTACATGCTCTATAAAAAAACTTTTAACTTTTATTTTTTAGCTAGTTTTTTATAATAATTATAAACAAGTCTAGTTTATAATAAACTAGCTGTTGCCCGCTACTTCGTACGCGTGGTAGTTTTGTTTTATGTACCAAAACCTTGCTCTCGAATCACTCTATCTATTAAAAAAACCACATCAAAATCCGTTGAGTAGTTTTAAAGATCTAAGCATACATAGGGACAGACAGCGGAAAGCGACTTTGTTTTATACTATGTAGTGATGACTAGCTGCGCCCCGCAGTTTCTCCCGCGTACGGAGAAACTCGTTTGAAAGATGACTACCTAGAGGGTTTTTTAACAGTCGTCGGAAAAACTCTGCACGACTTTTCAAATCTGGTATTACAGTAGGTTTTTACATCTAGAAAAAGTAACCTAGATGCAGTTGGAATAGATTTCAAACAAGTAGGTCGAATCTTTAAGTACTACCTACATCTATCTAATATATTTAAACGAGCAATTCTTGTATATTAAAGGTATAATTAGAATCTCGGAAACGGCTCCAAGCATTTTCATGAAATTTAGTAATGAAGGTTTCGGGGCCGGGGTAAAAATTAAAATTAAAAAATAAATAAACGTAAAATATACTAAAATTAAATACTAATCAAAATAAAATTAGGCACCAAAACTTAGTACTAAATTAAATTATTGTTCTTGTTGTTGTTTATATTTGCATTTTTATAAGTGTTTTATTTTATGTAACTTTAAATTGTAAGTTATTTAATTCAATTTGTATTTTTAGTGGTTAATTTGATTATATTTTTATGAATATTTATTTTATATTAAAATATCTAAGTCATAGTGATTATAATTAAATTAATATTAAATATGCAATTATAATCGTAATAAAAACCACAATAAAAATAAACAAGTAGTTACTTACTTAAAGTTATTTGTTAATACTTTTTAAAAATATATTTATCTTTTTCGTTGCATACAGCCACAGTACAACTGTTACCCAAAGAAACTAACAATAACTTTAATCAATTAGGGCACCTCACACCCTCAGGGAAAGGGTAACTTTCAATTTCTCCCTTTACTTAATTAATAAAAACGTTCTTAACACATGTCTAGATATTTTGTCACGCTTTCTCTACAAACCCACCACTGGGCATTATACACCTAGTCACAAGCTACCCTATGCCACCTGTTGAAAAAAAAATATCGACAGTTGTTTCCTGGCCACAAAGATTTGTTTTATTTTTCTTTATTTCTTTTTAATTGTCGTTTTGATTTGACGTCTCGACTTTTAAAGGGTTAGCGATTCGGGTGGAGGAAGTGACATATGTCCATTTGTCATTATTTTTAATTTTATTGTGTTTAATGGTTGGATTTAGGTGTTTTTGAGTGTTTCCTGAGTTATGCTTCGAAAATATATTATTAATAACGTTGAGATAATTTAGGGTTATACTGACATCTTTCCTATAGAAAAACTGTAAAAATGTACCTCAGTGTACACCATGGTTTCTTGTGCCTTCTTCTCATTAGTGGGCGCGTTCCGAAGGCACACATCCTTACTAAGTTTTTAAGACGTTCCAATGTTCCACGTTCCATGCAAATTCTAATTAAATAAAGAAATTTGACTTTGACTTTCTTCAGCCACTTTCAGTGCCATATAATTCTTTTCAAAATCTACTTTTAACCGACTCCAAAAAAGCAAGACATTATGTAGTGTGTTTCTTTTTTTGTCTGAGACCATAGCGTAAGTCGAATTCTTATTTTAAAGCACCAACCCTTAAATATTTTAAATTTATCACAAATCTCATTAAAAGGTAAGTACAGATAATAAGAATCAATTCTCTACTTTAGGGCAAAACATGGCATTCTACAAATAAACCAAGAATCGAGTACTTAATATTACTCCCTCAAAAAAGTGACCACAAAAAGCGCGGGAACCCACAACACTAGTCTATGGGTTTATAACATTTTTTATGGCAACACCTGTAGGTAAAGACAAGAAAAAACGTAATGATCCCAACGTGAGAATGAGTTTTATTTGAAGGGTTAATATTAATTTAGATCGCCTGTTTTTGAATTGAAGTAATGTAGGTAAGTAAAAAGGTCAGCGGTTTTTTTTAAGAACAATTAATGAAAAAAAAAACAGGTATGCTGGTATCAGAGACGCAGACTTTGAAACGTACTAATTTTTATCTTACATTAAGCTGACATAATACTGAAGGGTGTAGCTAATCCAATATCATGATAGATTAGCTAAATCCTCTTTCCTTATTTCCGTTACAAATATTGCGCATGGTCTTTGGTTTTTGCAAGTTATCCCCTGCTCTTTTGACAGATTTTAAAGACCAGAATTGTTTATTAGGACAAAGCTTGCTGATTCCTTTCTTACCTGTGGAATAATGCCTACTTTGATATTCTAAAAATACTCTGAACTACTTCTGTCACTGCATTTTTTCCATTTTTCCGCAGAGGAAATCAAATCAAACCAGAGTCTTAAAAAATTGTCGCATCTACAATTATTCTGTACTAGTGTTGCGACTGCAAGACGGCGTCTAGCTAACACATTCTTTGCTAGTGAATGATGATAGTATGCTCAGTTCAATTTTCAATTGCAACTTTAATAATTAATTAGTTTATTAAGTTTGTATATTTTATGTTTATAGTGCTAGTTCGTAGTTACGCTCACGTCTGAATGTTTGAGTTACACCATTTTTTACCCGTGAGATCCTGTAATTGGCTTTCTGTTGTTACACTATGTTTTTATAAGTATATAATAGCTGTTGGATCTCCGAATAAATAAATAAATCTATCTATTTATTTTGTTATCTAGCAAATCAATCACGTTTTTCAAATGTAGGACCAATATAAATTAAATAGTGATACTTATAATTCACTACTATCTATCTGTATTTGATAAATTCTACCCAAAACACGATTCTTAGTAATAAAATAGGACGATTTCTCAAACCATGCCGTTTGTGTTCTCAAATTTTTATATTAAAACAAGCACGGTTGAAAAAATAGATAAACAAATGTCCACTCTCGCCCCCATTCCATTTTTTACTAAACAAACACTGTTTTTTTTCCACTTTTTTCTCTATAACTTTATTTAATGTTCTCACGGAAGAGGCTGAATGGACTAGCCGGTGCGGTGCCTAAGACAAAAAAAAATACGGAAGGGTTACCAGTATTAAAAATTGTTGCGTTGTCCGTAAGGTGCGGTGTGTGGGAATAAAATGACCCTACATTTTAATAATAAATTGATTTTTTATACATTTTTATATCCGGGAAGATGTTTGGATGTAATAAGAGGATATGGACAGATAAAAAGTACCTATTGAATACATTGTAGTGCTTGGACGGAGGAAGTCAGTTGGACTTATGGGGTGTAAAGGGGTCGCTTTTGTTAAGATTAACGGTCAAATGTTGAATGAGTTGTGAAGATTGTTAGAAGATAAAAATAATGATACAATCTTAATAATAATAAATAGTTTGAATGAAATACCTACATAACAAGAAAATATTATAAGTCATTTTCTTAAAATGAATGAATATGCTATGATTTTTGCTTCCAATAAAAAAGCAAGAAAGTGCAAAAATATACTTCTATTGAATCTAAGTTTTAACCGATGCTTGATCAATTTGTTTTATCTAACTTCCTACTTTTAGTGTAAATACCTAGTTAAGTGAAACACTATTGTATTATTGCACGCTGTCATCAAATCTATGTAATTAATCACACACCAGGCAAAAATCCCTTTCAGCCACCTATGTGACTGTGTTTTGTAACCAGTTACAAAGGAATAAATTTTCTGATTTCATGTTAAAAGTTACAATTTAAAATATTTTCGACCACCTTTGTCAATCTAAGTGATGTTTGATGTTTTGGATGTTATTCGTTTTTAACCAACGAAAAAAAACGGAGGAGGTTCTCAAGTCTACGCGGATATAATTTTTTAATAGTTGATTTAATAAAAAGATCGGTCAGGCAGCGGTTATATTAAGTCCGTACCATATTTGTCAAACGTTACTAAATGTAAACATGCAGCGTGGAAGGGTTGAGTCCGCGACCGTGTTCACTGACAGATGTGAGACGTGGCCGCGACCCTCAGGTAAGGGTTAGGGATGGCACGGTGAATGGTCCATTTTTTCTATTTTTTAGTAGTTCGTTTAGTTAAATTTTCAGCATACAAGTATTTATATTCTGTTTATGATTTTAAAGAAAAAATTACTAAAGAAGCATAAGTTGTCATAATTTAATATCAATTATTCTTAATCCATGAACAAAATTTTAATTTTTAGTCTTCTATCGCGAATATTCCGACTGTAACTTTTAGTTTTAATAATTTTATCCATTTTACTTCAATTTTATATAAGATTTAAAACGAAACTTATTCAGATTTCAAAGTCCTGACTGACTGATATATCAACGCACAATTCAAACCAATGTACGGATAGAGCTAAAATTTGGCACACAAATACCTATTTCATAGACGCATTCTACCAAATAGCTATTTGTGGTTTAATTTTATAATCCATCGCTAAGAAAGGATTATAAAATTCAACCCCTAAGCGGACAAAGTCGCAGATGAAAACTAGTAAAATAATAAAGATGTTTTTTAAAGCGAAATACCGCGCCAACCCTAACACGGAACCCTTCGTCGGCGTCACCGTAACGTTGGTCAACTTACCCCACATTTCTTCCAAAGGTGCTAACTGGGAACCCTTGCAGGTATCAATTAGACATTTGTAAGACATGTGTAAATTATGTCTAAGTGGCGCTTCAGGGCATGCGGCATTTCAGTTTACTACTTTTATTTTAATTAAACTGCGGTTTATTGAATTGATGGACAGAAAAGGTGTTTATATTTGGTATTTAAAAAATGTAATGAAACTAAAGAAAAGGAGTTTGTTTATAACACAGGTTCATAAAGGTACTTGGTTTTGATTTAAAAATATATAATTACTCGCCTTATGCAAACATTGTTGCACCTTTCTATCATTATACCAATGAAATCTTCAATTATTACAATTTCCAGACAAAAAACTAATTTCTTTATTACATTTGATTAACCCTTCAAAAGTTTAGTAATTATACCAGATGTACTCTGATTAATTACAGGAAAAAATAGCCTTTTGGGTCAAACACCTGCTGACCGAATCAGTCCAAATCTCACTTTCGATCGTTTGAAAAAGTTCGGATGTATTAAAGCGTTTTTTCATGGCAATCTCGTATGTAAATCGGACAGTCATTCTCTTTTGTTTTTTGTGACGCCGGAAGACAGTTGGGATTAGAATTTTTTGGTTGAGATTTTTTTGATGGAACTGTCATTAGTTGAGACAAAGAAAGGATTCATTTTATTGTTAGTTTTAATTTGTTATAATTTACATTTTTTCGATACACTACTACCGAAAAACTTGGCTTCAAATGATGAGTTGTGGATATGATGCCATAGATTTTAACCAACTTTCTCAATTCGGTATTTTTTTTACTTGTTTAACCAGCTACATCAACTTCCCAATAGATAAAATGTCAATAAAAACTCTTTCCATTCGGTATTCGGCAATGACAAACACAAACAAAAATATTTACATAACAATTCACGCACCTTATTTTTTATACATATTCAAAAATTTCGCACGGATATACCAAGAAAAAAGTCCTTGCATCTTCCAACCTGCACAATACCCCTTATTAATATTCGGTAAAATTACGCATATCAATCACCCTGTACTTTTAAAAATACAAAATGATATGCGAATGCACATACTACCGTATTGTCTTGGACCCAAACGTTGTCATTAGCGCCTTCTAAATTCAAATCTCTTTTTTTCTTTTTTAGCAAGAAGGTAAAGGATGTTTTTGTTTATCTGTGGATTCATTCTTGCGCAGGCATAGACAAGGGCGGTTTTTTAAAGCTAATTATGATGGAATTTGAATAACTTAGCGTTTTGCACTGTGAGAACGGATTTGTTTGGTGAGATGCGGTAAGATAGGTAATTAGCAGGAAGTTGTTTGTAATTTTAATGTTATTTGATATCGGGCTAATCAAATTGCCATTATCCATTCATTAAATCTTTTGTAGCTGAATATTTTAGGGAATTAACAAGGAATTTAGGACTACATATATTGTTTTTTGACGTTATCACGTTACAATAAATAACTTGTAAATCGATGAACACCGGCCATTCACGTAAAATTATCGTCCGTAAACAGACTTTATAGACAACCTTTTTTTAATGAGTTTGTAAGTAATGTCGTGAGGTTTGACAGGAATATAAAAACTAATTCAAATGAACATACGAGTTTTTGGCGGGAACGAGTTAACAACATGTCGTGCTGCAGTTTTATTTTCATGAAACTTAGATGTAACCCGAGTTGAATTGTATAATTCTGGTGGAATGTTATTCAATTTAGTTCTGTGAAAGTGCACAAGTGTAGTGAAAGTAAAAATCAGTGTCAAACATGCAGTTTTCTCGTTGCCTCCAAATCTCCTATTAAGGTTATGGTAAACTTGCCACCGCTTTACTATAGCCCCTGACTTGACGGACTATGACGACTTTGACTGTATTGAAACACTTTAGGCCCGATTTATGAAAAATCCGGTCAATTTGATGCAAAATATAACTTGACACTGGCTAAATGCATACGTGCGAAGCCATAATAAAAGAAAAAAAAAATGAACATACATAAATACATACCTACGGGTCAAAACATAACCCTCTCTTTTGGCTTCGTCGTAGTCGGGTAAAAATTAACGTGCGCTTGTGTTTTACTTTTTATAAATTAATTGTTAATTGGCGTTAAACTAAATTTTTTAGTCGAATTTTATTCAATTTAGAATAGTTAAGGCGTAGAGAAGGTTAAATTATTTAATGCAAACTTTTCTTTTTTCACGGCTTATTTTTTTATAATTAATAAAAAAATAAGCCGTGTGCCTCAGATGGCCAAGTTTATCGCCAAGTTTATTTTTCCATTAATTTTAGTTTAAATCCGACTCAAAATGTTCCGCGTCGGTTTATTATAGGTAAAGCGGTGGCAACATTACAAAAAAACTACCTATTTAGTACATCGACAGCTGCACGATCAAAAAACTCAACAAACGTCAAAAGTAGGTTATGGTTTAATTAAAATGTAGTTGTAAGTAACTATTATTTTTAATCGAAACTAAGCTGTTGATTAAAACAACTCGCTAAACGTGCCTAGTTTGTTAAATGTTAGCAAAACCTTATATAGTTCTTGCATCTCAATAACGGACGCGAGCTTTGCCTATTACGCTAAATTACTATCCCGACCAATCCTGATCCATGAGAACCATGGATAATATCCGCTCGGTAACGCACAGAGTTTTCACAAAACTTTCGTTGGCAATTAACACTTTTTTCCGATCGTCATTCATTACTGACTGAGAGGCGATGTAAAAAAGGATTTCATAAAAATATTATATGGAGTTATAAAAAGGTATAATAACTACTGCAAACCAAATCGTGAAGATCACATCTTGCGTTCGCATTTTGCCAACCACAACCTTGCACGGTTCCCCTGGGTGGGGTTACCTTACATACCAATAAAAATATCATACGATTAAATATACTACTTCAATGCGTAGAATGATCTTCAATAAAGCATACTTATGTTCTTTTTTACATTATAAAATTTACGAAATAATTACGATACCACAGATACTTAAGTATCTGCCTTCACGCTTTCATTCGCAACGTATAGGTAAGTAAGTACGTCACGGTTAAGTCACGGAGTAGATGCCCATTGTGTCCGAAACCCTTACTAAGATGCAAGAACTATAAAACGATTGTAACACTCACAGAACGTAGTGAACCTAGACAAAAACTAGCCATTAAATTAAGATCATATTATTACTGGTTTGATACTTAGGTATTTTATGCTTATAGTCCTTATAAAGTATTGTAATCTGTTCTAACATTATATCTTTTAATAATGAATTTTGTTCGACCAGTATTGATAATTGCCACTATAGGTACTGTCAGACCAATGGTGGAGCAGAGTGAACTTCAGCGTGCTATTAAATCCATTGGTGGATCCTATTGGAAAGACGGTTTTGGGTCGTAACTTTTTTAAGCAATAGATTTAAATATTCAAACGTCATCGGAACTTACGCGGGTAAAACCGAAGGGTACATCTAGTATGTTCTACAAATATGATTAATTACCTAAATGTAAAGTATTAAAAACTCAAAATGATACCAACACCACATGAGTAGGAATTCCTACCCATGTGCCTACACTTTGTATTAAAGTTCTACCTAAGTTTTACTAAAATAAAAATAAAGTATTTTTGATAACTTCATGGTTGAAAAATAGGTTAAAAAATTTACGAATATAACAACTAATTTAAATATTTTGTTTTGCATGAAAATAAATTTACAAATATTTACAGAGTTGTCAAAGTGTAATCGACAGAGACATGACTGTAACATTACGGCACCTATCTGCAGTACTATATTTTACATGAAAAAATTCAAATCCTCGCAAACATCGTCAACTGTTTTCGTGCGCTAATTCACACAAATGAATAAAAATGTTTGTTTTTCCAATTAATTTCGAAAAAACAGAAGATATTTGTAAGAGGCACCTATATGTAAAACTATTATCATTTTCTTAAAAAGTTAATTGTTATTCATACCAGATTTTTTTAATGCAGCTATTTCGGTTCCCATCAATGCTAAAAACTAACCTACCTACTTTCACAACACACATCATTGCACAAGACAAAAAAAATCGAGCACAAAAACTTAATTAAGTACCTCTTTATACTTCAATACTCAGAAGCTCGGTTCTCAAGCCCTACTTTTTTTCTAGACAGAAAAAAATACCAAGACATCGTGAGAGATGCATAAAATTATCTAAAACGCGTATGCAAATGCATACGTGACCACTTTTTTAAAATAAAAAAAGTAAGAATTAAAAAAAAAAGACAATAGTGTTGCCATATGGACGCAGACACCCCTTTTATCAGTAAAATAAAAAGCTATTTTGCATATGCTCATGCGTGTGGCGATTTTTTGCGTCAAGAAAAGATTATGTTAATATGTTTTTTGGACATTCGTGGTGAGAGACAGTGTTTTTTGTAATGTTCACAAGATGCTTTTGATTCTAAAGTTTTTTTGTAACCTTTTTATAATGAATAATTGAATTTGTTTCAGTTATGTGATTTTGGGTTAATTGTAAAACAAATCGGGTAGGCTGAATTAGGACCCCAGCTGCAGTAGAGAAGTCTCGTTTAAACCAATAAGTTCAATGCCATACCCATAAGAGCAACATCCGTTACAAACTATTACGTATTTATGACGTCATAAATGTGACGTCAAATCCGTCATTTGGTTTTTGCAAGTGTTCCAGAATTTTAAAGATACATAAAAAACAAGATTATTTTACTACTTATGCCTTTTTACCTGCTCTACGAAAATTTATGTATTCTGTGACTCTACAGAAATCCATTTTTGTCAATAATATGTATTCTCAATAGGTACTACATAACTACAATAATATACTAAAAACAGTATATTATTTACAACCCCCAAAAATAGACCCAAATTTTTTGTCAAAATATTTTTTGTTCTATATTCTTACATCTCTACCTGAGGTAAGGGTGGAGTCAAAACCCACCCCACATTTTTTTTACCATCACAAAAACCAATAGTGTACACTAACCTAACCTAAGGGTGGCAACATTTTTTTCAAATGACAACTTCAATCGATTTTATGGAACAAAAGAGGTCGAACCCCTTTATATAAAACCTTATTCATCTATTTTTTCGTCTGGTAACGGTCGATTCTTTTCGGCTAATAGCTAGGGTTGTATTTATATTAAAAGGGGTTAGTTTTTTTTGTGTGTGCGTCTCCTCACGCGATATTGTATAGCAAGGCCACATTGTCTAGAGTTTGCTGGCGTTTATTTGCTTAAAAATATATGCAAGAGTTTTAAAAACTTATGGCAATTGTATATTTAGATTTTTTTACATTTCTTATAGATCTGAATCCATCTTATTGTAATTGCGATCGTAATAAATTCCATTTAATATTATGCTTTTATTTAAATTTAATTTGTCTATTTTTTCTGTGAGGTTTTTATATAAACTATGGATAGGCGAGAGTTGATCCTTTTAAATCGTAATATGGGCTAGGGTCTTAAAATGCAGTATCCTAGAAACGATTTCTTTTATATATGTACAAATAAATCCGCATATTTACTTTCTGAATAATAACTGTAGGTTGATTTTTATACAATAGGTAGGAGTACAATTGCTGTAAACATGGCTATTTACTTTATATTTTTAACCGACTTCAAAAAAAGGAGGAGGTTCTCAATTCGGTTGTATGTATTCTTTTTAGGTTTTTAGATGGACATATGTATTTCCGTTAGTAATAAGTTTTTAGAAAAAAGAAAATAGAGAGGCAGCAAACCTAGGTTTTACGAAAAGATAATTGCTAAAGAGAAAAAGAGACCTCGTTATTTTGTTTTTTTTTGAGTTATGGTGATGTTTAACAAAACCTTAGTACCTATCTAAGGTATCACGTAGGTACTTAGTGAAAAATTCCTAAAACTAGATTATATACCATATGAAACTTATTTGGTTGAAATAGGTTAACTTGATCATAATATACTCTAAGTAAATTGTTTCAACGCACGCAAATCGCCCGCTTTCCTTTTATTTGATTTGGAAATACTAAACGCAGGATGGGCTTTGGGTTTTTTGTGAAGGCAGCTGCTGCAAAATTGAGTTCCAATTAGGAGAGACCTATGTTTTGGGATGGCAGGATAGGCACCGGATCACAGCTATTAACTAAGTGGCTGCATAAAACATTGAGCTTAAAAAAAATTACGAAAACGAGTAAATACCGTGTCCAAAATTCTCTTCGTCTATATATTATTTTTATTTTTTTCTCGTAAGATCCGGATTACATGTTTTTTACTCTTTGTTCTACTAATATTATTAAGAGGTAACGTTTGTGAGGTTTTAGGGGGTAATCTCTGATACCAGTAGACCGATTTGGTTGTAATTTTGCATAGAGATAGTTTTGGGTAGCTGAGTGTCATAGGCTATTTTTCATCCCGGAATTACCACAGGATCGGGACTGACGCGGGTAAAACTGCGGGGCACATTTATAATAAGGTATCAAGCGCATAGAAGAGAAAAAAATATTAAATGTCCAACTTTGTTACAGTGGTGGTGACATCGGCGCCATCGAACGAGGCCGAGCTTCAGCTGTACAGGGTGATGCAGAGAGCCAGTCTCCTAGCTTACTACGACACCTTGTTGGAAATGGGTCAGTTGTAATCTTATATCATCCGTGTTACTAAATTTGTAGATTAAGTTAGGTAAGTAAGTTTAAATTTTTTTTTAATAAGTTAGCCCTAACAAACCAGGTATACCTACCTTATAAAAAAATGGTGGAAAAAATGTGGTTTACAATATAAAGAATTTATCTATCTATCTATATTGGGACCGATAAAGCCTATCGGTGCCAAAGCAATACTGGCCCTTTATTAAATTAGAGTTTTTGAGATACCCTGGCGAAAATTTTATTAAATAACCCTCATCCTTAGTCCTCTGACAGCTTACTAGAAAATTCCCAAAGTAATAAAAGCAAGCAGGAACTACACAAGGGAACTTAACTTCGCATCTTATTAATCAAGTTAATTTCACCGACCAGTCTACAAAACGTGTGATAGTCACAAAAAATACTTTCTATGATCATTGAACATATATGCAAATGTAATACGTGACCATTTTGCCAAGGGTTACCATAAAAAAAACAATGGATGAACCATCCCTCCTAGCCAGTTAAGAATTAGACGAATTAAAAAATAAATTTGCATATCTACGTTTTAGTTGATTATTTAAATTAACTTTTTCTTTGGTGTGAATATGTTTTTTCTTAAGTTCCGATAGTAAGATCATTCTATTATCTATTTTGTTTTTTTTTTAATTTAAGCAATTTATCACAAACTTATCATGAAAGTTGCACTTTTGGGATAAAACTTGCGCGTCTGAAAAAAGTTGCATTTGTAGGTTTGATGGTAGGAATATAGGTAGTCGGTATTTTTGTCTAACTTTTATAGTCAGTAAACAAATTAATATTCTCTATTAAAATGCGTTTTTTGAATAACTCAAGGTCTAGATGTAGGTATATAGAAATTATTTAATAAATAATTGTGTATCGTATTACAGGCGGTGACGATGTCCAGCAACTATGCGACGCAGGAGAGGAAGAATTCCTCGAAATCATGGCTCTAGTCGGCATGGCATCCAAACCCCTCCACGTACGCCGCTTACAGAAAGCTCTTCAAGAATGGGTGAACAACCCTGCCCTCTTCCAAATACCAATAGTCCCAAACCTATGCCCGTCCGAAAATCCCTTCATTTGTAACCAAAGACTCCTGAACATGCCTCCAAGTATCCCACCAGTTTTACCTCGAACCGTATCATCTCCTGAAAGCAGACCAATGTACAGTCCATCGCCTGGAGCTCCTGAAAACAGCTGCAGTTCTGCCTCAGCCCCAAACGCAAGTCCAGTCCATCAGAATACCTTTTCCAAGATAGTCCTACCTCCGTCCCCTGCTCCAGCAGCCCCTGTGACCTCCACAGCTGCGAGATCTTTCTCTCCTCAAAGTGCATGTCCACCTGCTTCAGCTGGTTCCAGCCCTGGATCAGTCACATCTCCAGTACAACTGACACCTGTTCTATTAGACATTCACGTACAGAAACTTTCGATAGCGGCGGAGAAATTAAGCAAACACTTGCCGCAATTAGAGCCAAAACCGCAGAATACAAAGAAGAAGATGTGCAAGGACCTGGAGCTGGTAATGCTGATGCCAGAGACGGATCCGAGACGGATGGAGGAGATTAGAAAGTACGCGGCGATTTATGGAAGATTCGATTGTAAGAGGAAACCTGAAAAACCGTTGACGCTACATGAGGTAAGTTAATGAAAACAGAAAAAGAGTAATCGTTTTTCATGGAGTGATCCATATGTTTACCCCCTGGCCCTGATGTTCCAGGTAATGGTGAACGAGGCAGCAGCTCAGATCTGCCGCTGCGTCCCCGCGCTGCTGACGAGACGGGACGAGCTATTCCCGCTCGCGAGGCAACTAGTGCGCAGAGCTGGACTACATTATACTAAACATAGGTATGTAAAGATAAAAATTCGTATCCCATTCCGCGCTTATTATTATGATACACACATGTTTTTCCAAAAAATAATAATATGTTTTGGATTATTTATTTGGATATTTGGTACACCTTTGCCCAGGCAAAGGCCTCCTTTCACATCTTCAACTAATTTTAAATAGGTTAAGTAAGAAAAAAGCTTTTTCAAGTATTTCGAATAAATACATAGTCACATTGATCTGAATTTTTAATGATTTGTTTTCTTAAATCCATTTTTCTTCAATTTTCCTTGTTTTTTTTTATTTCAATGTTTTTTTGTTCTGTTTCAAATCTGTTTTTCAGTTTTGCTGTTGTCTTTAATCTTTATTTTCCTATATTCATTTGTGTTTAACCTATCTGTTCCAGCCTACCTCCTACAGCGTCAACGGGCGAAGATCGAACTGAGGAGGAAGAGACTCCGAGCAAACGACCACGCCAGGTCACACATGTAGACCTCACTGATTAGATAAATCTAGAACTAACACTAGACTAACAAGCTGGTCTAGGTCTATTAACCGACCAGTCTTAATTTATTACAGGTTTAGTGAATGAGGTATAACAAAGAACTAACAGACTGGGTAGAATAATAAACTTCAAAGACCAGTCTAGATTGATAATAAGTTTACCCTATTATCAGTCAGACCAGTTTTATGAATAGATGTGTCTAACGCAAATCCATCATACTACACTTAAGTGTGTTCAATTCTGGTCTAGTCCAATACATTTCCAGGTCAGATTCATATTAACTGTATGAGGCCTAAGAATAGAGGATTAACTATAAATCTTATTATTCCTAACATTGAAGAGAATAATCATCAATCAGAATGTAGTAAAACTTATCCAAAGTCTAATTCTTATTAGAAAATCTTGAATATGAATCTCATACAACTCAAGGCCTAGGATAAACCCCTGAGGCACTCCCAATTTTTTTCTTACCAACCATTCCAATTTGAATGGATATCCAATATTCTACCTAGTCAAAATTAATTAAGTTACAAGTTAACAACTATTTCAATATTATAATTTAAAACATTTCTTTGCTTTTAGTAAAGGTAAGCATGAATAACACGATCAAAGGCCTTGTCAAAATCTTACTTATGCACTTTAGTTTATTTTGCTTTAGATTCTCGGGCATATCTGTTGGTAAGTGGCAAAATTATTTCTTTATTCAAATTGGCATGTATATTAATTAAAGCTCGTCACACACAGCGAGATGGCGAAGTAAAAGTTTCCATATCGGTATTTGTGACATATGCTTAAATCTTTGGTGCTTTTTATTAATAAATATTTTCTAATTTATTTTCTTTATGTGACACTGATTATTTTTGCACGTTTTTATAAAATTTTTGCGCAATGTAGATTGGCCCCTGAAGCATAAGCCTATTATATGGTACCACAGCAAAATAGTTAAAAATGTTCATATGTACGGAACCTTCTAATACCGTTTTTAACTAAGATCCTAACGAATATGTTTTACAGGAAGTCGAGGACAACGGAGTCAGAGCCAGTCCCGACGCAGCCCGGAGTAATTCTAACCACGGGTAAATATCATTTACAAATCTTGAACGGCCTGAAATAATAACCGGCCGAAAACGTAACCTTAGTTTCGGAATAGTTAATATTATTATTTTAATTCCTAATGTAACCATCTTCTACCCCGTTTCTAAATAATTGTGTTCCTATCTCACAGTGGTAACAAAAGACGATTGAAATGAAAACATAAAAAAATAGACGATTGAAACGGAAACGAAAGACAACCACATTTTTCCTAATTCTACCAATACATAATTATAATTTTATTTGGACGGATATATTCGCGTTTATTATTTTTGTTTTAAACCTGAAGAAATACAAATACAGTCAAATCTTCACTTCAAAGGGTAAAAGTAGGAAAAATGAACATGAATGACGTATCAATGACGTACCCAAAGATTTGTTGTAAACGTACGCACGTAAACAATTAAAAGGTCACCAGTGCCTTAAGAATGACGTAACTAACTGACCTACATAACACTAGGTAAACTGGTCAGGCGTCTGTCATCAATAAAATATACTTCCATTTGATTTTCGCCATTTTGGCGCTGAGTAGTGGCAATCGACTTTTGATATCGAAAAAATAGAAAATAGTTTCGCAGTATTCTCAACGAAAGCGTTTGATTAGGCACAAAATACAACTGACGTTTTGTATAAAACACTAATCTAGTGTACGTGTCATAGGTATTATAGGGTAACAATAAACAATGACCAATTAATAGTTATGTGAAATTCATTGACCGCGGGATGTCATGCACAATTTGTATGGGAAGCGTCAGATCGTCCCACATAGGCGTTCTTACCTACATATTTTACTCCTACATTTGTATAGTATTTTTTGATATCGAAGAACAAAAAAAACGATTTTATCCGTTTATTATTAAAACATACAATTTCGATCGATATCAATAATAATAGTCGAAAATTGAGCTGAAGTAGGTAATTTTATCCCTGAATGCTTCACTATGTCTATTCGCAGATGGTGGGGAGTTAAGACTGAGAGTGACGACGCGGACTCACGCTGTTCTTACTCCAGCACAAGCACTCCACCACCGGTAAGTTCACATTTCACTGACATCTTCCTACTTTCACTCGAGTCCCTCGAAGTCCTTCGTTTATTTGGGGGTTTACATGCTTGCTACATCTTACCATCAGGTGAAATAGGGGTCAAACGTTGACTTACCTATTAAAAAAAAGGTAGTCTGCTTCGTGCGTCGAGAAGTCATTTGCTGGTTGCAGCCGGAAGATTATTGCTGCAGTTATGTTTGATTATGCTGATTCAATTACTTAACCCAAAAGGGAGACAATTTCAACATGCAATAACACGGTTATAACAGGCTGACAATAGTGATAATGTATTTTTTTTAATAATTCTTCATTTAATTTTGTGAATACACTTAACAAAAATCAAGATGCTATACCTTTAAATAAAAGTCTGCTCACCACTGCACTGTTACCTTATTATATTGCTTATAAACCCCAAATGATTATTATGTTACATGACTAGGAGACAGAAGATCCCCGTCCTCAAGTGGTAGCCGCTCGTGGAGACAGCATCATAGCAGTCGCCAACCCTGCCTTACATCCACCGAATCCCGCGCATCCTGGACATCCTGCCAGGAATCATTCCAACTGATATCAGATCTTGATTAACAGTGGCGGATTTACACATAGCCCAAATATAGACTGTTAAATTACTATCGTTACGGATTTTGGGGTTTTTGGGCAATATTTCTTAGCTTATCACAAGCCCCAGACGCCGCCTTAAATGTGGCTTATTTCTGGCCTGGGAAAATAAAAAATGGCTTTTAAGACGATATGAAAGTTATTACGGCTAATCAAGCAGAGTTCTTGTTGCTTCTCCTCATTGGAGTTCGATTTCCGAAGCTACATCTTAGTAATCATGTTAAAATCATTGTAACTAATAATATTTGAAATTTTAACATTGGATGTCTGAAAATGAAAAACCAGTTGGTACCCAAATTATCCGCCGCTACAGACTGCCGCTCCAGGCAGACGCTTAATAAACCAATTAGTAAATTCACCACTTTTAATTAAATAATATAAAAAAAGAACTGTAATACAACATAATATAAATAGACAACAATAAAATCGATTGTTATTTAGAACAACACAAAGATGAATCGCATAACTACGAAAGAAAGATCGCACTTTAAAAAGAAGGAACAACGAAATTAACCACCAAAAATGTATAAAATTGTAAATATTAAATTAAACGGATAAAAATTACTATAATGTCGATACTAACTCGGGACCTATCTAGATGACTTTTATATTCTGCCCGCTGAGTGGTTAATTTGTCAGATTCAAATTGATTCGACATTAGATTCACGTTACTCTGATGTCAGATTCACGTTAGACTAATGTCATATTGACGTTACACTTAGAAGTACCAAAAGCTGACTTTGAGGATATTTTGAGCTACTATAAGGGTATTTTTTGTAATCAAAATGAGATTGCAATGTAATTTGAACAATGTTATTTACGATAATTGGCTTCATTGTCATACTCACGTTAAATATGATGTCATATAATTGACATTAGATCGGATGTCAAATTCAGGTTAGATCTGCAAAACAAACACGCATTTTTTCGCCTCCGCTACATTACTCGCTCAGCTGTCGACGAATGGTATCCACAACACCATTTTCATAATGGGGTTTTGTAGAACGGTGATGTTCAGCGTACCGTTCGTTAGCAACTGACCGAGACTCAGATGTCAGATTCACGTTAGGTCAGATGTCAAATTAACGTTTGACATATTTTGGGGTAATGTCAGATTCACGTTAAATCAGCAGGTCCCGGGTTAACTACGATGTTATTATAGAATTAAATAAAGCCATAAAATGCCTTAAAGTCATTATTTTAGATTCTATTTTAGTAGATTACAATAAAAATTGTAATTTACGGATAAATTATTGATTTTATTTATTGAATTGTAGAATTAAACTTTTAAAACATATCACGATACAGTGATCTCATGACAATCAAACCTACGTTATTAAACTTATTTTAAACTGAATCTTTAAATGTTTGTCATTTGAATGTACTAGTTAAAATGAAAAATAAGTCCAGAATGTTATCCACAACTAAGACATAGGAGATTCAAAATTATCTACTTATTACTTGCTTTATGAAACAAGTAATAAATAGATACTTACCAGCCAGACTCTGGACACTACCGTGCCTCTAAATATTAGTAAGACGATGTCAATGAACTCAAGCACACGTTAATTTACCTTTAATTAAAATAGATTAGAGTAGTAATCTTCACTATACTATAGATATAGAAGAGATACAGGCACAAAATATTTGAAAATAAATTAAGCCTTTTATATCAATAAATCGCCGAGTGTTGTTTCACCTAAACTCGAAAAGAACTTGACCGGTTTGAATAAAAACATATGCGTGTGTTTGAGTAGATGATATTGGCCAATTATAAGTTAAAAAGGTCTGTAGGTCTGACTATCATGAGCTCATTGTCTGTATGTTTATAAAAGATAAATTAAACTTGTAAATTATGTAACTACCTTGTCTTAATTAAGTGATTAGAAATAAGATAATGTAAATAAAATAATTATTACATAACATGAGCATCAACTTCATTATTTAGAAAACGTCGTGTAATATTTACATTAGATAATAAGGAATATTAAATTGCATTACAAATTACATACTTAAACGTTTCTTATTGAAACATAGCCGACTTCAAAAAAGGTGGTATCTACTTGCACTGGTATACTGTTTTATTAGTTCTCTTTAGTTGGGTTCGTTTTGCGTGAGGATGGAGTAGGATTTCCCCGCACCTATACTACCCTCTCAGCAACGTAGTCGACCGTGTCTAGAGGAAAGAAAAGATGGCGTGACGATCCAGACGCTTTCGACGCGGAGACTGGCCAAATTCAGTCCTGGACCTAGATGCTTGAAAGGATGTGAGAGACCATTGTTTATCTATGGGACAGTGCAATGTATGCAATGATGGTATGATGATGATGTACGATGTAGATTTATTTAAAAACAGCCGACCAAGTTCGAGTCGGCCTCGCGCACGAAGGTTTCGTACCCAATTTTGTTTTGTTTTAATTTCGTTGTTATAGTGGCAACAGAAATACACCATCATCAGATTCATGAGCAAAATCAGCGAAAGCAGCGAAGAAATCAGCGGCAATTTGTAAACATTTGTTATAATTTGTTGAGGTACAGCAATAATATTATTTAACTTAGATAAATTTATTTAAATTAGAATAATTGATACTTGTATGGCTCCTGAGGTGTTTTGGTGTGGGCTGTAAGCCTGAGAGCAACTGTTTTAAATAAATACATACACGTTAAGCGAACGCCAAGCTATACATGGTAGTGGATTGTGTTAGGTTTTATTTTCGTTACGGAATTTCTTGATTCGGTCGCAGCGCTCAAAGCCCGCGATAAAACCTATGCAATAAGCTTAATAAATAAATAAGATACAGTCTGGTGACAGATAGACAGTGGAATCTTAGTAATAGGATCCCGTTTTAACCCTTCTGGTACGGAATCCTAAAAAGTAGATACTTGGGTACCTATCTTGTACTACGCCCACCAGAACGCGCTGTCTAGTATTCAAATTATAGTGACACTTTACTCTGCCTAACCAAGATTTAGGCAGTAGGTAAATGATTCATAAAATTTCCAAAACAGATCTAAATCACTGGAATAACTTTGATATTTATTACCATTGCTTCCAAATGGTAAGGATGGATGCACATATAAAGATAACGCATTTAAGTCATTAGATCATTGTAATTCAAGCAGGGATTGAAAGCGGTAAAGGTATAAGGGTATGGTACCGGTATAGAATTACGATACAGCTTCGATGTAAAGGTAGAACCAAAAGGATTGAGAATTTATGTTGTAGTACCGTTAAAAAAAGAATTATACATAAAAAATTTTACGGTATCTTTATACCTCTAAATTACTAGTACCTTAACCGAATAATTTCGATACCGAAAAAAATGACGCGACGACGAACGAGCGCGGCGCGCCGCGGTGCGCGCGCGGTGCAGTGCGGCGACGTTGCCAATTTGCCAATCGTGTCGAAACTTGAACCACAGCTTGAACGAACGGCGTCAGTTGAATTTGCAATTTTCGTGCATACTAATCAATAACTTAATAAGAATTTCACTGTTGCATTGACGTGTAGCTTGTTAGTTCTGTAATGTAATGGAAGTATTAATATTTAGTTTTTAGTTCCGAGCCTAGTGCCAAAACACAAAATGCAAAGTGCACCGCCCTCCCGCCCACTTGAAGAGGCATGCAATGAGGACAAGCAAAAGTTAGTATTAGTGACACCATTCATAATCCACGACACGTGTTTCGCGTCTACACGACGCATCATTAGGATTGGACCCCGACCGCGCTATGTGGGCGACAAACGTTAGATACGACGTCGCTCTCCGAGATGTTGCCTCGCCGAACGCTGGAACAAGAGTGAGTCAACGACGCCGCTCCTTCCCCCTTTTATGCACTGTCGACGCCACGCCCACCACCTCCTCGCCCCACTATTGATCTGAGTAGTGGAGATGGGACTATATTTGTTTGCTCGTTCAGAAGTGTATTTTGTGCATTATTATTTTTTAGAATTTCCAACTGTTCCAACACACACAGACGCAATCCTTTTTCACAAATGTGTAATATATTATAGATGTTGTTGTCCTGTAGTGAATGGCCCGTATCTATCAAATGTTTAGCAAAGTGTGATTTTTCGGGATGGCCATTTCTAAACGCGGCAATGTGTTTTTTATATCTGGTATTGAAACTGCGACCTGTCTGACCCACGTAAACCGCGTTACACTCGTCGCAAACCAAACGATATACCCCGGACTTCTTCGAATTCTCTAAACGATCTTTGCCGTTACAAAGGCGACGAATCGTTTGGTTAGTCCGGAACGCCACGTTGACATCATGTCTTTTTAGAGTATTTTGTATGATAATGGTCCAACGTAGGTCAGACTGCTCAAATTTTTATTTATAACTGTTTCTGGTGGTTGAGCATATAGAAGTGAGCGAACTACCTTATTTTGTTTTGTGTAATTAAATTATCAACCACCCGCGTGTTATATCCGTTTGAGATTGCTATTTGATAAATAGTTTGAAGTTCTTTGTCATATCCGTCCGCGGACATTGGCACTGACATTAATCTCTGTATATGGCTTCGAAAGGCCGCCAGTTTATGTTGGAGAGGGTGACAAGATGATGACGGAATAATAGTGTCCGTATGAGTGGGTTTACGGTAAATTTCGAAGGTCAATTTGTTGTCTTTCCGAGTAATTGTTAAATCTAAGAAGTTTAGGGAATTATTTGACTCTAACTCTAGTTTGAATTTTATTTTCGGGTGAATATTGCTGATATTTGAAACAAATGAGTTTATTTGTGGGAGGGTACCCGTCCAGCAGATAAATATGTCATCGACATATTTTATCTGTAATAAAATAGAATTTGTGGTTCACTCACTATATTGTTACTTTCAAAGTTATCCATGAAAACATCTGCCATAAGTGGGCTTAATGGGGAACCCATAGCCAAACCCTCTTTTTGTTGATAGTATTGGCTGTTGAACCTAAAGTAGTTCTGTTCCATACATAATCTAGTTAAATCTATAATTTCATCTATTTCCACAGGTAGAAGTCGCTGTCTCTCAAACAGTTGGCTTAGAATTTGTAAACACTCCTGATAAGGAACGTTGGTAAATAGGCTTTCTACATCCAATGATAATAAAACGGAGTGTGTGGGTATTTGTAAATCTTTAATTTTATTAATTAATTCGGAACTGTTCTTTATACTATGTTTCGGTTTAAAAATCAGTTTGGCTTTTATGTAGTAATTGAGAAATTTAGCCAAATTATATGCTGGAGCACCGATATATGAGACTACGGGACGCATCGGAATGTTCTCTTTGTGAATTTTTGGCAGACCGTATAAAAGTGGAGACCGTGGATTCATTGGTACTATGTTTTTAAGATTCTCTGGAGAAATAAATGTTGTTGTTTTGATACTGTTTTTTATTTCTACTGTGTATTTTCTAGTCGGATCCGAATTTAACCTTAAAAAGTCGTCACCCTGAATGATAATGTTTACCTTTTGTTCGTAATCAGTTCTTTCCAATATAACAATGGTGTTTCCTTTGTCTGCTTTTGACAAAACCAAATTTTCGCGGTTTATTTTGTCCTGTATGGACTTATACATAATTAAATCGTTTGATGTTTGAGTGGGTCGATAATTTCTGGTTTGAACTGATACCTGAAGCTTAACAGCATCATCCACCTTACCCAAATGACACGCTACTTCAGAATCCACCACCAAAGTTTCGAGTGTCTTCTGCGACATTGTCTGATTTAAATTGTATTTTAAGCCTTTTTCTAAAAAGGCAATCTCTGGTGGAGTAAACTGAGTATTCGATAAGTTTTTTACGCGTGGATAAAAATTATGGGCCGTTGGATAATTACTGCTATTATTCCTATTATAACTGTCTGTAGTTAATCTCTCCAACTTACTTCTTTGCGTTAAATATTTATCATGAGCTAACCTTGATGCCAACTCCCTCGCCTTGTTATCTAAGATATCGAATTCCACATTATGTAGTTTGGCAAAGGCTTAAAATACTTTGCTAAACATTTGATAGATACGGGCCATTCACTACAGGACAACAACATCTATAATATATTACACATTTGTGAAAAAGGATTGCGTCTGTGTGTGTTGTGGAACAGTTGGAAATTCTAAAAAATAATAATCCACAAAATACACTTCTGAACGAGCAAACAAATATAGTCCCATCTCCACTACTCAGATCAATAGTGGGGCGAGGAGGTGGTGGGCGTGGCGTCGACAGTGCATAAAAGGGGGAAGGAGCGGCGTCGTTGACTCACTCTTGTTCCAGCGTTCGGCGAGGCAACATCTCGGAGAGCGACGTCGTATCTAACGTATGTCGCCCATATAGCGCGGTCGGGTTCCAATCCTGATAATGCGTCGTGTAGACGCGAAACACGTGTCGTGGTTTATGAATGGTGTCACTTATACTAACTTTTGCTTGTCCTCATTGCATGCCTCTTCAAGTGGGCGGGAGGGTGGTGCATTTTGTGTTTTGGCACTAGGCTCGGAACTAAATATTAATACTATGGAGTTCCGAAAAGTAACGCCGGATTCAATCAACTATTACATTTTTGTCTTCAAATGCGCTGCGCTGCGCCTCCAGCGGTGTGCGCTGGGCCATGGAGTCCTTATCGGAATACATAAAACTTCATTATAGGCCAGGCCATCGTTCCACCTAGGTTGGGGCACAGGTGCAAGGAGCGCAGCGAGTGTTTTCACTTTTTCACTTAGGGATTATGAAGTCGTCGTTATGACATAATAAGTATGTACTTACTTTTATCCATCTTGGCGACAATCTAGTTGTATTTTGAACAAAGCACACTGAAACATGAATGGATGGGGCAAACAAAACAAAACAACCTGCACGGCACGAACGAACGACTGTCCGTAAATGACTTACGAGGGCGGCACTGAAAATTTCGGGAATCAAGGAAGTGACACAACATTACTATTTAAAAATGTATTTATTGCTTTTCGAAGTATTCTCCTCGAAATTTGACACATTTTTCCATACGATGGAACCAATCATTAAAGCAACCATTCCATTCGGAAGTTGGGGTCTCCAAAATGGCCGTTTTGTAGGCGTCCACAGCTTCTTCAGGTGATGAAAATCTCTGACCACGCAATTTATTCTTTATTTTAGGGAAAGTATAGAAATCATTAGGGCTTAGGTCGGGGCTGTACGGTGGATGGTCTAATAATTCTATGTTTTCTTGCTCTAAAAACTCTTTTGTTCTGTTCGCGGTGTGAGAACTCGCATTGTCGTGATGGAGGATGATGCGGCGGCTGCAGTTCTCTTTACGGAGTTCAGAAACGACCTGTGGCAAACAAATGCTAGCATACCATTCTGCATTAACCGTTCTTTGTCCCTCAAGAGGAATAGTCACAACATGGCCGGTTTTGGAGACAAACGTGGCCACCATTTTTTTTGCAACACTCCGTGAACGAACAATTTTTGTTGGCTTTAACTCATTTTCGAACACCCAAACTCGTGACTGGTTTTTTGTTTCGGGTTCGTACGCGTATATCCTGGATTCGTCACCTGATACGATGTTGTATACAGCATTTGAGGATCCTGCGTGGAATCTTTCGAGAGTTCTGACGCACCAAGTAACGCGAGCCACTTTTTGCTCTTCACAGAGCGAATGCGGTATCCATCGGGAAAACAACTTTTTTACACCTAATTGTTCATGCAAGATTATTTGTATTTGACTCATGCCAATGTCTAAAGTTGCCTGAATTTCGCGGTATGTTACATGTCGATCTTCCTCAATCAGCTTACGCATAGCATCAACGTTTTCTTGGGTGAGTGCAGTTTTTGGACGACCTTGACGGGGATCATCACTGAGCTTGACACGTCCACGTTGAAATTCAGCAAACCAGCGATAAATTGTGGTTTTGGATGGGGCTTCATCACCAAATGCAGAAATCATCCGGTCAACACACTGTTTTTGTGATAAACCACTTCGAAAGTCATAATAAATCATCGCTCTTGAATTTTCTCGAGTCAATTCCATTTTCTCAACGACTAAACAAGTTTGACAAAACCTTGTGACAAGACCGAGATTCTTTTTTTAAATAAATAAATGGTATTCGATTTTTAAAACCAAGGAGTTTTCAATTAAAAAGATTTAAATATGACAGGAACAGTGGAAATATTCCATTCCCGATACTTTTAGTGCAGCCTATGTATATTGCGTGACGCCTCCGCGCGGGCGGCAGGGTACAAAGAAAACCTTTATTTTATAATTTACATACTTCAAAAAGTAATGATACCGAAATATCACAATACCGAAATTATACAGGTACCGTTACTTTATGGTATAGTAATTTAAAGGTACCTTTATTTTAAGGTATCGAAATTTAAAGGTATGACGTCATACCGCTTACCGATTTAACCAATTTTATTCGGTTATTCAATCCCTGAATTCAAGATACAATGCAATGATGGTATGATGATGAAATCAGTACGAGTTCGGACTAAATCATTCAGTTTTTTATATTTTACTAGCTGATGCCCGCGACTTCGTACGCGTGGTAGAGAATCACTCAAGAAAACCACATCAAAATCCGTTGCCTAGTAGATCTAAGCATACATAGGGACGGACAGACAGCGGCAAGCGACTTTGTTTTATAATATAAAATAAATAAAATAAAATAAATATTGCAGAACATTCCACACATCGCCATCTAGCCCCAAGCTAAGTACTTAACTACACTTGTGTTATGGGTACTAGACAACGGATATACTACTTATATACTTTTCTTTTGTAAATATCTTTATATATATAAAAATTTCGTGTCACGTGTTTGTCCGCGATGGACTCCTAAACTACCGAACCGATTTTTAATTTGATTTGCAGACCGTGTGCAATTCGACCCAACTTGAAAGATAGGATAGCTTACATTTCAATTTATAGTCGCAAATTCCCACGGGATCGGGAGTTACGCGGGTGAAACCGCGGAGCGCTGCTAGTATACTTATAATACATAGAAACAACCAGACCACAGACAAATATCTAAGCATAAATACTTGTCTGTGCGGGAATCGAACCCGCAACCCTATGTTTGGCAGTCCGGCATGGTGGCCATTGTGCCAACTGGGTCGTCAAAATATGTAGTAGGTGGCCTGCACTAGGCTAATTGAAAATATTTTTAAGGAAAAATCCGTCTTCGAATATTGCAAAAATTGGTATTCACAGATGTCGCTAACGTAACTTAATTCGTTGGGGTGAATGCGATTCACAAAGACTGAGTTTTCTGGGGTTTCGTATTGCTCGCGTCCGTGGGTGTCCTAGATGTCCCACACTTTACTCCCAGGGTGGTGCTGAAGCGGCAATCTCCTGGTGGAAGATACCGCAGTAATATTATAAAAGTGGAAGTTTGTGTGTTTATGTGTAAGGTTGTAAACCAGAATTAACATAAAGGCTACTTTTTATCCCAATATTTCTACAGGATTCGGTCTTAACGCGGGTGAAACCGCGGGGCTAGTTATAGATATACTCTACTAATGGAACAATGGAAGTATAGTTCCGGAATAACCTATAAACTCAACTATTACGTCTATGGTTGATCCAATGTGTCACCCTTCCGCAATAAATCACCCTTTCCCCGCCTACGCTCAAATATCATGGTCTAGTTACCAAGAAACAAGTGAATTACGATTCATAATAAATAAGTATATCATTGTCTGTCTACAAATATGGCGTTTGCGGACACAATATTTAATGTATTGTGTCCGCCATGTGTCCGCAAATCCTTTTCAAAGATAAAGTCATATTTGTGCAGTGATTAATACAGTAGATAGCTCTAGGTACCTACTTAGTATTTTCTAATTCTTCATGACTTCAATATCATAATAAAACTTTTGACAAGTTCTCTCCTCTGGACATGGTCGACTAAGCTGAGAGGGTAGTAGGTGCTGGGCAAGCCTACTCCATCCTCACGCAAAAAGGACCTAATTAAAAGGGTCTAATTGCGGAAAATAGCTCGAATACAAGTACAAGTAATGTAACTTTTCTTTTAAATTATATTAAAATTAAATTTACTATTTATTTATCTTGTCCGTCTGTTTGTCTGTGTGTCACCACCGATTTTCTCAGGAACGGGTGGACCTAGCAAGTTTTGTTAAAACCTGAAGTTTCAAGCACTTTGCAGATATCATGGCGTATTTTTGTGTAAGACTAATATTATTATGTCACCTCAGTCTGCCTGTGACCATGGGAACCGTAAACTTCTCGAAACGTCAGTTTTTAGCAAAAGATAAACGCGATTATATCCGTTAAAACCAAATTTTGCTAGACCTTAAGCAACGACGAGACGCTTCGCCATTGTACCATATTGTTAGGTTTAATATTGTTTTTGTAACAGGAGTTTATGTTAGAATTAAGGTTTAATGTGGTACAATAAAGAGTTTATCTATCTATCTAGTGATCTTATAAGGGTTTTTTTACCTTTTGAGGTACAAAACCCTAAAAAGGGAAAAATTTATTGCACAAAGCATCTGAACTGAAGAAGGTAAAGAAGTTACTAAACAATGAAACATAACTCTTCCGTAGTCTGGTAAAACAGATGTAATACAACACTGTAACCTTGTCAAAGAATTCTCGCAGCAACCACAGGCTCACCTTACAGGAAAAACTGTTGTAAATCTCTCGTAGTAAATTAAATAGGTAGGTATAATACCTACTAGGTATGTATGTATGTGTCAGAAACGGAAGTTCCCAATTCATCGGAAGTTGACACTGAATAGATTAGCTTTTAATGTTTTGGAAAATATTTCATGGTCAATTTGACTCCATTTAATAGATTGGTACATGTTTTATCCCGCGACTTCTTTTCAAAACTTAATTGGCACATATTATATTTTTTATTTGACGACCCAGTTGGCACAATGGTCACCATGCCGGCCTGTAAAACACAGGGTTACGGGTTCGATTCCTCAGGCAAGTATTTATGCTTAGATATATGTCTGTGGTCTGGTTGTTTCTTCTATGTATTTTACAAGGAAACAAAAAAGTATATAAGTAGTAGGTATATCCGTTGTCTAGCACCCATAACACAAGTCTAGTTACTTAGCTTGGGGCTAGACGGCGATGTGTGGAATGTCCTGGAATATTTATTTATTTTATACTAACTTTTGCCCGCGACTTCGTCCGCGTAGGAGTTGAATTTTTCTAAATCCTATCATCAGCGGATCAGCGGTTTAGGCTGTGCGTTGATCCGTCAGTCGGTCATTCAGGACAAAGCATTTTATTTGTATAGATTTGATACGACACTTGACGACATTAAGTGAAAGAATATTTTATGTTTGTCAGCTCTTCTTTGTAACTGACCTTTCTATCTCAGGTCGACAGGTTACTGGTCTTGTTTGTGTTGTATATTGTTTCTGCGAATCCTTCTTGTCGTTGTGTGCGTTCTTAGTTTATTATTTATACTAGCTGCGCCCCGCGATTTCACCCGCGTAAGTCCCGAACACAGCGCCATCTATTGGGTGTATTTGCAACCTAGATGTCAAACAATATTGAAGAATCAACGTACAGCGTCATCTATGAGAACTTCATAAAAGTAAACAGTAAATAAACACTTGCTTAAGAAACCATTAATTGATACATTTTATTCGTTTACATTCACGACATAAGATGAGATGAGATGATAACTATCCTATCCAGTAAGTTAGACCAAAATACGGGTACATGTGATATTTGATTGAAATCGGTTCAGTAGTTTTGGAGTTTATTGGCAACATACATCGTGACACAGGATTTTTATATATCCAGATATGTTATTTACATAACTAATATTCTTCGATACGCTGTCTTTTTTTATTTAAAATTATCATCTGTCTATTTAAGTATGTTTATATTTGTGATTGTCTGTAATTGGATTTGTGTTTGTAGTTCTTATACCTACTTTGTTAAACTTAGACTTTAGACTTTCATTACAAATAAATAAACTAAATATACTATTGGTCCCACCGACAATAGATTGAAAGAAATCCAGATGCCAACACCCATACCTACCCATATTTACTTGCCCAACGTTTGTGTTACGTTGGCAAATCGAAATCAGAATCATTGGCTGGTCAATTAATAACAATACAAAAATCGCCGCGCTGCATTGGCGGATTTTTTGCTAAACAAATAAACTAGAGAGCGCAGCGCGGAAAGCACAGCTCGGGACGGCCTCCGACTTCACGGACGAGCGACTTAATTAAGGTCGCGGGAGGTCGTTGAGCTATCCCGGTAGCCCCGACAATAGGCATCGAGACGGAGCACCCTGGGGTTTTAGTCGGTTGGAGCCCGACATGACCACTTCGTTCACAACAACGGAGTGGTACACGACCGTGTTCCCCCAGACCAAAAAAAAAGGTCGTTGGACGCAGAGAGCATGCAACCGGTCGCTCTGGAAATCTTTGGGGGATTCCTTACGTTCGTAACAGTGGACCTGTTGTAGATGATGAAATAAACATTTCCTCTCTAACTATGGCTATGTGCTCGACGTCACGTCACCACCGCCTCCTAAATACCAACGAATTATTATTAAGTATATTTTAAGGTTTATTTATTTTAATATTTATTTTTTACATCTATAACTCACGTTATGAACAACCCACCTATCCCCTTATTTAATTCTTGTTCATCTAAAGGTTGCTTGGAAGAGATCTCTTTTAGCGATAGGGCAGCCCTTTGTGCCATATTGTTTGGTTTATATTAATTTTCAGCAGGTATTTTGGTATGTTATCTATTTAGGTACCTATATTAATTTATGCCTACTTGTTATTACTCAACTGTGTTTTTTTTACCAATCAATCTTGTTCAATGCCATGATCAAGTGTGTTCTGAGAATTTATACAATGTTTAATCAAAACAAAATTCTCCGGCTTATTAGATTGTAACTTGGGTATTTCGTAATGTTTACTTTGGAAAACTGATACACAACAAGTCAATCGTAAAGTAGTAATTTTATTGAGGTAGCTGTGTCTTTTTTAGGTACCTAACTACTTACGTAGATTTTTCTATTCTGCATACCTAATAATTATAAAGGGAGAAGGGACAAAAATACTGTTTAGACATAAATAAGGAGTCTTAGAAAAAATAGTTTTTAAATAGCATCCCTGTCTGATTGAGTTTGTTAAAAATAAAACTATACTAAACCTAATGAAATCTGGTTGATAGCTATGTTTTCTAGAAAAGTAGTCGTATACTTTAAAAAATCTAACAAGTAGAACCTGAGACCTAAGCCAACCAACAACAATGCACTGCTGTCGCTCACGCCTCGAGGAGTGCGCGTTCTAGTTATTTATCCCACAGGATATGGGGTAACACAAGCAAAACTACTAGGCACAGCTCACATAGATATTGTGATAAAGAATATATTAAAACTCGCTTTCACCAGCGACTTCGTCCGCGTACCTACTGGGGTTACATTTTCTAAAATCTTTAATTTGCGGATGCCTAAGTCTATGACTTAGACGATGACAATCTGTGTTTAACCTGGTTCGTCGATTGGCTTATGGTGTAACTAACAATGAAAGTTCCAATACCAATACAACATGCGACATCATGGTTTCATAACATGGTGCAAGCAAAACACATAAAGATGGTGACATCTCATCAAGTAAGTAGTGTTGGATCACATGAGGTTGGATTTCCCAATATCGATGCACCGCGCGACCGCTCCAATGATCTTGAACCAAATACTTTGTCAATTCGTCATTTTTACACTCAATTTATTGAACGAAATCAAAAGTAAGTATGATGGATATGTTCGCGTTGTTTTTACAATATACAAATCTATACAAAACCAATATACAGATTAAACTAAACTTTGGAACAGACAGCTTAAAAAAACGTAGGCATCCGCTAAGGAAGGATTTTGAAAAATTCAAACCCTACGCGGAGGAAGTCGCGAGCAAAAGCTGTCTATAAATACTTATAAACATTTAAATTCCTGACTGACTGATAAATCAACGCACAGCCCAAACGAAGCTAAGCCAATCGGGCTAAAATATTTGTTAAAATGGCAACAGATAAGTATCTATATCAATTCATCAATCATACAAAACTCATTAATAAATTAGGTCAAATTGTATCTAAAATCTGTCAATTATTTACATCCACAACCATTACACAGATGTTTGATGATAATAAAAAATACCTATTGTATTAAAATTAGGTAACGTTACCCAATATCCTAACTTACCACATCACAATATGGTTACAACTTTCGATTTCATTCAGTTTTCATTTTAAAATTACCGAAAACACCCGTAAAATATATCTAACTCTCCTAACCTAAAGGAAAAGATCGAGGCTCTTTTGACTTTTGAAAAATGACTGTAAGAGAAAACACAGTGTGCAGTCTAATACAGACTTTTCCAGTGCTCCTAATTCTAGCTCAGAAACAAAATAGATGTCTAGAAACTCCTTTTATTTACAAACCACCTTCTCCAACCCATTCTCCGGAATACTACGAGGCTTTGGATACGCTATTCCATTCCGTTTACAGCCAGAATAATGGCGGCCATGGAGGTCAAGACTACGGCCATACTCTTTGCTATTCTAGCAGTAAGAAAAAGCCTTGTTATCAACCAAATAGTGGTACAGTTTATTATACACCATCCTATAGTTACATCCCCTCTTATGGTACAAGTTTAAGCCACGGGACAGGCCACTATGGGACAAACCACTACGGAACAGGATCTGGTTACATTTACCCCAGTTTCAAGAAGAGTAACCTTTATACGGTGAATGGTAACTTGAGTTACGGATATGCGTCTGCGCAGAAATATAACGTCAATAATAAATATAAAGTGGTTGTGAAGAAAACTAAGGTTGGCAGCAGGAAACGGAAGTCGGGGAAAAGTCGAGGTAAGGTTGCTGAGGTAGATTAAAGTTGAATGATTTAGTTAAATTAAATTTGGTTAAAATGACTTATTATTTTGACTAATAATTTATATGCATCTACACTTATATTATTACTAGCAGCGATCCGCAGTTTAACTCACGTAACTCCCGATCCCGTGAGAATATCGGGATAAAAAGTAGCTTATGTTATTCCTAATGAATCAATATATCTTATACCAAGTTTTATCAAAATCGGTGCTGTAGTTTCGGAGCCTATTGGTTACAAACAAAAATATTCCTCTTTATTATATAAGTGTAGATGCAGATCAAAGGATCGATGTTTTTGTTTGATACATATAGGCTTCGAAACTACTGGTAGACATATATGGTGACTTCATTTATTTGTATTTATAATGTTAAATATATTTGTCTTTGTGTAAAATTAAACATTAAAAACACAAACTTTCACATTATATAATTGGTAGACAATCTATTTCTCATTCTGATCTATCTAGATGAAACTTGATATGAGGATAAATTAATGTTTTATGAGTAACAAAGGCGTTTTATCGCGATATTCCCAGGGAATTGAACTTTACGCGGGTAAATCCGCAGGCTAGAATTTGATTAAAATAATAATTGCTTTTAAATTATGAATTTATCGAGCTATTTCAAGTCTGTAAGTACCTACTTCAGATTTGCTCTAACTCTCTTTTTATCGGTTTCTTGACAACTTGTGTTTTTCTAGATTTTTAAAATTCAAATTTAAGGTTGCCAACCCAGATAGCATAATAAATACAAAAATGCATTAAATCATGTTTATTAGGTGTAAGATTTGAATAAAAATAAGGCATTTAAGGAAATGTCGAAGCTGTTTTCTGTGAATTTGTTCCCCTCCAATCTAAAATCCCGGACAATAAAAAAACCTATAAAATCGCAAAACTTGTATACTAAGTTTCGTCCAGATCGTAGAATAAGAAAGTACCTACAAATACACATGTTTTTTATCCCGATATTAGAACGAGATCGAGATTTATTCGGGTGTAACCTCGAGACGCAGTTAGTTTGATATATTAGGCATCTTCTAATATAAAATTTCATAGTATTGACTGACTGACTGACTGATAAATCAAGGCATAGCATGATTTATCAGTCAGGCATGATAGCTGTTGTAACAGCGAATTGTATTGTTTTTAATTTATTTTGATTTTATTTCGTCTATACTAATGTTATAATGAGAAAAGATTTATTTGTCTGCATTGAATACTACATATACATTAATTTTTTTACTAATAATAATTTATGGATTTTTTGTTACCTGAGAATAAATGAATAATATAATGTAGTCGGCTGCATAATTGCAGACCCACCGTAGACCTCCAAAACAGCTGTTAATAGTTCATTACGATATAAGTGTGGTAAATTGATCTTTGCATAGAGGCGGTTTATGACCCGCGAGCGGCAGCGAGTGTGTTAAGAAGCCAAGATGCAAAGATCAATTCCACACGTATATCGTACGACGTTTTTTATC
Source organism: Idaea straminata (assembly GCA_951213275.1). Lineage (NCBI taxonomy): Eukaryota > Metazoa > Arthropoda > Insecta > Lepidoptera > Geometridae > Idaea > Idaea straminata. Next base: position 1,031,204 of record OX577862.1, read on the forward strand.
ACAGTTGCGAATAAAAGAAAAGACTTGAAAAGAAAACAAAATAATAATTAACAAAATATTTGTGATAAGTCTATGTTTACATTTTTTTAAGGCAATATTTTTTTGTTAATTATGCTCCGGAAAGGCCAGGCTAAAGACTTTTAACCTATACAGCCTCGTCTGACATACAATATTTTTTAGGGTTTTTCTATTTGTTTTTGCGTCGGGGGTTAAGAACAAAATACAATGGTAGGGAAAAACAATATATTTAAGTAAAAAAAAAAAAAACAAAAAAAAAACATCTCAATTTTTAATCGTTTTCTAAGTCATTATCACGTAAAATTTTCGTTCGTAAACCAACTTTAGAGACAACCATTTTTGCTGGCTAAAAAACTCTTTAGTACCTACCTTTTTTAGACATCAAAACAGTATAACCCAGATAAATTAAGAATGTTTCACCTACCTAACATGTAATTAGCAGTAAGATACGTATTTAACTTATCGGGATAACTTTATAGCACTAGGTTGTTAATGTAAAAAGGCACGCGTGCATAATATGTTGGATTATGAGCGTAAAAGCCGTTGAATAAGATCCACTATATGAGCAACTGTGATAAAAATTAATGTTTTCATCACAAACAAGATTCTAGGCACCTGCTTTAGTTGAAGTTGAAAGTCTTTTAACTCATTAATTTATCAAACAAAAATTACTGGAATGAAAACATTCTAATAATAGTAATTTGAGAACTCTACCGTGGGTATGTAATTATGCTGGCGACCGTACATATATATATATATTTATATATATATATCAAGTGTCATATAAATTAAGTAGTACCCACCTATTTAAGTGCCTAGACGCAGGGCAGGGGTACCTGTTCCAGTTAGCCGAATGATTCATACGAATTAATAATTCCTGTCTCTTTGTGCTTAAAAAAAAAGCTTCGGAATTACCGGAAACATCGTATAAAACGATCTGTTTATAATATAAAGAGACCTGATTCTATCCAGACGCGATCAAGGCAGTACGGTTCTGTTAGATCAGTGCATTTCTAGATAATATAATATTTACAAAATTAAATAGGATTACGAAGAACATAAGTGTGCATCTAATTAGTTATGTAATAGATAACTTGAAACTGAGTTAGATTTTAAATTATGTCACATGTTTAGTGCGTGTTATATTATACCTCGCAAAACAGCAATAAACGAAGAAAAAAAGGAAAGCAATAAAACAAAGTTTACTTTTCTGATTTTTTTCAATCGTGAATATTTGTGGGGAAAAAAATGGCGAAAGTGATTTGTATGTGTGTGTGTTTATTGTCTCTAAGTTATGTTAATTGTCAGTCTGGTAAGTTGGAAAAAAAATATCATAAAAAAAAAACAATTATAAAATTAAGATCCGCTTGATAAAAGTTGCATATGTTACTCCCAGTTGTTCAATATATCTTAGTACTAAGTTTCATCAAAATCGGTCCTGTAATACATGCTATCCCTAATACTCTTCAACTTGTCTGTAATGGCCAATAAATATCTTCTATAGCAGCACTCCGCGGTTTACTCCGTAACTCCCGATCCCGTGGGAATATCGGGATAAAAAGTAGCCTATGTTATTGTCAATGAATCAATGTATCTATCAAGTTTCAAAATCGGTCTAGTAGTTTCCAAAACAAACAATCAAATCTTTCCCCTTTACAAAAGTATGTACTTGGAAGCAAATAAAGTCTAGGGATCTTAAAAAAAAAGATATGAATCCATAATTTAAAAAAATCATGTTTTACTATCTGTTTGTTACATGTACACACTACACACTGAATCTATTGAATTCTGGTTTTCAATATAAGACATTAGCGCTATTTACCTACATCAAAATTTACTATATGAATCTTTTATAAATATAAAATCCAGAGAACTGACTGACTGACTCAACACACAAATCAAACCAATTGCCAATTGCCTAAATTTGGGACACAGAGATTTTTTAAATTTGGGACAATAGATATCTATCTGACGTAGGCATCCGCTAAAATTATCTGTCCTTTAGGTCTGCTAACCAACATTGCCGACAGCATGAGCGACGTCCTTCGAGCAAGACGTAGTGTGGAAGACAAAGGTAATCAAACAGTAGCTTACTCCTAACTTAGGAACTTCTCTTAGCATAGTGGCTTATGGCCTAAGTGTGGGGTTCGATTCACGATTCAACCTGTTATATCTAAACTTAAGAGGAAAGGGTACCGGCGTTCTCTCCATACAAACGTAGTCGACTGTTGAGGAAACACCGTTGGCTGGAACTGGATAATGACACTAGAGCAAATATTTTTATTGCATTAAACCTTATAACTGCCATGACTATGCCTCTATGTCGTTTTTTTTTAAATAATTATCATAGAAATTAAGATTTTAAAAACAAAACATAGGGGCATGGTCATGGCAGTTATAAGTTTTATAAAACAAAAATATTTGCCCTAGTGACATTATCCAGGGAGGAAACAGTCGACTACGTTTGTATGGAGAGAGCGTCGGTACCATTTCCTCTTAATATTTATTCTTAACATATTCATGGGGACCTCATCGAAATCTGTTCTATAGTTTATGAGATTAGCTGGTTCAAACAAACAGACACTGTTACACTTGTACATTTGTTTTAAATTCCCTTTGTTATTATGCACTCACGTGCTTAGCAAACCGGTTTTTTTAAAAGCATGCCAGTACCAGATAATTTACGTAGGTATGTATAAGTTACGGTAAAATCTTCATTTTAAAAATCAACTGAAAATATTTCAGCAAGATTCTAATTTCGAACCATTTCGTCTCACTTTTATTTAATTCAATCCAATAAAATTTACCTCAACGGTTGAGCCATCTTAGAGTAATCGGTGCGAGTAAAATACATACATGAAAAATCGCGAGGAATTGAGTAACTCCCCCTTATTTGAAGTCGGTTCATTAAAGTCGTGTTGAACTCGTACTTGTTTACGGGTCAAAGAGTCATCGATAGAATTAGGGGGCGACCATAAATTACGTGCGGTGTTTTTTTTAATTTTCTGTCCCTCCCTTCCCCCCTGGTGAGATGTCGTGAGATTTTATTCAACCCCCTCCCCCATCCCCAATCTCACGTGAGATTTTTCAAAATGTGGGTTTCTTACGTAAACGCGTTGGATTGTTATTGTAAAAAGAAAAAAAATTGCTTCGTGCTTTTATTTACGACTGGTTTAGTTAGTTTAGTTTTACGGGGCTGTTTCCGCACTTAGCCTCATTATTTGGGCCATTGTGCGTTTATTTACTAGTTAAGACTAGTAATCAATATTGCTGAGAGTTATAAGTGTAATAAAATTTAACAATAGAATACGTAAATCGGGATTATTGTGATTAAAAAAAATGAAGAATCATGCGCGGTCTCAAGAGAGAATATTGGAACCAACACGTCCTACTATATCTACACTGAAAATTTCGGGAATCAAGGAAGTGACACAACATTACTATTTAAAAATGTATTTATTGCTTTTCGAAGTATTCTCCGCGAAATTTGACACTTTTTTCCATACGATGGAACCAATCATTAAAGCAACCATTCCATTCGGAAGTTGGGGTCTCCAAAATGGCCGTTTTGTAGGCGTCCACAGCTTCTTCAGGTGATGAAAATCTCTGACCACGCAATTTATTCTTTATTTTAGGGAAAGTATAGAAATAATTAGGGCTTAGGTCGGGGCTGTACGGCGGATGGTCTAATAATTCTATGTTTTCTTGCTCTAAAAACTCTTTTGTTCTGTTCGCGGTGTGAGAACTCGCATTGTCGTGATGGAGGATGATGCGGCGGCTGCAGTTCTCTTTACGGAGTTCAGAAACGACCTGTGGCAAACAAATGCTAGCATACCATTCTGCATTAACCGTTCTTTGTCCCTCAAGAGGAATAGTCACAACATGGCCGGTTTTGGAGACAAACGTGGCCACCATTTTTTTTGCAACACTCCGTGTTCGAACAATTTTTGTTGGCTTTAACTCATTTTCGAACACCCAAACTCGTGACTGGTTTTTTGTTTCGGGTTCGTACGCATATATCCAGGATTCGTCACCTGATACGATGTTGTATACAGCATTTGAGGATCCTGCGTGGAATCTTTCGAGAGTTCTGACGCACCGAGTAACGCGAGCCACTTTTTACTCTTCACAGAGCGAATGCGGTATCCATCGGGAAAACAACTTTTTTACACCTAATTGTTCATGCAAGATTATTTGTATTTGACTCATGCCAATGTCTAAAGTTGCCTGAATTTCGCGGTATGTTACATGTCGATCTTCCTCAATCAGCTTACGCACAGCATCAACGTTTTCTTGGGTGAGTGCAGTTTTTGGACGACCTTGACGGGGATCAACACTGAGCTTGACACGTCCACGTTGAAATTCAGCAAACCAGCGATAAATTGTGGTTTTGATGGGGCTTCATCACCAAATGCAGAAATCATCCGGTCAACACAATGTTTTTGTGATAAACCACTTCGAAAGTCATAATAAATCATCGCTCTTGAATTTTCTCGCGTCAATTCCATTTTCTCAACGACTAAACAAGTTTGACAAAACCTTGTGACAAGACCGAGATTATTTTTTTAAATAAATAAATGGTATTCGATTCTTAAAACCAAGGAGTTTTCAATTAAAAAGATTTAAATATGACAGGAACAGTGGAAATATTCCATTCCCGATACTTTTAGTGCAGCCTATGTACTTTTTCAACTTCGTTCTGATCTAGCTACTCGAAGCCGGAAAAATAAATCAGAAAAAAAATTGCGTGATATTTGCCGAGACCCTCTCTCTCTCCAACGTAAGATTAGACGAGATTTGACTCGACCCCCTCCCCCCCTTAAATATCTCACGTAATTTATGGACGCCCCCTACGCGGAAATTACCTACAAATAGGAAAATTGTAAGTTTTTAAAACCTAAAAATAAAAAGTTTTCACAAAAGCATGTATAAGTACAGCATATACCTAGGTTTTATGAAAAAAAAAAAACCGGTCAAGTGCGAGTTGTACTCGCGCGCCGAGGGTTCCGTACATTAATTTCAACTCTCTTTCTCTACCCTTGCCGTGGTATGGTAGGTAGGTACCGATTTAACTTGACCCCTATTTCGTTCGGGAGCCCATACAATGTAAGGGTCAAGTTCAATTGGTTTAACTATGTATGTATGGGGACACCCATTAATTTTCAGCTTTTTTATTTTTTTGTTTTTTTTTTTCCTTTATTGTGTGCTATAATACCTCGCTTTATGCCAAATTTCGTGATTCTAGGTCAACGGGAACTAGCATTTACGTTTTCGACCCAAAACCTATAGGGTACTTCCGGTTGACCTAGAATTGTCAATTTTGGTTAAAAGCTAGGTCTTATAGCACAAGTAAAGTCCGAAATATTAAAAAAGTTGAAAATTAAGGTAAATATTGGCCCTTACGAGTTTTTACAAAAATATAAATTATATATATATATTTATAAGGTGTTGATTCAGGACTTTGATTTTTATACACCTAATAGGGACTTTAGACCTCAGTATCTGGTATAAATTTCAACTTGCTAGGTCTACCTGTTCCTGACAAAATCGGTGGTGACACACGGACAGACAGACAACGAAATGATCTCATAAGGGTTCCTTTTTTACCTTTTGAGGTATGGAACCCTAAAAAGAGTGATTGCTTTAGAGACTATTCAGGAAGTAAAAAGGAAATTTAATTTCTATTCACATAGTACAAAATAGATAATAGTTCTAGCCCTACTAGAATACTATCTTAGAGTCAAAGCACCACGCAATTAGGCTTAAAACCAATAAAAATAAAAACTAGCAGCTCTCTGCGGAGGCTTCAAAACATAACAAATAAAATTTGGTTTAACACTTTCTTACTGATGGTACTTGTATTCAACATTTATTTTAAATCGTCATTGGTCGAGAAATCAGGGCTCAGGGGTAGACTGTTTTACCAACATTCTCGATTTTGCGGGGAAAATCGGGATCATAAGTAACCGTAAAGGGAATTTTCGTAAGGAGACCACATTAGAAATTATTTTCGGCTTTTAATTTAGACTACTCTTAAATTAAATCCAACACCCCTGTCACTCATCAATCACCGACCACATCTAACTACATAACCTCAAAATCTAATAAATAGTGAGAGCAAAATGAAACCCAATATAAAACAAAAAAAAAACAATGTCAATGATGCACTCTGTTACCACTGTTAGGGCTAAAACTAATGTGTGCACTTGCAGTACATTCCTGTTCAACCGTGAACAACATGCCAGCTCGCTGTGTAGACCTAATGCATCAATGTCCGAGGCTCTACCAGGTGGTGAATGCCAATAGAAACAATCCCAAGTTTGTAAAAACGCTGGAGCAGCTCCAGTGTGGACTCGATGAAGATAAGGTGAATATATGGCTTAATTTATGTTTTAACCCGAAAATTATATTGGAATTCAACTGGATACTAGACTCCAGACGTTCTGGAGCATAAAATTTTAGGCAGTTTTTAATTCTGTTTATAGAATCCTCGAGTTTGCTGTCCCGTGCAATGGATCCCAAAAGCGTCTTCAGCAAGATCCAAACCTCCTCGGCGTCAGACGCCTACCGTGACAAAACCATCAGTGACGGAACCACCCTTACCTGAAAAAGAGACCTGCAAAAGCCTCAATTCAGGGCATCTGCCTGGGTGGTGTGTGAGTCTGCAGGAATGTCCTAGTCTTTATAAGAAGGCTGTAGAACGCTCACAAGACCCTGCAGTCCGGAATGAAATGTTCAGAATTCACTGCGGATGGGTGAACAATAATCCAAAGGTAAGAGTGATCAAGATATATAAAATAAAACTTGGGACTTTGTTAATAATAATACAATAAAAATTAATATTGCAGGACATTCCACACCAATTCTTGTGTGGAATGTCCTGACACAAGTCTAGTCTAGTCTAGTTACTTAGCATGCTAAGTAACTAGACTTGTGTTATGAGTGCTAGACAACGAATATACTACTTATAAACTTTTATTTTGTAAATAATTTTATACTTAGTCCATAAAAACAACCAGATCACAGACAAATATTTAAGTAATGATAATTAAATGTTTTTGGACCCTGACCGACCGACCTTAGGCCTTGATTTAACGGCCATAAATGTAATGACGTAGCTTTTAGATAACTATTCTGTAACTGCTGTTCGGATTAACTAGCTTTCAACTTATTGAACTATAACATTTCACATAAACTTCATGATTTCTTGTTTTTTTTATTTTTTACCTTCCCGGTGTATTAAAAATGCATGGTCACCCTCGTACCAAATTTAAAAAAGATGCCTATTTCATTAAGATTCTGAAATGGTATAATACGTGGTAGGTATTTAATACAAAATTAATTCCTATTAAAGTGAGCCACAACTTGTGGCGGGACAGCTAGTATTTTATTTAACACAACCATGATTGCTTTTGATTACAACAACTTTAGGTATGCTGCCCCTTCGAAGGCTTTGCTACTCCAGCACCTACACAGCCCACTGAGGAGCTACCTCAGGGTGACGCACCGTCCCAAGACGCTGGAGACTTCGTAGACACCCTGCCGAGCCCGCCCGACTGTGGACCCTTTAATCTGCCCGGGGGCATTCCTAGGGTTGTAGGAGGACGCCCAGCTAAACCTAGTATGTATTCAAAACGTACCCATTGTCCGATACCATCAAGTAACACGAGTAATTCTTAAAAATGAATCCTGATTGTGTTCAAAAATTACTTCACCCAGTTTTTTTTCTAACCATTTTAGAAATGTTTCCCTGGATGACGCTGCTGGGCTATCGTCGTCGTTGGGGCACCGAATGGTGGTGCGGAGGATCTCTTATCTCGACACGACACGTGTTAACTGCGGCACATTGCATTTACGGAAAACAGAAAAATTTGTAAGTTGTGAAAACTGTCGTCAGAACTTACCACACTCATGGCCTAGAAGCAAGGCTGGCACATTCACCAATCTGCTCCTTAGCGCCTTGATGCCAATTTTAAGCACAATACTATAATATTCATTTTTAATAGAGTCCAGTTACCAGCTCTAAAAGAATAATGACAAAACTTCGAATAAAAATTACTTGTTTTGCAAGGAGGTCAGGTTCTCGAATTTTCCTATATATGTAATGGTGTCAGATAATGATGAAGAAAATGAAAAACACGTTTTTTACATATGATAGGTCAGCGTTTGACCACTATCACACCTGCCTGATGGTAGGTTACGATGCGGTCTAAGATGTAACACGCCTTCCTAGAAGATACCTATTCACTTGCGACTAAGACCGATTCCATTCCCTTGCAATTTTTATTATAAATTGAAAAAAAAAAACGGAGAATTTCATAATATTTGTTGTTTAAGTAAATATGCTCAAGTATTGCCTTGCCATCATTGTTTTACTTAGTTATTTGAAGCTCAACACTGTGAATAAAAAAATAAAATGAGGTACAATGTCTGTCTAGGCACCAAGTCCGCCTGGGTGAGCTGGACCTGGATAGAGACGACGATGACGCTACCCCCATCGACATACCCATCAAGAACTCGACCATCCATGAACAGTTTGACCCAGAGATCAATGAGAACGATATCGGGATAATCACCCTCGCTACAAATGTTAAATACACAGGTATGTTACTTATTTCCTTAAGGCGAAAATCTGATATATCCAGAAATAAATTTAAAAATATATTCTTTGGTCTGAATTGATTGAGATGGCTCTATCAAATTTTATTTCAGATTATATCAAACCAATATGTATGCCGATGAGGCCGGACTTGAGATCAAACAATTTCGAAGACTACAGGCCGTTCCTAGCTGGTTGGGGACAAATTAAGTTCGGTAAGTCTCCGGCTACAAGAAACAGGTACAACTGATGACGGTTCCACTGGACAAAATTAACTAAACGACCGAAACCAACATCATACTATTCGTGGTGGTTTCTTTAGAAATCAGACTATACTTTGTTTAATTTTTCAATACTGTGACATACAGGGGTAAATGAGATATAAAAAGTTTTTCCAGGAACAATGTTTTATTCTTGAAATGTAGGTAGGTCATAATAATTTACAACAATAGGTACATCCTTGCAGCCAATCCATAAATTCTTGAGCTATACGAATAACGAATTCATGACAACATCACAAAGACATTTCGCCTTCTACCATTCCAACGTTGACAAGTAGAAAACTTGCCAGCATAATAGGAAACAGATTCTTCTTCTGATATAATGATATTCATTGCAAGTTGTTTTAGTTGGAAGTTGGTAAAAAAAAAACGGCGCTGCGCTTGGTCAGGTTTAGGTATCTTCAACTGTAGTTCGTGTTCAGAAATAGACAAGTGTTACAATACTTTTTAATTTATTTTCAGGAGGTAAAACAGCAACTCATCTTCAGTATATCCAAATACCAGTGACGAATACTGAGGAATGCAGCGAAATATACAAGAAAGACGACGAGGACTTCAAGGCTTTGGACGATCGGTCGCTGTGCGCCGGGTACAAGCAGGGCAGGAAGGACTCGTGCTCCGGAGACAGTGGCGGACCGCTAATGCAGCCTGATGTAAGAGTCTCTTAGAATTAAGTGATACTGAAACTAATAAAATTTCGTTAGCCTTTGATTTGTTTCCATCAAGAGTTAACGTCGATCTAAAGTAGATGATGTCTCGGTGCCGCGTAAGTGCGAATTCTGCAAAGGGCAGGCAAAAGTTTGGGATATGCACGGAATCGATGTTTCACACACATCAGCTAGTAGGTACTTGAACTTTCTGCGTATACCAATACCTACTTTACGATGTTCTTCTTTCCGAAATGTACGGTATAGGAATGATGCTAACCACGAATGTCTAGAGGTATATTAGCCGTATCACTATATCACCATAGTTAACCTTATAAGTTTGACTCCTTGTACACTTGGTTTTATCCACTCTGGTCCGGTTTAAAATCGTTTCAATCCCCCTATTACCGAAATCTATTAGGCTGTTTTTGTAATGGTGGCATCGCCATCGTAACTTACTAAAACCTCATTTATTTATTGCAGACAAGTCCGGAAACTAAGAAGACCACCTTCTACCAAACCGGGATCATCTCTCACGGGAAAAGCTGCGGTGCCCCAGGATACCCCGGGATCTACGTCAGGGTCTCGGAGTATATACCTTGGATAGTTAAACAGACCACCGGGAAAATTGTCTCTTAGTTTAAGATTACTTAAGATATTAAGGCTGAATTACAAGATATTTATATTAAATAATTGCTTTTGACTTATTTTCTTTATTCCACTCGGACGTTTTAAAGATGCTCTCAGCACCACTTAGGTGCATCTTGGTGACCACGCTAGCACTACTACTACCTTCAGCAACGGACTTCCGCAGGGCTCTGTTACGGTGTCGCGACTTCGTACGCGTGGTGGTTTTGTTTTATATACATAAACCTTCATCTTGAATCACTATTAAAATCGCATCGAAATCCATTAGGTAGTTTTAAAGATCTAAGCATTCATAGGGACAGACAGCGGAAAGTGACTTTGTTTTATACTATGTATGTAATATTCTTCGCAATTACAGCCAAACTATCAGGTCTGCTATTCTGCCTTTTTTGTACCCCTACACCAATCAGAGTCTAAGATTTGTAAAACTCAAAATAAAACCATTAAACTTTTTTTTTCCTAAAATCTAATATTTACATTATCATTATATGGTTCTAAAAAAAAATATTTCATTATTTTTTTCTGCAACCTATCTTAAAAACTACTGGCTTTCATGAAGAATAAATCCTGAAAGTTTCGTTCGGCTAGAGCTAGGGCATCATGTTGAAAAATCTAATTGATAGTCCAAAAAGTGAAAATAATCGATATTATTTAGGTAAGTTTAATAAGTTTTGACGACCCAGTTGGCACAATGGTTACCACGCCGGACTGCCAAACAAAGAGTTGCGCGTTCGATTACCGCCTCAGTCAAGTATTTATGCTTAGATATTTGTCTGTGGTTTGGTTGTTTCTATGTATTATAAGTATATATTTACAAAAGAAAAGTATTTAAGTAGTATATCCGTTGCCTAGCACCCATAACACAAGTCTAGTTACTTGGGGCTAGATGGCGATGTGTGGAATGTCTTGTAATATTTATTTATTTATTAAGTTTTGATAAGCGTACGTTATGCTAAAAGTAGAATAACAAGATTTCCATTATTGAACTTAATTCACAAAAAAGGCAGTATCGCAGACCTGATACTTTCGCTGTAATTGCGAATTTCAGGGTAAAATCTGATTTTGACCAAAATTTCACTAAAGTCCAAATAACTTTTGAACCACTACTTATTGCAGAACATACAGGGGGGTTAAATCGATAGGTACTGAGGTCCCCCACCCGCCAGCAACCGATGTTCCACCCCCCAGCAACTGATGATCAACCCCCCTTGTTACACCGTGTATATATAGTGATAGTGGTGAGGATTATATGTATAGATTTAAAATGAGGTTAGTCGTTCTTAGGTACTAACTACTTAGTCACAGGCAATTTCATTAAATCGGCCTGTCTACTCAGTATAATAAATAAATAATAATAAATATTGCAGGACATTTCACAATCGAACGACTAACCTCATTTTAAATCTATACATATAATCCTCACCACTATCACTATATATACACGGTGTAACAAGGGGGGTTGATCATCAGTTGCTGGGGGGTGGAACATCGGTTGCTGGCGGGTGGGGGACCCTCAGTACCTATCGATTTAACCCCCCTGTACGTACTGCAATAATTAGTGGTTCAAAAGTTATTTGGACTTTGGTGAAATTTTGTTCAAAATCAGATTTTACCCCGAAATTCGCAATTACAGCGAAAGTATCAGGTCTGCGATACTGCCTTTTTTTGTGAATTAAGTTCAATAATGGAAATCTTGTTATTCTACTTTTAGCATAACGTACGCTTATCAAAACTTAATAAATAAATAAATATTACAAGACATTCCACACATCGCCATCTAGCCCAAAGCTAAGTAACTAGACTTGTGTTATGGGTACTAGACAACGGATATACTACTTATATACTTTTCTTTTATAAATATATACTTATAATACATAGAAACAACCAGACCACATACAAATATCTAACCATAAATACTTGTCTGAGGCGGGAATCGAACCCACAACCCTGTGTTTGGCAGTCCACCATGGTAACCATTGTGCCAACAGGGTCGTCATACTGTAGATAGGTAAGTATTTTTTTGACTTTAATTTTTTTACTAAAACTTAGTGAAACATGTTGGTAAGTTCTGGAAATTATCTCACAAGGAAAACCGGAAAATCCAGGGACATAAAACATGAATATGTAGACATAATGTAGACTACCTAAGACAGGTAGAACTGGTTACGACAATGTCAAATTAACTATTCAAATGAAAGTAATAATTAATGTAAATAATTATAATCCCGTAGGACTTATTGCAATCATTGCAATTTAATAAAAATAAATTAAAATCAATAGACTAATTGAAACTGAAGATCAGAAAACAAATAAGTCTATATCTACACTATTACCTGGTCATAGACTAAGAAAAAAAGAACTACCTCGTTTAGAAGATTTATGACATTCGTAAAATGGCTTACGGCGATTTTACCTATTCTCGGAAGTACTCATTTTTTAAAATCCCAGCCAGATTTAACGTTAAAACCAAAATAATGTTGTACCTATGGCAGTATTTTAACTGCCCGGATTCTGTTGGTGCGATTTTTTTTCTCTTTTTGATGTTTGTTTTATAATTTTTTTAAGTAAATTTAGTCCATAAGAATTTCTACTGCCTCTGAAAATTCACGGTATCTGGCAAAAGGGATTAAATTTTTCATTACCCGTAATCTTAACTCATTGAGGAGTTTTGTGATGATTTATTGGTCCTGAAGCCAATTAGTTTTAATTTAATAACCGATTTTCATGGCAGATCTTGAAAACTGAGCAATTTGCTGCACGTTCGAGGTCCAATTATGACTAATTTCAACATTAAATAATCATATCAATCGGTAGAGCCATCTTCGACAGACTGACAACCGCCTACTTTTTTTTTAAGTTGATTAAAAAAGCGCAGCTTAAAACGATGTGTTTACAATATAAAGAGAACTGATTCCATCCAGACGCGATCAAAGCAGTACCTACGGTTCTGTTTGATAAGCGCTTATTTATAGATAATATAATATTTACAATATTAAGTAGGATGACGTAATTACAACTTCTTAAGTGCATCTTATTAGTCATATTAAATTAAGTTGGATTTCAGTTCACTTTCAAGTTTTATTTTATTGGTACTTATTTGATAAAAACGAAGTGATTTTGTGTAAAAAAAATGGCGAAAGTGATTTGTTTGTGTGTGTGTTTATTGTCTTTCAGTTTTGTTGATTGTCAGTTTGGTAAGTTGGAAAATATAAATAGTATATATTTATCTGTACATATAAAATGCTTTGTCTTTAATGACTGACTGACGGATCAACGCACAGCCTAAACCGCTGATCGTAGACACCTGAAACTTGCTGGGTGTATTCTTTGTATGACGTAGGCATTCGATAAGAAAGGATTTTCCGAAATTCTACCCTTTAGGGGGTGAAAAGGAGGGGCAAACTTTGTATGAGACAATGTGATTTATGATCCAATCTGCTTCAAGTTTTCGACTTCTACGCGGACGAAGTCGCGGGCAAAAGCTAATCTACTATAAGTTTCGAGCCCGTAGGAATATCGGGATAAAAAGTATGCCTATGCTAAAATCAGCCTTCAATTTGTCTGTAATAGCCTAGGACAATTAGAATAAGCAGACATGAATTCATGAGTTTAAAAATACATGCATTGCCAATTTGTCGGTCTATTTGGTAACTACGCAATTTAAAACTACTGAACCTATTGAAATCTGGGTTTTACTATTGGATAGCTTCATTTTCTGGGAAGATCGTGGTATACATAAAAAATATCATGTAGAATTTGATCGTGGTATACATAAAAAAATATCATGTAGAATTTGAATTATCAACAAAATATGAACTAATGCGGTCTTCCTTTAGGTCTGACCAACATTGCTGACGGCATCAGCCATGTTCTTCGACCAAAACGTAACGTGGAAGACAAAGGTAAGTCGCTTACTTCCGTTCATACCACTGCGGCTGCTCTGTCTTGTTCTGACATAGCTTAACAAATAATTACTATGTGGTTTACTGAATTTAGAACTATTTGTTAATCTGTCATACATCCACTGCTAAATGTGTATTCCTCCAGTACCTTCCTGTCCAACCGTGAACAACATGCCAGCTCGCTGCGTAGAGCTAATGCATCAATGTCCGAGGCTCTACCAGGTGGTGAATACCAATAGAAATAATCCCAAGTTTGTGAAAACGCTGAAGCAGCTCCAGTGTGGACTGGAAGACGATAAGGTGAAATATTATTTTCTGTTTCGTTGGTTATTTTAAACTAGAATAGAATTTTACTGGATACTAGTCTCCAGAAGCTCTGGATGTACCTAGGTGTTACACAAGCCTACTCAATCTAATACATGTTGGAGGCATTACAGCGTGGATTAAAGTTACTGGCGCTATATTAACCTACATAAGAAAGTTCAACATTGTTAAGGATTAGAATTTAAGTTTAGCTGTTTTACTTCAACAGTGGTCCATGTACAAATCTATGGTCTGTATTCGTGGTAAGACTACAAGAATCTAAAATATTCTTGTAATTTCTTCGTTATCCACAGTCTTCAACTGGCACTAATTTTATCCCAAAATATCTTATGAAGCTTATCATCAAATCTTATAGAAACAAAACAAGTATTACAGTGCTAGGGGACACTAGGGGTTAACAATTTACAACAGAAGTTCTTTATTCGGTTTGTAGAACCCACGAGTATGCTGTCCCCTGGAATGGATTCCAAAAGCGTCGTCAGCAACAACCAAACCTTCTCGGCGTCAGACATCTACCGTGACAGCAATGACGCCACCACCAGTGACGAAACCACCAGTGACGCAAGCACCAGCGACGGAACCACCAGTGACGGAAGAAGACACCTGTAAAAGCCTCAATTCAGGTTACCTGCCTGGGCGGTGCGTTAGCCTGCAGGAATGTCCTAGTCTTTATAAGCAGGCTGTAGAACGCTCGCAAGATCCTGTGGTCCGAAACAAAATGTTCAGAATTCACTGCGGATGGGTGGATCATAACCCACAGGTAAGAACCGTAGAACTGCATGGAAAAACGAGATTAAAAATTTGAACTTCATCCATAAATATAAAATTCAAAGTCTTACCTGACTAATTTATCAGCTCAAGTCAATATAATCGGCCTACAGTTTGGCATACAGATAGCTACTATGACGTAATTTCCTAAGAATTTAGAAAAATTTCAACCCCCATGCTGACGAAGTAATAATAAATCAAAGCTAATTTAAAATAGTTTCATGATTTTGTCCCAAACCGAACTTTTTTATTTTAACACAGTCATGATTGGTTTTGATTATACAACCTCAGGTATGTTGCCCCCTGGAAAGCATTGCTACTGAGCCTACTCCAGCGCCTACTCAGCCTACTCCAGCACCTACTCAGCCTACTCCAGCACCTACTCAGCCTACTCCAGCGCCTACTAAGCCTGCTCCAGCACCTACTCAGCCTGCACCAGCACCTACTCAGCCTACTGACGAGCTTCGTCAAGGTGACACACCGTCCCAAGACGCTGGAGACGTCGTAGACACCCTGCCGAGCCCGCCCGACTGTGGACCCTTAAACCTGGCCATTCCTAGGGTAGTAGGAGGACGCCGAGCTATAATTAGTACGTATGAAATCCGTACCCGAAACATGTAAAATACAACCAGAACTGTCAAGAGTAAATCTCAAAAAATAATTTATGTGTTTAAAAATTAGGTACTTCACCCAGTTTTTCTAAATATTTTAGAAATGTTTCCCTGGATGGCGCTGCTGGGTTACCGTCGTCGTTGGGAAACCAATTGGCGGTGCGGGGGATCTCTTATCTCGACACGACATGTACTTACTGCAGCACATTGCATTTATGGGGAAGAGAAGAAATTGTAAGTTGAAAAAACGGCCATTCCGATTCTATGGGTATATCGGGATCAAAAAATGGGGTGTGGCTGTGTTATGGACACGGCTGTTTATTGTACGTGAATACGTGTCATAGCGGGTAATAGTTTCTATATAAAATATTATTATTTATGTATGCCATAATCATAAGAAGTCCTCCGGGTTTACATGTTTTGTTTATGATGGCAACTGTTTACGTTATTGACACTGCTTGACTCGGGCATAATAATATGGTGTTTTATTAGTACCATTCGATTGCTTTTGAGATGCCCTTTCCAACCGTATACGATCTCTCTATTTTGATCTGGCTTTTCGACGCGTATCGACATTATTTATTTTTTGATATTATTTTTTTATTTTAACACGTTATTTTATCCAGAGTCACAATTTTACACTAATGATTATATACATATAATCGATAGATATTGACTCGGTCAAAATCTACGTCGTAGCTTTTATACTAAATAGAAATCTCGATACGCAGCAAAACAAACTTCAAAATGGCGGGGTTACCTAGCGTAATAAATTCTTTGATTCTTAAGTTATTCAGTGGTGTAATTGAAATTTGGATAGGGATGATAGATAAGGAGCTGCAACACTAAACTGTATCTCACGATTTTGTTATCATTCGATTTTTTTAAATTGCGTCCCTATGGAAGCAATTCTAAAGAGGTATCCACGTCAAAAGTAGCCTATTATGTTAATTCAGGTATCTAGCTATCTACAAACAGAGTTTCATCCCAATCGGTTCAGTAGTTTTTAGGTAAAGGAGTAGCAAACATATACTAACTAACACGCAAACTTTCACATTTATAATATTAGTAGGAAGTAGAATTGGGCTTACTTTCATAAATTCCCGTGATCGTCAGTTCTTTTTTAACTTGAAGCTGTTAATGCTGGTCCTTTTCAACGTATTATAAGCTTAAATGCAAGCTTTTCAGGATTATATTGCTCATAATACTTATGGCTTTAATTAAATAAGTAAATTTACAATGGTTGTGTTCAGGTTTCAAGTCCGCCTCGGTGAGCTGGACCTGGCTAGAGACGATGACGGTGCTACCCCCATCGATATCCCCATCAAGAAATGGATCATCCATGAACAGTTTGACCCAGAGATCAACGAGAACGATATCGGGATGCTTACTCTTGCTACAGATGTTAAATACACAGGTATGTCAGCTATTTGCTTTTATAAGACCGATAACTTGACACCCCTAGAAAGAAATTCTCAAAAACTATTCTTTATGAGATTGCTGACCTATATTTTCAAGTGGTCTAAACATTGAGCACTCAGTCTATCGATACAAATTTTCTTTCAGACATAATCAGACCCATATGTTTGCCGATGAAGCCGGACTTGAGATCTCAAAATTACGAGAAGACAATGCCGTTCCTAGCTGGTTGGGGACAAACTAAGTTCGGTAAGTATTTAGGTACTAGGTAACAGGCAGAACTGATGAACGCTCCTACAGAGTAGACTAACTAAACCAATGAGAACAACATGAAGTTTTGTTGTTTAACGCACTTGATGAAGCAAGGGTCACGAGATTTTGGTTTCTTAGACATAACTTTTTCAGTTTTTTGATACTTTTTTATTTATTTCCAGGGGGTGAAACGGCAACTCACCTCCAGTACATCCAAATACCAGTGACGAATACTGAGGAATGCAACGAAGTCTACAAGAATGACGATGAGAATTTCAAGCCTTTAGACAACAGGTCGCTGTGCGCCGGGTATAAGGAGGGCATGAAGGACGCGTGCTCCGGGGACAGTGGTGGACCGTTGACGTACCGTTATGTGAGTTAAAATAAAGTGAAACTGAAACCACTAAGACTTCGTTAGTCTTTTGATTTTTTAGAGGTAAGAGTTAACAACTCGGCAAGGCGTAGGGTCTTTTTTTAACCCGCGACGCACAAACGACGGGGTGTTATAAGTTTGATGTGTGTGTGTGTCTGTCTGTGGCCTCGTAGCTCCCGAACGGATGAACCGATTTTTATTTAGTTTTTTTTTGTTTGAAAGGTGAATTAGTTGGGAGTGTTTTTAGCTATGTTTGATCGGTTTAGCCGTCTGAAAGTTATCAGGGATAAAAGTTAGGATTAAAAACCGAATGTAAGTAGATATGCTCCAGTGGGGTATCAAATGAAAGGGCATAATTTGTACCTTAAAATTATCTATGTTTGTTGTTTATTCTTACTATTTAATTAGGGCAAAAAAGGCCTATTGATACGTCAAACGTTTACGAGCAATAAAATATTACAATAATCATCGCTTCCATTTCCTTTATTTGTGTGCCTCTAGGTGAGATTTGTCCACAAAAGTGATGCCGTAATATAACGTCCTTTCGGATATATGTAAATCCGACCGGATCGGATATATGTAAAAATTTGAGATTCTCATCACAAACGCCTTAAAAATCGACGTTTTTGCACCCTTAGTGAGTACTTGAATTTTCGGCGTGGGTACATACATATACTTAACGATGTTCTCTGTCACGAGAAAATTTTGATGTTATTACTAGTTCCAATATCTTAATAATGAAATTCACCATATCGAATGCCATTTAATCATCATAGGTTCATCATGTTTTATGCGAAAAATTACAAAACGAAACATTAAAATCAAACTCTAAACTTATTTTCTGGATAATTTATAAAAAATTAAATACATTTTTCAGATTGTATACCTACCTGGTTCCTATTATTATTATGTAATAGTGTTGTACTCGTTAAATACCTACTTACCTATAGACTGACGTTAACTTATTCATTACTTAATATCACGTCAAACCTCCGTGGTTTTTATATGTTAAGTAGACCTATGTTTGTGTATGATTGTTAATATGATAAATAAAATAAAAAAAAGGTACTATAATGTACCTTTTTTTTTGTTTGTCTGTTTTTAAGTTTGACTCTCAAGCTCTCAGTATATGGCTAGGTTCCATCCACCTCGGTCCCGTTTAGAAATTGTTTCATCTACCTCATTTATTTATTGCAGATAAATCCTGAAACCAGGAGCCGCCCCAACTTCTACCAAATCGGGATCATCTCTTATGGGAAAAGCTGCGGTGCCCCAGGATACCCCGGGATCTACGTGAGGGTCACGGAGTACATACCCTGGATAGTTAAACAGACCACCGGGAAAATCGTCTCTTAGTTTAAGATTAAATAACATAATCAGGCTGAACAAGATATTTATAATAAATCATTGCTTTTGACTTATTTTCTACATCCCCCTACAATATTTAGACTTCTTAAAGACGCTCTCAGCAACAGACCATTTAGGTGCATCTTGGTAACCACGCTAACAGAATTAGTATCTTTAGCAACGGACTTCCGCAGGGCTCTGTTATGGCACCGCTCTTATTTATATGACTGATGCCAACGCTGCCGATGCTGATGCTGATGACATGTGAGGTTAATATGAGATTTTAAACGAGTTTAGTCGTACTTATATACTAACTACTTTTTCACAGACAATGTCCTGTCTACTCCGTATAATGTAAATAGGTAAGTCTTTTTTCTTTTAATCTTGACTGACTTAATTTTTTACAAATGCTTAGTGAAGAAAACATGTTGGTAATCAGGTTTCAGTTTTGTTGATTGTCAGTTTGGTAAGTTGGAAAATATGAATTACTAGCTGCGCCCCAAGTCCCCATCACTTGGGAATATCAAAATAAAAAGTAGGTTATAGCCGTTGTCAATAAATGGACTATCCAACACAAAAATATTGGAACGAAGTCCCTTATCGCGCGTTGCGAAAGGGGGCTAGACGGAAAAACTTAAGACCAAGAGTTGTAACGACACTTTTTTATTACAATTCCTTTACTAATTAATTAATTAAATAAATAAATATTACAGAACATTCCACACATCGCCATCTAGCCCCAAGCTAAGTAACTAGACTTGTGTTATGGGTGCTAGACAACGGATATACTACTTATATACTTTTCTTTTGTAAATATATACTTATAATACATAGAAACAACCAGACCACAGACAAATATCTAAGCATAAATACATGTCTGAGGCGGGAATCGAACCCGCAACCCTGTGTTTGGCAGTCCGGTATGGTGACCATTGGGCCAACTGGGTCGTCAATTGAAAGGAACTTCGTTCCATCCAGGTGTCCCTTGACACCTTTCAAGTTTTTTTTTCAAACCAGTAGTTCCTGAGATTAGCGCGTTCAAATAAACAAACTTCAGCTTCAGCTTTATAATATTATATTTTAGTTTAGATAGAAAAACTTCCGTAGGAATATCGGGATAAAAAGTAGCGTATGCTGAAATCAGCCTTCAATTTGTCTGTAATAGCCTATAGGTTATATTCTATATCAGGAAGAAAGGACAAAAAGTATCTTAGAATAAGCAGACATAAATCCATGAGTTTTAAAATACATGCCAGTTTATCTCTCTATTTGGTACTTAAGCAATTAAAAACTACTGAACCTATTAAAATCTGGTTTGTACTATTGGATATCTTAATCTTCTAAGAAGATACTTTACATCAAAATGCATTTAGTAGAATTGGAATTATCAACGAAATATGAACTAACACGGATTAAACTGCGGGGGCGTAGTAAGAAATAATAATGATCTAACAGTGTGTTATCTTTCCTTTAGGTCTGACCAACATTGCTGACGGCATCAGCCATGTTCTTCGACCAAAACGTAACGTGGAAGACAAAGGCAAGTCGCTTACTTCCGTTCATGCCACTGCGGCTTCTATGCCTTGTTCTGACATAGCTTAACAATTAGTTACTATATGGTTTACTGAATTTAGAACTATCTGTTGTTCTGTCATACATCCAATGCTACCAAAAATAATTAATGTGTATTCTTCCAGTACCTTCCTGTCCAAACGTGAATAACATACCAGCTCGCTGCGTAGAGCTAATGCATCAATATCAGAGACTCTACCAGGTGGTGAATGCCAATACAAATAATCCCAAGTTTGTGAACACACTGGAGCAGCTCCAGTGTGGACTTGATGACGATAAGGTGAAATATTATTTTCTGTTTTATTGGTGACAATGTAGATAAAGTTATCTATTTATCTCAGCTACTTTTACTTTTACTGTTTTCCTATTTTCATGACAACTCATGTTGACTGGTTGCCTCGGTGACCAAAGAGAATTTTGAGATGTCTAGTGCGAGGGAAAGTAGCCCACAACAAATTAATGTTTTAAACGTAATACTACTGGATACTAGACTCCAGAAGTAGGTCAGTAGGTGCTACACAAGCCTATCTACTCAATCTAATACATGTTGGAGGCACTACAGTGTGGATTAAAGTCGCTGGCGCTGTATAATCATCAAGATTAGAAACTTCGATTTTGTTAAAAACTAAAAATCAATCAAAAAATAAAAACAAATCAATGGTCTGTGTTCGTGGTAAGACTACAAGAATCTCCAATATCCTTGTAATTTCTTTGTTACCCATAGTCTTCAAACTGGCACAAATTGTTTCCCAAAATATCTTTTGATAGAACAATAACAAGTATTTTATTGCTAGGAGTTAACCATTTATAGCATAAGTTCTTTTTTCGGTGTGTAGAACCCACGAGTATGCTGTCCCCTGGAATGGATTCCAAATGTGTCGTCAGCAACAACCAAACCTCCTCCGACATCTACCGAGAGAGCAATAATGACGCTACCACCAGTGACGACACCACTAGTAACGCAACCACCAATAATGGAATCACCAGTGACGGAACCATCCTTACCTAAATTAGACAACTGCAAAAGCCTTAATTCAGGCTACCTGCCTGGGCGGTGCGTGAGCCTGCTGGAATGCCCTGATCTTTATAAACAGGCTACAGAACGCTCGCAAGATTCTATGGTTCGGAACGAAATGTTCAGAATTCACTGCGGATGGGTGTACAATAATCCACAGTAGTGTACGGAATTCTCAGAAATTAATCCTGATTGACACCAGTGATGTCTGAAACGTGATTTTACCCAGCTTCTTCTAAATATTTTAGATATGTTTCCCTGGATGGCGCTGCTGGGTTACCATCGTCGTTGGGAAACCGAGTGGCGGTGCGGGGGATCTCTTATCTCGACACGACATGTACTTACTGCAGCACATTGCATTTACGGGGAAGAGAAGAAACTGTAAGTTGAGAAAACGGACATATGCCCATGGCTAGAAGCAAGGCTGAAACATTCACCAATCTCCCCTTACCAGTGTTACCTTTGTCTTAATGCCTGAAGCCTTTACTTCCGCATATTATAACATTACTAGCTGCGCTCTGCGGTTTTATCCGCTTAAGTCCTGATCCAGTGGGAACATCGGGATAAATTAGCCTATATGTTAATCCAGGTCTGCAGCTATTTACATGCCGAGTTTCAACGCAATCAGTTCAGTAGTTTTTGCTTGAAGGAATAACAAACGTACGTACAAAGACACATACTCACACACAAACTTTTACATTTATAAGGGTTCGTCTTTCATAAACTTCCGTGACCAGCTTTTAAACTTGAAGCTGGCACGCTTTATACAAGCTTTTCTTAATCATATTACTCATAATAAAATATGCTTCTGGCTTCAAATAAATAAACTTCGCTTCGGTAAAATGGCTGTCTTCAGGTTTCAAGTTCGACTCGGTGAGCTGGACTTGGCTAAAGACAATGACGGTGCTACCCCCATCGACATACCCATCAAAAAATGGATTATTCATGAACAGTTTGTCGCAGAGATCAATGAGAATGATATAGGGATGCTCACTCTTGCAACAGACATTAAATACACAGGTATGCTATTTTCTTTTGACATATCTGTATACCGATATTATGACACCCCAAAAATAAATTCTCAAAAACTATATGAGTGTTGTTTATAGGACTTCACACTAACCTCACATGATCCTCATAGACCACGTTTTTCTCAGCCGGCCGGCGAGAATGTTTCGGAGGATGTTTCACTCGTTTTTTGGGTCCTCACATAACGCGCAAGGTCTATAGGTCACCCTCGAACGTTTGGGCTAGTTATCACGCATAATTTATTAGGCACTCCCGTTTTTTTAAGGAATCGAAAAAGGGCGCGAGTCCTGTCGTCGTAGATGCCATTGAACACCTTCATTTATTCGAATTAAATAGTTCTACTTGCTGCCGCTAGGGGCGCTATTAGTAGTAGTAGGAAGTTATTAAGATTCGGCCGGAAGTGGAAGTCCTAATACCTTTTCTCATTGAACTTAGATCGATACCTCATTACCAATTGCCACCAAAAAAGAGGGAAAGTGGGGAAATGCCTTTTACTTCAGAAAAAGAGGAAACCATTTCGCGAAAAAATATTATGCTAATAACAAGTATGTACTCAACTAGACTTCCGGTACGGAACAATGAGATTGTTGACCTGTGTTTTCAAGTGGTCTAAACATTGAGCACTCAGTCTATCGATACAAATTTTCTTTCAGACTTAATCAGATCAATATGTTTGCCGATGAGGCCGGACTTGAGATCTCAGAGTTACGAGAAGACAATGCCGTTCCTAGCTGGTTGGGGACAAATTAAGTTCGGTAAGTATCCAGGTACTAGGTAACAGGCATAACTGATGAAGGCTCCTACAGAGTAGACTAACTAAACCAATGAGAACAACATGAAGTTTTGTTGTTTACCTAACGCACTTGACAAAGCAAGGGTCACGAGATAGGTAGTTTTTTCTTAGATATAACTTTTTCAGTTTTTTGATACTTTTTTATTTATTTCCAGGAGGTAAAACAGCAACTGACCTTCAGTTCATCCAAATACCAGTGACGAATACTGAGGAATGCAGCGAAATATACAAGAAAGACGATGAGACGTTCAAGACTTTAGACAACCGGTCGCTATGCGCCGGATACAAAGAGGGCAGAAAGGACGCGTGCTCCGGAGACAGTGGTGGACCGTTGATGCACCGTTATGTGAGTTCAAATAAACTGAAACCACTAAAATTTCGTTAGTCTTTTGCATTTTGAAAAGGCGTAGAGTCTGTGGAACTAGCATGCTAGGTTAGCAATAAAATGTGACAATAATCATAGCTTTCATTTCCTTTATTTGTGTGCTCTGTGTGGATTTGTCCACAAAAGTGATGCCGTAATATAACCACAATATTACTTCCTTCCTTCGGTCCGTCGTCCATGTAGATTGAAATTCGCATCACAAACGCCTTATTTCTACATTTCTGCACCATCAGCGAGTACTTGAACTTTCGGCAAAAGTACATACTTAATACAAAAGTACATACTACGTTTGTATGGAGAGGTACCCTTTCACGATATTAGAACTGGTGTTTTCAATTTTTTTTTGTCTTTATTTCTATAAATCTTGTGACGGAGATCATCGTTACTCTATCGTTAGAAGTTGTTTCATCTACCTCATTTATTTATTGCAGAGAAATCCTGAAACCAAGAAGACCAGCTTCTACCAAATCGGGATTATCTCTTACGGGAAAAGCTGCGGCGCCCCAGGATACCCCGGGATCTACGTGAGGGTCACGGAGTACATACCCTGGATAGTTAAACAGACCATCGGGAAAATCGGAATACTCTTAATTACTAATCATACCCATGATAATCATAAAATATTAAATCAGTCAATTACTTATTTTTTTATGTTCCACTAAAATATTTTGGTTTCTTGAAGCAGCTCTCAGCAATAGACCATTCCAGGTAACCACGCTAGCAGAACGGCTTCGTCTTCATTCTTCCCGATTTAAAATTACCTAAAAAAATCCTAACTCTACCCGATTTCTTTCTGGCATTTAGAAAAAAGTAAGAGTACAGTTGACATGAGGTATTGTAAACATTTTAGCTAGCGATAAAATGTTTCATTCGTCCTACTTCCTACTAATATTATAAATGTGAAAGTGTGTGTGTGCGGGCGTGTATGTATGTTTGTTACTCCTTCACGCTTAAACTACTGGACCGATTGCGATGAAACTCGGTATCTAGATAGTTGCTGGAGACCTGGATTACCACTTCTTTTTATCCCGAAATTCCCACGGGATCGGGACTTACGCGGGTGAAACCGCGGGGCGCAGCTAGTTATAATTGGGATGATAATATAAATCTAGTATCCTTAGCAACGGACTTCTTTAAGGTTCCGTAGTGGCACACCTCTTATCTTCTCCTAATTTACTGTTGGGAAATTCAACCAAAATCACTTTCCATTAAAAAAACTTGAGAGGTGTCAAGGGCCACCCGGATGATGGAACGAAGTTTCTTTCGATTAATTAGTGAAGGAATTGTAATAAAATTTTATTTTTTTAAGTTAAAATTATTTTTATTATCAACAAATATAATGTTACATAAACTTACTCAGTAGGCTCAATTTTAGTAATTGTTTTCTATGAGAGGGAGAGAGAGAGAGAGAGAGAGAGAGAGAGAGAGAGAGAGAGAGACAGACAGACAGAGAAACACGCGCACGCCCGCGCCGCACGGCTTACAACTAAAACAAAAAGTGTCTTTACAACTTTTGGTCTGAATTTTTTCCGTCTAGCCCCCATTCGCAACGCGCGATAAGGAACTTCGTTCCAAAATCTATAATAGGTATTATATTAAAACCTATGGCAAGTTTCGTCCCGCTTGTAAAATACGAATAGAGAAGTCCCAACTAACAGATTTTTTTACTATCTTTTTATTTTTTTTATTATCTTTTTACCTTTACAATAAAATCTGACACTACGAGATTTTGTTACATGGCATTTGTTGTTATAAAGTCCTCTATACAATGCTATATAATTTAAAGGTTGCCACCAGACATGAATCAGAGACGCTTTACTCGCTCGTTCAATAATATGAACCAACATACAAATTAACGTATCAAACACTTACATCAAATTGAATAAGCATTTTTTGTTCGTTACAGTGGTGAATTATTCTCAGTTAGTGTACAGCACGTGAATATTCGACACGGTTGGACAATTACAATACTGGATCAAATTATCAATTTTATTTTGTAGGTAAACCATAAGGTATTTCCTACTAACAACTTGTCGATTACGATTATATTAAATCGGACAACCTACTCTCCTATATTGACTCTGATGTCAATTTATTAGTGATTTTTTCTTATTATCTTGTTTTATATTTCCTTTTTCTAATCATCATAATATCTGTGTCTATTCAAAAAGCGTTTATAATTTAAGGTGCGTTTAATTGTAGGTACCCTTCTAAATAGATAGAATAAGGATAGGTAGGTAGGTAAAGTAGTTTTAAGATTATTGTAACACTTTTTGTTAAAAATTGGTGTTGTCCAATTTTAGGGATTTCCCAAACTCTGGGTAAATTAGGGTTACTTTCCCAAGGTATTATTATTCTTCATATTTTTTGGAGTATGTGTTTTTTTTCTATAATATTTTTTTTTTGTAAGAGGGGTTCTACACGCACGGGGTGGGTTAAACCCGGTATAAAAAATGACTAAAAGCTACCATTGAAATAAATTGACATCCGTAATAGCTCCTTACATGACGAAGTAGTAGGTAAATACCTATTCAATCACCTCGATAGGTAGGTACCTACTGTTTTACCAACTCATATTATATTCAGTATGCGGTCAATCTCACGGACATTTCAACTCTGACCAACACCGAGAGTAGCCATGACAGTGTAATATAAATATTTTTAACAAATAAAAACTATTTGTTGTGGAAACTATTTTGTGAATTCGTGGAAAAATGGCGGCGTTTTTTAATTTGTTTTTGTGTTTTTTGTGCATCGGTTTTGTTAATTGCCAGTTTGGTGAGTATTTTTTATAATTATTTAATTTTTACGTTATGATAGCTATAAAATATTTTAAATGCTCAATTAACTTAGGTCAATAATTACCTAACGATTACCTACCTATAGCAATTGAAAATTAAATGTTATCTGTGGTCATCTTGGGCCTGTGATGCAAATATGAAATTTACTTGACAATTACTACATGCACAAATCGTTCGAAGCCATAAACTTGAATAAAAAATACAATATATCATAGCCACGGTTCCTAACCTGGCAGTAAGTATTACCCCTAACTGCTGAAAGGGTAACTAAGTTGTTAAAAAGGATTAGCCGGAGCCGCGCTTGAAGAAATTAAAAAACCGCTATGAAAATTATTATCTAGGATTAACCTAATAAAATATAGGATGGAAGATGAAACTTGTTGCAAGAAGAAACCGTACCTGATGAACGGTATAATAGTTTACTGCCACCCATCATTATAAACAACGGGGACATAAAGCCAATTTTATTAATAAAAAAAACTAACAGCTGTGCAAAAAATACGATAGTGCACATAAAACTTGCACATAGTGTTCATTATCTATGAGAAGGCATACAACCGGGTACCCCGTGAGATTTTGTAAAAGGATTTAGCGAAAGGTAATACCAGAGGCTTTATAAGTTAAAAGTCTTTCAAATCAAGCAAAACTTGTAACATGTAACACGAACTTCAGTACTCTACGTTGAGCCTTCAGTTTTGTTGTCTACTGTACCAAACAATACTAATTTTTAAAACATCCGTGTTATATGAATTGTGGCATCCAATAACCACACGTCAAGAGATAAATGGAAAAACTTAATAGCGCAAAAAGTAAAACATAATTGTATATACTTACAGTGTAATAATTATTGTATACTATAGAAGACATTGAATTAACTATTCTTAGCACCAGTATAGAGGTCTTACACCTACACAGAGGCGTAGAAAATACAATATTGTAACTTTTCTAACCTTCGCAAGGGTTATGTATAATAAAAAATTACCCAATTCTAAAAACTACCAACATTTTTAAATGACACATGATAAAAAATCACCAGCCATAAAATTACCAAATATTACTATTTTTCATCTTACCTCATATGTATACTTAACAGGCAAGGGTACCGGCACTCTCTCCATACAAACGTACTCGACTGTTTCCTCCCTGGATAATGAAACTAGAGCAAATATTTTTGTTGCTTAAAACTTATAACAGCCATGACCAAGCCCCTATGTTTTGTTTTTAAAATCCTATGATATTTAGAAAATAAAAAAAAAACAAAAACATAGGGGCATAGTCAGGGCAGTTATAGGTTTTATGCAACAAAAATAGTTGTGCTAGTGTCATTATCCAGGGAGGAAACAGACGACTACGTTTGTATGGAGAGAGTGCCGGTACCCTTTCACCTTAACTTAAATAAAATAAAAAACTTACTTAGGAATACAGTTTTGAAGGTCATTTCATGTTATAGATTACGCGAAACGACCCAGTTGACGACCCAGTTGGCACAATGGTCACCATGCCGGACTGCCAAACACAGGGTTGCGGGTTCGATTCCCGCCTCAGACAAGAATTTATGCTTAGATATTTGTCTGTGGTCTGGTTGTTTCTATGTATTATAAGTATATATTTACAAAAGAAAAGTATATAAGTAATATATCCGTTGTCTATCACCCATAACACAAGTCTAGTACTTAGCTTGGGGCTAGATGGCGATGTGTGGAATGTCCTGCAATATTTATTTATTTTTTTATTTTAAACTTT
This sequence comes from Idaea straminata, assembly GCA_951213275.1. Taxonomy (NCBI): domain Eukaryota; kingdom Metazoa; phylum Arthropoda; class Insecta; order Lepidoptera; family Geometridae; genus Idaea; species Idaea straminata. The sequence continues at coordinate 1,059,731 of OX577862.1, forward strand.
TGTTATTTTAAATTTATAAAAAGACATAAGTACTTACCTAACAAAATGTTTGTCTCGAATATATAAAGATATAATACCTCGATTTGGTACGGTTTTTGGTAGATTTACAAAGTTATAGGAAATTTGGTACAGGGTTCGGATTTATGCTATCTATCTCGGCTTGCATTTTGCCCGTTTGTTCCATTCCAGTTGTATCTCTAAAAGGGTTGTAACATTTTCGTATAGTTTCGTCAGCCATTTTTGCTTTTCTTAGTTGCGTGGGCCACCTTTCAAATAAATGGACAACAAAGTAACAGAAAAAAAATCTCGTAAGTAAGTGACTCTAAGTGCCTGTTACGCGGCATTTAAGTTCAATTTTTTTTATAGAAATGCTGAGGGGTCGTAGCTATCCTATAATAGAAAATTATAAATAGGTCATATTTAGAGGAAAAGGCCTCTGTTGTTATTCGAATCACAAATAAATATTTTTTAATCAAACTAGGCTAAAACCTAACCTGCCCTTCACAATACAATCTGAAATCTGAAGAGTGTCAGTTTATATTGGTCACTGGATGATAATCAGAAGTCTCCGTGACCGTATCCTTGGCCTCAACAGATTATTTGAGAACGAGGCAAAACAATAACTTGATATTTATGAAGAATATAGGTACCTACCTACTTAATCGAAATGGCCTTTTATTCGATAGATAGCACTATTTAAAAGAGGTTAAAGTTCCTTCTTCAAATTCGAATAACTCACTTCAGTTCGTCTTTTGCGTTTGTAAAAATCATACCTATCAATCGCATCTCTAATCTTAATTTCCGCAGTATACCATTTAAAATACAATCTTTAGTAAAAAAAACTTGAGAGATATCAAGGGACACCCGGTTGGAATGAAAAAAAGACGAAACGAAAATAAGCGGCTTGCTTTCTATGAGAAAGAGAGAGAGACAGACAGAGAAACACGCTTACAATACAACTATAGCAAAAGTGACGTTACAACTTTTGGTCTTAATTTTTTCCGTCTAGCCTCCTTTCGTAAGGCGCGATAAGGAACTTCGTTCCAAAAATAGGTAAAAGGGAAATCGGCGGACGCAGAGAGCATGCGATCGATCGCTGGAAGTCTTTGGGAGAGGCCTATGTCTACGCCTATGTTCAGTAGCTTGCTAAATATATGTTAAACTAGCAGCGCTCCGCAGTTTCACCCGCGTAACTCCCAATCCCGTGGGAATATCAGGATCAAAAGTAGCCTATAGCCTTCCTCGATAAATGGACTATCCAACACAAAAATATTTTTTCTATTCGAACCAGTAGTTCTTGAGATTAGCGCGTTCAAACAAACAAACAAACAAACTCTTCAGCTTTATAATATTATAGTGTAGAAGTATAGATATATTATGCCTAATTATATACGAAGTTTTTTGTATATAGAATAAATTACTTTGCTCCAGTTTGATATCCAAACTTGATATTATGTTTTATATCAAGAGGTTAAAGACCCTCTGTTAGGTATGTAGATAACCTAAGTACCTATACCTACCTAAATTAATTATGTCATTTTACTTTTCCTTATTATTAATGTAAAATAGGATAACTGTGTTAAATTAATATTGAATCATGGAAAAATAAAATACAGTAATTTATAACTCAATTATCTATACTAATATTATAAAGCTGAAGAGTTTGTTTGTTTGAACGCGCTAATCTCAGGAACTACTGGTTCGAATAGAAAAAATATTTTTCTGATAGTCCATTTATCGAGGAAGGCTATAGGCTATTTTATATTTCATATTCCCACGGGATCGGGAGTTGCGCGAGTGAAACCGCGGAGCGCTGCTAGTAATATTATAAAGCTGAAGAGTTTGTTTGAACGCGCTAATCTCGGGAACTACTGGTTCGAATTGAAAAAATATTTTTGTGTTGGATAGTCCATTTATCGAGGAAGGCTACTTTTCAATTTGATATTCCCACGGGATCGGGACTAACGCGGGTGAAACCGCGGAGTGCTGCTAGTTTCATATAAATAGCACCTAAATACATACAAATATATACTTAAAACGAAATACCTACTAATCTACCTAGTTATATTTTGTGTAAGTACCAAAAAAGTTATAGGATATTGCGGTTACCTTTTGTTAGATCGAACTTAAACAAGAGTTAATTTTACTGACCAAAAAAAAAACAAAATTACCAAAAAATGTACGGACTTACACAAAACATGGTAATTAATTATTTTTTATTGTAATGGTAAGAATAACTTCTTAAAAGACTCATTTTTAACCGACTTCAAAAATGAAGGAGGTTCTCAATTCGGTTGTATATATCACAAATTGAAGAATTGTTTTAGGGGGAAATATTTAATCATTACATAGTATAAAACAAAGTCACATTTCGCTATCTGTGCCTATATATGCTTAAATCTTTAAAACTACGCCACGGATTTTGATTCAATTTTTTAAGTGGATAGAGTGTTTCAAGAGGAAGGTTTATATGTATAATACATGCATAATATAGCATTGCGAAGCCGGGGCGGGTCGCTAGTCACCTATAAAATGTTTGACAGTCGTGTAGCCCCGAAGACCTTGTGCTGGTCATCGCACCTTGAGTCGTCTGTGTGGTGGCTGCAGTACACCATCTAGGTATCTACAACTAGGTCGTTGTCTTGTCAAGAAGTTGTACCATATGAGCTGTCTCACTGTGCCGATCTCAAATAAATTGGGATAGGAATTGAAAGAAAATATTTTAAAGTTTCCCAATCTTAAAAAAACATTTAGGGCAGCTTGCTCGAGATTGTGCTTATGCAATAAACACAAGGTTGATAATATTTAAAATTTGACACTTTGTTCATGTGTAAGAGCTTTTAACCAAAACATGAGCTTATTTCTTTACATAAAAAACTACCGGTTGTCTGTAAACTCGGTTTACGGACGATAATTTTACGTGAAACGTCATAAGAAAACATTACGTTGCTATGGTTACCTTGTCAATAACGGAACGTGAGCGATGACATCAGCCTTTTTTGTGAATGTATCACCGATTTATAAGACGTTATCACGTCAAAAATTGTTTATTGTGCAAGCGATCCTTAGTGTTAATAATAAAATTAAAAATCTGTCTTACAAGGAAGCATTCTTATCCAACAAACTGTGACCTCGCATTAATAAAACTTATGAATAAAACTGGAATGAATTAATAAAATTCATTATCAAATCTAAAAATAACAACTTGCTTGGCTAGCTGTCTTTTTTACGTCTTTTATATCACGTAATTATAGTGGTATGGCCAATATGGTCATATAATGCGAAGAGAACTCGTAATTAGAACTGTTCTGAATAAGCCCTGAAATCTGTATTATAGGCTTTAAAATTATCCAAAATTAACTTAACTGTAGCTTAGCTATAATTAACAAAATTGATAGTTAATTAATAAACGACACTTTCATAGTTTTAAGCCTAAGAAATGTTTCAGTATTTGTTTTAAAATCGTGTTTTACAAAATAACGTTAGATTTCGATTTCTAACTAAAACAAATAAATCAAACTCAAAATCATTTTTTTTTATTTCTTTGGATGCTTAATACATTTGTAATTGACCACATAGAAACGTCTTAAAAACTAAGTTAAGATGTGTGCCTTCGAAACGCGTCCACCAATGAGGAGAAGGCACAAGAAACTCAGGGTGGTAATCAAATATAGCTTCGATATCACAATAAAAAAAATTGAAATGACCAGTGAATCCCCTTATAACACAATATTAGGAAGCGAACTGGTATTTCCCATAATAATAGATTATCATGTTTTATTATAATCACACTCATGTGTGAATTAGTATGTTTTGATTGATGTTATTTACATCTCCATCACATTGATAAATTGTGTTTGAGTTAGTAGGTATCATTACAAATAGGTATAAAAAGTTTATTGGTCGTTTATGTAAAAAGGGAATAAATTATTAATCTTAACAATTAAATAATCTATATCTATCTTCTATCCTATATATAAAAATGAATCCCTATTTCCCTTGGTCATCGCATCACGCCGAAACGGCTGGACCGATTTCGCTAATTATTTTTTTGTTGTGTTTGTTATTGTCAGAAGAAGGTTCTTATAAAAGGAAAAATTAAGAAAGTTGCACAGAAAATTATACGCGGGTGAAATCGCGAGGCGCAGCTAGTAAAATAAATATAAATAAATAACCTAACTACTTAAATTTAATAAAAAATAATGGAAGGAAGTGTGCCCAAAGGGCTGGCTGCGTTCAGTTCACTGTAACATCTAATTGCTTTACCTTGTTTTTATGTTGGTATTCTAACAATTTGTAGCAAATAGCAATTGTCAAGTACATCTTTCCATCAAGTTGGATTAGGAAACTGTATTTTGTGTGTTACAAAAATTATTCAATTTTATTCAAAGAATACGAATACAAAATATGTTAACTTCAAAACAAACGCCTTCAGAAGAGTAAGAGATACTTGAAAAAACGAAATCTTACGGATATATGCCTCATAAAGTGTAACGGATATAAGGACAGACGATGTAGCTAGTTTACCCTCTTGGTTCTTGCCATAACCTTGTCGGATTTTTAAAATGTTCTACCACACAATATTGGGAAGGACTGGGCAAAGCCAATGAAATTCAAACTTTTCAACTATGCCCCGACCATACTTACAAATCAAATTCTCGATTTCTAGTTTGACAGCAAAATTTAGAGTTACATGTATGAAGACTGGCGTAATAGTCGCTTCAATCCTTTATGTTTCACTTTTCAAACCTATGGTAATATATTAAAGCATATTAATACAAACAACAAATGCCATGTCACACATTCTCGTAAATTGACAATTTTGCCTAACAAAAAAATAGATTTTTTATTTGCCACATAACAAGATAACTTTACAAGATTTTGACACGTCTTTTGTGTTCTCCATTTATTGACTACTAGCTGCGCCCCGCGGTTTCACCCGCGTAAGTCCCGATCCCGTGGGAATACCGGGATAAAAAGTAGCCTATGTGTTAATCCAGGTCTCTAGCTTTTTAGATACCGAGTTTCATCGCAAAAGGTCCAGTAATTTTTGCATGAAGGAGTAACAAACATACACACACACACAAACTTTCACATTTATAATATTAGTAGGATAGGTTGAAAAGGTGGCCAACGAACTAATTTGAAAATAATAATGGGTAACCGTTTACTATGCCAAAATGTTACATTATATACTTATTTGTTTAGATAGGCGGATCTTAGTAAAATATGTATAAATGTGTTTGGCTCAACCATCTAATATGTTTATATAATTATTATTGATATTGATTTAAGTAAGGTATAATTTACAAAAGCAGTATTCTTATAATGCATTAATTCTTAAAATTAAGTTAATTTTCCTGTTTCTTAGATTGTACTTAGTTTAATGGATATAAATGTTACTGTTTTATTTACCTACTTATGTAGTAGACAAATTAATTGCAAACATTAAATAATTTATTTGCAATCAATAACGTATTACGACTTTGCCTTCTTAGGTAAAGACAATATGCTTGAAAATTATTATTGCCTCAAGCTAAGCAACTAGACTTGGGTCATGGTTGCTAGACAGCTGCGGATAGAATAGTTATCTTTTTTTATTTATTTTCCAAACAGTCTTTTTTTAGAATAGTTAAAATATACCTACCTATGTATTTTATAGTCATACCCAGACCAGAATCAAATATTTCGTGATATCTGTTGAGGCGGGAATCGAAACTGCAACCTTGCGTTTCGTAGGCGGATGTTCCACCGAACTGCCTCAGAGGATTGTCATTAAAAAAAAATTATATCGATTTTTTATAGGTGAAACGGCGATTTAATTATAAAGATATTTGTATTTGTTTAACATATTATTTTCATAAAAATTCGTCTGTTCAGGTTTATTCCCACAGCGCGAACGGAACAATAATCCGAGAGGTTTCCTGGGTAATATAGCCGGCTCCATCGGGAATATACTCCGACCAAACCATCGCAGACCAATATCAAACCAAAACAACAATCAAAATAACCAAAACTACAACCAAGGCAACCAGTATCAGGGTGACCAGAATGAGTATCCGAGGCAACGGGATCCATCTAGAGTTAATTTTGTTGACAATAATCCACCTTCAAATAATCAGAATGGTGGTAATAATCAAGGGAATGTGAACTTTGTCGACAATCCTGCACCAAATAATAATGATAGACCTATATTTGTTGACAACAATCCACCAAACAATGATAATCCATTCTTTGCTGATAACAACAAACCAAATAATAACGACAGGCCATTGTTTGTTGATAACAATCCACCAAATAGCAACGACAATCCATTCTTTGTTGACAACAATTCTCCCAGACCAAGTGGAGAGACTGATAGACCAATGTTTGTAGACAATAATACTCCTGCACCAAATCCTGAATATAACAATGATAAGCCAATATTTGTTGACAACAATCCTCCTAAGCTAAATGATCAGACTGATGGACCAATATTTGTTGACAATAATCCTCCTAAGCCAAATGATCGGACTGATGGGCCAATATTTGTTGACAATAATCCTCCTAAGCCAAATGATCAGACTGATGGGCCAATATTTATTAATAATGGTAACGGACAGCCTGAGGACACAACGCAAGCAGTGACACCAAACGCAGAAAACAGGAATCAATTCGCCTTTGTAACCGAACCCACTTTCAGTAAATATCAGTTTATTTTTAAAGGCAATGGGATGGGAAATCAGCACTTAAAGAAAATAACTTAATGTGGTTTTAGAGTGTACTAATCTAACTTTGTAACTAACTATGGTTGTCGTAATTTTTGTGTAATAGTCTAGTAATTAAGTTAAAAAGTATAGAACGGTGAAGGAAAAGGGTAATATTATGCCAATCACCATCCATATTTATGTATGGTGATTGGCATAATTCGATCAATCTTGATTTTGTGCAGCCATCTTTCAAATCTATGGCAATGTATAGAGGACATTGATACAAACAACAAATGTCATGTTACAAAAGTAAAAATATATATTTCAAAACAGATTTTACTTTATTTGCATTATAATAGATAAACCAAATACTTTACGAGATTTTGTAACATGGAATTTGTTGTTTTTGCATTAAAGTCCTTTAATTGTCAAATGTTTGAAAGGCCGCGCATCTTAAAAAATAAAATTGCTAGCGTTTTACTATGCCAGAATAAGGCCAGAATATCACATTCTCTTTATTTTTTAATGCACAAATAACTTATTTTACAAATAACGTTTGGTGTTATGGTAAATTAAATTTTGAGTTGCTGAAGGCATTAACTATAGGTTACTCTTCTTCCTTTCTTTTACCTTATCTACTATTTTAATGCACAGCTTCTATTTTAATGCACAAACAACTAATGTTTTATATTTCACACTTGTTATCTATTTACCACCATCTATTTTGACGACCCAGTTGGCACAATGGTCACCACGCCGGACTGTGCCAAACACAGGGTTGCGGGTTCGATTCCCGCCTCAGAAATGTATTTATGCTTGGATTCCTCGCCAGGAATCGAACCACACAATTATTTTTAAACTCCGCACATTAATATTTGCTCAAGGACATTGCTTTGTATTTAAGTTAACCATAATTATACGATCCCAATCAACATAGGTTCATTAATTACCAATCGTTTTTGATAAGAAAAAGTTTAAAAGTTTTAATGAGTTTTTGAGACTGTAAACTCGTCGCTCGTGACCGGTAGGCTTGTAGGACGAGTTTAAGATCTACTCATTGGTTCGATTCCTGGTGAGAGTAAATTAATTTTTATTAAAATTGTAATTTTATCAAAATTTGGTTCACGCCCGTCGGCTCCCCTAACGGATCCCCCACTCCCGACCGAGTACATAAGCCAGTCGTTGTCTCCTCCAGTCCTGGGGTCCCCAGGACTGAGCCCCCAGGACTGGGCCAACGGCCTTTCATTCAAAATTTAAATTGGAGCGCCACGCGAATTTCCTATGCTCCCCAGGGCATTTAGACCATTGTTACGTTAATCATTTTTCAAATATGCTATTTCATTTCATTTATTTGCATTCATATGGTAGGTACAATAGATGTTAAATACCAAGCTACCAAGTTAAATTGATAGATTATATTAGATTTTTCCAACGTTTAAACGTTTTACCAATCAAGTTTAAATGTTAATGAAACATTTACTGACAGCACACTGCAAATAACATTCAGGACAAAGTCATAAAGAATTTTGCACTTTACTAACGAGAATGAGTGTCAATGTGAAATATTTACTTAATGAGCTAACAGAACTTGGTATTTCCATTAATGGAGAACCAGTTGGGAACTAGCTCACATCTGTTTAGAGCCCCGATTCTGATAATAAATCTATCTATACATATAAAATCCTTTGTCCTGACTGACTGACGGATCAACGCACAGCCTAAACCGCCGATCGTAGAGATCTGAAACTTGGAGGGTGTGTTTTTTGTATGACGTAGGCATCCTATAAGAAAGGATTTTCCGAAATTCTACCTCTAAGGGGGTGAAAAGAGGGGGGAGGACAAAGTTTGTACGGGACAACGTGATTCCTTGGTCCACTTTCGAATTTACGCGGACGAAGTAAAAAAAAACTAAAAAAAAGCTAGTTCAGCGGTAAAGTCCTATGTACCTATGTTGTTTTAATGTTTTTTGTAACGTGCAATAAAACTATCTAACAGTACTAAAATTAGGAAATATGAATGTGATGTTTAAACTTGATTGTTAAAAATTTGATGGACAATCAATTTACTCTATCTTTTTATTAAAAAGTAAATTTAAAAAATGGTGAACTAAATAATGATTTAAATTTAGATAAAATTAAAATTGATAAACATCAAACTTGATTGTTAGGAATCGAACCAATAAGTAGACCTTAAACTCGTTTTACATTCCGTCTCGTCGGCCCAAGTTAGACAAGAATTCATTAAAAAAAAACCAGTCTTGATTTTTGTTGATATCCACGCAAAATCGGCTGCAATATTATTTTTTGGACGAACTCAAACTAAAATCACACAATACGATTGTTCAATTTCTTGTTCCAAAGAGTCTGGCGGTTATCGGTCTACGTTCGTTTTGTTAGTTTTTGTCAGGCTTTACCTCAACTTCTTGCTTTTTTCGTTTTTGTTAATAAATCCGATAAAATCAGATACTTTAATCGCTCAATTTGAATACGATAACAGAATCCAGTTTGTGCCGCCTTGAATGATTTCTATGAAGTTGTCCGCTAGAAGGTCGAAGCTAACTTGTCAAAGAGTTAATAAAATCTGTAAACTTTAGGATCTAATAAAAAAACATTCATTATTTTCAATTTTGCGGGTCATAATTGCATTTTTTACGTTCAATTTTCTTCCCTTAACTTTCGGCTATTTTGCAAATGGTGTTCTTTTGACCACGGCTATTGCAATATACCTAATCGAAACATAGTTTATATATAATATATATATAAACTAAGTATGTTTCTAAAATATATGTATAAAAACTAAAATATGTTTCTAAAATATATGTATAAATATATATAAAAACTAAACTATGTTTCAGTTAGTAAAGATTTTATATAGTTTAAAAAGGAAAAAAATAAATGAACATATAAAGATTTGAAATCGACAGTAGAAAAAATGAAGTAGGCACCTAAACCTACCTAGCTATTTAGTTTACAAGGTCAATGGTCATCAACTCATCATCAAACTATGTTCAACCACACGTGAATGTAAATAGCTAGTTAGATTTGATATGAATCTACATTATTTATTTTTGGTTTTTGATGCTTTTTCGGAGCTTTAAAAATATTCAAAATGTGAAATGATAACTTCTGACTCCTGTAGTATCTAGCCTATACTTATTGTTCCACTGCTGGGCAAAGGCCTTCTTCCATGCTCTTCGATGTAAATTCACAGGTGATTAAAGGATACTAAAATAAAAATTTGAATGGTGTCGCCTTTACGGACCCAGGTCCCCAAATGTTGCCTGTAAGGACCTGGATATCACTTTTAGGTCCTTGAAATGGGTTGATCGTTCGATCCTGGTTTTAGTAGGTATACTTAGCGTTGAGCCAGGTAGCTAAATAATACATATTGTTTTGAGATGAAATTTTAGATTAGACGACGAAAATACAAGAAACGAGTAAGAAGAATCCATTTTCTCTTTTTCCTACTGCCAATGGGAGATTATGCCATTACACTATTTTTCTAAAGACTTTTCCATCTTCAGAGGCAACATGCACCAGTGTCAACGGGCAGAGAGGTCAGTGCGTGAACTTGGCAAGGCAATGTCCTAAGCTGTATGAGCTGGCAGTATCCCAACGGAGTAATCCTGAGGTGGTTAACACTCTGCGGACCCTACACTGTGGTTTCGATGGGTCAGAGCCTAAGGTAAGGCCTTAAAAAGATAATCATTTAACGTTTGACAAGTGGGTTCATCAAATTAGAAACGGTAGAACTGGTGCGAGCCGTTTTTCCCCTAACTTTATATTCGACAATGGTTAAACCTACGAGCACACATTGCACAAGCGAAGCGTGCTAAACTATGCAAAAAGTACAACAAGTACTATTTTTTTAAATCTGCAGGTGTGCTGCCCTCTAAACGATTTCTCAATCAACGCCCCCGCAACACTTCCCCCAGCACCCGCCGATGAAACTCCCGTAACTCAACCACGGACGGTCACAGAAGCTCCTGTAGCCGATTCAGACTATGTAGACGCGCTGCCGAACCCACCTGAATGTGGAGTCAGTAACTTGACTCTACCCAGGGTTGTGGGAGGAATGCCTGCTAAACTTGGTACGTAGATCATAGACAAAACAAAATAAAATATACTAAAATGCCATAAAGACGAGACAACAGTCTCAGTCGATCTGACTGAATAAAGAAATTTGACTTTGACTATAGAGATTCTGCAGCAGTAATTTGTAGCTTGATTATAGTGTTTCAGGCAATAAAATTAGTGTATTCTTATAGTAAAGAAATGCGTGTTACTTAACTTTGAAAATAATCGATTTATGCACGTGCTGTCTACTTGGAACCTTGAATTAACTTTGATTTACTAATTAAGTGCTCATTAGTTCGAATTACTGTAGTTACATCATTCGTCATTGTATGTGTAAACATTAAAAATCGATATTGCATACAGCGTCTTTTAGCTAAGCAACTATAATAGAGCCAGGCTTGTTATATGTACTTAGTTATCTATACTAATATTATAAAGCTGAAGAGTTTGTTTGTTTGTTTGAACGCGCTAATCTCTGGAACTACTGGTCCGATTTGAATGATTCTTTCAGTATTGGGTAGTCCATTTACCGAGGAAGGCTATAGGCTATGTTTTTTTTTTCAAAATTAGGGATCCGTAATAAAATTGCTATTTTGTAACACAAGGTGTAAAATCGAAAACCTATTTTTGCGTGCGCTGCAAAAACTATTGACAATAGAACAAAATGATGTACTACGGGTTTGTAGATCCCATTAAGACCTACAAAAAAGTCCGCGAGAACATATATCTAGCTATCATGGTTTAATCACAATAACCGATTTTGTGTTCAAAATAATTATTAAATCGTTTGAAGAAAAAAACTACGTTAAATATGTATCGTAATATTAAATCTTTATCAAAATTAAGCATCATGTTATCAAGAGTATTTATGTAGAAGTAAAATACTTTTTGTTTCATCTCAATCGGATATTTCGTTTAAAAGTTATCACGTGTGTAAGATGTTAAGAGTTGGTACCTATTAATGAGTTATGGGCCATAGAGTTTTTTATCAACATAAAATCCTGTAATAATCTTTTTCGAAATATATTTGTTGATGATTGTAAGTATAAGATCTTTGAAGAGTATCCTATCCTACTAATATTATAAATGTGAAAGTTTGTGCGTGTGTATGTGTGTGTGTGTTTGTTACTCCTTCACGCTAATACTACTGAACCAATTGCAATGAAATTCGGTATGTAGATAGCTAGAGGCCTGGATTAACATATAGGCTACTTTTTATCCCGATATTCCCACGGGATCGGGACTTACGCGGGTGAAACCGCGGGGCGCAGCTAGTCTTATATAGTTTCCGTATACCTATTAACAAGAATATGTACAATACAGATAAGTACTTGTTTCATAGCGGGAATCAAATAATCAAAGCAACTCTCAGCAGCTACTTAAGTACTTGTACTTGTATACGGGCTGTTTTCCGCAACTAAGTCTTTTTATTTGCATGAGGTTGGAGTAGGCTTGCCCAACACTATACTACCACCCTCTCATTCAACCGTGTCCAGAGGATAAAACTCGTCAATTGATACGTCTGTTAATAATCGTAAGAAAAACTAAGCAGCTACTTATGTTTACTTTGTGTTTAAAGGTGCGTTCCCATGGATGGCACTGCTCGGCTACAGACGAGGCCGTGACACACAGTGGAAGTGTGGTGGGTCCCTCATCACGCGTCGCCACGTCCTCACCGCCAGCCATTGTGTACATAACCAGTTGGCTAATCTGTAAGTATCTTCCGTATAATGCGCCTAAGGAATGGCATAGCAGTCGGCAGCTCAGTAAAAATAAATCGGGTAGACTGCATAGTGACGCTGTCCAGTGGTGAATAAGGCAAAAAGTCTTACTTCGCTTGGCTCCTTTCGTAAGTTATAACTGTGGATATCAATCGGTTAGGTTTGTTTAAATTGTGAGGAAGTCTGTTAGATAGAAATTATTAGTACCTACAGGACTGTATAAATTAGTCTAGGATTTAAGCAGCTGCACCGAGGACCTGCACCTGAATAAACATGGGTTTAAATTGTATAAATCATCTACGTTAGATGTAAACGCCAATATTACTACTATCGTAATTGCTGCGCCATTTACGTTGAATTATCACAATGATTTAGTTGCAACTTGCAATTTTGAACGAATATATGTTTATAAGTTATTTACTTGGGTGTTTATTATAATTATGGTGTTTATGGCTCTGCTAGGATTTATGCTCACTTTACTTTTAGCATACCTACGTCCATCTTTGACAAGCTTTATCTCCACAATTTATTGACTTACAGTATCGAGATTGTGCTCAAAAGGTAGAAAATAAACAACAAAAGCATATACAAACGATGCTCAGAGGTTTTTTTAGAAAATTCTAAAACAGAAGAATCGTTCAAAGTTTAAATGATGAGAGCTTCTATAATTAATGGGCGCCTACTTCACGGCAATTTATTTAATTTTTCATTGATTGACTCCTATTTAGCAACTGATTTGTTTTTCATTTGTTTCTATCGGAAACGTTCTTAAGAACAACTCATTTTTTCCCTTCTATTCCCAGTAAAAACTTTACCAATCGATATTTACAACAATACTTTGTCGATCACCTTTGTCGTAATTTGTGTTATCGTTTGTTGATGTATTTTATTACTATTTTTATAACCAATACATTTACTTCGCTTATGTTGTTTCTTTGTATTTGTTGTACCATTATAAACTCATAATTGGTCTTTTGTTTCGTTCTTGAGTTTTTATTTCATGTGTTAAACACGTCTTGAATTATTATTTAAAAGCTTTTATTTTATTTTATTCGTAAATTATATTAGAACTTTTACTAGGTGGTTGCTGTTGATGCACGGCCATCAACCAAATTTAATATATTAATTTTACAAAAACAAAAAATATTCGGGGGTGAAATATCTAAAATCAGTCAAGGCGAAGTTACATCGATTTTAGAAAATGATTTGGTATAAACGATTGGAACCACTTCCTCTTATCCTACAGAGTTGAATTTTTTAAATGGTTTGTTCTGATGACAATACATTTATACGGTGAGCATTACCTGAATCGACATTCAGGATTAGCTCCAAATTAAGAAACTCTCCAACGGTCAACAGAACAGACACGAAATTTTGTGTATGCATTTAATTATGATTTCCGTTTATAAAGACCATGACATGGTTGCTGCACTCAGAGTTGGGTCCTGATGAAGGAACTCCTCAAGAATTAGTATAACAAAAGCAAGATGTCTTCTCCAGGTACGTAGTCCGGCTGGGTGAGCTCGACCTAGCTCGAGACGACGACGGCGCTTCCCCCATCGACGTGCTCATCAAAGAGAAGGTCATCCACGAGCAGTTCGACTCCAAGATCGTTACCAATGACATCGCCATGTTGACGTTGGAAAAGGACGTGCAGTTTACAGGTAGATCACTCAAGCTTATGTTATACTAGCAGTTGCAGTTTTGTTTTATATACGAAAACCTTCCTCTTGACTCACTCTATATATTGAAAAAAGCCGCATCAAAATCCGTTGCCTAGTTTTAACCATCTAAGCATACATAGGGATAGAGAACGGAAAGCGACTTTGTTTTATACTATGTAGTGATAAAGGTCATCCATACCTAACACTTCATCATCATCATCATATCAGGTGCAACAAGTTCACTGCTGCCTCCCAAAAATACTTCCAGAGCGATCGGTCGCATGTTTTCTGCGTCCAACGACTTCCCGCGACCTTAATTAAGTCGTCCGTCCAGCTAGTAGGAGGCCGTCCCTGTCACTTGTGAAATAGTAAAATATCCAAGGTTTTTGTTAGAAATACGAAACCAAAATCGTTTTGAGGCATTGAACTAATGAATTTTGAGGTTTTCTCTATTCGAAAATCCTCTATTATATACGTATACTGAGAGGTATGTTAAGTTTTTAAACCCCTTTAATTGGACATTTTGATTTGATACTTACAGTATTTTCATTAAAAGATTAAAAATGACTTTCATTTGACCTTTGTGACGTCACTCTATAACACATCTCCAACTAAAACCATTGAGTTAATCTATACTAATATTCTGAAGAGTGTGTTTGTTTGTTTGAACGCGCTAATCCCAGGAACTACTGGTTCGAATTGACAAATTCTTTTTGTGTTAGGTAGTCCATTTGTCGAGGAAGGCTATACGCTACTTTTTATCCCGATATTCCCACGGGATCGGGAGTTACGCGGGTAAAAACCGCGGACCGCTGCTTGTTAATGCTAAAATTCTAATGTTAAGAGAAACGAGACCGTTGCCGACAGTGTATGAAGCTGCTACTGCAACCAGTAACTCTCCTTGACTTCATTACGATATTTTTCTTTATTTTCAATTTATTTGTTACAGACTTGATAAGACCCATCTGTATGCCACTAGCTCCACAGTTAAGGTCGAACGACTTCGAAAACTATCGCCCTCTCGTGGCTGGATGGGGAGCATTAAAATACAGTAAGTACCATTTAAAGTAAAGAAGAAAGGGTACCGCCGCTCTCTCCATACAAACGTAGTCATGGCAGTTATAGGTTTTATGCAACAAAAATATTTGTGCTAGTGTCATTATCCAGGGAGGAACAGTCGACTACGTTTATACGGAGAGAGCGCCGGTACCCTGTCACTTTTGTAATTATTAAATGGGACGAGTTCAAGGAATATTTTTTTCCTACCGAATAGTTTGAAGACAAAACGTTTTTATTTAGGCAACAATTAGGTTTCATTACAAAATAACTTTGATGTTATATTATGAAAAACGTTTTCAAAAATTCCGATTTAATCATCATAAATTAAATTATTTATTCATAATTTGTTCTAATGTGGAAGTTTTTAGAATACAGAATAATTATTCTGTCTGATTTTGAAAATATTTTTAAGAAAAATGCATCTCCAAAATTGTGCACCACAGCTAAATACCAAATCGCGGTATTAACGTCGTAGGCGCACTTCCTTCTTTTTTAGGATAACACTTCCAGAAATACCGAATGCTAGCCTTCGCATTAAAATAATAAAATCATCAAGCCTTCGAAATGCCCAAGATGTAGAAATTTCATTTAATTTCTTTGCATTTATGGTTGGTACAATAGGCATACAAGTTCACATAATAATAATGAATGAATGAATGGTTTAAAGGGGTAATTTATTTAAATTTTCAATAATTCGTTTTGGTTTTTATTTCTTTAGATATCAATTTACCATCATTTATGCAGGGTGAGTTATATTTGTACTGGAAGCTACTTATTTGTTGTTTTTTCGTTTGTTTGTATAGTGCTTAGTTTTCTTGTGTTTGTCTAGATAGGTAGAAAGGTAACTACTTAGAAGGGTAAGTAGTACTCTAGAGCGGGTAATTTAAACAATTTAGGTATGTAGCGAAGGTGGATATAAAAATACTCAATAGTGTAGTCTCTGGCGTAGAATAAGACAATCGCTCCTGCTTTTGCTGTCGCAGTAGGCGAGGGATTTTGAGATATTGTGCTGGTATACGCTCCTTGTGTCTCCCGCGCGGAGGCTGCGGTAACCCATGCACAACTACAGCATTCTTCAGTTGGAAGCATTCGCATGGGATCACATTGAAACGTCTTAAAACTAAGCTATGATGTGTGTCTTCGAAATGCGCCCACCAATGAGAAGATGACATAAAAAACTTATGGAGTTCATTCCCAAGGAGGGTTGGGAAGGAGAAAGTAGACGACCGGTCATCAAATCATATTACCGAATCAGTTCGCGGCAGAACATACTGCGTAAAAAATAGGTATAATGATAGGAAGAAGCCAGAAGTGTTGTTTTTGTTTGTGTATTAAGAAAATATATGTTGGGAATAACATAATAAACCATCACCACCTTCTAAATTTCTGAATTTAAATTTTCAGAGGGAGAAACCGCCACTCACCTCCAATTCGTCCAGCTACCAGTTCTGAGCGTCCAGGAGTGCCACGACGCTTACATCGCCAAGTATCCTGACCAGCAGATAGATCAGAGGACTATATGCGCTGGTTACAAACAGGGGAAGAAAGACGCCTGCTCCGGGGACAGTGGTGGTCCGCTGATGCAGCCTGAGGTAAGGATATAGTTGTAGTAATCTAACCAGGAGATAGATCAGAGGACGATATGCGCTGCCTACAAGCAGGGGAAGAAGGACGTCTGCTCTAGGGACAGTGGTGGACCGGTGATTCAGCCTGAGGTAAGGATCTGGTTGTAATATTCTAACAAGGAGATAGATCAAAGGCTTATTTGCGTTGCCTACAAGCATGGGAAGAAGGACGTCTGCTTCGGGGATAGTGTGGAATGCTAAGGTCAGGGTGTAGTTGTAGTATCTTAACCAGGTAATAAATCAGAGGATCGAATGTGCTGGCTAGAAGCATGACAAGAAGTACACCATGTTCGGGTACAGTAGACCACTCGCTACTGCAGCCTTTGGTAAGGATCTACAGACGTTTGTGGAAGATAGAATAGTTGCAGTCGAATTGAAGTTCTTACTCTGCCCATGGGCAATGTCGACCAGGAAAACGGACCACTAGCTTCCCAAAAAGTTGCAGTTTGAACACATGAACCACTGAATTTTTACTATATAGGATCTTGTAATATATTTTTAGACTCTCCAACCCAATTGATTTCTTCCTTCAGCCTGAGCATTTTTCATAAAAGAATTGATAGTTTTCTTGTGTGAAATCCTTTAGCCCTCGATGAACTTTTACGTTTTGTTTACAGAGAGATACAGGAACTGGCAAGACCTACGTGTACCAAACCGGAGTGGTCTCCTACGGGCGAGGTTGTGCTCTGCCAGGGTTCCCTGGAGTCTACACGAGGGTCACAGAGTTCTTACCCTGGATTATTGAGAAAGTTACCGGGAAAAAGGCTTAGGTGTATCATTAGCTTAGAACTCTTCTAGCTATATATTATTGAGTGTTAAAAATGATGATGTGATGATATTAAGGGGGACCTGATATTTTGAATTAGAGTTTGGCATAATGTACATTAATCGAGAGATAACAAATAATGTCTTCTCACCACACAAACAAATAAAAATGTCTCGGTAAAGTGCTCCGCGGACTTATGAAAAGGGTACCGGGCGCTCTCTCCATACAAACGTAGTCGACTGTTTTCTCTCTGGATAATGACACTAGATTTTTGGTGCATTAAACTGATAACTGCCATGACCATACTCCTATGTTTCGTTTTATTTATATTTTTTTGTTAATAAAATCTTATTCTCTATGATAATTAGAAAACGAAAAAACCAAAACATAGGGGTATAGTCATGACAGTTAAAGGTTTTATGGCACAAAAATATTTGTGCTAGTGTCATTATCCAGGGAGGAAACAGTCGGCTACATATGTATGGAGAGAGCGCCGGTACCCTTTTAAGACATTTTCTAGAATTAATTTTCAGCAAAATTTCTGAGGAAACAGCGTATACTGAGAAAGCATTATTTTTTCGTCTCGTTGTCATCTATCGGTAGGTATGCGCAATAACTATACGGTAAGCAGTTTACCAGTTCTAGAATTATGCAGTCAACTTTTTGTGATATTACAATAGGTTTTAGCAAACCGATTTACACTTCAGTAAGTTAGGTAGAGAGTTTAGTAATTTGATAACTGCCCTGTCAATGGGCAACTGTGATCAATTGCTCGGTCAATGGTCAACTGGGAAATTACTTGCAATTTTATTGTATGTTTGTTACTCCTTTGCGTAAAAACTAACAAAATAATTGCGATGAAACTCGGTATGTAGATAGCTGGAGACCTTGCTTATTACCATAGGCTTTTTATCCCGATATTCCGTATGCGGTTGAAACCGTAGGGCGCAGGTAATTGTTAGATAAATCTATTATTGTATATTTTATTTTGCCATTTTCAAATCAAAGATATCTAGTATCAACTAATCAACATTACAAAGCAGTGACTAACAGATAAGTAAGTACCTATACTTATCGTCCTGGATATAGAGCGCTTAGTGCGCTAATTAGCTCGTTGGTGTATCTAGAACTAAGCGCTCAAAATTAATTACTTTACCTTTACAGGGTTATTGATAATTATAGTAGCAAGCCGTTGAGGACTACTTCTGTACACCTTAACAAACAACTTTAGTTCTACGACTTTTGGAAATTCGAAAAATAAAATGAAAATTTTGAGGTTATGTAAATTCGAAAAACAGATGATTTTTTAAAACAAAGGTAATTCAGACTAAGAACAGTAGATAAAACTTTTAAAATAAGTTAAATTTAAAGGTTAATGACTTCTCCGTGTATGGAACAGCTGATTTTCAGGTAAAACTAACTTCAAAGTTTTCAAAAAAATGTTCTAATTTCCAAAAGCAAACGTTGTTTGTTTAGGTGCACAGAAGTAGCCCTCAACAGCTTGCTAGTATAATTACCAATAACCCTGTATTCTTCTATTTTATACTGTGATTTTATACCAGTGAAAAATCCTGATTATAATATAATTTTTGTATTTTTTAATTAATTATTGTGATAATAGCAGATTTATTAATGTATTATAACATTCATGTAAGATAATCAACCAGTGTCAATGCTTAGTTTAAGCAGTTTTTTAAGTATTAAACTAAGTACCTAAATATGGCTGGATAACTATATATTGTTTTATTTTTCAAATAAGTAACAAACATTAATTGCTAACTGTGGCGAATCATGCATGCGAAAGAAATATAGACATTTACGTTAAAATAAATGTACGTGTAACGGTTATTAAACTAGTGCGGAGGGTAGTTATCACTATTCTGCTGTTACTTTAAATCAAACTAGGTATAAATTTATCAAAACACTTGTAACAAATCTGTATTTTAACGAGTAACAGCTGTAAAAAAATTTAATATCTGGACAAATAAAGATTTTTTTATTTATTTATCTATTTCATTTCATTTATTTGCATGTATTTTGGACACTTTACACACAAATTTAATAAACTTGCTCGATAAATGCTTGTTATGTTCAATTAGGTAAAGAGTACCTACCTACCTTACACTTACACTTAGAGTATACATTCCCACTAGATAGTTACACAGCTCATGGCACTCATCGCCCATTAAACGATTAGTTACAAATCATATTTTCATCAAAGAACAAGAAAAAAAAGGCTTAAAAAATATTTTTAAAAACAAGCTTTTATTGCATTGCCATGCGATTTACACACGTTTGCAAAATTTCAGCTCAAACGGTAACCGGGAAGTGGATCAAATCAAATTTATTTGCAAGATTCCATGACAGACTTCGGGACGGGTGAAGCTAAATAAAAGCTTATAAAAAATAAATAATCGTCATCATTATACCAGAAGTAGACCCTAACAAAAACAGTAATAAACTTTTGTCCCAAAAATGCTCAATTTAGCGTGACGTTTTAGTATGAAATTGTCATAACGCCCACTCTATCAGTATGTTTAATCTCTTTGACTTTCATCATTATTTTCATTGTGCTTCAAAGAATCGTGTTTGCAAGTTGTACTTCACATTTCACAATATTCGCAAATAATTTATTGTAAAAACACATTCAACACGTCTGACAACAGTAACTTGTAAGGAGCGAAGCTTACAATTCATACTAGTGCCAACTGTTCGTACTCTGATAGAACTTACTGTATTCTAGTTCTGTATTCGACCTCAATGTACACCTAGTTACCTATGTAATCAGAAACAAATACCGATAAGTATGGCGGAACTTCTAAATGTCCGCGAATCTAATTATCTACATTTTGAAGTAGAATTCACGCGTTATACATTATCGATTTGATTTGATATCAATCGATAGATAAATAAAAGATAAAAGGTAGGTCTGTTTGTATGTCAAATGAGAAAATAAGTAAATTCTTATTTAGATCAAAGTGAAATAAAGTGATTATGATTATTGGCTTTTCATGAAATGTAAGAAGGTTATTTAATTAAGTTTTTAATTTTTTTAATTAAAGTTTTTCTTGTATTTTTACGTGAATAAATTGATATCAAATCAACACAAATAAAATAAAATTTAAAAAGGGGATCTATTTATTATGCTATGGTGTTATTTTCTTTATTCTTCCATATTTTTTTCACGTCCAGCTAGTTATTCTTTTTGTTTATAGTAGTGGAAATGGTAGAGCACAGACAATATTATAATTCTATGGTATCAACAAGGCAACCCATCTGCTGAGGGTAGTTTAAATTCTAAATAACCTGATAGCATAGATAACACTATCATTTATCTGGCTTTGTTATGTTCTGGTCACTAGTTGCGAAGTTCAGTGATAGCAAATCAGCTGCGTTGAAGTTTTTTAACGAAACTATACTGCGGTGTTTTTGAAAATGTTTTTAATTCGGACAAATTGATAAAAATGAAGTTTTGAGTTTATTTAAAATTGTGTTGACAGACTGTTGTGTTGTGTTGACAGACAGAAAGTTAGAGTTTTTTTTACTTAGATAGTAGTAATTTATACCTTAACAATAATATATTATGGTTTAGACAATGGAAATCACTATGTTCAATATCTGAATTGTTTTGTGAAATTATTAATAAGTATAATTTCGTGTGAAATGATAAAAAATGCGTAATTTTTAGTTTTTGTGATTAAGGACACCATGCTGTTAAAAGGTAAGTTTTTCTTAATGATGATATATTTTACTGACATGTCCTTTGACTAAGTCATTTTCTTTCGAAATTAATTCCGAATCACTCCATAGATTGCGTTCTACATCATAAGCTTAAGATAAAGAATAAAGGAATAAATACTTTAAAAAAAAGTTTGTTTGAGAAGAACATGGTTACAGAAGAAAAATACACAAAAAATGACAAGTGCAAAAATAAAAGATATTATTGTAAAAAAAACTAGAATTCCTCATTTCATTGGTGGAAATCTGTTACCACCTTGGGACAAATATGCGCCTATCTATCTAGATAATGCGCTTACGCAGATACATAATTAAGTCAATTTAAGTACTTGGTTATTTATCATTTTGACGACTTATTCCATAATCCGAGATTATTATTCGCTCACGTTTTACTATGTGATTAATTAATAATAAGAAGATTAACTATCTACCTATAATTACCTCTTTTGCTTCTTATTTAGCGGCATGTCTTAGCCCACTGCAGGGCATAACATGCCTCTCTAATTTCTCTCCACAACTTTCTATCACCGGTCTTCTTGGACCACGCTGCCCCAGACTTAACTTTTAAGGCGTCGTCGGACCATCTGGTGGTCAGCCTACACTTTACTGATTCTCGGTCTCCATTGAAGAATAGCTTTTACCTTCCATCTGCTCTCCTTTCGTGTTCTTAATTGTTTTTTTTACATATCAGCGTCAGCGTTTGACCACTATCACACCTCACTGGTGGTAGAACATACCTAATTCATTCTTATGTTGTCTAAAATGTCTTTTGTAGTGTGCTTGTTAAAAAAATGTTTTCTTTCTTCGACACACATGTCTGTCCAGTCCACGCCCATTTTTATTTAGCGGTACTAGGTTTTATTAATATAATTACAATAAACCTGGTTTTGAATTCATATTGAATTCTAATAAGGCTAGATTCAAAATAAGGACTAGTTTCAGCTGCCCTAATTGATAGCAGACCCAGTGTGCTATAGGATTTAAAAAACTGAAAGAAGCCTAAGATCAGCAAAACCAGAAGAAAGTGTGTTGAGGCTGTATGGGTTAATAATTTACTCTAGACTTTCCTGAAAATAAATTAAGAAGAGAGAAAAAATGATGTTTGACCCTTGATGTGAAATGATGTTTGACCCTTGATCTCTTAATTTAGTTTAATTTAGAATTAGTTTAGAAAAAAGAATCATCTCAATCGGCTGAGCCGTCTTCGAATGATACATACAAAAATACTTACAATCGAATTGAGAACCTCCTCCTTCTTTGAAGTCGGTTAAAAAGCTAATAATTTAATTTCAGTGTTAGATAAAGGATGGACGTTCCTCCAGGAGCGTATCCTGACGCTGAAGATCTTCGACCTATTCCTTCAAGGTACCTTCCTGATCGTCATCCTGCTGGAGAGCAACACCTACCTTCTACTTAGGAGGGATGATGGAGACAGCTATATACCGTCCGCTGTTGAGGGTAAGAGAGAGGTGACGTTTTTAATAACTACGAGTGGTCTAATCTATATGATTTATACAGAGCCAGCAACTATACAGGGCGTTGTAGAACCTGAGACATATATTAGATGAAGTGGGCTTGTTCAGAACCATCCTTTCAGCTTATTCGACCGCGTCCAGAAAATTTTATAGACGCGAGTGCTACGTTTAAGACCTCTCGCAAACGGGTTATCATTTTTTGGTTCTGCCCAAATAGATAAAAAAAATCCAATCGGTTATTTAATTTCCAGATTATGTTATGATGGGCATGGCAGTCGTGGAGTTCCTTCTAGGCGCGCTGCTGGCGTGGCTCGGAGCAACCAAGAGGAATTTCGCGCTGTCAGGGTGCCTTACCGCCACTGCAGCCTCCGGGTTGATGGTGTTAGCCTTCCCTTTCTCGAGGACTAGCCCTGGTGATGTTGGTAAGCGGCTATTGTTTTAAAACTCGTAGATAGACTGCCACAGCAGCCCTTGCTTCGTTAAGAGATATAGGTCTATGACCGAAGGATAATGGAAGTGGTTCTGAAAGCCTCATAGCACTATGACTCTGGTAATTCCATTTCGCCCCTCACTCTAGAGATTCAAAACAGCATCCTTTAAACTTTAGCAACACAATACAATTCCCTGGCTCCCGATAAAGATGAATGAATAATATTCCTTCATAAGTCATATAGCACAATTCCCTCAATTATTTTCCAGAATTATGCGGTGGAGACTTCGTATCTTCAGTAATGTCACGATCAACAGCAGTCACCGTCGATCCGAACCTCACAGCTCGGACGATATTCCTCATCATAACCGCTGTATTCTGCACTCTATCGAAGATCAGCGTGTGGGCACACGGGTTGACTTATCTCGATGATCATGATCCGCAGAATGGACCGTATTTTTATGGTAAGGGAAGCAAATAAAGGTAGACTTGAATAGATGTTGAAGACGAAGGCAAGGGAAATGGACAAATTAATGTTTCCACTACTTTACTATCTAAGCATTATTGGTTTTGAACGCATAAACATTTTTTGTGACTTATTTTTTGCCTTCCTGATTAGAACTCCTAACTTGCAAAACGTCTTGCGTATTTCACATACGCGGGTAAAAACTGTGGGGCGCGGGTAGTTTCAGATAAGTCATTATCACCACAAGTTTAAGTTGAATTTTACCTTTTTCCCCAGGTATCCTAATCTCAATCCGCATGTCCCTGGGCCTGAGCGGCCAGAACTGGCTGATAGCATCCTCTCGCATCGAGGACTGGTGGAAGTCTCAGCTGTCCATCTCCATGTTGGTGCTCATGTTTGCAGTGCTGTTTACACTGTTCCCTAAGAGAACGAAGAATTTCGATGATTATTCTGGAGTTTCTGTAGGTTGGTATAAGTAACAAGATCTTTCCAATTGTAAATACTTCTTGAAGTTCTAACAAACGATGTCTGACTTTAACTGAAATAGCGACGACAGCACCATTGAACGCAATGTGGTGGTGTTAGAGCACATTGGACATTGGGTAAATCCATCTATATTTACTTGTAGATACCTATTCTAAAGGAAGTTCTATGTTCCCGATAAATCATACAATAAAAAACTATTGGTAGTTGCCCGACTCCTACTTTTTAACAATGGGAGGCTTTTAGTACAGAATATGTTTTCTCAGCACCGCAAAACAGCGCCCTCTCTGCTGTCAGCCGTAAACTAAGGTCATATAGGTCAATAGTCGATACTTAATACGTCTTTTAGGAGTAAGATAATATTCTAAGTGTCATCTAAGCTGGAGTCATCAAAGATTCAATTAACTTACTTGCAGATACGTCATGACTAAGGTTCTCTTCACCGTTAGGTATAGCATTTAAGTGACATAAGTGCAAGTGTTCTATATTATTATTCACTTGGTTTACTTTTAGATTTCTTCCCGACCCTCGACCGTATCATAAAGAATAAGGTGGTGAGGCTCCAGACTTTGTCTCTCTCACTCCTATCTTTTGCAGTCTTCGGTTTCATACATTATGATCGAGCTTATGTTCAGGTAAGTTGAAATAGCTGCATTACTTTTCACAACAATAATAGTTATTTGTGGCCATGTATGGGCCACGTTCAAGTAAAAATATTTTAATTAAAAAAAAATATCTTCGATTCTCAACCGACTAGCTGAGTTGTACCCTTGGTTGGTCAGTTAGAAATAAATATTCCAATCCCCTTAAATTTTCCATCACATCAGGTCTTTTCTTCAATAACTTTATATTTTCTAAGAAGCAGGCTCCAGCATATTATGCTGTAAGTCGCAACTACTAAACTAAATTATATACTTAGGACGTGTCCAATAATCATACTTTACTGTGCCGGTTTTTAAATTAAATAATTTAATATTTTGTTGACGGGAAAAAGCAAGTGATCCGTCTGTTTGTCTATATCTTCTGCCTGAAATAGTTTTTTTTTCACAGGCCCGTTTCAATGTGGAATCATACAGACAAGATCCTCAGACGTCACGGACTTTATCCGACATCTTTCGATCGCTAGTCATCATTTTCTTTGTAATGGTAAGTATCATTCAAAGTTGCTTCTATCTTATAATTTTTAGGGTTTCGTACCTCAAAAGGTAAAATAAGGACCCTTATAAGATTACTTTCTTGTCCGTCTGTCTGTTTAATTTGACAATGGTGATATAGGGTAATACTGTGGTTTTAGGAAAATTGAAATAGTTTTAAAAACAAACATCATCTTGGGTACCAGTAACCGTTTTTCAGGTATGAATAGGTAAGTTGAATATTCTAGTAATTACGACTATTAACTTACAAGTTATATGTAAGTTAATAGTCGTGACTGTCGTGAGATGATGGCCAAAGAGGAGGTGGAGGAATGGCGTTGGAAATATATGGAGGAAAAGGGAGTGAACGCGTACCTAACGGAACCTAATAGAATGGAGTGAAGAAGGATTACATGTTGTGCCGATCTGACATAATAAGAAGAAGAACCAACTCCTCTATTTATCATCGATTTGTTCCCTAGATATTCCGCATTCGCTTCTCCCTCTGCCGATCAGACGGTGTGAAGGCGACGACTGCATCCCGCGTGGGGGGTGTAGCGGCCTTCGTGGCCGCCATCTTGCTTGCCACGCTGGCTGGCCTGGCCTGTGATGATGGCGGTGTGCTCACTGATGGTGAAATTAGGGAGTATATGCAGCCGATTTGTAGTATGCCGTGCGGGTAAGTGAGAGTTGATTGTATATTTTCATCACCGAACTTTTGCAGAAGACTAGCAGCGCTTGTTAAAAAGCTAAGGTTTCCTTTCGAAATAATACACGTGTATAATTCTTTTGCATTCGTAAAAGATAAGGGATAGATAATTGCTAGATAGTCTTAAAAGGTGGATATGGAAAATATCCATAATATTTGCTCATCTAAATAAATCCTCTTGATTTGAAAACTTCAGAGATTTTCCTTAGAGTTCCGTCAAAATTTGCTGATCACAGACATCTTTTCGTTTGTTGGTTTTCGCCCTCAAATATTTCTAAGTCGCAGCTTAGCACATCTATCTAGGTATATTATTATGGAACTTTAGTTCTTCAGAATACTTCATTAAAGTAAAATTAATAGTTAAGTAATTTTTTTTAGGATCGATAGTCCAAAACCTGTCTTTTCAGATGTGACTCAATGCGTTACGGCATGAGCCCGGTGTGCCAAGTGGATACGATGACGACTTACTTCTCACCGTGTCACGCTGGCTGCAGAGACGTCGAGAACCTTAATGGATTCCTGTATGTATTTATTAGTCGTCTTTTGAAATGCCAACTGTCTTGACCAGCGAAATCCACCGTGCCTATCAATTGCAAAATTACCACGTCTAAGTTGGCCAAAAGTTGAAATCTGTTGGATTGTTTCCTCTTCACGATTTAGATGACCTGGACGTGGAAAAGACCTCAAATAATGTGTATCAACTTAACATAGAATTAAGGACATCACGATACAGGCTTAGCCTAGTGTTGGGGCCAAAAGCAACCTGTTCCATTATGTATGTGATCTTAGGTAAAATAATATTTATTATTTGTTTTTGTACTTAAAGTCAACACGGCATCGACGGCCACATCTGAGTAACTTCCGATAACTCCATGGCACTTTTATTATTTTATTTATTACAATTTTACTAAATTTGTCCGTAGGGTGTCAAAATTCATCTCCATTTATGCTCACTTCGTAGGGTGACTTAACCTAAGAGCAACAAAATTCCTCAATTCTTTGATCTCAATATCGAATCAAGCGTAGTTACAGATAAAAACTGTAGCAAGTTATTAAGTAGCAATTTCATTTCCAGCATCTTCAGCAACTGCACCTGTGCGTTGGGTGAGGACCGGCGAGTGGTTCGAGGTGCATGTTCGATGGATGAGTGTCGGACGCCATTCGGAGCTTATCAAGTTGTTTACACTGTTATGTTGGCTGTTGCAGGTATGTGTAGCTTTAATTTCTTTATAATTAAGTATACTAGCGTTATGGGAACCTTTGCGCCGGGACCGATAAGGGGTGGATTATTTGACTAGTGAATTTTATTTGTAACAATAATAAGTTTTGATGTACCTATAGATATACTTGCCATAAATATTTTTAACTTGTTTTTATATTCTGGACATTTTGACTTTTGGACTAATTTAGTTACCTACAACGAAAATAAATACCTATATACTAAGATACTCCAACTCTATCCAGGACCTCTTGGTAGGATGACGTCACTGTAAAAGCAATGTCAATTAACGCACATAAATTTCTCATGAGAAAAATCCGCGACCTTCGAAAGAAAAATGGAGGTACAATCCATAAGTTCAAAACCGCTGTTAAGTTTAATGATATACCTAGATATACCTGACTCACTTACAGTTTCAAAATGTCCGTACAGCCATAATTTATCCATCATTTAATCATCAAGTATTCTGTAAGTCATGCAATACAACCAATGTTCCAGCGTCATCATTCATGATGCAAGGTATGGCGATCCTGCGCGCTGTCCGTCGCGCCGACAAGGCAACTGCTGTCGGAGCTTCCTTCGCTATTGTGGCGTTACTGGCCTTTGGGGCTGGGCATGCTGTTTACTTTGCTGTTAGCTGTAAGTTACTTCAAACTAAACTAGGCTTAAGGTCTTAACACACGGGACCCTATTAGTAAGACTTCATTGTCAATCCGTCAGTTCGTCCGTCTATCCGTCATCCGATCCGTTCCGTCCGCCCGCGTCCGTCCACCCGTCTGTCATCTGGTTGTATCTTATGAATCATGAAAGCTAGAGTTAAAATTGTCACAGATTATGTATTTCTATTGACGCTATAACAACAACAACTAAAACAGAAAATAAAATTGTGTGGGGCTCAAATACAGCATGGTACGGAACCCTTCGTGCGGGAGTGCGACTCGCACTTGTTCCAAATTGGATGTCGGACCCGATCAAATTGTAACGTGTGTTAACACCATAAAGATTCAATGTTATTATTTTTTATACTTATCCTAATCCAACAATTTGTTTTTTTTTTGTATCTATACTAATATTATAAAGCTGAAGAGTTTGTTTGTTTGTTTGTTTGTTTGATCTTTTTGTGTTGGATAGTCCATTTATCGAGGAAGGCTATAGGCTACTTTTTATCCCGAAATTCCCACGGGATCAGGAGTTACGGGGGTGAAACCGCGGAGCGCTGCTAGTTTTGTATATGGGCTTTTTTTCTGCAACTAGATCTCTTTAGATGGGTCTTTCTTGCGTAAGGATGGAGAGTAGTAGGCTTGCCCAGCACCTTTACTACCCTTCTCAGCTTAGTCAAGCGTGTTCAGAGGAAAGAACTAGTCAATACCGTTTAAAAGCCAACAAAGCCGCGGGTTTCATCACGATGTTTTCCTTTACCGTAAGAGCAATGTTAATTTGCGCACTTAAATAATTCGTAACAAAAATTCATACACGGTACACGGCCGAGCGAGATTGGTTTAAAATGTAAAAAATGCCTTTACACAAAACCCGTTATCCTAAAATGAAAAATATCCCGTTTCCTGGACGCTTAAGTTTAGTGTGAAGGCATTATTTGTTCGTCGTATGGCCCTCTATCTACAGATAGTAGTTTTGACAAGATTTGTATCATTCCCCAGACTTCACCTGTGCGTACCTGAACGGCGCGGTATGCGTGTTACACAACCAGCTCCTGTGGACGATGGTGGCCAGCAGTTCAGTACTGGCTGCCCTCTCCGCTGGACTTAGTATATATACCAGCACGGCCAGGACCGACCTCGAACCTACGACAGAACTATAGACACCTTGGAGTTTGACGGACAGGAAGAAAGACAGACTGCTTCGATACCAGCGCGGCCAGGACAGACCTGGAACCTACTACTGAACTATAGACACCTTGGAGTTTGATGGACAGGAAGAAAAGCAGACTGCTTAGATACCAGCGCGTCCAGGATAGACCTGGAATCTACTACTGAACTATAGACACCTTGGAGTTGATGAACAGGAAGAAAGGCAGACTACTTCGATGCCAGCGCGTCCAGGACTGACCTGGAAACTACTACTGAACTACAGACACCTTGGAGTTGACGGACAGGAAGAAAGGCAGACTGCTTCGATGCCAGCGCGTCCAGGACTGACCTGGAACCTACTACTGAACCATAGACACCTTGGAGTTGACGGACAGGAAGAAAGACAGACTGCTTCGATGCCAGCGCGTCCAGGACTAACCTGGAACCTACCACTGAACTATAGACACCTTGGAGTTTGATGGACAGGAAGAAAGGCAGACTGCTTCGATAATAACCTGGATTGACCTGGAACCAGTAGTACTACTGAACTATAGACAAAAGCCTAAAACCTAGGAGTTTGACGGACAGGAAGAAAGGCAGACTGCAGTACTTCGATACCACATGGCCAGGACCGACCTGGAAACTACTGCTGAACTATAGGCTAAAGTTCTTTATCCAAAACTTTAAGAGTTTGATGGCAGGAAGAACAGCGTTGCAGTACTTCGATACCACATGGCCAGGACCAACCTGGAACCTACTACTGAACTATAGGCTAAAGTTCTTTATCCAAAATTTTAAGAGTTTGACGGACAGGAAGAAAGGCAGACTGCAGTACTTCGTTTTGGCTCTCTTTAAACTCTAGAAGATAATCTCTAGGTGGGATAAGGTTGTGAAATTTTTGTCATGATTTGTGGGTGGGTAAAAAAATAATACCGTACCTGCGGGTAAGAAGGGCCACTAAAGGTTTTTCTAAAACCTTGATATTAGTGACAAAGAACAAGAAAATATACAAAAAAAAAAATTCGGATTGACAATAAAGCAAATATGTATCTATTGACCTGTTTTTAAGTTGTTTTTTCCTAATTTACAAAATATTTAGTTTTAATTAAGGTGGCAGGTGGCCCTTGTTACCCGCAGGTTTCCAATTTGTGAATTTACTAGATCAATTCTCCGGACATTTTTAGAAATTAATTTTGATATTTGTTCATCTAGCTTTATAAACATTAAACTAACCTAGGTACTTATATTAAAAAAGGCTATTTTAATAATTTGGTAGGTAGGTTACCTTTACATTACTGAAAGTTATAGATGTAAGTACTAAATAATGCAAATTTATTTGAAAATCTTGCTTTTATTTGTTTATCTTTGAGTTTTTTTAAACGACTGACGTTGTTAATTTTTTGTACCTATAGGATGATATAACTAGATTAGAGACATACATATCACATACTTTGTTTATTTTTCCTGAGAAAATTGTACGAACTTACCAAGAAAATTAGTTGTTATTGCGGGGTTCTTTTGTTACTTTTAACTAATGAAATCTGAGAGGTTTTGTGTTGTGAGCCACGAACGTGTATTTCTGTGGCTTTTGTAGAGTTATGAAAGAAAATTGAATAGGCCAATGACTTACCGGTCAAATCCAAAGATGAAGTCCTCTTGCTGGCCAGCTTGTACGACGAATATGTCACAGTTCACTTCAAGATCACTTTTTAGCATAACAAGCACTAGTTTATGGTGTTTTTTATTTAAACACTACGAATAATGAAGAGTACTTCGTTTCTTTTTGAACTGAAAAACTTTCCGTATATAACAAAGTACCTACTCTTCGCGAAAAACGCCCTGCCTGTCCTCTTCTCGCCCGCTCATTGGCCATACGCCAACGGCCAAGAGACGGAAGTAAGGACAGGTATATGAAGGAATTATTAGGATAGAAAGAGACGGAGTATCGCTAGTGTAATTTGACAGAAACGTAATTTCCTAGTGTTGCCACTTTTCTGGTCCAAACACTACTCATATTAAATTTTAGACATTTAGTGAGACTACAACAACTTATATACTTAGGAATTGCATTTAAAGAGTTAAAGAAGATCTATACTTATACTAGCTGTCCCACCAAACGTTGTTTTGACATTTACAAATAAAAAAACTATATAAAATATAGATAATTATTGTTCGATTCTCAGACCTAACGAATATACACAAAAAAAATCATACAAATCGGTTCAGCCGTTTAGGTGGACATAGGTAACTAACACCGCGACACGAGAATTTTTACAATACTTATTAATATTATAGAGCTGAAGAGTTTGTTTGAACGCGCTAATCTCAGGAACTACTGGTTCGAATTCGAAAATTGTTTTTATGTTGGATAGTCCATTTATCGAGGAAGGCTATGCTACTTTTCATTTTGATATTCCCACGGGATCGGATATTACGCGGGTGAAACCGCGGAGGGATATAGGGAGATTTGTTAGATTATGGTTAGATTTGAAGTAAGATTGTAGAGAAGTTATGTATTCTCCACAAAGAACAAAAACAACAAATTACTCCCATAAATAATTTATTAAGTACTCACATACTTTTTTTTAAATAATATCTAATTATAAAAAATAAATAAATTGCTATGGACTATTTTTAAGAAAACAGCCTTCATATTAAATATAGAATATGTACGTTTTTTTACTTTACTGTATTTTATTACATAAATATCTGAAATAGATAATTATTTATTTATTTATTATTAAATGTAAGTATTGCGTTTTTTTTAAAAATATATTTGTGCTAACCTATTTGTTTTACAAAATAAATAAAAAATATAACAAAATTCTAGCTAAACAAACACACTACACCTTTTCTATCACAATCGGTTACGAAAATTGCTAAATTTATTCTAAGAATGTGCTACTTATTATTACAAATGTGTTTGATAAACCTTTTTACGTAAAAACTACTGAACCGTTTGCGACGAAAATTGGTATAAAGATAGATGGATTTCTGGAATACCACATAGGATAATTTTTATCCCGATATTCACACGGGATCGGGAATTACGCGGATAAAATCGCAAGGACTCAGAGCAAATATTAAAATTCCAAAAAAGACAAGGGTCGAACTTGCGAATCTGTCTGTTAATTTTACAGGGCTTTTTGTCGATCTACAATTAAATATCATTTTAACTTTTCACTAAATAACTAAACTTATGTAAATTACACTTCACTTTGTACTTATTTCTATTTTGGGAAAAATATTACAAAACGAAAATATTAGGAGCTCCAAACCATTCATTCTATAATCACGGGTCGCGATCTTCTCGTGACCATGATCGGTGCAACCAGATCGAAACGTTAGGTAATTATTAAAAAAACTAGTAGTTTAATGAACGTAATCGTGACCCGTGTTTATAGAATGTATATTTATTATCGTGTAAAAAAATGAAACATTGTTTCTACAGCGCCATCTAGCGTCGGGCGAAGCAAATAAACTAGTGTTATGGTAGCTAGACAATGAATAAATTACTTTGTTTTTTTTTAATACAATGTAGAAACATCCAGACCGGAACAAAAAATTTGTTTATAGAAACAAAAATACTTGTCCGACGGCGGGAATGAACCTGCAACCTTCTATGTAGTAGATTCGCTCATATCTTTTTTTGTAGATTTTTTCCCAAAAGTTTCTAGTAATATTTTCTCGATACATAATAAGTATTAATGATCCAAAATACGTAGGTTACCGGATACGATCTTGTTTTCCAAAACTGCGCCCGAAGGTATATCGATTCTGTCGCCGTGATTCGCTATTATGATCACCGTGCCCTGAAACATAAGGTTCATTTTAATTAATTTAATTGTAGACATTAAGGTGACACCATTCGCCAACGACCTTGCTACACAGGTTACTAAATAGCTACTACCGGCATCCATCGCCTTCGTTGGTGAACAATGTTGATTATTACGAATGTATTTTTTTTTTTCAAAAGTGCTGAGATGGAATTGTAGCTGAGATCTCTACCGATATTTTGGGGTAATTTGAGATGAAAATTCCTTGTCATTTCAAAGTTATACCAGTTTTAATTCTTAATTTTAGGATGGCTTCAAAACTTTAGGGAATTTTTGGCTTAAAGTCACACCAAAATGTCGGGAAAGACCTCACCTACAATTTAATCTCAGCACTTTTGAGAAAAACAAAACAAACTTGTAACAATCAACAATGTTTACCAACGAAGGCGACCGCTGTCGGTAGTAACTATTTAGTAACCTGTGAAGCAGGTCGTTGGCGTATGGTATCACCTTAATAAAACCTCTAAACCATTTTGTTCTATCATGAATAGTTTTCGCAGAGCAAGCCAAAAACTATTTTGAGTTTTCTACCTTGGGTTACAATATTGAAATTTTTTAAACCTACGGAACAAAAAATTTTTTTGACTATATATTATAGCCAATGTTATTTCCTGATAATGTAGCTTCCTATTGGTGAAATAATTTTTGAAATCGGTCCAGTAGTTTCGAAACCTATTCGTTACAAACAAACAAAAAATCTTTCCTCTTTAAAATATTAGTGTAGATGACACTGGGACTTTTACTAGGCCTGGGGTTTTTAGGGATCCGTACCCAAAGGGTAAAGAGGGACCCTTTTACTAAGACTCCTCTGTTCGTCTGCAATGGCTTTTCATTAGATTTTTACGGGGATATTATGTGATCACTCAGTTGTCCGTCTGTCTGTATGTTTGTTTAAATATATACTGACCTTCAAAGAGACTCCGCGTCCAAACGTGACGTCACCGGACACGGTCAGGTGATCCAACTCTATCAAGTCCGGTATAGTCGCGAACCTGTACATAATTTAATAAAATATACAGTTTTAATATAGTATATTTTATGTTTTTCGCGACTTAAACTCATAATTATATTTTAATTGCCGTAGTCGTCTGCCTGTGACCATGGGAACTGCAAAGTTCTCGAAACGTCAAGTTTTAAGAAAATAAAGTAAATAACGCGATTATATTTGTTAAATAAATATAATATAATTATTTTTTATAATTAAGTTTACTTATATATAATTTATCTGATTGCAGATCCGCTAAGCGGCTGCACCTAGTTCTGGCCGGCTAAAACTAGTTTTAACCGCACTTCGGTTTTTAGCATAAAGAGAAAAAAGACTTCGCACGGGGGTTCCGTAGGGGAGCACCAAGAAAGGATTTTTAAATGGAATGTTAAAGTTTTAGTTCGTAGTAACACTTTTAAAGCAACACAAAACGTTGTTAGTGAATAAATAAAAAAGGCTCACCTGTTCAAATATTCCTTAACTTTAGCGAAATGATTGTCACCAAGTTTGACCAGCGGCGTCGAAGGGAACATCCTTTGAGGGGACATCACTAGCGAGCCGTGGGACAACGAGTACAAATTGGACATCACTAGCAATAGGTCCGATGTTTTCTTTACAGGTAAGAATCTACTTCTTGGAACATTCACGCCAATACCTGGGTATGACAAAAAAAAGTAA
This sequence comes from Idaea straminata, assembly GCA_951213275.1. Classification (NCBI taxonomy): domain Eukaryota; kingdom Metazoa; phylum Arthropoda; class Insecta; order Lepidoptera; family Geometridae; genus Idaea; species Idaea straminata. Next base: position 1,094,291 of record OX577862.1, read on the forward strand.
ATAAAAAACGTGAAAATTTTTTTTTGTTGTTTTTTACAGCGCCAGCAAGTTTCTTCTATGCTATGCAGGACGATGTAGTGCCTGGAACATGTATTCAAAGTCAAAGTAAAAAAATATCAGTTGGAATCATACGCATGAAATCCATTAATCATCTTGAATATACATCTTAGGTAACTTATTATAACGGATAGAATACTTAAACACTTTTCGTTTGTAAATACATACTTAAACAGAAAAATTCAAAACCAGAAATAAATATCTAAATACATAAATATCTTTTCCTTCAGCAACCAAGCAGATATTCATCCACAACAATCAATACATAAATATTTGCTCGAAGCAAGAATCGAACCCATAACCTTTATGGTTGTTATGGATAGAATACAAAACTAACTTTTTATTTTGTAAAGATAGATAAGCTGAACCAGAAAAAAAATACGGGTACATAAATATTTGTTCGAAGAGGGAATCGAATCCGTAACCTTCATCATCACAAAAAATGTGCCCATAACATAGATCGTAAAAAAAACGATTAGATATATAGAGATAGTAAAAAAATGATTTAGATTGTATCACCTCCTTCGAAACACTTCATTGCCGCCCCGACAGCAGTTTCCAATTGTATAACATTCAATCCATCAGAAAGGCTCTTATTATTGACAATAATCTCCATATTCAAGCTCCCTTGGTCCACCACACGCTGTATGGCATCCAATTTGGCCCATAAATTGTTTGTGTTGAAGAATTTAAACTGCGATACTGATTTGAAGTCATCAACATGTTCTTTTGGTACTTGAGCTATTTCTAGTAGCCGGAGTTTGTCTTCGTATTGGATTAGAGTTCCACCTGGAAATTAATAAATGATAATAAATAAATATTGCAGGACATTCCACACATCGTCATCTAGCCCCAAGCTAATTAACTAGACTTGTGTTATGATTGCTAGACAACGGATATACTACTTATATACTTTTCTTTTGTAAGAAAAATCGGTTCAGCCGTTCGGGAGCAACAATGCCACAGACAGAAATATTATAAGGACATTTCAGTGCCATGTTGCCAGTGAGATGTATAAAGTGTATGTATTGTATAAGTGTAATATGAAGTGGTTATCTCCGAACTTCCCATTCCTTTATTGTGACACAATAATTTGACGTGTCTACAAACAATAAGCGAAAACTCCCGAGGGATTATGGGTCAATTGAAAAACCGTAAGAGAAACGACTCCCACTTAAATAGGTATAATCTCCTATATATATGAAAAAAAAGGTAGAACAAAAAAAAGGTAAAGGGACTTCGTTCCAAACGCGTATCCCGCGACACGTTCATTTTATATTGTACTAGCTATCCCGGCAAATATGTTATTGTCATTTACAAAAAAAGGTGATGTTGTTCGATTCTCAGACGCATATACACAAATTCAGTTCAGCTATTTAGGTGGAGATTGGTAACTAACACCGCGACACAAGAATTTTATATATATAGGGATTTAACAGCGGCATACCTTTGACATCGGCTCTGGTTTTATCGGTGACTTCCATTACGAATTCTGACACCTGTCAAATAAAGAAGAAGGTATTTAAAGGAAAATATACAGCACAACTATATATAACACCCGCGTAATTCCCGATCCCGTGGGAATATCGGGATAAAATGTATTTAAGTTCGGTAACAGTATAGCCAACATCCTGGCGCTATATTTGATGATCCAGTTGGCACAATAGTCACCATGTCGGACTGCCAAATCAGGGTTGCGGGATCGATTCCCGCCTCAGACAAGTATTTATGTTTAGATATTTGTCCGTGGTCTGGTTGTTTCTATGTATTATAAGTATATATTTACAAAAGTAAAGTATATAAGTAGTACCTACATCCGTTGTCTAGCACCCATAACACAAGTCTAGTTACTTGACTTGGGGCTAGATGGCGATATGTGGAATGTCCTGCAATATTTATTATTTTGGTCAGACATTTAAATACGTAAAGAAGAAGTACCGTTTTCTGAGGATCCGGATTGAGAAGCAAGTTGAGTATGTTGAGGTCGACAGTGGCTCCGAGGTTGTCAATGTTGCTAATGAAGCAGTAGGTGCGGCCTTCAGCTATGAACTTCTGGAGGAGGCCCGAGTTGGCGAACGATTCGTAGAAGTCACCGTGTCCGGGGGGGTACCATCTGGAAATATACGAGAGGAAATAATGAGGAAGGTCCTTGAAAATAATTATATTACAATTTATTTCAGAAAACTTGGTTTTTGATTATTGCATGAAATTTTCTAATGCATACATAATCTTACCGCGTATTAGCGAGGCGCCTAGCCGACAAAAAATGTTATGCTTTAAGAAAACGTGAAACGAAAAAAATTATATCTATAGACTACGACGTCACCAACGGCCTTAACTTACGGCCTTTGTAATGCGTTGTTTTTTATATTTTATGTAATTTAAAAATTATGTTTGCAATAAAGAATATATCTATTATCTTGAAAAATGCCTTCACTTACGCCTCAATATCATCATGTACATTAGCATTCTTAGCGACAGGCAGCAAGGACTCCCTGTTGATCCTCGGGTGGCAGGACTGGTTGAACGTGTGTATGTCCAGCTTCAAGCCGCGGTATTTGCGGATCACTTTCTGTGTGTCCTCGTCGGTGTTGAACGAGTTCATTAGGACTAAAGGAACGTGGCATTTGTACGTTTTGTTCAGGTGCTGGAAGATGTACAAAGGGTTTGATATAATATCATAGCTAACATGATTTTTTTTTCATTAAAAAGTTATTAAAAGTATTAAGATTCCACCATCGTTATGATTCCACAAAATAAAAACCAAAAACCATGGTAAATACCCGGTTTAAAATAACTTTATTAGGATATTGGGGATTCTGTTGGGTTTAAACTACTGGATGTTTAAACCTGTTATTGCACAGGGGTTCATTACATGGACCCATAGGTTTCCCAGAGAGGGGTTAGGGTCCACTGAGCAATCAGAACAAGTATTTGATCGACAAAGCAATACTCGGGACTGGCAGCGGTGTGATCCCGTTTGGTCCCTTTGAAGGAAACTAGAGAAACTAACCAGGGATAAACGGATGACGCTCAAATCCACTACAATTCACACTTCTTTTACGCAAAATAGGCTTGCATTTGACCTCATCTCACCTGGTGTAAAGCGAGGTTGAGGTCGAGGGTGTAGCATACTTGCCCAGAAGGAGAACGGCATGCCTGAACAACATGATGGAACGCGACAAGTCACTTGGCATCATGATTTTGGACCAGCGGTCTTTTAAAACACCGTTACCTTTCTGATTCATCTTATTTAACCACCTGTTACTGGATGGATGGATGACAAAAATTTCATCAAAATCAGTTTAGCAGTTAAGGAGGAATTCACTGACATTTCCGGGTAATTAGAAAATACCGAAATAATAATTTCAATCGAGTCGCCTTTGACTACAGAGTTGCTTATGCAGGTTACAGGTGACGTTTCGACTTTAAGGACCTGGATACTAATGTAAAGTCACAGGTGATTTAAGGATACCAAAACCTTAATTCGAATGAAATCGCCATTGAGGCCCTGGGTGCTTATATTCTTCGGTCCTTAAATTATACTAAAGATTCGCCTGTAAATATACCAATGGAATATACCTATACTTACTTCAATCTGCTGCACAGTGAGATCCAAGAATGTGAGTTCATTCCTCACTTGTATAACGGACTTAGGTCCCTTACATCCCATGGAGGTGCCAAGTCCACCGTTCAGTTTGACCACCACGAGCTTGTCCAGCATGTGGTGAATGTTGTCTGTGGTCGGCGTTATGAGAGAGGTGTAGTCTATGACCGCTCCTTCTGGTAGCTTCTCTATCTTCTCCCATGTTACTGATGGACCCTCTGAAAAAATGATTTTTAACTAATAAAGTTATTTAAAACGGGTTCAATGGGGGATTGTGAACTTTTCTTCTATAATCTCCATTCTGTGCTTAAAAAATTATTATGGGGATTTCAAATTCCCATGAGATTAAACAATACCATGTTTTTTACCACTGCGGCAAAGTCAATACGAGGATTTTGTTTTATGTATCTTGATATTACGGCATTGTTGCAAGCGCCATGTTCACGAAAATGGGGTTTTGTGCCGTATGAAGACAGTCGTGACTTACGTTCAGCCAAAAATCTGCTAAACAAATTCTTGAACCCTCGATACTCCTTCTCGATCAAAGGTCTCTTGTTATCCGGCGCTGATCCCAGCAGCTTCTCCAGTTCGACCTCGAGACGAGCGAGGGCATCACGCTTGGTTGCCTCTTTAAAGTCCCGGGATCCGGAGGGCGTGCGTTGATGACTGCGGATCTAAAGGAAGATAATTTGTATTTGAAATTATAATTTGTTTTGACGGGAAGTTTTGACAAACAATTTAAAAAAATATGAGCTTTTTTTCCTCTCTTTTTTTTAATATAATGTGTTTTTAATTAGATGAAACTGTTTTTCTATAAATATATTTAAATATTGCAGAAAATTGGACACAGTGCTGTGCTAAATAACTTAGATAGATAAATTCTTTATTTTAAACACCTTTTTTTTGTTTGTTTTTTATTTTTATTTTTTTGGTTTTTTAGGTTTTGTTATGATGGCCAGACAACGAATAAAATAAAAAGTTACTTTTTATAAGTTTAGTATGCGTCATAAGTACACTATCAGTTTGCTACAATAATACTATAAACAAGTATTAGACTTACGACCTTCTTCTAATAGACGTTACACACAAACATAAATACTTTAATTGAAAGTACTCAATGTGATTATTATTTTCAACATGTTAGCTATATGTTTAGTTGTGTGAGTGGTATAAGCCGCCACCCGCTACACCAAGCGACGTGGGTTCGATCCACGGGTTACGTTGTTATAATGTTCAAATAGTGCTGCATAGGTAAACGTTACGGTGCCGATTGAATGTTGATTATACACACAATAGTAGTGATTCAATTTTTATCTCAAACTAGCAGCGCCCCGCGGTTTCACCCGCGTAAGTCCCGATCCCGTGGCAATATCGGTTATTCGTTTTTTTCTTGCCTTCTAAACCTTCCCTAGACCTCCACGAACATTTCAAGACTAAGATAAGATAAATCCGTTCAGCCGTTCTCGAGTTTTAATCAGACTAACGAACAACAAATCATTTTTATTTATATAGATTTCCCACGGAATCGAGAGTAAAACCGCGGAGCTCAGCTAGTATAGCTAGATAGATAGATAAACTCTTTATTGTACCACATTAAACCTTAATTCTAACATAAACTCCTGTTACAAAAACAAAATTAAATCTAACAATATGGCACAATGGGCGGCCTTATCGCTAAAAGCGATCTCTTCCAGGCAACCTTTGGATGGACAAGAATTAAAGAAGGGGATGGGTGGGTTGTACATAACGTAATAGGAATATAAGGAGGAAAATAAAATAAATATAGGAGGTAGGTATGCCTATAGATACACAAGACTTAATAAATAGGATTATAAAGATAGTTCGATTGTGATATTGATAAGAAATCTAATCTAAAATTGTGTTTGGTTTGTGAACCAGTGAACTGATAAAATATATAACAAAATCCTATCATACGGAGGTAATCTTTCTCATCATAGAAAGAAAGAAAGAAAAAGAAATATATCAAATTTTCTTACCTAACGTTTTTAGTTGTCTTTAATTAGCTATTATGGCTATATAATACGTTTTGATTACAGACGATAATGTAATACGAAAGGGGTTGTTCTAGACTTCTTAGCGAACAACTTTTGTTCTACGACTTTAGGAAACACGAAATTCTTTTGGAAATTTGAAATTAAATGCAACATGTAAAATTAAACGTTAAACAATTTGTGCTGCACACCTAACACGAGTTGTTTACGAATTAGATCAAACTAATCGTTGGTATTGATTATTTCCTATGAAACTGCAATGTTTGTGTACAAGCAAATTAAAAGCCTCGTACGGTACCAGTTTCGTAACTTCGGTTCTATAAACGGCCGAAGCGGTACTGGACCCTCTGGGAATATCGGGATAAAAATCGATCGAGATTTAGGCGAGTGAAACCGCGGGGTTTAGCTATAAAATAATATTTGGTAACTTTAAACAGAGATAATGTTTTAAGCTAAAATATCTCGGCTCGCGTATTTGAAGTTGCATGGTCAATACGGTATGTTTGTTCGTGTGTGTAAACAACTCATGGTAGGGCCTCCCTCATAGCATCCTATCTTACTATTATTATAAATGTGAAAGTTTGTGTGTATGTTTGTTACTTCTTTTCGCAAAAACTTCTCAACGGATTGCAATTAAGAGGAAAGGGTACCGGCTCTCTCTCCATAGAAAGGTAATCGACTAATTTCTCCCTGGATAATAACGCTAGAGCAAACATTTTTGTAGCATAAAACTTACTGCCATGACCATGTCCCTACGTCTTATTTTTTATTTCAATTTTGTTTTTTTATCTCTTACTTTCTATGATAATTAGAATATCAAAAAAACCAAGACATAGGGGCATAGTCACGGCAATTACTTAAAGGTTTTATGCAACAAAATTATAGCAAACAGCCGGGTACTTTTCCTCTTAAACTCGATATGTAGACAGCTAAAGACCTTGATTAACATATTGGAGACTTTTTATCCCGATATGTCTACGAGATCGGGACTTACGGGGGACAGAGCATAGTGATGGAATATTGATAAGACATACGTGCAAGACGCCACGATGAATGGACATTATTTTTAAACAACTATTGAATAATTGAATGAAACAGCAATATTATGTTCGAACAGATAGGTAACGTATAAAAATCTAATAAAAAACATGCACACTAAAGATGACTTAGTAAAATTACATCCAAGGAGACACTAATTAATCTAACTTACATATAAGAATAGATATAAAACAGACTATTTATATGCACTAAGAGTTTTGCTTCATCATTCCTTACAATTAGGCATAAGGACAATTTGTATATTTTGACACTGAGTCGATGATACACATTGACATCTTGACCTTAAAACAATAGTTCCGGCCTCCTAATTAGTACTGTGAGAGAAAATAATCAGTTGACTGAGTATGTCTTTCCTGATACAATTTGAGGGTATCTGTCACAAGTGAACATCTTCTAGGGGCGCGCCCGCGCGGGCTACATCTTAGACCACATCGTCACTTACCATCAGGCAGGTGTGATAATAATCAAACACTTACCTATCATTTCAAAAAAACACACCCTCCAAGTTTCAGGTCTCTACGATTAGCGGTTTAGGACAAAGCATTTTATATATATAGATAGAAAATGCTTTGTCCTGAATGACTGACTGACGGATCAACCCACAGCCTAAACCGCTGAACGTAGAGACCTAAAACTTGGAGGGTGTATTCTTTGTGTAACGTAGGCATCGGATAAGAAAGGGCTTACAGAAATTTTACCCCAAAGGGGTTGAAAAAGGGGGGCAAAGTTTGTATAGGACAACGTGATTTCTTGGGTCATTTTAGACTTCTACGTGGACAAAGTCGCGGGCAAAAGCTAGTCTATCAATAAAACTTTCGCAAAATGTTTTTTTATAATAAATAGGTCAGCGTTTGAGCACTATCTCACATGATGGTAAGTGACGATGCCGTCTAAGATGTACTACGCTGTCCTAGAAGATACCTATATACGCTCGTGACGTCAAGAGGTAGCAAAATGTCCCTATCATTGTCGGCGTCGTTTTGACGCCGCGTTAGAACGCCTGTTTGACTAAGCCATAATGCGCTTGGATTTAATCTGCAGTCCATTGACATAGTAATCATAAATAAATATAGAAATAATTGTGTTGTTCCTGTATTAGCTACGCCATACAAACTTCAAGGTTGACAGGTTTTTGATAAATTAAATTTATAGTTTACATAATTCTTAGAAAGTTTTTTGGATTTTTGGACCGAAACTTCATGACAAATTATTATTACTCCCCATGTTTCAGTGTACCCTTATACCAATAAACTTGGTATAAGGGTACACTGAAACATGGGGAGTAATCTATGGGAGTAATATATGGGCTACTTTTTATTAAAATATTCCCATGGGATCGGGTCTTACGAAGGTGAAACGGGTCTTATGGGTCTACGTGGCGCAGAATAAATAAATGATGATTATGAATATCGATAAATGTACCTCGACTAGACGATATTATAAATATTATAAAAAAAAATCTTTAAAAAAATCCTATCATAAACTTGGAACCCTGAAAAATGGGATGCAACATTGTTCACAAAGAACATCAATGTTGGAATATTGACTTTTTCAAAGGTGAAAAGAGGAAATTAGGTAGACCCGATTAGCCCAGGGCCAAACAAATTCACGATCCGCCCCTGCTTTGCCCCCAAGAACAGAAGAATAAACTTTTTAAACTCTATAGTAATTATTTAAGTTAATATTGTCAAGGTAAGAGAAATAAATATACGCGAAAGTAAATACTTACTTAATATAAGTAGAATAGTATGAATGAATTTCTATAATCAAACCGCATTGTCCCTGTAACTCAGAGACTCGAAGATGACATAGTTATGTGGGTACCAACGTAAACGTAAACTAACCATCATGTGCACGGAAAAAAAAGAATACTTCAGGCAAGAATATGAGTTGTCTTAGCCATATTGTTTAGATCCAAGAGAATATTATCTTAACTTAAGTATATATTGTTCACCCAAGAAACACTATTTACTTAATTCAAGAATAATATTGTTTCATTTTTTATTCTTGAGTGGAATCAAATATTTTCAACTCAAGAATATTGAGTTCTCAATTTAAGAATATTACTTATTCTCGACTGAAAACTATTCCGGGAATTGAGTTAAGATAATAATGTTTTTAGTCAAGGCAATATAATTCTTGGTTCAAAACATCTGATTTATTCTTCAGTCGAAATAATATTAGTCTTGTTTTCTGAATACAAGAAAATGATAATTTTAATTGAAGAATATATTCTTGACTTTCATATTCTTTTCTGAAGAGTGCAAAAATACTTTTGGTCAAGACTCTTTATTGTCTTCATTTAAAACAAATTACTTGTTTTAGAGTGAAAAATCAAATTTTCTTTGTTCAAGAATATTTTATTCTTGCTCTGATTCTTAATTGTTTCAAACCAAGAAAATAAAATCCTCTCAAATCAACTCCATATTGTTTTAAAAATCAAAAATGTATATTTTTACACGAAGAATATTGGTTATTTTACAGCAAGAAAACTAGTTGTCTTAACAGGATTATTTTTTTATTTCAAATCAAGACTTTTTTTTTCTTGGCTCGAGACTTTTTGTTATTCTTTTTAAGAGAATATTATGTTTTTCTCTTTCCAAGAATTTTTTCACCTTCCATGAAAACTATACGTGTCTTAAATCAAGAATACAAAGTGCCTTTATCCAACATTTTATTTTTTTCTCAACAAGACAAATAATATTCTGTGAAGAATATTAATCATTTTATTGTAAGAATACATGTTTTCTTGGCTGGAAAGTTTTAAATATTTCAAACCAACACTTTTATTTTATTGGCTCAAGACTTTTTATTAATCATTTTTAAAGAATTTATTTTTTCTCTTTCCAAGAATTTCTGCATCTTCTTTTAAAACTAGGTATATGTGTCAAGAATACAAATTGTCTGACATTTTATTTTTTTCTTAAAAAGACAATTAGAAATTAAACAACAAGACAATTAGAATTTTGATAATACTGGTTATTTTCGGTGATACTATTTTGTGTCTTAAATCAAGAATACTAATTGTCTTTAACTATAACACTATTTTTTTTTTATTAGGAACATTACTGTTAATTTTAAGATTATTTTTGTTTGATCGATTGTTTAGTATCTTCTCTTTTACACTTTTGAGATTAACTATCTGCTATCCTACTGTCAGAGCGAACGGTTGCTGTCAGAGTGTAAGTTCTGAACAGTGCTGCCAACTCTTCGTCTTTTTACGGAGATCAACAGACTTTATGCCTCTCCGGCAAACCTACGAAATTCAGTCCTAGAATCTACGTTTTTTCTATTAATTTGTAAAATAACAAAACGCATAGCTCTGAGTGTGCATAATTTCCCTATTCATTCGCGAAAAAAATTAATAAATGTTTATTTTTATACTAAAGCACACTCGCTTCGCCAACACGATACTACTTTCGTCATTATTTACACAAATGAAACAAAGTTCTCATTCCATAGAGCTGTGACTGCGTTAAACGAAACGTCTCGTCTCACCAGTTCGCCTTGTAGAAATTAAAGCTATGCAATAGCTTAAAACTTTACCTAAACATATTTCGATTCGACGGAGTTACTGTTGTTTTGTCCTTTTGTTATCTATCAAATTTCGATTTACCTAATCTAAGGTAACTAATTTATTTTATTCTTCTTCATTTCACTCAGAAAAAATTACGTAGATCTACGAACTTTTCTAATGGGGTCTACGCATTTTTCAAAATCCCAATTGGCAACACTGGTTCCGAACGCGCTCCTGCAATGCCAAGCTGCGTGGCGTGCGTGTGACTGCACCAAGGTGAAGTTCAAGAATATGATTCTTGTTAATTAAGAATAAATTCTTGAATTCAAGAATTTATTTATTCTATATTCTTAAACAAAGAATATATGTTTTGATTTTGAGCTAACAATCAATCACGGTTCCTGATTCCCAGATACAAAATAATGTTGCCAGTTCAAAGAAAAAAAACTTCAAAAATGGATACCATTTATTAGTGAATATTAACTTAATATTTTTACGTTAATGGGTATATTATTATATTACGTTTATGGGTACGTTTATGGGTATGTTATTAAATTGGAGCATTCACATTTTACATAAGTACCAATTTTAATGTAAATTGGTCCAGTAGTTTTTGAGTTAATCGCATTCAAACAGACAGAAATATATCTATAACAAAAAAATATATATCTAGAAGAAAAAATAGCAAAAAAATCTTTTCATAGTGTTCTTATGACTTTATCACTTATAATTATCGATTTTATTATACGTAAAGAAGAATTTTGAATTTATAGTACTTACTATAAATTCAAAATTCTTCTTTACGTACTTTTTGGTTCTAAAAGTATCTAAGTACTTACTTAATTCTAAAACTATTTAGAATTAAGTAAGTACTTAGATACTTTTCTTTTTTTATAATATTACAAACATAACTACAACATTTACCCAGTATTTTCATTACAGACGTTTGTATGTTTTTTTTTGTTTCCCCATAGAAAAAAGTATAAAAAGATATTATGGATCTAGCGAGTTCTATTTTACTCTTTAATGCAATCATTAAAATATTGTAGTAAATAATTATGGATAAATATCGATAGTAAAAATAGGTAAATATTTTTAGGAACTAATTTTGGTAACATCTGACAACACTAACTGTTATTTTCAAACAACCGCCAAAAACCGCGTCTTACGTAGCATTTTATATTTTCTTTGAACGGCGTCGCTTATGATAGACGCTACTATACGCATTGAGTGTTTTTACTGTGAAGACTGTTTTATTCGTGTTATCTGCGATGACGACATCAGTTCCAATTAAGGAATTGCTAGAAAACTGGCAAGTTCCGGACGAAATCATTGAAAAATTCACAGGTAAGTGTTTATCATTATTTAACCTAATTATAGGCGTTAGCAGGCTGCAGTTAGTGTGTAGGTAGCACGAAGTCTTTCTAATACTTGAGACTCCAAAGGCGTGGTCACACGTAGCTAATGGTACCTGCTACTAGTACCACGGTCTTACTCATGGAGTTCTTAGGCCTCGGTCTCGAAGACGGCGGGCAGCGGGCAGGCAGCGGCGCGTTCAAAGGAGCCGAGCTGCCGGTAGCCGGTGGCGGCTCCTTTGATCAAGGCGCTCCCGCTCCCCACCCGCTGACTTCGAGACCAAAGCTTTACCCATAACAGACTCATGAACTATGCTCGATTTCAGAGAATGGCATTGAGACAACCCATTTTAAGGACTTGTCGGATAATTTACTGAAAGAACTATGCCCTAAAATCTCAACAAGGCTCTACATAAAAAAAAAATTAATGAACTCCTAACGGTACAGGTATGTATGTACTTACAAAACTTTCTGTCTTATTGGAATGCCATCTGTCTGTCACACTAGATTTTGGTATTTGGAACATGTAAATATTACAGAACTATGTGTGGTGTAACTCATAATTATATAATCACCTCTGCAACAGTCACTCTTCAACCAGTTAAATCTTTGTTTCAGTTTATCATAAGCTATATATTTTTTTCAGAGTACCATATCAACTGCCAGTTCCATGCCAAGTTGTGCTCAAAACAACTCTGTGGCTGAAGTTGAGCCCGAGCTAGATGACGACTTTGTGCTGCAGATGCTCACACACAGACCAGCTTTTCCAGAATTTGACCTACGGACTCTATAACAGTTTGACTTCGAAGCATCGGAATACATTGACGGATATAATAATTAGACGTATCGTCACACGTCTCATAAACAAGTAAGTACGAGTATAAGTATATTGTTTAAGATCCAACCAGCCCCATGCATGTTTCCTCATAACTTTTTTGGCACCAATCCCAATGTTTTAGTTTAAGCTAACATGTATGTATGTTAGTGTAGCTATAAGTCTTAGCGCTAGTCAAAATGCCACCTGTAAAAATTATGTTTTTTATAAGGCACTGTTCAACAGGCAGCAGCAGCATTCATGTCTTAACAGGAGATAATATTGTCTTGAGGGAAGACATGCATCTCGGACTTATTGTACTCTTACATAAGGCACTGTTCAGCAGGCATCAGCAGCATTCATGTCTCAACGGGAGACAATATTATCTTGAGGGATGACTTGCAATTTAGTTTACAGTAAAGTCGTAGAATAAAAGTTGTTTAGTATGATTCAATGTTCTTATCGTTATTTCAGATCAGAAACTCCCAGCTGAGGTACAGCTTTTGTGTCACTTGGTGCCTCCAAAGAGACGTGTGAACAGACGAGAAAAAAATACTATAGCTGAATGTACTGAAACCATATTTTAAATGTGAAGGTAATGTCAATTTGTTTTTAATCAAATAATGCAATTACTACTTATAAAGCGCGTGAGCTAGTAACTTTACAATTTCCCCAGAAACGTGTTTAGGATGCTTGGAGAAATATCATACTAAAAGCCCCCCCTAATCTACTAGGAACAGTTTAAAATCAAACGTTAAGTAAAGGCAAAAGTTGTAGAAAATTTTATACACTTGTAATTCGTTAAAATACCAATTCCGTCTACGTCAAATTACTTTAGAGGTAGAGGTTAATGAAAACCCCTATAATTAGAACTTTAATCCCCTTTCCCCCCGACTTTTAGGATGATATCTCTCCAAGCATCCTGAATTTTTTTCTGGAGAAATTGTAAATGTACCAGCTTACGCACTCTACACCCCCATAATAGCAAGTTTTTGATTGTACTTTATTCCCTATTGCCCTTTATTCTATTCAAATAATATAAAGTTTAAAATAAATTCTAAAAATTGATTTTAATTAAAACACGTTTACTTTCAGACACCTGACGACATTCAAAAGAAAGATGATTAAGTAGCTGTGATCGCATCCATAAGGTGGCAAACAGTGTAACCATACATTAGACATTGCAATTCCCAGGAAACTAACAACGGAGATACATTTTATCTAATCGTAGATAAAGTTAGGTACGTCTACAAGTCTGCATATAATGCTTTCGATATACTATTTAAGTGTTATCACACATTCCATGCCACTTATCCAAAAGCAGGATACCACCTGTATTTGCTCATACAAAAATAATTGTTTCTCTAGATATGCGATTTATATAGACAGATAAAAATAAAATATAATATGTTTTAAGAGCTCGGCGAACGATGGCTTGCCTATACAAAAGTAATACCAAAATCATTTTTATTTTGAATACATTTCAACGCTAATGTGATAGTTTTCTGATAAAAACAGTAAACTATCTAGATTCCTATGAATTTATTTTTCATATAGGTTACTTTTCAAAAATACCTATACTTATGCTATAATTTGAATGAGAAAATGAAATCACTTATATTTTTGAAAAGATTATATTTCAAAAAATATTTTCATAGGAACCTAAATAACTATTGTCTTTATCCGAAAATAATCATATTGGCGTTAATGTACTCAAAATAAAAAATATTTTGATATATTTATATATATTGTTTGCATGGGAAAGCCATCGTTCGCCGGGCTCTTGATATGCTTTGTCACGAAGGTAATGAGAGACCGTCCACGGGCTTGAATCAAGGATTCTTGGCTTCGTTACATCATTGTTTACATCCTGTGCACAGAGTATAACTATTAAAAGTCTGAGCCGAATCAGAGTTGTTTGTTATATGAACACATTTGCCAGGTTAAACTGTAACATGATAAATCTCCCATACAAAATCTGCGGTTACGGGACTACATTTTGTATGGGAATCATAAAATGTTCAGTTCGACATAGCAATACCATATGTTCGTACTGAACAACTTCTGCTCCTTGATTTTAAAAAAAATTGGTTTTCATACAGACTGGGCGGCTGATTTGCAAACTTTGTATGAGTAGAAGGCCCAGTTAACGGGTCAGACACTTATTTTGTTACATTCTGTATAAATTAAAGTTACAATACAAAGAAAGTTGTTGTGGTGTAAAAGTTAATAAATGAGTAAGTAGGTACTTAACTACTACTTTCGTTCTCTGGTATAAATAAAGGGTGTAAGGGACAGCCTTCCGAAAACTTTAACCATGAATGTAGTCTAACATCCCGAACCGCGATTCCGCGAAAAAATCCTTCAGTTCCTTGAAGGATTTTTGAAATGATAAAAAATCCGCAAAAAATCCTTCAGTACGTTACTCAGATGATGGCCTGAGTATTTACTCAGGCCAGCCAGGCTGTCCCTTACACCCTGTATACAATCTATTATGCTCTTTCTGTTAAGTATCTTGTATAATTAAGCGCCGTCGTTCTTAAAAATGTAATTTAACTGTACTGTACACCAATAATATTTTGAATAAATGTTGTAATCAAATCAATATTTTTGTTTACCGTCATTCCGTCACCGTCACATTTTGGTGTAAGGGTTGTTTTTTTGAGGCAAGTTAATTCTTGGTTTGTGTATTATGCTAAGACAGTATTTTTCTGTACAACGAATGCTATTTATTGCTGACTGCTATATCGTGTGCCAAATTTGCATTATTTAATTTTTTTGTTAAATACATTTTCTTTGTAAAACTGTTTTTAGCTGATGCGAGTTTGTTCTTAAGCAGAACTCGTATGTTTTATACTGAAATATTTTTATGGGTGATGCGTCTTACTATTCTTTGTTTTTGAGAATTAGAATTTATAACAAAACTTCTGTTTTAGTTAAAGAGAATTTCTCAATGGAAATCTGGTATGTGTTGTACTGAAACAATTTTTTTTAGTAAAGAAAAATATTTTTGCTCAACAGACTACTAAGTGGTAAGAGACGTGTCATATTGAGTTACCATTTTGTTTGTTATCTCAGTAGACACGTCTCTTACCATGTAATATCTCGAGCAAAAGATTAGTCTTTACTAAAATAAAAAAAACTTACAAAACATACCGACTTTCGCATTGAGACCAAATTCTCTTCATTGAAAACAGTAGAGTTTTACCTCAAGATCAAATTCTCTTCAACTAAGAATAGTAGATGCTCCTAACAAGACAGTGTTATCTTAGTATAAAACATACTAGTCTTGCCTCGAAACAAATTTCTCTTCTGCCAAGAACAGTAAATGCTTCACCTAAGAAAATCCTGTCTCAATATAAAACACACGAGTCTTCTCTAAAGACAAAATTATCTCCCCCTAAGAATGGTAAATGCTTCACCCAAGAAAGTTTGTCTTTCCTCAAAACAAATTGCTCTTCTGCCAAGAACAGCAGATGCTTCACCTAAGAAAATCCTGTCTCAATATAAAACACACGAGTCTTCTCTAAAGACAAAATTATCTCCCGCTAAGAATGGTAAATGCTTCACCCAAGAAAGTTTGTCTTTCTTCAAAACAAAATGCTCTTCTACCAAGAACAGCAGATGCTTCACCTAAGAAAATACTGTCTCAATATAAAACACACGAGTCTTCTCTAAAGACAAAAGTATCTCCCGCTAAGAATAGTAAATGCTTCACCCAAGAAAGTTTGTCTTTCCTCAAAACAAATTGCTCTTCTGCCAAGAACAGCAGATACTTCACCTAAGAAAATACTGTCTCATTATAAAACACACGAGTCTTCTCTAAAGACAAAATTATCTCCCGCTAAGAATGGTTAATGCTACACCCAAGAAAAATTTGTCTTTCCCCAAAACAAATTGGTCTTCTGCCAAGAATACCAGATAATCCACCTAAGAAAATGTTGTCTTTCCTCAAAACAACTTATTCTTCTTTTAAGAATATTGGGTGTTTCACCCAAGAATACATTGTCTTGCCTCAAAACCAAATAGTATCCAGCCAAGAGTAGCTGATGCTTCACCCGATAAAATATCGTCTTGACCAAGAAGTATATTCTTGTCAGCCAAAACAATTCCGTCTTGTTTCAAAACCAAGAACATCAACCAAGAATAGATGATGCTCCACCCAAGATAATATAGTGTTACTTCAAAAATATTGTTTTGTTACCAAGACAACGGACATTCTTGAGCTAAGTATAGAAAATTCTTACATGGTCAAAACACCACATATTTTTCACTCAAGACATTAGATTATTCTTGAAACAAGTCTACGTAATTCTTCAGTCAAAATCGAATGTCTTTGATGAAGACAATGAATTTGAAACAATATTTTACTAAAACCAAGACAATATTGTTTTCCTTATATAGGAAACAGGGATTGTCTTGACCAAGATGATATTATCTTCGTTCAAGATAACCTTTTTTTCCGTGTGGTTTATTCTATTTATAGCGAAACGAGATATTTTTGCGACGCATTTTATATATACATATTTAGTCTTGCTATATTTTTTACCTACGTACGACTAATAAGCTATCAAATGAAATAACAGGAGACTTTGATAACGAAAAATTTAATAAATGGGACATTTACTTGTTTTATGGTAAATATTTCGATTAAAATAACTTTTAGTGCAAAACAAATGAAAAAAATTTGCAATATACAGATAGCCAGGTCTAAATAACTATTAAAGTAAAAAAACTACGATAATAAAATCATACGATGGAAAAAAACGTCTACCCTCGAACTTTTTAAGTATAATTAAACCTAATTATTCTAATAACATGTAAATTGTCAGCCTATATCGATCCATTAAGATATTTATAAACTAAAAGAATATTAATGGGTTTCTTTAACTACTCTGAGCTTTAAAAAAGCTGCGTAGCAGACTGCTATCCCGAGCAGAAGCAGGTAGCAATCGACAAGTCAAGTTAGGAGACATTAGGGCTATTAGAAAAGTATAGGAAACCAGGCAAGGCGTAGCACTGAACATACTACCAAAAAATTAACCTCTAATCCGGACGATTTTAACAGTAACTTTGATCCATGCTATTCAAGGTGACTTAGTGCCTATCCGTGTAATAGGCTTGCCCAGAACCTTATCACCCTCTCAGCTTAGTCGAAAGTGTTCAGAGCAGAACTCTGTCAATACGTCAAATAAATACTTCATTATATAGTATAAAACAATGTCACTTTTCTCTGTCTGTCCCTATGCATGCTATATCTTTAAAACTACGCAACGAATTTTGATGCGGTTTTTATTATATACTTAGAGTGATTCAAGAGGAAGGTCGTGCGAAGCCGGGACGAGTAGCTAGTAGAGATGGGCCGACTAGTTGCCGACTAGTCGGGAAAGCCGACTAGTCGGCATCTTTTATAGTCGGCGACTAGTCGACGACTAATCGGCAAAATATGCCGATTATAATCGGCGCAAAACCTATAAATAAAACAATTATTTATATTTAGGAACTTGTTTTTATTACAGTACTATTAAAAACTTAGTTCGAAACTAGTTACGAATTAGTCAGTAATTGTAATTAATTAAGTTAAGTATCATTAATCAATGAAATATGGCACAAAAATGTTATAGATCTAACGGAAAACTAGGATTGTACGTTTTTATTTTTAAATAATAAAAATAATAAAAAAAATTACGCGCTTAAAAAGTACCTTAACATCTTTGTTTTTAATTAGAGGCAAGCTATGGTGCAAAAATGTCAATGTTTCTGCGCGATCAGGAAGTAAACGGTTCCTTTTCGTCACATATATATTGCCAGTTTCCGAAAAGAAGCGCTCGCTGTAAACTGTGCTAGCAGGACAACATAGGTACACTTTGGCTATTTTAGACATTTCAGGATATCTAGTACTGTTCTCATGCCACCATTGAAATGGGTCTTCCTTTCGTTTTATGACTGGCAATGCGCAGTAAGGGTGCAGTTCGTGAGCTTAACTAGATGTTTTGTCGTCAATATTAGGCACTCTTTGCGTTGTCATTTCTTGGTAAACACCCCAAAAGTTGCGATGAGCTGTCATTTCAGTATTAAAATGATCGGCACTGCCGACTAGTCGGCCGATTAATCGGCAAATTGAAAACCGATTAGTCGGCTAGTCGGCTAGTCGGCAAATGCCATAGTCGGCCCATCTCTAGTAGCTAGTATTCTAATAAATATTTAGGTAAACCTTTTATAAAATCATCACTATTATTACAGGGTCCAATGCAATAATGTAGTGAACATGGATCTAAGTAAAATAATTGCAATAAATAATCCATAAGATACTTTTTGTAATGTAATCGTAAAAAATCTACATACCCAAGACCTCATAACATCGCTACCAACAGTCATATCGTACACTTTAAATATCTACTAAGCACAGGAAGGAAAATGAATAAAAACCACTCGCACGTCCTTATTTATCAAAAGACTCTATGGTACTGATTGTTGATAAAAATATACGCTTCAGATAGGCGAGACGAATGCTTACAAATTGGTGATAATTTAGTAGCGTTTTATTGGTTTAGTTTGCTGACTTGTTGTGTGTTTGTAAGTGTGATAGGTACCCACATTTATATTTAAAAAAAATATGATATGCATATCGTAATTTTTTTTTCTTTTAAAGACAAGGCAGCGTATACAGCAATGTCTGTCTTGACTATGGAAAATTTAATTGGTAATAGCGGTAGTCAAATTTGTTTCTTTATTAAATTTTCCTTTAATATTCATGAAGCAACATTTAAACTGCCAAGTCTTTAGTGCAATATTCTTTCTTTTCGAAAAAAAAACTGTTTTATTACAATTTTAAAAAAATCTTCGGAGAAATCAATTTTACCCTAAAATATACGCGACAAATTGAGTAATTCCTCCTTTTTTTGAAGTCGGTTACATACTTCCTGCAGAACTGTCAACAAGACAATTGTTATAAAACACGCTGTAGTGAGTTGTTCAAATGTAAATATAACCAAAAGACCTTAAGTATATAAAACATTGTATATTGTTACAATAATAATTTCTCTTTACTATATCTTTATTTTGTTTACAGATGAAGATAATCATTGCCTCATTTACAAATATAATTTGTTAGTTTCATCTAGGATCTGTCATTCCTTATTGCAAAAGAGGTCGTAATTTGTTTACAAATGAAGTTACTCGTGTCCTCATTTGCAAAGATAATTTCTTAGTTTCATTTAGATGAGATATTCTTTAAGAAACTAAGAAATTATCTGTGCAAAATCTTTCCTTTTTGCAAAAAGGTCGTAATTTGTTTATTAAGTGAATCGTGTCTTCATTTACAAAAATAATATCTTAGTTTCCATTGCGGGAATCGTATAAGATAATAATGTGATGTAATTCATTTCGACAAGAACGGTTGTTATTTGTTTATAAATGGAGAAAACCGTGTCCTCATTTGCAAAAATAATTTCTTAGTTTCCATTGCGAATTAGAATTATCTAGGATCCGATGAGGATCCGTTAATTAATTTCTATTGCGGATTAGAATCATCTAAGATATGTTATATCTTTTTACAAGGAAGGCCGATTCGTTAATAAATGAAAATCATACACTCATTTGCAAAAATAATTTCTTAGTTTCCATTACAGCCCCCTGATTCACAAACCATCGAAGGCAACCGAAACGAAATTAAGAATTATTAAAGATCTGTTATTTCTTTTCACAAGAAAGGCAGTAATTTGTTTAACCCATATAGGTTTGCTCAGGACTATTTTTGTCTCCGATTTGCGTGCAAGAAGAAAGCATATCAGGAGTATTTTGGGGTCGCTATCGACGCCCCAAGCATATATTTGAAGATGAAGAAAATGGCGACCTCATTTGCAAAAATAATTTCTTAGTTTCCATATCGGATTTGAATCCTATTAAAATCATGTTTTATGACCCAGCAGTTTTCAATTAGGCACTGTAATTATCCACGTCAGTCAACGTAAGATAACGTAACATTTAGGTGTAGATTCCTATTATATACCTACTTAAAGTTACCTACCTACTTATGATGGGAAAAATGACTGCAAATTACATAATATGAAGTTTTTTTTTACGTTTTACTTTACCTACCTACCAACATAGATTAAGAGTACATCTATGCCTACCAAGATCCTGTTTGTAGTTTGACTGCTCGACTTCAGATTATGTTGGTGCAGTTAGTTTTCTCTAAATCATTATAAAGTTAGTGGAAAAAAATTAGTAACTTTTAGTGCATATTTTGAACAAACTAGTTTGACCAGAAAGTCAGCAGAAACGTACCCATATTTCTATGAAAATTCCATTCGATCAAGGGGAAGTTTTGGTGATGAGAAGGTGAATCCAGATGACCTAAAAATATGTACGGTCGGCTGCAAAATAGCAGACCCATTTTAGAGTTCTAAAATTACTAAGTATAGACCATCGTCATATCCTCACCAAGTTTTAATGAAACCTTTCCAACAAAAAAATAATCATCTTAATCGGTCGAGGTGTATTCGAGTAATCAGTAAATATATATAAGAAGTACGCCAAAAATTAAGAACCTCCTTTTTTGTAGTCGGTTAAAATAATATTGATTGAGTACTCAGACGGCTCGATAGACAAGGTTAGACGTAAATCAATTGCGCAGTTTCTTTAACTATGTATTTTGATTATTGTTCTGGACATTTTTATTTTGGTACCTCCTCAGCGCCTTTTTTTGCGTGAAGGAATATCAAACACACATAAATATACACACACAAACCTTTACATATATAATATTTAATATTTTTTTTTTTTTTAACAAGTACAGATATTATTTACAATGAAACTAAAATATTTAATATAAAACAGTTATATACTTACACAACTTGTATTTTAATTAGGAAAATTTCATCTGCAGAATTACAATCACAAATAAAGTTTACAAAAAGATGTTTCAAACATAATTTAAGAAATACAAATAAAATTAAAGTAAGAACTGCTAGAACAAAGTATGGTAGTAGAAGTATTATGTGTGAAGGTGTATATTTATATAATGAATTACCGAATGATGTCAAAGATTGTAAGACCTTAAGAATGTTTATAAATAAACTAAAAACATATGTATATGCTATGCCATAATGGCGCTGACAATGTACCTATTCACTAAGTCCGCCAGACTAACTGGATTTCATAATTTAAGTACTTAAATATAAGGAACATAGATTTAAGCTCAATATAAGTGAACTCTGTTCTTTTTGAGTAAATAAAGATTTCGTTAACCTCAAGTAGCTATAATACTAGCTGTGCCCCGCGTTTTGACCAACGTATGTCCCGATTCCATTTGAATATCGGGATAAAAAGCAGCTTATGTGTTAATCCAGGGCTCCAGTAGATATTGAATTTCATAGCAATCGGTTCAGTAGTGTTTGCATGAAGGAGTAACAAACACTGACAACCACACATATTACATACATGCACAAAACCTTTACATTTATAATATTAGTATGATGATATATAGGAAGTAGAATATAATAGGATCTGGTAATAACTAGTGTTTACTAACTAGTGTTGTTTTTTTTATATAGGTATCGTAGTTATTATGTTTGACATGCTTTTCGTCTTGAAAATATTTCCAAAAAAATGTTTTGTTTTGTAGGTGCGTCTTTTCCTACAATTTGGTATAATTAAATGTTGTTTCTAAGCATATTCAATTAGGCCAAAAACACCTATGCCGTATTTTTACGTTTAAAAGTAATTTTATTCAATTTACAGAAATTATTTACTGAAACGTAAGAAAAGAACTGACTCACCTAGAAAGCCTAAAAACGGACACAACATAAAAGAACATGCAATAATTTTGCACCTAACAATTTTAGTTATAAAGAACGTGCTAGCTGCTAGAAGAGCCACTAAGACCTTTTTTAAAAACCTTGATATTAGTGACAAATAACAAGAAAATAAACAAATCAAATGTTTTCAGATTGACAATAAGGCAAATACCTTATAATCTAATGACCTGTTTTTAAGTAATTTTTCCTATTTTTACGGTATATTTAATTTTTAATTAAGGTAGCAGACCGTGGCGTAAGGCATTTTTCCCTAAAGTAATTATAATAAAATAGGTTAAGTATTGTAATTATGTATGTATAGGTACATAAACATACATATAAATTGAGTGTTGAACGATAAGTGACACTAGTAAAGATAACCCCGGTGTAATCTCTCTATGTATAACTACAAGTTGGTAACTACAGTTTGTTTTATGCTATTTAACTAGAATAATGACAAATATATACTTACAGTGTTATTCGTAATTATATAAGAAAGCCTTTGATTGAGGGTTACTTCAGTGCACCGCATATCAATCAATTTTTGTTCTACGACATTTGGAAATTCGACTAAAATTTCGAAACGAAAACTTGGATATTCTAAAAGTAGACTTATGTTTTGGTAAGATAGTAACTATCCTGCTTAAAATACCTTTACTTTTACCTCTTTTTTACCTGATCACTAAAGGAAAATGTGAGCGATAAGGCCGCCCTTTGTAACACTTAGACTTAAGCTTTGTTTTTATTTAATACTAGCTGCGCCCCGCGGTTTCACCTGCGTAATAATTTTCTGCGCAACTTTCTTAATATTTTCTTTCATAAAAACCTTCTCTTGACAATATCAAAGACAACAAAAAAAGAATTGGCCAAATTGGTCCAGGCGTTGTTGAGTTATGCGCTTACCAACACATTTTGCGATTCATTTTTATATTATAGGACTAGCTACGCCCCGCGGTTTCACCCGCGTAAGTCCCGATCCCGTGGGCATATTGGGATAAAAAGTATCTTATGTCCGTCTCCTGGCTCTAAGCTACCTCCCTACCAATTTTCACCCTAATCTGTTCTGCCGTTCTTGAGTTATAAGTGGTGTAACTAACACGACTTTCTTTTATATATATAAGATTATTTGAAATTGGTGTTTACAATATAGAATTTATCTATCTATCTATGTGTGTGGTTTTTATAGCCGTATTAGAACCCGCGACCCTTGTGTAAGCACGAGTTCGTGCCAAGTTAGATGACCTATTTAGGGCGCAGTCATTAGTGACTAGATCCATTAAAATAAAAGTTTAGCAATTTTCACTATTATACAACGCTTATTTGTATTTTTTAAATTAAACATGTTGATGGAATATTGTTTTCAAAACTGCGTTTTATAAATTATTATAACGATTTTATCGTAAAAACAAGCATTAGTATTATCACGAAACTTTCCTGTTGATATAGTAATTACAGGAATTTAGTTTCAGATCTAATATTTTGTCAGTCATTGAAGTTTTTCATTCATGATTTATCAATTTTGTTAAAAGGCTATCGGATTGAACGCGTAAGAGGTAGATTTGAACTAAAATGTTTCTGAGCTCAAATATTAAATATTCCTTGAAATAGTTTCATATTGGAATCACGATGAGAATAATATGAAGAAAGAATCGCAACTAATATTATAAATGATAAAGTTTATTGATTTGACCGATTTCAATGGAAATTGGTAAAGGGTTAAGCTACTTTTTAAGCAAGACATAGGTATGCTAATTTTGTAATCATTAATAATTAGGTATTTAAAGGGAACTAGGTACCTATACTTAAAAAGCCATAAACCTAATTAATCACAATTAATCTGACGCAAATATTTACGTATAAGAAAATGTATATTCTCGTAATGTGTTTTCGTGGGAAATTTTCAGCTAAATATAATTAAAAACAACAAGACTTTTTAAATCGTAAATAAAATACAATGAAAAACTCTCGTAAACTAAAAACTTATTACCTTAGCCAACACATCCATGTTTTAAAAAAGAAAAACTTTAAACTTTTCACAACACTATTATTCGTTCAAAAACCGAAGAGGCGGGAAACGCGAGCGACTTAAATGGCCACTTGCTGCTAACTAACGCGAATGGACGGTCACAAGTATTAATTATTACTGTGTAAAAACGTATTATTTACTGACTTTAGGTACATAATGAACGAGACAATGATACCGCGATGATAGGGTATCTTAATTCTTGATTATTCTAAGACCGATTTAAGTTCATGGTACTAATTTGGTGACTTTGACTATGTTAGATTTTAGGGTTCCGAAGGATAAAAACAGAACCCTATTCCTAAGACTCCACTGTCCGTCCGACTGTACATCTGTCTGTCACCAGGCTAGATCTCATGAACCGTGATATGTCTATCATCTGTGATGAATTTCACAGATGATGTACCTATTTATGTTGTTTATGATCTCTCGTATAGTGGTACAAATAGTGGTGTGGCTCACCTATTGTTAGAGTTTTCAGATCGCCTTAAGGTTTCTAACGACTGCTACTAAAGGTAGCAACCGGGACCAACGGCTTAACGTCCGAAGCACGGAATTATTATGATACATAACGGCAACGCAATTATTCTAGTAAATAAATAAACTACTTATTTCTTTATTAAATAAATAATCTAAGTATTTATTTATTAATTAGCTACACCCCGCAATTTTCCCGTAGTAACTCCCAAACCCGGTAGGATTTCGAGATCAAAAATATCCTATGTCCTATTCCATCGCCTAAACCACCACTTTGTCGATTTTCATCCAAATCGGTCTAGTCGTTTTGACTAAGAAGAGGGAACAAACTTTCGGATTTATAATACCTCTTAGTGTGTCTTAACTGTGATAGATGTATATTGCCTCGCGGACTTTTTTGTAGACAATAATAAGGCCTACAAACTTGTAATACATTATTTTGTTTTATCATCAATAGTTTTCGCAGCGCACGCTAAAAACTGTCGTGGGTTTTCTACCTTGGGTTACAATATTGCAATTATCTTACGGATCCCTAATTTTTTGAAAATAAGTTATGTTATTCCCTAATAATATACCTTCCTATTGGTGAAAGAATTTTTGAAATCGGTTCAGTGGTTTCGGAGATCACCCCCAACATACATACATACAAAGTTACCAACGTTACCTCTTTATAATATTAAGATTAGTATAGAAGTATAAATTAAGTTAGAATTAGGATCAACAAAAACTCCTACATATAAGAATCCTTACTAGTCCCTATCTCTACATAAATACGAAAATAACATTGTATGTCTGTCTGTCTATTAGGTTTCCAAATATAATGATAGCACATAGTTTATTATTGAATTAATATGGAAATTAATGGTTAGGTGAAACATTTCTTATCTGAATGTTTACTTTAGGCGAGGAAAAACTAACTTTAATTAGTTAATTAGAGAAAAATGTTCAGAAAATTGAATTGAAATTGATTTTTAAATTGATTTGAGTTTTGTAGTTTCTAAAATCCTTTCTTGGCGGATGCATAGTTATAATAGTTTAAATTTATGCCGATTCGTTCATTGGTTTGAGATGTGCGTTCTTCTTCTTCTTCTATTATAGTGGTGTGGCTCACCTATTGTTAGAGTTTTCAGATCGCCTTAAGGCCCTCTTCCAGTACCGTGTGTAGGTATTTTAACATTACCTCAGCCTCCGCGCACAAAGACGTAGCGTGAAAGTGAGCCGCGCGCAACGACTCGCGTACGCGATCAAGCTACGCCACAGTGTAGGTGTAAACAGTGGGCACGCCACAGTGTAGGTAGATGTCAACAGTAGGTTTTCGTTATCTAATTGGGATCGATACATAAAATAATAAAACTAATGTGTAGCTGTAATAATGTACCTAATATTTTTATTGGAACGAAGTTCCCTATCCCGGGTTGACGCGGGGACCTAGCCGAGAAAAAAATGTAACGCATTACAAAACCGTGAAACTGGAGCAACAATACAATAAACAAACTTGTTACTAACCTTACCTCTTTATAATATTAGTATAGATTATTTGCGCTCACTCAATCGCGTCCAGTGACCATAACACAAGCCTAGCTGCTTAGACTGGAGCAACAATACAATGTACAAACTTGTTACTAACCTTACCTCTTTATAATATTAGTATATATTATTTGCGCTCACTCAATCGCGTCCAGTGACCATAACACAAGCCTAGCTGCTTAGACTGGAGCAACAATACAATGTACAAACTTGTTACTAACCTTACCTCTTTATAATATTAGTATATATTATTTGCGCTCACTCAATCGCGTCTAGTCACCATAACACAAGCCTAGCTGCTTGGACTGGAGCAACAATACAATATACAAACTTGTTACTAACCTTACCTCTTTATAATATTAGTATATATTATTTGAGCTCACTCAATCGCGTCTAGTCACCATAACACAAGCTTAGCTGCTTAGACTGGAGCAACAATACAATATACAAACTTGTTACTAACCTTACCTCTTTATAATATTAGTATAGATTATTTGCGCTCAGTCAATCGCGTCTAGTGACCATAACACAAGCCTAGCTGCTTAGACTGGAGCAATAATACAATACACAAACTTGTTACTAACCTTACCTCTTTATAATATTAGTATATATTATTTGCGCTCAGTCAATCGAGTCTAGTCACCATAACACAAGCCTAGCTGCTTAGACTGGAGCAACAATACAATATACAAACTTGTTACTAACCTTACCTCTTTATAATATTAGTATATATTATTTGCGCTCACTCAATCGCGTCTAGTCACCACAACACAAGCCTAGCTGCTTAGACTGGAGCAACAATACAATATACAAACTTGTTACTAACCTTACCTCTTTATAATATTAGTATATATTATTTGCGCTCACTCAATCGCGTCTAGTCACCATAACACAAGCCTAGCTGCTTGGACTGGAGCAACAATACAATATACAAACTTGTTACTAACCTTACCTCTTTATAATATTAGTATAGATTATTTGCGCTCACTCAATCGCGTCTAGTCACCATAACACAAGCCTAGCTGCTTAAACTGGAGCAACAATACAATGTACAAACTTGTTACTAACCTTACCTCTTTATAATATTAGTATATATTATTTGCGCTCAGTCAATCGCGTCTAGTCACCATAACACAAGCCTAGCTGCTTAGACTGGAGCAACAATACAATATACAAACTTGTTACTAACCTTACCTCTTTATAATATTAGTATAGATTATTTGCGCTCACTCAATCGCGTCTAGTCACCACAACACAAGCCTAGCTGCTTAGACTGGAGCAACAATACAATGTACAAACTTGTTACTAACCTTACCTCTTTATAATATTAGTATAGATTATTTGCGCTCACTCAATCGCGTCCAGTGACCATAACACAAGCCTAGCTGCTTAGACTGGAGCAACAATACAATGTACAAACTTGTTACTAACCTTACCTCTTTATAATATTAGTATATATTATTTGCGCTCACTCAATCGCGTCCAGTGACCATAACACAAGCCTAGCTGCTTAGACTGGAGCAACAATACAATGTACAAACTTGTTACTAACCTTACCTCTTTATAATATTAGTATATATTATTTGCGCTCACTCAATCGCGTCTAGTCACCATAACACAAGCCTAGCTGCTTGGACTGGAGCAACAATACAATATACAAACTTGTTACTAACCTTACCTCTTTATAATATTAGTATATATTATTTGAGCTCACTCAATCGCGTCTAGTCACCATAACACAAGCTTAGCTGCTTAGACTGGAGCAACAATACAATGTAAAAACTTGTTACTAACCTTACCTCTTTATAATATTAGTATAGATTATTTGCGCTCCCTCAATCGCGTCTAGTCACCATAACACAAGCCTAGCTGCTTAGACTGGAGCAACAATACAATATACAAACTTGTTACTAACCTTACCTCTTTATAATATTAGTATAGATTATTTGCGCTCACTCAATCGCGTCTAGTCACCATAACACAAGCCTAGCTGCTTAGACTGGAGCAACAATACAATATACAAACTTGTTACTAACCTTACCTCTTTATAATATTAGTATAGATTATTTGCGCTCACTCAATCGCGTCTAGTCACCATAACACAAGCCTAGCTGCTTAGACTGGAGCAACAATACAATATACAAACTTGTTACTAACCTTACCTCTTTATAATATTAGTATATATTATTTGCGCTCAGTCAATCGCGTCTAGTCACCATAACACAAGCCTAGCTGCTTAGACTGGAGCAACAATACAATATACAAACTTGTTACTAACCTTACCTCTTTATAATATTAGTATAGATTATTTGCGCTCACTCAATCGCGTCTAGTCACCATAACACAAGCCTAGCTGCTTAGACTGGAGCAACAATACAATATACAAACTTGTTACTAACCTTACCTCTTTATAATATTAGTATAGATTATTTGCGCTCACTCAATCGCGTCTAGTCACCATAACACAAGCCTAGCTGCTTAGACTGGAGGAACAATACAATGTACAAACTTGTTACTAACCTTACCTCTTTATAATATTAGTATATATTATTTGCGGGCACATACGTTTGTAAATTATTATTTGCGGAAAAAAGTTTGTCATCCCTGCAAATGCAAGCTTCCGCGTGGGGTTCGCTCGAACGCAGCGTGCCGGCAAAAGTGGCATAGGTCTTACCTCGACGAAGCCCGGAGGCCGACTGCGAGAAACTGACGCGTGCTAACTGTTATATTTGATCGATTTGCAAAACATTTTGTACATTTTAGCATTATTATCCAAAAATATAGTTCCTAGAGGTCAAAACCTATCATTTGATTCAATTTTTAGAAACATACGTTAACTATTTTTGAATAAAAACCGATAAACGATCTAAAAATTCTCTGTTTTCTAACATTTTTTTTATCGAACAAAGTTGTTCATATCATGTTTTCAACCGAAATAAACAAAAATATGGTTTTTAAACTACAATATCTACTTATATCCAAATAACAAAAAAATAGTATTTGATTACTTAAAGTTGCTTAACACAAAGGTCGATTTGCGAACACATGGTCTTAAGGCCTCTAACTTGACCTAACGACTGCTACTAAAGGTAGCAACCGGGACCAACGGCTAAACGTGCCTTCCGAAGCACGGAGGGACTCACGAAAACACATATTTGCCATACTACTAATTGGCCACCCATCGAAGTAATGACCGCGCCAGGCGTCGCTTAACCCGCACGACCGTAAACGATCGGAGAGCATCGCTTAGCTGTGAGCCTCCTGTGCGTTGATATATAAGTCAGTCAGGACTTTAAATTTTGTATTTATACTGCCCAATAGTTAGCCACTGCAACTGCAGCATCGTTAGCCTCCATCAGATCCTCCAATGTGTAAGTGTTAGAGCACAATGGGCATTGGAGTAGGTGCACCATGGACTGTGACGGGGCTCCATACTCGCACTGCTCCTACGTCAGGGCAGTGTGTGCAATAAAGAGATAGATAGAGCTAAGAATGTTTAATAGCCTAGAATCATCTAGTCCCGATCTAAATTGGGCTTATTGTCGTCAATCTTCCGTTTAAAGAACATCTATAGTGTAGTATAGTGAACATCTATAGTGTAGTATAGTATAGTTTCTATCATCTATAGTATATATATGTGTGTCACTTGAGGCTCCTGCTGAAAATCAGCGCTACAGTCATCTGTAGCATATAAGCCGAGCCTTTTCGTGGCAGAATTGTATACATATGCACAAGTTTTTGATTTAATTGTATGTATAGTGAAGTATTTTAAGTTATTTTGTGTGTATGTGTCTTTTTTTTCTATTCTATTCTATTCTATAGCTAGACTATAAGAAACATAGGTATCTAATAATAATAATAAATATTTCAGGACATTCCACACATCGCCATCTAGCCCCAAGCTAAGTAACTAGCCTTGTGTTATGGGTGCTAGATAACGGATATACTACTTTTCTTTTGTAAATATATACTTATATTTAAGCATAAATACTTGTCTGAGGCGGGAATCGAACCCGCGACCCTGTGTTTGGCAGTCCGGCATGGTGACCATTGTGCCAACTGGGTCGTATAGTCAAACCACAGTTTATAGTTGCACGGTTAGTTCAGTGGGTGCAGTATTATTAACGCGATAACGTCTAGTAAATTGATGGAACAACTGCATTCACAAAAAAGTGTCATGGTAATATTGTGTGACGTCATTGTCTCGTTCCCATTGTGTGATGTCAACATTGTTTGACAACCCAGTTGGCACAATGGTCACCATGCCGGACTGCAAAACAGGGTTGTGGGTCGATTCCCGCCTCAGACAAAGATTATAAGTGTGAATAGATAAGCGTTTGACCACTGTCTTACTCGATGGTAAGTGCATGAATATGCGGCCTGTAGCACGCGCGTCTAGAAGATACATAAGTTTAGTATACATTTGGTTACCATGACGTAGGCATCCACTAAGAAATAATTTTGGAAAATTCAACCTACGCGGACGAAGCCGCGGGTAAAAGCTAGTACATGTGAAATAAATTAAAATCGCGTGTCATATTATGGTGAACATATTATTATTGTTTAGTAATATTTTCATCCATTCATGATGATAAATTCGATATAATTAAGTGAAGTGATTTTAAAAAATTTCAAATCTATACTTTATTATAAAGCTGAAGAGTTAGTTTGTTGGTTGAACGCGCTAATCTCAGGAAATACTGGTTCGAATAGAAAAATTATTTTTGTGTTGGATAAACTATTTATCGAGGAAGGCTATAGGCTGCTTTTTTATATTCCTACGGGATCGGGAGTTACTCGGGTGAAGCCGCGGGGCGCACTAGTCTGATATATTTTTAAATAGGTAAGTACTTATTTCACTAAATTTCATCATGTATTTATGTCATACCTCAACGTATTATGCTTATCTATACTTCTATTACTAATACCTATTTTTAAAGAGAAAAACCTAAAAAGGTTCTGAAACATCTAGACCGATTTTAATAAAACTTCCCATGGAAGATACATTGATTCTTTGTAAGACTTTTATTCCGAAATTCCTACGGTATTTACGCGGGTTCAACCACGGGGCGCAGCTAGTTTGCCTGAGGTTTTGCCTAGCGTGCTAGGATAGTATATAGCCGACAGAGAGCGGTGTTGACCTAGCGGTAGATAGCTCGACTTTTATCCCAAAGGTCGTGGGTTCGAAAGTTCGATTCCCGACCTGCCGTGTACCAATGGATTTTTCTTCCGAAAAATTAATTTGCGCTGTTTTATTGCTCTTACGGTGAAGGAAAATATCGTGATGAAACCCGCCCAGTTGAATAAGCTGGGATAGGCATAGGTTCTGGACAAGCCTACTCCAACTGACACATATTCCAGGCACTACAGCTTTCTGAATAGCATGGATTAAAGTTGCTGACGCTGTATAGATGAATGTTACGTAAACACCAATATTATATTTAGTCAAATAAATGATATTCTTCCTTCCTTCAAAACTTGGATATTCCCATACAAAATATTACTAAACCTGCAAAACATATACCACCTCCATGATGAATACACATTTAAATCATTATTACAGTCACATTATTTGTTAGGTATCTAAACTTGATTTTTTCTTTAGACCAAGATCTCGCCTACCATTACATGTCTGGCTATTAGCAACCATAACGAATGGTACAAAAATATATGCGATTTTGTTAAATTGCTACCTGATAACTCTCCAAGTCACTATGGTCTGAATTTCATAATTGCACATTGTTCATAATTGCGTTGGGGGCATGGGCTGAGTAACTTTCAGCTTTTATAAAATCACGAAGTTCTGGCGGTTGGCGGGATCTTAATCTACTCATTTTACTTTTAATTAATTTAGTTAGTGATTTGCAAAACTGCACTAAAGGTTCCGGATTTTTTTTATATTTAAAGATACTTAACCGATGATCGAAAAAAACATACTTACTTTAAAAAATGCAATTGAATTAGTACTTAATTAATTAGTAATGGTTAAGAAACAAAAAGGCATGCACTCTGCCAACATCTATTAAAGACACAAGCAGTAAATAATTAGTACATTTTTAGTAGAAACTAAAAGCATAAGCAGTCTTACCGCTGGTTTAAGCCTCGTGTTGTCTGCCTGAAATTGGTTAACATAGCATCATACATGGTCACTCTTAGCTTGCATCAAGTGGAATTATGGTGTGCATCTTGGGATGACTTGGAATTACATTTT
Source organism: Idaea straminata (assembly GCA_951213275.1). Classification (NCBI taxonomy): domain Eukaryota; kingdom Metazoa; phylum Arthropoda; class Insecta; order Lepidoptera; family Geometridae; genus Idaea; species Idaea straminata. The sequence continues at coordinate 1,126,750 of OX577862.1, forward strand.
CAGTATTAAATTTAACTTATTTACTATAGTGAAGTTCCTTAAATGTATGCCTGAAATGGGTAAGTGGTTTTATACAAAACATATTCATGTACATTGAGGTCTTTATAAATATATAAAGTCTTAAAAGTACATCACTTGAACATAAAAAAATCTTGATTCTTGAAGGAGTTTTTATTATTAAATTGTTTAGATAGTAATGTTAGTAGGCTGTAGTATGTGTTTTCCGCAGTTTTCCCTGTTTATGTCTCATTATCGTAAGAATTTTAGGATTAAAATTTTTAAAACCTTCCTCAAGAACTTGGTTATCAAAAGGGAAAATAATTTTTCAAATATGACTGGTAGAGATAAGTAATTAAAAATATTTTTTGGTTTAAAAAGATTCCTACTTACATATATGTAATTAGGATATGATTTCAAGCAAAACCAAGATGCACACACAGTAAATAAGTAGATGATTGTAGGTAATCAGTGCGATAGAATAGACAAGGTAGCAGTTCTTTGCTAGCAGTAACAAGTGTAGAGTCCAGTAGAGCAAAACTCAAGCACTCGAAAAACACAGTTCCTTAGCTTATTTACGATAGTTCTTTACATCATTACACGGAAGACTTTCTTGGCATAAACCCAAAAAACAATACGTAGTAATATTCATCAAAAACATCGATTATTAATGGAATATCTCATTTTTAATCAGTCGCTACTAATCTCATAAAACTTAAAATATTGACTTCCAATATTATTTATAAGGAACGGAGATCATTAATTAAGGTTAATATTTATTAAATATGTTATTATCTCGCCGATAACGACCTCTAAGCCGCAACAAGGTCACAAATAAAATAAATACGGCGAGAACAACGATTACCTACTACTACGACAATAAGTCGACACGGAGTACATATAAAATGTAGATAAAACGATTTATTACCTTCTTATCTCCGTCTCTGCCGTCAGACATAGTTAGTTTATGTAATGGTTTCGTAAATAATCGAGAAAATAAATGATTAGCACAATGCACAAACACTTGATTCCGGAACTTTGACAGCTGATTGCACAAACTGACTGACGGAAAACAGATGATTGTCAAAAAAGTTTCGTTCAAAAATGATCGCAAAGTCCCAGCTCCAAGATTTCAAATAGAAATGCAAATTAGACTTCCGGTTTCCTTTTTTCAGGTTTGAACGACTGCCATCCTATAGGTTTTTGAGTTCAGGACATTTCATTATGATTGCCATGAGTTTCAATAAGTGTCTAACGTTTTTGTTGCATTACTCTGGTAAAGCCGGTTGTCTCAACTCAACGGGTCTCGGACTCTCAACGGACCGTAAATAGTCGTATCTTTAGGGCAGTAAAAAATAATGTGGTGGAATTACCTTATTAGAGGATTTGTCTGTCAAATAATCACTTATTTTATATAATTACCTAGTTAATATAAGTAAAATAAAATGGTTTATTTCATATTATGTATTTTGTAATAAACATAGGTACATAATTTAATTACGGATAATACTTTAAATTGAACAAATAATCATAAATTAAATAGACATTGGATTATATGCACAAACAAAATGGCAAAATCTACACCAAACGCCACCTATTATGTGCAATGCATAGTATCCGATGTCTAATAACAAGTGATACATATTTAACACACCAGATAACATTTATTAAATACATTTAATGAATGTAACGAATTAATAAATAATAATTTAATCTCTTTTACTCAAAAAAATTATAGTAATTATGGTCTAAAACCATAATTACTATAATTTTTTTGAGTAAAATGTAGGACAACAATAAATCTTTCAATTACCTACATCTATACTACTATTATAAAGCTGAAGAGTTTGTTTGAACGCGTTAATCTCAGGAACTACTGGTTCGAATTGAAAAATTATTTTTGTGTTGGATAGTCCATTTATCGAGGAAGGCTATAGGCTACTTTTTATCCTGATATACCCGCGTAACTCCCGATCCCACGGGATCGGGAGTTACGCGGGTGAAACTGCGGAGCCCTGCTAGTATTATATATAAGACATATAATCTCATTTCTGACTTAGATTAGCACGCCATCTAGTTTTACAAAAATAGATTGCTTCCTTATTCAGAGTACACTGTGCAAAATGGAATATATATATTTAAAATAGTATAGGTAAGAGCACATAACATGAAAAAGACGTCGATAAATCGTAACCATTGTGATTAAACATATTTAATTTTAACATACAATAATCACTGACTGTTTCACTAAAGATGCAAGGCTTAGAATGTATTCTTTGTCTTGTATTTTAAAGTGAAACATTAAAACTCAGTGTAAATACATTTACATGAAAAGTACATACAACACATATCTATTATACGCTTAAAGGAGTCAAAAACAAAATGCATTTAGCCTAAATAACTAAAATCGTTAATTATTGCATGGAAAACTGATAAGTGTTGTTGTTTGTACCGTTTTTAGGTGAAATATTAAGTTGAAAACGGACGGCATAGGTGTTGAAAGCTAATACACGGACAAGGAATTTTTGTCTTTAAATTATACCAAAATGTAGGAAAGCGACTCACCTACAAATGGTGCAATTTTTTATGGAATAATTACCAATTTTAGCTATCAGCCACATTTGACCCCTTTATGCACTTTAAATTTCTTATTTCTATTAACAATTTTATAAAATCTTAATCCTGTGACTTTTGGTCCAGCTAAACATCAATACATTTAACTCTTACATTATAAACATTTATTATTATATTCTTAACAACACTAATAAATATATTGTGAAAAAACACATTATAAAAAAAAACTACAGTCTTTGCGGCAAGATAAACAATGTGCTGTGATAGGAAAATTTTGTAGAAAATAATTGTGAGGCTTTTTTAGCATTTAAGATGTAGCACGCTTACATAGAAGATACCTTTATACTCATGACTTTAAAACCCCCAAATAAACAAGGACCTAATTTAAAGATTAAGTAAAGTTAGGATGACGGCAGTGGAACGAAAACTTCCCTGTCCTCCTTTTGTGGTTGCACCGGCCTTATGTAACACACCAATTTTATACAATTACACTGCCCATACAAATTAGTATCTGTTACAAATTCAATGAAACTCATTGTAATAAAGAATTAAATAACTTTGAGATATTGTTTTATAGGTTAGTAGTTATTTTTATCAGTTTCAAATCATTATTTTACCTTCATACCTATTTTGAAGGTAAAATAATTATTTAAAACTTTTTTGCCAGGAACTAAAACTTTATTAATGCTCCACTTAATCGTGAAGTTGGAAAAAAGTAAGCAGTAACGCAATCTAGCGGTGCTCCCTGGAGTGTGTAAGTGATTAGGCCATACAAACATGATTGTGTTCTAGTTCTATTATTTTTATTCGTTAGCATGTATAAACATGATTTTGTTCTAGTTCTTGTATTTGTATTCGTTAGCATATACAAATATGATTATGTTCTAGTTCTTGTATTTGTATCTCTCGTTGGGGTCAGGCGGTTTGCTGGTGGTTGGCTGCGGACCCAGCTTCGCCTCATCTCAGTCAGCTGTCCACTGAAATTCATGTTTTTTATTAAATACAAGATATGATTATTACACACCTTTAGTTATCAGCTAGGTACCTAAAATATCAGTGTTACTAATGCTGTGAAAATAATAAAGTCAATTATGGTAGTAATGCCTGACTAAATTAAATATAATCAAGTTAGTTTATTATCTTATTAAAGTTAATAAATGTGGAGTTTCTCAGTTTAACATTTTCTATATTACGTTAACAAATCATACTTTTGAAGGCTCATTCTATGGAGGTTTTATCTAGTAAAATGTACTGCAAGTTGTCGTGATGTTACACTTGTGGCTATCGGATTTTGTGCGTTAAACAGACAAATAATGAAAATTGACCTTTTATGTAGATACTGGCATACCATTTCCAATATATTTAATATTAGAAAATAGGTTCTAATTACCTTCAATGCAGGCCCGCCAGCCTTGGAAAGTTCCTGTTCCCGTTTCTCCAACTCTTCAGTTTTCTGCTGCATGCGTTTCATTCGTTCCGGGTCTTTAATACCACGAGCGGCCTGCTCGGCCGCCCGACGCTCGGCTGCCTCGATTTGTTGCCGACGACGAGTTTCCTGGGGTTGAAAAATTATAAGTTAGGTTTTTATATTGAATCCCTTTATGGAACAAAGACTCCATGATATCCAATAGTAAAAAAGGAGACCAGGTTTAGGGTGATTATATCCAAAAGGATTAAATAAAAGTCGTAATCAGATTCATGGTGATTAGGTCTTTTCTTTCCTGTTAGGCAGCCGGCTGTGTAATAGAACACTAGAAAACACTTTTAAAAAACTATAAAGCTCGAGGCAATAACGAAGTACTCTGTTATTCAACGCAAAACTTTGAAAAGGAAAACGATACGCCCTAAGAGAAACAGGATTAAAACATGCGTACATAATCCTCTTTGTTTGCATTGAATAGTAATAAATAACACTTTTTCTCAGACTTACGGCATCGGGAGTAATAACATCTGCTGCCGAGGGTTTACAACACGAAGTAAATATACCCATATTGGCACAATTACGATTTTATCGCAGTTCTAGATGAGTTAATTTGCATTATTTCGTAGGAAAACAACACATTCCAACCACCACGAAAACGAATCATCAATCGATTAGCTGTCAAAAATGACATTGACGTGGCCTTGAGACCCAGTGTTGTAAATAAAAATTTTCGATTTTTCGATTCAATTAATCGATTTATTCAAAAACAGAACTTTTGTATCTTCCAATTTTTCGCAAGTGTCTTGCTTGTTTCATTTACCTACGTGAAAATTCAAAAGTACGGAAGTTGCTAAGTTAACACTTTCTTCGAGGTTTATACCTCAGAACAATCAAGTCTATACCATAGTTATATGATTAAACGGCCTGTACTCACAACGTCCTTTAGAAAGACAAATTAAAACAATCTCAATCCCTATAATATAATAACTAGGTACTTAAAGTGCAGGTTTGAATCTTCCGTCTGTCAGTATGTTTGTTTACAAACGGGATAAAAAGGGGTTACTGAATATCTCCGCTTTATGAGATCAGATTTAGATTATTCTTTGTTTGTTTAAAAAGTAGTAACTTCAAGCTGGTCTCGTAAAAAATTACCTAGCGAAGATCTGATGAGGATGATCTCAGGAATGATTGATCAGAGTAGCTCCTCAAAATAAAATAAATTGCTTACTTCTTTTAGTGGAATCGGCTGTCTAAACTAGGTAGATATTAACAGAGCACATAACTAACTTCTCATCATAAAGCAATTTTTGTTCTCGCGGGTAAGTACTAGTTACAACAACACGTAACAAACCATTCGCCTCCAGATTGAATTAATGTTAGCCATCCTGCGTGTTTCGAGAGAAGAAAACTTGAGCTTATAGTAACTAAGTAAAGTAGGTACTAGAAAATTCACAACACAATGTTGAATGACCTTACTGCAGCCAAGAAAGACGCAATTTCCCAAACGATCGATAACACCGAAACGAAGTCGAGCGTACTTGATATTCAAACTTCAAACATTTGTATACAAAGCAAATTATGGCCAGTTAATAAAATTGATAAAACCTTTAAATTACTAAAACTAGCATTTAAAAAACTTGAATAATGAGTAGGTCGGTAATAGTATATAAACAAAGGTATTATTAAATATCAAATATTTAAAATACCTAATTAAGAGAAAATATGGTGTAGCCTGTGGGTGCAACTCTACATTTTGTAAAATATCGATCGATTATTCTTTTTAGCCTGTGGTTGTTGGAAAGTGTGACAACCCTAGCGCAAAGTAGTTTTTCAAAGGAATTGTGAAAATTGCGAAAATTATTGAAAAATAAGCTTAACAAAATGCTTTCACGCGTTGCTTTGCGTTCAGGTATGTATCTTTTGTATATCTACAATAAATAATCGACGAAAATAGAAGAGATAACTGTGTTTTTTAACCTCAACTCTGGTGTTACAAGGTTTATGTAATCACTATTTGACGGGTGTCCTTTGCGCCTGTTCTAAAATCAAATGAGGATTTTAAACCTAAGTTGCACCATGACTTCTAATGAAAACAAAGGACAGTTCACTCTAACATTAATTTCTGAAATTAATAGCTAGAACCCTCATAAATGTAACCTACAAATTATTACAGCTGATAAGGGTGTCTTCCAAATTACCCAAATAACGTTCAATTTTTAGATAGATCATCACATTTTTTATAAAACAAGAATAGTTATAAAGATACTGGTATTATATTTCAGCTGCGGCCCGACAGCCAATAACCGCGTTAGTGGCTCGGGGCTCCGCCACCGACTCCGGCGTGCGAGACGAGAAGAACTTCCCTCGTCCCGTGAGGCAATCCGAGCCCGGCAAGGTCCGCCTCGGTTTCTTGCCTGAGGAATGGTAAGTAATCATGAAAAATTTACCTAAATGAGATCCAATTTGAAAAATTTCGTTTTGAAAAATGAATCTGTTCATGAAACAAAAATTAGAATTGGTACAGTAGCTATGATACTACAGACAGACACATCAAACTTATAACACCCTGTCATTTTTACCTGATAAAAACAAAAAAATATAAACTGCAATCATTGAAAACCTTCTTTTTTTTAAGTCAGTCAAAAAATAAAAGTTCCAGTTTTTCTACACAGTAAAATGTTTATGGCCAAGAGTTCACTAATTTCTGTGTTTTTAAAAACCTTGGAACCTTTGGGAATTGTTTTCAATATTTTAAGTCTTCTATCACTCCCTGTCCTGTGCTATTTCTTGCAATTGTTGACTTAAAGTTCACGCAGGTTAGCTTCCACTGCTTTCTTAGCGTTTTTCTTCACAAACAAATATCTTCTTACCAGGTTCCAGTTCTTCCACTCCAAGACAGGTGTAACTGGTCCCTACACATTCGGAGTAGGTCTGGCCACATACCTGTGCAGCAAGGAGATATTCATCATGGAGCACGAGTACTACACTGGGCTGTCTCTGCTGATCATGGTCTGGTATGCGAACAAGACCTTCGGCCCTAAAGTTGCCGCCTGGCTCGACAAGGAAGTTGATGTAAGTATCAAATAGTACATTACGATACAAGTGTGGTAAATTGATCATTGCATAGAATCGGTTTATAGCCGACATGCAATGATCAATAATCCACACGCGTATCGTACGACGTTTTTTATCACAGTTAGTAAAAGAATATTAAAATAATAAAAACATAACAAACGGCAAACCATTTTTCTAAATGGTCTAGGTACAGTTTATACAAGGCCATTTGCTTCTTTCAAGTCTTTTTAAAATTCGAACTGTTTTTGCTGGCTTAAAAACTCTTTGTTAGTACCTACCTACCTTTTTTATACATCAAAACAGTATCATCATCATCATCATTTTAACAGCCCACACACGTCCACTGCTGGACATAGGCGTCCCCCAAACGACGCCACAAAACAGTATAACCCAGTTAAATTAAGAATGTAAATCTCATCAAAATATTATAAAGATGAAGAGTTTATTTGTTTGTTTGAACGCGCTAATCTCAGAAACTACTGGTTGAAAAAATATTTTTGTGTTGGATAGTCCATTTTTCTTTTTCTTTTGATATTTACACGGGATCGGGACCCAAGCGGGTGAAACCGGGGGCGCAGCTAGTTTATAATATTAGTAGGATTGTATTACTAACAGCTTTAGGCAATAAAGCCAATGGGCTAACACGCCTGGTTGCAATTTTCGAGACTTTATCCTTGTAAATATTTCCAAATTCTAACATAGTATAAAACAAAGTCGCTTCCCACTGTCTGTCCCTATGTATACTTAGATCTTTGAAACTACGCAACGGATTTTGATGCGGTTTTTTTAAAGATAAAGTGATTCAAGACAAAAATTTTGGTACATAAAACAAAACTACGACGCGTACGAAGTCGCAGACAACAGGGCTAGTTTAAAATAAAACACGCAATACATTACAAAAACCGACCAAGTTCTAGTCGAATTCGGACACGAAGGATTCTGTACCATTATTATTCTGTTTAATAGTATTTGTTGTTATAGTGGCAACGGAAATACATCATCTGTGAAAATGTCAACTGTCTATCATAAAACAAAACTACCACGCGTACGAAGTCGCGGACAACAGTTAGTATAATCTCTTGTTACATTTTCCCAGGAAGTGGAATCCTCATTCAACGAAGGGCGAGTACAAGAGGTGAAGTCACTTGAAGAGGCCATCGCTGAAGAGAAGAAGGCTCAGTGGAGGGCCGAGGGTCAGGAGCTCCTCATCCAGGCCAAGAAGGAGAATGTGCTGCTACAGATCGAAGCTGCTTATAGAGAACGACTTATGAATGTTTACTCAGAGGTAAAGTCAAAGTCAACATTATCTATTGAATATATAAAAATGAATTGCTGTTCGTTAGTCTCACTAAAACTCGAGAACGGCTGAACGGATTTATCTTATCTTAGTCTTGAAATGTTCGTAGAGGTCTAGGGAAGGTTTAAAAGGTGAGAAAAAATCGACACGGCATCGGGACTTACGCGGGTGAAACCGCGGGGCGCAGCTAGTTTATTCATAAAGATTTATGCAATGCATTATATCACTTTGCAGCGTCTTATAAATTAAGTTAGTAAAAAACAAGTTCACATTGTCTGATCGGTCGGGCCATGTCTTAAATAACGATAAACCTCATAGTCCCAGTCCTAAATCCAACCAAAAGTAAAAAAAGTTCACGTCGGACCCATAGGTGGGACCACGTGTTCACAGGGTTTTTTGTACGGACGGAACACTTCGTGCGCGAGTCCGACCCGCACTTGGCCTATTTTTTATGAATCGATGAGTCTTATGGAACTCATAAGATTATTCTATAATATTGGTGGTGTGGTCCATTTTCAATTTAATTGGCCATGTTGAACTTGTTATCAATTTCTAGGGTTCTGTACAGTCAAAAGGTAAAAAAAGAAACCCTTATAATATCACTCTCTTGTCCGTCTGTCTGTCTGTGTTTTTTAACTAATCTGTATTGTTTTTCCCTTTTGTAGGTGAAACGCCGGCTCGACTACCAGCTAGAGAAGACGTTGTTGGAACGTCGCCTCGCACAGAAGCACATGGTCGACTGGATAGTTTCCAACGTCACCAAGGCTATCACACCGGATCAGGTGAGGGAGATACTGGGAAAGGATCTTCTATCTCGTTCTGTCCGTTCTAGGTCACCTTCTCAACACTTTCGTGGTGGTGATGTCGAAAGTTCTAGTCTAGTTTTGACACTTACCATGTCGGATAGTGCTAAACTGTATTATACTAGCTGCGCTCCGCGTATTCACTCGCGTAACTCCCGATTCCGTGGTTGTATCGGGATAAAAGCCTATGTTATTCCCAATGAATCAAATGTATTCTCGCATTAAGTTTCATCAAAATCGGTCCAGTAGTTTCGGATACTATTCGTTACAAACAAAAAACATTTTCTCTTTATAATATTAGTTTAAGTTTGTGAAAGTTAAGATTTTAAAAAAATTAAAGGGATGGCAAAAAACATTCATACCACCAACTACTTGTAATTGTATACTGGCTATTTTGCACAACCAGACCTATTTAGTTGGGCCCTTTACTGTAAAGGAAGGAGTAGGAAGGAGTGTCCAACACCTATAGGTACTACCCTCTCACTTTAGTCGACCGTCTCTAGAGAAGAGAATTAGTCAATACGTCTGGAACCAACTAAACCGTTCATAATTAATAGTACATTACGATATAAGTGTGGTAAATTGATTTTTGCATAGAGGCGGTTTATGACGCGAGAGCGGTAGCGAGCGTGTTAAAGAAGCCAAGATGCAAAGATCACTTCCACACGTATATCGTACGACGTTTTTTATCACAGTTGCGAATAAAAGCAAAGACTTGAAAAGAAAACAAAATAATAATTAACAAAATATTTGTGATAAGTCTATGTTTAGTTTACATTTTTTTAAGGCAATATTTTTTTGTTCATTATGCTCCGGAAAGGCCAGGCTAAAAACTTTTAACTTATACAGCCTCGCCTGACATACAATATTTTTTAGGGTTTTTTTCTATTTGATTTTGCGTCGGGGGTTAAGAACAAAATACAATGGTACGGAAAAACAATAATTTAAGTAAACAAAAACAATAAATAAACAACTCAATTTTTAATCGTTTTCTAAGTCATTGAAATGAAATGAAATGATTTATTTGCTTGAAATATGGTACATGTCATGTTCTTAGGTAGATACTGAGTAAAATCGTTTCACATATTTCACCACAGGACTGGCGTGCAAATGTTCAGAGATTTATAATTGATTTTTTATCACAGTTGCTCATAAAGTGGATCTTATTCAACGGCTTTTAGGCTCATAATCCAACATATTATGCACGCGTGCGTTTTACATTGCCAACCTAGTGCTGTAAAGTTATCCCGATAGGTTAAATACGTATCTTACTGCTAATTACATACTGTTTTGATGTATAAAAAAGGTAGGTACCAAAGAGTTTTTTAGCTAGCAAAAATGGTTGTCTCTAAAGTCGGTTTACGAACGAAAGTTTTACGTGATAATGACTTAGAAAACGATTAAAATTGAGTTGTTTATTTTTTGTTTTTTCTTTACTTGAATATATTGTTTTTCCGTACCATTGTATTTTGTTCTTAAACCCCGACGCAAAAACAAATAGAAAAAACCATAAAAAATATTGTATGTTAGACGAGGCTGTATAGGTTAAAAGTCTTTTGCCTGGCCTTTCGGGAGTATAATTAACAAAAAAATATTGCCTGAAAAAATTGTAAACATAGATTTATCACCAAATATTTGTTTTTTATTATTTTCTTTTCAAGTTTTTTCTTTTATTCGCAACTGTGATAAAAAACGTCGTACGATATACGTGTGGAATTGATATTTGCATCTTGGCTTCTTATGACACGCTCGCTACCGCTCGCGCGTCATAAACCGCCTCTGTGCAAAGATCAATTTACCACACTTATATCGTAATGTACTATTATACATTTTCATGGCTTAGTGATAACCTTGCATTTTATCGCATTAATTAACACATTTCAATAGTCAGGATTCTTTTATTTATTTATTACAATTTCAGTTATTTAAAAGTCAAACTTATGGTCTAAATATTCTTGGAGAGAGTAAAAACATTCGTCAATTAGCAAATTACATAATTTTTTGTTAAAAATATTACCATTCATGTCTCTTATAGCCTTTGGTAACTTGTTATAAACATTTATGGCTGTTATATAAGAATTTCGACGTTGTAAGGCAGACTTCACGTGGTTCGGTATTACTAATGTACCAATATGTCTTTGTGCTTGCTTAAAGTATTCTTCAAACTTAATAAATAGATTGTTATGGTTTTTCACCAATTTACACAGTTCTAATATATATATGCATTATCACGTAAAATTTTCGTTCGTAAACCGACTTTAGAGACAACCATTTTTGCTAGCTAAAAAGCTTTTTTATACATCAAAACAGTATAACCCAGATAAATTAAGAATGTATTACCTACCTAACATGTAATTAGCAGTAAGATACGTATTTAACTTATCGGGATAACTTTATAGCACTAGGTTGGCAATGTAAAACGCACGCGTGCATAATATGTTGAATTATGAGCCTAAAAGCCGTTGAATAAGATCCACTTTATGAGCAACTGTGATAAAAAATAAATAAATGAATATTTTTATTTCAATAAACTTACGAGTATTTTAACATTTTTTTACCAAACAAATATAAACAATTTAATTCATAAAACTTTACTGCTTTTGGAACGAAGTTCCTTATCGCGCTTTGCGAAAGGGGGCTATACGGAAAAAATTAAGACCAAAAGTTGTAACGAAACTTTTTGCTATAGTTGTAAGCCTCTCTCTCTCTTTCTCTCCTATAGAAAGCAAACCAGTTATTTTCGTTTCGTCTTTCTTCCTTCTATTGGGGTGTCCCTTGACACCTCTGAAGATTTTTTAAATATATTTTTTGTAATTTCAGGAAAAACAAACGCTAGACCGATGCATCGCCGACCTCGCCGCGATGGCCTCACGCAAGTGAACTGTTTAAGTAGATTATGTTATATAAACCATGTAATTAATAAATCAGATCAGAGCTGTTAAATAATTCAATTGGGGCGTTTTATTTTTCATCCTAGTAAAGGCAAATAAGTCCAATAGGTGTTCAAGGTAATTCTTCTAAATTCCAGAAAGAGGGAGCAAAAAAACCCATTTTTAACCGACTTCAAAAAAAGAGGAGGTTCTCAATCCGGTTGTATGTATTTTCCGAAAGGGTAAAAAATGGGACCCTATTAGTATAAAATAATTCACTGTCTGCCCTTGACAGAAAAACAAAAAGTATAGTAGGCCCCCACGGAACCCTTTGTGCGCGAGTCCGCCTCGCACTTGACCGGTTTTTCCTTAGATGGCGCCACTACTAATTTTTTTACCTTGTACTTTACGAGTTTCAAGAAAAATTGCTTCAATATGTAAAAAATCTCAAGTTGTCAAATACTTTATTACAACGCCACCTGTGGCTCATTTTTAAAAGTTAGTAGGTTTCATAAGATTTATAACAGATGGCGCTACTAAAATGAGCGGTGTTTGTCTATATTTGAGAATCATAGATGACTAATTCACCTTTCAAACAAAAAAACTAAATCAAAATCGGTTCATCTGTTCAGGAGCTACGATGCCACAGACAGACGTCAAACTTATAAAACCCTGTCGTTTTTGCGTCGGGGGTTAAAAAGAATAGAGTTTAAAATAATATGGTTAAAATAAATCAAACCAATATTATGTTACAATTTATTACAATACAAATACAATAATTGCTGGACAACAATTTATTTAGTAAGTTAAAGCTCTTTACATGCGATTGCACCTGACTTCACATGATCTGTACACTGTTTATAGTTAAGCGTAACTAGAGTTGTAAAACTTTTGATACTAATGAGTTTGAGAACCAAAAGGCAGGCTCAGAGTGCTTGGCGCGGGAGCTGGAATAACACTTAAGCTACACTATCTGTACGTGGGTGAAGCCGCGGGATTCTGCAAGTATATATAATTAAAAAGATAATTATTGTCATTTGAACAAATACTTATAAAATACGTAACGACTCTGCAGTATTCGAAGCATTTTCTAGTTACGCTTAAGTTTTAACATTTAGGGTTTTCCAATATTTCGAAAGATGGCGTACCAATCTAAGTTCAAAGATTGTCTTTGGTCAAGAACCCGCTAAACTTTGGTGACATACCTTTCGATCGCAGACTGTAAAAAAACAACTTCAGCCTGTCCTTGGTCATAGACAATCTTTGGCTTAATTTAAAGCGGTTATTGAAAGTAGTTAAAACTTGATTGGAAAAAACCTGATTTTATTTTACATGAAGACTAAATATTAATGAATTCATTTGGGGTCAATTTCTCTTTAAATATTTTTATAAATTATATTCAAAAGATGGCGTTATAACAATTTAGGTAGTACAGTAACAAATTATTTAAACAGCGACTAGTTTTCAGAAATCATCATTTCCAATAATTCCAACGGCGCGGCGCCATCTAATAAAATGGGTGTTGCCAGAAGTTAAAAAAGGTTAAACGTACATCAAGCACAACTAAACGATTATTCTTAGGACTAACATTATTTAAAAATAAAAAAAGAAATGTGTCTTGGAATTACAATAAAAAAAAACTGATTTAAAATACATTATTCTATTATTTTTTTAAAATAAATTATTGTGTTGATTATACATTTTTATAAAATTATATCTTATATTTTTATTACATTGATAAGAAGCTTTTCAATACCTATTTTTTCTAAAAAAACTTATTTTTAAGTCAAGAATTATCTATGGTCAAGGGCTGCAAAGTCCATAGGGTTAAGAGATTTTGACATTGATACATAATTTAGATTTGGACGCTTATTTTTTTAAGAAAAAAGTATTGAAAAACTTATTTTAGTGTTTTAGCACAATAAATACTTAACTTAAATAAAATATATTATGAAGCTTTTCACAACGCAAAAAATACTGTTAAAAGTATAACTTAAAAAAATACATTCCTGTAGATTTAAAAGGAATTTTTAAAAAAAATTCAGTGTGTATGGATAGGCAAACTACGTTGTAAACTGGCAACACAGATATACATTATAAATCGTTAAAATATGACTAAATCACTGTAAAAGTTATCAAAATTGATAGAAATGTCTAAAAGTAGCGGTCAAATATAGTTTTGGCCGTGAGTTTAATGGGGGTTGCCATTAAGCAAAAAATGCTTAAATAATTATATAATAAAAAATACTTACAAAATGTACAAAGCTTCATCTAAAAATGTTTAGTAAATCTTTGTTTCTTTTAATTTATAATGGATATTGTATCATTTGAAATTTTGATTAAGCATTCTAGTACGTTTTATCTACAGAGCGCGGTGTGAGAGTTTTCTTTTATAGTAAACGCTACTATTACGTTTGCGTTAATGAGAAAATTGTATGGAAAGCTTCACATTACGTCCACTAGGGGCGCTTTTCTCTACTTCCCTACTATTTTCTCATTAACGCTGACGTAGTAGCGTTTTACCATACGAGAAAACTCGCACTCCGAATACAAATTAGTAATAGGATTTAGTAATAATTAAAAAATTTTTTTACTAAAAGGTACGGAGCCCTAAAAAGGCAAAATTAGTCAGGCTTTCTTCAGTTAAAGTGAAAAAAAGAAATTATTTTTATATATCAGTCTATGAAGCGATTCAGAACTAGTTTAGAAAAAGAGTCATAATCCTTTATTCAAATTATACAATATCCTAACTAGCGATAACCTAACTAAGTAATAATAATAAAAAAAAACAATATAAAAATCATGGAGTTATTATGTACCATGATAGATGACAACACGAAGATAAAGTTTGCAAAGAACCGGCAGCGCGGGGTGCGCTCGCGCACCTTAAATAAATAATAAGTAAATATTGCAGTATATTGTACACAACGCTATCTAAACGAAGGTTTTATTGCGACCAAACAACAACGGACAGAATACTTTTTGAAATGGGCTTTCAGGACCATTTTATTTTCGAGATAGTGAAAAATGGTGAAAGGAGTTAAAGGACATATTTATTACCTTGTATATAGGACATATTTTTTAACTTGTTTATTGTGAAAAAAATTACATTACTTGTTGGGTATTCAAAGAGTTCGTCCTCACAAATGTTGTTGGATTTCCTTGCTATGCAAAAATTGCTGCAAACTTTTTCTCCATCTTATCACCTCCAGTGAAACATAGCAACTCACTCAGTGATAAAAATTAACAAAAATAATTTAACATTATTAGTATTTGGTTCAAAGACAACTTACAGTTAGACAACAATTTCGTATGGTTAAATATTTTTACAAGAAACTCCTTAGAGAATCATCTGTTAAGTTGGAGGCATGATCTCCTCGAGACCATGACTGTTGTAACATAGTCCGAACGTCGAAGTAAGATAAATAAAAAATACGCGATTAAGACCCGGGAAAATAGTAACTTATACAAATCGTATGAGTTTAAAAAGCCAGTTATATTTTCTTAAATTAACCAAATTCTGAAGTTGTATTTTGCGGGAGACATCATCAAACACTCTTACGGAAGACCAACCTTGCCGCGTGCTTTAGCATCTTACTGTTCATTTGTGCATTCGACTTGCATTTGTGCATACATTTTCATATTATTATATTGCCTCGGTAGATGGCACCGGCATCTTTCACGTCAAGAAAGCAAAAAAACTGAATGATGTTTATTATTATCAGTAAAAATCGAAGTTTGTAGTCTGTAGGCTCACTTAGCAGTATTTGCCTTCCCTGACGGTAAAATTTTAATCTTTTAATCAGACACAACGGTGGATATAAAACTAGCCATCTATCTGGAACTAGCGTAGTAAAACATAAGCCAATTTATTACCCCTTGTTGTAACGTAAAGAGTAATTTAGCACCATTCTAAGAAGTTATAAGTTAAAAATTCAAACATAAAATAACATTTTCTATATTTCTTATAAAAATCATAAGTCTCTCTTAAAAATTGTGATATTAATTCGCGGTTTTTTTTGTAAAAATGTATAAAAAATCTACTAGATTTAAGTTCTTTAATTGAAGGTTATGGCACAATATTTTTTCTTAAGAAAAAGTACCATATTAGTCACACAAGTGTTTAAAAATGTTTTTTAACAATTCTCAACCATGAGTATATTGATCGAAAAAAAAACTTAAACAAATAATAAATAAAATAAATTAAAGAAAAAATAATAGGTACATAATAAGACTGGATTCCAAATAATCCAAATTAAAGAATAATAAATAAATATAAATAATAAGGGGGTTCCGTTTTATACACTTCAAGCACGGAACCCTAAAAAAACAAATCACCGAAACTAAAATTGTAAATTATTGCATAATTTTTATTTATTGTTGTTATGTACTAGTAATCAAAACTTTAGGCACAAATAGATGCATAATATAAGCTTCTAAACAAGAAATTTCCCTCTGGAAATTAAACCAATTTAGAATAAGGTTTCGCTAACAAATAGTACACAACAACACTAAATAATAACTTTTTATGATATAAACTGACGAACACTTAAAATGCATCAAAGTTCAGGATTAGGTACTTTCAAAGGAATATTTTAATTATTATGGAAACTTTTAATATTTTAAATTGAATTCATATTATCTCAAGAACTACTGGTTCGAATTGAAAAATTCTTTTTGTGTTGGATAGTCCATTTATCGAGGAAGGCTATAGGCTACTTTTTATCCTGATATTCCGACGGGATCGGGAGTTACGCGGGTGAAACTGCGGAGCGCAGCTAGTTGTACATGAAACTTTGGTAATCATAGTACAAGACGACTTTGAAATAAATATTTTATTATTACAAAGTCGTGGTGTACTATGATGCAGTTTATGTGTCCGTCAGCGTATTTAACAATTTTAATTATAGACGAACGGTCAGTTCTATTGACGTCTCGGCATCTTAGAGACGTTTAATAAACCAGACCAGACCAATTATTGGTCCTGAGCATAAGGGTACGGCTAGGACGAGATGCATCGCACATAGCACGTCGCACATCGATGCCATCTCCATGCTAAACAAATCTATAGAAATATAGGTATACATCGCTGCTGCCCCGTTTAGCTCGCGCCGCTCTGTTTCGTATCTAATTGTGCGATTTTGGTATGCAATGCATCTTTGACATAGCCGTACGATTAGAATCACATATAAACTGCCTCGGTACCAGGTTTCGTAATCGGATTGAATAAACACGGATCTAAATATGTTACAAGATAGTGCATTTCTTCTTCTTCCTGCCCTCGTGTTCAATCTTGATGTTGATCCTCTCCGTCTCCTGGAAGCGTCTCACTAACCTGACCAGTTCGTGGAAGGCTTGGTCGACGTTCATGCGTGCTTTGGCGCTGCATTCGATGTACGGGACCTTGAGCTGGCGAGAGAGGGATTGAGCTTCTTCTAGAGATACCTGGAAGGTAGATAATAAAATAAAATGGGTGCATGTGTGTTACGTACGTGAAAATGTATACTTCTAGAAGTTAAGTTATACGTCCTACTTTCTGTCTGTCCGTCCGTTCGTCTGATATTTATTTTGCGGCCAGCTTTAGCCTGTTATAGGTCAAATAGCGAATCGTAGCCCCTGGCGGAAAGTGAAAGGGGTATGCGCAGAACCCAATTTTTAGGTCCGCGTACCTCTCTCTGAGAAACTACAGGCAAATGTCATTTCATTTATCGGGGCACTATATACAATTTTTTTTCTCTTTATTTATTGAATCTAAAGCCAGTCTCGCTTTAGATTCAATAAACGAATGACATCATAGTGTAGATCGTAACATTGACCTAGTTTATTTGATGACACAGCCTTTCTAGGAATTAAATATAAACAGATCACAGTTTAACTTCATATTCCTAAGGTGTTAATTTTAAAACCTGTCTAATCGCAAGTTCGGTTGACGCCGTTGAATATTTTTAATAATTTTCACTCATACTCAGATTGTTAGTTTTTTTTTTTTTTTCTTTCATGTTTATTGCTCCTGTTGCTATCTGCAGCACAGTGGTCCGCAATGAGCAACAAAGTTGTCTGCTTTCGCTGGGGAGTTCTGTCTTCATCTGGAGAGAGGTCCATTGACCTCATTCCTCAGCCCTTGTCTCCTATGTGAACCTGAGTCGTAGGCTAGTCACACTATGCCTCTTTAGTCTAGCGAAACAGATGTCGTCTTCAGCTGTGAGGTCATTAGCCATTTTGTTAGGGTGGATTCTCAATCTGTCAAAGTATCTATTCAGGTAGTTTTTGATTTCGTCTCTAACAGTGAGTAGTTTAAGGTCCTGATATAAATATTTATTGCTGATATGCCATGGTATTTTGAATATCATTCTTAGCATCTTAGTTTGGAATCGCTCAATGATGTTGATGTTGGATTCAGCAGCGGTGCCCCACAGTTGGATGCCGTAGGTCCACACTGGTTTGAGGATTACTTTGTATATGGCGAGCTTATTTGATTCAGATAATTTGGAATGTGAGTTTAAAAGCCAGCTCAAATTTCTGACTTTGGTGTCTAGTTGTTTTCGCTTCGTCCATATGTGTTTTTGCCAAGTCATTCTCCTATCCAGATGGATTCCAAGGTATCTAGCATCATCGGTCTGAGGTATAGCTTGTCCGTTCAAAATGACTGGTGGGCATGTTGGTTGTCTCAACGTAAACGTCACTTGGGTCGACTTAAGTGGGTTAACTTTTATTCTCCATTCCTCAAACCAGGTGCTTACTCGATCCAAGCTATCCTGCAGATTTTCGGAGGCCACATTTCGGTCAAAGTCTGTTGACAGTATGACGGTGTCGTCAGCAAAAGTACCCATAACAGAGGTAGTAGATGTTGGTAGGTCTGCAGTGAAGATTAAGTATAAGACTGGCCCCAGTACCGATCCCTGTGGTATTCCAGAGTTTATTTTACACATATCAGAGGTTGTCTCTTTAAATTTGACTTCAAAGCATCTATCTGTGAGGTATGACTTTATGATGGTGTAAATATTGTGGGGGAAATCTGTTTTCAATTTATAGAGCAGTCCCTCATGCCATACCTTATCGAAGGCCTGGCTGATATCAAGAAAGGCCGCAGTGCAGAAGTGCTTGTTTTCGAGAGCTCTTGATATTGTGTTTACCACTCTGTGTACTTGCTCTATCGTTGAGTGACTTTCGCGGAAGCCAAATTGATGGTCCGGGATAACGCTTTCCAGATGTGGTTTTAGTCTCTGGAGAAAGACTTTCTCAAACAGTTTCGAGGTGATAGGAAGTAGGCTTATTGGTCTATATGATTCCACTTCGTTAGGTGACTTCCCAGGTTTTGCAATCATAATTATCTGGGCTATCTTCCATTGTCCTGGGTAATTACCAGTTCTCAATATTGCATTGAATATTGCCGTAATGAGCATGATCGTTTTGTGGGGCAAGGCTTTCAAAATTCTCCCCGTGATCAGGTCATATCCCGGTGCTTTGTTATTTTTGATATTTCGAATATGGTATTTGACTTCCCTAGGTGACACACTTTTTAGAGGCGGCGATAACTGGTGACATGCTGATAGGTAGTCTTTGATAACTTCTTCACTTTTTGTGTTGGCTGTACTCGGATTGGGGTGGAAAACCCGAGTTAGGTGTTGAGCAAATAAGTCAGCTTTCTCTTGGTCACTCCTGGCCCACTCTCCATTAGGTTTTTTTAGCGGGGGTATGTGTTGAGGCGGTCTGTTAAATGATCCTGTTGCCTTCCATAGTGAGTAATTTGTATATGCATCTGGTGTCAGTTGCTGCAAATAGATTTGTAGGGAAGTATTGTCCAGTTCTCTGATAATTGTACTTAGCTGCCGGGAGCTTCTGTTGAAGTTATTTTTGTCCCTGATATCGCGTGTCGTTTGCCATATCTTTCGAAGGTGTCGTCTTTCTTTTATTTTGTCTCTTATTAAGATTGGGTACTGGTTTGCCTTACGGGTAGTACGTTTGTTATCAGGTGTAGAGGCCCATGCTGCTTCCTGGATGCATTTGTTTAGTTTCTCGACGGCTTCCTCAATTTCCGACAAAGATTTGAGTGGGACCTTAAGGTCCGTTGTCTCACTAACTCTTTCCTTAAACTCATCCCAGTCCGTGTTTTTGTTGGTCAATCTTGGGGGTTCGTTTTTGAGTATCACACGGTTACTAATGGTAAGTACCACCGGGGTGTGATCAGAGGACAGATCAACATCGTTTTCCGTGAGGATGTAGTTATCCGAAATGTTTTTGGACAAGAAGAAATCCAGAACGTCTGGTATTTTTCTTCTGTCCGATGGGTAGTGGGTGGGGTGTTGAGTTGAGTGAGAGTGGACATGTAATTCTGTTATTGACTTGTGTAATTGTCTGCCCCTGGTGCTGATCAGCCGGGACCCCCACGCCGTATGCTTTGCGTTCCAGTCACCCCCTGCTATGAACCTTGGCCCGAGTGTTTTCAGGTAGTGTGTGAAGTTCTCTGATTTTTTTTTAGGTGGACAGTAAGCTGCTGAGATTGCTAGTGGTCCATTCGGTGTTTCTGTCACTATTGTGGTAGCTTGTAGGTAGGTCTGACTGTATCTTTCGACCTCAAAGTGTTTAATTGTTTTTTTAATGGCAACTGCTGTGCCTCCGTGGGTCCTATTCAGAGGATGATTGGTTTGGTACACATCATAGTTAGGTATAGCTAGGTAGTGTTTGCTTGTCAGGTGTGTTTCCGAGATCAACATTATATCGATGTTATTAGTGTTGACATAGGTTTTGAGTTCGTGGATTCTATCATTCAAGCCGTTGGCATTCCAGGTACAAATTCTTATTGTAGCCATTTATTTGATCAACCTTGCAGTGAGGTCAATCATTTTGTCCATCATTTTGTCAATCATTTTTTCAAGCATCAATTCAAACTTAGTGAACATATTTTCAATGAGCTTTTCGATGTTACCATTGCTGGCATTGGAATGCTGGGGAGTGTTTTTTGCAGCAGCTTCGGCATATGTTGGCTGAAATGTGTCCTTCGTTTTAGCATTTCTATAAGTGGTGGTATTGATTGGCCTAGCTGTAAACAGTCTAGCACCATGTGATGGCTGAGTAGTAAATTCCTTATTAGGCGCTTCTCTGCTTGGTCCGTTTGAGGATCTCTTGCCTATTATGTCTGCTTTATATTGCTGGTACTTGGAGCACCCTTTGTAGCTAGCTGGATGGGAGCCAAGGCAATTAGCGCAAGTTGCGGGGGTTTCTTTTTGCTTTTTACACTGTGAAGTAGAATGATCTTCTCCACACTTGACGCATCTGAATGGGCGGTAGCACATATTCTTTGTGTGCCCGTACCTTTGGCATCGCTTGCATTGAACTACTTCTTGAGTCTTGTAGGGAGCCTCGAAGCGGACAATGGTGTTATTGAGGGCTCTTATTGAGTAGATTTCTTTGTTGTTCTCCTTCGGTTCCAGTTCCACAAAGAATAGCGGTAGTTTCTCCTTGTTTTTCCGGCTTATAACATTTGTCAGGTTTCTAATTTCATGTCCCTTCTTTGTTAACTCTTCCTTTATCATATCAATGTCCTCTGTAGAATGTAGGCCTCTTAGTACCACCCTGTAGGCTTTTTCATGTTTAAGCTGGTAAGTGTAGTGGTTTATATTTTGTTTAATCAGTGATTCCCTTAACAGTTTATAGCAATCTACATCGCATGGTAGAACTTTCACGGTGTGCCCATTTCGAAGTGTGGATATTTGGAATTTGTTAGGTTCCTTTGTTATATCTTCTAAGATTTTTCTTAAGTCAACTACATTTGTTACCCCAGTGATAAATATAGGTTCAGGTTTAGGTGTTGGCTGAACTTTTTGGTGATTGGTGTTCTGTGTATTTATGTTGTCATTATTTATGTCGCATTCTAGGTCAGAGAATCTGTTGTGTACCGGGACGAAGAAGGATGTCGCGGGCTTCGGTTTTTTAGAACTGACTTCAGGGCTTGTATTTTGCCTCTTTCTCTTTGAGTCAGGCACTTGGTCTCGTTGCCATGTGGCATTAGGTGTTGATACCTTCATGTTATTAGCCTGGGCTACTGTGTTGTCCTGTTCTTCATTAGGTGTTAGACATTGTGGTGTGTTGGGATTTGTTCGTCTTTGGTTAAAAAGACTTGGATGAAACACTTGTTGGGTGAGTTTCTTTGTTTGTTCCGTGGGTAGCACTACTTTGCCCCCCCCAGAATACGTGGGGCAGCCCGAGCTATGCTCAGGGAGGGATTCTCCATCGACGGCGTCGACGGTACCCTCCTGGGGTAATATTCTATTTAGTCTTGCTTCCATGGATTTGTTTTTATTTTATTTAGGGTAATTTTTTCTGTCAGGGTTGTCTTCCCCTAGCCAGTTCGATCTGGTTAATAGGGCGCCGGATATTCGCCCGCGTACTTCAAGCTTAGCTACTACAGATTGTTAGTAAAATACTAATTTCCCATGTTAGAAATCGAAATAAAATAAAAACATTATAAACATTAAATGGTGCCATTATCTGCCACACACCCTATGCTTGTGCTTTTGTGCCAGTGCTTTTTATGCCAAATTTAAAGAACTTCACTAGAGGCTTTGTACGAAACAAGTTTGCAGAGATCTGGCCAAAGTTCCCACCTTCAAGCCTTATTAAAAAAAAATCTTAGCCTTCCTTGGCAATAACCCAGCTATAAACAATATACGTACCACTCTCTGGTGCTCCAAATCAGCCTTATTCCCCACTATAAGCATCGGGAACTCATCTCGGTCCTTAACTCGGAGAATCTGCTTGTGGAACTTGTATAGCTCATCGAAGCTGGCATGGTCTGCCACTGAGAAGACCAGCAGGAAACCTTCGCCTGATCTCATGTATTGTTCGCGCATTGCGCTGAACTCTTCCTGCCCTGCAGTGTCCAGAACTGGGAAGGTAAAAAAATTGGGTAAAATAAATAAATAATTATTTATGATTCACCCGCGTAACTCCCAATCACGTGGGAATATCGGGATAAAAAGTACTTTATGACACTCCTAATAAATCAATATATCCTCATACCAAGTTTCATCAAAATCAGTCCAGTTATTGCAGAGCCTATTCAATACAAACGAAAAAAAATCCCCTGTATATAGATAGTATTAGCTGTGGGGCTAGATGGCGCTGTGTCAATTGTCCCACAATATTTAGCTGTACTAATATATTGTTTTATTAGTATAAACATACGGACTGGACCGATTTTGATGAAACTTTGTATCAGGATACATTTATTAATTGGAAATAACATAGACTTTTTATCCCGATATTTCCTCGGGATCGAGAGTTACGAGAGTGAAACCGCAGAGCGCTGCTAGTTTATTTATATAGATGTAAAAATGACAGAAAAGATATCAGCAAATGACTGGAGCAAGTAAGATAGGGTTATTGGTGGTAAGTAATGCGATAGCATAGTAACAATTTAAACATCACAGTTTATTTACAATCAAGATGATAATGATAAGAATGTACTGGATATTGTTATGTAATTTGATATATTTGCAAAAACATACTACATAGAGTCTTAAACAAGTTATTTTCATTTATTCATCCATTTCACACACACCATTTTGTCTAGTGTAAATGGTGCTTGAAACAGCATCGAAATCTATACTAATATTATAAAGAGGAAAGATTTGATTGTTTTTGTTGAAACTATTTGACTGATTTTGATGAAACTTCGTATGAGGATACATCGATTCATTGGGAGTGTTAGAGGGGAATTTTTATCCCGAAATTTCCTGAGGATCGGAAGTTACACGGATGAAACTGCAAAGTGCAGCTAGTATCGAAAAAAAAACAAAAAACTTACAACTTACGGTTTACAACTATAGCATAAAGTGTCGTTATTATTAACCATACTATGTTGAAACATGAAACATGGTAAGTCCCAAAACCGTAGGGATTACGGGATAAAGCAGGACTTTCTTTGGTCGATTACAAGCGAGAAGCTGCTAGCGATTACCGATATGCACTACCGACTCATAGCTTCTATTGTCTATATTTAGTTAAACATGGTTTCTGCTAGTAACCAAAATATTTTTACGTGTTCAGTTTTCTACCAACCAAGTTTTAAGTACTTAAGAAATTAAGGATGATAAGCGATAAGCATCGACAAGTACTCAGCCTACTCAAATTCCATCCTACCATAAATAAGTACCCATACTTTAAAATATTTCACACTTACTGTCCAATTTGGCCGGAACATCATCAATAACACACTGTTTCGTGTAGCTGTCCTCTATCGTAGGGTCGTAGTCTGTCACAAAGTAGCTCTGAAGAGAGAAATGATACAGTTTCAGCAACATATGCGATAAACAGTGGGCGTCCCAACCTTAGAAAGGCCTTGACACTTGAAACTATTTTTGAGTGTGAACACATTCCGAAAAAACTATTTATTTGGTGTTTATCGTACGTTTTGTATTTGTGGGCTACGTAAGGCGTGTCTAGACGTTCTAATTAGCTAATTGAAGATGTATTATTTCATTATATTACCTGAATGAACTGTATTGTAATAGCACTTTTACCGACACCTCCTCCACCGACTACGACTAGTTTATACGTTTGTGCTTGGTTTGGTCTATCGCCCGGTCTCGACATTTTAACTTTTTCACTTTATTTACTATTTAATCTTCGTAAAAACTTTACAACTATTGTAAAATAGATTTCTATGACAAAACTAGTAGCACTTCCTTTACTTCTGTCAATCAGTGACGATGACTCAAAGAGTGGAATGAGACAGGCATATGAAAAATATGTCAAGAGTAAAAGAGACAGTGATTTGACATTTGTTTGTCTTTTACGTTTCGTAAATAATCCTCAGGTATTTTGGAAGAAATATGCGTGAACAGGAACGATTTATTATATTTCTTTTCTGTCAACGTCACACACAAGTGCCCATTCTTGACAGTTGACAGTGAAACAGCAGTAATTTCGACTTTTAACATCACAAACGTCAAAATTGTTTGAATTGAGTGGCCGGTTGTCGTGTTTGTACCTAAAAAAAGAATTAAAATAGAATAAAAAAATCACGAAAAATGTTTTCCACGAGCTCACAGAGAAAATTTTGGACTTTCAGTGACGAAAGTGAACTTGCCCGCTTGCGCGAGAAGCACAACTTGGGATTCATCACACGGCACGGAGCTAACATCGACGAATACCAACGATACAACTTCTTCCTGTCCCCTGACGAAGAAAGACTGCTGTTGAAACAGTACGAGCTACATCTAAAAGAGTTTTGTAAGAGATTCAGCCCACCAATGCCGAAAGGCGTAGTCGGAACCGCATTTCATTACTTCAAACGATTTTACCTCCACAATTCCTCAATGGACTATCATCCGAAGGAGATATTAGCTACGTGCGTGTATTTAGCTTGTAAAGTAGAAGAGTTTAATGTATCCATTGGCCAGTTCGTTGCTAACATAAAAGGTGACAGAGATAAAGCTTCAGACATTATTTTAAACAATGAATTGTTGTTAATGCAGCAGTTGAATTATCATTTGACTATCCATAATCCATTCCGGCCAGTGGAAGGCTTCCTAATTGACATAAAGACTCGTTGTTCACTCGCTAACCCTGAGAGATTACGATCGGGCATTGATGAGTTTTTAGAAAGGGTGTTTTGGACTGATGCATGTTTGTTATATGCTCCGTCACAGATAGCCCTAGCTGCTGTATTGCACGCAGCAAGCAAGGAACAGGAAAACCTCGACAGTTATGTTACAGACATGTTATTCAGAGATGCTGGGCCAGATAAACTTGCTGTACTAATTGAGGCAGTGAGAAAGATACGTTCCATGGTGAAGATGGTTGAAGGGCCTCCTCGAGAGCGAGTTCGTGCTATCGAGAAAAAGTTAGACAGGTGTCGTAACCAAGAGAATAATCCTGACAGTGAGATATACAAGCGGAGGATGAGAGAGGCCCTGGATGAGGATGACATGCCCCCTGGAGGCGGCCGGATGTCTCTAGACACTAGTGGAGTCACTCAGGTGCTCTCTCCTTCTGCATCTTAAATATTTGACTATTAATTATAGACATAAATGACTACGTATTTAAATCTAATTATTATTTTTTATTAAACAGATTATGTTTCTTAACAATATGTTCTTTGTTACTTTAGGGTTTGACCACACAGAGCATTGATGGTTCCAGCGTTAGACATTATTATGCTGACACAGCAGGCATTTTGACCTGTGGAAGCTAACACATGTTTGAATGCACAACCTCTCTTTGGTTAAACCCCTGATCCCTCCAACTTCAAAAGTATTATGGGAACAAAGATGAATTAGAATAGGTACTTTCTTAAAATTGTCCTTTACATCTAATCTAAATGGTTTATACAACACCAGCAACTTTTATTCATGCTATTCAGGGCGCTATTTATTTATTTATTATTATAGTCAATTAAAACGATACATCACATAGCGCCTGGGACATGTATTAGATAATAATAATAAATATAGCAGGACATTCCACATATCGCCATTTACCCCAAGCTAAGTAACTAGACATTGTGTTATGGGTACTAGATAAAGGATATACTAAGTACTTTATTTTGTAAATATATACTTATAATACATAGAACAACCCGACCACAGACAAATATCCAAGCATAAATACTAGTCTGAGGCGGAAATCGAACCCGCAACCCCGTGTATGGCAGACCGGTATGGTGACCATTGTGCATAGAAGGTTCTGGTTGACTAAACTGCGAGGGTGGTTTAGTGGTAAGAGAAAAGAACTCTGTCAATACGTCTGCAGCCAATTCAGCCACAGGTTTTATCACGATGTATCGCTTCACCGTAAGAAAAATTCATTGGTAAGAAAAATATACAAGATAATTCAGTGATGATTCACCTTTCAAGCAAAAAAAACTAAATTAAATTCGGTTCATCCGTTCGGGAGCTACGATGGCACAGACACACACAGACACGTCAAACTTATAACACCCCGTCGTTTTGCGTCGGGGGTTAAAAATGAAAATAGTATGGATATATCAAAGTTTTATTTTATAACCGTCCAAATAATTAAATAAGCACCCTATTTAATGAGAATGACTAGATAATTCATTACATAAAATAAGAACACTTGGGTATCTTTAAATTATAAAAATTAAATATAATATAGAGGATGCGTAAAGTGTCCGTCGTAGTTCTTCGCATTTCTTGAAACGTCGCTTTATTTACTGCTTTTGACAGAATAATAACTTTTCAGCTTCATTCTGAAACAAAGGAATTTCGAGCATTAACAGAGAGGCAGACAAACAATCGACTGATTTTGTAGAACTCCTGTTTTTTTCTGTCCAGAAGTACGGAACTCTAAAAAAATATTTTTACTGAGTCCTACCTACTGGCGAAATAAGAAACCTCTGTAGTTGGTGTAGAGCGTTATTACAAACCTTTCGCATATATATTCTTTGCCTTTAGTTAGTAAGTACTAAGTACTTTAATATCGTAATATAATATGTACTACCTACCTACGTACTTGGTTCGCCAAAAGTATTTAAATTTCTTTTAAAAATACAAGTAACTAGGTAGCGCAGAGTTTCTGTTCCCATCTAAAATTGTCACTATTTTTTTTATAATAACAGAAACAGTGGCACAATTCCTTACCGCTGATAGCGGTTTCTTCCAGGCGAGGCAATTATAATGTTTAGGAAGTTTATCATTGTGTCGGTATGTATACGGTATACGTAAACTTACTAGGTATTCACGTAATTTGAAACGATCAGAGTGGTAGGTATATACTAACCTGAATAAGTTTATATATCGCAGCAACAGCATCTTCGTTTCTGCAGTTAACAGTTCCAGCGATGGCGGACCTCTTGCCTCCCCAGCTCGACGTGAAAGTGAGCTGCGCTGTGCTGCACAGCACGAGGCACGCGAGCACCACCAACAATGGGAATGATAGCTTGAACATGTTGACTGGAGACTGATGGAAACTGGAAATAACCGGAGCCAGTGGCGTTAATTTTATTGTTATTAACAAAGTGAGTTAATGACCATAAAATAATAATAAACACAGCGGCAACCCATAAAGGGTTTATCAAACAGAACGCGTTACTATAGCGCATGCGAAGGTGTTATAGAGTGCGCACTAAGGCGCTCTTCCAGTACCGTGTGTAGGTATTCACATTACCTTAGCCCGCGCTCTCAAAGACGTAGCGTGCTGCGTGCTAACTGTGATATTTGATCGATATGCAAAATATTTTAGCATTATTATCCACAAATATAGTTCCTAGAGGTCAAAACCTATCATTTGATTCATTTTTAGAAACAAACGTTAACTCTTTTTGAAGAAAACCCGATAAACGATCTAATAATTCTCTGTTTTCTAACATTTTTTTATCGAACGAAGTTGTTCATATCATGTTTTCAACCACAATAAACAAAAATATGGTTATTAAACTACAATATCCATTTGTATCCAAATACCAAAAAAAGAGTATTTGATTACTTAGAGTTGCTTAAAACAAAGGTCGATTTTGGTAGCTTTATTAGCACCTGCCCCTAAGTATGCCTTTCGTCTGGCGTCTCGATCTTGTCTCGATGAATGACCGACCGATAGAAATATTTTATATTATTACTATAGCAAATTTGTTTTATCCGAGCTCTCCCGCTTCGAAGCCTCGGAAAGCACGTGAAGCCGCTGGCCTTGTCTTGTTTTGTCTTATTTCTGGTAGTAGTCGTAAGGTCAAATAAGAGGTCTAGGGGGTCACCTGAATCTTGTAACAAAATACACCACTTTATGAGAAAGAGAATACAACACCATGCAGAAAAGTCGGATGTTAATAAGTATAGATAGGTACGTACCTTGACTTGAGGGTAGTACTTAGTCTGATGTGCTTGATGGCTGAGGGGTGAATGGTACTGCATTGATGGCTCCAGCGTATTTATACCCACATTTATGTGGACAGTTTGGATGTTCAGAAAGTCCGAGTCAATTTGCGTCAGTCTCATAGTGAAAATTAAGGAAATCGTATGACCGTGGCGTGATTAAATTATTTTCTATATTTGTTTGTGAATGGATCTCTATAAATAAGTATTTATTATTTTTTACATTTCTCCTCCTTTTAGGGTAATTAATTAGGCAAAGTTTTCCCTAATTTTCCAAAGTTAGAATAAACTAAGTAGGCAGGCAAAACATCAGTACTTAACCAACAAACTTACAGAAAAACAATAAAATTGTCTTACAAACAACGAAATGAACTTCCCACATCTCATCATCATTTCTCAGATTTCATTTGATTTGTCCTAGTCCTGAAGCCCTTTAAGTCATTTCAATCAAAATTCTTGTATATAAACCCACTGAGTTTTTCCTGCAGATCATTCTTTATCGGAACTTCGTTGTTAACAGTCAAGTAAAAGAGAACCTCTTTTTTTATTGTTATAATTATCCAGTTTTAAAGATGTACCGCGTGTTTTTCGCCGTTCTTCTTGTGGCTACCATCATGGTGGTGTCAGAGGCACAGTTGACTTTCAGTACCGATTGGGGTAACGGCAAGAGATCAATCAGACCCGATCCTGGAGATGGCTGCGTCAGCGAGGACAGCATCTATGCCATCTACAAACTCATTCAGGTAATGTTAAGTTCCGTGATATAGAAAAGATTTAGGTCAAGGCTAGGTCCTGTCGCCTATGTAGGTACTAATTGTTGTACCGTGGGAAAGTTGGGGTAAAAGTAACTTCTGTGTTAATCCAAATCTTCAGTCAAACGAGTGTCACCGCAATAGTTTCAGTATTTTTTGCGTGAATAAGTAACAAACAGTATTCACATTTTAAGAATTGCTGAGTTCTTTTTAAATAAGCTATTTTAACGGATATGTAATAACCAGATAAGTAGGTATTTAGATAAAAAGGGAAAGATTTCTCAAGAAATATTTTAAACTTCGCATGGAACTCGCAGTCATGCGCAGACTCGTAGCACATCTCGTAGCCCTTTTGGGACGTAGGCGAGTAGGTTTTAGTTATTATTTACGGATTTTTGCAAATTTGATCTATAAAGGAGTAAAAGGGATTAATAAAGGTTGGCTTTAGACAATACAGACCGAATTAACATAGTTTTTCAAAATTAAATGAATTGTTACTAACTTAAACTAAAAAGTAATTTTTGAATTGATGACGGTGCTGAGATCTTGCAGCCGTTGTTTGCCGGACTTGAGACTAAAATATGTGACGTATAAGGGGTCCCAAACTGAATGGTATTTTCCAACAACCTCATTTGAAATTACTCGAATGTACATGTAGGTATACTATTACCGGCTTTTTTCCGCGACTAGACCTTGTCTTACACGTGTTTAGTTGGGTCCTTTACGCGTGAGGAAGGAGTAGGCTTGCCCAGCACCTATACTACCCTCTGAGCTTAGTCGACCGTGTCCAGAGGAAAGAGCTTACGTCTGAAGCAAACTAAGCTGCAGGTTTAATCATAAATTACGATGTTGTCAATCAGTCCTAAGAAAGATTAATTGGCCGGGATTCGAACCCATGGAATGAAAGTCGAGGTATCTACCACTAGCCCAACGCTGCTCCTAAATTATTCGAATGTTTATGAAGGATTTTATTACAATATTTAGTCTATCATTAATTCATTACAGAGAGAAGCAGACAAATTTCTTGCATGCCAAACTGAAGGTAAAAACTGATCGTCTTTCACAACACGTCCCGATGGTGCTGACAAAATGACCGCGAAAACCAAGAATGAATATCTGATCATATCAGGATTCTTATAAAACGCCTGTTTCATAATATTTATAATAAGTTGCCTGACGTTTTATGTTAATTACTTTGTAAACGACTTTTATTTATATGTTTTTGTTTTCGGATTAGAGTTGTCGAGGAAAACTTCCAAATTGTTACTTTTTACCTACTAAAGTTATTAAAAATGGGATATTTATCATGGTTTTAGGGTTTAGTACCCAAAAGGTAAAAACGGAACCCTAAGACCATGTCTGTTTGTCTGTCACCAGACCACCCTGTATCTCATGAACCGCGATAGTAAGACAGTTGAAAATATCACGGATTATGTATTCTGTTATCGCTCTTTAAAAACAAATACTAAAAACAGAATATAATGGCACGTAACCCTTCGTGCGCGAGTTCGACTCGCACTTGGCCTGCTTTTTTATTTTTACTTTGTGTCACGTGAAAAAGCCTGGCATCGAAATAATCATGCTTCATACAAAAACAAAAATCATGATAAATATTCCGTTTTTTTAAATTTTAGTACCTATGCAAGTAAGTAGTGAAAATAACCATGATACCTACATAAAAAATGTTATTTTTTTACCTTAATTACTTAAAAATATTATTACTAACTTACTTACTTTTTGTATTTGAATTGTAGGTATTTAAAAGTTCATCATTCACTTCACTTCATTTTTCAGGTGGACTTTCCTTTGTTTGTGCTTGAGTAGGATTATTTATTTTTATAATTAGAAGATCTTGAAATACAGCATCTGAAGGCGCATTCACATATAAAGTCAGTCTAAATCGGTCGGCACTGGTATAAACAGTTTTAGAAAACTATCAGAGTAGCATCAGAGCTTTGTGAATGTGCCCTAAGATCTGTAACCTTGCAGGTTTCACTCTTTTGTCAGGCTGGATAAAAGAGTTAACACTGCGACTATCTATTTATCTATTTCAAGTTAATATTAAGTTTTTTTGTTCTGTAAGTTATATTAAGATAAATGGAATAAAGTTAATAAATGTTATTTGAAACGTTATAAAACTTCAACTTTATTTCTTATCTCTATCCCTACTTAGTAATATTTCACCCACGTAACTCGGAATATTGGGATAAAAATTTCACGGTTATGTATTTCAATTCAATTTCAATTATAATCAATGTAATCTCATAGCAAATTTCATCGAAATTGGTCTAGTAGTTTCGGAGCCTATTCTATGCAAATAGAAAACCAATCTAATCTTTCCTTTTCATAATATTAGTTTATAGATTATTTTATAATTTTTATCCAGGTATTTCCACGGAATCGGGACTTACGCGGGTGAAACCGCGAGGTGATCAATAAATAAAGAGTTTCAAAAATAAAACCAAAATACAGATGGGTAAATGTTTATTAAAATCCTTTCTTCAACCGCCTCTTTATTAATATAGGTAGAAGATGAATAGAAACTAAACGGGGATCTTACATCCACAAACCATATATCTCGATATGTAGAGACTGTAGAGATGTTACATCATGTCACTGAGCTACATATTCCACTGGAAATGACAGGAGGAAAATAAAGTTTACGCTGGTCGCGAGGGGTGCGAGTTTGCTCTCTGTAGGCCGCAAATATTAGGTCATTCTCATTAACTAACGCTATCTACGTTTAAACTGCGATTTTAATTATAAAAACTCTTTTTTCGTCATATATCAATTCCAGTGAATAATAATAACTCAATGTTTGTAGACGATGTTATTGAATTATATAATTATTGAACTATAATATAACATTGAATTTAATTAATATTTCTGGACATTATTTAAGAAAAAAAGCGTCTCTTAAAACACGGTGCTCAGTTAGCAGGAGGTTGCGAGTTGAAGCCTCGACCCGGTGCAATTTTTTGAAACTCATTTTTCCTTATAAATATTTCCAGAAATTACTCGAATACAAACTAATGCACTTAAAATAATAAAATCATGAATTGACATATCAATGAATGTTCAAAATCGATGACGGTGTGTCATCTACGTGGACTTTGAAGATATTAATAGTTTCACAGCCCAAGATATACTAATACATAAATTAACAAATTAATAGATAGCCTAAATTTTGAACAAATATAATAGGGACGGAGACGGAAGTGAGCAAGTACAAAAAAATATCATTTTGCAGTTGAGTTATTGGATACTTAATTGATTTGTATTCAAATGATTTACCGAACACAGCTTTAGTGATATTATGTGATAATGGGTGAAATATAGCGAAATATTTAGTCTAAAGAGTTCCATGCTTCACAATCTTACTAAATTTATTAACTGGTAGGTATAATATCATTATTATTAATAATTTCATTTACTGTTTGAAGTCACTTTTCACCACAGGTTCACAAAGAAGTGTTGTGGTATTAATTTTAAAGTACAATTTAGTAGCAGTGTCACCTGTTCTTTAGAACCGATTTCAGTATTATCTCACCACTCTGCATTTTCAGAACAAGAAACACTGCTTAAATAAGAGACAGAGGGATAAATACATACAATATAACAATATCATAATAATATTTATAGAACTGTACACTGAGCGACACAGGTGTAGAAAATAGTAGGCTTTTTATTTACAAGTATGCCTACATTTTCCATTATTAACTCAAAAGGTTCAATAAGCTTTATAAAGAATTTTAAGAAACAATTTTACCATCTACTGCGTACATAAAACAACTAGAATGTCATCGAGGTAAACAACGAACAAAAAAATTCAAAATTTTGGTCTAAAAATTCAAAGTAGTCTCGTTAATAAAAAAAATATTATGACATTCCAAAAAATAAGCTAACCGTGCTTAAAAATCTCAAAAATGTGTGTGAAAATAAAAAAACTAAACGTTGCTTCCTTCACATTAATTTGAACATAACCATTTCGAAGATCCAATGTAAACTAATTTACTTGTTATAAAATATTTTCTACTACTTTCTAACAACTAGTTAATATCGTGATTAAAGTGCTTTATAAATTCCTTTTGTCTTATAGACGAATATCTTAATTAAATTCTGGATAAAATGATATCTACAAAGTAGATATACCTAGACCGTCATATAAATGTAACCTCTATACTAATGAACTAAATAATATAGGTAATTCTAGTAACTGGGAGATAACCCAGTTTGATTTATTCCGTAGACACAACTTTTCTAATAATTTACTCGGAAATAAATACATTCATGCACGACACACCACTCATATTGAAGGCAATTATCAATTAAAATTTATTTTTTGACCCATTATATAATATATTATCACCTAGTTTGGAGTGAGATTAAGTAGTTCAATCACCATTGCAATCCTTATCAAACTTCATACCATTCCATTTGGAGCAAAAGTGGAACGTGATGCGGTACGAAGATAGTTAGTCTATAAGAATTTGCAATAAAGAACTACTTCATCCCATTCTTTAATATTTCACATACAGAATTCTTCATCTACACATAATCTGTACATTTTTAAATCTAGGAGTCCATACAAGGTTAAAATTGGTAAAATTATCAAAAACACTTGGAAATTAAAATAGTTTGTAGGTACATAGGCTGCACTAAAAGTATCGGGAATGGAATATTTCCACTGTTCCTGTCATATTTAAATCTTTTTAATTGAAAACTCCTTGGTTTTAAGAATCGAATACCATTTATTTATTTAAAAAAATAATCTCGGTCTTGTCACAAGGTTTTGTCAAACTTGTTTAGTCGTTGAGAAAATGGAATTGACGCGAGAAAATTCAAGAGCGATGATTTATTATGACTTTCGAAGTGGTTTATCACAAAAACAGTGTGTTGACCGGATGATTTCTGCATTTGGTGATGAAGCCCCATCCAAAACCACAATTTATCGCTGGTTTGCTGAATTTCAACGTGGACGTGTCAAGCTCAGTGATGATCCCCGTCAATATCGTCCAAAAACTGCACTCACCCAAGAAAACGTTGATGCTGTGCGTAAGCTGATTGAGGAAGATCGACATGTAACATACCGCGAAATTCAGGCAACTTTAGACATTGGCATGAGTCAAATACAAATAATCTTGCATGAACAATTAGGTGTAAAAAAGTTGTTTTCCCGATGGATACCGCATTCGCTCTGTGAAGAGCAAAAAGTGGCTCGCGTTACTTGGTGCGTCAGAACTCTCGAAAGATTCCACGCAGGATCCTCAAATGCTGTATACAACATCGTATCAGGTGACGAATCCTGGATATACGCGTACGAACCCGAAACAAAAAACCAGTCACGAGTTTGGGTGTTCGAAAATGAGTTAAAGCCAACAAAAATTGTTCGTTCACGGAGTGTTGCAAAAAAAATGGTGGCCACGTTTGTCTCCAAAACCGGCCATGTTGTGACTATTCCTCTTGAGGGACAAAGAACGGTTAATGCAGAATGGTATGCTAGCATTTGTTTGCCACAGGTCGTTTCTGAACTCCGCAAAGAGAACTGCAGCCGCCGCATCATCCTCCATCACGACAATGCGAGTTCTCACACCGCGAACAGAACAAAAGAGTTTTTAGAGCAAGAAAACATAGAATTATTAGACCATCCGCCGTACAGCCCCGACCTAATCCCTAATGATTTCTATACTTTCCCTAAAATAAAGAATAAATTGCGTGGTCAGAGATTTTCATCACCTGAAGAAGCTGTGGACGCCTACAAAACGGCCATTTTGGAGACCCCAACTTCCGAATGGAATGGTTGGTTCCATCGTATGGAAAAATGTGTCAAATTTCGCGGAGAATACTTCGAAAAGCAATAAATACATTTTTAAATAGTAATGTTGTGTCATTTCCTTGATTCCCGAAATTTTCAGTGCCGCCCTCGTAATTATGTACCAAATATAATATTTTACGGTGACGTTCATACAGCTATAATGTAGTATTGAGCGTAGTGTGTAAAAGCAATTTATTTGCACTAAAGTTTATATTAAAAAGTGTATCTCCATGATTCAGGAGGACATGGGTAGTAGTGTATTAAAAGTTTTTACTGCTCATTGCGTAGTTTAACTGATTGCTTTTTTTAAGTCCAGTTTTACCGCTTCTGAGCGGAGCGCTCACATAACACTTGTGTAATCCATTTAAATAATAACTAATCGTAAGTTTTTATTATAATATACTTCGCACTGTTTTAGATAGTTTTTGAAGTACCTACTCGTACAAACCTACTCCATTTTTCGCCGTCTGCTTGTCTTTTGTGTTATGTCCGTGATTTAACTAATACTATTTTAATTGTTATTATTAGGTCTGACTGATAAAGTCTTTTATAAAAGAAATCATGCAGCTGTTCCGCTAATAACAAAGTCTGTGACATTCTCGGATACAATAATCTGCAGGAATTCTTACCAATGAATAGACAGAATCAGATGCCGCGCCCTATGCGTGGTTGTATTATGCGTATACACTTCTTTATGATCAGTAATACCTTCCTATTACTAGTCTTACGGCAGTGTATAAACATAATTTGTCCTTACCGCTATGTCAATGTGCGGAATTTTTATTGGAAGTGGGAGCTATAGGATATGGTCAATAATATCAGCTCTAGTCTCGTATGTAGGTTTCACTGGATAAGCTATTGACCACATCAGGGTCATCATGTCAGACGGTGGCCAATCGACCACGCACGCTGTCCTTTCTTGGAATTTCATCGTCGTACGTCGGCCGTAGGAATATCAAGTAGCAGATGGCGAAGAGCAGGTAGGGGGCAAGCACGGCCATGCAGATCCGTGCCTGCGAGTACGGAGGGTACTGTGCGAATCACTTTTCCTCTTCCTCTTCTCGAAATAGGTACGTCGACCTAGAAATTATTGAAGACAGTGTAAGTTCCTAGACACAATTACTACTAAAAATAACTAGCAGCAGTAATACCATGATAATGCTAAGATATATTATTCAACGTGTAGCTCTCATCGACCTTCTAATGCAAAAATATGGACCTTCTCAAGAATATTATACATACATCCGCTCCGAATATGCGAATGTCCACAGCCTCAAAACAATAATGAATTATTTTCTTTAAACTCTAATCAGTATAACACAACATGTCTAAATATTCAAAAAAGTGTGGTTCCCTATTATAATAAACGGTGTATTCCCGTTTCCCCATTGACTCTGTCCCCATTATGGGGATAACGGAAAGTCATAAACAATCCTGCCCGTTGTCCCTATTGAGGTTTGGGGATTATGGGGACAACAGAAAGGATACTTTATGACATTCCGTTGTCCCCGTTATGAGGACAGAGTCAATGGGGACAACGAGAGGACTACTCACCAATAAGCAAGATTGAAGAGCGCGAAGACCAGTGGGAATGTGATCCTCGAGATGACGTCTATCCTTTTGGATCGCGTTGGAAACTTCGACATCCAGAGCCGGCAGCAGTTCTTCCTTTTAGGCTCAATATGAACCTCGCACTGCCGCATCTTGGAGTCGACGCCCCGAACCAGCGGCTTCTGTAGTTGCAGACCAGTCAGGCCGGAAGGGAAGGGAACATCTTCGACTCTAAGTTTGGGTAGCTTACCGAATATGCTTTTTGGAAAACCCCAGTTATGCTGGAAGTTGGAAGCCAAACGCTTGATTTTTAAGCGTTTTAATTTTAACTACGGACTAGCTTTTGCCAGCTACTTCGTCTGTGTAGAAGTCTAAAAATGGTTGTATTGGACCAAGGATTCACGTTGTCCTATACAAATTTTGCCCCCCTTTTTCATTCCCTAAGGGGTAGAATTTCAGAAAATCCTTTCTTATCCGATGCCTGCATCATACAAAAAAACATACCCTCCAAGTTTCAGGTCTCTACGATCAGCGATTTAGGCTGTGCGTTGATCTCTGAGTCAGTCAGTCGTTCAGGACAAACTATTTTTATATAAAAGAAGATAATGCTTGGTATTCCAAAAGATAAATATTTTGTTTAATAAATAGTATCGTCGAAATTTTATAGTTAAACGTATAAAAACTACCAACCTACATAAAAGAAATACGAGAACTTTACATTATACTCTTAGTTTTGTCTACCATAGGTAATCTACAGCGTAAACGAAACATGGCTTCAGACCAACTAAATCGAACAAAGCTAACTACCTCTACCTACAGAAATACTTAAACCAATCAGATTCGAGCTCACCATAGCGAAGGTTGCATTGCTGTCTGTATCCAGGAGATCAGACGACGCATCTATGTTGGCTGTCTCCATCTCCCGTCTTGCTTTCTTCATGTTCTCTCTGTGCATGTCTGAGCGAGAGGCGTAGTTGACCAGAGCGAACTCTAGTAAAGCACCGAAGACGAACGTTAGACATACGCCAGTCCAGACGTCGATGGCTTTAGTGTAAGACACGGGGGGTAGAGATGCGTTGATGCCGGAAGATTGGGTTGCCATTGTTAGAAGTGTCGTTACTCCTGTAAATGAAGCCATAGATTATAACATTGTATAATACTGTCCAGATTTTATCCCTCCAAAAATTCTCTTACGGCTTTTTTCTACAGTAGTTAAACTTAGTTTATTTTTGAAAAATAATCGTACCCAATGCGCTTTCTAAGACTAGAATCGCATTCAACCCACAATATTTAGGTACTCCGTAATTTGTTGACTTTCTTGTCGTCATCGTCATTGCTATTTTAGTAATGGTAGAAATGGTAGGTTCCTATATAGGGTATCATGGTCATTAACGTTAAATCCCCAAAAGATCTCACCCAACGACACCCTAGCGGGCACAGCTCCCTGGTCGAGCCAGAAGGACACCCACGACACGATGACCAGCATGCAGCAAGGAATGTAGATTTGGATGAGGTAGTAACTGAATTCGCGCTTGAACAGCAGATCTACTTTCAGGCAACTGTATTCACCTGGAATAGTAAAAGATTAAGTTTTTAATATGACCAACAAAAGTAGCTAACATTAGGATTTCATGACATAGATCTATGTTATAATAAATTTGACAAAAACCATCAAAAGTAGCTGACACATGTACGGTATAGCACTGTTTGTTTACAAGTAAATCCAACAATCGTTTTCAGAAAATTATTTTGTAAGATTCTTACCAGTATTAGTTTTACTATTACAGTAATCAGTCAGGAACTTCTCGAGCGTAAACCGTGGCAGGTGCAGGTTCTTCACGACCTGGACGGGATCACCCTCCTTCCAGAGAAACACCAGGTCATCTGTAGTCCAACCATCTAGGAAACGTAATGATATACTTAGAGTCTGTTTTTACGTCAGTTTATTAGAGCAGATACATAAAAGAAGGTAAATGTTGAGGGAAAATCTGAACCAACTGGTCCACCTGATGTTTAGTGCTATCCTTTTTCTGAGATAATAACCCATTATCCAGCTCCTTCTTGACCTGAGATAATAATCTCTCTAATAATTTCAGGTCGCATCAAATTGAAAATGGAAGATGGAGCATTCTTCAAACAGGAATACACAACATTATCAATTACATCTTGTACACATCTTGTAATACTCTTTGTATACTAACAACTGGCCATCCTCAGCGAACAGGTCTGCTTATCCAGCGGGTACAACTTCAAGTTCATCGGGCACGACAACGTCAACGAAATTCGGATGCTGTAGAGCACATTTCCGTTAGGAAAGATCCTGATGTACACGTTCGGCATGATTATGTTGTGGAAATGACCTTCCTTCTCGTTCGAGAAGAACAAGTCCGGCATCCATACCCTATTCGCTTCCGTCAAAGTCAGGTATTTGAGACGACCTAAAAGTTTTAATTATTCAAATACATTATGAAAAGGGTAGGTCCCAGGATGAAGCCCTGGGTAAAATTCGTTCTATTTTATGGTGTTTTATAACTTACCTCCTAAATTATTGAACTTCAGTCTCTCGTCTAGCCATTGTTCTCTGAACGTTAACTGAACAGAGTATTCCTAAAAATATTACAATTTTATTAGCGACAGAAATGTCAATATGGCAATCCAAACACTGTCAATATTTCCATAAAAAATATAGACTTTATTTGGAGTCAAAGCATCTATAATTAATATCATTTATCTATTTATTTGCCTTTTTCGTGACACTAAAAGCTTTGAGTTTGCTACTATAAATGTTGTACAAATAGCATTTGCTCCGCTCTATTTATATGTACATTTATTTCACTTGAAAGCTTTCACAGTGTTGCAAAATTTGTGCCAATATTTATCTAAATGTGTGAGTACAAATCGGTGCCAATTCATGATTACATTTTTTTTGTCAATCCATTTGATAATAAATTTTGTCATCTAAATAATGCCATTGATGAAACTTAGTTTAAGACTTACGTTTCTGTGATCATCATCCCAAGTGCTGTGATATTTTACATTAAGTAATTTTGATGATATCTATGTAAAATGATTGATAAATGATTATGATCATGGAGAGAAAACATATAAATCTTTAAAGTAATGTGTATCTAATGGATCACAACATATAATCATAATTAGTTTCATATGTTTCCTATCGAATATTAAGATCTAAGATACTTCACCAATGGCTTGGGACTGTAGCTAATCCCAGATATATTGACACAAATCGAATAAACAACATAGTAGATAGAAATTACGCTAGGGGAAGGGGCGATGTCGAAGGCTCTCGAAGCAATTAATTAGTTATCAAACAACACAAGATCCCTCGACACATCAGCAAGTCAAATGAATTAACACCACATAATATAACTTCTAGTAAAGGATCCAGTAAACATGCTCGTAGCTAGCTTTTGGATCTTCGATGACAGTAATGACAATGTTAAACAAGTCATGTAGAATCTGTAAGTAAGTCGCATTACTCACATAGCTTAGACGATGTAGAGCGACATAACTGAATAGGTAAGGGACATTGATGATTTTAATATAACTCAAAAATATAATATTACAAAGTTACGATCGAAAACCATTTAATTAATAATCTGATTCTACATAAATTGTGTTACATAATATAAAATGTTCACCGAATTATTATCTGAAAGAGGTATAATAGAAACTTTGATGAATGAGACTGCAACAATTCTTAGCTTATTGAGTATATTAGCGACCCGCTAGACGCAGTAAGGCTCTTTGTGTTGCACAATATTGTTAGTTAACCCAATCCAAAAGTTAACTTTATCAAAATAAAGGCGTCGCATGCGTTGGAAGCAAAGCCTAGTAACGAACTCACCGTTGAGAGCATTCGGTCGGTG
The DNA here is from genome assembly GCA_951213275.1 of Idaea straminata. Classification (NCBI taxonomy): domain Eukaryota; kingdom Metazoa; phylum Arthropoda; class Insecta; order Lepidoptera; family Geometridae; genus Idaea; species Idaea straminata. Next base: position 1,167,626 of record OX577862.1, read on the forward strand.
GAATGCTTGTTACCTTCATGCAAACAGCCGGGGCTAGCGGCTGGTACAACTAGAGCTACTTTACATTAGCTTTCAGGTCGGCTCGGTAGTTGACCACGCAGGAGGGAAGCGCGAGGCGAGTGCGGGCGCGACGATATCCCGTTTTACACAACACAAATTCACATGAACATGACAGTAATTATAACAACTTTATACATATTACACGACCAAAATAGTTTTTAAAGTTTCCTCTCCAAGTAAATGCATCAAATGAAAATAAAAAGCATGATTCCAAAATAAAGGTACAGAAAAAAATGAATGAGGTTGATGAGGAAGGTGCGGGCCGCGGTAACGTAGAGCCTACAAGCGTGATCCTATCCGTGAATATCTGCCGTTTTATTTGACCATTTATGTTCAGTGTAGTAGGATCATAAACTGTGCAGTTTACCGAAGCTGTTGAATTTTGATGATTTTGTGCTATCTACATTTGTGCCAATCCTTCGGTGTCTGTACAGAAATGCTTCAGTTGTAGGTAATTATTCAAAACAATTTAAAACGAACTGAAAGAATCTAACAGAATATGTTTGAAAAATATCGACGTTAATAACGAAATATAAATTTATTTTAACTTGAAATAGATATGAATAGAAAAATAGAGTATAGATAGAGTAGAGTACCTATGACTAAGTTAAACGCGGCACCGCACCGCTCAAACATATGTAATTCATTCTATCTAAGAGGGACAAAATAAATTTAACAAACCACAAATAAACAAAGGTAAAACAGAACAGTGCCTTTAAAAAAAACTTAACCAAACATAAATATTAACACGAGTTAATAATAACATACAGGACACAGCTAGCTGTTGTAAGTTTAGCAGAGTGCAAACACGTTGCCAAATTTCAATTGATTAAGTTACAATATTTATGATAAAACAAAGTTTGTTTAACACATCAAGAAGAAACAATGGTGATGACTCTAGGCAGTACCTACACGATTTAAAATTATTTAGAAAATAAATAGTAAGAGTTAATTGTGCACATAGAAATCGACACCAATATAATCAGGGCAGGTAAAACAAACTTTGGTTTATTATGAAAACGTGACGGTAAAATGGTAAAAGTGATCACCCATCACTCACCATGTAATAGTCATCTATTTTGCTTATTGACCGGAGATAGAGGTCAACACGGGCCAACGTTGGCTCGTCGCCTTAGTGACAAACAAACACAATAATGTATATTATTAAACAATCTTAATTGAAATAAGTATACCTATACCTAGCCTAGTCCACCCTCAATTATGATGAAATGTCAAAATGGTAAAATATATATAAATGGAATGGAGGTAATGAGTCTTGGCGATATCGATACGTCGTCGTTTCGCTAAGCTCGGGATGATGCTAGAATTTGCCAATCTAAAACTAAGAAAAAAATAACTAAATCTACATTTACGAACCTACCCCGGTTGAGAAGTCCATGTTTCGGACACAAAGCGCAGAATTTTGAAGAATTTTGAAGACGCGTTAAAAACGATTTTGGTCGTTAACACCAAACGAGATTTAGATAAAAATTAATCGTAAAGGAAACAAATTATAAAATGAAGATTAGGTACACATAGATCGGGTAATTCGCTCCTCGTGCAAAGCAGGAGAGAGTTGCCCCCCATTCATTTGACTTGTCCGAACAAACGCGGTTTTAATATTAAAGACTCTTACTTCGATACACACTATAAAGAACAACGTCCATTCTGCCGCGTGGACTTACCATTGTGACGTCATCGATTTTTGATATACTTCTGACAAATATATTGACGCTCACTACCGCCGGCCCATCTAAGTACCAAGCAAAATCACGGATAAATAACGGGGTCAAATCAAAACTATGCCCTAACTTAACAAACGTAACTTAAGCGCCAATATGTTGCTAATTTCTGAAAGTAATACAATTTTGTGTTATATGGACTCACCTTGATCCCTGAAACAATTTAGTTAAATGTGTTGATGGATGTATACTTTTTTTTAAAATTTAAAACACACGAAATTATATTAAAAAAACTGAATACCAAACGTGATATTAACTCATATTGAACCAAATAAATTGGAATACAAAAATAAATTCGCAAATAATAATTAACCGATGCCTGTTGATGGGAATTTGTGTTAGTGTAACATACAAAACTTTTGTTCAAATAAAAAAAATGTTTAAAAAAAATATATTTTATATATAACTCACTGAATACTGTTTTACTAATGATTAAAGACGAAGAAAAAGATTGCAGCGCGCATGTGTTAAATATTTGTAGGTATCTCAAAATTATCTGCAATTTTTTCCTTTGCATTTTTATCTCTAGTAAAACAATAGTAACGCAGTGATTTAAGTACAGGGTTACTCACTATTATTATCAGGTGCATTTGCATATTTTACCAGTCATCAAAAATACAATAACCTTCATGAATAAATTACAAAAAAAAGTTGAGAAATTTGCATAGTTTATGCCTTTGTAGCCTTTAACTATAGTCAAATTATCGGCCTATTTTAAACAATATCCATCAATACCTTACCCCCACTGTTTTCGTGCTATATTAATAGAAAAGTTGTTAATGCCACGCCGCGTTTCTTTTGCCTGACGGGAACGGAAATTAACAATTTTGTAACGGGTAAGTATTCTGAAGTCACGTGAAGTGAGATTTAGGCGAAAAGTTATTTTTTAATTTTGTAGCAGTAGGTAGCTTCATTTCTATTTTTGTTCTTAAAAGTAGATATAAACAGATACAGAATTTAAATTTTGCATGAAATAACTCCAGGGCGGATAAGTCAAAGACTCTACTTAAGCAAAACGGAACCAACCCAATCACGTGAAAATGTATTCCATTCAGAATCAGAATTATAATTGTTAAACGCAATTTTCTTTTAATTTACTTTGATAAGGATTCAACTTATTATCATTTTAATGGCGTTATACTAACATAATTTCGCCCATAAATATTTAAATCAAAATATATTTTTAATTTTTCATTGTTACTACAAAGTATCAGAATAGTAGCAAGAACAAGGTCTCAGATAGGCATCTACTAAGTGCTTGTATGTCTTGGCTTTGAAAGGGCTAAAGTCGCGTGATGGATTAGTAATTTACCTACTTTGTGTAAAAACTATGGTTATAGGTATTTTACACTACGTGAAAATATAAATAGAAAAACACTATAATAGGTAATTAGGTAGGTATAGATTACAAAGTTATATTAAAACCTATTCCAGGGAAGTATGTACAATATCGCGAAACAAGAGATAGTTTGAAAATTTGCGTGTCACATGCTTCCACTTTATAATTATAATTTTATTGATATTTGTCACGAAATACAATCAATTTTGTTGTTTTAGTGTGTTGGTAAAAGAAGAAAAAAACATAGGTCATTTGGTTTAGCACCTAAAAGGACTATGCACATTTTGGGCCTATTTCATAAATAGCTTTGCGCTTAATTATTAGTAAAGTACGTAGCTAATATAACTATTGAATAACTTACATTAAAAAGTAGAGTGTGTAGGCAATTAGACATTGGCATATTTAAATTAATTAGGTACCGACAAAGTAATGTCTGTAAAGCTTATTTCCTCAAAATTTATCCTGTACGTACAACAAAAAAATAGGACTTTCGTATGACTTAATAATTTAATCAAAATATTTTGTTACAAAATATCACAGTAGGTATATTATATTCATTACAAAAAATATTGTTTCGCCCGCACTCAAGCGGATTACTTATTAAAAAAATACAAATAAAAAACAATTACCACCATTGAAGATTTCATTAAACCTATGCCAATTTACCAACATTAAAAACAACATAAAGTCAAAATGTTTTTATTTTTCAACGGTGGTAACTAATTACTTAAAATAATTCCAACGCCATTTAAGCAGACAAAAAAATCTGTAACAACGTTAGTTAGTCAAAAAATCTCTACGCAGAATTAAACCACGGTCAGGCTCATACAACAAAAATCAACAGGCACTATCAAATATTAAACAATAATAATTATTTTAGCCGTTAAACTCTAGCGATTCACGACCTCAAACAAAGATGGCGGCAGTGACGAAACAAAATGAAGCAGATTTATCACCGTTACTTTTAAATAAAGACCTTCTATTTTGATATGAGATCGTGAACAGCGAATATACTCCAAATTATCTTACTAACCATCCTAATGTCGCTGATTGTGAGTATATTTCTGACAAATAGGTTAATATTAACTACTGCTGGGCCATCTGTTAAAGAATATTACCGTTTTAGAAAATATTAAGCAAAAAAATAACCAAAAAATAACGCAATAAAATATAATAAAATAGCTGTAACTGAAAACAATGACTGACACTGTCCATAGTGTCCATCCATCATACACAGTATTCGTAAATTAATTAATTTGGTATTAAAATTAAAATAAGTCGAATAAGTATGCCTATAGATTTTACTGAATAATTAATGTATCTTTAATAGTATGTTTAACTCAATGACTATAACGAATTTTATTTAATATTCCGGTGAATTAATGCCCTTTCCAAAGTGTTGTCTGCGGGTTATAAAGCTATATACCTATATATTATCATTAATTTAATCGGTTCCACATTTGACAGCAACCTTGGAGTAAATTGGGACTTGGAACGTTTCAATTTTCGTAAAAATCATTAATCACCAAGTTTCTCTATCGTTTACTTGAATAGACGTTTTCTCATGAATACGGAAGTAGATTTGTAAATAGTTCCTAGTATATTTCACAAAAATAATTTTCTTCACTTATGTTATCAGTTCTCACTAACTAAAAGCATACTGTCAAAGTAATTTTTATTAAGGTTTGTAAAATGCAGCCTCTCTCAATGCAACTCTGGGGGCGACGCAAATTTGTTGGGCTACCTCTGCCCTGGCGTAAGGTGTTATAGAGGCCACGGGCCCACTAAAAACTTGATCGGTTCCTCTTTCGCTTTTGTGTTGAAGACGTAGGTGCACAATTTTGTATGTCCAACAACAGTGCTGGTATCTGTCGACCCCTCCTTGATACGAAAACTGTACGTGAATTTTAACGCAATATTGTCAACTAAAATTAGCCAAGAATGCCGCAGATCCAACGTGTCACGTCGCACGTCATTACTAGTTAACTTACAATAACAAATAACACCACGGTTCCTCTGTCAATTGTAATAACACTTGGATATTTGCCAACGCGTTAAATATTATCCTACAGTATTACGGTTTTCTCGTTGAACCAAGAATTCCAAGGATTCGAGATCAAAATCTTTTAGCTTTATTAAAAGAATGTAAACGCTGGGTTCTAAATGTAGACTACTCTAAATATTGTTTGGATTGTCATATCTTTGGATACGAATGTCTCTGTTCTCTGTTCTGAGTTTTCATTCCCTAATTGAGTATAATTAGTACATATAAAGATTTGAATATCAATTTCTACAAAAGTCTCTTATTATTTAATAATGTACAATAGTATAGAGGCAAACTCAATGCCATCTACTTGTTAGTGATGTTTAGTAATCTAGGATATAATTGAACTACATCGAAAATATCAGGGGACTTAACTTGAGAAAGTATGAAATACATATTTACCAAATTCATCAATCTCAAAATTGAGTAATTAATTCTGATATCATCAAGCAATGAATATCTCAAAATCTCACAGCCGTTAGAAGTAGTAAAACTATTAAATTTCGAAATACAAGTGTTCAGTATTAAATCGGTGAAATTAAAATATTGTTAAAGATTGGAGCATAGTCAAAACAAATGTCAGCATACAGGACAGACAAATCTAACGAATCATGAAGATATTTTTCACAATCCACTTCATTTTACTATTGTATCGTAGCTTAGCTTCTAATTGGATTTGAATCAAGTATTTTTAAAACTAGGTTAGATTCATTTTATAATGTAGTATTTAAACTATTTGTCTTTGGTTTTTGACTTTTTATAACATAGACTAATGTTTTAACGTTTTTCATAAACGCTATCTCGAATGATAAAGTGATCGAGGAGGTGTAGTGTAGCACGCTGGCATAATACCTACCCACAGACTTATAAATGATGTTCCGAGAATATATCTAACTAACATTCAAGACTTCACTACCACAAATTGTAATTTTTTTGCTTAAAATTTCGACGTTATAAACTACAAAATGAACCTTTTTATAACGACAAAGTTTCATAAAACAAACATTTAACCTAATTTTAAGTAACTTCTAAGTAAACCACGCAATCGTCCGACTAATATCCCATTAGTTTTTTCTTGTCATTAAGAATAAAGTTAAAAGCTCCGTGTCGAATGTGATTTGTGCGTTATCTTGATAATTTTAAGGTGGCTTTTCTGATATAACTTTTAATAAAACTTCGTGTAATGTATAGACAGGTACTGGTGAAACGGTACAGTTCCTTAACAATGGGTATTCGTTAAAAAGCGGTAATTTTATTTATAGTTGTCTTCCCTCTGTAATTCAATTAGATTTTGCTGTCAAAAAATACTTAGTTACCGCCTGCCTGTTTGTCAACATAGGCGAAACCAGTCGGAAACGGAAATCACATTTTTTTGGGTAGGGATTTCCTGAAACTGACGCGACATTCATTTTGAGAAAGAGATATTGAGCCAAACGAATAATTTATTGTCTATTAATCCTTTTTTGATTTGAAATAGACTGAGGAAGGGGTCCACAATGGGTATGATTCTTTATTAGAAAATGAGTTGGTCGAGTTAATACCTCTGGGATTAGAATAAAGCTAATAAAGTGAGGTAAACTGTAAATTGACCATGTTTTCTTATTTATGTTGTGTTCGACATTTCGATAGTGTTTCAAACGTCATGTACACGAGACTCGAAAAGACACAAAATAAAAACAAATACATGGTATAAATGCAGTTTTATATAACTTTAGTATTGGAAATAATCATTTCAGTTTAACTTTAAAGTCTAGTTAGAAGTAAGTGGGCTTACAAATGTGCAAAAAGAATTCAACCCACACTTTGAGCGAAATGAGTTTGTCATATAATATTACGCCTCCTTGATAGAAACTGTAATGTTCGACTCACCAGTGCCATTGATGCCGGAAGGTCTGATCCTGGCGTCGTACCTTCCAGGCCCGAGGATCTGATCAAGGATCTGTTTCTCCTTCTCTCTGAAGTTTATCTTCGCACCGTTCATACATCTGGACAGGGAATTTCGTAAAAATTATACTGTTTTGTAGAAGATTATCTATATGTACCCCGCAGTTTCACCCGCGTAAGTCCCGATTCCGCTGGAAATATCACAAATAGTTTGTTATTTGTATTATATTATAATTTGTTTAAGTGCTGACGTGTCTGTCCTATTATATTTAAGTAGAATTAAAGGCCAAATTTTAGGCTTATTTTCGTTAGACCCTTTTACGTGTATCTAACCGTCCAAAAACATGTTCTAAAGCTAAATGTCGACCATTCATCATTTTAATTCTTTCATCAATAAGGAACCCTCAATGTGCGAATCCGACTCAAACTGTTTATCTGTTTACTTTTCAAAACAAAAATAATTATAAAATAATCAGAAACCATTTACAGGATTTTATAACATAATTAATTGTTTGTCTATAAAATAATGCTGGAACAACATAGCCTGAATCTGATAAGAAAATGGGCATGCTCCTTTAACTCACATCTAAATTAAATTTTCCTACAGACCTACGACTTTTTTAATCACAATAATAAATAATAGAGAGGACTTAAATCACGTTTGTTAGATTAGACGTGGCATGCGCGAGAGTTGATTTATCATGGAAATATCAAGATGTTATTTATCAGAATCATTTGAATTGATTTGGATTCATTGAAATACATAAGAGCTTGCAACATTGTTGTAGGCACGTAGTCGCATTTGTTTGTTTCAGATACCTACCTAATAATTCCAATTTGGTTATTTTTCTGTGGAGGCATGAGACCATATTTTTAAGGGCATATTTAACTGTATTTATACAGTCCAGATACTAAAATTTTATTACATTCTTTCTTCTTCACAGTCAAATGCATCAACCAATTTAGATGAAACTTTGGAGAGAGGTAATCCAAAATATCGAAAAGAACATAGTTAGGTGCTTTTTATCTTGATATTCCCATGGAATCGGGAGTCACGCAACTGAAACTGAACGAAGCTATGTATACTTATTGTGAAGAGTATAGATTGTTTTTTTTTTGTTTGTAACGAATACGCTTCTAAACTACTGAACAGATTTAAATGAAACTTAGTTTGAGAACACATTGATTTATTGGGAGTAATATGTTTTACTTTTTATCTCCATATTCCCGTGGGAACGGGACTTATGCACGTAAAACCACGTACCGCTGGTAATGTTTAAGTAATAAAAGTAGTTACTTACTCCGTAAAGTGTGACAGATACAGAACCAATAGTACAAGGAACACACATGCTGGTGACCGGGGGATGTCCATCCTCAGTCTGAAACAACAACATTTTATAAGGTACCTGCGGGTAATACGGGCCATTAATAGTACATTGTTACCCTAGGTGTGAAAGTCACTCATTGAGTCCCGAGACGGAGTTTGGCGCTAATAGTTCGAGGGACTTAATGAGTCTTTTACCCGAGGTAAACACTGTGCTTTTCATTACGAATAATACATAAAATTCTTCATAATAACGAGAATGAATGAGACTCCATACTACCTCTGGCAGTATTCATGAGCCGTGTGATGCCATAATCGTTATTATTTGGTGTTACCTAAAGCAAGGAGGTTAGGTTTTTGAAGTTCCTAATGCGTAATGATACTGATACTGGCTACAAGCACATTGCACAAGTCGCGAAGCCATAATTTGACATGACAGCTGTCAGTAAAAGCGATTTTCCTTAGGGCTGAAAGTTTTTCTTTCTACACGCTCTTCAGGCATCTTTAGTCCTACTTTCGGAGTATGAGTAATGAAAAAGGTTTTTTAAGAACCTTAAGATTAGTGACAAAATTACAAGAACAAACTAATTCTTTTTCAGGTTGACAAAAAAGCAAATATTTATCTAATAACCTATTTTTTATCACAGTTGCTCAAAAGTGGATCTTATTCAACCGCTTTTAGGCTCATAATCCAAAGTATTACACACGCGTGCGTTATGCATTAAACTCGACGCCACTAGTGTGTTATATGTTATCCTGATAAGTTATAGTGGTATCTTACTGCTAATTACATGTTAGGTAGATGAAACATTCTTAATTTATCTGGGTTATACTGTTTTGATGGATAAAATAAAGTAGGTACCAAAAAAGAGGTTTTACTCCAGCAATAAAGGTTTTCTATAAAGCCGGTTTACGAACGATAATTTTACGTGAAAAATGATTAAAAATTTAGTGTTGTTTTTTCTTTACATAAATATAGTTTTTTCCGTACCATTATATTCTGTTTTTAACCCCCGACAAATGGAAATCCCAAAAAAATATTGTATGTCAGACGAGGCTGTATAGGTTAAAAGTCTTTTGCCTGGCCTTTCAGGAGTATAATTTACAAAAACATATTGCCTAAAAAAATTGTAAACATAGACTTATCAAGTCTTTTCTTTTATTCACAACTGTGATAAAGAACGTCGTACGTTAAAAGTGTGATTTGATCATTCCATTCTCGGCTCTATAGACGCATTCGCGTTCCGCTCGCGCGTCATAAACCGCCTCGATCAAATGATCAATTTACCACACTTGTATCGCAATGTACTATTTAAGTAGTTTTCCCTATTTTTTCACAAAATATTTTAGTTTTTATTTAGGTGGCCCTTATTACCCGGAGGTACCTTAGTTTTGCTTCTACTTACTAACCCATGCATGAACAATTCTAAAAAGCCTTCTTTAGTTAAAATGTGTTTTATCACTTTCCCACTTTTACAGACGATAGGGGTGCGCGATAGAACACGTTTTGACTAAGTAAGTAGGTTAGTTTTACGTGTTGTAAAATTTATATAAAACAAAACCTATACTTTCGTTGTCAAACTTGAGATTAAGAATTTGTCTTTTCTTGTGAGTTCAATTCAGATTCAAGTATGATCGGGGCTCGTTTGAAAAGTTCAAATTCCATTGACCTAAAGATCTCCGCCTCTCTATTTAAAAGACTTGAGGTCGAGAATTTGACATTTCTTACAATGTACAATTCAGCACGGTTCCAGGTTTTCATTCCTAACTTAAAAATAGCAAGTTCCATAGTTACGATTTTGATTATACACGCACAAACTTTTCTGGTGCGCATTCTAGCACAACCACAACAAAAAAGTTTTTTACTTAATACAATAAATGGTCATTTTAAATGGAAAATGATAAAATAAACCTAAAAATGATTTTGAAATACCTATTCAACAATACCCCACTTGATCAAATTGGTCAATTATTATTTTTTAATTTTGACAATATGGCGTCTTGTACTCGCCATTTATTATTATTATTATTATTGAAATGTTGTGACAAATCAATTAACGTAAGAATCATCAAAATCGGCCCATGCGTTTGGGCTCTAGAGAGCCACATACGTTCAAACATACACACATAGACTGATGAACACATTACCACTCCTTTGCGTTGCGCAGTCGGGTAAAAAGAGGTATTGAATCCCCCATTTAGAAAAGTATAATACCAATCCATTCCACCTAGGTAGCAAAATAAACAATACAAAATATATAGTTTATCAATTACCGTGTTCTTTACCTAACGATCTGACATTTCCGTGTAAGTACCTAACTACACGCTTTGCTCAGTCAATGTAAATAATTTAATGTTGACCGCGATTCGTTCGACATACAACAACCCAAGTACCTACTTTAATGTATCAGTCTATCTACATCGTATACATGCCTTTAATGCAGCCAGTCTTTTGGGCACCCTGCCTAGGGATACTTATTTAAATTTTTAGCACCTAATTATTATTGTTTTTTGGAATATGCTATTAATCTACATAAACCAGTGAGTTCCTATGTCACTGGGAACGACAACAGATAAGACAAAGAGACTTGTCTGTCACAAACAAGTCTGATTCATAAGTGTTTTAGTATTACCTATGTAAATCATTAAGTATATTTGCTAATTGACATTGCTCTTACGGTGAAGGAAAACATCGTGATGAAACCCGCGGCTAAGTTGGCTCCAGAAGTAGTGACATGTTCTCTCCTCTGGACACGGTCGACTGAGCTGAAAGGGTAGTAGGTGCTGGGCAAGCCTACTCCGTCCTCACGCAAAAAGGACCCAATTAAAAAAAAAAGAGTCTAGTTGCGGAAAAAACCCGTATATGTACATACATACATACATACAAGTATATTTGTTACTCTTTCACGCCACAACTACATAATGGAACTTGGTATGAAGATAAGACAGTTAAATTCCTTGAAAAACAAAGGTTACTTTTTTACCTTAGCGATTGAAAACACGGAGCTCCCAAATAAAACTCAATTTATTACAAATTAATTTCAATGAATTATCTGTTTAAATGAATGAACGAAGTACCTATGAATAATATACCTAAATGATAAGTAATTATTATTTTAGTTCGAAATATGTAACACTAGGCAATATTTCTTGTCAAAAATGAGAAATAAGCCTGAAATAAAAATATAAAAAATATTTCACGGATAGGCACCTACTTTCCATTCAAACGGGATTATGTAAATGAAAGCAATTTCGACTTAGCGTGTTTATCATTCTAATCTAGGTAATTATCTTTAATTTTTATTCCGCTATATTGTGGCAATAACTTTGCTAATAATGGCAGTTTTTATTAAGTAAACAAACAAATGCGAGTAAATAGATTAGGACACCAGGTTAGATGTGAAAATTTGTATCTATATATTTAGAATTTAAAGTCCTGATTGACAGATCAACGCACAGCTGAAACCATTGGGCGGATCGGCCTATTTAGCTCATAATACGTAGGTATTGAACAAGTAAGGATCTAGGAAAATTTAAAGTAAATAAACTACATAGTCTCTAACAAGCTACGACAAAGAACGGGTCAATTATGGGTCAACAGACCAATTGTAGGCTTAAGTGGGAGTGGACTGGCCACAAGTGCTAAATGCATGCAGAATGCAGATAGATGGGCAAACAAAGTCACCGAGTGGGTTTCTCAAGACGGCAGGCGTCTTCGAGGTAGACCCAAGAAACGATGGCGCGACGACAACTTGGATGCATTGATGCAGAGGGGCCAGAAACGGTTGGAAATCAGGACACAAGGAGCGAAAAGGGGGAGGCTTTTGTCCAGCAGTGGGAAACAACAGGCTGGATAAAAAAACCAGCCAAGTGCGAGTCGGATTAGTTGTGTTGTGTACCATTATATTTTGTTTTTAAAGTATTTGTTGTTATAGCGGCAACAGAAATACATAATCTGTGAAAATTTAAACTGTCTAGCTATCGCGGTTCATGAGATATAGCCTGGTGACAGACAGACGGACAGTGGATTTTTAGTATAAGTCCCGATTTTACCCTTTCGGTACGGATAGCCAAACGGTAAAATCAGGACCATCTGTGGTGTTTAGGTATGAGACAATTTCAGTTAACGTAACGTGCCATTCATTATACTATTTGCCACTTGTACGAGAATAACATATAAGATTTAACAAATTGAAAAATTGCCCAATTTCACTACCCAAGTGGCAATTACTTTGCAAAATGAATAACCGTCACTAACACGACATTTTCGTACGATGATGTTTTTACAAAAATTGAGGAAAGTTAGGAGAAAAGTAGGAGAGACATGGCGCTGTGTGTAGTCTTGCAATTTTTTTTTTTATTTTTATTTAAATAGATGTTTTCACGTCTCTACTGCGGCTACGTCAAGCTTTTTTAAATCTTTAACAAGCTTTTTCTACACTAATATTATAAAAAGGAAAGATTTTTTATTTTACGAAAAGGCCTTGAAACTACTTGATCGATTTTGATGAAAATTGTTACCAGGATGTATTGATTCATTGGGAATAACATACTTTTCATCCCGATATTCCCACTGGATCGGGAGCGCTGCAAGTCCTTCAATAAAGAGTAAAACATTGAAAGCTGAAAGAAATCTGGTAAAGCTCAATTTCCTCTGAGAGCGGCCTCAGGGCGTGTACGTCGGGTAATGTGTTAGCTTCCGCTCGCCTGAGCTTGTCAGGGTTCAGGGACAATATTTCCACTCCGAAGCAATATGGACTTTGATTCAATTTTCGCGTGCCCGATCAACTTAGTATTGACAACGATGTAGCTAAAATACAATGTGTTTTCACGAAAGGTTTTAGACGTCTTGAAACGTACAACTTTTATTCCACGGGTTTTGGAAATTCGAACTATTTTTTAGGTGCTTATTTAGAGGGGAAAAAGAATAACACATAATTACGAAAGTCAAGTTAATTATTACTTTAACACTCATTTTTAAGGTTCCGTACCCAAAGGGTTAATAAAAACGGGACCTTAACACTAAGACTAGGACAATGGCCCAAATAATGAGGCTAAGTGCGGAAACAGCCCCGTAAAACTAAACTAACTAAACTAACACTAAGACTCCACTGTCTATCTGTCTGTCTGTCACCAGGCTGTATCTCATGAACCGTGATAGCTATAGACAGTTGAAATAACAGATGATGTAAGTATTTCTATGGCCGCTAATAACAACAAATACTAAACCTAGAATATAATGGAATGGAACCCTTCGTGCGCAAGTCCGACTCGTACTTGACCGTTTTTTACCATCATTTACTTTTTATTAATTAGGTAGGTGTTTGCAAAACTTTCAAAAAGGACTTTCATTTCCTAAAAAAACTTTTCAAAGCTAAAAGCTTTAATTTTAAAGTCTCGTTCGAGAAGGTTTCCCATGAAATGTTTTATAATTTCAAAGTTGAAACTGACAGTGACTGACTCCCACACGGGAACCTGGTATTTAATCAGTGACCACTCGGCACTCGTGTGCTCGTACAAAGCTCTATATGAAACCTTTGTCCTTTGTCGACATTTAAAAATGTAAAAAAGTTTTGAATTCCCGTCGACGTCGAAAAAGAAAAAAAACATTTTTGTAACTATGCACCGAACAGCTTTTACAAAAATGTTTTTTCTCACAAAAAAAGTGTTGTTGATTAAGTATAGACATGGTATAGGTATGCGCGATTCGTTGATTACTTAGTTTCACAGCAGGTGCACATTTAAACGTCGAAATTTAAAATACCTACGGGTAAAAGTCGTTGAAATCAATAATATTAATACTTAGGTAGTCAATATCAAAAATTATTGGAACGAAGTTTCTTATGGCGCGTTGCGAAAGTGGGCTAGCTGGAAAAAATTAAGACAAAAAGTTGTAACGACACTTTTTGATTTTATTATGCACACGTGACATTAATCACAAATAAGAATATTAAAAGTACATTACGATATAAGTGTGGTAAATTGATCTTTGCATAGAGGCGGGTTAATGACGCGCGAGCGGCAGCGAGCGTGTTAAGAAGCCAAGATGCAAATATCAATTCCACACGTATATCGTACGACGTTTTTTATCACAGTTGCGAATAAAACAAAGACTTGAAAAGAAAACAAAATAATAATTACCAAAATTTGTGATAAGTCTATGTTTACATTTTTTTTAAGGCAATACGATTTTGTTAATTATGCTCCGGAAAGGCCAGGCTAAAGACTTTTAACCTATACAGCCTCGCTGACATACAATATTTTTTAGGGTTTTTTCTATTTGTTTTTGCATCGGGGGTTAATAACAAAATACAATGGTACGGAAAAACAATATATTTAAGTAAAGAAAAAACAAAAAATAAACATAACTCAATTTTTAATCGTTTGCTAAGTCATTATCACGTAAAATTTTCGTTCGTAAACCGACTTTAGAGACAACCATTTTTGCTAGCTAAAAAACTCTTTGGTACCTACCTTTTTTATCCATCAAAACAGTATAACCCAGATAAATTAAGAATGTTTCACCTACCTAACATGTAATTAGCAGTAAGTAAGATACTTATCGGGATAACTTTATAGCACTAGGTTGGCAATGTAAAACGCACGCGTGCATAATACGTTGGATTATGAGCTTAAAAGCCGTTGAATAAGATCCACTTTATGAGCAACTGTGATAAAAACACCGTTAAATGTTTATTGCGTTTTATTATAATAAACTAATTCCTAATCTTATTTTAGCCTTAAATTTTTTAAATTGAAATGTGATTCGAATGAGTAAAATGCCGATAGTCATAATACAAAAGTTTAATTAAACTGTCAACATCTATACTAATATTATAAAGCTGAAGAGTTTGTTTGTTTGAACGCGCTAATCTCAGGAACTACTGGTTCGAATTGAAAAATTCTTTTTGTGTTGGATAGTCCATTTATCGAGGAAGGCTATAGGCTACTTTTATATTTCGAAATGCCGGAATTCGAATTTTCGGGATCGGAATTTACGCGGGTGAAACCGCGGTGCGCAGCTAGTTACTTACTAATCACAAAAACCATACATAATATAAAACAAAAAAAACTCTTTTTTTGTTTGTAACGAATATACATAGATAAGAGATATACATAGAGAGGTCCAAGGAACCCTAAAAAATCGTGTTACTTTTAAACATATGACCTTCTTACTAGGTAATAGCTAAGCTCTTCCTTTTGCTGATGTTTAGCAAATTAAAATCTTATAGAGCCGCGGGGAAAATAAAACATAAAAACTGGTACCTAGGTATACTTCAGTGTAAAATCTCACCTTTCTAAATTTTATTTATTTATACCGGATTTTATTAATACTGGAACCTGCGAAATAATTACGTATCGTATTTCCAATTCAATTAACTTCTCAACTGTCCATCGGCAGCGACCTTTTTTTAACTAAAATATTTAAAATGGCCGTGATGTGAGGGATGGTGTTTTACCAAAAAGCGAAACTTTATTCATTTTGGCACAATGACATTTCTGAACGAATTTATAATGATGAAATTAATAATTCAACACAAATTTCAATTTCAATTAATTTTGACCTATAAATAATACCATTACAAACCTATTTAATTGCAGTGTATTTCGTTGATAAGTGACAAACAATAAATAAAACGAGCAAATTATTTAGGAAATAAAGAAACACATTCATTGTATTTGTACAAGAAAAATATCGTTTTATTTTGTGAAATCTTGTAAGTAGGTATTTTACATTAGACAGAAGATAGTAGTTTTGAAATTGAGCCAATGCACAAGAAACTCAGGAAGTTTTTTTTAGTGAATGATGATCACAAAGTTCAATAATATAAATTTTTTGAAGGTATATTTGAAATGGAGCAATTAAAGTCACGTCCATGGGTTCTTATAATTAAGGTACCGGCGCTCTCTCCATACAAAGTAGTCGACTGTTTCCTCCCTGGATACTAGCACAAATATTTTTGTGCTATAAAACCTATAACTGACATGACTATGCCCCTATGTTTTGTTTTTTTTTTCATTTTCTAATTATCTTAGAAATTAAAATTAAAAAAAAAAAACAAAAAAAAGCGTCTCTATATAAAACATGGTCATGGCAGTTATAAGTTTTATAAGTACAACAAAAATATGTGCTGTAGTGTCATTAACCAGGGAGAAAACAGTCGACTACGTTTGTATGGAGAGAGGCCCCGGTACCTATCATAGTAGGTATCTACGCTTTACCGCACAATTTAGGTATGCTTCATAAAAAAATTGAACCTGTTAATGGACTTGTCATATACATTTTAAGGTAATTTATACTTATATTATAAAGCTGAAGAGTTTGTTTGATTGTTTGTTTGAACGCGCTAATCTCAGGAACTACTGGTTCGAATAGAAAAAATCTTTTTGTGTTGGATAGTCCATTTATCGAGGAAGGCTATAGGCTACTTTTTATCCTGATATTCCCACGGGATCGGGAGTTACGCTGGTGAAACTGCGGAGCGCTGCTAGTATATTATAATAGACCACACAATATTAAACCCGTTTATTTTCCGGGCTCCACGGGATACCTAATACTAAGAAGGTTTTCCAACCATCGTTTCTCTCCTATCTCTATATAGGTAGAGGTATGATACATAATTCGTATACTCACAAAAATAAATTGTCAAATAGTTATTACTCAATCGTTCCGTATAATTGAAATAAAACTTTTTAAAAATGTCGACAGTCGTTAAAAATTACACGATGAGTAGCTTAGTTATCTCGTCTACGGACGGAAAAGAAACAAATATTTAGATACTGTTGACATATTGGCTAAAGGCCAGAAACGAAATACTTTATTTATGAATAAAAAAAGTTGTGGTTAGTTTGTCAGTCATTGTTGTAAAGTTTACCTATTATATTACACACCTAACAGATCGGTAACCTAATTATGTAATGATACCTCTATGTTATGTATAGGTACATATTTTACAAAAGTTTTTAACCTACTTTGAAATAAAGAGGAGATTCTCGGTTCGTCTGTAGATACATAGTTTTTTATGTATGATTGTCAAAGACGGTTCAACCGATTGAGTTGATTATTTTTTTGTTATTACCTAACACCAGTCAAAAAGAAGTAGGTACCTAAATAAAACGTGAAGAAACTTAGTTGGATTTTATTATCTTCTCTATACAATCTATAATGCTTTGTCTTGATTGACTGACTGACTGACTGACGGATCAACGCACAGCCTAAAGCGCTGATCGTAGAGATCTGAAACTTGGAGGGTGTGTTCTTTGTATGACGTAGGCATTCGATAAGAAAGGATTTTCCGAAATTCTACCCTCTAGGGAGTGAAAAAGGGGAGCAAAGTTTGTATGGGACCACTTGATTTTTTTGGTCAAATCTACTTCAAGTTTTCGACTTCTACGCGGACGAAGTGGCGGGCAAAAGCTAGTCTATACTAATATTATAAAGTAAAAGAGTTTGTTTGTTTGTTTGAACGCGCTAATCTCAGGAATTACTTGATGGAATTGAAAAATTATTTTTGTGCCAGAATGTCCATTTATCGAGGAAGGCTATAGGCTACTTTTTATTTTGATATTCCCCTGGGATCGGGACTTACGCGGGTGAAACCGCGGAGCGCAGCTAGTTTTTAATAAAGTTCACTTCAATTAGTTATTTTTACTTACGTTTGAAAAATAAGTAAGCTGTTGGTAGTCAGATAGGTATGTTTAAATTTATTCGAGATTTTCTTCGATAATGAAAAAAAAACAAATTATAATGTTTAAAAAAAATTATATATATCTTGAATCTTAAATGTCGATGTATTAGAAAAACTATTTTTTTACTATTAAGAAACGCTCTTTTAAAGTAATCGTCAATTATTTTTTATTTTGCAACTAAGTTTTTCGTTAATTAATAGTTCATAAAACAGATTACAATCACAAAGGTAATATCAGGAATCAGGATTGATATTAATTATTGTCCATTTTTTTAAATATTTTATTAAATTGCAATGTATATATGTATTTATGTACTTATGTATGTTTTCTATTCAAAACCACCACCCAAGTCAACCAAGTCGTTTGACGACCCAGTTGGCACAATGGTCACCATGCCGGACTGCCAAACACAGGGTTGCGGGTTCGATTCCCGCTGCAGACAAGTATTTATGCTTAGATATTTGTCTGTGGTCTAGTTGTTTGTATGTATTATAAGTATATGTTTACAAAAGAAAAGAAAGTATATAAGTAGTATATCCGTTGTCTAGCACCCATAACACAAGTCTAGTTACTTAGCTTGGGGCTAGATGGCGATGTGTGGAATGTCCTGCAATATTTATTTATTTAAAACTATAAACTTACCTGAAACTTTCAGGATATCCTGACTAACTCGTCTAGACAATATTCAATGCAGCTGTGTCTATTTTAAAAATAAACCAATTGCAACGAAAGCTTGCCAAAAATTCTCCAAATGCACATCTTGAAATTATGTTGTGTTCTCGGTCACTGCACTGAAACTACCGAAATGCGAACTATACGAATAAAATATTCGTTTTTGAAAACCGTCCAATCTCGATGGTGGTCTAATGAAGACTGACTGAGCTGTGCTTTACCGACTGACGGCTATAGACGCATGTAGGCCGTGTCGAATAAAATGTCAAAGTGGAAAAGTCGTGTTTCATATGGAGGCAGCATAATGCTGTTAGCACTAAGGTTCTTTGTATTTTCGTACAATAAGATAACCTAGGAGATCCCATGAAGAGAGCACAAGAGCCTTTCGACAACAAAAGGCGGAATTCTAAAGGAATATTGATGAAAGAACGATGCGTTTTTGTTTTATTTCACTTTGCTACAAGATTCTGGAAAACTTGAGAAATTCAAGAAGCCAAAACTCGATTCCTCAAAACGAAGGTGAGCAGGTTAGAGGAAGACATATATTAAATTGGCCTACCATCACCAAAGATTCTGTACCTATAAACTTGGAGTATGTTATATAATTGCACAATTTTTATCAAAATCCCTTCAGTACCTAGTTTTTGAGCGATATGTATGTTTTTTAAAGATGCAGATAATATAATTATAGCTAAACTGCTTATTAAGAGGAAAGGGTACCGGCGCACTCTCCATAGAAACGTAGTCGACTGTTTCCTCCCTGTATAATGACACTGGAGCAAATATTTTTGTTGCATAAAACCTATAACTGCTATGAGTATGCCTTGTTTTTTTTGATTTTCTAATTATCATAGAAAGTAAGAGTTAAAAAAACAAAACTCACGGCAGTTATAAGTTTTATTCTGCAAAAATTTTTGCTCCAGTGTCATTATCCAGGAAGGAAACAGTCGACTACGTTTGTATGGAGAGACTGCCGGTAACCCTTTCTTCTTAATTCATTTATTTTTCACCCGCAACCTGCGCGTAGAAATTGAATTTTTCAAAATCCATTACCACTAAATAGAAGCCAAAGATAAATGGATACCTACCTGAGCTACGCGTTAGTACCTAGTTAAATGGATACATAAGCTACTCCGACGTAGCGTGGAGAGACATCTGATGTAGTAATCCAATCAGGCACCGCGCTCTGGGAATTCAATAAACGTGTGCTCCTGTCAGCCTGTCACCACTCACGATGTTCAAGAGGCGTATACGGTCGGAGTCAGAATTGCAGACCCACCTTAGAGCTCCAAAAATGTAGCTTATTTAAAAAAGTTTTTTATTTATTTTTATTTAGTCGACTAAGCTGAGAGGGTGTGATGGGTACTGCCATACTGCCATGACTTTGCCCCTATGTTATTTTTTTTATCGTTATTATTATGATAATTAGAAAATTGAAAAAACCAAAACATAGGGGCATAGTCATGGCAGTTATAGGTTTTATGGCACAAAAATATTAGTGCTAGTATCATTATCCAGGGAGGAAACAGTCGACTACGTTTGTATACCCTTTCACATTAACGATGCTTATCCGCTGTTCTAAGTAGGAGTCCTTTGGGCACCCGAAGAACTAGTAATTTTGAAACCAAGGCCGACTGTTTCCTCCCTGGATAATGATACTAGCACTAATATTTTTGTGCCATAAAACCATGACTATGCCCCTATGTTTTGTTTTTTTTTTTCATTTTCTAATTATAATAATAACGATTAAAAAAAATAGCATAGGGGCAAAGTCATGGCAGTTATAGGTTTCATGGCACAAAAATATTAGTTAAAATATACTGCGATAACACAAAGAAAAACCTAATTTTTCAAAATTTCTATGACATGCAGGCTCAAAATTCCGCCCATTGTGAGGCGCGGGTGCTACGTGTGCTACGGCAAGGCTACGAATAAGGTACAGGGGCCCACCCTGTACCTTATTCGTAGCCTTGCCGTAGCACACGGTTAAATCTTTAAATATACAATTCAAAATCCTGATTGACTGATATACAGGGTTAATGGAAATTATACTAGCAAGCCGTTGAGGGCTACTTCAGTGCATCTTAACAAATAACTTTTGTTCTGCGACTTTTGGGAATTCGAACATATTTTTTGTAAAATTTTGGGGTTAGGTATGTTTACCTGAAAATAAGCTGTTTCTTACACGGAGAGGTCATTAACCTTAAAATTTTACTAATTTTTTTAAAGTTTTATCTACTGTTTTTAGTCTGAATGAATTTTGTTTTAAAAAATCAACTGTTTTTCGAAATTAAATAACCTTAAAATTTTCATTTTTTTTTCGAATTTGCAAAAGTAGTTACGGTGCACAGAAGTAGCCCTCAACGGCTTGCTTGTATAATTAACTAATAACCCTGTATATTAACCGCAGGTCTTAGAGATATGAGATGTATTCTTGGTGAAATGTAGGCATCTATTAGGAAAGGGTTTTGCGATCTACCGCTAAGAAAATGAAATGGCGGGCTTAGCCGCGGTCAGTAGCTATATTTAAGTAATGCACCTTGTGGTTTCACCCGAATAATTCCCGATCCCGCGGGAATATCAAAATAAAAAGTAGCTTATAGCCTTCCTCTATAAATGAACTATCCAACACAAAAATATTTTTTCTATGCGAACCAGTTCTTTCTGAGATTCGCGCGTTCAAACAAACAAACAAACTCTTCAGCTTTATTAATATTAGTATAGATAATGTTATATTCTTTACCTAAATTATTTAGGTAAGTATATTTTTTCTACCTAAATAATTTGAAAATCTTTACAGGAGGCTCATGCTATTAATTTTAAACTTGAAAACCGCAAGTCGGAGAAAATAGCAACGCCCCGTTCGATTTACCTCCGTTTTCATTCCAAAACAAACACACAAATCTTTTTATCTTACAGATTTTATAAATAAAGTCAACATTTTAGTTATTTCCATTAGAAAAATCTATTACATAAATCATATTTTAAAATAAAACTTAGGTATTTAAAATAATGAGATCCAAAGTTATAAATTGACCTGGATTTGACCTGGGAAGCTGTGAAATAGCTACGCATGCGCGAAAGGTCAGAGCACTAACCGGAGAGCCATATAATCTAGGCACATCTGTTTGATGTACTATTGATCAAAATCTGCTGAGCTATTTTAGATTTATTGGTATTTTAGGGTTCCGTACTTTAAGAGGAAAATAGGACCTTTAGATCGCTCAATTGTCCGTGCCTATCTCGTCTGTCAAGACCCTAGTTTTTCTCAAAAACGAATCAAGATAATATAGTGAATTAAATTTTTCAAAAATTAATGTCTTTTTCTAGGTGTAGAAATAACTGTGGTCATTATAAAAAATGTCCATGTTTAATTTTTCTCAGAAATTGTGACCTACCACGCAGGTTTTAATTTTCGGAATTTACCCTTTGACCTTTCGTTTATCGAAATAACATAGTTTTAGGTAAACGGGAAGCATTATATCCTGTAGGTTATTGATCCTGTTAGCCTAAAAAATCGAAATTATGTGTAAAACAAAGTCTTATAGTGTAAAAGACAAAATCCAAAAGAAAAGTTTAGAGTAAAAAACTAAAGAGGTTTATATTAACGAATTATGTGCTAATGTAACTTGACCCCTGAATCGTATGGACGCCATTTACAAGCTAGCGGGTAATTTTATTAGCACAAATACCCCTGCAAAGTAAGGTTGAAAACATAACTGCAGTAAAAGGCCGAGTGGTGCAATTGGTAATGCACCTGTACGGTTTATAGGGGGTTCCGAGTTGGGATAGCCCCGCGCTGCCCCATTTTTATTTCCACTACAACCCGTAATTAATTAGGAATTACAAATCTCGTCGCAGTACAATTTATGCAGACGTATTTTTCTTTGAAAAATCAAGTAAAGTGAATCAATAGACATTATGATTTGGGAGCTAAATGCCTTTTGCTCTAAACACTATACCTAATCCGAATTAATTACTTATTCGTAGGTAAAATTCATTTTATTAAAAATCATGTCTCACGGAACCCTCGATGCGCAAGTCCGACTCGCACTTGACCGGTTTTTTTTTATCAAAATTGACTAACCTTATCAAAAGCCCATTTTCCAGGTACTGCTAGGTGCTGGTGCGTTTAGGAACTTCTGTGGCTAGTATTTGTAGAAAACGCGTTAAATTTAATACATTTATAAATTTTGAAGTATCGTTGTATGATTGTGTGGTTTATACGGCAGGGCGCGACGCTGACTGAGCCCCGGAGACGTTAGGGCAGGGCGATATTGATTGGGAGAGCGCGCAGCATCCACCGTGAGCTGTGAGGACCCGAGGGCACGTACTAACTATTCTGTATACTGTGGCGGGGTGAGTAGAGAACCAAGGAGGTGCGTTCGTATACATTGCTGGGTATAAGAAAGGCTTGGAAAGCAGCACTTTTGACATAAAATGTCTTTAAAATTGTCAGAATAGCTCATAGCATGCTTATCCATACATATAAAATGCTTTCTCCTGAATGACTGACTGACTGACGGATCAACGCACAGTTTAAATCGCTGATCGTAGAGACCTGAAACTTGGAGGGTGTGTTCTTTATATGAAGTAGGCATCCGATAAGAAAGGATTTTCCGAAATTCTACCCTTTAGGGTGTGAAAAAGGGGAGCAAAGTTTGTATGGAACAGCGTGATTTTTTGGGTCCAATCTACTTCAAGTTTTCGACTTCTCGCGGGCGAAGTCGCGGGCAAAAGCTAGTCGTCACTAAATAGGTACCTTATAAACTCCATATTGTCAGTTACAAAAACCAAATTGTACATAAGTTTAAATCAGTTTATTTTTCAAATAACAAAACATATAAGCCCAGAATACAAAGTATTCAAGCGATAAACGTCAACAACATAACATTTTGCTGCAATTTAAAAAAGGGATGAAAATAACTATGCCGTGGAATTGGTTTCTGAATAACTCTTAACTAGCTGTATCCCACGGTAAACACCGTGTCCCACGGGAATGTATTAAACTCCTGTCTAATATAAGACCAATAATTATCAGTTGGCTTAAAAATTAAAACTATTTATCTTAATTGTTTGTATTTAGTGCCAAAAGTGTTACAGATAGGACAGGTCATTAGTAACATAGTCATCGTGCTAAATATTGTTTCTTAGTTCCACCGAATTCCACGTATACTCTGTCATATGAAGATTTAATTAAATAGTCATGTATTGTAGTCCAAAGTAACATTGGTCTAACGGTGAAGGAAAACACCGTGATCAAACCAGCTCAGTTGGTTCCAGACTTTTTGGCGAGCTTTTCTCTGGACACGACTTAGCTAAGAAGGTGGTATAGGTGCTAGACAAGCCTACTCCAGAGTTTTTACTGTATACCTAGCAGAGCCCTTTGTCTAAACCTTCGAGGTACTAATTGTTAACTTATACTGACTTTTTAGAAGGTACTAAATACCACCTACTTTAGCGTCAATCAGACAAAGGGCCCTGCTAGGCAGTAAAAACGTGTGGCACTCAGAGACTGCCGCGGTAAAGCTATTGTATCGTGCGAGCTTCGTACAGTCCTACCATATACATACATTTTAAGCGAACGCTCGGCCGAGCTACATGGAAGGCGGACTGGGGGGGGTGTTAGGTTTTATTTTCGTTACGGAATTTCTTGATTCGGTCGCCGCACTCAAAGCCCGCGATAAAAGCTATGCAATAGCTCAAAACTCTAAAGTAACCCGGGAGAACCGCGGATTGTGAAAAAACAACATCAGTTTAAACCCCGCAATGTACTCGAACCAACTGTATACCCTCAACGGGTGGCTGAACGTGGTTAGCCAACCAGGTACGTTGACGTCAAGTTTAGTACAGCTCCTTTGAGGGTTTACCACGAGTTGTTTACGTACTCGATCAAACGTATCTAGTCATTCCCATGATAATACCTCAGAATAGATAATAGTCTTAACATACAAATCGCCGCGACCATCGCGATGTGTATGGTCACACAAATCGCGATGGTCGTGACGGTTCGCCATCTTGAAATGCGATAACTTTGCAACGCAGACGTTCGCACTAAGCGCTTTGCTTCATCATTTCTTATTCGTACTGCAAGGGAATGGAACCGGTTGCCTGCGTCTGTCTTTCCTGACGTGAACAATTTGGGGGTCTCCAAGTCGCGAGTGAAAATGTATCTTCTAGAAAGGCCTGTTAGATCTTAGGCCGCATCGTCACCTACCATCGCCTGATGCCCTGCCTAGGTGTGATAGTGGTCAAACGCTGACGTTTCATATGTAAAAAAAATACCTACGCGTTTTTGTATGCCCATCTATCACAAATAAATAAATAAATTATTTAAAGAAATCCATTGAGTGATTTGGAAGATATGAAGGAATAGAGTAGAGTAGGAATAAGAATATTACAACTCCAAAGATAGGCTCGAAAAACATAACCCTTTACTTGCCGTCGTGTAGAAATACTTTGTTTCTAAATTCATTGAATTTAGAAACTTCACCTTTGTTTTCTCAAGTCTCTAAATCCTATACACAAAATAAAATCCAATTCGTGTTACGATTCGTCTTCAAAAGTAGCCATTTTAGACTTTTTGAGCGTAGCAACGCTATGGCGTGATAATACTGTTACTAACAAAATAAGTTTATGGTAAATAATAAAAAAATAAAAGATAAATCGTGTCATCCAGTTCGAATATTACCCGATTTCAGCCACAAATTTTCATGGGAAATACACAGTAAATAGGAAATACGGTACATTTGATCGAACGTCAAACGACATGTGGTAAGGCCTCTGTTGATGAGACCACTCAACGTTTATATTGTCCTATATGTCTTCTTACCTAGTTTACTACCTCTCAGATGGGTACTGATTTACCTCGGAAATTGGGGTCAAATTAGGAGAAATTCTTGAACTTTTGGGGAAAAATGTAGAAGAAATCTCAAACTTAAAATAAAATGGCTAATACGAATTGTATTTAGGAAAATGCAACTATTATTTTCTTTGAAGGCGTGGCGCTATGTCAAGTACCTACCAAGACTTTATAATAACTGGCGTACTATGTATATCTCCTTCACGCAAAATGCCCGTAGCCGATCACAATATTTTTTTTCTTTTTCGTATCGATTTAAATTGTTTTTTTTTTCTCTTTATTAATTTAATATTTTTTGGATTACATTACTTAATAATTTAAAATATAATTCAAATTAAAAATACTTAAATAATAAATGAATAAAATAAAAAGACATACTTTGAAAAGAAAAGAAAAATACTTTATTGGTTTTAAATATAATTTTTATCTTTTTATTGTCACTATTATTATTAACTAGCTTATACTTAAAACTTCATCCGAGTAAGAGATTTTTCTAAACTTAACGTTTTTTTAGAAATGAACATTTTTATCCCTTATTAAAAACCGGGCAAGTGCGAGTCAGACTCACGCACGAGGGGTTCAGTACCAATTTTTGGAACCCTACTAATTTTGTTTTGTTTTTAGTATTTTTTGTTATAGCGGCAATCGAAATACATAATCTGTAAAAATATTAACTCTCTAGCTAAAAAAATTAGGCGATACAGCCTAGTAACAGACAGACCCCCGAATACTGAAAGGCTACTTAACTTTAAGTGGCATTTAAATTGACGTTAAGTGTATGCTTTCTATTGAAGCTTACACTTAAATTTCAATTTAAACGCCACTTAAGATTAAGTAGCCTTTCAGTATTCGGGCGAGAGACGCACACACGGACGGACGGACAGTGAATAAAGGCCCTTTTTTACCCTTTGGGTATGAAATCCAAAAAATACCCTAATCGAAACGCATATTATACTGCACCACAATCATATAGACAACACTATATAGACTGCAACGGCCTATTAATCAAGTGAGTAGTGTCTGCCACGTAGGCCATTGCAGATAAAATACTTCTATAGAGAATTTTCCTGAGAGAATTCTATTCTGATTGAAGGTTTGTCCGTCAAACAGATTCACAATAAATATTGCTCATATGAAACCAGCAGGCGTTTTCAATAACTGAATACCTATGCGAATCGAATAAATCGTACGAAGATATTTAAATGATAGTGGAATTGAAATAACATCTACTCCTTCTAACATAGAGGTTGGATTAGCTACAGAACTTTTTGCTCTTTACATATAACAAAGAAGACCAACCAACAACAATTAGCTACTTCTTTTAAAATTGTGTCAGCTTGATGTAAATATGTTACTTAGTATGTGAAAATTTTAACTGTCTAGCTATCACGGTTCATGAGATACATGCTGGTGACAGACAGACAAACGGACGGACGCACGGACAGTGAACTCTTGGTAATAGTCCCGTTTTTACCCTTTGGGTACCTACGGAACTCTAACGAGTGAATGCAAGCAAATCAGTGAGCAACAGCTAGTACACTATATATATATATATATATATTTGAAATGTGCTAATTAAGCCCTTTGATACCCCCCACGGTACATTTTAATTATTTTTATTTTTTTAATCATGACTCTATGTCCTCTATAGAGCGCCACATGTAATTTATTGTGACGTCACATAGCCTATAACCAGAAGACCGTTGAGACGCTTCTAAGATATCTCATTCGTTAACTTATTGTAAGTAGTTTTGAAGTTACGTGGGAACAGATGAACATACATACATACATACGGGTCAAAAACATAACCCTCCCTTTTGGCTTCGCCGTAGTCGGGTAAAAATAGCTTACTTTGTCAAAATGCTACAACCTCTTTCACTCAAAGACTGAGATGTTCTATTTATAACACTGTATTGTATATCTCTTTGACCTACCTCCCTTCACAATACACTTTTCATACAATGATCCAGTTCCGAGGCGTTCGAACATCCGGGTCATGAAGTTCAAGCAGAGCCCCGCAGCTTTAAGAGGGAAGGTTCTTTCTCTTTACAAACGTAGTCCACTGTTTCCTCCCTGGATAATTATACTAGAGCAAATATTTTTGTAACATAAAACCTATAACTGCCATGACTATGCTCCTATGCCTTGTTATTATATATTTTACTTCCTGTGATAAATTAGAATATAAAAAAACATCGGGACATGGCTATAGCTAGTCCAAAATAGGTATTTTGGAACTCACTTCACTTCTTCCCGTAGGAATATTTAAATAAAAATATTTTAGTAAAGAAAAATAATAAAATAAAATGAATACCAAGTTCGTTGGGACGATATTTTGTTATGAATATCTGATTAATTTGAAATTGAGATGGATTGCTCGAAGGAATTGGGGGATGAGAGAAAATAATATTTTTATGGAGATTTCTTTCCCAAAATAGCTTTGTAATTGATAGATACGTTGTTTGTTCACAAAAAAAAATCTGTATACAAAAACGACTTAAACTAATTATTTAACATAGCTTTGCCCCGGGGTTTGACCTACGTGAGTCCCGATCCCGTTGGAATATCGGTATAAAAAGTACCCTATTTGTTAATCCAAGTCTCCAGCTATCTAGATACCGAGTTTCATCGCGATCGGTCCAGTAGTTTTTGAATGAAAGAGTAACAAACATACACACAAACATACATACTAACACACAAACTTTCACGTCTATAATATTAGTAGGATATAGGATAGGATAATAGTAGGAAAAAATAAAACATATCTGTCTGCACGTGGGTTCCTGAAGACTTTGAAGATATTCGTTACTAGTTAGCTGAAAATAATAATACCTAAATCATTTATTTCAGGCTACAAAGGCCCATAATTACATACCTTATTGGGGTTGGGGGACCTATCGATTTAACCCCTGTATATTCCGCAATATTTCGTGGTTCAAAAGTTATTTGGACTTTAGTGAAATATTAGTCAAAATCAGATTTCACTCTGAACTTCGCAATTACAGCCAAACTATCAGGTCTGCGATTCTGCTTTTTTTGTGAAATAAGTTTAATAGTGGACCTTTTGTACCCCTACACCTACCCCTTGTTACCTACCCCTTACTACCCCTTACTACACCGTGTGTATATAAAATTCTCATGTCGCGGTGTTAGTTGCCAAACTACACCTAAACGGCTGAACCGATTTGTATGAATTTATTTGTGTATATTCGTTAGGTCTGAGAATCGAACACTATTCTATTTCTTTTTTCCTTTAATATTTTTTTGTAATATATGGCAAAAGAACGTTTGCCGAGACAGCTAGTCTTTTATAATAATAATTGAATGTGTTATTAGATAGCTTAAAACTATGTTAGTAGCACTTCCGTGATTTTTAAAGACAGCCATTTTTAAAAGCTTTTATTTAACTTGCAGTGTATGTATGTATGTTTGTTCGGGAGGAAT
The DNA here is from genome assembly GCA_951213275.1 of Idaea straminata. Classification (NCBI taxonomy): domain Eukaryota; kingdom Metazoa; phylum Arthropoda; class Insecta; order Lepidoptera; family Geometridae; genus Idaea; species Idaea straminata. The sequence continues at coordinate 1,196,687 of OX577862.1, forward strand.
CTTGCTACTTAATTTTGATCCACTGCCCGTAACCAATTAATGTGAATTTTTTTGATGTTGGTCTTTCAAGGTGTTTCTGAGCGAGTCAAAAAAATTGAAAAATTCAATCCCTACCCGGAGTCCGGACCGAGTCACGGCACAGGTCGAGGGCAAAAGCTAGTGACAGATGTGTTAATATCATATTCTCACATATTTCTAAATAAGCTTACAAAATACACCATTAGTCATTAAAGGTAAAAGCAGGCTTTCTGAGCTTGGAGGCTGTATGAAAAACCCAACCGTTGCCTCATCTTGAGAGGGTTTCTTAAAATTAATATTACACCAGTACCTACCTAATAGTACTTATGACTAGCTATGCCCCGTGATTTCGCCCGTGTAAGTCCCGATACCTTGGAAATACCAGATAAAAACCCGCTTCCTTAACATCCCCTTCCTTAATTCTTGTCCATCCAAAGGTTGCCTGGAAGAGATCGCTTTTAGCGATATTGTAAGGAACTAAATATCAATTATCTTTTAGCATATAGGTAGTTACTTAAGTTAGAATTTATTTTTGTTTTATGTAATCATTTTCCGTTCTGTTTTTATGGTGCAATAAAGTGTTTATCTATCTATCTATAAAATGAACTTTAAAATCGCCAAGGATTTAATACATCCTAATTCGTCTTATAATAAACTAGGCTATTTTTTTACTTACTTAAAGTTAAAAATTATATGTTTTTTAATAACTTGAAACTTGAAACTTGAAACTTGAAACTTGTTGCACCAACCATGGTCGCGGGAAGACTGGTCACAACACCTTTTTATAAAACAAATAATAAAAAATAAGTTTAAGAAGTATAAGTACCTACTTATCGTATTATCGTATGAAACGAAAAGAAGGTGTTTTACTGGCACCTTGTATAAGGTGCCAGTAAAACACCTTCTTTTCGTTTTGTCAAAATTATACAATTTCTCCGAGATGACCCAAGTATTTGATATGTCATTCTTCTAATGTAAGAACCTATTGATAACACTCTCAACTAATTGGCTAGTTGCAAGTTTGAGAAGTATTTATTTTAAATATCTGAAATTAAACGTTTATTTTAGACCTCAAGTAGGTACAATAAAAATATTTTCCCCTCAAAAAATATTTTTAATTACATATATTTGTCACTTGAAAACTTTTAATGTGTGACGTCTCGATGAATGTTTTGTATTTTTTCCCTTTTTGATTGGGATTTACGCAGGTAAAACCGCGAGGCGATGCTAGTCATATTGTTAATCGTTACAACTGGAAATAACCTAATTTATACAAAAAAGAAGTGTAAAAAATGTAAACTACAATCAGCCAAAGAAGTGGCCGTAGTGTTGTCACCGTCGGATGCCCCCACTGAGACTACGCAGAAAGTAAAAGCAGAGTGTTGGTGTCAGTGGTAGCATTGCGCGCACGCATGTTGCCCACTCCGCGCGTCTTCCACGATCCTTAGGTATATCCGGTCGTTGAACCAGGTGTTCACTCAGTGAAAGTGTAGTGACGCAATCATGTTACATATGGAATTGTACGCCGGGAAGCAGTGCTTTTTTACTGTTTACGGTCAGTATCTTTATGATAAACTAGATTATGTCTTTTTCCATAAAATTTAACACGTAATAACCAAAGAACAATTAAATAATGAAAACTTAAATTACTTAAGTAAACTATCTAATTACATTTATTAATAATTAAAAGTCCAAATGGTGCATAGGGAGTGTGCCCAAAAAAGGCTAGCTGCGTCACCTCATTGGATGGCGATGCTTATCCGCTGTCCGAGGTAAGAGCCAGCCCTTCTTCTTCTTCAGCCCAGATTACCCTAAGCTATATAAAACTAACTAGATTATGCCCGCGACTTCATCCGCGTAAAGTCAAAAATGGACCAAGAAATCATGTTACCATACAAACATTTCCCCCCTTTTTCACGTTCTAAGATGTAGAAATTCGGAAAATCCTTTCTTATCGGATACATACGTCACACAAAGAACACACCTTCCAGTTTCAGGTCTCTACGATCAGCGGTTTAGGCTGTTCTTTGATCCGTCAGTCAGTCAGACAGTCAGTCAGGACAAAGCATTTTATATGTTTAGATAACTTCTTCCGCTTAGCTTGGGGGTTGAATTATTAAAACCAGATGTTTAAATTAAAGCAGCTATCTGTCCATTGGTTTGAGCTGTGCTTTGATATAACAGTCGATCAGTCAGGATTTTGAATTTTATTTATTAGATTGATTAAACGTTTTTGTTTTCGTGGACATTTCCTGGTTAAGTATTTGGCTTAGTTTAGGATTAACTGAAAAATTACAATTTGTCAAAATAATTAGCAATAAGTTTTTGGAGGTCTCAAAAATGGCATAAGTGGCCATTTTTCAGTTAAGTATGTAATTTTTATAATTAATCTGAGATACTCATCTAGGTTTTTCAATTTATACAAAAAATTTAATGTATCCTTCTCTTATTTCGAGGCTGACAGAGCCAACAACACTTCGACCCAGTGGGATCTTTTGTGTTTACCCCTACCTTAACGTTTTTTACTCTTTGAAAAAGTGGTCGATTAATGTTTCCTTGGTTTCAACTTAAATAATACAACATACATTAAATAAATACAATTATGATAATATAATATTAAATTAGTTGTACAAAGGTAAATAAATAAATAAATATCTTATCCAAAACCGTTAATTTTTGGTATCTTCTGAGACTATTGATAGATGGCGATTTTAAAAAAATTAAAACTCTGAGTTAGCAAAATCTAGAGTTGAAATGACCCATTTTACCATTGGCTATTTATAACTACCGAGTATCTCTCTTATCTACTCAAAACATCTCTATTGTAATACCATTTAATATGCATAGGTATATCGATAGGTAAAACACTAAGATATGATTTACAATCAATTGTGGCTAGATAGTTAGATAGGATCGCCTTTGGGTAATAATACCTTCAGTGAAAGGTGTGGTTTATTGTTGTACAGCTTAGCTTAACTACTACTTAGTCGTAGCTTAGCTTACTTACTACCGTACTCAAATATGTTTCTTAGGAAATCTTAAGTTGAGGAATGCTTGGTCACATTTACGCTAAGTGGTATTCTTTTTTTAAGACGACTTTTTAATTTTTAAGACGCTTCAAAGTGAAGACGCTTCAAAGTGATATAATGCACTGCATAACTCCTATTGAATATTAATTTTTGATTAGATTTGATTCAAACAAACTTCATTCACTTTTGGCACGCACACAGACGTATTTGTTATTGATCTTTCACAGAAAATTCATACAGACTAAACTAAAGATTTCTTTGTTAGCTTGTTAAATTAAAATTAATCTTTTTCACGGCATTTTTTACGGACAGTTTTCAATAGGAATTATTGAAAAAACATTTGTTTTATTTTTTTAATACCCATTAAAATTCGGCTATACTATGACACCTTGTACGAAAATAATTATGTTGAAATTTAGGTAACTTTATATAACGATATAAGCAATTAAAAGTTCAAAATCTGAATAAAGGTCGCTGCATACGCAAACGAATAAAACCTCGGACGGGACGTAACAATTTCTTGACAGCGTTTCATATAAAAATATTACGTTCCGTCCGGCACGAGAAAAATCACGTTACGTATGCAGCGACCTTTAATTGAAGAGCCCGCGGTCCCAAGAAAAGGCGCCCAAAACGCAAATACAAAGAAAAATGAATGTGATATTAAAGTTGCCTAAATTCGATTCAAAAATACCTCACTAGTAATAAACTCACAACAAAACGATTAATCATCGTTACGAGAGCATTACTCCATTCGATGATGCATACAAAATCGATTACAATATGTTTTTTAACTATCGATTATAAGATTTCACGTAACATTACTGAAGCCGACTTTGAGACTATTTTTTTTCTATTAAAGGTTTTATGGAATTATTTTGAAGACGGGAAATGAGAAAGCACGCAATTACCGCACGCTTGACTTATTCATAGCAATCAATGTCAAGATTGCAAATAATATCCAATACATTCATAATTATTTCATGATTGTACGCTGCGCGCCGTGGTTTCACCGACGTAACTTCCGACCCCGTGGGAATATCGGGATAAAAAGTGGCCTATGTTATTTTCAATTTAGAGATTTGATGTTTTTTAAGAGTAAGAGGCCACTTGTTAAACCAAATGCAACGTCAGAGTTTTGGCGGGAACGAGTTAACAACATGTCGTGCTGCAGTTTTATTTTCATGAAACTTAGTTGTAACCCGAGTTGAATTGTATAATTCTGGTGGAATGTTATTTAATTTAGTTCTGTAAAAGTGCACAAGTGTAGTGAAAGTAAAAATCAGTGTCAAACATGAAGTTTTCTCGTTGCCTCCAAATCTCCTATTATGGTTATGGTAAACTTGCCACCGCTTTACTATAGCCCCTGACTTGACGGACTATGACGACTTTGACTTTTTTGAAACACTTTAGGCCCGATTTATGAAAAATTGGGTCATAATTTGATGCAAAATATAACTTGACACTGGCTAAATGCACAAACCGTGCGAAGCCATAATTAATAGAAAAAAAAATGTAACGTCATAAAGCGTCATAACGTGTAACGGATATAAGAAAAGAGTAATATTGCTAACATTACGTATTAGTTAGAAGGTTAGATTATGCGACATCCGTCCGGATTGTGTCATCTTGATGTAAATTGAATACACTCTTTTTCCTGTGCAGTTATTGGAACGAAGTTCCTTATCGCGCTTTGCGAAAGACGGAAAGGAAAAAATTAAGACCAAAAGTTGTAACGACACTTTTTGCTATAGTTGTAAGCCGTGCGGCGTGCGCGTGTTTCTCTGTCTGTCTCTATCTCTCTCTCTCTCCCATAGAAAGCAATTACTAAAATTGACCCAACTGATTAAGTTTATATTAATTTATATTTGTTAATAATAAAAAAAAAAATTTACTTAAAAGAAAAAAATTACAATTCTATCTGATAGTAGGGTCGGTGTTCTTCCTCCACTTCCCTCGATCTGATGCATCTTCTGGGAATACTTCGCAGTCTTTTATGTCTTTTTGACCACTTCTGTCCACTTCGATAATAATTAAATGTAATTTAATTAATGATCCTATATATTGAAAATGAATTTTGAAACTAACTACCTACTGAATTTAATCTTTGCAATATTATAAATATGTCATTTTAATATTGTATGCCCAGTGGGATGAACTGTTGTGACTACTTTAAGCATTATCATCTTAATTTGCAATTGGACTGCCAAACACAGGGTTGCGGGTTCGATTCCCGCCTCAGACAAGTATTTATGCTTAGATATTTGTCTGTGGTCTGGTTGTTTCTATGTATTTTAAGTATATATTTACAAAAGAAAAGTATATAAGTAGTATATCCGTTGTCTAGCACCCATAATACAAGTCTAGTTACTTAGCTTGGGGCTAGATGGCGATGTGTGGAATGTCCTGCAGTATTTATGTATGTATTTATGTATTTAATTTGCACATAAATTGAAATAGAAGAGCACTGTCGGAGTTCGAATCCAATTTTAAATCAAAAATCGCAACGCAATATTCCCTCAAAGCGAACATGCTATTCGAACAATTTAATATTAAAAATGGATGATGCATTCCGCTTCGTATTTGTACGTAAATGTTACAACCTTTGACATTATTATGTTTAATATGAACTATGATATTTACCGGCTCCTGAATATTTGCAGGATTATAGGAATAAATGGACACTGACAGAAATAGAATTACCGAGCGCTTTTCAGTACCGTCACACCGATGCTTTTACCTTTTACTACATACAGGTAGTTATATCATGTGGTTTGCGAAGATGTATTATCCGTTAACGTATCTGTGTATGCGTAATAATAGGGGAAAATGAAAAAAGAAGGCTTACTGTAGTGTAGGCACCTTAAGGCGCTCTTCCAGTACCGTGTGTCACATTCACATTACCTTAGCCCCCGCTAGCCCCCACACACAAATTCACATAGCCCCCACACACAAATTCACATTACCTTAGCCCCCGCTCTCAAAAACGTAGCGCGCTGCGTGCTAACTGTTATATTTGATCGATATGCAAAACATTTTAGCATTATTATCCACAAATATAGTTCTTAGAGGTCAAAACCTATCATTTGATTCATTTTTAGAAACAAACGTTAACTATTTTTGAATAAAACCCGATAAACGATCTAATAATTCTCTGTTTTCTAACATTTTTTTTATCGAACGAAGTTGTTCGTATCATGTTTTCAACCACAATAAACAAAAATATGGTTATTAAACTACAATATCCATTTATATCCAAATAACAAAAAAAGAGTATTTGATTACTTAGAGTTGCTTAAAACAAAGGTCGATTTTGGTAGCTTTATTAGCACCTGCCCTTTAGTTAATTTGGGTTATGACAAGGACATGAAGAAAATATCTCTTTTTACGTCGACTTGGAGGAGCGATTGGCATTTAATATTTTTATTCATATACTACCTAGTTAAATTTTACAATTTGATTATTTGGAGACTGGCTGAATTAACGTAAATAGTTATCCCGAGGGTAAATAGAAGAACTAGTATTTAGGGTGAATTTCTTAAATGTTTATTCAGGGCTATATTCTAAACCATAAAAGAGAGAAGTGCTGAAAGCAATTGCGTGCCCGATTTAAACAACATATAACTTGCGGCTTAGCCAGGAATAAAACCTGTTAATTTTGCAAAAAAAAAAATAGTAATTATCCTACTTCTATAACAATCCCTTTTTGTATTACAAACCCATCCTTGGAAAACATTAATACATTATAATATTTACAACCCATGGTATAGATCAATTCCTAGGCTGGAAAAAATAAGTAGGATTGTAAATCAAAGGAAAGAGCTCGATCATCACAACTAAGAAAAACATTTCAAATACAAATTTAAAAAATAGAAAAAAGAAAAGAATGAAATTGCTGATAGAGATAATTTATGACCTACTACAGTATTTCCAAAAGTCAACTAGTATTTGATTACTACACAATGACCTACACATTTGAATTTCACCTAAGTATATTTTATAGAATTTCAGTAATATCTTACTTTATATAAATGCAGTTACAGAATATTACATTTTAAGCTAAATAAAGTTTACTTCATCACAACATAAATAAACCGGTATTTTGCTTTAGCATGCAAGTTGTCCTGCTTAGCGGTATTAGGATGCATTAGGATGCAAATTGAAGGTTATATTTATTGTAAAACATTATGAATTCGACACACTACACAAGTGTATAACAGTTGTTCTACAAATAAACAATAAACAACATAGTCTGTTAAACAACTATTTAAATTCTTTAGACTAGGTGATAGTCGTAGGTTGCTCCCTATTTCCGTGGCAATGTCGGTCGAGTGTTAATTAAAGTTTCACCTTTGCAGTAAGCAAAGCGCTATTGTAGCTAATTAGGTAGAACTGTCACTCTTTTTCGTTGTCGAAGCATGTAATGAGCGGCCATTTTGAGTCTGATTCAAGCACAGTTAGATAGACAAATAAATTAGCTTGGTAAGCAAAAGACTTTTGATATTATAACTAGCTTTGCCCCGTGGTTTTACCCGTGTTAGTGTCCCTTTATAAGTGACATTGATTTCCTACAAACCTAGAATACTTTTTTACTCCAAAATTCCTTTCTTAATGCTTGCCTACGGCTACATATAAAAGCAACCCGCGAACGTTTCACCAGACTCATAGCTCTTGTCAGTTTCAGAGATTCCGTGATGATTCTTGGTAGGTGTACCTATGTATTGGTCAATTTTTTATTGAGTTTATTATATTTGACTTTGACAGTCAGCCTTAAAAAGGTTTTGACTTAATTTTTTATGCAAAATATTTGGTTGTTATCATTATCACGTTTGATAAAATCAAAATTTGTTATTTGATTTTTGTCAAATGATATTAGGATACCCCTTACCACTCACTAAAATCATACCAAACTCAATTAAAAAATAAATACCTAGTTATATTATGGATAATACATAAGTTGTGTTAATTAAAACATAATAGAAGTAGTTACGTATTAGTGTCGTTACTGTAAGAATGGAGGCACAGAGCGTGGAAATAAAGACTCGAAAGACAATGGAAGCAGACGAAAACCAACACGTGAAGAAATTGTATGGTAAAAGAAAACACGCTTTCCAATACTTTCGCCCGCTTTGATTCGCTGATAAGATTTACATTTGTTTTAGTATATAATATTGTTAATAGATGGCCTGTGTCACTTTTAGCTAATTATATTAACAAAAACAAGAAAGTAACCGCTGAAATAAATAAGAAGTCAGAATATATCTTTTTTAAACTGCACTATGTTACAGACTTGTTTTAGTTTAAGGCGAATACTACTATTTCGCAGTTTTTGTAAATACTATAAAATAAAATCCATTGGAAAAATACAGCTAGAGAAAATAGACTAGATTAGAATGGATCCATAAAAGAATACATGAAAATTAATAAGAATTCTCTTACTAATTAAACCTGTTTGGTCCCCAAATAAAATTCGTTTTCAAAGTCAGACAAAAGTACGTAATTTCTACACAATAAGAATTAATTTAATTAACTCAATTGCTTGTAAGTAGAGCGTTAACTAATTAAATGACACAAGTAAATGAGACTTTCAGAAAGTAAAGTTATGAAGAAAATTGAAAAATACAATCTAAATTAAAAAGTGTTAAAGTGTTGACATTGATATGTTTTTAAATCATAAATATTCATTTTTTAGATCTTGGTAAACAAAGTTCTTAAAAGATAAAATAAAATGGTATCTACTCTAGATCTTGCCATTTTGGCGTACAAAATTATGTCAAAATTAAATCAATACCTAATAAAAGTAGAAAATACAAAAAAATTAGTATAGTAGTGTTTCGCATATTTCTAGTTGGCCCCCAAAATTTCAAACGTCCATACCCAACGGTTTTTCCTACTCGTTTATCAGTCAAAATTGTGGATTAATTCCATTTTGAATGACCATCTTATTGGACAAGTTTCGTAAATCTCTTTGAAAAATTAAAAACATATTTTTAGTGGCCTTAAAAACTGGACAGTAGTTATTTACCATGCACTTTTTTTCATCTTTTTTTATGTTTGAGATATACTTATATAAATATGTGGGAGATTCGTTTCTGTTCAAGTCATATGCAATAATGTCAGATACAAAATCTTTAATTTTTTTAACTATTGGCGCCACAGGTAAAATCAAATCTTGAAAGCATTATATTGTTAACTAGCTGCGCCCCGCGGTTTCACCCGCGTAAGTTTCGATCCCGTGGGAATATTGGGATAAAAAGTAGCCTATATGTTAATCCACGCCTCCAGCTATCTACATACTGATATACACACCAAATTTCATTGCAATCGGTTAAGTGGTTTTAGCGTGAAGGAGTAACAAACACACACACACGCACACACAAACTTTCACATTTAAAATATTAGTAGGATTAGATTATAAGGTTAAACATATTTATGACAAATGCACTTTTTGGACATTAAATCCTTGGTTTTAATAGTACAAACCTACAATTTTTCGTTTCACATTTTTTCGTAACGCGTAACATATTTTTGGGCTAACCCAGAAAATCACCCGCTAATATGTCGCGACTTTGTAAATCCTAAAGATGTGACAATCGTAATCATAACACGCTCGTTATGGCGGCGAAGAATTACTCAATGCAAGCCGGATGCAAAATGTTGCAAACTTGATACTTTGGCCGAATATGGCAGGTATACAAATATGAGCTGTGTTTAAAAACATGAAAGTTATGGCAATTCTTGTTTGTCTTAAGTAAAAACAAATGAAGGGGACTTTAATTCCCACGGAATTGGAGTTTATATCAGGTAATGCTCATGCTGCAGCTCTAATGATTCAGTTTGAATAGATCCTATATTAAATTTAATTTATTTTATTTTGGCCTTAACATCAAATCTAAATGATTTATACAGCGAGTGACAGCAACTTCAATCCATACCATGGCTGCCTTGCGTAGGCTTGCGCAGCATCAATACAACCCTCTCTAATTAGTCGACCATGTGCAGTTGAAAGAACCCGCCGCCTGGTTTCATCCCAATGATTTCCTTCACCATAAGGGCAAAAGTTATTTTCGCACATTTTCCTTAAGAAAAATCAATTAGTGCACACTAGTCCACAGATCCAAGATTCGAACCCACAACCTTCGGATTAAAAGAAAGAAAGAAAACATTTATGTGGACAAGCACACGACACAAGACAATCAGAAAAGTAGTAACAAACATAAAAGCACTAACATAAAACAAAACTATAAAATAAAAAATAAAAACGAAAAAATAAATAGAAAAATAAGAGCTAAGGAGCTGTGTGCCTCCAAAAAGGTCGACGTATCTTCCGCTAGACAACACTGCTCTTTTAAATCTCTCTTTTATACACGGTGTAACAAGTGGGGTGGATCATCGATTTCCGGGGCCGGGGGACCTCAGTACTTAACCCCCTGTATGTTCTGCAATATTTAGTGGTTCAAAAGTTATTTGGGTTTTAGTGAAATTTTAGGCAAAATCAGATTTCAGCAGCAAATTTCGCAATTACAGCCAAACTATCAGGTCTGCGATTCTGCCTTTTTTTGTGAAACAAGTTCTTGAAACCTTTTGTACCCCTACACCAATCAGAGTCTTAGATTTATAAACTCAAAATAAAATCATTAAAGTCATTTTTTTTTTCAAAATCTTTTATTTACATTATATTTGTACGGTGGTTGTATAAAAAATATTTCGCGGATTATTTTTTTCTGCAATCTATCTTAAAACTACTGGCTTTCATGAAGAATAATCCCTGAAAGTTTCATTTGGCTAGAGCTAGGGCATCATGTTAAAAAATGTAATTGATCGTTCAAAAATTAAAATAATCTGAACTAAATATTGCAGAACATACAAGGGGGTTAAATCGATAGGTACTGAGGTCCCCCACCCCTCAGCAACCGATGATCCACCCCCCTTGTTACACCGTGTATATCTACATCATTAAAGTGCAGATCCAGTATCACTAATTCAAATCGATGTACAGTCGGCTGCATAGTTGCAGCCCCCGGTAGAGTTCTAAAATTACGTTTATTGGCATGTTTTCATTCTAATAATTTTAGTTTGACAAATTTATGAGTTTAAAACTTTAACTAAAGCAGGTGTCTAGAATCTTGCTTGTGTTGAAAACTTTCTTATACCCGCCGTTTTGGAGCTCTACGGTGGGTCTGCAATTATGCAGCCGACCGTACCTTGTATAGGTACTTAAAATCATCTCGGTGTTTCCAATTCAAGTTCAAATATCAATCCATTCTTATCTACGTACTTACTTACTTACCTATCTACTGGTTGTTGCCTCACTGACCGCGATTGCCTGTGAAAGTGATGGATGATGTCATTTCTCGCGCATTTTATGTAACCATCAGCTGTCAGGTTCACGCGCGAAATTTATTCAATACATTGTCCTTGTCTTTGGATCTAATGAGAAAGTAATTTTAAGTAAGTACATACTTATTAGAACTTGTCCCCATTGCATCCTAAGCATGAAAACTTTGTTATTTTTAAGCAAATTAAAATATTAATTATCTTTAATTTTCTGACTAAAAAATACGAAGTTCTACTTTTTATTTTATTACTATCTGCGCCCCGCGGTTTCACCCGCGTAACTCCCGATCCCGTGGGAATATCGAAATATAAAATAGCCTATAGCCTTCCTCACCAAATGGACTATCCAACCCAAAAATAATTTTTCAATTCGAACCAGTACTTCCTGAGATTAGAGCGTTCAAACAAACAAACAAACAAACTCTTCAGCTTCATAATATTAGTTTAGTTAATAATTCAGGTCACCGTTTGACCACTATCTCACACGTGGTAAGGGACAATGCAGTTTAAGATGTAGTAAACTTTCTTAGAAGATATAGGTGCAAATGCTCATGCCTCAAAGACCCTCAACTAAACAAGGGCCTACTTACACCAAGCCTAGCTGCTTTCCTACCCCTTGGCCTAGAGTTTAATGTGATAAAGTCCGCATTCGGGTCGATTTAATAGCTTTCTGGAGTTTTTCTATGTCCCTGATGGTGTTCGAAATGGAAACGGTAATCGTTCAGGTCATCAAACCGATTCGGCCTTCAATAACATCGCATCGCATACGCGCCTTGCAATGCTAATAAGCGGACTTTCCGAACGAAACCGGGTCAAATGTTATGAAATACAACTGTTAAAGTAAGGATATACGTGCTTTTGTTTACAGATCATTGAGTTTTTAACACAATAACCTCATTTATAATTTGTTATCGATTAGAACATCGGCGAAGCAATCAAAACATCTTGTGAAAAACTCCTTATTTGAAACAAATATGGAGTTATTTATGTGCTACATTGCCACCAAGTATGACTCTGTTGTCAAGACACCTTCTTTAGAGGTTCAAGACATCTTTAAAAGACAGCGCGTGGCGAGCGCCCTTCTCCCTTACAGAAGCGTTCCACTCCAAGGCTCAACTATTGCTTGTGTCCATCGCAAATGTTTTATGAATTATGGTTTTAAAACACTGCACAAAAACAACTTGAAACATTTCTGACTAGAATCTAGCTAGAACTAAAGCATGACGATGCTACGATGCCACAGACAGACACAGCTAAACAGTAAACACGTCAAACTTATAAATGACAAACCTCTTTTTTGTCAGGGATTAAAAACAGACAGAAAGGCCATCGAGTAATCTTATAAGGATCCAGCTTTTTACTCCCTCCAACCCCCACGAGAACGCGAAGATCATAATCGCATTATGTTCCTATATCTTCAACAATGCGGATAAAGAGATGTTCCGTCGAAATGAGAACAAAACACGACGTTTGTCGGTAGTGAACGAACCACCTCGAGTAGAGCCATAACACGATTATGTAAGAGAACTTGAAGAGAACTCGTTAACCGCTTTCTTGTGAGTCACGGCCATCGAAGCCGGATAACGCTGGATCATTGCATCGAATGCCATCCGTGTTTTGTAATCACTACTTACCATATTATACTGTAACAAAAAAATTTGAATGCTTTGTTAGAGATTCGTCTATGGCATATAGACAAATAATAGGCATGTAAAATGTTGGCATTGTGCTGCTTTCGTGTAACGAAATGAACTAGGTACAATCAGGCAACAAAAGTAGAGGCCAGAGACCAGCGTAGAGCTCAAAAATTGCTAGTATTAGAATGTTCGCAACTCATGAGTTTGTTAAAAAAATATAATTTAAATGAAAACATTCCCGTAATTCTCGTCTTTTAACTCTACGATGGGCCTGCAATTTTGTTGCCGATTGTACCTTCTAACAACTAAATTAAAAGCTCGATATTAAAGATACTTTAATAAGCACTATTTTTACGAGATCTGAAAATGGAACAACTCTAAGCACCTACAAATATTTTCTCTACGATCCTTCTAAATAGTACCCATCGACAAAGAGACCCGCATCAGACGTCGCTGAACCATGAAGATCTTCAAAAATGTATTAGACTTTTTGTTTTTTATACTCAAACCTTTTTAGAGAACCGCACTCTATCCATTGTTGAAAACAGCATGAAAATCGGTGCAATACTTTTTGAATTTATAGCGAACAGACAGACAGACGTGACGGAGGACTTTGTTTTATAATATGTAGTGATAGTAATGGTAGCAATGTTTGTAACGTAGCAATACTTACGTACGGCTAAGACAGTCACATAAGGTAAAAAAACCAATCATACGTAGGTATGTGACTCAAGCGCTTTCGGCTTTCACGAAACTAAAACAAAAGAAGTCATAGCTTTTTCTCTCTAAAATGGGACTTTAATCACCCTTTTTAGACTACATCGGTGTTTTCTTTAACCTGCGTTGTTTTAGTTTGTTTTTAATGTAAATGACAAATATTCAAAGTGGTTTGATTTAAAACTTTCACTGTTTCTGCAATAGTACCAGATACGGGCAGAGCGTAGGATTTAAAAACATTTTCTCAAATCCTAATAAGTACTTGAATCGTAAAGACAACTTTTCGAAGTCAATTTGTGGAATCAAATAATATATTTGCTGTGACAAATAACTCTCAGCAAAACTATTACTCATCTACCTACTGTAAAAACTTTGTTCGTTTTACAAGTATTTACTTAGTTTTACCTGCAAATGTAAGAAGGTAATTAAATACCGTACGATTGTCAAGTAGAAAGCAATAAGGAGGTTACAGTTCTCAGTTATAAATAGAATATTATGTAATTTGTTCATTCAGACAGAGTAATAGTTAACTTCCGCAGTTTATAAGTAAAAGTCTTGCATAATTCTGGATCATCTTTTTACCAATCAATTTTTTAGCCTTCTCCACATAAATAAAATAATAAATATAACAGGACATTCCACACATCGCCGTCTAGCCCCAAGCTAAGTAACTAGACTTGTGTTATGGGTGATAGACAACGGATATACTACTTATATACTTTTCTTTTGTAAATATATACTTAAAAATATAGGAACTACCAGACCATTATACAAATATCTATGCATAAATACATGTCTGTTACGAGAATCGAACCCGCAACCCTGTGTTTATCAGTCCGGCATGGTGACCATTATGCCAACTGGGTCGTCATAAATGATGTAGTAAAGCTAAACTGAATAAGACTGTTGTGGTATTATATAATAGTAAGACTATCCATAGTATCCATAATATATAGTCCAATAATGGGCATATAGTTGTATGATTCGACATCTTTCTTTCTCTCTGTTTCAGGAATATTGGTTCTAGCAACAGTTTCAAAATGCCAGTATCCCGAGCATCATCCGGGTAGGTACGCATCACTCGATCACCTCCGTCTTGCAGTATCTTGCATCGTCATATTCTGTCTACATAATCCACGTCCTTTTTTCCAGTTCAGTTCTACCAGAACCAACATAGTTGGCCATCGCAACCCCAAGGAAATCCGCCATGGCATCAGTTCCCAGCACCGAGAAAAAGATCCCAAGATCACCAAGAGCAGTTTGCAAGTCATCCGACTTACAGCTACAATACGGGCCCCTTCGGACCACGTCCAGACTTCAACTCAGCGCCAGATTTTCAGCAGTACCCTCAATATTATCAAAGCAGATCGTCTATAGACTTAGCGACTGGTGAAACGATTCAGAACGATGGCAGGTTACTCTCAGATTCAGCATTTACAAGGATATCGGAGACGCTAGGCGCTATCAACACTGTAGGACATTATCTAGTCGATATGGTGAACGACGAACGAGACAGCAACGAAGAAGATCCCAACCTCCAACAACTACCTCAAGCAATTTATACCATCAGCAAAAACGTTCTAGGTCGAAACGTCACTGATAAAATCGCTCCTATAGTCAAAAAGGCTTTACCAAAAGTACTTCCTGACGCACCTATCACAAAAATAGCAACAGCAAACGACAAGAAAGATGATGTAAAATTCTGCACTACACCTGAAGGTCAGGAAGGTATATGCGAAGATTTGAGTAACTGTCCGCAGCTTCTGCTGAACCTAGTCAATCTACGAGAGTCGTTATGCTTCAAAGATTTGTTTGTGCCTGGAGTATGCTGTCCTAAAGACGCTATAGTAACCACTACATCGCCGTTGGAAAGGCCAGTTGTAGCAACGACAAGCAAACCTACCTACTTAATCCCGGTGACCACACAAAGACCAAAACCAATCACTACGAAAAGACCTTCAGCTGTTCAAGTTCTTACCACGAAAAAACCGAAACCCATCACGACGACAAGAAGACCAACTATTACAACATCATTAACAACACCACGACCGATCAGAACGACTACTTTCTACACTGTCCCTCCGCCTATTTTAACTAACTTCTCTGATATTGTGGATGAAAACGGTAAGGACCTTTTTGTTGACATTAGTTTGACCAATTTCTTATGATTTTCTTCAAGTTGATCTTTGTTATCATTTTGCACAGTAGTTTCAAAATGAATGAATTTATTTTAATGGGCTTTATATGAAAAGCTGTATTATTTTTCAAGTAAATAACTTGTTTCTCATTTTCAGAGTGTGGCCAACGTGAAGATGAGGGTGGTCGTATCGTAGGTGGCACGGAGACAACTCCTGGCGCATGGCCATGGATGGCAGCCATCTTCCTCCACGGCACTAAACGCAGGGAGTTCTGGTGCGGAGGCACGCTGGTCGGGAAGCGATATGTGCTTACTGCTGCACATTGTACCAGAGACTCTAAACAAAGACCGTAAGTAGAAACCAACATGATATAAGTTTTCTTTATCTCCCGTCGTTGATTCAAAACATACCTAAATTATAAATTGACCGATTTTGAGTAAAACGGTCAAAGTTTTTTTTTCGAATATTTAGATCAGCTGGCAATGCTCTTGAAGACCAGGTCATAGTATAAATATTGGTTGATACCAGGTTATCAACTAGTTTTTGAAGTCATCAGACTCATTTTGATATTTTAATACCGATCTAAGCATCAACACCTAAAATCATTGGAATTTTTGTCCTCTTCTCTTTTCTAGCATCATTTATTCATAGTTATGATTTAAAAATGTAGACTTACAAAACATTATTTCCGTCTCCAGGTTCCCACCTCGCCAATTCACAGTCCGCTTGGGAGACGTGGATTTGGCTCGAGAAGACGAACCCTCGCGGCCTGTGACGCTACGAGTGACTGCTGTGCGGGCACACGAGCAGTTCTCCAGGATAGGCTTCTATAATGATATTGCTGTGCTGGTCTTGTCTGGTGGGTAAAAAACCTAACCTAATGCCCTCATTAGATAAAGTGCCTAAAGCTTTTTCTTAGAAAGATTTAATAATTTAAAGAAAAGGTTTCCAATGAATGTAGAAGGATGGTGGGTTTTCAATTAATAAGAGGGCAGGCAGGTCTGCCTGTTGCTACCCTAAATATTTGGAAAAAAATGACGTAAACATGTTATCATTTTTCTAAAAAATTTATGCGCCCGCGCCGGCTACCCCTGACTTTAAGCATTCTTGAACTTTGTTACTCTATGAAAATGTTTCCTCTTGATTCCAGAAAACGTCCAAAAGAACAAATACGTGATCCCAATTTGCCTTCCAACCGGGGACCTACTCCAGCGTACATACGAGCGGTCTCTCGCCTCCGTGGTGGGTTGGGGCACCACGAGGTATGGAGGTGGCGAGTCTTCGAGGCAGTTGGAGGCCAAGCTGCCCGTTTGGAGGAACGATGAGTGTGATAAGGCTTACTTCCAGCCTATAACAGAGACGTTCTTGTGTGCTGGGTATTCGAGAGGCGGTGTCGATGCTTGTCAGGTAATTAAATGCAATTTTAATTCTATGGATTCCTTTTTATTTTCTTTTTACTTCTTCTATTCTTACTAAATTATTATGTCGTGTTTGTTAAAAGTTAACTATTTAACCCCTTTTGAACTCGCGCGATTTATAATGATTACCTCGATGTTTCGGCTGCGTTACATTCGTCATGGTCACGAGTAGACTATTGTTTTTATCGTGAAAAAATGGTAACGGTCGGTTTAGACCTGATAATAAACATTATATTATATTATTTAAAAACTGCCCTTATTCTCTCACCCGACTACGGCGAAGCTGAAAGGGAGGGTTGTGTGTTTGAGCTGTTCCCACGTAATTTCATCTTGATTATAACCATGTGCTTCCCTCATCTTCCAGGGTGATTCCGGGGGACCTCTAATGTTGCAGCTGAACGGCCGCTGGACTCAGATCGGTGTGGTCTCATTCGGGAACAAATGTGGGGAGCCAGGGTACCCCGGCGTTTATACCAGGGTCACCAGATACGATCATTGGCTTAGGCAGAACCTAAGAGACTAGGATCGTGTTTCAACGGATATATTTCTTTAAAACTAGCTATGTCACACTAGCTAACGTAAATCCCGATCCCAAAGGAATTTTCAAAAAATCCTTTCAGAGCCCACATAAGACACTTTAGAAACTCTATACAAAACTGTATGTTTCTAGAGCAGCTTTTTAGGCTGTGCGTTGTAATCAGTGTATAGACATAATTATATCTACCTAACTTATGTACTGACATAGGAAAAGATTTCTAAAATCAGGATAATTAATTTTCAATGATGACAATAGGTATCGAATTCTGGAATAATAATAATTCAGAATGTATAGGTAGTTAGTTACCAAATAATGTTAAGCTATGGCCATATTTTTACAATAATAGGTGGTCACAATTAATAGTTGTTGCTAATCTATATCTAACTTATACCTACTTTAATTAAAATATTTTAATAACTTTATAGTTTTTAAGAACTTGTGATAAGAAAGAAACTGACTGAAATAAAAATTAATTTTGTCTATCTGCATTTTTCTTTGCTGTACCTATTATTTCTGAAAAGAGGCTGTACAGGAACCTGAAATAAAATCTAGACTTTCGAGATTTTTGTTTAACTACTTCACGCTAGGTGGCAGCACAATTGAAAAGTACTAAAAGGAACCCCGGAACCAGAAGAAAGGCGTAAAGTTATCATGCTCAAAATAGCATAGAAATCACAAGCTATTGCCTCACAACAAAATAGTGAATTGAATCAACACTGCAATAACGTTCGTGGGGCCAAACAAGAGAGAAAAAAAAACATTATTGTCACACCAAATTTGATATTTGGAGTTTTGGCGGGAACGAGTTAACAACATGTCGTGCTGCAGTTTTATTTTCATGAAACTTAGATGTAACCCGAGTTGAATTGTTTAATTCTGGTGGAATGTTATTCAATTTAGTTCTGTGAAAGTGCACAAGTGTAGTGAAAGTAAAAATCAGTGTCAAACATGCAGTTTTCTCGTTGCCTCCAAATCTCCTATTAAGGTTATGGTAAACTTGCCACCGCTTTACTATAGCCCCTGACTTGACGGACTATGACGACTTTGACTGTATTGAAACACTTTAGGCCCGATTTATGAAAAATCGGGTCATAATTTGATGCAAAATATAACTTGACACTGGCTAAATGCACACGTGCGAAGCCATAATAAAAGAAAAAAAAATTTGATATTGCTAGATAACTGACAGTATGACAATGGCAGCAATCAAACTAATGACAATATCAGCCGAAATCATCAGCGATGACGTGAATTTTAGTTTTGTATTTTTAAACAAAAACATTTAAAAATTACTTTAAATCGCTTCGAAAGCAATAAAGAACTGATGCCTTAGTAATAATAGTGCCAACTCCAGTTACATTTACTTATAAACCACCGGTGAAATTACAAAGAAAGTATGATGAAGTACTCAACTTCGCCAACACCAAGTCTGAATAATTACCCTCGGAGTACGTCTCCCTTACCAGCCCCGGCTAATTACCAGCCTACAACAGCCAGCGCAGCCGCCAAACGTTACAAATACTTGAGGAGACTCTTCAAATTCAATCAGATGGACTTCGAGTTCGCGGCCTGGCAAATGGTGTATTTATTCGTGTCTCCACAGAAAGTTTTTAGGAATTTTAACTATAGGAAACGTAAGTGATAAAAGTTGAACTTATTATATCAAGGATTCTAAAATAATGATACTTAATTAAATACTTTTAAAACATTAAGCAGGTACCATACATGACTCACTAAAACATAATAGTCTCTCTTAAAAATATAAAAGTAAAATAAAATTGTATATCTTTTCAGACACAAAATCACAATTTGCGAGAGATGATCCTGCATTTCTTGTCTTACTCAGTTTATGGATGTTATGTAAGTATCAGTATAACACATACAAAAACTAGCTGCGATCCACGTAAGTCCCGATCCCATGGGAATATTGGGCTAAAAAGTAGCCTTTAAGTTACCCCAGGTCTCTAGCTATCTTCATACCGAGTTTCATTGCAATTGGTTCTATAGTTTTTGCTTGAAGGAATAAACAACATACACATAAACTTTCACATTTATAATATTAGTAGGATAGGCACGATAAACATAATCCTTTCCTCCTAGCTTAGTTGGTTCCTATTACTACTGCTATCTTCATTTATATTTTATATGTGTTGTTTTGTGCTTGTCTAAATAAATGTTTTTCTATTCTATTCTTTATTTCAGTATCATCAATATGTTTTGGCATGGCCATGAACATGTTAACACAGCAGATTGTGAAGCTCACACTGTACGTAGTTTTCGTCGACTTTATAGGAATGGGAATCATTGTTTCTACTGTTTTATGGTAAGTTTATTCATGTCTATATTAATACCTTAAAATGTGAAATTACATGTAAAACAATGGAGAATATGTACTAAATTTGTGCTTTTTCTTCTAAAAGAGTTCCAAATCACTCTATAGATGGTGTGTTCTATAATCACTATAATGTCTTCTTTCATTCATAGCTAGTGGTAAAAAATATAGAAAATAATTATATTTGATTGATTTTTTCTAGCAATTAAAACAATTTTTCAATTCTAACAATTTAATTTTAATGCCTTAACCCACAAATATAAACATTATGGAGTATTCTCATCCCCTTTACTTTATCCCATACTTTGTAAAAAGCATTCTAGTTAAAAAATACTTTAGGGGGGAAATGTAACTTACACCTCCCATTATACCCCAAATATGATGCTCTGTTAGATTCCCCACTATTGAGGTTTTACCACTATCCCTCAAATGGGGTATCCATTTGAGGGATAGTGGTAAAACCTCAATATTTCTTGAAAAAATATTGTTATTCTAAAACCAGCCCCCTGGGACAAGATTATTTAATTGTAAGATAATAAATTCATCATAAGATGAAACTTTTCTACCATTTTTTTTTCCCTGATGCAAGACCACTTAATATTTTCATGGGTTATGCTATTTTATCAAACAAATCTGTTGATTGGCGATATCGCTTATAGATAGCAATCTTGTCTAAGGGGGCATGTGAGAACTTTATCAATATTTTAACAGTTGGTGCCACCCAGGGCTTCAAATTGCCATAATAATCTATATGTTCACCCATTCTCCATCAGGTATTTCAGCAACAAGTACCTTCTCCGCGAGAGCGGCGCGGGCGACGCTGAGTGGGGCTACGCCTTCGATGTTCACATCAACGCGTTCTTCCCACCGCTCTCCTTGCTGCATGTCTTCCATATTGTACTGTTTATTAGTAAGTCTATACAAACTTTCACTCGCGATTTCGTCAGCGTGGGGGTTGATTTTCCAAACCTCTTTCTTAAAGACATTTTATCTATCTGTCACACAACTCACGGCATAGGGTTTAGCTGTTTCCACACTTATGCCTGAATATTCATACGAATCTAAAATGTTTAGAGGCCCCCTAAATATTTAATACCTTTTGAATCCTTCACTTAAATGTCAATTTTCGCCACTTAAGATAAATAGCCGTGCAGTATTCGGGCGTTGTTAGCCTCTTCATTTGGGTCACTTTCAATGTGAGAACATCAATCTTGTCACTAGCAGCTGCTGCAGGCCTCGGGAAGAGATGCCGGCGATTGAGGAGACCGCCTATTAGTCTAAGATCCCGCTGCGGGATTGGTGTGCTCATCGACTTTTTGTTTAAAACCAAATTTTTATGTTTATTTATAATTAATAGAATATATATTTACTAGGGTGCCTATCAAAATTTGGCCGCCATTATTTTTAATTAAATTATTTTTAATTGATTTTTGGTAAAAAATTTCGTTTATTTATTTTTTAAATAAAATAACGTCTACATCACGGTAATTAATATGAAGATTCAAAAAAATCACGGTTGCCGTTGCGCACCTGGCCGCACCTCTTTGCAGCCAGGTGTAAACAGGTATGATTTCGATAAATTTATACGTTTATAACCTATTTTCATTAATTATATGTCAAATTGAAGCTAATTTTTTTCTATTAATTATCATATAAAGTTGCTTAATTAAATCTGGCCGCAAATAAGGGTTACTGGCTGTTAAAGATAATAAATATTTAAGGTAGAGTGAAAGAGAGTTAGCGCGTAACATCATTTGTCAGAAGAGGACAGCGATTGCCAGCTGTGCGACGCTTTTAAGCCATTGCGCATGCGTCGAATGTTAGTGTTCTCAACTGAACAGATGCAGCATTTTTATTCTAACATAAAAACCACGCTGTTTTGGAGTTCGTAATAAACAACTTCGGCCCTTGAATTTATTAATTAAAAATCCAGAAATTCAACAGGTTTTTGCGTCTTTAACGAATCCTACTGACATCTTCAATGAAAACAAAATTGATGCAGTCCAAGAGTTTACGTGCCTTATGTATGGAATACCAAAGTGTCAAAGTGTAAATACCGCAAGATTTTTATTATTTAACAAAATGTACGCTTCAAAACAAAATAATGAAAAATTTATGAAGAGAATTAAAGGATTGGACTCGACGCACATTCCACCGTGCTGGAAATCTTTGAAACAAAAATTGTTGCGGACAATCTTTGTTAATTCGATGTGGTTAAATGCCACTGAACCAGACTGCATCAAATTCAGTCCAGAAAATAATGGCTGGCTGGTACTAGATGGTTTTTTAAAACCAACATGGTTCCTGGGCGACTCAACTCCAACGCAAGTAAATAGTGTGCTATGTGAATCCACGAACAAAGCTTCCGATAACGACGATTCTGATATTTGTAGCGATGAAAGTGATAGCTCTGATGACAGTACAACTGAAAGCTCCGATGATTCAGATTTTTAAATAAGAGTTACGGAAATATAAGAATTATAAGATAATTTTTTTAATTTTTTAATTGACTTAAATGTTTAATTAATATGTAACAGACAATTGAATACTTGAATAAAATCTAATAAAATTTTTAAATAATACTTTCACAATAAAATTTTCTTTTACTTAAGTCACCTTGGTTTAATTTTTTTATTTTTTAAATTAATATTAAATATCGACGTTCGAATTAGCAAATTATCTAACTCCATTTTAGAGAATCTTTTATTTGTACGAAAAAAACAATTACTTCAAAATTTATTATCATTTTAAAAAACCATTTAATATCATTAATATCTAATAGAGATATAATATTTAAGTTTGAATCATTCAAATAATTTATAATTCGATTATTGCTTCATCAAAATGTTAAAAAAATCACCCTCTAAAAAATAAGGAGATAGACAAATTGCTAACTAGACTGTCGATATATCAAATCAATATTAATTTTTTGTTGCAATTTTTAAATTTGTTATTTTGAAAAAAATTACATATTTTTTGGAGTATTTATTATAAGTCGTCTCTATTACTCCCCGGTGGTTGAGAACACTAACGTTCGACGCATGCGCAATGGCTTAAAAGCGTCGCACAGCTGGCAATCGCTGTCCTCTTCTGACAAATGATGTTACGCGCTAACTCTCTTTCACTCTACCTTAAATATTTATTATCTTTAACAGCCAGTAACCCTTATTTGCGGCCAGATTTAATTAAGCAACTTTATATGATAATTAATAGAAAAAAATTAGCTTCAATTTGACATATAATTAATGAAAATAGGTTATAAACGTATAAATTTATCGAAATCATACCTGTTTACACCTGGCTGCAAAGAGGTGCGGCCAGGTGCGCAACGGCAACCGTGATTTTTTTGAATCTTCATATTAATTACTGTGATGTAGACGTTATTTTATTTAAAAAATAAATAAACGAAATTTTTTACCAAAAATCAATTAAAAATAATTTAATTAAAAATAATGGCGGCCAAATTTTGATAGGCACCCTAGTAAATATATATTCTATTAATTATAAATAAACATAAAAATTTGGTTTTAAACAAAAAGTCGATGAGCACATCAATCCCGCAGCGGGATCTCGTACTATATTGATTGGCCTATTGATCTGCCACGCTTGCACTAAATTAGCACGTGATGTCGGTTTTCGTCCGCCTCCATGCTTCCTCTGCAGAGGGCTATCTGTACAGTCGGCAGCATAATTGCAAACCCACCATAGAGCTCCAAAACGGCTGTTATAAGAATGTTTTCAACACAAGCAAAATTCTAATCACCTTCTTTAGTTAAGGTTTAAAGTTTTTTACTCAAGCAAAAATGATTAGAATTTAAACATTCCAATAATAATAATTTTAGAACTCCATGGTCTGCAATAAGCTGCCGTCCATACATATTTTTGAACATGCATACATGCACATGGTATTTATGTTTTACTTTTGTGTACCCAACTGGATGTATTTATATGTATAAAGAAAGAAAGAAAGAAAACTGATTTATTCAACAACCCTTAAAAATAATAACAAGTTTTTTATGTAATAAGTTTGTAAATAATAAAAATAACAAAACTAAGTACATTATTAAAATGAAAACTAAATATTTCAAATAATAACAGCTAAATTAAACTATAAACTTTAACTTAAGGTTGTTGAACGAGATGCAACTCAGCTTTATGCTGTCCTTGCAGCACAAGGACAGCGCTGGTATTCTGTTGCACCTCTTTCCATGATTTTACAAAAAATACGTACTTATATGTTTGTGTATATGTATATGTTTGTGTATACTAAGAAATTTGTTTAAATGATATGTATATTCTTCCAGGTCTACTCGGTGAGAATGGTTTTATATCGTGTTTCGTGTCGAACACGTTCTGGTTGGCCGCATTCATCTATTATTTCTACATCACATTCTTGGGTTATAGCAGTGAGTATGATTTCATTCATTCTATACTAGTCACCTATACTAGCACGGTTTGCGGTTTTACCAGCTTAAGACCAGGTGCTAATAAAGCTACCAAAATCGACCTTTGTTTTAAGCAACTCTAAGTAATCAAATACTCTTTTTTTATTTGGATATAAATGGATATTGTAGTTTAATAACCATATTTTTGTTTATTGTGGTTGAAAACATGATATGAACAACTTCGTTCGATAAAAAAATGTTATAAAACAGAGAATTATTAGATCGTTTATCGGGTTTTATTCAAAAATAGTTAACGTTTGTTTCTAAAGATGAATCAAATGATAGGGTTTGACCTCTAGGAACTATATTTGTGGATAATAATGCTAAAATGTTTTGCATATCGATCAAATATAACAGTTAGCACGCAGCACGCTACGTCTTTGAGAGCGGGGGCTAAGGTAATGTGAATACCTACACACGGTACTGGAAGAGCGCCTTAAGTCTGGGGGAATCCTGCTAAAGTTATAATTGTGGAAGTTTCTGTGTATATTTGTTACGCCTTTAAGCAAATACTTCTGAACCGATTGGGATGAATTTTGGTATCATTTTTTTATGCCGATATTCCCACGGGATCGGAAGTTACGCGGCGCAGCTAGTGTTTTTATAAATTCTTAACTAGCTATAACGGGTTAGTTTGCTTAAATCTTCATTGCATGGGAATTTTCAGAAATCGCTTTTTAGTGCTCACTTATGATGGCACAGAAGTTCAGTTGTCTGGTTACCATAACACGAACGTAGTTGCTTAACTCGAGGCTAAATATCCTGCAATATTCATATGGAATTCCTGTGCAAGATTTCAAGTTTCTAGACCCAGCGGTTTAGGCTATGTGTTGCCATCAGTCAGACAGTGAAAATTGTGTTTTATAAAATACCAATGTTTTTACTTAATTGTACATGAATACGGGCTGTTTTCCGCAATTAGACCCTTTTGGGTCCTTTTTGCGTGAGGACGGAGTAGGCTTGCCTAGCACCTACTACCTTCTCAGCTTAGTCGACCATGTCCAGAGGAGAGAACTTGTCAATACTTCTAGAGCCAACTAAGCCGCGGGTTTCATCACCGTAAGAGCAATGTCAATTAGCGACCTTTAGAATGAAAATCGAGGTATCTACAACTAAGCCAACACCTTATGTTTTAAGTTGTTTTGTTTTATTTCCAGATCTGCCGGTAGTCCGTAACGCGAGGATATTCCTGTTCCCGTTGCCGATCCTGGTCATCCTCTACGTTATCTCATTGATCATCAACTTGAACCTCAGCAACGTCATGATTAACTTCTACAAATATAGAGTACTTTCTATGTCATAATCCTAATTTAATTATGTAACTAGTTTTACTCGCATAAGTCCGTAGAATTATCTTGATAAAAAGTAGCTCATGTGTTATTCCAGGACTATAGCTATCTACATTTCAAGTTTCATCAGAATCGGAGAGTACCTAACAAAGGAGTTTAGCTCCCAAAAGATATACTACTCACTCACCTAGCTATTTGTATTCCAGTTTTATAATAATCATGCATTTAATCATTATTTAGCATGTATATTGTAATTTAACTATTGAACAATCTATGTACCAAATTGGACACACTAAGCATCTTCTAACTGTCAATTAATGATTAAGTAGGTACTTATGTATTTTATTTTGATTATGTGCATACTATGGTATTAACAATTATACTGGTGTCTCTGTGTAAATATGTAAATGTAATGATAATTAAATAAAACTAATATGTATATTAAATTACATTTTAATTCCTTTTATTACATATAAATTAATCGTCATCTAATATTATAATTTCGTCAGAAGATATAGGCTTAGGTCGTTCACTAAATGGTAAAGACTTTTTCGCTTCAGGTTTCTTAGATTGAGATGGTTTAGAAGTCTTGGTAATTGTTAAGGACGAAGGTAATTTACTGATTGATGCAGTGATTTCTTTATGCTTTGTAACAGGATGGTGTTTCTGTCTCTCTGCCAGCTTTTCTTGTAAAGTCTTGCCGGGACTGACTTGCTGGTGCGACATTTGCGATTTATTATGCATAGTGCTTGTACTGCTTGAAGCGTGGGCTTGAGAAGATTTACTGGAACCGCCGTAAGACCCAAGATTTGCCGCCAACGATGCAGGTAGAGTCGTTAAAACTGTGCCCATACTAGGTGTTATACTAGGTGCTGAGGTCGATTTCTGGAGGCCTGTCATCACGGGCGTTGGTGTCGCTTTTGTCGTTGTACTGGTAAATGACTTAGTTTGCTTCACCTGGGTCTGTGGGGCTGATGCTGGTGCTCTCGTTGTCCCTGGTTTAGGACCACGCTTTTGTTTCTTTGCAGGCGATGATGGTAAGTATGATGATAAAGATTGCCCTAAAAATTGCCGGTAGAACTCTGCTTGGAAAGAGTTTTGCAAAGAGTTCTGTAAAGATGCTTGTAATGTGTTTTGTAAAGACGTGTATCCGGCTAAAGCGCTAATATTGCTTAAATAAGACAGCGATAAGGCGGCTGCGGTTTGTTGGGACAACATTGGGTCGTTGAGCATTGGAAGATAGGTTTGGAAGGCCGTTGCCATTTCGTGAGCTGACATCTTAGGCAGAGTAGTGTTGGTGGACGCAGTCGATGTGGATGCAGATTTCGTCGTAGGTTCAGGTTTATGCTGAGTAGCAACGCTTGATGATGCTGGTTTCGAAGCTTCCACTTGTTTTGTAACTTGTTTCTTCTGCGCACTTTGATTCTTATCCATACTAGCTAACATAGCTTCATGTTTTAACTGTTGGATTACCCTCTGGCAGTACTTCATGCTAAGGTCAACGAGATTCATATTATCAGTGATAGGTTCATTGGTTACCAATTTGAAACCCTCCACCAGTAAGTTGGTAAACTGCTTTGAGTTTGGTTGTTTTTGGGCTCTCTGATACGCTCTGTAGATGTCTAGCATTAAACTTTTCAACGCTTGTTGTTCAACATCATTGCTCTTCAAATCTGCTTGTTGACTAAATTTGGTTAACTGACCTTTGAGAGACTGAATGCAAAGCGAAAATGCTTGTTGCGCCAACTCTTCCCTATCAGAATCCCTTACGTACTTCTTATCAGGCTCCGGTATCCTCTGTAACTGCAAACTGAGTTCCAGCAAAGTCTTGTGATCATCTATTTCTTTTAAAATCTCCATTGTTAGAAGAACAGATCTGCTCATGTGGAAAGAAAACCCTCCTGCTCTATCTACTTCAGCAAGTGGAATTTTCCAAATATTATTGAAGAAGTTACTGTGTTTTCTTTCGCTGAAAAGACCACCTTGCTTCTGTCCAGCTCTAGAGGTAAAATTAGACAGCATCAGATCTCTGCATCTTTCAATATTTTTGCCTTTCTTGTAGTAGAAGTGGTAGTGCGCGACTCTGTATATTGCTTTGTAGTGCGGTGGGAATCTACTGGCGCAGTCTTCTAAGGAATCTAAACAAGCTGATATTATTTTCATCAGTTCATCGTCAGTTAGAGGTTTAGAATCATTTGAATTTGTTGATGCAACGCTATCTTTGCTGGAATCGCTAGAGCTGTCGGAGGAAGATTCGCTTGAACTTGATTCAGATGATGACGACGAGCTACTGCTCGAACTTGATTCTTTCTTTTCAGTTTCCACATCTTTCTTTTCTTCGCTCACTTTTTCAATAGTATCTTGTCGTATTTCATCTGTAGGCTTGGGTGTTTCATTCACATCCTTAATTTTATCTTCCGGGTGTTTAGTTGGAATGTCTTGCTTGGGTTCTGTTGGTGAAACATCAATTGTCGGTACTGGTATTGTGTCTTCAGTCTCAACTTTTTGTGCAGGAACTTGTCTTTCCGTGTCGTATGACGCTGATCTTCTCACTTTTGCAGCCGCAATTTCGAGTTTCAATCTTTTAGATTCCTGTGTTTCTTCTTCCCCTGCGTCACTTATAGACCGTTTTAAAATATTAGCAGCTGGAGCGACTTGAGCGGGCTCTTCCGGTTTAGGCTCACTTTCAGTATCACCGTTGTCTTTTCTTGCCTTTTTAGAAAACGGCCCTTTCTTCCACTCTTCTATAGAATTCATGAAAACCTTACCCACTGATACTGAGATGGGTTTATTTTCATGTTGTTCGATGTATTTTAAAATAGATGCGTGAATTCTATAATGTAGCTCTAAGACTTCTATGCATAAATGTGTAGGAGAATTGTAGTTGATTTTCGAAGGATAGGTAGCTTCAGTTTCTTGTAAACTCTTTACGCCTTTTAAGTAGTAATCGAGATAAACATTAGGCGGTTTATTGCGCTTCTCCGCCACTTTCCCTAACATATAGTAGTGTAACCAAGAATCTTCATTAGCCTTTCCTCCATCGTTACTGCTATTGAGATCATTTAATACTGTCATAAAACACTTCTGGGTCGTATCTAACATGTCTTCTTTTTGTTTCTCTAAGGATTCAAAATCTTCCATGCTTAATGACTCACTAGCTTGCTTGAGCAGTCTTGAGCAGAATGAGTGAACTGTGTACACAAAGATACCATATTCGATCCACATATTGCAGTGAGTAGGATCAAGCTGTAAAGCTCGCCTAAAGCATCGTATGATAGATTTAGCAGGATTTAGGAATTCCCGCTCGTTGTTGAGATTCTTACAGGAGTTTAATATTCTCTCCAAATTAACAGCTTTAGCTAGAGATATCTCCGCCCAAGACTCAAGACGGTCATTATTAACTACAACATCCAAGGTATTATATTTGACAGCCATTTTGCCCTCCTCTTTTTTGAAATAGTAGTCTCCTAATAAGAAGTAGATATCCCTCATTTTATAGGGCAACAATGGTGGTACATTAGGCAGTTTATCTTCCACGCCTTTGATGTATTTCTCTACATCTGGGACGTACTTCTGAGGGTCGTGTTCTGGAGGCATAAGAGCTAGAATACGATGGAATAGCTGTTCCGAGTCAGTGGTTATACCGGATATTTTGCCTTCTAAAGCCGGGAGCTCTTGTGGCCTAAATATTTCGTACACTTGCTGTGCTCTTTCCCAGTCAAAGGCTTGTGGCGTTACATTGTGATCGACTAAGTATTTCAACTTGTTTTTTCGAGATGGATATCCAAAGAGGCAATAGACACATTGCTCCATGAACTGGCACACTTGTTCTAGACATTTTGACAGAGCTGGAGATCTTAACCTTGGCACAACTGTATCTAGGGTAAAATATAAGAGTTTGCTTTCTGAATTGCAACACCAACCTCTAAAACCAAGCTGTTCGTGAGCAATAAATAACAGCAGAAGAGGATTAGGAACTTCATCAGGTTCTTTGTCTCCGTCTTTCTCGACGCGCCCTCGGCCTTGATCGTCTTCCCGCTGCAAAATATAATGCATTATTATCCATGGAGTGACTGTCCCAAGTGGCATATCAGATGCCTTGGTCTCCACTTGATGCCCAATTATCCGAATCAGATCTTCAAGGCCTTGGCTAAGCTCTTTCTGAGACACGGAATCAAGACAAGACAAACCTTCAGTAGTCAGAATATGCTCTATGCAACAGAGAATTTTAACAGTTGTCAGACTCCATTTGTCATATTCTGTAGAACCTGAAGTGTTTCGGAAATAGTACTTTAGAGCTTCGTGAAGGCAAATAAGAGACCATTTGAAGCAGGTGTCTACATTTCCCAAGGCCCAGTAAGCATCTAATATAAGAGATAACTGTGCAGCAAAATCAAGGGACATCTCTTTCTCCTGATCTTTAGCCATTGACTTACAATGATCGAAAGAATCCATAACTATTGACAGGACTTCATCATAATTACCTTGTTCATATAAATCCATTACTGTAGATAATTTCTTGTTTCTTTCTAAAAATTTTATGCTGGCTAAGATTTCAGTTTTGTTTATGTTTGGTTTGAAAGTAAAATTAATAAGTTGAAGATTGAAAGATTCTTCATTTTCTCCCATTGGCTCAAATTCGTCTAGAAGTTGGTATAGACAGTCTAAAGCTAATTCTTCATCGTCATTTATAAAATTAATATGAAACCTGACCCATAATTGACGCAACAACAAGTTTAGAAAGTCTGCTTGGGAGAAAATATTTGGCTTCAAATACAGAGTTATGTTAATAGCCTCTATGGCAACCAAACTATGCTTTTCCTTCACTTTAGTATTTAGATTACATTTTTCAGTAACTGAGAACTCTTCAACTAGTATATTAACATTACAGTAGTGGATCAATTCATCTTTATTTTCATCTGAACAAGTAGGGCTATCAACATGATTATTATAACATGTATTTGCTTCAATAAATATTTTTGGCAACCCATCAGGCCATGCTACTCTCCACTTCTCTGATAATATACTTAAGAATTCCTTTAACATATCAATGATATCTCTTTTAATTTCAGTATATTTTTTTATAAATGCTTTCACATCCTTCTGTTCAAGCTCAGTACCAAAATATTCATCATTTTCAATATTTTCTGCTTTTGGCCCCTCATCAAATAATTTTTCAAGATCTTTAATTTCAGGTGAAGAAGCTCTTTCTTGGTTTTCTTTCTTTTGAACTGCTTCTGGGGAAAGAAAAGTTGGCACCATTCTACGGAGCATATCATAGATGTTGCTGTCGGTCTCATCTTGACGATTGGCTGGTTTTTTGCGCCCTGATCTCCTTTTGTTACACCATTCCCACTGTTGTAGAAAGCTTAAATCACTACCTCTTCGACGTACTGGGGCTTTCTTCTTGGGTTCAGGAGCTACTTCCATAGCTATCTCGACCGGAACATTCTCAACTGGAACAATCTCAACATCGCTTTCAACTTTCTCTGTATCTGTCATAGCTTTTTGATCCTTATCTGATAAGTTGTTAGTTTCACTTTCAGATTCATTCTCTGGATTTCTTTCTCCTTCTGTACTGTTTTCTTTTACTTGTTTGTTTTCAACAGGGTCAGGTTCCTTAGGCTCCTCGCACACTTCCATCGGTTCCTCTTTGGTCTCCTTTTCAAACACAAGTTCTAAGTAACAGGCATGACTGAAGTAATTCTCTGTCATGTAATGATGCATGTGGACTAAAGAGTCGCCAACAGAAAGCCATGTGAAATCTGTTATAGGGTTCTTTAATTTTAGATCTGGTAATTTGCTTTTGAATTCTTCTGCCCGTTGCTGTTCTAAGAATATGTTATGGATATCATCAGCTTCTTTTATTAACTTCTCGGCTGCTTGTTCATCTATGTCTTCATCTTTATTCTCGTCCCATTTGTATTTAGGATTCAAATACTCCATGTAGTCTTTAATGTACGGAAACATTGTATATATGTGTTTTCTATAAGCCAGACCCCTTAGATACCCAGGATCAAGCTGCAGCGTATCGTAAATAGTAATAATACACTCTTCTTTGTAGTTTAAACCGAGTAGCAATGTCACAATCTTGTCGAGGCATGGCCAGTGACGCGGATTACAATCGGCGCCTCTCTGGAATGCATGTAGAGCCGTTTCGTACCGCTTAACTCGCAAGCAGAGCTGTCCTAGCCTGTGCCACAGTGTTACGTCCGTATCATCGAGCTCTGCGGCAGCGCAATACGCCTCTATAGCACCTTCAACATCGTCACCGGCACTCAACATCGACGCCAAATTCTTATTACACAAATACTTCAAATTGAACAAAGGACCCGCCGCTTTTTCACCTGGGCCGGGTTTCTTAACATCGTAAAGTAATTCCGTATCTACAAGATCCTTGAGAAGTTGCGTGGCATCCTTCAGATTGCCTTTGCGTTGCAGTTCAAGTGCCTTCGCGTATTGCTGTAGTGCGATTTGCTCCAATGCTTCTCTGGTCACTTCTTCCTCAGATGCGCTTTCTTCCTCCGATTCATCGTTGAGCGCTGATATTTTAATCATGTTTTCAGAGTACTTTTATCAATGTTTTTATTTATAATTCGGATTTTTGATAAACAAAGAACCACCAAATCAAACAGCGGCTGGAGTTGACATTGACAGATAATAACAAAGTTTTTTTTTTTTCCTTTATTATGGCTTCGCACGTATGCATTTAGCCAGTGTCAAGTTATATTTTGCATCAAATTGACCCGATTTTTCATAAATCGGGCCCAAAGTGTTTCAATACAGTCAAAGTCGTCATAGTCCGTCAAGTTAGGGGCTATATTAAAGCGGTGGCAAGTTTACCATAACCTTAATAGGAGATTTGGAGGCAACGAGAAAACTGCATGTTTGACACTGATTTTTACTTTCACTACACTTGTGCACTTTCACAGAACTAAATTGAATAACATTCCACCAGAATTATACAATTCAACACGGGTTACATCTAAGTTTCATGAAAATAAAACTGCAGCACGACATGTTGTTAACTCGTTCCCGCCAAAACTCCAATAACAAAGTTATTATGTTTTTATCCCGATACGATAGGAAAATTAATACTTCTTACCATACTACCTCGCTTCAGCCTCGTGAGACATTTTCATTTTCGTCTTTCATATAAAATTATCTTCCGACTTCTTGTTTCGCTAAATCTAGTGATCATTTTGTTTTTTTCACTTCCAGCTCTAGAAAGTCTTTTACGAAGCGTACTTGTAGTTATTTGAGGAAGGGAAAAATGCTTAACAGAAGAAAATAACACAGCCATATCAATGGCCGTATCATCGGCCTGCGATCATAGAAAAAAAAAATGGTCTGACATTCCGACTGTTTGACTTTGATGGCTTTGTGATTAATACAAAATGTTAAAATCGATTTTTTTTTTTGAGGTTATTTCCGAGTTTGATATCTATCGAAAATAAAAATAAATAAAAACTACTTGAATTTTCAACAAAATTTCATCTAAAATGATTCCACAAACCGTACTATCGAAACGGTTCGTACCAATAATCATACAAACAGCTCAAGCGCACAGAAAACCTCGCTGGCTTCCAGTTGCAAAGAGCAAGATCTACCGCATTCCAAAGCGCCCAGAAATCCCTGAAGAAGAACGCCTTGAGTTATTCAGACTAAATAATAACTACAAGACACAAATGCGAGCCATACGGTGGTTCTACCACGAAAATATGATCAGAGAGAAGTCCACGAGAGACAGCGCAAGTTCAGAAATGTCTATCCGTTTGGAAGCTGAAGATTGGACTCGTTGCGTCGAGTTAAACGAGAAATGGAACAAAGAAGTCGCACTCGAGAGAGAGGAGAGACGGAAGACGGAGCTAGCCAAGATAGAGGAGTATGCTCTACAAAAAATTGAGAAAGTAGATGCAGAACTAAAGGAGAAGATAGCGAAGGCTTCTAAAGAGATTAGACGTGAGAAGGTAAGGTTTTAGAATATTTAGCAGCAGTTAGTGAGAATATTTAATCTCTGCACTCTTACTGCAATGCTCTGAATGCATTTACACAGAGCATTGCAATAAGTGTGCGGAGAAAACTTGCAGTGTTTTGTGCTACAAGGTGTTGCACATTACTACTTTTGATGTGGTTTGTCTCTTACAATTTTATTTCTAAACCACTGAACCAGTTTTGGTATATAGTTGAGACCTTGGATAAGGACCGGCTACTTATCTTTAACCTGGACTTATGCAGATGGGTAGTTCTATTAACCAATCATATTATTTTCCAGGAGCTGAGCAAAACCTTCATTACACCAGAGACCCTGGACTCTGCCATCGACCATGCCCTGGCTAATCCTATTGACTACAACTATGCCTTAGATTTAAAAGGCAACAGATATCCTGGTAGAGACACTCCTATTGTACCACCAAAGGAACAGAGTACAAAGGCTAGTAATGTCTAGATTTAATGAGGATTTGTTTTGTAAATAGTTAGGTAATACTAATAAATTATTTGTTAAGATATTCTTTTGTTATATTATTATTTTTCCAAGCTCCAATGGCATGTTTTTTGAATTGACTCAACCAGCTATGTTGCAACAGCCATGGTCACAAAGAGGACACTTCCTCACCTCTCCCCTGATACTAAAAATGTATAAGCTAATCCTAAATTCTATGCATCATTTGACTTTATTTTTTATTTCATTGGAGGTACAATATTTGGGAACACTGATAAGTATTTAAATTTAGAAGAAATAAGAATAACTTTGTACTTAGTAGTTATGTCAAACACATTTATTGAAATAAGCTATTTGTGGTTAAATAATTATTATATAAAGCAAAACTTAATGCAATTATTAAATCACTAGTTGTCTATTAGATCACTTACTTCAGTAATTAATAGGTCTTTAATCACTAGCTGTCTATTAGATCACTAACTTAGTGCTTTAATAAGTGATTAAACATTTTAATAGTTTCAGTACAAAGCAGGGAGTCCTAGGTCATCGTCTTCTAAGCTGCCATTTGAAAAATCATCTGAAATAAATAAAATATATTACTTAAAACACATTTTTAACACTAAGGATTACTGCAGTAAAAATGTTAATCAAATTCAGCCTTAGTTAAAATGGTATCCCAGCACCTCTTTCTCCATATAAAAATATTCACCTATTTACTACTTGAATAATGCCACTGGAGCAATAATTTTTCTTTTCATAAAACCAAGGTTTACTGTCTCTGTGATTTATGTAATGTTTGTGCACACAATTGACAAAAACTACAAATTGGACTCTTATAATTTAAGAATAATAAATACTATCTAATACATATTAAAATACCTATAAGACTATACTTACCAGTGAAAAATTCATCCTGATAAGAGTAATCGAAAGACATGGAGTGCTGCGTTCCAACAGGTGGTGGAGTTGCAGGTGGTGACTCATGCCTCGAGATCTCAGGTTCTGGCAAAAGGTACTCAAATAGCTCCCGGTGATCATCTGGTAAAATAATTAACAAGTTATTCATCATAAAAATTAAAAGCCTTAATATCGTAGGTCATTGCAAATAGTGGCATCTAGCCCCAAGCTAAGTTAATAGGTTTGTATTGTGTTATGGTGCTGGAATCACAGAGCTTGGAAGCAAGATGTTTTTATTAGTAGTCAATATAGTTGAGCTTTTTCTCAGCAAATCAAACTATGTACTTTAACTAGAGGGTAGTTTTATATTTAATTTTGAATGAGTTTTATTGACTTACCTATTTTTTTTGGTCTAGTGAACTCCACATCCTCCATTTTATAGTTATTATCACTGTAAATGAGGGTCCCTAGGTTTACAGCTTTTGGAGTGAACGCTTTTCTAGCTGGAGTAGTACTTTGTAATGCCTTCCCCATGTTTGAAAGGAAAGATTTCTTAGGTTCGGAAGCCTTCTTAGTCGGTTCGTTTGGCTTGTAGGGACCCGCTGTCACGCTTTTACCCATGTTTTCTGCAATATAAATGTTTTAGGATAATTTAGACTGCATTTTCGAAGGTTTTTATTGAGGATTAATGGGAATAATAGTAAGAAACAGTAAACTTTACCAATGTTTGATAACGGTTGCCGAGTAACATTTTTCACGGTTTGTCGTGTTAAATCGTCTCCAAATATAGTGAAAAGTGTTTCAGCCATGTCTTCAGTTTGTAGTGATTACCCAGTAAATTAATAAACTTCCTCGAGTTATTCACAGTGAAAATTAAAATAGCCGTTGTTTGTATGAATATCGTCCGCCGTCCGTTGGTATACTTTCTTTTGAAAACAAAACAGTAGGGTGTGGTGTGGGGATTTATACAATTTGTTTTTCTCGCTCTTCATAAATAAATAAGAAAGAGATAACAAATCTACAGGCTAAAAAACTACAAACACAACGCTCAAATTGGTATTATTAACGTCAAGTGTCAGAGAAACGACAAATGTCTAATAAACATCACTCCTGCTGTCAGAACATATGTAATTGTTATTGTAGCACTTTCTTGAAGAAAATTGACTGAAATTAGTTAAAATGTCCGAAGATAAATCATCTAAATCCAACGGCTTGGGCACAGATCCATTGCAGAGGCTTGCTTCATTCAAACCGCCCCGGGATTTGTCGCTGGGCGGTGTAAAACCGAATAAGAAATTGTTCACACCAAATCTCAATGTGTCCCGGAATAAAAACAAAAGGTATGTGAGGGCTTTATGATTGCAAATACTAGCTCTACAGTCTATCTATTATCTTGCGTAGATCCCACGGGCAAATTCTGAGAATCTTACCTAATTGAATTATGCTAAATCTCGTGGTAATTTTCTCTAGAAATATCTTACACTAGCTGCGCTCCGCGGTTTCACCCGCGTAAGTCCCGATCCCATGGGAATATCAAAATAAAAAGTAGCCTATAGCCTTCCTCGATAAATGGACTATCCAACACAAAAATAATTTTTCAATTCGAATCAGTAGTTCCTGAGACTAGCGCGTTCAAACAAACAAACAAACAAACTCTACAGCTTTATAATATTAAATATAGATCTCGTGGTAATTTTATTTTAACTATCTTTTACGACATCTATTTATCTAAGACATTAAACCCTGTGCTAAATCTCATGCTACTTGACCAGTGGTTCCAATATGCATTGCCTATCAAAATAACCAAATTAATTTAAATATTTTTTCTTTGTTTTTCATATTTTTACCAACATCATCAATTTTATTGCAGTTCTAGTGCAACAGATGACAAAGATCATAAGAAAGGCGATAACCGCAAAGATCGTAGAGATAAGAATAAAAACAAGCACTTCAAAAATGGACCTAATGTTATCAAATCGAGTGGAGTTTTCTCAGAAGGTAAGGATTTGTTTACCAGGATGATTCTTAGCTAAATCTAGCAAAAAGTATTAAACCATTTATAATATTTTACATTTGAATAAAAAAATTATAAGACTCTTTTAGAGGTGTTTTTGTGTTTTTTTTTTCTATCGAATCTAAATAATTGTAGGAATATAGTATTTCGATACTAATCATAAAAACTATATTATAAATGTATTGTGATTAAATCATACTTTTACGAGTTATATAGGCATTATGTCCTCCATTACAATTTAAGTCCTCATATGATAATATAATGTTCCAGGGCTCGGCAGTGTTGAGAGACATTCAAGCAGGATTTCTTACACAAGAGATTCTGAATCATCAGCCGCTACGCTACAGAAGCCTACAATTAGAGTTAGAGATTTTGTTAAGGTTTGTATGCTATGTATTTTTAAATCAATTTTTTTTGTAAACAGGACGTCTTCCAGATTTTAAATATATCAGGATAATTAATTGATTTCTGGACGTGGAATGTAAACAATATTTTTATATTAATGACATTAAGTTTTGAATTTGGACATAATGGTATTTATTACCTATTTGATTTAATTTTGTGAATTAGTTATTGCCATTTTTTGGGCCAATAAATAACTGAATGAATAAAAGTAGGACTGAGTATTTTGCCGGGTTTGATTCCTGCCAAAAAAATATATTTACGTTCAGCATTTGTTTAGAGTCTGGGTTTTTCTGTATATATTTGCCTAGTTGCTTAGGTTCCGACTAGATGGCGCTGTGTACATTGCCTTGAAATATTGATTTATAATTCCAGATAGACAAGGAGCTTGAAGAACAAAAGATAAGGTCTGTGTTCGGAGAAAGTGGAGTTGATGATGAAGAAGAAAGTGTGGACTTTAGGAAGATTAAAGAGAAGAATGCACCAATCAAACTGCCTGTTGATGATGGAGGTATAATAAACTAGTCATGTACCTTGAGCTAACCCAATTTGCTGCCAAACGCAACGCACCAGAAATACTAATCGCTTACAATTAATATTGTTGACAAATGTGTTTTGTTTTTCTCAAAGTGCTGAGATAGAATTGTAGGTGAAATCTTTACCATCTCAGCACTCTTGAGAAAAACAAAACACATTCGTAACAATCAACAATTTTCACCACCAAAGTCTAATGTACTTACAGGTCTCTATTATAAAGTGAAACAGGAGACCATCATAAAAAATGAGCCCGACGAGGAAACGGCCGACGTCACAGATGGTAAGGCAGTTTACACATTGCAAATATAACCATCAATGTTTTTTTAAGGTTCCGTACCCAAAAGGTAAAAACGGGACCCTTTTACTAAGACTCGTCCGTCCGTCTGTCACTATGCTGTATCTCATGAACCGTAATAGCTAGACAATTGAAATTTTCAGATGTATTTCTTTTGCCGCTACAACAACAAATGCTAAAAACAGTATAAAATGAATGATTTGACGACCCAGTTAGCACAATGGTTACCACGCCCGCGCCGGACTGCCAAACACAGGGTTGCGGGTTCGATTCCCGCTTCAGACAAATATTTGTGCTTAGATATTTGTCTGTGGTCTGGTTGTTTCTATGTATTATAAGTATATATTTACAAAAGAAAAGTATATAAGTAGTATATCCGTTATCTAGCACCCATAACACAAGTCTAGTTACTTAGCTTGGGGCTAGATGGCGATGTGTGGAATGTCCTGAAATATTTATTTATTTATTTTATTTATTTTTTGGAAACAAGATTTTTTTTTACTCAGACTACTCCTTGTGTTATTCTGGGAGTCCAGTTATTTTTCGGCTAGGGACACAGATGGGCATAAAATGTCTCAGTAGTTCCTACTGATCGAGGGGACGAAAGGTTAAGGTTCAGTGGTCTTTATCAAGGCGTAAATAAATATGAGCTCTTGTTTTTGTGACTGAATTGGGAATTTAATTGTGCTATCTGACTACTGTGCCAACTGACTACTGGTGGTGATATTTGATTTAACTAAATCAACTTGGTTTAGAGTATTTTAATAAAATATTTAGAAAAATGGATTCAAGAAGATATCAAATCTGTATATTATCTCAAAGCAAAGCTGTTTAATCTCAGAACGTAACAAATATAAATTTTAATAAAACACGCTCGTAAACCTGAAGTATTTGTCCCCGGTTCCAAGGATATGCAATATGCCTCTCTTTACGGTAACCTCATGCATAGTTCGCGATCCGAACTCGAACGAAACCTACCGACATCATCCAGAAACCTCTCGAATTATTCGACCTTTCGAAAGCTTGCCAAAAGCATTTTTGTTCTCATATTTTTTAAAGTAATTATTGTAAAAATTATTGCGTTTGTTTCAATGTTATGTCGGTATTTGAGTTCAATTTTTTTATGGGGTATATCCGTTGCCTAGCAACCGGAGCTAGATGGCGATGTGTGGAATGTCCTGTCATATTTATTTATTTATATGGATCCCTTCGTGCGCGAGTCCAACCCGCACTTGACCGATTTTCTTTTCTAAATCATAATCTTTTATTTGACAAAATAGCCTATGTTACTGTCAATGAATCAATCCTCCATACCAACTCTCATCTAAATTGGTTTGGTAGTATTCTAGCCTATTCAAAACAAACAATTAAATATTTCCTCTTTATAATATTAGTAAATAGATATCAATTTATATATATAGGCACACAAACAATCTGTATATAAGTTATATAATCTAATTTAGTTTGCTGTTAGTTCAATTTAGTAATATTTGCAGGTGTGCCAGAAAAGTTAATGGTGAACATAAAGAAAGACCCTTGCGAAGGTACTGAAGTGGTGAACCTCTTGAAAAGCGATGAACCGATGCTTATTTTACTACAGGTAAGACACTGTTCTATAGGTAGGTATTTAAAAAAAATCGTGTGGCACTCGGGGCTGTCGCGGTAAAGCTATTGCATCGTGCGAGCTTCGTACAGTCGTACCATAACGCTCGGCCGAGTCACATGGTAGGCGGTGTGGGGGGGTGTTAGGTTTTATTTTCGCTACGGAATTTCTTGATTCGGTCTCCGCGCTCCAAGACCGCGATAAAAGATATACAATAGCTTAAAAACGACTTGTATTTGTATACGGACTGTTTTGTTGGCTCTTTTTTGCGTGAAGATGGAGTAAACTCCAGCTATTCATACTACCCTCTTAGCTTAGAAGACTGTCTCCGGAGGAAAGAGCTTGTCAATAATACTGCGGCCAACTAAGCCCCTAACTTAGCTTCGGAATGAAAGTCGAAGTATCCACCACTGGGCCATTATAACCAGTAACAATCGACGAAGTTTGCAAAGTTAGGCTGCATGAACTCACTCAGTTCTGCACTCAGGCTGTACGGTCTTCCCTAGTGGGTACTAATGTATTTATGTCTTACAGTTACCAGATAATCTACCAGGGCGTGGTGGCAGTAAAGATGACGACCTGCCTCGACGGAAACACAACGACCAACCTTCTACTTCCACTGAGGAACCGGAGAAAGATGAGGTAAATAAAATGCTGGAGGATCACAAACCAATGAAATTTTTACAGCTTAGTCGACCATATCCAAAAGTAAGGCCTCATTAATATGTCTAGAGACAACTAAACCTTTCTTCTTTCCTGCACTGTAAGAGTTCATATACAATTAACGCCTAAACTCTAAAGTAAACGACAAAAAGCGGAACTTCATCTTTGAAATCATTGGTGTTTGAGATGATTAGGAGAAAATATACTCATATACAAAGAATATACCCTCCAAGTTTCAGGTCTTTACAATCAGCGGTTTAGGCTGTGCGTTGATCCGTCAGTCAGTCAATCAGGACAAAGCATTTTATATCTATAGATGGTACTTTTACTTGAAAATATACTTAAATTACATAAACTTACTTTCTACTTTTTTTTACTTACATTCTATTATACTTACTTACTTACTTTCTACTTCTTACTTACTTAGTTTTTAATTATACTCATGTCATTGGGGTTCCATAACTCAAAAGGTAAAAAAGGAACCCTTATAAGATCAGTCTTATTTGTTTTAACAGTTTCAAGTAACATTGTTATTAAATTTCCAGACAGACAACAGATGTAGACTGTCGGAGTTAGAAGAAGGTCGTATAGGGAAGCTGCGAGTGCACCGGTCGGGGAGAGTCAGCTTGTTGCTTGGTGACACTGTGTTTGAGGTACACTTTAAAGTTATTTCTATTGCGCGATCTAGGCTACTTTGCGATTGAGTCGCTGATTATTCATCAATTTGTTCTAGACTTGCTATCTAGATAAATCACGTGGAAATATTGGGATTAAATGCTCATGTACCATTCCTGGTCCAGCTATCTACATACCAAGTTTCATTGTAATCGGTTCATAATCGGTTATTGCGTAAAGGAGTTACAAACACACAAAAAAAATATTTATATTACTAGCTTTTATTCGCGGTTTTACCTGCGTAAGTTTGGAATGGGGATTAAAGTAGCCCATCCTTCTTTAAGGTCCTATCTCTGTACTAGAATTTATCAAGATGGGTTTAGCGTTACAGCCTTCATATTTGTCTTGAAAATGACAGAGAAATATCCGCAACTAACTGAAGCAATTATGATACATACATTAATGTGGCACGCGTGTCTATAAGATACCTGATCACAGGTCACTTGAAAGCTTCCAAATTGTTCACATCAGGCAACTGATTCCATTCCCTTCCTGTATAAGTAATGACGAAACAAAACGCTGTCTGAGATTCTAATATTAATCTGTATATTCAGGTATGCATGGGTACAAAGTCATCGTTCCACCAAGAAGTGGTATCCGTTGCCTGTGATGACACCTCGAGGTCTGCCAACCTGGTCTCCCTCGGCACTCTCCAACATAAACTGAATCTGGTGCCGGATTGGGAGACCCTGTTCCAAGATATAGCGCTATAATTATATAGGATATATTGTATATATGTTGTGTTTTATATTATTGTGATGTATACTTCATTGTATATTGTTGTATTATATATTTTGATATAAGTTATTGAGTAATTGTTTTATTGCACATATTGAATGAGGGAGACATACCGCATACTTATCAATAGAAATAAAAACCGGTCAAGTGCGAGTCGGACTCGCGAATAAATGGTTTCGTGTTGTCATGTTGGATGGGAGATTTTTCTGTTTTTAGTATTTGTTGTTATAGCGGCAACAGAAATACATAATTTAAGAAAGTTTCAACTGTCTGGCTATTACAGTTCATGAGATACACAGCCTCGTGACAGACAGATGGACGGACAGTGAAGTTTTAGTGATATGGTCCCATTTTTTACCCTTTGGGGATATATTGTTCAAATCGGTGTTTCTTTATTGTGGTTTTGACTGTATGCATTAACTGTATATATTTTCTCTTATTCCTAATCCTTCCCACAATTTAGCAATTTACATATTTAAGGGTTTATTCATAAGTTTAAGCAATAAAAAACCGTAAATGTTCTATACCTATTTACTTTTATTAATATCAATTACCTATTTACAAAGAAACACAACAAAAATAATTAAAATAAGCATACACAATATAATATTTTTATTTTATTGATATAGTATTTAAAATATAATTAGGCCAGCTAAATAATTTTATTTTTTCTATTTCTCGCAAAAATAAATAGGAAAAAACCAGTTGTTACTAGTAACTAAACATACCTACTGGTAATGACTGGGAATTTCCCATTGAGTATGGTGCAAGGTAGGAACGTCTGGGGACAAGCGGGGGTCAA
This sequence comes from Idaea straminata, assembly GCA_951213275.1. Taxonomy (NCBI): domain Eukaryota; kingdom Metazoa; phylum Arthropoda; class Insecta; order Lepidoptera; family Geometridae; genus Idaea; species Idaea straminata. The sequence continues at coordinate 1,239,654 of OX577862.1, forward strand.
TACCATTAATAATAACAGAATAATGTTTCATTTCAATTCGAAAACTTCATCATCTTTAGTCTTGAGAGGAAAGGGTACCGGGGGCTCTCTCCATACAAACATAGTCGACCGTTTTCTCTCTGGACTTATAACTGCCATGACCTTGCCCCTGTATTTTAATCTTTTATATCTTAATTTCTATGATGATTAGAAAATGAAAAAACCAAAACATAGGGGCATAGTCATGGCAGTTATAGGTTTTATGGCACAAAAATATTTGTGCTAGTGTCATTATCCAGGGAGGAAACAGTCGACTACGTTTGTATGGAAAGAGCCCCCGGTACCCTTTCCTCTTAAACCTCACCATGTATCACCAAGAGGGAGAGGGGGATTTAATAAATGCCAAAGATGCATAACGTGATTAATTGACGGCCCCTTTGCTGGGCATCCAAAACGAAACACTCATAAAACAAATTATTAGAACCACTATTGAAGCTCATCTAACTTCTGATTCCAAGACTGAACATGTTCTCTTATAAGTTGAACACGTTTGTTGCGCGCTTCTTTCAGTAGCCTTTGCTTTTCTTGCTTCTGTTCAGCTACGTGTTGACGCGTCTCCGCTAATTTTGTGCGCCACCTGATTTTAAAAAATATGTAATAAATACGTACTTTATAATCCAGATCTTCAACTATCTTTATAGTTTCAACGCAAACAGTTCAGTTGTTTGTCGTACACCACTTTTACATTTATGTATATATGAAGGCGTATCCATAGATAAACAACTAAATACTACTAAACTAATACTACTGGTTGTCATTGGATGACAACCAGTATTATTCATACACTACAAGTAGCTAGATTCACGTAATTTTCAAAGAAACACATAGTTAATCATCACAATAACTCAAACTAAACATAAAATAGTATGATTGTACAACTCAGAGCGATTCGTGAACGAACACGGTTCGCGGACACCCGTCTTGTTCGCCAAGCGTACTAAGATGGCGGTCCCCGATCCATTGACATATCACGCTTCGCTAGATTGACTGATTACCATAGTCAATCTGACGTATGACGGGTAGCTACGCGGTAGTATTTAGTTGTTTATCTATGGATACGCCTTCATATATAAGCAACCGGCCCCGGCTTCGCACGGCATATACGCCTAAATTTTTTTTGCCATATTGCAGCCAACAAAAACCTTAATGAATATACACCTAGACCTTCTTTTGAATCATTCCGTCCATTGGTGAAAACCTTATGAAAATCTCTTCAGTAATTTTGGAGTTTATCGCGTTCAGACAAACGACGCGGCGGGGCGGGGGGAATTTGTTTAAGAATAAGTACGACCCGCCCCGGTTTCGCTCGGCTATATTATGCATGTATTATACCTTCCTCTTGAATCACTCTATTTAAAAAAACCGCATCTAAATTCGTTGTGTAGTTTTAAAGATCTAAGCAAACATAGGGGCAGACAGCGGGAAGCAACTTTGTTTTATATTATGTAGTGAAGATAGAAGTAGGAAGCACTTGCTAGTACAGTTTTTACATATTAGTTCCGTGAGCGAAAGTCGAACCTGCGACTGAACCACTTCGCTATACTCACATTAGATCTTGTTTCTCCCAAAACTGCAACTCTGCATCAACTCTCGCATATTCAGCCTTCTTCGCCTGTAACTCTGCCATTTTAGCTTTCATCTCTTCGGCAGCAGCATTACAGGACTCTGACTCAGCATTTTCTTTAGCGGTTTCCGTTTCGATGGCGTTTTCAACACGCTCAATCGAGGTTTTTAATTCTCGGGCGGCGGCGCGGGTTTCTTTCTGCGAAAAAAAAGTATATATGTAAATTCATTGTGTCGCAATTGTAGAACTTAGTTAGCTAGCTACTCCAGTCTTCCCGTGACCATGATCGGTGCAACCTGATCGAAACATCTAGTAAATATTAATATAATTAATTATAACGCGATCGTGACCCTTGTTTATGGAATGGATATTTATTATCGCGTAAAATGAGTTTATGAAGTATCCCATCTTGTATGCTTATTTACTTGAGATTATTATATGAATGGATGGGCGGTTTATTAAATATAGTGCGGGTTTTAGTTTAAATAAACTGTCTATCTATCGAATTGTGTCAATAGTTACCAGTAACTGAGCTCGTTGCCTTGCGAGCGCTGTCTTATGCCGCGTGCACTCGGCGACCTTCCCCGCCAGGGACGCAGAGCAAGCCTTCAGTTCGGCAACAGCTGCAGCCACCTTGGCACCACACTCGGCTCCCATCAGCTCCTTCTCGTCTATAGCATGCTGGCCCAATTGGGGGAACTGGCCGGACAGCTCGATCAGACCCTGTATTCAATTTACAACGTCAAATTAACGGCTTGAGCGCATACACAAATAGAAAACCCTACTAATCTTACTATTTAATCCTGTCACGAAAAAATTACTAGACCGATTGCGATGAAACTCGGTATGTAGATAGCTGGAGACCTGGATTAACAGGCTACTTTTTATCCCGATATTCCCAAGAAATCGGGACTTATGCGGGTGAAACAGCGGGGCGCAGCTAGTATAAAATAAAAGTCTCCGTTTTTCTAGATTATAATGAAATTGATAGTATTTTCGTAAACTGGATGTGGGAAAAAATATATAAGTAATTAAAGTTACGTGTCTTTCATTTTCTTCATCAGCATCTGACGCTATTACACATTTTGGAACTTCAAATAACCTCCTTACAGACAAGTAATTTTTGTTAAAATTTTGCCATTATTCTTTGTTTTTCTACATTTTAGTAATTGTATTTTAAGTTTGGATAAGCTTAGACTTGCCTCTTACTTTTTGAGTTTATCGCATGTAGACAGACGCGGCGGGGGAACTTTGTATTATAATAAGTATAGATATCCAAAATCTATCTTAACTAATATTATAAATGTAAAAGTTTACTTATTTATTTGTTTGTAAATATACAAACAAATAAATAAGTAAACTTTTACATTCAACCAGGTCCAGTTGTTTGACTGAGAGGAGGGAACAAATATGTTCCCTCTTCTCAGTCATAGTATAGTATTTAATCCCGAAAATCTTATCACGAACACGGGTACAACCACGGGCGCAGCTAGTATAGATTTATCATAAAATCAATTTTCCATACAATAATTTTCAATCACTACATAGTATAAAACAAAGTCGATTCCGCTGTATGTCTGTATGTCAGATCTTTAAAACTACGCAACGGATTTTGATGCGTTTTTTATTGGTAGGGTGATTCAAGAGGAAGGTTTATGTGTATTATACATGCATAATATAGACGTGCGAAGCCGGGGCGGGTCGCTAGTTAGTAAGCGAAAGGTATCAAATTTTTGGTTGCTATTTGCGTCTCAAGCAATAGTTAGTTTGAACCTGTTTATATTGCAGACAGCTGTCTAAAGTCTTCTTCTGCCATAAAGCCAGCTCAGCCTCCTTATTCTGCACCATTTTGGCGACTTGTTTGGCCAGCGCTTGTTTGGAATCGACCACTCTGTTCGCGTAGTCTACTTCGTCCAATAACCGGTCGCGTTCAGCTACTGTCATAGGTTGGGACTCCACTTCTAGGCGGAGCCGTTGGCTTTGCGTACTGTAATATAAAACAAAATTAGAGCGTACAAATTATTGAAAAACTTGGCTTCTATTTTTGAGTTTATTTAAAAAAAACTTGAAAGGTGTCAAGGGACACCCGAATGGAACGAAGTTTCTTTCGATTAATTAGTGAAGGAATTGTAATAAAATCAAAAAGTGCCGTTACAACTTTTGGTCTTATTTTTTTCCGTCTAGCCCCCTTTCGCAACGCGCCATAAGTAACTTCGTTCCAACTCTCAAAGCTATGGCCAGTTAAATGGTTTTTATAAACGGAAATTGTTGAATGGGAGTCGTAGTTGACTGTCGCCGCGAGTTATTGACCGGCGCAATTTAAATGAATGGAAATATTTACTTTTTAGTAAATACATAATTACTACACCTACAGAAACATCCAAAACAGAACAAATATTTATTTACAGAAACAAATATCTATACATAAACGGCGGGAATTGAACCCGCAACCAACTTTGTCGCATGCGGGTGTTCACTCATCCGCCAATAGATACGTACGTAAGTCTCTCAATATTTTGATCCAACATCTTAATTTCGTCAGTCATTTCTTGTCCTAAAGCCTTCTGTTTGTCTATATCGGTTCTTATAGCCCGACGGGCAGCCCGTTCAGCCCGTAACGCGTTCAGCAAGGCAGTCCGTCGTTCAGTCAGCCTAGCTTCCTCAGCCCGGGCGGCTACTTCCACCTCATCTTCTAGGCATGCTTCATATTCTAAGAAAGCAAATAAACTTTCATGAGTTTCTTGTGGTTTGTTCTCATTGGAGGACACATTCCAAACCACACAATACATAACCTAAATTTGCTTTTAAGTAAAATACTTGGATAATTAATTACTTGGATGTGCTGTGCAGATGATGCTAGAACGCTATTAGAAATATACAAAATGTTGGTTTAGTTTGTTTTCATTTAATCACTAGTTACAATAACATATTATTTATCTATTATAATGTTCACATATATAGCGTCACACAACGTTATGATGCTGATTAAAATAAATAAAAAACTAACACAAAATAATAGCGTCGTAGGGTTCCAAAAATTGAAAATAAATTAGTTACCAACTAATCATTTTAAAAAACTATTTTTTATTATTTGTTTTATTAATGTTAAAGCTCTTTAAAATGATAATAAAAAAATGGGAACGTGTACTTACGTACGCGCGTGAGAAGTTATGCTTCTAGAAGTTATATGTCCGTCTGTCCGTGCGTCCGTCTGATATTTATTTTGCGGTTAGCTTCAACCTGTTACTTTAGTGTTACAGTGATGCGCACGCATCTTAAAATTTCACGGTCATCATTTTAACCCCCGACGCAAAACGACGGGGTGTTATTTCATAACGCGCCTAAAGAAGAATAACTTCAAAAACACTGAAAAAAGTGAGAAAAGTATGAACAGGTCTAGCAAATAGTTCTTACTCTGTTACACTCACTCTGGTATTTTGGCTAGTTTTTATCTCGATATTCTAACATTGGGACTTACGCATGTAAAACTAAATGTGTCTTACTTTTGATAACCTGTTGGAGTTCTTGTATCTTTTCCTCATCATTACCGAGCAACGCTTTCAGGTTCTGCAGATATTCTTCATTTAGGTCCTTGAATTCATGACCTGGATCTTGAAACCTATATATAATTAATAATTAATTTCAGTAACATAAGTTTTATAAAAAGTAGCCTATGTTACCATCCACCAAGGGATTTCAACATATCTTCATACCAAGTTAAAAAGAAATTGATCCAATAGTTACAATACAACCAAACCTCTATATCATTAAATAAACACAGGACTTTGCACACAGCGCCATCTAGCCCCAAATTAAGCAACTACTACAGCTTGTGTTGTGATGACCGGATAGAAAACTAATATATTTTAAAATAAATATTTGTATACAGAAAGAATATCTATATGCAAACTTGTCATAATGCTACAGAGGTTGGTATGAGTCCAGGAATAAATACTTTTCATCACGATATTCCCACAGTATCAGAGCTTTGTTTCGTCTCATATGACCAAAAACGCGAAAGGCATACATTTTTTGCGTTTCGCGTATTTAATTAAATGCGTCAATCGTGAATGACCATGATAGTGAATTATCAAAAATCGTAAAAGGCCAAGCGTAAATTTTGTGGCGTATCGCGTATTTAGATTCGTCAATTCGTGAATAACCATGTTTACCTGATCCAACACTTGCTAAGATAATCTCTCCTCAACCTCGAGAGCTCATCATTGTCCACGTATAACCACTCGTCCTGCACGGGCGCCTCGATATCGTTAGCCATGTCCAGCAGGTACGATATGAGAGCCAGCGCCTGCGGGAACGCGTGGAGCGTGTTCACAGTCTTCAGCCAGGACTTGGACACTGTGCCGGGGTACAGGAGACGCTTCGACAGATGCGGGAGCTAGGGATACAATAAACTAATTTTACTACCACTGGATGACCCAGTTGGCACAATGGTCACCATGCCGGACTGCCAAACACAGGGTTGCGGGTTCGATTTCCGCCTCAGACATGTATTTATGCTTAGATTAGTCTGCGGTCTGGTTGTTCCTATGTATTATAAGTATATATTCACAAAAGAAAAGTATATAAGTAGTATGTCCTTTGTCCAGCAACACAAGTCTTGTTACTTAGCTAGGGGTTAGATGGCGATGTGTGGAATGTCCTGCAATATTTTTTTTTATTGGACAACCAACTGATTTGTGACACTGGTGAAAATCCCAGACAGAAATCCCTAAGCGTTTTGTTTGGTCATTTCTTATTCGTACTGCAAGGGAATGGTGTCCATTGCCTGAGTCAGTCTTTTCTGATGTGTACAATTTGTGTGTATTCAAGTGACGAGAGAACAGGAATCTTCTAGACACGCGTGATACATCGTAGACTGCATCGCAGTTTTAGGCTTAAATGTAGTAGAATTGATAAAACAAAATCCTCCTCTCCATGTCTGTCTGTCTGAACCTTCCTTCATGGTCTGAACACAATACACTCAAAAACTACAGTACAGATTTTCATACAGTTTTCTTTCACCAATGGACAAAGCAATTCATCAGGAAAGTTTAGGTCATTTTGTAAAATTTTGTGTTATTGGCTAAAATTTTATGACAGAAAAAATGTAGGCGTTTATGCTTTGCTATTCGTGCGAAGCCGGGGCGGGTCGCTAGTTTACAATAAAGTTAGCAGATATTATGTAGTACATACCTTAGTGACATAATTATCATTTGTAAGTTTAACATCATTGCCAATGATAGCGTTGAGCAGTGACCCGGTGATCTCCACGAATCTAGTGATGGTTAGTGGTCGGACCAGCGCCATGCCGCCGCCGGCGCCGGCAACTCCGCCCCGAGCCGCCAGGGCTTCTTGTACTCGGGCGTACTCTGACCGTTGCCACGCCACATTGGAGATTGGTCTGTCAAATTTAAATAATAAATATTGCAAGATGGCCTGGAAGATTAGACAAACACACACCTGGGAAGCAGAAGATTGCGGGTTCGATTCCCGCCTTAAACGAAAAATGTACTATTGCAGGCCCCAAATAAACAATTAGGCTTATATTAAACAACGGAGTGATATTATTTACCGTTGATCTTTGATAGTGACGAAAGCCAGAGCTCTTTCAAGTGACGTCATCCAGTTACGATTTGCCCTGTCTTCAGATGGCGTTCTCTGTAAAACAATAGATTTCTTGTATTTCATGCGGCATACAATATAAAAAATAGCAGAATACCTTTAATTTTGAACGCTCCAATAGAATTAGATGTACGAACATATATTGCACCATAAAAACAAAACACAAAATTAATTCTAACATATGTACTTACATAATATTTGATAAATGAAAATTACTAAAATCTAAAAAAGAAAAAATATGGCTCAATGGGCAGCTTTATCGCTAAAAGCGATCTCTTCTAGGCAACCTTTATTATTCAGAGTTACGAGCTGGATAAACCAGTAAAAATTTACCAGTACACATCGTTAGTGTAGAATTATATTTTTCTCTGGGAGCATCTCCAATCAGTCCTAGAACTATGAACAGACGTATTCTGAGAGCATCTGTTGTTGTAAATAACGAAGACTTACAGTAGGTGTAGTAGTTGGCCTGGAATATTGACTGGAGCGGAGTGGAGTCATAGAAGATTGGCCAAACCGATCACCTTGCTGGGATCGAGAACGCTGGAAATTATTTAACATAGGTTTAATGTGTGACTTTAATGATCCCACTGGGGGGGTTCTCTCTGCCTCAACTCAGCGGTGTATTATAGAATACACATCTATCCTACTAATGTTATAAATGTCTAAGTTTGTGTAAACACAAACTTAGACATGAAGCAGTAACCAACATAAATGTTGGTTACTGCTTCATGCAAAATCTACAATTGTAATGAAAGCAGGTTTGTAGATGGCTGGAGACCTGGATAACATAGGCAAATTATGATGGGTACTGTGACTGACACAGGTGAAAACACAGAGTGCAACTAGTTTTTGCTTAAATATCTATATGTACCTATTAATATTATAAAGAGGAAATATTTCATAGTTTATTTGTTTGCATTGAATAGGCTTCGAAACTACTGGACCGATTTCTATGAAACTTGGTTGAATAAAGATACATTGATTCATTGGGAGTATCACAGACTACTTTTTAACCGATATTCCAACGGGAACGGGAATTACACGGGTGAAACCGCGATGCTAGTATAATTTCCGATTTCGGTTACAGTGTCCACTTATTTCCAACAGGTTTTGTAGCAATTACTAACTTTATTGACAGCTAGTTTAGTGGCAGAAGCCTCGCGGCTGAGTCGTCCTCCGGCGTAGGTGGCTCGCGGGGCCTCCGCACTGCTGGAGCGGTGTCCCGCCGCGCTCGGCCGACGCGCATCCGCCGAAAGACGATCTTTCGGTTTAGGTAAAAGGGATGGTTTGCCTTCCAACCTGGATATAAACATGATATACAAAATAATGCTTAAGCCTGACGAAAACTCATAAAAAGTTTAAAACTCACAAAATAAATAAGTAAACAAGTTCTAGATGAGTAATTAATATTATATGTACAAATGATAGTAAAACTGGTAATTTCAAGTCATATATCGTTATGTTTTGTTCTATTAATATTGACGCTGTAGGTATTTTGTTAGTTATAACACGAAAATAATTATATTGAAGTTTTGAGTGTTGAACTAATTCAAATAAATAGGTACAAATACGTACCTCGATTTACGAATCGCACCCGACGTCGACGGCAGCATGTTTCACAGATATTTATTAACAAATTCACGTTCAGTTCAATAATTATACTGCCGGCTTAGAAAACTCACAATATCACATCAAATTATGTGCCAAAGAGCAAAGAAAATACGATAAACAATGAATCCCAAAAGAATCCGTTGAAATCCAAAATTGACATTTGCTTGACGTTCACAAAGACCAACCCACAGAAAACATCTCAGCGTTTTGTTCAATTTCCGGTTCTGTGAGGTGTTTTTACTTAAATTTGATTTTTATTTTCATCTAGTTTGACTTATTAGTTCTTATTGGTGACATAACTGATAATTCAGTTTATGTTTGTAAAAGATACAACATTTTTTCAACGTATCAAGTTTTAGATTTTAACCATGCCAAGCCATGATGTAAACCGACAATGTATAGTTTTATTACATTGCATTAAAAAATAAAAACATAACAACTGTCAATGTCAAAATTGTAAACAAGACATGGTTGATTTGTTTCTGCAAAAAATATTTTTTATTGAAAAAACATCGCTATGGCTGCGGGAACGTATTACTTCGTAATAGTGGGACATTCTGACAATCCAATATTTGAAATGGATTTCATTCCAGTGTCAAAAGAAGTCAAGGTATTGTTATTTTTACCCTAAAACCACCTCCCTTTAATTTACTGCTTGTTTTCACCCACCTAAATCGCGATCCCTCAGAGGGCGCTATACCCTATATGTTTCTACGCTCAGAGGGACCCTATGTTCCTAGGCGTCATGAGTAGTTCAGGGAATTAGGTTCCTAGTTTCTTACAAATCGCTACTTCTTCCTACCGTAAGACACGGATCCCAGGCATTAAAGTTATGGGTCTACAAATATTTCTAGAGCCAGCAGCATTGACTAACTATGCTCCGCAGGATAAATATCCCACATAGATCCTTTGGGAATTTACAATAATCTTAGTGCTCACTTACAACACATACGGAAACCCTTTGCATCATTTCAAGTTGCTCTGCATTGTCATCAATCAGTGAAAGTTGCGTTTTATTATGTACTACTAGCTTTTGCCTGCGACTTCGTCCACGTAGGTTTCACATTTGGGCAAATGTTAGCTCAATCAGTCCATTGTTTTGAGTTTTATGTTTGTAGATTATGATGATTAATAATTCGGTATTTTTTTATAAATTGTGTTTTTTGGAAATTATATTTAAGTACGAATTACATACTAATAAAATGATGAAATAATAAAAAAATATGAACTGGTTATTTATAGAAAAAAATCATGAGTGCAATTAGTTTGATATTATATTAGAAACAAATACTTAATTTTTTACAGTTTATCAATCAATTACGCAAGTGAACACGTGCATTAAGAAGACACAAATAATATAAATAAACATTGATTTTCTTAGTCTAACCTCAAAGCAAACACTCATTGACTTTGTGTTACTTAACAACGCCATCTGCTGGAATAACTTTATTGCTCACAAAAAATAGTATTAGTAGTTCGCCAATAGATGTCAGGAAGAGTCATATTTTTCAGTTTAAATTGGGACTACTCAAACGCCTTAAAACACGAAAAATATGACATTTTCTAAAAATGATTCCTAGCTAGATCGATTTATCGCCCCCGAAACCCCCTATATACCAAAATTCATGAAAATCGTTGGAGCCGATTCCGAGATTCCAATTATATATATATACAAGAATTGCTCATTTAAAGATATAAGTTAGGTAGCCAGTTTGCTCTATCATTTTCCTAATACAAAACATACTTGTTACAGAAAGAAGATAACAGACATTTGAACCAGTTTATAGCACATGCAGCCCTTGATCTTGTAGACGAACACATGTGGAAAGTGACCAATACCTACCTCAAGTCTGTTGACAAGTTCAACCAGTGGTTCGTCTCAGCCTTTGTGACTGCTAGTCAGGTTTGTTAACTTATATTTACTGGCCTACAGTGTCACCTCACCTTTAAATCTTCTGTGGTAAAGTTAAAATAGCATATATTATAAGCTATTTTAACATTACCACAGGAGAATTCTTGACGAAGTTAATAGTTTAAAGATATATTTTTTTTAATCAGACTGCATAGATAAATTCTTCATTGTAAACACCATTTTAATATAAAAAACAAATCGGGCGGCCTTATCACTCAAAGCAATCTCTTCCTTTCGTGATCGCAACCTTTGACTAATGGTAGTTCAACACAGTAACTTCTTTTTTCTAATGATAGGTATATTTGACAATATTTACAGCGCAGCGAGAGTGTCTGTGATGCAGAATACAATTCAATTCCCACCACAAATACATATTTCTGGTCTAGGTGTTTCTGTATTATACATACAAGTAAGTATGTAAAAGTATGTAAGACCTCCGTCGGAGTTGTCTGGGCACCATAACACAAAAGTTGTTTAACTTGGGGCTAGATGGCGCTGTCTGCCATGCTCTGCAATAATTATTTATTTACAGTCACCTTTTCTGTTATCTTGAACCTTTGATTTACAGATGAGGTTCATAATGGTCCATGATGCAAGAAATGAAGATGGTATAAAGAATTTCTTCACCGATGTTTATGAAGCATACATAAAACTGATGCTCAATCCATTCTACAAAGAGGACACTGTTATCACGCTACCCGCTTTTGAGAAGAAAGTACAGTTTTTAGGGAAGAAATATTTAACATAGGGGTTGATTCTATAAGTCATTACTAATCAGATATTTAGGTAATTTTTTTAGTTTCATATTTTTTGATAATGGTAATTCATTGCCCCTGGTACAGTCAGGTGAACTAAGTGAATCATGGAAAGAAATGAAAAACCATAGTTCACCCAGTTATAATAATGTCCGTGGTACACCTAGGTGAACTCTGTTAGTAGGTCTGGGTATGGCAGGAGCTGGGTGGTTTTGTATTGGTTTGATTACTTTGCAAGAATCACTAACACTTTGTAAGGTTTAGTGAAGTTTTTAACATCATTATCTATTGTAAATCTGCCTGGATACCTAACAATGCGATTGTGTTAGCTGCAAGCCAGGTTTCTCCCGCGTAAGTTACGATCCTGTAGAAATATGCGGTTAAAAGTGTCCTTTCTCCACACTTCAGACTATCCATAGAAAGATTTTCCAAATCAGTCAAGCTGCTTGATTGTTTAGTGGTAATAAACAAATAACTTTCGCATTTATAATATTAGTAAGTATTGTAAATATTTAAGTTTTTATTGTAATCTTGTAAGTAATAATTATTTGTATTTATTAAACTATTTTTATGGCAAATATGTTTTTTTTTGTCAGAGTATTTCATCAACCATTTTTTATATTAGACGTAATATTTAAGCAGATAAATTAGTGGCAATAAAAATTGCAATGACGAAAGAACGTAGCAGTTGCCTACACTACATCATAATAGCTATCCATGTACCAAAATTTTAACCCGATCTTTTGGTTTGTCGTCTATTGGTTTGAACTGTGTGTGTTGATAATATTTTAGTCAGTAATTAAGGACTCTTATATTTATAGATCTAGATTAAGCAATCGAAAATATACATTTTTATTATTTATTTATTATAATAAATACACATCTATTATCAACTTATAACCAACTCCACACTACTCTCTATTCGTTCACAGAACTCTTTGAAATCTGCCTGTATCCACGTATTAGCTGACTTTGCTTTAGGCTTGGTAGTTTCACGCTTAGGAGCCGGTATGGCCGGCTTGAAAGACATCTGGGATGAGTCGTATTGTGTGAATATTTGGAGGGGTGACCTGTAAAAGAAATACTATTACTCACTATTGAACATATACTTTCCTAGTTTAATTTAGTTTTTTGAACATAAATAATGTTCAGCTACTGTATACATTTTAGGTATTTTGCTTAATATGGATTTAGTTATTTAGACATTACATTTTGCTTCGTAGTTAATTTGATTTTTAGGTAACATGATCAGGAAGGAAAAATATTAAAGTTTATTATAAATCTTAGAGTTCTCCAATTCTTTATTACGACGCCCTCTCTGTGACTAATTTCCAAAAGTTTGTGGGTTTCACTATATTTGTAACAGATGGCGTTACTGAAATGGACGTACATTTTATATGGTGTTTCTCTACACCTAGAAATTATTAGTAATGACATAACTTGTACTTGTATACTGTTTTCCGCAATTAGACCCTTTTTTTTAAATGGCCAGCACCTACTACCCTCTCAGCTTAGTCGACCATGGCAACTAAGCCGCGATTAGAACGACAATTAGCGCACATATTTATTTTTTAAGAAAAATCTCATAACTTACAATTTATGCAACTCCTGCGGCATGTTTCCCCCTAGCACGCCCTTAGCGGCCTCCCTAACCACCGGGTGGTAATGTCGGTGCAGCACCGCCAGCTCTGTGAGCCTGGCTGCGTGCGCGCAGCAGTGCTCGGGCGAGGGGAGAGCGGGGTCGAAGGTGCCAGAGCCGAGCTCGTTGTCCAACTCGATGAGGGAGGATACTGGTTTACTTTGCTGGAAGTCAATTAGCATGTTATAAGGATAACTAAAATGCAACAGAATATTACGCAACAGTATTGATTTCTTGGTCAGTAAAGATTAGTAAATGAATATTGTATTTACAAAAGCAAAGAACTATGTATTTAAGAATTTTATCAGTTGTCTGACCACCGAAACACAAGTCTAGTTGATTAGCTTGGGGCTGCGTAGAGTGTTATAACTTGCTTCTAATTAGAGTTTTTGTCCTCTATTTCTTTATCTAAACTAATATTATAAAGAGGAAAGATTTGATTGTTTGATTGAATAGACTCCAAAGCGACTGGACCAATTTCAATGAAATTGATGTGAGGATATATTGGGAGTGACATTGGCTACTTTTTATCCCGATATGCCAAGGGATCGAGCGAGCACTGCTAGTTATCTTATATCTTTAAATGAGCAATTCTTGTATATATATATATATATAATTCCATGACATTTGGTATAAATAAATCGATCTAGCTAGGAATCATTTTTAGAAAATGTCATTTTATTCGTGTTTTATGGAAACTTACTTTTTTAACAAACTGAAAAATATGACTCTTCCTGACATCTATTGGCGAACTACTAATACTATTTTTTGTGAGCAATAATTATTCCAGCAGATGGCGTTGTTAAGTAACACGAAGTCAATGAGTGTTTGCTTTGAGGTTAGACTAAGTAAAAAAAAAAAAAAAAACCGAGCGAAGCTCGGTCATCCAGGTACTAAGTATAGATATGGGAACTTGTGTAACAGCTAGGTTAGTAAATCACCTGTATTAACGAATGTAGTGTGACCAAACAGGCGAGTGCTCCATTATGTTGCAACTGCAGCGCCATTGTCGCCAACCGTTTGGCGAACGCTTGCAGCACGCTGGAGGAGACGCGACGTGCTCGGGAACATATCTGCCAGACCGCGTCCAGGATTATTTTGGCATCCTCGTGGGATTTACCTGTGAATTAAGTTAATGTGTTAATATTATCTTTTTGCGTAAAATATCTTAGCTAAGTATCTTTTAGGGTTCCGTATCTAAAGGGTAAAAACGGCACCCTATTGCTAAGACTTTCCTGTCCCGTCTGTCTGTCACCAGGCTGCATCTCATGAACCGTGATAGCTAGACAGTTGAAATTTTCACAGATTATTTATTTCTGTTGCCCCTATAGCAACAAATACTAAACTCCCATACAACACGGTACGGAACCCTTCGTGCCCGGGTCCGACTCGCACTTGGCCGGTATATTTTTCATCAATTTCTCGAAATTTAAAGCGAAAACGAGACTCTTGTTCTTACAGTTTTGCTTTAAAAGAAGTGAAAGCGCTGTATCAGTTTAATTTACCTGCAGTTATTTAAATTTATAAATAGAAAATATTTGTAAAGAATGGGCTTCGAATGTACTGGACCGATTTTGATAAAACTTGGTATCCCAATGCATCAATGTATCCATTCATTCATTGGCAGAACCATAGCCACTTTTTGTCCTGTCCCACGGGACTAACGCAGGAAACAGCGGGGTTCGCTGCTAGTTTATAATAAAATACTTAATCAGAATCGGTTCATCCGTTCGGGAGCTACGATGTCACAGACAGACACACACACAGACACGTCAAACTTAAAACACCCCGTCGTTTTTGCGTCGGGGGTTAATAAAGAGGTGTTAAAACATGAGCAATTTGAAAACAAAAACGCAGTTCGATTTCTTTGGCGGCCAGCATAAACGATAATTCTCAGAAAATCCATTGTCTAGATCCAGGATGGATCTAGTGAGATTTTTGTTTCACATTGGATTCAGTTTTTAAATTGTAGATCTACTGAGATTTTTCTTTCTTAGTTATTACTCCCAGATCCATCATGCTTCTATTCTACTCTAGTCTCTACTTGAAGACTTCACTTACCAGCATGTGCAGTCAACATGTTACTATAGAGATGGTGATGGAAGACAGCCGGGTCTACATTCAGCGCGTCGCCAGCCCCAACCAACAAGGCCATCACTGCGCCGGCGCACAGCAACCGCTCGCGAGGCTGAACCACATCGTTAGTGATGAGTCGGGACAATATGGCCACCAGGTCAGAATAGTATTCTAAGTTTATTACGTGAGTGAATCTGGAAAAAGTATTAAACTTTTATTTATTGAAAAAAGTGTTCCTACTGGCATAGAATAAGGTTTACCAAAACAGAATCTATGCCTTTAACGCAATCTAGCCCCAAGCTAAGCAATAAGGCTTGTATTGTGGTGGCCAGACAATGGATAGAATACCTATATACTTTTCTTTTGTAAATATACATAGAGAAACAAATATCTCTTCATAAATATTTGTTTGATGTTGGAATTGAACCCACACTCTTCTGTGTCTCAGGCTGGTGTTTGCCCGCCGCGCCACAGAGGTCTTCAGACTAAGTAGTTAAAGAGTGCGCATATAAGACATTGCAAATTAGGCCGATTATAAGCTACAACATAATCTTAAAATAGCAGTGGCGCCATCTAGAATCTTTTGCGTGAATCTTTCTATTCATGAGTGGCAGTCTACGCCCTAATACAGAAAGGTCACTTATCTTAAATGGCGACTTAATTGACAATTAAGTGTCATATTTTAATAGAATAGGAGCGTCTTAAATATTCAGGGGACCCCTAAACGTTTGAGCATTCGGGCATCTGTCCTGAATACTGAAAGGCTACTTATCTTAAGTGGCGAATTTATTGCTATTTAAGTGCCATGTTTACAAAGGATAGGAGCATCTTATATATTTAGGGGACCCCTAAATATTTGAGAGTCGTTTCGAGTATTCAGGCATATAATTATCTGGTAATCATTTGTCAATCTAATATCTTTAACAAGCAATTCTTGTATATATATATATATATATAATTGGAATCTCGGAATCGGCTCCAACGATTTTCATGATATTTGGTATATAGGGGGTTTCGGGGTTAATAAAGTTATTCAAGCAGATGGCGTAGTTAAGTAACACTAAGTCAATGAGTGTTTGCTTTGAGGTTAGACTAAGAAAATCAATGTTTATTTATATTATCTGTGTCTTCTTAATGTACATGTTCACTTGCGTAATTGATTGATAAACTGTAAAAAATTAAGTATTTGTTTCTAATATAATATCAAACTAATTGCACTCATGATTTTTTTTTTAAATAACCAGTTCATATTTTTTTATTATTCTGTCGGTAAGATCGAAAAATATTATTCATATTTCATCATTTTATTAGTATGTAATTCGTACTTAAATATAATCTTCAAAAAACACAATTTATAAAAAAAAAACCGAGCAAAGCTCGGTCATCCAGGTACTGTTTATACTAACTTGGCAATCCCCTTCAAGGCAGCCGCTAGCAGCTTTGATCCTGGCGCAGTCTTCAACAACCTGAAGTATATATGGAAGACGGTCCTGGTGACTTCAGTGAGGTGCTTCCGTCGCGCCACCTCGCTCTCCTGCGCCTCTGTCTCCAACAGTTCGCGTTCTACTTCCTTTAGCTTCTTTGCTCGCTGGAAATTTGTTTAATACAGGATTCTGACATTTTGGCATAGTGAACATCACCTATTTTTGGAGTTCTGTACCTCAAACGGTAAGAAAGGGAACCCTAATAAAGTTGTTTCTTCAAATAAGGTTGTTTCTATGTATTATAAGTATATATTTACAAAAGAAAAGTATATAAGTAGTATATCCGTTGTCTAGCACCCATAACACAAGTCTAGTTACTTAACTTGGGGCTAGATGGCGCTGTGTGGATTGTCCTGCAATATTTATTTATTTATTATTTATTATAATAAGATCACTTTCTTGTCCGTCTGTCTGTCTGTTTTTTAGTTTCGCGGCCATCTTTCAAGCCCATGGCAATGCGGTCATTTCAAACAAACAACAAATGTCAGATAATAAACTATTGTGTGTCATGTTTTCCTGTTATGTGGCATTTAATAAAACACAAATATTTGCCTGCATGGGTGGAATTTTGAGGGACTTACGCATGTGAAACTACGGACCGCTGCTAGTGTGTATGATAATTAACAAGAAAGTGGTCTTATAAGGGTTCTTTTTTCACCTTCTTTAATTCTTGTCCATCCAAAGGTTGCCTGGAAGAGATCGCTTTTAGCGATAAGGCCGCCCATTGTGCCATATTGTTAGGTTTAATTTTGTTTTTGTAACAGGAGTTTATGTTAGAATTAAGGTTTAATGTGGTACAATAAAGAGTTTATCTATCTATCTATCTATCTTTTGAGGTATGGAACCCCAAAAAAGAAATGCTGTTAGTTGATAACCGTAAAGACAACGGCTAGACCGATTTCGATATTTTGCTTAACCAGTTGTAGTAATACAAGGAAAATAATTTTAATACACAAGCCTTACCTTTTTCTCTTTCTTAGACAAGTTGACGATCCTCTTTTTATGTTTCTCCTCTTGTATCTTCTTGTGTTTGAGAACGTTCTCAGCATCCATGTCTATATCTCTAATCTTGAGTGACATTAAGCAGTCTAGCGCTTCGGGGTTCAGATGTTCACCGCGACGTTTTACTAATTGATTTATTAGACGGACTATCTGAAAATAGTTAAAAGGGCCACTAAAGTTATTGGCTAAAACTCCGACGCCATTTGATTTTTTAATATCTTGTCGCACGATGGAATCATATATTTGGATAGAGAGCACCATTAACCAAAAATATTATACTAAAGTGTCACCTTTCGAATAAAATAAATCTAATCTATACATATAAAATGCTAGGTATTGAACGACACACCGACGGATCAACGCACAGCGTAAACCGCTGATCGTAGAGACCTGAAACTTGGAGGGTTTGTTATTGTATGACATAGGCATCTGATAAGAAAGGATTTTCCGAAATTCTTAAGGGGTGAAAAGGGGGGGCAAGGTTTGTATGGGACAACGTGATTTCTTGGTCCAGTTTACTAATTCTACGCGGACGAAGTCGCAGGCAAAAGCTAGTAGTTATATAATATACTTACAGCTAACGTAATCTCTCCCTTCTTATCATCAGCAAAGACCTGCACACACGCCTCAGTGACAATGTCCCTAGCGACCTGATTCCTGCTGTCCAGGAACGGGACAACACTCTGAGCGATGTTGGTCGCGTAGTTGAAGTCGGGTCGCGACACCAGTAGCCCGGACATGCATTGTAGAGATACTAGACCCAGTTTCAATGTTGACTCTTCTAGTTTTCTAAAAAATATACAAGGTATTTAAAAAGAGGATATTTATGTTTATTATTTTATTTTGATGCGGTGTGTCACTAGAGCCACAAAATCGAGCACAATTAAATAAAAATATGGTAAATATTTCGTTTGGAACAACTTTAGTAATTAAAATAACTGAAATCGTAATTTTTGAGATGATGAGAATAAAATGGTGTTAGTGTAGAAATATTTATTGCAATTGGTTCAGTAGTTTTCATGTGAAGGTGTAATAAACAAACATACATACACAATAACACAATAATTTAGCATTTATAATATTAGTAGGATATGATGAATTACCTATGGTCACCTTTTTTCTTACGAAGCACGCCAGCTGCCTTCTCTAACCTTTGTAAGTACCGTTTGTAAAACTCCAGCAGTTCTTTCTCATATTTGTATAGTGCTAGCGTATCTTTCTTCACTAAAATAGATTTTAGAAAAGTATTAGCAGCATGTTGAAATATCTGGATAAAAGTAGCCTATGCTATGCTTCAACTGAGTTCCAAAAAAATCGATTTAGTTTTAGAACCATTCCAAATCATGCCATTATTTTTAATAAAAGAAAATAATAATGGCCGACCGTTTACTACGCCAAAATGTTACAACTCCTTTGGATAAATATACCATTTTTACCCGACTGCAAGGAAAAGGTTTTGTTTTCATGCAATCATTAACAATTTTTAATAATAGAATACAGGTAATGCATCCAAAATCACATTTTGCACCAATCAAATTCTTGATTCTTGATGTTTAAGAATCGATTTTGATTTTACAGCCTTTTAATATTGTCTGATTGAGAAGAACCTTTTAGTGATAGCTGAACCACTGTGGTTACAGGATAAATGACCACATTCTATACCCCTGTCTTTGAGGAAGTCTTGGAGTGAGCGCTGGGCGTTCGTGTACTGTGTTATACATATTCACCACTCGGCGAGACACTGTAATTAAAACTATTTACTTACATTTAATATTACTATAATCTTGATGTCTTATAGTATACTCCGGTAAAATATCCTTGAACACTTCGAAGGCGGAGAGCGTCGCCAATTTACGTACCGAGACCAAGTTTAGTTCGCCATCTTTAAGACGTTCCTCCATGAGGTACAGGATTGGGAATAGGTTTTTTATCTGAAAAATATAATAACAAATGAAAGTTTCAGAATTTTACATGCAAGGGTTAAAATACTGGTGGCGCCACCTAGATATGAGGCATTTAAACTGTATAAATAGCGGTGGCGCCATCTAGAAATAAGAGGTTCTTTGTGTGACATTATTTTTATTCACATTTATTTATTTTATTTTATTTTTTTACATAATATGCCAAACTTAGTTTAACAATTACCTTTTTTTCAGGACTCTCTAACAAAGAAGAACATAGTGCGCCTATTCTAAGTTTATCATGAGCCAGTTTATCCCTTCTTGCAGCCAAGAGTTGTACAGCATTGATGGTGCCTTGTGAACCTTCATCGTTAGCTTCCATGCCTGAGTCACCAGAGTCTGAATCTTCTGAACCATCTGAGGTCTGAGTGTCTTTAGGTTTTCCTTTAGGCTTTTTTGAAGGTGGAGTTTCAGTGTCAGTTTCTTGTTCAGAGTCTGTGTCTGTAAAAAAATAAATATTAAATATTAGAATTCGGTAATTACAATGGGTCTTAATAATAATTTACGTACAAGCAAACTCACTAGATGGCATTCAAATTGTTCAAAATATTAGTAGCTAGGGAACATATCAATACTAGCTGCGCCTTGCGGTATCGCTAGCGTAAGTTCAAGATCGGAATAAAAAGTAGCCTTCAAATATCAAAGATCGGAATATCAGAATAAAAAGTAGCCTATGTCGTTTTCCAAGGCCCCATCTAACTTTATACCAAAATTGGTTTAGTGGTTTAGGCGAGAAAAAGTAATAGAGATGCCACTTTCGCATTTTTAATATTACTAACAGCGTTCCGCGGTTTCACCCGCGTAACTCCCCATCCCTTGGGAATATCGGAAAAAAAAGTAGCCTACCTTACTCTCAATGAATCAATATATTGTCTTACCAAGTTTCATCAAAATCAGTCAAGTAGTTTCGGAGCCTATTTGTTACAAACATAAAAAAATCCAAAAAAATTTTCCTCTTTATAATATTATTTAGATAAGAATATTTAAAAATCTTTTCTCTTTATAATATTAAATTTATTTATTACTAGCTGCGCCCCGCGGATCCACCCGCGTAAGTTCCGATCCAGTGGGAATATCGGGATAAAAAGTAGCCTATGTGTTAATCCATGTCTCCAGCTATCTAGATACCGAGTTTCATCCCAATCGGTCCAGTAGATTTTGCGTGAAGGAGTAACAAACACACACACACATACATACACACACACACACACGCACACAAACTTTCACATTTATAATATTAGTAGGATTTATTAATCATACCTTCAACTTCCTCGCTCCGCTCCATAATCCCTTCTTTCGTCTTGATAGGCAACAACGGCTTCATTTTCTTAACTGGTCGATCGGCCATCTCTTTCTCATACTTCTCTTCTACATCACTTCCACCCGAGTCGGCATTGTCAGAGGACATATCAGAGTTGATATCGGCCCCGCTGTCACTTGATACTTGTTTCTTGGGTTTTACTGCGTTCCTTTTTCGTTTTCTTGCTCTGTTCAATGTTATTTATGTTAATAAAATATTTAACACTTTGATTTAAATGTGATACAAGCACTAAAATTGTTCCATAGTCTCTATGATTTTGTTACGGTTTAATATGATGTGTGGCCCATATCTGCTACCTGGACTTGTTAAGACCTACATTAATATGTACTCCCAGGGTTATCAAAGTGCTAAAATCATTCAGTTTTAAAAATAAGTTATAGTTTATTATAAACTAGCTGCTCTAACTAGGGTACAAAGTTAGAGCAGCTAAAATTATTGTGCTCAGTGATCCGGTAATTAGAATAAAGTCAATTAAAACACTTGTTTCAATAGACAAACATAGTTTTATAGTGTAACTGTAACTTACTTAGTCTGTTGAGTTTCTTGCTCAGGTACATTAGACAACAAAGATGGTTGTTTAGCTAGTCGTTTCATGATGTACTGCTGTTCGTCCTCGTCCAGCATATCGGCCCATTCGTCACCAGTACCGTCACTCTCACTGCTGTATTCGATCTCTTGTTTCACTGGTTGTTTCTGCTTGTGGACTTTAGCCCGGTGCCGCTGAAGCTTCAACGTACCTGCCTTCTTCATTTTGTTAGTGGTATGATTGTTCCTTTTTACCTTACTTATCTTTATTTTACCTTTTTTCTGTGAAATATGAGAATGTGTTGAGTTTTTGGTTAGGTTAGATGTTAGTAAGTTACTATGGCTATATGCTTTGAAAGTACTTACCGCCATTGTTACTGGTTACGCTTTTCGATATTTACTTAGTTAATTGTGTGTTTGGCTATATCTCTCTAGATTTTTAGTGAAAAATTGATTAAAAAACAACGTGGATGTGTTTGGGTGCTTTTTACAGATTTTTAAACAAAACTGACATTGACATTTCGTTGAGATATGACATTGATGGCAGCAACGATGAAAATGCAACTTTGACGTTTCTTTACTCATTTCTACGCTCCTTTACACGCAATTGACGAGTTTAATTTTTATCATTAATTTTCTAAACATGTTAATTAAGGGTTGAAGGAAAGTTAAACTTTAAAAAATGTAGATTTAAAAATAAGTATTATAGATTTTAATGTTTTATGTGTTTTTAGATGTTTATGTTGATTTATACCCAAAGAGAAAAAAACATTACGATTATCAAACTATTGTATAAAAATCAAACCAAATGAAACGAAACGTTTCTCTCAAACTTTCTAAAATGTCAGTTAGACCTCGAAACTTTCTTTAATTCTAGTTTTTCCAGTTTTCCGTGTGAAACTTAGTTGTAGATTAGCAATTTCAACTTCCGCAAACCTTAGTCAAACGGATTCCATTCATAGAAACTAAAAAATGCCTAGTGTCGGTTGAGCAAGGAGTACTAAAAAGTTCTTGTTATGGTGCCGCAGCAGCAGAGGCGAAGACGTCGCAGAGCTCCCATTACTCGGAGTTCTGAACGACGAGTGGTGGTGGCTCGAGGAGCCGGCGGATTTGGATTCACGATAGCAGGGCAGCGGCCGTGTGTGGTATCTGCAGTGGCTGCAGGCGGGCCAGCAGAGCGCGCGGGGCTGCGTGCTGGTGACGCGCTGCTGGCAGTGGACGGCGCGAGCGTGGCACGGGCGCCGCACGCTGCCGTGGCGCGGCTTGTAGCAGGGGCTCCGCAAGCCATCGCACTGAGCGTGTCACCACGTCTCGCTGCGCCTACCGACACTGAGGATACGGAGCCGGAAGAGCGTGCGCGCACCCGTCGCCGGCATCCACCACCGCGACGTAGGCCACAGCCAGTCATGCACCATCCAGGTACAAACCTCTCTACTTCTACTCATAATAGCTAAATGAGAATCATTATCGACTAATAAAAGTATATGGATTTTAAGTTTAAGGTTGTAGATGTTTCGTGTGTTTGGTTGATTAACAGGAGGTACATCTACACTGAACACTTTTTTAGGCCACAATTCTGCATTGGCAGTAAAATTGCAACATTATGGATTATCTAATAAATATGATCAAACTATTTTGATGATTTAAGTAAGCAATAGGTCTAATAGATTTTAATCATAGTATCTAACTAATATCTCATAACAGATATATTTAACTAATCCTATAAAAACCTATTTATTTTCAGATGGATATGGGCAATAGCTTATAGCTAAGTTTATCTCATAGGTATGTGGGTTAAACAGAATTATCTATATGTGTATTTGTGCACTAACTGCACCCTGCTATGTTCCCATATTAACACATGCACCACATAATTTGATCATCCTACTTTACTACGATCCATTCATTAATCAAATGTACTAAAATGACATTACAATAGAATTGTATGAAAGTTTTATTCAGTTTAGTCTATATTTCTTTAATGAATGGAATATAGGTAGGTATTTAATTTTCTTTCATTTCTAACAGTTTAGATTAAAAAAGAGCTCTTTTGTAATGGTGATTACATTTCGATACCTCCGACGCAAATAGTCATACAGGTAAACAGTGACTTTTCAGTAGAGCATTTCTAAACTTCAATACTGCCTGAAACAGCTTATTCACATCAAAACAAAAACATTATTATTTTAATTTCGTTTTAAATTAAAATAATAATGTTTTTGTTTTGATGTGAATAAGCTGTTTCGGGCAATATTGAAGTTTAGAAATGCTCTACTGAAAAATCACTGTTTACCTGTACGACTATTTGCGTCGGAGGTATCGATTTGGAGGTTTTACTGTCAAGTAAAAATGGTCTTCATCCCTGTGTTTGGTTTATCTAATATATCTTTTTTCAAGTAACGACTTTTATAACAAAACATTATGGCCAATGTCAAGTTACAAATGAATCAAGTTGCAACCCAAATTGGCCTGAAAATGTTTCAAATATAGCTTCATTTGTTACAAAATAATATTTTTTGACACTTATTTTTATATGCACAAATAGTGCAAAGCTATTATAGAGAAAATAAAATTTATAAAAATTTAAAGTATTATTTGTATTATTTAAATTCAGTTTAAAGCATCTAAAATATTTGCATTTTAATCAGAAACTTTCACCAACATAGATTTCTTTTTTAGGCGAGCATTTCACCACTTTATTACCTGATAGTTATGATGCAGTTTAAGATGTAACAACCATGTTACAAGTTAGCTATTCACTCGTAATTGTGTTAGATGATAATTTCTATCAGATTCATTTAATATCATAATCACAGGCCTCCAACTCATTTTAAAAGTCAACTTGCACTATGTTTTTGTTTCGTTTTAAAGTAATACTTAATGCACCATTTGTAAAATGTTTTTAATGAGAATGCTGTATGTTAATTATTTTAAATAATGCTATCCACACGTATTCTCAAAGTACAATACTGAAATTCCAGGTTGTCATGCAGCGCCCAGTACTTCAGGCGTAAATGAAATCCTTCAAAACTTGAGCCGAGCCCAGCTAACACCGAACCACGTAGCTCGGTTAGAATGCCGCACCGTAGTCGGCTATCTCGGAACGATAGAAACACCCCAAGCTGCCTCCAACCCTGCGCCCAATAACGTCAGGACAGCTGTAAGAAAGCTTCGCCAAGAGAGACGTTCCGCCGCTCCTGTGTTACTCTCAGTCTTGCCAAATTCTCTAGTCCTTCGTCGTCCGTCCGGTCAAGTTCTCGCTCAATACCAACGTGAAAGGATTGTGTATGCTGGTTGTGGTTCCGATGCTGATCGTAGATACTTCGGCTTGGTAACATCTGCAGAACCCTCCGAAGCAGACGCGTCTCATAGTTGTCACGTATTTGCTGTTGATCCAAGAATGGCCGAACATGACGCTCATCTTGCCAGAGCTATAGAATTTCAAATAACTTGTACGAGAGATCCTGTTGCAGAACGCTGTTTAGAATTTCCTCCATCAGCGGAATATGTGGTAGGCGTTATTCGTGGCATGTACTCTTTGCCGGCCGAAGATTGTGCCAGTCCAAACCTTCAACAGATTTCTAAACTGGCCGTTAAGGGCGATAGTCCCGCTTTGGGCAACTTTTCACGTTGCAACAATCGCCCCGTGTTCCGAGTACCCCGAGACAGACGACCGTGTCGGCACGAGGATGCACGAGACGTGCAAGACTTCGTCGCTAATTCACCTCAACCGAGCAATCATAGCGAAATCACAACCACTTCTAGCAACAGCGATTCTGGTATCGGCTTTCATAATGACGGGCGAAATGTTGCGGAGAGGATTCTAGTCGTCGACTTCGCAGGAGCGCAGCCGGCTCCGAACCGCTTTAGACAAGACATGCCTAGAAGACCGATGGGATTAGTTGGCTGCAGCAGTTTCGATGCTGATGGCTCATTTCTATCGAACACGACTCCAGTTGTCGACGGTTTCGGTGGCCAAGGCCGCCCTTTGAACTTGGACGATGTTATACTAAACGCACACGACATTCCAGCAGTACGACACCTGAGCCCACGCGAAGACGACTCTTACAACTACAACCATATCTATGGAAATCTACCTTCGAGCTCCAGAGGGTTTACAAACGGAGTAGTTTACGATCAAGTGTACACGGAGAACGAAGGTCACTACGAGTTCATACCGCCTCAACTAGACATGGATCTAGAGATAGACCAAGTAACAGAGACCTTTAACTCGGTCGAAATATACGAAGAATCTCGTTCGCGGCATCCTCCCGACTGGCAGAGCAACGAATCTGTTGAAAATGTAACGGTTATATCTGGCGGAACAACTCGTAGCAAAGCCAGTATGGATTCTGTATCGGTGTATTCGTCGCGAAGTCACGAAGAAGCGAGGCCGCAGTTGAGGCGGCATATGCAGGCATCTTTAGACGATATGCTCGTCTTGGGGCTGAGAGACCAAACTGAAAAACTTAATAAGGACGATGGTCATTTTGTACACCCAGCGACTATTAAATGCAAGGTTTGTACTTTGTTTTATGACATTACTAGTTGTGTCCTGCTGTTTCACCTACTTATATCACAATCCCGTAAGAATATTACGATAAAAAGTATTATTCCAAACTCCAAATATATAAATGCCAAGTTTCATCGCAATCGGTGCAGTAGTTTTTGCGTGGAGGAATCATACAACTAACTCGCAAACTTTCAATTTTAAATAGGACTAGCTTTTACCTAGCGTAAGTCCTTGAGATTACTAGTCTAACTTTCTGTATGCATACCAAGAATCATATCAAATCATCTCAATTTTAATTTCATCAAAATCGGTACAATTTTTTACGTGAATTAGTGAAAAAGACAGAACAAGCTTTCTAAAACGATATTTAAGATTAACCAATCCATATTAGATAGGTATTGAGGTGGAGTGACGTCACCCCAGTCATTGACCTACGAATTTAACGTTAATTCTATGTTTCCTCTCCATACAGAGACTGGCAATTTGATTCAGTTATCAAATTGCATCGTACCGTGCACTGGCTTGCTTTTATTACACTGTTTAGACTTCAGATTGTTCAATTTTAAATTGTAGTTTTATTATGCGAAAAGAACGAAATCGTATATTTTTACACGAACAAGTGACAAAATTGAAAATATTCGTAAAAATATTGCAATGGTAAGCAATATTTTTAATTGTTTATATCTTCTGTTTATTTTTAACCGACTTCAGAAAATGAGAGGGTTTCAATTCGAATATTTATAATAGGTTACCTTACCTATAATACGTACCTCTATCAGATTTTTATTAATATAATATTTCAATGTTTAGTACAAGGTATTTAAAAATAAAAATATATTTTTATAAACTAGTATCACCGCTATTTCAACCGCGTACCTCGCAATGAATCAAAGTATCATCATACCAAGTTTCATAAAAATCGGTCTCGTAGTTTCGGAGCTTCAATGCAAACAAACCTTTCCTCTTTATAACATATTAGTATATATTTAAAACTCTTTAACATTACCTTTTAGGTACGGAAATCGATTAAACCTCTGAACCTGCTATCTAAAACGAAGAACATGTTGTCGAATCACCGCGACCGCGATAAGAAGCTGGAGGCTCGACGGCGAGCCATCAGCGCGAGCGCAGGGGACGTGTGCGCGGACGCAGCCGGCGCGGGCGCAGGTGTCGCCGGCGACGAGGACGACAGGCTGTGTGCTGCCAACAGTGAGCCAGATCTGAGAGACACACAGGTATGTGGGGGCAAATACTTAAAAAACGAAACTGTAATTCAATTTAAACATTTACTTATTTATTTGTCCACAAATTCGAAACGCCTATAGGAATGACTGGTGTACAATAGCTACAGATTGTGATCAATTCAAGAAAGGTAGCCTTTGGCCTGCAGTGTTTAAGTGTAGGCTCTAAATAAATAATAAGAAATACAAAAGCTTAACATTACAATAAAATAAAACAAATTACATAACATTTTATTATGTAATTATTTACGAGCGTTAGTCGTAAATAAAATAAATCGTAATTTCGACCGGTGGTGTCCAGCTCACCTAGCTTCTAGCACTGCTATGGTTAAGCGGGGGTCATAGGTTCGAACGCCACCAGGAGTATGAAAATTTTTGAGAATATTTATTGTATTAATTTATATTCCAAAAAAAAGAGAAAGCCGTCGCGTCGGTGATACTCTCTCAAGCCATTGTCCCCAAGATGCTGGCAGCGTTACCTCGCTGAATTGCGACAAAAAGCTCTGGAATCGCCAGTAGCCTGATCACAAACAGTCGCCACAATACGTCACAATATTTCCATACTAAACTTTATTTAAAACGGAATATTTACTTTTAAAAAGTGTAGAGCTAGAGGGCGTTGTTTTCAATATCGTTCAATATGTATTTAGTAGGTATAGGTACTAAGTACAAATGTACTCAATAGATAAGTAAGGAATGCAACAGTTGAATTGAGACATTCATTTACAACGGCTCACATACCTTAGTATTGATTCAACAGAACTTGATAACGTTTGTAGGTGCTTAGTAGGTACCTAATCTCTTGTTTGAATTGTGTTTCATCTTTATTGGTTGACTTAGCTGTATGCGACGAGAATTTCTTCTCATATCTGGAAATTCAAAGAATTAATTCAATTTATAACAGCGTTTACAAATAACTACACTGGACCATAAGATAAATAAATAAACACTTTATCGCATCATAAAATAAAACGTAAAATGATCACATAAAAAATACAAACAAAAACAGATTAATAACCGAAAATGGTACAAAGTGCGGTCTTATCGCCTAAGGACTATCTCTTCCATTCAACTTTAAGGATGGACAAAACTTAAGGAAGGTGATGGGTTAGGTGTTTTAATACGATAAGAACCAAAGCTTACCATTAAATAAATACAAAGGCCCTAATTAATCTTTTGGCATAGGATCAGGACATCTCTTTTTTCGGTTTTCTGTGAATTAGCTGAAATATGACAGAAAAACAAAGTACAAGATCAATAGTAATAGCGCACATAAATCCATTGCTGCACAGCCGACCAGGATTCGATCCCACGCCCTTCGAAACGAAAAACGAAAGTCAACTAAGCTAAGAGGGTGGTGCTGGGCGAGCGTACTCCATCTAATACATAACCCAAACACTACAGGCAGCGCCCTGAATATCATCTATTAATGTTACTGCCGCTGTATAAATCATCTAGCTTAGATGTAAAGACCAATATAATTATTTACAACTCCGTTACAATTAATTGTTAACAAATGTAATCTAATTAAATAACCGAGTCAATTATATCTAACAATGTTGCGTAGTGGCAATATAACACTATATAATGTTAACATTGCTAAACAATAACTATTTTGTTGTTAGTACACAGTTTACGTTGTAATCTTACTTTTAAAGTCAGCCCGTTTATAAAGGTATTGCTTTCTCGAAATGTATCCCTATTTTCTTCCTGAAAAATAATTCTATAGCAATTTTTTGAAGTGTAAACATTTTTTTAGCACGGTACGCATATTTTTAGATGAGATAAAATCTTAGAACTCGTTATCGAGACGCAATGTGACAGCTACGTCATTATCGGCTTCAAACAGTACTATATTTTCGTCGCTCGGTAATAAGATTTTGTGGTTTGGTAGTTTTGAGCGCTACTTAACACTTATATGAATGTTAAGCCCCTGGTTCGAATCCCCCCGAACACTTCAGTTATTGTTTGAATATTTGTTTTCTTTTTTTTAATTAGTTTCTTTAATATATTTTTTTTATTTATAAGTTTCCACTACAGTTGGCTCTCCCGGACTTGCAACGGTTTTTTTTATAAAATTCTCTTTCTCTTATTTTTTAGTGTTCCATCGTACCCAAAAGGTAAAAACGGGACCCTATTACAAGACACCACTGTCCGTTAGTCAGTTTGTCTGTCACCAGGCTGTATCTCATGAACCGTGATAGCTAGACAGTTGAAAAATGATGTATTTCTTTTGCCGCTATAACAACAAATATTTCTTGCTCTTTTTATAAAATACAAACACACTAACGAAAAAATCTTTCCTCTTTATAATATTAGCGAAGATGGAATAAAAAAAATATTTTTTTGGAGATGGCGCTCGCTCTTTCAATATTATAGTGCTTTAGGTGAACGCACGAGACCAGACTTCAAATATTGTTCTTTGATTCTTTAATATAAATATATCTAGCTCACGATTTCACCATTAAATCTGCTATTTTGTTATTTTAACTTGTGGTTTTAAACAAATATATCTTTGCTCATGTTTACAGGTGTTTTTTGTGTGTAGTTGGTCAACAAACATATATTATTTTATTTATTGAACAAATAATCTACACCACTTAAAATAAACTGCAAATTACTTACAGGTTCATCCTTTAAAAAATACTTTTTATATAAATAAATATTGCAGGACTTTGCACACAGACCATTAGGATTAGAAAAATGAGGCTTATATTATGGTAGCCAGCCACAACGTATACTAAGTCGTGTTAGTTACACCATTTATAAAAGAGGTTATGTTTACTCGAAAATCAGGTGTCACGGAGAGGTCAATAAGTAATAAGTATAACCCCAAATATTTAAAAGTCGTAGAACGAAAATTAATGTGTTAATGTGCACAGAAATAACCCTTATCCGCCATTTTATATAATTACCTTATAAAAAACCTCTGTATATTTAAAGTATTTGATAACCACAGAGTTACTTATATAATAGATACAATCAACGGTCAAAAGTCTCTGCCCACCGTAACGTTTACAACCCTGTGCAGCACTATTTGAACATTATAACAACGTTACCTGTGGATCGAACCCACGTCGGTTGGTGTAGCGGGTGGCGGCTTATACCACTCACACAACTAAAGACATAGCTAACATGTTGAAAATAATAATCACACTGAATACTTTTAATTCAAATATTTATGTTTGTGCGTAACGTCTATTAGACGGTCGTAAGTCCAATACTTGTTTATAGTATTACTAGCGACCCGCCCCGGCTTCGCACGGGTGCAATGCTGATACTAAATACACTACAGAAAAACTGTGAACGTTGTATATAAAAACATAGCGGCCCGCTCCGACTTCGCACGGGTATAAAATATATAGACTATGTGATTAAAATCGATTCAGTAGTTTTGATTTATTCATTACTGCCCGTGGCCCGCACGCGTTAAATTTTGAGTAAAACAATCCCCCTTTCCCTATACCATGAAGATTTCCTGCTATCTTTGGAATATCTAAATTCATACACTACATTTTTACTTATTTACTTTTTACATTTTTTTGCCGCACCGGGCGGCTGGCCGGTACCGCCGCAAACGCTACGTCCCGCAATTTTTAAATCTGTAATATCTTCGTAAATATTCACTTAAATCATACGGTGTAAAGGGCCATATAGATATATATTAAATGAACAATGTATTCAAGGTATTTAATTGGTTAAGGATTAATTGGTTAACCAATACAGCATGTATTGGTTAAAATCGCTTCGAAAATTAGCCATTATTTGTCGTAAAAGTAAATGACAAAAAAAAGTTATTTTGGGTTATCCATAAGAGATAGACATATACCATCACGGACTTTTCTGTAGACCTTTTCAATGTGTACAATACTTAGTACATTATTTTGATAAAACTCGCAGCCTGCGTTTGCAATGTAAGCGGAAAAAAAGTAATTATTTACGACATCACATTAGAAACCTCAAAAATAACAGTACTTCTCCACTATTTAATGGATGTTATTATACATATAAACCTTCCTCTTGAATCACTCTATCTATTAAAAAAAAACCGCATCAAAATCCGTTGCGTAGTTTCAAAGATTTAAGCATACAAAGGGACATAGGGACAGAGAAAGCGCCTTTGTTTAATACTATGTAGTGATAGTGATTGTAGTAAACTGATAGTGTACTTATAACGCATACTGCCATGTCAATTGTAGGTACAATTTAAGTGGTATAGCACGAATATCGCAATTAGAAACAGTACAACATATTTTCTATACATCAGCACAGTGAATTCACTCTGACTATCTATATCAACAAATAGTTATAAGTTGTTATTATGTAAATGTAACTACACTGTCACTTTTCTACACCCGTTAATGGTCTTTTAAATTGTAATTAATCTTCCTTCTGTGCCTCGATTCACTAAGGTTTAATATAAGTATTCTCCTGTAGGTTATCAATAATTCTATCCAAAACGGAGGTTGTCCTTGGCTGTATTTTATAAAGGGATAATCGCCGGTTTGGTGTCCACATCGTTTTGCTATTAAACTTGTTATTGTAAAGGGCCCCTACGGGCTGGGTTCGGGTCCACGCACGCCTTCCAAAGGTCCGGGGCTCCATAGCCGCGTGATATGGGACACATTACAGTGGGTGGAGTGCGAGTTTTTTCGTATAGCAAACGTTACTATCACGTTAGCGTAACCGATAAAATTGTATGAAAAGTTAAAGCTTCGCATTACGTCCGCTAGAGGCGCTTTTCAACTTTCCATACAACTTTCTCGTTTACCCTAACGTGATAGTAACGTTTGCTATACGAAAAAACTCGCACTCCACCCACCGTTCGTATTAAAACAATGGTGGCTTGGCAAAGGCTAAATACTTTATTTTATAATTCACATTCTTAACGCTAGGTGGCGCTGACCGTAAGTAGGTATAAACAAGTAGGTAACATTAATTTTGTTCATACAATAGGTAATATTCAACAGTTCCGGAGCTACGATGCTACAGACCCCTAAAGACACACACACAGAAAGAGTGAGAGAGAAACACATCAAACTTATAACACCCCTTCGTTTTTACATCGTACAACTTATAAACGAACAGACTTTCTTGATCAATATACATGTTGATTTAATTATTTAGAACATGGCATGAATTAGGTTACGTGTTAGGCTTGTTTTTCTTTTTATAAAACATCAATCAAATTTTGACAAGTTCTTCCAGTTATTCTGGTAATATTTGTCCCAGTTGGTATAATTATAACTACATTACATACATAAACATTATTTGATGCGTAATGTCTGGATTTTATTACTTTCTATTCTGTAATCTAAGTAGTTCGTGATATTTAAGTCATTTAGTTCGAGTCTTATCCTAGCAGTATAGATAACATTACAAATATAATAAATTCAATTATTTTTCATTACTCATACTCCGAAAGTAGGTCTAAAGATGCCTGAAGAGCGTATAGAAAGAAAAACTTTCAGCCCTAGGGAAAATCGCTTTCACTGACAGCTGTCATGTCAAATTTTGGCTTCGCGCGGCTTGTGCAATGTGCTTGTAGCCAGTATCAGTATCATTACGCATTAGGAACTTCAAAAACCTAACCTCCTTGCTTTAGGTAACAACAAAGAATAACGATTATGGCTTCAGACGGCTCATGCATACTGCCAGAGGTAGTATGGAGTATGGAGTCTCTCATTCATTCTCGTTATTATGAAGAATTTTATGTATTATTCGTAATGAAAAGCACAGTGTTTACCTCGGGTAAAAGACTTATTAAGTCCCTCGAACTATTAGCGACCTCGCTACGCTCGGGCGCCAAACTCCGTCTAGGGACTCAATGAGTGACTTTCACACCTAGGGTAACAATGTACTATTATTTCAGATATTTAAATCGATAATATACACCAACTTTAAAATTTCAATAATTTTTGTTTTGCAAGTCAAACTAACATTACATTCTTGGAATGAATTTTGTATTTGTAAATATTTTATAACTACAAAATTTAAAATATTAAAAGTAAATTAAATACCTACTCATATAATCTATACTAATATTATAAGCTGAAGAGTTTGTTTGAACGCGCTAATTTCAGGAACTACTGGTTCAAATTATAAAATTATTTTTATTTGTATTGGATAGTCCATTTTTTGAGAAAGGCTACTAATATGCTAATAGGCTACTTTTATCCCGATATTTCCACGGGATCGGGAGTGACGCGGGTGAAACCGCGGAGCGCTGCTAGTCAAATATAATTTATTCAAATCCAAAACTTCAAATAAAAATGAAATACTCTCTTTCTCGTCTTTTAATTTTGACATTTATAAAAAAGATCTACAATGCCTGTGACCGAGTTTAAAAACAATACACTTTGAACAATACACTTTGGAAAATATGTATCAGTTTCGGTTTTAATCAATTTGATCAAAAAGAGCACAAATTTTTATCATTAAAGTACCAAGCAATTGGTAACAATTTCTAAGCACAGTATAATTTCTAAAACATTTACTCTGTTACCAATTTCTAAAATTAACTAAGACTTAACTTAAGAGGAAAGGGTACCGGGGGCTCTCTCCATACAAACGTAGTCGGCTGTTTTCTCCCTGGATAATGACACTAGAGCAAATATTTTTAACTGCATAAGCATAAAACTTATAACTGCCATGACCATGCCCCTATGTTTTTTTGTTTATTTCTGTTTTTTAAATCTTTATTTATATGATAATTATAAAATGAAAAAAAAAACATAGGGTATAGTCATGGCAGTTATAGGTTTTATGGCACAAAAATATTTGTGTTAGTGTCATTATCCAGGAAGGATACAGTCGACTACGTTTGTATGGAGAGAGCTCCGATACCTTTTCATCTTAAAAACGAATCTTTGCAGGTTTTCGTTTTTAGAAAGAACTTTGCATAATTATTATGACTAAACTTCACAAAATAAAATACAAAAGCATTCAGCAAGAATTATCTATAGAATAAAGGCATCAATAGAATAAATAACAAAAGTACCAGGCTGTCAGCACATACAAAGAGTCTAGGACACAATCTCCCCAGATGTCCAACGGCTACTTCATTGACAGTAGCTAGATACGATCTTGGCACGAGGCTGTGCTCCACTTTCATATTTATGTCGACTTCTTGTTTAGTGATCTTTTATTTATGATCAATAGTAAATGGAATAGGCGATGTAGGTTCCGTTTTAGATTGGATTTTTATTTTTATTAGATTCGTTTATTAGACCTATAAATTAAAAATGATCGTGCGATGACCTGTATGCTTTCGACGCAAAATTATCAGAAAATTAAAAAAAGCAAGTGAAGGAATTGTAACAAAATTTTATTTTTTTAAGTTAAATTTTTTTTTTTTATTATTAACAAATATAATGTAATATAAACTTAATACTAAAATTAATTCCAATTCAATATTTCAAATATATATAGATTATTAAAATTACAAAACTAACTACTAAACTTAATCAGTAGGCTCAATTTTAGTAATTCCTTTTATGAGAGAGAGAGAGAGAGAGAGAGAGAAACACGCGCACGGCGCACGGCTTACAACTATAGCAAAAAGTGTCGTGACAACTTCGGCAGCCGCCTTTCGCAAGGCGCGATAAGGAACTTCGTTCCAAAAACCTGCCAGTTTAGACATAGAAATATTATTCTCTCGCTTCATATAAATTTGGCTTAGTAGATAAATATCCTATTCGCAAAATTCCTGCCGCCTAAAAATATTCTTTGAATGATTTTTGAAAATTTAACCTCAAAAAAAATAC
Organism: Idaea straminata; assembly: GCA_951213275.1. Classification (NCBI taxonomy): domain Eukaryota; kingdom Metazoa; phylum Arthropoda; class Insecta; order Lepidoptera; family Geometridae; genus Idaea; species Idaea straminata. The sequence continues at coordinate 1,274,688 of OX577862.1, forward strand.
ATACAGCCGAATGGAGAATTTCCTCCTTTATTGAAGTCGGTTAAAAAGGGTAAAAAGGCTGGTAATTAGTTGGTAGTAACTTTTATGTATTTTGCCATAGAAACTAGTTTTTTTAGAAAGAAAAAAAGAGATTGGAAAACCTCCGAAATTGATCATTCTCTAAACGATAACTTTTTAAATAAAAACGTTAAATTTACATTTGAATATTTATATATTTCCTTTACTGTTTTTAATTAATTTATAGTCAAACGTTTATTTACTCTAGACACTCCGCCTAGTTTCTAAGATTAGAAACGTAGGTAATTAGTTGTGAAGTCGTCTTAGGTAAGGCTGGATTATAACAGCTAAGGTTGATAAATGCCCTGCCTCGAGATCTAAGCATTGAGGACAGCTGCAATTTGGGCGGACTAAGAGCGGGGGCTAGTGGGGGATTTGCGCCTTGAATTAACTAAATAGGTACCTTATTATATAGATCATCCTTGCCTTGATTTTAAAACACAAACTTATAGATGCAGATGATTGTCGTTAGTCTGTCGGAATAGCTTTCTGTTTAAAATAATAATTTTATGATATTTTGTAATTGTCATGTGTTTCTTAAGACATACAAATATTCTCTCATTCATTTATTTTTTCTTAAATTTAGATTTTTATAAAAACAAACTGAATACAAAATATATACATCACTATAAAAACTTATAAAAAAAATCCATCTAAGCACTTACATAAATACCTAAACAAAATTAAATTTACAAGTCTTAACAATAAAGTATAAATTTTGCATATAAAACAGTAAATTATTATAAAAACCTAAACCTAGAAGACCGTCGGCAGCGAAGCAAGGCCCAGGCTACCGATGGTTAGGGCCGCAGAGACAGAAACCTTCTTACGATACGTGCCGTTTCCAGGACGACTGCCTTCTGAATCTGACCCTTGACCCAACCATCCAGCGAGAGCCTCTTCAGGTGTTGATCAAGGCTCTTCGCTATCAGTCCATTTACCGATACAACTATCGGAACAATACTCGTCGAATCAACGTCCCACATGGCGGTAATCTCGTGGGCCAAGTCCAAGTACTTAGTTTCCTTGTCCTTTTCGGCCTTTACGAGATTAACGTCATGTGGAACGGTTATATCGACGAGTATTGCCCGTCGCTTCGATCGGTCTATTATCACGATGTCAGGCTTATTGGCGGCAATAGTCCTGTCAGTGACGATAGACCGGTCCCAGTAGAGCATGGCATGGCCGTTTTCTAGAACTGGCGCGGGTGCATATTGATAGTATGGCACCTCTTGGTCCACGAGTCCATATTTAAGAGCAAGTTGCTGGTGGATGATCCTAGCTACTAGGTTATGCCTGTGCAAATACTCACCATTGGCAAGATGAGAACAGCCGGAAATAATATGCCTGAGTGACTCCCCGGGACGGTGGCATGCTCGACAAATATCGACCGTACCGTCCTTCAGGATATATTTCCGATAGTTGTTCGTCATCATTACCTCGTCGGCAATTGCACAAACAAAACCTTCGGTTTCCCCAAAGAGGTCACCGAAACGTAGCCAGTTTACCGAAGCGAGGAAGTCTACATCGGGATCCGTAAGAGCCCGATAAAACCTCCCGTGCAGCTCCTTGTTCTTCCATATGTTCTTGCGGTCTTCGACGCTGAGTATCGAAGGTTTACGCCAATTCTCTTTTGCCAAGGAGAGCGGAGTGAGGTTATTATCCACTGCTACCACATCACAATGCATCTCACTCTCGGATCCGAGAAAGTATTCCCTGAGGCTGCACACTTCCCGATTGTGTAGGGTCTTAGCATTTAAAAAACCCCGACCACCACTCTTTCGAGGAATGTACAGTCTCATCACCGATGAGCGCGGATGAAGCATGCGATGGGCTGTCAGCTGTGAACGTACTCTCCGATCCAGAGCGTCAAGCTCAGTCTGAGTCCATCTAAGTATAACAAAAGTATAGATGAGTAAAGGCATAACCCAGCCATTGAAAGCTCGCACTTTGTTGCCACCCGACAGAAGACTGTTAAGGACTTTTGTCAAGCGACCAAAGAAACGCTCTTTCACCGACTGTTTTATATTCCCGTCAATAGCTAATGCTTCTGCCATACCTAGATATTTGTATGTTTCGCCTTCAGAGAGAGATCTGAGCGATATTGTCTCTGAAAGTTGTAAATCTGATGAATTTACAACTTTCCCTCGTTGTACATGTAAGACCGCACACTTATCGATACCGAACTCCATATTGATGGCGCTGCTGAAATTATGAGTAATTTCTAACAAGGTCATCAACTCTGGTTTTTTAGTAGCGAAAAGTTTGAGGTCGTCCATGTACAGCAAGTGAGAAATAACCTCACCCTCTCTCCGTAGCCGATAGCCTAACCCTGAATTCTTAAGCAAAGTGCTAAGAGGATTCAGGGCTAGACAAAACCACAGGGGACTCAGACTGTCACCCTGGAATATACCCCGCTCAATCCTTATGTAGTCCTCCGGCTCAGAAAGAGTATCTACACCGCCCGGTTGACAAAGCACCGTGATCCATTGCCTCATGCACGAATCAAGAAAAGTTCTTAGAGTTGTATCGATTTTATACAACTCCAGGACCCTTCTTAGCCATGAATGAGGCACTGAATCGTAGGCCTTTTTGTAGTCGATCCAGGCAGTAGAAAGATTCCTTCTGTTCCGGCGAACCTGTTGGCATACGGCCATATCTATGAGGAGGAGCTCCTTAGTACCACGGGACCCTACCCTACATCCATTCTGAGCTGGGGCCAAAATTTTATTCGCGACAATGTGCGAATTAATTTTGACCGTCAAAATGGATGTGAGTAGCTTATAGATGGTAGGCAAGCACGTAATGGGTCTGTAGTTCTTAGCTTCCGTGGTACTACCGGACTTATGGAGCAGGAAGGTGACACCAGTTGTTAGGAAGCTCGGAAGAGAACCTAGTTCAAGGGCCTCTTGGAATTGTGTAGCGAGTCGAACGTGTGAGCTTCGAAACCACTTCAGCCAGAAGTTGTGCAACCCGTCTGGTCCAGGACTTTTCCAGTTCTGGGCCGTACGAATCGCACATTTTACATCTAACGGTGTAATACTTATGGCCTCCATGGTCTCAATCGGCTTACACGCGTTACTAACTACACGCATCCAATCACCCTCGGTGTGATCGACGGGCACCGACCAGATATCCCGCCAGAAATTAATCATGGTTCGGCTATCTGGCCTTTGCTCGTCAATCACACGCTGACTAGGCTTTTCCCAGCTTCGGTATACCTTCCTTTGATCACTCTGAAACATGCGATTCAGTTGGTATCGATCCACACGCTGTCTGTAGCGCCGAAGGCGTTTTGCCCACGCGTAGATTTTCTGCTTCAGAAAGTCAATGCGTTCCGTGACACAAAACATGTACTGTTGCGGCCTAATACCGGTCCCAGCAAAGGCTTGGTTCACGAAACGCATGACTCGGGGGCGAGTGTTGCCTCCTCTGAAGCAGATTAGCTTTGCAATGAGTGTCCTAAATGTATCGATACGTTGCTCTATCCGCACCTGCCAAGCAGGGACATAAGACGGGGGACGAGGGGCTCGGTCAGGGTCCGGAAATCTGACACGAGCCACACGACACACCGTAATAGCCCCACAGTATAAGATAGAGTGAGTATCGATTAAATCCTCACTAGCACCCAAGTAGGGAGCTAGTAAGTCATCCAGGGCACCCACTAACGCCAAATTACGTCTATGCGTAGGCAAACGGGGCAATCGTGGCCTAGAACTAGCTGGGGATCTATACGATTGAATCGCATCCTCCAAAGTTCTCCTCAAATGCTCATTGCACTGGGTACTTACGCTCATATTAGCAGGATTATCTTCTTCAGTGACCAGGTCCACCCGGGACATCGCAGCCAATGACACCTGGTTCGGTGTCAATGACGACGGGGCAGGCGGGACTTGTCGCGAGTCCGAATTCATGCCAATAGGTAGCGCCTCAGTGCGAAGACGATCAAGGGTAGAGTCATTCAACAACTTACACCGTTGGATGGCTCTCACTTGATCCGACAGTCGTTGGGCAGACACTGACACGGCTGGTTCAAGTTCAAGTATACAAATATTATTATTATGTGACATTGATCGAGGCAACACTTTTTAGAATTCGTGACTATTGCTACCTATTTATGATATAAGTTTAATTTATTGTCAACTTAAAATTACAAAAATATTCTACAAAATACAGCATAAGTTTAGGTCTAGTAAATTTTTTGCGGAAATATCTGTTTAGTGTTTTTGTTTACAAGTAAAGTAAATACAAAAATAGTCTGTCATTCCGAAAACAACATTGTAGGTACTATGATTAGTTATATACATATTTAGAAATGTGCCTATGTATATGCCTAAGTGTCTATGTTCTTTCTGATTTAATGACCTTTTTTTTCTATACTAATGTGCCCCCTGCCCTTTGCCCTGAGTACGTCCACACCTACTGACCTGATTCCACTACTGAAACAGATACAGTTCCAATGATAAATATTCAATTTTCTTGTTTATAGCGATGCGCCCGATCTCGCGGATTTATCGTAAAATAGCTGCGTCCCGCGGTTTCACCCGCGTAAGTCCCGATCTCGTGGGAATATCGGGATAAAAAGTAGCCTATGTGTTAATCCAGGTATCTAGATACCGAGTTTTATCGCAATCGGTCCAGTAGTTTTTGCGTGAAGGAGTAACAAACATACACACACACACACACACACAAACTTTCACATTTATAATATTAGAAGGATGTTCGCCTCCTAGTCATAAGGAATCTGTGTCATTTTTTTAAATGTTTTTCTATTTTATTTGATTACTTATGTTTTTTGTTTTGTGCACCTCGATATTTCGGTACGTTCCTGCTGATCACACTTTCTGGTCAAACTAGTTTGTCCAAAAGGAATAAATTTCCTCGTAGTCCAACTATTCGATGCAGCAGCGCCCTGAATAACATGTAAAAATCATCTAGATTTGATGTAAATGCCATTATCTATACTTACTAATATCATAAAGTGGAAACATTTCATAATTTATTTGAATTGAACAGGCTCCGGAACTACTAGACCGATTTTGATGAAACTTGGTATGAGGATACATTGATTCATTAGGAATATCATGGTCCCTTTTCATCCTGATATTTCCACGGGATCGGGAGTTATGCGAGTGAATCCGCGAGGTGATGCTAGTATTATTCTAAGGCTAATTGAAAGAAATGACTAAAAAATACACTATTGTATAATTTCTATAGAAACAGTAACCCATTGTACCTACGTGTTGTTTCCCTCTATCTTTAGCCGCAATCTGATGACAAAGCGTTGTCCGTCTGCGCCCGCGCATACAAAGATTACCGGCACACGTTATTACCGTGTTTTTTACAAAACAAACATTTATATATTACGTTACGTAACATTGATAGTAACCCAAAGAGGTTCAAATTATAGTACACAGAGAAGATAGAATATTTTTCTTTAACGAAACTTTGACCCCGTTACGAATGTCTCCTCGATTGTACGTACTTGTATATTGGCTGTTTTCTGCAACATAGATCTCTTTACTTGGGTATTTTTTGCGTGAGGATGGAGTAGGCTGGCTCAGCACCTATACAACACTCTCAACTTGGTCAACCGTGTGTCTGGGGTCAACTAAGCTGTCGGTTTCATCACGATGTTTTTCATAAATTTTCCCTAAGAAGTATCCATTGGTGCACGGCCAACCGGGATTCGAACCCACGATATTCAAAATGAAAGTCGAGATAAATACCACTAGGCCAACATAGCTCTCGCTTACATTGTGTTCCACTGTCTCCTTTACTGTCCGTTTATAAAAATAAAACTGTTTAAAAAAGTTGTGATGTTCTTCTGTCTATAGCACTATAATGTTAAATCTCTTGGATTTAGTAACGTTACATGATATTAGGCAATAGTTCGGTCTAGGAAGCATGCGCCGGTGCAGAACGACCGATTATTATCGATAAATCGATTCAATTCGGATTAAAGTTCCGCCGGAACGCTATTAATTCTGAATGCTGGTCGGATGTGGGGATTAATCTTGTTATAGCTTGATTATGGCACTAGAAAACAAGACTAAAAAACGCAGCCCAGAACCAAAACTAGTAAGCGACTTAAAAGTGTTTTTTTGATAGATGTCGGTTGCGAGGTTTTCGGGGGGTGTCGAATCAGATTCCGTGATCGGTTTTTTAATCAGAGTTGACATTAAATGGTATAAGTAGCAGTAGAACGATTCGGTACCCCCTGAAAACCTCTCAAACGACACCCATCAAAGAAATCACTTTTCAGTCGCTTACTAGTTTCGCGTCTGTGCTGCGTAATACTGCGTATTTATTTATTTGGAAATCCAACGGCTATTATAAAAAAATATTTGACAACCGTATATCAATAGAAAACCAATTAGAGCTATTTATTTGTTTCCAAGTGTTCGTAAAGAGTTAAATTGGCTGAAATCTGGGAAAAGTTTTCTTAATTTTGCAAATTCGGACAAACCTGAATGTCTACTTTTCTATTTGACTTTTATATGACCTCAATTTCATACAATAACTAGCTTGTGCCCGCGACTTCGTCCGCGTAGAAATCGAAAATGAGTCTAATAGGATTGGACCAAGGAATCACGTTGTTCCATACAAACTTTGCCCCCCTTTTAGGTAGAATTTCGAAAAATCCTTTTTTATTCTCCAAGTTTCAAGTCTCTACAATCTGCGGTTTCGGCTGTGAGTTGATCCGTCAGTCATTCAGGACAAAGAATTTTATATCTATAGATAAAATAAATAAATTGAGTACTAAAATTCAATAGAATAGTAACTCACTATTCAAACGATACATTCAGTAGATGTACTAAAATAAATTTGACAGCACAACGTCTATCTAGATAAGAAAAAAGTTCAAAATGTCAAGAACTCTGTATTATGTAATCTACAGCTAAATTACTCAAAATTGTTTCTTTCCGATAAGATGACAATTTATTTGCTGCTTGGGTTCTATAATTTTAGTAAAATTTTGTCATTATATCTAGAACTAGCAGTGCTCTGTGGTTTCACCTGCGTAACTCCCGATCCCGTGGGAATATCGAGATAAAAAGTAGCCTATGTTACTCCCATTGAATCAATGTATCCTTATGCCAAATTTTATCAAAATCGGTTCAATAGTTTCGGAACCTATTCGTTACAAACAAAAAAAAACAGAAAAGTCTTCTAAAAATTATAATACGTGTAAGATACATTATAATATGTGTAAGAATTAAAAAAAAAAAGTAGAATTTTGTTTAGTTGTAAGTTACTTACTACTTACTGTCGCACTCAGAAACGTTCCTTATCGAAGTTAAGTTAAGTTAAATCGATCAATCAATCGTTACTTAGCGCCTTTCTAAAAGCATATCCCAACCTCACGCAAAAAGGACTCAAATAAAGAGGTTGCGGAAAACCGCCCGTATACAAATACAAAAATGAGCCCTATTTATAAGCATTGCAAAAACTAAGGCAGTTTAGTATACATATAAACTAGAACTAAATTCAAAACATCGATTACTAATTTCCTTCTAAAAAGTCTTTGACTAAAAGATTCTTGCTAAAAGTGACCTCAAAACTTTTCCTATTTCAGTATTTCGCTAAAGATTGGAATCAACTTTTGAAAGATAATTAAGCAATGCGTCTTACTTTAATGATAAGAATCCATGGACACAACTTTAATTGCTCCATTTCGAATATACCTTCAAAAATGTTTGTAATCTTGGCCTTTGTGAGCATGATCACAAAATAATAAGAAAATAAGTTTCTTGTGTCGTCTCATTGGTGCGTTGCTAAGATACACATCTTAACTTAGTTTTAAACCCCCGACGTAAAAACGACGGAGTGTTATAAGTTTGACGTGTCTGTGTGTGTCTATCTGTGGCATCGTAGCTACCGAACGGATGAACTGATTTGTTTTTTAAAAGCTTTTATTTAACTTGCAATGTATGTAAGTATGTATGTATGTTGGAAATTAAAGGTTTTTTTGTGAATGTGGCTAAATCTCCAGATAGTTTAGTTTGATGGTAATAGGTTTGAAACACAAATAACGAGTAAATAACATGATAAAAAGGTTCCAACATGAACCACAGACGTGGACGGTGAAGTGAACCACATTTCACCTTTTATTATTAAATCAACTAGACAATAATACACTGTATCAAAAATATGGAATGGTCTTACTGTATGCGCCGTCGAACCCAACCACCTTACCGACCGATGGCTGAGAAGCAAAAGAGATCCCAAATAGCTTGAGCGCTCGCTTTTATAGGTGGTAGTGGGGATCGGCAACGTCCATAGTCAAAGTACTTCCTTTAAAATCTAAATAATTAATTAAGGGTTCAATAGTAATTAATACACTTTTAAAATTAATAATAAATTATTTCAATAACTTTGATGGGAGTTAATGAATTTTTAAACATTAAAAACATTAAAACGTGAAATAAAAGTAGTCGAATTGATTTGGTAAACAAGTCGTTGCCATAGTCAATCTAGCAACTTGAAATAACGTTTTCCTATTAACAAAATTGTGTGACTTTTCTATTTTTTTTTGAATAATCGCTATCATGTATGTTTGTAAATTTATTAGTCGGGAGTGTTCTAAGCTATGTTTGATCGATATCAGTTCAGCCGTCTAAAAGTTATTTGGGATAAAAATTGGGGGTTTTAACACGAGATTTCATTAGAATAATTCTAAATGAATAAAGTTTTAAATTTTTAAATTTTGCTTCGTCCCATTTTTGTTGACGTTGTATGTCACAAGAGCGAGACAAAGCACTCCTTAACTAAAGTAACACAAGTACAACAATATGGGCGATTTTTGTTTGCAAAATTAACAAGTTCGATTCTTGGTTTTGCTACCTGATAACTCTCTAAGCCTCTATGGTCTGAACTTCATGATTGCACATCGTTCATAACTGTGTTGGAGGCATGTGCTGAGTAATTATTAGCTTCTATAAAATCACGAAAATTCTGTGGTAGGCTTCTTAATCTATTCGTTTTGGCACAATTTACCGCTACCTACAAATTTAGGAATGTATAAAACCTATTCTTTTCGGGGAATTCACTATCTATACTTGTAATTTAGATTTAAGTAAAACATCAGTTTCCCTTTAAAAATGTTTCCTTCCTTCATTTGGTGATTTCCATGACTTCTGCTGTGGCGCGATGGGTGAACATTCGAACTGATACTGAAAGTTACACGTTTGAGACTCGCCGTGGAGCTAATATTTGTATGGTTTACAGATATTTGTTATTTGTGTGCATGTGTCTGTATGTCGGCAAAATATATATGTATTTACAAAATAATTTTGACCGTTGTCTGGTACCTATATTTAAGGTTATTTGCCTAGTTAAGGGCTAGATGCCGGTGTGAGCAAGAATACTATCAAAACCTCCTTTAATTTTAAAAAAGGCAATTTTTATCACTTTTGGCTAAAGATAGCGCCATCTTTTGATCGATTTAGAAGTACGTTGGACATAAAGTTCTAATCAAAATTCATCATTTTGTGCTAAACATTTTGAACACTTGCCCTTGGAATTAAATGTAGTCAAACCTATTATTCCCCTTTGTAAGAAGCCATCTAGATCTTTACTGAAAGTTACAAGGAATTCTCCAAATTCAAGCTTAACGAAAACCCTCGCAATACGGATCGTTTTGACGTCACCTTCACAATTAGGCCTAAATCTGGTCTCACCCATAACTCCCCCTTTATAAGAAGCCATCTAGATCTTTACTGAAGCCTGAAAGGAATTCTCCAAACTCACGCTAAATAATACATCATGACATTTTACTTTAATGTGTTAATTGCAAACATAACTTTGAAATGTTGAAAAATATGCGACCTCATTAGAGGCACCATGTTATGTATAAACTTATGTAAACTACTAATTTTAAATTGGTGATAAGTGATAAAGATGTCTTAGAGGTTGAACGTCTAGGATTTTTCTTAGTGCTCCCACGTCCTAATGCGAAGTATAAGACGATAACGAAATCTCTGAAAATGATGAGTATTTTTCTTTTTTATACATATAGAAGATGTGAAAAACTATGAGAAAAATAAATAGGAGCGAAAGTCCTATTTATTTTTTTCATAGTCATTTTCATTTCTTGTGTCACCATTTAAACTTTCCCTGGACTTCCACAAATATTTCAAAACCAAAATTAGCCAAAGTATATTACATGGCTTTTTTTTACCAGAATTTTTTATTATGAGTCTATTATGAATTAGATATTTTAAGGACTTTTTAACTGTCTAATTAAGCAGTCTTAACAATATTAAAGACCCCGTTTATTTGTTGGTCTTAGTGTCACAAGCGCATAGGTATCTTCTATACGAGCGTGCTACATCTTAGAACGCATCTTCACTTATCATCGGGTGACAATAGTGGTCAAAAGTTGACCTAGAGCCAAAAGGTAAAAACGGAACCCTATTACTAAGACGCCACTGTCCGTTTGTCTGTCACCAGGCTGTATCTTATGAATCTTGATAGCTAGACATTTGAAATTTTCACAAATTATGTATTTCTGTTGCTGCTATAACAACAAATACTAAAAAGAGAGAAAAATGTGGGGCTCCCATACAACAATGACGGAACCCTTCGTGCGCGAGGCCGACTCGCACTTGGTTTTTTTATGAATCTTGATAGCTAGACAGTTGAAATTTTCACAAATTATGTATTTCTGTTGCCGCTATAACAACAAATGCTAAAAAGAGAAAAAATGTGGGGCTCCCATACAACATACTCTCGCACTTGGCCGTTTTTTTAATCAGTCTTAAAATGATCGTAACCCTTATTATGCGCGTAGACTTTTAGAACGTGGCATCGTAACTCGTCCTCCAATGGGAACACAGTAGTTAGACACAGTGTCTAAATATGCGGGCCACAATTATTTCAAGTGTTTCAATGATTCCCATACGCTGTGTATATTCCCGTGTACCAAGATCTTCAGTCTCTCGCTAACCATTGCCGAAGTATCACGTACAATGACCGTATCCGTGCAAACAGTTTTCATTGCAATTACACGTCGATTTATAGCAAATTGAATGGTTATTCTCTCTTTCGTTTCGTGTTTGTGTTAAATGTGTTTTGTGTCTAGTGTGGGCTAACAATGGCTAACCGTGTGATGGGTTATGTTATTTGTGGATATAATTCCGTTGATAATCTTATGGTGAGTGCTATAAGGGTCATTTTTGTTAAGCATTTAAAAATCTAGTCCTAACCAATATTATAAATCCGAAAGTTTGTTAATTTATTTGTTTGTCACAATCAAACGACTGGACCAATTTGAAATCGGCTAGTGTTTGTTTAGGGGTTGGAGAAGGACATATTTTTGATCCCGAAATTCCCGAGGGATCGGGACTTACGTGGGTGAAACCGCGGGGCGCAGATAGTTAATCATAAAATGTCATGTTTTCGTCTCGTTTGAAAGAAACGATTTTATCTTTAGGTTATCTATAGTCTAGCTATCTTATGGGTAGTTCAAAAGGTCAAAAACTAATTAAAATCCCAAATTATTAAACTAAAGTTATTACCATAGAAAACATCTCGAGCTTTACAAAAATAAAAACATGGTGAATTTACCGTTTTAAAGATAGATAGATAAATTCTTACATTGCCCATTTTTAAATTACATAAACTATAAAAAACAAAACTTACGTCAAGTGTTACAAAAGGTTAAACAACACAAACTTTTAAAGAATTTTAACAGTGAAAATAACCATGATAGTTAAAAATCATATACCGAATCCTATAGTTAAGGTGAAAGGGTACCGGCGCTCTTTCTATACAAACGTAGTCGACTGTTTCCTCCTTGGATAATGACACTAGTACAAATATTTTTGTGCCATAAAACCTATAACTGCCATGACTTTGCCCCTATTTAAAAAAGAAACAAAGGGGCAAGGTCATGAAAGTTATAAGTTCTAAGCAACAAAAATATTTGCTCTAGTGTCATTATCCAGGTAAAAACAGTCGATTACGATTGTATGGAGAGAGCCCCTTTCCTCTTATTAAACACCTTATTTCAGCTTATTACTTTCTCACGGTCTTATCACTAATTAAATATCTTGCTTATGGCAACGTGTCAGGTGCGGAAGTGTGGCAATAACGTATTACTTAAGCTACGATTTCTAAGAATTATCTTTGAATAAGTACTTTAAAAACAGAACTGTCTAATTACTAAGAAAGGCTTACAGAAGCTAATGGTAGGTCAGATTGCATAGAAATGAGCGAGATGCGAGATGGTGCGGCAATTTTTAAGCAATTTTAGATAATATGTATATACTTTAAAATATCAAATAATGAAACAGTATTTCATTAGTATATTGTTTGATAAAAAAAAAACTATCAAAAAACCAGTATGTGTGTTTTAAAAATACTTTTTCAGAGGTACCTATTTTGTTATTTTCTATAGAATCAACATGCGTTTTTTGTCAGGGTCACCGAAGTAAATCATAACACTATTACGCGTCATATAACTCGCGTTTAACTCTTGTCTATCCCTTAAAGAAAGAACTATATTACTAAAAACCAAACTTGCCTTTGCCAGTGATCATTCGCGTAGAATTAAAAGCTATCTGTATGGCAATTTTTTTACAGATCTGTTCATTAGTTTGAGCTGCTTTTTGATAGGATTTAATATATTTTTATTTATACATTAAAGTAGCCCACCGAAACTGTTCCTAATTCACGCTAACCCAATCTATATATATAAAAATCAATTGCTGTTCGTTAGTCTCACTAAAACTCGAGAACGGCTGAACAGATTTATCTTATCTTAGTCTTGAAATGTTCGTGGAGATCTAGGGAAGGTTTAAAAGGCGAGAAAAAATCGAATTTCCCACGGGATCGGGACAAACGCGGGTGAAACCGCGGGACGCAGCTAGTTAGAATATAACTGTCATAAGTAGTACAATTAGTTCCGGCTATTACATTTTTGTAATTGGCAGAGCTATGCTCGCTAGTTGTAAACAATCGCTCGGTTTAGTCATTTGAGGTAAATTATTGTACAATTTACTGTCTGGTTAGCTGGTTAGGGATACAGTTGGGCTTGTAACAACATGTTTTAAAGGAAAATCTATATTTTTTTTTGACGACTCAGTTGGCACAATGATCACTATGCCGGACTGCCAAACACAGGGTTGCGGGTTCGATTCCCGCCTCAGACAAGTATTTATGCCAAGATATTTGTCTGGTTGTTTCTATGTATTATAAGTATATATTTATAAAAGAAAAAGTATATAAGTAGTATATCCGTTGTCTAGCACCCATAACACAAGTCTATATAGTTACTTAGCTTGGGGCTAGATGGCGATGTGTGGAATGTCCTGCAATATTAATTATTTAAATCAATAAAACTTTAGTTGCGCGGTTACACCCGCGTAACTCTCGATTCAGTGGGAATATCCTGATAAAAAAGGCTATGTTATTCCCAATGAATCAATGTATCCTCTTACTAAGTTTCATCAAAATCGGTACAATTGTTTCAGATCCTATTCGTTACAAACAAAAAGACAAAAAAAACTTTCCATTTTATAATATTAGTATAGTTTAGCTGTAAAACGCCACTATTATTTAGCTTCAAAAGCGACGATGTTTATCAGAAGAGTGGCTAAGAAGAACCGAAAGATGATCATGAACAGATTAAAATTAACTTAAGGAAATCCGAAAATTTACCTAACAAAATCATTTGTCACTATTGTCACGGACCCTATAGAATACCAAAATAATAATTTGAATGCAATCGCCTTTGAGTGAGGAACCTAGTTGCTTATATTTTCAGGCCTTTAAAAAAAGCGAAAGTGTTGCCTGTAAGAACCTAGGTCATTAAAGTAGAATAGACCTTTAACGCCCATAGCTTAGATAAGTATCTACTTACCTAACTCAATTTATTTTTCTTTGCATCTTACGCTAATAATTTCAAAATGTACGTAGATTTTAGACAAATAAACACGTTATTTACAACTGCGGTTAATCTTCTAAAAAGTATCTTCTATTCATACGTTTGATGATACAAAAATAGACACCTACTTTGTTATTTCCGTACACCAGCATTCTTTTCATGACTCCACGGCGGCAGCGTGGCGCGGCGCGGGCGCAGGCGCAGCGTGCTTCATTCGACATTGTTTGGGTAGTGGGTAGGATTAGGTAGTTCATTATTAAGGGTGTAGATTGTTGGCCTGAGATCTCGATTTCGAGCGACCGCAGCGCCAAAGTTTAATGTAACATCCGACGGGGTGGATGAATGACCTAGAGAGCGCGATTTTCAAAATGTTTTGCAACAAACGTTCCACGTTGAGAAATTGTTATTGAACTTGAATATTTACAGCATAACAATAACGTTGAATTTTTGGAAACTAGCTGTTGATTCTTTTTAATAGATTGTTGAGACACAATTTTTATGTTTTTCTATCATTTGACATCTGACTGATTCCAACTATTTATTTATTTGTAATTTCACTACCAAAATTTATTCTAATTCGTAAAATATTCATTCAATAAAATAATTGCAAATTCAGTAGGAAGTGTGTTTATCTCTACGCAAGGAAATGTGCCTATTGCGTAAACTCAAATACTTACTTTTTGTTTACGATCACCTCGTCGATATCTAAAAAAAAATCCTAGGGTTTAAAAAAAAATGTCAATAAATGAAACACAAGTATAAAAATGATTTATTTACTACACAATAACAAATATGAGTCGCCATTACTCGCTATCTCAAAAGCGTGCTAGGGTTGTACAAAAATTAGTAAATAATTCATTTATTTACTAATTTTAACAGAAGTTTGTAAATTATTAATATACTAATTAAAAGTATGTAATTAAACAATAACGAAATATGAGTTCAAAATTCTAATGGTTTTTCATTCGATTACGGATCAAGTTCTGATTTCTGCTAATTTGATGATAAAATCAATGGCTATCACAAAACCTATCAGAATGAAAACGTTACCAGCTGCCCGATTCACGTAAGTAATAAAAACCGTAGCGCAGTGACGTCACTTCGTTTTTTGCAAATTTAGCCCTTTTAACCGACTTAAAAAAAGGAGAATCCTCAATTCGCTGTATTTTTTAACCAATTTTTATGATTCTTTACACCAGGTAACTCAGAAATTGTATAGTAATTGAGCTATTGGAAGATTTATGACAATCCAAGACTAGATAAGTAAGTGCGTTTAAAACAGAAAACCAAAAGGCGATTTCTAAGTTCCTAAGTTAAAACGACTTTTGGACTGGCGTGTTTACGTGAATCGACTGGCTGGGTAGTTAAGTTACCTGTATCTTTCAAAATCATTAGGCGTTCTTCTCTTTCATAACACGTAAAGCTCTTTCTTTCCTCTCTTTCATAGCCTCTATGATACTGGGCGCGTCACGAATGGGCATGCTTCGTGACTGCCGAGGATCAACTAATTCTGGAAGTAGGCAATCGTAATAAAACCTAACTAATTTCATCTCCATTTTCTCCTCCCAAAATTTGTCGTCCTTTTCTTTAATATAAACTTTCATAGGTACAGTAGCACCAAACCAGATGCCAAGCATGCAAACGTTTCTTTTAGTAATATGTACCTGTCCCTGAATTTGGAAATACCAGTTATGATTTTTATTTATGACATAACCCTTGGAAGCCTTGTCCTTAACCCAAAAGGTATGTTTGGCCATTGCTTCATCAAGAGTCATGCCAGCTAAAGAATGTGGGCACTTAATTTCAATTAAACCGTTTGCATAAATGCCATCTGGTGTAGTACCAAGAAATTCATATTGATCGTCGACGAACAAACCGCAACCTTGTATACTAATATTCTCTTGAATTTCTAACTGTTTAATTGCGGTTTCTTCGTTTTCGATACCGTACCGTACAGCAGGCAAACTGGAGATATTACTACCATAAACGATTTTACGAACAAGAACAGCACAACTTGTGCTCTCTCGTTTTTTACAAACTTCCCCGAACGATGATGAGGTTAGTAATTTTCTCCTTGTACTCATCCACTCAGAACTACTTCTTTGCAAATGGGTCGACCTTTCAAGCTCCTCTCTTTCAGCACAAGACAACTTTAAATCGGCTAAAAAAGATGACTTGGCTTTCTCATATAATTCTGGACTCAGATCAGGTTTTTCGCAGTTTGGTCCATAGTGAGCGTCTTTCGATACAGCGCTGTGGCTCTTTTTCAATCTTAATTTAGGTTTAGCAATTAAGGGTGTAGATTGTTGGCCTGAGATCTCGATTTCGAGCGACCGCAGCGCCAAAGTTTAATGTAACATCCGACGGGGCGGATGAATGACCTAGAGAGCGCGATTTTCAAAATGTTTTGCAACAAACGTTCCACGTTGAGAAATTGTTATTGAACTTGAATATTTACAGCATAACAATAACGTTGAATTTTTGGAAACTAGCTGTTGATTCTTTTTAATAGATTGTTGAGACACAATTTTTATGTTTTTCTATCATTTGACATCTGACTGATTCCAACTATTTATTTATTTGTAATTTCACTACCAAAATTTATTCTAATTCGTAAAATATTCATTCAATAAAATAATTGCAAATTCAGTAGGAAGTGTGTTTATCTCTACGCAAGGAAATGTGCCTATTGCGTAAACTCAAATACTTACTTTTTGTTTACGATCACCTCGTCGATATCTAAAAAAAAATCCTAGGGTTTAAAAAAAAATGTCAATAAATGAAACACAAGTATAAAAATGATTTATTTACTACACAATAACAAATATGAGTCGCCATTACTCGCTATCTCAAAAGCGTGCTAGGGTTGTACAAAAATTAGTAAATAATTCATTTATTTACTAATTTTAACAGAAGTTTGTAAATTATTAATATACTAATTAAAAGTATGTAATTAAACAATAACGAAATATGAGTTCAAAATTCTAATGGTTTTTCATTCGATTACGGATCAAGTTCTGATTTCTGCTAATTTGATGATAAAATCAATGGCTATCACAAAACCTATCAGAATGAAAACGTTACCAGCTGCCCGATTCACGTAAGTAATAAAAACCGTAGCGCAGTGACGTCACTTCGTTTTTTGCAAATTTAGCCCTTTTAACCGACTTAAAAAAAGGAGAATCCTCAATTCGCTGTATTTTTTAACCAATTTTTATGATTCTTTACACCAGGTAACTCAGAAATTGTATAGTAATTGAGCTATTGGAAGATTTATGACAATCCAAGACTAGATAAGTAAGTGCGTTTAAAACAGAAAACCAAAAGGCGATTTCTAAGTTCCTAAGTTAAAACGACTTTTGGACTGGCGTGTTTACGTGAATCGACTGGCTGGGTAGTTAAGTTACCTGTATCTTTCAAAATCATTAGGCGTTCTTCTCTTTCATAACACGTAAAGCTCTTTCTTTCCTCTCTTTCATAGCCTCTATGATACTGGGCGCGTCACGAATGGGCATGCTTCGTGACTGCCGAGGATCAACTAATTCTGGAAGTAGGCAATCGTAATAAAACCTAACTAATTTCATCTCCATTTTCTCCTCCCAAAATTTGTCGTCCTTTTCTATAATATAAACTTTCATAGGTACAGTAGCACCAAACCAGATGCCAAGCATGCAAACGTTTCTTTTAGTAATATGTACCTGTCCCTGAATTTGGAAATACCAGTTATGATTTTTATTTATGACATAACCCTTGGAAGCCTTGTCCTTAACCCAAAAGGTATGTTTGGCCATTGCTTCATCAAGAGTCATGCCAGCTAAAGAATGTGGGCACTTAATTTCAATTAAACCGTTTGCATAAATGCCATCTGGTGTAGTACCAAGAAATTCATATTGATCGTCGACGAACAAACCGCAACCTTGTATACTAATATTCTCTTGAATTTCTAACTGTTTAATTGCGGTTTCTTCGTTTTCGATACCGTACCGTACAGCAGGCAAACTGGAGATATTACTACCATAAACGATTTTACGAACAAGAACAGCACAACTTGTGCTCTCTCGTTTTTTACAAACTTCCCCGAACGATGATGAGGTTAGTAATTTTCTCCTTGTACTCATCCACTCAGAACTACTTCTTTGCAAATGGGTCGACCTTTCAAGCTCCTCTCTTTCAGCACAAGACAACTTTAAATCGGCTAAAAAAGATGACTTGGCTTTCTCATATAATTCTGGACTCAGATCAGGTTTTTCGCAGTTTGGTCCATAGTGAGCGTCTTTCGATACAGCGCTGTGGCTCTTTTTCAATCTTAATTTAGGTTTAGCAATTAAACGGATTTTACGATTACAATTTTCCACTTTCGCGATCAAAGGATTAGGACTAGATTTAAATATTACTTCATGAGTTTTACTATGAATCGATCCTGTATTAAAAGACACAACAGCAGCTGCGCATCGGCCCGCATAAGAACCACGGGAAGAATAATTTACACGCTTACCCCCTACTAATTTGGCAATCACTGCGTTAAAACTTTCAACTATATTACTTGTACAATTATGAATTAAACTTCTAGAATGATATGACAGTCTTTTACTTAAAATGTGTACCGCGTCCATTAATCCGCATCCAACAATTGCTGGAAGCAACCCAACAGGTTCTATTCGACGAGTATCAGGTCTACAGAAATACTCCTTGCAATATTGGTGATTACCAAATACGTGTTGTGGACCATTTAGGATATCTTCACTAAGATTTTTTATTTTTTCTTCGAGTGACTGATTTTGATCGCCCCAATATTTAATAGCGCATTTTACACCCGTTCTTAAACGCAAATACCTTTCTTTTAGGAATTTCCGCAATTCGCAAGGATACTTAGTGTCTTTCGACAGTTTCTCCAAGCTATTGCAGTAGTTTCGTAAAAGATGATTTTTGCATTCAATTTTCTCTACTGTTAAATTACCGTACGGTCGCGAATCTAATATTTTTTTATAAGTACTGGAATCGCCGTCTGCTACAAATTTATTATAAATTACACCGTGATCAACAATGGAACGTTTAAACCCCTCAACTATTATGGTCGATTCCATACCGGTAGATGATCCCGAATAATTCTTGAAACAACGGTGTTCCGAGGGCTGACTGTCGTTCTTTGCGGCTCGTGCACAAACTACGCAGTATTTATTTTTAACTCCAAAAAACAATACTTTATTAGTTTTAATGCCAATTATCGCAGCTGCGCCGGACAAGGCGGAAAAATTCTTACCATAAGATCTCTTGCTCCAACAACCGTCAACAGCAACAGATATTAATGGTGTACCATTTTTATCAACACTACCTATAGACACTGCGTACTCCGCTTCTTCCTTGACAGCTTCTGCCATGGAATGTGCTGCTGTCTTTTCCCACCAATCGCAAACCGTATTATTAATTTCATTGTATAATGAAGGTGACATGATTGGTAGGGCTACTGCGGCAGTTAATGTTTTTAACTGATAGTAGCTCCCACCAGATGATATGATACCAGATACAATTTGATGATTCACTTCCATTCTATCTTCTTTCTTTTCAATCAAACACACAGTAAATTTCATACTACACATACTACATTTCATGATGAGTTTTGAGTCCAGACCAACTTTTACTTCACCTATTATACTGAGGTAACTTAACTTACAATCCATTGGACCGTGGTCCCCTATGGCCTGAAGAGCTTTAAAAAAAAAAGAAACGTCTACAACTCTACGCCCAACTTCCATTTCATCCACCTTTCCCTCTTGGTCGTTTTCAATAACTAGTTCCTGTAAAGAAAGATAATGGCTTGATTTTTTTTATAAAAAATAATTAAAAATTTAAAAAAATGCAAAAGAATTAATACAATATTAGGTTCCTGATGAATAGAAATTATAGTTTCTTTACGCATTAGGTATTGTTTTTTTATGACGTCACCTATTTGAACGTAAATTTTCTTTTGAGAAAGTAATTGAGAAGTATTTCGGTACTAAGGTGTTTGTCTCTCGATGAAAATAATAAATATTGCAAGAAAAAATCTATAGGTAGGTATTGAGATTTTGTCTTCGCCCATCACTAACTAAGTAGTTTATTTATTTATGTAACAAGTCTACAAGAATTACGTATAACAACTTACCTCTATACAGCGCGTAGCATTGTTGCTCAGAGTCTCGGCCCCAAGGTTTTCTTTATTTTCAATACTGGAAATATTATTCATCAATATTATCCACTTTTTATTTATTTTGTACAACCCTAAGCCAGACGCTAGGCGCCTCGCGTCTGTTTGGCGGGTATGTCGACAAAGTTGCGCTGTCGCCTACCTACTTCCACAATTTGACATATACCTACATGTTATTGTAGGTATATGTCTGAATCGGGCGATCTAAATCATATGACATATTCTATTAGCTTTGTAATGTACCCTGTTCAAATGCGATAATAAATAAGTAGGGAGGAACTTACATTTTATTCCGAGATCTTTTGGCTTTCATATTTTTATAATGCGTACAAAACTTTCTTTTCCCTGGCATGACACTCAAATTCAATCAGTCCTGCGAAAAAAATAGCCTATGTTACTCAGTGATAATGTAGCTTTCGAATGATAAAAGAATTATTAAAATCGGTCCAGTACTTTTTGAGTTTATTCGTTACATACAAAAATCCAAATCTTTCCTCTTTATAATACCTATTAGTGTAGATATTGTATTTTTTACGATTTATATCTAGTTCCATCATGGTTTTCTTTCAGACATTCATTATATCGATACTTTCTACTAACTGAAAATAAATTAATTATAAAAATGTTATACTTACAGTTTTTTACAAAAAACACAAATACACAATACGTAATTCTGCTGTCTGCAGCCGACAAGCGTGGTGTCGCGTTCACTTACAGAAAGGAACTGCCGCTGTTGACCACCGAGATTGCACGAATGAAACGAACGTTTTATCCCATACATTTGTGTATGAAAAATTTACCTTAAAATATATCTAGATTTTAGGGCTTTAAAAGAGGAAGTCTTTGTTTGTAAAGGTATGAAAAAAAGTATACAGCTATACTTATTGGTTTCTTCAGTGTTCAAAAAGTGTTTCTTTTTATCAATTTGTGTTGATTTATGGGGTTAAATTTGAAAAATACGAAGTCATGTTTTTGCATTTTTACTCAATTTTGTGCGTTTGTTGACGTTTATTATAAAACAACTATTAGGTTTAAGAGTTTAATTTAAGCATGAACATACTTATTGGTCTTTGATTGTAATATATACAAATTATCATTGATATCAATCATATGTAAATAGGTTAAATATGAAAAATCGTAACACTCTTTTCGGTGATTTTCACGATCTACACCCTTAAACGGATTTTACGATTACAATTTTCCACTTTCGCGATCAAAGGATTAGGACTAGATTTAAATATTACTTCATGAGTTTTACTATGAATCGATCCTGTATTAAAAGACACAACAGCAGCTGCGCATCGGCCCGCATAAGAACCACGGGAAGAATAATTTACACGCTTACCCCCTACTAATTTGGCAATCACTGCGTTAAAACTTTCAACTATATTACTTGTACAATTATGAATTAAACTTCTAGAATGATATGACAGTCTTTTACTTAAAATGTGTACCGCGTCCATTAATCCGCATCCAACAATTGCTGGAAGCAACCCAACAGGTTCTATTCGACGAGTATCAGGTCTACAGAAATACTCCTTGCAATATTGGTGATTACCAAATACGTGTTGTGGACCATTTAGGATATCTTCACTAAGATTTTTTATTTTTTCTTCGAGTGACTGATTTTGATCGCCCCAATATTTAATAGCGCATTTTACACCCGTTCTTAAACGCAAATACCTTTCTTTTAGGAATTTCCGCAATTCGCAAGGATACTTAGTGTCTTTCGACAGTTTCTCCAAGCTATTGCAGTAGTTTCGTAAAAGATGATTTTTGCATTCAATTTTCTCTACTGTTAAATTACCGTACGGTCGCGAATCTAATATTTTTTTATAAGTACTGGAATCGCCGTCTGCTACAAATTTATTATAAATTACACCGTGATCAACAATGGAACGTTTAAACCCCTCAACTATTATGGTCGATTCCATACCGGTAGATGATCCCGAATAATTCTTGAAACAACGGTGTTCCGAGGGCTGACTGTCGTTCTTTGCGGCTCGTGCACAAACTACGCAGTATTTATTTTTAACTCCAAAAAACAATACTTTATTAGTTTTAATGCCAATTATCGCAGCTGCGCCGGACAAGGCGGAAAAATTCTTACCATAAGATCTCTTGCTCCAACAACCGTCAACAGCAACAGATATTAATGGTGTACCATTTTTATCAACACTACCTATAGACACTGCGTACTCCGCTTCTTCCTTGACAGCTTCTGCCATGGAATGTGCTGCTGTCTTTTCCCACCAATCGCAAACCGTATTATTAATTTCATTGTATAATGAAGGTGACATGATTGGTAGGGCTACTGCGGCAGTTAATGTTTTTAACTGATAGTAGCTCCCACCAGATGATATGATACCAGATACAATTTGATGATTCACTTCCATTCTATCTTCTTTCTTTTCAATCAAACACACAGTAAATTTCATACTACACATACTACATTTCATGATGAGTTTTGAGTCCAGACCAACTTTTACTTCACCTATTATACTGAGGTAACTTAACTTACAATCCATTGGACCGTGGTCCCCTATGGCCTGAAGAGCTTTAAAAAAAAAAGAAACGTCTACAACTCTACGCCCAACTTCCATTTCATCCACCTTTCCCTCTTGGTCGTTTTCAATAACTAGTTCCTGTAAAGAAAGATAATGGCTTGATTTTTTTTATAAAAAATAATTAAAAATTTAAAAAAATGCAAAAGAATTAATACAATATTAGGTTCCTGATGAATAGAAATTATAGTTTCTTTACGCATTAGGTATTGTTTTTTTATGACGTCACCTATTTGAACGTAAATTTTCTTTTGAGAAAGTAATTGAGAAGTATTTCGGTACTAAGGTGTTTGTCTCTCGATGAAAATAATAAATATTGCAAGAAAAAATCTATAGGTAGGTATTGAGATTTTGTCTTCGCCCATCACTAACTAAGTAGTTTATTTATTTATGTAACAAGTCTACAAGAATTACGTATAACAACTTACCTCTATACAGCGCGTAGCATTGTTGCTCAGAGTCTCGGCCCCAAGGTTTTCTTTATTTTCAATACTGGAAATATTATTCATCAATATTATCCACTTTTTATTTATTTTGTACAACCCTAAGCCAGACGCTAGGCGCCTCGCGTCTGTTTGGCGGGTATGTCGACAAAGTTGCGCTGTCGCCTACCTACTTCCACAATTTGACATATACCTACATGTTATTGTAGGTATATGTCTGAATCGGGCGATCTAAATCATATGACATATTCTATTAGCTTTGTAATGTACCCTGTTCAAATGCGATAATAAATAAGTAGGGAGGAACTTACATTTTATTCCGAGATCTTTTGGCTTTCATATTTTTATAATGCGTACAAAACTTTCTTTTCCCTGGCATGACACTCAAATTCAATCAGTCCTGCGAAAAAAATAGCCTATGTTACTCAGTGATAATGTAGCTTTCGAATGATAAAAGAATTATTAAAATCGGTCCAGTACTTTTTGAGTTTATTCGTTACATACAAAAATCCAAATCTTTCCTCTTTATAATACCTATTAGTGTAGATATTGTATTTTTTACGATTTATATCTAGTTCCATCATGGTTTTCTTTCAGACATTCATTATATCGATACTTTCTACTAACTGAAAATAAATTAATTATAAAAATGTTATACTTACAGTTTTTTACAAAAAACACAAATACACAATACGTAATTCTGCTGTCTGCAGCCGACAAGCGTGGTGTCGCGTTCACTTACAGAAAGGAACTGCCGCTGTTGACCACCGAGATTGCACGAATGAAACGAACGTTTTATCCCATACATTTGTGTATGAAAAATTTACCTTAAAATATATCTAGATTTTAGGGCTTTAAAAGAGGAAGTCTTTGTTTGTAAAGGTATAAAAAAAAGTATACAGCTATACTTATTGGTTTCTTCAGTGTTCAAAAAGTGTTTCTTTTTATCAATTTGTGTTGATTTATGGGGTTAAATCTGAAAAATACGAAGTCATGTTTTTGCATTTTTACTCAATTTTGTGCGTTTGTTGACGTTTATTATAAAACAACTATTAGGTTTAAGAGTTTAATTTAAGCATGAACATACTTATTGGTCTTTGATTGTAATATATACAAATTATCATTGATATCAATCATATGTAAATAGGTTAAATATGAAAAATCGTAACACTCTTTTCGGTGATTTTCACGATCTACACCCTTAACTAGTTTATTTATAGTTTAGGAGAAAAAACCAAACAACCGAGTGATCTTATAAGGGACTTCAATATATCTAATCTATTAGAATTCACTGTTTTGATCTACCAGTAGATTAATTAAGACCTGTGATTAAGACTTTAACGGCTGTGTTCACAAACAGTACTTAAGTTGCTCTTGGATAAGTGAAAGCACTGCGCTAAATACGGCCCTATGATTGGTCAATTTGTTTAGCGAATCAGCGTCTTATTTGCTATGCGTTCGCGCGCACTATCAATCGCATAGGGTTGATTGTGAATACGTGTGTAAAATTCACTGTAACCCATCATTCGGTCTGGGTGGTTGTATATTATCAAAGTATTAGTTGATATTATTACCAGAAGTAGAAATGAAATAGTAACAAACTTTCGTCCCAACATATTGTACTTATTAGTACCAAATTGCTCAGTTAATACCCGAATACTCAAACGTTTAGGGGTCCCCTACATATATAAGACGCTCCTATCTTAGGTGCACAGAAGTGGCTCTCAACCTCTTGCTAATATAAGCTACCAATAACCCTGTATAAGCACCCAGGTCTTTTTCCAGACTTTATACAGGTCGTTTAAGAACACTCCAAGTCTCGCCTGGTCATCCAAGGTCCTTAAAGGTCAAACCTTAGTGGAACAGACTGCAGTCTGCAACAGTGGAATTAACCGAACAATCTATACATAATAATATACTTCACATCGCACTGAATCGTTAACTGTACCACATGGATAACACCACATTTGCGTTTTATTATTATTTACAAACTCGAGAGGAAAATTTCTGTGTTTTGTAAACAGGGGCATGAAATACTATGTTTTGATTATCAGATCATTTACACGGCTTCTTTGTGGGTTACCTACCTACCTGACATTTAGTCTGTGGGTTTAATTTGTAACAGACGATGAGTAATTATGGAAGATTTTGGCCTATAAAATCTGGATTCAGTGTTTCCGATGTATTGTGGATTCCAGTTAAGAGGAAAGGGTACCGGGTGCTCTCTCCATACAAACATAGTCGACTGTTTCCTCCCTGGATAATGACACCAGAGCAAATATTTCTGTTGCATTAAACTTATAACTGCCATGACCATGCACCTATGTTTTGTTTTTTAAATCTTAATTTCTCGGCATTTTTATAGCTATAGGTTTTATACAACAAAAATATTTGTGCTAGTGTCATTATCCGACTACGTTTGTATGGAGAGAGCGCCGGTACCCTTTCACCTCAACATGATGTTTTTCTAACCTAATGTTCAGTCAGTTCAGGTCAGTTACTTCTCTCATTTTTTACGAGATAATAAATATTCATTTTATAAACACGGGTCGTGATCCCGTTATATCCACTAGTCATTTTAATATTTAACCGACTTTTCGATTGGGTTGCACCGATCATGGTCATAGAATAATAGCCAGTTAATCTATTTATATAAAATTCTACGGTTTTGACTGATATTTCAATGCACAGTTGAAGCCAATAGACAGATCGGGCGAATTTGACACATAGTTTAGTTTATTTTTACGGGGATGTTTCCGCACTTAGCCTCATTATTTGGGCCATTGTGCGTGTGAGAATATTCTACTTGTCACTCCAACCATCCCAGGTCCTCCCAGAAGACTAGCAGCCTTTTCAGGTTGCTACAGGCCTCCGGAAGAGATGCCGGCGATTGCCGAGCCCGTTGATCTGCCATACATCATTTGACATATGTAGCTATTATGACGAAGGCATCCGCTAAGAATTTGCAAAATTTAACCTCTACGGCGATGATCGTGAGGATATCGATGCATTTGGCCATGACTAGCCAAACCTAGGTCCGAACTGCTTGGAAGGATCATAAAGAGGCCTTTGCCCAGTTGTTATCCTACTAATATTAAAAAAGTTAAAGTTTGTGTGTGCGTGAGTATGTTTGTTACTCTTTCACGCTAAAACTACTGAACCGATTGCAATGAAATTCGGTATGTAGATAGCTAGAAACCTGGATTAACATATAGGCTACTTTTTATCCCAATATTCCCACGGAATCGGGACTTACGGGTGAAACCACGGAGCGCAGCTAGTAGTCCATATTTTGTTATATATGTTAACAAACAAAACCTTGTGCGGACGAAATCGCGGAAGAAAGCTGAGCTGGTTAGTGTTTATAGAATATTAGGTCCGGTCGGTTAGAAAAGCTTCGTGAGATCAACTGCCTACAGCTACACTGATTGCTCGTTTGACCCCGGACTATTTAGGCCTGTGATATTGAGTATCTTATTATCTCGGGTTATTTCTTTGTTACCCGACTGCGCGACGCAAAGGAGTGCTAATGTGTTTATAATAAACTAGCTACGCCCCGCGGTTTCACTCGCGTAATAATTTTCTGCGCAACTTTCTTAATTTTTTATTTCATAAGAACCTTCTTCTGATAATAACAAACAGACCAAAAAAAGAATTGGCCAAATTGGTCCAGGCGTTGTTGAGTTATGCGCTTACCAACACATTTTGCGATTCATTTTTATATTATAGATTTATATTATATGTGTAGATACACCATTGGTATAGAGTAAATTTTTTCACATAGTTATAGAGAGCTCACGTTCCCTTCTCTACTCATGTGCTCACGTCATTTATCTTCCTTTACGCTAATCGGAGACGGTTGTTAATAATAGTATTTTTTTAAGACTTATTACTATTGAAGTCCAAAAATGTTATTAAATACCTTGGCGTCATATTTGACCAAAAATGGGGGTGACTGATCTCACGTTCCTTTCTCTACTCATGTGCTCACGTCACTATCGTCCTTTACGCCAATTCTAACGGTTTTTAATAATAGTATTTTTAAGACTAATCTATATTCATATTATAAGCTGAAGAGTTGGTTTGTTTGAAGGCGCTAATTTCAGACAGTGCTGGTTCGAATTTAAAAATTATTTTTGTTTTGAATAGTCAATTTAACGAGGAAAGCTAAAGGCTACTTTTCATTTTGATATTCCCACGGGATCGGGATTTACGCCGGTGAAACCGTGGAGCGTAGCTAGTTACAAGTAAAAGCTCACAAACTTTATTAAATACCTTGGCGTCATATTTGACCAAAAATGGTTGTGACTGATCACATTGAGGCTATGACTGAAAATCTGGTGTTTCTCTGCGTGTAAGCCGACCGTTCTCCGATACGGGTTATTTTACAGATTTAGTATTTTGACTTATATTACTATTGACTATCCTAACTACTTAACCTAAATGCAACAAATAGAGAATGTTAAAGCAAAATTTACAAATATACTCAAGTATTATTACGCCATGAGAAATCCTGCAAAAAACACGGTCTGTACAATTTGAGATTGACCGTACCCTGTAAGTATTTTCCCTCTACCTACATCATTTGTAAATAAATTATTTCTTTGCGGAGTTGCTACCTGTGACGTCTGACAATTTCTAAGGAGCGAATCTAACTGAACAATCTACACTTGATACTATAGTACCAATGTTTATACTCGTTCGCGTGGTATTAAAAACTGCATAAAAATCCGTCGCGTAGTTTTAAAGATCTAAGCATACATAGGGATAGACAGACAGCGGGAAGCGACTTATACTATAAAAATAAAGAAATATTGCAGGGCATTCCACGCATCGCCATCTAGCCCCAAACTAAGTAACTAGACTAGTGTTATGGGTACTAGACAACGGAGATACTACGTATATACTTTTCTTTTGCAAATATATACGTATAATACATAGAGACAACCAGACCACAGACAAATATCTAAGCATAAATACTTGTCTGAGGTCCCGCCTCAGACAAGTATTTATGCTTAGAACATCGAACCCAAACATTGCCCTGTGTTTGG
Organism: Idaea straminata; assembly: GCA_951213275.1. Classification (NCBI taxonomy): domain Eukaryota; kingdom Metazoa; phylum Arthropoda; class Insecta; order Lepidoptera; family Geometridae; genus Idaea; species Idaea straminata. The sequence continues at coordinate 1,302,878 of OX577862.1, forward strand.
CAGTCTAGCATGGTGACCATTATTCCAACTGGGTCGTCCATGTAGTGATGATTGCGAGCTCTCTAGATATAAATCCATTCTCTAAACAGCTACTCACATCTACAGTTCGAACCTGGGAGATCTAACATTTTCGTTTTCCCATGGTTCAATAGTCAATAGTGTTGCCAATACTATAGTTTCCGACTTGTTTTCCTTTGTATTGTCTATTAATTACAGCCTTTGTTAACTTTCCGTTGAGTTAATTGACTTGGTTGGAGGTAATAAGGTACCTGGGGGTATTAAGGACCACTTAAAAGTTTTTTTTTTAAACCTTTATTTTAAAATAAATAAATATTACAGGACATTCCACACATCGCCATCTAGCCCCAAGTTAAGTAACTAGACTTGTGTTATGGGTGCTAGACAACGGATATACTACATAAATGCTTTTCTTTTGTAAATATATACTTATAATACATAGAAACAACCAGACCATAGACAAATATCTAAGCATAAATACATGTCTGAGGCGGAAGTCGAACCTGCAACCCTGTGTTTGGCAGTCCGGCGTGGTAACCATTGTGCCAACTGGGTCGTCCGCCACAAACATATATTGACAAAATAAAGAAAATACATAAAAAAATGAATTGTGAATTGCAGTGTTTTTATGTTTGTTTGTCTCTATACTTTTCTAAAATGTTTTGTGTCGTGTGCTTGTTCAAATAAATGTTTTTCTATTTTCATTTCTATATATAATTTTTTTCGGGTTGACAATCTATACTTACTGAATATTATAAAGCTGAAGAGTTTGTTTGTTTGTTTGAACGCGCTAATCTCAGGAACTACTGGTTCGAATTTAGAATTATTTTTGTGTTGGATAGTCCATTTATCGAGGAAGGCTATAGGCTACTTTTTATCCCGAAATTCCCACGGGATCAGGAGTTACGGGGGTGAAACCGCGGAGCGCTGCTAGTAAATCAAATATTTATATAATGACCTGTTTTAAGTAGTTTCACTATTTTGTGGTCCTTATCACCCGCAGGTACCTTATTTTATCTCTAATTAATTATAAGTTATTGTTTCAGAATATTCCATCCTAAAAGGTTTTCCTGTTAAAGACATATTTTTGTGACTAATTATAATATTATGAGTCGTCTAAACGATATAATATGAAACAAAAACGGAGTTTGTCTCAACGAATCGTATTATTCGTTTCCAGACCAAATAATAAATTATTTCGCATAATATTTTTTATAAATTTTGCCCGAAGTTTCAAGTTATGTTTTGCATAAAATTATAAGATTGAATACCATTTGCCTCGTCTCTCGAAACGAAATATATAAAAAAACTGGCCAAGTGCGAAGCGAACTCGCGCACGAAGGGTTCCTTAGTTAGTCCACGTAAGATGTTGTATGGGAGCTCCACTTAAATACTTTTTCCTGATTTTAGTATTTGTTGTTATAGCGACAACAGAAATACATCATCTATGAACATTTCAAGTGTGTAACTATCTTATCCTACTCCCACGGGATCGGGACTTACGCGGGTGAAACCGCTGGGCGCAGCTAGTGGTTCATAAAATACAGCCTGGTGACAGACAGAAAGTGGAGTCTTAGTAATAGGGTTCTGTTTTTCCCCGGTACGGAACCCTAAAAACACTGCTTTGAATAGTATAATTGTTATCTCATCTACTTACAGTAATTATGTAAGTTAATCTGTTTGTTAATGCTTTGGTAAAGTATTTTTTATCACAGTTGCTCATAAAGTGGATCTTATTCAACGGCTATTAGGCTCATAATCCAACATATTATGCACGCGTGTGTTTTACATTGCCAACCTAGTGCTGTAAAGTTATCCCGATAGGTTAAATACGTATCTTACTGCTAATTACATACTGTTTTGATGTATAAAAAAGGTAGGTACCAAAGAGTTTTAGCTAGCAAAAATGGTTGTCTCTAAAGTCGGTTTACGAACGAAAATTTTACGTGATAATGACTTAAAAAACGATAAAAAATTGAGTTGTTTATTTTTTGTTTTTTCTTTACTTAAATATATTGTTTTTCCGTACCATTGTATTTTGTTCTTAACCCCCGACGCAAAAACAAATAGAAAAAACCCTAAATAATATTGTGTGTCAGACAAGGCTGTATAGGTTAAAAGTCTTTAGCCTGGCCTTTTCGGAGCATAATTAACAAAAAATATTGTCTTAAAAAAATGTAAACATAGACTTATCACAAATATTTTGTTAATTATTATTTTGTTTTGTTTTCATGTCTTTTCTTTTATTCGCAACTGTGATAAAAAACGTCGTACGATATACGTGTGGAATTGATATTTGCATCTTGGCTTCTTTAACACGCTCGCTACCGCTCGCGCGTCATAAACCGCCTCTATGCAAAGATCAATTTACCACACTTATATCGTAATGTACTATAAAAGTATGCTAATTATTACCGACTTATGTTGGAAAACAATGGACATATTTTTTACCAATACTTGTATTTAGACTTAATTATGTAATACAAGTACCAGTCACTGTCAGTTGATCATACTATATCTTCTACTAGCAGCGCTCCGCAGTTTCACCCGCGTAACTCCCGATCCCGTGGGAATATCAGTATAAAAAGTAGCCTATAGCCTTCCTCGATAAATGGACTATCCAACACAAAAATAATTTTTCAATTCGAACCAGTAGTTCCTGAGATTAGCTCGTTCAAACAAACAAACAAACACTCTTCAGCTTTATAATATAAGTATAGATTAGCGACCCGCACCGGCTTTGCACGCCTATGCACCAAAAAAAAACAGCATCAAAATCAGTTGCGTAGTTTTAAAGATCTAAGCTTATATAGGGACAGACGGCGGGAAGCGACTTTGTTTTATACTATGTGATAGCTAAACTAATATTGTAAAGAGGAAAGATGTTTTTCTTTTTTTGTTTGTAACGAAACTACTGGACCAATTTCGATAAAACTTGGTATGAGGATACATTGATTCATTGGGAATAACATAGGCTACTTTTTATCCCGATATTCCCACGGGATCAGGAGTTACGCGGGTGAAACCGCTTAGCGCTGTGAGTAAATTATTTATATACCTTTTGAATTTGTTTTGCTATCAGCAATGAGGGGTGAAAATTCTTTAAAGGTATGCCGACAGCACAAAAATAAAATAATATTTTTTAAATATTAGCATACCCAAACTGTTGGCCGTAATAAATATTGTAACACGCTATTATGTAAAAATTTCTAAGCAAATAAATAAATAATAATAAATAAATCTCGCTAAAATCTAAAATCGTGCGAGCTTCGTACAGTCGTACCATATACATACACGTTAAGCGAACGCTCGGCCCGAGCTACATGGTAGGCAGAGTGGGGGATGTTAGGTTTTATTTTCGTTACGGATTTTCTTGATTCGGTCACCGCGATAAAAGCTGTGCAATAGCTTAAAAACTCTCAGATTAGAAGTAAGTTTGCCATCGTCTAGTCTAGGCCAAGATTTATAAATATCGTATGTACATAATATCCACCATAAAACGTTCGAAGTGGCGCCAAATCGTTAAATATTCCATAGCTACATATAATAAATTATGTTGGTAGGTGTATACAGTTGAGTGAACATCAATAAAGTGTCCTATTCGTCTGGCTGGTACCAAAATGTCTCCAGACGGGCGCCATACTATATTATACATATACCTAGGATATTTTAGTTGTTTTCGTTAATAAGCTGCTTAGTTCATTTTTTAGGGTTGAGTACACAAAGAGTAAAAACGGTATCCTGTTACTTAGACTTGTCTGCCTGTCCGTCTGTCACCAGGCTGTATCTCATAAACCGTGATAGCTAGACAGTTGAAATTTTCACAGATGATGTCTTTCTGTTGCCGTTAAAACAATAAATACTAAAAACAGAAATGAAGTTGGGCTCCCATAAAATATGGTACGGAACCCTTCGGGCGCGAGTCCAACTCGCACTTGGTCGATTTTTTTATTCTCAATTTTTTTCCGAGTTTTTTCCCAATTTTCTTGTGTTGTTATTTATATTTGTACAGATATGAGTGATGAGAATTAATAGTGAATGATCTAGACCACGGGGTCTCCATACAAATGTATTCCACTATTTTCTTTCTGGATAATACATATAAAGCAATATTTTTCATAAAACCTAGGTTCCTACACATGCCTCTGCTGTTTTCCTATTTCCAGAAACTAATTACAAAAGGAAAAATATCTCTAAACATAGATTTTTTTACTAAGAGGCCATCATTCATAAATGTTCTTCTCGTATAGTGGTGTGGCTCACCTATTGTTAGAGCTTTCACATCACCCTAAGGCCTCTAACTTGACCTAACGATTGCTACTAGAGGTGGCAACCGGGACCAACGGCTTAACGTGCCTTGCAAAGCACGGGAGGCTCACGAAAACACATTTTTGCCACACTTCTTATTGGCCACCCATTAGTACTGACCGCGCCAGGCGTCGCTTAACCCTCACGACCGTAAACGACCAGCGAGCGTCGCTTATCTGTGAACCTCAGCCTCCTCATTCATAAACGAATTAAGGCAATACATTGTAGAGAAAGAGCAATACCCGATAACTCTCCTAACACTCGAAAGGCATGCATACTAGCTAGCTCGGTGATCTAATTTCTCCTTCTAGTTAAAAAAGCTTTTACAAAACTAACAAGCTCAATTGGAACGATAACTGTGGGAACACGGCACCCTTGTATGAATCAACTTCCTTGCTGTAGTAACTTGGGGTCATCCGGAGGCTATACTTTCACTTACTTTTCTCTTGTTTGCTTACAATAGAAATAGTGTAGAACATAAGTCCCTTCCGTTACATGCATTTTCTTTTCTTATCTAATTAGCACACTTCAAAATCTCGTACGTGTTCCTTTAAAGATAGATTATAAACCTATAAATTTAATGTTTTTGACGTGATAACCTCTTATAAATCGATGAACACCGGCAGCACTCACAGAACGGTGTGACGTCATCGCTCACGTTTCGTTATTGACAAGGTAGGTAACCATAGCAACGTCACTCACGTCCCGGGAACGTGAGTTATTGACAAGGTAACCATAGCAACGTATTATTTTCTTTTACCATTTTGTCGGTGTGTTTCATATTGATATTATTGCCAAATTACAGATTATTATTACTAATAATCTCTGAGCTATTCCAAGGACGGACGGCCATGGAGAAACTATAAGGGTTGGATAGGACTATGGAACCCTAAAAAGGGAGTCGTTAGAATTTGGCATAGTTCGATTTTGATTCTCTTGTCACGTAATGTCCTAAAGTGCCACGTCTCAAACATGTATAGACACTTTAGTTTAAAAGAAACGTTCGAGCCTCGTCCGAGCCTCATAACTTCGAACCATGACATCAGATCACTTTTAATTAAGGGTCTTGATTTAACATCAATTGGGCCAATCATTCATACATTTTTCAATCTCATCACAACTCTTGCGCAGGCCGACACGCGTCGTAGCCCTCGATTACCGTCTTCCGTCCAACAAAACGGTTTTGTTTTTCTCCTCTCGAATAATTAGTTTGTTGGTCTTGTTTGACTGTGATTATTTCCTCATTAAAATGTAACTGTGGAGTAATTGTGCTGTTTGATAGGATTTCTGCCTTTACGTATGGTTATGTTTTGTGCCCCTTATTGGGGTTCTGTACCTCAAAAGTTAAAAACGGAACCCTTATAAGATCACTCTCATGTCCGTCTGTATCTGTCCGTGCTACACCACCGATTTTCTCAGGAACGGGTGAACTTAGCAAGTTTTATTTAGATTCTCTAACATCAAGCTGCGAAAAAGAACAGGTATCGCAGACATGGGCCAGAAAACCGCCCGACTTGAGGTGAAAAGGAGCTCTCTTCATACAAACGTAGTCGACTGTTTCCTCCCTGGACACTATAACTGCCATGACTATGCCCCTATGTTTTGGTTTTTTTCGTTTTCGAATAATATAGAAATTAAGATTAAAAAAAAAACAAAACATAGGGGCATGGTCATGGCAGTTATAAGTTTTATGCAAAAAAATATTGGCTCTAGTGTCATTATCCAGGGAGAAAACAGTCGACTACGATTGTATGGAGAGAGCCGTCGGAGTCTGGTTACGTGTGCCGAATGCATGTTGATAGGTGGGCAAACAAAGTCACCCAGTGGGTCCCTCAAGACTGCAGCAACAGGCGTCTTCGAGGTAGACCCAAAAAACGATGGCACGACGATCTTTCATTCTGATGCATTCGACGCAGAATGGCCAAAAATTGCTGGAGATCGGGTATCATGGAGGGATACAACAGGCTCAGTAAAAAATGTTTTTATGTCAAGATAGTTTGTCAACTGTATCAGGTGACCGCACTTTCGAAGCTTTAACAAAGATAAACTAAATCTTATATCTATAAATGAGTAATTCTTGTATATATATATATATAATTGGAATCTCGGAATCGGCTCCAACGATTTTCATGAAAATTGGTATATAGGGGGTTTCGGGGGCGATAAATCGATCTAGCTAGGAATCATTTTTAGAAAATGTCATTTTATTCGTGTTTCATCGAAACTTACTTCTTTTTTATCTGAAAAATATGACTCTTCCTGACATCTATTGGCGAACTACTAATATTATTTTTTGTGAGCAATAAAGTTATTTCAGCAGATGGCGTTGTTAAGTAACACGAAGTCAATGACTGTTTGCTTTGAGGTTAGACTAAGTAAAAAAAAAACCAGGTCATCCAGGTACTATGGTTTAGCTAATATGACTTTAAAACTAACATGACACAGTTTATGCATTAAGTAAATAGTGCCGGTGTGTTAAAAACACAATTCAAATCAATTATCTACTTTTATTTTTACTTTCTCTTTTACTCCAAACATTGTCAAGCAAGATACGTAGAAAATGTTCATGTTATTAGTACAAGGTATTCATAAATCATAACGAAGGAAGTGTTAGGATAAATAAACAAACAGACTGACTGTCTGCTGTCAGAAGTGGAGCGCAGGCGCATGGCCTTAACTACCGGATATTGAGTCGAGTCTGCTCCGACACTGAGACACTACTACTGGACTTCATTTGGTGATTAGGAACATCATTTAAAATATAGGTTACCATAATTCGATTTTGATTTGAGATATCATATAATATATCTCTCTTGCCGCACGGTGTTACCTTGTACATTCGGATAGAAGATACAGGATCTTTAAATATTTTGTCAATGTCCTAAACCGACTTTACAGAATACTTTTTTTAAAATTAAACTTTAGGAATATCTTTGAAAAGGTAACATTTTAGGACATCATGCGACATTTTTTTTTTTAAATATTTTCTGTCCAAAATAATATATAGGTCCCACCGTGCGAAAAGAGATTTATAGGCATCAAGATCGAACTATGCCAAATTCTAAACTTTCTATGTTTTTCTACGTCTTCCTAGCTCACTTTCTGACATCTCTTAGCTAGATAGATGTTTGTAGGTTTTTTATTTATTCATCGATCGGCCCACTGGGTTTTGTCCCCCTTCATTATTTTGTATTGATTGCCATGGAATTTGATGTCCCAGGTGATTTGCGAATGGGTGATTTTAGGACACAAAAATGTAGAATTTGGTCACCCAGGTGATCATAGTGGAATAAACCCATGCTATGAGTAAAATCTAGGACATAAAAAAGGATACCACATAGTTAACTTGGTATCCTCATCTTTATTAAAACAATCTTTTAAAAAACAAATAACTTTATTTCTTGGTGAGTTTTTGAATTTAAAAATACTTAATTCTGGTGTTACTTGGATAAATATTAACAAAACTTCCGGCCAAGTGCGAGTCGGACTACCATTATATTCTGTTTTTAGTATTTGTTATAGCGACAACAGAAATACATCATCTGTGAAAATTTTAACTCAGCTATCACGGTTCATGGGATACAGCCTAGTGACAGACAGTGGAGGCTTAGTAATAGGGATCTTTTTTTTTTTTTTTTTTTTTTTGTCCTGGGGAAACCCGGTCGGGTACCACTCCGTTGTTGGGGCCAACGAAGTGGTTATGTCGGGCTCCAACCGACTAAAACCCCAGGGTGCTCCGTCTCGATGCCTATTGTCGGGGCTACCGGCATCGCTTTCGCATTCATCAGCAGCCCCGACGGCATTTGTCCGTGAGGACCCTCCTCTTAGGCTTTCGCCCCTCCCCCTTGTTGCGACGCACCAGAGCACGTGGAACGTCGCAACCTCATTCTCGGGGACCAAGCGGATGGACGCCAGACAGCCCCATGTCTGGACGCCCATGGTCCCCTGCGATGGGTCAGGTAAGTAGCCCCATCGCCAGCCACTCCGGTCGCAGAGGACAGGGAAAGCGGCAACAACACACCGGCAGTCCTCTTCCTCTGCGACCCCACCGCGTCCGCCATCTAACGGTGGCGGCCCCGTCAGGGCCACAGAAGGTAGGGGAAACGGCTCACCGCAATACCGGCAACCCTCTCCCGCCGTGGCCCTTACTCCTCAGTTGCGGTGCAGCCCATACTACACCGCAACCCGCCTCAGTCGCAGTACCGCCCATACAGCACTGCGACCTACCTCTCGTACCGCTCACACCGGACTTTGCGGGGAAGTCGGTGGAGCGGTCCCTCTCGGGCTAGCCAGCTCCACCTGCCTGGCTTGGCCCTGGGTTCCTCTTGGCTTCACCGTGGTTGGCAAGGCCACGGTTACTAAGCCCCCCCGCCACGACAAGGCGGGAACCCACGGGGGGGTTAGTAATAGGGATCTGCTTTTACCCTTTGGAACCCTGAAAACAATGTTAGATAGTTTCATTCCTTTCTCGAAAGCGTTCTACTCGAGATTTCATAGTAACGACCACAATTTAGAGATAAATTGAAGCCGATTAAAGTTTATTAACGTCCTAATTGGTTGATTGCCGGCCTGGAGGAAGCTGCAGACACAAAAATGCCAAGAATGCATTAACTAGGGAAAAACGGCAGTCGTTTGCGCATTGTCTTAGCCGTTTGCTCCGTCCGGAAAACGTTTTAATTCATTGTAATAGTTTCTGGGTAGGTAAATGTTGATGATTATTAAAAGGCATTTTAGCGCGTGCTTAGAGCTGTAAGCCTAGGAGATAGATAGACAGATAGATAACTTTATTTGTACAACACAGTAACGAACATAGAACATGATATACACAAAGCAAAATAAATAAAGTTTTGGAGCTTTAAGGTGGGTCTGGAATTTTGTTTTGAAAATCTTTCAAATCGAAAGTTGTGGGTTCAAAACCTGGGATTTTCTATTCTACAAAATGATCATAAACATGATGCAGTGTGTGCTTATTTTACCCTATTACTAAGACTTCGCTATCCGTCCGTATGTCTGTCACCAGGCTGTAACTCATAACATAAACTATGATAGCTAGAGAATTGAAATTTTCACAATATTTTTAGGGTTTTTTTTGCATTTGTTTTTGCGTCGGGGTTTTTACACGTAAGTTTTATGCTACAAAAATATTTGTTGCTCTAGTGTCATTATTCAGGGTTGAAACTCTCAACACCAGCAGCATAGATAATTTTATGTGTGTAACACAAAAAGGAACAGCTAGTTTTATCGGTTTAGTGCGCTCCAGAAGTATTGACAACCGACTGCACGCAAAAAGGATCTAAATAAAAGAGGTCAAGTTGCGGAAACAGTCCGTATACAAGTACAAGGTATAGATATATTATCCAGAAAGAACAGAGATGAGAGATGGGGTTTCTAGGTCAATGAGTTATATCGTTAAACGTTTCAAACATTTATAGTTACTTTCATCGTAAAATTGTCTATGACCGTCAGTCTATTGCTCCAATACTGCCCACTCTTCCGTCTGGACGGTCTAAACACAATCAAGTGTCAATAATCCATTGTCATAAACTTATTCCTCAGAACCACCCACATTTCCACTTGATTGTTTAATGTTGATAAATGATATTTATCTTTTGATTTTAACTAAATAAGTAGAAATAGAAATAACTTTATTTTGTAATTATACTACACACCCAAGTATTATCCATAATTATTTCATTTTAATAAATTTTAATCTTATGTCTCATATTATGGTTTTCCGTCAACTCGTCCCTGGTGAAAACTTTTCTCTTTCTTTTGCTTACCTTTTTTCTTCTGTTATCTGTCATCGGCCCTTCTAGCCATGGTCAGATAACATCTTCATGGACTCTGCTTGAAAGTGTTATAATTCATTAAATATCGTACTCGCTTGTAAAAATAAAATAATATTGGTCTCATTCCTCAACTCGTCCCAAATGAATTCGACCTATTAGGACGAATTAATTCATTAAAATAGTGTGTAAATTGCGTTTTATGCTTTTGCTGTGTACAGGGTTTTTAAAAGCTTTAACCTTATTAAAATCCAAATACAGCATCATGTAATTGTCAAGTCAGTTACATTTGGTATTACTTCTCGTAAATCAAAACCCCATTATTTAATATGATAAAATCTCACGCAGACGTTTCAAAAGTTGTCCAATACCTTATCAATGTCTAATATTAATTAATATTCTCTATACATAGCATTGCGTGAAAGCCATGTGGTAGACCTTGCTATGACAATATGAACCTTATCATGCAGTTGTTAAGGTTTTAATTATGGTGATCAACAGGTTATAGAATGTCGCCTACTGCCATACAGGGGGACTTGCATATGTCGTAATTGTACTGAACTGACATAGTTTAAACTAATCAGTGGGATAACCTCTACTTGACTATTTATTCGAAACTTTTGAGGTTATGTTTACTTAAAAAACTGCTGTTTCTTAGAGTTAGAGGTCATTGACCTTTGTTTTGAACAGTGGTCTTTGTTGCCGAAAATAGCTGATTTTCCAGTATACAAAACTTAAATTTTTAAAAAGGTGGAATTTCCGAAAAAATTTCGCCTAGACGTCTAAAACACTTTTCGTATTCGTCCATCACTTTGTATAACAATATAATAAACCTAAACCATTAGCCGTTTTCTTTGCAATTGCCTATAAAACAATCAACTTGGTATTTTACACGTTTAATTTCCAAACCGGAAATAAAATTCAAAGGCTTTCCTAAAAAAATATCATTGTTCTATTCAACGGCCTTACCTCAACTCCGCATCCTGTGAATCACACAGTGAGTCAACTGCGTTTAACTCTACGCTGTGTCCCGAAGGGTACCGAAAGTTTGAAAATAGTCGAGTCCGTACGTAGAACGAAGTCGGACGCGTGCGACATGCTGTATGCGTTTTAGTGTTGTGTTGTTTAGTTGGATTTGGGAAACCTTGTTGTGATGCTGTGTGGTACGAATGGTGCTGTTGCGGCGATGGATCGTGCTTACATGTCGCTGCGTGCGCGCAAGCCGGGCACCAACAAAACGGTTAGTTTTAAAGACTTTATTGCGAACAAGCTTTTTCAAAATATATTCTTATTATTTGTGTGAACTAAGAAAACTAAAGACAGCTTCCATGTCAAATTAAGCTTAATGAATACTTGATAAATGTATTTAACTGGTTTTCTGAAATTAAATTCTATTGTTGATTTTATTTAATCAGTTTGACAGTTGGTTAATCATGTTTAAGGTCCTAATTCAATTTATAATTTTTTGTAAGTCAATCTTTTTGAAAAAACCTAAAAACACGTGTAAAAAACACATGTAAATTGTAACCAGGAAGCATTGCTGTGTCATTCTTTTACGATATAAAATGATGATAAAAACGAGTGCATTTTCACCGATGACTTTTCATCTTATCTTCTAATCTCAAATGTCATCTATTTTTGAAATGGGTTACCTACCGTTTGTAATCTTATCCAGCTATGGAAAGTTGTGTGAATTTCTCGCTACTCATTTTGCTGCTATCAATATTCTATTTGTTTTTCTGATTTCTGATCTACATCTATGATTCTGTCGAAGTGTCCATTTTACTTGTAATCTTAGGATTGATGATTTGATTCAGGTATTTTAAACTGGAAGAATTTCGATTTGTTACTAGTAGTAACCGGTATTTGTTGCGATGCCTTTAACTCGGCTATTTTAGAGAAGACGATGGCTTTAGATGCAGCTTATTTCTCAGTTAGGTACTCTTGTAGTAGACACCAATGTATGGTTTTATTTAATAAAATATAAAATTGGACATACCGCGATATGGACCTACCGTAAATTGGACCAATCGCGTCGAAAGGATTTTTCGCGCCTATCTTTGTAATATTTGCATAATTATGGTATCATTATTACTGAAATGGCATCAATACGATTAATATAAATAATAAAGGTAGTTAATGTAACTAATTTAAATAAATCCATTGCGGTATTTCCTAGCGGATGTGCCAACAAACAGGGCATTGTTGAAATTATTGTAACAACACTGTAACTAATTTGTAAGAGAAACTCATTAAACAAAACAGGAAGGTAATTGTTCACTATTTTTAGCTAAAATATGTTAATGTTTTACTTCCTTTTTATAAACTTTCACCCGATTATGATCCCATGAATTTACCAAAAAAATCCTGTTCAGGATGACCCTACTTATTCGCTATTTTGGCGGATAGACCATGTGATTACGAAATGCATCAATTAGAGTGCAGAGTCTTAATGCTGATTGGTCCATTTCGTGGTCATGTGATCATACATGCAAACGAATCGCTGTCCGTAACTTCACATATTCAGAACCCCAGTGCAGAACTTCAATTTTTTAGGCTGAATGTTTAAAATGACACTGCGCAGACGTCATGGGTCATATTTATACGAATAAAAATATTTTTGTTTACAAACTTATTTCGAACGGAAACAGTAACGACTCTCGATCATAGTTATTGCTTTTATTCTGCATCAAAGACACTTTAGATTTGTTTTTCAATGTCCAAATACAGCAGCATCTGGTGACTCGTTGACTTATTGAAACGATTCAGAATTTGCTTTGATCTTTCAAAATAAGGTATCTAATCCTAATTTTTATTTTTTGCCACAAAAAGGGAAATATTTATTGAAAACTATCTTATTTGTGCGTAAATATTTAATATCAATTGTTTAATTTTCATACATAGATGAGAATATCAGCAAACATTCTGTTTTATGTATATGTAATTTGATGAAACGTGTCGGATCTGATTCTACAGTTTATTTAACAAAAATCAGGCATAACGGATATCTATAACGATAAAAAATATTAACTTTGCTAAGCTTAAAAGCTTTTATTATAAATATTCTCTTCCGTGTGTATAAAGCGTACTTTCTATCTACCTATCTAATTAACATAATATCTGTTTATTTCTTTAGACTTTATTACGCGTTAAATTAATACAAAAGTTAAAAATAATCGTTCCCAGCCCGATAACACTGGGTTTACGATGCTGTAAAGTTTAATCACTGTCATTATAAAATGTACGTGTGCTGTGTGTGCTGTTCAGGTGATGGATCATGTGCCTCTAAATATTCCAATGTTAATTATATGATTTTACGTCACTATGTATTGAAGGAGCGATGCTTTTATACCTATCAGTCATACAGATAAAATATTTAAATTGAATTAGGCTAGCCCTTAAGACTTGAAGTAAAGTTGGCGTTGTATAAATCATTTAGATTAGATGTAAATGCCAATATTATTAAGGTGGGGAGTTAGTTGCCAAACGCACAATGTCCGATGCCTATAAATAAATAAAATTGTTAATAATAAACAAATTGTGGTTTTTATCCAGTTATATATACAATTCGTTGTCGTTTCGAAGCTTATCAGAACTTTAGTCAGAAAACCTATTTTGACTGTTGAATTAAATTTGGATAGACTTGGATACAAAAAACATTTTTACCTTAGGTACCATAATGTCGAAAGAATATATATACTTTGGGAAAACTTTCGACAGCAACAATTTTTCCTGCAATAGTTAACAATTTTAGCATAGATGACAAGCCAAGAGCTGTTGCCGTTGACATTAAAAGATGCCTACTAAAATTATTGGAATCTAGACAGTATAAGTTAGGTAATCATCACCCTTACACCCGCTATTTGGCCATAAAGCAGAAAGTCCGTTAAAATCGGCACAGCACACGGCCACAGGTGGGGGAGCACCTGTCGGTTGACGTCACGCCAGGTGATCACCCCTCTTTGCTAGCACTATTGGAATATGGAGTAGAATAACACCGAATAACTCCTATGCATTTGATCTATTTAGAAATTTTAACGATTTAAAAACAAATTGCTTTAGTTAATTGAATAAATTATTAATTTAAAATAACATAGATATAGATAAATGAAAAACACTTTATTGCACGATTAAAAAAAAAACAATAAACTAAAACAGATAGGTCCCATCTCTTGGCACACAAGAGTTATTTGACCAATGGAGAGCCGTCAGCTTTTTATTGTTGTATAGAGCTGATTATGCACAACGCTGTTTTTCAGGCCTCCCTAAAGTGTAGTTCGGGGGATTGTAGAAATTGAGGAGAGTTTGCTAGTTTTATAATATAACTATCAAAGTTATGCTAACAAACCTAACTGGCATTATAAAGGTCAATGGACTTTGTATTGAAAGCATTTTCAATTTCTAAATTCCATAAGTGTGGGTAAATAACATTAGTGAAGCTCCATCTATATAAATAAAAATGAAATACTGTTCGTTTGTACCGATTTGGCTATTTATGGTTTTACAATTTACGTAAAAGTTCGAATTAAGTTTTTATGGAAGAAAAAATTGGGACTGACTAATATATTATCAACGAACAGCTGGAGTCAATTATTTTTTAACAACCCTTTTTACAATTTTTAACAATATGATAGGTCAGCGTTTGACCACTATCACACTTGCCTGCTGGTAGGTGACGAGGCGGCCTAATATGTAGCATGCTTTCCTAGAAGATACCTGTTCACTCGTGTATTGCGGACCGGGTTAAAATTTGGCTTACAGATGACTATTATGTATGACGTAGGCCTCCGCTAAGGCTTTTAGAAAATTCAACCCATACGCGGACGAAAGCGCGGGTGAAAGCAAGTAATAGATAAATAGAGAAGAGTTACTGAAATCAGGACGTACGTGGGTGAAACCGCGTGGGGCAGTTAGTGAATATAACAAAGCACATATATACTCTAAAATAGTTACAGTTTTAAAACACTTATTTTTACGTTACAGTCTAACAGAAAATACAATTCAACCCTAACGCCCTATGTTATTAAATAAAATTCATCAATAATTGTATACACTTGGATAGAAATAGAATAGAACAATAGATAAGTACATACATACACACTTTAATTTAAACACTATCGCAGTTCTTTTAATAACTGGCCCTAGTGGGACGAGTTGACGGACAACCCTTCACCTACGTCATCAATGTCATGAATTACCTATCGTAATTTCTTTCGATTTAGTGAAGGAAACAAAGACTCAGTATTTATTACCAGAAATAGACCGGGCAATCACAAAATCACTCAATCCAGGATGATGTTTTTGTAAATGACAAAGTGATTGTATGAAAAATGTCAAAGTTAAATAAATCCAGTTAAGACTATAATCATGATTAACTAAGTTTCAAACTGATTGAAAATATCCAACTTGTTGTTATTGAAATTGAATTACATTTAAGATTACCCGTTTAATGCATTTAAGCAGAATTTACCTTTGTTTAAGCCCAATGGCATGGAAGCCGCCCTTGATGTCATCTCTAAATTAAGATATCAATCTCTCTAGTCGAAACTAATTTCAATACACTGAATAGCGAAATAGTACGCCTCTTCATTTCTTTTCCTTTTGATATTCGATTTCAATTGAACAAGCGACGAAACCAAAAAGGCTGATATTTTTTACGGCCTGTTTTAATTCAAATTAGTTTTTTCTGGCTATTGAAATAATTCAAAGGCTTTATGAGCTCTCTGTACTAACTGTACTTACCTCTTTTAATTCTTTGATAAAAAAAACTCGAGAACTCAAAACACTGAAGGTTCCATTCCCGCCACCCGCGCCCCGTCAAACAAATATATATTTTGTTATGATTTGGGTATTGTATCTGTAATAATTTGTAAGAAGTATATCTGACTATGTTTGTAAGTATGTATACGGGCTTTTTTCCGCAACTAGACTCTTTTTAATTGGGTCCTTTTTGCGTGAGGTAGGCTTGTCCAGCACCTACTACCCTCTCAGCGTAGTCGACCGTGTCCAGAGGAGAGAATATGTCAATACTTCTGAAGCCAACTAAGCCGCGGGTTTCATCACGATGTTTTCCTTCACCGTAAGAGCAATGTCAATTAGCGCACATAATTTTTTCTTGAGAAAAATACATTGGTGCACGGCCAGCTAGGATTCGAACCTCAGAATGAAAGTCAGGGTATCTACCACTAAGCCAACGCTTTTGACTGATCTTATCTGACTGCCATAATACAAGCCTAGTTAAGGGGGGCTAGATGGCGCTATGTGCCAATATCTTGCAATCTATACTAATATTATAAAGCTGAAGAGTTTGTTTGTTTGTTTGTTTGAACGCGCTAATTTCAGGCACTACTGGTTCGAATTGAAAAATTATTTTTGTGTTGGATAG
Organism: Idaea straminata; assembly: GCA_951213275.1. Taxonomy (NCBI): domain Eukaryota; kingdom Metazoa; phylum Arthropoda; class Insecta; order Lepidoptera; family Geometridae; genus Idaea; species Idaea straminata. The sequence goes on from OX577862.1 coordinate 1,319,375, forward strand.
TCCATTTATCGAGGAAGGCTATAGGCTACTTTTTGTCCTGATATTCCCACGGGATCGGGAGTTACGCGGGTGAAACTGCGGAGCGCTGCTAGTATATTATAACAATTAGTCAGATTGCTTATTATTCTGTACGTCACCTACCTATATGGCGGTACATTTGCATAAGATCGCTCGAGTCTCGTGCGTCACGCTTCTATCGCAGTATTTCTATACCCGTCACGAACGTCACTATTTTAAGACCCTGTCTTTGTCTGCTTTTGGTGGTAGGTATTGTGTAGTTGCAGGCTATCTTTGATCCTTTTGTCGGCATTTATTAAAAGGGTAACATAATTATAATAGCAATACATACAATAAGACATTTTTTTACTATATATTTATTAATATAACTTACTAATAATAAGAATACATTGCTGAAATTTTGTTCAAGAAGAAGAATGAAAGAATTTCTCTCTATATTATTGTTTGATTACAGTGTTTCTTTTTAATGTGTAATTAATTAATTATAAACTAGGCTCTTATGTGTCCTTTTATACAGAGTTATTGGTTTCCAATCCAAAACCGTGCAGGGGGTAGTTTTCTACATCAAAACGAACAACTTTTGTTCTAGGACTTTTGAAAATTCGAACATTTTTTTGAATTTTTTGAGGTTATTTTTACCCGTAAATTAGCTGTTACTAACACGGAGAGGTCATCAACCTAAAGATTATAATTATTTTTTGAGCTTTATCGATTGTTTTAACTATGAATGACCTTTATTTTAAAAAATCAGCTGATTTTCGAATTAATATAACCTCAAAAAATTCAAAAAAATGTTCGAATTTTCAAAAGTCCTAGAACAAAAGTTGTTCGTTTTGATGTAGAAAACTATCACCTGCACGGTTTTGGATTGGAAACCAATAACCCTGTATAGTTTTTCATTTGACGACCCAGTTGGCACAATGGTTACCATGCCGGACTGCCAAACACAGGGTTGCGGGTTCGATTCCCGCCTCAGACAAGTATTTATGCTTAGATATTTGTCTGTGGTCTGGTTGTTTCTATGTATTATAAGTATATATTTACAAAAGAAAATTATATAAGTAGTATATCCGTTGTCTAGCACCCATAATACAAGTGTAGTTACTTAACTTGGGGCTAGATGGCGATGTGTGAAATGTCCTGCAATATTTATTTATTTATTACAAAAAAAAATTAAATCATTTAAAAGTAATTAATTATTTTGAAATAATGAAACCTAAAATACAAAGCATGCGATTGACATCAATAATTTATTATTTTATTTATTTATCAGAAAAACTACATCTATCATTACAGGATTCCCCAATGCAATAGTGTAGTTAAAACAAATTTAAATTAATTATAACAAATAATCCATAAAGCTACTTCTTGGAATTCACTCTTCACGCATGTGAATACGTCAATAATATAACATTTGGTTGCCATTTTAAGGATAAAAAAAACTATGCTCCGGAACAGTGTTGGGCAAAATATAATCTAACTACTGATTACTAACTATGATTACTTAAAGTAGTTAGTAATCAGATTACAAAATAGTTAAATGTGCCCAACTCTGCTTTGGAACTAAAATTCTATCAAAAAATGTTGAGTTCAAAAACATTCTATTATTTGGAGTTTTGGAGCTCTACGATGGGTCTGCACTTTTTTGCTTCACACCTACCATTACGTTGTTTTTATACCCGTATCACGATGAATCTTTCAAAAACAAAACCACAGTGGTTATTACAATATTTAACGTCAATATTTGTTTCTGTCAGTCTATTTGTTTCAATGAACTTGTTTATGACATCGGAACTTTCATAGTTTCTAGAAGGCTAGATATTTTTACAACAAAACGTTATGATAGTCTATCTTCTTATACATATAAAATGCTTTGTCCTGAATGACTGACTGACTGACGGATCAACGCATAGCCTAAACTGCTGATCGTAGAGACCTTAAACTTGGAAGTTGTGTTCTTTTTACGACGTAGGCATCCGATAAGAAAGGATTTCCGAAATTCGGCCCCTTAGGGGGTAAAAAGGGGGACAAAGTTTGTACGGAACAACGTGATTTCTTGGTCCAATCCTATTTTCAGAACCATTTTAAACTTCTACGCGGATGAAGTCGCGGGGAAAAGCTATTCTTTAATAAAATTAGCCTTTACGTGCAATCTAAATTATTTATACAGCGGCAGCAACTTAAATCCATGCTATTAAGGGCGCTGTAGTTCCTGGGACATATTAGAGCAGGCTTTCCCGGCACCTGTACCACTCTCGATCGTTGACCGTGTCCAGGGGAAAGAACTTGTCAATGCGACGACTAAGCCGCGGGTTTCATTACGAAATAAACAATAGATTACGTCATACATTATTTTAAATTACAAGACACATATCTTAGAATATCTACGTCATTGTTTACGTAAATGTAGAAAAAATGAAACGTCAACATTATTACATAGGTTTAATTAAGGGATGTTAAACATTCGGCCCGCCAAATTAAAAAAATAGAAAAAAAAAAATTAACAAGTTTGTAATTTAAATATAAGTAAGTATTTTCTAAGGTTTTCGCGACTTAAACTCGACCAAAGCAAAAAACAAAATAAACGCAATCATGTTCGTTAATATAGTGTCAGAAATATTACGATAAATTAATATTTTACGTTTTATATTAATAGGCACAACTCTAATACTAGGTATATTTTTATTTGAGAAATTATGTTATAGATTCGCTGGTTACATATAGTTTTCTTATTGCGTGATTTTTACAAAAAAAAAGTAAGTAAATTGATTTTCTCTGGCATCCGGGTAACATTCACCTTACGACACGAGACAAGTTGACGCAAAGACTACAATCAATCTATAAATAACTATTTATACCAAGCTGAGATGTTAATGATAGATCTGGCCTGTAATTATTGGAAGGTCTTGCATGATATTAAAGCTATAAATATGAAAGAGAAAAGTCTCACTAAAAAGTCTCTGAAACTACAATAGCGTAAGTCTGAAACTTCGCATTGGGGTTCCTTTTACGACGAAACGAAATATCGAAATTTGATTTATAAAGGGGTTAAAAGGGCTGTAGAAATTAGTATTTTTGTTGGCAACCAATATCATTTTTAAAGAGAGGCTAACACGGGTAAGTAGTTAGTTTATAAATGTGAAATTCAAAGTCGTATTTGATTGATATATTAACGCCAAGAACGGATCGGACTATTAAGCATATAGATAGTTATTATAAGGTAAGCATCAGCTAAGAAAGAATTTTGGAAAATTCAACCTCTACCTTGTACACATACAATGTGTTTCAGCGAAGGGGTTTTAATACGAAAGGGGTTGTTCTAGACGTCTAGGCGAGTAACTTTTGTTCTACTTGTTCCCTTCGCTGAAACAAATTGAATATTCTGCGCCTCAACGCGTACGAAGTCGCGGGTAAAAGCTAATCTACTTACAAGAATCAATAAAAACACTTTAAGAATTAATATCAATAAACGCGATCATTATTTCGTTCCCACGGATATGAAAGAAATGGCGGATAATTTGACAAATTATAAGAGTCACGTTGCGGAAAACAATCTGTTTAAATATGTTAGGAGGTATTTTAATACTGTTTAAGTGGACAGACAGCGATGCAAAGGTATTTCTGAGGAATGTCAGAAGTTTTAATGAAAGTAGTAATAATTGAGTGCAAGCGGTAAACTAACAATTAAAAGTTCACAACATGCTCTCTTCCTATGCTCCACTCTACTACTTTTCCGCGTTCAGTTCACTCCCCTTTCTCCCAAATCCTCCCTAACGCAATCCCTCCATTCCTTTTTTGGTCTGTACATTACCCTCTTCAAGCTTCTGTACTTTTCTGGTGAAATTATCGAGTATCCTCTCTCCCCATGTCGTAACTGTATCACGCCAATGTCTTCAACCTCAACCTTTGGAGAGTTCGTTCATTTTAAGCGAACTTCCCAAAGGTCATCTTTCTCATGATTTTCCATATAATGTATTGCGGTTTTTTTTGTATTCGTCAACTCTCCCTTCGTCCGAGTATCTGGGAGTGAGTTGACAATGCAGTCCGATAGTTAAAGATAATTGATCAAACGTACTAATTTGACTTCCTAGACAATTAAAATCTTTGTTATTGTATTAATGTCAAAATCAAGAAGTCAATGTCAAAATCTCTTAGATACCAGCGCAATCTATCCAGCGGTATAGTTTAGACAAAATAAGCTATAGTACCTTGTATTAGGTTATCCTATATTCCAAGACATGGGACAGTGGTGTCAGCTGCCCTGATAGGGTAGTAAGTACAACAATAGTTTGACGTCAATACCGACAATGTGTCGTTATGTTCCTATATGGAACCGGCAGGTGAAGTGTGCGAGACTGGTCACGTAGGCTAGGACACAGTGTTTGTCTATGTTTTACACCTTGTTTCAAATCATTGGTGTCTGTATGCAAATATTCTATTCTAGCACTTACCTGTTGTGATTGGCCTTTTCTCTACTGCGCTACCACGCTCGGTCTTGTGCTAGGCGAATCCATCGGTTTCCGGTTGCTGATATGATGTCATCTGCGTTATGGTATTATTTACCTGCGTCTGTCTTTCCTGACGTGTACAATTTGGGGGGATCTTCAAGTATACGTCAGAAATGACCGCATTGTCACTTACCATCAGACAGGTGTAACAGTGATCAAACGCTGACCTATCATTTATGAAAAAATAATTATCAAAAAATCAAATCAATCAATCTGTAGGCAAACCTGCCTTATCGCGTCTCTCAGACACAATTCGGTCTCCGCCTTGGTCCATCTTCACATACATTTTTCATAGTTCCTAACCCTTACCCTACTAATTGATTAAAAACATTCACTCGGAATAAATAAAATGAGGCCACAGATCTATTTCTAGATAATATAAGTAAATAAACTATTAAAATTTATATAAAACGTAAATATTATTGAAGGTTGCTCTGTAAATCAATAGCAGTTTATATCTATCAACTGATATTGCAAAATGTTTGTCTGTTTGCTTGTTTTTTACCGTTTATGTTAGATTTTTTCCATTATTCGGTGAAGCCAAAAGGTTAGGATTATGTTTTTTTACGTGCTTCGAGATATATAATATATATAAATATAATAAATTGTCTTAATTCTTCGAGCTTAGAATTAAGACAATTTATTATATTTATTCGATAGATATTGCTCTATGCAAATATATCACTGAGCAGTATCCGATCTGCAACACTTCAAGATCTCATAACAATTCATCTCATAATTAATAATATCTGTTTGCAATTTGAATTTGTTGTATGCTTCTTGTGGTGCAATTAATATCTAATCTACTTATGTTAAAAATTATCTTTGGTTGAGGGCCGGAACGTTCCTAGCCAAGACACTTGGGCGCCACATAGCGTAGAGTTTTTTTAGAAAAATAAAAGTTATATTGGAAAACTCCTTAAATATTTTTCCAAAATGTTCTTTAAATAAGGAACCACCTTGTAAATTGGATGCTTCAGTTCCTTATTTATCGATGTTATGGATAACCAGATATATCTGAATTATCTACTACGTCTTCTGCTAAGTTTACTTACATAATAATATTTAAAGTAAATATTCAAATAGGTAAATAGGTACCTAAATCACGACTCACAGCCACTTGCAGAGTACCAAGAGTACATACATAATCTAAAGATGTGTGTGAGTAGAAAAAACGTGATTAAATTTGGCGCAGTAGCTTCTACTTGTGACTTCGGAGTTCCTTATGGAGCTGACACGATAAAAATTGAACGTTTTTTGAAACTCGTTTTATTTTTATTTTAGATAGTATTGTAGAAAGTCTAGGTTTCCAAATCTTAATATTTGTATCGAGACAGGAGCCTCAGTCCTCTTTTGCTATAGATTGGCGCCCAACGTGGGATTACTAATTGGCGCCCAACTACACAAAACAATAAAACTTATTGGTACGTATACTGTAACTTGACGATAAATATCCCAGAAAACAAGCACAATTAAAAAACTAGAGTTTTTAAAGTAACGCTGACTCTATGAAGACATCCTATGAAATTATTTTCCAAATGCTTTGTAAACATACAAATCGTGATCACCTGATTTTAACTTTGTATTTTTATAAATCATTTCTAACTGCGAATTACGTAAATTGTTTGTGGACCTACGTATGTAATAAGACGCATAATAAAACATCCTACTATCCTATGAAAAATATCTAAATGGTAAATTAATTAGGCATAGATTTGCAAAAAAAAACACAGAAGAACCCTAGACTTTTTATATCGTATACTCGCCCTTAACGGTCTTGTTCCTTGGGGGTTCAGTTGACAAAGTATTAAGTACTTCTATATTTATAGGTACAAATATTAACATAATACATAAAAAAAAAAAATATAAATTTATTAACCTTGCTCTTACGATAAAGGAAAACATAGTGATAAAATCCGCGGTTTAGTTGGCTCCAGACGTATTGACGAGCTCTTTCCTCTGGACACGGTCGACTAAGCTCAGAGTGTGACTAAGCTACTCCATCTAATACATGTCCCAGGCACTACAGCATAGATTAAAGTTGCTATCGCTGTTTAATCATCTATATCTAAAGACTTTTATTATATGCGGGAAACCGCGGATCGGTGCTAGTTCTCAATCGACTGTTTGGCGCTATAGTTTAAAAAACATAATATACCGTTTTAGAACTTTTAGATACTTACCTCAACTCAAACGATATTATTACAACTTGTCATCATAATTTCCACGCTCTAGTAGCATGTTTGTCAATTTTCACCCTTGTATCCGATGTTCTAAACGGCCCCCAACGAATCGTGACCGAATAATGTGTTTAGCGAACACATCCTAATTCCATATGAGTATTGGGACGTTGCCTTCGACTCAATTTTACTTTAAGTTCCTTTTCGAACGGAAATCATAGTGAATTTTAGAAAAAAAAAAGCTAAATTGTAACAGTTTTATTTATTGTAAATGCAATGTTAGTTCTGTCATACCACCTACCATACATTATAATTTCTGGATAATTTGGTTATTTTATTATTGAAAAATAAAAAATATGCCAAAGTAAACACATAAAAAAACTGCTACGTGGTATCCAGGGATTAGGGACGCAGAGGATTAGACTTAATGACCAAAATATGTTTGATTAGCAACATCCCTTTAATTATCATGACGTCACATTTGTCACTTGGTTTTTGAGAGTGGGTAACCCTACAGTTCTCACCTATTATAAAAACGAATTTAAAAAGAAACAGTCTGCGTTTGTAAATGTCTGTTATAAGACATTATAACAGACATTTACAAACGCAGACTGTTTCTTTTGTGTGTGACAACACACTATAGATTGAACGATTTTATACTAAAAAATATCAAACCAAAAGTTGAAAAGAGTCCTCGTCGTCCGATCGGTCCGACCTACACAATTTTGCGGCAATGAGGTTGTCTGGTCTACTTTCAGTATATTATATTAAAAGTCTTAGTTGCAGACACTAACCACAGTTACCTATTAGTTGCAACGTTCGCCTAGATCGTTCACTTTGCACAATTTAGCTGTGGTTTGCAGAAATTGCCGTATGTACTGAGTTCAATGTACGACCACGCAGCGTCTTTGTTTTGTTCGTAAGAGTTATGTGCTGGGAAATATTTTTGTGTTTGCTTTCGAAATATCAATCGTTACAATTCGATTTGTGAGAAAGACTGTTGTATTTTTGCAATGTTATGACTACAAAATACAGAGAGACGAGAGACTGATATTACAATTGCTATAGGGATTTAGGACATTTTTCATATAAAACTTTGTCCTTGTTTTTAATAAAACAAACCTCATACTCTAGACTAGACTATACTACACTGAGCAATTTTATTCTACAGAATACCAACTTTACATAAGACTGAATGGTTTTGTACTGAAGAACCCTAACTTAACAGTGACTGAGCGATTTTAAACCACCTCTATAATAAGTTTTACAAAATGTTTGCGAATTATTGGCGCCCGGTCTACTTCTGGTAATATCATATTTTAAAGTCAAAGTAATTTGTTCATAATAATAGATTCTACTAAAAAAAAGGTTGGTCTACATTATTTTCAATGGGAAAAATTGGTTAAAGATGACTTGCTATTCAATAGCTTCTTTTCGTCTGCGAGTATTCTTCAGCAATCTTTTGTAATTTCTTTCACAATAAACGAGTTGAATAAAGGAAAACCAGCTAGTCTATTCAAGTGCACGGTCCATCACGATTTCACAATAAAGACACAAATGAGGAGCAATTTAGAGGTAAGTGTTGTAGAAATTGTACGTTTACTGAGATTATGCCTGGCTTGGCTGGTGGCTATCATCGTGTTGGTATGTCAAAGTATTGCATCATTTAGTTTGAGATTTATAGTCATTTGTTCGATAGATAGGTGTCTAGTCTACCTGAACCACTAAAACGATGTTTTGTTGTTATTATTGTTTAAGCTGATTAGATTTCACCCTAGACTTCGTCCGCGTACATAGGAGTTGAATTTTTAACCGACGTCAAAAAGGGAGGAGGTTCTCTATTCGTCGCTGATACATTTTTTTAAGTATGTTCATCTAAAATCCTTCCTTAGCGGACCGGACGTTATACAGGGTTATTTATAATTTATAAGTATAATTATAAATTTAATAAAAACAGTATAATAAAAACAAAGACCGAAACAAACAACTTTTGTAAAATCGACCATTTTTTTGAAATTTTTGCGTTTAGATTTACCTAAAAATCAGCTGCTCCATACACGGAAAGGTCATTAACCTTAAAATTTTACTTATTTTTAAAGTTTTATCTCCTGTTCTTAGTCTGAATGACCTATGTTATAAAAAATCAGCTGTTTTTTCAAATTTACATAACCTCAAAATTTCCATATATTTTTTTTAATTTCCAAAAGTCGTAGAACAAAAGTTGTTTGTTAAAGTGCACAGAAGTAGCCCTCAACGGCTTGCTAGTATAATTACAAATAACCCTGTATATAACAACTATCTATATGCCAATTTTTAGCCCTTATCCGTCCATTAGTTTGAACTGTGCGTTGATATTATCAATAAAGACTTTGAATATTATATTTGTAAATAAGTTATTGATTTTGTCTTTTCGTACCTATTTAATTCGCATTGAAACCACCAACTTATGTATATTATAAATACCACGCAAAAAATATAATATATCATCTTCAAATCATATAAACGCGTAAGATAAAAATACCTAAAACCAATTGTTTTGACCAAAAAACATAATCGCGTGTCTAGCTATCGTAAAAGGTGTAACAAATTGACTTATCGAATATAAAACAAGTCTATTATGATGTTATACGTAACAGTATTTATTATTAGCTACGCCCCGCGGTTTAAATCGCATAACTTCCTTATCTTGAGCCGCTCAGCGCACTCACTCCTAACACTAGATGAGATTCTTATGCCTTCGTCGCATTGGTGGGCGCGTTTCGAAAGGACACAACCTAACTTATTATAGTTTTTAAGACGTTTCAATTGTGATTTCAAGCAAATTGTATGATTCCAACTGAATAATTTCACTAGCAATCAATAAAACTTTCTGTTAGTATGCTTACAACGTGTGCTACAATTCTTTGCAAAGGCTCTAAAAATCTCGAAGACCTAATGGTGACGGGGAAGGTTGAGGTAAAATACCACGAGGGCAATGCTCCACATGATGGACTGATCAGTTGGATATACCTCTACATCAAGCATCGGACAGAGTCCATTGAAAAAAGACAGTTGATCAACTGCATTAGGAGAATCACTTCTCCTACATCGTTCCCTTAATGCCCTCAGCATTCCAGGATCACACACGCTAAATTTCATTGCAAACGATTCAGAAGTATATGTGCATACTCAAAATATTAAAATATTAGCAGAATGGACTGTGTAGTAGTACAGAACTTTCCGTTGAGTTCGATGATCACACGCGCAGCTGTAAAGGATGTTATGAATGTTATCGATACCTATTTGACAACATTGAACGACAATTTGCGAATTGCAATCACTACGTCATCCCAGTTTGTTTTTGTGTTTTTTCTTGTGCGTATTTATTGTATTTATTTTCTTAGTTCCTATTTCTTTCTTTTTTGTTTTGTACCTATTATGTCTGTGTGCTTTTCCAATAAATATTTATTCTATTCTATTCTACGTCTACCAAAAATATAAGTTTAAAAACAGGATTTGTATTTTCATATTTCAAAAATAAAATGAATATTGTACACGAAAACCATATTCCCTTTATTCCAAAAGGAGGTTTAAGAATAGTCCGAGATGTAGATTTACACCTTAGATTTAGACACAGATTTACTTAGATTATATAGGGATAGTGTTTAGACTATAGTTTTACTCGACTACAGACTACAGATTTACCAACTCATGAACATAGTCTAAACACTATCTCTATAGATTTTATAGGAATAGTTTTTAGACTATAGACACTATCCCCATAGATTATATAGGTATAGTTTTTAGACTATAGTTCACGATTAAATCTGTGATTAAATCTAAGGTTAAATCCACATCTCGGGATTATTCTTAAACCTCGTTTTGGTATGTATTTAGATTTTAGAAGTTACCTTTCTAACCAGATTAATTTTGTATTAGAAGGATTAATTTTGTCTTCTATTTTCGTGATTTTGGATATTTTTAATATGACGTAAACGAAGAAAAAAAGAAGGGCTAATCTTTGATAAATATCTTTGTTTTAGTTGTTTATTGTGTCCCACTGCTGTCTCAGTTTTATTCATGAAAATTTTACGCTTGGATATTTCTCTTTCTTAGTTTTTTTTTCATTCTCAAACATGACTCTCATTTAGGTACATATTTTGATTACCCTCATATTTCATATTTTTGCCTCATATTTTTTATTGATTTCAGATACCTTTTTCATATAATAAGTTAATCCCATTACATAACAAAGATTATCCTAAATCATAAAATCTTCAAGTCAAGTCTCTAGCAGGGTCACCCATTGCAAATTCCGAAAGCAAACAAGCATTAACGTCTATCACGATTTACCACGACACGACTCGTCATTCGTCAGCGGCAGTGTTTCGGCTACCATTACACGTACAGCACGCTTCATAAATATAAATTAAATATAATAGACAATATTAGTTAGTTATATCAGTGATATAGTGTTATCATGCACGTGGTTTGCTTGTGATAAAGGATTGTTGTGACCATGGCGCGTTTGGCGAGCAGTGCCGCTCACTTCTGTCAAAGATTGCAGGAATTATACCCGCAGAAATTGGTATTGGTTAAACAGGTCAGTTTTGATTATTATAAATTGTTTTATCTCGTCTCATTCTTGTTACATTGTTTAATATCTTCAACGTCTCAACCCTGTTTGGGTATTTGCAGATCTATGATTAAACTTCCGAATAAATACTCCTTTTTGTCTTTAGTAAATTTCTTGGAACTTTGTTTAATGTGGACCACCTACTGTTTAACTGATAATTTAAGAATACAAAGACATATTAAATACGTTTCGTGTCTTATCTATCACTACAAACTGCATGCATATGATATTAGTTTTAAAGGTTATCGAAAAATAGTTTCATATTTCTAGTAGTATACCAGAACAGGAAGGTTTATTCCGAACAAGGAGTAGGTATATAGCGATTATTAGGCTTATCTACGTAAATCAGATTTGTTACCGGTGTTATGAAACTATGGCCACAAACAGTGTAAAAGCGAGACGCGGTAAAAGTATAACTCATACTTAAAATCATTTCGACAATTAAACAGTAGTTACATGGAAGCCAAACTAATTAAATAACGCTAGTACCATTGCCACGCTAAATGGAGATGGTTAACCTTTGCGCCAGAAACGAACAGGAACGGGAATCACCTCCATTTCCTCCAATTTGATTGTCCAAGATTTTGATAAGAAGCTTGTAAAATATGGGAAACTAGGCTAGGCGACTATAGCTCTATAAGTACCGAGATCGGTTTTTTGTTCTTTTTACATAGAAGTACAATATTTGAATGGCACGCCGGTTAGAAGTTTCACGTTGAAAAGGTTGGTAATGTTATTTTCATCGTTGTAAGAGCTGCCTTCACTTCGTACCCAGTAATATAAAATCTGTCTTCCGTACGAATGTATTCTGGACCAGATTCATCTTTTGTGTTGTCTGAGTAAAGTTGCTTGTAATAAGAAAGTAATTATTCAAAAATATTCCGAGACAAACTTCAATTCAATTGTGATCTCGTGAGGGTATAACAATTTTGCATAAAATTATGTTACCATCGCGAATTTCCTTTTTCAGTTCGTTATGCATGATTAGTTACAGTAGTGGTATCAAATGCATCTATTTTTAAATAAATCAATAAATATTGCAGGACATTCTACACATCGCCATCTAGCCCCAAGCTAAGTAACTAGACTTGTGTTATGGGTGCTAGACAACGGATATACTACTTATACTTTTCTTTTGTAAATATATACTTATAATACATAGAAACAACTAGACCACAGACAAATATCTAAGCATAAATACTTGTCTGAGGCGGGAATCGAACCCGCAACCCTGTGTTTGACAGTCCGGCATGGTGACCATTGTGCCAACTGGGTCGTCACATATCACATATTTAGGACTAGCTGCATTCTGCGGTTACACCTGCGTACGTATAGGTACTACATACGAGTATATACATAGTTTTAATCGTAGGATTAGAGAGAAAGATAGGTAAAACGCTTATTCGGATGAAAAACACTCGCATGCTATCATCACAAAAAATAGAAAAAGTAATTGACAATAAGTACTGTGTAAAAATAAGCGTGTGCTGAAGCAGTCCTAATTGGCCACATCTCAGTACTTTCTTGGATTATGGCCTTGAGTTCATAGAAAAACTTGAAACACTATTTTTATTGTTCTATACCCAAAGGGTAAAAACCGGCCCCTTTTACTACGAGTCCTATGTCAGATTGTATTTCATGAACCGTGATAGCTAGAAAGCTGAAATTTTCACAGATGATTTTCTGCTATAACAGCAAATACTACTTAAACATAATGGTACGGAAGCCTTCGAACACTTGCCCGATTTTGTTTCAATGCTTTAATGTAATTTGTAAGGTGTAAGAATTGGTAATTCCTAACGTCTAAAGTATAAACTTTAGAAATAGGCAAAGAGTTATTATTTAGAACCTTGGAGTTATCTCTACGACTCACTCCCTTTATCAGTTCTTGTTTAGCAGACAATGTAAGGCCCATTACCCACTGTCTCATTAGTTGAACGTCCTTTCAGAAATCGGCCAGGGGCAAGGCTGGCTTCCAACTACCGGTGTTTTATATCAATTTAACTTTACTTTTCTATGTTTACGGTACATTTGTAAACAAGGAAGGATTACACCGGTTAGGACATTGGGGTTTTCCGTAGGAAATGTTTTGACTACCGTTTAGGTAGGTAAATTCATACAAAGTCTAGTGAAACTATCGTTTCGATAAAATACCAAAGACTTTGAAAATATAATAATAGTAGGCTGGAGAACAGTAACAAAATTTTGTACTTGTACGAGATCGCTCAGTCAGTCAGAGTCAGAGTTTAAGTTTTTCGCATAGGTGTCACGCTGCGTTGAAAATAAAAACAACGAAAAAGTTATTGTATGAAAGATGTCCGAATGTCATCGCTTCGGCAAAATACTTAACTAATAATAATTCGGTAAGTAGTTAGGTACCTATTTGTGTAAAACATTACACGACGAACAGAATAAAAACTAACAAAATAGGAACATAAAAAATAAACACAAAATAAGCAAAAAACAAAAAAATATAGAACAAAAACAACGATTAAAATTTCCCGTGGTCAGTCGGGTAAAAAGAAGCCGCGTGTCCAAATGATTCAACCTCAGCTAAAGTTCCTTGGGCTACTTGATTCCAAAAGAACAACATAACCCTTTCCTTGCATTCGGGTAATAATACTGCAGAAAAGAAACTATTCCAATTTGACCCCATCTTTAGTATTTCTCATACTTTCCTTGAAACTATCACTAAGTTGTTATGACCTACAAAAGTAGCTAATTCATCTTAATCAACCTTGCCTAGCAATTAACACAGGAATCACGTTCCTCGTTTCCTGCCGTTCCCTGTTTCCATGTCAAGGTCCTGGTGCTGCGTCATCGGGACGTAGGTACGTCCTCACTTCAGCCAGACCATTGTATATCGTTTGAGGAGACGATGGATTTGGATGTGTGCGTGCGCTTTGTTTGATGTTAATAAGTTTATTTGCGCTCAAAAGATCATCAACACACTTCTGGTAATGTAATCTACATTAACCTAGACTATTAATGATCAGACCATGGACTACTTATAGTATCCTAGAGTCTGATTTGGGTCAAACTTGACATAAAAACAATAATGAAACTAATTAACGGGTATAATCGCGTTTTTTTTAAACCTGACGTTTCGAGACCTTTGCAGGTCCCATGGTCACAGGCAGGCTCAGGTGACAATTAATCTTACAAAAACATGGAATGTTGTTAAACTACAAAACCGTCCGTCCGTCCGTGGGATCATGTCGCAAGAACAACAATACTTGACACTAGCTAAAAGTACTTATGTACAAGTCGTGCGAGGCCATAAATTAAAAGAATAGTTAAAAGATAGAAAGTGTATCGACAGTTACGAACTGGCCAATTCTATTCCGTCTGTATGACAATTATGGTAATTGCGGTGTTACATAACTAGCAATGTTAAGCACCCGTGAAAATAAAACCAGGTCCTTAAAAGCGACTCCAATGAAATTATTATTTTGAGTATCCTAAGTCACCTGTGCACCTAGGTCCTTAAAGGAGACTCATTACCAGATAATTAAACTTTGTAGTTTATAAATATAATATTTTTTTTATAATTAATAATATCAAACATTACTCCAGAGAAATGGAACAGTGTACTTACGAAAAGTTGGTGAGTTATTGGACTCATTTGCGATTAAAATGTGTTACATTCAACGTCATGAGTCACGCAGTAGTTCCCAGAATATATTTTCAGGACAATGTTGTTATGACGATTCGTATGGCGTCTAATGGATTTATTAATCCACTTGAATCTATCTATAATATACGTTACTCATCAAAGTGTATTTAGTCATATATTTCGGAATTAACTTAATTTACTATGAGTTAGTCACTTATTTTCTACTAGCAGCGCTCCGCGTAGCTCCCGATCCCGTAGGAATATCGGGATAAAAAGTAGCCTTTGTTATTTCCAATGAATCAATGTATCCTGTATACCAAGTTTCATCAAAATAGGTCCAGTAGTTTCAAAGCCTATTCGTTACAAACAAAAAATTATTTCCTCTTTATTAGTGTAGATGTAGATGTTACTAGCTGCGCCCCGTGGTTTTACTATTTAGAAGTGATACTTAATACCTAAAAACATAGAATACATAATGGTTATTAATAAAATTCTTTGTCCTGAATGAATGACTGACTGACGGATCAACGCACAGCCTAAACCGCTGATCGTAGAGACCTGAAACTTGGAGGGTGTGTTCTTTGTATGACGTAGGCATCCGCTAAGAAATGATTTTCCGAAATTCTACCTCTAGGGGGGTGAAAAAGGGGGGCAAAGTTTGTATGGGACTACGTGACTCCTTGGTCCATTTTCGACTTTAACGCGGACGAAGTCGCGGGAAAAAGCTAGTAGTTATTATAAATTACAAAATCAGCCCTTTACAGATTGAATTTCTAGCATCCGTTCTTAGTGTTCGCCTACGTCCTAAAATAATGCCCCATGCGATGTCTCAGTTTGATGAAATCAGGCAATTTTATTTGTTTGACAAAGACCTAGAAAAGCACTTAACATATTATTGGCTCCTAGACAGTAAGTTACTCAGTCTTAACCATAGAATAATGCTTTAATGACATAGAAAAGAAAGACATCAAATTAAAGTAGATTACGTGAAGCCTAGGTCATTATATTCCATTGAAAATTACACTGTACTCAAATGATTTTTTTTCTTACAAAGACGCCATTACACTTCCGAATTTATAATAAATATTTATCATAATATTTCAACATCAATTTTATAAACAAAAATATTTAAAACACACCAACAGTTTCGCGGTAATTTCATACGAAATCATCAACGATTTACTTTACCAACACATATATCAAAATCTACTTATAATTCTCCAAGAAAATTATTGATTATGGCGAAACTTCTTGAAACCTTAACGGTCTTCTCTGAAACCATAATTCAAATAGAATTAAGAGGAAAGGCTACTTCCTCTTAATTCTATTTGAATATTTTTTGTTTTTTAAATCTTAATTTCTATGATAATTAGAAAATGAAAAAATATAGGCGCATAGTCATGGCAGTTATAGGTTTTCTGGCACACAAATATTTGTGCTAGTGTCATTACTCATTATCCAGGGAGGAAACAGTAGACTACGTTTGTATGGAGAGAGCGCCCTTTCACCTTAAAAGTACGCCGCCTGCGCCTCGCGGTTTCATCCGCGTGAAAAGTTATGAGAATCACACTATGGACTACCTTCATCGAAGTCGGTTGAGGAATTTGACTGTAAAGAGCGGGAATACTTAGGACTTGCACTACAAAAATTAAAAGCGTTCTAAGACCAGTTTAGAACCTTAAACATGATTAACCAACTGCCAAAGTGTCAAACTAATTTAATATTACCAACCTTGTAGTTATTGAAATAGACTCAATTTTAGATTACCCGTTAAATGTATTTAGATAAAATTATTTAAAGAGAATCTCATGCAAGCCCGTATTCACAAACAGTACTAAACTTGCTCTTGGATAAGTGAACGCACTGCGCTAAATGCAGCCCTGTGGTTGATCAATTTTGTGCTGCTCTCTTCGCTCTAGCTAATCGGTGTCTTATTTGCGGCTCTATACGTCCGCGCGCACTATGCAATCTCATAGGGTTGATTGTGAATACGGGTGTGTAATACATTTATGTAACGAAATATTCTTTTAAAACTCGTTAAAAATTCGAGTTTCAAAATGCATCTATTATTTCATTGATGCACGGAACAGAGAATTATCTTATCAATTGGAAGAAGGTCGAATCAATTGACCTGTCTGTTACACGAATTTGAATCTTGTTCCATTGAATTAGCGGTGAGATTGTATTGAGAGTGAATTTAGATCGAGTTTTATTAGGTTAGGTCATTTTTGTTTATTGTAATGTTCATTTGAAGACCTTATTTTACTACCTAGGTATTAGTACTCCTTCGGCCGCCTATGTAACTGTGTTTTGTAACCAGAAAAGAAGAAAATTATCTCCTTTCTCGTAACCAGTTACAATCTAATTATTGAAATGGACTTTACAAAGTGTGGCATTAAATAACCCCTAAAATCCTTTCGGTTAAGGACAGATTCTGGTTATGACAGATTCTTTATAAGGCAGATTTACAGCGTTTAATCCGTGCTACAATAGAAATTGTTTTTTTTTCAGACGTTTAAGAGGAAAGGTACCACTGTCCATCTATTTATCATATAAAGTAAGAGGTAAAAAAACAAAAAAATAAAAAAAAAGATATAAAAGACATGGTCAAGGCAGTTATAAGTTTTGTGCTGCAAAAATATTTGCTCTAGTGTCCAGGGACGAAACGGTCGACTACGTTTGTATGGAGAGAGCGGCGGTACCCTTTCTTAATTTTTTATTTTTGCGAACAGTAAATATATGGATCACTATTAATTATTATTTTACGGTACCAGATCGGTATTAACGGTACCACATCGTGTGAACTTATAAACACACCCAAGAAACAACACAATAGAGGTACATACTTGGTTATTTATAGGTCAAACAGATTAAACCAATACATATGTTATTATTATTTTCTAGCATCGAAATATCGAGCTCAACAAAATAAAAGCATGGTAAATAAACCCGTTTTGACGTAATAACGTCTTATGATTTGATGAACACCGTACTGCACTCACAAAAAAGTGTGACGTCACGCTCACGTAACGGGAACGTGAGCGTTATTGACAAGATAACCATAGAAACGTATTTTTAATACGCTTAGTGCAGATGGGATTTGCACATTATAAGTGTAGGCAGTTATAAGTTTTAATGCAACAAAAATATTTGCTCTAGTGTCATTATCCAGGGAGAAAACAGTCGACTACGTTTGTATGGATAGAGGCCTCGGTGCCCTTTCCTCTTAAATCGATTGCCATCCCACAATGATATCTACTTCTGTAACCGTAGTGCGATTTTTTCTTACAGCAAATGCTGCTACTAGGAAGTACCTACTATGTTAGCATAAATGGGAAAATTGTATGGAAAGTTGAAAATTCCCCTAGCGGACATAATGCGAAGCTTTAATTTTCAATACGATTTTCTCGTTTACGCAAACGTAACGTTTGCTGTACGAAAAAACTCGTACTCTGGTGATACTATATTGAAAATATGTTTTATGGGTGCTACATTAATAGCATTCTCAATATGCATGCGCAGATAAAACTTATTATTTTTATGGTTTCCAAATATTTTATGATAATTGCAGATCATAAAATTAGATAAGGAAATTTTCCAGTATCTGTTTACTTCGATTATTTCAGGGTATAGACTAAGCTGAGAGGGTAGCGCTGGGGGGACAAGCCTTTTGTATTTATCTCAGACATTGCCCCATATATCCTGTAGAATAGATCAAAATGTTGTTGACGCTGTAGATGTTCTATTGACTTATAGATTTTACCGATAACGTTTTGTGCCAGTAAACTGATTATTGTGACTTTACTTCTAGATTGAGTGGTGTTGCCCTAGTGATAGTTACCTCGAACTTCATTCCGAAGGGCTTGGATTTTTGTCACGAAGTAAAAAAATCGTGATAAACCCCGCGGCTTAGTTGATTCCAGACTTAATGCCTATAGTTCTTTCATCTAGGAGTCGTGTTGGCTTAGTGCATATCTCGACTTTCATTCCGAAGGTGCGAATCCAGGCCGGCTGTGCACTAATGGATTTTTCTAACGAAAATTTTATGTGCGCTAATTAACATTGCTCTTACGGTGAAGGAAACCGTGATGAAACCCGCGGCTTAGTTGTCTCCAAGCTTATTTACAAGTTCTTACCTTTGACGAACCAGTTGGCACGGTCACCACGCCGGACTGCCAAATACAGGGTTGAGGGTTCGATTCCCGCCTCAGACAAGTATTTATGCTTAGATATTTGTCTGTGGTCTGGTTGTTTCTATGTATTATTAGTATATATTTACAAAAGAAAATAATATTAATTTATTTATTATTTATTATTTATTTATTTATTATGGGAACCTTTACGCCGGGTACGATAAGAGGCGGGTTATTTGACTAACTGGTCACTTCATTTTTTGTATTTCTAATTTTAAATGTCTTTTTATTTTATTCATTTAATATTTAAGTAATAAATTATTTACCGTTTGATGAGTAGTATTATCCGTAGTCTAGCACACAACACAATTCTAGTTACTTAGCTTGGGTCTAGATGTATGGGTATGGAATGTCCTGCAAATATTTTTACCTTTGTAAAATTATAGTACCCACTTTGTTTTTCACGCAATTCATCTTACGATCTTTCGTCATGTTTTTACAAAATCCCCAGATATTTCAGATTCCCTTTATACCTATCTCATCTCACTATTTAAGCCTTTTATCTACGAAATACAATCTACTACACAAGAGATCATGCTAGTCATTTAAAAAATGAAACATACTTGCTTAAAATAAGGTGGTTTTGAAGACAAAAACATTCTACGTCAAAAGTTTTTATCGTATTTTGATAGTAAAATATAGTAATCGAAATACCATGTGAGAGATATCTTTGAGTGCTCAAGAATAGTTTAAGTGCTGACTATCTCAAGAGCCAATACGAAAAGTACATAGTAACAATACGAAGCTTACTGTAATATGCAAAGAGATTCAAATTTCAAATTACTAGAGTGCTAAACAGCACGTCGTCAGAGCCTCAAGGATGTAAACCCGTTCCCCCTTCACGAGTAAATCTGTGTCTAAATCTAAGGTCTATCCACATCTCGGACTATCCTTAAACCTCGTTTTGTAATAAGAGGGGTTGATTTTTAACCTCTTATTACCGGATCTATTCCGATCGATACCGGTAAAAAACCCTGATTATTCACCCCTTAGAGTTTTATGTATTCGGGCCATTTTGTTCGTGGTTTTCTGTACCTTTTTTGTAATGGGTCATGTGTGCCTGCAACAAATCTAAAATAAAACTTTGGTGTCAAGATATCGCATAGTAATTGACTTTTCATATCTTTAGCAAACCTCTAAGATCTCTAACTCTATGATCTCGATTGTAATCAGTACTTAGACACATTTAATCGCAACACATATTTTTCAGCTAATTCTTTTTTTTCTCCCTTTTTCATTACATGTAGCCTGCGCACAACATGTCATCCTACTCCACTCCATTCTCTTCCCGTCAAGTTTACTCCCCTTTCCTCCATGTCATTACTCTAAAACCTAAAAAGACTTGAGTGTTCTCTCTATTTCCCACAGGTAATTTACATATCTTTGGTACTGTCGCGTATAGGTGCATCTATCTAGCTACCGTTATCAACTCGATTGACAACTGATACTTGTACTACTAAAGCCGAAGGTTCTTGAACCTTATTTAGTGGTACTTTAGAGTTGGATTTACAGTAGTTTGGAAATAATTTACAGACATACGTTACATAGTGTGGGCCAGTTCTCACCAAGGTCTTCGCTGCTGATCTTGGTTTAAAGCGCTGAGTACGCTGAGTCGGTACCGTTAGCCTTCCGAAGGTGGGTTATGATGTAATGTTCGGGATTCTATGCACCATGCCACGTAGAACCCGGCCGGTCTCTACGTACCATGACTGCCTTAGTGTCTCAGCGCTGTTTAAACTGCTTTTGTGACATTGTGATGAACCAGCGGCGAGCAGTTGGCTCCAGACGTATTCACGTGATCTTTCCTCTGGACACAGTTGACTAAGCTGACTAATAGATCCAGGGCAAACCTACTCCATCTAAATACATGTCTTGACACTACAAACCCCCTGCATGACATGGATAAAAACTTGTGACGCAGTATAAATTATCTAGATTCTTGCCATGGCGCCTCCGCCGGGTCGTGGTAGACTGGGTATACCCAAGAAGTGCTGGCTTGAAGTCGTAAAGGGTGATATGCGTGCAAATGGCCTTACAAACTAGGATGCTGAAGATCGTGCGAAGTGGAGGCGTAAAAGCAGGAAAGTGGACCCCGGGCTCCCGAGAGGAATGCAATGGGGAACATCGCTCGGATGATGATGATAAATTATCTAGATTCGTATATGTAACCGTCAACATTATTATTTGAGTATAGAATACGAACTTCAGATGTACGGTCGGAGTCAAAATTCCAGACCCACTGTAGAGCTCCAAAACTGCTAGTCTGCTGCTGCGGTTTTGCTCGAGTTCAAGTTTAAAGTCTTTCAACTCATGAATTTATTAGATAATCATTAAAATAATACAATTCTAATAAAAGTTATTTTAGAACTCTACGGTAAGTTTGCAATTCTGACTTCGACTGTACTTTGCTTATTTTTCCTTCGTTGCATTTTGTTCTGGGATTATATTTAAATTAGCTGTAACTTATTGGTGTTATAGCTGATATTCTAGCTACCATTTCTGTATTTAATGTACATTCGGCTGCATAATTGCAGCCCTCGGTAGAGTTCGAAAATTACTATTATTGGAATGTTTGCATTCTAATCATTTTTGTTTGATTAATTGATGAGTTAAAAGACTTTAAACTTCACCTAAGGCAGGTATAGAATCTTGCTTGTGTTGAAAACATTCTTATACCAGCCGTTTTGGAGCTCTACGGTGGGTCTGCAATTATGCAACCGACCGTACATTACCTACCAACGTACAGTTGCTGGAATAGATTATGAGAATAGCACACAGTGTAATGTTTCTGATACTTATCCGTCCGCAATAAGATGCCTTGTCGGTTAGAACCCTACATTATTTGCTTCCAAGAAAATACTAAGTATAAGTATTATTTTACTACATATAGAAACTTGATAATAAAGCTATTGCATCGTGTGAGCTTCGTACAGTCATACCATATACATACACGTTAAGCGAACGCTCGGCCGAGCTACTTGGTAGGCGGGAGTGGGGGGGTGTTAGGTTTTTCTTCGTTACGGAATTTCTTGATTCGGTTGCCGCGCTCAAAGCCCGCGATAAAAGCTATGCAATAGCTTAATAGTTCCAATATAGATGGTACTGCGCTGCTACAGATCAATTGTGGGCAAGTAAAGAACAAACTAACACAACTGTGACAGTTTTTACTTTACAGTTAAAGAGATCTCTGAATTTTCTAAGAAAATGCAAACCTATCTTATTACTACCAAAATATCACTTACTAGCTGCGCCTTTCTGTTTCACCCGCATAACCTGTGGGAATATAGGGATAAAACCCTATGTAGCCTACTCCTGTCTCTTCATTAGTTAATTCTTCAACATTAGTCACTGCGGGGGTTTATTTAGTAATTCGTTTTAATTTATTATTAATTGTTTTTTTTTTAATTTTATTATTATCAAGATTGTTCCTCCCGTTGGATCAATGCATCCTCATACCACGTTTCATCAATAGTTTCGGAGCCTACCAAAAAAACGTCCCCAACAATATTTTAGTTTATAAAAAACAAATAATTTATTCATTATATTTTTACATTGTAAGACTTACTTATTTATAGTATTTCGATTTTTTCTGCCTTTTTGAGAGCGCCATCTATCTCGCGATTTGAAACTAGTTGAAAAATAAAAATTTAAAAAGATCATTTTAATGCAAATACTTAATATGAGTTTTAGGTATACACTTATTTACGTGAACATTTTTTGGCCATACCTAAAGCTAGCTTTAGTGTTGACGTCAAACCGTTCAGTTCTTATACAGGGTTATTGGTCATTGTACTAGCAAGCCGTTCAGGGCTACTTCTGTACACCTAAAGAAACAACGAATGTTCTACGACTTTTGGAAATTCGAATTTTTTTTTGAAAATTTTGAGGTTAGGTTTGCTTGAAACTGTTCCATACACGTAGATGTCATTAACCTTAAAATTTTACTTAGTTTTTAAATTTTATCTACTGCTCTTAGTTTCAACGTCCCTTGTTTTAAAAAATTAGCTGTCTTTTCGTTTTGTTTTCGAATTTCCAAAAGTCGTAAAACAAAAGTTGTTTTGTCCCTAGCCCTAGACGGCTTATAAATAACCCTGTATATTACTAGCATTTACCCACGGCTTCATCCTTGTAGATGTAGTTTTATCGAAACATTTCAAATTACAATTTCACACTTAGTGCTTGAATTTTCCAAAATACTTTCTTAGCGGATTCCTACGTCATATAGCTGTATTTCCAATTTTTAACCCGATCTGTCAATTGGTTTGAACTATGCGTCGATCTATGCGTCGATCTATCAGTCATTCAGTCACGCTTTCATTTTTATACCTAGAAAGAAATACGTGGTTGTTTATCTCAGTAAGTATATTTGTTTAGGTGTAATTCGACATTGTTTTGTTGGTAGTGACGACGCGTGCGCACCTTATTTACCTTATTATTATGTATAACACTTGTTTACATAATGTACAGAGGGGTTTCAGGTACCTGCTTAGCATAGTTGATTGAATCCGGCGTTACTTTTCGGAACTCCATATCTGTAATGAAAGTATTAATATTTAGTTTTTAGTTCCGAGCCTAGTGCCAAAACACAAAATGCAAAGTGCACCGCCCTCCCGCCCACTTGAAGAGGCATGCAATGAGGACAAGCAAAAGTTAGTATTAGTGACACCATTCATAAACCACGACACGTGTTTCGCGTCTACACGACGCATCATCAGGATTAGACCCCGACCGCGCTATATGGGCGACAAACGTTAGATACGACGTCGCTCTCCGAGATGTTGCCTCGCCGAACGCTGGAACAAGAGTCTTGTTCCAGCGTTGCAGAGCTGTTGTTGACTCTTGTATTAATACTTCCATTACCTGCTTAGCAGTCTAAGCGACTAAAATTATGTATGCTTAGTTCATTTGGAATCACATGCAGAGCTAATACGTTTACTTCACTTTTTTGTAGGTAATATAAATACTTAATTCTCTATAAATATAAAAATTCGCGCGAACAAAGTCGCGGGAAAAAGCTAGTTCTCTATAAAACCCTACAGTTAATCAAGTTAGTAGTTTAGTTACCCTATCTATAATTTATTATGGAATTGTACATCTGGTACTTAACTAAAGAAGGACGGTCTAAAGTGTACCGGGGGCTCTCTCCATACAAACGTAGTCGACTGTTTCCTCCCTGGATAATGACACTAGAGCAAATATTTTTGTTGCATTAAAACTTATAACTGCCATGACCATGCCCATATGTTCTGTTTTTTTTTGTTTTTAAACTCTTAATTTCTATGATAATTATAAAATGAGTAAAACCAAGACATAGTCATGGCAGTTATAGGTTTTATGCCACAACAATATTTGCTCTAGTGTCATTATCCAGGGAGGAAACAGTCGGCTACGTTTGTTTGGAGAGAGCGTCAGTACCCTTTCACCTTAAAGAATTAGAAATTCGACTCTAATATTCATGGAAGCTTTTTGAGGCCAATACTTCTGTCTGTCTGTTTTATTAATGAGAATCTATTCTAAAACATCGTTAAAGGTTATTTAAACTAGCATGTGTTTAGGGGTTTCACCTGCGTTAGGAGTATTGATAAAGTAAGATATGTCTTCGGGAACTACGGATTACGTTATCTAAATCCGAGGTTTACTTGACCCAATGTTTGATTATTTTGGATAAAATTATAGGAATGATGATGCTCAGTATTAGCTGACTTTGACGGTGTTTTTTGAAATCGAAATGCAATCGAACAATGTTATTTACAAAAATTGGCCTTCAAGATGATCATAATTGATAAGCGATAAGGCCGCCCCTCGTTATTCATTCATACAAAAAGAAATACAACTCTTTTCTCCCTTTAATATTTCCTTCTCCATTTCCTAAACTACCTCTTTGCTGAATTTCTTGCAAATCAGTCCAGTCATTTGATTGTGAAGACAAACAAACAAAATAAATATTTCGATTTTAAAATATTATTTAGACCTAGCAGTGCTCCGCGGTTTCACCCGCGTAACTCCCGATCCCCTGGGAATATCGAAATATAAAATAGCCTATAGCCTTCCTCGACAAATGGACTATCCAACACAAAATATTTTTTTCAATTCGAAATAGTAGCTCCTGAGATTAGCGCGTTCAAACAGACAAACTCCTCAGCTTTATAATATTAGGAAAGATAAATAACTAGGTAGGTAAATAAGTACATAATACTAGGAAAATATCCCTTAACATTTACCTTGGTTATCTATTCCAAGAACCCATATTAAATGAGTAGCTAACTAGCCACGGGGTGTGGTGAGAGAATCCCATGTGAGTCCTCCATTACTTTGTTCAAACCAAGTCCACGGTCACGCAACGTTTTTCTAACAATTAAATTCTATTTGTGTATAATTATACGTTTATTGTTTACAAAATTGTATGGGAATAAAGGCGGAGGCAGATCGTAGACTTTACTATCGGCTGATGGATTGGTGACCGATCAATTTTAAGGCAAAGGGGAAAACAAACTAAAAAGATTTATTCCCAGTAGTTTCTTTTGACAGTTCCTTCAAATTAACTAATGGGACTTTTTCTTCCCATTAGGAACATAGCATCCTTTGAAGGATGACAGGTTAGTGGTGCCCCACGTAACATGAACCCATGCTCATCAATTTATGATGGGGCTTAACTATTTTTTATGAAACATTGCTGTATTGGCCTTTAATCTAGTTGATTAATGCGACAGCAATTTTAATTCATGCTCTTCAGGATGCTCTGTAGTGCCCAGGATATATGTATTAGATGGAGTAGGCTTGCCTCGCACCTGTATCACCTTCTCAGCTCAGTCGACCGTGTCCAGAGAAAAGAACTTGTCGATACGTCTGGAGACAACGCGGGTCTTATGATGTTTTCCTTCACCGTAAGAGCAAACTATCGGCTGATCAAAAAGTTTCTTGTCTCGGATAGCCTTAAAGTAAGTAGTAGGTACTCTGGGTAGGTATAGTCGCCCGCCTGGTGGACCTCAGTGCTCTCTTCAGTGTTGGGTTGAAAGTCGAATAAAGCGCTCGGTCTCTGGTTACCAATTATTTAGTGAAAGTGTTTATGTGTAGTGAAATTTTTAATTTTTATGCGCTGTTTTAGTAGTGGGTACGTTTGTTTTCTTAGTTTTTATTATGTGAAGGAGATCTCATAACAATCACGCGTATTTTTTTTTTCAAAAATATTATTTTTTTAATGCTTACAAGCAGGTAACAAATATTATTAACTTAAGATAACATAATAATATATAAAGTTTACTTTTTATTATAATTAAATAATATGTATTGAATATATTCTAAACATTTTAATGTATTATACATATACAAAGTTAAAATAAATTAATATAAAATCAAATAATTACAAAGAAAAACTAAATAATTTTTATTTCAATTTTGTAATAAATATCAAGTTAGTAATACCTTATCTAAAACAAACGGGCAAGATTGATCTTATAAGGGTTTCTTTTTCTACCTTTCGCGGTACGGAACCCTAATAGAAAAGTGTTTAAGACTGCAAGACAAAGGTTTTATCCGAATTAAAAGCAGCCCATATCTCCACTCTATAGACTCAGTCATGTCTGTAAAAATAGATCTGAGAAGAAAATATATCACTATGCCTCCAAATCTGACGAAAATGACGACCCAGTTGGCACAATGGTCACCATGCCGGACTGCCAAACACTGGGTTGCGGGTTCGATTCCTGCCTCAGACAAGTATTTATGCTTAGATATTTGCCTGTGGTCTGGTTGTTTGTATGTAATATAAGTATATATTTACAAAAGAAAAGTTTAAAAGTAGTATATCCGTTGTCTAGCACCCATAACACAAGTCTAGTTACTTAGCTTGGGGCTAGATGGCGATGTGTGAAATGTCCTGTAATATTTATTTATTTATTTATAAATCTCCTATTAAGGTTATGGTAAACTTGCCACCGCTTTACTAAAGCCCCTGACTTGACGGACTATGACGACTTTGACTGTTTTGAAACACTTTAGGCCCGATTTATGAAAAATCAGGTCATAATTTAATGCAAAATATAACTTGACACTGGCTAAATGCACAAGCCGTGCGAAGCCATAATTAATAGCAAAAAAAAAATATCACTAAATCCATGATGCTTCTATTGAATCTTCTGAAAATTTGCGAAAATAATTACGAATTGGTATGTACTTGATTAAATTAATAGGTATTTCAAAAAACATTGAAGGGCAAAAATGAGTTATTTTCAAATGCATCGGATTTACTCATAATTTTGCGGTTTGTTTGTGATATCAAAAAGTTATTTGGGACAAGTCGGCGCGGGCGAAGTGTTTTCAAAATAAACACCTTTGTTTATTTTCCTTAATAATTGCATTTTAATTGTTATTTAGAATAAACCTTTAAATGTTTAGAAAATCATAAGTAAAATCTCACACTCATTATCATGGGTGTATACATGTAGGTATCCCCAAGATATTACTAAAAAATTGCGTAAAATAAAATAATAATTGCATTAGAATAAAAGCATTGATCCTACTAATATTATAAATGTGAAAGTTTGTGTGTGCGCCCGTGTGTGTGTGTGTATGTTTGTTACTTCTTCACGCAAAAACTACCGGAATTGCGATGAAACTAGGTATCTAGATAGCTGGAAACCTGGATTAACACATAGGTTACTTTTTATCTCAATTAACACACGGGATCAGGTATTACGCGGGTGAAACCGCGTGGCGCAGCTAGTAGGTACATATAGCTAATAATAAGGATTTTCATATATTGCAAAAACCCTTTATGGTAAATAATTATTGTCACATTCCAAAAACCCACCACACTCTGTAAACTAGGTGTTCTCCGAAACTTAAAAAAAATCTGTTTCCATTGACCATTTAATAACTACCTGTATCCAACTTTTTAAATATTTTTTTTAGTGTCCGAAGGTACCTGCATTGTTCTTCTAAGGGTTCTTTTTACACATTGTTATCTTTGCCCACTACATATTGTAGGGAAACCTCTCAGAATTCATCAAATTAAACAAGAGATATGATATTACAAACAGATATTATTCCAATACATCAATTCCTAGTCAATTATACACAAAATAATAATATATTCAATTTACAAAGCTTCCCCAATCTTGGCAATTCGTTCTCTAAAAGTAGACAGACGGTACAGCCGTCAAATAAAAATATATAATCGAATGGAGGATTTACTCAGCATTTTTAAGGTTCTGTTACAATATAATTACCGGCATGACTCTTGAGCGCTCTACCTACACTCAAGATCCGCCAAAAAAAAACACTTACATCATAATCCTTTTGTTTTTTTTTATCACCAATCGTAAAAGGACGCGTTAATTTCCGGTCACATGCGTCTAACCATATCTGCGAACGAAATATCTCACAATCTTGACATCAATCTGAGTTCCTTGACACATTTTAACAGACAAACCCCCTAAAGTAAACCGAATAAAAATTTATCGCAGAGTTAAAACATGAGTCTACAAAACACGACTTCAAATTGACATAAAACTGAAAAGAAACTTAGTTAATTTACTTTTGTATTACTAAAATTTATGGCTATGATGAAACAGCAAATTATCAGTTTTACATTAAAAATCTTTACGTTTGTAATCCGTGAGAATATTTTTACGATGTTAATACGTTAAGTACTTTAAATTCTAAGATATTATTTCGCGCGCAAATATTATCTTTAGGTGATTTTGTTCAGGAAAATTTTAAGAATCAAATGTCAGTTTTTTTTCTGTAGTCGTGTGGTTTTGAATTAATATTTAACTAAGAGAATGTTGTGTTTTCACAAATGAAATGTAAACTTTTCTGTAGATAGGAACAGTTGACTATAGGCAAATAACAATTTCTTTTTGAATAAATAAACCGGGGCGTTTGGAAATGTTCTCATAATTTCATGAGTTTGGTAAACTAAAACCTACACCTATGTGTTTTTGTTGCCCTACCAAAATCGCCATAATTTCTTAAAATCCGATAAAAAAACCTCTAAAAAATTCCTTCCAAAAATAGGTTATTAATCAGAATGTACAAAAATAACTGCTATAATCTTAAACGTGTCTCTAGAATCGCTTCTACAAATCTCAGCTTATCATTTATCTCGGTGTGCATTCCTATTTCTGTCGTATTTCTAATTTTAGCTTCATTATTTGTTCTGATAGATAAATCTTATAGCAAACAATGGCAATCGCAACCTAGATGTTATTACCTACACCTCATTTTTATTATTATTTTAACATTTCAATTGAAGGTGTGTATAATTTACTACATATTATATCATACTGCCTTACTTGCTTAGCCATTTGCAGGTTAATTTCAGCGCCCAGTTCTTGATCGAATGGCACGTAGGTGAAACATTTGAATGTATGAATGAACTAAACGCAAAATAAATCAGTAATAAAATGCCATTAGGTGAAATGAAGCATCGGTATAATATTATTTGTCATAATGAAGCTTAGTTCAATTTAGCATTTGGTGAGTCGTCATAGTTAAAATGTAACAAGTGGAAACGTGTTTTCATCTAGCGTAGTTATGATTTATAGTTACCGGGGGTAACTATAAATCATAACCTATTTATTACTTAAACTAAATCCTGCGGTTGTGCTAAATCCTATCATTTATATTACTTTTAAATGCAAAAGTTTGATAAAAATATTATTATTTTCCTACTAAACTGATAATCGCAAATTCTTAGTTTTTTTTATCTCTGTTCTTTTTTTTTAATATAAGTACATCGATTATATCTTGTTAAAGTCTAATTTTTATCGCCTAATAAAAATCGGAATTTCCCAATTTTACGATATGGCAGTTTATGAAAATCGTGCCTATTAGTTTTAACATAATAAAATTGTTGTCTATTATTTAATTGAAATACCCAACCCAATATTACCTACTAAACTATAATAAACACTGTTATTGTAAATAATTCGCAGAACTACCTGTTATGTTTTCTTGTACTTGTATACGCGGGCTTTTTTCCGCAACCAGACCTCTTTAGTTGGTCCTTTTTGCTTGAAGATGGAATAGACTTATCCAGCCCCTTCTGACCTCAGCTTAATCGACCATGTCCAGAGAAAAGAACTTATACACGACGGTGTATGGGGCTGGTATTATCAAAGATAGTCTTCTAATAAACTATTTATTTACTGCACTATTATAACTCTACTATACTATGTTGTGGACTGTAATAAACTATCATTTTTCGCAATTGATATCGCTTCTCTCAAAATACTACTTCTATATGCACACTTTAACAGAACTGAACTGACTGGCAAAAGCTCGACGCCGCCCTTTTATATTAAAACTAGTCACCCGCCCCGGCTTCGCACGGCTATATTAAACATAAAAAAAATCAAACCTTCATACAAACTTCCACCCCCCATTTGCCCCCCTTAGGGGTTGAATTTCGCAAAATCCCGTCTTAGTGACCACCTACGTCATAAAATGAACCCCCATGCAAAATTTGAGACTCCTAGCACTTGTAGTTTCTGAGATTTCGTGATGAGTGAGTGAGTGAGTCAGTGATTTTCCCTTTTATGTATATAGATAAAAGTTTGAACTTGTCAATATGTCTAGAGCCAAATAATCCACAGGTTTCATAACGATGTTTTTCTTCACTAAAGACCAATAACTGACGTTATAATGATAGAAAATTGCTTTGTTTTTTTTACAGAAACTAATGGTTTTACGACCAACGTCAGTATCGCCATAGACTTAGAATGAAATCTGACGTAGGTAAGCTTAATCCACGGCTCATTATCTTGCAATATTGTGTACCACAGTTGAACGAACTGCAAACAACCCGCGATTATATACCGAGAAATATCTACATACATCTAGATAGACGCGACGATCGATTCCTGCTTCCATCTTTTCATTCATCTCCATTCCTTATATTTCTATCGCGTTATAAACAACCCACCCATCCCCTTCTTTAATTCTTGTCCATCCAAAGGTTGCCTGGAAGAGATTGCTTTTAGCGATAAGGCCGCCGACTGTGCCATATTGTAAGGTACTAAATATCAATTTTCTTTTAGCATATAGGTAGTTACTTAAGTTAGAATTTATTTTTGTTTTTGTTGTATGTAATCATTTTGCGTTCTGTTTTTATGGTAAAGTGTTTATCTATCTATCATTCTCTATTCCATTACATTTTCTTCCATTTCTCTGTGGCGATGGACACTTGACATAAGCTTAAATAACTTTAATATTGAAATTATAAACATAGTTGCTTAACTTTACATCTATTTGATAAACAATTAATTATTAAAATTCCCACTGAACGTTCAATGAACTTACAAAAAGTTCCTACTGTCAGATATACTGATCGGTACGTCTCAGTTCATTTCTTTCGTCTTCATTCCATTGTTTACTTACAAACATTTCCAGAAAATACTGCTATATCTACTTCTTTTGTGAAATGTACTCTAAGGTGCTCCAGAAATACTGCTCGCAACGTCACATCGCGTCAGTTTCTTTCTTCCGTCATAATTCCATTACGTGTTTACTTACCCGCAACTAAAATAGAATGAGTTGAAAAAATTCCTATGTTTCGTATTTCTTGATGAAAAATCAAATATTTCTATGAAAAAACGTTTGATCTCAGTATTTTTGAGTGAAAATTCTTGAATGACGTAATTTACGATGTTTCTGGCCTACACAACATTCATTTAAAACCATTCAGTGGGATGCGTAAACAATCATATCCAAACCTATAGTGATCATAAGTTTGTGAGTGTATGAGTTACGCTAAATCAGCTGGACTAGCGCAAGTAAAACCGTGGGACACAGGTTCACAGGTACGACCCAGTTGGTACAATGGTCACCATGCCGGACTGCCAAACACACGGTTGCGGGTTCGATTCCCGCCTCAGACAAGTAT
Source organism: Idaea straminata (assembly GCA_951213275.1). NCBI lineage: Eukaryota > Metazoa > Arthropoda > Insecta > Lepidoptera > Geometridae > Idaea > Idaea straminata. Next base: position 1,351,391 of record OX577862.1, read on the forward strand.
TTATGCTTAGATATTTGTCTGTGGTCTGGTTGTCTCTATGTATTATAAGTATATATTTACAAAAGAAAAGTATTTAAGTAGTATATCCGTTGTCTAGCACCCATAACACAAGTCTAGTTACTTAACTTGGGGCTAGATGGCGATGTGTGAAATGTCCTGCAATATTTATTTATTTATTTATATCTAATGTTAAAATACAGTATATTTTACGATCACTCTTTCGCTCTTTCGTCATTAGTTGGGCTTCAACATTTCACCTTTCTTTTAGGCGTGAGAGAACTTTAAAAGATAGTAATTTGTGGCATGATTGTACCACTTTGTTGAAGGTGTGGCTTTGAGGTGGAAACAATCGTTAAGAAACTGTAATCTAACAAAAATAATTTTAATTTACTTCGTACCTAAGTTTTTTTACCAGAATATACCAGACAATTACTTCATTGAGTGTCAGGGTACCTATAGCCTTTAAATTCTCTCTGAACAATATTGCGTTACAGCCACGACAGCATCATTGACCTCATTTAAGTTGTCCAACGTGCAGGTGTTGGGGTACAGTGGACACTGGAGGAGGTGAAATCCTACCGATTCATATGTTGTCTATATTATGACAATACTAAGTAAATACTAAGTACCGGAAGATTAGCGTGGCCCTCAAGCATGCTTGACTGTAGCTCATAACTAACCCATTTGGGACACCACACGGCTTCTCTTTCTTTCCTGGTGCTGGTGGGTAATTTTTGTTTCTATTTCACTAAAACTATACTATATTTGTAGTGAGTTTTATCTTAAACTAACTGCGCCCCGCGGTTTCACCTGCGTAATCATTTTCTGCGCAACTTTCTTAATATATTCTTTCATAAAAACCTTCTCTTGACAAATATCAAAGACAGCAAAAAAAGAATTGGCCAAATTGGTCCAGGCGTTGTTGAGTTATGCGCTTACCAACACATTCTGCGATTCATTTTTATATTATAAGATAAACTATTCTATGAAATGAAATAGAGTATAGCCACTTAACTTTAGATTTCCTTCCGAATCCCTGTTATTGTAGTATATCTGTATTGGCGTCATCACCGCCGACGTTTACCACTTGTCTTCGACATGCCTACCGCGCGTGCCCACTTCCATCGATAATATCTGATAACAGAACTAATTAAACACCCACATCGGCCGAAGCGATCCCACCTTGCTCACGGAAAGTAGAAGCGCAGTCAGTGTACCGCGGAACTTCGACAAGATCGCACGCTTGCTCAGTGATCCGCGAGTTAATGTCCAGAGATGCCTACTGACGCTTTAGACAGATTCCTTGCAAAGTTATTGAGGATTGTAAGTGTTTGCGAACTTTATTGGTGAATGTCGAAATGTGTTTGTTTGCTTTGTGATGCGGCGTTATTAGGTATCTATTTTATAACCACTTCTTTATCTTTCTTTAAACATTTGTTTTAACTTTAGATTTATGAGTATGGTTTTCGATATTTATCTTAAAATTTGCATCATCATCATCAGGTATTCAAGTGATATTAATATGTTGTTTAGTTATCTTAATTTATATTTAACAATTACTTAAAAGATGTAGTAAATTTTAATGTGGTGCCACACTGTGTCATGTTTGTATTATTCATTAGAAATCTGTGTTGTTGGAATTAACTAAATGACTAATACATTAATACATATTTGTCTTATACATACGGACAGTGGGATGAACCTATACCAAAGAGCTTTTTTTTAAATAGAAAAAAGAAGAAGCCAGAAGAAAGCTAAGTCGTAGCTTTAAAGTTATGCTACTTACGATATTACTAGCTGCACTCCGCGGTTTCCCCTGCACTGAACAAACAAACAACTAAACTTTGCCATTTACGATAGTTATTAGTAATCTCTTTGACCTAAGTGTGATTACATCATACTTCTTCAGTGAACTCAATTTTTTAAACAGGATAATTCCGTTGATTTTTAATACTTAACCGTATGTAGTTACGACGGATTATCACATTACTTAATATTAATTTTTGATAGAAAATATTGTTATCTTTACTAAGTATTTCTTAGTTATGATTTCTTTTAAGCGTGTTAATTCTACGGTCAGTTGTGTTTTTTAAATAATATATAGGTACTAGCTCGGGAAACGTTGTTTTGCAGTATAGATAAATAACCTAGATACCTACTGCAGCGCCATTTCCCGGGCTGATTTTTGAATCTAAACCATCCAGGGCGCGCCACCCAAACGCATACAAAACAATTAATTCGAATCGGTCCAGCCGTTTATTAGGAGTTCAGTGACATACACACGTACAGTAAAATTAAATATATAAAGATGTTAAACCACTATCTCAACCGATGGCAAGTGATGGATGATGCGTTCTAAGATGTAGCACGCTTATCTAGATGATACCTATAGGTATTCATCAATTGAAGGGTCTTCGAGTCAAATAAGCCTTCTAGACGCAAGTGAAGGACTTTTCCCACCCGTTTCTCTTTTGTGACTGCCCCGGCCTTATGGAATTTCTATTCAGAGTTTCTATTTTATATTAAATTTTTATCTAATTAAGTCCTTAATGTCCTATAAGCCCTAGACGTAAGTATACTAAAATTAATCCCTATAGCACTGCCCACATATATTTCGGTCTCGTAAAACGAATGAAAGCGAAATTAATTCCCTGTTATCACTGGCTTTATTGTATAGGGAATATAATGCGCGGAACGCGTAGGAGGTTCTCGAGTGCTCTGCTTATTACGTACTACTAGCAACTAGCTGCGACATGCGGATTCAGCCGCATAAAAATTACACTATAGACTTCTCTTGTACAATTTTCCATCGAAATCGGTTGATCCGTTTTACCGTAGAGAAAGTCCAAACAAACTTTCGAATTTACGAACTTTACGAAACCGCGTAGTCTGGAATCGCAGTTTTAGCAAATTGTGCTTTCAGAGATAAGATTTTTCAGAAATATTGGGATATAAACTAGCCTGTGTGTTTAGTTTAGTTTTACGGGGCTGTTTCCGCACTTAGCCTCATTATTTGGGCCATTATGCCTGTGTGTTAACAATAGGCACCTCTAGATACGTCATAACGAGTTTTATCGGAATCGGTTTAATAGTTTTTGCTTGTAAGAGGAACAAACATACTAAACACAAACTTCCACGTTTATAATATTACAGTAGAAAATATGATATTAAGTAAATATTAAGTGATATTAAGCTATAATCTTATATTTTACAGACACAAATGACCGCGACATAGTGCGGTTTCATGTAACGTTATATAGGGTTATTGGTAACTATACTACGTAGCAAGCCATTGAGGGCTACTTTTGTGCGATCAACTTTTGTTCTACGACTTTTGTCAGAACCTAATACATATCATTCATGTCCTCGATCACCCTGCATACTTAAAACACACGAAAAAAACTACTTTTTTTTATCTAACCCCTAGTATGCCACTGTTGGGCAAAGGTCTCCCCAATCTCCCTCCATCGGTCGCGGTCCTAGGCCACCTCGACGCGGTCTAGGTCGTCGCGCCAACGCTTTCGTGGTCGACCTCAACGTAGCAGAGCACCAAATTTTTTTTTTCTTTTTTTTTATATTTTTTTTAAAATTCCTATAAAAGTCAGGCTCCAAATTCCGCCCATTGTGGGTCGGCATAAGTCGACGACGCACTTAGCGCGGCCCTGATGGTTTTAATTTCTTATTTTTGTATGGATTTTTTTTATAATAAATGTCCAAAACTCTTAGAACAAAAATTAAGTAGCCCTCAACGGCTTGCTAATATAGACACCAATAACCCTGCATATAATCATGTGCCTCTCTGACTCTGAGGTAGGTGTAGTTATTTATCAATCCATTGACTTTTGTATTGGTATTCAAGATGTTCAGATTAGAGGCGTGTTATCGTCTCTCTTTATGGCTTAGACAATTGTTCGCCTTAAGAGGTTGATTACATTGTGTGTGACTGTGCATACCTTTAAAAACTTTATGAATACTTTTCTCTAAGTAGGTATTATTAATTCTTATAAAACAGGGCGACAGTCTAAAGAGCTTTAAAAGTAATTAAAACATATATTGTCATGTAAAACAAAGATTACATTTGGAACCTTTAATTTTTTTTACAAGAAAAATACCTACAAGTTTTTTGATCATACAGATGACAAGCTTTTACTTGCTTAGGAGTAAATACCGCTTAGGAATAAACATTTCTCAAATCCTTTCTTAGAGGATGTCTACGTCATAATACTGAATTATTTGTAAACCAAATGTTAGCCCGATATATTGGTTTGATATATATATCAGTTAGTCAAGACTATACATACTAGGCTAGAATTATATTTGAAGCTATCTCAAATAGATGCAGCTAAGTATTATTCAATTTGCATAATAAATTATACAAACTGATAATATACGAATAAAATAAACAGGCTATCAATTATCGATCGACAAATGTGAGTTCATTCATTATCTCACTCTAAAGTGAGTCATTTCATTCATCTCTATTACTGACCTACATTCTCATTGAGTGAATGAGATGAACTATTTATAACCAAATTACGACAGCTAGCGGCATCCATCGATTTCACTTGCGTAAGTTCCGGTTCTTTGGATATATCGGGATAATTACTAGTGTTCTTCCACGACATCTCTCTTTATATCAGGTTGCATCTCATTCAAATCACTAACTATTACTAATATTAGCTTTTACATCTAATCTATAGATTATTTATACACTAAAAAAAAACATACAAATAAAGAATAAATTTCATCTCTTTATGATTTAGTTGAGGTTCCGTGCACAAAAATATCAATTTGTTTCCCCTTATCTTATTTTGTCAAAATCTTTGATAAGATTGAATGGTTTTAACACACTAAAATTTATATTTTTTTATTCTCGAATTTGTCATTGATTGAGAAAATATCTATATAAATATAAAATTTAAAGGACTGACTGATATATCAATGCACAGCTCAAACCAATGGACAGATCGCGCTTAAAAATATTTTGAAAAATTCAACCCCTACGTGGTCGCGGGAAATAGCTTTGATTGTTTGAATTGAATAGGCTTCGAAACTACTAGACCGATTTTGATGATACTTGGTATGAAGATACGTTGTTTCATTGGAAGTGATATAGGATATTTTATCCTAATATTTCCACGGGATCGGAAGTTACTTAAGTGAAACCATCGGAGCGCTGCCAGTTGTTTATAAAATAGAACTATTTTCGATAAAGCCAATTTGATTACGTTCTAAAAATACAATATCGTTTTATCGATTTGGTTTCCGGTCGGTTAACCTGAAATTAATTTTGATTGCTTTAATCCTAATGATAGGATTAAATACATTTAGGTTATTAAAATTTACGACTTTATCAGTCTAGAAAAAAGCGTAGGTACTTATTATAATAAATATTTCAAGTAGGTTTAAAATTTTGTAAAACAGCCATGTTAATTATATATACATATAAAATGCTTTGTCCTGAACTACTGACTGACTGACGGATCAACGCACAGCCTAAGCCGCTGATCGTAGAGACCTGAAACTTGGAGGGTCTGTTCTTTGTGTGACGTAGGCACCGGCTAAGAAAGGATTTTCCGAAATTCCACCCCTAAGGGGGGCAAAGTTTGTATGGGACAACGTGATTCCTTGCTCCATTTGCGACTTCTACGCGGACGAAGTCGCGGGCAAAAGCTAGTATTTATCATATACTTATAATGAAAGAAGAAAGCGCCAGTCTGTCTGTAAGCTTTAAACTCAAAAACCACTGAACAGATTTTCATACGGTTTACAATACATAGTGATTCATGAGGAAGGTATTTGCGGTTTAGTGGAAATTAGTTCAAATATGACAGGAAAAGACGTATATTCTCTGTGAAACCGGGGCGAGTCGCTAGTCCATACTAATATTATAAAGAGGAAAGATTTATGTGTTTGCGTTGAATAGGCTCCGATACTACTGGACCGATCTTGATGAAACTTGGTATGAGGTTTATCCTGATATTCCCACGGGATCGGGAGTTACGCGGGTGTAACTGCGTATTTGTATGATATATGAACATAAAATTCAAAAATACAAAAAATAATTTATTTCTTTGAATTCATCTCCATCGGTTTGATCAGTCTTCAAAAAATCGAAAAACATACCAACATAAAGAAATAAAAATATGGTTCACGCTTAACGGCTCCCCTAACGGATCCCCTTCTCTCAATTGACCTCTGTAAAGAACCATCTCACGCTTATCGTCCCTCCTGGACTGGGCGAGACTTTTTTAGAAATCGGTTAGAGCACATACTACTACTTCTAATTACAGCAAATACTTCTAAAAAACTACTAATTACAAGACAACTTGAATAATGTTCACGAATTGTTGCGACACCATCACCGGAAATTGTTTTGTTTTGTATATGTTTATTGTTATTGTAATTTTACATTGTATACGTCGTTGAGGCGACGAGCCTCCGGTGTTCCAGTCACAACTGCTTCGTATAAATTAAAAGGTACCTACGGGTTAAAAGGGCCGCAAACAGTATTTTTTTTTTAAATTAAACCCTTAATATTAGATAGGTAAACTCTTTATTGTACCATATTTACCCCACCCAGTTACGACCCAGTTGGCACAATGGTCACCTTTCCGGACTGCCAAACACAGGGTTGCGGGTTCGATTCCCGCCTCAGACAAGTATTTATGCTTAGATATTGTCTGTGGTCTGGTTGTTTCTAAGTATTATAAGTATATATTTACAAAATAAATAGTATATAAGTAGTATATCCGTTGTCTATCACCCATAACACAAGTCTAGTTACTTAGCTTGGGGCTAGATAGCGATGTGTGAAATGTCTTGCAATATTTATTAATTTATTTTATTATTTCGTATTTAAATCTTAATTCTATCATAAATTCCTGCTAAAAAAATATAAGTAAACCAAACAAAATGGCACAATGGCCGGCCTTATCGCTAAAACCGATCTCTTGGATGGCCAAAAATATTTGTGACAAAATAACAAGAAAATAAATAATTTGTTTTTCAGATTGACAATAAAGCAAATATTTCTCTAATATTCTTTCTTTCCTGAATTTCTGAATGACGGATCAACGCATAGCCTAAACCGCTGATCGTAGAGACCTGAAACTTGGAGGGTTTGTTCTTCGTATGACGTAGCCATCAGATAAGAAAGTGGGCAAAGTTTGTATGAGACAACGTGATTCGTTGGTCCATGTTCGCCTTTTACGCGGTCACGGGCAAAAGCTAATTTATAATATTAATAGGATTAAAGTGGCAGGTAAACTAACAATTAAAAATCCTCAACATACTCGATGACCCAGTTGGCACAATGGTCACCATGCCGGACTGCCAAACACAGGGTTGCGGGTTCGATTCCCGCCTCAGACAAGTATTTATGCTTAGATATTTGTCTGTGGTCTGGTTGTGTATATGTATTATAAGTATATATTTACAAAGTCTAGTTACTTAGCTTGGGGCTAGATGGCGATGTGTGGAATGTACTGTAATATTTATTTATTTATTTACTCTCTTCCTATGCTCCACTCTACTACTTTTCCGCGTTCAGTTCACTCCCCTTTCTCCCAAATCGTCCCTAACGCAATCCCTCCATTCCTTTTTTGGCCTTACATGACCCTTATCACCCGCAAGTACTTCGTATAAATTATATAAGCCAGCGGCGCGGACTTCCCTCCCTGCGACACTCCGAGCGTCCTCAATTCAGTGAATCATTTGAATCAGTTCACTCGCTAACTCTGTCAATATAAATCGTGTTTCAATATATATAATATACCATTGATTTTTATTATTTATTGTATTGTGATTAAATTGTGAAATATTGTGACGTGTGATGGTGATCAGTGATTGATTTAAACAAACATGGTTGTGTGGTATGTCACTGACTTTGCGAAGGATAAGGTATGATTTTAAATCTACACCAATAATATTTAAAAGGAGTTTTTTGTTTTTATGTTTGTAACGAATAGGCTCCGAAACTATGGACCGTATTTGATGAAACTCTGATAAATTTGGAATGTAGTTATAAAAGTAACACCAAAAATTCAAACTCTTAGAGTTTTATCCAAATCGAATAATCTAATAACGATAATTCAAAGGAAAAACCTGTTTGGTAAAATAAAAACAATTATTATGATGTTTTTCAAAGAATAATGCATCTCCAAAATTTAGAGCCGCGGTGAGATTCAAACTCGCTTTTCTAGTGGTAAACTAGTGGTGGCTAACGCACTTTAAATATTAAAATTATAAAAAATATTTTTAGTAGATAGAATAAAACCACAAAAACAATAGGACAACGGTTTTTCCTTCTCGAATAAAATCTGTCCATCACATTTTTGTTTCCGACATATGCAAATATTTCTTGTCTGATACCACTATTATTTATTTTGAGCTGATAACGAGATGACCTTATAAATTGTGAGTTTCATTCACTTTTCGTGATTCCTGAAAACAATTTCATCATTTTTGAGCAAACGTTATCTGCTAATAATCAAAATACAGTCAGTTGATACGATCCGAAATGGGCATATAACCGCGCCCATGCTCCGTACATAAACATTTTAAGTACGCTCAAGCTAGCACTGTAAGCGCTGTTCATCCAATTTGGACCTCAACCTTTATACGTAAAAATGACGGAAGAAATCTTCAATTCTAGAGTGAATAGGTATCTTCTAGGAGAGAGTATCCTCGACTTCATCGTCGCTTCTCATCAGGTGAAATGAGGTCAATAAATGTGACCTCATTTCACCTGATGATGTAGCCTACTTTGTGTATCATTTTAACCGACTTAGAAACGGAGAAGGTTCTCAATTCGGTTGTATGTATTTTTTATGGATGTTCGCGCATATCATCTTTGTTTTTCAACCGATTTTCATGATTATTTTTCTGTTGGCAAGGGTCTACCTCAAAGGTAGTCCCATAAAAATTTGGTAAGGATCGGACGAGGATCTTTCAAAACAGAATTGTTGTGGTTAAGTGTCTAAGCATTTTAAGAAATTGTCGATTTCCTTAATATACGTTTTGTTATATATACCTCTTGATAGTTAGACGTTTTGCTACATGGGCGATTAGCTAACTAGGCAGATAGCTCACTAGACTTTTCGCTTTTTTTGAGTTTTGTTACTTAGACTTTCTTATCGGGAGGCTTTTTCGATATCAACGCCTAACTGCAAATAAGATGAGTTGAGAAGAACTAACACATTTTTCACGAAGACTCTTGCGGCACTTTCAAGCCCCATATCTTCGTCATGAGTCAAGCTAGAGTTCTATATTTTCAGTTACTCAACACTACTGAGTTCCCTTCATAACTTACTTTATACCACTTTGTACCACTGAGTTATCTTAAGTCAAAGTTCCCTTATTTTGTCACTGATTTTATCATAAATAGAGCAATTTATTGTGTGAAATGGAATGTAAGTGGGTCAATAACTTATTGTAGTCACTATAAAACCCAATGTCAAATTACTCAATAATTCAATCACAAAGGTGTAAAATGTACGTAGTCGAGAATACAAAAATACCTAGTTACTTTGTTTAAAAATGATGCGTATCTCTAAACATGCTGAAAAGGTGTGGGTGTTTAATATTTCGGTTATTTTTAACCGCAGATACCTACATACTCTATTTCAATTTAAAGAATTCAATAAGATAAAAATTTGCCTAAATCTTTTAAGTTCAGTGCTGAGGACGTATATTTTATTTTAATAAATTCTTATGTATTCCTAACGACGTTTGCTTTTGACAATACCAAATATAATTTTGATAATAAAATTGAACGAGTTCAAGGATGAAATAAATATAATCTTTTGATCCCTCTAAATTAATTCCATTTAGGCCATTGGTATATGGGGCGAGTTCAAATATCACCCAAGTTTATAGCTTTTTATTTAACTTAAAAATGCCTACAAGTTTATGCTTATTTTTACCAGACTACGGCAAAGCTAAAGGAGGGATAAGTTCTTGTATTTCTAACATTTCTATACAAAAGCCTAGCTAATCTATAAAAGTAAATTCCATCACAAATTGAGCGACGAAAAAATAGTACTTACCAAGAACATGCTTTCATCCTGATATTCTGCCTCTTACTCTTACGCAGTTGAAACTTTAAAAATAAGCTAGTTTATATAATAACTAGCTGCGCCCCGCGGTTTCACCCGCGTAAGTCCCGATCCCGTGGGAATATCGGATATTCGATTTTTTCTCGCCTTTTAAACCTTCCCTAGACCTCCACGAACATTTCAAGGCTAAGATAAGATAAATCCGTTCAGCCGTTCTCGAGTTTTAGTGAGACTAACGAACAGCAATTGATTTTTATATATATAGATAAAACAAAATATCGGGAACTTGTGTAACAGAAAACTCAAACAATGAAAGTCTAATCTTCAATCATAAAACTTTATCTCCCATTTCTCCCAAAACTTCCCGTAATAAAATCTATACATCCAGCCACAGCGGTCGTTCGTTAACTTCGACCTTGTTACAACCATCTCCCTTGCAATCAATCACTCCACAGCCAGATTTTACATTTAAAGGTCAGGTTACATTGGGAGTTATTCACAGAGTTCAATATAAACAAGTTGAAAGAATTACCTCGTGTTTGTTACGCTTTATTTTATACCTAGTAGACTTATATGGAGTTTCGTAGTAAAATTGGATGACAGGCATTAAAAATTATACTAAAAGTAGCTTTTGCCCGCGACTTCGCCCGCGTAGACGTCCATAATGGTATTTTTAAGCAAACCACCCCCAAAATAACTTTCTACCCCTTTTTAACGATTTTGATGAATTTTAATAAAATACGAAACACGTAGGTATTCCATTAATTCTGTTAAAGAATGTTTATTCTAAATTTGAAGTAGATCGAACCAAGAAATCACGTTGTCCCATACAAACTTTGCCCCCCTTTTTCACCCCCTTATGGGTAGAATTTCGGAAAATCCTTTCTTATCGGATGCCTACGTCATAAAGAACACACCCTCAAAGTTTCAGTTCTCTACGATCAGCGGTTTAGGCTGTGCGTTGATCCGTCAGTCAGTCAGTCAGTCATTCAGGACAAAGCATTTTATATGTATAAGAAGATAGAAGATTAAGGTCATAAAAATAAACTTATGAATAAAATATCCCTCTCCCTGTTCTATAGGCAGGTACAATTCCGACAACATTTCTAAGACATAATCTTATTGTTTCAAGTTTCGTTCTTTCTACAGATATTTCATGTCGTAATAGACCATCTAACGCCTTCGGTAGGTACGTAATTGGGAATCCATGTACAATGACGTAGGCACATATGACCATAGCATCGAAGTCCAAACTATGGGAACATTTGTAATAAAATCTTACTATTAATTAGGAAAACTTCTATTATTTCCCTTTATTAGAATTTCAAAACATTATTGAAGTTAGGTCATAAGTTTCAGTTTAATTTATTATCCTTATACAATGATCTTAGATCATACATACCTTCGCAACACTTTATTCAATTATTCAGCTATTTTATTTCAGCTAATACAACGTCAATCTTTGATATCATAACCGTTGGAATGTAAACCGCGGATTTTCCTATTGTTATATTTTAACTGAGCATTTTACTATGAGGCGTGTACCTGTATTTTTCCTGTTACGTAAAATGATAAAAATAGTTAAAATAATATATATGTATTATATTATACGTATAACTAGTACTTAGTAGTTTAGATTAAGTGACGCGCAGTTAAGTTAAATAATAGAATAATGATTTAAAATATCAACTGGTTTCCAAACAGTGGAAATTATTTTATATGATTCATTATACTACAATTTGACATGCCTCACGTAGGGTAACATCAGCTACGGAAATTTAAATTTAAATATGACTACTCTCTACTCTATTTAATATATGAAACAGTAATTTTCTGTAAATACTTTTAATATAAAATTCGGAAAAATTACCCAAAACTGAAAATATAATATTCAATATGCACTAATACTTTACTGGCAGAGGGCCCTGTTATATATTGATTGCTATTCATATTTGTATGATGTCTTTAACGAGGTATATCTTTTGTCGACAGAGTGAACAGTCGTCTCCGTTCCGGCGGTGGACAACCGGCAGCGGTGGAGGCAGTTCCTACAGGCACCACGATCATCGCAATATGTATAATAAGGTATTTTACTTCACTTCATACCAACTTGATAACCAGACTGGTGCAGAAGGCGATGACTTGTTTCCTTTCTGAAACAATTTATTTTGCCAGCGATTTCGATACTGGAATGAAAAGTATCAAATGTCTTATTCTACACTCTTCTTCTTTCTGCATTTATTTGGGGTCGACGCAGTATGTCTTCTTCTTCCATTCACTCCTATTAGTCGTTATCTCATCGTTTACATTCATGTCATATCTTATTCTATACTATTAGCAAATTGCAAATTTTCATCCAAATCTGCCCAGCTATTTGACTGTAAAAATGGAACAAACATTGGCATCTTTAATAGTTACGCAGCGCGGTTATATGAGCGTAGCTAGATCTCAGTGGAATCTATACTAATATTATAAACCTGAAGAGTTTATTTGTTTGATCTTGGTTTGTTTGAACGCGCTAATCTCATGAACTACTGGTTCAAATTGAAAAAATATTTTTGCGTTAGATAGTCCATTTATCGAGGAAGGCTATAGGCTACTTTTTATTCCGATATTCCCACGGGATCGGGAGTTACGCTGATGAAACCGCGGAGCGCGGTATAACAAGTAACCTGTCTGTTATTCCAAGACTTCAGCTATCTCTTTTGTGTGTAAAAAAGCAACAAAAATGCTAACAAGCAGACTTACACTAAGTTAAATAAAAGTAGGGTCAGTCATCCATAGCTCAAGACCATTCAACGTAAAAAGTGGTTAGAAAGGCATTGGCCCAGCATTGGGAAAAACAGAATATTTTAGAGAAGTTTCCATGAATTTTCCACTAAGTAGTTATCCTTTTGTTCCAGCAAATAAGCGAAGGTTCAGCCCCAGCACAGACCGGCGCTAACAGTTCCAACGTGGCACGCTGGTCGTTAGGCCTGGAGCAGTTGCTAGCTGACCCTGCCGGTGCAGCTGCCTTCGCACACTTTCTGAGTAAGGAGTTCGCAGCTGAGAATATACGGTGAGTGGTAATGCAAGCGAATTTATGATAATTTAAGTTTATCAATCATTTGCGAAACTTTTTCACCATATCCATACATTGACCACCATAAAATACGAGTAGTTGATTGAATCTAGTCATTGGGTACCCACATTATAAATATGGAGTTATTTTTGTACCTATAAGGTCAGCGTTTGATCACTTTTTCGCTTAATGGTGACAATGTGGTCTAAGATTTAGCACGTGAGTCTAGAAGATACCTGTTACTCATGACTTAAAGACCCCGTACGTACACTGATTCTATTCCCTCGTGGTACGAATAAGGAATGACGAAGCAAACTTCTTAGTATCCATTAACAACAAATTACTCTTTTCAGTTTTTGGTGGTCCTGTGAGAAGTACAAGTCGCTGGAGACGTCCCAACGTGCAGCGCTGGCGGCTGAGATCTGGCAGCGACACCTGGCGGAGGGAGCGTGCGAGCCGGTCAATGTGGACGCTACGGCGCGGCGCGCGGCCATGCTCCTCATGTGCCAGGACCCGCCGCCTCAGGACCTATTCCTTCAGGTGAGACATAGGTCGATCATGAGCATCACCGCTCTGTAGGCCGCTCTGTAGGCTGTTGGTTCTACATCCTTGGAGCGTGCAAGCGACAAGACCTGAAACAAGGTATCCACACACCCGCGACTTTGTCTCCTTAGACTTGTCGTAAATTTAAGAAGTCAGTCAGGACTTTGAATTTTATATTTATGGAAAATGAATTGCCTCAACTGAATGGTCTAACTATATTAAATTTGGTGTCCGTTTGCCCCTAACAGGCCCAGAAGCAGATCTTCAACGTGATGAAGTTTGACTCGTACCCTCGTTTCCTACGGTCGGGCGTGCACGCGGAGTGCGCACGCGCTGACCTGCGCGGCCTGCCACCGCCATACTGCGCGCCCGAACACGACACTACACCTTCCAAGGTAACTTACACGCCCAGGTTATGTAACGAACTTTTCGCCCGCTGATAGACGCATTGGTCTTAAGACGAAATGTATCTCCAAAATTCTGCTTTGCAGCGAAGTTTGAACTCGCGACCTCTAGCTTACTGTGCGGTTGCGATAACCTCTACGCCAAGTAATGCCTTTTACGAATTGAAGTTCGTCAATTCTTACTTTGTTGCCCGCTGAAGTACGCATATGATTGAAAAAGAAAAATCGAGTAGGCTTTGATTATTCAAAATGGCGACTATCACAGTAGGCCACGGCTTTATCACTTAGCGCGTACAATGGCATCTCTTATTGACATGTAATTTGTTTTCAGTTAAAAAAGTCAGCAAGTAACGCATCTGAACGTCGCCGCAGCGGTGGCGCCTCCCTCCTACCCTGGAGACTGCGACCTGCCTCCCGGGACCGCGCTCAACCTAATAATAATACCGATGTAAGTTTATTTAAGTATTACGTAAGCCCAATAAGACGCGTCGATGATCACGCGTTTACGACATGAACCAATCAGAGCCTAGCTGAGCCACGTGACCACAAAATGAACTAATCAGGAGTCAGCGCCGTCATCAGAATCGATTCAGTGATTCTTATTTTACTAATTTATATGCTACTAATATTAGAAAAAAGAAAGTTTGTGTGTTTGTATGTTTGTTACCTATTCATGCATAGACTAGTGAACCCCGTTGAAACGTAGAGAGATCTCGAGTCCCTTTGTGGGTCGACGTGGCGTCTTTATACCAAGTTTTATCAAAATCGGTCCAGTAGTTTCGGAACGAAAAAATCCCCTTGTAAAATAGATACCAAGTAGGTAAATATCAGTAAATCTATTTATTCGTAGTTATATAGAAGTAATGAAAAAATCTTAATTATTTATAAATTCATATTTTACCCTAGGTAGTGAAATCAACGACAGTGGGCTCGGGGTTATGCCGCGTGGTGCTCCCAGACGGTGCCACGTCGGTGGTGGGAGTAGGGTCCAGTGGGAACTCCCCCCCCGGGCCAGCCACGGTCGGCAGTCTAGTCGACAAGCTGTTGGCGAGGAGGAATCTTGTCTGCCCCACTTATGATGTTGTCTTGAGGAATACTGAACAGGTAATTTTTAAGCTATACTGTTTAATAAAATCATTTCAGGGTTTTTTACTACGAAATGCGTACTTATCCAAAAATTGCATTGATCCAAGGGAAATTGCAGACTTGCAATTTTTGAATACACATTTTTTAGGTCAACGCCCGAAATCTCCCTTAACGGATCCCCTACTCCCAAAGGGGGAGAACTTTTTCACGCCCATCGTTCCCCTAAGTCCAAGGGGGACGATGGGTGCTAATTTAAAATTCGATCGTTGGGCCTCGCGAATCTCCTATGCTCCTCCAGGGGAGATGTCGGGAGTTCTACTTAAAACCCAACTGTAATTGTTTAATTACAAGCCTACATGATTTTTCCTTTGTCCAGTCACCATATTACTAGCAACCACGCTCGTAATATGGTGACTACACTGGACTACACAGCTTTAGTTTGGGTTCAAAATGGCGCAAATACAATGTAGTAAAATATCATTAAAAAAAATATAAATATTATACTTTTTTTACTTCTTTGTTAGTGAGTAATTTGATTACCACCTCAACATAAATATTTTATACCTACCCATATACCAAGTTATGACGAGGGAACGGGACAAGTTGCTATCTGTAGCCTAGCTAGGGGACAGTTGTGACTGCATACAATGATAATTAGCCTTTAGTATATAATTTATGATGTTATATTGGACCCTGTATGTTTCGTTGGAAGTTTATAAATAAATAAAAAATGTTATTTTCTTTGTCGTATAGGGAGAACCATCAGTGGTAGACCTGCAGTCGCCGGCGTCGACGCTGAGCGGGCGCGAGGTGTCCGTGGAGCGACGTGCGGTCGTGCGGCTCGAGCTTTCCGTGTCCGGGCCGTGTCCGGGCACGGCGCGGTGCGTGGCCGTGCGGTGCGGCGGCTCCAGGCCGTTGAGGCACGTCGCCAGGCGGGTCGCTATCAGATACGATCTACCGACGCATACTGTGCTCAGGAACGGCGTGCCGGTACATCCTGATACATTGATGCAGGTACGTTATACAAACATTATGACTGACTGATGTATTGACTGACTGACTGATGTATTGACTGACTGACTGATATCAATGCACAGCTCAAACCAATGGACGGATTCGGCTAAAATAATAATTTGACATACAAAATAATACAGATAGCTATTATATGATGTAGGTAACAGTTAGAATGATTTTGGAAAATATAAACCCAACGCGAACAAAGCCGCAGGTAAAAGTTGGTAATTGAACGAACGGGTAGGTAGGTAGTGCAATTTACATCTACCTAAAATTATACGGAGAAAAGGTTTTTGAGTTTGTAACGAAACTCCGAAACTTCTGGGCCGATTTTGATGAAACTTGGTAAAAGGATACATTTATTCATTGGGAATACATTGATTCATTGGAAGGTTAATTTTTATCCCGATATTCGCATCAGAACTTACGCAGGTGAATCCGGACGCTGCTATTACTTATTAAAATTTTGAAAGATAGAAAGCATTTATTGAGTACTAACACACGACTAACACAGAAAGGAAGAAATGAACAAGACGAATAAAAATTACTTAAAAAACGAAAAAAAAATAACAAAAGAGGAGTCGTGTGCTGACCCAAATGGGTCGACCTCAGCTAAAAGCTGTGTAATATAAAAATGTATATCCCACAAAATAATGAAGTTTTCCCTTGTCCCTAGGATCTAGACGGCTGCAGGCTTCAGATAGTGGAACTATGCGAGGGTGCTCCGCCCGGGCCCGGGTCCGGAGCCGCGCGGTGCGGGGCCGACTCCCGCGCAGACTCCGACGCCGACTCGCTTACCGAACTCGCGTTGAGGCTGCATGATGATAGAGATATTGATACACAGGTAATTAATTTTTAATTATTAATCTATTGTTTATATTAATTAATTTTTAATTTATTTTTCATGTTCTTATAGACAAGTATTAACGGATTCGCATAGCTTACGATGCTGGATATATTTTCGAAAACTTTCATCCGAATCTTTAATATAAAATTCAAAATCTTGATTGACTGATATATCAACGCACAGCTTAAACCAATTAACAGATCGAGCTCAAATTTATCTATTAAATACTATTAAGTAATAGTACATTACGATATAAGTGTGGTAAATTGATCTTTGCATAGAGGCGGTTTATGACGCGCGAGCGGCAGCGAGCGTGTTATAGAAGCCAAGATGCAAATATCAATTCCACACGTATATCGTACGACGTTTTTATCACAGTTGCGAATAAAAGAAAAGACTTGAAAAGAAAACAAAATAATAATTAACAAAATATTTGTGATAACTCTGTGTTTACATTTTTTTAGGCAATTATTTTTTTGTTAATTATGCTCCGGAAAGGCCAGGCTAAAGACTTTTAACCTATACATCCTCGTGTGACATACAGTATTTTTTAGGGTTTTTCTATTTGTTTTTGCGTCGGGGGTTAAGAACAAAATACAATGGTACGGAAAAACAATATATTTTAGTATTTTAGAAAAAACACAAAATAAACAACTCAATTTTTAATCGTTTTCTAAGTCATTATCACGTAAAATTTTCGTTCGTAAACCGACTTTAGAGACAACCATTTTTGCTAGCTAAAAAACTCTTTGGTACCTACCTTTTCGGGATAACTTTACAGCACTAGTTAACAAATCTAAAACGCACGCGTGCATAATATGTTGGATTATGAGCCTAAAAGCCGTTGAATAAGATCCACTTTATGAGCAACTGTGATAAAAAATAGCTTTTATAACGAAGCCATCTGCTAAGAAAGGATTTTTGGAAGAAGTTGCGGGCAAGAGCTAGTTCTAAAGAATTTGTTACCAATTTTACATTTTTAGATCCAATAAAAATTTAAAACTTAAAATATTTTAGCTGTACATTTTCTTTCCAATTATCTAATCAAACTATGTATGCATTAACAGAGTAACAGTACAACAAGCAGTGGTACGTCAAGGGTGCGCGCGGCGCTCCGCCCCGGGCCTCCACTACACCACCACCCGCCCGACTTCCTCGACAACCTGCGCGAGACGCAACGACAGAGGCTGCACAAGGACGAGAGCCCTAGGGCTCCGCCACCCCTCCCGCCCAAGCCGACACATAGACCTCCACCAACACTCGTCTGAATGATTACAAAACTACTGGAGTGGAATCCCTTTTAGGAGCCCTGACTGTGTTCCTTTACATGTTTAGAAGCCCTGAACATTGACTGAATTCCTGATAAAGATGTTTGGGAGCTCTGAATATTAAAAACAGTGGCCGGTACAAACGGCCGTGGAGTTTTTTTTGCCGTCAACTAAAAAAAATTACATCGTTCTTGTGTGTATTAGTGTATATTGAATTATATTGGATAAAATCATTTTACACAATTTACTTAATTAATATTAGTTAACGCTAAAAAAACTTCAAGGTGAGGTTTCGTTAAAGATCGGTCACTGGCTTAAGCGAAACGAGATGATGTAAGAAAGATGATGAATGAAAAGCAAAATAAATATTAGCTTGACATTGGCTATTTGCACAGATCGTGCGAAGCCAAAAATATGTTAACGAGCATTAAATATTAAATACAATATTAAAACATCAAGACTGCGCAGTGTATAACATGGCGGGAACAAAATAAAAGCTTAAAAAATACTCAATTAAACATTTAATAAAAAAAATCTCGTGGACTATTTGAATTTCACACCATTTCCAACCTTAAGGCTAAACTTTTTATCAAAATCTAGCTTTTATTTCGTTCCTTTCAAATTATGCTCGACACAGTCTTTCGAACGAGTATTCTAATGAAGCATGAAAGCTCAGTGTATTTCGAAGTCATTTTAGTTTAGCTGGACAACAGCTTAAAATGTAGATATAGCTTTAAATCGTATTAAAACATATTAATAAATTAACTAACATCTTAATATTACAAAAAAAGGGAAAATTTGCCTATTTGTTTGATTCCTCATGGACACATTGATTCATTAGGAGTAACATAGGCTAGTTTTTGTCCCGATAAGTATAGTATGTAATAAATTACTTACATAAAACCATGATCCAGTGTTATGATTTTATATTATTTTCCATACTTTGGTGCCTTCCATAGTTCATAAGACTGCACTAATTGTATGTTAAGATTTAATTTCTAGAACATACTGAAATTGTTCCCAACAATTTGTTATTTCGTTCCAAAACCTACTCATTAATAATAAATGTATCGATATACTAAATTATAATTAATCTTAGAAAATGCATAGGACAGGAAAATGCTGCTTTTATTTAATTGGGGTCTAATATGGCCCCTTCCGACGAATCGTATCCAAATCTTTAAACAAAATTAATTTTACCTTATTTGTGTGATTTTATATAATCTAATCGCGTCATGATGGGTAGCTGGCCATCTTCAAAATTTCCTATAGAAAATGGTGTCAAATGGCAGTATTGAAAGACGCTAATCCATATCCTAATATGTAACGTGTTACTACGCACGTTTCGGATACGATTCGTCTTCGAAAGTAGCCATTTTAGACTTGCTGGACTTCGTATAACGCAGCACTTTAATATCAAGAAAATAATCTTAAAAATAATAGAATACGTACTAGAAATCATAAGTTTTCAGTATTTTATTTTGTTAAAAACATCGTTTATTTGGGTACCATGTACCTAGCCAGGCTTGGCATTACTTGATCTTGTAGGTTATCGTAGGAGCCTTTAATTTAATGTTTAAATATAATTTATTTCAGATACTCTGAGAGTACAGATTTATTGTAATAAATTTAGCACTGATTATTTTGATGCTTTTCATTTTTCTTGGAACCTGACCTCGCTTATTTTTTTTGTTGTTTTCCGATTAGTAACGACACTGCGCTATTTGAATAGCGGTCGCATGCACGCAACAAAGTATTTAATTTAATATCAATAAATACTACATGACTTTGCAAACAGTGCCATCTAGCTCCAAGGTAAGTAACTAGCCTTGTGTTATGGTGGTCAGACAAAGGACACTTTAGATTATCCTATTTCTCAATTTAGACTTAGGCAAAGTTAGGTATGTGTGGGTTTTATGTGCGCGACATTACTTAGACGTGCGGGAGCGGGATAGAGCGCGGCTAGAGACATGTGTCCGGAACAGAGAGCGATGATATGAGCAACTGACCCTCCCATCACTCCTGTTCCCCCACGGGCCTAAAAATTGAGTTGCGCATACCCCTTTCCGCCATTATTCGCTGTTCGACCCATACAGTTTGCTATAGTATCTATCTTATAATATAAAAATGAATCGCAAAATGTGTTGGTAAGCGCATAACTCAACAACGCCTGGACCAATTTGGCCAATTCTTTTTTTATTGTGTTTGTTATTGTCCGGAGAAGGTTCTTATGAAAGAAATAATTAAGAAAATTGCGTAGAAAATGATTACGCGGGTGAAACCGCGGGGCGCAGCTAGTTTAAAATAAAAGCGAATCTAACCTTGTTCTGAAATGAAATAAAGCCTATACTTTTATATGTTGGCCTATGTTATCTGACTGCTGGGCAAAGGCCTCCTTAACATACTTCCAAGCAGCTCGGTGATGGACTAGGTTTAGTCAGTCTCCGTCAAATGCATTGAGATGACAGATTGTCACGTTATCGTTTTCAGGGTATGCCTCGATTTCGACACCCGTCATACGGCACCCAATGTGTGACAACCTTAGCCCATCAGTCGGAATTAATGTAGGTAAACATTAAATAAAAATCCACAAAAACAACTAAACTAATATTTTATTCTGTAACTATTTATCAGCAATTGCTTGCTTATCCCCTCCCTCAATCTCCTTAGTCTCCTCGACCACTGGTTCCGGTTCTGGCATGAGCCGGGTCATCTGCGACGGGTCCTTGGGCGGCGCCCAGTCCGGTACGATCTTCCCATGGACCCGCCATACGCCATACAAGTTAGAGAGATGTTTCTCAAACACAACATATTCTAAGACATCTTTGGCCAGTATTTCACTGCCGTGGATGAGGCGTCCGAACCGATCGTACACTGTAAGCTGTTGTCGGCTGTGGAAACGGACGGTTATCTGAAAATAAATAAAAAAAAAGTACACAAGTCTGTACTTGGAAACAAACTGAAACAAAATCAAGTCTAGGGGGTCTTACTATAAGTCAAGAACACAAATTATAATGTCGGCCGTCTGATTTCCCTCTTTTACTTAACTAAACCTATTGAAATCACTACTGTAGCTGTTGTTTTGGAAAGCTTATAGTATTTTTTACATCAAAATTCAACAAGTAGAACTTGAGAAATCAACAAAATACTGAGCCAGTTCACATTCTTGCGAGCATGCGGCACAAGGCTGCGCTTTGCAACTTCTATTTATCCCGAATTTTATTATCTATGATTAATTTCCTTCAAGCGACGTTGGCAAATTGACGGCGTTATTATTAGCCTGTAGCTTGAGTTGAAAACATTTTATTAATGGCAATTTTAAAACTCTATCATTGGCCTCCACTTTTATTATCTACTGTACAAACCTGTCCATAGATATTTTCTTTGCTTATGATATCGGTACACCGAGCATGGACTACCCTCGGGGGCTCAAGGGACTCCAGAAACTTCCACCTGATTGTCTTTCTAACTGAATTATGCAAGAATTCCGGGTACGCCTTCTCTGTCACATATAGCCTTATAGCTGAAAAAATAAAACAATAAAATTAACTTTAGAATTACAAATAATCACAAATACAAAAGCTAACCAAAATTACACAAACTTAAAATTACTTTTATTAATAACTAGCGACCCGCTCTGGCTTCGCATGGCTATATTATGCATGTATTATACATATAAACCTTCCTCTTGAATCACTCTATCTATTAACAAAACTGCATCAAAATCCGTTGCATAGAAAGATCTAAGCATACATAGGGACAGACAGCGGAAAGTCACTTTGTTTTATTCTATGTAATTTGACATCATTCACTAAGTAATTTTAATTGAATGACTGCACTATCAATTCAATTCAATGACCTCTGGCATGGTGAATTATCTCCACCTTAAATTTTTTTACGTATGATAGGTCAACGTTTGACCACTATCACACCGGCCTAATGGTAGGTGAAAATGTGGCCTAAGATGTAGCACGCTTTCCTAGAAGATGCCTATCCAGAAGGTTATGGGTTTGATTCCCCACCATCACCTAAATTATATAAATACCTTTTCTATCCTGATTAGCTAAGCATTCGTGAGCCTTTATATAAATATCCTGTGCTTGTCGTAAAAACTCTTTGGTCTCAAACTCCTCATCAAATGACTTAACCTTCCGGATTGCCATCATTGACTTGGATTTCTTCTCGAGCAGCTGGACTGTTTGTTTGGCACGAGTTGGGGATACTATGGAGGCTTTGCCGTCGCCTTCAGGGGGTACGTAGGGCTCAAAGACTGCACCTAGGGGTCAAGAAGGTTACACTTCATTTACTGACTTCTATTTGAGTTTTGCAATCTTTCCTACAATAATAATAAATGTATAAGTTTAATTGTGTATTTGTTACTCCATCATGCAAAAACTACGGGACCGAAGCAATTAAACTCAATATGTTGAGGTATATTAGATGTGGTATGTATAATTATAGTACCTGTGGCAGAAATAAGGAAAGGTCTTTCCACCCAGGGCCTGGCTGGCATTAAACCCCTCTCTTTCATTTTTTGCCTGAGCTTCCCCGGAGTAGCCTGACTGAGGTCCTCATTAAAGTCCGGAAGATCAACTGTGATGTATTTTTGAGCTCGTAGTTTCTTGTATTTTGGATTCCAGTGTTTCGAAGTTGTCGTGCGGGACTGTTGGCTGTTTATTAACATTGGAGTAAGCCGTAAGGCCCCCATCTAAAACAAAAATAATTCAATTAACACATAGATTGGTTTGAACTAGATATATACAATTGAGTATGCAAACCTTGGATAAAATTGAATTGGCCATTGTATCCAGTACTTGTTTAACGATTTTTGTTTATCTTAAACAAGCCTTTTCATTTCTTATTTTATTATTTAATTAATTCGCTTCAATAAAATAACCTAAAACCAAAATTGACAGCAATTATTTTTAAATTATTGACTTTGTACGATTCATGTATAAAGCCAGTGTCAAATTATCTTTCCCTTTTCGGTGCCTAATTTTTTTTCATTGACTTGTTTCTTCTGCCAAAGCCAGACTTTCATTTTAGAATGTTTTTAGATCACAGACCGAAGAAGAAAATAATCTTCTTTTGCAACATTATTTTTCAAAGTGTTTTCACTTTTTACCAATTTTTACTCAATTTTTAGTGGACAGCGAAAATGAAAATTGGCAACAATGTGGGCCGAGTCGCCACAAAATCAATTTTATTATGTTGGCGCTTCATTGTTATAGATCGATATGCGCCACTATAGTCCGGTCATTTTAGACATAAAAATAGTGATCAAATAAAGAAAATTCCGACAGAGCCAAATCTTCGTAGAGACCTTAGGTTTACCACAAGGAATAAAGTGTCAAAAGTCCCCATCAGTCCCATGTGAGCTTAGCGACTTATTCGGGGCCCAAGGTCAAAATTTTAGGTTTTTTGGATTTTTCTCGAAAACGGTAAGTTTTATCGAAAAAGTACCTCAGAGCAGTTGTAGATCTTAAAATTCTCTATAAAAATGGTCCCTATGATTTTTTCTCTAAGACCCACTATTTCCCAGATATTGCGCTTGTAAGAATCACGTTCTACATAATATGCACACAACACATCTTTTATTAAAAACTGTGAAAAAAATCTCGAAATGCGTCTCGAGTTGAAAGTGAAGGGGCCACCTCGGCCTGAAATGGCACTAATTCAAAAAAGTACTTCGAAAATTAAGAGTTTTACGCGTGTTTTTAAATCTGAACAATATTTCAAAACACCTTGGTTGTGTGGATGTGAAGAAAGCAATAAGTTATTTTGCTTCCCGTGTCTGGTGTTCGGAGCTGGCACCGGTGGTGGTGGTGGTGACTCGGCATGGACGGAATCAGCAGTTGATGATTTAGCGCATCTATCAATAAAAGTGAAAAAACACTCGCAGTCTCGATTTCATATGTTATGTGAAGTGCAATTGGCCTCTATCAGGCGACAAGATATTTGTAAGGCGCTCGATTCTGCCTATCGAAAATCTATTAGAGAGTTCAATGAACTCGTTGACTAAAATCGATACATTTTAGGGAGTTTAATAGATTGTGTGGTATTTTGTGGTGCATGTCAAGTTGCATTGCGGGGGCATGATGAATCTACCGAATCCTTGAATCCTGGAATCTATAGAGGTTTGGTTGATTTTGTTTCAGAGATTGATTTGTGTATGATAAGCATAGAAAAACGGTTAATTAACTCAATTTCTGATTTTCACAAGAAAGTAATAGATGTTTTCGCTCGCCAAAAAGACCGGCGAGTGGATTTTATTTACAAATAAATATAAGTAAGCATGACTGTATTTTTTTTTTCTTAGTGAACACCCATAAAAAATATCACGAGTCGCCTCTGGTCATTTTAGAGTAAATTTTCTTAGAATAGTATAATGTATACATAAAAGAGACACGAGTAGGCATTTTTGCTTGCTTGAGTACCTAAATATGTATATACGTGGCATATGTGTGCATACTATGTAGAACATGATTCTTACAAGCGCAATATCTGGGAAATAGTGGGTCTTAGAGAAAAAATCATAGGGACCATTTTTATAGAGAATTTTACGATCTACAACTTTGCTCTGAGGTACTTTTTCGATAAAACTTACCGTTTTCGAGAAAAATCCAAAAAACCTAAAATTTTGACCTTGGGCCCCGAATAAGTCCCTAAGCTCACATGGGACTGATGGGGACTTTTGACACTTTATTCCTTGTGGTAAACCTAAGGTCTCTACGAAGATTTGGCTCTGTCGGAATTTTCTT
The DNA here is from genome assembly GCA_951213275.1 of Idaea straminata. Taxonomy (NCBI): domain Eukaryota; kingdom Metazoa; phylum Arthropoda; class Insecta; order Lepidoptera; family Geometridae; genus Idaea; species Idaea straminata. The sequence continues at coordinate 1,376,433 of OX577862.1, forward strand.
TATTTCAATTGTCTAAAATGACCGGACTACTAAACAAGTCTCCTCAAAGACGGAGTATTTTTTGATGGCGTGAATAAAATTGTGACCTACCTTTTTTTGAGATGTTGCCAGTTTATCCTATCACCACTTTGAATCTATGTTTTGAATAGATTTATAGTTGTCTATGGTGTTTTTTTCTGACATTTCTGCCATTTTTAGTCAATTATTTTCCTTTCAAATTGTGATTTTTCTAACAAGTGATTAAAATAATCAAATTTATTGTGTCGGTTTTTAAAATAATTCTAATATTATTTTGGATTAGACAATCACTGATTTAGTGGGTTTTGAAATTTTTGTTAGTAATTTTCTTTAGCTGAGAAAGTCACGTTTAAGGATCTTTTGCCTGCATATTTGCATTTATTTAGCTTTTCAATGTCACTTTTAGCATTTCGATTCCTAAATTAAACACTAGAAGTTGTAAATAAAAAATTTACTCGTGAAAATTTGAATTGATCGTCACTGCTCCACCGGACTTCCGGCGGCTCCATCACGTTGTCTCTAGCCAGCAGCACAGGCGAATAGAGACCGTCGCAGCGTTTCTTTCTTTTCTGAACAGGCGCAGTCCTAGTGTACTAGCAAAAGGAGTAAAAGGCTCCTACGTAACCTGTCAATACGTAAGTATCGGTGCAGTGCATGTATAGTTAAGATATAGAGCGCATCGGTTCGCATTCTATACGTAACGTAGTGATTGTGAAAACGCAAAGTCCTTGCTGAGTCATAGCCAGGTGATATATCCCGGGTCGTGGATTGTTGGGTCGGGCTCCCGTGTTCTGAGGTTCCGCCACATTTCGAGTAAGTGGAACGCGTGCAGACGCCATAGCTGCGCTGCGAAGGGTTGCTTGCGTTGCGTGGCGGATCGCGGCCGATGACCTTATAACGGGCACCTTTCTTTTATTCATTTACCTAACACGTGTTTTTCTTTTTCAGCAATAAATTGTATGAGTCAGAAGGTAGAAAAACCAGTATTATCGGGTCAACGGATCAAGACCAGAAAAAGAGGTAAGTTTCCAATATTTACTTGTGTACAAACAAAATGGTGATAATTGCTATCACCTTGACAGTGAAAACGTCTAGAACACGGCAGAACTCCTTGCTAGAACATACTACAACTTTATAGTTCATTTCACTCCCTCATATCTAAGTCCCTACCAAAACAATTTGTTCATTTTCTCAGTGCTTAACATTTTCAGAAGATTTTTCTTTAAACAAAGACAATGCAAATTATTACTTATTACTGATATTCAAGTCAGCCACCTTGATACTATTACTGTGATCTTATCAAAACCAAAACTAGCCCAATGGTCAATAAGTACTTCATAAAAGATGTACCTACAAACGTTCACATCTATAATATTAGTAGGAAGTAGGATTCAATAAAATCTCAAATTGAGAAGAAGACATTAAATCAGTTATCTGCTTTTGGAAAAGATGGATTATTTCTTTTCTAGTTTTTCCATGTGCTCTGGAAACATTTCTGGTCCTGCACAATGCTGTTATGATAAGAGAAAATATTTGTTGTTTTATAGGCAACAGTAATATATCATCTGTGTATTTTCAACTGTCTAACTATCACGGTTGAAAGATACCTCGTGCCAGACAGTGGAATCTTAGTAATAAGGTCCCGTTTTTACCCTTTGGTTACTGAACTCTACAAACAGTCATTTTATTTCCAAAAATATCTCGATGATAAATTCATGAATTGAGTCATATTGTTATTGTAATAACTCGTACTAACTAAGTCTAGAATCTCCTGTCAATTATCTAGAATCTAACCTAACATGAATTATTCAAATGTCATTAAATATTGATCACATTGTCTATCAATATGAGTAAAACACGCACATTCGAAGAATTTGTTATGCATTATTTACAATGTAACAGCACTAGAAATCGTTTGCAATTCTAGAATCTAGATAAAAGAAAAAACTAATTTATGTTTTTTTATTCAGAAAATTACAACAGCAACAAATACAAAATATTCTTAATTATAAGATAACGTTTATTTTGTGTTTCTAACTGGCAAATTTTCGCGGTTTTTTTTTAATTACTTAAAGCTTTGTCCACAAGGCGGTTCTAGGAGGCGGGGTATTTTGTAATGTAAGGCTGGACCCCTACTTACGGGAAAGAAATACGGAAATCTTACCTACCTATGCCCGGCCTTCCCGTGACCACGATCGGTGCAACCCGATCGAAACTTGTAAATATTTAAATGACTACTAGTAGCTATTCGCGACCCGTGTATTTAGAATGAATATTTATTATCGCGTAAATTGGTATTTTTAGCTTTCGTAATAGTAATCTAAACTCAGTAAAGATTCCACAAACACCTGATTAACCAGTTCCCTCCGACACATTGACCCCCGCTCATTAAGATCTGATTTATGTACATATTTTGTTAAATAACATGATCTTTAGTTGGTTTCAATTTTTAGATTTATTAAAACAAGCAGCTTATGTGATAATTAATTAAAAAAAATACAGCTTTGTAATGAAACTGGTTTAGGTTCTTTTCCCAAATAAAATATTATTTCCGTTTTAGACTGATTTTGCCCGCGCCATGTTGTGGTTGCGCCTGTTTTGGTTTTTCCGTGATGAAAAATGATACAGTCCTATTCCAGGTCCTAAAGTATGTTTATACTAGCTGCGCCCCGCGGTTTTTACCCTTATAGGTCCCGATCCCGATCCCGATCCCGCGGGAATTTCGATATCAAAACTATTCAATGTCCTCGTTGCCGTAAACTCTATGCTGATTTTCATCGAAATCTGTCCAGTGTTTGATTTGCTTCACTTTCCCGCCACGTTGGCAGGATGGTGTACATCCTGCCAACGTTGCGGGAAATTGGAGCCCTCAACCAACCAGTCTGAAACGGAAATCACATTTCCAATCAGTCGGAAACGAAAATCACATTTTTTGGGAACGGGTTTATAATACATTTCAATATAGAGCCTTTTCATTTCATACAAAAAGTCCTCTGTCGCGTCTGTCTGTCTGCGCTATAAACTCAAAAACTAAGAATTTGGTGTGGCAATTCCCCAAATTGATAAACTACTGCACCTATTTTCATGCTGTTTTTTTTACCAATGGATAGAGTGATTCTCGAGGAAGGTTTTTTTAGTTTATCAAAACTACCACGCGTACGAAGTCGCGGGCAACAGCTAAAGCAAAAACAAGTTTGTATAGGCCACAAAACACACAGAAATGTTCCTGCATTATTCATTCAATTGAAATGACCGATGTAACAATAAAGCTATCAAGCTATTAACTTACTAGCAGCGCTCCGCGGTTTCACCCCCGTAACTCCTGATCCCGTGGGAATTTCGGGATAAAAAGTAGCCTATAACCTTCCTTGATAAATGGACTATACAACACAAAAATGTTTTTTCAATTCGAACTAGTAGTTCCTGAGATTAGCGCGTTCAAACAAACAAACTACAGCTTTATAATATTAGTATAGATTACTAGCAGCGCTCCGCGGTTTCACCCGCGTAACTCCTGATCCCGTGGGAATTTCGGGATAAAAAGTAGCCTATAGCCTTCCTCGATAAATGGACTATACAACACAAAAAGATTTTTTCAATTCGAACCAGTAGTTCCTGACATTAGCGCGTTCAAACAAACAAACTCTTCAGCTTTATAATATTAGTATAGATTATGAAAATACAAGATGCAACAACACAAACGTTTGCCGTCCGTTCTGCTCGCGTCACTGTGACGCGTCTCTCGACCTTGCCGACACCGACGTGTTTACAAGTCATTTGTCTCCATTCAAGGGCGGTTCGGGGTATAAAGTATAGTACCTACTATAATTTACTTCTATGTAGGGTTTACTTGATCCAAACAGGCAGATAGACAAGAGAGTGAGAGTGAATGGTTCCTTATTTAAAAAAAAAAAGTTTTTTTTTTGCAATTTCCGGACATTTTCTTTTCACACAGGCACCGGTGATTTTTTGTGTTATGATTTTTTTACGAAACTTCTAAAGGACCAGCAACAATTACATAAAGCGATATGAAGCAATAATAAATACGAATCTTCAGATAATAGATTAATAATAGATACAAATTATTCACAGTTTAACAATTCACCTTTTCCTTCTCTAAATTAAATTACTTTGATTTAATTGCTGACATTTGAATTCTTTATAATAATATAGAAAACTAAAAGTTTTTATAAATATTTAACCTTTTGATGTGATAACGTCTAGTCAATTGATGGGAACACCTGCATTCACAAAAAAGTGTCATGGTAATATTGTGTGATGTCATTGTCACGTTCCCATTATGTGACGTTCACGTCAACAATGACGTCACACTGCACGCAGCAATATAAAACAACACGAGATGCATTACGTATACATTCATGACAATTTCATATTTTCCCTGTTTCTCTGACAGAAAGCTAAAATTCTGGACTTGCCGTAAAATTCCTGTCGTCTGGTAACCCTACTTCTATACATGTGATTCGTTGAACACATTTTTATTAAAACCATTCGATTTGAATTGACTAATGTAACCACATCCAACTAAACTGTCTTCTTTTAAGTACTAATATTAAAGGAAAACGTAAGTAGTAGATAAAGTAGGTAGGTACGTAATATGCACCCAATTAGAGCCGGGTCGAGTCTGTATGAACGACTCGGTGTCGAAGTGTGCTACATTATCGCGCGGGTTCAGTGTGCGGGGTGCTTTACCTTCTGTGTCCCGATAACATTGTATTCGCTACATTACTATCTGTAAGAGGAGTCAGTCTAAAACTTCGCATGGGGTTTTCTTTTAGGACGTAAGCGAGCACTAAGAAAGGGTTTTCGAAAATTCAACCCCTACGCGAACGAAGTCACGTTTAAAAGCTATATAGTCTACTATAAATATAAAATGCTTTGTCCTGACTGACTGACGGATCAACGCACAGCCGAAACTGCTAATCGTAAAGACCTGAAACTTGGAGGGTGTGTTCTTTGTGTGACGTATTTTCCAAAATTTGACTTTAAGGGGGTGAAAAGAGGGGAGTTTGTATGGGACAATGTGTTTTTGTGGCCCATTTTCTACTTCTGCGTGAACGAAGTCGCGGGCAAAAGCTAGTTACTATTTATAAGAGAAAGTCACGAAATATCTGAAACTGCAAGAGCCACAAGTTTAAAAATACACAATAACATAGGCTACTTTTATCCCGATATTCCCACGGGATCGGGAGTTACGCGGGTGAAACCGCGGAGCGCTGCTAGTACCACAATAAACATATAACCATTATAAAGTTTACGATAGACACGCGTGATTCTATCACTATTTACTACTTAGCCTGTTTATATCCGATAAGCTCTTATCTATTTTAATGAATTACATGATTATTTATTTGTAGATAGGTAAAAATGTCGTTGTATTCTATTTAGTATTTTCTAAGGTTTTCGCTACTTTAACTCATAATGAAACTATTTTAAAGGATATAATCGTAAATTATAAAAAGTTTGTTTTGGTCCCTAGATAGTAAAGAACAAATTATTTATGAAATCTCCCTGTAAAAACCACTGAGGTAGGTGCCCAATTGCCCATAGTGTTAAGCACTTTCAAGAATATTCTAGTTCGTACCACATTTGGTGCCCTGCCCTTTATATCAAACTAGCTGCACTCCGCGGTTTCACCCGCGTAACTCCTGATCCCGTGGGAATATCGGGATAAAAAGTAGCCTATAGCCTTCCTCGATAAATGGAGTATCCAACACAAAAATAATTTTCTAATTCGAACCAGTAGTTCCTGAGATTAGCGCGTTCAAACAAACAAACAATCAAATAAACAAACAAACTCTTCAGCTTTATAATATTAGTATATAGATATTAAGTTCTGTGGTTCCTAATAAGTCCAAAATAAGTATCTAAGTTAACACAATTAAAAGTGTGACAACATCTAGATTTTCAAGTTCTAAAATACACCTTCTCCATCCCAAGGTTGCCTGGAAGAAATCGCTTTAAGCGATAAGGTCGCCTGTTTGTACAATTTCGTAGTTAATAAGCTTTCTCGTCTTTTTTTTTCCGGAATTTTCCCTTTTTGATTGTTTTTGCCAAATTGCATGGTTGTTGGTTTTTTTCTGGAAAATGAGAGTGTAAAGTTAAGTATCAACATCTATCTATCTATTACCTTGGATGTTATCTATCTCAGATAACATTGAAAGATATACGATACTACCTGCGCCCCGCAGTTTCACCCGCGTAAGTCTCGATCCCGTGAGAATATCAAAATAAAAAGTAGCCTTTAGCCTTCCTCGATAAATGGACTATTCCAACACAACAATATTTTTTTAAATCAAACCGGTAGTTCCTGAAAATAACGCGTTTAAATAAACAAACAAACTCTTCAGATTTGTAATCCTACTTCCTACTAATATTATAAATGTGAAAGTGTGTGTGTGTGTGTGTGTGTGTGTGTGTGTTTGTTACTCCTTCACGCTATAACCACTGAACCAATTGCTATGAAATTCGGTAAGTAGACAGCTGGAGACCTGGATTAACATATAGGCTTTTTATCCCGATATTCCCACGGGATCGGGACTTACGCGGGTGAAACCGCAGGGCGCAGCTAGTACTAGTATAGATTAATCGTGTAAATTCTAGCAAACTCTAGTTGAACTTTAACGTTACTTTACGGTGCACCATTAAGTGGGGCCGCGGTTATCTCCATACAAAAGTGGTCCTCTATTCCTTCCTAAATAATACTTTCGTCCGTCAGTCCGTGTGTCACCACCTATTTTCTCAGGAACGGGTGGATCTAGCAAGTTGAAATTTATACCAGATATTGAGGTCCATATTCCCTATTAGGTGTATAAAAATCAAGGTCCTGAGTTAACATGATAAAGAGATACGGGCAAATTTCGTGTTTCGTAAGGCCTTCGTTTGCTGTTCACATGGCCTTATACCACCATAGCTCCGACACGAATGAACCGATGCTAATGCGTTTTTTAAAAAGCTGAATGTTTCGTAAATGTTCTTAGCCCTTTAAAGTAAATCGGTTGAGCTTTTTAAAGCGCTGAAAAGAAATATAATAATGCTTTGAATTTTTGATGAATTGTGAATTTTAAGTTATAAGCATTTTTCATTGTGTATCAGGTTTGTTGCCTGAGAAATGAGCTTTGAATTATTGATGAATTGTGAATTTTAAGTTATAAGCATTTTTCATTGTGTACCTATCAGGTTTGTTGCCTGACAAATGAGATAGATAAATTCTTTGTTGTAAGCGAGATTTATTTAAATTGCATTAAACATAAAAAAATAAGCTTAGTTTTAAGTGTTACAAAGAGCGGCCTTATCGTTCAAAGCGATCTCTTCCAGGCAACCTTTGTATGGATAAGAAGCTGCCAAACTTTTACAAGTTGTATTGTTGTTCCCTTGTAGATGAGAAAGAGAAGTATGACCCTAACGGGTTCCGCGACGCGCTGGTTGTTGGGTTGGAGCGCGCCGGAGGGGACCTCGACGCCGCGTACAAGTTCCTAGATGCGGCCGGTTCCAAGCTCGACTACCGCCGCTATGGGGAGGTCATCTTTGACGTTCTCATCGCCGGCGGATTGCTACGTAAGTATACAACATTCACACATACTATATTAGACTGTACATACAGAACACACAGGAAATTTGATTTTTAAAAATATTGACACCCATATTCACAATCAAACTTATGAGATTGCATAGAGCCGCGAATAAAACGCTAATTGGATAGAGTGAAGAGAGCAACACAAAATTGACCAATCATAGGGCCGCATTTAGCGCAGTGCGTTCACTTATCGAAGAGCAACTTAACTACCTCGCATTGCATTACATTCTTGTCTTGTCACTTTAATTAGATTGAATTCTCAGCCTGTGATTAAAATTTCTTCTAAGGCATAGCTTTGTATTGAATTGCGTGACATGTAAGACTTGTTACATGAAATAATCTTAAATAATATGTATCTTTAAGAGTTCTCAAAAAATCTTCCATCTACACCTATGTTATAAAGAGGGAAGATTTTTCAAATAAAAAGGCTCCGAAACTACTAGACCGATTCTAATAAAACTTCGTATGAAGATACATTGAACAAAGGCATTTTATATCCATATTCCCACTGGATCGGGACTTACGCAGGTGAAACCGTAGACGGCTGCTACTCTTCAATAAAATGACTTCCAAAATGATGAAACACATAGGCTAGAGTACTGAAATTCTCTGTAGAGATAACGTTCGTTCACATCTGATGACATTATTCACACATAAAGTGATGTATTCACGTAATATCACGTATAAATATGGTGTGATTTGGTTACAGTTCCGGGCGGATCGGTGTCCATGGACGGCGAGTCGCCCAAGACTAGCATTTGTGTCTTCAACGCCAGCGAGGATATGGAATCTATGCACAACTTCGAACAGGTAAAACAAATCACTTTTTATATCCTTGTTCAACCTTAATGACATATTTAGTTCATAAATTCCAGCAATTTAGACAAAGAACTTGCAAAAATCCGGCTCGAAGGACCAAAAATTATAACGCTTACAGACTAATATTGTAAAGGCAATAGTTAATCCGTTACGTTTTTACGCCTAAATCACTGAAACGATTTTGATGAATTTGGGTAAAGATGGGACGTTGGAGAAGGACCTACTTTTTGTAGTGAAATCGCAAGGCGTAGCTAGTAAGAACTAAAGGAGACTGCTACAAGTGGATTTTTTTTCCTCTAACAGTATATTTTAGGTTAGTACTCCTCTATTGGTCGTATTTTACAACTCTCTTCGGTAATTATTGCGCAAAAAGGGGGTTACTGGACTTCGTTGATTCTTTTTTTATTTGAAAGTTGGACTTTGAATTAATGAGCAGAATAGCTCCACAAAAAAGCAAAAAAAGTTCTTGTAAGGTCTACTATAGAACTTCTAGTTTTTAATATGATGAAAAACATGGCTAGAGTCCTGAACATCCATGTTGAGGAACTCCTTCTCGTTCATTTACTGCTGATTGTACACTATGTACTTCACAAAAAATTCAGTATAGTAAACAGGATGGTAACGTGTTTGTCTGTTTATCTGTTTGTAGGTCTTCCTGAAGTTGATGCGTCGGTACAAATACCTTGAGAAGATGTTTGAAGAGGAAATGAAAAAGGTATGATAATATATCACTATTTAAATACTTTCTTTCCTATTCATGTTATAAATAGTTAAATAGTTAGCAATGTTAAAACTTAACTACCAATATTTTAGGAAGCCCCTTGTAATTTGTTTGTTTTAGTATCCTGTAAAAAAACCTATTAGAACAATTTTCGACTTAGACTCGGACGAAGTCGCGGGCAAAAGCTAGTGTAGTATAATATTAAATAAATTATTGTGTTGTCAAGGTGTTGGTGTACTTGAAAGGATTCGACACGGATCAACGCATCAAACTGGCTCGTATGACTGCCCTGTGGATTGGTAAGTGTTATTATCTAGCTTTCTCTACCTCTATATAGTTCTACGTATTTCGATAATATGATGCTCAGAATAGTGGCGACAAGAACATACTGAAAGATGTCCATGACCAGATAATTAACTTTTCTATTTTCTATTTCTTCAATCTTTAGAATTGTTGTTTGTATTTGTTTTAATCGTCGTCATCCTAGGATGCCCAAAAGCAGACTGTCTCATTATGCTTAATTTAATATTAGAAAATACTCGGTTGATTTTCTAAATAAAGTAAAGTCGAGATTATTTGAACATTTTTGAAAAATATAATAGAATATAGTTTATTCAAACAAACACACGGCTTGTATACATACAGATAAGAGATAGAGAGAACACTATTACAGAGAATAATAAATACAAAAGACAGAATAAATAATAAGTATCTGAGAAGTTGTGCTGCAGATACGCAGTCGCATTTGCAGCGCTGGCCGCGCCCTGTTTAAAAATGTGTAATAAAAATTACTTGTAAATATTAAAGGTAACGCATGCGTGCCACCGTCGGTTCTGCTTGTGCTTGTGAACGAGCATCTTTTGAAAGACAATCTCGCACTGGACTTCGTGCTTGAGGTGTTTGCGACCATCAAGGCGGAGCGCGGCGTCAACACACTCGTCACTGCACTAAAGAGGGGCCAGCTTGAGGGCAGGTATGTTTACACTTTGATTCATTAAGAAATATTGCAAGATATAGCACAAAACGCCACCTAGACCTTAGTCTGTTCACTAATATTATGTTCTTTTGTAGGAATCGAACGCACAATAAACTGCGTTGCAAGCATGTATTCTTGCGCTACATAAGTCGCCAAGTCCATACCATGATCAGTCACCTTAACATTGTACTAATGGCCACTTGCAGCAAAATTTGAACATTAAAAGATTAATAATAATAAACCTCCCTTTTGCTTCGCCGTAGACAATTATCTGACAATTAGTTTTTTAATAGTCCATCCATTTTTCAATCGAGTTCAAATTGTTTCAAGCATGTATGGACAAATAAATTAAAATCGAGATTTTACTGTAAGTGGCCCTAAAATTTTGGGGTTTTAATTTTTCGTCGGTTTCGACTGTCCATTATAAAAAGTGGCATCCCAAAAGAACATCAAAAGTAGCTAAATTGTGCCAAATGTACAGCTTAGCCGAGTTCATTTGGGTATAACAATGCTTCATGTACTGGCTCCCAGGACTTCTATGTTTGACGGGTCATAAATGATGCTACATTGTATTATTAACAAAAAGTTGTCATTATTTCAAATTTAAGTTAAAAATGCTGTATTTTCTTCGACTTAATTTTGGATAAGCTTAGAAACAACAAGGCTTTTATGTCTTTACACTATATCAAAGTTAAAATTCTTTGTTTATTTGGAACTCTACTATTTGCATGAAATCACAATTGAAACGTCTTAAAAACTAAGTTAGGGCGTGTACCTTCGGAACACGTCCACCAATTAGAAGAAGGCACAAGAAACTCATGGGGTTTGTTTTTTTGCATGGTTAAGATAACAAATATTTAAAAAAAATATTTGAAAATATTCTTAATGTAGGAAAAGATTTCACCTACAAGCGTACACACAACAACAATTTTACATGCAATAATTAACATTTAGTTGCCATCTACCTCAACTCCTTCAGGGAGAAGGCTCTCCAGTAACATGTATGGTTAACTGTTTAGATTGTTGGAGTTCCTCCCGGCGAATCGTCGCAGCGAGGAGGCGCTAGCTGCGTCGTTCGCATCCCGCGGCCTCGCCGAACTGCTGCGACTGCATCGGGCTCAAGCCAGCCAGGAGGCCCGGCGTGAGCTCACGCAGGCGTTGCTCGACGAGCTGGCCGACGACAAGCCTATACGGGATCTCATACAGGAGCTCAGAGACATGGCCACCAAACATGATATACCTGAACATGAAGTTGTTGCTATTGTAAGTATAACTACGTACTATGCTATTGGGTTATTGGTAACTATATTAGCAAGCAGTTGAGGTAACCTAAAGAAACAACTTTTGGAAATTCGAACATTTTTTAAAAAATTCTGAGGTTATATAAATTCGAAAACCAGCAGATTTTTTTTTAAACAAAGGTCATTCAGACTTTAGACAGTAGATAAAACTTGATCTAAAGGTTGACCTCTCTGTGTAAGGAACAGCTGATTTTCAGGTACACATAGCCTCAAAATTTTCATTTGCTTTGCGCAGCCATCTTCCAAACTTATAAAAAAAAATGATTCTAGCTAGGGGATTTAGAAAAGCAGTATTTATATATAGATTTATTGACAGTATTTGGCAGTTTTTTTATGTAGATTTCTTATTGGTATTAATGTCTTTTAAACTTTGCTATAGCTTTAAAAATTGGCCGCATAAATAAATAAAAAATCGCTGAAAAAATTGGGTAGACGCAGCCGCAGTGAAGTCTTGTGGTTTACGGAGTCATAGCTTCTATCTTATTAATGCCTGCCAAAGAAATAAGCGATCTTGTCATATCGTATTTCGTTACAATGGTTATAACAAGGGAGCCCCCGTGAATTTTAAGAAATAAAATTTGAAATGATGAAAAATTTGATGACGAGTCGTAGCGTGTGAATTGAGAACCGACAGCCGCAGTGTGATGGAGTCTTTCTATCTAACTGCTATGTCGCTATCGTTCTCGCGTTGTGACGATTTGGCAATCTGAACATATAATAACCGCAATATTAGTGAACCGATCTGAAGTTGCAGTTTATTCAATTTTAATTTATTTATGACTACATAGTATAAAACGAAGTCGCATCCCGCTTTCTATCTCTATGTATGCTTAAATGTTTAAAAACCGAGTTTGGGTCAGTTTTTTTTAATAGATCATTACTTACTTCTAAAGGAAAGTTTTAGTATAAAAACAATACTACCACGCGTATATAGTCATCAGCTAGTTTTTTCTAAAACAAGTAAGAAAAGTTGAACTAAGACACTCAGTTATACCGATCTCTCACAGAATTTCAAAAACACTGACAATATATTATCTTACTGTTCAGATAAGAAGTCAACCATACTCATTATTAACATAACATAAAGGGGCGACGGTAAAAGAAAACATTGTGATGGAACTCGCGGCTTAGTAGACGTATGGCGAGTTCTTTTCTCTGGATGTAGTCGACTGAGTTGAGAGGGGGTAGTATAGGCGCTGAGCAAGCCTACTCCATCCCCACGCAAAAAGGACTTAACTAAATAGATCCAAACGTTTACAAATACAAAGTTAAGTCTGTCTGTCTGTACCTGTGCCATTCTAACCTTTAAATTGACCTTACCAATTTAAATACAGCTATTTTCATTTGAAAGTTAAAATATTCCACTTGTGATAGCTAGAAAAAATTGTACTATATTGTAGACTAGCAGCGCTCCGCTGTTTCACCGGCTTAAATACATAATAGCATCTAAAAAAGTTAGCTTTCTATTTGTAAAACTATTATTAAAATCAGTCCAGTAGTTCTCAAGATAATCTCTTCTGCGACGGTTTAACTGCAACTTCCGACCGGTCAACTATGTATTGTAAAAAAACACTCAATTTACTAAAAAAAATCTTTAAAACTACGGTATATTTGATATGTTGTTTGTTGTATTAGATCTGGCAATGTGTGATGTCCCGCGGCGAATGGAATAAGAAAGAGGAGCTGTTGGCCGAGCAGGCGGCCAAACATCTGCGGCACTACACGCCCTTGTTGGCCGCTTTCGCGCAGTCGGCCAAATCTGAACTCTGCCTTCTTAGTAAGGTAAATATACCATTTACATTTACCAAATAAATAAAATAATAAATAATTATTTTTAATATATATAAAATTCTAACAATTGACTAACTGACAAACTGCTGTGCGTTGATCACAGCCTAAACCGCTGCTCCTAGAGATATGAAATTTGAAGGATGTGTTCTTTGTAAAGTGTATCCACTAAGAAAAGTTGCAGGCAGAAGCTAGTATATCCATATACCAAGTTTCATCTGAATAGGTCCAGCAGATCAGAGCCTATTCATAAAACCTTTCCTCTTTATAATCTTTTAAGTAGGTACGTAATATGCACCCAATTAGAGCCGGGTCGAGTCTGTATGAACGACTCGGTGTCGAAGTGTGCTACATTATCGCGCGGGTGCAGTGTGCGGGGTGCTTTACCTTCTGTGTCCCGATAACATTGAATTCGCTACATTACTATCTGTAAGAGGAGTCAGTCTAAAACTTCGCATGGGGTTTTCTTTTAGGACGTAAGCGAGCACTAAGAAAGGGTTTTCGAAAATTCAACCCCTACGCGAACGAAGTCACGTTTAAAAGCTAATATAGCCTATTCATATAAAATGCTTTATCCTGAATAACTGACTGACGAATCAACGCACAGCCTAAACCGCTGATCGTAGAAACTTGGAGGGTGTGTTTTTGGTATGATGTAGGCATCCAATAAGAAAGGATTTTCCGAAATTCCATGCTTTAAGGGGTGAAAAAAGGGGGCAAAGTTTGTTAGGACAACGTTTGTTAGGACAACGTTATTCTTTGGTCTAATCTACTTCAAAGTTTTCGACTTCTACGCGTACGAAGTCGCGGGCAAAACCTAGTCATCTATAAATATTTAAAATGCTTTGTCCTGACTGACTAACAGATCAACGCACAGCCTAAACCGTTGATCATAGATGCCTGAAACTTGGAGGGTGTGTTCCTTGTATGTCGTAGGCATCCGATCAGAAAAGTTTTTACGAAATTAAATTCTACTCCTTACGATTCCTTGGAACCAATATACTTATTGTACGCGAACTAAGTCGCAGTCAAAAGCTAGTAATATAATATGACGTGTACAATTTGGAAATCCTCAAGTCGCGACGCGAGTGAATAATCTTCTGGAAAAGCGTGCTACATCTTTGGCCGCATCGTCACCTACCATCAGGCAGGTGCGATAGTGATCAAACGCTGACCTATCATTTGTTAAAAAATAATGATTTGTTTGTTCTACGACCCAATTGGCACAATGGTCACCATGCCAGACTGCCAAACACAGGGTTGCGGGTTCGATTCCTGCCTCAGACAAGTATTTATGCTTAGATATTTGTCTTAGGTCTGGTTGTTTCTTTGAATTATAAGTATATATTTACAAAATAAATGTACATAAGTAGTATATCCGTTGCCTAGCAACCATAACACAAGTCTAGTTACTTAGCTACTCGATGGTGATGTATGGAATGTCCTGCAACATTTATTTATTTATTTGTATGTGTAGGTTCAAGAGTATTGTTATGAGAACATGAACTTCATGCGAGCGTTCACGAAGCTCGTGCTGATGCTGTACAAGACGAACGTGCTCAGCGAGGAAGTGATACTCAAGTGGTACCGCGAGCCCAACTCCAGCAAGGGGAAGGTCATGTTCTTGGACCAGATGAAGAAGTTCGTCGAGTGGCTGCAGAGCGCTGAGACAGGTAACTAAACACGCAAGAGGTTGCAGGTTCGATTCCCGCCACAAACAATTATTTACCGCTATTTGTTTTTGCCTCAGTACATGGAAGAAAAATATTTAGTGTATAAACGACAGCAATAAATATTTTGCTTCGTCATTCCTTATTCTTACTTATCAGTTGCCTGAGTCTGTCTTTCCTGAAGTATACAATGTTGTGTGTTTTCAAGTGAAGAGTGAACAGGCCTTCTAGACGCGCGTATTACATCTTAGACCGCATCGTCACCCACCATCAGTTTTAGTTAACAATTAGTTTTCTAGCTACCATAACACCAGCCTAGTATATTTTAGTAGTAGTTTATTTTATTTTCGTTTATTTGGGAAACATACAGAACTATGATTAAATATTTATAACAATATATAAAAAACCCTCAATTCAACAAAGTTTCTACTAATTCATAATACTTATTTAAAGTGAAACATTAAACAAAAATAAAGAGAAAGTTATGCTTACATCAAGTTATTAGGTATGAAGGAAACCTAGAAATAATTCGTATTTTCTATTAGTATATATTTACAAAAGAAAAGTATAAAAGTATTCTCTCCATTATCTGGCACCCATAACACAAACCCACAATATTTATTTATTATATCTTTTTTTATTACAGAATCGGAGAGTGGTGAAGACGAAGATTAGTATAAGAACAGCGTGTGAGACTGACAACCTTGACGCCGCCCTATACACACCCACACACAGACAGAAAACATACACACGTACACACAACCCCTCATATACACACATGGACAGACACGAGGCGAGCGGCGCGGTACACGCACAAACACGTAGGGCACCATACTATACATATACGACAAAGAGACATACGGAGCGACTGACCGACCGACCGGACATACAGAGCGACTGACCGACCGACCGACCGGACGGACGGACCGACCGACCGACCGGACGGACGGACCGACCGACCGACCGGACGGACGGACGGACCGACCGACCGGACGGACGGACGGACCGACCGACCGGACGGACGGACCGACCGACCGAACGGACCGACCGACCGACCGGACGGACGGACGGATGGACCGACCGACCGGACGGATGGACCGACCGACCGACCGGACGGACGGACCGACCGACCGACCGGACGAACGGACCGACCGACCGACCGGACGGACGGACCGACCGACCGGACGGACGGACCGACCGACCGGACGGACGGACCGACCGACCGGACGGACGGACCGACCGACCGGACGGACGGATGGACCGACCGACCGACCGGACGAACGGACCGACCGACCGACCGGACGAACGGACCGACCGACCCGACGGACGGACGGACCGACCGACCGACCGGACGAACGGACCGACCGACCGGACGGACGGACCGACCGACAGGACGGACGGACCGACCGACCGGACGGACGGACGGACCGACCGACCGGACGGACGGACGGACCGACCGACCGACCGGACGGACGGACCGACCGACCGGACGGACGGACGGACCGACCGACCGGACGGACGGACCGACCGTGCGACCGGACGGACGGACCGACCGACCGGACGGACGGACCGACCGACCGACCGGACGGATGGACCGACCGACCGGACGGACGGACGGACCGACCGACCGACCGGACGGACGGACCGACCGACCGACCGGACAAACGGAACGACCGACCGACTGAAATAGGTCCCGTTGAAACCTGCGATAACGAACTTCGTTCCAAAATGGTTTAAGTGTATTCTTTATTCTGTAATTTAAATCGTCTTTTATACACATACAAAATTGACTCTTTAGTAAACTTTTGTCTTGCGTATTGTGCCAGTTTCGATAGATGGCGAAGATTGTCTTTGGTTGTCGCCCAAGGCCGGTCAGCCTTTGGCCAGAGACAATTTCTCATTTATAAGTCCTACCTAAACTGGTTCAGTAGAAAAAAAAGATTGGAAAAAAACTTAATTTTGAAAATAACTCAATCTTGAATTAGCTTTAAATCTCAGTAGACAATGTAATAGTCATTAGCTATTAAAAGTATTATTTGTAGTAACGGTGTCCAGTAAATTCATTCCAATGTACCAATATTTGTCTGTGACACCGTCGACGCGACGCCACGTCCGCGCCCTCGCCACGCCCCGCGGGGCGGCGCCTCCGAACCCTACCTTCACTAAATAATAAATTTAATAACACTGTATGTAACCTATGATTATAAATTGAATAATAATTGTCAACCATACATCAGTCAGTAGGCATAAAGTTGTAAAAGAAAATGTTTGATTTCTGCCTAGATGCCGGTTCATGGTTGACAATTATTGTTTATTTATCATTTCTAAAGTAACATGTTGAGGAAATACAATATTTTTTATTCAATTTTTTTAGTAAAATTCAATAAATGGTGGTAACACACACACTTATCTGGTTTTATTATGAAATAGCATGTACAATCGACGCCCAAAAGTACACCGCCACCGTAACGTTTACAATCCTGTGCAGCACTATTTGAACATTATAACAACGTAACCCGTGGATCGAACCCACATCGGTTAGTGTAGCGGGTGGCAGCTTATACCACTCACACAACTCGACACATAGCATATACTTTTCACTTGTAATTAACAAAAAGTATGTACCTCTTTTTGTTTTTAATTTTGAACCCTTTTTTCACCAATGTTACCATCGTAGGATAGTAAACTTGTAGCTCGTTTTTTTTTTTTTTTATCGATGGGAAAATGCATTATTGCATCCTCCCGCCACCCTTAGGGGGGGAGGGGGCGACGGAGGTATGTGGGGCTGCCTTCGGCCTGAGGATGGTAGGCGGCCGGAGGCTTACCCACTAAAAACCCATCGGTGTTCCACCAACAGTTGAGGTCTGACGGAGTACAGGTATGCTTGCGCAGGACTTCTGTGACTCCATCGGCGACTTGTCCTTTGGGACCCAACTTCGAGCCAGTCGTTCCTTGTTCTTCCTACAGGTAAACCCGAAAAGCGGGAAAAAATCCGTCGAGAGGCGACGCGGAACACACGCCACCGCCATCTCTGGTCATTGCTATGAGTGACGGTCTCCCCTAAGGTCGCCACTCATTGATCTTTACGGAGGAAGGCGATCATTGCGGATCCTCCTGATCCTGTTACGCCTCCTGCGAATTGGGAGGGATGATGTTGTTTCCCTCTCTCTTTCCGCTGTCTCCTTCTGCAACACAATTGATTCGCAGAAGGTTCTGACCGCCATCCACTTTGACTCATCCTCAGTCATGGCGCCAACAATAGCAGGCAGAGACAAATCACTGCCCTCTTCGGCAACCAAGACCCGCCGTTGGGTTTCCCACGCTGGACACTCCTCGACAGTGTGCGCCACCGTATCGCACAGTGATGTGCAATGATGGCAGCGCTCATCCGGTTCTCTCCTGGCTATCTTGTGCAGGTACTTTCCGAAACAACCATGTCCGGAAAGTACCTGCGTCAGACGGAACGACAAGTGCCGTGAGACCTATTCAGCCACTGAGGACCGCTCCCCTAGCTACTTTTAATTAAAGTGTATAACGTCTATTAGAAGACCAAGTAAGTCCGTCGTAAGTCCAATACTTGTTTATAGTATTACTAGCTGCGCCCCGCGGTTTCACCCTATATGTTAATCTAGACCTCCAGCAATCCACATACCGAATTTCATCGCAATCGGTTCAGTCGTTTTAGCGTGAAGAAGTAACAAACATACACACACACACAAACTTTCACATTTATTATATTAGTAGGATTGTAGCAAAATGATCATTTCCCATTAATCAGCGTTTTCTCCCGTGGTTGTATGAGTAAACTAAAAATCGTGGGGTGTTTTTTTTAAATTTTCTGTACCTCCCTCCCCCCCTGGTGAGATGTCGTGAGATTTTATTCAACCCCCTCCCACATCCCCCAATCTCACGTGAGATTTTTCAAAGTGTGGGCGACTAGTAAGACTAATAATCAATATTGGTGAGAGTTATAAGTGTATTATACTGTGATTAAAAAAAAGAAAATCTACTCTAATTCAGTCCATGGAGAAATTGGAGAATCATGCGCGGTGTCAAGAGAGACTATTGATGTCCATTTGATTTTCAGTAAAATCATCTGCTCCTTCAACTTCATTCTGATCTAGCCATTCTAAGCCGGAAAAATCAGAAAAAAAATTGCGTGATATTTGCCGAGACCCCCCTCTCTCCAACGTAAGATTAGATGAGATTTGACTCGACCCCCTCCCCCCCTTAAACATCTTACGTAATTTATGGACGCCCCCTTAGTATTAAACCCAAACTTAAAGAATTAGGTAAATTGAAACGCAGTCGTAAATAAAAGATGGCTTACCAGGGCATATGGCGTACGTAGCAGCTCCGTGTTTGTAAAGTATCACTACGGTTATTAGAGAGTCGTTGGTTCAAATCCCACCTTGCTTTTTTGAATGTTTAAAAGTTTTAAATGGTGTAGGTAGTAAAGTATGCAGAGCTTTCCTGATATCACCTGAATTAGCCTAGCGTAGGTTACTGTCTCGCCCGGGGCGGAGTCATAATATGCCGCCCTCTTGACGTCATAAAAATAAAAATGTTGACAGTTTGCCGCTCTTTTGACGTCATAAAAATAAAAATGTTGACAGTTTGCCGCTCTTTTGACGTCATAAAAATAAAAATGTTGACAGTTTGCCGCTCTTTTGACGTCATAAAAATAATAATGGGGGGGGGGGCCCTCGCTGATTAGTGATAATTCACTGTTTACCTTTCGTTCCTGTGGCAGAATTTCGTGTTTTTGGCTGTCAGTCTGTAATTATTTTGTTCTTTTCACATAGTCTGACTAGCACCACCCTGCAGCTCCTTGGACGCTTGGTACATAAGCTTCATTACTATACTAGAATATTATAAAGCCAAATTACAACTTAGCTCACAATACCCTCAAAGTGAGCTTTTCGTATTCTAGAAGAGTACCAAAAGGGTATTTTTTGTAATCGAAATGATATTTATTGCAATGTAATTATCATCACTACATAGTCGCTTCCCATCTGTCTGTCCCTATGTAAGCATAGATGTTTAAAACTACGCAACGGATTATTATGCGTTTTTTTTAATAGATAGATTGATTCAAGAGGTTTATGACGACCCAGTTGGCACAATGGTCACCATGCCGGACTGCCAAGCACAGGGTTGCTGGTTCGATTCCCGCCTCAGACAAGTATATATGCTTAGATATGAGCGGTGTTAGTGGTAGATACCTCGACTTTCATTCTGAACGTCGTGGGTTCGAATCCCGGCTGACCGTGCACCAATGTATTTTTCTTAAGAAAAATTTATGTGCCATTTTTATTTATGTGACATTGCTCTTACGGTGAAGGAAAACATCGTGATGAAACCCGCGGTTTAGTTGGCTCCAGAAGTATTGACAAGTTCTCTCCTCTGGACATGGTCGACTAAGCTGAGAGGGTAGTAGGTGCTGGGCAAGCCTACTCCATCCTCACGCAAAAGGGACCCAGTTAAAAACGGTCTAATCGCGGAAAACAGTCCGTTCAAGTACAATTAAGCTTAGATATTTGTCTGTGGTGTGGTTGTTTCTATGTATTACTAGCTGCGCCCCGCAGTTTCACCCGCGTAAGTCCCGATCCCGTGGGAATATCTGGATAAAAAGTAGCCTACGTGTTAATCCAAGTTATCTAGATACCGAGTTTCATCGCAATCGGTCCAGTAGTTTTTGCGTGATGGAGTAACAAACATACATACACATAGACAAACACACGCATACACAAACTTCCACAGACCACATTTATAATATTAGTTGGAAGTAGGATACATAATATATGCATAAATAGCCGTGCAAAGCCGGGGTGGGTCGTTAGTAACCCATAAAATAAGCTTAGTTGATTAGCATGGGTTAGATGACGCTGTGTTAAATATACTATTTCCATTTATCGTTAAACTGGGCTTATTACCAGACCTCCCTTACCTGAAAAAGTAGGTAATTCTTTATGAATGAATGCAAAAAAATCTCAGCTAAGTAGGTACCCGAACCGGTATTTCAAATAAATAGAAATCGTTGGTCTCCGTTCACAAGGGCTACATTTCCGGGCCATTCAGGGCTGTATTCAACGAGCAAGACTTGTTTAACGGCCCCGGCTTTGTTCGCTTCTCCCCTCAGTCCCAAGGACAACTTCCAAGGTCAGATCAGGTGTGACTCGTTGCGAAATTATGATGCTTTGAATATTAACACGTGGAAGTAACGGTCTGCTTTTGAGGGTTGTTTGATTTGTTGGAGAAATAGCTGGACATTATGTAGTGAGTTGAATAATAGGTAAGTACCTACCTACTTATCTATATAAAGGATGAGGCTACTAGGCAGGTTATCTTAGATGATTTATACAGCTACCTTTTACATAAGGTATTATTGAGTATCAATGTCTAAGATACATAGATAACATTTGAAAAATAAAAAAACTACAACCGAATTGAGAACCTCCTCCTTTTTTTGAAGTCGGTTAAAATTGAATTGAATCTTCTGGTTCAATTTGGTTTTAGATTGTTATTTTTAATTTTTAAATTTTATGCGCTATCAAATGGTACCTATTTAAAAGTAGGTACCTACTTACTTACCTAAGTTTTAATTGTTTGTTTGTTTGTTTGTATCGACGATGTGTTCATTTAATAAAGGTAGGTATATGTTCTACTTGGTACTTAGGTATTTGTTTAGATACCTCTATTACTTTTGATTACTTTTGATATCTACCACAATTACTTTTGATATCTCTCCTGTGCAGTTTTAAGAAGAAATTAATTTAACAGGTCTTAACTTTCGCGTCAAAGATTCTAGTTTAATTTTAATTACCTACCCACCTAGTTAATCAGAAATATTTAATATCATTGGAATGATGACTTGATGATTGCTTTCGGAAATTGATCAGCAGAATTAAAATAATCGAACTCGACAAATACCTTCACCCACGCAGGAAAGCGATCTTGTATGTATACAAGCTGCACCCGGCGGTTTCACCCACATCGGAGATGACCAGAGATATGGAATTTAAAAAAAATCCATTGATTGGAGATAACCTGAAATTAGATCCGAGCGGAGTTTTGGCGGGAACAAGTTAACAACATGTCGTGCTGCAGTTTTATTTTCATAAAACTTAGTTGTAACCCGAGTTGAATTGTATAATTCTGGTGGAATGTTATTCAATTTAGTTCTGTGAAAGTGCACAAGTGTAGTGAAAGTAAAAATCAGTGTTAAACATGAAGTTTTCTCGTTGCCTCCAAATCTCCTATTAAGGTTATGGTAAACTTGCCACCGCTTTACTATAGCCCCTGACTTGACGGACTATGACGACTTTGACTGTTTTGAAACACTTTAGGCCTGATTTATGAAAAATCGGGTCATAATTTGATGCAAAATATAACTTGACACTGGCTAAATGCACAAGCCGTGCGAAGCCATAATTAATAGCAAAAAAAAAATGATCCGAGCGATTCATCATCCATAAACTTTACTTTTTATATATCGTTTATTAATGTGAATTTCATACAAAAAAATCAAAACAAAATTTGTCGGACGGCAAAATTACTTGCTATTACCGCTAATAGTAAGTAATTTTGTATATGGGGGCTGAACTAGTTTAGAAAATAGACACATACATAAACCTCCTTTGCGTCGGCACAGTCGGGTAAAATAGCTATTCTTGTGTAAAAGCTATCGTAGCCTTGTAGGCAAGTAACTATGTACAAATTTTTATGAAAAAATCAACGATAAAAAGAAATATACGCACGAACTGCCACCTTCTTCTTTAAAGCCGATTAATATGAAACACCGCAATTAATATAACATAATAATATCATATTACAAACAACAATAACGAAATCACAAAATAAATAAGTAATAAATAACCCCTATTCGCGCTTTTACGACCTTTAATTCTGTAGTAATTCATCGGAAATTGTTTAGGCAAGGGTTGTAAGCAATGCAACCGAGAGGGGCCGGGTGGCGTGGCCTTGTATGTTAACTGTCATATTAACCGCATTTATTTCATTCCGAAGGTCATGGGTTCGAATCCCGATCGGGCGTGCTCTAATGGATTTTTCATGCGAATTTATGTGCGCTTATTAACATTGCTCTTACGGTGAAGGAAACCGTGATGAAACCCGCGGCTTAGTTGACTCCATTGAAGAGTTCTTTCCTCTGACTAAGCTGAAAGGGTAGGTTCTGGGAAAGCCTACTCCATCCTCATGCAAAAAGGACCTCAGTAAAGACTTCTAATTGCGGAATAGCCCGTATACCAAGTAATATTAACTACGAATTCTTTCTTCTGGACACGGTCAAAGTCATATTTTATTTATTTTGTTGGAATTATTCGCTTAAGATCACATTGCATCATCTTAAAAGGAAAGGGTACCGGGGATCTCTCCATACAAACGTAGTATACAGTTTTCTCCCTGGATAATTAATGACACTAGAACAAATATTTTTGTTGCATGAAACCTATAACTCCTATAATTTTATGGCACAAAAATATTTGTGCTAGTGTCATTATCCAGGAAGGAAACAGTCGACTACGTTTGTATGGAGAGAGCGCCGGTACCCTTTCAATACAAATTGATATTTATAGAGTAAGTTTAGTACAAAATACTCTTAGGTCTATCTATGTTTATTTGGGTCAAAATGACCTAAATCTATACATATATTATAAAATGCTTTGTCCTGAACTACTGACTGACTGACCGATCAACGCACAGCCTAAACCGCTGATCGTAGAGACTTGAAACTTGGAGGGTGTGTTCTTTGTATGACGTAGGCATCGGATAAGAAAGGATTTTCCGAAATTGCAATTGAAATTGTAAGGGGGTGAAAAAGGGGGGGAAAGTTTGTATGGGAAAACGCGATTCCTTGATCCATTTCCGACTTCTACGCGGACGAAGTCGCGGGCAAAAGCTAGTAGTAGTTTATAACTTGTAGGTAAGTAAATCTACCTATAGATATTAGTAGAGTATATATAGGTATTCTCCCTCATAGCATCATCTATTCAATCTGTTCATCTGTTCATCTATTCATCTGTTCATCTGTTCCTCTATTCATCATACTTTTCCGATAGTTCCATCATTCAGTTTGATCTATTCAAAACCGTTAGGATAAACAGAGTCCGTTCTATTACATACAAGACTAATCTTCTATTCATTCTACATCCTACCTATCCGATAGGTCCATCATTTCAATTCGATCTATTCAAAAAACTGTTAGTCTAAGTTACCTCATGAATGCATCAGTTATAAAACTGGCCTCGATTTATTCGATTCAGTTCAACAAATCATAACCAGATCACTCTCAGATGAAGTACTGACCTGATCATTCTCTTAAGTTTAAATGACTAGATCATGAGAATTCATAATGTTAAATAGCGGTTATTAAAATAATCGCATACCTACTCACAGTGCATGACACCTCAGGTAGATCACGTCGAATGAAGGTTATAAAATATAAACATGTCCTAATAGGGATGGATACGATGTGCGACGGCATAACGTCAGTCTATTCAACTCCAATATTGATCTGTACCTAAGCATATCAGAAACTTTTATACAGTCGGTTCTTTAAATTCCAGATCATAAGTAAGTATTTATAATGATAAATACCTGCCTAGTAGCTAATTAAAAGAATTACAGTAACAGATTGATTGCACTGAACGAAGATTTTAAAATGTAAACATGCACGTGAATGCATCACTCATTTGATAACACCGCTTCCTAATATAGAAATCACTTAATGGTATGCAATGTACCGTCAGACTATTAACTTCAAATATTGTTTGTAGTAGTTATAATTTTAATCTAATGTACCTGCAATGAACACTTTTATATAATCGTTTCGTACTCTAATAAGTTTTAAACAAGCGAAGTGCAAAATAATTCATAGTTTATGAATAGCAATCGTACATTTCGATTTTAATTAATTTCATGCCTCCAGTGATCGGTCTCTTAATACATGAATAGAATATTTCATCATCATTGTTTCTTTTGCGACTCGTAGGTACTCCCAAGATTTTTATCCATTGGAATAAAATTAAATAGTGATTCTTCACTGTCCTGTAAAAAATAGAATATAATTATTAACAATGTCAATTATTATGAATAAGTACCACATTTATTTATTTATTTCAGTTTTTTTAATACTTACAGCCATTAAAGAATCGTTGTTACTTTTAGATGGTTTCGAAGTGATTGGCATTTAAATAGTATCTGCACCGCGAATTTATAGAATTTTTTTTTGATATTTATAAAGTTCAAAATCGAACAATAATATGATTTATTACAAATCCATTATATGATTTGCTGACACAATTAAAATAAATCTAACAATGTTAGTTGACATCATAGAGTTATAATGCTATAGAGTCACAAACAGACAAATAAAATGTCCACGCTTAACGCCCGCCGGTGCCGACTCGACGCACGCTGCGAAGTAAGCAGAGTTTTTCTTTAGTTATATGGCGGTTTCCTACCTATTATCAGAAGATACGTGTGGAAGCAAGTATCATAACAAATTTCCATATTTTATTTGAGTGTTGTCAGTTAGAGATTGCAACTCTATAGGTTTTGTAACTCTATGGTAGGCACACATTCGTTGTGCTTATAACCGCCAAATTAGGGCCTCCGACACATTCTTCAGGATTAATGTATGGGTTTTAGCATAGTCTGCTATTATGCACATGCAATTATCCTATAACCACACAACACACACTATGAAATTTGTTAGGATAAAACGGAGGGAATTTTGATGGAGGTTATCACTTCACAGTGAGCAAAGCTATAGAAAGCCAAAAACGAAAACCAGAAGAAAAAAATGTAAGTATTTTAAAAAATCGGTATTTTATCATACAATCAATGTATTTGTTTTTATAATTTGTATTAATAATTTATTTATTTTTTACAGGTCGACTACTATGCATTCCTTGTCAGATGACCTGTTCCCGCAATCGGACGAGGAGCCAAAACATGTTTCCAAGGGAAAGAAGCGGGTGATCCATTCGATCGAGCGTGAGAACGACACCCGTAGAGAGTTAGAAAAAAAGAATATTCATACGTAAGTTTTTAACAATATTGTTAACAGTCTAATGACAGCAGGCATGTGAAAAGTTTTTTAATATAGTTCATCTTCATTTCATAGATTACCATCCGAGGATGAGGGGAAGCCGTCGAAGAAGCGACCAGCATCAGTCCCTTCGAAAAAGAAACCGACGATGATCGCACCGATCACCCCACCAGTGCATGTAACGGCGAAAGAACTGTTCGGGGAGTCCGATGACGAAGACGACACACCAACTCCGACTGGTAAACAACTCATACCTTTGCAGTCGGTGTTTGTTAATAAGGTGGCCACGGGGGTGTCCAAACAAATTATGTCGGACAAACGTGGCACTCACTACATTGAGGTAAAGGTGTACCGGTGTTCGGAAATCGAAACCATTCCACCCATAAATAGGTGGCGTTATGCGATTTCTACTTTAAAGTGTAGAACGGACACCGATTCACAATTATGGCAACATCTCAGCAATGTAGTGAATGCTGCGAGAAAGGAATTTCGTGGGGTTCCCAATACTTTCTCATCTTACTTCAGCATGCAACTATAACAAGATGACAATGTAATGAAACATTAAAATTAAAACATGAAATGATTATGTAAAATTATTATCGATAATAATTAAAAGTATTTTAATTTATTTTTTGATTATTTTCTTTGTTTACAGTTAAGATCCCTGAGAATACCCGAGAATCTAATAAAAATGAAATTGTTAAATGTGATAAATGTGAAATCAGAGTAACGAGAAATCAATATCGATATCATTTGAAAACAGAATTACATAAAATGAATTGTTTGATTGCAACTGAATTTAACAATATTTTTATCATTAATACGGCGCTTAAAAATCGAGTAATTAGTTATTGTGTTAAAGCTGAAAATAAGATTTATTCAATACCAGAACATTTTTTATATGATTGTGAAACCGATATTTATAGACTCATAGAAATGAATTTACAGAAACACAAATGTCTTAAGATTCAATTCGAATTATTTGCATTATATTTACTACCGAAAACGAATGAAAAGCAATTGAAATCATTTAATACGAAATATGAAATTATACATGATATTGATGAACTGAAAGATTTATTTAAAATGAAAACTATTGATACGATGAAAAGAAAACTTACCGAATTTGAACACACTGAGTCCGGTTGGACATTTTTATCGCTAAGTCATTTAGAAATAAATATAAATAAATATTGTCCTTTGCGAGGAGGTACGTATATAAAACTGCCTCCTCGCGTGGGTAATACTAAAAGCTGTATTAATGTTAAAAATAATGATGAGTTTTGTTTTCTTTGGAGCATTTTAGCTGGGCTTTATCCATGTGATAAAAACTCGGATAGATGTAGCTCCTATCCACATTTCTCAAATATATTTAATGTGAATGGAATGAAATTTCCTCCATCATTTCAAGATATAAAGATCTTTGAAAAGAATAACTCAAATATAAGTATTAGTGTGTTTGGCTTAGACAAAAAGAGTAAATATGTGACTGGACCTTTATATATGAGTGCTAATAAAAGAATTAATCATTTTAATTTACTATATATTGAAAACAATGGAAAAGGACACTACTGTTTAATAAAAAATCTGGTGAAATTAGTTCGAAGGCAAATAACAAAATACAATGGTAATGTTTATCTCTGTGAATCATGCTTGCAGTGTTTTAGCAGTAAAGAAAAATACAAAAAACATTACTGTTCCAAAGTTTTGCAAGTATTACCGAAACCTGATACGTATTTAATGTTTAAACATTTTGAAAGACAACAAAAGGTTCCTTTTATAATATACGCTGATTTTGAGAGTTTATTAGAAAAATATTCAGATGCCTCACAGAGTGCGAACACTACAAAATATAAAATTCATAAGCCTTCATGCTTTGGTTATTATGTTTGTTGTTCATTTGATAGTTCTTTAAACAAATTAGTAACCTATCGTGGTAAAGATGCATCTGAAGTTTTTATCAAATATTTAATGGAAGATGTGAAATTTATAAATGAGTTGATTAAGTCTAATAAACCAATGCTACAATTAACCGAAAAACAGCAAAATGAATACGATTCAAGCATTTATTGTCATATTTGTAAACATTTATTATTTGGTGATAAAGTTCGTGATCATGATCATATTACTGGCGAGTATAGAGGCGCCGCTCATTCATATTGCAGCCTCAATTTCAAAGTATGTCCATTTATACCAGTTGTGTTTCATAATTTATCTGGTTATGATTTACATTTATTCATAATGGAGTTAACAAAATATGATGGTTCAATTAATGTTATACCAAAGACTAAAGAAAAGTACATAACAATCACAAAGTCATTTGAAATAAATGAGAACAAATCCTGTGTAAATGTGAAATTTATTGATTCTTTCCTATTTTTAAGCGCTAGCTTAGATAAGTTGAGTAAAAGTTTAAATGATATTGATTTTATCCATACTTTAAAATTGTTTACTACTCCTATTGAATTTGAGTTAATGAGAAAAAAAGGAATTTATCCTTATGACTACATGAATAGTTTCTTGAAATATTCAGACACATGTTTACCACCTAAAGAATTATTTTATAACAGTTTATCAAAACAACATATATCTGATAGTGATTATAAACATGCGCAAAATGTTTGGGATGAATTTGACATAAATGACATGGGTGAATACACTGATTTATATTTGAAATGTGATATTTTATTGTTAACTGATATATTTGAAAACTTTAGAACCATGAGTTTGCATTACTATAAGTTAGATCCAGCTTATTATGTTACCGCACCAGGCTTTAGCTGGGATGCGATGCTCCTTTATACTGACGTTCGATTAGAATTAGTTACTGATCTTGAAATTTATCAAATGTTGGAAAAAGGTATTCGAGGTGGTTTAGCACAATGTTCGCTGAGACATGCTCAAGCTAATAATAAGTACTTACCAAATTTTGATTATTCAAAGCCATCGAGTTTTTTATTATATCTAGATTGTAATAACTTGTATGGATTTGCTATGATGAAAAAAATGCCAATATCTGATTTTAAGTTTTTATCACCCGAACAAATCAGCAATTTAAATATTGAAACTATTTCGGATGATAGTGAATACGGATACATTTTGGAAGTTGATTTAGAATACCCTTATAACTTACATGATGCTCATTGTGACTTACCTTTCGCTGTAGAGAAACTTATTCCACCAGGCAGTAAATCAGCAAAACTAGTAGCAAATCTATATAATAAATACTGTTATGTAATTCATTATACTCATTTAAAGGAATGTTTAAAACAAGGTCTCGTATTGAAAAAAATTTACCGTGTAATAACATTTAGGCAAGAAAGTTTTCTAAAGAAATATATAGATTTAAATACAAGTTTACGTCAGGCTTCAAAATCTGATTTTGAAAAAGACTTTTTCAAGTTGTTGAATAATTCAATCTTTGGCAAAACTATAGAGAATAAGCGAAAACAAGTGAATGTGAAACTAGTATCTGAATGGGAGGATAATAATAATGTAACAAATAAACGTGTTGGTGCTCGAAAACTAATTGCTAAACCGAATTTAAAATCAGTATCAGTATTTTCAGAAAATTTCGTAGCTATTCAGTTAAGTCTAGAAAAAATAACGTTAGATAAACCGATCTATGTGGGATTCTCAGTATTAGAGTATGCAAAAACACATATGTATCAATTCCATTATAATTTTATCAAACAAAAGTATGGAGAGAATGCTAAACTTTGTTACACTGATACTGATAGTCTTTTATATTTAATTAATACAGATGATGTGTATGAAGATATTAAACACAGTATTGAGGTGTTCGATACCAGTAATTTTGATAAAAACAATCCTTATGGAATCCCCATAATAAATAACAAAATACCTGGCTTGTTCAAAGATGAAATGGGTGGTGAATTAATAACTGAGTTTGTAGGATTGAGAGCTAAACTTTACTGTATTAAAAGTAGTGGCGAGGAGATCAAAAAGGCTAAAGGTGTATCTAAGTCTGTAACGAAATCTTTAAATATAGCACATTATTCCGATTGTTTATTGAATGATAAAGATTTAAAATGTAAGATGAATACGATTAAGTCTTTGAAACATACTTTGTATTCGCAAGAAGTGAATAAATTAGTATTAAATCGAAATGATGATAAACGTCAAATACTAGCGAATCAAGTTGATACTGTAGCTTGGGGGCACTATGCATACATTTAGTTATAATTTAAATATGTATTTTATAGTTTAAATAGTTCGTAATAATGTTCAATAAATTGTATATGTTTATTAATTACAATGTTTCACTTTTACCTCATGATTAATTTTGTCAGATCTTATTCGTTTAGTCTAGAGTGGGGCACAATATCTATATAATGGCAATTAATAAGCAATATTCATCATTTGCCTAATAATGAAGTTTAAAAAACAACCGCTAAGCTTGGACGTCGCTCCTATTAATGTAGAAGCAAAATCACAGTTTATAAAACATAGTGAATTATTACCTAATAGTATTCGTTGTCTGATTTGTGGGCCATCTAACTGTGGTAAAACTAATGTAATGGTTACTTTGTTGTTACATAAAAACGGCCTTAAATTTAAGAATTTATATTTATACACAAAAACCCCATTTCAAAGTAAATATTGTTTTCTTAAAGAAGTGCTGTTAAACGTTCCTCAAATCAAATACTATGTATTGAGTGATGATAGTGAAGTTATACATCCAAATGATGCATTAGCGAACACGGTTATAATATTTGACGACGTGGTTTGCGAAAATCAGATCAACATTCGTAATTATTTCGCCATGGGGAGACACAGCCAAATCGATTGCTTTTATCTATCACAGACATATTCAAAGGTACCAAAACAGTTGATTCGTGATAACACAAATTTATTATTGCTCTTCAAACAAGACGAAATTAACTTGAAGCATGTATACAATGAGCACGTGAATTCAGATATGTCATGGAATAAGTTTAAATATATTTGTTACAATGTTTGGCAGAAGAGGCATAGTTTTTTAACTATTAATAAAGACTCTGAATTGAATAAAGGTCGGTATAGAAAAAATCTAGACACCTTTATATACTTATCCTAAAATGCAATATTATCATTTGCAGTAGATAAGTGAGAGCGAATACACAAAAAAAATGAGTCTTAATATTAAAGAACAAATAATTACATCATCAGACAACATAAGAAATAAGCTTAAGCAGTTAAGAGATATGGAAGATCAGAATAGTCATGAACTCAATAAAATATTTAAACCTGTTACTGAACCTCTAACACAAATGTTGGAATCTAATCAAAATAATGTGAAATGTGACTTTAATGTGAGTACTATAAGAGTGCCAGTAAAATTAGAAGGTCCCTTAACCTCTACACCAAATAAACAAACATTGCGTGAAAATTCAGAAATAAATCAATTAGATGACTCAGCAACCTCTACATCATTAACATCGAATAAACATTCGTCGGATGAAGATTCAGAAACAGAGAATTTGGATTCAAACTCGGAATATTATACCGATACGGAAAATAAAGACCTGTCTATAACAAAAAAATATCTGAGTAGTCTTTATGAAATAAATATTCCTTTTGGAGTCCGGAAAGTAGGTGATCAATTAATGATGGGTAATTCTATCGTGAAAATAATTTCTTCAGTTGACGGCGACCAGGAACCGTGTCGAATAAAAATTGATAATGATGAATATCAATTGACTGCGGGACTAAAAGAGGTATTATTACACAAAAAACCGAATCTAACAGTGGTTACTAAAAATGATAAAAAAGTTTATAAAAACATTTTGATAAAAACGAATGCTCATAAGCGTGATTATGATAATAAAGGTCAGTTGAAAGGAGACAAAAGCGATAAATATGGACAAATTATTAAACCTATGTTTATTGAGGATAATAATAAAAAACATGGTGCTGGTATTTTAAATGTTTTAAAGAGATATAGAACAAATACTGATTTCATCTATTGGGATGATCCTAATGAGCTAGTCGAAAGATTGAAACTTCTTATTGCTTCCAAACAAGCTGGAAATACTAATCAAGACAATGAAATTATTTCAATCGTAGAAGAACTACAAGAAGCGGGCATAATAAAATCATAAAAAACATAATCATATCAAAGATTTGTTAGTTGTTTAACAGTCGTTAAAGATTATAGAAGCTTAAAATGAGTAAAGAAGATGTGGTGAATGAAATACACAAAAATGCAAGAGTCAATTTCCCTCGCAGATGTGTTTTACTTAGAGACATAGATGATCTTTGGCAAGCTGATCTGATTGATGTGCAAAAAATATCGAATATTAATTCAAATCATAATTTTATACTTATCGTGATTGACTGTTTTTCTAAGTATGTTTGGGTCAGACCGTTAAAAAATAAAACTAAAGACTCTGTAACAACGGCATTTCAATCAATTTTGTGCAATGGTAGAGTTCCTGTAAACTTACAAACAGACTGGGGTAAGGAGTTCTACAATAAAAGTTTTAAAAAGGAGATGCAAGCACATTCAATAAACCATTACTCAACATATTCAACTAAAAAGGCTTCAATAGTTGAACGAGTAATACGTACTATAAAAGGTAAACTTTATAAAACTTTTAGTTTGAAGGGTAACTTCAAATGGATTGATGGAACCTTAGAAAAAGTTGTGGATGATTACAATCACACTAAACATAGAACTATTCATATGTGCCCGGCGAAAGTGAATAAACATACAAAACACATTGTGATGCAAAGATACCGCATTCTTAACAAACCAATAGTTAAGAGAAAAAGTCATTTTGTTGTCGGCGATGTAGTACGGATAAGTAAGCATAAAGCATGTTTTGAGAAAGGTTACACTCCAAATTGGTCGACTGAGTTATTTAAAGTAATTGTTGTTCAGAATACTGATCCACCAACTTATGTACTAGAAGACTCAAGAAAAAATAAAATCGTAGGATCATTTTATGCTCAAGAGCTACAGAAAACTAAAAATCCTGACGTGTATTTAGTTGAAAAAGTCCTACAGAAAAAGGGAAATAAAGTTTTTGTTAAGTGGTTAGGATTGCCATCTCAGGAAAATAGTTGGATAAGCAACACTAATATATTATAAATTGCAAGCCTAATTTCATCATTCTTCGTTTACATATGGAAGGGAAAGGTCTTGTGAATAATATTATAAATCATCTACCGTTTGAGTTACATCTCCCGGGCTATAATTACTGTGGACCAGGAACAAGATTACGTGAGAGACTTATCAGAGGCGACAAGGGTGTGAATCAACTTGACGAATATTGTAAACAACACGATATTGCATATTCGAAAACAGATAATTTACAAGCCAGACACGCAGCAGATAAGATCTTAATGAGAATGGCTAAGACAAGAGCATCATCATCCCAAGCGAACGCAGGAGAAAAGCTTGCGGCAAATTTTGTCAATAAAGCAATGTTGGTTAAACTATCGCAGGGAGCGGGATTAAAAAAAAGTTTTAAAAATGTTGTTGCCTATGCGAAAAAAAATATTCGTAAAGCAAAGCCTACGTGTAAAAAGATGGCAATCGATTTGGCTATAGCTGCTATTAAAGATCTTGTATCTAATTCCGAAGTGAAAATTCCTCGGGTGATACCACTACCGAAGACAGGAGGATTCTTACCATTAATACCGATCATTACAGGATTATCTGCCGCCGGTGCTTTTGTTAATAAAACATCTGCTATAGCACGAATGATTAAAACGTTTCAAAGTGCGCAAAAAACATGGAACAAGGTGAAGACGCTTAATCAGAATTTTGAGCCAGTATGTTTAGGGGGAGGACTAAAGCTCAAACCATATAAAAGTGGTCTGGGTATTTACACTTCGACAAAAAACTGAATAAGCAGCTACCTAATCGCCCTCTTACCAATATTGATATAATGAAATATTCCAAAAATATTCCATATTTTCGAGGTGTGTTCATGAGAGATCAATTACCTAAACGCCCTCGTAAAATCGAATGTGGTATAATTAATTTGGATAGCTCTAAAAATCAAGGCACACATTGGGTAGCTTATGTTAAGAAAAATAATTACATTGAATATTTTGATAGTTATGGTGATCTAAAACCACCAACAGAATTTATAAAATATGTAGGGAACAGCATTCAGTATAATTATATCAATTATCAAGGCAGTCATCCATATAACTGTGGTCATTTATGTCTTAAATTTCTTGAAACTTGTATGCTTTAATTTCAAATAAATTGTATGATTGAGGTGTAATAAATCAGTGTTCGTTTATGCTTCAATTGAACAAGAAGCATTTTGTTTTTACTACAAGTATTAATTGTAAAAATTATGATTGATTTCAATATTAAAAAAAGTAAGAAAAGTGTTAGTAAACCGACAAAAACTAACAGTTTAAATCACGACTCCATTAAACACACACGTGTTGTACCAGCACTCAGTGAGATTAACAAAGAGTTTTTAAGAAATTTGGGATTTCGACTATGAGTATCTTACAAATCAATGAAGCACCTCATTTTGACAACTCTATCGAGGGTTATGAAGTACATTCATATACTCCGTACACAAATAGCTTCAAAGAAAACGATGAAATACGAATACCGATTAATCAACAAGACATTTATCTACTACCTTCAGCCAGTTCTATTTTCATTGAAGGATGCATAGAAGTATTTACGAAGGATACTGTAGGAAAATTTGTAAAAAAGGAGTGCCAATTTAACAATAACCCTATACCGTTTCTTTTTCATGATATAAGATATGAGATAAATGGAGTTGAAATTGATCGTATTAGACATGTCGGTATTACTTCTACAATCAAATTTTATACTTCAATGAATGAGGGAGAAAGTAAACAGGCTGCTCTGTGGGGATGGAACTTGAATGGGACAAAATCTATGAATGGTTTTTTTAATGTAATATTACCGCTGAGTAAACTATTAGGATTTGCTGAAGACTATAACAAAATTGTATTAAACTGTAAACATGAATTAATATTAACGAGATGTAAATCGAATGCCGATGCTTTCATACTTGATAAGGATGACCGTGTATCAGTCAATATTGAGAGAATTCAATGGCGTGTACCTCATATTAAAGTATCCGATCGAGAAAGATTACTACTCTTAAAGCAATTAGAAAAAGATAAGCCAATACAAATAGCATTTCGGAACTGGGACACATATGAATATCCACTTTTACCTAAAACAAATAAGCATTCATGGTCAGTCAAAACTGCCTCCCAACTCGAAAAACCTCGATATGTTATATTTGGTCTTCAAACAACTAAGAAAAATTTAAAGGACAGAAATTGTTCCTTGTTTGATCATTGTAATTTAACTAACGTTACATTGTTTTTGAATTCGCAAACATATCCATATGATGCGCTTAAGCTTAACTTTGATAATGATAAATATCGTATATTATATGAAATGTACATCAGATTCCGTCAGTCTTACTACAACACTCCAGTTGACCCGTTGCTTAATATCATTGACTTTAAAGAAAAAGCACCTTTGTTTGTAATTGACTGTTCAAGACAAAATGAAACATTAAAAACAGGGCCAGTAGATGTCAGGCTAGAAATAGAAAGCGATAAAGATTTTCCTGACCAAACGAGTGCCTATTGTCTCATAATCAACGATCGAATTGTAGAATATAAACCTCTGAGCAGTACAGTTCGCAAGATATCATGAAGTTAATAGTCGATGTTCAAGGTTTTAAAACAGAATTAAATCAGTTTATACCTAAAGAGATAGCTATTCTGGATAATAAAGGACTACAATGCTTTTTAATACGACCACCATATCCGTTTTATGATTTAACTACAAAAGAAAAAAGACAGGTTGACTGGATTGAAAGAAATAGAAACGTTTATTGGAAGGAAGGATTCATTTCTTTTTTGAATTATAAAAATCTGATTGCACCTATACTTGATAATAAGCGTATTTATGTTAAAGGTGAAGAAAAAGCTAAATGGGTTAAAGAAATATTTGATAATCATAATGTTGTTAATATAGAGAATTTGAACTGTCCTAATTTTTATGCTTTATCTAATATTTACAGTGAATGTAATGATGTCTATACATGTATCTATCATAAGAATGTTTGTGCTTTAAAAAATGTAATCTGTTTAAATAAGTGGTGTGTTGATAATAAAGAAAGATTATATTAACGAAATTATGTTTTATTTATTAACCTACTCTACTCATATAAATCTACTTTAAACTGCCTTAGTGTTAGTCTTATACAGAAATCTTAATTGATCAGTCAACAGAAATCACAATTCAAGAATAATGGAGGGATTTTATTGTTGTTCAAAGAAATGTATCGATATGACTGGAAGTGATGGTATCGATGGCCGCGCTTGTCATATTTGTCGAGCATACAGTTTCTGTCATTGTGAATGTGTGACATATATGAAGAACTTACCGTTTCTTTACAAGCTTTACATCATTTGGTGTAAGTTTAGGAAACTATGTACCTAATATAAATTACTAATAAATATGTGAATTGTTGAATCAAGGTGTTTCATTCCAAGAGTTAAATGCATTCGTTTTGAATAGATCGAATTGAAATGATGGACCTATCGGATAGGTAGGATGTAGAATGAATAGAAGATTAGTCTTGTATGTAATAGAACGGACTCTGTTTATCCTAACGGTTTTGAATAGATCAAACTGAATGATGGAACTATCGGAAAAGTATGATGAATAGAGGAATAGATGAACAGATGAATAGATGAACAGATGAACAGATTGAATAGATGATGCTATGAGGGAGAATACCTATATATACTCTACTGATATTCACTGTTGAACTTCAACTCTAATTAAATGAAGGCCATAGTAACCGTCAAAATCTGGATACAATTGAATAAGTACAAATGATTTAATAGCCCTTACAAAATTACATAATAGGTGTAATTCACAACAATTTGTTTACCATGGACTTGCAAACTCTTGCAAAACCACCCTAAAGCCGGAGGTAGTCGCCAAACGAAAATGGCATGTCGCCTTTGCATAAAGTAATTGGTTTTTAAATTCTTTCTGTACAGTTTGTAGATCTTTACCGACATTTTGGTATAATTTTTAACCGACTTTTAAAAAGTTCGTCGCGTATATATTTATGCATGTTCTTGTACCTATTACTCGAAGACGGTTCAACCGATTCAGATGATTCTTTTTTTTGAAAAGGGTATGTATATACCCTACCTGTAGTATTACAGCGGGGTGGCTTCATAACAGTTTGGTAAGCATCTGAGGGATCTAATGGAAGTGATGAACAGAATTGCACTTTGAGCGTGTAGCAAATTGCTCATTTTTCATTCGACAA
Organism: Idaea straminata; assembly: GCA_951213275.1. Taxonomy (NCBI): domain Eukaryota; kingdom Metazoa; phylum Arthropoda; class Insecta; order Lepidoptera; family Geometridae; genus Idaea; species Idaea straminata. The sequence continues at coordinate 1,413,715 of OX577862.1, forward strand.
AAATTCCGTCACCTACCTATTTTCCCTAAGCAATGCGGCGGCATTGCTTGATTTTTAGGCAAAATATGTAGGTGACAATGTAGCAATGTAGTCGAATAACAACACGTGTTTCGGACTCGATTCTTGCGTTTAATTTTTTCCGTGATTAGGTGATCTGCAGACATTTCTTTGAGTTTGAATATTTCTGGGAAAATACCTATTAGGTACATATGCTAAGCCATTTAAATTTCGTACCTACTTAAAAAACTTAAGTAAAAATAAGCAAGTACCTTAAAAATAAGTAGTAGAGACATAACCCAGCTGCGTTGAAGGAAGTAACCCACCTGCCTCACGCACACAGGCCCGCATCTAAAGCTCGGCACAATAGCCAGATAATACGGGATGCTGTGCTCTGTGCCGCACTCATACCCAGGTAAAATATGGTTCAGTAGGAAAAGGCACGAGTTTTTGACGTTGCGAATTCAACTCTTTGATGGATGGCTTTGATTAGAAGGTTTATTGTACCTTGTTTCTTAATTTTTTTTTTGTCATTGAATTTTATACTTTTTGATAGGTATAATGACACGTCTTGTTATTTTCTTTTTGACTGTACTGAATTTCTGTCCGGTTTAAATTCAGTATTCAGAATATGGTTTAAATAAATAGAATCTTAGGGCTGCTGATATTCTGGCAATCTAATTATCTGACCTACTCAGAAACCGAACAAAGAAATACACTTCTTCAGATTTTGACCTAAAAACGAAATTGACTATCTCCGTTTCTGAAATCTACCGCCGTAATCCTTAGAAGAGTTCCGAACCTAGTAAGGACAATAAAAAAAACGTGTGGCACTCGGGGACTGCCGCGATAAAAGCTACTACGGTACCTAGCGATTACTATAAATATGCTATAGGAAAACTAATTTTACAGACATTTAGTTCTATTCTATATTGGTTTGTAATTTGTTCTGTCTTTGTTTACCCAACATCATTTATGTCGAGTGGCCAGCGATGTCCCCTTTAGGCATAGTCCTTCGGAGATTCTGTTCATATGTACTAGTTTTGCTTGTTACAAGGAATGTGTACATTTTATGGCCAGTAAAAGTTTGTAAAGACGTGGCTTTATGGGCTCAATCAGCAGTTTTTGCCTTCCGTTTGGTATTAAAAAATTTTAATTTTGTTAAATGGGTGAAAAATAAGCCAATCTAGTAGGTATTGCAAATCTATAACTTTGTTAAATGAGTGTAAAATAAGCCAATCTAGTATAACAAATAAATATTTTTGTTAAATGGGTGAAAAAATAAGCCAATCTAGTATTGCAAATCTATAATTTCGATAGATGGGTGTAAAACATTCTCGAACTGGTCCCAAAATATGTGGCGCGGAACTCTAAAAATCTTAGCTACCGAGATCTTTTGTGGACGCACTTTACCTACCTTCCTGCAGTATGTAGGTATATTAAGTTGAGGGCAACTTGATATCCTAGACTCGAATGATCCAGGTGGCCAACGTACAAATAATTACAGACTTGAATGGCCAACGGCCAAGGTTAAAGGGGACCGTCTTCAATTCATCATACATTCATTATAAACTTACACGGGTTGATTTAGTTTAAGTAATTTTTGTAAAAAGAAGTACCTATATACTTGCTGTTGCTCGCGACGTGTGGTAGTTTTGTTTTATATACTATTTATTACAAAAATCTTCCTCGAGAACCACTCTATTTATTGGTGAAGACTAGCTGTTGCCCGCGACTTCGTTTGCGATGTGGTTTTGGGTTATATAGAATACCTAGCATTTTTCGGCATAGATACAATTTATCATTCGGTGTAAGTTATAAAACAAAATAGGTAGTTACATTGTTTTTAAACTATATTTTTAATTGATTTGGCGAAGGCACTTTACTTACTCATACTCCGAAAGTAGGTCTAAAGATGCCTGAAGAGCGTGTAGAAAGAAAAACTTTCAGCCCTAGGGAAAATCGCTTTCACTGACAGCTGTCATGTCAAATTATGGCTTCGCACGGCTCATCCATACTGCCAGAGTATTGACAGAGAGTATATAATAGGTTTTTTCTTAGTAATCGAATTCAGGTAGATATATTTAGTTCAAGATATCTTATTTAATAAAATAAATGTAAAGGTGAAAATGGTCAAAGCGACGTATGACCATGCTGCGCCTCTGCCGGCGCCCTGTCAAGATGTTGCAGATGTGGCTTTATGCGACCGTGCGGTCAGTGTTGTTCCTTGAGTAAAAAAATACTGGCAGGAAATGCTTGGATTTTGAATGATTTTAATTAGTATTATCTTTTGTTATTTTATTATGTTTTTGTGTTAAGTTTAATCTGGTTTTTCATTTATGATTTTGTATTTTGTGTAAATAACATTTTCTAGACAAACCGTGTTACAAAAACTGTAATTTAAATCTACGGACTTCGCGTCATTACTCAGTGTTGGCAAAACTAATTAATAAAAATCACTTCGGTAAGTACCGACGTATTTGAGTATTGAAAACATATTGAAAACAAACAGCAAAAACAAAAAAATCTACATAATCTATAACCTCTTTGGTCCCAACCTTGTAAGAGGATCAGGTAGTATGGAGTCTCTCATTCACTCTCGTTATTAGGAAGAATTTTATGTTTATTCGTAATGAAAAGCACAGTGTTTACCTCGGGTTTGTTTTGTTTACCCAAGGTGTGAAAGTCACTCATTTAGTCCCTCGAACTATTAGCGCCCTCGCTACGCTCGGGCGCCAAACTCCGTCTCGGGACTCAATGAGTGACTTTCACACCTTGGGTAACAATGTACTATTTTTGTTAATTTTTCACAAATAAAACATAATACACAACAATATGATAAGCTAAAACTAAGTCCAATTTCTATTCGCACAAATTTTTCAAAATACTTTGTCTTCCTAGTTATCTTTAGATTTTTGTAAATTAAAGAAAAAATAATTATCAACTACCTTTGTGTCTCGATTCATATTCTTCAATTAATCATATAAGAGGTTATTATAGTATTTATTACACCAACATCATGCAAATAATAATCTATTTTGGTGCAAATAATAATATACATTGTTTTTATTATCAAATAATAATATTAATGATTTAAACGAAAGGCCATTGGACAGAACAAATACTAATACTTAAAATAACGCGATGCACATTGAGATCCTTATATATTGATAGCAGGCATTACGTTGAACAAAAAATGCTTTCACACCAAACATCTAAAGCATCTCGGAAACGGGGTATTTGAAGGAACATGATGTCCTATGATTTCACAAAAGTGCACGGTGCTCTTTGAGACTCATACCTATCGATAGAGGGCATCGAAAAAAAAAACAAATAATAAAAACACCAACCCTCTAAAGCGTTTTCGATACAGGGTTTTTGAAGAAACGTGATGTTCCTTGATTTTCTAAGTGTGCGCGGTGACTTTATGCCAAAAATAATTGTGTAAAATTATGTTATGCCTAGTTTAGGTTTTTATGTCAAAACCGATTATTCCAAAACCTTTATGCCAAACTACAAAAGGACATTCAACTTCTAAAGCGAGACGTTTCGGAAATGGAATATTTAAAGAAAAATGATAACCTATAATTTTTCAAAAGTTTGCGGTTCACTTTGAGTCCCATACCTATCGAAAATGACAAATAATGCCATCAAACAAAACCTATAAAGCGTTGGGCATAATTTATTCATCGGGTCTAAAATCACAGCGCAAAAAACATAACATAACATATAACCACGCTACCATACTGAATGTCCGGACCCCTTTTCCAATTTTCTAAATTCTTGACCAAAATACCCAGTTTTTTTATTAGGTAGCTGGCAGGCCTACGTAATTTTGGGAAAAAAATGATTTTTACAAATAACTACCTGTATATTTTTTAGCCGACATCAAAAAAGGAGGAGGTTCTCAATTCGTCACGTATATATTTATTTTTTTATGTATGCTCGCTGATTACTCGTAAACTCTTGGAGCGATTTGGAAAATTCTTTTTTTGTTTTTACTATTTAAGGTTTCCGCTACTTGAACTCATAATTCAAACTATAGCAGGAGAAAAGCGCGATAGAAGTGTACCATCGGAGGTCTTCGGTAAAGGAGATCGGTAATATTATGTAGTAGTACCTCTTTGTACTAACCTCATTTTCAGTTTCACGTAGGTAGTATTAAATGCAAACTATTTGGTTTTATGACAGCTGTCATCTTGAGCGGAGGCATGTACTGCAGCCCTACCATGACTTTTTGAAGAACTCGAAAAAAAAAGAAACACTTTTTCGATCTCTCTCTTGTCCGTATGTCTGTCAGTGTGTCACTACCGATATTCTCAGAGACGGGTGGACCTAGTAAGTTGATTTTTAGGAAGTTTCATAGTAAATACTCAATTTATTATGTTTAATCGAATACGTAAAAAACCCGTGGTAAGGGTACTGTTCCCTTCTGACGTTCGATTACGTTTTACGACGGAAAAATGTTTCGATTTCACATTTTTTAAATGTTTTTTTATCAAATATCTTAATTATTGTATTAAACTCAAATTGAAACATACCCTAAATGTTAATCTGATATTTCCTGAACATATTTGTGTGGACCTTGTCGAAATCTGTTCTGTAGTTTATGAGATTACCTGGTTCAAACAAACAAACAGACAGACAAACAGACAAAAATTCTAAAAACCACCCTATCGTGTTCAGCTAACGATTTAAAGACGACCTGTGTATTTTTTTTCTGGATATCTTACAATTACAGATTTTTTGATGTCTACAGATTTATTATATGTATAGATAGCATAAAAATCGGTGCGTAGTATTTTAGTTTATAGCGAACAGACAGACGCGGCGGAGGACTTTGTTTTATAGTATGTTTGTGACACTGAAGGCAGCTGAACTGGTACCATGGAAAGAAAACTCGTAGGCCAAGTTTTATTCTGATAGTGTTGGCTTAGTTGCAGATACCTCGATTTTCATTCCGAAGGTCGTGGTTTCGAATTCCGAAGCCCGTTGTGCAGCAGGATTTATCCCAGGAAAACTTTTTATGCGCTAATTAACATTGTTTAAAGGAAATCGTGATGAAACTCAAACAAAAATGTTGGTAGCGTATTTCTACCCGACTACGGCGAAGCCAAAAGGGAGGGTTAGGCTTTCACGACTTTCGCAATGAAGGGCAAGGTATAACACAGCTCTTGATTATTTTTATAGCGTATTTTTAATAAGGTACCGACAGCTGAGGGCTGTTATATTAATTAAAAACTAAGTATTTCGTAAAAAAAGGAAAACTGCTTAAAAACAGGCCATTATATGATTGTTTGCTTTATTGTCAATCTAAACAACAATTCATTTGTTTATTTTCTTGTTACTTTGTCACTTATATTAAGATTTTAGTGGCTCGTAGGTCTCACCCGCAAGTACCATTTTCAGGCAGGATTGAAGAATGTTGGCATGTAGTTAGGTACTATTGATCGGTACCTATACTTGTGTTTATACTCGTATGAAGCGAGATGAGATGGTTCGTTTAGCGGTACAAAGAGTACAAACTCATTTCCAGTTCACAACGCGATTTGGTTTTATAGACATTCATTCCATTGCTAAGCTTTCATGTCTACCTTAGTTTTTAATTGACGGCCACTGTTGCTTAGTGATTAAACTTGTTATTCATATAGTGCGTTCAATCCCCGCTATGCAACAATTATAGGTAAGTGGGGAAAATTTGAACCAACATACGACTTTTTAAACGACTTAAAAAAAGAGTAGGGTATCAATGTTATCAATCTGAATGTTTACCATAACACAAGCCTGGTTGCGCTTGAGGCTAGATGGCGCTGTGTGTACTGTGTTACATTAATTTAATTGTTTTGTATCAATAAAAAGTTCGTTTGCAATAAGGCATCAACAGTGGAGAAACACCGTAGAGTTTTTAAATTGCAGTCTTTCAGCTCAAGCAAGACTTTAAAAATCACCACTTGAGTTAAAAACATTGTAATAAAAGCAATTTTAGTATTACTAGGCCTTCATGCCGACTGTAAAAAAATCTCTCTACAGTACAGGATGATTAATTTGAAAAACTCAGTAAGAAAACCTTCTTAGAAGATCTGACGTTCGACGACGCATTTAATGTTTTGTTTAATTTGGTATAGTTTGCGAGAAAAATTCGATATTTTAAATAAAAAGTTTTTTTATCACAGTTGCTCATAAAGTGGATCTTATTCAACCGATTTTAGGCTCATAATCCAACGTATTACACATGCGTGCGTTATGCATTATCTCGACGCTACTAGTGTGTTATAACTAAGTTATCCCGATAAGTTAAATTGGTATCATACTGCTAATTACATGTTAGGTATATGAAACATTCTTAATTTATCTGGGTTATACTGTTTTGATGGATAAAATAAAGTAGGTACAAAAAAGAGGTTTTACTCCAGCAATGAAGGTTGCCTATAAAGTCGGTTTACGAACGAAAATACGTGATAATGACTTAGAAAACGATTAAAAATTGAGTTGTGTTTATTTTTTGTTTTTTCTTTACTTAAATATATTGTTTTTCCGTACCATTGTATTTTGTTCTTAACCCCCGGCGCAAAAACAAATAGAAAAAACCCTAAAAAATATTGTATGTCAGACGAGGCTGTATAGGTAAAAAGCCTTTAGCCTGGCCTTTCCGGAGCATAATTAAAAAAAAATATTGCCTTAAAAAATGTGAACATAGACTTTATCACAAATATTTTGTTAATTATTATTTTGTTTTCTTTTCAAGTCTTTTCTTTTATTCGCAACTGTGATAAAAAACGTCGTACGATATACGTGTGGAATTGATATTTGCATCTTGGCTTCTTTAACACGCTCGCTACCGCTCGCGCGTCATAAACCGCCTCTATGCAAAGATCAATTTACCACACTTATATCGTAATGTACTATTTTTTAATTTAAGAATTAACATACTTAACCTTAAAATTTTACAAACAAATGTTTTAATTTCCAAAAGTCGAAAAGCAAAAGTTGAGAGGTGTATCAAATTCTTATATTACCAATCCTACGTTTGTGTGTGTGTGTATGTTTGTTACTCCTTCACGCTAAAACTACTAAACCGATTGCAATGAAACTCGGTAAGTATGTAGATAGCTGGAGACCTAGATTAACATATAGGCTACTTTTTATCCCGATATTCCCACGGGATCGGGACTTACGCGGGTGAAACTGCGGGGCTCAGCTAGTTACCAATAAATGTTAAAGTATTTTGCTCCTAAGATATGTTTCCTGGGATGGTATACCTTTATAATACATTTTTCAATTACCTGAGTTTTTTCCTTAGAAAGGTACATAGGTAGGGTATTTTAACCGACTGGCTGCGCAGGAGTGTAGCCTTTTGTTGTTATTTCCGGGGACCTTTGAGATCTTTAGATGAATATCGCGTTGAGTCGGTTGCTTTCATTATGTTAAGTATTTTGATTTACAAGGTAGATAGAATTTAGGCTTCGGTTATTCAAGCAATTGTAGTTGATTATGTACAGACAGACAACAAAAGGACATCTCCACTATTAGAATGCTTTCCAAGTGTGTTAGTACTAGCTTCGCCCCGCGGTTTTACCCGTGTAAGTCCAGATTCCGTGGGAATATCAGGATAAAAAGTAGATCTCCAGCTACAGAACATGCCGAGTTTCATCGTAATCGGTTCAGTAGTAGTAACACACACACATACTAACACCACAAACTTTTACATTTATCATAGTAGTATGTATAATAGTAGTACTAGTTTTATTAGTAGAAATTAGGATAGGATATTTTTAAGTCCTGCTTAATTTTGAATTAAAAAAGTTAATTTTAGACCCTAATTAAGTTGGATATGCACTTTGTTGCCGCCTGTACAGTAGGATAGCATAAATAATGTTTCATGTTCAGCTTATAATAGGGTAGGCATCTATCATAATTTGGCAGGAGAAAATTTAGATACTGAGAAATATATTTTTATCAAACCAATTTAGGATGAAAATATGCAACCACTTCTAATCAAATCTATACAATCACAAGATAAACATTGAATGAAAAAAAAAGCCAAAGGCTAATAAAAATAAGCTTTAAAACCCAATGAGTAACCCATAGCATCTATGCTTACTAATATTTAAAAAATATTGTTTTTGTTTGTTTCTTTATTTGCTCTGAAACTACTGAACTGATTTTGGTGAAACTTGGTATGAGGATACGATGATTTATTAAGAGCAACATGGGGTACTTTTTATCCCGATAATCCTACGGGATCGGGACTTACGAGGGTAAAGCCGCGGATTGCTCCTAGTAATAATTATAATAGAAAATATAAGTATCGGCTCTAAAACTACTTGACCGATTTTGATGAAACTTGGTATGAGGATACATTGATTAATTGGAAATAACAAAAGCTACTTTTTTGCTCAATATTCCCACGGGATCGGGACATACGAGGGTAACACCGCGCTGCAAGTAATTTTATAAAAGGAAAATATTTTTTGTCATGAATAACCTCTAAAACTACTGAACCGATTTTGATGAAATTTAGTATGAGGGTATATTGATTCATTGAGAATAACATAGGCAATTTTTTATCCCGATTTTCCCACATGGTCGGGACTTACACAAGTAAAACCGCGCGCCGCAGCTTGTAACATACGTTAGACGGTCACAATCGTGAGAGCTACTCGAATGACCGAGTGTTTACATTATTGCGTAGAAGGTACTGTTATGTTTAACTAACTCTTTAATTGGAGTTCAGATGTAACAGTTCTATTGTCACCAGTCAGTTAACTAGGAAATACCAAGATACGTGTTGTGTTGTATGTTAGGATTTACACTTAAGTTAGCAGTTTTTAATTACCTAATTCATTTCTTACCTACCCATAAATTTCTAATTTAATACATACAGTACGCCTTCTGCTGGAATAACTTTATTGCTCACAAAAAATAGTATTAGTAGTTCGCCAATAGATGTCAGGAAGAGTCATATTTTTCAGATAAAAAAAGTAAGTTTCGATAAAACACGAATAAAATGACATTTTCTAAAAATGATTCCTAGCTAGATCGATGTATCGCCCCCGAAACCCCCTATATACCAAATTTCATGAAAATCGTTGGAGCCGATTCCGAGATTACAATTATATATATACAAGAATTGCTCATTTAAAGATATACGATTACACCTATAATAGGATTTGTTTCTTGTTGTTTCTGTAAAGCTGTTGGTTTTCCAAATAAATAAATATAATAAAAAATAAACTTATATATTTTGTTTGTAACGATTAGGCTCCGAAACTACTGGACGGATTTTGATGAAACTCGGTATGAGGATACATTGATTCATTGACCATATTTTAGGCTTTTTATCCCGATATTTCCACGTGATCGGGAGTCACGCGTGTGAAACCGCGGAGCGCTGCAATATGTGACTTCGCTAACTTCATGCCTTACCACTGTGGCTTAGCGGTTTTCGTCTCAGTTTGATATCTGACTCGTGTACGCGGGTTCGAATAAACAAATAATAAACCAAAAACAATTCATTGTTTTGTTGATTATTAAACATAGAAATTCAACAAGTTGTAAGTGGCTGTGGCGGTCTTCGTAGTTCAAAGGAAGTGCTCACTTGAAATTCGACAAAAGTTCCTTTATTTGTCGGTAAAAAGAATATTACAAACATACAAAGAAAGGCTCGAAAACATAACCTTTTCCTTGCAGACGGGTAAAAAAGATTCTTATGGCAGCAATGTCAATCTATATAATAGATATATATTAAAATGAATCCCTTGTTCTCTTTTTCATCTAAAAAAACTCCGAAAAAAATGTTCGAATTTCCAAAACCTAGAACAGATCGTCAGGTTGCACAGAAGTAGCCCTCAGCCGCTTTCTTATATAAATTACTAATATCTCTATATACAATTTAACCAAAAGGAACCGAAAGGCACACCTAACTATTATGTTTTCCCAATTAACGATTTCCCATGAATTTTCCCACACAAAATTCATCGACTGTCTTCTATCTTTCTTCTCGTTTTCCATTGATGAACTGTCAAAGAAAATTCTTAATTTACCAACCTAGAAAATTCTATTAAGTACTTAATTGCCTATAGATATTTTATAGGTTAATTAAAAGCTCCTTGGTGTGAAGCCAACTGCATTGACTTTTTTAATAGAGGCGCGGCGCGGCGGCGGCGCAGGCAAACAAGGGCCGCGGATTGTGCCGGACCGGTTGCAAGCGGGGCGACCCGTTACTCCGGCCCACGTGCAATGCAGGCACCAAGCACTTAGATGATACTGTATTCATGCATTATCTAACTCGGTTTTATTCGGAAAACTCATCGATAAAAGCTTTCGAAACTTGTGACACAAATATCATTCTATAAATATAAATATGAAAGTCCGTCTGTTTGACTGATATAATAACATCAACAGCTCCAGCCAATGGATATATCGGGCTAAAATTTGGAAAATAGATAACTATTATGACGTAGACATCCGCCATGAAAGGATTTTGGAAATTCAACCCATATCACAAAATATTATACTAATCAGTCAAGATTTCCGACGGTAAGCGGGAAACAGACAGACATTCGGATTTTTAAATATGGTGTTCTCACCATAGATGGAGAACAGATTGACGTATAATGCAAATTATGAATATGATATAGTTTATACTGAGGACTAGAAATCGTCCGCGTAGGGGTTGAATTTTCCAAAATCCTTAGCGAAATTGGCTTGAGCTATTCTGTGTTTGTAGAAGAGACACTAACGCGGGTAATACCGTGGAATGCAACTAGTACTATTAGAAAAAAGATGAGGCGCAGGAAAAATCTTTTTTTCCCACGTTATCGAAATAGCGTTACATTATAAGATGAAAAATTGTAATTAAACTCTGCGTTTTACCAATAAAAATACTTAGGTATGATGTCTACCTACCTACTTATTAACTGTGTTATTTATTAGTTTATCAAGTCTCTCGGTCAATAAATAATCAATATTTTCGATAGGCCGGGGTCAAACTATCAGATTTGTACCACTTTTACTTATTAAGTACTACACTTCATATTTTATTGATAACTAGCAGCGCGGTGTCACTCGCGTAACTCCCGATCCCGTGGGAATATCAGGATAAAAAGTAGCCTATAGCCTTCCTCGATAAATGGACTATCCAACACAAAAATAATTTTTCAATTCGAACCAGAAGTTCCTGAGATTAGCGCGAGATTATTCAAACAAACAAACAAACTCTTCAACTTTATAATATAAGTATAGACTAGCAGCGCGGTGTCACTCGCGTAACTCCCGATCCCGTGGGAATATTGGGATAAAGGTAGTCTATGTTACTGTCAATGAATCAAAGTAGCCTCATAGAAAATTTCATCAAAATCGGTCTAGTAGTTTTGGAGCATATTTACAAATTATTTCCTAGGCTATATTACATGCCTGAATACATGTCTGTGTACCTTCTTTCGAACCATTAATTATTTTAAAAAAAACTATATAAAATTAAAAAAAACTAATAAAAATATCAATTACAGGCGCCAGGCGCATGTGTACAGCTAACTTTGGTTTTATGGAAAAAGTATGATTGCTTTGGAGTAATTACCGAGGAAGTAGGTAAATAACTAACGACTTAGGCCACAAACCATTAATACTACAAATACTTAAGCTTTGTTAACTTAATGTAATTTTGAAACGGCGTTTGCAATAAAAAATTATTTAACATTTTTATTTTTTGTTATTTATCTATTGTAAACATAGTCGAAGCTTAGAGGTCAAATAAATAAAACGAAAATACGCGGGAAAATGATTACTAAGAATTTATCTAATAATCTATCTAATTAGGGGATAGGTACATTTCTATGGAGAAAGCGGTGCGGGTGTTATAGGATACCGCCTTAAGGGCCCTCGCCGACGACGACGACTTCTTGTAGTGATGCAGTGGCGATGTAGTCGCGCGTGCGCATCGATACAGTCCACATACAGTCGCAATGCGCCCTCGTCCACACGAGCGCGATGCAAACGCGCGTCTCGATGATCGCTACAAAAAGTCGCCGTGGGCGAAGGCCCTAATAGAGAAAGGTTTGAATATACCTAACGCCTAAGCCCCAGATATACTGTCACAGAATCACAAGAATTTCATTGACTGTCTGTCTTATTGATTGTCAATTGAATTTCTGTAGGTAATCTCAGAATACACTTGTCACATAGTAATTGAATATAAACTATTGAAGCGATTGACATCAATAACATAACGCTGCTTCGCTATTCCTTATTCGTACAGCAAGGGAATGGAATCAGTTGGCTGCGTCTGTTTTTTCAGGTATTTGGTGGTCTTCAAGTCGCGAGTGAATAGGTATCTTCTAGGAGAGCGTGTTACATCTTAGACCGCATCGTCACCTACTATCAGGCAGGTGTGACAGTGGTCAAACGCTGACCTATCATATGTAAAAAAAAACATTTAGTTAGAATGAAAAATTCAATTAAAAATTGGCAGTGTGATGTGATTTTTCTTCTTTTTGAAATTACACGCACGAAGATTTTGATAGAAAATTGAGTAAAAGTAGTTAAGATTACTTGGCCCTATATAGTTATTTCATACTCGATGCCCATCAAATTATAACAAAAGTAGTTTTTTGTAAAAAAAAATATCGATTTTTAAAACAAAATGATACATTATTTTGTTAACCGCGCTTCTAGAAAATATTTTTTCAATTACCAAATTATTTATTATTTATTATCCCAAAAATAACAGTGACTTTCATTTAAAGATAGTTTGAAAGCTTAATAAATTTTGTAGTTAGAATATTTTTTCCAGAAACGTGGTTTTTAAAATAATGTTAGATTTGACTTCATGCGATAAATTCCATTTGAATAAAGAAACATTGACTTTGTCTTTGATTTCTAACTTGGTAATTTTTACGAAAAACAGAAAAATCTTATTTTAAAAAGTTACTTCGACATCCCCTTAAAACTGAATTAAAGAACTAGGTAAGTAATTCGATTTATTAAGATTACAGACAAACATATGCACGGTAGGTACTTGTATGTTAACATCTGTCATAGCAGCTGCGCGTGCGCAGATTGTCAGTACCTGAGTAGGTACCTGTCGGTCGAGCGGCGAGCGACGTCGGGCGGCGGTCTTAGTGCATCGTATCATTTACAATTTACAACATAGGTACGTACGTAAACGATGGAGTTTTAACTTTTATTATAGTTTTGTACTTTTCCTTTAACTTTAATTGTATTGTATAAGAACAGCAGTTTAAATTTTAAACTACCCACTCATAAAAAAGAAATTAAGGAAAAAGGAGCAATTATCATTTTTTATTTGAACATAGTTTTAAATTATTTGAAATTGCGATTTATAAATATAAATATTACAGGACATTCCGCATATCGCCATTTATCCCCAAGCTAAGTAACTAGACTTGTGTTTTGGGTGCTAGACAACGGATAAACTACTTATATACTTTTCTTTTGTAAATATATGCTTATAATACATAGAACCAATCAGACCACAGACAAATATTTAAGCATAAATGCTTTCTGAGACGGGAATCGAGCCGCAACCCTGTGTTTGGCAGTCCGGCATGGTAACCATTGTGCCAACTGGGTCGTCGAATTTATGATGAGACGATGGAGAATTATAAAGAAAACATATGATCATTGAAAAAAAAACTTATCTAGATTTCTTGCCACAATTTGATTAGGTACCTACTTAATTAATTTCATGTTGAATGCGAGCCAATTTAAGGTAGTCGGCTGTTTATTACTGTATAATTGTAGCCCTCGGTAGAGTTCGAAAATTACTATTATTGGAATGTTTGCATTTTAATAATTTTTGTTTGATTATTTGATGACTTAGAAGACTTTAAACTTCACCTAAAGCAGGTGTCTAGAATCTTGCTCGTGTTGAAAACATTCTTATAACAGCCGTTTTGGAGCTCTACGGTGGGTCTGCAATTATGCAGGCGACCGTACACTGAGGGAGTGAAACAGCAGGGCACAAGTAGTTACCCAAAAATCTGACCAATAAAGAAACCCACCAGTTGCGATTAAGCCTGACCATATGTTATCATCATCAAACCAAACGGGAACTTAAAAAAAAAACAAATTGACCGAACTTTCACGGGGATACGTGAACAAATTATAATGAAATATTAAATATTTATCTAGTTATTGGCCCAGATGCGAGTCGTAAGGACAGGATGGACCGGGGGGAGGGTGGTGTGCGAGGGTGCGGGGGGAGGCGAGGGTGGCAGATGCACCGACAGCTGTCGAGCCGAGCTCGTGCGCGCCCATTATGTCGCACCACCTTTGCACCTTTTGTTAGGTGCTTTGTTTTTTTCTTTAAGTTGGCATGATTGATTTTTGTGTGATTTGAAGATGACGCGTTTGATCGATCTGTTGGGGGTAGTTTTATGTTTGTTGCGAATTTTTTTTAAGATGAATTACATTGCCCCTATTTCTCAAAAAGATACACATCTGAAGGTGTGCCGATTCAATACATCTTTCGCGCGGGACCCTTGGCTTTAAATGAGCATAGAAAAGATTCTCGAAACTGCACACAGTATCGGAAGCTACGTATGTGGACCCGCAGGGCATAGCTTGTATCATATTTAAAAAAGAAAATCCTCCGATTGACAAATGAAATGAAAATACGACTACATCGAAGCAGAAACAAAAGACGATCAAAACTAAAACAATATCGCAACAGAAAACGCTCTAGATAGCACATAAATATTCGTAGCTAACATTATTCAGCTTTCAGATAAAAAAAACAATATTTAATAGGTATGGTACCTTCGCTTAAAAGCTACGATGTCACTTATCTCTTTAGCTTTATAATATGTATTAAAATAGATACTAATATTATAAAGCTGAAGAGTTTTTTTGTTTGTTTGAACGCGCTAATCTCAGAAACTTCAGGTTTGAACTGAAAAATTATTTTTGTGTTGGATAGTCCATTTATCGAGGAAGGCTATAGGCTACTTTTTATTTTGATATTCCCGCAGGATCGGGAGTTACGCGGGAAGCAGCTAGTATACAATATTCACAGACAAACAGACTTAGGGGTCAAACTTAAAACTTTTATTACTCCTCTTTTTAACCCTCTAAAAAAAGGAGGAGTTCAAAATGTTTGTATCAAAACAAAAATAAATTAGGTTTGGAAAAATTACGCTAATTTACCCGAAGTTTAGGGTCTAAAACACTATTATTTACATAATAAGGGGCTGGTGACAAATCTTGAAAATTCACAAAATTTTTAGTAAAAGAGGTTCAGCATAAGGTATTTGGATACGACCCAGTTGGCACAATGGACACCATGACGGACTGCCAAACACAGGGTTGCGGGTTCGATTACCGCCTCAGACATGTATTTATGCTGTACAAGTATAGTATATAAGTAGTATGTTAACACAAGTCTAGTTACTTAGCTTGGAGCTAGATGGCGATGTGTGGAATGTCCTGTAATATTTATACCAACGTCCTTGCAATGAATGAATGTAGCTGACGCAGCAAAGTCTCGGAATCGTTGCTACGTTGGTTGGTAGTTACCAACCAACGTAGCATACCTAGTTAGGTATGCCTGTTACGTGAGCAGGATGTTTAGACTACTGATTACTGACCACTGACCACCCTGACCCTGTGCTACTTACTGCCTAAATTATTATATAACTATGTTGATTTTTATTTCATTGTAATCTTTATTAAGTACTTGTTTTGCTATATAAAAAATAAAGGAAACAGAAAAAAATGTTGTTCGATTCTCAGACCTAACGAATATATATTCTGAATCTTAGGTAAAGACTGAATGCAGTCAAGAATTTAATATTTATCTACTTACGTACTAAACTTGTAGTTAACGAACATACATACTTACTTAACTTTTAGATTAGCCTTTCCTATATTTATAATTTAACGTATTATTGTACATCCGTAAAGGATAAACTGCTAGGCACTGTATTATGTAAAAACCACAACACCATATTGTACCCAGTTCTTCAATAAATATTTTCTGATTTCTGATATACACCACAAATTTCATACAAATCGGTTCAGCCCTTTATGTGGACAAAATAACTAACATGAGAATGATTTAAATGTATTTATACTAGCTGTCTCGACGAACGTTGTTTTGACATTTACAAAAAAAAAACTAAAGAAAACAAAATAAAAAAATAGATAGTAAAATAAAGTTTCCTAAAAATCGGTCAAGCTGTTTTGGAGGAGTATGGCAACTAACACTGTGACACGAGAATTTCATAAATAAGATAGATAAAATACTAATAACAGAAAGAAACACGCTTTCGGAAAAGCAATTGGGCTGAGAAATAGTTTTTCGTCTCACCTTAATGATAACAACCCATGGACGTCACTTTAATTGCTCCATTTCAAATAATACTTTCAAATATTTGTAATATTGCCTTGCTATTGTAATAATATTACAAACCCCATGAGCTTCTTGTGCCTTCTTCTCATTGGTGGGCGCGTTCCGAAGGCACACATCCTAACTTAGTTTTTAAGACGTGTCCACGTGATCTTGTACCTAAGTATTAAGTATCCAAAGGAATAAATAATTTTGACTTTGACTTTGTTTGGGTAGGAATTTCAGAATGCCTGGTCCATATTTGTTTTTCATTTTCGCTTAAGACACTATAAGCAGGCACGAGCCAATCTATTTCTTAGGTTGTCCTCTTCCTCTCCATCCCTCAACATTCATACTCATCACTCTTCTATTCACATGCGTCTTCTGTCTTTTCATTACAAGTTCATATCAACTTAAATGATTCCTTTCTACTATATTATTGACGATGACGACCCAGTTGGCACAATGGTCACCATGCCGGATTGCCAAACACAGGGTTGCGGGTTCGATTCCCGCCTCAGACATGTATTTATGTTGAGATATTTGTCTGTGGTCTGGTTGTTTCTATGTATTATAAGTATATATTTACAAAAGAAAAGTATATAAGTAGTATACCCGTTGTCTAGCACCCATAACACAAGTCTAGTTACTTAGCTTGGGGCTAGATGGCGATGTGTGGAATGTCCTGCAATATTTATTTATTTATTAACTGGAGCTACCTTTCCGACTTAGTTTCCTCGGTCCTGACTCCGTTTCCCTAAATGTTGAAATTAAAAAAGGTTTAATAAAGATAAGTCTTTTATTTTTTACTATAAGTACCTACCTACCAAGGTACCTCAGTATGTAGGTATAGTGAAAAATAAAAGAAAGTTGGAAAAATGAAAGTACCTATTGTGTAAGAGGTACAATAACGAACGAACGAACTTTTGTACTGTTAACGAACTTACGGAGAACATGCAGTTTTAAAATTATCAGCGTGATAGCAACTGATTCCCTATTTAAACATTCTTTTCAATTTGGGAGAAAGGGAAGATTTTCATTTATGTTTAGAAAATAATACCATGATATATTACAATACACGTTAAGCGAGCGCTCAGCCGAGCTACATGGTAGGCAGTGTGGGCGGTGTTAGGTTTTATTTTCGTTACGGAATCTCTTGATTCGGTCGCTGCGCTCAAAGCCCGCGATAAACGCTATGCTATGCTATTTTTAAATTCTCTAAAAAAAGTTTTTTTGGAGAATTTAAAAATATTAAGAGTCCTGATTGATATTTCAACGCACAGTTCAAACCAATAAGGGATTGGGCTTAAATTTGGCACACAAGTAGCTAAATATTACGACGTAGGTATCCGTTAAGAAAGATTTTGGAAAATTCAACCCCTACGCGGACAAAGTTGCTGGAGAAAGCTAGCCACGTGGTGATTTCGTTCATACAAACCGTGCTATCTATGGGTACAATAATCTAAGGTAGAATTTTAATTATTTGAAAACTATTTATGAATATGTTTGTGTAGACTAACGAAGATTAACAATAAAATGTTCAAACGTCGGAACTCCGTTCTGAGAATCACTCCAATGCTAAAAGGATACCAACTTCTTTATGCGACAGAGTTATGCCAATCACAACTTTAAATCTTAAGAAATAAAGGTGACTTTTCCTATTTTAGTTAAAAAGATATCTTTGTAAATAGTAGGCTTATACCTTTTGTGAGGAAATGAACGAATTTGCAAGCTATTTGTAAAAAAATTCGCCCGTCTAGGTTCCTTGAAGAAAGGTGGGATTATGAATAACAATTGTCTATCTTTACACACCTTTTGTATGGTTTTTGAATAGTTAGTTAAGTACTTTACCTGGATTTTTATTATCTACCTTCTTTTAAATATAAAATAAAGCTTTTGTAAAAACTTTTAATTTTAATTTTAATTTTTAGTAAGAAAAAGGTCTCCTTAAAAGAGGTTGTTAATTTTTCGTTTAGTTAGCAGGTAGAACTAGGTAGAATAAACTAATATTTTCATTTAGCAATCTTCTAGTTGAGTTGAAATTCTTTATTTTCCTCCACAAACAAACATCAACTAAGTATGACAAAAATGAAGTACCTACTAGTAATTAAATATCATTGATAGTTTATTTATTACGCCGGCTTCGCACGGCTATACTAAGTATGTATTATACAATAAACCTTCCTTTTGAATCACTCTATCTATTAAAAAACCGCATCAAAATCCGTTGCGAAGTTTTAAAGATCTAAGCATACTTCGGGAGCGACAGCGGGAAGAGACTTTGTTTTATGCTATTTTTATTGAAGAATTATGTGAACTATGCAAATCTTACCAAAAAAGAAATATATATAAAATTTAAAGTCCTGACTGATTTATATTTCAACGCACAGCTCAAACCAATGGACGAATCAGGCAATTTGGCATCTATATAGCTATTTTATTTATGGTGTAGACATGCGCTAAGAAAGGATGTCGAAAAGCTCAACCTCAATCTATTTATCTTCTGAATCTTACTGAATTTTCTAAATTACCTACTCTGCTAAAAACGTTAGAAAATACGTACATATTCATTAACTCAATGAGAATAATGGGAAAACATAATTTTGAAACTACCCAACTGCATAATTTAATCTGAAAGATATGTAAAAATAACCCAAATTATAAAGCTTTCTTTCATTTACGTACTATCTATGTAATACTTGCCATACTTAATATGTAAGTAACTAGGTACCCACCTACGACTGCGCATACGCAGCGTCACAATGTCCTTTGTTATATTAGCTTAAAAAACTCATGTAAATATTGACCACGTGGTGATATTCGTGTGAATAATGGACAATATCGTGGGATTTCGTGCATATTTCTTCAAAGTTAAGCCGGTAATAAACGCGCGGGCGCAGGTATACGGGATGAACGGTTTGAATGTCGTTCAGCGTGGGGATACCAGGTAAGAAAAGTAAATTGTGTAAAATTAACTTAAAAATTACTTCGTTACTTATTACCTACCCAAAATATTTCTAGGTGGTTACTTGGTAAAGAAAGAAGTAATAAAGAAAACAAATTGTATGAATAGGCTCTTTGTACTACGTAACGGATTTTGATGAATTTTTGGTTCTGAAATTTTCAAGAGATCGGGACATACGCGGGTGGAACCGCGGTGTGCGTATTTACCATTTGTAACTGTCTAGTGTCTTGTCTAGCCTTACTCACTTATCTTTCGTAATTTTTTATATCTAAGGTAGGTAGCTCTAGAGCGGACATGAAAAACTTCTTTTTCTTCGTTAATTTTGCCTCTTGCGAAATATTTGCGTTTCAAATACATACTTAAAATCGGCTCCCCCAGTCCAGGACCGTAATCGTGAGATAGTTTTTGACAGGGAAACCGTTGACCGTAGGGGGACCGTTAATCGTGAACCTTAAATTATTATATATTTGAGTATTTGATCTATTAGTGTATTTGATCTTCAGTTAAGATAATTATTCAGATCAATTATATTTTACGTGATAACGGCCTTGTTAATTATACCAGATAATGACTTAATAACACACTAGTTTCATCTTTTAACACGATTTTACTATGAACTTTAATTCACAGGCAGCGCACAAAAAGCTCTAACTAAGCAAGCATGCGTCATGTGCCGCAGACACGTCGCTCGTAGTTCGGCCGGTCGTGGAAAACATGTCAAGGTGCACTACTTTCAAGAACCTTCAAATAATTTCCCCAATAACTGTGGGATTATTGTGTTATTGCAACCCCGTCGGGAAGTTAAGGAACCACTTCCCAGAACGATAAAGGGCCGGCGGGTGAGGTGGTGGGGAGGCGGGACACGGGGAAGACGGCGCGACAGCTGCGCGCGCGTCGCTCGCCCTCCCCGCCTCGCGCCATTCCGTCGCCGGACTCCGTGCAGTGCAGTCGCTCCGTATCGGCTGCGCGCTCGCGTCGCTTAAATACGCGCGTAACATTCCGTTGTGGTCGCGTGCGCGGCGAGCATCACAAGTTGACGTGAACGAGCCGTACGTCGATCGAGGAGAACATAGCGGGCGCGGCGCAGGAGCGGCCCGCCATCATTGTCTTTGTCTGTGAGGCCCGTGTGGCTGGGCGGTGACTGGCGCTATATTCGGTTCGAGTGCGATATTGCACCAGTCCCGGCCTATCCAAGCGGGCCCGTCGTCGTCGGAGACCGCTATTCAGGCGCTCAGCATCCGCGCAGTCCCGTTACCCGGCCGCGGCCGGTCGCCGGTCGTTCACAGCGCGCAGCGGTGGCCACGCATAGGACGCGATTAGGTGTAAACGTTGTGACTTCTACTACCACATTGCACCAATCCCGGCCTGCATGTGGTCACTGCGCCTCCGAGACGTCGCTGACGATACGACGACACCGTCGCCTTCGCACGAGGAGGTCTGCGACACTGCTGGAGGGTACCTGCATAATAACCTTAATAAGCTGTAGGTCAACGAGTTGAAACTGGCTCAGTTTACATTACTGTGCATATAATCTGTTCGTCGGCAGTTCCGCATCGAGTGTACAACTTTGTAATTTTCGATTTGTTCCAGTAGAAAGTCGAAGACCGTCTCAGTCGTCTGTGTGAGGTAACTAACTAACAGTGATTCATTTTGTAAGAAAGTTCGGGTCGCGGGTGAATTGATGTTGGTGAGGCGAGTCAGACCGGTTTCCTCGTAAATCTCGATACCTACATAACCGTGCAAACTACACACATAATGTAACAGGCGACCATGTATCACGACACTCCACACCACAACGCATCGCCCCATCTCCGACGACTTGGAGTCTCGACCGACACACATGCCCCAAACATTTCTCAGAATTCGCTTCGAAACAATTTACAATGTAACGAAGCGAGTAGATTGTCTTCAAAACCGATAACTGGTTCATTTCGCACATCGTTAAAACAAGCCGTTGAACTTGCACATTGAAAGTACCCACATACTAAAAATGCTTGTTAAATCTCTAAGAAATGTAGAATATTGTTATTTCATTGAGCTGTCAATTTAAACAGCTGTTTGTGAGGCCTTTGTTCGTTCATTCATAAAAATTTCCGCAATCGTGATAATCATTCAATTAATTATTCATTCAATCTTTAGTCTGAATGTGTAGATACTCGTAACTTTCACATAATAAAGTTCATAGGTTCATGAGTTCACGGTCAACATAATACGAAGTGAAAGGGGAAAATGTATGGTGGGTAGAATCATTTAAACTTTTCATTTTTAACTTTACTCCTATTTCCGACAGCTCATTGTACTGTGAAATGTTTTTTGCCCTTTTTTAGGGTAACTTTTAGCTCAAAATTGGCAATACTCACTTTAGGACCGTTATACTTTTTCGCTTTTTCGCGCCTATATTTGTATGTTTTCCGTTAAATTTCAACTTCTTGGGGTAGTTTTGTGTGGTTTCGTACTTTATACCTACATAAGACCAGTTCTGTCAATACCCTTCCTTTCCAAAAACGGATAGTAGAGCTAGCTAAAATAAAAAAACCTACCTATCAAAAATTAATAAAAGTAGTTTTAAGTCAACACGATAATTGAACTACCATAACTAAGTAAGAAAATGAAATTTTCTCCTTGTTAAACACTAACTGCGACCCGCGGTTTCACCCACGTAAGTCCGTGGGAATATCGGTATAAAAAGCGTATGTGTTAATCCAGGTCTGCAGCTATCTAGATATCAAGTTTCATCGCAATCGGTCTAGTAGTTTTTGCGTGAAGGAGTAACAAACACACAAGATTTCACATTTATAATATTAGTAGTAATAGTAGGACCAGTGAGTTAAGGTCGCTGTATACGTGACGGGATTTTTCCCGTGCTGGACGGAACGTGATATTTTTATATGAAACGCTGTCAAGAAACTGTCACGTCCCGTCCGGCACGGGAAAGATCACGTTACGTAGTCCACGAAGACTATGAACAATCCGCGTCACGTCCCCGTCCCGTCCGAGGTTTTATCCCGTTACGTATGCAGCGACCCTTAGTCAGAACTTATCTGAAACTTCAACAAAATCAAGTTTCAGACAGAAAACATAGGGTAGGTTGCATCTAGTAGTACCTACCTACATTAAGAATTTAGATAAAACAGCTTGTTTAAACCAAACAGCTAATTACCATACCACTATGCCACTAAGGTACCATTTAGTAAACCAAAGCGGTTGGATGAGAAACATCCATTTACAATTATGATTTGGTTTTTACGTGTAACCCTTCCTTTGATCGATTCTAAAAAAGATTTAAACGTTAAAATAGGTGAATTTATAACAGACTTTGCAATAAAGGGGAGGTTTTTAATTCGACTGAGGTACATAATAGTGTTACCACATTGAAAAATCCTCAAAATAGAAAACTATTGTTGAATATACAAGAATCATAAAACGAAAAGCTTATTAACTATTTTTTATAAATAGGCATCCTTATCGTTTAAAACGATGTCTTCCAGGCAACCTTAGTTTACAAAGGTTCTGTTAAGTTCTGTTAGGTTGTGTAGTGAAAACTAGATTTTAAAAAAATCTGGGTAAATTAGGATAATTTTCCAAAACTTGAAACATTTTTTTTCCAAATTTTTATGGTTGTTCGGGCGTAAGTTCTTTGTTTATATCGTAAATGGAACATTAAATTGTATATTTTAGCGAACTTAGTGACACTTATGTAAAGTAAGTAAGCATCGCTTATCACTGTGTTGGTTTACATACACTTAACTTATGTACCTATCTATTTACATAGGGCTGTCGCACAGACATTGTCGTTGCTTAAAAAAATTCCATGTTATTTTTCACTCTTTATCTATTTTCATACAACAGTATGTACTCTATCCCCCTTTATTCCAAAACGAGGTTTAAGGATAGTCCGAAATGTGGATTTAAACCGGAGATTTACTCGTGAACTATAGGGATAGTGTTTAGACTATAATTCACGAGTAAATCTGTGTCTAAATCTAAGGTTTTAATCCACATCTCGAACTATCTTTAAACTTGGGTCTTAGAATTTGCACTAGAACACAATTTAATAGTTTTTGGGATTCATAATCCAAATGTAAAAAACGGGACCCAATTACTAAGACGCTGTCTGTCTGTCTGTCTCCAGGCTGCATCTTATAAAATATGATGATAACAGTTAAAATCTTCACAGATTATGCATCTGTTGCCGCTATACTATAACAACAAATACTAAAAACAGAAAAAAGTGTAGCTCCCATACTACATGGTACGGAACCCTTACTGCGAGTCCGACTCGAACTTGGCCGGGTTTTATTGTAACTTTTATAATAATTAGAGGAGGTAACCCTACTACTTGTACTTGTATACAGGCTGTTTTCCGCCACTGGACCCTTTTTAATTGGGTCCTTTTTGCGTGAGGATGGAGTAGGCTTGCACAGCACCTACTACCCTGTCAGCTTAGTCGACCATGTCCAGAATAGAGAACTTGTCAATACTTCTGGAGCCAACTAAGCCGCGGGTTTCATCACGATGTTTTCCTTCACCGTAAGAATAATGTCAATTAGCGCACATAAATTATTCTTAGGAAAAATACATTGGTGCACGGCCTTCAGAATGAAAGTCGAGGTATCTACCACTAAGCCAACACCGCTCTTGAGGTAACCCTATTCAGTTTGTGATATGTAAGCCAGAGTGAATCAAGCGGAAAGGTGATTCACTGGGCAACTTAAGAAATATCCACAGTAAACCGTTACGTATATGATTTAAATCGGTAGCCTCAGCCATGGAAACGGGACTTGCATATTTGAACGTCAATTTTCATAAAATATCGAAACTTGTGAGGTAATTGGATGCGGAAATTGATTTTGAAGTAATTTATATTATTATAAATAATAAATAATTTATATTAGAATTATAAATGACACTTCTTTCTGTTCATGTAACAAGTACTTCCACAATTTTACCTAATGGTAATTACACCTATTCTAAATCAAAGACTTATTAAGGTGAAAGGGTACCGGCGCTCTCTGCATACAAACGTAGTCGACTGTTTCCTTCCTGGATAATGACACTAGTACAAATATATTTTTTTCTAATTATCATAGAAATTAAGATTCAAAAAACAAAACATAGGGGCAGTTATAAGTTTTATGCAACAAAATATTTGCTCTGGTGTCATTATCCAGGGAGGAAACAGTCGACTACGTTTGTATGGAGAGATCCCCCGGTACCCTTTCCTCTTAAGGTACTTGTGTTAAGATATACTTGTGGGTAATTTAGATCGTATTTTGTTTCTAAATCAGAGTTGGTAATGTTGCTTAAATCGAAGTTGGTGTTATGCGTAGTTGGTATTTTACGAGTTAGGTGTTTTGCGTAGTTGGTTTCATGCGTCAAAAGGAATAAAATAAGGTCACTAATATCCAGGCTTTAAATAACAAAAAAAATAACGAGTGAATTGATTTTAGATCTTCTATCTTCTATCTTATATAAATAAAAATGAATTGTTGTTCGTTAGTCTGATTAAAACTCGAGAACGGCTGAACGGATTTATCTTATCTTAGTCTTGAAATGTTCGTGGAGGTCTAGGGAAGGTTTAGAAGGCGAGAAAAAAACGAATAACCGATATTGCCACGGGATCGGGACTTACGCGGGTGAAACCGCGGGGCGCTGCTAGTTGAAAATAAAGCAAGTACATATTTATTTAATTAGAGTTGCCCTATTTTTAAGTTTTCCCTATTTTTACGAAATATAAAGGGTGGTACCGCGGGTGCCTTAATATTTTCAAAAGTAGAACGGTCAGCAGTAACAAATTATTGTTGTACCTAATTGCTAATACTTACAAAAAATAAATAAACTGACTTTTCAAAAAAACTGCATATTGCCTTCATAATGTGAAGTCGGACAGTTTTTCGTATCAGTTATCGACTTTGACCGCCCGACTTTAGAATATGTTGGTACGGTTTTTTTTCACATTTTTTTAAAGTCAGTTTTTAATAATGTTTTATTTAGTCATTTTTAGTGCACTATCAATTTGTACACATTAGAGCCGATTCTACTGGTAAAATAATTAAACGGAGCAATTTGTTGCACTCTCGAGATGCAATTCTGTTCATCACTCGTCAGATCCTCACCAAATTCAGGTATACTCTTTTCCTGAAGAATTGAGAACATCGTTACGAAAAGTCTAGGTATTTTTTTTATTACAACTTATATTTAGTGCTTTTAAAATATTTTTCAGAGAATATTTTACAAAATCAAGAATAATCTTGACACAACTGGTAACTCCGCGACCGGAAGGAAAAAGTCAAAATGGTACGTCTGTATTTTATTTCTAACTAAGTACGATTATAGAGGAAAACACTGTAAAAATGATTGTCAAATAACAGTCGAGTTTATATTAGAGTGCGTGCCAGACAAGTTTGCACGCTATGATGGCGATGGCGGCGCCTAGTTTTCGTTCCAGGGCCTTAACTTTGTAAGTCCACTTAATACTTAATATTTTTAAGAATATATCTTAAATTAGGTAAGTATTAAAAATAATTATACAAACTATCTACAAACAAAATATATTCAGTGTGGTTTCCATTCATATTTTCAAAAATAAACGCGATCGTTGCGGACGATATCATAAAATAATCATACAGAATGTTTGCACTTTTAATTACTTATGGGATGATGGTTAACATTGACAAAAAACACCGTATATTAGGTAATACATAACTGAAACGACAAAAAATTGAGAAAATATATTTTTTTAATAAATATTGGACATAGCGCCATTAAGCCTAAGGTTAAGCAACTAGGTTGTGTTATACTTTTTTTGTAAATACTTGTTTGAGGCGGGAATTGAACCCGCAACCTTCTGCGTCACAGGCGGTCGTTCCGTTCGCCCTACACAGAGGTGGTCGTTAGTTATCAAATAATTTCCGATTTTGATTTCGCGCAATCTTTTCTGGCGGGAACTCTAAATCGGTTTTCTTTTTTTGTAAACCGAAGGACATAGGCGAGTTTTATCACCTTGCCTTGAAACGAGCGCGAGCGCAGCCATGGACAAAAGACCGGGTGACATGATCCACCATTTTGAGATGCATATAGGGGCCAAACGCTTCTGCATGCCAGAGAAAATTTGTAATTAAAACAACAACAGTTAAAATAACAAATAAAATTGACAATTATTGCACGAAAAATTGTTATGTATTACGATTTACGGTTATTGTTTTTTGTGTAGGCAAGTTTTTTTCCTACATTTTGGTATTCTAAATTTAAGTCAAAAAACTAGCATTCTGTCTTTTTCGATTTGAGTTTGGATAAGCTTAGAAAGGAGCAGGGATTGCATCGTTAAATTATACCAAAATGTAAGAAAAAAAATGAACAAAACGGCACACACAACAATTACCAATAATTAACAATTTTAATTGTTAGGTAACGCGTCGGAGTGGATTTTGCGGATTTCCACGTGTTAATTTTATTTACATTTGCAGTGACAATAGTTATACTTAAGTCATACAAGTTCCCATATTACTATGAGCCCTTTGTTATGGCTCCGCTCCGTCGCATAATGTATCTTTTGCAAAATGCACCCCATACGCAAAACGTATCATTCTCAAAATGCACCTTGGCTAGAAGACAATGTAAAATTTATAAATCCACAAATATCTGTGGTTTATACATTTTTTGCCAGTCCTGTCTTGGTTTCCTATATTGTTTATTCTAGCATATTCTACACGAAGCCAGAGTCAAGCCAAGTCTGGATTGGACTCATATTTCCATGTTTAAAATGCTGCCTTCGTGTTGTCCCTTCCCTATTCTTAATATTGTTTTTGTTTCGAGCCAGTTATTTCTCGGAAGTCTACAAGGGCATTCGAACCTTTTTGGTGCAAACCTTTTTGTTAAAATCAGGTATTTTGAAGTTAATAATAGTTGAGTAGGTAGGTACTGCATACATTGTTCAAACTATACATTTTCTGTATCATTGTTTCCTTAGAAAGTTGGGTTTTAGTGCAGTATTTTTTGCTGCAGTAAAAAGAAGGTACACGACAAGGTGCTTTGTCAAAAATGTATGAAGTTCCACAACTTGCACATTCATTATACATAATCCCCCTTATTCCAAAACGAGATGTGGATTTAAACCTTAGATTTAGACACAGATTTACTCGTGAACTATAGTCTAAACACTATCCAATCCATATATAGTTCACGAGTAAATCTGTATTTAAATGTTTAAATACACATCTCGGATTTTGGAATAAGGGGGAATAAGTTGTAATTCAGTCTGTTCCATTTACCTACTTTTTTTTTAAATACAAGTACATTTGTCAGATTTCATTAGATTGTATTTTTCTAAGTGTACAAAGAACGTTTTATGTAAATACATATGTAAGTTATTATTTAAAGCTAAGTTTAATTTTACTTTTTTTTCTAGTTTAAGTACTTATTTAATTATTGTATTTTATTTTTCAAATAAACGATGTATCAGTTAATAAAACAGTTTAATGCTAATTTACCTAGCGATCGTTTCGATATTTAACTTTTTTATTGCTTGTTTTTGTTGTGTGAAAGCTTTATTGACCTGATAAATATATTTTTCATTACTCATACTCCGCAAGTAGGTGTAAAGGTGCCTGAAGAGCGTGTAGAAAGAAAAACTTTCAGCCCTAGGGAGAATCGCTTTCACTGACAGCTGTCATGTCAAATTATGGCTTCGCACGACGTGTGCAATGTGCTTGTAGCCAGTATCAGTATTATTACGCATTAGGAACTTCAAAAACCTAACCTCCTTGCTTTGCAAAACACTACAAGGTTGAGACCAAAGAGGTTATACATTATATACAAACCTAGGTTATACAAACCTCTTTGTTCTCAACCTTGTAAGAGGATCAGGTAGTATGGAGTCTCTCATTCACTCTCGTTATTAGGAAGAATTTTATGTATTATTCGTAATGAAAAGCACAGTGTTTAACACGGGTGAAAGACTCATTAAGTCCCTCGAACTGTTAGCGCCCTCGCTACGCTCGGGCGCCAAACTCCGTCTCGGTACTCAATGAGTGACTTTCACACCTAGGGTAACAATGTACTATTTCTGCTGAACATTTTATTGCCAAAGATTCCATATTGAAGTTACATTGAAGCTAACTAGATGGTGCTGTTTAGAATAGTGACGAGAAAAATTGCAGATAAAACAGAAAAATGGAAGTCTTTTCATACATTTTAGTATGAGTAGTATAACGAAGAAAAATCCTTATCGCTTCTAAGCTTCGAGCTTAAAACTATGCTTGAAGTTTCTAAGCTTTTAGTTTTATTTATCGGCGAAGGCTATTTCGCTATCGGCTCCTATTTGTTGATATGAAATTATTAATTGAGGCGGTAGATTTAGAAACGAAGAAAGTCAATTAAGATTTGAGATCTTAATGTGAAGATTTTTTTTCTTTTTTGTTCGGTAGATTGTCAAAATCTAAGCAGCCCTAATATTGAGGACGACAAATTTTTAATCAAATAAGTATTTGAAAAGTTATTGATGTTCACTCCATTCGATTATTTAAACATCTCTGACCTCCGCATAATTTGACGAAGGTAACACACAATGCACATCGTAAAATTACATGGGGTGGTTTCTAGAAGCAAGGGGTGAAGGGTTGACATTGAAAACGCACCCGAGCGGAACTTTCTGGTCGCACCTGTTTGTAAATATGCAAGTCTAGGTGTTTTTGTTTTTAGTGGGATAGTGTAAAAACATGGATGTGTTGTTTAAACTGTAATTAGTGTTAATTTGAGTTGAATTGCATAATTTTGGTGGTTATTTATTTAATTCATTAAGGTGCTTAAGGGGTTCAAAAATGCCTGTCGCTGGTAACTTAAATTGTTATAAGTGTATGGAATTGTTGTTATGTGTTGTTGTGTGTGCCTATGCAGTACATAGGTGAGTTGTTTTATTTTATTATTCGTACTGCAAGGGGATGGAATCAGTTGCCTGCGTCTGTCTTTCCTGACGTGTATACAATTTAGGGGGTCTTCAAGTGGCGAGTGAATAGGTATCTTCTAGGGGCGCGTGTTACATCTTAGATCGCATCGTCACCTACAACAGGCAGGTGTGATAGTGGTCAAACGCTAACCTATCATACGTAGCACTTTTTTTATGCAATTTTATTTATCTTGTTGGAGATACGGCGATAGGATAGTAGGAGAACGAGGAATATTATATACTCCTGCACCTACCGGTAGGAGAGTTTAAGTGGGAACTAGAAGAAATTGCCTATTTAAAAATTTAATGCATTTTTTGCTCAACGCAAAATGAGGGGTGTTATAACGACGACGACCCAGTTGGCACAATGGTCACCACACCGGACTGCCAAACACAGGGTTGCGGGTTCGATTCCCGCCTCAGACTATTTTTCAATTCGAACCAGTAGTTCCTGAGATTAGCGCGTTCAAACAAACAAACCTCTTCAGCTTTATAATATTAGTATAGATAAGTTAGACTATGTCTGTGGCATCGTAGCTCCCGACGGATGAACCGATTTTGATTTTGTTTGAAAGGTGAATTTGTAGGGTGTTTTCTCGGTTCAGCCATTCAAAAGTTATATACAGTTTTCCTTATCAGTCGGGGTTCAATTTGTCCCTTAAAGTGGCTGTCTGAGAAAGGGCAAGGGTATCTACGTGAAACATATTCATTGAATGTTTTGTTTAGTACTATGTTGACAGATCTATGAAGCACTTGGCGAAGAGTGTGGAGTGGGTATGTTAAGAGGCTATGCCACAAGTCAAGTATGATAAATGTTATATTTAGTGTTCCTATGGAATTCCATTTAGTGGAATGTCTAAGACTCCATTGTGACAGTGAAGGAAAACATCGTGATTAAACTCGCGGCTTAGTTGGCTCCAGAAGTATTGACAAGTTCTCTCCTCTGGACATGGTCGACTAAGCTTTTTAGCTTAGTAGTAGATGCTGAGCAAGCCTACTCCATCCTCATGCAAAAAGGACCCAATTAAAGAGGGTCTGATTGCGGAAAACAGCCCGAATACAAGTACAAGACTCCATTGTCAGTCTGTCGCTGTCACCAGGCTGTATCTCATGAACCATGATAGTGAAACAATTTTCACAGATGGTCTATTGTTTTTGAAGCAAATGGCTTAGTTGTGATGTCTCCAGACTTATAGACGAGATCTTTTATGGGCCACCTAAACCTTGATATTATATAAAAAAAAACAAGAAAATGAAAGATAGATAGATAGATAAACACTTTATTTGTACAACACACAAAACATTGAAAATAACAAAAAGGATGAGAAAGCTTATTAACTACGAAATTGTACAAACAGGCGACCTTATCGCTTAAAGCGATTTCTTCCAGGCAACCTTAAATGCCTAATGAATAAAAAAAATCTGATTGACAATAAAGCAAATATTTATCAAATCACCCGTTTTTAAATAGTTTTCCCTATTTTTACGAATTATTTAGTTTTTAATTGGCGGTTTGCCGTTATTTCCCAAAAGTATCTTACATGTCCTGGCACTACACTAATATATAAAACGAAGCTATGGACGAAGCCGGTACCCTTTACCTTAACTACCGATTATTAATCGGTAGTTAAGGGTACCGGCGCTCTCACCATACAAACGTAGTTGACTGTATCCTCCCTGGATAATGACACTAGGGCAAATATTTTTTACCATAAAACCTATAACTGCCATGACTATGCCTCTATGTTTTGTTTTTTTTTTCATTTTCTAGTTAGACATAGAAATTAAGATTTAAAAAACAAAACATAAGGGCATGGTCATGGCAGTTATAAGTTTGATGCAACAAAAATATTTGCTCTAGTGTCATTCAGGGAGAAAACAGTCGACTACGTTTGTATGGAGAGAGCGCCGGTACCCTTTCCTCTTAAGTGTCAAGGTCTTGTCTCCCTTCACGGTGCCGACACACGTGTCTTCCTTTGCCCTCTCATTTGGGGTAAGTTCATGGTTAAATAATTATTCAGTTACGTTTAGGGCTGCACCTGTGTTTAGGTTGTCTATGTACTAAAGTTGTTTTTATAAGTTTTCTTTTTGTTAAGTATATTAATGATTTCATCCGCATAAGTCCCGATCCCGTGGGAATATCTGTATAAAAAGTAGCCTATGTCACTGTCAATGAATCAATGTATCCTCATACCAAGTTTCATCGAAATCGGTCCAGCAGTTTCGGAGCCTATTCTATTCAAACAATGCAATCTTTCCTCTTAATAAGTTAGTAGGTATATAATATATTTCTGTTTAAACTCTTTGTATACTTTCAATTACCTTACGCTATAAGGTGCGGGTAATAAGGGCCAATAAAAGGTTTTTTAAAAACATTGATATTAGTAAGTAACAAAATAACAAACAAATAAAAAAAAATATAAAATTAAAATGACAACTGCAAAAGTGAGCTATTTATTTCCTATGATTTGCCATACTATTTTTGTTTCCTCTATCAGCAACAATTGATAGAAAATTATAGGTAATATTGTTTTTTGCAAAATGATTTGGTTCGATTCCTAGCTATGGTAACGTCTTTCCAAAAAATTAATGATGTCTTTTCTTATCTACGGCGAAGCCAAATGGGAGGATTATGTGTTTAACCTGTATGTATTTCAAAATTAATTTTCTTATAGTTTAGAATATAACCCTGAATTTTGACACAAAAGCGACAAGTGCGAGTCGGCCTCGCGTACGAAGGGTTCCCTACCATTGTATTCTATTTTTTAGTATTTGTTGTTATAGCGGCAACAGAACTACATCATCTATGAAAATTTCAATTGTCTAGTTATCACGGTTCATGAGATACAGGCTAGTGACAGATAGATAGACGACCCAGTTGGCACAATGGTCACCATGCCGAACTGCCAAACACAGGGTTCAATTCCCGCCTCAGACATGTATTTATGCTTAGATATTTGTCTGTGGTCTGGTTGTTTCTATGTATTATAAGTATATATTTGCAAAAGAAAAGTATATAAGTAGTATACCCGTTGTCTAGCACCCATAACACAAGTCTAGTTACTTAGCTTGGGGCTAGAGGGCGATGTGTGGAATGTCCTGCAATATTTATTATTTAGATAGACAGTGGAGTCTTAGTAAAAGGGATCCGTAACCAAAGGGTAAAAACGGGACTCCATTAGACTAAAAGTCGTCACCTTGTATTATTTCGGTCGCTCATACTCTAGTAAAGATCTGAGTCATAAGATAAGCATAGGTAGGTATTATGTATTGAATACCTAACATAATATTAACATATCTTCAATATAAACAATACAATTACTAATATTATGTTCCAACGAACGTAGGAATATATAATCGTATATTCACTCTGAATGGAACAATCAGGGCCTCTACCACCAACTACTATTGCTAATGTATTGCTATCACAGAAATCTAAATAAAACAAACTTACAATTTTCGTAACTATCGCTTTGATGTTTGTATGAATGTCTTGTTCGCAAAATGGGATCATACGTGGAAGGTCAAAATAAGCCTTAGCATTAGGTATATCGCTCAAAATTACAAGGGCATGTAAGGTTTCGCAAAATGTCAATAATTCATATTGTCAAACACGTATATTGTCAAGAACGCCTTAAGTGAAACTCGGTTATGTCGATTTTCGAGCTTATGAGTTTTTTGGAGTATACTGGGTCAATTTGATTAGGTAATCCTGTCCACAGACGCGCAGCGGACGCATTTACGATTTGACGCGCCTGAAGTATCTAGATTGTAATTGTATACGGACTGTTTTCCGCCATTAGACCCTTTTTAATTGGGTCCTTTTTGCGTGAGGATGGAGTAGGCTTGCCCAGCACCTACTACCCTCTCAGCTTAGTCCATCATGTCCAGAGGAGAGAACTTGTCAATACTTCTGGAGTCAACTAAGCAACTAAGCCGCAGGTTTCATCACGATGTTTTCCTTCACCGTAAGAGCAATGTCAATTGGCGCACATAAATTTATTGTTCTTAAGAAAAATCCATCGGTGCACGGCTAGCCGGATTCGAAACCACGACCTTCAGAATGAAACTCGAGGTATCTACCACTAAGCCAACACCGCTCTAGTATCTAGACCATTGAACTACAATTACTAGCGTATTTTCACATGTCTCTGATCTAGACTGACTTTCCATTCAAAACTATTTTCAAAATGGTAGTTACTTTATACATCGAACTGAGACAAATAAAGTCAACCTCTTTGCTATGACTATACCTAAGCATGAATTAGCAAATCAAATGGAATATTGATGATTTTTGTGGTTTATGGAGTAATTGTGAATATTTTTGGCGTATCTTTTTTATACGAATTAATGTGTAACATTTAATGTGTATCTTATCGTAGTATATTTTTTATTATTTGAAATATTCTAGTTATTGAGATATTTATACCGAAAGTTTTTGCGGGAAGAGGCTACGGAAAACTATTATTTTTTGTAATAAACGTATATTATTTTGAAATTATTTTTAATCTACAGATAAGTGTTGTCTGATTCATTTGATATCTTTAAATTATGTAAAACTTCGACGGATAAACCGGATAAATAAGAATGAACTGACCGTGCCCGGTAGAAGGCTCCGGAAAATAAACAGGTCGTTTAATAGTACATGTGTGCTCTATTTAATAAATTACCCAAAGATGTATATGACATGTCCATTACCAGGTTCAAAACTTTTATAAAGCATAAATTGTGCAGTAAGGCGTACTATGATACTTCGTCTAACCTTAATGATAACAACCCATGGACGTGACTTTAGTTGCTCCATTTCAAATATTTGTAATATTGACCTTTGTGAGTGTGATCACATAAAAAAAAACCCCATGAGTTTCTTGTGCCTTCTTCTTATTGGTGGGCGCGTTCCGATACCCTGTAGTACCTGGGACATGAATTGGATGGAATGGAGTAGGCTTTCCCAGCACCTACACCAACCTCTCAGCTTTAGTCAAGTTCAGTTTTTTTAAGTCAAGTATTTAGGTTTTTAGTTGGAGTTTATAATGTATTGTTACAAATGGAGAAGTCTAGATACAATTTGGACGACCCAGTTGGCACAATGGTACCGGACTGCCAAACACAGGGTTGCAGGTTCGATTGCCGCCTCTGACAAGTATTTATGGTTAGATATTTGTCTGTGGTCTGGTTGTTTCTATGTACTATAAGTATATATTAACAAAATAAAAGTACATAAGTAGTATATGAGTTGTCTAGCACCCATAACACAAGTCTAGTTACTTAGCTTGGGGCTAGATGGCGATGTGTGGAATGTCCTGCAATATTTATTTTATTTATTTAATAAAAAATCAATATTTTGTTATTTTCCGCCACGCACCAAATAAAAGCCATAGGTATTGTAAATGTATATATAAAAGTTTTATTTCTTAAATATCTAAATACATAATACTTGGTAACTAGAGCAATCAATAATTCTTCAACGTAAATTCTTAAACGCCAGCGTCCCACTGTTTCACCCGCATAAGTCCTGATCCCGTGGGAATATCGTAAAGCCGGTATCCTAGGTCTTCAGCTATCTACACACTAAGTTTCATCACAATCGTTTCAGCCGTTCTCGAGTTAAAAATTGTGTAAGTATCACGACTTTGTTTTTAGATTTGTAATAGACATCCCTATTTTTTTAATTTTTAGTTGAAATTAAGCTCACCCTGTTAATAATCGACTGAGTTCGTCATCAAGAGACCACGAGTTAACAACGTATCGTCTAGTTGTTCTCATTCTAGCCGCAGCGACGCTATCAAACACCCATTTTGAACTTATTTCGCCATTTTTATCACCAACTCTTACGTCATAATCACTTTGAAACTCTGGCTGGAGCTGATTCTGGTGATTTAGTTGTGTTCCGAATGTTTTACTTTGATTATGTGGTATTTTACTGCGATTTTGTGTTCTGTTTTGATTTGGCTGAGTCCCGCCATGATTTAGCTGAGGTTTGTTGTGGTTTAGCTGTGTTCCGCCACGATTTAGCTGAGTTCCGCCATGATTAAGTTGATTTTTGTTGTTATTTAGCTGTATTCCGCCATGATTTAGCCGTGTTCCGCCATGATTTAGCTGAGTTCCGACATGATTTAGCTCCTTTCCAGTCTCATTAACAACAACAGCGCCGCATAGTTTAAGTAAAGCAATAGCTGCATCCCTCTGTTCAGCAGTATTAGAGACGGATACTCTCATACCGCTGAAGACATCGTACGCGTACTCAGAGCGTTGCATTGCTATAGCAGACCGCTCGATCCTAGCTTTCTGTAATCAATAATATTGGACGTTTCACACAGCGCCATCTAGTGTCGAACTAGCAACTACAAATTTGAGCTATTTGATTTGATTTGCCTTGCTGTTTGTTTCCAGAAATTGATCTCTATCAGCAATACTATCGATTGATACGATTCTTAGATAGGGTAATTACTTCATAAAAGATCTAATAATGTAGTTTAAATTTTTGACAAAATTAGGCACAATACTTGTTTCAGCATTTATTGGTGTCTCGGATAGTTTTGAAAATGGCCCTGAAGGCCTGTTTAACATTTACCTTTCTTGGTTAATTTAGGTTTAGGTTTAAAGATCTTTATCTCTTCAAGATTATATATTAATCAACTATGAGAAAAAACAAATTTTTGTAGTGCCTGTATATATATTTCGTAAAAGCATCCAAAAATGTAAAAAATATAGGGTATCCAGATAAATTTCAAGATAGAGGTTATATATTTTAATTGCAGCGCTAGTGTCTACGCAAATTGATAAAATAAAGTTAGTTCCTCAAGATACTGGCTGCAATGACAATTGTGGTCATAATATGGTATGATTCCACAATCACACACACATTTTTTCAAGTTAATAATTGTTGATAGAATATTTTTCATATGTTCTAGATCTTTAAATGTCTTATCTCTAGTACTAACAGGCACTGCCATCTGTCATGGCATAATACAACTAGTTTGTTCGTTACCTGTGATAATTTCTTTAACTGTGTAACTTCATATTCGTTGGGATGAAGCCAGTGCCCCCTCTCAGCACCGTCGACAGCCCACTTGGCGTAGAGCACCCTCGCGCCGCGCGCTGCGCCCTTTAACGCCTTCACGGTCCGCGGTCGGGGTGTTACTGGCTCGCTTGGGCCTAAGGCATAGATTATTGATAATAAGGCCAATTCTCGCAAATAACATTATAATTATATTAAGATATCATTTGACCCAGTTGGCACAATGGTCACCAGACCATTGTGTCAAATGATATCTTTGTGGTCCTGTGGTTGGCAGCCCGGCATGGTTGCCAGGCTGCCAACCACAGGGTTGCTGGTTCGATTCCCGGTTCAGACAAGTATTTATGCTTAGATATTTGTCTGTTTGGTTGTTTCTATGTATTATAAGTATATGTTTACAAAAGAAAAGTAAGTATTATATCCGTTATCTGGCACCCATAACACAAGTCTAGTTGCTTAGCTTGGGGCTAGATGGCGTTGTAATTATCCTACAATATTTATTTACCTGCTTTTGCCCGCGACTTCGCCCGCGTAGAAGCCGAAAAGGATTGGACTACGGAATCACGTTGTCCAATACAAGTTTGTCGATCTTTTTCACCCCCTAAGGTATAGAATTTGGGAAAATCCTTTCTTATCGGATACCTACGTCATACAAAGAACACAACCTCCAAGTTTCAGGTCTCTACGATTAGCGGTTTAGGCTGTGCGTTGATCCGTCTGTCAGTCGTTCAGGACAAAGCAATTTATATGTATAGATTTATTTTCGAATATACTTACATTCAATATCCTCTTGCCTGACACATGAGCCCATTAACACATGCGTGGTCCTGGCGTCGACATCAGCCTGGATTCTGCCGTTCAATGACTTTATAGCTTGCGTTGTCGCCCTGCGTTCTTCGCCTGCCATACCTGTTAACACCTGGAAGTCCAAGGAAAGGTGTGTGGATTTTTTAAACGTATCCTACTAATATTATAAAGTAGCTGTGCCCCGCCGTTTCACCCGGGCAACGGGATTGAAATCTAGTAGAAAAGTACGGGCTGTTTTTCCGCAACTAAATCTCTTTAGTTGGGTTATTTTGCGTGAAAATGGAATAATCTTGCCGTCTCCAGAGGAAAGAACTTGTCAATACGTCAGAAGCGAACCAAACCGCGGGTTTCAAGTAGTACATACATTTTTTTCATAAAAAATTCATTGGTGCACGGCCGGTCGGGATTCGAACCCCGGAATGAAAGTAGAGGCCAACACCATTAGGCCTACACCTCTCTTTAAAAGTAGTAAATCCGTTATCTAGGGCCCATAACACAAGTTTAGTTACTTAGCTTGGGATTAGATGGCGATGTGTGGAATGTCCTGTAATTATTTACTAGCAGCGCTCCGCGGTTTCACCCCCGTAACTCCTGATCCCGTGGGAATTTCGATAAAAAGTAGCCTATAGCCTTCCTCGATAAATGGACTATCCAACACAAAAAGATTTTTTCAATTCGAACCAGTAGTTCCTGAGATTAGCGCGTTCAAACAAACAAACAAACTCTTCAGCTTTATAATATTAGTATAGATTTGTAGTTACCATTGATAGACGGCCCAGTTGGCACAATGGTCACCATGCCGGACTGCCAATCACAGGGTTGCGGGTTCGATTCCCGCCTCTGACAAGTATTTATGCTTAGATATTTGTCTGTGGCCCGGTTGTTTCTATGTATTATAAGTATATATTTACAAAAGAAAAGTATGTAAGTAGTGTATATCCGTTGTCTAGCACCCATAACACAAGTCTAGTTACTTAGCTTGGGGTTAGATGGCGATGTGTGGAATGTCTTGCAATATTTATTTAATTGTACCATTGGTGACACAACTTTGTATCCTTAGTACCATTATTTTTACTTACAATTCTAAATCTGTTCTTTTTCACGGTTGTTGTAGTGAGTGCATGTCCTCTACAGTCGGCAAGTATTCTCTTAGCGAGTCTCTCGGCTCGTGCCAGTTCACGGCGGCCATGTTCACTTGTCAACTGTGTTATAGGTTTCGTTGGCTTTTTACTTTGTTTCTTTTCTGAAATATATGAAACTTTGTTGCAGTGGAGTTCGTAAAACGTATCATTTCTGACAAATAATTTAAATGAGCTACATAATGTTTTATGAATTAGTGGAAACTTTGTTGGATTAAGGGTTTTTTTATATATACATATATTGTTGTAAATAATTCTATCATAGTTCTGTATGTTTCCCAAATAAACGAAAATAAAATAAAATTAACTTTGAAAGAGTTTCAGACAGAGAAATTGTTTTAAATTGTAAATATCCTTTTAATAGGTACTCTTATTCTGATAATATTAAGTCGTTTAATAAAAGAATAGAGAACATATTCTATCCGTTATCTGGGCCATAACATAAGCCTAGTTGCTTACAGTGGAGTAATTGCCTGATCCCCTGGGAATATCGGGATAAAAAGTAGCTAGTATATCCAGGTTTCTAGCTATTTACATACCAAGTTTCATTGCAATCGGTCCAGTAGTTTTTGCGTAAAGGAGTAACAAACATACACACAAACTTTCACATTTATAATATTAGTAAGATAACAATTTACCTTCATTATCGCTGACCATTCCGGCTTCTTTCTGAGTGAACAGTTTTCTTTTGGATTTGATGGGCTTCGGGCTCGGGCTAAGTGACTCCGATACCTTGGGCAGAGCGCGGCGCGGGGCCGTGTTCACACGGGACTCTATGTCTGGATAATACATTGTATTACACACCTTATTATCAGAATTATATTTTTGTGCCTATGGCGGTCAAGACGTCTGGGAGTTGGGGGCCGAGGGTTTGGCATTTGTGAGGGAGATTGGCCGTCGCCTCCGTGACAGGGGGTTCGATCCGCGTTCCGGGGCATTCCTGCCCCCTTAGACAAGATTGCTTTCTATTAGCATTATCGCCGATTGATAGATTTAATTGTATGAAATTGACATAAAACATTGTATAACATTTGCAAAGGATGAAACTTATCAATCATTTTTTCAATCAAACGCAAGACTACGTGACTTTTCGTTGTCTTATGTCGATTCTTTATTAAAAAACTAACAAAAAAATTCTGTCGATTGACGATATCGCTAATAGAAAGCAATCTTGTCTAAGGGGGCAGGTGCAAAGGCTATCGATAGCGGTTCAGCGGGGTAACGCTGCTTGCATATTGTCCAGCTTTGCACCGGGAACGCTGGGGAGGGGTTTGTTCGAATAGGTTTAGTTTTAATTTTTAGATTTTTTTGGTTATGTCTCGTATTTAGTTCGTAGTTAATTCATCGTATTTGTATTTATTTTGAGGTTTTTGACAAATAATTTGTTTTTCTTCCTTATTTTCTATCTATCTTTTTATTAGTGTTTGTTATTTGTCCTATATGGCGTGCGTGGAGCCGATGCCTACACGTAAGGCCCATTACAATAACAAGTCTAATAGCCAAAGTACGATGTGGACACCAAACGAAGATTATCCCTTTCTGCACTATGGTTTGCAGTCAAGCATTATAGCATTATAAAAAACACTAAATTTTATAATAATAAACAACTAATATACCTATTGAAAAATATTGGTAATTATGTCAATAAAAATCTTATAAAAATATGTTGAGTTTGATTAGAAAATAGGTCAAAAATCTTTCTTTTCGGCGCAAGTAGGTCAGTTATTTTTTGTTAACCAAAGAAGGTTCCAAAAGTATTTAAAACTTTTTCAGTGGAATGGAAATTAAAAAAAAAAAAAAAACCGGATCTTGTTCTAATCAGTCGCTGATACGGTCGGAAATGAACATGGTTTCATAGCATTTTTAGTAATGTTCACGCTAGTTAGCATGAACAATACTTGTTTCATTGCACCTTCAAAAATATTTGCAATCTTGACCTTGGTGGCATGATCTATCCATTTCACATATAACTTCAAAATATTTGCAATCTTGAACTTTGTGACCACTATCTCTCACGATGGTAAGTAACGATGCGGTCTAAGACCCCCAAATAAACGGGGGCCTTCGAGGGACGCGAGCGAAGGTAGGAAGACGACAATGAGTCAAAAACTTTTCAACCCGTCCTCCTTTTGATTCAGTGTGATTTCATGAAAATGATTCAAGAACTTGTAAGTTTGAAGCTATAATGACGTACCTGTTGTATCATTAGATTTAGTTTTATCGTATGATGTATCTTTCGATGTGTCTCGGGACGTGTCTCTCGATGAGTCGCCCGACGTGTCTCGCGATGTGTCGTGCGACGTGTCAGTCTCTTGTTCGGTCTCACTTGATATCCTGAGTCGCGGCATTTTCTGTTCTTTATCTGGACTTTCTGATAATAAGTCTGCTATGGGTATGTTCTCCATTTCGGCTTTTTTCTGAAATAGAAAATTAACAATTTAATTTTCTATCTGTTCCCTACCACCCCATATATTTAAGTGAAAGTAAGTCTGTCTCTCTGTAATGCTTTCACGTTGAAATCAACAAATTCATTTTGATAAAAATGCATATAGAGATTTAATCTAGATCTGCCTTACGTGGGTGAAACTACAGTACTAATTAGGTATTTTTTAAATATTATGTTTGATAATATAATATATTAGGTTCAGTCAGTTAGTTTAGGAATTGGGCATGTAGGCCTATTGAAAAAATTCACCCTGTTTAATAGGGGTAGTTGGTAAATACTAACGAGCAATCTTCTCAAGGTCCTCGGCGAAGGTAGATCGGATGGTCTCGAGGCAGCAGGGAAGGTTCGCTCCGGGAGTCTCTTCTCAGCGCTCGCGCAGGCCTCCACCCACAGCGGGGACACCACGAAGGAGGCGAGAGCGCGGGCGCGGGCCCGGGTCGAACGGCAACCACCTGAGATGTATAATTACTTAATATAATTTATGAGAGTGTGATCTAATGGATATTCGTCTTATTACTATAGTTAGATATTTGAGCTTCTCTACTAACTGATTTTGCCAGAGCTATTGTCTGAAAACCAAGTAGGTCAAAGGAAAACAGAAATAAAAATAAAATGTGAACTTTACACAGCTTACGCTAAAGCAGCTGGTAGGGCTATAACATTAGATTTATAAGTTTTTATTTTTTTATGATTGAATAGATTTTTCTTTTGAAACTGCGTGATCAATCTCCCCATGAGCTTTCATACAGTAATGTATGCCCTGCTGGTTGGGAAGTCTTGCTGAAGATGTAGAATCTACATCTTCACCAATACTTTCCAACCAGCAAGGCATGCATCTCTCTAAGCCCCCCTTAGGAAGCTTGTGGATTCAACAGGACTTCCCAACCATAATCTACATTGTAGATTATTGGCTTTACTGCAATTGCTGAATGTAACAATTGCACAAAATTAGTCAGTTAGACCTACATTCTCTGTGGTAGCATGACTCACCCTGTGCCCATATCAGATGTGTGACCAACGGACTCCATGCAGGCAACACTGAAGCCCCTAGAGCAGCCAGCGCCGCACGCAGTGGTAACGCGCGGGACTCCGCCCCTACTTCCACTAGTGATACCACCCCACGGAGCACACAGTTTGACGGTATCCTTGAACTCTGAAAATAATTGAAATCATTTAGATTTTTTTTGTAAAAAAATCAAATAGGTAATTGGATGATTTTTGAAGCTTTAATATAAAGGCATAGTGACATGGTTATTAGTGGATTGGCCAGTCTCAGTCTTTTTAACACCAGAAGGGTAAAATTTACAGGATTTAAAATAGGCAAATAAGCACCCACAGGAAATAGGAATCACTACATAGTATAAAACAAAGTCGCTTTCTCTGTCCCTATGTCCCTTTGTATGCTTAAATCTTTGAAACTACGCAACGGATTTTGATGCGGTTTTTTTTAATAGATAGAGTGATTCAAGAGGAAGGTTTATATGTATAATAACATCCATTAAATAGTGGAGAAGTACTGTTATTTTTGAGGTTTCTAATGTGATGTCGTAAATAATTACATTTTTTCCGCTTACATTGCAAACGCAGGCTGAACCCTACGAGTTTTATCAAAATAATGTACTAAGTATTGTACACATTGAAAAGGTCTACAGAAAAGTCCGTGATGGTATATGTCTATCTCTTATGGATAACCCACAATAACTTTTTTTTGTCATTTACTTTTTACGACAAATAATGGCTAATTTTCGAAGCGATTTTAACCAATACAGCATTAATCCTTAACCAATTAAATACCTTGAATACATTGTTCATTTAATATAGATCTATATGGCCCTTTACACCGTATGATTTAAGTGAATATTTTCGAAGATATTACAGATTTAAAAATTGCGGGACGTAGTGTTTGTGGCGGTACCGGCCGGCCGCCCGGTGCTGTTAAAAGTAAATAAGTAAAATTGTAGTGTATGAATTTAGATATTCCAAGGATAGCAGGAAATCTTCATGGTATAGGGAAAGGGGGATTGTTTTACTCCAAATTTAACGCGTGCGGGCCACGGGCAGTAATGAATAAATCAAAACTACTGAATCGATTTTAATCACATAGTCTATATATTTTATACCCGTGCGAAGCCGGAGCGGGCCGCTATGTTTTTATATACAACGTTCACAGTTTTTCTGTAGTGTATTTAGTATCAGCATTGCACCCATGCGAAGCCGGGGCGGGTCGCTAGTGTAAATTAAAGTCAAACTTAAAATTCTTTATTTACTTGAAATTATACAATTGCATGAAATCACATTGAAATGTCTTATAAACGATGTTCAGATGTGTGCCTTCGGAACCAATGAGAAGGCATAAGAAATTAATCAACTCATTAAAAAGAATTCAGCTGTGCTGTGAGTTATTAAACCTCTTTGCAATGTCTACACTTCTATCTACAATTAAAACTTATTCCTTAGTGAAATGGTATGTTTACCTGCCCACATTTTGGTACGACAGGTCTCAGAAACATAGAATCAGGACCTCGTTGTCCCTTGTTCTTGTTCTGGTTAACTAACGGTTGTGATTCAACCTCCTTCAACGCAGACCATTCTTCACGGAGGCGTATACGTTCTGCGATGGCTGATCGCCTCTGGAAAGTGATTTATTTATGGTTAAATATTTTTTGCATTGAGATAGCAGTGGTTAGGGAAAAATACTTTTTCAGAAATATGGTCCTCTAGCGGTTGCCTGCTAGTGGTTCCGTAGCGTGAATTGAACTCAGAATGTCAATGAATATGTCAGTGAGGTCACCAGCAAGTTCTAACATGTTTTATTGTAAATAATTAGTAATTACCTAGTACAAGAAAATAACAATTTTCACATTGTACGATGTTTTGTAAAATAGACATTACGTATGATAGATTTATTAGCTTAGATCCTAGAGATTTTAGCTATGTTAAGCGTAAAGTAAAAAAAATTTAGAGAACTTACCAGACCAGCTGCTCCTCTACTGTTTTCCTTATTCATTTCTAATTTAAAGTACTACTAACACATCTATATACGCTAAAATGATTGAATACACTTACGATTCGATAATGGAAATAGAAATTGATCTAGATATTTCTCAAAAGGACAAAAATTAATAAAATCTGCAATCAAGTTGTGCAAAGATCGAATTACCAAAACAAACTTTTTTTAAAGTGTTCCGCACTGTCAATGCCAGTGTCAATTTTTTTTTAAATTTATAAGTATGGCTTCGTACGGCTTGTGTATATAGCCAGTTATATTTAGGCCATGGATTTAGGCCTGATATTTAGGAATCAGGCTCTTTCCTAGTTCCTAGTTAAAAGTCCGTGGTCTTATTTTATACAAAAAAATTGACTCGCAATCAGACAAAAGTCGATCTGAACCAAACAGAGACGATCGAACCAAAACGAAACACAACAAAACAAAATACGCCTGAAACAGAAACAATGGACGAGCGAAACAGAAACAAAAGTTTAAAGTTTATTATTATATATGAAATAAAACACAATTTTGTCTACAATTTTAATAATGTTTATTGTCTACGAGGACGTGGTCTGCACCTCAAATAAACTTTTCAAAGTAAATCCTTCCTTTAGTGGTTCAATAGCTAGCCCTAAATATGGACTGTATACGGGCTGAGAGTCGGTTTCTCCATTCTTTTTTGCCAGTTGAGAAGCCAAGTACAAGTTGGGACCCATTTCACCACGAGGTTCACCGACTTCTTCCAGTTCTTCTATATCGTCGCTAATTGGTTTAGTGGCCTGGAAAATGATTGCAGAGATTTCAAAAAGTGGTAAGTAGCAGTTTTCAAATCTATCCCAATACGTAATAATCCTTCTTTCGTTACAAATAGATAAATATTGCATGGGAGTTTTGGCGGGAACGAGTTAACAACATGTCATGCTGCAGTTTTATTTTCATGAAACTTAGGTGTACCCGAGATGAATTGTATAATTATGGTGGAATGTTATTCAATTTAGTTCTGTGAAAGTGCA
The DNA here is from genome assembly GCA_951213275.1 of Idaea straminata. Taxonomy (NCBI): domain Eukaryota; kingdom Metazoa; phylum Arthropoda; class Insecta; order Lepidoptera; family Geometridae; genus Idaea; species Idaea straminata. The sequence goes on from OX577862.1 coordinate 1,458,380, forward strand.
CAAGTGTAGTGAAAGTAAAAATTAGTGTCAAACATGAAGTTTTCTCGTTGCCTCCAAATCTCCTATTAAGGTTATGGTAAACTTGCCACCGCTTTACTATAGCCCCTGACTTGACGGACTATGACGACTTTGACTGTTTTGAAACACTTAAGGCCCGATTTATGAAAAATCGGGTCATAATTTATTTGATGCAAAATATAACTTGACACTGGCTAAATGCATAAGCCGTGCGAAGCCATAATTAATAGAAAAAAATAATATTGCATGACACTGCACAAAGCGCCATCTAGCCTAAAACAAAGCAATTTGGTTTGTGTTATGGTGACCACACAACGGATTGAGTAGTTAGTAACTTTTATTTTGTAAATATATACACACAGACTATAAACAAATATCTGTCTGTACGTGGTCTGTACATAAATGTTTGTTTCGAGGCGGGAATCGAACATGCAACCTTTTGCGTCGCAGGCGGGCGTTCGTGGACCGCGCCATAGCGGTGGTCATTAGAAATTTAAAAGTTTATAAATGTGTTGAAGTGGGTATAGTAATATCTATACTAATATTATAAAGCTGAAGAGTTTGTTTGTTTGTTTGAACGCGCTAATCTCTGGAACTACTGGTCCGAATTGAATGATTATTTCAGTGTTGAGTAGTCCATTTATCGAGGAAGGCTATAGGCTATGTTTTTTTTTAAGTTAGGGATCCGTAATAAAATTGCTATTTTGTAACACAAGGTGTAAAATCGAAAACCTATTTTTGCGTGCGCTGCAAAAACTATTGACAATAGAACAAAATGATGTACTACGGGTTTGTAGATCCCATTAAGACCTACAAAAAAGTCAGCGAGAACATATATCTAGCTATCATGGTTTAATCACAATAACCGATTTTGTGTTCAAAATAACTATTAAATCGTCTGAAGAAAAAAACTACGTTAAATATGTATCGTAATATTACATCTTTATCAAAATTAAGCATTATGTTATCAAGAGTATTTATGTAGAAGTAAAATACTTTTTGTTTCATCTGAATCGGATATTTCGTTTAAAAGTTATCACGTGTGTAAGATGTTAAGAGTTGGTACCTATTAATGAGTTATGGGCCATAGAGTTTTAGGAAATATATTTGTTAATGATTTTAAGTATAAGATCTTTGAAGAGTATCCTATCCTACTAATATTATAAATGTGAAAGTTTGTGTGTGTGTGTTTGTTACTCCTTCACGCTGAAACTACTGAACCAATTGCAATGAAATTCGGTATGTAGATAGCAAGAGGCCTGGATTAACATATAGGCTACTTTTTGTCCCGATATTCCCACGGGATCGGGACTTACACGGGTGAAACCGCGGGGCGCAGCTAGGTGTTTGCATAAATGTATGTAAGTTTGTTACTCCTTCATGAAAAAAACGAATGAACCGTTTGCGATGTAGCTTGGTATGTAGATAGAAAGTGGAATTCTGGAATAACACATTGTACTTTTTATTCCGGACTAAAGCCGCGGGGTAATTTTGCTTGATAAACTACCTAGGTACCTGAAAATCCCAATTAATTTCGATCCCGAATACAGGCCTTTCGTTATAAGCCTGATGCAGCGCCTGCACCTCAGCCAGCAAAGGTTGGAGCCTTTCTTTAGGGTCAGCTCGGAACCCCAGCACGTATCCGCCACAAGACTGGCGGACAACGAATACTAGCGCCTCGCCGAACTTCGATTCGCGAATCGATACCTGAGATTAAATAAAATAAATAAATAAATATTACAGGACATTCAACACATCGCCATCCAAGCTAGGTAACTAGACTTGTGTTATGGGTGCTAGATAACAAATATACTACTTATTTACTTTTATTTTGTACATAATACAATATCACCCAACCCGTAAGCCGCAGGCGTTTTAGGCGGGAATCGAACCCGCAACCCGGTGTTTAGCAGTCTGGCATTGTGAACTGGGTCGTCTACATTTGATATTCTGGTAATTGGTCTTTGTGGAACTGTTGAACATTTTGGGAATTGAACTTAAAGTGTCAGAAAATATTTTTTAAGGAAAAATGCGTCTTCAAAAATTGCAACTGAGACTAGTCTCGAACTCGCATCTCTTGAATACCGTTAAAAAAAATCCCTTAAAATTATTTTCAGATAGCCCAGTGCAGGCTAACTTTAAAAAATAAAAAATCATTTGAACTGTCACATTGACAAGAAAGCAAATATTTATCTAATTTACGAAATATTTGGCAGGTACTCTTAATAACGTATGCTGCCAATTCTACCTACTATAACTTACATTTTCAATAGTAATATACGGCATGGATACATTGAAAGCGTCGTTAACATCTGCATACCAGACCACTCTAACGTTGGTTGCTATCAAAGTGCCTAAGTTGCCTGAATCGCTCGACAGGTTCCATATTCCCTGCTCGTTTAGACAGATCTGTTGACAATTAGGTGTGGAGATTATTGCTAGTTTAAACGGAGTACTACTTCGATACATTATTATTTGGTACACGCTTAACGGCTCCCCTAAAGGATCAATGGACCTCCTGTCAAGAACTATCTCATGCTTATCGTCTCCCCTGGACTAGTGGAGGCGGTAAGCACTTATGTGTTTACAATTCTTATTGTAAATAATCCGCTTACCGCCTCCACTAGTCTCGGAAGGTCTCTCTCGCGGACCATCATGCTCCCCCAGGGAAGACATATTTTTGGGTTTTGTTTTTGGTATATTTTCCTAAGTTTGGACACCCTTCCTCAACTTCTTGTCCATCCAAAAGTTTCCTCAAAGAGATCGCTTTGGACGATAAGCGACTTAGACTTAGGCTTCGTTTTTTACATTTAATGTCATTTAAAAATGGTGTTTAGAATATAATTTTTCTCAAAGGAGAAATAACCACTATCTTACACGATGGTGAGTGACGATGCGGTCTAAGATGTAGCACGCTTTCCTAAAAGATCCTACGCTCGTGACTCAAAGACTCCAAATAAACGGGGGCCTTCGAGGCACACATAATGAAGGTAGGAAGATGGAAGTGGAATAAAAACGAGGGATCGCCATCCACACATGGTGAAAGTTCTTCCACACATGGTGAAAGCACTTTTCTCGTACGCACTGCTACGAAATGGCTACTTGCCACCTGTTGCTGCCGCGAACCTTGGAGTCTTCAAGTCTTGAGTGAATAGGTACCTTCTAGGCGAGCATTCTACATCTTCAACCTCATCTGCACTTCCCATCAGGTGAGATGAGGTCAAATGCAAGCCTAATTTGTTAAAAAAAAACTTTTCCAGAGCTGCGCGTCTCAAACTTGGCACGGGGACTTAAATAGGGCGTAGGCGCGCGCTAATAGGGTATTTCTTAATTATTTATAAGAAATTCAACCGCTAAAGGTTAAAGGGTTAAAAAGGGCTGATATTTGTATGGATTCATTATCTATAATTCAACTTAGTTACCCCGTAATTAATTCACTAAAACATGTTTTCATAATTAATATTTTATGTAGTAATAAAACAAGAAGCCTAATTAGGTACTGATTTTCATTATTGGGTTAACATTTAATATATTTTATAGAAACATGTTATGCCTGCGATTTTGTCCGCTTAGAGATTGAATTTACCAAAATATTTTTTAGCGGATGCCTACATTATAACACCTATCTAAATGCCCTTAGATTCTATTTTATAGATTGATGTAAGTATGTTATTCTTAATTTTTACTTTATTAAATTATAGGTCGGATAGTAACTACCTACCTACTTAGTAAAACATATCATATTTATTTAACTACAAGATAAATAACAAACAGGAAAATAATATAAATGTTTGTCTCTCAGACAAATATATTAGGCACAATATTTTTATATGTAACTATCCAATTATTCTAATAAAGGAACCTTGTTTTTGTTATCATCAAAATATTATCATATCATAAAAATTAGAATATTTTTCTATCTAGACAACTAGGTAGGTACGGTCGGCTGCATAATTGCAGACCCACCGTAGAGCTCTAAAACGGCTGTTATAAGAATGTTTTCAACACTAGCAAGATTCTAGACACCTGATTTAGTTGAAGTTTAAAGTCTTCTAACTCATCAATTTATCAAATAAAAATTATTTTAATGAAAAAATGCCAATAATAGTAATTTTAGAACCCTACCGGGGGCTGCAATTGTGCAGGCGACTGTACCTACGTAGGTATAGGTTTTCTTAGGTATAGTAGCCTAAAACCATTTTAATGTTAAATGACGCCAAGACGAGACCATAAATGGTCAAAAATGATAACTTTTCGACCATTTACCTATCTCATGTAGACCTAAGCTTCTAAAGGTCGCTACATACTACGTGACGGGATTTTTCCCGAACCGCGGACGGAGCGTGTTTTTTTTTTATATGAAACGGAGTCAAGAAATTGTCACGTTCCGTCCGGCATGGGAAAGATCACGTTACGTATGTTTAAAGTCCACGAACACTTTATGAACAATGCACGTCATGTCCCCGTCCCGTCCGAGGTTTGATCCCGTTACGTATGCAGCGACCTTTACTCTACAAGTTCCGAAGGAACACATCCTAACTTTGTTTTTAAGATGTTTCTATGTGATCTATGTATTAAGCATCCAAAGGAAAAAAAATGACTTCGACTTTTACTTTAAGCTCTAACTTTACAAAGTTATACCTTATGCCTAGGCCGCACACATCGCAATAACATTCGCTGTAGGCCGAAGATGAAGCTTGTGCCGTGTGCCTTCGGTCTAAAGCGAATGTGCGTCGCCACATCGTCGTTATCAGATTTATCGCGATAAATAAATAACACAAAATGGACGCCACGCTATGACGATGTGTGCAGCCTAGACAATAGTTAAAATAAGCGGCTAGGAGGATAAAATAGGAGTGTTTTTATGGAAATTTAGCTCATTTTTGTTTCTGATTACACTCTGCCTTACCTTTTCAAGTGGCAACATTCGTAGGTGTTTGTTGTGTATTATGGCAGCCCTGAGTTTCAGATCTCGGTACAGTCGAGAAGCTATGTAAGCTCTGAAACAGATAGATATTACTTTGAGAAGTCAATTGGGATGTAGGTTATTGAATTTCGTGGTAGATTAATAACTAGAAGAGCCCTGCGGTTTTACCCGCGTATGTAAAAGTATGTGCTTCTTCAAGATCCCATCTATCTCTTCAAAATTATAAATTGATATTTAGGCTAGTTTTCTTTATTTTTATAAATGATAGGTTACAGCCTCCTGATGGTAGGTGAAGATGCGGTCTATAATGTTACTAGAAGATACTTATTGTCCTAGAAGATACATATTCACTCGCGACTTGAAAGATCGCTGAATTGCACTCGTCAGGAAAGACAGACGCAGGCAACTGATTCCATTCACAAGTGAAGAATGAAACCGGCTAAGTGCGAGTTGTACTCGCGCACGAAGGGTTCCGAATCATTATATTCTGTTTATAGTACTTATTGTACATCATCTGTGAAAATTGCAACTGTCTAGCTGTCTAGCCTGATAACAGACAGACAGACGGACAAAGGAGTTTTAGTACAATTTCATATTACTTACTTATGAACCCCGGCAACTGAAACATAATGCCTGACGCAATTAGGCGAGAGATTAGTGAATATAAACTCGTATCTGTTAGTCTTGTACCCGGCTAGCACGTATAGGGCTTGTGTTGTCCCTCTCAGCCCAGAGTTTACTATCTTCGTTGATGTTGATAGCACGCAGTTTAGACCTATTGCTGGAACGATAGGAACTAGTGACTAAATGTAGAAAAATAACTCAAAAACAAACGGTATAAAAACTGTTCAAACACTTTATTATCTAAAAACACAATTTCAAAATTAGGTAAATCAAATTACACAAAATAAATAAGTAAAAATAATAATAATAGTCACAAAATAAACAAAATGACGCCAAAAAATACCCCCACCCAGAAATTAAATATAAAACTAAACAACATGAATAAAACATGATTATGAATAAACGGTATAAAAACACTGAATTAGAAATTTAATTAGGTATTGGTGCACATAAAAAGAAGGTTTCTTGAAGTTAATTATCATCATCCATCGAGAATAATTTCTTGGTTTTAGTAAAAAGTCTTAAAATGAATATTCTTTATATAAAAGCAATATTCTTAAATTAAGAATACTGCTTATTAATTTCAAGAACATTTATTAAAAACATTATTAAAAACAAGAAATTCTCTATCGTCTATATGGAGGGTATTATTTCTTACTTCAAGAAACCTTTTTACCCGTGTATTATTCTTCTTACAAATTGTCTCAAAATTGTCCTAATATTCTCAATTTTTGTATTTTTATAAAACCAAAATGTAGTAAAAGAAACCTACAAACAATAAAATAATTCTCTTCAGACCTTAGATAACAATAACTTGTTTTTAGTCAATATTCTTGAAAATAAATAGTATTTTTAATAAACTAATATCCCTTTTAAAAATTAAGAATTCTGCTGCTACAACTGCTGATTATTCTAAGAATTTTATTACAACCAAGAAATTATTCTCTGGCGTCTATAGAGAGAGGTTTTCTTGCTTAAAATAAACCTTTTTTCTGTGAAAGGCATTTAGCTCAGAGCTTACATATGCAAATAACTTACATAAATTAATCCTAGGTGAGGCTAAAGAATGCCAAATGATCCTTAAGCAAGTAATGACCATACGTCCCTTCGTTCCGCAATTGCCTTTTGTATCCTCAATCGGTTCTATTCTATCGAATATCCTTTCCCCGGGACGCAGTTTAAGATATCTGAAACATTGAATAAAGCTTTCTGAATAATACCATAAACTCCTAAATCTAATTTTATTATTTCATTGCGTTAGTGAGATTTTGGTAGTCAGTCAGTAAATCCACTGGTGGAGTCGCGTTGGTGGATCCTAGTGGAATGAGGCAGATGTTCGAATCATCTCTAGATTTACTTCGAAACTTCAATGGGATATATTTACGTTTTTGGAAAATTCAGATATTTTCCTTGAAACCTATTCTAGAAATAATTTGCTGTTTTTTTGTAATTTTCTGTCGCGAATTTGAGCCTCATCCCGATGCGATTGTGGCAAAATACAAACGTATTTTCTAGCATTCAAAAATGTCATAATAATTGCATCTCTATTACCCAAGTTAACTCTCAACTGCTCAACTAGTTCAGCATTGAGGAAGTCGGTTGACGTTGATGTCTTCACAGAACGAATACTATAACTCAACCGATTCGGACCGAGACACGATTGATGTACATCGGACGTCTTCCGAATATGTTACACGGGTTTTACCGCCGTGATTTACGTGGGACAAGTGATAAATAACTGGGGATTAACTTGTAGTTTTTACACAGAATGGATCATAGTTTGTACTGTCCTTTTTCTTTTTTAGGGTTCCGTATCCAAAGGGTAAAAACGGAACCCTTTTACCCAGTTATATGCCTAGTTTTGTCAACAAATGATGTTTTAAATAAACCTAAAATAGTAAATATGAGTGTCGAGTAGCTACCCTGTTGTCTATACATGCAATCAAAATCTGTAAGGATATACCTCAAAAGGATATAATATTTAGTTAGTCCAAGGAAGGTCGATACAAAAAAATACAATTTAAAAACCCTTACTGTTTGGACCATAGGAATAAAAGATAATTTAAGTTTAATTGTGTCGGAACACCGGTGGTTTGCGGCATTATGCATAAGTCGCGCGATGCCGTAATTTGTCGATGACAACTGTGTTTCAAATTGACAATTGGTGGCGCCAGTGTGTCTTCTTGTTCTCGTGCTCCGCGCCTTTTTGTCGTAATACGGACAGAATTTGTCTTTTGGAAATTAACGGTGAAAACCCCAAACTTTAAGCTGTGAGTTATTTGGATGATGAGTGCAACGTGTGCTTCAACATCCATAAGTGAAATCAAGTGACATACACCTGGATTTGCAGAGACCGGCGCCGGTAACTTCCCACGCGGGAGCTGGGATCCCTTCAGGTAAGGCCAACCTCAGCTATCCGTGTGTATCCGGCTCACATTGACCATACTTTGTTCATTTTATACCCTAGCAATTAGCTAGAAAGTTAACAAGGACACGCGTCCTTGTTCATTGAACTGATATTTTGAACCTATACACATTAATCATCACCTAGGTAATATTTCACATACATTGACGACCCAGTTGACACACTAATCACCATGCCGGACTGCCAAACACAGGGTAACGAGTTCGATTCCCGCCTCAAATAAGTATATATGCTTAGATATTTGTATGTGGTCTGGTTGTTTCTATGTATTATAAGTACTTATCATTACTTAAATATTTACAAAAGGAAAGTTATAAGTAGTACCTATATCCGTTGTCTAGCACCCATAACACAAGTCTACGGACTGTAGTTACTTAGCTTGAGGCTAGATGCTATCCGTTCCGCGTATGCTCATTAAATAGCGCAGACACCAAAGTACCTAACTTTCATACCTAAACTTATCAAAATTATACCTGATGTTGTTTATTCATACGGTGACATAAATCACATACGTCGGGCGCAAGAATCGAGTTTGCGACACGCGGGCTCAAAGTAAATTAAATACTTCAAACAGCCGCTGCGCGCTGGCGTGCACTTTCTTTGACATGGCTCGACCGCCGGACACTGTTGGTACTTGTAGCTTCATACATAATGTGCGGAGTAAGCCAGGCCTGCTGAGACTCTACTGTCCGTCCGTCCGTCTAGCGTCTGTCTGTCTGTCACCAGGCTGTATCTCATGAATCAATAAAGTACAAAGTTTTGAATCTATTATTGGAAATGGCATATACTACATCGCTAGGTGACTATAAATCTACGCAAACGCAAATACATAAAAAAATACATAAATATATATAAAAAATACATTATATAAATCTACGGTATCTTACGCAAAGGGTAGATCAAAAAGCACCTCCCTATCTTCCCAAACAGCACCGATTTTATTTTTAGACATTGTTTTAATCGAACAATTGAAACATTCGCGAATCAAAACAGAATTGTTTTTGTTTAGACTTCGACGTTGTTATGGTAACAGTCGTCGGTGGCGATGGTAGTTTTTTTTTCTACCATTAGGGTAGGTTTTTGTGTTCAAGATTCCTACTAAGTTGATAGTTTTGTTAAAACTTTTATAATTTTAATTTTTGTAGGTAAAATTTAGGTAAAAGTCTTAGTATGATGAGAGATACTAATTATTTATGGGCTCCTTGTACTTTATTACAATATTATTTTGCCTAATTAATCAAATTTACAAGCTTAGCCGAGAGCTATTTTAGAATAACATAACTAAGTTTTTTTCCACGTTCCTATTTCACTATCTATAATAATATAAACTTGTGAGAATTGTTGTAAGTATTCGTACGTTTGAAATTGGATGACTGAGTGTCTTTTTATAAGTTAGTACCTGGATGACCGAGCTTTGCTCGGTATTTTTTTTTTAGTTAGTCTAACCTCAAAGCAAACACTCATTGACTTCGTGTTACTTAACAACGCCATCTGCTGGAATAACTTTATTGCTCACAAAAAATAGTATTAGTAGTTCACCAATAGATGTCAGGAAGAGTCATATTTTTCAGATAAAATAAAAGTAAGTTTCGATAAAACAAGAATAAAATGACATTTTCTAAAAATAATTCCTAGCTAGATCAATTTATCGGCCCCGAAACCCCCTATATACCAAATTCCATGAAAATCGTTGGAACCGATTCCGAGATTCCAATTATATATATATATACAAGAATTGCTCATTTAAAGATATAAGATTTAATAATTTTAAGTGTTTTAATTTAAAGTAGAAACAAATTAAACTAAATTTTTTCGATATCTGCAGCATGTCCGACCAGATGTGGGCAAAATTTACCACGGACTGGGTTCCGAACAGCAGGCGACCCTGCGGCAAGCCCAGAAGGAGATGGCAGGGTGAGTTGGAATCCCATCGTAGGAACTGGACCCAGCTGGAACTAGATAGGGAAAAGTGGAAGGAGGGGAGGGAGGCCTTTGTCCTGCAGTGGGTTGGAATAGGCTAAAAAAATCGAATTTATTTTCCATCAAGGTATCTGATATAGTCCCAAAGAAATCAGTTTCCGAAAGCGGTAGCAATTTTGGTTCAAATTTCTTAATACGGTAATTACTGATACCAACCAAGCATGCAGCCAAAAAACTCTTATCTACTAACGTGTAAGGAATATTTTCCCCCGAGTTTCCAGTTTTTTTGGTTTGTTTAGATATCCTAATTGTCTTTTATAATTAAGTTGTAAGAGTTTGTAAAGTTGAAAGCTCAGATGCGTGGAATCGCTGCCAATTAAAAAAGTAACGCCCATAATTTTACTTGTTTTTTGGGGAGATTTTTTTCTAAGAACGGGTAACTGGAAAAGTTATGATGAATTTATTGGCTAAATGTCAATACTAGATTGTTTTAATTAAGCTAGTTCTAATTGCTCGATAGAGCTTTATAGCCACTGTTGTCTCTGGTTAAGAGATTGTGTACTTTTTCAGGAAACGCAAAAGACTGCTGATCCCATACAGCCTCGTCCGTAAAGGTGAGTATCGACTACAAAATTTACTAGTAACAGAACATTAAGCATTAAATTTATACTTGAACCAGACTTCAAACTGGCATTCATGGCATAAAACAAAGTCGCTTGCCTCTGTCTGTCCATATGTATGCTTATATCTTTAAAACTACGCAACGGATTTTGATGCGGTTTTTTGTAATAGATAGAGTGATTTGAGAGAAAGGGTTGGAACATAAAATAATGTATAAAAATATTAATTAGGCGGAATGTTGCTTCGACATCACCTTAAAAACAGAAGTTCGGGTGGTAGTCCTACTATTTGTTCAACTAGTTGGATCACGGGACTCCGCAAAAAGTCCTGTGGACTACGACTCCTAGTTGCAGGTCTTAGTGCGGGGTGGTGGTTCAATAGAAGGAAATAAAAATCCTCGATCGGAACCAGTTCCTAAACTTCGGTTCCATAGACGGCCGAAGCGGTCCAACTATTTCCGAAACATAAACAAAAAAAGCTGTAGTAAAAATTATTTCCTCTCTCAGCAAGGGTCGAAGCTCAACATTTAAAAGCCACAAATCATATAAAAATACAATATTAACATCGCATACTAGCTCTACCCCCCAGGCTTCGATTAAGTCACGGAGTGCGGCAGTTATTTTCACTTTCCCACTTTATAGACCAATAAATTACATTAGGTTTATGATACGAATAAAAATATACTAAAACGAACCATGAGGGGTTGAATTTTTAATTACATTTCGCTTGGCAATCGAGAGGTTTTTTTTGAAAGAGTTGTAAGTATGATGTATGGAAAAATATGCTAAACCGAAGTAGGTAACTATATTGTCAGGAAATAAACGCATTTAGCTAAAATTGTTCATCGTCATCAGGCAGATGTGGTCAAACGCTGACTTATGATTTGTAAAAAACCGGCCAAGTGCGAGTTGGACTTGCACACGAAGGGTTCCGTGTCCCACTTAAACTTTCATTTGGTTCTGTTTTTAATATTTGTTATTATAGCGGCAATAGAAATCCATAATCTGTGAAAATTTTAACTCTCTAGCTATCACGGTTCATGAGATACAGTCTGATGACAGATGGACGGATGGACAGTGAAATTTAAGTAATAGGGTCCCGTTTTTTCATTTCGGGTACGGAACCTTAAAAAAACATTTTGCTCTTGGCTTCCATTTGTTCCTTAAACTTTGAATTAAGTTCAGCCCGCGTAATAGATAGTTAGATTGGTCCTCAGTCTGTTCTCTGTGATAACATCACCTAAGTTAAAGTCCTTAGTTATCTTTGATAACTTGTTGTGATATCAGTATGAAAGCCTCGGGCTGATCATTTGGCTCTGATTGTCGTCAGGAAGTTAGAAATCACTTTAGTGTGTAGATTGAATATACCTACTTAATAATATTGGCCCTGATTCACAAACCGTCGGAAGGCAACCGAAACGAAAAGCAATTGCTCTTTCACTCCCGCGATTTTTGACGTGTTGCCATCCTTGTCTTTTCAGTTTTATTAGTTTCGGTAGCCTTACGATGGTTGAGAATCAAACTTTTGTTCTATATAATTTATACAGCGACAGCAACTTTAATCTATGTTATTTAAGGCGTTATAACGCCTGGGACATGTGTTAGATGAAGTAGGTTTGCCTAGAACCTTTACCACCCTCTCAATTTAGTCGACCGTGTACAGAGGAAAGAACTTGTCAATACATCTGGAGCCAATAAACTTTTTTCATTTTCATTGTTAATTATTACTGATATTCCTTAAACAAATCCATATATTCTAAAAAGCATTTTTTTAAATTCTGTAGCGAACGGGTACTCAATTTGAATAGAGGTTAGATAAATAAATAAAAAATAAAGCTCAAAACATTGAGTGTCACAATAGGTGGCCTTAGAACCAACATGTACCTACGGGAAAGCACTGCGCGGGACGGCTTCCGACTAGATTGACGGGAGGAAAGGGTACCGGCGCTCTCTCCATACAAACGTAGTCGACTGTTTCCTCCCTGGATACACTAGAGCAAATATTTTTGTAGTAAAAAACTTATAACTGCCATGACTATGCCCCTATGTAATGGTTTTTTTCATTTTCATTAATATTTAAAAAACAAAAGCAGTTATAGTGTCATTATCCAGGGAGGAAATAGTCGACTACGTTTGTATGGAGAGAGCGTCGTTACCCTTTCCTCACTAGATGGAAATTCTTTGGCGGAGGCCTATGATTAGCAGCAGACTCCGTGTGGCCGATATGACGATGGCTGCTGAAACGGTTTATTGACGACTAGCTTTTGCCCGCGACTTCGTCCGCGTAGACGTCGAAAAAAATGGTACTTTTCACCAATCACCCTTTTTAACCAAATACAAAACACGTCTTCCAACAATTCTGTTAAAAAGTGTTTTTGCAAAATTTGAAGTAGATTGGATCAAGGAATCACGTTGTCCCATACAAACTTTGCCCCCCTTTTTTACCCTCTTAGGGGTAGAATTTCGGAAAATCCTTTCTTATCGGATGCCTACGTCATACAAAGAACACAACCTCCAAGTTTTAGGTTTCTACGATCCGTGGTTTAGGCTGTGCGTTGATCCGTCAGTCAGTCATTCAGGACAAAAAAATATATATGTATAAGAGAAGATAGATTCTTATTAGATATTTGTAATTCAGTTTCTTGCGAGTAAATATTTCTATTATAGCCGTAATGATCAGACAGATCTTGATTAGTCTGTTTGCATAACAATAACTGTAATACAATAATATTACTATCTTTATACTCTATCTAGATAGATAAATAAACAATTTATTTAACACAAGTAGGTAGGTAACTATAACACAAAATGATTACAAATAAAAAAAATGAAAATAAATCAAGATCGACAAAAGTACGAGTACCGCGAGTGAAATATGCCTATTTGAGATAAAATGGTCGAAGTTCATTTAAGTAGGCAGGATTTCATAAGTACCTACCTTTAATAAGTTTTACTAGGTAGATAGGTATATTTAGCAAAACTTTTAATCGAAAATCTAAATTGAAAACATTCTAACTTCATAACAAGGATTTACCCACCAAAATGTCATAATAACTAAAACTAATTCTAATTACTTTTATCGAAAATCTGTCGGCCATCTCGTCGCTAGTACCACGATAAGATGGCGGCTGATTTCATTAAGTACTTAAAAGCTAATGGCTTATGGAAAACATCTTAAAAGACGCGTCAAATTATATAAATCTAAGGTCTGGTGATTATTTTAAAGAGTTGAGAGGTTTGGGGTGAAATTTAATTATGGAAAATTCATTTATTAAATAACTAGCGACCCGCTCCGGCTTCGCACGGCTATATTATGCATGTATTATACATATAAACCTTCCTATTGAATCACTCTATCTATTAAAAAAAAAACGCATCAAAATCCGTTGCGTAGTTTCAAAGATTTAAGCATACAAAGGGATATAGGGACAGAGAAAGCGACTTTGTGTTATAAACTATGTAGTGATTTTGAAAATGTCAAGTGAAGTGAGATTTCTATATCCCTATTAACTATGTTTCGCTATTAAAGCCAGTGACATTTCTTTACGAAACCTAGCCATATAGTTTTATGTCTTGTACACCATAATTAACCAAAGTTATATAAAAAGTCTCCAAAATTATCCATTTTAATTCAAGAACGTGTGTTCGTTAGGAATGGGTTATGTTTTTCGCGTCTATATCTTTGTCTGTTTGTTTGTTTGTAATATTATTTATTCCCTCATATCTAACATAATTTTATTGTGACGATTTAAGCCAGTTTATATGTTAATGTGCTCCAACTATTTCTTTGCTTTTGAATTTATTAGATCGTTTTATTTGTGCATCAAAATTATTGACACGGTATCAGTTATTAAATAGTAGGTTCTCAACATAATATAGATACACTCCTGCACTTTTTTTTACTTTCATTTTTTATTGCACTTTTTTACTATGTTTTCTTTTCAGTTTATATTTAAATTGTTTTTTATAAATAAAATAATTTTAGCTTTAAAAATGGATCACAACTTTGCAAGCCATTTTAGCACGAAACGGTTCACGCGTCGTGTAAAAACCCCTTAACATAAACAGAATATTCAAACAAACTTCAAGAAATTCGAGCAAACAACATTAATCATACAACACAAATAAAAAATACAACTTTGACTTTACGTTTTTGGCGAATTTACTTTGTTTGGTCGCATCATGGATAAACATTATTGTTAATATTGTCTCATCATATCTTTTTGTGTTCTTATTTATTAATTTGGTTAGCAGCGCTATTAGTCAGCGTCGGGTTAACAAGACGGTATTATAAGGTGCGTTTTATCTATACAAATATACCTATTTATTCTTTTTACTTCCTAAATAATGCCTCTAGCTAAAGCGACCTTTTTTGACGTGATAATAACGTCTAATAAATAGTAACACCTGCATTCACATAAAAGTGTCACGGTAATATTGTGTGACGTCATGTGTCATGGTAATATGACCAGTGTTATGGTGTGACGAGTGACGAATAGAAGACTTATATAAAGCAAAAAATAGGAATAACAAAAAAATCTCAATTTAACATCGTTTTCTTATGACGTTATCGCCTAAAATTATCGTCCGTAAACCGACTTTACAGACAACCGTTTTTTTTACAAAACCAAGGTTTACTGTTTAAATACTTCTAAAAAACTTAAAAATTATAAGCTAACGTGTAAGAAAAACGTATGTGCGCTAATTGACATTGTTCTTACGGTGAAGGAAAACATCGTGATGAAACCCGCGGCTTAGTTGGCTCCAGAAGTATTGACAAGTTCTCTCCTCTGGTTGGCTAACTGGACATGGTTGATTAAGCTGAGAGGGTATAGAAGTTGCTGGGCAAGCCTACTCCATCCTCAAGCAAAAAGGACACAATTAATTGATTGCGGAAAACAGTTCGTTCAAGTTTAAGTACAAGTACGTACGGTCGGAGTCAAAATTGAAGACCAACCGTAGAACTTTTAAGCAAAATTCTAAAGTCTTGGTCGACTTCAAGTTAGAAGTCTTTCAACTCATGAATTTATTAGAATACATAGTAATTTTAGAACTCTACGGTGGATCTGCAATTCTGACTTCGACCGTATACAAATGATTCGTTAAAACATATCCCCAGTTACCAACAATATACCTTTAGGTAAGACAATAGAAATATGAACGTGACACATTAACTTAATGTCTGAAGTTATGATCAGGCAGTTAATTTCACTTTGCCGAGTTACTGTGCCGGTTTATTTTTGTTGTTACCTACAGATGTTTGTTTATTACGTACTTATTTAGGTATTTAGATAGATAGATCATTTTAATGCATTATCTACTTCTACTTGTACTTGTATACAGGCTGTTTTCCGCCATTGAACCCTTTTTAATTGGGTCCTTTTTGCGTGAGGATGGAGTAGGTTTGCCCAGCACCTACTACCCTCTCAGCTTAGTCCACCATGTCCAGAGTAGAGAACTTGTCAATACTTCTGGAGCCAACTAAGCCGCGGGTTTCATCACGATGTTTTCCTTCACCGTAAAAGCAATGTCAATTAGCGCACATAAATTTTTCTTAAGAAAAATACATTGGTGCACGGCCGGCCGGGATTCGAACCCACGACCTTCAGAATGAAAGTCGAGGTATCTACCACAAAGCCAACACCGCTCTATCTATCTATCTATACAAATAAAATGCTTTGTCCTGAATGACTGACTGACGGATCAACGCACAGCCTAACCCGCTGATCGTAGACACCTGAAACTTGGAGGGTGTGTTCTTTGCATGACGTAGACACCGGATAAGATTAGGATAAGGATTTTCCGAAATTTTAGCCCTAAGGGGGTGAAAAAGGGGGGCAAAGTTTGTATGAGACAACGTGATTCCTTGGGCCAATGTATTTCAAGTTTTCGACTTCTACGCGGACGAAGTCGCGGACAAAAGCTAGTTACGTTATAAAATACATCAAAAATAAAACTTTCATTATAATAACAAAAGCAGTGGTACAATAGGCGTGGCAACTTCCAGGCGACCTTAGAATGGAGAGAAGTATTTTACTAAAGTGATTTATGTAAAATACAGACAGACAGACGGACAAGAAAGCGATCTTAGGGTTTGTTTTTTTACCTTTTGAGGCCTAAAAATGGGTTTTTAACGATCTTTTGCTCTCCCAAAAAAGTTTTATAACTTTCTTGTGCTCTTTATTGTACCTATTTTTCTTTTTTAATGGCATCACTATTGTTTTGCGTTAAAAAAATTATGCCAATGTCAAGTGAAATGAGATTGCAATCATCCTGTTTCGCTAAATGCAGTGACGATCTTTAACGAAGCCTCGCCATGGAGTTTTTTGAGTCAACGAACATCCAAAATCAAGCTAAACACTACGTCTCTTTATATTTATTTATATACCAGTACATGTACTTGTATACGGGCTGTTTTCAGCAATTAGAGGCTTTTTTTTAATTGAGTCCATTTTGCGTGAGGATGGAGTAGGCTTGCCCAGCACCTACTAGGTACCCCTCTCAGCTTAGTCGACCATGTCCAGAGGAGAGAACTTGTCAATACTTCTGGAGCCAACTAAGCCGCGGGTTTCACCACGCTGCGATGTCAATTAGCGCACATTAATTTTTCTTAAGAAAAAATTATATTCCAATTTGGTAGTTAAAACTCAGAACGTTCCAAAATACTTACAACTCTAAAAGTCATTTAAAACCACCGACTGCAATTTAACTTTCCGTCATTTTTAGTAGTTTCAGTAACTTAAAACGAAATAAAACTACTAACTTTTTAAAAAATTACATGCAAAAATTTGTTTAAAATAAAGTCCGTCCCACACTGCCCTCTCAATTTCCAAGTGGCCCTTTTAGAGTCGGCAATAATGTTAAGGTCACCGCACACGAGATGCGTTAGAACTTGAGATTAAAACGCTGCAATTTCGTTTGGGGCAGTTTATTTTTATTTTTAAAACCTGTTTTATATGTGCATTCAGTTTTGAGAGATTTAAGAGGGCGCTTATGCTATAAAGCTTAATTGATTGTGCTAATTACTGGAACATAACTTCTACGTACGTATCCTAATTTATTTGGTACATTGATTTCTATACTTAATTTCTTAAAAATAAAATTATTTAATTTACCTATTTGTAACATTTAGTATTAGAGCTTGGCATAGTGAATTTTTTTTGCGCCGTGCATTTTGAAACCCATGCCAATCGATAGACTGTTATTTTTCGCGAGACCCAATCGACAGAGGGCATTACAATGAACAAATATTGTCTTCACATCGAACCTCTAAAGCGTCCCGGAAAAGAGATGTACAAAGAAACATGATTAGTTCAACAACATGATTCAACAAATAGCTTTAGCGGTTTGATGTGAAGGCATTATTTGTTAATTGTAAAACCCTCTATCGATGGGTATGAGTCTCGAAATGCACCGCGCTTTTTTGCAAAATCATAGGACGCCACTGTTGGTTAAATAACCCGTTTCCGAGACGCTTTAGCGGTCTAGTGCAAAGGCATTATTTGTTCGCCATAATACCTTCTATAGATAGGTATGGATATCATAATGCACCGCGCATTTTTGGAAAATCATAGGACAACAGCAACACGTTTGGTTAAATATCCCGTTTCCGAGAAGGTTTAGCGGTTTGGTGTGAAGGCATTATTTGTTCGCCATAATGCCCTCTATCGATAGGTCTCAAAATGCACCGCAACATTTTAAGTTACTATGCCAAAGTGTCCAAAGGCTTTTAGGTACGAAAAAAATGACGATTTAAATTATATTTTACTAGCTCGATACCTATTTCGACTTGTTCCAAGCACCGCCGTCGTGTTCATAAAACCAGATTTTGTGTGTAGGTTCAAATACCATATTAGTTTAACCTTCTATAACTATATAAATCGTTAATAATTTCAGTGTACGTCCTCCATGAACACTTAGCTCAACCTGAAACACGCCTGAAAGCGGTTATCAATGGCCATTCAAATGAATGACCGTCGGAATCACTTTTATTTGTTTTCATGGAATACACGCGTGATTTGTGTCGAATACAAATCGTTGGATAGAAAGGTGTTTCATTAAAGCGGTAGATAGATAGATTAATAAGGTTCCTGCGGGTAATAAGGGCCAATAAAAAAAGTGTTTGAATACCTTGACAAAATGAAAAAAAAAAAACAAACAATTAAATTATTAGTTTCCTGATTGACAATAAAGCAAATATTTGTCTAATGATCTTATTTTTACGAAATATTTGGTTTTAAATAATAAATGATAGCCCTCATTACCCGCAGGTACCTTAGTAGATTATGCACCCAGGGAGTAAAGCAATATTTTACGTCACGGGTGGCATATATGGACCCCGAGTGTAACAAGTGGTTCAAGTCGCCCACGACGAAGATACGCTTTATCACGAGGTGCAAACTCTCTTTTCACACCTGCTGTGATAGAATCAAAACAAGAGTTACATAAATAGACAGACAATTAATCTATTTGCTATGAAAACTTTCGTCAAATCGTAGTTTTTGATTTCGTAACGCATCGGCCTTAATGCTAGTTTTTTTTGATATATCTAAGTAAAAACGAAGCGAAAATTACAAAATGAAGAATAAAACCAAGGACGTATAATCCTTTTTCTATAATTAAAACACAGCACGTCATGTTTCTTCGAGTTCCCGACAAAAAAAAGCATAAACCTATTTCACTTTAATCAAATTAAACCCTAAACAATTGTATAAACGGTGCGCACTTAGAAGCGACGTAAAAAGTTCGGTCAAGCCGCTTTTTTTTAATAAAACAAGGAAACTTGAATGGGCGCCATCTGGTGGCAACTTGTTTAAACTACCCCCCTCTTTTTAAGTGACGGGGATTGATATCTTGAAGGAAAGAAACGCTAGACATGGATTTCAAGGCAATGTTTTCTCTAAGTAACGCCGTATATTTAACTATCCAGAAAATCATAACTTAAGCCTTTAAATAAAATCCAAAGGGGTAAAGGAGTAAGTATTTTTTATTTGTTTGAATCATAGACCTACGAACCACATTGCTTTGGTTTTAATTAAAAAATGAGGAAAAGTTTAAGGAGTTTGTAATAAAATTCCCTATTTAAAAATCATTTTATTAATCGGTTGAGTCGTTTTCGAGTAAATAATCGGTAACAGACATAAAAAATTAAACGCAGTAAAATTATATTAAGAGGAAAGGGTACCTGGGGCTCTCTCCATACAAACCATGACCATGCCCCTATGTTTTGTATTTAATTTCTATGATAATTAGAAAATGAAAAAAATCAAAACATAGGGGCATAGTCATGACAGTTATAGGTTTTATGGCAAAAATATTTGAGCTAGTAATCCAGCGAGGAAACAGTCGATTACGTTTGTATGGAGAGAGCGCCGGTACCCTTTTACCTTAATTAAAAACTTTTTTGAAATCGCTTAAATAAAATTTACTTTATGAAAAAAAAAATGGTTTACTTAAATAAACCCTGTTTAGACCTATAATGTTGTCCAGACTGGGGGTTATTTTTCCTGAATTATGAGCTTACACCTTATAGCTAAAGTTGAGAAATAGGGACAGGCTCAGTATATTTTATGGTGTCATTTTAGAGGCTCGGTAGGCTGTCAATTTGGCATTGAAGGTCTTTAGTCGGCTAAATAAATGCAGATTGAAGTCATATAAGTGTTTTAGGGGTCTTGTTAGTCAAAAAAATATTAAAATCCCCGGGCAAGTGCGAGTGTGACTCGCGCTCAAAGGTTCCGTACCATTATATTCTGTTTTTAGTATTTGTTGTTATAGCGGCAACTGAAATACATCATATGGGACATCACAGTTCATAAGATACAGCCTGGTGATAGACAGACGGAAGGACGGACAGTGAAACCTTTGAAATAGGGTCCCGTTTTTACCCTTTGTAAAAATAATAGTTAATTTTATTTTTACAAATTTCCCTTAATAAAAATAATAGGACTGAACGACTATTAATCGAGGAGAACGCGACGTTTTAAAAAATATCTTTATTCGATAAAAAAATCAAATAATAATTTTAGCTTTGTATTTATTTTATAAAGTTCCTTCAATTTCAGAAAAAAGTCTACCCGGCCAACCCTAACCGGAAGTCATAAATACCTTTATAATTACCTTTGACATTTTCATAAACCAACCGGCCAGTTTGAACTTCGCCTACCAACATAATAAAAATAATTCAAAGCGAAAAGAAAAACAAAAAAATTAAAACCAAAGAGGTTGTAAGAAAATAATAATTGTAGAGAAGGTTGTTAAGTCCGTATAATTAATTTTCACGGAATAAGATTAAAACAAAATCGAGTTATTTTCGAGTCTTGACGAATTTCCTGGCATTTGTGCTAAGTTTCTGCCTTTTGTTGGACAAAATAAATTATCTTTGCGTCCTTTGACGGCGAAGACAACGATATTTATAAATATTAACGTAAATTATAACTGATACTAGCGGCATTCCACGGATTCACGCGTATACTTGGGCAATCGCTATATAAAGTACTTACAATATGCCCTATGCTACTTCCCAAGGTTCAGGAACCTTAAAACGCATAAAACCAACTACGCAAAACACCACGTCTACGCAAAACGTTTAATTCGGAAAACACCACTTACGCAAAATACCAACTTCGCATAACACCAACTTGATTTAGAGTTAGAAACAAACAAAAAGAAACAAAAGACGATGGAAGACTGCTAACGAATATTGGATATAAAAAAATCCGACGAATTGAGAACCTCTTCCTTATTTTGAAGTCGGTTAAAAATGGTCACGTTCAACATCCAAGGTTCACAAAGAAGGGGTAGTTCGAAGCTAAAGTGGATAGATTGGGTAAAAAAGACTGCGAAGTATCCCCAAGTGCATCAGATAGATGTTAATGGAGGGAGAAGACTAAAAAAGCGGAACCCGCCATAAGATGGAATAAATAAATCAACAGGAAACGCAAAATTTCAGTAATTTCAGAGTCTATTCCTAACAAATAAACAAACTTTTTAAGTTATAGTAAACTATGTAGTTGTGTAGTTTTGCCTGCATAAGTATCTATCATGTAAGAATATAATAATGGCCTATATTACGTTAAGATTTCCTGCTATCTACTTGCCGAGTTTCATCACAAACTGTCCAGTATTTCATCCCTGGAAAAGTCACAAATATGCACATTAACTTTCACATATATAAGACTAGCTGCACCCGCGGTTTTACTTACGTATGTGCCGATCACGTGAGAATATCGGGATAAAAAATAACCTATAATTATGTTCTGTCCGTAGATTATGTTATGGCTACTGAGCAAGTGACATCACTATATATAGTATCGTGTAGAGTTTCTTAAATTCTTGTTGTCAAAAAATAAAATAGTTTACTTGATAAAGTAATTCTAGAGTTTTGGCGGGAACGAGTTAACAACATGTCGTGCTGCAGTTTTATTTTCATGAAACTTAGTTGTAACCCGAGTTGAATCGTATAATTCTGGTGGAATTGTATTCAATTTAGTTCTGTAAAAGTGCACAAGTGTAGTGAAAGTAAAAAACAGTGTCAAACATGAAGTTTTCTCGTTGCCTACAAATCTCCTATTAAGGTTATGGTAAACTTGCCACTGCTTTACTATAGCCCCTGACTTGACGGACTATGACGACTTTGACTGTTTTGAAACACTTTAGACCCGATTTATGAAAAATTGGGTCATAATTTGATGCAAAATATAACTTGACACTGGCTAAATGTACAAGCCGTGCGAGTTTCATTATAAACGACGCAGTAGTTTTTGCGAAAATGTCATACAAACATACACACTTTTACATTTATAATATTAGGATGGTTCGTAGAGCAAGAGTAATTTGAAACAATTTAGTGAAAAATGGCGACATTTTTAACTTCCGACCCTTGACTATTGAAGTAAAGAGAAGTTAAGGTCGCTTACTCGTCGGGGTCGTTTTGGCATACTTTGTCAATCGTATTTTCACGGTCGATTCTGTGATGTTTTGTTACAAACTATGTGCGGGAGAGGGAGGAATGGCATCAAATCCCCTTCGGCCGCATACGAAACCGGAGGTAGGCGCGACCCATCGCTCATACGTCATTTATAAAATAAACGTCAGTCTTTTGTCTCTTTTTCGATCGTCTTTTGTTTTTTTTCTGATCAACCAGATGGTCCGTTTGGAAAAAATCCTTCATTAGTTCCATTCGGTATAACTAGTCGGTCGGTTTCGTTGTACAGATTGGAAAATCTGTTATTTGGTATGAATTATACCACTACCATATAATACAGTGAGACCTACCGAAATGTAGGAAAAAGGCTTTTTCCCAGGAATTGTAGGTAAAGGCTTCGGTCACAGAACAACATATTTTAACAGGTTTAGTTTAAAGTAACAGGAATTTGGTGGTTAACGTATTCCAGGTCTTTCAGCCTACTAAGTTAATCGCTAACTCTATAAATAATATAGCAAAGTCAATCAATCACTTCTTACACAACCCTCAGCGGATTACCATAATTATTTAGATTCCTGTTCGTATTAAATAAGGCATATTAATGGAATCAACACTAAGACGTTTAACATTTCTCTGGAATAAACAGAACATGCTTTTCCTTTACCTTTTCCTTAGTGTTTTTTTTCATAAAGTATTATGCAGATGCTGCTTATGCATCATTCCCCCACTCCTCAGGGGGGGCTAGCGCTATGCTCGCTTGCTGAAAGTGGTGGGCGGACAGAGGTTTACCCACTAAAACTCCACCGCTGCGGGGACGTGGTTTTACCGCGGCACCTTGCAAAATAAAACAATTGCAACATATTTTAATTGTAGAAAAAATATTGTTTGGTTATTGTTAGCCGATTAGCTACCATTTGCAACATATTTTATTATTTTAACAGACAAGACAACATATGTAACAGCGTGCTCACCTGGGTGCTCGTTGTTCAGCGAGGTGCTACGCTGACTGTTCGCAAGTATAATCAATTGAGAGAAACAGAGATGTTCTCTATATTGGTGTTTAGTGTTAATTATCTTGGTATCACCAACATAACAGCGTGCTCACCTGGGTGCTCGTTGTTCAGCGAGGCGCTACGCTGACTCCTCGCAAGTATAATCAATTGGGTTACATCTGTCGGGCCAACTTCGCGAGTTGTTTGACTTTGGCCGTATTTATAGTATGATTTAGAAAAGTCACTTTATCAGGGACGCAATGGAAACATGAAAATGTCAAGTGCTACTAGTTCCTAATGGTCGGTACTTGTCAGATTGTATAGAAAAGTGAGATGCAAGATGGTGCTAAATTAGCCGAATTTAGATAATATATTTTTTCAGTTATTTATACAACATATAATATATTTAATATTATTATCAAAATACAAGTATTTTACACCAAAAAAGGATAGATAAACAAAAACTAAATAAAGTTGATTTTGTAAATTTACAAAATGTTTCAGATTGATTTCTATTGAGCTAACGTTTGCTAATCGTGTTTCGGTTTCGAGTGTTTTGAAAGCATTTACTAGTTATTTTTATATAGATTATTTTCTATCTCGCGACTCACGAATTGGTCGATTCTAGTTTTGAAGTTTGATAGTAAATAAATACCCAATACATTTAAAGGCAGTTGGTCACCCTTATCAGTCATGGTAGCAGTCTGTGGACGTGGAGGTCACGGGCTAGGAGAATAGATACACTGGTAGCAAGTCTAAATCACATTTAATTCGATCACATATAAGGATAACACGACACAAACTATAAAAACCTAAAAGTAGACAAAAAGGAGTCTTTCGACTAATAGACGGAACGCTCCGCTGAGCACGTGTATGCGCTACCTCGCTCTCAAACGGACTGAGCTCGCACCGTGCGCCCAAGCGCTCACATCAACTCCGCACACACCCACTCAGCGTTGCGTAAGGGGGAGAAGAGACTCCGCCCCCTCGTCTATAGTCAACTTAACAACTAACTACCACTAATAATCGAGAAAACTGATTCAGCCGACCGTTAATTTTCAAATTAAAACGTCAATAATGAACCGACCGCCGTCACGGCCAACCTGACATGTCGACCGTCCACGGGCGACTACTCGTCATTGGCCAAATCACTTGAAGTTAGTGGATCTAGAACAAAGAAATGATTATTTTGGTTGAGTCCGCTCGTTCATCCTGACTCAACCCAGGAACCCTTATTTAGAAGTAAGTAGGACTAATTTCCCTGTGGACCGGACATCAGCGTCCCTTCGACCACACACATCACCCTGTGGACCGGACATCAGCGTCCCTTCGACCACACATCACCAGTGGACCGGACATCAGCGTCCCTTCGACCACACATCACCCTGTGGACCGGACATCAGCGTCCCTTCGACCACACATCACCCTGTGGACCGGACATCAGCGTCCCTTCGACCACATTTCACCCTGTGGACCGGACATCAGCGTCCCTTCGACCACACCACTCTAATGGACCGGACATACACGTCCTTCCGACCGAAATCTATCTACAAATTATAATAGTCAACTTCACGTAAAACGTACCTGGAGATCGATGATGATCACCACTCGATACACTTAAAGTGCCTGAGCTTGCACTTATGGTATCGCTACAAGCAGACAAAGTATCATCATCATCATCGTTTGGGATCGGACCTATTATCTGATCATCGTTTTGACATACCGCCGTCATTGGCTCATCATCACTATTCAAAATTAGATCAGAAACTTCTGCAAAGCCCTCGTAGCCCCTTGGTACTGCGCGCAGATTCTCATGGGAATATTTGTACAACCTATTAGATTCCCCTATACTCTTTAGTTCATAACGATCGTTTTCCAGTAGCTTAGTTATTAGAAAAGGCCCTTTGAATTTTCTGTCTAGTTTAGTTTGATTGCGTTCACTACACTTAATAAACACAAAGTCACCTACAGAATATGGGTGAACCTTAGCTTTACCCCTATTGCAACGTTGGCTGTCAGACACGGCCTTTTTTCCTAATATTTGCTGATGCTGCATCTCGAATATTATCGACATCCAACCTGCTTCCTGAATCAGACTCTGGCCTTATGCGAGATTCTCCCAATGAAAGACTTTTAATGCCAAACATTAATTCTGTAGGGGAATAGCCAGTTACTCTGGACTTTGTGCTATTCAAGGCAAGTTGGATATCATCTAGTTCGTCACGCCATACTTTATTCTGATCATTTTCAACTATTGTCAAAAGGCTTTTTAAAGTCCGCATGACTCGCTCAACCTGCCCGTTAGCCCTACTAGAACCTGTTGCGATTAAGTGAAGTTCGATATTATGTTCACTACAGAACTGTCTAAACTCAGAACTTATGTAGCATCTACCCTGGTCTGATATAATACGTTTAGGAGCACCAAAGAGAGATACCGCTTTCCTAATTGCATTTACGGCGCTTCTGGCATCTATGGACATTGTATATTCTAATAAAACGAATTTGGTAAATGCATCGATTATAACGGATGCGTACTCTTTTCTATCGCTTTTGCCACTAAGCTTGCCTGTGAAATCAATGTGAATGGTATGCCAAGGACAACTGACTTTAGGTATGGGATGTAGCCTAATTTGTTGGGCTCCGGACGGACCTTTTGAAGCCTGACACACTATGCACGAGTCGAGGAATTTGCGTACATATCTGGACATTTGAGGAAACCAATATTGATCATAGAGTTTATCTAGAGTTTTCTCATAACCCAAGTGCTTTATCTCGGTATGTACATGGTTGATTAAGGACCATACAAGAGATCTAGGTACCACCGGCAACCAAGAACTACACTTATTGCGATGAATGTTTCTATAAAGAAGACCATTTCGGACATCGTATGTGTGTGCGACGGTCTCTGGAAGCTCACTAGAGTTATGCTTTTGAATTAGGTCCAGGATCTCGGGATCTCGTTTCTGTTCAACAGATAACCAGGAAGAATGTAACTCAACCACATTTACTACTCTAGGAAACCTCTTAGGGGGATTTTCAGAGAAAGGATTTGATTTTTCATCGTCTGGCAATGGGTTCCTAGATAAGAAATCTGCATGTTCCATGCTTCTTCCTTCACGATACATAATGTCGAAATCATAGGCTTGGAGAATCGCCCACCAGCGATGAACACGTGGGGTGAGGTTAGTTTTGGACTTGGAAGCCTTCAAAGAATTGCAATCAGTAACGACGAGAAAGTGCTTGCCATAGAGATAATTTCGAAAGTGTTCCACTGCGCGCACAACCGCTAGGGTCTCAAGTTCATAAGAATGATACCTTGATTCCGTATCGGTTGTGCGGCGGCTGAAATAAGCTACTACATGTGGAATATTATTCTGCTTTTGAATCAAGACAGCGCCATAGCCTTCAGAGCTGGCATCTGTATGAACTTCAATAGGAAGATCTGGATTGTAAATAACTAAAACTGGTTCTGTAGTAAGAATTCTGACTATCTTACTATGGATATTCGCATGTATTCCCAACCATTTAATCGGCCCCTTCAATTTTGTCAAAGGATATAAGGGTCCAGCTAGTTTTGAGAAATTAGGGATAAACTTACGAAAGTACGAAGCAAGACCAAGAAATTGACGAACTTGAGAGGCAGTTCTCGGAGCAGGTGCGTCCACTAATGCTTGGATTTTTCTAGAATTTGGACTGATCTTACCACATTTAATCGAATAGCCTAGATAGTTGATTTCTTTCTTCATGAATTTACACTTCTTAATGTTAAAAGAGAACCCTGCATCCGATAACGCCTTCAAGACAGCGTCTAAACGACGTAAACCTTCAGATATATCTGAAGAATAGCAAAGAACATCATCCATATAGGCTAATGCGATATCCCGAACAGATTTTAGGGCAGAATTGATACATCTTTGAAAAACAAGTGGAGCATTACGTAGACCGAATGGAACTGTTAAAAATTCGTAATGTCCTTCGGGTGTAATGAAGGCAGTTCGCTCAACGGAATCTGGTGAAAGGCATATCTGATGGAAACCTGCTGCCATATCGACGCATGAAAAGAAATGAGCACCATTTAACCGATCTATTATTTCTTCTATTCGTGGAAGGGGGTAGTGTTCCGGTAGAGTATTAGCGTTTAGTTCCCTATAATCCACAACCATTCTATCTGTACCATCGGATTTCTTAACTAATAAAATAGGGCTCGCGAATGGTGACATGCTCTCCCGGATGACACCTGCATTCGTAAGCAGTTGAACTGTGTCCCTAACTGTTTGTTTTTCAACCTCGGAGAGTTGATAGGGGTGCCTTTGAACAGTTTTATTAGGATCCTTTAATTTAATTTGCATTGTACCTGTATTAACTCGCCGGGTTGGAAAACCATCGATAAAATACTCGCGATACTTATTTAATATCTCAAACAAAGCTTTTCTATCGCTACCTTCTAAATCGGTATCAATTTGGTCAAAAATTGTCGGAACTACCTCACACATAATGGATTCCTTTAGAATTGAAAATTTAATTGTGTCACTGCTTAATTCAACATGAATACCAAGTTCAAAAATATCACGACCTATTATGACTGGCTCTGATATAGCACTATCAGGGACCACATGAAAAAGTATGCGTAACGAAATACCCTGAATTTTAATTGGGCTTAGTAATTGAAAATCACATAGAACGTTTTCACAACCTACCCCCGTTAAATAAATAGTATCATGTTGCGCAGTACCAGGAAACTTTTTGGCTAGACTTAACTTTACTAACGAGCAGGCAGAACCACTATCAAATAAAAACGAAACGATCTCACCCGATGATGTAGACAAGTTGCTGCGTGCGCATCGGGGCTGCTGCTGGCACACGTGGACTTCCTTGGTTGCTCCATTCCCGCCGCTGCCGTTGGTCTTGTTGGGGCAAGTTGAAGCAAGATGTCCCGCCTTTCCACAAGCGTAGCACATCGGTGTCGGTTTATCGTATGGCTTGGTAGAATCTTCCCGTCGTCGATTACATTCAGCCTGTTTGTGACCAGAGTTTCCGCAGCGATGACACACACCCTTGAAAACTCGATTGTCACTTCCCTTGAAACGTTTTACGTCATTGTCATACGTTTCCGAAAATTCTAAACGTCTCTTTAATGTAACCCCTGTTAAAACTCGACACAGTTGTGCTCTAGTCGTAACGGTTTGACAGTTAAGTTCACGTCTAATCAAAGGATCCTTGTAGCAGAGAACTGAGGTTACGAACCCGGTTGTGATTTCTTCAGGCATTTCGACGCGAGGTATGCGTTCAACAGCATTCCAGAGACGCATTGCTGCTTCGGCTGCACTTTCCTTGTTCGATATTTGGAAACGTAATATATTGTCGAAATAATCACGAGGTTGCATGGGTCTGGCAAGTTTTGCCATTAGTGTTTCCTTCACACGTGGCCAGGTCAAATTTGACACGTCTAATTGCATCAAACAACTCGCTGCACGCCCCTTCAGGGACTGTGTAAGTGCAACCAATAAATCAGCACCTTCTACCTTCTTACTGGTTACGATGACTTCCGTGATTTTACACCATCCTTCGATATCAGTGTCTGGCTCATCTGGATCGAATTTCACGAGCTGCGGTACACTGGATTGTCGTGGTTGATTAGCTGCAACCAGCTGGGTAAGCATAGCCTCCATACCTCGCAGAAGATTGACGGATCCAGTCGAAGACTCATGGTCAGGATGTGTCTCCTCATTTCTTGGCCCTGAGCATCCCACTTCTGATAAAGGCAGTTGGTCACCCTTATCAGTCATGGTAGCAGTCTGTGGACGTGGAGGTCACGGGCTAGGAGAATAGATACACTGGTAGCAAGTCTAAATCACATTTAATTCGATCACATATAAGGATAACACGACACAAACTATAAAAACCTAAAAGTAGACAAAAAGGAGTCTTTCGACTAATAGACGGAACGCTCCGCTGAGCACGTGTATGCGCTACCTCGCTCTCAAACGGACTGAGCTCGCACCGTGCGCCCAAGCGCTCACATCAACTCCGCACACACCCACTCAGCGTTGCGTAAGGGGGAGAAGAGACTCCGCCCCCTCGTCTATAGTCAACTTAACAACTAACTACCACTAATAATCGAGAAAACTGATTCAGCCGACCGTTAATTTTCAAATTAAAACGTCAATAATGAACCGACCGCCGTCACATTGATCGAGTGCGTAAACAACCGGTAGGCATCGTAGGCTTGTTCGTAGCACAACTACGAAAATATGGACTACGAATTCGTAGTAGATGGCAATTTACTATCTACTACGAATTCGGAACCCGAACCAAAATTCATATTTTCGTAGTACCTCTATACATTCGGCACAAAGTTTCCACAAGTTCCCGACAGATGGCGCGAGAATGATTGATGAAACCTAACTTAATTATAATCTACGTTATTCTAAAAAATATTCTTTCTTCCAAGTTAGCAACTTGACCCCAACCTCTTGGTAAATCAGGAAGTTTAACAATTCACGGAGAATTGTATTTTATTCACATATTTTTACATCTCTTTTTTAGGTTAAGAACGTTTTGGTGGGAAACTTTTAAGTCGATTGTTTTTCTTTAGGTTTGGCTTCGCACGATTTGCACAAAAATAAAGTTTAATTTGGTTTCATTCATACAATTTTTTTGAATTCTTAACAATACTAAGATAGAGAAGAGAACGACAATTTACATCGATATTTGTAAATGAAACTGATTGGTTTCAGATATATTTAGGGATGGGACACGCTATTTCGATACCATCGATAAAGTGACTATAATTACTGGCTTTAGTAAGAGTAAGCCTGAATCTGATCCAGTATAAAACTTAAGGCGAATGCAGCCGCCAATCGCAAAATTCCCTACAAACAGACCTGGCAGTACATTGGAGTGGGCCTAATCAATTCCCCTTTAATTTGTGCTATCGATACGAAGAAGAAGAATAAGTCCATGATAAATATTTTGTTTTATATCAAATATTCTATAATTATATTAAATCAGAAATAGACCGTCAGGACAAATATTTTAAAATAATTTTATGACAAAAATTATCCGAATTTTAGTTTATAAAATCTAATTTAATATAAACAATTTGAATAGGCTCCGAAACGAAAAAGAAGAAAGCTTCAACTTTTTCTTAGAATTATATCAAAATGCCGACAATATTTTGTTCTAAAAATATTTTCATATTAAATTATTAATAATTTTAGTTATATTCGAAGAGTCTTTTGCGTTTGACGGCTACCTCCACCTTAAGCGGATTACTTTCAATAGACAAACACTCGACTTGTTAGGAACTTAAGTTAAACAGCTTGTTAGTAAATAAGTACCTACGATATTCAGTTGAAGTGCACTTTACTTCAGTGCACTTTGTAAGCATAGTGTTTACTACTTCATTGCCCTTATTCTAGTGTGAATAATTGTAAATTGAATTCGTGATAGTGACAGAAGAATATCAAAAAGTATTTAAAGTATTAACTATATTTTTGACGATGTACAGTCGGCTGCATAATTGCAGCCCCAGTTTTAAAATTACTATTATTGGAATGTTTTCATTTTAATAATTTTTGTTTAATAAATTGAGGAGTTAGAAGACTTTAAACTTCAACTAAAGCAGGTGCCTATAATCTTGCTTCTGTTGAAAAAATTCTTATAACAGTTTTGGAGCTCTACGGTCTGAAATTATGCAGCCGACCGATTGAAAAAATGCTGCTGCTGCCGACATCACTGGAAGAACAGCCCTTGTCGATAGACTAGCATTTTGTTAAGTTGGGGCCCATTTTGCAACAGTTATAAGTTAGGTAGGTTCCTGCATAAAAATAGGGAAAACTAATTAGAACAGGTCATCAGATAAAAAAATTGCTTTATTATCAATCTGAAAAACCATTCATTTGTTTATTTCTTGTTATTTTCTCACTTATATCGAGGTTTTTAAAAAAACCCCTTATTACCTACAGGCACCTTATTATTTAACTTAAACAAATCTTCTTTGTAATTTCTTTTTGTTGCAAATAACATTCCGTTCTATCCTATTCTAAAAAGACATTTTATTATTCACTATCGATATCGATATTTTTTCTATCGACACGTATGACATCACTATCCAATCCGAAGTAGGTAGGTATACCTATTTATCATTGTTTGCTGAATATTTAAATGTTGTCGGTTATTGACAAACAATCCATCAGGCTGGCAGGAAGTCGGCTTGATGAATTAGCTAGCACAACATGGCGGCGATTTGTTTTTGGAGGGAAATATTTGTAAGGGATTGTTTACGTATGTGAATTTAGGTATGTAAATAGATAAATTAAATATATATTGCGGGACATGGCACGCAATATATAAATATTGACGACCCAGTTCGCACAATGGTCACCATGCCGGGCTGTCAAACAGAGGGTTCGATTCCCGCCTCAGACAAGTATTTATGCTTAGATACTTGTCTGTGGTCTGGTTGTTTCTACGTTTTATAAGTATATATTTACAAAAGAAAAAGTATATACCTAAGTAGTATATCCGTTGTCTAGTACCCATAGCACAAGTGTAGTTACTTAGCTTGGGGCTAGATGGCGATATTTGGAATGTCCTGCAATATTTATTTATTTACTATATAATTTATCTTTGCTTTGAGCTTACATTTCATATGATTTTTGAAAAATTAAGTTGTTTTATTCGTGTGTTTTAAGTATACAGGATTGTCGGGGACATCAAAACATTCAGAAATAAGTGATTCTATTTATGTAATTTTTTAAAAACACCACAAAATATGACTTTGTCATTTTTTTTAAATAACAACCAGAATCACTGACATTTGAATGGTTCGATGTCCCCAAAAATCCTGCATACTTAAAATACACGAAAACTCAACGTAATTTTTCAAAATTTCTATGAAAGGCAGACTTAAAATTCAGGCGCGGGTTGGGATATCCACGTCGACTTGAAGCCGACGCAATTAGCGCGATTGGGCCCCAGGTCTCTACGTATAGAGTTTCATTGCAATCGGTTCAGAAGATTTTGCGTGAAGGAGTAACAAACATACACACTAACATACAAATTGGCAAATCCATACATTTAAAATGCTTTTTTTATAATATTAGTAGGAGTAGGATAGTGAAAAATGCTGGAAAGAGTCGTGTGACCGATTTTGACACAAATTTAAATTGCATTATTAGATTGTTGGAAAAGCCATTCCCTAGCTAGCAAGGAAAATGCAAATTTGGGAAAAAATAATCATCTATATTTATGAATCAATTGATAGTATTGCTGATAACAGTTCCTGGAATCAAACATAGTATAGTTGTGATTTTAAACGAATTTTGCAAAACTTACACAATTTTTAGGAATGAGTTTTGTTATATAAGTTTATAGTATTTTCTAAGGTTTTCGCGAGTTGAACTCATAATTATATTTGAACCAGATCCCATGCAGACAGTCTGCCTGAGACCATATAATTAGTAAAACAAGTTTTTGTTGAATTGTCACTGACTTTAGCGAAAACAAAGATGCCAAAGAAAAGACATAATATAGGTTTATGTTTTCTTTTATTCATCTTTTCTTTGGCATCTTTATTTTCGCTAAAGTCAGTGACAATACAACAAAAACTTGTTTTACTTGCAAAAGTTCTAATACGTTTTAAAGAAACAGATAAAAGTTTCTCCTAAGTCTCCCACACTTAACAATCATAAAACAAACATATATACAAACGAAATAAACTTACATAACTGCGTCGGAACAATAAAAACATCGTAAACGAGTGGGTACGTGGTATTTTTACTAGTATGTAGTAATAACTGCTAACGAAGCACTAAAGTTTAACGCTTTTTCTAACAACGAATTTTTAATATCTACATGGAACATCTTTGAAATACCTAATCTTATTACTTGAAGTACTTAGTACTAGATTTTAAAACTTTAAGGCTCAATTTACACCGCCACGGAATGGAACGGAAGCTTTTTTTTGCAACGAAATCATAATTAACTTTATATCAATAGAATAAGACACAAATTAAATACACAGATGGTGTTGGCTTAGTGGGAGATACCTCGACTTTCAATCTGAAGGTCGTGGGTTCGAATTGGTGCACGGCCCGCCAAGTTTTTAAGCTTTAAGTTTTATTTTTCTTAAGAACAATGTATGTGCGCTAATTGACATTGCTCTTACGGTGAAGGAAAACATCATGATGAAACCCGCGGCTTAGTTGGCTCCAGATGTATTGACAAGTTCTCTCCTCTGCACATGGTCGACTAAGCTGAGAGGGTAGTAGTTGCTGGGCAAGCCTACTCCATCCTCACGCAAAAAGGTCCCAATTAAAAAGGGTCCAATGGTGGAAAACAGCCTGTATACAAGTACAAGTACAAATACACAGATGGCACCGCAGAATTTTCAAGTATGCGCGAGGATTCCGCGGAAGACGCGCATCCAATTTTTTGACAATTTATATAAAGTTCAATTAGCTATATACAATTTCGTTGCAAAAAGTCGCTTTCATTCCATTCCTCGGGGGTATAAATTGAGCCTAAACGAAAATAAATCTATTTATAGTTCAGTTTAAACAAAAAAGTGATCTTATAATGGTTCCTATTTTAACCTTCTGACTTACAGAACCCTAAAAATGGCTTAAAGTTATAAATACTACAGGACATTCCATACAGCCCCAACAGAACCTGGGGCATGTATAAGATGGAGTAGGCTTGCCAAGAACTTATACCACCTACTCAGCTTAGTCGACCGTGACCAGAGCAAAGAACTCCTCACCATGTCTGGAGACAACTAAGCCGCGAGTTGTATTTCTCGATGTTTTCTATCCCCGTAAGAGCAATGTAATTAGAACATAATATTTTTTTTATCACAGTTGCTCATAAAGTGGATCTTATTCAACGGCTTTTAGGCTCATAATCCAACATATTATGCACGCGTGCGTTTTAGATTTGTTAACTAGTGCTGTAAAGTTATCCCGATAAGTTAAATACGTATCTTACTGCTAATTACATGTTAGGTAGGTGAAACATTCTTAATTTATCTGGGTTATATTGTTTTGATGTATAAAAAAGGTAGATACCAAGGAGTTTTTTAGCTAGCAAAAATGGTTGTCTCTAAAGATAGATAGATAGATAGATAACTTTATTTGTACAACACAGGAAAAAACAGAACACTATATACACAAAGCCGGTTTACAAACTAAAATTTTACGTGATAATGACTTAGAAAACGATAAAAAATTGAGTAGTTTATTTTTTGTTTTTTCTTTACTTAAATATATTGTTTTTCCGTACTATTACGTACTATTACGTATTTTGTTCTTAACCCCCGACGTAAAACAAATAGAAAAAACCCTAAAAAATATTGTATGTCAGACGAGGATGTATAGGTTAAAAGTCTTTAGCCTGCCTTTCCGGAGCATAATTAACAAAAACATCTGCCTTAAAAAAATGTAAACGTAGACTTATCACAAATATTTTGTTAATTATTACTTTGTTTTCTTTTCTAGTCTTTTCTTTTATTCGCAACTGTGATAAAAAACGTCGTACGATATACGTGTGGAATTGATCTTTGCATCTTGGCTTCTTATGACACGCTCGCTACTGCTCGCGCGTCATAAACCGCCTCTATGCAAAGATCAATTTACCACACTTATATCGTAATGTACTATTACGGCACGTGGGGTTTTGAACACACGACCTTAGAAATGATCGGGGTTTGTTCCCACTAAGCCAGCAGTGCTTTAATCGGTAAGAGAAAGGACAACCTACCTAAGTCAATTTGACGACCCAGTTGGCACAATGGTCACCGGACTGCCAAACACATTGTCGCGGGTTCGATTCTCGCCTCATGTATTTACATGTATTTATGCTTAGATATTTGTCTGTGGTCTGGATGTTTCTACTATATATTTACAAAAGAAAAGTATATAAGTAGTTGTCTGTTGTCTAGCACCCATAACACAAGTCTAGTTACCGAACTTGGAGCCGCTTTGGCCGTCTATAGAACCGAAGTTTTGGAACTAGTTCCGATCGAAGATTTTAATTTCCTTCTATTGAACTGGGTTTCGATCAAGTAATTATCGGCTATTTATAGAACTGGATTTGGCTAGATGGCGATGCGTGTGGAAAGTCCTGCAATATTTTTTTTCCTGCAAGAATCTACCAGTAAACCAACATATCTCTATCCCAGATAGGTTGGCTGCATAATTGCAGCCCTCGGTAGAGTTCAAAAATTACTATCATTGAAATGTTTTCATTCTAATAATTTTTGTTTAATGAATTGATAAGTTTGAAGACTTTAAACTTCACCTAAAGCAGGTGTCTAGAATCTTGATCGTGTTGAAAACATTTTTATAACAGCCGTTTTGGAGCTCTACGGTGGATCTGCAATTATGCAGCTGACCGTACCTATCTAACAGCTTCACAGTCACGTCCAGCTGTGAGATTAAAAGTGGCCACTTTTAATCTCCGTTACCCCACCCGCTGATTTATGGCGGGACAAACACCCGTGCTCTACTGTTTTTCAATTTATTCGCGTACAGATAATTAGATTGTTTGTGTGCTATCGTGTTATTGGGTTGTTTATTAAAAATGTTATTGGATTAATCTCATGACCTTTGATTCACAGCTTCCCGCATAATCAGATGTTTTTTATCGTTGATGCTTTTAAAATGTTTTATACTAGCTGAGCCCCGCGGTTTTAACCGCGTAAGTCCTGATCCCGTGGGAATATCGGGATCAAAAGTAGTCTATATGTTATTCCAGGTCTCCAGCTATCTACATAACAAGTTTCATCGAAATCGGTCAAGTGGATTAGCTTGAAGGAGTAACAAACATACACACAAACTTTCACATTTATAATATTAGTAGGATAGGATTAGTAAGATTGTTGACATTGGATTCATTATTTGACCAATATAGTACTTTGGATTTATTTAACCCGCGACGCAAAAACGACGGGGTGTTATTTCATGCTAAGTTATGTGCTGGTGAAATATGTTGAACTATATTTTTAAGAGACATCTTAATACTATATTTAGAGCAAATAAATGTCATTCGTTCATTCATTTTAAATATCAATCAGTCATTTTGAAAATGTTATTATTATTTGTCTTTTATGTGTCCTATACTTTTCGATGTAGTAATTCAACGGTGCAACTTGAATCTTATGGGAAATATTTCAGTAGATCCGCTATTTGAAATCTGGATCTAATGAGAAAAAAATATCGCCAATGGATCTTCTGAAAATGATACCAACACTGTAATCAAAATGTGTTATTATAAAAAAAAACCCTATTAGTACGAGATCCCTTTAAGAACGACCTTCATCGAGCTGTTTTATGGATGAAAAGTATTTTATATCAAACTAAATAGGTCAAAAAATACGTTGCAAATGGGTTCACTAAAAATTTCAGTTCAGAATGCAAAATATATATGATTTTTTTTGTTTTTAGACTTTTCACTGGTTTGGTCAATAGACAAATTCCGTACCAATTAAATACATAATCTTTATTTTAACATTTAATTTACCAGACCAGTTGAAATAACTAGTATCGATTTACCTGCCTACCCACGCGTTTTAACGTTTGCATATTCTATAGGCTTAGTACTTTCTATTGGTATGGAATTTGTCTCTTAACAAGCCAGTGAAAGCTTTAAAAAACAAACAAAAAATTATATTGTTAATTAATCATATACTGGACTGACATTTTTTAGACAGCCAATTTGCAATATATTTATTGACCCTTTTAATTTGATATAAAATCCTTTCCATCCATTAATCAGCTCGACCTTAAAGGAATCTCCGACTATATTTATTTACCTACTTAGTTTTATTATAAGACTCTTGAATTTCATCGAATCTCCATTCGAACAAATACTGAACATACAAACATTGGTAGACAACCGAACCTCCTTTCTTCCGAAGTCGATTAACCATACTTATCAAAGCCCTTTAAATCCGGTACTCCAACCGACACACATAGAGATCCCAGTTATCGATAAGACCGCCTTCCGTTCCTTTGATATAAAGTCGTTATGTATAATTATTCTACGGTCTGTGTTACTATCAGATTACGGTGAAAACAGATCAACGATTTTTACATCTGCCGACTCTAATCCTGTAATCGTTAAATTTGAAGGCAGGCGTTCGCTTTTCCATTTTTAGCCCTTTAATGTATAGGTGGGTAAGAAAAATCTTTCTTTCGACGAAAAAACTCTGTTTTATGGATCAAGTAAAGTCGGTTTATCATTATAATAATGATTATAGCGTTAACAAGTCTCCGATCGGAATCATTGGCGAATCCAGCGTCTCACACGGTGGCCCCTTCTCGAACTGTCCAATTCTGCGCAGCCTCAGCAATTGATGCAAGACCCGAATGTGATCGATAAAGTCAAAGTCAAAAAAAATATTCCCTTGGATGCTTAATACATTTGTACGGTCGGCTGCATAATTGCAGACCCACCGTAGAGCTCCAAAACAGCTGTTAGAACAATGTTTTCAACACGAGCAAGATTCTAGACACTTGATTTAGTTGAAGTTTAAAGTCTTCTAACTCATTTTATTAAACAAAAATTATTAGAATGAAAACATTCCAAAAATAGTAATTTTAAAACTCTAGAGGGGGCTGCAATTATGCAGCCGACTAACATAGATTACAAAGATACGTCTTAAAAACTAAGTTAGGATGTGTGCCTTCAGAACGCGCCCACCAATGAGAAGAAGGCACAAGAAACTAATGGGGATATTGTCAGTGTGTTTTTAGCAAATATTACCTACTTATTTAACAAATTTATTCCTGAAATAATAATTTGTTTAACAAATTACTTATCTAATTTAATCACTTCTCAAACATGTTTAACAAATAACTTGTCTTAAAATAACAAGTTTAACAAGTAACGAAGTAAAGAACTGAATCTAAATTAGCAAATAACTTGTCTAACAATACCTGTTTCACAAATAATTTGTTTAACTCTTTCATAGTGTTAGACAGTTTATTTGTTTTTTAATTTTTGTGTTTTAGGCAACTTGTTTAACAAATGACTTGTCTAAAAGATAACATAATTTTATTTAATTTAAATGTCAGTCAGCTATCTGACGATGGAAAAGTCAGTAATCTGTTTCACCCTAACAATATGGCTTCTCTCTTATCAAAAAACGGAAAAATAACGTTCGTTGAGATTTTTCGTCGAATTTACATAATGTTATTGTTATTGCACATGACAGCTAAATGTTGTTAATAACAATAACGTGTGTATACCTACCCGATGAGGAAAACTCATAGAACTCGCATGTACTCTCGCAGCAGCAGGTTTAAAAAACTGGCTAAGTGCGAGTCGGCTCGCGCACGAAGATTTCTGTACCATTATATTCTGTTTTTAGTAATATCTTAGAGACATCGTTGCTACTACTACCATAGTACGTTCTGCATATGCCAGGCGTCAGTTTGACTCACAATCGGTTTTTATTTACAACAATATTAATAGTATATTGGCCATTTACCCTCTGCATACATATAGTTGTAAAATAGTAGTAACAAACTGGTTAAAAACCATAAATTACGATCAGGTTGAAAGTCTTCTTGTACGTATAACTTAGTTTTATTTGCATACATATAGGTATACACACACACCTCATACTTCCCCTTACACTCACTCACACACACACACACACGCACGCACACAGTGGGGCTACGTCTGTCTACCTAGCGTCTTAGGACACTGGAGTGAGCTGGACTATCCTCACTACCCACACACTCTCACTTACATACATATACTCCCATCTTCAAACACACATACTTTTAAAATAAAAACATAAATAATATACATAATCATCCATTCTAGATTATATAAATACATAATCATTATAATGTATTCATTAAGGAAGTAGCGAGACATTCCCAACACAAGTATCCTTGATTACTTACTGGGAAGCCTCGGTCACTGTATTTAGAAAGTAATTACTTTGAATAAAACACTTTTTTTTTTTTTAATTTTAATCTTTTATCGTTTTTAGTATCATCATCTGTGAAAGTTTCAACTGTCTAGCTATCACGGTTCATGAGATACAGCCTGACAGTGGAGTCTTAGTGATAGGGTCCCGTTTTTACCTTTATTGAATTAAATTGTACAAAATGTCACCGGAATTATACAATTTAACTAATTGTCTAATCCTAACTAATTTGTCATATTATAAATCTGAAAGTTTATTTTTATATATGTTTGTTACCTTTTTATGGTCAAACGATTTGGAGGAATTGGCATAGTGGTACTTTTGATCCTTAAAATTCCCAAGGAATTAGACGTATGCGTATGAAACCGCGTGGCGCAGCTAGTTAGTTAAAAAAAACCAAAACACAAAGCGACGCCATTTCTTCACTTGACTTCAAAAGGTCCGGGAACTTGTCTGCCTTAAACAATAGAGTTTTTACTCGTTTAACGAAACCAAATTCCGTGAAATTTGCATTTAGGGGTTAATCAATTTTCCGAGTGACAGATCAGCTTGGTTTCAGGAAAAACTTTCAGGAAGTTTTTAGATGTTTTTGAGTCATTAATACCTCACAAGGAACTTTAGCAGAAAAATGCTGCGAGTGTTTTAATAACAATATTTTTTGTGATTAATATCATTTTTTAGGGTTTCTGTACCCAAACTGTATAAAAACAGGAACCTTTTACTAAGACTCCACTGTCCGTCTCTCTATCACTAGGCTGTATCTCATGAACCGTGATAGTCAGACAGTTGAAATTTTTACCGATTATGTATTTTTGTTGCCGCTACAACAAATATACTAAAAAAATAGGAAAAAAAATTAAGTGTGTCTCCCATACAACATGGTACGGAACCATATGACAAACCACACAAAACACAGTTTGACGCAATACATTGAGCGCACACCTTTATATTCATATTGAGACGGTATAAAAATAGAATATTGAAATGTAAAATCCTTACAAATTTTCCAAAGAAAAATGAGAATCTCATCCTTCTATTGAAATCAGAATCTTTCTGAAATTATCAAACGTTTTCTTATCAGAATGGCTGACAAAGAGAAATAATTTGTTTGTCAATTTCCTTTGGTTTTCACATACGAGGCACAAAGGAGGGCGCACAATGGACCGCTGGATAGGTTGAGTTGTGCTCAGGTGTGACGACCAGGGGCGTAGAATGGGCGAGTGCTCAGGGCCTCGGGCACCCCCTTTATTTTCTGCAGCATTTCAGCTCATAGGTCCGTTTAGGCTAGCACACGGCATCCCGCAATTTTTTTTAATCATGTGCATATGTGTTCTTTGTATTTGTAACTCTATCTGTTTTATTTTCATATTTTTTTTTTGTAATTATGTACCTATTTCATTTTTGTTTACTCTTTTTTGTCCGTGTGATCTTCTAATAAATGTCTATTCTATTCTATTCTAAAGTAAAATAGGTTAAATCTGTAAGTGTAAGAGCTCACTTGCTAAAATCAAATACGGATACATTAGGGGTATTAGTAATTTTATAAAATACTAGCTGAGCGCCGCGGTTTTGCCTGCAGAAAACATTCTGCGCAACTTTTTAATTTTTTTTCTTTTGATAAGAACCTTCTATTGACAACATTTTTTTTTTCTGAAATTGCTTCATCCTTTCACGCGTAAATCCAATCCAATAAACCCGTGACCAAGGAAAACAGGTATTCATTTTTATGTATAGGTATAGATAGATAGCGGTTGAAGGCTACTTTTTGCACCACTTTTGAAATATATAAAGAAATCCTACTATCCTACTAATATTATAAATGTGAAAGTTTGTGTGTGCGTGTGTGTGTGTGTGTATGTTTGTTACTCTTTCACGCAAAAACTACTGGACCGATTGCGATGAAACTTGGTATGTAGATAGATGGAGATCTGGATTAACACATAGGCTACGTTTTATCACGATATTCCCGCAGGATCGGGACTTAACCGAGTAAAACCGCGGGGCGCAGCTAGTATAAAATATGAAAAAAAAAAAATAGGTCTCTAAATGTTCGAACATTATACTTTTCTTTCTGTCATAGGCATCTCATCTCTGTCTTACTAAAGCGTCGATAAAGGAAATATGATTTTAATATTTTACGTTTTAACGAAGTAGTTCGGGTTACGCTTATGTTGTGGTAAACCTCTCACAAGGTTTTACAATAGCCGGCGTCTCTGGCGTCGACTCTTATATTATGTCTTACGCAGATATTTTCATAGGTTCCTACGTAGTCTACCTTTATTGTCCTATATTAATTAAACAAGTGTTATTTGAAATAATTTTATTTTTACATAAATAGGGATACATCATTATACATAGAAAAAGACATACATATTTAACATTATAAATACAAATAAATGAAGTGACCAGTTAGTCAAATAACCCGCCCCTTATCGTACCCGGCGTAAAGGTTCCCATAATGCTAGAAGCATTGCCATGGTGAATGGCGATGGCTAACCTCTGCGCCAGAAACGATTTTTTTCAATATTTTAAAATATTTGAAATTCAATTTAAAATATTATTTTGTTCAATATTTTCGTAGGCATGCTACGTGAATGTCTACAAATTTTTGTGCTACGACAGGCTACGAGACGTAGCTTCGTAGCGCGTACTTTGTAGAGTTTTTATTTTATTTTGACTGCGCACGAATTGTGCATTTAACCACTACCAGGTTTTATACATTTTGTATTAAATTACAGCCTAATTTTCAGAAATTGTGTCAAAATAGTCAAAGTCATTATAGTTTTTTAAGTAAGGGGATTTATTAAAGCAGTGGCTTCTTTATAAGTTGTTTTGGAGGTAACGAGGATAGGAACGACAATGTTCAAAGCTGATTTTTAATTTTACTGTACTTGTGGTACCTACTTCCACGGAACTAAATTGACATATGGCAATAATTGGTAAAATATGGCATTTATAGTAAAAGTAGATAAACTACAAAAACAACCATTAATTCAAAATCAAGATCCGCCCATCAAAAATTTTCTGTTAAAGTGTAATTTGATAGAAATTCAGCCCCAAGTATGATCGAGGCATTATTAAAACGTTCTAATTTTATTAGCCTATTCGCCCTGTTCTTTTACGATATGTATTATGTGTATGAAAACAACGATAACCATTGAAATGATATCTGAATTCGGAACAGACAATCACACTCGGTCCTTAACAAGGACATAAACACTATCACAAATGTAATAAATACTTAACTATCGTACTTACAAATCATTGGCAGTCGGCAGCTTAGAGAAAGGATAATGTATAGAGAGCTCGCAATGAAGTATGAACCATTTGCATAAGTGTGCACATTGAAAATCACAGCTACATTTTATTTTACTAAAGTAGCAGAGATTTAAAAATAGTTTTAATTTATATGACCTAGTTCTGACCTATTATGTGAAATTGGTTTTAAGAAGAAAAACCCCATGAGTTTCTTGTGTATTGGAGGATGCGTTCCGAAGCAACATATCCCAACTAACTGCAATAAGTTTATTCTGAATTTTGTTTCGTACGCTTCACTCGCTACAAATTATCAGAGTAGCATCTCCTCATATTTACGAAAATGGTGAAATGCACACTTCCAACTTGCAAACACTATTCTCCGAAGTAATAGTAAAAGGTAAATGCTAATGACTAATGAGATTACATTGGATCAGTATGTGTACATTTTTTTTAAATAATTATTTAGTTAAGCTGTTTCAGGGACGCAGACACAATAGAGATATAAAACCGTCTTGTTCAAACCAAAGAGTTTTTATCTAAATACAATAAACTAAAGAATACAAAGCCATCAAATTAGCACCATGA
This sequence comes from Idaea straminata, assembly GCA_951213275.1. Taxonomy (NCBI): domain Eukaryota; kingdom Metazoa; phylum Arthropoda; class Insecta; order Lepidoptera; family Geometridae; genus Idaea; species Idaea straminata. The sequence continues at coordinate 1,501,615 of OX577862.1, forward strand.
CGTATTTGGTTTTTGCAAGTCATGTCTACTGTTTTGACCGATTTTTTAAGACATTTGCACATGAAAACGCTTTACATACGGTCGATGAGTGACATGATCTCTCTCTCTATAACTATTAGGAATATTTACTCTAAGTTCGGCAGTCAAAGTTGACATACGTAGACCGATCGGCGGCCAAGATATATAATATCTAAGGATTTGTTGCCCATTAATAGTGTCCGGCCGCTTGGGGCTCCCTTTATGAAGGCCCTTATGACCTTCGAAGATGTTATGAAGTGTACTGATGATTTGTAGGACCCAAGAGTGATATACTATAGGGCAGTTTTAATATTATATTGCTTGTGGGCGGGTTTCAATATATTTTTATAGGTAAGATTTTTTGCTTACTGTTTCAGAATAGTTTTTTTTGTTGTTTTTAACAGTTTTAATAACATTTTTCTATTTTTAATTCGACTTTGGTTTTATTTCTTGATCTAATCCAGTCCTCCTACTTCGACTAACTGATTGTGCCGAATGGAACTCATGAAGGGATTTTTTCTAATCGAACCAACTGATTGGTCAGATAATTCTGAATTAGTCATTTTTAAGTGCATATACGATCTATAAAAATTCCACTCGACATCAGGCAAAAGGAACTAACTTCTTTAAATTGTGACTCGTAAACGTAACTCATTGAGGAGTTTTGTGATGAGAAGGTGGTTTCAGGTAATCAGTGATCATACATAAATAAAAACCCGTCAAGTGCGAGTCGGACTTGGGCACAAAGAGTTCCATACCATTATATCCTGTTTTTGTTGTTATTGTGGCAATAGAAATACATCATCTGTGAATATTTCAACTGTCTACCTATCACCGCGGTTCATGAGATACAGCCTGGCGACAGACAGACGGACTGATAGTGGAGTCTCGTTCTTACCCTTTGGGTATGGAACCCTTAAAAAATATAAATACGCGACGAATTGACAATGTCCTCTGAATATTATACGGGTGTTTCGCAACTAAACTGTAAATTGACCTGAAAAATTGTATCTTTCTTTACAAAATGTACTGAAAACTAGGAAGTAACTGGTGCTCTAAATACGGCTAGCCTATGGTGATTATGTACCTTCGTAATGAGCCGATCGATTGTACAGGCGCTGGTTGGAATGGAGCTTTGAATGGAACGGAGCGGCGGGGAGTATTCTGATTTCGTCATATCACAAAACTTACAACCGCTGGGGAGTAAAGGTTCTCGATTGGCGGCCGTGATGTAACGCGAAACTGAATGTTGGGAGACCAGCTGCCCTTTGGACCGACGATATTATATTGTGCATAATAATAAATATTGCAGGACATTCCACACATCGCCGTCTAGCCACAAGCTAAGTAACTAGACTTGTGTTATGGGTGCTAGACAACGGATTTACTTTTTTTTGTAAATATATACTTATAATACCTACATAGAAACAACCAGACCACAGACAAATATCTAAGCATAAATACTTGTCTGAGGTAGGAATCGAAACCGCAACCATGTGATTGGCAGTCTGGTATGGCGACCAGTGTGCCAAGCGAGTCATTAAAAATTGAATAATAATTAAATCCATGTTTGTCCATTATATAATATACATTATTGTATGCTCGAAATGGGTAAACTGTTATAATCCTTAAGACCTTTTTCGTACACAGCTATGACAATAAAATATGATATTCTTACATTTCTTAGTCTGTAACGGATCAAAAGAACTTCGAAGTACTTATTCTTTTGTGGAGATTATTTATGTATTTTTACCTATAAGTAGTTTGTTGAACTTTGTGGTTAAGCGTTTAGAGGTCACCATTTTATTTAATTTTTTGGCAACTTAACAAATGCTTCAATTACGCCTCTCGTCATTGGGTGTTTCCTTTGGCTAAATGACAGTACAAGGCTTTGACGAAATGTATATTTTGACGAAATATCCCTTTGGCCAAACACATCCTTGACCAACCGCCCTAAACCCGCCTGTGGTAGGTACTACAGATGCTTTAATAGTGCTATGTCCAATTATACCCATAGATATTTGCTATTTCCATCAAGATAAATAGAAAAAAAAACTAAAAATATCGTCCCCTAAATAAAAATAGGTGAAGTTCCACTCCGCCTAGCATCGGTGCCGGCCAGGTGTGCATCGCGTTCATGGTTTATTTATGCGGCGTGGAACATCACTAGTTTATATCGATATGTATCGATATTATACAGTATGTTATGAAAGTCCTGATTATCTTTTAATGAAAACTTTATTGTTCAATTAACTATTCTCGATAATAAAATAAAAAAACGGAACATTGTTCACTCTGTCGTAGTGGCTTTATGATATTTGAACTGTTTAGTTTACTTCCAATTTATTTGTATCTATTACTAGTTAAAGGATATAAAATGAACATTCGGTAAAGTGTAGGTATAATATGTACCTATGTACGGTCGGGTGCATAATTGCAGACCCACCGTAGAGCTCCAAAACGGCTGTTATAAGAATTTTTTCAACACAAGCACGATTCTAGGCACCTGCTTGAGTTGAAGTTTAAAGTCTTCTAACTCATCAATAATAAAAAAAAAAACATTAGAATGCAAATATTCCAATAATAGTAATTTTCGAACTGTACCGAGGGCTGCAATTATGCAGCCGTCTGTACCTAAAGATAACCCAGTATAAAAGGAAATAGGTTTTAAGGTAGCCTGTAGTTAGGTTTATGCAGTAGCGTAGCGTGAAGGAGGGGGAGGAGGGGCGCCCCGGGCGCAATCATTAGGAGGGCGGCAAAATTGGGAAATAAATATTTTGTGCGGTCACTGGTGGTCAGTCAGTCAGTTAATTTTTCAAGAAATTAGCTCTTACCCATTTACACATATTGAATGTCCCTCCCGCCCAATATAGCTGTTGCAAATCACGCATCACCCCACATCCTTACATGGTTTTGAAATAAATATTTTTCGAAAGAATTTAAAAATATCGTTTTTTCTCACAATCACCATCATTATTATTTTTATGACATAAAAAGGGCGGTAAATTGCCAACACTATTATTTTTATGACATCAAAAGGGCAGCAAATTTACAGTGTGGTTACAAAAAGGCACACGAATCAGAAAAGGCGCCTAAAGCGATACACAACAAGTGTATAGCGAGTTAGTTTTCAGTCGTATTCCTGAATCGGACATGCTTACTTATTAAAAACAAGTATTAACTGATAACCGGAGCATCCTGTGTGTGTACTATTGTATCACTGACCTGCCCCGCTCCGGTACCGACAAGGAACTAGAACTAATCGTTATATTTGTATAGACGGTAATTATTAGCCTATATATGAACATGGGGGTCGATATCAACTCCCTGGGCATGCTGGGCTCTTCTTTCTCCTTAACTCCTTCTTAAACCCAGTTGGCACAATGGTTACAATGCCGGACTGTCAAACACAGGGTTGCGAGTTCGATACCTGCCTCAGACAAGTATTTATGCTAAGATACTTGTCTGTGGTCTGGTTGTTTCTATGTTTTTAAGTATATATTTACACTAGCAGCGCTCCGCGGTTTCACCCGCGTAACTCCCAATCCCGTAGGAATATCGGGATAAAAAGTAGCCTATAACCTTCCTCGATAAATGGACTATCCAACACAAAAATATTTCAATTCGAACCAGTAGTTCCTGAGATTAGCGCGTTCAAACAAACAAACAAACTCTTCAGCTTTATAATATAAGTATAGAAAAGAAAAGTATATAAGTAGTATATCCGTTGTCTAGTACCCATAACACAAGTCTAGTTACTTAGCTTGGGGCTAGATGGCGATGTGTGGAATGTCCTGTAATATTTATTTATTTAAAAATATCCAAAAATCACGCAAATCGGAGACAAAATTTAGACCTGGGCGTATATGGGTTAGATCACCCAGCGGTTCCACACGTACAAGTCGTCAGTTCCCGATCTCTTGGGAATATAAATTATGTTTTCAGTATTTGTTGTTATAGCAGTAGCAGTGTCACGGTTTATGAGATACAGCCTGGTGACAGACATACGAACAGATGGAGTCTTAGTAAAATGTTCCCGTTTTTACACTTCAGGTATCCATGGGAGTCGTAGAAAGCTTCTGAGGGTCAGGTTTGTTAGCGTCCCTAGGATTTACCCCTTGATGTCCTACACGTATCCCCGGGTGGTGCTAAAGGAGCACACAATCAAGGGGTAGTAGGTCGTGGCCAGCGGCTTCTAACACCGAGACGAAGTCATGGTGCCAAGTGATCCCTCGCGTTCCATCATGTTGTCAAGGCATGACGTTCTCTTTCTACGCGAGCATACTATATAGGGCTAGCAGCAGAGCGGTGTTGGCTTAGTGGTAGATACCTCGACTTTTATTCTGAAGGTCGTGGGTTCGAATCCCGGCCGGCCGTGCACCAATGGATTTTTCTTAAGAAAAAATTATGTGCGCTAATTGACATTGCTCTTACGGTGAAGAAAAACATCGTGATGAAACCCGCGGCTTAGTTGACTTCAGAAGTATTGACAAGTTCTCTCCTCTGGACATGGTCGACTAAGCTGGAGGGTAGTATGTGCTGGGCAAGCCTACTCCATCCTCACGCAAAAAGGACCCAATTAAAAAGGGTCTAAGTGCGGAAAAACAGCCTGTAAACAAGTACAAGTAGGGCTAGCAGCATATATTATTTACTACATAATAAATTATTGTTTCCAATAAATCCAAACACATTGGTCTCGGTAACCAGTACGCAATAAGCACCCAGTTTAGGATCAAACCAAGATATTTAATTTTAGAAGAATATAATCATTTTATACAGTTTTTTTAATGTAACTATAGAAATATACTTAGGATTATATGTTTCCCAACGTCCTAGGAACATAGAAAAAAAATCCTTTTTTTAACAACAACTTATTACTCGTATTCGTCTTCACTGCCTTTTCAGGGAAGGCAAAGGGTAAATTATTAGCCTATACAGCCTTCATCGATTTTACTGACCAAAGACACGTAGCTAACTGTGTTTGCCATTTATTGTGGTACCTACTGGTCCTTTTTTTTGAGTTAAGCCAGCGCCACATTGTTTTATAGCATCCACTTTAACTAAAGTAAGAAACTTCTTACATTATTTTTTTTGTCTATCGTACACAATAATGCTAAATCTACGCTTCTGATAGAGAATAACGCCCGAATACTGAAAGGCTACTTATTTTAAGTGGCGATTAAATTGACATTTAAGTGTAGGCTTCAACGGGATATGAACGTCTTAAATAACACTGGGTGTGTCGGCTACACTGTTGAGAGAACCTCCCGACTTCAGTGTGACGACTCAAACGACTCGTTTGAGTATTTGGTGGTATTGCCAACCAAAGTCACCTTGGCAGATTTACTTTTTCCCAACCATCTAGCCTTGGGCCTTTTTAATTTTTCCAGAAAAGGTTCAATATAATCTCTATTAATTTAAATATCTTTGTCATCAAAGCATAATCCCACGTAACTGGTACCAAGGGGAGTGTGTAGTTTGCCAAGCCGGGCTTAATCGGATGAACCGGCATCCCCGTGCGAACACCGGCAATGCCGACCGGGTTACTCTCGTGGCTACTTTGTGTAATGTTGCTAAATAGGTATTACGAACATATGTTATACCGGGAATAAGTGATCTTGACGCCCTTTGTGGTGAGGTGGGCAATCATCCGCTGTTGCGGGTTCGATTCCCACATGTGTGATAAATGATCGTCAATCAAATTAAGCTACTCCATTTAGTTTTGTTTAAATATATTTTCCAAAACAAATGTTTGTAATTTCAATTATATATTTGAGCATTTGTCGTAGTTATTTCTTTTGGAAATAATAAAAATAATTTCATAATAGATGACTGAAGAAATACAACAGCTACGGGAGTTGGTGTTTGGTGTTTTTTTGTGCACTTTGAGACCCATACCTATCGTGAGAGGACATTATGGCGAACATTTTGCATGTCAAATGTTGTTATGCCTAAACGTTATGTCTTGTAAGTTTAGACTAAAGTTTGAAACATTAGAGTTTGTGCGAAAAGTAGTGTACCCGTCGCGCGACTCAGTTGACCCGGTCTTCTAAATGTTGCGCGACTAATTATGGAATTCAAGACTCTTACAAAAAATATATCAGTTTATCCAGTTTTAAAAAGCAAATATCAGAAAGAAACAAAGAATCAAGTTGAACCAGTGGTGTGTGCTAATACGAATAGTGACCGGCCATAACACAAATTTTGTGGCAATAAAGAATATTTATGACGCGATGCGGACGCCTTCCTTCGTACAGTAATTACTAGACCGGTGTATTCTAACAATTTATATGTAAATCAGGTATTGTTGATGTTACTAGGTGGGTATTTTGGAAGAGAAGATATCGCGCAGTTTCCCTAACGCTGCCCAGCCGAGCTGGATTCCTCGATTGACCTCTCTATCGAAGTTGAACCTACCTAATTGAACAGCTTGTTCTAGGTATATGTCATCGTCTACAACTCTGAAAATAGAGCTCTCAACTAATACAGGGGCAGGCGCGACATGGAAAAAAAATCCGACAAGTCCTAGTCGGCACAATGGTCACCATGCCGGACTTCCAAACACAGGGTTGCGGGTTCGATTCCCGCCTCAGACAAGTATTTATGCTTAGATATATGTCTGTGGTCTGGTTGTTTCTATGTATAAGTATATATTTACAAAAGAAAAGTATTTAAGTGGTATATCCGTTATCTAGCACCCATAACACAAGTTTAATTATTTAGCTTGGGGCTAGATGGCGATGTGTGGAATGTCCTGCAATATTTATTATTATTTATTTATTTTGTGGCTGCACCGGCCTAAGTATCGAACAAGTCATCAAGTCAAGTCAGACACGGACAAGTCAGCTTGGTGATATAACTTTGGCCGTTCGATTTGTTTGAGAAAAATTAACAGCTCTTACGGTGAAGGAAAATATCGTGATTAAACTATTGTCTTAGACGTATTGACGAATTATTTTCTTTGGCTTTTGCGACTAAGCTGAGAGGCCTCTGGGCAAGCCTATTCCATCTAATACATGTCCCAGGCACTTCAACGCCCTGAATAGCATGGATAGAAGTTGCTGGCGCTATATGAATAATAGATGTAAAGCCAAGAAATATTAGTATTCATCTACTTGAGACTGGCTACATGTTCAAGTCGTACAGAGCCACTGAAAAAAAAGATAGACCGATATAGAAATGAGTTTTCTTCGGTAATTAAGTAATGAAGTACTTCTGTACTTGTACTTGTATACAGGCTGTTTTCCGCCATTGGACCGTTTTTAGTTGGGTCCTTTTTGGCGTGAGAATGGAGTAGGCTTGCCCAGCTCCTACTACCCTGTCAGCTTAGTCGACCATGTCCAGAGGAGAGAACTTGTCAATACTTCTGGAGCCAACTAAGCCGCGGGTTTCATCACGATGTTTTCCTTCACCGTAAGAGCAATGTCAATTAGCGCACATAATTATTTCTTATAAAGTAATCAAGTAACTTTCCTTACTACTACAGTTCCAATATAGACTCGGAACTAATTATAACGTTCATTACAACAAATACAATTGGAAAACAACCACTCCAATAACACCATAAATAATATAATGAAATCCCACACTGGCAATTCATACACACAACTATAGATATGCTGAAAACTTTTATCGGGCGATCAAATAGTTTATGCTCAAAAAGTCTTATTTCACCTGATGGGAAAATGGTATAAGAATATGAGGTTGAGGATGTAGCCTGCTCGCCTAGAAGGAGAACGGCATGCTTGGACAACATGATAAAACGCGACGAGTCACATGGCACCATGACTATGTCCAGGGGGTTGTGTTAAAAGCCGCCAGCCAAGCCCTACCACCGCTTGATTGTCTGCTCCTTAAGCGCCACCCGCGGGTCACGTGTAAGACTTCGAGGGCTAAATCCAACGGATGCTAACAAATCTGAACCCTCCTTTTGCTTTTGGGCTTTTTTCCACAGCTAGACCTCTTTAGATGGGTATTTTTGCGTGATGGAGATGAAGTAGGTTTGCCTAGCATCAATACGTCTGGATCAAAATAAGCCGCGGGTTTCATCACGCTGTTTTGCTTCACCGTAAGAGCAACGTCAATTAGCGCACATAATTTTTTCCTAAGAAATATCCATTGGTATATGTCCGATCGGGATTTAAACCCACGACCTTTGGAATGAAACAGGAAGTTTGTTTGATTTTTTATTTATGATTATGCTTCATTTTACGTTTATTGAGTGATAACTTTTGCCCGCGACTGCGTCCGCGTAATAGTCGAAAATGGTTCTAATCGATATTTTTGTAGGTTTTGTTTTGGAATATTTGAGGGAAACTTCAACATTAGACCAAGGAATCACGTTATCCCATACAAACTTTGTCCCCCTTTTCACGCCCTAATTGGTAAATTCGGAAAATTCTTTCTTATCGGATGCTTACGTCACACAAAGAACACACCCTCCAAGTTTCAGGTCTCTACGATCAGCGGTTTAGGCTGTGCGTTGATCCGTCAGTCAGTCATTCAGGACAAAGCATTTTATATGTATAAACTAGCTTTTGCCCTCCGCGACGCTACTTCGTCCGCTTAGAAGTCGAAAATAGACCAAGTAATCACGTTGTCCCATACAAACTTTGCCCTCCTTTTTCATCCCCTTAGGAGTAAAATTTTGATAAATCCTTTCTTATGGAATGCCTACGTCACACAAAGAACACACCCTCCAAGTTTCACCGGTCACCGACGATCTACGATCACCGGTTTAGGTTGTGCGTTGATCCGTCAGTCAGTCATTAAGAACAAAGCATTTTATATGCATTGAAGATTTAAGGCTACAAAATATTTGTCAGTATAACAATCGTAAACTTCGATAAATAGTCTCCAGTCTGTGTATTTCCATTGCAAACAACTACTTAGCTTTGTCCAGCCGGTTATTATCCAAAATGACCCGAGATACAGTATCGATAATTGTTTTACAATTGGATCGCATATATTGTAAGCTTTAACCGGTCAATCCGCAAGCTCATTATGGATTCGTTTACTGTATAAGTTTGTTGATCATTTGTTTTTTAATAATTTTATTGTCTGTGTCTGAAAATGGTGTATTAAATGTTCTACCGTTACAGGGAAGGTTTTTCTCAAGACGATTCAAGTGGACTCATGCGAATTATTCCAACTGAATATAGAAGGACTAGCTTTTGCCCGCGACTTCGTCCGCGTAGAAGTCGAAAATGGACCAAGGAATCACGTTGTCCCATACAAACTTTCCCCTCCTTTTTCACCCCCTTAGGAGTGGAATTTCTGAAAATCCTTTCTTATCAGATGCCTACTTCATACAAAGAACACACTCTCCAAGTTTCAGGTCTCTATGATCAGTGGTTTAGGCTGTGCGTTGATCCGTCAGTCAGTCAGTCAGTAGTTCAGGACAAATCATTTTATATGTATAGATGGTTTGGCCACAAATGGAAGATGGATCATAATAGTTATCTGTATCTGGACTATTTGACCCCATAAATCCAAAGTCAAAATTCTTTATTAATTTGGATTCGTCTTATAAACTAAGTTAGGGTGTGCGCCTTCGGAACGCACCCATCAATCAAAAGAAGGCACAAGAAACCCATGGGATTTTTTTTGAATATCCTCAAAGTTTTTTGAAGTTATATTTGAAATGGAACAATTAAAGTCACTTCCATGGTTTTGATCATTAGGGTACGACAAAGTATGATAGTAGCCACACAATTTATACTGTATAAAACATTTAAACCTCTTATTGGACATGTCATATACATTAGCGCACACATGTGCTATTAAACGACCTGATTATTATGCATCAGCTTTAGCTGTGTATTGATACATCAGTCATTCAGTCAGCACTTCAATTTTAGTTAATTAGTTCAGCGATTTCGGTAAACCGGATATTCGACTCCCCAAAACAAAAAGGTTGCAATAAAAAAAAAACAAAAACAAAGCGTTCCCATTCGAAGTTTAAATAATTAAATAACCCATTGAGTTGTAATGTAATGTAAGTAAAGTAAAGGTTCGTCCTTGAAGCGTTCGCGGTTTTATTGCTATCAAGGGGATTGATTTAAATTGTCGGCGGTAAAACCTTGCGAACGATGCCCGAATACGAATGTTAACTTTTAATTTTAGCTGTGCGCGGCCATAACATAAGGTTACTTTTTACTTTTCTTTTTCTTCCTGCCCTTATCCCAATTTATTTGGGATGTCGGTGCAGTTTGTCTTCTTCTTCCATTCATTCCTATTAGTCGTCATCTCATCGTTTACATTCATAACACTCTTCTTGAAGAGTGAGTTCGCTTCTCTTCACATGTCCAAACCAACTCAAACGGTGGTATTTGGAGGGCTAAATCTTACGAACGCGCCCTTAGCCGTTGACACAAGTATTTGGGGTCCTTTTTGCGTGAGGATGGAGCAGGTTTGCCCAGCACCTACTACTTTCTCCGTATCCAGAGGTATAAGAACTCGTCAATACGTCTGGAGCCAACTAAGCCGTGGGTTTCATCACGATGTTTTTCTTCACCGACGATCAATGTAAATTAACACACATAATTTTAAGAGGAACAAACCCACCAGTTTTTTGATGATGAACGGTATAAGGTTCAAATTAAATACCACTTTAGCCCCGGGTGACCTTAAATAAAAAAGTAAAATAAAGTCCGGAATACAGGTAAAATAGGTACCTCAAAAAAAAGGAGAATCTAAAACAATTCTAGTTTACGCAATTGGTTCAAAGCTTTTTATTTTTATAAAAAAATCTGGGAAGCAATCAGTTTAACGTTTTTATAATTGCGAATTTAGCCGGAGGCGATGGATTGGACCCATAGAGATAAAATATAATGTGATATCTAGAGATAACATAAAACAAAATAGCCTAGAAAATTCTATAGGACTAATCTGAAAGTGTGTTTCTAAATATTTTTTCAAATCGGTTGATAAATGACGGAAATCTGAGTAACAAATATACAAATAAAGAAGAAAAAATACAGCTGAATTAAAAACCTGCTCCATTTCTAAAGGAAGTAACTTAAATGTTAATAAATAAAAAGGAGGAGGCTCACAGCTAAGCGACGCTCGCTGATCGTATACGGTCGTGCACATCGATCTGATACCTGAACCTGAAACGGTCAGTTTTTGCACCAAGTACCTACTACACTGAGCAGTAGCCAGACCCTTATGCCTAAGACAACAGCTTCTCCAAATCCTGCAGATAGTAAGTAGTACTTTGTATTAAACAATTGATTCCGATGTCCGACTATCAGCATTCTTTATCGTACAAGGTATCTAGTTCCCTTTTTTAATAAAATTAAATACTTTTATATTTAAAAACTAGTTTACACTACTGAATTCAGAATCATGATTTTTCTATGGATAATGCTCTACTCTTTTTTATCAAGTGTTTTATTTCTATGACTGGGCCCAATGAACTAGTTAAATTCAATTATTTCGCAAACGTGAAAAATTTTATGGGCTTATATTAGGTTCGGACAATTTCAGGTAGGTAAAGTCGGCAAGATTACGTCAATAAATAATAAATATTGCAGGACATCCCACTCATCGTCATCTAGCCCCAAGCCAAATAGCCAATAGACTTGTGTTATGGGTGCTAAACAACGAATATACTACATAAATAGGTACTTTTCTTTTGCAAATATATACTTATAATACATAGAAACAACCATACCACAGACAAATATCTAAGCATAAATACTTGTCTGAGGCGGGAATCGAACACGCAACCCTGTGTTTCACAGTCCAGCATGGGGACCATTGTGCCAACTAGGTCGTCAATGTGGGAGTATTGTCTCACCTGAAATCAGAATCGTTGTTAAGAAAAATGTGTACCTAAGGTTTTTCATTTATTATTTTTACTGACTTCTAAAAAAGGAGTTCCTCAATTCGCATATATGCATTTCTGGCATAAAAACTTTGTTAAAGAACATGTTACGATACTTATTTTTTATCTAAAATTATCAATTGGCATTATCTATAATCCTATGATTCTAATTCTAAAATTATCTATAAGCATTGGGCTAATTATTTAAGAGTAAATTTTCTATTTAATTTTGTTAACAAAACATTTGTTAATATTTACTTCCCTTATTTCATGGCCCAACACTAGACTATTTTGAAGTTTCTGCGGCAACGTAAGATCGCGTGACTGACGGTCGAACTGATGGAATAATGACGACTGACGACTGAAGGTGTTTACATATACCGTTATATTGTTTCCTTCCGGCATTGACATCAATGACTCAATGGCTGGTTATCATAGTAAAGCGCTGAAATACCTTAGTAAGGCGTAGTCTTAATTTTTCATATATTTGTTCACGTCCGCAGGAACTGCTTCAAAACCTGCACGTATCCCCTAGGTGGCGTAAAACGAACAACATTTGGCTGCTGTCCTAGGCAGGACAGCAGCTAAATGTTGTTCGTTTTACGCCACTGCTGCACTGCTGCACGGCTGTGCTGTGAGTAAGGTCATATAATAAGGCTATTATATGACCTTACTCACAGCACAGCCTCCAGTCGACCAACCTACTCGAAATATCTCATTGCGCATACAAACGGGTGGGGATTTGTATCGTAACAAGCCGCAGCCAAAGCCTCTCACCAGGATCTCCTGGTGCTCCACCCCATCAAGAGATGAATCCAATGGCTGCCGTTCGTTGGATTTTGCTCTAGACGCAGAGGTGGTGCCAAAGGAGCAATCTCCTGGTAACAAGCCGCAGCCAAAGCCTCCCGGATGGTTAGCACCAACCGGCCGACGTCGTATCGCCAAGCGGACTTGTCCGTGTTCCGATAAGTAGGCCGGTGCAGTCACAATAGGAGGACGGGTCCGAAAAGTTTTTGTTTCACAGCCGTCTGCCTTTACACGTCTCTAGAGGCCCTAGTTTATTTTGAGGGTCTTTGAGTTACAAGTGTATAAGTATATTATAGGGGCGCGTCTTAGACCGCATCGTCACTAACCACCGTGTGAGATAAGTGTGAGATAGTGGTCAAACGCTGACCTATTTATTATAAAAAAAACGGTCTCCTAAAGCAATTGAACATGGATTGATCGACTGTATATGCCATACGATTAAATAAATAAACCTACAAATTTTTCGGGTAAGTAATTTCAACATTATCAAATTCAGTTCAGCAATTTAAAAACCATGAAATTGAGTGATATTTCCTCATCTCGGTACCTAATGACTAAAATTGGCAATTCCGACTGCGGTTGTCCATTTACCGTCATTTCCGTTCGATACCGGTAATGGACTAGGGTATCACAGATACTTTGAAAAGATATTAAAAACCCGGTTGATTTGTTTACAATTCACAAATGATTTGTGTGTGTCTTTTGCTTCCATTTTGATCGTGTTTTGTTTAAATTTTGAACATCGTTAGATTCAATTTTCATCGTCTTTTAAAGTCACCCGAGTGTGCTCCAGCAAATATCAAGCGAGGCAGCTCGACGAGTGCGTTTCCCAGAAGCTGCAAAAGGTAAATCTATTTATAATTTTATTTTCAGTGTAGCATACAATACATTAAGCAGGAAGCCGTTGGACGCAGAAATTATGTGACCATTCGATCTGGAAGTCTTAGGCTTATGTTAAGCAGTAAACGTCCTGTGGCTGGTGATCCATCCGTCTATCTCAGCCTCTGCTTGTCCAATCCACCTCCTCTATCCTCTTCCACTCTCAGGTCGTCTCTCTCTCTGCTCTCTCTCAGCTATCCCGTCACTGACAGTCAGGTGATTGCTGAGCGTAGATGGAGATGAGTGGGGAAAGGTGGACTTGAAGGATGCTAGAGTGGGGCCCGAGAACACATACTACTACCGGTAGATAAAAAGATGACAACTCGCAGACCATGATCGGTTGGCAAGAGCTCTAGACCGTCGTGATATGAGGATACAATACAAAAATTCTAATATTATAGAACTGTAAAAACATGATACTTCAAATCATGAAAAACTTAAATAAAATGTAGATAACCTCATTATGCCGGAGAATGTTCGTCGAACAGACAGACGAGTGTCGTATCGTATTATGTATTGAACGAAAGCAATTTAATATCATACGAGTGGAAAAAGGAAATCGGGGTTGAGGATAAAGATGTGGTCTGATATACAGCGGGAATAACGGTGGATAACTTTATATTTATGTCAAGAAATGCAAATAAAATATAACAAATCTTGGGATATCGCACGATAAAAAATACAACAATTTAGTGGAGGCTTGGGGGAGATTTTAATCGCTCCCACTCAGTTTAAAGTCTCTTTTTCTTCGGGGCTAGGCATATACTCCAATGGCTCTCTGTACCTTCTTATCACCGGTCTTCCTGGACAATGCTGTCCCAGCATTCAGCTCTAGAAGGTGGTCTACCCACACTTCTCTTTTGAGATTTGAGAACAGCTTTGCTCCACGTCGTCTCCTTTTCGGCACACAAGGTCAGCCCACGTCTTTTTCAACTTACCGATGCTTGCCGCTTACAGTAATAATATTGACCTTTATTTCTAATGATTTAATACCAGATGATATACGCCAGTAACTTTTAATCCATGTTATTTAGGGCGCTGTAGCTGTGCTGGGCCTAGGACATGTATTAGAAGGAGTAAGCTTGCCCAGCACCTAAACCAATTTCAGCTTAGTTGACTATGTCCAAAGGAAAGAACTCGTAAATACGTTTGGAGCTAAGTAAGCCTCGAGTTTCATCATGTGTGGTAGATACCTCGATTTTTATTCCGAAGGTCGTAGATTCGAATCCTGGCCAGCCCTTCACCAATGTAATTTTCTTACAAACAATCTATATAATCTAATTAGCTTTATTCTTACGGAGAAGGTAATCATCGTGATGTAACCCGCTTACAGTACAACCACACATTATAGGCCCGTTGTTTGTGCGATGGTAGAGAGGAAATGAAGTACGCCCGCTGACCGCCAATACTCGGTGGACCGCACAACAACCGTTTACTAGATCTACATAGCATACACGTATCGAGTACAGTAGGTATCTACAACATTTGTAAAATACTAGATGCACACTTGTGAAAAAATATCGAAATCGCTCATTGAACGACAAAACTGCTCATAACGCGGTGTGGTGGAATATTATGGAATCTTAAAAACCACAGCGTGAAATTAGTGTTCTTTAACAGATGTCTTGATGAAAGTTTTGTTCCTGAAAAGAAAATAGTAATCGTACAATATTAATAGAATAAAAGTGTCATTTCTTTTTGGATGGAAAAGTACGCCATATAATATGTAACTGTCTTCATTATCTTATTGTTTGTTTGTCAACATCTCTTATACTGTTCTGAATGTTTATTTTTGTCGTGTGCTTATCCAAATAAATGTTTTTCTATTCTATTCTTAAGTATTGCAACTGCCCCAGTGGCGGGCCGCGCCACCCTTGACAACATGTAAAAAGAAACTTAGGCAACAAATCGAATTGCGCCAAATCATTAGTTCATTAATTTGTTTACGTCGTCGCATCCTCTAGGTCTTACGGCTAGTTGCACCAGTTTGTACAAACCTAAAAAAACAATTTTTGACACAATTTGGCGCGAAAAAAATGTTCCCATTAACTCGGCTTACAACTAGACATCTTTATTAGCCAAAATAAATGGGCACCGTAATGAGTTCTGACATTAAGTAGGTATTTACCTAAACTACGCCTTGGGGGTAGTCCTACATAGATAATATCGACGGTGGAGAGTATCCCGGATTACATCCTAGTTCTGGCTTCCGAGCTAACTTTTTATATCAACTTTAATTAAACTCATTCGGTTTCTTCAGTTTCGACGTACTTGACCGGTAAATTCGAGAAAATGTAGTTTCTTTATAGTCGAGTTACAAATCTAAATGTAACAATATTTTAAACTAGCTTTTTGCCCGCGACTTCGTACGCGTGGTAGTTTCGTTTTATATACCTTCATCTTGAATCACACTATCTATTTAAAAAAATCGCATCAAAATCCGTTGCGTACTTTTATAAATCTAAGCATACATAGGGACAGACAGCGAATTTGTTTTATACTATGTAGTGATACACCGCGCCTTTCAAACATATTATGTTTTAAAGGTGTTTATACTGAAAATATAATTTCGCAAAATATCGGCGATATCCACTAAAATTCACTGTAGAAGTCCATCGATGGGTCTTCTTAAAGTTTGATGTCCAGTTTATACCTTGACTAGCAGCGCTCCGCGGTTTTACCCGCGTAACTCCCGATCCCGTGGGAATATCGGGATAAAAAGTAGCCTATAGCCTTCCTCGGTAAATGGCCTATCCAACACAAACGATTTTTTCAATTCGAACCAGTAGTTCCTGAGATTAGCGCGTTCAAACAAACAAACAAACAAACTCTTCAGCTTTATAATATTAAGTATAGATTTAGGATTCTTTTCCAAAGTGGATTTTTCAGAACACCTCTATCCTCTAAAATCCACTGTAAAGATCCATCGATGGATCTCTTGCACTAACATATCCATATATTACTTGATCCAGGACTTTTTTGTAAAGTAGATTTTTTCGACGCTACTGCGATAATACGCTCTTGCTGCAAGTGCGGTGTTTTGGTTTCGATCGCCTTTTGTTTCTCGATCGTCTTTTGTTGAATGAATATTGACCTTAACTTCCATTATTAATTTATCGTAAACATTAAGTCTTAGTTAAAATATTATGTTTTGTCACTTTCGCACTTTTACAGATGACAGCTGTGCAAAAGTATCGAAACACATTTTATTCAGAGTCAAAGTCAAATTTCTGAATTCTTTTCGATGCTTATGTATATTTTATACAAAGTTCACATTGAAACGTCTTAAAAACTAAGTTAGGATGTGTGCCTTCGGAACGCGCCCACCAATGAGAAGAAGGCACAAGAAACTCATGGGGTTTTTTTTATTTAAAGAAGACTCATTGTTTGTAAATAAGGTTGTGAATAAGGTGGTAGTCAAATGACGAGTGAACAAGTATCTTCTAGAGACGCGTGCTACATCAGGCAGGTGTGATAGAGGCATAGAGGAACTATGGTCGAAGGATAGAGGTCAAACGTTAACTTGTAAAAAAAGGTCGAAATACTTAAGTTTTGAGTAATTATGTTTTCTCAAAACTTTATACTAAAAGCATAAAATGTTGTTAAACATAGCAAAAACGAAGTTACTGTACTACCAAGCTCAATTAGTTAACTAACTAGAGCGTTCCTGAAAAATGTTTCATAAAAACTGGAAAGCTGAAATTAAAAGGTTTTATAAATTGCTGAAGCTTCCTTTGAAGATAGAATAAATGATAGCGTGTATAGGAAATGTCTTGATTGCATTCGTTTAGTTAGATAGTAGTTACCTACAACTTTTCAATACCTATAGGTAGTGAAAGGAATGTCTTATTGCAGAAATATCTTTAAATAGACCTTTACTATATATGACACTAGCTATTGCCCGCGACTTCGTCCGCGTAGAAATAGTAGATTTTGCGACTATAATTTGAGATTTAAACTATCCTATCTCTCAAGTTGGATCGAACTGCACATGGTGTGCGAATTTTATTATAATCGGTTAAGTGGTTTAGGAGTCCATTGAGGACAAACATTGTGACACGAGATTTATATATATTAAGAATAGCGCAAAATGCTCAAAGAAGCCCGGTGTCCGATTCTAACATAAATTAAAACTGTATCATTCGATTTTTGAAGAGTCATTATCCCTAGCCAAGAATTTTAATTAAACTTTATTAATTTTACAAAAAAAACACTCATTAACTTTCTATCAATCAATACTATTACTGATTGAGATATTTTTTTTAGAAACAAACATAGTAACGCAAAATTAAAAATCTCATTTTTGTAGTGTTCTGTTATTTTCACATTACTATCACAGGAGACTTTTTACTTTGTACTGTTGTACTTTTGACTAGTACAAAATCGCTCAGTCTAGTCTCTTGTGTTATGAGCAGAAAATATTAAGGACAAAGTTTTGTACGATGTCCTAAGCCCATCTCTATTAAAATAAAATAAAAAATGGTTGATTTCAGCAAACAATGTACAAAAAAAGTTGCCTAAGTTAAGGCATTATAAAACCAAGATTAATATACTGGCAGATAGATGTCGCCATCAAGAAAATGTATGTATCGACCTCAGCGAAAGATATAGATTTATTTGTATGTTCTCTAAGTGAATTCACAAAGATTGCCCTGTTCATTATTAGTTATAGAAAAAACTAAAATTTAAATTGGTTAGGAATAATTACGTTAAGGCTAAGTTATAATGTAATGTAATTGAATATTTGTGCTTCACTATCGCATTGGGTATCATCTGTAATGATAGTTATAAGTTGGAAATAAATAAATAAATATAGTCTGCCAGTTGACATTGAAATTGTAATTTAAATGTCTTTGGTCACAATATTTTTCATTATTACATATGATAGGTCAGCGTTTGACCACTATCACCCCTGCCTGATGGCAGGTGATGATGCACTCTGAAATGAAACATACCTCACTCGCGACTTGAAGACCCTCAAATTACACACGTCAAAAGATACAGACGCAGGAAATAGATTTAGCTATATATATTGAAATAAATGTACCTATCCCTTTCCTTTAATCCATATTTAACCAATTCTTTTTATTATAAATCCTAGGCACCTATATTTATATTAGTACAAAACCTATGAAATGTCCGGTTCGTAATTAGTACTTTATTTACTTATTTCTTTAGCACAAATTACTACGAAAACAATAAATATCATTTAAATGCTTTTTATTAGGTAAAAATTGGCATCTTTTGATCATAATTTTGAGAATAATCTATCACAGGCAACTGATTGCATTCCCTTGCTGTCGAATAAGGAATGAAGAAACAAAACGCTTAGTGCGGGTGTCTGGGATTTATCTCTGAGGTATTGTAACCTCAAAACTACCTACTTTCATGTTATGAACAATTTTCAGTAGTTACTTATGACTCCCATTTTCTTATATGAAAGGAAATAAATAACGAAGAGGCTTTCAGGAACGTTTATAGGATTCAACGGAGGTTTCTAGCTACGAGTAGGTAGGTCAAGAGCTAGACGTTCGTTGTTAGACGGAGAATTTTGCAACCGATTCACTTTTATAATGTAGGTATGATTTTACTCCATACCTATATTAATCTATATACATATAAAATGCTTTGTCCTGAATGACTGACTGACTGACGGATCAACGCACAGCCTAAACAGCTGATCGTAGAGATCTGAAACTTGGAGGCTATGTTCTTTGTATGACGTAGGCATCCGATAAGACAGGATTTTCCGAAATTCTACCCCTAAGGGGGTGAAAGGTGGGCAAAGTTTGTATGGGACAACGTGATTTCTTGGTCCAATCTTATTACAACCATTTTCGAGTTCCATGCGAACGAAGTCGCGGGCAAAACCTAGTATTTTTGAATAATATTATAAAAAGGATTTTTTTGTTTTTTGTTTGTTTGTAACGAATAGGCTCCGAAATTACTTGATCGATTTAAATGAAACTTGATATGAGGATACACCTATTCATTAACAGTAACAAATGCTAATTTTTATCCCGATATTCCCACGGGATCGGAAGTTACGCGGGTGAAACCGCAGAGCGCTGCTAGTCACTACATAGTATAAAACAAAATCGCTTCCTGCTGTCTGTCCCTATGTATTCTTAGATCTTTAAAACTATGCAACTATGATTTTGTTGCAGTTTAATAGACAGAGTGATTCAAGAGAAAGGTTTATATGTATAATATATGCATTAAACAGCCATGCGAAGCCGGGGTGGGTCGCTAGTTTTATCTAAAACTAGCTGCGCCCCGCGGTTTCACCGCGTTAGTTCCGATCCCGTGGGAATATCGGGATAAAAAGTATCCTATGTGTTAATATAGGTCTCCAGCTATCTACAGACCGAGTTTCATCGCAATCGGTCCAGTAGTTTTTGCGTGAAGGAGTAACAAACATACACACACAAACAAACTTTCACATTTATAATATTAGTAGGATGAATAATTTTGTAGAGCAGAAAGCTCTCTTCTTTTTGTATCGTCGCGCACTGAACCGCGTCGAGTTGGTCGCGGCCATCATGACCACCATCGATCATTTACCATCCCCCTGTGTATGCGATACGCATCGATGTGCTGAAAATCATCCCCTAATTGTTTTTACAATTTTCTCATTTTAATGTAAGGCTTTTTTGAGTGATGTGGTAATCTCATAATATAACAAACATTAAACCAAAAGCCATATATTAATAAGTTATTATTTAGTTAGCACAAAAGTTTATCCTACTAATATTATAAGTGTGAAAGTTTGTGTGTGTGTTTTAGTATATGTGTTTGTTACTCCTTCACGCAAAAACTACTGGACAAATTGCAATGAAACTCGGTGTCTATATAGCTGGTTATAGATATGGGTAAGTCCTTAGGCATTTATTGACTACTTAATAACAAAGTGCCTTTTGCATTTTGTGTGAAACTGTACTAAAGTATGAATGATCTATACTAATATTATAAACTAGCTGTGCTCTACGGTTGCACCCGCGTAAGTCCCGATCCTATTGGAATATCGGGATAAAAAGTAGCCTTTATGTGAATTCAGGTCTCTAGCTATCTACATATCGAATTTCATTGCAATCGGTCCAGTAGTTATTGCGTGAAGGAGTAACAAACATACACATACACACATAAACTTTCACATTTATAATATTAGTAGGATTTGAAGAGTTTGTTTGTTTGAACGCGCTAATCTCAGGAACTTCTGGTTCGAATTGAAAAATTATTTTTATGTTGGATAGTCCATTTATCGAGCAAGGCTATTGGTTATTTTATATTTCGATATTTCCACAGGATCGGTAGTTACGCGGGTGAAACCGCGGAGCGCTGCTAGTACTTAAACAAACGTGTTTTTTACAAAGTTGGCAAACTGCGACAAAAATTCGACATTAACTGAAAAGTAGGCATGGTGCGATCGAAAGTATGCGATTTTAGTAATATTGTCATTGTGCTACAGATTCTATGAAAGTTAAAAAACTCGGCTAAGTGCGATAGTGTGCAACGAAATCCATTTTGTTATCATCTCTTTCCTTTTTGATAGTATTAACGTGCCGGACATGGTACGTGACGCGGTAGTTATTTTGGTTCAGTGAAAAAATGAACGTCTCAGAATTAAATAAATAAATAAAAAAATACTGCAGGACATTCCACACATCGCCATCTAGCCCCAAGCTAAGTAACTAGACTTGTATTATGGGTGCTAGACAACGGATATACTACTTATATACTTTTCTTTTGTAAATATATACTTATAATACATAGAAACAACCAGACCACAGACAAATATCTAAGCATAAATAATTGTCTGAGGCGGGAATCAAACCCGCAACCTTGTGTTTGGCAGTCCGGCATGGTGACCATTGTGCCAACTGGATCGTCAATTGATAACATAAACAAGAAACATCATATTATAAACAGTTTTTATTCCATAAACACAATTTGCTCTCTAGTTATACACAAATAAATAACTCAACGTTTAATTTGTCTCCCTTTACTTCTTATCCCATCTCTAGAGTACCAATCTGTTACCGTTTTTTTTAATTTTTAAATATTGCAGGACATTCCACACATCACCATCTAGCCCCAAGTTAAGTAACTAGACTTGTGTTATGGTTGCTAGAAAACGGATATACTACTTATATACTTTTCTTTTGTAAATATATACTTATAATACATGGAAAAAACCAGACCACAGACAAATATCTAAGCATAAATACTTGTCTGAGTCGCAACCCTGTCGCAACCCTGTGTTTGGCAGTCCGGCATGGTGACCATTGTGTCAACTGGGTCGTTAAGGTCGGGTAATTCCACAATCTCTAGAATGTCAACTTCAAAAAGCCAAAAAACAACAAAAACTAGGTCCATCCGTTACTGAAAAAAACGGTGTTGACAGACAGACAGACAGATAGGAAAATGATCTTATAAGGGTTCCTTTTTGTTTGAATTTGCCCTGAAAAGGCCACTTTTTTGCCCTCAAAGACGTGGCCATCAACCGCTTGTTAATATGATTACCAATAACCTTGTATTCCATGTTCCTGCCTGTGTTCTTCAAATAAAGTTATCTATTATTGTAAAACAGGATTTTAGGCCTTTTAGGGATATAAACTACACCTACTAAATCTCTAGGTAATAGGTAGTTAAGAACACAAGTAAGGGTTTACTTATTTGTGTTCTTAACTACCTATTACCTTCATACTTAACTAGGTACCTGACACTATAAAACGGTTCCAATATAAACCACTGACGTGGATGGCGAACTGAACCACATTTCACCTTTTATTAAGTCAACATTGTTACCTTTCCTAGAAAATACAAGAGAACCCTATAACATAATTTGGAATAGTCTTACTGTAAGCAGCATCGAATCCTCAAACGAGTGAACGTGGAGTGAACCCGTGTACAACCAAGCACTTGCTTTTATAGGCGGTGGGAACGGCAATGCCTACAGCATGTTTGACGTATATTGACGGACATGACGTCACTAGTCGTTTAAAATCTCGTAAGACTTTTAAGACTATCTATTCTAGACAAGGAAATCGTACTACGGGCAAAGAGTGAAATCGATAATTTCAAACAAAACCTATCGTTTTATATCTGTGTAAACTTAGGACTCTAGGTCAGTGACCTAATTCATATTAGGTTAGGTTTAAAGATATTTATTCTCAAGACAATAGTCACTTCAAATTAGATACAAACATAAAAGTATGTAGTTAAGTGTTCACCTCTGGCGTGTTAACAGTTAAGTTAAGTAATAATAACAAGTTAATTGAGAAGAAAGAAAAAAAATGTTATTATTCTATCTTGGCAATATGCAATTTAAGTATTCTTTTAAAAGTATTTACACTATTCGATTCTTTAATATCATCTTTTGATGTTTTGAAATTAATCCTGAGTTTGAAATAGACTATAGTAGGGTTGAATAAACGTCAACATTTTTGGCAAATTGCCAACTTACAACGAATTGGAGCAATTAAGTTGTTCTTAAACCATTGTTTTTGGTCCGTAGACAACCAGTTGTTCCTGAAACCTGGAAGACTTTATAAAGTTCAGTGATTTTGTTATTTTATTTTTTGCAAGTATTTTATTTTTATTTTCGGCTGTAAATTTAGCCCTTGAATATATTCCATATGATGTTTTACTTCACTATACGAGCATGTGTTTGATGTGCACATACCAAATTTTTTGAACTCTCGCCCCTTTATTCCAAAACGATGTTTAAGGATTTACTCGTGAACTATCCCTATAAACACTATCCCTATAGATTATATAGGGAACTATAGTCTAAACAACTACTTATAGATTATCCTATCCTAGAAACTATCCTTATAGATTATATAGGGAACTATAGTCTAAACACTATCCCTATAAATTATAAAGGGATAGTGTTTAGACTATTGTTCACGAATTAATCTGCATTTCAATTCAAGGTTTAATCCACATCTCGGACTATCCTTAAACCTTGTTTTGGAATAAGGGGGCCGATCTTCGGATTGAAAATCAAGGTCATCCACTTGATCTACAAGTGATTTCGTTCGGGTGGAAGTTGAATTTTCCAAAATGAATTCCTTGCCTTTGAATATAAGTCAGGACTTTAAATTTTATACGTATACATGCTTCTGTATGAAATGACATTTCAAGCGGTTCTTAACTTAGCTTTTTTTGTCGAATAACTAAGATTCCAAAAAAACCCGTTCACGTGCAATTCGGAGTCGAGTCGCAGGGAATTCTGTTTTAATTTTAAGTTTTTATTTGTATAGGGGCAACAGAAATAATCAGCTATGAAAATCTCTACTGTCTATCTATCACGGTAGGTACATGAGATACAGCCTGGTAGCAGACTGACAGACAGATCGGACAGTGGAGTCTTAGTAATAGGGTCCCGTTTTATAACCCTTCGCGAGTACGGAACCCTAAACAACGCAACGGACGAATTAAGATAAATTAAATTAAATTATAAATATTAAAGGACATTCCACACATCGCCATCTAGCCCCAAGTTAAGTAACTAGACTTGTGTTATGGGTGCTAGGCAACGGATATACTACATAAATACTTTCTTTATACTTATAATACATAGAAACAACCAGACCACAGACAAATATCTAAGCACAAGTATTTGACTTGTCTGAGAGGAGATCATCCTCCTTTTCTTGAAAGCGAGTTAAAAACATAATTCACTCGACCTTAGTAGGTAAGTATTAAATTAATAATTTTCAAGCTATTTCATTTTTAAAGTAACCTAAAAATATTGCCATAATAAAAAAATATACGCTATAATGAAAATCACTTCATATTTACGGAATTGCTCGGCTACATAAATCATACTTTATCTCGTTCTAGCGTGGTATTTTAACGCGGGTCAGAGTGATAAGGAAGAAAAATACAGGTTTTAAAGTTTTATATCGTGAACAGGATGGATGTCAATAAAAATTATCTGTACCTACTTAGAACATTTTCTGAGAAATATCTGATACTTTAAGCCTTAGAGGTGGGTTTAGACTAGAGTATTAACTAGTGACTGAACATGGAGCATTCGCTGTATTTTTTAATGAAAAAAAAAACGGATATGCTATTGAATTTTTTTTTAAGACGGCTCATCCGATTCTGATGATGATTTTTGTGTTAGAAAGGGGATACCTCAGGGGTAGTTCCGTATACATTTAGTGGGGATCTGATGAGGATCTTGGGATTGATGAATAGAAATGCACCTCGAGTGAGCAACAAACTACTCCATTGCTTTAACTAAAAATTGCCAGACTTCAAAAGTAGGTATTTTTCCCTTTTGTTTGACGGTTTTTCAAAATCGAACCACACTTCGATCGAACCTTTGGTTTGCAATTACCTGTATTGTACCATTCGTATGAACGTTACACTTACATTGATATGCTCGAGGAAATGCTCTAGTCTACATGACACATGCCCTTATACAGGGATATTGGTAATTATACTAGCAAGCCGTTAAGTAAAGGGTACTTCTGTTCACCTGAACAAACAACTTTTGTTTTACGACTTTTGGAAATTCGAACATTTTTTTGAAAATTTGAGTTTAATTTTACGTGAAAATCAGCAGTTCCTCACACTGAGAGGTCACTAACCTTAAAATTTGACATATTTTTTAAGTTTTATCTACTGTTCTTAGTCTGAATGACCTTTGTTTTCAAAAATCAGCTGTTTTCGAGTTTACATAACCTCAAAATTTTCTAATTTCCAAAAGTCGTAAAACAAATTTGTTTGTTTAGGTGCACAGAAGTAGCCCTCAACGGCCTGCTAGTATAATTACCAATAACCCAGTATTGGCCTTTACTATTTTTACTATCTTATCTTAATAATTTATACATTGCCAGCAACTTTAATACATGCTATTCAAGGCGCTGTACTGTCTCGGACATGTATTAGATGGAGCTGGCTTGCCCAGCACCTATACCACCCTTTCAGCTTAGTCGACCGTGTCCAGAGGAAATAAATTGTCATTACGTCTGGAGCCAACCAAGTGGATGACCAATGACCAGGCCAATGATGCTGCAGTTGCAGTGATCAAAAAATTTACTGGTTGAGCCTCGAAGGGAAGAAGTTAGGACTTTGAATGAATATTTATGGATTACGTCCGAGTATGACGGTACTGCGGCGCCTTTATAACACACAGATTTCATCTCCTATTACTTCGTAGGCTTTCTAGATAACGAAAGTATATTAATATTTAATAGACCTTGTAACGTCGGTGGGTAGGTACTCTAGGTATTTTTTATTGCGTTTTAAAAACGAATAAGTTATCGAGGATTATAAATTTTGATAAGTAGACACGGAAATGTAGACATAAAAACGAAGCTGCCAGATAAAAAATAAGATCGAAATAATGGTGTCTATAAATATTATATTCTATATTTATTTATCCGTAATTATTAATTAGTTCTAATAAATTGTTAGTTGGCTTTCTCCATATTAGCATTTTTCATCAGAACAGGTTCGGTAATTTTTGCCTAATCATAAAAAACTACAAATAATTTAATGCTGTTCATCCGTCTAATGACGATGCCACAGACAGTGGCATCGTAGCTCCCGAACGGATGAACCGATTTTTATTCAGTTTTTTACTTAGGGTCATAATTTCAGTCTTTTTGTAGGGTTTCACGTTTATACCTTTTTTATTCTATTTGTGGCTTTTTATTTTCATAGTTTTTTTGCATGTTTTAGGCTTTTTACGTTCAAACTATTTTTATTATTTTGAGTCGGGGGTTTTTTATTTATTTATTTAACCGTGTAAAAGTAGTTAGATTTCTAAATAAATAATTTTAATAGGAAAGGGAAAAGTAAGCATCAACATTATCTGAATTCGGGCAAAATTACGTTTCGTTCGGTATATTGGGTGTCCGATTTCAAACGATGTTGTTGCGGTCATTTTATCCCCTTTCTTCAAGTCTGTTTTGAAAACCCAAAAATACATATCAATCGGATTTTGGGTTTCCGTCTTTGAGAAATAGTAGCAGTACAATAAGTACATGCCTACATGACGAATTGAGAACTTCCTCCTTTTTTGAAGTCGGTTAAAAACAACCATTATGCGCATGTGGCACATTTTTAACACAGCAATTACTATGTCAGCATCACAGAAACTAATCCCATCGAGATGCATCATTTTAATGAACGTATTAATTAGTGAAACTCTTTCATCTTACTAGAAAAGTAATAAAATACAACCATTAATACAAAATATCAGCTACCTACTGCATACGTAAACTTTCACGTGCAATGAATTGGTGTCGTTTACGTGCAAGTAATAATGAAGTTCCTTATTTTACATTTTGAGGTACAAAACCTTGACAGTCCATAGAAATTGGAGATTTATTTCTAACGAACTTCTTAACTATAAGAGCGGTGTTGGCATAGTTGTAATAGCTCGAATTTTATTCCGAAGGTCGTGGGTTCGAATCCCGCCCAGCCGTGCATTAGTGGATTTTTGTTACGATAAATTTATGTGCGCTAATTGACATTGCTCTTACGGTGAAAACATCGCAGTTCTTTCCCCTAGACACGGTCGACTGAGCTAAGAGTTTGGTATAGGTGCTGGGCAAGCCTACACCATCTTACTCATGTCCCAGGTATTACAGTGCTCTGAATAGCATGGATTAAAGTTCTTGACGCAGATTAGACGTAAAGGCCAATATTACGTAATAATTATTCCATATCCCGTAAAAATCATCAGAAGGACTTAAAAGCGAAATGTCTTACATATCAATACGACATCAGGTCAAAATGGTCTAGTAGCAAAACGTCCTATAATCGGAATGTCCTCAATGTTATTGAGATAAAAATTGCCTTTATTACTCCCTAGGATTCATTATTTTCTAAAATCAAGTTTTAGAGCCATAACTAAAAAAAACATGTTTGAAGTAATTACTGAAAAATATTACCAACCTACACGAAGAAAAAGTTTAATAAATCAAAAAGTTTGAAAACCAATTCGATTTCATTGATCGCAAATGTATTGCAACCTAAAATAGATTTGGAAAAATATCTCATTTCAGTGTTGTTGAATTTACACGAGGTAGGTACAATCGTGTGAAGAAGTGTTATTTATTGATTGGTTTGAATCGGTATAGTTCGGTATTCGGTATCAACCGGTAGGTAAAGATATTTAAATTACATTCATTTAAAGATTACATTTGAATAGATTACAAATAGTATTTATTATTTACAAAAGAAAAATATAGTATTAAAAGAAAAGTTATTTAAAAGAAAAGTTACCACGGCTCGACGTGTAAGAAAAAAATGTCTAGTCTTGAATCGTATGTATAGTATTGAACCTTTTTATTGTCTTAGGTTAAAAAACAAGTTTCTATGTTACGCGATACGTAATAATTATCTAGAATTTAACAAATATTGTGAATGGAGTTATGGTAATATTACTCACATTAATTTTATTTATTTTTATTTTTAGGAATATTCATTTGACTTACAAAATTCCAATACACTAATACTAGTCAACAGGAAGTACCCTCTATTTGTTTTGAATCTCTTTGCTGATAGGTACTTTGATAGGTATTCGATGCCGAGTGGCTACGGAAAGATAATGGTTTTGACTGTGGTTTTGTTGCGTTTTAAAATTTTAATTTAAATAGTTTTCAGAGGGAATTTAAAGTAGAGCTATTAAATGGTGGTTTTTATTGTGTTACACTTCATTTTAAACCTTAAATCGCTCGTCAGACGCGGACGAAGATGGAAAGACGAACTTGACGCCTATTTAAAATACTGGCCAGATATTAATATTGACGGAAGGCTTTTTGCCCAGCAATGGGATGAAAAAGGCTGATTGTTATACTCATTTTGGTTTAAGATGAAAAGGTACGGCACTCTCTCCATACGAACGTAGTCGACTGTTTCCTCCCAGGATAATGACACTAGAGCAAATGTTTTCGTTGCATAAAACCTACAACTGCCATGTCTTGGCTTTTTTCATTTTCTAATTATCATAGAAATTAAGATTTTAAAAATAAAAATCAAAAACAAACAAAATATAGGGGCATGGTCATGGCAGTTATACATAAGTTTTATGCAACAAAAATATTTGCTCTAGTGTCAGTATTCAGGGAGAAAACAGTCGACTACGTTTGTATGAAGAGAGCGCCCGGTACCCTTTCCTCTTAAGACGCAAATGGTAGTAGATTTTCGCACTCATATAACCTATAGATATTTTTCTTGTCTGTGTGGTTCTGCAAGTAAAATAACTGCTTTTACAATAGATATAGTGTGTTCGCCTATGCAACTCCCGAAATGTCAAGTTAAAAAAAAATCGCAGTTAATTCAGTAAAAATAGTTTATTATCGGTTTATTTTTATCACTTTTGTATTGAATGTTACTTCCGTAGAGTTGTAGTATACCCAGCTCACGTGCACGCCGCCCGCGCCGCCCGCGCCCGTCAAACAATAAAACGATATAAAAATAAACGTGGTTTGTTATCCCTCGGCTTCCTGTCGAATGTCTTATTTTCAATAGTATACTTTATTTGTAAATATTTATGGTACGATTCGTGTACAAGTTTTATTCTAATACCAGCTTTCATCTGCGACTTTGTCCGAGTAGGGGTTGAATTTTTCGAAATTATATACAGCGTGATCTCTATCAGCAACACTATCGATTGGTATAAAAATATAGGTGATAATGATTATTTTTTTGCAAAATCAACAGGTTCGATTCCTGGCAATTTCTATAATGACTTTTTCAAATATCTAATGATGCAGTTTTAGTAGTACTTCTTTCAGCATTTTTCGCGATCTCTTATAGTTTAGGATATAGCCCTGAAGGCCCACGTTAAAAAAATATTCTGTATATATTACCATAGAAGTATGGACAATTATGTCGATTTAACGTAAGATATAATGCTTTTTGTTAACGCTCGACTTTATTACCCTTTAAATTTCATACGGGGGATTAAATGGGTAAACACCAAAAAACAATAATTAAGCCAAACTACTACACAAGAAGATCTTCTAATATGAAGTTACTAAGTATAGTTATGTTGTACATAGAAATCAGTAATTGTCCGTTACGACTAGATTGGGTCATTTCCTTCCTTGTAAGCTAGTGTAGCCAAGTGTGACTATTTTTCCGGGACATTTGTGTCGGAAAATTCCATTTTCATCTTAGAATACATACTGGATAAGGATCCCGAAATATTATAATCAAGTTTTGGGCTTAAAAATTTGAAAAAAAAAATGGTTAAGAAATTGAGTATTTAGGTTTCCTGCGCTATGTACTTAAAATGAAACCGCTTTGTACGTAAAATTGAACGACTGTGGATGGCGATCATTTGTGCCCCTCGTTGTCTTGTGGAAAAAAGGGCAGGAAAGAACGAGTTCCTGAAGTTCCTGAGAGCACTCACCGAAGCGAATACGATAGAAGACCGACTAGCTGGCGACCTCACGACGGTGTCCCAGACTCAGAAAGCGTGACTCGAAAGCGCGTCATCGCCAAGCCTCTTGGCATGTCAATGGAGTGTTAAGCTGGTATTTGGCAGTACCGTCTCACAGGTGACCACAGTATTCCATTCACGATAGGACCTGTGCCTGGTACAGATTAAGGAGGTGTGCCGGAGTGAAGTACTGCTTTACCTTGACGAAGACACCAAGCTTAAAAGCGGATTGAGCTCTTGACTCTTAACTACAAACTTTATTAGCACCTTTTTACATCTTTAAAGGCGTAATTTTCAAAAAGCTGCTACACGAAGTTTGAGACCCGTAGCTCTTGTAGTTTAAAAGATTTCGTGATAACTCTTTTTCTATTTTATATTAGAGACTCGTCTATATAGACGTCTATAATGCACGTCTATATAGACGAGTCTAGTGCATTATAGACGTCTATATCTGCCCCGCGGTTCTACCCGCTTTAGAGGTCGATTCTCTCAAAAATATTTCTTAGGAATGACGACTAACGAAGTGTTAGACTAGTAGCCCTTGTAGTTTCTGAAATTTCGTGATCAGTAAGTGAATCAGCGGTTTTCTCTTTTATAAATCTGGACATAATGATGACCCTGTTGGCACAATGGCCATGCCGGACTGCCAAACACGGGGTTGCAGGTTCGATTCCCGCTTCAGACAAGTATTTATGCTTAGATATTTGTCTGTAGTCTGGTTGTTTCTATGTATTATAAGTATATGTTTACAAAAGAAAAGTATATAAGTAGTATATCCGTTGTCTAGCACCCATGACACAAGTTGACTTGGGGCTAGATGGCGATGTGTGAAATGTCCTAAAATAAATAAATAAACATTATTTATTATTTATTTATTTATAGATAAAAAAGTCTCGTTAAATCCACAACTCATTGTCACCGTTATATTTCAATAAAGACACATTGTAGTCATCATTATAAGTTTAGGGTCAATATGAAGGCAGGTCTACATTGTATGTAGTGTACACCCATACAGCTCGCGTTGCCGATATGTGGCCAACTAAAGGTCTGATTAAATGTACCCAAGTTTGGCAGTAAAGGCCAAGTGTGGAACCTTATGTTGTAAAGTTATAGATGGGTAATTATGATTCTACTAGCTGTGCCCAGCGGTTTTACCCGCCTTTCCACCACCACCACAGTTTCAATATAATATCGTTTTTCTTTTGTAATCTTTTCTGAACTCTCGAGATACAAGACGAATTCATAGTTCAAGCACATGAGTAGAGACTATCTCTACTCATGTGGTTCGAGGTCTGTTGCATGTGCTATTTTCTTTTGTATCATTTTGGGTATAGGTCGGACTATGAATCATGGCCCCCAGCGGAAATAGGTGGGAATGGTTTGCACATGTACAGTCGGCTGCATAATTGCAGCCCTTGGTAGAGTTAAAAAAATAATTGATGAGTTAGAAGACTTTGAACTTATACTAAACCAAGTGTCTAGAATCTCGCTCGTGTTGAAAACATTCTTATAACAGCCGTTTTGGAGCTCTACGGTGGGTCTGCAATTATGCAGCCGACCGTATTATCGTGGACAGAATTATTACAGCCAAATCGTCATACATTAGAAAATTAGGCAATGTATTGCACTGGAACTAAAATGACATTGAATTAGATAACCTCATGCTAATGCATTAGATTATCCAGTTTTTCAATTTAGATTTAGGCAAAGTTATGTATGTGTGGGTTTTATGTGCGTGACAGTACTTAGATTACTCAATACGTGCGGGAGCGGGACAGAGCGCGGCTAAAGACGTGTGTGTGGAACAGAGAGCGATGATGTAAGCAACTGACCCTCCCTTCACTCCTGTACCCCCACAAACAGACCTAAAAATTAAGTTCCGCACATACTCTTTCCACTTTCCACTGGGGGTCATGATTCATTGTCCGACCTATACTTAATGATTATTTAGGTAGGTATTTACTTACTTATACTTTACTTTTACTTTATTTTACTTATACTTTCTAGCTATTACTTTACTTTGTGTATATAGTGTTCTGTTTCTCACTGTGTTGTACGAATAAAGTTATCTATCTATCTATTTATTTTATTTTTACTCCCTCTTTTTGCTACGAACTACAAACTTTATCTGCCCTTTATCCCTTTGGAGGTCGAATTTCTTAAAATCCTTTCTTAGTGCTCCCCAATGTCCTAAAAGGCTGAATTTGAATTTTTAGACTCGTAGCTCTTGTGGTTACAGAGATTTCTTGATGAGTATTTTTCTCTTAGATAAATAGAAATAGTCCATCAAACTTCTAACCGACCAATATCTAAATATATACAAACACCTGTAACGACGCTGTAAATAAACTGAAGTTCACAACTTTCACTCTACTTCAGGTCAACGATCTACATTTTAGAGATCCCTTGGTGTTTTGATAAAACGGTATGTGCTTTTAAAACTTTCATTTAACACTGACCTTTAAAAGTTAGTTTTGTGAAACTTTGTAATTTCTCATTAGGGGTATGTCATTTTGTTGGATAATGGCAGAGTTATGTGTGAGCTTTTTTAAACAAGGTATCAATGGAGCTTCATCATCATCATCCGAGCAATGTTCCCGGTTGCATCCCTCTCGGGAGCCCGGGGTTCGCTTTCTTGCTTCTACGCCTCCACTTCGCACGATCTTCGGCATCCTGGTTTGTATGGCCATTTGCATGCATATCACCCTTTACGACGTCAAGCCAGCACTTCTTGGGTCTGCCACGACCTGGCGGAGGCGCCATGGCAAGACATTTGTTCCCCACGTAACTTGCCGGTTTTCGCAAGACGTGACCGTACCCGCGTAGGTGGCATTCTTGCAATCTATCTGCAATGTCTCGGATATGAAGGCTGCCCCGGATGCGAGGGTTCCTGACGCGATCCTTTCGCGTCACTCCACACATCCAGCGCAACATCTTCATCTCCGTGACACGCAGGTATCAGTGGAACTTACTCAGAAAAAAGAAAGTGATCTTATAAGGGTTCCTTTTTTACCTTTTGAGGTACGGAATCCAGGTACGGAATTTCTTCCAGGCATCCAAAGGTTGCCTGGAAGAAATCGCTTTCAGCGATAAGGCCGCCCATTTGTGCAACTTATGCTTTATAGCTGTTACTTCGCTTTGTGTATATAGTGTTCTGTTTTTTCCTGTGTTGTACAAATAAAGTTATCTATCTATCTATCTATCTACGGAACCCTAAAAATTACTTGTACAATTAAGCCTCGATAGATATTAGAATCACAAACGCGGGTTAACCCGTGTGGCGCAGCTAGTCAAAACTAATGGCATGCGTGACACTAAAACCTAACTGCATTTAACGGATAATCTAAAGTTTAATTATATTTCAATAATTAATTATGTTTTAAGTTTTAAATCAATTTATATTTGTTGTGCAAACAAACTTAAATTTAAAATTTTGTATTGATAAAAAAATATTTGAAATCATAATAGTTGACTTTGTAGTCATCAAGGAACATACATAAAAGATCCCGACGAATTGAGAACCTCCTCCTTTTTTGAAGTCGGTTAAAAAGAAAAAAAACCCTACTTTGATAACGTCATTGATAGAGTTAATTTTAAAGAGTAAGTACCTACCTAATACTTTCCTATTAAGAGGAAAGGGTACCGGGGGCTCTCTCCATACAAACGTAGTCGACTGTTTTCTCCCTGGATAATAGCACTAGAGCAAATATTTTTGTTGCATAAAACTCATAACTGCCATGACCATGCCCCTATGTTTTTTTTTAAATCTTAATATCTATGATAACTAGAAAATGAAAAAAAAACCAAAACATAGGGGCATAGTCATGGCAGTTATAGGTTTTATGGCACGAAAATATTTGTGCTAATGTCATTATCCAGAGAGAAAACAGTCGACTACGTTTGTATGAAGGTCGACTACGTTCGTCGGTACCCATTAACCTTAATAGTATTAAAAGCCGGATACCTTTTAAAATACTTAACAAGCCAATACTGTTTTGCTACCTTTGAATGTGGCTGACGGTAACAAGACGAATCGTCAAAGCTTTACGCATGTACAAAACCTCACAAACCCTCTCCAAACTAATTTAATTTAAATAAATTATAACATACGGAACCCGAGCGTTTTAATTTCGCTCAACCTTGTTTGTAAGTTTATTATGAGCCATCTAGTTAGGGGATGAATTTTTTGGTTCGCTGCCTTCATCCCTAATTAAAACAATAAAGTGTGGATTGAGCCTCATAGAGATAAAATATGGTACTATTATATTTGTAGATAGATAGATAGATAGATAGATAGATAGATAGATAGATAGATAGATAGATAGATAGATAGATAGATAGATAGATAGATAGATAGATAGATAGATAGATATCTTTATTCGTACAACACGGAAAGTAACAGAACACGATAAAAACAAAATAAAGTAATAGCTAGAAAGTATAAGTTGCACAAATGAGCGGCCTTATCGCTGAAAGCG
The DNA here is from genome assembly GCA_951213275.1 of Idaea straminata. Taxonomy (NCBI): domain Eukaryota; kingdom Metazoa; phylum Arthropoda; class Insecta; order Lepidoptera; family Geometridae; genus Idaea; species Idaea straminata. The sequence continues at coordinate 1,536,044 of OX577862.1, forward strand.
ATTTCTTCCAGGCAACCTTTGGATGGAAAAGAACTGATTCAGCTTTAATGGTAGGTTGTGGATAATTTAACTTATAAAATACACTATTTACATAATTATGATTTTAAATATTAAATTAATAATACATAATAATACATGTATACATACATAAATAATATAGGAATATATACGGATATTAGACAGTACTGAGGTCTGAGGTAGTGATCAGTTACCATAGCTTTGAGGGACTTAGCAGATCGGATGGGTACCATTATAATAGACTATAAATTACTTTCAAATATTTGTAATATTGACCTTTGTGAGCGTGATCACATGAAAAAAAATCCCCATGAGTTTCTTGTGCCTTCTTCTCATTGGGCGCGTTCCGAAGGCACACATCCTAACATAGTTTTTAAGACGTTGCCACGTGATCTTGTACCCAGGTATTAAGTATCCAAAGGAATAAAGAATTTTGATTTGATAGAGGGTAAAAATGTTAAGATAAGTTGTAACAGATAGCGTTAATATAGGGTAAGAACAGTAGAGTACTTTTAATTTGACTTCGCTTTTCTTAATACTCACTGTAACTTTTGTAATGTAGTTTTAGTTTTTTTTACTTCTCTTGTTTCGCTAAGACCAGTGACAGTCTTTAACGAAAGCTTGTCGTGAAGTTTTTTGCGTCAACAACGACAAAAAGGTCACAAATTAAGTATTTAGGTACATAAAATACAACCTAATTATCCAATTTGATTTTAGATACACCAGTTTAATAAAAGAACACATAGACGCCAATTGGCTGCAAATACCAGACTATCAGTAGAGTGTTAAGTTATTGCATAGCTTGTACCGTGGGCTTTGAGCGCGGCGACCGAATCAAGAAATTCCCTAACGAAAATAAAACCTAACACCCCCCACTCCGCCTACCATGTAGTTTGGCCGAGCGTTTTTTTATTACCTTTTTAATCCTGATTAAAGTGTCAGTCACTTTTTTGTCTTTGGTCTGCGTGTGCTTCGTGAAAATGCACAATATATCTAAGTTTTATGAAAATAAAATTGACGACATGTTTTTTGCCTGCAAAAACTGCTGTACTTTAACCGACTTCAAAAAGAGGAGGTTCTCAATTCATCGCGGATTTTTTTTGTTTACCGATTATACTTGTTTTTTTTTTATATTGTCACATTTGACGTAATAACAATGTAAACTTCTACATACTATTTTGATATTGATGTACCTAAAATATTTGTTAAGCGATTTCCGAAAATGTTTGATGTTTTCTCTATTGTATAGGTATTTTCTCTCTAGTATCTACCCTCAAAAATAAAACAGGGAAAGTCGCTAGGGATCGCTTTATGTGAGTGGAAAATTAGTAAAATCAGAATTTTTTAATAGGTGCAATTTATTTTAATTATTTCTTGTTAGGAAAACGTTGAATACGTTTTAATTCGTGTGTGAATTTAATAAAAAATCTAGCTGTGTCTCGCAGTTTTACCCGTGTAAGTTATTATCTCTTTTGAAAATCGGGATATCTTCTTCTTTTCGAGTCAGTGACGTTCGACCAGTCAAATTTGTCCTGCCCAATAGTTAGCCACTGCAACTGGAGTAGGTTGGCCTCGACCAGGTCTTCCAAAGTGCAGGTGTTAGGGCACAATGGGCATTTGAGTAGGTGCACCATGGACTGTAGGCTCCACGCTCGCATTGCTCTTAATAGTCTACTTATATTTTGCCCGCGACTTTGTCCGCTTATGGGTCGGATTTTTCAAAATCATCCCTTATTAGGACGCTATGGCATCATCGTCGCTGGCTGCGTATCCATGGCTACTTCTGGCTACCCTAGCTTGCCAAATAAAGTAGCCACTGGTTACTTTCTGTCACAAAAAGACAAGTGAGTCATTCCACATTGGCCACTTCCTCGTTGGAGACCGAGTGAATGAGGTGTAGCTAACACATATACAATTTACTGGCAACTGTGTGGCTAAGACGCCAGGACGCCAGAGTATCCAGTCTCCACAAAGCGCACCGTCATACGTTGCTACGCTTCCAAACTGGCTAAGACGCCAGGACGCCAGAGTATCCAGTCTCCACAAAGCGCACCGTCATACGTTGCTACGCTTCCAAACTGGCTAAGACGCCAGGACGCCAGAGTATCCAGTCTCCACAAAGCGCACCGTCATACGTTGCTACGCTTCCAAACTGGCAATGTCGCCACACTTACTTCCATACATTTCAATACGAATTAGTTGAATACGTCACTATGGCGCCCCCGTGTGGGCCCATTATGGAACTAATAGCACACTAATAGTTTTAACCTTTTTGATGACGTGTCGTTTGACATCAAAGAACTCTCAAAAGTTTATTGACGTAATACCTGTAAATTATTTACTATTGACCTTACTATAGAATATCAATTGACTAGAACTATTTGAGGCTAGACCATCTGGACAATAAGTGACGCATTTATATATGACGTAGACGTTTCATTCAGTAATTCTTTAAGGCTAATTTTAGTACTTGTACTTGTCTCTAATTTTTCAGACTTGGGTGAGTGCGGGAAAATTGAGAAAGAATTTATAAAAAAATACCAAAATAGATTATTCACTATTTTATAAAGCAAATATTTATCTAATGACTTTGAGTAGTTATCTCTATTTTCACGAAATATTTAGTTTTTAATTAAGATGGCAGCTGGCCCTAATTACTCGCAGGTACTTTATAATGTTGCACATTGATATCACAATGCAATATTGATAAAACATATTACACAGTTGACGAATTTTTAAGAGACAAACTTGTATAAAATGTTAATTCTATATCTATATTTTTCTTTATAAAAGTACTTAATTAAAAATTGATATCGACATTTGTTTCTTATCGTGGTGCTGGCTGTTACTAATTTTTTTTGTTAATTTCTACTTTTAATAATTGATTTAATTTTGACATAATTTTGTACGCCAAAATGGCAAGATCTAGAGTACCATTTTATTTTATCTTTAAGAACTTTGATAACCTAGACCTACAAAATAAAAATGTATGATTATGATTAATAAAATTACAAATGAGCTGAGCTCAAGTGCTCCTGTTTTATTTAAATACTAGCTGATCCCGTGGGAATATCAAAATAAAAAGTAGTCTAAAGCCTTCCTCGATAAATGGACTATCCAACACAAAAATAATTTTTCAATTGAAACCAGTAGTTCCTGAGATTAGCGCGTTCAAACAAACTCTTCAGCTTTATAATATTAGTATATATTTACAGGGTGCTACAAGATTGTAGTACCTACACCTACGTTATAATGATAACGTCCTAACGACTAGCACGTGAATAATTATGTCATGTCTACGTCATCAAGTAGAACACACGTATCTGACAAGTAATTAAAAATTAAACAACATGACGTTGCTAGTCATTGAGGAAATCTACACTAACATTAAAATAAACTAGCTCCACACCGCAGCTTTACCCGCGTTGGTGTCGCTCCAAAACTGAGGGTTAGTTGCGATTTTCCCAAGTTGCATTTTTCTCCGAATAAAACAAATGCTAAACTAGTAGACTGGTACAAATAAAGAGACAAGTGTTTTAATCCAATTTAATTAAATCAGATTCTAAAAGCAGCGTTTTAACTGAAATAAAACGCATATTAATCTACTTACCTTATTGATGTTCAACAAAGATAGATAGATAAACTCTTTAATGTACCACATTAAACCTTAATTCTAACATAAACTCCTGTTACAAAAACAATATTAAACCCAACAATATGGCACAATGGGCGGCCTTATCGCTAAAAGCGATCTCTTCCAGGCAACCTTTGTGGAGGTCGAATTTCCTTTCTTAGTGTTCGCCTACGAATTAAAATGGTTTAGTATCAGATGGTCTAAAACACAAGTCTTGTCAAGTTGTCTTAAAATCATGTGGACTAATTTGCAACTAGTCTTCAATGTAAAGTCATCTATGAAGCAACTCGACATAAATCATGCGGAAAAATTAGCATTTTGGCCGAAAAGTAAACGATCGTCATAGCTAATCGCCTTAACATGACCTGGACAAATTCGCATCTTGTTAATATAGCACCTAGTCTTTAAAATGACCATCTGTATTTTCAGAGATTTCATGAACTACAGGAGAAAACAATATAGGCTATTGCGATGGGATGGTAGTGGACTGGATACCGGGGAACCATGTGTAGATAGATAGATAAACACTTTATTTGTACAACACACAGAACATTGAAAAATATCGAAAAGGATATGAAAGCTTATTCAATTGTAGAAACAGGCGACCTTATCGCTTAAAGCGATTTCTTCCAGGCAACCTTAGGATGGAGAAGGTCTGTTTAGCTTAACTAGTAGGTCGTGTGGACACATATATAACATACTAGCTGCGCCACGCGGTTTCACCTGCGTAAGTCCCGATCCCGTGGGAATATCGGGATAAAAAGATGCCTATATGTTAATCCAGGTCTCCAGCTATCTAGATACCGAGTTTCATCGCAATCGGTCCAGTAGTTTTAGCGTGAAGGAGTAACAAACACACACACACACACACACACGCACACACAAACTTACACATTTATAATATTAGTAGGATCTACATAGTAACACATATATTAATAAATACCTACTATGGCGCCTGCCGAAATAATACATTTTTTTATAATTTCGTGGTGATGTTATTTATTTTTATCACAGTTGCTCATAAAGTGGGTCTTATTCAACCGCTTTTAAGCTCATAATCCAACGTATTACGCACGCGTGCGTTTTATATTACCTTCACGGCACTAGTGTGTAAAAAGTTATCCTGATAAGTTAAATTGGTATCTTACTGGTAATTACATGCTAGGTAGATGAAACATTCTTAATTTATCTAATACTGTTTTGATGGATAAAAAAAAGGTAGGTACGGCTCTTTGTAGGTACAGTCGGCTGCATAATTGCAGACCCACCGTAGAGCCCCAAAATGGCTGTTATAAGAATGTTTTCAACAGAAGCAACATTCTAGACACCTGCTTTAGTTGAAGTTTAAAGTCTTCTAACTCATCAATTTATCAAACAAAAATATTAGAATGAAAACATTCCAATAATAGTAATTTTCGAACTCTATCGGGGGCTGCAATTATGCAGCCGACTGTACCTACAAAGAGTTTTTACTCCAGCAAAAATGGTTGTCTATAAAGTCGGTTTACGAACGACAATTTAACGTGATACCGTGATACGTCTTAAAAAATGATTAAAAATTGAGTATTGTTTTTTTTTTGTTTTTTCTTTACTTAAATATATTTTTCCGATATCGTCAGAGGTTTAATTATGTGGATTAGGTAAATTAAAATTCGTTCATTTAATCACAATGTTTGTTCCGTTATAAAGAATAATGAATATTGTATCCGTGTTGTGTTTTGAGAATATATTTTCAAAAATAACAATGTAAAGGAACTTTCTTTGTAAGTTATGTACCTTACAACAATCTTGTGATATTTGTACACATTTCGTGATTCCCCTTTCATTTTTTTAATTAATTACTCAAGCAATTTTGACGGAGGTATTAAGGAAGTGGTAATTTGCTAAAACCATAAAACCCAGCCTTAGAAAGAGCTCTTAGATTCTCAACTAAAGACCAGAGCCTTGATTGAGAATCTAGGAGCTCTTTGATTAGCACCTACCTCGTTGTCATGTCACTGTTTCCATTTATTTCATAAAACATAGGTACAATAGTGGAGTAATAAAACAAAATGAAAATTACAATTACCAAATTAAAATATACGAAAGGAAAACGAAAATATAATAAAATCACAAATAAAAGACACTGTTTTGATATGGTAAACTATATTTTATAAAAAAAAAAGAACAAATTAGTCAATTGCCTTACCGGAGCTATATCTTATATCTTTAGATGAGCAATTCTTGTATATATATATAATTGGAATCTCGGAATCGGTTTCGGGAGCGATAAATCGATCTAGCTAGGAATCATTTTTAGAAAACTTCATTTTATTCGTGTTTTATCGAAACTTACTTTTTTTTATCTGAAAAATATGACTCTTCCTGACATCTATTGGCGAACTACTAATACTATTTTGTGTGAGCAATAAAGTTATTCCAGCAGATGGCGTTGTTAAGTAACACGAAGTCAATGAGTGTTTGCTTTGAGGTTAGACTAAGTAAAAAAAAAAAAAACAATCAGTACTTAGAACAAAAACAAAATGTCTAACTCAGCAGTGGCGATAATTATGAGTACTACACGTCTTTCCATTAATTAACTGCATTGAATAATAAAAAATAAGAAATAAGGTACTCTCAGGGAATAAGAGCCACCTGCCACCTTAATTAAAAACCATGTATTTTACCTATTTTATATAAAAATAAGGAAAACTACTTGATATTATAAGATAAATATTTGCTTTTTTGTCAATCTGAAAAACAATTCATTTGTTTATTTTCTTATTATTTTGTCACTGATTACAAAAAATTTTAAAAACCTTTTAGCTGTCCTTATTATCCTATATATACCTTACTGTACCTCTGTCAATTAATTAACTACATTAAATAATGAAAAACAAAATCCAAAGAACCATAGTTGAATAATTTTCTATCAGGACAATCGTTCATACGCCCACCCGACAGGTCTCCCACCTAAAAAAAAATCCTATCTCCGCAAGTACTGTGTTAAAAACATCAAACTACAACCCGAACAGAACGAAATGTAGATACCCTACTTGCTGAAAAAGCTAAAGGGTTATCCTGAATTCGGTCGCGTAATACTACGGTAGGTGGAAAGATGGCTCGAAGTATTTCGTATAATGTTTTTCAGTGCGCATCGGAACTCGGGACGGGGTGGTCGTGTTCGGTTTCCCCCAATTACCCCGACACAATCGAAAGTTTGGATTGACTTTGTGATTTTTATCTTGTGTTTTGGTTATGGCGTATTTTCGGTAAGATTTTTTTTACTGTGTAATGTGTTTTTCGCACGTGATGTGTGCGTTAAGTTGATTAGTTTTAGATTCTATTCCGGTTGTTAAAGTTTTTTTTTGAAGTTCCGGCTGGTTTTATCGCTTGAAATATTTTTTCGGTTAATTTCTGATGGAATTAAAAGCTGTTTTGCTTAAATTATTCAATTATTTCTGAACATTCATAATTTACTTAAACTTTTTGAACTCACACAATCTAATAGAATTATGCTTAATTTATTTAATAAAAGAATTAGCAATTATTTTGTTTTTGTCACTAATGGGTAAAAGAGAAGTATTTGTTTTTATTTGTAATAGCTTTGAAACTTCTAGACCGATTTTATTGAAACTTTATATGAGAATACACTGAATTCTTACTAGTAACATGATCCAGAATTAATTGATGAATTTTAATCGAGCGGGTTAAACAGGGAGCTACCTGTTAATTATAAAAGTTATAGTTATATTTCGCAAAACCCGAAAAAAAATCTATTATTTGAAAATAATGAAATTTAACATTATTATGTAGTTTAAGCAAATTAAACATAATTTTCTGACTACTTAATTATTTATAAGGTTTTTAACAGCAATTTATTAACCTTAACTTATTAATAACAAAAAAGTCCCATGAGTTTATTGTGCCTTCTCTTGTTAAAGGCACGAGCAACGTTTGTATGTTTGTTACTCTTTCACGCATAATCCACTGAACCGATTGAAATGAAACTCGGTATGTGGATAGCTAAAGACCTGAATTAAAATAGAAGCTACTTATCCCGATATTCCCACGGGATCGGGACCCGCGTTAGTCCCGATTCCGTGGGATTATCGGGATAGAAAATAGCCTTTGTGTTAATCCAGGTCTTTAGCTATCCGAGTTTCCTTTCAATCGGTTTAGGAATTTTAACGTGAAGGAGTAACAAACACACTAATACACACACGAACTTTCACATTCATAATATTAGTATATTTTAAGTGCTTTATTAATTATGCCCGACGTGCATAAACTTATTAAAGACTGACTCTATCTGTAATTAACAAACTTAGTAATATGTATCACATCGTACTCTAAAGTTTCTAACCAAAAATAGATTTCAATTATTATAAATTCGTAAATGAGGGTCAAAAGGTTCCATCTATATATTAATTTTGCAAAGTACTTGTTAGTATGAACACGTTATAAACACCTACAATATTTTCACTTAAGAGGAAAGGGTACCGGGGGCTCTCTATCTCTCTATTCTTTATCTGGCCACCATTACACAAGCCTTATCGCCCAGATTTGGGCTAGATGGCGCTGTGTGTAAAGTCCTGCCATATTCATTTTTTTTATACAAGTACTTAAATGAAGAAGACATATTGATCCGACCCTAAAAAATATAATAAAGGCAAGCAGAAGAAGAACGTGATATGTTACCCTCTTAAGGTGAAAGGGTACTGGCGCTCTCTCGATACAAACGTAGTCGACTGTTTCCTCCCTGGATTATGACACTAGCACAAATATTTTTGTGGCCATAAAATCTATAACTGCCATGCCTATGCCCCTATGTTTTGGTTTTTTCATTTTCTAATTACCTTAGATATTAAGATTTAAAAAACAAAACATAAAAAACTAAACATAGGGGCATGGTCATGGCCGTTATAAGTTTTATGCAACAAAAATATTTGCTCTAGTGTCCAGGGAGGAAATAGTCGACTACGTTTGTATGGTAAGAGCGTCGGTACCCTTTCCTCTTAATGATATGGTACAGTGGTACAGTTATAGCAGGCAACTGATTCCATTCTTTTGCTTTACGAATGACGAAGCAAAAAGATTAATTATTGATTTTAATAACAATTGGAAACTATTAGAACCAGCGCCGATCGATCCTTACTGAAATTTAATAAATTATACGAAAGGACTTGTTACATTTTGGCGAAATAAACGGTTAGCAATTTTAATTTTTAGCTGCACCAGCTGCGAAACCAAAAATCTTCCTTAAGGTGAAAGGGTACCGGCGCTCTCTCATGGTCATGGCAGTTATATGTTAAAAACAACAAAAATATTTGCGCTAGTGTCATTATTCAAGGAGAAAATAGTCGACTACGTTTTTAAGGAGAGAGCCAACGGTACCCTTTTCTCTCAATATATATTATAACATTAATTAACAATAACATTTGTACATTTGACATTTATACAAACTATAAATGTCCTTTAAGCATTTCCATAGGTTTCATGGTAGAAATTTCAGACACCCGCACGAAGCGTTTGCGTCGTCATTCCTTATTCGTACTGCAACGGAGTAGAATCAGTTGCCTGTCTCTGTTTTTCCTGACGACATCTTATTGAACCGCATCGTTACCTACCATCAGGTAGCTATTGGCCAAACGTTGACACCTATATTGAAAAAAAAAAATGTGTGGCACTCGGGGACTGCCGCGGTAAAGCTATTGCATCGTGCGAGCTTTGTACAGTCGTACCATATACATACACGTTAAGCGAACGCTCGGCCGAGCTACATGGTAGGCGGAGTGGGGGTGTTAGGTTTTATTTTTGTTACGGAATTTCTTGATTCGGTCGCCGCGCTCAAAAATTTCAAGGTAGCTCAAAAAAACAAAAGATTTATGCCAGTCTACGTACTCATATGTTACTACCCCTTCAGGAAATCCAAAAATATCAGTGTGACCAACTCAAGTTGTGTGAGATTTTAAAATATTCACTTGTCTAGTGTTGGAATAAAATGCTCAACGAAATTGAATGATTTTCAAGTTGAACGAACTTCTCGAACTCGACTCTCTCCATTGAAATGGGATTTCAGATTTTTCCATTTTTACGAATTTACGTTTCCTGATTTTCAATTCAAGAAATATTTTAAAAATTGGTGAATATTTCTAAAGTATATTTTTAGTAACACTTTATAAGCTTCTTATTTTTAACCTGACTATGGTTTCTAGAAAATCTCTTTTTTTGTTCACTTTTGAACGGAAACCTAGATAAAAGCTATAAAAATCACAGAGAATGGCAAACGCCCGAAAAAAAATAAAAAAAAGCTCAAGGAAAGCTCCTTCCAAATATTTATCAAAGTTCAAATCTTTGGTGCCATCGCAGCTTTTTCGCGCAGCCCGATAAAACCCCAGATACGGTTCAAGATTGTCCAACTTTCGGTACATAACTTCCAATAAGATCCTATTCGGGTAGAGATGTCCAGATCCGAAATGATTAGATCTAAAGATACATATCCGACTTGAAAAAAGATTCTATCTTTATCTTTACAAATACATTTATCTAAATATCTTAGAATATATCTTAACATCTTCTACATACCCTTTAGATTAAAAGTATAACTTTATTTATTTCTCTCTTCATCACTTTCTTTTCTTGCGTTATTGATGCTGTAGATTTTAAATAGTTCCGATCAATTCACAATCTACAGCATCAATATTGAAAGAAAAGAGAGATCTTCTTCATTATTTCGATGGCATAAAGTTTATTTTTGGGTTTATCCGCCCGAACAGTCAAATTTTAAGCATTGTCATTGGCTGTGTAACAAAACAAAACAGATTAAAAGAAAAATATATAGATACAATTTGTATGAAATCACATTGAAACGACTCAAAAACTAAGTTAGGATGTGTGCCTTCGGAACGCGCCCATCACCAAAAAGGAGAAGGTTTTTTGTGATCATGCTCACAAAGGTCAAGATCACAAATATTTGATGATTATTTTGAATATATAAACAAATTGACATAAAGGATATAGTAACACCTTCTTTGTGATATATCTCTTTTCTCGTTTTGACTTGCCCAAATCTATATCAGGGTAGAAATTCAACTCGAGATAACGTAGAAGCGAGCTTGCGTGGATAATTGTTTCATGCGATTATGTTTAAGTTTTAATTAGGGGCTTTTATCGACCCAGCGCCGCGATGAAGGGGTTAATTTAAGGGAATATTGTTTTTGAATAGTATAATTAGAGAAAATGATATTGAGGTTTTGGTTTGTATGAAGAAATAATATTTGAGAGCAGTGAGAATCTTTAAAATATTTAATTTTCAATATTGTTTAAGCGCCAACGGATAAAATACAAAAATGTAATGGAGCGCAAAGCAAGATTTCAATTTAATGATATAAAAATTTGTTTCTTTTTCAAAAAATCGTCATTTTCCCGGAATGAAATATAACACTAAGAACAATGTCAATTTACAACTTTTACAAGCCAATTAATTTGTACTTAATTCGGCATTACTTATAATATATACCTTAACCTTATAACATAAAATTGTAGTATAATACGTCGAATTATACCTACTACAGACAGACTTCAGAGGAAAAGATACCGGCGCTCTTTCCATACAAACGTAGTCGACTGTTTCGTCCCTGGATAATGACACTAGAGAAAATAGTTTTATTGCATAACACTTAAGACTAACGTGACTATGCCACTATGTCTTGGTTTTTTTGATATTCTAATTATCATAGAAATTAAGATTTAAAAATAAACATAAATAAAAAAAGATTTAAAAACAAATAACCAAAAATAAAACAGGTTTAAAAAAAGTTTTATGCAACAAAAATATTTGCTTTAGTGTCATTATTCAGAGAGGAAACAGTCGACTACGTTTGTATGGAGAGAGCGCCGGTACCCTTTCCTCTTAATATTATAAATTCGAGAGTTTGGTTATTTATTTGTTCCTTCTTCACTGTCAAACGATTGGACCGATTTGGATAAAAAAAGCATAGTGATAGTTCATGGGATGGAAATGAGCATAGAAATTTGAACCTTAAATTCCCTCAGGATTGGGACTTACGCAAGTAAAACCAAAAAGCGCAGCAAGTATAAATACAAAATCGTAGAGCATTACAGACAGACATTAACTTTACACACCCATTATCATGATAGGTGTGAAATCTCGAGAGGCGTCAACAAATCTGAATCCAGATCTATTACAATCTATTGTATCTAACTGTGAAAGCAATATTGAACGCATCGTTCATCAATAGGTAATTAATTAATCTATTCATTATGTGTCTATTACCTACTACTTGTACTTGTACTTGAACGGACTGTTTTCCGCAATTAGACCCTTCTTTATTGGGTCCTTTTTTGCGTGAGGATGGAGTAGGCTTGCCCAGCAATTACTACCCTCTCAGCTTAGTCGACCATGTCCAGAGGAGAGAACTTGACAATACTTCTGGAGCTAAGAAAGCCGCGGGTTTCATCACGATGTTTTCCTTCACCGTAAGAGCAATGTCAATTAGCGCACATAATTTTTGTTAAGAAAAATACATTGGTGCACGGCCGACCTGGATTACCTACTATTGAAGAATATACTAGTAGCTCCCTGCGGTTTCACTTAAGTAAGTTCCGATCTCGTAGATTGTTCTACTTGTTTTTGTAGTTGAAATAATTGTCATTTGATTTGTAGTTATCATATATTTAATTAAAAATAAAACGATTGTGCCGAAATATCCCTGTTTTTACAAGCTTTTATACAGCTTCATCTGTCCCGATGTATGTCATGGAATCTTGCAAATAAAATTTGATCCACTTCCCGGTTGCCGATTGAGCTAAAATTTTGCAAACATGTGTAAAACGCATGACAATGCAATGAAAGCTAGTTTTTAAAAAGATTTTCTAAATGCTTTTTTTTCAATAGGAGACATCTGGCGGAGTATCAGTTTAGAGTAACAGACTCTATTGATCCGGACAAATCTACCCATGCACATTTTTAAAAGTTGCGTAGGTAAGATGTACCCTAGAAATCGTACCATCTAAGAATGCCTTCGCAAAATACCAAATACTAACAAATAGTTAACTCATTAATTGTTTAGCAACGTTAGAATAAATGACAGTTTCATCCTAATCTCTTATGTTTAGAAGGCGCCATATTAATTTATCACATCCTGGACGATTTATTTTAGCTTCGAAATTATGCGGAAACAGATAAACTTTCATACATGTAAGAGCTAAAACATATACATCTTTTAGGGACTTTCATTCCGAAGGACGTGGGCTCGAATCTCGGCCGGCCGTGTACAAATAGATTTACTTTACGAAAAATGTATAATATATGCACTACTATGCTCTTACGGTAAAGGAAAACATCGTGATGAAACCCACGGCTTACTTGTCTGTATTGAAGAGTTTTTTCGTCTGGACACGGTTGATTAAGCTGAGAAGATGGTTGTGACAGTCTACTGCATCTAATACATGTCCCAGACACTACAGCGCCTTGAAAAGCATAGATTAAAGTTGCTGGCAATGTATAAATCTTTTAGACTAGATGTAATGGTCAATGTGTCCCATATCACGGGGCTATGGAGCCCTGGACCCTTGGAAGGCATGCGTGGTCCTGAAAACAACACGCAGACGCCCTTTACAATAAAAAAAAATAGCAAAGTATGATGTGGATACGCTACATACAACTTAGTTTTTAAGACGCTTCAATGTGATCTCGTACAAACTGTATGATTCTAAATGAATACAGAATTTTGAGTTTTGAGTCATTATTAATCGGGTCAAAAGCTATCTTGAAAATAGGACCGCAGATCGTATTCCAGTAACGCGCACTCAATGTATTAAATTAAACTTAATTAGCATTTCTAAATGCAAAAGAATATGTAATTAAGGGCCGCTCGAAATAATCCAGGATTTGACACAAACGAAACCCATTGTCCAAATTAAAACGTTTCCAACACTTATAGGATTTATGTTTATCATAAGAAATGTTTTTAAAAAGAATCTTCTATGGATTTGAAATGTTGAAACGGGGCTATTTTCGGTACAATTAAGGGAAAAGTATCGATTTGTTTATTTTCGAAACGATAGATAAAATCATCGTAAATCTATCTTCAAGATGAAGTGAGACATAGCGAAGATACGAGTATAATTAAATATTTGGCAACAGTATAATATATTATTATACTGTTGCTTTCAGAATAGTAGTCTAACTAATTAATGGACGAGCGAAGCGTTTGAGGTTTTTAAGTGGTGAGATGATCAGGCGTTCAAGTGATCGTTTGTATGTTTGTTTGGCCATAACTTGAGCGCTGATTTTCATGATATCTATCTATCTATACATATATAATGCTTTGTCCTGAACTACTGACTGACTGACTGACGGATCAACGCACAGCCTAAACCGCTAAAACTAGGAGGGTTGTGTTCTTTGTATGACGTAGGCATCCGATAAGAAAGGATTTCCCGAAATTCTGCCCCTAAGAGTGTGAAAAGGGGGGCAAAGTTTGTATGGGACAACGTGATTACTTGGTCTATTTTCGACTTCTACGCGGATGAAATCGCGGGTAAAAAGCTAGTATACATTTAAAATTCAAAGTCCTGACTGACCGACATAAAAATATCAACGCGCAGCTCAAGCCAATTGACTTGGAAAAGATACAAAATATTTATAGAATACTAGCTGCGCCCCGCGGTTTTACCCGCGTAAGTCCCAATCCCGTGGTAATATCGGGATAAAGAGTAGCCTATGTGTTAATTCAGGTCTCCAGCTACCGAGATACCGAGTTTCATAGCAATCGGTCCAGTGGTTTTTGCGTGAAGCAGTAACAAACTTTCACATTTATAATATTAGTAGGATAGGATGTAACTAATTAAGATCAATAGAGATTATTTAGTTCAAAAATGAACAATGATCGGGTAATACGAAGATAGGGTGCTAGAAGGGGATGATAATAATATCTTAAAAGTCCGATTGGGGTATCAAAATAATACGATATCATAAAAGAGATATGATGTTAGAGCCGAGACATTTAGCATATAAATAATATGATGAACTTACATAAGTAAGGAAAGACAGAACGCATTATCTATTCCTTCTTAAACCACAAAAACATTTACCTCGCAAACGAACCAAATTATACCCAAAAACCGGCCGTCAAACTGGCCGAATAATAACCCAAAGGTTCCACTATACCATACTCTATCTTACAAAAAAATATAATCCACATTTTGCGTCGTCAGGTAAACCTCTCCCCCGGGAGTTATTTCACGAATACTCTCAGAAAGCCGCCTGTATTTTGTTACAGTATGTTCTAGAAACTATGACACGACCGCCAAAACTACTTTCTTTCCCTAAGACTTTTGTTATTCGGGATAAAGAATAAATAACGTGTAATAACTGACCCTCTGTGAGGGATAAAATGGGATAGGAATTAATAAACAGTCGTAATTTTCAATTATGTTCGGATAAGGTGGGTTAGATGTGGATTTTTGAATGTTATTTTTACGCCCGTTATCGATATTGTAAGTGCTTACACCTTGCTCGGGTATTTCGTTCCGGATGCTAGCCAATATCGAAAATTTATAAATATTATCGGGCGCGGCGTTAGTTACCAAACTCACCCGAAACGGCTGAACCGATTTGTGTGAAATTTAGCATATTCGTTATTCGATCGGCCAACATCTATTTTTTTCTAGTGCTTTTGTAAAAATTACTCATAATTTGAAAACGAAAATGTTAAATTATTTAATAACCTTTGCTTGTAATAACCCGTCCTCGTGTGGCGGTGTTAGTTACCAAGCTCACCCGAAACGGCTGAACCGATTTGTGTGAAATTTTATATATTCGTGAGGTCTGAGGATCACCCAATATCTATTTTTTTTCTAGTGCTTTTGTAAAAATTACTTATAATTTGAAAAAGAAAATGCTAAATTATTTTCTCTTGCTTGTAATCTAATTTTTGAAATCTTTCTAAATTTCTGAAAAAGAAAAGTAAAATCCGGCCAAGTGCGAGTCGGACTCCGTTCCGTTTTATATTCTGTTTTTAGTATTTGTTGTTATAGCAGCAATTGAAATATATCATCTGTGAAAATTTCAACTGTCTAGCTATCACGGTTTATGAGATACAGCCTGGTGACAGACAGATGGACAAACAGACAGTGGAGTCTTAGTAATAGAGTCCTGTTTTTTTATTTTGGGTATCCGTACCCAAAGCAATTTGGAGAATACTTCGTCTTAACTTTTATTCAACACTTTATATGCTATACTCATGCCTTTAGTTATAAAACTGGAACCAATGAAACACGTCTATATTGCAGTTGCGGACAAGCTTGAATTTATAACTCTTGGTATAACTGCTTCAATACATCTTAGAGTTTTCTATAGAAAACCTACGACAACCCGCCCGGATACGATTATTGCATGGCATGATACAGTTTTTACGGATGTCACCAGATTTCCCCTTTATCATAATGGCACACTTTAACGAAGTAAAGGCCTGCAAAATTCATTATTTTTTTTCCTGTTTTACATTTAAATGACCAAGTTAGGAATCGAAATCTAACATTATTTTGTAATCTGGGCAACTAGCATAAAATGTTCCTACTACTAAATTCTTTGGTGTGCTATGTCAAAAAAGGGGTCCAGACATTTAGTATGGGAGCTTGGCATAGTGTTTTTTTTGCGCGGTGCATTTCGAGACCCATACCAATCTATAGAGGGTATTACAGTGAACAAATATTGTCTTCACACCGAACCTCTAAATCGTCTCGGAAACGGGATATTTTACAAAACGAGTTGTGCTGTGATTTTTCTACATACGTATCGAGAAAGGGCATTACGGCGAACACATAATGCCTTCACATCGAACCTCGGGAACGGGATATACAAAGAAACGTGATTCGTTCAACAATATGATTCAACAAATACCTATCCCGTTTCTGAGACGCTTTAGAGGTTCGATGTGAAGGCATTATTTGTTCGCCATATTGCCCTCCATCGATGGGTATGGGTCTCAAAATGCACCGCCTATTTTTTGGGAAATCATAGGACAACAACAACACGTTTAGTTAAATATCCCGTTTCCGAGACGCTTTACAGGTTCGGTTTGTAGGCATTATTTGTTCGCCGTAATACCCACTATCGATTGGCATGGGTCTCAAAATGCACCGCGGCATTTTAAGTATGCCAAAATGTCCAAAGGCTTTTAAGTGTCATTTTTGAATTAACAATGTGATATGGAATATTTTCAAAACCTAATAAAGAATTTAGTAAAAGTACATTGCGATACAAGTTTGGTAAATTGATCATTGTATATTGGCGGTTTACGACGCGCCAGCGGAACGCGAGCTCGTTTCAAAAAGCCGAGATATGAATTTAACTTATCAGGATAACTTTTTACACACTTGTGGCGTCAAGGTAATGTAAAACGCACACGTGCGTAATTCTTTGGATTATGAGCTTAAAAACGGTTGAATAAGATCCATTATATGAGCAACTGTGATAAAAAAAACTTTTTACAACTTATTATAATGGCCACCCGCCACCTTAATTAAAAAAAAATATAAATATTAATTGCTAATCTGAAAAACAATTGATTTGTATAATTTTCTTGTTATTTTGTCACTAGTATCAAGGTTTTTAACCTTTAAGGGCAGGTGCTAATAAAGCTACCAAAATCGACCTTTGTTTTAAGCAACTCTAAGTAATCAAATACTCTTTTTTTATTATTTGGATATACATGGATATTGTAGTTGAATAACCATATTTTTGTTTATTGTGGTTGAAAACATGATATGAACAACTTCGTTCGATAAAAAAAATGTTAGAAAACAGAGAATTATTAGATCGTTTATCGGGTTTTATTCAAAAATAGTTAACGTTTGTTTCTAAAAATGAATCAAATGATAGGTTTGTACTTCTAAGGACTATATTTGTGGATAATAATGCTAAAATGTTTTGCATATCGATCAAATAAACAGTTAGCACGCAGCACGCTATTTTTGAGAGCGGGGGCTAAGTGTATGGGCCTACACGCGGTACTGGAAGAGTGCCTTAACTGTTTCTTATGACCCGCAGGTACCTTAAGTTGTTCTTCTGTTTACCGACAAACAGATCCCTACGTTATTAAGTTAGTATAGTAGGGACCTAGAATAGAATTTAGACCAAAACCTCGAAACAGGGAGCACAAGTTGCTAACGGAATTAAGGCACTTTACTATCTAGGCGTCTACTTAGACTTAGGACGTTATAACACAAAATGTTGTTAACTTAATTATAGTCAGATAACCCTATTTAACTTGTTCATTGAGTTAGTGGTATACTGGCTGTTTTCCACAACTAGACCTTTTTAGTTGGGTCCTTTTTAACCGACTTCAAAAAAGGAGGAGGTTCTCAATTCGGTTGTATGTATTTTTTTATAGATGTTTCCGCATATCTTTTTAGGGTTCCGTTTCTCATAAGGTAAAAAAGGAATCCTTATAAGATCACTTTCTTGTCTGTCTGTCTTTTCGTGTGTCACCACCGATTTTCTCAAGAACAGGTTTATAGTTTATAGTTTATTTATTTGTCATAAAGTATTTACATTGCTTATTTACATAGGTGGACCTAGCAAGTTGAAATTCATACCAGATACTGAGGTTTATAGTCCCTATTAGGTGTATATTTGTATAATCTTCTGATATATCTATACATATATAATGCTTTGTCCTGAATGACTGACTGACGGATCAACGCACAGCCTAAACTGCTGATCGTAGAGACCTGAAACTTGGAGGGTGTGTTTTTTTGTATGACGGAGGCATCCGATAAGAATGGATTTTTGAAATTCTACCCCTAATGGGGTGGAAAGAGGGGCAAAGTTTGTGTGGGACAAAGTGATTCTTCGGTCAAATCTACCAATTCTATGTAGGGCAAAAGTTAGTATATATAATAAATCAAGGTCCTGGGTCAATATGACAAAAAAAAAGGACTTCATTTTGCGTGAGGTTCGAGTAGGCTTGCCTAACATCTATACCTACTACCATCACAACTTAGTCGACCGTGTTCAAGTGAAAGAACACGTCAAGACCTATGGAGACAGATAACCGCGGGTTTCATCACGTTTGAAAATACGTTAAAAAATGTAGGTAATAAAGAAAGAAAGTGAGAAGAAAGTAAAATTTTATTTTCTGTAAAATATAAAAAACATGATAAAGACGTATAAAGAAAATGTAGAACAAAAAGAAAGAAAAAAACTATTAGTTGTCTGTAAAGTTAGTTTACGGACGATAAGAAAACATTGATGACCATAGCAAGGTATTATCGTTGCTATAGTTACCATGACAATATCGGAACGTGAGCGATGACGTCACACTTTTTTGTTCATCGATTTATAGGACGATATCACGTCAAAAGAAAAAGTAAAAAATAATAATAAAGTCTAAGTCAATTTTATTTATTTTTTTGAATGCTAAATAATTTTCGTACATAGATCACATAGAAACGTCTTAAAAAAACGAGCTACATGGTAGACGGAGTGGGGTGTGATAGGTTATATTTTCGTTACGGAATGTTTTGATTCGGTCGCCGCACTTAAAGTCCGCGATAAAAGCTATGCTGAACTGACCGTGCCCGGTAGTAGGCTCCGGAAAATAAACAGGTCGTTTTTGTAAAAACATGTGCGCTCTATTATAATAAATTACGTAAAGATAGATAGATAGATAAATTCTTTATTGTAAACACCAATTTCAAATAACATTAAATAAAAACAAAGCTTAAGTCTAAGTGTTACAAAGGGCGGCCTTATCGCTCAAAGCGATCTCTTCGAAGCGAAAGATGTATATGACATGTCCATTAATAGGTTCAAAACTTTTAGAAAGCATAAATTGTGCAGTAAGGCGTACTATGATACTTCGTCTTACCTCATGGACGTGACTTTAATTGCTCCATTTCAAATAATACTTTTAAATATTTATAATATTGATCTTTGTGAGCGTGATCACTTGAAAAAAAACCCCATGAGTTTCTTGTGCTTTCTTCTCATTGGTGGGCGCGTTCCGAAGGCACACATCCTAACTTAGTTTTTAAGACGTATTTATGTGATCTTGTACCTAGGTATTAAGTATCCAAAGGAATAAAAAAAATTGACTTTGCTTAAAACCTAAGTTCTGAAACTAAGTAATAAAAAATAAAAGAACAATAGAAATAAAATATGACTGCAAAATCAAGTGGCATAGGTAAACTAAAGATACCAACTTAGTGCATAGTTGGCAACATGGCAACCCATATTACGTGACGTCACTACCGTTGCAGTATCTTAATAAATATCTCGACGGAAAGTTTCGTCGGAAAACGGTTCGACTGTTTGCATACAATTACTGAAATTCAGTATGTGGAATGGATATTTGAATTTGTTACGTAGTTTTACGGGTATTACGTTGTAAGTTCTGTTATCTTACTCGTAAAGGAGGTAACTAAATAAGGTACAGTCCGAGTCAGACTTGCAGACCCACCGTAGAGATCCAAAACTACTTTTACACCCATTTGACGACTCAATTGGCAATCGTCACCATGCCAGACTGCCAAACACAGGGTTGCAGGTTTACATTCCCGCCTCAGACATGTATTTATGCTTAGATATTTGTGTGTGGTCTGGTTGTTTCTTATAAGTGTATATTTACATATATTATAAGTGTATATTAACAAAAGAAAAGTATATAAGTAGTATATCCGTTGTCTAGCACCCATAACACAAAATAAGTACCTAAATAAAAAACCAAAAAAAATACAAAACTCAACTTTTAATCATTTTTCAAGACGTTATCACGAAAAATTTTCATTCGTAAACCGACTTTATAGATAACCATTTTTGCCGGAGTAAAAACTATTTTTTTACATATCAAAACCTTCGAATCAAAACCTTCGAATCAAAACAGTATAACCCAGATAAATTAAGAATGTTCCATCTGCCTCACATGTAATTAGCAGTAATATACCAATTTATATTTACAATTTAATTGACCAGGATAACTTTTTACACACTAGTGGCGTCAAGGTAATGTAAAACGCACGCGTGCGTAATACGTGCCTAAAAGCGGTTGAATAAGATCCACTTTATGAGCAACTGTGATAAAAAGAATATTACAAACAAACAAACAAAGATAAGCGCGAGAAACTTCCTTACAATCGGTGCCTTTACAGTGACAAGTGAGTCCCATAGTGTTCCAACAGTAAATGTGTTCGTACAGTATATTCGTCGCTAATGGTCTGTCCCCTTAAGTGAGGCAGTTGACCCAGAAAACTTACGTTAACATGTTATAATCTGTACGGTGAAATTGGTGTCGGAACAGACGTAGATTATACTTATAATTGACTTTTGTGGTGCGGGAGGTACGGTCGACTGCATAGTTGCAGACCCACCGTAGAGCTCCAAAACGACTGTTATAAAAATGTTTTCAACACAACCAAGCTTCTAGACACCTGCTTTAGTTGAAGTTTAAGGTCTTCTAACTCATCAACTAATAAAAACAAATTAATAGAATGAAAACATTCCAAAAATAGTAATTTTCGAACTCTACCGGGGTCTGCAATTATGCAGCCGACTGTACGTGTTCCATTCCTGCTTTATATACATATTATATTATTGTTATATAAGGACGTGTTCAAGACATCTGAACGCCTGCGGTATTGGCGTCACGAGCTGGGAGAGGCTTGCTTTAAAAAGGTCGTCTTGGCGCTCTACTACCTACAAAAATATTAAATTTTTTGAAGAAAGCTGCCTCGTGACATTAAGCAACAAATCCGTAAAGAACGGCCGAAACCCTCCTATAACTACACCTTCAATTCAGAGGGCCAACCTTACTGTACCGTATGTGGTAGGGTATTTAAAACCAAATTTGGTCTGGCCAGTCACATCAGGGTCCACAGATTGCAGGATTAATAATTTAGGATTAGTCAGGGTCGCCGTTATCGAAATCGATAAGGAGGACTGTATATATATTTATGTACAGTCGGAATACCAATTAGCTAAACCCCACGTGACCTAGAGCTCACTCGCACATATGTAAATTTTTTTGTAATTACCTATTTTGTTATTTTTTATATTGTATTGTATAGTATACTATACTAGCAGCGCTCCGCGGTATCACCCGCGTAACACCCAATCCCGTGGGAATATCAAAATAGTAGCCTATAACCTTCTTCGATAAATCGACTACCCAACACAAAAATAATTTTTCAATTCGAAGCAGTAGTTCCTGAGATTAGCGCGTTCAAACAAACAAACTCTTTAGCTTTATAATATTAATAATATTAGTATAGATTGTTTAAAAACAATAGAATCAGGTAACATTACTTTACGACCTTACAGATGTGCGATTGAGCTCTGGGTCACGTGGGGTGCAGCTAATTAGTATTCCGACTGTACAAATTTGTTTCTGGTCTGATCATAGATCAGCGATTGACCACTATCACATGTGCCTGATAGTAGGTGATGAATAGTGACGATGCAGTTTAAGATGTAGCACTTCACTCGCGACTAGAAGATCTCTAAATTGTTTATTTCAGGATTGACAGACGCTAGCCCTATCAGTTTCTTGTTTCTCTTCTCATTGGTGGGCGCGTTCCGAAGCCACACATCCTAACTTAGTTTGAAAGACGTTTCTATGTGATCTGTTCACAAATGTATTAAGCATCCAAATGAATTTTTTTTTTAACTTTGACTTTGAATTGATTCCATTCCCTTGTTTTACGAATAAGGAATGACGAAGTAAAACGCTTAGTGCGGGTGTCTAAGGTTTCCACCATATTTACTTACTTTCTTTTAGAAAGTATTAAGTATTCTATCCGTTGTCTGGTCACTATAACACAAGTCTATTTATGACATATAAATAAATAAATATTGCAGGACATTCCACACATTGCCATCTAGCCCCAAGCTAAGTAACTAGGCTTGTGTTATGGGTGCTAGACCAAGGATATACTACTTTAAAGAAAAGTATATCTTTTGTAAATATATACTTATAATACATAGAAACAACCAGACCACAGACAAATATCTAAGCATAAATACTTGTCTGAGGCGGGAATCGAACCTGCAACCCTGTGTTTGGCAGTCCGGCATGGTGACCATTGTGTCAACTGGGTCGTCGTATAATTAGGATTAAACTACCGTATTTCATTGGTTTAAGTCATCATCATTATACCCGTCACAACATGGTCCATTGCTAAACATAGGCCTCCTCCAAATACTTTCAGAGGAATCGGTCGAATGCCCTCAACCTCCAACGACTTCCGACTTTAATAAATGGTTTATGTATTGACATAATACTTCAATGCATAAGCCAATTAGTGCGTTTACTAAGAGTTTCTTTATTTTTTTAACGTAGATCTAACTAAAGAATTATCTCATAGTATCGGTAAAGTTAAATGTAACAGAAGGTTACAGAAAGAAATAAAAGCGATAAAATTCAGATAAACAGAATACCGCCATACACCACTATTATTGGCCCATAAAAAGATTGCTACGATAAGACGTGGTACAAGTTTTAGCGATTATCTACACAAAAATCTCAGAAACTATAAGAGCTACAAGTCTGAAACTTCCCATGGACGTAAGGCAGCACTATTTTTTGCAGGAAATTTGACTTCTGAACAGTTAAAAAAGGGCTGATAAAATTTGTAGTTTAAAATGACTATATAAAAGGAAACCGTTTGAGTTGGTATGGACAAGTGATGAGAAGAGAAGAGACGCATGTAACTAGAATGAATGTAGAGGGATGGAGAGGAAGAGGACGACCTAAGAAAAGATGGATGGACTGCGTGGGACAAGACATGAGAGAGATGAATGTGAACGATGAGATGACGACTAATAGGAGTGAATGGAAGAAGAAGACATACTGCGCCGACCACAAAGAAATTGGGATAAGGGCAGGAAGATGATGACTATGACTATATTAATTCTGCTTTTGTAGAAAATCAAAGACACAAACGCGGGTAAAATTGCGGGGCGCTATCAGGTGTGATGTACGCATTATAATATTTGGTCACACTAAACAGAGATACGGTTTTAAGTCATATATTACGACCTGGTTGGCACAATGGTCACCATGCCGGACTGCTAAACACAGGGTTGCGGGTTAGATTCCCTCCTCAGACAAGTATTTATGCTAAGATATTTGTCTATGGTCTGGTTGTTTCTATGTATTATAAGTAAATATTAATAGTATATCCGTTGTCTAACAGAAATAACACAAGTCTGCTCATTTAGGTTGGAATCTAGATGGCGATGTGTGGAATGTCCTGCAATATTTATTTATTTCTTTCTAGGCCTAAACTAGAATAGTTTTAAGTATTGTGGATAATACTCAATACTCAGTACGTTTAAAATTGAGTGCGTAAACAACTCGTAGTTAGGCTCAGTTGTCAGTTTATCATCCCCGCTGTAACTAGCACCACACCCTAAAAAAGCCGCCGTCAGTAACCAATACAATGCAAATGTCCCTTCCGACCGAACATACAGTTTCACACACAAAACATACACACACAAACCACACATTAATCTCCACACACACACATTAAATACCACAAAAACGGCTCACTTCAAAGATCATTCAGGTGTTTCAGGACATAAGGTGGAGTTATGGCGATATTAAATTTTTATTTCGAAGCCTAAATAGCCTTTTTTATTTATGTGTGGTGTGGGCTGCGAATTATGAACTTTTGAAGGCTTTAGCGACGTAACGTCAAACGGTCGTCACGTGTCGTGGATAGGTCGTTTAGACGTCACTTTGACGTTATACGTTACCGTTTCCTCACCTTTTACCAAAGACCTAGCAGAGAGTTTTGGCGGGAACGAGTTAACAACATGTCGTGCTGCATTTCTATTTTCATGAAACTTAGTTGTAACCCGAGTTGAATAGTATAATTCTGGTGGAATGTTATTCCATTTAGTTCTGTGAAAGTGCACAAGTGTAGTGAAAGTAAAAATCAGTGTTAAACATGAAGTTTGCTCGTTGCCTCCAAATCTCCTATTAGGGTTATGGTAAACTTGCCACCGCTTTACTATAGCCCCAGACTTGACGGACTATGACGACTTTGACTGTTTTGAAACACTTTAGGCCCGATTTATGAAAAATCGGGTCATAATTTGATGCAAATATATCTTGACACTGGCTAAATGCACAAGCCGTGCGAAACCATAATTAATATAAAAAAAGACCTAGCAAAAATATTTGTGCCATTTTCCTTTTGAAAGAGGACGGCAGTTGAGTTTTAGCTGAAATTAGCTGAAAACTTTTACTGAATTAGTGTTAATTCGCTTTAAATTGGACTATTTTGTGAAAGTTTGTTTAATTATTGTTTATTTTGATCAGTGAAAGCACAGATATAGAGGTATATTTTTGATGCATTTGTAGTTAAAATAAATGGTCATTCGAAATGTAATGAGAAACTTAAAGATGTTTTTTTAATACCTATTCAATATTCACTTCGTAGATAGTTTTTAATCCTTTTTTTGATTAATTTCATGTTTTAATTAAAAATTTAATTAAAAAGAGTCTAGTTGCGGAAAAAAAGCCCGTATACATACATACATACTTTCATGTTTTTAGTGATTCTTGCAAGATAAATAATTGATTGTAAGAATCACCAAAATTGGTTCTAAAGGGCGGCAAAGTAACAAAAAAATATGCATGCATAGGGTGATAAACACATTTGCCGCCCTTGCATCGTGGTCGGGTAGAAAGGCCTACAGGAGCCACACATCCTACTAATATTATAAATGTGAAAGTTTTGTGTGTGTGTGTGTGTGTGTGTATGTATGTATGTTTGTTTGTTACTCCTTCACGCTAAAACTACTGAAACCTATTGCAATGAAATTCGGTATGTAGATAGCTAGAGGGCTGGACTAACATATAGGCTACTTTTTATCCCGATATTCCCTTGGGATTATTCCGATATTCCCTGCGGTCACGCGGGCGCAGCTAGTAGACACATATTTTATAGGTACCACACATAGACCTTAAGCGCTGTTATGTGTGAACCAAATCTAGTGTCTAGGTAAATGTATAATTTTAAATACCAAAATGACTTGAGCCATTTGATCTAGTAGCAAATTAAGTGAAGCATTAAATCCCGTTTTCGTGCCAAAGCCTTTGAATGAACCCTGAAAGGGAATAGTCAATGTAGGTGAAAACATTCTATGTGAGATGGAGCGTACCGTGCAGGTGGATGGTCAAAACATCGGATAAAAGGAAAGATATTTAAGATTTCTGTTAAAGAATCCTGAAAATAAAATTTATTTTTGACTTGGAAACCTGATGTTTTTTTTATGATAGGTCAGCGTTTGACATTTATTACACCTGCCTGATGGTATAGTTGATGATGTAGCCTATGATGTAGCACGGTTTCTCAGAAGATACCTATTCACTCGTGACTTGAAGACCCCCAAATTGTACACGTCAGGAAAGACAGACGCAGGCAACTGATTCCATTGTCTTGCATTACTAATAAGGAATGACGACGTCTGTTATTTCCACCATGAATCGGTGCCCCATATTAGTTCCTTTGGTTGTATTGTTATAAATAAATAAATGACGAAAGATTGGAGATTGCAAAACAACCTCGACACCAGGTTTAGGTATATGTCTTAAAAATCGGTCAGAAGATTAGGAGGTCACTTGTTAAAATCAAATTCAAAAGATGTAACGTCATAAACGCGTTATAATTTTTAACGGATGCAAGGATTTGCTTGGTTTAAACAGGTTGGATTAGCTACATCATCACTGTGTTGAAGAAACAAACAAAAAAGTCACACAATTTTCTTTCGTAACACTATTCTGCCGGTTATATGCACCAGTTTTTATGAAAACAGTTTTCCACATAGTTTGCATAGAAACAGCAAAAAAGCTATGATTTTATTAAACTTTACCCTCTTTTCAGGTATATCATGCACCACTGAATAAAAATGACGATAAAATGAAATGAAGATGTAGAGCGTTTCAAAATGGCGGCTTAATAAGCACACAAGATGGCGGTTGGTGGGAAGAATGCTTGGCGGACGGTCGTTTTGGCTGTGTTTTTGGAAATATCCATCTGTCTATTTGGTTTCACCGAGCAGAATGAGGATTTGGGTGAGTTCTAGAGTGTATTAAATTATTTAAGTACATATGGTTTTAATAGATGTATAAGTTAGGAAAACGTATATTTCTGACCAAAACCATTACGTTACAACATACCCGATGAAAATAACGAAAAATAGATTAAGACTAAGAAAAATAATACTTAGGTATACCTAATTCCATTCTCCATAAATTAAATAAATTTGCCTTTAATTATTCTAATTTCATTTATTTACTTAATTAGAACGGTCATTACCAATTACACTTATTAACCAATGGATACTTCATTGTAATCCTAACTTCATAACTAATATTATAAATAAGAGAGTTTGTTTATTATTCCCTCACGGTCAACTGACTTGACTGATTTGGATGAAGCTCGGCATAGTGATAGTTTAGGGAATGTTGAAGGATATACTTTTGGTCCGGAAATTGCGTCAGTATCTCTTTAAAAGTGATATATATATACTACAAACACAGAATACATAATAATTACTGTAAACTTTAACAACCCTTTTTGCCCCTTTAGAGTTTGAATTTCCGAAAATACTTTCTTAGTGCTCACCTGCGTCCTATAAGGAAGCCCCCATACGAAGTTTCACACTCGTAGCTCCTTTAGTTTCTGAGATTTAGTAATGAGTAAGTCAGTCAGTGATTTTCTCTATTATAAATATAGATACTAATATCTATCAACTGTATTATAAACTTTAACAATAATCAACTCTTTTCTTGTAGTAAGATTTAAACAGAAAATACAATGTGGGGTAGTTTCAAAACATCGCACCTCCGCTCAAATAGTGTCATAACTCAAAAAATGAAAATGTCGAGAAAAAGGTGTCTAAAGTAATAGACTTAATATTTTTTCGGTTTCTAGTCATAATTTGAAAACTAATAGAATTAGCGATATGAACTATTCAGTAGTTTTAAACGATTTTTTAAGCTTTACAAAATGGTGTTATTAGGTTTCCTGAAAATATGAAAAAATATATATGATTTTTTAATTGTGACACAACATTTTTAGGAAAAACGATTAAGTTAAAAAATATTATTTATTGTATGAAATTTAATTGATATATATCGAGATATTACACTTTTATTAAGCAAATCCACAGATTGTTTTAAAATTATCTTATCACATGTTTCGTCATAAACCGACAAATAACACTATAAATGAGATTTAGATTGGCGACTACCTTGCGCAAGTCATTTAAGTGACACTGTTTGACATGTCATTACTTTCGGTTAATATTATAATGACACTAGAGCCTTCTAAGGTCAAATAATTGAACTAAATATATGACGCTTTATGAGATAGGACTTTGAAGGATTGCGTATCCAATGGTGCAATAAAACTGTTTTTTGTTTTTTTTAGTTATGACATTATTTGAGCGGAGGTGCGAAATGTAATACAACTACTTAGGCAACGTAATAATATTACCAAAAACTTAGATTATGAATACATAAAACACCAACAGACCCGCCCAGTTATAATAATTATACCTAGTTACGAATGTTTTTTTAAATCTACCTATTTACGAAAATGATTCATCTAACTACCTACGATCTAAATTAACAGGAATTTTTCCCATCCGATAGGGTAAATACCCCAGGGTAGGATCGGAACGTAACAAATCAAGGGGTAAATAGCCGCCCTAGGGGACGCTACATCCCTTTAAATCCACGTTATAAGTGATAGCTTGATTTAGAACTTTAGTTAATGTTCCAACTTGGAAAAGAAAGGGATTATTGCTGGTAGCGGTATTTTATGAAGGTATAGGTATTATTTGGAATGAAAGGGTATAAAATTTTGTGACAGTCATGACTTTAAATAAATATTGTAGGACATTTTACACTGCTATCTAGACCCAAGCTAAGCAACTAGGCTTGTGTTATAGTGACCAGATAACGGATAGAATATTTTTATACATTTTTTTGTAAATATATACAATTATAGCCTATGTTATTCCCGGATAATGTAGCTTTCTATTAGTGAAGGAATTTTTGAAATCGGTCCAGTAGTTTTGGAGCCTATTCGTTACAAACAAACAGACAAAAAATCTTTCCACTTTATAATATTAGTGTAGATGTACATAAAGAAACATCCATACCAGAAACAAATATCTAATATATAAAAATAAGTCGGGTTTTCCTTCCTGACGCTATAACTCCAGAACGCACGAACCGATTTCCACGGTTTTGCATTCGTTGGAAAGGTCTCGGGCTCCGTGAGATTTATAGCAAAGAAAATTCAGGAAAATCTGGTGGCGAAATGGAGTTCGCCGGGTTTGCTAGTCTGTATATAAATATTTGTTTGAGGAGGGAATCGAACACGCCACCTTCTGTTTGCAATCTCCGCTGCGCCACAGTGGTCTTCAGTTGTATAGTTAATATTATTACGGACTATGTTATCGATAGCCTATCGAATGTATTGATTTTTAATTAACTATCGATATACTACAATAGTAGCAACAATAAAACTTACCGTTGTCATGCCTCCCGTCTGCGCAAAAAAATAAGATTCCTTTGAAGCAAGAAATATTTAATCTTCCCAAGACGTTATAGAATAATTTCTTGGTTTTAGTGATCAATCATAAAATAATACGCAGTATTCTCAATGCAAGAATGTTGCTTTTCAATTAAGAATACTGCGTATCATTTTAAGATTTAGTACTAAAATCAAGAAATTATTGTCAAGCATAGGGAAAAAATAAGCAGTATTCTTATTTTCAGAATATTGCTTTTTACATTAAGATTACTGTATAATATTACAGATTTTTAAACGACTTCAAAAAAAGGAGGAGGTTCTCAATTCGGTTGTATGTATATACTTTTTATGGAGGTTCGCGCATATTATCTTCTTTGTTTATCAACCGATTTTGATTAATTTTTTTACTAAGACCAAGTAATTATTCTTGAGTGTTATTATGGAAAAATAATAAGCAGTATTCCTAATTTAAGAATATTGCTTTTAAATCAGAATACTGCCTATCATTTTAAGATTATTTACTTAAAACCAAGAAATATTCACTAGCGTCTATAGGGAGAGAATTATTTCTTGCTTCAAAGAAATCTTTTTTTCAGTGCGTGACGTTCTCGTCGAATACGAAAACACCTATAAAAATATAAGTTATTGTAAAAATAATCCTGTAAAAATGGAATGTCGTTAATTCAGTTTCAACCCCCCGGTGTGGCAGTAAACGATAAACATTGCTAACGTTCATATTTCTTTAATCGTTACTTACAGATTTTTAAATTGAACAACTATTTGGTGAAAAAGTCTTACGGAAATACCTATCTATCAGTTACCAATGATTAAAATTATGGTAATTGTAATTGGTAATTTTATGTCATTGATTGATGATTATGTAGTACTTTTAGTTAATAATTATGTTCTGTTTTTAATTGATATTTGAAATTTGCTAAATACATACATTGCTTACTAAAAAAAAATGTCATCTTTTCAATATAAAAACTGTAAAAAAATCCGTTTAACCCTTGGCAACTGATAGATAGGTTATTGATTTTGACCATCAATGATTTTATTATTTCCTTAAGTGCAACCTGCACTCGGCATTTGATTGAAAAAATGCAAAAAATACACTGAGAGATTTGAATTAGTGACTTCTACTTACCGTGCACGTGGCCAACTACGCCGAAGGTGAAGTAATTCTTACTTTTTAAGCTATAGCATAGCTTTAACGCGGGCTTTGAGGGCGGCGACCGAATCAAGAAATTCCGTAACGAAAGTAAAACCTAACACCCCCACTCCGCCTACCATGTAGCTCGACCGAGCGTTCGTTTAACGTGTATTATTTTTTTAAATCACTTTAAAGATAAGATTATACTTTTTTTTAAATGAAATTACATAAAATCTAGATTAAGAATATAAACTATTTAAGCGATTGACATTAACACATCATTTCGCGATGATGACAGACACCTGTATGGATGTCTCTAAATTCCATTAAAATATCATCCATTTAATAGCGGACCTTAACTTAATATGATGCCTTAATTTGGAATTATTCCGATCTGTCACCCTGCTTTGTCCCCATGGGGTGACAGAACGGACAAAAAAGTTTGATTTGTCCCCCTGTTACCGATGAGGGGACAGTTCGAACTATATTCACCACCTTAATGTTTTATCTGTCCCCCTATCGATATTAGGGGGACAGATCAAACTTTTTTATTCCTGTTTGTCCGCCATAGAATTAAATAGGTATATATGTATATATTCTTAAAATCATACTATAAAATATTATTTATTTTTGGTTACGTTCTTAAAAATAATGCAACCTTTTATTAATTAAAAGACAAAATGGTTTCGGTTTATAATCGCCTTTATTTATTTATGTTATAAAATCAGTCTCGAATAATTTTATTATCAATCTCATAAATCACGAAAGGTACGTATTATTACACAATCAGTCTTATTAAGATATAGATATTTATAATTAAACTTACTAAGATCACGAACATTTCTTTATCAATCAACATAAAATCTTGCTATAAATATAAATAACAACAGATATTGTACATATTACAATTAGTCTTCTGATTTGACTTCTTACCTAGTTACTACAAATGAAACCTGAACTAATAAACTAAAAGTTAATATGCTGCATTTGTGCACTGTATTTTGCGAATAACGTATTTAACCTTTATCAGGTAAGGTTCATAATCACTTGCACTGTAATGTTGTTTACAGAAAAATACCGATGTCCTTCCGGGAATATCATTAGTTCAAATAAACAATAGATTTTAAACCAAACAAACGTATTTCGTTTCTCTCTCTTTCTTACTTATAAGGTCTTGTTGGTAGTCGCAATGATGCGTAATACTAAGAGAATTAGTGCAAATTTATCACCTTTGGAGATGAGACGTCATTGCCAAAATATTCTTAATAATTTGGGTGAAGTGTAACTAAGTGATAACGTAGTTTGCAAGTGAATCGTTGGATATTTCCAATAAACTGAGAGACTGAATTTATAACTTATATAAAAAAAGGTGATTATAAATCAAACCATTTTGTCTTTTAATTAATAAAAGGTTGCATTATTTTTAAGAACGTAATCAAAAATAAATAATATTTTTTGTATGATTTTAAGAATATATTTAATTCTATTGCGGACAAACAGGAATCAAAAAGTTTGATCTGTCCCCCTAATACCGATAGGGGGACAGATAAAACATTAAGGAGCTGAATAAAGTTCGAACTGTCCCCTCATCGGTAACAGGGGGACAGATCAAACTTTTTTGTCCGTTCTGTCACCCCATGGGGACAAAGCAGGGTGACAGATCGGAATAATTCTTAATTTGTAATTCTGCAACAAATAGTAACATTTAAAACAATTTTATTTACGTCCAACTAAAATTTTAAACCCTAATCTTTTCACTAATACCTACCTAGAGTAAAACTTACCGAATTAACAGTTCCACCGACCAAGACTTACCACGGAACAATTTCAAAAGCGAACTTTATTAAAACTTTATATCAACTTTTATGGACCAGTGAAAAATAAACCGTCTAAAATATGGACTACAGCGCTATAGTGAAACTGTTGGGTTAAATAGGAACGCGGGAGCTTATCTTAAATGGGGGTGAAGCAATAAAATAGTTTGTTTAGTGTGACTCGCGTGATACGAGGGCGGTATAACCAGCGTGTTGGCGAACTTGCTCGTCAATTGTTGCACCCGTGTGTATCGCGGGAGTGTTATAAGTAGTACGTTATTGTAATGGCCGTATAATCAGTGCCGTTTTCTACTAGCCTTGTACTTTTATTTGTAAAATATACCAGCGTTTGACCACTATCTTACTTGATTACGCTGATTTGCGGGCTAATATTATGTAGCACCCATAACACGCTGACCTAGAATATATAATATGAGTAGGAATCATTTAGATAAAGCATTCTACATTTTTTAGAAAAAAGGCCAGCATTTGACCACTATCTTACTTGATTACGCTGATTTGCGGGCTAATATTATGTAGCACCCATAACACGCTGACCTAGAAGATATAATATGAACAAGAATCTTTTAGATAAGCATTCTACATTTTTTATTAAAAAGGCCAGCAGTTGACCACTATCTTACTTGATAACGCTGATTTGCGGGCTAATATTATGTAGTACCCATAACACGCTGACCTAGAAGATATAATATGAACAGGAATCTTTTAGATAAAGCATTATACATTTTTTATAAAAAAAAGGCCAGCATTTGATCACTATCTTACTTGATAACGAGAGATGCGATGCGGGCTAAGATGTAGCACCCGTACAATGTACATGTCAGTAATTAATTATATTTCTTTGTAATGCTGGTCGGAGGCAAGGCCGTCTTTAACCTACGACTATGACTTTTATAGAAAATATTTTATTATTTATATCCTAATTTATTAGTATAATGACAAATTATTGTTTTATACGTAAAGTATACGTAAGTAATAATAAAACAATTTGTCTGTAAAGTCGATCTACAGACAATTTTTTACGTGATAATGCAGTGGGATGTAACAGTGATAAATTCGTAAGAAAACATTGATGAAAATACGTTGCTATGGTTACCTAACATGTCAACAGAACGTGACACTTTTTTGTTTGTGCATATGGTGTTCGTAAATGTATAAGACGTCAAAAATAGGTATTGTAGTCAGTAATTAAGTTTCAAAATATTCGAATTAAAAAAGTTATGCGGTAATAAATTATATCGGTTATCGTTTAGTGATCCGGCAGGAACTATCGATCACGGGGCCCTGGGCACTTGCCCAGAGCGCCCAATGGGAAAGAGGGATCTAGTCGGAGGTGCATCATCCCTGTAGCTTCACTATTCACTACCCTCCCCTTCCACTCAACTTCACCCCCTAAGGAGTGGCATTACATAGCGTCGAAATTCTAACAATTTGTTCGCGCCTTCAATTATTACGAAGAAAATATTGTTTCTGTTGAACTTCACGAAAATTTTACGAAATTATCCATGCTGTGTTGGTTTAAGAGCTCTCATAGACAATAAACTTTAAGTCTGCCGATAGTTTGATATTAGAATGAAGCTGTATGCACAAAAAAGTATGAAGTCAAAATTAAAAAAAAAATGTGATAAGCTGAATTAGGGATGCAACCGGAGTAAGTTCATAACATCTCATCTTACGTCAAGTTGACACAATTTTGACTGATGTAGCTAATTCCACTTCTCTGTTAGAAAGTTAAAGGAAGAACCTTCTAATAAAGAGTTCAGATTAGTATTAGTTTTTTACAGTGCGTGGCTTGCAACCGTGCAACCGTGTCTCGTCTGTTGCAACTTTCAAAGACGCATTTTTCCTTTAAATATTTTCAGGTTAGATTAGTTACATCCCCTTTTCTAATATTCATTAAAATGTGACGTATTTATAAAATTACAAGCGCAAGGCCGATTTCAAATAAACATCAAATAGTCTTCACTCTGCAGGGCTCGTAGAATTATGAATTTGCGTGGTGTTGCTAATATTTCTAATAAAATGTAAGGTTTTCGTATTAAACATGTGTTTTTGTTATTTCGGGATTCTACATTGTTAACTGGTTTTTTAAGTAATTAGAATCGTGTTTTACATTGTAATAAAAACAATTTACCTAACGTTTTCAATCTGAAAAATAAGCATTTTTATAGGTGTGTCCAACGGGTTTACCAGCGTTAGTGTCTCTTTATAAGTGTATTGTGGTTTAAAAAAATATTGATTTCCTACAAAAACAGAATATTTAGAGAAGTTCTATACGAACTACAAACTTTATCAGTCCTGTTTTTACTATTTTAACAAGTCTATTATTTTACTTGCATTCCGCTTGCGCGAAATAAACCGCCTCTATGCAGTGATCAATTTATCACACTAGTATCGTAATGTACTGTTATCACATAGTTTTTATTTTGATCATCTTACGGGATAAGGACTTACCTAGTAGTTGAAACCGAAAGTAGCTAGTAGTTAATATTAATCAATATGCACAAGTAGTGCAAAGCCATAACCTAAAAAAAAAACCATCCAAGTGCGAGTCGGAGTCGCGTACGAAAGGTTCCGTACCATTTTATTATGTTTTTAGTATTTGTTCATAAAGCAGCAGCAACAGAAACACATCATTTGTGAAAATTTTAACTGACAGTGACAGACAGACGAACAGTCTTCATCTCCCATATCAGCCACAACACGTCCACTGCTAAACATAGGCCCTCGCCCAAAGACTTCCAGAGGGATCGGTCGCAAACTCTCTGCTTCCAATGACTTCCGAATCAACGAACCTAGGACTTTTCAGCCCCAACAGCTATCAGATTTACGAGCCACATGCCACACCCATTGCCACTTCAGCTTTCTAATTCTTTGAGCTATGTCGGTAACTATAGTAAAATCACATCCTAACTTAATTTTTAAGACGTTTCAAAGTGATGTAATGCACTGCATGACACCTATTGAATAAAAAAATGACAAGACCACCCTCGACCATTTCGTATAATATTGTAAAGGAAATGCTTACGTGCCCGATATGTGATAGAACATTTTCTGCAAAAATCGGGTACGCCAGTCACCAAAGAGCACACTATAGACGAGCTGCTGAACATCGAAGCTTATCATCTTCTTCTGCATAGGTTGCCAGAAATAGTCACTGTGGTCAAAATCGGTCAAGGAGACATCATCATCAAGTTTGAGTTTCTCAGTTAAGGGGTTTTTACTCTTTAGTTACGGAACTCTAAAATCTAAAAAAACCGATGCTATGAGCAGACTCCTGAAAACTATCTTCCAAAGAGGGATAGGTTAGTATTCATAGCTCGATGTTCACCGCAGTCAGAATGCCCGAGGGGCTTTGGGACATAGGTTTCTGAATTGGTTTAGATATGTGCCTAGACTGGTACCTACGTAGGATTGACTCGGTTTCCTCCCAGAGGATTTATATTTAATGCGATTATAATGTAAGATGAGTTTTTTATCGATTTCGGAATAATAATGTTGTTATTTGACCCAAGTTACATTAGTTGGTTTGGTACTATCGTCACGTATATTCTGAAGGATTGAGGGCAGCTTGCATGACATTGTGCACAAAGAATGATGGCATGGCAATACATGACCATATACCTACACAAATCTATACTAATATTAGCTGAAGACTTTGTTTGTTTGTTTGAACGCGCTAATCTCAGGAACTACTGGTTCAAAAATAAGACGTGTGCACATTCTCACCATGAATTACATTCAATCTATGTGATAGGCACGCGATAATTGACAGCACAACTCTCACAACGATCGTGCAAACGTCACTGTCACATGTAAAATGACAGATCGTCCCGAGACGCGACGTAACGCGGCGCTGAGCATGTAAAACGGAATCTAATTGGGACGCGTTATTTTAATGAGTGTATAGGGAATAAGGATCTGCCTACGATCGAAAATAAGCTATTGTGGCGTTCAGGGGCCTATGAGATTTAAACACGTGTTCAGTTTTTATGTTTTATTTTTGGAATGTACGGTTTTTTATAATAAGCCAATCCACCGATTTACCAAATACACACACCACTAATTATACGACTCGATAATCATTATCCAATGACAAACTACATCACCAAGACATTCCGCAAGTCTACTACAGTTAAAATGCTAGCAAGTCGAATTATGAATTCCAGCATACCTAATAGGAAGTAGGTCATCTTCCGGTACAATGAAGTTTTTATTGCAGTATTCTTAAATTAAGAATACTGCTTATTATTTTAAAGAATATTTACTAAAACCAATAAATTGTTCTCAAGTGTAAGAAGAGAGTTATGGCGGGAACGAGTTAACAACATGTCGTGCTGCAGTTTTATTTTCATGAAACTTAGATGTAACCCGAGTTGAATTGTATAATTCTGGTGGAATGTTATTCAATTTAGTTCTGTAAAAGTGCACAAGTGTACTGAAAGTAAAAATCAGTGTCAAACATGCAGTTTTCTCGTTGCCTCCAAATCTCCTATTAAGGTTATGGTAAACTTGCCACCGCTTTACTATAGCCCCTGACTTGACGGACTATGACGACTTTGACTGTATTGAAACACTTTGGGCCCGATTTATGAAAAATCGGGTCAATTTGATGCAAAATATAACTTGACACTGGCTAAATGCATACGTGCGAAGCCATAATAAAAGAAAAAAAGAAAAAAAGAAGTGTAAGAAAATGCTTATTTCTTGCTTAAAGAAACCATTTTTTTTCTATGTAGGATAGTTAGGATTAAAAAATAGATATTATGCAGATAGTTGTAGCTAAGTTTAAACCCTATATTTGAGGAAGGTGGTGTTATATGTAAATTTAGCTTTGTCCGTCCGTCGTTTGGACACTTGAATATTATCTACTCGCTTAGCTGTTTGGGAATCAACTTTGCATACATTAAAGCCTCTTGGCCCAAGTTGGCCACGCTTTTGTTGTTAGATAGGACATGATACATCCTGATTTGAATGCATAAATCATGGTTACACTGGCGGGATTTAAATTAAGGGGTAAAGGTTTTGTAAAAGCTGAATTGTGAGGTTAAAAGGTAGATTTCTATTTAATTATTGGACTGAATTTCGCAGAAATGACGTCTGTGGCGCGGTAGGTGAACGCCCGCCTGCGACACATAATGTTGTGAGTTCAATTCCCGCCTCAAACGAATATTTTTGAACAAATATTTGTTTCTAGTCTGTGTATTATATATATTTACAAAAGTATACATATTTTATTATTTCAAAAAACTTAACTTAGGTATTTACAACTTTTAAGTAATTAATAAAAATTAAAAAAATTAGGATATACAGGTCTAGTTTATAATAAAGTAATTTTATAAAAAAAAGAAACAACGAAATCGTACAATAAAGGGGAGAAAAGAGCTTATGTTTTGTATGGAAAAATACACGGCATGCTACCATGCTCTAAAGGTGTCAACATGTTTACACCGGTGCTCCTTTAGTGTAATAATCCGTAAGAACCAATTTCTGACAAATTCCCAAAAGATTACACTACCTACACGACACCATACGGTTAGCGTCTGAATTACAGACCCACCGTATAGCTCAAAAAATTCTATTCCACAGAAAAAAAAAGTTTTTTTTTTAAAGCAAGAAATAATCCTCTTCCTATGAAGCTAATAAATAATTTCTTGATTTTAAGAAAATAATCTTAAAATCATAAGCAATATACTGAATTACAATGTAAAATTCTTAAATTTGGAATATACTGCTTATTATTTTAAAGAACATTTCCTAAATACAAGAAATTATTCTCTAGAATAAGGGAGAAGATTATATCTTGCTTCAGGAAACCTTTTTTCTGTGTATTAGAATGTTTTCAACTCAAGCAAGATTAAGGTCTTGATCGAGTTCAAGCATAAAGTCTTTCAGGTCATGAATTTCTTAAATAAATATTTTTCTAATAATAGTATTTTAAGAACTCTACGGTGGATCTGTAATTCTGACTCCGACCGTACTGTTAAATTATCTCAACTCCACACTTAAGTGATGCTTATTTATCAAACCAATAAAGGAGAAAATGTACAAAAACAGCGAAGATAAAGCATCAGTATGGATTTAGACAAATGTTTTCTTTACAAAAACCTTCTACAGCGACGTGAGGATGGTCAGCTGACTTGATTTAATGGATAATAATGGATGACCAGAGTGTCACCACTTTGTTTGGACTTGAAGAACTCCTTAAAGAATCTAAGTGAAAAATCTAAATGCGGTAGCATGGACGGACAGTTAAAATATTCAAAGCTCTTTGTTGAGATTTTTTTGCGAGATTTTTTTGTCTACCAACTTGGTGATAGCAAGGTCTAATAGAACTTTTGTATAGTATAAATTTTAGGCAAAATCATTCCATCGAATAGTACATCTTCCAGGGATTACAGCGTCATCGTCATGAATAGCATGGATTAATTGCTAACTAGGTTAGACATAAAAAGGGCAATATTTAGAACTAATTGAGCAGGTGAAGTTGGTGGGGACGATATCTTCTAAGGGTCTTTTCCACTTCGCCTGAAGAGCCAAGAAAGTCGCCTGCCAGGTCCTTACATGAACTCTTCAATGTCCATAAAGATCTGAGATAATAAGCACCCGGGTCCATAAAGGTGACTCCAGTCAAATTATTATTTTGGTATCTATTGATGACCGTAAATTTACATAAGCATTAAGCACCCATTCCTCAAAGGCGACAGTGCGTAGGTATTCTAGTTTCCAAAATGCCAGCCTGCTAATATGCTCGAAAACGACTTGTTTGCCCCATGTCAGATGAACGATGGGCCAAAATAACAAAGGAATAGTCCCTCATAGGGACACGACCACGCGACAGACCAAGGCGACGATAGCGGGATGGCGGGATGATTTAACTCCTATAGCAATGATTGGTGTGCCAAAGCTACAGATTGTGACCAATGGAAGAAAGGTAAAGAGGTCTTTGCCCTGCAGTAGAAAACTAAAAAGGCTCTTAATGCCGCTATTTATCAAATAAACCGTTATTTGCCCCGCACTATTTCTCTTTTCGGGTTCATAAACAAGTGTTTACCAACAAGATGGTTCAAAGGAAGTTAGACTCAAACCAAGTTTGTGATATTACGTATGGATAGTGGTCTCTAATACTTCCATCTCTATTGGTAAATAGTGCAGGGACGGCTACAGGATCAGACAAATTCGGCTACAGAAATAAAACTTAGTACCTATGCGACGAATTGAGAACCCCCTCCATTTTTGAAGTCGGTTATACATTCACATCTATCTATAATTACGTACTAGTTTTTGCCTGCGACTACGTCTTTTATTGAAATTTGAACACAAAATCTTAATAACAACGCACTGAACTTGTAACTCACATAACAATAAATTCATGTTGAACCTACCAATTAATGGGTAAAATTCCGATGGTAGAGTTAAACGTCAGAATTCCTAATAATATTCCTTATCAGATTATAATTTTTCGGTCTAAGAAACGCGAGTTTCGACCTTGGTCAAAGAGATTTATTTTATAACGGAGTAGAGCGAGCGTTTGCAGGTCTAAAATAGTTCCTTTCGAAGACGAATCGAAAACGTGATATGAAGTATATTATATATTTTAAAGGTATGTTTTTTATTTGTATATCACGACATAGTATAAAACAAAGTCGCTTTCTCTGTCCCTATGTCCCTTTGTATGCTTAAATCTTTGAAACTACGCAACGGATTGATTGATGCGGTTTTTGTTAATAGATAGAGTGATTCAAGAGGAAGGTTTATATGTATAATAACATCCATTAAATAGTAGAGAAGCACTGTTATTTTTGAGGTTTCTAATATGATGTCGTAAATAATTACATTTTTTCCGCTTACATTGCAAACGCAGGCTGAACCCTACGAGTTTTATCAAAATAATGTACTAAGTATTGTACACATTGAAAAGTCCGTGATGGTATATGATAACCCACAATAACTTTTTTTTTGTCATTTACTTTTTACGACAAATAATGGCTAATTTTCGAAGCGATTTTAACCAATACAGCATTAATCCTTAACCAATTAAATAACTTGAATACATTGTTCATTTAATATAGATCTATATGGCCCTTTACACCGTATGATTTAAGTGAATATTTTTGAAGATATTACAGATTTAAAAATTGCGGGACGTAGCGTTTGCGGCTGTACCGGCCGGCCGCCCGGTGCGGTAAAAAAATGTAAAAAGTAAATAAGTAAAAATGTAGTATATGAATTTAGATATTCCAAAGATAGCAGGAAATCTTCATGGTATAGGGAAAGGGGGATTGTTTTACTCCAAATTTAACGCGTGCGGGCCACGGGCAGTAATTAATAAATCAAAACTACTGAATCGATTTTAATCACATAGTCTATATATTTTATACCCGTGCGAAGCCGGAGCGGGCCGCTATGTTTTTATATACAACGTTCACAGTTTTTCTGTAGTGTATTTAGTATCAGCATTGCACCCGTGCGAAGCCGGGGCGGGTCGCTAGTTATAAATATTCATAGAAAACGCAATGGTTGACACGTTTCGGATTCGTTTTGATAGAAATTATAT
The DNA here is from genome assembly GCA_951213275.1 of Idaea straminata. Classification (NCBI taxonomy): domain Eukaryota; kingdom Metazoa; phylum Arthropoda; class Insecta; order Lepidoptera; family Geometridae; genus Idaea; species Idaea straminata. The sequence continues at coordinate 1,576,804 of OX577862.1, forward strand.
CAAAAGGCAGAATTGTACGATACTCTAAAGTGTCGCGCGAATTGTAATGTATAACATTTATTTATTTGAAGTCAATTAACACGATTATAGAAACCAATTAAAGCAATAGACTAATTAGGACAAATCATTCATACATTTCTCTCGCAAAAATCCAAACACACTGACAATATCAATTTCCATTCGTCCGCAAACAGAGCAGTTTCAGCACTTGCATCTAGGAGAGCGTTAATCGCGTTGATGTTGCGGAGAATGGGAGACTTAGAATGGGAGACTGTGTGAGATCTGTGAAAAAATCACGATGGTCGCAACGCAATTCGGTTTTCATATAAATACAAACAAAATAGCTAAAATTCGCTGAGAGTTTTAGATACCCTGATTTTAGAAGTTCGCCTACGGCAAAGTCAATAAGGAGGGTTATGTGATCACGATTACTTTCTTTTTTGTTTTTGTTCTTTTTCATTGTAACTTAGATATCTTTGGACCTTGGTCAAAACGGTACGGGGCGCGGGGTTTTACTCGTAATGTTCCGCTGTTTTATCTGATTTACAAGTCTCTTCGGGTGCTCGATATTTAACGGTACTTCTTTCGAGGGTCTGTGACATCAAGAGTTTTATGCCTTTATTATTTTATAGATAAATATACAAACACCTTGACCTAGTATTCCAGGTATATTGTATTAGGTTTCTATTCGGGCTAGTATTTCTCACTAAACCTATTTATCTTCAAGAGCGGAGCTTGAGAGAGCGGTGTTGGTCTAATATCTAGAATTTCATTTCGAGTCGTGGATTCGAATACCAGCCGGCAGTGCACCACTTGTCCTTTCTTAAGAGGAAAGGGTACCGGGGGCTCTGTCCATACAAACGTAGTCGACTGTTTTCTTCCTGGTTAATGGCCTAGAGCAAATCTTTTCTTTTATATCTTAATTTGTATGATAATTAGAAAATGAAAAAAAAAAAACAATACATAGGAGCATAGTCATGGCAATTATAGGTTTTATGGCACAAAAATATTTGTGCTAGTGTCATTATCCAGGGAGGAAACAGTCGACTACGTTTGTATGGAGAGAGCGCCGGTACCCTTTCACATTGAGTAAAATTTATGTGTTCTATTAACATTGCTCTTGCGATGAACGAAAACATCTTGATAAAACCAGCAGCTTAGTTGGTTCCAGACGAATTTTTCATGATGACATCCGTGTTCAATTTCTATTTTCAACCCTTTATTTTGTTCCGTGTTCTACCCCCAACAATTTGAAATGAATTAGCAGAAGGTCGAAAAGGTTGAAAATTTATCTCAAAATTATGTGATCTAATGTAACTCGTCAATGACGTCAAAAATTATTTGGGCAGCAGCAGTTTGTCCGAAAAGTAAGCGGCTATACAAAAATTCGGCCAATAAAACCGAAAATTAGATAAATAAAACGTCCCATCACTAGTTTACCCACGCAGTTAGGTAAAAATCCAAGGAATATATTCGGAAATGACCTCTATAGATACATCCTGAACCGCGGCTTCAGTGATACATCAAACGGGAACTTATTGCTTTGATATCCGAATATTGCTTTATACATATATTTACTGTTTACGATTAGTTTTACATCTTTCCTAAACCTTTAAGCACCTATTTACTATAGGTACAGTGTGTTAAGAAAACTATATAATCCCTCTTAGTGAGCATGGTCACAAAAAAACCTCATGAGTGTCTTGTGCCTTCTTCTCATTGGTGGGCACGTTCTGAAGGCACAGGGCCTAACTTAGTTTTTAAGACTATTCAAAGTGAACCCATGCAATTGTATGATTCCAAATGAATAGGAAAAAAGACTTTTCATTTAAGTGTACTTACATGAAGGTACTCCTGGAACTTAATCAAAAAAATTGTAAAAATCTATTGCATTTTATTATTTGAAACGAAACATTTTTTTGACAAGTACCTAAGAGGAATTAAAGAGTTAGTCTTTGCCTAGTTCAGATGACTGATGAAGCTATAGAGCTTCAGAGAGATCTAAGATAAATTCTTTAATATAAACACAATTTTTGTATTACATAAAAACAAAGCTTAAGTCTAAGTGTGACATTAGTTCTACATCTAAATTAGACGTTTTTATTTCCCTAAGGGCTTTCTGGATAGATTTAAATATAAACTAGATTTTAACATTTAATTACAAACAACGCAAAACTATACAGTGTGTAACAAATTATCTCTTTGCTACTGAAAGGGGTCATTACTAAAATATATAAGAAAGGGTGGAAAAATAAACTAATTTGCTGAATTTTTCAAAGAAATTTTCAAGATGTGGTAACACCGTTATTTGCAGAGGGCCCTAAGGTTGTTGTCAACATTTTAAAAATTCTCAAACACTGGACAAAACAGAGTAATTTATCTAAACTTGAAAATATTTTTGTCGGTATTTACCTTTTTTTTTGGCCAAGGTCTGGAAGTACATATTAACAGGGATACCACTGTATTTGTTACACACTGTATAAACCTACCTCTATATTTATTAAAATAAATCTAATTAGTCCAAGAAAATCCGTGCCCAAACAATTAGGTTTCTCGTATACCTATCAAACTCAATTATTCTTGCAAATCTCGCCGCAGATAAATTGAACTACGCGTCATGAATGAATGAAAAGAATTGACTGAGTGAACGGAAATGAACGAATAGGAACGAATGTTTTGTTTACTTTGACATTTCCTATTTATATCCAGTTACATCATATTGTACGACCTCTATGGCTTGGTGGCCAAATACCTGTTTCAAAAGGTTGCGGTTTCGATGCTTATTCTATTCGATAATTTTTATAAACAAATATCTGTTGAGGTCTGGGTATTTCTGTTTCCAAAAAAAAGTATACAAGAGTTTTCTATTTGTTGTCTGGTCAACATAACATAAGCCTAGTTGACTTGGGGCTAGACGGCGATGTGTGAAAAATCCTGCAATATTTATTTATTTATACAATACAACAGTAACTACCTGTTTTTGTTTTTGGTAAAACGTGTTTTTTGATAATTATTATTATGAATTGCATACATATGAAATATGAATAATGTTCTTCGTTCGGTTTTTCAAATGCATACATCTTGGAAACCGAGCTTTTCTCGGGTTTGGAACCTGGATAAATCGATTCCTTGAGTCGAAAACCCCGCATACTAAATTTCATGAAAATCGTTGGAGCCGTTTCCGAGGTCCTGATTATATATTTACAAAAATTGCTCGTTTAAATATATTAGATATAGATACAATAGAAACAATCTTAATATAGATAATTAAAATTTACAACTACGCGTCCGCATCGTGATTGAATGACCGGAATTGACCGAGTGAACGGATTCGAACGAATGTTAGTTAACCCTGACATTTCCTACATACAACATACTTACAATATTAACCTTTTGTAAGGGCGTGTTTATAATAAATTCATCAGTAATATGCCCTTTGAACGTTTCGTATTGTGGAAAAGTTTACAATGGTTAACTTTATTTGATTTGTACATTGAATTTGATTAATTCAGCGAACGTTGCTCTACTAACGATGGGTTTTGGACTGATTTTAAGGCTTATTTTGTTCGCAAAATAATAAAAAAAATGTTTTTTGTCTGTTAAAAATCGAAATCTAACATAATTTTTGATACGCGCTTATAGAACATTATCAGACTAACAAAACCTTAGGCTTTGAAACTGAATCGAACTCTGTACACCTAAATAAACAAAAAACTGTTCCTCTTACCATTATTAGGTATGTCAGACGGATGTCCTCTAAAAACAGCACTAAATCCAATCTCAAACAACATTAAACATCGCATTAAATGCACAAAAAGTAACTAACTAACTACCCTATTTCGCTATAATTAGGTCCCCTACCCAAAGATAATTAAATTACAGCCGCATAGAGAGACCATCTAAACTTCTCCTTGAAACTTTAATCATAAATCAAATGTGACATGCAAGTATATATATAAATTAAATAACCGGGAAGTGGATCAAAATTAAGTTGCAAGATTCCACCCGAACATACAAACATACATACATAAACTGCAAGTTAAATAAAAGCTTTTAAAAAGGTAATATGTAAAGCTAATCAAAGCAAAGTTGATTAAGCGTCCACCAGCTAGGTTATTGCAGATCAAAAATTAGGGCAGATGTTCTGCAGGTGCGACAGAATTAGGAGGGATTAGGTTGTCTTAAAACAAGAATAAATTTAAATGTAGGGCAAAAAAGGAAAGGTAAATTATTAACTTCAATTATTGAAGAACAAATAAAGTACAGAACAGTACAAATGGTAATCAAAGAGAGAAAGAGAAAGAAATAATGTAAAAACGAAAGAGTTGATAGCGTTTCGTTCTACCTACTATTGTTGCGTTTCGCTATGCTCCAAAAACCACTACAAACTTATTGATAAAACTGTTGGAAAAATCTAAATGATTTACACAGCAATAGTAACTTCAAACCATTTTCAGGGCCATTTTAGTGCCTGGAACCTGTATTAGATGGTGTGACTTAAAGGAACGCCTCTCTATAACACTGTATATTGCTAAATATCTTTGCCCGTATCCCACAAAACAGTCGAGCAGTCCAACTATTCATAAATACGGAGCGAAGGGGTCGACATTTGGCAACAAAGCTTGCCCTAAGGGTATTTAACTTTTTTAGGTTAAAATTTAAGGTCAAACACTTTAGGTTAATTCTAATTGATAATTTATTAAGTTAAGTAGCTGTGGTTTTACTGTAATGGCTCGAGAGGATTTTTTGTATAAAAATATTATTTATCTTCTATAATATAAAAATGAATCGCAAAATGTGTTGGTAAGCGCATAACTCAACAACGCCTGGACCAATTTGCCCAATTCTTTTTTTGGTCTGTTTGTTATTATCAGGAGAAGGTTCTTATGAAATAAAAAATTAAGAAAGTTGCGCAGAAAATTATTACGCGGGTGAAACCGCGGGGCGTAGCTAGTTTATTATTAAAACTAAATTACAGCATCCTTACAGCTAAACCAATACGATAAAGTAACCAACAAAAATAAAATAAATCATTAATATATGTAATATTAGCAACATGTCCTGCTGCAGTTTTATTTTCATCAAACTTAGTTGTAACCTGAGTTGAATTGTATAATTCTGGTGGAATGTAATTCAATTTAGTTCTGTGAAAGTGCACAAGTGTAGTGAAAGTAAAAATCAGTGTCAAAAATGAAGTTTTCTCGTTGCCTCCATATCTCCTATTAAAGTTATGGTAAACTTGCCACCGCTTTACTATAGCCCCTGACTTGACGGACTATGACGACTTTGGCTGTTTTGAAACACTTTAGACCCGATTTATGAAAAATCGGGTCATAATTTGATGCAAAATATAACTTGACACTGGCTAAATGCACAAGCCGTGCGAAGCCATAATTAATAGCAAAAAAAATATGCCTACGTTATAATAGTTATATGTATGCCAAATTTTAACCTAATCCGTCCTTTAGTTTGAACTATGTGTTGATATATCTGTTCAGTTGCTAATTTGTCCAGCTGCGAATCTATCAAGTTGCTAAAATTTATATTTCAAGATGTATTTCAGTTAACAATAGCTCGCCTATTCAGAATATTTATTAGAATGAAACGATCACGCCTAAAGAACATGATATGAATGATGGAAATCTTACTTTTATTGCCCATCTTTATTATAATTGGATCAAAATATAGGCTAAAAGACAGGACGTGAATACGGAAATAGAAGTTTTTATCGATCAATTTATGTAAGACTAGCCGATAGATACGTCCCAAGGTTTTAACAGCTTGTAAAGTGCCATATTCTTTTCAATGTAACATTTTCAAGTGACTGATTTTATAACGTAAAAATTAATAAATTAATATTTTTTTATCACAGTTGCTCACAAAGTGGATTATTAAACCGCTTTTAGGTTCATGATCTAACATATTACGCACACGTGCTTTTTACATTACCACGATATCCTGATAAGATAATAAGTTATCCTGATAAGTTAAATTCGTATCTTACTGCTAATTACATGTTAGGTAGATGAACATTCTTAATTTAACTGGGTTATACTGTTTTGATGTATAAAAAGGTAGGTATGTAAAAAGGTAAAGGAAAGGTAGTAAACATAACCTACATTTTTTTAAAATATACTCAAAAAATATTTACCTTTTTCTGTTTTTTAAACAAAAATATTTTGTTAAATTTTTATTATTAACAAGTATTTTCTTTTATTCGCAACTGTGATAATTAACGTCGTACGATTTGATCATTGCATCTCAGCTGAACCGCCTCTATGCAATAATAAATTTTCCACACTTGTATCGTAATGTACTATATCCTGTCATCATATTTTGATTTCACTACGTAACTTGGGAGCGTTTTGCTTTGTCATGCCTTATTCGTACAGCAAGGGAATGGAATCAGTTGCCTGCGTCTGCCTTTTCTGACGTGTACAATTTGGGGGTCATAAAGAAGCGAATCAATAAAATAAATATTGTGGGATAATTCACAAAACGCCATCTAGCCCCAAGGCAAGTAACTAGACTTGTGTTACGGGTGCTAGACAACGGATATACTACTTATATACTTTTCTTTTGTAAATATATACTTATAATACATAGAAACAACCAGACCACAGACAAATATCTAAGCATAAATACTTGTTTGAGACGGGAATCGAACCCGCAACCCTGTGTTTGGCAGTCCGGCATGGTGCATGCCAACTGGGTCGTCAAATAGGTATCTTCAAGGAAAGCGTGCTATATCTTACATCGCATAGTTGCCTGCTATCAGGCAGATGTGATAGTAGTCAATGCTGGCTTATTATAATACTGTGTCTATAAATCACTATGGACTGACAATTGTCATCAAAAAATGCGTTCATTCGATTTTCGCCATTTTGGCAATGAGAACTGTCTTGGAAGGTGTGAAATTACTTGGAACTAATACTAATCATGAACAACAATCAACTTTTATTAGTTAAAATGTCCCAATAGTTTCTTTCGTACTGTGTATCATAGGATATCTAAGTATGTTTGAAACGGATGGTGCTAATCCAACCTGTGTTATTACTTATGAGAACTCTTTGGTTTACAAGAAGTTTTCACGTCTTTACTGCGTCTCTCATGCAGCCTACCCGATTCTTTATCAATCCGCAGTTCCCAGAGGAATTGAATATTACAGGATCTACCCAAACTCCAGAGTGCTATTCAACGCATTGATGAACCTTAGTAGATTAAGGTCTTATCCTCGAGTGATTTGTGACGTCCGACTGACGTCTGAATGAATTAGTTTATATTCACGTGACGTATAACCGTATCCCAAGAAAATATAACCTAATCTTGTAAGAATTACTTCCAGAAATTATTCATTAACTAGGTACTTTATTATTCCGCTCGAGAGCCCAGACTTCCTAGAATAAAGGGCCGCCTAATTAGTAGCAAATCAGGCATGAGAGTGAATTACTTGAAATAAATTATACTTGTGTTTGGTTTGAAGCTTGTTAAAACTCACTTAGACTTAAATTTCGTAGGTAATTATTATTATTTCTTTGGGAACAAAAGAAAGACTTCTAATAACAGATTACTTAAGCTTTGGAAATTGAAATTAGAAGTTAGTTAAATTCAAAATTCGGGAAAATTAACTTAATCTCTATACTTATAGATAATTCTCATGTCGCGGTATTATGGTTACCAAAGTCCCCCATAACGGCTGAACCGATTTGTATGAACGTTTTTTGTGTATATTCGTTAGGTCTGAGAATCGACGAACATCAATTTTGTTTTGTAGGTATATGGCAAAACAACGTTTACCGAGTTTGTTTAAAACTTAATTTTAAAAATTTAAGGAATTTTCAAAATGTGGTAACAATATTATTGGGAGTGGGTCTTTAGATTAATACATAACGGTTATGTCATATTAAAAAAAAATCTTAAATTCTGGGTAAATTAGGGTAATTTTCCCAAACTTTTTTTTTAATTTTTACTTAATATTCGGAATTTTTAGCTGAACACTAAAAAAGGTTTACCTAATTATATGACACCATTGGGTAAAAACGGGACCCTATTTGATTTAGAAAAATATATTAAAGTGGGGCTCCCATACAACATAGTACGAAACCCTTCAGGTCGGGAGTCTGACTCGCACTTGACCGGTTTTGTATATTCCTTCAGAAGTCAAGATCGGAATATAATCGGGTTATCTCACTGGGTTTAGCTAAGTTATATTTATAATCATTTCAAGATAATAAATCAACTATATGCCACGTAAACAAATACGCGTAGAGAGAGATAACGATGTAAATGTTATTTATTGCCTCAAATTTACTGTACGCTTTTTTTTCCGGCACTTATTATGTGTGCTACAAGGTATAAGAGGTCGGCTATTTACTTAGGTATGTAAATAGCCCTTCGGTTCACCCCGTGTAGCTTTTCTCTTTATTAAAACTGCATTTCTGTTCAAGTATAGAAAGAACATTGCTCTTTATAACCGACTTCAAAAAAGGAGGAGGTTATCAATTCGGTTTTATGTCATATTTTTGCATTTGCACACATAATTATGCTAATTCAAACTCCGCTTTACTTTTCCGTCCAGCCCACACATGCTAATTAAAGAGAACTGACAATTCCAAAAGAGAACTGAGAATTGACGAACTGACCTTTGTTAAAATAATTGTTAGTAGGTTTTTTTTTTGTTATTAATTTTGTTAAGTAATTATTATTAATTTTCATAATCGTAATGTAATTTTCAATTATAATTGTAGTTTATTTTATGACATGAAATAATTTTTAGATCTGACATACTTAATATTATCCTTTTACAACGTAACTTTTTTAAATTTTAAAATGTTGTTTTTTTTTACATGGTGACTTATTTTCGGTTATACCAGAGTGCACGTTTACATTCTCTACTGACATTTTTTATTGTTTTATCTTTTTTTTTTTTTTTTTAATTTTTGATTTTGTTTATAATAATATTCATGTTTTGTAGTTACACTGGGACGGTTGAGCGGACATGTCTCAGTCTGCACAGTGTTCCGCTCCGGGGGGGGGGAGTGGTGTAGGAGCCTGTTCTCTGGGGGACTCATTAATTTGTCCACATAGGTGTCCTCATTGTCCCTTGCCCCGTTGTTTCAAGACTCTTACCGGTTTAAAAATACATTTAGCTAAGGTGCATAATATTAGGGCCAGTCCTCGTGGGACTGCTGCAGGTGTGCCGCAGACACAGCCTCTCTCTAGCCAGCCAGTGGATACGGACTCACTTTGGGGTTTGTTAGGTGGTATGAAGAATGAGGTGCCGGTGGTTAGGCGCATTCCTCGGGGAGCTCGTGCTAGTGTGGCGGTGGCTCTTAAGCGTTGCATCGATCGGGTTGTGTCATCTAATTGTGAACAAAGCTGGAGGGACTTATTTACCTTTCCCTATAGAATTCTGCACGTTAATAAAGATGAGAAGGTGAAGATGTCTTTGACCCAAAAAATTAAAAACAACTGCATACAGTTACCACCGTCACAAGATGACCCGTGCACGTCCTCGGTCCGGCGGCACAGACCATATAACATTTTCAGGAGGGTGGAATCTAAGGTGGGCGAAGGGGACTTGAGGGGGGCTGGTCAATTGTTGTTTTCTGACGATGCAATCGCCCCGGACAGCGAGGAGACTCTTCAGGCTCTTCGTTGCAAGCATTCTCCTTTGGCTTCCACTGCCCAGTCTTGTGTAGTTCCTGATTTCGATTGTGTGAAACCCACTATATCTCCGGATACGGTGTTGTCGCCCATTATGTCGTTTAAGGCAGGCACTAGTGCGGGTTTGGATGGTCTTTCCCCTCAGCACATTAAATATTTAGTTGTCTGTCGGCTGGCGATATTGGGAGGGAGTTGCTCCTCAGCATTGTTGGCCTGGTGGATCTCATGTTGAGTGGCAGGGTCAATGGTTCAGTCCTTGAGGTTCTGTACGGTGCTAACTTATGTGCTCTAAGGAAAAAGGATGGGGGAATCAGGCCTATCGCGGTGGGCATGACTTATAGAAGACTGACTTCCAAGATCGCGTGTGAGCGTGTCTCATCGTCCTTGAGCGTCAGGTTTCAACCTCTTCAAGTGGGTTTTGGCTCCCGAGGTGGTTGTGAGGCAGCTGTGCACGCGGCCCGCTCATTTTTGGAGGCTCTAGGTTGACTTACGGGAAGCACGCCCTGCAGTCTGCGGTGGGCTGTCAGCAGGGGGATCCCCTCGGACCCGCAATTTTTAGTTTGGGTATCCATCCCTTTATTTCTTCTTTAAAATCCAGCTTCAACCTTTGGTACTTGGATGATGGTACTTTGGGTGGGAGGCCTGATGTCGTACTCGATGATTTGAAGGCTCTTATGGAAAGTTTCTCGACCGTTGGCCTGAATCTCAACTTTTCTAAGTGTGAACTTTATATTCCCTCCCAATTGTCGGATGATGATAAGCGTGATGTGGTCTCCAGCTTTAGGGATGTGGCACCGGACATCCAATTGGTCGCCGAGGAGTCCCTGCGGTTGCTGCGTGCACCACTTCTTGATGGTTCTGTACCAAATTTCATCTCTGAACAAAACCGCAAGTTTAGGGAGTGCTCTGTTTGTCTGAAGGAGATAGGTGCACATTATGCGCTTACCATTATCAGGTTCTGCCTTTTCGTCCCGAAGTTTACGTATGTGCTTAGGTGCGCTCACCTGTGGAAGTTCCAAGGGTTGTTGGCGGAGGTTGACGAGTGCATTAGGGACATGTTATCTTCAGTCCTGAATTTGCCATTGAGGAACAAAGCGTGGGCTCAAGCCTCTCTTCCGGTGCGGTTCGGTGGCATAGGTGTGCGTAGGGTGTCTTCTGTGGCTTTGCCGGCTTTCTTGGCTTCTGCGTACGGGTGCCTCGAACTCTTTAACCAAATTGTGGGTCCTTCGTTGGGTTTGGTCGAGGTTGCCCGTCTTTTGGAGGCACGGAGTGAGTGGGATGTGCTTTGCTGCATATCTCCCACCTGTTTGTCTTCTCAAAGGTCTTGAGATGAATTGTTGTGTGAACGGTTGCAGCGGGAGCTTGTTGGTTCGCGTGTGGACTTGTCGGAGCGGGCTCGTTTGCTTGCGGTGTCCCAGCGGGAGTCTGGTCTATGGCTCAACGCGGTACCTTCACCTCATACTGGGACGTTTCTAGACGACATTACTCTGTCATTAGCTATTGGTCTACGTGTGGGGGTCAGGACGGTCCAGCCTCATCAGTGTCAGTGTGGGCAGCCGGTCGACGAGTTGGGGCATCATGGTCTCTCGTGTCAGCGAAGTGCGGGTCGCATCCCTCGCCATGCCGCTTTGAACGACGTAATCCGTCGGGCACTTGCGTCGGCGAACATTCCGGCAATATTAGAGCCAAACGGAATTGTTCGATCGGATGGCAGGAGGCCCGACGGATTATCGCTCATTCCCTGGAGGCAGGGCTTGTCTTTGGTGTGGTATGCGACGTGTGTGGATACGTTGGCACCTTCACATGTGCTGTCCACGTCCGGACAGGCTGGGGCAGCGGCCGCGCAGGCGGAGTGCCTTAAGTCCCGCAAATATGTGGACCTGGCGGGCAGTTACATGTTCGTTCCCGTGGGGGTAGAAACTATGGGAGCTTGGGGCCCTAGTGCCCATTTATTTTTTAAGGACCTGGCGGGGCGTCTTTGTGCGGCATCAGGTGACCGAAGGGCTGGCGGCTTCTTCACTCAAAGGGTGAGCCTGGCTATCCAGAGGGGGAATGCCGCCAGTCTCTTGGGGACGATGCCGCGTGGAGACGCTCTGAACGGTATTTTTTATTTGTGATATGTATGTGTGTTATTATTATTATTTTTGTTTTTTTTTATTTTTTTTTGTTTGTGCAATTCAATGTTTGTGTTCATTTAATTTAATCTAATTTTAAGTGTGATTTTATAAAAATAAATGGTTAACTAAGAGAACTGATAAATCTATTGCTGCTGTATTTTTAATTTAAAAAATTAAACTACCTACCTACTTTTTCTGATTAAGTCTCAAGTACTGTTAGTAAATAGTTTAGAGAAAAACCTCAAAAATCTAGAAATCGCTTTAAGCGATAAAGTCGCCTGTTTGTACAATAAGCTTTCACGTCCTTTTTCTTATTTTCAATTTTTTGTGTGTTGTACAAATAAAGTGTTTACCTATCTATCTATCTATCTATCTATCTATCTAAAATAGGGTTAATAAGTAAGACAGGTAATAAGAGCCAGTAATAAGGTTTTTTGGAAACCTTTATATTAGTGACAAAATAGCAAGGAAATAAACAAACGAATTGCTTTTCAGATTGATAATAAAGTAAATATTTATCTAATGACCAATTTTAAGTATTTTTACCTATTTTTATGAAATATTTAGTTTTTAATAAAGCTACCAAAATCGACCTTTGTTTTAAGCAACTAACTCTAAGTAATCAAATACTCTTTTTTTGTTATTTGGATATAAATGGATATTGTAGTTTGATAACCATATTTTTGTTTATTGTGGTTGAAAACATGATATGAACAACTTCGGTCGATAAAAAAATGTTAGAAAACAGAGAATTATTAGATCGTTTATCGGGTTTTATTCAAAAATAGTTAACGTTTGTTTCTAAAAATGAATCAAATGATAGGTTTTGACCTCTAGGAACTATATTTGTGGATAATAATGCTAAAATGCGCGTTCGGGAAGCTTCGCAATATCTTCTCGTCACAAATACCACAGAGCCTCAAGACGAAGGTTTTCAACCAATGTGTGTTACCAGTGATGACATACGGATCCGAAACTTGGTCGCTGACTATAGGCCTCGTTCAAAAGCTCAGAGTCGCTCAGCGGGCTATGGAGAGAGCTATGCTCGGAGTTTCTCTACGTGATAGAATCCAAAATACGGAAATCCGTAGAAGAACCAAAGTCACCGACATAGCCCTCAGGATTAGTAAGCTGAAGTGGCAATGGGCAGGTCATATAGCTCGCAGAACTGACAACCGCTGGGGAATAAAGGTTCTCGAGTGGCGGCCGCGATGCAACGCGAAACGGAGTGTTGGGAGACCAGCTGCCCGGTGGACCGACGACATTGTAGCGGTCGTGGGTAGTCGGTGGATGGAGGCGGCTCAGGACCGCTGTTTGTGGCGTCGTATGGGGGAGGCCTATGTCCAGCAGTGGACGTGCATGGGCTGACATGATGATGATGATGAATGCTAAAATATTTGGCATATCGATCAAATATAACAGTTAGCACGCAGCACGCTACGTTTTTTAGAGCGGGGGCTAAGGTAATGTATGGGCCGACACACGGTACTGGAAGAGCGCTTTAAGGTGACCGTTTTTACCCGCAGGTACGGTCGCCTGCATAATTGCAGACCCAACGTAGAGCTCCAAAACGGCTGTTATCAGAATGTTTTCAACACGAGCAAGATTCTAGATACCTGCTTTAGGTGAAGTTTAAAGTCTTCTTACTCATCCATTTATCAAACAAAAATTATTAGAATGAAAATATACTTAATAGACTTTAAACTTCACCTAAAGCAGGTATCTAGAGTCTTGCTCGTGTTGAAAACATTCTTATAACAGCCGTTTTGGAGCTCTACGGTGGGTTTGCAATTATGCAGGCGACCGTACCTTAGGTAATTTTTCTATTTAGGTTCTGCTCTCTTAAAAATTAAAAAAAAACACATAAATTTAAGTAGGTAGGTAAGTATGTAAGTATACATAGTACATAGGTTTTAATTTATTTTTAAACTAGCTGCGCCCCGCGGTTTCACCCGCGTTTGTCCCGATCCCGTGGGAATATCGGTTATTCGATTTTTTCTCACCTTTTAAACCTTCCCTAGACCTCCACGAATAATTCAAGACCAAGATAAGATAAATCCGTTCAGCCGTTCTCGAGTTTTAGCGAGACTAACGAACAGCAATTGATTTTTATATATATAGATGTACAGATTGGTCGGTTGGCACTGGCAGTAACAATTGTAAGTAGGTACTGACGTCGCTTACTCTTTTACCTTAGACCACGCGCCCACAAATAAATTATAGCGCAGAACAACCCTTGTTTTATCTTTATGTTGCGTGGCGATACGTGCCCCTCTCGGCTACTTCTGATTTCGGCCCCACCATCAGCAGTGAGCAATTTACGCCTTTTGTAAGAGGCCCTCGCTCTGATAGCATTGCGGTTGTAACTTGTAGAAGCGAACGTTTTATATGAACATGCCACGTCTTACTGCAGAGCATGGGCCTCTTTCCAAAATAAATCATTTTAAACCGACATTAAAAAAAGGAAGAGATTTGATTCGACTTGTATGTTTTTTAACCGACTTCAACAAAAGGAGGAGCTTATTCGACGCGTTTGTTTTAGATTTTTTTAAATGTTTTAGCGATTGAAAGAAAAGCTTCAATTTGTCACTTAACAATTCAGTAATGCTTTAATTTATTTTCCACTGTTTTTTTGTTTATTTTACCATATTTTTTACTTAGTTTTCACATTCAAATTACTACTTGACACTTTAGATTATGCAACCTCACTAACCTCCATCCCGAAAACCTTAAAAACGACACCATTTAAGTTAATAATGCCTTCTACATGTTATATAGACATTAAAAATATAGGTTTTAATCCTTTCCAAGAAACCAAACTGTATTCACGTATAAGAAGTAAATTCCCATTCCATATTAATTTGGCAAGAACAAACCAACAGTATCGAATTATAATCCACTAAGTTTACCCGGAAATTCTCTCATTATCCACCCGGATCACGGTTCGCATGCCCGGGTGTTGCCAAAATTTATGAAAATCTCCACAGTTTAATTGGTATAGATTATGTTGGATACTTGGCTGTATAGAAACTTTTTAATTGTAGCTTTTACCACTATGAGGGTAAAAAAAAAGAAGTTCTACATTCTGCTTTAGCTTATTTTTACGCGATGATAAATTTTAATTCTGTTAACACGGGTCGCGATCGAGTTGCACCGATCATAGTCACGGTTTTCCCGTGATCGGTGCAACTCGATCGAAACATCAAGTAAATAGTAAGTAGTTAAAGCATGATCACGGCCAGACTTTAAGATATGAAGTTATTCCTAAAATTATGCGTCGAAAGATGGTGCCTACCAAATTGGTTGTTTAATGGTCATAGCTGCAGTGAAACCCGATTCATCAAGTTTTTTTTTAAACAAAATAGGCTTACATTTGACCTCATCTGACCTGATGGGAAGCAAAGATGAGGTCGAAGATGTAGCATGCTCGCCTAGAAGGTACCTATTCACTCTGGACTTACAACGTAAAACAGGCAGCTGTAGCTAATTCAACCAATTTGTTAAAAAGTTAAGGCAAGGAGTAGAAGGTTTTAAGTAAGAGAAACTACACACCTTAGATACATCTAATCCACGTTGTGAAGCATTTATGACTTCACACCCGTTAGGTACATTTGGTTTTTGCAAGTAGCCCTCAACTCTTTTAGTCAATTTTGAAAAAGTTTTATGGTCAAAAATTAAAATGTAATGTCTATGACTAGATCATTATTTTTCGAAGAAATAATGATAACTAGATGCGCCACGCGGTTTCACCCGCGTAAGTCCCGATCCCGTAGGAATATCGGGATAAAAAGTAGCCTATGTGTTAATCAAGGCCTCCAGCTATCTAGATATCTAGATTTCATCATAATCAGTCCAGTAGTTTTTGCGTGAAAGAGTAACAAACATACATACACACACACGCACACAAAATTTCACATTTATAATAGGTATTAGTAGGATACACAAGCTTTCATATATTATGGACAGTTATTATTCGGGCTGCAAGTAAAATAGCCTGGCCCGTATAGATTTTTTAATTTAAAAAGTTTGAATATAAGCTTCCAGATCCTAATCTGAAATGGAAAGCCACATCACCGAACATGTCACAAAAAAGGGAACATTTCTTTTCCTTCACGTAGCTGTGCTTCAATAAAAAACCATTCCATTTTATTCCCTACATTAACAATCCCACATTCTTTATAAATAAAACAAACCTACAGCTAAATGCAAATCTCAATGCGGTATTCCAATAAACAGACTCGACAACCTCACAGCCTCCGCATTCAATACCTACACAAATATCTACTAATAATAACAATAAAACGGTATGTATGTCGAGTTTATAGTCTTTTATTAAGCGAAGGAATCTTTGGGGTAACACGGTTGTGTCGAGAAATGTTAATGTATATGTGCGGAGGGCCTTGGGATAGTAGTAGGTTTATAGAATAAGATAAAGATGTGACAAGGCGCGAACGTGACGATATGGGAACAATTCCGGAGATAGATAGATATAGCGTTTATTTGCTCTTTAAAACACACATTTTGCCATACAAAAAGGACTCTCTCTCTCTCTCTGGTCGATCCTTCATGACTGAAGATCGCGACCACCAATCTTTTTCACCCAGCGGTTTGTAAAGGTCTTCCACTTGGTCCTGTCGTCGGCCATTGGAACCACTTCCTCAAACCTGGACTATATCTAATTATTAAAACATTCTCCAACCAAAGTATTGTAGTAGGTAGGTAGGTTTAGAAGAAGATAAAGATGTGACAAGGCGCGAACGTAACGATATGTGAACAATTCTGGGGAAAGATAGATAGATATAGAGTTTATTTGCTCTTTAACAAAAAAAACATGAGAAATAAGAAATTTCTCAAGTAAAAAAAATCTCTCTTGTGTTTTTTAATAATATACTAGCTGTTGCCCGCGACTTCGTTTGCGATGTGGTTTTGGGTTATATAGAATACCTAGCATTTTTCGGCATAGATACAATTTATCATTCGGTGTAAGTTATAAAACAAAATAGGTAGTTACATTGTTTTTAAACTATATTTTTAATTGATTTGGCGAAGGCACTTTACTTACTCATACTCCGAAAGTAGGTCTAAAGATGCCTGAAGAGCGTGTAGAAAGAAAAACTTTCAGCCCTAGGGAAAATCGCTTTCACTGACAGCTGTCATGTCAAATTATGGCTTCGCACGGCTCATCCATACTGCCAGAGTACTGACAGAGAGTACATAATAGGTTTTTTCTTAGTAATCGAATTCAGGTAGATATATTTAGTTCAAGATATCTTATTTAATAAAATAAATGTAAAAGTGAAAATGGTCAAAGCGACGTATGACCATGCTGCGCCTCTGCCGGCGCCCTGTCAAGATGTTGCAGATGTGGCTTTATGCGACCGTGCGGTCAGTGTTGTTCCTTGAGTAAAAAAATACTGGCAGGAAATGCTTGCATTTTGAATGATTTTAATTAGTATTATCTTTTGTTATTTTATTATGTTTTTGTGTTAAGTTTAATCTGGTTTTTCATTTATGATTGTGTATTTTGTGTAAATAACATTTTCTAGACAAACCGTGTTACAAAAACTGTAATTTAAATCTACGGACTTCGCGTCATCACTCAGTGTTGGATAAACTAATTTATAAAAATCTCTTCGTTTAGTACCGACGTATTTGAGTATTGAAAACATATTGAAAACATGTTGAAAACAAATAGCAAAAGCAAAAAATCTGCATAATGTATAACCTCTTTGGTCCCAACCTTGTAAGAGGATCTGGTAGTATGGAGTCTCTCATTCACTCTCGTTATTAGGAAGTATTTTATGTTTATTCGTAATGAAAAGCACAGTGTTTACCTCGGGTTTGTTTTGTTTACCCAAGGTGTGAAAGTCACTCATTTAGTCCCTCGAACTATTAGCGCCCTCGCTACGCTCGGGCGCCAAACTCCGTCTCGGGACTCAATGAGTGACTTTCACACCTTGGGTAACAATGTACTATTTTTGTTAATTTTTCACAAATAAAACATAATACACAACAATATGATAAGCTAAAACTAAGTCCAATTCCTATTCGCACAAATTTTTCAAAATACTTTGTCTTCCTAGTTATCTTTAGATTTTTGTAAATTAAAGAAAAAATAATTATCAACTACCTTTGTATCTCGATTCATATTCTTCAATTAATCATATAAGAGGTTATTATAGTATTTATTACACCAACATCATGCAAATAATAATTTATTTTGGTGCAAATAATAATATACATTGTTTTTATTATCAAATAATAATATTAATGATTAAAAAGAAAGGCCATTGGACAGAACAAATACTAATACTTAAAATAACGCGATGCACATTGAGATCCTTACATATTGATAGCAGGCATTACGTTGAACAAAAAATGCTTTCACACCAAACATCTAAAGCATCTCGGAAACGGGGTATTTGAAGGAACGTGATGTCCTATGATTTCACAAAAGTGCACGGTGCCCTTTGAGACTCATACCTATCGATAGAGGGCATCGAAAAAAAAAAACAAATAATAAAAACACCAACCCTCTAAAGCGTTTTCGATACAGGGTTTTTGAAGAAACGTGATGTTCCTTGATTTTCTAAGAGTGCGCGGTGACTTTATGCCAAAAATAATTGTGTAAAATTATGTTATGCCTAGTTTAGGTTTTTATGTCAAAACCGATTATTCCAAAACCTTTATGCCAAACTACAAAAGGACATTCAACTTCTAAAGCGAGACGTTTCGGAAATGGAATATTTAAAGAAAAATGATAACCTATAATTTTTCAAAAGTTTGCGGTTCACTTTGAGTCCCATACCTATCGAAAATGACAAATAATGCCATCAAACAAAACCTATAAAGCGTTGGGCATAATTTATTCATCGGGTCTAAAATCACAGCGCAAAAAACATAACATAACATATAACCACGCTACCATACTGAATGTCCGGACCCCTTTTCCAATTTTCTAAATTCTTGACCAAAATACCCAGTTTTTTATTAGGTAGCTGGCAGGCCTACGTAATTTTGGGAAAAAAATGATTTTTACAAATAACTACCTGTATATTTTTTAACCGACATCAAAAAAGGAGGAGGTTCTCAATTCGTCACGTATATATTTATTATTTATGTATGCTCGCTGATTACTCGTAAACTCTTGGAGCGATTTGGAAAATTCTTTTTTTGTTTTTACTATTTAAGGTTTCCGCTACTTGAACTCATAATTCAAACTATAGCAGGATAAAAGCGCGATAGAAGTGTACCATCGGAGGTCTTCGGTAAAGGAGATCGCTAATATTATGTAGTAGTACCTCTTTGTACTAACCTCATTTTCAGTTTCACGTAGGTAGTATTAAATGCAAACTATTTGGTTTTATGACAGCTGTCATCTTGAGCGGAGGCATGTACTGCAGCCCTACCATGACTTTTTGAAGAACTCGAAAAAAAGAAACACTTTTTCGATCACTCTCTTGTCCGTTTGTCTGTCAGTGTGTCACTACCGATATTCTCAGAGACGGGTGGACCTAGTAAGTTGATTTTTAGTAAGTTTCATAGTAAATACTCAATATATTATGTTTAATCGAATACGTAAAAAGCCCGTGGTAAGGGTACTGTTCCCTTCTGACGTTCGATTACGTTTTACCACGGAAAAATGTTTCGATTTCACATTTTTTAAATGTTTTTTTATCAAATATCTTAATTATTGTATTAAACTCAAATTGAAACATACCCTAAATGTTAATCTGATATTTCCTGAACATATTTGTGTGGACCTTGTCGAAATCAGTTCTATAGTTTATGAGATTACCTGGTTCAAACAAACAAACAGACAGACAAACAGACAAACAGACAAACAGACAAACAGACAAAAATTCTAAAAACCACCCTATCGTGTTCAGCTAACGATTTAAAGACGACCTGTGTATTTTTTTTCTGGATATCTTACAATTACAGATTTTTTGATGTCTACAGATTTATTATATGTATAGATTATGTCTTCTAAATTTTCTGAGTTATAAGTAAAGTAGGATAATTTTGCCTAACTTTAAATATGAATAACTCTTTTATTTTTAGGTACAAATATTTTAATATATTTTTAATAGGTGTTTGTTACAAACTCTATTAAGTTACTACCTCTCCTTCCTGCATACGCCACTACTTCCTAGATACATGAAATTTGATACGCGCCTATTTCGCTTGTTCCCTTTACAATATCATCAAATCTAGCCCAAATTATTCTTAAATGTGCCAAGCTAGTCTATTGTCTGTCTGTCATGAACAGGGCTTAGATAATGCTGTGGAATTATATTACCTCAACTGACTCGTGGAATTCCGGGGCAACAACCTTGTATTTCAATCTCTCATAGTTCGTACGGTCGAAGTCAGATTTGAAAACCACCGTAGAGTTCTAACATTACTATTTTATTAAGAGGAAAGGGTACCGGGGGCTATCTCCATACAAACGTAGTCGACTGTTTTCTCCCTGGATAATGACACTAGAGCAAATATTTTTGTTGCATAAAACTTATAACTGCCATGACCATGCCCCAGTGTTTAGTTTTTTTTTAAATCTTAATTTCTATGATAGTTAGAAAATGAAAAAAACCAAAACTTATTTACCGGCGCTCTCTCCAAACGTTTGTGTGGAGAGAGCGCCGGTACCCTTTCACCTTAAAATGTTATAATAATATTGTTTAGTCCTAATTGAGGGTGCCTGTCTGGGTGGAGGTAAAAAAGCCGAATCCTCAATTAATGCTTAATCCTTATGGCCGCTCGATCTGTCTTTACAAACAATGCAGTGACAGATTGAGCGAGTTGTTTTGGCTTCGCACGACCCGCACATATTGCTGGGCGGCTAATTCAAATTGTCCGTGACAAATATTTATCTAGTCGATTTGAACTCTAGCAAGACCAATCTTGCTTGAGTTGCAAACATTCTAATAATAGAACACCCAGTTGACGAACCCAGTTGGCCCAATAGTCACCATGCCGGACTACCAAACACAGGGTTGCGGGCTCGATTCCCGCCTCAGACATGTATTTATGCTTAGATATTGGTCTGTGGTCTGGTTGTATCTATGTATTACTAGCTGCGCCCCGCGGTTTCACCCGCGTATTTCCCGATCCCGTGGAAATACCGGGATAAAAAGCCTATGTGTTAATCCAGGTCTCCAGATATCTACATACCGAGTTTCATCGCAATCAGTCCAGTGGTTTTAGCTTGAAGGAGTAACAAACACACACACACACACACACAAACTTTTACATTTATAATATTAAGTAGGATAAGTACATATGTATTTACAAAAGAAAAGTGTATAAGTAGTATATCCTCTTGGACCCATAACACAAGTCTAGTTACTTAGCTTGGGGCTAGATGACGATGTGTGGAATGGTCCTGCAATATTTATTTATTTAATAGCAGTTTTGGAGCTCTACGGTGGGTCTGTAATTCTGACTCCGACCGTACATCTTTAATGATCTAGATTGGTTAAAATTCCACCATAATTATGCAATATAACGCGAATTAACATCAATACGACGAAATTGAAATACAAACATTTATTCCTACCAAAACTTAAGTGAAGATCTGCCTTTACAAAGTACTTAACATGACTATGAGCACAATGAGTTCTCAAAATTACACAAAATGAGAACTTCGCGCAATGAGTACTTCGCAAAAAGTGAACTTCACATAATGAGAACTTCGCACAATGAGTACTTCGCAAAATGTGAACTTCACATAATGAGAACTTCGCACACTGAGTACTTCGCAAAAAAATAATATAAGGCGAGACACAAAACTTAATCTAAACAATATTATACCTAAATTGAAACTAATTTCTGCAGGTTTAAGATTCTTTATTCCTATAAGAATATTAATAATTCACTGACATGAGAAATATATAAAAGCTAATTAACCAATAATAGTTATATAAATGTTCGAGGAGCATACAGGTAAACAATAAACAGCCGCCATACCTGTACGAGAAGTTGGAGTGGTCAAGACAGGTTCGTAAGACAAGCACACTATTGCTGGTCTATCAGAGACATAGTACGAGAGCGTTCAGGGGAAGCTTTAGATACTGTGCCACGAAATGTTGGAACAATATTCTACCACCACTTCGCGACCTACTCACTGTCCGAAACTTTTCTATTAAATATAAATCTATTCTTTTATCCAAACAAAAGATATTGAAAAGCAAGGATATTTTGATTAGTGGTGCAGTATTTCATGGCTTCCATAATGGGTGATCGTTTTCAATGGGTATAGTGTTCGTATTATAGTAATTGTTAATACCATTAAGTTTGCAAAAATATTATTACTGTTTTATTTTAATTTAGTCATTTTTTGTTGAAAGTACTCGCGTCTATTATTTCTGTTATAGTATAGTATGGTTTTGTTTATATATGCATTATATTTATATTTAAATTAATTATTGTTAGAATTGAATCTTCCAAAATTAAACTTATCTTCGTCCGTGTGTCACTTGAGGCTCCTGCTGAAAATCAGCGCTACAGTCATCTGTAGCATATTAGCTGAGCTCGAGCCTTTTCGTGGCAATTGTATACATATGCACAGGTCTTTGATTTGATTGTATGTATAGTTAAGTATTTTAAGTTATTTTGTGTGTATGTGTCTTTTTTGTGGCATGAATAAACTTATTTCCATTTCATTCCATTCCATTCCATTCTATTCTATTCTACTTAATACAATGGAAAAATTATCCCATATCGGAGGTTGGACAGCATCAGGGCAATTTTTACTTTCGAGGCGAACCAATCCCTCAGGTTCTTCAACCAAGAGTGGCGTCTTCGGCCAACACTTCCCTTAAACTAATTTATGAAACCTAAATTTCTTTTATGACAATGAAATGGGCACTTTTCACTTTGCACAATGAGTACCTACTTCGCAAAAGGTGAAGTTAGCACAATGAGAACTTCGCAGGTTTGGGCTACCAACCAAAATATGCAAAAGTCTCAAATCCCAAGCGGTCGACTGCCTGAGTCTTGATATAAGATATCTACGGGTATTAGTGTAATTTTAGGAGAAAAGATCCTTTTGTACCATTTCGTGCTATTGTGTTTATTCTTTGAGGATTATTGACAAAGATGTTTGGAATATCAAAACAAATATTTGTGTAGGTAAAGGTCTTAGTCTATTTCAAAATTAGCAAGAAAAACACCGAAATAAAATTTACTAAATATCGAAAACCTTTTCATGGTGTTACTGCCCTTTTTAACTTCGCTTTTATTAAAAACTAGCAGCGCTCCATGGTTTCACCCGCTTATTCCCGATCCCGTGGGAATATCGGTATAAAAAGTAGCCAAGGAATCAATAAATAAATAAATATTGCAGGAAATTCCACACATCGCCATCTAGCCTCAAGCTAAGTAACTAGACTTGTGTTATGGGTGCTTGACAACGGATATACTACTTATATACTTTTTTTGTAAATACATATTTATATACATAGAAACAACCAGACCACAGACAAATATCTTAGCATTTATACTTGTCTGAGGCGAGGATCGAACCCGCAACCCTGTGTTTGGCAGTCCGGCATGGTGACCATTGTGCCAAACGGGTCGTCGTCAATTTATCCTCGTACCAAGTTTAATCAAAATTGGTCTAGTAGTTTCAGAGCCTATTCGTTACAGACATAAAAACAAAAAAATATTTCCTCTTTATAGTAATAAAGATTTCGATTTTGGTACGCGCCCAACTTAATGTAAATAATTATTACTTGACACTTGTTTATTTTACTTGATTACTTGACATGCACAAATCGCGCGAAGTCACTACATGACAAGAAAAATAGCCAAGATAGAAGAAGAAGAAACCTTTATTGAACATTTTAATATTTCAAAAGCATTCTGAAAACTAGGACCGTGTCATACGTCTGACACGGTGTAATATTTTCTTTACTACAAAAAATTATACAAACTATCTATAAACACACTCCCCTTTATTCCAAAACGAGGTTTAAGGATAGTCTGAAATGTGGACTTAGATTTAGTTACAGATTTACTCGTGAACTATAGACTAAACAATATCCCTATAAAATAAAAAAATGAACTATAGTCTAAACACTATCCCTTAAGATTATAGTTATAGATATAGTTCACGAGTAAATCTGTTACTAAATCGAAAGTTTCAATCCACATCTCAGACTATCCTTAAACCTCGTTTTGGAATAAAGGGGAGTATGTTTAGTGGCTTTTTGGTTTCTAAACATCTATTCAAATATGTAATATAGTTTTAATAATGGGTAATTCCCTATATATATTTATATATAAAATTCTCGTGTCACGGTGTTAGTTACTAATCTCCACCTAAACGTCTGAACCGATTTGTGTGATTTTTTTGTATATATTCGTTTGGCCTGAGAATCGAACAACATCTTTTTTTTTGTAAATGGCAAAACAACGTTTGCCGGGATAGCAAGTGTTTTATAATATTATAAAACAGTACGTTGAACTTATACTGTAATAAACATAAAATTGCTCAGACTCTGTCTCCCGCCATAAATTTGCAAAGCTACAATAATTTTCATACAATTTAGGAGCACCAACGTGGAGCGGTTCATTTCAAATGTAAAGCGATTTCACTCTGATATGACAGGCAGGACAAACTCGAACTGGACTTTAGTTTATATTATACAGACAGCTTAAACTGAGGACAGACAATAGACCTATTTTAAACATTTCCAGACCATTTGTGAACGGCTTTTGAAGTGAAATCTTCTATTACATTTTAACTTATTAAAATCAAATTAAAATCCAAAAAATCACTTCAAAAAAATGGGAAAAATAACTGCACAAACTTTCACATCATCCGACGTCGGGCAGTTTTACGTTCCGTAGTTTGGTTGCCCGACTTGAATTTTTTAAATAAAATAATTGACTTCAAAAAAATTGGAAAAATATCCGCACAAACATCATCCGAAGCCGGGCAGTTTTACGTTCCTTATAGTTTGACTGTCCAACTTCAAATTTCAGGTGATGTTAGTGCGTTTATTTTCCCCCTTTCTAAGGCAGTTTTGATTTTTAGTAGTAATTTTTAGGGCATAATAATATGTCTTCCCTCCACTCGACTCTTGACTTTAGTTTGGAACTTAGAAACGACACGGAATTTTCGTTTTAAAATGTAGAAAAAGACCACGAACGACTACACTTTTACTACAATTACAATCATGAACAATTTTAGATATCGGCGAAAGACACAGATGTTCAGAGGATAACCGTAATCATATAAAAATACAAAAACATTTATTTGCTTAAAAACCTGTGTACATAGGTGTTCTTAAAATTAGGTATAGCATCCACAGGTTGCCCATTGCGAGCATGCAATTTAAGAAAAAGTCATAAACCTAACTCTCTAAATACTATTTTTAAATGTACTTAATTAAAAATGACTTAGTAGTTAGGTACACTAAACTAAACGGTCTTCATTCATACGAACTTTTTACCTTCCTTTTGGTTTTGTCGTAATCAGTTAAAAAACTATATATTCGGACATAAAAACAGACCGGTTAGGCAAGTCAGCAGTGTAGCATAACGGCAAACATTAAAGGCACTATCCTCAAGATCTAAAGCTTTTACTTAACTTGATATCCATAGTAAATTATTAAATCCTCTCTTGGTTACTTTAAGGAGGCATTAGGCCTCAGGTGTTGTCGTTAATAACAGTAGTTAAGCTAACTTAAGGGTGTTATTCCGATGGAGATTCACTTGGTAACTTAACATCTTGAGTTAAGTTACGAGAACGGTTGTGTTTCTGTTGATGGGGGATCGTCTTCGCCTTGTCTTTGGTCATAAATTATGTTAAAAATGTATGATGGTTGGAGTTAAAGAGGTTACGAACGTAAAATCAGGCAACAATAGTGCAAACCCAACGTAGAGCTTCAAAACTGAAATCATAAGAATGTTTTAAACTAAAGCAACATTTAAGTCTAAAGTCTTTCACCTTATGTATATATTAGACAAATGTAATTAGAATGAAAACATCCAATAATAGCAATTTTAAAACTCTATGGCTTTCTCTTGATGATTTCCCCTATTTTTTTGGATAAAACCTAGATTTGCTATGTGCCTTGGAGTCTTTAGATATATGAGCAAGACTAATACTGATAAAACCAAAGAGCGCTGATAATCTTGGCATATCCTTTGACATCTTCCCTGAGGTATCAAATATCAAGAACAACCTCTCGGAAAAGATAGCATTGCATTGACAGACTAGCTTCAAATCTGAAAATCTATTCATAACATGGACGGAAAATTTCACTCTGAAACTGTTTAATCCGATAGAGATAAAATAATTTATTGTAAGTACTATAATTGAGTGGACATCGTAGTATTTTTTCTAAGCATTTTTTTTAAATCTGATGTAAGTCTTACGCTCAAAATATTTTGATGAAATTCAAGGCAATGTTATTGATAACTAAAGAGAAAACGACAAAAAAAATACAAATAGGCGACCGTGAATTTGTTACAAGATAAAATTCAAGATACAATACCAGAATTTTTCATAACGGCCAAGGGCGTTACTTGATATAAAAAACTTAGACTTATTTAAATATTTTTCAACAAAACTGATACATCATTTTTTCATGATCTCGCTATAACGCCCTTATTTTGTTTTAAAACGTTATAACTTTAAGTATCTAATTATTTATAGAGCTCTCTATAGTACTCTGAGTATTATATCTCTAAACTGAATCCTGAAACAGTCCTGAAACTCCAGTTATTTCATTTGGTACCTTGTTTCATTCATTTTAAAGTAGGTGAGCGTATCGTGGCTCGGAAATTATTGAACAGTTTCCGAGTGCAAATATTATGTAGAATTATTTATTAGCCTGTGGTTTTTGTCGGATTGAAGTAATTTGGATTTATTGTTTGTTAAAGTGAGTTACACACGTCAAATATTTGTTGGAAACAGACTTACGGATATGTATAAACTTGGAACGTTTTCATCTGACGAGATTCTTCTGAGTGATGAACAGAATTTTGCTTCGAGAGTGCAACAAATTGGTCAGTTTAATTTTTTTTATCACAGTTGCTCATAAAGAGGATCTTATTCAACGGCTTTTAGGCTCATAATCCAACATATTATGCACGCGTGCGTTTTAGATTTGTTAACTAGTGCTGTAAAGTTATCCCGAAAAGGTAGGTACCAAAGAGTTTTTTAGCTAGCAAAAATGGTTGTCTCTAAATTCGGTTTACGAACGAAAATTTTACGTGATAATGACTTAGAAAACGATTAAAAATTGAGTTGTTTATTTTTTGTTTTTTCTTTACTTAAATATATTGTTTTTCCGTACCATTGTATTTTGTTCTTAACCCCCGACGCAAAAACAAATAGAAAAACCCTAAAAAATAATGTATGTCACACGAGGATGTATAGGTTAAAAGTCTTTAGCCTGGCCTTTCCGGAGCATAATTAACAAAAAAATATTGCCTTAAAAAATGTAAACATAGAGTTATCACAAATATTTTGTTAATTATTATTTTGTTTTCTTTTCAAGTCTTTTCTTTTATTCGCAACTGTGATAAAAAACGTCGTACGATATACGTGTGGAATTGATATTTGCATCTTGGCTTCTATAACACGCTCGCTGCCGCTTGCGCGTCATAAACCGCCTCTATGCAAAGATCAATTTACCACACTTATATCGTAGTGTACTATTAACATTAGAATATATTCCTAAACTATGTAGTTACAAATTGATAGTAAGCGATTAAATTTTTTCGAAAATCTCTACATACCTACCTATAATAAAGGAAGAGTGGATTAAATTTCTGTACATGGAATTAAATTAAAAATAATTACTCTGGGAGAAGAAAAAAGTAGAATAAAAAATGTAGGTCCCTATAGTTTTTAAATAAGACATAAAAACCGACTTAAAACGTTTTCTGGCCACAACACAAGCTTAGTTGCTTTGCTTGAGGCTAAATGATGCTGTGTGTAATGTCCTGAATATTTATTTTGTATTAGTATTATTTTTAAAACCCTATTACCTGTGATAAACAATAAATAAATTGAAAATGAGTAAGCAAGTCAAACGTGGTAGGTGACGATGCGGTCTAAGATTTGTAGGAGATTGTCCACTCGACACCCTTATTGTCACATCAGAAAAGACAGACGCAGGCAATTGTTTTGGCACTATTGTTCGGTCTACTTCTGAGTGTGGAGTGCGAGTTATTTCGTATAGCAAACGTTACTATCACGTTAGCGTAAACCAGAAATTGTATGAAAAGTTAAAGCTTCGCATTGCGTCCGCAAGGGGAGCTTTTTTACTTTCATAAACGACTTTCTCGTTTAGTAACGTTTGTTATACGAAAAAACTCGCCCTCCACCCACTGGTAACATACTCGTATATTCATAGTTTTTGTATATAGATATACCTATATCTTATATCTTTAAATTAGCAATTCTTGTATATATATATATAATTGGAATCTCGGAATCGGCTCCAACGATTTTCATGAAATTTGGTATATAGGGGTTTCGGGGGCGATAAATCGATCTAGCTAGGAATCATTTTTAGAAAATGTCATTTTATTTGTGTTTTATCGAAACTTACTTTTTTATCTGAAAAATATGACTCTTCCTGACATCTATTGGCGAACTACTAATACTATTTTTTGTGAGCAATAAAGTTATTCCAGCAGATGGCGTTGTTAAGTAACACGAAGTCAATGAGTGTTTGCATTGAGGTTAGACTAAGTAAAAAAAAATAAAAAATACCGAGCAACGCTCGGTCATCCAGGTATATTTACCTAATTGTCAAAGCCCAGCCAGACACGCGTGTATGCGTGACGATGGTCAATATCCGGCGATGCGAGCTGTCTCCGCTGAACTCCGGACCACCACCGGACGGACGGATGTCATGTTTGTCACGTTATATAATTAACTGAGAGAGCGAGGAGGCTCTGCTTCGAATGGGCACGAGTTCAAATTCACGCAAAGATGTTTCTATACACCAAAGCTACAGATGTTAGTTTTAAAAACATTTTAATGTGACCATCTCTGCTGTGATTATTATAAAGAATAGAGTTTATAATAATAGCAGCGTTCCGCGGTTTTACCCGTGTAACTCCCGATCCCGTGGAAACATCGTAATAAAATGTAGCCTACGTTATTTCCAATGAATCAATGTATCTTCCTACCAAGTTTCATCAAAATCAGTCGAGTAGTTTCGTAGATTCGTTACAAACAAAAAAAAACAAAAATATATTTTCTATTTATAATATTAGATTAGTATAGCTATGAAAGTATAGACTAGTATAGAGATCCAAAGGTTTTTCCGATGTTTCTGTAGAAATAGGGTTGAATAGTTGGTTCCGTAGAATAGGGTTGAAATAGGGTTGAATAGTCAACGTAAGACTGCGGCTGTCTGCGCAGTCGCAGTCTTGCGTTGATTACTCAGGTTCTAACATGGTGGATTTAGATATAAAATATATCATTACCTTTTCTGACAAGAGCTTAGCCGACCGTGTTCAGAGGAAAGAACAGATGTCTTGAAATGATTTAACAAAATAGAGTTATTAAAAATGAAGAAAAGTCTGAAAATATTTTAAAGGAAAAATACGTCTTCAAGAATAAAATGATGTAAGAAAAAAGCTGCGATTTTCTAAATATAAAATTTAAAAAAAATGTATGTAATCTTATAATGCCATGACCTGAAATCAAATTGCTGTCTCTTATTCTGCTGACCGTACACAAATTCTTTTGGAGCTAATATAGTCGTTTATTAATTTTAAAAATATAAATATTTGGAGCTATTGGTAAACAATGTATGGTTGGTAGATTTTTGATTTAAAATACATATGAAGCCCAAAGGAACAAAATTGCGGAACTGGTGAGAATAAGCATGGAGCATAAAGGAACAAAATCGCGAAGCTGGTGAGAATAAGCCAACAAAAAGTACAATAAACAATAAGTACATATATTTTAATATCTAATATAAGAGATAAACAATGCAAATACCTAAAGAAATAATCAAATTAGATCGGAAGGCAACCGCTAGTTGGAATTCAGAATTGAATTAAAATTATTTGTATCCGCAAATATTTTGTGAAACTATCGGCTTTTCTGTTAGGAAGTAACTCATCGAAAACATTCCGCGTGTTGGGTCATTGGTTATTGTAGGTACCTACCTACGTTATTGCTACATTCTTTGTTTAATTTGTTACCCACGAGTCAAAGAGAATTCTAAATTTATTTGTTGGTAGGTAGGCTACAATTAAATTTAGACTCTCGACTTTTATCCCCCTTAACTTTCAGACGGCTGAACCGATTTCGATCAATCGTAGCTATGAACACTCCCGATTAATTAATTTTTCAAACAAAAGAAACGAAATCAAAATCAGATCCGTTCGGGAGCTACGATGCACACATATTTAAACGAACGCGTCGTTTTTGCGTCAGGGGTTTAAAATAAAAGTGTAGAGTGTAATGTGTTTCAGCGAAGGGGTTCTAATACAAAATAGGGTTGGTCTAGACGTCTAGGCGAACAACTATTTTTCTACGACTTTTGGAAATTCGAAGTTTTGTATGAAACAGTTGTTGTTCAAGTAAAAATTCCTTCAGAATTATAAAAAAAGTTCGAATTTTCAAAAGTCGTAGAACAAAAGTTGTTCGTCATTACAAAACGAACTTTATTATCTATAAAATATGGTTTATTTTAGAGAATCACAAACTCAGAAAAATTCGGTCCGAGAGGGATGGAGATAAGAGTGTAAGTGTATCCCTTTCCAACTGTATTGCCAGTCCGAAGACATTTCATTATAATAGAAACTGCATAACACCTCCAGGGGCATTAGTTCAAAGGTCAGAATGTCCAAGGTGTCAAAATGTCTTTCTCGCGCGCACTGTCCGCTTCGGTGGTATTTTAACAAAATACAACCTTGCAGTCTTCAAGTCTAGAGCGAATAGACACCTTCTAGGCGAGCATGCTACATCCTCAACAACCTCGAGTAAGATGAGGTCAATTACAAGCCTATTTTGCATAAAAAAACCTCCATATATTTTGTATCTATGTTAGACAGAAATGTCAAAATAGAAAAATAATAGCGACACGCTAGCAGAGAAAACACGGTCAAAGTGTACGGACTTTCATTTACGGTCGACTGATTCGCTTGTGTCGCTGTCCAATCAGTCTTGAGAGACAAAACCTCTTTACTTCACTTGACATATTTTGATAGGTTTGACAGATTGAATAGATTACCCCACTACCGATTTATACGGCTCCACCGTAGGAAACCATAGAGCACATAACGCTTTTTTTTCTTTTCTATTAATTATGGCTTCGCACGGCTTGTGCATTTAGCCAGTGTCAAGTTATATTTTGCATCAAATTATGACTCGATTTTTCATAAATCGGGCCAAAAGTGTTTCAAAACAGTCAAAGTCGTCATAGTCCGTCAAGTCAGGGGCTATAGTAAAGCGGTGGCAAGTTTACCATAACCTTAATAGGAGATTTTGAGGCAACGAGAAAACTTCATGTTTGACACAGATTTTTACTTTCACTACACTTGTGCACTTTCACAGAATTAAATTGAATAACATTCCACCAGAATTATACAATTCAACTCGGGTTACAAAACTGCAGCACGACATGTTGTTAATTCGTTCCCGCCAAAACTCGGTGGCAAGCTTACCATAACCTTAATAGGAGATTTGAAGGCAACGTCTTTCAACGTTAACGAAAAGTCTTTCATTTTGATCAAACAAAAGACGATCTGAACTAAAATAAAAGAGTCCGTGAACAACTCGTATAGGTTGCCTTTTTGTTCTATTTATGTAATTTAAAAAAGGTGCTTGCAATAAATAATTTATCTATCTATTTCGTAGTGGGGTACAAAACTTCTACTACCATAAAACTATAGCTAAATTCAAAAGTGTATTCAACTATTATAAGTACCTATACATACTCAGCAAATAAACTGTGGAACTGGCTAATATTTCTTAGGGTACGGCTGTAGTACCAAAGATGCATCGCAAATCGCACATAGCACGTCGCACATCGATATCTCTTCCATATCACTGCGATACATCTAAGCAAGGTCATCGACGTTTTCTGGCTCATGATTGGTCAAATAAAGATCACCGCGCCCTATCTTGCTCATTTCCTTTTATGTTCGTTTTTTGGGAATTATTAAATAAATAAATGTTTATTTAACATAAGGAATTAAAAAACTAAATTTAAACAATCTACGTGTTACAAACTAGTATTGCTAAAATAATTTAAAATTTTCAGCGTCCCCTGCACTAAGCAAAGCTTGTATCGCAGGAGACAAAAACGATTTAACAATAATAAAAAAATAAAATATCGGGATACAACCATTACATCATCCGTCAAATATAAGTATAAATTTTACAAGAACATAAAAACAGTTAATCCCACAAAGTTTTCACTAATTCCTAATACTAATCGCTGCATTGCGTCGTTCTACTTAAAAGATGTATAGGATATCGCAGATAGATGACACCTCCATGTGAAACAAATGGATGGAAGTAGAAGCGAACGCCCATGTCAAAAGACACATCAATGCGATACATCGACGCAACTTTTATCGATGTGCTCTGGCTCGTCATTGGTCAAATCACCGCGCTTCATCTCACTCGCGCCGCGTATTTACTTTGCGATGTCGATGTGTGATACATCTTCAACATAGCCGTACCCTTAGACAAGCTTCGCCCATACATTACCGTGTGACGTAATGTACCTGCCATAAACATATCATGCTGTTTGCGAGCTACAATACATGCTCTAGGTGGTACGTTTGTATTGTTTCATGACTTGAAATATACAGACAGATGTACGAATACTACATCAGTTTTACTAGCGAATTCGTTCGCGTAGGGATTGGTATTTTCAAAATATTTCTAAGCGGATTCCTACGTTATTATAGCTATCAGAGTGCTAAATTTTAGCCTAAAAACCGTCGATGAGTTTGAGCTATTCGTTGATAATTATATCAGTTGACCTTGAATTTTATAATTATTTATAGATTAAAAAGTTCGACAGTTTTAAGGATCCATCAGCAATGGATAGGTACCTATTTCTGCTTTTAACAATGGAGACTCTGAGCCCGTGGGGACCCGAGCCTTTAGATTTTAATAAAACTACTAGCTATACCCTGCCACGCTTCGCTGTGGCACATGTCGCGGATATGTGAATGATGCAAAAATTACATAAAAACAATCCTTGATGCGGATTATATATCATTCTAAAATTTCAGCTCGTTCGGTGCAGAACTTTTTGAGTTTTTGAAGCGTACACAAACCAACATAACATTTTTATATATATAGACTAGCTATCCCGGTAAACGTTGTTTTGCCATATAAAAAAAGTTCGAGTCTCAGACCTAACAAATATACACAAGAAAATCATACAAATCGATTCAGCCGTTTAGGTGGAGTTTGGAAACTAACAACGCGACATATTTATAGAAGAAATCAAAATAATTAGTATTAGCTGCGCCACGCGGTATCACCCGCGTAAGTCTCGATCCCGTGGGAATATCAAAATAAAAAGAAGAAGAATATATAGCTTTCCTCGATAAATGGACTATCCAACACTAAAATATTTTTTCAATTCAAACCAGTAGTTCCTGAGATTAACGCGTTTAAACAAACAACAAACTCTTCAGCTTTATAGAATTATGCTGGCTGCTTCTTTGGTCAATGAATGGCAAAGCCAATCTATTTGCCAAAGTAGCAGCAAAGTGTAGATACAAAACCTATACGTAATGTATACTTATTTTCAATGGACTTGATGCCCAATTATATTTTTGTGCCTGTTGCTGTAGAGACGTTGGGGTGCTGGGGAGACGACACCAAAAAATTAGTTAAAGAGTTGGGTGTTAGGATTAGGGGGAATGGGGCAGACTCCCGCTCCGGCTCGTTTCTGGCGCAGAGGTTAGCCATCGCCATTCAGCGTGGCAATGCTTCTAGCATTATGGGAACCTTTACGCCGGGCACGATAAGGGGCGGGTTATTTGACTAACTGGTAATTAATTTTTGTATTTATAATGTTAAATGTGTAATATCTTTTCAATTGTATAAAAGAATCTGTAGAAAAATTTGCAGATACCCTAGCAGTTTAGTTCTTTTCATTAAACAATGGATTATAGGTATTTGTGGGCGGTATAGCTACGAATATTATAATAGGTAGGTAGGTACAATCTACCTACGCAACTTTGTTTTAGAAAATAAGGAAAGTTTTTTTAAAAAGCCTATTAATTAAGTACCGTAAAATACAATTTAAAGGTCGATCCATTCTGAAAACACCCTTTGAATTAAATAATGTTTAATTAAAAATTGTATCTTGTAATTAGATTTTTAGATAAAAATAATAAATTGCTTGGGAAAGTAGACTTTGTTGAGCCTATTGTTTTATTAAGAAGGCTATATACCGCGTATTTTTCCATAAAAAATAAAAATCTGTTTTCTCTTTTATAATAGAGTTTATCTATCTATCAATATTGTTCATTTCTTAATAAACTGCACAGAATGTTATGTTTTTTATATCAATCGCTTGAATAGTTTGCATTCAAGTAAAATTTTAAAAAAGGTATAACTTAGGTATAAATCAGTTAGTTTAAAAATACACACCAAATTTTTATGAATAAATTGCACGAAAGAAGAAACACCAAAATCTAACAATATTAAGGGGGGAAATCTATTTATTTTTGGTAAAATATCACAAAAAATAAATAGCTCTTTTCTCACCAATAGGTTAATTTCGCTTTACTCTAAAACATACTCGTAGGTATGTTTAAGTAAAATAAACTGAAATAGAAAATCTCGATCTATCTACAACGTCTACTGGTTGTTGGTTTAATCAGGCTTCAGATGCCCTGATGAGCAATACATGTTGTGAAACGAGCCATGAAGACTAGAAGTCCATCACAAATATACTTACGTAAACCTATAAAAAGTAATAAGCACCAGGATACCATGTCTAAGAAGTTCTTGTTATGAAAATGGTCTTGTTTATTAATAAATGAATGTGTAACAGTGTAAAAACATCCTTATTTACAGTCAGTTATGAAATCTTAATTACGAACGTGGACGAAGAGGTTTTAACTGAGGTCATTTTGAATGTTGTCTTTTGTTATATTGCTATGTTGATATTTGGTAGAATTAAAACAGATAGCTTGAATTTTGACAGAGTAGAAGCTAAACTCGAGTTTTCTGTCGATTTTATCTAGCTTCAAAAATAATTTCTATAGTAAATCACCCCTGTCATTTAATGTAGGTCTAACTGTCATGGGCTTACGGTTCTAGTGCTTGGTGGGTACGTTAAACCGGTGGTTTTTCACTACGTACCCTACGATTCATCGGGTGGGAAAACGCTAGTGGAAACATAGCACACCCAGGGGTGAATTTCACTTAATGAATATGAAAATTTGTTTATTTTTGGTATTCCGCCTCGCAAAAACTCTAAACCGATTGCGAGAAAACTCCGTGTGTTGGAGATAGCTGAAGATATAGACAAAGATTATACATATACGACCCAGTTGGCACAATGGTTACCATGCCGGACTGCCAAACACAGGGTTGCGGGTTCGATTCCCGCCTCAGACAAGTATTTATGCTTAGATATTTGTCTGTGGTCTGGTTGTTGCTATTTATTATAAGTATATATCTACAAAAGAAAAGTATTTAAGTAGTATATCCGTTGTCTAGCACCCATAACACAAGTCTAGTTACTTAGCTTGGGGCTAGATGGCGACGTGTGGAATGTCCTGCAATATTTATTTTATTTATTTATTTATATAAACCTTCCTCTTGAATCACTCTTTCTATTAATACAAACCGCATCATAATCCGTTGCTTAGTTTTAAAGATCTAAGCATACATAGCGACAGACAGCGGAAAGTGACTTTGTTTCATACTTTTTAATGATGAAGAGGAAATATTTTTTTTGTTTGTAACGAATAGGCGCCGAAACTACGGGACCAATTTTGATGCAACTTGGTATGAGGATATATCGATTCATTATGAGTAACATAGTAACTTTTTATCCAGATTTTTCCTCGGGATCAGGAGTTACGAGGGGGAAACCGCGGAGCGCTGTTATAATAATAAAGAACGATAGGTAGCGAATAAGTCAAAGAACATACGTCAACTAAACTAGATTGCAATACGTTTTATGTACAGTAATCATCGTAAAAAGACAACAAGTCTCAACACTGAATACTTCGAAGACTGTAAACTTTTATTTACCAGCACTACGTTGGCTTCACTAAGATCATTTAACATTTGTACAGTTGCAAAGAGTGCTATATTAGGAACTAGCAGCGGTGCACTGTTTTACTGCATATTTTTTTTTTAAATAATAAATATTTCAGCGTTTGACCAATATCTCTTTTATGGTAAGACTACCTTTTGCCCGCGACTTTGTCCGCGTAGACGTCGAAAATGGTACTCTTAAGCAAACCACCCCCAAATAACTTTCTACCCCTTTTTAACCGCGTTAGGGGATGAATTTCAATAAAATACGAAACACGTGTTCCATCAATTCTGTTAAAGAAGAAGTGAATTGGACCAAGGAATCACGTTGTTCCATACAAACTTTTTTTTACCCCCTTAGGGGTAGAATTTCGGGAAATCCTTTCTTATCTGGTGCCTACGTCACACAAAGAATACACCCTCCAAGTTTCAGGTCTCTACGATCAGCGGTTTAGGCTGTGCGTTGATCCGTCAGTCAGTCATTCACGACAAAGCATTTTATATGTATAAATGAATTGACGATAAGGTCTAAGATCTAGTATGCTTTCCTAGAAAATTCCTATACGCTTGAGACTTGAAGACCCCCAAATAAATAGTAGAAATAAAAGTAGCTTAAGACTCCTAAGGATTGAATGTATTTTCATACCAAGTTTCATCAAAATCGGTCTAGTAGTTTCTTTATGTTTTCTAGAATTTAATTATATATTTTTATACCTATTACATGGAATCGAAGAGTGTAAGGCTAAAGAATTATGGCATGCAATACTTGAGCAAGTAGAAAAAAAATGATAAAATTCTACGTTTTTGTAGATTAGAATTAAGATAGTATTTCGTGAAAAAAAAAGTGGAAACTAGATATAGGTAATCATTTAAAGTCACGTGTTTTTCATTATCCTCATCGACATCTGACGCCAATAAGAACTTCCAGCATTTAACCTTGTAAACAAGTAATTTTTGTTCGAAGTTTTGCCATTAAAGTTTCACATTTAAAAAGTTATGTATTGAATCAGGGCAAACGTAAGTTAAAGTTCCATTAACCTATTACTTCCGGCAACGACTACAAATGCGGTTTATTTCCCGATTCACAAACAAACAAGCTCGCAACCAATTTGTGTTACTGGCTCTCTGAATACATTACATGAATAGATAAACTTGACGTGTCTAATGTGAATCGCGGGAATATCGATAGATCGAGACAATCGCGTTCAGAGCAATCGAATAGGTTTATCGATTGTAAATTTCTGCAATAATGTGTTAGGGCTTCTTTGTATCAATAGCACAGAATTTAAGTACAGAAGATCCACTTTACAAACTCATATATAAAAACCGACTCTAGCTACAACACAATAAAGTCCAAATTCAAGTCGTGCAGCGCTAATTACCTATCGCGATATTTACCTACATAACTCGCGTATTTCTTACACCGTTTTAGGGTTCTCTTTTATTTTATTAATTAATCTGAATATTTAATTACTAGTTATGTGCCTAGTTTTGTCAACAATTAATAAATAACGTTTCAAATAAATCTTAAGAGGAAAGGGTACCGGATGCTCTCTCCATACAAACGTAATCGACTGTTTTCTCCCTGAATACTGACACTAAAGCAAATATTTTTGTTGCATAAAACTTATTACTGCCATGACAATGCATGCCCCTTGTTCGTTCCTATGATAATTTGAAAATGAAAAAAACCAACACATAGGGGCATAGTCGTGGCAGTTATAGGTTTTATGCAACAAAAATATTTGTGCTAGTATTATCCAGGAAGGAAACAGTGGACTACGCTTGTATGGAGGTAGCGCCGGTACCCTTTCACCTTAATAAGGATGTCCGAGTGTCTAATATGTATATGGCTCGAGCGACTGCGGCTGGTCGCAGATATATGGATTTATGCCTAAAGTGCGGAGTGAACCAGACCTGTCAATAGTAAAAATGAAAGGGGGTAGGTATCCAGTATGCTTCTAGGTCTTTGGCATTGTTCTTTACGGACATATTTGACCCCACCTAATTTAATTTTAATTAATTTGTGCTATCAATACGAGGAAGCCCTAACTCATTGTTGTACTCATTATGAATTTAGCATTGTTATTAGCTCACATCCGGTCAGTTAACGTACAGCCGGTTTGTTTCCAATTATACAGATTTCATTAACAGATTCCCAATTCCACAGATTTCCAACTCTACAGACTCTCAATTCTATAGATTACCAACCGTACAGATTCATAATTCTACAGACTCTTAATCCAATGAATTCCCATCTCCACATATACCCAATTCTACAGATTCCCAACCAAACACAACAGAACTGTTATAAGTGATAGCCCTTTTTAAGCTTAAGGTGAAAGTGACTGTTTTCTCCCTGGTTAAAGACACTAGATTAAATATTTTTGTTGCACAAAACTTATAACTGCCATGACCATGCCCCTATGTTTTGCTTTTTTCTATTTTTTGTTTTTTAAATCTTAATTTCTATTATGAAAAAAATGAAATGAATAAACTGAACCAACGCGTCGACTACTTTTGTATAGAAAGAGGCACCTGGTACCCTTTCCTCTTAAGGCTGAAGGAACAGTTAAGAGGTGCAGCCTAGTTTGCTCAGGAGCCATTCATGCCATGATGGATCCAGTGCGGCCGCATCCGCACTGAGTTTGGCATGGATCGATCAGTTACGACAATTTTTTTTAGTGTAACTTCTTTTACAGTCGGGTGAGTTGAGGGCATTAATCAGTGAGTGCCTATCGTTAGGGGGTCACTTACTCCACTTCTTACAATAATATTTAGACCTACAAAAGCCGAATGTAAATGAAGGGAGGCAAAATGGTTTTGGATCATACAGCATCGTCTATCGTGTTATCAGTTAACCGACTTCAATAAAGGAGAGGGCTCTCAATTCGTCGCATACATATTTATTTTCTGCTTTCTTTCGTCGTCGTCTTGTTTCTATTGTAGGAATCGAACCGGCAAACTTCTTCGTCGCAGGAGAATGTTAGACCACCGCGCCACAGAGGTAATTATTTTGGGAACTGGGTATTGTGTACCTGGACGATTTGACATTTAACATTTGAACATATTGACAATTATACAACGGAGGCAAAGAAAATGGCAAAATACCTACGAGGAAATCTGTTTTGCTATTGATTCTGGCCTTTTGTGAAGAAACCACTACAATTAACGCGATAATCATAAATAATGAGATTTCAGTCCGTTGAGATTTGAAGTTTCGGCCATTTTGGCAGATGTAAGAACTTAAGGCCAGGTGCTAATAAAGCTACCAAAATCGACCTTTGTTTTAAGCAACTCTAAGTAATCAAATACTCTTTTTCTGTTATTTGGATATAAATTTATATTGTAGTTTAATAACCATACTTTTGTTTATAGTGGTTGAAAACATGATATGAACAACTTCGTTCGATAAAAAAAATGTTAGAAAACAGATAATTATTAGATAGTTTATCGGGTTTTATTTAAAAATAGTTAACGTTTGTTTCTAAAAATGAATCAATTGATAGGTTTTGACCTCTAGGAACTATATTTGTGGATAATAATGCTAAAATGTTTTGCATATCGATCAAATATAACAGTTAGCACGCAGCACGGTACGTCTTTGAGAGCGCGGGCTAAGGTAATGTGAATACCTACACACGGTACTGGAAGAGCGCCTTAACTGAGTTCGTTTTATACGAATGACGTCATAATTATGTTGTCCTCTCCTTTCTCCACAGGGAAATCTTTATAAGAACATCCATTGACATATAAGTTGGTACTTGAAATAAAGCTAAGCAACTAAGTTTTTTGACAACTAGCCAACGAGTGTGGTGCGGTGGTCGAACTATTCTGTTCAACTGGGATGATCACGGGTCCACAGTCCCGTTGTCCAACTATGTCAAAAGTTGGACCACGACCCCTAGTTGCAGGTCTCAATGTGGGGTGGTTGGTCCAGCTATTTTCAAAACAGAAACAAAAGACAACCTGAACTAGAACATAAGTCGATCGTTGTAAAAACCAAAAAGTCAAAATTAAGAAAAATAATTCAGTTGGGATAATTCGCATGAGATCACATTGAATTGTCTTACGTTATAATTTGTAACGCATTTTAAAACCAATATGCAAAATTTCAAGATGAAGTGGATCAAATTAATTTGCAAGATTTTATAAAAAACATCGGGACAGGTGAAACTAAATAAAAGCTTGTAAAACGAGCATGTAGCTAATATAACTTCTTTGTTAGAAGGTACGAAGCGAAGTGGTGCTCCTTACGGTCATGTCGGTCACAATAGTAGAAGTGATTTGCTAAAACTAAACGTAACGGATGTAACGTGTAACATGTATAAGAGCGGTGTTGGCTTAGTGGTAGATACCTCGACTTTCATTCTGAAGGTCGTGGGTTCGAATCCCGGCCGGCCGTGCACCAATGGATTTTTCTTAAGAAAAATTTATGTGCGCTAATTGACATTGCTCTTACGGTGAAGGAAAACATCGTGATGAAACCCGCGGCTTAGTTGGCTCCAGAAGTATTGACAAGTTCTCTCCTCTGGACATGGTCGACTAAACTGAGAGGGTAGTAGGTGCTGGGCAAGCCTACTCCATCCTCACGCAAAAAGGACCCAATTAAAAAGGGTCTAATGGCGGAAAACAGCCTGTATACAAGTACAAGTACAAGCCCATTCAACGTGTAACATCTTTGACATTGGTACTCCACTGTAGCTGCATCCGATTATTATAAGGAATTCTGCACACGACTTGTGTTAAGAAAATTTTTGCATCAAATTGTAATTCTTTAACCGAAAATGTTTCAAAAAGGTTTTTGTGTCCGTCCGTCATTATGTTTTGGTCCTTCTGCTTTTTAAGTAGCTTCAGTATCATAAATTCTACACATCCCTTAGATAAATTTAATATTTTCCAACATTTTTCCTAACACGACGGAAAATATATATCAAACCACAAATAAAAATGGTCATCAACATACCTTTTACGCTAAAAATTATCACCCCATTCCGTGCAAAAACGGTCTAAAATCAAACATTTAAAACCCATATACAGAGATACCATGACAGTCAGACTTACGTCAAAATAGAAATTGGTCTAATTCCCATAAAAGTTAATAATAAAATACGTTCCACCCGCGTAGGTAAGTCTCGTTTTCTTAGGAATAAAAAGTATCTTCATAATACATTAAAATTTTTTTTAATTTAATTTAATTTTTTAGTTACTTAGTTTTTAATTTAGAATAAATTTGGTTTATATTTTCTTTAACAGGAATTTATGTTAGAATTTAAGTTTAATATGGTACAATAAAGGAATATTGGTACTATTAGATTAGATTACAATAAAGGACTGTTTGAGTTTTGTTTTTTCTTTCTGGTTACAGTGAAATTACTGTCCTTTGGGTAAAGTCAAATAGCTTGAATTCATTTAATCGTCAGAATGTCATACTTTAAATAACTTACTTAGTTACTTTCTACCAATAATGTATTAATTTTGATTTCCCCAACACAGGGTATCCAAATGGGATCCTTAATTTGTGTCACTTTTAAATTATGTTACCACAGTCTTATATTTTATATTGTATCATATTTTATGTAGCTATAATTAGTTTAGGGCTTTGTGTGTGATCGAATTAACTAAACTAAATTAGTGAATTTATGTTATTATGCAACATTTTTCACGTAAGTCTACATATCATAGACTTACAGCCATCAATATGTTCCTAATTTCGAAAAAAAGGGACCGAAAAAAAATAAACGAAGAAATAAATATCTTCGGTGCACTAAAAAAGGTATATTAGATACATTTACACTGGTCGCTTTATCGCGCCGAGTCATTTAGGAGTCGAGCGTCGTTACATTTTACGAGAAACGAAATGGGTGCTCACTCAGGCAAGCCAAGGCGTTTCGGGCTTATTTCACCGTGTGTAACATATGGGCCCGATTCTGCGGTATCTGAATAGTGACTGCTAAATAATGTACTACGATTCGTTTTGTTCGAGGTTTTTGTGTTATTACGTGAGGTTTGGAGCTTTAAAGCGTTTTAAAGTCCGAAGAGTTCATCGGTTTATTGGCGGAGCGACCGACCGAGGTTCACACTTTCTAAATTCTCGACTAAGAATAAATAAATAAATATACCGTCAGCAAGAAAGTGCGTAACCAATTTTTTTTTATTATTATAATTAAAGCTTCTTGTTAATAATTATATATTAACTAGATGTCCCGGAAAACGTTGTTTTGCAGTTTAGATAAATAACCTAGATACCGACTGCAGCGCCGTCTGCCGGGCTGAAATGTAAATCTAAACAATCCAGGGCGCGCCACACAAACGCATTCAAATCGGTCCAGCCGTTTAGGAGGAGTTTATTGACATACACACGTACAGTAGAATTATTTAAATAAAGATTTAGCTATCACATAACACACAAAAAAATGCGTCTCATTACGTAACGATAGAGAAAATATGATAAAATTCCGTTTTTCTAGATTGCAATGAAATAGATATTTTGTGAACTAGTTGTGGAAAAAAAAACATTTAAATTAAAGTCACGTGTTTTTCATTTTCTTCATCAGCATCAGACACCATTACACATCCTATAATGTGTAATGGTGTCAGGTAATACTTCAAGAACCTCCTTGCAAACAAGTATTTTTTCTTATGACATATTTAACGTATTATATATTTATTTTCTAAATCCTGTACTACAATAATTATTGTAGTAACCAAGAACAAAAAGAAATACATAATATTTTTTTATCTACTATTTCGCCTTCCATAATTTATTTTTACTACAAAAATATGTTTTGACGTTCGGTCACGCAAAGTATATTCAATGAGGGAGCGAGCGACCTTTCCCAAGGAGTCTAGAGGTAGGAGATTACGTTCGCATTTCCACGGTATTCCATATGGGGGTATGAATATATGAGATTTTAAGGTTTGACGAAGTGTGTGAAATGCGTTCAATTATAAAAGACCAGCTTCTCCTCGCAGTTAAACTCGAATATGTACAGGGTTATTGGTAATTATACTAGCAAGCGGTTAAGGGCAACTTCTGTGCACCTAAACAAACAACTTTTGTACTACAACTTTTGAAAATTCGAACAATTTTTTGAAATTTTTACGGGTTAGGTTTACCTGGAAATCAGCTGTTCCTTACACGGTGAGATCATTAACCTTAAAATGTTACTTAATTTTTAAGTTTTATCTACTGTTCTTAGTCTGAACATTTGTTTTAAAAAAATCAGCTGCTTTTCGAATTTACATAACCTCAAAATTTTCATTTTATTTTTTCAAATTGCCAAATGTCGTAGAACAAAAGTTGTTTGTTTAGGTGCACAGAAGTAGCCCTCAACGGCTTGCTAGTATAATTACCAATAACCCTGTATACTAATATTATAAATCTAAAGAGTTTGTTTGTTTGTTTGGACGGGCCGCATTTAGTGTCCTTATAAGGTACTATTTTTATCTAGATAACATTTATTCAGCGGTTTAGCTGTGAAAACGTAGATAGACAGATAAAGAAACCACAGTTAATAAATATTGTAGGACGTTACACATATCGCCATCTATAACTAAGCAACTAGGCTTATGTTATGGTGACAAATAACAAATAGAATATTTATATACTTTTTTTCTAAATATTATAGATAGGTCATACAGAAACAAAAACAAAGTCAAAATGTCTTTCTTGGAATCATTCGCATGAAATCACATTGAATTTTGTGAAGCATATATTACTCCTATTCAATGTATCTTAAAACCAAGTCTCATCAAAATTGGTCCAGTAGTTTCGAAGCCTATTTGTTACAAACAAAAAATATTTCTTTTGTATATCAAACTTATACTTACTCGTTTTGCGTCGGGGGTTAAAAATAAGTGTAGACTGACCAACGCTTAGAAAGTTGGTGCTACGAGCTAAGCCTACAAACTATGTTGGCAAACTATGACGACCCAGTTGGCACAATAGTCACTGCCAAACACAGGGTTGCGGGTTCGATTCCCGCCTCAAACATGTATTTATGCTTAGATATTTGTTTGTGGTCTGGTTGTCACTATGTATTATAAGTATGTATTTACAAAAGAAAAGTATATAAATAGTATATCCGTTGTCTAGCACCCGTAACAGAAGTTTAGTTACTTAGCTTGTGAAATGTCCTGCAATATTTATTTATATGTTAGTGTAGATTTGAAAAACCTCTATCTAGCTTACCCATATCTACTATAATAAAATAAGAACCATTTTCTCATAGTTTTTGTTGTTCCCACAACCACCGTAAGGTGGTTGTGGGAACAACAAAAACTCGTAAGAGTGTTTAGCGAGTAGAGAGCAAGTTACAAGATGTGCACATTTGTTACCCTTGCATATGGGAGTTTAGAGGTACGGGAACCGATTCAGATAAGCCGGGAGACACGGCTAGGGAAAACGATGAATGGCATATATTTTATTTGTTCGAAAGGAATAGATACCTATTTAGATAGAGTTTTTGCACCACAAGAAGCATACAACTAATTCAGATGAAACTGTTTTTAT
Organism: Idaea straminata; assembly: GCA_951213275.1. Classification (NCBI taxonomy): domain Eukaryota; kingdom Metazoa; phylum Arthropoda; class Insecta; order Lepidoptera; family Geometridae; genus Idaea; species Idaea straminata. The sequence continues at coordinate 1,621,340 of OX577862.1, forward strand.
TTATATTAAGTATAAAGACATACACATTTAACATTATAAATACAAAAATTAAGTACCAGTTAGTCAAATAACCCGCCCCTTATCGTACCCGGCGTAAAGGTTCCCATAATGCTAGAAGCATTGCCACGCTGAATGGCGATGGCTAACCTCTGCGCCAGAAACGAGCCGGAGCGGGAGTCTGCCCCATTCCCCCTAATCCTAACACCCAACTCTTTAACTAATTTTTTGGTGTCGTCTCCCCAGCACCCCAACGTCTCTACAGCAACAGGCACAAAAATATAATTGGGCATCAAGTCCACGTATTTGGCCTGTTTTTTAATGGCAGCGTCTTCTGCCGCCGCACCAGGCGTACATGTAGTCCTAGGTAAGTGGCTGGCAGTAACAGTGTTGACGCAGGTAGCGTCCCACACCAGGCACCTACCATTACTCCAGGGCACTAGGGTCAGCCCGTCCGGTCTCTCATTTTAGATTCAGATTACAAACAATTTGAGGAAATGGTGCAAATGGGATACGGCCCAAGTGCCCAGTGATGTTGTAGATTGGGGCTAGATCTACATCTTAGACCGCAACGACACTTACAATCAACTATACTATATTATAAAGCTGAAGAGTTTGTTTGTTTGTTTGAACGCGCTAATCTCAGGAACTACTGGTTCGAATTGGAATTTTTTTTTGTGTTGGATAGTCCATTTATCGAAGAAGGCTATAGGCTACTTTTTATCCCGATATTCCCACGGGATCGGGAGTTACGTGGGTGAAATCGCGGGGCGCTGCTAGTGTGAGATATTGGTCAAACGCTGACCTGTTTATTAATCATCATCATCAATCAGTCACAACACGTCCACTGCTGAACATAGGCCTCCCCCAAAGACTTCCAGAGCGATCGGTCGCATGCTCTCTTATCCAACGACGCAGCAGAGAGCATAAAATAAAGATGGCGCGTCTGTAATTCAAAAGTCACCAAAAGTTTTCAATGTCTTTCCATGTAACATATTTGTTTTATATGGGTTCAGGGAGAAACTCGAATCGCCCTCGTCATTTAAACAATTTCCACTATAACAGATAACAAGAAGATGATCAGGTAGGCTGTAAAAGCAACTTTACTAGAATGAAAGACGAAACGTTAAAAAGTTTCACCCATGAGTTTCTTGTGTCTTGTGGGCGCGTTCCGAAGATGCACTGAAATTGAATTTTTAACTTAATTTCTTAACTTCATTTGAACTCATGTAAATGAAGAAAGAATTTTGACTTGATTTGACTTAAAGTTTAGTTTACGTCGGTCACAAAACAAACGAAAATAAAGCAATCAAAATTTCTTAAAACTAAACTTCATGTCCATCTATCCTCAACAAAAGTTCTACAAACTTCTCATCCGTATGTCAGGACAATAACAAATTGCCTCAACCCGCATTTATTGGCAGCACATTCCCCTTCACAATCCAACCTCATACTCTTACAAATAGGGTTCAAATTCCAACAGCGACCGAGATTAAATCTGCAGTTACCACCATCCCACCTGTCTGGTGGAAATGGAAATGTCTCCCATCTTAAGTTCGTTTGTTTAAAATCGGATTAGATTGTTATTCTTTTTACTCTATTTTTAGATGGATTTGAGACGGTTTTCTTTGGGATTTTTAAGGAATGTTTGTAAGGAATTCCGGTTTTATTCGTTCGAAAAAAGTAATAGATAAGACTAGCTGTTGCCTGCGACTTTGTACGCTTGGTAGTTTTGTTTTATATAGTAAAAGGTCCTTTTAAATAAATAAAATAATAATAATATTGCAGGACATTCCACACATCGCGATCTAGCCCCAAGCTAAGTACCTAACTTGACTTGTGTTAAGAGTGCTAGATAACGGATATACTACTTATATACTTTTCTTTTGTAAATATATACTTCACTCACTCACTCTATCACTCTACTAAAATCTCTCACTCAGTAGAATCACTCTATCTATTATAAAACCGCATCAAAATCCGTTGCATAGTTTTAAAATCTAAGCATAAATAGGGAGGGACAGACAGCGGGAAGCGACTTTGTTTTATACTATGTAGTGATAATCACTGGTTAATTAGCTTTCATATACTTAGTAATTATTTTCCCGATTTTAAATCGCGTATTTTTATTTTTATTCAGTCTCCTCGCGACTATGACTATTGTAACATAGCCGAAACATCAAGGAAGAAATTTTAAAAAAATACGCGATGATCCGGGAAAATAATTACTATGAATACAAATCGTGTGAGTTTAAAAGTTTATTAGCTTTATATTTCTCATATTAGTGAATTATAAATATCCATATGGAAATAAAGACAAGAAATATTTAGAAGGAATGCTGGTTTTATTGGTTAGAATGTTTCTGGGGTTCATAATGGTTTTCAGTGACACAGTAACATTAATTATTTTTTTTAAATGTTCTAGGACATTTTACACAGCGCTATCTGGACCCAAGCCAAGGAACTAGGCTAGTGTTATGGTGTCCGGACAATAGATATAATATTTAAACAATTTTTTTTTCATGCATACTTTTAGTAAATATTGTAGGCCACTTAACACAGCGTCATCTAGCCTAAGGCTAAGCAACTAGGCTTGTGTTATGGCGAGACAACGTATAAGTACTTACCTATATACTTTTCTTTCGTAATTATATACATAATATACATAAAAAACACCCAAACGAGAAACAAATATGCGTACACAAATATTTGTTTGAGGCAGGAATCGAACCCACAACCTTCTGCATCGCAAGTGGGTGTTTACCCTTCACTACCCTCTTTCTCTAAATCGGTTATAATAACAAATAAGCAGCCACCTAATTTAATTAATTAAAGTATCTTTGAAAACGAGCGTCTTCAAAAACAAACAAAAAGGATTATAAGGATTAAAACAAACGATTTTGGAAAACTCTTTAATATTTCCTAATTACTTAATTCTTTTAAAATCTTAATTATATTTTCAGAAGAAAAACTCTGACAAAAATCAACGTAACAATGAAGAACTGTGTAGGCTAGCGATTTATCGACTTTTATTAAACTTAAAACACCTGTAGGTATGTATTATAATTACTTCAAAAAACTTTATCCACCCGAGTGCATTAAAACCACTTTTAGTAAACTTTAAGCACCTGAGTGTATTATAACTAGGGTAACTCGATGATAGATTGCCATAGTCGATAAAAAGCTGTGGGTCATCTCTCCTTGGACATCTCTCCTCGAATTACCCGACTTAAAAAAACTTTATTCACCTGTGTGGAATTTATTCAACTAATGATAGTTCGCGTAAGGAACGGCCCGGTATGTAATTTCCACAACAGCTAGTGGTAATCATTGTAATAGATTTTCATAACTTAACCAATGTTTACGAAAATATTTATATCGGCCGATTGTTTTCAGAATTTATCGACCGACAAAAAGTATTCAGTCTACGTTCAAAATATTTTTCTTAACAATTTCTTTTAAGGAAAATACAGGAAATAAATAGAAAAATGGTTATATAAGAAGATTTGAAGGAAAATTTCTCGTTGGTTTTTTTGGTAACGTAAATATTTTTCCATAGAGGCATATAGGGTGCTTGTATAACAAAACAGATTACCGGAATAGAGAAGTGTCGGTACTGATCGGTACAGGCATAATACATGTCACATGGGCATCACACAAGCTTATGGGCATCACGCATATTGTGCACATCACTTTATGCGGGGAAATATATATATATGAGGTGACATTCTTACTTGAAGCAAACAGACCATCGAGCACACAGACTGAGGAAAGAACAAGAATAACTGTTGCACATTTTCAATGGGGTTCACTAGATTTGCATTTTCATGTTTGACATCCTATCCAATGCACACTTGCTTTTAAGAGAGCGTTTTTATCGCTGTGAGGCTGAGCGCAGCACCGTGTGAGATACCGGTAGACCAGAAGAGCTGTGTAGGTGTGATGCCCGTACCGATTCGGTCTCGCCAACCTGCTTTCCTATGCAAGCACCCATAGAGACATTCTTGAGCGTTGTTTTATTATTTTTGTGTTTATCGTTTTATCTTGATATCGGAAATGATGCCATAATATTGGTACAGGGTTATTTGATGTTATACAAGATAATCGAACGAATATTACCTTTTCATTGTTTATTTGTTACGGTTATTGTTTATATAAACTATAGGAAATGGAAATATTTACTATGATAGTTATTTGATGAGGTTACTTAAGGTCTTCGCCCAACATACCGTTTCATATTAATAATAAAACTAGACCGGTATTTTATCCCGTATTTTCTTTTGCCGTTTTATCAAAGACTTTCAATAACTAAATACAATATGGGTATATTATATTGCCAGAAGTAGTCCGAACCACAGTACCTTTTTGTCGCACATTTTTTATCGTTTGCATTTAGAATAAAAGAAAAACGACTAAGTTTTTATTTAAAAAAAAATATCTTAATTTGTCATCTCCGTTAAAATTAAAATTAATCTTAATTTTTAAAAATATATTGCAGTCCGGTATGGCAGGCATTCTATTATATATTATTCCAGATATTATTATACAATAAAAACCAAAAGGCACACTGTTTTTTTTTCAGTCGAGTCATTCGCTTTTGTTTAAAAACAAACATAATTGAACTTCAGTTCAGTTGAGTTTGACAATGGTGGCTGATCTGACTACTAACATTTTAGGAAAGCTAGTGGTCTAGTTTATTAAGGGCCAGTGGGTATCTAAGTCAAACAGACAGACTTTCCTATTATTAATATTACTAAGGATTATAGTTGTATGCCATTAAACCTAATAAGCAAACATGCGTAGCTATCGAGGCGTAGGTTCGAATCCCAACCAAAAAGAATAAGGGTCATTCTTTTTGCTTGCGTAACATTTTCTAAAGAACTTGAGTAGTAACAAAAATACGTATTTTTTAGAAATTCTTTCATGAATAACTGTTACGTAAATGTCTTCAACCACTAATTATAAAAACAAATTGGAAACAATTTCTTTCAGCTCCAGCGTCGACGATTGATTGAACTTATGTGGGTTCGAATTCCAATCAGCCTCATTCTTTTTACTAACGCTAATGCTATCGCTAACGCTAACTGTATTCAACCTAGGTACTTTTTATATATATAATACAACATTTGTGCCACTAATTGTAGCTCCCGAACGGCTGAACCGATTTTGATTTCGTTTTTTTTGTAATACCCACATTTACCAAGTGCAAACTGAATTATCAACGAACTGCACCCGTCGTCGTCTGTGTTCTTGAGAGAACGCGGTACGAAAATGCGCTCTGTACACTGACCTCTAGTAGTATTAGTTTCAGAGTAATTCCCTAAACCCCTGAGTAAAAGAACAAATCAAATGCAGCCGTAGTCGACTTTGTTCCAGTGTCGACGATGGAGGTCGAGGCGGTGGTCGGCCGAAGAGCGACGCTGCCATGCGACATCGAACCGGACTCTCACGAGGATAGAGTCTACATGGTGCTGTGGTTCAGGCATGCCGGTGGCAAGCCGCTTTACAGGTCAGTCGATAAACAACATAAATAAATAAATATTGCAGGACATTCCACACATCCCCATCTGGCCCCGAGCTAAGTAACTATAGACTTGTGTTATGGGTGTTAGACAACGGATTTATATACTTCTCTTTTATAAATATATACTTATAGTTCAAAACCGTGTTGTACCGTACCTACCACTCTAACCATAGACTTGGTCGACAGTCAACACTGATGGCGTAATTGGACCCTTTAGATGCATAAAACCAACAATGCAAAACACCACCTTTACGCAAAACACCAATCTCGCAGAATACCACTTCCGCAAAATATCAACTACGCTTAACACCAACTTCGATTTAAGCAAAATACCAACTACGCAAAGTCAAAGTCAAATTTCTTTATTCATTTGGATGCTTTTGTATATTTTGTACAACGATCACATAGAAACGTCTTAAAAACTAAGTTAGGATGTGTGCCTTCGGAACGCGCCCACCAATGAGAAGAAGGCACTAGAAACTCATGGGCTAGCATAACAACAACTCTGGTGTAGAAACAAACAAAATACGATCGAAATGATGGTCGAAACTAAAACAAAAGACGATCGAAATGATGGTCGAATCTGAAACAAAAGACGATCGAAATGATGATCGAAACTGAAACAAAAGACGATCGAAACTGAAACAAAAGACGATCGAAACTGAAACAAAAGACGATCGAAACTGAAACAAAAGACGATCGAAACTGAAACAAAAGACGATCGAAACTGAAACAAAAGACGGTCGAAATGATGATCGAAACTGAAACAAAAGACGATCGAAATGGTGATTGAACGGAAACAATAGACGATCGAAATGATGATCGAAACTGAAACGAAAGACGATCGAAATGATGACCATTATATTTTGCAAAGCTGAGGTACATCGCTGGGTACTTAAGGAGCTATAGGTTGAATTTTATTAGCTACAACCTTAACTACGTAAACATGAAAATAAACTAATTTTTAAGAAGATGAGGAAAAATTGAGAGCAATATTAAAAAAACCTGCTTTATTAAATGAAGTCGTGTAGAAAGCGCCTATTTATTACTTTTGTATAAAATTACAGAATATTTTCTTCCGATAAACCGAAGTATTTGGAGCTTTCAAACGCGAACTTTTTAAAATTCTTAAATATATTTCTATGCTGTTTCTCTCTTAATACAGAGTTTTTTTCTGATAGATCTGTATCTTTATTCTGTCTTTTTGTTTCGTTATAATTAGTGACAATCGTTGCTAAAAAAAAACAAACAAACATACAAAGATAGGCGCCAAAAACATAACCCTTGAAAATGTTTATAATGTCTATTTGACGACCTAGGTGGCACAATGGTCACTATGCCGGACTGCCAAACACATGGTTGCGGGATCGATTCCCGCCTCAGACAAGTATTTATGCTTAGATATTTGTCTGTGGTCTGGTTGTTTCTATGTATTATAAGTATACTAGCGACCCGCCCCGGCTTCGCACGGCTATACTATGCATGTATTATACATATAAACCTTCCTCTTGAATCACTCTATCTATTAAAAAAAAACCGCATCAAAATCCGTTGCGTAGTTTCAAAGATTTAAGCATACAAAGGGACATAGGGACAGAGAAAGCGACTTTGTTTTTACAAAAGAAAACTATATAAGTAGTATATCCGTTGTCTAGCACCCATAACACAAGTCTAGTTACTTAGCTTGGGGCTAGATGGCGATGTGTGGAATGTCCTGTAATATTTTTTGGACCTAACTTCCTTATCGCGCGTTGCGAAAGGGGGCTAGACGGAAAAAGTTAAGACCAAAACTTGTAACGACACTTTTTGATTTTATTATAATTCCTTCACTAATTAATCGAAAAGAACGTCGTTACATGCGGGTGTCCCTTGACACCTCTCAGGTTTTTTACTTATGTATGTTCACTCTATGAATATTTTTTATTCTTAACAAATATTTTATTTCCGAAAGTTTGTTTATTTGTTCCTTCCATCTTCACGGTCAAACGACTGAACCGATTTGGATGAAAATCTAAGTAGGTATGTCATTCTCCTTCTAAAATACCTAATGGTAGTTTATGGAGAAGGATATAGGGCTTACTTTGGTGAAACCGCGGGGCGATGCTAGTGCTACTACAATACTGTGGGTCAATAGCTTAATTTATATCTATTTTCTTAATAGACTTGGTCTTTGACTGGTCGTCAAAGGTCTGGACTCGGGGTATGCCAAAGGGCGATGGAAAGAAGTATTCTCGGGGTCAGACTTACTGACCGAATTCGGAATACCGAAATACGTTCCAAAACCCAAGTAGTCGATGTCACCCAAAAAGCTTCCACACTGAAGTGGAATTGGGCTGGCCATATCTGCCGTATGCCGAAAGAACTTTGGGCCAAATCAACAAAGTCAAAGTCAAAGTCAAAAATCTTTATTCCTTTCAATGTTTAATACCTAGGTATAAGATCACTTAGACACGTCTTAAAAACTAAGTTAGGATGTGTGCCTTCGGAACGCGCCCACCAATGAGAAGAAGGCACAAGAAACTCATGGGGTTTTTTTTTCATGTCATCACGCTCACAAAAGTCAATATTACAAATATTTGAAAGTATTATTTGAAATGGAGCAATTAAAGTCACGTCCAAGGGTTGTTATCATTAAGGTAAGACGAAGTATCATAGTACGCCTTACTGCCCATTTATGCTTAATAAAAGTTTTGAACCTGTTAATGGACATTTCATATACATCTTTAGGTAATTTATTATAATAGAGCGCACATGTTTTATTAAGCGACCTGTTTATTTTCCGGAGCCAACTTTTTGGACACCCACCAACGGAAAAAATTACCCGGCAGACCCCGTCGAAGGTGGCGAGACGATATGGACTTTATGACAGATTGGTAATCCGTCGCACAAGATCGCGATCAGTGTATGAGGAGTAGAGAGGCCTTTGCCCTGCAGTGGGACACTACAGGCTCTTAATAATAATATTAATATTTCTTAATAGACTATAGTAAAAGTACCAAGACGTGACTTATATTTTGTTTTAGTAAAAATATATATTTTTAAGCGTTGAAAAAAGACCTTTACGTGCTTATTACCTCGTTATTACTCCGGTTTGTTTACTTAAATTCTACTAAGTAATGTAACACGTAGTCTTACGTCAGACGGAACGGAATTTTGGTTTTAAATAAGAAGCTCGGGGTGAAATTTTGAAGTATTTTTCAGTAATTAGGGGTCCGTATCTCAAAAGGTAAAAAAGGAACCCTTATCATCACTTTCTTGTCCGTCTGTCTGTCTGAAATTAATCTTGGTATTTTCAAAAAATAACTTCGACAAATTCTGCATATTTTTAAATTTCGCTTTCATCAGTTACGAAATTCCATAAATAATTATATACTTTTTGTCTCCTATATGCGCCTTAAAAGATGATTGACCATTACTAGGTGTCAATGTATATTAAATATATAGGTATTTACAAAGGTATAAAGTTTTTTTTAATTATCTTTTTATTTTTTTTTGTAATTTATTATTATTTTTAAATTATATGGTTAAAAGTATATAAGTATTATATTCGTTGTCTTGCTACCATAAACAAGCTTAGTTGGTTAACTTGGGGCTAGATGGCACTGTGTAAAGTGTCTTAAAATATTTATTTATTACTAAAAACCAAACCCTTATTTCTGGTACACACCATCCCCTAAGGCTTGTATGGGGCTATCCCTTTCACGCGTGCGCGAAATGGCCATTTTTTAACAAAATTAGTAATTAATGAATGAAGAACTATACAATGTTTGACAAAACAGCCGGGCAGAAACTAGATTACTGTTACGGCCATCAGAACAAAACAGTTTTTTGTTGCTAATCATTATAGTTTTTACGATATACCGTAAAAGAATTTTAAAAAACTGTTTCTAAAAAGAAAACTATCGGAAAAAATTAATGCTATCATGTTTTCATTCGGGTAAAAACTGCACAAAGATCTGAAGATACATCCTAAATAAAAATTAGTGTTATAACTGTAGCGGAAGTTACTTAATTTTTCATTTGAAAAGAGGCTTTTCAGGTCATATCGGCCCTTAACATTTAAAATGAAATTGTTATCACTGACAAGGGCCAAAGCCAAGGCTAAGCACAATATTTCTTTAGAATAACTGCAAGTAAATATGTTCCATAGAATTATCAAGTCGACAGAAGTGTGTTCATGACATTTGGTATTTCTATAAGGGTTATAGGCTCATAGTTGGCAAATATTTTGTTGACACTGATCTTATCCCTATAGAAAAAAGATTTAAAAAGGCAAGAAAAAATCCCTTCAGAAACTTTTGTAACTAACTGAGTCGTAACCAGCTACGTAAAAAACAATTTTCTTCACTGTTTTTTTTTGTTTTTAGCATATTTAATTAAAATAATAATAAACAGTTAAAGAATATTGCTTTTAAAACAAGAATTCTGCTTTTCAATTAAAGATTTTTTACTAAACCAAAAAACTAATAAAAATAAAATAATTCTCTAGCGTCTAAAGGAAGAGGATTATGTTTTGTTTCAAAAAACCTTTTTTTTTTCTGTGCCGCGGGACTAATGTATTCGATACTTTATAGTTTTTCAGTAAGTTTCATAATAAAGAAATGAATGCATTTTTTTATGAATTTGTATTGTTGCACGGAAACAGTCGATGATGTCACAAGCCATCCTAATCCGAACTAATATAATAAAATCCAAAGTTTGTTTGTCTATTTGTTTGTTCCTTCTTCGTAGTCATACGCCTGGACCAATTTGAATGAAAATCAACATGATGGGTAATTTAGGCGACAAAGAAGGACATACAAAATAGTAGTATAATTCATCAACTGGCACAACAGATGGCGCCATAATGAAAATGTATGAGTCAACCTTTTCTGCCAGTTGAGAGGATATGTATTTAAAAAAATAAGACAGCACCATTATCTCTTCAAATTTTTTTATAAGAGACATTTGGCCCGTTACTCTATGGTCCGTACGAATTAACCCATACACATTTTAAAAAGTAATTTTGGCCCGCAGACTATTCTTTCCGTCAGCGAGATGTACCCTAACCCATGTTTTTGCCCACGAAATGAGCGTGTAACCCTGTACAAGCTAAGGGTAAATATAGGGCAGTGAATGTGGACCCGAGAGTTGTACCTACCGATAGAGGTACTTGTCCCTACGTATTAGCATACCGATCTAAGAAGCCCTTTGCCTTTAGAAGACATGACAACTAACGGTGAATCCACCCGCTACAATATTGTATTAGATATAGGTAACTAAATATAAAATAAAGGAGTTTTGGCGGGAACGAGTTAACAACATGTCGTGCTGCAGTTTTATTTTCATGAAACTTAGTTGTAACCCGAGTTGAATTGTATTATATAATTCTGGTGGAATGTTATTCAATTTAGTCCTGTGAAAGTGTACAAGTGTAGTGAAAGTAAAAATCAGTGTCAAAAATGAAGTTTTCTCGTTGCCTCAAAATCTCCTATTAAGGTTATGGTACCGCTTTACTATAGCCCCTGACTTGACGGACTATGACGACTTTGACTGTTTTGAAACACTTTAGGAAAAGGTCAAAATTTGATGCAAAATATAACTTGACACTGGCTAAATGCACAAGCCGTGCGAAGCCATAATTAATAGAAAAAAAAGCCTTTATTTACTGATTTTATATACTTGTACTTGTATACGGGCTGTTTTCCGTAATTAGATTCTTTTTTAATTGGGTCCATTTTGCGTGAGGATGGAGTAGGCTTTCCCAGCACCTACTACCCTCTCAGCTTAGTCGACCAAGTCCAGAGGAGAGAACCTGTCAATACTTCTGGAGCCAACTAAGCCGCGGGTTTCATCACGATGATTTTATATACAATTTTAACCTTAGGATTATGGTGTTAGTACCTTTTTAAATCTAATATTATTAGGTATCTTCAGCAACCAGTTTGTTGGTCAGATTGTCCTTGGACATAGGCCTCCCCTAGTATCTTCCACTTCTCTTTGTCTCGAGCTAATCTTCTCCATCCTTTTGGTTCTAGGATACCATTCTATTGTCTTTCGTCCATTTTTTTCCACCAAGTATTATGGTGTCCACAATATAATATTTTTCTATTGTATTTGTTATTGTAAGGGGCCTCGACGTGTTGGCTTCGGCTCCACGCGCGCCTTCCAAAGGTCCGGGGCTCCATAGCCGCGTGATTTTGGACACTGTGCTATAAAATGTTAGTCAATCAATTATTCATAATTGAACTAAAATGATCATGAAATTAAGCAATGCATTTGCCTAAATATTACATTATCACGATTAAATATTAGTAAGTTTATCGATTAAATTAAATATATTCTAGCCCATTACCGCCGATTATTATCAAATTACTAATTAATTTGTAAGGTTTTCGATACAAATCCGTTGTATAATTTTGTTTTATACTGTATTCAACATAAAATTACCTAAAATTAACACAATTTATCACTAAAACTGAACATTACATACCGGTATCGTCAATTTCATCGATTGCTCAAAACGATTGTCAATCGACCGTTCACCGAGTTATCGATAATCCAGTTTGCGGAACCCAACTCGTTAGTGCATCACTAACGAGGTGCGACGCGCCCGCGGCGGTGTGTTCTAATTTCAAAATTCAAATATCGAAGCGACACTTTGCCCGGGTAATTGAGGTATTTCTAATTTTGAACTAAGAACGTTTTCCTAGAATAAGACTGTTTTTTAAAATAATACCTTTTTCAGTTTCTCAATAGCTCATATTGAGAAAAACTAATAGAAGCTACGATACTGGCTGGTTTTACGAATGAATTTATCCTTTATAACTCTTTCGTTTGGGACTTTTTGGAATCTTCGTGAAAATATAGCTTCAAAATAGTAATTAATGAGGTTGAATACTGTTTGTTTATTTTTCATCTTGTAGTTTAGCATGCATTAATTAATCCCTTTGCCGCTATGCTTAGTAAAATCTACATTAACTTTAACAAATAGAAAAAACATATTACCTACGTTTTCATCTATCTAATATTGAAAACCCACAGAAACAAAAACACCAATCCATTTAAATAACACAAACATAAAACGGTATTCATAAAAAAACTTTATCCCCCAAAAACTGTCACATAAACTATAACAATATTCCCATTTAGGATAAAATAGGTATCTACCATGAAATAGTAGAAACAATGAAGGACATTCACGAAGATATCTTGATAGAAAAAATAGCGAGAAACAGAAACCCTTTGGATGAAAAACGGGTCCAATATAACGCGAAGGTAAGATGTATTCTACCTTATACCTACCTATATATACAGGGTTATTGGTAATTATACTAGCAAGCCGCTGAGGGCTACTTCTGTGCACCTAAACAAACAACTTTTGTTCTACGACTTTTAGAAATTCGAACATTTTTTTGAAAATTTTGAGGTTAAGTTTGCCGAAACTAGGAAATTTATAAAATATTAAATAATTACCTAATGTATTTCATACATTCAATTAACTGCTTGCAAAAATAATATTAAACAACAAAAATACTATGTAATGAATTAATAGTGTAAACTTCTTAACAATTGTAGTAATTAACAACAATTATAAGTTACAATTATTTAATTACCTACATTAAGTAAGATCTCAGTGTCATCATAGGACATTACTTATACACATATTTGTATCTTAGATATAAAAAAACATCTATACAGGGTTATTGATAATCATATTAGCAAGCGCTTGAGGGCTACATAAGTGCACGTAATCAAAAAATGGTTGTCTGTAAAGTCGGTTTACGGACGATAATTTTACGTGATAACGTCATAAGAAAACATATTTACCTTGTCAATAACATGACACTTTTCATTACGCTGCAACGGTGACCTTGACAATAACAAGACGTTGCTATGGAACGTGACCGATGACGTCACACTTTTTTGTGAATGCCAGTGCTCATCGACTTAAAAGACGTTATCGCGTCAAAACAAATTTGTTCTACGACTTTTGAAAATTCGATTATTTTTTATTTATTTTGAAGTTATGTTTACCGGAAAATCAGCTAATCCTTGGAGGAGTCATTAATCTTAAGATTATACTTATTTTTTTACATTTGTTATTGGTAAGTATGTGATACTCTTAAGCGTATACTTATGTATGTACCACCAACGTGCGAGCTAACTTATTCGTTTTCTAAGTTATAGCCGGGGATCTATGCAAAGAAATGGTATAACAGTTGTTTTTAACTTAGAACGAGTTAAGTTTTACACGTTTTTTTATTTAAATGTAGCTATAAAAACGGGTTTTCTGCTTTCCGAATAGATTTGGCGGCAAAGTTGTTTTTTTTTGTTACGTAGTTTTCTTGTCGCAGTGTTCTTGAGGTTTATTTATGTGTTGTAGGTAGTCTAGGATGTTTAGGTACCTATTTTTTTCTTTAAAACCGACTAAAAAAAGAGGTTCTCAATCTCGAACCCTAAGGAAACTTATATGGGTTCCTAATATTATTATTTTTTATAATATTTATTTATGTATTCAAGGCCAAAAAACGTTTGAAATGAACATATTTTGAGGTACTGAAAAGTGTGAGGTTGAACATTTTTAGACACCATTGTACGCCTTATTCATATTAAGTCAATTTGATAAATGGTCAGTCAGCTATTTAGTCCTAACGCGATGTAGTCATATCGAGATTTAGTCTTAAGCGATCTAGTCGTATCGAGATGTAGTCATAAAGCTTCTAACCCCTGAAAAGGTACTAAATGTATACAAACAAAATATTGGATATTATTGTCTCGAACTGTGTAAAAAAATATGGTCCAGTCATCCTCATGTCAGAAAAACTGGCCACTTTATTTTCATGTTCTCTCTGTACTGAAATGGTATTATCATTTGGCATTTTTCGAACACCAAATATCGTATTGGTCCAGGGGCCGGTCACCGTATTCTTCGTATTGCCGTAAAACCTAAACGTCCCGCGCTCGCCGTAATCTTCTATACATATAAAATGCTTTGTCCTGAACTACTGATTGACTGACTGACGGATCAACGCACAGCCTAAACCACTAATCGTAAAGACCTGAAACTTGGAGGGTTCTTTTGTGACGTAAGCACCGGATAAGAAAGGATTTTCCGAAATTCAACCCCTAAGGGGGTGGAAAAGGGGGGCAAAGTTTGTATGGGACAACGTGATTCCTTGGTCTATTTTCGACTTCTACGCGGACGAAGTCGCGGGCAAAAGCTAGTTTCCTAATAGAACGTCAACTACGCGTCTTTTGTATCGCACAAAAACGATAACGCGCTAAATTTCAAAAATGTCGTACGGCAACACAGTTTGTTTCACGCGTAGGTGAAGTTTACTTGCGCATAGTTCAAAAATATATTTTCAAAGAAAAACAAAGTATCTATTTAAATTAGGAGATGATAAAATAAATTCGGTTTGATTATCCCTCGTTTTTATCTCAATAAATTAATTTTATTGTCGTTCGAATTATTGTCTTTGCCTAAAAAGGTTGTTTTCAGCTGTTTTAAGCAAAGATTCTAACGAAGCCAATCCAGTAGGTATGTACCTTGTAGGCTGAACGACTTGAGTCAACATAATAAGAAATCAACAGATAGGTAATTTTTCTAAGCTTCTTTTTAAACGAGTTCTTATTATTTTAGGTAAAATAATACAAATTAGCATGTTTTACCTTTGTAGAATTCTCTTCATGACTGGTTCCGATACTGTTATGTAGCGGTTCTCAAAGTTGGTACCGTGAACCCCTAAGGGTTCATGATATTCACGTCTTGTGAGCACATAAACTGCTTGCGAATCGTAGTAAACAGATAATTTTATAAAGAACACGGATAGACAGACGGACAAGAGAAGAAGTAGAAACTTGAAAACTCATTCTAATTCAATATACTTAGATCGTATTTATGACCTTACATTACTAATTTAGTTTTTGTAAAAGACCCCTTACTCTTCCAACCAACTTAGCTACAGACACGTGAAAAGAGTAGCAAAGTCTAAAGAAAAACAATTATGTACCTAAATGTAGAACTAAATTGTAATTTTAAGTTTATTATCCAACGTGTTGTATCTCCTTTAAGCCTACTCTATCTATAATACATATCCCAGGGATTTCAGCTTCTTGAATATGAAAAGAAATACACATTTTGCACACCGGTCGCGGTCGCGTTATAATCTAATTTAAAAAAGACAACGAAACTTCAAACTGTACTTATGTATAGTTTTGTCGTTTCATTTTATCCTGTGGCGATCAGCGAGCTTTGCTTAGCTGTGAGCCTCCCTCACAGCCAAGGGAAGCTCGCTGACCGTCGTTTATGGTCGTGCGGGTTAAGCGACGCCTAGCGCGGTCATTACTTCGACGGATGACCAATTAGTAGTGAGTGTGGCAAAAATGTGTTTCGTGGGCCCCTCCGTGCTTCGGAAGGCACGTTAAGCCGTCGGTCCCGGTTGTTACCTCTAGTAGCAGTCGTTAGGTAAAGTTAGAGGCCTTAGGGCGATCTGAAAACTCTAACAATAGGCTCACCTATTCTTCTTCTCGTATACTGGTGTGGCTCACCACACCAGTATACGAGAAGAAGATCCTGTGGCTTAATAGCATTGAATATAAGTTGCTGTCATTACATAAATAATCTAGACAAGAATTTGTAAAAGGCCTATGATATCGTGTCTAATTATTTTCAAAAACATAAAGACAAAAAACAAAGTTGTGTTATTATATATATTTATTACACTATTTATAACTCGAGAACGACTGGACCGATTGCGATGTAACTTAGTCTGTGTATAGATGAAATCCTAGAATACCGTAGGTATATTTTTTACTATATTGCCACTGAATCGGGACTTATACGGATGAAACCGCGGGGCTTAGCTAGTAAACATGGTCCAGATGGAGAATGATTTTCAAAGGGGTTCGATAACTTATATAAAGTTTGAGTAACTTTGTTGGCTAATCAATACATACCTTCAAGCTTCCATTCCAACTCGTCAAATTAACTTCAGTCAACATTCTGTTAATGTTATTTAACGTAACATTTTGATTTGAGTTTTTTTTCTAATATTAACAAATTAGGTTACGACATTTTGACTCCGCACGACTTGTGCATATTTCCAGTACCAAGTAGTAATAATTGCGTCAGCCCAATTTATTGAAAAAATGAACAATTTTAAATATGTAGCAACACCAATAATATTATAGGCGGCATTAACTTTATTTTTTATTTTACTAAATGAAAAATTATGAAACTTAAAATCATCATACGTGAGCAAATGTACGAACCAGGTAGGTATGTAAGAACAATTTCTAAAAATACATTTTTCGCTACAAAGATTTTCCGGACTTTTCCGGGACAAATTTCCCTTTCAGTTAAGCTATCAGGATAAAATTTAGTCTGACATAACTTCAATAAATCCATAACCAAATTGCTGGATTTTCGTATATTTTATCGCGGGCCCGCACATATTTTTTGCCTAAAAGTTACCGTATGAGCTGTGCTTCTCTTCAATGCGACAGGGATAGTGCGAAGAACAAATGAAATTGGTGAAAAAATGGAGTAGGTCCCGAAGAGTCGGCCAGAGAGAACGCGAAATTTTTCCTTTCTTAGGTCAGCGTTTGGGCACTACCACACCAGTCTGATACGTGACGATGCGGATGTAGCACGCTTTCCTAAAAGATACCTATTCACTCGCGACCATAAGGAATGACGAAGCAAAACGCTTAGTGCGGACCTCTCGTATTTCCAGCATGAATCGGTACCGCACATCAGTCTGTCATGTATGTATTGTTGTATGACGAAAAACTGGAGACTTTTCATTTTGTGAAGCTCGATATTTCGATGCTGTTTCAAACACCATTTTCACGAGACGTGAATTTTGTTGATTTTGATTGATTGAGCCGTATCGGACTAGACGCGGCCATATTGGACTACCTCCTTTCACGTGTTTTGCTGCGGGAGTTTAAGGTGAAAGGGTACCGGCGGTCTCTCCATACAAACGTAGTCGACCATTTCCTCCCTGAATAATGACACTAGAGCAAATATTTTATGCCCCTATGTCTTGGTTTTTTCATTTTCTACTTATCATAGAAATTAAGATTTAAAAAAATACAAAACATAGGGGCATGGTACAAAAATATTTGCTCTAGTGTCATTATCCAGGGAGGAAACAGTCGACTACGTTTGTATGGAGAATGCGTTTGGTACCCTTTTCTCTTAATAATTGCGTAAGTATAAAATATTGTTTTTGATTAACATTTCATGCTTATTTTAACCGACGAAAAAAGACAGAGTAGGTTCTCAAGTTGACGCGTATATTTATTGTTATTTTTTAAGTATTGAATTGATTATTTTTGTTGTTTTTTTTTCGACGTTTTGTATTTTTTCTTACCTACGCTTGGAAGGTGCAAAATAATCGAGATTGTTTAGTCGATGTTGATCCTTACCCAGAAGCACAGCATACGTGGTCACAGTAGAGAAAAGATTTATCCGATCAAATCGAAATCACCCCATTGAAGCATCTTCACAAATACCTATACTTATGCTAAAACTTTACCAAAAACACAGATAAATTAAATGAATTGCTTTACAATATAATTAAAATTGATATAAAGTCCACAAACTTTATCAGCCCTTTTAGGGGTTGAATTTCCAAAAATCCTTTCTTAGTGCTCTCCTACGTTCTAAAAGAAACCCGAGCTTTGTGATGAGTCCAACCGTTAATAAAAAAATATTAAATTTATAAATTATGCATTATGAATCAGATCAATATTATAAAGAAAAAAAATGTTTGTAACAAATAGACTTGGAAACTACTGGACCGATTTTGATACAACTGGTAGAAGGATACACAAATTAAATGAGAGTAACATTGCCTACTTTTTATCCCGATATTCACACGGGCAGTTCAAACCGTGGACTGCCGCTAGTTAAAACAGAGTTAGCCATCATTTAGCCCTAATAAAAGTAGCACAATTTTAAATGAACAGCCGGAGTTATAAAAAAACAAAAATAAAGCAGGAAATTTTATTACATTAAAGGACACCAGCGCCACGGTCAACTGCACAAGTAACTTTGTTAGATTCCAGGATAGCATCTGGCATCTGGGTTTGAAGTATGGGCGGTGGGGTACTTTCTACCTTATATGGGGGTGTTAGGGTGTATTTTCGAATGGGGATGAGGTGGTTGATATTGAAATTTCATCGAGAGAACGGTAGACAAGTGACGGAGCGGGCTCACGGCTCGTTACCTTCGAATGTGTGTGGGCCGAGTGATGAGAGAGCATTATATTTATTAAATTATGGTTTTGTACGATTTGTGCATAGAGCCAGTACCAATTTGATGTTTATAGAAGCGAACTGATTTTACCTGGTAACGTGTTTTTTATTTGAATGGGATGGTATTATTAAAATGTACAAACGTCTTTTAGTCAGTCATAAATATATCGTATTTTTTTTACTGATGTTACTAATACACCCTTTTTGGGATATTTTTTTAGTTTATTGCAATAAAGTGATAACTATTTAGTCAAAACGTTTTCCAAAACATATATTATTGAGCTAGTAAACCCAATTATAAGTAAGAATAGATCAACTTGACGCTCATACCAAATTAAAAGAAAGAAGAGATCAACTTGACACTGAAACCCAATTAAAAGAAACAAAAGATCAACTTGACACTGAAACCCAATTTAAAAGAAACAAGAGATCAACTTGACACTGAAACCAAATTAAAAGAAAGAACAGATCAAATTGACGGTGAAACCAAATTAAAAGAAAGAACAGATCAAATTGACTAAATTAAAAGGGACCAAGAAGAGAAAATGCAACTTGACACTGGCTACCTGTGTCTAGACACCCATGGCCAATATTTTAGACCGACAAGAAAGTGTTATTAAGTACAAAAGACAAAACATCATTGTGGCATAATGTATCAGGGTCTAAATGTACACCTATCACCTTCACAGAAGAGCTATCTCACAAAATGAAATAAAATGTTGAACAAAAAGTTGAATGAAAATGAATATTTTATTCATTTTGTTCAATATTCATTGGCAATAGATTGTTTACGCTACCCGCCGACAGTTTGCAAGCATTTCGTGGCACCAGACTGCAAACTTTCCATCGGTCGATAGTTGATCGATAAACTCACTTACACGAAGTAAAATATGTACACATTGGTAAATATATAAAAACATTTGATGGCAATTTCCATGGACTTTGAAAAAAACTTCTATTCTTTTGAAATTTTTAGTGGTTATGTAAATTCTAAAATCAGATTTTTTAAATCTTCTTCTTCTTATACCTACATATAAAATGCTTTGTCTGACTGACTGACGGATCAACGCACAGCCTAAAACGCTGATCGTAGAGACCTAAAACTTGGAGAGGTGTGTTCTTTGTATGACATAGGCATCCGAAAATAATTTTCCGAAATTCTACATTTTAGGGGGTGAAAAATGGGGCAAAGTTTGTTTGTTGTTGATTGGTTCCTTGGTCCATTTTCGACTTCTGCGTAGACGAAGTTGCTGAAAAAACTGATTCAAACTTAAAATAGTCGATAAAACTTTTAAAATAATTGTAAACTTAAGATGTTCTCGTCGAAGTACCTAACAGCAGATTTTCGGGTATTAACATAAACTCATAATATTATTTCTCCTTTTTTTAACTGTCGGTCTAAATAGTTTCTAGTCTGCGAAAGTTTTTATGCAAACCATCGACAGATATAAAGAGTTTTGTTTCAGGTTTTTTTTTGACAGCATGTTCGTTTTGACAGCTTTTATTTTGAGAGGTAACTTAATAAACTTCGAGTTCTTTTCATTGGTGTTTTTACAAGCTTGTTTGTGCTGTTAGTTTGATGCGATTCCTGTTAACAAAAGTATAATCAATTAAAAAACTAAATTAATGCGAACAGAAGACACAAAATGACTTCGGGTTTGCTATAAAAAAGCACAAAGATCTACAGCCTTGCTACGAAAAAGCCCGAAAACGCAAAAAGTATACGGCCGTGCTACGAAAAAGCGCAAATAACTACAGCGTTGCTACGAAAAAGCAAAAATGTCTACGGCTTTACTACGAAAAACAGAAAATGTCTGCTGGATATGCTACGAATAAGAGTAATGTCTACGACCCCGCTACGAAATCGCTACAAGAACGCTACGACGTACTAAGAAAGCTATTTATCTTTTTAACCGACTGCAAAGGAAAGGGTTATGTTATCAGCAACAGCTATTAGCACACGGTCAGGATTCGAACTAATAACCTCAAATTAGAAGAACTACCTCCATTAGATACTATTAATTACTATCTAGTGTAAATTATTAACAATAGAAATAGTACAGCTATAATCCGTCATTCACCGGATATAAATTATCAATTAGCACAACCGTGTCGGAGCGAGCGGCGGCGTATTGGTGCGGGTTGACGCTTCGATGCACCCTCGGTGGGCTGTGGCGCGAGTTATAAGCGATTTCAAATATTAAATAATCTATATATTATATCTATAAATATAAAATAATATAAATAAATAATAATATATATAAAATTATCGTGTCGCGTTGTTATTTGCCAAACTCCACCTAAACGGCTGAACCAATTTGTATGATTTTTTTGTGTAAATTCGTTAGGTCTGAAAATCGAACAATATATATTTTTTATTTTAAAGCTATTGCATAGTTTCTATCACGGGCTTTGAGCGCCCAAATCAAGAAATTCCGTAATGAAAATAAAACCTAACACCCCCGCCTACCATGTAGCTCGGCCGAGCGTTCGCTTAACGTGTATGTATATGGTACGACTGTACGAAGCTCGCACGATGCAACAGCTTTACCGCGGCAGTCCCCGAGTGCCACACGTTTTTTCTTCTTTTATTTTTATTATTAAGTCGACACCGCTTACATAGATCAATAAATATATTATGTTCTATTGTATTTTTTTAATTTTCTGTCTTTTTATTTTATACTTTTGTTTCGTATTCTTATACATGTGTTCTATTGTTTGTCAACATCTCTCAACTGTTTTAGAAATATGTTTGGTCATGAGCTTGTCCAAATAAATGTTTTCCTATTCTATTCTATATAAACATGGATACATAAACATACCCAGTAAGTACTAGGGTACAGATACATGCCTATATGTTTATATATAAATACTCATACGTTTCCGAGAACAGGAATTAATATCCAACACTGCGATAACAATATTAATTATGTAACCATGTACGTATTTGTGTTACAAATGCTTACATACTGAATATAATGTTGCTCGAAGAAAATTTCTATTCATCCTGTATATCTATAATCTATTGTTTTGTTTCATTTCGTAGATATTCAAATCAATCTTTTACCACACTTTTACTTTGTAGAAAACAAGCTTTTGCCCTTGTCCGCGTAGGAGTCGAAAATAAATTTAATAGCATTTTTTTGTTGACTTCAAATTGGATTGAGTTTCAAACATGTGTCAAAATAAAATGTACTTACTTAATTTAAATCAAAAGCACTAAGGAGTTTGAGTCGAAGCAAATCCTCCTAAAATAACTTTATACCCCTTGTTAACCCCGTTATGGAAATAATTTCAATAAAATACCGAAGCACGTCTTATATAAATTCTGTTAAATAATGTTTTTGTAAAATTTGAAGTAGATTGGACCAAGGAATCACGTTGTCACACAGGCAGTAGCCTGTACCTCGTGCCCTCAACTTCTGCAACGATCTCCTGGATAAGAATCGTAAATGTGATTTGTTTGTGGATGAATGGAGCGATATACTGTCAGAGTTAAGATTCTGTGAGAGATCAGTGTGACTAAGCGTGCTTTATATCAGTTCTTTTATTTTTTTTAATGATTTTGTAAAACTTTATAATCAAAGTAAATTAATAAATCTATTCTAAATCTCACTACTAGTAGTGCTCATTCTGCAGAGAATCTAAAGTGACAAAAATCTTCTCCACATCAATGCATTAATGTATTCAAACTCATGATCTTCAAGAGAAGGCCCCTGTGATACGAAGGAAGCAGAAGCAACCATGTCACATGTAGTGAATGCTTCGTTACATCACAATCGGATGACGATGTAACGAACCGTATTTACTGTGCAATGGGAGCACAAGTATAATGTTGCCAGGTTATCAATAATTTACCTAATACTTAGAGCCACTTGTATGAAAATATAAAACCGCTTTATTGCACACAAGTTATAAAATAAAAAAACATAAAAATAACTTAAACTAAAAACAGTGGCATTTTAAGCGGCTTTACCGCTGAAAGCGGTACATATTAGGAACCGATGGGTGCAGCTAGTAAATAAATAAATTATTGCAGGTCAATTCACACAGCGCCATTTAGCCCCAAGCTAAGCTACTAGGCTTGTGTTATGGTGGTCAGACAACGGATGGAATACTTAGATTTAGTTTCTTAATACTCTTAGTACCTAATATTTTATATGTATTTATGTTTAACGATGATAACACACAGCGCCATCTAGCCCCTAAGCAAAGCAACTAGGCTTGCCAGACAACAACGGATGGAATACTCAGATTTAGTTTTATAATAATCTTAATACCTAATATTTGGTATGTTTACAGGCGATAACGTAGATTTTAAGTTAGCATTGCAACAAACCTCAGTGGTTTTTTTATGCTCCTCATTATGTAACTTAAGTTTTTTTACAATGATAAAAATAAAAAATAAATAAAAAAAGACAAGTAAATACATACTTATTATAAATATCCAAACCAGAAACGAATATTGTACATAAGTATGAGTTAAAGGCGAAAATCGAACCCGTTTCGTTGCAGGCGGGTTTTTTTGGCCGCCGCGCCACATAGGCCACGCTATATTCAAAATAATAGCGTCAGTAAATACCTACATGAGCCTACATACCAAACATTATTATCCTACTCATATACCGTGATCTCTCAAACAGTTTACGTATCATATACTTACCTACCCATCTATGTATGATTCACTATAATCTTATATGATACAGGATTATCCAAGACGCATTTCGACGAATACATCTAAAAGTACCAATAATATCGTTGACAAATAACCGGTTTATACGATATAAAATAAATCATATTACACGCTTCGGTTGTTATCATTATTCAAATATTGTCCTTTACATCTTATCTAGTTGATTTATACAACGCCAGCAACTTTAATCCTGTTCAGGGCGCTGTCTGTTAAAAAAAAGGCGTTTTGCAGCATGAAATAATCCTCTCCTTAAACATGTTAGAGAATACCTAATGGTTTTAGTAAAATATCTTAAAATGATTCGCAGTATTCGAAAGGGTAGCGGGGACTCTCTCCATACAAACGTAGTCGACGGTTTTCTCCCTGATAATGACACTAGAGCAAATATTTTTATAACTGCCACGACCATGTGTTTCCTTTTAATTTTTTTTTTGTTTTTTAAATCTTAATTTCTATTATAATTAGAAAATGAAAAAAAAAAATAAACAAATCATAGGGGCATAGTCATGGCAGTTATAGGTTTTATGGCACAAAAATATGTGTGCTAGTTTCATTATCCAGGGAAGAAACAGTCGACTACGTTTGTATGGAGATAGCGCCGGTACACTTTCACCTTAAACTAGCAGCCCTCTGCGTAACTCCCGATCCTTTGGAAATATTGAGATTAAAGGAGCCGAAACTTCTGTACCAATTTTGATTAAACTTATCTTAAATAAGCGTTATTCTATAGGCTTAGTCATTTCTAGAATGGTGTCTATAAATTATACCAAAATATAGGGGAAAAAAACCACCTATAACATACAATAACACTTAACAGCAATATCTATTTCTATTAACATTTTTAGTCCAAAACCATTTTGGGATACTACACGCTCCCTGACTAAATTAATCAAACATTTGGTTACCAACGCGTTCACCAAAACCCTCTAATCTTATAATCCATAGACTAGACTCTCTAATTCCAACAAAGAAAACTCAGAAAAGAAAATTGTATCTCAAATAAAATGAAAATTGTAAATAAAAAATCTAGAATTTTTGAAGGCATAAATAATATTTGTTTCTATTCTTTCTTGTTCAGAAATAAATGTGTCCGAGTATAACTTGATAAATACGTGGGAAATTTCTCTCTTAGATAAGGCGGCGTCTTTTAAAAATGTTCTTCAGAACGGCGCGGTACAAATGTACCTTAGTTTCGTGATTGAATATTCGACCTTATGTTAAAGACATAAAAAGAGTTTTAGAACGTATTTTCACAAATCGATTTTGAATGAACGAATGCGCCCTGATCTATTTTTTAACATTAATTCAGGTTTTATTATTTAGAGCAAACTTAAGTACCTTCCTATACTTTTTATAGAGAAAAACCTAGAAAAGTATATCCATTTAGAAAAGCAAATAATTTTAATTGTAGACAGATTTGCCAACGTGAAGTAAAAGTGCATTAAAAGTTTTAAAAGGCGAGTAGCCGACACGGTCTGCAAGATTTTCTGTAGAATATAATTATAATAATGGGGGTTTTTGTAACTCGAGGTTTTTTGGTTTACAATATCATAATTGTATAAGTTACGTCTATCTAAGGTGTTTTTGGGCTGCAGCCCAGCCCAGCCTCAATTAAAAACATAGACTTTAATGTTAAGAAACAAACCAAAAATTCAAAAAAATCGATCATGAGGTTGTAACCTTGAAAGTAGGGATGCAACATCGCAACAACAAAAATATAAAGAGTGGCATTTGGTAGACCCTAAGTCATATTAGCCCAGGGCTCCACAAATTCACGATCCGCCCCTGCAATTGAGCTCTATCAACTGCCACGGTAGGCATTTTGAACCCAAGTATAAACGAGATTCGAGCATCGTCAGTTATCTAGCAAGGAGCTGGTATGCGACGGCCATCTTCAGGGCAAGAAGTAACGGGATGATGCAGTGAAAAAATAGGTTGGAGTTTTATGCTCTGTCCGCCACTTATTCAAAATATAAAAAAGTCCTGACTGACTAACTGATAAATCAACGCACAGCAATAGACAAATCGGGATAAAATTTGCCATAAATATAGCTATTATGACGTAATCATCCGCTTCTTATTTTCGAGGTCAGGGGTACCTACAGCCTTTAAATTCTATCTGACCAATGTTGCAGCACAGTGGACATCAAAAGACCACTGATTGTGTAGGGGTCCAGTCACCAGCTAAGAATTTTGGAAAATTCATGGTTAATCTACTTATGGATTAATATAATAAAGAGGAAATGTTTTTTTGTTATTCTGTAACGAATAGGCTCCTCAACTACTAGACCGATTTTGATTAAACTAGACCTATGAATACATTGATTCATTGGGAATAACATAGGCTACTTTTTATCCCGATATTTCCATGGGATCGAGAGTTACGCGGGTGAAACTGCGAGGTGATGCTAATCTATTATAAGTATAGATAAAATTATTACTTTTTTGTCCTCAGTTTCGACGTGCGAGGGCGCAGCTTTAGTACAGCACTCCACTGGTCCGACCCCGCCGCGTTCGGACGTCGAGCACACTTCACCACGATGTCGCGTCCTTCATCGCTCATCGTGGATGCTGTACAGCTGGATGATGAAGGCATATACCGGTGCAGGGTCGATTTTAAGAACTCGCCCACTAGGAACTTTCAGATCAAGTTAAATGTTATAGGTGAGACTACAAAAGCTTAAGATTAGAATAGAACAATATAATAGGGGTTACAAAGTAAAGTAAATACAAAAAAAAACAGATAATAAATAATAAAAATAAATAAAAATAACCGAATGGGTAAAGCCTCAGCATCTACAGATACGCATGCACATCTACAGAGCTGGTCTTCCGGCCACACTTTGTGTGTGACTTTTCCGCTCCCAGGAAACGGCTTAGTCACTAAGAGAAAGAAAATAAATAAATATATTATTATGAGCTAATGAAAGCTTTTATTTCATACTAGCTGCGCTCCGAGGATTTACCCGCGTTCGTGTATCTTTAAAAGGGATACAGTCTACAGAATACATAATAGTTACTACAAACTTTATCAGCCCTTTTTACGCCTTGTGAGGTCAAATTTCCAAAAATCAATACGAAGATTCAGACTCATAGCTAATAATTTCACGATGAAAAGTATAAGTCCTTCTCCATCCCTTAAACTATCACTATGCCGATTCTAATCCAAATCAAGCCAGTCGTTTGACCGTGAAGAGGTAACAAACAAAAAACAAACTTTCAGATTTACTAATATTAGTTAAGATATAGATATAGGTAATCAGTTACAACTGAAAACTAGCGAATTTATTTCTATTGAATCTAACGTAGCACAGTGTGGTATTGCATCTAAAAACCTGGCCAAAAATGGTTATTTAAAAAATAATTTCTTACCCTGCCAATGAATTTCTTAGAAAAGTCAGGTAGATAGCGCAACAAGGGGCGCAAACCGCACGGCGTTATCGCGTCTCATTCGCCAACACGATTAGTCGGAAGTTACCGTTCACCTAGTAGTGTCGTGTGATTTGTCGATGTGCTCAACTTTTAGTGATTTGGAAACGCTTGTTATTTTGTGTTCAAGCAATTCGCTGGTTGTTTTTGTGATGGATTGTGCTGAGCCAGGTATGTACCTAATTTAAAAATACTTTTTTAACTAAAATTCATCTAAATTCAACCAAAATGGATGGTAATTTAAGCGTTACTCATTTTTTGATAAAAAAATTACTTTTTAATGTTAACGAAGGGTTTTGATAAACTTCTTAACATTTCTAAGCTACAAAAAACATTGCATAACATGAAGTAGTTAATTCTTAATACAGTTATAACAAAATTAGCCGCCCGACACCGCCCCTTTTTTTATTACGATTTTTTTTCGCTGGCATCCTTGAAAGTTTCAAAAATAAAGTTAATAATTTTTATTTACTTTTTATGATTTCAGGACCCTCTGGAATACGATCTATGACTCGTAATGAGTTGTATGCCATCATGCAACGCTCAAATGAGGCAACGTTTGAAGGAAAACTTCATTTTATGGAGCGTGAAATTTTAAATCAATATGGAAGTGACTATGTGAATGTAAACATTTTAGAGCATAGTAGTGATGAGGAATAAATTATTTAAAATTATACTGAGCTTATATTCTTTCATTTTTATTAATAAAATGAACATTAGGAACCTATTAGGAGAATAAAAATATTTTGGCCAGGTTTTTAGATGCAATACCACACTGTGCGTAGGTGTAGTTATTGATGTCATGTTCATACATTGCCCAGTCAATCAGAAGTGGCCGCCTACATCAAATCCGCCCGCGCCCTTTGCTTAAAATATTTATAGTTTCATAAAATATTTAGAGCGGCACGACCTATAAACCTTCGTTGGCCAGATGTTTATGTCACACAGCTTGACTAGATTTATGGCTCGCTTATCTATCATTAAAATTATTTATATGACAGTAAAAGGGTACGATTAACTTCGAGGACATAGATAGTGTATTCCAATCAATGGGTTTTACTAAAAACTAGCAGTGCTCCGGTTTCACCCACGTAACTCCCGATCCCGTGGGAATATCTGGTAGCCTATAGCCTTCCTCGATAAATGGACTATCTAACACAAAAAGAATTTCTAAATTCGAACCAGTAGTTCCTGAGATTAGCGCGTTCAAACAAACAAACTCTTCAACTTTATAATATTAGTATAGATAATACTTATAGACAAACGGCGTACCGTCACGTCTCGTTTAATCCAGATTCTAAGGGTACAGCTATGCCAAAGATGCATTGCACATCGACATCGCACAAGTATATATGCGAATGAGACAGGGCTCGGTGACCTTGATTTAGCCACAGCACATAGGTGAACTTCATCGATGCCTCTATTTTTTTTAAATATTACAGGACATTCCACACATCGCCATCTAGCCCCAAGCTAAGTAACTAGATTTGTATTATGGGTGCTAGACAACGGATATACTACATACTTTTCTTTTTGGAAATATTTACTTATAATACAGAGAAACAACCAGACCACAAAAAAATATCTAAGCATAAACATTTCTATACAATCATTGTTTTTTTTTTTTGAGAATACCTATGTATGCTGTACAGTGCCTATGTTATTTGATTTTATTTTCAAAGTTTTTAAATGGCCATATTTTCTTTATCAATTTTGTTGGCAAAAAAGGAAAACACAAGGACATGTGTACAACAAAGCAAGGTTTAACGAAGAGATAAAGATTGGAAATAGAGGAATTTATTTGTATGTGTAGAAAGTACATTTAGATTATTTTTGTATGGATGGAGAAAGTTATACCAGTGTTCCCTAATAATTATATTATTTATCTACCAGTGCCACCACATCAACTCTTGTTGTACGACGAAGCGGGTCGAGACGTCGCTGGAGTGGTTGGGCCATTGGAGGAAGGAGGCAACTTTACGTTACTCTGCGAATTGAGAGGAGGTATGTTCTACCAATGCCCTTTAATATTATTATTAATGAAAAAACTAAATAAACGAGATTTGGTTACGTCATTCGTTTCGAAGCCTTTCGAAATTATTGAGTCTATTTTTTTATTATTATTTATTATATGACTTCGAAAAAAGAGGAGGTTCACAAACTGTCGAATATTTTTTGTTATGTGTGTTCACCGATAACTTCATTTGGATGCTTTATACATTTGTACACAGATCACATTTAAACGTCTTAAAAAACCAAGTTAGGATGTGTGCTTTCGAAACGCGCCCACCAATGAGAAGAAGGCACAAGAAATCATGGGGTTTTCTTTTTATGTGATCACCCTCACAAAGGTCAATATTACAGTTTTGTCAGTTTTCGATATCTACCGGTTTAACTATAAGTCACCTTTCAAACAAAAGAACTAAATCAAAATCGGTTCATCCGTTCGGGAGCTACGATATTTATTTTTAATTTATGCTGACTTTTATTTTATTGAGTATTCCATTTTTAGTTTTTTTTTATTTATTTAATTCTAATTCAATTTATTCTTATTTAATGTAATGTATACGAGGGCGGCACTGAAAATTTCGGAAATCAAGGAAGTGACACAACATTACTATTTAAAAATGTATTTATTGCTTTTCGAAGTATTCTCCGCGAAATTTGACACATTTTTCCATACGATGGAACCAATCATTAAAGCAACCATTCCATTCGGAAGTTGGGGTCTCCAAAATGGCCGTTTTGTAGGCGTCCACAGCTTCTTCAGGTGATGAAAATCTCTGACCACGCAATTAATTCTTTATTTTAGGGAAAGTATAGAAATCATTAGGGCTTAGGTCGGGGCTGTACGGCGGATGGTCTAATAATTCTATGTTTTCTTGCTCTAAAAACTCTTTTGTTCTGTTCGCGGTGTGAGAACTCGCATTGTCGTGATGGAGGATGATGCGGCGGCTGCAGTTCTCTTTACGGAGTTCAGAAACGACCTGTGGCAAACAAATGCTAGCATACCATTCTGCATTAACCGTTCTTTGTTCCTCAAGAGGAATAGTCACAACATGGCCGGTTTTGGAGACAAACGTGGCTACCATTTTTTTTGCAACCCTCCGTGAACGAACAATTTTTGTTGGCTTTTACTCATTTTCGAACACCCAAACTCGTGACTGGTTTTTTGTTTCGGGTTCGTACGCATATATCCAGGATTCGTCACCTGATACGATGTTGTATACAGCATTTGAGGATCCTGCGTGGAATCTTTCGAGAGTTCTGACGCACCAAGTAACGCGAGCCACTTTTTGCTCTTTACTGAGCGAATGTGGTATCCATCGGGAAAACAACTTTTTTACACCTAATTGTTCATGCAAGATTATTTGTATTTGACTCATGCCAATGTCTAAAGTTGCCTGAATTTCGCGGTATGTTACATGTCGATCTTCCTCAATCAGCTTACGCACAGCATCAACGTTTTCTTGGGTGAGTGCAGTTTTTGGACGACCTTGACGGGAATCATCACTGAGCTTGACACGTCCACGTTGAAATTCAGCAAACCAGCGATAAATTGTGGTTTTGGATGGGGCTTCATCACCAAATGCAGAAATCATCAGGTCAACACACTGTTTTTGTGATAAACCACTTCGAAAGTCATAATAAATCATCGCTCTTGAATTTTCTCGAGTCAATTCCATTTTCTCAACGACTAAACAAGTTTGACAAAACCTTGTGACAAGACCGAGATTCTTTTTTTTAATAAATAAATGGTATTCGATTCTTAAAACCAAGGAGTTTTCAATTAAAAAGATTTAAATATGACAGGAACAGTGGAAATATTCCATTCCCGATACTTTTAGTGCAGCCTATGTAATATAGATCTCGTTATCTGAAATAAATGAATTTTAATTTTATTTTTTTTTGATACCACAGACAGACACACAAATACACACGTTAAACCTATAACACCCCTCTTTTTGCGTCGGGGGAATTAATGGTAACTTTAATTCCCCCGACGCAAAAAGAGCGGATAAGCATAGCCTAAGCATAAGCAAAGGTAACGTAGCCAGCCTTTTGGGCACACTTCCTAAGGACCCCCCTATTTGGACTTTAAATTGATTGTGATTGTGTTCTGAATTGATGAAATGTAAGTAGGTAAGTTATTTAATTAATTTAGGTTCTTATAATTCTACTAGCTGCGCTCTGAGATTTCACCCGTAAATCCTGATCCCGTGGGAATATGAAAATGAAAAGTAGCCTATAGCCTTCCTCGATAAATGGTCTATCCATCACAAGAAGATTTTTTTAATTCGAATTAGTAGTTCCTGAGATTAGCGCGTTCAAACAAACAGACAAACTCTTCAGCTTTATAATATTAGTATAGATTTCTGTGAATATTAGTAACTTAAAGTTCTTAACTGTAATTACAAACCAGAACCCACTAAAATTTTGATTAAAAGTAACAATTAAATATTTTATTTGAAGACGAAGGACCCAAAGCTGTTAGCGCCACTAACGGTCTTAAGTAGATAATTTTTTTACACTCAAACACAGACAATTCCTACAATTCATAAAGAATTTCACCACACAGTTCAAATTACACCAGTCTCTAAACACCATCCAAACCCGACCAGTAAAACGAGAGCCATCGCAAACAAAACACAGTTTTCTAAGGAAATAGTTATGATATTAGTCAAACCCGTCACGGTGCGACTGTGAGAGTAATGGGGTAGCAAATTGCGTGGTTTGTGAGTGAAGGGTGGATCGGGGGTGAATTCGAATGGGGATGAAATCGGAAAGGAAAATAACATGTTCAGAATGTGTCTTCAACATAGACGTTAAATTAACCAGATATCTTTGGTGCGATTGACAAATACACCCTGTGAACAGAACTCCATGATATAATTTTACCATCTCCATTCTTTCTTCATACAATCAGGCGACTGATCTTCTTCTTCTTCTTATGGTGCCTCTCCGAATAACGAAGGCTGGAAGTCAATTTAGAATATTCTTCTCTATTTCTAGCGAGGCTAAAGAGTTCGGCTGCACTCGCTATCCCCATCCACTCCCAGATGTTACGCAGCTAAGATTTTTTCCTCCAACGTCTTTTGCTCGCGACTTTTCCTATCATAATTAGTTGCAGTAACTCGTACCTATCATGTGTATCATAGGCGACTGATATGCGGCACCAGTTCATGGTGGAAATTTCAGATGCTCGCACTAAGCATTTTGCTTCGTCATTCCTTATTCGTACCGCAAGGGAGTGGAATCAGTTGCCTGCGTCTGTCTTTCCATTTTTTTTTCAATTTGGGGGTCTTCAAGTCGGGAATGCGTGCTACATCTTAGGCCGTATTGTCAACTACCAACAGGCAGGTGTGATAGTGATTAAACGCTAACCTATCGCTACATAGTATAAAACAAAGTCGCTTCCCGCTGTCTGCCTGTCCCTATGTATGCTTAGATCGAAACTATGCAACGGATTTTGATGCGGTTTTTTAATAGATAAAATAATTCAAGAGGAAGGTTATAAAATAAAACTTCCACGCGTATGAAGTCGCGGGTAACAGCTAGTCATATATGTAAAAAAAATAGTAGTCAACCATGTGAAAAGAACTCGTCAAATACGTCACAACTAAGCCGCGGGTTTTATCACGATGTTTTCCTTCACCGTAAGCGTAAATATTAATGGTATCTTAAGTATCATTAGTTTTATTTTTGCAAGATTAATAACTCTGTGTATGCAAAATTAGTGAAACGTGCAGTTCCAATTAGCAAATACGACTCTCGATAGGCTAGAAGCTAACTCCCTTACCCCAAAGACCCTACTAAGTTAAGCGCTACCACTTTACTACCTACGTAACTTTATTTCGTTGTTTCCACACACAAACAAAGAAAAGTCGTTTACATACATTCGGCAAGCTAATTTTGTAACTTTGTGAATAAATCTAAAGTGTTTACTTCGGATAACAACGAACCTAGTACAATTTGAAGTTAGGTTTTCACTTAATACGAAAAATATAGACTTGGCTACATAGTTTACTTTTTCTTTCAATTAATGACTAGTAGACAAGGTTCAGTAAAAATTGCATCAAGTTGAAAATGGCCTACCGTTTTTTCGGTATTTCTAACAATTTTGGGTATCTTCTACCGAAATACCAAAATTTTGAAGTAGGTACCTACAAGGAATTTCTCACGATTTTTATATCGATATCTGAACCAGCAATTCAATATTTTTCGTATAAATATCATGACGTCTTAAAAACCTTTTTTTTTACGATTATCGACTTCAAAACCAAGTTTAGTTTACGTGAAATTTTATCGTAACTGCGGTAAAATTAGAACGCGAAGCAAACAATAATTTGCTACGAACAAAAATGGTATTTTATTTGTTTTTGACTCTCCCGCAGTCGTCGAAACAAAAATTTAGGATTTTTAATAAAATATTGTATTTTTTGGCATCTACCGATTTCGGGTTTAAATCTACCGATATTTGAGAAGAACTCGATTACGGATTTCGAATTTCGAGACCACTGTACCACAGTCCTTCTTTACTCATGTGCCACAGGCAAGAATAGGTTGACCATGACCGATATCCTGCTACTTACGATTTGTCTCTGGACATGGTCGACTAAGTTTAAAGAGCGGTGAATACGCCGCACAATCGGCGTATACAATTTGAAGTTCGCGCCACGCGACGCGAGTGACAGTGCCGGTCGATGCCGCCGCCCGCGCCGCGTAAAAGAAAAAAAACACTTATCTGTGACATTTTGTATTTAAAAAAGTGGATTCATCTTTTACGAAATCGTCGTGTTACGTCCATCTTTTTTACGGAAATTACCGTCGTCTGTACCTACATCTAATTGTATTAAAACATCTTCAAAATTCATCGGAACACGGCGGCGTATCATTCAAGAGCCTGCATCGAAATTTCATCTCGAAAAGATTAGGTAATCTTCAAGCGGTATAGATGCTGGGCAAGCCTAATACTCCCTCTAATACATATTTCAGGAACTACAGTGCTCTGAATACTATGTATTAAAGTTTATGTTGCCGTATAAATCGTCTAGATTTAATGTAAAAAGCTATTTTATATAATGCAATTAATTACTTACTGACTTTTCAAGTAAATAAAAAATCCGTATAAAACGATATTAACAAGTGAACTTGAAAAGGGCACTCGTAAGAGCTTTTTAAACGCTTGTAAGTGGCCTATTTATAGTACATTTCTTCATAACTTTTACAACGAAAAACTCGTTTGTAAAGCATGATCGAGTTATTTCGCTTTGTGAAAGAAGTCAGACTGTTGCGCAAGAGCTGGGTACTTCGCAATACTGGCTCAAAAATATTATTTTGGGTATATTTCTCGTAATAAGATATTTTTTTCTGTTTATGTAATAATACAAGCAGCGCTCCGTGGCTTTGCCCGAATATCGAAATAAAATGTCTGATGTTACTTGCTTTACCTGTTTGCAAAAGAATCAGTATATCCTCGTACAAAGTTTTATCAAAATTAGTCTAGTAGTTTTGGAGCCTAAACAATAGTACATTACGATATAAGTGTGGTAAATTGATCTTTGCATAGAGGCGGTCATAAGAAGCCAAGATGCAAAGATCAATTCCACACGTATATTGTACGACGTTTTTTATCACAGTTGCGAATAAAAGAAAATACTAGAAAAAAAAACAAAATAATAATTAATAAAATATTTGTGATAAGTCTATGTTTACATTTTTTAAGGCAGATTTTTTTTGGTAATTATGCTCCGGAAAGGCAGGCTAAAGACTTTTAACCTATACATCCTCGTCTGACATACAATATTTTTTAGGTTTTTTTTTATTTGTTTTGCGTCGGGGGTTAAGAACAAAATACAATGGTACGGAAAAACAATATATTTAATTAAAGAAAAAACAAAAAATAAACAACTCAATTTTTTATCGTTTTCTAAGTCATTATCACGTAAAATTTTCGTTCGTAAACCGACTTTAGAGACAACCATTTTTGCTAGCTAAAAAACTCTTTGGTATCTACCTTTTTTATACATCAAAACAGTATAACCCAGATAAATTAAGAATGTTTCACCTACCTAACATGTAATTAGCAGTAAGATACGTATTTAACTTATCGGGATAACTTTACAGCACTAGTTAACAAATCTAAAACGCACGCGTGCATAATATGTTGGATTATGAGCCTAAAAGCCGTTGAATAAGATCCACTTTATGAGCAACTGTGATAAAAAAATCTTTATGTTCATCGATTTATTCGATTTTGGTTGAAGGCTCACATTTATCCCAAAATCTAGGTAAATAAGAGTAACTTTTCTGAAACTAAAAGGTTCCGTCCCTAAAGACGGGATCCTATTACCAAGACGGACTGAGAATGTCGGTCCGTCTGTCTGTCTGTCTGCCACCAGGCTGAATCTCATGAACCGTGATAGTTAGACAGTTGAAATTTTTACAGATTATGCATTTATAATATAAATGCATATTTATTTGTTGTTGTAAAAGCGGCAATATAAATTTTATATTGCCGCTTTTACAACAAATAAAATTGAAGTGGGTTTCCCCACTTCAATTTTCGTGCACCAGTCTGACTCACAATTGGGCAGTTTTTATCCTATTTTTGTTATGTGTCCAATATCACGGGGCTATGGAGCCCCGGACCTTTGGAAGGCGTGCGTGAAGCCGAAGCCAACACGTAGAGGCCCTTTACAATAACAAGCTTAATGGCAAAGTATGATACGGACATCAAACCGTTTGATATTATTATAATGTTATTTATGTAAACAGTAAATTTTCAGCCCCTCGGAAATATAAATAACTAGCAGCGCTCCGCAGTTTCACCCGCGTAACTCCCGATCCCGTCGGAATATCAGGATAAAAAGTAGCCTATAGCCTTCCTCGATAAATGGACTATCCAACACAAAAATAATATTTCAAATCGAACCAGTAGTTCCTGACATTAGCGCGTTCAAATAAACAAACAAACAAACTCTTCAGCTTTATAATATAAGTATAGATAACTAGATAGGTACTATATATCCAATTCTAACGAAGAGCTTGGTATACCAGAAAAAACAGTCACCAAAAGCAAACATCACTGAATTGGTGTCAAAGCTATTTTTTTGCGCTAACGTAAAAATTGTGTACACACAGATAGCCGAGTGGCAGATAGTGGTGGAAATTAATTCATTTTGTTGGTTCAGCTGGACGAGTGTAAAAATACAATGGATTTTCTAGTAGTGGTAGTATAAATAGTGTGTGGTTATGGGGTTATTCGCTATGCTATTTTATACTTTTATTTTTGTTATCTTTCTTCTTTTTTACCTTTCTCATATTTATGTATAATATGCTATTCCTCTTATACAATTTTAATATAAGACTATGTATCGTTTGCCTTATTTGATCACGTATATTTTGTATTTGTGTTTTTGTAAAGATTTCTTTTATCGGTCACTCATCATAATAGGATTGTACTGAAAATCAGCGTTGTGGTGTTTTTGGCATCACAACATTATGCTGAGTTAATCCTTTTTTGGTTACTTACACTACAGGTTTAGAAGTCTGTTTAATTGTTAAGATTTTGTTTTCTGTAATTTATTTACTTTTGTATGTGTAGTGTAATTACAAAATAAAGATATTTCTATTCTATTCTATTCTATAACCTGAAATAAAATGCTGTTGTTTCAATTTGGCAAAAGATAGGACTTGCATTTATATATGTAGATAGCTTTCGCTCACGACTTAATGCGTGTAGGTGTTGAATTTTTTAAATTCTTTCTTGTCGGATGCCTCCGTCATACAAAGAACACACCCTCGAAGATTCAGGTCTCTGCGTCAGTCAGTCAGGACAAAGCATTTATGTGTATAGAATATACCTACAAGACTAGGTTGGTTTTTTTCCCGGTTTTCGTTAAAAAAGGCTTCTGATATTCGAAACGGTCAGCCTTTTTAGGGTACCGTACTCAAAGGGTAAAAACGGGTCCCATTTACTAAGACTCCACTGTCCGTCCGTCTGTCACCAGGATGAACCGCATTCTCAGTATGAACCATGATACAGTTGAAATTTTCACAGACTTTTTTTTCTGTTGCCGCTATAAAAAGAAATACTAAAAACAGAATAATGGTACGGAACCCATCGTGCGCGAGTCCGAGTCGCACTTGGCCAGTTTTTTAAAAGGGCCACTTTTCAAACCTATGGCGATGTATTTAGAACATTAATACACAAACAACAAATGCCAAAGGGCAGTTTTGGCGGGAACGAGTTAACAACATGTCGTGCTGCAGTTTTATTTTCACGAAACTTAGTTGTAACCCGAGTTGAATTGTATAATTCTGGTGGAATGTTATTCAATTTAGTTCTGTGAAAGTGCACAAGTGTAGTGAAAGTAAAAATCAGTGTCAAACATGAAGTTTTCTCGTTGCCTCCAAATCTTCTATTAAGGTTATGGTAAACTTGCCACCGCTTTACTATAGCCAATGACTTGACGGACTATGACGACTTTGACTGGTTTGAAACACTTTAGACCCGATTTATGAAAAATCGGGTCATAATTTGATACAAAATATAACTTGACACTGGCTAAATGCACAAGCCGTGCGAAGCCATAATTAATAGAAAAAAAAAACAAATGCCAAAATAAAATCTCTTAAGGTTAGGATCAGAAACATGTTGTCAAACTTACATCGTTTCCTAGTTCAGTCATGTCGAAGGAACGCCTTGTCGGAGGTCCGTAGTATCGGAGTTAAAAGTTATTTTGTAGTAATGTGCAAACTACTTTTGCTTGAATACAGGCTGTTTTTCCACAAATAGACCTAGGATGGGTCCTTTTCCGTGGGGATGCGAGTAGGGTTGCCCAGTTCCTACTACCCTCTTAGCTTAGTCGACCATGTCCGGAGGAAATAACTTGTCAATAATTCTGGAGTCAACTAA
Source organism: Idaea straminata (assembly GCA_951213275.1). Lineage (NCBI taxonomy): Eukaryota > Metazoa > Arthropoda > Insecta > Lepidoptera > Geometridae > Idaea > Idaea straminata. Next base: position 1,659,152 of record OX577862.1, read on the forward strand.
GCCGGGAATTTTATCACGAAGTTTTCCTTCACCGTAAAAAGCAATGCCAATTAGCGCACATACTTTTTTCTTAAGAAAAATCTATTGGTGCACGGCCGGCTGGGATTCGAACCCACGTCCTTTGGAATGAAAGTCGATGTATCTACCACTAGGCCAACACCGCTCCGTACGAGACTAAGTCGTATCGGAGTTCGATAATTTCGACGTAAAGTCTTGTCGAATTAGAGTTTGTCGGTGTACAGTTATGTAACCATATTTACATTATAAAGTTATATTTAAATTTTGACTTTAAAATCCTTTCCAACAACAAACAAACCAAATCACGCAAACAAAATTACACTGAATTAAAAAGGACTGTCGCTCCAAAGTGAAAAACTAAGTGAGTTCAAAGTTCCTTCATTACGCATACATCAAAAGGAACTACCTACTTTACCTGTGCCTAACTCTCGCCTCGAAAATAAATGAATTATTTATAAGGATGCAAAATTAAGGTGTTGTTCTGTAAAACTCTAAATCACCAACTTAAATGTTCAGAGTTTTATCAACTTTGTCGTTTGTTTAAAAGAGAAACGAGGTGACGTACTGCCCCGCGTTATTTAACGATGTTTGAAAAAGCGAGGAATAAATTAAATAGAAATCCTATTTTCATTGCTAATTTGCCTCGAATCTTACAAGTTAAGAAAATCACATACCATTTTTTACCGATTTCAAAAAAGGAGGTTCCCAATTCGTTTGTATGTAATTTTTTACCAGCGTACCAGAAAGGGTCAACCAGCGCTATACAGCATATGCTGAGCCTGATCCTTTTGCCATATTGATTAGTTTATTTCCTGTATATATTTTTTAAAACTTATTAGTAATAAACTTTTTTTTTAATGCCATACAAATTGCAACTAAATATTCATGTTAATCACTTGAATAGTTTGTATTCTAGACTCACATTCATTACACGAAAAAAATAAATAGTTATCGAAATCAGAAAATATTAAGGGGGGATAAAGAGCTATTTATTTTTGTATAAAGAATTAAGCGGTACAAAACCCAGTTAATAAACTATATTTTTTTAATCAACAGGTCGTCCACAGCCAACACTAAACTGGTTAATCAACGACAAGCCAATAGAAGACCACACCATCTTGAAGAATGATGGAAAGATCATAATCAGCAGGATCAGCATAGGAGGCGCTGAGAGATCCTGGCTGAACACCAGCATACGGTGTCAGGCTACCAATACGGTCCTGTTAAGTCCTCATGAGAGAACTGCTAGAGTTGAGATGAGATGTAAGTTTCGTCTTTCTATCTTCTGTTAACACAATGCTGTTTTTATCAGAAACGTAATAGAAAAAGATCCCGCCTACCGCCAGACCTACGTGATTTTATAAAAGTTGAGAATTACTCAGCGGATGCCTTCAATGATCGATGTGCGAAGTTCAGACTTTGGCTTGGAGAGTTATCAGGTAGCAAAGCCAAGAATCGAACCTATTAATTTTGCGAAAAACGAAATCGCCTAATAAGTTTATTTTGTACTAATGTTGCTAATAACTAGACAGTTTCAATAGTTCCAACACCTTCCAGACTGGCGGAAGGCGGAAAATATAAAGAAATATCTTTAAAAAAAATATCAAAATCTCACAATCAAGCTAGCTAATACGGACGCTACTATTCTATCAAGTTTATTTTCTATGTTAGCTCTAATTAAAAGCTATCTACTGCTTCTTGTCTCCAATAAGATCTTCTGGAATCCAATTCCCTAAAATGTTTTCATCTCCAACAGTGCGCCCCACATCAGTTTCCATCACCAATAAGCCAGGTCAGATGTCAGCGGACACGGAGATGACACTCGTCTGCGTCTCCCACGGCAGTAGACCATCGGCTCAGATCACCTGGTTTAGAGAGAACAGGAAGTTTACTAGAGGAAAGGTGAGCTAAAAAAAATAGTCAGTTCTGACACCAGCATAGAATATGGCTTATGCATTTTCTTGTAGGTGTTGTAGGCAGCGACTAACAGATTTGGAAACCTTGTGCTATTTAACGCATCTTGGGCTTCACATAATATTAAAATTTAACGTTGTTCTTTTTCTTAAACCTCTACGTATCAACGGTTGGCAGTCAATTTACAGTGTTTTTGTAACGTAACGTAGTTACAGATATTCGTACCTATCATATCTCAAGACATGTTTTAGCCGACACAACAGTTAAGAGTGACCAAAATTTTAACAGCACAGTGAATTCACCAACGAGACTACGACTGTCAGTCGTCTGACGATGCACCCACAGCCCGAAGATGATGGTGCCGTTATCAGATGTCGCGCTGACAATCCAGTGCTGAGGGTCGCGCTTGAAGACTCCTTCAGGATGAGTGTCGTTTGTGAGTAGTGCAATACTAAACTTGTAGACCGTCAGTTGGCCTGATGATACTCGAAGACGATGGTATTATCATTAGATGTCCAGCTGATAATCCAGGATTGAGGACTCAGGACAACTGTCATAGTTTAAAACTATATGATTAAGAAATCATAAAATATATATAAACCTTCAGGTTCCTCAAGGACGAACTCAATAGTCCAGTCTGGTCGACTACAGTCGTACCAATTAACCAAGTACTGCCATAGCTTTGGTAGAAGTGACAGGAACAGAAAGTGTTGGAACAAGCTCCTAAGTATTTTAAGCCAATACATTGATCCCGCCTGCCATTCTGGATAGCAGTAATTAGGTGTTGGATAACCTAATTGCTCTCATCCAAGCTTCTTTTTCTTTTGAGTCATTGGCTCATGTTAGGTTTTGATAATAGATAATTACTGTGTGTAAAGAAAACTGTAAAAAAATTGTGAACCAGTAACTAGCCATGTTTACGGTGACGTCTGTAACCTCCATTAGGTCTATCCTTATGTAGGTGGTAGGGCACGATGGGCAGGAAATTAGGTGCACCATGTTCTGCATTAAAGCACCACAATCGCACTTAGCTAATATTTATGGACCTTCCAATACAGACAGACCTGTCCTCACCATGTCCTTGGGCAGTACGCTCAACGCGAACGACATCAAGGAAGGAGACGATGTCTACTTCGAGTGCAACATACGAGCAAACCCGAGGGAACATCGTATATCTTGGTACCATAACGTGAGTGAGTTATTGACAATAATAATAAATAAAAATCATGGTAGAACTCCGTGAAATGGGACACAATAAAAATCACATTTCTCTGATTCACTCTGACGGACTGCATCAGAAATACTACACTGCGCTCATGAACTTGCATAAGCGTTTCCCAAAAATCTGCATGATTTTTATAAAATAAGTATTACAGGATATTCCACACATCACCATCTAGCCCCAAGCTAAGTAACTAGACTTGTGTTATGGGTGCTAGATAACGGATATACTACTTATATACTTTTCTTTTGTAAATATATACTTAAAATACATAGAAACAACCAGACCACAGACAAATGTCTAAGCATAATATACATGTTTGAGGCGGGAATCGAACCCTGTGTTTGGCAGTCCGTACCAACTGGGTCGTCTATTGAAGTTATTATAATAGAATTTAACTTTACATTACCCGTAAATTGTATTTAGTTAGTTATGTTTCAAGCAAGCCGTCCTCAATCTCAAGCAAGGCGGTTGATGTCGGATCTTCCCCGACAAGGTTGCCAGTGCTTGTCACGGCAAACTTGAGAAACTCGTCAGAGCGTCCATGTTAGCCTTTAGTCTAAGATCCCTTTAAGGATGACCTTCACCAACCTGGTTAATGGATGAAAAGTATTTTATGTCAAATTAAATATAATCTTTTTCTATTCATATATTTTGTTATTATTTTAAGTACTAGGATATTTGGATTGACGTAAATAAATTGGATACTTCGGTTTTAGTAAAATTAAATATAGGTCAATAAATTTGATGCAAATGGGTTGACCAAAAATTTTTAGTCCTGAATATAATATAATTAACTAATTTTTTTTTGTTATTAACATTTCACTGGTTTGATCAATATACAAACTCTATACCTACCAATCGAAAGTAGCTTAAAGAATATGCAAAGGTATAAACAGAAAAATCGATATTAGTCATTTTCATTTGCCTGGAATTTGTCAACTAACCAAACTAGTGAAATGACTAAAAAATGATTTTTAAATTAATTATTCTGGATTGTTTTTTTGTCAACCCATATGCAATATATTTATTTATTTAATATGATATAAAATATTTTTCATTGATAAATCAGCTCAGTGAAGGTTCTTAAAGGGATCCTATACTATTTGTAGTTCATGTAATCAACGCTAGGTACGGAATTATGAAAGTTTCAGAGGGAAGTTGGCCGTGACTAGTGAGCCTCATACACATGATTTATGCAAGCCAACTACAGGAACGAGGGCTAAAATTTTAAATTATTTGAAAGCAACATCTGGTATCAATTTTTACTTGCCACTCGGCTCGGTTTATGCTGGTTTTATTAGAAATATTACGTTCATTACGTTGCTTTTGGGGTAATGGAACCTACCGGGGCACTTAGAAGTAATAATAAACAGGTGTTATTTGGTAATTTTCTACATTGGAGACCATAGATTGGAGACACATCAATTTTAATGTCCAAAATGCATTACCACTCGATCGTCTATGGGTACCGGCGCTCTCTCCACACAAACGTAGTCGACTGTTTCCTCCCTGGTTAATGACACTAGCACAAATATTTTTGTGCCATAAAACCTGTAACTGCCATAACTATGCCCCTATGTTTTGTTTTTGTTTCTTCTTCTAATTATCATAGAAATTAAGATTTAAAAAAAAAAACAAAAAAACATAGAGTAATGGTCATGTAGTGATAAGTTTTATGCAAAAAAATATTTGCTCTAGTCTCATTATCCAGGGAGAAAACAGTCGGCTACGTCTGTATGGAGAGACCCCCAGTACCCTTTCTTCTTAAGGATGGAGCCGATCCACTGGTGGATGAAAAAGGAAAAGAAATCCATTGATCCACCGGCAGATTAAAGAGGGAAAAAATATTCATAACTTTACCTGTGGAGGATCGTCGGTGGATCCTAGTCGAATGAGTGACACGTTTGAACTACTAACATTCTGTAATTAAGATTTAGGGCAATGGTTGACAACTGCATCGATCAGCCGACAGGGAAAGATTCAATATAATTATTTGCAATAATAAGTTATTGCATAGTTTTTATCGCGGGCTTTGAGCGACCGAATAAAGAAATTCCGTAACGAAAATAAAACCTAACGCCTCCCGCTACCATGTAGCTCGGCCAAGCGTTCGCTTAACGTGTATGTATATGGTACGACTGTACGAAGAGTGCACGATGCAATAGCTTTACTGCAGTAGTCCCCGAGTGCCATACGTTTTTTTTAGTTTTTTTTTGTTAAGGTAAAAGGAGCTGCCACCATGAAAAAAAACTACTAAAATTGGAAAGATTTTTGTGTTGTAAAAACATATGTTTTCCTTTAGGACCAACCAGTAAGCCAGAACATGTCATCAGGCGTGTTCATCAGCACCAAGTCACTGGTACTCCAGAGGGTGACCAAACAGGATGGAGGATTGTACACCTGTAGGGCTGCTAACGACATGGGCGAGTCCAGCAGCCAGACGGTCTACTTGCGGGTGCAGTGTAAGTTTTTAGTATAATAAAATGGTTGAGACGAAAAGAATGAAATGTCTGAACGAACTAATGAAATGTATGAACATACTAACGAAATGTATGAACAAACTAATGAAATGTTTCAACAAACTAACGAAATGTATAAACAAACTAATAAAATGTTTCAATGAACTAACGAAATGTATGAACAAACTAATTAAATGTTTCAATGAACTAACAAATACATTTCGTACGAACTAACGAAATGTATAAACGAACTAACGAAATGTATAAACGAACTAACGAAATGTATGATCAAACTAACAAAATGTATGAATGACTAACGAAATGTATGAACCAACTAACGAAATGTATAAACGAACTAACGAAATGTATGAACGAACTAACGAAATGTATGATCAAACTAACAAAATGTATGAATGACTAACGAAATGTATAAACGAACTAACGAAATGTATAAACGAACTAACGAAATGTATGAACGATATAACGAAATGTATGATCAAACTAATAAAATGTATGAATGACTAACGAAATGTATGAACGAACTAACGAAATATATGAACGAACTAACGAAATGTATGAACGAACTAACGAAATGTATGAACGAACTAACGAAATGTATGATCAAACTAACAAAATGTATGAATGACTAACGAAATGTATGAACCAACTAACGAAATGTATAAACGAACTAACGAAATGTATGAACGAACTAACGAAATGTATGATCAAACTAACAAAATGTATGAATGACTAACGAAATGTATGAACGAACTAACGAAATGTATGAACGAACTAACGAAATGTATGAACGAACTAACGAAATGTATGAACGAACTAACGAAATGTATGATCAAACTAACAAAATGTATGAATGACTAACGAAATGTATGAACCAACTAACGAAATGTATAAACGAACGAACGAAATCTATGAACGAACTAATTAAACATCACTTTTTTTAATCACAAAATTTGATCATCTATCTCTCTCAGACGCGCCAATTTGCGTGCAGCCATCTCCTCTACTCCTGGGTGCGAGATTGGACGAAGCGCTACGCGTGCGATGCACAGTGGCAGCTGATCCAGCTGATTTGACATTCTCGTGGCAGTTCAACAATAGCGGAGAGAGCTTCCAGGTCTCACCGGCTAGATATGGTAAGTTTAAATAATTAACGTGTAAAATAAATTCGTACGTTTTGGAACGAACAATTTTGTATTTAAATGTAGGGTTAATCACAGGCTTTGAAAGCCTTATTTTACACTTAGTCTCGAGGGTGTTCGAAGTAGGGATATTCTATTTTGAATTCAGGGACAAACAGGAATTTAAATACCTGTTTATCTCTGTACGAGCCATCCAACTTTGCACTTCATATAACTTAAATCAATTTGCACTTTTGACTTATTATCAACTAGCGACCCGCTCCGGCTTCGCACGGCTATATTATGCTTAAATCATACATATAAACCTTCCTCTTGAATCACTCTATCTATTAAAAAAAACCGCATCAAAATCCGTTGCGTAGTTTCAAAGATTTAAGCATACAAAGGGACATACGGACAGAGAAAGCGACTTTGTTTTATACTATGTAGTGATATTTATATTTTAGTTCGTAACTGACTGTGCCGTGTAATTATCACAATTAATAATTATTTTACAAACAAATAAAAATGTTTTCATCAAAACACCAGCCATATCGTTTAGTCTCCATTTGGTAACAGAATTCGGGGACAGACAAGAATAGTTTTTTTTAAATAATTTATTTACCAAAAAACAATTACATAACACATATTCGCTTAACTCCCTTAGGTAAACCAGTAATTGTTCAAGTAATATTCCTATGTCATCGATTCTGTGACGATAACATACAAACTACGTTCTTATTCATAGATACTATGGTACGTCGTATGGTACTATAGTAAGTCGACCCTGTTGACACAATGGTCACCATGCCTAGCTGCCAAACATAGGGTTGCGGGTTCGATTCCCGCCTCAGACAAGTATTTATGCTTAGGCCTTTGTCTGTGTGGTCTGGTTGTTTCTATGTATTCTAGCTTTGTCCTGTAAAACTGACTGACGGGTCAACGCACAGCCTAAACCGCTGTAGAGACCTGAAACTTGGAGGATGTCTTTTTCATATGACGTGGTCATCCGATAAGAAAGGATTTTCCGAAATTCTACCCCTAAGGGGGTGGAAAAGGGGCAAAGTTTGTATGGGACAATGTGATTCCTTGGTCCATTTTCGACTTCTACGCGGACGAAGTCGCGGGCAAAAGCTAGTCTATGTATATATTTATAAAAGAAAAATATAAAAGTAGTATATCCGTTGTCTAGCACCCATAACACGAGTCTAGTTACTTAGCTTGAGGCTAGATGGCGATGTGTGGAAAGTCCTGCAATATAAATAAAATATAAATATAAATCTATAGTATAAATAAAATAATTTTATTTATACTATAGACGTTGACTTTAAAATTTAAAGCAAAAACTGAATTCTAATCACATCACAAAAGTGACTAGACCTCCCACTCATCCAATTTATATCCCGTTACCCGAAATTAATGAACTTTAACCAAAAGCGTCAAGCATTAAATGAGTATAACGATTCACACCCCCAATCTAGGGGTTGAATAGACACGGGACGGGAATCCGGCACTTTTTGGTATTCGACCGGATAGTGGCCATTCAGGTATCCGGCAGTATTCGATATTTTAAAGGGCACCGTTTCGTTGAGATTGTATAAACTCATCATCATCTGAGCGATGTTCCCGGTTGCATCCCTCTCGGGAGCCCGGGGTCCGCTTTCCTGCTTTTACGCCTCCACTTCGCAGAGATAGTATAAACTAAACTTAGTTATTATGGGGATTTAATTTTTAAAATCCCTTAAATAAAATTAAAAATGAAAAGAGTAAAGGTACTATGAACTAATAAATGCCTAACTAAAGTTAGTTTTTTTCATGCTTTTGTTCATATTTTGTGGAACTACAAATTTCGATGCTGCCTCAAGCATCACTTTCACGAGATTGACATCATATAATATTGTGATAGCGAGCTGCACAAAATAAAAACAAAATAAAAAATATCCCATTTAAATATATTTTGTAGTGAAAACACCCATTTTAGTTAAAATCCTATAATTATTTAACTTTAATAATCTTTTATCTTCTTACGGATGCACGCACAATACACATACATCCCCTACGACACATTTTGTCGTTGATGTGCATGATTATTTAGTATTGAATAATAATTAAGAAATAAAATTCTGTGGCTTTTTACGAATGTAAAACGCTAGATTGTAATTTTAAAAAGGTATGATTAACTTCTTATGTAACACAAAAGAATCGTTGCTTGCCGGATAGAATATACCGGATATCCGTCCTTAACAAGCAAGAATCACTGCCTTATTCCCGAAAATCATTCATTACCCTTCTACTAAATACTAATTATTCATTAAGGAGCGTTTACATTGACCGTCCCGACGCGACGTTAACAAACAAAGACATTTAACATTTTTTAGAAGTAGACCTTTTCAACCCAATGTATACCTTGCAAATTGGCTATTATACAAAAATCGTGCGAAGCCAAAAATTGAAAAAGAAAAAGATTACGTTAAAACTGCATAAATGGTTATTCAGGATCGGTTTTAATCGATGTCGGAATACGTCTAAATTCAGACAATGTCTATTTCACTTCTATATACTGCAAAATAATAATGATTTGCCAATATTTTAATTATTATTGCATATTAAAGTTATTAAACAAACTTTACAGCCCTTAGTATTTTCTAAAGTTTAAGCGACTTGAACTCATCATAATTATAATTATATTTGAATGGATATATTCGGAAATATTATATGAATGTCATTTCAGTCTGCCTGTGACCATGGGATCTGCAAAGTTCCCGAAACGTCAGGTTTACAGCTCTTTTTCCAAAAAACCGGTTTTCAGTGCTCGCATACGTTTTAAAAGGAACTCTCGTGGGGATTAAAAGTAACCTATGTTATTCCCAATTAATCTATATATTTTCTAATAAACTTTCATCAAAATCGGTCCAGTCATTTCGGAGCCTATACGTCACCAACAAAAAAATAAAAACTTTCCTCAAAAAGAAGATTTTAAATTGTCTGGGTATTACAAACGGGCGGTTCGTTGCCTGCCCGACTACAATTTTCCTTGGGATGTATCCTCTAGTCTAAAAATAACTTAAATCTCTATTTTCTACTAAATACTAATTATTCATTAAGGAGCTTTCACATTGACCGTCCCAACGTGACGTTTAACAAAGCGTCTGTGGTTGAGTGCCTAATCTAAAATGCTCTTGGACCAATTTGTCAAAGTGAGATTTGTTAAGCCGTTGTTTCGACGGATCCGACGCGGCCATTTTGCAAGTGCTTTTAGTTATAGTTCTGTGAGATTTTATGCCAGCTTTGAAAGGTGCAAATTTCTTAAAATGACTCTTTGAAAGAATCACTATAAGTTTTTGTCTGCCACTTTTGACATGATATTTACATTGTTTCAGTAGTTTCTTAGTTTTATATAGTTCCCTTGTTTTTTCTATACCAAAAGTTCTGTAGTTTTTAGTCCACTACAATCCCAATACTTTTACTTTGCAGTTTCGCGGGAAATTAGTTTGTAAGAAATGTACTTTTTTCAGTTAAATATATTTAAACAAAATAGACCAAGTTGTAGTTTTCTCCTGTAGTTTATCAATAGTTCTATCCAACCGGTGATTGTCCTCGGCTGCATATTATGGTGGAGACAGAATTTGCCTAACTTTTGCCTTATTTTTGGCTAATTGTCTCTTTGTCCCATTGTCACAGTGTGTATTTGGCAAAATAGAGTGTATAGAGTACACTTTACTACTAGACTCCAACTATCAGATGGTTCAGGAATAATATAAATATAATAATAAATCAATATTGGACATTCCACACATCGCCATCTAGCCCCAAGTTAAGTAACTAGATTTGTGTTATGGGTGCTAGACAACGGATAAACTACATAAATAATTTTCTTTTGTAAATATTTACTTATAATACATGGAAACAACCAGACCACAGACAAATATCTAAGCATAAATACTTGTATGAGGCGGGAATCGAACCCGCAACCCTGTGTTTGGCAGTCCGGCGTGGTAACCATTGTGCCAACTGAGTCGTCTGTGATGAATGAAAGAAAAGTCTGTTTATCCAGTTAAACTATAATTATATAGATGTTCGCATATACAAGTGGACAGGACGCAACTGGGGCTGCTGACTTATGCCATGCATTACGAATATTACGATCATGTTACATCGAATAGTGGCGCCACAACGAAAATCACCGGTTTGATGTCCATATCATACTTTGTTATTGTAATCCTTTACAATAACACCGTCATCTACGTGTTGGCTTCGGCTCCACCTACGCCTTTCCAAGATCAGGTGCTTCATAGCCCAGTGATAAATGGGACATATAACAGACAATAATAAAAAATAACCTATTTGCCCGTGAAAATCAATTGTAAAAACGATAATTTATAATCTGCGCTTCTTTAACATATTTTTAACGATTAAAGGAACTGGTCTACATTTTGGCATTACTGGACCATTTTAGGATAATTCAGTTGTGTGTATGTCTGTCTAGTTTTTCATAGGAGGCCAAAACATCGGAGATAGGAACGTCTTTGGTAAATAAACTTGACCACACGAAAGTTAGGCAACTGACTCGTAATCCCTCGGGTGTTTTCGCATATTGCATGAAGACACGTCAAATTATTGTGTCCACAACAAAGGAATGCGAAGTTCGGAGATAACCACTCTATAACTGTTACATATAATTATGACGTTATTTTCCTCTACAGTGTCAACTGGAGGTACCGCAAGTGAGCTCCGATACCGCGCCGCTAGCGAGCGTGACTACGGAGCGCTGTTGTGTCGCGCTACAAACGCTGTCGGCAGACAAAACCGGCCCTGTGTCTTCCAGATCGTGCCTGCAGGTAACATTAGATTTAGTTTACTAGACAGTATTTATTTATTTGGAAATCCAACAGCTAAAATAAGAATTTACCAACAGTATAACTATAAAAAGCCAATTACAGAATTATCTAATAAAATAAGGAGTGAGATTTCTCCTTCAACTATACCTCCTACAAACAATAAAAAATGTAATTTAAGGCGCTCTTCCAGTACCGTGTGTAGGTATTCACATTACCTTAGCCCCCGCTCTCAAAAACGTAGCGTGCTGCGTGCTAATTGTTATATTTGATCGATATGCAAAACATTTTAGCATTATTATTCACAAATATAGTTCCTAGAGGTCAAAACCTATCAATTAATTCATTTTTAGAAACAAACGTTAACTATTTTTGAATAAAACCCGATAAACGATCTAATAATTCTCTGTTTTCTAACATTTTTTTTATCGAACGAAGTTGTTCATATCATGTTTTCAACCACTATAAACAAAAGTATGGTTATTAAACTACAATATAAATCTATATCCAAAAACCAAAAAAAAAGTATTTGATTACTTAGAGTTGCTTAAAACAAAGGTCGATTTTGGTATCTTTATATGCACCTGCCCTTAAGACAGAAATTAAGCAAAAAAGAAGTGTATAAGTGTTCAACCTGCACTGATATAAAATACCGCTGTGGGGGTTATTTGGCTGTAGACGTTCTTTCCTATGGATACGGTCGACTAAGCTAAATGGGTGGCATAGGTTCTGGACAAGCTTACTCCTTTTATGTTCCAAGCACTACATCGCCTCGAATAGCATGGATTGAAGTTGCTGTCGCTGTATCATCTAGATAAGATGTAGGAGACGAAGATGTCCAAATATTATTACTTACAGGGCATTGGATTTTTGTTAAGTGTTTTCTATTTCATAAATTCTAGTTTTTGAAATTTTTAACGACTTTAACGCTAACAATACAACTTTCCCGTAATTGAGAAAGTTGGTTTGTTTGGTACGGTCAAATTTAACGGCTGGATGAAAATTTGCGGGGATAGTGTGGAGAAGGATTTAGGACTCATCCCGATATCCTATCGGGATTTACGTATTTACAAAACAAATAATCATGCCGCAGTATACTTTTAAAGGAAACAATAAATACATTTTAATTAAGTACTGGAACCTGCGGAGACTCTTCCTGCTGGCCATGACTTGCCTTGGACAGTATGGAAGACACTAAACAGACTAAGGTCTCAACCTGCAGCCCCATCTTCCCAGGTTCACCTGGGAAGATGGGGCATGATCGATCCATGCCGGGTTCAGTGCGACTGCGGGGCTCCCGAGCAAACTATGCTCCACCTCTTGAACTGCCCCTCCAGCTCTAATAGCTGTACATTGGCTGACCTGATGTCAGCTAATAACAACGCCATAGACCTGGCAGAACACTGAAGTGGGCGGATCTGACCCTACTTCGTCAATTCTCCCTTTGGTTTATGCTATCGATACGAAGAAGAAGAAGATTAAGTACTGATATTTATGAAAAGTGTAAGTGTGAGACGCATGTCATTAGAAGAGTGATGAGTATGAATGTAGAGCGATGGAGAGGAAGAGGACGACCTAAGAAAAGATGGATGGACTGCGTGAGACAAGACATGAGAGAGATGAATGTTAACGATGAGATGACGACTAATAGGAGTGAATGGAAGAAGAAGACATAATGCGCCGACCCCAAATAAATTGAGATAAGGGCAGGAAGATGATGATGATTTATGAAAAGTGTACACCATTTACGGAACCCTAAGTTTGTATACAGAGCACACATTGTTACATATTATTATAACATACAAACGTACATCTTCTCTCGACATAATATTATTTACATTGGGATGGTTTGTTAGAACCTCAAACTCGTGCGTCTTCGCGATTATCCTACTAAAGATTACTGACATTTTTATGGAGTAAACTATGTGAACTTGCGTCGCAGTCAAGCATGCTTGACTCACTCTGTAGCAAGGTTTTGGATTTTCATTGCTTGGTATGCTATTCATACTTTTCAAATTATCTATACTTATACTTAATATTATAAAAAGGTAACGTTGGTAACATGTTTGTATGTATGTTGGCGATAATCTCCGAAACCACTGGACCGATATGGATGACATTTTGCATAAAGATAGTTTGGGGGTAGCTGAGTGTCATAAGTTTTTTTGTATTCCGAAATTGCCACGGGATCGGAACTTACGTGGGTGAAACCACGGGGTGCAGCTAGTAAATAGTAAATGAATATTGCAAGACATTCCACACATCGCCATCTTGCCCCAAGCTAAGTAACTAGACTCGTGTTATGGGTGCTAGATAACGGATATACTAATTATATACTTTTGTAAATACTTATAATACATAGAAACAACTAGACCAAAGACAAATATCTAAGCATAAATACTTGTCTGAGGCGGGAATCGAACCCGCCACCCTGTGTTTGGCAGTACGGCATGGTGACCATTGTGCCAACTGGGTCGTCAAATTTTATGCACTTAAATTTGAACTTAAGATTTTACTTTTTTTAGGATTCCGTATCCAAAGGGTATGAAAAGTATTTTTTGTTCGAAGTTTTGCCATTATTCTTTCAGTACTTTCTTATGACATGAGCCTTTCATGAGCCTGATGCTTCTATTAAAATTAGTTGTAAACTTACTCGCGTGTTGTAATACGCCATATCATGTATACCCTCTTGTTTTGTCATTCATTGTGTTAACACACATACATGTTTGTTAATTATTTGTAAGTAGTTTAAATTAATTCGGAACTTGGATTGTCTTTGTTTTCAAACTATTTTGGGTCACAGAATAATTTTCTTCATTCTTTTTTTGCCAAAACGAAAGTTTTAACCAATTTATTTAAAAATACGTGTACGGAACCCTCAATGGCTGGGTACTAATCGCACTTCTTTGAGTTTTTTTTTTAGTTTTGGCATTAAAAACACATTATAACGCGAGCTGCCATTTTGTGTAATCCTTGGACTCGTCCCATATATCCATGCCCAAAATTGATAGAATTTGAGGGACCAAAACATAATTATTTATTTATTATCCTTAAACACGTTATACCTATTTCATAATTAAAATAATAATTATATTTTGTTCAGTCAAAAGCACAAGTAAATCAGAATTCGTGGAACAAAGTACTAGAAAAATAAGATTATCTGTAGAAAAATATATTTCTCAACAGATTATCAGACCTGCAACTTCTTGTGCGCAATAAAACACGATATCTTCGTTTTACGATGCTAGCCCTACGTGCACTTGTGCAGATTATTCTAAGAATTTCGATGAAACATTTCACGGAGTTTTTATTTTATTAGAATTACATAGCTGTTGCAGTGAAACGACGATTTAATGTACTGACTTCATATTTATTTTGAAAAGTTGAACGCACAAGATTAGCTTGCGTGTGAGTGATTGTACTTAAACATATAAAATATTAAGCTTAAGGTGAAAGGGTACCGGCGCTCTCTCCATACAAACGTAGTCGACTGTTTCCTCCCTGGATAATGACACAAGCACAAATATTTTTGTGCCATAAAACCTATAACTGCCATGACTATGCCCCTATGTTTTGGTTTCGTAGCAAAAGGCATGCATGTATCCATAATTTAAATTAAATGTATTTATTTAGTTTGAAATATTGAATAGTTTCGTTATAGTGCAATGAGTGCAGGTAACGTTTGTCGATTGTCACCGCAACGAGAGAATGTTGACAGTAAAACAAATGTCTGACATTTTGTTTAACGAATTTACGTATTTAGGCAGTTAACGGCTGCAATATTCGGTATTTAAGTATACTTTTAACTTATATTGGGTTGGTAACAAAAATAATAATAAATAAAATATGTAAACAGTAGTAAAGAGCTTAAAAATAAAATGATCGAAGTTATTTACCTGATTATTATAACATCTGTTTAAGTAGGTAGTTAGAACTACCAACTGAATTAGGCCGAGCCCAGATGTGTTCTTTTTTTTTGTGCGATGTGGCGGTACTTGTAAAAATATTTCACTACGAAATATCTATTTATGTTATTATGTGTTTAAAATACTATCTTTACTGTAGATGTTGGTTTTATGTTAGTGATGCAGTGTTTATGGTATTTACTTACCTAACTTTCATAACAAAATAGAAAGATATTTAACGTCATAGAGGAAGAAACTATCGACTGAGATACAGACGTTGAGTTAGACCACTAATATTATGGACTTAGACAATTTTACACATGTTTGAAGAAAACAATAACAATAAAAATAGTGGAATGGTCTTGATTTGTATATATTGGATGAGAAAAGATGTATGTAGGTATATTTATGTAACTCATTCCAATGTTGCTTTCGTATTTAATGTTTCCCTAGACTATTTTTTAGGGATCTGTACCCAAATAGTTAAACGGAATCCTTATACTAAGTCTCTACTATCCGTCTGTCTGTCACCAGGCTGTATCTCATGAACCGTGATAGCTAGACAGTTGAAATTTTCATTGATAATGCATTTCTGTTGCCGCTATAACAACAAATACTAAATACAGAATACCATGTTATGTATGTATGTTAGTTGGACTCGCACTTGGTTTTTTTTAATTCACTTCCAAGTACAGATTTTTTGTACGACTGCCTTTTTATTATAAGTAGGTAAATAACAAATTAAACAGTCGATTTATTTCGTAAAACATGGCCATCCAAGTTTCTAAGTCCAAACATTACTCTCCACAATAGACTAGAAAGTAATTAACTTTTTCTACTGTTTAAAAGTGAATTCGTTAAAACTAAATAAGGGGAAAACATTCTACACAAAGAGACACATATATACCTACACCTAGTAATGTCCTTATGTTCTAATTTAAATAAATAAAAAAGCTGTCTCAGTTTTAAAGGTAGATTTCGAAGAAGAAAAGGAATAATGATATATACTTATGTGGATTCGCACACCAAAAAATAAGTTGATTTAAGAACTTAAACATGATAACCAACTCTGACTGTCTCAGTATCAAAGTAATACAACCTTGTCGTCATTGTAATATAATTTAATTTTAGATTACCCGTTAAATGCATTTAACTAGAATTTAGCTAAAGTTTATAAACAACTAGCTGCGCCCCGCGGTTTCACCCGCGTAAGTCCCGATCCCGTAGGAATTGACTCTAGAAAACGTTTGTATGGGAAATAGAAAAGGGCTGTTTTTAGGGTTTTCCCGGAAATTATTCGATTTTTTCTCGCCTTTTTAACCTTCCCTAGACCTCCACGAACATTTCAAGACTAAGATAAGATAAATCCGTTCAGCCGTTCTCGAGTTTTAGTGAGACTGACGAACAGCAATTCATTTTTATATATGTCATGCAAGCCGCCCTCAGTCTATTCCAGAAATAAATTATTTCTTATTCTACTACGAAAAGTTTCAACGCAAAGCTATACGTAAATGAAGATATGGACAATATTTAATTATTTAAAATTGTCTTAGGTTTATGAAATAGACTGGGTACTTTTACACTACTATTTTAATGACGTTAAAGGAACTTAGACGATTGTTTTTTAATAAGATGAAATCACACAAAAAATCCAACCTTTCCTAGACTTTCACCGTCAGAACTTTTATCTATTTTACTTTTCTAAAATGTACCTCCACGTTTTTCTTGAATTTTTAATTAATTAAATGCAAATTAGTATATATAATATTATGCACGGCTACTATTATTGGACCCCGGACCCCAACTCATAGATAAGACTTGCAAAAAAATTCAGCAGTTTATTTTTAACTTGTGAGATAAAATAGCTTTTTGACCCGTTCAAAAGAAGGGTGTTTTGTATTATTACGACTTTTTCCGAAATCTTAAGTTGACTTTATTTGCGTTAACTCAATGTTTTATGCAATAACCATAGTTTTTGCTCCCGTCTTCGCCCGCGTAGAGTTTGAATATTTCAAAATCCTTTCATACTTCAAACTTATCTGTTTTTTTTTTATTTTACCCCCATCTGTTTATTAGTATGAGCAGTGCGTCAATACAGGGTTATTGGCAATTATCCTACCAAGCCGTTGAAGGCTACTTCTGTGCACCTAAACAAACAACTTTTGTTCTACGAATTTTGGAAATATGATTTTTTTTTTAATTTTATGTTTAGATTTACCTGAAAATCAGCTGTTCCTTACACGGAAAGGTCATTAACTCTAAAATTTTCCTTTTTTTAAAAACTTTTTTTCATTCTGACTAAGAGCAGTAGATGTTCTTAGTCTGAATGACCTTTGTTTTAAAAAATCAGCTGTTTTTCGAATTAGCAAAAGTAGAACAAAAGTTGTTTGTTAAGTTGCACAGAAGAAGCCCTCAGCGGCTTGCTAGTATAATTACCAATAACCCTATATATCAGTCATTCAATTGACTTTTATATTTACAGATTTTTTGTTAAAACGTCATGCTCTCTCAAATAAATTTAATATTATCCTTAATTATTAAGAGCCTACACTGTCCCACTGCAGGGCAAAAGCCTTTCTCTTTCTTCCATTGATCACGATTTGTAGCTATTGTACACCGGTCATTCCTATGAGTGCCATCGTCGCCTTAGTCTGCCGCCTGGCCGTATTCCCATGGGGAACCAGTCTGTTGTGCCTTCTCATTGGTGGGCGCGTTCCGAAGGCACACATCCTAGGTATTAAGCATCCAAAGGAATAAATAATTTTGACTTTGTTATTTTGGCTCATTGTTCATCTAACATGTCCCGCCCACTCGTATTTTCAAATAAATTTAATTAATAATTTTATATCCAAAACAATAAAACACAACTCATAACGCAAGCAGCCATTAATCAAACTTGATCAACATCGGCATCAGATAGCCGCAAACTTTCAAAATCAGTGTGTAAATTAATGATTCACAGAGTTAATTAAAACATTCCCTGTACCACCAGCTACCACCTAGCGTACGTAGAGATAAAATACGTATACAGTTATAGAGATTACGTCGTAGTATTTTTTATTAGCAAGAGACATCTAATAATATTGACCTTTACATGTAAACTAAGAAGAGTTTACTCTGAGTAAAATTGGAAATTGACATATATGATATATATTGTATATATATATGATATATATATATATTATATAATTTTAACTTCTTTTTTAATGATAAATTAATTATATATTTATAATACATAATTGTATTTCATGATCGAACTTTTTTGACTTAAAACTTGGAGTTATTAATAAAAATCTGTATCTGTAGATGATACAAACTGCGCCAGCAACTGAAATCCATGCTATTCAGGGCGCTGTAGTGCTTGGGACTTGTATATAATGGAGTAAACTTGACCAGAACAAGAATTCTGTTATGATGTAGACTTAAAACGCAGAATTGACACGCAAGGAAGAAAAAGTATAGATATCTTCAACACTGAGACACCGAGAGTTGTCATTTTTTTAAAGGAATTTAATATTTTTGTTTTTGTTTTACTATCATAATAATATGATCAAACATTACCAATAAAAATTTGGATTTTTAATAGAAGAAACTTCCTGAATTACAGAACTGATTTTGATCAATCTTCTACTGATAGAAAGCTGCATTATCGAGAATTTTGCGAATGAAACCGCGACTCGCTTCTAGTCATTAATTAATGACTAGAAGCGAGTCTAGAGGCGAGTGATTTTGATTTATTCTATATTTTATGGTACGATGGCACATATTCTGATAAAGGACATATAAACAAACAAACATACTATTAAGGGTCACGTTTCGAAGATGAAGCTTGGAAGGGACTGTGACTATCGTTTTTTTACTTGGGTTACTTTTGATGTTCCCTCTACAAAGTTCAGATATATTATCTCTACACTAGCGTACCGAAGTGATTGGGACTCGAATATCCTACATTTAAAATACGAGCCAAGTTCGCGAGTTCAGAATCACGATCGAACCAATATAGTACCTACCAACGGAGGGTAACGAGCAAACTTACGTTACGACTTCAAAACTTGCCCATTTGGGTTCCTGGGTTTTTTTATGTTAGAGATTTTAAGACCGAGTTTTAAAGTCTGAAGTTTGTACGACAAAATCGTTCTAATTGAGATGTCTAGGGGGCTATTCCCTGAGGAATGACTGATCGTAAGGACGCTGTTGTGTTTAGTCACTCTATAACATGACCATTTACCATTGATGTTGATTGTCTATTATGTCATACGTCAAAATCGGGCCCAAAACGTCCGTCTATCAGTCAAATCAAAGGTGAAATAAAATATTGAATTAAATTTAATAATAACGTATTAATAACGATTTTTATTAAATGTCACATACACAAAGAAATGTAAATACGAATACGAAGAGTACTTATCATTTATTATTATTAGAATTATCCATGAAAAAGGTAAAATTAGGTCAAATTCTAGTCTATTTGGTTATATATTGGGATTGTGTTCAAAATCCTGCAATATTTATTTATTTATATTTACCGTAAGAAACAACAATCGAAACATAATGCGGATTTAATTTATTACATAAGTGATACAATTATTAAATCAAAACAAAAATAAATGAAGTAAAAATAGCCTAAAAATGCAAAATTTTAAAATAAACTTAAAATTTTTTTTTATTTAGACTTCAAACAGACACACCCCGTCTTCTGTCACTGAAAACATCAAAAATTATTTATCTTGAATTAGATTGGACCAAGGAATCACGTTGTCCCATACAAACTTTGCCCCCCTTTTTCACCCCCTTAGGGGTAGAATTACTGAAAATCCTTTCTTATCCGATGCCTACGTCATACAAAGAACACACTCTTCAAGTTTCAGGTCTCTACGATCAGCGGTTTAGGCTGTGCGTTGATCCGTCAGTCAGTCAGTCAGTCATTCAGGACAAAGCATTTTATATGTATAGATTAGTCGACATTGGTCAAAATTAATCGATTATTTGTTCACAATGAGTCGTTGCTAAAGAATAGCCCCTTCAGAAAGTACCCCGATCGACTGCTTGCGATAGGTATCTCGGATTTGCAACAAACTTTCTCTTACGTCAGCGCGTAGTTTCCGATCTTAAAATAAAAGACTTGTTACTTTCCTAGTTTTAATTTGACATTTCTTGTCAAGTGTCCAACTTTGATAGTAACTTTAGGTAGCTATTGGTATAAGCTATTATATACCTATTTGATTCAGTAAATAGGTTTCTTCTTCTTTTCGAATCAGTTACGTTCAACCAGTCAAATGTTTTCCTGTCCAGTAGCTAGCAACTCAAGTAGGCCGTTGCAGACAAAATTTGAGCAAATGGAGGTATATTGCACCGACCCATGGTGGTAGTCATCTTGACCGATTGTTGGTGGTAGTCATCTTGACTTTCATTTCGAAAGTCGTGGGTTTAAATCCCGGCTGACCGTGACGCATGAAATTTTTATTTCGAAAAAAATATGCACAAACTAAGCAATTACTTAGTTTAAGCACATGATGTTTTTTATTTCTTAAATTATTCAAAAATTACATAGTGATTATTCAATTTAACCTGTTCCTAACTATACATATAAAATGATTTGTCCTGAATGACTGACTGACTGACTGACGGATCAACGCACAGCCTAAACCGCTGATCGTAGAGACCTGAAACTTGGAGGTTGTGTTCTTTGTATGACGTAGTCATCCGATAAGAAAGGATGTTCCGAAATTCTACCCCTTAGGGGGTGAAAAAGGGGGGAAAAGTTTGTATGGAACAACGTAATTCCTAAGTCCATTTTCGACTTCTACGCGGACAAAGTCGCGGGCAAAAGCTAGTATACCTATACAAAAACACGAGAACAACATGCCATTCCTTCTCGTTGATTTCCTTCCCTATAAAAGAAGTTGGTATAATCGGTAAGTTTGTCAGTGTCACACTGAGCAGTATAACAAAACGTCTGTTATACTGAAACTGCACGGAACGTTAACCTAATAAGAAAAGTTATGATTGATGCATTTCAATGCAGTTAAAATGGTAGTCATAAACAAACAAACTTTGTGGAAATGTTATGAAAACATCATTTGTTTTCTGCTTATGATAATTTAGAACTGTAATATCATCCGATATACCCAACCTACCCACATAATGAGCATTTTACGAAAGTATTACGCAAGTCAAAAGTTTTCATTAGCGTTTAGTTTGTCTACAGCCCTACTAGAGACTCTGATTTCTTTCAAAGTATCTGATCAAGCATAAAAGTTTTTTGGCAAAGACCGATGCCAGGTGTACAGTTTCCTAACAAACCATCCAGGTGGGTAGATTGAGCGGTCCATTGATATAATTCTATAATTATTTTACGTACGTAATTTTTAGGGTTTCGTACCCAAAGGGTAAAATTCAGACCCTTTTACTAAGACTCCGCTGTCCGTCCGTCTGTATGTCTGTCACAAGGCTGTATCTCATGAACCATGGTAGCTAGGCAGTTGAAATTTTCTCAGATGATGTATTTCTGTTGCCACCTAAATTTGTTTTACTGAGATTCAAACTTTAACACGTCTCGCGTTGATAATCAGCTTTTTCTTAGGTCTTTATCATAGATAAAGTGTTTCCTGATGACACTAACACTAATTTTATAATATACTTGGTGCAGTTCATTAACTAAAATTAACACAAAACGCAAAGCAAATTAATGCCAATATTTGCATCATAACAGATTTAAAGATGCAGCTTCAGAATGTTTCTAAATTATCTTCTCTTTTCTCTAGCCCGACCATCTCCTCCAAGAAACTGCACAACAAATAGGATTCTGAAGAACAAGGAGCCGATGCTGACTGTGCGATGCATAGCTGGTTACGATGGTGGACTGACGCAGCACTTCACTTTGGACGCTGTGGGAGAGAAGGTCACTGTGCTAGCTAACTCTTCGACGGGATATCCAGGTGAGCATGCTACAGATAAGATAATAAAGTAAGAAGAAGATGCTGACTGTGCAATGCATAGCTGGGTATGTTGGAGATGTTACGTTAGAAGCTGTGGAAAAAAAGTTTCGTACTGGCCATCTCTTCAAAGGAAAAACCAGGTGAGCGGGTTAAAGAAACAAAAGGACAAGTAGTCAAAGCTGACTGCTTAAGATGAAGAGCCGATGTAGAATCTTACGCTATGGGAGAGTAGGTCACTGTGTTCGCTATCTTTTCAACGGGAAAACCAGGTAAGTATGCTAAAGACAGGACACTAAAGAAAGAAGTCGGTGCTAACTGTGCGGTGTTTAATTGGCTTTGATGAAGAGCTGATTGAGTACTTTAGGTACCTTGGAAGCAGTTGGAGATAAGGTTACTGTGTTGACTAACTCTTTGACGGGTTATCCAAGTAATCCAGGAGAATATGTTACGTGTCTGTAATATTTTTGTTTCTCATTCACACAAAAACACTATCATTCCACAGGATCGGGAACTATGCAGCCAAAACCACGTGCATAAGCTAGATTTGAATCCGAGTAGTATTCAGAATCAAAGAACCAGTAGTTACATTTGATTTTGTCCACCAGATCTAATAGTATGGCTGAACATCAGCTGGTCAGCGCTGGAATCCCTCGAAGAGGACGAGGAGTTGGCAGTGACGGCGCGGAACAGCAAAGGAGCGTCGGATCCCGTATTGTTGAGGGATCTGACTTTCAAGGATACTGCCAAAAGAGCTGGTAAGACGGGATTCGTTCAGAAAACATCTTGATTTTGATGCAAGATTTATTTGACTTCAGCGAATACATAAAAAAATGTATAAACAGGTTTTCCAGTAAATATAAAAAGGCTTAATCTCAAAATGATCCTCCTCTTTTCGACACGAGAAAAATGAAGAAGAATAACCCTCTTAAGGTAGATCATTAATGTAAATAGTCATCAACAAATAACAGAACACTTAAAAATACAGTTAACCAATAAAAAACAAATGAAGATCGAACAATAAAAAACAAATGAAGATCGGGAAAAGCAAATAAAAGATTTTTAGCAAAATATTTGGAATCTTCATAAATTATTTTGATTAATTTATTTTTTGATGATTCTAAAATATTTTTAGGGTCGTATTAAAAAAATCAAGTTTAAATTGACAAAATATTAAACAATACGTGTTTTGTTTCGTTTTTCTGTTAGAAAGCACAGTACGAGCTGAAAGTCGGTTTCCAACAGCAGCTGCGATTGCTGCTCTTGCTGCCCTCGTAACTGCTGCTGCTGCCGTACTAGTCATACTGCTCAGAAGGTAAGTTATTTTGCTAACCCTCGAATTTACAATATTTAAGAATTAACAAAGGTTTTGTGTATGTTAGTCTGTAAGGTTCATTCTAAATGGGTCTAAATTTAATTCTAAATCTGTTGCCTGAAATAAATGAATTAATAATGAATGGGTGAATAAATGAATGAAATGAATGCTGGTGCCTTTTATACAACAAAAAGTCTTTCACAAACGGAAACGTTTTACAGCAATGAAAGGTATTTATTTCGACATCTACTCAAATTCCTTGTTCCTTGTCCCCTGATCGTTGTGAGATTACGACCCAGTAATAAAATATGTCCGGATAGTTATTGTCAGCAAACGCCATAAAAATTCAATTGGAATTTCGTACATTTTATGTCGAAGTACGAAGTTAAGAGAGGTGATGAATCGTGAGAAAATCGTGCGTTTCTGAATTGCTGGAGTTTACAGATGTTACGTGTCGTCAGGAGATTTTTCATTGGTCATTTTTGATGGTAGCTCTACGCGATTGGTTGATCACTTGATTCTTGTCGTCTTATTGGCTCGTTGCCAATGAGCATCGTTTGATAAACCAATAACTTACGTCGAACTGTTCATTCGTGTTCATGACTAGACGATAAGCGCTTCTTTTGTACTAAATTAGGTCTGAAACTGAACGATTTTGATGTGTAAATTGGCCAAAATTCCGCAGAAAATTAGACTTGTTGGCATTTACAGAGCTTGATTTGTTCATAATTTCTGCGCAGACGCAACACCACGAACACGTCAACGAAGCGTCCGTCTCAGAGCGTGGTCCAAGTGGACGCACAGGGTCGCCGTTACCTCATTGCGTACCCCGCGCCCAAGCAGGACACCAAGCCAGACATACTCAATCCTAAATCCGGTGAGTACATTGTCGGGTCAACAATTTGTAGCATGTACAATCAACGGTCAAAAGTCTCTGCCACCGTAACGTTTACAATCCTATGCAGCACTATTGGAACATTATAACAACGTAACCTGTGGATCGAACCCACGTCGCGGTCGGTTGGTGTAGCAGGTGGCGGCTTATACCACTCACACAACTAAACACATAGCTAACATGTTGAAAATAATAATCACACTGAGTACTTTTAATTCAAGTATTTATGTTTGTGTGTAACGTATATTAGAAGAAGGTCGTAAGTTGAATAATTGTGTATAGTACTATTGTAGCAAACTGATAGTGTACTTATGACGCATACTGTACCTTTAGAGGAAGCTTTAGA
The DNA here is from genome assembly GCA_951213275.1 of Idaea straminata. NCBI lineage: Eukaryota > Metazoa > Arthropoda > Insecta > Lepidoptera > Geometridae > Idaea > Idaea straminata. The sequence goes on from OX577862.1 coordinate 1,684,138, forward strand.
GAATCCACGATTTGCAACCAACGCATACACACCAGGCAGGTTTGCAAAATGCCACGGCGATGTTTCCTTGGATGGAATTCATCCTTCAGCAAAACTTCAGTCCAGAGCCATCTGTAATGGCCATTATATTTTCAGTCCAGTTGGGAGCTGATTCCTCAATAGAAGGATCAGTTTAAACGACAATTAAGACGAGTTTAGAATCTCCTCATTATTCAAATTTTTGAGCGTATATATAAAAATGAATTGCTATTCGTTAGTCTCACTAAAACTCGAGAACGGCTGAACGGATTTATCTTATCTTAGTCTTGAAATGTTCGTGGAGGTCTAAGGAAGGTTTAAAAGGCAAGAAAAAATCGAATAATTTCCGGGAAAACCCTAAAGACAGCCCTTTTCTATTTCCCATACAAACGTTTTCTAGAGTCGATTCCTACGGGATCGGGACTTACGCGGGTGAAGCGCAGCTAGTTAAAAAATAAAAGTTACCTGATCAAATTTTTTATACAATCGTCATAATTATAATCTATACTGTAAAAAATACACGGTTATATTTCAATTGATAGAAAAAACACTATCTGTAACACTTCAATACTAACAACTCGTATAAATGTCATCGCCCGCATTTTGATAGTGACTATAAATTACATTCAGTTTTTCATTTCAGTATTCGGGATTACGTATGAAATTATTATTCGCTATAAAATCGGATTCTGCATCCATTAATTCTATATCGTGTTATAACTCCAATTTTGGAGGGAAAATAGTTATTTTTAACATTTCGTCATTGTTTAACAAAAAAAAATAGACTTAATACTTTTGACAGTTTTTGACGTGATAACGTCATGTAAATAGGAATGGACTGACAAATAAGTGTGTTGTTGACAAGTAACCATAGCAACATTTCCACTACAATAAATCGTTTTTCCGAGAGTTTTGGCGGGAACGAGTTAACAACATGTCGTGCTGCAGTTTTATTTTCATGAAACTTAGTTGTAACCCGAGTTGAATTGTATAATTCTGGTGGAATGTTATTCAATTTAGTTCTGTGAAAGTGCACAAGTGTAGTGGAAGTAAAAATCAGTGACAAACATGAAGTTTTCTCGTTGCCTCAAAATCTCCTATTAAGGTTATGGTAAACTTGTCACCGCTTTACTATAGCCCCTGACTTGACGGACTATGACGACTTTGACTGTTTTGAAACACTTTAGCCCGATTTATGGAAAATCGGGTCATAATTTGATGCAAAATATAACTTGACACTGGCTAAATGCACAAGCCGTGCGAAGCCATAATTAATAGCAAAAAAAAAACAAAAAATAAACGTTTTTCCACATCTAGTTTACGTAATACTATCAATTTCATTGTAATCTACACATACGTAGATTTTAATCAGATTTTTCTATTTGTATACTCAAGCAATACCCATTTAACCTCTAAATAGTCTAACCCCACTTTATTTTTCACAGAGAGTGAGCCACCCCGCGTGGTACTGGAGTCCAGTGACAACAAGAGCTACACCATCAGGGAAACATCGACGGAAGAGCACAAGACCTCATACAACCACCCGCGAATCGACGACGACATGGTAAGATCCTTATTTCTCTTAGGACTATACTCGTAGGTGTTTTAGTTTGTATTTTATGTTTTTAAGGGTGAAAACAGGACCCCATGCATGCGAAGTTTCTGACTCGTAGCTCTTGTGGTTTCAGAGATTTCGTAATGAGTATTTTGCTCTCTAAATTATATTTAGTATCTATATTTACCCCTAACCTTCTATAGGCACAGTCGGCTGCATAATTGCAGCCCCCGGTAGAGTTCAAAAATTACTATTATTGGCATGTTTAATATTTTTTGTTTGATAAATTTACGAGTTAGACGACTTTAAACTTCAACTAAAGCAGGTGCCTAAAATCTTGCTTGTGATGATAACATTCTTATAACAGCCGTTTTGGAGCTCTACGGTGGGTCTGCAATTATGCACCCGACCGTACATATAACATGCTTTGTCCTGAATGACTGACTGACTGACGGCTTAACGCACAGTCTAAACCGCTGATCGTAAAGACATAAAACTTGGAGGGTGTGTTCTTTGTATCCGATCTTTGTATCCTTTGTAAGGATTTTGAAAAATTCAACTTTTACGTGGACGAAGTCGCGGATGAAAGCTAGTCCTTTCATAATATCCATCTTAATGTTGCCTGGAAGAAGCTGCTTTAAGCTGTAAGGCCATTGAGCCACTGTTTTTTTAATAAGTATTTTTTACGACGATTCTCAATGTGCTATAAAACATTCTACTTATCTATCTATCTATCAGCCGCTATCCATCATCAAGTCATGAAACACAGACTCAGGCAATTTTTACTATTGTAATTTAAGTTTTTTAAAATAAACAACGTTCATGATTTTGTTATAAAAAAGGTATTTTGTCCACGAAATTTTTACGAGTTTCCAACAAACTCTTTTACTTCGAAAGTTTATCTCTATTTTAATACACCATTAACCCTTTATGCATATTTTATATCATATTCAACCGACTTTAAAAAAGGAGTAGGTTCTCACACACAAAAAAACCTTTAGCTGATGCCTGCAATGACGAAGGCAACCGCTAAAAAGGATTTTGTAAAATTCAAATCCTACGTGGACGAAGTCACGGGAAAAGCTAATGTGAAATTCAAAGTCCTAACTAACTGTTATATTAACGCAAAGCCCAAACCAATGGAGGAATTGGGCTAAAATTTGGCACACAATGACGCAAGGCAAAATTTCAGCCCTTACGCTCATAAAATTCCTACTATTCCTATTATAATTCGCCCACGAGTGGCACAAGAAACGACGCGCAATGGAGCTCAGCCTTGGCTAGCTAGATAGTACCGAGAGATCGTGAAGATGAGCTGACGCGCAAGCCGTTCTCGTGATGTTTAAAGCCCCATTCGGGGAGAGTTGCATAAGTAAGAGGACAGGAAAAAGATATGTAAGGACTTAAGTGAGTACGTTGGTGAAAGAGCCCAGAGTAAGTAACCAACGTATGTTAAGACCTAAGATGTCGGTAAGGCCATGGGAGGAAGGTGGGATTGTATTCCTATTGTAAATGTGAAAGTTTGTGTGTGTGTGTGTGTTTGTGTGTATGTTTTTTACTCCTTTACGCAAAAACTACTGGACCGATTACGATGAAACTCGATATGTAGATAGCTGGAGACCTGGATTAACAAATAGTCTTTTTATCCCGATGTTCCCACGGAATCGGGACTTACGCGGGTAAAACCGCGGGGCGCAGCTAGTCTTAAATAAAATGGCTGTGATTGAAAGCTAAAATAACGTCACTCGATTAAAAAATCATAAAGCCAGTTTAAAAACGGATTGGACCCAGTTTTTCATTGATTATTTAATTTCCACGTAAAGTGTGTCACGAAATCTCTCAAGTTTAAAACTACTGAAAATTAAAAACCAATTTTCAATCGATCCAGCACTTCATAATTACATGAGACAGACGACAAGACTGACGGACCGGATAAAATTATAAAAAATATTCGGGGTTATTTTTTATGATCTTATCCTGTTTTTGATAATCATAATATAAGAAGGCGGTTTCTGTGCGCCATAACAATTAACTTTTGTACTACAAATTTTGGAAATTCGAAAATTTTTCGCTAATTTCGAGGTTATATTTACTAGAAAATCAGCTGTTTCTTACGCAAAGAGGTCAAAATTTTAAAATTGTACTTTTTTTTAAGTTTTATCTACTGTTTTGAGTCTAAATGAACTAACAAGAAATTAGATGATTTTCGAATTAAGATAGCCTTTTCCTAAAAGAATTTCCAAAATTTGTACAACAAAAGTTTGATCTTTAAGGTGCACAAAAGTAGCCTAAGCTGCTTTTTTTATAAAATTACAAATTACCCTGTATAAAGTTATATTTCTTATGCTCTTTCTAAAACGTCTACGCCAGTGGTATAATAATTCGGAACCCAATGTTCCCAACTTAGTTTTAATATGAATCGTGGCCGGAATTTCCACTTTAAATAAGTAAAAGATGTTAAGGGAAAAGGACTTTTATGGTCTTATCAAAGAGACTAGGGGCGGCTTGCATGAGATTGTTTGCTGTATAGGAAACCGGCATCACACTAGGCTATGAGCCTTTCTTATTAAACGTAAATCTTTTTTAGACGCACAGCTAAATGGTTGAAGAGATACTAAAATAATAATTTCGTCTTAATAAAGAGAGTGAATAAGAGACGCCATTACCATATGAGTAGTTATTCCTACTCATGTGCAATTACTACATAATCCTCTAACAAGGTTAGGAGCAAAGAGGTTAGATGTAGTTTTTTAGGTTTCCACTATTCTACTACATAATCCTCTAACAAGGTTAGGAGCAAAGAGGTTAGATGTAGTTTATTAGGTTTCCACTATTTGTCTTTAGTACTCAAATACGTCGGTACTTACCAAAAAGGTGATTTAACTATTGAGTTAACATACCTAATAAACATGTGAAATAACGTGGAAATGACCGACTATTAATTACTAATAAAAACATAAATTATTAATTTAAACAAATAACATTAAAATAAACAAAAATCATTTCCCGCCCATTTTTTTTCTACTCAAGGAACAACACTGACCGCACGCCGCATAAAGCCACTCGCCCGGCGCTTTGACCGTTTGCTTCTTTACATTTATTTCGAAAAAAAGTTAGAATTCCCAAAAGTCGTAGAACAAAAGTAGTTCCTCTAAATAGCTGAAGTCCTAGAATACCGTACAGGCTACGACATTTCCGGGATCGGTACTTACGCGGGTGAAACCACAGCGCTCAGCTAGTTTATGATAATTTAATATTTATTTATTTGTAAGTATCTATACCGAAGGAGCACATAAGCTCCCGATTCATATCAATGCCTTTTCTAATACCAATAATAATTATTATTGCAGACATAATAATCAAAACAATACAGTGTGACAGTTAGTGATAATAAATAACACCCTTACAATCGGGGTCTATAGAGAACACGCTGTATAAATCTTACAATACACCAATCTGTTATGGCGGTCATTAAAACATGGTGTTCCTAATTTCAATTTATGATGCAGAAGGGTTTTGGCGGGATCGAGCCAATAATATGTCGTGCTGCAGTTTTTTCTAATCTATACTTATATTATAAAGCTGAAGAGTTTGTTTGTTTGTTTGTTTGAACGCGCTAATCTCAGGAACTACTGGCTCGAATTGAAAAATTATTTTTGTGTTGGATAGTCCATTTATCGAGGAAGGCTATAGGCTACTTTTTATCCTGATATTCCCAGGGGTCGGGAGTTACGCCGGTGGAACTGCGGAGCGCTGCTAGTACTTATATAAATTTCTTGTGTCACAGCTCCTCCGAAACGGCTTGACCGATTCTTATGAAATTTGTGTATATTCGGTAGGTCTGAGAATAGATAGATAGATACTTTATTTGTACAACACAGGAAAAAGCAGAACACTATATACACAAAGTAAAGTAATATCTAGAAAGTATAAGTTGCACAAATGGGCGGCCTTATCGCTGAAAGCAATTTCTTCCAGGCAACCTTTGGATGGAAAAGAACTGATTCAGCTTTAATGGTAGGTTGTGAATTTCCTCAAGCAGGATACCAAACATAACCTGTAACAGGTGATAATATAAAGTATTTACATAAATATGGATTTAAAATATGAAATTATACATACAATACATACCAATATATAATTATATACATAGATACAAAAAAATACATACATAAATAATATAGGAATACATACGGATATTAGACAGTACTGAGGTAGTGATCAGTTACCATAGATTTGAAAATGGGAATAGGACGTAAACTATTTTTATCTATGGGATAAGGGTGGTAAATTTTGGACGGAAAAAATTAAGGCCAAAACTTGCAACGACACTTTTTGATTTTATTACAATTCCTTCACTGATTAATCGAAAGACACTTCGTTTTATCCGGGTGTCCCTTGACACCTCTCAAGTTTTATTTTTATTGTTGGACATTTTTTTTGTGATTTGGCCTTAAAAAATACATACAAGCCTAAATTTTCACCCTTCTACCACTAACCCCTATTTTTTAAAGGCGATATTAGCCAAATACATGCGAGCAGTGGCCGGCGTAAGTTTGTTTTATTTGACTACCAAAAACATGCACTAGAAATAATTTATATGGCAAAACAACCTTTACCGGGACCGCTAGTTTAAAAAAAAACCTAGTTTTCATACAAGTTAAATTGCATGATTTTAATGGAATATTATACTGTACTAGATTTTTATCCGCGTCTTCGTTCCCTTAGAATTCAAATTTAGCAAAACCCTTTGTTAGCCAATTAAATCGAATAAATTATATTTACTAAAATAATAAGATGTACGGTCGGATTCAGAATTCCAGACCAACCGTAGAGTTCTGAAATTACTATTATTGATACCTCGAGTTTCATTCTGAAGGTCGTAGGTTCGAATCCCGGCCGGCCGGGGACCAATGTATTTTTTTCTTAAGAAACGGTGAAGGAAAACATCGTGATGAAACCCGCGTCTTAGTTGGCTCCAGAAGTATTGACAAGTTCTCTCCTCTGGACATGGTCGGCTAAGTTGAGAGAGTAGTAGGTGCTGGGCAAGCCTACTCCATCCTCACGCAAAAAGGACCCAATTAAAAGGATCTAATGGCGGAAAATAGCCCGAATACAAGTACAAGTACATTACCATTGTTGAATATTTTTATTTTTTTAAAAATGTCTAATAAATTCATGAGTTGAAAGACTTTTAAACTCGAGCAAGAGCTTAGAGTCTTGCTTGAGTTGAAAACATTCAAATAATAGCAGTTTTGGAGCTCTACAGTGGGTCTGTAATTCTGACTCCGACTTTACAGTCGGCTGCATAATTGCAACCCCGTTAGAGTTCTAAAATTACTATTATTGGCATTTTTCCATTCTGATAATTTTTGTGTGATTAATTGATGAGTTGGAAGACTTTAAACTTCAACTAAATCAGGTGTCTAGAATCTTGCTTGTGTTGAAAACATTCTTATAACAGCCGTTTTGGAGCTCTACGGTGGGTCTGCAATTCTGACACCGACCGTACGTAGTTGAAGGTATCATTGTTAAATTAATTCCTCCGAGTTATTAAAATGTACCTAAACGGCTTTCAGCTCTTTGCGGCTTACGAACCCATAGTTTTGTAACCAATTAGAAATTGTAACCAATTAGCTTTCTTAGAAACTAGTTTAGATTATTAGACTTAGAAGGTATCTTTCGTCGTCTATAATAGGTATAAACACGACGCCACTGATGAAATTTATTTAGGTTCTAGATGGTACAAATCTTCTTCTTCTGCTGCCTTAGTGTAAAACGTCTTCTTCTTCCATTCACTTCTATTAGCCTTCATCTAATCTTACACATTCATCTCTCTCATATCGGAAGGCCAATTATTATTAAGCTTCCATTTGAAACAAAAAATAAAACAAATTCATTTAATTTAAAACGATTATTAAAAAACATATATCTATTTATTACCAATAAATATTTAAAAAAATCAAAAACAAGTAGGTAGATGTAGGTAGCACTGGTTGCCAGTGACCCTGTATAAACTAGTACAAGTAGGCATGCAACGACTGCATTGAATACGACGACGTAAACAACAAATAGACTATAAGTACACCTACCTACCCTGCACCTGTGTGAGTAAATGAGGGATGTACACCTAAAATAAACCTCGTGTGGTTTAATAGGTATATATTTTGTATTTATGTTTATTCTTATTTAATTGAAAGTAAGTTTAATTAAGAAAAATAACATAATAATTCAAATTTAAAGCAAAGTGCCTAGATAAATCGGATAAATAATAGAATTCATCATAATGGATACGAGTACCTACTACTTAGTTGATTGTTCTTCAAAATGTGTTTACCTACTTATATTTTTAAAACTCACATTATTTATTTAAATTACAAAACTAACACTTAATTACAATAAATGCAAAACAAAATAAAATACATAAACAAATTTAATCAAGCAAACCGCCCCGAGTCACTCCTGGCGCAAAAGACCCCATCACACTAGCAGCATTACCACGCTGAATAGCTATGGCCAGCCTCTGCACCAGGAACGGCCCGGAATGGCTATTATTTAATGAAATAAAAAATAAATAATATATCTATATATATAAAAGAAAGTCGTGTTAGTTACACCACTTATAACTCAAGAACGGCAGAACAGATTTGGGTGAAAATTGGTAGGGAGGTAGCTTAGAGCCAGGAGACGGACATAAGATACTTTTTATCCCAATATGCCCACGGGATCGGGACTTACGCGGGTGAAACCGCGGGGCGCAGCTAGTATATTATATATTTGAACGGATATATTCGCGTTTTTTATTTTTGTTTTAAACCTGACGTTTCGGGAACTTTGCAGATCCCATGGTCACAGGCAGACTGAGATGACATTCGTCTTAAAATATTATATGAAATAACTACCCAAGGCCAATTGATTTAATTGCATTACAATATCATTCTGATTGAATTTTTAACCGACTTCAAAAAATAAGGTTCTCAATTCGGTTGTATGTATTTTTTTGACGACCCAGTTGGCACAACGGTCACCATGCATGCCGGACTGCCAAACACAGGGTTGCGGGTTCGATTCCCGCCTCAGGCAAGTATTTATGCTTAGATATTCGTCTGTGGTCTGGTTGTTTCTATGTATTATAAGTATATATTTACAAAAGAAAAGTATATAAGTAGTATATCCGTTGTCTAGCACCCATAACACAAGTCTAGTTACTTAGCTTGGGGCTAAATGACGATCTGTGGAATGTCCTGCAATCTTATCTTATCTTACTAATATTATAAATGTGAAAGTTTGTGTGTGTTTGTGTGTGTGTATGTTTGTTACTCCTTCACGCAAAAACTACTGGACCGATTGCGTTGAAACTCGGTATCTAGATAGCTGGAGATCTGGATTAACACATAGGCTACTTTTTATCTCGATATTCCCACGGGATTGGAACTTATGCAGGTGAAACCGCGGGGCGCAGCTAGTATTTATTATTATTTATTTATTTTATTACAAAAAATACTTTCAAAGTCTTTTCAAAAAGTAGTCTATGAGGGATTAATTTCCAAATACCGTAAATAAAATTGATAATTTGTCTGCGTGTGTGTTTGTCACTTAAATCAAAAACTACTGAACCGATTGTTACAAAACTTTGTACGTAGATAGCTGATAATCTGGATTACAACATAGGCAACTTTGTATCATTGTATTCCAATGGGATCGTGAATTACGCGGGCGGAACCGCGGAGCGTAGCTAGTGAAAACATAAGGAAAACAATGAGGCAATAAAGCATTTAAATCTAGTATAGATAAGCCGAATGGGTACAGTTAGTATGCAACAACCAAGAATAAATGTAAATGCATTAGTCAGGGAGCTCCTCATACGATTTGAGAGTGTTGATACCGTTTACTTGGCATGAAATATCATTGTTGGTAGTGCCCCAAGTCAAGTCAAGAATTTCTTCTGATCAAAATTCGTGGCGGGCTGCGTTTAAAAACAGTCTTTCTTGACCGTCTGTCTGTCTATCTGTCTGTCTCTTCGTATGTCACCACCGAATTTTTCTTTCATAAGAACCTTTTGACAATAACAAATACAAAAAATAATTGGCGAAATTGATCCAGCCGTTCACGCATAACGCCGTGACAAAGGATTTTTTTATTAATATAAGGTTTAAAAGCTGTTGGATCTTAGATTAAATAAATACCTTGGTGCACTACCAGTCGTGATATTTTATGCCAAGCAGACGGTACCGACACAGTCACTTATAATCATATAGGGAGCTCCCTGACTACAAGGAACATAGCGACGATTTGGCACGATGCCTTCGGACTATGCTTAGTATTCAATTTGATAGCGTCTGCCTTCAAAACCTATTATATTATGGGTCTTGATAATAGCTTCAGAACGTTTAAACCTATTTTCAAGATATACAGGGTAATTAGTTACTAGTGCTCCGCGGTTTCACCCGCGTAACTCCCAATCCTGTGGGAATATCGGGATAAAAATCAAATTCAATCCAGATCTTTAACAATCTACATAGTTTCATTGCAATCGGTCCAGTAGGATTAACAAACACACATACTAACGCACAATCTTTCACAACACAGCCAAGTATCAAAATCGGTAAAGTAGTTTCGGCTCCTGTTCGTTAAAAACAAAAAAATCTTTACTCTTTAAAATGTTATAGATTATTATAGATAAAAAATATATAGGTAGATAGATATAATAAATAGGTTAAACCAGCTTTTGCCCGCGACTTCGTCCGCGTAGAAGTTAAAAATGGACCAAGGAGTCCGATACAAACTTTGCCCCCCTTTTTACCCCCTTAGGAGTTGAATTTCAGAAAATCCTTTCTTATCGGATGCCTACGTCATACAAAGAACACACCCTCCAAGTTTCAGGTCTCTACGATCAGCGGTTTAGGCTGTGCGTTGATCCGTCAGTCAGTCAGGACAAAGAATTTTATATGTATAGATTAGATATATATTTGACAAAGTAAATTGACCGATAACCCAATCCAAACTTATTTTTCCCAATTGGAATATAACGCTCTAGTGTGCTGTAATCAGAAATCTTTTTGAGGTATTCGTATAAGTTCTACCCTAATTCTTAACACTGTTTGATCTTCGCTTCGCCTTTGACCGTGAACATCTTTTAACTTCGTTCCGAGTACCACAGGGTCAGGATTAAAGTTGTTTTTCAGATGATATAAGCTGATTTTTAGGGTTCCGTAGGCCTAACAAAGAATAGTTCACATTGATTCGGTCGGGCAAACGATAAATCTCATAGTCCGATTCCAAAATCGAACTAAATGTAAAAAAACGTTCACGTCGTCCGATCGGTTGAACTGAGCAGTCGGACTACGTGTTTCGCAGGGGGTTTTGTCACGTCCGTCCGTCCATCCTACTAATCCTATCCTATCCTACTAATATTATAAATGTGAAAGTTTGTGTGTCAGTATGAATGATTGTGTGTATCTTTGTTACTCTTTCAAAAACCACTGGACCGATTGTGATGAAACTCGGTATGCAGATAGCAAGAGACCTGGATTAACATATATGTTTTTTATTCCTATATTCCCACGGGTTCGGGATTTATCGGTGAAACCGTGGGGTGCAGCTGGGTTAATATTAATACTAAGAAGCTGTAAGTCGGTATGAAAATACATAAAAATATGAATCACGCCGACATAATGGTAAAAAAAGTTTAAAAAGTCAACACGTAAAATAGGAATTTTAAAAAAACCACCAATCCCATGGTGTGAAATTTCGTTGGATAGGTCTTTTGGTCAGCCTATTTGGCCGGTTTTTGGTAGTAAGAAGCGACTGATTTTTTTAAAAATGAATAATGGCTTCGTACAGCTTGTGCATATAACCATAAAGTTATATTTTGCATCATTACTCGAAAATTAATATTTTAATATGTATGTTTATAAATGGTATTTTTGTTCACAGATGCCACAGAGATAACATACGGAAACCGAAGACAATGTAAATAATATAATTATTGTAAATCCCACTAAATGCCAACAAATAGATAATAAATAAGATAAATCGTATTAAAATTAATTGTTAAATGTATCTTTAAATTTTAAATAGTTCTTCAAATTACGAGTGGAAGGTATCTTATAGGTAAGCGTGCTGAATCAAATTTTCACTTATCATCGGGTGAGATTAGTCTATATCAAAAGTACAGGAAAAAACGGCCATTGACCTAAACACCAAAATAAAATTATATCCTACTAATATTATAAATGTGAAAGTTTGTATCTATTATGACGTATATACAGGGTTGCTGGTAATTATACTAGCAAGTCGTTGAGGGCTACTTATGTGCACCTTAACAAACAACTTTTGTTCTACGACTTTTGGAAATTTTAATATTTTTTTGAAAATTTTGGGTTTAAGTTTACCTACCTGAAAATCAGATGTTCCATACACGGGGCGGTCATTAAACTTAAAATTTTATTTATTTTTTTAAGTTTTATCTATACTTCATATCTGTTTTTCGAATTTCCAAAAGTCGTAGAACAAAAGTTGTTTGTTTAGGTGCACAGAAGTAGCCCTCAACGGCTTGCTAGTATAATTACCAATAACCCTGTATAGACAACCGCTAAGAAAGGATTTTGGAGTCAAATTCGACGTCGTTAACTTAATTCTCTTGAGCTAATTCACCTAGGTGCATTAAATACATTTTTAGTAAACTTTAAATACCTGTACAGCTTTCCATAAAACAAAAGAATTCAACTTGATATTTTGACATTTTATTTAATTATTCACTCTTTTAATTTGACATTATTTTTATAACTGACGTTCACATGTCGATTAGGCGAAACATAGCTGTACCATAGTTTAATTAGTAAGACCAATGTAATTACCTATGTTTATGAACGAATAAATGAATATGAAAATAACTCGTCGCAGGTAAAAAGCTAGTCTTCTGTATCTATATACTAATATTATAAAGAGGAAATTATGGCTCCATAACTACTGAACCGATTAAGATGAACCTTGGTATGAGGATACATTGATTAATTGTGAGTAACATAGGCTATTTTTTATCCCGATATTCCTACGGAATCGGGAATTAGCCGGTTCAAACCTAGTAAAGTAACTTTTTGTCGTTTCGTTTCATATTTAATCTGGCCTGTACCAAGAAACGGTTAACCATGTTAGCGATAAGAAAGTAATTATTTTGTTTCAGTGTACAGTCACTCAGGTCAATGCCCGTTTTTGCCCTACTTAAAAAAAAAACTATAGAAACTTTTGTTCCATATCGTTAAAATAAGAATTTAAGTAATTATAATTAAAAAAGTAAAACTATTTGTCTATTTTTAATTCCTACGAATTGTTACGAAGTAAATTGTATTGTACAAAGATATTATAAATTTAACTTTTGTTAGGTTATTTTTATTGTAAATGTAAAAAAAACGTATAGGGTTATTGGTAATTATATAAGAAAGTGGCTGAGGACTTGGTGACGCCGGTTTATTTATTTAATAATAAACTAAAGTTTAAATTATCACGTCGGTACAATCCTTTCTTTCTTAATACCTACCCTTATTTTCCCACCTACATGCAAATCACTACACAATCGTGCGTCGCCACTCGCACGCGCGCCCTCTCGCGGAATTAGCGAGAACAAGCAGTTATAAGCCATCATCAACCGTGAACACATCGATTGTGTGCACTGTCGTGTTAATTGTGACCCGGATATTGTTTCCAAGTAACTTCTGTTAAATGTGTTGTGCTGAAAGTGTAGTGTAAAAGATTGACACTGCCCAAAACGTTGCTGCTTGGAGTTTCGAGGTATGTCCGCATATTCATTTCCTTTCCTATTTGTCATGTACCGAGCCTATTAATACAGTCCAAAATCGAAGAAATTATTTACTAGCGTAACCATAACTACTTAAGTGCACTTTAACAATCAACTTTTGTTCTACAACATTTGGAAATACGGACATTTTTTGGAATTTTTTGAGGTCATGTCAATTCGAAAATCAGTCGTTAAATTAAGGTCAATCAGACTTAGAACAGTCGATACATCTCAAAAAATAGGTATAAGCTTAAGGTTGATGACCTCTCCGTGTAAGTAACAGCTGATTTTCGGGTAAACTTAATCTTTAAATTTAAAAACGTTCGAATTTTTAAAAGTCGTAGAACAAAAGTGGATTGTTATGGTGCACAGCGGTAGGCCTTAACCGCTTCCTTATATACATAGTTACCAATAACCCTGTATAAATTAATATTATATAAATATTTAATTATTATTGTAAATTGTTTAAATAACGTTAAATTGTTAAAATAAATAAGCTTATCGTTTTTACATGTTTGTTTAATTAACCCCATTTTTATTTATTTTGTTAACCGTATGTTTATTTTTAGTCGATTGTGGCATGTATGTATGCATACGGGCTTTTTTCCGCAACTAGACTCTTTTTAATTGGGTCCTTTTTGCGTAAGGATGGAGTAGGCTTGCCCTACTACCCTCTCAGCTTAGTCGACCATGTCCAGAGGAGAGAACTTGTCAATACTTCTGGAGCCAACTAAGCCGCGGGTTTCATCACGATGTTTTCCTTCACCGTAAGAGCAATGTCAATTAGCGCACATAATTTTTTCTTATGAAAAATACATTGGTGCACGGCCGGCTGGGATTCGAACCCACGACCTTCAGAATGAAAGTCGGGGTATCTACCACTAAGCCAACACCGCTCTTTTGTGGCATATACTCCGACTTCATTTCTAAAGTATTTGGTTCAAATAGAAATCGAGTAATTACTGGTATATATGTAAAAATTTGTATGTTTGTTACTTCTTCACACAAAAACTGCTGAGCCGATTGCGATGAAACTTCGAAAAAAAAACAGCTGAACTTCTAAAATAACACAAAGGTTACTTTTTATCCCCATATTTTTACGGGATCAGCACTTATGCGGTGTAAAAGAAGAGCAAGTTTTACAAAGAAATAAATAATTATAGTACATACCTACTTTTATATGGAGCATCTTATTCAGGGCGCTGTAATTCCACAGACATGTTTTTAATGAACCTATACCCTCTCAGCTTAGTCGACCATGTCCAGATAAAAAACCCGTCACGTCGAGCCAACTAAGCAGCGGGTATCATCACGATATTTTCCTTTACCGTGGTGTACACAACCGGTCGGGATTCGAACCCACGGCCTTCAAGATTAGAGGCGGAGTATCTACCACTAGGCCAACACTGATCTACTTACTTAAAAGTATTCCACGTTTTTATATTCATAATTTCTCAAGTAGGTTATCCAAACAAAATTATTCCGAAAAAAAAAAAACGTCTTAATCAATTGAAAAACATCCCTTAAATAATTTATTCAATTGTATTGAATCAAATCGAGAGGGAAACTCGATAGATACCTATATCTCGGACGAATATTGGAATAATTGATTTGTATCAGAGACCTGTATGAATAAATCAGTATTACCTTGCCTTGGTCCGACTTGAATGATACATGGTGGGTTGACCGGCCATGTTGCCAGAATATTGCTATATCTTCGCAAAAAAATTAGATAGAAACTAGATAGATAGATAACTTTATTTGTACAACACAGGAAGAAACAGAACACTATATACACAAAGTAAAGTAATAGCTAGAAAGTATAAGTTGCACAAATTGGCGGCCTTATCGCTTAAAGCGATTTCTTCTAGGCAACCTTTGGATGGAAAAGAACTGATTCAGCTTTAATGGTAGGTTGTGAATTTACTCAAGCAGGATACCAAACATAACGTGTAACAGGTGATAATATAAAGTATTTACATAAATATGGCTTTGAAATATCAAATCATACACACAATACATACCAATATATATTTATACACATAGATACAAAAAAACATACATACACACATACATAAATAACTAGATTAGCTTGGACAACAAAAAGTATATTTGTTTAAGATCTTAGACATGATTATCCAACAGTCTAAGTCTCGCGTGATTAAATCATATAAAAGTAAGAAAAAATACGCAATTAGGCGTAGAATTAGAGTAAGTACATAAATATTGTAGGACACTCCACACATCGCCATCTAGCCCCAAGCTAAGTAACTAGGCTTGTGTTATGCGTGCTACACAACGGATTTACTACTTATATACTTTTCTTTTGTAGATATATATATTTATAATACATAGAAACAACCAGACCACAGACAAATATCTAACCATAAATACTTGTCTGAGGCGGGATTCGAACCGGCAACCCTGTTTGGCAGTCTGACATGATGATCATTATGCCAACTGGGTCGTCAAGTACCTGGAAAATAGTATATTTTTATGTTTAATTCCCTTTAAGGGTAGGCAAAAGGCTTTTAACCCATACACTTGAGTTTTCTTTTTATTTTCGTTTGATCTTCTTTCTTATTATTCATTATTCATCTTGTTTAATCTGTCTTCTTTTTTCGCTAATGCCAGATACGATTAACGAAACCTCGATATAAAAAAATCGAAGTATTCCTTTACTTTGTATCTAAGTCTATCAATTTATGCTCCAACAGTTTATGCTTTTTGTTTTTTATTTTTACTGTTACGTTTTTATGGTTTTATTTTTGCTTTCTGACTCTCTAGAGCTACTACACAAAACTAAGTAATTTCAACAAAATATATCTGAAACCAACCACAGAAAAAACATTCAAAGCGACCACATGTTTTTTTGAAAACCACACAATCCGTTTGCGAACCGAATAAGCGAGGAAAAATATGATGCTAGTACATATTTACTTTAATTCGAATTTTACTTGGCTTTCGATGAAACGGGGTCGCGATAAGTACTCGGAGCTCTTTCAAGATATCTAGGTCTTACACAAGAGCAAGCAAATACTGGATAAATATATATAAATATTACAGGATATTGCTGCTCTCCGCCATCTAGCCACAAGATAGACAGATAAACTCTTTATTGTACCATAGTAAACCTTAATTCTAACATAATTTCGTATTAAAATTTAATATTAGCCAGACAATATGGCACAGTGGGCCTTCTCGCTAAAAGAGATCTCTTCCAGACAAGGCTTCAAGTCAATCTTTGGATGGATAAGATTTGACGAAGGGAATTGGTGGGTATGCTAAGGTTTGGTGGCCACGTTATACTTAGCTATAAAACGTTTTTAAACTGTTGCATAGCTTTTATCGCGGTCTTTGAGCGCGGCGACCGAATCAAGAAATTCCGTAACGAAAATAAAACCTAACACGGGGGGTGTTAGGTTTTATTTTTATTTCGTACGCCGCCCACCATGTAGCTCGGCCGAGCGTTCGCTTTACTCGTATGTATATGGTACGACTGTACGAAGTTCGCATGATGCAATAGCTTTTTATAGTAAGACCTTACGTATTGGAAAGATCCGGGGCTCCATAGCCCCGTGATATGGGACACATAACAGACAAATAATATTGGCCTTTGATTTATTTGTAGTGCATAAATGTATTAGATGGAGTATACTTGACCAGCACCTTCTCAACTTAGTCGTGTCCAGAGGAGAGAACTTGTCAATACGTCTGGAGACAGCTAAGCCGCCGGTTTCATCACGATGTTTTCCTTCACCGTAAGAGCAATGTTAATTAGCGCATATTAAAAAAATCGTTAGTTGATTATATTTGTTGCACGGCCGGCCGGGATTCAAACCCACAACCATCAGAATAAAAGGTTTCTCGATACGATAATCATATAATACATGTCCTAGGTACTACAAGGCCCTATATAGAGCATGGATTAAGAGGAAAGGGTACCGAGCGCTCTCTCCATACAAACGTAGTCGACTGTTTCCTCCCTGGATAATGACACCAGAGCAAATATTTTTGTTGCATAAAACTTATAACTGCCATGACCCTATGTTTTGTTTCGTCATTCTTAAAGGGATCTCGTACTATAATGAAGAAGACGAAGAACATCGTCGAGTACGTACGCCGGAAGCTGGGTTGTACGCTGAGGGTGCATATGCTGGAGTCGCATCGAAACGTCAATTTCAAGGCGTTTGTGGTGCGAGTACCGAACAGCTATCTGCCTCGCGTTATGGATGAAAGCTTCTGGCCGAAAGACGTGGTGTTCCGTCGCTTCCGCGGACAAATTCCACAAGAACAGACTAAGACGAAAGTGTAATGTCATGGAAGTGCTAATAATAGTAATAATAGTCAGAATATTTTATTTGTTTACTATGTTACTACCAACATAGTTCTAAGCTATCTCTTTAACACATTCAATTATTATTATAAAATATGTATGTTAGTCTATAAGGTATGTATCTATGGGCCTTTGTAGCCTGAAATAAATGATTTATTATTATTATTATAATGTAAACTACATTCTAAACAAATAAAATATTTTGATTCTACTTAAACCTCTATATCGTCATCGAACACAATCCTCAAGATATAGACAGCAGCTATTAGTGGTACATAAATCGATAGACATCCCACAATTTATGGTACGGAGATAGTGCGCGGTCATTCACAAGTTTTATGTTACTGGCCCCTTAGGGCTTTCTTAACGGGAACTTTTTAATATTTTCAGGGGCTTTCCCGTTATAGCTGCGAGAGCTTTTCGGGTATTGGCTTTTTGGTTTATGTGTTTTTGCTAAATGGGTTTTTGATAAAAGTCGTTTTTTGTGTAAGTTTTCGTATGTTTTAAAGGTGCCGCTGACGAATAACGCAAAGGACTAGTTTTTGCAGTTTAGTGACGGACTCGACTCGTCACTCACCATCGCTGACTTTAACTATAAAAAACCACCCAAGTGCGAGCCGGACTTGTGTAAGTCGGTACAATGTTGTATGGGAGAGACAGTTGAAATTTCCACAGAATATGTATTTTTATTACCGCTATAACAACAAATACTAAAAACAAACCAAAATTAAGTGGGGCTAATTTTTGTTTGTTTTAGTATCTGTGAGAATTTCAAGTGTCTAGCTATCACGGTTTATGAGATACAGCCTGGTGACAGACAGACAATGTACAGACGGACTGACAGTCTTAGAAATAGGATCACGTTTTTATCCTTTGGGTACAGAACCGAAACACAAGATAGTAACAAAAATTCTCAAGAACTGTAGAAAGTCATCATCATCATCATTCGAGCGATGTTCCCGGTTGCATCCCTCTCGGGAGCCCGGGGTCCGCTTTCCTGCGTTTACGCATCCACTTCGCACGATCTTCGGTATCCTGGTTAGTAAGGCCATTTGCACGCATTTGCACCCTTTACGACGTCAAGCCAGCACTTCTTGGGTCTACCTAGTCTGCCACGATCTGGCGGAGGCGCCATGGCAAGACATTTGTTCCCCACGTAACTGTAGAAAGTATTGGAACGTTTTTATTCTAATACTATGTTCATGAGTTGAAAGACTTTAAACTTGAACTCGAGTAAGAACTTAGAATCTTGCATAAGTTGAAAACATTATAATAAGAATAGAATAGAATATTATTTATTTGCAATAAAATAAGATATCACAAAGTCTTAAAAACTATTAACTGACAATTGTTGCAAACGGACCCCAACTCAGCGAAATGCTAATCTTTCTACTAACGCTGTTCTGTTGAGGCCATTCCGGTGACGTCTGTCACAGACGGTACACGTCATACTATATTACAGTTACAAGTAAATGAGACTACTCTATTTAGATATACGACACAGCATTTGAACATTTCCAAGAAAAAAGAAAATAACACAGCAAAGTGAAATAAATGACATAAAAATAAAAATAATAAGAACAGTTTTGGAGCTCTACGGTGGGTCTGCAATTCTGAGTCCGACCGTAACATATTTTCCTGTTCGTAGAAATTGTTATATCCGTACAATATTATAAATTAATACAATAACAAACAATAGATACCGAAGCACAGTCGTATCTCGTATCTCTGTAAATATTTATCTGATCCAGTTTCCGAACAATAATTTAATTTATTGTAGAGTTTAAACAATAGAAGACCACGTCTAATATCTGTTCGTACGTATGATTTCTATTCTTATATACCCTCCTAATCAAGACAAATATGTTTTTCTTTAATTATTCATAAATAACTCCCGATCCCGTAGGAATATCGGATCCTCATACTAAGGATCCTCATACTAAGTTTTATGAAAATCGGTCCCGTAGTTTCGGAACCAATTTGTTACAAACAAAAAATATTTTCTCTTTACTATATGTAGACTAGCTATGTCCCAGGGTTTTACTCGCGGTAGTCCCGATCCTGTAGAAAATCGTGATAAAAAGTAGACGTAGAACGCATTTCTTTTTGTGATTTTGATGAAACTTGATATGAGGATATATTGATCCAATGGAAGTAACAGGTTAATTTTTATGGTAAATCATCTTGTAACCTCAGGTGCGTTGGACCTAATCTATGCCAAGGGCAATATTATGGCTAGGTAAGCTATATCTGTACTAATATTATAAAGCTGAAGAGTTTGTTTGTTTGAACGCGCTAATCTCAGGAACTACTGGTTCGAATTGATTTTTTTTTGTGTTGGATAGTCCATTTATCGAGGAAGGCTATAGGCTAATTTTCATTTTGTTATTCCCACGGGATCGGGACTTATGCGGGTGAAACCGGGGAGCACAGCTAGTAGGTACCTAATTCCTACCGAAAACCAAGTTAAATCAAAACTTTTCAAACCAAAATGACATGCATACTTCGAACTTGTAACAAGTAATTGTACTTAGGTATAGGAAGCGTCGACTAAATGCCTCTGCCCCAAAGATATTTAAATTTTATGTAAATAATAGATATAACATCAGACAGAACTATTTGAAAGTTTTTATAGTTCTGTCAACTCGCAACTTTGCTAGTATGGTGCTTAATGCTGAAAACGACACAACTCAAAGTAAAACACCAAAACTTCAGTAATTATTTTATTTATTAAAATTCTCACAATATTTATTCACATAAACTCGAGAATATTTGATATTTATAATTATATTGTAAAGAGATTTGATTGTTTGTTTGTTGGCATTAAATAGGTTCCGAAACATATAGTGGCTTACAGCTGAGGTCGACCCATTTGGGGCAGCACATGGCTTCTTAAATATTCTTAGGTTTAGTGTATGTTTCTTTCTTCGTTGTATAATGTTACCTATTTCTTTGTGTGTGTTTATTTTAAAGTTGTCGTGTGCCTGTACCGAATAAATGAATTTCTTTCTTTCTTTAAATTATTGGACGGATTTTTGATGAAACTTGGTATAAGGATACATTGATTCACTTGGAGTATCTTCGGGAGATATTCCCACGGGATCGGGAAACCGCAAGGTGATGTTAATAATAAATAAATACGCATCGCCAATATTATCGTCATCCAACGAGATAACCGCAGCACTTCACTGCATTTTCGACACACTTCCTAGAATTTTAATTTTATTAAATGTACCTAATTATGACATAGTAAATAGTACTTAGGTTTTCATAATTTAATCGTTGTGTTTATTTTTGTTTTAAAGTCCTATAAATTATTATTAATTTATTATTTAGAGCCTACACTTTCCTACTGCAGAGTAAATGCATCTCTACCTTTCTTTAAATGCATCTCTCGAACGCGCTAATCTCAGGAACTACTGGTTCGAATTGAAAAAAATATTTTTTGTGTTGGATAGTACATTTATCGAGGAAGGCTGTAGGCTACTTTTCATTTTGATATTCCCACTGCATCGGTACTTGCGCGGATGAAACCGCGGAGCGCAGCTAGTAAATAAATATGTGACATTATTGAGTGTTAGAGATTATCACTCGAATTTGGAACAAAGTTTTGATTCAGATGTTACCTCTATATCAGTACAAATATTTTACCTCTTCTCTCTTCCCGCCGAACCAATCTCTACCAACTCTAATCCCAGGTTAATGAGCCTGAAACTTGCCGAACGATCACGGAGACACCAGAACTTTCCCCAATGAATTATTTATAACTTAATGAATAAAAAAATCGAATTAAAAACTTAGAAGTGTTTGATTGCATTTTTTTGGGATAAATTTTCCCATTTTCCGCTCTCCTCCTTTGTTTAGGCTTTTGAAAGCTTAAATTTTTTGTAAGCAATTACTTGTATGCAGAAAATTGTCTGGTCTACGTATACAAAGAAGTTTTTCACAGTTCTTTATCGCCCCCCACATAGCCTTGCAATAAGTCAATGCTGTAATTTATATTAGTTATGAGTTAGAGTATTAGTTATGATAAATAAATCAAAGTTTTTAACCACATGAGATGCTGTAAGTGTAGTAATTTTTTTTAAATGATCGAGTCGCGGTACTCGCGTTTGAAACGAAGTCCCGCCACCTTTTTTTTCTTATAAATATTAAATAAATGTGGAAAGTTAGTTATTGGTCTCCTTCATTTTCTCTTTCTTAGACGATTTTTCGTTTCACGTTTTCGTGACACGTTACATTTTTCGTTTCGTACGTTTTTCTCGGCTAGGTCCCCTCGCCAACCCGCGATAAGAACTTCCATAAACTCTACCAACTTATTTTTCATCATTTCGTAAACAACTTTTTTCTAATACCTTCTTAGGTAACGAGTTTTAAACAATAGACAAATTATTATCAACCTTCCTAACTATACCTAACTATACCTACCTTTTTGGGAAGCAGTTAGTTTAAAATAGTTAAATTACAATGAAGTATTCAGAAATTTTAGGCAAGATGCCAGCCTCAGGTAGACTGGAGTAGAACAATTGGGTTGTCTTTGGGACCTATTGTTTGACAATCTATGGTTGCTTTAGGTACTGCGGTAGTTCTAAGATTCTAGAGAATGGAGTTAGATAATTGAACTAATTGGATTATTGAGGGTTTAAGCGAAATAGTGGAAACATTCCGTATTTAAATTACCTTTTATAAAATTGCATACATTTTTTTCTTAGTTGTTTAGAACCGATATTGTTTATATACTTTTTGTTTTCAAGTAAAAGCTTTGAAAATTGTTTTTTTTTATTCCGAAATATTTAATCTATACTTATATTATAAAGCTGAAGAGTTTGTTTGTTTGTTTATTTGAACTCGCTAATCTCAGGAACTACTGGTTCGAATTGAAAAAATATTTTTGTGTTGGAGAGTCCATTTATCGAGGAAGGCTATAGGCTACTTTTTATTTTGATATTCCCATGGGATCGGGACTTACGCGGGTGAAACCGCGGAGCGCAGCTAGTGGTTTATATACCTACTTTTCGTTTTCAAGTAAAATATTTGAAATGTGTATTTTTTTTGATTCCGAAATATTTAATTTATTATATCGTGTTTCGGTTTCCAAGAAATAATTGTAGTATTTTTTTATTTACTACATATTAATTTCATTTATTTGCAATTATGTAATAGTCATAATAACTGTCATACAACCAGGTAGACTGGTGTGCGGCACGGATTCATGGTGGACATACCAGACGTTCGCACTAAGCGCTTTGCTTCATCATTCCTTATTCGTACTGCAAGGGAATGGAATCAGTTGCCTGCGTCTGTCTTTCCTGACGTGTACAATTTGGGGGTCTAAAAGTCGCGAGTGAATGGGTATCTTTTAGGAAGGCGTGTTACATCTTAGGCTGCATCGTCATCTACCATCAGGCAGGTGTGATAGTGGTCAATCGCTGACCTATATGTAAAAAACATGTTACATTTAGTCATACTTACCTATGAGCCCTGCTGGGCATTACAATTGAATGCGAAGACAGACCGAGGCTTTTCTTACTATAGGCACATGAAAGACTCTTTTCTCATGTGCTTATATGTAGGTTCTAGATATACAAATAAACTTGTCCGATTAGTTACTACTTACACTCAATTAGATATTTTTTTCTGATTAATTCTAGGTTGTTTTTTCAAATAAGCTAAGTTTAAATCATCTAAAATAGTTCGATTTGTAGCTTAATCTTTAACATGCCAAGACTGCCCGATTCCTGTAGTACTCAAATTAACTAAGGTCAAAACCCAATACACCATATTTTTTCACGACCACACCAAAAGCTCCGCAGAGACCAGAGACCCTTAATACTTTCATTGCTAGGAACTTGCAACTGGAAGTCTCAATCCATAAATGTTTTATTTGTTATAGTTTTTCTAGATGTTCCATAAGATTTCCCGAGAGTAATCTACAAGAGGATGCAATCTCGTTGCTTGACTTAAATACTAGCTAACTAGTTTTAATTCAGTAACAAACATTGGTAAATGGTGAATGAAATTCTAGAAGACAATATTAATGGTAATTATTTCCCCGTGTTTTACTATCTATATCTATAAAAACAATGTCACTTTTCGTTGTATTTTTATAACTCAAGAACGGGCTCACCTATCCAAACCAAATATTTAAGCTTTGTTCGGACTATTTAGTAGATGGTTTATGTGTAGTTTGCACAAAATCGGTCAAGCGGTGATTCATTTATCACAATTTTTGTAACAAATGAATTCAATAAATGGCGGATCATTTTGTTAATGGGGTATAGATATATATTTTGTATATGGCACAACAACTTTTGCCGGGACAGCTAGTCAATTATATAAAAGAGAAAAATACTCAGGAAGAGATATCTGAAACTACAGCAACTAGTCTGAAACTTCGCATGGGGATTCCTAGGCGAACACTTAGAAAGGATTTATAGAAATTAGACCTTAAAATGAGCAATATGAAAGATAACACGGACAGACAAACGGACAAGAAAGTGATCACTAAAATTAGCTGAAAAAGGCGGTAGTTAATAGTAGCTATGATTTATGCGCAACATTAGGAAAGGTGAAGACACTTGGAACTAATACCACATCTAAATACTAGCCCTGTCAATTATCAATTTTTGATATAGAAAAATACATTCGCAAATAAGTAATTGTTTCGCAGTATTCTCAACGCGGGCGCTCAGCTTTTACTAATATTAGTCGCAAAATATACCTGACGTTTCATATAGAATAGCAAATCTAGCGTACTTGTATGATAGGATATCAAAAGACAATGTTCAGTGGTTATGCAATTTTTTCCCCCTGATAGCACCACTGTCCACGTCGAAACCGAACATAAATTTCGAAAGAAAACATTAAAATCGATAGTCCACAGTGGAGCGAATAAATCGTTCGATTCGATTAAATCGTCACTCGATCGGAATCCGCAGAGATGCCGTTTGATAATCAATGGTGGAACGATAAACTGATACGATACCAATACTAATTGTTCTCTATTACAACTCGATTGTTTTAAAACATTTATATCTCTGGAACAAATCGATTTTGATAAAACTTAGGTTGTATGAAACTGAATCCTGAAAAAGTCAAAATCAAATATATTGAGTTAAAAACATTTGCATGAAATCACATTGAATCCTCTTAATATTTATCTATCGCACTCCAGACTCGATGTTGAAATCTCAGACTCATTGTCGATAAAAATTCGATTGCAATGCGTTAGCCGGGCGTGCACTAGACATACTCAAGTTATACTTATTAAAGTAAAATGCATTAAAAAAAACTGCTACGAAACTACCTTCTGCTCATTAAGCAGATGCTCTCATCCATCTGATCTTCGTGACAATCAACGTCACAACCAATTTTTATACTTATGCATTTTTATATGCATTCTACTTGTTTTTTTTTACGAAATTAAAATCATTTTTTTGCAAATTATAGGTCAGCGTTTGACCACTATTACAACTGCCTGATGGTAGGTGACAATGTGATCTAAGATATAGCACGTTTTCCTAGAAGATACCTGTTCACTCACGACCTCCAAATCATAAACGTCAGCAGGAAAGAAAGAATCAGGCAACTGATTCAATCCCTTGCTGAACAAATTTAATTTGTTTTAAGATTGTATTTGTATTTTTCTTAGGAAAAAATTATGTGCGCTAATTGACATTGCACTTACGGTGAAGGAAAACATCATGATGAAACCCCCGGCTTAGTTGGCTCCAGAAGAAGTGACATGTTCTCTCCTCTGGCCACGGTCGACTGAGCTGAGAGGGTAGTAGGTGCTGGACAAGCCTACCTCACGCAAAAAGGACCCAATTAAAAAGAGTCTAGTGGCGGAAAAAAGCCCGTATACATACATACATACAAGATTGTATTTGAAGAAATTTTTTCTTGGTTAAAAGATATTAAACTTTATACTCCAGAACAAGTGGTAAGGGGTATTAAAATGCGTTCAAAGCGTGAACCTGCCAGCTACGTGACTGGGCGCAATTGTTTTCTGCCATTCTGAAAGCAGAGTGCTTTACGGCACGGCCTTCGCTTTTTGTGGGCAGAATTAAAAGTAGTTCAAAAGGTGTAAATTACAATGCAATGAAGAGAATAGAGCGTTTGAACCTTGATGTAGCTTGGATTTTTAACCCCCGACGCAAAAACGACGGGGTGTTATAAGTTTGACGTGTCTCTCTCTCCCTCTCTCTGTGTGTGTGTGTGTGTGTGTGTCTGTGGCATCGTAGCTCCCGACCGGATGAACCGATTTCTATTTAGTTTTTTTTGCTTGTAAGGTGAATCAGTCGGAAGTGTTCTTACCTATGTTTGATCAAAATAGGTTCAGCCGTCTGAAAGTTATGAGGGATAAAAGTCAAGATTAAAAACCGAATGTTAGTAGATATGCCCGAGTGGGGTATCAAATGAAAGGGCATGATTTGTAATTGAATTTGATTTGATAATTGAAAAGTCCCTTACTACAAAAAGGATCAAATAAAAAAATTATTTAAAAAGGTAAAAAGGTAAAAACGAGACAATATTTAATCAAAAAAAATCAGATGTAGGTACAGAGGGCTGCATAATTGCAGCCCTTGGTAGAGTTCGAAAATCACTATTATTGAATGTTTGCATTCTAATATTTTTTGTTTGATTAATTGATGAGCTAGAAGTCTTTAAACTTCAACTAAAGCAGGTGCCTAGAATCTGTGTTAAAAACATTCTTGTAACAGCTGTTTTGGAGCTCTACGGTGGGTCTGCAATTATGCAGCCGACCGTACTTACGTAGGGTCATAATTTCGGGTTTATTTTTTTCTTTATGTGGGGATTTTTCCGTAGTTTTTTTGCTTGTTTTAGGCTTTTTAAGTTCATAGTATTTTATTATTTTGTGTCGGGAGTTTTTTTTTAATTTTTAATAATTAAGCGTAAGATGTAATTGTTCATTATGAAATGGTTCAGAAGTTATTGTCGTGCAAGAAAAATATGGCAATCGTTCTCCTGTTTATGGTTATATCTATAAGTCCTTATAATAAATACGTAATTCATTTATTTCCAAAATTTATCCGCTATTTACTCTAGGTTTTTTAATGTGCAAATACAATGTCAAATCATATCTAATAATTAATTTAAATTAAAGTGTAGTTGGTATAAGAATTAACTATCAACTACTCAAATTAAAGTGTAGTCGGTATATGAATTAACTATCAACTACTCAAATTAAAGTGTAAT
Source organism: Idaea straminata (assembly GCA_951213275.1). Taxonomy (NCBI): domain Eukaryota; kingdom Metazoa; phylum Arthropoda; class Insecta; order Lepidoptera; family Geometridae; genus Idaea; species Idaea straminata. The sequence continues at coordinate 1,711,063 of OX577862.1, forward strand.
CGGTATATGAATTAACTATCAACTACTCAAATAAAAGTGTAGTCGGTATATGAATTAACTATCAACTACTCAAATTAAAGTGTAGTCGGTATATGAATTAACTATCAACTACTCAAATTAAAGTGTAGTCGGTATATGAATTAACTATCAACTACTCAAATTAAAGTGTAGTCGGTATATGAATTAACTATCAACTACTCAAATTAAAGTGTAGTCGGTATATGAATTAACTATCAACTACTCAAATTAAAGTGTAGTCGGTATATGAATTAACTATCAACTACTCAAATTAAAGTGTAGTCGGTATATGAATTAACTATCAACTACTCAAATTAAAGTGTAGTCGGTATATGAATTAACTATCAACTACTCAAATTAAAGTGTAGTCGGTATATGAATTAACTATCAACTACTCAAATTAAAGTGTAGTCGGTATATGAATTAACTATCAACTACTCAAATTAAAGTGTAGTCGGTATATGAATTAACTATCAACTACTCAAATTAAAGTGTAATCGGTATATGAATTAACTATCAACTACTCAAATTAAAGTGTAGTCGGTATATGAATTAACTATCAACTACTCAAATTAAAGTGTAGTCGGTATATGTCGGTATATGAATTAACTATCAACTACTCAAATTAAAGTGTAGTCGGTATATGAATTAACTATCAACTACTCAAATTAAAGTGTAGTCGGTATATGAATTAACTATCAACTACTCAAATTAAAGTGTAGTCGGTATATGAATTAACTATCAACTACTCAAATTAAAGTGTAGTCGGTATATGAATTAACTATCAACTACTCAAATTAAAGTGTAGTCGGTATATGAATTAACTATCAACTACTCAAATTAAAGTGTAATCGGTATATGAATTAACTATCAACTACTCAAATTAAAGTGTAGTCGGTATATGAATTAACTATCAACTACTCAAATTAAAGTGTAGTCGGTATATGAATTAACTATCAACTACTCAAATTAAAGTGTAATCGGTATATGAATTAACTATCAACTACTCAAATTAAAGTGTAGTCGGTATATGAATTAACTATCAACTACTCAAATTAAAGTGTAGTCGGTATATGAATTAACTATCAACTACTCAAATTAAAGTGTAGTCGGTATATGAATTAACTATCAACTACTCAAATTAAAGTGTAGTCGGTATATGAATTAACTATCAACTACTCAAATTAAAGTGTAGTCGGTATATGAATTAACTATCAACTACTCAAATTAAAGTGTAGTCGGTATATGAATTAACTATCAACTACTCAAATTAAAGTGTAGTCGGTATATGAATTAACTATCAACTACTCAAATTAAAGTGTAGTCGGTATATGAATTAACTATCAACTACTCAAATTAAAGTGTAATCGGTATATGAATTAACTATCAACTACTCAAATTAAAGTGTAATCGGTATATGAATTAACTATCAACTACTCAAATTAAAGTGTAGTCGGTATATGAATTAACTATCAACTACTCAAATTAAAGTGTAGTCGGTATATGAATTAACTATCAACTACTCAAATTAAAGTGTAATCGGTATATGAATTAACTATCAACTACTCAAATTAAAGTGTAATCGGTATATGAATTAACTATCAACTACTCAAATTAAAGTGTAATCGGTATATGAATTAACTATCAACTACTCAAATTAAAGTGTAGTCGGTATATGAATTAACTATCAACTACTCAAATTAAAGTGTAATCGGTATATGAATTAACTATCAACTACTCAAATTAAAGTGTAATCGGTATATGAATTAACTATCAACTACTCAAATTAAAGTGTAATCGGTATATGAATTAACTATCAACTACTCAAATTAAAGTGTAATCGGTATATGAATTAACTATCAACTACTCAAATTAAAGTGTAATCGGTATATGAATTAACTATCAACTACTCAAATTAAAGTGTAATCGGTATATGAATTAACTATCAACTATTGTTCATTACCCTGTCATTTAAATGGATAGTTTTAAAGTCTAATAAATAATGAAGTAGTTATTTTTTCTATACATAAGCGCGTTTCATAATATAATATTTTATTTCCTCAGTAATCTATTAAACAAAATCGTGCTAGTTACACCATTTATTACTTGAGAACGGCTGGATAGGTTGCGATGAAATTCGGTATAAATATAGCATAACTAGCTGCACTCCGCAGTTACAACCGTGTTACTCCCAATGCCGTGGGAATATCGGGAAAAAAGTAAAACCTAAACTAAAAAAAGTAAGTATAAAAAGTATGTGTCTATGTGTTAATCTAGGTCTCCAGCTATCTAGATACCGAGTTTCATCGCAATTGGTTTTGTAGTTTTTGCGTGAAGGAGTAACAAACATACACACACACTCACAAACTTTCACATTTATAATATTAGTAGGATATCCTAGATTAACACAAAGAGAACATTTCATCCCGAGTTTTCTATGGCATCAGGACTCAACTGTTCAATCAAAAATTGCATTGTTTTCGAATTTGGGTAGGAAGTAGATCGAAATACCAATGGTTTTAGTATGAAATTCACGAACTAAAGCTACTAAAAACACTCCACCGACGGAAAAATATCAAAATGAACCTCTCAAAATAAAGCACCTCGTCAAAAAAGGTAACAGTTTTTCACGAAACTTCCATGATCCACGGTGACAGTTGGAATAATAAAGAAATTCATTTTCCCCAAACGTCTCTGATAGCACCAAGTTTATTAAACCCGCTGTCTCGTGTCAATCATCATTGTTTATTATTAACTTATCTACCTGTTCATATAATACTATAATAATATATTTGATACTAGTATTGCCCTGGGGTTTCACCTAAAACACTGCAAAAGTAGCCTAATTTTAAATAGGAATCTGACGTAGCTTCTCCTACGATCACTTTTTACGTACGTTTTTAAAATAGCCAGAGAACGATTTTAAAATTGCTTTTTTATTTTTATCGGGCGCTTTTTCTCTAATTAATCACTAGCTTTAAAATATAAGTAGATAGTTAGGTATCTCTTGTTTAATTTCAGATCGTATTTTTTTCTGTTTCAATCGTCTTTTTTATTTCTCTTTCAATCGTTTTTTGTTTCTTTTTCGATCGCCATTTGATTTACTGAAGATCGTGTTTTGTTATTGTTCCAGTAGATTTTTTTGGTTCTGTTTCGATCGCCTTTTGTTTTAGTTGAGATCGTTTCTTGTTTAGATTATTTTTTGTTTTTTATTTAGATGGTTTTTTGTTTGTGTCTCGATAGTCTTTTCTTACTATTTCGATCGTTTTCTGTGTGGTTACGAGTCAAATTTCTTTGATTAAGAAATTGTGGCCTTTAACTAAAGATCGCGGTTCCAGTTTATTTGTAGGCCCGTGTCGAAGTCCCGTGCCTCAACTAGTTGGACAGAGTACTTGGACCACCACCTAGTATTCAAAGCATAAGAGTAGGTATTTATTCAAAATCTACGTATAAATAGGTATTTTACTCCAATACCGAAAGTTTATTTACGTACTTAAGCTGCTCCCGAATGCTTTCAGACGTAAGTAAACATGATACTCATAGATTAAGCCCGAAAACTAGGTCATATTTCTAAGTACACAGTCGTAACCACTTTTATAGTTCAGAAGGCTCTTAAAAAGCAAAATAGTCTAGGATTTTTACGGGTTTTATTCGGGAATAAATCTAAGTGGGTACTTAGAGAAACGTTTTATTTAGGAAATCAATATTTTAGGAGGCGTTTGGACTTTTAGTGAGCATAATATTGACTCTGATATTTACCTACTTATGTAACTTTACAAAAAAAAACCTTATAAGTACTATTTGAGGTGCGGTGGGCATAAACTATGTCTTAAACAATTATTTATTTCTATAGGTATATGTGTATTGTGTATATATTGGAACGCAGTGCCTTATCGCGCGTTGCGGAAGGGGGCTAGACGGAAAAAAATTAAGACCAAAAGTTGTAACGACACTTTTTGCTATAGTTGTAAGCCGTGTAAGCCGCGGGTTTCTCTGTCTGTCTTTCTCTCTCTCATAGAAAGCAAGCCAGTTTACTAAAATTGAGCCTACTTCATAAGTTTATATTACATTATATTTGCTAATAAAAAAAAGGTATAACTTAAAAAAAGAAAAATTACAAATCCTTCACTAATTAATCAAAAGGAACTTCGTTCCATCCGGGTGTCCTTGACACCTCTCAAGTTTTTTACTAATAAAAGTACATAAGTATTCTATCCATTGTAAATAATGGTGTTACCATATATTGAAACTTCTTCAAACTCTGGGTTAACACATAATAATTATCCCAAATTGAACAAGTTTTTTTTGTTTATTTCCCATAGTTTATAGTTTTTTGGTTAAGGTGAAATGGTTCCGGCGCTCTCTCCATATAAACGTAGTCGACTGTTTCCTCCCTAATGACACTAGCACAAATATTTTTGTGCCATAAAGCCTATAACCGCCATGACTATGTCCCTATGTTTTGGTTAAGATTTAAAAAACAAAACATAGAGGAATGGTCATGGTAGTTATAAGTTTTATGCAACAAAAATATTAGCTCTAGTGTCATTATCCAAGGAGAAAACAGTCGACTACGTTTGTTTGGAAAAAGCCCCCGGTACCCTTCCCTCTTAAGGACCGGGCGAACCTATAAACCAATACCTAAAAGGAATTGGTTGTTTTATGTGACATACTGTACTTAATTGACTATTTCTGAAATAAATAACAATTAATAATAACACAAATATTCCAAGTAATCTTAGTCGAAGTGTTGCCAGCTGGGTTAAAAAATTTGCTAAATTTATGTCAAAGAAAGTGCTAATTTGCTAAACTTAATGATAAGTGACTAAAGTCCAAAATTTGCTAATCAAACAAATGACCAACCATAATATTGAAGAAATAAAATAATTCTTTGTTAATAATAAAAAACATACATACATACATACTTACAAACATACTTACATACATACTTACATACATACTTACATACATACTGTTGGGTTGTAGGTGAAGCCTCCTATCCTCTGGGTTATTATCTATCCTGCTTATCCTGTCTATTTTGGGTACTTGAGGATGCTCTTCAATGATTGGTTTATTTTGCAATATGATGAAGATATTTATTTAACTTTTACAACAGTCTTAGAAAAAATATAAAAAAAATGGACGAGATGCGTCTCATAGTAAGTAAGTCGATAATGCAAGTGGAGGGCGCGCGGGCGTGTAGGATGCGGCACTCGCTTGGACCTCTGTTGGCGGGGCAGGGGCGCGGGGGGCCGATCATGCATCGCAGGCGTGCATCGCGTCGGTCGGTGGTAGGCTCGAACATAATTCCCCGCCTTGGAAGGTACTTCCAATGGAACTTCAGGGCTGGAACTGGAACTTGGTACTCAGGAACGCTCCTCCGTGTTGAATAGTGGACATATTTTAGGGTATCCTTGCCGAATGATTCCTGTCGCTGTTTGTATGTCTGCGACTCTGCTAACGCCATCTGTCCCGGTGAAAGTATTAATGACTCGTCCGAGACTCCATTTGAGTGGCGGAAGATTATCTTCTTTGATGACGACGAGTGTGTCGGGAGTGAGATCATCTTTCTTTATCTTCCACTTAGTTCTCATTTGTAATTCTGATATATACTCCTTCATCCATCTGCTCCAAAAATGCTGTCGTAGTTGTTCGACGCGTGCGTATCTCGACAGTCGCAGGGGAGGGACGTCAGTGATGTCATCAGTGGCTGCAGCGATGAGAGGTCTGCCAATAAGGAAATGAGCGGGTGTGAGCGGGAGCGGGTCAGACGGATCGGAGGATAATGGGGAAATTGGACGAGAGTTAAGGATAGACTCGATTAATGCTAATAGTGTACTGAGCTCTTCAAAAGTTAAGTGTGCGTTCCCCATTACACGACGTAAATGATATTTACACGACTTTATTCCTGACTCCCATAAACCACCAAAATGAGGCGTGTACGGCGGAATAAATGAGAATTTAATACTTTCATTAGCTGCATAGTCAATGATAGATTGAGAACTACTATTTAGAAATTGTTTAAATTCTTTAACAGCACCTACGAAATTTTTTCCGTTATCGGAAAATATCTGAGCGGGTTTACCGCGTCTAGATATGAATCTTTTTAAAGCGAGTAGGTACGAATCGGTAGTTAGACTTGAAACCAGCTCTAAATGTATTGCTTTAGTGGCAAAACAAATGAACAAGCAAATATAACATTTGATTAATTTTGCGCCTCTTCCTTGTCGGTTTAACACAAACAATGGCCCGGCGTAATCAACGCCACACCTATAAAAAGGAAAATTAGATTCCAATCTTTCTAAAGGTAAGTTTCCCATCTGAGTAACTATAGTTTTACCCTTAAGGCGCGTACAAATAATGCAACTACGTACGATTTTTTTTTGATAAGTTGCGACCACCTAACGGCCACCAATTTTCTCTAATATTATATAAAAGTGATTGAGGGCCTGCATGTAAAAAATGTTTATGTTCATATTCAAACAATAAACGCGTAAAGTTATGCTTGCAGGACAGTAATATAGGGTGTTTTTTATTGTATGAAAATTGACCTGAATTGATCAACCTACCTCCCACTCTAATTAAACTATGTTCATCGATAAATAAATTAAGACTAAGTAAATTTTTACTCGATTTTTTTATTATTTATTAAATTATCGTAATCTAGTGGGAATGACTGTATTTGAGATATTTTCGCTAACATCATTAATGCTTTGTTTAATTCATCTAAAGAAAGTGAACCAAGAAATTTATTATTTTTATGTTTAATATTGTAAATAAATCGTAGTACGTAAGCAAAAACTCGTTTCATACGAATAAATGACGAATATCTCTCAAATATATCTAAACTAAAATCTGTTAGGCAATTCATTAAAATTGTGTTAGATTTTAACTCAGGTAAGTCATTGTAATTAATAGAATTATAAGTTTGTTTACGATTAGTTACCCACGCTGAGGTAGGTTCATGAAGTAAAGCGGGTCCCTGCCACCACAGGTCGCATGATTGAAGCGCGTCGGCCGTGGTTCCGCGGGAAAGTAAATCAGCTGGATTATTTTTACTATCGATATGTAACCATAAACAACCGTTAGTAAGTTCATTTATTTCTGCACATCTATTTTGAACGAATAATTTTAATGAACTAGGTGTCATATTCAGCCATCCTAATACTATAGTCGAGTCTGACCAAAAATAAATGTAATTAAAGTTGATTTTAAGCGATTTAATAATTTTACTGTATAACCTAGCACCTACTAGGGCTGCGCAAAGCTCAAGACGCGGTATGCTTACCGGTTTGACTGGCGCGACTTTACTCTTTGAACACAATAAACGAATAGTTAATGAATCGAATGTACTATTATTATATGAACGTATATATGCGCAAGCACCGTATGCGCTCTGTGAAGCGTCACAAAAAATGTGCAATTCGAAGTTCTTATCATTATTACTTGTACCGCTAATGACATGACGAGGTACGCGTAGATTAGGTAAACAAGTAAGCGTGTTAGTAAATTGTTTCCATATTAATAAAATGTGTTTCGGAACGCTATCGTCCCAGCCTAATTTATCTAACCATAACTTTTGCAAGATAATTTTAGCTAAAATGATTATAGGAGACAATAAACCTAAGGGGTCGTATATTTGTGAAATAACTGATAAAATGTGCCTTTTTGTAATATCGTGATCGTCAACATTATTATCAAATTTAGTTGTGAAATGTAACTCGTCGGTATCGTAAAACCATCCTAGACCTAATGTTTTGTTTAGACAATTTTCACCTAGTGATAATTCCTTTGAAGTGTTATTGTTTTGCGGAATATCATAATTATAAACCCATTTTCTCAAATGAAAACAACCTGTTTTCAAAATTTTACTAATTTCATTGCAAATTTCATTTAAACGTTCCTTATTGTCGTGGCCAGAAATTAGGTCATCTACGTATAGATCTTCGTCTAGCCTACTAGTGACGTCATCATTAATTTTACCTTTAAATTCGTGAACTAACTGCTTAAGGCATCGCATACTAAGATAAGGAGCGGACGCCGTGCCGTATGTCACAGTATTCAACTGATAAATACCTAACTCTTCTGATGGGTTTGACCGCCACAATATGCATTGTAGTGGGCGCTGGTCATTTTGTATATTTGTTTGCCTAAAAAACTTTTCTATATCGGCACACGCAATATATTTATATTGTCTAAAGCGTAATAAAATTGAAAATATATCATTTTGTAACATCGGGCCGGGATGTTGTATATCATTTAACGATTTACCTGATGTTGACTTAGCACTCGCGTTAAAAACGACGCGTAATTTAGTCGTAGTACTACTTTCTCTTAAGACACCGTGATGCGGTAAAAAATAATACGGTTTAGAATAACTACTAATGCGGGACATGTGACCTAAATTTAAATATTCTGTCATAAAATCGCAATATAATTTTTTATAATTAGGGTCGTTATTTAATCTACGTTCAAGGGATCGAAACCTATTTTCTGCTAATGTATAGGTATCACCTAGCGCCTCAGCTGACTCGAGTAATGGAATGCGCACGGAAAATCGACCGTCTGAATCACGGATTGTTGTATTTAAAAATAATTGTTCGCAAAATTGTTCTTGTTTAGTGTATTTGTTATTGTGTGTAACATTTGAAATCTCCTCCAATTCCCAAAACTTTTTAAGTTGAATTTCAAGCAATTGTGATAAATTACATTGTACTTGATTGATGCGCAAGTACTTAAAGTTTATTGAACCAGACATGATCCATCCTAGTTTAGTATTTTGTAGGTAAGGACCAGTAGGTAAACGAATTAAACCTTCATTTAATAATTCCCAGAATAAATCAGCGCCGATTAAAATATCCACTTGATCAGGCGAATTAAAGTATGGATCGGCTAAATATATATTGTCAGGAATATTAAAGTTAATGTTATTTATATTAAATGATGGCATTTTTGCGGTAATGCGAGGTAAAACTAAACAATTAAGGCGTTTAATGAAGTTGCTAGTCTTAGCTCGTAATGTTATTTGACATGATTGTGTAGATTGTGTTATTGAGTTACCTACACCTGTAATTTTGACTGTGGACTGTATGACCTTAATGTGCAATTTATTACAGAGTGATTCTGTTATAAAGCTATGCTGGCTACCATTGTCGAGTAATGCGCGACAAGTGGAATAATGACCATTTTTATCTGCGACTTCCACTAAAGCTGTGGATAGCAAAACCGGATTTAGTAAATTAATGTTATTAATTCCGGATTGCGTGTCACATTGTGTGTGAGATGAGGCGTGTAAAAGAGTGACTTGCGAGGTGCCGGGGGCGAGCCCCTCCTGAGCTACCATTGAACTATGAGTGACCATTGATGAAGTCGACGCATCTTTTTTATTGTTATCACAATGAAGTAAACTATTGTGTTTCACCTTACACAGTTTACATGAACCGAACCAACATTCTGATACTTTATGACCAGATCGTAGACAATTTGTGCAAAGGCTTTTGTTTTGTAGGAAATTAATTTTATCTTTAATGGACATTTCTAGAAACTTACTACAACAATAAAGCGCATGATCACCATTGCACAAGTTGCACTTACGAGAACGGTTTTTAATGTTTTTCTGCATTTTATTATTTTGTGTTGAAATATAACTGTGTGTCTGTGTGTTAGTTGGTAATGAAAATCGCCTAGTATTGTGTGTGTTATCTGACGACTTAGAATGTGAGACTTTAATCGTATCCAGTAAATCAGCACGATTTTGAAGAAATTTAAGTAAATCATTTAATGTAATTTTACTGTTAGAATTAGAGATATCATCAGAATCCCCATAAATTGTCCTACTTTTACAACTTTCCCACTCTCTCTCAGTTATAGAATCTAACTTCGAAACTATCATGTAAACTATTAAAGTATCCCACGAATCAGTGGGTTCACCTAAGATATTTAATGATCGAAGGTTTTTTAAAACAATATCTATTAACTTTCGTATCTGAGCGGAACATTCTCCGCGTAATGTTTGAATAGAAAATAAAGCTTTTACATGATTGTGAACGAGCAAACGTCGATTATTATATCTATTTTCAAGCAAACTCCAGGCAATACTATAGTTTTCAGATGTAAACTCTAAGGAACTTATTACTTGTAAAGCACCACCCACGAGAGCGGAACGTAAATAGTGAAACTTTCCAATATTATCAATTTCATTAGAATTATGAATAAGCGATAAATATGTATTTTTAAATTGAATCCATTGATCGTATGAACCGTCGAATGAGGGCAAAGAAATAGTTGGTAGTTTAACATTTCTAGCACTAAATGAATTATTCGGTTTTAACTCAGATTCAGATTTTTCCACTTTAAGCAAACATTCAGCACTGGCTACAGTCGAATAAAACCGATTCTCGAATTCCTCTCGTTCTTCTAACTCTTTATCGCTATCACTGTCAGAAATTTTAAGATCGATTTCATCTTGAACCTCGGTAAATTCTTTTAACAACAGCTCAGTTTTTTGTAAGCGAGCTCGTAGCTCAGATATTTGAGCTGGAGTTATGACTTTATTTTCTAATGAACTAAGAAATTTAACAAATAATGATAATCTTGATTTAATAATGCCACGCCTTTTAACTAATTCTTTTATGACAGTATGTACGATATCATCAAAATCTACATTAGATTGCCTCTTTTTAGTCATCTTGGTGGTATGAGAGAAGGGAAAAAGTACTCACGTCTAGAAAGTGGGTAAGCGCGACGCTCAACGTTTCCGTGCCGACGTGGCCGACAAGGTTACTGGAAATTTAACACAGCACAATATAAGCACAAATCGCACAGGATTGGGATAAGAAAGGAGAAGTGGCCTGACCTGGATGCGCTGTCGTCCTCTGCTTCCGGCTTCGAAGGAACATATGTTGGGTTGTAGGTGAAGCCTCCTATCCTCTGGGTTATTATCTATCCTGCTTATCCTGTCTATTTTGGGTACTTGAGGATGCTCTTCAATGATTGGTTTATTTTGCAATATGATGAAGATATTTATTTAACTTTTACAACAGTCTTAGAAAAAATATAAAAAAAATGGACGAGATGCGTCTCATAGTAAGTAAGTCGATAATGCAAGTGGAGGGCGCGCGGGCGTGTAGGATGCGGCACTCGCTTGGACCTCTGTTGGCGGGGCAGGGGCGCGGGGGGCCGATCATGCATCGCAGGCGTGCATCGCGTCGGTCGGTGGTAGGCTCGAACACATACTTACATACATACTTACAAACATACTTACATACATACTTACATACATACTTACATACATACTTACATACATACTTACATACATACTTACATACATACTTACAAACATACTTACATACATACTTACATACATACTTACAAACATACTTACAAACATACTTACATACATACTTACATACATACTTACATACATACTTACAAACATACTTACATACATACTTACATACATACTTACATACTTACTTACATACATACTTACAAACATACTTACATACATACTTACATACATACTTACATACATACTTACAAACATACTTACATACATACTTACAAACATACTTACAAACATACTTACAAACATACTTACATACATACTTACATACATACTTACAAACATACTTACATACATACTTACATACATACTTACAAACATACTTACATACATACTTACATACATACTTACATACATACTTACAAACATACTTACATACATACTTACATACATACTTACATACATACTTACAAACATACTTACATACATACTTACATACATACTTACATACTTACTTACATACATACTTACAAACATACTTACATACATACTTACATACATACTTACAAACATACTTACATACATACTTACATACATACTTACATACATACTTACATACATACTTACAAACATACTTACATACATACTTACATACATACTTACATACATACTTACATACATACTTACATACATACTTACAAACATACTTACATACATACTTACATACATACTTACATACATACTTACAAACATACTTACATACATACTTACATACATACTTACATACATACTTACAAACATACTTACAAACATACTTACATACATACTTACATACATACTTACATACATACTTACAAACATACTTACATACATACTTACATACATACTTACATACTTACTTACATACATACTTACAAACATACTTACATACATACTTACATACATACTTACTTACATACATACTTACATACATACTTACATACATACTTACAAACATACTTACATACATACTTACATACATACTTACAAACATACTTACATACATACTTACATACATACTTACATACATACTTACAAACATACTTACATACATACTTACATACATACTTACATACATACTTACAAACATACTTACATACATACTTACATACATACTTACATACTTACTTACATACATACTTACATACATACTTACATACATACTTACAAACATACTTACATACATACTTACATACATACTTACATACATACTTACAAACATACTTACATACATACTTACATACATACTTACAAACATATGACGGCGCCACCGTCAGTATTTTGTAAACAACATGTGCAATAGGCAAGCAGTGAACGAACGATTGACCGATTCGTCATCGACCCTATATAAAGCAGCGTGCGCGCAGTACTCGTTTCAGTCGTTCGTCGACCGTTGCCGAGTGCACAGGTTGTATCCTGATCGTGTTACTGAGAATTTGTTAAATAATAGGGTAGTTTCGTTAAATGGTGTGGTGATTAAAACAAATTAAGTGATTTTGAAAGGTGTCGATTTACTTTATTAATTTACTGTAGAATAAATCAAAGTTTAACGGTCTTTTGTGTTTTTTTTTAAACAATGTCGGAGCCTGACGCTATATCAGAAGTTTCGGATCCGCCCCCACAACAGTCTTCGTCATCAAGTGTGCCAATTAATCCGATGATGGAGCAAATGTTGTTGTTTTCTTCTGGTTTGGAAGCAATCTTTAAAAAAATCGCTGAAAATATGACAACTTCTCAACCTGTTCAGGGTGCACCAACAAAACTAGTCAATTTTGATCCGGATGAACCAGAATCCGACGTTGTCAATTGGTGCACGCTTAGCGAATTGATAATTGAACAGAAGAAATTGAAAGGAGTTGATTTGATCTTAGCCCTTACACATTCTCTTAAGGGTCGTGCGGCAATGTGTCTGACAAAAATTCAACCTGATCAAATATCATGGGCTTCAATAAAGGAGATGTTGATATCGAAATTTGCGAAGCCTATGATGATGCAAGATTATTTCGATCAAATCATCAAATTTCAAATTGATAATAAAGAGACCCCGGCAGAAGCGGGCATGCGATTGTGGCAATTAATCGAGAAAATACCTGAAGTTAATATGCCGGAGAAAGTGATTACTGGATTTACCATCTCTGTATTGTCGCAGTGCGATGACAAGATTCGCAGGGAGTTGAACTCCGTGATTATCAACGACAAGAATCAGTTGTTTCGCACGTTGCGAGGTTTTATCTTAAAGAGACGAAACGAAGATCCTATTTCGACTGATTCGGATACGAAGCGCTTTAGGAATACCGTTCCGTTTCGTGGAAGTTGCCACTTCTGCGGCAGAATTGGGCATCGCGGTCAAGAGTGTCGGGACAGAAACAGACATATGGCGAAGAATCCTCCGGTTGCGGCTAGAGTTGAGCAGCCACGTATAGCGACACCGAGTTCTAGGCCATCTGTAGCCTGTTACGTGTGTGCCGATCCCGGCCACGTAGCCTCCGCATGTCCCATGCGCTACAAGAAGAAGGAAGACGCTGCAAGTGCGGTTGCCGGTCCCAGCAAGCAGGTCAACGTGTGCACACGAGCTGCGCGTGGAGTATTACAGATAAGTGGTATTCAAATACCTTTTGTTTTTGACTCTGGTTCAGAGTGCAGTCTTATAAAACAGAGCTATTGTAGATTGCTTAAGGGTGAACAGTTTCATGAACAAATTATTTTAAAAGGCGTAGGTAGTAACAACGTTATTTCCGCGCTACAAATCAAATGTCATACCGTAGTACAGGGCCTCACTCTTGTAATTACGTACCATGCTTTACCAGATGAGTATCTTAGTGAAGAGGTCCTTTTAGGCCGTGACGTTTTAGAACTAGGTATTTCGGTTCAGCTTAGTGACAATAGATTAAGCTTCATTAGAAATAAGATATCTAACTCCTGTGCACTATTGAATCAGTTTGATGAAGATATTATTGATACAGACCTTGTCGGAAACGACAAAGAGCAGTTGTTAGACATTCTCAGAAAATATTCCAATAATTTTGTACAAAGGTTACCGACTACCCACATCAAAACCGGTGAACTAAAAATTGATCTCATTGATCCTGCTAAGACCGTTCATAGAAGGCCATATGGATTATCTCCCGCAGAGCTTAACATTGTCAACGAAAAGATTCAGGAAATGTTAGATGCCAATATAATTAGAGAAAGTTCCTCTCCTTTTTCAAGCCCTATCCTGCTAGTAAAAAAGAAGGACGGTAGTGACCGTTTGTGTGTAGATTACAGAGAGCTCAACAGCAACACCCGTCCGGATAGTTACCCTCTCCCTTTAATCAGTGATCAAATTAACAAGTTGCATGGAGCTTATTACTATAGTATTGTAGACATGGCTTCAGGGTTCTATCAGGTTAAAGTTCACGAGGGTTCCGTAGAAAAGACTGCCTTCGTTACACCAGCAGGACAGTACGAATTCTTGACCATGCCATTCGGGCTTCGAAATGCTCCACAGGTTTTTCAAAGGGCTATTGATTACGCGTTGAAACCGCTTAAAGATGATAAAATCATAGTTTATATGGATGATGTCCTAGTAGCATCAAAAACCGTCGAAGAAGGTCTCTCTCGGCTCGACATATTGTTAAAAACCTTATCTAATGCCGGTTTTTCGTTTAACTTTAAGAAATGTTCGTTTATGAAAAGGGAGATAGAGTATTTAGGCTATGTCGTATCATCGGGATCGCTCAAACCAAATCCTCGCAAAGTTCAAGCATTACAAAATGCCCCAAAACCAACTACAGTTAAACAGGTTAGACAGTTCATTGGTTTGGCGACATATTTCAGGCAATTCATTCCAAATTTTTCCAAGCTACTGAAACCTTTGTACCCACTAACGTCAGGAAAAGGACGTGTCATTTGGACTGCTGAACATGATAAAATTCACAGGGAAATAGTTAAATATTTAGTAACCGAACCAGTGCTCAAAATCTTTAATCCATCCTTACCCATCGAGTTACATACCGACGCAAGCAGCGACGGATACGGGGCAGTCCTTATTCAAAAATATGATTGTCGCCCTCACGTTGTAGCCTATTTTAGTCACAAAACCACCGGTGCTGAGAGCCGTTACCACTCATACGAATTGGAAACGTTAGCCGTGGTGAAATCTGTGGAACATTTCCGTCGTTATCTGTATGGCCGACATTTCACCGTGTATACGGATTGTAATGCGCTTAAGGCCTCCCATTCAAAAAAAGACCTAACACACAGAGTCCATAGATGGTGGGCAATTCTTCAGTCTTATGACTTCGATATTGTCTATAAGGAAGGCAAAAATATGGCTCATGCAGACTTTCTGTCTCGTAATTCTCCTCCGGAGGTTCAAGAAGCTGAATCAAAACCCCTAAATACTAAAATTGTGAACTTTTCCGAGCTCGAAAGGGGATGGCTATCCGTAGAACAGCAACGCGATTCTGAAATTCTAGACTTGATTTCTAAAATACAATCGAACCAATTGCCTCCTGAAATCTCCCACACTTACGATATTAGGCAGGGTATACTATACCGCAAGATAGAGCGTTCTAAAACTACTAAGTGGTTACCAATCCTACCTCATTCCTTAATATGGTCGCTTATTAGCCACGTTCACAATGACATAAAACATCTGGGATATGAAAAGACACTTGATAAGTTGTATGAGCTTTATTGGTTTAATAATATGTCCAAATATGTTAAGAAATTTGTAGATTCATGTGTGGTGTGCAAGTCTTTGAAAGGTCAGTCGGGTGCCCAGCAAGTACGCCTGCATCCGATTCCAAAAGTTGCAGTTCCATGGCACACCCTGCACATAGACCTTACAGGTAAACTTAGTGGCAAGAGTGATCGTAAGGAATACTGTTCTGTTACTATTGATGCCTTTACAAAATACGTTTTATTAAAACACACATTATCACTAAACTCAGCTGACGCCATTAAAGCAGTTAGAGAGTCAGTACATTTGTTCGGTGCACCAAAAAGAATAATAGCCGATCGCGGGCGTTCTTATGATAATTCAGACTTTAAGGAATTTTGTAAAGACAACAATATTGAACTACACCTTATTGCCGCGGGTGCTTGTAGGGCTAATGGACAAGTAGAGCGCGTGATGCGAACCTTAAAAAGTTTGCTAACGATAGCTGAATGCAACTCCGATCGATCATGGCAAGAACAGTTAGGCGAGATCCAACTAGCACTTAATAGTACTCGTTGCAGAGTTACGGGTTTTACCCCAATTGAGTTGATGTTCGGAGTTCAAGGTAATTCTTTAGAAATTTCTAAAATATCTACATGTACCGGTAACCCTAGTAGGTTAGATTTGCAATCTGCACGGTCTAGTGCGTCTGAAAACATAGAAAAATTAGCTCAGTCCGATGTCATTCGCTTTAACCGAGGGAAAGCCAAAGTAAAACCTTTTACTGTCGGAGATTTTGTTTTTGTTAAAAGTGAGGAGCGACATCAAACAAAACTAGATCCAAAGTACAAAGGCCCCTTTAAAATCACTGCGGTATTAGAAAATGACAGGTACGAGATGAAACACATAAACGGGTCTAACCGAATTTACAAATACTCCCATGAAAACTTACGTGGAGTACCCCGTGGTCCGTTAGGACTTTTAGAAGTTGCCGAAAATTTTAACGTGGATGACGTGACGGCGGATGCAAGCCTTAATAACATTGTTCATGAAACTGGTCGTAATAATGTTGGTACAGACAGGGTCGGCGATACTGAAGCTGAACTTTCGAATAGCGACACTATATCTGTTAATAGTGACATCATGCCGGCTAGTTTGCGCACTTTGAGCGCAAATAGTGATAATCACGAAGTTTTTCGTAGGTCCCGCAGCAATTCTGAAGAAAGTTCAGCATCAGATATGCCACATTCAGTTAATATTGTAACCGATGTTGTTGTACACCAAGCTGATGAAATTGAATAACAGATAATAATAATAATAAAAAAAAAATAAAAAAATAAAAAAATAAAAAAAAAGAGAGAGAAGTAAAGTGAGAGTCATTGAAGGGAAAATCCGGTCCAATGACTCAGCTAAAGGGATTGTTATCCGGTCTAGCATGTTTAGCTACAGGGACTGATGTCCGGTCTAGCAGTCAGCTAAAGGGATGTCATTCCGGTCTAGCAGTCAGCTAAAGGGATGTTATTCCGGTCTAGCACAGTTAGCTAAAGGGATATTTTATCTGGTCTAGCACAACCCGGTCCAGTGTTCAGACTGAAGGGATAAAGTAGTAGGCAGCTGAAGGGTTTGTACTACCGGACCAGCGAATTATATGATGCCTTATTAAAGATTATACTAGCTTTTATTTTGGTGGTGATTGTCAGGATGAACGAACACGTTTACTTGTTCTCAGATGCTGTGGAAACGCTCGAGGACGAGCGAACGTCAGTATGGCCGTGACGGCGCCACCGTCAGTATTTTGTAAACAACATGTGCAATAGGCAAGCAGTGAACGAACGATTGACCGATACGTCATCGACCCTATATAAAGCAGCGTGCGCGCAGTACTCGTTTCAGTCGTTCGTCGACCGTTGCCGAGTGCACAGGTTGTATCCTGATCGTGTTACTGAGAATTTGTTAAATAATAGGGTAGTTTCGTTAAATGGTGTGGTGATTAAAATAAATTAAGTGATTTTGAAAGGTGTCGATTTACTTTATTAATTTACTGTAGAATAAATCAAAGTTTAACGGTCTTTTGTGTTTTTTTTTAAACAATGTCGGAGCCTGACGCTATACATACTTACATACATACTTACATACATACTTACATACATACTTACATACATACTTACATACATACTTACATACATACTTACATACATACTTACAAACATACTTACATACATACTTACATACTTACTTACATACATAATTACAAACATACTTACATACATACTTACATACATACTTACAAACATACTTACATACATACTTACATACATACTTACATACATACTTACAAACATACTTACATACATACTTACATACATACTTACATACTTACTTACATACATACTTACAAACATACTTACATACATACTTACATACATACTTACAAACATACTTACATACATACTTACATACATACTTACATACTTACTTACATACATACTTACAAACATACTTACATACATACTTACATACATACTTACAAACATACTTACATACATGCTTACATACATACTTACATACATACTTACATACATACTTACAAACATACTTACATACATACTTACATACATACTTACATACTTACTTACATACATACTTACAAACATACTTACATACATACTTACATACATACTTACATACATACTTACAAACATACTTACATACATACTTACATACATACTTACATACTTACTTACATACATACTTACAAACATACTTACATACATACTTACATACATACTTACAAACATACTTACATACATACTTACTTACATACATACTTACAAACATACTTACATACATACTTACATACATACTTACATACATACTTACATACATACTTACATACATACTTACAAACATACTTACAAACATACTTACATACATACTTACATACATACTTACAAACATACTTACATACATACTTACAAACATACTTACAAACATACATACATACTTACATACATACTTACAAACATACTTACATACATACTTACATACATACTTACATACATACTTACAAACATACTTACATACATACTTACATACATACTTACATACATACTTACAAACATACTTACATACATACTTACATACATACTTACATACATACTTACATACATACTTACAAACATACTTACATACATACTTACATACATACTTACATACATACTTACATACATACTTACATACATACTTACAAACATACTTACATACATACTTACATACATACTTACAAACATACTTACATACATACTTACATACATACTTACAAACATACTTACATACATACTTACATACATACTTACAAACATACTTACATACATACTTACATACATACTTACAAACATACTTACATACATACTTACATACATACTTACATACATACTTACATACATACTTACAAACATACTTACATACATACTTACATACATACTTACATACATACTTACAAACATACTTACATACATACTTACATACATACTTACATACATACTTACAAACATACTTACATACATACTTACATACTTACTTACATACATACTTACATACATACTTACAAACATACTTACATACATACTTACAAACATACTTACATACATACTTACATACATACTTACATACATACTTACAAACATACTTACATACATACTTACAAACATACTTACATACATACTTACATACATACTTACAAACATACTTACTTACATACATACTTACATACATACTTACATACATACTTACATACATACTTACATACATACTTACATACATACTTACATACATACTTACATACATACTTACAAACATACTTACATACATACTTACATACATACTTACATACATACTTACATACATACTTACAAACATACTTACATACATACTTACATACTTACTTACATACATACTTACATACATACTTACAAACATACTTACATACATACTTACAAACATACTTACATACATACTTACATACATACTTACATACATACTTACAAACATACTTACATACATACTTACAAACATACTTACATACATACTTACATACATACTTACAAACATACTTACTTACATACATACTTACATACATACTTACATACATACTTACATACATACTTACATACATACTTACTTACATACATACTTACATACATACTTACATACATACTTACATACATACTTACATACATACTTACAAACATACTTACATACATACTTACAAACATACTTACATACATACTTACATACATACTTACAAACATACTTACATACATACTTACATACATACTTACATACATACTTACAAACATACTTACATACATACTTACATACATACTTACAAACATACTTACATACATACTTACAAACATACTTACATACATACTTACAAACATACTTACATACATACTTACATACATACTTACATACATACTTACATACATACTTACATACATACATTAAAATAGAAGAAAATATGCTACCTAAATAGTTTTATCTCATTTTCTTTCTCATTCTTTCGTATAGAAATAACTGAAAAAGTAGTTTTGTTTTACTTATCTATGGTAGGTCTATATTCGTTTACAATTGAGAAGAATTTGTATAAATTTTGGTTGCAAAATGGCAGCGTTTAATGTTTAATTATTGCGTTAATAACACTTTTCCAGCCGACCAAAACTTCAAAAAAAGTGCTGGGTGCTAAACGATAAATAAAGTGCTAAACAGATACTAAAAAAGTGCCAAATTTAGCACCAAAAGTCCTTAATTAGCATTACTGCTTAGTCGGTTATTGTAAATAAATAATAAAACCAGGTAATAAATTCGCTATTCTAATATTTTAGTTTCCATGTTTACCTGTCTATTTTTGTATTTAACTTTGTACTGTCCGTGTTATTAAAGGTTAAAATCCTTTAACAAACGAGTTCGTTTTACAATACTCGATGAGCAAGTAATGTCTGATGAGTAATAATGAGAAACTTGTTCCATTTGATAGGTATGCCAACCGGCACAATAAATAAATAAATATTTCAGGACATTCCACACATCGCATTCTAGCCCCAAGCTAAGTAACAAGACTTGTGTTATGGGTGCTAGATAACGGATATACTACTTATATACTTTTTTTTTGTATATATATACTTATAATACAAAGAAACAACCAGACCACAGACAAATATCTAAGCATAAATACTTGTCTGAGGCGGGAATCGAACCCGCAACCCTGTGTTTGGCAGTCCGGCATGGTGACCATTGTGCCAACTGGGTCGTCAATATGTGAGATATGTTTTTTTAACCGACTTCAAAAAAGAGGAGGTTCTCAATTCGTCACGTATATATTTATGTGTGTTCGCCGATTATTTGAAAACGACTGGACTGATTTTTTAGTTTAGTAGTTTTTTTTTTGGACGATCTTTCGGTGGTCTGGAAGGTGTTGGAACTATTGAAACTGTCTGGCTTTTGCAACATTATCGATTGGTATAATATCATACCTTTAGGCTTTATTATTTCAAAATTAGGTTCGATTCTTGGTTTTGCTACCTGATAACTCTCCAAGCCACTATGGTCTGTACTTCGTAATTGCACATCGATCTTAACTGTGTTGGCTGACAAATTCTCAGCTTATAGAGGCAGCAGCGCGAGCGGTAGACGGGGTGTTATGGTCTATTACAAAAAAAATCTAGTAATTCTACCAAACATACAAAACGCGTTTTTTGTGTTGCTTTTTACACTTGTAACAGGAAAGGGCAGAGATATTTTATTAAAGTTTTTGATTTATTGTAAAACCAGCAGTGCTCCGTGGTTTCATCCGCCGTAACTCACGATGCCGTAGGAATATCGGGATAAAAAGAAGTGTATGTTATTCCCAATTAATCAATGTATCTATCCTCATATAAGTTTCATCAAAATCGGTCCAGTAGTTTCGGAGCCTATTCGTTACGACAAAACAAATTTCTCTTTATTACATTGTAGAAGTAGATTAGTGTACAACAAATAATACAACAATAAAAAGAGAACTATGAAGTAAATCAACTTTTAATTGTCTTGCATATCCTTGGCCGTGTAAAACTTGTTTGATGAATGGTAAACATCACGAGTCTATTATAGCTGTTGTCTATGGATTCATACATTAATGCAAAATATGATTAAATACCTAGATTTTGTTTTTATGTTAAGTTAAGAGGAAAGGGTACCGGCGCTCTCTCAATACAAACGTCGTCGACTGTTTCCCTGGATAATGACACATAGCTAGTATTTTTGTAGCATAAAACTTATATTTACCATGACCATGCACCTTTGTTTTATTATTTACATATACTCTGTTTTTTAACTCTTACTTTCTATGATAATTAGAAAATGTAAAAAAAACCAAGACAAATGGGCATAGTCATGGCAGTTATAGGTTGTATGCAAGAAAAATAATTGTGCTAGTGTCATTATCTAGGTAGGAAACAGTCGACTTCGTTTGTATGGAGAGAGCGCCGGTACCCTTTCTTCTTAAGGCATAATTTGCTTTTTGGTTAAATTAATTTAGCCAATGTAGGATAGTTTCAAAGCATAAATTAGGCTTTGGTGAAATTGGAAACTGTAAGTAAAATAAAATTAAAAATTGCCCAAAATATGCGAGCTAAGCTAAACTTAGTTGGCGGTGGGCAAACGGCTTTAAGATCCACAACAACAAACAAACGAAACATTTCTACCTACCCACATATAAGATAACATTTGACCAGACAACAATGACGACATAAGGTTCCACATTTAAACGACCTATTTGATGATATTGCAGCAGTCGTTCCCTGGACAGGAGATAAACCAGTCGTACTTGTTCTCTTTGAAGTTGTAATCAATATGAAATTGCTCGTCGCATGTTTACTGAGTGTGGTGGTCATGGCGATGGCACACGATAGAGGCTGCAGATACATTATGGGGAAATGTAAGTCCAACAACAACGTAGACAGAGAATAAATATAAATAATAATAATAAATATTACAGGACATTCCACACATCGCCATCTAGTCCCAAGTTAAGTAACTAGACTTGTGTTATGGGTGGTAGACAACGGATATACTACATAAATACTTTTCTTTTGTAAATATATACATATAATACATAGAAACAACCAGACCACAGACAAATATCTAAGCATAAATACATGTCTGAGGCGGGAATCGAACCCGCAACCCTGTGTTTGGCAGTCCGGCATGGTGACCATTGTGCCAACTGGGTCGTCTAATATCCGTATATATTCCTGTATTATTTATGTATGTATGTAATTATTTGTATGTATCTATGAATATAATTATTTGGTACTAGCTGCGCCCCGCGGTTTCACCTGCGTAATCATTTTCTGCGCAACTTTCTTAATTTTTTATTTCATAAGAACCTTCTCCTGATAATAACAAACAGATCAAAAAAAGAATTGGCCAAATTGGTCCAGGCGTTGTTGAGTTATGCGCTTACCAACACATTTTGCGATTCATTTTTATATTATAAAGATAGAGAAGAGATGTATTATTAATTTAATATTTAAAATCATAATTATGTAAATACCATTAAAGCTGAATCTGTTCTTTTCCATCCAAAGGTTGCCTGGAAGAAATCGCTTTCAGCGATAAGGCCGCCCATTTGCCAACTTATACTTTCTAGCTATTACTTTACTTTGTGTTTATCGTGTTCTGTTTCTTTCTTTGTTGTACAAATAAAGTTATCTATCTATCTAGACAGAGAATAAATATAGACAAGCTACCAGCGTATACAGTGTGAGACAGCGAATATTCAACATACTTACCTATAAGTATATAGTTGTAAAATTGCCACTAAACAGCAATGAACCATCACTGCACAAGTACATACTAATTAGTACTCCTTTTTAATCTATACATATAAAATGCTTTGTCCTGAAGTACTGACTGACTGACTGACGGATCAACGCACAGCCTAAACCGCTGATCGTAGAGACCTGAAACTTGGAGGGTGTGTTCTTTGTATGACGTAGGCATCGGATAAGAAAGGATTTTTAGAAATTCCACCCCCACGGGGGTGAAATAGGGGGGCAAAGTTTGTATGGGACAACGTGATTCCTTGGTAAATTTTCAACTTCCACGTGGACGAAGTCGCGGGCAATAGCTAGTATCTTATAAAGCACAAGTAATACAAATTACAGCCTAACAGGATATGAAAACAAAACTTTGATAGACACCAAACGCTTGTTTGCCACCAACGACACTGATGGCAAACAAAAAAATCGTATACGCAAATAGAGACAAAAAACTTATACTTCGTCTTGCTCCCACTTAGTCATTAGACGGTCAATCCTTCTCACTCTAGTAATTATTGTTATTTTAGCAGTCGGTCTATATTTATTCTCTGTCTACGAACTACAATAATAAATACATAGCTAAGAACACTCCCGACTAATTCACCTTTCAAACAAAAAAACTAAATCAAAATCGGTTCATCCGTTCGGGAGCTACGATGCCACAGACAGACACACACAGACACGTCAAACTTATAACCCCGTCGTTTTTGCGTCGGGGGTTAATAAGGTACAGCGGATAATAAGAGCCATCACTTTTTTAAAAACCTTGATATTAGTAACAAAGTACCAAAAAAATACATACAACCGAATTGAGAACCTACTCCTTTTTTTGAAGTCGATTAAAAACTTGCAACTTGGGTCAACCCGTTCCTGAGAAATCGGTGGTGACACACGCACAAATGGAAAGACGGACAAGAGAAGGTGCCTTTTTTCCTTTTGAGGTGCGGTACCCGAAAAACCAACAAATTATTAGTTTTTCAGATTGACAATAAAGCAAATATTCTGATGACCTGTTTTTGAGTAGTTTTCCGTATTTTTGAAGAAATATTTAGTTTTTAATTAATGTCTATAAATTTAAAATTCATAATTCACTAGCTGCGCCCCGCGGTTTCACCCGCATAAGTCCCGATCCTGTGGGAATATCAGGATAAAAAGTAGCCTATGTGTTAATCCAGGTCTCCAGCTATCTATATACCGAGTGTCATCGCAATCGGTCCAGTAGTTTTGGCGTGAAGGAGTAACAAACATACACACACACACACACAAACTTTCACATTTATAATATTAGTAGGATTTCTTTCGAATGAAGTCCTCCATGGCGTATCAAAGGGGAAACGCTCGGCAAGTTAAATTTTAAGGGTGATGGGGGCGGAGGTGGCTCGCGAATTCAAACATAGGGTACAATCAAAAGTCTCTGCCCACCATAACGTTTAGAATCCTGTGCAGCACTATTTGAACGTTATAACAACGTAACCTGTGGATCGAACCCACATCGCGTGGCGGCTTATACCATCGTCCAACTAAATACATAGCTAACATGTTGAAAATAATAATCACACTGAGTACTTTTAATTCAAGTGTTTATGTTTATGAGTAACGTCTATTAGAAGAAGATCGTAAGTCCAATACTTGTTGATGGTAATATTGTTGCAAACTGATAATTTACTTACGACCCATAATGTAAAAACTGTACATTCCTAGAAAATGTGCTTGAGTAAATTCACAACCTACCATTAAAGCTGAATCAGTTCTTCTCTATCCAAAGGTTGCCTGGAAGAAATCGCTTTCAGCGATAAGGCCGCCCATTTGTGCAACTTATTCTTTCTAGCTATTAATTTACTTTGTGTATATAGTGTTCTGTTTCTTCCTGTGTTGTATGAATAAAGTTATCTATCTATCTATCTAGAATTGATGATACAAGAATAGTTTTTATAAAACTGACCAAGCGCGAGTCGGACTCGACGATGGGTTCCGTAGCATGTATATAGAAATACATTATCTGTGAAAATTTTAATTATCTAGCTATAACGGTGTATGAGATACAACGATACAGCCTGATGACAGACGGGCGGACTGTGAAGTCTTAGTAATAGGGTCCCGTTTTAACCCTTTGATTACGGAACCCTAAAAACTAAAGAATCACCTTACTCAAACATAGGGCATGTACTTGTACTTGTATACAGGCTGTTTTCCGCCATTGGACCCTTTTTAATTGGGTCCTTTTTGCGTGAGGATGGAGTAGGCTTGCCCAGCACCTACTACCCTCTCAGCTTAGTGAACCATGTCCAGAGTAGAGAACTTGTCAATACTTCTGGAGCCAACTAAGCCGCGGGCTTCATCACGATGTTTTCCTTAACCGTAAGAGCAATGTCAACTATAGGGCATGTAACGATAGTTTGTAGCTATATTATGACATCAAATTTACAATTTTAAATCGTGGACTCACTGATATAAAATCAGCGCATATCTCAACCAACAGACAAACAACGGATCGGGTTCAAATTTGATATACATATTAAAATAAATACAAATTAAAACGTAGGTATAACGGCATATTACTAAAAAAACGGGGAAAAATTGCGATTTCGACAAAAAAATCTAAATAGTAATTTTATTTTATGCTAAAACTTTGTCCCCCTTATTCCAAAACGAGGTTTAAGAATAGTCCGAGATGTGGATTTAAACCTTAGATTAGACGACCCTGTTGGCACAATGGTCACCATGCCGGACTGCCAAACACAGGGTTGCGGGTTCGATTCCCGCCTCAGACATGTATTTATGCTTAGATATTTGTCTGTGGTCTAGCTGTTTCTATGTATAATAAGTATATTTTTACAATAGAAAAGTATATAAATAGTTTATCCGTTGTCGAGCACCCATAACACAAGTCTAGTTACTTAGCTTGGGGCTAGATGGCGATGTGTGGAATGTCCTACAATATAATATATTGTCCTACAATATACAGGGTGTACAGGGTTATGGAGCAGCTGCTTGTGGAAGTTGTAGTTTGACAGTTGTAGATCGTAATTAAAATGTATTATTGTACAAAAAAAGCAAAACATAAAAGTTATAGTGATTTCAAAATTATGCATATAAGATGCTTCGCCTTAACAGATCCTCAGGTAGGTATTAAAATTCGCGCTTATTACACCACGGAGTAGGTATGGAAGGAGTATGTAGGTATTAAGTAATAATTTAAAATGAACTAACATTCTTGTTTACATGAGGTTTAAATTCGTATTATTTTATTGGGTACTTACACCTACTTATGTAGGTACATTACATCGCCGCCGGTATCCACATTACGAATCCTAAAGTTTCCTGTATCTCGTAGTCTTTGCACAACACGCATGATCACTCTGCCACTAGTTGGAACATGTTCATCATTGCGATGTCGAAAGTGGTTCAAATACAAACCCAACGCTTCCGTTTGATCACCACAAGCCATTCCGTAGGCCAACACCATGTCATTGTACTGCACATTAGTAAACCGAAAAAAGGGCATTTCGAAATCACTTTATGTCACTTGTTTTGCTAATTGTTCGTACGTGTCACTCGTATGGACATCCGAAATACACTAAGTAAATAAAAAATGAATTCAATAAAACTGAATTTGTTGTAAAGGTAAGTTCACATTGAGTACAAAATAATAGCTAATGATGCTTACAAGTAATAGACAATTTAATAGGTATAGCTACTTACCGGCAAACAACTTGAAAACAAATAGCGGTTCTGCGCATGACTTTTGTTAGGAAAACTCATGCGCAGAACCGCCCCATTTGTTTTCAAGTTCTTTGCCGGTAATAATAAAATTGTCTTCCACCGACTTGATGGGCACAGAAAATGTCATTAAAAAGATTTTTAGTAACCCATTAAAACAACAAATTAATTTAGACTTTTCTTAAATTTAATAGAAAACAAATAATTAGTTCAGCTCTGGTTCTTAAGGACATCCAAGATACACTATGTAACACTAAGTTCAGTGTAACTCCAATCTAATTAATTATTTAGATTATTTTAAGGTCACCTGATCAGAATCGTTCAACACGCAACAATCAAATACATCCATTACATATTTTGTGAACAGTGTAACGCAGCTTTATTTGCCTCGTGCCGTTCGCTCTCACAAAGAAAGCCGACACACGGGGCGCCGCGGCGGCGTGATGTCGGTGCCTTTGACATTTTTGTCTTAGCCGAAATGTAAAAACAGGGACGAATTTGACTTGCGATCAAAAAAAACTACTGTTTGGATTTTAGATATTGTTGGTAATTAGGATTTCAATTAAATTGAATAAGAAAGTTTAAATAATAAACCGATGTCTGTAGTAATGAGCGACTAACTTGGTAATAAGTTTTAATTGAGAGAACATCTTTTCCTTAAGAAAAGTAAAAACTGAAGGTAGACCATGAAAGAACGGGTATGTCTCCACAGGCCTCTGTATCAGGTTAAGTTAGAAACCAATCACATCAATTTTACCCGGGCACCGAGCCATAGCAACCTTATTCCGAAAACTTTTAGTCGTTTTTATTCTCAGTACACCCCTGTACTGAATTCGTGGAATAAAGCCGGCATTTCCATGTATTTCTTTAAAAAAGTGTAAAAAGATTTTTTTTTTTGCTAGAAACTGCAATCAGCTGATCGCAACTTTGTAAACACTGTTAAGGCGAAGTTTGCATTGGTTATGTGACGAAATCATTGGTTTTTTTTCAATTCTCATGTGTATTTACCAAAGTAAAAACTGTTGTAGGTTGAGTTTAGGTAGCTTGATACATTTCAACCAGATTCATGTGAAAAAAGTTGATAAAAATCTAAAACTTCAAAGCGTCGTAACTCAGTAACGAATCAATATTTTTACATCAAATTTTTTTCATGGGTTCCTACCATCATGGTCTAGCACCCGTATGAGCAGCTGTTCCATTCTCTCCTACACCCTGTATATTAATATATTATATATATATAGGCACCAGTAAATCTGTGTCTCAATCTAAGGTTTAAAGCCACAATCTCTCACTATTCTTAAAAAGCGTTTTGGAATAAAGGGGTATAACTTGAATACCCGCAAAAACCA
Organism: Idaea straminata; assembly: GCA_951213275.1. Classification (NCBI taxonomy): domain Eukaryota; kingdom Metazoa; phylum Arthropoda; class Insecta; order Lepidoptera; family Geometridae; genus Idaea; species Idaea straminata. The sequence continues at coordinate 1,739,980 of OX577862.1, forward strand.
ATATTTTGAATTATCAATAGTGTGTATCGTTGAGTTTTTCAGGTTCTTTTTAAATCAGTTGACTGAGTCTGTCTCTCCTGACGTGTACAATTTGAGGATCTTTAAGTCGCGGGGAATAGGTATCTTCTAGGAAAGCGTGCTACATCTTAGGCCGCATCATCATCTTCCATCAGGCGGGTGTGATAGTGGTCAAACGCTGACCTATTTTGAAAAAGTTTGCAAAAAGAAACTTTACATTTTTTGAATTAATAAGCCTTATAAATATTTATTTTTTGTTACTAGGTTTAGTGAAAAAACAAGCAAGTGGAAAACTTAAAATATAGATAAATAGATAATATTCTATTCTATTCTATTCTATAACGGTGTTTTTAGTTGTGGCAATTTTAAGATTATGTTACAATAATACTTATATTTATTCATTCAACGGAAAAATAACAAACAACCGTCACCTAATCGTTTATTTACTTAAACTGCGATTTAATTACGTAATTACTTCTATCAAACCATTAAGCTAATAGTTAATTAATGAGTCACTGACCTTAATATTAATATTGTTGATGCTATAAAATATTGAAACAATAAAATAAAATTAATATTGTTTAAATTAAGAGATTTCACTGCCCCAATCTAAGAAACTAGGCTTGTATTATGGTGGCTAGACAACGGAAAGAATCATTATTAACTTTATCTAAATCTATATTATATATCTTCTCTATTATATGTCTATCTATACTAATATTATAAAGAGGTAACGTTGGTAACAAGTTTGTTTGTATGTATGTTGTCTGAAATATAAAACAAAGTTGGGTTTGTACGAACACTTGTAACTCGAGAACGGCTGAATCGAATGCGATAAAACTCGGTATGTCCAGACCTGGATTAACATATATGCTACTTTTTATCCCGATATTCCAACGGGATCGGGACTTAAGCGGGTAAAACGTGGGGCCAACATAAATATCTGTTAGAGGCCGGACAGAGGTCGTCTAAACTTAATGGCGACTTATTTAGCTAAAGCCTAGCAAAACGCATTTAACGTGTTATCAAAAATTCAATTATATTTCAATAACCACAAGGTTTGATATCATATAATCAGTTTAACACTGACAGTTGGTAAATCATGTTTAAGGTGAAAGGGTACCGGCGCTCTCTCCATACAAACGTAGTCGATTGTTTCCTCCCTGGATAATAACAATAGCACAAATATTTTTGTGCCATAAAACCTATAACTGCTGACTATGCCCCTATGCTTTGGTTTTATTCATTTTCTAATGATCATAGAAGTTAAAATTTTAAAAACAAAATAAAACAAAACATAGGGGCATGGTCATGGCAGTAATAAGTTTTATGCAACAAAAATATTTGCTGTAGTGTCATTATCCGTCGACTACGTTTGTATGGAGAGAGTCCCCGGTACCCTTTCCTCTTAACACTTTTAATTTTTGTTCAAGTCAACCTAAGAGTATCCAGTCTTTGTTACCATCTTTTAAAATGTTTAATACACAACTTACATCGAATATGAAATAACGTACGTGACCTAGAAAAATGGTCAATGAATAGCAATAAGGAAAAAGGGGCAATCCTACCATATAGATGGATATTCAATACGTGTGAGGAATTGAATTTTATTGGTAACTCTGGCCAAAGTTATGTTTTATTGTTACGTATTGGGAAGATGGTATCATTTTGTGTTATCTTGGATTTAAGGGTGTAGATCGTGAAAATCACCGAAAAGAGTGTTACGATTTTTCATATTTAACCTATTTACATATGATTGATATCAATGATAATTTGTATATATTACAATCAAAGACCAATAAGTATGTTCATGCTTAAATTAAACTCTTAAACCTAATAGTTGTTTTATAATAAACGTCAACAAACGCACAAAATTGAGTAAAAATGCAAAAACATGACTTCGTATTTTTCAGATTTAACCCCATAAATCAACACAAATTGATAAAAAGAAACACTTTTTGAACACTGAAGAAACCAATAAGTATAGCTGTATACTTTTTTTTATACCTTTACAAACAAAGACTTCCTCTTTTAAAGCCCTAAAATCTAGATATATTTTAAGGTAAATTTTTCATACACAAATGTATGGGATAAAACGTTCGTTTCATTCGTGCAATCTCGGTGGTCAACAGCGGCAGTTCCTTTCTGTAAGTGAACGCGACACCACGCTTGTCGGCTGCAGACAGCAGAATTACGTATTGTGTATTTGTGTTTTTTGTAAAAAACTGTAAGTATAACATTTTTATAATTAATTTATTTTCAGTTAGTAGAAAGTATCGATATAATGAATGTCTGAAAGAAAACCATGATGGAACTAGATATAAATCGTAAAAAATACAATATCTACACTAATAGGTATTATAAAGAGGAAAGATTTGGATTTTTGTATGTAACGAATAAACTCAAAAAGTACTGGACCGATTTTAATAATTCTTTTATCATTCGAAAGCTACATTATCACTGAGTAACATAGGCTATTTTTTTCGCAGGACTGATTGAATTTGAGTGTCATGCCAGGGAAAAGAAAGTTTTGTACGCATTATAAAAATATGAAAGCCAAAAGATCTCGGAATAAAATGTAAGTTCCTCCCTACTTATTTATTATCGCATTTGAACAGGGTACATTACAAAGCTAATAGAATATGTCATATGATTTAGATCGCCCGATTCAGACATATACCTACAATAACATGTAGGTATATGTCAAATTGTGGAAGTAGGTAGGCGACAGCGCAACTTTGTCGACATACCCGCCAAACAGACGCGAGGCGCCTAGCGTCTGGCTTAGGGTTGTACAAAATAAATAAAAAGTGGATAATATTGATGAATAATATTTCCAGTATTGAAAATAAAGAAAACCTTGGGGCCGAGACTCTGAGCAACAATGCTACGCGCTGTATAGAGGTAAGTTGTTATACGTAATTCTTGTAGACTTGTTACATAAATAAATAAACTACTTAGTTAGTGATGGGCGAAGACAAAATCTCAATACCTACCTATAGATTTTTTCTTGCAATATTTATTATTTTCATCGAGAGACAAACACCTTAGTACCGAAATACTTCTCAATTACTTTCTCAAAAGAAAATTTACGTTCAAATAGGTGACGTCATAAAAAAACAATACCTAATGCGTAAAGAAACTATAATTTCTATTCATCAGGAACCTAATATTGTATTAATTCTTTTGCATTTTTTTTTATTTTAATTATTTTTTATAAAAAAAATCAAGCCATTATCTTTCTTTACAGGAACTAGTTATTGAAAACGACCAAGAGGGAAAGGTGGATGAAATGGAAGTTGGGCGTAGAGTTGTAGACGTTTCTTTTTTTTTTAAAGCTCTTCAGGCCATAGGGGACCACGGTCCAATGGATTGTAAGTTAAGTTACCTCAGTATAATAGGTGAAGTAAAAGTTGGTCTGGACTCAAAACTCATCATGAAATGTAGTATGTGTAGTATGAAATTTACTGTGTGTTTGATTGAAAAGAAAGAAGATAGAATGGAAGTGAATCATCAAATTGTATCTGGTATCATATCATCTGGTGGGAGCTACTATCAGTTAAAAACATTAACTGCCGCAGTAGCCCTACCAATCATGTCACCTTCATTATACAATGAAATTAATAATACGGTTTGCGATTGGTGGGAAAAGACAGCAGCACATTCCATGGCAGAAGCTGTCAAGGAAGAAGCGGAGTACGCAGTGTCTATAGGTAGTGTTGATAAAAATGGTACACCATTAATATCTGTTGCTGTTGACGGTTGTTGGAGCAAGAGATCTTATGGTAAGAATTTTTCCGCCTTGTCCGGCGCAGCTGCGATAATTGGCATTAAAACTAATAAAGTATTGTTTTTTGGAGTTAAAAATAAATACTGCGTAGTTTGTGCACGAGCCGCAAAGAACGACAGTCAGCCCTCGGAACACCGTTGTTTCAAGAATTATTCGGGATCATCTACCGGTATGGAATCGACCATAATAGTTGAGGGGTTTAAACGTTCCATTGTTGATCACGGTGTAATTTATAATAAATTTGTAGCAGACGGCGATTCCAGTACTTATAAAAAAATATTAGATTCGCGACCGTACGGTAATTTAACAGTAGAGAAAATTGAATGCAAAAATCATCTTTTACGAAACTACTGCAATAGCTTGGAGAAACTGTCGAAAGACACTAAGTATCCTTGCGAATTGCGGAAATTCCTAAAAGAAAGGTATTTGCGTTTAAGAACGGGTGTAAAATGCGCTATTAAATATTGGGGCGATCAAAATCAGTCACTCGAAGAAAAAATAAAAAATCTTAGTGAAGATATCCTAAATGGTCCACAACACGTATTTGGTAATCACCAATATTGCAAGGAGTATTTCTGTAGACCTGATACTCGTCGAATAGAACCTGTTGGGTTGCTTCCAGCAATTGTTGGATGCGGATTAATGGACGCGGTACACATTTTAAGTAAAAGACTGTCATATCATTCTAGAAGTTTAATTCATAATTGTACAAGTAATATAGTTGAAAGTTTTAACGCAGTGATTGCCAAATTAGTAGGGGGTAAGCGTGTAAATTATTCTTCCCGTGGTTTTTATGCGGGCCGATGCGCAGCTGCTGTTGTGTCTTTTAATACAGGATCGATTCATAGTAAAACTCATGAAGTAATATTTAAATCTAGTCCTAATCCTTTGATCGCGAAAGTGGAAAATTGTAATCGTAAAATCCGTTTAATTGCTAAACCTAAATTAAGATTGAAAAAGAGCCACAGCGCTGTATCGAAAGACGCTCACTATGGACCAAACTGCGAAAAACCTGATCTGAGTCCAGAATTATATGAGAAAGCCAAGTCATCTTTTTTAGCCGATTTAAAGTTGTCTTGTGCTGAAAGAGAGGAGCTTGAAAGGTCGACCCATTTGCAAAGAAGTAGTTCTGAGTGGATGAGTACAAGGAGAAAATTACTAACCTCATCATCGTTCGGGGAAGTTTGTAAAAAACGAGAGAGCACAAGTTGTGCTGTTCTTGTTCGTAAAATCGTTTATGGTAGTAATATCTCCAGTTTGCCTGCTGTACGGTACGGTATCGAAAACGAAGAAACCGCAATTAAACAGTTAGAAATTCAAGAGAATATTAGTATACAAGGTTGCGGTTTGTTCGTCGACGATCAATATGAATTTCTTGGTACTACACCAGATGGCATTTATGCAAACGGTTTAATTGAAATTAAGTGCCCACATTCTTTAGCTGGCATGACTCTTGATGAAGCAATGGCCAAACATACCTTTTGGGTTAAGGACAAGGCTTCCAAGGGTTATGTCATAAATAAAAATCATAACTGGTATTTCCAAATTCAGGGACAGGTACATATTACTAAAAGAAACGTTTGCATGCTTGGCATCTGGTTTGGTGCTACTGTACCTATGAAAGTTTATATTATAGAAAAGGACGACAAATTTTGGGAGGAGAAAATGGAGATGAAATTAGTTAGGTTTTATTACGATTGCCTACTTCCAGAATTAGTTGATCCTCGGCAGTCACGAAGCATGCCCATTCGTGACGCGCCCAGTATCATAGAGGCTATGAAAGAGAGGAAAGAAAGAGCTTTACGTGTTATGAAAGAGAAGAACGCCTAATGATTTTGAAAGATACAGGTAACTTAACTACCCAGCCAGTCGATTCACGTAAACACGCCAGTCCAAAAGTCGTTTTAACTTAGGAACTTAGAAATCGCCTTTTGGTTTTCTGTTTTAAACGCACTTACTTATCTAGTCTTGGATTGTCATAAATCTTCCAATAGCTCAATTACTATACAATTTCTGAGTTACCTGGTGTAAAGAATCATAAAAATTGGTTAAAAAATACAGCGAATTGAGGATTCTCCTTTTTTTAAGTCGGTTAAAAGGGCTAAATTTGCAAAAAACGAAGTGACGTCACTGCGCTACGGTTTTTATTACTTACGTGAATCGGGCAGCTGGTAACGTTTTCATTCTGATAGGTTTTGTGATAGCCATTGATTTTATCATCAAATTAGCAGAAATCAGAACTTGATCCGTAATCGAATGAAAAACCATTAGAATTTTGAACTCATATTTCGTTATTGTTTAATTACATACTTTTAATTAGTATATTAATAATTTACAAACTTCTGTTAAAATTAGTAAATAAATGAATTATTTACTAATTTTTGTACAACCCTAGCACGCTTTTGAGATAGCGAGTAATGGCGACTCATATTTGTTATTGTGTAGTAAATAAATCATTTTTATACTTGTGTTTCATTTATTGACATTTTTTTTTAAACCCTAGGATTTTTTTTTAGATATCGACGAGGTGATCGTAAACAAAAAGTAAGTATTTGAGTTTACGCAATAGGCACATTTCCTTGCGTAGAGATAAACACACTTCCTACTGAATTTGCAATTATTTTATTGAATGAATATTTTACGAATTAGAATAAATTTTGGTAGTGAAATTACAAATAAATAAATAGTTGGAATCAGTCAGATGTCAAATGATAGAAAAACATAAAAATTGTGTCTCAACAATCTATTAAAAAGAATCAACAGCTAGTTTCCAAAAATTCAACGTTATTGTTATGCTGTAAATATTCAAGTTCAATAACAATTTCTCAACGTGGAACGTTTGTTGCAAAACATTTTGAAAATCGCGCTCTCTAGGTCATTCATCCGCCCCGTCGGATGTTACATTAAACTTTGGCGCTGCGGTCGCTCGAAATCGAGATCTCAGGCCAACAATCTACACCCTTAAAATATTAGAATTATCATTGATAGCTGCGTACCGCGGTTTTACCCGTATACGTCCCGATCTCGTGGGAATATCGTATGTTTCTACATAAATGTGCTAGACAGGAAAATATTCAAGTTACACAAAGGGAGACCTTATCGCCTTAGAGGGATCATTTCCAGGCAACAATAGTTGTTAGGCAGGCAAACGGTACTATGTCTTGGCAGAACCTCATCATATCAGCCACAGGACGTCCACTGCTGAACATTAAGCCTCAAAGGTTTCCACAGCGATCGGTCGCATGCTCTGTGCGTCCAACGACTTCCCACGACCTTAATTAAGTCGTCCGTCCGTCTTGTCAGAAGCCGTCTCGCGCTGCGCTTTCCATGGTCTCCAATCTAGGACTTTTCAGCCCCAACGGTCATCAGTTCTACGAGTCACATGTTACTTCAGCTTTTCTAATCCTTATTGGAAGTACCTAAGTATTAACACTATAAAGCCAGCACTACACTATTCGTGAAGTTGATCGAAGTAACCCAAAATAGTGTGAAGAGGCACTTCGGTTAACTTCTATGGTTCACTTCGGGGAACTTCTTCGCCTCAGTTGACTTGCGCTCATTGTCGGTATTTGTGTACGAGTTAAAGGGCGCGAGGTGACGCGGAGTTCGAATACTTCGGACCTCGGTCAACCTCGTTGAACACTTCTTCGAGTAACTTCACCAGTTGTGTAGTGGAGGCTTCAAAACTGTCATAATTCACCTAAAAGTTCAAAAATAATCCTCCTAACTGCATTATTTCGTTCCAGGTGTCGAAGATTGTCCCGAAGGCACCCATGCCTACTCGACCGGCTGCTCCCGTAGGCTCCCAGAAGCCACCTGCAGCGATCCCACCCCTAAGCTGGAAGAGGGCATCCTGTGTGACTACTCCAGCTGCCACTGCGACCCGCCAACTGTTAGACACCCGGAAACCAAGAAATGTGTCAAGTTAGAAGAATGCCCTAAGAACGATTGAAAGTTCTCCTAAAAAGAATTAAAGATTTGATTTTTTTAAATTTTTTGATATTAAATGAAACTAAATTCTATCTATCATTATTTTTACTAGATTTTCGTACTTTTCTATATCGCTTTGTTCCCACGTCTACAGATTCTTCAGATGCTTTTCAGATTTCCAATACTACAGATTCCCGTATTAACAGATTTCCATGTCTACAGATTCCCATGTTACATTTGTTCACCTAAATGGCTGAACCGATTTATATGAATTTTTTTGGTATAGTATATTAGTTAGGTCTAAGAATCGAACATTTTCTTTCCTTTGTTTCCCTTTTATTTTTTAACGTTTACCGGGACAGCTAGTAATATTATCGAGAGGAAAGTTTTTTGTTTTATAGTCTCCTAAATGTTAAATAGGCTCCGAAACTACTGGACCGAAATTGATGAAACTTGGTATAATGATACATTGATTCATTGTGAGTAACATAGGCTACGTTTATCCCGATATTCCCACGGGATCGGGAGTTACGCGGGTGCAACCGCGGAACTCTGCTAGTAGCATATATTTTTAATAAGCTGTGAATAGCCTGAGTTAGAGAAACTTGTGTTGTTTTTAAAATTCTCTACCTCACAAACCTCTATTAACCTATTTTATTATCTATATTTTTGTTATTTGACCTATTGTGTTATCAGAGAACATTATAAAATAACTTTCACAGGTCAAAAAGGTTAGAAAATAATAACAGAATTCAGTTTTTAGGCGACTTTTTCACACATTAATTTATTTGTTTTACGAGTTCTTTCCTCTGGACAGCAGTTTGTTACGTCATTAGCCATACCTCGACACTTCATTTCTTTCAGGGATCGGGACTTAAGGCGCTCTTCCAGTACCGTGTGTAGGTATTCACATTACCTTACCCCCGCGCTCTCCAAGACGTGCTAACTGTTATATTTGATCTATATGCAAAACATTTTAGCATTATTATCCACAAATATAGTACCTAGAGGTCAAAACCTATAATTTGATTCATTTTTAGAAACAAACGTTAACTATTTTTGAATAAAACCCGATAAACGATCTAATAATTCTCTGTTTTCTAACATTTTTTTATCGAACGAAGTTGTTCATATCATGTTTTCAACCACAATAAACAAATATATGGTTATTAAACTACAATATCCATTTACATAAAAGTAACAAAAAAAGAGTATTTGATTACTTAGAGTTGCTTAAAACAAAGGTCGATTTTGGTAGCTTTACCAGCATTAGCACAGGGCCTTAAGTTGTTGCTAAAATCGGGCAAGCGACTCCTTTTTACATTTTTCGCCATCCGTAAAGTTTATTATAAATACAAGGTTATTAGTAATTATAGTAGCAAGCCCTTGAGGGCTACTGCCCTCAAGGCATTTAAAAAATAAAAGATAAAAGTGATAAAAGTGGTGCACAGAAGTATCTGTGCACCACTTTTATCTACGACTTTTGGAAATTCGAACATGTTTTGAATTTTTTTTAGATAATGTAAATTCTAAAAACAGCAGATTTTTTAAAACAAAGGTCATTCAGGCTAAGAACAGTAGATAAAATAAAAAATAAGTAAAATTTTAAGGTTAATGACCTCTCCGTGTATGGAACAGCTGATTTACAAGTAAACCTAACCTCAAAATTTTTAAAAAAATGTTCGATTTTCCAAATGTAGAACAAAACAATACGTTTTTCGAAAATCTTCGGATTTTAATTTCGGTGATATAATCTATTATTGCGGTGATTGTTTGTTTCGTTACGGTGGACATATATAAGGTTATTTTTATCCCGATTCCCACGGGATCGGGAGTTACGTGGGTAATATTTTAAAGAGGAAATATTCTTTTGTTTCCTTTTAGTTTGTAACGAATAAGCTCTGCAACTACTGGATCAATTTTGATGAAATTTGCTATGAGGATTCATTGAGAGTAATTTAGGCTAATTTTTATCCTGATATTCCCACGGAACTTAACCGCGTGGAACCACAGGACGCTGCTAGTGAGTCATGTTTATGACATCATTAATATACTTGCAAAAACTAAATGCTAAAAATAAATTTATAGAAATAGAAAATATTTTTTCGCAACAAAAACTTATAGTGATCATATATGGACTAAATAAAGTATAAAACACAAAAAACTAAAGGCTATTAAACTACTATTAGGTATATAAAAAAAAAACAAAAAAAAGCATAATGTTAGCCTTTCGACTAACGCTGGTCTTCCGTTGAAGCCTCTTCGGTGACGTCACTCGGACGGGATCCATAAATAATAGTTATGATCTTACAACAAAAAATGACAATAAATAAATAACACAATAAAAATCATCTGACTAATTTCAAAAGACGAGTCAAAAAATTAGATCCGACGCAAGTCATCCCATACGCAAGTTGTCCCATTTCACACCTTGCCCAAACACACTAGCCCCATCCACATCTTGTCCCATTCACAAATGTGTGCGTCAAAAGACATAATATCTGAATACGGAGTTTTGGCGGGAACGAGTTAACAACATGTCGTGCTGCAGTATTATTTTCATGAAACTTAGTTGTAACCCGAGTTGAATTGTATAATTCTGGTGGAATGTTATTCAATTTAGTTCTGTGAAAGTGCACAAGTGTAGTGAAAGTAAAAATCAGTGTCAAACATGAAGTTTTCTCGTTGCCTCCAAATCTCCTATTAAGGTTATGGTAAACTTGCCACCGCTTTATTATAGCCCCTGACTTGACGGACTATGACGACTTTGACTTTTTTGAAACACTTCATAATTCAAACAAGTCATAATTTGACGCAAAATATAACTTGACACTGGCTAAATGCACAAGCCGCGCGAAGCCATATTTAAAAGAAAAAAAATAATATCTGAATACGTCACAATATTCACGCGACTAAGTTTGTACAAAACATAAGAGATTAACATGTAAAGTGCTCAATTCTGAAATTAAATCAAGCAATGGGCCCCTTGTATACAATTTCTTGGATATAATTTACACAGGGTGTCTCTAAAAGGGTGGATAATGCCCCGAAACGGATAATGTACCCATTACAAAGATATTTATTATGATAGTGTATAGACAGGACATTCGAATTCCATGTGATCTTCGTACAATATAGCCAAATAAATAAGTAAATAAAAAACGTGTCGCGAGACAAGCGTTTGCATTTGGAACGAAGTTCCTTTCGGCTGCCAGACAGACAGACAGATAGACGGACAAATTTACTAAACTGTGTTTGACAGTCCGGCAACCCTGTGTTTGACAGTCCGGTTGGCCATTGTGCCAACTGGGTCGTCAAATACACACATATGTGTGTGTGCACACATATCTATATATAATCGGAGATATTTATATGTGTGAGAGATTAGTTTATTTTACGGTTTTTCTTTTGACATTTTTTGGTAACGCTCAAACTGGATTAAGCTGGATTCTTTATGAAAAAGGTCCCGTCACAAAAAACCCGCGATTAGGAACTTCGTTCCAAAAATTGACTTTGATTTTGAATCTTTACCCTGTCGTCCACTTTTATGACAACAAATACCTATTTACGACGCAGTAGATTGCAGGTTTGACTTTCGCCGTCAAACAAAAAATGAACGTGTCCCGGGACACGCTTTTGGAACGAAGTCCTTCTTACCTTCTTTTTTTTAATTTTTTATCTATTTTATGTGGGTGGATTAGTTTCTCTAACGGTTTTTTGGTTTCACATTTTCGTAACGCATTACAATTTTTCTCGGCTAGGTCTCTAGTCCCAACCCGTAATAGGGAACTTTGTTCTCAAAATATTAGGATGTTTTAAAATATTGTTGTTCTATTTTTAAGCAGTAAATGAAAAGCATATACGTTGTCAAGAGCGGTGTTGGCTTAGTGGATACCTCGACTTTCATTCTGAAGGTCGTGGGTTCGAATCCCGGCCGGCCGTACACCTATGTATTTTTCTTAAGAAAAAATTATGTGCGTTAATTGACACTGCTCTTACGGTGAAGGAAAACATCGTGATGAAACCCGCGGCTTAGTTGGCTCCAGAAGTAATGACAAGTTCTCTCCTCTGGATATGGGCGACTAAGCTGAGAGGGTAGTGGGTGCTGGGCAAGCCTACTCCATCCTCACGCAAAAAAGGACCCAATTAAAAAGGGTCTAATTGCGGAAAACAGTTCAAGTACATATACGTTGTCTAGCACCCATAACACAAGTCTAGTTACTTAGCTTGGGGCTAGATGGCGATGTGTGGAATGCCCTGCAATATTTATTTATTTTTTTACTTATTTATCCGTATTTTAAACATCTTTGAACCATTATTTAAATTAGGGTAATAATGTCTTATATGAGATTTTTAAGTTGTTTTCATATAAAGAGCAGTACCTAGTTAATTTTGGAAGGAAATGGTTTAATCATATTTGCTGTTTATTTTACACTAGCAGCGCTCCGCGGTTTCACCCGCGTAACTTCCGATCCCGTGGGAATATTGGTATAAAAAGACTATGTTACTCCCAATGAGTTAATGAGACAAGTTTAATCAAAAACAATCCAGTAGTTTCGGAAACTATTCATTACATACCATTTTTTTAAATATTATAGATAGACCAGCTTTTGCCCGCGATTTTGTCCGTGTAGAAGTCGAAAATGACTTAGGAATCACGTTTTCCCATACAAACTCCCCCCTTTTTCAGAATTTTGAAAATCCTTTCTTATCGGATGTCCACGTCATACAAAGAACACACCCTCTAAGTTTCAGGTCTCTACAATCAGCGGTTTAGGCTGTGCGTTGATCCGTCAGTCAGTCAGTCAGTCATTCAGGACAAAGGATTTTATATGTATAGAAGATATAGATGGATAAGTGTGGAAGATTTTGATTAATTTAGTAGTTACTCGTAGTACGGTTTAGGGTTCTTTACCTAAAGGGACCCTTTTAATTCCTCACTGCCTGTCACCAGGCTATGCAACCGTGTTAGCTAGACTGTTGAAATTTTCACAGATTATGTATTTCTATAAAAACAGAATATATAATAGAACAGAACCATTCTTGCGCGAGTTCGACTCGCACTTGGCCGGTTTTGTTTCTTTGAAAACAATAGTAATAAAAATCGAAACAGTCACTCATAAGCACGACTGTTTTGACGACCCCTGGGATGCGGTAGCCGAAGAAGGTTCGGGTTCGATTCCCGCTTAAAAAATATATTTTCGAACAGAGATTTCTTTCTATTATGACGGACGGACAGACTGACATACGTACGTGACGTATCTATATATATAAAAGAAAGTCGTGTTAGTTACACCATTTATAACACGGGAACGGCTAAACCGATTTGGCTGAAAATTAGTGGGGAGGCAGCTTACAATCAGAAGACGGACATTTTTTTCGATATTCCCACGGGATCGGGACTTACGCGGGTGAAACCGCGGGGCGCAGCTAGTAACTTATATAAGTAAGTATTAATGCGCCTAACGTCATAGCCATTGATCCATTGATGCACATTGGTCTGACTATATGGTGAAGGAAAAACATGGTGATGAAACCCACGGTTTAGTTGACTGCAGACGTATTGACGACTTCTTTCCTTTGGACACGGTCGACTAAGCTGGAAAACTGAAAGGTATCGGTGTTAGAAAATCAAATATTTCTATACTATTATTATACAGCTGAAGAGTTTGTTTGTTTGTTTGAACTACCGGTACGAATTGAAAAAAATATCTTTGTGTTGGATAGTCCATTTATCAAGGAAGGCTATAGGCTACTTTTTATTCCGATATTCCCACGGGATCGGGAGTTAGGCGGGTGAAACCGCGGAGCGCAGCTAGTCTTATATATGTTCCTGGCACTACAGAGTACGGTTGTGAGACTGTATCCTACTAATATTATAAATGTGAAAGTTTGTGTGGGTATGTATGTTTGTTACTCCTTCACGCAAAAACTACTGGACCGATTGCGATGAAACTCGGTATCTAGATAGCTGGAGACCTGGATTAACACTAAGCTACTTTTTATTGTTTCCACAGGATCGGGACTTACGCGGGTGAAACCGCGGTTCACAGCTAGTAAATCTATAAATATAAAATTCAAAGTCCTACTCAAACCTATGGACAGTTTGGGCTCTTTATTATTGTTACGTAGGCATCCGCTAAAAAAAGATTTTGGAAAATTCAACTCGAAAGGTGTTATAAGTTTGACGTGTCTGTGTGTGTGTGTCTGTCTGTGGTATCGTAGCTCCCGAACGGATGAACCGATTTTGATTTAGTTTTTTTTACAAAATGTACTAAAGCATCCAAATAAGTATTTTTTTTACTTTGACTTTGACCGATTTTGATGAAACTTTGTAAACGGGTACATTGATTAATTGAGAATAACATGGTTATAGTTTATCCCGATATTCACACGGAATCGAGAGTTACGCGGGTAAAACCGCGTAGCGCTGCTAGTTTATTATAAAAACAATAGTTTGAATTTTGATAGACTGAGATGGACTGAATTTTAATAGGCAATATTTTGCAGTATATTTATTGACCTATTTAATTTGATATAAAATACTTTTCATCCATAAAACAGCTCCATGAAAGTCGTCCTTAAAGAGATCTCCGACTACAAAAAAAGGATTTCTTTTTCCAAACGGACCAAATGGTCGATAAAAAAACAATAAATGTAAAGAACATTAACTGAGATTCTGTCCAAGTGCAATAACTTAATTTAAGCATTTACTTATTTAGTTTTATAATTTAACATAAAACAACAGTTAAAACTGCATACATATTGAATTAACAATATAAATAAACTTTCGCATATAAAATTGGGTCATATGAGCAGTGACACACACACACAATCGTACAATACCGTTAAGTGACTGTGTCGTGCGCCCGCGCACCGGTATTGATAAAACTTTTCGATTTTCGCCGCTTTCTGGGCTATGGGATTAGCGATTTAGCGGAAAGAATCGCTAAGCATCTATATCGGTTTCCTTTCGTAGTAAAATTAATCACTAATCGCGCGTTGCGAAAGGGGGCTAGACGGAAAAAAATAAGACCAAAAGTTGTAACGACACTTTTTGATTTTATGTAAATAATCGAAAGAAACTTCGTTCCATCCGGGTGTCCCTTGACACCTCTAAATTTTTTATTATTATTATTATTTATATATTTTACTAAAGACCCACCCCGACTTCGCACGGCTGTATTATGCGTGTATTATACATATAAACCTCGTGAATCACTCTATCTATAAAAAACCGCATCAAAATCCGTTGCGTAGTTTTAAAGATCTAAGCATACATAGGGACAGACAGCGGAAAGTGACTTTGTTTTATATTATGTAATGATTTATTTATTTAACATAGCATCACTTCGCGGTTTCACCTGCGTAACTCCCGATTCCGTCAGAATATCGAAAACAAAGTAGCCTATAACACTCCCAATAAATCAATATAATATATCTTCATAACAAGTTTCATCAAAATCGGTCCAGTAGTTTCGGAACCTATTCGTTACAAAGACACAAAAAATTATTTCCTCTTTATAATATTAGTGCAGAAAGAGGATTATCGAATAGGCTCCGAATCTACCAGACCGATTTTGATGAAACTTTAGTATGTAGATAGCTGGAGACATGGATAAACACATAGGCTAGATGTTGATAACACTACTTAGTACTTACACATAACTACCATGAGACAAAACGAAGCTAAACGACAGGAAAGCGATAATTCAATGTATAAAAAACGACACTTATCGTTTTATTTCGCTTTTAGAGTCCCCCAAAGTACTACAGACGTTATGTTAATCGTTATTTTTGTAGCCAAACCATTTGTTACCATTATCATAATTTAATTGAATCGTAAATCGATTGACACACTTATATAAACCAAACATAAACCAAAACATTTTTTTTTAAGTAAACCTGTGCATCCCGCGGTTATACCCACGTTAGACTTGATCCTGTGGGGGAAATGGGAATAAAAGTAGCCGCAGATGTCATTCTCGTAGCGCGCTGCGGCGAGAACGCGGTGAGCGCAAACTTCTTTGAATGATTGAACTTTATGGATTTTGATGTAAGTACCACGACATTTTCAGAAAATGAACCTGTCGAATACTGAGATTTTAATTGGTGTAGTAGCTTTTATTTGCATAAATAACAGTAGGAAAAATAAACGAACAGACAGATGGACATGAATATAAATAACGATGAATTGTTCTTCTAGTCTTATTAACCCCCGACGCAAAAACGAAGGGGTGTTATAAGTTTGGATTGTCTGGTTGTGTCTTTCTGGGCTCGTAGCTCCCAAACGGATGAACCGATTTTGATTTTGTTATTTTTGTTTGAAACGTTAATTAGGGAGTGTTCTCAGCTATGTTAGATCGAAATCGGTTCAGCCGCCTTAAAGTTATGGGGGATAAAACTCGGTGGTACACTTGTTTTTTTTTTATTTTCCTCCAAATCCTTTATCAAATACAGACTCTCATTATTTCTTCCTATTTCTTTACTATAAGTACATATAGAACAAGATAGAGTATAGATATATAGATAGAGATCAAATCTGCTGACGACTCGATTTCTGTTCATAAAGATGCGTTCTACATTATGTTGGAACTTGTGAGCTCATTTTTATAACCTTGACACTCAAATTATTCCGTTGGTTATTAAAATTCGATTAGTATTTATACCTAAACTATTAGTAGGTTTCTGATTATAAGGACGATCGTACTCTAAACAAAATTACCTATTGTTTGTGCCTATATATTATCTAAAGTTCTTCGTCCATTATAGCGAAGAGACCTCTTCAAGTTCCATGTCCATTACTTCAGGGAAGTATTTACAAAAGAAAAATATATAAGTGCTAACTGTATCACGCCGTTTCATCCGCGTAATTCCCGACCCTGTGGGAATACCAGGATAAAAAGTAGCCTATGTGTTAATCCAGGTCTACATACTGAATTTCATTGCAATCGGTCCAGTGGTATTTACGTGAAGGAGTAACAAACATACACACAAAATTTCACAATTATAATATTAGTAGGATAAGATTTTTTACGTTGTTTGACCACCATAACACAAGTCTAGTTGCTTAGCTTGGGGCTAGATGGCGCTGAGTCAAGTGTCCTACAATACCAATTTACTTATATATTGTGTTCTATGTCTATCTAAACTAATAAAGTGAAGAGTTTGTTTGTTTGAACGCGTAAATCTCAGGAACTTTGATTCGAATTAAAAAATATTTTCCATTTATGGATTAGCTATAGGCTACTTTTGATTTCGGACTTTAGATTGAGACTTTCGCGGGTGAAACCGTGGTACGCAGCTAGTAACTTGAAATGAACCAACTCATTTTTGCAAATTAAATTCAATTGTCATGGGCAAAACGACGTAGCTCAAACTTAACGTGGATTCTCTGACTAAAATTAATTATTACTTACCTACTTACTTGCATGTTGAAAAATCACGAATAGCCTCAGCAGGCAATGTGACTTTGTCGTCCTCATATAACCGGTTTTAATACATAATACATATCCATCGTATTATCTAGAAAAAAATTAACCTTCTCTAAGTTAAAAATACCTATACTTGTTCATCAAAAACTCTTATCCACCTCGGGGCCCAGGAACTTGTCTATACATACTTGATATTATAAAAAGATAAGAAACTACTGAACTGATTTTGATGAAACTTGGTACGAGGATATATTTATTTATTGGGAATAACATAGGCTACTTTTTTCCCGTTATTCCCACGGAACCGGGAGTTATACGGGTGAAACCGCGGAGTATGGGATAATTCGTCTTATTGTCAAAATGTACATTATACTCTGGTCATAATGTTCTTATGTCATGACATAATACGAAAATGTCAAAATGTCATAGACATAATATAAATGGTCAAATTATCTCACAGCCAAAAAAACGATTCTAGCACGGAATACGCCATTGCCAAAATCTGCAATCAACTTAATTATTAGATATCCCAGGTAAATCATGACTATTTCACGGCGTTTTAATATCAAGACGTTAGGACGATATCACAATTTTGCAATATGGATATACTCATCATTTAAGTCACCAATCTATACATATAAAATGCTTTGTCCTGAACTACTGACTGAGTGACTGACGGATCAACGCACAGTCTAAACCGCTGATCGTAGAGACCTGAAACTTGGAGGGTGTGTTCTTTGTGTGACGTAGGCACCGAATAAGATTTTCCGAAATTCTACCCCTAAGGGGGTGAAAAAGGGGGGCAAAGTTTGTATGGGACAACGTGATTCCTTGGTCCATTTTCGACTTCTACGCGGACGAAGTCGCGGGCCATAGCTAGTTATTCTTATAAAATATAGGGCTGGAACTAACGCGATTATCCCCGCGAGCAACAGCTAATAGTTTTTAAAATGGAGACTAAAGAAAGCAATTAAATAATAATATAAACATTTTGATTTTTTTTTAATACTATCATTAAATAATTCAGTCAGACGGTTTGTTCACAATCATAATAAAACTAACTTACATTACGATCACAAATCACAAAACAATTTGTCAAAAAATACATGGACACAAACATTTTTTTTTATTTGCGATGAATTTTTCGACATCGCTTCACTAAATCCGAGGTTCTCCAGCTATTTTACTTTTTTCGCCAATAATTGTTTAGTTATCGAATCACGCGCTGTTCCCAAGACCCATGTTCATTGCATTCAGTATATCACCATTGTCTGCATCGATTTCCCACGCAAACAAACCGCCTAGCTTATTACTCCTCACATATTTCCCTTTAGCGATCACCGACCTCGCGTCGTCATACGTGATCAGATCACCTGTTGACTTTCTGAAGACGTATGGAGCTTCAGCGACGCTATCGTAATGGTACTCCCATTTTCCTTGCGCAATTTCATTTGCTATTTCTCTATAGTCTACCACACCATCCTGCCACGTTCCCTTGACTGGTCCTGTAGCGTTTCCAGTAAAGGGATTGTCGCCTTCGTAGTCGTGGACACCGGTCCAGCCGCGGCCATACATCGCTACACCAACTACGATCTTTTTAGGGTTAACTCCTTGAGCGAGCAGGAACCTTGTCCCGAAATCAGTGGTGTATGTCTCTTTTGGTCTCCAAGCAGGCGCGTATAGAGATGTCTGGTGGCCGAGAGTGTCGTTAGACCATGCACCTTTGAAGTCATAGCTCATTAGGAAAATGTGGTCCATGTATTTCTGGGCCTCGCCATAATCGACCACTTGGATCTTGTCCCAACCAGCACTGATGGCAGATGTTAGTTCGTATTTCTTTCCAGTTTCAGCAGATAATTCGTTCAACATTGCACGGAGCTCTTTCATGAGCTGGACGTAGACGTGACCGTCGTCAGGTCCACCCAGGTCTGGGTTAGCACCTTTGCCTCCAGGGAACTCCCAGTCAATATCTACTCCGTCGAAGAATTTCCATGTCTGGAGGAAGTCTTTCACGGACCCAACGAAACGATCTCTCTTTGTCTTGTCAGTGAAGAAGAAGAAGGGATCGGCCAATGTCCAGCCACCGACTGAAGGTAGAATTTTCAGGTCAGGTTTCGCCTGTTTCAACATCATCAGCTGTCCAAAGTTACCCTTGTAAGGTTCGTTCCATGAAGATAGTCCTTTCTGTGGCTTCTGCAGTGCCGCCCATGGATCATGAATTGAAACTTTGAAATCTTCCCGACCACTGCATGACCTCTGTAGTGCTTGGAAACTTCCTTCTATTTCCTTTAAACTGTCATTGATGCCATCACCTCCACAAATTGGAATAAAACCGTAGAGCAGATGCGTTAGATTTGGGACTGGAATACGATCTACTGGGAACTTCCTGGGGTAGACACCCCATTCGACGAAGTAACCACCAACGACTTTACCAGAAGTCTGTTTAAATGGTTTATTTCTTTCTCCAATGGAATAGTCAAGAGGCGGTAGGTGGCTGCCGTCGGTGTCAGCGACGACGATCTCTGTAGATTCACTGGAAGCACAGCCATCAGAGTTGCACAGTTCGACCTGCATTTGATACCGGCCTCCTTTCTTTATCTTGAATGCGGCAGAAGTTGCGCTGCCGGCGCCGGTCCATACTTCTTTACCATCGAGGAGTACCCTGGACTTGTCTGCTGGATCACCGGTCCAGACGTTCCAATTGACTGAGACTTCAGCCGCATCGTGTTTCGTGACGAGTTGATTGTACGCTGTGGCCGCTTGATTTACTTCGATGATAGCGAAAGTGCGCTCGCCCCAGCCGAGGTTAGGCTTCCCGGGTGGGCCAGCGACAGCGGCTGCCACCAACGCCGCAAACGTCGTCACAAACAGCACACCCATGACCGGTTCTAAAATGAAAACACGAAAGTTGAACACAATATTCTCATTGAAATGTTCGTATGAGACTGGAGATGCGTCTGGCTGGTATCTTTTATATACGTTCAGTATTGTAGGACAACCGCTACTAAGGAGCCCGCATGGCGATCGGTTTGAGATAGGTAATAATAATCGTTAGCACAGTTTTCACAAATCCCGGTCACGTTAGTAGGTCGGTCAAGGCGATTCGTTAATTGATTTTTTACTTTGTTTTGTTTGGGTCGAACCCGTTATGAGTAACCTACGCATTAGCTTATCAGTGTAACGACTCAACGAAATGACTAAGCTGGTTTGGAGAACACTTTTGGTTTTATCTAATCAGTTCGATTAAGGAAAATATAGTCAACTAGCTTATGCCAGCGACTTCGTCCGCGTAGGGTTTGAATTTTTAGGATGCCTACGTCATAACAGCTGTCTGTATGTCAAATAGCCCGTTCCGCGTTAATATGTCAGTCCATCAGTCAACACGCACCCCGTCATTTTTCAGTTAAGTGGCATATAAAATACTTTCAATAGCGTATACAATACTGAACGTAAAAAAACAAATCCCAAAACTCCACATTTCCCAAATTGAAAAAAATTCAAATAATAAAACAAAAGTTTAATTCAAGAGTTTCGTTTCGGACTCAAAAATTCATTATTTGACCCTTTTCAAGATAACGAGACAATTCCAACGGGATTTAGAAATCTTATTTTACATGGATTTTTATTTCAAGGTAAGAGACTCTGCAGACTAGAAATTTTCTGGTTTATGTACAGTTAAGTTGATGAGGTTTTTTACACAGGCCTTCAAGGGTTTATTCTAAACTAAGCTAATCCTAAACTATAGCAAAAAATTCTGATAGGAGTTCTGTGCCCGATTTTGACAAAAACTAATACTGCATCATCATATTAATTCAAACGAATTAATTAAAATAAATATAACTATATTTTTGTACGAATGAAAGAAAGAAAAATTTGAAAAAAATTACTGGACATGTCACTTACGTCTTTAGGTAACTTATTATAATAGAGAACACATATATAATTAAACAACCTGTTTATTTTAGCCGAGGGAGTTGGGGGGCCGAGGGTTTGGCATTTGTGAGGGAGATTGGCCGTCGCCTCCGAGACAGGAGGTTTGATCCGCGTTCCGGGGCATTCCTGGTGCAAAGGCTGTCGATAGCGGTTCAGCGGGGTAACGCCGCTTGCATATTGTCCAGCTTTGCACCGGGAACGCTGGGGAGGGGTTTGTTCGAATAGGTTTAGTTTTAATTTTTAGATTTTATTTGTTTGTATCTCGTATTTAGTTCGTAGTTAACTCCTTGTATTTGTATTTAAACTCCTAAATTATATGAATATGTCCAATAAAATTATATTAAAATCCACTAACCAGCGATAAGGTCGCCTGTTTGTACAATTTCGTAGTTAATAAGCTTTCTCATCCTTCTTGTTATTTTCAATGTTTTGTGTGTTGTACAAATAAAGTGTTTATCTATCTATCTAACCTAAACTATATTATAAAATGGCTTAGAAAAGTATCTAGTCTGCGAAAACCCATGTATCAGGAGAGCATATAAAAGACGAAGGCGTGAACCGTAAACAAAAAATATCAATTTGGTACAAAACAATGAAATGGATACCTAATTGATCTGAGCCGAAAAGGTCAGCTGGTCCTCTGTGACGTAGTGGGTAAACAAAGTAAGTCGAAGGTTCGATTCTTACCATGCACGATAATTAATTTTTAATTGGGTCATTTGTTTTACTACTAAAGTTATTTAAAAGAGGATATTTGCAATTTTTTTGGTTTTATTTTGAGGAGCTCGATATTTAGATGCTACTGCTACAACCCATAGAGATTGGATTAGCAACATCCGTTACATATTATGATGTATTTATGACGTGACAATCGTCATTTGATTTGTGGACATGACTCTTCTGACAAATTTTAAAGACGTTTTACACGTCAATAAATTAAGTTGCAAGATTACAAACGAACAAACAGATATTGCAATTTAAATAAAAGCTTTAAAAAAAATTACAGTGTGTAATAGAAACCCCTGTAATTCCTCTCAGGCACCTGTAGGTATTCACAGGACATTCCTAAAAAATATATTCAATAGGTGCGCCCTGCTGTTTTACCCGTGTAAGTCCCAATCCCGAGGGAATTTTGGGATCAAAAGTTTCGTATGTTCTTCTCCAATCTCCATCCTATAAACTACCATGCCGATCATCCAAATCGGTCTAGCCGTTTGACCGTAAAGAGGGAACAAATAAATAAATAAACCTTAAACAAACTTTCAGATATTTAATACTAGCTGCGCCCCACGGTTTTACCTGCGTAAGACCCGATCCCGTGGGAATATCGGGATAAAAAGTAGCCTATGTGGTAATCCAAGTCTCCAACTATCTAGACACCGAATTTCATCGCAATCGGTCCAATAGTTTGTGCGTGAAGGAGTAACAAACATACACACACAAACTTTCACATTAATATTAGTAGGATTAGTTAGGATTAAGATAAGGAAGTTAGAATAAACATTTTTGGCCGAAAATAAAAGAGAACCACCTCTAATTTTGAAGTCGGTTAAACCTCATAGTAAGACACCTTGTACAACACCCGCATATTAAAAAGTTAATTGACAGTTCGAATCGGAAAAATTCACATAATTAGATAATTATGTAATCACAAACATTCAACGACCTATTGTCTGTTTTTACGGACTAATTGTTCAAACATATATGTAGGTATTGTGACAGTTCCAGTGTCGCCTAGTGATAAATATATGTTTTAAAAACCTGTTGGCACAATGGTCACCATGCCGGACTGCCAAACACAGGGTTGCGGGTTCGATTCCCGTCTCATACAACTATTTATGCTTAGATATTTGTGTGTGATCTGGTTGTTTCTGTGTTTTATATTATAAGTATAAATTTTCAAAAGAAAAATATTATAAGTAGTATATCCGTTGTCTAGCACCCATAACACAAGTCTAGTTACTTAGCTTGGGGCTAGGTGGCGAATGTCCTGCAATGCTTAATAATGTCTGCGGAGCTTGCGGTGATGTCAGGGAAACTATGAAGCACATCCTGTGTGAATGCGATGTATGTAGGTATATTTAGCAGTAGAAGCGCTTGAGCCTTGAGAATGCGTATTCCAAAGCGGAGGAATATAAGTTTCTTACTCTAAGTGGGATCACCGCGTTAATCGACCACTTCTTCAAAGAGTAAGAGACTTTAAAGGTTGGGGTGAACACAGAAGATCCCACTGGGTCGTGTTGCTGGCTCTGTCAATCTGAAGGTTGTGGTTTTAAATCCCGGCTGGCTGTGCACCAATTAATGTGCGCTATGGCGAAGGAAAACATCGTGATGAAACCCGCAGCTTAGTTTGCTCCAGACGTGTTGACAAGTTCTTCTAAACAAGGTCGACTAAGCTGCCAGTTGATTGTAATTGTGATTGAAACGTTATATGTGCCTTCGGAACGCGCCCACCAATGAGAAGAAGGCACAAGAAACTCATGGCTTTTTTGTCATCATGCTCACAAAGATCAAAATTACAAATATTTGATGGTATTATTTGAAAGGACTAGTAATGGTGCCTATAAATATTATAGGCACCATTACTGGTGACCAATTTAAACAATACAATAACAAGGAAAGTGTTATAAATAATAATATTTTAACCCGTTATGTGTCATTATGATTAGCGAGAACGTTGTTTGCATACAATAGGCTTTGGTAGGTCGATGACTTACCGACATTCATTGTCACTGAGTTACTATTTACAAATCTAGAGGTGACAGCACCAAGAAAAAGTTCCAAGTCACAAATCCAAACCAATCTATTTGTAAAATTTCGAGTTCTAACTGACACTCTTTGTCTTTGAGTTACTATTTACAAGTCTAGAGGTGACAATACGAAGAAAAAGTTTCAAGCCACAAAACCAAACCAATCTATCACAAAACCAATCTATTTTAAATTGCGAGTTCTTACTAACACCCTTGTCACAGAGTTACTATTTACAAATCTAGAGGTGACAGCACCAAGAAAAAGTTCCAAGCCACAAAACCAAACCAATTTATTTTAAAATTCCGAGTTCTAACTGACACTCTTTGTCCCTAAGTTACTATTTACAAGTCTAGAGGTGACAACATGAAGAAAAGGTTTTATTAAATATAAGTTTATGAACCATGTATGTAACACAGTTGCGGTTTCCCCCCGGTTTCACCCACGTAAGTCCCGATCCCGTTGGAATATCGGGATAAAAATTAGCTTTTATCTTAATCAAGGATTCTAGTTATCTACATACCGTGTTTCATCGCAATCGGTCCAGCAATTTTTGCGTGAAGAAGTAACAAACATAGACACAAACTTTCACATTTATAATATTAGCCGGATTGTAAAATAGAATACCTGCGGAACCCTACATTGCACGTGGCCCGACAGGCACTTGGCCGGTTTTTCTTCGTATAGTCACCTGTATCGGAAGACAGTAACTCAGTGCTCATTGTGTACTGTTTGGGATAACCCGAGAAATCATCACAACTCATTAACATAACATACTTCATACCGGAAGTTAATGATATCCGAAACTAATTGAATATCTAGGTAGACACATACTTTACAACTGTAAATAATAAATACCGACCCATGACTCGAATTATTGCTCCATTTTAAATAATACATTTAAAAAAATTGGTATCTTGACTTTTGTGAGCATGATCACAATAAACCCATAAGTTTTTGTTAACTCCGCATTGGTGGGCGCGTTCTGAAGGTACACATCCTATCTTAATTTTTAAGACGTTTCAATGTGATGTCATGCAAATTGTATGATTCCAAATTAATAAAAAATTTGACTTTGATTTTGACAACATTCCTACAATATTATTTTTACCCAACTACGACTAAGCCGAAATGAAGGGTTATGTATTTAACAGATCGCGGTCGCGGTATGTATTATATTTTTTATCACAGTTGCTCATAAAGTGGATCTTATTCAACGGCTTTTAGGCTCATAATCCAACATATTATGCACGCGTGCGTTTTACATTGCCAATCTAGTGCTATAAAGTTATCCCGATAAGTTAAATACGTATCTTACTGCTCATTACATGTTAGGTAGGTGAAACATTCTTAATTTATCTGGGTTATACTTTTTGATGTATAAAAAAGGTAGGTACTAAAGAGTTTATTAGCTAGCAAAAATGGTTTGCTCTAAAGTTGATTTACGAACGAAAATTTTACGTGATAATGACTTAGAAAACGATTAACAATTTTTCTTTACGATACACGTGTGGAATTGATCTTTGCATCTTGGCTTCTTCAATTTAAAATATCAATTTACCACACTTATATCGTAATGTACTAATAACGCATATATAACGCATATAAGTACCTATTTATTTACATTAAAAAAATATCCGTTTCCGCATTGGCTGTACACCGTAACACAAGCCTAGTTGCTTAAATTACGGCTATATGCTGTGAACAATGTCTTTAAATATTTATTTATTTATGCCTAGGGCGGCTTGCATGACGTTATGCTTAAACAAATTTACCTAAGTTCTAGCTAAATAAATACATTTAACGTGTAATATAAAATTAAATTATATTTCAATAACTACAAAATAAATGATTTAATCAGTTTGACATTTGGTTAATCATGTCTTAAATTAATTTGTTTTTGTAGTGCAAATCAACCTAAGAATAATTGTAAGTATTTTACACAACTGTTTGTTGTTTTTGTGAAATTCGGTTAATTTATCATCATCTCGCATCTCACCTTTTTCTTTTCAATTCGACAGAGACCGACGATTAGGAACTAATAGCACCTTAACTTGTTTAATTCACTCACGCTGAACAAACTTTAGAAAGGCGTGGTCAAAAAATTAAGCGCGAAAACTGCGTCGCCTTGCGCTTGCATCGTTAATATGATTTTACAGTTTTATTTAATTCTTCTGACCTATAAGTACATGTACCTGTACTTTCTAAACATTTAAATTTGTTAAATTTATCGTAAATTTATATCGGTACAGAGAAACAATAAAAAATCTCAAATGGAAAATACCAAATTAACGGCCTAGATAGAAAGATAAACACTTTATTGCACCTTAAAAACAAAACGCAAAATAATTACAAATAAAAAAAATTATGAAATTCTAGTAGAATTTTCAGGTCAACACAAATGCGCACGTGTAGTGTAAGTGATTATTCTAATAAAGGTTTGTTAGCGACATAGAAAATATGTACCTAGTCCTATAAATAATAAAGTCAGTGTTTTAATAATCAATCAAAACACTTTTATGATAAATTATAATAGAATAATGATAATAGAATAATGATAATTGTTTTATTGCCCTTGTTTCAGTGATCAATGTCAAAAGGTATTCCTTTGATTATTATTATTTATAAACACGTGCCTTTCCTACAATCAAAGGTATGTTAGATACGACTGTAGGGTTACCAACATTTTACCAGAATATAGTAGATTTTGTTTTTTTCCCCTTGGACTAGGGGTTCCGAAGAGATTGAACATATCTTAAATTCTTCGAGGCAACCCTAGTAACCTCAGTAATTGTTTTAGAAAATTATAGTACCTACTTGAGTCGAATAAATATAGTAATCTCAAAGTCTATTTTGTATGTAAAATCAAAACGTCGCATATTAAGAAATGGCATTTTTTTTAATTCTATTTTTCTTCTCATTCACTCTGGATTTTTCCAGAGTTAGCTAGTTCAGGGCATTAGCAATCGACAGTTTTTTTAAAGAAATTATGAGCTTATTCCTCCGGGACCCAATAAAAAAAATATTTTTCAAACTATGGTCTGAAATATACTATTTTTGCATACTAAGTACTTTTTATAATTAGTTAGAAGCATTTAAAATATAGTATAACACTATAATTTATAGTACAGTTGGCAACCCTAGATTCGAGTTTTTGCTATATATACTGGAAAAATAATATTTTATTGCTGGTAGTTAGATAAATACTGAGGTTCTAAACAAGTGTTCTATTATAGCTCGACTAGCATTAACCCTTCGTCTACGAGTTGAATTTTCAGAAATCCTTTCTTAGCCTACGCTATTATAGCTATCCTTTATGCAAATGTTAACCCGATCCGTTTATTGGTTTGATCTGTGCGTTAATATAACAGTCAGTGAGGATTTTCAATTTATGTAAGGGCTATTTTTAAAATCCGTTTTTTTTTAAACTATACTGACCACTAAAAATCGACCCTTTTATTTGAATGCGGGCTAGTTTTTCAACTATTATGTCCTACTAGTTGAATCACGGGAGACCGAGACGATCGGGACGGAAACAAAAGACGATCGGGACGGAAACAAAAGACGATTGGAACTAAAATAAAAGACGATTGTAGCTGAAATAAAAGACAATCATGACGGAAACAAGATACGATCGGAACGAAAACAAAAGACGATCGGGACGGAAGCAAAAACAGATCGGAACTGAAAGAAAAGATGATCAGGACAGAAACAAAATACGATGGGAAAAAGAACGAAAGGCGATTCAAACAGAAACAAAAGGTGATCAAACATAAATATTTTGGCAAGTTAAATGCCGACACGGACGAAGTCGCGATTGAAAGCTAGTCTAGTATTCATCTTGTCAAGCGATCGGAACCAGGTGGTAAACTAGTCGCGTCCAATGTTGCATATCACGAGGTACCTTGACCCGAGACTCTACATAACTCGGTCATTCACCTCTCTGCATTTTTACGATAACTACCGTAAACAGCGTATACTTTATGGTGGAATTCTTGCAGTTTTGTTAGTATAATGGACTGTTTCACCTATTTTTCGGAGGGAAAAAGTTTTATCATTAAAAAAAGTCTAATCTACACTAATATTCTAAAGAGGTTTTTTGTGTTTTTTGTTTATAAACGAATACGCTTTAAAATACTGGCCTGATTTTGATAAAACTTGATATGAGGATGTAATTAGTAGATAGATAGGTAAATTCTTTAGCGCTACGACCATCTTTAATCACTTGAAGTACTTATATTATAAAAAAAACTTTTTATACGAAAAGGGGTTGTTCTAGATGTCTTTGTAAACAACTTTTGTTCTACGACTTGTGGAAATTCGAACATTTCGTTCGAAGTATTTGTATGACACAGCAGATTTTTAAGTAAAACTTCCATCAGAAATATCTAAAAAAAAAGTTCGAATTTCCAAAAGTCGTAAAAAAAGTTGTTTATCTAAACGTCTAGAACAACCCCCTATAGTATTATAACCCATTCGCCGAAACACATTGTATATAAATAAATAAATATTGCAGGACATTCCACACACAGCCCCAAGCTAAGTAACTAGACTTGTGTTATGGGTGCTAGACAACGGATATACTACTTATATACTTATATAATAGGTATACTTTTCTATTATAAGTATAAATATATACTATAATACATAGAAACAACCAGACCACAGACAAATATTTAAGCATAAATACTTGTCTGAGGCGGGAATCGAACCCGCAACCCTATGTTTGGCAGTCCGGCATGGTGACCATTGGGCCAATAGGGTCGTCAATATATGTAAGTATATTAGTGCTTACAAAATACGAAAAGTGTTATTTCATCAAATTATTAAAAAATATACCTACAGGGATTCATAAATCAAAATCTTAAAATACCTGTGACTCTGGTCTTTCAATTTGGTGTACGAGTATAAGTTTAACTATAATAATATAGTATAAGTATACCTAGTATAATTACTTGTATAAGTGACACCAAATTGGAAGACCAGAGTTCAGAGTTGTAAAAATTATCTATGTAATGTTTTTAAACAGATGGAAAAAAAATCTGTTTTGTCAATTAAAAATATCAGTTTAATCAAATGAAGTACAGTACTTTAAGTCAATTACCTAAATTCTCTCTGGTTTGAATATACTTTACCTATATTTATATGTATAGTATGAGTCATAAGTACACTATCAGTTTGCTACCATAGTAAGGTCGTAAGTACAAAACTTGTGTATAGACACAAGTTTTGTACTTACGACCTTCTTCTAATAGACGTTACACACAAACATAAATACTTGAATTGAAAGTACTCAGTGTGGTTATTATTTTCAACATGTTAGCTATGTGTTTAGTTGTGTGAGTGGTATAAGCCGCCACCCGCTACACCAACCGACGTGGGTTCGATCCACAGGTTACGTTGTTATAATGTTCAAATAGTACTGCACAGGATTGTAAACGTTACAGTGGCGGTGTACTTTTGAACGTTGATTGTATATACCTACAGTAGGCGTTCATAATATTGAATCCGGCATTAAATACAAACAAAATGTTAAGGCGAGAGGCGAAGGAAAGGGTACCGGTGCTCTCTCCATACAAACATAGTCGACTGTTTCCTCATTGGATAATGACACTAGAGCAAATATTTTTTGTTGCATAAAACCTATAACTGCCATAACTATGTCCCTATGTCTTGGTTTTTTTTTCATTTCCTAAATATCATAGAAATTAAGATTTTAAACAACAAAAAAAAAAACAAAGCTGGGGCATGGCCATGGCAGTTACACAGGATTGTAAACGTTGCGGTGGCGGGGACTTTTAAACGTTGATTGTGTGCCTACAGTAGGCGTTCATATTATTGAATCCGGGATTAAATACAAACAAAATGTTAACAAAATAACAAGAAGCTAATTATCTATACATTAAACAAACATCGTGAACGTTTGAAACTCAATAACTCCGTGACATTTGTTGAGACAATGGTATTCCAACCTATTCGTAGCATCTTTGATATGGTGGCTAAGGTCACTAGAATTGTTAATTATTGGAAAATTTTGTTATTTCAACGCAAAAAGAGGGGGTGTTATTATAAGTGACGTGTCTGTGTGTGTCTGTCTGTGGCATCGTAGCTTCCTAACTTTGTTTCTTTTGATTCTTCTGAAATTTTATTGTAGTGCTTTTAATAAGTACTTATTGCATGCCCGCAATGGGTTAATTGTTGTTACTTAATTTTAAAACCACCTACCATCCATTGTGCACAATTTATGCAATAAAAATTCTTATTCTTATTCTTTGAAAGGCGAATTAGTGGGGAGTGCGTCGGCGTCCTCGTCCCCCCTGGACTAGGGGAGACGATGGGCACTAATTTATAAAATTAGGTCGTAGCGTCTCGTGGATGTCTTAATACGAAAGAGAGTTATTCTAGACGTCTAGGTGAACAATTTTTGTCCTACGACTTTTGGATATTCAAACTTCTTTTTTCGATATTTCTGAGGGAATTTTTATGCTTCCGGGGGATACGTCAAGGTAAATATGTAAATATTTTTTAAATCTCGATTAAGATCCAGTTTTTGTTTTCCTTGAAAAACAAAAGAAAGATGATCGAAATGGAAACAAATGACGATGGAAAACTCGATCGAGATGATGAACGGAAAAGGTCGAATCTGATCTAAATGATCGAACATGATGAGCAGCATTTTCAAAATAAATTGTAGTCGCGTGGTCATTTTATTTAAATCTCATCGAATTTCCTAGTCCAAGGACTAGGGGATGAGATCCGGTTTATGTTTTACTTGGAAAACACAAACAAAAGACGATCAAAATGGAAAAAAATGACTATGGAAAAGTCGATCGAGATGATGATCGAAATAGGTTGAATTTGATCTAAATGATCGAACATGACGAACAGCATTTTCAAAATAAATTGTAGTCATGTGATCTACTGTTCACAGTACCTATTATAAAGGTGAATTTCAATTTTCAAATCAAAACATCTAATAAATTACAAAAACTGCATCCGATGCAAAGAAAACTGCAATCCAGGTCATACAGTATCTACAATCATTTTATACACTTAACAAATTTGTAAAAATCCCTCCCATAAAACTACCCAAATCTTTATGCACCTTCGAATAAAGGTGAGTTTTCTTTATTTTTAACTTTTTCAACGTTTCGTATTTGGAAGAAGAGTTCCATTTTCAAGGGACAAATAACGGTGCAGGGTAACTGTTAAACAATAAAATGTTATCGATTGTTGTGTACAATGAGGTTTAAATCGCACATGGAGGGGTCGTCCTAGAATAGCATAGAATGACATAAGAAGAGCACACGGACAAGAAAATAGGTATATGTAACAAAAAAATCAAAATAAAACAGAGATAATAAGAAAACAATCAAAAAGAATAATTAATAGGCACATATAGGGAAAAGTTCGGGTTCGTCTATATGCTTAGTTTTCTATATATGACGAGTTCTGAAGGCTTATATCGAAACTTACTTTTTCTTGGCACCATAACACAAGCCTAGTTGCGTAGCTTGGGGCTAGATGCTGATTTTAGCAGATTCCGTGCTGTGTGTCAAACGGTTAAAAATTGCGTGGTAAAAATATATTAACAACACAATTAAGAGGAAAGGGTGCCGACGCTCTTTCCATCAAAAACAAAACTCTAGTGTCATTATTCAGGGAGGAAACAGTCGACTACGTGTGTATGGAGAGAGCGCTTGGTACCCTTTCCTCTTAAAAGCCGCCATTTTAAAGGCCAGAGTTTTAAGAAGTTTCTAGCATATCTGTAGGTATAACAGGTCCTCTCTCCGTAGAGAGTTTTTAAGTTCTTTGTTTGCATCGAAATATTCGAGACATCGTATTCGATACTCACTACTGAGATTGCATCTTTGTTTAATTTGAAATTGGAATTGTTTTAGGAATCATGTTCGGATTGTTTGTTTAGATTGCATTCGAATTTTTGTTATTCAAGAATGCGTGACTGATTGAAAATCTACTCAAAATGGCGGCCATTTATGACGGAAAATGTTAATTATTTCAATCTTTATTTATCAAAGTCCTGGGTGACTGACTGGCTGATATCAACGCACAATTAACATTGTTTTGTGTATACCTTGTGAAACGGAGATATCGACTAAGGAAAGGTTTTTCGGGATTAAAAACATCAGAGAACGAAAGGCGAGCGAAGCCGCGGGCAGAAGCTAGTATACTATAATTAAAAGAAATATTTTGGATGGATGCGATGAGTTTCAATATAAAGATAGTACAAACCTTTACAGTCTTTCTTATTTGTGAGAGAAATAGTTTATCTTACGGTTTTTCGTTACAACATTTTTCGTAACGAGTAACATTTTTCCCCGCTAACCCGCCATAAGGAATTTCGTTCCAAAAAAACATTGTAGTACATTTTTAACAGCGCCATCTAGCCCCAATTTATGAAACTAGGCTTGTGCTACAGCGACTAAATATCGGATAGAATAGTTATTTAAACTTTTCTTATACATCCATTCCCTACAAATTACACACGAGCATCGCTCAGCGATTTCACCTGCGTAACTCCCGATTCCGTGGGAATATCGGGTTAAAAGGTAACCTAGGTTACTGTCAATTAATCCTCATAAAAAGTTTCACCATAATCGGTCCAGTAGTTTCGGAGCCTATTCATTACAAACATAAAAAAAATCATTGCCTTTAATATTAGTGTGAAGATAAAGAAACACCCAGACTAGAAACAAAAATCTTTAAATACTAGATTTTGCCCGCGACTTAGTCCGCGAAGAAGTTGCAAATGGACCAAAGAATCACGTCGTCCCATACAAACCTCCCCCCTTTTTCACCCCGTTAGGAGTAGAATTTCAGAAAATCCTTTATTATCGGATGCCTACGTCAAACTAAGAACACACCGTCCAAGTTTCAGGTTTATACGATCAGCGGTTTAGGCTGTGCGTCCGTCAGTCAGTCATTCAGTCATTCAGGACAAAGAATTTTATATGTATAGAGCGGTGTTGGCTCTGTGGTAGATACCCCGACTTTCATTCTGAAGGTCGTGGGTTCGAATCCCAGCCGGCCGAGCACCAATGTATTTTTCTTAAGAAAAAATTATGTGCGCTAATTGACATTGCTCTTACGGTGAAGGAAAACATCGTGATGAAACCCGCGGCTTAGTTGGCTCCAGAAGTAGTGACAAGTTCTCTCCTCTGGACACGGTCGACTGAACTGAGAGGGTAGTAGGTGCTGGGCAAGCCTACTCCATCCTCACGCAAAAAGGACCCAATTAAAAAGAGTCTAGTTGCGGAAAAAAGCCCGTATGCATACATACATACATACATACATGTATAGATTTATTTAAGACGGGAATCGAACCCACAACATTCTACGTCGCAGTTGGGTAAATATGAAAGCCCCTCTACTCCACTCTATCATTAATTGTCTTTGATGACACGCATAGATAGTTTGATTGTTGTCTATTCAATTGTAAACGTTCCATTGACATTTAGTTGATCCCTAATTGAACTGGTTCAGTAGAGTAGGCTATTGATCCGGTTCCACTCGGTATTGTCGAGGTAAATCGGTCTTATTAATTATGGATGTTTACGGTGTAAATATTCCGAATTAAAGAGCTATTTAACGACCCAGTTGGCACAATGGTCACCATGCCGGACTGCCAAACACAGGGTTGCGGGTTCGATTCCCGCCTCAGACATGTATTTATGCTTAGATATTTGTCTGTGGTTTGGTTGTTTCTATGTATTATAAGTATATATTTACAAAAGAAAAGTATATAAGTAGTATATCCGTTGTCTAGCATCCATAATACAAGTCTAGTTACTTAGCTTGGGGCTAGATGGCGATGTGTGGAATGTCCTGCAATATTTATTATTATTATTTATTTAACATGGAACAGCCCCTTAATTTTAAGGTATTTACTTCCTATTATTTGTAGGCGAACACTTGTGTGTCGTAGAAGAAGGTACCTCCTTCTACGATTTTAACCGATTTAAAAATGGAAGTTCTCAATTCGTTGCTTCTTCTTTTTAACCCCCGACGCAAAAACGACGGGGTGTTATAAGTTTGACGTGTCTCTCTCTGTGTGTGTGTGTGTCTGTCTGTGGCATCGTAGCTCCCGAACGGATGAACCGATTTCAATTTAGTTTTTTTTTGCTTGAAAGGTGAATCAGTCGGGAGTGTTCTTAGTCCCCGACGCGACAATATTTAATCAAAAAAATTCAGATGTACTTACGTAGGGTCATAATATTGGAGTTATTTTTTCTTCTTTTGTAGGGTTTTTTTATAGTTTTTTGCTTGTTTTGGGCTTTTTACGTTCATACTATTTTATTATTTTGTGTCGGGGGTTTTTAAATTTTTTAATTTATTGTAAAAAATCTATTTGTTTTTTTTCTAACAAGTAAACGGTAAACATAGATAAAAAAAGAAAAAGAATATTTATATAAGCGACGTATGGAAAAGATGAATTTAAGATTATGTTGACTTACTACTCACCTATTACTATTTTGACTGTAGTTTTTTTTTAACTATCTACTATGTATTTTAGCTTTCTATTTTACTTCAAAAATCAACATTTTATCGAAGGAAAAGAAATAAACTTTAAAATAACATAAAATTAATTAGGCGTTACACCTTATATTTATGTTTTTGCCATTAATCATATCTACACTAATATTATAAAGAGGAAAGATTTTTTTGTTTATATGTATGGAATAGCATCCAAAACTAAGGACCGATTTTAATGAAACTTGGTATGAAGATACATTGATTAATTGGGAATAACATAGGCTACTTTAAATTCCGATATTCCCACGGGATCGGGAGTTACGCGGATGAAACCGCGGAGCTCTGGTTATATATATAAAGTAATAGTACATTACGATATAAGTGTGGTAAATTGATCTTTGCATAGAGGCGGTTTATGACACGCGAGCGGCAGCGAGCGTGTTATAGAAGCCAAGATGCAAATATCAATTCCACACGTATATCGTACGACGTTTTTTATCACAGTTGCGAATAAAAGAAAAGACTTGAAAAGAAAACAAAATAATAATTAACAAAATATTTATGATAACTCTATGTTTACATTTTTTTAAGGCAATATTTTTTTGTTAATTATGCTCCGGAAAGGCCAGGCTAAAGACTTTTAACCTATACATCCTCGTGTGACATACATTATTTTTTAGGGTTTTTCTATTTGTTTTTGCGTCGGAGGTTAAGAACAAAATACAATGGTACAGAAAAACAAAAAATAAACATAACTCAATTTTTAATCGTTTTCTAAGTCACTATCACGTAAAATTTTCGTTCGTAAACCGACTTTAGAGACAACCATTTTTGCTAGCTAAGAAACTCTTTGGTACCTACCTTTTCGGGATAACTTTACAGCACTAGTTAACAAATCTAAAACGCACGCGTGCATTATATGTTGGATTATGAGCCTAAAAGCCGTTGAATAAGATCCACTTTATGAGCAACTGTGATAAAAAAATAAATAAACAACCTCTTACACCAAAAAGTTCACAATTCCTTCAAAACTTCGTAAATCGAACGCGAAACGTTCCAAAATCAAAACTGTAAACGTTCAATCACTTATTTAAAAATCGAACTTCTCCGTTCTAAATTTGTAAATTAGGACGCGAGTTGACCGATATGCCGGTGCGGCGTGCGCGGGCGCAGCCCTTGCACTAAGACAAGCTAGGCTCAGGAAATAGAGGTCTAAGCAGGTATGATACCTAACTTGTTATTACAATCACGTAATAAGAGAATACATACGGTCTGTTTGTACGATGCGAAGGTTTGAGTGAATTGTGAATGACCTCTATGGTACAGTGGAAGAATATCTGCTGTCACAGGTTCGATACTAGCCATTAAACACATACATAGAAATTAATTATATCGCCCGATTCTAGAAATTTGCATTTTAATTAAATTCATAGCCAAATGTCAAAGTCAAAAATATAGAACATAATTTTTAACTAGGTAAGTACCTACTTCATTACGTATTTGAAAATGAAACAAAATATTTATTTATTAACCTAAACATAATGTTAAACTGATATGTATATTGACTGTGGCCCCCACACTAAACAATGTTAAATAGTTTAATAATAAGCGTTGGAATTATCCCTTAAAACTATAATTGTAAAAAAATTACCAAAAGGCTGGCTGTCACTTTGGGCAGCAGACAGCGTTTTGGGCACACTACCTAGGAAAGCATTTTAGATTTCATCTGTCTGCCAGTTGATGAATTATATTTTTTGCAATAATCTATTAAATTTAGTTTTTAATATTTCATTCCTGTTTAAAATAAATCACAATAGTTTGACTATTACTTAAAACCACAGCTTTCAACTTATTTTTTGTTAGTACTAAAAACGCAGATTACAAATAAAAGATTTCGATAACTTGGTAATTTTTACGAAAAAAACACTTGGCGAGCAATTACTTCGACGTCAGCTTAAAGTATATTTTCAAAGAAAAAGTATTATCTTAATTAATCTAGTTGCATATATTCAGGGCTAGATGGCGCTGCGTATGGTGTCGTACAATATTTACAAGATCCTGCAAACATAATCCGGTGAACGTGGCCCGCGGGTGCGATTCTAAATACTCTTAACAAATAACACCTTGTTGGAAACAGGTAGGTACATTTTTACACATGTGTACCGTTACAGATAAATATTATGACCCAAATGTATGGATTTCATTTTATTATTTGTTTATTTTTATAACATACTAGCTTTTGCCCGCGACTTCGTCCGCGTAGAAGTTGATAATGGTTGATAGGATTGGACCAAGGAATCACGTTGTCCTATACAAACTTTGCCCCCCTTTTTCACCCCCTTAGGAGTAAAATTCCGGAGAATCCTTTCTTAT
This sequence comes from Idaea straminata, assembly GCA_951213275.1. Lineage (NCBI taxonomy): Eukaryota > Metazoa > Arthropoda > Insecta > Lepidoptera > Geometridae > Idaea > Idaea straminata. The sequence goes on from OX577862.1 coordinate 1,776,700, forward strand.
ATAAAACTTTCCTCTTTGTAATATTATTAGAGTAGGTATAGATAAATAGCACTTTACTCCCTTTTACGAAAGAACGGCTGGACCGATGAATCTTGTATGTTAAACAGCTGAAGTCCTAGAATACCGTATAGGCTTTCCGAGATACGGGAGTTACGCGGGTGAAACCGCGAGGCTCAGCTAGTCTATACATATAAAATGCTTTGTCCTGAACTACTGACTGACTGACTGACGGATCAACACACAGCCTAAACCGCTGATCGTAGAGACCTGAAATTTGGAGGGTGTGTTCTTTGCATGACGTAGGCACCGGATAAGACAGGATTTTTAGAAATTCCACCCCTAAGGGGGTGAAAAAGGGGGGCAAAGTTTGTATGGGACAACGTAATTCCTTGGTCGAATCTACTTCAAATTTTGCATAAACATTCTTTAACAGAATTGATGGAACACGTGTTTCGTATTTTATTGAAATTAATCAAAGTTACAAAGGGGTAGAAAGTCATTTTGGGGGTGAGTTGCTTAAGAGTACCATTTTCGACGTCTACGCGGACGAAGTCGCGGGCAAAAGCTAGTTTGTAATATAAGTAGAATTGTATAAGTGTTCTAGATCAATGCGCACACGCAAGCAAACAAACTTGTTAATTATAAATGGTAAATTAAAGTGAATCGGTAAGGAAGGACAGGTCCTAAAACCATACTGTAGCTATCAGAAAACGTTCTTTGGAGATCTTTCTTTATTTTTGAAATAAATGCTTAGGCAACTTTGTTTGACAAATGACTTGTCTAAAAGATAACATTATTTTATTTAATTTTAATGTCAGTCAGCTATCTGACGATGGAAAAGTCAGTAATCTGTTTCACCCTAACAATATGGCTTCTCTCTTATCAAAAAACGGAAAAATAACGTTCGTTGTGATTTTTCGTCGAATTTACATAATGTTATTGTTATTGCACATGACAGCAAAATGTTATTAATAACAATGTAATAAATATTGCAGGACTAGCTAAATAACTAGACTTGTGTTATGGGTACTAGACGGATATACTACTTATATACTTTTCTTTTGTAAATATATACTTATAATACACAGAAACAATGGTCATCATGCCGGCCTGCCAAACACAGGGTTGCGGGTTCGATTCCCGCCTCAGACATGTACCTATTTATGCGTAGATATTTGTCTGTGGTCTGGTTGTTTCTATGTATTATAAGTACATATTTACAAAAGAAAAGTATATAAATAGTATATAAGTTGTCGTCTAGCACCTACAACACAAGTCTAGTCACTTAGCCTGGGGCTAGATGGCGAATGTCCTGCAATATTTATTATTTTTTATTATTTAAGTATTATTTTATTGCATAAATCGATGTCTTTTAACATAAGGAACATAATAATACTCTTAGGTTAAACATTAATAAGGTACGTATCAAAAACTCCGCGTCAAAATAATACTAAAATACCGGAAGGAAAAAAAAAACATATTTAACTGAAGCGTAAACTTTAATTAATTATTTAACTAACATATAAGTACGTAAGCATAATACATAACATAATACCTATTCCATAAAACATAATTATTTATTAAGATGCAATTAGGAGCCAAAAGCAAAATACCTGTCAAAAAACGGATTCTTAAATTTTCGTATTCTACATTTTTTGAAAGTTCCATAACACGCGTTGCGAAAGGGTAACGACACTTTTTGATTTTATTACAATTCCTTCACTAATTAAACGAAAAGAACTTCGTTTTATCCGGGTGTCCCTTGACACCTCTCAAGTTTTTTGTATTTGTTTATGGGGTGTTTTCCGCAACTAGTTGAGTCGTCTTTGCGTGAGGATGGAGTTGGCTTGGTCAACACCTACTACCCTCTCAGCTTAGTCGACTGTCTTCAGAAGAAATAGCTTGTCAATATATCTAGAGTAGACTAAGCTGCGGGTTTTTCGCGATGTTTTTTTTACAATGTTAATTAGCGCACAAAAAGAAAAATTCATTGGTCGGCCGGGATTCGAACCCACGGCCTTAGGAATGAAAGTTAAAATATCTGCTTCTAAAGGGTAAAAACGGGACCCTATTACTGAGACTTCACTGTCTGTTTGTCCGTCCGTCTGTCTGTCTGTTTATCTGTCACCAGGCTGTATCTCATGAACCAAACATTGAAAGACATGTAACAAAGAGGTATCCAAGTATAGCTAGTGATTTGATTACACGGAATATTAAGAAATTCACTCCTGTTAGACAAACTAATTAGACAGTTGGACTACGAGGACTTTTTTTCCTTTTGGACAGATAGATAGATAGATAAACACTTTATTGCACCATAAAAACAAAACGCAAAATGATTACATATAACAAAAACAAAAATAAATTCTAACTTAAGTAACTACCTATATGCTAAAAGAAAATTGATATTTAGTACCTTACAATATCGCTAAAAGCGATCTCTTCCAGGCAACCTTTGGATGGACAAGAATTAAGGAAGGGGATGGGTGGGTTGTACATAACGAGATAGAAATATAAGGAGGATAATACTAAATTGATATTAAAATAATATATAACATAAAATAATAAATACTAAAATACATAAATAATAAAATATAATAATATATGAATTGTAATAAAAAATACATAAAATAATTAAATATTATAAATATTATTTAAAAATTAAATAATATTGCAGGACATTCCACACATCGCCATCTAGCCCCAAGTTAAGTAACTAGACTTGTGTTATGGGTACTAGACAATGGATACTACTAAACAGCCAGACCACAGACAAATATCTAAGCATAAATACTTGTCTGAGGCGGGAATCGAACCCGCAACCCTGTGTTTGGCAGTCCGGCATGGTGACCATTGTGCCAACTGGGTCGTCAAAACATAAATATATACCAACACATAAATATATACGTACAATGAAACAATAGAACATACAGATTAGTTTGATCAGCAGGAACGTAACAATTTTTTACAGATGTATTTTTCTTGCCGCTATAACAACAAATACCAAAAACAAAAAAAAGTGGCTCCTAACATGGTACGGGACCCTTCATGCATGAGTCCGACTCACACTTGGCCGGTTTTTTGTCCTACCATATCACAAGGTTCACGTCCTGTCTCTTTGTCCATCTGTCTGTTTGTATTCCCTCCACGAAGCAAGGTTGACCGCACTTTGAATACATACACCTAATTAATTTAAACGATTTATTTTATAGACCTTATGCATATGAGGATAAGGTTGGTTTTTATGCAGTTTTCCGAGTCTATTGTTAGAAGATCGTTTGTTCCTTGTTATTGTTTTACTGTGGTGATGCGTTTCACGGAAGCATCCAATAAACTTTGCAGGATAAGTGGCGTAGCGAGGTGGGGCGGAGGGGCGTATCGCCCTGGGCGCCACCATTAGGAGGGCGGCAAGATTGGGGAAAAGATATTTTGTGCGATCACTTTCAGTCAGTCAGACAATCAAATTTCAAGAATTTAGTTTGAAATAACTAACGCTATTTTTTTTTAGATCGTTACGTATATTTCTGACCAACGCCGAAATTTTAAATTTTTAAGACGTCAAAAGAGCTGCAAATTGCTTGCATTATTATTTTTATGTCGTCAATAGGGCGGCAAATTGCTTGCTTTATTATTTTTATGTCGTCAATAGGGCGGCAAATTGTCCGCTTTATTATTTTTATGTCGTCAATAGGGCGGCAAATTGTCCGCTTTATTATTTTTATGTCGTCAATAGGGCGGCAAATTGCCCGCTTTATTATTTTTATGTCGTCAATAGGGCGGCAAATTGCCCGCTTTATTATTTTTATGTCGTCAATAGGGCGGCAAATTGTCCGCTTTATTATTTTTATGTCGTCAATAGGGCGGCAAATTGTCCGCTTTATTATTTTTATGTCGTCAATAGGGCGGCAAATTGCCCGCTTTATTATTTTTATGTCGACAATAGGGCGGCAAATTGTCCGCTTTATTATTTTTATGTCGTCAATAGGGCGGCAAATTGTCCGCTTTATTATTTTTATGTCGACAATAGGGCGGCAAATTGTCCGCTTTATTATTTTTATGTCGTCAATAGGGCGGCAAATTGCCCGCTTTATTATTTTTATGTCGTCAATAGGGCGGCAAATTGCCCGCTTTATTATTTTTATGTCGTCAATAGGGCGGCAAATTGTCCGCTTTATTATTTTAATGACGTAAAAAGGGCGGCAAATTATGTCTCCGCCCCGGGCAACAGTGACCTACGCTACGCCACTGAATATTGTGGCCAGTGCCATCTAGTCCCTAGCTAAGCAACTAAACTTGTGTTATGATGTCCAAATTGTTCAATAAATCTCTCTTCTTCTTCCTTGCCACTTCCCGCTTCAGGTGGGGTCTTCTCTCTCTTATGGTCTCAAATAAATATTACAGGAGAATCTACACAGCGCCAACTAGTACTAAACGAAGCCACTAGACTTGTGTTATGGTGACCAGTCAACGGAAAGAATATTACCTACTTTTATTTAGAAAATTCACATATAAATTCCACCCAGACGAAAATCAGATATAGAATTTTAAATTAACAAAAAACCTAGTATTCATCACGTTTCAAATAACTTTAGCCTGAACAAATATCTGTAGGGGTACAAATATATTTATTTGAGGTAGGAATCGATAATCGAATCGTGCTCCAATAGTGTCTGATACATGTAATAAATGGAGTAGGCTTGCCAAAAACCTATACCACCCTCTCAGCTTAGTCGACCGTGTCCAGAGGAAAGAACTCTTCAATACGTCTGTTGACTACTAAGCCGCGGGTTTCATCAAGAACAATGTTAACAGTTATATATTATTTTTTCTATTGTATTCTTTGAATTTTCAGACTTTTTGAAATTATACTTCTTTAGGCGCGCTATGAAAAAATGATGAGAGTTAAATTTTAAGATGCGCGCGCACCACTGTAACACAAAACTAACAGGTTGAAGCTAACCGCAAAATAAATATCAGACGGACGGATAGACAGACGGACGTATAAAACTTCTCACGCGAGTACATAAGTACATACGCACCCATTTTTTTTATCTTACATAGGCTTTTTGTTAGTATTCTTTGTACATGTCAGTGGTCTTATGTTGGTTTCTAAAATGTTTTGTGTCGTGTGCTTGTCAAAATAAATGTTTTCAACCGACTTCAAAAAAGGAGGTTCTCAATTCGTCGCTTATATTTTTTTTATGTATGTTCGCCGACTACTCAAAAACGCCTGGATCGATTTGGAAAAATCTTTTTTGATTGAAACAGGGTAACTCACAGGTAGTCCCATAACAATTGGATCAAGATCTGATGAGGATCTTCGGAGTGATAAACAGAATCGCACCTCGAGAGTGCAGCTAATCGGTTTTTGATTTCCACCAATAGAATTGGGCCATAAACGAATAGTTACCGATAAATGGAATATCTGAAACCACTTTCTCATCAGGAAACTCTTCAATCGGTTACGATTACATTTTACAATTAGAAGAATTTAGTCGAATCCATCTATTTTTTTTTCTAAAAAAAACATTGGTGGCGAGTAAATCCACCTTAAGTTAAAACTAGATAACATTTGACATACCAAAACCTAACTGAATAGTCTCGCGAAGTTATGATTAAGGCAGACTCAAGCGCTGATCAAAAAACTTTTCTCATTTAGTTCCTTGCTCATTTGACAAGTTTTAGTTTATTGACTACCACGAGGTACGAGTCACGAGCCACGCGCCATGGGTTAGATTATTATTAGATGTTAGTTTCGTATAAGTAGATATTTAGGTACCAGTGTTGCCAAGTCAGCGGTCGTTTTCATGTAGAAATCGAATAAGTATGACCAGGCAACAAAATTGTAGACCATACTAGCAGATCTCCGCGGTTTCACCCGCGTAAGTCACGATCCCTAGTAGCCTATGTGTTAATCCAGGTCTCCAGCTATCTAGATACCGAGTTTCATAGCAATCGGTCCAGTTGTATTTGCGTGAAGGAGTAACAAACATACACACACAAACTTTCACATTTATAATATTAGTAGGATAGGATTAGCAATATTCTTAGGTCCTGCTTGAGTTAAAGTTTAAAGCATTTCAATGAATTTATTAGACAAACTATCAGAATGAAGACTTTCCAATAACTAATATTAGTTTTAGAGCCGTTGCCGACTGTACTTAGTTTACGATAATTCTATCTAATCATTTTCTTCTACAATATACTACATAAGTGCTAATGTATTATTCTACCTCTGTATATTAGTATAAATGTCCAGTTTAGGTATTGTACAATAGTATATTTGTATACAAAGACGTTACTAAATTTACAATTTACTACGAAAGTGCTAATGCGTTTCTTTAGCTATGTATCCTACTAATATTATTAATGTGAAAGTTTGTGTGTGTGTGTATGTATGTTTGTTACTCCGTCATGCAAAAACTACTGGACCGATTGCGATGAAACTCGGTATCTAGATAGCTGGAGACCTGAATTAAGATATAGGTTACTATTTATCTCGACATTCCTACGGGATCGAGACTTACGCAGATGAAACCACGGGGCGTATTTGTATAAATGTCTACTTTCATTTTACAATTTACAATTTGTCTACTAATTAGACGTTAGTTTTACAATTATTCTTACCTACAATTTACTACGAAAGTGCAAATGTACTACTGTACCTATGTATATTTGTATAAATGTCTACTGTATTGTACAATAATATATTTGTATATTGGTACACAAAGACGTTAGTAAATTTACAATTATAGTTGGTATATTAATTCGACAGTCTCGTTACTTCCGATGCTTTGTCTGATGCTCTGAGGTTTAGTGCGTTTCCATTGTTTTATTTAAGATGACTGGTCTTGGCTTCTTTTACTACCGGACATTAATTAGAAATACTAAATTCGGTGTTTTTTCTATGAATTGCGAATAGCCCGCGATAGACAATGTATAAGACATTGATTGGCACATTTTTTTTATTATTTGCGGCAAGTTTGTAATATTCTCTTTTTATTTTGCACTTGCAAAATTAGGCTACAATGAGGTGCATTATGGATTGGTACAAAATATAGGCGATTTCTTTTTTGCTAAATTAACAGGTGTGACTTTTGACTTTACTACCTGATATCTCTCCAATCCACTATGGTCTAAACTTCATAATTGCACATTGTTTATAACTGTGTTGGGCTAAGAAATTGTCAGGTTTTATAAAATCACGAAATTTCGGTGGTAGGCGGGACCTTGATCTAATAGAAATTGAACTATTCGACGTCATCTTCATTAAATAAAACACTTTTAAAATCTCTTATCTTCTCTGTTGGGATTTTTTTTCTCGCCTTATACTTTAAAATATCTAACGGGCTAAAAATTAAATCCCCCACTTGGTTTTCGCCGTAATCGGGTACCTTAATAATCAGATTAGAGGCGCATTCGTATGTTTTTCGCATGCGGTTATCGCATTTGGAACGCATTCGGATTCTCGAATACTTCAAATCTATACAAAATGCTCTGACTACCGCATACGTGCGTTTTTTTTTCGGATGGATATTATTCTGCACGTACGTTTCGAATGCCAGCCCTTGCGTTCTGATTGGCTGATTTGAAGTATTGAGAACCCGAATGCGATAACAGCATGCGGAAATATGCGCCTGGCCTTAATCAATATAGCAGCGCTCCGCGGTTTCACCCGCGTAACTCCCGATCCCGTGGGAATATTGGGATAAAAAGTAGCCTATAGCCTTCCTCGATAAATGGACTATCCAACACAAAAATAATTTTTCAATTCGAACCAGTAGTTGCTGAGATTGGCGCGTTCAAACAAACAAACAAACAAACTCTTCAGCTTTATAATATAGTATAGATTCATATCATTTGACGCCCCAGTTGGTAAAATGGTTACCATGCCGGACTGCCAAACCTGGTTGCGGGTTCGATTCCCGTCTCAGACAAGTATATATTTGTCTGAGGTCTGGTTGTTTCTATGTATTATAAGTATATATTTACAAAATAAAAGTATATAAGTAGTATATACGATGTCTAGCACCAAGTAAGTAGCAATCAAGTTAGATGACGATGTATGGAATATCCTGCAGTATTTATTTTTTTATTCTATTTCAGACAATGTGAACGCGCTCTCCGCCCCGAGGACCCTCCATTCCAAGTATATATATAACAAAGGTAGGTACCTACCTACATGTCACGTACACACGAACACTATTATTGTAACACTACATTTCATATTGTACTATTTAGACGTTTCTCGTACTCGGTTTAAATACCGTAATAATCAGTGGCGTAGCGTGGGTCACTGTCGCCCGGGGCGAACTCATAATTTGCCGCCTTTTTGACGTCATAAAAATAAAAATGTGACAATTTACCGCCCTTTTAACATCATAAAAATAATAATGTTGGTGTTTGTAAGGAAAACGTAACGATATGAAAGAAAAAAAAAATATTGATTTCAAAACCATGAAAGGATGCGGGGCGACTCGTGATTGACACAACTGTATTGGGCGGGAGGGACATTCAATATGTGCAAGTGGTTATTAACTAATTTCTTGAAATATTAATTGTGAAGATAATAAAGAGTTTATCTATATATCTATTGTCTGACTAACCATTTTTTTTTCCAATTTTGCCGCCCTTCAAATGGTGGCGCCCGGGGCGGTCTGCCCTTCCGCCTCCACCCCTCACTATACTATTAAGAGGTCTCTCGTATTCGCCTTGGTTAAAATACTGGGCCGTAAATATAGATACTTCCTTATTATCCCGTAACCGATTGGGGAAAACCCCTACTATTCCCTCTATACCCCAAAATCCCCCATTTGGGTAGACATCCACGTTCGTAACTCATAAAATGTTACAAAAATAATTATTTTCTCACAATTAGTCACCAAACTTCATAAGAAATATCCTATCTTGTAACTGGTAAACAGTTTTTCCTACTTCAAAAGTACACCGCCATTGTTACGTTTACAACCCCGTGCAGCACTATTTGAACATTATAACAACGTAACCTGTGGATCGAACCCACGTCGGTTGGTGTAGCGGGTGGCGGCTTATACCACTCACACAACTAAATACATAGCTAACATGTTGAAAATAATAATCACACTGAGTACTTTTAATTCAAGAATTTACGTTTGTGTGTAACGTCTATTAGAAGAAGGTCGTAAGTTCCATAATTGTGTATAGTATTATTTTAACAAACTGATAGTGTACTTATGACGCATACTGTACCTAGAATATTTAAAAAATGCATAGTTATTAAAAAATTGCTCCGCAAGAAGTTCGAACTCGCGATCATCTGTTTCTGTTTTGGACTTATAGATGCATATCACTAGCATAATTCAAACTTTACGATTTTAAAGAAAACATACCGGAAGTCGAGTTGAGTACTCATTACAGCATAAAATTTTTTTGGTTTCCCCATTTTCCTGAAGTAAAAGGCATTTCCCCATTTTTTACCCATTAGGAGTTGAATTTCAGAAAATCCTTTTTTATCGGGTGCCTACGTCATACAAAGAACACATCCTCCAAGTTTCAGGTCTCTACAATCAGCGGTTTAGGCTGTGCGTTGATCCGTCAGTCAGTCAGTCACAAAGAATTTTATATGAATAGATTAGGGATTTTTTAATCTAGAAGCTTTTTGAATTTGCCAATCAGCTACCTGACTGTGATAACGATTAAATATATAAATATGTTAAAAATGGATGCTAATAGGTTTACAATAATTCTACAATATATATTTTGCATCCAAAATATATTATAAGTATTTTATTTTCGCATAATAGAATCGGGACTTACGCGGGTGAAACCGCGGGGCTCAGCTAGTTATACATAATAAAGATAAACAACGAAAATACTCTCTAATAAAACGTATAACGGTTAGCAACGCAACGTCTGTCTGTCTGTACCGAGAGTAATTCCTTTTCTCTACTGATGCTACTAATGATTTGATTCTAACTCATCGTGTTTGTAGCATTAAACTAATTCTTTAAGTTGTTATGTAGGTCTACTGGTTTAGTGAGAACATCTAATGGTTTCAACAGCCTATAGGCTACCTGTCAGGCGTGAAGCGGCGTTTCCACCAATCAAAATTCTAAAACTCTCCGCTCCGCTCCTCTTCGCTCCGCTCCTCTTCGCTCCGCTCCTCTCCGCTCCACTTCTGTGGACAGGTAGCCTTAAGAGGAAAGGGTACCGACGCTCTCTCCATACCAACGTAGTCGACTGTTATGACACTTTAGCAAATATTTTTGTTGCATAAAACGTATAACTGCCATGACTGCTCATTTTACACCCAAAAAAATTCTGTTTGATGTTATGATTTTTTCTAGATTTTCTTTCAGGAATTTTCCTCGAAATTCTCTGGTCATATCTATCTTTTAGTTTTTCTCCACCTTCTGAGCAGGATATCAATACAAAATGTCTCTAGTTACGCAGAATCTTTTATTCGTTTCATGCGACAAATAAATAGGTAAGTACTCTTAAAATCCTGACCTTTTGAATTTTTAAAACACGTATTTCGGTTTTTCGATCTGGCAACCATCTAACTGCATTCTCTGTGAAATAAATAAAGAAATAATGTAGATAAACAAAGTGCCATCTAGTACCAAGTTAATCAACTAGGCTTGTGTTATGGTGGTCAGACAACGCATAGAATACTTACCTATACACTTTTCTTATGTAAAAATTTACATAGAAAATATACCTACATACAAAAACACTCAGACCGAAAATCAATATCGGTACATAAATATTTGTGTGAGGCGGGAATCGAACCCGCAACCTTCTGCGTCCCAGGCAGGTTGTTAACCCTATATTCGTCGTGTACCCTAAATGGAACTTAGTTTAAATTGCACAACAAAAAATAAATTAATTTAACACCTTAAACATGATTAAACAACTGTTACAGTGTCAAACTGATTAAATTATTCGATAAAATTAAATAAAATTTTAGAATGAAATGCATTTAGCTAGAATTGAGCTATAGATTTGTTAAAGGACAATATTGTGTAAGCCGCCTTTAATGAACAAAAGTGTTCATTAAAGTGTTAATTTCTTTTTTTTAATAGAAAAAATAAATCAATTTATTAAAAAATGAATCAATTTATCAAAAAAAAAATGCAAATTTTCAGATAATAGAGCGTTTTTGCGACTGGACATATTTTTGAAACTAGACAATGGGCTTAAACGCGTATACAGCTGATTAGATTTTTGACAATTATTACAGTTGATCTAAATATATAAAATACCTAGCTGTTCCGACAAACGTTGTTTAGCCTTAAACAAAAAAAATATGTTTTTCGATTTTCAAACCTAACAAATATACACAAAAATTTCATACAAATCGGTTCAGCCGTTTAGGAGGAATTTGCTAACTAACACCGCGACACGAGAATTTTATATTTTTATAGAAGACGATAAATAAAGTGTTAATTAAACGCGACTTGCAGCAGGCTTAGTGTTGTAATTAAAAGAGTATACCTATTAACAATAGCAATAAGTTTACCTATTAACAACAGACAGAGCGGTGTTGGCTTAGTGGTAGATACCCCGACCTTCATTCTGAAGGTCGTGGGTTCGAATCCCAGCCGGCCGTGCACCAATGTATTTTTCTTAAGAAAAATTTATGTGCGCTAATTGACATTGCTCTTACGGTGAAGTAAAACATCGTGATGAAACCCGCGGCTTAGTTGGCTCCAGAAGTATTGACAAGTTCTCTCCTCTGGACTTGGTCGACTAAGCTGAGAGGGTAGTAGATGCTGGGCAAGCCTACTCCATCCTCACGCAATAAGGACCCAATTAAAAAGAGTCTAGTTGCGGAAAAAAGCCCGTATGCATACATACAGACATAAATAACAACAGCAGTAACATATCGTAATAGAATCAGGGTCTATCGTCGTAGATTTATGTGGAGAGACCTATTAGCGCCCTATTAGCGCCCCATCGTCCTTCTATAACACTATCACACTTTTATTACCTTTTAATTGGGATAATTGACCTTTTCAGGATTACTTCCGGTTAAGGATTTGATTTTATTGTCGTTGAGTTGCTTTTTCCGGGGGTAAGATTTATGACAAATAAACCGTATTATTTAACCGATTTCAAAAAAAAGGAGGAGGTTCTCAATTCGGTTGTATGTTTTTTATAGAGGGTATTGTTAGCTGTGAGATTTAGCCCCAGATGTCCCACACGTGATCCCTGGGGAGGCTTCGGCCGCGGCTTGTGACCACCCATCAGCATAAGTCGTATCGCCAAGCGGACTTGTCCGCGTTCCGATACGTAGGCCGGTGTTCGATTATTTCAAACAATACTTTCAAATATCTGTAATATTGACCTTTGTTAGCGGGATCACATGAAAAAAAACCCCATGAGTTTCTTGTGCCTTCTTCTCATTGGTGGGCGCGTTCCGAAGGCACACTCCTAACTAAGTTTTTAAGACGTTTCTATGTGGTCTTTGTACTAATTTATTAAACTTCCAAAGGAATAAAAAGTGAAAACTTGATTATTAACGTTGAGCATGTTTGATATTTTGGAATGGTTAGGGAATAATTTTGCACCAATTGCTTTATCAGTATAAAAGTACTATCATTTATGTGGTAGAATACAATATTCATTTATTGCGCTATCGTACACAAACATGACAATTTATATTACATTAAAAATTTAACACTTTAAAACTATTACAATTATTTTACATTAAAAAGTTTATCTCTCCGAAAAATCAACTTTCATCCATAATTTTTTTTTTCTTTTCTTTCTCTGAAAAACGGAGATTATTTATTATCATTTTATTTCATTTATTTTCATTCGAAATTATTTGTTTGGTAAACCTACACCGCACATGTGCTTATTGTGATTTTATGAAAATATAGGTTAATGCTATAAAGTATAAACATATTACAAATATTACATTTATACTATGTAAGTTCATATGTATCTAAAGGGTGTAAAAAGACCCTTAACGAAAACGAAAACCACATATTCTGCCCATCATTGGGATCATTTTATTCTTCTAGACAATACCTGGGAAACCACAGGTTCTGGAGATATTGAAGGTCAAAGTGTCTATTTTTTTTTCAACTTTTTTGCAAAATCGAATTCTAAGCGTTAACACAAAATTTTCTTCCAAACAAACATTACCAAAATTTTTAAATTTTCTTAACAAATTACGCATTTGAAGTTACAGAAATGCAATGCATGCCCAAGCGCTCACCCACACTGACATAGCCGCGAGCTCGTTCCACGCACACACGCGCGCGGTATCAGCTGTGCCCGCTGTGCGCGTGACCTCGAGTCATTCGAGTTCAACGCATAAATGAATGCGAGCGGCCGTGTTACAACCCCGCGCACGGCGCCGTAGAGAGGGGATAGCTGTCTACTCTCCATCCGTCTTACGCTTTTTCGATCAGGTTACGTGTCCTGACGCGAGTTTAAGATTTTATACCCATTACAGAAAAAGTGCTCAACGCCGCTAAAGAAGTTTTCACTTCACTTCAAAAAATTGACTTTGACTTTGGTGCAGCCACAAAAGAGTTGGAAAAGTTCTCATTCCACTGCCGTCTTTCTTTCGCCACACCTTGCATATCGCTCGATAAATGACGGACTTTCTTAATGGCCACCGTTGTCTCTGGTCAAGAGAATGCTATTTATATTTTATAATTTTATTTGGTCAGGTAAGACTGAATGACTAATCTAGACTAGATTAATAAGATTGACTAATTAAGATTAGTAAGATTGACTACTTTAGATAAGTATGATTGACTAATCTAGATTAGTAAGATTGACTAATTTAGATTAGTAAGATTGACTAATTTAGATAAGTAAGATTGACTAATCTAGAGCAGTAAGATTGAATACTTTAGATTAGTAAGATTGACTAATTTAGACGAGTAAGATTGACTAATCTAGATTAATAAGATTGACTACTTTATATTAGTAAGATTGACTAATTTAGATGAGTAAGATTGACCAACTTAGATTAGAAATATTGACTAGTTTAGTTCTAGTTCTAGTAGAACAGCATGAATTAAAAGTAGAATAAATGGATGTAAGTATAATACAAAGTATAAGTATTGTGTGAAACAAATTTTTGTTGTTCTCCGTGCACCTAGTAACGGCATCGTATACCGAAATCTTCTTAGCCGTTTGTCGTGGAAACATACAAGAAATTATTACGTTTTAACACGTCGCGATTGTTCTCAAATAATAAGGCTTAGTCAAAAAAATCCGGCTAAGTGTGGGTCAAACTCGCGCACAAAGGGTTGCGAACCATGACATTCTGTATTTAGCATTTGTTGTTATGAGGAGGCTTACAGCTAAGCGACGCTCGCTGATCGTTTACGATCGTGCTGGTTAAGCGACGCCTGGCACGGTCATTACTTAGATGGGTGGCCAATTAGTAGTGTGGCAAAAATGTGTTTGCGTGAGCCCCTCCTTGCTTCGGAAGGCGCGTAAGCCGTTGGTCCCGGTTGCTATCTCTAGTAGCAGTCGTTAGATCAATTAGAGGCCTTAAGGCGATCTGAAAACTGTAACAATAGGTGAGCCACACCACTATACGAGAAGAAGAAGAAGAATTTGTTGTTATAGCGGCAACAGAAATATATTATCTGTAAAAATTTCAACTGTCTAGCTATCACAGTTCAACGTAGTTGTGACTTACGCTCGTATTCAATAACAGTACCTACTTAAGTTGTTCTTGGATAAGTGAACGCACTGCGATAAATGCGGCCATATGATTGGCCAATTTTGTGATGCTCTCTTTACTCTAGTATATTATTTGCGGATCTATTCGTTCGCATCTATGCAATCTCATAGGGTTGATTGTGAATAAGGGTGTAAGTGCCAGGCATGCAGTGCAGTTTTATGAGTTGTTTAGAGAGAGTGTTTCAAAAGTGAAATCTAGTAAGTAGTACAATAAGGTCGTTCCAAAAATGATACAAATGATGAGTGCCAGATAAAGTCAGAACGAAGAATACCAGATACTAGCTCAACTAGAGCGGTGATGGCTTAGTGGTAGATACCTCGACTTTCATTCTGAAGGTCATGGGTTCGAATCCCGGCCGGCCGTGCACCAATGTACTTTTCTTAAGAAAAAATTTATGTGCGCTAATTGACATTGCTCTTACGGTTAAGGAAAACATCGTGATGACACCCGCGGCTTAGTTGGCTCCAGAAGTATTGACAAGTTCTCTCCTCTGGACATGGTCGACTAGGCTGAGAGGGTAGTAGGTGCTGGGCAAGCCTACTCCATCCTCACGCAAAAAGGACCCAATTAAAAAGTCTAATCGCGGAAAACAGTTCGTTCAAGTACAAGTACTAGCTCAACTAGAAAGTCGTGTCGTAGATAAATAAGAAGATTCTGTTTTATAAACCCCCGACGCAAAAACGACGGGGTGTTATAAGTTTGATGTGTCTGTGTGTTTTTGTCTGTCTGTGGCATCGTAGCTCCCGAACAGCTGAACCGATTTGATTTTGTTTCTTTTGTTTGAAATGTGAATTAGTCGAGAGTGTTCTTAGCTATGTTTGATCGAAATCGGTTCAGCTTTCTGAAAGTTATAGAGGATAAGAGTTTTTTAATTCTGAATTAACTTTTTTTAGTATTTTAATATAATAAAATATTAGATAGATAGATAGATAGATAGATAAACACTTTATTTGTAAATACACACAATAAGGATGAGAAAGCTTAGTCGCGTTTTAAGAAATATTTCCGCCCGTAAATCCCCTCGGGAGGTAGGAATTGGTGTTGCGCAGTAAACGTTAACGCCTACAGTGTACAATACTCGGCTAACGGCAGGGTAACGGCGTTACGCCCGTTACTGCTATAACGACGGCATTAAATAGAATTTGCGCTAAGCACTATGCATTTATTGTGACCACCCGTGCCGAGCAACCTTTTAAGTTATTTTAATTAAAAACTCTTTTGTTTCTTAGCTGTTGCTTAAATCTTTAAGTTTAATTTTTTAGTATCATTTGTAGTTAGTAAACAATTGAAGTTATTTTACGAGAAAATCTTTATAAAGGGTAATTGGTAATCAAATCATATCAAAAAGCTCTTTAGGGTCACTTCTGTGCACCTAAACAAACAACTTTTGTTCTACGACATTTTAAAATTCGTTAAATTGTTAGGTTTACCTGAAAATCAGCTGTTCCTTACTCGGAGAGGTCATTAACCTTAATTTTAAACTTATGTTTTAAGTGTTATCTACTGTTTTAAGTCTTAATGACCTTAGTAGTTAATTTTAAACTTATTTTTTAAGTGTTATCTACTGTTTTAAGTCTGAATGACCTTTGTGTTTAAGAATCAGCTGATGTTTGAATTTCCATAACCTCAAAATTTTCAATAAATGTTCGAATTTCCCGATTTCACAGATTATGTACACAATAAATGTTAAAAACAGAAAAAAAGTATTTAAATGAGGCTCCCATACAACATAATACGGAACCCTTACTCAAGTCCGACTCGCACTTAGCCGGTTTTTTTCAGAATGAATTGTTTTCCAGATCTAGTGACCTATTCTTATGTAGTTTTCCCCTTTTTTACGAAATATTTAGTTCCTAATGAATGTGGCAGGTGGCCCTGATTACCCGCTACCTTAGTCAGTAATTCATACAACGATCCTATGGTATATGTATGTAACACATCACCATCAAAGTATAGCAGCATTACTGTCGGAAGGCACTCACCAGTTAATATCGTAGGTGCTCCTAGATAAGCCGTTATACTAGACACCGACCGCTTATAGGCCGAGAGGACGTTTACCACTTTCTATAACTACCTATCAGTACCGAGAGGTCCATGCCACTACAAGGTTTTTTAAAAACCTTGACATTAGTGAGAAAATGATAAGAAAATAAATGTTTTTCAGATTGACAATAAAGCAAATATTTTTCTCATGACCTGTTTTTGAGTAGTTTTCGTTATTATTACGGAATTTTTACTACTTTCTTTCTAATGACCTGTTTTTAAGTAGTTTTCGTTATTATTACGGAATCTTTACTACTTTAGATAGAAGACTACATAACCTAATAAAATTTGGTTTCCGCCACTGGGTAGCTCTTTTTTCTGGAAAGGTCGTGGTAGATATACTTTATATCAAAATCAATTGAGTGTTTTCTTATCGTGTCAAAAAATTAAGACCAAAAGTTGTAATGACACTTTTTGCTATAGTTGTAAGCCGTGCGGCTTGCGCGTGTTTCTCAGTCTGTCTCTCTCTTTCTCATAGAAAGCAAGCCAGTTTTTTTATCAAATTTTTCCCAGACCAGATTTTAAGTGGCACGGGTGTCTTCTTTTGTGTAGTAGGTAGGTCTGTACCAACATGGAATCAAGAGTGAATTAACAAAGAGCCGCGAATATTTCTTAGCAAATTATTTTTTCTTGTTTGTGGTTGGAATCAACCTTTCTATAGAAGCCCGCAGCGGTCATCAAATCAATTGACAAAACCGCGCCGACCTCTCCGCCTGCATTTTATGGTTTATATCCTACCCCATGGGGTTAATTTGAGCTACCTGAGTAAAATATGCTCGGTTTACAAACGGACGTTTTGTAACGAATACCCAAACATTTATACTGAACTAATTATACTAAATTATAGCAATTGTAAATCTGAAACCATTTGAATGTCTGTAATAATATATTTTAATTAATAAATTGTGGTATTAACGTGAATTTACCCTATAAGGTCCTCATCAAAGACTTTGTTCTATCTATTTTTGGTAATAACGATTAAATTATTACCAAAAATAAACCGGCCAACAGAAACAATTTGCAGCACTACTTACTAGTAAATGCATTGATAAATTGCAAGAATGCCGCCTACGCTGGTACGGTCACGTCTTGCGAAAACCGGCGAAAAGCGAAACCAGTTACGTGGGGAACAAATGTCTTGCCATGGCGCCTCCGCCGGGTCGTGGCAGACTGGTTAGACCCAAGAAGTGCTGGCTTGACGTCGTAAAGAGTGATATGCGTGCAAATGGCCTTACAAACCAGGATGCTGAAGATCGTGCGAAGTGGAGGCGTAAAAGCAGGAAAGTGGACCCCGGGCTCCCGAGAGGGATGCAACCGGGAACATCGCTCGGATGTTGATGATGATATTGCTGCAAAAGTATTTTTATGTAAGACGAGGTGGTAAGACACGATAGAGGTGTCTTCGAAACAGTTTTTGGGTATCAACCACTATTAGAATGATTTGCCTCAATGGCAAAAAAAACGTTTTATAGCTAGGTATGTATTTTTAGTGTTCAGTTTGTTTTTGTACAAATCTATAGGTATCCAAGAAAAATAAATAAAAGAGGAAAAAAATAATATTCATTTAATATAATAGAATAATCTATTAAAATAATATAATATTATAAAAATAAATATATAAAAAAACGTGTGGCACTCGTGGACTGCCGCGGTATTGCCGCGGTAAAGCTATTGCATCGTGCGAGTTTCGTACACGCTCGGCCGAGCTATATGGTAGGCGGAGTGGGGAGTGTTAGGTTTTATTTTCGTTACGGAATTTCTGGATTCGGTCGCCGCTCTCAAAGCCCGCGATAAAAGCTATGCAATAACTTAAAAAGTATTCTGCGAAGATTTGCTGATAAGTGATACGAATTTGTGATTCTATAGCAAATATTGCGCAATTTTCTTTACCGCTTTGCTTTTGTAAAATACGTAATAATGATGCGTTTTACTCTACTACCCGTGCGAAGCCGGGCGGCTCGCTAGTTTTATTATACAATCCTTTTATCGTAATACCTTTCTATGACATTTTATTTCCTCATTAGATCATATAGAATAATTAAAAACACGCAATTTAATTAAAAAATTATGTGTATTATAAACGTTGTGGACAATAGTTAGGAAGTTCTATTCCTATAATGTAACATTACATTAAGTTGTTGTCAGCCCCGGATCTAGGGAGGGGGGGATAGCCGAGGCCTATGCCCCGGGCGGCAAGTTCAGAGGGTGGCCAAATTCACATCACTTTACAGACGGCTACATATAGTAGCGTATCGAGGGCCCAGGGATACAAATAAAAGTGGGCGGAAACGGCTCAATTTTTCATAGATGCCTCTGTGTCAATCAATTACTGGATATATGATAGCTGAGATTATAAATATAAAGGAAAAAAAAATAGTGGGCGGGGGCGGTTTTGTTCAAATTTTTCCCCGCCCAAAAAAAATTGAAAATCTGGGGCTTGTTGTTGTTATGGAACTCCTCAATAATATCAGTGACTGAGTTAGAAGAAAGAATTAAGCAACCTGTAGGATATTTAATAGATGATTCTCATTAGTCCAGGCTGAGTCCGGAGCGGAGCACGTCCGTGCTGCACGATTATTGCACCGGGTTATCAGCCGCCGAGAGTAAGGGACGGATTCTTTGAGTTGACAAACGTCGTCCGGGCACGGAAGGAACACGGATCATGCACGGTGTAATATAAATTGGTTCATACAATGTATGTAACGTTTCAAATCCGTGCCCCGTCCGGACCACGTACACGGCACGCCCAGGGCACGGCCCGGTCTAATGAGAATCATCCCTGTAAAAAGGGCTGATAAAGTTTGTAAAGGTAATAATTATGTAACTTTTAATAATTACCACGGCAAAGCTAATAGTTTATATTTTTCTCTTTCAAAAATAAAAAAATCTTCTCCTTAACTAAATAAAAATAATAATTACTGTTTTAAATACAAAATTTAATATATATTATTTTTAAAGCTTGTAAATTATATTTAGGTTTTAGGTATATTTAGGTTTTAGTACTTAGATGTTATTGTTTTCCAAGTTTTTTAGTGATGTACTAAATATTTTATTTTATTAAAATCTAAATTTAAGAAAAATAAATGAATGATATAATATAATAATATAAAAAACAACTTGCTAGGTTTACCCATTCCTGAGAAAATCGGTGGTGACACACGGACAGACAGACAAGAAAGTGATCTTATAAGGGTTCCTTTTTTTACCTTTTGAGGTACGGAACCTCCTATAGCTACCAAATCCTACTTCCTACTAATATTATAAATGTGAAAGTTTGTGTGTGCGTGTGTGTGTGTGTGTATTTGTTACTCCTTCACGCAAAATCTACTGGACCGATTGCGATGAAACTCGGTATCTAGATAGCTGGAGACATGGATTAACACATAGGCTACTTTTTATCCCGATATTCCCACGGGATCGGAACTTGCGTGGGTGAAACCGCGGGGCGCAGCTAGTAATAAATAAACTAAACCTCCTATAGCTACCATTGTCTAATCTATAACACTATACTTAAAGTTCAAGTTATCTATCTATACATAACAGTAAAAGTTTAAAAATCAATAACCCGTCGAAGGTTCCGGGTTAATGATATAATCAGTATTATCCTCTCAAGTGGCTTTAATCTTTTATTGGCGTTTAGCTAGCGCGAAATTGCTAATGAGCGAAATCTCTATTCAGCATGGGCCGCTAAAATGTTGCTTTACACTGATTTTAGTAAGATTTTGGTTAAAGGAAAAAGTTTTCTACATTATGTTTACTTTACATGTTGCGACATTTTATACCGATCTAAGCAACTAGGCTTGTACTACTAGGCTCAACTAGGTGAACCAACAATAAAAAAATTTCATCCTTTTTTTTACTTCAGACCAAAATGAAATATCTGTCTGTAGATCACACAAATATTTAAGCAGTGACGTGAATCGAATCCACAATCGTGTTTGTCGTGTGTCGTGTCAAAAATAATATTCTATTCTTCTTTTTAACTAGAAAAGGGTTGGGGGTCGATGTTGCTCCACGTCCGTAGGAACTACCTTAAATAACCCTACACGTGGCCCCCGGGTGGTGCTTAGAGCACAACACCTTTGGCAGCTACGGTCTCGCAGCGTACTCTACTTCTTCAACTTCAACTATCAATCAACATGAACCCGGATGCGTTAAAAAACGGCGCTTCTCAGCGCCCAAAAACAAGAAACGTCGGACCATCAGCTCGCGTTCTACAATTGAACATAGAAAGTATTAGTAAATCTAAGACAGAGTGCCTACACAAAATCCTGCATGCCAATGACGTTGACATTGTCCTACTTACAATCTTAACCAAGATGCGGTAGCGTACATCTTGGTTAAGATTGTAACTGTAAACCTTTAAAGTAGAGAAACACAACTAGCCATACGATAAATAAATAAATGACTAGAAAAGGGTTATGGTTTTCGCGCCTATATTTGTCCCACTAAGCTAAAAATCTACACAGACCGCATCACGGAGGTTGTCTAATCTAACAAAAGTACCTGCGGATAATAAGGTCCACTAACGGTTTTTTAACAAACCTTGATATTTTTGACAAAATAAAATGAAAACAAATAAATTAATGGTTTTCCAGATTGACATTAAAGCAAATATTAATCTAATGCCCTGTTTTTAAGTAGTTTTACGAAATATTTAGTTTTAAATTAAGGTGGCCCTTATTACCCGCAGGTTCCTTATTAGAAATGTAAAAGTTTGTGTGTTAGTATGTATGATTATTCCTCCTTCACGCATAAACAACTGGGCCAATTACGATAAAACACGGTAGCTGAAGACTGGATTAACACATATAATTTTATCCCGATATTTTCATTAAATCGAGACTTAATGCTCCGCTCTGCATTGATATTATGCAATATCGAAATAGAAATTCTTCATACATTTGGAATCATACAATTTCCATGACATCACTTTGAAACGTCTTAAAAATTAAGGAGGTATGCCTTCGGAACGCGCCAACCAATGAGAAGAGGGCACAAGAAACTCAAATCAGTGACGGGCGCTGCAGCATTTTAGAGCTCCTTGTTCCCATACCTCCTCTAGTTTGGACAAAGCAGATCGTCGGGGTAAACGAGATCTTATTATAGATCCCGGTAGTAATCGATCCGAAAGATAGAGCCTTAATCGCTCCCTTAAAGCCTTTGTGGCCGTCTTTGTCTGTTACGAGGACGTCACTTTGTAGAGGTAGCCACCCGACCCGGTTCCGTTTATTCTATTTTATAATACAAAGGTCGTGACTGACTGACAAAGTTGCTAATTTAGACTACCTGAGAGTTAGACGAAATGCTTTTAGGACGAGGTAACTCGTTTTAAAAGTATTTCGTATAACTCTCAGTTCGTCTAACTCTCAGGTTGTCGTCTAACTCTCAGGTTGGCGTCTAACTCTCAGTTCTTCTAACTCTCAGGTTGTCGTCTAACTCTCAGTTCGTCTATCTCTCAGTTCGTCTATCTCTCAGTTCGTCTAACTCTCAGTTCGTCTAACTCTCAGTTCGTCTAACTCTCACTAACTCTCAGGTTGTCGTCTAACTCTCAGTTCTTCTAACTCTCAGGTTATCGTCTAACTCTCAGGTTGTCGTCTAACTCTCAGTTCGTCTAACTCTCACTAACTCTCAGTTCTTCTAACTCTCAGTTTGTCTATCTCTCAGTTCGTCTAACTCTCAGTTCGTCTAACTCTCACTAACTCTCAGGTTGTCGTCTAACTCTCAGTTCGTCTAACTCTCAGTTCGTCTAACTCTCACTAACTCTCAGGTTGTCGTCTAACTCTCAGTTCTTCTAACTCTCAGGTTGTCGTCTAACTCTCAGTTCGTCTAACTCTCAGTTCGTCTAACTCTCAGGTTGTCGTCTAACTCTCAGTTCGTCTAACTCTCAGGTTGTCGTCTAACTCTCAGTTCGTCTAACTCTCAGGTTGTCGTCTAACTCTCAGTTTGTCTATCTCTCAGTTCGTCTAACTCTCAGTTCGTCTAACTCTCACTAACTCTCAGGTTGTCGTCTAACTCTCAGTTCGTCTATCTCTCAGTTCGTCTAACTCTCAGTTCGTCTAACTCTCACTAACTCTCAGGTTGTCGTCTAACTCTCAGTTCTTCTAACTCTCAGGTTGTCGTCTAACTCTCAGGTTGTCGTCTAACTCTCAGTTCGTCTAACTCTCAGTTCGTCTAACTCTCAGTTTGTCTAACTCTCAGTTGCGTTTTAGACGAGTTGCTACTTAAGACGAAGTGGTAACCAGAAGCGTAAAACATCGCGACAGAGGTGTCTTAGAAACAGTTTTTGGGTATCAACCGCTAATATCCATGGAATGATATTCCTACTGCCGTAAAGGTGAAGATAATAATATGCTTTTTATTGTCATACACTTCGAAATACGATTAGAGTGATTTGCCTCGATAGAAAAAAATCGTAAAAAATAGTCCTTTTACGCAATTTTTCAATTTTACGGCGATTGTAAAGAAGAAACAAGTACATAATTTATATTATTTAACATAAATTTTCCTTGTTGAAAAACATAAAAATTCTATTTATAACCAAGTTTTTTTTATAAGACACGCTAATTTTACGTCTCAAAAGAACCACTTCACTTCACATGGCAACTTTTCCCCACTTCTCTCACACAACACTCTTTCAAAGCACTTGCTTAATTTTTTTTATGAAAAATGTAGTCTCCATGTAAAATGTGGTAAAGTGTTGGAACACCTGAGGCCCTACCATGAGTCGTTTACGCATCATGATTACGCACTTAATCATACCAAACTCCTATAAACCTATTCCTCACTTTTCCTCACACACACCACCAGTGGCAAATCCGCTCTTAGTCAGCTTCGCTACCTACATCTACACTGAGCTGACACATTTCCATTTACATCCATTTTACATCTCACTTGTCCCGAGAAATTATAAAGTGTAAATTTCTAATTGTTAAGTCGGTGTCCCGCGATACAGGCTCTGCCTCGTGCGGGAACCCAAGGGCATTTTAATATTTGTAAGCTTCTCTTGAATAAATATATTATTATTATATTATGTCGTACGTAACGTCATAGTTGTGTGACACATTCTTTCTTCGTCTTGTCAACCATCTTGTTACTTAAACCATTAGGTAAAACGCAATGTAAAACTTAATAATTAAATAATATATATATAACACAGTTCCTATATAAAATTCTCGTGTCGCGGTGTTAGAAACCTATCTCGACCTAAACGGATGAACCGATTTGTGTTAATTTTGGTCTGAGAATCGAACATCTATTTTTGTTTTTTTTTTCCTTTTTTTTTGTAAATAGCTAAACAATTTTGCCGGGACAGCTCTAGTTTTTTGTAATTATACTTTTTTTTTACACGTCTGGAACCAACTAAGTTTTTTCGGACACGGTAGAGAAAGTTGAGAGGGCGGTATAGGCTAGGCCAGGTTTTCGCTCGCTCTGCTCGTGTGTTATGGTCTCAGTTCTAACCTATTCGGTAATAAAAAGCCAGTAATAAGGCCCTACCTGACACTTTAATTAAAAACTAATTATTTTGTAAAAATAGGGAAAACTATTTAAAAACAGATTATATAAATAGGTATTTGCTTTATTGTCAATTTGAAAAACATTTGTTAATTTTTTGTTATTTTGTCACTAATATAAAGGTTTTAAAAAACCCGCAGGTACAGTCGGCTGCATAATTGCAGTCCCCGGTACAGTTCAAAAATTACTATTATTGGCATGTTTTCATTCTAATAATTTTTGTTCGATTAATTGATAAGTTAGAAGACTTTAAACTTCAACTAAAGCAGGTGTCTAGAATTTTGCTGAAAACATTCCTAAAACAGCAGTTTTGGAGCTCTACTGTGGGTCTGCTATTATAGCAGCCGACCGTACATACCAACTTTACCAGGGAGGCTCACAGCTAAGCTAAACTTTCGTTTACGGTCGTACCGGTTAAGCAACGCCTGGCGCGGTCATTACTTTGATGGGTGACCAATTAGTAGTGTGGTAAAAATGTATTTTCGTGAGCCCCTCCGTGCTTCGGAAGGCACGTTAAGCCGTTGGTCCCGGTTGCTACCTCTAGTAGCAGTCGTTAGGTCAAGTAAGAGGCCTTAGGGCGAACTGAAAACTCTAACAATAGGTGAGCCACACCACTATACGAGAAGAAGAAGACTAACTTTACTAGACTTTCCTTAAAGTCGTAGTTATCTAAAACAACACCGAATTCATACATCTAACAGCTTCCACGATATAATTCAATTATACCTTTCAGACCGACACACTCCATAATTCTATTCCCAATTATATTTTCCAATTTAATTTTCCACTTTTGTTGTTCGCCTAATGGATTTTCGTTAGAACATCATTCGCTATATCATATGCTGTATAGGGTTATTGGTCATTATAAGAAAGATGTTTAGGGATACTTCTATGCATCCAATCAATTTTTGTTTTACGACTTTTGGGAATTCGAACATTTTATGGAAATGCAAAAACCTGCTTATTTTTTTCAAATAAAGATTACAATAAAAATTATATTCATTTGTAATCATACAATTTGCACGATATAACATTAAAACGTTTTAAAGTTAGTATGTGTGCCTTCTGAACGCGTCCACCAAAGAGAAACTTACTTAGACTTGTTCAAAGTCAAGAAAACTTAAAAAATAAGTATAACCTTAAGGTTAACCTTTCCGTTTAAGCAACAGCTTTTCGGGTAAACATAAAATATCCTATCCATCTAAAATTTTGAAGAAAAAAATGGTTATCTATGACGTTGGTTTACGGACGATAGTTTTACGTGATAACGTCATAAGCAAACGATGAAAAATTGAGTTTTTTTTTGTTTTTCCTTTAGTTTTTTTTTTTGTTTTCTTTTTTTCCTTATGTTTTTCTCGACTTGATACTTGAGAAATGGATGGTTACAGGTACAAATGGTTGTCTGTAAATGACCTTCTCAATAAGGGAACGTGAGCGGTAACGTGAGCAATGACGTCATCATTTTTGTAAGTGCTGCCGGTGTTCATCGATTTAATAGAAGTTATTACGTTAAAATATTAAATTCAGAAGTCGTAGAACAAAAGCTGATCGTTGAAGTGCACAGATCACAGAAGTAGCCCTTAACCGCTTTCTTAAAAAATTACCAAAAACCCTGTATACCTAATTAGCAGTTTTTGATGTGTTTTCGGATTAAGGTGATAATGAACGAAGAATGAATGAACATAATGAGTTTTGTGAACGATTCCATGTTCAGTTATGACTCTTCAAAAGTTACGCCGCGCCGATGCTATCGTTCTGACAAAGAATAAAATAGAGCGGTGTTGGCTTAGTGGTAGATACCTCGACTTTCATTCTGAAGGTCGTGGGTTCGAATCCCGGCCGGCCGTGCACCAATATATTTTTCTTAAGAAAAATTTATGTGCGCTAATTGACATTGCTCTTACGGTGAAGGAAAACATCGTGATGAAACCCGCGGCTTAGTTGGCTCCAGAAGTATTGACAAGTTCTCTACTCTGGACATGGTCGACTAGGCTGGGAGGGTAGTAGGTGCTGGGCAAGCCTACTCCATCCTCACGCAAAAAGGACCCAATTAAAAAGGGTCCAATGGCGGAAAAACAGCCTGTATACAAGTACAAGTACAAAATAGAACTTTACAAACTATATTATTTATTTATGCCAGAAATACACACACACAGAATAACATAAAATACTTAACTATACCACTGGGGAATAGAGGTTTTCGAGTGGCGGCCGCGATGCAATGCGAAACGGAGTGTTGGGAGACCAGCTGCCCGGTGGACCTAAGACATTGTAGCGGTCGTGGGTAGTCGGTTTATGGAGGCGGCTCAGGACCGCTGTTTGTGGTGTCATATGGGGGAGGCCTATGTCCAGCAGTGGACGTGTAAACCCAAAAGTAATATAATCACTACGTTTTAAGAGACGGGACTTTCTTATAACAAAGACTATTCAATTCGGGCGCGATTTCATGGCGTTTCTACCATCATTCATGAACAAATTAATGAATTTCGCGGCCTTATGAGAAGTACGGTCGGTGTTAGAATTACAGACCCACCATAGAGTTTAATTTTTTTTAAAATGTTTTATTCTAATTAAATTTGTCTTATCAATTCATGAGTTGAAAGACTTTAAACTTGAATTCAACCTTAGAATCACGCTTTAGTAGAAAAAATTCCAAATAATAGCAGTTTAAGAGCTATACGATGCGTCTGTAATTCTGACTCTTACCGTACCTACCTATCCTTCATGTACGGTCGGCTGCATTATTGCAGACCAACCGTAGAGCTCCAATACGGCTGTTATAAGAATATTTTCAACACGAGCAAGATTCTAGGCACCTGCTTTAGTTGAAGTTTAAAGTCTTCTAACTCATCAATTTATCAAACAAACATTATTATAATGAAAACATTCCAATAATATTAGTTTTAGAACTCTACCGAGGGCTGCAATTATGCAGCTGACTGTACCTAATAGCTAGGTAGATAAATATAAATAAATAAATATTGCAGGACATTCCACACATCTCCATCTAGCCCCAAGCTAAGTAACTAGACTTGTGTTATGGGTGCTAGACAACGAGTATATTACTTATACTTTTCTTAGTAAATGTTTATTTGTCATAAATATTACAAAAACTTAAACATAGCTAGGATTTACAAAAATAAGGTAGATTTGTTGTAACAATGAAAGTAGTGAGGGTGTACAAGTTAGGAGTACCGGCGGCCCCTGAACTAAGCAATGCTTGTATCGCAGGTGACCAATACAGGAATTACAAAAACATGATATCCTCGGACATAAGTGAGAAGACTTTATAGAATAGTTTATATTTTACAATTAGGAAATGTGATGAGAAGAGAAGAGACGCATGTAACTAGAAGAGTGATGAGTATGAATGTAGAGGGATGGAGAGGAAGAGGACGACCTAAGAAAAGATGGATGGACTGCGTGAGACAAGACATGAGAGAGGTGAATGTTAACGATGAGATGACGACTAATAGGAGTGAATGGAAGAAGAAGACATACTGCGCCGACCCCAAGTAAATTGGGATAAGGGCAGGAAGATGATGATTTTACAATTAGGATAAGGGGGAATGGGGGTGACTCCCGCTCCAGCTCGTTTCTGGCGCAGAGGTTAGCCATCGCGATTCACCGTGGCCATGCTTCTAGCATTATGGGAACCTTTACGCCGGGTACGATAAGGGGCGGGTTATTTGACTAATTGGTCACTTTGTTTTGTATTTATAATGTTAAATATCTCTTTTTCTAGTTATGTATTTATAAATATATATATATAATATAATAAATTTTACAATTTAAATATTTAAATCAATAGTTAGTCAATATATTTTTGTGTAGGGATAGCCCAGCTCACCCCAGCATCTTAAGATGTTGAGGTGAGCATCTTAAGATGCTGGGTAGATAGACGCAGCACCGCTGTTATGTGTATGTGTGTATGCGTGCGTGTGTGTGTGTGTGTGTGTGTAGTTAAGTCAGTTACGTTGGTAAAAGAAGTTCAGTCTGCGAATAATTTAGAGTTTCTTCTTTTGTAAATATATCTTATATCTTTAAATGAGCAATTCTTGTATACATATATATATATAATTGGAATCTCGGAATCGGCTCCGACGATTTTCATGAAATTTGGTATATAGGGGGTTTCCGGGGCGATAAATCGATCTAGCTAGGAATCATTTTTAGAAAATGTTATTTTATTCGTGTTTTATCGAAACTTACTTTTTTAACAAACTGAAAAATATGACTCTTCCTGACATCTATTGGCGAACTACTAATACTATTTTTTGTGAGCAATAAAGTTATTCCAGCAGATGGCTTTGTTAAGTAACACGAAGTCAATGAGTGTTTGCTTTGAGATTAGACTAAGTAAAAAAAAAAAAACCGAGCAACGGTCGGTCATCCAGGTACTACTTATTATACAATTAGGCATAAGTATTATGTATGTTTTGGGTTGTCTTAACATCAACCCGAAGCTTCTTAACACTAATATATCTTAGAGAACAAACTTTGATAATAATTTCAACGTAATCCGGTATTTACATAAATATTTGATCATATTTTAAGTAAATAGATCCAAATTGATTTCAATTTTCAAGGAAAGTAATCCGATTAGATGAGATTACAAGGAGCTAGATAATCTTTTAACAAGAAAATAATAAATATTTTCCTTCGGTACAAAAAATATTTTTAGTATCCGTGGTGCCTAGGTTTATGACGACCCAGTTGGCACAATGGTTACCACGCCGGACTGCCAAACGCAGGGTTGCGGGTTCGATTCCCGCCTCAGACATGTATTTATGCTTAGATATTTGTCTGTGGTCTGGTTGTTTATATGTATTATAAGTATATATTTACAAAAGGAAAGTGTATAAGTAGTATATCCGTTGTCTAGCACCCATAACACAAGTGTAGTTACTTAGCTTGGGGGCTAGATGGCGATGTGTGGAATGTCCTGCAATATTTATTTATTTATATTTATTTATTTTATGTAAAAGATGCTAAATTACTCTAAAAACACGGTCAAGTGTGAGTCGTACTCGCACGCCAGGGGTCCGTACATTAGTTTCAACTTTCTTTCGCTACCCTTGCAGTGGTCAAAGACAAAGTAACTTTTTTTATTCCTTTGGATGCTTATATTGTACAAAGACCACATAGAAACGTCTTAAAAACTAAGTTAGGATGTGTGCAGTCGGAACGCACCCACTAATGAGAAGGCATGGTAGTTACCAATTTAACTTGATCCCTATTTCGTTTGGGCGCTCATACAATGTAAGGGTCAAGTTAAATTGGTCCTTGTATGTATGGGGACACCCTTTAATTTTCAACTTTTTTTGTTTTTTGAATTTTTCATTTATCTGCGCTATAAGCTTTGTACCAAATTTAAATAAATAAATAAATATTGCAGAACATTCCACACATCGCAACTGGGTCGTAAAAACCTAGATAATTTCTTATAAGTAATCGCGTTTTATGTTGCAACAAAGCTGTAGGTCATTGCACTCGAAGTCGTAAGTAATTTTCATAATTATTTCTCGATTTTTTCTGGCAGATCGATCTAGACTTTCATTGTGGGCACTTGGCTAATTTTTGTAATTTTATTATTTTCAATTTCTAATTTTTAAAACTTAATTCGAAGTTTAATTTCAATATAACTCATCCTTCAAATTAAAGAATTAGTTTGAGAACCTCTAACACGCTCCTTAATAGTACGCAGCAGAACCCTAAAAGGTGCTAAAAGTGCTTAACCCAGCCCAGGACCGAACTGCTTGGAAAAATGTTAGAAGATCTTTGCCTAGCGGTGGAATAATAGGTAAAAAAACCGGCTAAGTGTGAGTCGGAATCCGTACCATGCTGTATGGGACCCACTTATTTTCTTTTCTTTTTTATTATTTGTTGTTATAGCGGAAACAGAAATATGTCATCTGTGAAAATGTCAACTCTCTATCTATCACGGTTCATGAGATACAGCCTGGTGACAGACAGACGTACGGACAGTGAAGTCTTAGTAATAAGGGTCCGTTTTTATCCTTTGGGTACGGAACCCTAAAAAATTAAAAACTCCCGTCAACAAAAGAATATCACCAAATATCGCCACCCAAATGCCAAAATGTAAGTATTCTTGAAAGCCATTTAAAAATATATTCTTGTTGGAATTTTCTTGAAGCAATATACTGGGATGCAAGACTCACATAACTTTTAAAAATACTCAAAAACGGACATATGAATAAAGTGACCATATTTCTATCAAAAAATGGGACACAGCTTGTAATATACCGGCTCTATATCGTAATGTATGGTTACCGTGTTCTGTTTTATTTGAACCCTCGCAGATTACAGACTTTCTATCGGCTGATTATTTATTAATATTATGAAACGGTTCGCAGAAGGTTGCGGGTTCGATTCCCACCTTGCAACAAATATTTATGTACAGATATTTATTTCTGGTCTAGGTGTTTCTCTGTGTTTTATATGTAAAGTATGCGTCATAAGTACACTATCAGTTTGCTACAATAATACTATCGACCAGTATTATAGACTTACGGCCTTCTTCTAATAGACGTTATACACAAACATAAATACTTGAATTAAAAGTACTCAGTGTGATTATTATTTCAACATGTTAGCTATGTCTTTAGTTGTGTGAGTGGTATAATTAAGCCGCCACTCGCTACACTAACCGATGTGGGTTCGATCCACAGTTAACGTTGGCATAATGTTCAAATAGTGCTGCACAGGGTTGTAAACGTTACGGAGGCGGTGTACTTTTGAACGTTGATTGTATCTATGTATTTCATCAACTCGTAGATCAACATTGTTCCAGTCAGTCGTCTGCTGATTCTCTCTGGCTAACTTAGTTAATAGCTTCCTATTAAATAGTTCCAACCAATAAATTGACAGAATTTGATTTTATAAAACGAATTTTTAAACGGTATTATGTTCTGCAAAAGTTTTAGTTTTTTTTTTTATCTTTCGTTCAAAAAGTTGGAACGAAAATTGCTTTTATCGGCCCACGACACGCGACAGAAAGTCTCGAGTGGTACAATATTCTTGAAGTATTCGTACACGAAATAAGTCGGGTACGTTATTTAATTATTTGGCACCCTATTTTCCGGATTTTTTAAACTAGTCGAAATTTGTGTTGTCACATTATTGTAAATTATCTATCTTCTATCTTCTATCTATCTATATAAATAAAAATGAATTGTTGTTCGTTAGTCTGATTAAAACTCGAGAACGGCTGAACGGATTTATCTTATCTTAGTCTTGAAATGTTCGTGGAGATCTAGGGAAGGTTTAAAAGGCGAGAAAAAATCGAATAACCGATATTCCCACGGGATCGGGACAAACGCGGGTGAAACCGCGGGGCGCAGCTAGTTTTAAATGTTTTCATTATATTACGCAGAAAAATACAAGTTTTAATACTTTAAAACAGTACCGTAATACAAATAATATAATTTTTTTAGGTGTTTAAAAAAATGTAGAAACGAAAAAATCAAACCTATGTTTTAATGAATACGGTGTTTTTTTATGACACAAAAGAAAGAAATCTTACAATATTAAGAGGAAAGGGTACCGTGTGCTCTCTTCATACAAACGTAGTCGACTGTTTCCTCCCTGAATACTGATACTAGACCAAATCTTTTTGTTGCATCAAACTTATAACTGCCATGACCATGCCCCTAAGTTGTTTTTTTTTTAAATTAATTTCTATGATATATAGAAAATGAAAAAAACCAAGACATAGGGGCATAGTCATGGCAGTTATAAGTTTTATGCAACAAAAATATTTGTGGTAGTGTCATTATCCAGGAAGGAAACAGTCGACTACGTTTGTTTGGAAAAAGCGCCCGGTTTCCTTTCACCTTAAGGGGAGAAAAGAGCTATTTCTTTTTGTATGAACAAGTTACACGATATGTAGCACTCTTAAGTATGTATCATAAAGCCATAATTTAAATCGTTAGCAGGTATAATTACGTCAAATTACTTTTACGAGGAGAGTGTGTTTTACTGCAGCCTTACAATTATGTTATGTTTTATTTCTTTATTTTATAGGTAACTAGTAGTGACTCGTGGTTTCACCTGATCCCGTGGAAATTCTGAAATTGAAGAAGGGGATGGGTATTCCCCTTCTTCAATTCTTGTCCATCCAAAGATTGCCTGGAAGAGATCGCTTTGAGCGATAAGGCCGCCCATTGTGCCATGTTTTTTCATTTTTAGTTTTTATCATTTTCTAATTTTTGTTTTACTTATTTTTAGGGTTCCGTACCTTAAAAGGTAAAAACGGAAACCCTTATAGGATCACTTTGTTGTCCGTCTGTCTGTCTGTCTGTCAAGACCTTTTTTCTCAGGAACGCGTGGAGGTATCAAGCTGAAATTCATATCAAATACTCAAGTCTATGGTCTCTTGGAGCTGTGAAAAAATCAAACTTCTAAGTCAACGCGATCAAAAGATACTCCCGTTTATGCCGCAAATTTTCGACACTCGCAAGGGAATCAAAACCTACAGGGTACTTCCCGTGAACTCAGAATCTTGAAATTTGGTATGAAGCAACGTCTTATAGCAGAGATATAGGAAAAATTGCGAAAAGTATACATTTTTAGTTATATCATATAATAAAAATATTTTTAATAATTTTAAACTTACTACCCCTTTCCTCATGAACGCGTAGTGGTATTATATTGAAATTCATATCAAATACTCAAATCTATAATACCTTTAAGCTGTAACAAAATCAAACTTCTATGTCAACGCAATCAAAAGAAACAGGAATTAAAACCGCATATTTTGAAACTCGCCACTACTCGCAAGGGAATCAAAACCTACAGGGTACTTCCCGTGAACTCAGAATCTTGAAATTTGGTACGAAGCAACGTCTTATAACACAGATAAAGGAAAAATTGCGAAAAGCATAAATTTTTAGTTACATCATATAATAAAAATATTTTTAATAATTTTAAACTTATTACCCCTTTACTCATGAACGCGTAGTGGTATTATATTGAAATTCTTAACAAATACTCAAGTCTATAATATCTTTAAGCTGAGCTTTAAGCTTTACTTATATACCTACAGGTTTGTACGGAACCCTCGGTGCGCGAGTCTGACTCGCACTTGGCCGGTTTTTTTTTATATTATGTAAGTAAAAGTGTAAGTACTTTGTTAGAATTAATTTTATGTTTTGTTTTATGATGCAAAAACGTGTTCATCTATCTATCTGGAAAAACTGTTTTTCCCCCATGAATTTTACTCATGGTGGAAATCTCAAATCTATGACCAGTCATTCTTCGTAGTCACCAGTCATTTGGGAGCCTTCAAGTCACGAGTGAATAGGTATCCTCTAGACGGGCGTGCTGGACTTTAAACCGCATCATCACTTACCATCAGACAAGTGATAAATAATAAATAAATAAATATTGCAGGACATTCCACACATCGCCATCTAGCCCCAAGCTCAGTAGCTAGACTCGTGTTATGGGTGCTAGACAACGGATATACTACTTATATACTTTTCTTTTGTAAATATATACTTATAATACACAGAAACAACCAGACCACAGACAAACCTCTAAGCATAAATACATGTCGGAGGCGGGAATCGAACCCGCAACCCTGTGTTTGGCAGTCCGGCATGGTGACCATTGTGCCAACTGAGTCAGATGTTGAAACGCTGACCTACCATATGTAAAAAAAATGAATTTTGATATAAACAGTAGCCTGTGTAATTACAGAGGAGTAAGTAGTAAGATTCTCAGTTGGACAGATTCGAAATTGGACATATTAGGAAGCAGACAGAACGTGTACAATACAGTCCATAATTAATTCTACGGTTTTAATATTTTTTTTTCTATTAATTATGGCTTCGCACGGCTTTTACATTTAGCCAGTGTCGAGTTATATTTTGCATCAAATTATGACCCGATTTTTCATAAATCGGGCCTAAAGTGTTTCAAAATAGTCAAAGTCGTCAAAGTCCGTCAAGTCAGGGGCTATAGTAAAGCAGTGGCAAGTTTACCATAACCTTAATAGGAGATTTGAAGGCAACGAGAAAACTTCATGTTTGACACTGATTTTTACTTTCACTACACTTGTGCACTTTCACAAAACTAAATTGAATAACATTCCACCAGAATTATACAATTCAACTCAAACAAACTCAATTCAAGGGTTACAACTAAGTTTCATGAAAATAAAACTGCAGCACGACATGTTGTTAACTCGTTCCCGCCAAAACTCCCTATGGTGTTACTATTGTGCAAAATAATAATTTGATAGTTTTAACTTCGCGCCAAAGATGAAAGAAAACAATAGTAAACTGACAATCGATAGTGTCAGTGACAGATTATTGATTAAGTGTATAGTTGTGTCTTTTCGCCACCAGATGGCAGTATTGACTTTGACAGCAACGAAAGTTCGACGTTCATGGTCTATCTGGGTCTATAGAAGTTTATTAGTATTATTCGCGGATTTTCTCAAATTTTGTAGAAAACTTTTATTTTAATATAAAAGGGCGGCGTCGAGCTTTTGCCAGTCAGTTCAGTTCTATTTTAGTTCTGTTGGAGAATCGATCAAGTGCGAATAGTGAATGGTGTGAATATAGTGAATAGTGATAAAGATAAGTGAAATAAATAGTTTGAAAACAGTGCAATTTTCGATCATACCAGCAACATCCACCGTCATGTATAAATATAAGTACCTGGATGACCGAGCTTTGCTCGGTAATTTTTTTTTATTACTTTTTCTAACCTCAAATGCAAACACTCATTGACTTCGTGTTACTTAACAACGCCATCTGCTAGAATAACTTTATTGCTCACAAAAATAGTATTAGTAGTTCGCCAATAGATGTCAGGAAGAGTCATATTTTTCAGATAAAAAAAAGTAAGTTTCGATAAAACACGAATAAAATGACATTTTCTAAAAATGATTCCTAGCTAGATCGATTTATCGCCCCCGAAACCCCCTATATACCAAATTTCATGAAAATCGTTGGAGCCGATTCCGAGATTCCAATTATATATATATATATACAAGAATTGCTCATTTAAAGATATAAGATTGCCTTCTATTTAGACAAAAGTGCTGATGACTCTTCTTTCTTCAGTTACATTCCGACACACATTGTCACAAGATGCCAGATTCTTCTTCCTGACTCCTCGCCTGATGGGCCCAGTAGCAACTAGACAGATTCCCAATTGGACATATTAGCAACTGGACATAACGTGTACAGTCCATGACATAATTCCAATACCGAAAACCTTATATCTCGCTGTCTATATTATGGTTTTGACCCAGAAGTACTTGTACTTGTATACAGGCTGTTTTCCGCCATTAGACCCTTTTTAATTGGGTCATTTTTGCGTGAGGATGGAGTAGGCTTGCCCAGCACCTACTACCCTCTCAGCTTAGTCGACCATGTGCAGAGAGAACTTGTCAATACTTCTGGAGCCAATTAAGCCGCGAGTTTCATCACGATGTTTTCCTTCACCGTAAGAGCAATGTCAATGTCCGTGCACCAATGGATAAGAAAAATCCATTGGTGCGCGGCCGGCCGGGATTCGAAACCACGACCTCCAGAACGAAAGTCGAAGTATCTACCACTAAGCCAACACCACTCCTTTGTACCAGTAGTTTAATTCGCCGAACTACAGCGTGCCTTGCGAGCTAATTATCATTAAAAAAATTAAAATTTAAATACCGGTGTCCGGTTTTCTCAAAATTTCATTCATTTCCAGTTAACTTTATGACACAGCTCCGCTATAAATTCAGCTAGTCACGGTGTAGTACCGAAACAAAAAATATTAAAAACTGTTTCAAACAGGCAAAGTAAAATACTGGACTGCTACCCTATTACCATAAACTTGTGTTTAGGGTATTATAGTAGAGCGGTGTTGACTTAGTGGTAGATACCTCGACTTTCATTCTGAAGGTCGTGGGTTCGGATCCCGGCCGGCACCAATGGGTTTTTCTTAAGAAAAATTTATGTGCGCTAATTGACATTGCTCTTACGGTGAAGGAAAACATCGTGATGAAACCCGCGGCTTAGTTGACTCCAGAAGTATTGACAAGTTCTCTCCTCTGGACATGGTCGACTAAGCTGGAGGGTAGTATGTGCTGGGCAAGCCTACTCCATCCTCACGCAAAAAGGACCCAATTAAAAAGGGTCTAATGGCGGAAAAACAGCCTGTATACAAGTACAACAAGTAAGGGTGTAGTATTACACCACTATGTGGTCAATAAGAACAAAGCAGAACACTTTAAGGCGCTCTTCCAGTACCGTGTGTAGGTATTCACATTACCTTAGCCCCCGCTCTCAAAGACGTAGCGTACTGCGTGCTAACTGTTATATTTGATCGATATGCAAAACATTTTAGCATTATTATCCACAAATATAGTTCCTAGAGGTCAAAACCTATCATTTGATTCATTTTTAGAAACAAATGTTAACTATTTTTGAATAAAACCCGATAAAAGATCTAATAATTCTCGGTTTTCTAACCTTTTTTTTATCGAACGAAGTTGTTCATATCATGTTTTCAACCACAATAAACAAAAATATGGTTATTAAACTACAATATCCATTTATATCCAAATAACAAAAAAAGAGTATTTGATTACTTAGAGTTGCTTAAACAAAGGTCGATTTTGGTAGCTTTATTAGCACCTGGCCTTAAAGACAGACAGACGGACAGTGAAGTCTTGTTACAGACGAAATGTATTTTGCTTTACCTGTACACATGTCCCTCTGTTTATTAGGGTTCCGTAACCAAAGGGTAAAAACGGGACCCTTTTACTAAAACTCCCCTGTATGTCTGTCTGTCTGTCATGCCGTATTTCGTGAACAGTGATAGCGAGACAGTTGAAACTTTCACAGATGATATATTTTTGTTGCCTCTAAAACAACAAAAGAAGTCGCCATAATAGATCCGAACAAAACTTTGTAGGTATATAGGTTTCACTCTTTCACCTACTCTTATACCTATCACTAACTATACCTACGAGTTTTGGCGGGAACGAGTTAACATATCGTGCTGCAGTTTTATTTTCATGAAACTTAGTTGTAACCCGAGTTGAATTGTATAATTCTGGTGGAATGTTATTCAATTGAGTTCTGTGAAAGTGCACAAGTGTAGTGAAAGTCAAAATCAGTGTCAAACATGAAGGTTTCTCGTTGCCTCCAAATCTACTATTAAGGTTATGGTAAACTTGCCACCGCTTTACTATAGCCCCTGACTTGACGGACTATGACGACTTTGACTGTTTTGACACACTTTAGGCCCGATTTATGAAAAATCGGGTCATAATTTGATGCAAAATATAACTTGACACTGGCTAAATGCACAAGCCGTGCGAAGCCATAATTAATAGAAAAAAAAACTATACCTACTGACTTAATGTATAACATGAAACATAGGAAAGGCTTTTCTGCTCAAATAACTATCCTAGATATTCCCAAACTAGAACGTCAATACATCTCTGTATAAGTACCTGGACTGAATCCTAAAACGATCTTTACGAGTACCTTTTACACGGAACACTTAGCCCTGCGCACAATGCAGCGGCACAACTGCGACAGATGACCCAGTCGCAACTCAAAATGAACGGAATTTTATTAATGATTTTCACAAACAGAAAAATAAATAAATTCAAAACCAAAAATTCTAAAAACTAATTAAATACAAAAATATAAAAAATAACAAAAGGTATAACGAAATTGACACGAAAAGAAGAAGAAAAACAGATGAAAGTAATGCTATATTGTCTGTCTACTTTAAATCTGATTTTTGTTTATTTGCTCGGTCATTGTGATGATTTTAATATAATAATATGCACACGATATTTTAGTATCTAGTATTATAAAGAGAAAGGTTTTTTTTGTTTTTTTTTGTTGTTGTCACGAACTACTGGACCGATTTTGATATAACTTGGTATGAGGATACAATGATTCATTGAATACTTCCAATATAGGCTACTTTTTATCCCGAAATTCCCACGGGCTCGGGAGTTACGCGCGTGAAACCGCGCATCGCTGCTAGTATACGATAGAGAACTACTTAATTTAGAGTATTATTAACTCTATAAAGTTTCATGCTTGTGCAGTTGTTTGACCAGGAAGAGGGAACAAACAAACAAACAAACAAATAAGCAAAGTTTCGGAATTATAAGGTACCGGCGGGTAATAAGGGCCACTATTTTTTTTGTAAACCTTAAAATCAGTGACAAAATAACAAGAAAATAAACAGATAAATTGTTTGTAAGAATAATTATAATGTAAATATTTATCTAATGACCTGTTTATAACTTGTTTTTACTATTTTTACGAAATATTAAGTTTATAATTAAGGTGGCAGGTAGCCCTTATTACCCGCAAGTACCTTATTAGTTAGGATTATTGACTACCACAGTTAAATGTCGTCCGCTCCACTGTGCACCACCACTTAGAAGCGACGATAAAAAATGTCGGTTTTATTTCGAAAGTCTAGACTCCATTTAGGTGGTTGTAAAGCTAATTGCTGTATGGATATTGTGAGATAGCACGATGGAAAATGTTTTTACGGTAATCTGGTACTTCTACTAGCTTTTATAAGAATAGCAAATGTTAACTGTTTATTCAGTTTTTGAAGTTATACCACAGTTATACTTCTTTAGCCGCGTTATGAGAAAATGATTTGGTTTGACATGGTTGTTATTACTATTGTGGAGAACTCAATAAACATATTTATTATTGAAGTGAAAACTTCTTTAGCGGCGTTGAGCACTTTTTCTGTAATGGGTATAAAATCTTAAACTCGCCTCAGGACACGTGACCTGATCGAAAAAGCGTAAGACGGATGGAGAGTAGACAGCTATAGTTTTAAAGTGTTAAATTTTTAATGTAATATAAATTGTCATGTTTGTGTACGATAGCGCAATAAATGAATATTGTATTCTACCACATAAATGATAGTACTTTTATACTGATAAAGCAATTGGTGCAAAATTATTCCCTAACCATTCCAAAATATCAAACATGCTCAACGTTAATAATCAAGTTTTCACTTCTGCCGGCACTCCCGGAGTGACACCCGTCTTTTATCAATAAACATACTTATTTATTATTATTATTATGATGAGATTAAAATTTTAGCATGCGCGCGCATCTTTCTAGAAGTATGACTTCGGTGCGATCTCTCCATACAAACTAACCCGACTGTTTCCTCCCTGGATAATGACACTAGCACAAATATTTTTGTGGCATAAAACTTATAACTGCCATGCCCCTATGTTTTGTTATTTTTTTTTATTTTTGCTTTTTAAAGCTTAATTTCTATGATAACTAGAATATGAAAAAAAAACAAAACAGAGGCATAGAGAGAGCGCCGGTACCCTTTCACCTTAAGGGTAGTATAGTCTACTCCAACTAATACATGTCCCAGGCACTGCAGCGCCATGAACAACATTAACTAGCTGCGCCCCGCGGTTTCACTCGCGTAAGTCCCGATCCGGTGGGAATATCGGGATAAAAACTATATTTTTCAGTTCGATCTAGCAGTTCCTGAGATCAGCGCGCTCAAAAAAAAAACGGAAGTCCTCAAAGATTAATAATTTTCCCCGTTTTTTTTTTCACATTTCCAACTGATTCTTCGCTCTTATAAATGGACTATCAAAAACAAAATTATTTTTTCAATTCGAACTAGGAGTTCCTGAGATTAGCACCTTCAAACAAACAAACAAATAAACTCTTCAGCTTTATAATAAATATTAGTATTAATAAATATTAATAAATAATAAATATTGCAGGACATTCCACACATCGCTATCTAGCCCCAAGCTAAGTAACTGGACTTGTGTTATGGGGGCTAGACAACGGACATACTACTTATATACTTTTCTTTTGTAAATATATACTTATAATACATAGAAACAACTAGACCACAGACAATATCTAAGCTTAAATACTTGTCTGAGGCGGGAATCGAACCCGCAACCCTGTGTTTGGCAGGCTGGCATGGTGACCATTGTGCCAACTGGGTCGTCTGTATAGATTAAGGTTGCTGGTAAAATCATATTTCCTGGGTTAGATGTAAAGGCTAATACATAGGGCTAATATTATTATTTATGTACTAGCTGCGCCCCGCGGTTTCACCCGCGTAAGTCCCGATCCCGGGGGAATATCGGGATAAAAAGTAGCCTATATGTTAATCCAAGCCTCAAGCATTCTATCTACATACCGAATTTCATTGCAATCGGTTCAGTAGTTTTAGCGTGAAGGAGTAACAAACATACACACACACACACACAAACTTTCACTTTTATAATATTAGTAGGATTATGATTAGCCCAAATTCTTTGAACTGAAAACTTCAATTCACAGGACAGAGAATAATAAATCTAATGCCATGGGATCAGAATGTACACCGATCAAAAACTATTCTTACGGGTGATATTTTAAATGAAGATCGATTTTAAAAATGAAAGTTAAAACTATGAAGGGTACCAAGAGAAGATAAAATAAATACAAAGAAATAGTCTTAGTGCCTTCTATTCCAGGCAACCTTTGAATGGACAAGAAGTTGAGGAAAGTGAGGGTAGGGTAAAAAAAACCCTTATAAGATAACTCTCTTGTCCGTCTGTCCGTCCGTGTGCCACTACCGATTTTCTCAGAAACCACATACGAAGTTTCAGACTC
This sequence comes from Idaea straminata, assembly GCA_951213275.1. Taxonomy (NCBI): domain Eukaryota; kingdom Metazoa; phylum Arthropoda; class Insecta; order Lepidoptera; family Geometridae; genus Idaea; species Idaea straminata. The sequence goes on from OX577862.1 coordinate 1,817,617, forward strand.
GTAGCTTTTCTAGTTTTAGAGCTTCCTTGATGAGTATTTTTGTCTTTTATATTTAGACTAGCTTTTGCCCGCGACTTCGTCCACCTTAAATCAGTAGATTGGACCAAGGAATCACGCTGTCCCATACAAAATTTGCCCTCCTTTTTCGCCCCTTTACGAGTAAAATTTCGGATAATCCGTTCTCTTCGAATACCTACATCATACAAAGAACACACCAACAGATCTCTACGATCAGCGGTTCAGGCTGTGCGTTGATCCGTCAGTCAGTCAATCAGGACAAATAATTTTATATGTATAGAAGAAGATAGTAAGATGTTTAGATAATTATTTTTTACAAGTTAAAGCAGTATTAATTTTCCACGAATTTCTCGTACAAAGCTGTTGGTATTCAGTACCTATAACCTAACAAAGACCTAGCTCCTATTGTTAGGAACACTAAATTAACTAGCGAGTAGAGACCTAGCTTGTTACTACCTCCTTCTAAATATACACGGTGTAACAAGGGGGGTGGATCATTGGTTGCTGGGGGGTGAGGGACCTCAGTACCTACCTATCGATTTAATAATAGAAATATTGCAGAACATACAGGGGGGCCTGTATTTTTTGCAATATTTAGTGGTTCAAAAGTTGTTTGGGTTTTAGTGAAATTTTAGTCAAAATCAGATTTCACCCTGAACTTCGCAACTACAGCCAAACTATCAGGTCTGTGATTCTGCGGTTTTTTTAAACAAGTTCAATAGTGGACCTTTTGTACTTCTACACCAATCAGAGTCTTAGTTTTATAAAACTCAAAATAAAACCATTAAAGTAATATTTTTTTGTAAAAATCTAATGTTTACGTTATCTTTGTATGGTTCTAAAAAAATGTTTTTACCGATTATTTCAAAAACTACTGGCTTTCATGAAAAATAAACCCTGAAAGTTTCATTTGTCTTAAGCTAGGGCATAATGTTGAAAAATGTACTTGATAGTCCAAAAAGTGAAAATAATCGATATTTTTAAGGAAGTTTTGATAAGCGTTCGTTATGCTAAAAGTAGAATAACAAGAATGAATCAAATAAAATCTTATATCTTTAAATGAGCAATTCTTGTATATATATAATTGGAATCTCGGAATCGGCTCCAACGATTTTCATGAAATTTGGTATATAGGGGGTTTCGGGGGCGATAAATCGATCTAGCTAGGAATCATTTTTAGAAAATGTCATTTTATTCGTGTTTTATCGAAACTTACTTTTTTAACAAACTGAAAAATATGACTTTTCCTGACATCTATTGACGAACTACTAATACTATTTTTTGTGAGCAATAAAGTTATTCTAGCAGATGGCGTTGTTAAGTAACACGAAGTCAATGAGTGTTTGCCTTGAGGTTACATAGACTAAGTAAAAAAAAAAAACGGTACTATCATTTATGTGGTAGAATACAATATTCATTTATTGCGCTATCGTACACAAACATGACAATTTATATTACATTAAAAATTTAACACTTTAAAACTATTACAATTATTTTACATTAAAAAGTTTATCTCTCCGAAAAATCAACTTTCATCCATAATTTTTTTTCTTTTCTTTCTCTGAAAAACGGAGATTATTTATTATCATTTTATTTCATTTATTTTCATTCGAAATTATTTGTTTGGTAAACCTACACCGCACATGTGGTTATTGTGATGTTATGAAAATATAGGTTAATGCTATAAAGTATAAACATATTACAAATATTACATTTATACTATGTAATATGTATCTAAAGGGTGTAAAAAGACCCTTAACGAAAACGAAAACCACATATTCTGCCCATCATTGGGATCATTTTTTTCTTCTAGACAATACCTGGGAAACCACAGGCTCTGGAGATATTGAAGGTCAAAGTGTCCATTTTTTATTAAACTTTTTTGCAAAATCGAATTCTAAGCGTTAACACAAAATTTTCTTCCAAACAAACATTATCAAAATTTTTAAATTTTCTTAACAAATTACGCATTTGAAGTTACAGAAATGCAATGCATGCCCAAGCGCTCACCCACACTGACATAGCCGCGAGCTCGTTCCACGCACACACGCGCGCGGTATCAGCTGTGCCCGCTGTCCGCGTGACCTCGAGTCATTCGAGTTCTACGCATAAATGAATGCGAGCGGCCGTGTTACAACCCCGCGCACGGCGCCGTAGAGAGGGGATAGCTGTCTACTCTCCATCCGTCTTACGCTTTTTCGATCAGGTCACGTGTCCTGACGCGAGTTTAAGATTTTATACCCATTACAGAAAAAGTGCTCAACGACGCTAAAGCTAAAGTTTTCACTTCAAAAAATACCGAGCAAAGCTCGGTCATCCAGGTATATACTAATAATAAGCAATGGCAAAAAACTAAATTTAAGTTTGTCTAATTCTATTCATGGCCGGCAAGACGTGGACGAGAGATGCTCGTGATAGACGCAAGTGGCAACTAATGCAGGGGGCCTTTACCCAAATCTGGGTATCCAATTCTATCAAATAGTCATTATATATAAAAAATATATATATAAATATAATTCTACAGATTCAAACCTACATTTTAATATTTCTAAGCACTACATTTTTTTTTTGTTTTATAAGATTGGAAATAAAGGCTTATTATTTTTTTTATTTTATTTATTTTTAATCCTATTCGCGACCGCTACGCGAGTGGCACACCGATTTACTGTTTCTACATTTTTTTTACATGATTGGTCTGCCTTTGACCCCTATTATGCCTGTCTGATGGTAGATGACGATGCAGCCTAAGATGTAGCACGCTTTCCTAGAATATCTATTCACTCGCGACATGAATACCCCCAAATTGTACATGTCAGACAAACGCAGGCAACTGATTCCATTCCCTGAAGGTATGGTAAGGAATTACGACGCATAACGCTTGGTGCGGACGGCTGGTATTTCCATCATGAATCGGTGCCGCATATCAGTTTGCCTGGTTATATAACAAAATAATGTAGATGGCAACAAATTGGGAACATCCTGGAGGTAGACCCTTTCCACAGAAAAAGATTCATCAAAATCGGTTGATAAACAAAGAAGATATGCGCTAACACCAATAAAAAAAACATACAACCGAATTGAAACCTTTTTTTGAAGTCGTTTAAAAATAGGTCGTGTAGTTCTGTTGCACACTCCCCGAAATGTATCCGATAAAAGACCGACAAGCTTGCGACGATGTTCAAGACTGAATCGTTTTGTTGGCAAGCTCGTCGTCACCGATGAGTCTCTTGGCCTGAAACGACTTTTCAGGCCTCTTTCATTGAATCCAGCCCCGCAGCAAATAGACCTTGTCAGTTATCGTCATGTTTTCATACTACTTATGCTGGGCCGGTGCCGCAACGATGATATAGACGGTGACCCTAAGTGAGTAGAGAGAGTTTCCCTAAGTTAGTCCCTTGCACAGTATTTCTACCCCATTGTTAACCCCAAACTCGAAAGATGATCTCAAACAGTTATCTAAAGGCAAACGTAGACCAAGAGACTTGAAATCGCCCGATAGGCAACTATAAAACTGCAAAGACCTTAGAAACTACATAAAAATAGGACCGGTTGTGGCTACAGAAACTGCGAGCGAACTTTCATCATATTATGTCAACAAAATGGCGGCTTTTGATAGTGTTGCCCAGGTGTTGCTTCCATAAATATCCTTTAATACAAAGGTTTGGTATTAACACGTCAACTATATTTCGATAGTTCTGAGAAACTATTTTGACATATTTATTAACAAAAATCAATCATGGTTGTACATACATGACTGACTATTATTAGTTCCAAGTACTTTCACCACCCTCAGTACTGCTCATAGCGTCAAAGTGTCGATGGTCAAAAGGAAGCATTTTATTGATGACAATCTCCAGTGCAGCGTAATACATAAGGACAGTGAATGTTTCTATATTTTTAATGTTTGGCAACAAAAAACTTGTGTCAATAAAATGGCGAATCCGTCGTAACAAATCTTGTCAAACATGGGGCGCTTGTTTTGGTTTTTTCCCATTGGTTTTGAGGGTTGCGTAGATACTTAAGAGTAAAAACGGGACCCTCTTACTAAGACTCCACTATCCGGTCGTGCGTCTGTCTGTCTCTTTGTCACCAGGCTGTGTCTCATGATTGGAATGATCCCGTGATAGCTAGACAGTTGAAATTTTCACAGATTGCCGCAATATAATGGTACGGAACCCATCGAGCGCGAGTCCGAGTCACACTTGGCCCGTTATATTTGTTTGAAGGGTGCTTTCAATCAACTGGTTAGTCAGTAGTCTGCATAAACCCTAAAAGCCTCCATGGACCTTACATCTGATCCCACAACTTACCACAGATAATATTAAACTTGAGTGAAAGTCAAAGGCCAAGTTTATGATAAAGACAAACTTGCTATCTGATATGAAACTCCGGTCCTTTGTAGCACAACTCATGTTTTGAGGAAGTAAAAAACTATGTTCTGCGTTATACCATAGATTGTTTTGTCTATGGTAATACTTAGTTTGAACGATAATACATACTTTATGTCTGTTGTACCTAGAGTGCGTTTCATTAAATATAGTTCCTATTCCATTGATGTTGGTAGCAATGCAAATAATTGTTGCCTTAATCCCTTAAATGTGCTGCCTTGAATTCAGGAAGACACGGGAGCCAAGACGGCATAGGTAGCCCCAACACCATCCTGAGGACATTGATGGAGAGGTGGGACTTGCCGATGCTTACACGCTGGATAACACTCCATGCAATTAAATAGGCTGGTATCGTATTTATCTGTTTTTATATTACGTTTAAGATGATGAGATGTCCAGAAACCTTGGTTTCCAGAAACTTTGATTTTGTAAAAAGAAAAAAATACCCTTAATTATTGCATGGTATAAAACTTTGCACCAATCAAAAGAGTATTTCTGATAGATCAAATCTTGGAAACAACATGGCAAATCAAAGGAAATTGGTAGTTCATTTCTGCAAATACCTAATTAATTATAGGTAAGTTATAATTAAATTACAGTGACAACACGTCACGACAGTCTTACAAGTAAACATTTAATTTATTGGACCGTCCCTGGCAGGGTTGCAGGGATGCAGGAGTGCAAAGTGAACGTAGAACGAGCACCGTCTTTGTGTCAATGAATGAATTTGTTGCTTGTTAATTTTACTCTCACTTCAAAGTTGTAACTGAAAGTACGAAATATTTGATAAGATATTAATAATACGTTATTTAATTATAATTAATTTCTTCCGACTGCTGGGCAAAGGTCTCTTTCCCTCCCCCTTTACAAATTTCCAATTATCTCTGTCCTGGGCCTAACTTGGTCACTCTTCGTTTATTCAAATCATCACGCCATCTTTTCCTCATAAAGCATATATTTTAAGTTATGGCACATTGTATTCTTGTGTGTATTTAGTGCTATAGCATAATTTTAAAAATAATACTTCATTTAATCAATTATTTAATTTTTATTTTTCGTTATTTTTTCATATTTTCTCAACATTTATACTTTCCCTGGACTCCCATAAATATTTCAAAACAAAAATTGTTATGGCGTGATCTAAGGAAATAGTAATTATTATTGTTACCTTTATGTTACCGGAAATGTATGAAATCTAGGAACTGTATACAATTCCAAAACCTAAAAATTGTTTATAATTGTATACAATTAATTCCTATGCATTGTATCCTAATTATAGGTAGGTATAAAATATAGATGTCTACAAACATCAGCAAAATTACTAAGTATTTAGATATCTATTTATTTGGTTTTAGATTTTATTTTAGATTTAAAAACTGTCTACGTAACTGTAAAACGGAGCTTTTAAAATAACCGCCCACGAGCTCGGAAACCACAATTCACCGAAAATCTAAACAAAGCTTTTTAAATTTACCTTTCAACACTGTAAAGATCAATGTTTTCATGTTTAAGTACAATGAAATTTATAACTTTTTACTGGAATAGAGAATCTGACAAACTTTCTTGAATTAGCAGGAATCGCGACAATGGCCAATTTTAAATTTAATATTCAGTTAAATTTAATGCATATGTTTTAAAATACTAAGCCAAAATGGACGTTCTAGGCTCATACACGCAAATCTTTTGTTCTAGTCTACAACTTTAAAGGTTTTTCCGGAATGGTGTTTAAAACAACATCAAAATATCGTTTCCATCATTTTCCAAAAATCTAAATCGGACCAGCCGTTTTGGAAAATTTTTAGTGCAAAAACAAACACACACTCTGTCACCATAAAGGCATATACCATCTTCGGTTCCTTCGCCGGTAAAAAACAAAAGATATGGCAAAAAAACAGTTTTAAATAACTTTAATGAAGTAAATAGGCTAAATTGAGGGTTTGGGGCGATTGGTCAAGGGTGTTTGGTCAAAGTACATGTTTGGTCAAAGGAGTATTTCGTCAAAATATACGTTTCATCAAAACCTCGTTCTGTCATGGGTGCATTTTAGTCAAACTACACGTTTTGTTAAAGGAGTGTTTCGTCAAACTATAAAAATCGAAGTATAAAAATCATGAAAAAAAAAGAAACTTCTAATAATATTTATTAAATGAAACGTAAAAACCAAAACTTAAATTAATTACCGATACTTCTTTGTGATTTTTTTTTCATTTTATGTCAATGACTAAACTTCTAAGGTGTTATATATAATATTGCAGGACATTCCACACATCGCCATCTAGCCCCAAGCTAAGTAACTAGACTTGTGTTATGGGTGCTAGACAACGGAAATCCGTTGTCTAGCACCCATAACACACTACTTATATACTTTTCTTTTGTAAATATATACTTATAATACATAGAAACAACCAGGCCACAGACAAATATCTAAGCATAACTACTTGTCGGAGGCGGGAACCCGCAACCTTGTGTTTCGCAGTCCGGCATGGTGACTTTTGTGCCAACTGGGTCGTCAACCAACCAACAAAATCTCGTAATAAAATCAACTGAGGTTTATTCTATGCGTACCTGTTTCAAAGTTTAATTTGATGTTCGCTCTATCACAGTTTGTAATTTAGATTTCTTTGTGTAAAAAATATTAAATTTACTTGACAAATTGAAATTCAGCAGAGAACCATAATTTCCATGGACCCTGTTTCCCCGTCTTTCCCAGTAGCTTAAATTGTTGAATGTCGTAACTATTATTATATGGGTTCCGTATATTTCTATTTGTTAAAATTTTTTGACATTTTAATAATTTATTGGGACAATATTTCAGGACACTGAACACAAAGAGAACGTCATCTAGTCCTAAGGTAAGCAACTGGGCTTGTGTTATGGTGACCAGTCAACTGATAGAATGGATACTTATAAACTACTAAGTGTACCCAGCGTTTTACCAGTGAAAATCCTTAATGAATATCGGATTAAAAATGGCGAAATCCAGGACTCAAGCTATCTAAATAAAGAGTTTAAACATAATCGGGTTTGTAATATTTTGCGTTAATATTAACAAACATACACACACTAAAACAAAAGGATAGTAAAACTGGCATTGACTGCGTTAAATTATTAAAAATATATTTATTTTATGATTGGTCAGAAAATTATAAAAAAAAGTACAAAATAAAATTCCTTTGGAAAAAAAACTGAAAAAAATAAAACAAAAATTAGGTACCTTCCACCTTAATTGAAAACCAAATATTTCGTAATAATAGAGAAAACTACTTAAAAATCGGTCATTAGGTAAATATTTGCTGCATTGACAATCTGAATAATAATTCATAATATGTTTATTTTCTTCTTATTTTGTCACTAATTATATTAATAGTTAAGTTTGTATTTATTATTATGTTTATGTTGTTTATTTTCTAAGTTTAAACACCCTACCCTTCACCTTCCTCAACTTCTTGTCCATCCAAAGGTTGTCTGGAAGAGATCGCTTTGAGCGATAAGGCCGCCCTTTGTAACACTTAGACTTAAGCTCTGATTTTTATTATTAATGTTATTTGAAATTAGTGTTTACAATAAAGAATTTATCTATCTATCTAACTATCTAATATCAAAGTTTTTAAGTGGCCCTTATTATCCGCTTACAACACTTTACCAAGATAAAAATAAAATTCCTTCGGAAAAAAACTTGTAAAAATAAAACAAACACTACAGTTTTCAAGGAACTATAGCTTTATCCTAACAAAAGACACTTGCACCATTTTCAACAAAATTACTTCGTGCTATAAAATGGTTCGTAGCCTACCCTTGCGGGTCCCTAAATGACCTACGTCAAGATTGTCAAGTCAAAAGGTAGAGAATGCTGATTGAGCAGGAGAAAAGGTGCAAAGCTTGCTGGGACTAAGTACCTTCAAAGCCTTATATCCTGGGGCTCTTATTTCCTAAACAACTTTTTAAATTGGTATTTTGTTTTTCTTATTATCCCATTTATTATGAAGACCACCGAATATCTGCTTTTTTTACATTCTTTTTTAACCCCCGACGCAAAAACGACGGGGTGTTATAATATAAGTTTGACGTGTCTGGGTGTGTGTGTCTGTCTTTGGCATCGTAGCTCCCGAACGGATGAACCGATTTTAATTTAGTTTTTCTTTGTTTGAAAGGTAAATTAGTCGAAAGTTTTTTTAGCTATGTTTTTTTTTGTTTTTTGTTTGTAACGATACTACTAAACCAAGTTTAAAAAAATTTTAATCTTAATTTCTATGATAATAAGAAAATGAAAAAAACCAAAACATAGGGTCATAGTCATTTCAGTTATAGGTTTTATGGCACAAAAATATTTGTGCTAATGTCATTATCCAGGGAGGAAACAGTCGACTACGTTTGTATGGAGAGAGCGCCTGTACACTTTCACCTTAAGGTTTTTCGTTTCACGTTTTCGTTACGAGTAACGTACATCGGCCGGCCGTGCACCAATGTATTTTTCTTAAGAAAAACTGATGTGCGCTAATTGACATTGCTCTTACGGTGAAGGAAAACATCGTGATGCAACCCGCGGCTTAGTTGGCTCCAGAAGTATTGACAAGTTCTCTCCTCTGGACTTGGTCGACAAGCTGAGAGGGTAGTAGGTACTGGGCAAGCCTACTCCATCCTCACGCAAAAAGGACCCAATTAAAAAGGGTCTAATAGCGGAAAACAGCATGTATACAAGTACAAGTACAGGTCAAAACATAACATTACATAACGCGTAACATTTTTTCTCGGCGATAAGAAACTACCTTCTCCATCCATTATACTCTGCACAAGTTCATAAGTTCCTAATTGCACATTGTTCACCAAGTCTGTCACAGTTGCTACTCATTTCCTACACTATTTTTGACTAATTTAATTACCCCGGTTCGAGTGCTCGTTTCGTAAAATTTACTGTAAAATTGTAATTTATACCACGACCAGGTGAGCGGTATGTTATAACAGATATTCATTATACTGACTTTTGTGAAGATTATTATTTTTAACCGACTTCAAAAAAGGAGGAGGTTCTCAATTCGGTTGTATGTATTTTTTTAGCCTAGTGAATGGGGCATTTTTTTGACGTCTTAAAGTCTTATAAATCGAATATCTTTTGCCTGCGACTTCGTCCGCGTAGAAATTAAAAATGGTTCTGAAAATAGGATTGGACCAAGGAATCATGTTGTTCCGTACAAACTTTGCCCCCTTTTTCACCCCCTTAGCGGTAGAATTTCGGAAAATCCTTTCTTATCGGATGCCTACGTTATATAAGCTTTTATTTAACTTGCAGTGTATGTAAGTATGTACGTTTGTTCGGGTGGAATCTTGCAACTTAATTTAAATTGACATAGCCTCAAAATTGTCCTATTTTCCATAGATTGTTAAGATGCACAGAAACAGCCCTCAACCGCTTTCTTATTAAATTTATTAACTAAGTGGTTTTAACCACCCTGCATAGTTAAAACCACTTAGTTAATTACAAGATAGAAGTTAATAAAACAACAATAAAACATTGATAATAACAACAACTATTCATTTTGACAAATAGCAGTTAAAGTTAACGTCTGGCTGCTAACCGAGACACCGTTTATATAGCTCTCGCAAACCGCACCGGTTCATTACTTTGTTAACGTGATATTGAACCAGCGGCACACGAAATTCAATTTCTTGGCGATCAAACGGCTTTAAAAACGGTCAGAAGAGGAGTAACTAATGAAAACCAAATAGTTTTAACGTAATTCGTAACGTACACCTCTATCACCTCTATAATTAACAAATATAAAAAAGGATGTAGCTAATCTAACCCGTAACATTCCTTCTAACAAAGAGGTTGGTTTAGCTATATCCATAACAATTATTATCGACTTGACACGATGAAACTATCCTTTTGAACTTTTTTTTTAAATTCTTTAGGAACTCTCATTTTAAACAGGAATTGCAAAGCCTACTCGTTTAGTCATAATCTTTTGGGGTAGGTAAATGTTCAGCAATGGGCCAGTGCCTGAGATGATGATGATGAAAGGCTAATAAAGATTTTAATAGCTGGCAAATTATGTGCTAGAGTCGGATTGTAAATTGTAATAATAACGTTACATTTTAATTTTTAATTGCGATAATTTTGACGAAAACAATTGATAGATATATTTTCGCGGGCATCCGGATAAGATTCACCTTAACATTGCTAGTCATGCTGATTGATCGTTTGAGATCATAATCATTTGTCTACTGTATTATATTAACTAACTTACCTGCATCAATTGTAAAAGTAGATAGGTATTCTGTCAAAATTATGTTGCAAAAAAAAATTCACCGAAATTATTCAATTAAACCCAAGATAAATAATTCGGTTCTTGAAAGTTATAGGTACCGATGAAATCATCATTAATAGGTTCATATCTATTCTGTACTAATATTATAAAGATGAAGAGTTTGTTTGTTTGCTTGGTTGAGTGTGCTAATCTCAGGGACTAATGGTTCTATTTAAAAAATATTTTTGTTTTGGCTTATTCATTTATTGAGGAAAACTGTAGGCTAAATATAGAAACGGAGCTTTAATGCAAAAATTTGCGTAAAAACGGTAAAAAAACATTCCTTGAGCTTATGTTGCATGCGCGCCGTAAACCGTTAAAGTTACGAAAAATCATGCAAAAAAAAAAACAGAAATCATGTATTGGTTAACTGTGTTTTCGGGTGTTAGGTTTACAGATTTTATGTAATATAGGAAAAAATAGATAACATTAGACATGTCTGGACCAGACGTTCAATCCTATGCTACTAATATTATAAATGTGAAAGGTTATGTCTCCTTCACGCATAAACTACTGGACCGATTGCGATGAAACTCGGTACGTAGATAGTTAGAGACCTGGATTAACACATAGGCAACTTTTTATGCCGATATTCCCACTGAATTGGGACTTACGCGGGTGAAACCGTGGGGCGCAGCTAGTAAATTATAAATATTTTAACATAATTAAAATTAACTTAGTCGCATAAGTAGGTTATCATTTGCAGTAGACGCCATGGGTTACCGCAAGTTTGCTCGCAAATAGGAGCCTAAAAAGAATATTTCTCAATTCGTCACTCCAACATATGTAAGTAGATAATAAGTTAAAAAAAATCGAACTGTCACTATGATTTCGTTTTCAAACCACATCCGAATGAAAATCCATCATATTTATTTGATTTGACCTTATAAGATAACGCGTGGAATCCTAATTCGTCCTATATAAGGAAGGGGATGTTAATATTTTCCTGCGGGCGTATATATCGTGCCGGGATCCCTTGGGCCGGCGTATCGCATCCCTTCTTTGAGATTGCCAGGGATGATGCGCGACACACGGTCTAGGAGAAACTTGAATAATAACTTTTTTCGCGAGCGCGTGTTTCGCTGATTCTTGTTGGATTTTAATGTAGAGAACTGAATGACATTAAATTCATTAAAGAATTTTATGAACTTGAATAAGAATTTTATTTGCGAGGGATAGTTTTTCTTGGATAACTGGATATTCTTGTTAGATTTTAATGTAGAGAACTGAATGACATTAAATTCATTAAAGAATTTCATGAACTTGAATAAGAAATTTATTCGCGAGCGCGTGTTTCGTTGCTTACTGGATATTCTTGTTGGATTTTAATGTAGAGAACTGAATGACATTAAATTCATTTAAGAATTTCATGAACTTGAATAAGAACTTTATTCACGAGCGCATGTTTCGTTAATTAATAGAGAACTGAATGACATTAAATTCATTAAAGAATTTCATGAACTTGAATAAGAACTTTATTCGCGAGCGGTAGTGTTTCGTTGGTTACTGGATACTCTTGTTGAATTTTAATGTATAGAAATTAATGACATTAAATTCATTAAAGAATTTCATAAACTTGAATAAGAACTTTATTCGCGAGCGCGTGTTTAGTTGATTACTGGATATTCTTGTTGGATTTTAATGTAGAGAACAGAATGACATTCAATTCATTAAATCATTTCATGAACTTTATGTGCTTGCGGTTCCACCCGTGTAACTCCCGATCCCGTGGAAATATAGGAATAAAAAGTATATAACACTTCCAATGAATCAATATATATGTATCCTTATACCAAGTTTCAACAAAATCGGTCCAGTAGTTTCGGAGCATATTCAATGCCAATAAAGAAACAAATCTTTCATGAAACCATGAAATTATTAGAGTAAGAGTATAGACGAAGCAGATTCACCTTGGAAAATATAGTTAGCAACGCCCCGCGGTTTTAACCCTGTTAGTGTTTCTTTAAAAATGAATTATATTTCCTACAAACACAGCATAGTTGCTACGAACTTCAAACTTTAACATCCCTTAACTTTGAGGTGGATTTCCAAAAATCCTTTTTTAGTGCGCTTTTACGTTCTAAAAGGAACTCCCTAAAAGGTTCTAAAAATAAATTTTATTTCTATTTCAATCATCTTTCGATTTTTTTTCAAACTTCTTTTGTTTTTTTTTCGATCGTCTTTTGTTTCCGGTTTTGATCGCCTTATGTTAACCACTTAGTTGAGTACCTAGTTTGACTACGAGGAAATTTATTCTTTTTGGATAAACTAGTTTGATCAGCACGAATATACAAAAGATTCAACCTTGTAGCTTTTGTAATTTAAGAGATTTATCGATGAGTCTTCTTCTCTTTTAGATTTTCTAAAAACAAAATTAATATTTCAACTTTTTATAACCAAATATTAAAGTTAATACGAATTTAGCATTAAAAAGCGAATAATTTAACTAATAAATATGCCTGTTTATTGTATCTGTCGGTTTATAATTTGATTAATGACAATACCACCTGTCAAATAAAATAATCCCTCAATAAACAAAATTTTCACGTAATATTTAATTATGGAGCGTTGATTTGTACTGGATTTTATCTAGGGACATGCATATCGATTGATTTATGCAACTGGTGATAAATTGATAATGAGGGCAACATCGAGTTAGTAATACGCCAACGAACTTGCTACACAGGTTACGACCTTCAAAACAAGCTCGAACTCACGAAGTTCAAAATGAAAAGTCCACACCGCTCTTTACCGCTTTCTAATAAATAATAAATGTAATAAATATTTCAGGACATTCCACACATCGCCATCTAGCCCCAAGCTAAGTAACTAGACTTGTGTTATGGGTGCTAGACAACGGATATACTACTTATATAATTTTCTTTTTGTAAATATATACTTATAATACATAGAAACAACCAGACCACAGACAAATATCTAAGCATAAATACTTGTCTGAGGCGGGAATCGAACCCGCAACCCTGTGTTTGGCAGTCCGGCATGGTGACCATTGTACCAACTGGGTCGTTCTATTTAAACCCTAAATATAATGTGAGAGTTTGTTTGTTGGTCAATTTTGTTGGCCGTGTGTCCAAAACCCCATCCGAAGATAAGAGCCGTCGAAGAAATTGAAGTAATATCACCAGTTGTTACTTGTTTGCTGGTAAACACTGAATATCTCGTCAGCTTCCAACATTTTCATGATGGACTCCGTAATCTTGTAGTTGGCAACACTAAGAATAGACACATTTATTCTTTGTTACAATTGTGTTCAGATTGACGAGATTGCCATAGTGGGAGCAGTAAACGTAACACCGATTGCTGCGTTATGTTGATCAGTTGGGATAACTTTTAGGTATATAAGCATACCTATTTCTTCTTATATACTAATATTATAAAGAATAAATATTTTTAAGCTATTGCATAGATTTTATCGCGGGCTTTGAGCGCGGCGACCGAATCAAGAAATTCCGTAACGAAAATAAAACCTAACACCCCCCCACTCCGCCTACCATGTAGTTCGGCCGAGCGTTCGCTTAACGTGTATGTATATGGTACGAAGCTCGCACGATGCAATAGCTTTAGCAGTCTTTGAGTGCCACACGTTTTGTATTTGAAACAAGAACTAAGTACACTGTTAAATTAACTTGTTAATAACTTTTAAACTCTACGTTATGAGCCTTCACTTTTGTTGTCTGTATATACCAATTACGAATGAAGACAACAAAGGCACATCAGACAAGCCTGAAATCACCACACAAATGTTTATTTTCACAAGAAAATCTCATTTAACTCCGTTTACAAAGCCAGAAACGCAAAGTAAACTCATTTTGGTTATAAAACAATCGATTCCAACTTTCTTTACAATAAACACATTGCCACTTAATAACTAGAGGCAGAGTAGACGAGGAACTTCTTGTCGGTTGAGCCTGTCGTTTTTAAGATAGGTTGCAAAAAATAATAATCCGTTAATTATTTTTTGGACCATACAAAGATTATGTAAAAATTAGATTTTGAAAAAAAAAATATTACTTCAATGGTTTTATTCTGTGTTCTATAAATCTAAGACTCTGATTGGTGTAAGGGTATAAAAGTTCCATTATTGAACTTGTTTCACAAAAAAGGCAGAATCGCAGACCTGATAGTTTGGCTGTAATCGCGAAGTTCAGGATGATTTTGACTTTAATTTCACTAAAGCCCAAATAACTTTTGAACCACTAATTATTGCAGAACATACAGGGGGGTTAAATCGATAGATACTGAGGTCCCCCACCCCCTAGCAACCGATGATCCACCCCCCTTGTTACACCGTGAAGTTTATTTCGTATGAAGCATATCATATATTTATCCGGCAATAATCTCCAATGTACAACTTTTGTGACCTTTACCATTAACTTGAAATTCTCATACAGAACAAATAGGTACTATTCACATAAAGATGCGTTCATACAAGGTTCGAATAATTTGTTTTGTAAGTATATTAAACTAAATTTAAGTTGAATTGATTTTTATTTCAGGACCCATAAACAAATTCAATAAAAAAGTCACAATTTCATTATAATTAATTTTACAGATGTCAGAATTTCATTTGAATAGGTACTTAAGGCTATTTATGCTGCCAAACGTAACGCGCCATAAATACACGTCGCTTGCAACTAACATTGTTGATTGTAATGTGTTTTGTTTTTCTTTTAAGTGCTGAGATAGAATCGTAGGTGAGATCTTTACCGACATTTTGGGGTAGTTTAAGACGAAAATTCCTTGTCATTTCAAAGCTAGACTTGTTTTAATTCTTAATTTTAGTATAACTTCAAAACTATAGGGAATTTTTGGCTCAAAGTCACACCCAAATGTCGGTGAAAATCTCACTTAAAATTCCATATCAACACTTTTGAGAAAAACAAAACACATTCGTAACAATCAACAATGTTCACCAACGAAAGCGACCGTTGCCGGTAGTAACTATTTAGTAGGCTGTGTACCAAGGTCGTTGGCGTATGAACCCACCTTAAACAATTTCAAATAACAAAAATACGCTTCTATTCATAAAAAAATCTGTATGTGATAAAATCGATGATTTAATACAATGTGTAAGGTTTTAGTTTTTCTAATGCAAGTTTAAATTATTATTTTTAAATTTTTAGTTTTTTTTTTTATTTTATTATCAAGAACATAAGAAAAGTTTGTATTTTATTTTATTCTTTTTAGCGCATTTAATTAAAAGCTTTTTTTTAAGATTTTTTAATATTAGAGATTATACATTTAGTACACTAAAGGGAATTCACTGGGCACGGGATTCGAACACACGACCTTCGGTCAACTCCTTTTAATTTTTACCATCGTCGATACGAAGAAGATTGTAAACTTTCATAAATAATTCCAATATGGACGCAGTTTAGCGTTTCAAATATCAAAACATTATAAAGTTTTAATTAGATTTCGTATAAACCATGATAAACATACAAAACGATGTACGTAAATAAACAGATTAACATATTCGCTTTTGCTTTTAGAGTCACAACTTTAAACATATATAGGGTGACCGCAGACTACGAAACTTTAAGTCTGCTTGGTACAGCACAACATAGCATAGCACAGCATCATTTGTGATAGCCCTTAAATGAGTAACATTCTAAATAAAAAAGCCCCGACTTTAATCCTCCATAACTTTCAGATGGCTGAACTATGCATGAACAGGAGAGCTCGTCCAGGTTTGAGGAAGTGGTTCGAATGGTCGCAGACTGGACCAAGTGGAGGACCTTTACAAACCGCTGGGTGGAAAAGATTGGTGGTCGCGATCTTCAGTCATGAAGTCAAAGTATTTTTTTTTTATTTCTTTGAATGCTAAATACAATTGTACATAGACCACTTGAAAACGTCTTAAAAACTAAGTTAGGATGTGTGCCTTCGGAACGCGCCCACCAATGAGAAGAAGGCACACGAAACTCATGGGGTTTTTTTTTATGTGATCACGCTCACAAAGGTCAATATTACAAATATTTGAAAGTATTATTTGAAATGGAGCAACTAAAGTCACGTCCATGGGTTGTTATCATTTAGGTAAGACGAAGTATCATAGTACGCCTTACTGCACAATTTATGCTTTATAAAAGTTTTGAACCTGGTAATAGACATGTCATATACATCTTTGGGTAATTTATTAGGAAGGATCGACCAGAGAGACAGAGAGAGAGAGAGAGAGAGATGCTTGAACCAAAACCATGACTCATAAAAATAAGATTATACTGCCCTGATGCCGACTAAAGTGTAGGTACTAAATGTATGCTGCAATTATGCAGCCGACCGTACATATAATTTACAAAAGTAAAGTATATAAATATTCTATACGTTATCTGACCACCATAATACAACCTAGTTACTTAGCTTGGGGTTAGATGGCGGTGTGTGAAACGTTTTACGATTTTATGTGATTGGTTCGAGGTGCTACTGCTCCAGCCATCGTTCCTCATCTCTGGCTTGCCTTAGTTGGTTGGTCTTAGTAAACACTGTCAAAGAAGCGGTCACCCGCCTCTGGCCTGTCTTGAACGATGGATGTCGATATTTGTCCAATATCAAGGGGTTATGGAGCCCCGGACCTTTGGACAGCGTGCGTGGAGCCGAAGCCAACGCTTAGGGGTCCTTTACAATAATAAGTTTAATGGCAAAGTATGATGTTGACATCAAACCGGCGATTATCTCTGTCTGCACTATAAAATGCAGCCAAGGACAACCTCCGGTTTGAATAGAACTATTGAAAAACTACAGGAGAAAACTACTACTTGGGCTATTGTGATGGGATGGTAGTGGACTGGATACTGGGAGACTATGAGTACTATGGCACCTGCCGTACCAATGTTCAACAAACATGTAAAAGTGGCAGGCGGAGACTTGCCAACTCTCAAACTGGGCCCCCCTAATCGGCTGAATCATTATTATTATATTTTATTAATTTACAACTAACACAGTGTCGTTAATTAGAAATGTTTCACGCGATTCGAACACTCGCCGAGTGTGAAGAAAAATAGGTATTTCCGTTTCAATTAATTAATAATTCGCTTGCTCAGTCTTGTACCCTGTACCCAGTTGAAAATTTAATGAGTCCAACGGTTTATAGAACGTCTTATTCTGTTCGAAAAGAGATAAAACATCTATACCTTAGTAGAGGTCACATTTAAATATGTCGTACAGCAAGGGAATGGAATTAGTGGCCTGCGTCTGTCTTTCCTGACGTGTTCAGTCACATTACCAATTAGCTGAACCCCACGTGACCTAGTGCTGACTCGCAAATATGTAAGATTGTTAAGTAATGCTACCTGATTCTGTTTTTTTACAATATACACTACTGTGTGAAACAGGATTTTTAGGCCTTTTAGGGATAGAAACAACACCTACGAAATCTCTAGGTATCTAGTTAAGTATGAAAGTAATAGGTAGTTAAGAACACAATAAATGAGGGTTGACACTATAAAACGGTTCCAACATAAACCACTGACGTGGATGGTGAACTGAACCACATTTCACCTTTTATTATTAAGTCAACATTGTTACCTTTCCTAGAGAATACAAGATAACCCTATAACATAATTTGGAATAGTCTTACTATAAGCAGCGTCGAACCCATACACCTCAGAGTCCTCAAACGAGTGAACGTGGAGTGAACCCAGTGGTGGGGATCGGCAATGCCTACAGCATGTTTGACTTATATTGATGGACATGACGTCACTAGTCGTTTAAAAACTCGTAAGACTTGTAAGAATACAATATAAAAAAATAAGCTCTGGGGATCAGCTAATTGGTAATGTGACTGTACATTTCCGGGGTTTTATAAACGCGATTGAACAGGTATCTTCTTGGGGCGCGTGCTACATCTTAGACCGCTTCGTCACCTACCATTAGGCAGGTGTGCTAGTGATCAAATATTGACCTACCATATACCAAAAAAGGCTTGTAAGACTTTACATGCTAAATCGTGTAAACGTTTTTATTGTTTACTCATATACTTTTATACGTTAAAATGTCACAATTATTTTATAATAAAACGTCAATAATAATGCTATCAATCAAATTAAAAAAAAAACTAAAACAAAAAGACAAAATTTAAATAATTTAGTTAAAATTATAATTAATTAAGACACAAATTAATAAATTAAACATTATGCACAACATTATTGCATCAAAAATGAAAACTCTGTTTAAACAAGAGATGTGAGAATCTCTACTGAGGCTGCATCCCCGATGATTGTGCCGGTTTCCATCCAGATATTCCCACGGAATCAGGACTTGGGTAAAACAGTGAAGCGCAGTAAGTCTATACTTATACTTATATACTTATTAATATTATAAAGTGGAAAGGTTTGATTGTTTGTTTGAATTGAATAGGCTCCGAAATGACTTGAACGATTTTAATAAAACTTGCTATGGGGATACATTGATTCATTGGGAGAGGTACTTTTTATCCCGATATTCCCACGGGATCGAAAGTTACGCGGGTGAAACCTCGGAGCACTGCTAGTATTTAATAAGGATGACTAAATATTAGATGTTCTCTCTAATTCTACTGTTACTAATTTAAATATCTCTTGTTGGAAGATGAGTTTTGTCACAAGTTTTGTAAAGTTTGAAGTCGAAGTCCAATTACTTAGTATTTCTCTCTTAAGTATCTCGGAATTTGGATGTAATGAGATACTTGGCTTTTACCGTCTGGGACGTAAAATGTTGCGGGTTCGATCCCCGCCGTTAAACAAAACAAAATGTGTGTTTATAATCTACACTATTTTAAGGGTTTCGTACCCAAAGGGTAAAAACGAAACCCTATTACTAAGACTTGACTGTCTGTATGTCTGTCCGTCCGTTTGTATGTCACCTGGCTGTATCTCATGAACCGTGATAGATGTGATAGCTAGAGAGAGAGTGAATTTTTCTCAGACTATGTGATGAATGGTGAATGATGTCATTTTTTTAGAAAGTGAAATATTGCAATTTTTTTAAATTATTAGACGAAGACAAAGTCCGTGATCTGATATTTTGATATCAGATCATGGACTTTGATCACTAGGCCAGAATGACTGTCAATCTGGCCTAGTGATCTACTGAGAAGATAAGTTCATGGAAAAGCCAGACCTTTTTATGAACTTTTCTTCTCAGTAAGCAGCTAAAAAAGAAAAATCTCAATATATTCAGTACTTACATAAAATCTGGATCCAATAAGATTAAACTATCTCACTAGATCCATTCCTTCTGCTGACACGATATGCAATTTTGGCCAGTATCACGTGAAGAAGTGAAAAGGTGGAGAACGAAACTTAATACGAAAATAGGTTAATGCGATTCTTAAATTGAACTATGACGATACTTGACTGAGTGGCGTAATTGGTTAGCGCACTTGAACGGTATCCAAAGGATGCGTGTTCGAGTCTCGTCTCAGGTGTAATTTTTGAAGACGCATTTTTCCTTTAAAAAATATTTTCAAATGGTAGATAAGTTTCATCTTATGCCAATTCCATACAATGCTTTATGTCAATTTAATACAAAAAACTGTCGATTAGCGATATCGCTAATGGAAAGTAATCATGTCTAAGGGGGAAGGAATGGGTGCGGTGAGGATCTTGGATCTTTTGAGAATGATCAAATACAAATTTAAAAAATTGTCTTAAAAATTAAGTTAGGTTTTGTGCCTTCGGAAAGCGCCCACCAATGAGAAGAAGGCACAAGAAACTCATGGAGTTTTTTTCTTTTTTGTGATCATGCTCACAAAGGTCAAATAACAAATGTTTTTGAAGATATATTTGAAATGGAGCAATTAAAGTTATGTCCATGGATTGGTACGACGAAGTATCTTAATACGCCTTATCGCACAATTTCTGCTTTTTGAAAATGTTGAATTTGTTAATGGACATGTCATATACATGTCCATTAAACGTAAAATTATTGTAATAGAGCTCACAATAAAAAAATAAATAATAAATAAATATTGCAGATTACACACATCGCCATCTAGCCCCAAGCTAAGTAACTAGACTTGTGTTATTAAACGACCTGCTTATTTTCCGGAGCCTACTACCGGGATCGGTGACGCACAGCCCAAACCAATTGAAACATCAGGTTAAAATATGACAAATCATAGTGTTCTTTTACCCGTGAGAAGAATAACTCTTCAATTTCCAAACGTTTTAATTTCGTCTTGATATCGTTCCCATAAATCAAACATACGATGTAATTACCAGAATACGACCGCTAGAGGTCCTCGCTTCGTTTGAGCCACATATGAAATGCGAAATAGGTTATTTCGAGAGGAATTAGGCAGGATTTGAACAGATAAAATCGGGATTTCGGAAAGGTATATAGAAACCTATTTATATAGTAGTTAGGTACTTATTTCATATCAAATTTTGAAGACTTTCAAATATATGAAATTGTACTAGTCGTTTACGTTGAATTCACTCGGTTTCTAATAAAATTTAAAAAAAAAACTGGCCAAGTGCGAGTCGGACTCTCACGAAGGGTTCCGTACCATTATATTCTGTTTTTAGTATTTGTTGTTATAGCGGCAACAGAAATACATCATCTGTGAAAATTTCAACTGTCTAGCTATCACGGTTCATGAGATACCTACAGCCTGGTAACAGACAGACAGACGGACGTACGGAC
Source organism: Idaea straminata (assembly GCA_951213275.1). Taxonomy (NCBI): domain Eukaryota; kingdom Metazoa; phylum Arthropoda; class Insecta; order Lepidoptera; family Geometridae; genus Idaea; species Idaea straminata. Next base: position 1,838,975 of record OX577862.1, read on the forward strand.
AGTGAAGACTTAGTAATAGGGTCCCAATTTTACTCTTTGGGTACGGAACCCTAAATTGATCGAAAGTGATATATTTAACTCATTTTAAAAAAGGAGATTTATAATTGTTTTGTTATCACAGTTGCTCATAAAGTGGATGCTATTAAACGGCTTTTAGGCTCATAATCCAACGTATTATGCACGCGTGCGTTATGCATTACCAACAAGTGCTATGATGTTATAAGTATTTTCTCTAAGTTCCTTGCGAAAAAGCAAAAAGTTACCAGATTTTGTTTTTAAATTTCGGTTCAGTACGATAAGCGCATAAAACCAATATTAGATTGTTTTATTCGCTTCGGAGATAAAATGAGGAGTCAAACTTTAGAACACCCTTATTTTGTCTTTCGGGAGTTAAGTCCTACATAACTCCAAAAAAAATCTTAACTATATTTGAATAAAGTATGTATTTTTATTATACCAGTAAATACTTACTTACCCATTTGCTTATAGGCTATTTTTTTTTTTTCAGGAAATAATTTAAATAAAGAAAACCACTTAACAATATTACAAACAAACATACAGAAAACCCAAATGTGTTTAGGGAAATCTCCTTATTTCGAAAATACGGAGGTATTACGAACCAATATCGCTAAACACTCAAGTCTTCGTATTCGAAGATATAGGGGATAGTGGGGTTATGTTGTACCTAGCGTCAATAAAACCGCTTGAGCTAAAAAAAAATTTCATGGTAAAGGATCATCATCATCAATATCGTCATATCACCCGTATACACGTCCGCTGCTGGACATGGGCCTCCCCATATGGCGCCACAAACAGCGGTCTTGAGCCGCCTCCATCCACCGACTACCAGCAACCGCTACAATGTCGTCGGTCCACCGGGCAGCTGGTCTCCTAACACTCCGGTAAAGGATAAGATTTACAAAATGATAAGTCTTAGTTCAGTGTACAGTATGCTGTAAAAGTTCACTATCAGTTTGATACAATAATATTATAAACAAGTATTGGACTTGCGACCTTCTTCTATAGACGTTACACAGAAACATAAATAGGTACTTGAATTCAACGTATTCATTATAATTATTATTTTCAACATGTTAGCTATGTCTTTAGTTGTGTGAGTGGTATAAGCCGCCACCCGCTACACCAACCGACGTGGGTTCGATCCACAGTTAGCGTTGTTATAATGTTCAAAAAGTGCTGCACAGGATTGTAATCGTTACGGTGGTGGTGTAATTTTGAGCGTCGATTGTCAAAATATATATTTTTTATGACTAACAGCACCCCGGGATTTTACCTGCGTAAGTACCATAGATATATCGGTATAAAAAGTAGTCTATCCTACTCCTAAGGATTCAATGTATCCTAATACCAAGGTTCCTAAAATATAATATACTCGCGACTGGAAGACCCCCAAATTGTACACGTCAGGGGAGACAGACGCAGGCAACTGATTCCATTCCCTTGCAGTACGAATAAGGTATGACGAAGCAAATCGCTTTGTGCTGACGTCTGAGATTTCCACCATGAATCGGTGCCGCATATCAGAACCTATGCTTTCATTTGTGACGTGACAATGTATTATAAAGCGATGAACACCGACATCCACAAAAAGTGTGACGTCATGTTACGGGAACATGAGCGTTATTAACAAGGTAACCATAGCAATGTTTTCTTATGACGTTATCACGTAAAATTATGGTCCGTAAACCAACTTTACTGACAATCATTTTGTTTTTGAAATTCAATGTTGAAATCTATTTTGCCCATGACGCCAAATGTTCCCCTACCTCCCCTAGAACTGATACAATGAGCTCCTAAATGATTATTGCCATAGATACCGAGAACTCATACGAGCAATCTTATAATGGCGTATAGTTCGGCTTCGATACAAGTAGGTGATATAAATTCAATTTACGTAAGAATGTCTAAGTACCCTCTTACTGGCTACGTCCTGTGGTTTCACCCACTTCTTTGTGTTATTTTAGTAGTAACTTGAAAATAAATATTGCAGAAAATTCCACACATCGCCATCTAGCCCCAAGTTAAGTAACTAGACTTGTGTTATGGGTGCTAGACAACGGATATACTACTTATATACTCTCTTTTGTAAATATACACATATAATATACTAGCTGCGCTCCGCGGATTCACCCGCGTAAGTCCCGATCCCGTGGGAATATCAAAATAAAAAGTAGCCTAAAGCCTTCTTCGATAAATAGACTATTCAACACAAAAATATTTTTTCAATTCGAACCAGTAGTTCTTGAGATTAGCGCGTTCAAACAAACAAACAAACAAACAAATTCTTCAGCTTTATAATATAAGTATAGATAGAAACAGCCAGACCACAGACAAATGTCTGAGCATAAATACTTGTCTGAGGCGGAAATTGAAACCGAAATGTTTGGCAGTCCGGCATGGTGACCATTGTGCCATCTGCGTCGTCAATTTTACCAAGTAAAATTGTTTTTCAGATTGTCAAAAAAGCAAATATTTATCTAATTATTTGTTTTCGACGAAAGGGTACTCGGCTCTCTCATACAAACATAAAATTTATGTTTAGCATAAAACTTATAACTACCATGAGCATGCCTCAATGTCTTGGTTTTTGTCATATTCTAATTATCAGTACCTGGATGACCGAGCTTTACTCGGTATTTTTTTTTTTACTTAATCTACAATACATACCGCCTAATAACTTACTCACGCAGCGTGTAGGTGATTTTATCGAAGGTTTATCTCGCTTTATAAATAAATACCCTAATAATGACGTCTTAATAGTAGGTGATTTTAATTTATCGTGTATCGACTGGAGCTCAAACATACCTAAAGTTTTAAAAAAGCGTTCGATGGAAATGCAGAACTCCGCTGACGAATTAATTAATATTGCTAACTACTATGGTCTTACACAATATAATAAATTTTTAAATTCCTCGGGAAACACTTTAGATCTTATTTTTTCGAATCTGCATGTGTCTGTTACTAGGTCTGACTCACCTCTTGTCAAGGAAGATATTGCGCACACAGTATTAGACATTTCAATTCCCGATACCTGCATTTCGACAATAAAACCGCCGAAAAGGACCAAATATCTGTTTAGAAGGGGTGATTACCAGGGTATGTCGTCCTTTTTCTCGGACCATGACTGGTCGTTTATAGTTAATAATAGTTTGCAAGATGTAGTTGATAATTTTTACTCCGTACTAAGATCAGCTATCTCGAAATTCGTGCCCCAAAAAACTATTTCTCATGCGTACAATTATCCGGTGTGGTATAGCAAGGCCTTGATAAACGTTATTAAAGAAAAAACCAAATACCACAGGCTTTGGAAACGATATGGAAATCCAAATGACTATCAATCTTTTTCATTGTTACGTTCACGTGTTAAAAAACTTGATAAAGAATGTTATATACTTATATTAATTTCTCACAACAAAACATTAAACTTTCACCTAAACTTTTTTGGAAATTCATTAAGTTGAAGCGTAATTCCAGCGGCCACTGCTATCCAAATAGTATGCAATACGGAAATAATACCATCACTGACCCTCGAGAAATATGTAATGCTTTTAATGATTTCTTTTGTAGGAACTTTAGTCCCCCGTTACAAGGGTATAACTATTATTCTGAGCATAGGTGTGTCGGGATTGATATTATTAATAACATACATGTCTCTATCTCCGAAATGACAAAAATGCTGTTTAATTTGGATTGTACCAAGGGTGCCGGGTGTGATGAAATGCCACCCTTTTTCTTTCATAAATGTTCAGACTCTCTGGCCTATCCGATTGCTACTATATTCAATAGGTGTTTTGCGGAAGGATTTTTTCCTGAGATCTGGAAAACAGCTCATATAGTACCTGTTCACAAAAAAGGCAAGAAATCTGCCGTTGAAAATTATAGACCTATTTCAATTCTAAATGTTTTAGGTAAAACAATGGAAAGAGTTGTACACAAACATGTGTACTCTTTAGTCGTGCGCTATATTCCTTCTCAACAACATGGCTTTGTTAAGGGACGTTCTACAGCTACTAATCTCTCAATCTTTACCGATGATGTTCTTCGGGGTATGGACCAGGGCTCTCAGATAGACGTCATTTATACCGACTTCGAGAAGGCGTTCGATCGTGTTGATCACGTCATTCTCCTCCGTAAGCTTCAGGAGCTGGGTATTCATGGGAATCTCCTACGTTGGATGGAGTCCTATCTACGGAATAGGTCTCAGGCTGTCGTCGTAGCGGGGTATCGCTCTGACTTCGTAGATATACCATCTGGGGTTCCTCAGGGATCCATAATTGGACCTTTACTGTACGCGGCTTACTTGTATGACATAGGAAACTGCTTCAATACTTCTAAATTTCTTATGTATGCTGATGATACTAAGATCTATGGATTTGTTGATAATGAAACTGATGTTCAAAAGATACAGGATGATCTTAACCACCTCTGTAATTATTACCGTCACAACCGCATTAGTATCAATGTTACAAAGTGCTTCCAAATAAGTTTTACCCGCAGGAGAAATAAGGTTTCACACCAGTATCATTTGCTTAACTCGCCTCTAAAGTTCACAAACGTTATTAAAGACCTTGGCGTCATATTTGACTCAAATATGACAATGACTGATCACATTGAAGCTATAACTAAGAAGGCGTACAAAAATCTTGGTTTTGTGCTGCGTGTGAGCCGACCGTTCTCCGACGTGGGTTGTTTGAAAATTCTCTATTTTGCATATGTGCGCAGTATTTTGGAATATTGTAGTACCGTTTGGAATCCTAACTACTTAACCTATGTGCAACAAGTGGAGAATATTCAAGCCAAATTTATAAAAATACTTAATTATCGTGCTCATACAGCGCCATGTGATTACGAGGAGTCCTGCAAAAGACATGGTCTTATGCAATTAAGCGATAGACGTACCCTCCTACAAATGTTGTTCCTCTATGATGTGTGCAACAACAATATTGATAGCCCTGACTTAGTTAACCATTTTCTTAGACTAAAAACACCTTCCAAGCGTACCAGACATACCAAGCACACACTTTTTGCCATCCCACGTACTCACACCAACTATGGTAGAAATTCAGTCATATGTCGTGCCCTGCGTTGTTACAACGAGGTATTTTCTGAGATTGATTTTTTCTATATTGGGAAACATTCTTTTAAATCTCAGATAGTTAAGTTGCTGAATGAAGGCTAAATTTTTCACTTTTATAAATAATATTATCTTTCTATTTATATAACTTTATACATAATCCATCCTCTGCCCTATCCTATCCTATTCCTATCCCTATACTTGCATACGTGCTTCCATATGAACTTCTCTTGATACTTTTTTCTTTTGCGACATATTATAATGTAATGAAATTAGATAGTAAGAATCTGTTATTGGCAGTATGTTTGTATAACGTCTAATAGCTAGTATTCATTAAGTGCTGTTGATTCTGTAAGAAACAAATAAACAAAAAAAAAAAATCTAACCTCAAAGCAAACACTCATTGACTTCGTGTTACTTAACAACGCCATCTGCTGGAATAATTATTGCTCACAAAAAATAGTATTAGTAGTTCGCCAATAGATGTCAGGAAGAGTCATATTTTTCAGTTTGTTAAAAAAGTAAGTATCGATAAAACACGAATAAAATGACATTTTCTAAAAATGATTCCTAGCAAGATCGATTTATCGCCCCCGAAACCCCCTATATACCAAATTTAATGAAAATCGTTGGAGCCGATTCCGAGATTCCAATTATATATATATACAAGAATTGCTCATTTAAAGATATAAGATAGAAATTAAGAGTACAAAAAAAACAGTCGACTACGTTTGTATGGAGAGAGCGGGTACTTTCCTCTTAAGTAGTTTTCCCTATTTTTTTTACGATATATTTAGTTTTCAATTAAGGTGACCCATATTACCCGTACCTTTTACAACTTCAAAAGTTCAAAAGTTTTTGAGTAATTGAGCAAGAAACATGCAGATTGGACGAACTTTAATATTTATATTAGAGAGTAAGAACAGTTAGATAAAATTTGGTTATATTATGTTCCGATAAGATTATTGTGTGTTGTTAATTTGAACGATTATGTTGCCTACTACTGCTGTACTGGGCTTCTGAATTCGATGGTTGTTTTTATAATTTTGGCTTTACAATCTGCGCAGGAAAAAAATTCCTTGTTGTTATTTAGCCTTTATTAGAAATTAAATAAAAAAGTCGGACTTGCGCACGAAGAATTTTGTACCATATTGTATGGGAGGCCCACTTAATTGGAACGCAATTCCTTATCGCGCTTTGCGAAAGGAGCTAGACGGAAAAAATTAAGACCAAACGACACTTTTTGCTATAGTTGTAAGCCGTGCGGCGTGCACGTGTTTCTCTGTCTGTCTCTTTCTCTCTCATAGAAAGCAAGCCAGTTTACTAAAATTGAGCCTACCAATTAAGTTTATATTACATTATATTTGTTAATAATAAAAAGTATATTATTATAACTGAAAAAAAAGAAATCTTACATTTCTTCACTAATTAATCGAAAGGAACTTCGTTCTATCCGGGTGTCCCTTGACACCTCTCATTTTATTTTATTTTTAGTATTTGTTGATATAGCGGCAAGAGAAATACATAGTTTGTGAAAATTTCAACTCTCTATCTATCACGGTTTTTGAGATACAGCCTGGTGACAGACAGACAGACAGACGGATAGAATTAGTATCTTCTAGACGCATATGCTACATCTTAGACAGCATCATCAACTGCTGTGAGGCAGGTGTGATAAAGGTCAAACATTGACCTAGTTTTAAAAAAATGGTTGTCTGTAAAGTCAATTTACGGACGATAATTTTACGTGATAACGTCATATGACAACATTGATGGTAACCGTAGCAACGTGTTATCGTTTCTATGGTTACCTTGTGAACGTGAGCGATGACGTCACACTGTTTTGTTAGTGCTGTCGGTGTTCATCGATTTATAAGAGGTTTTCACGTCTAAAAAAGCCGCTTATCCCGGTTGCAAGGTCTAGTAGCTGTCGTAAAGACCTTTTTTTTTAACGAGGAGAAATGCGCCTTATGCACCGTCCCACCGTTCCGGGGGAGCGGCGGGGATGTGTGGGGCTCCCTGCTGACCTGAGATGGTGGGCGGCCAGAAGTTTACTCACTAAAACTCCTCGGTGTCCCTCTCTTCACCGTAATCCAGGAGGAAGTAGGAACTGTTTGCACATACAACTACTTCCCCCTGGGGTGACTGTCTCGATAGAACCTTCCGCTAAAAACCCTTTACAGGGAAAAAACCGTCTCGAGAGGCGGCGCAGGACACGCCTGTCGTAAAGACTTAAAATAACTGTGAGTGAGCCGCACTACTTTACGAGGAAGAGTAGATTGTAAAGTTTAGCAGGTACTATCAGACATGGTGGGATAACGCGACACATATGGACCGTGTTTGGACCTAATTACTACTCTCGTACTGATACTCGATGAGTATAGAATGGTTTTTACAGTTTATTCCTTTAGAATAAATTTAATTCAAAGCTGTATAATGCGTTACGAAAGAGTATTTAGCAAATCTAACGTCTAAACAAAAGAAGGTAAAAACAAGAAGCAAAGAGAAGTTGAGCTCTTTACCTGCCAACTGCTGCCTGATCGTGGTACATATTTATACTTGACTGCATAATAATTCTTACAAGAACCTTCTCCTGACAATAATAAACACTAAAAAAGAATTAACAAAATAGTACCAGCCGTCAGCGCGTGATGCCGTTACCAAGGAAAATAGAGATTGATTTTTATATAAATAGACTAGCTGCGCCCCGCGATTTCACCTGCGTAAGTCCCGAACACAGCGCCATCTATTGGGTGTATTTGCAACCTAGATGTCAAACAGTATTGAAGAATTTTATCGATGAAACAACGTACACCGCCATCTATGAGAACTTCATTAAACTAAACAGTAAATAAACACTTGCTTAAAAAAACCATTAATTGATACATTTTATTCGTTTACATTCACGACATAAGCGAATAATTGAGATGATAACTATCATATCAAGTTAGACCAAAATACGGGTACATGTGTAATTTGATTGAAATCGGTTCAGTAGTTTTGGAGTTTATTGGCAACATACATCGTGACACAAGTTTTTTATATATACTGATAGATTAGCTACACCCAGGCTTTTTCTCAACAGTACTTTTGCAAAGACATGAGTGTACGATTATTTTGTCATACCTTGACTATGGAAAAATATGTTTTATAACTCCAGTGCAATAAGTGCTAACTAACTGCAATAACCCTCACCAGCGTATCCCCTGATCTTTATATTGTGCTTCGATAAAGTAGCTTTCTATCTGTAAATCGGTTCAGTAGTTCATAAGTTTACATATTAAATTTTCAAACATCCGTCAATTTTTAACTCTTTATAATTTTAAATATAGATTGTTACCATCTATAATGGAATAGTTATAAGTTAAATTATTCACAACCTACCAGTAAAGCTGAATCAGTTCTTTTCCATCCAAAGGTTGCCTGGAAGAACTCGCTTTCAGCGATAAGGCCGCCCATTTGTGCAACTTATACTTTCTAGCTATTACTTTACTTTGTGTTTATCGTGTTCTGTTTCTTTATGTGTTATCTATCTATAAATAAAGTTATCTATCTATCTATCTATCTACCGACCTAAGGTTGCCTAGAAGATATTTCCATATTTTTTTGTTTGTATTCAATGTTCTTTGTGTGTTGTACAAATAATGTGCTTATCTATTTATCTAATATTTTTACAGCCTTTCTGTATTCACTATATATCTTTGTCCCTCTCAGACGGAAGATACTACAAATCTTCGGCCGATAAGGTTCCCAGTTTAATTAGCTTTTGTTTTTACACTAGTTACCTACAACTGCTTCCGAGTTAGAGTAACCTTGCTAGGGTTGCCACTTGCAAGTACTGGTACGGTTTTTCTTCTTCTTTTCGCCCTTATCCCTATTTATTTGGGGTCGTCGCAGTACGTTTTCTACTTCCATTCACCTATAGAGGTAAAATTGGAACAATATATGAAAGAGATGTATGAAGACTAATAATAGTCCATCAATAGTCCAAGAATAGTCTCACGCAGTCCATCTATCTTTTCTTGGGGCTAGCTAGATTTTATCCATACTAATATTATAAAGCTGAAGAGTTTGTTTGTTTGAACGCGCTAATCTCAGGAACTACTGGTTCGAATTATAAATTCGTTTTGTGTTGGATAGGCCATTTATCGAGGAAGGCTATAGGCTACTTTTTATCCCGATATTCCCACGGGATCGGGAGTTACGCGGGTAAAACCGCGGAGCGCTGCTAGTTTATTTATATTTCTTTTCGTGGCGGCAAAAAGTTTAGTTTAGACGTCTGTGCCGGTCGAAGGCCGGTGGAGCGGCCCAGGTATCGCTGGAAGGACACGGCGGAAGCTGACCAGCGCGAACTTCAAGTCAATAATTGGCAAGAAATAGCGCAGGGAGCGTTGGAAGACTCTTGTTTCAGAGACCAAGATCCACTTTGGGTCGCTGAGCCAGCGGAGTAAGTAAATGTCTGTGCACATTTTCCTTATTTTTCGAAAAATGCCTATTGTCATTTTTCGACGTGACCACGTAAAAAAATAGTGACCAAGTCGTTGTGGCCAAAGTCAAATTATTTTGCATTGTTAAAATGATAGATTGTGATAATTAAGAGACGAATATATTATTATATTTCATTTTGCTTTTTTTTGTCACTCTTTTAAGGCAGCACCGATCCGAGGTATATGTAACTAATTTTTTTAACACGCTATATTAGGAAAATATGTTTCTTTTTTTTAAATTTTGCTGCTATTTTTATAATTTTTATTTTATTAACCCTGTCTAAGGAAATTTATTGCTTTTATTTTATTTTTATATTAAATTTATCTATATATATATAACAATGTTATATTGGTTTGTGTACGCTTCAAAAACTCAAAAAGTTCAGCACCGATCGAGCTGAAATTTTAGAATGATATATAATCCGCGTCAAGGATTGTTTTTTTCTAATTTTTCCATCAGTCACATATCCTATTCTTCATTTCATGCTTAGAGTAAAAAAAACTCTTAGCAAATACCACACTCGAGTTATTTGATACCTACCACTGTGAGTATGGTTATTTTAAAGACAATTAACACCTAATCACTGGCAACCCTAATTCTATCTTTTGTCCTAACATGGTTATTTATATTATAGGTCACGTGCTAACGTTAGAACGTGAAAGGAATACCTACTGGCATCGATTGTCGCAAATGAACACTGTTACAAATGTACACATCGTTTTATGTACGGATATTATGTAATAATGTATGTACAATGTACTTACTAGTCTGTACATAAATAATATATTACAAATATATCTATCTACATCTATCTATACTAATATTATAAAGAGGTAACGTTAGTAACATGTTATTGTATGTTTAGATAGATAGATATTCATTTATTGCACCACAAGAATGTTTGTTTGCATGTTTGTCTGTATGTATGATGGGGGTAATCTCCGAAACCACTGAACCGATTTCAAAAATTCTTTCACTGATATAAAGGTAAATTATTAGGGATGAAAATAGGTTATAACTTATTTTCAAAAAATTAATGATCCGTAAGATAATTGCATTATTGTAACCCAAGGAAGAAAACCCACAACAGTTTTTAGCGTGCACTGTGAAAACTATTGATGATAAAACAAAGTAATGTATTATAAGTTTGTAGGCCTTATTGTTTTCTACAAAAAAAGTCCGCGATAATACCCATCTATTAAAATTTACGCGAGTGAAGCCGCGGGAAGCAGCTAGTCTATACTTCACTACATAGTATAAAATAAAGTCGCTTTCTCTGTCCCTATGTCCCGTTGTATGCTTAAATCTTTGAAACTACGCAACGGATTTTGATGCGGTTTTTTTTTAATAGATAGAGTGATTCAAGAGGAAGGTTTATATGTATAATACATGCATAATATAGCCGTGCGAAGCCGGAGCGGGTAGCTAGTCTATACTAATATTATAAAGCTGAAGAGTTTGTTTGTTTGTTTGAACGCGCTAATCTTAGGAACTACTGGTTCGAATTGAAAAATTATTTTTGTGTTGGATAGTCCATTTATCGAGGAAGGCTATAGGCTACTTTTTATCCTGATATTCCCACGGGATCGGGAGTTACGCGGGTGAAACTGCGGAGCGCTGCTTAATAATAAGTGTTGGATTCGGTAGGCAATAGGAACGCCTAAAACCCCTTATTAATATTTAAACAAGCTTTTGATAGTTATAGAATGTTTTGTCAGTATTTTTTCTTTATCCGGTCAGTTCTATGACCGGCCATTTCACACTTGCTGGAATATACTATCGCGTCCGTAAGCCGCGTCCGACAGCCGCGACTTATAGGCATCTTTGTAATGTAAATGTATGTAACTGTGCACACTATCGGACGTAAGTCTCGGATGTAACCTTGGGCCGCCCTTGAGCGTTCGGACGTCCGCGGACGTCCTAGAGCGATCTGGGCCGCTGGATGCCAAACGACCGTGCACACTTATCAGTCGCAACGAACAGTGTGTCCCCGGCTTTACAAATGCCAGATGAACGAAAATGATAAAATTATTATCTACACTAATATAATAAAGAAGAAAATGCTGAGGAGAGGAAAGTTTTTTGTTTGTAACGAATAGACACCGAAACTACTGGACCGATTTTTATGAAACTTGGTATGAGGTTAAATTGATTAATTGGGAATAACGTAACTTTATCCCGATAGGTATTTCCACGGAATCGGGAGTTAAGCGGGTGAAACCACGGAGCGCTGCTAGTAAATAGTAAATATGATAATCGGCAATAGGAAAGCCTAACACCCTTATTCATAAAAAACGGATGGTTAAAAAATGTTTGTCAGTTTTGCACTTTACAAATGACAGCTGTGCGAAAATAACAAATATTTTTTTACTATAAGACTTCATTTTCATGAATAAGGTGTGCTAAGAAAAAAAAAGTTGCATTACCATTTTGTTGCTCTACCATTTCACCCGACTGCACGGAAAGGGTTATGTATTAAGTATTGCAACTTTTAAAATGTAGTTCTGGACTTTGCACCTCTTTCTACAAATAAATTATACTTCAACTAATAAAAAAAATACAACGATACTCTATTCACATTAAAACAATTACAAAATAAGTACATAAAACAATAACAAAGTAAAAAATCAAAAAATTAAAACTAAACCTAATCGAACAAACCCCTACCCAGCGTTCCCGGTGCAAAGCTGGACAATATGCAATCAGCGTTACCCCGCTGAACCGCTATCGACAGCCTTTGCACCAGGAATGCCCTGGAACGCGGATCAAACCCCTGTCACGGAGGCGACGGCCAATCTCCCTCACAAATACTCTAAATATATAATTAATAATATTGCAGGACAATCCACACAGCGCCATCTAGCCCCAAGTTAAGTAACTAGACTTGTGTTATGGGTGCTAGACAAGGGCTATACTACTTATATACTTTTCTTTTGTAAATATAACTTATAATACATAGAAATAACCAGACCACAGACAAATATCTAAGCATAAATACTTGTCTGAGGCGGGAATCAAACCCGCAAACCTGTATTTGGCAGTCCGGCAAGGTGACCATTGTGCCAACTGAGTCGTCAAATATAAGTAACAATAAATTTAAATAGTCACTTTAACTTATTAGTGATTATTTTCTTATTATTTTCTCCCCTGTTAGCATAAGAGCCCTTTCCATCTTTAGATACTTTCCAACCCCCTCCCCCTAAATTCCCCCCTATATCCTATCAAAGAGAAACTTCTGCCAGGATATCGATAGCTCAGACTTGGAAGTTCGTAAGTTATTTGAAATTTTAATTAGACGCTTCAAAAGATAGATCTAATCATATTTTTACCTGGAATCTTACTTGGGAAAATTGAGAATGAATACTACTGAAGACAATGAATACCGGAAGCTGAAGAAATTTAAGTTTTCGTAAAATATACAGGATGCTACCGGTAAAAAGTCAAAATGTAACGGTATTTTGTAGTTTGTTAGTAGCTAGTGATTTGTAAATAGATAGCTTTTGCCCGCGACTTCGTCTGCGTAAAAGTCGAAAATTGACAAAGGAATCACTTTGTCCCATACAAACTTTGCCCCTCGATTTCACCCCCTTAGGAGTAAAATTTCGGAAAATCCTATCTTATCGGATCAACTTTTGAGGGCGATTATCAGAATATCCATATTGCAAATTGATACAATATTTATTTTTTCAGACTTCTTGTCCATGTGCATACAAAAAACAGAAGCGAACCTAAAATGTTGTTTTAAGATGAACTTGGATCTCTAATACCACTTTATGGGGTCAATTTTATTATAAGTTATAGCCCTCCACGTAAGCTTCTGCAAACATCAATGAGACAAATATAAAATAACTAGCTGCGCCCCGCGGTTTCACCCGCGCAAGTCCCGTTCCCGTAGGAATATCGGGATAAAAATAGCCTATATGTTAATCTAGATCTTTAGCTATCTACATCCGAATTTCATTGCAATCGGTTTAGTAGTTTTAGCGTGAAGGAGTAACAAACATACTCACACACACACACACAAACTTTCACATTTATAATATTAGTAAGATATAATTAATATTGCTTTTTTTAAGCAGCTGTTACTCTGTAGAAATCGGATTTGTTACAAGTGTTTTGGTAAATATTTTTTAATGAGGTACTGGAGAACCGAAGCAGAAGAAATCTGAAAGTTTGAGACCTAAAGTTTTAGTACCTTCCAAGTTCGATCATAGTTATAGCCTCTGTCCAAAAACAAAACCGTAAATCAATACAATTAAATCGAAATAATATTTAAGCATCTTATAACAAAAAGCTCAAAATCTAGCTACCTAGATCTAAACCCGTATATTATGAAAGTTTCCAGCAAATACAAAGTAATAAAACTGATATAAAGTGTTAGAAGCGCGACAATACGTCCCGGAGTCGGCTGATTGCCCGGAATTTTCCGGTATCTACCGGAATTCGCCGGAACTCCGGCCGCGACGATCGCGGGCTGACTCGGCGCACTGTTATGTACCGGACAAATAAGAAGCTGAAGCGGTTTATTCAAATACTCAAAGACTCAAATACTAATTTATTCATAATTTCAATTATACATCATTTCAAATTATTATACACATATCATCACACTTACTTAAAAATAAGCAGAGATTCTTAAATTCACATGTAATTAGGTATTTATATTTTAAAATATCTCAAGTACAAGAATAAAAATTAAAAAAATTGTTTACTTAAAACATTTGATAATTTATGAGTTTGGTATACTAAGTGTTTTTATGCGCACCTAGGAACCTTATCGAATTACTTTAATCAAAAATCATAGGTCATCGCGTTTGGTTTGGTGTGTTGAACATCCTATGAAATAAACCTTAGGTTTACTAAATGGTTGATGGTCCGTCATAGTAAAAATGTATAAGCGTGTTTCGTAAAAGCGTAGTGAACCCGTTTTCGATACGCTTAAGATGTGTGCTGTAAGGCATTATTTTTTCGCCGCAAAGCCCTCCATCGATGATAGGCCACAAAGTTCACCGCGGCATTTTAAGTTACTATATCTGTTGGTTTACTCCAAAAATTCCCTACTCATTGCCGGACTTTTGGACTAAAAACAGTGAGATGTAACAGTTATATGAGTGGTTATCTCCGAACTTCGCATTCCTTTATGACACAATAATTTGACGCGTCTTCAAGCAATATGCGAAAGCACCCGAGGGATTATGAGTCAATTTCTTACTTTCGTCAGAGCCTTACTTTCAGAGCCTTACTTTCGTGTGGTCAAGTTTATTTCGCAAAGACGTTCTATCTCTAGTTGACATCAACACTTAATCAAAGTTAACAAATCTATCTTTATTTGAACTTTTTTTTAATCAAATACCTACTGAAAGTTTTTTGTGTCGAAAAGAAAGCATTTAATATACTTAAGGTATTTTAATGCCCTCTTCTGCTCGTCCGTTAGACCATAGACAAACGAATTAGCGAACAATAGGGCTGTGTTTACTTAGAAAGTTCCGTCGGGATGGATTTTATAACGCTTACCGTATGAAAAGTGTACCAGTAATTGATGTTCCGAACTAAGGCTTTTAAGGGGATTCTTCACCGGATTCGTGGGAAATTTTTATCTTTTATTTTTTGCTATTGTAAAAATAAAAGATAAATTTCCCGCATATCGCGGTTTTATTCGCGTAAGTCCCGATCCTGAGGAAATTTTGGTATAAAAGTAGTTAATGTTACTTTCAAAGATTCGGGTTTCATCATTGTCGGTGCAATAGTTTTAGTTTTTATTTATACAAATAAAAACATATTTCTATTACTGTATTGGTGTAGGTATATAATATATACCCAGTTAGAAATCACAATATTACCTTAAGTTATTTAATAAATCTAAATCACAATTGACAATAAAACTGGCTTTGACACTCTCCGAAATCTCGAAACCCATTTATCGAAAACCATTTACTATTAAAAGACACTTAGGTACCTACATCTGGAGAGTATTTTTAAATGCGGTGACTACAAAATAACCTAAAGTATTTTAATAGTGTAAGTAAAAACTGTGTTGTTTTCTAAACATTTTTTTTATGGCAGGACTTGCATTCCGACCAACTAATTACGCCTACAACACTAATTCAAAATTACATTGAAGAAAAAATAAAACTTAAATGTTAAGTGTTACAAAGGACGGCCTAATCGTAAAAAGCGATCTCTTCCAAGCAACCTTTGAATAGACAAGAAGTTGAGGAACGTGAAGGCCCTACCCTTCACCGTGTCCAAACTAAGGGAATTGAGTACGAACTGGTTGATCAGATAAAAATGAAAGTAAATTTCACGCGCAGGCGGTGACACATCCTTTTAAGAGAAGATCCCTAATATTTTGCAAACAATATAGAGGAAGAATCTTTTGCATAGTGTTGTTACATTAATGCGTATAATTTTACTTTTAGGATCTTCGCGCATCATTCCATACTGGCATCGCTCCGCGGTTTCACCCGCGTAACTCCCGATCCCGTAGGAATATCGGAATAAAAAGCAGCCTATGTTACTCCCAATTAATGGATGTATCCTTATACCAAGTTTCACGAAAATCGGTCTGGTAGTTTCGGAGCCTATTCGTTAAATATAAAAATATTATATGTTCTCTGATAAGTTTGTTTTTATGTTTGCTAATCTCAGGAACTACTGGTTCGAATTGGAAAATGAATTTTGTGTTGTATAGTCCATTTATCGAGGAAGGCTATAGGCTACTTTTCATTTTGATATTCCCGCGGGATTGGGACTTACGCGGGTAAAACCGTGGAGCGCAGCGAGTCGTACATAATAGATGTCAATTCCTATTAAAACTAAGTATATACCTATCGAGTTAACTAAACCACGCTCTTCTTCAAAAATAACTAGTGCCAATATAACTTATACATACTAATTGCTTGATAAAGATTTCATGTAAACAAGTAATATTGAATACGTGACTTATCTTCCTGTTATACCAGACGATCGACCTTTGTCAAATCTAAGCGTGAACGCGGAGGAAGCCGGATTAATATACCTACTAACAATGGATATATGCAATACATACTTAGCTGTAAGTACATAATTGTGAAGAATATAAAATAAATAAATATTGCAAAACATTCCACACATCGCCATCTAGCCCCAAGCTAAGTAACTACGCTTGTGTTATGGGTGCTAGACAACGGATATACTACTTATATACTTTTCTTTTGTAAATATATACGTATAAATTAAAATATATACATAGAAACAACCAGACCACGGACAAATATCTAAGCATAAATACTTACCTGAGGCGGGAATCGAACCCGCAACCCGGCATGGTAACCATTGTGCCAACTGGGTCGTCAAATATGGGGGGGGTGATTTGACTTCTTCTTCTTTTAGAGTGAATGGCGCTCGAACTAGTAAAAAATTCTTGCCCAATAGTTAGCCACTGCAACTGCAGCAGCATTGGCCTCCATCAGATCCTCCAATGTGCAGATGTTAGGGCACACTGGGCATTAGAGTAGGTGCACCGTGGACTGCGACGGATCTGTGGAGATCCGTCGCAATCCACGTGCAAGGAGCAATGCAAGTGTGGACTTGCATTGCTCCTCTCTCTGTGCCTTAAACACCTAGTTGACGACCCTGTTAGCACAATGGTTACCGTGCCGGACTTCCAAACACAGGGGGGTTTGATTCCCACCTCAGACATGTATTTATGCTGAGATATTTGTTTGTGGTCTGGTTGTTTCCATGTATTTTAAGTATATATTTACAAAAGAAAAGTATATAAGTAGTAGGTATATCCGTTGTCTAGCACCCATAACACAAGTCTAGTTACCTAGCTTGGGGCTAGATGGCGATCTGTGGAATGTCCTGCAATATTTATTTATTTATTTATTTGCTCAACTTTTGGTGTTATGACGAAAACTCTTCAGTTTTAGATGGATAGATAAAGTTATTATTTAATTTGGTGCAGTCTTTTGGAAAGCGCATATATATTTTTTTTTATTTTTTTTTTATTTAGAGTGGCATTTGATAACCCTATCTTACTTGCTCCAGTCAGTCACGCAAATCTGACACATCTGACGGGACGGCATCTGACGGGACGGCAGAATCAGTTGTGACGGTATGTTTTACATAATCTGATTCTGTCAAACATGCCGTCACATCTGTTACTGTCAAGTTTACCGTCACGTCTGAAGCTGTCACAAAAAATACTAAATACCGATTGCGATGAAAATTGGTATTTGAGCCTCTAATTATCTTGATATTCCCCCGAGATAAGGAGTTACGGAAGTGAAACCACGGGGACGCAGCTTGTTTTAAATATCAGTTACGATTAGAGGTTAAACTAAAATATGTAGCCATTTACACCCTTTTTTATCTCACCTCTCACTCTTTCACCAATGACCAGGTGCGGGAGTGACTGCGACAGATGGCAAGTAGTACGAGATTCGACGACATATGTAGACGTCAGATAAACGATCCTACTGATATACGTTGAAGTTAATTTAACTTGAACGCGAGTGTACAGTCAGTGGTAGAAGTGATTTTATAGAAAAAATAATGATGAAGAATTTCCTGTCAAAATTACCGCATACTGTAATGTATGTCGAAAACGTCAAATTATCAATCATAAGTTATACTTTTATCATAAAGTCATATTGAAGCTTTCAATATCGAATTTTGACAAATAAGCCGCGTCACATAAGCCGACAAATCTGATTCTGTCAAAAATACCGTAATATCTGATTCTGTCAAAAATACCGTCACATCTGAAGCAGCTGTTAAAAATGCCGACACACTATTCAAAAACCCCTGGCAAAGCTATCTATCTTTCCATCAAAAAGAATAACGTATTCCAGGTTAATTGTCTAAACTGTGAGACTTGAGGAATACCACCTCTGACTGTGTGAGTGCCGTTAATTAACTCTTGCAACTGAAGTCAACAGTGCATACTCGCAAATTGTTCAAAGAGATCCCGGAAAACAGTTTTCTACAATTTGTTTGCAAACAGTTTGTTCTCTGCAAATTCAAGTTTTTCCTGGTTTTTTTTTGTTTCGAACACGGAATAATTCTGATACAGATACATTGATTTTCGTGTATCCAAACTTACCCTAACCTATCCATTTTCTATCACCCGAACCAACAGAAAGATACTGAAAACTGGGCCAGAAAAGCGACCACACTCGCAAAGTTCCACACAATATATTCATTTCATCATCATCTTCCTGCCCTTATCCCAATTATTTGGGGTCGGCGCAATATGTCTTCTTCTTCCATTCACTCCTATTAGTCGTCATTACTTGTCTCACGCAGTCCATCCATCTTTTCTTAGGTCGTCCTCTTCCTCTCCATCCCTCTACATTCATACTCATCACTCTTCTAGTTACATGCGTCTCTTCTCTTCTTATCACATATCCATACCAACTCAAACGGTTCCCTTTTACCACACAATATTGTTTAAAGATTTAATTAAAAAATCAAGAAAAAAATTGTTTTTAACAGAAAAATAAGATCGACAAACGATGTGTGCCGCAAGAAGGAAGTCAAAATCGAAGCAGACATCGTAAAAAATGGCGTGAAAACTTGACGGTTTAGCTCAGGACCGAGATGTTTGGAAGGGTGTAAAAGAGACCTTTTACCAGCAGTGAAACAATATAAGACTGAAAAAGTTAGGCAGGTTGTTTTAGGGAAGCGCAGCCATAGGAGAACCATGAAAATGTTTCTTATTTAAATCAAAGAGTTATCATTTCAATTAAATATCCTTCTTTTGACCAAATTAAAGACGTTCTGACATATCTTCGCTAACACTTTTCTCCCCACAAGTCCCTGTAACCTGTGCCCACGAGACCGAAGTAGGTACCCACCATAAGTCGCTCGCAGCCAACTTATTCTAAAACTTATCCGAGTTACGTTTCCCCTTAAATTTATTATAATTGCCAACGAACTAGTAGCTAAACTGCCTTCGGAATTTATACTGTGACTTTAACAATAGCATACCTAGGTATTTAACTATAGCTTAGGTTAGCTAAGTTGCTTGTAATTGAGAAATAGCTTGTTGGAAATGCTGTTTAAATTCTGCGTCGATAGATATTTGTACGAACATCTTTAACCCAGCTTAATACTTACAACGAGTAATAGGTGAATATTTATAATCTTAATATATATAAATCTCGTGTCACAATGTTTGTCCTCAATGGACTCCTAAACCACTTAACCGATTATAATAAAATTCGCACACCATGTGCAGTTTGATCCAACTTGAGAGATAGGATAGTTTAAATCTCAAATTATAGTCGCAAAATCTACTATTTCTACGCGGACGAAGTCGCGGGCAATAGCTAGTATTATATTATATATCTATACTTATATTATAAAGCTGAAGAGTTTGTTTGTTTGAATGCGCTAATCTCGGGAGTTACGCGGGTGAAACTGCGGAGCGCTGCTAGTAATATATAAAAAATGAATTTCGCAAAATCCCGTCTTAGTGAGCACCTACGTCATAAAAGGAACCACCATGCAAAAGTTGAGACTTCTAGCACTTGTAGTTTCTGAGATTTCGTGATGAGTGAGTGAGTCAGTGATTTTCCCTTTTATATATATAGATATATATTAAAAAAAAGACTCATCATGAAATCTCTGAAACCATAAGAACTACGAGTCTGAAATTTCATATGGGGTTTCCTTTTAGGACGTAGAATGATTTTTTGGAAATTTGACCTCTAAGGGGTAAATAGGGCTGATAAAATTTGCAAAGAGTATGTACGCGACGAATTAAAAGCCTCTTCCGTTTTTTTTTAAAGATAAAAAAGCAAAAAACTTATTTTCTGAAACTCATCGTGGGACGACCTAGATGGACAAACGTAGACAGCATGCAATCGACTGCTCTAGAAGTCTTTGGGGAAGGCCTATGTTCAGCTGTGGGCGTTCTGTGACTGATTTGATGATGATGTAACTTCATGACTATCGGCACACCATTTAACCAGAGCTACGCCCCGCGGGTTGATCTTACGGTGAAGGAAAACATGGTGATGAAACCCGCGGCTTGTTGTCTCCCGACGTATTGACATTGAGTTTTTTCGTCTGACTGGACACGGTCGAGTCAACTGATTTCGATCGTCTTTTGTTTTCTTTTTAGATCGTCTGTTGTTTCCATTTCGATCGACTTTTGTTTATGTTTTCATTCGTCTCGTTTCCATTTCGATCGTATATTTTGTTGTTTTTTTGATCGTCTTTTGTTTTCCTTGGACTGGGGATCCGATTTAGAATTTTAGAAGGCAGAAGGTTTTGCGTTTTCCTTTTCCACTGTACTTTAATGGTAAAGAATTTACAAGGTGGTGTTTTGCGTTTGTGTATATATACAGGGTTATTGGTAAAATTGTAAGGTTAATGACCTCTGCGTGTAGGAAACAGCTGATTTTCAGGTAAACCTAACTTCAACATTTTAAAAAATGTTCGAATTTCCAAAAGTCGTAGAACAAAATTTGTTTGTTTAGGTGCACAGAAGTAGCCCTCGACGGCTTGCTAGTGTAATTACCAACCCCATATAGTAACCCTGTCTAATTTAATGCGTCGAAAGGGGTGTATCTAAGAACGGCACAGCTCATTCAGCCAACGTAGTACAAACTATTTTCTATTCTATGGTGGTACTTACCGTGCCCCGCCCTCTATCTCGTTCCCTCGTAAATCACGGACCGGTTGATTTTTACACTGATTTTTATCCTCCATGTTGGGAAATGGCTTCAGTACCTACCTAGAAGTTTTTTGTTTATCTACGAAGGGGCAGGCTTTTATACAGTCTCGTATTTTTTTTCTTTTTTTTGTAACGAAACCTCGACGTAACGCTTTTTTTGCCCGCGTTACTTTAAAAGTGATGGATTTCTTATAATCACATAATTCATAATAATTGCTACGAACTACAATCTTTACAACTAAAACAGCCCTTTCTCATTCAGAGATTAAATTTCAATCCTTAGTGCACGCCTACGTCCGATGCATGCCCATGCGAAGATTCAGCCTCATACTTCTTGTAGTTTCAGTAATTTCTTGATGAGATTTTTTCTGTTTTATATACCTACCTATCCTAATACTAACAAAACCTATAGTTTGTTTGTTTGTTCCCCCTTCACGGTTTTCCAATTTGGATGGAAATCAGCATAGTGGTAGTTTAGGGAATAGAGGCTACTTTTGATCCCCAAAATTCCCGCGGGAATACGGGACTTACCTACGCGGGTAAAACCGCAGGGTGCAGCTAGTATATAGCTGGATAAAAAGAGCCAAAGTAGGTGTATGTTCATCCATGTCTCCAGCTATCTACATACAGACTTTTATCACAACCGGTCCAGTTGTTTTTGCGTAAAAGAGTAACAAAAAAACTAACACACAAACTTTCACATTTATTATATTAGTAGGATAGAAAGTATAATGAATGATAAAATAATCAAATTTTCAAGTAAAGAAGTAGGTAGATACTAAAGTGGTACGTACAGCGCACAACAAGAGACGCTACGAAGCAAAATAAAGTGTAAATGTAGCACTAAGAGTAACGTAGCTTGTCCTCGTACAAGATAGCGTAAATAATACTTCGCTGTGTGAAGAATTGGAAATTTATACATTTATGCCTTTTCAACGTGGAATAATTCACTTACGAATACTGCAAACCTAATATTTTTGGGCGACCGATCGCGATAGTTATAAATAAAAATAAATATTGCAGGACATTCCACACATCGCCATCTAGCCCCAAGCTAAGTAACTACACTTGTGTTATGGGTACTAGACAACGGATATACTACTTATGTACTTTTCTTTTGTAAATATATACTTATAATACATAGAAAAAACCAGACTAGAGACAAATATCTAAGCATAAATACTTGTCTGAGGCGGGAATCGAACCCGCAACCCTGTGTTTGGCAGTCCGGCATGGTGACCATTGTGCCAACAGGGTCGGTCACAACTTTATTGTTTTTCAAATCTTAATTTCTATGATAAATAGAAAATTAAAAAAAAAAACAAAACATAGGGGCATAGTCATGGCAGTTATAGGTTTTATGAAACAAAAATATTTGTTTTAGTGTCAATAAAGTCGACTACGTTCGTCGTTTGTATGGAAAGAGCACCGGTTAACTTCATACTAGCTGCAAGAAAAGGTATCGGCTAACAAAAAGTCTATAGCCCGCATGAGTCCTTATTTTTCATGATTACACGCCGCAGGGCTCCAGACTGGTAATAAAATTATAACCGTATTTTGCTTACGGTTTTTTTTAACGCTGAAAAGTTTATTTTTGAACGTAAAAATATAAATAACAATATAAACTGTTGTAAAAATGGAAAATATCCATTTGTAAATTCATTTCGTTTACTTTGTCGTGTGAAAAACACTGGATAGGTAAATATTAGGTAGGTAAAACCTACAGTAGAATATTTTACAAAAAAAAAATATCATAAAATCGCTCTGAAATGGGCGTAAATCGAATAAAGCAGGTTATACCTAACCCTTAGCATATATTTGAAGCTATAAAACTCTTTTTATTATAAAACTAGCATCACCTCGCGATTTTACCCGCGTTAGTTCGGATGCCGTGGGAATATCGGTATAAAAAGTATTTAATGTTATTGTCAATAAACCAATGTATCTTTATACCAAGTTTCATCAAAATCGGTTCAGTAGTTTCCGAGCCTATTCTATGTAAACTAACAAACAATCAAATATTTCCTCGTTAGATACAGAAAACTACAAAAATTAGCTATTGCCTTTGATTTACCATTCTGTTTGTTTCCAAGAATTTATTTCTATCAGCAATACTATCGATGGGTATAAAAATATAGGTAACTAGCTGCGCTCCGCGGTTTCACCCGCGTAACTCCCGATCCCGTGGGAATATCGATAAATGGACTATCCAACACAAAAAGATTTTTTCAATTCGAACTAGTAGTTCCTGAGATTAGCGCGTTCAAACAAACAAACAAACAAACTCTTCAGCTTTATAATATAAGTATAGATATATAAATAAATATGATTATAATTTCCAAAATCAACAGGTTCGATTCCTGGCTAGGTGATTGGGTGACTTTTTCAAAAATCTTATGATCTATTCGTTTTTGTCTAAATCGGGCATGCAACTAATTTCAGAATTTTTCGCTATCTCTTATAGTTTACAGTATACAGCCCTGAAGGCCCACATAAAAAAATCACCCTGTTTACACAACACCTCAAATCTAAACAACTACAAAATAGATCAGTTTACATTTAAAATACAAGCAAAAAAAGTAAAGCGAACTTCCATTTCAAACAGGTTTTTTAAACCTATAGCCCGGAGTAGAAAGCTCTGAATCTAACATAAAAAGCTCTGATGACACCTCCGTAGCTTTGCTTTAAATGTTTTTGCCTTTTTACTCTAAAGTCGTAGGTACCTTTCTTTTCTGCGATGGTTTACGATGATTCGAATGTAAATTCTTGCTAGTATAAATTGTAAACTAAAACTCAACGTTCAATGTGCCGTATTATTAGATCTTTGAACGGGATTAAGTATGTAGTTTTACACGATAAAACGTCTAAATATTACAATGTTCAGAAAGCAGTAGCAATAAAACATTTATCGCTTACTTAAACAGAAAAAAAGTGTCTTGACGGACGCACGGGCAAAAAAGTGATCCTTTAAGGGTTCCGTTGAGAGCGGTGTTGGCTTAGTGGTAGATACCTCGACTTTCATTCTGAAGGTCGTGGGTTCGAATCCCGGCCGGCCGTGCACCAATGTATTTTTCTTAAGAAAAATTTATGTGCGCTAATTGACATTGCTCTTACGGTGAAGGAAAACATCGTGATGAAACCCGCGGCTTAGTTGGCTCCAGAAGTATTGACAAGTTCTCTCCTCTGGATATTTTCGACTAAGCTGAGAGGGTAAGTAGGTGTTGGGCAAGCCTACTCCGTCCTCACGCAAAAAGGACCCAATTAAAAAGGGTCCAATGGCGGAAAACAGCCTGTATACAAGTACAAGGGTTCCGTTTTTTCCTTTCGAGGAACGGAACCCTAAAAAAAAGGTTTCTTGAAGCAAGAAATAATCCTCTCCCTATGGATGGACGCTCGAGAATAATTTCTTGTTTATAGTAAATGTTCTTGAAAATAATAAGCAAATAATAATATTAAGAATACCTATTAAATACTTTCAAAACTAAAAATACTGCCTATCATTTTAAGATTTATTACCTAACTAGCAGCGCTCCGCAGTTTCACCCGCGTAACTCCCGATCCCGTGGGAATATCAGGATAAAAAGTAGCCTATAGCCTTCCTCGATAAATGGACTATCCAACACAAAATTTTTTTTTCAATTCGAACCAGTAGTTCCTGCGATTACCGCGTTCAAACAAACAAACAAACTCTTCATTATAATATAAGTATAGATAATAAAACCTTCCTGATACCACAGGAAGGTGTATCTATTAAAAATTAAAAACTCTATCTATTAAAAACCAAATCAAAATCCGTAGTTTTAAAGTAAATAGTGATCAAAGTAAACATAGGGACAGACACAACGACTTTGTTTTATACCATGTAGTGGAACAAAGATATTCTATTCTCTAACAACTATAAGGAGAGGATTATTTCTTGCTTTAATAAACGTTTTTTCTGTACTTAGGTAGGTATATTTAAATTCAAATTGCTTTAATCATTTTTCAAACCAAACTCAATACTTCAATTTCTTGAATTAGTCTAGCCGATTTTGAAAAATAATATTGCACTAATCATCCAAGAGTAATCTACTAAGAAAAATCTAAAAAATAAAAAAATGCAGCTTTATTAGACTTTCTGTGAAACGAATGGCCGTCTTAAGTCTTAAGATAACCCCATATAATCGTAACTTGTCAATTCAAATCGTTACTGAAACTGTTAAAATAAACTACTTATGTATATCGATCGAGAATGCTGCGTAGACCGACAAAAAGTCTGTGTACTTCTTGTCGGTCGATGATTATTATGGACTAGGTGATGCTGCGATTTCACCCGTGTGTTAAAAAAAATGATTGTCTGTAAAGTCGGTTTATGGATGATAATTTTATGTGATAACGTCATAAGAAATCGATGTAAAAATTTTTTTGTTATTCCTTAATCCTTTTTTTTTCTTTATAGAAGTCTTCTAATCGTCACTCGTCACCATAACACAAGCCCAGATGAGCGATATTATTATTAAATACTCTGTGTCCTAACGGGAACGGACGCAATATTTCGTGCGACATAATTTTTACAGAAATAATAATTTCGTCACACTCTCGTCAGACACTTTTTTGTGAATGCAGATGTTCCATTAATTTATTAGACGTTATCACGTCAATACGTTTTGAACATTGGACTCTTACAAACTGAAAGATGTTCATAACCAGGATATATTTTCTTTGTGGTGGTCATCAAATGTTCACTCTGACCGCCAAAGTAAAAACATTAGTTATAGATCAAGAATCTTCTATACATATAAAATGCTTTGTCCACAATGACTGACTGACGGATCAACACACAGCCTAAACCGCTAATCGTAGAGACCTGAAACTTGGAGGGTATGTTCTTTGTATGATGTAGGCGTCCGATAAGAAAGAGAAGGATTTTCCGAAATTCAACCCCTAAGGGGGTGAAAAAGTGGGGCAAAGATTGCATGGGACAACGCAATTCCTTGGTCCATTTTCGACTTCTACGTGGACGAAGTCGCGGACAAAAACTAGTCAAGAATATTTATTGAAAAACTGTGTACATAAGATGACAAATTATAGTAGGTAGGTATCAACAGTTTGTCCATCCCGGAAATACAATAATGAGTAACATTTATACTAAATAGCAAACCCGGCGAACTCCGTTTCGCCACCAGATTTTCCTGAATTTTCTTTGCTATAAACCTCACGGAGCCCGAGACCTTTCCAACGAATGCAAAACCGTGGAAATCGGTTCGTGCGTTCTGGAGTTATAGCGTCAGGAAGGAAAACCCGACTTATTTTTATATATTAGAACTAGCTGCGCCTGGCGATTTCACCCGCGTAAGTCCCGATCCCGTGGGAATATCGGGATAAAAAGTCCTTCCTCGATAAATGGACTATCCAACACAAAAAGATTTTTTCAATTCGAACCAGTAGTTCCTGAGATTAGCGCGTTCAAACAAACAAACTCTTCAGCTTTATAATATTAGTATAGATATATATATGTAAAACAATATATTTAGCTGCCATATCAAGCTCATGTATCTAGTAACCTCTATCGCCCGATAAAAAATCTGCCGGCGACGACGGCTTGTTAAGTCTAGATGTCTAGATGTCGAGTTAGCAAAAAGTTTAATCCGTTCAGAACTCAATATTCATGAGATTTCACGATTTTATCTCAGTTTTTTTATAGACGCCTTGAATTTTGACGTCAATTTTTTTTAAAAACTAAACAGAATCCTGCCAATATTATAAACTAGCTTTTTTTTTAGAAGTCGAAAAAATGTTTATGCAAAACAAAAAAAGATTGGACCAAGGAATCACGTTCCTGTCATGTTATTGACAAGGTAACCATAGCAACGATAATAAGTTGCTATGGTTACCATCAATATTTTCTAATGACGTTATCACGTAAAAAAAAAGATTTGGTTAATAATCTTTTAAATATTATGTTAAAAATTTATTTTATTTAAATTATATTTCTAGATTTAATTCCAATTAGTTCTGAAACCTCTTCCCAGGTTTTAGCATCTATTTTAATTAATAGATCAGACTCTAAATACGCTGCCTCCACTGAAAAAAAACAACGTATAATTAGACTTGATACAGGTTTTTATCCTCCGATAACTTAATGTTTCGATATTTATTACGCAAATATAAAAAATGGTTGTAAAGTCGGTCTACTAACGATAGTTTTACGTAATAACTTCTTACGAAAACATTACGTTGCTATGGCTACCATTTTGTCAATAAAACTCTCGTTCCCGGAACGTGAGCGGAACGCGCACTTTTTGTGAGTGCAGCCGATGTTTATCAATTTATGTTACGTTATCACGTCAAAAAAAATTGAGCATAATCTATACTAATATTATAAAGGTTTTGTTTGTTTGAACGAGCTAATCTCAGGAACTAATTACTGGTTCAAAGTAAAAAAATATTTTTGTTTTGGATAGTCCATTTATCGAGGAAGGCTATAAGCTACATTTCATTTTGATATTCCCAAGGGATCGGAACATACGCGGGTGCAACCGCAGAGCGCAACCAATTTTTTGTATAGCTTTAAAAGAACACAACCAGTTTTCATGAAACAATTACATCTAAGAACATTTACGGAACGCTTAGCTTCTGTAGGTATTGAGATCAATTTATTTATTTTGTATATACGATGTCACATAAACAGACAGACAGATAAACTTAGTAACGGTCGGTGATCGATCGGCCGATAAAAAGTCTTTAATCTGCATTTAATCTGCGTACAAAAAAATCAAACAAACCTCCCAACTGAATAATATCATCTACAATTTTCTTCATCTTAGCCAATTCTCTCTTAATATTATTTTGAATGTTAACAAAATAATCCGGATCTTCGAACTCGTCTAACAAATTTTTGACGTCATCCATGTTTTATAGAACTAAAAGTTTTCCAAAGAATTCCTTCTCAAGTTATTAATTATAAAATTAACTCTCCGTAAAATTGTTGTAACAAAATTAATGATGTAAGTAATTAATCGTGAAAAATTAAAAAAGTTCATTCATCCTACAATCGGCGGGAAAGTGTAACTTTTAAAAAAAGAACTAGGTCAACCATCGAAACGTCGGACGTTCAGCCGGCAGCCTTATTACGTAAAAATAAGCAATCAGCAAAAATCGCGCAGTGATCGCGCGACAGACGCGCAATCGATTGCTTATCGTCACAAAAAATCGTATTACGTATGTGATCGCTCGCTAATCGCTCGCTGACTTCTTGCTGATGGTTTGAATTCACTTTTTGCTACGACACTAGCGCCAACAACAATTTCACAGCAATAGTAGGAACTACTATTGGAATGTGAAACTCAAATCAAATGTTTTGTTTACGAAAAAAAGAAACTTATCAGAATCAACCATGGATTTTAAGTACAAGAAATCTATGGAAAAAAAAGTCTTGGCGTCTGTTTCAAGTGGTAAATGAGTTGGTTTATGTTATAAGTGGTCTCGTTCACGGCATTTAGTTATTCTCTGTCTACGACGGCATTGCAAAGTTGTACGTCGATTCTCTCGTATTGTGAGCAAAATTTAAACTCTCGCAAAGTAAGTACAATAATAAAATAAGTAAAAAGTCAGTGAAACAGTGCATCAAAGTTTATTTTTAACTTGAATGTTTGATGTTTTAGCAATGGCAAACAGAGTATCAAACGACCAAATGACCCCAATTCATCTCTTCTTTGCTCAATATTCAACACTTCTAACAAAAGTACAGAACGAGCCATCTCGATACAAGTGCGTAATCAAGTTTCAATTAAGCAACGATAGCAAAACAATTGAAAAAAGAGACTTTTATTATTATTGCGATTTGACACCTCAAATTGCTCGCTGATCGCTACTGCTTTGCTGTCAAACGTCATACGTAATACGAAAAATGGACACATTCAAAGAGTTTGTTTCGATTGAATGCAAATTATAGTTCATCGATTGTTCGGTAGAGGCAGCACTGTCATTAGCTTGCAATGGTTTTGTTTTTGCTGATAGGTAATACGAATTTGCGATTTTATAGCAAAAATTGCGCAATTTTTGCAATCGCTTGGCTATTGTAAGATACGTAATAAGGCTGCGGATCACGTCGAACAAAAGAGTTTTAATATCGCTGCTGATAGGAAACTGAAAAAAAAATCGATTAAAAATCGCCAATCGATTCGTTGATTCATCGATAATTAGCGCAAACAGGCGAACAATGGCAATCATCGCGCCGAGCGTCCTAAATCTGTTTTTGGATGAGTTTTGGTATGTGAGACGCGTCACTGACTGAATGTCATTGGATTTATAAATACGATCAGCTCCAGAAATAGGTGGCTACAGGTTTTCCAGGCGTACCGACTAAAATAAAGTAGCCTGGATTTGTTAACAATATTATTGTCTTGAGCGGAGTGCGTGCGTGGAACCGATATTTAGTGAGTCAAGAGTCAATACGCTTTTTGCTTTACGCTTATTGTTTTGTGCCGCTATGGATGACGATGAGGTCCAACAGTTTTCTTTACGCTGGCATAACCACCAGGTAGGTGAGTAATAAATTAGTGTACACACCCACAAAGGCCGGCACAGGTACATAACATAATACATACACTTTACAAGCGGCTTTGCTTCGAAAGCTGTCTATTTCAATCGGACCGCCTCGCCTCTATGGCTCACCGCTTACACCTTATCTAGATTCAAACATTTTACTTTTTGCGAGAACAAGCTGCCAGCGAAATGTTTTCTATTTATTTTAATGGCCAGACACTTGAAATTCTATTTAAAATTCTAATTTTCTTGATGTTTTACATTTTAGTACAAGCAAAATTGTAATTTTCTTTTGAAATATAACTGGCTGAATGCACTATCTATGTTTTTTGTTAAAAAAAAATACAAATTAATACAGGCTGAAGAATACACCTAAAATTTTAAAAAATAGACAACCTCCTTGCTCTATAATTTGTTCAAAAAATATTGTGTTTAAAAAGTATGCGAAATGTAAAGTGGTAATTTAAATAAAATAATACCTAAATATGTACCCAAACTAATGTGATATCCAAAGCACTAATGCTGTGTAGCGTAGCAAAATGTTTTATGGTTATGAATTAGTTTGTCGTTTATGTTAGGTAAGGAAGTACCTATAATATGATTTTTAATAGCGTTTACTTTAACTCACAAACAGTTAACTTTATAGGACTTAAACCTAGGTAGGGCGTCAAATTCACGTCACGTACTTATAGACACCATTGCTCACGGCTTAAATACTTTCACACTTCCTTTTTCCCAAACATAATCGCGTGTAAATAATAAATTCAACTCCTTTCAAAATTAAAGTAGCAAATGCCATGCAAATGCTATTTTATTTTGGTAGGCGTTGACACTGGCTATATTCACAAATCATGCGAAGCCAAAAGTTATGAAAGACAATTTTGACAGTAAGAACAACTTGACATTGGCAACCATAGACATAGTTATTTTTTTAAACCACCCTAGAATACCCAACATCGTTCGGTAACTGAAACCGTCTAATCCGATTTCTATGTCCATCGTAAAATTCTACCATTTTGGTAACTCCAAATAGAATGTTATCTAAGATATGACTCAATAAATATCTCGGGTTTCTATACCGACAATAGTCCCCAAGTTATTTGTAGGGCAGTTTATGCTGAACTTTCATTTCGCCTCTACAATGGACCACAAATGGACTCGCATAAAAACTTCTGTACCTAAATAAAAATGATAGACCAAAATTGATGGAGTTTGCATTTTTAAAGCTTTAAGCTGATTGAAGCAATGTGCTTTATTTTATACTTGGTTCATTGAATAAACTTTTCACGCTTACGATTTTTTAATAGCAAATTTAAAAAAACGTAAGTAGGTACTTACACCTATTTTTTGTTCCATTTTAACATTACTTTTTCAAACAGAACAGCGTAATAGGCGCCCTAGGTCGTATGCTGAGCACTGGAGCCCTGACCGACGTCACTCTAAGCGCAAGTGGAACCTCAGTGAAAGCACACAAGTTGGTTTTAGCATCATGCAGTCAATACTTCGCACAACTGTTCAAGGTAAATACTGACAGCGTTATAAGATACGTTAAAATGCTATTGGTGTCTAAAAATAACAGCATCCGGATATCGAGCCGATGTCCGGATAAGTACCAATTTCTTCAGCAGCATCAAAATCTTAGATAAAAGTAATTTTTATGTTTTTGGTAATATCAAGTTAATATTCCGTTTTGGAACCGTTGAATGCAATTAGTATGTTTTTAGGGTTCCGTCCGTACCCAAAGGGTAAAAACGGGACCTACTTATTACCATGATTCCACTGTCTGTCAGTCTGTCTATCATCAGGCTGTACTATCTCATGAACCGTTACAGCTAGACAGTTGAAATTTTCACATAATAATGTACCTATTTGTGTTGCCGCTATAACAACAAACACTAAAAACAGAAAATAATGGTAGGTACAAAACCCTTCGTGCGCCAGCCCGACTCGCACTTAGCCGCCTTTTTTACTGATTTAGTGTCAAATCAAATTAAATTAAAAAATATTCGAGATTTAATTTTTAATAGTTTGAATGGTACAAATTTTGCTAGACCGGATGTTTCGTTATCCGGATAATATTAAATATTATCCGGATAACGAAATATCCGGTCTTTTTATGTTACTTTTTGTCTTAGGAAGTGGAATCAGAAAGCAACACGCTCGTGGTAGTCCTTGGCTGCGAGCCTACAGAACTAAAATTGTTGTTGACATTTATGTACACCGGTGAAGTGACTGCCTCTAAGAAGATCCTACCTTCGTTGCTTAGACTTGCGCAGACGCTGAAAGTGTCGGGGCTTACTGATGCTGATACGGTAAGGGGTAACTAGCTTGACTGATTCATAACCTAATACCCTCAAGATATATTTTTATATAGCTTTATTATACGTATGCATGCTCGAATCGGAAGTTTATTTCGTAATAATTTTTATTACTAAACAAAGTTTTACTTTAGTTTTGACTTGTTTTAAACAACTTTAATATTTTAACTGATTTTAAATTGGAAAGTTGAGAGTGTTTTTTTCACTACAGCAGTCTAAACGGTCAAATTAAAGTACCTACTCTATCGATTTCGATGAATATTACCTACAATGGTAATCAATACTAATATTATAAAGCTAAAGAGTTTGTTTGTTTGTTTGAACGCGCTAATCTCAGGAACTTCTGGTTCGAATTGAAAAAATATTTTTATGTTGGATAGGCCATTTATCGAGGAAGGCTATAGGCTACTTTTTATCCTGATATTCCCGCGGGATCGGGAGTTACGCGGGTGAAACTGCGGAGCGCTGCTAGTGTATTATATAGTGTGGAACGACATAGGTTACTTTTTAGATGAAACCACGGGGCGCAGCTAGGCTCTTTACACATTTTTTTTTATTTTCAGAATTCAACTCTAACACCCTCAGAAGAACATCATATCGAACCGGCTCCATCTCCAATCAATTTAGAAATAAAAAACGACACCCCCACTACGCCAATTTTAACCGAAAACTCGCCCTCCAATATGTACGAAGAAATTATACCTCCAAATCTAGAAAAGGAGACATACGAATTAGCTAATAGGTGTGAAAAGGACAGACTGAGCAAATTGGATCAGGTAAAAAAGTTTACAAACAACTATAGTTCGTTCATTAATCAAATGGAGTAAAATGACGTTTCAAAATGTATGCTGTGTAAAATCCTTCGGAAAACTGACAGTTGCTCCTCCAACATATACATGACCATGTCTTATTCTTCTGTATTTTTTTTATTTTATCATGCATTTGCAAAATTAAGGGAAATGTTATTAGTTCTAAGGGTTTACACCCCTAGAGAAACGTTCAGGTTATAATAATATTTTAGTCAGTGTTAAAACAACGTAATTAATATGAATTACTGGCATTTTTTTGCAGATCGTACAAAATTTGTACAGTACGCATAAGATAGGAAATCCGAGTATGGCGCCACCTATACCGAATTTGGGTAAGTTTTATAATAAGTCGTTACTTGAGATAAGCCAGATACCCGACAACTAATTATGCATCCGGCAACCATTTAGCAATCATCCATTCAGTACCAGTAGGTATATACCTATTTAACTATTAATTAATAATTTAACAACTACACGTTATCCGGCAACTAAATACATACTTCTCATTTAGCAATTAATCATTATCCGGTAACTATTTATCATTTTTAATTAGTATCTCTTTTTACTTTCAGATCCTCCCTACGAACGCAAATACCGTACCGCCCCCTCAATCTGCAACATATGTAACAAAGTGCTAAGCAACCAGTACAACCTACGCGTACACATGGACACGCACGCAGGCAGAAGACACGCGTGTCGCGCGTGCGGACACGTGTCACGGTCACGCGACGCGCTCAGGAAACACGTAGCATATAGACATGCGAGGAGAAATGACGTATAAAACGATACAACTAGGCACTGTATTCTTAAAGCCGTAAAGCCCTCCCAGTATCTAATCAATGCAATCTAAAAAAGATGGTAAGCAATCAGGTACGCATGAGCACGCATATGGGCAGAAGACATGTGTGTATAAACAGTCATGCAAGGCAAAAAGACGATAAAACAAGCCATTATATTCACGATTTCACATTATTAAAGTAATTTGGAAAAAAAAATTGAAGTAATAAACGGTGACGTTGATTTAATTCACCTGGGGCGATTCACCTAGGTGTGTTGAGTATACCACTTATCAGAATCGATTCATCCAGGAATTTCCGGGTGAATTAGGTATACAACGTAGTAGACTTTATTCTCACATGTAAGTCCTTAGTGTATTAAGAACAGTCATTATTGTAAAACAACACACACAAATTAATACAATTCAACAAAATTGTTAAAAGTATAAAAACGTCATATAATATCAGTGATAAAAAATAAGCTCAAAGAATCACATAACTGACTATTCGATAACTATTCGCGTAATTATCTGGCAACTAGGATAGATTTATCGCTTTTTTTTTTAAAGATAAAAATTTATCTAATAAATTCAGTTTAAAAATAATTCATAAATAAAAAGCTTAAACATAGGGTGGCACAATAGGCGGCCTTACCACAGCAAGCGATCTCTTCCATGTGTTCTTTAACTATATCTCCGGCAACTATTTATATCCGGCAACTATTTTTCATCCGGCAACTATTTAAGTTTCATATTATTTTTATTTCAACCATTATATTGTCACCCACCGATATAGTTCCATTCATAAAAAAGACGTATACGTTTCGTTAATTTTTATGTATTCGTTATTTAATTTAGCAAAATATTAACCTATTTTTTAGTAAAAAAAAAGGCCCAGTGCATTTGCACTATATGCCAAAGTTTTTATACATAAATACATTTTAATTAATTGCATATAACGCTACGGTAGTTAGAATGGCCGCGCTAGGAAGCATCACAATACTAATTTAATGGGGTTGTAGCATTTTGGCATATTAAACGATCTGCCATTTTTTTTTAGTGTTAGGTTTACCTGGCAAATAAATAAATCTTCTTTTTATCATCAATAATAGGCAAACATAAAACTTTACGACTTTTTATTATTTATATTAATTTCCTCTATACAGAAAAGCGGCGACTACATAATATGCCAGTTTTCATAACATTTACATAATGAAAAAAAAATGTTTTAATAATTATGATACTTTTAAAAAACCAGTCTTTCAGGACATAATGTGAAAAGTTGGCTTTTTCATTTTATTACTAACATTTAGAAAAAGACAAACTAACCTATAAATCTAGTCATTTTTATCGTTTTTTTAATGTACAATATTTAGAATAAGTTTTAAAAAAAGACATTATATTTAAAAGACAGATGATGTGAAGTTATAGTAAACTGTTTTTTGTTAATAACATTGTTTTTATTTATTATAACCCTACATTAAATCTTATTAGGTAATTCAGGTGATATTTGTTATTTTACACTGATTTAATAAAATCACGCCGAGGTTTCGTTAAAGATCAATAACGAAGAAATAAATAATACAAAGATAATGCAAAGATATTTGAAATTATTTTTTGAAATAAGACATCAGTCGAGGCTGCATGGAATAAACGACTTTTGCCTGCCCTTTCAGGAGTATGAACAAAAACCATAGAAACCGCCTAATTTACTATTTCTGTGCAAAAATGTATCTGAAAATCATGTAAGTTTTAAACTATTATAATGTTAATTAGGATTGGGAAGTTAGATTAAGGTAGTAGCGTAGCGAGGTGAGATGGGCGGACCACCCTGGGTGCTACCATTAAGAGGGCGGCAAAATTGGGGAAGAAATTGCTTGTGCGGTTACTGGCGGTAAGTCAGACAATTAATTTTTTAACCTTTCAGCCAACCAAATTTTTTGCTCTAAAATTCGCACAGGTGATAACTGCTCCCGCGCATCTCGCACTAGATCTAGATTTAGGTCTCACGTCAGATAAATGCCTATAAAAATTGATCTAGACTACCTATCATAGCTCCGTAAACGCCATTGGCTAGCCAGATAATTTACCTATCTGATAGTGTGATGAAACTTAGATAATACCTAAAATCAACTATATACACACGAAATGAAAACGAAAATTCTTGTGATTTTTCTAGCAGGATATTTTAACACTAAAACTAAGTATTTTTTTATTTCCGATACATAGAAAGGCCTAAATAAAGTCTATTTATTACATATTCGTAATAATCTGGCATAGTTCTTTGGAGAAATAAGCAAAATTTTGAACTCTAAAATGTATCATTTATCGTATGAAAGTTGTGAAAGTAGAAAGTAGAAGAAAGTGATGTGCTGACCTAAGATCGAATTGTTATCGAGATATTTTTTTTTGCATGCAATGTCATAGGGTGTTTATAAATAAATAAAAAAACATTATTTTATGCAGATTTTTTGTTTTGTACCTAAAGATAAACATCTATTTTATTGGATGTTCTTAGGTAAGTATTTATATAAATAAATAAAAAATACAAATTTTATGAAATTTTGTTTTATTTACTAGAATATACATAGGTAAAGAAATCGAAGTTTTTTTCGCTTATAAATTTGGATTTTTTAGAGCATGTATTTTACGGGTAGTACCTAATAACTATAGAAATTGCTCAGTATTATATATAAATGATTCTACAATGTTACTTTTGTTTTGTACCTAAAGATAAACATTATCGGTGCCATCTATTTTATTGGATATTCTTAGGTAGGTACTTATATGAATTAAAAAAATACAAATTTTATGAAATTTTGTTTTATTTACTAGAATATACATAGGTAAAGAAATCGAATTTTTTTTCGCTTATAAATTTGGATTTTTTAGAGCATAGTATTTTACGAGTAGTAATAACTATAGAAATTGCTCAGTATTATATATATAATGATTTTACAATGTTACTTATAGGGTGACAATAAAATCAGATTATTATTCAGTGATCAGAAATACTCATTTGTTATAGTATTATCTGTTGTACTAAGTTATGCAAATAGTAAATAAAATAGTTTTCCATCAAATACACTGGTAGGAATAAAATGATACAATAAGTAAATATTGTAGTACCTACTATTCATGATGATTCTACAATGTTACTCTTAGGGTGACCATAAAATCAGTTTATTATTCAGTGATCAGAAATACTCATTTGTTATACATAGGTAAAGAAATCGAATTTTTTTTCGCTTATAAATTTGGATTTTTTAGAGCATAGTATTTTACGAGTAGTAATAACTATAGAAATTGCTCAGTATTATATATATAATGATTTTACAATGTTACTTATAGGGTGACAATAAAATCAGATTATTATTCAGTGATCAGAAATACTCATTTGTTATAGTATTATCAGTTGTACTAAGGTATGCAAATAGTAAATAAAATAGTTTTCCATCATAATACACTGCTAGGAATAAAATTCTACAATATTAAATTATTATCTGTTGTACTAAGTTATGCAAATAGTAAATAAAATAGTTTTCCATCATAATACACGGCTAGAAAAAATTATACAATAAGTAAATATTGTAGTACCTACTATTCATGATGATTCTACAATGTTACTCTTAGGATGACCATAAAATCAGTTTATTATTCAGTGATCAGAAATACTCATTTGTTATAGTATTATCTGTTGCACTAAGTTATGCAAATAGTAAATAAAATAGTTTTCCATCAAATACACTGGTAGGAATAAAATGATACAATAAGTAAATATTGTAGTACCTACTATTCATGATGATTCTACAATGTTACTCTTAGGGTGACCATAAAATCAGTTTATTATTCAGTGATCAGAAATACTCATTTGTTATAGTATTATCTGTTGTACTAAGTTATGCAAATAGTAAATAAAATAGTTTTCCATCAAATACACTGGTAGGAATAAAATGATACAATAAGTAAATATTGTAGTACCTACTATTCATGATGATTCTACAATGTTACTCTTAGGATGACCATAAAATCAGTTTATTATTCAGTGATCAGAAATACTCATTTGTTATAGTATTATCTGTTGTACTAAGTTATGCAAATAGTAAATAAAATAGTTTTCCATCAAATACACTGGTAGGAATAAAATGATACAATAAGTAAATATTGTAGTACCTACTATTCATGATGATTCTACAATGTTACTTATAGGGTGACCATAAAATCAGTTTATTATTCAGTTAGCTCTTACCTACTCGAACATATTGAATGTCCCTCCTGCCCAATACAATTTGACAACAAATGAATAAAATATTCTTTACTAGCTGCGCCCCGCGGTTTCACCCGCGTTATAATTTTCTGCGCAACTTTCTTAATTTTTTATTTCATAAGAACCTTCTCCTGATAATAACAAACATACCAAAAAAAGAATTGGCCAAATTGATCCAGGCGTTGTTGAGTTATGCGCTTACCAACACATTTTGCGATTCATTTTTATATTATAAGAGAACAATCAAATTCTAATGAAAACTTAAATTAATTCAATAACCTACAATGATAACCTACCTTCTTATTACCTAAAATTTAGTCCAAATGGTCCATAGCCTCTAGGAAGGGTGCCTAAAAGCTGCGTCACCCCGTTGGATGGCAATACTTATCCGATGTCCAAGGTCTTTGGACACCCCAAGCTAAAACTATTATTTTTTTAAAACTAGTCATCAGATTTATCTGTCACAGGACGTCCACTGCTAAACATAGGCCTCCGCCAAAGACTTCCACAGCGATCGGTCGCATGCTCTCTGCGCCCAACGACTTCCCGCGACCTTAATTAAGTCATCCGTCCATATAGTCGGAAGCCGCCCGCGCCGCGCTTTCCGGTACGTAGTGTCCAATCTAGGTCTAATCAGTGTATTAAGTTGTCACATTAGTTAAAATAAAAACACGAAATATACAAGTGTATACAACTTTATTATCTTACATAATATATTTTAGTAGAAACTGCGTAAAACTAGGACAAAATATATAGGAAAATTAGTACAAAAATACTGTTTAAAAACGCTATGATGTTGCTGTACATTTGAAGGAGAAAAAAAGAGGATGCGCACGCGCAGTTTATTGCTTTCTTCCATACAGTGTGTTCCAACGAATGGTTTGTAGTACGAAAGGGGGTTCTTCTAGACGTCTAAACGAAATTTTGTTTTACAACTATTGAAAATTCGAAAATTTTGAAGTTTACTTTGTTGGAAAAACAGATATTTTGGACATTTAGACCATTAATGTTTGAAATAGTAGTCCAATTGACGTTGCCATAGTATCCATAATTCCCCAGTATCCAGTCCATTATTGATCCATCAGTTTTCTCCTGTAGTTTATTAATAGTTCTATCCAAAGTGGAGGTTGTCCTTGGCTGCATTTTATAGTGCAGACAGGGAACTTGTTATTGTAAAGGGCCTCTACGTGTTGGCTTCGGCTCCACGCCCGCCTTCCAAAGGCCCAGGGCTCCATAGCCCCGTGATATGGGACAGATAATAATTATTAATAAATAATATTTTTCACTTCAAACATACAGCTCTAATTTCATTATCTATAATAGATTTATACATAAAAATGCGTTAAATTAATTTCAAATATTCAGATCGGATCTGAATTATTATAAAAAAATCACAAGTTCTGACTTACACTGATGACTACATAATCAGTCAGGTTTTTTTTATTTACCACCTTTTGAAAAAAAATGCAATTCATAGAAAGTTTTTCATAGAAAGATGAGGAAGGAAAAATCATTTTTTTCTTATACGTATCACAAAATAATGATTTGCCTAGATTTTTATAAACCAAAAGAATTTTACTCGATTTTCTTGTAGCAATAAAAAAATACTTACAAAAGATGGTAAAATAAATATTAAAGTACATCCAAGTTAGTACCAAAAATCACTTAATCGAGAGCTTTTAAGGTGATGTTGAACATACGGCCCGCCAAATTTAATATTTATTTAGTTTCTCGTATATAATTGATTATCCAGTCAGAAATCAAAATATCACGTTGTCGTTTTGCCTTGAAGATTTCTACTAAAATCTTTGCAACTATCCCAAAAAGAAATGGCGTAATTTCTGAATGAACTGAAGGTCTGACTTAGCTTAGTTTAGTTATTGAAAATAAAAATAACATTTAAAAATTTAAAATTCACGGCCAAGTGGGTAACATCACCTAAAATAAAAAATAATATTACTTAAAGACAAGCGAAATAAATACGTTAGTAAATATAAATTTCATTTGATACTTTTTTTACAGGAAAAGTTTTTATGAATGTGCAAATAGCGATGTTTTTCGCGCAATAAAATAAAAATGGACGTTTTTATAGAGCTTTGGCTAGTTAACTGTGTCTTATATGCGATGCGCCACGATCATTACTGAATGGGACTCGTCGATTGTCGCTTTTCATTGAACCGCGCAAAAAAATAATTGCGAAATTCCAAGATATTTTTTAAATTATATTTTTGAGCAACAAATATTAGTATAATGCTAAATTAAGTATAGCAGAAAAGAATTGCAGTCAAAAAACTTTTCCCGTATTGTATACTCTTTTTGCGTGAGAAAGTATCCTTTTAAATACATCAGACGATTTATACTGTTTTTTGGATCTTACATATTAAATATTATCTTATATTTTAATTTTATAGAATTCTGTATAACATAAATGCAAAATATTTTATTGTTCTATTCAATCGAAAACAAAAATGAGTACGAAATTAAATTCATCTTTAAATAAAATGAAAGATGATTTAGACAGTAACATGTTACAGGATACTTTCTCTCAAAAATAGGATATTAAACCCCACAATGCTGGATATATTATACCCCACAATGCTGGATATATTGTACCCCAAAATGCGGGATATATCACCCACACAGCAGGATATTGAACGTGGGGTACGTTCAATATCCTGCCTTGTGGGTTATACGGGATATATTACCCCACAACGCGGAATATTGTACCCCAACGCGCAATATTTAACCCCACAATGCTTGATAATTACCGTACAATGCAAGATATTTAACCCGCGGGTATATTATAGCCCACAATGCGGGATACTTTACGTATTTAGTCGAGTTTATGGTTTAGGAACGGTCCAGACACGTGTATTGGCGTCTTGGCCGACTGAGACGATCGTCTCGTCGTCGATCCAAGTCAGGCCGGTGATTTGGCTTTGAGGGTGAGCGTCTGTAAGAAAAATTATAATTATGAGGTTCATAGGGGTCTAACGCAAAATGCCTTTCGCCTATAAGCGAGTAATTTAGTTGAGTGCTGTTATGTGTACTATTTATATGTATTTTTTTTATATTTTGCTATGATTACCCCCGTAATAATTATGAACTAAATTGTAATTGTCAACAAAAACCACTTAGTAGGGATAAGCGGATGTCAATTTCCAAGTATCTCTCTCAGTAGAGATAGGTGGAACAACAATCCATTGTTACCCACTAGGGGGGAAACGTTGGTAGGGACTAGTGCACTAGCCCGCTTAATTGTGTCTTTAAGTCACGAGTGTTTAGGAATCAACTAGGTAAGCGTGCTACATCTTAGACCGTATCGTCACTTACTATCGAAATAGTGATCAAACGCTCGCGCTGACAACACTGGACGCTAAGTATATCTATACTATTAGGAAGAAATTTATGAGAAAATATTTGATTGTTTGTTTACCTTGAATAGGCTCCGAAACTACTGGACCGATTTTGATTAAACTTGGTATGGAAATACATTGATTCATTGACAGTAACATAGGCTACATTTTATCAAGATACACCTACGGGATCGAGAGGTCCACGGGTAAATCCGTGGAGTGATGCTAGTATAGGGTGTTTTTTTTACGTGGGCCTTCAGGGTTATATCCTAAACTATTAGAGATAGCGAAAAATTCTGAAAGGAGTTGCGTGCCCGATTTTGACAAAAACTAAAACTGCAGATTTTTGAAAAAGTCATTACCCTAGCCAGGAATCGAACCTGTTGATCAAAAAAAATACATTCTATATTTTTATACCAATCGATAGTGTTGCTGATAGAGATCAATTCCTGAAAACAAACATTGTATGGCATGTATATTTTGACGACCCAGTTGGCACAATGGTCACCATCAAATTGATTTCAATTTTCAAGGAAAGTAATCCGATTAGATGAGATTACAAGGAGCTAGATAATCTTTTAACAAGAAAATAATAAATATTTTCCTTCGGTACAAAAAATATTTTTAGTATCCGTGGTGCCTAGGTTTATGACGACCCAGTTGGCACAATGGTTACCACGCCGGACTGCCAAACACAGGGTTGCGGGTTTGATTCCCGCCTCAGACAAGTATTTATGCTTAGATATTTGTCCGTGGTCTGGTTGTTTGTATGTAATATAAGTATATATTTACAAAAGAAAAATATATAAGTAGTATATCCGTTGTCTAGCACCCATAACACAAGTCTAGTTACTTAGCTTGGGGCTAGATGGCGATGTGTGGAATGTCCTGCAATATTTATTTATTTAATCCCTGAAAACAAACATAGTATGGCATGTATATAAATAAAATAAATATGTGTTTGGCAGTCCGGCATGGTGACCATTGTGCCAACTGAATCGTCAAATATTTATAACTTACTCTTGATAACGGTATGTTTCCCTGGGTTGTGTACGTTCCACACAATGATGGTGGTGTCGAGTGAGCCGGAGGCGACGCGAGTGGAGTCGGGGCTCCACGCGGCGCAGTTCACGCGAGCCGTGTGGAAACCCCACTCCTTGTTGTGAGCTAGCTGTTGGTCAGACAGGGAAGACAAAGTTATTATTTTCCAAAAATAATAAAAAAAAAATTATATTATTATTTATGTGTAGTGTAGAATCAAGCGTCTAGCAAGCCATTTGCGAATACATTTAAATGGTATTTAGTTTTATACTCTAGTAAAGTGTAACTGTCTGTCTTCCTTAATAAATAAAAATAAAATAAATAAATAAATCACTTTCTTGTCCGTCTGTCTGTCTGTCCGTGTGTCACCAGCGATTTTTTCAAGAACTGGACCTAGTTTATTATTGTGTCGTCACATCTTTAGTTTTTAATGTTAATAATTTGTATTCATACATGAGGGCACATTGAAACGTCTTCAAAACTAAGGATGTGTTCGAAACATTTCACGCACGAAGAGTTCTGCAGCATTATATTTTGTTACCATGAACCGTGATAGCTAGACAGTTAAAATTTTCACAGGAGTTTTGGCGGGAACAAGTTAACAACATGTCGTGCTGCAGTTTTATTTTCATGAAACTTAGTTGTAACCCGAGTTGAATTGTATAATTCTGATGGAATGTTATTCAATTTAGTTCTGTGAAAGTGCACAAGTGTAGGGAAAGTAAAAATCAGTGTCAAACATAAAGTTTTCTCGTTGCCTCCAAATCTCCTATTAAGGTTATGGTAAACTTGCCACCGCTTTACTATAGCCCCTGACTTGACGGACTATGACGACTTTGACTGTTTTGAAACACTTTAGGCCCGATTTATGAAAAATCGGATCATAATTTGATGCAAAATATAACTTGACACTGGCTAAATGCACAAGCCGTGCGAAGCCAAAATTAATAGAAAAAAAAAAATCACAGATGATGTATTTCTGTTGCCGCTATAACAAGAAATACTAAAAACAGAATTTAATGGTACCCAGTCTCACTCCAAATCCTATTCCCATTGAAAACGCTTCTGGGGTAGATATCCTAGAAAAATATTTCACTTTCTAACAAAGTGGTTGGATTAGCTACATCTGTTACCTTATAATCCTCTTCAGCGTTATAGAGTATGAGTTTTCTGTTAGCGTCTGCAGCGACTAGATATTTAGAGT
The DNA here is from genome assembly GCA_951213275.1 of Idaea straminata. Lineage (NCBI taxonomy): Eukaryota > Metazoa > Arthropoda > Insecta > Lepidoptera > Geometridae > Idaea > Idaea straminata. Next base: position 1,882,522 of record OX577862.1, read on the forward strand.
CGGGACTGTATTTGACATCGGTGACTGGACCGAGATGGGTCAACTCTGTGCTGGCCGTTAGGGTGCGGATGTCCAAAGTGTATAGATGTACTTTGTTGTCTGCTCCTGATGGGTGAAGATAAAGATAGATAACTTTATTTGTACAACACAGGAAGGAACATAGAACAAAATATACAAGCAAAGTAATAGCTAGAAAGTACAAGTTGCACAAATTGGGTGGTCTTATCGCTGAAACCGATAACAATACTATATACTCCTATACTTATATTATTTAAAAGAAAGATTTGTCTGTTTGTTCGAATTGAATAGGCTCCGAAACTACTGGACCGATTTTGATGAAACTTGGTAGATTTGATTGTTTGTTTGCAATGAATAGACTATGAAACTATTGGACCGATTTAGATGAAACTTGGTATATTCATTGGTATATTATAGTATATAAATATTATAGTATATTATAGTATATAAATATTATAGTATATTATAGTATATAAATATTATAGTATATTATAGTATATATTATAGTATATAAATAATACATACATTCATTGGGAGTGTATAGGCTAATTTTTATCCCGATATTCCCACGGGATCGGGACTAACGCGGGTGAAACCGCAAGGTGGTGCTAGTATAAATACGATTTATGGTGAAAGTGGTGTTGGCATAGTGGTAGTTCGTCGAGTTTTTATTCAGGAGGTCGCGGTTTGAATCCCAGCCAGATGGATTTTTCTTAAAAAAAGTTTATGTTACGATACCAAAATATAGGCGATTTCTTTTAGCAAAATGTACAGGTTCGATTCTTGGCTTTGCTACCTGCTAACTCTCCATGCTACTATAGTCTGAACTTCATAATTGCACATCGTTCATAACTGTGTTGGGGGCATGCGCTAAGTTCTCAGCTTTTATAAAACCACGAAAGTTCTGTGCTAGACGGGATCTTACGCTATTAGTTAGGGGGGTTTGTTTAATAACTTATGTATTGTAATCTATTTATATATGTGGGATCTTACGCTATTAGTTAGGGGGGTTTGTTTAATAACTTATGTATTGTAATCTATTTATGTATGTGGGATCTTACACTATTAGTTAGGGGGTTTTGTTTAATAACTTATGTATTGTAATCTATTTATGTATGTGGGATCTTACACTATTAGTTAGGGGGTTTTGTTTAATAACTTATGTATTGTAATCTATTTATGTATGTGGGATCTTACACTATTAGTTAGGGGGTTTTGTTTAATAACTTATGTATTGTAATCTATTTATGTATGTGAGATCTTACGCTATTAGTTAGGGGGGTTTGTTTAATAACTTATGTATTGTAATCTATTTATGTATGTGGGATCTTACGCTATTAGTTAGGGGGGTTTGTTTAATGACTTATGTATTGTAATCTATTTATGTATGTGGGATCTTACGCTATTAGTTAGGGGGGTTTGTTTAATGACTTATGTATTGTAATCTATTTATGTATGTGGGATCTTACGCTATTAGTTAGGGGGGTTTGTTTAATAACTTATGTATTGTAATCTATTTATGTATGTGGGATCTTACGCTATTAGTTAGGGGGGTTTGTTAATTGACTTATGTATTGTAATCTATTTATGTATGTGGGATCTTACGCTATTAGTTAGGGAGGTTTGTTTAATAACTTATGTATTGTAATCTATTTATGTATGTGGGATCTTACGCTATTAGTTAGGGGGGTTTGTTTAATAACTTATGTATTGTAATCTATTTATGTATGTGGGATCTTACGCTATTAGTTAGGGGGGTTTGTTAATTGACTTATGTATTGTAATCTATTTATGTATGTGGGATCTTACGCTATTAGTTAGGGGGGTTTGTTTAATAACTTATGTATTGTAATCTATTTTTGTACGTGTTGTGTTATGGAAAATAAATGGTTTAAATTGGAGTCATTATTAGTGTACGAACCTCCAACAGCGACAAATCTTGATTTAGGATCGATAGAGACGCAAGTTGGCTCATAGTTGAGAGGTACACTGGACTGCTTGCTTCCACCCAATATCACCGACAACTGAAATATTAAATAATAATCAATATAATACTTGTAAGGCTTATTTCAGATTATTTATCATGTTTCACGTTCTTTCCTGTGTTGTACAAATAAAGTTATCTATCTATATATATACCCGCTTACGAGACGCTGAAGGTTACGGATTCGATTTCTATCTCAAACAACTATTTATGCTATAGATATTAGTGTAAATTTACAAAAAAGGTATATAAAAGAAATAAATATTACAGGACATTCCCCACATCGCCATCTAGCCCCAAGTAAGTAACTAGACTTATGTTATGGGTGCTAGACAACGGATATACTACTTATATACTTTTCGTTTGTAAATATATACTTATAATACATAGAAACAACCGGACCACAGACAAATCTCTAAGCATAAATACTTGTCTGAGGCGGGAATCGAACCCGCAACCCTGTGGCAACTGGGTCGTCGATGGGTAATATGTATTCTATCTGCTATCTGGTACCCATAACACAAGCCTAGAGTTTGGGGCTGGATCGCGCTGTGTAAAATGGTCTTCAATATTTATTTATTTTTATTATTTATCCAGTTCACTACCATCCCATTGCAGTAGCCCAAGTAGACCTCTCTTTTAGTTTATCAATAGTTCTACCCAAACTGGAGGTTGTCCTTGGCTGCATTTTATAGGGCAGACAGGGATAATCACCGGTTCGAGGGATGATGTTTCTTTAATGGGAAGCTAATATAACACGATAAGTGAAAGACACGAGATATACTATATACAATGTGTTTCAGCGAAGGGGTTCTAATACAAAAGGGGGTTGTTCTAGACGTCTAGGTGAACAACTTTTGTTCTACGACTTTTGGAAATTCGAACATTTCGTTCGAAGTTTTTGTATGAAACAGCTGATTTTCAAGTAAAAATCCCCTCAGAATTATTGAAAAAAAAGTTCGAATTTTTAATAGTCGTAGAACAAAAGTTGTTCGGCTAGACATCTAGAACAACCCCCTTTCGTATTAAAACCCCTTCGCTAAAACACATTGTATATTATACTGTACTTGTACTTTGTACTTGTACACGGGATTTTTTCCGCAATTAGACTCTTTTTAACTGGGTCTATTTTGCCTGAGGATGGAGTAGGATTTCCCAGCACCTACTACCCTCTCAGCTTAGTCGACATGTCCCAGAGGAGAGAACTTGTCAATACTACTGGAGCCAACTAAGCCGCGGGTTTCATCACGATATACTGTATTGTTGTTACCTCTTTTACGGTAGCGACGATGGTGGTCTCGTCGTCTTGGATGTGGTCGATAGCGCGCGGCTGCGAGCCCAGGGTCACTGCTCTATCCGTGTAGCGAGGGGCCTCACCTTTAATAAATAAAATAAAATAAATAAATATTGTAGGACATTCCACACATCGCCATCTAGCCCCAAGCTAAGTAACTAGACTTGTGTTATGGGTGCTAGACAACGGATATACTACTTATATACTTTTCTTTTGTAAATATATACTTATAATACATAGAAACAACCAGACCACAGACAAATATCTAAGCATAAATACATGTCTGAGGCGGGAATCGAACCCGCAACCCTGTGTTTGGCAGTCGGGCATGGTGACCATTGTGCCAACTGGGTCGTCGGTGGGTCGGTGGTAATATCAATATATTTGCAACATTTGTAGTATGTAGTCCCATATAAACCTTGGTGAAAGGGGGGGGGGCCTTTCACCCCCTTAGGGGTAGAATTTCGAAAAATCCTTTCTTATTTGTTGACGACCCAGTTAGCACAATGGTTACCACGCCGGACTGCCAAACACAGGGTTGCGGGTTCGATTCCCGCCTCAGACAAATATTTATGCTTAGATATTTGTCTGTGGTCTGGTTGGTTCTATGTAATAAAAGTATATATTTACAAAAGAAAAGTATTTCTGTAGTATATCCGTTGTCTAGCACCCATAACACAAGTCTAGTTACTTAACTTGGGGCTAGATGGCGATGTGTGGAATGTCCTGTAATATTTATTTATTTATTTATTGGATACCTACGTTGTACAAAGAACACACCCTCCAAGTTTCAGGTACTTGTACTTGGTTACGGGCTGTTTTCCGCCATTAGACCCTTTTTAATTGGATCCATTAGACCCTTTTTAATTGGATTGCGTGAGGATAGAGTAGGCTTGCCCAGCATCTACTACCCTCTCAGCTTAGTCGACCATGTCCAGAGGAGAAAACTTGTCAATACTTCTGGAAAAACTAAGCCGCGGGTTTCATCACGATGTTTTCCTTCACCGTAAGAGCAATGTTAATTAGCGCACATAAATTTTTCTTAAGAAAAATCCATTGATGCACGGCCTTCAGAATAAAAGTCGAGGTATCTACCACTAAGCCAACACCGCTCTCTAGTTTAAGTTATAAGTTTCAGGTCTCTACGATCAGCGGTTTAGGCTGAGCGTACGTAATAAGTCGTAATCTTTATTTTAAGTCGTTTTTATTACCTTCAGTTGCAGTAGCGGCATGTCTCAGTGTGTCATCGATCCCTATTGTCAACAAGTCTCCGTTCCCACACACCCTCATGCCGTTGACCTGGTTCCCGTGACCTTGGCCTCCGACGTGGCGACCTTCACCTGTGGGACAAAAGGTCAATAGTGTTAAAAAAAACTCCTAGTAAACAAAACGCAAAATGATGATTCGTGATCTTTCACAAGATTTTCTTTGCCAAAAGAAAGATTTGCTGTAAGGACGTAACTTACTAACTTGTAACTTATTCGTAAAGATCCCTACATTTCAAGAATACAAAATGATGTTATATTTTCTTATTTATAAATAGTAGTGGAGAATGAAAGTTAACCCACTTAAGTCGATCCAAGTGACGTTTACTTTGAGACAACCAACATGCCCACCAGTCATTTTGAACGGACAAGCTATACCTCAGACCGATGATGCTAGATACCTTGGAATCCATCTGGATAGGAGAATGACTTGGCAAAAACACATATGGACGAAGCGAAAACAGCTAGACACCAAAGTCAGAAACTTGAGCTGACTTTTAAACTCACATTCCAAATTATCTGAATCAAATAAGCTCGCCATATACAAAGTAATCCTCAAACCAGTGTGGACCTACGGCATCCAACTGTGGGGCACCGCTGCTGAATCCAACATCAACATCATTGAGCGATTCCAAACTAAGATGCTAAGAATGATATTCAAAATACCATGGCATATCAGCAATAAATATTTATATCAGGACCTTAAACTACTCACTGTTAGAGACGAAATCAAAAACTACCTGAATAGATACTTTGACAGATTGAGAATCCACCCTAACAAAATGGATAATGACCTCACAGCTGAAGACGACATCTGTTTCGCTAGACTAAAGAGGCATAGTGTGACTAGCCTACGACTCAGGTTCACATAGGAGACAAGGGCTGAGGAATGGGGTCAATGGACCTCTCTCCAGATGAAGACAGAACTCCCCAGCGAAAGCGGACAACTTTGTTGCTCATTGCGGACCACTGTGCTGCAGATAGCAACAGGAGCTATAAACATGAAAGAAAAAAAAATTTATAAATAGTCCCATCAACACTTGCCGAGGCTGGTCCGGGTTGTCTACATCCAGGTAGTCGATGACACCAGTTAGGGACACGGAGAGGAGCAGAGGCATGACACCAGGGATATTATAGTTAGATGTACCTGTGTCAGTGTTCCACTGTGTGATGGTACCATCGTGACTCGCCGTATACACCGTAGCACCGACCTGTGCTAGACAAGTGATAGGCTTGTTGTGTCCCATCAACACTTGCCGAGGCTGGTCTGGGTTGTCTACGTCCAGGTAGTTGATGACACCGGACAGGGACACGGAGAGGAGGTGGTTGCCTTGCCAGAGGCATGACACCTGAAATCATTTGTCACAATTTCTATTTTATTGTTTAACTAGCTGCGCTCCGCGGTTTCACCCGCGCAAGTCCCGATAATCTGGGAATATCGGAATAAAAAGTAGCCAATGTGTTAATCCAGGTCTCCAGCTATCTAGATACCGAGTTTCACCGCAATCGGTCCAGTAGTTTTTGCGTGAAAGAGTAACAAACATACACACACACACACACACACAAACTTTCACATTTATAATATTAGTAGGATAGTTTGTATGTTAAAATTACATAATTCATATTATACTCAGCAGATTTTACGGTCACTTTGAGTTCTACTTCTTATTTTAATGTAATTTATACTTACATGGTTATTCTGATTGGGTAGTTTTTATTCTAAGACTAGATTTTTATTAATTTGCTTCTAAGTAGACTTTTTGTCTGTTCTTCCTTTATTATTAGTATAGATTAAGTAATATATTACCTGTTGATTCTCAACAGCGTTCCCCATATTAAACAAGATCTTCCTCTCTCTAGTCTCGATGTCCCAAATGGCGCAGGTTTTGTCCCCGGAGCAGGACAACAGCTGCTTTCCATCGCTCGACCAAGATATGCCATATACACCCCCTTTGTGAGCCGGTGAACCGATCTAGGGGATGGTAATACTATAGTTAATTATTCATGTAACTAATCTTACCTCTATGGAAAGAAATCTTTCACGTATTTTCTGACACTAACCCCGTGGGCCCATAAAAAGGGCTTAGGAAGTCCGGAGCGGAGTCTATCCGTGCTACACTTTTATATTAAACAGCCGCGGAGGGGACGGAGCCTATCCGAGGACTAGACGGACTTCGTCGGACACGGATCATGCAGGGTGTAATATAAATAGCTTCATAATCAAAATGTATGCAACGTTTTAAATTAGTTAACCGCCCGGACCACATACACGGTGCGCCCAGGGCACGGTCCGGTAATGAGAATCATCCCTTATAAGGGTGAAACTGCGGAACGCAACAAGTAAGAAATAGTTAAGCAGTTACCTCTCCTTTAAGCTCAGAAGTGGCTCCATCATACAGATATATTTTCCCATCGAAGCCGGCCGAAGCAAAGAGACTGCCGTCCGGACTGTAGCGGACCGCTTGAGCGAAACGGGTGTGCTCCTGGAAGTATGAATAGGTTAGATTAGGTTAAGATATCAAGCATTACGAGCGGAGTTGGTGAATAACGCTAATAGAATGTTTTCTAGACTGTAGCGGAATTTTTGAACGAAATGTGTATGCCCTTAGTATGAATAGGTTTAGAATATAGTGCATTTTGAGCGAAGTCGGTAAATAACGCTGTTAGATTGCAGTCGCAACTATAAACGAAACTGATTTTCTTGTGTAGGTTAAGTTAGAATATCGAACATTACGAGCGGGTTTCGCTCGTAATGTTCGATATTCTAACTTAACCTACACAAGAAAATCAGTTTCGTTGCCAGAGTTTTGACTTGCGTCCTTAGATAATATCGTTTCTATGGTCATTATAGAAAAAATATATACATAACTGATTATAAACTTAACTGATTTTCTTTTGTGTAGGTTAGGTTAGATTGGATTAGAATGAAATATCGAGCATTTTAAGCAAAATATGACAAAATACACTATAAAAATTATAAAATGCTTTGTCATGACTGACGGATCATCGCACAGCCTAAACCGCTGATCGTAGAGACCTGAAACTTGGAGGATATGTTCTTTGTACGACGTAGGCAACTTTATCAGTTGCCTGATAAAGGAGTAAAATTTCGGAAAGGATTTTCCGAAATTTTACTCCTTAGGGGGTGAAAAAGGGGGCATCCGATAAAAAGGATTTTCCGAAATTCTACCCCTTAGGGGGTGAAAAAGGGGGCAAAGTTTATATGGGGCAGTACGATTCCGTGGTCCAATCCATTAATTCTACGCTGACGAAGTCGCGGGCAAAAGCTAGTAGCTACAATAATAAAATAACCAACCTGCTTGGTACACTTGAACTTGAACGGTGGTCCTTCGAAGACGGCGATGGTGTTGTCCTCGGACGCGGTGACGATCCGGAACGGACGGCTCGGACGGAAGTCGACCGAGTTGATCGGCTTCGACTGACCGCTGATCTCGCCGACTGACGTACCAGTTTCGGACATGAATACGTGGCCGAACCTTGAAGGGAATTAAAATAAGAACTTTGGAAAAATATTTACTAAATATTACACAATAAAAAATGAACCAGAGTTTGCTCTATTTCTTGAGAGGTATGGTCTAAATACAAAATTTGTCTTGGTGTCTTTTTTTCGATTGGTACATATTTTATCCCGTGAATAGACGTTCCTTAAAATCATTAGAATTTTTTGTATTAATTTTATTAGTTTATATCTTCAAAACAACCTACATCTAATATTATAAATGGAAACATTTTTTTGTTTGTAACGAAACTACGAAACTTCCGGACCGCTTTTGATAAAACTTGATATGAAGATACATTGATTCATTTAGAGTAACATAGACTACGTTTTATCCAGATATTGTGGAGTATCTTTTGCCCATAACATCTCAGGATACAAACATTAAGGTGTCAAGACAAGTAAATCACCTCCACCGCCTGCAAGTGGCACAGAATAGGGTGTAATGGTATAATATCTCTTGGTGTCTATAATATACAAACCTCTCCCGCCCTTCACCAACGACGACCATTCGCTGGCTGTCAGCAGACCAGGCGATGTCCTTGATAGGACCTCCGATCGGCTGGAACTCATTCTTTAAGATATGTTCCTTGTTCACAGTATCCCAGATACGTACTTTGCCAGATGCGTCTGAAAAATATGCGAATTATATTTGTAGTTATTCTGTTATATTTTTCAAAATTCGTCAATTCATTTTTATTTATATAGAAGTCGCCGTGATAAAACACATTTTCGACCTGTTCTTTTGTGGCTTTTTTATTCTACTTTAATACAATTACCTATTATATTTGTGACTAGCTTTTGCCTGCGATTTCGTCCGCGTAGAAGTCGAAAATGGTACTATGTAATAGTTTTTTGTTGACTTAAGATCGAATTAAGTTTTTAAACTTGTTAAAAATAAAATGTAGGTAAATGAAATTATCAACTTCGAAGCAAATCACCGCAAAAATAAATTCCTACCTCTTTTTAATTTTTTATAATTTAATAATTTGAATTTCAATAAAATACGAAGCAATATTTATGCAACATTTGAAGTAGATTGGAGCAAGGAATCAAATACAAACTTTGCCCCCCCTTTTCACCCCCTAAGAGGTACAATTTCGGAAAATATTCCTTATCGGATGCTTACGTCATACAAAGAACACACCCTCCAAGTCAGGTCTCTACGATCAGAGGTTTAGGTTGTGCGTTGATCCGTCATTTAATCAGGACAAAGCATTTTAAATGTATAGAAGACTACAAGACCGGCATTTCGTCAAAATGGAGATATAAGTTTAATCAATTTTACCCCCATATTCAAACTGGATTGTGTCCCACATGAGGGTGTTACCGCGGGAGTACAACTAGTAATTCAAGAAAACTATAATTAATATTAATTTAAGAGGAATCTCTAAAATTAAATTATATAAGGGGGTGAATGTACGTGTTAATTCTGGAGTGTGGGTATATTACGCGCCGGCTGGCACCTAGCCAGTTATAACTGTTACAAAATGATAGATAAATGCGCGAGTTTGTGCCGCCAATTTCACAATATGCTTCTTGTTTTAATGATAAATGTTATTATGCGTGCTGTCCACAGATAAAATAGATTTATAAATAAATATGTATTGCAAGATATTGCATACAAGGTCATCTAGCCCCAAGCTGAGCAACTAGACTTGAGTGTTATGGTAGCCTGGCAATGGATAGAACAATTAATTACCTTTTTTAATACTAATCTACACTAATATAATAAAAATATTATTTTTTTGTTTGAACAATTAGGATCCGAAACTACTGAATCGAGACTAACGCAGGTAAAACCACGGGACGTAGCTAGTCTACACCTACACTAATACGATTATATGTTAAGACTTGCTTTTGCCCGCGACTTCGTCCGCGTAGAAGTCGAAAGTTGACCAAGGAATCACGTTGACCCATACAAACTTTCCCCCCCTTTTTCACCCCCTTAGGGGTGGAATTTCTGAAAATCCTTTCTTATCCGATGCCTACGTCATACAAAGAACACACCCTATAAGTTTCAGGTCTCTACGATCAGTGGTTTAGGCTGTGCGTTGATCCGTCAGTCAGTCAGTAGTTCAGGACAAAGCATTTTATATGTATTTGAAAGAGAGAAACAAGTTCTGGTGTGGTTACAAAAAACATATTGTGGTTTCAAAAGGGTATGCAAGTCTGCACCACACCTTTTGTTTTTTTGTAACAAATAGGTTTCTAAAATACTGGATTGATTTTGATCAAACTTGGTTAAGACAATTCATTGAATCCTTGGGAATAACATAAGCTACTTTTTATTCCAATATTCTCACAGGATCCGGAGTTACAGTGTGGCGATGGTAGTGTAACATAAAACACAAACAGAGCCGTGCCCATTTATTCTCCAAAATGATTACAATTATCATTTCAATGATTCATCATTATCAATGATAAAATTATATAAATTATACATAATAATAAACCATAAAGGTAGGTATTGATAGTTTTGTAGTAGATTTTACTTTTGATTGTATTTTAAGAAACACAGTAGATAATGATATCACCTTGTAGTTACAATTACACTTACATTTCCCCAACGTAAGTCTCTATCCCGTGGGAATATCGGGATAAAAAGTAGCCTATGACACACCCAATAAATCAATGTATCCTCATACCAAGTTTCATCAAAATCGGTCCAGTAGTTTCAGAGCAATGTAAACAAACAAAAAATCTTTCCACTTTTTAATATTGTGATATTTTAAAAGCAAAAGTTACTCCATGTGTCGCTTCACTATTTTTGATGAATTTTGAATAGATGGAACATTGGTTAATTAACCCCCGACGCAAAAACGACGGGGTGTTATAAGTTTGACGTGTCTATGTGTGTTTGTCTGTCTGTGGCATCGTAGCTCCCGAACAGCTGAACCGATTTTTTATTTAGTTTTTTTTTTCTCAAGTTTGGACAATGAAAATTTCTAATGAGGCGCTTAGTACATTTTAGAAGACTACTGAATCTTATGCTCATTCTGGCAACTAACTTTAGCCAAACAGCATAAATAAAAACATTGGCTATAGTCAAAATGTTATGATAGTTTGTTAAACACTAATTTATGAAAATTACCAGCTGTGAAATCAGACAGCTTAGTCAGTAAGGAAGTTTTATGAAATTTTTCATCAATTAAATAAATATAGACACTACGAACACAAACAAACTGACTCATAATTCTGATAAGTTTTGTACCTACTGAAGATATATGGTAGGTACCTATTTTGTGTGAAAACTCTCTTACCTCCAGATGCAATGTAGAAACCGCTCGGGGAGTATTTTGCCACGTTAACTTGGCAAGAATGTTCCGTGTAGACATCAGCGATTGCTGGGTTCTCAATATCTCTGATAATCACTGAATTACCATTGGTATACAGGAAGGTCCTGCCTTTAGGGTCGCCGCCTAAAACCAACGGCGTACCGCGCTGGGTTCTCGGCAGAGCCGCGAATGTATACTCTGCAATAACACAACCGACGTTTCAAACACTTAGACACACTTTTAATTGCATAAAACTAGGCCAATCAAAAGAAAACTGTTGATAGAAATCGGAACCATGCTTTCACGAAAAATACTAAATGGAACACTCACTATTTGAGTAAGACATATTGCTCTTACAGTTTAATAACTAATATCTAAGAATTTAATGCTAAAACTATGATTTACTGTGTACTTTTTAATAATTTAGTAAATACACAATCAGCCGCTACACTCCATAGCCTTCCAAAAAAAATGACGTATGAAAATTGTTTTTGCAATGTTGGCTAAAAATGACTTTTCACAACTTTTTGTACATGCCCTTTTATGGGCATTTATAATTTCATTTTTTAATTATAGCAATATGACTATTTTGTAATAATAAACACAAATATATTTTATAAATTCAGTAAGATCTAGTGATTGTTTGATAATAATTTCTATAAAATTATATAAAGAGTCACTATTGTGACTCGAAACAAACAGGAAGTGAATATCAAGCAAACATTTTATCTAGGTGCTGCCATCGTGAAGTTGTTTTTTTTCTTAGAACGAGTTCTTGAACGAAACCACTCACTCGATTAAATATTTTAATCTGTGGTGAAATCAAACGTCAACAAAATGTCGAAGTCTCGCTCGCTGCGTCATGTGATGAAATTCTGAGAATTAAATGAAATTTCGTAATTTTAAATCACAAACGAGTGTAATTATGGAACAGGATCAGTAATGACATCAACTGCCACGTTAAAGCCTTGCTATTACGCTGATGGTCTGCTTGAAATCGGTGTAAGAATTTGACACTAGTTTCCACGTGGTGGACGTCACGGCAAGTCGGTCGACGTGTTAATTTTTCAAGTTCCTGACCGCATTACGAAGAAATGGAGTCCTTGAACATATCGAAGTTGAACTTGTCTAGTGTTCGGAGCCACACGTCCAGAGAGAGCGATACGAAGACTGAAACGAGAGACGGAAGACTCGAGACCAATGTGAGTTACTGTTATCAACTTATTATCACCATACCATGTGCGAAACTTAACAAAATACACTGAAAACATGACATAAAATTATTAAAAAATCTTTATCTAAAGCTTACAATAAATAATCTAACCATATGGCTAGACCATGTGGTAAATTTTTCATGAATATGACAAAGCAAGGGATCAATTTCCATGACCAAATAAAGATACCTATCTCTTGCATTATTTTTGTGGTTTGCTTGCAACATGCGTAGATAGATATAGATAAATTGAGATAACTAGGCTCATATTGTATACAATGCATGGTAATTTCCAAGGACATAGGTATCTATATCTACTAATAAACATTGACAGCTGACTAATATACCTACATACACACTGCTGGTGTACTTAGCTGATGAAATGTGTTGCAAAAGTTGTACCATATTGAGACAAAAAAATAATGTTTAGTTTGATTCCATAACTGTAGATAGAAGTTCTCTCTCGTAAATTGAAATTAAACTATTTCATGAGTTTGTAATTTTTGTAGTCTCTTTTGTTATTCTGACAATAAAGGAATTCATAACTGTAAATAGAAGTTCTCTCTCGTAAATTGAAATTAAACTATTTCATGAGTTTCGAATTTGTAGTCTCTTTTGTTATTATAACAATAAAGGAATGCAGGTAAATGCTTTTACTAATAGTGAATGGATTTTTATGTTTAGAATTTCAAGTTATTTAATATAGAGCCTAAAATACAAGCTTTATCTTAAATTCTTATGAATTGGATTTCATTTCTTAATTACATCATCATTCAATGAAGATTCCTTAATTAATGGGCTAATATTTAATTAAATTTATAAAATTAATATAATTAAAAATAACTATTATTAATGATAATAATACATTATTTTATTAACTTTATACACAATCATATATTTGTGAAATAATTAATTAAGTTTTGTAAGGTTAAAGAGTGTAATGTAATTTAAATATGAGGTAAAGTTTTGATGAATATTTCAAAAAATGTAATCTTAAGACCATGTGTTCGCAAATCGACCTTTGTGTTAAGCAACTTTAAGTAATCAAATACTATTTTTTTGTTATTTGGATATAAGTAGATATTGTAGTTTAAAAACCATATTTTTGTTTATTTCGGTTGAAAACATGATATGAACAACTTTGTTCGATAAAAAAAATGTTAGAAAACAGAGAAGTTTTAGATCGTTTATCGGTTTTTATTCAAAAATAGTTAACGTATGTTTCTAAAAATTGAATCAAATGATAGGTTTTGACCTCTAGGAACTATATTTTTGGATAATAATGCTAAAATGTACAAAATGTTTTGCAAATCGATCAAATATAACAGTTAGCACGCGTCAGTTCCTCGCAGTCGGCCTCCGGGCCTCGTCGAGGTAAGACCTATGCCACTTTTGCCGGCACGCTGCGTTCGAGCGAACCCCACGCGGAAGCTTGCATTTGCAGGGATGACAAACTTTTTTCCGCAAATAATAATTTACAAACTTATGTGCCCGCAAATAATATATACTAATATTATAAAGAGGTAAGGTTAGTAACAAGTTTGTACATTGTATTGTTGCTCCAGTCTAAGCAGCTAGGCTTGTGTTATGGTGACTAGACGCGATTGAGTGAGCGCAAATAATCTATACTAATATTATAAAGAGGTAAGGTTAGTAACAAGTTTGTATATTGTATTGTTGCTCCAGTCTAAGCAGCTAGGCTTGTGTTATGGTGACTAGACGCGATTGAGTGAGCGCAAATAATCTATACTAATATTATAAAGAGGTAAGGTTAGTAACAAGTTTGTATATTGTATTGTTGCTCCAGTCTAAGCAGCTAGGCTTGTGTTATGGTGACTAGACGCGATTGACTGAGCGCAAATAATCTATACTAATATTATAAAGAGGTAAGGTTAGTAACAAGTTTGTATATTGTATTGATGCTCCAGTCCAAGCAGCTAGGCTTGTGTTATGGTGACTAGACGCGATTGACTGAGCGCAAATAATATATACTAATATTATAAAGAGGTAAGGTTAGTAACAAGTTTGTATATTGTATTGTTGCTCCAGTCTAAGCAGCTAGGCTTGTGTTATGGTGACTAGACGCGATTGACTGAGCGCAAATAATATATACTAATATTATAAAGAGGTAAGGTTAGTAACAAGTTTGTATATTGTATTGTTGCTCCAGTCTAAGCAGCTAGGCTTGTGTTATGGTGACTAGACGCGATTGAGTGAGCGCAAATAATATATACTAATATTATAAAGAGGTAAGGTTAGTAACAAGTTTGTATATTGTATTGTTGCTCCAGTCTAAGCAACTAGGCTTGTGTTATGGTGACTAGACGCGATTGACTGAGCGCAAATAATATATACTAATATTATAAAGAGGTAAGGTTAGTAACAAGTTTGTACATTGTATTGTTGCTCCAGTTTAAGCAGCTAGGCTTGTGTTATGGTGACTAGACGCGATTGAGTGAGCGCAAATAATCTATACTAATATTATAAAGAGGTAAGGTTAGTAACAAGTTTGTATACTTATTGTATTATTGCTCCAGTCTAAGCAGCTAGGCTTGTGTTATGGTGACTAGACGCGATTGAGTGAGCGCAAATAATCTATACTAATATTATAAAGAGGTAAGGTTAGTAACAAGTTTGTATATTGTATTATTGCTCCAGTCTAAGCAGCTAGGCTTGTGTTATGGTGACTAGACGCGATTGACTGAGCGCAAATAATCTATACTAATATTATAAAGAGGTAAGGTTAGTAACAAGTTTGTATATTGTATTATTGCTCCAGTCTAAGCAGCTAGGCTTGTGTTATGGTGACTAGACGCGATTGACTGAGCGCAAATAATCTATACTAATATTATAAAGAGGTAAGGTTAGTAACAAGTTTGTATACTTATTGTATTATTGCTCCAGTCTAAGCAGCTAGGCTTGTGTTATGGTGACTAGACGCGATTGAGTGAGCGCAAATAATCTATACTAATATTATAAAGAGGTAAGGTTAGTAACAAGTTTGTATATTGTATTATTGCTCCAGTCTAAGCAGCTAGGCTTGTGTTATGGTGACTAGACGCGATTGACTGAGCGCAAATAATCTATACTAATATTATAAAGAGGTAAGGTTAGTAACAAGTTTGTATATTGTATTATTGCTCCAGTCTAAGCAGCTAGGCTTGTGTTATGGTGACTAGACGCGATTGACTGAGCGCAAATAATCTATACTAATATTATAAAGAGGTAAGGTTAGTAACAAGTTTGTATACTTATTGTATTATTGCTCCAGTCTAAGCAGCTAGGCTTGTGTTATGGTGACTAGACGCGATTGAGTGAGCGCAAATAATCTATACTAATATTATAAAGAGGTAAGGTTAGTAACAAGTTTGTATATTGTATTATTGCTCCAGTCTAAGCAGCTAGGCTTGTGTTATGGTGACTAGACGCGATTGACTGAGCGCAAATAATCTATACTAATATTATAAAGAATTAAGGTTAGTAACAAGTTTGTATATTGTATTATTGCTCCAGTCTAAGCAGCTAGGCTTGTGTTATGGTGACTAGACGCGATTGACTGAGCGCAAATAATCTATACTAATATTATAAAGAGGTAAGGTTAGTAACAAGTTTGTATACTTATTGTATTATTGCTCCAGTCTAAGCAGCTAGGCTTGTGTTATGGTGACTAGACGCGATTGACTGAGCGCAAATAATCTATACTAATATTATAAAGAGGTAAGGTTAGTAACAAGTTTGTATATTGTATTATTGCTCCAGTCTAAGCAGCTAGGCTTGTGTTATGGTGACTAGACGCGATTGACTGAGCGCAAATACTCTATACTAATATTATAAAGAGGTAAGGTTAGTAACAAGTTTGTATACTTATTGTATTATTGCTCCAGTCTAAGCAGCTAGGCTTGTGTTATGGTGACTAGACGCGATTGAGTGAGCGCAAATAATCTATACTAATATTATAAAGAGGTAAGGTTAGTAACAAGTTTGTATATTGTATTATTGCTCCAGTCTAAGCAGCTAGGCTTGTGTTATGGTGACTAGACGCGATTGACTGAGCGCAAATAATCTATACTAATATTATAAAGAGGTAAGGTTAGTAACAAGTTTGTATATTGTATTATTGCTCCAGTCTAAGCAGCTAGGCTTGTGTTATGGTGACTAGACGCGATTGACTGAGCGCAAATACTCTATACTAATATTATAAAGAGGTAAGGTTAGTAACAAGTTTGTATACTTATTGTATTATTGCTCCAGTCTAAGCAGCTAGGCTTGTGTTATGGTGACTAGACGCGATTGAGTGAGCGCAAATAATCTATACTAATATTATAAAGAGGTAAGGTTAGTAACAAGTTTGTATATTGTATTATTGCTCCAGTCTAAGCAGCTAGGCTTGTGTTATGGTGACTAGACGCGATTGACTGAGCGCAAATAATCTATACTAATATTATAAAGAGGTAAGGTTAGTAACAAGTTTGTATATTGTATTATTGCTCCAGTCTAAGCAGCTAGGCTTGTGTTATGGTGACTAGACGCGATTGACTGAGCGCAAATAATCTATACTAATATTATAAAGAGGTAAGGTTAGTAACAAGTTTGTATACTTATTGTATTATTGCTCCAGTCTAAGCAGCTAGGCTTGTGTTATGGTGACTAGACGCGATTGAGTGAGCGCAAATAATCTATACTAATATTATAAAGAGGTAAGGTTAGTAACAAGTTTGTATATTGTATTATTGCTCCAGTCTAAGCAGCTAGGCTTGTGTTATGGTGACTAGACGCGATTGACTGAGCGCAAATAATCTATACTAATATTATAAAGAGGTAAGGTTAGTAACAAGTTTGTATATTGTATTATTGCTCCAGTCTAAGCAGCTAGGCTTGTGTTATGGTGACTAGACGCGATTGACTGAGCGCAAATAATCTATACTAATATTATAAAGAGGTAAGGTTAGTAACAAGTTTGTATATTGTATTGTTGCTCCAGTTTCACGGTTTTGTAATGCGTAACATGTTTTTCTCGGCTAGGTCCCCGCGTCAACCCGCGATAGGGAACTTCGTTCCAATAAAAATATTAGGTACATTATTACAGCTACACATTAGTTTTATTATTTTATATATCGAGCCCAATTAGATAACGAAAACCTACTGTTGACACCTACCTACACTGTGGCGTGCCCACTGTTTACACCTACACTGTGGCGTAGCTTGATCGCGTACGCGAGTCGTTGCGCGCGGCTCACTTTCACGCTACTTCTTTGTGCGCGGAGGCTGAGGTAATGTTAAAATACCTACACACGGTACAGGAAGAGGGCCTTAAGTTCTCACTACTGGAAAGATTATGGTAATTCACCAAGCAAGTGAAACAAAGGTCATATTTTGCTATTGATTTGGACTTTGTTCTTACTTATTTAGGTTTTAAGGTTTTATAATTTTTTGTCGGAATCATGTAATTTAGAGGGGCAAAAAGGGGGCTACTGAAAATACAGATTTAATTTCAATGATTCTCATTTCAATACTGGACCCAATCCCCCTTATTCCAAAACGAGGTTTAAGGATAGTTCGAGATGTGGATTCAAACCTTAGATATCGACACAGATTTACTCGTGAACAATATTATCCCTGTATATTTTATAGGGAACTATAGTCTGAAAACTATCCCTTTAGATTATATAAGGATTGTGTTTAGACTATAGTTCACGAGTAAATCTGGGTCTAAATCTAAGGTTTAAATCCACATCTCGGACTATTTTTAAACCTCGTTCTGGAATAAGGGGGAATGCAGTCGAAACGATAATAATAGAACTTATTTGATTTAAGGTCGCTACATACGTAACGGCATTTTTCTCGTTCCGGACAGGACGGGACGATTTCTTGACATCATTTTAAATAAAAATATAGTAACAAAATATAAGAAAGACGGGTCGGAAAAGTCGACCCATGTCGGGTCAAGTCGGGTTGGATTTCTCGTTACGTAACGATGTCAAGAAATTGTTACGAAAAAATCACGTTAAGTATATTTAAAGACCACGATGCACGTCACGTACCCGTCCCGTACGAGGTTTTACCCCGTTACGTATGCAGCGACCTCAATGCGTTTGTTCTTATTGTTGCCAGAATTTAACAGACATGGATGAGGATTATCAGTGTGAGTACCGAGAGGAGATCTGGCAGAGTTTACTGGAACAGGAAGCTGAGAAACCTACTATACAACTACAATCACCTCAGGTAAATTACAATCTATCTATCTATATAAATAAGAGATAAAGACTCATCATAAATAAAGAGCTATGAGTCTGAAACTTCTCAAGGTGTTCCATTTAGGCCATAGGCAAGGTTTTCTTGTAATTCGACTCCTAAAAGGGTAAAATGGGTTGTTTAGGTTTGTAATTGGTAGTAACTATTATGTATTCTGTATTTGTAGGAAATAAATAGCACTTAAAAAGCGACACTAACGTGAGTAAAACCACGGGGCGTGGCTAGTACTATATTAAAGAGAAAGATACACGATAAAGAGAGAGGTGTTGGGTTAGTGGTAGATACCTCGACTTTCATTCTGAAGGTCTGTTTTCGAATCCCAGCCGTTCGTGCAACAATGTATTTTTCTTACGGTGAAGGAAAACATCGTGATGAAACCCGCAGCTTAGTTGGCTCCAGAAGTATTGACAAGTTCTCTCCTCTGGAAATGGTCAACTAAGCAGAGAGGATAGTAGTTGCTGGGCGAGCCTACTCCATCCTCATGCAAAAAAGGACCCAACTAAAAAGGGTCTAATTGCGGAAAACAGTCCGTTCAAGTACAAGTACTCATCACGAAATCTCTGGAACTACAAGTGCTATGAGTCTGAAACTTTGCACGGTGTTCCTTTTAAGACACAGGCCAGAACTAGGAAAAGATTTTGGGATCTTTGACCATGCGAAATACAGGGTTTTATAAGTTTATAAGAAAGCAATCAGAGATTACGCACTAAAAAATATCTTAACTTATTATTTCCTTAAACCTTGAACTAGCAATAAAAGATTTTCCATACAAAAAACTAATCAATTTGTCATGCTAACACTCCAGCCAACTTCCTATCAAACTATTTATATTCAGATGCTAAATAGGCATGAATTTATTTGAATTCATGCATGATATTTTGAACTAGCTGCGCTCCGCGGTAACACCCGCGTAAGTCCCGATCCCGTGGGAATATCAAAATGAAATGTAGCCTATAACCTTCCTCGATAAATGGACTATCCAACACAAAAATAATTTTTCAATTCAAACCAGTAGTTCCTGAGATTAGCGCGTTCAAACAAACAAACAAACTCTTCAGCTTTATAATATAAGTATATATTTATACTTACATTATAATAAAATTGATCTTTAGATTAAATCTAGATGACTTATACAACGACAGCAATATTAATCCAGTAGTGCCTGGGACATGTATCAGATGGTGTAGACTTGCCCAGCACGTATACCACTCTTTCAGCTTAGTCGACCGTGTCCATAGGAGAGAACTCCTCAATACTTCAGGAGCCAACTAAGCCACGGGTTTCATCACGATGTTTTCCTTTACCGTTTTTTTATTAAACACGTCCGCGTTTTACCACTATCTCAAGATAGTAAGTGACGGTGCGCTACGAAGATGTAGCACGCCTTCTTAGAACACTCGTGCCTCAAAGACCCCCAAAAACAGAAGGGGGCCTTCGCGAGTAAATGCTCGTAGCAGTGGATCAAAAACTTTTCCGATCCGTCTTCCTTTTATGGCTGCGTGTTAGGGATGATTCTCAATAGACCGCGGCGTGTCATGTACGATTACATACATTTATATGAAGCAATTTATATTACCGTGCATGATCCGTGCTCGGACGACACCCGTCTACTCCACGGACCCGCCCCGTCGCCTCTGCGGCTGATAACCCGGTGTAGTATAAGCACGGACGGGCACCGCTCCAGGCTCGGTCGAATGAGATTCATCCCTTAATCAGCGTACTTAAATTTTTAGTAATAAAATTTTTTTGGAGCATGGCCCAACGACAACGATTAAAACTAGATTTAGTATGTAATATTCATCTTAAATGTAACTTGTTACAGTTAGAGTTCCGCGGCGCTCTCGTCCAGCAACTCCGCGACATCACCAAGAAGCTAGGACTCAGTATTGCCACTCTACACTCTGCTGTCTCCTTACTCGACCTGTTTATGGACGCTCATAGACTACGGGCGGATCGGCTGGCACACGTCGCGTTTGCCTGCTTGAGTTTAGCTGGTAACTTTTGAGATATTTAACTTGTTATGTTTTTTTTGTTTTACATATGATAAGTCACCGTTTGACCAATATCATACCTGCCGGATGGTAGTTGACGATGCGGTCTAAGACGGCACGCTTCTCTAGAAGATACCTATTCCCTCGCGACTTGAAGAACCCCAAATCGTACACGTCAGGAAAGAGACGCAGGCAACTGATTCCATGACGAAAGAATGGAGATGGCAAAATTTGGTCGTTTAAGGGAAATTATGGTTTTATTAATGTTCGCCAGACGCAGAAGGTTGCAGGTTCGATTACCGCACCGAACATGTATTTGTCTTGTAAAAACATCTCGTAAAATAATTTTCAACTTTTGTGGCAAATAAAAAAAAATCAAATAAGTAATAGGAAAACCTGACAGTCACTGCACACTGGAATTTAGTTTCGGTTCTTTTCTTCTTTCTTCGTTCGTGCACTTGCACATTGTTACATGGTATTTGTTGTTTTTAAATTCCTGTATATATTGCCAAAAATTAAAAAAAGGCCGCACAAAAAAACAATACATTGTATTTACAATAAAAAATTATTTGTAATTATTTTTTGTTATCTGTTATCTGGCCACCACAACACAAGCCTAGTTGCTTAACTTGTAGCTAGATGGCACAAAATTCTGCAATATTTATTAACCATATTTCATTATCTATCAGCAAAAAGCGAAGAGAAATTCAGCCGTGCGCCAACCCTGAAGACCCTATCAAAAATGAGTGGTGTCCAACTATGTGGCAAGACATTCAGACAGTTAGAATGGATGGTGGGCCAGCATGTGCGGTGGAGGCTGCTCACTCCTACACCGGTTACCTTTGCCTCTCTTCTCTCACAGTAAGTTATGTAATAGTCATAGGTTCCCAACCTCTTGTGGACCCCTTTACAGGAAAATAATGGTTGTCAGTAAAGTCGGTTTACGGACGATAATTTTAAGTGATGACGTCATAAGAAAACATTGATGAAATAATTGAGACTTGAGACTTGATAAATGGTTGTCAAATTACCTTGTCAATCAGGGAACGTGGGCGGAACGTGAGCGGTGACGCGACCGTATTGTAAGCGATTACGTCACCTTTTTTTGTGAGTGCTGCCGGTGTTCATCGATTTAATAGACGTTATCACGTCAAAAAAAACCAACGCCTCCCTTTAGATAATACTTAATTAAATTCAAGACAATACACAAAGCTGGAGTACCCCGCACTGGCGCACTTGATAAAGAAAAAATAATAATAATAAAGAAAAAAGAAAACAAAATTCTACTTATTAAGTTTTTTTAGCTGTGAGATGGTTGGGGCTTTTGGATTTTTAACAATTTGTGAATTGTCGGGTTTCAATTTAATGGTATGAAAATATACCAAGTATCATCAAAATCGTTCCAGTAGTTTCGGAGCCTATTCGTTCAAACAAACATTTTTTTTTTTAAATATTAGTGTACATTTCCTAAATAAATAATTTATAGTATTTTATACCATACCCACTCTAAAAAGCTTATTTTATTAACTGAAAACAGTGAATAAAAAGGCCTTTTAATCACTGTTTTAGTGTTTGTATATTCGACATTCATCTCAATAATAATAAATAAATATTGCAAGACATTCCACACATCGCCATCTAGCCCCAAGCTAAGTAACAAGACTTGTGTTATGGGTGCTAGACAACGGATATACTACTTATATACTTTTCTTTTGTAAATATATACTTATAATACATAGAGACAACCAGACCACAGACAAATATCTAAGCATAAATACATGTCTGAGGCGGGAATCGAACCAGCAACCCTGTGTTTGGCAGTCCGGCATGGTGACCATTGTGCCAACTGGGTCGTCAATGGTTATACAACCTCCTTGCGCAAAAATACTGTCTGTCTGAGTCTGTCTGTCTGTATTTGTCTGTCTGTCTATCTGTCTGTATGTGTCTGTCTGAGTCTGTCTGTCTGTCTGAGTCTGTCTGTCTGTCAGTCGGTCGGTCCCGACACACGTTTGGTTATCTTTTTCTCTTAGTCATGGTATAAAGTATAGTATGCAACTCTTGAATAAAGTACGGATTTACATTGAGGGCCATGAATCACTCGCGTGACTCAGGATTCTAACACTTGAATCACTCGCTACGGTCGTGATTCAATCTTCATGAATCGCTCCCTACGGTCGTGATTCAGTTGTTAGAATCCTTCGCTTGCTCGTGATTCAACTATGGCCCTCGGTTTAAATCCTTTCTTTATTCACTAGTTGCATAATATACTATTCTAAGGTTTTCGCGACTTGAACTCATAATTATAATTGTATTTGAACGAATATATTCGCGTTTTTTTTGTTTTAAATCTGACGTTTTGTGAACTTTGCAGATCCCATGGCCACAGGCAGACTAAAATAATTTATAAATTACATTTCAGATACGTAGTAATGGATTCTGATTTGACAACCCGACATCCAAAGTTTGTGAGACGTTTCAAGAGAGACGGCGCTAAAATGCTTGAAGCTTATCTCGATCTAACATTGTCAGGTAAGATTAGTGTGAAACTGTGGGAATATTGGTATGAAAACCGGCCAAGTGCGAGTCAGACTCGAAGGGTTCTAAACCATTATATTCTGTTTTTAGTATTTGTTGTTATAGCGGCAATAGAAATCCATCATCTGTGAAAATTTCAACTATCTAGCTATCACGGTTCATGAGATACAACCTGGTGACAGACAGCCAGTGGAGTTTAAGTAAAAGTGTTACATACAATTATAGTCTGTTTTTAGTATTTGTTTTTATATAAAAACACAAAAGATCCCAATAGGTTGAAGTGTTGCTGGCTATGTCAGCCCCCGATAAAACATAGTATTTGCTGTTGTAGCAGCAATACATAATCTTTGACAATTGTCTAGCTACCACGGTTCATGAGATACATACAGCCTGGAGCCCAACCGCGCTTATTGCGTCGGCTTCAAGCCGACGTCGATATCCCAACCCGCGCCTCACACTGGGCGGAACTTTGAGCCAGCCTTTCATAAAAAGTTTGAAAAATTTGGTTGTTTTTTCGTGTGTTTTAAGTATGCAGGATTTTTGGGGACATCAAACCATTCAAAAATAAGTGATTCTGGTTGTTTTTTTATTAAAATAACAAAGTCATATTTTGTGGTGTTTTAAAAAAATAACTTAACCAGAACTACTTATTTTTGAATGTTTTGATGTACCCGACAATCCTGCATACTTTAAAACACACGAATAAAACACCTTAATTTTTCAAAAATCCTATGAAAGGCGGGCTCAAAATTCTGCCCAGTGTGGGGCGCGGGTCGGCATAAGCCGACGCGTTGGCTTGAAGCCGACGCACTTATCGCGGTAGGGTGCGGGCGGTGGTTAGTAAAAATGAACTGTTTGTTCCCAGATGTTCGCCTAGCAGTAGTAGGTGGGCCGGTTCTAGGTGGAGCCTGTGTGTGGCTCGCTCGAGCAGCCCTCGGCCTGCCTGGTTGGCCGGCTACCCTGGCTGCGGCCAGCACTCTCGACAGTAACAGGCTGAGGCCAGTCGCACATTTGTTACATAGGTAAGAACGCTGTATATAGGCAGCGTCAGAAACCAAGCTTAAGAAATAATTTTCGTCTTTGGATGGAATTGTTGGAGTTTACTCCTTAAGAATCGATTTTCATATATAAGGCGCCCGGTATGAGAAAAATCCGAGGAATAAAACCTACTTACAAGTAACGAAAATCGTGTCACGTTTTTGGTGCGCACCTTTAGTGCGCAACTTTCTAATTTGGCTGTGAGTGTATTGCGTATGGTTAGATACTCGTACTTAAGGAGTAAACTCCAGTCGTGCGTCGGAGCTGACACACACACTTGTTTTTTTGTAATTTTTCTAATATAAAAGCTACTCTATGAACTAAACCTTTTAATTTTTGCAAATAAACAAAAGTGGCAACACAATATTATAATCAACCAGAATGATGACAACACCAATTGGCCTATAATGGTTGATATCTCTATACGATCGATATCCCATATGCTTAAAACATAAGAAGCGAACTCACTGACTATACCGCAAAAACATACCTTTTTCCTACCATTTCCTACTAAATTAATAAAAATTCTTCAACAGGATGATGGTCATACTCAAGTCTAAAGAAAACAAGCAAGAAACCGAAGACCAAGGGTACATAAGTGCTCAATCATCGCCCCTCATAACACCATCAACGTCTCCACAGGCGAGCGTTTCTCAAACTTTCACCACAGAGAACCCTCAAGTAAATATACCTTTATATCGTTTACCGGTAGATGTGAATCTGCAGAGGGTAGATTTGAATTACTTTAGGACATCTAGATTGTTAGATAATGATGCATCAGCTAATGTAGCTGTCAAACGTGGTAGAGATACGAATGCAGATATCGAAAGAAAGAGGTATAGGTTAGCTTCGCAAATGTCGCAGGTTGTTCTTTGATTAATTCTAGTCTTCTAATAATACTTCTTTTAATATCATTATTATGAAGTCCCTTCAAGATTATACATGTCACACAAAATTGATGAACAAAAAGAAAAATGTATACTAAATATTGGATTTTTTAGCAATAAAATACGTCATCATAAATAATGATCTAAACAAAAGCTTTATTTAGAACTTTTTAGGTTTTTTTGTTATATAAAAGCAGAGTAGGTAATATTTGTTCTCATCCAAAATACATCTAAGAATCTGATTTTTTTTAAATTGCTCAACTAAAACAGAACCCTTATTCTTATTATAAGGGTTCTAAGGGCTCTACGAATTCTAGGAACCTTTTCTCTTATAAAACCAATATAGGCTTGTTGAACCCCCAGGGGTCCACAGACTTATTACACTGCCTTACAGATCGCTGCCTTTTGCATTTCTGCCTTAATCAACCTAAAATAAGAACTAGTTTCTCAATTCTTGTGATTTACTTAATAATGATATTTAAAAGAAAAATGTTGTGTATTGACAGAAGAAAATGCGATATAGTTGTGGACAAATAATTAGAGACACCAATACGGCACAATTTGCAGTATTTAACCATTGATTTAAAATATGCTGGCTGGGCATGATTGAAAAGTTCTAAATTTATTACAAAGTAAAATTTATTTATTTAATGAACTTTTTTCCCGTTCGTTGGTGAACCTGAACTATTTAATTTTGTCGTGAAATTGTCGTATTATAACAAAAACAAAAGACGATCAAAGCAAAAATGAAAGACGATCGAAACTTGCATCAAAAGACGATCGAAACTTGTAACAAAAGACTAAAAGGCTAGTTTACGTTGAAATTAACAAACGCCCGAATACGGAAACGCTACTTAATCTTAAGTGGCGTTTAAATTTACGTTAAGTGTATGCTTGCTATTGAAGCCTACACTTAAATATCAATTTAAACGCCGCTTAAGATTAAGTAGCCTTTCAGTATTCGGGCGAAAGTGTTTCTAATTCAGTGTCCGCCACTATATAATGTACTTAAAGTCTGTCAGTATGACCTATATAATATTCCACTTCGTAAGTATGTAATGGTTCATGTTTACGCTTATGTAAAAGAAAAATAACGCTGCAGTGTCAAAATAAAAATAAAATATTTTTTTTTTAAATTCGTGAATAGCATCAAAATTGTTCAAGTTTATTTGTAATATTCAAATACATTCCTTAAGTCTGAGTTTAGAGAGAGACAACCTCGTTTTCACAGTATGTCTCCGTCAATCAAATGACTATTTTATTCGATTGTCAATAATATCCGTAAAATCTAATAAAATAAAGCCTAAAACACTAACCTAATAAAATCTATCATTCGACACCTTATTTACCAAATTCTGTTGAGTATTTAGTTCAAGTAACACTCACTGAATAAAAATCTATTATCTAACGCCTTTTTTATCAAAATCTGTTGAGTATCGGTTACATGTGAATAATTAAACTAGGGTGTTAAAATCATTACCCTCTCGTGATCGAGTAAAAGACGAGGTTAACAAAAATCCATATTGGAGTTGCACCATCATTCTACATATATTTCTGTTTTTCTAGATTTGATACTGGAGCGTTATTTTTTGAAAACGTTTTTACGTATACTTAAATTATTATAGAATATTTAATCTAGCAATAAAGGTTAGCAATTGAGAAGTCTTAACTGAGCTCTGTTTATAATATATGAACACAATTTTGATGATTTTTTTTACGTTTCATAAAACAAACTGCATATTTTTTTAATGTGTAAACTTATTTTAAACCGGTTGGAAAAGTAAAGGTACAGTTATGCCGAAGATATATCCCAAAAGGAAAAAGAATTTTAAACTAACAAACACAATTATTTTCACTACTAAAGTTATTTAAAACTGTGTATTTATCATGTTATTTTGTAAGGTTCGATATTTTGATGTTGTACAAGCATCGATAGTCGAAAAAATGCCACAAAACAAAAATAAAAAACATGATAAATATCCTCTTTAAAATAATTTTATTCGTAGAAAAAATAATTTCTATCAAAATTTCTTATTACCTGCAAGTTTCCTTTGTGATTTTCATATTATTTAAACCGCTTTCGGAAAGGTTCGTTCAATTTTGTAAATGTATAAATGGAGCAAGGGATGACTTTAAAAAGTCAGGACAATGAAGGCTGTGTTTTACGAAAAAAAGTTTTATCGAAAAAATATTTATTAATAGAAAAAAAAAACTTCTCGATTGTGCATTTAGTTATAGTTAGAAACAAATTACGAGGTCAATTTCTTTGCAGAGAAAACTGCCATTTTGATGAGGATATGCCTGAAATTGATCTCCTAGCTTTTGTATTAATAAATATACTTAACTATTAAATGTTTATAGATTTTGTAATAAAATAGACTACAGATCATGTAATGGGTTTTCATAATAGTCTGTCTTTTTCAATTTCTATGATATTTATATAAACAATCCATATTAAACGGCATTGGGAAAGATTGACAGATATTTTTTTAGCGTGGCCATCAATCAACGTTATAGGATACAAAACATGTGCTAAATAAATACAGTCGAGGCGGGCTTATATAGATTTTAAAAACTCTTTTTTCGTGTTAGTGTGCATTCAGTTTAAGTTCTATCAGGCCAATATTGCGTCACATCCACGGCAGTATTATTGGCCTATTTAAGTCGCCCAACGTTCAGGGGCACAGTGGACGTTGGAGGAGGTGATCCATCGTTTGTGAAACCCCACCAGCTCATAATAATATCGGACTACTTGGGTCCGGAGTCAGTTGACTGACTTGCACGTAGGCCACTGCAGATCGTGACCTGGGGGAGTTTCTCGTTAGGGCAAATCATTTAAAAAACCGGCCAAGTGCAAATCGGACTGGCGCCAAAGGGTCCCGAACTATGTTTATGGCTTTTTTCCTGTTTTGAGTATTTGTTCTTATAGCCATCATCTGTGGAAATTTCAACTGTCTAGCTATCACAGTTCATGAGATAAAGCTTGGAGACAGACAGACGGACAGTGAAATATTAGGAATAGTTTCCCGATTTTACCCTAAAATGAGATTTTGGTAAATGAATTCATCAACTGGCAGACAGATGGCGCCAAAATAAAAATGTATGAAGAAACCGCCCGGCGGTTTTTCTGCCAGTTGAGAGCCATACTCAATTTTTTAAATCGATATAACTCTGCCCTGACTGTGTTAAGATATGACACCTCTGAACATTTTTTGTTTGTCTTAGTATTTTGCAATTAATTTATTAAGTTTGGTTCATGGCCACGCAAAAATGGTTTTTGAGCGAATACATAATCAGTTCACAATTTTATAATATGGATTTAAAGCTAAAGCTCTGTTCTAACATGACGTAAACGCGACTCGTTATGTACGGTTTTGACCGGAGCTTGCGACTGTCCGTGACGGTATGTTTTTAATTAGTTAATGTTTGAAGCGAAATATAAAAGAATTATGTGTTAAATTCTAGGCAGATTTTTGACAAAAAACAATTTTTGAATAATTAAAAATAACGATATTATTCTCGCTTCAAAACAATATAATAATCGAAATAGTATAGATAGGTATTTCAATAACAAATTAAGCGATCGTTTGACGAATAATTCTTTAGTTAAAATTGATTTTGAGTTTCGTTCAATCGTAGCAGAGAAAACAACAGGGGAACTAAGTAGTTTATTCAGTTGGAACCATTCGCATGAAATCACATTAAATCGTCTTAGAAACCAAGTTAGGGTGTGTCTTTGGAACGCGCCTTCCAATGTGAAGACGTAAGAAACTCATGGGTTTTTATTTGTGATCATGCTCACAAAGGTAAAGCTTTCAAATATTTTTGAAGATACAAACCTTGCTATGATTGGTCTAAGTTATCGCACACTTTTTTGGAGAATTTTGTATTCGAATAATATTTTAAATATATTTAGATTTTATCTATAAAATCAAAATAGTTTTATTATGTTTTGAACAGTATTTCGTTAGTATATTCGTAAAGAAATATAATAAGAGAAAAGAACTTGTGAATAAATCTGTGAAATGCAAGAGCTACGAGTCTGGAACTTTGCATGCGCGCACTAAGAAAGCCTTTTTAGAAATTCGATCTCTAAAGGGGTAAAAAGGGCTGATAAAGTTTGTATATTATATGTATATTTTGTTTGGCTCACTGAAGTTAATCATGTAATATTACGCGTCATAAGACTTTAGGTTCTCTGTGCATCTTACTGACTTCTTGAAAGTGATTCCCGCTTGTGTTTGTTCGTAGCTTTTTGAACGATAAATTAGCTGGCCAATATGAAATGTTAATTTTCGTCATACGATCGCAAAACGCGTGAGATTTGGGTACGAAAGGTTCGTGACTGATTCGATTTTTTTTTTACTTTTTTTATATTTTTGATTTTGATTTTTACTTGTGTGGGTAAATAATTGTAGATAACAAAGCTTGTGCCTTAAATATTAGGGTATTTATTAAGATGTCGAATCGTAAGAGCGCCCCCTATCGGATAATGAAGTGTTTCTCTATGATAAAGTTAGCAAGAACTCGCTATAAGACTTTATAAATTTCACACAAGTAAAAGTTAAAAACTATTTGTTATATTTCAATTTGCTCATTGTTTATTGTAAGTTTCATGTATTTAAATGAATAAGGCACGCATTTGGCGTTTTGTTGCCAGTTAAAGATGTTTCAACACGGTGTTGCCATATTCACGGAATTTTAGTTGAAAGAATTCATTCCAGAGATGTAAATGATTTTATTGAGTATGGTATCTTCTATGAATTATTTTTTAATTTATTCCTATAACAATTAAATATGTAGGCCTATTGAGAGCTATCTAGACTTTTAAATCAAAGGTCGTGATATCGAAACCTTATCAATGATAAATTCATATTAATATTATAAAAAAACCTTTTTATGCTATAAATGTTTATCTACTCTATGATCAAAACAACTATAGACACGACTCTACGAGATTCAAAACAGGGATACCATACTCAAAAAACTTTTGTTAAACTATTTTATTAACTCAAATATTTAAAGCAGGGTAAATTTTGAATATTTTTCGTTAAAAAAATCCCGGATATAATTGAACTGTAATATTATCATGTAGTCAAATGTTTTGCGACTTAATTATAATTTAGGTAACATTACAATAGTTTGTACATTACCCTATATTTGAATTTGTGAGTAGTACTAAGAATATTAGTTTTTCGAAAATTATATTCTAGACGCCTACTACAAATAATGTTGCCATTTGAAAGTTAACGGGGTATTTTTTTACGAAAAATCTAAATAAAAAATAGTACATTGTGGTACACGGTGTGTGTAGGTTATTAGAAACTCATGACATCAAAAACCCTTGACCTTGTTAATGGCAGCTCATTTGCAATGACCTACTTACCGCCCTTGTATCACAATGTACTATTGCCCATTTCCCTTAGTTACAAATTGTTAATTATAAACATTTGTACTTGTGTATTTTTCTAAAAATGAAATTATGTTACATTATTATAGATAAAGTTACCATTCATTGTTTTATGGTTTACTGCGTTGTTTGAATTATTTTGCCAATTGTATCGTTACAAGGTTATCGGAAATTAATTGGCATTCTGTAGATTTTGTTCGAAAAATGTAGCCATCTCATTCCATATCTTTTATCCTACATCATTCTATTATTAATTTCCGCCGATTTTCTATATTGAATGTACTAACTTTTTAAAATGAGGGTTGGCAACACTGTCCTACATAAATCGTAATACCAAAGTTCCAAGAAATGCCAAATAATTTCCAATAATCCTATTTAAATTATTACCTACATTAATTTGTTAGAATCAGGCATTTTGTTCAAAAAAAAACTGTTAGCTAAGACTGAATGTAAAGAGGCCCAAGTAAAAGAGATTGGACTGATAAAAAAAACTAATTTTGTACTCATAAAAACTTGTAAAAACGCATTAAACTTGAATAAATAGATATTTATGTACTTTTTTGTGGATATTTTTTATTAATAACTAGCTGCGCCCCGCGGTTTCACCCGCGTTTGTCCCGATCCCGTGGGAATATCGGTTATTCGATTTTTTCTCGCCTTTTAAACCTTCCCTAGACCTCCACGAACATTTCAAGACTAAGATAAGATAAATCCGTTCAGCCGTTCTCGAGTTTTAATCAGACTAACGAACAACAATTCATTTTTATTTATATAGAAGACTAGCTGCTGCCCGTGCCTTCGTACGCGTGGTAGTTTTATTTAGCGACTTTGTTTTATACTATGTAGTGATAATGAAGCCTGCTTACAATCTTGACTGTGGCTGCAACAGAACACTAACCTCCATTTAGTGTTCTGTGAAAATTTCAACTGTCTAGCTATCACGGACAGACGGACGGACAGTGCAGTCTTAATAAAAAGCGTTCCGGTTTTACCCTTTGGGTATGGAACTCAAAAACCAAGAAACAAAAACTTGTAGCAAGGATTTATTTCTCGACTTATATAGATATTGACACTGGCTATATGTACATTGAACAAAACGTACGAGGCCAAAACTAGAAAAAATGCGGACATTAGTGATTG
Organism: Idaea straminata; assembly: GCA_951213275.1. NCBI lineage: Eukaryota > Metazoa > Arthropoda > Insecta > Lepidoptera > Geometridae > Idaea > Idaea straminata. The sequence goes on from OX577862.1 coordinate 1,914,344, forward strand.
ACATACTACCTTTTTTTTTACCAAAGTATCGAAAATCGATACTACTGTCCAACAGGAAATATTTTTGATGCCGCTACTGACCTTCTTGGGATATTGTAAAAAGAAAAATCAATTTAATTTATATATACACTCTTTACTTAGATTAAACATTAATAGATAAATGGGTACTTAATTAAAAAATAAAAAATACATTGGTAAAGAAAATCTTGTGCTTTAGTAAATAATCTTGTTCTATGTTTATTTAGTACCCAATAATTGATGGTCTGCGTTGGTAGATACTATGCTAATCGATACACTGAAGTTTCGTCAGGAGACAGGGTTGGAAGACGTGGTGGGCGACGCGGTGGACGTCGTCGCCTTCGAGGCCTATAAAAAGAAAAAAAAAATATTAAAAAATGGTAAACAATAAATTAGGACAACGTAATACAGCTACATCATAGCTTATTAGTGTAGGTAGGTAATTACCAATAGCAGTTTAGTTTTCACTACATATTTAAACTATAACATCTAAGTTATACACTTATAATATTACGTATTTTTTATTTTTAGGAGAAATAACAGCTATAAAACTAAAAATAAACATAATACAGAGAGCCAACGCATAAATACAAAGAAAAACAGTGTTACACAAATCTTTAAAACTAGGTAGGTAAGTAACTACTGAATTGATTTTGATAATTCTTCTAAATTATAAATCTACATTAACGGGACGTTAATTATATTTAATTTAATCATTATTATATTTTCAAAGAAATATAGATAGGTATCCTTTCGTATTTAAAATCTTCGAATATCCTAATACATCTTTTAGGTACCTACCTACTTTCAAATCGCTGATTAGTCGATAGATAAATTAGAAAGGAGCAGGTAATTAGGAATTCCCTCGATCGAGTCCTGTAAATTCATAAGACAAACACAAAAACTACTAACCGATTTTGATAAAGTTTAGAATGGTGATGACAATTTTGGGATGATATTTGATCTGGGTTACTCGAAGTGGGTTACAATATATTCCAATAAACCCACAGTATTAAAACTTACGCGAGTAAAACTGTGGGGAAAAGCAGCTGGTATCTGATAAATCACTTGCTTATTTATCAGTAGTACCTAACTATAGTTTACCTGCATTCACAGTGCAGTGCGCATAGCCCAATACCAGCACATCCAGATATAAACAATGGTAACGCCAAAGTTCTCGTCACCGTTGCCACTTGTTCTCCTCTCGACCAGCTAGGTATCACCACTGCAGTATCAGCTCTAGACCAATAACAGGGATACCTCGCACCGACATAGCCAAAATTGATCGTAAAATTCTCACAATCCACAGCTGGAGGATACCCACATCCTTTTATATTGACGTACAATACCGCAGGACGCCATAGTTCAGAGTTCGCTTTATATTTCACGTGTATTTGGATGCATTTGTACGCGTCACTGGTGCATCCTTCTCTGCAGGACGCCCAAGTGCAATTATCTAAGCCAAGTCTGTCGTCGCGGCGTTCTGTAATGCATTCAGCTGGAAGTGGGTCAAAGTCTGCAGCGAGCGCACTCAAGGCTGGGTCCGCATACAATGGCACTAGGAAAAGGAGAGCTGAACCACCTCCCCCGAGCAAGGTAGCCAGTAGAACCGTTATGTATCGGGTTAATTTAGCTCGGGTCCCCTCTTTACGGCGAGATGGCCTCACGACCAAGCGCTCTGAGCTTCCTCCTCTCATTTTAAAACACTTCGTCAACCCATACTGTTTTATTACAGAACTTACTAATCGGTACTGAATGAAATAGGACAATTTTCGCATGCGTTATTCTTGCGCATGCGTAGTTGATCTGAAATGCAATGATCCCAAGTACGTAGTGACTTAAAATGAATTTTGATGCTACTAAAAAGTTCGAGAATTATCTACGTAGGTACTTACTACTACTTACCCCTCGTACCGTCTTGTGAATATATAAAACCCTACAAAATATCACAGCTTTAGTTGGATGTAGGTAATTTAAAACAATCACCCCCTTATTCCAAAACGAGGTTTAAGAATAGTCAGAGATGTGGATTTAAATCTTAGATTTAGACACAGATTAACTCGTGAACAATATAATCTATAGGAATAGTGTTTAGACTATAGTTCCCATATAGTTCCCTATATAATCTATAGGGATAGTGTTAAGACTATAGTTCCCTATATAATCTATAGGGATAGTGTTTAGACTATAGTTCCCTATATAATCTATAGGGATAGTGTTTAGACTATAGTTCACGAGTAAATCTGTGTCTAAATCTAAGGTTTAAAATCACATCTCGGTTCTAAAACCTTCTTTTGGAATAAAGGGGTCAGTGTGTAATAAGTGTACTTTATTAAATTTATTACTAGTACTTACTTACAAATAAACATATTTTCACTTCTACGACCTTATAACTCATGATAATCGAGTAATTATCGTCCTTTAACCAATTATAGACAACTAATTGTTTAATTTTATATTTTAAATTACGCGCGCTCATTGGCCACGCGATCGCCCGCAGGGCGCTCCACTACACCATAGCCGACACAGCGCCCACAACGATAATCGTTTAAGTGGACCTCGATTTTGCGGTCGCCGCTGGCGTTCTATGCGGTCGGTAAGTGGACCGTACCCTAAAGGCCTCTCCTGCAAACCTACGAACTTCAGTCCTAGAATCTAAATCAAAGAGTATTATAATAGTGTGATCTACGTATTTTCCATCAATTTCTTAAGGCGCTCTTCCAGTACCGTGTGTAGGTATTCACATTACCTTAGCCCCCGCTCTCAAAAATGTAGCGTGCTGCGTGCTAACTGTTATATTTGATCGATATGCAAAACATTTTAGCATTATTATCCACAAATATAGTTCCTAGAGGTCAAAACCTATCATTTGATTCATTTTTAGAAACAAACGTTAACTATTTTTGAATAAAACCCGATAATCGATCCCCTTTCCCTGTTTTCTAACATTTTTTTTTATCGAACGAAGTTGTTCATATAATGTTTTCAACCACAATAAACAAAAATATGGTTATTAAACTACAATATCCATTTATATCCAAATAACAAAAAAAGAGTATTTGATTACTTAGAGTTGCTTAAAACAAAGGTCGATTTTGGTAGCTTTATTAGCACCTGCCCTTAAATAACGAAACTCATAGCTGAATGTGCATAATTTATTTTTAATCACAGTTGCTCATAAAGTGGATCTTATTCAACGGCTTTAAAGCTCATAATCCAACTTATGCACGCGTGCGTTTTACATTGCCAACTAGTGCTATAAAGTTATCCCGATAAGTTAAATACGTATCTGGTAGGTGAAACATTCTTAATTTGTCTGGGTTATACTGTTTTGATGTATAGAAAAGGTAGGTACTAAAGAGTTTTTTAGCTAGCAAAAATGGTTGTCTCTAGTCGGTTTACGAACGAAAATTTTACGTGATGCTGATGACTTAGAAAACGATTAAAAATTGAGTTAAGTTTATTTTTTGTTTTTTCTATACTTAAATATATTGTTTTTCCGTACCAGTGTATTTTGTTAACCCCCGACGCAAAAACAAATAGAAAAAAACCCTAAAAAATATTCTATGTCAGACGAGGCTATATAGGTTAAAAGCCTTTAGCCTGGCTTTTCCGGAGCATAATTAACAAAAAAATATTGCCTTAAAAAATGTAAACATAGACATATCACAAATATTTTGTTAATTATTATTTTGTTTTTTTTTTCAAGTCTTTTCTTTTATTCGCAACTGTCATAAAAAACGTCGTAAGATATACGTGTGGAATTGATCTTTGCATTTTGGCTTCTGAACAAACTCGCTGCCGCTCGCGCGTCATAAACCGCCTCTATGCAAAGATCAATTTACCACACTTATATCGTAATGTTCTATTTCATTCGCAAAAAAAGTTATTAGACGTACAATTTTATACTAAAGCACACTCGCTTCGCCAACACAATTACTTTCGTCATTATTTTTAACACAAGTAAAACATTTCATTCATTCCATAGAGCTGTGACTGTGGAAAATGAAACTTCTCGTCTCACCAGCTCGCCTTGTAGAATAAGTTACCTACTGTTGTTTTGTTCTTTAGATATCTCTATTAATGATGTCGATGAGATATCTATCAAATTTCGATTTCATTGAACACAACTGAGGAAATAAATTAAGAAAGAACTAGGATTGCCCCGTTCGCGGATGCAGAGTTAAAACAGTCATTTTATTCCTCTTCATTTCACTTAGAAAAAAGTACATCGAATTTTTCAAAATCCGAGTTGGCAGCACTGCTACGGTCTGTCACCGAAAAAAAAACATGGCGTCGCATGTTCATGCCTCATGCTGTGTGTTTCAATAAAAACAGTGTTGTTTTCCCTTTTAAAAACGTATTTTAGGTATGTCAGCAAAGTTAATCAGTTTATTTGTAAGAACATTCAAACAAACACTACCGAGGCATCCTGTTCGATCAGGTAAAAGTTTTTGTTGGCAACTTGGTAGTAACCTCAAACTTGCAATTTCATGGAAAATTTATATTCTAATACTTATAATAATTGTTGCTTCGCGTAGATATCAATGTATATCTCACCCAATCCTTTGAGAATTTCCTAAAATTACGTCTAATTTTATAATAAGTACTAGGTACTGTGATTTTCATTTTGCGTTACCGCTAAAGTAGGCAAGTGTTCAAAATTAAAAAACCGTACCTCTAAATTAAAAAAATGGAACCTTTACAAGACCTTTACCTTCTCCATCCATCTGTTTTTGTATGAAACCCATCGTAATGTACCTAGGTCTTCAATAGTTATTTTCTAATTCAGATACCAAAATAAATTAAACAATATAATTATTATTATTCAACAGGCCTTCAACTTAGATACATAACATATCTAGACATGGCAACAATAGAGAACATAGAAGAAAAGCAAGAACAAGCAATAATAGACAATAAAAACCTGACCCGATTCAAGAAAAGATTCATGAAAAGACAATGGGAAGATTCAGACCCAGATTCAAAGGAGAATGGCAGAACTGAACCTAAAAAAGCTTGTGAGAGGATCAAGAGGAAGAAGATGGCTATGTTACTGGGTTACTGTGGTGTTGATTACTATGGTATGCAGAGGTAAAAATTGTTATTTAAGTACTGTACTTGTATACAGCCTTTTTTCTGCCCCATTAGCTAGTATATATGGAGCCAACTAAGCTGCAGGTTACGATGTTTTCCTTCACAGTAACAGCAATCTCAATTAGCACTTATAAAATTTTCCTAAGTAAAATCCATTGGGTCACAGCCGGCCGGGATTCATACCTATGACCTTTAGAATGGAAGTCGAGGTATCTACCATTAGGCCAACACCGCTACATTATATAAGTAAATATTTACAAAACTAAAGTATAAAAGTATTCTATTTCTTGTCTAGCCATCATAACACAGCCTAGTATTTTAGGTGTACCATTTGGTGTGCCTTCTTTACACTCTAACTTTCCTCTAATTATTTTGCTTGTCATTGCCAACAACTCTGACAACATCAGCCATGATCCCGAGACCGATAGGAGATAAGGAAAAAAAACTTGTTTACGTTTCTCAAGAAAAATGTATTTTCAGAAACCCCGGAGTGCCTACGATAGAGGAGGAGCTCCTTAAGGCATTGTATGAAGCCAAATACATAACGGAAGAAGATTTTAACAATCAACAAGGTGCCCAGTTTCAAAGGAGCTCACGAACTGACAAAGGTGTCTCGGCTGCTAGGCAGGTTGTCTCTTTGAAATTACGTAAGACTCTTTTACAATTATGAAACTATACTGTCCTCCTACTCTAGAATAGGGGCATCTTCCTTCCTGCAATTTATTGTGATCTAACTAGATTAATTGCACTTAATCTATACTAATATTATAAAGCTGAAGAGTTTCTTTGAACACGCTAATCTCAGATACTACTGGTTCGAGTTGATAAATTAGTTTTGGATAACCCATTTATTGAGAAAGGCTAAAGGCTACTTCTTATCCCGATATTCCGACGGGATCGGGACTTACGAGGGTGAAACCGCGAGGCGCAGCTAGTCATTCCTATAGGTTAAAATTACCCTGTCATCACTATTGATTGTGACCTTATTATTTTCGCGCAGCATTGTATTTTGTATTTCAGCTTTGCAACAAATAGGTACATACTTTACTTTTATTAATTACTAGCAGCGCCTCTCGGTTTTCTTTACACGCGCAAATCACGATTTGGAAAGATAAGGCAAGACTTTGATTGTTTGTTTGCATTGAATAGGCTCCGAAACTACTGGACCGATTTTGATGAAACTTAGTATGAGAACATATTGATTTATTTTTTATCGCGATATTCGCAAGGGATCAGAAGTAACACTGGTAAAACCGTAAGGTGATGAGAGTAATTCATAAATAAAATATCAGGTTAAATAGTAAGTTTTAGCCTTTCCCACTACAGGTACATATTTTCGTCATAACCTATTTAAAACATTATTTTCATTTCAGCTCTAGAAATCGACATAGAAGAAATCAACAAACGGTTACCCCAATCGATAAAAGTATTTGGTGTTAAACGGGTAACCAATAGATTCAACTCTAAATCAAAGTGCAACGCTCGGACATATAGCTACACTCTTCCCACTTACGTATTTGAGCCGAATTTAGTTGAAGAACAAGAGAGAAAACTTTACAGGATATCAGCTGAGAAACTACAGAAGGTCAATGAAGTGCTGGGTTTTTATAAAGGGACGAAGAGTTATCATAACTTTACTGAGAAAAAGTAAGTAAGAAAAAAGCTTATTTAAAAATTCAATACTCACAATTCAAACCCACAATCTCCACTGTAGCAGTGCTTTAAAGAATCAACTGCATAAGCTACACATAGGTTGAAACTATAAAGAAAGCTATCTTATTACTGTTTCTTAAATATTTACTTTTTATTAACCCCTGTATGCTCAGGACTAATTTTGCCCCCGATTTTCGTGATTTTTGGATATTTTTAAGATGCGAGTACAAGAAGAAAGGAGAGCCCATATATGGATTAAAGAGTTTTCGTCCTTTATTAGCACTACATAGTATAAAACAAAGTCGCTTCCCGCTGTCTGTCCCTATGTATGCTTAGATCTTTAAAAATACTGAACTGATTTTGATGCATTATGAATTCGCGGGCAACAGCTAGTCATTTATAAGTAGAACGCCTTGAACATTGAATTTAGAAAAGTGTTTTCAATATTTCAAATTGCAAATTCAATTGCAAACCTCTAGGCTGACACCGCAAATTAACGTGCGCACGTCATGTGGAGCGGCCACGGGACGACCTTTGTACTCACTCCTTTCCCTGTTTACAAGACATGGAAGTTTCTTTGCCACGCACTGAGACGGAATAGGCTAAAAATAAAATAATTAAGTTATATTTTTATAGTAGGTAATTATTTTTCCGTGTTTTAATCGCGTATTAAAAAAAATTCAAACAAACAAAACTTTCCTCTTTATCTTCTATACATATAAAATGCTTTGTCCTGAACTAATGACTGACTGACTGACGGATCAACGCACAGCCTAAACAGCTGATCGTAGAGACCTGAAACTTGGAGGGTGTGTTCTTTGTATGATGTAGGCATCAGATAAGAAAGGATTTTCCGAAATTCCACCTAAGGGGTTGAAAAAGGGGTGGAACGTTTGTATGGGACAATGTGATTCCTTAGTCTATTTTCGACTTACGCGGACGAAGTCGCGGGCAAAAGCTAGTAATATTAATAAGTATAGATAGAAATACGCGATTAAGACCCGGGAAAATAATTACTCACAAACATTTACAAAGTTTTTTTAATTGATATATTTGTTTTAGACATTTCCACGACCCTTCAGCCTTAAGGTACATGATGAGCTTCAGTATAGAAAAGACTTTTGTACACTCTGATATGGAGTTTGCTGTATTACTAGTTAAGGTGAGTATTTTATTTTATGGTAACTGCCTTTATAATGGCCCTACGGTTTCACCATAAATAGCCGCAAGGGCTCAGATTTCCGTATGTAGGCAATCATTCTGTACATTCAGCAAACTCTTTTTAGTAGCTTAAATACCCCACTGTATGGAAATGGTTATGTTTGTCGTGCCTATCTTTGTATGCTTGTAATAAATAAATAGGAGGACATTCCACACATCGCCATCTACCCCCAAGCAAAGTAACTAGACTTGTGTTTTGGGTGCGGGTTATACTACTTATATACTTTTTTTTAATAAATATGTACTTATAAATACTTAGAAGCTACCAGACCACAGACAAATATCTAAGCAAAAATACTTGTCTGAGGCGGGAATCGAACCCACAACCCTTTATTGTCAGTCCTGCATTGTGACCATTGTGCCAACTGGGTCGTCTGGTGGGTAATTTATTCCCTCACATCTTCCAAACCACTCTATGGTTTTTTTTAAATTAAGGTGTCATTAGGTTCGTCTTATTAGTTCAAGTGTTCTTAGACTAGGTGATATAAAATAAATTGTGGTGTGCTAGGTTTAATTTTTTAAGGTGATTTTTTTTCTTACTGTTTCCCAGGGACAAAGCTTCATGCTGCATCAAATTCGAAAGATGGTGGGCCTTATGATAGCTGTAGTAAGAGGACATGCCAGCTACTCCGTTTTGGATAAGGTTTTCGGAAAGGATAAGGTCATGATACCGACTGCACCAGGCTTAGGTCTAGTTTTGGATATGGTATGTCTTATTCTTCTTTCCCTTTTCAAAGCTTGGCGAAGCCCTGCTTGGCACAACAAAATAAAAAATGAAAAGAAAGGAACAAGTTTGTTTGTAACCAAACCAAATTACTTTAACATAAAAGAAATAAATATTGCAGGATATTCCACTCATCGCTATCTACCCCCAAGCTAAGTAACTAGACTTGTTGACCTTTGACCCATTGACCTTTGTGAGCGTGATCACATGAAAAAAAAACCCATGAGTTTTTTGTGCCTTCTTCTCATTGGTGGGCGCGTTCCGAAGGCACACATTCTAACTTTGTTTTTAAGACGTGTCCATGTGATCCTCTGTATCTAGATAGGTGGAGACCTGGATTGACACATAGGCTACATTTTATCCCGATATACCCACGGGATCGGGACTTACGCGGGTGAAACCGCAGGGCTCAGCTAGTACATGAATAAAGTTTTTCGAGTTTGAAATCTAAATAAATATTGTACGAAATTCCACACAGCGCCATCTAGCCTCAAACAAAGTAACTAGGCTTGTATTATGGGTGCCATACAAGGATAGAATAGCTAGTTATGTACCTTTGTAAATACATAATTATCTATACTACAAGTATTATTATAAAGAGGAGAAAGATTGTTTGTTGGAATTTAATAGCCTCCGAAACTACTGGACCGATTTTGAAGAAACTTAGTATGAGGATAAGTACAATGATTCATAGGCTTTTTCCGATACCGATACCGAGATTTTATCCCGATATTCCCACAGGATCGGGATCGGTTACGAAGGTGAAACCGCGAGGTGACACTAGTGTCTATAAATCATAAAATTTGTACCAAATATCGAACCCAAAACCTTACAGATACCACTAATTTGATCCAACTAAGAAATATCTCGTAATTTTAGGTCCACTACGAAAGATACAACGCCAAATTCAAGAGTAGCCATGACAGTCTGACTTGGGACGACTTGGAAGATACAATACAGAAGTTCAAACATGAACATATTTATCCAAATATTGTTAAAGGTATGTTCATTGGTCATTCTATATTGCAACTTAGGGCTTCCCAAACTGCGTCGAGACGCCCTAGGGCTCAAACCGCGGTATCTGGGTTTTTGGTAATCATATTAGCAAGTGGTGAGAGCCATTTCTATGCAACTAAGGAAACAATTTGAAAATTCGATTAAAAAAATCGAGGCCTCCCTGTGGACTGCGCAACAAAGTCTCGGGAACAAGGGTAAAATAGTGTTTTTTGGGTTTTGTCTTAAGGTCTCGTTTTAAGCAATACAGTGATGAGGTTTTGTACTCTATGGCGATACCCCACAAACAGCATCTCGACCAAGATTTCATGGTCAAGCAACTTTTAAAGGTACCCATCATTTTTAATTATTATTGTTAAAGGTGAATTTGAAGGAAACATGTCGAAATGGCTAGAAAAACTTAACCTACATTCATACGAGCCGAGCGAGGAAACTGATAAACGTGATGGCTGCGGCGATGAAGTTAACGACGACGACGACGATGACGATGAACGGGATAGTGACGATGAAAATGAAAGTAAAGCAAATGATAATAAACGTGGTGAATCAGCTACAAACGAAAGAAATCTAAATAAACCCGGTGAATCAGTAACAAATGAAAAACCAACTGAAAATAAAACTGGTGAATCGACAACAAATGAAAGAAGACTAAGTGAAAATAATCCTGGTGAATCAGCAATAAACAAAAGGAATATAAGTGAAAATAAACCTGGTGAATTGGAGACAAATGAAAGTGAAAGAAAGCCAAGTAAAAATCAATATGCTAATTCAGCAACAATCGAAAGAAATCCAAGTTAAAGTAGTGAAAATCATACCTAAGCCAGTGGAACCTTAGAAAATGATGTAGGAAATAGTGAATCAGGTAATATGAAAGACCTAAAAGTAAAAATAAATTGAATTCATGAATAAGCTAAGTAGGCTTGTGTTATGGTGAACAAACACCGAATAGAATACTTATACAAAGTGTTTTGACCAGGTTAAAATAATACGAAAGACGGTCGCTATAGACAGGACTCTAAGGGAATAACTTGTTATACAACTTTTAAAAAATTGAGGTCATGTTAACTCGAAAATCAACTGTTTGTTGAAGTTAAAGACCATTGACTTTGGTGCTTTATTTGTTTATTAAGTTTAGACTACTGTTAACATTAATGGTCTTTATTTCCAAAAACAGTTTATGTAAATATAACCTCAAAATTTTAAAAAAATGTTAGAATTTCCAAAAGATATTTGCCTAAACATCTAAATCAAACCATTTTCCTATTACTATATCTCGTCAAATACACTGTATAATATAAAACAAATCTAAGGAAAAAGCGTAGTATGAGTTTTTAAGTTAACTATCGCGTTAATTTATCTTCCATTATCAATATAAGGTTCGGTTTACGGAGGCTAGTGTTGTCGGTCGATAGTCTACTATCGCTGATTAATCGATTGTTTATTAATAGTTCATTAAAAATCAATAGTATCGATAGCGCAAAACGAGGCAATACTATCGACAGTATTGTTGCTCCCTAAGGTTGCTGCATACGTAACGTGATTTTTCTCGTGCCGGACGGGACGTGACGATTTCTTGACATCGTTTCATATAAAAATATCACGTTCCGTTCGGCATGAGAAAAATCACGTTACGTATGGTATGCAGGGACCTTAAACTATCGATAGTATTGTTGCTTATAGATAAAAATCTATCGATAGGATCGATTGTTTTCGACTATCGTATTATTTTTTAAATAAATTGGCAGACTGATAGTCTTTAATAATCGATGCTATCGAAAGTTTTTTATGTACGAGCAATAATACTATCGATAGTATCGGTAACAATACTATCGATAATATCGGTAACAATACTATCGATAATATTTGTAACAATACTATAGATAGTATCGGTAACAATACTATCGATAGTATCGGTAACAATACTATCGCTAATATCTGTAACAATACTATCGATAGTATCGGTAACAATACTATTGATAGTATCGGTAACAATACTATTGATAGTATCGGTAACAATACTATCGATAGTATCGGTAACAATACTATCGCTAATATCTGTAACAATACTATCGATAGTATCGGTAACAATACTATTGATAGTATCGGTAACAATACTATCGATAGTATCGGTAACAATACTATCGCTAATATCTGTAACAATACTATCGATAGTATCGGTAACAATACTATCGATAGTATCGGTAACAATACTATCGCTAATATCTGTAACAATACTATCGATAGTATCGGTAACAATACTATTGATAGTATCGGTAACAATACTATTGATAGTATCGGTAACAATACTATCGATAGTATCGGTAACAATACTATCGCTAATATCTGTAACAATACTATCGATAGTATCGGTAACAATACTATTGATAGTATCGGTAACAATACTATCGATAGTATCGGTAACAATACTATCGCTAATATCTGTAACAATACTATCGATAGTATCGGTAACAATACTATCGATAGTATCGGTAACAATACTATCGCTAATATCTGTAACAATACTATTGATAGTATCGGTAACAATACTATTGATAGTATCGGTAACAATACTATCGATAGTATTGCACCCATTCGATAGCATTGTCTCGTTCTTAGCTATCGATATTCTAATCGATAGTAATGGCGTTTTCAGATGTAAATTATCGATATTTCGGCAACACTAACGTTGGCGCGATTTCAACAAACTATACACAAAAACTCACATTACATTCTATCTAAGAATATTTTAGTTTTAATAGAAGTTAATGTTAAACATCCTAATTGTATCTAATATTATAAATACGAAAGTTGGTTTATTTATTTGTTTGTTTGTTCCCTCTTCACGGTCAAACGACTTGACCGATTTGAATGGGAATTGGCATAGTCGTAGTCTAGGAGATGGAGAAGAACATAAGATACTTTTTATCCCGAAATTCACGCGGGAGCGAGACTTTTGCGGGTGAAACCGTGGGCTGCAGCTAGTATGTAATAATAATTTAAAATGAAATATTAAAAAAGGAGGTTTACAGTCGCCATCTAGCCCCAAGCAAAGTAACTTAGATTTGTGTTTTGGTTGCTAGACAACAGATATACTACTTATTATACTTTTCTTTTGTAAATATATACTTATAATACAACCAGACCACAGACAAATATTTAAAGCATAAATACTTGTCTGAGACGGGAATCAAATCCGCAACCCTGTGTTTGGCAGTCCGGCATGGTGACCATTGTCCCAACTGGGTCGTCAAACACAGGGTTAGTCTATTCGGTAAGAAAACAAGAGCATATGCTACATCTTAGACCGCATCGTCACCTCACCATCAGGCATGCGTGATAGTGGTCAAACTTGTGTATGTAGATAAACTATATCTAACTAGCTGCGTCCCGCGGTTTCACCCGCGTAAGTCCCGATCCCGTGGGCATATTGGGATAAAAACTACCTCCCTACCAATTTTCACCCAAATTTGTTCTGCCGTTCTTGAGTTATAAGTGGTGTAACTAACACGACTTTCTTTTATATATATAGATATATCTATATATAAAAGGAAAGATTTTGTATTTGTAACGAATAGGCTCCGAAACTACTGAACCGATTTTGATGAAACTTGGTAAGAAGATACATTGAATCCCTGGAGTAAATCCGAAAGTTACGACTATCTAATATTTTTTTTATTTAATTTTAGTAATTTTTGTAAAGAGATCAATGGGAGCTTGGAGTAGGACACATACTCCTTTTATCCCGACCACGGACTGTCGCTGGTGAAACACCTTCTGTTTGTTAATATTCATTTATAATGCAGCTAATATTTATTAAATATGGCTACATATTTATTGTTTAGACATATAATATATTGCTAAATATTGCCCCAGTCATCGAATATACTGCTAAATATTGTCCACTTGTTGAATATACTGCTACATATTGTCTAGTCGTGGATTGTACACCTACATATTGTCCAGTCATCTAATATATTAATCTATATAGTCCAGTCATTGAATATATTGCTCCATATAGACTAGTCATTGAATATATGGCTATATATTGTTCAGTCATTGAATATACTGCTTCATATTGTCCAGTCATCAAATAAATTGCCACATATTGCCCCAGTCATCGAATATACTGCCAAATGTTGTCCACCTGTTTGATATACTGCTACATATTGTTTAGTTTTGGAATATATTGCTACAAGTACGGGAATGTACGAGTATATATTGTCCAGTCAATAAATATACGGCTACATTTATTGTCTAGCCATTGAATATACTACTACATATATACTAGTCATCGAATATATTGCTCCATATTGTCTAGTTATTGAATATATGGCTTCATACTGTCCAGTCATAGAATATATTGCCCCAGTCATCGAATATACTGCTAAATGTTGTCCACTCGTTGAATATTCTACTAATATTTTTTTTCGTTGTGGAATATATTGATACAAATTGTTCAGTCATCGAATATACTATAATATACGGCTACATTTATTGACAAGTCATCTCATATGTTGCTTTATATTGTCCAGTCATTGAATATATGAACACATATTTCCTAGTCATTGAATATACTGCTTTATATTGTCCAGTCATTGCATATATGGTTACATATGGTCCAGTCATTGAATGACTGGTGGTGGTGACTGGGGCAATATAAAGCAGTATGCTTTATATTGCCCCAGTCACCGAATATAAAGCTAAATGTCCACTAATTGAATATACAACTACATATTATTTAGTTGTAGATTATATTGCTACATATTGTTCAGTCATCGAATATATGGGTACATATTGTCCATATAACAAATATACGGCTACATTTATTGTCCAGTCATTGCTCCATATTGACCAGTCATTGAATATATGGCTGCATATTGTCTAGTCATGGAATATACTGTTATATATTGTTCAGTCATCGAATGCATTGCCACATATTGCCCCAATCATTGAATGTACTGCAAAATATTGTCTAGTTGTAGAATATACTGCCACAAATTGTTTAATCTCCGAATATACGGGTACATATTGTCCAATCATTTTATTGCCCAGTCGATCGAATATACTGCTACATATTATGCAGTAATGGCTTATACATCTACAAAATGGTCAAGTCATCAAATATTGTATTGGTAATTGGAGTTTTATAGTGATCTTTGTTTTTTTTTAATTCATAAAACCTTTATTTGATTACCATTATTTGTATCGTATGAAGCTAAACATTTTTTTACTAAACAATTATTTTTGGGAAAAATCTTTATTCAAAGAAAGTGGTCATTATATGCCCTATGCCCGTCTGGCGGTAGTATGATATGGACACTGTTTCCATTATACAAGAGATGATCAAAATGCACACGTCCGTGCGGATCATCTACCACCACTCTCATAATTGTAAATTATTCGTTTTTTTGCATACATTATTATAAACGCTTGGAATGAAGAACAAATTATGTCATTGAAGCCGACGGCATATCGACAAAATGCGTATATTGTACAGTATGAGCAGTAGGAGCTATCTCTTTATCAACATCATTCAATCGTATCATTGGTTTCGCGTGTTCATCGACCGATGGGATGTTAGCGTTATCCATAATATAGTCATCTTCTTTCTTTCTACCCTCGGTAAATTTATGAGAATTCCTATGCAATATGTGATCAGCGAAGCCATCCACCATCGATGTAATCAAAATAACAGAACATCCAAAAAGTTCATGTAATGCTTTTAGGCGGAAAAGGGCAGAAAGGGTTTTCGTTACTATTAGATATAACATATGAAGAAATTTTGCTCTTTCCTGGTCCAGTTACAAACGAATATTTTTCCTTCTGCTTTCGTAATTTTTTCGTAACCAATTACCAAAGAATAAACTGTCCTCTTCCCCTGTAACCAATTACCAAAGAAGAAATTGCCCTCTTCCTAGGGATGCAACATCGCTTTTAAAAACATCGATGTTCAAACAAAAAACATCGATGTTAAAAAACATCGCTCATAAGAACGATACATCGATGTTTTGTTTTTACCTTACGATTCATTGGTAAGAAGAAATATGGTTAATGGTCATATAAATCTAAATTAATAAAATATAAATAAATGTAAAAAAAATGCATAAATAAATAATAATAAAATGTATAATTTTTTACAAGTTATTCCCTGTCAAACAAGAAAAAACATTTTAGTATGCAAAACTATTTATTTCAGCATAAAAATTTAGTAATGTTGTTAAGTACTTATTGAATTGAGGAACAGAAGCTTGGAAAGCCTTGTTCCCAAAAGCCTGTTTCTATCTTGAGTGACAGATGCCCCAGCTTCTGAAAATAATCTTTCGCTTGGGACTGATGTTGCAACGATCGGGAGGTATGTCATTGCGACCCTAGAGAGTTTTGGAAACAGAGATTTCATGTCTTCCCAAATTTCAATTGCATCCCTCTTTATCGGTGTTACAGGAGACAGTGTTACCAACTCTTACCAAAATTTACCCCCAAGTTTTTTTCCAAATCCCCCTAAATACCCCTAAATATAAAATTTTATTATATGTAATTATTTAGTTTTCGTAGCTCAAAATAAAACGATACATATTTTTAAGTAAGTAATTTATTTAATATTAAGGTGATTAAACTAAACGAAACTGTTCCAAACTGTTCATTACTTCTAGCACCGCGTTATCGGCGTCATCATCCTGCGCCTCATTTTCGTCTGACGATACATTTTTATTTTTAAAATCATACATCCGTACGTTGAACTTTTTTATCATATCAGCAGAAGGTTCAAAGTTAACACATGATCCATAATCCCGATTTAAGGAAAATCGCACCATCATGATGCTCTGTACCATTTTCAGAGATAATTTGTTCCTTAGTTTATTTTTGATTGTACCATATATAGAAAAGGCACGCTCCACAGATGCATTGGAAACAGGCAATGTCAATAACGCCAAAGCAAATTTTGCAACATTTTCAAATCGTTTACAGTTACCAGCATCGCGATCTGCATGTACTTCTGCATAGAATTCAGCGGAGGAACTCGAAACATGTGTCCATGTTTTATTTTGTAGTTGATGCCATTCCGATTCTACGTCATTTTTGTTGCCATAAACGGAACTTCGGTGGAATTTTTCCAAAATAATATTTAAACTGGGTTTAACTTGCGATGTGGCAACTTCAGGTTTTAAATTTGTCATCATCTTGAGAATCGATATATTTTCAGGTAATCTTTTTTGCATTTCAGTGGCCAAAGTGCAAAGAAACTTCTTGCACCTCTCTTTCACATCTAGTAAATCTCTCTCTGTAATAGTTTTGGCAATTTCTTCAAAAGCATACCCAAAATATAAAGATGAAGTGTGCATCAGATAGGACTGAAAATCGAATTCAGCCAGTTCGTTGTCGTGTACTTTCTGTAATTGAGAAGGTACAACTAATTTCTGGAGTATCTTTTTATATAATAAAAACAAATCTTCCATCAATTTTGTCGGTTCAGCGTGCTCACTTTGAAACAGCATGTTAATTTGAGTAACGCTTTTCAATTCCTCTCTTAAAAAAACGACATATGCTTTATATGCAGGCCGTCTCATAATGTCATATAATTGCTCTGCCATATAACATTTGTCTTCTTTTATCACCAAAGAATAAAGTAATTGCAACTCATCCCACTGTTTCAAAATGGTGTCAATAGCTGCGTAACGTGCAAGCCAACGAGTACCGCTCAGTCCTTGTATTTTATTGGCATTTCGATTCCCGTCATTCATGGTCTCATATAAGTCTCTGTATTGTTCCAACCGTTTTGTACTGTAAGAGAACCAATTGTGTGCTTCCCGCGCTAAAAATTCCAACTGACGGGGTAGTTCCTCCGCAGCTTTCTCGGCACACAAGTGCAAAGAGTGACAAACGCACTTCACAATGATTAAATCACTCAGTTCTTGTTTAAACAAGGCAGTTACCGAGTTATATTTGCCAACCATAACACTTGCGCCATCAGCCCCAATTCCTACAATTTTTTTGTAATTTAAGCCATCTTCTGTTAGCTGGCCTTTGATTGCATTGTATATACTTACTGCGTCGCAGTTCACTAACTTGATGAGCCTATAAAATGTCGATACAATTTGTTTCTTCTTGTGAGAAAAAAAACGAATCATCACACATAATATCTTTTGTGTTGATAGATCGGTACTTTCATCAATTATTAAGGAAAATGGGGAATCACCAATCTCTTTCAATAAATCATTAAGCATACATGGGCTTAGTACGTTTTTTATTAGCATTGAGCACTTGGTGCGATGAAGTTTCAAACTTTTCAATATGTCTGATGAAACATCCAACTGGGGGACCACTTTCATTAAATGATCTACAGTTAAAAGCGAAGTGTGTTCGGCAACGAAGGCAGCAACTTTTAATTCAGCTATCTTTGTTGCATCTGATAAAATCGGTTTAATAACCGTTGTTAATGGTTGACATGACTTAGCTGTTTTGCTCAAAGCTACAGACTTCTTATGTTTTTCTGTATTTGCGTGTTTGATCAGATCTTTTTTGTGCGCTTTTAATGTTACGCGACAGTATTTACAGGCAGCAGACATTTCGTCGGTAGGATCGGGTGATAGCCAATCTGCAAAAAAAAAATACAAATTTAGATTGAGTTTTCATACAGCCTCGCCCGTACCAAAAAATATTAGTGCATAAAGTCAACAACAAAACTCATGCAGACGACACCACAAAAATGGGAATTTATTTAATAGTGGCAACACCAACAGAAATGTCATTGTAAAAATGTCGTTTGAGTCAAACGGTCAAACGGTTAGACTTTTAACCGTATTTTGATGTAAAACAACAAAAATGAATGAAAACGAAAACAAGTCTAGTCATCGAAAATACGTATAAAATAGCGCACCGCTGTATATTTACGTTAGGTTATCTTCTTTGTCCCAACCAACACCACATTGCAAAAATTCACACCAATGATTTCGAGCACATAAACAAACCGACATAACACATTTGCTTGCTACCAAGCACCATATAATATAGATATTATAAGCTAATCCAAAATACAACCAACCGACACACCAGCATTAGTCACCATTTGGAATCATAAATTCATAAGTAAGTACCTACCGTACCTACTTACTACTCTATATTATAAAGTCGAGACTCCAGAGACATCATATCGAGGAAATCCTGTGTAATGTAATAAATGAATTAAATAATAAATTAAGTTATTTGAAATAGTGAACAGAAAACCAATTTACGAACCTTTCAACGAGGGATCTGTTTCCCAAGATTTTGTATACTTTTGTTTATATTTTTTATTAGCGTCTTTCGACATTATAATGTCGTACTCAAAATCACACTCGTCTTATGTTATTTTTTGCTAATAAACAGTATAGAATAGGTAGATTTTAAACTGAAAAGAAAACCACGTTAAATCACAAACACACAATTCCCACACAACAAATTGTTTTTTTTTTTGTGAACAATTATGTACTGGATTCCAGTCCTTTAAGCCAAATCTTATTTTGTGGTAAGATCAAATTACAAGAACGAATGAATGGACGCAACACGGAACGAATGAAGAAAACGCGCTGCTCTGTTCACTCGTTTCTTAGCGTGCGTTCCGTTCTACGCACAAAAGCACTTTTTATTTTCGATTTAATTCATGTTGTGTTCGAAGCCCCTAAAAAAATCCCCAAATAATTCCAGGCCCTAAAAAAGTCCCTTTTTACACTGCTAGCCCCTAAATTTAAGGGCAAAACCCCTAAGTTGGCAACCGTGACAGGAGATGAGAGGTACATCTGGACCTCGGTTTCGCTGATGGAGCTTGGCGTAGCTGAAGAAGATAGTTTTGTGTGTTAACTGCTTGTGATACTTCCAGATGTCAAATTCAGCATCATCTTTATCAGATTCATCAGAGGAGTCACTCCCTGCTTTAGCCAAAGACTCGTTCTCATATTCCCGCGCATATTTATTTAAGTAACTTACTACTTTGCTCTTGGCCACGGCATCTTTGAAATGCATGAACTTAAACCTGGGGTCGATAGTAGTAGAGATGGCAAGGATTGAAGAATGTTCTATCGTATCAAACCTTCTAGCAAGTTGTTTTTTCAATTCTGCTTTGAATTGCACTATTGGTTCATTTCTCGGCTTTATATTTTCCACCACTTCACGAACACAACTTTCTAGTGGAATTACTTTGCTTACTGTCACGTAACTATCTCCAGAGAATTCTTTTGTTATTTTTTCAAACGGGCATAATAATTCTATAATTTCTCTGACACAATCCAGTTCACTGCTCGATATCATTGGTGGAGCTTCAGGTCGAGTCAAAAGTATTGCTCCTACAATGGACACCAAATCTATGAATCTTTGGAGCATATAGAAATGAGAATTCCACCTTGTGCGAACATCAAGTATCATTTTTTTATTTGACCTTGCTTCACACCCATATCAATTTGTCTCTTCCTTAACTCATCACTTGCATTGACGCTCCTTTTTATATATTTTACGATATCTCGAACTTTACCAATTAATTCGAAACATAATTTTGAATCGTCAATAGATTTCGTGACAACCAAGTTTATTGTATGAGCGAAGCAGGGAATAATTTTTTTATCTCCAAACATTTCTCGATTGACCTTCATAACAGTGCTGTCATTGTCTGTGATGACAGCTGAAACTTTTTCAATGGAAACGTTCCACTCAGCGAAAATATCAGTTAGTTTTTGAGCTATGTACATCGACGAGTGGCTTTCGGTCAACTCAAAAACACCCAAGGTCCCGCTGAGAAGTTGAGATTTGTCCAAAAAATGTATAGTAACACCAATAAAAGATTTATTTTGCATGGTTTCGGTCCAAATATCGTACGTGATACAATAGCAGGCAGCATTTGTGATATATGTTTTAAAAAGATGACTCATGGCTTCATATTTATCATCAATCCTCATTTTTATTGTCTCTCGACTTGGTACCTTGTATAACGGACACACTTCTTTCATGAGTTGTATAAAACCTTTACCGTCTACAGTGGAAAACGGTCCATTATTATAAAGTTGGTAATAGCCTCAGTAATCTTCTTAGATTTTGCTCCATCCTGTGTAGAAATACTTTTAATGTTGTTTATGAAATCATTAACAAGAGGCTGAGCATGAATTTTTCTGTGGATGAATTACAACATTTGACCGTGTACTGGCTACTGAATTTTGTGACGAAAGTGAGGATACATCTTTAACAGCACTGGAACTAGTCGAAGCATTGACATTGACATCGCTGTTTGATGTTGTTGAAAGTTCAATATTATCTTGATTGGTACTGGCAACCAACTGGCTACTGGCAGGGGCAGGTGTTGCATCATTTACGGACATAAAATCAGTTATGGAATTGGGTTTTTTCTTTTTGCAGGGAACACCAAAATCTTCTAGTTGCTGCGAATGCACATTTTCTAAATGCCCACGCAGATTAGTTGTATTGCCTGAAATTTTTTAGGCTCTTGTTGCATAGTTTGCAAATAGCGTCTTTGTCGCCTGTTCTTTTAAAATAATTCCAAATCTTACTTTTTAATTTATTAGGTGGCATTGTAACCTGCAAAAAAGCAAAATCTTAATTTAGAACTTATGAATTTACACTATACAAAACCTACACACTGAACAGACATACAGACGAGCAGACGCATATGGACAGAGAGCGAGGAGATCCAAGGTCAACATTTCGCTGGTCGCAGCCTTCTTCGTCCTCACTTTTGCTCGAAACAACGGAGTCGTCTTCGTTATCTTCCTCCAGCCATCTTTGTATTAGTTCGTTCGAATAGTTTAAACTTCCCGCCATCTAAAAAGTGTCAAAAACATAAAAATACTAAATAAAAATTACGTAATTAGCAGCCCCAAATAATAAAACGAAAAATTTGAATTGAATTCATAACGATCCATCTAAAAAGTATCAAAAACTACATGAAAATTACGTAATTAGCAGCCACAAATAATAAAACGAAGAATTCGAATGGAATTCATAACGATTTTATTGAAAACTAGCTGCGCCCCGCGGTTTCACCCGCGCAAGTCCGAGTCTCGTAGGAATATCGGAATAAAAAGTAGCTTATTTGTAGGATCTCTAGATACCGGCATACCTACTTTCATCACAATTCGTAAAGTAGTTTTTGTGTTTAGCAATGCCAGTATTAAGGGAAAGCGGTGTCGATGGAAAACGCTTTACGTCACGTCAAGGGAACGTGAGGTCTCGTGAGGAAGCGAGGTCTTGGGAAAACCATGTCCTGAGAAATTAAAATCGTGGAAAGTGAAGTTTCGGAGAGCGAAGTTAAGGAAACTGAAGTTTGAGTAAGCGAAGTTCAGCGTTTTTTTTTGGGCACCGACACGTATAAGTAAAGAGGAGGGTTGAAAAATGGTTTGGAGTGTTTGAAGAGCCAGCGCTGGAAATTGTGTCAAGTAATAAATAAACAGATATGATTGAATTAAAAATTTGTTTTCTTCTTTTGAGACCATTATAATAAAAACTGGGTTTAAAAATACTTTTCTGATACGGAACTATCCCGGATAGAGCACGTTAGGACAGATATTGTGAACAAACACGTGCGAGCGAAGCGAGCGCTTTCATTTTTAAGAGTCCAGGCACACCCAGAATTCTTCTCTGACTCGGAACCGTCGCGGATGGAGTAGGTTAGGTTGGTTATTGTGAAAAACACTTGCGAGCGAAGCGAGCGCTTAGAGTTTTAGGAATTCGGAGAGACCCAGAATGCTTATTTGACACGGAACCGTCGCAGATAGAGTAGGTTAGGTTAGTTATTGTGCCTAAACACGTGCGAGCGAAGCGAGCGCTTAGAATTTTACGAATTCAAACAGACCCAGAATGCTTATCTGACACGGAACCGTCGCGGATGGAGTAGGATAGGTTGGCTATTGTGACTAAACACGCGCGAGCGAAGCGAGCTCTTATAGAGTTACGAATCCAGAGAGACCCAGAATGTTTATCTGACACCAAACCGTCGCGGATGGAGTAGGTTGGAATAATTGCTGTGATCAAACACGCGCGAACAAAGCCAGCGCTTTGATTTTTAGGAGTTCAGCCACACCCATAATTCTTTTCTGACACGGAACCGTCGCGGATGGAGTAGGTTGAGATAGTTACTGTGATCAAACACGCGCGAGCGAAGCGAGCGCTTTCATTTTTAAGATTTCAGACAGACCCAGAATGCTTATTTGACACAGAACCGTCGCAGAGGGTTTAGCTAGTTATTGTGACAATACACGTGCGAGCAAAGCGTGCGCTTAGATTTCTAGGAGTCTAGACAGACCCAGAATGCTTTTTTGACACGGAACCGTCGTAGATGGAGTAGGTTGGGATAGCTACTATAATCAAACACGTGCGAGCGAAGCGAGCGCTTTGATTTTTAAGAATTCAAACAGACCCAGAATACTTATTTGACACGGAACCGTCGCGGACGGAGTAGGTTGGGATAGTTACTGCTATCAAATACGTGCGAGCGAAGCGAGCGCTTTTATTTTTAGGAGTTTAGACATACCTAGAATTATTTTCTGACACGGAACCGTCGCAGATGGAGTGGGTACTATGATCAAACTTTGATTTTTAAGAATTCAAACAGACCCAGAATACTTATTTGACACGGAACCGTCGCGGATGGAGTGGGTTTAATAAGTTATTGTGACAATACACGTGCGAGCGAAGCGAGCGCTTAGTTTTCTCGGAGTCCAGACAGACCCAGAATGCTTATTTGACACTTAGATTTTTAAAACTCCGGAGAGACCCTAAATGTTTTTTTGACACGGAACCGTTACGGATGGAGTAGGTTAAGTTCCCCACCCCCTTTCCTCTCCTCCCTCTTTCCTGCCTTCCCCTTTCCCCCCTCCCCATTTCCTCCCCTCTCCCTTTTCATCCCCTTCCTTTTTTCTCCCCCCTCCCGCTTTCCTGTCCTCCCCTCCCATTTCCTGCCCTCTCCCTCTCCTCCTCTCCCTCCCCCTACACCCTCTCCGCCTCCCCATTTACTGCAACCTTTCAAAATACATCTTTAGTCCTGATCCCGTAAGTCCTGATCCCGTGGGGATATCGGGATAAAAAGTAGCCTATGTGATAATTCAAGTCTCCAGCTATCTAGTTTCTTAGTTTCATCACAATCGGTCCGGTAGTTTTTGCGTAAAGGAGTAATCCCGTAAGTCCCGATCCCGTGGGAATATCGGAATAAAAGCCTATATGTTAATCTAGGTATACAGCTATCTACATACCGAGTTTCAACGCAATCGGTCCAGTAGTTTTAGCGTGAAGGAGTAACAAACACACACACACACGCACACACACACACACACAAACTTTCACATTTATAATATTAGTAGGATATGAGGCCATGAGAACCATAGTGGCCTAATTCGCTAGACAAGGCTTTTGAGTATCTTAAATTATTAAAACAATAGATTTTAATCAACTGATATACTTTTCAGATTAAAGACTTATTTAATTATTTTTTATCACAGTTGCTCATAAAGTGGATCTTATTCAACGGCTTTTAGGCTCATAATCCAACATATTATGCACGCGTGCGTTTTAGATTTGTTAACTAGTGCTGTAAAGTTATCCCGAAAAGGTAGGTACCAAAGAGTTTTTTAGCTAGTTGTCTCTAAAGTCGGTTTACGAACGAAAATTTTACGTGATAATGACTTAGAAAACGATTAAAAATTGAGTTGTTTATTTTTTGTTTTTTCTTTACTTAAATATATTGTTTTTCCGTACCATTGTATTTTGTTCTTAACCCCCGACGCAAAAACAAATAGAAAAACCCTAAAAAATAATGTATGTCACACGAGGATGTATAGATTAAAAGTCTTTAGCCTGGCCTTTCCGGAGCATAATTAACAAAAAAATATGGCCTTAAAAAAATGTAAACATAGAGTTATCACAAATATTTTGTTAATTATTATTTTGTTTTCTTTTCAAGTCTTTTCTTTTATTCGCAACTGTGATAAAAAACGTCGTACGATATACGTGTGGAATTGATATTTGCATCTTGGCTTCTATAACACGCTCGCTGCCGCTCGCGCGTCATAAACCGCCTCTATGCAAAGATCAATTTACCACACTTATATCGTAATGTACTATTATTGTTTAAATGACTTAATAATGTTCCAATTCTACTGAACGCTTCACCTTTCTCATATTCTTCTTCCACTTGCTAGGTTGTCTCACTCTTTTTCTTGGTTTATTTTGAACGTCAATAACTTCAGAATTTGTATTGTTTGGCGGTTGGTTTTCGTCACTTAAGATATCAAGTAAATCCGTAGTAGAAGTTGACGAATTGCGTTCAGATGGCTGGTAATCTGAACCAGAGTCTTGGAAAGGATCGTCTCCTGAATCGGAGCCAAAGATTTCTGTAAATAATAAAAAAATCTAAGAACATTGAACTTATTAAATAAACTATTTCATGTAGGTAGGTAATCTTAAAATTTCTTACCTTGAAGTTGCCTATCCACATTTCTTGAGCTTTCTGGTTGTTCGTTGTCCATTTTTAGCCAATTATTTATCAACAATAACTTTAAATTCACTTTAACAGCAGACGCGGGGAAATATATCAATTATTAAAAATGTTATGACTTTGACAGCAGCCTAACTATGGTCAATATGACAGTGAAGTGTCAGGAAACTATAACCACAATGGCCTATTAGACTTAGGCCGGTATGGCACTTCAAAATTAGATCACAATCAAAAAACCATAACACATTTTGTGCTGCCATCTATTGAATAATTTTTTAATCACTTTTAGGCCAGTCTGGTTCTTTGAAAATGGTCAATTTTGACTGATAAAAATCATAAACTCAGTATCGTAAAAACTGTAGTTAGGCCACTATGGTTCTCATGGCCTCATATCATATTTACCTTAATTTGTGTTTGAACACCATCCAAAATGAAACTTCCTCGAGCGTACGCCCGGGGTACATGTGTACGCGACGGTGGCGCCGTAGAGCGCTAATTGTTGAAATTAGACGACAACATTACACACTGGGTTACATATGTACCCCACGCTTGCACTCTAGTGTTAATGTAATAAATTGTTCAATTATATAAAATAATCCCAAAACAAACAATTAGTTAATTCTACCCTACAACTGTGTGGACTTTTCTACGAGTTAGTTAATTCTTGCACGAAGTTAGTGACTTCTAACTCAGTATTATGAAGCTCTGAATGAATGCTAATCGAGTTAGTTAAAATTGAACTTGTATTTATGTAAAAAAAATGGAAACGAGAATTAACTAACTGCATACTTCATTTATGTTTTGTTATTTTATTGAATTTACGTTTACGTGAATTTAATGGAAAATAAAATACTTTTATTATCAGTAATAAGTAATAAAACTAAATAAATCATAAAATATCAGGACATAAGGACACAACACAATAATATGCCTTAAGCACATGCCTTGAGCATTGAAAAATAAAAATGAGAAAATGAAATGCCTTAGAAATCTAAAAAAATACTTCTTATTTTCTTCTTAAAAAATCTAAAAAGATATAAAAAATGAAAAAATCATAAGAAGGCAAACTTAATCTTCATCTTCTACGTCTTCCGTGAGATCAGGTTCCATATTTCTGTCAACTACGTCTTTGCTTGTAGGTAGCGATGCAAACTATGGATGTAGTTCTTTTGGTATAATGCCTTTTTCGCAAAGGTTTAACGAATCTTTCTTTTTTGCCTCTGAAATAGGCAGGCCAGAAGAGTACGCTTTCGGTATTTCATAATTTATGAGATCGCTTATCACTTTCTTCTACTCCTGCATTATTTGGTTGTACTTGACATTTTTTTCGTTTTCTTGTTACAAGAGTAGAATTTTCTTGCTGTTCAAATATATCAAACTCTGAATAAGGACCATCATGTCCGTATCTAAATTTGACTATACCGGGATATTGTCTTTTAAACCGAAGCCACTTTATTTTGAGCCATTGAATCTTCTCACCTTGTTTGTCTTTCGTAGTATATTTCATAAATGAGGGGTGTAATTTCAAAACCCTTTAAATAATTCTGAGTAAATTTTTCACAAGAAGATATTTTTGAATATTCTTTAGCAAAATTAATACTGATGGCAACGTTTGATATCAATATTGTTAGTCATGGTATGGCCATTCTAAATAACGTAAAAACCCTGTAATATAAACGTGCATTTTCAAAAATATTAAAGATTACAATTCAATATAACAACAAGCAAGTAACATGCCATTTTAGCGGATTTTGAAACTCAACTATCATACCAAAGAGGGTTTTGCAACTAACCTTATATTGCTCGGTGGATGATTTTATACAATAAAATCTTAAGGCTAATCACTTAACTTTGTTCATGTAACTACATACATAGGTAGGTAAGATATAAAATCAACAAATGAAAAACAAAATGAGAAATTAAAAAAAGTATTTTGATGAAGTCTATTATTAAATATGTGCAGTCACATCTTCGAAACCATGTTCACATAGATCGCTATTCATAAAATTATCAGCTGTACTTGGTATGCGAGGCTGATTTTCTATGTCGACATAGTATTTTAGTTCAGGTAAATTTCTCCATTCTTGACCGTAATGCTTCTGCAGTAAATCAGTCACATCTTTGACTTTGGTTTCTTTGGGTAAAATTTGGGGGGTCATGGTGAGAGGATACCGTCGTGACCCATAACTTCGCCTGGGTTTTGGCACTTTTTTCTACACATCTTGCTGATTTAAAAGTATTTTAAATCGGGATGACAAAAAAATGATTTTATTGTACTCTGGTTTTTAAGGTAGAAAATTTCATTGTGTATTGGCTAAAAATTGACCCTAAACGTGATAGGCGAAGTATGGGTATTTTTCCCTAACTTCGCCTACATCATGGCATGGCATCAAAATATAAACATTTATTTAAAATACTACCTAGTACATCTGGTCGAAGCCATTTATAACGCGACAGACGAAAATATCCATTACTTAAGAGAACAATAGAGTCCTTTTTTGAAAAAAATGTGCAGTAGGCGAAGTTAGGGAACGATCCGAGGTTGGTTCCATACATTTCCTAAAACGTTGATAAAAACTGCCAAAAATCATATTATTTTATTGCACTACAAAATAAAGAATGGATGAAAGAAGGGGTGCAATAAAAAAAAAATGTTTCAAATTTTTTATTTTATTTTAAAAGTATTGAAAAAAAAAAACAAATAAGTAGGCAGTACCTACCTAGAAAACAAAACATTAAATCAGACTTGAAAATTATTAAAACCATTTTTTAACAAATTTTCCAAAATATATAAACTGAATAACAATATTACGCTTATAATCCTTAAATTCACGCAGGTACATCAATTATTACTATTTCTCATATTTGAGAAAAATTATAAAAAATTAAACAAAATATTTAGAGTTTTCTAATCAGTCGCTACTACCAAAGTTAAACATTTATGAACATTATTTTTACTTAATGAAAAAACAGAAACTGAGGTAGAAATATTAGACTTTAGTGTTTAAACTTACTATAATACTGAGTCATTAAATTAGTTTCAACCAGGTCAGACAAAGACGTAGAAACTTATACTAATAATAAAAATAATCATTTCCATAAAAAAAATGTTTTAGTTTTACAACTAGGCAGGACCTATTGTACGTTGTAATTACTCAAATCGATATTATTAAATATTATTTGTCCCCGTCGAGAAATATTTGGGTCGGGCAATACCAAAATAACATCATCTAAATGTTGCATAGTGCAAATATCATCTACTGTTGGGTAGCTGAACACTAAACCTTTATGAAATTTTGATTCCTTCTTTTTTCTCACAAATTTGACCTCAGGGACGTTATATTTCATTGATAGTACTTTTCCTACAAAATGCTTCACGCTTCTTTTTGTTGTAAATTTGGCCAAAATCCAGGAGTATGTTTTAAACTTTTTATCATCCTCTGTGAAATATTCAATGTCAGAAATTCCGAAGGGTATTGATGGTTTTATATTTTCTTCTTCTTCTTCTTCTTCTGATCGGGTTGTGATGATATCGTTCATTGTTTCATACTCAGAATCGTCCGTATCTGCCAGTAACATTTCAACGTCAGATGTAAAACTAGACTCATTACTAAATCTCTTCCTTTTTATTTGTTTTTGCGTCTTCTTTATTTTTCTATTTCCTTCTTTCAGTTTATTGTTAAAGTTATCAGTAATTTCCTCTAATTCTTTTATTTCTTGTGTAATATCTTCTAGGACTTTACTTTTTTTAGTTGGTGTTTCTTTTTTTACTGGAATTAATTTCATTTTTAAGGCAGACCGCGTAATTTTAACTCCTTTCTTTTTAATATTGATGTTTCCTTGTTTATTTTGCTTAAATTTTTGAGAGGGTCCTGGTTTTATATGGACATCAGAGGTAATTATAATATTGTTTTTTTTTGTTTCAAGGCATTTTGGCATTTCATTTATGAATCGCACACTTGCTTTGTCATTTTTCAAAACATCTGATGATTCCAACAAAAATTGTTCATTAGAATGCTTATTCAAATCAGATTGAACCAAATGACTGTTGACACTTCTGAGACACAACTTTTTGAGGCTATCGGGATTTTTTAGCATCAAAGATGGCTGAAGCAATGAGCCAGAATTCATTTTCACAGAGTCAGCATTTTTACTTTGTCTTTTATCTTTTTTTACAATTTTTGGAAGAATTTTCAAATCTTCAAAGTCGCTTGTACAGACCGATTTGCCCGGTGGGACATGTAATTTCTTATTTCTTACTTTTTTATTAGGATCTGCACTTCTTGTCTCCTTTAGCCAGTCTAATAGAGCAATATCGACGGTATATGACATCGTTGATTGGTTTGACCCTGGTAACTTCATAATTACTTTGTCGGGGTTCAATGGTACAATGCCAGTACTTTTAAATGCACTAATTATGTTATGCGTTTTTTCATTAAGTTTTTCCACTAGTTTTTTCAGTAGATCTGGAAAATGTCCTTTGTGAATCGTGGTTTCTCTTGGGTTTTTTATTTTTTAACTTAATAAAATTTCTCTCCATAGTTTTTTAATGGCCCAAAATAGCATACGTCTAATGGTTGAGTAAGATGAGATGAATTAGGTGGTAAAAATACGAAACGTATATCATTTTGTTCACAATATGTCACAATTTTGTGATTTATGTGGGACGCTAAGTTGTCCCCAATCAAAACTTTCGGACCAGTTTTCTGGATCCTTTAGGTCCGTTTAGTGTCCATTGTGTATATAAATGCTCCGCCTTGTAAACGACGTATGGCGCAAGACATTCTCCACCTGCAGTTATTGCGAACATTATAGATATAGCTCCCTTCGTATAATTTAATACTCTTTCGGGATACTTTACTCCTCTTTTGAACAAACATTTTTGGGCCCCAGGATTATCTGATAGGTTAGTCTCATCATAATTTAAAACATTTTCGCATTTCATCCGGTGTTTTTTCGGCTCTACTTCTTTTTATGTTTTGTACCACTCGCTGGGTTAATTCAGATTTGTTTCTATTTAAAAAGGAGTACGCCCACTTCTTGCCAGGTAATTTATTGTCAAATATTGATAATCGTCCATTGCCTTCTAAATATCTGGAAAAAATATATCAGATTTTAAACTTCATTTTATTTTACTTAAGTACCTATATATTTTTGTATATTTTTTATTTAATTTTAAACTGACATACTTAGTTATTTTCACTAGCAAAGTTATTAAAATAACACTCTAAACTGAAGTACTATAATTAAGTATCTACCTACCTATCTATATTTATAAAGGGGATTTCTTTATTCAATAGAAATCTATATATATAAAAATGAATTGCTGTTCGTTAGTCTCACTAAAACTCGAGAACGGCTGAACGGATTTATCTTATCTTAGTCTTGAAATGTTCGTGGAGGTCTAGGGAAGGTTTAAAAGGTGAGAAAAATCGAATAATTTCCGGGAAAACCCTAAAAACAGCCCTTTTCTATTTCCCATACCAACGTTTTCTAGAGTCAATTCCTAAGGGATCGGGACTTACGCGGGTGAAACCGCGGGGCGCAGCTAGTATGCAATATATTTTTTAAATATTACCTTTGAACGACAATTCTCAAATCCAGAAGAGTCAAAGGACTGCCGTATTGGGCAGCTGCTATCAAAACTTTTATTATATTATCTTCCTCTTGGTCGGTAAGCTTTGTTGGGCATCCCGGAATCTTAGGATGTTTATCAGTCTGCGTTCGCGCGTCATTGCGTGCGGTCGTTGTGAACGAGTACTATGAGTGTAGGTGAAAATTCCGAGTGCAAAATGTCTTGCAGTGTGATGAAGTGTAATCAATGTCGTATTGTGATAAACGAATTGTTAGCCTTTATCCAAAACAAAGCTGATGTTATGGATGAGGAAGGTTTAGTCAAGTTGTGTGTAACGACATTTTCGACGGATGACATACGAATAGCGAAGGGATTATTATTCGACGCCATAAAAAAGACTGGTAAACGTAATGTTGCAAGAAAAGGAAGCGGCAAGGCTGAACGAGATATGTATGATATGATAACCCTTTTCAAGGAAACTGATCCCGATTGCACTCCGATTTTTGTTGCCCGTGACCTACAAAAACTACCGCCGGTGACCTTCGATCACATAGATGTCACAAGATTACTAAAAGATCTCCTGGTGCTCCAGAATGACGTGAAGACCATCAAAGAACGTTATGTGACGATGGATCAGTTAAATGAAGTCAAAACATGTTTATTGACCCCAAATCGACCTTCTATGTCAGGAAAAAAAGTGGATAAATAATAACCGAGGTGCTTGTTTATTTGAGAGTTTCCAATGTGACAGTGGACCGATGGGTTTACAACTTCAATCGGAGCAATCGTTGTCTCCGCAAAACAACAAGAAAAAATCATGTGATGTTGATTCTCGACATTGTGTTGCGGCGGTGGTGCCGATAGAGAAAACGGTTGAATTCCGTGAGTCATCGTGGTCATCGATACCGACACCTGTGCAACGGTCGTCCACGGCGCTGGCAACCTCAGTGCAGCCATCCTTGTCGCGCGAGGAGACAAATAGTGTTGTTGTTTCACCTACACTGAGCGCGACTAATGCTTCAGTTCATGTGCAAGCTGAATGTGAGGTACATTTAAATAATGATGACAAAATTGTTGACAAACCGATTTCACCTGAAGAAATTACCGTGATGTGTGAGAGTACGAATAAAACAATGAATTGTACCTATACAAAATCATTTTCCGACATGATCAAGCAAAATGGAAAATGGAAAAGTACAGAGCCAACCGAGGAGTGGAAAACTGTTCAAAGAAAGCGTTTGAGGAATCGTTTTGCTGGTTTCCAGGGCGAGTGCAGTGAAACTGAGAATAAATTCAAGGCTGCCGATGTGAATGTCTCGCTGTATGTTTACAATGTCAGTAGGAATACATCGGATATGGATATTTCTGCCCATTTACTGCGGAAAACTGGTATTAAAGTGACAGTGGAGTGGGTTCTAATGAAGCGACAAAAAGAGTAAACTCGTTCAAAATCTTTGTTCCTAGAAATAAGGTGTACTTGTTCATGATTTCAAAAATATGGCCAGATGGTGTCTCGTACAGACGATACTTCGACATGAACAGTAGAAAGAGCGTTCCTGAGGCCGGTGTGGAGAATGAATCGAGTAACAGCTTACATAAGTCAAATGGATAAGGTACAATCAAACTGCAACTTCATTACTTTCAATTGTAAAAACATTGTGAGGTCCGTGGAAGATGTCCGGTCACTGTGTAGAGAGGCAGATGTTATCGCGCTACAGGAAACTTGGTTGCTTTCCCATGACATCAATTATCTGGGTACCATTGATGATAACTTCAGCTACACTGGGACATCAGCGGTGGACACTTCTAATGGTATGCTGCGTGGGCGTCCTTATGGTGGGACTGCGATACTGTGGAACAATAGTACTTTTCAAGATGTTACAGTGATAAGGTGTGACAGTGTTCGTCTCGCTGCGATTAGAATTAACCTCCCGGAGCACCGGTCGATTCTTGTGTTTTCCATCTATATGCCTACGGATGAAACAGTGCATCTAGTAGAGTTCACACAATGTTTAAGTGAAATAAGTGCTATCATAGAAAGCATAAGTGTGGAGTGCGTTTTTATGTTGGGTGACTTTAATGCGGACCCGAGCAAGCTATTCGGTAAGGAACTTTTTGACTTTTGTGTAGAACAAAACTGGATTTGTGCGGACTGTGAGAGGTTAGGTTTGCATTCGGACACTTATACTTTTGTCAGTGCTTCACACGGTAGTACCAGTTGGCTCGACCACTGTGTAACCACCCAATCTGCATACGAGCTAATTAAGGATATACATATTTGCTATGATACTTACTGGTCTGATCATTTTCCTCTTTTAGTTAATTGTGACATAAATATAATTAAGCCTAAATTGACAAATAAAATTAATGTTGTGAATAAAGTTGTGTGGGGTCATAGAGAGCCTTGTCAAGTTGAAAAGTATACTAATTTGTGTAATAGTAAATTAAAACATGTAGATTTTCCTGTTGAATTTAGACAGTGTTGTGGAAAAATGTGTTCTGATCCTAATCATAAAGATATTATTGATAGTTTATATAATGATATTGTGAATATAGTAAGACTGGAGAATGTTGGCCTGAAAGTCAGTAGAAGCAAAACAGAATATCTTTTTTGTGACTTCGGCGGTCTCTCCAGTCCTATGCCCGTAACCCTTACGGGAGTGCCATTACCGGTCTGCTCCAACTTCCGGTATCTCGGATCACTCGTGCAAGGCGATGGTGATATTGATCGGGACGTTGTACATCGGATTAACTCTGGATGGTTGAAATGGCGACAGGTCACAGCAACTACATGTGATCCACGGATGCCCCTTAAACTGAAGGGTAAAATCTATAAAGCTGTGATAAGACCTGTCGTCATGTATGGATCGGAATGCTGGGCCGTGAAGAAGAAGGATGAGAGAAGATTGCATGCAGCGGAGATGAGAATGCTAAGATGGATGTGTGGAGTAACGAGGATGGATAAAATAAGAAATGAGTATATCAGAGGAAGCCTGAAAGTAGCACCTGTTACTGAAAAAGTAAAAGGGAACCGTTTGAGTTGGTATGGGCATGTGATGAGAAGAGAAGAGACGCATGTAACTAGAAGAGTGATGAGTATGAATGTAGAGGGATGGAGAGGAAGAGGACGACCTAAGAAAAGATGGATGGACTGCGTGAGACAAGACATGAGAGAGATGAATGTTAACGATGAGATGACGACTAATAGGAGTGAATGGAAGAAGAAGACATACTGCGCCGACCCCAAATAAATTGGGATAAGGGCAGGAAGATGATGATGATTGTGAATATACTAAGTGAGTCTGCTGAATTGACCTTTGGTGAGAGAAAGGCTGCAGGTAGGGCTCATTTGGTAGGATGGAATAAACATGTCAGGCGCGCTCACAGTCAGGCTAGGCTGGCTCATCGTAATTGGGTGCTCGGGGGTAAATCAAGAAGTGGTCCAATTTACGAAGAAATGTGTAAATATCGCAAGATTTTTAAGGGTAGGCTAAAATGGTGCCAACATAATCAAAATCAAATAAAAATGGACATTTTAGCTTCCCACCATAATGATAAGGACTTTGGTAGATTTTGGAAACACACTAAAAAGCTTAATAAGACAAATAGCGTGCCTGTGAGTGTGAATGGTGTGTGTGATCCGGCACAAATTGCTAATGTTTTCAGAGAGCAATTCCATGTGGATGCACAATTGCCTCAGCAGCGGGTGCTCTGTGCTGATGTCCCTCTGCCTGAGAATCATGTATCTGTCACTGCGAAGGATATACGAGACATCATTAAAAATATGAAGAGAGGCAAATCGCCAGGGCACGATGGGCTCAGTATAGAGCATCTGCAGCATGCTGGACCTCATCTGCCACGAGTCCTGGCCCTGTTGTTTACATTATGTATAGGTCACTCTCATTTGCCCGAACCACTGATGAAAACGGTTGTTGTGCCAATCACATGTGAACCGGTAGTCGTATAGAGCGGACGTGTACACAAATTTATTAAAAAAATATATATTTTGTCAGTTCAAAATCAAATCCTAAGTGCAAGTGCAAAGATCTAATTTGAATTGTGTCACTATAAAACAGTTACGATTTCTTTCAACTGAGGAGAGTGCACCAGTGCAACAGATTAATACATAGTAGTCGTAGCCGCGTACGCAACCAGCGGAGCGAAAGCGGGACAGTTGAGATAATACATCTCCCTCGCACCAGTGCATCGATACCTGCGTCACACTACGTCACACCTGAGTATATCGCTGCAGATATTAAGATGAGCGTACATCACTCACCGAAAAGCGAACTATCCAAAAGCGATGGCGGAAGCGGATCTCAACCTGATCTACGCATTTACTTTGATAAAATAAATAGCTCCGCCCAGAAAAGAAAGCAACCTGACTACATTTTCGAATGGAAGGAGGAGTTTAAGTCGTTTAAAAAGGAAGTAATGAGTTTTTTCACCGAATTTGCAAACACACAAAAAACTGATCTAGCCGATCTAAAGAAAGATTTAACAGAAATCAAGAATGAATTTAAGGGTATTAAAAGTACAACTGAGAAGCTATCCCAGGCATACAATAATCTATCCACGGATATGACAGCTATGAAAGCAGAAAACAAGGATATTCAGGACAAAATTGATAAATTAGAGACAAAGATCCAGTCCTTGACTGTAGGCAATATTAGTACGGCCGGATCGAGTGCAACCGCAGCTGAGGTGTGCGCATCACAACATTCCCAGTTAAACACTCCAACGTCCTTAATGTACGCCGCCCCTTATCTTACTAACGAAGCACTATTCCTTGAGCTGGACGAGCGACAACGTCGGGCTAATAATATAATAATTGTGGGTATACCCGAACTTACTGAGAAAAACTTTAAACTTAGACAAGAATATGACTTAAAAGAAGCCGTAAAAATATTGCACACTTTATGGGTCGATTGTCCAGAACCAGTAAATGTAATGCGTTTGGGCAAGTATAGCTATGGAAAGGATCGCCCGATAAGAGCTTGTTTCGGATCAGCTGATATCGTTAAGCAAGTGTTGCGCTCAAAGTCCAAACTTACGGGTACCTCTCGAGTTTATGCTGACCAAACAACTACACAGAGAAACTATTTAAACGAGTTAAGCAAGGAATTATCCCGCCGCCGTGAAAATGAGGGTGATTTGGATCTTACCATAAAGTATGTCAAGGGATTTCCAAAAATTGTAAAAAAGACATCAAAAAACTCCGAATAATACCTAAATCAACGAGTAACAGTTTTGAGAACAAAATTAATTATTACATTAAATCTACTTATGAAAATATATCTGGTAGTATTCCTTCCCTTAAGATCCTATATGCTAACCTACGTAGTATTCGCAAAAAAGGCAGGTTTGACGAATTAAAATGTATTCTCAAGGCGATAAAATATACAACACATTTAATAATCCTAACAGAAACTTGGATTGCATCGGAAACCGAAGAAAGGTACTATAGTCTACCAGAATATAAACATGTTTGCAATTATAGAACAAAGAAACGCGGTGGAGGTGTTTCTATTCATGTGCACAATAGTTTAAAATATGACTTATCAGAAGAATTATATAGTGAAGGTATACATTACTTATGGATATATTTACATCGTTTTGCTTTAAATATCGGAGTTATTTACAAACCTGATAAATCGAAAACGCAGACGTTTATTGAAACATACTCATCACAATTAGAAAATCGAAAGAGATCTATAGTTCTAGGTGATTTTAACATAGACCTACTATCAAATGGAAGCGACACCGCGGCATACCTGAGCATGTTACAAGAAGTTGGATACGAC
Organism: Idaea straminata; assembly: GCA_951213275.1. NCBI lineage: Eukaryota > Metazoa > Arthropoda > Insecta > Lepidoptera > Geometridae > Idaea > Idaea straminata. The sequence goes on from OX577862.1 coordinate 1,950,916, forward strand.
ATAGTAAATAAAGTACACGAAGAATACTGCACACGGGAAACAAGTACCACGAAAACATTACTCGATCATGTCTGCTCGGATATTCAACATTTACAGTGTAATTTAACTATCGTTGATTCACCTTTGGCTGACCACAAACAGTTGTTTTTAGAACTTTTACAGTGTAAACCAGGGCAAAAAGATAAAGTACAATATGAAGCCATTGATTATAAAAATCTATGTAACAACATCGCAGAGGCAAATTTTACAAACAAAAATTCATCTTACGCTACATTAGAGTCATTTATTAAAGAACACATAGAAAGAAGTAAAGTTACTAAAACAAAAATGCTAAATTTGCCTCGGGATGATTGGATAAATAAAAAAATTATAGACGGGATTAACAGACGAAACTTGCTGTGGCAATTACTTAAAAAAGAACCGAATAATGAAAAGTTAAAAAATGATTTTATCTTAGAAAGAAATAAAATAGGTCTATTAATTAAAAAAACTAAAGAAAGTTATTTTTTAAAAGAATTTAATCACTGTAAGGGTCCGAAATCAACTTGGAAGTTGATCAACTCCTTAGTTACTAACAAACACAAAGATAACCTTACACCCCCTAAACTAATCCTAAGTAATTCACACGTTGTAGATGATCCTTATCAGATCTGTGAGGTTTTTAACAGCTATTTCTCATCTGTAGGTACAGAATTGGCCAAGACAATACCTAACACTTACGCCAACAATACATTTTATACTATGACTTATTTGAACAACAGACCAACAAATGAAATAAGTGAATTGCGCCCATGTAGTGTCGCAGAAGTGATTAGAATTATTAAGAAACTTGACTTAAACACTAGTACAGGTCTTGATGGTATTAGTACTAAAGCTTTGCGGAATATAAGTGACACTATTGCCCAAGATTTAACAAATTGCATTAATAAATGTCTCAGTGAAGGTGTTTTCCCTGATAGTTTAAAACTGGCCAAGGTTACACCCATCTACAAGTCAGGCAGTAAGACTGAACCGGGAAATTACCGTCCTATATCTGTTTTACCCGTTATATCTAAGGTTTTTGAAAAAATATTGTATAATAGATTAGACTATCATTTAACTCAATTAAAATTTCTATTTAAACATCAATACGGCTTTAGACCAAAATCAAGTACGTTATCAGCAACCATAGATTTAATAACTAAAATAAGGCTCAATATAGATGAAAAATGTTACTGTTTAGGTGTATTTATCGATTTCAAAAAGGCGTTTGACACTGTCAGCCACAAAATACTAGTGAATAAACTTTATGACTTAGGTATAACGGGTATGGCACTTAAAATATTTGAGTCCTATCTAACAGACAGATCTCAGGTAGTTAAAATGGGCAGAACTGTAAGTAAACCCCAAAAAATTACCTGTGGAATCCCACAAGGGTCCGTGTTGGGTCCGTTATTGTTTCTGGTGTATATTAATAATGTTAGTAAAATGGAACTCGGCGGACATGTAACCTTATACGCCGATGATACATGCCTCTTTTATTTTGGCAGTAATCTACCTGACCTAGTCAAGCAAGCACAATCTGACCTATTTAAATTTAATATTTGGTGCCAAAGTAATTTATTGACAATAAACGCAAGCAAGACTTCTTACATGATTTTCTGTGCAAAAAATAAAAAAATACCACCTTATGCACCTTTAACTATAAATGGCACAATGATACATCGTTCACACCAAGAAAAGTATCTAGGACTGCGGTTGGACGATAAGCTAGATTGGCGAGCACATATTGAACACGTAAAATCAAAATTGTCATCTGTAACAGGAGCTTTGCGTAGGGCAGCAGGTTGTATACCTCGCAAACTTCGTATGACCATTTACAACTCATTAGCGAAGTCACATCTGCAGTACCTAATAGAAATATGGGGAAGTGCAGCTAATACAAATATCAAAGCTGTTCAGATTGCCCAAAATAAATTAGTTAAGGTTTTGTTCAATTATGATTTTTTAACAAGTACAGATATTATTTACAATGAAACTAAAATATTTAATATAAAACAGTTATATACTTACACAACTTGTATTTTAATTAGGAAAATTTCATCTGCAGAATTACAATCACAAATAAAGTTTACAAAAAGATGTTTCAAACATAATTTAAGAAATACAAATAAAATTAAAGTAAGAACTGCTAGAACAAAGTATGGTAGTAGAAGTATTATGTGTGAAGGTGTATATTTATATAATGAATTACCGAATGATGTCAAAGATTGTAAGACCTTAAGAATGTTTATAAATAAACTAAAAACATATGTATATGCTATGCCATAATGGCGCTAACAATGTACCTATTCACTAAGTCCGCCAGACTAACTGGATTTCATAATTTAAGTACTTAAATATAAGGAACATAGATTTAAGCTCAATATAAGTGAACTCTGTTCTTTTTGAGTAAATAAAGATTTCGTTAACCTCATTAAGAACCGGACAGGCGATGCATCTGACGGGTCCAATTACAGGCCGATCTCCTTGGCGACTATCCTGGTTAAGATATTGGACAGCTTGCTTGAAAGACAACTTAGTAAACACCTTCACCTCCATGATGCACAGTTTGGTTTTCAACCGAAACTTTCTACCGAAGCTGCGATCTTGTGTTTGAAGCATGCTGTTCAGTATTACACCTCTAGAAGGACGCCTGTGCTTGCCTGTTTCTTGGATATGTCAAAAGCATTTGATATGGTTTCTTATGACATCTTATGGCATAAGCTGACTCATGACACTGATATGCCTAGGGACCTAATTAGCCTTTTCAAATATTGGTATAGCAATCAGAAAAATGTGGTCAGATGGGGGGGTGCTTTTTCTCGGGAGTATAAACTTAACTGTGGTGTGAGGCAGGGAGGTATCAGCTCTCCCAAGCTGTTTAATCTGTACATTGATCGTCTGGTGGTTGAACTCAGTAGAACCAACGTTGGATGCTCAATTAATGGTAAAAGTTTTAATAATATAAGTTATGCGGATGATATGGTTCTGCTGAGTCCATCTATCAGTGCACTTAGACGGTTAATTGAAACTTGTGAGAGTTATGCGGTGGCCCATGGACTCAGGTATAATACAAATAAGAGTGAACTTATGCTATTTAAGGCAGGCAGTAAAAGCTATTCGGTACCTGCAGTCAATCTAGGTGGGGTTCCGCTACCCTGGGTTAACCATTTTAAATACCTGGGTCACTGGGTTACCGATGACTTATCTGATAATATGGACATAGAGAGGGAGAGGAGGGCGTTGTCTGTCAGGTGCAATATGTTGGCCCACAGGTTTGCCAAATGTAGTGCGCAGGTGAAGGTCACGCTGTTTAAAGCATATTGCCAATCGCTGTACACATGCAGCCTGTGGGTTAGCTACACGCGGCGGGCATACAACGATCTTAGAGTCCAGTACAACAACGGCTTCAGGGTGCTGTTGGGGCTTCCACGATTCTGTAGTGCATCAGGGATGTTTGCAGATGTACACATTGATGACTTTTATGCTATTCTAAGGAAAAGAACTGCATCCCTGTTGTCTAGACTTCGTGGGAGCTCTAACAGCCTGCTGGCCGTTGTTGCTGATAATGAGTGTACAGGGCATATAACAAGGTTCTGGCTGTCGAGGCTGAGACCCCACACAACACTTGTCTCGCTTTGACATATAAATGAAATGACAATGTTAAATTCAATTTTCAATATATTTTATTTATTACTAACATAGTGTATAAGATAATTGTTACTAACAAAATTATGGATCTTTTTGACATCTGAAAATAAATCAATTTAATTGTGCAATTTGTCCAATAATGTTCGGCGAGGTATGCCGAAACATTTTTCTGCCTCATATGAAGACATTGTCTTGTTTTGTAACGCATCTATTGCTAAATCTATCATATCCTTTGAGTGTTTTGCAGTGTATGACCGTTTTTTGGGGTTTTTCGTTTTAGGCATTGTGTAGTTCTGTAACAATCAATTTGTTATCAAATGTATCTTATCTCGGCAGCGGAATTTGCTCAGGCAGGCTAGGTAGATAAATATGAACAAAAACTGTCCATCCATTTCCAGAAATAAAAGAATCGTAACTCTCTGTATCGTATGAAAATTAAATTGAAGGCGTTACAACAGCTTTCAAATACCTATGCAATTGCAAACAATTGTAAGTACCTAATCTATATACCAAAAAACAATTTGTTTATTTCTTAAATAATATAGGACATTAAACAACAGGATTGACAACCCTAAGGGTAGGCGAAGTTTAGCAACAAGATGGCCGCCGTTATCCCTCCAATAATCCCTCCAATAAACCCTCCAAATAATATTTGTTTAATTGTGACTTCTTATTGTACTTTACATAGAAAATAATAGTGTTCAATGAAAGAGATTCACTTGTAGTTAATAATTATTTAAAAAGATTAGGCTTACCTATTCTGTAACACTGTTTAAAATTGAAGTTAAATCACAAACAAAAAAAAAGCTGTCGTTTCTCTCACGAAAAAAATGCACTGACTGCCAACAATGTGAAGTTAGCCACAATTTATCTGCTAAATCTTGTTATACGTGAAAAACACTATGTATTTATAAGTTTTATGTGCAGCCTGCACAAAAATAACGGCGTGAAATTCAATTTATTTAAAATTGGGCGAAGATCGGTAGCACAGGCGAAGTTACGGGTCACGACGGTAATCATAGTTATTTTTTTGTTTTTCTTTATAATATTTTTTTTCTGATTAATTTCATTGCGGTAGGTTTCTTCACCTTGTACCAGTATATTTTCGCTTTTCGATCGAGTAAGGAAGAATCGTTTACTTCTCATAAATGGGAAGTGCCAGGATGACGTAGGTTTAATCACGGGCTCATAAGCAGCTTTCCAATCATAGACTGGTATCGTTGTCAGATTAACGCATGTTCCATTTTCCTGCAATACTTCAGTATATTCCGAGGGAGAAACAATAACTTCTTTCCTTTTTAATGTCCTCTCAATTTTAGCGAATACGCGGTCGGGAGGAATGAAAGAGTGGCCTACCACTGGAAAAATAATTTCAATTTTTTTAACGTTTCGTGGTGCTTCATTATACAGCCATTTTCCAAGCATACTTATCATTCCTGTGTTTTTATTTTGTCCGGAGCATCCATCACAAACTATTCTTAATACTTTCACGTGCGGTTCTGCTACTAATCCTTGTAAAAAGTGATAAACTGCACTAATAATTTGGTTGCTGCCTTTAGGATGATCTAACTCAGTCCAATAATACGAATGTACATTTTCCGTGGTCAGTTTTGCTTTTGAATTTCCTTGTACTATTGAAAAGTGGTAAAAGTTAAATTGCCTGCTAAAATAAGCCGACTGATCAGGCAGTTTTGGGAGCGGTTGATTTTTTTGACAATCAAAAGTGATTGTTTTGATGCTGTCATCATCTTCTTTTAAAATATTATAAAATGCTTTGTACTTAAGCCTGTGGATCCTCTTTTCTACTATTGGTTCATTTCTTTTTATAGGGTTTTTACTATTGGTTTATTCCTTTTCAGTTTTCAGACGTTCTTGCAACGAAATGCACGTGGAACATACATCGGTCCTAGGAGACCCAAAACCAAAGTTGTATGAAGTATTCACAATTTTTCGAAAAAAACTTTGCTTTACTTTTAAGTCCTCATCTCTTTCATTGTTGTACATGCGCCACATCTTTCGTATATTTAATCCGGACGGCAGATAAATTCTGTTTGTCTGTGATCTACAATAGTGACTTTCAATACCTTTAAACTTTTCCAAAAACCATTCAACTGACAATCTTTTAGCTTCAAATTGTGTACTTTTTCTGTATTTGTATTTACAATGTTACTAAAGAATATTCAATAGGTTTAACACAAAAGTTTGGGAATTTGTCCCCTAAGGTATATTTATTAGGAAATAAACTACAGATGATGTGGCAAAGTTGTATACCCATTTAACCCTAGCTCACTAACCTTATTTTGGAGTAACGTCGTCACTAACCATTCGTCTCTAGGACTACGAAATAAAATTGGTTTATTTTATGTTATCAATTTAAAAAAAAAAAACAAAGTTTGACGTTATTATATCTATAATTAACAGGTAGGGTAAAACCCGGATAGATGCCCCACTTTTTGAAAGGGACTTGTATTTTTAAAACTATTAGTTTACAATGAATAATTCCTATTAATGGAGCTACTTCAATCAATTGTCTTACATCGCGACATAATTTTGAGTAACTGAGTAATTACCAATTCTGCAGAAATTGAGTTTTTGCAGAACCTTTCTTTTGCGGATAGATGCCTCACCATGAAAATGCTAAGGAGGATAGATGCCTACCTATATGGATAGATGCCTCACCATGAAAATGCTAAGGAAGACGAATATGCCTGTGGTGTAGGATAGAAGCCCTATTAAATAAAATAAGTAAAATAGTAGAAATATAATTTATTAGGAAACATAACCATAAAAAGACAATGACATTGTCTAACAAAAATAATGATTTGAACTTTAACATGCACAATCAACTCGTACCTAATAATCAAACAAAAAAATTAAAATCTCAAGTTGCAAATAAAAGTCTGTCTCTGATTGTGTTTAGTTTGAGCTAGAAAGTGCTTTCAGTTTTCCACATCTGGTGCAATAGTTCTTAAACATTGTACATGTTTCATGCAGCCACTTCTGACACATAATACACTTAATCCAATCAGATGTCGACTTGGTATTTTCGTAACTATCAAAGCATTCTATGCAATAGTTGTCGTTTTTGTATTTACATTCTTGTTTGTCTCTTTTAGTTTTCTTCACAGGCAAGCCTTTCGTTTCTTTTCCTTTAGATTTATAGTAGTTATTGGGTAAGTTGTCTTCACTTTCACTGTTTGAACTGTAAATAATTTGTCTTTTTCGTGATCCTCGACCGTAATTTACTTTTAAATAATCATCATTTTCTTTACCACTAAGATCAGTATTGTCATCATTAGTTCTTCACTAAAATACTGGTAATGTAGTTTTTTTGGTATTCCTTTCGTAACTTTCTTGTATCTTTCTTTAATTTCTTAGATTTTTCAATTTTTTTATTGATTGTACTACGTCATCACCAAATTTGTTAGATGGTACAAGCGACCCGCGTTTATCAGGGCTTATCAGACCAGCAGCCCTAGACAAGATTACATTCTACTAACGATATCGCAAATCGATAGATTTTTTTTGTATGAAATTGACATAAGCTCACGAAAAGTCACGTGGTATTGCGATAAAGAAAAAAAAATGCTAGACAAGTTTTAAATCGTTCTATTCGAGAGAACGAAACGTTCGGTTGGCTATTCGATTCGATAAAATTCCATACATTTGCTAGACAAGTGTTGGTTTTGACAAGCGTTATCGTTGATTTATCGTTTCTTGGGATCGCTTTGGAGCGATCGCTAACCACTTGTAGAAATCGATAAAAAATGGCGAAATTTTCGTCAGCTGTGCTAATACAAGTGTAGAGTTTGACTGTGTTTGTTGTGAATTTCATTAAAATGCATAAGCTAAACCTCCTATGGGCTGCTAAAAATGAAGAAGTATGGATAAGAAGACAAAAGAGACGTAATTTAAGAAATTGTTTAGAGTTAATTGATGAAATGCCGGAATTGTTGTTTAGAGAACGTTATAGGTTCGATAAACAAACTTTTAGGAATCTTTGCCGTGAACTGCGAAATGTTACTGGATTAAGAGGAACCAAAGAAATTCCTGTACAAATTAAGGTAAGAACTAAACAATTTTCACTTGCCTAGTAAAAGGGGTTAAATCAAAGTTTTACTAGAATCTCAGAGTGGGATTTATTTTAACAAAGTAACGCGAACAAAAGTACACGGGTCCGTCCTCAAAAGAATCGCGGCTCGCACTGGCGTCCTGTCGTCGCCGCTCGCGCAGTCCAGCGGCGTGGGCCGGCGAGGCGCGGGGCGGGGAGCACGGCACGTGTAAGCTTCGTCCTTGAAGGCAGCTACCTACCGTCCCCGACTCGATTCGCGCGTAGCAACAGCATTTATCGTTTGCTTACAGTCGGCCGTCCTGATGATGCTGTGAGTCCCGCACAGCTCCAAAGCTTCATAGGCAGAAAGGTAATAATCGGCACACTTCTTAAAGTGCCCCGGATATTCCGCCTCTTAAAGCATGATATTTTGACACACCTCTTAAAGTGCACCGGATGTTCCGCTTCTTAAGGCATGCATCAGGCTTCTGAATGCCTACGTCGACCAATGATAAGGGATCCCAAGTGGTGACGTAATGAACTGCCTCTCAAGGCTTGCATACAGGTGGGGCTGCCCACCTCAAAGGCCTTATTACAACAGTGTACACATTAAATGCTAAATAGCAATCTGAGCAACATTGGACAACATCATCTCGTGAGGTCCAAGCCGGTCTGAACAAGACGGCAGAAACTTCTAGACAACACAGTGTTGTCAATATGGGCCAAAGAGCACAGCAACGCATCACTTCTTAAAGTGGTATTCATCGATTTTGAATCGAAGCCCAACAAAATGTCACTTCTTAATGTGATATTGCTCATTCGAGTCGAAAGCTCAACAAAACGTCACTTCTTAATGTGATATTGCTCATTTTGAGTCAAAAGCTCAACAAAACGTCACTTCTTAATGTGATATTGCTCATTTTGAGTCAAAAGCTCAACAAAACGTCACTTCTTAATGTGATATTGCTCAGAATACAACGGGGAACTAGATTCGCTATCTGAAATATTTTAAAATCAGTGTACTAACTGAACACAGTAGGTATGCACAAAACTTTCTAGGTCAAGATCATCACAAAAGTTTGATTCATAATTTAAAATACTCCAATACAAGGTAATTATACGCTTCAGTCAGTTCTGAATCTGACGGAACTACGCCTATTTCGGCAACAACAACAATTATTATTAAAGGTTAATCAGTGAGATCAATTCAACATAATATTAAACAATCAATATGGTGTAGTTATACCACAGGTGCCACAGAATTATTATAAGCAAACCTTAAATTTGGCTTGTGATTCTAAAAAAATGACTAAGCCTCCTAGAATACCTCAATTACAACCTCACAAGATTCAGTTATTAATCCGAATCAGAGTCCGTACAAGCATTCGTGTTAAAAGGTTTCAGTTTATCCCTTGCAAAAATATTTTCATAAGTACGGCCACGTGTATTAGAACTCTTTATAACATATCTGTCGTGAGGTAGAGTTTTGACAACAACATAGGGACCCTCATAACGAGGCATAAGTTTGCCACTACGCAAGCCCTTCCTAATAATTTTACGTTGTACCAATACCAGTTGCCCTGGTTTGAAAGAAGGTTCTCTACGACGTTTCCGGTCAAACGACGTTTTATTACGTTCTGCTATATCCTTGGAACGGGTGGCAGCAGACTCGCGTATCTCGTCAAAATTGGTTGAACGTATTGGTACAAGTAAATCACCAGCAAGACGCGGGCGAAAACCATACAACAACTCCAACGGAGCCTTACCAGTTGTACTATTAATGTTGGAATTTAGACCTAACTGCACCTTAGGAATATACTGTTCCCAGTTGATCTGATCGTCACCAACGTAAGTGCAAAGAGCATCGAGTATGGTGCGGTTGAAACGCTCAATCTGGCCATTGGCCCTAGGACTAGCCACCGCATTCATGACGTGCTTAATTTGTCGTTCCGCACAATAGTTCTTAAACATGTGACAGTCAAATGCCTTACCTCTATCACTAATAATGCGACTTGGCAGTCCAAACGTTTTAATGAATTGGTCTAAAGCCTTTAAAGCATTAACACAACTAGTGTCTCGAACCGCCTCAATCCATATAAAACGCGTGAATGCATCAATAATTGCAAAAATGTACATTTTACCAGATGGACTCTTACAGAACGGACCAAGATGGTCCACATGAATCGTGTGAAATGGTACAGCTACTTTTTCTATCGGGTGTAACAAACCAACCTTACGCCCCGTAGGTACTTTAGCATATTGACACGATATACAACCGCGAACATATTTTTGAATAAAACGGCGCATATTGCTGAACCAATACTTTACCCTAACAGCGTCATATGTTTTGTTAAAATTCACATGCCCATTATCGTCATGAAAACTTCGAATGAGAGACCATCGTGACTGTCGTGGCACTACCACCTTTTTCTCCCCATTGACTAATCTAAAAAGAATACCTCTATCTAAACAGTAATCACTGCCCAAACCCCGCGTATTATTTTTAGATAGCTCATCTTGTAACTGTGATATAATAGTCTGGATTGAGTCGTCGTCACGCTGTATACCCTCGATTAAATCAGTACCAGCTGTACACCGCAGCACTGTACGGACAGGATTTCGGCTTAAGGCGTCAACATGCGCCATCGATTTGCCAGCACGATACTCAACATCAAAGTTGAAGCCCTGAACTTCTAACCACCATCGGGCAATTCGTGGATTTAAATCTCGCTTGGTCCAGGTCCAGCGGAGAGCATTACAATCGGTGACAATAACGAATTTCATACCACTGACGTACACCCTAAACTTCTGCAAGCTCATCACCACCGCCAGTGTTTCAAGTTCGAAACTATGATAATTTTGCTCAGCGCTACTAGTCTGTCGACTCGCGTATGCGACAGGCTTCCAAGCACCATCGAGTTGTTTCTGTACCAATATACCACCTAACCCAATTTTGGAAGCATCCGTATGGATTTGAGTTTCAAGATCGGGATTAAACAAAGCGAGAACTGGTTGACTAACTAAGATCGACTTGATCAACGCAAATGCCTTCACTTGATCCTCGCCCCACACCCAAGCACAGTCCTTTTTGGTGAGCAAAGTGATCGGACGTGCAATTGTAGCAAAGTCACGGACATATTTTCGGAAATAGTTAGCTAGACCCATGAACTGCCTGACTTGGTGCACATTTTGTGGCGTTGGGAAATCACGCACAGCATTCAGTTTGTGTTGCGCTGGTTTCACTTCTCCGTTACTTACCTCATGTCCTAGATATTCTACGGTTGGGACCAGGAAAGAACACTTATCTAACCGGAGCGTCATGCCAGCATCCCGTATGCGACCCAAAACGGCCCTGAGACGCTCTAAAGCATCGTTTTGGGACTCAGAATAAACCAGAATATCATCTAGATACGCCGTTGCGCACGAGAATTTAAGAGAACCCAATATATTATCCATTGCACGCTGGAAGACAGAGGGTGCATTAACTAAACCAAAGCTCATACGTGTATATTGATAATGCCCATCGGGTGTGATGAACGCGGTTAACGGTTTACTAGCCTCATCCAGCTGTATACAAAAGTACGCTGACATAACGTCTAAACAAGAGAACACACTTTGTTTCGACAATCGATCCAGCTGGTCTTGAATAAGTGGCAATGGATATCGTTCCTTTTTGGTTATTTTATTTAAGGCACGATAGTCCACACACATGCGTTTTTCTCCTGTCTTCTTAGAAACTAATAAAACAGGACTAGCATAGGGAGAATTAGCTACCTCAATTATACCCTTATGTAACAAGTCAGCTACAATAGACCGTACTAACTCCCTATCCTCGGCAGACATTCGATAAGGGCGATAATAGATTGGCTTACTATCGGTCAATTCAATTTTCATTTTGACATTACATTTACCTATCTTCCCCCCATCATCCGAGAAACAATCCGAATATTCTTTTAAAATACCTTCTAACTCCTCAAGAATCGATGGTTCTATATTTGGACCTATCTTATAACATTTTCTGTCATCAGTGGTAACCGTAGCTCGTGCAACACAAATGTTAGGCGGCAGAGTTATCACCTCTTTACTTAGATTTACCACACTTACTACAGCCTGACATTCGATAATTTCAGTAATGAGTTCAGGTAATAGAATTTCGCACCTAGGTTTTAAATGTTCAGCATTTTGTAGTGCAATGGGGCCTTCGACGTCAGCACAAAACAGCACAATTTTATTGACTCCGGGTTGCAAGTCAATATTATGAAGTAACTCTAATTTAACACGTTCCGTGTCTTCGCGAGCGCACGGTAACGCGGACAAGTAATTGGCATTGAATATTCGTAAAGAATTAGGTGTTTTGATAACATAATTATACGTTAGGATATTCTGTAAATGGTTGACCTATGATTATATCTATGTCTTGGGCACTATCAGGCACTATATAGGCCCTCAAACCGTCACAAGTGGCCTCGTCAGCTGATACGTTAACTAAGGTCTCCCCACACGGTATTATTTTTGATCCGCCGAAACCCCTTATAACACTATCACGAGTGCATTTACTTACATTTAATTGCAATAGCTTTGACACACTCTCAGATATTGTAATGCATGTGCTACCAAAATCGATAAAAGCACGCACAGGCGTATCGTTTACCCTAACCGTTAGATAGTATTTAGAACCACCAGTGGAATCACTTATAATGTGCACATTTTGTGTCGTATTTTGTTTAGCACTATTACCTGCATTACGGTTCTTATACTTCATACACTCATCCTTAATGTGCCCAATCTTACCGCAATATGAACATTTCCTCATTTTCGTAAAACAATTACCTACTATCAGTGTGCCCACTTTTACCACAAAACGAGCAACTAAGATTAGATTTATCTCGAATTTTAAAATTACAGTGTGCGGCAGTGTGCCCCCTTCGTTTACACGTGTGGCATTTTAATTTTCCACGATTATTATTATTACTGTTGTTAAACATACTATTATTACCGGTAGAGTATCGCAGGTTGTGATTAGGGACTACTGGTGTTTGTAATGATGATAAATAATTTAACAATGTAGTCGGATCGCGACAGCCTGCAGATATGGCACCGACCTCTATAAGTTGACTGCCAATGGTACCAATTATGGCCTCCGTAACCAAACTCGGGGGGATACCACACGCACTACCCAACGCTAACTTATCATAATAAAATTGTAAATAGTCGGCGGTAGGTTGCCTAATCACGTTGACTAAATCTCTCATCATATTTAACTTACTTTTATGGGATGGAAAAGCCGTCAAAAGGTTAGCCTTAAACTCGGACCACGACAGATTAACATCTTGCAGTTGATCATACCAACGACGGGCGTAACCCCTTAACTTAGATGAACAATTGAATATCAATGTTTTTTCATCCCATCCGTACATGTTAGAAATACCCTCTACTTTACGTAACCATATTTCCATGGTAATTATCGAATTTTGTGGGTCAAACTCCGGCACGGGGTCGCTACGACCCACATACCTAAGGGAACTATTATTATTATCCACATACGGCAAGTCCATAGTGGAAGAGGTCGCGGGTGGCAGCGTGGCCCGACTCGGATGCGGCGCGGCCCGACTCAGCGAGGCGCGGGTTGACTCTGGGGGCGTGGCCTGGCTTGGCCTACCACCCACCGCAGGCAACGCACGCGCATCCTCACCTGCTCCGAGTGGCACGCTCGCCGACATACCTGGTCGCAACGCCCTCACCGGTGACTCCGTACGTGGCACGCTGGTGACGCTCGGCGACCCTCCCAACCGTGCCTCGCGGGAGGCACGCGTGGAAGACGGATGACGCACTGCGCCCGCACCCGGCGGCAGAGGCGGGGTCAGCGCTCCCGACGTACCACACGTCGCAACGTCGCTGCGGCGATCACCACGTGAACCGGAACCCGGCGGCGGTGACCGCGTCGTGGGGCCTTCCACGTGATGGTCGTGGTCTGATCTTCCATCGCTTCGCAAGACACGACCACGTTCACGGAACACTTCTCTCTCTAACATTTCCAATCGCCGGGACAACCGACGATTTTCCGTCTTTAATAATAAACGTCGACGCAAACGATTTTCTTTTTCTTCGTCACTACGTCGGCGTTTCTTGTGTGAACCCATATTGAAATTTTCGGCAGGGCGCTCCCTTGTCCGATAGTACACAGTACACACACTTGTAGGTAAATTCTATACACACACTACACGTAATCGATAAGTACCTAATATATTTTCGTAAATAAGCACCGTGCACTAGGTCGTAACACTTTTTCGTGGGAATCTACAGGTTCATCGCACTTCTGAGATAAAAGGGGTTAAATCAAAGTTTTACTAGAATCTCAGAGTGGGATTTATTTTAACAAAGTAACGCGAACAAAAGTACACGGGTCCGTCCTCAAAAGAATCGCGGCTCGCACTGGCGTCCTGTCGTCGCCGCTCGCGCAGTCCAGCGGCGTGGGCCGGCGAGGCGCGGGGCGGGGAGCACGGCACGTGTAAGCTTCGCGGCGATGGTGATCTCAGCATGCTTGGCTCATGGCTGGTGCTCTCCTGGGCTGTCCCTGTCTGTGTTCGGGACAGACCACTCGGACCGGCGACATGAGGTGATGCGTCTTGTTCGCCATGACTGGTCGCAGTTGCGGTCCTCGTCCTTGGGGGAGGCGTGGTCACCTGAGTTGATGCTGGCAGAGAGCTGTCTGTAAAAAATACACACAAAACAAGTTATTTGTTAGACAAATGAAAACTCCTCGATTCTAAGGGAAATATGCTGACCCGAGGATTCTTTTGAATCGTAAATTTTATAAACTTACCATCAACATTTCTGGTGTCAGGCTCGAGAAAAACCATATCTTCATGTGGTTCAGATATTCTCTGAAAAGAAAAGAATCTTACTGTAGGAGGCATTGCCAACATATAAGGAAAACTCATAATAATCAATAAAACCTTAAAAAATCATAAAAATAAACCATAAAAAATTAATTTAAAATAGTAGTTATATTTACTAACATTCAAGCCTTGCTCCTGAATTCCATGCTGCCCTTCCAAAGCAGTCTTCCCCAATATAGCTGCAACCCTTTCTTCCAGAACTGAAAGGGTTTTTGTACACGGTGGACCACCACCAGTGCCACGAGCATGCTGCCTTATTTCCCCAGCCTTTTTTTTTGTTTTTGACTTCCAGTCTGTCCATACCTGTTGATAATGATGGTGTCAATGAAGTATTTATAGTAGGTTTATGTAAATTAGTTGATAATGAAACCGCTGACCGAACTTACTTTTTTCCACTTATCTGGTGTCCTTTGAGCCCCATTCAATATACCAGCCATTTGCCTCCACTTCCGTTCAGCCCTTAACCGACCCTGAGAACCCGACTGGGGCTGGCCTATATCACCATACCTATATTGTGTACAAACAAAGCTTATAATTATTAAACTCTATTCCACTGCTTATCGCGTCACTAAGAGTGGGGTTCTTTCAAGTGGTTTTTCAAGTACCTGTTGGATTTGAAGAAAAGGTATGGCAAACATACATAATAAGAATAAGTCTCCACAAATATTTCGATTAACATTAAAAAACGATGATTCCCTACAATAAATACAAATGAACGGTGTTGCATTTAACATACGTACCTCTCCATAAACTCTACAAGAGCAGCAAATTGTGCGTTACTTGTTCGCAACCTCGATTCCATTGCTGAAAAGTTTTAAAACTATGAGTGGAACGTTATCAATTGATAATGTAAGCTTTACAAATACTTAAATACATAACTATCTGCACTATAACACATTAAACAATTGTAATAAACACTTACCGCAAGCAAAATCCTCTAGCCACAAAAACTTCACAACTTAGTTTCGAAGATTTTTAAATAAACAAAAAACCAAACACAAACGCGGGCGAATGCCGAGCTGTCAAAACCAAAATGACAGTTTTAGTCGCGCAAACCATAGACTATAGCGAGTCGACTGATAGAATGAGCGATCGCAAACGAAATTGCACTTTGTCTCCCAATTTATCGTTTTCTATAATCGCAAAAGTTCTAACGTTAACGATTGTAGAAATCGCTGCGATATTAGCGATTGTAACTTGTCTAGGGCTGCAGATACCCTCTTTGATTGTTTTTACAAAACAAACTTTGCAAAATTCAATCAACTCACCTTTTACTTTTAAATTATATTTGTGATTCATTGTTCTTGGTTTAGGCTCTCCACCAGTATTCCGTATACGCTGGGTTTTTTTTGGTGCATCTAAAATGAGAGATGCAGAACGCTTATCGTAATTTCCCAATGCCCATAACTCATTAAATAGTGTCCTTTGGATTTCCAAGCTAATTTTAGTAGAACACTTTTTACGGCAATCTGATAAGGCGGTGACTTTTCTTGCCGGAATATTTTTCCTTTTTTTGTTTTATATGATAGGCCTTTATTTCTATTTGTATTTTCTTGATGCACTTCATCACCCGAAGAGATTGAACTGTTTTCAGATGATGAATTTTGTTCTAATCCTGGATTGAATGTTTGATCACGTACACTATCATCAGAATCAAAATCAGCTAGTTCAGTTGTTTCCAAATCTAAACTTGGTTGAGGACTTTCTATATCAAGAGGTTCTCTAAGTTTTCAGCAGCCTCTTTTTGTTCTTGGGTAAGCTCACTGCTAGCTTCAGATGTGTTTGACAGCATGCCGATGAACATCCCTCAGATACTGCAAAAATAAACGAAAAGTAGGTAGTTAGGTATTATAACTGCATTAGTAGCGCCACGAGATTTTAGTTAATATATACGCAAATTCAGATTTCTAGCTATCTACATAGAGTTTCAACGCGAACGGTTCAGTAGTTTTTGAGTGAAAAAGCAACAAACATATACACACCAAAACACACATACTATTTATTTATACCTACTGCTTACTAATACACAATACCGTTTATTATTTTCTACACACCTATCCCAAAAATGATGTCGAAATAAAACAGGTTAAATTATAATTTTAATTACCATCAAATAGTTCAATAAGTATGATATAGGTATTAGCCAAATACACAAACAAAAACTGAACGCGCGCGGCTGTGTGGCGAAGTACCTACTTACCTACATCGTATATTATTATTACACAGCACTGCCGTACATACTTACCGTGGATAAATACCTATTATGACTTTCATATTTACTACAATAATCGTAAAGAAAAAAACCGTTTGAACTGTATCGAAACTGTGCAAAACTATGACCTTAATAGATATTTAGAACTATTTTAAATATTTTGTCAGTTACCGGTAAAAAAATGTAAAAATACATAGTACTTACGTTCTGCGACTCTTTCTTTTAAGGCCAATGACATTATCTTATTAATTCTCTTCATATTGACGTGAAACAACACTTATATCGTAATAAAACTAATTTTAAAGTATTTTTTGTCAGAACAACACACGACGAGTCGATGCATACGTCACAACTGATGCAAAATACTGTCTTACATTAGGCACGAGTCGACTCATCTCACTATGCATAACTGAATTATTGGAGGTAAAAAGCGCGATACTGAACTGACTCGATTGAACTCCCTTTACTTATTTTTACATTTTGAAATTATGACTAGTCCCTTTATGTACGTTGCGGCGTAAAATTAAAAAAATAAATTTATTGACTCATCTCCTTAATGCCGTGACACATATGAATGATTTGAACCAATAGGTACAAAAATCTTCTTTTTCAAAATTTTTGACTCATCTTCTTTTTCCTTAACACCACAGAATTTTCATACAATACCTGTACGAGACGTAGGGTTGTCAAGAATACAACGGATATTACGATATGGTAAAATAAAAAAATGTAAAGGATACAAAGTACTTTAATAAAATAAATCGTAAAAAATCAAGAAGAGTATCTGAATTTAAAAAAATGCTTCTAGGTTGGCTTACACATTACGTTAAAGGTTTATGCTTATATATTAAGTATGATACTTATTTAACATTAAAGTTTCTTAAAAATAAACGCTATCTTCATCCTCCATCAACACGAATGTATCTGGATTTTCAGTTATCTGCAATAACTGTATCAATGCAAAAAGGTACATAAGTTTCTAAACTAATGATAATGAAAACTAAAAATGAAAAGGAACTAATCAGAACAGTATATTATTTTATTATTATTATTCATTCGTTGTCTAAATCAAAATCTAACTCAGTGTTAAGACCGCCAATGTCATCTACAGTTTCTATACTACTGGTCAAATTATCGTAAAAATGTTTAGCATCTTCTGGAATTAGATGTTTTATAGATATAATATCACGTAGCTTGGGCTCAGCAATTGGTTTCCCATTTGGCCACAAATTAGGTAGCGGTTTCTTTAAGATATCTGTGGTATAAAAATTATCAGATCCTTGTCCGTCTATTAGATATTTTACGACCAATGTCTAAACATTCGTAATCTTCTTGGTCAAAGTCACTCTTCATGTAGATATGAAACTGTTCATCCTTTATAATTTTTATCTCTCTAGTTTTTAGCCAGTTTACCTTGTTGTTTGTGTTTGTTTTCTTTCTGTTCACTATATGTTTCTCTAGAAATTCAGTTGAATAAAAATCATCACTGGTCATTTCGCAAGTTATTAAGGGTTTTTTCTTTTTACAGGCTTTCATAACATTCACATAATCATCAGGAGTATATATCCTCTGATTGTATTTCAAAGCTCTCTCAATATCACCAAAGTCTTTATCATTTGGCAAATAACTGTGCCCTGGTATTAAATACTTGAATGTAATTGATTTTAGGTTTGGTTTCTTGTCTAGCGCTACCTTCATTAATACATTAATCTTGATATTTCGGTTTTGGCCACCACAAGAGTCCGACCACAGAATCAAATGCTGAATATTGTCAGACACATTCTCGTCAATGTGTTTTATAAAGCACGACCCTACTTCTTGGGCGCCACGTCCTGCTTGCCCTTCTACCCAGGTATAGCAGTAACTCTGGTTATCTTTGGCGCTATGTACGCCTAAGTTATAGAGCCAGATATGTCTCTTATAAAAAATAATATTCGTCTGAAGTCTAGGTAAGGGCAAAGTCTTCTGCATGTCGAATGTAATACATTGTATGTCTGTATTATTTTTAGCCAACTCCATGTCGGTTTTCATTTGAGTTCTCGCTCTCTCAGCCTGTTTTAGATGATTAATATGATCCTCTTTTAACGAATTGACATCTTCGCGCCTTGTTTCTGCATTCTTTATTGCGATACGGGATCTATCACACACATTGCACGTGTCTTTGCTTAAAATTTTGACTTTTATGTTGAAGTTCTCATAAAAGTACTTCTTAAAGAAGCTATAACTTACAGCATTCAGATTATATTTACTTTTATATTCATTGTAAACTGAAATCAAAGTCACCCCAGGCTTAAAAAATTTCGCTCCTGTATTTGCTCTACTATAGTGGGAAGTGTATAGTGGAATGGTGTTTATAAAATCTTTGATTTCTTGTTTCCGCACTTCTGGCACTCTTTTCTCTCCTAATCTCACTTTTCCTCTTTGGTCTAGTAATGGTCTTCTCGCATTAAGCTTACCCATGGCTGTTGCAATTCTAGTAGTACATATATTTAGTGTTTTACAGAACATATCTTACATACATCAAACGTTTCAATTCTGTATTTCCTTACAAACTTTTTTTTCTTCGTGGGCTTATCGCTCATTTCTTCCTTGACAAAAACCCCAATAAAAGTTGTTTGTGCATTGTATGAACCAAGACTCCAAAATTTAGTAAAAAAAAACAGGCAGTCATTGGGGACTGCCGACAGAAGTGAAAACTTAAAACTATGAATGAAATGACAGTGGTCATACACACTCGTAGCTATAGATAGATATATAACATTAACATATTAGTACCTGGATGACCGAGCTTTGCTCGGTATATTTTTTTTTCTTAGTCTAGCCAACTTAACATTACTTAGCTTAACAACGCCATCTGCTGGAATAACTTTATTGCTCACAAAAAATAGTATTAGTAGTTCGATGTTCGAGATGTCAGGAAGAGTCATATTTTTCAGATAAAAAAAGTAAGTTTCGATAAAACACGAATGAAATGACATTTTCTAAAAATGATTCCTAGCTAGATCGATTTATCGCCCCCGAAACCCCTTATACACCAAATTTCATGAAAATCGTTGGATCGGATTCCGAGATTCCAATTATATATACAAGAATTGCTCATTTAAAGATATAAGATTAGTGACGCGAAACCAACCAAAAAAAAATCAACTTTCATCCATAATTTCAACGACTTTTTCACCATCATCATTACCAGAACTATCATCGCCAATCTCTAAAACTGATACGATAGGTTTATGGTAGCTGAACTAAGAAACGAACAGTTTTGATTCGAACCTATTTAAATGTCTAATAAAGACCGCACCAATAGTAGTTTTGTATTTCGTTGTGCTAAGATTGCGATCATTCGACATAGTTAAACCAAATTCATTATTTAAAAATTCAATTAATAGTTGATTTTTATCGTCTGCGAAGTTTATGTTGAAATCTCCACTCAAAATCATTGGCAATTCATCAAAGCTTTTTCCAATTTTTTTTTTAAGCAATGCAGATGCATCATGAGAATAAATGAATAAATTTTCATACAAGAAGTCTCGTATAGCACGCAATGACTTATCTGGAGAGATGTAAACGGCAACCATAATTATGAACTGATTATCACCAGAGTGGCAACGACTTATACAAATATCACCGATATCAGAAACAGTGGCATTAAACATGCTGTTGTATTTCACATGCACATCCATATAATTTGTGCAATAATGAACTGTGTTCATATTTTGATAAATAGCTACTCCTCCCGCGGGACGATTATTTCTTCTGAAACTCGAAACAAAGTTGAAAAATAAAATTAACACATTCATCTTTTTAACAAGAGCGTCAATTGCTAGATCATCTACATGCGCACGTAAACTCTGACAATTGAATGAAAAAATAGACAATCTATTATTCTTAGAAATAAAATCTACAAGTGTTTTGGTGATGGTTTGCAAAGGATTTTCACGTAAACGTTTCAATTCAATTGATAAATCTTCTCGATGAGTTGTTGATCTCTTTTGATTTTTTGTTGCGTTTGAATCTTCCACCTGTGCGTTTCCTACTCTGCAATGATGAAATTTCCAGCTCGCCCTTGTGTCGTCTTCAGTGACTAAGAACAAACCTTCTATACTAGTTACTCTTGATAGCGCAACGTACACCAAGTTGCTGCTACATAACAACAAATATAAAAAATAGGGAAAAAGTAGTTCTCCCATACAATATGGTAGAGAACCCTTCGTTCGCGAGTCAGACTTTCACTTGTTTGTTTTTTGCAACTTTCTTCAGTTCACTTACCTCAATCTCTTCTGGTAAAATATTAGTGTAGGCCATAAAAGGCAAGTGATTTTATTTTTAACTAACATTTGCTTGCGACTTCGTCCGCGTAGAATTAGTAAATTAGACCGAGGAATCACGTTGTTCCATACTTTTGCCCCCCTTTTTCACCCCCTTCGATCCTTGTTTATTATAGGCATCCGCCTACGTCAAGTACGTACATACAAAGAACACACCCTCTAAATTTCAGGTCTCTACGATCAGCCATTTAGGCTGTGCACTGATCCGTCAGTTAGGACAAAACATTTTATATATGTAGATGTTATATCTAAATGACCTACTTAGAGTTTGTAAAAATAGTTCATAGTTTAGATCGTTGTTGGAGATTTCTCCTCACTATCAGCACTATTAATTGATACAAAAACATACACTGTTTTTTTTAGCAAAATTAACATCTTCGATTCTTGCCTAAGGTTCCTAAGTACCAACAAATTTTGATTGAGCAACAAACTGTTTATTGTAAAACATCGAAATCGAATATACAACCGCTCTTACTTGCGTTGAGTTATTTAAATAATTAAATTAGATTTGATTTAATAATATAGGTAAACAATACAATACTTAATACATTTAATTTTGTATTCATCAATATCATAAGTTCCATCTAAAACAAAACCTATTAGATTGAACGAGTAACGACTGCTTATTTTATGGCCATCCTTACGTCTCATTTGTAGGCTGAATCGTAATTAGGTTACATAAACTTGGAAGTTTTGCTACTGATAGTAAAACAGTGGTATTTTAGGATACAAGACGAAATCAAAACTCGTACAATAACGACTAAACATTTGTCGGGTTCGCCGTTTGATTGCTAGATCCAATTTTCCTGCAAAGGACTATTTCAACAATCTACAGTCACCCAGCCACTTGCCCGGGGTATTTCATAGACGCGCACGCAATCGGGGACTCACGTGTGCCTCGGTAACGAGGATATATTTGCGTATGAAGAACACGAAATACCTCTGAATTGTGGAGGGAATAAGACATTCAACCCGCTCCCCCAACCGACCGCCTACAGCCTCCACACGACGACCCTCTTAACTTTCATCTCTGTCGAGTGCTCGGTCCACATACTTTTGTTCTATTTGATCAATGTTATTAAAATGTCGCGAGCTTGCTAGATTACAACATTTGAATATAGTATAAGCTGTTTAAGGATAATGCGGACCCCGACCTAACTACTTCCTTCAACGGAAAATCTCTGACAATAAAAGTCGACTGAAGAACCGGGTATACTTACCTATCTACCTGCCTTTCATATTTAAATAATAGGGAGGAAATTGGTCAATTTAATTTAGGTCTTAGCCGTTTCTGCTATAACTATTTTGGCAAAGGTATTTTGTATCATAATATCGTTGTTGTAGTAACATTAAACTACATCAATCACGGAGATCAAAATGAACTGACATTTATGATTGTGTCGTTGCGTATGCGCGTCTCTGCGAGCGTCACACGAGATCGTCGCCATCTGCCGTAATCACTGCTATCCATTCTGTTAAAACCACCCGAGGATAAAGGATGACTCACGCTAGACCGTGTCGGGTCCGAGCCGAGTGTCGGCCGTAGCACGGTCACCGAGCCGGTTCCGTGTCTGAAATTCCTAAGACGGGCCTCGACCGGGCAATCATCGTTGCGCTGTGATACTTTCAAAATATAGATATTCATGCGACTTGGCTTGTTTACATTTATTTTTCAATTAATAAAATTATTTAGTAATAAAGTATAATTATAGTTAATTTCTTAGTCCTATTTTATTATATAATATTAAATTATTGTTCAATGGGTTGAACAACGGTAGTATCCCATTAGTGAGTCTTTCTTCTTTTTTAGTTCTTCGTATGTCACTGGAAACGACAAAGACTGGATGATATGTCGCCACGCATCATTAAGTGCCGAGCGATTTTTATGTGATTGGAGCTTTGGATTCCAGAGGCATGGTTCTGTTTGTAATAACTCGAGAAATTCCAATACTTTTTCATTTGACCATTCCATTGTCGTCATTTCCGCTAAAAACCAAACTTAACACGTCCTTGCACTGTGCGTGCGCCGCGTGGAATGAGACGGCGTTAATGTAGCCAACATCGCTTAGCGCGCTAAACTACGCGTTAAAACCCTTTGATGTGTCGAAAAAACCGACACCCGAGCTATCGCCTAACGTGTAATGCCATTAGTAATGCCGTTTGTAAATTAACACGCTAAAGTGTTGGCCACATCTACGTAACGACTTAGTTAACGCGTTAATTAACGCGTTACGACGCAGGTGGAGCAGTAGCATTAGGAATATCTTTAGCAAAATTAATAATCAAGGTACACTAAATCATCATCTTCTAAAAATATAAAATCAGTCTGTTTTTCATTTAAAGGTATAAGTTGAACTTCTTTTACTATCATTCCTTCATCTATGGTATCAATATCTTCTTTCTTTGGTATTGTAAATTTTGCATTATCATTTCTTCCAGATCTCTTAAGAAACGAAACTTGATATGTATCTACTAATTTTACAATTACTTTGCCTACAAAATATTGAATTCTCTTTTTCAATATATATCTTACTAATACGTAATCATTCACATTGTAAGAAATCGAAGTAATATCTTGATCAGGTTCCTTACTACAACCTGCACCACAATCCAAGTTAGGAGACGGCAATTCTTGCATCCTAGTTGGTCCACTTTGAATCAAGCCACCATGCTCAGATTTTAATTTATTTTTTATTATTTTGCAGCTTTGTAAATCTTTATTTTCAGTTCTACACTTTACATTCACTATATGATCAGTCTTTATTTCTTCAAGTGCAAGTGGACCGTATTTGCGCAAATCAAAATATGCCCGATTTTCTGCTGTAAGTCTTATGTCCGATAAAACCACTACTTTTTCGCCTTTTGAACTCTCTTTACTACCCTCTAAGTCATCTGTAACTTCCATATTCGTTTCTTGACTTTCTGGAAGTTCATCTTTTTTTCTTTTACGTTCTGTTCTTTTCTATCTTCGTCTCGTTCTACGCTATCCGCTATTTCTTTGTGCTGAACTTTAAGACTCTCTTCGCAATCTATACCAATCATTAGGCTTTCATTTATGTCGTTTTCTATTTCTGTGTCTTCATCATTTTTGGGATCATAATCTGATGAATCGCAAAACGGTATCGAACATGTTGATTCCGAATCTGAAGAGCTCTCAACGTGTTTTTTTCTTTTCGTTGTTTTATGTTCTGTTATTTTGTCAATTACAGTATTTTGAAGTGGTCCTTTTACAGTTGTTTTCTTTTTTGTAACAGTCTTAGGTTTTGTGGTAGGATTTTTATTTATCGATAAACATGACGAGATTTCGACGCTGCTGACTGATTTTCCTGGCAGCACATTCAACTTAGTGTTTTTGCCTCGTTTTATTGGATTAGGATGTCTATTTTCTTTGAGATAATCAAGTAATGTTTGATCAACGTCATATCTTATATCATCTTCGTATTCGGGAAGCTTTTTATATGCTTTTTTTATGTTGGCAGTATCCATCAATTGCTTCAGTAGAAGGGGAAAATGCGTTTTATTTAACGACGCCTGTTTAGGATTTTTCGTTTTATATCGGAGTAGAATTCTCCTCCATTCCTTTTTCAGAGGCCCGAAAAACGCCACGTCTAACAGCTGCGTTAAGTGTGTAGATCTAGGAGGCAAAAATACGAAACGTATTTGGTAAACTTCACATAATTCAACCACATCGGGGTTTATATGACTGGATAAGTTATCACCAATTACTATTTTCGGTCCTTCCAATTGTCTGGCCCATGGAATAACAATGTTAGTAAACCAGTCCAAAAATACAACGGAATCAAACCAACCACTTTTAGAGCGATTGTAGCGTACTCCTTCTGGACCATCTTTACACCACTCAGTCAAAAGGTGTTCTGATTTATAAACCACATATGGTGGCAGAAGTTCGCCATCAGCAGTCCCTGCAAACATTACTGATATACAGCCTTTCGAATGGTTCATAATCCTTTCAGGGTACTTTACTCCTCGGCGAAAAATACATTTTGAGGAGCCTGGATCGTCTGAAACGTTAGTCTCATCATAATTCAAAATATTTTTAGGTGGTACATTTTGAAGAGAAATCTCCAAGTTATTAAAATATTGTTTGAATTCATCCAACGTTGTTTCTGCTCGCATTTTTGTAATATTTTGAGTGGCTCTGACTGTTAGTTGGGCTTTGTATCGCTCTAAAAAATGTCTTACCCACCAATCACCGGGTACTTGGTCGTTGAATATGTAAGTCTTGTTATTCTTTTTAAGATAGTCATAAACCGTCAGTTTTAAGTCTAATTGTGATAGTGGACACCCATAGTCACCCGCAGCTATGAGTACTTTGACAAATTTCTCTTCTTCTTTAGATAGACGGAAACGTGGACCAGGTCGGAATGCAAGTTTTTCACTCTTTTTTCAATTGTCCGCCGGGGTATGCCGAATTGTTTTTCAGCTTCGTAAGAAGTAGAGTTTTTATTTCTTACTAATTCAACTGCCAACAAGAGCATCTCTTCTGAATAATTTTTATATTGTCGCGCCCCAAGACGTCGTCTATTTCTCTTTTTTGTTTTTGGAGGCATCTCCAACAACTATATCTGTAAAAGATATGATATATCTAATCAGTTCGATTTGTTGGTAGCTACTTTTCCAATTTGTTGGTAACCACTTATTTCTTTCACCCCATAATGAGTTACATGCAAAACGAAAAAAATCGAAAAAAAACGGTAGGAATATGTAGCTGCACCCCGCATTTTCACCCGCGCAAGATCCCGTGGGAATTTAGGAATAAAAAGTAGCCTATATGTCATTCCTGGTCACCAACGACCTACCTACCAAGTATCATCGCAATCGGTTCAGTAGTTTTTGCGTGAAAGAGTAATAAACATCCATACATCCACACATTCGCTTTTACGCTTATAATATTAGTAGGATAAGAAGTAGGATATTGAAAGTTACCCAGATACTATTTTAAACAACTGAACAAAATCTTAAAACGGTTCCCACACAAATCAAAATTACTTACTTATTTATGCTTGATAAATTTGACAACCCTAGTCTTGGGTAAAGTTGCCTTCGCGCTAAGTGAGGTAACTTTACCTAACCTCAAACAACATTACCTTTTGCAATAACTCAATAAATAGAAGATTTATAGGATTAAATCATTACGACACATGTTAATAACAATATATTGTATACTTTACGAGATAATCACTTACCTGCACTTCGATTTTCTTCGATAAAAACCAATCTTCATACAGAGACTTTACGAACGTGATTTGACCAGCGCACACAATAAGCACAATATTTTGACAGTTCTTGAAGTTGCCAGCTTCAAAATCTTTTTGGAATACCACAGACTATTATAAAATCTACTAATGTCTTTAAAATTGCGTCAACTGCCACAGAAAAAAAATATTTGATGGAAAGTAGTACCTACAGGGAATCCTTAGGTAAGGATGCCCACACAAAGTAAAGATGCCACAATTGTTATTTTCATTTTTTACGTTTACTTTTTTTCTCAATTGATCCGCTCCTTTCTCTCCGTTATGTTTTTGTACCAGCAAAATATTCGATGCTATTTTGTTTATTTTTCGTTTTCCGATACTCTCTTCATTTTCAGATTGATTTCGGCGTGAATTTTCTTCAGATCCAAGATTTTTTTGCAAATTATCTTCAAATATTTGTGCTTCTATTCCTTCGACTTCTTCAATTATTTGCTCTCCGGTTTCTTCAATAATATGTCCTTCGTTTTCTTCAACTACTGACTGACTGTCTTCGACATTTCGTCTTAGGTCTGATTGACTTCCACAAGTTAGGTCCAGAAGAGAAAATCTATAAAGATTTTCCAGCCATAACATTAATTTTCTTGTTGGTTCTTCTTCTCATCTGGTTAGGTTTCTGTTTTCCTTTAAATAATTGAGCAAAGCTTCGTCAACGCCGTATGATATGTCTTCGGTATACTCAGGTAACTTTTCATACACTTTTCTAGGGTTTAAAAGTGGATTTCGCGCAACGGGTGTATACCCATTACCCGTTGCGCGAAATCCACTTTTAATGTTTTTTTTGTTGTTCATTTTTGATGTCTCAACCAGTTTGTTCAAAAGCGGCGGGAAATGAGCTTTATTGAGAGACACTTGTCTTGGGTTTTCAATTTTATAATCCTTAAGTATCTTTCGCCAAACCTTTTTTAAAGGCCCAAAAAAGGCGACATCAAGCGGCTGACTGAGATGAGTAGAATTCGGGGGGAGTAAAATAAATCGAATATTGTATTGTTCACACAGTTTGACTACTTCGATGTTTATATGGCTTGAGAGGTTATCTCCAATCACAACCTTCGGTCCATCTAATTTTTTTGCCCATCGTATTACAATTGTTGTAAATCAATCCAAAAATGTAGAAGCATCAAACCACCCGCTCTTTGTTCGGTTGTAACTAGCGTCTTTCGGTCCTCCTTCTACCCATTGCGTCCACATGCATTCGGATTTGTATACTACATAGGGTGCCAAAAGACTATCTGCAGTCGCGCAGAACATAATTGAAATGCACCCTTCTGTCGAGTTCATGACCCTTTCTGGGTATTTGATGCCGCGGCGAAAAATACATTTCTCTGATCCTCGGTCATCACTTACATTTGTTTTGTCATAATTTAATATAAGACTCGGGGGCACATTCTCGATGGAATTTCCCAAATTCTCAAAATAATTTTGGAAGTCAGCAAGCGACTTCTGCTCGCGCTCGTTTGATATTTTGAGTTGATCGCACAGTCAACTCATCCCTGTGTCTTTCTATGAAATTATTGGCCACCTGGCGGTTTGCCTTCAAAGATATCAGCTTTATTGTTTTTTTTTTCAAATATTCGAAAACAACTAGCCTCAGATCCAATAGTCAAATTGACCCGCTGCAATTAAAACTTTAACAAAATTTGATTCTTCTTCCGCAGTTAGTTTAAATCGCCCGGGTTATCTGAATGTAGAGCGTGTTTTTTTTTTTCAATAGTTCTACGCAGAATTCCTAAAGATTTTTCAGCTTCATATGAAGTCATGTCTTTGGTTTTGACCATTTATATAGCAAGATTCATCATTTCGTCCGAATAATTGGAGTTTACTCCTTAAGAATCGATTTTCATATATAAGGTGCCCGGTGTGAGAAAAATCCGAGGGGTAAAACCTACTAACAAGTAACGAAAATCGTGTCACGTTTTTGGTGCGCACCTTTAGTGCGCAACTTTCTAATTTGGCTGTGATTGTATTGCGTATGGTTAGATACTCGTACTTAAGGAGTAAACTCCAGTCGTGCGTCGGAGCTGACACACACACTTTTTTTTTTTGTAAGGTCTTGTACCAGGTTTTCTTCTACTTATTGCGTTTTTTTTAGGCGGCATAGCAAATCATAGCAAAAAAACAATTTTATTAGTCGTTAAGCAAAAACAACAAAAA
Organism: Idaea straminata; assembly: GCA_951213275.1. Classification (NCBI taxonomy): domain Eukaryota; kingdom Metazoa; phylum Arthropoda; class Insecta; order Lepidoptera; family Geometridae; genus Idaea; species Idaea straminata. The sequence goes on from OX577862.1 coordinate 1,979,505, forward strand.
CACCAAATAAAAATAAAATAAAAAACGCGTCACTCAACAATAAACATAAACAGGCAGTTTAAAAAATAGGAATGAATTTAATATAGTGAAATAGTACCAACCCTAGCAGTAGGTAAAGATGACAGGCCAGCTACAATGGCAACTTTACCTAACCTCAACTAACATTACTCAAACCCATTTTTCAGTAAATTAACAAGTAAAGCGGTTTGTTTCAATCTAACATCATTCTTGATAAGATTCTATGTAATATATTAAAATTTCACTTACTTTGCTTTAATACTTTCCGATTTACAATCACAATTTGTCACGAAACGCACAACAAGACTTTCACTCCTTGAAGATCAAAATCGCCATATTTTTTAATAGAGAGTGCTGTCAACTTGACAATTTTTTTTGTGTTGCTAGCAATGAACTAAAAATCCTACCACATTTCCTGTATATTACTATATTGCGTATTTTTAGAGAAATTTGTGAGTTTTTGCTAAGAATTGGAGTATGGTAAAGATGACACAAAAATGTAATGATGCCGTGTTTGACGGTAGGCTTTTTCATAGTTTTTAAAAAATTAATCGTATAATATGTTTCCATTTGTTGTACATCTATCTTTTCTATGAATCCTATAAAATATTTCCAGTTATTGCGGTTATAGTATCTAACTAAAACACTTTGTTTTAAAATAAATTGGATTTGATTTTCACATTTGTCTGAGATCATTTCTTTTATGTTTGCAGTATTTTCCTTTTTGTTGAGATCCAAATTTTCAGCCTCTTTTGTAATTTCTTTTAGTGAAACTTTATCAGTCTTTTTTATTTTGATATTTTTTATATCGCTCATGTCAACACCTACGTAATCTCCTTTCCAATAACTTTCACATATTATAACTCTCTCTTCTTCTGTAAAATTATTAATATAAGAGCTTATAATTGTCCATCGTCAATGTGACCTCTCGGTTTAGTAGTGGCTTGACTTGTTCGTTTACTGTGTGAGCCGTTGCATTTGTAGGCGGTAGCGGCGCAGTCTGTCTGCCTTGTCTGGTCGACCGTCAAAGAGCGCGCATTGATATGACGGTTTGTCTATAGATAGCCTCACTGTTCGCGGTTCGATTGGCTATGTGCCGGGCCTTATCCGCGGAAAGCCGAATCTTTCGATCTTCAGAGATTTCAGCGGCTCGAGCGGCGCACTATGGAAAATAATGGTCTGTATCTGATCAAAAATCTGTATCGTGATATATTTAGCTTAAAATAAATAAAACATAATGTGTATTGTTACACTATTATAAAAAATAAATAGATACAAAGACATTAGAGCACAAAAATAATCGACTTTATTGTTAATTTAGTTCGTTTTTACATTAGAACTAGCAAACCCGGCGAACTCCGTTTCGCCACCAGATTTTCCTAAATTTTCTTTGCTATAAACTTCACGAAGCCCGAGACCTTTCCAACGAATGCAAAACCGTGAAATCGGTTCGTGCGTTCTAGAGTTATAGCGTCAGGAAGGAAAACCCGACTTATTTTTATATAGTAGATATCACTATAATTAAATTAAAGATTAATAATCTAAATAAGTTAGTAAGTAGTAAAAATATTAATAAATATACTCATACAACTTCAGGATCTTTGATAAGATGATGTACTTTCAAAAGATGCAATGTTTCTTCGTCAAGTTGCTTAACATTTTTGTTATATGGTTTTCTTAGACTAGTTTGTATGTATGGAACAGAAGTATAAGGAAGGGTATTAAACACATCTTCGTTTGTGGCCATTTGTGAACATTTTCTGGCATGATGAAGGTGAAATTTCTTATAATCTTTATTACGGGATTCCTGCGCATCTTCAGATAGTTGTCCTATTGATGGAAACACCGAAATCTTATGTAGATTTTATATTTGTCATAGCTATGAAACTTATAGATAACCTTTATATACTATTTCCTAATCTAACATACAATCGCGGTCACGCCTGTGACACGCACTATCACGGCGTCCCACTGAACGTGCCGATAACGGTCGGTACAGGACTCCCCCCTTCGGGGGATTACACGTTGTTTACCTTTATGGATGGATACCTCGATGGATGTCCCGTACCTTTTGAAAAAGTCTCCGGGCCCCCAAAAACACCTTCAACATCACCAGCGCCGTCATCAGGGATCCGTGCGCAATAACGTAGATCGTCAACTGCACGATCTCCTCCAACACGTCATTCCTTGCCTGGCCCACATGCTGCGGTGTCACCACATTCTCGTTGAAAGTTACTTGGTCCTTTGAACTCTGGTTTCCTATCTTCGTTGTTGCGGAAAATGTTGGTAGTGTTAACCGTTGATGAGCGTGGAATGTGCCATCGTTAACGCTCGTTCACTATTTACCCGCTTACTTGCAAGCGTAGCCTAAAACCGGGCGTCGCTCTCGATGCTGCCGTCAGCGTTTTACCCGAGCACGTGTTGTCGCCCGTACTCACTACGCGCTGATTCACCACTATTCTCGTCCCTCTACATACGTGCTCTTCGCTTTATTCAAAGAATGCCGGTTTCAACCTATCTATTGATACATTCAGTTCCCTGTCGTTGAACCTAATCTTAAAAAAATTCCCGGATTTCTCGATGACCCTGAATGGCCCGTCGTACGGCGCTACCAAACTCCTTTTAATTCGATCGCATCTTACAAAAACATGCGAACAATCTGATAAAGCCGGATGAACAAATACTATTTTTCTCTCGTTGCCTCGTCTCTGGGTAGCTGCGTACTTATCTATATTATTTTTATTCTGTTGTACGCATTCCTCATATGTTTCTCCTCCTTCAGACACCTTGAAGTAATCTCCGGGTAAGTTAATCGGGGCCCCATAAACCATCTTCGCCGCACTGACCCCAGTGTCGTCCCTGAGACTCGTGCGTAGCCCCAATAAAACCGGAGTCAATTGATCCACCCAATTCCTACAATTATCACGCGCAATTAGTGAAGCTTTAAGGGACCTGTGAAAACGCTCGACTATGCCGTTTGCCTGGGGATGATAAGGGGTCGTTCTGATTTTCTCTTTACCCATCATACGTGCTAAAGACCCACACACTTCTGATTCGAACTGACGCTCCTGATCCGTCGTTATCCTGTCCGGGCACCCGAACCTCGAAATCCATCCCTTGTATACCGTCCTCGCGATCACCTTTCCCGTTATTTCTGTAACCGGATATGCTTCTGGCCAATGCGTACAACGATCTATCATCGTTATTAAATATTTGTACCCTCTTGATAATGGAAATGGACCCACAATATCCACATGAACATGCGCAAATATGGGTGCAGGCATGAAGGTTCCGTAAGGCGATACGGTGTGCTTGTGAACTTTCGCCCTTTGACACGGAATACAATACCTGAGCGACGTACGTGTTCATCCTTGGCCACACATACCTCTGTGCGATCATCTTCCTAATCGCCCTCGTCCCGGGGTGACTATGCCCGTGAATACAGGATACAGCACCTATGCCCGCTATCATGTGTGCTGACTTTAGTTTCCCTGCGACTTCCTTCGTGCATTCCAACTACAAGGGGCCTCACATCTCATCGCTCTGCCCCCAAATCTTCGATTATAATTACATAATCCGCCGGCAATTATTACTATAATTGCTATAACCAAAACGCTGAAACGGCTGTCTATTAAATTGTTGACGACTGTTTTGTTAAGTTACACAGCTGACAAGGTCACTACTCGCCTGCGTCACCTGCGCGATAGTCGGCGCGCTCCCATTACTCATTTTATAACTTTCGTATACTACGTCCGCCTTCTCACTCAATTTTTCTAAACTGAAACCGTAATCGCCAAAACCGCCGACACTGAAGCCGGCAACTGCCGTATCCACAACATCCTAATAGTATCTTCATTCACCTTCCCCCTGGACAGACTCTTCATTGTTCTAAGAAGATTCAACGGCTTTCGGTCTCCTAACTCGTGAGTTATCTACTTTTCAAACTGAACGCGGTCTGAATCCTCATAGCAACTTATCAACCTCTCGTTAATCTTCTGATACCTTCCGGACTCATGGGGGGTCTCAACGATATCGCTAACCTGCTGCAGCACAGGCTCGTTACCCCAATCTTGTTCATCAGAACCTGACATTTTCCCTCTTCACTTATTTTCTGTGTCCCAGCCGCTGCTTCAAACTGCACGAACCACAACCTGGGGTGATGCTTCCAGAACTCCGGTATCTTTGTATCTTCGACGTCGTGGAAATTGTCAACACTTCATCCTGAACTTGAACTTTGCTTGGGGAAAGCGGCGGTGACATGTTGTCACGCACGGTGTTACGATGATGACAAAAGCGTTCCTACGCGACTTTAACTTTGTCGGTCAAAGTCGGGGTCACCTCACCACTGTGGGAGTCTATTGAAGGTAACACCGAAATCTTATGTAGATCTTATATTCGTCATAGCTATGAAACTTATAGATAACCTTATATACTATTTCCTAATCTAACATACAATCGCGGTCACGCCTGTGACACGCACTATGACGGCGTCCCACTGAACGTGCCGATAACGGTCGGTACAGGCAGTACTGCAAAATGATTTATAAATGTCTCTCCATGTATTTTTGTGAATAGAAGCTGGCATATAGTATCAGTCATATTTACTGACGTATAATCTTGCCGTATCCATCGCGTAATTTCCAAATTTTTCTTCAAATCAAATTTTTCGTCATTTCTAATTCCAGACGGCATAGCTTTCAATATAATATATAGCCTTTTAATTAATTCCACATCTACTTCTGTGATATCAGCAGAGCAGCTTGAGTTATAAAAAAATCTCCTGGCAGTATTACCGTCAATTGCTGTTCCCACTAACTTGTCGCGGCTTATCTATTATTAATCCCAGTTCTTTGCGTAAACGTTTCTGAATTAAATTCTTCTTTTCTAGCTTCTGTCGTTTATTTTCTTCTGTTGTTGCAGACTGTCGCCTAGGTTATTCGATAGCACGGGATAAATGAAAAAAACCAATAACTTAGGTACATAATTTATTTAGTAAAGTGAAGTTAATATGAAAAAGTTAGTTATAAGAAATTTAAAGTTTTAAAGTTAAGTTAGATTTATTAAGAAAGAAGTTAAAGAGCAAAGACTTCCCGTAAGGGGTCGTAATCAGAAGGGTTCTGCCGTACTGGTACTAAAGGTTGATGAGTGGTACATAAATTCTCTCTCTCTCTCTCTCTACGAGTTCAATGGCTCACAGTTATAAAATACTAGGGACTCAGCTTAGGTGTTCAGGAGTCGTCCAGCTGGTGAGGGGTTCGGTTGTATCAATCGCCATCAAGAGGGTGTCCTACGCCAGCCATCTTCCGACCTCAATGGGTGACTCTTTAATGGTGGGCAGAGTTTTATGCCCAAACTTCGTTGATGGTGGGCAGAGTTTTATGCCCAGACTTTGTTCCCTGAAAATATTCAGTACCAAGCGGTTACCAGACGGACCGATGACTGTCGTTCGGTAAAGGCCTTCTCCGTCAGCGACTGAGTCTAGTTTAACTAAGTGCTAGTCCTCGGAGGCGGCTTACAGAACGACAATCGAGGGGTTAAGACACAGTTTAGGTAGGTACCTAAATAATTATGATTAAAATTATATAAATAATTAAGTTCCTTAGAGGAAAGTTTAGAAAAACAGGGTTTCCTTTGCAAGGCAGTGCATGGAAACAAGGCTGCGGTGCTTTTGTCAGCACAGCAACATCAATGCTAGAGAATAAAAGGTTATTTAGAAGTGATTGTGTCGGGGCGTGCTTTCTTGAAAATAAAGTTATTAATTAAGTAATAATTAAAGTAGACAAGGCCTAGGAACAGGCTTGATTGACTTACAAAAGGCAGACCAGAGAAGCGGGCACGAGGTCCGATTCACGAAACACTGTAACTGCGCTACTTTGTAAATAAATTCGTTTTAAGTTATTTTAAATTGCTTACCTATATGTAGGGAATTAGGAGCAAAGCGAGATAATCCCGGCTCAATGTAAAGATTCTTAGAATTTATTAATTCGGAGTTAAGTATGATGTAGTCTCAGTCAGTCTCGGTTCGCAAAAAGAAAAATGAATCCCAAAAGAAAACCAAGGTGGAGACATATGTATTATAGCAGAGGAAATACGTCATCTGACGAATATTCCACAGACAAAATATATTGTTAGATTCTACTTTAGAGTTAGTATTTTGCCTGTTTGTTTGTATATTTAAATGTAATAAGCTAGATTTTGTAGGAAACTAATTATTTAAAATGTTTAATTAAAAGAAATAAAATTGATTTTGTAATTCTCAAGTAACTCCATCTAGTGGTGGAAAGCAGCAGGAAATGGGGTTGCTATTCGAGTAGCAACGATAATCTTTCTGGAAGGTTCTATAATTTATTTTATCTCTGTATTTAGTAATTAACGATTGATTAAAATTAAAGGGACTGTCTAAAGATATCGGTTTATTGATCATTTACCTTGTTTACTGTTAGATTAAGTTAGTTTTAATTGTCTGAGAGAAATAAATATAATTGAATAGCGCGCCATCTACCGAGGTTGGAAGGCGTTATTTCAGAAAACTCCATACGAGTGCAACTCGCTTGGAGCTCTGAGTTACTAGCTTTTCAACAAAAGAGGGCGCTGACTGTCCTAAAAGAACCTATTTGCTTTTAATTATTTTAGTTTATTTATTCCTATAATAACTATAGGTGTCGTCTATGTGACGAAATGTAACGCTACGTTACAAGACCAAGAATGGAAAGAAAGTTTATAAGAAAAGTGTTAGATCATTTCCATGCAACGTATCCAGCGTGTACGGTGCAGAGTCCGTTTTGATACGAGCTCTCATTAAATAAATAAAGTTACTGCAAGGCCAGACGGCCTTGCAGTAACTTTATTTAAATCGTTTATTTCTCTTGGTGTAGCTCCACATATGGTAAGTAGAACTAGATGGCGTGTCAGTCATTACTTGGGCTACTTTGCCATCTATCATAGTTAAAATAAGTTAATGTTTCACTTGAACTCCCTCACCTGCTATATTAACTATTGATGAATGTAAAGAATGTGTTATCTCATTCTTTATTTCTTTTAACTTTGACTTTAACTTTGTTTGTCAAAAGTCGGGGTCACCACTGCACTGTGGGAAACTATCGAAAGAAACTCCGAAATCTTGTGTAGATCTTATAATTTTCATATCCATTAAACTTATAAATAGTCTTACGCCCTTATCTAACACACACTATCACGGCGCTACGTGGCGATGACGAGACGACGACGGTGGGCACATGTGTCTTAGTCGAAAACGGATGCCTGATGTTGTTTCAAACATCAGCAGCTTAAGCTAATTACAAAACATCTTCAGTCGTTAACTTTACACGGTTTCCTTATTCTCTTATATACCACTTCTCGTTTCTGCTATTCTGTAAACACCTTCTATACTCCCCATTATTTCGCGTTAACATTTTTCTCCTTTGCACGTTTCAAATGTTATGAGTGGAACTGAAAATTGTTTACGGAAATCCCCAAGAGTTCCTAGTGTTAGAGTCCCCATGTCTCTTCATTGTGTGTCACCCATTTCTATTTTACCATTCCGATTTTTAACAGTATCGTGTAGCTCTTCGAGAGTACTGGTTAGAATATCTATTATTTATGGCAATGTTTTCCCCGTGTTACTGACTATTCTTTGTTTTTTAATATGCTCAAAGTTTAAGTCAAACAATTGCGTTCTGTGACCGCTGTAACATGTGGATGTAGCAACCTGATTGTAGACAATTGTTAAAAGTCCTGTTTGATTGGCACAAGCTATCTTTGCGTAATATCTTATATTATAACAGGCAGCTTTATTTTGGTGCCCATCAGAGATGTTCGTAGCTGCCTGAAACACCCTCTCAATTGACTACATCGAAAAATTTGCAGAAATTTACGGACATGACTCTGTGAGCAGTAATATTCATAACCTATGTCATATTGTAAATGATGTTTCAAGGTTCGGCCCTCTACCTTCTTTAAGTGCATACCCATTTGAGAGTATGTTGTTTCGAATTAAAAATCTTTTGCGAAAGGGCGATAAACCATTAGAGCAAGTAGCGAATCGCATAAAGGAATTGTCAAAGTTACATATCAAAGACTACAAATCTCAACGGATATATCCTATTGCCAAATACGAAACTGTGCTGGAAACGGGTGAAAAAGTATTTACTACAGTCAAAATTAGAGAGAATTACCAGTTAACAAAGCACATAAAAGATAAGTGGTTTTTAACTACTGATAATAATATTGTAGAGATGAAATTCGCAACTTTTGACCAGGGACATATAAAAATCTCTGGAAAGAGTGTAAAACACAAATGCAATTTTTTTGAGCGACCGTTTAGCTCTTCGCATATAAATATTTATGCCACATCCCTCACTTACGAGCAAGAAGAATTAAAGAAATATAACTTACAAGATGTCAAATGTAAACTTACATCTATGGTTTGCAACAATCAGATGGTATTTATTCCAGTACTGACAACTTTTGGAGAGAAAATAAACACATAAAATATTCATTCATATGTTTAATTATCAAGTTATACATTCTCAAAAAATACACTATTGTTATATATATATATTTTTTGTTTCACTTAATTTTTGTCAAAAACTTGAGATCCAAGTAAGTCGTCAGAACTGATGTTCGTCATTTTAGTATTATGTTTTAAGTCGATCATCTTATTGTTTATTTTTATATCAGAGAGTACTGTCACCGTTTTCTTTATTTTTCTTGTGTCTGGGATATCATCTGTTGAAATATAATATGACTTAAGAGAAAGTTGGTTTTTAGTTAAAAAAAATGGATTAAAACATTGTCTTAATAACATACCGATCTTATTTATCTTGTCATCTAAACCATCCTGCATATTTTCATTTATCTCTTCTGCACACATTTTTTGATCTGAATGAATTGGATGGATTTGGATAGCTTTAAAATTGTTTGCAGTAGGATCTTCCTCATTATCAGTAGTGTTCGGCTTTTCAGATTCGATTTTCTTTTTCTTTGGGTCACGTATTTTCACTTCAGCGCTAAAACAAAACAAGACATTTCGGAAAATTATTTATAAGCTGCGCTGTAGGTCAAAACATACAATTTATTTTATAATAAATACATAAATATAATCTAACAAAACAAAACACGCTCGAAGAATGTCCAGCGTGGTGCTCGGAGCGGCGTATTCTCCGTAACCGGATTGGAGAGGACCTGAGGCTGTCTGTGGTGATAGCGGCCATGCTGGCAGACGAGGCGGCGTGGATGGCCATGGTAACCTTTTGTGAAAACGTAATGCTACAAAAGGAGACAGCAGAGCGCGAACGGGAGAAGGCAGACCCCAATAGACGGCGTCAACGCCGGGGGGGACATCCCGCCTAGTACGACCCTGTAGTCCGGGTGAAATAGAATAAGGCTACGGTAGCCCCTGCCCGTCGTAAAAGGCGACCAAAAGGGGATCTGGTCCGTTGAGCGATCAGAGCGGGGGCTGCTTTGATCGTTCGAAGAAGCGGACCTGGGATTGGGTGTGGTGTGGCCCCACGCCATCCTTATTGAAAGGGGGGGAATTTTGTTTAGAGATGAACGCGGTGCATGGAGGCTCCGGAGAGTTCGAATGAGACCCCGGGCCTCCAAGCTGCACCGAGGAGGGTCACCGGAGAGTTTTTAGTCGGTGTGACTCCGACATAACCCGTCGTCACCCCCCGGGATGGCGGGTATCCGTGAGGATTTTCTCTCCGAAAAAAAAAAAAAAAAAAAAAAGTCCTCATTGTTAGACGCTGATCGAGAGAAGTCACTAATGTCCCTGATAACCGACCACTGCTTCTTTAGATTCCCACCTGATTTTTCTAGTTCATTTCTGTGATGAGCTCTTTTTAAGTTTTTCAACAGTTTATTGCATGTGTTACGTGTTACGATATCGCAAATATGTGATTTTGGCTATAACATTACCTGGGTTTAGTCTCATGTTTTTGTGGAGTCGATCTCTGTTCCTCATACAACGAATGAGGCCAGGAGTTATCCATGGCTTAATCGATTTTTTTCTATTTGATGTTGTTATAATGTGGGTATGATTAGACACAATATTTGTGAGTATTTCTAAGAATGTGTTGGTCAGATTATTGGTGTTATTTGAATTTAATATCTGAACCCAATTTATCGATTTCAATTCAGCAATGGCCCCAGCGTAATTTATTTTGTTATACGAAGATAACTTATTTAGTCTACAAATGCTAACTTTAGCCAACGATAACAAAACGAATGAATGATCTGTGAGGGATGTATGACAGATGATAGCAGTAGAAACACATTTTGACTTCATTAAACAATGGTCTAGACAATTTTTTCCTCTTGTTGGGAGATAATGAGTTGGTGTTATACCGTAATGGGCAAGAAAATTTAGATATTTTTCTGAGTTTTTGTCATTGTTGTTACCTTTAATGTCAATATTGATATCTCCAACAATAAATATATTTTGAACATCTTTTTACCTAATCAAAATCCTCTCCAATGATACTATGAAGTTGTCAATACTATCAAATGAGGGCGATCTGTAAATACAAATAAAGTAATAAATTCTGTTTAAATTGGCTATTAGACAACTACACTCCTGGGTATCTATAGGTTCTCAACTTCAACATTAAAATCGCTCCTGGTATATAAGGCAACCCCATCATTTTGGTTTATCAAGCGACGGGTTCTGTGAGATCTATAATTTTCTAATGTAGGCAACGTTGGAACCTTTGATAACCAACATTCAGTAAGTACAATGAAATCTGGACTAAAACTAAGACGTGCAAGAAGAATTCTAAGATTATTCATATTCCGATTCATGCTTCTAATGTTCTGAGCCAAAACAGTAAATTTACTGTCTATCCCTTTTATGAGAGAGTTACAGTCCTCAACTGTATCTGCAACGATTGCACTGCCAGGCTCAATGTCATTGTCTATGTCATTGTCTATGTCATTGATTATGCTTTGATTATCAAACATATTTATATTTAAAACATAGGTATAGATTGTAACGAAGACAATAACAATAACAAAACCAGGCAGTGCCACCATGACAGTGTGTAGTGTGTGTAGTGATCTGGTATGTAGTTGAGTTCCTTGAATTAGTTGAGTGTTTGTATGTCAGTGTACTATGTGGCAGAATTATCGAGAAAGAAAAACAGTCTCAAGACGATGACAATAAAGATGGTAATATAATTTTAATTATCTTATATAATAATTAAATTAAATTATCCGCTCATTACATCACTTTATATAGATATTGACTGCAATAGAGCCATTGAAAGTTGTTCTAAATCCAATCATACATCATCAAATCATTTATTTCGTGATTGACTCCTTGGGAATACTTCATCAAAACATAGCCGGTCTTTTTAGGAAAACTAACGCATTTTTGGTGAGTATAGAAACCTTGATGGATGCTGGTACTTCAGTAGATATCTTGTGCATAACGGAGCATAATATGATGGAATGTGACTTACATCAAATTAACATTACAAACTACAGAATAGGATCATACTACTGTAGACATAACCGTCATGGGGGCTCTTGTATTCTCATTCAAAACAACTATGAATATGAAAATATTACTGAAATTGTCAAACAATCGATTCATGACGTCATAGAATGTTCAGCAATAAAACTAACGCAACATAAATTGTATGTATTATGTATTTACAGGCCTCCTCGAACTAAAATAGAAATAATAAATTTATTTTTAAATAAACTTGAACAGATTTTGAAATTTCTCACTGACTTGAACAATTATAAATTAATTATTTGTGGTGATTTCAATATAGACATTTTGAAAAACAATAAGACAACTAGTGACTTCCGGATGATGCTTTCGAAATATAATGTAAAATTTCAATTTAATGAACATACTAGACCACAAAGTAGGACCTGCCTTGACAATATAATACATAACATACGCGGCGTAAAGGGTCAAATAATAGAGTTAGCTTTATCCGATCACACAGCACAAAGCTTGCAGGTACCGGTAAAAAAATCTTGTAGATTAAAGTGTTGATACACTTATAGACGTGATTTTTCTCTTGAAAATGTAAAGAAATTTAAGAATTGTATTGCTAGTCTAAGTTTCAGCGAAGTTTATGAATCAGACAATCCCAATTTTGCATTTAATACCTTCCATGACAATTTCACATTGTTTTATAATTTGTGTTTCCCAAAAACGAAAATAAAAATACCTTCTAGGAGAAAACCTAAGTGGATTTCTAAGGGTATTAAACAGTGTAGTAAGAGAAGACGTCAACTTTTGTGGAAATATCGACTTAACCCAACAAAAATAAACAAGTCTACATTTGAAACTTATTCTATGCGGTATAAAAGCATTATGAATTTGACTCAAAAGGCACAAAATGATCACTTCATTAAAATTTCTAATAATAAATCTCAAGCGACATGGAAAGTTATTAACAAATATAACAATAACTTATCAAAGGAAAATATCTCCAGTGTTTTAAGTAATGACAAAGAAATCACTGAACCGATAGAAATTGCAAATGCTTTTAACGACTATTTTATTGATAATGTTGAAAGTAGTCACAATAATGAACCTAAATTAACTTCTACACAACATGTCCAATCTAATTCAATTTTTCTTTCACCTACATCAACATCAGATTTGGAAAAAATTATTAATGCACTAAAAAATACTAATAGCGTAGGCTATGACGATATTTCCACCAAAATGATCAAACAAGTAGCAAATTTAGTAGCACCGGTACTATGTCACATTGTAAACCTATGTATCGAACATGGAACATTTCCTGATAAGTTAAAATTGACAATTGTTATTCCCTTGTACAAAAAAGATGACAAGAAAATGTTAAAGAACTATCGCCCTATAGCCTTAATACCTATATTTTCAAAGATTATCGAAAACGTAATATACGAAAAAATCGATAGGTTCTTTGAGATCAATAACCTTTTCACAAAATGCCAGTTCGGCTTTCGGAAGAACAGATCTATAAACATGGCTATTTATGAATTCTTGGAAAACATTGTCAGAAATGTGACCAAACGAAAACCAACGATGGCTTTGTTTATGGATATGTCCAAAGCGTTTGACAATGTACACCATCAAACTCTATTAAAAAAACTTGAGCAATACGGTGTAAGAGGCAATGCTTACAAACTAATTGAATCTTACTTAACTAATAGAAGACAAAAAATACACATAAACAGAGTTGATCCTGTCACCGGTACTGACACTAGCTACGCGTCGAATGAAAGGTTGGTAAGTAAAGGTGTTCCACAAGGAAGCGTGTTGGGCCCGCTCCTTTTTATTATTTATATAAATGACCTTCCTAATGTGACTAACCATTTTATGACAATTTTCGCTGATGATAGTACTATTCTATTTTCTTATGACAATTTAAATAATGTAGAATGTGACATAAACAATACGCTAATATCTTTGATTGACTGGCTGACATTGCATAACTTGACAATTAACTTGACGAAAACATATTTGATCAATTTTAAACAAAGAAACAATACCCCCTTAGAATTTGACATTAATTACTCAGGCAATTCAATTCAAGAAATAGAGTCTACAAAATTTTTAGGCTTAACCATAGATAATAAGCTGACATGGAAACCTCATATTAGTAATTTGGTAAAAAAATTGAATCAATTTTCATACGCACTCTATAAATTACGACAAGTAGCAAATGTCCCTACACTATTAGCAGCATACCATGGATATGTTGCGGCTGCTCTTAGATATGGCATAATGTTTTGGGGCAACACTACTGACAAGCAGAGCGTTTTCGTAGCCCAAAAGAAATGCATTAGGTCTATGTTTGGCTTGATGCCAGACGATTCGTGTGAACCTTATTTCCTTAAATATAAAATTCTAACACTTCCATCGTTGTACATAAGTGAGATAGCTAATTTTGTTAAAATTAACCCCCACTACTTTACAATTAAACCTACTGGAAGCAGACGTCAAGGTACTTTGGAGACAACCAATAAGTGCAAAGGTCTTCTTAAGAGAATGAGTGTAAACTGCATGGCACCTATCATCTTTAATAAAATACCAGAATCAATTAGATCTTTCAATGATACTAAAAGGTTTAGAGCTGCACTCAATGGCTTTCTTGCAAAAAAGGCGTACTATGACTTAAGAGACTTTTTAAATGATAGAAAATTGTAATATTAGGTTAGCCATTTTTTGACATGTGTATAATTTATATTTAAAAATGACTGACACAATTAATAATAATTTGACATTTAAATTTTATGAGCCATTTTTGACATTTGTATAATTCTTATTTTTGTAATTACTCCACACTACTAATATTAATATTTTGACATTCAATTTTGTGAGCCATATTTTGACATTTGTATAATTCTTATTTTCATTATGTATAACCTTTGTAGGTATATTTTGCAACCTAGTTTTGACCTAAATTTTAAAAAATAATTATAAATGTAACAATAAAATTTCATATGCCGATAAGGCGAATCATGGCTGTACATATTATATACCACTGTGAACCATCATTGTTAACCCATGTTTTATGAAATAAATGAATATGAATATGAAAAAAAATATGAATATAACTGGATCAGCGAATAACGGTAGTACTGATAAATTGTGCACCTTTCGGTGACTTGGCAGAACCAAGTTTTTCCTGTAGTTTTAAGTAGTAATGACTTACTATGAACTAAAGGCTCTGACTAGCAACGAGGACGGGATGAGCGTAAATACAGGGTGTCTCAAAAGAACGTTCACATTTAAAAAATCGATTAAAAAAAAAGTAAGATGTTTATTGAAAAAATGTTTATTACATATTAAAATACACTGTTTGGGAATTTATTTTTTAAAAATGACATCGTCCAAATGTAAACCGTTGCGTTCACGGCATTCGTTTATTCGAGCACTAAAATTTGCTATGACGGCTCTGCAGGTATTCTCCGAGATGGCTGCGATTTCGTGACGGATATTTTCTTTTAATTGTGCCAGGGAAGTCGGTTTGTTGGCGTAAACTTTGGATTTGAGATAACCCCACAGGAAAAAGTCCATAGGTGTCAAATCGGGACTGCGTGGAGGCCAACTTATGTCACCTCTCCTGGAGATCAATTTGCCAGGAAAAATTTCACGAACTCTTGGCAGAGACCTGTTGGACGTGTGTGAAGTGGCTCCGTCCTGCTGGAACCATGTTCTTTGGTTATAAAAAGGAAAGTGCTGCAGCTCAGGCACGAAGAAAACGTCTAACATCTCCACATAACGCTCTGAATTCACTGTAACTGTGCGTCCCCTTCCATCTTCAAAAAAGTAAGGGCCGATAATTCCTCGCGCCGACATTGCGGCCCATACGGTGACTTTAGGCGAATGTAGGGGTGTCTGATGTTTTTGTTTTGGATTGGTTGCACTCCAGTAGCGGCAATTTTGCTTGTTAACATATCCAGTAAGATGAAAATGGGCTTCATCCGAAAAGAAGATGTTGGTAAACGTTGGAAAGCGCTCAATCATCTGGTTTACGTAGTCAAGCCTCTGACCAGCATCCTGAGGCTTTAATTCTTGCACCAACTGAATTTTGTACGGGTGCAGTTTTAAATCTTTATGCAAAATGCGGCATAATGACGATCTGTGCACGTTTAAGGCCACAGCACGCTTCCGAATTGAAAGGTTCGGATCGTCCCGAATAGACTGGGCGACACTGTCTACGTTTTCGACCGTTCTCGAAGATCTTGGACGCCCGGATTTTGGTTTTTCCAGTGTTGAACCGGTCTCTTCAAACTTCTCGACCCATTTTGCAATGAGTCGAGTGGTTGGCGCATCATTCAAGTGACGAATATGTCGAATGCTGCAGAATTTTCTACGCGCTACAGTCGCCGAATTACCGTTTTTATAAAACTCGCGTACGCACAACGCACGGTCCGCTCCCGAGAAACGCTCCATAGCGACTAAATTCCCAAGAGCCAGGCTACCGACTGACACTCCCCCCGCGCCCCTCAGAATAGTTGCGTTCACGCAATAACCAAAACAAATGTGAACTTTCTTTTGAGACACCCGGTAGAAACTGACATTCCCTAGGTTTGCACTGAATCAAATTCAAATGTAGAAGTTAATGCGATTGGTGCAGAAGGTGGTGGCTTCGTTGCGGTAGCTGGGTTGGGTAAGGCGTACCTCGCTAAACGAGCATCACGCTGGCTTGGCCTTTAGCCAAGGCCCTGTGCTCCTCCATAAATGTTAAGGTTCAGCCGTTAAGGTAGAGTTTGGCAAACTAACACCGCGACACAAGAATTTTATATAAATAGGGATTAAGTAATTAAGAAAGTGTTACTTACACGTCCCATCCACTGACTAATAAAATAGTCATGGAAGTCCGGTTGGGCTCGCAGCCCCTGCTCAACGCAAATGGCCGCGACCTTAGCTAGGCCCAGCGGCAAGTGCCTCAACGAAATGGAAGAGGCACCCCTGCACCTCTTCCATTTCGTTCAGGCACTTCTGCGTAAGGCAAGAGCTCGACATATCGCACCTACGGTGCTATAACGTCACTTATGCATCTGACGTGATTTTTCAGGAGAAGCGTTTGAAAATTCAACATCCTATTATATTGTATAGTTCTTTTCAACTAATAAATAGAAATGAAAATATTTAAACTACAACTTTAAACTTTATTTTAACATTAAAGCAAACATATCATTAAATACTATTATGAAAATATAAATGTTTAAAAATAACTATTCTTGCAGAAGTGACGTTGTGGGTCTAGAAAATAATTTATTGCTCAATTATGTCAAAACAAATAAAACACGTCATCATGCATATCTAAAAAATATTTATTAAATTAGCAAAAAAGTGTAACAAAATTTCTAAATTCTATTTAGTAACTTTTGTATTAATCAGACTTTTTAACGACAGACATCTTCTTACTGCTTAAACATGAACAATCGTCCGGATTCCAGGTTAACCAAGGAAGTTCAACATTATCAACTATTTCAACTATTTATTTGTCTTTTTAATCACAGTCATTGTACCCGTATTTAAATCTAATTAATTAATAATCAACAGTAGTATCAAATACAAATTATTTTACTTATCCTATACAAAAAGAAAATGTTTACTGTTTACTCTTCACTTCGAATTACAGAATGTAAAATATAAAGTTAATAACAAAAATTAAATTAAATCATTATAAAAACTTTCGTAGTATCTTGGCACAAGATTAGCCTCTAATAGTTGCAGTAAATCACGCTTTTTCCTTTCTGAAATCGGTATATTATTGTTGTATGCTTGCTTCAATGTAATTTCCTCTATTCTTCGATTGCCTCTATTGCCGCGTAATTTTTTGGGTTGAACAATAGCTCTTGCTTCCTCCCAATTATCCGTTTTGTATGTGGTTCGATATTTGTAATTTTCAGAACTTTTGGTAAATTTAATACTTTTGATGTCACCGGTTTTAATAACACGATCATTAACATCTTTCGCCATATTAAAGTTCATGGTCTCTTCAAGTGATTTCAAATCGAAGAAATCGTTAAAGTTCATTTCATTTACCACAAACGGTTTGCCAGTTTTCTTGGCCCCACGGATTAGGGAAATGTATTGATCGGGTACATAAATGCATCCAGCATTTTTGGCTCTAGTCACAGATATTTCCATTACTGAGTGAGCTGCATCACCTTCGTTCTGCGTGTGGCCTCGAATCAAGAAGTTGTGTCGAATGGAGTTAATATTTAAGCGCTTCACTGCATAGTAGTACATTGCAAAAACAAACCTATTTTTTTGCTGACCACAGCAATTGTCAGAGTAAATTATGATATCGGAGCCTGGTTTTTCAAATGCAATCTGCTCTAAGTATTTATACACACACGACCCTATTTCAATGGCTCCTCTATTGGCCAACCCTTCATGCATTAGATATCGTTAAAATAAAACAATTCAGTCTTGATTTATAGTAAAAAGAGCTTGATTTGCCAACAGGGCATGGTAACACCGCTTGTAAGTCATAGGTGAAAACAATTGTGTTGTTGTCAGGTTCATGACATATTTTCATATCCCTGTCTTTTTCATGTCTACTTAAGCTTTTTTCTTCTTGATGTAATTTGAAACTATCACGTAATTTATTTTTTTCCTCTTCAGAGGCATTTTCGTAAGCTTCACACTCATCGCATCGATCTTTTTTGGGTTTGAAAAATCCAATGTTAAAATCTTGATTGAAAATCCGTGAGTATGCGTCGTAGTTCACAATAGGCTTGTTTTGTTGTTTCTGAATTTCGGAATAATTTCTGTGTAACTCTGCCACTGTCAAACCTCCATCAATGAATTGTCTGCTAGTACTTGCCCTGAGATAGTGACTTTCAACCTTTGGAATTGATTCGATATGATCCTTTACTGCTTGTATAACTTCAGGTTCCAAGGTACATTGCTTTCCGTGTTTTCCTCGTTGATCAGGCGGAATAAAACCATCATTCTGAGCTCTGCCGTCGATAACAGTCCGTATAGTTCGTTGTGTGATACCCAAAGTGTTGATCAGAAAAGTTTTACAGACGCAGGATGTCTTTATTCTCATTAAGCAAGTAATATGCAGTGTTTTCTTTTCTGTCGTACCTTTTGTCAGCCTTTATGCGGCGGTAAGCACATTTTAGTGTTCTTGTACAAGCGTTTAAAAAACCCCGTTGCCTCTCTATACTCTCCAACTTCCAGTAAGACTCAAAGATTTCTGTTCTTTTTTGTTCAGTAAATTTGGCAGCACAGGACAACCGACATTTAGAGGTACATGTAGGTCCCATTGTTTTACCTTGATTTAGTTTTTTGGTCTTTACTGAGATATACGTTTGACCAGAGTTTTTCAATTTCTTAGCAACATTCTTTTTCCAGGTTGTTGGATTACGCGTACGCTTTCTGCCTCTTGGTTTACTTGTAGGTTGCGCTGGTTGGTTATACTCGTGAACAAGACTCTCATTATTTGCATTATTGTTTTCTGCAGGAGTATCACTGGAACTGCTACTTGAATTGCCACTGGAACTACTACTGGAGCTACTGCTAGAATTGCTACTGGAGCTACTAGATGAAGACGATCTTGAACGCGGGCCAGGCCTGTATTCATCTCCTGAATCAGTGCCAGAGAAATCGCCTGTTTGGAAGTCAATACCTTCTTGTTCATACGTTTCATTAGTCGCAAATAAAATAGACGGAGAACTCCCGTGGGTCTCTAAAGTAGTATAATCCTGCTCTGGAGTAGTTGTTGTTAGCTCATCTGGGATGGATGGTGATACTTGAACCTCGGAATTTATATTACAAGACAATGTATTTTTTGGTTCTGAGTATGGTAACCTTGTAGATTTGTCTGAATTTTGAACTTCAATCGAGTTTTCATTGCCACTTGAAAGTGCAAGTAGCACAAGGTTCTTGCTGCGTTGATTCATTCTGAAAAAAAAACCAAATTAATGATAATAAATAGGTAAATAAAGAAATAAATATCCGGTAAAATAAACAAATAAATAGCCAGTAAATAGGTAAATAAACAAATAATATCACATTACTAATACTAATTACTGTATTAACTGATTTAATTTATTAAATTAATAAAATAAAATTTTCTTAAAATTTGCGGGACCGCCGATATCATATCTCAATTTAACACGGGAATGTAAAATAAAATCTTAAGTTGGAAAACTATATTAATGTGTCGCGGATAACGGAATATCGTCACTTTTCGATTTCCTACTGTGTGATTTTTACGAAAAACTAAAAATAATTTGAATTTGGCGGGCAGGTACTTCTCCTTCACCTTAAGATCTAACATCAACTAAACAATTCATCTAAAAAATCGAGATAAAAATATAAAAGATGTCATAATTATATGTTTTCATCAATAATTTATGTCGGAATAATTATCGTAAAAATATTTACCAAAAACATTAGATAATCCTAATATCACAAGTGGAAAGCTAAAATATAAAGATTGGGGAAACAACGTCACTACTTCACACAAGTGTCGTTATTGCTCCAGAAACATTTATTTTTTTGTTAGAAAAATTTATTTGTCACAATTACCTTAATGACGTTGTAGCTCCAGGAGACTGCTTCTCGTGCGGGGGGCCGCGCGCAACTGACCAATGAAACGTTGTTTCTCCCAGCGCCGACCAGATTCGCGCCAAAATCGTAACGACACTAGTGTCCTCACAAGTAAAATATGCGTACTACACAAGTGACAATAACGCACCAAGTAAAGAGGTGGATTAGGATTATTTTCTCATACTTAGTTCAGTACTGACAAAAATTGCATAAGTGATGACGTTATTGCACCGTAGGTGCGATATATCCGTCCACCGGCACCAGGCAGGGCCGCGGATGGTAAAACTGTACGCAGCCCTTGCCTACCTTTCACAGCACCTTTCCTTCCACCTTTCACGCAGATGCCGCTGGGCCTAGCTAAGGTCATTTGTGTTCAGCAGAGGCTGCGAGCCCAACCGGACTTCCATGACTATTTTATTAGTCAGTGGATGGGACGTGTAAGTACCACTTTCTTAATTACTTAATCCCTATTTTGGTTGCTCAGGGTTACATTCTAGCAGTCACACGGGCATTCCCCTGGGCCGCGCCTTGGCAATAGTACAAATGTGTTAGTACAAAGCAGCACACTATGGGCCTCATGGGAGCAAAAATCTATAACTCTTTGTTTCTCACGATATTTGTTTTCGGTTTTCACCAAATTGTAGCTTAATATAATATGGCTTCTTACAAGCATTACCATTGAAAGTGAATTGATTATATCTTGTACCTACGTAATGGAGGCTTCAAAAGGTAAGGCCCACTTTACCCTTTGAAGCCTCCATTACATTACGAGAGCGTTTTATTTAAACGGGTTCCATATTTTTAACACCTAATTTAAAAAGTCAAAAGTTTTCTTTACTGTTCTTGTAACATTTTTTTTATACTGTTGATGTATGGATCAGATTTATATAACATACTGTTATAGACGTCTTCATTTTTCGGACCTAAAACATTTTTTGGCATAATGCAATTTCAAGTTTTTATAGTCTTTGTTCCGCGACGCTTGTGCTTCGGACAATTTCCCTAAAGGCAGAATAGAAAAATGGTCTATGATACTTTCGCCATGTATCAATATTTCATACAGACGATGGCCTATAGTACCAAGGGTAATTACTGACGTTAATTCGTGGAGTTTAGCTTTATTTAGCTTTCCTCTTAAGACTCTCATGAATAAGAGAGGCTTTTTGCCCTCTCAATGATCCATCTTCTTTAAATTTGTTCGGGATTCCTCTAGATTAATTATGTGACATTTCGTCGAAAAGTGCTCTCTCTACCCCCTCCACTCTTCCGTCTCACAAAACCAGAGACAATCGAACTATCTTATGTTCCGTTTACACTATCCTTTAATCGATATGAAAGATCGACTACACAAATGGAGTTGCAAAATCGTAATTATCCGAAACAACCGGAGGTTACACACATACTCGTGTAAACCACTCGTTAAACATCTCGTCCGTCAACGTCAACTGTCTAAACTAATACGAACTTAAGAAAAATTATATAGGTTAAAAAAAAATATTTTCTTTTTTCATTCTTTTAAGGCGTTTGGCTTTAAGGATCTCCCCACACTGGGGAGGAAGAACGACTGACGTGACAATTTCTTCCTTAGGAAGGTCAATCGGCACTTGCCTGACCACTCCCATGCGTGTGGTATTAAATGTGGGAATAATAGTGGTATAACCACACATTAATTTCAGAGGCTACAAACTTATTTGCAGCGTCATCATTTTCAAATTCTACCGATATTTTATTCCTACCTATGTTCTTAATACCGCCTTCTGTGATATTTTTAATTTTGTGAGTGTTTAAAAATTGACCGAATTTGATGGCTCTTAAAGTAGGTATTATTGTAGGGCCGGTTTCCTTTTTAGAGATATGGACAATGAAGGGACCTTTGTCAACCTGACTAAATGAGTTAACCCCAACAAAGAAAGAAGGAGACGTGTACATTGTAATAATCGAAGCAGAGCTCGGTTGGTGCTGCGGTGTAGATTCCCTCCACTAGAATCATTTTAAGCTTTAAATGCCCCCCTATCTCATCTGTTTTCACTGGCGAAGCTTTGGCTATTCTTGAAGCAATTATATTTATCAAATCGCACAACATTTGAAAGTCTATTATTTTTTAATTCTTGTAATATTAGTTCTGGTAATAAATATGTAAAATGATGAAATGTTTAAAGCTAATTATTGCGCTATCTCGGTATCTGTCATTACAATCTGTTCAATTTAAAATGTCTCATAGAGCGAAAGTTTAGATGTCGGTCAAATCGTAAATTATTATCGCTTGCACACTGTTGTGAAAGTGTTAATGCTTCAGATATGGCGTTACCAGTAAGATCATCACTTTCGTTCATATTGGACCTCTTTTTAGGTCTAGTTGACTTTTGTTTAGGTCCTTCCGTTATCGTCGAGTTTGAAGTTTCATTTCTATCTTCCTTATGACCGTCATCATTTCGAGTATTAACCAGACTTGCATTCTGTAAAGATAGAAATGATTACTTAATTCTATTTACAGATACCATCATCCGAAGAAGAGTGGCTTACCATAGCGAAAGAGTTTGAGAGCAAATGGAATTTCCCACATGTCATAGGAGCAATGGATGGGAAGCATGTTATATTACAGTCGCCGATAAATAGTGGCAATGATTATGACTCTGTTACAAATCACCACAAATTTACAGTAGCCTACCGTAGCTTTACGATAACCTACCGTAGTTACCGTAAATTACTTGGATTATCGTAATTTTACCGTATTTTTATCGTATTATACGGTATTCTAGATCCGCCAGGGAAAAAGTGAGTGATAAGTGCTGAGGTACATGAATTAACAACAAGCAGTGTAATAACACAAAATAAACTTTATTTACGGCAAGCTACATACAACTGGTACTGTGACATCAAACTCAAAAATAAATAAATTACAATAATATAACATTAAGTCTAGACTACGTCTTATCAGCAACTAACTTAGCATACATCAAAACCATCAGGTAGCAAAAAACATAGTATTCAGGCAAGAACAAGCAACCACACCTTTGTTTTCGCAGATTACGGACTGTCGATCCAAGGTCAATAGTTGCTCTTTCGTTGTATTGAGACAAGCAGATATCAATGGCACAAAAAGCCCCTGTTCGATGTAAACCGGCGCTGCAGTGAACCACCATAGGAGAAAAGTTTCCATAATTGCTTTCAAACTCGGTCATTAATTGAGCCTTTCTCATCGACAAAACAAAGTCTAGAAACTTTGATGAGTTTCGAGGAAGGCCAGTCGGTGTAGGCGAAATGCTTGACATTTAGCGAAGCTCCCGTGTCGTCCGTTATCTGCAGACTGGTCACGGCGTGATAACGAAAGGTTTTGACCTTTAGGTTTTTGATGGTGAATTTGCCGTGGATCACTTTTGTTCGTTTTCTAGGACTCCAGTACGGAAAACAGGCTTCTTGTTCTCCTTCCACTGTTTTGGTCAGCATGACGTGATCGTCATTGCCCGAGCTTTATAAGCGAATATCATCTTCCAGAAATCTTGGACTGTCTCTTGAAGCGGCGCCTGACAGCATATGAACCTATTCTTAGGGCGGCCACATACATCAGTTTTCCTGATTAGGAAACCGTATCATGAAAAATCCCGTACAATTACCACACACATTCGTTTTTTTCCGTTCGGAATACCTCGATTAGTCTTGGAGTAGCTTCACTGGAGTTCACACGTTTGGAAGAAACATGGATTTCGACGACGATTTCCTCCTTGCAATTGCATTTTTACTTTATCAGAAAAAGAAAAAGCGTCGTCGTTACTGGGTACATCCACTAAAAACACAAAGATTAACAGAGGGCCAGTATTATGTGAAAAGAGCTAAATTACGAGCCTATCCAGAAAGATTCTTTGATTATCATCGGATGTCCATAAGTTCTTTCAACGAATTATTTGGTAGAATAAGAGACAAACTCGTAAAACAAGATACCCACATGAGACTAGCAATTCCTGCAGAAGAAAGACTTGTTGTTACTTTGAGGTAAGTAATAATAAAAATATTTTTTTATATAAGTACATTCCGAAAAATTTAACATATGTTAAATATATCGATCAGCTGATCGATCTTCATGTAAAATCCATTTTTTTTTGAGAATTCGATATGGTTTCCTTGCTGAAACTTGTTCAGTTTCATAAGCAGAAGCACCCCTTAAAAGAAAAAAGGTACTTTTCCTAACACCCTGTATTGAACACATTTGTGTTAAAAAAAGAACATTATATATTTTTTCATCATTTATTATTGACAATACAAAACACACTAAAATTAGAAATTATATGTACTTAACGAAAAATATAATGTACCAAGTAATAATAATGGGACTGACAACCTTTCCCAAAATTTCTTCAAGAAGGTAAAGTAGAGCTTCTTAACTTATGAACTCTTATCTTTTTGAAATAATATGTACTCTCCAAGAACGTTCTTGTCGTCGGCGTCGCCAGGAGTCTGATATTGTGGAATGTTCCTAACTGATTGTATGACAATACGTGGATTATTGGGTGGTGTAGGTGAAGTAATGTTAGTTTGATAATTTAAATTATTGTCTTCTGGAATATTGAGGACATACGCATAATTTGTATTCTGAACGTGTGGATTAATTGTAGCTGGTTGTAATGCAATATTAGACTGAACTGTCGAGCTGTCATGTTCTGGAACGTTAAGAACATACTGGTAGTTCGTGTTCCGAGAAGAATTTTGTTGTGTTACATCAGAATCAGAAGGTGGTGTTCCTGGATTACAACTTAAATAATTGCTTGTACTAGTAGAGCGGCGGGAATTTTGAGATTCATTTGAGCTTGTTATGTTTTTCAGCAGTTGCAGCATGCCAATTTTAAAATCAAGTTTCTGGCTATTATTCATCTTTTTAATGTCACTGCGAAAACTAAGTAAAAATTTTTCATCGTCATCTTCTTTACTAGTAGTTATCGGTGTCGCCGGTTGTGTACGCCGTGTTAATATATCTAAAATAGCTGTTGGTACATCTTTTTTCTTTTTAATGGTTTTGGTGGAAACTTGACTGGAGCTTCCGTGAACTTCAGGAGTAATTTCCGAACCTGTTGAATGCTGCACGACGTTGTTTTCTTGATTTTGGAATAATGGATCTTCTTTGGGAATTGGGTCGGGACTTGGGTCGGGACTTGGGTCGGTACTTGGGTCGTTTGCTGCATCAATATGGTTGCCTTCAGATTGTCTTCTTTCAAAAATGGGCCTTAAAAATTCAAGAAAAGGAGCATATGTATACGACTTATGTTTTTTCGCACTTGATCCAGATGGTGTATTTTGAGATTTCTGCAAGTCTTTCCTATAATAGTCGCGTATGTGGTTCCACTTCTTTTTTATGTTATTACCTGTAAACAAATTTAATTTATTTAACTTAGACTTACTTAACCATTTATAAACTATACATATGAATTAGCATAGATTAATAAATGAAAATAAATAAAGTAAAATTAATCAAATTTATATAAGTTGTTTTTTTTTCAGATTCTTAGCAACGGGAAATAATTTTGAAGAAATGAATTTCAATTTTCATTTGGGGAGTTCAACTGTATCAAATATAATTCGAGAAACGTGTCAGATCATTTGGGAGACGCTACAGCCATTGGAAATGAAAACACAAGTTTCTACGGACCGTTGGAAAGAGATCGCAGATAATTTTTATAAACGTACAAAGTTTCCTAATTGTGTGGGTGCATGTGACGGAAAACATATACGTTTGATTTCACCGCTTCATAGTGGTTCCGCATATTTCAATTATAAAAAATACTGCTCTATAGTGTTAATGGCCGTAGTCGACTCTGATTATTGTTTCACTGCTGTAGATGTAGGATCTTACGGTAGGGAAAGTGATAGCAGTGTTTTTAGTAACTGGGCATTTGGGAAAAAACTGGCGGAGGAGCGTTTAAATTTACCAGAACCCCAACCACTTCCAGGCACTGATAGTCCAGCAATGCCATTTGTCTTTTTAGGTGATGAAGCATTTCCGCTGGGAAATAATTTCCTAAGGCCATATCCAAGAAGTAACCTCACCACAAAAAAAAGAATTTTCAACTACCGGCTTTCATCAGCCAGAAGAATAGTAGAATGTACATTTGGAATTCTTTCAAACAAATGGAGAATTTTTCATACACCTATGACCATTTCACCAGACTTTGCCATTTTGGTCACTAAAACAGCATGCGTTTTACATAATTTTGTTAGAAGGCGTGATGGTTTTCGGTTTGAGGATACACTGTCACATTACTTTGAAAATGTGGAATTTAATACAGCGCCCAACCGATCAACCAACCGAGGACGAGGCAATAGAGATTTTTTTGCGGAATATTTCGTTTCACCGTCAGGAGAAGTAACGTTTCAATATAACGAAAGAATAATAGGTAATAATAACGATTGATCAATGTAAATACTATACAATGGCGTAAGGTGGGGTACTATGAAACAAAAAAGTTAAAATGCTTTATAGAACGTAAACTATTCATGTGCTTGAATAGTTTACGTTCTATAATGGATGGCTATTCATGTGCTTGATAAAAATTAAATGTAATTTAAACTAAAAAAGTTTAAAAGCGTCATTGAACAGAAAAAGATGGAAATATTGATATTGTTACACTGTACCCCGTGTTACAGAGTGCCCCACCTTACCCTACTTAATTAATTATTACACCGTTGCAATTAATCTATATATATAAAAATGAATTGCTGTTCGTTAGTCTCACTAAAACTCGAGAACGGCTGAACGGATTTATCTTATAGTCTTGAAATGTTCGTGGAGGTCTAGGGAAGGTTTAAAAGGCGAGAAAAAAACAATATTCCCACGGGATCGGGACTTACGCGGGTGAAACCGCGGGGCGCAGCTAGTTATTTATAAAATATTAAGTTCTAATAACAATAAGTAGGTATAACAACTAAAATATAAAAATATGATAAACAACAAATCAAAATTACTTTTTTTGTAGCTTAGTTGGTTAAAGCGTTGGGCCGGTTCCCCAAAGACGTGGGTTCAAACTTGTCGGCAGTTTGAAAGTTTTGATTTGTTGTTTATCATATTTTATAAATGTAATAGCATTTTAAATGTAAAAAACACATATAAATAACTTAAAATATAATTAGAAAATCAACTTACATGAGTTTAATTTCTGTGTGCCATCTAATGTCTCTCAGTCAGTGTAGATTTCTTTACAAATTTGTTGCCAGGCAAGATCTTTCATTTCCCTGTTATGGTAATCTTCGTTATTTACATCACACAGGCATGGGAACCCTTCCACAGCAATGATTAAATGTTCAACTTCACTCATAGTCGATTTTCGTATTTGTGGGTGTCCCAGCAATGACTACGCAACGCATCCGTTCAGCTCGATCGCGCAACGCTGACTGAGCGTTCCGTTCGGAATTTTCGAATGTGTGTGGCGGTCCCTACAAAATGTAGGTAGGTTTTGCATCCGTGACGTTTTTTTCCGTCAGGAATTCCGGATGCACGAGCTTACATTCGGAAAGAACGGACGGAAAAAAAACTGTACGGAAAGTTATCGAATGTGTGTGACATGCAATTACTTTTGTATGAATTTACTGCGTTCGGAGCCTCGGTTTCGGAAAACTGATCAGGAAATCGAATCAGGAAAACTGATGTATGTGGCCGCCCTTAGTGTTGTAGCCGTCGACATGGCTGGCGTTTATGAAATCGCTTTCTCCGTTTTCTGTGGGAAGAATTACCCGATTGTGGTCGAAGCAAAATGTGTTCCAGTATTTTTTTTTCAACAAGTTTTCAGGCTTCATCATTGTGCTGTGAGAGTAAGAAACTTTTTCTTCCAATATTTGACGGTGTTGTTGTTTCAGGATGGAAGCCAGGTTGGTTTCTTCTATAAGTTGTGCACAGTTCTGAGCATAGGATTGTTTTTTGGTGAAAATTCCTCCCATTTTTAAAAAGTTAAGTTTGCAGGGTGAGAGTCTTGCTCCTGGCTATGGCTGGGTACCAAATGGGAATTCGTTTGCCTGTCCTGACATATTTATAGCTTTTTTTCGAATTGGAATTGAATATTATTGCTCTCTTTATCCTGCAATGTAGGTTGATAATTCAATGACGCACGATATTTCAGTGCTTATATTTTTAATACCAATTTTAGGTGATTATTTTTCAACATGGTGATTTCGAATGACGCCATTGAATTAACTGACGAATCAGTTCTGAAACTACTAATGAGGTAAAAAGTTATCATGAGGAAATTGTGAAGTAGGCTTAGCGTAGGTAGCAAAACTATGTTTTCATAAAAAACACATAATACAAATGACTTAATTCAGTTAATTGGGATAGCTTTACAGTGTTAAAAATTTCTATAGTATTTTTACTAAAAATGTGTTGGGAAGTTTTTACGCACCACAATATAGTAATTAAAATACACAGTTTTGTAAATTTACTCCACTATTTATTCCAACTCAATTTAGGAAAATTACGAAACTGTTTTTGTAATATACTAAACATCTATCGGCAATTTGTTTAACAATATTACAATACGATATTGTAATTTTACAAAACAAATTCTATTAAAAATGTTTTGTAAGTTTAGTACCCCGAGCAAACATATTTAATACTAGCAGCGCTCCGCGGTTTCACCCGCGTAACTCCCAATCCCGTGGGAATATCGGGATAAAAAGTAGCCTATAACCTTCCTGGACTATCCAACACAAAAATATTTTTCAATTCGAACCAGTACTTCCTGAGATTAGCGCGTTCAAACAAACAAACAAACTCTTCAGCTTTATAATATTAGTATAGGGTAAAGAAGGGTATTACCGGTCACCTAAGCAAAATAGAACACCAATTATAGAAATATCAACTTTTTATTTAAAATTTAGTGAGGAAACGTAAGTTTAATTATTAATATACTATTATTTATAACAATGAGATCAATAATTACGATATTTTTGGACAATAAACATTTAAAAAATAAACGGCTTTGACCGCCATTGCCCGACTTAGCAGGTAATACCGGTCGGCAAGATGACAATACCGGTCAGGCTTTTAGTGACAAAAATCACATTTGTAACCTTCGGGGGAATCGTAGCCCGAGCACTCCGCATGAGCCCAAAGCCCACACTGAACGCACCTGTACCAAAGTTCATTGTTCTGGCCATAATCTCCGCATAGCACACACTTATTCTCAAGGTCTTCGATATCGGTATCATCATCATCATCGCGTACGTCTATCATGGCGATTTCCGAGTCCGATGAACTTTCATTATCATTATCTTGGAGGATTCTCTTTTTCATTTTTTTTAAAGGAGCTTTGGCTGGTCTTTTCTTTGCCTTCTTTATTTGTGGATTTCTTTTGTTTTCTTTCTTCTTTTCTCTAGTTGCTCTCCTGTCTTCTTTTTCTATTAAAGCTTCTTTATAAGGTGTGCTAGTGAGGACTTTTGCATGCTGTTTTCGAGTGGCTCCCAGCCCTTTCTTATTGGTTGAAAGTTTCTTTGGAACTGGTAAAAGATCTTTAGCGGTAACTCCTGAAGTTGAGGGAACGGAATTATCAATTATTGATTGCAAGACTCGGGGGGTGGACGTTGAAATTATCTGGGCATTATCGTTGAGAAGCGACGGTGAGTCGGGTGATGATATGTTGAGCTCTGTGGTTGATGGGATCTGATCCGGGGTTTTATTATCCAGGGCACGCCTCTCTTCCGAAGTTACTACCAATTCACTGCCATTTAAAATTTCAGCAGCCAGAAAGTCTTCCTCTGTGAATATGTCTGGGTTCAGGGGATAAATGCCGGTTGCAGCGAATCCTGCTTCAGCCTTTGGTATGGTGGCAATCTTTTGGAAAGCTTTTCTGAAAAGCGAGGCAATATCGTTTTCAGTGATCTTTCGCCCCAATTCAGTTTTCATCAAAAGATTGCACTCCTGTTTATATGCAGCTTTAAATGGACCATAAATGGAAACATCCAAGGGCTGGATTCGATGTGATCCATGTGGTGGTAGAGAAAGCATCATTATGTTGTTCGTTTTGCAAAACTCATAAGCTCTCAGTGAGATGTGACTACAGTGATTATCTAATAAAAGCAGGATAGGTTCGTTCTCGGACGGTTTTGTGAAATTTGCAAAATGTTTCAGCCAATCTACAAAGAGGTCTTCATTTATAGCGAGCACCGATATATAGCTCCACGTGGACCATCGTTTTCTAGTGCCGGTGAATGTCTCTGGCGAGGAAATATCAACATTGGTGGAAGGTAAACTTCAGTAGCACTTACTGCACACACAGCTGTACCATTCTTTCCTCTTTCACCAGATGTTATAGAACCCACACGTTTCTGACCTTTTTCAGTTACTACTTTACCTGGGTCCTGAACTGAAGATATCCCAGTTTCGTCTACGTTATATATATTTCTTGGTAGAAATTTATATTTTTCCATTAACTCTCCAAGCAGCTTAAAAAATATATCAACTTCAACCTTATTAAAAGCAGTTGCTCGATTTAGGCTTGTGCCTTCAGCTTTACGATTAGACAGATGGTTTCTTTTCATGAAACCCTTTAGCCAGTCTTTTCCTGCCATGCCCAGGTTTTCATTAAAGGTGTGCTTCAAATTATTTTTAACAGCATACTCATAAGCCATCTTTTTTATTTGAGTTGAAGAACAGCCATAAAATATTATCTTACCGAGGTATTTTATTTGGTCTGCCATTTCCGCTTCCTGTTCTTTTGTGAAGACTGGATTTCTTCCCAGAGACGGTGTTTGAAGGTTCTTTTTTTTTCAGTCTTTCTTGGAGAGTTGAAAATGGGATGCCAGTAGAACGCGCTGCTTCTCTTATTGGTGTCCCTTCATCGACAAGTTTGAATGCTGTAGTTAAATCGCCTTGGCTCCATTTTACTTTCAACCCTTTGCTCGTATTCCGAGGCATCCTAAAATAAAAAAAATGATAGCATTATAATACAATATAAAATATATAAATACGAGACCAACATAATTCAAAAACTATTTTTTTACGTCTTAATCTGTCACTCACCTCTTATGATATTCGACCGAAAAGTTACAAGCAATTGGCGCGAAACAATCGTGCGTCTCGTTCTTAGTGACGTGCGGTCGGAACTGAGCGCGGGTCGGTGCGTCGAGGCGGGGAACAATCACGCCACCGTTTTTACATGTGTGAATGCGTGTAAACCAAAGAGTACATTAAACAATAGGGTATTCAGCTAACCTCAAGGCTCTGGCGCCATCTTGTGACTAACGACGACAGACTAGATGTCTATAGATACCTATAGCTATATCATGGCTATATCTAATAGGTAGGTAGCTATAGCTATATGGTTTGTTTTACTTACTATATTTATACCATTACTTTAAGGTTATTAAAATAAAAAACGTAGTTTGAATGATTTATTTTTTATTTTTCTTCTTTTTAAATAATAAATTAACGCATCATTTTGAATTTGATCATCCTTATCTACGTCTTTCTTCGTGCTCGTACCGTTTAATAATTTGTTGGTCCATTTACACCAATTATGTGCAAAAAATTTAGTAACAAATTCAAATATAAATTCTTTCAAATCATTTTTATGTTTATTGCATTTTATCTTATTATCAAAATCAAACGTGCTATATAAAATTAATTTCATATAAATTTTTAAATTATTTGCATTACTTTTTTTACTTAAAATATGATGCAGTACATCCTGTACCTCGGAAAATAATTTTGTTATATTTTCACTTGGGTAGCACAAGTATTTTTTCCCTCTCACATACTCTCTGTGCTGCAGATACATATTACTTTTCGGATTGTCCGTAAATAAGCAAGTTTGCATTCTTTGCAGTTTTTGAAAATTGACTACGTGATGACTACGTATACTACCAAAAAAATTTCCAGAGGATCCTGGTTTAAATGTCTGCACCAAAATGACTTAATTTTATATTGCTCAAATAATTTGTCACTTAATATACACATATTTTCAATGGTTTTGACCCAATTTGTTATTGACGGTACGGTACCAGCATGGTTTGCAGTCACAAACTTCATTGTTTTTAAAATAGTTTTAGCTTGTAGCCACATTTCTTTGTGTTTTGAATTAGGTTTTACATTTCTTAGTAATTCTTTACCTGACCGGACATTTGAATTCTGGAAACTACCGTTTAAAGAATCAAATAAATTGTCTATAAATGATATAAAATCCGCGTATCTTTAGTGTCCTTTGTGAGAATGCCATTTTCTGAAAATAGAAAAAATTAAAAATGATAAGTACTTCAATTGAGTATAATATTTATTATGTCTCTAATATTAAAAAATGTGAAAGATGTTGATTAACTCTTCACGCAAAATCCATTGAATTGATTGCGATGAAACCCGGTATGTATATAGCTGGATATCAATATTTACCTTAAAAGGATCAATAAAAATTATGTATGCTATTTTTAATGCTATTTTTAAAAAAACATTACAAGATACAATAAAAAATAAAAATCAAGTTTATTGACTTACCAGCTAAATAGCCCATGGTTTTACCAACAGTTTGACTAAACAGTTGGGAAGCATATTTCACCTTCATTTTAGGAATTTTATCCTTATTACAATGGTTTTCTGTCAAATTTTTTATTATTTTTAAACCTTTATATGTTGGGTTATTTTCATATAATTGTGTTATATGTTCCCACTTGGCCGTTTTAATGTGACCTTCCATCTCAAATTTTAAATTTTTTGTTAGTAGGTTGTTCCTGATGCCTTTTAAGAGATGAGGGACATCATATAGCGGAATTATAGTCTGCCCGTCAATTTCAAATGTAGATTTATCATATTCTTGATTTTTTCTCAAATAATTCCTTCTAGTGTCTTCGATCAGATAATTTATAGCGCTTGTATTAGATGTGCCAATGAGGTAAATTTATATAATAATCATGATAGATATCTGGAATAGCTTTGCTATTGCACAAATTTATTAAATCTTTATATTTTGCAGCAGATATAGGCAAGAGCGCGTTATAAGCCTTTG
This sequence comes from Idaea straminata, assembly GCA_951213275.1. Lineage (NCBI taxonomy): Eukaryota > Metazoa > Arthropoda > Insecta > Lepidoptera > Geometridae > Idaea > Idaea straminata. The sequence goes on from OX577862.1 coordinate 2,012,529, forward strand.
GAATGTTAATATTTTGATCATTGTTTTGAGGTTCCTTTACACTACGCCGAGTACCTGAACGAACAGAAACTTGAGCTATATTTATAGACATCTCAGTGTCACTTAAAGAATCATATTGGAAAGTAATTATGTTTGGTAAGCTAATGATAAATTGAATGTGCATAATTTTACTCCAGGTTACTTTCACATTGTTAATATCGCGGTCCCAATTTTTGTAAAATGATAACAGCTATTTATAATCCAATATATCATTTTGATTGACTTCTTTTACTACATAAGGTGACCCTGTAGACTTGGAGCATCTGATCAATGCAACCCATTGCTGAGGGACATAAATAACTCTATATTTTTTTCTCCGCTCTATTAGTGCGTGCATTGCGTCACCCTCATTTTGAGAGTGTCCAACTTCGAAAAAATGATGATTTATAGTAATATTGAACATCTTACTAGCATACGCGTACATTGCAAATACTATCCTATTTTTATTTTGACCACCACAGCTATCGGAGTAGAAATTGAATTCAGTATAACCTTCCTGAACTTTCATTTTTATAAAGTCGAAAACAAAACTACTTATTTCATTCGAGCCCTTACGTCCGATAGTTTCGTCCCACACATAGCAATATCCTATACGTTTATCCATATCAAAAATTGTGAAATTATAAGTAGCAAGTTTTCTTTTATAATAAAAAATTGATACTTCTGACTGTGGAGTATTTAGAATTTTTTGTAAATCATAGACTGCTGTTAAAACAGAATCAGAGTTTTTGGCTCGGCTTTTGTCCATGTTCTTTAATGTTCTAACTACTTCTTTATTAGCAATATGTAATGCAAAATCATATTCTAACTTACTTTTATCAGTTACAGAAGCGTTTTTAAAAATGTCACATTTTGGGCACTGGTCTTTCTTGGGCTTATTAAACTCAATATTAAATTCCGTGATAAATATTTCTCTATATTGCCGAGATGTAGCCACTGCCTGATCAGGATATTTTTCTTTCATAAATTCAGTAAATAACTTATAAAGAATAGGTAAGCTCAGTTCTGCATCCAGGTACTGTTTAGATGATCTACTTCTAACGTAGTGCGAGTCTACCAATGGCATTTCTGATATGTGATTTCGAATAGATTGTTTAATTTGGTCGGGAATAATATTTTTGCGCGAGCGATTGCCTCTAATATCATTTGAAATGGTACCTGTACCAGAATTACTCATTTTTTGAAAAGAGTTTGTATCCACATGTCGGTAATTGAAAAAGTATTTAAGAACATAGTTTTACAAGTTCTTATTTCTTGACCGTCTAAATGCAAATAATACTCATAGGAACACTTACGTCGGCTAGATGAAGCTGAACTAGCGATAATTTGTTTTCTCGGAACTCTTTTGACAAGTCGGCTTAAATAATCAGCTTGTTTATTATGATCAATGTTGCCATGTTCAAAATCCGGTCTACGGTGATAACGCTCATAAATTACGGTAGATTCTAAGATATTACGGTGATTGGGGCTGGAAAAAAACGGTGTCAAAAACGGTGTAATAATTTTAATAAAACAACCAATAAATACTACAAAACTGTTTATATTGAAGAAATTAAACTTCGTAACATAAGTTCGACTGCAAAAACAAAAAAGAGCAACAATATCATAACATTACCTAAGTGTAACTGACTCTAGAACTTACTAATCTGAATCCGATACTAACATCTCCTCATTTTTATAAATATTCTGATTTAATCGTTTGAGCATTTCATCATCAGGCTTAAATTGAATGCAGTTTTGTCCGCGCCTTTTGATGGATTGTTGTGTCATGAGATTTCCTTTTATTGAGCGGGTTATCAGTTTGTTACGTTTTTTTTGTCTTTATATCGTTCACTTTGCTGAATATACGCTCGCATTCAGCATTAGAGTGCGGCAAAGACAGCATAGCAAGCATAAACGCCGGTAATTGCTTAAAAACCTTGCCGTTTTCATCGCCAATTTGCGCAATCTGATGCCAAAATTTATCAGGAGGATGCTGGCTTGCATCTAAATCTCTTGGTAAGTGAATCAGTAGCCTCCGCCATTCGTCATCAAGTTCCTGCTGTTCATTTAAGGTCTTTGGGGTCAGTCTAGGGAATAGTGTAAAAATAGGTGCAAGGCTCTCTTGCCTCTCATCAGAAACACAAATTTCCGGATCTAAATTTGATATAGCTGTAAGAATAGGGTCATTTATATGGTATCGTTTACGGATGGCAGTGCAGGCTGTGATGATAAATTGTTTGCATTTTTGTCTTAATATTTCCTTTCGATCTTCTTCAACCTCTTCCAACTGCTTTTGAACTCCGAGTCCCAGATAAATGTCCTTTAAATCTTTGTGGTGTCTTTCTTGTGTCGGATTAATCATTTCTATTGCAATCGAATTTATATAACTGCTGGGGAAAATCAATGATATTAGTTCTCTATACAATGCTGTCATTTTTTGATTCAATTTAGTTATTACAACAGATTCACTTTGAAAGTAACTATTTACGGTGCTGAATTTAGGTAACATCCAACCCAAGAAGTAATAGTATGCTTTTATCAGGGGATCGTTCAGATGGGCATGCACTTCTTGGCATTCTGCGTCTGCAAGCCATTTTGTGTCGAAATACAGGCGCAAAGCATCCCACTGCTCCAACATTCTGTCAACAACAGCAGTTAACGATAGCCATCGTGTTTGTGCAGGTCTCAAAATTCGATGTATATCGATTTCAACAAACTGTTGAAATTCTTTAAATTCGCTTTGCCTTTTGTTGCTGTTTTTAAAGTAATTATATACATTTCGGGCTAACTTTTCACAAGTGTAAGGAAGTTCTTTTGTAGCATCGTTCGCACAAAGATGCAAAGAATGGCAAATGCATTTCAGTATGGTGATGCCTGGACAAAGTTGTCTGAATCGGCTGGATACCGAATTATGGCAGCCCATCATTGTCTAGCACCATCCGATCCAAATCCGATAATGTTTTCTAAGGGGATTGAATACTTTTGAAAGGATTCGATGACTACTTTGAATAATTTTTCAGCATTTGCTGAATGTTCTGTCGTGTTTGCCTCAAATAATTGGATCAAATCCCAAAATCTACTGATTATTTGGCCCGGTTTCGAATCAAAATACCTCACTACAACAGCTACAGTTTTCGTTACACTGATATCGGTGCTTTCGTCGATCAATATCGAAAACTTTTGAACTTTCAAATCATTAATTAAACTTTGCTTTTCTGATGCTCCTATACAATTGTTTATAACTGCTTGTACTTTTGTTCTTTTGAGTTTTATACCCTTAGCTATTTTAGAGTCGGGACACAATTGAGGCAGCAAATCTGTGAGGTGGTCCATAGTGTTTGAAGATATTCTGTGTTCTGCGACAAAAGCAGCCAGTTTTATGGTCGAACTTTTGATTAGATCTACAAATACAAAACCACAGACTAAATATTCGTCGGTAATTTACGATAAATAATCGGTAATAAACACCGACATGACATCTACCGGTTAGTAGCAAAAGCTTTAATTTAGCTATTTCAATGTAGATGTCGCTCATAGTACCAACCGATCAAAGCAAAAATAATGAACTCGCAGACATATCGAAAGACTATTCTGAGGTACCCACGAGGCAGTGTTGCCATGTGCACCGTAATTACGGTAACTTCACCGTTCTCAGCAAAAATTTTCGGCAAAAATTTTCGATAATCTACCTATGTAAGGGAACGTTCATAAACTTCCGGGTTTTTTTATTCTATAGAGCAAAACGTATTGCCAATTTAGAGACTGTGTTTTTAAAATGTAAGCAAAGTCCATATAAGTAAAATTGCTAGCTCCTAAATAATTTTCATCATAAAAATTAGATCCTTGAAGATAACGGTAGATATCATCACCGTTGTCATGCTTCAACGGTAGGCGGTAAATTTTTGCTGAGAACGGTGAAGTTACCGTAATTACGGTGCACATGGCAACACTGGCGCCGAAGCATGTCCGCCCTCACCCTCGCATCCCCTCTGCCCGCGCTAACCGCCGTTAGAGGTGACAGGAAATAATACCGGTTCCATACTACTCATACTACGCAGGTACTTACGTACACTCAGGGTTAATATATTGCTTTAATATTATGCATCAATATTAATTGAAGTATCGTGTGTTAATTGTATTGTATATACGAGTAAGTGTGTGAAAATCACCCCTAACTGAAAAAATGCTAAAACGATTTTATAGTGATTTTCATCTATAAACTGAATTTTATTTAGCTCAAATCAAATCTGTGCAGATGTCATCAAAATCGGTGAAACAAAACCAGCGATATCATTTTTCATTAGTTCTATTTCGAACAAAAATCCAGTATCTTCTGAAGATTATATTTCGAAACGGACAACTAATACAGGTTTATTGCCATAGTCATTTTTTACTCTTGAAAATAGCTACCCAACGATGGTAAAATCATTTTGATTGGACATATGTACCAAAACGCCCATCCTCCTTTTGGTTGTGAACAGTTTATATATTTGTTCATCGATAATAAAAATTTCAAAAGTTGGTGAAATATGAATTTCGCGACCCAACTACCTTAACATGTAAAAGGATAATATATTTGTTAATTATATTTGGTTCTAAAATTGAAATATGTTTTTTTTATACAAACATTCGTAAACATCTATATATTGGGGATATCCCAATGTGCTCTCAATTGTTTCCCAATCGGGTAAGCCCAACAGAAAGTAATTCATACCCAATTGGGTCTCAATGTATGCTTGAGGATAATTTCTAGTCGGGATATTTGTAATTCATTATAAAATAAAGTAAAAATTTTTGTGCCTACATATAAACCGTACAATAGTAATATAAAGTAAAATAACAAAAATAATAATGGCTTACATTTTTTATACAGTCGAACCTGTTCTTTCTAAGGTTAGACACTGTAGAAAATAGATTCACCTTCCCTGTTTCATCAATTGCACAAAATGCCATCGATCTCTCGAGTCCATCACTGCAATGGATTACAATTGGACTCTCGTCTCCTTTAAGAGAGTCTGATGTCACTACCGCGCTATTGTATGATCGTATCATAAACATGAATTCAAGGAAGTCACACTCTAGGGGCGAAATATCTTCTTGTTGCCACTTCTTGTAAAAGAAGTGGTTGGCGACCAATGATCTTTCATCTTTGTCTGTCACGATAAGTTTCGTGATTTTGAAACTTGGATGATTTCGATCAATTTTGAGCGTCGTGATCCTCAGTTCACCACACTGCAACGACTTTCCTTCTTCCGGGTGCCAATATAAAACCCCATTCCGGTTAACTTTTGGTAGATTAAGCATGACGATGATTTTGGTCTGGTGTTCCCATATCATCTGCCAATATCATATCAATTCCCGCCGCTAAATGAGGTGTCCTCGTGGTGATATAGGTCTTTTGGCACTCGAATCCATCGATGTAGCTCGCGTCGATACTGTGGTTTCTGGACCCTTTATCTTCCGAAATCGGAAGAATGACGCGGCTGTGGTCGAAATGTTAGGGTATTATTCTAACTTAAAAAATATTTTTAATGTGTTACACGTCATGTCATTATTTCAGCTTGACAGAACGGGAAAACCATAAATATATATAGGGGAGCCTGGGGCAAGGAGGCCACCTCCTTATTAATGACAAATTCGCTATAAAATATGGTGATTATATCTACTATCGGTATTGTCGCGTTTTTTTGGCGACAATTTAAAAGGCAAATTAAATTGTGCTGCGAAAGTTGTAGAAAACTCATTATATTTAATTTTTTTTGTAAGGTTGGCCCTATAGTTTTTCACGGAAACGCAGGCATCGGAAGAACTGCTACGTTTTGTGCTGTGGATATCTGTATATATCAACTGGTATATATTGCAACCATATCAGTACCATCAGTAGTGCTTAAGGTGGGTACAGACTGGTGAAACGTAACATGAAATGTATAATTCTGCCTTCATGCAAGCGTGGACGCATAGCGCGCTCTTAACGTTCATTCACTACGAACCTCCCGCGTTCGTCTGTTACGGCTGATTTACACAGGGTCAGTAGACAAGTCAGTCGCAGCGCCAATGTCGGCGCCGCGACTGACTTTAACTGTTTACATGAAGTAAGTAGTAGTGGTGCGTTTCTCACGGTGAGCACACGTATGTGAAGTCAGTGGGAAAAATGAATTCGCGAAAACATCTGAAACGACGATTTAATTATTTGTTGAAAAATTTATCAATTTTGCTGTTGAATGAGTTAATAGAAATGGTAGAAAATGAGATAACTAAAAATAAACGACAATGGGTAAGAAAATGGATTGACGATAGAAACGAAACTGGTGGCTCTGCTTTGTTGCTGAAGCAATTGCGATTTGAAGATCCTGCGGAGTACAAACTGGCTATGAGGATGTCACCACAGAATTTTGACGAATTGCTGTCAATGATATCGAGCTCTATTCAACGACATGATACATTCATGAGAGATGCTTTACCAGCCAAAATTAAACTGGAAATAACGCTGACATTTTTGGCTTCAGGAATGAACTATCGGTTCCTTAGTCACTTTTATCGTGTCTCAAAACCAGCAATTACTCAACTAATACCAGAAGTGTGCTGGGCAATATATACGGCACTAAAATAACATATTAAGGTAAGAAATTTTTTATTATTAAATTATTAGAAAATTAAGAAATACAACATCAAAATAGTATTAAGAATTTTCATAGGCACGCATAATCGTGTTAACAGCAGTGCTATTTTCACTTTCAGCTTCTTCGTTGATCGTGGTGCTGTAATTCAAACCTGAGGGTGTAATAATAACCTGCCTGGGGTTTACAAATGTGGGGTTCGTTGATCGATCGGAAGGATGAAATCCTAAAGAGCTGTTGCTAGTGGCAGGCTCGGCAACCTCTGGCGGGTATTATGTTATGGTATTGTCGCTTGATGCAGTCATTGGGTTGGGCTCCAGGGAGTAAAATCCCATGCTACTTGTGCTGCTTGTTGTAGTTGCTGCCGGACTAGGGATAAAATAGTTAGGGGATAAAGAGTGTGCATTTTCTGTATACTTCTTTTGTTGTATATCAGCCAATCTAGCTTTGGATGATATTTTTTGGATCTCTTCTTGTGCAATAACAGATTGTTCTTCAGACAGTTTTTTTAGTTGAGCCGCCACATGTTTACCGAAAATATCAGCGTCAGACTCTTCTTCAGATGGTGACATATTAACATCATTTGACACACTTTTTAAGTCCTTTATCATGGCGGCCATCTGAGATATTTTGGAGCGTTTTGATCGCGGAGGCCCAGATTGATTGGGAGCTGTCACAGAATTTCGAACTGACGTCTGGATGGCTTGAGTTGGCGTTTCAGTAGAATTATCATTATTTTCAGTAGTTCTTGATACATTTTCAGCTCCGTCACCAACACCCTCAGCTTCACCCAACTCAGCGTCATCGTTGCTGGTTCCTGAGTTATCCTGTTAATGAGAATAAAATGAATGTTTAATAAATCATTAGTTGATGATAATACGTATTTAGGTTGTAATCTTTTTTTTTTTTGTTTACAGATTCCAGAACGAGAGGAAGAATGGAAAATTATTGAAGACGGTTTCAATACCAAGTGGAATTTTCCTTCATGTTATGGAGCAATCGATGGGAAGCATATTATAATTAAAGCTCCTCCAAATAGTGGAAGTGAATTTTATAATTATAAAAAAACCAATAGTACAGTATTGTTAGCACTTATAGACCACGACTATTGTTTTTCATATATAGACGTTGGAGCGAATGGAAACGCCTCTGATGGAGGTGTTTTCAAAAATTCCTCATTATATCGTCGGTTGGAAGATGGATTGCTTCCTACAAATGGAGTAATAGTTGGTGATGCAGCATTTCCACTGAAGAATTATTTACAACCCTATCCAGGTACGCAGCTAAGTACTGCCGAAAAAGTCTTTAACTACAGGTTGTCGCGTGCAAGGCGCATAAGTGAAAATGCTTTTGGTATACTGGTTTCTAGATTCCGAGTGTTCGAAAAAGCAATTCCAACCCATGTGGACACAGTTGATGCCATTGTCTGTGCAGCCTGTGCCCTGCATAATTGGTTGCGAAAGCGTTCAAGTTCCTACATAACATCTACTTGTGTAGACAGAGAGGACAATGATGGACAAATAATAGAAGGAACATGGAGATCGGAAATAAATCCACTACCAAGCATTTCAGAACAACAAAGAGGCAACCATTCCATGACTGCTAAAGAAAAAAGAGACCTATATAGGAACTTCTTTATGACTGCTGGAAGTGTGCTATGGCAATTGGATAGAATTCATTAATTTTGTATAGGTACCTAGGATGGAAATAAAATAAATAAGTTACAATAAATACTTACCATTGTTTTCCTTTTTACAATAGCATTTTTTATAAAGCCGTCCAGTTCTTGAAACCACTTGACTTTTGGGACATATACGTTCCCACCAGCGCCAGATCTGGTGGATTTTTGTATCTTGTCGAGCTCTAAATAATATGTAGCCCTTATGGCTTTAATTTTATTTTTTACTTCAGTAGAAGTGAGCCCTTCGATTTGTATTTGTTGAGCCATATTTTGCAACGCTGTTGACCGCATTTCTTTATTGCGGTAATTTAGGGATTTAATATCCCAAAGGCACTCGTTTTCGCCATATAATTGCACCATGGTTTCGTCTTCGTTAAACTTACGCGTCATTTTTATCGCCAGCGCAAAAAACGTGGTCACTCTACAACGCAGCGGCAGTGACTAACCACGCACTGACTTCTCTGTTTACACGGGGTTTATTTGGCTGGCGCGGGGGTGCGCGGGTGGCGGGGGGCGCCAACTGACTTTAAAATATTCGTGTCCGAATATTCAAGTCAGCGCTGACTTCAAGCCACTGTACTGACTTCCAATCAGTTTACACAGGGTTTTTTTCGGGTCAGCACTGACTTGCCTCGAATTTGTAGTCAGTTACTGACCCTGTGTAAATCAGCTCTTACCTAAATAATAATAAATATAATAAAATATATAAATAATAATAAACCTGCCATCGCCGCGTCCATACATTATCTTTTTGAAAAGTACTCAGTGACGATCCAACTACTATGGTAAAATTGTAAAGATACATCTGTCGGGAGTAATACGTCGCTTGGTCGGGAATTTTCGACAGTCAAAAGAAATTGTTAACAGTCCTTCTTTCTGTTCTCTCAAATGATTAAAAAAAGCTTTCGCCCGCAACTTATGTATTCTTTTTTGGACCATCAGCTGCTGTTTTTTTTGCGGTATTTTTTTCTACTTTTATATTTTCCGACAGTTGCAAGCAAGTAGAACAAACATCTTGACGAACAGCGCCAAACCCAATATTAAAAGAAGTGTTAAACACTTTTCTGAAATATGCGATTGTAACAGAATATCCCGGCAAAGCTTGGTCATTATACATGCAGTACATTTTTTTAATTGACAAATCTGGAGGTAAGTAAACTCGCTGACGGTTTTTTCCACGGCAATAGTGTGACTCCAAAGGTGTGAAAGATTTGATAAAAATTTCAACGGCTTCTTTTCGTGACGCAAAGTTAAAAGTTTTTCTGTCGCCACCGCGTGATTCTTTGGCCATTCCGCCAGATTGCATATGTCGTTTAAGTACACCTTGAACTCTTCCTTTTTTCAATCTTAATATGCCGAGAAATCCTTTTAAACAGACTGGAACTAAGTTGTTGCTCGGATGCTGACGTATAAAATATTTAGTTGAAAATTCTTTTGTATTCCGTGTTCCTTTTGTTGGTCTCCTTCTCTTTATTTTTGTGCTTATGCAGTACTTTAATATGAAGTCATCTTGATACAATTTTGATGGATTTTCATAAAAGGATTTGTGAAAATAGAAAATATCTCTTGAAGTTAATGTACCACATTTATAACTCTTAGAACCAGTGGTGTGACACTTTGGCATTATCGGGAGGGAATTGGCTGAATACCTGTAAAATAAAAAATAAAACCGTCGGTACTCACTCAATAACACGTTCTAAATTATTGGTGCTGAAATAAATTTTGCAGGACAATCTACACAGCACCATCTAGCCCTAAGCTAAGCAACTAAGGTTGTGTTATGGTAGCCAGACAACGGATATAATACTTAAAAACTTTCATTTTGTAAAGATATACGAACGTAATTATTATGTATACATAGGTATAAAAATACCCAGACCAGAACCAAATACTGTACATAAATATTCGTTGAAGCGGGAATCGAACCTGCAACCTTCTACATTGCAGGCGGGTGTTCCCGTCGCGCCACAGAGGTCGTCTAAGAATGATTGGGTGGAACTCGTGTGAAACCGCGAAGCGCAACTAGTATAGAAATTTATGTACTAAATATTAATGAATATAACAATAATGGTTAGATAATAAAAAATAAACAATCATCGTTGTTATTAAAATTGGCTTAGTGCATTAGTGCTTAGTGTTACAAACGGTTGGCAACCCTACTAAGTTTTAGGTATAAACTTGGCGGTTGCTGGAGACGGGCCAGATTTACTTACAGTTTCTGCTTCTGCTTGTGACGTTTCGTCAAAGCTGCATTTCGAAGCTTTTTCCGGCGAAACTTTTTGTATACCACTCATTTTAAAACTGTTTTACTATCAAGAAAATCAAATAAAAACAAGGAGCAAACAGTGCGCGCCTTCAAAAGTTTCATGACACTGACCGCCATGTTTGACGAATGCTAACTTCTGATTGGTTGACGCGGATCTTACCATTTTTGTTATGTAGCTACTCATGGATTTTACTAAATATGATATATAATTAAATTTCAAATCCATTTTTCTATAATAAATCGATGGATATTACCAAATTTGCTCTGAACAAGCTAAGTCGAATGGCACGATCTACAGATATAATTTAAAAAAAGTATTTTAGTGCATATGGGATTTTTCCATTTTTGTTGTCAACCGACACAATTGTTTGTGTGTGTGGGTGTTCACTGTCTAATAAAGCGTTCTATCTATCTACCTATCTTTAATATAACAACTACCTTAAAACCAAAGGGTTTAAATAAGAGACATAGTTTACATTTAATACAACGTTTATTGGTCATAATCAATTAATATTATTTCATCCAAAAAGGCAGCTGGCCTTTGTTCTTCATTTTGGTGCCTTGCCCAAGCAAGATAATATATCATGCTGGCAATGTGTGCACAGCATCCAACTGTGCGGCGGCCTTGGTTGCATGAGCAATAATACCCTTGTATGCCTTCGCGCCCATTGAGTAAGGGATCAATTAAAATATATGTATAATACTGCCTCAATCGCACATGCCGTGATTGTATGCGGCCTCTTATTAATGAATTGTTTTCGATTAATTCTGGATGTCTATACACTTCAATAGTATAGTTATCATTAGCCCTCATATGTTCTTGGCAGTATGATCGGGCCAGTCTTAAGTGATACGTGCCCAGGGTTATTAATAATAGATCTTCATATTCTATTCTTGGGAAATCATTTAAGTCGGGGTCATCCGCCTCCATTCGTACAAATGTCGCCCTTTGTCTGTTTATATTATTATCTATTACATAATCTGCTAACGTGTTTTCAGTATTCATTTTCTCATTAATGATACTTGTATATACTTGGGCACGCTCATTGTCTTCATACGGACATTGTGTTGCGTTTATAATGGCCGCTGCTATTCTAAAATCTACAATCATATTCGGCATTGTCACATTAAAATAGTCTTGACGAAATATTTTAAAATCTCTTTTGAATCTTCCGTTTATGGCTTCTATTACCCATCGGCATATCGTAACTAATCTAGATTTATTAGCTTGAATGGTTGTTAGCTGTTCTCCGCGTGCTCTTGAGGGTGGCATATGAGGCACAAATCCGCATTCTTCTATGGTGGGAATCGCGTCTCGAAAACCTCTCTCTAATATAAAAGCATCGCCTTGTCTAAAGTACCAATTGAGCCCAGATTCATTATTTGACAATAGGTTGTTGAGAATCCTAGCATCCGAAGTTGTTGCGGCATAGGGTCCGTAAACATCTATAATGTGTCCATTTGAGGACACCATTAAAAATGGCTTCAGAAGATTCCTGAACTTATGGAGACTGTATGTCTTTCTTTGAAATAAAAAGTTAGAGCTCTTCTGCAAATATGTATACATATGTGCCATCAAATATTACCACGGCATTACGGCCCTCATTCCCAAAAAATGTGTTTGGTATAGCCAGATTACTTGCGACAACATCATCTATTGTGAAGTGATCAATTCCGAGGTACTGAGGGACATATTCTTCTGTCAAACATTGTCTTGCCAGCCGAAGTTTCTTCTCTAGAGTTCTTCTAGACATTTTGAACAGTGTTGCAAGCCGTTCATTCGATTCTCCACTCCTAATTTTTAAATATAAAGTCCCAAAACTGTAGCGGGATTTCTGGATCTCCGTCTTAAGGATGGTGTTTTGTTTAAAATATCATTTATTTATAAATGTTAATTATGTCGATCATCTGGTCACTGCTGAAGTCTTGGTGATTATCTTGGACCAACAGTTCTGCCCACACATTATTTATTAAGTGTGAATTACAAACTCGAGCATGATACGCAATGTAGAAATTGTCATTTTGTGGCATGTGTAGCTTGACAAATTTGGGCACTGAATGCGTCGGTGCATTTCGACAGTTATTGAATACACAGCGCCTTGCCGTGTTAGATGCACGTGAGTGGCCCTCAAGACTAAAAGGACCGAGGGATAATTGAGCAGGAACATTCGCTTGCTGATTGTCCATCTGATCCGTTTCATCTGGCTGGTTGGCTACTGGTTGTACCGACTCTACCGACGTCGGAGTTTGTAGCTGAGATTGTATGTTACGGTCAGCTGTCTGCCAGCAAGGGTGGCATATAAACCTTGTACCGTTAAATGCTACCTGAAAAAACAAATGACACTCAACATTTCCGTATTTATATATATTAATACTAGTACAGTTTATTCAATCCACGAAGACGCGCCCCACTTCTCCTAACCGTTATTGGTTTACAGATCCCTTCAAAAAAATTGGTGGGGCGCGTCATCGTGGATTGAATAAACTGTAATATATAATAAAACTTGTTGTTGTTGTGATATATAATAAAACTTGTTGTTGAGTTTGTTTGTGCGCGTTAATATTTGGAAATACCATGGGATCGGAAATTACCGCGGGGCGCAGTCAGTACAGAGGTAAATGCACACAAAACTGTTGCCCGTTTGTTTGCTTTTGCAAAAGTTTTTCAATAAACTCACTTTTTATCCCACTGCTGAAGGGTAATATTTTGAAAAATTATAAGTAGGTACATACCTCACGTGGTGCTATTTCTTGTAAAATGAATTCGACGTGACTTCTCGATGTTTGAAGAAAAGCTGGAGAAAGTCCATGTTTCCTTCGTCGCAGCACTGATCGATTACATACCACACAACGTTTTTCCATTTCGACTAAGTCCCAATACAAAAGATAAATCGTTAATCCGTTAAACAAAGCGTAGTAGTCGGTAAAATAAAATTCAAAACACAGGGAGCGCACAGATCACAACGACAGATGACGAAGGACTGCAAGTGGCGTGTTGAGTACCCGAGCGATAGAAGACCGTGCAGGTAGTAAGCGAAACCGGTTCTTTGTTACTGGGATTGTGCCCTTGCCTGTCCGTTGCGTTTAACTTTGTTTTGTACGCGTTGTCTTAATATTTTTAAACGTAATTAATGTAAACTTATAACGTTTTATTATGTAAAACGAGAATAAATCAAAATACAATATCCTCATTTTCTCAGCATTCCCATTAGATAGAGAAAAAAAAATTACATAGGGTTAAAGTATGTCTAATATGTAACTTAATTTTATATATTTCGTTTCTGTCCGCGATATTACGAAAAGCGGGTCAAAAGGTTCCCAATGTCCTTTGTTAGAGAAAACATAAATTGTTTTAAAACAGCGAGTGATTTATTCCCAAGATCAACAAGGAACTCAGATAGACTAGTTTTAGCCAAGTTTCCTAGAACACAACTTTATAAGAAAAATAGTGCCGCTATGTGTGTGTGTATTTATAACAGGATCCCTGAAAACATAAAAAAATTGCCTACAAAGTTATTTTATCGAAAACTCAAGTCTTGGCTATTGGAAAAGGTATTTTATTCTGTAAATGAGTTCCTTGGTATCAATTAATCTTTAGAATTTGATGGCACCTACGTTTCATTGACATTTATTTATCTAATACCTACCTTTATTTTATTCTGACAATATTTTTTATAATTTTGACATTTTGCAATTAATAGTATTATATAAAAGTATGTAGGTATGTACTATAAATTTGTATTTGCATGTCAATACATTTGACTAAAGTTGAGAATCTGTATAATAATATTTTATAAGTTCTTATTAATGTTCCAACTTTTACGCAAATAAATGAACTGAACTGAACATATTTCAGGAGGTAATTTTCATTAATAGTCAAATCCACTTTTCGACAAACTGAGTTAAAAGAACTTTTGTTTTCTCCATACTACGCTGTTTACTGGCAACTTTGAATCGTAAAAATTGAAGAAAATCGAAATAAAGATATCCAAACCACTTTGAATTGTAAACATCTGCAGCGCCTGAAACAGAACAAAAATAAAAATTATTTTTCCATATTTAAAATATTTTAAATAATTTAAAAACGTCATTTTGTATCTTCAATTTAGTTAGTATAATAAGTAATAATTTTATCAAATAATTTGTAAGTTCATATTTTTAACACTTTTGCTGCTTCAAGGTAATATGAGATCCATTGTAGTGGCCAAAATTTTTTTTTGTTTTTTAGTTTATAATAAGTATATTTATGATGTATTTATGATAAATTGGTTGCTTGTCATAATAACCGTAAAAAAAAAACTGAATCCACGGCGCCGTGTAGTGGGCACACCGGGTAATGTGTGGCCAAATACACGGGGCCGTGTATTTATATTTATTTTATTTTTATTACAAAGGAAAACAAACAGTTATAACATACTATAAAATACTATAAAAATTAATGTGTATGACAGGGATGTCACACTGAATGCTTTAGGTTATACACTACAAACTAATTATTGATGTTTAGTCTTTATACCTCTATAGTACTAGCGGTTTTACGGAGAATATCGGAATAAAAAGTCTCGATATTTATCCCGGTCTCCAAATGACTACATATAGAGTCTCATCACAATCGGTTTAGTAGTTGTTGCGTGAAGAGGCAACAAACACACACACATACACCCATACACACTTTCGCATTTATAACATTATAGTTTGAATGTAGTAGGTACTTTAAGAGGATAATAGAAATAAAAAATCTCTATTTATATTTAAATGTGACAAAAGTTTAATTAAGACATAAAGTAAAAATTATCTTAATTTTAAGAATGAGCTTTACAAAAACATTGTGTGCAGTATCCTGGAGATCCATCGCACCCTTTACATTCATAGAGTGTTGCTACTCTTTTATTTTTTTCTCTGCAGCCTTTACATTATTTTCTTACTACTTCTTTTACTGTTCTTGTGCGAGTTCATTCTTTTTTTTCACGAGTCTTTACGTTTTCAATTTTTGACAAATTATGTTCTGGTTTCAAAACTTTTTTCGGGATGGAAATAGTTTGATTGGGTAATAACTTTTCTAAAATAGAAAGGCGAAAATCGTACAAATTCATATTATTTGATGCACTAAAGTTATTGTAAAGAAATAGAGCGTTGCTCAAACTCATCCGAATAGTGTGAACAAATATCTTTTTATACCAGCGCATGGTTTTTCTCTCACACGGATAGTAAGACAACATTTGGTCTTGTAGATCGACCCCAGACATAAAGTTGCTGTAGTGTACAATTGTAGACGGCTTTAACATAACTTGGCCCCTTTTATTGGTAACTTCCATAATTTCGTCATCGTGCTCTGTAGATAGGTAAAGCACATATTTCTTGTCTTTCCACTTGCCTACATGAACGCCATTTAAAAAAAAGGATTATTTTCCCCTTTTTGTAGAGTAACACTACCAAGTTCGACAGGGTTCCCTTTTCTATTTTTTCCTAGGGTACCTAGTGCAGTATGTTTTGCGATCCAATAATTTTACTGCTAAATCATAAGAATTATAATAATTGTCCATGTAAACACTATGGCCAACAATCTAGTTTTTCTTCCAGCAACGTTAAGACAATTTTCAGCACTATACCCTGGGGCTCTGCAAGGGCATATAATTTCACACCATACTTATGCCGTTTATTTTTGATATATTGGCGGAATATTAGACGACCACGCCATAACACCATTGACTCGTCCAAAGAAAGCTGTTTTCCAGGATAATAAATATTTTTCATTGTTTCATTGAAATGATCTACAATTGGACGGATTTTTAGCCACATTTTTAGGTGACATAGCAGAGCGGCTCCATAATATCCGCTCTGCGAACAATTGGAGGCTGTGCGCTTTGAACTCAGAGCAAACCGGGAGTCAATTATGCGCACACCTCCAAACATTAAAATAACCAACCTCAGGGACGAACTAAGTGAGATTGAGGGCACTGAACGGGAACCACAACGACCAACATATGCGGCAGTAACAAACATCCAGGTACCGAGTAGGCCCTCTTATTGTCTCTTCCAAAAACCCAAAAAACACCGGGGAAAAAGTGTTGGAGAAAATAAGGGTCACGCTTGACACCAAGCGAACCGGGGCCAAGGTCGACCACGTCCGAAAAGCCCGGAATCAAAAGGTGGTGGTAAATTATCGATTAATATTAAATTTAAATGATTACATTTTTAACAAGAAAGTTACATTAGTTAGAGGAATATAATTTAAGTTTTATCATAATATGACTTAAAATTATACAATGGGTTATAATGTTGCATTACACTACATCTTCCATTTTTTTTTCCTCATGTCTTTCCTGGAAATTTTTACACTTTTCCAGTTTTGTCTGAATAGTACATAAGTATAGTTTGTAACATTGGTTTTTAATAACATACGAGAGATAACTGATTTTCGATCTATCGTTGAACTGTGTTTGATGAGCTCTAGTTATTGATTTTGTTACTTTTGCTAGAGTAATGTATGTGATAGGTTATTGATAACGGTCGTAGGTGATTGATTGTTTACATTACGCGCTATTGAGTTGCATTATTTTAACTAGCGTTTTTTATTTTTATCGAGAGGTAATTTTATTGCTTATTAGTCGGAGTTTGTTTTTATCTTATGGTTTCGCTGGGTTGTTTTTAATATGATATTAGGTTTAGGAAGATGTTAATCCTTAATTGGGCCTACAGTATCTACCGCTTTGGTCGGTTTCTTCTTACTTTTGGTGTATTTTTTATTGTATTGTTCTTTCTTCATTTATTTTATTCATTACACTGTTAACCTTAACCGTGACCATGTCTTCGAGTAACGTTTTCCGGGAGATTGCAGCGAGGTGCGAGTTGTTCTCGCTGCATCACGACATTATGGTATTCTTTACCCTGTTTCCGAACGGGGTGTACGGAGAACACTTGGCGTGTTTTGATGCGCCGCTTGGGCATTCGCTGATGTGCCCAGAATCTCCTGCAGCTGAGATGCTGGAGACTATTTTTGCGGAGCTGTGCGTTTTGTATACGGATGTGGAGTTCCTGTGGCTGATCGACGTGGAGTTGTCGGTCAGTCGGCTCTTTTGGTTTATTTATTTATTTAAAAACAGCCGTGCTGACAGTCACTTAACCGGGGTTGAATTTGACTACAAATATATCTATTCAAGATAGATTCGAGAACCTTACCAAATCCCGATAAAACGGCTATAGGTCTATAGTTTATCCGCTGGCGGCGGGTTGGGACAGCCGAACTGGCAGATATGTGCGCCGAACTCGAAGGCGATAATGGTGGTTCGGATTTTTTTTTGTACTTATATAATTAATTTTTTTTTTGTGTATCGTTTGTTGTCGTTTTATTTTATTCCCCTAGTTTTTATTAATTCTACAACCGTATAGGTAGGTAGGTATATACTCTTAACTTTACTTTTTTTTAGTGCTTACTGATCTAATACTACTTACTCTCGATATGGTATTGTTCTATTTTTATGAACTACGTTTTTTTTATTGTTCTGCAATATTTTTACGTTTACATCCATGTCACTTATTACTTTGTACGGTCCCATGTAAACCTGATCTAACTTTTCTCTGTTTTCATTTTTAACTAGCAACAAATCCCCTTCTCTATATTTTACTGAATTTATTGTTCTATCGTAATTATTTTTTCTGCACAATTTTGAGTTTATTAAATTTTCTTTTGCTTCTTGCTGTGATTTTTGTAATCTAAATTTCAATTCTAATGGATAGTTATCAAAGTTATAAATTGGATCTATTGTATTTGAGAGGTTACTTGGTATACCGCACAACTTACCGAACACAAGTTCATACGGTGTGTATTTTGTTTCGGTATGAGCTGTTGTATTATATCCAAAACACCAGTATTGCAACCAAGAGCTCCATCCTTGCGGTTGGTTGTTTGTTTGGATTCGTAGGAATGCTCCTAATGATTTGTGCGAGTTTTCCAAAGATCCTATGCTTTCGTGGTGGTAGGCTGTTGATTGAATTTGTTTTACTTTTAATAATTTGCAAACATCTTTCATGGTTTGGGAAATAAATTCAGTACCTCTGTCAGTTGCTATTTCTTGTGGAATACCGTAACGCAATATAAAGTTATTTACTAAAGCACGAGCTATTGTTTCCGTTTCCTTATTTGGCATTGGATATGCCTCTACGTATTTAGTTAACTCACATTGTAATGTTAATATATAAGCATTTCCGTCGAAATCTCTTGTGAGAGGTCCGACGACGTCTAGGTATATTTTTTCGAATGCTGAGGATGCCGTACTAGTAATGCACATTGGTTGTTTGACATGTTTATGATGTTTCTGTTTTTGACATTGATCAATCGAATTACTACCTTGGTAGCTATCCATTAGTTGCCGTTGTAACGCTGTGTCTGATTTGACCGCTAAGAGGTGCTTCCTCATTTCGCGAACCATTTCCCCTACACTGTCATAGTTGTTACATAGTTTTAATTTCGCGTTTTGTGATAACCGCGTTTTTAATACAAATTGAATCAGATTTGCATGACTTTCTTGTGAAATCATTGTTGTATATAGCTCAATTGCATCTATTAATTGTAGGGTAACGTTTTCCGTGCCGTTCATCACTGGCAACAGAGAAACTGCCGTTTTTAGCTCAAAGTCTGGTTTTATCGTCATGATTGCCTCTTGCATAAGGTCTTTTATTTTGTCATAGATTTTGTTTATATTTATTATGATATTTAATGTCTCTACGTTTAGCTCTATAGTACCTATATATTAATCGTATTCTTTGAATATCTTTTTTGCTAACTTATACTTTTCTTGTGCCGCTGCACTTTTCAATCGTTTAATTCCGAATTTGGTTAAGTATTGTCTTATGTCTTGCAATTTATCACAATATTCCTTCAATATTTCTGACATTTATGTTTTAATTTTAAAGTTGTGTATTAATTCTAGTTAATGATAAACTTACATTTATTCTGCCATTATTGTCATTAGATGGGTTCCACTTTCACTTTTCACTGTATCACTGTTACACGGATTTTTAAGTTTGTTTGTTATAGCTGAGTTATTACACTGACGTACGACGCGACCGCACTGCTACTTCTGCTGCTTGCCGCTGTATCTTCTTTGTCAGCCGCTTGTGAAGTTTCTTGTATACTGCGTATGCCAGCAATATACCGCAAATTACCAGTATCGTAACTGTTAAAATGTACATGTCTTGCGCGTTTGTCTGAGGCTCGAAGATATTTGGCGCATAATTATTTTGACCACTGCGCTATGATTACTTCTTCCTTTTTGTCTTCTTTCGATTGCTGTTTGCCCATATTTTATTTCGCTGATTTTACTTTATTTTATTAGTTTGCACATTACGCGTACAGTTACACTCGAACTTGAACTTTTACGCAGACACTTTACGTACTTAGTTCGTCACAACTTTACTTTAGTTCACTGCGCGTTAACTATACTGGCTCGTAACCCATAAGGCCCAGCACTGCCTAGGAGCAGTGGGCTGGCAGGGTCGCCATGTAATGTTCGGAGCTGCGGTGGTAATGAAACACTTGACTTCCAGGTTATAACTGCTTTAATGTAAGATTAATATGTCCTTATATACTACTTAATGCTAGTAGGTAATGACGTAGGTTTTTACCTTATCTATTGTTTAATATTTTATTTACAATTAATAAATGTTACTTATATATAATATGATTTTCATTTTACTTTAGGAATTAAACCAATTGTGTTGCTCTGTAAAACAAAGTTTCATTTTCGTAAATAAATATTTCTAACATAAGAGGTTATGTGCCGGCTAACAATCTTACAAATCTAATTAGTACTAACCTGTAAAACAAAGAAACGACAATAAAGTTTGCTTTCTGTCGTGTAAATTCGTATTGTCTAATGTTGTAGGCACAGGTAAGTATTTTCTACACTATTTAGCACAAATTACAAGGATAATAACAAAACCACAACACGTTTCTCTGCGGCCATCATTGGACTGTTTTACCGACATCAGTGTTGCCTGCAGGGAATTGTTAAAAGTTACATTAACTTAAAGAAATATATTTTATTATATATATTATTGCGGTACCATATTTGGTCTGTTTTGCTTGCAAAATTGATAAGAATTTAGTAAAATGGTTATCTAGGAATGGATCATATTACTGAAATACAATATTCATTTGTTTACTTTAAATCTAGGTATTCTATCATCGTGGGTGGTATTGTAGGTACATAGTAACAATTGGTTAAACTATGATGGTGTCGTCACTCGTCATTACACTACAGGTCCCTTTTCCATCTCGCAAAGTTGTCTACCGCGAGATCTTCTGGGATTTCAAACTCCGACAACGATGTCCTGCAGGAGTTCTAAACGTTTATATGACGATTATATTTTTTCAATAAATAGGCGTTGTAGGGGCTACATGACGATTGTCTCTTGTTATACGACGACCGTTTATGTCTTTGCGATAAACCGCGTGTTCGTGTGAAAATTGGGGACTATGAGGATCCAACTGCGGATTGTAGCGTCGTCGGTAATTTGGTTTACCATTTGATTTGATTTTGGAAAGTCGAATCGACATTTTGTTCTTCCGTTTTTATGAACCATACACGTTGCATTGGGATTTAAATCGCCACATGGGTTGTGAATCATCTATTGGAGTACTAATTCTCTTAGCTCTAAATCATCATTTCCGGGTATTTCGGATGAAATCAAGTCATCGACCTCTTCTGGTTGATGAATTTTGTCATCAGATGACATAATTATAAGCAGATGCATATGTGATAATCCTCGTTTCTGAAACTATAGTGTATACAAAAGCCGATACTTTTCCAAAGATTTGCTTTTTATCTAAATCTTCTATTGATTGGTCCCCAAAGTGCAGTGCATTAAACGGAAGTTCCCGTACATCGGGTACTTCTGTTGATGGAGACTCTGTTAAAAATTTAACAAATTCTGGTCGAAACGAAAGCCTGTATTGTGCCAGTTCAAGCCGAGTTAAATGACTGCGGCTTGCGTAAGGCGTTTGTAACTTCAAATCTGGGCTAAAACCATCCGTGCCAGCGGGCTAAAATAATGGATAAGTAAATGGCTCAACTCGCTTATCAACATTACTTAAAGAGACAATGTTTTTATTGAGCTGGTGAACAATCATTTCATTTTCTGGAAAGCTTTGATCAGCACTTAGTGTAAAAACTGCACAAACCTCATTACACGCCGGTATATTGAACCTTCTGCGATCAGCTTGATCTGGAAGTCTAAATAAAAGCTTTACTATGGTGGGGGCAACCCTTGGGCAGAAGTTAACCGATTCATTTCATCCTCTACTTCTCGCATCATTATATATCCCTGTGCATAACGATTTTGCGCTCGAATGATAAACTCCAATAACTTCATCATTGAGGTAGTAATTCCTGAATGAAGTGGATGATTAACTCTTTCATTCACGGCTTCATCAGGGTCTAAAAAGTATAGTTGTGTGGCCGTTCAAAGACACCAACATCATTTTGGGTCGGATGTGCTGCCATATTCATTTTATGATATTATACTTGTCCGCAAACAATAAAACTATAAATTCCATGGCTATTTATTGTTCTATCATCTTCTACATTGAAGGATGCTAGAGCAAAAGATGCGTTTATCTTTCTTATTTTTTTATGAAATCCTTCCGAATATGGGTGACGGTTTAAAAAGAGACGTACTAATTCATTTGAAAATTTTGGTTGCTCCATTACAATTCGTCCATGCAAACAACAGTCACCAAAATAATTTCTATTTATACGATTAAAAACGCGTTCCTCAGCGAAATGCAATGCACCACAATGGATACACAAAATTTCAAATGGTCCTAAGGCGTGATATTGCACAGCTGCAGTAACAGCACATTTATAAGTCGGCAAACAATTATTGAGTTCTAAAGCCCTACGTCGTCTTCCGTCTCGACGTCTTTGCTCTTCTAATCGGTGCTTCCGTTGTTCCTCATTTTCATTAGCTACACGTTGTGCCGCACGCTGTCGCAAATCTTGCAGACGTTGATCTCGTTGTTCGTCATTTTCAGTAGCTACACGATGTGCCGTAAGCTGCCGCAAATCTCGGAGACGACGCTCTCGTTGTTTGTCATTTTCAGAAGCTACACGCTCTGCCACACGCTGCCGCTAATCTTGCAGACGTCGCTCTCGTTGTTCGTTATTTTCATTAGCTACACGTTGGGCCGCACGCTCTCGTGAAACATCTAAATCATAAGACCTTTCTGCTCGTGTAATGTCAATCTAATTTTGCAAGCATCTTACTTTAGCAGCACGTGTGGGACGAGCAGAAACCTGATTACTTTCATAAAGGTATCCTTGAAATAAGTAATCACTGTGAGAAGTTTGAGAATCCTGATCAGTTTGATGACAATGCTCTTCTAGGTTTTCTTGAGACGAGTTGCGGCTTCGTGAAGTTAGATTGTTTATAAGCGTTTTTTTTTCCAAGATCGTTTAGGCATTTTTAAGTGAACACGTGCATTAACCCTCGGTCATTTGCGCTTTTTTAGTAACGTCGTTCGTCGCGTGGGGTCTTTGAAAACCTCTCAAATGAATTGCTTAAAAAATACATAATTTTTATATTTACCTATTTTATTGGGTATTTTATTCTTATTTAATTCAATGTAAATAAAATGGCATCAAAAATCTTTAAATTATTTATATATATTTGGCTTTAACTTACAAACTAAAAATAGGCAAAAAAAAAAAATCTTTCTTTGAAAACATATGACAATTAATGTCAAATAAAAATAACTAAAAATAGAAATTATTATTAAATCTAAAACTAATTGAGATCTTTTTGGAACAATTAAATTAAAAAAACATAGATTTTCATAACGAACACATTCAGTACACACAGTTTTAGTATGTATCGGGCAAATGTTGCCCTTACAAAAGTGACAGATCGATTTAAATTTCCTGTCTGTTCTTCGAGGACAGTGAACACATCGTTTTCTCATAGGTACAATAATCTCTTCAGGTTGAATATCTTGAAGCGGAGGTACGAAACGTCTAATGGTCCGTCTCAACTCTCGGGGCAAATTTTTAAGAGTGCCCTCGATTGTAACTGAGGACGACACAACTCAAATGCTAGAGTTTTCAAGAAAAACTTGCGTCCCATTTTGTTGTCTAAATTTACTGAATCCCATAATATATGCGCATTTACAGCGCCAACATCGAGAAACGTAAAAAAACAGTCTCAGCGGCCACCTATAACAAATGCGAGCGACGGAGTAAGTTCCGATGAGTTTATCCACCACATCCACACCTCCTTTTGTTTTATTGTAAAACTGTATTATTTCTGGCAGCTTGTTTTGAGTAGAATGATCCACTTCGCCATTGTTGTGCATTGTTGAGAGCAGTAGTACAACCTTGGGCCCTACCGCGATAAGTGCGTCGGCTTCAAACCAACACGTCGGCTTATGCTGACCCGCGTCCCACACTGGGCGGAATTTTGAGCCCGCCTTACATAGGATATTTGAAAAATTAAGTTATTTTATTCGTGTGTTTTAAGTATGCAGGATTGTCGGGGACATCAAAACATTCAAAAATAAGTAATTCTGGTTATGTTATTTTTAAAAACACCACAAAATATGACATTGTTATTTTTTTTTAAATAACAACCGGAATCACTTATTTTTGAATGGGTTGATGTTCCCAAAAATCCTACATACTTAAAACACACGAAAAGACAACCAAATTTTTCAAACTTTTTATGAAAGGCAGGCTCTAAATTCCGCCCAGTGTGAAGCGCGGGTTGGGTTATCGACGTCGGTTTGAAGTCGACGCAATAAGCGCGGTTGGGCTCCTTATCTTTTTTCGGACAGTAGGAGAGTAATGTTTGTGTTTGCTTATAACCAAACACGGAGGAGAACTCTTCCAAACCCTTTCGCTTGAAGTCATTTGGGATTTCCGACTTGTTCTTTTTCATCGTGCCAACTACTGTCAAATTATAATCCATAAGTCAGGAGGTAATTTTCATTAATAGTCAAATCCACTTTTCGACAAACTGAGTAAAGAGAACTTTTGTATTTCTCCATACTACGCTGTTTACTGGCAACTTTGAATCGTAAAAATTGTTTTATTATGGGTTTATATATGTCGGCGCGGGGTACCTTAAGTACCTATGATGCGGCGCCCGCGCATGCGACGCGCGGTGCCGGCCGAATGTTTACATTAACAGCATTAACTCTTATCAGAATTTGAAGACAATGAAAGTCTCTGTTTGTATTGTTTAGGAACGGGGCAGTATTTATATTGCCGAACGTAGCCGTGGGCCAGAGTACCTGAATGAATGCTAGTTGTTGTGCTTTGTTCTAAGCTCGGGCTTGGTTACCGAGTCAGGCGTTCTGTTTGGAACCGGGATAGAGGCTGGATGCCGCGTTGTGCGCTGTGACTCGTGGCCCGCGGATTCGTTTCCGTTTCGTGAATTAATTGAGTGTTATTCGTTTAAAGTTAAGAAAGCCATAATTGAGTTTAGTGTGGGGTATTGGACCTTGTTTATTGTTAAGTGTCAAGCCCATTAAGACTAATAACCATAAAAGACTAGTTGTGCGTTACGTAGTTACGTATTGTTTGTTACCAGTAACTGGTAGCAGTTGGTAGCAGTTGTTGCGTTATGTTGGTGACAGTTGTTGTGTTGAACTGAAGCAATCGTTGCGACAGTATAAACTTATTTTTTGCCTACTTGTGTGTGTACCCACTCCGGCCCACAAATCATGGATACCCAGACTGACACATATGATGTTGTAGAGCCCCCTAATCCGCTCGCTCCGACATATATAATTTATATAATATTTGTTTTATTATTGTTAATACGTAACAAAAATAAAGGACTTTATTAGACTTATAGTAATAAAACGTTATACAATGTCGGATTTGACTAACTTTGTTTATAAAGTGTGGATTTGGCTTTATTTGATTAGAATCGAACTGGATTAGACTATTTATGATTAACAGCTGTCAGGATTTGATTAATTTTGACAAACCGTAATGAACATTCAAATAGAGTTGTCGTTCATTACAAAAAATGCCAAAAACACTTTTTGAATAATACCTATCTTATGATTTATGCTATGAATAAAAAGAATTTATTATTCTTAAGTGAGTATTAATACAAAAATAAACTTAAATGAACTTTGGTGTGGATTTCAATCCGTACAGGTCTTTAACTTATATAAAATTATTAAAACTTAAAAGAACTTTGGTTTGGATTTGAATCCGTAACTTATATTAAATTATTAAACGATGCTTCTTCTGCAAATTCTTCACATAAAATATTACCATCTTCAATAACCTCGTTTTCTATAACTTCTTCCTCAACCGTTTCATTTCTGTACCGTTCTATGACGTTATATTCTACGCCTTATAATAGCTTAGCTCTTCACGTTCCACCCACTCTCTTCCATAATGTTTGATTAGCAACTTCTCGACGTCACTTATTTTAGGTTTTTTAATCTTGACAGAGGTTACAGGCGTTATAGGCACCGGACATATGTCTGAAGCAAATTTGCCTGGCTTAGTGATTGAACGGCGGACACAGGTATCGTTGTGATAGTAGATTTCTCCTCTCACGATTATTCCGCGCCTGTCCCCTTTCATTCTAGTAAAAATGAATCTTTTGCAACTCATTATTTTAAAATGCAATGCCTGCGTTCCTTTCTGGACTTCTTGAATGGCATTCTTCCAGTCACACACTTCAATTTCATTAAGAAGAAAAACAGTAGCTTGCCTTTTGAATATGGTAATATACTCATCTGGTTGTACTAATGTATTTCTCTTATTTATTGCTTTTTCAGCTACACCAAATACCCGATCTGGGGGTATAAAGGAATGTCCTGTGACAGGAAAAATGAGCTCAATTTTTTTTATTGTCTGAGGAGCATTTTTGCTAAACCATTTGCTGATCATTCCAATTATTGTCGAATTTTTGTTTTGACCCGAACATCCGTCAGCCATAAGCCGAAGAACTTCCACATCAGTAAAATCTATGTTATTTTGTAAACAGTGATACACTTGATATCTCATTAGATCCCTTGGCGTGTACATCTTCAGTCCATATGTAAGAAAATACATTGTTTTGTGTCAGTTCTGAGTGAGAATTTCCCACAACTATTGTAAAATTGTAAATATATAATTGCCGAGAGTAATATGTGGTCTGGTCCGGAACCTTTGGCAATGGTTGATTTTTGCCACAGTCAAACGATAAGATCTTAATTTTAGGGTCAGTATCTTGTAAAAATGTAAAAAATGCGTTGCTCCGTGCAATATGCACACTAAGTTCTGTTTTAAGACGAGCTTTTGTGGTATATAAATAAAATAAATAAATAAATTGATTTTTATTTCAGGCAAAACCCATATACAAATTCACTTAAAATTATAACTAATTATACAGATGTCAGAATTTCATTTTTAAAAGTAGGTAAACATAATATGCAATTAAAATTCAAAAATCAAATTTTAATATATGGAGTCAAAATTAATTAAACTAAAAATAAATGTCCAAATGTCAAATATAACGTTCAAATTTAAAAAAAAAATTAAATTGTTCCATTTATCAAATAATAAATCAAAATAAATAAATAAAAAACAAATGTCCAAATCATACAGTATAGATTAGCGTTAGATACCTTTAATTTTTTGTTTTTGTAAGTGTTAATATTTAATAATTTCATAATGACTTCGAATGAACGAATTAATAGTGCTCTTACGCAATTAAATAGTTGTGGAGATAAGACGTCCTTTTCGTTATTTTTAATGTTTTGTGTGTTGTACAAATTAAGTGTTTATCTGTCTATTTATCTATAAGATAGTACAAGTTAGTAGAATGCCTTCAAAGTTCATGCCAAACGTAATGCAGATGGTGGTGCATTTAGAGAATGGATATATGGTTGCATTACCATCAAGATTCAACGATTTAAATACAGAGCTGTTTACAGAACTCAATGGTGGTAGTATAAATCTTGTTAATAAAGGACCAAGTGGCACCACATGGATTATTCACTTTTTAGCGGATAAAGATGAAGAATAAAAGATAATAACGTAAGTATGTTTAGTTTTTATTAAAATATATTTTAGTTGTAGTAAAAATTATTATTAATTAATTGTTTTTGTTTGTTTGTTGTAGTGATTTCACTAGTGCAAGCAATGTACTATGAAAGTAAGGATAAATGAATCAAACACCTATTTTCAAATAAATTGTTGAGATTGAACAAATAAGTTGCTGTGAGTCGTCGGTAACTTCACAGCGCCATGAGACTCACATGTGCGTTTATATAAACAATAGGTTTACGACGCGGAACTTGTAAAAAAACAATGAAAGTAAATACAAAGGAGCTTGGTGTTGGCTATTCAATATTTGTACCTACTACCTGACTCTGGGTAGGGCACCCAGAGTCAGGTAGTAGATCAGGTAGGTTATTTCATTTGTTTTTGTATCGGTAGGTTTTTTTGTACTTATTCCTATGCATATTATGAATTATGAAAAACATACCAAGTGACGTGTCTATTTACAAATAATAAATGATCTAATTTAATTGAAAAAGAGTTTTTATCGAAACATACGCCTTATAAGAAATATATTTTCCACCTCAGATACAGGACTTCGTAGTTTTGTTGTGCGTTGACAAACACTTTTACTAAGGTTTGACTGAAACTTTTGGAATTAAAAAATTTACTTATGCTAGTCTACTTTTCTACTCTTTCTTACCCTAATAAAGGGTGGTTAAATTTCAAGGACCGATGTTGATTTTGAATAAAACACAAACTATTTAGGAAATTATTGTAATTTTATTTTATTATGATATATTGGTATTACTCAATTATGTATGGAATAAAATATCGGCCAAATGGGCGCCGCGACCACGGCGGCACACCTCCATCCGATGGTCCAAATTTTCGATGACCCTGAGGCATAATGGAGGTTCTATGCCGTTAATGTGCCGAATTATCTCATCCTTTAGCTCTTGAATTGTTGCTGGCTTATCGACGTACACCTTTTCTTTCAAATAACCCCAAAGAAAAAAGTCCAACGGTGTCAAATCACATGATCTTGGCGGCCAATTGACATCGCCATTACGTGAGATAACACGGCCTTTGAATTTGTTGCGCAAAAGAGCCATTGTTTCGTTAGCTGTGTGGCAAGTGGCACCGTCCTGCTGAAACCACATATCGTCCACATCCATATCTTCCAATTCGGGCCATAAAAAGTTCGTTATCATCTCACGATAGCGAACACCATTCACAGTAACTGCCTGACCGGCCTCATTTTGGAAAAAATACGGCCCGATGATGCCGCCAGCCCATAAACCGCACCAAACAGTCACTCTTTGTGGGTGCATTGGTTTTTCGACAATCACTCTTGAATTCTCATTCGCCCAAATGCGGCAATTCTGTTTATTGACGAATCCACTGAGGTGAAAATGTGCCTCATCACTGAAGATGATTTTCTTCGAAAATTGATCATCCACTGTTGCCATTTCTTGCCACCATTCAGCCCATTCACGACGTTTGGAATGGTCAAGAGGCTTTAGTTCTTGAGCCAATTGCACCTTGTAAGCGTGTAAATGCAAGTCTTTATGCATAATGTTCATCACCCAACAAACATTTCAGTCGTTTAAGTGAAAGTTCAATTACGGTTCAATATGCTTTAAGCATCGTATTGGAGTAATTTTAGATTTTTATACGACTTAGTGCCACTTATTTTTATACAACTTAAACTGGTATAAAAACGTCGTATAAACTTCTATGCGACTGTCTTTAATGACTATTACACAGCTTTGAGTAGTATAAGCGATGCTGTCGTCCTGGTAACGTCTATACGGCGTGTACATCGACATCAATGGCATTGGAGTCCCGATAACTACTTTAACGTGACGATTGTGAAAGAGTGATGTATTGCACTCTTACACGATGTGTAATAAATTTTACAACTATTATACTACCATTAAATGACTGAAAGTTCTATAAGTGTTAAGTGTAGCATCATTACAATTCACCAATTACTTTCTAGATTTGTAAAAATAATTCGTTAAAATGGATAGAAAAAGGTGGGCAAGGGTAAAAAAAACTGGTGGCTTTAAAAGGAAAGTTAAAAAAAACTATACTGCACTGCTTGCGCCCGATTGTATTAGATTGAGTAATTCTCCACGGCAAGTTAATTTAAAAAAAACTGGAGTTGGTTCCGTACAAAATTTAATATTAAACTCAAGAGAATTAGTGCAGAGTGGGTCTCAAAAAAATGTTATTAGAAGCGAAGAAAATAAATCTAGTAGTTATGCAATAATGGAAGAAAAAGAAAACGAAGTAGATGAAATATTTGAAAAGTTATGTCTTAGTGATAGTGAAACAGATTATGAAAGCGAAAGTGAAACCAGCAAAAATGATAAACTTAGAGATAAATTAAAAAAATGGGCAATTCAGTTTAATGTTACACACGATGCGTTGAGAGAGCTAAACAAAATTTTGATTGAAAGATTTCCCTTTTCAGTTCCAAAGGATCCTCGGACACTTTTAAATTGCCAGAAAATAAATATATCGGTAACTCCAATTGATTCTGGCCAATATTGGCACAATGGACTAATCAATACGCTAAAAATGGTTTTACAACATTTAGATACTGTACCAAAGAAAATATCTCTTAATGTAAATATTGATGGTTTACCATTATTCAAAAGTTCTAAGCATCAAGTGTGGCCAATCTTGTGCAACATTCATGAATACCCCAACATCCCACCGTTGGTGGTGGGTGTATATGAGGGCACAAATAAACCTGTAGATTTAAACTCATTCTTGCAACCGTTTGTTGATGAATTACTGGAGCTTTACCGTAATAATTTAAAATTAACCACACAACAGAATATTGAAACAACAACCACAGTAAACCTGAGAGCTATTATATGTGATTCTCCTGCAAGAGCATTAATTAAAGGTACCGCATTTAAAATCCATTTTAATGAACATAACAATAATGTTTTTAATATTTTAAAAACTTTTATTTTATTTTAGCCTGTAATGAAACTCACTCATTAATTTTCAAATATTCAGCATAAACTTATTATTTAAGTACCCATTATAATTAATTTTATTTTTCAGGAGTATGTAATTTTAACGCAAAACATGGATGTCTTAAATGTAATGTAGTTGGCGAATACTCTCATGTTTCTCATACTGTCACATTTCAAGAAACGAATAGCGTAAGAAGAAATGATACAGACTTTCGTGCCAAAAAATATGGTGACCACCACAAACGTGATTCTCCTTTTCTCCAATTACCAATAGACATGGTTGAAGACTTCCCCGTCGGAGATTCTCTTCATTTGGTTGACTTAGGCATCATGAAGCGGTTATTGTTTGGATGGAGAGATGGGAATTTAGGAAAACTTACAACTAAATGGTCGACTAGAGATATTGCAAAAGTGACGCAATTTATACTGAGCTGTCGTATGCCAAGGGAAATTCATAGGAATTTAAGAGGTTTACATGATTTATCAAACTGGAAAGCTACTGAATATCGCACATTTCTTCTTTATGCTAGTTTTATTATATTAAAGGATGTTTTGGCTTATGGTCCATACCACCACTTCTTGAATTTCTTTTGTGCTGTTACGATTTGTTCAAGCCAACATCATTTTCAGTTTTTGCCGATTGCACGAATGATGTTGTTATATTTTGTTGAACATTACAGAGATCACTATGGTAAAGAATATATAACAAGTAACGTCCATAACTTGATCCATCTTGTTGACGAAGTCAAGAGATTCGGTCCATTACAAACTTTCAACGCGTATCCGTTCGAAAATAAATTAAGTTCTATTAAACGAACAATAAGAAAAGGAAACAAACCTCTTCAACAAATTGGTAACCGACTAATGGAAAGAAATACAATAGAAATTGAACAATTCAGTAATAATGATAACAATATACCTGTTATTAAAACATATAAATATAAAAAAACTTCTATAACGATGATTCGCCTGAATTCATTTATTCTCTCCACAGATAACCAAAATAAGTGGTTCTTAACTAACAACAATGATGTTTTTGAGATTATATCTATGGTAAATTACGACACTTGTATAAGTTTTATTGGGAATATTATTCAAAATGTCACCGAGGTTTTTGAAAAGCCTATTAAGTCGTCATTTTTAAATATATTTATGACCAATTGTACCACTATAAGAAGATTGGAAACTTCATTTAATATTACTGATATAAAGTGTAAGTTAGTTGTTATAGAATATGGTTCAAACATTTATTATGTACCACTAATTCATACTCTGAAATAAAAGGTGTAAATAAAGTTGTAATAAAAAACACATAAGTAGGTTTTATTTATTGTAAACAAACAAAAAACAATCAAAAGTTTTAAGCCTAATCAATCAAAATAATAGAAACTAAAAATATTAAGGTGGTAACTGTGGGTCGATGCTAGCGCTCGATGTTTTTCTTTTATTAAAACTAAACTACTGAAGATTTAGAAACATCCTTTGGTTGCCGAGCATCTCACTATAGGGTGGTATTTTAGCGCTGATAACTTCTTATGAAAAGTTCGTCGTATAGATATGTATTGTTAATCTGTCAAAAGTAGCCACTTTTAGCACTTTCACATTACATAACCATACGACGAATTTTTCTTAAGAAGTTATCAGCGCTAAAATACCACCCTATAGTGAGATGCTCGGCTACTAAAGCATGTTTAATGAATCAGTAGTAGTTTAGATTTAATAAAATAAAAACATCGAGCGCTAGCATCGACCCACAGCACCTTAAGAAAGTTTTTAATTCAATTAGTTTCTCACTAGAACATGACTTAAATCTAGATTAAAAGTATAAAAATCGTAACCCTTTTTTAACCCTTTTTAGAAGCGTTCTTCACCCATCTGTAAAAGTAATGAAACTATTTTTTTAGTTAATATGTAAAAAAAGGTATAGTTGTTGGTTGCAAATAGGTTCCCAAAAAATATGGGGCAGGTTATGATTGATTTGAATTTTTTATTTTACAAACTTAAATGACGAGGTCATTAAGTTTGTAAAATAAAAAAAATTAAAATAATTATATCTTGCCCAATATTTTTTAGGGTACCTATTTGCTATACTTTTTTAAACATATTATTTTGAATAAAAACAAGTTTCATCCATTATAAAGATAGGTGAAGGACGCTTCTAAGCGCGTAGGTACCTATCGCATTTCCTGTGAGTATTACTTAGAAAGGGCGCAACAGTTTTCACCTTTTGGTGATTCGATGAACACGTGACTTGCACACTAGCACAGCCATTAGAAATAAACCATTTACTTGTTTTTACATACTTATATCGGATTTTTTTTGTTTTGCACTCATAATAAAATCAAATATATGTTTTAATTATTATTTTGTAGCCGCAGAAAATTACGTAAATCAATCTTGTCAAAAGTGGCCACTTTTGGGCGCAAAACAAAAAAAAAATCCGTTAAAAGCATGTAAAAATAAGTAAATTATTTATTTCTAATGGTGGCGCTAGTGTGCAAGCACGTATTCATTAAACCACCATAAGGGCGCTGTTTGTTTTCGTTACGCAAACTAGCGCCGCCAATTAATAAAAAATAATAATTCCTAAATGAAAGTAAAATTGTAAATTATCTTTACTATATGAATTCCGAAATAGTGTTGCTGTAGGTATTTATAAGCACTATATTATAATTCTTTATATTGCCTATTAGATATGTCGGGCTTTATTGTCAAAAGTGGCCACTTTTAGCAAGAATGCTCGACATAACTAAATGGCTTTATTAAGAATTATAATTTAGTGCTTATAAATAGAGCAAGACTATTTCGGACTGCATATAGTTAAGAAAATTTACAATTTCACTTTTATTTAGGATTTATTAATTTTTATTAATTGGCGGCGCTAGTTGGCGTAACGAAAAGGGAAATACACTGTTAGACACTAACGCTGTCATTAAACAAAAATTTATATAAAATAAAAATGACATTAATTATCTCTTTGCTATGCAAAAGAGTTATATATCTTTACTCCGAAAAAGTCTTACTGTATTTATAAGCACTATAAGTAATATCTAAACTATCTTTGTTAAACTTTGGAGCAAAGCTTACCACTAGTATCTTTTTGGCATAAGTATTATAAATCAAACTTTTTAAATATAGGAACCTTTTTAACTAAACAATATAAATCAAAGTACTTTTATAAATCAGTTACGAAATATTGAAACACAATAAAATTACTGAGTTGAATTATTATCATTAGACGGTCCTGCTCCCGCCGTGTTCTGATCTTGTCTGTCCTTTGTGGCCTCACTTTTTTTCATCTTCTTCTTTGTTGTGGAATCGCGTACACGTTTAGCTATATTTCTTTTAGTAGAGTGTCGCATGACGTTCTTGAAGAAGTCCTCACAAATTGGTTTAGTGAATGTTTTATCATATTGGTGGACAACTTTAAGGAATAAGTTAATTGTTCTTGTATATGCTTTAAAACAATGTTTAGGTTCCCCTTTAGTGCCTCCTCCCCAGGAACAGCGCGTCATTAATTGACGATCAAACATAGCATCGACTAATGCGTACGCATTATTATGCCCTGTTTTTTTGTCACTACAAATTATAGATAACTCCTGAAGATATTTTGTTTCCATAATGGGATTTTTTAATTGTTCCTCAAAAGTTTTAAGTTCTTCTATATTGTTAATCGTTTTAAAATTTGATGCAACTTCATGTCGTTCATGCTGAACTGGTAACTGTGACCTTGTGATGAATTCTTCTAGTTTAGTATTTGTTAAAACAACTGCTTTAAGTATATTTTGTTGATTTTCGAAAAGAACTTTTTGGTTTTCTTGAACAGTTGTTACCAGTTCTATTAAATACCCAACTTGTTCAGAAACCTTTATAGATTCGGTTACGGTTGTTTGGGGATCAACAATTTGAAAATCAAGACGTTGACTCGAATCCGCAAATAACAAATTCTCATCAGGGTTTAGAATACTATTTTGAATAACCGCGATTTTTGGAGCGTTGTTCACAGTTTCCTGAAAAAATAAAGGATATTTTAGGTGGTAAAAAGAAAATGTCATAAGAAATAGCAATTTTAAGATAAACCCATATTCACGTATAAAATAAGTGTCTTTGACAGATATTTTTTTTTATTTCAAGAACTAAAGGTACTGACTTTCATACATAATTATAAATAGAGTTAACTAACTTGCGAGGGGTCTTTTACTGTGACGTTGTTTACATCCATAGGCATAAGTGTATTAGATTCCACCACCATGACTGAGGGTGCGTCTTCAGCTGCCACCATTAGGGATGCTTCTTCAGCTGACACCATTGGGGGTGCTTCTTCAGCTGCCACCATTGGAGGTGCTTCTTCAGCTGCCACCATTGGGGATGCTTCTTCAGATGGACCCCTTGGGAATGCTTCCTCAGCTGTCACCATTGGGGATACTTCTTTGGCGGCTTTATTTAGCTAAAAAATAAACAAACTACAATTTAATTATAAAGTTACCTACCCAAATATACGTACATGCACCATGGCATTGGAACATACGCATTTGCTTCTACTGGCATAATATACCAGCCATACACACTGGACATGGCACACTGTGTAATTGGTAAATCGGTATAATCATGAAAATAATACTTTTTGTAGCGGTAATGAATGATAAATAGACTTCACTATAAAGTACGAGTAGATATTAATGCTGTTAAAAAGATTAACCAACTTACCTGTATACATTCCATAACTAAATTATTTAAATCTAATGCAACTTTCGTTTTTTCAGGATGCTCATTTTCCTTATCGTCTGTGTCCGTGGCATCGGACATTAGAGCCACCTCCTGTTCTGCAACTTTGTAATCCAAAATGTTATCCCGTAGTATAATGCAAGGGTAAGGTTTCCAGTCATGTTGGGGTATGGACCCTTCAATTTCCTTTAATGACAAAAAATTTTTTTTCGGCCAAAATAGATATCCATCTCTTGTCCATGTTGAAGGAACTGTTTCGATTAATCGTTTACCTCGCTCGATTGTTTCTATGATTTGAAATGGCATTTTTTTAAACGCCTGGAATAGAAGTATGACCATTAATTATCTATAAATATCAATGACAACGAAATTGATTGATCTTTTCGCGACTGCATTTGCTACAATACATACTATTCGACGTAAACAAACACTTACACTCGTCGTATGATAGCTGGGCGGTGTGACACACACTAACGCCACGGCTACTCAAACCAAACTGAGCCGCTAAGCACTGAGTCGCTGCGGCTGCGTTGACTGACCGGGGCGTGGGAGGGAGGAGCGAAAAGGACGCAGTTATTTGATTTTAGAAATATGCTGCAAAATGATGTAAATATAAAAAAACTAAGAGATTGGATATAGTGCTGAAGTTTGAATAACACGTGACTCTACTTACAAATATTGAAGTTTGTGTTTCATTCGATTAATTTTAATATTAATAAATAATATTTTTTTTATTAAGTACAATATTCACATTCATCTTCAGGATAGTGATTGTATATAGCAAAAGTTGCGCAGTGTGGGCACCAGAAAAAATCCAAATCTATCAAATATTTAATATTTTCGTTTGTAACTATAAAATGTGTAGGCTTGATTTCGTTGTTAGTTATCAAAAATTCACAACCGAAACAGCGAGTCGCTCGTATGAAGTGTGTAGATGTCCATGGCCATCTCAAAGACATTTGTATCAATATTATAAAATCTGTCTTGGTTAAAAACCTATCGATGTCCATTAAATCACTTATCATTTTTTATTATAAGCAAGATTACCAACAGATAAATCACACTTGATTGTGAGTTTTAAAATTTTATTTCAATAATGAACCCTAATTTTATTAATATGGTTGACAAACAAAACACATAAGTTGTTTGTAAGTAGTATTGCGGTTGTATAATAACCTTTAACTCGAATAAAAGTAACTACTCGCACGTTTGTTTAAAATATAGGCGGAAATATTGTTTGATTTTAAGAATTTTTACGGCGCGTTTATTAAATTAAGAAAACTAGCACATATTACTCAAAAACATTAATTTCCCAACTGATTAATGAGCTTTAACCACCACTTCAACACAATCAAAGATGAATCACAATAGATTATAAATAAAAATGGCTGCACCAAATTTTTACTAACTTTTCTTAACACTGCATAAAATATTCTGTCAAAAAAGTGTCATAATATGTATAAGTTTACTGCATTTATCGAATCACTTTACATCAACATTCCATATAAAAGTCGTGATTAGCACTGTCATTCGGAAAAATGTCGTTAAAGAATGGTAACAAACACCATTATGCGAATAAAAGTGAATGTCACTACATCTATACGACCACTACACGACTAATACATCGTGTACATGACTGTTATGTGACTCTAATAAGACACTTATTCGTATAAAATGGGCCCATTCTCGGTTGTATCGACGTAACAGCGACGTAATTACGACCAGCTCATGGAACCAAAAGTTAAATTCGGCACGTTGTGGCGACTTCATAAATGTTTGTTGGGCAACGACGAGCGTGAGAGGTGCAATTGTTGGGCACGACGACGAGTTGAGGTGGACGGCTCTTCAGCCACACTATCGCGAACAGCAGCAATATTTTCTGCAGTACGAGCTGTACGAGCATGCACTGGTGTTCTCACATCTTCTACAGACCCGGTTTGCTCGAATTTTTCCACGATTTTTGCGATTGTACGCACATTTGGACGATCAAATTGACCAAAAAAATCACGAAGTGCACGATATGCATTTTTAATTTGAACGCCCATTTTCATAATAAGTCTGGATAACTTTAACACGTTGTTGGATTGTGTATCTCTCCATGGTTCAAATTGAGTAAGTCTGAAATAGAGAAATGTCAAATAAAATTCGGAAAAAAACTTGGCGTTTAGATGTGGTTCACATTCAACATCGGCCCTTACAATTTAACCACCCTTTACATAGGTACACCTAACTTTATTGATTTCATTGAATAATAATAAATATATATAATCTGTGTATAAATTAATTTATTTCATTCATTGAAATAATCTGACGCTGACAAAAACAGCGATCCAGTCAATCCTAAACGAAAACACAACGCTTGCGCGATCTAAAATGCTTACTGGCGTCATTTAGTTTCTAAATGGATAATTAACGGACATGTTATTCGATCCAATTAAAAATTCTACGGCTTACGCATAAAGTATCAGTCAAGTCAAGTATACTAAAGGACATTCAAGCTAAAGAAGTCCGGACATTTACTGATTTTCCAAAAATGCGCGGTACATTTTAGACCCATACCTATCGATAGAGAGCATTATGGCGAACAAATAATGTCTTCACATCGAACCTCCAAAGCG
The DNA here is from genome assembly GCA_951213275.1 of Idaea straminata. Lineage (NCBI taxonomy): Eukaryota > Metazoa > Arthropoda > Insecta > Lepidoptera > Geometridae > Idaea > Idaea straminata. Next base: position 2,050,462 of record OX577862.1, read on the forward strand.
TCTTGGAAACGGAATATTTGTTGAATCATGTTGTTGAACGAATCATGTTTCTTTGTATATCCCGTTTCCGTGAAACTTTAGTGGTTCAGTGTAGATACATTATTCATTCACTGTAATGCCCTCTATCGATTGGCATGGGCCTCGAAATAAAATAATAATAATATAACTCTTTATTCAGGCAAATTACACCCACTTACAGAAAATTTATGCTAATGTTATATATTAATAGATATAAAATAAACAAATCAAAAATGTCATAATGTTTGGTAATAAATATGCAAATTAAAATATCAAATTGTGGAATTATATAAAAAGTCATTAAATAAAAAATAAGTCAAACAATAGAAGAACAAGTCAATAATAAATATAATTTAGAATCCCAATTAATAAAATATAAAACATAATCAATACACAAAAGAAATTATTTTTAACATTAATATTAATCTTAGCTACGTGGCCTACGTGTGATTGGAATATGTCTTTCACAGCAATGCCGCATAAACGGGCAATCCCATCTATTAGCTATCATCATCATGACTGCGTTAGACCTGTTCCGTACCCTGTTCACTAGAGAGGCTGATCTTTTCCTTATTATTGCATTGAAACAACTGGTATTCGCTGCCAGAAACATGCCTGAAGCGCTACAGTATCTAGGTAACCCTAGAACAGCTTTAAATGCATTATTAAACTGGACGCGGAGAGCGCTGTAGTTTTGTTTTGTATAGTTACACCACAGGCTGCATGTGTATAATGATGTGCAGTATGCTTGAAATAGTGTAATCTTTACCGCATCTGAACACCGCGAAAATCTACGGGCTAGCATATTTGCTCTTCTCGACAGCGCTCTTCGCTCCCGCTCCATATCGTCATGATCTCTGAGGCTAGATGTGACCACATGCCCCAAGTATTTGAAATTAAATACTCTTTCTAGAGGAGTGCCGTAAAGGTAAATTTTACTCTTTGTCACATTATATTTTAGGCCGTGCCGACTAGCGTACTCTTGACAGATTTGCAAAAGACTCCTTAAACCGCAGACCGACGCGCTCAGCAGCACCATATCGTCTGCATAGCTTAGGTTGTTGACGCATACGTCATCAATGTGACAGCCGATATGCCGACTGCTGAGCTCGACGATAAGTATAAGTGCGTCCATGTATAAGTTAAACAGAGTGGGTGAGCTAAGCCCTCCCTGTCTCACTCCACACTGCATCTGATAAGGTTCAGACACTGACCCCGCCCATTTTACATGGTTTACTTGGCGTGTATACCAGAATTTAAAGATGTTTATTAATTCTCTGGGTACTTTAATGTTATCTAGTTTATTCCAAAGTAGGTCGTACGTAACCAGGTCAAAAGCCTTAGACAAGTCCAGGAAAAACGCATACACGTATTTCAGTCGGTGTAGTACCTAACCGTGTGTTTCAAATCTAGTACTGCATTCTCCGTCGATAATTTAGGTCTGAATCCAAATTGATTGTCGTGCAGATTAAGGTGATCACCGAGCCGATCATTAAGTAATCCATCAAATACTTTTGCTATTATTGTTGCAAGGGAAATAGGTCTATAGTTAGTCCTAGTTCCCAGGTCAGGCAGCGGTTGTATTCTTAACAATCGGTACGACAATAGTTTTCATCATATCTGAAGGAAGGTAAGCATGACTAATGCACAACGAATAAAACATGGCAAGTACTCTAGATATATGGGGGCCCGCGTATTGTAAATGTTCGATGCTTAAATCATCATGACCTGGAGATTTGCCTCTTGTCATATGTTTAATTGTATTCATCACTTGTTTGGCACTAAACGTCACCCCCACTGAACCTTCCGGCATTTGATTCGGATCCATACACGATGCCGGACCCAAAGGTGACTCAATAGTGAAGTGATCCCTAAACATATTGGCAATAACAGTGTGATCAGTGGCTCCATCTATATTTACTGGAAGTCCTGGCTTTATACTTAGCTTACTCGTGTTCTTCCAAAAACCCTTGAAATCACCGTTTAGATGTTTTTCAGCAATGGTATCTATTTTAATTTGTTCTTGATGATTTTGACACCATTTCAGCCGTGATTTGAAAACCCTCCTAATTTTACACATATCATTATACACAGAACCAGACCTAGGCTTACCGCCAGATACCCACTCCGTAAACCTCAATCTAGCCTACTTACTTACTTTTCGAAAGGCCGATGTTTGTCGAAGTTTGCTTTCCGGTGTAAACCACGAAAGACCAAAGATACCCCGTCGCGCTCTCGCATAGTTCAAAAGTTTTGATCCCAAACTTTGCAGCCTTCGACCGAATGTACTGTTTGAACTGTAGCCTACCTTTCCAAAGAGTTAAGCTCTCATCTATGCAAATGTTTTGCGACAACACGTAGTTGGACTGATATTTACTATTAAGGTAATCAATAATGGGCCTCAAACGGTACAATCGATCCAAGCTTGCGGCGCCAGTGTTGGTTGGGTTCGCTGAATCAGACACACTGGTATCCACAAAGTGCAGTGCCCTAGTAAGATTGTTGTACCTCTGCAGCGTGGTGATTCGGGAAAAAACATCCGTTTTCAACAAGCAGTTATTTGAAAAATAACTGCCTATTGTTGGCATACGGATGACACCGGTCATCATCCAGAACGCAAAGAGGCACAAAATCTCATGAGCATTTGTTGGATGCCATTGCGATTGGAAGGAGGCCGACGGAATCTGGCTAGCGTACCGGTTTGTTTCATCCACAATCGTCTGCATGATGCCGTCGTCCCAGTAGGAACGGAACGCATCATACGGAGTTGTGTATGATGAAACAGAGCCGGTACGCTCTGGAACAAAAGATTCTTCAACACCTCGAAAAGTCTCCATCGGTGACCAATCGAAGCGGGGATCCACTTGTTCCAATAACGGATTATCCCTTCCATCAAGGGCGTCCTCGAATACGTCATCATTCTCGCTCTCGCTGTTTTGCTCTTCACGTCTTGCTTCACGTGCATTTCTCCGTGCTCTCATTCTCCGTGCTTCCAACAACTCAAGTCTCGCCTGCCGTTTCCTCAGCAATTCTGTCACCATTTCACGCAGCTCGGGTGAAACGTCGTCGTCGGTGAGCCAGACCTCCTCGAGGGGCTGTCCAGGCTGCCACCTGGCTTCTTGACGACGACGTCCACCTTCGCGACCTCTGCTTGCCCGGCGAATTCCCGGACGCCCTCCCACACGCCCTGTTCGTCTACCTCGCACTCTGCCACTCAAACTTCTTCCACGTCTATTTCCTATCTCCACAATCACAACCACATTCTCATTCACATGCTCATTCTCATTCACATTCATATTCTCATTCACATCGACCCTCTCATACAGGGCGTGCGAGTCCGGGACAAAATATTCATTTCCATCTTGATCGTAGATGGCAAGCACTACCCCGAGTCTGAAATAAATGCACCGTTATTAGTACAAGTTGTCATCACTTCTTGACTAAACTAGATAAAAAATAATTAAACTTACGGTTCCGTCTCAAGAAGCGGCGAACGAGAGCGCGAACGCGAGCGCGACGCCCTCGTCCAGTCTTGATATCTGTATATGAAACAAATGTACAGTTTTTAGTATTTGTAGTCTTCACTTCTTGACTAAACTAAACACGTCGAGACACGATGCAACAAACTGCTGTAATGTGTGTCACGTGTGATGGATAAGTAATCAGTAATAAAACTTACGGTCTCGAGCCACCAGCAACCGGCGAGCGAGGTGATGTTGCACGGCTCTCATTTCTGTATATGAAATAAATGCAGTTTTTAGTACTTGTAGTCATCATTTCTTTACTAAACTACAGAAAAATTGATAAAACTTACAGCAGCGGCGCCAACGGCGACGACCCTCTGACGGTCAGCGGAGAATACGACGGTGGCTCTGGTGACGACGCGGCGTCGTCGGCGTCGTCGGCGTCGTCGGCGTCGTCGTCGTCGTCGTCGTCATCGTCATCTTGACGACGATACACCGGTTCCACCTACAAAAAAGTCTATTAATAAATTTGTCCACAAAAAAAAAGTGTCATATGTTGGTACCTCATCATCACTGATATATTCAATTTCTCCGTCGTATTCCTCGTCACTACCGTCCTCGTCACCGTATAGCGCCGCCAAGAAATCAGGGGGCGCCTCCCCATCACGCGGATTCCACATCTAAAATATATAAAAAATATATTGGCAAGCTACGTAAAGTATTTATTTTTATTTTAAATCTAAAAATATAAATTATATTTATTGCTAGCAGACCTCTATTTCCTCTATTACCTCTTAATTGCAGCGCCACCTACCGGGTCCAATTGTGAATCTAAACTACTCATGGACTCACTCAAACACATAAAAAAAAACATCAAAATCGGTCCAGCCGTTTAGAAGGAGTACAGTGACATAAACATGTACAAGTACAGCGCCACCTACAGGGTCCAATTGTGAATCTAAACCACTCATGGACTCACTCAAACACATAAAAAAAAACATCAAAATCGGTCCAGCCGTTTAGAAGGAGTACAGTGACATAAACATGTACAAGTACAGCGCCACCTACCGGGTCCAATTGTGAATCTAAACCACTCATGGACTCACTCAAACACATAAAAAAAATCATCAAAATCGGTCCAGCCGTTTAGAAGGAGTACAGTGACATAAACATGTACAAGTACAGCGCCACCTACAGGGTCCAATTGTTAATCTAAACCACTCATGGACTCACTCAAACACATAAAAAAAAACATCAAAATCGATCCAGCCGTTTAGAAGGAGTACAGTGACATAAACATGTACAAGTACAGCGCCACCTACAGGGTCCAATTGTGAATCTAAACCACTCATGGACTCACTCAAACACATCAAAATCGGTCCAGCCGTTTAGAAGGAGTACAGTGACATACACACGTATTATTATATATATATATAATTTTTATAAACTAATTTAGAAGTACATAGGTACTAAAACTAAAGTACGCAAAAATCTAAACAATATTAGGTACTTACCCTCATGAAGCTAAAATGTCGATAATATGTCGATAGGTCGATATTGAACATCGACTCTACCACATCACTAGGTTTTGACCCAGTGACACATATTGCATAGAGTATTTGTAACCTTATGCTGGCCATACACCATACTTCCTATCGTCCAATCGGCATGACGCTGCAGCTTGATCCAATCTGCAGTTTGTCCATAGAGACCACACACACAACGTTTGAATTGTCCAATCGGCAGCAACGTTCAGTTGAAGCCATGGCGTCACCGGTCACAGACGACGATGTTTTAGCCGTTTTAAGAAAAGATCGAGCAGAGTGGTGCAAAAAGTGGTTAATGAAAAGAAAACAGTTTACTCATACAAATTTATTACAAGAATTGAGGACTACGTCTAAAGATTATTGTAATTATTTACGAATGAATGAAGAAACATACACGAAACTTCTAACGTTAGTTACTCCTCTAATTGAGAAGCAAGACACTGTTATGAGAAACGCTATCTCGGCACACGAGAGGTTAACAGTGACTTTACGATTTCTAGCAACAGGGAGATCATATGAGTGCCTAAAATTTTCAGCCATAATATCGCCTCAATCTTTAGGGCGAATTATACCAGAAACCTGTGCTGCTATTTACGAAGTTCTCAAAAAGGATTATATACCGGTAAGATTGTTGTTATATATATATATACCTATATAATGAGAAGTACCCAATGTGTTAAGTAATCTGGTACTTCACTTCATCTATCTCCCAAACAAATCTTATCCAAATCCGTAACCGTTGAGACGTTAACATCTAAACATCCATATACTTTCATATTTATCGACCAAGCGAGCGAAGCGCCTATGCTTCAGCTTGGACAAAAAATCGTTTTTCTGTCTGGATTTCCCATTTCCTGACTAGAGATCGCATTTCTCAACCGATTCTCATGAATAGGTCCGGTAAGTATACCTATAGATAATTATTTTGTCGAGCCAGTTTTACGAAAAAAAAAACCTTAAAAATGACAAATTTCCGTTATTTAGAGGTCAGCGTTGACTGGACTTGGTACAATTTAGTAAGTAATTTTATTTTTCAGTTTCCCGGTACTTCCGCTAAATGAAAAGAAATTGCGAAACTCTTTGAAGAAAGGTGGAATTTTCCTCACTGCTTGGGAGCAATAGATGGGAAACACATTGATATAATCCCACCTGCTGACAGTGGTTCTTATTACTACAACTACAAAGGACGACACAGCATGGTTCTCATGGCAATTGTTGACGCAAGATACCGGTTTGTACTTGCTGATTTTGGAACAAATGGAAGAGTTTCCGATGGAGGAGTATTATATTATATGTTGCAAAATAAAACATTAAATATTCCAAATCCTGAAAACGTCGAAAACTCAAGGTGTCTGCCGTACGTGTTTGTTGCTGACGATGCGTTCCCATTGAGAACCGATATGTTAAGCCATATCGCCAAGCTGATTTGGACAGCCACGAGAAGAAAATTTTCAACTATAGGCTATCTCGCACAAGACGTATCGTTGAAAACGCATTTGGCATATTGTCTTCACGATTTCGCATTTACCATATTCGAATGGTTGACGATTCTTTCGGGATATTTTACTCCCCTGCGAAATATGCATTTAGGCCGGGTTGTCACTGACATTTGTTTCATCGTAATCTATATCTATACATATAATAAATCTGTAGACATAAAAAAATCTGTAATTGTAAGATATCCAGAAAAAAAATACACAGGTCGTCTTAAAATCGTTAGCTGAACACGATAGGGTAGTTTTTAGAATTTTTGTCTGTTTGTTTGTCTGTTTGTCTGTTTGTCTGTTTGTCTGTTTGTCTGTTTGTCTGTTTGTCTGTTTGTTTGAACCAGGTAATCTTATAAACTACATAACAGATTTTACCAAGCTCCACATGAATATGTTCAGAAAATATCAGATTAACATTTAGGGTATGTTTCAATTTAATTTTAAAACAATAATTATGATATTTGATGAAAAAACATTTAAAAATTGTGAAATCGAAATATTTTTCCGTGGTAAAACGTAATCGAACGTCAGAAGGAAACAGTACCCTTACCACGACTTTTTTACGTATTCGATGTAACATACTATATTGAGTATTTACTATGAAACTTCCTAAAAATCAACTTACTAGGTCCACCCGTCTCTGAGAATATCGGTAGTGACACACTGACAGACAGACGGACAAAAGAGTGATCTTATAAGGGTTTCTATTTTTCGAGTGCTTCAAAAAGTCATAGTAGGGGTACAGTACATGCCTTCGCTCAAGATGACAGCTGTCATGAAACCAAATAGTTTGCATTTAATACTACCTACGTCAAACTGAAAATGAGGTTAGTACAAACAGGTACTACTACATAATGTTACCGATCTCCTTTACCGAAGACTTCTTCGATGTTACACTTCTATCGCGCTTTTCTCCTGCTATAGTTTGAATTATGAGTTCAAGTAGCGGAAACCTTAGATAGTAAAAACAAAAAAGAATTATCCAAATCGCTTCAAGAGTTTACGAGTAATCAGCGAACATACATAAAAAAAATATATATACGTGACGAATTGAGAACCTCCACTTTTTTTGATTTTGTAAAAATCATTTTTTTTCCCAAAATTACGTAGCCCTGCCAGCTACCTAATAAAAAAAACTGGGTATTTTGGTCAAGAATTCAGAAAATTGGATTCATAGGACATCACGTTCCTTCAAATACCCCGTTTCCGAGACGCTTTAGATATTTGGTGTGAAAGCATTTTTTGTTCAGCGTAATGCCTGCTATCAATATGTAAGGATCTCAATGTGCATCGCGTTATTTTAAGTATTAGTATTTGTTCTGTCCAATTGCCTTTCTTTTTAATAATTAATATTATTATTTGATAATAAAAACAATGTAAAATATTATTTGCACCAAAATAGATTATTATTTGCATGATGTTGGTATTATAAATACTATAATAACCTCTTATATTATTAATTGAAGAATATGAATCGAGACACAAAGGTAATTGATAATTATTTTTTCTTTAATTTACAAAAATCTAAAGATAACTAGGAAGACAAAGAACGTTGAAAGTTTTGTACGAATAGAAATTGGACTTAGTTTTAGCTTATCATATTGTTGTTTATTATGTTTTATTTGTGAAAAATTAACAAAAATAGTACATTGTTACCCAAGGTGTGAAAGTCACTCATTGAGTCCCGAGACGGAGTTTGGCGCCCGAGCGTAGCGAGGGCGCTATTACTTCGAGGGACTAAATGAGTGACTTTCACACCTTGGGTAAACAAAACAAACCCGAGGTAAACACTGTGCTTTTCATTACGAATTAACATAAAATTCTTCCTAATAACGAGAGTGAATGAGAGACTCCATACTACCTGATCCTCTTACAAGGTTGGGACCAAAGAGGTTGTACATTATGTAGATTTTTTGCTTTTGCTATTTGTTTTCAACATGTTTTTAATACTCAAATAGGTACGTCGGTACTAACCGAAGAGATTTTTATAAATTAATTTATCCAACACTGAGTGATGACGCGAAGTCCATAGATTTAAATTACAGTTTTTGTAACACGGTTTGTCTAGAAAATGTTATTTACACAAAATAGACAATCATAAATGAAAAACCAGATTAAACTTAACACAAAAAGATAATAAAATAACAAAAGATAATACTAATTAAAATCATTCAAAATGCAAGCATTTCCCGCCAGTATTTTTACTCAAGAAACGACACTGACCGCACGGTCACATAAAGCCACATCTGCAACATCTTGACAGGGCGCCGGTAGAGGCGCAGCATGGTCATACGTCGCTTTGACCATTTTCATCTTTACATTTATTTTATTAAATAATAATAATAATAATAAGCCCGCAGGGCACCTTGAGGCGAGGTGTCGGGGAGTAGCGACCCCGCGGTTCCCGAGTGCTCCAGGGGGAAGCAACCGTTCCTCATCTCCGGCTGGCCTTAGTTGGCTGATCGGAGTGAAAAATGACGAGGAAGCGGTCCCCCGCCTCTGGCTTGCCTTCACCGGCCGTCCAGAGTGGAGTCGCAAGAATACGTTCGAAAGATATATGCCGCACGTCAGTGGTGAGTGGGCCAGGTAGGCTGGACCCTCAGGGAGCCCGTGACCTGAGTTTAAAACCCAGTGCGGCATCACTATCTTTAAGCCACTCTCGTCCCTGTTGCCCCCTTGCTGTAATTTACTCAGCTGATTAGGGTGGCCCAGTTTGAGAGTTGGCGAGTCTCTACCTGCCACTTTTACATGTTTGTTGAACATTGTTACGGCAGGTGCCATAGTACCCATAGTTCCCCAGTATCCAGTCCACTACCATCCCATCACAATAACCCAAGTAGTAGTTTTCTCCTGTAGTTTATCAATAGTTCTATTCAAACCGGAGATTGTCCTTGGCTGCATTTTATAGTGCAGACAGGGATAATCGGCGGTTTGATGTCCACATCATACTTTGCCATTAAACTTGTTATTGTAAAGGGCCTCTACGTGTTGGCTTCGGCCCCACGCATGCCTTCCAAAGGTCCGGGACTCCATAGTCCCGTGATATAGGACATATAACAAACAAATAATAATAATAATTTATTGAACAAAAACATGTTTACAATTTACAAAATGAATCTGCTGGCATTCGACTAGTCGAGACTGTGTTCCGAATGCCAGTTTCTTCTCCCATAGTTGTGAAACTAAGTAGGTAATAACCTGTTTTCGTCAAGAAAATTTTAAACAAACACTGAATGATAAAATAAAATATAAAAAAAGATCTACAAACAGGGATGCGGGCATTGTGTTGATAGGGAAGGATAAAGAGAGGAATAGGATGGGTTATGTGGGATAGGATTGGGGACATTGTTGTTTTACTAGGGAATGATGTGAGGGAGTGAACATATTATTGTGATAGTGCACAGGGCTTGATTTTCCTACGTCGTCGCCAGGAGTCTCAGGACTCTGGGTACGCGGGTTTGCACCTGGACATGTGGATTTAGGTGTGAGAGGTGATGGGGTGTGTGCAAGTTCATATGTATGAGTGTAAATAAGTTTATGTTTAGTTAGTTTAGGTTAGTTAGTTGTTATATAAGTTCGATATTAGTCAAATATATATCTCTCCAAATCATCATAATCAAGTTTACATATCCAGTCAAGTAATAGGGACCTGAAAGTAGTTATATTTAGTTTCCTTATATTTAGATTTTCTTTAGAAAACTCGTGCATGATTTTATTATAGTTGCATGGAGTCACGTAGTTGTAATGTTGTTGCCCGAAGGCTGACTTCATGAAAGGAACTGGACATTTATCTATTCTCTTAGTCACATTGTCTGGAAGGTAGGGTACAGTTTTGCTATGATAACGTCTAAGGCTGTCAATTAAGAAAAGTTGTCTAACTGTTAAAACTTGTGCTTTGCTATAGATTTCTACCGTCGGATGCCTGAAAGGTAATTGCAGAAGAATTTTAATAACAGCTCTTTGGGCTCTTTCTAATTTAATAAGGTGAGTCTTTGCAGCGGATCCCCACGTACAAATACCATATCGGATGACACACTCACATAGGCTTTTATATGTTTGTATAAGCAATGGCGTGGGGGCTACAGCTCTTAGATTTTTGAAAACATAAATAAGTTTCCTCACCCGTGTGCACATGTATTCTATATGCTGGTACCACTTTAGGTTGTTATCAACCAGGACTCCTAAATACTTTATCGTGTTTGTGCGACTCAGCGAAACACAGTTACATGTATCTGGGAAACGGTTATGCCTGTTGCATGGGAATGTATGTATTTTTAAAGTGAAGTTCGGAGCCGGTTCACCTATCCTAGTTTTAGAGAAACAAATGTACTTCGTTTTGCCTGAGTTAATTGACAGTAAACTATTTTCAAGCCATTTTGTCACTGTTGCTAAACCACTTTCAGCAACACCACGCAGTGTTGGCCAGGTCTTTGCATGGAACAGTAACACTGTGTCATCGGCAAACATGAGAATGTCGAGGCTAGGTTTAACGATGTTGTTTAAGTTATTGACGTAAACTAGAAACAGGGTAGGACCCAAATTGCTGCCCTGAGGAATTCCATAAGTGCACGATAAATCCTCACTGTCTCTGCCATCCACACGAACCTTTTGTGACCTATCCAGCAGGTAAGTCCTAAACCAGCTATGAACCAGACCTCTAACGCCGATTTTCTCAAGTCTATTCAGCAATATATATACTGATACAGTGTCGAAGGCTTTTTGGAGATCAAGAAACACTCCAAGACACTTTTTACCCTGATCTACGTAGTTGGTTATATTAGAAGTTAGTGTCAGTAATGCATCTTCTGTGGATTTACCTCGCCTAAATCCAAATTGGTTACCGTGTAGCAAGCTGTTATTTTCAAGGTAATTTATTAGCCTAATGTTTACAATTTTTTCGAGAACTTTAGACAAAGTACATAGGAGTGAAATTGGTCTGTAGTTTGTTGGTTCATTTTTACAACCCGATTTATATATAGGACATACTACGGCTTTCTTAAAGATTTCGGGAAATACGCCAGTTTCAAGACTAAGGTTGCATAGAAAAGCAATAGGCACAGCCAATGCTGTTATGTTAAGTTTGAGTATTTTAGTAGTGATTTTGTCCCAGCCTGGTGCAGTATTTAGTTTAAGTCCCAGTACAGTGTTTCTAACTTCATCCGGATCAGTAGGTGAGAATGACATCGAGTTGGCAGGAGAATTGGAAAAGACATCGCTAGCCGCTAACTCTAGTTCTGTCATGTTTATTTTAGTCATGATATCCATGGCTAGTGTATTGCCCACCGAAGTGAAATAGTTATTGACTACGTTTAATGATGCTTCAGGAGTATCTTTGATGCTTAGTAACTCGCTCGCTTGGTTTTTATTAGAATTCATATCGCATACTTCTTTTATGACCTTCCATGTCTCTTTAACGTTCCCCCTACATCTAGTAAACCTCTCCTGATAATATTGTCTCTTTAAATATTTAACTATCGCATTGCAAACATTTCTATACTTCTTGTATTTATCTTTTGATTCATAATCTTGCCTTATTTTCATTATTTTATGTAGTTTATCCCTTTTTCTTATACATTTTACTACACCCTTTGTAATCCAAGGCTTAATGGGTTGATTGCGTTTGGGAACTGTGGTTAGTTTTGAGTTAAGATTAATTAATGTAATCAGGGTTTTTATTAGAATATCTGCTGCTATGTTCACATCCCTACTGTTGAATAGTTCTCTCCAGTCAATATTTGAGATTTGTTCTTGCAATATTCTATGTGCTACAGTGAGTTTAGAGTATGCTACACTTTTCCTACTAATGTTGGTACGATCTATATACAGCAAGATTGGTGAATGATCAGTAAAGGTTTGTTCGAAAACAAAACATTTCCAAACATTGCTGCATTTGACCATGAAGTGATCTAGACAGGTTTTATGCCTAGTTGCAATTGTTATACCTTGAATAAGACCGTACATAGCCATTAGGTTTAGATACTCATATGCAAATCCTGTTAAACTATCGGGCAAGATATTGATGTTTAAATCCCCGGTTAATATTATGTGCTTAGAGTTTATATTTTGTAAAAGACAATCGAGTGATTCCAGAAAGGTAGTGGGTAATCTAAAGCATGGTGGTCGATAAGTACAGACAATAGTGTAATCTGTTCCAATTTCTATAACTAAACAGTTACCTTCAGAGACGATTGGCTCGTAGCAGTGGAAAGAAATGTCCTCACGGATGTAAACAACTACGCCGTCATTCTGGTTGTAGCTATGCTTAGACCAGAACATAACATAGTTATTAATTTCAGATGGTTTATAGTTTTGATTTGTCCAACACTCTGTGAGAACCAATACATCTATATCAATATCTAGGCTAGTCAGAAAAGCTAAAAACATATCAAGATTGCAATTTATACTTCTTATGTTCATTGTTATAATAGTTAGTGACTTATTATAAGCATTATTTGCACCTATATTCTGTCTACAACTACCTCCAATACTAATTTGACTACAGCTCGAATGGGTCGCGCTATCCAAATCTTCATCTAATAAGCTATTTAATTCGTTGAATTTTGAAAATAACAAAGTACTGGAGACTCAAATAAGTTGATGTAGGATTAAGAATTAAGATTATATTATTATGTCTTATAGAACTATGGGAACGATACGTCATATTATCTGTTCTGATAATTATCTGGGTAGACATAGTAAAATAAATGCACAACTTAATGTAAAACATAGTAAACACTCGTCTTTGCTTGTCGTTATCATTTTTATTTGGAAATAGTAGGTTATTATAGGTAAAGTTATGTAGTAGGTACAATGTAATTATGATTATCTGAGGGTAAGTATTATGTGTGTATGGATTTATTTGTGAGTAATATAGTATTTGTGTAGGTATAAGGTAGGAAACGTAAAGGAAACATGGTGTGTTTGTGAACTGTTTGCACTCCACTATTTTGGTATTTAACTTAATCACTTGACTTTTTTTACAATAACTGTAGGTATAAATAATCACGAAATTGGTAGAATATGAAGTTAAAAACACTAAAAACGTTACACAAATTAAACAACTAATGATTGTTAGTCATTCTGATGACATCTTATTCAGATCCTCTTCACTATTCACTTTGACAGGCGGCGATCCCTCTGTTTTCCTCAGATAAATAACTCCTCTGGTCGTCCAGCAAAACAAGTACCCACGGTGCTTCGCAAATTCCCTAGCCATGTAGAAGAGTCTTTTTGTTTTTGAAGTAAGGTTTTCAGAGATATAAATCGGTCGCTGTCAATAAGATATCTTGAACTAAATATATCTACCTGAATTCGATTACTAAGAAAAAACCTATTATGTACTAAACTCTGGCAGTATGGATGAGCCGTGCGAAGCCATAATTGTTATTCTTTGGTGTTACCTAAATCAAGGAGGTTAGGTTTTTGAAGTCCCTAATGCGTAATGATACTGATACTGGCTACAAACACATTGCACAAGCCGCGCGAAGCCATAATTTAACATGACAGCTCTCAGTGAAAGCGATTTTCCCTAGGGCCGAAAGTTTTTCTTTCTACACGCTCTTCAGGCATCTTTAGACCAAATTTCGTAGTATGAGTAAGCCTAGAATAAGAATTGCCTTTGCCAAATCAATTAAAAATATAGTTTAAAAACAATGTAACTACCTATTTGGTTTTATAACTTACACCGAATGATAAATTGTATCTATGCAGAAAAATGCTAGGTATTCTAAATAACCCAAAACCACATCGCGATCGAAGTCGCGGGCAACAGCTAGTATAATATATGAGTGGCTGACAAATCTTCAACAGAGCTCTTCAAATTGTCGAAGTATATCTGAAAGTCTTGAAGGGATTTTTCGGCTCTCGCTTTTTTAATGTTCTGTGTTGATCTTACGGTGAGCTTATCATAATGTCTTATTAAAAAAAAATTGACCAAACAGTCACCTGGAGGATTGCCATTAAAAATGTCGGCTTTATTATTTTTATTCAAATAATCAAATACAATCAAACGGAAATCTAACTGTGTCAATGGAAATCCAAATTCATATGCAGCAATAAGCACTTTTACGAATTGAAGCTCCTCTTCCTCTGAAAATCGGTATCGTGGACCAGGCTTGTTAGTGTGTAATTTTTTTGCTCTTTTGTCTATTGTGCGGCGTGATATTCCAAATTGTTTCTCCGCATCGTAAGATGTCACATTTTTCTTACGAACCATTTCAACTGCAAGGCTGAGCATCTCTTCAGAATAATTTTTATAGCTCCTTGCTCCTATCCTTCTTCGGTTTCTTTTAGGTTTTTTAATTTAGGATGACCCATATTTAATTGACCACCAAAAGTATTGTTAGTCTACATGCATTAGTACCGTATCATGTTATGTTAATTGTATTTGATATAATTGCATGTTTACAAGCAATACAACTAGGTACACAGATGAACTTAAAATTTAATACTGTGTCTCTGTATAAAATTTCATAGAAATCGTTAGGGTCGTTTCCGAGCCACCCAAATTAAATTTATATACTAGCTGCGACCCGCAGTTTCACCAACACTGGTGAATCACCGATCTCGATCTCGGACTTACACAAGTCCGAGATCGGGTTCGGGACAAAAAGCCTATAGCATCTCCACGAACCCATCTATCTCCTCCATACTAAAATCTTTGCGTAAAAGCGTAACAAAGAAAAAAAACTCACTTTCGCATTTATAATATTAAGTTAGGGCAAGAATCGCTCATTTAAAGTAATACGATTCTGTAAGTTCTCCTAAAAGTAGATAAATAAAACAACATCTTTATTTATGGAGTCGCGTATAACCATCACTTTTTTCTTACGTAGTCGGTTAAAAACGGAGACAACCCTAGCCACAAGTAAAGACGCCACTACAAAGAATGTGGCAACTTTACCTAACTTCAACTATCATTACCTATGCAATTTTCTCTTAAAATTGATTAGCAACGACCACAATAACAGCTTCCACGTCTTCCCAGGGATGTTTTCTTTAGCATATATGAATTTTACTTACCTCCGCCAAGTAATTTCACCAGAACAACTAAAAGTTTCACTAAAACCCGCGGCGACAACTGTCCCGTGTTTGTAAACAGACGCTAATAACTAGATATAAAGGCCACAGCCGAAGGATGCAAATAAAAAAGTATTTTAAATACAAAAAATTAATTTATTAAAAAAATGTTAGAAATAATATTACAATAAAACCGACAATCAGTTCGATGTTGTAACTAAAAGTGGCGTGATCCCACGCTGGCCATCCGGTGTCGCGTAACCGCTGAGTCGGCGCCTTGGCCGTGGCTGTTTCCATGAACGCAAATAGTAGGTAATATAGTGTCAGCGAATATCGGGTTGTACCGCAGCGTAACACCTCCCCCCTCAGATCAGCAACTAACTATTCGAGTGTTTTATTCGAGAGGGTTGCTGATATGTTTCCAAGGTCTACTCTAATCTTCTCAGGGTTGATGTTTCTAAGAGCTGGAGCAGGGGTAGCAGCAACGTTTGTTTCTTCGGGATCGATAGCGATGTTACTTGTCTTCTCTTTCCTTAAATGTTTAAAACGTCGGTACATCAGTGCGATACTGAGTGCACTTGTACTTAATAGTATAGTATAGAAAGGAATTGTAGTGTGATAGATAGTCTGATCGCTAATCTGTTGTAGTTGAACGGGAAGCTGTGCAGATATTTTAGAGTTTATATCGTGCAGATTTTCCAAATTGATAGAGTTAAGGACGACAGATGGATTTTCAGAGGGCCTCGACTCGTCATACTGAGGCATTTCCATAATCTTGATAACATGTCCTTTAATTTGATCGTTTAAGTTGCAGGTGGTGAACTCCGGCGTTTTGACGCAGCAGTCGACTGGGATGACGACTAGGAAGCTTCCTTCGAGTGTGCGATATTGTTCTTGTCCACAGGAGATCTGGATACGAGTTGGAGTCGGGAAGTTCATCGTGTAATGTTTGTCGTCTAGTTGTTCGACGGCTTCTTTGGTTAAGGTGACTGGAGTCAGTTTACAGGATTGATTGAGTTCCTGTTTGATGATCAGCCGCTGGATGCAATCAGGATCTTCTCGAGTTTTGTAGTCGTGCTTCGACTCACAGAGAAACCAGGAATTTACCTTCGGACATTCTGTCTCCATGTACATAGAATCAACTCCAGAAATTGCTATATAAGGTAAGGTAGGTATGTTTATTAGGTATTAGGGATAGTTTATAAAGGTTATAGGTTTTAGGATAGGCAATCGGCACCTTTACTACTACAACTATTGTCTTATTGGAATAGAAATAACCTAACTTAATTACGTCGTAGATATCTCTAGAATCTAAGTCTAAAATTTCGCCCTTGGGATATAAATTCCTAAGTCGAATAGTTATATTTTTAAGATCACTTAAACTAACGATAGAATGAGGTGTGCTCGATGCACGTATGAAGGCTAAATTATATTCTAATTTAGTTGATTGAATCCGGCGTTACTTTTCGGAACTCCATATCTGTAATGGAAGTATTAATATTTAGTTTTTAGTTCCGAGCCTAGTGCCAAAACACAAAATGCAAAGTGCACCGCCCTCCCGCCCACTTGAAGAGGCATGCAATGAGGACAAGCAAAAGTTAGTATTAGTGACACCATTCATAAACCACGACACGTGTTTCGCGTCTACACGACGCATCATCAGGATTGGACCCCGACCGCGCTATATGGGCGACAAACGTTAGATACGACGTCGCTCTCCGAGATGTTGCCTCGCCGAACGCTGGAACAAGAGTTCTTGTAGGCACTGGCGCATCTGGCATTAACATAAAGTTCACTTCTTTTCGGCGTTTCATTTCATACAAAAGCCCTATTTTTACGAACTAACTTTAATTGGGACGATAAATTTTCAGTTGAGCTAGTTGATGGTTGAGGCTCTGTCGAATGTTGTAAGGAAACTGTAGTGCTCTGGTCGTTTATTACCCTAAAATAAAAATAAAAACATCAAGCTGTTATATGTGTTCCATTGTTTGTAAGTGAAAATATTATTACAAACTGAAAATTTAATTACATTTCATCACCAGCATTGGTTATTTGGCCACTGTTGTTACCTCGTCGACCATTTCTTTGACCACGGCCTCCTCTTTTACCACCACCACGTACCCGAGGCATGGTTACTTGGTTAGTAAAAAAAAAACATGCAATAGATAAAAAAGTTAAACAATAATAAAATTTAATAATGGTCAAAGAGTCTTAATTGACTTGTATTTTAAACCTAAAATTAAAAGTATTTAAAACTCGTGAATCTTCTTACCTACTAACATTTACTTATTAAATAACTGGTGTTTGTTTTTTTTTTAATAAATAATAATATCTAATAATCTGATGTTATTTATTTATAATAGGTAGGGTAGGTAGGGTAAGTATTTATATTTTCCAGCCATCATAATTAATTGCAGAAAAAACATTCGTCTGAAGGATAATGTTCGTATATAGCAAAATTACATACTTGACACCAAAAAAAATTGCTATCCAACAAAAATTTTATCATTTCTCCATCATTGGTAATAACAAAATGTGGTGTCAAATACTGGTTTATATTGTGGCTACAACCAAAGCATATATCACGTTTAATAAAATGCGTTAAGCGCCATGGGCATATTAGCCCTTCATCCCAAAATAAGTAGAAATCTGTTCGATCGAAGAAATCATCAACGTCCAAGAGAATCACCATTTTACTTTCATATATATTTTTGTATTTTTAAAAGATTACTTTTCTAGCCTAAAACAAATAAAATTATAAATTAAAAATAAATATCTAAAACAAAAATGACATAAATAGGTAACCAATATTTTACTCATACTGATTAATTATTGGTAGGTATCGACGCGACTGAAATAAGTGTGCCTCCTACCTTACTTACATTATCAAAATCACTGTAGACATTATAGTACCCAAGGAAAATCATGCAATATCGTCGCGATTTATTTGGATTAATCCTACGAAAGGTGAGCCAAGATCTTATGGTGTTGAATCTTATGTAGTCTAGTAAATTCAGAAAATAATTGATTGGTGAATTCAGTCCCTTGGTCGGTCACTATAGTTAGGGGAACGCCATGATAAGTACAAAAGTTCAAGAGGGCTTGAATAACACTTAGAGCTGTGCCATCTCGGAGATAATATGCTTGAGCATATTTTGAGAAAGCATCCACGAGTGTAAGGTACTTTTCAGTTTGGACTGTAAATAGATCAAGATGAACGATCTCAAATGGTTTTGTAGGTAGTGGTACTATATTGTACCTTTGCTTAATAGGATTACGGTCGTATTTGGCCTGACCGCATACAGTACATTCATTTATATACTTTGTTACGTGCTCTCTCATTTTTGGCCAATAATACCTAGATGATAAAGCTGTATAGCATTATAGCTATATAGCTGTAATGCCACGATGATTGGTTTTTCCCTCATGATATTTTTGAATAATTTCCTGCTGGCGTAAATATTCTTTGACATTTTCTAGTTCAGTTGTAGTGAGAACTAGGTTAATAGAAGAACTTTTAAATTTATCCTGAATAATGGGAATGATTTTATACATGGCTTAACGTGGATGAATTATGATGCCCGTTTTTAATTTAGGACCTACAAATTCTTTAATGGCAGTCACAACGTCGTCTTCGAGGTTGGATTCAGATAGTTGAATTGTCGTTCTAGTGTGAGTGTCAAAAGGTTTTGTCACGGTCGGTCGTTTCTTTATGTCACCTACCACTACAAAACATATCTGCCTATTAAATCTATTCAAGGGCTCTTCTGATATAGGGACTTCTAGGATGGGACCTTCAGCACTAGTGTGCGCTGTTGCTGTGCTAGAGCCATGCAGCGATGGTGGTTTTTCAGAATGATTAACTACTACAGAACTCATATCCTCGTTATTGATCTCAATCCGGGATAAAGCATCGGTATTAGTGTTACATTTGCCTTGCTTATATACTGTAGTGAAATTATATTCACTAAGCTTGAGTCTCCACCGCGTTAACCTTGAACCGGGTTCCTTAAGGTTCATTACCCACTGTAAGGGCTTATGATCAGTGACTATTTTAAATTTTCTACCGAACAAATAGGGGCGGAAGTATTTAGTTGCCCACACTATCGCTAACAATTCTTTTTCGATAGTACTATAGTTAGTTTCGCTAGAATTTAGGGTCCTAGATGCATAAGCTATAGGTTTGTCACTGCCTATAATTCCCTGAGAAAGGACAGCTCCGATGGCGTAGTTGGAAGCGTCAGTCGTGAGTATAAACTCTTTGTCAAAATCAGGGTATTGCAAAAGTGGGTCGTTGGTCAGTAATGTCTTGCACTTCTCAAAGCAGTCAATATATTTAGCATCATTGTATGTAATTTTGGAACCTTTTTTTAAACATTGGGTCATAGGTTTTACAATACGTGCAAAATCGGGAATAAACGTACGGTAGTAACCTAATAAACCTAGGAAACGCTTAATTTCAGTAGTGGTTTTAGGAAGTGGGAATTTTTGAATAGCAATGATCTTATCCGGATTAGGTTTTATCCCGTCTTTGCTTATAACGTGGCCTAGGTAAGCTGTTTCTAATTTCAAAAATTCCGACTTGTCCATTTGAACTTTGAAGTTTGTTTAAGAACAGTAGCCAATTTGAATGAACCTAATTAGTAGAATCTACGACCTATGAATTAATTCCTTAATTACCGTACAAAATAATTCACTCACAGAATCACAGACCCATAGGTCAATACTAAGAAGGTTAACTTGACATGAACCACAATAAGTAGGCACTTACCATCGATGTACGGTCTAAAGGTTTTTAATGACAATTCCGGACGCCGACGAAACGTATTCACTTAACTAAATAACTGCCACGACTATCTGTGAGTTCATGCGACGCGCAGTGTAATTCCTCCCTCCGCGCTCCGGGTAGCCGGCGCCGCGCCGTTAGTGGCGTGATTATTTGAAACAACATAATATTTGCATCTCTTTTTCTCATTAATGATAGAACGTCCAAGCCCCTGTCCTGCTGGAAGGAGCTTCCGGAAGGACAATCCGACAGACGTGCGTTCTGCCAGCAGTACGCAAAATTTTGTGGACTTAGTATGAATATCAGAGGCTGTCCTTCTAGCAGTACTTGACTTTCATGCGTGATAAAATTAGGCAGGGGTAACAAACATTATCTTTTTAGAGGTATAGGTAACCAGAAATTAAAGTGGGCAATTCTTGAGATTATAGGGTAGAAAATAAATAAGAAAATTAAAAAAGTAAGCAGAAGTCGCGTTTATTTTAGGAAAATAAAAAACCAATTATGCTGGAATTCCATTCGTGATGTGGTAGGTGAAGCAGTTTCTTCCTGTCTGCGGAGAGCAAACTATACATTTTCGTTGAACTCTCTTTCTGTCATCTGTTTTTGACAAAGCTTGAAGAATGTGTTCTCCGCTATGAGCGATGTTCTCATGTGGCGGCGGCTCATTCTCTTGTCTGTTTTTACTTGACACCCGACTCCTTTTGGTTTTCTTTTAATTTTCATAACAGCTGGCATGCCGTCTTTGAAGTACCCAACCTCTTCCATACCACGCGAACATGGATTCATCCACTGTTATATTCCAACCAGGACGGATGGTCTCTTTTAGTTTGTCATTCACCATCATTATCAATGTTCTGGTGTTGCGCCATTTGTCACCATCATCGAGGTCTGAGGGTTGTGTGAAGCGTAGTGCCATGAGAATGATCTCAAATCTTTGGCGACTCATTCCAAATATTTGTCCAAAATTAGGAGGGGAAAATATACCTTCTGAGGTGGTATTCCACTAGCATCGTCGTTCTGGCAGTTCTTGAAGAGTCATAGCGCATACAATATACCAAAAAAAGTTAATAACTCCTTCTCGTTCAACAATTTTTGTCTTGCTGGAAACGAAGAGTTGGTGCATTGAATTATGTAACCAAGTTTCTCTCGGGGAAATACCATAAAAAATGCATCCTTCACACTTCGTGCGGGCCCCGGTGGTACTAGCATGGTAGCTTTGAAATAGCCTTGTTGTCGTTGATCGACACGTATTGCTTCATGAAAAGTCCAGGTAACACCCTTTACAACGATTGTATTTCCAGCAGAAGAATTTGTTGCGCTGCTCGTACTCGAAGTCGGATGTACTGAAATAGTCGTCTAGTCATCTTCACTCGAAGAAGAAGAACCCGATTCAGACGAAGCTGAAATAGAATATCATTTCATCAAAAATATTTTGTAGCAAACCACAAAATATTCAATAAAAAAATGTTGTCAGTCCACGCAAATAACGAAAGTGAACATTGCAAACAGGCAACGCGAACGTCCAAATACTATTTTTCTTCTATGGCAACGCTAGAAAACATAAGCTAACGAATAAAATAAAAAGGTGTGTAGGTAGGTACTTACAATGTTCTTCATTAGTATTTGCTTCCAATAAATCGCTTTCGGTTTCAACAATCAAAACTCCAACGGGCACGGTTGAATTTTTTTTGTCAATTTCCCAATATACTCTCGCGTAGTTATTTTCTACCTTTCTTACAGTACCCCAACAATAACTAATCTCGTAGTTATCACCAAAATGTTTGCGACTCCAGGTATTTAGGCCATCATTTTCGTCAAAATATGTCGCTTTGGCGCGAACGCGGACCCCACGTCTTATACTTGCCGCCATTTTGGCCAGACTGATCATAGAAACACGATTCAAAAACTCGCTGAATTAAAAGAGACGCACTATACATTAGAGTTCATCGCGTCCTGCTGGCAGGCTTAGAAAGCCTCTTATAACCAAAAACATTGCGTCCTTCCGGTAGTACGCAAAGTCCTGCTGGCAGGACTCTGGACGTTCTATCATTAAAAAGAGTGTTTGGAATCGTATCTCAGTGCGTAGAAAATAATTTGTAATATATGAAATTTCACTAAAAGTCCTTTCTGAGATAGGATTTCAATATTTTATCAAAGTCACACAATTAATTTTGACTAAAAATCCTAAATGAGTTAAGACAAGTCATATTTTTTCAAGTTATTATTTAGATATGTTAGCTACCCAAGTGTCTATAAGTCCAGAACCAATGTTCATACAGATACGTGAGTAAGAGAAAATCGTAGACAACGGATGCAGGAAGAAATTGGTAGTCCTAACTCAAATCGCCAAAAGAATGATATAGGATAGTTAGTCATGCGAGGGACGATATTTGGTCCCGTGTTGTGAATAAAAATGTCTTAATAAATTAGCTCCATGATTAAAAAAAAGGAATTATGAAAAAATCAACATCACATAATAGAAACTATAAAATGTTAAAGTAATTAGTGAAATAAAAAAGTAATTATGAAATAATCAACATCACTAAGGAACTATAAAATGTTAATGTAATTAATCAAATAAAAAGTAATCACATAATAGGAACTATAAAATGTTAAAGTAATTAGTCAAATAAAAAAGTATTAAGAAATAATTAACATCACATATAGGAACTATAAAATGTTAAAGTAATAAGTCAAATAAAAAAGTAATAATGAAATAATCAACATCACAAACACATGAACTATAAAACGTTAAACTGATTCGTCTAAAAAGTAATTATAAAATAATCAACATCACATAGGAACTATAAAATATCAAAGTAACTAGTCAAATAAGTATAATAATAATTATGAAATAATGAAAAACTTTACATAGAAAAAGGAGATTTTTAAATCAAATATGTTAAATTATATATTTTTTAAGGACCTCAATGTTATATTAATTATTGTTGCATTTTAATGAATTTATTACAGCTACATCAGTACAATCTTAGGTATTAAAAGTAACATATTCAGCAAATAATTAAAAATAATTAGAAACATGAATATTGAAGAAACGATTAAAGAATATCACATTTGTAAACAATCAGTCATGACTTACAATTACTAATCTATCCCTACTGTACCTTTCGATACTGCGAAAGACTGCATAAGATATGCTATACTGACTAAAACAAAAGTATATTATTTCTCAATTACCTAAATTGAGAAATAATATACTTTCGTTGCGGTCAGTATCGCATATCTTATTAATTATAAATGTAGCTATGTTTAACAAATTAAAAATATTAAGTATCTTCTTAGTCTATTAGTTTTATATCAATCACTAAACTTGTAATTTTTGTAGGATTACAAATATTCAAAAGTTTAAAGATAATCAAAAATATTGTCATCAAAATCCCAAAAGTTCAGTACTGGATTGTTTTTAGAACTATGACTATCGTGTTCTGATTCGTTTTTCAGGTTGTCTTCCTCTTGTTTATTTTCTTTCGTCATCTCTACTTTTTGTTTTATGTGTTCTTCTTTCTCTATCTTTTCAGATTTGACTTTATAAATATTGGAACAGGATGGTTGTGGCGATTCAATTGAAAATATCCGACTCTTTTTATTTTCTGCAGTTTTTAATTCGGATAGTTTTTTTATTTTTTTTTCTTATGAATAGCTAATTTCTTCTCTTTTTCTTTAATCTCTTTCTTTTCTTTAGAACTGACTGGTTTTATCAAAACATTTGAGAGTATCTTAAGCTTTGTCTTATCATTTATGGGGGTTATTTCCTTGTGGTTGTTGCTGAATGTTATCTCTATTATTAATCCAATCGATTTTTCGTAGCATACTCAAGTCTTTAGTAGATTCAGAAAGACTTCTAACTTGAACGTTTGAGTTGCTAGCCACTGTATAAAATCCCAAATGTTTTCCGTGTGGACATAAAATAGGTTCTTCAATACAAGTGTTTTCAACGCAGCTCAATGTCCGAGCAGCAAGTTCATTAGAATCAAATGTCCAAATGATTTGATGCATTTTCATACATCCAGGAAAATTGTTTATCTTTTGAGGAAACAACAGATCCTTTTCGTAGACGTCATATTCAGTTACAGTCTTTATTATAATGCTACGAATGCTTTCAGATACAACAGCCATGAAGTCTTCAAAATCTTTGATATCTGTACCATTACTGTGAAATCGTTACCATTTCCTGCACTGCCAGAGAATCAGAAAGGCAGCACTGACGAAACAAAACTCATTGTAGATTTAGGTATAGGTATCGGACTCACTGTGTTGTTAGTAGACTTACTGTTGTTGTTATTCAGTCTAATGCTTCTTCTTGACTTCTCTTTGAAGGTTTCATAGATTCAGCTTCTCTTTTAGTTCTGAATATGTGAAAATGCCATAGAGCATTATTTTGTTGTCCTCGTCGTCGATAATGCCAAAGTGATTCATGGTGTACTTGATAGCAACATAATCAGGTAACTTGCCTCGTCTACCAAGTTCCTTCATCACTAGTAGATAATCTTGGCACGACTCACCGGGCTTCTTTCGCCTCGCACGCATCATTTCGTGTACGCCTTTCTGGTCGATAGTGTCCGGAAATTCTTTCATCAGTCCAGTCTTGAGATCATTCCATGTTTTCAATACTTACATTGCAAGGGATAATTATGATCCTGGTTCCTTTCCACTTACTTGTTTACTGCATGCGTATGTGTATACATTTACCATTACACTACTAATTGTTGAGAACAGACTTACCAAGAGGAAAAGTCGTAAGCAGATCAAAATCTATGACACTTGTTGTCTGTAATGGAATCTGATTAACTTTTTATGTTTGGGTCAGTCATTTATGTTGTTCAGCGATATGTTTTCATTTTAGCTATCGGGAACTAATGTAGAAGATTGGTCAGTGCTGTCGCCTAGGTTATTCGATAGCACGGGATAAATTAAAGAAACGAATAACTTAGGTACATAATTTATTTAGTAAAGTGAAGTTAATATAAATTAAAAAAGAAGTTAGTTATCAGAAATTTAAAGTTTTAAAGTTAAGTTAATTTAGAGTTATAAAGAGTAGAAGTTAAGGAGCAAAGACTTCCCGTAAGGGGTCGTAATCAGAAGGGTTCTGCCGTACTGGTACTAAAGATACTCTCTCTCTCTACGAGTTCATGGCTCACAGTTATGAAATACTAGGGACTCAGCTTAGGTGTTCAGGAGTCGTCCAGCTGGTGAGGGGTTCGGTTGTATCAATCGCCATCAAGAGGGTGTCCTACGCCAGCCATCCTCCGACCTCAGTGGGTGCCTCTTCCACATAACTAGGGCCACGTCAAGCAAGCCTCTCTGATGGTGGGCAGAGTTTTATGCCCAGACTTTGTTCCCTGAAAATATTCAGTACCAAGCGGTTACCAGACGGACCGATGACTGTCGTTCGGTAAAGGCCTTCTCCGTCAGCGACTGAGTCTAGTTTAACTAAGTGCTAGTCCTTGGAGGCGGCTTACAGAACGACAATCGAGGGGTTAAGACACAGTTTAGGTAGGTACCTAAATAATTATGATTAAAATTATATAATAATTAAGTTCCTTAGAGGAAAGTTTAGAAAAACAGGGTTTCCTTTGCAAGGCAGTGCAAGGAAACAAGTCTGCGGTGCTTTTGTCAGCACAGCAACATCAATGCTAGAGAATAAAAGGTTATTTAGAGATAACACGCGCCGAAGAAAATCCATGTGATTGTGTCGGGGCGTGCTTTCTTGAAAATAAAGTTATTAATTAAGTTATAATTAAAGTAGACAAGGCCTAGGAACAGGCTTGATAGACTTACAAAAGGCAGACCAGAGAAGCGGGCACGAGGTCCGATTCACGAAACACTGTAACTGCGCTATTTTGTAAATAAATTAGTTTTAAGTTATTTTAAATTGCTTACCTATATGTAGGGAATTAGGAGCAAGCGAGATAATCCCGGCTCAATGTAAAGCTTCTAAGAATTTATTAATTCGGAGTTAAGTAAGATGCAGTCTCAGTCAGTCTCAGTTCGCAAAAGAAAGTGAATCCAAAAGAAAACCAGGGTGGAGACATATGTATTATAGCAGAGGAAATACGTCATCTGACGAGTATTCCACAGACAAAATATATTGTTAGATTCTACTTTAGAGTTAGTATTTTGCCTGTTTGTTTGTATATTTAAATGTAATAAGCTAGATTTTGTAGGAAACTAATTATTTAAAATGTTTAATTAAAAGAAATAAAATTGATTTTGTAATTCTCAAGTAACTCCATCTATTGGTGGAAAGCAGCAGGAAATGGGGTTGCTTATTCGAGTAGCAACGATAATCTTTCTGGAAGGTTCTATAATTTATTTTATCTCTGTATTTAGTAATTAATGATTGATTAAAATTAAAGGGACTGTCTAAAGATATCGGTTTATTATAAATAAATAAATAAATCATTTATTCTGTACCCAATAGTAACATCAATGTTTGTCGTTGGAATCTTCTTTTAAGCATAGAAATGCTTGTATCAGAAGATTCCGCACTTCCTTAACTATTACATAATATATTGGTTAACAGATAATAATACTTTAGTAACAATCAAAAAATAAAAAACGTAAACAATAACTTATTATTTTAGAAAAAAATGTAGGTAGGTGAAGCCAATGGTCGCATCGAACTTTGTACGTTCACTCGACAGTTAAAATTGTGCGCGACACCATGATTGTGCGCAGCACGATGAAGCACACCCCTATAACTAAATTACTTTTTTTTAAATTAATGAATAAGACTATACTAAATAAAAAAATAAAATACACTATAAACTCGTAGAAAATAAAGATACGTAAAAACCCTATTAATTTTTATATATTACATATTTTTTTTTACTGTATAAAATAGATACATGATTATAATTATTGTTATCATTGAACTTATTGTTTTAAATTATACTATTACTTTAAGTAAATTTTCAGTGTCATCATATGTCATATCTACAATCCAGGTAACTAGCCGTTTCTTACATTCATAAAAGGTATTAGGATATAGATCTAATAATTTATCAATCTTATTATATAAGAAAGCCGACTGTTTTACATAATGATTTCTAGCGAAGGCAGTTTTACAAGTGGTCGTAATAATTTTATCCTTTCTTCTTCTACTAGTTACTGTAGGCACATACGGTAGCTTTTTATGTAATTTTAGGACAGCTTCCATGATAAATATTTTTCTTACTGATAGTAATTGGCTTAATTTGTAAATTGTAACAGTGGGAAAGCGGTATGGTTTAAAATACATTAATTTTAACAGCGCTCGTTGCGCTCTTTCCACCTGTACCATTTTGGTTTTAGCAGCACCACCCCACACAGCTATACAATAAGACAAAACAGATTGACTCAGTGCAATATATATCCTCTTCAATAGCACCTCCGGTGCCACATGTCTCAAGATCTTAAATATATATATCATTTTCCTAACCTTATTGCTGACGGACTCAATCTGTTTGTCCCAGCAGAGCCGTTGGTCCAACATGACACCTAAATACCTCAAAGAGGACACCCTACCTATTGTAGGACAGTTACAATTTGTGTTTTGTTTTCCACAGCTATGTAGTTGTATCCTAAAGTTGTTAGTAGGTTGAGTTTTATTATAAATGGTGTAGCACATGAAGTGAGTTTTAGATGTATTGAGAGTCAGTAAATTGGTATTAAGCCACTGAGCAATCCTAGTAAGTCCAAGTTCTGCGTCTTTATGGACTTCGTTCCACGTAGCACCAGAAAATACCAAAGCGGTGTCGTCGGCGTAACATATTGTTTTGGTGTCACCTGTTAATTGAATACTGCAGAGGTCGTTTATATAAACAAGGAACAAGGTTGGACCCAGAACACTACCCTGAGGTACACCGTAAGTAACAACATGTTCATCACTCGTGTGTTGGCCCAATTTCACTCTCTGCATTCTATTAGATAAGTAATCCTTGAATAGATCTAGTGATTTTTAACGTATACCAATACTTTCCAGTTTTTCCACAAGAATGGGAACATGAACGGTGTCAAATGCCTTCTTAAGGTCCAAATATACGGCTAAGCACTTTCTTCCACGATCCAATTCCCCTACAATATAGGAGGTTAGTGCAGTGACAGCATCTTCTGTTGACTTGCAACTTCTGAAACCATACTGTGAGTCCGATAAGATGTTAAATTTATTGAGATAATTTACTAGTCTAATGTTTAATATTTTTTCTAAAATTTTGGATATAGAAGGCAGAACAGAAATTGGCCTATAATTATTAACTTCGTCCATGTCCCCACCTTTATGAACTGGAGTGATAATAGTTTTTTTTAATGCCAATGGGAAAACACCCTTCCTAAAACAAAGGTTAACTAAGTGGGTGATAACCGGGATCAACTCTTTTCTAGCTAATTTAAGAAAACTGGTTGGAATGTTATCCCAACCGGGGGCACTATCTGATTTAAGACTCATAAGAATTTCACTTATCTCTCTACAGTCAGTTTCCATTAGTCCAAAAGAGTTGACCTGTTTATGAGTATTACAAGCTGTTTTGTTTGATGCGTCTTTTAACATGTTTTCGGCAAGGTTAGCTCCCACGTTAGCAAAATACTCGTTTACGCAATTTACTGAATCAATAGGTGAATTCCTAATGTTTAGTAGTTTGGTGTTGTCATTATTTTTCTTTGTATATGTAATGGACTTTATTGTTTTCCATAGAGTTTTATTATTCTTACTCGAACTTTCCAATTTATTTTGTTCATACCTACGTTTAAGTTTCCTTAGTAAATTATTGCAGAAATTCCTATATCTACTGTAGCTGATTTTCAAAATTTCGTTATGTGGGTCAGATCTTACTTCCTTTTGCAACTTATTTCTGTGTCTTATGCAACGTAAAATGCCAGTGGTTATCCATGGCTTTATGATACGTTTACTTTTAGGAATATAGGTAGTAATCGTATTTTCTTTTAGAGCCTCCGAAATTTTATTTATAAGATTATTGACGACAGTATTAGGATCATCACATATAAGTAACTCAGGTAAACTCTTATTTGCTAAGCTTTTAACAGCTTCATTAAAATCTGTAATAGTTTTAATTTTGTAGGACACATTTTTAGAAGTTAGGCCTGATAGATTCATATAAATCAATGAGTGGTCTGTAACCGTTGCGTCTATTACGGCAATTTGAGCTAATAATTTATCCTTTTCAAGTTTTAAAATAAAATGGTCTCAACAGCTGTTTTCCCTGGTGGTAAATATATGTCCTGGTAACATAGCATGTGTGGAGAGCATGTTTAGGTATTTGTGACGGTTTCTAACTTCATAGCTTTGTTCATTTTCTCTCATAATTATAATTATATTTAGGTCTCCAGTCAGTATGATATTTTTACACGTTCTTAGAGTTGTGAGATATGTATCAAGTGAATTGATCGTTTACCTTGTTTACTGTTAGATTAAGTTAGTTTTAATTGTCAGAGAGAAATAAATATAATTGAATAGCGCGCCATCTACCGAGGTTGGGCGGCGTTATTACAGAAAAACTCCATACGAGTGCAACTAGCTTGGAGCTCTGAGTTACTAGCTCTTCAACAAAAGAGGGCGCTGACTGTCCTAAAAGAACCTATTTGCTTATAATTATTTAGTTTATTTTATTTAAAATAGTCTATTTTATGTAGGTAGTTAATTTAATTAGGAAGAAATACGAAAGGAGTTAGTACGACGATGTCACACATCGTGACAGTGCCTGTGCTCGGATTAGTTACAGTATCTGTAAGAGCGTTTTCACATTATCCGATCCGATATCGGTGTCGGACGACGATAGCTGACACCATGTGCTATTTTCACATATTTCCGACAAAATCGTTCCGATACGGCCATTTAGTCGATAGCTTAGTGCGGATAAAAATTACCCTTTATTATTACAATTTAACCTACAAATATTTTTTAATTACAAATTGAATGTCTCAAGTGATCATTACAAATGCAGACGCATTGCATCTAAATTGATCGTTCATTAAACGCCAATACGTCGTTCTATTTTAGAACTGTGACAAACAAACTTGGCATCTACACCGACTTATTCAAATAACAATGTGTGTGAGTACTTAACAACAAAAAGTGACAACAGTCAATTGGGAATGATTTAGTTGATCATTTAGGTGGTAATGATCGTACTTACGCCAAGGATACTGCGGCCCGTCCTGATAGGACGATCCACCACCCTCCATGGCAGAACGTTGAGCATCCAGTGGACGTCGTCGATGTGGATGTACCAGATGACGACTAATAGAGGATCCATAAAAGGAATGTCCAACAGCGTTTCACCAGTACGCATGGGGCGCGGGAGGAACGGTAAGTTAACCATTTCTTGTGGCCTCAATTCGTTTGCGTTTTGATAAAGGTTGACAGCGTGGACAAACAGATCTTGTTCTGTTAATTGGTTTGCATCCCCAGTGGCATTGATAAACAGTTCTCTGAAGCTCAAATCGTCGTGGATGACGGTGGTCATCAACCAATTACAGAAGTTGGTGTGTCGGACTTCGGGAGCTTGGGTGTCATTGGGTTGCGCATGATCATCTAGTGTAGAAAGTCTGGCGATTGGTGTCGAATAGTTTGACGATGCTACAGCTGTGGTGGATGCCGAGTCATCCTCCGACTCAAGTGAGCTCGGGTTGTCTTGATCTACTGGCTCAGACAGTTCTGGGCTACTTTTAGTGATGAGAGGCAAAACTTCAGAAAAAAGTCTGTTCAATCTTCTTGCCGGCAACTGCGAACTTCCAGGGACGTCGTAGTCTGAACTGATTAAGTTTAAAATTCGTATAGAGTTATCACCGGACTTATGCATTTTACGACTGATTGTACCTATTGAAGAAAATAAAATTTATATTAATAATTTAAATTGAAAAGCTTTTATTCTGGTGGAGATAAAACCAAACATAGGAGTTAACTTGTAAAATACCTAGATGTTATTGAGCTGGTGTGCTTTCAGCTGTGTTTAATATACCTACATACATAAGTAAACAATTAATAAAAATATCAAGAATTAAAAATATTTATTCATAATTAAAATGAGTTAGTAAATATTTATTAATGAAACCAAAATTATAAGTTTACTTAAATACTCAAATCGGTATCTGGTTCAACTGCTTCACATATTTCTATAGGGTCTTCTGCATCTACTGAACGTCTCGAAGGGTTTTCTATTAATCTTTTATAGTAAATTAAATTTGGCAGCGATTTCCAGTTTTCTTCTAAATGTTTTTTTAGTAGATTATCGACATCTTTTAGTTTACTATCCTTAATAGTCACTGCATCTTTCTCAATCCTACTGGGTTCTAGATTAAGAAACGATTTTTTTTTTTTTTTTAGGATGGATTTATACACACCATGGTCACTATTATAATGAATTTCCCCTTTTACCAAAATTTTGTTATTTTGTGTCCTCGACAAGTGGTATCGCTTGCATGTTGCAAACTTAAAGTGCCAATTTCTAGGTGGTTTCATCAAATCTTGAAGAGCTGTTTTCCAATCTAAATTCGTGTCGAACTTTATTAACGTTCCTCGATTTTCAAATATTGCTTCGTATTCTTCTGGGCAAGGATCTCCTCTTTCTGTTTTACCTCTTTTTTTATGTTCCCGAACACCCTATCGGCTGGTAGAAAAGAGTGTTAGGGTACAGGGAATATCAATTATATAAATCTTACATTTTTAGGAGCTTTGGTCGGCTTCTTATTTTGTGCCCCACACCCATCTGCAACTAATCTTATTGTATTAATATCACTTTTCGTTCTTTTAAAAGTCGGTAAAATGCACTTGCCTTTAAATTGTGGACTCTCTTTTCTATTATCAATATATTTTTATGCTAGTATCGATTTCAGTTTTTATTCTTTCCGTTAATTCGGTACACTTTGAGCAAGTGTCAGTTCTTGGCGACCCGAATCCAATATTAAAACATGTGTTAAATATTCGGCGAAAGTAACATTCTTTAACTCGTAATGCAGTTTGGTTGGAAAACAATTTCCACATCTTTCTGATATTTAAAGTCGCCGGCAAATATTTTTTTTCTACTGTTGTTCGGCAATAGTGAGATTACAGTAGAGGCAGATTACAGTACTCGAAACACTCGTAAACGTTACGACTGTTGTCCATTGCGTTAATTTAAAAACTGCACTTGTTTTGTATTCATCAGTGCGTGTTACGCGTATAAACCGTCGTTGAACTCTAGAGGTGACTCGGTAGTGAATTTTACAGGAGCAAGGTTTAAAGCTTTAAGGGGTCCTTATATATGACCCCTTAAAGCCTTATTCTATAGAAATAGATTAATTTTAAGTTCTTTTGCGTTTTCTACCCTTAAGACATATATTTTAAAATATATAACGATAAATTTTATTCGTTTTGGTTTTGCGAAATTATCCATAAACTAAGAAGACTGCCACAGTTGTGCCATTGTTATCTAGAATTGTGACTCAAAAGTTCAAATGTGACTAGAAAGTACTACTTACCCTACATAGGAAAGACCATTAAATAAAAGAAAAACTGTTATTTTCATATTTTTATTATAGAATACAGTCTTAAATATCGCACTGCTAGAACAATACTGTATCAACTCAAAATGAAACTTTTTTTAGAATCGACCAAAAACTGATTGCTGACTTCCTGTTGCACATTTTTTTTAAATGAACACTGTATTAAGTTTATCAATAAAATCAACGAAATTCTGCATTTATAAATTATTTGAAAGATGGCAAGTTATTGAGATATTAGCAATTTTCGAGTTAATACTGTATTGTCTGAGTATTTTTTTTTAAATAATGATATATTTTTAGTTGTGTAGTTATTTGTGAAATATTTTGACTTACTGCAATATCACTTGGCTTTTTTTCTATGGTTTTAGGTAACTTTTTGGAGTTAAGACAAATACCTTACTATTTTGAGACTAAGGTTAGGACATAATTAAAGTCAGATAATTAAGACAAAGAATGTATTTATGAAAAAATATTAAAAAAGACTTAGTTTTACACACATGTTGCACTTATTTAAATAAAGAAGTAACGAAATAAACCTTCTAAAACAAAAAAATATTCTAAAAACGAGATCAAAATTGGCAGGTTTGAAATTAAAATTATTAATTAGGCATTTATTTTTAACTGAAAATCAAATGTTTTGTATTTTTCATGTTCTTATGTAATAATCAGTCATTACTACAAATACTACCTAGTTGCTAATTTAATTAGTATGAAAATCTCAAAGAAATCTTTACAATTGCTTACAAATTACGGAGCATTACAAATCACGGTAAGAACTAATACTAATTGGTTCAAATTAATCAATCAAATCTCGATAGTAAGATTCATAATAGGTCCTAGGAATTATATTTTTATCAACCAATTCTTTTATATCTCGTTTTTTGTTTTGTGCTAAAGGTATCTTGCTTATGTATGCTGGTGTCAAACCTATAGAAAATAATATCGGTTGGTTTCCAGAACGTCGTGAATTCCGCACAAAAACTTTAAGGTAATTTTCATCTTCATAAGAATTCTTATAGAAAAAAGTCATTGGATGTTCTTTTTCAACACGAAGCACCTTAATATCATGCCATTTTACTTGGTTTCTATTCTCGTTCACATTAAAATTATTACCCCATTGTTCTTGGAGTAGTTTGAGATCAACAAATTTATCATTGGTCATGTCATTAACTCTATAAGGTGGTCCGGTCTTTTTAGCTGTCTGAATTAAAGTGGAATATTGTTGCGGGACATAGATTGGTCCAGATTTAAGAAAACGCTTCACTTGCTTTTCAATTACGCTATGAACGTTGTCACCCTCATTTTGAGAGTGACCACGAATTAAAAATTTGTGGGTTATACTTTTGACATTTAATTTCTGCGTGGCATATGCGTAGGCTGTGAGAAGATATTTATTCTTTTGCTGCCCACAGCAGTTATCAGAATAAAATATGAAATCAAGTTCTGCAGGATTATTTGCCTGCGTAATTTTTTCTATGTAATTCAGTATGCAGCTCCCAATTTCAATTGCACCTCGTTTTCCCTCGATTTCATTCCAAAAGTAACACTCAACGTTTTTAGCATGTAAGTCGCTGACAGTAAAGTTAAAACAATTAATTCGACTTTTGTAATAGAACACAGAAATTTGTCCTTTTGGCAGCGGCATTACAGCCTGCAAGTCGTAGACTGCAACAATTGTGTTATCGACCCTAGCCTTGTCGTTTTCTTTTTCTCTTCTAGACAAATCTTTTTCTTTTAAGTGACTTTTGTATTCTTCACCAATTTTTTGTTTTCCTTCTTCATCGGCATTATTAAAACTTTCACATAGATCACATTGATCTTTCTTTGGTATGTGGAATGAAATATTGAAGTCTCTATTAAAAATGCGGTTAAATGTGGATGCAGACGCAAATGGTAAGTTTTCTTTAGTACGAATTTCTTTATAATCTCTGTATAAATCAGCTAAGGATTTATCACACTGAATGTATTCTCGTGATGTCTGGGCTCTAAGATAATGTGACTCGATTCTTGGTATGCTATTGATAAAAGTTTTCACACTGGCATAGACCTCTGGTTCCACGGTACGCTGATTACCGTGTTTCCCGCGCAATTCGTCCTGTACAAAACCAGTTTCTGTTTTTTTTGATAATGCAGTAGCAATGGGTCTGTCATTTATTGCGAGGGTATTTTTAAAAAACGTTTTACAAACTCTAATATGAGTATGGTTTAGTTGTAAATAAAATGCAGTATTTAATTTGCGGAAATCTTGAGTGCATGAGTATCTGTACTTTGGTTTAATTTGTGTAGTATGTCCTATTATAAACTGTCTTTGTTTTTGCAAATCTCCCAAACTCCAGTAACTATTAAAAATATCTTGCCTCGAGTTCTCATCTATTTTTGCACGACAATTTAATCGACATTTATCTCCACACGGTGGACCTATCTTCCTTGCAGGCACTTGTTTTTTACCACTTGATATGTAGTCCTTACCTGTGTTTCGAAGTGTTTTTGCAATTTTCTTTTTCCAATTCGCTTCATTTCTCACCCTCTTTTTGCCTCTTACGATTTCCTGTACTTCTGAAGCGTTTGCCTCTGCTGTAGCCACTTGAGCTGCTGCTCCACAAGAAGAAGCAACGGCATTTAAATTATTTTCTTCTTCGTCATCTGAGCTACTTGATGAAGATTCACTGGAAGATGAACTGGAACTACTTGTAGAAGAGCTACTTGTTGAAGAACTACTTGGTTGTCTCGTGGCTGTGCCCTGAAGTAAACTGGGAACTTTACCATTTGACCCAGGAATGAAATGAGGGTCGCAATCCGAATCGTCAAAATCACTCTGATCACTATGCAGGGGTGAAATGTAGTATTTTCTTTGGTTGGATTCAGTCGTCGATGGACATGTACTCTCTGTATCGTTGACGTTAATTTCTTGAAGGACTTTCGCAGCTTCGTTGTCATCATTCTCGGATAATTTGTTGTTTGCCGTCTCTGGAGTCAACAAAGAAGGCGAAGAATTCAAAAGGAGCGAAGTTTCTTCGACAGGTTCGTTGTTTTCCTTCTCCTGCTGATCGCTGGACGTCTTGGTCACCATGTCAACAAGCAGTCGCCCACGCTGCATGCTACAAATAAACAAAGTAGCTATGTATTTAAGAAGTAAAGGAACCTAAATTTATTTTGTCTCCTAGAATGTAGTAACTCTAAATTATTAAAAAACCATGGATAAGAGGGTCTTTTTATTTTGACTCAACATGTCTGTTTGAACGTGTATTTTAAATACTGTTAGTAACAACAATATTTTATTTAAATTTTAATGAATTGCCACTAAAAACTTGTTAATAAAAAATCTTCAATAAAACTGTATTAAGTCTAAAATTACTTACTAAATCAACAAGCATGTCGTAAATAAAAATACTACTTAAAATCGATTCTTTGTGAATCAACAATAGTGCAACAACTAGAAATACACCAAGTTTATGTTTAAGTTTAAATCAACAATAATGTGTTAACTCGAAATAATAGATGAATTTTTACATACCTGATTCAGCAATAACGTTGCAATCCAAAATATTGTCACGTCTGACACGTCTACACCAGTCGAATTCCAGTCGTAACTAAAGATGATGCAATGTTGCGCGGGGTGTAACAGCAGTCAGTCAATCATGAACAATGACTTTTAGCGCCATCTCTTGTTTGTTTCTAGTACTATATGAACGACGGTTTTATTGACGCGTAGACAATTAAATTTTAAGTATGAAAAATGAGTTATCTCAAATGGATCATATTTTGAGTTGATACAGTATTATTCTAGCAATGCGATATAGTGAAACAAAATTATAAAACGAAATAAATGCTCTGAACCCACCCAGATAGGTAAAATATATATTTTTTTAATAACAAATTTTAAAGGATAACGATAGGATGATAGTCTGTCGTTATCTTGTCGTGGTTTTATAAAAAGTAGCTGAATGTCTACTTTAAATTATATCTCAGTAATTTTAAACAACGATTTATTTACAACAACGTAGATCTTGAGACTATTCAATTATCATAATAGTCATAGTAGGTAAGTGTTCTTATTTTCTTAATTAGCGATAATTTAGTAATCATATTGTCTAAATTACACGTATGTATATATTTATTTTTTAATATTAATCAACTTGATAAAAAAAAATCATAGTTGTACAAAAATTAGGTACTTTACATATGTATTTAGATAGGTACTTAACCAAAAATACCTTTCGTTACCTAAATAGAAAAAAAATATTCAGATAAGAAAACAATTTGTAAACCAATATCAAAATCTTAAGAGAGTTTAAAACAGTAAAAAATTGTAGTACAAAAATTCTTATTCATAAATTCTTGTCACAAAAGATATAAATTATTATTTTCTTAATTAGTTTTTAATAATACTTATGACTTTAAATCGTATTGCTAATATTACTCGTACTTTTGGCAATTTGAGATCTATTGAACACGCAGGGTATTACTACGTTAAGGAGGTTCACCTTAATCTAAATTATAAATTGAGCAGTTAACAAAATTTGCATCGTTTTTTATCTAAATAGCAAAAATATACCTTCTTATTAATTTTATTTTGTATATTATCAAAAAAAATCTTAAGAATGTAGGATATACTACTAATTTGTAGTACCTACCTACTTATAAAAACAGTCAACAAAAAAGAAACAAGCTTCAAAACCAATCACCGATTCATCATTCACGAATGAACAAGTAGGAACAACCATTATAAACAACTGGTCTTACCGGGCTTGTTTTACACAATTTCCTATACAAAAATCCCACAGGTAAGTACTTCACTTTTATCTTCCTCAATGAAGGCTTTAAAGCTATGTTTTTTTTCGAACGCTAAGCTAGCTAAGGTAAGCTTAAAAAATGTCCCAATGTTTGTTTTTTTGTTTAATCTAAATGTTGTTTTTGTAAATCTATTACTTACTAATTACTTACTAATTAGACATTTATTAAACTACCGTACTTTTTTCGTAAAAAAAATCATGGCTCTAACTAGAGCTTTCATTGAGGAAGATAAAAGTGAACTCAGTTTGTATGGAAAAGCTAGGCGTATGGTGTTGGTGGCCTCTTAAAGATTAATATAAAAGTTTTCATAATAACGGGGAATAATATTTGCTCCAAGTAATTGCATTAAATCATTTTTTTAGCATCCGATATTTTTATTTGTGAATCAAAAGCTTGTTTTAACGATATCCTATGACTGGGCAAAGAAATATTTTTTTCGGAAAAGTTTCTTCCGCTTCTACGCACCATAGACAACTTTGCCTCCTTCCATTCGGTAGCCTCAAATTTCAATTTATACTTAAATGTATGGCCATTTTTTAAAAATTGTACGATCGATATCTCTGTAATCTTTATTTGTTCTCCATTTAAATTCTTATTCAAATTAATATTTTGTTTTGCGGTCACATCCTTCCAATCATAAAAATCCGTAAAATTCATTTCGTAGACTACAAATGGATTGCCTTTTATTTTGGCTCCTCTAATCAAATTCACATACTGATCAGGTGCATACAGCGGCCCTGACTTCTTGGCTCTTTTTACACATTTTTCTATTAAAGAATGTGCGTTGTCCCCTTCGTTTTGGCTGTGACCACTGATCAGAAATTTGTGACATATAGAGTTAATATTTAAAGTTTCCACTGCGTAATGGTACATGTTGAAAACATACCTAAAAAATATTCAAAAGTAATAGAAAATAATTTTATTTTGTTGATACAATTGAAAAAGTATTTTAAAAAACTTACTTATTCTTCTGTTGACCACAACAATTATCGCTGTAGAAAATAACATCTGCGCCTGGATGCTCTTCAGCAACTTGTACCAAAAATGTATACACACAAGTCCCTATTTCTGTAGATCCTTTACCGCCCAAACCTTCGTGCCAAAAGTCCAGGCCCTTATAGTGAAAAAATAAAATTCAAATATAGGTGTCGCCACCCCCTTGATTTGTTACACCTACCATTCCTATTATGTGTAAAAAATTTCAGCCCCCTATCTTATATACAAGGGGGTGCTCATTGAATTAGAAGTTTCTGACAAAAAGTTCAGGATTTTAAGTAAAACATGTAATTTAAGGTTTATTAATATACAAGTATTTTAATCAAATAAGGGCGGCCACATACATCAGTTTTCCTGATTAGGAAACCGTATCTTCCCTAGCTCTTCTCATATTAGTAGATAAATCATTTTGGACACATGAAGTTTCATCATCTTTATCGTTTGCATTAATTGCGTTAAACGGCAGCTGTTCATTTACTGCAATGCAATTTGCTTCATTACTACTCTCATCGCCCAAAAGTGATTCCTTTCGTTGTTTTTTTATAGCGGATTAAAATCAGGGTCATTAATAGAGTCATCTGAACAAGAAAATGGATCTACATCTTTCGACTTTTTGCCCAATGCGATATTTGCGAGTGGTTCATCTGAAGATGAATCAGAGTTATGGTCTGACTCTTTCTCTAATGGACGATTTTTTTCAGTCATTATAATAATACCATATTACCATTTTCGTTCAAACAACATTTTTACGGCTGATCCAATACGCATCCTATCACCCTTTCGCATACATTTTAGGTCTTTGGTCGACACGCAATTTTTAGTTCCATCACGCCATTTGACAATTACATCCATTTTTGGTTATTTATCCAAGTAAGTTTGAACCTATAACCAAACAAAAATATTTGTAAATACAGGTATAATAGCCCGGAGTTATATAAATTTTGACTTATACTCGTATACAAAACATTTTATGTGTTGTTCTGTTTAAGAACAGTAGCCAATTTGAATGAACCTAATTAGTAGAATCTACGACCTATGAATTAATTCCTTAATTACCGTACAAAATAATTCACTCACAGAATCACAGACCCATAGGTCAATACTAAGAAGGTTAACTTGACATGAACCACAATAAGTAGGCACTTACCATCGATGTACGGTCTAAAGGTTTTTAATGACAATTCTGGACGCCGACGAAACGTATTCACTTAACTAAATAACTGCCACGACTATCTGTGAGTTCATGCGACGCGCAGTGTAATTCCTCCCTCCGCGCTCCGGGTAGCCGGCGCCGCGCCGTTAGTGGCGTGATTATTTGAAACAACATAATATTTGCATCTCTTTTTCTCATTAATGATAGAACGTCCAAGCCCCTGTCCTGCTGGAAGGAGCTTCCGGAAGGACAATCCGACAGACGTGCGTTCTGCCAGCAGTACGCAAATTTTTGTGGACTTAGTATGAATATCAGAGGCTGTCCTTCTAGCAGTACTTGACTTTCATGCGTGATAAAATTAGGCAGGGGTAACAAACATTATCTTTTTAGAGGTATAGGTAACTAGACATTGAAGTGGGCACTTCTTGAGATTATAGGGTAGAAAATAAATAGGAAAATTAAAAAAGTAAGCAGAAATCGCGTTTATTTTAGGAAAATAAAAAAACAATTATGCTGGAATTCCATTCGTGATGTGGTAGGTAAAGCAGTTTCTTCCTGTCTGCGGAGAGCAAAACACATCGCGGACCACATTAGCTCGCTTTCTGCTGTTTCTTGTGGATTCTTGAGCAAACTATACATTTTCGTTGAACTCTCTTTCTGTCATCTGTTTTTGACAAAGCTTGAAGAATGTGTTCTCCGCTATGAGCGATGTTCTCATGTGGTGGCGGCTCATTCTCTTGTCTGTTTTAACTTGACACCCGACTCCTTTTGGTTTTCTTTTAATTTTCATAACAGCTGGCATGCCGTCTTTGAAGTACCCACCTCTTCCATACCACGCGAACATGGATTCATCCACTGTTATATTCCAACCAGGACGGATGGTCTCTTTTAGTTTGTCATTCACCATCATTATCAATGTTCTGGTGTTGCGCCATTTGTCACCATCATCGAGGTCTGAGGGTTGTGTGAAGCGTAGTGCCATGAGAATGATCTCAAATCTTTGGCGACTCATTCCAAATATTTGTCCAAAATTAGGAGGGGAAAATATACCTTCTGAGGTGGTATTCCAGTAGCATCGTCGTTCTGGCAGTTCTTGAAGAGTCATAGCATACAATATACCAAAAAAAGTTAATAACTCCTTCTCGTTCAACAATTTTTGTTTTGCTGGAAACGAAGAGTTGGTGCATTGAATTATGTAACCAAGTTTCTCTCGGGGAAATACCATAAAAATGCATCCTTCACACTTCGTGCGGGCCCCGGTGGTACTAGCATGGTAGCTTTGAAATAGCCTTGTTGTCGTTGATCGACACGTATTGCTTCATGAAAAGTCCAGGTAACACCCTTTACAACGATTGTATTTCCAGCAGAAGAATTTGTTGCGCTGCTCGTACTCGAAGTCGGATGTACTGAAATAGTCGTCTAGTCATCTTCACTCGAAGAAGAAGAACCCGATTCAGACGAAGCTGAAATAGAATATCATTTCATCAAAAATATTTTGTAGCAAACCACAAAATATTCAATAAAAAAAATGTTGTCAGTCCATGCAAATAACGAAAGTGAACACTGCGAACAGGCAACGCGAACGTCCAAATACTATTTTTCTTCTATGGCAACGCTAGAAAACATAAGCTAACGAATAAAATAAAAAGGTGTGTAGGTAGGTACTTACAATGTTCTTCATTAGTATTTGCTTCCAATAAATCGCTTTCGGTTTCAACAATCAAAACTCCAACGGGCACGGTTGAATTTTTTTTGTCAATTTCCCAATATACTCTCGCGTAGTTATTTTCTACCTTTCTTACAGTACCCCAACAATAACTAATCTCGTAGTTATCACCAAAATGTTTGCGACTCCAGGTATTTATACATTAGAGTTCATCGCGTCCTGCTGGCAGGCTTAGAAAGCCTCTTATAACCAAAAACATTGCGTCCTTCCGGTAGTACGCAAAGTCCTGCTGGCAGGACTCTGGACGTTTTATCATTAAAAAGAGTGTTTGGAATCGTATCTCAGTGCGTAGAAAATAATTTGTAATATATGAAATTTCACTAAAAGTCCTTTCTGAGATAGGATTTCAATATTTTATCAAAGTCACACAATTAATTTTGACTAAAAATCCTAAATGAGTTACGACATTTAGTCATATTTTTTCAAGTTATTATTTAGATATGTTAGCTACCCAAGTGTCTATAAGTCGAGAACCAATGTTCATACAGATACGTGAGTAAGAGAAAATCGTAGACAACGGATGCAGGAAGAAATTGGTAGTCCTAACTCAAATCGCCAAAAGAATGATATAGGATAGTTAGTCATGCGAGGGACGATATTTGGTCCTGTGTTGTGAATAAAAATGTCTTAATAAATTAGCTCCATGACTTCCCTGCAAAAAAAAACAGAAATATCTAAAATTAATTAATTTTTCATCCTCCTACTAATTGACAATGTCAATTTATTTGAAAATGAGTCCCGCGGTTTCATCCGCTTAAGTCCCGATCCCGTGGGAATATCGGAACCAAATGTAGCCTATGTTACCCTTGGATAATGTTATGTAGCTTTCTATTGGTGAAAGAATTTTTGAAATCAGAGAGTTAACCACAGAGTCCTTCGCTACTATCAGGATTCAATATGCCGCCCGATACACAAGATAAGGCTTTACTCCCTTGGTTAATAATATACTCCTCAAGTAATTAAAAAAGAATGAAGAAAATATGAAGAAATTCATCAAACGTTTTCGTAAAAAGTTGTCTGTACTCTAGAGTCTGGAATCCAGACTCCCCTGTCCCACATGTCAGCAAAATAATCAAAGCAAAGTAAATAATTAAACCCCTCTTTAGTGCTTGTGTAATACTTGAATGGCTATTTTCTAGATAAATTAATTACGAATTAGACGATAGCAAGACATAGGTAGGTACTTACCTAATTATATTTGCTTTGCCTATACTTACTAACAACAATGACATAAACCAGTTTAACCAGTATTAAATGACCTAATTATACTCATAAAATAATTTAACAAATGTATTTACATTCATATAATAGTTACAACCTTCCATTAGACACTTTGATTTTTTTGTTTGCTCGTTGTATTCAAACATTGAGTATACGTGGTTTTCCTTGTTTCTTCCCATAATGAACAGCCGCACGATTACTCCGAGTAAAATAAATGAAATGCAACACTTGTGATACAAAGAAAACCGGTCGACATGCGAAAAAAATACACCAATACGCAACACAAGCTCGTCCGACTCACATAGTGAACGCAGCGCGACTAGTACCCACCCAGCGCGACGCGACACGGGTCACACCCCCCTCCCCTGTACCATATCTTTTTATTCCGTGCAGTCGACTGTCAGAATGTTTGAGCATTTTTTAGTTTAACTGGTTAATTCAGCTTTTAAAATCGGTTAGCGTTCCGTTCTCTGTATTAACCGGTTATCGATATCATTTCGGTCAGTATCATAACCGTTCAAGCAATTAACCGGTTATGTGATGAACGGAAATTTAACCGGT
Organism: Idaea straminata; assembly: GCA_951213275.1. NCBI lineage: Eukaryota > Metazoa > Arthropoda > Insecta > Lepidoptera > Geometridae > Idaea > Idaea straminata. Next base: position 2,093,731 of record OX577862.1, read on the forward strand.
TTTTGAACGATATTAACCGGTTTTCGTTAACCGGTTCCGATCCCTGCTCTTGAAAATGGGTAGGGTTTTAGCAGAGCGGATAGGTTGGGGTAGAGAATTTCAAAGAATGACAGAACGAAAAGAAAAGGATTTTTGTAGAAAGTTGAATTGTGAAGGGGAGCTTGATGGAGAAGGGGTATCAATGGATCGGAGTTGTCTAGTATGAGCGTCACTAAGGAACTTAAAACGTTCTCTTAGGTAAGGGGGGTAATGTGGAAAAATAATTGTTACAAAAATTAGAATTATTATCTATCAATCTAGAAAATCATCAATATTTTTTTGTATTTAAAATGTTAAATGTGTATGTCTTTTTATTTTATTCATTTATTATTTAAGTATTTTTAAATTTCATGTATTTAATTTGTATGGAATTAATTCTAAAATTAAGAATAAAAGCTAGGAAAAATAATGAACGACCTCAATCTATTTACCACTTTAACCAATTGCAGCAGACATGTTGCATTAAAAAAAAAGACCAGATCGCTTTTACTGTAGTGTGATAGAAGTGCAAGCGTTTTCTAAATAAACTAAATTAAATTAATTGTTTAACGGTCGATCCGATAAATCTATCCAATTTGTAATTCAAAACGTTCACGGTATGCTATTAAAAAATTATGGAAGAGATATCGAGTACTCAATTTTTTTACAAAAAATGTGAGAACTCGATCCAAAAAAAGAATATCTTTGGGCTTGTAACGTGGAAAAAGAATTGTTACAAAAATTAGAATTATTATCTATCAATCTAGAAAATCATCAATCATTTTTTGTATATCGACGCTTGAAAGGCAACAATTACTAAGCGACACAGAATAAACTTTACAGGAGAGTGATTTAAAATTAAAAATTTTCTTTAAATTAAATTAAAATTAAATTAAATTAAATTTATTAAATTAAAAATTATATTAAAATTAAATTAAATTAAATGTATTAAATTAAAAATTAAATTAAATTAAAAATATCATAAAAAAATATTGCATATTCCAATTAAGGTTTTGTACATCTTATGTATTGTATATCTTATGTATTACGTACAATACATATGTATTGCATTTTTGTAGCTATTTTTAGGTATAACAATGAGCCCTATAGCTCTGAAAGAATAGGTACTTTACGTTGCTTAGATAAAAATATCCTCATTTGATCAGTAGTTAAAATAATATAAGCTATCGCTACAAGTAATGTAACAACAAGTAAAATTATGTAAGATTATATGACATGTTTACTGCAACATTTATAATTATCTAAGGTATCGATATATTTTGTGAAGTAACGAGTAAAAATAATTCAATTCATGCACCTAAAAATTCATAGACAAGAATAATCCACTAAATGATATAGTAGTTTCATGAATAAAACAAGGTAAGTTATATACTTAAATGTTGTTAACGTTAAGTATCTTCCATACAAAATATATCTCAATTCTTAAAATCAATAATAAATTTTAGTTAATAACCGACAATTATTAACTAATAATTAGTAAATAATGAAAGTCGACTATAATTATTATATTTTTTATTAAAAAAAAAAAATTCTTATGCAATATTAGACGGCTCTTACTTACCACATACATAAATAAAACAAACTAAAAATAACTTCTTGGGGTTTAACTACTATTTTTAATTACTAAGAGATCAATAGGGTGCAAGCAAACCGAGTTACAATATTCTATAATCACAGTACAAAAACATAAGTAAAACTTAAAATTAATAAAATTATTCTTCACAAACAAAAAAGCTCTAATGCTCTGAATTATAATAACATAAGATATCATAAACTTTTGGTAATCAAAACATGATTGTGAGATCACAATAACACAAAAAAAATAGAAAAATTAGCAACTTACATAATTTTAACACAGGAATATCAATCAGTCTCCAAAAACAAACAAAAATCTGAGATGTAGTTTTTAAAATATACCTAAATTAAGCGTCAATTCACTATCTTCAACATCTGATTCAGGTAGGCAATCTTTTACGTTATTCGCACGTGGAATGTTAACAAATTCGTGCTTAAAACAATTAGGAATTACTTTATCGGTGCAAAGTTTGATAAGATCATCATATTTGGCTTTTGATATAGGCAACTGAGATTTATAACATGGCAGAAGTGACACCTTGGCTTTTGACTGAACTTCAACATCATAGCGCACCCTTATATCGAAACCGTTACTATACGAAAAAACAAAATTTACACTCCTGTAAATTTTGTTTTCTCGTATAGTAACGGTTAAAAAAATTGCCTATAACTTGAATTTAATAAAACTTATGAGATTTATTTTGTGTTCAATTTAGAATTATTATGTCCCTTTTTAAGTTATAATAAACAATGTCTAGTTTTTTGTATTATTTAGGCTTTTAAAGGTATTTAAATATTTATAGTAACACTTTTGCAGTTACTTTTTGTTCAACTATGATTGGATTAATTAGAGTTAGTTTGAAAATTATTTTACTAAAGTAAGATTTTATTCTAAAATTTGTATAAAAAGGTTTAAAGGGTATCTATTGAATGGGTTAATAAAACAAAATAATTTTGAACATTATTTATTTCGAATGTAGGTACTAGAATAACTCTTATTTGAGTACTTAAATGTTAATAATGAAAAAAATCACACTTAATCTTAATTATCATCAAAATGGTAATAAATGTTAAATGGTTAAAGAAAGTAATGCTAATCCAAGATATTATTATAAAAAGAAATAGCGTAGTATTGTGGTATTACATTAGTTTGAATCAAACTCTTTAAGTCATTGTTTTTTCTTTCACTTAATTTTAGTCTGGACTGGTATAAAGGTTTTAACTGAAGATCCTTGATATTGCGGAAGGAACGTGTGCGGGAGGAACGACTGCTATAATACGCAATTTCTTTAAATTCTATTTCAGCGAATGAAGTTTTATAATAAATACGGGTATCGTCTACATTTTTCTCAAATTTAATTACTTTAATATCACTTAATCTAACAGTTTCACCTAAAGTATTCTTCGAAAAACGGCTACCACATTCGTCAGTCAAGTTTTTAATGTCATAAAAGTCTGAATAACACATCGGGTTACAATTATACGGTTTCCCTTTCTTTCGCGTATTTTTAATAATATTAATGTAGTCATCAGGTATGTATAGAGGGCCAGAAAGTAAACGCTTTTTTTACAGATTTTTCTATCAGTGAATGGACTGCATAATTTTCATTCTGGGTGTGTCCACTTATCAAAAATTTATGCGTTATACACTTAATTTTAAGAGTAGATACAGCATAAATATACATCGCGAACATAAACTGATTCTTTTGCTGGCCACAACAATTGCCTGAATAAAAAGTAACCTGTAACTCATCATTATTGATTTCAAATGACCGCTTTGTCAAATATTTTAAAACGCACGTTGCTATTTTATTAGTTCCCCTCAAAGCATCTACTTCGCTCCAAACAAAACATTCATAGTAATCATTGGCCAATTCACTTATAGTAAAATCATAAACATTAAGCTTACACTTATAATATAAAGTGGAAACATCACCCTTCGGAAGGGGAAGCACAGTTTGCAGATCGTAATAAGCAACAATGTGATTATTATTGACCAAAAGCTTATCTTTTGCTTTTTCTTTGCGGTTTAGTTCTTTTTCAAGTTGATGTTCTTCGTACTTTCGCTTTAATTCAGTATTGTGAGTAACATCGTTTTTGTAAGATAGGCATAATTCACACTGGTCTTGACTTTTTGGTTTGAAAAAGCTAACATTATGCTCTTCGTTGAAAACTTTCCTGTAAACGTGAATTTCAACAGCTTCTACACCATTATTAATGCATTCTGATTGGTAGTCTCTATATAAGTGAACTTAAATATATCATATGATTTTTTTGTAGGACCAATAAGAAAGCCGAAATTTCAAACTTAACATTTTTGTAGTCAACAACAAATTTAAATCATTAATATGGGGGCGTATTAATAACTCCGTATTGTTTTATTATTCGTCTTTATTTTAATACTTAATTTCCAAATCGTCTGCCGAGCCGTCTTTTACAATCTTCGTCGTCTAATTCTCTTAAATCTTAATCTATCTGCTTTCTCCCTTTCTCCTTACACTGTTTTCCTATCTTGCCTCTCATTCACGCCTTACTAACCATCTTTCTCTTTCACTCATGCTATCGTCAGCTCGCTCACACCTTAAGAATCATACGCATTCAAAAACGTTTCAATCGTCCCTTACACTTTCTTTAGCATTCTATCAATCTAATCAAACTCCAATCAAACACTTATCAAACATTCATCTCTGGAACATTACGTCTTACGTTCCCTTTCACTCAGAATCCTACATTCGGCCGTCCTGCAAACAAGGCTGGCCTCAGCCTTACGTTCCAATCTTCCATCATATCTCATACTCATCTCACAACCTACTTCTTCACACTCTGACATACCTACCTATCATACCTCTTAATACTAACTTACCTACCTACTTATAATATGTTCGACTATGGCTAATTAACTACAAGATACAATCTGTCGATTATGCTAGACATCTTCTTCTCTTTACAAATCTTTGAAACGAACATCTTATTAGGTGAACTCTAGATAAGTACCTCTTACAAAATCAAACAATATTTAGTCTTACTAGGTGAAGCCTAGATAAGTACTACTTCATTATAAAATCAAACAATATTTAGTCCTACTGGGTGAAGCCTAGATAAGAGCTACTTCATACAATTTTAAAACGATCTTTTATTCTTCAAATGTAGTGACATACTTCTACATAGTTTTAAGTTTACAATCGTACAGGGATTATCTTAATAAACTTCTTTATAACAATTTTAAAAGGTCAAACCACCATCTTACCTATAAAAATTTCATTTAACATTTTAAAACATCTGAACTAAAGTGTACAAAGTCTAAACCTAAAATGTACCTACTTACTAAGTTACATTATAATAAAATAAACAATTTTTACCGCTTACTTCATCTTTCATTTCATCCTTCATCTTTCATACTTGCTTAATCTAAAGGGAAAATAAAACAATAGGTTTTTTTTTCTCAAATCTTAGTGTCTAACTTATTACCTGTCCTTCTGGCCACGGCTTCATGTGGTCAGCAGCACTGGACGTCTTTCCAGGGCCTTCGTCGTTAGGGTTCAGCTTCCTGACATCATAGCGGTCGTTACGCTTGACTTTTGTCACCTGGTAAGGTCCAAGGAACTTCGCCTTCAGCTTGAGACCTCCACCAAACTGGGTACGCTGTATAGCCACCAAATCACCTTCCTTGTACTTGGTACTATCCTTTCTTTTCTTGTTATATCCTCGCTGGTTTTCTTCTTGAACTTTAAGTATACTTTCCTTTGCTTTAATTTTTAAATTTTCTCTTTCCTGACTGAAACTACTTCGTATCTCCTGGGAAATCATCTGATGAATTTCTAGATCTTCTTTAGTCTTTATTTTAGCACCTATTAGTAGCTCAAAGGGCGTCGTGTTGATGCTCCTCTGGTAAGTACTATTTATTGCTCGCTGCACCTTGCTTACATGCTTATACCAACATCCTGGCTCTGAAATACAAAGTTTCGTTAGTACAGCTATCAAAATCCTATGTATCCTCTCTACTTGTCCATTTCCTCTTGGAATTCCCGTCGTAATTAAACAATGTTCAATGTTTTCACTCTGGCAGTACTCTTTAAACTCATGGCTAGTGAATGCTGTGCCTCTGTCAGTTATAAATCGATTGGGATTTCCAAAAACTTGTTGGTGTGTCACTATCTTAGTCAGTGTCTCTCTGCTTGTGGTACTTTTAACTGGAAATAACCAAACAAATTTTGTAAATGAATCTACCATCGTTAGAATATAGTTGTACAACTTTTTAGTCTCCGCCATCGGTCCTATGTGATCACAATGTATGGTGTGTAATGGGGTTTCTTCTTTCTCAATTGAATTCAACCATCCTTCTTGTTTTCCTGCTTTACGGGTTGCTAATAGACAAGGAATACCTCCTATCAGAAAGTTATCTAATTTCCTACTTAAGTTAGGGATAAAATAGTCTTTACTTATCATCTCTGTCATCTTCTTCTTTGAAAAGTGACCTTTTTCATGAATCATCTTAAAAATTTCTGCTTCCATACTTCTTGGAATAACTAAACATTTTTCCAAACCTTTGTATAATAATTCGTTGTCTAAACTATAGTCTTCATAGGGTTTCTCCTGCACAATACTCATGATTGCCGCCAATCCGTCATCTCTCACCTGTGCTCGTCTTATTTGCTCGTGGAACTCACTGATTAATGCAACACATGGGTTACGACTGAGCGCGTCTGCATGTCTCATCTTCTCTCCTCGTCGATGTTCTACTGTGTAGTCATATTCACTTAATAACAATACCCACGTTGCAACTCTCGTACATAAATCGTTTTTCTTTAACGTCAGTTCAAAAGCTTGACAATCTGTGACGATTTTAAATTTTATACCGAATAAGTAGTGTCTAAATTTCCTTACCGCTTCAACTATCGCTAGGGCTTCTAACTCGTAGCTTGAATACTTGCTCTCAGCTTCGGAGGTACGCTTACTCATGTAGTGTACTGGATGTAAACCATCTTCATGCTGCTGCATCAAAATCGCTGCTAATGCTACGCTAGAGGCGTCGGTATGTAATTCAGTTTGTAATTTTGGATTGTAAATCTTTAACACTGGGTTGGATACTAATCTCTGTTTTAATTGAATGAACGCTGCTCTTTCTTCTTCACCAAACTCAAATTTAGAATCCTTTTTTAGTAGATCGGTCAATGGTTTTGCAAATTCTGAGTAACTCACCCTTATGATTCCGCCCTTATGATGCAAGATGATCGTGTTCACCACAATTATAACACCTTTTCGTCGTAGATTTAGGTACAGTTATCGAACTCATCGTGTTATTAGACTTACTTCTTCGTGACTTTTCCTTGAAGGTTTCGTAAATTTTCAGCTTCTCTTTCAATTCTTGATAAGTAGAAATTCCATAGAGCATTATTTTATTGGCTTCGTCATCGATAATGCCCTCCACGATGTACTTGATAGCAACATAATCAGGTAACTTGCCTCGTCTACCAAGTTCCTTCATCACTAGTAGGTAATCTTGACACGACTCACCGGGCTTCTTTCGCCTCGCGCTCATCATCTCGTGCACGCTTTTCTGGTCAATTGTATCTGGAAATTCTTTCAACAGTCCCGCCTTGAGTTCCTCCCATGATTTGTAAGTTTTCTCTGATCTTAACCATAGCGCCGCGGTTCCAACCAACGATCTGCGCGCCACTATCAATTGTTGTATAGGACTCCATCCAAATATTGTCGCGTTTTCTTCTACCTCCTGGACCCATCTCACTGCTGAGTACGTTTTATCGCGCCCGCTGAACTTTTCCACTAGTTCGTCAACGTGTTGGAGACTCGTGTTCATCTTACCGCCACTGTAACTCATCTCCGCGTCCTCAAAATCGCTTTGCCGGCTTCCCTGCTTCCTTAACTCCTTATCTTTCACCATCTTTCGCGTGTAGCCCGCCTTGACCACGCCGCGTTACGTCTTTGGTTCCTCGCCGAAATCGAATCTGCTAGGATCGCGTTGATTCTTCGTCTTCCTTCCTCCACGTTATCCCACGATGACGCCAAATTTATGGGGGCGTATTAATAACTCCGTATTGTTTTATTATTCGTCTTTATTTTAATACTTAATTTCCAAATCGTCTGCCGAGCCGTCTTTTACAATCTTCGTCGTCTAATTCTCTTAAATCTTAATCTATCTGCTTTCTCCCTTTCTCCTTACACTGTTTTCCTATCTTGCCTCTCATTCACGCCTTACTAACCATCTTTCTCTTTCACTCATGCTATCGTCATCTCGCTCACACCTTAAGAATCATACGCATTCAAAAACGTTTCAATCGTCCCTTACACTTTCTTTAGCATTCTATCAATCTAATCAAACTCCAATCAAACACTTATCAAACATTCATCTCTGGAACATTACGTCTTACGTTCCCTTTCACTCAGAATCCTACATTAATTATGATTCTTAAATTTGATATTACGGTAAGAAATATTCATTTTTTGAAAAAATCATATGAAATATTTTTTATAGAAAATTAAATTTCCTACAATTTTTGTATGAATTTTTTTTTTATAACTCCAATACTTATATTTTTCAATTGAGGCAAAAATCTTAGCCTTATAGTCATAAACGTTAAAAAAGTTTTACTTCAATCGCGCGTTAAGGTTACACGCACATCGTTTTTTTTTTAGTTATTACTCAGGCAAAGTCAAGTTTCGAGTAGAAAATTGTAAGAATTATTTTTTACAATTTGAGGTTGGACTTTAACCTCGAATAACTTATAAATGAGCCGACTTAGCAAAAAATCATTTCAGACATTTTTTGAAGATCGTTAAATTTCCTATCTCCTGGAAATTTCGTTAAATTTCCTATAACCTGACATGATTCCGGGCTCTCGTGCCCGGAATCATGTCAGGTTTGTGGAATGTCGACACTGTGGAGACCAATTTGACATCTTTCCAAGACACAACGGCGACGTCTCCACAGTGCCGGCTCACCACAGATCCTCTGGTCATCTGCTTTTCATTTAGCGATTTGATATCGGGTGGGCAATCCATTCGACGTCTTTTCAATGTACCCACTACATCTGTTTTTTGGCTCTTTAGAAACCTCGTAAGTAAAATCGAATTATAATAATTATCCATGAATAAATTAAAACCTTTGCCTAAATAGTCCTTAAAAAGTTCAAGAACTATTTTGGCAGTAGACGACGTGAACCCAAAGACGGGGCGAGAAGAAGTAGTGCCTTTGCCAGCATATAAAATTATTTTTAAAACATATCCGCTTATTGCCTCGCAGAGTTCGTAGGATTTTATGCCAAACCGTGCTGCTTTTGATCGGATGCACTGAACAAAGCTCAGGCGACCTTTCCATGGCAGCAACGATTCGTCAATGCTTACTTCTCTGCGAGGCATATAAGCGGATTTAAATTTCAAATTAAGATAATCTAATATGGGCATTATTTTTGCAAGCTTCCTTTCGTCGCCCCGTTCCTGAATCTCAATAAAATAAAATGCAGGAATCTCATAAGGAGTACGAATCTGTTGTATGACATTAGGCACCGGAATTTAGGCATGCCTAAAATGCCCGTGCTCCAGTATTTATCGATTCTGCCCCGAACGCACATGCCCATTAAAACCATTATAGCTATTAGCCGATATATTTCCTCTACGCTCGTTTCCACCCAGCTATTTAGTCTTGACCCTTGGGAGATCCCTTCTTCGCGTTCGCAGATGTTAGCAATTTTCTCCCATGCATACCTATTGGTTTCGCTGACTATTCTTTCAATAAGATGTCGATCCCACAATTGAGTGAACAAGCCTGAAGGGCTTGTTCCTTTAATTGTGGGCCCAACATTCTCATTAAACTCTTCCCGTTCCCCTCTGAAAAGGGAAAAATCGGTCGACCAATTGAAGTCGTCACGTCCACGTAGTTCGGATTCGTCTTCCGCCGGATCCTCCCCTTGTAGGACATCCCGTAACTCGTCCAACGTGAGTTCTTCCACCGGGTCAGCCTCGCTTCCCGAGTCGGCTAGGGCTTCGGCGAGCGACGGGTCGAGTATATCTTCGTCCTAAAAAAACATACATGCAAGCTCTCACCAAAATGCCCCATGCCACTCAGTGTTAATAAATGCCTTATAAATGTATCTTGCTTAGTTTTAAATTAAATTCCCTTCCCAATTACCAATTTTCAAAAAATACTCCATCAATCAATAAATACTTTTCTTTCTCAGCAAAATGCACCATGCCACTCAGTGTTAATAAATGCCTTAAAAATGTAACAAGCTTAGCTTCTTTGTCAACCTCAGCTGTAATTTAGACTTTAGTGCCCACCCTAAAACCTTTCCACGTAAGTATATTGTTGGTACATTATTGTTATATTTAAATCGCCACACAATCATAATATTACAGTTAGTACAAATTAGGAAAATGAAAACATACTCCGTCTTCATGGCCAGTAAAAAAGCACCTCATTGGCTGATCCGCTGGGTTCTCGATCGCGTCTACCCCTTCTCCAGCCTGTAGAGGCAAATCCAATTATCAATTTTCAAGAAAGACTCCATCAATAATCCCCCGTTTTCATTGTCAACCATAGCATAGTTAATGTGAATTTATTGAACACAACACCCTCAAAAAATTTATGTGTATTATTAGTACCTACAGTTAGCGTTCCACTCAAAAATCTATTTAGTATTAGGAAAATCGCCTTGTGTTGCCGGCATAGAATAGCTCCTCTCCATCTCTTCCCGTGGTTGTCATAGAAGGCGTCTAAGGAAAAAATAATAACAGGGATGGGCACAGTGTCCCTGTATTCTATATCACCCAATACTGCGCTCGCCAACCTGCTTGCCCAGTTGTACAGAGTATGGGCAAATCTTCCATTTTCGAGAGGCCTATGTCCAGCAGTGGACTAGTATAGGCTAATGATGTGATGTGATTAGGATAATAAAAATGTACTTGCCGCTCTATCTTGAACGCCAGGAAAAAGGCACCGTGGTGGCCGTATAGGCTGAACTGGTCTGTGGTGTACCACTGCCACATCCCTCTCCTCATCAAACACCTCCACCCCTTCTCCGGCCTGTAGAGGCCATTCCGGACGCCATGGCTATAAACATAAATCAAGCTATACTACACTGTAACCCTTTTAATTATTATTTTTATTTAAGTATTTTTTTCCTAAAAAGTAACGGCATTGCTTACTCGAAGCCTCCCTGAGTTGCTCTTCTGCAACAAAACATCATTCGTCCTCACGAGGCTTCCTTGAGGCGTCTGGATCACCTCCATTGCGACTATAAAAGGAGCAGTGGGCTCGTCGCTAGTAGGTTGTTGAGCCATCTAAAACATATATATCTATATAGATTTTTATAGTTGAGTGTAGAGTGAATGAGTGTGGGTGTAGTTTAGGTTATGGTTTATTTCAGTGTGGTATATAACGTTATTAGGTTTTTTTGGGACAAATTGAAATTTTTACAGTGACGTTCCCATTCGTCCCATCAATGGGACAAAAATAATGGGTTGAACGGGAACTCTCCCATAGGTCAAGCCATTGATAAGATACTAGTAATGGGACGTACAGGAAAAATCAAAATAACACTTTATAACGCACGAAGAACGCGAAAAAAGATTAGCGGAGAAAAAGTATAGGTAATAAAGTTTTTCTTTCTGATAATAATAAAAGACGAACAATTTTTTTATATGACAAAAAAAAATCTGTTAGTCCCATTGAAAGAGGTACGAATGTAACGAAAGGAACCAAAAAATATTTATTTTTTTATGCTTCTCTTATCATTAGGACAAACATTTTGGGACGAACACTAACTCCCCACGAATACCTACTGGTACAAAAACAACAACAAAACAACAAAAAAAAACAACAATTTGTCATAATAATAAAAAAATACTAGGTTGTCAAAACGAATAACATTTGAATACCAATTATTGTACCTATCACCCTGTATAATCCAACGGTCGGTTTTGAATTTTTGTGTAATACAGAAAAAACATGGCGCATGTGTTTTGCATGTGTGCGTGTCATGTGAGTCTTGTGCATGGAAAATATAGTTTTTATGAGTTATTACTTATTTTATGGTAAAAAAACAGTTCAACTCGAAAACTCAATAATTTACCAATCGTAAATAATAAACTTATCAATTCAATAATTTGATTGATGCGTAAAATTAGCCACCGAACTTTTAATGTTCAACTTTCGTTTTAGAAAACTACACAAATAACTAGATAATATCGACTTTTTAGATAGGAATGTGTGAAAAGTACATCTATAATTATTTATTATAAACATTTACTTACCTTTTTTCAATAGAAATGCCTCTTGTAATAACAAAAACTGGTTTTTTCACGGAGCACTATTCCTCACTCGTCCAACGTAAATTGTGAAATTTGAAATGAGCCGCTAGACCGAATGATTCCTTTATTTCTATGAATGAATGTTGTCTATGATAGATTGATTCAATCAAAAACGATTACAAGCAAAAAAACACTTTATTTTGTAGACTTCATATATTAAAATTGCGTAAAAAGAGGGCTAGTCTGGTTTGGACGGATACGTCCCAAGGCTTCCGACGACGCCTGGATGGATACGTCTCAAGACTATTGAAAGGTTAATGCAAGGGGTAATTTTAATGGATTACGCTCATATTTACTCTTTAGACACTTATCGCATTTATTTATGAATTTTTGAATTGATACTATTTACATTTTTGGCAAATGATAATTTGAAATAATTTCTATGTATATGTTTATATGTTTCTTGAATACCTCTATGTATTGTTTTATGATATCTGTTTGTTACTGTAATAGGGTTTCTATGATTTCAAAGAAGTTTTAATATTAATAAACTTTATTTCTAAGAAAAACTAGAAGTCTAGAAAAGTAAGTAAAAACTAAATAAGAATAGAAAGTGGGACGGCTGGCTTGCTTCGAATTGTCACCTCTATACAAACATATACAATTCCTACCTTACAGGTCGCAACACATAACAATTTCTTCCCTTAGAAAATAAATATTAAGTATCATCTCACACGGTCATGAACATTAAACTACAGTTATTCCTATAAAACTGTTCTTCTTACATCTCGATAGGTTCTACATGTTAAAGTGGAATGTACTTAAATTTAGATTGATACCTAAACACAGACAATCATAATCTAATATTAAATCAGCTTCCGGAAGGAAAAGTAACGATGAAGATATACTTTCAATATTCATGATATTTTGGGGAAGATCACCACATTACTACTTATAAGGAAAACCTGGACCGCCGCACTTATTTGGTGAGAGAGGGCCTGTGGGAGGTCACCTCAACCACGGCCATGCTCACTCGGGGTTCTCTGGCCCCCGCCATACACCTCCTGAAGTTACAAACATAAAAATATGTCACTCACAATCGACCGACAGTATCCGACTGTACGGACAAACATGGACACCTACATTTCTAGACAGCTTAAAACTATATATTGAAACACAATCTTCTTAGAATACCTTAAACTAGAAGTTAACATCAAACGTTCCCTTAAAATACTGAGGGAAACGGTCTGCGGTAATTCAACCCGACAGCTTGTACGGCCTCCGGTTCAATCCAGAACCGATCTGGATACAATACACATCAACTAAATTGGTAAATAAAGTGGAATAACTACCATTAGGCTCGGCTTCACACACTTTAGTCTCGGGGGTTTGCCCCGACGGATGCGGAACAAGAAGCCCGGCGGCTGGTCACCACAACGCATGGTTCTACAGGAGAAGGGGAGAGTGCAGGTTGTAATTAAGTGGAAAACACAACGTGACATTATGGGAAATCTAGGTTTGTAAAAGGCACAGGATGGCGGTGCATTAATTAAAGGAATGATCACCACAAGGATTACGTTTTCGCTTACCTGTTGGGAGGTCGGGAACACGGCGCGGCGCAACGAAGATGGAATGCGGCGCACGCGTCACCACGTGTACGATTTTTTTTAAGTCGGAGATTGCTGCGACAAAACACGTAAAATCAAGGTGCTGCACTTCCCAAACAAGAAAGACGATGATCCAAAGCAGAATGCTTACCAATTTCTCGATTTTCCTGAGAATTTCACTAACAAATTGAATACTGCGACTGCTCTGACTGAGGGTCGAAAGAAAAGGAAAGAGAGTTGCCAACACTCACCCACCGGAATGGTTTTACCTTCTCCCAAAAAAAAACACATCACAACGCGAATAATACAATAACAAATCACTGAATCGAGACGAAACTCTCGACTAAAATACACTGCACACATCAAATCCCAAATAGAGGGCCTTGAAACGTAATTTGAAAAAGCCTAACCATCATAATCTACCATTATCTCCCTAATATTATAAATGTTAATTAATATAATTCGGAACGCTCACTCACAATAATTCAACAAAAGCAGATCCTCCGCCCGAAGCGGCAACACCGATATCGACGTTCCGTTTCGCACGGGTACTTTAATGCTGAGTAGGCGCGAAAACACTCACGCGCAAGGAAACAAAAGATCTCCGTCAGGATTACTACAAGTCGGACCACGTCACTCGATGAGTAAAACGAAACTTAACTGTCAAAACTAAATTGTAAACAAAAGCGATGCAGGCTCGTTTACAAAACACAATATTATGATAATACTACATTATTATGGATTTAAAATACGTTAAATCATTAGTGGAAGTGAAAACTACGATAGATGGTGTTGTATAAGGCGTCTCGTAAGGATCGGCTTGGTGGAATTGACGAAATAGTCAGTGATAATGTCGCACCGGTAAACACTACGTAATTTGCCTTACAACTATTGAAATTCTATCAGAATGGGCCGTAGGGCGGTCTGTATTGAATGTACAGGACCCGTACAAGGCCTACCTATAGCCACTATTATGTAAGTAACCGTTTCTACTATCAAAACTACAATCAAGTGTCCGACCAAAACATTCGTGAAGTTGAGTGATTTCTAAGGAAAGTAAACTAGCAAAACGGCACCAGAGGACCGTCAGGTCCTTGTCTAGACCTCAATCAGTCCGCCTGTCACTAAATTCAAGGTCGAACCTAGGCGCAGGGAAAAAAAGGGTTACATTACGTTATGCTTTCTTTTAGTGTGACTCTATTCATACATCTTATTAGTTTAGGTCCTCTATTACTAAAAATATTTTTGTAAACTTCTCCGAATGTTGAGTAGAATTCTTCATAGTGGAAGTAACAATGAAAAACTCTATTTGGGATAGTGTGTTCTTTTAGAAAAGCGATGATTTGTTCTTTTGTATTATTAATTGGTATCCAAACATCTTTAATCATTGTTTTTCCTTTTGATCTATCATCTACTCTATAGGTATCACCAGGTGTTTTCCTTATATGGAATTGTTTTAACTGTCTGTCAATGGCGTCGTTAATTTCCGGTAATTTGTATTCTATCGATTCCTGACTTTGAGTTAAAGGTTCTAATGGTATTTGATTGTTTTGCGCTTGAGTTGAAGGTTCTATAGGTATTTGATGATATTGTCCTTGAGCTGAAGGCTCTATGGATATTTGATGATCTTGGTTTTGTTCTATTGGTGTTATCGGCATATCTAATAAGGTACGAATATCAATGTTACCAAAGTCTAAGTCGTCGGCCATGGCTGAGGTACTTGGCTGAGGGTCATTAATATTAGAGTTACTTGTATTTTTGTTGTGATGTATTATCTGTACTCTTGATAACGCATCTGCGTTTGTATTAGTTTCACCTTTTTTATATTGTACGTCAAAATTATATTCAGCTAGTCTTAAACGCCAGCTTGTTAGTTTGGAATTTGGATCTTTAATTGACATGATCCATGTTAGCGGGCGATGGTCTGTGTAGATAGTGAAACGTTTGCCATATAAATAGGGACGGAAGTATTTAATAGCCCAAACTATACTTAGTAATTCTTTTTCTATTGTTGAATATCTTTGGTCTGTTTCTGATAGTGTACGTGAGGCGTATGCTATTGGTTTATCTGATCCTATTTAACCTTGAGAGAGAACAGCACCAATGGCTACGTCTGATGCATCTGTAGTTAGAATAAACTGTTTTTCAAAATCAGGGTATTGCAATATTGGTGCATTAATAAGTACTTCTTTACTTTTTCAAATGCTTGTATGTATTCTTTTGTGAGCTCAATTTTACTACCTTTTTTTAAGCATTTTGTCAATGGTTTTGTTAATCTTGCGAATTCAGGAATAAATTTTCTGTAATATCCTACTAGTCCTAAAAAGGATTTTATTTCTTTCTGTGTTTTTGGGATCGGAATTTTTTTAACTGCCGCTATTTTATCTTCATTGGGTTGAAGACCCTTATCTGTTAGGGTATGTCCTAAGAATTTTACCTGTTTTTGTAAAAATTCTGATTTATTTAGTTGAATTTTCAAATTGTGTGATCTAAATCTATCAAATACCTGTTTACATTTATCTAGATGTTCTTGTAATGACGTTGAGTATATGATTACGTCATCAAGATATGTTAAAACATTATCTATTCCTCGTAATACTGCGTCCATTAATCTTTGGAAGGTGCATTTTTGAGTCCGAAAGGCATTCTAAGGAACTCGTAGTGTCCTCGTTCGATGGTAAATGCTGTTTTTTCAATGTCTTTTACCTGCATCTCTACTTGATGATAACCTGAGGCTAAATCTATTGTAGAAAAGTATTGTGCACGTCCTAGTTTATCTAGAATATCGTCAATGTTAGGGAGTGGGTATTTATCTTCTATAGTTTTTTCGTTTAGTTTTCTATAATCTATTACTAACCTATATTTTTGTTCTCCTGAAGCATCTAGTTTTTTCGGGACTATATGTACTGGGCAGGACCACGGAGAATTACTTTCTCTTATTATATTTTGTTCTAAAAGTTTATTTACTTGTTTTTTAATTTCCTCTTTTTGTTTCGGGGCCTGTCTGTAATTTCTAACATAAATTGGTTTATCATCGGTTAACCTTAATTCGTGTTTAATTTCGTGAGTGAATGTTAATGGGATTTCTTCACAATAAAAATAACTCGATAATTATAACATAATTTTCTTATTTCGCGATTTTCTTCAGGATTCATATGGTCTGTTCTTAATCTATCTAGGTTTATTTTTAATATTTCGTCTAAATTAAATTTTTTTTCAATATTTGAATTCTGTGGCGGTTTCTTTTTAGTTAAATTAAGACGCTGTAAATTTATATAAC
Source organism: Idaea straminata (assembly GCA_951213275.1). Lineage (NCBI taxonomy): Eukaryota > Metazoa > Arthropoda > Insecta > Lepidoptera > Geometridae > Idaea > Idaea straminata. The sequence goes on from OX577862.1 coordinate 2,110,498, forward strand.
AACTATTTTTGAGACGGATCTGTTTATCTGAGGTGTTAATGATTGTTGTAAGAGCGTTACCATTTTTAACTGAAATTATTGCTGGTTAAACCTTTTTTTGTTGACAAACCCTCTGAATAATAGTCTCCTTCTTGATAGTTACATAAGAGGTTCACTACCTGTTCGCATTTAGGGTTTATGACTGTTTGTGATTTTATATCGTCTCTAATAGGTATATTAGCTTTGTCTGTTTTTAGAGTCATATTTTTAATGTCTATTTTGCAATTTAAGGGGCTTAACAGATCTAGTCCTAGCAATCCTACAAAATCAGAGTCAAAGTTAAAGATTAGGAATTTGATTATCATTAAAAATATCTTTAGGTAATTTTATGTATGCTACCTGTTTATGTTTTGAAGTAGCATGAGCTGTTTTGATAAAATGAGTGTTGTTTGCTATTTTAATGTTTCTTTTATCAATATTTTTTAAAGTTTTAGGATTTATCAAAGACTGGGATGCGCCTGTGTCAATCAAAAATCTACCTCCTAACTCACTCATGTATACGTAGGGAAGGCGGCTATAGTTTTGAATATTATTCATAAAAACTATGTCGTTAGTTGTTTTTCTATGTCTAGGAGAAAATTTTCATCTAATTTGGTCTCAGAATCGTTATCGTCTACCTCATCTTCCGAACTATGTTGGTCTTGATTTTCATCATCTTGAAAATGAATTATACCTTATTGCGTTTAGGCCAACAAAACAATAAAACTTTTTGTTTGCACGTCGCTTGACTCTGATTGGCTACCTACTATTTAAAAACAATAGAACAAACTTACCTTTTTTAGCAAGTAAAAAATGCAAATCTAGGCACGTGAATAACCTATGATTAGAAAAAATATCGGAAAGAAGCTAATTTGGAAAGATTAAAATTTGTATAATGATCATAATATTAAATTATTAGATAACGTAAACTATTTTTTTCTCCATCTGTACCAAAAGTTATGTTTTGGTATTCGTTAGGAATAAATTTGGTACATCATTCAAATATTTAAAACTTGGTATTCGTTAGTAATAGCAAAAACAAAACGATGGTAAACAAATACCATTGTATTACTTGATATTAGAAAGGAATAGATCTTAATAACTTGACGTTCGACATATTATATCCTGATAAAGAACTAGCGATTGACGATTCTATGGTCCTATTTAGAAGACTACTTTAGATAGGGAAATATATTAAAAACAAAAGAAATAAATTTGGCATTAAATGATATGTTTTCGCTGACCCTAGTGGACTCGTGTACAGAGACCACGCCGATATAGTCGTTCTCAAACTTCTAAGACTATGTACCTTAATTCTGGTTACCACGTTTATAATAGGGATAATTTTTATAATAGCGTTAATTTGGCGGAGACACTTTAGAAAAATAAAACATATTGTACAGGTACATCGAATAGAATAACAATCCGTCCGGACCTCTGTGAGCATGATCACAAAAAAAACCATGAGTTTCTTGTGCCTTTCTTTTTATTAAGGGCTCGTTCCGAAGGCACACATCTCAACTTAATTTTTAAGACGTTTCAAAGTGATGTAATGCATGACACCTATTGAATATTTTTTTTTAGTTTGAGTTTAACCCATTAACGGCCAAATTTTTCGACTGCTATGGCTTCTATAATTTTTTGATATATTGTTAATAAATGTCTCATATGAATTCATCGAAAAAATAAAATAAAATGACGTCATTTTGGAAATATGAGGTGATGCAAAATTCTTTGGCAATTATGCAGTTTTTACATTGCCTTGTGAGTTGTTTTGGTAATAAAAACACGAGTGCAGAAAGAAGTTTATTTATTATATTTATGTAAAAAAATAGTTGATAAAAGGAAAAATTGCATTCCAAGCACAGTCCTACGCCACACGTACAACACTAAGACCTGGTTTGACTTTTGCACGGTCCCAAATGCACACATTCGACGCTTACCTTCTGCATTAGGTATCAAATAATGACCAGCTCGTAACGAATGTCATCTGACACTTTTGTTTGCACTCGTGGAAAATCTTAATGATGCAGGTCGACCAGCACTCATTGGAAGGCATCTATATCGGCGACAAATCGTATTAATGTACTTACCTTATAAATTTTTTATAAGGTACGTTTGTACGATAATATGTGTCGCCTAAAACCTTGGTGACATATCGTACAGACAGACGAATCGCAGACAGTCACATCAGTCGGCAGTTTTCATCCGTTTGGGATGCCAGATCTGGTGGTTCGATAAAAATGCACGAAGGTACCAAGTATTCATCATCTTCATCTTCAAGAATAGCGAGTGTTTCATGCAGGTTTGTTTCATCTCAATAATGACGTAGTAACTGATTTTTGTTATTTTTTTAAAACTCTTGGTTTAAAAAAATGTGCTGCGTATCGCTTATATTCACTAAAAGTTTAAAAATTTGACTATCCATCTATCGTAGTTTTAACATGATAATCTGTGTCTATTATATTTATAAAAAAATAGGAAAAAAAAGTAGGACTGTATTTTATAGTTGCGGGACATTATTTTGATAGTCATTGGACACTAAATTTGAAGATTTTTATTTGTTATATTATCCTCAAAACCTTGTTTAAATTGGATATTTGACAAAGGAAACTTGATAATAAAACAATTGGCATTAAGATAAGTATTATATATTAAGATAAATGTTGTGTATATTATCTAAGCCTTCTTCGAACTTAAATACTCTTTGAACAAGTAATTTACCATCTCTTCGACGAATCATTATCATCACTTTTTATTTGCCCTAGTGATTAGTATTCCATTCTTCACCATTTTCGTCAATTTCGTCATTTTCGTCTTCCTTGTAACAAGTATGACATACAAATAAATCAAATAAAATAAAAAATAAAATAAATGGTTATGTTTTCCGGTACATGAATGCTATGTGTCTTTGGTACACATTTTACGTGAAAAAGTGATGAACACATGTTACGCTATTCGCCACTTTCGAATTTTACAAGCATTTGTATCGCTTTTAGTAGTTTTTTTATTCCCCTTCGTATTTTCTCCTAACTTCGCTTTTTTACACGTTTTTTTCTTCGTTTTAGCTTCTTCTCTTACTCGTTTTCGTTCTACTTTTTCACGTCGTTCTGATTCTTTTTTTTCTATTTGTTCTTCGTACATGGCCTTGTATTTTGCTGATGTGATAGCGAAAGGCATTTTTTTTGTTTATCGTTTACCTTTTCGTTCCGGTGTTTTAGGTAATGACCAGTGATCGGAGTAGGTAGATTGATTTTGGCTACTTTAGATAGGGCAATATATTAAAAACAAAAGAAATAAATTTGGCATTAAATGATATGTTTTAGCTGACCCTAGTGGACTTGTGTACAGAGACCACGCCGATATAGTCGTTCTCAAACTTCTAAGACTACCTTAATTCTGGTTACCACGTTTATAATAGGGATAATTTTTATAATAGCGTTAATTTGGCGGAGACACTTTAGAAAAATAAAACATATTGTACAGGTACAATATGTTTAATAGAATAACAATCCGTCCGGACCTCTGTGAGCATGATCACAAAAAAAAACCATGAGTTTCTTGTGCCCTTCTTCTTATTAAGGGCTCGTTGCGAAGGCACACATCTCAACTTAATTTTTAAGACGTTTCAAAGTGATGTAATGCATGACACCTATTGAATATTTTTTTTTAGTTTGAGTTTAACCCATTAACGGCCAAATTTTTCGACTGCTATGGCTTTTATAATTTTTTGATATATTGTTAATAAAGGTCTAACTCATATGAAATCATCGAAAAAATAAAATAAAATGACGTCATTTTGGAAATATGAGGTGATGCAAAATTCTTTGGCAATTATGCAGTTTTTACATTGCCTTGTGAGTTGTTTTGGTAATAAAAACACGAGTGCAGAAAGAAGTTTATTTATTATATTTATGTAAAAAAATAGTTGATAAAAGGAAAAATTGCATTCCAAGCACAGTCCTACGCCACACGTACAACACTAAGACCTGGTTTGACTTTTGCATGGTCCCAAATGCACACATTCGACGCTTACCTTCTGCATTAGGTATCAAATAATGACCAGCTCGTAACGAATGTCATCTGACACTTTTGTTTGCACTCGTGGAAAATCTTAATGATGCAGGTCGACCAGCACTCATTGGAAGGCATCTATATCGGCGACAAATCGTATTAATGTACTTACCTTATAAATTTTTTATAAGGTACGTTTGTACGATAATATGTGTCGCCTAAAACCTTGGTGACATATCGTACAGACAGACGAATCGCAGACAGTCACATCAGTCGGCAGTTTTCATCCGTTTGGGATGCCAGATCTGGTGGTTCGATAAAAATGCACGAAGGTACCAAGTATTCATCATCTTCATCTTCAAGAATAGCGAGTGTTTCATGCAGGTTTGTTTCATCTCAATAATGACGTAGTAACTGATTTTTGTTATTTTTTTAAAACTCTTGGTTTAAAAAAATGTGCTGCGTATCGCTTATATTCACTAAAAGTTTAAAAATTTGACTATCCATCTATCGTAGTTTTAACATGATAATCTGTGTCTATTATATTTATAAAAAAATAGGAAAAAAAAGTAGGACTGTATTTTATAGTTGCGGGACATTATTTTGATAGTCATTGGACACTAAATTTGAAGATTTTTATTTGTTATATTATCCTCAAAACCTTGTTTAAATTGGATATTTGACAAAGGAAACTTGATAATAAAACAATTGGCATTAAGATAAGTATTATATATTAAGATAAATGTTGTGTATATTATCTAAGCCTTCTTCGAACTTAAATACTCTTTGAACAAGTAATTTACCATCTCTTCGACGAATCATTATCATCACTTTTTATTTGCCCTAGTGATTAGTATTCCATTCTTCACCATTTTCGTCAATTTCGTCATTTTCGTCTTCCTTGTAACAAGTATGACATACAAATAAATCAAATAAAATAAAAAATAAAATAAATGGTTATGTTTTCCGGTACATGAATGCTATGTGTCTTTGGTACACATTTTACGTGAAAAAGTGATGAACACATGTTACGCTATTCGCCACTTTCGAATTTTACAAGCATTTGTATCGCTTTTAGTAGTTTTTTTATTCCCCTTCGTATTTTCTCCTAACTTCGCTTTTTTACACGTTTTTTTCTTCGTTTTAGCTTCTTCTCTTACTCGTTTTCGTTCTACTTTTTCACGTCGTTCTGATTCTTTTTTTTCTATTTGTTCTTCGTACATGGCCTTGTATTTTGCTGATGTGATAGCGAAAGGCATTTTTTTTGTTTATCGTTTACCTTTTCGTTCCGGTGTTTTAGGTAATGACCAGTGATCGGAGTAGGTAGATTGATTTTGGCTACTTTAGATAGGGCAATATATTAAAAACAAAAGAAATAAATTTGGCATTAAATGATATGTTTTAGCTGACCCTAGTGGACTTGTGTACAGAGACCACGCCGATATAGTCGTTCTCAAACTTCTAAGACTACCTTAATTCTGGTTACCACGTTTATAATAGGGATAATTTTTATAATAGCGTTAATTTGGCGGAGACACTTTAGAAAAATAAAACATATTGTACAGGTACAATATGTTTAATAGAATAACAATCCGTCCGGACCTCTGTGAGCATGATCACAAAAAAAAACCATGAGTTTCTTGTGCCCTTCTTCTTATTAAGGGCTCGTTGCGAAGGCACACATCTCAACTTAATTTTTAAGACGTTTCAAAGTGATGTAATGCATGACACCTATTGAATATTTTTTTTTAGTTTGAGTTTAACCCATTAACGGCCAAATTTTTCGACTGCTATGGCTTTTATAATTTTTTGATATATTGTTAATAAAGGTCTAACTCATATGAAATCATCGAAAAAATAAAATAAAATGACGTCATTTTGGAAATATGAGGTGATGCAAAATTCTTTGGCAATTATGCAGTTTTTACATTGCCTTGTGAGTTGTTTTGGTAATAAAAACACGAGTGCAGAAAGAAGTTTATTTATTATATTTATGTAAAAAAAATAGTTGATAAAAGGAATAATTGCATTCCAAGCACAGTCCTACGCCACACGTACAACACTAAGACCTGGTTTGACTTTTGCATGGTCCCAAATGCACACATTCGACGCTTACCTTCTGCATTAGGTATCAAATAATGACCAGCTCGTAACGAATGTCATCTGACACTTTTGTTTGCACTCGTGGAAAATCTTAATGATGCAGGTCGACCAGCACTCATTGGAAGGCATCTATATCGGCGACAAATCGTATTAATGTACTTACCTTATAAATTTTTTATAAGGTACGTTTGTACGATAATATGTGTCGCCTAAAACCTTGGTGACATATCGTACAGACAGACGAATCGCAGACAGTCACATCAGTCGGCAGTTTTCATCCGTTTGGGATGCCAGATCTGGTGGTTCGATAAAAATGCACGAAGGTACCAAGTATTCATCATCTTCATCTTCAAGAATAGCGAGTGTTTCATGCAGGTTTGTTTCATCTCAATAATGACGTAGTAACTGATTTTTGTTATTTTTTTAAAACTCTTGGTTTAAAAAAATGTGCTGCGTATCGCTTATATTCACTAAAAGTTTAAAAATTTGACTATCCATCTATCGTAGTTTTAACATGATAATCTGTGTCTATTATATTTATAAAAAAATAGGAAAAAAAAGTAGGACTGTATTTTATAGTTGCGGGACATTATTTTGATAGTCATTGGACACTAAATTTGAAGATTTTTATTTGTTATATTATCCTCAAAACCTTGTTTAAATTGGATATTTGACAAAGGAAACTTGATAATAAAACAATTGGCATTAAGATAAGTATTATATATTAAGATAAATGTTGTGTATATTATCTAAGCCTTCTTCGAACTTAAATACTCTTTGAACAAGTAATTTACCATCTCTTCGACGAATCATTATCATCACTTTTTATTTGCCCTAGTGAATTAGTATTCCATTCTTCACCATTTTCGTCAATTTCGTCATTTTTGTCTTTCTTGTAACAAGTATGACATACAAATAAATCGATGGTTATGTTTTCCGGTACATGAATGCTTTGTGTCTTTGGTACACATTTTACGTGAAAAAGTGATGAACACATGTCACATGTTACGCTATTCGCCACTTTCGAATTTTACAAGCATTTGTATCGCTTTTAGTAGTTTTTTTATTCCCCTTCGTATTTTCTCCTAACTTTGCTTTTTTACACGTTTTTTTCTTCGTTTTAGCTTCTTTTTTTTCGTTTTCGTTTTCGTTCTACTTTTTCACGTCGTTCTGATTCTTTTTTTTTCTATTTGTTCTTCGTACATGGCCTTGTATTTTGCTGATGTGATAGCGAAAGGCATTTTTTTTGTTTATCGTTTACCTTTTCGTTCCGGTGTTTTAGGTAATGACCAGTGATCGGAGTAGGTAGATTGATTTTGGTACTTGTAAACGGAAATTTTAGTAGAAAGATTAACGTGGATAAGCATTTTTCCGGAAAGCCATTCCGTTATTTCGAGTCTTAATCAAAGATGGTTTATGTTGGTAGTTTACTACAGTTTGAATAACTATTGAAAGGAATCGACGTTATTTAAATAGATTTTCGTTTTGCTGTGAATATTTTTTCAGTAGCTATTTATTTTTATTCAATCTTAAGTAGAGTACATTCTAACTATAATATAACTTTTGAATAATGCATAATTTTATATTATATACCGAAAAAGGCACGGGGGAATTATTGTTTTTATATTTCGAGGTCATTTACCTTGAAGTCGTAACATTAACAAAAATCATTTTATGTTATTCCTTGACAACAAAGGTTAAATAAAAACAGTATATGAATAAAAATCAACATCGTTTATTTTAATGATACAAAAATATTTTAATAATTTTTTACATTTTATTCACCTTCCGTGACTGTTTCAACATTTTCGTTATCTTCTACAGAATTGAAATAAATTACTATCAGTTTCTCTATATTGTCTATTTTCAACCTGTTCCTTTTTACATCTAACATCCATTTATATGTTAAAAATGATCGTTCCACATCAGAGGATGTCAAAGGAGCAAATTAAAAAAAGGTATTAAGTTACTAGCTTCATTCTTTTCAATTCTTTCGCAATATTCTCTAATTTATCTATATCTGGGTTTCGTTCCATGACAGACTCCATTTTATTTTTTATCGTTTCGGAATTGCTCTCATTTATAGCAGCCCTGACCTGATCAAACGCTAAAAGTGAATCGGCTTATGATAAATTATTTTTTTTGTAATTCTTTCAAAGAAGTTTGTATAATGCTGTAGGTATCTATACATATAAAATGCTTTGTCCTGAACTACTGACTGACTGACTGACTGACGGATCAACGAACAGCCTAAACCGCTGATTGTAGAGAACTGAAACTTGGAGGGTGTGTTCTTTGTATGATGTAGGCATCGGATAAGAAAGGATTTTCCGAAATTCCACCTCTAAGGGGGTGAAAAAGGAGGGGAAAGTTTGTATGGGACAACGTGATTCCTTGGTCCAATCTACTTCAAATTTTGCATAAACATTCTTTAACAGAATTGATGGAACACGTGTTTCGTATTTAATGGAAATTCATCCCCTAACGGGATTAAAAAGGGGTAGGAAGTTATTTTCGGAGTGATTTGCTTCGAAGTTGATATCGTTACTTCTTTTAACTTACCTACATTGTATTTTGACACATATTCGAAAACTCAATCCGATTTTATTCAAAAAAGGTTGCACGTTTATGACACGACCTCATAGGGACGTAGAATTCGAAATTTGAAATGGTAAGGACTAGAAGGAACTAGAACCACATGAGTAAAGAATGTGCTAGAACATTTTGGTTATAAAATATACGAATTATTTCATATTCAAAACTAACTGCGCACCGCGGTTTGACCCGCATAAGTCGTGATCCCGTGGGAATATCGGGATAAAAAGTATGCTATACTATTGTGTAATCTGTGACGTTCGTGTTTGTTGGTCTGGGACGCGTTCGTGTCGTCACGGGCGGGCGGGCGGTTGGGATTTCTCGAGCGGTTGTAGTTTTTCGTTGATTACTACTAATTAAATTTTGATGTAATATATGACACGACCTTCCTCGAAAAAAGAACTATACAGAGAAAACCAGATTTCAATTAGTTTAGGTGTTTTTAATTGTATAACAAAAAAATCTGATAGACAGACATGAAATTTAAAAACTAAGGATACATTTTTGATCTACTACTTTTTCTAAATCCCCTCTTTTTTAATTTGCTTCCAAGTACAGATTTTTTGTCCTTTCTGACTTTATTATAAGTATAGAAAAAAAATTGAAAAAACACAAATATAAAAGAATATTTATTTAAACCAACCTATCGATTTTGGTAATATTAAAACCCACAGAAATATAACTCCCATTAGAACTATTTTCGACTTCTTCGCGGACGAAGTCGCGAGCAAAAGCTAGTCTTTTATATAATTTAAATCATTTTTTAAATTTCAAATAGAGACAATTTATTTCTCTTTTGTCGTTGCGTTATTGCAGATACAGCTGAGTCAATTTTATGCGCGTAATGAAGCCTCACATTACAATATTTATCTTTTATTACTTTTAAAAGATGTGTGCGGTGATTAGACATTGCTGGCTGATCTTTAGAATGAATAAGTAAACTTGACAAAACGTCAGAATCAAGAAAACCTTTCAATATGTTGAATTTCAGTCGCAAAAAATCCGTTTCACTAGTAATATGCTTTCCTTGACCGATAACGTTTTTTAGAATAGTTTCAGATTTTGCACAAATTATAAAAATGTCATATGAAGGATAACACAATCCACCTATATCTTTTATTGAGATAAGCTTGTGAAAATTTAATTTTTGTGTGGTTATGAGCTCTGAAACACAAGTTTCACACTTGATAGTCGTTATTAATGCACGGGCTACCCAACCAGCAATATATCCAACTATTTGCTCAGTACAAGTTGACAAACCGTGTTTAATTTTATCATTTATCAATTCATTCAATATGCCTACATTCGTTTCTGTAACGGAATCACTCAATAGAACCTTATTCTTTTTGGCAAGTTGTACACGCACCCGTGATTTGAATTTTGTTACTTTGTATTTTTCAAATGTTTGTGGTGAACTTTCAATCATATCATCTCTTAAATTTCTATCTACCGTTAGATTTATAGACTCTACAGCTGATGTACATGTAAGTAACGGAAAATTGTCCAGAGGTATACAATTACCAGAAAAAGAAGAACGTAATTCTAAGTGTCCCAATACTTTTCTATACAGGGTGTACAGGGTTATGGAGCAGCTGCTTGTGGAAGTTGTAGTTTGACATTTGTAGATCGTAATTAAAATGTATTATTCTACAAAAAAAGCAAAACATAAAAGTTATAGTGATTTCAAAATTATGCATATAAGATGCTTCGCCTTAACAGATCCTCAGGTAAGTATTAAAATTCGCGCTTATACTCAGCTCTGGTTCTTAAGGACATCCAAGATACACTATGTAACACTAAGTTCAGTGTAACTCCAATCTAATTAATTATTTAGATTATTTTAAGGTCACCTGATCAGAATCGTTCAACACGCAACAATCCAATACATCCATTACATATTTTGTGAACAGTGTAACGCAGCTTTATTTGCCTCGTGCCGTTCGCTCTCACAAAGAAAGCCGACACACGGGGCGCCGCGGCGGCGTGATGTCGGTGCCTTTGACATTTTTGTCTTAGCCGAAATGTAAAAACAGGGACGAATTTGACTTGCGATCAACTTCAAAGCGTCGTAACTCAGTAACGAATCGATATTTTTACATCAAATTTTTTTCATGGGTTCCTACCATCATGGTCTAGCACCCGTATGAGCAGCTGTTCCATTCTCTCCTACACCCTGTATATGCCCCGAAATTGCTTAAAATTCGGATTGTTGTTGTATCCCCCCTGCCTGCGAATGATACCAAAAAACAGTTCTATATGGTCCTGCGATAATCTGTACGTAGCAATGTACTGTAACACATTTGTTTCCACCAGAGTAGTATAAAGATGCTTTAAACTTTCGGCGCAAATAACGAACCCCATGAACCCCGTTTTACACATGCCATCAACCACCGCCTTTTTACAAATTTTCATTGTCACTTTGCGCTTTGTGGTACGTCGGGTTTTAACAATGTGTTTTAACCCAGATACATATTTTTTCATTTCGCTAAGAAAACTAAAAAAACATATTGGCTTTTGGTATCCGAATTTATTACGTTTTCTTGAGTTCATAAACACAAAGATGTTATTGAAGTTTTCAATAAATTTTACAGTAGCGTCAGTATTAATAAATCGAGTTGATTTAAGCATATTTTCACACAATGTAAGAGATTTCCCGACACTCATACTAAGGAGCTGAGTCGCCAACTTCACTTTCATTATCTAATTTCGAAACTCTAAATGCCTTGGTGTTAACTTGTTGGCAAACGTTAACGATTCGCTACTTTGCAACTCTAGTAAATTGACTAAAAACTGCCATTTTATTTCTTGTTCCTTATCATCGAAAACACATTTCTTGGATTCAAATGTGTTACGAACAATTTTTGTACACCCAGAGTTAAAAAAGTGTAAGAAAGTTTTTGTAAGGAATGATGTAATGCGCAAGTCACTTCAACCGCCTTATGACGGACCATACCACGTAATAAAGCGGTTGGACAAGGGCTTCATCGTCCAACTTCCAAACAAACAGTCACTAATATCGCTAGATCGTCTCAAACCCGCATTTATATATTATAATGACAATAACATTTGTAATGCCACCAGTTTCAGTGATCACTCCACTGTCGTAACTAGCAAAACGCAAAAAGCGAATACTACGTCCAACAGTGTGCAAGTAGACAGAGATCAAGAAACTGATGTTAAAAAGACACGTTCAGGACGCGTAGTTAGGTTCCCATCTAAGTATAAGTGAACATAAAATGTATAATTAAGGTTTACATTAAGGTAATAAACCACCAAAAGCTAAGAGTTACGACGCGATGTTGTTTTATATTTTATTTTAATGGTAAGTTAATAAATTTAGATTCTTTGCATCGCATCGCTTGGCGTAGCAGCCACTACGGCAAAATATTAAGTTAAGATTTAAGTACGTACTTACCTACGTGATTACTTACGATTTAAAATAGCATGTTAGTGTTCAAAATACAAGATTGACACAGATAAATTAGATGATCATAGATTATTTTTTTTTTGTGAAAGATTACTTACGTACATTATTAGTTATAAAATTCATTGTTAACTACACAAGTAAACGTAACGGTTACACAGAATTAAATAACAGTTTTTTTTGGTTTTAAAATAAACCAATTTAGAATGGGAAATAATAAAAGTGTTGAGGAAAAGAAAGAGGAGCAAATCTTCATAGCCCAAAATGGAGCGAATGACGCCAGTAATTCTGATTACGAGCAGAAGATAGAGGTGTACGGTATAGTTACAATCAGTCTCATGGTGATAGTGACTGTTATAAGCGTACATGTAATGTACAAACGCTGTAACAGAAATGTCAAAAAGTGGGCCCGGAAGGAGCTCAGTGCGGTAGTAGTCCAACCGCTACCTCAGCCCACTCCAGCACCAGCTGCTCAAGCTCCTCAAGTAGTGCAGTTTCAATAACATCGTAGCGTGTACTTGTGTATATTTAAATGTGTGTAAAAGAGCGTTTTTAAAGTAAATCATGTTTAGTATTAATAATTTAAATCAGAACACCCATCTTATAGTTCATGATTGCATTGTATGACTACCTACTTAGAGTGTAATGAGGTCATCGACGCGTGACGACATCGACAGGCAGCGAGCGCGGATTGTGCGCACGCGGCGAATTCCATGCAGTGACCAAGGCCTTCTGCACATTATAATTGTTTTATTTAACCGACTTGTTAAGATGGGTTATTGGTTTGTTAAAAATTTTTTTGTTAAATAAAATTTTTGGGGTGGTGTGATGTAGGGGTATGCTGACACAGCGCAATAGTGTAAACCGAGCGCGGCCGGCAGGTTAGTTACCACGCGCACGTCACTCAGCGCAGACTTGTAGATCGGTTTCCGTAGCATTAAGGATTTATTAATTAAAAGACAGTTATCTGGTGATTTTCGATTTTTATTTAATTTCCGTCAGGGAACACTAAGAAGAGTCTTTCGGGTAGTGGTCAGGTACATCCAACTTAGAGTCATAGATAAATAAACCCGAAACGAACTAATTTCACCATGTGACAAGGATCTGGAAAAAGTGCTACCTCCATGTCACACGATGGGTGTTTAAATGTGTTTTTTAAATCATTAATATTATCTAACTTACAACCTAATAACTTTGCTGCACTGAAATTAGACCTACATCCATCAAATGTTAACGCCACGACACTCACTCCTACTTCATGACACTTTGCCAAGCATGTCCGAATTCAAAAGCTTGTGATGTTATAGTAATTAAACATTTCAAAAATCAAAAATAATTCACACAAACTTACTTAATATCAGCCTCATAGTTAACATTTAAATTATTTGAAATCTAGTCATTTAACATTTCAAAAATAAATCACACAAATTTTCCAGCCTAGTTACCATTTAAATTATTTGAAATCTAGTATAATTAAATATTTAAAAAATCAAAAATAAATCATACAAACTTACTTAATTTCAGCCTTGTAGTAACATTTAAATTATTTTAAATCTAGCAGTATGTTTATTAATCTATTAATCTAAAAGTTGAAACATAGCCCTAGACCGATAGGTTTAGAAACAGTTGAGGGAGACCTTTGCCCTGCAGTGGGACAACGTAGGTTGATAAACAATATATATGTCGAAACAGAAAGTAGAGAAATAAAAATGTATTTGTAAAACTAAATACATAATTATTAATTAATAACAAAATTCACATTCATCGGCAGGATAGTGATGATATGCAGCATATTGACAATATTTGCACCAAAAGAATGTGCTGCCCAGCAACATAATCAACTGTTCAGTATCCATAATACTGGTAAAATGCAAGGGTATACCCTGTGTACCAGATAAGATGTTTCCACAGCCAAAACACTCTGTAGCTACAATAAAATGTGTTAACGGCCAAGGCCAAATGAGGTCATTGTTTATACATCTTATAAAATCATTTCTAGTCAAAAACTTATCTGTGTCTAAATTATAATTTATCACCATAACTGGTATTACCTACCTAACGTTCAAAGGACCTGAAGTACGTGAACCTGAAACAATAATAAAATGATTACAAAACACCTCTAGTTAGTTTAGTTATAATTAAAAAATATAAATTTAACAAATACCTATAATAAAGAAACCTGAAGAATTTTACTCTGGTTCTAAATAATTGGTACATATATATTCGAAATGCGTGTAGCCATCATTGCATTTTGAACAAATAGATTTCTTACAGGCCATGCATTTGGCTATCTTTGTTCGAAAAGGTGATACGTTTTCTTTACAGGCGTCACATTGACTTGAAGTTTTTAGAGATTTTGAGGGTTTTATTCGGATATTTAAGGGCGGTGTTGGTAATGATCTTTTTATGCGTTTTTGTTTTGACTGTACATAACTTTTTTGGTTTTGGTTCATTATTATTAGGTTCGTCTAATACACGCTTTGTAGGAGTTTGAATGACTTCAGGATCCTTTTCTAAAGAGTAGACACATTCATTATTAGAAGATGGACAAACGTTGTATTCAATTTCAGGAAATGGATATAATTCAGATAAACAAACTGTTGAATTTTCTTCATCGACCGTGATAACTGGCAAATTAACCTCAAATAAGTTCGGGTTGTCGTCTAGTTCAATTGCTATTTCTTCAAAATTTATGTTTTCGATGTATTGTGTGAGATGTAAGCTTCGGGTGTGGAATCAATAGCATATTCATCAACGATTGTGTTAATTTCGTCCAACTTTGCCTCCTTCGTCAAAGCGCATGTCGATGTAGTATTAAACCTGTAGGTTTGTGGGGCGAAACAGCCACAACAACCCTTTTTTTCATACCACCACACATACCACCAAATTCACCCATTAATCGTACACTGCGCAGGTTGACCGTTAGCGTTCTTTTTACATGGTACTACCTGTACCAATTGTATAACAACAATTTTTAATTCAATTATCAACAATTTGAGTAATAGGCGTCGGACATTTTGTTTTTGGCGGCTACATCCACTTTAAGTTAAATTAAAAAAACCGCAAATGCTTTGGAACAAAACAGATAATAGTAACTTATCATGCCGCTGATGCCGCGGTGCACTTTATGATAAGGATCGATAAAGAGCATCAAAACAAATTATGCGTCTTGGAAACGGGATATTCGAAGCCACGCGATGTACTTATTATTTTTCAAAACTGGTGCATTTTGAGAGCCTTTTATTCCTTTCGATACCAGGTATTATGGCGAACAAATAATGCCTTGATGCTATTTCTCTACAGCGTCTCGTTAACGGGATTTTCAAATTGCCCGTTAACGAGACGGATTAGAGGTTTGGTAGAAATGTCCTGCAATATTTATTTATTATTTTATTTATTTGTTACTAAATGCCCAGAGCCCTTTTTGAAATACTGACCATAAAAATAACTGAACTGACAAAATCTAGTCAGGCAGTTTTGCGTAGACATTGTTTACGACTAAGTTTGACTGCACTACTTCAGATTATAATTGTCAATTCAGTAATTTTTATGCCTTTTTGAATCGGTAGGTACGGTTTTCATTTTTTACTTTATATGAAATAAAACGAAACAGACTCATGTTTCACCACACCAGCAAAGAAAAAGGAACTTCATGTCCTAAATATTTGAATTAAAACACTTTTACCTAAATATGAAAAAGTTTGTGACAATTAGTTAAAACATTTAGGTTATAAAAATATACTTACCTATGAAACTTTTATTTCTGCAAGCTTCGAACACTTTTTGCAGCATCTTTTAATTTCTCTTAATATTGATGACAAAACACTCAAATTTCAATAAACACAAATATTTAGATACTAGCTGTTGCCCGCGACTTCGTTCGCGTGATGGTTTTGTTTTATTTACAATGTTCGCGATTGACTTCCATACAAATACCTACAATACGGTTCTTTAAATGCTACAATGCTTCTCTGTACACTATATTGTGTGTGACGCCGTCGGAACAATACACAAACATGTTATTTGCGTCACTCACTCTAGACAGAGCCACATACAGCTGACCGTGGCTGAAGCAGCTTGTGGTGAGGTCTATGCCTGCGGTGCGCAATGTCTGGCCTTGCGCCTTGTTTATTGTCATGGCAAAACATAGACTCACAGGAAATTGTATTCGCTTGAAGCGGAAAGGAAAATTATTTGGTATCAGTGGTATCCGGGGAATAAAAACTTGTTCCCCAGCGGCACCCAGTTAAAATTTCGGCCTCAATGACATTCAGCTGCAACCTGATTACTCTCAGCCGAGTCCCGTTGCATAATTTAGGCGGACTTAAATTACGCAATGTCAGATTCGTATGTTTGATGTGGGTTATTTGACACACTTTTTCCCTCAAATGTCAAATTCGTTTTATCGTTATTTACTTCAATTACCCTCTTATGTTCCTATTGTAACTCCGAAATAAAACGGTTATTTTTATGGTGTAAATTTTTTCGACCAGTTAAAGTAAAATACTAAAATATCCTACGATAGATTAACAATTTTTCTACAAAAATAACACGTTTTATCACCAATTTCCGACTTCTGCTTTTTTCACCGTTTCACACACCTACTCGCAGATTTGAAATGAGTATTTTGACTGAACGATCTTATGAATTTTATGAGTGAATGTTGTCTATGGTAGATTGATTCAATATAAACACAATGTCAGGTGAAAGTATACTTTATTACTAGGTTTTTAATTAACAAAATTGCGTAAAATGAGAGCTAGTTAGCTTTGGTACGGATACGGTTCAAACCAGGCGAGGTGCAATGTCCGGATACGGACCTAAACAGACGAAAGGTTAACTATGTTTATATATGTAAAGAAATAATACAGGTATCTAATTCTTTAAAGATTTTAGTAAACTTTTAATAATATCCATCCAAAATAAAAAAAAAACGTCCCCTGTGAAATTTACTTACTGGTCGATTGGCCATTCAAGCACTAGGGCGGCGTTATGGCGTCTCCAAGTAGTGGAAAGTGTTTATCAACAAGAAAAAAGACTGATATATAGTCCGGTCATTTTAGACATAAAAATAGTGATCAAATAAAGAAAATTCCGACAGAGCCAAATCTTCGTAGAGACCTTAGGTTTACCACAAGGAATAAAGTGTCAAAAGTCCCCATCAGTCCCATGTGAGCTTAGGGACTTATTCGGGGGGCAAGGTCAAAATTTTAGGTTTTTTGGATTTTTCTCGAAAACGGTAAGTTTTATCGAAAAAGTACCTAAGAGCAAAGTTGTAGATCTTAAAATTCTCTATAAAAATGGTCCCTATGATTTTTTTCTCTAAGACCCACTATTTCCCAGATATTGCGCTTGTAAGAATCACGTTCTACATAATATGCACACAACACATCTTTTATTAAAAACTGTTGTTGTTGAGTTGAAAGCGAAGGGATCACCTCGGCCTGAAATGGCACTTATTCAAAAATGTACTTCGAAAACTAAAAGTTTTACGCGTGTTTTTAAATCTGAACAATATTTCAAAACACCTTGGTTGTGTGGATGTGAAGAAAGCAATAAGTTATTTTGCTTCTCGTGTCTGGTGTTCGGAGCTGGCACCGGTGGTGGTGGTGACTCGGCATGGACGGAATCAGGAGTTGATGATTTAGCGCATCTATCAATAAAAGTGAAAAAACACTCGCAGTCTCGATTTCATATGTTATGTGAAGTGCAATTGGCTTCTATCAGGCGACAAGATATTCGTAAGGTGCTCGATTCTGCCTATCGAAAATCTATTAGAGAGTTCAATGAACGCGTTGACGAAAATCGATACATTTTACGGCGTTTAATAGATTGTGTGGTATTTTGTGGAGCATTTCAAGTTGCATTGCGGGGGCATGATGAATCCTTGAATCCTGGAATCTATAGAGGTTTGGTTGATTTTGTTTCAGAGATTGATTTGTGTATGATAAGCATAGAAAAACTGTTAATTAACTCAATTTCTGATTTTCACAAGAAAGTAATAGATGTTTTCGCTCGCCAAAAACACCGGCGAATGGATTTTATTTACAAATAAATATAAGTAAGCATGACTGTTTTTTTTTCTTAGTGAACACCCATAAAAAAATATCACGAGCCGCCTCTGGTCATTTTAGAGTAAATTTTCTTAGAATAGTATAATGTATACATAAAAGAGACACGAGTAGGCATTTTTGCTTGCTTGAGTACCTAAATATGTATATACGTGGCATATGTGCGCATACTATGTAGAACATGATTCTTACAAGCGCAATATCTGGGAAATAGTGGGTCTTAGAGAAAAAATTATAGGGACCATTTTTATAGAAAATTTTAAGATCTACAACTTTGCTCTGAGGTACTTTTTCGATAAAACTTACCGTTTTCGAGAAAAATCCAAAAAACCTAAAATTTTGACCTTGCCCCCCGAATAAGTCCCTAAGCTCACATGGGACTGATGGGGACTTTTGACACTTTATTCCTTGTGGTAAACCTAAGGTCTCTACGAAGATTTGGCTCTGTCGGAATTTTCTTTATTTCAATTGTCTAAAATGACCGGACTAATATGGCTAATAGGTCCAATAACAGAAAATTAAGTCAAAGAAAGCTGCCTTTAATCGGTGAAACATTAAGTTTGTTTTTTTACTCCAAAAATGAAATAAAGAAAACTGTCCGTAATTCTGCGATTTGCACAAAAACCGACGTGTTAAATTTGTGGCAAAACACAGGTATTCCAACAAAGAAGAAGTACCATGTTATTAATAAAGTAGAAGAACATTTCAAACACTGGCAAAAGCTAAAAAAAATAAAGAAAATAAAGCGAAGACGTCACTTGTTCTTGATCAAAATGAAAAGAGTTGACAACAAAATTGAAAAATGTATTTTATATTGCTCACGCAGACGATTCTAGACACCTGCTTTAGTTGAAGTTTATGTAGGTAGGTGCAGTCATTTCACTCTTTTAAGTCTTTTTTTATTTTAGTTAAGTAGTATTTGTTAATATTTAATTTATTTACATTTTGTATTTTTTTTAGATTTGTGTTTTGGTTTCAAAGTTATTGTTTGTTTTGCTTTTCCATTAATTATATTTTTGCTCGAGGTTGGCGTATTTTCTTTATTTTTATGGGTTTCGACCTTTTTTAGTAAAGCTTCCATATACTTTTTGTCTTTTAGAGGCAAATACTTAAAAACGCTCCGTATGTCTAAAAATTTTTTGTCAGGCAATTCGTTTTTTGGTGGTTTGACTACTACTTCCTTTACAATGTTTATTTTATTTTTTTAATGTTTGTTGTTATGGTCGTTTCTAAAAATCTAGTTTTATACTCTACTACATTCCAATATGGTTTTTTGTACTTTATACATTTAACTTTTTTGTATGGTATTTGACCAAATCCAAGCTTGATAGCCTCATCATGAAAAGAGTGAAAATCTGTCTCTTGCATTTGCAGAAAAGTAAGCTTGATTTTAGATTTTATTTTCAATAATTCCCGCAGTAGTCCTAGAGGGCTATAAATTTCTTTATGTCTGAAATTCCGTTCTATGACGCTGTGCACACAGTCTACTTCTTGGACATTTCCATGACCAGGTTCCGAAAATTTTTGTTCTATCTCGGTTACATTTTTAGCTTTTTTCCGACTGCAAAAAATCTAACAAAGCCATGCTCATGTGTGAGTTTTTGTTTTGTGGTACACAAGAGTCAGACCATAGAATCATTTTTGTGATATTACTTGGCAAATTATCGACTACGTGCACTAAAATTTTGATCAATGCGCTAGCTATATCATCTCCAGATCGTCCATTCTTTATTTCATCCCAGATAGCATTAGTGGCAGAATTATCTATATTACAGTGTCCAGTCAAGTTGTAAACTGTGAGTTTACTAGTATAGTAAAAACAAGAGATGTTGGCTTTGGGTAAACTGAAAATATTTTCTAAATCGAACGTTATAACAGCTGTATTTGTGTTTTTCGGATCAACCTGTCTGTCTCTTGCTCTTTCTTTATCGCCTTCTTCTTTACGAATTATATGTTCCTTATATTTCAATTGTTGATTGTCATCCGGATTTATGATTGCTTTGTATTCACAACATATATCGCAGGTACCTTTTTTTTGGTCGATAAAAACTTAAATTAAAGTTTTCATTGAAAACTTTTCGATAAATATTTTCTTTAACCGGTTCCTTATGAAGCAAAGCATAAAGTGAATACATTTTTGTGATACTTAGGCCTGATTCTAGGTATTGGCGCTTTGTGGCAGCTCTACAGTAATGAGACTCCTGTACCGGAAATGACTTTATGTGTTGTTTGACTTCTTCAATCTTTCTCAGATCAGTTTGTTTTTTAATATACTTTCCTTTTTGAGGAGTAGGCGTAATGGTTACATTCCTGGCGAACTTTTTTTTGTAGAAATGGTATATTTTTTTAACAGAGATATCCAAAGTAGTACAAAATAATTTTTTGCATACTTTTTCTTTAGTTTTGCCATTTGAAAAGTAATACACAAAAGTGTATTTCCTTCTTCTGTTTTCCTTCTGGGTTCTTTCTTTTTGTTTTCTTTCAGTGTATTCATCGTAGTATTTATACTTTTGGTCATCAGTCAAGCTATAGAACTGAGTTTTTATTTCTTCTCTTTTACTATTTACAAATTTTGTTGAACATTTATAAATGCAATTTACGTCACATCCAGTTTGAACCATCTTTTTCTGTTTAGTTTCTCCTTTCATGTTTATGTATTCTTGTCCAGCTTCTCTTTTCTTTTTCATAATATTTGTTTTCCATTTTTCGGGTTGTCTTTTTCGGGCTCATTATTAAGTAATTGCTTAGTCAAAATTAGTCCATCCATCATGTCAGTACATAAACGGTTTCTCTTTTTTAGTTTTGATCAAGATTATTGCAGAAAATATTCTTTCAACCGCAGCACTGGAGTGAGGTAGGCATAATATGATGCAGAAACCAGTTGGTTAAGAGACGGATATTATAACAAACCATCACTGTCTTTTTAACTTGATGCCTAAATCGTAAATGACGCTACTCGGTATCGACTTTTTATCCGCCTCCCTAAAATCTGTATAAAACCTACGCCAAAACTTTAATCTTTATTGGTGGTCTGTAATCTGCACAGGTATAGATAAATCTGTATATATGACAACACTGCCTACAGCAGCAGCTTGGTAGTCGCAATTTTATTCTAGCTGAAGTTCGTTGCGCAGATCTGAATAGTAGAAACGTCTATCACATCCAGTTTCTGCAGCAGGAACGTCACCAATTCGTTAACTATCAGTTGGTTACTCATAGTGACTAAGCTTACGCTGCGCTCATCGACACAAATACTTGCAGTAGGTCTGTAATGCATATACTGACTTCTCAGAATTCAGTAACGTTTAAGTTATTTTTTTTTTTTTGCGTTTTTATGCCGATACGGTATGTTTTATCATAAAAATATGTTAGACACGATTATATCATGTATGCTAATTTTGATAAAAAAATGCAAGTTAGGTAAATTTCTATTAACTGGCATAGGCAGCCAGTAATTAAAAATGTTGTAAATATTAGATCAGTAACTAGCCACCCCTCTCAATCCTCGTCAAAATTAATTTCTGAATTAAAACCGTATGAAATTATAAAAACTTACCATTAATACTATCCAATAAATAACGAACATTGAAGTATTTATCACTATTTCTGGGAAAACAACTTTTTTCTTACAAAACGGCTCTTAACGTTTCATTAACAAAAAACAGTACACGATAGAATGGGTCTGCCAACTGTCAAAAAAGAACTACCAAAGTCATCGCTAGTTTTTGTAGCGGTAAAACATCGAACTAAAATGAAAGATGAATTATTACAAAATTCACTTAAATGCTCACAGATGGCGTACGTTGTATACAATTCTTATTTAATGACAATTTTGTCCCGAGTGGCTAGTTACTCACAGTGGCCAGTTACTCCAAGTTTTACCCGTAAAACTACCAGTAACTGGCCACTTAAGGACTTTTTTTTATGTCAAGTTGGCATTTTGCATCTTTTTGTTGGGAGAAATATACGTTACATATATCAAACGACAGAGAATTTCCACAACTATTTATATATTACATAATTATTGAAATTAAAACAATGTTATTATTTTAAAATAACTTTATTACAAACAGAGTCACTTTTTAGTAGTAACTGGCAGTCAAAATTCAGTTTCTGGCTAGAATTTCACTAGTAACTGGCCATCACAGATCATAGCATTTTTTCTAACATTTAAACATTGTTTATAATTAAAATTATACATTAGAATCTTACAATTAAATTATAGAACAAATTGACAAAATAAACAAAGAAAATATTAATCTTGTACACGCTAAAAGAGATCAAAATATTACTTTCAATTAGGAACTTACATATATTGTGATATTTCACTTCGTTAACTTAACGAAATCCTTGTTGTTTTGATTCTTCAAGAACAGAATTGTAAACTAGTGTTTCATAGCCATCAGAAGAATCAGAATCATTGCAGTGATAACAGAGATGACATAAGAATGGATCATCATCCTCCGGAATGTGCATTCTGTGAAAAGATGGTATACAATTTTGATGAAAACGTTTGTCACACTGATTGCAATGAATAATTCTCCTTATTATCGGGCTTAAGCAAGCATCACAGCATACTATTTGATCATCAGCCTGAACTTTAAGGATCTTCAGTTGTTTAATTTCTAAGTGATTATCATTGACAGCCATTTTTTTCTTCTTCCCTTTATTGTTATCGGTATTCTTCGGGGTCTTTTTGACGTGACAACGTCTTATAAATTGGTTTGCCGGGTGACACTTCAAGAAACTGCGTTACGCTCCGCTCACGTTATGCGCTCACAATGAGAGCGAGTGAGAGGCACGCGTCCCTTCCACTCGGGCATGGTTAGCCCGCCTAAGAGCGAGAGAGACAGACATAAAAAGTGAAAGGCACGCGTCCCTTCCACTCGAGCACAGTTAGCCCGCCTAAGAGCGAGAGAGACAGAGCGAGAGAGAGAGAGTGAGAGAGATAGGCATACACACCGGTTCATGTCTATATTTTACCACTCCAAGTCGTTGTCACGTAAAACTTTCGCCCGTATACCGACTTTACAGGCAACCAATTTTTTGGTATATTATTTTCCTTTAGTAATTTCTTCTCTTCTCGTAGTCTCTTTCTATTTTCTTTAGCAGCCTCTTCTTCTTGCTTTTTTAAATTCTTCGATTTCATCCGTTCTAAATATTCATCCGACGTTAATGCAAAAGGTATTTTCTCTACTTGTCGCTTTCCTTTTCTTTTAGGTGATATTGGTATTTCCTTCTTTAGATAGCTTGTTAAAGAGTTGTTTGAGATTATGCTTATTTTACTGCTTCCGCCACTAAGATTTGATGGGCCAGCTTCATTTAAATTAAGTTCAAAAGATTTTTGGCAGACTCTTACATTTTCTACACTTGAAGATGTTTCTGCCCTCTCCTCATTTCTTTTTTTATTTATCATATTAATAGAGTTGTTTAACAGTGCTTTCTTCTCTCTTGTAATAAATCTACCAGTAAACTCATCAAGAATCCAATAATTTTTCTGTTCTTTTTCAGTTTCATTAGCCATAGCCATCAAATCATTTGTTGCTTCTTCGATATTCTGAATTTCCTTTAGCTCCGTTTCATCTATTTCTTGTGCTTCTACTAAATTCTGAATTTCCTTAAACATTTCATTACTTATTTCTAGTGTTTCTGTATTCTGAATTTCCATTCTTTTGTCATTGACTATTTCTGGTACTTTTTCTTTACTCTGAATTTCCTGTAGCTCCTCATTATTTATATTTTGTGTTGGTTCTTCTACATTACTGTTACTAAAAGTAAACTGTGTGGATACGCTTATTCCGTGAAATTTCTGCCATATTTTATAGGGTAAACTACCCAATTATTGACACTTTAAGACGTTTGTCATAAAACCTTGATCAAAAAATTGGTAAATAAACAATTTTTGCAATTTATATTTAGTTATTAATATTCCTTAATTATCATTCTTTTAAAAATTGGCAATATTGTACAAATTATTATTACTATTTATGAGAAAAGTCCGTTTTACTGAAGATACCTCCAACTCCCTATTATTGACATACTATTTCCTATTAGTGACACTATACAATCTAAATATTGACACCCTGGTTGTCATGTCCGTTGATCGCCAATTTTAACAAATTCATTGGGAAAATAGTAAATAAAAATAACTCTGTAGTTTAGAAATTTGTAATAGAATACTAAAGAAAAATATTTTCATCAAAAACAACATTTTTCTCCTCTTAATCACTATAAATTTATTATCAACTTATAGACATAAGAAAAACATACGACTCGAATTGAGAACTTATCAACGAATCAACATTACAATAATCATTAGTTTAGAAATCACAAAAAACAATTGTATCAAAAATAGGTAACATTGTTTCTTCTCTCAGTCACTATAAAATATCAACGAATCAACATTACAATAATCAGTAGTTTAAAAATCACAAAAAAACAATTGTATTAAAAATAGGTAACATTTTTCTCCTCTTAATTACTTTAAAAATATCAACTTATCAACATTACAAGTTAAATTTAAAGTAGTCTTAATTATGTTTTACAGTTTTAATGTATGTTTTACGATAGTCATTTACTTACATATGTATTAAACTGAGATCATAACTTTTCATCAAACTGTAACCTACTGAGAATGTTGTTCAAGTAAATTTTCGATATCTTCGTCTTGCAGTGTTTGCTTATCTAATTTTGGTTTAACATTAAATGTTTTTGCAAATCGTTCTGTACATAAATTATCTTGGTTACGAATCTGATCACCAGTGTCCTTAGAATCTATATTCAGTCTTACATTAGTACACGCAGCCTTCATAGGTGTTTTTAACAGTTTATTAGAGGCACTCGTTATTTTTTTATTATCAAAATTAAGTTTCATTTTTACTTTTGCAATCTCCTCGGCCTTATATTCTGTAGAAAATCTATGTTGTTCATAATTGGTATGCATCATTATTGCCTTTGGTTCTTCACTATTTGCTTCCATGTTATTAAAAGTTTCCAAACTATCTGTAGTTTTGTTTTGTGTAATAATGTCGTCGGACAACACAACAATTTTTTTTGTTGCTCCTTTCTTTTTGGTCTCTGTCTTCTTTTTGGTTAATAAGTTTTTAGTTTTCTTAGTTTGTTCTTTTTTCAATATTCTTTCTTCTTTTATTTTCTGGACTTCTTCTACCTTTTTTTGTTTCTCATCAGCCTTTGACTTCTCTTGTTTTTGCCATTCTTCAGATGTCAATACAAACGAAATTCTTTCTGTGTTTCTCACACCTTTCCTGACCGGAGTTTTTGCTACAACTAAAGTATCTTTTAAATTGATTTTTTTCATTGATCTTATTATTTTGTCGTTTAAGCTAATTGGCATAATCTTTGATGGAGAATGTGCAACCGTAATAATATTTTGTTGTGAGTAATCATTAAAAACGTCGATATTTTCTACTAAATCGTCTTTGTTAATATGTGAGACTTCTGTTCTATTAGGTGTAAGTTGTAATGATGTATTTGAAATTACTGGTGAAGTATGAATTTGCACTTCATGTGAAACTTCAAAGCAAGATAGCCCTTCTTGTGAATCATCCCAATCTTCAACAGAATCACATAAAATTACAGGAAGATTAGCTATATCGAAATTAGTTTCTGTTTCTTCTGGCGCATTTAATGTTCTTTGTTCAGCTGAAATTGTCTCATTAAAATCATCTTCAGATTCAATGGATGTAATGTCTTTTGATCTACATGCAGTAGTTATGTTATTGGAAGTCTCAGATGTAGTGGACTTAAGGATGGAGGGTGAAACTTTAAACAAATCTAAAACTTCTTTTAAAATTTGGTCTTTTTCATATTTACATTCTTTAATCATGTCGAGGAATTTACTTTTTTGTAACACTATATTATTATTATCTTTATTATTGCTTATGTTGTTTTTTACACGTTTACCAAGGCATTTGTCAAAATTTATATTGTCAGGATTCCACGGGAAAAGTCCAGCAGTCCTAAAACCATTTTGCAATATTTCCGGACGAATAGAACTATTTATGGCATTTTCTAAAATCGGTGCAAATTCCAATTTTGTTAGAGCTTGAGATGGATTTTTTCTCCTCCATTCCATCACACTTTTTTTCCAGCCATTTTTTAATGGTTTAAATGCGGACACATCTGCAGGCTGTAAAATTCTTGTGGCGTTTGGGTACAAAGCGATAAGCACGATTTGTAATTGTGAACAAACTTCACTGACACATAGTGTTACGTGTGTTTTATGTCCGTCAACAAACAGGATGACGGGAAATTTGGTTGCTGTTCGCGTGAGGTATGGATGTAAAACGTTCTTTATATAATCTACAAAAATATCCGTCTTCATCCACCCGTTTTCACTTAAACCAATACCCCACTCTTTAGGCACTTTCGTAGCAATTTCTTTAGGTAGTCTTTTATTTGGGTAAATTACTAATGGTGGAGTTTGTTCTCCATTTGCTTTGAAGGTAAATAAAACAGTCAAGGATGACTTGGCTTGACCTCGATCAACTTCGTATACATTTTTATCACCTTTTATGGAAAGAACTCTTCCACTCTTTGGACACAGTTGAAAGTTTGTCTCGTCACCATTTAAAATCCGCGAAGGGTCTTGGAGAATGTTAGCATAATCATTCATTTCTAAATAAGAATATATATCACGAAACCAACGTCTTATATCATCTTCAGATACGCAAGAACTTGCATCAGTGACACTTTCTGGGGTTCTAATAGCCAAATCCTTGTGTCTTTTCATAAAGAGATGATACCATCTTTCCCCTGGAACGCCATCCTTAAATGGATTCGGTCTATTGGCCTTTTTTAAGAATTCAGCAACATTTGTAATCAGGTCCTCTTTTCGTCTTGGAAAACCTTTTCTGCTATTAATTTTGATCCAATTTACTAAATCTTCCTCTTCTTTTGCTGTCAGGACAGTAGGTGGACCTGGTCTCTCATTTTTATCGGGATGGTTTGTTTGAAAAATAAGTGTAGTCCTAGGAACACCATACGTTTTTGAAGCCAATTTCTTGGACATTCCTTTATTTATTGCTTCTAATGCTAATTTGATATTTTCTGAAGAGTATTGCTTTCTTTTTTTAGGAGATTTTTTCTTTTTCTTAATCTTATTTAAAACACCTCTGCCTTTTTTTAAACCAGGGTTTGCTTTGTCTTTGGCCATACTGTAAATACAAAATGACAAATCAGTTTTTTTTTATATTTTTGACCTAGGTAGGTATAATGAATTCTATTTTTGAACTTAAATATTTTTTATGCTATTAGTAAAATGAATAAAATTAATCGCTATAAATTGTAGTAAAAACCTTATTATTGACATACTTATTTATATTATTGACATGGTGTCCATAATAGGATATTAAGTTATTGACACAGTGTCAAAAAATTAAAAAAGTAAGCCAGACGTCTTTTAATTTATATTCAAAATGATCCCTGTCGTTATAACATAAAAATTTCGTATAAAATTCTCATCATAATAAATATTAATATGAATTCAAATATTGACATACTATGTCAATAATAGGCAGTGTGGTCTATTTACCTATCAATTATTGACACCCCTATTTTAATTTATCAATTTTCAAATAAACGAAAGAGTGAGGTTATAGGATTGTTTATTGATTTTTTATCAATTCACAAAACATAAACATCGGCAAATATGTAAATATCAAAGACGAAAAACTGTACTAAATTGTATTCACTTACCTTTCTGATTTTCCAACAAAATGGCGACTTTTTTTCAAAAACACGGAGACGTTAAGTAACTCGACTAGTTTTGTTCAGCCATATTTGTAAAAGAACTCAAACTGTGTTGCCATAACAAAATAATAAAAATACAGATGCATTCACTTTAAGCGACTTTGCTTTAAATTGAACGTGAATCTTATAATTTAATTTTTTCTATTGAAGTGTCAATAATTGGCGGGGTGTCAAGATTAGGGTAGTTTACCCTATATAGCTTTAAAATTTTCGTCACAGATTGCACCTGTAAGAGTTGAACATCTTTGTATTATATCGTTACCAACAATATCACAAAATTCCTTATAAGCCAATTTAAATTCAACCTTATCAGATGTATTGTCTTCTTGAAATTGAGATGTCTTTTTAGTGGCAATGCATTTACTGTAGTCAACGTTATTTTCATCAAAGGGGAACAATCCGGTAACTCGAAAACCATTAATTACTGTACTCTCTTTAACACATTTCTCTACGACAGTTTTAAGTAAAGGAGCAAAACGGTCTTTTGTTAAACTTTCTCTGTAGTTGTTCTCAGCGTACCATTCACGAAGCTCCTTTTTCCAACCAGATTTGATTGGGCGAAAAGCTGCAACATCTGCAGGTTGCAAAATACGAGTTGCGTTGGGGTACAAAGCAATTAAATGTATTTTCAAAGCTCGACACAGTTCAGATACTTCGATTGTTATATGAGTTTTATGTCCATCAACAAATAAAATTACGGGAAATGTAATGTTATTGGCCAAAATTTGTGGTTAAAACAATTGGAGATAAAATCGTAGAAGACTGCAGCTGTCATCCATCCTGAATCGCTGCGGCCGATCCCCCATCCAGACGGCACGCTAAGAGTTACTCGGTCAGGTATTCTCTTATACGGGTAGATAATTAATGGCTTCAAGGTGAGCCCAGCAGCAGAAAAGGTGAACAAAACTGTTATGTTTTCTTTAGCTGAACCTTTCTCTATTTGATAAACATTTTTACTGCCTTTCTCAGCTAACACTTTGCCCGTTTTAGGGCAAATATTAAAGCCAGTTTCGTCGGCATTAAATATGCGAGTCGGGTCCTGGATAACTTCATCAAGACCTTCATTATTTATGTACTGACGGATTTCGTTAAACCATTTCCTTATGTCTTCTTCAGAAACACACGCGCTGGCGTTGGTGACGCCTTCAGAAGTTCTTATTGAAATATTAGGGTGACGTTTCAAAAACGCTCTAAACCAGACATCGCCTGGCTTGTTATCTTTGAAAGGATTCGGCCTTGGATTATCTGTGAGAAATTTTTGGACACAAAGTTGGATATCT
Source organism: Idaea straminata (assembly GCA_951213275.1). Lineage (NCBI taxonomy): Eukaryota > Metazoa > Arthropoda > Insecta > Lepidoptera > Geometridae > Idaea > Idaea straminata. The sequence continues at coordinate 2,139,774 of OX577862.1, forward strand.
TCTTTCTTTCTGGGAAATCCTCGTTTAGCCAAAGTTACGATCAGGTCACATAATGCATTCTCTTCATCTACCGAAAGGATAGGGTCAGGGCCAGACCTAAATTTTGTTTCTGGGTTTTTAATTTTAAACTGAATGCTGCTTCTTGGGACACCATATTTTTTAGAAGCCTCACGTGCAGATCCCTTTTCGTTCAATACAAAATTTACAGCATTATCAATAGCTTCTTTTGTGTATTGGCGTTTTTTAGACATATTCTTGCTTCGTTTCTACCTGCAGAGCAAAAATACTATTTTTTAGTAACTGGCCATGTTACTAGCCACCCATGCCAGTTACTGAAAAAAACCTATAAAAGCCAAAAAAATCTGTAACGTTCGATAGTAGACCTTATGATATTTTAAAATAAGTGCTAATTTTGATAAAAAATGCAAGTTAGGTAAATTTCTATTAACTGGCATAGGCAGCCAGTAATTAAAAATGTTGTAAATATTAGATCAGTAACTAGCTACCCCTCTCAATCCTCGTCAAAATTAATTTCTGAATTAAAACCGTATGAAATTATAAAAACTTACCATTAATACTATCCAATAAATAACGAACATTGAAGTATTTATCACTATTTCTGGGAACAAAACTTTTTTCTTACAAAACGGCTCTTAACGTTTCATTAACAAAAAACAGTACACGATAGAATGGGTCTGCCAACTGTCAAAAAAGAACTACCAAAGTCATCGCTAGTTTTTGTAGCGGTAAAACATCGAACTAAAATGAAAGATGAATTATTACAAAATTCACTTAAATGCTCACAGATGGCGTACGTTGTATACAATTCTTATTTAATGACAATTTTGTCCCTAGTGGCTAGTTACTCACAGTGGCCAGTTACTCCAAGTTTTACCTATAACGAGTTTCAGCTTCATTCAGTGTTCTACTAGCATAAGCTATCGGTTTATCTGAACCTATTGGTCCTTGGGATAATACCGCGCCTATTGCAAAATTAGAGGCATCTGTTGTGAGCACAAATGGTTTTGTAAAATCAGGGAATTGTAATAATGGAGCATTTGTTAATAATTCTTTGCATGTTTCGAATGCTTTAATAAAGGCTTGATCCAATACTACTTTATTTTTCTTTTTTAGGCAATTGGTCATTGGTTGTGTAATTTTTGAAAAATCTTTAATAAACTTTCTGTAATAGCCTACTAGTCCTAAAAAGCTTTTAATTTCTGTTGGAGTTTGTGGTAATGGAAATTTTAAAATTGCTTCTATTTTATCGTTATTAGGCTTAAGGCCGTCTTTAGTAATAATATGACCAAGATATAGAACTTCTTTTCGGAGAAATTCGCACTTGTTTAGTGTTACTTTGAGGTTTGTTTCCCGGAGTCTCTCAAATACTTATTAATTTAATTTATCTGTGTTCTTGAAGACTTGAAGAGTAAATTATGATGTCATCTAGATATACTAAGCAGTGTATACCCTGCAATCCTTTCAAGATAGAATCCATAGCTCGTTGGAACGTAGCAGCTGGAGCTGTTTTTAGTCCAAACGGCATTCTAAGAAATTCGTAATGTCCTGATTGAGTAGTAAACGCTGTTTTATGTCTATCCTCTTCATTAACTTCAATTTGATGATACCCACTGGCTAAATCTATAGTACTAAAATAAATTGATTTCCCTAATTTGTCAAATTAATTATTAATTTAATTAATTAATTAATTAATTTATATTTATTTTCCCACAATAACATATTAACAATAGGCACTTACGAAACATTGTATCAGCTAATTAATAAAACATTAGGTTTTTAATCTATTACTGTGGAGTCTGGAGCCTGCACTAAGGTTTTTAATAAAACCTGTTTTACAGGTCTCCAGGCTCCCGCCTTTCAGATCCAGGACTCATGTGTTTTTAAATAACAATTGACTGTTACAATTTACAGCAAGAACTTTTTAGGAAAAATGTGGGTAGATTGATAGGGTTAGATTAATATATAGGTAAAATATAGTAGATAAATAAATAAGACGAGATATGCGTGAATAATTGTACGTGGTGTTTGAACGGTTACGTGTGAATGCGTGTGAGTGTGAGTTCTCCACGTCACCCCACGGCCTTAAGGTCCTGGGTACGCGGGTGAACTCCCACCCACACTCAGGTGTGATATTTAATGCAATATAAGTGTAAGTGTGTATAGTGAAAGCTCGTGTGTATATTATATTCATATCTAAGTGTAATGTTTAAGAAAAAGAAAATAGGCAAACTTAATCTAAGCTAAGCCAAGCTAAACAAAAAATGACTCATGCGTCCCTATGTCATTACGAAAAGCAGCTTTTCAGTGTCGTCATAGTTACGTTTCTGAATCCAGTTACTTAATTTTCGTTTGCATTCAAACCGGGTAAGGTGATAAATATCCAGATTCTTATTAATCTCATTGTAAAGATATCCCCCTAGGAATGCAAAGAATTTGTGGCTAAATTTTGTGTTGAAGCGTACGGTTTTACAAACGGCGTAACTACGTCTGACTTTGTTGTAATAATCAGGGTTATACTCCAGTTGAGCGTGTTGTTGGATAACTGTGTGCAGAATGAAGAGTTGTCTAACCGTCAATACCTTCGTAATTTTGTATAGTTGTTCAGTAGGAAATAGGAACGGTAGACGGTGACTAACCTTTAATACTGCTCTTTGAGCTCTTTCTAGTTTCAGCAGGGTTGTTTTAGGGGCTCCACCCCAACTGGTTATACAGTACGTCAAAAGACACTGTACCAATGCAAAATAAACGGAATTTAATGTTTTTTTATCAGCAATATCTCGTAGGTTTTTGAAAATGCATATCATTTTGCGGATTCTAGTGGTAAGTATATCAATATGTTGCTTAAAACTTAGTGTATTATCTATTTGCACACCGAGATATTTGATGGTATCCACTTTATCCAGGACGGGACAAGAGCATATCGAGATTTTAGAGCAAGAAGCGTTATGCGATATAATAGAGAGGTTTCGATGCTCGGCTAATTTATAGTTTTTTATTGAAAAGGGGATATATTTTGTTTTGGATACGTTGAGGGTTAATTCATTATTCAATAACCATGTTGAGACTATGTTGAATCCTGTTTGGGCCATCAAAAAAGCATGTTCCCATGTGTCGGCATAGAACAACAAGGCAGTATCATCTGCAAAAGTAATAATTTTGCCATTTTGTAATTTAAGATCGCATAGATCATTAATATAGGTCAAAAAGAGGGTAGGACCTAAATTACTGCCCTGCGGAACGCCATGCCGGACATGGAGGTCGGAGCTATATTTATCACATAATAATATCCTGACTCTTTGGTGGCGATTAGTCAGGTAGTCTTTGAAAAGACCTAATTGCGAATCTCGTATCCCGAGTTTCTCCAATTTTTGCAGAAGAAGAGGAGCAGAGACAGTATCAAAGGCCTTGGCAAGATCTAGAAAAATACTATAACTTTTTGTTTGCAGTCCAATTTATGTGCTATAAAGTTCGTTAACTCACCAACAGCATCATTGCAAGATATTCCTTTGCGGAAACCAAATTGCGCACTCGATAGCATTTTGTGCTGTTCTAGGTAGTTGTATAGCCTAGTATTTACTAGTTTTTCAAGTATCTTAGATACTGTTGGTAGAATAGATATTGGTCTATAGTTATTGACAATGTCTCTGTCACCTCCCTTGTGAATTGGAATTACTTCTGCTAATTTTAACACGTCAGGGAATCTACTAGACGCAAATGAGAGATTAAAAATGTGTACAAATATTGGAGTAAATATATCTTTATGCCGCTTCAGTATAGTCGCGGGAATATTGTCGCGTCCCACTGAACAGTCATTTCTCAAGCTACGTATTACCATATCAACTTCTTTACAGTCGGTATCTAATAGGACAAAAGATTGAGGACTAATGTTTTGTTGTGTGTTTTTAGTATTTTTATGCAAACTAATTTTATCCGCTAGTTCCCTACCTATATTAACAAAAAACTTGTTTATGTTATCCAGGTCCTGCTGCGGGTTTTCACTAGTCAGTAGTTGTAAGGGTGGTTCTTTTTGTCTATTTGTGAACGTTGTTGTTTTTATTATTTCCCATAATTTTTTATTGCTAGTTTTAGCAGCTGTTTCTAGTGCATTTCTGTTATAATTATCTTTATGTTTTTTTATCAATTTTTTACAGTAATTTCTGTAACGTTTGAATGTAATTTTAAGAATTTCATTGTGAGGTTCCTTTTTTGTTTTCAAATGTAATTTATCACGAATTTGCATGCATTTAAGTACTCCAGACGTTATCCATGGTACTTTAGTACGTTTTCTACAAGAAGCTTTAATTATTTTAGTGTTAGTTGACATTATATTTTTTACAGATTCGATGAAATATACCATAGCAGTGTTTGGATCACCCATATTATAGATGGTAGAAAAGTTAAAAGATTTTATATCTTCGTCAAACTGATTATGATTGAAAATTTTAGTGAGTTTTGGTGTTTCTTTTTTACAAGTTGAGTTCAGTTCAATGGTAAACATTACCGTGTAATGGTCAGTTACACTTGTTTCAGCTATAAAGCACTGGGCAGGATGTGTGGTTTTTAACATAACGTGATCCAAACACGTTTTATCATGAGTAGGTATAGTATGTCCCGGTAAAATACCTAGAGAGGCTAATAGATTTAGGTAAGGCGACGAATTTGAGTCAGTATTATGCAGCGTAATATCAATATTGATATCACCTATTATTGCAATATCGCACTGCTAGAACAATACTGTATCAACTCAAAATGAAACTTTTTTTAGAATCGACCAAAAACTGATTGCTGACTTCCTGTTGCACATTTTTTTTAAATGAACACTGTATTAAGTTTATCAATAAAATCAACGAAATTCTGCATTTATAAATTATTTGAAAGATGGCAAGTTATTGAGATATTAGCAATTTTCGAGTTAATACTGTATTGTCTGAGTATTTTTTTTTAAATAATGATATATTTTTAGTTGTGTAGTTATTTGTGAAATATTTTGACTTACTGCAATATCACTTGGCTTTTTTTCTATGGTTTTAGGTAACTTTTTGGAGTTAAGACAAATACCTTACTATTTTGAGACTAAGGTTAGGACATAATTAAAGTCAGATAATTAAGACAAAGAATGTATTTATGAAAAAATATTAAAAAAGACTTAGTTTTACACACATGTTGCACTTATTTAAATAAAGAAGTAACGAAATAAACCTTCTAAAACAAAAAAATATTCTAAAAACGAGATCAAAATTGGCAGGTTTGAAATTAAAATTATTAATTAGGCATTTATTTTTAACTGAAAATCAAATGTTTTGTATTTTTCATGTTCTTATGTAATAATCAGTCATTACTACAAATACTACCTAGTTGCTAATTTAATTAGTATGAAAATCTCAAAGAAATCTTTACAATTGCTTACAAATTACGGAGCATTACAAATCACGGTAAGAACTAATACTAATTGGTTCAAATTAATCAATCAAATCTCGATAGTAAGATTCATAATAGGTCCTAGGAATTATATTTTTATCAACCAATTCTTTTATATCTCGTTTTTTGTTTTGTGCTAAAGGTATCTTGCTTATGTATGCTGGTGTCAAACCTATAGAAAATAATATCGGTTGGTTTCCAGAACGTCGTGAATTCCGCACAAAAACTTTAAGGTAATTTTCATCTTCATAAGAATTCTTATAGAAAAAAGTCATTGGATGTTCTTTTTCAACACGAAGCACCTTAATATCATGCCATTTTACTTGGTTTCTATTCTCGTTCACATTAAAATTATTACCCCATTGTTCTTGGAGTAGTTTGAGATCAACAAATTTATCATTGGTCATGTCATTAACTCTATAAGGTGGTCCGGTCTTTTTAGCTGTCTGAATTAAAGTGGAATATTGTTGCGGGACATAGATTGGTCCAGATTTAAGAAAACGCTTCACTTGCTTTTCAATTACGCTATGAACGTTGTCACCCTCATTTTGAGAGTGACCACGAATTAAAAATTTGTGGGTTATACTTTTGACATTTAATTTCTGCGTGGCATATGCGTAGGCTGTGAGAAGATATTTATTCTTTTGCTGCCCACAGCAGTTATCAGAATAAAATATGAAATCAAGTTCTGCAGGATTATTTGCCTGCGTAATTTTTTCTATGTAATTCAGTATGCAGCTCCCAATTTCAATTGCACCTCGTTTTCCCTCGATTTCATTCCAAAAGTAACACTCAACGTTTTTAGCATGTAAGTCGCTGACAGTAAAGTTAAAACAATTAATTCGACTTTTGTAATAGAACACAGAAATTTGTCCTTTTGGCAGCGGCATTACAGCCTGCAAGTCGTAGACTGCAACAATTGTGTTATCGACCCTAGCCTTGTCGTTTTCTTTTTCTCTTCTAGACAAATCTTTTTCTTTTAAGTGACTTTTGTATTCTTCACCAATTTTTTGTTTTCCTTCTTCATCGGCATTATTAAAACTTTCACATAGATCACATTGATCTTTCTTTGGTATGTGGAATGAAATATTGAAGTCTCTATTAAAAATGCGGTTAAATGTGGATGCAGACGCAAATGGTAAGTTTTCTTTAGTACGAATTTCTTTATAATCTCTGTATAAATCAGCTAAGGATTTATCACACTGAATGTATTCTCGTGATGTCTGGGCTCTAAGATAATGTGACTCGATTCTTGGTATGCTATTGATAAAAGTTTTCACACTGGCATAGACCTCTGGTTCCACGGTACGCTGATTACCGTGTTTCCCGCGCAATTCGTCCTGTACAAAACCAGTTTCTGTTTTTTTTGATAATGCAGTAGCAATGGGTCTGTCATTTATTGCGAGGGTATTTTTAAAAAACGTTTTACAAACTCTAATATGAGTATGGTTTAGTTGTAAATAAAATGCAGTATTTAATTTGCGGAAATCTTGAGTGCATGAGTATCTGTACTTTGGTTTAATTTGTGTAGTATGTCCTATTATAAACTGTCTTTGTTTTTGCAAATCTCCCAAACTCCAGTAACTATTAAAAATATCTTGCCTCGAGTTCTCATCTATTTTTGCACGACAATTTAATCGACATTTATCTCCACACGGTGGACCTATCTTCCTTGCAGGCACTTGTTTTTTACCACTTGATATGTAGTCCTTACCTGTGTTTCGAAGTGTTTTTGCAATTTTCTTTTTCCAATTCGCTTCATTTCTCACCCTCTTTTTGCCTCTTACGATTTCCTGTACTTCTGAAGCGTTTGCCTCTGCTGTAGCCACTTGAGCTGCTGCTCCACAAGAAGAAGCAACGGCATTTAAATTATTTTCTTCTTCGTCATCTGAGCTACTTGATGAAGATTCACTGGAAGATGAACTGGAACTACTTGTAGAAGAGCTACTTGTTGAAGAACTACTTGGTTGTCTCGTGGCTGTGCCCTGAAGTAAACTGGGAACTTTACCATTTGACCCAGGAATGAAATGAGGGTCGCAATCCGAATCGTCAAAATCACTCTGATCACTATGCAGGGGTGAAATGTAGTATTTTCTTTGGTTGGATTCAGTCGTCGATGGACATGTACTCTCTGTATCGTTGACGTTAATTTCTTGAAGGACTTTCGCAGCTTCGTTGTCATCATTCTCGGATAATTTGTTGTTTGCCGTCTCTGGAGTCAACAAAGAAGGCGAAGAATTCAAAAGGAGCGAAGTTTCTTCGACAGGTTCGTTGTTTTCCTTCTCCTGCTGATCGCTGGACGTCTTGGTCACCATGTCAACAAGCAGTCGCCCACGCTGCATGCTACAAATAAACAAAGTAGCTATGTATTTAAGAAGTAAAGGAACCTAAATTTATTTTGTCTCCTAGAATGTAGTAACTCTAAATTATTAAAAAACCATGGATAAGAGGGTCTTTTTATTTTGACTCAACATGTCTGTTTGAACGTGTATTTTAAATACTGTTAGTAACAACAATATTTTATTTAAATTTTAATGAATTGCCACTAAAAACTTGTTAATAAAAAATCTTCAATAAAACTGTATTAAGTCTAAAATTACTTACTAAATCAACAAGCATGTCGTAAATAAAAATACTACTTAAAATCGATTCTTTGTGAATCAACAATAGTGCAACAACTAGAAATACACCAAGTTTATGTTTAAGTTTAAATCAACAATAATGTGTTAACTCGAAATAATAGATGAATTTTTACATACCTGATTCAGCAATAACGTTGCAATCCAAAATATTGTCACGTCTGACACGTCTACACCAGTCGAATTCCAGTCGTAACTAAAGATGATGCAATGTTGCGCGGGGTGTAACAGCAGTCAGTCAATCATGAACAATGACTTTTAGCGCCATCTCTTGTTTGTTTCTAGTACTATATGAACGACGGTTTTATTGACGCGTAGACAATTAAATTTTAAGTATGAAAAATGAGTTATCTCAAATGGATCATATTTTGAGTTGATACAGTATTATTCTAGCAATGCGATATTTTGGAAAGAAGAATATTTTAGTAACATTAGGTTTAATGATTCCACAAATCGTGTAGTGTCTTTGTAACCGTGTGGCCTGTAAATTGCGAACATTACTGTATTTTTATTTATTTCAAGAACCAAACAGTTAGCTTCTAGCAACACATACTCTTCTGTTTTTATATTTAATGTAGATTTACAGTAGACTACAACACCCTCATTTTGTGTAATATTATTATGGGTAATCGAATGGTTGTACCCTTCTAACGCGGGTATATTGTGTGTAAAGCGCAGCCAGCACTCAGATAACATTATTACGTCCCAGTTTGTGGAGGTTCTACTTAAAAGCGCTTGCAAGTCAGCGAAATTGCAACCAATACTACGTATGTTTTGACATAATATTTTGAAAGATTTTTTGCTATTTTTCAATAATCTATCGCAGTTTTCAATCGAAGTTTGTAAAGATGTGGCAAAAGCAAATTGATCCAAATCGTTGTTAATATTTATTAAGTTATCGAATGTTGTTTATTTTAACGTTTACTAGGTTTAGTGAGTAGGCAAATACAATCATAATATAAGTATAGGTTAACAATAACACGACAGGTGGCACAGGCAAAGCGAATAATAAAAGGTACATGGAGTGATAACGGTAGACAAGATCGTAGGTATTTAAATCAGCTGTAGTGTGCGAGCTTGCTATTTTATATAGGTGTATGTTTATTGTATGTGCATAGGTTAGTTTTTTATTTATAAACATATGATATAATATGGTTAGTAAATATGGTACATGTATTTTGACGTTAAAAAAGACGCGAGTACTTATATAATTAGGTATGTGTGATAAACTATACTGTTTGTGTGAAATTATTAGGAATATTTCTTGCGTAATCAAATATTTATAGGAACATGGGTGGATAATACATCTGTTAAAATTTGTGAAGCAGTTGTCTAAGACAGTTGGTATATCTATAATAAAAATACAGGTAGGAAAGTAATTTAAAATATAGTAGGTATAGTAATTTCGATTGACTAGTCAGGTAGTTTTCGTGCGAAGTTTGTTTACATCTTCCTCTGCGTCGATTCGAATGGGCAGCGAATTTTCCTTCAGCTTTATGTATATTTTTCCATAGTTAGTCCAAGAACTAAAAGCTAGTTTGCTTGAGACCAGTTGACGAGCTAGGTAATGTAGTGTTTTAGCTTTAGAGGTTAGGTATTCTCCGACATAGATTGGTTTCGGGGATCCGGATACGTTTATGTGTGATGTATTCAATCTGTTGTTTTTATTTTCTTTATTGAAAATCCGGCTTTTCCTTATAATACTATCTTTAAGTGATGTGGTCGAAAACTCAACCAGAATGGCACCGTCCTTACTCAATTTGGCTTTAGTACGGGTCACATCTCGTAGATCTGATTCTGTCACCGGTAGGTCCAGAGTTTTCCCCAAGTTCATTACGATGGAACGAAGGGTGTCCTTACGTTCCGACTGCTGAACGGGGACGTTTCGTATTTCGATCGTGGAGGAGCGCGAATTTCTGTCCAAAGTATCTAATTTAGCTTCGAGAATTTCGATTTTCTTTTTATAGTCGTTATTTTCGCGCTCCATGACCGACATACGGTCCATGACTTGATCATATTTGCTTGACAGAAACTCGATACTTGCCTGTATCTCGCTGTTTTGTTCTTTAATTGTTTTTACTGTGTCAACCAATTCTCTCATTTTTCTACCTTGTTTTAGTTCGAATCTTTCAAATATTTCATGAAATTTGGCCATTACGCAGTGGAGCTCGGACGAAGCCCCATCTATTTTTTTCTTAAACGTACGTGAAGATGAGCTATCCATATTAATATCTGGTGTTATTTTGTTTTGGGTAGATGACCGCGGACCTGAATCATAATCCTCTAAATCATCCACACCAAAATTTGTCTTATTGGGACTGCGAATCATTTTTATTCTACGTTCGATATATGTGTAGGCCTAAATCTTCCGCCGGCTGTCTTAACAGGTGAAAGGGGTTGGTTCCGGATTTGTTGTAGTTGTGTGCGTCCGTGTGTGTGGGTGGGGCCAGGTTAGCTTAAAGTGCGCGCCTACTTTGTGATAGTGTGCATCGGTGTCGGCGCACACGCACGTCCTATAATGATGTTGTCATAGACTCACGCAATCGTTGCAGCTCTTCAATTTTATGTTCTCCTGGTAGTCAGTGCGTTGAATAATTAAATAAAATCTTCAAAATATCCAAGTAATTTTTTGCACAGTTTTGGAGACGACCACTCGTGACCGAGATCCGAAAGGAAGAGTAAATAAATCTGTGATGTTAGGAATCGGGTATTTGTCGTCTATAGTGATTTCATTTAAACGTCTATAATCAATTACTAACCTATATTTCTTTTCACCGGTCATATCACTTTTCTTAGGTACTAAATGCCCGGGGGTTGACCAAGGGGAATGCGAATCTCTGATTACATTGTCTTCTAACATTTTATTAACCTGTTTTTGAATTTCCTCATTAACTACAGGGGGGTGCCTAAAATCTAAAAGGTCTAACGTATATAGGATCTTCATTTTGAGTACGTATATTATGTTTCACATGTCCCGTGTGAGTTAATGGAATCTGATCGCAATGAAATATATCTCTAAATTCGAAACAAAGTTGTTTGATACTTTTCTGTTCTTCTGTATTAAGATGGTCTAGTCGTAAGTTATTTAAATTTTGTTTAAGCATGTTATCTATTTCAATGTTACTATTGTGGTTTGTAAAATTTACTTCACAAGTATTCGAAAGAGTTTCTTTATTTAATTTATTTACTTTAATTTGTTTATTAAAAGATAAAGAGTTACCTTTTCATTGGATAAATTTTGAATTACTGTGTATGCAAAAGAATCAATGCAATTAACAATGGCTGAAGGCATGCGTACTCCTTTGCCGAAATCTCGAAATTCCACTACGGCTTCGCCGTTGTGTAGATCGGTAGGGATTTTAACTCTAGTTTCTGTACGTGGATCTAAATGTAGTTCATATGGTGGATTATATACAATTGGAATTTGATAATCACGGATTTTTTAAATTTGTTTTTTCATATCTATTGTAGCACTTAATTGTGATAAAAGATCTGCGCCGATTAAACCGTCGTATCGTTTATCTACATCATATAAATAAAACTTGTGTTGGCCTGTAGTCCTGAATGTTTTAAGTAATGGTATAAAAATAACATTATTATGTTTACTACGAGCGTGTGTACTGACTAATTCAAATGGTTCCTGATATATAACATTTTTGAAATATTTTTCAGCTAATAATGGATTTATGAACGATCTGGTGCTACCCGTATCGATCATAAAATATGCATCTATTTCTGGTAAATATATGTGTGGTAAATTTAGAATGCTGTCGCAGTTCAGATTTATCATTTCGAGTTGTTTTCCTCCGTTACTGTATAAAAAATTTGATCATTATCGGTTTCCTGATCTACAGGGATTTCCTGTATTTCAATTTGATCGTTCTCAAAATTTTCATTGTCTTGGAATTGGGAATATTCGTAACAGTCATTATTATAAGTATCATAATTGGTTTCTAGTTCGTTGTTGTAAAATGTATTTTCGGAGTTGTTAGGTAGATGGTTGTTGCGAGCAGTTCGCATAGAAACATCTTGTTGGAGTGGTCTTTGTTGCTGTGGTTGAATACCAAAGCGAAAACCTTGTTGGGTCTGATTGTTAAAATTTGGTAGAGTTCTATTAAAATGTTGCTGTGGTATTCCAAATTTAAAATTTTGTTGTTGAGGGATACCAAATTTAAAATTAGAGTTATTTGGATGTCTAAAATTATTAAAGTTTGGATTTTGAAAGTTGGGTCTAAATCCGTTATTCTGTGGATTACCGAATTTAAAACCTGTTGGTTGTTGACCAAATCTGTTAGGTGGAGTAAATTTATTTTGAAACTGATTTTGGGGTGCGAATCGTGGAGCCTGCGTAAATTGATTTGGTTGAATTCCAAATTTAAAATTATTGTTTGAATTGGTAGCAAATTGCTGTTGCTGTGGGGTGATTGGTTTGGGTGCGTTTGATTTTGCGTTATTAAAAGAATTATATTGCGACATAAAATTCTCTTCTTCAATTACTACGCTTAGGGCACTTTCTAATGTCATGATTTCTCTACGCCTAATAATTCTGATAATGTCGCGTGGTAAATTATTTAGGAAAACGTTGAGAGCAGTATCGTTATAGATGATCATTCGTGCTGCTTTAATTCCTTCGTCAGGTATTAAGTTTACTTTCGCGAACAAACTACTTTTGATGGCTTGAACCCGCTTACATAGGTCTTGGTAAGATTCATTTGGTTTAATACGAATGGATTCTAATTCTATTTTAATACATTGTTCCGACCTTGCATCACCGAAATGTTGGGTAAGGAGGCCTTTTAATTGTTCCCAGTTTACAATGTCGTTACGTTCACTAACTAATGTTGCGGATTTACCGCCTAACCTAGCACTTATACATTGATAGATATATGCACTTTGAGCAGGAGTACCCGCTCCTCGGAAGTTTGTTACAACGTATTCACATTTAAAAAAAAAAATTAATAAGTTTTCATCGCCTTCGAATTTTGGGATGATACACAAAATTTCTTTAGGTATTAATTGGATTTCTTCCATTTTGACACTTTTATAAAATAACACAAACACAATAAAAATAAATGCTAAAATACACAAAATAAATTCAAATAAAGTAAATCGAAATTGAATTGATCGAGTTTAGTATCAAGCTCAGTTAAAAGTTAAATCGATCGAGTTTTGTATCGAAATAACAGTCCCTAAAAATTCTTATAATTAAATTAAGTTTGATCGATTTAGTATCAAAATCAGATAGACAGTTCAAAGGGAATAAGACAGGACAAGTAAGGATCAGCAAAGAGGTCTACTCACCAACCGCTCGAACCCATCTCTCCCATGTAGCTGCCAGTTACTCGTGTTGCACTTTGTTGAAATATTTGTTTGGTTCGGTTTCGGATTTATCTCACCAGTACTGACCACAAGACTTTACCAACTCACAAACACAGTTCTAAACACACAACTAACACTTAACTCTCACATCGCACAGTCACAACAAACGCCGGGACAGAAGCCAGACAACAAATTTAACTTTCAACAGAGCCCCTATTAATATTGACAATCCATGTCGAATATCACCCGCCTCGCCTCGGGGCCGGCGAAAGCGCGGCCCTCCTCTCTACCTAAACTACATATGCGAACCGGTCCGGCGGCCTCGGCGAGGACCGTGTCTGCCCCCGGGGACGGGAAAGTTACCTTCGAAACCTGGGCGGGGACTCGGTCCTAGAAGGCTCCCCCCTCAAGCGAACCATAAAACTGGTACAGGCGGGGCTACGGGGCCCACGGACGCCATCGATAGGCTGGTGCGAGGCGGTCGCGCTCGTGGCGGGGTCCGGGGCGAATGCAGCCGCCAGCGTGGGGGGTCGCAGAGCCCTCCAGGCGGCCCTAAAACATAATATAAACAACACCGATGAGCGCCTCAACCAAAGCTACAACGAAAGCAATTGCAACTCCTCACTCCATCACTCTATTTTTTCATATATGCACATCTCACCACAAGACGATCTATTCGGTCACGACTCTAAGTCTCAACAAGAGGCTTGTCACCACCAAAGTAACCGATCAGAGAGTATATATACATACAACAGGCATATCTCGAGTGCTCGTGTCGGAATATGACTAACGCATAACAGTTTCGACACATACCTTGTCAAAGGCAGGCCTCTGATGCCCTCACTGGCTGGGGTCGCCTTTCCCTGGCTCGGACGGGGCTGTCAAGGGGTCCCAACGAGGCCAAGCGCGGTGCGCCGAGGGATCCAGCGGCCTCGCGACACTCGGGGCACTCGGGTTAAAACTATCACTTTAAAACACACAACTAACACTAACTCTCACATCGCTCAGTCACAACAAACGCCGGGACAGAAGTCAGATAATAAATTCGACTTTCAACAGAGCCCCTATTAATATTGACAATCCATGTCGAATATCACCCGCCTCGTTTCGGGGCCGGCGAAAGCGCGGCCCTCCTCTCTACCTAAACTACATATGCGAACCGGTCCGGCGGCCTCGGCGAGGACCGTGTCTGCCCCCGGGGACGGAAAAGACACCTTCTAGACCTGGGCGGGGACTCGGTCCTAGCAGGCTCCCCCCTCAACCGAACCATAAAACTGGTACAGGCGGGGCTACGGGGCCCATGGACGACATCGACAGGTATTCGCTTGGGATCGGAAGGCGTACAGCTGTCAATGTTCTCGCCGCACTTCGGATGGTCCGACGGTCTCGGATCGCGGAGTGCTCGGACGCCGGAGCCGGACTCACAGCGTGGCCCTATCTCTAGTCCCCGCACAACGAACGTTCCGACGGAGGCGTGTGAACGCCCAGCCCTCGAGCAGCCCACATGCGGCTGTGGACCTCGATGTCCTCGCCCGCGGTAGCACCTCCGGCCGCCGAGGGCTCGCGAAACACGCGGCGGTGTCCCCGCTGGTGCGAGGCGGTCGCGCTCGTGGCGGGGTCTGGGGCGAACGCCGCCGCCAGCGTGGGGGGACGCAGGGCCCTCCAGGCGGCCCTAAAAAAACATAATATAAACAACACCGATGAGCGCCCCAACCAAAGCCACAAGGAAAACAATTGCAACTCTTTACTTCATCACTCTATTTTCCATATACGTACATCTCACCACGAGACGATCTATTCAGTCACGACTCTAAGTCTCAATAAGAGGCTTGTCACCACCAAAGTAACCGATCAGAGAGTATATATACATACAACAGGTATACCTCGAGTGCTCGTGTCGGAATATGACTAACGTATTACAGTTCGATACACACCTCATCAAAGGCAGACCTCTGATGCCCTCACTGGTTGGGGTCGCCTTTCCCGGGCTCGGACGGGGTTGTCAAGGGGTCCCAACGAGGCCCAGCGCAGTGCGCCGAGGGACTCAGCGGTCTCGCGAAGTTCGGGGCATGTTCGCGACACTCGGGGCATGTTCGCGACACAGCCTAGGAACCCTGAAATGTTAAAACTACCACTTTAAAACGTTTTACGTTTTTTAGTGGTTTTCAAGAAAGTTCAGATGCAAATAATTATTTAAAGATCTGTGTATTATTTGGATAAGATAATAATACTATCATATAATGATAAGTTAACAAACAAGCAACATTATCAAGGAAAAGTGCCATAATCCCAATATATTATATAGTAATAAAATTTTTATTCAATAATAGTATGAAGTTTATTAAATGTAAATCGATATTTCTTAGTATGTAATAGATGTTAATTCATATTTAATACAAACAAAATTTATCAGATTGGGTTCCAATCTATAGAAATAAGCCTATTCTTATAGGTTAGAGCTAGAAATAGATTAACAATGAATGCAGACAATTTAAAGACCTTTTTGTTAATAATTAAGACTAGGATTTTAATAATTACAATAATAAATATATTCATTTTTATAATTTAAAATCTCTACATGTAATTCATAATCATAAATCATAATAAAACATTTATTGAACAAAGAAATGGTTTACAACACTTTTAATAGCCCTGTCATTCGAACTAGCCGTAGCTGTATGTCGAATGACAGTTCCTTCCCTTTTAGTGATATATTTAGTTACACAACAAATCAGTGCTTATAATATTATTAAAATACATATAAGTAAAGAGTACGCTTGAATGAAGGAGTGCGTTTGTGTATAATTGTAGGTCGGAGGTGGAGGTATTACCACGTCACCCCAGGATCTTAAGACCCTGGGTACGTGGGTATACCTCAAGCGAAAGAGTATTTGTGTTGTGTTTTGTGATGTGTTGTGAAATCTAGGCAGTGGCTAGTATGAATACTCGTTATCACAATTTGCAGTTTACACCAAAATATCCAATAGATCTTCAGTTTTTTTATAATTTTGATTATTACGCCATTCTTTAACTTTAACTTTGAGAATTACATTCGCCATTAGCCGTTATATGTACATTCCGCTTTTCAACGATTTTCTGATAATAATAATATGCTGCATGCACATAAACTTTATTTTTATAAAAAATTTGTTCGACAAACTTTTAAAATGAAACGTACATTAAAAAATGGTTATGTTTGAATTGCAACAAATGCGACGCTTGTGGTGTTTTAGTAAGCTCGTATTAGTATATAATAAAATTTTATTAAATACATATTTTCTTATATACAAATAAAATTTGTAAGGGGTGTCTGGACGTGGTAATAAACGTAGACGTGTAAGTGGTACAATCCCTTATATTTTGTCTTCACAATACAGAGCAGTAAATATATGGTTCTTAGAACGCGGGACGCCGCCTAGGTTATCCGGCTGGTCCACGAGAGTGCGTCGTCATCTGACAGGTGTCGAGTTCACACGTCAAACGTCACGTCACGCGCGCCGCTTCGTACGACCGGTCATAGAGCCGATAGCAGTATAGCGCGGGGAAATTAAAAATCAAGTGCATGGGCATTAACCTGTGTTACAGACTCCCCCTCTACTGCAAACAAAGCGCCCTCGCGTTTGGAGTAGCGAACCTACTCGGGGAGCACAAGAAACGAGGTAGGTATCACTCGATCCTGCAATTTGACGTTAAGGTAAAAACTAAACACAGTACACACCTTTTCGGAGCCACCGGCTAAACTTATAGAACGTCGCTCCTCTGAAAATTTAGTATAGCAGCGTTGTAGATGGCGTGGAGTAGCGGGCCAGCAATGCAGTGCGTAGCTCCGGTATCGACAATAGCAACTCCGTCGCATCCCTCAACATTAATCTTAATCATAGGGTTGCGACACTAGGCGCGATCAATATCCCTATCGTAAGACGAATAGTGGGCTTCTAACATGCCGGTAGGTATGGTACAAGGATACTTTTGATTACATTCGAAGTCATAATCATGATACACCCTCGACATGGGATCAAACAGAAACTCAATATCGCTACCCGAATATTGAATAACGGACAATCTTAACTTTTTAGATCCAAAATGATTTAAATCATTGTTTAGAGATAAGAGCGAACGATATATTACCCGATATTTGCTTGTGATTAGACCGAAAATGATGGGCATTAAATAAAATCTTATGAGACGTTGCATTGCGTCGTCACTAAATAGGTCAAGGTACTTATTTAGCGTCTTCAATTACCAGATGTGGCTTTTAATCTATTTTAGATTGAAGGCTAAAACGATACCAATAAAATAGTTTTGATACAGCAACTGAATAGTAAATCGAAAAACAAAACTAGACATGAAACAACATGTGTTTTTAGACCCTGTTCGAATCGGGAAGTGATTTTGTTCAACAATGGGTCTGGCCTGTGTCTTTTGTCGTGTGTTACGTCTTCGGGTCAATGCTCCTGTTGGTTGTATTAGATCTCACAGTCAAAAGTCGGGATTCAGTTTTCAGAACTATTAAACGATGTCGTTTCATTATTTTTTCCGTCAACGTAATGCGGAACTTACGATTGATATTTTCCTATGACTGGAAAATATCACAAAGCAGTTAAATAGCGCCGCATTATACAGTCGGCGGAAGAGTTTTTTGTACCAAACTCTATTTCTGACACGTTCTAATGGATGAGCAGACAGGAATTTTATGTTAGAGTCAAGTACAGTACTAGGTTTATACGCTATTCTATTATATTTTTCACTTGTTCCGATTTCAAGGTTATGAAACGTAGATATCATACTAACTATGTTAGCATCTCGCCAAATAAGAACCGATAAATCAGAGCAGTACGTGGCCACAAATTCTTGACGAAGATTTGCTTTTGATAGTGCCTTGACTGCCTCAGGAACGACTTCTCGATTTAACCGCAGTGTCCCAAAACAATCCGTTTTTTGTTTTTCAAATAACGCAGTAACAAAGGACTATTATAAATAATTGTCCATGATAAGGGTGTACCCACGGCCAAGCAGAGGAGTGGATATGGATGGAATGTTTTCATTTGTAAAGGATATTGTTTTAGTCATAGGCGTAATTTGAGAGTCAATCAAGGTAACAAGTTCCACAGGTACAGGTTCATTGTCAGATTCATCAATTGTGGCGGTGAAGCCTTGTGTGCCGATATCTGCAGATGCAGATTCACTGTAACTTTTAGTCTCCAATGAGTCTAGCAAAGAAATGCTGTCGTTCGCAGTATTTTCTTGAGATAGGATTTGAGTGCGAGTTTCTGACTTTGTGGACAATTCGCACAGCTTTCCAATTTTAATTTTATATCTCTATAGTTGTTTTTACTTCTACGCTCGTTTTTGGAGCAATATAGTTTCTATTACTTTTTTTTGTTCTTTCACTTGCTTTCTTAATTTTAAACATAGTCGTGAATTAAGTGCACAACATTCGTTGTCTTTTGGTTTTGTTACAACTTTTTTAGTTTTTTTGGCATTTCGCCAATCTTGTCGCTTTTTTTCTTTTTCTTTTTCAGTCAGTTCTGCAATTGGTTTTCTAACAGTTTTCATATATTCTCTGTGCTTCTTCTTTTTCTCTTCAAGTTTTTCCGGGTTTTGTTTTAATCTTTCACGATATTATCTTTGTCTTTTTTGCATTCGACATTGGCGCCATCTAAAAGTATGTAAAGGTAATTGTCATTTCTAAGGTATTAAAATAAAATAAAAATGGCTACAAAATGAAACGACTTTTTTTAAAGAGCCGTTCCATTTTACTAAGAAATTACAAAAAAAACGAGAAAAAAAAATACAATCGAACCTCCTTTCTATTTATAGTTGGTTAAAAAACCTATTGTTACTTAGACTATCAAGACGTATCGAATCGAACCATACTTCCTGTATTAAAATCATTGACGATACATTACGACTGCGATATCCAATATTACACACACCTACCTATTTAGTTTAAACGCGTTACTCACAATGAAATAAAATTCTGTGAGTAACAATTAGCTATGTAAACAAGCCCTAAGTCATGTAACGTTATCTACGTGAATGAAATTTATGAATCATAACCTCTAAATTTGATCGCTACACTCACAAAAATCATACCTTGAAAACCATTGTTTCTGTTTTTGCATCGAATGTAGTTGAGATAAAAAAAAGTTAATTAGCCGCACTTACGATTGTTCAACAGGCACTATAGTAGTACCACCACCACGGCCTCGGCCTCGGCCTCCACGGCCTCCACTGCTTCGGATATCGCGAGAATTTTGAGACCTAAATCAAAATTTGACTTAGATTTCTCAGATTTTAAAGTATAAGTAATTAACATAACTATTAGTAAGTATAGAATTCACTGCTAATATAAATATTAGTATAACATTCACATGAGATCAGAATGCCAATCATCAATAGAATTTCTGTTTATCAGACTTTGTTAGCAAGCTAAATAAAAACTTAACACTCATAAAATTTTAATAAATAACATTTATAGCAAAAAAACAATAGAAAATAAAGAACCAATACCAATTGAAAAGTAACTCTTCCAAAACAAATAAAGTATGATTTTGCTCGTAACTAATTTTGAACAATTGAATAAATACATAGGTATAAACCACAAACTAACAAACTTAGAATTATTTCAAGAAAAAAACCATAGATGAACTTGAACTTTAAAACTGGTAAAAGGTTATGAATGAATAGCTACCCACATATTATCTAAGTAGGTTTTAAATTGTGATACTGATAAAAAAACAATAAATAACAATACAAATATGAAAAAAAAATGGTTTTATTTTCGCTGAATATGAAATAAGGTAATATAGGAATTCCAAATTGCATGAAAGTGTCATAAAATTTTAGCAAGGTCCAAGACACATTACACATAAATAAGTCCAAAACACTTAGCTTTACAAAAATATATTTTGAAGATATCAAAACATTATTCAGAATATAATAGTCATTAAAGACGGACATGTTAGGACTACGGAACCCTAATAAGTAATGTAATAAAGTTTGGTGAGGATTCTAGCATTAGGTTTTCTGGAAAGGTAAAGGTAATGGAAAAGGAAAGGGTAAAGGTAAAAAGGTAAAGGCAATGTTTCAAAGTCAGGATAATGGGCTGAGGAATCAATCATTCACATGGTATTTATTTTTTATTTCTTATTACTAAAATATCATCGACGATGTTTTAATTTAAATTGTAACGTAAGTTATTGAGTACAAATTTTAATGACGAAAAAAGGCGCTCCACACTTACTTGCGTGGCTGGCACTGCGAACACCACCTTAGACAATATATATAATTGCCTTTTTTTGCCAAAATGATAATATGTTCTCTTTTGGTGGTAGACGAGTATGGTTCAAAATTTTTTGTAATATATTTGTAATATCAGCCCGAGTGTGAATATAACGAGCGAGTTGTTCACATCTTTTTTCCCTCTCGGTTTGTGCCAACATAAGTTCCACCTCTTCATCTGCTGCCGAAGATGTACTTGGACGAGAGACATTTTCATCTCTTTCTTGATTAGTATTGATATCATTGGCTTGAATTTTCAAAATTCGGAGCCAAGTAATACTTAAATGCTGTAAAGCCAAAGTTTCCTCTTCACTTGATAATACTACCTGAAATCGAGGATCTAAATACAATGCACTAACTAAGGAATGTGGCATTGGTCATCAAAATGTTTTGTCTATTTCTCATAAATAAACATATCTGTTGCGCAAGAGGGGTTTGTACGTGTGATGTTTCTATATAACATTTTGTCCAAATGTAAAAAAAAAACACTCAGCGTAAGCTGTTCCGCTTGTAACTTCTTAGTGCATATTTTAGCGGGCTCCAGAGAATTTAGTAAATCATCTATAGTATCCCAAAGGGTTTGAGAACAATACAACTCTTGTCCAGAGATTTCAGAGCAAAAATCCTTTAAAGTTTTCAAACGCTCCAACATATCAAAATGCCATCGTGTATTATTATCTAATATAGCATTATTTTTCTTGGAAGCTTTTATAATAATTTTCATAGTAGGCGTGCGCAGTTTCCTAACAATCGAGCGTGCTTGTTCAATAGTAGGGAGTGATTCATCTTCTCTTAGCGCATCTTGAATTGCTAGCTGCAGTGAGTGTGCAGCGCATTGTACTGATGTGATTTCATATGGTACATCATCATTGGATTGGATATTCACCTCCAATAGTTGGTTACTGAATTCTTGATCCGAATCCGACTCATCATCACTCTCAAAATGTTGTTCATCAAGCGAGTCAATTTTAGCATATTGGCACCAATAAGAAAAAAATATTCTAAGTTCTAATTTTGACCATGCAAAATACGACTAAGTTTAAAATTGACACGAAAATTTTATAAGTCCAAATAATGTTCTCGAATTTCTTCAAAGTTAATTTCTTCGCTGATGATAGGCGGGCGCCGCCCACCGTGACCCGACCAGCATCTTCCACCGAAGACACGGTCTGATGCTGACCCGTAGCTGCACTTTGCCTCGGGTGGCTCCTGTTACTTGCGTTTGCGACCGCAATCCACTGTCCGCAAATGTAAGTACCAAAAACGCTGTTCGCGGCTGACGTTCGGCTCGTAGGACCATGTACAAACTCGTACTTATAGGTAGGTACATCAGTCAATGAAACAGCTGTTATGTTTCTGAAAGTAATTGTTTATTCAAAATTTGGAATTTGTCTAACAAAAAACGCAAAACACATTGATAGCGCGATTCAATTTTACCTGTGGCCCCATCTAGTTTCGTGTTTGCAAAACTTAAGCTTATAGTACGATTATTCTAAGTATTTAATTCTACACCCACCTGCGTCAATTAGGTCACGTTTTGACCGTTTGGTGTCACCTACATGTACTAAATGTGAAATGGATGCAAATTTTTCTGGATTTTTGTGGACTGATTTGATGCGCAGTACTCCGTTATTCGTTTTAAAAAGGATTCTACATGGTCGAGATGAGGTTGTATATAAGCATAATTTACGTAAAGATATTTGTTCCTCTTTTGAAAGGTGGTCAGAAGGCAGTGCGTTTTGTACTAGACTTTCGCAGTCAAGGTCGCCTAAATACACGGAATGGACAGACTAAGAGTGGATTCAAGGATATCTGAAATAGGTTCTAATGTTAGTTTTATTAAGTTTAGAACTACATCTTTCTCAGATGTATTTAGAACCGACATTGTGGCTCTACCATTCGGTTTTACACGTGTCAAGCAATAGGAAAACATAAAATTTTGGAATATATTAGCAGACCCTTCTTTATTTCAGGATTGGCAACGTGACACTCGATCATCATTTCGCTACGAGCTGGTCAAATAATAGGTGACTCTGAGCAGGTCGAACGACGTGGGATTATCACTCGTTATCTGTAACTTTGCTTCTGTAAAAGAAATAGCACTGCACTGTGTGCTAAAAGAAAATCATTTCCTATTATTCCATCGTAATCTCAATTTACGTTTGACACGACGTGGAACTGGAACGGAATTATGACGTCGCTTAGGCTTTTTGTGTTTACAACAGACAAAATAAATCGACCTTTTGTGTCTGCGTACGAACCAATATCATTAATTCACTTAGTTTCACTTAGTCTGGTGTCCATTACTGCCGTCCTCAAACTAAAATGCCGTTATGTACAAAAACTATTTTAAGAGTTATAAGCAAAAAACGCGGCAATTTTTTGAAAAGCGTGCTATTTTCTAAAAAAAAATTACATTCTTTCTAAACTAGAAAGTCGTTAAAAGACTTTAGAGTTGTTTTGGCTTAGCACCATGATATTTAAAATTAGATGAAAATGCAGTTAAAGTAATTAGCCGCTATTTGGAGTTGGAATTTATGAAAAAATATTTTTATTGACGAAATTTTTATTATACTACAACGGTAAACTGCGTCTAAAATATTATAAATTTCTCCATTAAGCATTACGAATTTCTCCATCTCTCACAGTATATTCCCTTCCCTCTAGAAAGAAGCTCAAATTATTCCTCTTCCGAAAATCCTAAAACCTTTTCTGAATTTCGACCGATTTCAATCTTGCTATTTCTTTCCAAAGCCCTTGAACGCCTCGTCGACCAACAAATTTCCAAATTCCTTAATAGTCACATGCTACATAATCCCTTCCAATCCGGTTCAATCCAATTTCGTCCGGGGCATAGCACAACTACTGCCCTTGTTAAAATCACTGACGACATACGTAAAGGCATGGATGATGGTATGTTGACCGTGTTAACATTGCTTGACTTTGGTAATGCTTTTTGTAATGTCGACTACGACATTTTGCTTGGTGTTTTGTGCTCTCTTAACATATCTCCAACGGTGATTGAATGGTTTCGTAGTTACCTATGTGGTCGCCGGCAGCGTATACGTGTTGAAGACACCTACTCATCCTGGTGCGATGTGTCTGCGGGTGTACCCCAGAGCGGTGTTCTTTCTCCCCTTCTATTTTCGATTTTCATTAGTTCTATCACTTCCAACCTTACTTCCTTCTACCATCTCTATGCAGACGATCTTCAAATTTACTCTCAAACTCCGTGGCAACAGTTAAATGAAGGTATTGCGACTATAAACAGTGACTTGGCTAATATTTATAGTTGGAGCGATTCTTTTGGGATTGCGGTGAATCCGTCCAAGTCCCAAGTCATTGTTTTGGGGAGTTCTAAGCTGTTTAATATAAATATATGAAAAACAGCCTAGAACTATATAAATATATAAATAATTTGTTGATTAAATAATCAATTTATGAGATCTACAATCATGTTGATCATAGCAATTATAGAAACAGTAAACAATACAACAACAGGCACAATTGGTTTCACGTGCACTTCTTTGTAGATCCGAATAATCATGATTAAGGAAATGGATATGCCAACAACACCAGCTGTTAATACCATAATTTCACTTGCTTCAGTGTCTATTTTACTTTTCCCCATTTTGGACAATTCCTTTCAATTTTTAACACTATGTAGGCTTTTCATGGAATCGTGATTCATTTTGTACTTAACGAGATGATTTCTATCAATACAGTGAAAACAGTCTATAGGATGTCCTACTACACTACATGTCCAGTTTCTAGGATGAGTAGAGCAGACTTCCATATAGGCACATACACTATTAATATCTGACTCCTCATTTATCATAAATATTTCTCCACATGCATGTATACTTAGGGACACCTTGCCATCAGTAGACTGACACAATCTGTTGTTTGAGTTTATACATGACTCGTTTAGGTTTTCTTTGCTTTCAACGATAAGGCCGCCCATTTGTGCAACTTATACTTTCTAGCTATTACTTTACTTTGTGTATATAGTGTTCTGTTTCTTCCTGTGTTGTACGAATAAAGTTATCTATCTAAAATACAATACCTACAACGATAACCTCATTTTAGCTAAGTATTCATTCTATTTTTTTAAGGGTATCAAATTAGATACAGAAATAAAACAATTTGAAATAGTTTAAATCAAAGTCAAAGTATTTTTTTTTTATTTCTTTGGATGCTTAATACAATTGTACATAGACCACTTGAAAACGTCTTAAAACTAGTTTAGGCACAAGAAACTCATGGGGTCAAGTGCTTATATTGTTTAAGTTACATACTCTAGGAGTATATAATACACATTGCGACCTCTAAGGCTATCAATCAATCACACATTTTCAATTATAAAATAAAACAATAAACAATTGTTACAGCCATAGTTTAGCTTGCATAGTAAAATTATATCATTAAAAAAGTTTTGGTATCAAAAATATTTTTTTTGTAGTTTAAATTAAGCCAAAAACACTAAATTAAAGTTTTAACTGTACGAGCTTATGTAATATATTTTGTACTTAGATACTCTCAGAGTAATCACTAGTTAACAATAAAATAATTATACTTATAACTGAACATAACTAAATGTGATATCTTAAATCTTCTTATTCAGTCTTAGCAAACTCTTTTATTTCTTGGCGATGTATTGGCGATGACATCTTCGTTATTGTTCACAGGCAAGGTTTTCCAGAATGATGCTTGTTAACTTTTCTATTAGACCATCTTTCCTTCTTCTTTCTCCCTTTTGCCTCTATTCGGAACTCTATGTTGAAAATACTTGGGTTTTTTATATTTTAATTATTCATAAATCTTAAAGTAAATTATTTGTATATTTCATGTCAAAGCTGTTGCGCTCAAAACACACCTGACTAATATTTATTATGTAAGCTCTAGGATTGGAGTTTTGAATACGTCTATCCGAAACGTAGTTAGGAATTTTCAAAAAATTCTCTTGCGTTGATTTGACTGCTAATCATAGAGTTTTCCTTTTTTTTTCATGGCCAGCTCTACTTGGTGGTGTACTTGGTCGCAGTTCATAAATGTATGTCCGGGTTCGAAATAAAAAAGGGTAATGTTTTGTGTGGCAATATCTTGGCTATCGATTAGATGGACAAGCAGTGAAAACAGTACAATCTGGGTTTCTTTGGCCCACTTTCGGTAAAAAAGTAAATAAATAATTGAAAAAATATTGTAAGTTACACAAATTATTGCCAGTTGTGGCTTGATTTTTTTTAGAGCCTACAGGTCGCCCCCTTTTCTTTGAAATTTTGTTTGTATTCGTAGATTCTTCTCGCTGTTTAATATATTTCTGAATTTCTTCTACTGACACGCTTTTTGCGGCTACAACAGGTATTTGAAACTTACGGTTTTGTTTTACTCCTAAGTCATGATTTCTTATGTCATCTATATGAAAGCTTTGAAATTCTCTCCAACACTCTCTTTTATTTCTTCTATTGGTTTTCCATATTCAGGGAGTTTATTTAATGGTACATTGACATCGCATGGATATAATCCCGTTGCCTTAAATCCCGCTTTAAATCCTGGTTTGATCCCGCAGTGTCAGCATCCAAATCCAGAGTTTTTTTTAATAATGCAGCAAAAACGTTTTTTTGGAAGTACATTTGCGATTTTACCACGTCTGGTGTTTCTCCAAGCGCTTAAAACAGATCTCCATTTGGTTTTCAAAGAACTGAAATAGGCCACATCCAGAGGCTGCAGTAGATGAGTTGAGTTTGGTATCAAACATATAAATTTTATATTATTCTCTTCACATAACTGTAAGGTTTTCACGGATATATGGGAACTGAAGGTTATCTCCAATTAGTGCCTTTTTACCTGGTTTGGCTTTAAGCGCTGGTAACACTAAGGACTGGAACCACTCGTCAAATGTCTCAGCATCGATCCATCCACTTTTTGTAACAGCCATTCTTGATCCTGGTGGTGCTCCATCGAGCCAGTTTGTCCATTTTTGTTTTGCTTTATATATTATGAATGGCGGTAGAAACTCGCCTATGGCATTACCACAAAACATTGTGGTAAAGCAGGACTTAGACGTAGAAGTTTTGTTTTCTTTGGATTATCGTGGAAACCGGTTTCATCAAAGTTATACAAATTCTCCGGAGGTACGTCCATCAATTCATTTTTAAGGTGTTCAAAAAATCTTTCTTTTTCTGCTAATATTATGTGCAATTCGCTGTTTGATTTCCGGATGTCTTCCTAAAAAGTTCTTCCCCCATTCCCAGCCTGGCATATTGCTTTTAAATGTTTTGATGGATTTACCTTCATTATCCAAATATCTTTTTATAATAAATCGCACGTCATGCATGAGTGCTTGTTCACGTTGGAACGCGCGGGCGCGGTAGCGGGTGCGAGCGCGGAGACGTGGCGAACTCATGTTCACATTGGCCGCCAGGCGTTTGCGCGAGTATAACGTGTAGTCAGAGGTTGACACGATGGACGACGATCTTTTATTTTTAACCGAAAATTCATACTTAAAGTGGGAGATGGGGATAAAAATTAGAATTGGTGTGCACGAAATTAATAAAGAAAGAGAACGATATGGCGAATTTCATACACTATATAGTGATTTGAGAGAGCATCCTTCAAGATTTTTTGGATATAACAGCTGTTTTGATTACATACTGGATTCAATAAGGAGTGAGATTTCAAGACAAGACACACATTTTCATAAAAGTATAAAGCCCGAAGAAAGACTATTTGTAACTATAAGGTGAGTTTAAAAAATAAAGAATTTTCGTTAGTATCTTATAATTTTAATCAGAAAGTTTAATTTCCATAATTTGATGTGTTATATTCGTAAGTATTGTAACCACGATAATCCTGAGTCGTGACAACATTCATTTCGTTCATAATAACTTCTGTAATTTTGTTTCTAGTTCGCAACTTTTGCATAGGAGATAATTCTTTCATGTACGACAACAAACTTTTGAAAAATAACAGATCTTCGCAATCTTGTTCTTGTCTTTCACTGCTCTGCGACAGTTTTATTTGTAATAATTCTAACTTTTTCTTCTCCTACTCCATAAATTCCTGTCTTAGATCTTGTGCACATTTACGTTTGGTGCTCGTATATTGTGTACTTGTAGATGTACCAGCTATTGACTGGGGAGTTAGGGACCGTTCATCATCATTCCTGTTTTCATCAGTAGTTTCATCCAAATTGCCTTCATTTAATTCTGGGGTAACGTCATCCTTTATAATAATAATAATAATAAACCCGCAGGGCACCTTGAGGCGAGGTGACGGGGAGTAACGACCCCGCGATCCCGAGTTCTCCAGGGGGAAGTCACCGTTCCTCACCTCCGGCTTGCCTTAGTTGGTTGGTCGGAGTGAAACCTGATAAGGAAGCGGTCCCTCGCCTCTGGCTTGCCTTCACCGGCTGTCCAGAGTGGAGTCGCAATAGCAGAAATGCTCGAAGGATGGATGCTGAACGTCAGTGATGAGTTGGCCCGCTCGCTTGGACTACCAGCGATGACTTAAAATCCAGTGAGGCCTCTCCATCCTTTAGCCACTCACGTTCCTGTTGCCCCCTTGCTGTAATTCACTCGGCTAATTAGGGTGGCCCAGTCTGAGAGTTGGCGAGTCTCCGCCTGCCATTTTTACGTGTTTATTGAACATTGTTACGGCAGGTGCCATAGTATCCATAGTTCCCCAGTATCTAGTCCACTACCATCCCATCACAATAGCTCCAATAGTTTTGTCCTGTAGATTATCAATAGTTTTCATCTAAACCGGAGGTTGTCCTTGGTTGCACTTTATAGTGTAGACAGGGATAATCGCCGGTTTAGAATCCACCCCATTGCTTGCTATTATACTTGTTATTGTAAAGGGCCTCTACGTGTTGGCTTCGGCTCCACGCACGCCTTCCAAAGGTCCGGGGCTCCATAGCCCCGTGATACAGGGACGTATAACAGACAATAATAATAATAATAAATCATTTATTTCAGGCTACAAAGGCCCATAGAAATATACCTTATAGACTAACATACATATTTTATAATAATAATTGAATGTGTTAAAGAGATAGCTTAGAACTATGTTAGTAGCACTTCCATGACACTACACTTTCGTCTTAGTCTGTTCTTGTGGAATTTGTCCGCGGAAGCGACGGAACACCACGTCCTTCGGCCAGAAGCTTTCATCCATAACGCGAGGTAGATAGCTGTTCGGTACTCGCACCACAAACGCCTTGAAATTGACGTTTCGATGCGACTCCAGCATATGCACCCTCAGCGTACAACCCAGCTTCCGGCGTACGTACTCGACGATGTCCTTCGTCCCGACAGTGTAGTGCAGGCGGGAGATGTACACCGGAGTGTTAGGCGGCGCAGCACGAACTCCCTGACTAGAATCAGTCGGGGCTGTACCGCAGCGATTCATGATAGGTCTTGGTCGCCGCTTCTTTTGCACCTTGACAAAACCTTCATCATCGTCGTCGTTCGGAACCTTTGGCTTCGAAGCGACAAGGGCGCTCGCGGGGACTGAGGCCGCAGGCAAAGGCGGCGGGGCGGGGAGCGTAGGTCGTGCGGCGGCACGTGGAGGTGCCGCAGCGGTGCGGGACGCCCGGGGCACGCTGTCTACAAGCGGCGCACGAGGCGACGGCGACTGCGACAAAACTGCTGACGCGAAGCTATTTATTATCTAGGACAGCTCCGCGCGGTGAGTTGACGTTCGTCACCGACACTGGTGACCTCATTACCGCTCCGTTCTTGCGCAACTCGTCCACTTCTTTGCGTAGTTCGGAAACGGTATTTTGAGATGCATCCAGCTTCTCGTGCACTTCCTTGAGACTCTTTTTCAGAAGGACGATGTCCTTCAGGAGGCTCGTAGCATCGACGTGGTCGAAAGTGACGGGAGGGAGCTTATTTAGGTCCCTTGCCACAAACGTAGGCACGTCGTCCGGGTCTGTCTCCTTAAACAGCGTGATGATGTCCTGTACGCTTTTTTTAGTCCCGTCGCGACGACGAGACACCATTTGGTCACGCTTATTTAGCACCTCGAATAGCAACAGCTTGGCCGCCGCTATGTCCTCCTCACTGAAGTTCGATGTACAGATCTGAAGTGCAGACAACTCGTCCATCACGTCCAGTTTCTGCTGCAGGAACGCCAGCAACTCGTTCACCACAATGTTGTTACTCATTGTGATAAATTACGAACGGCAGCTTACGCTGCGCTATTCGTCACAAATACGCAAATAAATTATTAGGTATGTGTCACGTCTGCATCGTTGCGCGCTGCACAAGAGACTGTCAATGAATGAGAATGTTATGAACAGCATCATTTGAAAATATGGCCTGTGAAGCTATTTTGAAAAAAAACTTGAATGCCCATATGCCACAGCCATCTGAAGACCAGCTGAAGAATATTTCTTTAGATTTTGAGGAAATGTGGAACTTTCCTAACTGCATTGGTAGTTTGGACGGTAAACATTGTAGAGTTAAACGACCTACAAGATCAGGATCGGCATATTATAACTACAAGCATTATTTCTCTACTGTTTTGCAAGCTGTGGCTGATGCGATGAAAAGATTTTTAACTATTGAAGTGGGAGGAATGGGAAAGCAAAGCGACGGCGGTACATTCAACGCCTCGTCTCTGAACCGGTTACTCCAAAGAGGTGCATTTTATATTCCAGAACCAAAAACTTTACCCAATTCTAATATTACAGCTCTATATGTTATAGTAGCCGATGAAGCTTATCCTCTCAAAGAATATCTAACGCGTCCATATCCACAAAGAACATTGAATCAAGAGAGAGAGAATTTTAATAACAGATTGTCAAGAGCGAGAAAAACCGTGGAGTGTGCATTTGGAATTTTATGCAATAAATGGCGAATTTTGTTAAAGCCTATTGAAACTGATGTTAAACATGCACGCTTAATTATAAAAACCGCTTGCTTATTGCATAATATTGTAATTGATAAAGATGGTTGCGATTACGATAATTAATTAACATCTCAAACTCGGCACCAAAGGCGACAAACTGGAAGAAACAACAATCCATCAAATCGAGCTAAACAAGTTCGAAATCTTTTCACGAAATATTTTTGGGAGAACAATCGTTTAATATATCCGTAGGTAGTCGTTACTGTAATTTTGTATTTTTTATAGCGTGTCATAATATTCCTAAATAAAAAGTTTAAAATTACTACTTAAGTGCACTAATAAACTCTTCTGTATTATACGACATGATAAACACGTGCTTTCGTTTCTCGCGACAAGTTCAAACTGGTTGAACTTACATGGCGTCGCGAGTGAATCGCGCACTCCGCCGCTTGTTCAACGTGAATACGCACAAACGTCTCACTCGTTTGATAAAGCCGAGAGCGCGCCGCGCGCGTTAGTCCGCTAGCTTGCCCGCTAACTAGACCGCACCTGCGTGTTGTACGTGAACACTTGGATATTACATCATGTGTTTGATATTTCGTGACCGCGCCCGCCACCGCGCCCGCGAGTCAACGTGAACGAGCACGAGTAAATACTTTTTTGATTTTTTTAAAGAATGACGATCAAATTCTAGGAGGTAAGCTAATAGATTTCTGGTGGAGAATTGAATTCCAAAACCGCGGAAGTCCACATTTACACATGTTGTGTTGGATTCAAAACCCTCCTAATTTTGAAACTTCTGAAGGTAGAAATTTAATTAATGACATTATTTCTTGTTCGTTAAATAATGAAGACGATGAACTAAATGACATTGTGAAACAAGTCCAAATCCACTCACATTCCCATACCTGTTATAAAAACAGGCAGCACCAACACTGTCGGTTTAATTTTCCCAGACCAGCAAGCAAAGAGACAGTTTTATTAGGACCTGATGAAACTTTGCGTAATAGTGGACGATTTTGTATACTGAAAAGAAGTCCTGAAGAACAGTATGTAAATCCAACCGTGTGGTAATGTAACAGCTGTTTCATATTATATAGCCAAATATACATCCAAGCACGAACCACAGGATGTAGGTCAAGCGGTAAAAGATGCCGTCAGCAAAGTGCGAGCCAGTCATGGGGATATTGGTAGGCAATTATTTGCAGTTTCAATGGCAATATTAAATCATCGCAGAGTGTCGGCATGTGAATGCGCATACAGGTTATGCCATTTAAAACTGAGAGACAGTTCTCGAAAATTAGTTTTCGTCAACACATGCCGACCTTATGAGCGCTACCGAATCTTAAGATATGACAGTGATGAAGGTCAAACATATCAAAATATATTTGACAGATATATTCAAAGACCAACAAATCTGGAGCATCTGAGTTTAGCAGAATTTACCGTAAACTATGAGAACACAAGTAGACTTGTAAACGACGAAGAAAACGGTGATGGAGAAGCTTATGATGGAGAAGCTTAGGACCGGAGTTGGGAACTGTGTTTACTTATGGCACAAATAGAACTGGTGCGATTCGCCAGGATGCCAGTGTGGAGCTCCCGAGCAGACTGTACAACCACATAGTATTTGACTGTCCCCTAACCAAATACCACGGGCAAGCGGAAGATTTTACAATATTAACCAAGGACGCGGTAACGTACCTGAAAACTGAAAGCTTTGAAGTAGAGAGATATAACTAGCCATACGATAAATAAATAAATGATAACCTAGAAGAGGACACCGAAAACACGCAACCAACCATCAGACTTATAAATGGAAACATGATGAAAAAGCGAAGAAAGCCAGCAATTTTGCTAACTCGCTATTATACGCAAACAGGCAACCGAGAAGGCTATTTTTATAGTTACCTTTTCCCATGTGCCATTTAGAGATCAAGGAGATTTGTTAGCAGGCTATGAAACTTGCGAAGAAGCTTTTATGGCACAACGAGATCTGTTACGTCCTCTTCATGGAGATTCTGTAGAGCAATTTCAGTTCATTGAACGCGAGGTTCAGCAAGTCATTGGCCAAGTTCTAGCATTAGCTGAACCACCCGCATTCAATAATTTTAATGATCAAGAAACAGATAACCACGATGTAGGATTGTTAACGGATATGAACCAAGAATGGCTGATGTTGATGTCGAAGTAGAAGAAGTTGAAGGATCAATACATGTCAACTTCACAGATGCAGAGTTTCATTCTATGGTTAGCAGCATGAACATAGAACAAAAAAAATATATATGATGAAGTAACAAAACGAATTCGAGATGAGGTGACAGATCAAACAAACACAAATGTTCCATTCAAAATATTTGTTACAGGAGGAGCCGGTAGCGGCAAATCTTTCGTGCTTAAAACTTTAGTACATCATATTCGACGCTGCTACGCTCCCACAGTTGACCAATTGTTGCATGCAAGTTTTGTCGAAATTACAGCACCCACAGGAGTTGCAGCGCGGCTTGTAACGGGAAAACCCTTCATAGTGCTTTTTCTCTCGGCATCGAAAAAGGTCGAGCCACAGTCTACAGGCAAATGACAGGACAACGTCTGGAGGACATGCGAAGAAAATGGCGTTACATCCGTTGGGTTGTCATCGATGAAATTTCGATGGTGTCATATGAAGTTTTTCGATCTATACATCTCCGTTTACAAGAATTTAAAAGTTGTCCAGATATTTTTGGTGGAGTAAATATATTCGTTTTTAGAGATATAATGCAATTGTCACCCGTACAGGGCAGTTGGTGCTTCAAGCAACCTTTCGCATTCCAAGGAGAGCCCCATCTATGGCAATGTTTTCGACTTTGTGAGCTCCAAACCAATGTCCCATATATATATGTTGAGAGTGGCCCCGTGCAGGTGGTCCAATGTGCAGAAACCTACTTGGGCTCTCACTGACTTCCACGCAGACCACTGCAGATCATGTCCTGGTAGGAGCTTCTCCTTCAGGTTCACAAAATTCGGTGGGACTGTGTACTTTTGCTAAAAGCTTTTCCGACAAAAATAATACAATGAATATTGACTTATGCCAGGTAATGACAGTTTTTACGTAAGTCAAAATCTCTACTTGAGTGTAGATTGATAACCAAGTTACGTTCTGGAATACAAAAATACTTACGTAAGTTTAGATTTATGTGACGTTTCTCAAATGACGTCATTTAGGTTTCAATCTAGTATTAGTCAGAGATTACTAACTAAGTCAAGACTTAGAATACGGGCCTAAGTATTGACGAAATGATAATTTCTTTTACTGGTAATTGTGGCATTCGGATTTATTGTCCTGGCAAGCAAATCCAAATGGAATGATTTGTGATTTTGATATTTCACAACATACCCTCAATTTGAAGATAAAGGTTTTGGGCTTGAAGAGAAACCAGTGAGAAATTATTGGACGAAAAAGAGGTATTGGATGCATTGGCACTCTAATGAAGAACCGCATTCCCAAAGATGTACGCGATCTGTTAATGAGTGATAAAGATTTTAAAAAACGAGGTCGATGTACTTCGTAGGTAGTGATAAGAAAAGATGAAAATATTTCCGTAACTAAATGGTTTGATAATAAGCCTGTGGTAATTATGTCTTCCGTCGAAGCCAAAGATGAAGAGGACACATGTGAGCGTTGGTGTAAGAGGCAAAAAAAAATACGTAACAGTAAAGAAACCGAGATGTGTACGGCAATACAATCACAACATGGGCGGGGTGGATTTAGCTGACCGTTTATTAGCAGTATGTTCTAACAGATACCGTACGAGAAAATGGACGCAGAGGTTCATATCACATATGACAGATCTGTATACTTCAAATGCATGGCTTTTGTTTAAACACGATCAAGTAAAGACAGGTTCTAAAAAATTGTCAATTGCGCCATTATAAACTAGAATTGGGAGAATATTTGATAGACAAATATAGTATTAGAGAGTACTCCAGAGTCTGAAGAAGATGAGATGGGAGCAGGGGATCCGCCGACTAAAAAGGCTAGAGGAATGCCAAGTACCCCTCTACCTTCAATAAATAAAAGAACATCAGAAGCAAAAAATTTGCCGGTAATAGTGGACGTTCAAGGAAGATGTCGTCAATGCCACGAAAATAAAACGTTCTTCCAATGCTCGAGTTGCAAAGTACGCTTGTGCCTTACCAAAAAACGAAATTGTTACTTGAGTTTTCACAGCAACTAAATAAGTTTGTGAAGGTAACAAGTTAACATAGTGACGTTCAAGGAAGATGTCGTCAATGCCACGAAAATAAAACGTTCTTCCAATGCTCGAGTTGCAAAGTACGCTTGTGCCTTACCAAAAAACGAAATTGTTACTTGAGTTTTCACAGCAACTAAATAAGTTTATTTTTCACTTTCTATAAAGTTTATTTTTGAATTTGTTTTGTAATTTTACTACGGTATGTTTTATACGATTTTCATTTTAGAGTAATTTAGAAGTTGAACATGCACCTCAAACATGTTCGCTATAACAACTTTAAGGCCCTTAATCTAAATCGGACCAGGCGGTACACAGACACAACATTTTGACAGCGGATTCCTGGAGTCCGTTGCACTTTGCAAGGGGTAATATGCTATTGGTTGCTTTAATTTTTTGAGGATACATTGAAGCATGAATGAATACCAAAGTTATAGTCGGTTATATCTGAGGATCTGTATTTATTCTCACCTAAATCGACAGCCTTCTACGTTGTCCGTTCTGGAATCAAAGATAAGATATTTCTTCACAGCTATTTCATCAAAACGCATTTAATTTTGCAGCTTTTATTTTAGTGATCAATCATACCCTCACATGTATGTACTTAGCAACAGTAGCCATGAATTAGTAAAACTCATCATTAGCTCATTAGCAGTGTCAATCCAAAGTTATTCAATATCCTATAACAAATGATGGCATCTAAAAGGTATATTAAATTTAATCCCGGTACGCTTTTCGAAGAGAAGTCCAGTCCAAAATGTTATCAGCCCGATCCCGGTAATAACTCCGTGCAGTCATCATCAGCCTGATCCCGGGCATTACCTCACCCTGGGCCATCACCGAAAAATTTCATTCGGGCTTCGTGACAAGGCAGTCCGAAAACCTGGATTCAGCTGCGGCCCTGATGGTCATTAAATTTATAAAAGGTATATTAAATTTAATCCCGGTACGCTTTTCGAAGAGAAGTCCAGTCCAAAATGTTATCAGCCCGATCCCGGTAATAACTCCGTGCAGTCATCATCAGCCTGATCCCGGGCATTACCTCACCCTGGGCCATCACCGAAAAATTTCATTCGGGCTTCGTGACGAGGCAGTCCGAAAACCTGGATTCAGCTGCGGCCCTGATGGTCGCATTCCCACAAATACCTGCGATGCAACGCTACGTGATTCTCGGTATCTATGCGCTAATTAATTTAAATATATTATATGTTTATTGCTTACTATAAAAACAGTTATTTTGTAGCGTCCGTTTAAAAGGACACCCATTTCCCGCTTTTCTGATAGACGAATAATTTTTTTCAGGCTCAAGTGGGTTAAATGTGTTCATTGTTAATAA
Organism: Idaea straminata; assembly: GCA_951213275.1. NCBI lineage: Eukaryota > Metazoa > Arthropoda > Insecta > Lepidoptera > Geometridae > Idaea > Idaea straminata. Next base: position 2,175,881 of record OX577862.1, read on the forward strand.
GTAATCAAATACTCTTTTTTTGTTATTTGGATATAAATGGATATTGTAGTTTAATAACCATATTTTTGTTTATTGTGGTTGAAAACATGATATGAACAACTTCGTTCGATAAAAAAAAATGTTAGAAAACAGAGAATTATTAGATCGTTTATCGGGTTTTATTCATAAATAGTTAACGTTTGTTTCTAAAAATGAATCAAATGATAGGTTTTGACCTCTAAGAACTATATTTGTGGATAATAATGCTAAATTGTTTTGCATATCGATCAAATATAACAGTTAGCACGCTACGTTTTTGAGAGCGGGGGCTAAGGTAATGTGAATACCTACACACGGTACTGGAAGAGCGCCTTAATAGAATATTTTATCCATTTATGTCTTAATTAGTATAGTAATATAGTACGCTAGATCTGCACCTTCAAAGCGGACTATGAAAGGAGCTGTGCCCTACGGGACTTTCCAAATTGTGTCTTGTACACTCCCTGCGCGCGCTTTATAATATATATTGCTTAGCAAAAAATTAAAGATCCTTTGGCAACGCAAAGTCTCAGTAGTTCTGTAGCAGATGCGTTACTATAAACGACGTGTTTGACGTATTAAACAGCTGCTTTATTGGACCAGCAGGTTCGCAAGAAAGCAATGTGTCCCGAAAATAAAGGATTCATTAAAGCTCTTTTTTAAAGGGACTATCACTTACATCAATAAATTAAAGTTTCCATCAGGACAATTAGTTGTGGAGTCGAAACGGAAAACTGGGTTTATAGGATTTATCATAGACATGAAAAGTGCTTTAGATATGTTTGAGTACTTAATTACAAAAACAAAAATGTAAATGTATGTTCAGGATCATGTGGAATTATTCTTTAGAGCCCGAGGTGGTTTAGCAATAACCCGACTTACTGGGGCCTTTCCATACAAGGTCATGCTCAAAACTTTAATACTTACAGAAAACGGGTGGGATAGTCAAATCAAGCTTAGGAAGAAAATAATGGCTAGCACCTGGTGGACGGGAATTTGTGCCGAAATAAAGATTCGGTCAGTAACTTTCTCAAGTTTACGCTCAGCATTCGCACCAAAACTACAAGCACACTAAGTGTATCTCGAGTTGTTCAGCGATCGACAGGGTAACGACGAACCTATCGACACTTTCTTGTGCAGGAAGAGAGCATTCCTAAGAATGTTGCCAACAAAGCGTCATAAAGAAGAAGAGCATGTCGATTTTATTTACACGGCTTGCTCTAATTATAAAAAATAATTAAAGAGCTCCGGCTCGTTTCTGGCGCAGATTCAGTGTAGCAATGCTTCTAGCATTATGGGAACATTTACGCCGGGTACGATAAGGGGCGGGTTATTTGACTAACTGGTCACTTCATTTTTTGTATTTTTAATGTTATTAAATATGTATGTCTTTTTCTATTAATATATTGTGTATTATTTTAAGCACTATATTTTATTTTCTAACCCAAATAGGATTAGAAAATTAAATGGTTTAATTATAACATCTTTTCTATTTAGCCAAAATATAATCTTTTTTTTAAAAGTGATTCAGTGGCTATCCTATAACAGTTTGCAGTAGAAACGTACTTCAAGGCTCAACGATTCGTGACGATTTTGTACACATTACGATATTCGGCGTTTCAGTGACGGACCACAGCGCAGTATTTTCTAAGACATTCGAACAGCTTGATATGGATATTTATACAGATCAAACTTTGAAAATCTGTGGATCGGTGCATCATTCGATAATATCAAACGCGTAAATAAATTGATTGAGTATAAGGATTCATGACTATAAATTGGGAAACGGATAGTCTTGATTGACTCGTTTTCTACAAACGTCTGAAACTGTAGAACGTATTCGACGATCGCGCTGTTCAATAGTTTTTTCCGCGCGTTACAAAGTTTGATTTCCTCGTAATTAAATAAATTCCAGAGAAAATAAAGTGGCGTGAAAACGCCGCCGCATTTCTAGAAAAAAAGGCTGCACCAGAACCACTACTCTTAACGTCAAAAGGAATTTCTTTGCCGTTGGAGATGGATGGATAAGGTTTATTCTGTCCCTATCGCAAGAACGCCATGAGCGATCTCATTCGGGAAAAAATGTGGGAGCTATCTACTTACCGGACCAAAATCATGTTCATCAACGGAGGCCCATAATAGTGATCGAGTACAACTTTGATCCCTCGAGAATAGGAGACGATCGCATACTGATGAACGTCGAATGTTTGTCGCCGATTTTTGGTGGAATTGTGACTCCAACCTTTGGAGAAATTTGCAAGGGTTTGTGAGCTAATTTATTTCTTCAAAATGCACATACATTTGAATCAGTGCTCGAGTGGTCGATTCGCCACCTGCCCGTGTCACTTGGTTGACAAGAACGGCCAAGCTTTTGAAACCTTTGAAAAGCCTCTAACGGATGCGTGCGTGCCCATATGAACACTATCATTATAACTGAACGATTACAGACTAAGTAAGGTTTTACTACACAGGAAAATTATAAAACTGTATCTTGTGAAGATTTTTACGTTTATATATTAGAAAAGAAAAAAACTATTAAAAAAAAGTAATGTCCTCTGACAAATATCAGTAATAAATATACTTCTTCATTATTATCTGTTGGCTTTTACTTATTACCTACAGCGTTTTGCTTTAGACAGGCATTTTTCTGAAAATTCAGGCATTTTAGGTACCATAGACATGCATCCCTCTATTTACATATGGTAACCCTATGCGTGCCCATATGAACACTATCATAATAACTGATCGATTACAGACTAAGTACGGTTCCATAAGGTTTTACGTTCCGAGGCCCGCAGTACATTTCGAAACTCAGTTCGTCGCTGGAGAACGGAGCGCCTCAAATACCTATTCGGCCATCGCGTCGCTTCCGTGTCAATACTGGTCCAGCGGCGCTGGAGAAGATTTGCGTATGAATAGTTATTGTAATAATTTAGTATTTTTTCATGGTGGTATTAAATTAATTTCGTAGTCGATTATAATTAATAATTATTTGACATTTTTTATTTTAGATGAGTTATAAGTACTTTTGACATTACTTGTATTAATTTGTAACCGGGATCGCTCAGCCCGAGTCTTTCAGAGGCTCGCACACCTTTTTGGCAGACACTGAGCGATCTGAAGGGATTACCCTTCAGATCCTTACCTTACTGTCGGTATATTAATCCCGATAGTAATGCGCATTCCTCGGGGCGTTCGAATTACCTTAACGCTGGCTTTTATGCCTCATATGAAGTCGATGAGTAAGCTTATTTCCCCCCCCCCCCCCTGCTCTACATATTGGTATTTTTTTTTAATTCTTCAACATGAGCAAAATGATTTTATTATAGGATTTTTAAGGATTTACCTTGTTAAATTAACGTGATGTCAATTTCTAAGCCATTTTTTTAAATTCAAATTACGTATCCCTTTCAGACCTGTCCAATACAATTGTGTGGTTTATAAGGTTCCATGTGAAACAAATATCAAAAGTCATACCGCGACGGGCTCGCCGTCACTCGATTGTGCGTGAATCGAACTCTGACACCTCATTCAAATATCGCGCGTATTACAGATCGAGGTCGAACGTGTTTGGATGTGCACTTTTTCGCTCCCCCGCCTTTCGACACAGTAAATATTAAAATACCAATATTTTTTTTTAAAAGTAGTCAAGAAAGTGCTACAAAGTTGAAGATGATCAAAATATGAATGTGGAATACCAGGAATCCGATGGTGACAATGAATGGTCAGACGAAGGCGTCGAAAATGAAACTTTTTTTAACGGAAAATGATCTCAAAATGCCCCTACCAAGACCTCCTAAAGAAGGAGAATTTGTTTTAGTTGAATTCGCAACTAAAAAACAAAAAGTTTATTTTATTGGTCAAGTTTTGGAAAGCAGGAATACGAACTTAGAATATTACATTAGCTACCTACGCAAGAAGGCTTTTAATAAATTTGCTATGCTTATAAATCCAGATTTATCTAGTGTAAAAGAACACGATATCAAATTGATACTACCAAAACCCACTTTCGGAGGCAGTACCATACGTCAACAATCTTATTACTGCTTTCCAATAGATTTTTCTCAACTAAATATGCATTAATGATTTATTATATTATTAAAAGCACCTTTTAATTTTTTTTATTTCTTATTGCGAAGGTGTTTTTTATGTTTCACCATGCGGCGAGCGACGGGTCCAGTATACTATCTTCGTCCTATGAAAACATGCAAGCTGTCACCCAAATGCACCGTGCCACACAGTGTTAATACAGGCTTAGACATTTGTCTTGTTTGGTTAGGTTTATATTCAAGTCCTCTCCCAACAATAGTACATAGTTAGTTACAAGTGAAGCTAATAAAAGCGTGTTAAAAAAAGACTCCATCTATATGATGATGTCTTCTTGACCGATTTCGGCCACAGTGACTATTTCTGGCAACCAATGCAGAAGAAGATGATGAGCCTCGATGTTCAGCAGCTCGTCTATAGTGTGCTCTTTGGTGACTGGCGTACCCGATTTTTGCAGAAAATGTTCTATCGCATATCGGGCACGTAAGCACACCATTTACAATATTATACGAAATGGGCGAGGGTGGTCTGGCCTTTATCGCGTCTCGTTTTAGGTCTAAATCAGCACATCGTTCTAATTCAAAATCAGAGACGTGCTGATTAACGAGACGCCTCCACTCCGGGCGTTGGGCTGCCTTCAGCTCCCAACTGGCTGGCACAATTTTGCATCTTTTCATATGCCTTTTCAGAACATCCTTATATCTCAGGTATTGCCCACCTGGTTGGCGCCTGCCATTTTGGAGCTCCGAAAAGAATATGCGTTTGGCCATCCTGTCATCGGTCATACGTGACATGTGTCCACACTCCAGCGCAACTGGCGCCTCATGAGGTAGGTCTCGATACCTCCAACGTTTGCACGTTGTAGCACATCGGTGTTACGAACTAGGTCGTGCCACCGAATGTTCATGATATCACGGAGACACTTTATATGATACCTGTCGAGTGCGCGTATGTGCTTTCGGTACAGAACCCATGTCTCCGATGAGTACAGGATTTGGGAGTACAATTGCCATATAAACACTGATTTTCGTGCATAATTTTATGTCATGTGACCGGAACACCTTAGACCGCAGCTTACCAAAGGCAGCAGCAGCAGCCCCTATCCTGCTGTTTATTTCTGCGTCCAAGTCACACTTTGGTGTAATAGTGCTTCCTAGATATTTAAACTTATCCACTTGATTCAATTTATTCTCTTCAATACACACATCCACTGGGGCATTGACGTTAGCCCCTGCTGACATTACTTCGGTTTTTTTAATGCTGATTTTAAGCCCAAATTTCATGCATGCCTCGTTTAGGCTGGTCATAAGATTTTAGAGACCACTTGATGAGTCTGCGACGAAACATAAATCGTCGGCATACATTATCTCGGTTATGAGGGTTACACATATTTTGGTACTCAAACACTTGATAACTTTTTTAAAGATTGTATTTTTCGCTTTCTCGGTCCTTTAACTGTTGATGAACATAGCGGGAAAGTTTCTTCTTCGCTGCTATCTACGAAAGCAGCAGTTTCTAAAGAAGTCACAGTCTCTGTGGAAATATCAAGAGTTTCTTGAGAAGGTCCCGGTTCACAATTTTGTTTAGAATCGTAATAGAGATCCAGTTTATTTTTTCTTTCGATTAGCGTCCGCTTCTTCTTAGTAGTCGATAAATCAATATTCCAATAAAAATTGGACAATTTGTGGCTTTACGTATATTATTTGATAGTTCCATAATGCCAAAGTTGAACTGAACAAATCGTAACGAAAACACTAAAGAAATACTAACAAATTTACCGAAAAAAATATTAGAAAAATTGCACGCGACCTTTCACCTTGAACTGTGAAATTTTATGTTTACACTAACAGATTTACTAAAATATATAAGTCGCACAACTTGCAGTCTCATCCTACTAATATTATAAACGCGAAAGTTTGGATGTATGGATGTATGGATGTGTGGATGTATGAATGTATGGATGTTTATTACTCTTTCACGCAAAAATTACTGAACCGATTGCGATGAATTTTGGTATATAGATAGATGGGACCTTGGAAAAGGACATAGGCTACTATTCATCCCGAAATTACCTCGGGACTTACGCGGGTGAAACCGCGGGGCGCAGCTAGTAGTTTATAATATTAGGTTCTATTCAAGGTGTATCTACAAAGGTGTCTCCTTCTGGAGGTGATTCTGCCCGAAAGTGAAAACTTTTCTCAAGGAATAAAGGCCCAAAAATTTCGACCTCTAAACAAAATGGACAATCGGCTATCTGACATTGTATGGGAGGTCATTTTTTTTTAAATTATATTAACAGAACGAAGAACTTTCCCGAAAGTTCTCTAGTTTCATTGGCAGAATAACTCCCTGAAGGAATTCTCAAGGCTCAACATGTATTATTTTACACGTAAAATTCTAATCTGTCAATGAGTAAGTCTTATTTGGCAGTCTCATGATTTCCGTTACTTTAAACTTTAAAATTATTTTCTTTGAGAACTATTATGATTAAAAACCCGAAGTTGGTAACATAACAAATAACTTGGTAATAATTAAATCAACATCATAAACTAAAGTTATAAAAAAATTAAAACACAAAAATGTTAACAAAACTTAAACTAACTTTTATTGGGTGTAAAAAACGGTGTACGAAATTTTTTGCGAAAAAGTTAGGTGATAAGTCTATGAAACTGAACATCAATTCACTAGAAACTTCGTTGAGAGCTGAAAAAACATCAGATTTCATTCATTCATTCATTCATTCATTTAATCTTTCATAAACACGGGTATTACAAAGTTATTATTAAATTTAAATTTGGTACAGCCATGTTCTGCCATATTGGCATATGAATTATTTTAAAATTACAGTCAATTAAAATCACCTATTAAATCTATAATCAATTAGCTAATTAAATAAAAGAATACAACAAAAATATTAAAACATAAAAATAAAATGATTGAAATTAAAATTATAATAAATTGTTATGTCAAATAGGTATCTCTTTTGTCCAATACTTAATATTATCATTAAAGAAGTCTCTTATGTCATAATATGCTCTTTCCGCAAGAAAGCCATTGAGTGCGGTTTTAAACCTTTCCCATACAAAATGAATGATAGGCAATTGGGTTTGATTGAATGTTTCTTGTGGAAAGCCGTTTAGCTTCATCGAGTGATCACGTCTGCAAATTTTTGGTACACTGTCCCTCACACCCTATGTATGTAAAAAAGTCAAAAACAAATATAAAACTATCAAACAAAAAAACTTACTATAAATGCCATATTTTTCGAGTTGTGTTGTGGTTATATCGCTATTTTAATTTTTATCATTCTCATTTTCATGCGTGCTTGATCTTCTTATCAAAAAGGCTGCAATAACATTATCGATTGCAGCCTCTTTATCGATTACGACTTCAATATGTTCAATTGTTTCATCTTCGTTTTTATTTGTTTTCTTTTGTAGTTTTCTTTTGGGGACATTTCTTGGCGCGGAAGCTCTTCCTAATTTAGAGTGTGTTCTCTTTTTAGCATTTTTGACAATGGATTTGAAAAAGTCATTGTTTTTGTCGACAGTGTAAGTAGGGTCACAGTTGTAAACAAGTTCAAAAAAAAATCCAAGCACTTCTTGAAATATTTTAATACATATTTTTGAACCTGCACCTCTAGCAGAACCCGACCAATGAACACTGGACCAAAAATTCACGACTAAACAAAAGGTCAACCAGTTGAAAAGCACAAACCTCCCCTTTTTTGCCAGGAGTGCAGAAAACGGAGTACAAATTCTTAAGAAATTCTCTTTTATCAGCGTCCCGTAGCTGATTTTCCATATTTTGAAGATCATCAAGATTTCGAATCCCCTAGCATTGAATGGGCTTTTTTTAATTTCACTGCTTAATGGCGTCACTGTCATTTGTGTGTGTATTTGTGGCTGTTTCTGGGAGTTCGGGGCCAAATTATCAATTTTAACAGATATCGTTGCTAGCGTTTTTATGATTTTTATTTGGTTATCCATTATTATGGCTTGATTATCAGATAAAAAACTTTTGGTTCCTTAGAAGATCGTTATAATCAATGAATTGGACTTCTTCAGTTTGTACATGATCTATATTCTGGGTCATAATATGATTGCCATTAGGAACATCTTCGGACACTACCACTAAATAAATAGTTATCAGTTGGAATATTATTATCCGCTTCTTGCATTTTCTGCGCAGCTATAGTCGATGCGTTGTTGTTTGCAGATCCAGTAGACGACTAAAAAAAAAATAGGTATTATACTTTTGATTACACCATTGAAACTAATTAATAAGAACTATTACTATTTATTGATTTTATTTTAGTTTATGTATAGTATTGAGCTTGCTTAGCACGTTTTTTGCCAAAAAAAATACAAGTAACAACATTAGAACTCCAAGTAGACTCGTTGTCTGGCAGGGAACGTGTTAAATAGTAGGATAAAAAAAGGATCAATAGGAACACATGGACTACCACTGTTATACCACACCACAAGCCGTCATGCTGCTACGTCGCACTACCTATACCACAACACACCATATTACGCCACGCCATGTCCACTCTACACTACTTACGTACACCACAACACAATATACGATAGCTTGTCCGCCATGGTATCCCACAATCCAACACACATCACAATCCAACGCTCCACAATACACGATACTACGCCACGCCATGTCACGTTATACTACACCACCATACTTAATATCACGAGACGCCATGTCACGCCACATTACACTACAACACACACGCCCACACTACATCTGACCATGCAATGCCATTTCATGCCGCACTACTCAAGCAAAATCATTATTTGAACTGAATAAAGTTTCACGATCTGAGGAACATGAAGTGACATGAGAGATTTTGCGTAAATATTTAATATTTATAGGTTGATTATGTATCTATACCTACCAGTTGTTTGGCAATCTTGTTAAAATCTTCATTGTTTGGCCGTCTTACATTAACGCTTCCTTCATTTTCAGTATCAGGCAACTCAAGCATGGCATTTAACTCAGCATCAGCAGCCTCATAATTATCCAATTTTCTCTTAATAATACATGGCATTTTCAGCCAACTATCTTTTGGGATTAGTTGTTCAATTTTAAATTTTTTAGAAGTCTTCTTAGTAGGCCAACTTAAAATATCGTTATCCACCCATGCTTCCGGACAAATTGATAGTTTTTTGGAACCGTTTTCAATCGTTTTAACTATCAAAAACGGCATTCTGAAAACAAACACTGTAACTTTAAGTACATATTTTTCAAAACAAATATGCAAGAGAGCTTTTATGAAAAATTTTCAAATTTCGGGGAGAAAAGTTTAAGTGATACAGGAGAAACATATATCGGGTCAGATATTGCCTAAAATAGATATGAGAGGTAAGCATAATAACCGCCCAAATAAGATTAGTCCTGAGGTAAAAGACTATATAATGAGACATATAAAGAGTTTTCCCGCAGAAGCATCCCATTACTCTCAAAACGAAAATCCTGATAAACTCTATCTCTCACCATTACTGAACATTAGAGAAATGTATAGATTATACATTAAGAAGTGTGATGAAGAAAGTATGGAGTCCATTTATCACGTGAAAGAATGCACTTACCGTAATATATTCTGCACTGAGTACAACTTATCTTTTGGCGTACCAAGAAGCGACGTTTGCTCCAGATGCGAGAATGAGAATGATGAAGTAGATATACAAAACCACAAGATAAGTGCGAAAGAAGCGTATGACCTAATGAAAGATGATAGAGCTGTCTGCAAAAGTGAAGAGGGAAAATTATACTGTACTATTGATATTCAACAAACCATGCCTTTACCAAAGATGCCTGTTGGAGAAGCCTTTTATTTGCGGCAGATTTGGCTATATAATCTGGGAATACATTTAGCCAGCAAAGACAAAAATCATGCCGTGATGTGTACATGGACTGAGGATGTAGCAAAAAAAGGGAGTTTTGAAGTGTCTTGTGCGTTGCATTACTTAGCTATGTACTTAAAAAGTACAAGCGAAAATAATATAATCAAACACTTAATAGTTTGGTCAGATTCATGCTCATGATTCATGCTCAGGGCAGAATAAAAATTTCAATCTAATTTGTACATGATTCTTAAACAATATTTCGATGTTATAGAACATAAATTTCCAGTTGTAGGTCATACATACATGGATTCTGACAGAGATTTTGACCGAATAGAAAAGGCACTCAGAAAAAATGAAAAAATATACACACCGGAAGAATATCGAAACATTATTAAGAAAAACTCATCATAAAATTCTAGTAATAGATATGAAAGAACATTTATATGACGTGGAGAGTGTTCAGAAAGATTTAAAACTGATAGATAGAACTAAAAATACATTAGGCCATAAAGTAGAGTTTAGAGACGAAGTAAAATGGATCAAAATAGATACTTTTGCCCCGTTTATGTTGGTTGATATATCTAGAAAAGGAACTATTATAAGACCAGAAACCGTGGAAATACAGAGATTATCGGGTTTGCGAGGTGAAGTCTCGGAAGAAAAAAAAGGCGATATTAGAAAACAACTTGCGTTCATTCCTATGGAAAAACGATTTTTAACGACAAATTAAACGAAGCAAACCTTGGAAAAACCCTTTGTCAAGGTTTGGAAGATCTGTTCATGGTACATAACGCAGGAATACTAATAACAGATGGACAATCATTCGGAGTAATGCGTCATGATGACAAATATTACTTCAGTAACTCTCATTCTTGTGGACCAAAGGGATCCAGAGCAAACGATGACAATGGTAAAGCTTGCGTTATTGAATGCGATAATTTCTATGAGTTCGTGAGGATATGTAAACGTACAACAGGCAGCAAAAATGTACAGTTTTCTCTTGATTACGTTGATGTTGAGGTCGTTGATATACAAGGCGATTCTAAAGAGCCATAAACACATCAGAGGGTAATACGGTATCAGCAGCGTCACAAGCAATCAATTTCCAACAGGAACCAAATGATCAACTCATTTCACTGCAGACATCAGTGATGGCACCGATTGATGTAATGCAACTCAATGTGGAAGATGAAATTCAAGTTTCACGACACCTTAACGAAATAACCCGTAAAACGAAAGATAATATCGTAAACGTGGGTCATGAATTAAAACCAGAAGAGTTTGCCTGGTACTATTTGTTTCCCTATGGAAAAAACGGTTTTAAAGAGGATAGACCTGTAAAAATTACAGCATTGGACTACTTCCAGTTCAGAATCTTGGGAAGCGACACAAGATTTCAACGTAATGACTATCTCTTTTATGCCCTGTCGTTCTTTGAATATTATCGAGTTCAAAGCACAATATCAACGTGCGGCAAGAAAATTGTTAATCAAGAAGGTGCAGTCGAGGACGTCCATCTTTATGTAAAGAATTTGAGAGGTTCTGCAGCCTATTGGAGATCAGCCTTGAACGAGTTATTAGCTCAAATCATATGCTTAGGAGCCCCAACCTACTTTGTAACATTTAGTTCAAATGATCTCAATTGGTTAGACCAACGAAAAGCTTTATTAATTGCTGATGGTAGGCCTGATGTCGATCCAAGTACACTTGATATCTATGAGACTCGACAACTTATCGAAAAGTACCCAGTAATTTTCAGTCGACATTTCATAAATGCTCTAATGAAATTTATTAAAAACAATGGCGAAGTATTTGTCTGAAAAGTAAAGGACCGTTGGTGGCGTATTGAATTTCAAAATCGTGGAAGTCCTCACCTTCACATGGTAGTTTGGATTGAAAATCATCCAAAGGTTGACAAATCAAAAGTTTGACACAGAGGAAGGGAAACTTCTCCTTGATCGTAACTGTTGTTGTAGGATGCCTACAAAAGAAGAAGACCCAGAACTCTATGAACTTGTCAAAAAATGCCAAATTCATCGTCATACCCAAACTTGTACAAAAAATAATACCTCTGTGAGATGTCGATTCAACTTTCCACGTCAAGAATGTGACGAGACCAGAATGGAATGGAAGCAGCTGGAAGAACCCTACGTGTCACAAGACACGCTGATCACTAGAAAAGAAAATATTTGTATAAGTTAATTTTTATTTTTTTTATTGTGTATGTCAGCAATAAAGGCTTAAATAAATAAACTGATAATAACTATGGAGCAGAAAATAATACTAATGATATTGATCAAGAAAAGTTTGACTCATACAGAAACAGTGAAGCTAGTCCTAGCAAACAAAATGTTGAAAGAGGAGGAAAGACAACTAACATGACTGATGTAAAACAAGAAAAAAATAAGGAAACAGCACCTACTAATCAAAATACTAATAAAGGAGTGAAAACTACTAACAAAGCCCTTATAAAGAAAACTAAGACTAGAGAATCAATAAATAATAATACAGTAACTGAAAATCAAGAGAAAAATGAAGCATCTAGTAATGTAAAGACTCGTAGAGGAGTGAAAACTACTAATAGATCATAAAGAAAACGAAGACTGGAAAACCAATAAAAAGTGATACAAAGAATGACAATCCAGAGAATGAAGTTAAAATCTCAATTTTAACTTCATCAGCCTCTGTTAACACTGTCAAAGAATACAACAGAAAACCAATAATTTACGAAAAACAAAACCCAATAATTTGTTGTGATAGTTTCAATACGGTTGCAGGAAATACATCGCAAAAGAAAATTTTGACTGAAACCTTCGAAAATGAAGAGATTATTGAGAATATTGAAAACATAGATTTAATGGATAAAGACATAAATTAATTGTCTGTTGTACCTGCATCACAAAATATAACTTTGTCAGAAACCTTCGAAAATGAAAAGTTTCTTATGGATATTTGCCTGTAGTATTTGAAGAAGTTGAATTATAATTATTAAAATATGCTGTACCTAGATTTAAGAAAAAGTGCCATTTTCTTTAAGTGTTGATTTTTAAAAGTTTTGAAGATAATTCCTGTGAATGTCTTCTGTTATCAAAGATTTTGTGATTCATAGTAGGTAAATAAAAGTAGGTGCTAGGTTATACAGTAAAATTATTAAATCGCTTAAAATCAACTTTAATTACATTTATTTTTGGTCAGACTCGACTATAGTATTAGGATGGCTGAATATGACACCTAGTTCATTAAAATTATTCGTTCAAAATAGATGTGCAGAAATAAATGAACTTACTAACGGTTGTTTATACAAATCGTACAAACATATCGATAGTAAAAATAATCCAGCTGATTTACTTTCCCGCGGAACCACGGCCGACGCGCTTCAATCATGCGACCTGTGGTGGCAGGGACCTGTGGTGGCCGCTTTACTTCATGAACCTACCTCAGCGTGGGTAACTAATCGTAAACAAACTTATAATTCTATTAATTACAATGACTTACCTGAGTTAAAATCTAACACAATTTTAATGAATTGCCTAACAGATTTTACTTTAGATATATATACTTTAGATATATAACAGCATAACACTGCGGAAAAGGTACCTACCTGTCTATTTCAATTGGCGCCGCGTGCTCCGTACTCCAGCCAGACTTCATGTTGCTGGCACATGTATGCAATGTTCTTACAAAGCTGCTGGTGCTTACAATATCAATTAAGTAGTTCATTAATTATGTAGTTATAACATTGGTAAACTACTCACCGATAAACTTTTCAATGTAAAACTCCAGACCCCAAGATTTAAGGTAATCCGCGATAGTCATATTTGCAGCTGCATCTGTCTCCATAGCCTCCATGCCTAATTTATGTACTTTATCACTTAATAAAAACATAAAACACACGCGAGGAAGTAGGTAATATTTATTTTTTTCCGAATTTTGTTCTGAATTTGCGAACAAATGTAGCAAAGCGAAGAAAATACAGAACAGGAATGAACTTGTTCGTTGGCGGTTGGGCGAAGCGCAACGCGGGCGAGTTCGAGTAACAAAACGTTTCGTTATACACAGCAAAATTTGTGTAATTCCGATTCAAATAACAAAACACAGGTTAAATATAGAATTTAAAATTTGTTTGTAATAACAAATTAATTTAGCTAAATAATTATCTGACTGAGACTAGTAATAACATAACAATTATGTAACAAAGTTTGGTTGCTCGTAATACAAACTGTCGTGTTATTATTTATCAAGAGTTAGTTTAATTAGTTGTGTTATTAATTGTCGAAATCAATATTAATAACTAATAACATAAAATTTTGTAAGACGTAGCATAATTCAACTAACAAAACTCGTTTTATACGAGGAAGCTGAACCAGCTGGCTTGCATGTAATCATTCTTTGGTTGAGTGTTATCAAAGTTTAGGTATTTTCATAATAACTCGACTGTTTTTGTTAATTAGTTTTTTCAGTGTACATAAACGATATAGGAAATTATCTTGCAGAATCCTCAGATGCCATCTGTTATGCTGATGATACGGTTTTGCTTTTTCAAGGTAAATCTTGGGACGAAACGATCTACAAATCCCAAAGAGGGCTCAATCTTGTTTGTGACTATCTCAATGCTAACCTGCTATCCCTAAATATCAATAAAACTAAACTCGTGTGTTTCAGAAAGACAGCCTCCACCGATCCAATCTCTTTACCCGACCTTAGTGTTCACTCATTTTGTGACTCTACCAGTCATTGCTCTTGTCCTGTAATTGAACGTAGTAGATCAATTAGGTATTTAGGGATTGAGATTGATCAAAGACTCTCATTTCAACCTCACCTAATCCTTATGAGTAACAGAGTAAAAAAACTTGTACATATTATGAGGCTGCTGCGTGACGTTGCAGATAAATACACATTGAGGCTTGTTTACACAGCTCTCTGTGAGTCGGTTCTCACTTATTGCATAAAGGTGTGGAGAGGTGCTGAGAAGACGGCTATGCTGGGATTAGAAAGGGCCCAACGGTCTGTTATAAAAGTTGCGTTCAGAAAGCATTTTCGTTTTCCGACTGACTTGCTTTTTAAAGAAACCCAACTTCTGTCTGTTCGGAAGCTCTTCATTCTTAAGGTGACCTTATACATCAACAAAAACCTCTCAAGTACTGACCCTGGTCCTATGAGGAGACGGCTATTTAGAGCGCCTATAGTAAAAGCTAACTCTGCCTTTGCACGCCGTCTTCCTAGTTTCGTCCACAACGTCGTGTATAATCGCATCCTCGAAATATGTGATATTAGGGGGTTGAGAGGAAATTCTGCCAAAACTAAGATCTCTGCCTTGCTTTGTGCTATGTCATATCAACAGGCGGAGGATATTGTTGTTGGGGATTACTCGTGGAACCCTGAACCCTTGCGTGCTTTGTGTCGATAACTTGTATTTATTTTCTATTATTATTTATTATTATCTATTATTTTTTAATGATCGCGGACCAATTCCTTACCAATTGGGCTCGAGCACATTCATCTACCCAAGGTCTTTTGATTTTGGGGTGAGGTGAAAAATCCCGAGCTTATGAAACGACACACGACTCACATCATACACTACCTTAATACACATATATACAACCATCACACACACCCATTGTCTGAATTTTGGCCTAGGATGGTGGGGACTCTGCTTGTCTTGGGACACGTCTAACTCACACAACACACTCTTACACAAATACATACATATATACATTTTACAGAGCCTGAGTAGATTTAATAAATTTAATGCTTTATGTTATGTTCCATTATACATATCGTCGGTCGAATTCATTACCGGAACATTTCCGAAATCACGTGTTGCGAGATAAGTATGCAGGATGGTAGGGAATTGAACATTTATTCCAAATCACTATCGGTACAACTAAAATTTTAGGCCTAATTGACAGAAAACTATTTATTCCGATACAGAAAAATTGATTTTCGTATTCTTTTTGTTTTCATTATCAGTTTATTTCAAAATGTCCCGCTGCCACTCTAAATTCTAAGGTGCATCTGTTGTTCATTATTGGAATATTTCGAAATGTTCCAGTATGACTCTAAAATTCTTGATTTGATTATTATTAATTCGTGTTTTGTGCCAGTTGCGCTTTGAACGCTGAGTATAGTGGTCAGACGAAGCTTGAATTTAATAAATAAAAATTGCAAAAATGTGTTCAAGAGCTAAAAAATTGCTTAAATTAGCAATAACCAGGAATTTAGAGAGTGATCGTGATCAGTTTAACGGTAAGTTTTGTACAAATAGTACTTAGTCACCATAATATAACCCAACTTCTAAGTTTTTTGTAGAATAAATAAATAACTACTTAGCTAACTACTTTATCTTTCGATGTCATAAAGGTATAATGCTTTTCTTTATTTGCTTACTAGGTGGTGGTTGTTTGGTGGAATTCGTTCCAGAGACAAAATTAAATGCTGTGCGTAAAGAGAGTCCAGCGCCTAATGTTGTCGAGGAGCAAAAAGTTCATCAGATCGAACCGGGTAAGAAAATCAGTAGGCAAGACAAACATAATCTTTCGTAGGTACCTAAAAGTTATCAAAGACGACCTCTGTGGCGCGTCGGGCGAACAACCGTCTGCGACGCAGAAGGTTGCGGGTTCGATTCCCGTCATAAATAAATATACAGATACTTGTTTCTACTCTGGGTGTCTATGTATGTTAAGTATAATATTTACTAAAGTATATAAGTATTCTATTAGTTGACTAGCTACCATAACACAAGTCTAGTTCCTTAGCTAGGGCTAGGTGGCGCTGTGTGAAGTTTCCCCACAATAAAATCTACTGTTAACTGTTGGTACGTATGTACCTATTTAGCTAGGTAAATACTTCATTAGTAAACTTAGGGCCTGTTTCACAGTGTCTAGGTAGTAGGTAGGTATATAGGTATTTTTGCAGCACTTTAGTACATAAAGTGGTGTTTACAATCTTTACCTGTTAGCTAGTGAGTCGACGGTATGTTTGGAACACTGGTGGTCGAGTGGTAGTTTGCCCCACATTCGTTGTGGGTTTGAATTCGGGCATGCACCCATAGTATTTTCTCCTAGTTACTTTGTGAAGCTTGTTGTTGTTAAAAATATAGGTATTACAGAAAACTTATTTGTTTGTAGGTATCGAATCGATTCAGCTGTTGCAGTCAATTATAATGGATGAAGAAAATAACTTAAATTTACCTAACAGAGGTCCACAAAATAATAATACTACTATTAATAAAATAACAGAAAAGAGCTCAATAGAGCAGGAGCTAACAAATGAAAATAAACGTTTAAAAACGACAACAACGGCTGCTGTACTTCAGGAACATACTGAGCCTATGCTAGGTAACCAAAACATAGTGATTCATTATGTGAGATTTACCTACCCCTTTACATATTTTTTAAGAAGGTAGGTAGGTATGAGGAGTACATCTATTTTAATTGTTTCTTAATGGTTTAAGGTGATGAATTGGATCAAGAACCAGAACAACCTGTGATGGAAGCTGGAAGAAACAACAACTTGGATAACGTGAGATCACATGATTCAGATTTAACGGATTGTGAAGATTTAGGTACTAACATAGTGATTCATTATTTGAGATTTACTCCTTCACATATTTTTTTAAGAAAATGGCAGGTATGAGTTGTATGTTTGTTTCAATTGTTTCTTTATGTTTTATAGATGGTGAATTGGATCAAGAATTAGAACAACGTGTGTTGGAAGCTGAAAGAAATAACTTGGAAAACGTAGGCCCACATGCTTCTAATTTAACGGATTGCGAAGACTTGTATACCAATAATAAAAGATCAAGAAAGAGGACGAGACAGCCAGAAAAATGGCAGAAAAATGTGAAAAAAAATTTGAAGA
Organism: Idaea straminata; assembly: GCA_951213275.1. Lineage (NCBI taxonomy): Eukaryota > Metazoa > Arthropoda > Insecta > Lepidoptera > Geometridae > Idaea > Idaea straminata. Next base: position 2,193,667 of record OX577862.1, read on the forward strand.
ACACAGGAAAGTCTTACCAAACACTTAAAGGGCGCACAATATCCGCTAAAAAACTAAAAACTCCATGTTCAACTGATTGTCGATTGAAATGTACGGAAAAAATTAATGAAGAAAAAAGATTAAATATTTTTAACGATTTCTGGGGCATTGGTGATCTTGAAAGACAGCGCTACTTCGTTGCTAGTTGTATGGGAGTTGTTAAGCCAAAGTATTCACTACACAAAGAAGATAGTAAGCGATCCCTGAATGTGTCATACAGTTTTACAATAAATTCAGAGGAAATCCGAGTATGCAAACGATTTTTCACAGCAACGTTGGACGTAGGACATTCTTTTTTATCAACAGTGAATAAAAAGAAAGCAGGCGCATCGGGCGTAATTACTGAAGATCGTAGAGGACGTCATGGTAATACTGGAAGATGTCTAGCACAGGCTGACAAAGATGGTGCCCGGGAACATATAAATTCTTATCCGAGGAAAGAGTCGCATTACTGTCGGGCAAGTTCTTCAAAGGAATACCTAGATGGTGACTTAAACTTGACTCTGATGTATCGGCAGTACAAAGAATGGTGCCATCAGAATAGTAAGCCTATTATCAAACAAGGAACCTATGAACACATTTTTCGAAACGAGTTTAACATTGCATTTCACAAGCCTAAGAAGGATCAGTGTTCACTTTGTTTGTCATATCAAAATGCTGTTGGTGATGATAAGTTACAACTGATGTACACTTATGAGAAACATTTAAAAGAAAAAGATTGGAGCAGATTGGAAAAGAAAGCAGACATAGAAACATGCAGAAATGATGCTAACAAGATAATTTGTTGTTATGACATGCAGGCAGTTCTGCAGACACCATGCGGGAACGATTCCCTCTTTTTTTATAAAAGAAGACTAAATGTGTACAACTGCACCGTCTTTGACGTTGTATCAAAAGCTGCCCATTGCTACCTGTGGAATGAATCACTAGGAGGGAAAGGTTGTGATGAAGTTGGGACGTGCATTTATAAATTTCTGAAAGACCACTGTGTTGGAAAAAATGTTATTTTCTACACTGACAATTGTTCGGCACAGAATAAAAATAAATATTTACTAAGCCTCTACCACTATGCTCTTAAAATTTTGGGTGTTGTGTCAATAACACACAAATACTTAATTGTTGGACACACCCAGAACGAAGGTGACAGCGTACATAGCACAATTGAACGTGAGAAGACAAGAATTCTGAAAAATGGATCTATTTTTGTGCCAACTCAATGGAAATCATTAATACAATGCGCCAAGAAGACTGGAACTCCATACGAAGTACATGAATTAGACTTCAGTGATATTCTGGATTTAAAGAACCTAGTAACGCAGTTTGGTAAAAACTTCACAGTTAATAATGACGGTGATCGTGTTATATGGAACGACATCAAGAAAATTTTCATGCAGGCATCTTCTCCATACTTGATTTTTTATAATGACACCTATGATCCGAATGCAACGATGAAGTGCTTAAATGTGCGCAACAAAACTAGAGGCAGAGGTGCTACAAATGTTGAACTACATCTACGAAATAAGTACCACTTTCGAGGACCAAAGATATCAAGCCTAAAGAAAAAAGACCTACTTTCTTTATGCGACTCAAATGTCATTCCAAGAGTATACAGAGAGTACTATTTAAATTTGGAGGCCACAGACAATCTTATACCCGATGAGCATAACGAAGACGATTAATTTTAAGCACATTATTATTTTAATATTAAAAGTGATCTCCTTTTATTTTTTGATAGATTGAATAAACCATTATGATTTCTAAATTGATTGTTTTTTTTATTTCATTACTGGCTTATTCAGGATTGCTCCAGTTAGTCCTTATATTTTCAGGAAATTTTCAATTCATTAATGGAACATTTCACAAAAATACTGATAACTCAAAAACTACAAATGACACCTAAAACTTAGTAACACACAATAAACTTGGCTATAATCTGCATATTATTCAGTAAAAAAACAACACAAAATGATTCCTAGATAAAGTAAAATCACATTTGAATATTTTCAAAAACTTTAAACCTCAATTACTCAGAACAGTATCATTTTGAAATGTTCCAATACTGTTTCCGACCGACGATATGTGAGTAATAGTTTACTGTCTAATCTCCACGGTTTCACTGTAATTATTTCTTTCAATTGTAATCTTTCCTGGACCCTCGAGATACAGGACATGTTCCTAGTTCGAGGTCCATTGTTAGTATTAAGTACTGTTTGTATCATTTTGTTAAATAAACTATTTTATTTATTTATTTATTTGTATTTAAAAACTGATGTTTTACTGTTAACTGATATCTTTGAACAGTTTCGTGCAACTTGTAAACGCTATTATCAATTGGATCCAGCGTTTTATATTACAGCACCAAGCTTATCTTTTGATGCAATGCTTTACAAAACACAAGTCGAATTAGAATTAATAAATGATGTTTCTATTTATAATATGATACAATCAGGAATAAGGGGTGGTATTTGAATGGTATCAAAGGCCAACAACAAATACATGCTGAATTTCGATCCTTCGATCCCTAAGTCTTACCTTATATACATAGATTGCAATAATCTCTACGGCTACAGTATGAGTTTAACTTTACCGTTATCTGGTTTTCGATTTTTGTCTGAAGATGAAATTATTAATTTAGACGTAAATAGTATTCCAGATGACGCAGAATACGGTTTTATTCTTGAGGTTGATTTAAATTATCCTAAAAACTTACACTTTATTCATAACGATCTGCCTTTTTGTCCCGAAAAATTTGTTCCACCGGGAGGTAAAAATACTAAATTAAAACTAACCCAAGTCTAGAAAGTAAGAACCACTTCTATTCCTAGTTTTATTTATTTTCAATCATAACAGCTATAACCAAGTTATTTTAAAATACAATATACTATGGAACTTTGAATCTATTGCACATGTTCTAAACTAATATAATTTTTGCAGGTTATATCTCCTTAGATCCTCCTTCTTATTCACCAATCACTCAAAATCCCAGCAATGTAAATATAACAAGCGTACACCTATCAGATTTACCTGATGCACTTGAAGACATAAATGGTTTACTAGGTTAGTTACTGTTATGCATATTCATTTGAATAAAATTAAATGTGCTTAAAATGGAAGATAAACAGAACCTAGATGTTGAAAATCTAAAGAATCACTTAATTAATTTTATAGCAAGTATTTTAATTATTTACCTTACAGATGTACAGCATGTGAACTCCAAACCAGCACAAAAAATATCCCCGCTTTCTCCAAGCAATATCTCAATACCATGTCAAGATATAATTCTCAACCACACTAATACTAACCCAAGTGTAGAAAGTAAGAACCACTTGTACAGTTTTATAAATTTTCAATCTTAACAATAACCATGTTATTTTAAAATACAATATACTAAGTTAGCTTTGAATCGATTGTACATGTTCTAAACCAATATTAATTTTGCAGGTTATATCTCCCTAGATCCTCCTTCTTATTCACCAATCACGCCTAAAAATCCCAGCAATGTAAATATAACAAGTGTACTGCACCTATCAGATTTACCTGATGAACTTGAAGACATAAATGGTTCACTAGGTTAGTAATGCGTATCTATTTGAATAAAATCAAATGTGATTATTTATATTATATACCTCGCCGGTTGTCTGCGTATTTTTTTGAAGTGAATATAAATAGAAATATTTTATACTAACTAAGATTATAGATACAAACTGAAACCAACTATACTTAATTAATTGTGTTTTTTTTTCAGATTCTCCAGTAAGAATGATGTCACCGAATACAAGAAGTGTATTACAGACACTTATTTTAGATAGCAGCGATGATGATAGTGTTAAAGACCCAGATTACACCATTGTTCCAGAGAGTTCAGATATTTCAGATACAGATAGCGAGTCCATTTTAACAAGAACAAATATTACACAAGAGCAGAATCTGAAAAACAGCAATAATATGTCATATATAAACATAGAGGACGAAATAAGCCATAGCGTGCATGAAGAAGAACATAATATACCAAATATCATCAGTAACGGTGAAGAAATTACTGAAGAAGGCGAAAGGCGTCAACAAAGGCCAAAAAAAGGACGGAAGCGAAAGTTCGACGATTATACCCTTGCTGAAAGAAAAAACCGCAAATATGCTAATTTACCCTACAAAGGAAAAACTAAAGATGTGAGCGCTAAAACGTTTAGAAATTACGAATGTGTTTGCAAAAAACAATGCCACTTAAAAGTGAGTCAAGAAGATAGAAAAAAAGAGTTTGAAAAATTTACTATGCTTGGATCTTACGAAGCCCAGTTACTGTACATTTGCTCTAAAGTTACGGAAAAAGTGAAGGAAAGGTCGTATACATCTGTAAATAAAACAGCCCGTAATAAGCCACGAAACTTTGTTAGGTCATATACTATTTTAAACATTCCTGTATGTCGTGACATGTTTCTGAACACATATCAAGTTACAACGCAAAAAATCACAATAAGTTTAAAAAAGCAGCGCAGTGGTGGTATCCGTGATTATAGAGGGCTTTCGTCTGGTGGCTGGAATAAAACTTCGCAAGAAGATTTGGATTTCGTTTGCAATTTGATAAACAAATTACCAAAATATGAATTTCACTACAGGAGAGCACAAAATGGTGATGCTTTATATTTACAACCTGGATTGACGTTGCAAAAAATGTATAATTTGTATGTCAGCGAGTTCAAACAAGTGAATGGCGATGTTCGACGTGCTTTATCATTTTCCACATTTCGCCAAATTTTCCTTAAAAAGTTTAACTTACGATTTAAAAGTCTTAAAAAAGACACATGTAATAAATGTGATGCGTTTGCTGCAAAACTGAAGTCTTATAATATAGCAATAGAAGACAGAAACAGCTTGCTTTCTCAAAAAGATATTCATTTAAAGATGGCTAAAGATTTAAGATGTAAAATGAACTTTGAGATTGAGAGAGCCAAAATAGATACAACATTTGAATGCATCACTTTTGATATGGAAAAAACATTACCATTACCAAGAATTCCAACAAATGTGGTTTTTTATAAACGTCAACTTTGGTTTTACAACTGCGGCCTACATGTGTCTTCTACAAATCAAGGGTATTGTTTTGTGTGGGTTGAGGGTGAAGCTGGGCGTGGTGCCCAAGAGGTTGGTTCCTGTATAACAAAATTTGTTAATCTAATAATGCGACCTAATGTGGAATGCCTGTCATTGTGGAGCGACAGTTGCGGTGGCCAGAATAGGAATATAAAAATGGTACTTTTACTTAAAGCAATTTTAGCTGATCATCTAACTTTAAAAACAATTCAATTGAATTTCTTAGAATCCGGGCATACGTTTTTGCCAAATGACACTGATTTTGGTAAAATCGAAAGTCATTTAAAACATTTTCAACGCCTATACACTGCTGCCGATTATATTAATGTTATAGAAACGTGCACGAAAAAGGCACCACTGCGCACCATAAGAATGACAAAAGAAGATTTTTTATCAACGGAAAAATTAGAAAAAAATATAACTAATAGAAAAATATTCATAAACAAGGATAAAGTTAATTGGCTAAACACGAAACATATACTATTAAAGAAAGAGAGCGTAAGTTCGGTATTTATGAAGTCAGGAGATCATGATGAATACCAAGAGTTATACAGGAAGAAAATTCAAAGGAAACGTGCTTCCTTTAAGCTCTTAACTCCTCTTTCCTTTGTGGCCAAATGGAAAGCCGATAACTCAGGCTAAATTAACTGACCTCAAGTCAATGTTTCACTTGATTCCAGATGATTGTATTTCATTTTATAAACAGTTAAGAGGCATGGAAGGATATATTGATGATATTGAAGGATTTGGGATTGAACCCGACTTTGATTTGGAAATAGAAGACCAAGACTAGGACAAATCGCTCTCAATTTAGATTTTAGTCTTTTGCAAATAATTATTAATATTTCTTGTCCTTGTCATAATAAAAAAAAACAGTTTATTGTTGTTTTACTAAGGTGTTTCTATCAGATATGTTGTTAGGAACGTTTTGCTTAAATTCAAAATTCAAACGCTTCATGAAAATAGCAATAAAACAAAAACGTTCCATAGCTATATTTTTATTAATAATTAAAAAACTATAAAAGTTACAAGCCTAAAATAAGGTTAAATAAAATTATTGACACGTCGTCTATGATAAGTAATATCACATTAGTCTAAAAAAATATTGATCGGGTAGTAATACACGATTGAACTTTAAATGCGATTTACTCGAAATGATGTATGTGTGGGTTGAAACCTTTTTCAGAAATGACGTCCAATTGTTTTGGGATTTTGCTGTAGGTCTGAATTAAATAAAAACAGTCTATATATTTATGTCTACCCATTGCAAAAAAGTCGCGCATATTATTTTGTTTCTCACATGACACATCATCGAATATAATAACTGAGTTACATTTTGCCGCATCAGGAGAAAGAACTTCTTGATTTTCATGAAACTTTGAGAAAGAAACACCAGGAACAATTTGCAACACCTTTTCTAAATACTTACACGTATTTTGGTTGGTATAGAGTTTTTGAATATACATAAACATTACGAAATTGTAAACCGTTTTCGTGCAAGAGTAAACCGATAACCAAATTTGTTTTTCCACAGTTCGATGGGCCACATATTATACAACGTATTGTATTCGGTAAAAGTTTTCCATGACGAGAACTGCATTTTTCTGATGCAAAATCAATATTTTCAAATTGCAATGATACCGGTTATTTGAAGAATTGCATTCTAACAGTGTACAAAACGAAATGAATAAAGATTTGCGGTAACGATAATTAATAAACTTGTGTGGACGGTGTTATCATAGATCATAAAAGATTTTTGATGTATATTCTTTCTAGGCCACAACTGAACGAGCGAAGTGAGCAATTTAAAATATTGAGATAATATAATTTTCAACAGCGTCTCACCTTGGGAATAATTGACATAATGGGTCAAAACGAGAAAATATACATTTTCTGTGAATGGTCTAGGCACCCCGACCATAAAAATGATTTGGGTGTTTTTTGTATAATTTTCAACAGCGTCTCACCTTGGGAATAATTGACATAATGGGTCAAAACGAGAAAATATACATTTTCTGTGAATGGTCTAGGCCCCCCGACCATAAAAATGATTTGGGTGTTTAAATTTGTATAATTTTCAACAGCGTCTCACCTTGGGAATAATTGACATAATGGGTCAAAACGAGAAAATATACATTTTCTGTGAATGGTCTAGGCCCCCCGACCATAAAAATGAATAATTTTCAACAGCGTCTCACCTCGGGAATAATTGACATAATGGGTTACAACGAACAATATTTACCTACTTACTCAGCTAAAAATTCAACGACAAATTTTGAGTTTTTTTGGCGGGAACGAGTTAACAACATGTCGTGCTGCAGTTTTATTTTCATGAAACTTAGATGTAACCCGAGTTGAATTGTATAATTCTGGTGGAATGTTATTCAATTTAGTTCTGTGAAAGTGCACAAGTGTAGTGAAAGTAAAAATCAGTGTCAAACATTGCAGTTTTCACGTTGCCTCCAAATCTCCTAGTAAGGTTATGGTAAACCTGCCACCGCTTTACTATAACCCCTGACTTGACGGACTATGACGACTTTGACTGTATTGAAACACTTTAGGCCCGATTTATGAAAAATCGGGTCATAATTTGATGCAAAATATAACTTGACACTGGCTAAATGCACACGTGCGAAGCCATAATAAAAGAAAAAAAAAAACGACAAATTTTCAATATCGTGATAGAGGCACGTGAAAATCATAGCAGGGAGCAATTGCCAAGCTACCTCTACATCTAATATTATCATTTCGAGTAATGTATCATTTCAAGTTCCAACACAAATGTCCCGCATCGATACACCGTCTCCAAACCGTTCCCATTCATCGATGTCATTAAATTCAGACATTCAGTTACAGAACAATACAGTATATTCCAATTTACCTTTACCGAATCCAGCACATATTTATTCAAATGAATCTTTATCTTATTTGCCAATGACTTCTGGTAACTCCAGAAATTTAGCAAACACAGAAGAAATTGTCAATTCTAGAAGCATTCATAATTCTGGAGACATCGATAATTCGGAAAACAACGACTTAAGATCATCAATCACCTCTAGAGTTCAACGACAGTTTGAATACGCACAGTTTAATATGAAACAAGTGCAGTTTCTGACTTGACGCAATGGACAACAGTCGTAACGTTTACAAGTGTTTCGAGTACTGTAATTTGTGCGGTAAAATGCATAAATCGGGTGATTACTCTATAATAATTATAAACTTAATTAGTTCAGACTACGACGTCCCTGGAAGTTCGTAGTTGTCGGGAAGAAAATTGAACAGACTTTTATCTGAAATATTGCCTCTCACCAATGAAAGTAGCCCAGAAGCGTATGAGCTAGTGGATCAAGATAACCCGAGCTCACCTGAGTCGGAGGATGAATCGACGTCCACCACAGTTTTACCATCGTCAAACTCTTCGACACCACTCGTCAGACTTTCTACACCAACTGATCAACCGCAAGCCAATCAAATCCAAGTTCTTGAAGTCCAACACACCAACTTCCATTATTGGTTGATAACCACCGCCATCCACGACGATTTGAGCTATAGAGAACCCTTCATCAACTCCACTGGGGATGCAAGCCAATTGAGAGAACAAGATATGTTTCTCCACGCTGTCGACCTTTATCGAAACGCAAACCAATTGAGGCCCCAGGAACTGGTTAACTTACCGTTCCTCCCGCGCCCCATGCGTACTGGAAAAACGATGTTGGACATTCCTTTCTTGGATCCTCTACTAGTCATCATCTGGTACATCCACGTCGACGACATCCACTGGATGCTCAACGTTCTGCCATGGAGGGTGGTGGATCGTTCTATCAGGACCAGCCGCAGTATCCTTGGTGTAAGTACGATCATTACCACCTAAAGACCAACCAAATAACTTCCAACCGGATACTGATCCGTACCTTTTTTTGTTCCAGTGGATCGTCGACATTGAAAACATCCACGACTTTCTGGAAATGACCAGAACCCCTCTAACCGTGACCGTCAAATTAATCCAATTAGTGGATAATTATTTCGAATAATAAAATCCTCAGTGTTATTTTGTTTGTAAACAATGTGTTTGTTGTGAATTTTTGTTAAATACTCACACACATTGTTATTTGAATAAGTCGGTGTAGATGCTAAGCTCGTTTGTCACAGGTCTAAAATAGAACGACGTGTAGGCGTTTAATGTACGATCAATTTAGATGCAATGCGTGTGCATTTATAATGATCAATTGTCACATACAATTTGTAATTTAAAAACATTTGTCAACTAAATTGTAAAAATATAGGGTAGTTTTTCTTTTTTTTTTCATCATGGCGTATGACTCTGAACATACATAATTAACGCTACGTCAAAAATGATTCGTATTTTTTGTATTAAATTTTGGCTATGTTTAATCATTAACCTCGATATACGCGAATTTCAGTTAACGCGATTTTTTCCGGAACGTATCCCTCGCGTATAGCGGGATATTACTGTATAGATTTATAGTTTAGAAGACGATTATAATAAACATGATGGCGTCTTTATCAAATGTATGCAATAAAAACAAGCCAACTCTATACACATTGAGGCGTATAAAAACAAAGTGACCTCAATCCAAAATACAACATTTTTAATATGTGAATGTCATATTGCTCCTCTTGTCGACGTCAACTCATCTAAATACAGATTTATAATAAAACTGGCCTCAGTCCTGAGTAATTTCACGACAAATATCAACATTAGAAGCAAGACAAAATGTGACAAGCAAAGTAGCCTCGAGCTAAGCAAGCCAGCAAAGTAGCTAAGTAGCTATTTTTAATTAAATTAACGAAATAATGGAAGAAAATATACGTCCCGTGGGTGCAAGGTGTGCCAAAAAAGGTTCTCGGAATCCCGAAACATGAAAAAGAGCAAAAGCAAAGTTAGAACGGTGAGTTTTTTCTCTCATACATTTAGTACGGTTAGCAAACATATTTTTATCTCATTGACTATTTTTTTTAAAATGCAATAATTTGTGGGAAAAAGGTGTGATCTATAGCTATTTATTGAAGGAAACACTTTTGGTCACTTAAATAGTTCTTTAATATTAACTGTCACATTAATGTACAACCGTCTGTCCGGCGTGGCGTGCGGCGACCGACTCCCCGCTGTTCTAACTCTACACGTGCAATGTAGCTAGCTATTGCCCTATCGTATTACAAAACCCCACATACACCCCCTTCTTAAAAAAAGGAAAAAAAAATGGAAACATAATTTTAAGTTACTTAGTCACGTCGTGAATACAATAATTATAAAATAAGGAAACGTTTACATTAAGTACACAATTAAAAAACGAAACGTTTACACTAGGTACTTATCCAATTAAACTGAAAAATTTGTGTTCACTTGAGGCTGTCCTGTAACCATAGCAGAAGTGCGAAAGGTGTCCAGTTCCTTACGTAGGACTCGTCCCGTTCGCCCAGAAAACCTCTTGCACGCGAACCAGATTACCGCTAGGCAGATTATGACTCCCATCACCGCTACCACGATTGTCAAAGTCTCCAGCTTCACCTCCGTCTGCGAAGCGGAAGCCTGGTTGGCTCCATTTTGTGCGATGATCACCTCTTCCTATACGGACGGAATAGGTTTTTCCCATTTTGGTCAATTAGTAACGTTCACGTTTAATGATTGTAATGTAAGGTACCTTAAGTGAACTCAAATGCTTTTATACTAATAATATTGAGATTTTGCAACTTGACATAGCTACGCAAGTACAAAGTACATCAAAACATTTTTTTAATTAACTTATTTTCTTAAGATTTAACTACCTACTTACTAATCAGCGAATCTGACCGGTTTCTTGATGACTCGGCCGCAACGCGTAGTTGGTAAGGGTGTGTCTACAATAACACGCTTATGCTTAAGCTTATGCTGATTTAACTCTGATTCGCTCAACACCGCGTTTTCGTCAACCGTATACGCAGGTTTTAATCTATCTATCGATACATTACGCGGTTTACCATCTATCAACAAGTTAAAAATTTTGTTCCCCCTTTCTAGTACCTTGTAGGGGCCGCAGTACGGTGGTGTTAAGGGTTTCCGTACAGCATCTATTCTTAAAAACACGTGAGAACAAGATTTTAAATCAGCATGTACAAATATCTTATTTTTATTACTTAAGTTTCTATTTTTAGGTCTAATGTTATTTAAAGTGTCTCTTAATCTTATTATGTATGCCGGTGGATCATTTATTACCGTATTCGTATTGTTGTCGTCGTAAAATTCACCCGGTAAACGTAAACAATGTCCAAATGTGAATTCCGCTGCGCTTGTGAATCCGCTATCCGCTTGACATGCGGCACGCAGCCCTAACATTACTGTTGGTAATTCCGTGAACCATGCTTGATTGTCACTCATCCTAGATATCAATGCCGTTTTTAATGATCTATGGAACCTTTCAATTTTGCCGTTACATTGGGGATGGAATGCGGTAGTTCTAGTTTTTTCGATGCCTAATAATTTCATCAAGTCCCTAAATAATTCACTTTCGAACTGCCTGCCTTGATCTGTGGTTATCTTAGTTGGACAACCAAATCTACAAATCCATCCCTCATAAACAGCCCTAGCCACGGTTTCTGCTGTCATGTCTGTGATGGGACATACTTCTGGCCACCGGGTACGCCGATCTATCATAGTCACGCAATACCGATAGCCATGTTCTGTGACGGGTAGGGGTCCTATTAAGTCTATATGTAAATGTTCGAAACGGTCGCCTATCTCGAATTTACCAAGTTGCGAGACCGTGTGGCGATTGATTTTACTTTTCTGACACCTAATACATGTCTTTACCCAACTACCTATGTCTCTATTCATCCCTGGCCAAAAAACTTTTTTACTAATTAAAGCGCGCGAACTTCTAGCTCCTGGGTGTGTTAACCCGTGGAAATTGTCAAAGATTCCTTTTCTAATTTTTTTAGGAATATAAGGTCTAATATAATTCGTAGATACTTCGCAATAAATCGTATCATTACAATTATTTAAATTGACTTGTTTTAATTGAACACTGCTACTACTTGTACTCAACATACTCAACAAATCTGCTAGCTCGGCGTCGTTCGCCAGCGCTTGCGCAATTTCTAGGAAATGAATCGAGGTCGGGCATGTTATTGTTTCGATTCGAGATAGTGCATCCGCTACTGCATTTTTATCGCCTTGAATATGTTTTATGTCACTAGTAAACTCACTTATAAATAATTATTGCCTTGTTCTCCTAGGTAACTCTTTATTTTCTTTACTTTTTTAATATCAGATTCAAATAAAGTTTATTTAGAAAACAATAGACATTTTAATAATAATAACACACATACACATCACAAATAAAAAAATCCGTTCAGAGCGTCTCCCACGCGGCATCGTCCCCAAGATGCCACACAAGATGCCCACCTGATGCCGCACAAAGACGCCCCGCCAGGTCCTTAAAAAATAAATGGGCACTAGGGCCCCAAGCTCCCATAGATTCTACCCCCACGGGAACGAACATGTAACTGCCACTGTAACTGTTTTCTTTACTTGAACATATCTTCGTTAATGCATAAGTGAGAGGTTTATGGTCAGTATACACTGTAAAATTTCGTCGTGCGCCCCAACTCCCTCATACGACGTAAGAGCTGCGTCGGTTTCTGAGAGCCTAGATCCAATTCAGAAACGAGTTTTTGAAACTGCCTTTCTGCACTCTCCTCATATACCTGGAGAAGCCTCTCCTTCAGGATGTCGTATCTTCTCTCCGGGACTGGCAACATCAAAAGGTCGCTGACTTGCTGAAGAGAATTCTTTCCCAGCTTGGAGATAACTAGGTTAAATATGGTTTCTTCTCCCTGCTTTTGTGGACCTATCACTATTTCAAACTGCCCGAACCAGAGTCGTGGCATATCCACCCAGAAGTCTGGTAGTTTGTTAGTGATGGTGATCGCTTCTAGTCTCCTGTCGCCGTCCACCCCTGTCAGTTCTCCTGTGTTGTTCCTCGCTTGTACCTGAGGTGGGTTCGCCATCGCCTGTTGTGCAGGCTGTGCCGGCTGTGCACCGAACATTGTCACAGTCTTATATGAAAACGGAGTCACGTACGCAAAAAAAATTGTTCACTGTCCTTCTAGCCTTTGATCACGTCGGTGTCACCAGTGTGGGAAAAAGGTGTGATCTATAGCTATTTATTGAAGGAAACACTTTTTTTGGTCACTTAAATAGTTCTTTAATATTAACTGTCACATTAATGTACAACCGTCTGTCCGGCGTGGCGTGCGGCGACCGACTCCCCGCTGTTCTAACTCTACACGTGCAATGTAGCTAGCTATTGCCCTATCGTATTACAAAACCCCACAAATTTGATGTGAAGTTTATCAGTTTTTTTAGGGTTCCGTACCCAACGGGTAAACACGGGACCCTATTATTAAGACTCCGCTGTCTGTCCGTCCGTCCGTCTGTCACCAGACTGTATCTCATAACCATAACCTGGATTTCGAAGTTTAGTATTTGCGGCAACAGAAATACATCATCAACAACAACAGGTACTCTGCGAAGAAACTGCCACAAAAGCCTGTCTGCAAGCACCTCAATAAAACTACTTTTAAATGCTAAGATTTGACAATGTTGGACATAAAACAATTTCACGATAGATTTTATTCCAATAAAACAAAAGTAGAACAGGATGCATTTATATTGAAGTATTGTCACGTAAAAAGCGTAGTACGCCGTCGGGCAAAAATATCTCAACGGCTAACTGAATATGTCACCAAAATGTATGTAAAAAAGGCAAATTCAACTAGCTTAGTACACGTATGTCAAGATGCATTTTTACGAATTTTAAGAATTCCCAGAAACAGAGTAAGAAGAGTGGCTGAAGTCATTAAAAAAAACTGGTGGATTATGGAAAGAGAAAAGGGGCGGTGATCATAGGTCTCACAAAAATGTTAGTAAACTACAAGAAGTGAATAAGTTTATTGAATCTTTTAAAGTGGTCGAATCACATTATTGCCGGTCCACCACAAAAAGGAAATATTTGCCGTCAGATTTGAACATAAACAAAATGTGGCGAATGTATTCGAAGCAAGCGGAAGTTGAAGTAAAAGAATGTTATTTCAGAAGAATCTTTAATACACATTACAACGTTGGATTCGCGAATCCACGCACAGACGTTTGCTCCACATGCACAGAACTTCTTGAAAAGATTAAAGTTGAAAAGGATGATGATGTGAAGAAGGACCTCATGATGCAAAAGAGACTTCACAACTTAAAATTTTAAATATTTTACTTACTATTAAATGAGCAACGTGATGGAATGTGCACTGTATCATTCGATTGTCAAAAAAACCAAGTGTTACCGAAAATAGCCGACCAAATTGCATACTATAGTGAGCAATTATACATCTATAATTTTGCAATGGTTTTGGAAGTTCCAGGCAAGTTGTTAAATAAAGATACCGTTAACCTGTACACTAGGACATAAATGAATTTAAAAAGGGTGCAAATGAGATTGTTTTTTGTGTGTTTGATAGATTGAATTGTTTGGATTTGACAAACATTAATACGGCTAGTGGCAGCCAGCTGTGGGCCCAAAATAAAAACACCATAATGATAGGTATGGTGGCAAAGTGGCTTTTAAACGCACCTAGCAAATGTCCAAGATATAGAACTAGTATTTCCTGGGCATTAATTCCTACAAGCTGACCGAGTGTTCGGGAATATTGAAAGAGAGTTAAAGAAAAAAGAAGTAATATAAGGCCAGAAGAACATTAGGTATTGCCTGGAACTTCCAGAACCAGGAGATCGATGCAGCGCTCAATGAGACGTGCCGTATTATAACAGGTTGCCTCAAACCTACCCCACTCAGCATGCTCTACCCTCTTGCTGGTATAGCTCCACCTGGTGTCCGTCGTGAAGTGGCATGTGCAGTGGAAAAACGCAATCAGGAAACTGATCACCGGCACCCTCTGCATAACCACGAAACGCCACAGCGGCGCCTTAACAGCCGTAAGAGTTTTCTCCGGCTCACAACCCCTCTGGGCTGTACCCCTGCTGAGGCCAAAAAGCAACTGTGGGCTGCCAATTTCCCCCCTCCACCAGACTTCATTTCACCCACGGAATCCCTGCCTGCTGGCGGTGACCTGCAATGGCCAACCTGGAAGTCCCTAAATCGCCTGCGGACCCAGGTTGGCCGCTGTAAAGAGAACATGGCTAGGTGGGGTTTTTCCGGATCGGACACTCTGTGTGAGTGTGGGAGGGCCGCCCAAACGATGGCGCACTTGACGGCCTGCTCTCTCTGCCCTGTTAGCTGCTCTGCAGACGACCTCAACAGGGCAACAGATAATGCGATTGCCGTGGCTAAGTTTTGGGCGGGAGTGCTCTGATCAAGGTGTATTGCTTTGGCCGCCGTTGACACGAAGAAGAAGAAGAAGAACATCACGAGATATTTAGCAATTATGGCACGGACACCAAAATTGACGCTGTTTATGGCTGGAAATCGGCCCTTCATGACATTATTAAGCCACCTAGCAGCTGGCATTTTCAGTTTGCTCAATCTAAACGATTTTTTTCATAAAAAGAAGGCACAACAAAGTATCCATTAGACGGGAGCCTCATTAAGTTCCGAATTCGGTCAATATAAATCTATTTTAAAAAAGAGGAAATCTTTCACTGATTTATTTCCATTGCCGATGCCTAGAAATGAAGTTTCTATCCAGCCTGCCAAACTTACTGATGTGGAAAAGTTATTGACCAAACACTTTGGTGCCGATTGGAACCAATGGTCTCGAACCTACCGATTTTTCGGTATTTCTACCGATATGGTCTACCGAAATACCGAAATGAAACGATTTTTCTACGATTTTAGAGTATACATGAAAATTGTCCCGATTTTTCTACCGATTTTACACTTCTAAGTTGGCAACCCTTTTCAATTATGTTTAATGTTACGGGGAAGCCCCTAGAGTAAGTGTATAGACCTAGTGCAGAATGTTCCATACACTTTAGGGAATACCATTGTGTCCTACAACACGATGTTAAGGTGAAGGAGAAGTACCTGCCCCCCAAATTCAAATTATTTTTAGTTTTTCGTTAAAATCACACAGTAGTAATTTAAATTTAGCCGTGATTTATAATTATTGACGGTTAATTCATAAATCACGGCTAAATTTAAATTTGGTATAGTTGCAAAGTTTAGCAAAGGCTTTAGTAGTTGGGAAACTATATTTATGTGTCGCGTATAACGGAATATCGTCACTTTTCGACTTTTCGTCACTGTGTGATTTTTACGAAAAACTAAAAATAATTTGAATTTGGCGGGCAGGTTCTACTTCTCTTTCACCTTAAAAGGGGCTTCCCGCTCAGGGATTTACTTGTCTAGTCTATATAACCAGGAATTCAGTTTTATTTTTTTCATTTATTTTCTTAACTTTGAAGAGAGAGTAGAGTGCCTACAAAATCTTTTATTTAAAAATTTAAAATGTCGTCTGACGAGGAGCCAAGCACAAGTGCGAGTGTAAGAAGAAAAAAATATCGACAATATTATAGAAAAGAATGGGAAGAAGAATTTCCAGGCTGGCTGCAGGATAGTCGTAAAGGCGAAAGCTATGCTTATTGTAAAAGTTGTAGTAAAGATATCAACATCACATCAGGAAAAGACGCTTTAAAAAAACATAGTTCTTCGCAAGCACACTCAGTATCATCAAAGAATATAAAATCACAACCGAAGATATCATCATTTACTGTGACCAAAACTCAAAAATCTGATACACTGGTTATGCAAGGTAATTTATTGTAATATTATTTTGTTTACTAGTTACCGATATATAGAAGCAGTAGATATAATTAGACCCTAATCGCTACTGAATATAACTATGTAATTTTAATTATTTATTTTAATTTCAGGTGAAATAAGATTAGCCTCGTTTGTTGCTGAACACAATCTACCATTCACTATTATGGAGCACCTACCGAAGCTGATGCAAGCTGTTTGTCTTGATTCAAAAATAGCAAAAGAAATAAAATGCTCTTCGACCAAAACTCACGACATAATTGATCATATTATAGGTAAAGAAAGTTTCGATAGTTTATGTGAAGATTTGCGGCAAAGTAAGTTTTCGCTTATTATTGACGAGTCAACTGATCTTAGTACAACCAAACACTTATGCTTAGTCTCGAGATATGCGAAAATGAATCGTATTAAAGATTGTTTTTTAGCTCTTATTCCATTAGAAGAAGCTAATGCAGCAACCTTATTTGAACACATTGTAAACTTTTTTAGAAGCAATGATATTCCATATAAAAGTAATCTTATAGGTTTTGCATCTGATGGGGCAAACGTAATGATGGGACGTAATAATTCTGTTGTAACATTGCTGCAAACTGAAATTCCCAACATTTTTATACTTAAATGCACCTGCCATTCGTTTCATCTTTGCGCGTCTTATGCTTGTACCAAATTGCCACGCTTTATAGAGGATCTTGTAAGGGACATTTACAACTACTTTTCTTCTAGCCCAAAAAGAGTGGCAGAGTTTAAAAACTTTCAAGTGTTTTGTGACTTAAAAGTACATAAAATACTTCACCCTTCTCAAACTCGCTGGTTATCAGTACATGCAGTAGTGAAGAGAATATTGGAACAACTCTCTGCTCTTAAACTATTTTTTATAGACCAAATCTCTAATAATGATCATCTTTTAGCTGCAGAACATATATTACAGAGGCTTCAAGATCCCACTACGATATTATTTTTGGAATTTTTAGATTTTGTATTACCATTATTTACCGATTTAAATAAAGTAATGCAAGCAGAACAGCCAAAAATTCATAGTTTATACGAAAAAATAACTGGAACATTAAAAACTATTTTTGATTGTTTTTTAAAAAGAGAATATTTAACTAGCACTCCAATCGAAAATGTTGATTTTATAAATCCTAGAAATTTTATGCATATTGACGCCATATACTATGGTGCTGCTGCGTCTAATACACTACTAAGTAGTTCAGAAAACCTAAACTCAGATCAGGTAAATTTGTTTAAATGCAGATGCCTAGATTTTTATATCGAAGCTTGTAAGCAAATAACCACGCGGTTTCCATTGAAAAATAATCCAATAAAAAGTTTAGACATAATTGATCCAAAAAATGTTAAAATTGGCAAAACTGCTTCGATAGTTCCTATGACTAGGCTCTTTCCCAATATTGTTCAGAGCAATGATTTCCAGGAAATTGATACAGAGTGGCGCATTTTAAGAAATTGTGAACAAATCAAAACATTTCCTGATGATGTAGAACTATTTTGGAATGAAGTAAGTTTACTAAAGCGTGGCGATGAAACTCACATGTTTCCTTTGTTGTCTAATTTCATCTTTAATATTTTATCACTTCCTCATTCATCCGCTAACGTTGAACGCATATTTTCACAAATTAATCTTTTGAAAACAAAACAGCGAAATAGACTGTCTACTGAATCAATCACTGGTCTCTTGCATACAAAAAGAATATTTAATGCAGCCAATTGTTATGATTTTGAAATTGATTCAAAGATGACCGAGGCTATGTCCAAAGAATATTGGTATAAGAAATAAGTGTGATTATATTAATATATAAACAATTATTGTATTAGTCTGTAAGTTTCATTTTTTTTTCAATAAATAAACCACTTTGATTGAAAACTGTATTGTTTTGTCAAATACCGATTTTGGGTACAAATATACCGATTTCAGCTGGCAACTCTACCGATCTCGCTCTATGACGTTCGAGACCACTGATTGGAACTCACGTGAGGATTTACCAGTTTTGTGTTGCAATATCGAAATTTATAAATTATACTCGCACCGTCGTCCTCGAGATTAATATAACCTACATTCGATATACTTGTAGTAACGCGTATGTACCACCACTCATCTGCGAATATCCCTTTTTTTTTTTGTAATGGTATCATTTTTACACTGGTATCCCACTCCTACCTACTTACGTTCGGTTCGACATCGGCTCCGATCGTCATTCGCGCTCAAGTGCCGTACCACTCAACACGTGCTACTTAAAAAAAAAAAAAAAACTTATTTCGTTTACCTAAGAAGTGTATTAAGAGTGTGGGCATTACCATGCCCAAAAGAAAACGTACTCAAGAAGAGGATGCCGACCGTCTACAGAAGAAGATTAGAAAATTACAGTTAAAACTTCAAATGTTGCAAGCCCCCGATAGTTCGGGGAGCACAACTTCGGACCTAGAAGAGGTTTCACCTTTTCCGGACTACGGGACTGCAGGTATTGTGTTCATTCGAAAATATCACATGTATTTTCGTAAAAATACCTATGCAACCTGAGCAGTCGCTGGGGCTGACTCGACGCACAGACAATGAAGTTGGCGTTCCTTCCATTGGGGATTGTAACCTAACTTATGCAAGTTATTAACTTATTTAAGTTCCAACTACCCACATCTAAAAAAAAAAAAAAACTAATATATTATATTATGTACAAATTACATAGAAATACTTGTCCGAAAGTTGGCGTTCCTTCCATTGGGGATTGTAACCTAACATAATATGCAAGGTATAACTTATTTAAGTTACAACTACCCACAAGTAAAAACAAAACAATGACATCATATTTATGATGTTGGTTTCAGATACGCCCGCGCTTAGAGCTAGTGATTATCTTATGGAGGCGTCTGAGCCTCCTGGGGCTACAGACGAGGCGCATGAGTCTGAGGGCGAAGCACCTGGGCCTCCCGAGCCTGAGGCGCCCGAACCCGAGGCCCCCGAGCCTCAGGTCGAGGTACAGGTCGTATCCACGGAAATTCCCGCTCCATCAGCCGGCCATCCAGCAGATCTAGACACCGATGCTCTGGAGATTCTGGGTGAAGATCCTTCGTCTGACGACAAATATGGACCAGAGATTAGGAGTGAGCTCTCTTCACGCCTAATACACATTACAACTGGAGGTCTCAGCAAAGAGACACGCAAGGAGTTGATCACTAAGTACCCGATACCCTCAAACGCCACTAAGTTTGATGCCCCCAAGTTAAATATGGAAATAAAAGCGGCGATTCCCGAGGCGGCCGTTAAAAGAGATAAGGGCATCGAAATTAAGCAAAAACAAATAGCAAGCGCCATCTCATGTTTGAGTGAGGTCATCAACTCTCAGCTACTTTCTTCCGCTAAGGATAAGAGTGTACTTCAGAAAGTCATGGATGCCAGTAAGATTATTTGCGACATCCAACATGCCGACTCAGTGACTAGACGGAATTTTATATTATTTTCTTTAAAAAACGACCGCAAAGATCATATTAAAAACACGAAGATCGACACTTACCTTTTTGGCGAGAACCTACCAGATACTATAAAAGCAGACGCTCCAAAACAAAGTGTGAAGAAATTCAAGAATACGAAGCCTTTAAACCGGCGGGCTCCGCCCCAGTATCGCAGGCCGACGGGGCAAGTGCCGACAGCACCTACTGCGTCAGCGCCACGGAGCCGCGAGCCTGCAGCGCAGCGTGGGTACCCCCTTCCCCAAGCACCGCTCGCTCACTCGTCGAGGACGTCATCTCAACCGCCGCGCCGCCGCAATTAGATACAGTTAAGTATGCTGGACGCTTATCTATGTTCTACGAACAGTGGGCTCGCATCACGAACGATCGCACCATCTTATCTTGGATCGAAGGTTATAAAATAACATTCAAAGAACCAGTCGTCCAACACATACTTCCCCCAAGGGTTTCTTATTCTTCCGAAAGACCTCATTATATTGTATCTATAAATAATTTGTTAAAGATTGGAGCTATTTCCGAATGTCAGCCCTGTGAAGGCCAATTTATTTCTAGTATATTTTTGATTAAAAAACCAAATGGCAAAATGCGCTTCATACTAAATTTAAAGAATTTAAACAAATTTATTAAAACTGACCATTTCAAGTTAGAAGACCTTAGAACTGCTATAAAACTAGTCTCTCAAGACTGTTATATGGCAACTCTAGACCTTAAAGATGCTTATTTTCTAATTAACATACACAAAAGCTCTAGAAAGTATCTTCGTTTCATATTTGAAGACAAAATATATGAATTCAACGTTCTTCCTTTTGGTCTTAATATTGCACCGTATATTTTTACCAAAATAACAAAACCATTGACAAAGTTACTTCGTTCAGCTGGTTTCCTGTCTACCCTCTATTTAGACGATTGGTTTTTTCTTGGAAATAGTAGACAGGACTGTCTTCAAAATTTAGAAATAACTAAAAAGTTCGGTTGCCTACATGCACGTGCCTAAGGAAAAGAGAAATAAATTGCAACCGAAGACGAAAAAATTAGTTCTCGTTGGTTATGATGGACAATCCAATAACTACAGACTTTTTGATCCAGAAACAAAGAAAATCTCCATATCTAGAGATGTGATTTTTAATGAGAGTGAGGTTCCATTGAAAGAACCAAGTAAAAATCAACTATATTTTGAGATTGATAGCAGTGATATCATGCATAATGGAGATGATACACAGACCTATGATTACGAAGTTTTTGAAGAGTTCTATCAAACAAAAATAAAGAAAGTAACAGAAACTGAAGAAGATAATGCAGAAGAAACTGGAAAAGAGATTGCAGAAGAAAATGAAACAGAAGAAAGCCCAGTGAGTACTGAAAATAAACAAAACAAAAAGGATTACAATTTGAGACCGCGAAAACAGACAGCTATAGCAGAGGCTAATATAGTAGAAGTAGAGCCCACTACATATGATGAAGCTATAAACTGTGAAGAGAAGGATAGATGGATAGTGGCAATGAAGGAGGAGCTGGATTCTCATGATACTTGCCAAACATGGGAGCTTGTGGAACGCCCTACACAGAGAAAGGTAATTGATTGTAAATGGATTTATAAAATCAAACAGAACTCTGATGACACCAAGCGTTACAAAGCTCGTCTATGTGCAAAAGGCTGTTCACAAAAGAAGGGTATTGACTATGATGAAACCTTTTCACCTACCATACGCTTTGATACCATCAGAGTGGTGCTCTCATTAGCGGCTCGAGAAAAACTTTTCATGATCCAGTTTGACATAAAGACTGCATTCCTGTATGGTACACTAAAGGAAGAGGTGTACATGGAACACCCACCTGGTTTGGATACAGATGGACTGGTTTGTAAGTTAATAAAGTCATTGTATGGTCTTAAACAGTCACCAAGGTGCTGGTATAGTAGATTTGATACATTTTTGAAGTCCCTTAACTTTGTAAATTCAGAAGGTGATAAATGTTTGTATACTTATAAAGATAACAAAGAGGTTATGTACTTATTATTATATGTAGACGATGGTCTGATCTTAAGTAAAAGTCAGGAAAAGCTAAATTGGTTTGTTAACATGTTAAAGAAAGAATTTCAAATTACTACTATGAAACCAAAGCATTTTGTGGGTATAGAAATAAAAATACTAGAAAATGGTTCTATTTTTATTACACAAGAAAAGTACATTACAAAAATTGTTCAAAAGTTTGGTATTGAGAATGCAAAGAAATGCAGTATTCCTGCAGATCCAAATGTAAAGTTATGCAAAAGTATAAATAATAGTAACTGTGAGTACAATGTTCCCTACCGTGAAGCGGTGGGTTCACTTATGTTTGCAGCTATAGGCACTAGGCCTGATATTTATTTTTCTGTATGCATGGTCAGCAGATTCTTAAATTGTTATGATAACACGCACTGGGCAGCTGTAAAACAGATTTTAAAATATTGTAATGCAACAAAAGAGTTAGGCATTTTGTATGGCCAGGGTGATAACACCATCACAGGTTTTTCAGATGCTGATTATGGTAATTGCATTGACACCAGAAAGTCTGTGTCTGGTTATGTCTTTTTAATGAATGGTGGTGCTATTACCTGGAGCTCACAACGACAGAAATGTGTTACCCTGTCTACAATGGAGGCTGAATATGTATCAGCTTGCTCAGCTACTAAAGAGTTGATGTGGTTGAGGCAAATTATGTATAGCATTGGAATTATAGTCCCAGGCATTACTTTATTTCTAGATAACCAAAGCACTATAAAGTTGGTACAAAATCAAGATTATCACAAAAGGTCAAAACATATTGACATACAATATCATTATATTAGAGAGAAATATGAACAGGGTTGTCTGGAAATACAGTATGTTAATTCTAAAGATCAAGCTGCTGATAAGTTTACCAAGGCTTTGCCCAAGACTCAATTTGAATTTTTAAAGAATAAGATAGGTTTAGTTTTGGTGGGAGAGTGTGTTTCGGGTTAGGAAAAGTAAATTGTAAAGTTTGTAACTTTGTAGTGAATACTTATTTGGTGGGAGTGTTGAGAATAAAATAAGTATTGTCTCTGTCTGTTTTGTCAAACAAAAAAGGCGCCCGCCATTTTAAGTGTCTATGGCAGTTCGACTAAGACTAGAAGCTGTGATGTAGGCTTGGACTGATTAAATACGTTTTCTTTAGTAAATTGTGTTTTTCGTATAACGCTAGTCTCCCAAATAACTTAATACTTCGAAAGCTCGCCTAGACAGGAAGGCAGGTTTGAGCCTCAGTACATTCAAAGTAATCAAAATAAGTTTGATTTTAGAATTTTCCCGTGCTTCGAGTGAGATTAGAATTTCAAAAATGGACACGAAATCTCAACGGCGAAACAATGAAAACCAGGAGAGGGTTGAAGCTTCGGACTTTATGAGTATTATGAGCAGACCTAACTTTATTGCCAAAATATTCCAACAACATACTCAAATAATCGAAGAATCGAAAATTGACTATTATTTGAAGATGAAAACTGAACACAATAACTCACAAGGACCCCTACGTTCTCTGCTTTGCCTTCCGAAGAACACTCACAAAGCAGACAGCGAATTTTTTAGCGTTGATGGCTATAATGCCAAAAACAAATTTCTGTGCACCCGCAGTCCGAAACAAGATAGCTTATACCGGTTCTGGAGCATGGCATTCAAAAAGAATATTCATATCATCGTTATGTTATCTCCGATTGACAATCTGATAAGATACCGATACTGGAGTGTGGAAAAAGACTCAGTGTTTGAATGCCGTTTAGAATAGAAACCCTACAAGTTGATGTAGAAGCTTTGTATACTACAACAACCCTGCTGCTGAAACATGAAAATGGTGCAGTGCGAAAAATAGTGCATTTTAATTACACCGGTTGGCCGATGGACAACATTTCGCATCACCCAAAAGAGTTCATACAATTTATTACGACAGTGAATAGTGCACGTGATGAAGTAGATAAGCTCTCTACACAGAAGTTTCATGTCTCAACACCTATAATGGTACATTGTAGTGATGGCTTCAACAATTCCTGTGTATACTGTTTGTTAGACATCTATATATCTGAATTTGGAGCTACTAATAAGGTATCTCTACCTAGCACTTTTCTCAAAATAAGACAGCAAAATCGTAATGCTATTAGTCAGCCGGAGAACTATGTTTATTGTTATCATGCGCTTTATGTTTGGATTTCGTCTATATCAAATTCTTTGCGCAATTAAACCCGTGTATTTTGATAACCTATGTAACCTACAAAAATCCCGAGTGTTAAAACGATTTTTTGTAAAATAAAGAGTAATATCCTCATATTGTATATCTATCTAGCATCACGAATCTTTCTTGTTGAGATGGTAATTACCGTAATCTAGTTTCTGACAGGGGGAATTTGTCGTAATCGAAGTTTTTCATTCATGATTTGTCGATTTTGTTAAAAATCGCTGAGTTAGCAGAGTTTGAACCATTTCGCATCTCTTTCATTTCTATGTAGTCCGATAGAGACCAACATTTCAAAAGCGTAAGCGAATCGTACAGCCTTAAGTAGGTCGTAGATCGTATGTAGTTAGATAGAAAATGGTTTTAAAGAACGATGGGCAAATTTGTATGAAAGGTGGACCCACGATCGGCTGAAACATAATTGGGCTGAATTTCAGATTTGTAATTATGTAATCAACCGTATTTACTTAAAATATTGAAAACCATCTGTTCCATGGTAACGATTTACGTAAAATGATTTAACAATAACTAATTTTATTTCAGATGTTGTAGAAAATACGCCAGAATGCAGCCCAAAGAAGTCAGATCAATCAAGTTAGTTATCACTCAGTTTTTGGAAATATTTGTAACTGCCTAGATAGATAAGTGCATTTATTTTAATAACTACAAATTTTTATATTTTTTTTGCAGATCCATCGGGTGTCCCCTTTTTGGAGCGAAATACTGCAGATTTGATTGGAACCTCGCCTCATTCGAAAATAGTCTCTGGACCCATGGCATGTGTTATGCAACAAGACTCCTCGTCTTTTCATCTAGCAGCTGCAAACTCACCTGTTCTGCCAACTATGCTGTCGGAAATATGTAATGAAATGACGAGTGTTGAGTCTGGAGATAAAAGTATCGAAGCTCCAGCTTTTTCTCCTTTAACGCCATTACTAATAGCTGAAAAACAATTTACAGCTGGTCTTAATAATACAAGTCCTATAGCTGTTTCCTCTGGTAATGGTGCCAAAATCAGTGATGTTACGCTTACTACTAATAATTACGATTCAGGTTCTACAGCTTCATCGCCTGTTCCATGCATGTCACCTGAAACTGCTAAAATATTTAACACTCTTAATGGTGATGGTTATGACTTTGACAGCGATGATTCAGTTGCCGACCCAAATTACATAGCTGCTAATGATGACTCCACTAGATCCAGCTTAAGCGATTTAACAGAAAACCCAAATGTACCTATCGCCGCAGAGGGAGATGTTCCTGATAATGTTGCTTCTACTGCAGATGCAAATGAAGAGTTTAGTGGAAGGCAGAAAAAGGGCAGAAAAAGAAAATATGGGCTTTCGAGAAAAGAAAGGACAAAAAGAAAGTACCAAAACCTTTCTTATGTAAATTATAAAAACACGCTTATTAACCCTAAACAATTTTTAGATTATGACTGCAGCTGTTCAAAGAAATGTCGAGAATTGGTTTCAGTTGAAAAAAGATTGGCAGAGTTTAAGAAATTTTATGAATTAGGTTCCTATAATGCTCAAAACATGTACCTAGCTGCTTGCGTGAAAGAACAACCCGTTAAACGTGCATACGTATCAACCAATACTTCAAATATATCTAAAAAGAAAACTTATTCTCGACAGTATTATTTGCAGGGTGTTCAAGTTTGTCGTGAGATGTTTGTGAAAACTCTTCAGACGACTCCTAAACGTATAAATACATCACTATGTAAATTAAGGTCTGATGATTGTTTGATAGACAGACGTGGTACTCAAGGTGGCCATAATAAAACTCTGCCTGAAGTTGAATTATTTCTGATTAATATAATAAAAAAACTACCTACTTATGAATCGCACTATCGTAGAAATGAGTGTGGTGATGCAAAATTTTTAAAACCGGACATGACATTTCCGAAAATATACAAACTATATTGTGATGAAGCAATATTGGCCGGAATACCATCAGTCTCTTACGAGAAAGCTAAAAAAGTATTTTTAACAAAGTTTAATTTAAGAACAAAGAAATTACAGAAAGATACATGTAATAGATGTGATTCTTTTCATTTTAAAATTAAAGAAGCTGTACCAGAAGACAAACCTAAAATTGCATTGGATCATGATACACACCTTCAACTGGCTAAATCGTTACAAAACCGAATGAAGAGCGACCTACAACTTGCGAGAGACGACCCATTCGTAGAAACAATTACATTTGATCTACAAAAAACTCTCCCTTTGCCACGGATACCTACCAACATTGTTTTTTATAAACGCCAGCTGTGGGTGTATAATTTAGGGATTCACACTGGCACCCACGATCAGGGCTATTGTTACATATGGGTGGAGGGAGAGGCCGGACGAGGCTCGCAAGAAGTAGGTTCTTGCCTACTTAAGCATATTTTTGAACGCCTTAAACCTAATGTGAAAAAAATAATATTTTGGAGTGATTCATGCGGTGGGCAAAACAGAAATATTAAACTAGTGCTTATGCTCAAAGCCCTGTTAAATGACCACCCTACTGTAGAAGAAATTAGCATGCGATTTTTAGAATCAGGCCATAGTTTTCTACCCAATGATAATGATTTTGCGAAAATAGAATGCTCTTTAAAGTTACAGCAAAGAATATATTTACCTGACGATTACATATTTATTATGAAGCAATGTAAAAAGAACAAGCCATTGCAAGTACAGCGAATGGAAAAGACAGATTTTGTATCTTCTTCTGAACTTGAAAGTACTATTACCAACAGAAAAAAAGCAGTGGACGGGACAAAGGTGTCTTGGTTAAAGACTAAGGAGATTGTTTTGAAGAAAAGTGACATGTTTTCCATATATATGAGGTCAAATTATGAGGAAAATTTTAAAGAAATTAATATTAAAAAAAACGGTCGTGGAAGACAAAGATATATAACGAAATCATTATTGAAACCAATGTGGCCTAATGGAAAACCAATACCAAGTGCTAAGTTAAGAGACTTGCGAAGTCTAATCCATCTTATCCCCCAAGATGCAAAAGCATTCTACCAAAATTTAACGGCAGATGAAGATGTAGTAGATGATGTGGATGGGTTTTCGGGGGTGCCTGACTTTGAAATTGAAGATACTGTGATGTCGGACGAAGAAGATAATTAGACCTAGTTAGGGTTTCGTAGTCGTTTTTTATTTCATTTTAGTGCACTTCATTTTATTACTTATTTCATTTTAATAAATTTTTTAACCAAATTATAATGAGCTTTTATTACTTTTTGTATGACACAAAAGATCCATCAAACATATAATAATATTGTAAAAAGGATCCAAAGAGGTTTTTACTCAAAAATATATATTATTCCGTTATCAATGTCATTGAAACAAAACTCTGTAGAAAATAGATTGTAATACCTATTATTTAAGTGGCATTTCAAATTCAGCTATGGTCTTGTCATTTTAATAAATCAATTTTACTAAAACCTTTTTTTTCTCATGAGTCTGTTTTTGATGCTGGATCCATTTTGCATAACTACGTCCAAATGAAACAATTAACATCATTCAGAATTTAAATAACTCTAATGCATTTGGACATGATGAAATTACTACTAGTGTATTAAAATATTGCAAAAATGAATTGGCACCTGTATTGACATATTTGATAAACTTATCTTTTGAAGAAGGTACTTTTCCTGATGGGTTAAAATACTCCATTGTAAAACCTATACACAAAAAAGGTGAAAAGCAGAATGTGCAAAACTATCGCCCAATCACACTTATCCCGATATTGTCAAAGGTTTTTGAAAAAGCCATTAATAAAAGACTTGTCTCATTTTGCCGTAAACATAATATAATAAGAACGGAACAGTATGGCTTTCAAGCGGATAAGTCCACTACGCTGGCTTGTTTTACTTTACTTAAACATGTTACACTTGGTCTTAACAGTAAACGGCAAGAAACGGTTGTGTTTCTTGACATGACCAAGGCATTCGATCATGTAGAGCATGACACATTACTTGTAAAATTAGAAAGATACGGAATCCGAGGAACTGCGCTGTCTTGAATTAAAACATATTTAGAAAATAGACAACAATGTGTAGAGATTAATAGACTAAATGATGATAGAGTACGTATGCCTTATCGCTCTGCATATAAATTTAATAGATTTGGAGTACCGCAAGGAAGTGTGTTGGGCCCATTGTTATTTTTATTTTATATAAATGACATTTTGGATGTAACTAGCAATAAATGTATAATGTTTGCCGATGACTTATCTATAATTATTGAATCTGACTCTAAAAATGTACCAAATTATGAATCTGACATTAATAATACAATTAAATCGATAATTGAATGGCTTAATTATAATAATTTACATGCAAATTTGAATAAGACTAATTATATACAATTTAATGTAAAAGGACGTAGAGAAATTGACCTAAACTTAGAATACAACTGGATGAACTTAGAGAGAACTGATAGCGCGAATTTCCTAGGTATTATCTTAGACAAAGATCTGAATTTCTCAAAACATGTAGAAAAGGTGTGTAATAAAATAAATAGATTTGTCTACGTCCTTAGGAAAATGCCCAGAATAACATCACTAAAAGTAACTTTAAACGCCTACTATGGTTACGTCTCATCGAATTTATCATATGGCTTGCTAATTTGGGGTAATAGTAGGGACATTAAAAAAGCGTTCATAGCCCAGAAAAAATGTGTCAGGGCCATTTGTGGAAAGGGACCGCGCGAAACATGTAAACCCCTGTTTATTAAGCTGGAAATATTGAGCCTACCGGGTATGTACATTTTAGAAATCTTTAAATTTGTTAAACAGCACCCAAATTTGTTTCGAACTGCAATCCAGGTAAACCCTAAAAATAAAAGATACCCCAATAGATTAGTACTGGACTACAATCCGAATATAAAATTAGTTCATAAGAATTGCTATAATATGACCATTGAAGTGTATAATAAAATTCCAGAACAATTTAAGATAGAACCAATAAAAGCGGCAATAAGGAATTTAAGGAAATGGCTTATCAGGTCTTGTTTTTACAGTGTTGAGGAGTTCTTGTCCGCTGGATGCCATAATGTCACCTAAATTGACTACCTATTTATTATGTAAATGCATTATAATGTATAATTTCATATTTGCATGCTGATTAACGTTAGCGGGATAGAGGTTCATACCATTTATTGTAACTACTTAGTTTAACCTATCTCTAAGCAAATAAATTCTTTGAATCTTTGAATCTTTGATGACGCGGAACAAATGTGTTTCAATAATGTGAAGGGTTTGGAAAGTATCCTAACTTCTTCATCTGTTTGCGATTTGGTCATTGATATGTATGACCGAGAATCATTTGAACGGCACTTTGGAATATCCTGGTGCTAGTTTAATTGAGAGGGATGGGTTATGTGTACCCTTAATTGTATTAGTTGATTATTTGGTACGGATCCCAAAGTAGGTTTGGAGGCTACCCATATTCCAGCTAACTTACTCAGTAAGATAATGACCGAAGGAGATTTAGAAGAAGTTTTGACACAAGATATAGAAAGCACACAAGAAACAGAAAGTTCAGAAGAGAGGAGTAATGAAGCAGAACAGATGAACATGGAAGAAGATTTACAGAATGTTCACCTGATCGAATCTGATGTTACAGTTAACTTATTCAATAAGATTATGACAGAAGAAGATTCGGAAGAAATCTTGACAAAAGATATAGAAAGGACAGGAAGAAACAGAATGTTTAGAAGAGAAGAATAATGAAGCAGAACAAATGAACATGGAAGAAGATTTACAAAATGTTCAGTTGACAGAATATGATATTCCTGTTAGCTTACTCAATAAGCTTATGACAGAAAAAGATGTAGAAGAAGTTTTGACAAAAGACATAGAAAGCACACAAGAAGACAAGAGCGTGCAAGGAGTACATTTGATTGACAAGAATGTCATTAAAAAGTTGATGAGCCAGGTATGTAAAAATGTATCAGATGGCGGCCATTCATGTCAAATTTGTAAACAAGCTGTACATGCCATTTGTGGTGATACAATAGGAGATGAAGGCTATGGGTCCAAAGTGATATGTTTTTTGTGTTCTAAAGAAAAAAATGTAATACAAGAAAGGAATCAAGCTTATATGAATCAACTGAAATGTGCAGATAAGATGAAATCTATTTCTTTAACTAAATTTGGTGATATTATAGTCAATGACACTGTTTTGGTTGAGATTCCAAAAGTTGATCGAGGACCATTAGATTCCAAACATATTTTAGGGATAGTTTTGGAAATAAAAATGATCTTTATAAGGTTGGGTCTTCTGCTGGTATATTAAAGGATTAGTTGACCCGAAACTCTATTCAAAAAGCAGACACAACTTT
Organism: Idaea straminata; assembly: GCA_951213275.1. NCBI lineage: Eukaryota > Metazoa > Arthropoda > Insecta > Lepidoptera > Geometridae > Idaea > Idaea straminata. The sequence goes on from OX577862.1 coordinate 2,224,604, forward strand.
CTCAGATTCAGTGCCACAAATTGAACTGTCACTGCGAGAGTTATCTAGAAGTGTTTCTACATTTGGAGGGCAATAAAAATGATCTTTATAAGGTTGGGTCTTCTGCTAGTATATTAAAGGATTGGTTGACCCGAAACTCTATTCAAAAAGCAGACACAACTTTCTCAGATTCAGTGCCACAAATTGAACTGTCACTGCGAGAGTTATCTAGAAGTGTTTCTACATTTGGAGGGCAAGGCTTTAAAAATGTAATTGTGAAAAATCAAAGGTCCAGTGCAAAACCAAAAGATGTATTTGCAAGAAACAAAATATTTTGTGTAATTCAAGGTGCCACAAATCGCTGCCTTGTTTCAATAAATAACAAGGTTTCCCATATTTAATAGTCATCGTCTCAAATGTTTATTCGAACTCAGATTTTTACAGCCCAATAAATGCATCAGTTGATTTGTAATTTTGTTTAATTACTTCATTAATTCTTGATTTCACTAGATTTAGTTTAGTGAAACGACATATTACTGATTTTATATTAGTATTTTGTCATATCACTAGTAAGAAGACGTCATAAATAAGAATATTCAACATCTACCGTGATTTCGTGGTATCCCTAGGGATTTCGTGAAATCTCTGATATCCTCATTTCCCTGCGACATATATAAGTTTATGATAATAATAAAGATTAGTTCTAATTCGCTCCTTGAGCAGTCAACACGTGGCTTTTTAAAAACCCTATTGCCCTCGCTCACAACCTAACTCTCGACGCGTGACGTTTCCCGCGTCGAGAGTTAGGTTGCACGAGCATGCGAGTGTGACAGCCCTGAACTCGGGCACTGGTCGAGCTAGTATAGACCGGTTTCTCTCCGTAATGCCCGGGATACACGAGGCTAGTTTTTCAAGCTAGGATAGCAAGCTAGTGTCAGTAAGCTAGCAAGCTAGTACTTCTGGCTTCGTGTAGACAAAACTAGCTTCATTTCTAAGCTAGTAAACTAGTAAGCTAGTTGACAAGCCAGGACAGTTTTTAATAGGATGGAGTTCTATTTTTAGGTAAGTAGCGCCCCCCACCACTGATTTTACTATCCTGGCTTGTGTACTAGCTTCATGTGGCCGGCGAAGCTAGTTTTCAGTTGACTCGTAAGCAGTAACCACGCGTTTGTTTTTCTCCGCAACGTGTTTTTGAGATTCAAGATGCCCAAACTAAGTACGGAGATTAATTTAAAGTTCGTACAACTGTACCGTGACCATGAATGTCTGTGGAACTCCACCCTTCCAAGTTATAAAGACAAGTGTAAATGTGATTCAGCGCTACAAAAAATGTGTGTCGAATTAAAGACAATTGGTATTGATATGACTACCAAAGAGGTCAAAAGTAAAATTAAAAATTTAAGAGCAACGTATTCTCAAGAACTGACAAAAATTGATAAATCAACCCGGTCTGGAGCAGGTTCTCAAGAAGAATATAAGTCGAAGCTGCATTGGTTCCAGGAAATGCACAGTTTTATTAAAAATGTACCCATGAAGAGAAAAACAACGGTAAGATATTTGCAATCGTTTATTATATAGTTTTAAGTTTCGAATAAGAAAATATTAATGTAAACAATGCAATGGTGTCACCGCTGTAAAAAATATTTACATATGAATATAAAATAAAAATGTAGGTACATACAATTACTTTTAGAAGTAGGTACCTACATTTTTCTTTTATATTTAAGTAGGTAGGTACCTAATTAAAAAAAGTACCGCGTGTGTGTGTGCGTGTCTATGATCCGTCCGCGTCAGTCTGTCTGTCCGTTTTTTTAAAGTATAAAATTGGTTTTTACTACATTTGTATTAAGATCCCAACATTCAGAAGACTTGCAGTAATTATGAAATCATTCTCGATTGCCAAGGCACAGCACCTTCATTGTTAAAGTAGTTCTTAAGGGTTTCTCGTTTCTGGATTGCTGAAACCGAAGAATGGTTACTTCCTTGGTGACATAAACTTTGTAAACCTCTAGTTTCTGTTCTACAGGAACCAGAATAGACATTTCCTGTTTCGATATCTTCACGGTCTATATCAGAGCTGGTTATATAAGTTTTTCGATTTTCACTTCTCAACCAATTATGCAAAGCACATGTTGCTAATACAACTTTATCCACTGTATTTACGTTAGCTGCTATTGGTTTTTGAAATACGCGAAATCGGCTAGCCAATATCCCAAAGGCATTCTCCACTACACGTCTGGCTCTAGATAGTCGGTAATTGAAGACTTTCTGGGACCATTCTAAATTGTCACCTGGATAAGGTTTTAAAAGGTACGGTTTTAAAGGAAATGCGGCATCAGCAACAATGACTCCACCATGTGGTAAAAGGTTATTTTCCAGTTTATTGTACATGGAGCAATTTCTAAATACACTTCCATCTGATGACATTCCACAAGCTCCGACATCTATGTATCGAAAGCAATATTCGTGATCCACTATTGCCATAAGCACAATACTGAATACTTTTTTATAATTGAAATACATAGTTCCACTGTTACCAGGTGCTACAACTTGAATATGCTTGCCATCAATGGCACCGTAGCAAAATGGAAAGTTCCATCTGTTTTTAAATCCATTTTCTATTTTCCTCCAGTCTTCATCATTAGTCGGGACCTGTAATAATATATAAATAATTAAAAAATAAAAATATGTTGTTTATATAATAAGTCAAATGATTGTTATTTTCTTTTAGGACAGTCAAGAATCAGAAGAACAAACCAATACTGAAAATACTGGTGATATTATTGACAACAATAAAGAGAATATTGATAACGTTAACAAAGATGATAATGTCGAAAATTTCGATTTATCAACACAACCATCTACGACTACATCAAATGATATGATGCAACGCAACGAGTCTGAGGCAATATCAGTTCAGTTCAATATCAGTCAAATATAAGTTCTACTAACTAATATACAAATTTATTTTATATTTACCATTTGCAATGCTTATTTCATACTTACATTTAATAAAACTTATAATGATTATTTACTTATCCGGATTAGTTTTAATTATATTTTAAGCATGTTTACTTAATAGGAAAAAAAAAAGTAATGAATATATTTCTTTATTTTTCGATAAGAAGGAAGGTGTAGCACCTAACTATGTACCTACTTATGATCTACTTTATATTGTAGCGGTGAGCACCAGTCTCGCCCCGGCCGGCGCTCGGTACGCTCGCGTACTCAAGTGAACTAATTGTATACTGTAACCTTGTTCAATAAACTTTTTATACTAGTTATTCCTACCTATTATTTATTCAACCTGCAACAGTTAGTACAGATAGGTAAAGTGGTGACCCCGACGTTTGAGTGCCGTGCCGGGAAAACCATCAATTCAGTGTGTCAATACAGTTTACAAAAATGTCGACAGAACCAGGACCATCGAATGTAGTAACGCCGAAAGTAGAGGACTGCGGGGTAGCCCAGATAACGGTATCTTCAAGAATACCGGAGTTCTGGGAGGATCAACCGGTCACCTGGTTTGTGCAGGCCGAGGCGGTATTGTACCCTCAGAAGCTTTCAGATGCAGCGAAATATCACCTGCTGATAACAAAACTAGGGAAGTCCACCATACAACAAGTAACGGACATATTGCGGAACCCCCCCCAAACTGACAAATATGACACACTGAAGGCGAGACTCCTGGCGATCTATGAGGAGTCAGAGACGCGCCAGATTCAAAAACTCATGAGCGAGATAGAACTTGGGGACCAGAAACCCTCGCACCTACTAAGAAGAATGCAAGAACTGGCGAGAGACAAGTTCTCAGATAGAGCTTTGTGCGTAATGTGGCAGAACCACCTGCCGATTTCGGTTCGAGCGGTGTTAGCAGTGTCGAACTCCAACGATGCAGCCGTGTTAGCTTCGATCGCGGACAAGGTGATGGAGGTGTCAAGTTCGAGCACAAGTATCGCCGCGGTCAGCTCAACTTCGACATCGCAAGCGAGCTCGTCTGTGGCAGACGAGATCGCCAAAATCAACGTTCGTCTCACGAATATGGAGAGGTCAAGGTCAACCTTTCGCGGACGAAATCGAGGTCGCGGACGTTTCAGCGGACGCTCACAGTCTCGACGCAGGTCGAACACTCCAAGGCGTACTCCGCATAGCGCGGATTGGTTGTGCAGCTACCACTACAGATACAAGGAGAAGGCCCAGCGCTGCGTCGAGCCCTGTGCGTGGAAGAATCAGCAGAAGGAAAACTAGACGCCGTGCAGCTGAGCGAGTCGGGAAGCTGCATTGGAACGAGTAATCACCGTCTCAGCATAAGGGATAAATCGACAGGTTTATATTTTTTAATAGATACAGGGGCGAACGTATCTGTGTTACCCCGTGCAAAGTTCATAAAACTATTTACAAATAACGAGTGTCAAAACTATACTTTGTTTGCCGCTAATGGTAGTAAAATTAAGACGTACGGTTTAAAAACATTAGTATTAAATTTAGGATTGCGCAGAGCATTTAATTGGACCTTTATAATAGCTGACGTGCGCCAACCCATATTAGGCGCCGATTTTTTAAAACACTACAAACTTTTAGTAGATTTAAATTCAAAAAAACTAATTGATGAATGCACTAGATTAAATATCGTAGCATCTATTGTTAATTGTACCGAGCAGTCAGTCAGCACTTTAGAGCAAGGTCACCCGTATTATGATTTGTTGGCAAAGTATCCAGACATAACTAAACCTGTATGTTTTAGGGATCCACCTAAACATTCTGTGTACCACTATATAGAGACGCAGGGCAATCCCGTTCACGCGCGGGCGCGACCACTGCCGCCACATCGATATAAAAAGGTAAAGGAAGAATTTAGAATTATGCAGGAGATGGGGATCTGTAGACCGTCGAAAAGTCCATGGGCAAGTCCGCTCCACGTCGTACCAAAGAAAGATGGTCAGCTACGGCCATGCGGAGATTACAGAGCGCTTAACGCTATTACGAAACCCGATAGGTACCCTATTCCGCGTTTACACGATTTCACTTACTTGTTGAACAATAAAAAAATATTTTCAAGACTAGATATTAACCGCGCTTATCATTTTATTTCTGTAGCTCCAAGTGATATTGAGAAAACAGCGATAATAACACCTTTCGGTTTGTTTGAATTTCCCCGCATGACCTTTGGTTTACGAAATGCGGCACAGACTTTTCAACGGTTTATGGATCACACCGTTTTGCAGGGCCTAGACTTTATTTTCTGTTTCATTGATGACGTCATTATAGCCTCAGACAGTGTCGAGTTACATAAGCAACATATAGAAGAAATTTTTAAAAGATTTAATCAGTTTGGTATAACGATTAATTTGAATAAATGCGCTTTTGGTCAAACAAAATTAGATTTTTTAGGTTTTGAAGTCTCAACTGAAGGTTTAAGACCCCAGGTCGAAAAAGTCAGTGCTATCACATCCTACCCTAAACCGGAAACGGTAGAACAACTCCGCCGATTTTTGGGTATGGTCAATTTTTATCGTTTACATTTACCTTTGGCAGTAAGTTATCAAAGTGAATTAAACAAATATTTAATAAAGAGCAAAAAACGAGACAAAACTAAAATTGAATGGACAGATAAAGCTAATGAAGCATTTAATCAATGTAAGAATAGTTTATGCAAAGCAGTTACGTTATCTTATCCGAAACCTGACGCAGTTTTAGGTCTCATGGCCGACGCGTCATCGGTTTGTGTAGGTTCGGTTTTGCAGCAACAAGTAGACGGTGTATGGTTGCCGTTAGGTTACTTTTCTAAGAAAATGACACCCACACAATGTAAGTATAGCACATATGACAGGGAATTATTAGCAGTATACTTATCAATTAAATATTTTAGAAATATGATTGAAGGTAAGCAATTGGTAATCTATACGGACCATAAACCATTGGTTTATGCTTTTTCTAAAATAGGTAGCGACCACGAATTATCTAGGCGAGTTAGACATCTAATGTATATCAGCGAATTTACTACCGATATTAGGCATATAGATGGAAAAAAAAATGTAGTTGCAGACGCTTTATCGCGCGTCGAAACGATTTCCTGTCCGTCGAGTTTAGACTACTCGGCAATTGCGCAAGCGCAAGCATGCGACGAGCAACTTGCAGAATTGCGATTATGTTCGAATAACAAATATAAATTTAAAGACGTATTGTTACCTGGGAGTGACATCGCAATAACATGCGAAACATCCGGTGTACAGTTACGACCATATATACCTTCACAGTTTCGAAGGGAAGTTTTCGACACAGTACATAATATTAGCCACCCGGGTATTAGAACATCAAGGAAAATGGTCAGTGATCGATATTTTTGGATAGGAATGAATAAAGACGTAGGTTTATGGGCCAAAACATGTGTGCAATGTCAACGCGTAAAGGTACATAGACATACAAAATCTGAGTTAGGTACATATCCTACGACTAATAGATTTTCACACATTCATGTAGATATTGTGGGCCCTCTACCAACCACTGTAGAAAATTGTAGGTATTTAGTGACGATTATCGACCGACAAACGGGTTGGCCAGAAGCATTCCCGATTAAAGACATAACTGCCGAGACAGTAGCCAAAATAATTTTCGAAGGGTGGATTGCGAGATTTGGTTGCCCAGTTAAACTCACTACTGATCAAGGTAGGCAATTTGAGAGTAATCTTTTCATAGAATTAACAAAATTTCTAGGAATTGAAAAAACTCGAACCACACCTTATCATCCACAATGTAACGGTATGGTGGAGAGATGGCATAGGTCCCTTAAAGCATCTTTGATGGCTAGGTTAGACTCTAATAGTTGGATCGATGAACTACCGATCGTGTTGTTAGGTCTTCGAGCTGTCTGTAGAACAGACACTGGCGTTAGCCCAGCGGAAATGACATACGGACAGACGTTGAGATTACCGGGAGACTTTTGTGGTTTAGAATATGATAAAAATTTAGATCATTGTGAGTACGTAAATAATTTACGCAAAATGATTGCGAAACTCAAACCTAAGCCAGAATCACATAAGGACGCGCGCACATTGTTCGTGCACAGCGATTTAAAAACTTGTTCACACGTTTTTGTTAGAAACGAAGTAAAAAAGTCTTTAAAACCTCCTTATGAGGGACCGTATCAGGTATTAGATAAAAAAGATAAGACATTTTTAGTTCAATTCCCAGATAGAAAAGTAAATATATCTATAGATAGGTTAAAACCGGCATATAGTGAGAAAGAGTTTTGTACGAATTTAAATAAAGAAGACAAATTTGATAGCAAAATAAACAGATCAGTAGATACAGACAAAAATATTAGTGCAGATAATAAAAAAATAACGATAAACGAAAATCATTTCCCGCTAAGCTCACAGCCTGTTACTTATACCACACGTTCAGGGCGCGTCATCAAAACGCCCGTACGTTTTCAATAAGTATGTAAGTACTAAGTAATTATTTACATTAACGTAAAATGTAGGTCAAATTATTTTGCAATGATATAGGTACAAAACATATTTGTTCTACAATTTAGGTATGCATATATCATAATTTAGACAGTTATCTCACTAGAAGGTACTCTATTATAATTGTTGAGTGTAAACTTTTAACATAATAGCAATTAAAATGGGCAACTCCAATACTAAGGAAGAGATCGTTATAGCCCAATCAGGTGCAAACGCCAGCACACAAGATTATTACACTATTTCCAATATGCTGTGGCCAAGCATTTCCGGTATACTTACTCTGATCCTTTTATACTTCATCATATTTCGATGTACTTCGTGTGCGAAGAATTGGATGACACGTCAGATGGAGAGTATCTTTTCGCAAGCAGCGGAGACAACGTGGTACAACCAGGGTCGGAAGAGCATTCGCCCTAAAGGAGATCCGACCAAACCAACAACTTCGACTAGGGTAGAAATAGTGTAAGTACCTAAGCTAAGTGAATGGTGTCGTGTTTTCTGTTGGTAAGTTCCACCTGACTATCAGTATACCTTTAGGTAGGCAAGTAGGTAGGAACCTTATAAAATTGCCAACAAAACATCATACAGAGGTGTATTAGTAATAAGAATTTCAGTTAAGGAAATAAGTTAAGTTAGAAAGTTAAGATTTCTTCATTATTAGTATGTATTTTAGTATTTTAATAACAATTTTGTATCAGGTAAAAAGATATGTCGCAATTAGTTTAACAATGTATCTACCTACTTACAGAATGTAAAACGATACCTACAGTGTCTGCACATATGATGATGCAATGTAATGAACTCATAATTTGTTTATACCTTTTAGAAATGAATAATGTAACTTATGAAGATGTAATAAAAATCTCAAATTTTTGGAAAAATTTATTGTAAAAAATTTTTTTTAAGAAGGGGTGTAGTGTAGCGGTGAGCACCAGTCTCGCCCCGGCCGGCGCTCGGTACGCTCGCGTACTCAAGTGAACTAATTGTATACTGTAACCTTGTTCAATAAACTTTTTATACTAGTTATTCCTACCTATTATTTATTCAACCTGCAACAGTTAGTACAGATAGGTAAAATATTATCTGTAATTAGAATAATAAATCAGTCTTAGCTCAACTTTCGGTCGTTTCATTTGTCTCGTCCTTATACTAGACCATGCAGAGTTTACAAGTTGCCTACAGAGTTTAAGCAATTATATTTGCTTTCCTAGTGCCGTGAAGAACATATTATGCAATCAAATGATAATTGCATCGTTAACCATTTGTTTAAAAATCAAACTCAGCCGAAGTGCCACACGAAAACGTTTAATATAAACAATACATTATGGAAACAACTTCACATGCAAAACACATGGTTGTTTATTGTAAAAGATCATAGCACAACGTCAATTATCTGTGATGGGCAAAGAGAGGAAATTGAATTGCGGGACGTTGGCGTAATACGAATTTCCGACAATTGCATTATAAAAACACCCACTAATATATTAGCGGCCAAGAGAACGATATCAGTTCAAACGGTTGCATCATTTTCCAAACAAATAAATTTTACATTAAATACTATCAATACAACTAACACAATTTTTAACATTAGTAAGAACGAAGTAATAGATAGTTCTAAAGATATTTTACAACAAGTGATTGAGTCCGAAAAAACACTACAAACACAATTAGACAATACGATCTGGACCCAAATCACTTCTCACACGTACACAACAACTATTATTTCAGGAATAGTAATTTTAATCATAATTTTACTCACAATATACTGTGCTCCCCAGATCGTGAGGGGCATAAGGTCAGTGGTGCAGCGACAACGCAGCCACAACAACAGAGCCGCAGCTGATGAGCCGTCCGGCCAGGTCAACGCAGCCTTCACCGAAGCCACGCAGCCTCGTGACATCGAACCAACCTACAGCCAAATACAACCGAAGAAACCGTCTAGACGAACTCAAAACCCAAACGAGGAACACATAGAATTATACGAAATAGCGTCCTATCCTGGAGAGACGCCAGAATGTTCAACCCATTGAACAATAATTTAATATTATATAATAAAATAGGACTAAGAAATTAACTATAATTATACTTTATTACTAAATAATTTTATTAATTGAAAAATAAATGAAACAAGCCAAGTCGCATGAATATCTATATTTTGAAATTTAGGTCATACATGTAATGTCAATTTTTGATGAATAAGATTAATTTGGCAATAGGTAGGTAACACGCGGCTGCACACCGATAGCACACTATTGTAATAAGTATTGTTTAGTCATCATTTATTAATGTATATAATCTTAAGATTTTTGTAAATAAATGAATTAGCAACAAGACTGAGTCGAGTATCACTCCTCCTCCCAAGAAGAACGAGCTGTGCCTAGCAACCGCTAGAAGAGCTATTGCAGCTGGAAGAAACGAGCAGTACCTAGCACCCGCTAGAAGAGCTATTGCAGCTGGAAGAACGAGCAGTACCTAGCACCCGCTAGAAGAGCTATTGCAGCTGTTCCATGCTCTTTAGCATCCTCTCATGCAATAAAATATCTTTGTATCTTGTATCTTTGTATCTCACTGCGGCCAGGAAACCTTTAGCCGTCAGTCGATTGGTCTTGTGAGTCCGCTTGACCAGCAGTGAGAAAATCCATCCCGTGTACATTGCACGACGTACACACACCCCCTTTCCTACCCACCTTCCGTCTGTCACCCTAGGTCTCCTGGTGACAGACAATCCCGTACTTATCTATATATTTATTATTGTTCGAACCTTATGGTCAGGGCTAGGGCAGTAGGGACACGTCAGGTAGGGTAGGGACAGTAGGTACACACAAAGCTAGGTACACACACATACACACACACACATACTAACTAGGGTCCACACACATAGGGTCCAGGTCTGCTAGATACAAACCGTTAGTTAATTGTAGGGATGTGTAGGGATAGGTGTTAGGGTAGGCTCCCCTTTTTATTGTGAACACATCTAGTGACATCACGCCCGCGTGACACCGCGCGTAGGGTAAGGTGACTCGTCAATAGGTGCGTTTACACGACCGAAAAACATAATTTTCCAGCTACGAGATTCTTTATTAAGCTTTGAAACTATACCAAATTTAAATGAAAGTGTCAAAAATGAATTAACCGTAGATTACTTATCGTTGTTATTTAAATTTGGCATAGTTTCAAAGCTTAAGCGAATTAGTAGTTGGAAAAATTATGTTCTAGATTCGCATACGACAAAATAATTTTATATATCGATTTCTAACTTGGTCATTTTTCCGAAAAAGTGAAAAAAAAAAATTGAAAGTGTCGGGCTTCTGGGTCGAAATACCCATAACCAGACAGTTTATTATGCTATAATTGATTTCACAAGGGTGGATCTGATGGTATCTATCTAAGACAATTCCTTGAATCTTCTGTGATTTAGGATTTCTCCATACGGTTCCAGTTAAGAGGAACACATTGTATACTTTTTAACTAGTTTCTACATAAAAAATCGGCAAAACGATTTCTAATTTCCATTGCTGACATAGAAGAACGCCTAGGCGGTACGCCAAGACGTCTTAGAGCACTGGTATTAATGTCTATTTCTGATCTCCATCCTCCGGGTACTATCAGATCTCCTTCATTTTCAATACTGTCCAAATATCCTGGTGGAGTATAAATATTCCTGGAAGCTTTACTCTCCATTAAAAAGTTATGTAACAAGGCACATGACATAACAACTTTAGATGCAAGTATTGGCTGCAATGGCATAGGTCTCCTGAGTACTCGAAAACGAGCAGACATAACCCCAAAAGCATTTTCTACTACTATTCGAGCTGATGAAAGTTTACGATTAAATTTCCTTTTTATACTTCCTTCTGCATGCTGACCAGGATAGGGTTTCATTAGATTTTCACTAAGCGGGAACGCATTGTCTGCGACAAAAACGTACGGTGACGGCACATTCGTTCCAGGAAGTGGGGCAGGCCGTGGTAGATTTAGAGTGTTTGTGCTAAGCTTCTCATACATAAGCTTCTCATAGTTTCTCTAAATACTCCACCATCACTGATTCTTCCTCTGGTTCCAATATCACAAAACATAAAACAGAAATTTGTGAACAGAACCGCTGTGTATTGGTGCCATAAGAACCACATGTTTCCCATCAATGCTGCCTACGCAATGGGGAAATATTTCTCTAAATTGAGCTTCTTTTTCTAACCATTACCCCTCGTTTGCAGGAATCTGAAGCAACGATATGAATACATATTTTAATTGTTTTATTTGCATTGTTTTAGTCTGCTGAGCAAAATGACAAAACTAATGAATCTACAGAAGAGGTTTCTCAAAACGAGTCAAATCCTGGACCGTCAACATCTATAGAGAATTGCTTAAACAATGAACGCGAATGTACATCAGGATCTGCCATAAATCGTCGAAATATTGAAACATTCAAGCGTCCTTATGTTCAGAACCAAAAATCCAAAACACCACCCGAGATCATTCATGCTAAAAAACAAATGGATGATGCCTTTCAGCGTTTACAATCGATAACAAGTCAAAAGAGAGAACAACTATCCAGTTGTTCTCTCTTTTGACTTGTTATTGAAGCCGAAATGGTCATACTCATCCGAGTATGACCATTTCGGCTTCATGATTGCCTCCAAAATAAGAAAATTGCAAAACCCAGATGACAGAGAAATTTTGATGAACTCAATTCAAAATACAGCATTTGAATTTTATATGAAAAATAAACAAAGTTTTACACCAGCCCAATCACCGATACAGTCCCTAAGGTTATCTTCGAGTGTGCAATCCAGTCCAGTGTATCAATATCAACATAGTGATGAAGAAAATATTCCACAGATACAACAGTACAGTCCAGTATACGACCAGATACCACAAGGCGGTACTTTAATTACAAATTATCCACAGCAGCTATCAGACATGACGATGACAGCACCATCTTCACCTTCCATGCTTTCGAATGAGACTTCTCAACGCATACTATCCATTTCCGAGTCTGGATTAGTCCAAATTCTGTCTAATGAAATAATATTACCCGCAAATAATCAAGATTTGGCCAAATCTTGATTTATATTCCGTTATTATCTAAATTGCGTTTAAATTACACAGGTACTAATTGTCTTGGTTTTTTTCATCATTAAATATTTAAGTTAAAATAGTTTGGTTTATTTACTCACCTTGATCATATGATTCAATGTAGTAATAAGGGCAGAGCAGACTTCTCTTATAATTTTTGAAATAACTTGATGGGAAATTTTGAATAAAAAATGTAAACTTCTATAACTGTCTCCTGTAGCTAGATACCTTAGAGTCAATGCCAAACGAACTTTTGCTGGAATTGCCATTCGAAATTTAGTATCTGTTTTGGATATCAACGGTTCCACCATTCTTAGTATGACTTCAAAATCAATAGCTGACATTCGCACAAAATTATAAAATTCCATGCCGTTTTCCGCCATTAGATCTGAAAATTGTGCCTCCATTGTTGCGCTGTAATATTAAACAATTTCAGTGTTAGAAAAATATTTAAATAAGTAGGTTATTAAGGTGATCGGAAAGTAACGGCCGGCCAAATTCAATTTTTTTCTTTCAGTTAGTCACATGACTAAGTTAGAAATCGAAATGTAACATTATTTTTTAATACGCGGCTCTATAACATAATTTTCCAGCTACTAGATTGTTAATTAGGCTTTGAAACTCCCAAATTTAAATGAAAGTTGTAACCCTTTTTTTCCCTGCGCCTAGGTCCGACCTTGAATTTAGTGACAGGCGGACTGATTGAGGTCTAGACAAGGACCTGACGGTCCTCTGGTGCCGTTTTGCTAGTTTACTTTCCTTAGAAATCACTCAACTTCACGAATGTTTTGGTCGGACACTTGATTGTAGTTTTGATAGTAGAAACGGTTACTTACATAATAGTGGTTATAGGTAGGCCTTGTACGGGTCCTGTACATTCAATACAGACCGCCCTACGGCCCATTCTGATAGAATTTCAATAGTTGTAAGGCAAATTACGTAGTGTTTACCGGTGCGACATTATCACTGACTATTTTGTCAATACCACCAAGTCGATCCTTACGAGACGCCTTATACAACACCACCTATCGTAGTTTTCACTTCCACTAATGATTTAACGTATTTTAAATCCATAATAATGTAGTATTATCATAATATTGTGTTTTGTAAACGAGCCGGCATCGCTTTTTGTTTACAATTTAGTTTTAGGCTTTTTCAAATTACGTTTCAAGGCCCTCTATTTGGGAGTTGATGTGTGCAGTGTATTTTAGTCGAGAGTTTCGTCTCGATTCAGTGATTTGTTATTTTATTATTCGCGTTGTGATGTGATTTTTTTTGGAGAAGGTAAAACCATTCCGGTGGGTGAGTGTTGGCAACTCTCTTTCCTTTTCTTTCGACCCTCAGTCAGAGCAGTCGCCGTATTCAATTTGTTAGTGAAATTCTCAGGAAAATCGAGAAATTGGTAAGCATTCTGCTTTGGAGCATCGTCTTTCTTGTTTGGGACGTGCAGCACCTTGATTTTACGTGTTTTGTCGCAGCAATCGCCGACTTAAAAAAATCTTACACGTGGTGACGCGTGCGCCGCATTCCATCTTCGTTGCGCCGCGCCGTGTTCCCGACCTCGACCTCCCAACAGGTAAGCGAAAACGTAATCCTTGTGGTGATCATTCCTTTAATTAATGCACCGTCATCCTGTGCCTTTTACAAACCTAGATTTCCCATAATGTCACGTTGTGTGTTCCACTTAATTACAACCTGCACTCTCCCCTTCTCCTGTAGAACCATGCGTTGTGGTGACAAGCCGCCGGGCTTCTTGTTCCGCATCCGTCGGGGCAAACCCCCGAGACTAAAGTGTGTGAAGCCGAGCCTAATGGTAGTTATTCCATTTTATTTACCAATTTAGTTGATGTGTATTGTATCCAGATCGGTTCTGGATTGAGCCGGAGTTTCCCTCAGTATTTTAAGGGAACGTTTGATGTTAACTTCTAGTTTAAGATATTCTAAGAAGATTGTGTGTCAATATATAGTTTTAAGCTATCTAGAAATGTAGGTGTCCATGTTTGTCCGTACAGTCGGATACTGTCTGAGTGACATATTTTTATGTTTGTAACTTCAGGAGGTGTATGGCGGGGGCCAGAGAACCCCGAGTGAGCATGGCCGTGGTTGAGGTGACCTCCCACAGGCCCTCTCTCACCGAATAAGTGCGGCGGTCCAGGTTTTCCTTTTATGTAGTAATGTGGTGATCTTCCCCAAAATAATAAATAAATAAATAAATATTGCAGGACATTCCACACATCGCCATCTAGCCCCAAGCTAAGTACTAGACTTGTGTTATGGGTGATAGACAACGGATATATTACTTATATACTTTTCTTTTGTAAATATATACTTATAATACATAGAAACAACCAGACCACAGACAAATATCTAAGCATAAATACTTGTCTGAGGCGGGAATCGAACCCGCAACCCTGTGTTTGACAGTCCGACATGGTAACCATTGTGCCAACTGGGTCGTCTTATGAATATTGAAAGTATATCTTCATCGTTATAAACCTTCCCTTCCGGAAGCTGATTTAATATTAGATTATGATTGTCTGTGTTTAGATATCAATCTAAATTTAAGTACATTCAACTTTAACATGTAGGACCTATCGAGATGTAAGAAGAAGAGTTTTATAGGAATAACTGTAGTTTAATGTTCATGACCGTGTGAGATGATACTTAATATTTATTTTCTAAGGGAAGAAATTGTTATGTGTTGCGACCTGTAAGGTAGGAATTGTGTGTGTTTGTATAGAGGTGACAATTCGAAGCAAGCCAGCCGTCCCACTTTCTTTTCTTATTTAGTTTTTACTTACTTTTCTAGACTTCTAGTTTTTCTTTGAAATAAAGTTTATTAATATTAAAACTTCTTTGAAATCTTAGAAACCCGATTACAAAGTGTCACTTATGAATTACACTTTCATTTCAATTTTTGATAGTTTCAAAGCCTAATAAAGAATCTAATTGTTGGAAAATTATGTTCTAGAGTCGCGTATTAAAAAATAATGTTACATTTCTATTTCTAACTTTGTCATTTTTACGAAAAACTGAAAAAATAAATTGAATTTGGCGAGCTTCCGGTACGAAATACCCTTGAACACAGAAATCGTGCACTATTTGATGATCAGATAGGATTTGCTAACCGAGTTCGACGACGATGCATTTGAATCATCCACCATCTTCTTTTTTTTTTGTTTTCTTCTTTTTTGTTAAATTGCATAAATGCATATAATAATTTATAACACTCATTGTTGCGACTAGTGTAGCTGCTTCAACCTCTATTTTGTATTAATGCGTTACTTCAAGCAAATTTACTCATAACGGCGTTGTAACGACCTGGCTCACACTCACCTTCTACATTCGCCGGCAGACACGGCTTAGTTTCCAGGCTTTTTGTATGTTTCCAAAAGCTTTTAAAGTCTTTATTGTTATGGTAAGTGGCCAGTATGTCCATTTTGATTTGATTTTCATTTTCATGGCACCACTTTAGCTTAGACTTAAAAGTTCTTCGAGTCTCACGCATTTTATTATACAAAGTTCCCCTCGCGGGCTTACCTACTAACAACCATTCCTGAAAAAAAAATAAAACAAAAAAAAATAATAAAATCAAACAAAATTAAATTAAAACATAACACCCACACTCATTAATTTGGATAATAAGAAAATATAATTATTTATATATTTTTTTTTATTTCAGTGACTATATGCAGAGAAAGATGGAAGAATATCAGAGGGCGATACGTGAAACAAATGAATAAACCACCTTCTGGTTCTGCAGCTACCCAAAAAAAGCCATATTACCTTGCGGAATATTTGAATTTTTTGGATATGTTTATTAGAAGCAGGACTCCTGTTGGAAATATACAACCCCAGTCGACTGAAACTGATGAAGTTCTTAGTACAGATATCGCTGCTGAAGAACAAAGTACAACAGATACTATATTACATAGTGATACTTCAACCCGCTCTACACCAGAACCAAGCGCTGGTTCTTCATCACAATCGAATTATTACAGACGCAAAAACAAACAGACTGTTTCTCTAAATGAAGTCAATAGATCGGCTATTGATTATTTTGAAGAAAGGAAGAAACGTCAAATGTCAGCGCCATTAGTCCAACACCCCGATGAAGCGATTCTAAAAAGTGTACTACCGGACATGAAAAACATGACTGACTCTCAAAAAAGAAATTTTAAAGTTGCTGTACTACAAATTGCGGGGGAAATTCTTAATCAACCGGTTGTAACTCCACGTTCCAGTTCTTCGTTACACAATATGTCTTCCCCTCCTACGAGTACAATGGCACTGGAGTCATCGAGTCAAAATGCTATTTTAGAAAGAACTGAACAAACAAAAACGCAAAATTGGAACAAGGAAATATTATTACCCCAGTATTCGGTAATCACCCAAGCTACTGATTCTCCCGCACCTAATCTAAACGAGAATATCGAAGAATTTTGCCAGTTTTCTCATCACTTTCCAAAATATTGATTGTTTATTACAGAAAGTTGTCCCTAATGATGATGATTAATAATAAAAAGTATTAAGTAATAAGTTGTAGTTTAATTTATAAGAAGTTTCAAAATAAATGGCATACCCATTGCATTGATTTAAATAAATGCCCAAGTAAGAAAAGTTTCACACACAGACACACGCACCTACACACCCACACAGGTACTTGATTTCAAATATTATACACTAGGTGCGTCCTATGGTTTCACTCGCATCAAGTACTGATAAAGACTTTTTGAGATAAAAAGTAGCCTGCACTGCATACCACATTTCTTCTAAATATTTAATTTAATCCCTTTTTGAAAAAATACGCGTGCAAGACCGCGGGGCGCAACTAGTACCTACATTAATAAAACAAAATATGTACATGCCTTAGAGTAATCAATAGCCTTTCTTCCGGACAAATCGATTTCCGCCAATTAGTGTCTTTCTTCTGTAAACAGTTTTTGGTTTTTTCCAACAGCAAATTAAATGATTCTTGAGACATCCCATAAAAATTTTTAAACTTGTCGGGATATCTTCTTAAGTCACGCGTAGCTCTAAATGATCCTCTTTCAGAACAATGTCTATAATATGGGTGTACCCAAAATCTTCTCCTATTTAAATTAATTACTTGTATAAGTGCAAGTACGTCTTCATCCTCTGATGACGACATGTTGAATGGAACGTTAAGAAAGCATAACCGTCCGCGCCTCGACTCTATCTAAATACTACGCTTTGACCGTGCCGCGACGCCACCGCGTCGTTGCCTCGACTTTTGCAGTGAGCGACGCGCCTAAGCTAGTTAAAATCAAGTATGAGAAGTCTACACAGCGTTATAAAGCCACTAAGCAGCCTATTTTATGTATGTCTCCCACGGATAGCAGTATACAGGTGAGTTACGGTAACTTTAGTCTTAAATTGACTTTATCACAATAATTAAGTTTATTATATTAGTTTATTAAATACTTACTTACCTGCAAATATTTTAACTATGTTATGGATTTTTTTTCAAATTCAAAACAACGCAGATAATACTTCACAAACGTTGATACAACAGCCAGAAAATATAGCTCTTTTCACGGAAGTGGTGACGGATGACACATTACATGGTGGGATGATCAGTTTGGATGGAATTGAAATTACAGATGATTTTAACGTGGTTGACCAGACTGAGGTGGATAAACTGGTCTCGAACGGGCAACATAATGTTATTTGTTTAGAAAGAAATGGGCCTACGCTGTGTGTCGCTTGTTTGCCAAAAATCTAAGCTACGTGGAAGCAATGAAATCACAGACTCAGAACGGAGCAGTATTTTCAATATTTTTTGGAAATTTATGAGCTGTGAACAGAGACGACAGTTTGTGTGTTCAAATGTTTGTGTAGCGCTGTGTAAACGGAAGGTAACACAGAGTGAGACCTTTAGAAAAGGTGAGACCAAGTCCTACTATCTACTGATATCCAGAAATTCTAACGTTATGAGAGTATAAGTGTGTAGATTAATGTTTCTAGATACCTTGGGGATGTTAGAGTGGTTCATTAGGTACTGGCTTGATAAAACTAAAGAAACCGATGGTATAGCACCTAAGCCCGTAGCATCACTGAAAAGAAGAACATCTCCCAAGAAGAAAGACCATGCACAGATGTTGACTACTTTCTTTGACAATCTACCTAAGTTGCCATCGCATTATTGTCGGCAGACGTCTAGTAAACTTTATCTTGAACCAACAGTTAGAAATATTTCTGAACTGTATGAGGCTTACAAAAACTATTGCCAAGATCAAGATAAAGCCTTTCTGAGTCGTCGCACTTTCGATAATGAGTTCCTTAAAAGTAATTTGAGTTTGTACATGCCGAAAAAGGACCAGTGCGACTTTTGTTGCTTGTATAAAGTGGGTAACGTCATTGAAGAGGTCTGGAAAACTCATTTCGAACTTCAAAACCGTACCAGAGCTGAAAAAACTGCTGACAAAATTTTGGCGTCGGAAGGTTCACGCTGTGAAAATGGCTCCAAACCTACAAGCGAGTGCCTTATACTTCAAAACTAAGTTATGTGTCCACAATTTTACTACATACAACTTAAATCATTACATTTAAATCATGACGTGAAATGTTATTGGTTTGACGAAAGTAATGGAGGTCTTGAAGCTTCAGTGTTCGCCTCTTGCATCGTGGATAATATCCTACGCCTTTTGAATGAGAAAAATGTTCGTGTAATCTTGTACTCTGATGGATGTTGCGCTCAAAACAGAAATAGCTGCCTCAGCAATGCTTTACTTAGATTGGCTATAGAAAATAATGTAGAGATAACTCAAAAGTTTCTAGTGAAAGGTCACACTCAAATGGAGTGTGACTCGGTATAAAGAATAGCTCTATACATAGCTCTATAGAATCAAAACTCAAAGGCCAGGAAATCAGTACGACGTGAGCGCTCGATCGGTCGACACGTAATTGCGAACTAACCTTAAACCTACCGTGTTATTTCCTTTCGTCGTATTACTGTTTTGCGGTCTCTATTAATATGAAGTGCGCATCGTGTGGTAACGCATTTAATGATGGAGTACAGTGCACGTCCTGCAGGAGACACCTGGATTATTCCTGTGCCGGGTTGACTGAAATTCGGAGCCGACAGGAGAGCGGCGTGGAGGTGCTCCTCCTGTAAACTACTGTCACCATTGCCTTCTCCTACTGCGGATCCAGTATCAATGGAAGTTGTCCTTAGGGAGATCCGTGACTTAAAGAAACAGCTCATTGGATTACCCTCACTGATTGAAGAAATTAAATGTATCAAGGACGAGTTGAGTGAGCTGACGCACGCTAGCGAACAACACGCTAAGATGTGTTGTACTACCATCGTAGAATACCGTCAAACAGAGCGCCGGCGCTAGCAGTACGCAACGCTCTGTCGCGGCGTTAGGACGCTTTAACGTCGGGTGTTGTATTTTTTTACAAATGTTATTTTAGCGTCGGAGTGAATAGGCGTAAAATAATAATAAAATACTGCATAATGACCGAAAATTTTATAGAATTGGTTAGAAAATATCCATGCATATAAGCATAATAATACGAAGGATAGTTCATATAAAGATAAATTTATGGGGGCGTATTAATAACTCCGTATTGTTTTATTATTCGTCTTTATTTTAATACTTAATTTCCAAATCGTCTGCCGAGCCGTCTTTTTTACAATCTTCGTCGTCTAATTCTCTAATTCTTAATCTATCTGCTTTCTCCCTTTCTCCTTACACTGTTTTCCTGTCTTGCCTCTCATTCACGCCTTACTAACCATCTTTCTCTTTCACTCATGCTATCGTCATCTCGCTCACACCTTAAGAATCATACGCATTCAAAAACGTTTCAATCGTCCCTTACACTTTCTTTAGCATTCTATCAATCTAATCAAACTCCAATCAAACACTTATCAAACATTCATCTCTGGAACATTACGTCTTACGTTCCCTTTCACTCAGAATCCTACATATCAATGAAGGCAAAATTGTGGGCACAAATCGGAGAAGAAATTAATGAAACTGGTAAGTAAAAAAATCGTTTATTGATTAAAATAAGACACAAATTGTTCACGAGTTTCGAATGCTGCAGTCGTTGATCTTCTATTTGTTGGACGATGAGTTATTAGAGCACGCATAGGTACGTTTTCGTCTTCCGACTCCGGAGTTAATATCGCTGTACCTTGTTTTGTTCGTAAGTAATTATGTAAACAACATGCAGCTTTAATAATATCAATTGCTGTGTCCACATCACAGTCAATAGGTCGTAAAAAAAATGCGCCATTTTTGTGCTAATATTCCGAATGTATTTTCAACCACCCGACGTGCCCTGCAAAGTCTTTTATTAAAATTTGTTTTTCTTTAGTCTTGTGTGGCTAAGGCTCTTGGGAATGGACGCATCAAATATGTTTTTAAAGCAAAACCTTCGTCGCCGATAAGTACATGAGGTACGGGCTCCTCGGTGCCTGGAAGAGGTTTATCTGGCAGCAGAGATTTTCCATGGATATATTGCCGATAAAATATTGAGTTCTCGAATATACCACTATCACTATGCCGCCCGTAACTACCGACATCTATGACGGTGAATTTGTAACATGGATCGACTATAGCAAGAAGAACTACGGAAAAAACTTCTTGTAGCAAAAATATTCTGATCCACTATTTTGGGGACACTTTATAGAGACATGTTTCCCGTCAATACTACCGACACAATTCGGGAAGTTCCAGGTTTCCCTATAACCCTTCTCTGATTGTTTCCATGTCTCTTCAGTAGGCGATGGCATATATTCTGGTTGTAATGTATTCCAGATTTCTGTACAGACTTCTTTTACAATACCACCGACTGTTGAACGACCTACTCGGAAGGAGAAGGCTATGGTCTGATGTGAATCACCCGTAGCTAAGTACCTGAAACAAAATAATACAATTTATGTTTATTTTACAGGTGAAGTAGCTAAAAAAAAATGGAAGAGCTTGAGGGACAATTATATGAGATACAAAAAAGAGGTTGCAGGTACTACAGGACAAGCTGCAAAAAAATTTACAAAATGGCCTTGGGCTTCCCAGTTACAGTTCCTTGACTCAACTCTGACAGATCGAGAAAGAACTTCAAATATTCGAGAACCTACACCAGAAACATCGTCAGCTATAGAAACTCAATCTCCAGAGACGCCTCCACCACAGACACCTCCACCAAGAACACAAAGCGCACCCCCGCCAGAAACACCTCCGCTAGAGACGCCCCAAACAAATGACACAAATAGTTCACGAGCTAAGAAAATAAAAAAAATGACAGCGAAATGGATAAAGTTATAAATTTTCTTCAAAATAAAAAAAAACAAGAGTATGATGCCATAGATCACCTATTCCAAAGTTATGCCCAAACATTTAAAAGTTTTTCCAAAGACAAACAGATAAAAGCCAAAGTAGAACTAGCCAAGTTATTTGCAAGCATAGAAACAGAGGAACTGCAAGAAAACGTCCAGATATTGAATTCACCACACTATTCCATTATTAGTACCGAAGACTCCGTCTGCTATGCAGTACCCAATTCTGTTCCCGAAAATTCATCCCCAGTAGCTGTTATAGATTTATCTAACAGTACTTCATCATACCTGCAACAGCCTGAGCAGCTACGTCAACCACTACGCGAAATCGATATTCTACATGTAACTAATTTTGGAGCATCGACATCTGATTACAACTCAGCTGATTTTGATTAATTTTCATAATAATAACGCAATGAACATGTATATAAAAAAATAAATATTTCTTACCTTAGACAGATTACAAGTCTTTCTCTTGTAGAAATAGGCGTCCTCCAGTTTTTGGGATGAGCAGTTCATGTAGTTCTGTAGTTCTTCGAATAAATCTTGAGACATACGAAAGTATGTAAAAAAACGATCTTCATGTGATGCAAGCTCACGACACAAACGATGATACTCTCCTAAATCCTTTCTCTTTTGATTGATGTCGTGCACCCATACTCTTTTTCTCTGTGACCGTGATAAAGCATATAAAAGTAATAATTCTTCCACATCTGAATCACTCGACATCTCCATAACGAACAAACTCTTCACACTGCTATCGATCTGCACTACGCTTTGGCGAATGGCGAAATGGCGGCGCGGTGTCGTCGAGTCAGCGCCCTAACGCGCGCTAAAGCGTTCTGTTTGACGAAGCCTCGCGCGACGTTAAAACGGGACGCTATAACGCTACTACGCAGCGCTAAAATACGCGTCCTGTCTGACAAAGCCTTTATTTTTCGGCTTTGTTTACGTATCATTTATTATTTTCACCACGCAGAATCTTTATCTATATAGCTATGAATCACATCATTCAATCAACATCAATTTTTCAAGTGCATAATATCACAATATTATTATCAATTACCGTAAACACCGTCCAGCTGATCGCCATACCTACTAGCATTCGTTCATTGCTGCCGCTTACACAGGTGAGTACTATGCCTATCTCTCACGCACGTTCGCTAGCTTCCGCCCTCGTCTGCATATGCTTCTGTGAGTACTGTTTGCGTCTGTTATCTTATTTACCTACCTCAATCTCCTATGAACAATAATAACATTTCTCTATTAACATTTCTATACTGTATCAACTTATTTAAACAGATTGAAGACCATTATTTTGATCACAGATTATTTATTCTTTTTATGATTAATTATCGTGCATATAATTATGAATATATATTAAAACAAACTAAAGTTTTAGTTTCAATACGGCCAGTTTTTATTCGACTAATTAATTGTAAATCGAAAATATATTTTTTTATTATAATTTTAATTCTTGAAATCTAATTCATATACACCTTTGTTTCATTGCTTGTTTTTGTTATGTTGACGTAAGTACATTATTGATATTACACATTTTATTATTTGGATTGTTTTGCAGTATCGCTGGTAGCTTTATGACATACACATAATATATATTATTATTTACTTTGTAGGTCATTGAAGGCACTTTGTAAAGTGCTGAGCGCGTATAACTTTGTGATAATATCTTACCTATTTGGATCATTAAACTATTTTAATGAAATTGGCATGTTTTTGGATCTATTTAGTTTGTCACTTATAATTTATTGCTATGGTGTATACAATGGTTGTCTTTGATAGTTTGAATAATTTAAAAATCTACTACCAAAACGTTAGGGGGCTCCGCACAAAATGCCCTGATTTTTACCGTAATATGAGTCAAGGTAACCATGACGTCATTGTGATCACGGAGACATGGCTTTTGGATTCAATAGGTAATACTGAATTGTTCGATGATCGGTATATCGTGTGGCGCCGCGACCGTGATTATCAAGCTACTGGTCAGACAAAGGGTGGGGGTGTTATGATAGCGGTACGGAGGGATATACTGGTCACCCCGCAACCTACATTTCATTCCGCTGCTGAAGACCTGTGGCTGACTCTTAATATTAAGGGAAAAAATGGGACGAACATTAGCCTGCACGTTTGCTGTGTTTACATTTGTAACGTAGCGTTACATTTCGTCACATAGTCGACACCTATAGTTATTATAGGAATAAATAAACTAAAATAATTAAAAGCAAATAGGTTCTTTTAGGACAGTCAGCGCCCTCTTTTGTTGAAAAGCTAGTAACTCAGAGCTCCAAGCGAGTTGCACTCGTATGGAGTTTTCTGAAATAACGCCTTCCAACCTCGGTAGATGGCGCGCTATTCAATTATATTTATTTCTCTCAGACAATTAAAACTAACTTAATCTAACAGTAAACAAGGTAAATGATCAATAAACCGATATCTTTAGACAGTCCCTTTAATTTTAATCAATCATTAATTACTAAATACAGAGATAAAATAAATTATAGAACCTTCCAGAAAGATTATCGTCGCTACTCGAATAGCAACACCATTTCATGCTGCTTTCCACCTCTAGATGGAGTTACTTGAGAATTACAAAATCAATTTTATTTCTTTTAATTAAACATTTTAAATAATTAGTTTCCTACAAAATCTAGCTTATTACATTTAAATATACAAACAAACAGGCAAAATACTAACTCTAAAGTAGAATCTAACAATATATTTTGTCTGTGGAATATTCGTCAGATGACGTATTTCCTCTGCTATAATACATATGTCTCCACCTTGGTTTTCTTTTGGGGATTCATTTTTTTTTTTGCGAACCGAGACTGACTGAGACTTTAATTAATAAATTCTAAGAATCTTTACATTGAGTCGGGATTATCTCGCTTTGCTCCTAATTCCCTACATATAGGGAACAAAGTCTGGGCATAAAACTCTGCCCACCATCAACGAAGTTTGGGCATAAAACTCTGCCCACCATTAAAGAGGCACCCATTGAGGTCGGAAGATGGCTGGCGTAGGACACCCTCTTGATGGCGATTGATACAACCGAACCCCTCACCAGCTGGACGACTCCTGAACACCTAAGCTGAGTCCCTAGTATTTTATGCCTGTGAGCCATTGAACTCGTAGAGAGAGAGAGAGAGAGAAAATTTATGTACCACCTTCAACCTTTAGTACCAGTACGGCAGAACCCTTCTGATTACGACCCCTTACGGGAAGTCTTTGCTCCTTAACTTCTATTCTTTATAAATCTAAATTAACTTAACTTTAAAACTTTAAATTTCTTATAACTAACTTCTTTTTATATTAACTTCACTTAACTAAATAAATTTGTACCTAAGTTATTCGTTTCTTTAATTTATCCCGTGCTATCGAATAGCCTAGGCGACACATTATTGAGCAAGGCCTGGGATTTTCTTTCTCGGAACAGTTAAATAATTATTTTACAAAGCTTGCCGATAATATTTTAAATTTCCCTTCGCATAAATTTCTTATATTAGGTGACTTTAACTTGGGATATATCGTATGGGAGCCGAGTGTCCATTCATCTTATCTGTTACCTACAAATTTAACTAATGATATTGAGTACCTGTTAGCTGACGAGATAGCTGCTTGCGGCCTATCTCAGTACAACCATGTTAGAAACGCTAAAGATAGGATATTGGACCTGGTACTGTCAAATGATGACGTCTCCGTAGTGGAATGTCATGAGCCGTTGGGGATACCCGTCGATGCTCATCACAATCCGATAGTTATCACGGTCGATTTTATAGAACTACCCTCACTTAAACCACAAAGTTACCTACGCTACTTTTATAATAAAGGAGACTATGGCTCAATTAATGCAGAAATTGATAACATTGATTGGTCTGCTGAATTCGATTACAGGTCTCTCGAAGAAGCCATCACCTACTTTTATGAGGTTGTTGAGAGTTTTAAAACTAGATTCATCCCATCTAAAATTATTCGACCGAACACTTATCCTCTGTGGTTCTCTCCGGCTCTTATTAAACTGCTTAGGGAGAAGTTAAAATATATTTCTAAATACAATAAGTATGGTAACCGATCTGATCTAGAAACATTCAAAATCTTGCGTGATATGGCCAAGTCCTTGGAAAGTTCATGTTATGATTCTTACATATCCTTGGTTGAGGAGAACATAGAGAGGGATCCCAAGCAATTTTGGAGATTCATGAAAAACCGCCAAAAGTCCAATGGCATACCTAATTCGCTTAATTACAATGGTCAAGCATTTAGTTTTGGTGAGGAGATTTGTGATGCATTTTCTAGGTACTTTTATCCACTTTTTTAACCACATCTTCTACCTCAGCAGCTGTTGATGATACAGAATGTTGTAATAATCCCTTATCCCCCTCTCCGATATTCATGAAGTAATTATTAATAAATCTGAGGTCTTTGAGCTTCTCTCAAAGCTCGATCCATCAAAATCGGCAGGGCCAGACCATTTGAGTCCTATGTTTCTCATCAAGAGTGCAAAATCTATTGCTATCCCTATTTCTCTGCTTTTTAAAAAATCCATTAGTTCATGTAAATTTCCCAGCCTTTGGAAATCGGCTTTTATAACCCCAGTTTTTAAGAAAGGTTCTAAACAAGATGTATGCAATTACCGCCCCATCTCCAAATTGTGTATTGTAGCTAAAGTTTTTGAGAAGATAGTATACAATCAGGTGTACCAAGCGGTTCGTAACTCGTTTTCGTCATTTCAGCATGGTTTCCTGAAGGGACGGTCCACAGTGTCTAACTTGGTGCTCTTTAATGAGTATATTACGTCATCTATGGATAGAGGTGAGCAGGTAGATGTAGTATATACTGATTACAGCAAATGTTTTGATAGGATTGATCATGTACGGCTCCTTTATAAGCTCAATTTGATGGGAATCCGGGGAGATCTATTGAGGTGGTTCAGGTCTTATATTAATAATCGATCTCAGGCAGTAGTAATCAGTAGCTACGTATCTAGTTGGGTCTCAATACCCAGTGGAGTCCCGCAAGGATCCCTACTGGGACCTCTTCTATTTCTTATTTTTGTGAGTGACATTGAGGACTGTTTCCGCCACAGTCAGTTACTATGCTTTGCAGATGATATGAAGATTTTTGCTGCTATTAAGTCATCATCTGATGTTGTCAACCTTCAATCTGATTTGGAGCGCCTTGATAGCTACTGTTTGATGAACAAATTAGACTTGAATCCCTCAAAATGCTCCGTTGTCACTTTCACGCGTAAACGTATTATTGTCCCATCTTCCTACAATTTAAAGGGTCAGCAATTAGGTAGGTCGAATTCTATAAGAGACCTCGGTGTAATACACGACTCTAAACTTATTTTTGATGAACATGTGGACAGCATTGCGTCTAGAGCTATGAAGGCATTAGGTTTTATTATGAGAAGTTCGAAGCATTTTAAGCGTGCCAAAACTTTTAAAATTTTGTATTGTACGTATGTCCGCAGTATTCTGGAATATGCTTCTCAAATTTGGAATCCTTCATATCACATTTACATTTCTCGACTTGAGAAAATACACAAGAAATTTCTCAAATTTCTTTGCTTTCGGTTGGGTGTACCTTTTGACATGTCTCAGTATGAGGAGCTGTGCAGAAAGTTTCATTTCCTCCCACTATCCAAGCGGCGTGAGATTGCTGATGTAGTCTACCTTCTTAATATTACTTCTAACAGTATTGACTGTCCATCCTTGTTGAGAGAAATTAAACTCAGAGTTCCTTCATTATTGTCCACAAGATCAACTCAACCTATTTATCTTTCCAAAGTAGGAACAAATTATAGGCAGAATACTTACCTGTGGCGAGCTTGCAGCAACTTTAATAACTTAGTTAAAAACACTGATAGTAATCTGGACTTGTTCTGTACTAGTGTTGCGACTGCAAGACGGCGTCTAGCTAACACATTCTTTGCTGGTGAATGATGATAGTATGCTCAGTTCAATTTTCAATTGCAACTTTAATAATTAATTTGTTTATTAAGTTTCTATATTTTATGTTCATAGTGCTAGTTCGTAGTTACGCTCACGTCTGAATGTTTGAGTTACACCATTTTTTACCCGTGAGATCCTGTAATTGGCTTTCTGTTGTTACACTATGTTTTTATAAGTATATAATAGCTGTTGGATCTCCGAATAAATAAATAAATAAAATAAATAAATAAATTTATCTGCCCAGCCAATATTGTGCACTAACAAAAACAGCAAGAGTTCACCCAAATCCATACGAAGCTATTTATTTGAATTATGAATTTTTCACCGATTTTTCAAAGACTGAGGATCGACTCTACAAGTCTATAAGGCCAGGTCGAAATCTGGCGATCCAACAGTAACTGACATTAGTGTACTTATTCATAAACCAAACGGGACCATCTGGTATAAGTTGAATTTCGATGAAGAGCCAAAGACATTGCTGACCCGTCCTAAGCTGCCTAAGAATACAATCAGTGCCTTGCCGAAACTTTATGACAGGAGATTACCGATCGCTAAAAGAAAGTGGCAACATCTACAAGAGCTCAAGAATGTGATACCAAGTGATTGCCACAGCTTTTACGACAACTTACCTAAGTTAAACTGTGGCAATCACTTGGTAACATTAAAAACAATCTAATGAGGTCATTAGATTTATTTTTTCATAATATTTTTGTTATTTTCCTGAGTAGGTATTTCGTATTGATTTGTTTTAGAATTTTAATTTTATTTTTAAGCTTTTTGTTTGTTTATTACAATAACTTTGAGTTCCTAATATCGCAGTTAGCTTCTTCTTCATTAATAATTTTGTTGTTTTCTTGAGAGAGTCACTTAGGTTGGTTCTAATGCCAAACGCAACGCGCCTAAGAAATACCCGCCGCTTACAACTAACATTGTTGATTGTAACGAGTGTGTTTTGTTTTTGTCAAAAGTGCAAAGCTGGAATTGTAGGTGAGATCTTTACCGATATTTTGGGAATAATTTGAGATGAAAATTCCTTGTCATTTAAAAGCTAGACTAGTTTTAATTTTTAATTTTAGGGTAGCTTCAAAACTATAATGAATTTTTGACTCAAAGTTATACCAAAATGTCGGTAAACATCTCACCTACAATTTTATCTTTTGACTTTTGAGGAAAACAAAACATATTCGTAACAATCAACAATTTTCACCGACGAAAGCAACCGGGGGCAAGAACGCCAGTAGTAACTATTGAAAAGACTGTGACGACGGTGGGCGCGGCCAGTACGCCGCTGGCTTTCGGACGGGAAGGCCGTGTCGCGCTGCGCTCTCGCACGGATATTTACTTATGTTTTATTGTGATCCCTATTCGGACCTTGTTTTCTGAAATAATACGAGTATATATTGGTTTGGCTAATGGACGCCTGAATAGTGCCAAGTTTTTGCTGTATAGTGCTATTTTTTCAAATACATATTTTCATACTGCGCAAGGACGCTTTTCTTTACTTCCATATGTACTTGTGATTGTTTACGGACGCTAAGATAGTGCCATTTAAAAAAAAAATACTAAAATAAAAATATAGTGACCAGACTTATTACTTATTTATTTTCTAACTTGTGAAAAATGAGTAAATTGAAGAAATTCAGAGTTCGGAGTACCTATGCTTCATTGTTTCGAAGTAACGTAAGTACATAGGTACCTAAACTTTACCTAGTAAGTAGTCAAGCACCTACCTATTATAAAATACACACATTTTTCCAGACTACGGCAAATTTATCGGTCGAGTCGAACGTTCAATTTGCAACCTAAAGTAGTCATACCCATTACTCGCGAGCTACAGTGTTTGTACCTAAGTACGGTCGGCTGCATAATTGCAGACCCACCATAGAGCTCCAAAACGGCTGTTATAAGAATGTTTTCAACACTAGCAAGATTCAATTTATCAAACAAAAATTATTAGAATATTTTTGTTTGAATTATTGATGAGTTAGAAGACTTTAGACTTCAACTAAAGCAGGTGCCTAGAATCTTGCTTGTGTTGAAACCATTTTTATAACAGCCGTATTGGAACTCTACGGTGGGTCTGCAATTTTGCAGCCGACCGTACCTATACCACATGAGTAGAGACCGAGACTAAGGTTATTCGGAGCTGTCAAAATTGATACGTAATCACGTAGGGTTGGCACAGGTGAATTATATTAAATAAATAAAAATGTGTATCAGTGTCTTTCATTATATGCGTTTATTTTGACGCGTTGACAATGTAATCTGAATTTTGATGAATACTAATATTATAAAGCTGAAGAGTTTATTTGTTTACTTGTTTGTTTTTTTTAACTCAGGAACTACTGGTTCGAATCGAAAAAATATTTTTGTGTTGGATAGTCCATTTGTCGAGGAAGGCTAAAGATATTTTATATCTCGATATTCCCACGGGATCGGGACTTATCTATAAAGCTGAAGAGTTTGTTTGTTTGAACGCGCTAATCTCGGAAACTACTGGTTCGAATTGAAAAAATCTTTTGTGTTGGATAGTCCACTTTTCTAAAAAGACTACTTTTTATTTTGATATTTACCTTACCTTACCTTACTTGAGTTTAAATTAGTAACACTACATATAATTAAACATTAAAAAACAAACACTCGACGCGTGACGTTTCCCGCAAGCATGCGAGTGTGACAGCCCTGAACTCGGGCACTGGTCGAGCTAGTATAGACCGGTTTCTCTCCGTACGTGACGGGCCGCCAGTGCTCACGCACACACGTGCGTCAATTTTGTAGGAGTGTACTTGTCACAGAGCCTTGTGACACCTTAGTCTCTGGTTGTATTCCTACTCATGTGCCTATACCTAATTTTTGGTGATATTGATTTGTTGATTTATTTCAGACGGTTGCGGAAAATGCAAAATGAAACTATTATCGATGCCGTCAAACGACTACCTCGGTCCTACCATAGTCAGTTGCTGGTACCTACCTACCTCGGTTCCATCACCTCGCTTTAGTCCGGCAACACAACTCATAGACCTCCCTCTCGCGGGGAGGTAAGCGGGGGCGGGTATCGATACACACGTAGTTAATTAATCCAAGATATATCGAGCGATATGAGAGAGATATTTGGTGGACTCAATATGAAATCTTTATAAATAAATGGTTTTGCAACATTATATCTATTTTAATTTATTTTTATAATGCAATATGAAAAAAGAAACAATAAATTATGCCAGAACCGTTTAATATTATTTGAAACTATGAAAAATGTAGAATATAGAATAGATATGGATATAGATATAGAATAGATATTACTTTGCTTTGTGTATATCGCGTTCTATATTCCGTCCTGTGTTGTACAAATAAAGTTATCTATCTATCTATTATTCTAATTATTATCTTTACTTTCTTATCTAACTAGATAGATTATTCTTCCTCGCTACTATAATTCTCACTTGAACTATCTTCATTTTCAGAGCTTATTGATGAATCCGAATCATCTTGTAAATTAATTATTATTTGATCCAATACATCATCGTGTATTCGATCATGGTGACAATATTCTTCTTCAATTTTCTGGACATGGTTATCACAGCTTTCCCATTTTTCTACGGAGAATTGCGCGAATAATTGCTCAAGTGCAATTTTTTTCTTATCCAAATTGCTATCTCTCGCGAGTTGTACCTTGATGTCTCCCCAGACCAGCTCAATGGGATTCAAGTCTGGGTGGTATGGTGGAAGTCGTAATACTTCATGACCCGCAGCCTTTAACATTATGTCAATCTTATAAACATTTTCATATCCGTGTTGTTTGATTAAAATAAGTAAATCACATTTCCTCAAGTGAATATCAAAGTCCACATTATGCCTTTGCAGCCAGGCCTGCATGTTGGATTTTGTGGACGCCATCGTGGGCTTCTTGTCTTCCTGCACTGAATGATACGCAGCATTTTCCATGACAATCACGGAATTTGGTGGTAAATTAGGCAATAACTTTTCTTTTATCCATTTATTATAATTCTGAAAATTCATATCATTATGATAATCTCCTGTTTTAGTTTTAGATTTAAAAATTAAAAGGACTCCATTGATAAATCCACCACGGCCTCCCGCATGGACAATAATTAAACGTGGTCCTTTACTAATATGTGACAGCACTCCTCTTTCATCGGTAGACTGCCAACACGATGAGACATTCAAGGAGGAATTGACGTATGTTTCTTCGAGGTAAACAATATTCCTCTGATCTCTCCGATGCTTCCTTATAGTATTCAGATACCTACCTCCATCGCCAAGACACTATATTTGGCTGTTCAATAAGTATCTTTCTTTTTGACTAACATCTCTGAAATTTAAAGCCAAGTTTGTGCAACATTCTTCTCAAGTATTCTTGACTGCAATTAATAACACCGTCTTCTTTAAGATCTGCATTCAAAGTTTTTAATGTTTTTAACCTTCTTGCGAATATTATAAAATTGAGTTACCTTTCGTCT
Organism: Idaea straminata; assembly: GCA_951213275.1. NCBI lineage: Eukaryota > Metazoa > Arthropoda > Insecta > Lepidoptera > Geometridae > Idaea > Idaea straminata. The sequence goes on from OX577862.1 coordinate 2,256,891, forward strand.
TATTACGCCTTCTGTAAAATTATCCACGCTATTTAGTTCACATTTTAGATCGTTGGCTTCTTCAATAATTTTACTCACAGTTGAAACTGAGATTCCTGTTGCTTGCGCAACAGTTTTCTTCAAGTTTACGTCTTGTAGATACTCCGTAGAAGAAGTATCTTGTTTTCTACTTTCAAAGAAAGAATAAACATTGTACACTATTTGTTTCGTTTGCCTGCCAATTTTCGATTCATCTTCGGATTGATCGTGGGATCGGGGTCTCGTGTGCCTTTTGTTTCAAGCGTCCGCTACAAATTAATCGACTGCTCGCCGCGAGAGCTGCGAGTGAACTGTCGAACGTGCATCGAGTTCCCTGCCCCGCGCTCTCGTTTCACTACCCCGTACCACCCCTGCGTCACTCGCCCCCCGCATACCTCTTACCCCTAGGGAGGTGTATGAGTTACGTTGCCGGACTATAATACTTCGCACTACCACAGTGCGGTAGGTGCGAGGTAAGTAGGTACCATCAATCGACTGTGGTGGGACTGAGGTAGGTGTGAGGTTGACGATACCTACCTACTTCGCACCCACCATATTGTGGTAGTGCGAGATACCACCGATCACCGAGGTAGTGGGACCAATGTAGGTAGATGCCGTCAAACGACTACCTCGGTCCTACCATAGTCAGTTGCCGGTACCTACCTACCTCGGTTCCACCACCTCGATAATAGTCGGAGGTCATCACCTCCCTCACTCGCTCGTTGCCTGCCATGACTCGTCGCTCCTAACACCTAGCTAGGTGATACCTCGCACTAATACAGTGTAGTAAGTGCGAGGTAGGTAGATACCAACAACCTCGGTAGGTACCTCGGTCCTACCAGATTTATAAAATAAGGATTGAAAGAAGCCTGTATCAACAACACGACAACCTTACATACATACCTACGTACAGACATTCTGTTTAAATTATGTAGTAATTATCTTACCGATCACCGAGCTGGTAGCTTGTAACTACTATACATTCTGTGGTGGTAGGATAGTGAGCGATCTTTTGCTAAGAGGCAGTGTGAGGAAGCGCGAGCGCCGCGCGGGACGAAGTGTCTAGCTCCGCCCACACTAGCAAGGTCATTGGCGTTACTAGCCACCTTAAGAGTAAAATTTAGGTTTGTTTTTTTATATATAATTTTATTCTTTTTGCTGCTTTTTCATACTTTAGTAAGTAAATAATATAAGATTAATAAAGACTGGTAGCTTACAGTTTTTGTGGTAAACACCGCCTATGTGCTAGATTGTGCCATATTAAGAAGGCAATAACGCCTATGTGACTTATTTATTCTATTAATAAGGACATTACCATTTTATGCATTTCATTGTTTGCAGAATAACTAGTTAATTATTATTTAAAAAAACTGTTTTTAATTTTAGTCATTAGCAGAAAATATATATTTTTTGTCTCTCCTGAAAAGTTAGGAAAATTCACGTTCGCGGTGTTTTAATATAAGCGACGAAATATCAAATGTCAATAAAGTGAAATTGAACAAGTCACTATGACTATTTGTTGTGGTTGGGAGAAACGTGGAAATAACTGATTTTTTTGTAATAAATCTGAGATTTTTTTGCCTATAATAGCAATAATGAGTCTGTTATTTTTTGTGCAATGTATGTATATGGAATATCCCAAGTAATCCTCCAAAAACCATGTGACAGAAATTTACATCATTATGCATTGCGCCTTCTAATTGAGTAATAATCATAATCCTGGCACAATTAAAAGGCGGTTGGCTATCAAAAGATGATCTTGATGCTGAAAATTCTGACGACGAGTACCGCGATGCTATACGCGCGATGAAATTATAAGAGTGTTGCAAGAGGAAACTTACGATGATGATTTGGTAGATGAGACTGCTGACACTGGCCCTCCAATTGTTGAGGAAGACACCTCAGAGGATCAGGTACCCCCTCACTCATCGACTTCTACTAATTTGCCCAGTTTTTCTTTTGACAAAATAAATAAATAAATTCATCACAAAAGATTTTGTCAATCGACTACTGGAGCAAACAAATTTATATATTATACAGTGCAATCCCAGTTCTTCTACATCTTTTACAGAAACTGATTTGAATAACTTCTTTGGTATACTTATATACATGTCAGTACAGAAATTTCCCAGCACTAGATCATACTGGTCTCCAAAATTTGGATATGAACCGATTTCTTTAACAATGCCATTAAACAAATTATAGAAGATGAAATTATCATTGCATTTCAACAACAATGAACACCATAAGCCATTCGGCCTCCCAGAACATGACAGGCTTCATAAAATTCGACCTCTAATCCTAACACCTAAATGAGAAGTTTGCAAGAGGACCAATGGACTAAAGACTTAGTGTAGATGAACAGATGTGCGCTACAAAAGTAGGACACTGTCTAAAACAGTATCTACCCAATAAACCCCACAAATGGGGTTTCAAACTATATGTGTTGTGTGATTTGATGGGATATGCCCACAAATTCGAAATATACTCTCGTCAAGAAAATTCAGACAGACTTCCAGATGAACCAGATCTTGGTGCAACAGGAAATGTAGTAGTTCGCTTGCTTCGGGGAGTACCAAGAATGGTAAACCACATTGTTTACTTTGACAATTTTTATACCTCATTACCATTAGCACATTTTTTAGCCAAACAAAGAGTTCACACTGTGGAAACTGTGCAAAAGAACAGAATTCCAAGAAATAAATTACCAGACCGAAAAGAATTCATGAAGAAATCAGTCCCTAGAGGCAGTTATGAAGAAAGAGTTTCTACGGTGGATGGTGTTGATATGAGTTGTGTAGCATGGAAAGATAGAAAATTAAAAAGATAGAAGAAAGATTTGCAACTTTCAGAGACAATATCGCTCAGATCTCTCTCTGAAGGCGAAACTTACAAATATCTAGGTATGGCAGAAGCATTAGCTATTGACGGTGACATAACACAGTCGGTGAAAGAGCGTTTCTTTGGTCGCTTGACAAAAGTTCTTAACAGTCTTCTGTCGGGTGGCAACAAAGTGCGAGCTTCCAATGGCTGGGTTATGCCTTTACTCATCTATACTTTTGGCATACTTAGATGGACTCAGACTGAGCTTGATGCCCTGGATCGGAGAATACGTTCACAGCTGACAGCCCATCGCATGCTTCATCCGCGCGCATCGGTGATGAGACTGTATATTCCTCGAAAGAGTGGTGGTCGAGGCTTTTTAAATGCTAAGAGGAGCTGCTTATTACATTTTGGGAAAGTAAACTTTATTGGCCACCTTTCCAAGGAGAAAAAGAGACACCGTGACCTGGAAATAATTGGTTAATAATGGATTGCGAGGTGAAAAGTAACCTTTTTCACCTCTGACCCATCTGACCCTAGAACAGGCCCAAGCCGCTGTTCAGGCGATGTCAGATATTTCTGAAACGGAAGAAGAGGAAAGTATCGTAAGATCCAAAGTAAAATGAAATTAATAGAATCACAAGAGGCGAATCCAACTTCATTAACATCTTTTAATGATTTGGCAGAGCAGTGTTTGGCGGTAAGTTCTACTCCTTATCTTGTAGTGGTTTGGGTCACAATATATTGTTAGAGTTTTCAGTTTTTTTTATTACTATAAATATATAGTATATTATAACTATAGTTATAACTATATCTATAACTAGTTATCTACGAGTATAACACAAACCTAATTGCCCAACTCGGAATTAGATAGCGTTGTTCATATTATTCAAATATTTAGTAATAGCTGCGTCCCGCGCTTCAAGTCAAGATCGCGTGGGAATATCGGGATACAACTGTCTTAGCTATGACGGATAATAACGATATACTACGGGAGATTCGTGCTCGTTGCACGCTATTTTCGTTGAAATACGGAGTGAAGCTTTTAAATGTTACGGAGACGTATCCCTATCCTGTCTCCGCACCGGTTATCGTGGCGTGTTTTGATGCCCCGGCGGGACACGCTTTGCTGTGCCCCAGCTCCCCGGCGGTGGACCTGCTGGAGACTCTGTATACAGAGCTTCCGGTTATGCTGAGCTCCCCGATGGTTTTCACTGGAAATTGGAGGTGTTTTGAGATGGTGCCTGGTGATTTGTGTTTTTTTTTTTGTTTGTTGTTTTTTTGTATAAGTAATTTTTATGTTTGGTTTTATTTTGTGTTTTTTTTTATATAAATATTTTATTTATTATTTATAAGATTTTTGTGTATGTGTTTTTCTTTGCCCGACACTTTAGCGGTAACGGTATTTAAGTATTGATAATTTAACGTTCCACTCATAGTTTTAAAACTTTTCAGCAATGGAATCGAGGTTGCGAACATGTTACGCACAATTTGCTGCTTTTGTAGAGTTTATGGAGAGGGACGTATGTTAAATGCAACTTCGTTCATTTGTTTTTATTGTTTATGTTTTTATCATCGTTTTATGTCATAATCGAAATATTTGTGGAGACTTATTATGGACGTTTGCCATAGCTTTTTTCAAATTCAACAATTACTTGAAAACCCACTTTAAAGAACCCCACTCTTAATGACGCGATAAGCAATGGAATAGAGTTTAATAATTATGACTTTTGTTTGTGCACAATATAAGTATGGTGATATAGGTCAGCCCCAGTCGGGTTCTCAGGGCCGGTTAAGGGCTGAACGGAAGTGGAGGCAAATGGCTGGTATATTAAATGCCATCTGTGGTGGACACCAGATAAGTGGAAAAAAGTAAGTTCGTTCAGCGGTTTCATTATCAACTAATTTACATATATCTTTAACTACAGATATGGACGGACAAGAAGTCAAAAACAAAAAAAGGCCGGGGAAATAAGGCAGAATGCTCGTGGCACTGGTGGTGGTCCACCATGTACAAAAACCCTTTCAGTTCTGGAAGAAAGCGATGCGGCTATATTGGGGAAGACTGCTTTGGAAGGGCAGCATGGAATACAAGAGCAAGGCTTGAATGTTAGTAAATAAAACTACTCCTATTTTAAATTATAATTTATTTAAAATAGGTTTGATTGATTCCTACAGTAAGATTTTATTTCTTTTCAGAGAATATCTGACCCAGATAATAAAGACATGGTGTTGATGATAAGTTTATAAAATTTACGATTAAAAAGAATCCTCGGGTCAGCATATACTCAATACCTACTCATTTATGGGACAATAAATTAAATTAAAAGAATATATCCCATAGAATCGAGGAGTTTTCATTTGTCTAACAGATAACTTGTTTTGTATGTATTTTTTACAGACACCTCTCTGCCAGCCTAAACTTAGGTGACCACGCTCCCAAGGACGAGGACCGCAACTGCGACCAGTCACGGCGACCGAGAAGCATCACCTCATGTCGCCGGTCGGAGTGGTCTGTCCGGAACACAGACAGGGATAGCCCAGGAGAGCACCAGCCATAGCATGCCGCGATCACCATCGCAGCAATCCGGCCCGAGTACCCCGCGTCGCCGGCGTCTATAACAACCGCAGGTGGTGGGCATCACCGCAATCCGAGCCGGCGCGGGCACCCACAGCGACCGCGCGCGGCCATGTCAGCTCAATCAACCGTGACCACCGCTCACCGCCGCCTACGGCCGCAACAGCTTGTGTCTCCCCACAGGAGACTTACACGGACACAAACCTCGTTTCAACAAGCGGCAAGCGAGTTTGCGGCTGTTGAAATGCGGAAATTGAAGTTGACAGGGACGTAACGAACTCCTCCATAGGATTATTAATATAGCAGAATTGACAGGGAGCATAACGAACTCCTCCATAGGATTATTAATATAGCAGAATCTTTCGTCAACGCTTACACCTTAAACCAACCTTAAACTGACTTATATAAATATTTATATATATTTTACGTGCCTACCCTCCCAAAAGCGACTCGGCGCGTTTATATTTATGTTTAATGTGTTTAAACCGTATGTTTAATGTGTTAGAGTCTACATTTGTTTGAACAACTTTTGCCCAAAATATTGTGCAATATTTTTCCTAATGATTGCAACATTTAAAAAAACGGGCAGTTGGGCAAAAAAATAAAGAAATGTCAGTGTCAAAGTTCAGAGTGACAGAAACGAAAGTGCGTGGCGAAAGTAATGACTGTGTAATGAAAATAACTTGAAAAAAACAGTAAATACATTGATTTATGCCATTATTTTTGTATTATGTATTGTTTTATTGTTATGGTAAAGCTATTTACATAATAGGATTTGTGATTTTCGTTGTATTTTTCTTGCATTTATAGCTCAAAACCGGTGACTTCATTTTGGCCATTTTCATGTGATTTGGTTATAATTTAGCTAAACTAAATAAGGTCACCTTGGGGAAGTGCGACGTTGGGGGAAGTGCGGCGGGCATCAATTTACCTGAAACTAACAATGATATTGATAAAACTGCCATCTAGTCACGATAAGAGAAATTAAAATAATTCCGAGAAAAAAAATTGGTGGCGCCCCTCGAACGACAGACGATTTATCGCCATATTTGTTTTACGCTGCTATATTCACTGTGGTTAATAGTCGACACATGTACGTTGCTGTGCTCAAAATTTCAAATTTATTAAGAAACTTGCTGATTTGTAATGGGTGAGTATTTTCTTTTATATCCTAAACCGTCTATTTATGTGCTTATTTCATTGGTGTCGAGCAAAATGCGCTAAAATGACCTTTTAGAAAATATAACCTCAAATTTCATTGTTTGGGAAAGTGTAGCAACCATGCGTGGGGCAAGTGCGGTGCTATGTCGCGCTTGCCCCAGACCAGAGGTTTTCAACCTTTGGCTTTGCTTCATGATTTTATTTTCTTTTTAGACCATGGTGCGAAATTACGTGAAAAAGTCAGATAAACCGAGTTGGAGTCACGAAACATTACAAAATGCATTAGCAGCTATCCGAAACGGAAATCTAACACTGTACGCTGCTAGTAAACAATATAGCATTCCACGAGCAACGCTATTTGATCATATAACTGGTCGACGGTGATAGAAATCCAACAGCTTGGGAAGATCAACAGCTTTGACCGCTGAGACCGAAAAAACACTTGTCACTCTCATTCGTACTATGGAAAAGAACGGGTTTGGACTTTCTCGAAAAGAAGTTGTGGAGCTCGTTGCAGAATATATTCAACAGAATAATGTGGAATCACCATTCAAAGACGGAATACCTGGCTATGACTGGTTTGCAGGTTTTGTTAGTAGACACAATCTTTCCATAAAAAAGCAGCAAGCTGTGGAGTATGCCCGAAAACAGGCTGCGGACCCATTTATTTTGGATGAATATTTCAATATTCTCGAAGAGACCATACAGAAACTGGGACTGCAACATAAACCTCACCGAATATGGAACATTGACGAAACAAGCTATTCGGCAGACGAACCAACTTTGTTGATTTTTGATGGGCATAGTACACACATACAGTTGGCGGTAGTAAAAACAGCAATACAAAATAATGTCACAATTATCAAATTACCTCCACATACGAGTCATTTGCTACAACCGCTTGACTTGTCGGTGTTTAAGCCCTTTAAAGACAAGTGGGACGACAGGATGATGAAATGGCAAAGATGCAACTACGGCCAAAGGCTATCAAAAAATAATTTTCGATAATTGTTGGAGAAGTTTGGCACAGTTTAGACCCAAAGATATTGATAAATGGTTTATAACAGGTGGAATATTTCCTTTTAATAGAACAGTTGTATCAGAAGATAAATTAGACTAAAACTCTCAAACCCTTAACGTTGTTCGCACTAAGTTGAAAAAAAATTAACGATTAATTTTGAGTCAGCGATGCATCTTTTATTATATAAAAGATGCATCGCTGACTCAAAATTGTCATACCCCAAGTAATAAAATCTCATTCGAAGAATTACTCCTAAATACTATAAAAAAAACATGAAAGTAAAGTCACAATAAAAAATAAAACAAAAATCGCTAGAGGTGCAGAAGTTATCACACATTTAAATGTCGTTAAGAAACTTAAGAAATAGGAAGATGAAAAATTAAAGAAAGAAGTTAAGCTCAAGATGAAGCCAAAGAAGACCACAGCAACAAAAAAGGATAAGACTAAAATAACTGAAAAAAAAAAGCCAAAGCCAATGTTACATCTGAAACAAGCGACTCCTTTCCTGATTCTAATGATCCTGGCCCGAGCACTTCAAACGACCAATTATCAACATTAACATCTAGCTTAAACCAGGCAACAAGAATCTATAATCCAAAAAACATAATAATTACCTCAAACATATCCATAGACGACAGCAGTAAATTCCTTAAAGATCTAAATAAAGAAATGAAAAATCTATGTTACATGTGAGGAAGACAAGACAAGATACATCCCTCTCAGAAATAACGGCGAATGTTCAAAACAAAGATTCAAAGAACCTAAAAACATATCCAAAGAAGAGTAATAAAAAAAGAGGACTTGCAAAACCAAAGAAACTAAAAATGAAAATAATAGATAAATCATCAACAGACGAAAGTGATTTCAGCGTACACGATATGTCTGACTATGAAAATTTTGGTGATTATATTAATACGGTACTAAATGACAATGATTATAATATTAGACTTGACTTGATTAACGAAAAAAATATTGAAGAAACTCAGGAATATATCCAACCTTCTGCTAAATATAGTATAAACAATTTGGTATTGGTTCAGTTTGCTTCAAAGAAAATAATAAAACATTTTGTAGGACAGGTCAAAGCAATAATCAATGGAGTGCCAACTATAAAATACGCAAGGAAGTGTCACAAAGCTAAAAGATATTCAATATTCGCTTTTCCATTTATTGATGACATATGGGTCATACACTTACATGTGTTCGGGCCAAATAAGTTGTTGTTAATTTACAATAAAAAACAACTTACAAAATTATTTATCTTTAAAATAAAATCGCATTGCTAGAATAATACTGTATCAACTCAAAATATGATCCATTTGAGATAACTCATTTTTCATACTTAAAATTTAATTGTCTACGCGTCAATAAAACCGTCGTTCATATAGTACTAGAAACAAACAAGAGATGGCGCTAAAAGTCATTGTTCATGATTGACTGACTGCTGTTACACCCCGCGCAACATTGCATCATCTTTAGTTACGACTGGAATTCGACTGGTGTAGACGTGTCAGACGTGACAATATTTTGGATTGCAACGTTATTGCTGAATCAGGTATGTAAAAATTCATCTATTATTTCGAGTTAACACATTATTGTTGATTTAAACTTAAACATAAACTTGGTGTATTTCTAGTTGTTGCACTATTGTTGATTCACAAAGAATCGATTTTAAGTAGTATTTTTATTTACGACATGCTTGTTGATTTAGTAAGTAATTTTAGACTTAATACAGTTTTATTGAAGATTTTTTATTAACAAGTTTTTAGTGGCAATTCATTAAAATTTAAATAAAATATTGTTGTTACTAACAGTATTTAAAATACACGTTCAAACAGACATGTTGAGTCAAAATAAAAAGACCCTCTTATCCATGGTTTTTTAATAATTTAGAGTTACTACATTCTAGGAGACAAAATAAATTTAGGTTCCTTTACTTCTTAAATACATAGCTACTTTGTTTATTTGTAGCATGCAGCGTGGGCGACTGCTTGTTGACATGGTGACCAAGACGTCCAGCGATCAGCAGGAGAAGGAAAACAACGAACCTGTCGAAGAAACTTCGCTCCTTTTGAATTCTTCGCCTTCTTTGTTGACTCCAGAGACGGCAAACAACAAATTATCCGAGAATGATGACAACGAAGCTGCGAAAGTCCTTCAAGAAATTAACGTCAACGATACAGAGAGTACATGTCCATCGACGACTGAATCCAACCAAAGAAAATACTACATTTCACCCCTGCATAGTGATCAGAGTGATTTTGACGATTCGGATTGCGACCCTCATTTCATTCCTGGGTCAAATGGTAAAGTTCCCAGTTTACTTCAGGGCACAGCCACGAGACAACCAAGTAGTTCTTCAACAAGTAGCTCTTCTACAAGTAGTTCCAGTTCATCTTCCAGTGAATCTTCATCAAGTAGCTCAGATGACGAAGAAGAAAATAATTTAAATGCCGTTGCTTCTTCTTGTGGAGCAGCAGCTCAAGTGGCTACAGCAGAGGCAAACGCTTCAGAAGTACAGGAAATCGTAAGAGGCAAAAAGAGGGTGAGAAATGAAGCGAATTGGAAAAAGAAAATTGCAAAAACACTTCGAAACACAGGTAAGGACTACATATCAAGTGGTAAAAAACAAGTGCCTGCAAGGAAGATAGGTCCACCGTGTGGAGATAAATGTCGATTAAATTGTCGTGCAAAAATAGATGAGAACTCGAGGCAAGATATTTTTAATAGTTACTGGAGTTTGGGAGATTTGCAAAAACAAAGACAGTTTATAATAGGACATACTACACAAATTAAACCAAAGTACAGATACTCATGCACTCAAGATTTCCGCAAATTAAATACTGCATTTTATTTACAACTAAACCATACTCATATTAGAGTTTGTAAAACGTTTTTTAAAAATACCCTCGCAATAAATGACAGACCCATTGCTACTGCATTATCAAAAAAAACAGAAACTGGTTTTGTACAGGACGAATTGCGCGGGAAACACGGTAATCAGCGTACCGTGGAACCAGAGGTCTATGCCAGTGTGAAAACTTTTATCAATAGCATACCAAGAATCGAGTCACATTATCTTAGAGCCCAGACATCACGAGAATACATTCAGTGTGATAAATCCTTAGCTGATTTATACAGAGATTATAAAGAAATTCGTACTAAAGAAAACTTACCATTTGCGTCTGCATCCACATTTAACCGCATTTTTAATAGAGACTTCAATATTTCATTCCACATACCAAAGAAAGATCAATGTGATCTATGTGAAAGTTTTAATAATGCCGATGAAGAAGGAAAACAAAAAATTGGTGAAGAATACAAAAGTCACTTAAAAGAAAAAGATTTGTCTAGAAGAGAAAAAGAAAACGACAAGGCTAGGGTCGATAACACAATTGTTGCAGTCTACGACTTGCAGGCTGTAATGCCGCTGCCAAAAGGACAAATTTCTGTGTTCTATTACAAAAGTCGAATTAATTGTTTTAACTTTACTGTCAGCGACTTACATGCTAAAAACGTTGAGTGTTACTTTTGGAATGAAATCGAGGGAAAACGAGGTGCAATTGAAATTGGGAGCTGCATACTGAATTACATAGAAAAAATTACGCAGGCAAATAATCCTGCAGAACTTGATTTCATATTTTATTCTGATAACTGCTGTGGGCAGCAAAAGAATAAATATCTTCTCACAGCCTACGCATATGCCACGCAGAAATTAAATGTCAAAAGTATAACCCACAAATTTTTAATTCGTGGTCACTCTCAAAATGAGGGTGACAACGTTCATAGCGTAATTGAAAAGCAAGTGAAGCGTTTTCTTAAATCTGGACCAATCTATGTCCCGCAACAATATTCCACTTTAATTCAGACAGCTAAAAAGACCGGACCACCTTATAGAGTTAATGACATGACCAATGATAAATTTGTTGATCTCAAACTACTCCAAGAACAATGGGGTAATAATTTTAATGTGAACGAGAATAGAAACCAAGTAAAATGGCATGATATTAAGGTGCTTCGTGTTGAAAAAGAACATCCAATGACTTTTTTCTATAAGAATTCTTATGAAGATGAAAATTACCTTAAAGTTTTTGTGCGGAATTCACGACGTTCTGGAAACCAACCGATATTATTTTCTATAGGTTTGACACCAGCATACATAAGCAAGATACCTTTAGCACAAAACAAAAAACGAGATATAAAAGAATTGGTTGATAAAAATATAATTCCTAGGACCTATTATGAATCTTACTATCGAGATTTGATTGATTAATTTGAACCAATTAGTATTAGTTCTTACCGTGATTTGTAATGCTCCGTAATTTGTAAGCAATTGTAAAGATTTCTTTGAGATTTTCATACTAATTAAATTAGCAACTAGGTAGTATTTGTAGTAATGACTGATTATTACATAAGAACATGAAAAATACAAAACATTTGATTTTCAGTTAAAAATAAATGCCTAATTAATAATTTTAATTTCAAACCTGCCAATTTTGATCTCGTTTTTAGAATATTTTTTTGTTTTAGAAGGTTTATTTCGTTACTTCTTTATTTAAATAAGTGCAACATGTGTGTAAAACTAAGTCTTTTTTAATATTTTTTCATAAATACATTCTTTGTCTTAATTATCTGACTTTAATTATGTCCTAACCTTAGTCTCAAAATAGTAAGGTATTTGTCTTAACTCCAAAAAGTTACCTAAAACCATAGAAAAAAAGCCAAGTGATATTGCAGTAAGTCAAAATATTTCACAAATAACTACACAACTAAAAATATATCATTATTTAAAAAAAAATACTCAGACAATACAGTATTAACTCGAAAATTGCTAATATCTCAATAACTTGCCATCTTTCAAATAATTTATAAATGCAGAATTTCGTTGATTTTATTGATAAACTTAATACAGTGTTCATTTAAAAAAAATGTGCAACAGGAAGTCAGCAATCAGTTTTTGGTCGATTCTAAAAAAAGTTTCATTTTGAGTTGATACAGTATTGTTCTAGCAGTGCGAAATGTTGTATGAGTATAGAGAATTTAAAAGAAAGTTATTAATTATTTTAAACGTAAAAAATAAAAAATGTGACAAAAACTCCCTTTCGGTGGGCTGTTCGGATGTGTGGTTGACATGTTCAAGTGAATATTGCTCTTATATTCGTCAGAATCAGATATCACAATTTTGTAGCATGGGTGTTAATATTAAAAATATTAGATTTATTTTTGAAATACGCGCTTTATTACACAAGATATTCAACATAAACAGTCGGTTATACGCAGAAGCGACCTTTCGGTAGACTTTAAAAACATCACTGTTTTATTTTCTACCAAAGCTACCATAAATGATTTTTTATCACAGTTGCTCATAAAGTGGATCTTATTCAACGGATTTTAGGCTCATAATCCAACATATTATGCACGCGTGCGTTTTAGATTTATTAACTAGTGCTGTAAAGTTATCCCGAAAAGGTAGGTACCAAAGAGTTTTTTAGCTAGCAAAAATGGTTGTCTCTAAAGTCGGTTTACGAACGAAAATTTTACGTGATAATGACTTAGAAAACGATTAAAAATTGAGTTGTTTATTTTTTGTTTTTTCTTTACTTAAATATATTGTTTTTCCGTACCATTGTATTTTGTTCTTAACCCCCGACGCAAAAACAAATAGAAAAACCCTAAAAAATAATGTATGTCACACGAGGATGTATAGGTTAAAAGTCTTTAGCCTGGCCTTTCCGGAGCATAATTAACAAAAAAATATTGCCTTAAAAAAATGTAAACATAGAGTTATCACAAACATTTTGTTAATTATTATTTTGTTTTCTTTTCAAATCTTTTCTTTTATTCACAACTGTGATAAAAAACGTCGTACGATATACGTGTGGAATTGATATTTGCATCTTGGCTTCTATAACACGCTCGCTGCCGCTCGCGCGTCATAAACCGCCTCTATGCAAAGATCAATTTACCACACTTATATCGTAATGTACTATTTTTTTACTCTGGCAATAATTTGCAGCTGTCACTCGGCTGTGACAATTGCTACTGCATAAAGTGATAATAGTTTTTTTTTTCTTTTAATTATGGCTTCGCACGTATGCATTTAGCCAGTGTCAAGTTATATTTTGCATCAAATTGACCCGATTTTTCATAAATCGGGCCTAAAGTGTTTCAATACAGTCAAAATCGTCATAGTCCGTCAAGTCAGGGGCTATAGTAAAGCGGTGGCAAGTTTACCATAACCTTAATAGGAGATTTGGAGGCAACGAGAAAACTGCATGTTTGTCACTGATTTTTACTTTCACTACACTTGTGCACTTTCACAGAACTAAATTGAATAACATTCCACCAGAATTATACAATTCAACTCGGGTTACATCTAAGTTTCATGAAAATAAAACTGCAGCACGACATGTTGTTAACTCGTTCCCGCCAAAACTCCCTGATAATGGTTAATTTATTGTGTTTTAAATTACTTTTAAGCTAATCTGTCATAGTTCAGTGCGACGTTGCGGTTCCTGTCATATTTTGGTAAGTATTGACAAAATTGTCTTCTTAGTTTTATGCCCGATTGCTAGTCAAGGAACGACTTTTCAAATTGAGTTTCTTGTTTTTCTAACCTCAATTCCGCAATGATTTGTGTTATATTATGAATCACAGATTTGGAAGAATGAATGGTACGGCGAAAAGATTTAATTTTAAAGACGCCCATACACAATCTTCGAGCACATCACTGGTAAAAAAAACTTGACGTTTATCTATGAATTGATGATGTTTTGTTTACCGACTCGGTTGTTTTGTTATTTCAGTGTATATATATATATATTAGAATAATAAAATAACATATATAAAGGACAGAAGAAGAGCCAATAAAAACAGAAAGAGCTGCACACCATTGCGATCCCGAAAAAAATATTTAGAGACTGCCCACGGACGAAACGAGAAGTGGCTCCTAGCACGGGTAGCAACAGCGTCTGAAATCGCGGTATTTTGTAATCAAATGCTCGAGCGATGCTCGAGTAGAACAAATACGAGTACATCAATATTTTTGGCGAAGATGGCAACAGGAGTATATCGGCGAGCTCCAGCTTCGAACCAAATGGAAGCAAAACACTTCAACCCTAAATATAAGAGATTTGGTCCTGTTGAGCGAAGGTTACCTTCCAACCCTTTGCTCGCGCGTTGTTCGCGTCACTCTGCTGTTCTCTGGTCCCGACAATATCTCCCGGGTTGCTGAAGTAACAAATGCTAAAAGGAGCTTATCGCCGCCCTCTGGTTCGTTTGTTTGTAGTTGAAGAAATTCGTCTTCAACGGCGGGGAGTATGTCGGCGCTCGGTGTTATAGGAGACGCACGACGCCGACACAAACATCAAAAAATATAGTAATACAGAGTAGTTCCTACCACCAAAGATTCTTGTAAATGTAGTTATTTAACGAGATTAGATTCGCCTTGCTGCCAATATATTTACAGTGAGATATTATTTCAAAATGCCGTTATTTGATCAAACATTAATTAGTCGTCGACAGTCCAAACAGCACCATTTAAGAACTATGGAACTGTGTACATCTTAGCCATCTACGTTTGTCCCAAAGTCAAATAAAGTAAAAGCTAGCCCTGAAACTGAGCGTTTTCTTAAAAGTAAACAGACGTGCTATTATTTATTAGAAATATTAAAAACTTCATCGGAATCCAATAAAAAATACCGACTTTCCATTCTAAAAAAAATTTGGTTTTGAAACAGTCACATCTCCTAAAAGTGCTCTGAATTTCAATAAAATGCAAAAGCTAAACCTCCTATGGGCTGCTAAAAATGAAGAAGCTTGGATAAGAAGACAAAAGAGCCGTAATTTAAATAATTGGTGTTAATTGATGAAATGCCGGAATTGTTGTTTAGAGAACGTTATAGGTTCGATAAACAAACTTTTAAGAATCTTTGCCGTGAACTGCGAAATGTTACTGGATTAAGAGGGGCCAAAGTAACTCCTGTACAAATTAAGGTAAAAACTAAACAATTTTCACTTGCCTAGATATACATTTAAAGTACCTAGTGTTGAAGCAAGCAAATGTAGTATGATCTACAATTTTACAAGCGGAAGTATAATGCAGACACTTTCATTTTAAGACTAATGAGTTTTTATTATAGTGCTATAATTACTATGTACTTACATACCCTTTATAATAAGTACTTATTCACTTAAATACATTGATATTTAATATTTACAGGTTCTATGTGCTTTAAGTTTTTTGGCAACGGGATCATATCAATGGATTGTGGGCCTGTCTCTACAACTGCTACAAAGAACTGCAAGTCGTTGTATTAGACAAGTTGTGGATGCCTTAAATCATCCAAACATGATAAGAAAATGGATAGTATTTCCACAAACAGAAAGTGAAAGGAATTATATAAAACAAGAGTGAGTACTATGAAAATGATCACAAACTCAATTGTAAATATAAAAATATATTATAAATATCTACTTATATACTTTAGGTAACCTACTTTTCTGACGAATTAAACTTACATTGTACCTTTTTCTTTTACAGGTTTCATAGGAAATTTCATTTACCGGATGTGATTGGATGGATCGATTGCACCCATATTGCTATTGTGAAACCCATTAAAGAGGAATATTTATTCTTTAATAGAAAGGGATATCACTCACTCAATGTCCAAATGGTAAGTTCAATAATTCAAAGTTTACCTACAAAATACCTATTTTTACAATAATTTGGCTCCATTTAACATCTACGTATTTGTTTTTACAGATATGTGACCTTAATATAAAAATAACTCATATTAATGCTAAGTTTGGAGGAGCCGCCACGCATGATGCGTATATTTATGGCAATTGAGGCTCGTTTAACACTACCAAGTGATAGGCCAGTTGATGATAATGATGGTGATGATTTTAATCAGAGAGGAAACATTTCCACCACGGCTCGCAATCAAAATGATTTAATTCTAAAAATAAGTAAATATTTATGTCATTCTTATTGCTACTCTGCCGACTTAGAAAAAGTGATAATGCTGCCAAAGATAGATATGTTTAAAAGTGCTTTTTACCCACAGAATAGTTTATAACGAAAGTTTCGTGCCAACTGGTCAAGGCCGAAAAGGTTTGGCTATTTTTCCTGTACTATGGCATGAAGGATTCTTTGGATGGTCCAAAGCTGAAATTGTTATGACAACAAAGAGAATGGCTAAAATATTAAAGAAGGGAACGTTGAAAGAATTGAAAAATGATTTCGAAAGAGACCTGAATTTATTCAAAAAACATTATTTCAACATGAAACATCAACAAAATCAGAAAGCAGTATTAGAGCTGAAAGAGAACGAAGCCTTGATAGTTTGTGACTTTTCAGAAAACTATCAATCCAAACTTGCGGAGGAAGTACAGTCAATGCATTATGGGGCAATAAAACAACTGAACGTCTAATTTCTGCACAGCATGAAGTTTTCAAATCTTTGACTCCTGGCTCATCATTCTCTTTTATAAGCAAGTGGCGGTGCGATGGAAGTTCCGGTCATAGCACTTACAAACAAAAGTTCACAAGCAGTGCTGACACGGATGAGTTTTTGTTTGTGTTCTCGTTCGTACCATTTCAGTTACGTGACAATAGTGGTAACGTTATTTGGCAGAATCCTCGAACATCTTCTACTATGTATTGTCGGCCGATTAAGTTTATTTTCTCAAAAGAAACTACGGATTTTACTGTAACAGAGACCAATAAAATTTTGGAGGAAATAAACCAATTGGTACCAACAATAGGTAATGGTGGATGGTAATGAGATATCAGTCAAACACGAACTATTGTTCACGATGATTGACGGTAAAGTGTGCAACGCTATGACTGAAACTTCTTCAGCACAAAAATGCTATATTTGTGGAGCTACTCCTAAATTTATGAACGATGAGTCTAGGGAATTTGTAGTAAACAAGGAAAATCTTGATTTTGGTATATCCCCCCTTCACGCTTGGATACGGTCTTTCGAATGCTTACTTCACATAAGCTATCGTCTCGAAGTAAAAAAATGGCAACTTCGAGACGAAAGTGACAAAGCTAATGAGAAGCAACGTTCGGCTCGTATTCAGGAAAGGTTTAAGGCTGAAATGGGTTTAATTGTAGATAAACCAAAACCAGGATTCGGTAATACGAATGATGGAAATACTGCTCGTCGGTTTTTTGAAAATCCTGAATTAGCTTCAGATATTACAGGTTTAGATGTGACTCTAATTAAGAACTTTTGGCACTATCCTTAGAACTTTGGCTTCGGGTTACGATATTAATGTTGATAAATTTAATTCTTTAACACAGGACACTAAAAAATTGTATCTTAGTCTCTATTCGTGGTATTATATGCCTGTTACCGTGCACAAAATTCTTGTGCACAGTTTGGATATTGTGAAATCGGCTCTTCTACCTATCGGGCAGCTATCTGAGGAAGCTCAGGAAGCACGCAGTAAAGATTGTAGAAGATTCCGAGAGCACAATACTCGAAAATGTTCACGTATTGCCACGAATAGGGATTACTTAATATGTTATTAATCACATCTGATCCTGTAATTAATAGTCTGAGAGACATTCCCAAAAAACCGACGAGTAAACTTCCTTCTGAGGTTTTAGAATTAATAATACCCCCTACTGTAAATATAAGTTGTAGTGTAAGTCTTAGTAGTTATAGTCAAAATATCAGTA
Organism: Idaea straminata; assembly: GCA_951213275.1. Lineage (NCBI taxonomy): Eukaryota > Metazoa > Arthropoda > Insecta > Lepidoptera > Geometridae > Idaea > Idaea straminata. The sequence goes on from OX577862.1 coordinate 2,275,188, forward strand.
TGTCTGATTACAATGTAGATGATTCGTCAGAAGAAGAGTTTAGTGATGTAGAATAAATAAAAGTTGTAAATATCATTTTAAAAGTTCCTTTTAGCAATATAACACTTTTTACTAATAAATTTCCAATCTGTATACCCTACTAATTTCATTAAAAGTTGTAAATATATTAATCTATTTAATATTAGGTTAGTTTTATGATCTGGACGTTAAGTAAGTAAAATTACTGTTAATAGATAAAAAATAACAATGTCCCATAATGTGCCATTGTGTAATTAAGTAGCCAGGTTATCATTAGTTAAGTATTTTACGACCTTTGTTAATCTTTTTTCTATTGTATTTTTCTACCTGTCTTAATATACAACATATCTATTTTTATTTTTTGTTTTCTTGGTACCCTTGACCCTGCCTTCTTTTATTGGGGTTTTTTGTGCTTATTCCGCAATAAAACATGATAAAAAAGCCGTACGAAGCAAAATACCCCAATATATAATTTTGACTAGCTCCGCGGCAGGATCGCAAGAAACTTCAAGCCGCCAGACGAGTACGATCCATGATCCGTGTTCCACGCTCCAGGATCGCGGCTAAAAGATGAAAAAAAGAATTACGAAGAGGCCAGCATGACTATCGCATTAGTGTGTGTAGTGTGTCAGTGTATTAAAATGGAAAGATAAAAATATCTGTTTTTATTTTATCTATTTATCATGATCCCAGAAATATCGGAAATGTGACACGCAGAGAGCGCGATGGAAGCTCAGCGGATATGTCCTGTCCTGAAGCTATAAAAGATTACAATACAAACATGAATTTTGTTGATAAATTTAACCAGCTAAAGAGTTGTATTGACCGAAAATCTCACAAATGGTGGCATCGATTTTTTTTTTCACTTTTTAGATTGTTGCGTTGTTAATTATTATCTTTTCTACAATCTACAAAGAACTACGGAATACACGCCCTGATTTAGACAATCTTACATTGAAAGATTTCAAGCGTTCTGTTTACCAAGGAATGGTAGCTCCAGCAATGGTCAATAACCCTCGGCTGACAGGAATGAACAGTCCATCATCACCACGGCCTGTTCTAATAAAACGACACAAACTTACAGTGCCAGAAGAGGTCCGTCTCGAAAGCAGTCGTCACCAACCTGAGAGAGGTAGAAAGCTTGAAACAATACGTATTATATCAAACCGCCATTTTGTAGTGCGAATAAAGCGTATGTCATTCTTTTGCAAGGAATGCTGGTCAAGTGCACGTTGCAGTGCGTTTGAAATTATTTTTTAAGTGCTTTGTGGATATTATTTGGGTGTTTTCTATGAAAATCGGTAAGTACTCAGTTTGATTTGTTGGTTAAATAGATTTAATATAATAGATTTTAATTTCTTATTTTAAACAAGACGTGGTTTGAAATTGTAGGTTAGGTTAAGAGATATGACATATTAAAATTAGTCAATTCGCTTTCGATTCGGAGATACGACTTATTAGAATTTTTATTATTACTATTCATTTAATTTATTTAAAGCACTAACTGATCGATTTTGTTTATAATTTTATTTTAATTCATTGATTCTAGGTATAGGTATAGTTACAGATCGGTGATGGAGTGCTCGAATGATTCAATTGACGACATTTTGGTCATTTTGAAGGAAAATGGTATTAAAGTCGAAGATAAAAAGAAAAAACGAAACCCAGGCATAACAATTTTAGAAGATATTTTAATATATAAAACGGAAATCGGAAATCCACTAACATACCCAACGATGTTGCAGTTACTCAAGCTGACCATTTAAAAATGTTTTTCGAACAAATACCAAAGTTACCTTCACATTATTGTAGAAGCACATCGTCAAAACTTTATCTAGAACCAGTTTTTAAAACCAAGAGTCATCTTTATGATACGTATAAACAAAAATGCAACGAAGACTCTGTACAACCCGTTTCAAATTGCTATTTCTACAATAAATTTGAAGAGCTGAAATTAAGTATTTTTAAACCAAAAAAGGATAAATGTGATTTGTGCTGTGGGTTTGAAACTAAAAATATATCCCAGGAACAATACAACGTACACCTTGCTAAGAAAACGACTGCTAGATTAGAAAAAGAAGCAGATAAAAATTAGGCTTTGAAGGCAAACAAACAGTCATTTGTATGGATGTACAAAGCGTAAAAGTTTGCCCAAAAGTGGAAGCCAGTCCAGTGTATTTCAAAACAAAGTTATGTTGCCATAACTTTACTATTTACAACATGATTACAAAAGAAGTTGTTTGCTATTGGTGGCATGAGTGTGAAGGAGAACTCCAGGCATCAAATTTTGCGTCATGTCTAATCGACTACATTAATGAGAAAGTTTCCAAACACGTACCACTAATAATTTATAGTGATGGCTGTACAAGCCAGAACAAAAACGCCACTATGGCTAATGCTTTGTTAGATTTGGCTATAAAAGAAAACATGCTTATTATTCAGAAGTATTTAGAAAAAGGCCACACGCAAATGGAGTGCGACTCAGTGCACTCTGTAATTGAAAATAAATTAAAAAATACCGACATTTATGTGCCAAATCAATATGCGACATTAACCAAAGATGCCAAAAAGAAAAACCCGAAATACGAAGTAAAATATCTTTCGTTTAACTTTTTTAAAGATTTTTCATGTTTACAGAGATATAAATCCATTAGGCCTGGAAAAAAACTGGTGATCCGACAGTTACTGATATGAGACAATTAAATTATGAACCAACAGGCAAAATAAGATACAAACTACTATTTTCTGATGAGCTTCAAGACTTACCTTCCAGACCAAAACTAAATATTGATAGTGTTTTGAAACCTATGTACACAGAAAGAATTCCATTGAAATCAAGAAAATGGAAAGATTTACAAGATCTCAAAGCAATTTTACCAAAAGACTTTCATTCATTTTATGACACTCTTCCTAAGACTGATTAATATTATTAAGTTTACTTGCAAATTGCTTTAAATTTTGTTAGTTTATTTTAAGAACAACAACTGATTAACCATTTAATTAGGGATAAGATTTTTAGTAAAACTTTGTTGTGAATTTATGCCTAGACTTAAGCGTTCCTCTTTTAATTTAGTAAGACATTTTGTTGTCTTTTATTTCCTGATTTATGCTACCTAAGTTGAAAATTTTATGAAGGTTTCGTTAAACTTCTTAAATTCAATTTTGTATTTTTAATTAAAAAAAAACCGCAAATGCTGTGATTTAAGATTTGAATAAAAACTCATTAAAAAGTACTAAGTAACTAATATTATTTTATTATTGATAGTAAACTATTGAAATAAAATATTTTTTTTTACCTAAAAATATAGTTTTATTCAAGTTCTAATAAATAGTAAGTCAAGAAAAACATAATACTAATAAAGCATAAGTCCCATTTTGGTGAAAGCAAATGAATTTTAAGCTTAAAGGTATTAAAATATTAAGGAATTTAATATTATATTGGGTTTTTTAGAACATTCAGTTATATGGTTTCTAAGAATTTCATGGACAAAAATACGTTTTTTTGCATCCTGAACATAGATACATTTTGACTTATGCTATATTAGAATTAAAACGACGAAATGGATGGCTGTTATGTGTGGATGCGTACCAGTGAAAACTATTACTATCTCGTTTGCGCTGCGGTCTGCGTACATCTTCCTATCTCTGTCATTGATGACAATGTACACGACATGGAAATGTGTCTGTGAGGGTGTGTGTTTGCATGTAGATGTAAGTTGTTCATTTATCGAATAGGCAATGTAAGGGCGTTACGTATCTAGGTAGTTTTAAATCAATGGTGATTTCCGTACAAATTTAGCTAAATATGATTGAATTAGGCTATGTAATCGTATAAAATAACTATTTACGCTAGAAAATAGTATATTTCTATAAATAAAACGAAGAAGTGATTCAAGAAAAATAACAATTTTTCCGTTGGAAAGTGATGCAATAAAAATTCAAATTACATTACGCGAAGATAAGCTTTATCGTTACAGTGTTAGAGTTCATTATAGTATAACAGTTTGAATTATTTAGGCGGGCGGTTGAATACGGTAGTGATGGGGTATTGAGTAGTGATCGATGTTCGAGTTATCGACATATTTACATTATCGTATTATGTACATTATATTTTTTTGATTATTGCGTACTTTAGTTTTTAATCCTCGATGCAACGACGGGGTGTTATAAGTTTGTTTCTCTATGTAAGTTTTACGTGTCTGTGTGTGTGTGTGTGTGTGTGTGTGTGTGTGTGTGTGGCATCGTAGCTCCCGAACGGATGAACCGATTTTGATTTAGTTTTTTTTATTTGAAAGGTGAATTATAGAATATTTTTAGTACCTATGTACTTACGTTTTCAAATCTATAATGTAGGTATATAGGTATAATTCTTCTAACCTGCACGTGTCGTCACTGTACCTACTCCTAAACGGCTGGACCGAGTTTGATGATTTGTTTTTGTAGGTATTTGAGTAGGTCCATGAATGTTTTAGATTCACAGTTAGACCCGGTAGGTGGCGCTGCAATCAAGATAATGTCGTCTGTGTCTATGTATGAGTTTTGATATATTTTAGATGTGGAACCCTGATAGTGGTAACGCGTCGCCAAACTTCCTCGCCGCCTTGTACGGCGAGGAAGATGACGAGGATGATGACATTAATGATGAAATTGATGATGAACTTGAATACGTTGATGAAGTTGAAGATGTTGATGAAGTTGAAGTGGAGTTTGTGGATGAAGAGGTATTGATGACATTATTTTTGTTTTTTTTTCTAAATGTTTGAAATTGACATTAGAGATATTATGACGGATATTTTTTTTTTTGTAGATGGAAGATAATAGTGACGGGGAGGCGTCGCCGACGCCGTCGTCTTAATCTCCTTTAACTATACGGGGCTCGTCACCCATGGAACATCAGTAAGTCTTATAACTTTTTATCTATTTTAGTCGAGATGTGTAAGACTATAAGTAATAACGTTGTATTTATGTCTTTACAGATTAGAACCAGAAGAGAGATGCCGGTCACGCTCGCCCCTGCACCAGCCTGAGCCAGCTGGTGTGGTGTTGGCAATATATGACGAGAGTGGAGCGGAGCTGACTGCAGAGCCCATGGACCTAGAGTTCCATGTCTCCTTTTTTTAAGAAGGGGGTGTATGTGGGGTTTTGTAATACGATAGGGCAATAGCTAGCTACATTGCACGTGTAGAGTTAGAACAGCGGGGAGTCGGTCGCCGCACGCCACGCCGGACAGACGGTTGTACATTAATGTGACAGTTAATATTAAAGAACTATTTAAGTGACCAAAAGTGTTTCCTTCAATAAATAGCTATAGATCACACCTTTTTAAAATATTAGAATTAAATAAATCGTTTTACTATACAGCGACAAGGGTTAGCATATGTAACCACGTGATTCCTTAAAAGCCTTAATCCCAATCATAGTTTTTTGGTTTTTGTCATATTCTTTGAAACCTCCACAATTTCACACTTAACATTAAAATACAATAGTTTGTCATAAAAAAGTGCCTCTGAAAGAGATACAACATGTTATTAAGAATACTTATATTGACGATGTCTTTGTAAGTATCAGAGACCTTGTTACAAAAATAGAGAACAATGAACTAAATTATTGAATAAATCGTATGAAGAGAAATTATGACATGTGTTATAAATATTGCGTCTTTATTCAATATAGCGACCCGCCACGGCATCACATGGCTATATTATGAATGTATCATACATATAAACCTTCCTCTTGAATCATTCTATCTATTAAAAAAACATCCACTAATGAGAAATTATATGTAAACCGCATAAATAATCCATAAGGGTAAGGCCGTCAAAATTACACTTTTTTTGTGTGACTTCTTTTTAGCAATACCTTGCGGCAGGAATATTTCCATATTTTAACGTTAATCTTATTTTTAACTATGACCATTGAAGTAATTTATAATTTTCCTCTAATATAGTATTTTAGTAGCGAAAATACTATAACTTATTTGTTTTATCGATGGTTGAAAATAATAAAATAGTTTTTACTTTTGTGTTACGATATATTTGTGTGACGATTTTTAACCACAGTATAAATATTTATGGAATCGAGGTAGAAAACGTAAAATTGTTATGGCAACACCATATATTACTACGTAATTTAAAAAAAACAGCCGCCATTTTGATACGTCAGAAAAAGTTGTTAAAAGTGCGTGCCATGTTTGTGTCAGTGTAATTTTTTTTATTATTTATCGAGATTAAGAGGTAAGAAATGGATATTTAAGTGTTTTTTTTTACTTTTATCTGTGACAGGGTTAACAATATGCTATACAGCATTCAATAACACCTAATTGTACCAATTAACCGAGTTATAAGTTAAAATTGTTGTAAAAATTCAGCTTTTGGGTTGCATTGTGTTATATTTGCGTTACTTTTGTGTTATTGTAACATGAATTTTTGTGTTATTGTAACATGAATTTTTGTGTTACGTAACATATTCATCATATTATAAAGCCGCACTCATATTGATTATTACAATGAATATTGTTGCCGGCAAACAACTTGGCAAAAATGGGCGGATGCGCAGAAGTCGATTTTTAGATACCAGCAGGGGGGTGGGCAGGTGGTGCGCGGGGAATATCGACCGCTTGATTGGATGATCATTCGTGACTCTCTCTCTGACCTGTAGTTATTCGGTCCGCGCGTCTCGTTCTATTCAGACGTTTCGTTCGCTATTGAATACACTTGCGTCCTGAAATGGAGGAGAGATCACCCTTTGGAGACTCTCACAAAGAATAATTTTGTACCTGTTCTTAAGGAGGCTTTAGAGATTGGCGTCAAAGATACAACGGTGATAAATGGATTCAGGACTACTGGCTTATGTCCCTGGAACTCTGAAGCCATCAACTACAAAAAATGTCTGGGTAAAGGAAGTAAACATTATGAAAAACCAAAAGAAGACATAAAAATTACAAGAAGATTCTAATATAAATAAAGTTATGAAACGTGAAACTTTAGAAAAGATTGTAGGGCAAGAAAAATTTACATTTCTGCAAAGAACGCCGCTTGAAAGTCTAACAGAAACAGAAAGGATTTTAAAGAAGATTTGTTGTTATTTTGATGATCAAACTAATGCGTCCACAACGTCCACATCTCAAGAAGCTGTTATTGAGTTTCTTAATATTGATCAATTTCCAGTAATATTAGCAGAAGATTTTGTAGATGAAATGCAAGCTATGAACACTGCAACAACAATTGGATCATCTTCTATCAGTACTGAAGATTGTCTTGGGAGTGCGCAATTGGTATGTCTTGATAGTCAACAATATTTACTAACTCCAGTCAAATTACAGGACGTATTGGTTACAGAAAAAACGCCTGAACGAAAAAGTGTTAAAAATGTAGAGAGAACATCATTCGTTCTTACTTCGGCTGAATGGCAGAAGACTGAAAACGATAAATTAAAAGCTAAACAACTTAAAGAAGAAGAACAGGCGACTCGTAAGAAAAACAGATTACTGAAACAAGAAGAAAAAAATAACGCGAAGGTGGAAACCACTAGAAATAAGATAAACAAAAAAACTAAAGAGACATTAGCTACTAAAAAACAAGAGGCAAAAGCTAATCAAATACAGGAGAAAAAAGAAAACAAAATACAAGAGACAATAGAAAACCAACTACAAGTGACATATAAAAACAAAATAAAAGAGACAAAAGCTAACAAATTAGAAGAGATTAAAGCTAACAAAACACAAGTTACATTTAGTAATCATCACCATACAGTTATTAATCACCAAGTTATGATTCATGAACACAATATGCCATCCTCTCCTGAAAATGAACACCCGTCTAACATTAAGAAAAGAAAAGCTGAAGAGCAGTCTATGTTTCCACCAAATAAAAAAATACAAATTCTTTCCGACATTAAACTGAATTTACCAAATGCATTGGGAACTTCGCAAGTTGGTCAAAGAGATGACGACCAAAGTGACCCACTGGATAAAATAATCAACAATAAAAGAAAGAGAAATTACTCTTTACTGGAACTAGAGAAGATACTTGCTGAGGATTAGAATTGATTGAAGATGTAGAGCAAGGACTATTTCTTTATATTATTATTTTTATTAACTATTTTTTATTTAATTCTCTTACTGTTATACTTTATTAAGTGCAATTTTAGGTTCCTTAATGGTTGTACCACTATGGAACCTAAAATATCTACTAATAATACCTACCTACTTAATAATTTTAATTGGTGGTGATGGTGCTAGTAAATGGTGAGATGGTCATTTTTTACTCTTGCCTATCTAAAAAAAAATTGGATAAAGATAAACTTTTTTTTTTAAATACTCATTTTACTGATTGAATATTGAAACTAGAAAACTCATCATAACAGGTGAAAAAGCATTTTTCCATGTGATAAACGGGCTTAAGTTAGGACTAACTCTTAAAGTGCTGATAATTGGGTCAGTCACCCTATAAAGTTGCACCCGTGCGAAGCCGGGACGGGTCACTAGTAATAATTGATATTGCATGAATATTAGGTAAGATATAAGAATGCTAAATTTAACAGTGAATATATATTTTTTTCAGGTACATTGCAAATGTCATAATGATTGCAAAACATTGACTCCAGCCCATAAATTAAACTTATTTCAAGAATTTTATAATCTGGCTAATAATGAAAAACATTCGACTTTTTTAATGAATCTTATGCATATAACTCCAATAAAAAGAAGAAGACATGGAAAGTATGAAACACCAGAGGAAAGTAGAAGGCAGTGTACGGTATATTATACTGTACCCAATGGACAAGGAAATGTTGTGCATGTATATAGAGCTACATTTACTGAAATATTTTCACTGTCTCCTAAAAAAGTCCAGATATTAGTAAAGAAGAAAAAAGAAGGTCATTCTAATTATACTGAAACGAGAGGAAATAAGAAGAAACACAGGAAATTTACGGAGATTGATGAGAGAAGTGTAAAAGATCACATAAATTCATTCCCAAGACAAGAGAGCCACTATGGTCGTGCACGATCTCAAAAAGAATATCTGAGCCCAGACCTTAATATTCACCGTCTTTTTTAGGCTTATAAAGTAAAGAACCCGGAAACTTCAGTAACATATAAGATTACAGTACCATTTACAAAAAAAAAAATCTCATTTTAAATTTGGTCAGAAACGGACAGATACGTGTGCTACCTGCGATTTACTTGCTGCAAAAATGGTTTCAGACCTAAGTAACCGGACCACTCACAAACATAAATTAGAATTACACCAATTAAGAGCAGAAAGAGCAACAAAGCAAATGTCTTTCGACATTAAGAAGTCACAAATGCCAAGCAGCACCACATGCACGGTTGCTATGGACTTACAGCAAGTAATAGTGACTCCTACCCTAACTCATGGAGCCATGTACTATTCCCGGCAGCTTGCAAATTATAATCTTGGACTGCACATCGAAAACACAGGCGATGGATACATGATTTTATGGAATGAAAGTATCACAGGCAGAGGAGGAAATGAGATAGCTTCGTGTATTTTTAAGGTCCTCAGTAACAGTTGTGTAACACTTAATAAAAACAATTTGATTATATGGAGTGATAACTGCTGCGGTCAAAATAAAAACAAAATGTTTTTATTTTTATGGGCGTTTTTGACATTCAAAAAAGTTTTTAAAACCATTGAACACAAGTTTTTGATTTATTTATTTATTTATTTATTCAAGCAACCATTTCGAGCTGTAACAATGAGTGCTGAAGATTTTTATGATTTCAAGTCAGCTGCAGACACATTTTTTAACACAACGACATTGCAAATTCCAAAAGCGCATCATCTAAAATTCGATAGTGAAGAACCTTTCGTAATTAGGATGAAAGTAACCCATAGTTTTACGGAGAACTGGAAAGTTGTGAATCTTTTAAAACGTGGTAGACGGTTAATGACATTTCGGGATACTCATTGCCTACGTTATAAAAAAAGAGAGAAAGTGCACCTGGAAATACTTCTGTTGATAATATAACAATGGGTTATAATTCTGCAAAAAAGGTATTCACAACTGCTCAAGAAACCGAGATTGTCGCGTATGCAATAAAATCAGCTGATATATACTATGGGCTAACTAGTAAAGACCTAAGAAAACTGGCATACGATTTGACTGTTCGTTACGAGCTTTCAAGGCCCACCACATGGGATGAAAATGAGATGGCTGGAGTAGAGTGGTTTCGAGCATTTTTAGATCGTCACCCCGAATTATCAGTAAGATGTGCTCAAGCAACAAGCTTATCTCGAGCGACGAGTTTTAATAAAAAGAACGTGAACGATTTTTTTGACGATTTGGCGACGGTCCTTTTTGAAAGATGGTCCAATTGGCAGTATCGGTACGGCAAACAAATCTGGCTGGATGCAAGAAGAAGACTTCCTTGTGTTTTTACAACATTTCAAAAGATATACTAATTGTTCGCTAGAGAACAAAGTACTACTCCTCTTAGATAATCATTCTTCCCATGTGTCCATAAGATGCATCAATGTAAAGATAATGGCGTAGTCATGCTATCATTCCCATCACACTGCAGCCACAAACTCCAGCCGTTAGACCGCTCGGTTTATGGGCCGTTTAAAAAAGCTGTGAATACGGCATGTGATGGGTGGATGAGATCAAATCCTGGAAAAACAATGACTATCTATGATATTCCAGGCATCGTCCGTACTGCACTACCACAAGCTATGACTCTGAATAATATTCAAGCCGGATTTTGGGTTTCAGGAATTTATCCATTTAATAGGGAGATATTTGATGATTTGGATTTCGCACCATCCTATGTCACGGATAGGCCCCCGACAAATGATGGCGTACGTCCAACTCAACCAAGTCCTGAAGAAGAAATTGAAGACTTTCAACAAGGCCTTAACAACTCAATGACCCCACAACAACCAGAGTCTATCGCAACGCCTGAAATTCCTGAACAGTCTTCTTCCTTACTTCCTGAAAATTCACCAAAAAATGTCTCTGACATAGAATCAGAAATTCAGCACGCTTTTACCAACTCGTATCAACAACAAGAGTCTGTCGCTGAATCTGAAGCTGCTCTACCATCCTATACAAAACGCCCAGATATTGTACAACCAAAATCTGCCACACCTTTGTCTGAAATTTTGCTTAATCATGAACACAATCCTCTTGATATTTTCACCTATGAAAGTCAACCTTTAACAAGTTTTTCACCGGAACAAGTGAGACCCTTTCCTAAAGCACCACCAAGAAACTCCTTAAGGAAACAAACAAATAAGAAGAAGTCCACAGTGTACACAGATACGCCCGAAAAAGAAAATATAAGAAAACAAACCGAAGAAAGAGAAAGAAAAAAAAGTGCTAGCAAGGCAAAGATAAATCTGAACTTGGAAAAGAAGCAAAACAAAATGAAGATGACTACGAAGACAAAACAAAAAGCATTGAAAAGAACGCCAGACAGTATTAGCTCAGAGGATGAAGATACTGACACTTAAATACCACATTCTCCTGAGTCTGTGTATGATATCACTGAAGACGATTACATGAGAGAAGATGAATTTGATTCATCTAGCTGCGAATCGTCTGCCTCAGAGGAATCGCCCCATATCTTCAGTCAGAGGACTGGGTTATCGTTAATATAATATCCATGAAAAATCTGGTACATAAATATGTAGGTCAAGTACAGTCTGTTACACAACAAGGATACATGATTCGCTTTGCTAAAAAGCTTGATAATCACAAATTTAAATGGCCTGTAAATGACGATATTTCTGAAATTGCTGGGTATCAAGTGGTCAAGAAAATTGGTCCCCCTGCAATAAAATCGAATAGCAGGCGAGTGATACATCTCGAGTTTAAAAAATCTTTACGTAAGTTTAAAATTGAGTAACTAGGTATCTTTATTTAGTTTGTACTGCTATTTAAACATTTTCTAAAACAGCTGTTTTTCCTAAAAACATGATCTCAAAATATTGCAAATGTTCGCATTTTTAAACAAAAATTGTTCACAAAAAGACAACCCTCTTTTATATTGCTGTGCCTGTGCCGTCGTCCAAGCACATTGTGGGCTCTGCGAGGCATAGAATACAGTTCTCAAGAATCAATAGTAGTACAGATGTTCTAGTTTTGACTGACTTTAGGATATGAATGTCAGAAATTACATTTATTTTGTTCTCTACCATGTAAATGCCAAATATTAGCGTTATCGATTTGTTGATTTTTTTTAAGTTGATTTATGCTAAAAAAAATTTTTTTATAAATGTTTAATAAATAAATAAAAAGATAAATAAGAAGATATAAGAAAAACTCACCTGTAATTTTAATCTACATTGTTATGATTGAAACATGGTTATGATTGAAACAAGCTATTTTGTATGAGAATAATATTTCATGTTTTCTCGTTTATTTAAAGCTATTCGTGTATAATTAGACATAGAATATGTTATTTATGTGCAATTCTATGCAATAGCACAAATTTGGCTATAAAACTACATAAATATAAGATATTTTGTGTTGTTTTAAGTTTAAGATTTCTTTTCATTTATAATTTTCAAGTTTTATTGTTATGATGACTGATTTGTCCCGATCTCTTAATATGCTTTAAGCTTAAAAAAACTCGATACCTATTTAATAATTAAAAACTGTTTGTATTTTCTGAGATATTTTAGTGTTTAAATTGTCCCTATAAACTGTTTCAACCATCCTTGGGGTGGGGTCAATAGAACCACTCTGCCAAATCTTATTTAATAGATCATTGCCGGTTAAATATTAAAGGTAGAAATGTAGCTTGTATATAATTTAAGAGCCAGATAATTGCCGTTTCTATGACATAAATCTGAGGATCGTAGAACTTATAAATACTTCACTGTATACGATTAAAGTCAAATCGTTTCAATTGACCCCGGTCTACCCTACCTATCTACATTTTTGTATTATTTGTAAGTACCTACACCACGAACAAAGGATCTAGGCATTCGTGAAGTTATCCGTTTGTCATGCGCAGAAGAGCTTTTTCATACTAAATTGTCTACTACCATGGCACACTACTACTCATGAAATATTCAGCAAACTTATCTCTTACGATCGTAGCAGCTAGTGATGGATGCCTTGCAATAGCTTGTACATCCAACATGCTGCTGTGAGGGCCGGTTTCTCTTCGCCAAAAACCTTCTATAATGTTATATTCTGAGTCTTCATAATCGAATGTTCCTGGTAGAGTATATATAGTTCGAGGCTGTTTATTGCGCTTTAAAAAGTTATGCAAATATACACATGTCATTGTTACACTTTCACAAGTAGCAGGCTTAAGAGGTATGGCTTTTCTGAAAACGCGATAGACAGCACTTAATATGCCAAACACATTTTCTACTATCCTTCTTGGTCTGGAAAGGCGGTAGTTGTAAATGCGCTTTATAGTTCCACGATTGTGAATACCAGGATAAGGTTTCATAATATTTTCAGATACAGCAAATGCGCTGTCCCCTACTATTACATAAGCTAGATTCGGGTCATTTGGTAAAATTGGTTGTGGCTGTGGAATATTCAAGTTGTTTTCAGTCATTGCATCGTAAAATGGAGTTTCCTGAAATACTCCACTGTCGGAAGATCTGCCTTTAGAACCACAATTCGCATATATAAAGTTGTAATCTGCGTCTACTATTGCTAGTAGTACAATGCTGAATTGTTCTTTATAGTTGAAAAAATCACTGCCAGAGTTAAATGGTGCTTCAATAACAATATGTTTTCCATCAATGGCTCCAATACAATGAGGGAGATCCCATAATAATTCGGACTGGCGGGCCTTGTTCTTCCATTCTTGTTCGGTACTTGGAACCTGTAACCGATGTAATAAACAATTATTTACAGGATGGTAGTGCATCAACGCAGCCGTCAAATACACCGCGATCTGTACCTTCGCCACCGCCAACATAACAACTGCTTACGCTACCGCCGCCACCGCCACAGCCGCCGCCGCCGCTTCCACAGTCAAACAACTCCAAAAAGAGGAAGTGTGACGAGAATCTTAATGAAGCGTATGAAACTATGAAAAGTGGCAAAAAGAAGATGGAGGAACAAAAAGACGAATTTGAAATTTATGGCCAGTGGAGGCGCCTAATAAACTCCACACTTTTAGGGTGCGGGAAATTATTTTAAAGTGCTGGTTTTAGGTAGATTTGAAATCTTTAGGCTAGATTATTAAGTGGACTGTATTTTCTGCGATTCTTCAACGAGACATACGGAAGTAAATCTACTTGCAAAATACCAGTAAAAAAATGGACGATGAAAATGGCTGTTTCTCGACGGGAGAAGGTAGGGAACATGCACACTTACCAGTTGGTACTTCTTCGGGTCGCCTTTAAAGTCCTTTGCCGGTAATCACAAGTAGCGGAACAGTTATATCGCTGAAGTTTATGAAAAATCACGTAACACTTAAATCAATTTGTCACCAGAACGGCGCGTGCGTCTTAGCTTAGACATTAATTCGTAGTACAATAAAAATTGTGGTGTGCATCGTTCAACGCCGATGTATGAACGAAGATAGCCGATTGCATCGTGTGCATGTTAGACAAGGAAGGCGATGATAGGAAAAAGGATGGTATCTGCACAATAAATCACCTGACCTTCTCAAATTAAATAATCGCAAAAAACACGAAATCCACCATCCCCCCGGCCTTGAAGAAACCCTTCAAAACAAAGTAGAGAAAGAAATCGCTCCATAAGTATAGGACTACAGAGCATAGCACTTAAATCGTGCGAGTAAATATGAATTGAATTCTAAAATAAAATAAAAGAAACTAAACCTAAAAAAGTTAGTAACTAAAAATGACTATTGAGTCGGAAGCGGGCAAAGCCGCACCACTGGGCGTTTATACACGCCAGTTTTCGTTTTTACCTCCGCAACACGCGTTACTCCATCCTTACCAGGATAAACATTCGTAATTATTCCTAAAGGCCACTGTAAGGGTGGAGCGTTATCAATATTTAGCAAAACTACGGTGCCAACTTTGATTGGATTCGTAGGTGTATTCCATTTTTCACGCATTTGCAAATTATGTAAATACTCCGATTTGAAACGTTTCCAATATGATTGAACAAGCGAATCCATCAAAGAGAAGCGTGTTAACAAACTAGTTCGTTCTTCAGTTAAGTCAGCCGCAGGGAGATACTCAAGCGGAGTGGTAGACAAAAAATGCGAAGGAGTAAGCGCGAGCGGCTCCGACGGGTCTGAGCTTAATAGGTAAAGAGGTCGGCTGTTCAATACTGCTTCGATCTGAGTAAGAACGGTCGACATCTCCTCAAAGGTAAGAATTTGTTTTCCAATTATGCGAAATAATAGCGATTTAGTGCTTTTTATATTCGCCTCCCAGATGCCTCCAAAATGGCTACCCGTAGGAACATTCATTCGCCAAATAATGCGATTTTTCGCGAGTTCATTACTAAATGTTTGATAATAATCGTGAGATCGCAAGAACTCATGAAGTTCATTGAAATAAGCTTTAGATGCGACAAAATTAGTGCCATTATCACTATATAAAAAAGTACATGGGCCTCGCCGTGATATAAAACGTTTAAATGCATCTATAAAAGAAGCTGAAGTTAAACTAGAAACAAGTTCAAGATGAACTGATTTCGTCACAAGACAGATAAATAGGCATAGATAGGCCTTCACACTACGAACGCCGCGTTTACGATAAGGAGTAATGTACAGCGGGCCTGCGTAATCTACGCCAGTGTGTAAGAACGCTTTGCATTGTTCTAACCTACACTTTGGCAAATCGGCCATTGGCGGGAAGTTAGATTTTGGATTTAATCGAAAACAAGTATTACATTTATGTATGCGCTGTCTAACTATGCGCCTAGCGGAGATAATCCAAAATTTAGACCTTAAAATAGCGATTAAAAGTTGCGGTCCAGCATGACAATTATCGCGGTGGTAAGAATCAATTAAAAGTTCAACAATACGTCCGTGTTTGGGCAGTAAAATCGGGTGTTTAGATGAGTAATCTAGTGTCGAATTCGATAAGCGACCTCCGACGCGTAGAATTCCATTATGTAAAAACGGATATAATTTTAGCAATTTAGAGGAACAAGATTGTCCATTACAAATGATTTTAATATCATCAGAAAAATTCACAGACTGCACAGCTCGTATTATTTCCAACTCGGCCGTGTTTAAGTCGTCAGCGGTAATAATATTGTTTCGCGGTAGTTTTTTCATAAATCTGAGTACATAAACAGTCGTGCGAATAAGTTTGTTCCATGTGGAACAGCGAGAAGCGAGATTCAATAGCGGATTATCAATATTAGCGGGATTTTTGGAGACATGAGAAACAGTTTTTTCTTCAGGTAGCGATGCCTTATTCGGTACAAATTGTTTAATAGGCCAATCGTCTATGGGCAACGAAAGCCAAGACGGTCCTTTCAACCATAATTCATATTGAATGAGTTGCGAAGGTGTAAGTCCGCGGGACACACAGTCCGCGGGGTTCTGTACACCGGGTACATGATACAAATATTCAGGTGATAAATTGGCCTGAATTTGAGAAATGCGGTTGGCAACATAAGTGTCGAATCTATGTGGCGATGCAACCGACCAACATAGGGCGACCTCTGAGTCAGAGAAAGCGAAAATATTACCAATTTTGTGTCTAGTTGATATAGTATTATGAACTTCTTTCATAAGCCTTGACAGCAATAAAATCCCGTTCAGTTCCAATCGAGCGAGAGTAATTTTAGGTTTAGCGGAAGCTACCCGAGATTTTGAGCATAGAAGCGAAACAATAGGAAGTTGGTTGCTATTTACGACATGCAAATATATGGCACAACCGTATGCTGATTCACTCGCATCAGAGAAACCAATTAAAGATACATTAGAATCGGGTTCTATGCCTACATGGCGTGGAAATGCGATGCGGGAAATTTGCGGTAATTCAAATAAATATTGTTGCCATAATTTAATAATGCGAGAAGGGGGCACATCGTCCCAATCAAGATTGAGAAGCCAAAGTTCTTTTATAATTAATTTAGCGTAAAGAATAATCGGTCCGACGAGTCCTAAAACATCGTACAGACGTGCGGTAGCGGATAAAATAGCGCGTTTAGTACAAATTAGTGGCGGACTCGAAATCTCAAAAACAAAGGTGTCTTGTGCAGGTAACCAGCGCAAACCTAGAATCTTAAATGTACTTCCGTCATCAAAGGAAATAAATTCAGACTGCCGGTGTGACTCAGGTATTTGCTCGAGAAGTTCGAGTGAATTAGAGGTCCATTTGACCAAATCAAACCCACCAGATTTGAAAAGTTGGATTAACTCATGAGCTATCTTGACTGATTCGTTCAGAGAAGAAGCAGAAGAAGCCAGGTCATCCATATAGATGTCTCTTTCTAGAACTGCGGCCGCGTTCGGCCAATTGTGCCGTTCGTCACTAGCGAGTTGACGTAAAGTGCGGAGCGCCAGAAAAGGAGAAGATCTGAGTCCAAACGTGACGCGAGTGAACTCAAAAACTTCGATCGGGTCAGTATTACAAAAGCGGTATAAAATACGTTGATATTGGCGGTGCGGAGATTTAGTGTAAATACACAAATACATATGTTTCACATCGGCAAAAAAGGCGATGCGAAAGATGCGGACATTTAAAAGGATATGAAAAATATCAGCCTGTAGATTGCAACCAGTGTGCAAAATGTCGTTTAGTGACAGGCCTGTGTCAGTCTTGGCGCTGCCATCTAGAACGGGACGAACTTTAGTAGTCGATTTATCGTCGCGCACTACAGGGTGGTGGGGTAGATAAAAACCTGGAGACTCACAAGCCTCAGGCGCGGTGCGTGAGAGAATACCTTTATTTAAGTATTCACGAAAAATTTCATCATATTTTAATTTTAGATTTGGATCCTTAGCGAACTTCTTTTCAAGAAGTATAAAGCGTTTTTTAGCGGTTGAATAAGAATTGCCTAACCTTTGGGGGTCATCTTTAAATGGTAGGTCGACGGAATAGCTACCGTCATCGTTACGAACAGTCGTAGAAGTATAAATGTTTTCACATAATTGATCGTCTGGACTTAAAAACTTACGCGAGGGCAATTCCTCAACCTCCCAAAATTTCTCGACAATCTGGTGTAGCGGGTCAGAAGTAACAGCACACAACGTGCGAGTAGCGGTTTGCGGGGAAACAATAGGAGCATCACCCATAAGTAGGTAACCTAAGGTCGTTTCAAAGGCGGAGGGCATATGATCAACTGAGCTTTTAATTTTGTCAGATGATAAAATTTCACAATACAGTTTAACACCTAAAAGCATGTCTATAGGTCCAGGATTCGAAAAGTCGTCATCAGCGAGCGGAATGTTATTTGTAAAATGTATAGCCGACGCATCGACGCGCGAGTCGGGCAGCTGTGACGTAATCCGCTCCACTATCATGGGCGTTATAGAATATTCGCACTTGTTATCAAAGCGAGACGAGAATTTGAGCGCGGTAATACCTATAATTTTTTGCGAAGCTCCTCCTATACCTTGAACCTCCGTATAGCGGGTTTGTTTACGAATGGAAAGCGATAATCGCTTACAACATTCAATAGAAATATAATCACTCTGAGAGCCTGGATCCACTAGGCATCTCAAGTAGTGAGTCTGATTATAACAATCAATAACTTTAATTTTAGCAGTTCCTAATAAAGTAGTTGTTTGAGAAGAACGATAAACACGATCGTAAGAAACTGTACACACCGATGCATTATTTTCAAACGAATGCGGTAAACTATTAGCGGTAGCGGGGCGGGTAATAATATTACGAGTATAACACTCGGCAGTATGACTGCTCGGCGCACTGCGGCCGGTGTCATGAGCGGTAGCGGGTGAAACAATAGCGGGTGAAATAATAGCGGGTGAAATAGTAGCGGGGCCGGACATCACTGCACCAATATTACAGTTGTTAGATTTAACATTGAAATGCAATAATGAGTGATGTCGCATAGAACAATGAGAGCAATTATGTTTTGAGGTACAAGAAAAAGTTTTATGTCTGATACTTAAACAGTTGTTACAAAAGTTATTATTTTTAATAAAAGTATATCGGTCATGCGGGGTTAACTTCATAAAGGCAGGACACGAATATAAATGTTCGTGTTGTTTGTTATTACACAAAGAACATTTATCGCTAGCGCTTATATTACTTGGACCAGACCCCAAGTCCATATTAACAAAAGACTTCGTAAAAGGTTTAACTTTAGGGCTGTGTTTATTTTGCGATTGCGGAACATTATTAACAACTTTATTGTTAGTCACAGAGCGAGACAAAACTTTGTTTTGTTCTTTAATGAATTCAATTAAATTATGATATGTAGGTATTTTCTCTTTGCGATATGTTATTTCGAATAATTTAATTGACTCTGCATCTAACTTTTGGAGTGCCAAATGCAAAAAAATGAAATCAGTTAAATCGGTAAGTTTTAATTGCTTTAGCGCTTCGACAGAAGAATCAAAATTATTAATAAATGAATCTAGACCGGTTGAACTAGTGATTGTTAGCGGTTTAAAATGTAACAACTGATTAAGATAAGCGCATGCGAGTGAGCGAGGATCGTCATACTTCCGCACGAGTGCGTCCCAAATGATATTATAATTTTCAGCGGTGGGAGCCAGCCCTGCGCACACGCATGACGCTTGGCCGCTCAATTTACCTACCAAGTAGAATACCCTTTCGCTATCAGTAAGCGATGCGTTATCGTGAATCATACTTTTAAATTGTTGGTAAAACAAGGGCCAGTTCTTGATGTCTCCATTGAATGACATCAAATCAATGGGTGGAAGGCGAGGTTTAGAATAAGTAGAAGTTTGCGATTGAAAGTTACATTTATGATCATTAACTTTCTCAATATCGAGTAAAACTTGTTTTATATAGCAGTACATTTCTTCAAATGAAGCCCATGAATCGTAATCTACATCTGAGTTTGGGTGTAATTGTAAATTTAACATATTGTAAGAATCCAAAACATCCTGATAATCATTACGTAATTTATCGATATTGGAAGCATTTGCACAAAATACCTTATAGTTTTGCGGGTTTTGTTCAGTGTTTTGTGCAATGTGGAAAATAGTTTCCAAGCGTTTAAAAATAACATCGCGTTTGACAATGTATAAAGTGAGTTGATTTTTATGAACATCATAAGTTCCTTCTACAAACGGCTCACTATCTTTTCTCGCTCCCTTAGATTTACCCATTGTAAATATTATTCAGCGGGAAATTAAAGCGTTATGAAACGATTAAGGTAAGTTTGCGGGTTGCGAAGTAAAAATTAGCGGTTAACAAAGTAAAATTAGCGGTGCGTTAATAAAAAATATTGGAGGGTAGGTAAGCGAATGCTAAGACGCAGCGTCTGTGATCGAGCTAGCGGGTTAAATGAACAACGAACAAGTTATGGAATGTGAATACGTATTCAATAGGTACAGAATCCAATGACACGACACAATAATTAGGAATAACCACGATATGTTGTACTACGTAGATGCGGTGCGGAGATAAACAGAAAAATAAAGAAAATAGCTGCCGATGCGGTTAAATATAAAACAAACCGACAAACTATTTAATCTACGTAACACATCGCCCGTATAGTTATATGCCTGATCTTGCGGTTACGAGAAAAAAATAGAAAGAAAGTGCGTATATACGTGATTTAACAATTAAAATATGAAGTTTTGGGCCAGAATGGCTTATTGATTGTGCGGATAATTATCAAAATTTAAAATCCGGCTCGAAGGACCAAAAAAAAAAGATGGAGGCGCCTAATAAACTCCACACTTTTAGGGTGCGGGAAATTATTTTAAAGTGCTGGTTTTAGGTAGATTTGAAATCTTTAGGCTAGATTATTAAGTGGACTGTATTTTCTGCGATTCTTCAACGAGACATACGGAAGTAAATCTACTTGCAAAATACCAGTAAAAAAATGGACGATGAAAATGGCTGTTTCTCGACGGGAGAAGGTAGGGAACATGCACACTTACCAGTTGGTACTTCTTCGGGTCGCCTTTAAAGTCCTTTGCCGGTAATCACAAGTAGCGGAACAGTTATATCGCTGAAGTTTATGAAAAATCACGTAACACTTAAATCAATTTGTCACCAGAACGGCGCGTGCGTCTTAGCTTAGACATTAATTCGTAGTACAATAAAAATTGTGGTGTGCATCGTTCAACGCCGATGTATGAACGAAGATAGCCGATTGCATCGTGTGCATGTTAGACAAGGAAGGCGATGATAGGAAAAAGGATGGTATCTGCACAATAAATCACCTGACCTTCTCAAATTAAATAATCGCAAAAAACACGAAATCCACCAGCCAGTATGTGGCGTCTGAATTAAAAAATGTGAAAAACCAAAGAGTACTTTTACAGGCTAAGTATTACATAAATAATTAATTGCTACAAGCGAGAATGGACAATTTCGGTAATAACTATTTTGGCGGATATCATGGCTATGGAGATGGATGGCACGTTTATGGTGACGGATACCGCACCACATCATCAACGTCGACATATGCTGATGGATCTACCCCAACGCAGACACCAGAACCCCAAGACGTTACTGCAACTGGTGACGAGTTACACTTTAGTAATATTGACGAAATAGTTTCCCAGTTGGAAGATGACACACAATAAATTGATGTGATTTGATTTAAATTTTTGATAAATACTTTAGTGATTTGAATTTTTTTTTTTTACTCACCTTTACATAGTCCTTCGAAACATTTGTCAATGCCTGACAAACTTCTGGTATGATCTTGCTGATTAATTGTTTTGGTACTTAAAAAGTATATGATCCATTTGAGTCACCTGTTGCAAGAAATCTTAAAGTTATAGCTAGTCTTCTCTGGGGCTCAATAGGATGCCGAAATTTAGTTTCCTGTCTTGTTATTGATGGTCCAATCAATCTCAATAACGTTTCAAAATCAGACGTGGACATTCTGGTGAAATTATGAAAAGACCCATCAAATCCACGAAGGTCATGAAATACATAACTCTATTTAAGAGGTAGTTTCGAATCCACCACCTTTTTTTTTCTTTTTTTTTTAGTAGCACTATTATGAATTATTATGTAAGAAGCAGAGAGCATCACTACCTCCTCGGGCGACATCCTAGCAACAACTGACAAGTGTGGACTGCCAAGTTTCAGAAACAGTGTTTATGGCAGGTTTATGGTAAACTTGTTGATAAACACTTTATAAACAGTTTATTAACAAATGTTGCCTAATGAATACCCGGCTTTATGATGCACTAACATTTTTGGGATGTACTACAGAATCCAGCCGCCCCATAACCGATTCCTTAGAAAATGTGGCTTATGAAAATGAGGTAAGTCTATGGATTTATTTCAAAAAGATATTTATTAAGTTTATATCACAAATGTATATGTACATGTATCGTTTATTCAGTGTAATATGAACAAAGTAGGTTACAATGCAACATTC
The DNA here is from genome assembly GCA_951213275.1 of Idaea straminata. NCBI lineage: Eukaryota > Metazoa > Arthropoda > Insecta > Lepidoptera > Geometridae > Idaea > Idaea straminata. The sequence goes on from OX577862.1 coordinate 2,297,646, forward strand.
CGCCAAACTGCGCAGCAGTCTATTGGCAGATCATAAAACTAGTAACTTGTATACCTCGCGCAGCGAATGGTGACCTCTGCGGTAAGTGGAAAGGGTATGCGCAGAACTCGATATTGATATGAAAATAGAATTCCGCGCATACCCTTTCTACTTTCCATCAGTGGCCAACATTCGCTGCGCTACGTATAAATCATACTACTAATCTAGGTAGAAACAACATATATCATTGTCTTGAAAAGACTTTCTGCCTTCAGCGTTGAAATATTGCATAAATTTGTTTCGGACCTCATTCCCGTCTATATTGCGCTGGCTTTCACTTAAGCGTTGTAACGGTGTCAATCCATCGGTAATATTTCTCCAGTCTCCTTTACGAAATGAGGCTTTAGTTATATTTTCTCTATCCACAAGTTTGGATGGTATGTATCTCGATACACATTTCCTGAGGTAGTTGTGCAAAGCGCAACATGCCAAGACTATAGAATCCACATTTTCAAGTTTTTGATTAAGAATCCTCCGTAGTACTCTAAAACGTGAAGCTAAAATGATAAAGGCATTTTCCACAACCCGTCTTGCACGAGATAAGCGGTAGTTAAAAATTCGTTTTTCTTTGCTAATATTTTTTAGCGGGAATGGTTTGCTGTCGCCAAGAATTACATAGGGCACGTTCGTTTCTGTTCATGGTAACGGGGATGGTTGTGGTAAATTTAGCTCATTGGTTACCATTTTTTTATTAAATGTTGTAGAATTCAGTACAGCTCCATCGTGTACTGATCCATTGGTACCCGTCTGAATATACATAAATTCGTAGTTAGCGTTTACTACTGCGAATAATACCACGGTTAAAAAGCCTTTATAATTATAAAAGAAGGAACCGCTATTTTGTGGTTTTTCTATAGCTATGTGTTTCCCATCGCAGGCCCCAACGCAATTATTAAAATTCCACAATCTTTCAAAATCTACTGCAGTTTCTTTCCATTCGTTTTCTGTCTCAGGCATTTGAAAAACAATAAAAAACATTATTATTTGCAGAATTTATCATCATCGGAGGGAGAAAACAGTCAAGCCGGACCTTCTAGTGCAGGACCTTCAGTTGCCGCCAAGAAAAAGAAGAGGTCTATTATGCAGAAACAAGAAAATATATTAGCTAGCGCTGAAAAACTGGTGTCTATAAAAGAGGAAGAATGGGAATTGTTAGGGAAGTCTATTGGATTGCAGTTGCGTGATTTAAAAAGTAGAGATTTAACTATTGCGTTAAAATTAATAAGGTGACATAATATTAAAGATTACCCGTATAAATCTAGGATCTGACCGTTCTTCCTCATCATCATATTTAAATCATGATCAACACCGTACAAAACTGTCTCATCCATCCCCTCAGTATATTGTTGTCACCTAGCCCGTCACTCCCCACAATACCAAAGTTCATTCCCTCAGTACCGTGTAAACTCACCAAACCCATCAGTTTGATGAGTTAATTTTGCACGAAAACGAAGCATATATAATTTTTTTACGAAAAATTTCTATGAAGCTTGTATGAAAAACCTAATTATCTCTTACACGGTAAGGATAACTGTAATATCCTTACAGGTGGTTATAGTAGTAATTATTTATGATTTTTTGGCATACTCCAGTTAACAGAAATCGCTGCCGATTTTTTTTTAAATCATCAAAATGTTTTTAATTCTTTTTACAAATGAAATATTTCCTTTTAGTGTATCTGCTAAGAATGTCGTTAGAACGAGTGTTATTGATCTAAATATTAAGACTCGAATCGTTAACCATCGTAGTAGTTAACTTATTCGACAAGAGATGGCGCTTTTATTAATCTCAAAATATATAGATATTTTTTTAGACCGGTGCAGATCATGCACTATAAAAATCATTCTAATGAGGGTAGTTAACTAATTGAGGCATATAGTTGCAAAACCCCCTAAAACACATTTTTTAATAAATTGACTTATTAACAACCACGGCCTGTATTTCAAATTCTCTTTGAAATACGAAAAAAATATCGTAGCAAATCCCACTATAAGTGTACAAATTTACAAAGTCTAACTCGTGGTTAGTAGCAAAAACCCCTATAACGAATTGTTTCTCTTTCAAAAGCCCCTTAATCAAATACACCAATCAGAGCGCTTCATTCATTCACTCGCAATATGGCGATTTCTGTTGTTGTTGTGGAGTAACTACTTGTGATTTTATTCCGTTTTAGTGGTAAATAATGGATGAATTAATGCTATTTGTAAAAAAAACTGAACCTAACAAGTCCAGGAAACGTCCTGTTATAAAATCTAAGTGGAAACGAGAGGTAGAACGCGAAAAAAGGTATGTTGAATGTTTTCTAAAAACGCACGCTCTGTAAGTCTAGGATGGTGTTATACAAGCTTGCGATAGCAAAAGTGTTAGTGTGTGTCACCTTTCTATAGGTATATTGACATTTGGATTGGCTCATTGATCTTATATTGGTTTTGGAGACATTTTTTTTTAATGTAGGTTATAAATATTATTTATTTACTAATATTCTAAAGCTGAAAGTTTGTCTGTGTGTGTGTGTGTGCTGATGTTGTTTGTTACTCCTTCACGCTAGAACTACTGAACCTGTGTACTTTTTATCTCGAAATTACCACGGGATCGGGACTTACGCGGGTGAAACCGCGGGGCGCAGCTAGTTATTTATTAAATCTCATTGATGTGTTGATTTTTTTTGTTTTTTTTAGATTTTATATGACCTTTGTTACTGAGTCGAGTTTTAATTTTTGTTTGGTTCTTTCAGGTACAAGGCTGCTGGTTTCCTACAATTTCCTTCGTGTAATCACAATCAAAATGCATTTAAATGTAAGCAACTAACTATGCAAATGATCCGTAAATTTTACGAGAAATTCTACAAATGTACCAACAAAATTACCCAAGATAATTTTATTTTGAAATTTTGTTTAGTACAAGGCTTCGATCATATTGATCAAAACATCAAACTATTTTAAACTCATAGTTTATATGATCGAAGGTACAAGGAGCAAAACGTATGAAAAATTCAAGCAAACGAACGAAGGCTATAAAATACTACATTTTAGGGGATAAAGGTGCCAAAGTTCCAGTGTGTCAGAAAACTTTTATGGGTACTCTGTTAGTTAAGAAGGATAGAATTCAGGGTGTTTTGAAAAGATTCTATGAAAATGGGCGTCAAATGCCTCAAGAAAATCGGGGCGGAGACAGAAAATTTGAAAGGTTTACTAACGGGTGTCTCAAAAGAAAGTTCACATTTGTTTTGGTTATTGCGTGAACGCAACTATTCTGAGGGGCGCGGGGGGAGTGTCAGTCGGTAGCCTGGCTCTTGGGAATTTAGTCGCTATGGAGCGTTTCTCGGGAGCGGACCGTGCGTTGTGCGTACGCGAGTTTTATAAAAACGGTAATTCGGCGACTGTAGCGCGTAGAAAATTCTGCAGCATTCGACATATTCGTCACTTGAATGATGCGCCAACCACTCGACTCATTGCAAAATGGGTCGAGAAGTTTGAAGAGACCGGTTCAACACTGGAAAAACCAAAATCCGGGCGTCCAAGATCTTCGAGAACGGTCGAAAACGTAGACAGTGTCGCCCAGTCTATTCGGGACGATCCGAACCTTTCAATTCGGAAGCGTGCTGTGGCCTTAAACGTGCACAGATCGTCATTATGCCGCATTTTGCATAAAGATTTAAAACTGCACCCGTACAAAATTCAGTTGGTGCAAGAATTAAAGCCTCAGGATGCTGGTCAGAGGCTTGACTACGTAAACCAGATGATTGAGCGCTTTCCAACGTTTACCAACATCTTCTTTTCGGATGAAGCCCATTTTCATCTTACTGGATATGTTAACAAGCAAAATTGCCGCTACTGGAGTGCAACCAATCCAAAACAAAAACATCAGACACCCCTACATTCGCCTAAAGTCACCGTATGGGCCGCAATGTCGGCGCGAGGAATTATCGGCCCTTACTTTTTTGAAGATGGAAGGGGACGCACAGTTACAGTGAATTCAGAGCGTTATGTGGAGATGTTAGACGTTTTCTTCGTGCCTGAGCTGCAGCACTTTCCTTTTTATAACCAAAGAACATGGTTCCAGCAAGACGGAGCCACTTCACACACGTCCAACAGGTCTCTGCCAAGAGTTCGTGAAATTTTTCCTGGCAAATTGATCTCCAGGAGAGGTGACATAAGTTGGCCTCCACGCAGTCCCGATTTGACACCTATGGACTTTTTCCTGTGGGGTTATCTCAAATCCAAAGTTTACGCCAACAAACCGACTTCCCTGGCACAATTAAAAGAAAATATCCGTCACGAAATCGCAGCCATCTGGGAGAATACCTGCAGAGCCGTCATAGCAAATTTTAGTGCTCGAATAAACGAATGCCGTGAACGCAACGGTTTACATTTGGACGATGTCATTTTTAAAAAATAAATTCCCAAACAGTGTATTTTAATATGTAATAAACATTTTTTCAATAAACATCTTACTTTTTTTTTAATCGATTTTTTAAATGTGAACGTTCTTTTGAGACACCCTGTATTAGAATACTGTCTGTTCAGAGGTTCATTGAATCATTTAAAGGCCAAGAGAGTCACTATTGTCGACCTAAAAATATGAATAGAGTGTATCTTTCATCGGAACTAAACATAAGGTACCTGGGTCGAATATGGCCAGTCGGTAAATATGGCCACACACTCATATAAGTATGAATACACCACTACAAAAAACAAAACGCGATGTGTTACACGATCGGGCCCGAGGAACGTTCCCGAACGGCGCCCCTTCCCGCGCTCCCGCGCACTCGCCAGTCGCTCAGAGGTCGTTGAAGTGTAAGGCTGCGTCGATTTTATAAAAAGACTTCGTAAGTTTTTGTTTATATATTCGTTAATATTGGATATTATTGCGTTGTTTTACTGTCTAAATGCTGTTTGACTATAGTATTATGACATTTTAATGTGTGTTTTCCAAAGTAGTGATCAGTTTTTGTTTCATGTTATAAATAAGACAAAATGGCGTTACGGAAAATATGGCCACTGGCTGGCCATATTTACCATATGAATTTTATAGATGTATTTTTTTGTTTTAGACAAAATGGGACGTTACAACAAGGCTCGGAGTATGCGAGGAACATGGACCATGGAAAATATGATTAAGGCCATGAGAGATGTTAAAAATGGTAAAAAAGTAGCAACATCTGCAAAACTACAGAACTTTTGACAATTTCTTTTGACTGTTGAAAAAATCAAGCACTTCCTAAATTACCAGATCAGTCTGCCTATTATAGTCGACAATTTAGTTTCTACCACTTCGCTATAGTAGCAGGAAACTCGAAGGCAAAATTGACGCCAAATAATGTTTATTCCTATTACTGGGACGATACAACCCATGCAAAAGGCAGTAATGAAATAATCAGTGCTGTTTACCACTTTCTGCAAAATATTAATATAACTGACAATATTAAGGTATTAAGAATAATATCAGATGGATGTGCTGGACAGAACAAGAATACCGGAATGATCTCAATAATCAGTAAATGGCTTTACTCAGAATCGCCAAGGCACATTAAAAAAATCGAATTGATTTACCCAATCGTTGATCATTCGTTCATTCCCCCAGACAGGGTATTCGCCAATATTGAAAAGGTTCTTAAAACTAAAGAAGTCATTACATCACCATCTGAATTTATGTCCGTTTTGCAAGAGCATACACAATGTACAGATCTAGCATCGATTCCTATATATGACTGGAAGACTACTTATCAAAATATTATAAAACCTACTACTAGTTGGCATTTTGCTTTTATGATGTGTAAACGAGTTTTTATCACCCGTACTAAGACTGAAAATGTGTTTGTGCAAGCAATCGGACGAGGAGGCAAAGAATGTGTCCAAGGGAAAGAATCGGGTGATCCATTAGCCCCCCGAGATGCCGGCGAGCGTGAGAACGACACCCGCAGAGAGTACGAAAAGAAGAATATTCATCCGTAAGTTTTTAACAATATTTTTAACAGTCTAATGACAGCAGGATGTGATAAGTTTTTAATATAGTTCATCTTCTTTTAATAGATTACCATCTGATGATGAGGGGAAGCCGTCGAAGAAGCGACCAGCATCAGTCCCCTCGAAGAAGCCAACGACGATTGAATCGATCACCCCACCAGCGCATGTAACGGCGAAAAACTGTTCGGGGAGTCCGACGACGAAGAAGACACACCGACTCCGACTGGTAAACAACTTATACCTTTGCAGTCGGTGTTTGTTAATAAGGTGGCCACGGGTGTGTCCAAACAAATTATGTCGGACAAACATGGCACTCACTACATTGAGGTAAAGGTGTACCGGTGTTCGGAAATCGAAACCATTCTATCCTTAATAGGTGGCGTTATGCGATTTATACTTTAAAGTGAAGAACGGACACCGATTCACAATTATGGCAACATCATATCAATGTGGTGAATGCTGCGAGAAAGGAATGACGCGGGGTTCGCAATACAATGTAATGTAACATTAAAATTAGAATTATTTTTTAGTTTTAAGCATTATATTCTTTAAAGATCTAATTAAAATATGAAATTATTATCGATTATAAGTAGATAATAATTAAAAGTATTTTAATTTATTTTTGATAATTTTCTTTGTTTACAGTTAAGACTCCATTTCATTATCCTATTAGACAGTGCAAATGCGCTATCACCAAAAAATCCAAAAGGCCAGTTGTGATGTGCTTTCCATCTATTCTTCCTAGGCAGTGCGGGAATTGCCAACGTTCTTGAAACTGTGATGCTATCCATTGCCACTGTTCTGCAGTGGTGGACCACTGAAATAACAATATATTATTTATATGTATTTCTTTTAGTATTAACAACTACTTAAGTAAGACCACTTAAAAATATACCTTTTGATATTAAAGAGGTGAAAAACCAGATGAATAAGGCTTTCAAAGCCAAAAGATTATGACGACACCGACTTTTTTTTTTTTTTAATTAAAAATTGGATGAAATAAAAGCGACAAATTGATGTACGACATTCACAGACTTTTGAATAATTCATTTTATTCTAACGACAACACTGTTTATTTTCGGGAAGTCCCCCATATAGCGCGATATGGTTGGAGAATATTACGCGAGCGAATTCGGTAGGTGTTTTTCGATTGCTGTAAGTATTTGAATTTATATGAATACTTAGAACTTTTAATCCCACTTGCGCTATGATAAAAAAACATAATAACGATATGTATAAAAATATCGAAACAATTATACAGTCTGATTCTGATTAAAAATTATTTTTTTTAACTTTGAGATTCCAACTTATACTAATTATAAGTACAAGGTAATCCTACCGTATTTCAATCTTGTCATCAACATAATTTCTGAAAATCTACCGTATTTTTAGAAGAATTTTACCATCTGCTAGATTTCCGAGTTGGCAGCACTGCTTCACGCGGTTTTTTTTTGCGTGATTCTGAGTTATTTACTGACAAATAAGGTCGAAAGTCCTATATATAACTTCCTATTGAATGAAGTTACGTTAAAAAGCCGTCAAACCATTCGTTTTCGTTCATAGATCTGGTGAAAAGTGATTCAATAGTTCGGTCATTTTAGCGGTTCAATGGGTTTTACGATTGCGACAAATAAAAAGTTTTTTGTAAGTGTTATATCCAATAAACGTAAGTAAAACATTATTAGTTAATGTTGTAGTAGAATTGAACAAAAACTCCAAAAATATTACGATATTAGTATGTAAAATCATCTGAAAATCGATATAAACCTCGATGCCGACCGTCGGCACCAACAAGTGTTGATTTGAACAACATATTATCTCAGTATTATTGTTTTACTAAGAATGCGGTTTATTTATAGTTTTGAAGGTATTTTTATGGAGATTTCAAAGAAATATAACATCGGCACCGAACACGTAGGGGAGGTCAGCTCAAAGCGGCCATATGAGGCAAAGCGGCCAAGCTACGTATTTCGTTTGTTTTAAACGATGGCGCGACGTTGCCGCTCCGTGGCATAGCAAACGTCCCGCCCCCCTTCGGGCAGTGCCATTGTGTCTGAATGAGATGAATGAGATGAAATCTGTTTTGGGACGTTTCATTAAAAATATGCAAGGTAAGTTCTATCTGTTTTGATGAAAACTCATTGTATTTACACACTTTTGTTGTGCGCGTATGGTTACTTAACTAATTAACTTTGTTTTTGTAGTATTTGTTCTGAATTGTGATAAAAAGTTTGAGAGAATTTACATGTTAACCAAAATGGCAGATAAAAGGCAAAGCGGCCCGGGCAAAACGGCCAGCTGACCGGTTTGCCCTTATTCAATGTTGATGCCTAATATGGTACTTGTCACACAGACGTAGTAGTATATTTACTTATTTATTTTGTTTATTATTACTTATAATTCTTGTTTCAAAAGTGTGTTTTTAAGTTCGTTAGTTTCTTCGATGTTTGTCTTTTTTTCACGAAGCATTTTACGTGATTTTTGCTTTGAGATACTAGATAGATTGAAGAGTAACTTAGGGTACTTTTCACTTTTTGGATGTATCTATAGTCTTACATGTTATATTATTTTGTTTAGATGGTGAACAATTACAAAAAAAAGACGATTCAGGGGTCATGGGACGAAAGCACGATGGTACAAGCTATTGCAGAGGTGCAAGAAAAGGGCGCTTCAGTGAAATGTACGTCAATTAAATATAATATTCCTCGCACGACTTTCAGAAGGCATTTAAAAACAGGATCTGTTAAAAAGACACTTGGCAGATTTACTACGGTGTTTACTTTTGAGCAAGAAAAAGAGCTCTTAGAGTATGTCTTCCACATGGATAATCTTTTTTTTGGCCTTACAATGGAAGATTTTCTGCAACTCGTATATCAATATGCCGAAGTAAATAATATTAGTAATCCTTTCAAGAATGGAACCGCCGGTCACGATTTTTATAAAGGATTCATCACTCGTCACCCGGGCTTAACTTTACGAAGACTTCAATAGCTTCAATAGACCCCAAATCTATAGATTTTTTGACCTTTTGGAGGGTGAAATAGAGAAGCACAAAATTGATGCAACGCGTATTTATAACATGGACGAGACTGGCATACAAACTTCTTCCAACAAACCTCCTAAAGTTTTAACAAAACTGGGTAAAAAGCAAGTGGGTCACATTGCCAGCACCGAGAGAGGAAGAACGTCGACGATTATTTGTTGCTGTAATGCTGCGAGATCGTTCATTCCACCATTTATAACAGGAAAGGCGCACAGGAAGGTTTGGTAAAACAAGCTATAAAAATGACGGCTTCATCAAATGAAAAGTTCCTCCCATGTAAAGGCGGTGATACAGTCCGAGTAAAAATTCCTGACGTGGACAGAGGTAGAGGCGACTTTCCCAATGTGTTAATGGTTGTACTTGAATGTAACGACAAGGGGTTATACAAATTAGGAAACAAATACGGCACTATAACAGAACTATTTTCAAGAAATCACTACGCCAAATAGCCAATGCACAATCGACCTCTGGTGGGCAAGGCTATAAAAGATGCCACTGCAAAACCAAATGTGGCAACAAAAAGTGCTTCTGCAAAGCTGCTGGTATTTTGTGCAACTCAAAATGTCACTCAAGTTTAAGTTGTTCTAATAAATAGTTTATGTTACTTTATAAAAGTGTGATTTATAATTATAATAACATTCTTTAAATTATAATATGCAACTATTGTCTGTTGTTAAAAAAATGTTCCTGATTGTTCCTGTTATATTAAAAATTGTACTTCTAATAATTTGTGTTAATTATTACAATGTGATTTATAAGAATAAAAAAACTCTCTACGTTTCTTTTATTTGGATGTTTTTTAATATCTAAAAAAGCTCTGCCGATAGCATGCCGGCTACAACTATGTGCAGCCAATCCCTGTTAGATAAAACTAAGACACGCGCTGCTGCTGCAGACGCTGTGAGTCACACTCGCTAGTAGACCTGCAGTAGATCAGCAGCACCTGGCGCTCACAACCTGCAGAGGCGCGTGCCTCGCTATGCCCTCCACCCCGCGCCGCTGCTGCAGATGCTGTGAGTCATGAGTGTAACGCGGGGCCGAAGGCTTGGCGGGACACGCATCTAAGTTAGTCGGAAATACACAAGTCGGAAATACACAATCCAATAGGGATTGTCTGGACCTAGTTCTAGCCGGAACGATATCGGATAGACCTAGTTTTATCCAACAGGGAATGGCCGAACCTAGTTGTAGCCGGCATGATGAAGGCTAGACCTAGTTTTACCCGAAAACAATCGGCTCGTACTAGGTTTAACCAAGAGTAAGTGGCTACACCTAGTTCTAACCGGCTAAAACTAGGTGTAGCCGCACTTCGGGTATTAGCCGTAACATATATATATATAAATAATTGGAATCTCGGAATCGGCTGTAACGATTTTCATGAAATTTGGTATATAGGGGGTTTCGGGGGCGATAAATCGATCTAGCTAGGAATCATTTTTAGAAAATGTTTTTTTATTCGTGTTTTATCGAAACTTTTTTTTAATCTGAAAAATATGACTATTCCTGACATCTATTGGCGAACTACTAATACTATTTTTTGTGAGCAATAAAGTTTTTCCAGCAGATGGCGTTGTTAAGTAACACGAAGTCAATGAGTGTTTGCTTTGAGGTAAGACTAAGTAAAAAAATAAAAAAAATACCGAGCAAAGCTCAGTCATCCAGGTATTTTAATTTAATGCTGTTAACTACACAATTATATTTCAATTTCAGAATGCCATTCAAAATAGTAAGAACATTAGAGAAAGGAAAATACCGCCACTAGATTGTTCCTTCTACATGGGAATCTAATAACATTGTAAAATGGCTAAAAGAAACATTTCAAAACTTCAAAGATCAAATAAATGACAAAATGACAAAGTCCAAGCAACAAGAAATTAACTTGAATGCACTTGTGGAACAATTGGTATGTATTACTTTTTTTAGACTTCTAAACAAAAAAATTAAAAGTCTTCCAGTCTGTGCGTCCGTCTGTCTGTCCGCCATCCGCATGATTCATCTCGAGAACGGTGTTTAGAAGTCGCCATTTAAGTTCACTGAAGTGAACGTTCCTATTTGTTTTTTTGTGAAATTAAGTTTTTGTTTCAAAACTTGAGATGGTATCCATAAAACCGATTGTGGAGCGTACCTACAAATAATTGTTCTGGATATTTCTACTTATGGCACAGCGTTGGAGAGGTACGTTTCATTCTATTTGTTATATTATTGTATATTTATATGAATTCAATTGAATTACTTAAAAAAAAAACAACTTTATCACCAATTCACTTTAATTGAATATTTATTGATTTTGTTAATGGTTGTGTATAATTTATTAAATAATAAATAAATAATATGTGTAAATATTTGTATAGATTACGAATAAAATAATATTCGATAACCCGAAGGACCATCAAGAGTATATAATTAATGACATACAAATAGCCAAGCTGACAGAAGACTATGAAAACAAAAAAATTGATTACTAATTTGTGGTGCTTAAACAAAAAAAAATGACTTTTTAATATTTTCACCTAGTTGATTTTGTACGTAATTTTATATTTTATAGTTAATTTTTGTAATTTTGTATTTTATTGTTAATTTTTTGTTATGTAAAATTTAGTTACAGACACATATTTTATTGTTAATTGCAAATATTCATATATAACCTTTATTTACATACCTTTTATTGTACAAATATAAAATCTTTTATTGTATAGTAAGAACACGGTACGGTACACTTGCTTTCTGCCCATTGGGAACTAAACCGAAAGTTTGTATAATATTGATTTAATTTCTTTAAGTGAATAGGTATTTCTTGTTTTTTTTTTTATATTATCCTCTATATTGATTTGTTGATTTTTATAATTTTACATGTTTTATTTAGGTACCTCTAAGAATACAAATTGAACTTAACCTGGTAACTCTTCTAAATAATTCATTTATATTTCACCTCTGTTCAAATACCTCTACTGTTTATTAAAAATATTGTACACTAGCTGTAATAAACCCAATGAAAACGGAACCAAAACTATGATCTAGATTTAATTTCAATGTATGAATAGGTTTTTTTTGTATTCCCAAAGCCTATATTGATTTGTTATTTTTTTTATTTTACATCTACTGTAGTATTGTACGCATAAGGGTGTTTGAACAATTTTGCATGTCCAAATTATAATTATGTAAATTTTTGTTGTTCTTTGATTTTTTAATTTTATTACTTTGTAGGTTTTAAATTCAAAACAATTCAGAGTATTAACAAAAGACAAAAAGAAAATAAATGATTATACAAACAAAATCAACTAACTTTTTATTTCACCTAATATTTCTATACAATTGAACCTACTTATTCATATTTAAACCAAAAATACATAGTTCAGACTAACATCATTTATTATTTTGTTTTAACAATTTTAATCGCAACAGTACCTACTCAAGAAATTCGCAAAAACAAATAAAACATCATGAGCGTCACGGCCGAGAGCGTCGCGGACAAACAAGGATTAAAATTCGTGAGCGTCGCGGCCGAGGGTCTCGCGGAATGAGAGCGTAACGGCCGGACCCATTACATTTGTGATTTACCACCTTTAAACAAAAATAAAACAATTAACGTAATTTTATTTTTTTCTTTTACGGGGGAGGTGTAAGATAGGTATGATTTATAGCGAATAAACCAGTATTGTCTAAGCATTCGGTGGTTTCACTCCTATCGCAAACTCCTAACCTTACAATAGTATTATTGATGTCTCCTTACTCACTAAACATAATGTACTACTTAGTGTAAGCGAGATAGCACTACGATCATTCTAACCAATTAGGAAGTGTTCTGAGCCTCGCGTGATCGAGTTCGCGAACCGAATGAACCTACCTTCAGTCGGCCATTTCGTTCGAGGCTCTGAGAGAGGCAAGGTGTCTTTATTGTCTGTCTACTGGGTCACTCGATTTTATCGTAAGTATTTTCAATTGTTATTATATTTTAGAGCATAAAACAATAGAAATATGGTCTTATATGATACACAATTGCTAATTTATTTCTTATGTTTAATCATTATTTAATTAAAATACTTATACAACTAAATGTCTCCTGAGTCACTTGTGCCCTGGCTTACTATCAAGGTTACCCAAGATAAAATTTGTGGTGACCCAAAAGACTTTACATTGTTTTTTTTTAATATTTGGGTATATCTTTATTTCTTTTCATACCAGAAAATAATAATTATTAAGTTGTTGATAAACTTAAATAATTATTATTCTTCGAGTGTTAAATACAACATAACATACTGATTTTCATCACGATTTTTTATCATGTATTATTTTTTCGCATGGCTTATTTGCTTAATGCTTTTTTATTTTATTTTTAAGGTAAAATGGCACCATTAACATCAGCTGAATAGCAGAGAAGGTATAAAGAGAAATTAAGGATGGACCCAGTAAAATACGAAGAATATAAAAGAAAGAAAAGAGAACACTATCATGCAAAGAAAAGGCTAGTGCAAGATTTGACACCAAAAAAAAATCCAACGCTAGAGTTATCTGGAAACTGAGAAAAAGAAACTTAAGTCAAAAGAAGAAAAATCTCATAAATATTCTGGATAATACACCTCCAAGTTCCCCTTCCATACTACAGGAACAGGACAGAGTTGATTCACCGATTATTGCTGAATTCCACAATGCTCAATCACCAATCTCAACCAAAATAAATAACTCTGAAAAAGAAAATTGAAAAAATGAAGCAAAACTGTGAAAAATACAAAAAAACGTCTACAGAGAACTGAAAAAAAAAAATATGCCAAAGAAAGAACCAAAACCTGACAATCAAATTAAATATAAAATGCTAAAAAATGCCATAAAAGAGAGATACCAGAAAATTCATAAAAACCGAGAAAAGAAAGTATTTATCCAAATTTTCAAAAACATTGCCGGACGTGCCAAAGAAGAAATAATAAAGGAATCTTTAGGACTGCAAGGAAAACTAAGAACTACTGTAAGAGAAAGAAGTACTGCAACAAAATTAAAGAAAATGCTGCAAGATTTTTTAGTTAGAGACGACATATCGAGAGCAACTTCAGGCAAAAAAGAGACAGTAACGAGAAATAAGATAAAGGTTCAGAAAAGATTCTTATTGGACACTATGAAACATTTATACAAAATATTTAAACAAAAGAAACCAGATACAAAATGTTCGTATTATTATTTCACTAAAAATAATATTTAAACAAGAGAAACCAGATACAAAATGTTCGTATTATTATTTCACTAAAAATAAGACCTTTTTTGTTATCAAGCCTTCAGTAGACGGCCGTAAAATGTGTCTATGCAAGTTGCACGTAAACATCACCTATAAAGCGCAGGCAATAAAAAAAACGTGTAATTAAACTGACGATTTAAACACGCTTATTTTGTCAACTGTTTGCGACCCAAATCTTCAAGCATGTATGTATGGCACATGCCAAGAATGTGGTAGCAAAGAAGTGAAGCATGATTTAGCTAAAGATACAGAAAATTTAAAATGGTTTGAATGGGGCCGAGAGGAAGAAATTTATGAAAAAGATGGAAAATAATGAAAGCCATAAAAACTGTGAAACAAATCAAAGAAGGTGTGGTCAAAAATGTAATAGAAAACTTTAAAAGAGAATTTCAGTTATTTAAAAAACATATCTACAATATCAAAACACAGTTCAAAAACTTCCGGTTGGCATTGAATGATTTACAGTTAGACGAAGTGATGATTGTAGCTGATTTTAGTGAGAATTATAATTGTAAACACCACCAAGAAATTCAAGCGCATTAATTGGCGATTTAAGCGATTTAATTGGACAATGAAATATGTCATGTTTGTTCCTAAATCTATAGCCATGAATATGCACAACATTAGATTCTTGTAATTGCTTAATCTCTTTTATTTCCAAAATGTCACTGTCATTCGTCATGCAGTATCTGTCCTGAAGTTTAGGTGATAATACATAAGTATTAAAATGAAGCGTTGTACGATATTGACTCTGAGATAGAAAAGGCTCAGTATTCTCAGATCTTTTATGTAGCATCTGAGACAAATTAGGCGAATCAACCATCTTTTTCTCAGTGATTCTTTTCGCTGTATCATATATTGCCCTGCCTGAGCATATTTTTAATTGTGTATAATTTATTTTCGAATGGATAAGCGTTAAAAGTAAGCAGCGGCCCAAATTTCTACACTTCATCTACTACGTGCATTAAATTGTGAACATTGCTGGTCGCAAAGTCGATGCCATAAAAAAATTTAAACTGATCCACAAAACACTGAAACAGCTGTCTAGCTATTGGTAAATACCTGGTAAATTTGCTTACTGAACATATAGTTGTCGCACAGAAAAACATTAGAAAATGTTGGTACATATCTTCACGAAGGATTGATGTCCTTCGTGAAGATATGTACCAACATTTTACTCACTATACTCAGATAATGTAAAAAAGTCCTAAATTCTGATCCTTTCCAGTGCGCGAGGCAATCAAGTGTGCGTATTGACCGGTGTATTTCCGAAAGCATTCTACATTTCATCAAGAACTCGTTCATTTTAGTGATATCCCTTGCACACCATTTTGTAGTATAAATCCAAAAGTTTCAATTACGCCATCCCACGAATAGTCGTTTCATGATACCTAGATCAATCAGATGTAGTGAATCTCCAACAGGAATGTCTTGAACCATGTCGATTGGTAATTCTAATAGTGGAGAATCAGCTTTGTGATAAGCTCCATATTTATTAGCCCTAAAATCTTCATAATTTCTATTAGGAAACTTTCGCGCAGAAAAAAACACTGTATGTGGAAGTTTCCGAAAAGAAAAGAATCGTCAAAGCTGATAAAAGGTGAGTTATAGCAGTTTACTTACTTTTGATTTACTGATTCAATATTGTAATTTTTGATGTAGAGTTAAAAATTTATAGATAGGTTCATTAGGTTCGTAGGTTATTCACAGGTCGCATTCAACGGCTTCCAGAGACAACGATTCAAAGGTTCCTAAGAAGCAGTCACCAGCCCCCCACTCTTCAAAGAAAAAAATCATCGTCAACGATCAAACCCATTACGCCCATCAAAGTTACTATGAATGACCTCGGGGACGATAGTGAGGGTGAGGAGTCTGAGCCTACAGCAAACAGCACTTCAACGTGTAGTTGAAGTGCTGTTTGCTGTAGGCTCAGGCACCTTTGCAATCGGTGTTTATTAATAAAGTAGCAACGAGTCTCTCTAAGCAAATTTTACCTGACAAGGAGGTTACCCACTATGTGAAGATAAAAGTTTATAGGACGAGTGATATCGAGAATGTGATACCCATTAATAGATGGCGTCACTCAGTGTCGTGCTTTAAAATGAAAACAAATACCGACACCGATTTCTGGCAGCATCTTGCCAATGTGGTTAGTGCAGCTAGGAAGGAATTCCGAGGCGTGCCCAATTCATATACTTCGAACTTTAGCATACAGCCGTAGTGAGTATAACTAACTACATTGGTCAGATAATAATATCTAATGCCTGCCTATAAACTTTGATTTCTATATAGTAGGGATGCGATAGGTATACATGTTAATTGTAAGTGTAATATTGTTATAATATTATAATGTAGACTTACTTAACTGGAAGGAGGCAAATTACTCACATTCAAAGAACTAATCCAGTAACAGGTATTAATGTCTGTCATGCGTCCAGAGAGAGAGAGATTAGTTTTTACTGGTGTTCCACAAGGTAGTGTGTTAGGCCCGCTTTTATTTATCATCTATATAAATGACCTACCTTCTGTCACCAATCATTTTATGACAATGTTTGCCGATGACAGTACAATTTTATTTACTTTTGACAATTTAGCAAACGCTGAGTATGAGATAAATAATACATTACAAACTGGTTGACAATTAACGATTTGACAATGAACTTATCCAAAACATTCCTCATAAACTTTAAACAAAGAAATAATTCTCCATTAAACATTGACATAAATTATTTAGGCACTTCAGTAAAAGAGATAGAAACCACAAAATTTTTGGGATTGATGATAGATAATAGGCTAACGTGGAAACCTCACATAGATAATTTGGTGAAGCGTCTAAACCAATTTTCGTATGCACTTTCTATGTTGAGAAAAGTTTCAAATATTAAAACACTATTAACTGCCTACCACGGATATGTTGCATCCATACTAAGATACGGTATTATGTTTTGGGGCAATACCACAGACAAATCTATAGTCTTTAGAGCTCAGAAAAAAATACAGATCAATGTTCTGCCTTAAACAAGACGTTTCATGTTTATCATATTTTCGTAAGCATTCAATTCTGACACTACCGTCAATGTACATAAGTGAGATTGCAATGTTTGTTAGAAATAACTCACCTAACTTTAAGGCATATCCTACTGGTAGCCGTCTTGAAGGCAATCTGAAGACAACCAGTAAAAGCAAAGGTCTTCTTACAACTAACCTAAATCGATCAGAACTATAAATCATAATAAACGTTTTAAATCTGCACTCAATGGCTTTCTTGTTGAAAAAGCATATTACGACATTAAAGACTTTTTCAATGATCACTCAATTTGACATTCTTTTTTAATTTTAACATTTTTATGCAATTGTAAATTTTATTTTTATCAAATTATTCATCATTGACATTTAATATAGTTTAGCATTGTATACTACGCAATTGCCAATGTATTATTCGAATTTAATTTAATTGATGACCATGCTTTTTCCCCATTTGTCATTTTGTGAACTAAGTAACTATTTTGTGTGTAACTCATCTCAAATGTTCATTTGCCGCTAGGCGAAACATGGCTGTACTAAATAATTTTATAATAACACCATTTGTATTACCTGTGTTTATGGACAAATAAATGAATATGAATTAAGTTTATTATTATTATTGAAAAATATATCTCTCGTATTTAAAAAATCGTTTCTTTCTTTTACAGTTATCCCCATCGATTCTGCTCAAGAACCTATTACTAATAATGAAATTGTTAAATGTGATAAATGTGATATACAAGAAAGTAAAGATATATCAATATCGATATCATTTGAAAACAGAATTACATAAAATGAATTGTTTGATTGCAACTGAATTTAACAATATTTTTATCATTAATACGGCGCTTAAAAATCGAGTATTAGTTATTGTGTTAAAGCTGAAAATAAGATTTATTCATTACCAGAACATTTTTTATATGATTGTGAAACCGATATTTATAGACTTATAGAAATGAATTTACAAAAACACAAATGTCTGAAGATACAATTCGAATTATTCGCATTTTATTTATTACCGAAAACAAAAGTAAAGCAATTGAAATCATTTAATACGAAATATGAAATTGTACATGTCAGTTAATGAATTGAAAGATATATATAAAATGAAAACAATTGATACTATGAAAAGAAAACTTACTGAATTTGAACACTCTCGAGTCCGGTTGGACTTTTTTATCGCTGAGTCATTTAGAAATAAATATAAATAAATATTGTCCTTTGCGAGGAGGTACGTATATAAAACTACCTCCTCGCAAGGGTAATACTAAAAGCTGTATTAACGTCAAAAATAATGATGAGTTTTGTTTCTTTTGGAGCATCCTAGCTGGGCTTTGTCCATGTGATAAAAACTCGGATAGATGTAGCTCCTATCCACATTTCTCAAATATATTTAATGTGAATGGAATGAAATTTCCTCCATCATTTCAAGATATAAAGATCTTTGAAAAGAATAACTCAAATATAAGTATTAGTGTGTTTGGCTTAGACAAAAAGAGTAAATATGTGACTGGACCTTTATATATGAGTACTAATAAAAGAACTAATCTTTAAATAATTTTAATTTACTATATATTGAAAACAATGGAAAAGGACACTACTGTTTAATAAAAAATCTGGTGAAATTAGTTCGAAGGCAAATAACAAAATACAATGGTAATGTTTATCTCTGTGAATCATGCTTGCAGTGTTTTAGCAGTAAAGAAAAATACATAAAACATTACTGTTCCAAAGTTTTGCAAGTATTACCGAAACCTGGTACTTATTTAATGTTTAAACATTTTGAAAGACAACAAAAGGTTCATTTTATAATATACGCTGATTTTGAGAGTTTATTAGAAAAATATTCAGATGCCTCACAGAGTGCGAACACTACAAAATATAAAATTCATAAGCCTTCATGCTTTGGCTATTATGTTAAGCCCCATCCAAAACCACAATTTATCGCTGGTTTGCTGAATTTCAACGTGGACGTGTCAAGCTCAGTGATGATCCCCGTCAAGGTCGTCCAAAAACTGCACTCACGCAAGAAAACGTTGATGCTGTGCGTAAGCTGATTGAGGAAGATCGACATGTAACATACCGCAAAATTCAGGCAACTTTAGACATTGGCATGAGTCAAATACAAATAATCTTGCATGAACAATTAGGTGTAAAAAAGTTGTTTTCCCGATGGATACCGCATTCGCTCTGTGAAGAGCAAAAAGCGGCTCGCGTTACTTGGTGCGTCAGAACTCTCGAAAGATTCCTCGCAGGATCCTCAAATGCTGTATACAACATCGTATCAGGTGACGAATCCTGGATATACGCGTACGAACCCGAAGTAAAAAACCAGTCACGAGTTTGGGTGTTCGAAAATGAGTTAAAGCCAACAAAAATGGTTCGTTCACGGAGTGTTGCAAAAAAAATGGTGGCCACGTTTGTCTCCAAAACCGGCCATGTTGTGACTATTCCTCTTGAGGGACAAAGAACGGTTAATGCAGAATGGTATGCTAGCATTTGTTTGCCACAGGTCGTTTCTGAACTCCGTAAAGAGAACTGCAGCCGCCGCATCATCCTCCATCACGACAATGCGAGTTCTCACACCGCGAACAGAACAAAAGAGTTTTTAGAGCAAGAAAACATAGAATTATTAGACCATCCGCCGTACAGCCCCGACCTAAGCCCTAATGATTTCTATACTTTCCCTAAAATGAAGAATAAATTGCGTGGTCAGAGATTTTCATCACCTGAAGAAGCTGTGGACGCCTACAAAACGGCCATTTAGGAGACCCCAACATCCGAATGGAATGGTTGCTTTAATGATTGGTTCCATCGTATGGAAAAATGTGTCAAATTTCGCGGAGAATACTTCGAAAAGCAATAAATACATTTTTAAATAGTAATGTTGTGTCACTTCCTTGATTCCCGAAATTTTTAGTGCCGCCCTCGTAGTTTTGCTGAATCTGGTGTAAGTTGTAAAGATTTTGATCGTTACTGTGAACAGTTTTTAGCAGAAGTGGAAAGTTTTAAAGATTTGTCGCTGAACACAGATGAAGATAATGAGATCGTAAGAAATGAAGAATTTGAACCCGATGTCGTCAGAAAGAATCCAGAAATTTACGACTGGATACTAGTGCAATTTACAACTAAAAAGTCTAATAAGTATTTCGTAGGGAACATCATTTCTATTACTGAAAATAATATACCTAATGTAAAATTTTTGAGAAACATTAAAAACAGTAGGTTTTTATGTCTTTTCACTATCCAGACGTGGAAGATATATCGGAAGTTTGCGATGATTTTGTAATGTTCCTTAAGAAACCTGATATATCCCGCAGAGGCCATGTTACGTTTAAAGAAAATTTAAAAAATTACAGTTACAGTGCGATTTAAAATCCTTTAAATCAGATATTGATACTATTAAAAGTAACCTTAAATCCATTAATGACGATATGAAGAATATGATAGAGACCCTAAACACAACACAAAATAATCAAGCCATAATACATAATACACTGCAATCCCTTGTGTTACAAGTGACTAAACTAGAAGTTATAAATGAAGAATTCATTAAAAAATTTATTACAGAGAAACAAAATGACTCATTGGTGTTATAAAGATTTAAAGGATTTAGAAGAGTTCGAGAAAAAAATATTGGATTCTGATTATAAAGCAGATTTACAAAGAAAGTTAAGTGTGTTGTGCTCTAAAAACAAGTGCATATACTATTATTGATTTAATATTCGAGAGACAGTTTTTTAAATCGTGTTCATGGACTGGAGCTTCACGTTCCCAAAATGAACCTACAGAAAATATCTGTTTCAAAAGTTTCTCTAAAACCATAAGTTTCTTTTTTGAAATAATTCACAAGCAAGATTCGTCGTTTCATCTAACTGAATGTCATAAATTTTTTAAAACAATTTTGAGAAATGCTGAACAACGATGCAAAACAGAACCAAAACGAGCTTCTACAAAAAAATGCAGAGGAAAGATAAGCATTAAAAATACTTCTGAAAATCTGGAAACAAACGAAACGCCTCCTGAGCAACCTCCACCAATCCTCTGGTAACCAAATAGAAGTTGAAGATGTTGCATGGGAAATATTTTTCTGAAATGAATGCTTCTAGGTACTTGTAAACTAAAAAAACCGGTCACAGCTGACAACAGGGATGACCCTTCCTTACAAAGGTAAAAAGGCTGGCAACAGGCGTCAATACAATGCAAAGAAACCAAAGAAGTGGGGCTTCAAAGATTTTGTACGAAGTGGAGTGTCAGGATACGTCTACGACTTCCTTTTGTATGGAGGTGACGATACCTTCCGCAATATACAATTCAGCCCAGAGGAACAGTCGTTAGGTTTTGGAGGTAAAGTATTAGTGGCTCTTTGTCAATCGATCAAAAAAAGGCCATGTTTTGTATATTTCGACAACTACTACACATCTCTCGAGCTAGTAGTGTACTTGAGAAATGAGCTGGATATATTCAGCCTTGGTACTGTAAAAGCTAACCGCTTGCGAGGGTGTCAAGAGAAATTGGATACAGACAAAGTGCTAAAAAGAAAAGGTCGGGGATCATTTTCGCAGATAGTTTGTAATCGCAATAAAGTTTCAGTCGTAAAGTGGTTAGATAATAAGCCCGTTACCTTGGCTTGTTTATTTGCTGACGCATATCCAGTTAGCAAAGTAAATAGATACTCCAAAGAACTAAAAGCATGGACGAATGTGGATTGTCCTCAAGTTGTAAAATTTTATAACATGCATATGGGAGGTGTTGACTTGGCGGACATGTTGATAGCCTTGTATAGGACCCAAATAAAAAGTCGGAGGTGATATATGGGCATTTTTGCACAGATGATAGATATCAGCGTAAATAACGGATGGATCTTTATCGAAGATATTGTGCCCAGAAAAATGTCAAGAAAACCATGTCACTCAAAGAATTTCGATGCCAAATTTCTTTGTCATTGGCATCCAAACCTATAGAGCAGTGGTGCCCAAGCAGTAGCTCGCGGGCACCTGGTAGCCCGCGGCCTGTTTTCTAGGCGCCCGCGAACAAAATCGCATAAGGAAGACACAAATTTTCAAAAATTAAATTGAGTAAAATAAATTAAATAAAAAATAACTAAATTACGCTATACGGTATGAGTCGTCGATAGATACGTATGAAATGAATATGCGTAGGCAGGTAGGCGACGACGGCGCGGCGTGAATACAAGTGAGAGTGAGAGGCTGTGTCGTCGCGTCGTCCTGCTCTCGCGCCGAGAAAGCGTTCGGTCTGTCTCGGCCGCGCGGCGCGGGCGGTCAGTCAAACGAGTCAACTCGAATGAGTTATACCGGTATATTGTTGTTATTCGCTCCGTGGCGTTCTTGTTAATTGTATATTTAATACCTAACTAGGTTCTGATTTGTGTCATAAATCTCCTTGCTGTAAAATGAGTGATGAACCTGGACCATCAAAGAAAAAGAAAATATATAACTTTAATATGGAATGGGAGGAAGAGTTTTTATTTACGAGTGTTAGCGAGAAAGCTATTTGCTTACTCTGCAATGCTTCTGTAGCGGTACCAAAGCGGTCGAACGTCGAACGTCATCATAAAAGTCTCCATGCGAATTTCAAAGGTAGGCATATTTATATGCAAGTAATATAAACAGCTTTTACGAATTTTTATTTGGATTTCGACACTTAATATTACATGTTATCATCCTTGGTTTTAAATTTGTTATGTAAATAAAATGAAAAAAGTGTAGGTAGGTACATAATATCTACATAACATGTGTTTTTTTTATTATTTCAGATAAATATCCGCCGCAGTCTGCATTACGAAAGAATAAAGTTCAAACTTTGAAAGCTGCTCTACGCGCTCAACAAAATTCCTTTTTTACTGCTAAAAATAAATCAAAGGCTCACACAGAAGCATCTTTGAAAGTAAGTTACATTCTGGCGTCTCACAAAAAACCCTACTCTGACGGAGTTATAATAAAAGAAGCCATGTTGGGCATGGCAGAATCTTTGTTTCATGATTTTAAAAACAAAAACGACATCATTTCAGCTATAAAACAAGTGCCGTTATCGAGGAACACGGTAACACGACGAGTTGATGAAATAGCAAATGACGTCTTCGACCAGATGAAAAATGACTTAACAAAATGCGAGTTTTTTTCATGGCAAATGGACGAGTCGACGGATATTACTGACTCACCACAGCTTTTGGTGTTCATCAGAATGGTCTTTTCTGACTTTTCTGTTAAAGAAGCATTGCTGGCCAATTTGACGTTGGTAACTAATACACGAGGACAAGACATTTATGACGCAATAAAAAAGATGATTACTGAACAGAACATACCAATACAGAAACTGGTAGCCATGACTACCGACGGAGCGCCTGCTATGATCGGCAAAAATGTTGGATTTATTGGTCTGTGTGAAAAGGATGAAGATTTCCCTAAATTTAATTCCTATCACTGTGTTATACACCAGGAAAATTTGATTGCCAAAAAACTTAACCTTGGCCATGTTATGAGCATAGTAGTACGAATTGTGAATTTCATTCGTGGACGAGCGTTGAACCATCGTCTTTTCAAAGATTTGCTTGATGAATTGGACAGTGAACATGGTGATTTGATCTACTTCGCTGA
Organism: Idaea straminata; assembly: GCA_951213275.1. Lineage (NCBI taxonomy): Eukaryota > Metazoa > Arthropoda > Insecta > Lepidoptera > Geometridae > Idaea > Idaea straminata. Next base: position 2,321,559 of record OX577862.1, read on the forward strand.
AGTAAGGTGGCTCAGTCGTGGTAAAGTACTGACAAGATTTGTTAGTTTGATGACAGAAATCAAAATATTTTTGCAATCTAAAGATAGCTATGAAGAAAAACTCAATGATAAAGTATGGCTGGCCGACTTGGCATTTCTAACTGATGTAACTGCGAAACTAAATAAACTCAACGAAACACTTCAAGGAAAAGAAAAACACATCTCAGACATGATGAGCGCAATTTCAGCTTTCGTAAAAAAAATAGATCTGTGGAAAAGGCAGTTGGAGGAGAAAAATTTTCAACATTTTCCTTCGTTTACTCTCCTTTTGGACGCTGAATATCTTGCGGAGTATAACCCAGCTAAACATGTGGAGCTGTTTCACCAGTTAAAATCGGAATTCGAAAGGCGTTTTAACAACATTTTCTGTATGGAACCTCTGTTTATTTTTGTCAAAAATCCATTTATCGATAGCGATGTTTCACAACTAGCTTCGTTGATGGAAACCCATTGCTTCGTTAATAAAGCGGAAGCTGAATTAGAAATTATTACACTTCGCAGTGATATCATCCTTAAAAGCACAGACAACAAAAGCGACGAAGTTTTCAAGCTCATGGACCCTGTTAAATACAAAAACGTACATAACTGTGCTCTTATTGTTAAGGCATTTTTTGGGTCAACATATCTATGTGAACGTGCTTTTTCTCAACTAAAAATAATTAAAACCAAATATAGAAGTATGTTAACTAACGAACACGTCAAAAATTGTATGATTTTGGGGTGCACAGAAGATTACCAACCAAACTTTAAGAAGCTTTCTGAAAATGTAAACAGCCAAGTATCGCATTAGCTTTTTGCTGTTCCGGTCTATTCTGCTTGAAGTGTAGTAAATGTGTCATATTAACATAATAAATAAAAAGTTGTGTAATTGTATAATGTAGTTTCCTTTACGTCACTTATGTTTTTTTATTAACTCGGCAGTGCCCGCGTGGCGTATCGAGATTTTAAAAATAGCCCTTAGAGCAATACCAGTTGGGCACCACTGCTATAGAGCATCATCATGACGTTCCGTGTTGTAAAGAAAAAATAAAAAACCTGTAGTCCCTCGACCATTCGATGACACAAGGTATGATGGAGCAGATCACCTGCCAATTTTCGAAGAGAAAGGTCGTTGTCGCCTCTGTAAACAGGTCAACTAGCATTTTTTGCTCAAAATGTAGAACAAGATTATGTTTGACTAAGGCTAGAAACTATTTTTACGATTTTCATACTAAAAATTAAAAAAAATTTCGATTTGTTTTATTTTCGTATTAAAAATTAAACATTTTTCTCGATTTGTTTTATTTTTGTATTAGAACCTAATTTTGGCAATGTATCTCTACAGATACATTGTCATTTGCATATCGCACCTCCGCTCAAATAGTGTCATAACTGAACTTGAGCGGAGGTGCGATATCATTATATCCATATTTGGCAATGTATCCTGTTAGATACGGTTAATTTTCAGAAAACTACAAGATTCAGATTTTTTTTGTAGTATGCTAAATAAGTTACTTAATTGATATTTATCGAAATTTCTATAAAAATAAAAAAATAATTGTCATGCCAAATTAAGGGTTAAGAATTTGAGCATTTATTGCCATGTCTTTATGACATAGTACTGTAATATTTCGTTAACTTTGGTAAAGATTTATTTGTCAAGCTTTCGTAACTAATACGAAAGCTTGTTAAAGTTAAAAATTCATTATGGATGAGACTGATTGTTAAGACTTTAAAAATATCTAATTTTGAATAAACATAATTGTAATAAAAAACTGTTTTATTTAATGATATTTATCCTTAAAACTCACAGCGTATGTAACAATGGTAAGAAAAATATATCTGAGTTATATGTGATGCTAACTAGTGTACATTTTACATTTTGAACTTTGTATCCTCCGATTTTTCAATAGCAGCACAATCACATTTATAAATATTCAAAAAAGAAGATTTTAATGGTTTTTCGAAAGCGTCGTGGTTATTATTAAAACGATATCCCGTGATTTCTATTTCTTGTTTAATGATGTCTTTCAAGGTGATGGATTTCAATTCTACTACATGATTTTCGCTAGTAAGAAACCACTTGTCTTCATCTTTTGATGATTAAATATATGTTTCTATGTGCAAAACAAATAAACCGGTTCGCTGGTTCTTTTTTATAAATGGATAGTGTACAATTTCTTCGTTAAGATATTCAGTTTCGATCAACTGTTTTTGAATTATTCTTCTTGCAACTTGCTGTAAGGGTTATGTATGTTACTAGTAACGTAATCTCGCCCGTAGAACGTCTTAAAACTTTCAGTAAATTCTTCTAACATTTTTTTAGCAATCCGCAAGAGTAGAAAATGCTTTTCATTTGAACAAATCGTTATGGCACAAAACAAGTTTAAAAAATGATAAAATGGTTCGAATTTGAGCACGTGTTTCAAAATTATAACACTTAGATAATGCACTCCATTTGGCTAGGTATTTTCCCAACTTTCCATCACGCCATCCAATCAACAACCGCTTCATCAAGCCAAGGTCTATTAGGTGTAATGAGTCTGCCACAGGAAAATCCTCTATCATATCTATGTTTAGTTTCAACAATGGAGAGTCATGCTTGTGGTGTTCTTCATATTTTTTTAGCACGAAAGTCTTTATCGTTTCTTTTAGGACAATCGAACTTAGGAAATGTTACAGTGTTTGATTTATGTGAGTATTCACCAATTACTGTACATTTCAGACAGCCATGCTTTCCATTAAAGTTTGTGACACCTGTGAAAAATGTATTATAAAAAAATAAATTGAAGTTATGGCAATGATAGCATGAGATGACTCTAAAACAATATTCAAAGAAAATGATAGGGATATCAGTGCTATAACTGAATCTCAAATAATTAAAGTCCTTGATGTACCAAATATGATTATAACTGGTGATAGAATTAAGTATAAGTTTGATAGTGCCTTAGAGGTTGATGGATAAGTAATTATTATCTAAGTTAATTGAGTATATCAAGCACACTGATGCCCTTAAAACTCCAACTGAAATAATTAAGTATTATGTCAACTATTAGTACATTTGACTGTCTACTTAAGGAGATTTTCTTTTTTTGTGATGTTATCTATTAGTAGTTACCTAAGACAATATAAAAAAAATATTAATAACAATTAAAAGTATGTTCGTTATTGGAAATTTTATTACTTAAGATAATTTTATAAGATACATTGCATTCATATAAAAATTGTGATTGTTTTGTTTGATAAATATATATTTACTTTCATATAAACATAGTGTTTTCATTAAAGTGTCGAGCATTAGTGACTTTACTTTACTGTATTGGTTTTTTTTTCAGAAGAGTTATTGGAGATTATTGTTGAGAACACTAATATTTATGCGTTTCATACGCGTTCAAAAGCTTGGTCAGATGTCACAAAAGAAGAACTATAAACATATTTTGGAATGATTATACTAATGAGCATAAATCGGTTAGATGACATTGTTACATATTGGTCAACTGATGATTTTTTTAGAAAATTAGCAGAGTGATGCCACTAAAAAGATTTAAAAAAATTACACAAAATCTCCATATTTCAAACATTTCAACAGAAGCTCCTCGAAATTCTCCAAATTATGATAAATTGGGTAAAATTAGACCTGCTATTGAAATTCTAAACAAAACTTTTAAAGAATATGTAAAAGTGTTTTCTTATAATTCGATAGATGAAAGTATGATTAGATTCAAGGACCGTAGTCATATGAAACAATATATGCCCAAAAAGCCAATAAAGCGTGGTTACAAATGTTGGGCAAGGGCCGATTCTCGTACAGGGTATTTGTATGAATTTCAAATTTATACCGGGAAAGTTGATAGTGGCACTGAAGAGAACTTAGGGGCCAGAGTTGTATTACAAGTCATACATTGGTAGCCTTTGATAATTTTTTTACGAGTCTTCCGCTATTAGAGATACTGCATGAAAAACATATATACAGTGTTGGAACACTAAGAGTAAACCGGAAAGGGTTACCTGATATAATAACAGGAAAGAATCTAACCCGAGATCAAAAGAAGGATGCGGCACTGAATCCTGGGGAATTTCTTTACCAGTGCGATGGACCTGTAGGAGTAGTAAAATGGAAAGACACGAAGGATGTTTTTCTTGCAACCACTGCATTTGATCCGAAAGCAGTTGAATTGATTGAGAGAAAACAAAAAGATGGCAGCAAAAAGAAAATGTATTGTCCACATTCAATAAAAAAATACACTGAGTTTATGGTGGGAGTCGATCACTTTGATCATTACAGAGCATCATACCCTTGTGGCGACATACTTAGGTTAATGCAACTGGATCGAATAACATAGTCTAAGTCGGCAACGCCAGTTGCGTCCCGTCCACGCATCTGGACACTTGTATCGCGAACTTATAATTACTAATATAGTTTTATTAACACAACAGACTCTTTTATTTAATAGTAAATAGTGAACCTTCTGATTAGCCCTATTAGTCGATAATAGGCAAAGTGAACACAGAGACAACGGCCAAGCGGCAAAGTGGTGACCCCGATCAACAAAAAACCCCGACGAACAAAATAAAGTGACTTTGTAGTGAAAATACGGACTAAAAAAAAGTGTAATTAGGACGCAACTCCCTTCTGACGTGGACGGCCTCGGAAGGTACCTATCTACATACAAAGCAGAACAGTACATACATAGCAGAACAGTACACACAGCAGCTACAAAATGTTTACGACGCCAAAACGTGACGCAAGATCGACGGAAGCGAAAGAACCAGAACCAGAAGTTCAGAACGCACTAGCTGGTACAAGTTATAGCGAGGTGAAGGTCATGGACAGACAAGAGATGTCAGCGATTACAGTTTCATCGCGCATCCCAGATTTTTGGACCCAAATGCCTAGACTATGGTTCGTACAGATGGAAGGTACAGTACGATCCCAAAAACTGAGCGACGCAGCAAAATCCGATCTCGTAATATTGAAGCTGTCATGCGAGGCGCTACAGCAGGTGAGCGATATTTTGTTTTCTCCTCCTGAGAACAATAAATATGAAACACTCAAACAAAGATTGCTACAAGTATACGAAGAGAGTGCCGACAGGCAATTTTTTTTTTTTTTTTTTTTTTTTTTTTTTTTTTTTTTTTTTTTTAACATGTAACAAAAATGTTACATTAAAATCTCCGGGTCTCGTATGTAGTAGGTGTGAGAAAACGGTACATTCGACATCCAACTGCTCCAAACTAACCAACAAGCAGTTGGCGGCTCTTCGGAACTCGGATGGTCTAGAATGGAGTTGTCAAGAATGTCTGAGCAACGCTTCCAGGCGTTCCTCTTACTTTGTGACAGCTGAGGACAGTTCTGATGAAGAAGAAGGTCAAGAAGGTCACGCCTGTACTGCCCTGAATGAAAAAAAATTAATCGCGAGTATTTCTCGCGAGACGCAGAAGATCATCAAGGCAGAATTAGGGGATCTAACAACCGCCGTCGAACATATGAACGGTCAAATGGCGGATCTCGAAGATATAGTTAGAAAACAAGAAGGTACTATAAAATCCCTGCTTAATAAAAACGTCGAGCTGCTGAATAAAAACAAGAATCTTGAATTGAGAGTCACTGCGCTTGAACAATCTATGAACGAAGTAGACCAAAAAATGTTGTCCGGCACTCTGGAGATAGCAGGAATACCGGAAGCTCCGTATCAAGATGTTAATGATGTGGTGAAAAAAGTAGCGGAGAAATTAGAAGTTAATTCTGTTGAAATTGTAGCTGCTAGACGTCTGCAGAAACCTAAGGATCGTCCACAGCCGGGACATATCCTAGTTGAAGTCAAGTCCGGTGCAGTGCGTGCCCAGTGGATTACTTCTGCCAAAACCATGGAATTAACTGCGGGGAGTGTACTACCGACATTGCCCAAAGATCAGGCTACGCGTCGAGTATTCATACGAGAAGCGCTGACTCATCGTACAAAAGTACTCTTATATAATGCACAACTAAAACTAAAAGATACCTTTAAGTACGTCTGGTGCAAAGGAGGTATTATCTATGTTAAAAAAACTGATGATAAGAGTCGCCCTCACATAATTCGCTCGATGGCGGACATTGATGGTTTACTAACTCAGTAATATACTCGTCCTAAACTTATCTATATTACTTAGAACTTAAATTAAATATACTTACCTACCTACGTAATAAATAATAATGGCTAATAATATTTATAACTCTTCTTCAGAAATTTTTGATTGTCCTACTATTACCTCTTTTATAAAACAAGTACCCTTCAGAAAAATTAACTTATTTTGCCTACATGTCAACATACGTTCTATGATTAAAAATTTTACCAAACTGTTACTAGTCATAAATTCATGTAAGATACCTATCGATGTTATTGTACTGACCGAAGTGGGTATTTCTCCTACCGTAAGTAGTTTGTATAATATTGATGGTTATAAAATGCACACAGAGCTTCGTTCTAAACAAAAAGGAGGTGGTATAATAGTCTATGTCAAAAATTATCTTAAATTCACTCAACTAACAACCAAAACAATAACGACCTTTGAGATCTTAACTGGTAATTTAGTTACCGCGAACAAAATCGTCTTAAGTCTGTTTGCATTTTACAGACCGCCACACACTGACAAAAATACTTTTGTTTCGGAACTGTCACAGGTTTTAGACGATAACTCGAACACTAACACAATCATTCTTGGTGATGCTAATATAAACCTAAAATCCAAAGACTCCATAAGAAACTTGTACATCAATATGCTTGCTGAGCACGGATTCAATGTAGGTATCACTGATTATACGAGAATTGAGACTAGATTAGGTAAAATTACAAAGTCATGTATTGATCATTTGTTTACAAAGCTGACTGCATTGAGTCCGTGCACGGCCGCAGTCGATACAGTTCTAGCGGACCACCGCATCATTCTGCTGGCGTGTGAAGCGATGCATCGTATACAGGATGTTACGAAAAATTGTAAAGTGCAATACTGTGACAGTAAAATTGTAAATGAGGAATTAAATAGTATTGATTGGTCGTGTACAAAAGATAAATCATGTCCTGAGGAAATTTATGAATTTATAAAATCAAAATTTACTTTAGCTTACAACAAATCCCTGAAATATAAATCGCAACACATAATTAAACACACCAAACAACCATGGGTAAAGCAATATATGTTGAAGATGGCTGATAGAAGGGATGCTCTTTTCAATAAATGGAAAAAAGACCCAACAAACAGCTGTCTTCGACTAGAGTATAATAAAATCAGGAATAAAATTCATAAAACACTTGAAAAAAATAGAAATAGGTACTATCAAAATGAAATAACGGCTAATATTAAAAATCCTCGAAAACTTTGGCGAATTGTAAACAAAATGTGTGGCAGGATTGGTAAGTCAATAGACGAAATAATTACGAAAGCTTTCGACTCCAGTAAACATTCCCATGAAGCCATTGCCAATAAGTTTGCAGTAGAATTCCAACATGCCGTTAAGGCGATCCTTCCTTCTTGCCCTATTAAACTTTTAGATCAGAGCGAATACACCAAACCTGCTGACGTCTCGCTGTACTTTAAAAAAGCAACACCAATAAAAATTGAAAAGTTAATTTCTAGGTTAAATAGTAGGAAGGCACCGGGAGGCGATGGCATTCAGATTGTGGATGTTAAAAATACCGCTAAGAAAGTGTCCGCATCTATTGCCCATTTAATTAACGCCAGTATCACAGTTGGAAAATACCCGAATGAACTTAAACAAAGCTGTGTGAGACCTGTTTATAAAAAGGGAAAACAAAATGATGTATCTAATTATCGGCCCATTTCCCTCCTATCCTCTGTAGACAAAATTGTTGAAAGATACCTGAGTGATCAGATTCATTCGTTTTACCATGAGTATAAAATTATTAGTAGTAACCAGTATGGTTTCCAGCCGCTCAAAAGTACCTCGTCCCTACTTTCTAAATTCAGTGATGAGATTAACGATCACTTAAATAGTCGCAAACATGTCCTAGTTCTCTTCATCGACTTCTCGCGCGCATTTGATACCCTCAATCATAAACTGTTGCTTTTGAAACTAGAAAATTCCGGAATCAGGGGTCCTATCTTAAAATGGTGTGAAGATTACCTCAAAAATAGGTCTTATCATGTTAAGATAGGAGATGCAAAGAGTGAGGTCTTACCAGTCACTGAGGGAACAGCTCAGGGATCGGTGATCGGACCACTTCACTTTATCTCATATGTCAATGATATGAATAATGTCTTGAGACATTGTACATCCTATCAATACGCGGACGATACATGCTTGGTAATAGCTGATGGGAATATTGAAAGGGCACTTGGGAAACTACAATATGATTTTGATCGTATAAACAAATGGTGTCATGACAACAGGCTTGTCCTTAACTCGAACAAAACAAAGTTAATGCATATTCGTTCACCCTACATTAAAACCTATTTTGACACAAACAAGAAGCTTATGGCCCACAATCATATGTGTTTCCATCAAAATCTGCAAAACTGTAGCTGTCCAGTTATCGAAACAGTTGAAACTCATACGTACTTGGGGTTAGTAATTGATAGCTGTTTTAACTGGTACCCTCATATCAATAGTATTTGTGACAAACTCAGAGCATTTTTAGCCAACTTAATTATAATACGAGGCAGAATACCCTACAAAATATTACTATTATTATACAACTCGCTGGCAGATTCTATTATTACATATGGTATCACTAGCTATGGCAGAACATTTAAGACTTACCTCGATAAAATCCAGAGTATCCAAATTAGAATATTAAAAAAAATTGTTTCACCTTCGATCAAAGAACAGCATAAAGCGAGTGAATATGATCTCTTTAAGCACTGTAAAGTTCTCCCGATACATGCAAAATTTAATTACTATTTTCTTAAAGAACAATTTTTTAATGTAGATATCCAACAGAAAATTTGCCACAAAATTATCACACGAAAAATTATGAATAAAGAATTAAACATAACAACATCTAAAAATTCATATGGTAAGCGAACAACACACTATTTGATTCCTCGTCTAATGAATGATATTGACCCATCTTTAAGAAACAATATCACTAGGAAAAATATTAAAGATAAATTAAAATTACACTTTTTAAACAGCCTCTAGCTAGCGCAACTGAATAGTTGTGGAACAAGTTTTGTCACTGACTGCATCATACGATCTAACCGATGAAACGGCCCGATTGCTGGATAGCGTTGTCTCTTTTCAGTATAGTGATAAAGACCATCGATCGATAGCTGACTGAGCGCGATTGATTTCTACCTTACTTATTTATAATATCAATTGTTTATTTTATTGTATCGATTTAAAATATGTAAGTAGTCGCATTCTATTTGTTTTGTTTTTTTTTTATATCATTTATTTAAGTAACGAACTTAATCTATGTATGGCAAACCGGACAAATCTTTGTGATTTTTGGTTAGCTTATAATTTTCAAATATTGTAAAAATTTATTAAAAAATTAAAAAAAAAAAAAAAAAAAAAAAAACAATTGGTCAGCGAGATGGAATTAGGTTCTCAAAAACCGTCATTCCTACTACGACGCATGAGAGATTTGGGTAGGAACACCCAAGTATTCGAGAAAACGCTACACAGTTTATGGCTTGCGAGGCTACCAGCAGGTGTTCGTGCGGTACTGACGGTAAGCCAAGACCAGTCACTAGAGAGTTTGGCTAGCATGGCTGATAAAATAGTGGAGACGATGAGAGTAGGCGAGGTCGCCGAAGTCAGCGGACCCAGCAGCAGCACCTATCAGTTCCCGATTGCGGATTTATTAGCACAGATGAACAAAATGAACTTAGAGATCGCAGCCCTTCGAGAAGTAGTTAAAGACCAGAGGCAGCAGCAGCACCGACGCAGCGCGTTTCGAGGACGTGGCCGCGGACGAGACTTCAATAGTCGTTCGAGATCGCCATCCAGACCTAGAATGACGCCAGAAGACCCGAATTGGTTGTGCAGGTACCATTTCCGTTTCCGGGGGAACGCGCGATCCTGTGAGCAGCCCTGTGCCTGGAAAACGGGAAACTAGCAGCGGTACAATCGGCAGCGGTGAACTTTGTACCGGGGAATAATCACCGTCTTAGTGTAAAGGATAGGAGTAGCGGTATGACATTTTTAGTGGATACAGGTGCCAACATCTCAGTCATACCACCCACAATTAAACAGAGACAATCTGGTGAGTGTTCAAACTATAAACTTTTCGCGGCAAATAATAGTGAAATCAAAACTTACGGTGTACGAACTCTTGATTTAAATTTAAATTTGCGACGTCCTTATCGATGGACTTTTGTAATAGCAGACGTGAACCAACCCATTTTAGGTGCGGATTTCTTAGAGTATCATAGTTTATTAGTTGATTTAAGACATAAGAAAATTGTAGACCGTGTTACTAACTTGAATGTAGGTTGTAGGTTCCATAGTAGATTTTAACGAGCAATCTATATGTACAATAATTGACACACATCCTATGTACGAATTGTTAAAAAAATTCCCAAGCATTACCAAGCCAGTTTCATTTAATGAAACTCCTGCTCATGCCGTTTATCATCATATAGAAACATCTGGTCCACCGGTACATGCGCGGTCAAGGCCATTACCACCGGATAGATATAAGAAAGTTAAAGCAGAATTTCAGATAATGCAGGACATAAGCATATGCAGACCATCGAAGAGTCCTTGGGCAAGTCCGTTACATGTTGTACCCAAGAAGAATGGCGAGTTGCGACCAGTCGGTGACTATCGTCAACTCAACGCCATCACTAAACCGGACAGGTACCCCGTCCCACGTCTACAGGATTTCACCTACATTTTAGGAGGTAAGAAATTTTTCAGTAAAATCGATATCAACCGAGCGTACCACTGTATAGAGGTCGCTCCAGACGATATCGAAAAAACTGCAATAATAACACCGTTCGGATTATTTGAATTTCCTCGAATGAGCTTTGGATTACGTAATGCAGCTCAAACTTTCCAACGTTTCATGAATACAACTGTATTACAAGGTTTAGACTTTCTTTTTTCATTTATAGATGACGTAATTATAGCTAGCAATGACGCATTAGAACATAGGAAACACATAGAAATAGTTTTTGAACGATTTAATAGGTATGGAATTACTATAAATTTGAGTAAGTGCGATTTTGAAAAAGAAGAAATTGAATTTTTAGGTTATAAAGTGACTACTGAAGGTATACATCCGTTAGACAGCAAGATTAAAGTAATCGAAGAATTTCCAAAACCAGAAACAGTAGAACAATTAAGAAGATTTTTAGGTATGGTAAATTTTTATAGGTCACACATGCCAAAAGCAGCAGAAAATCAAACAATATTAAATTCATATATACATGATTCTAAGAAACGTGACAAAACCAAAGTAGTGTGGACAGAGTCAGCAGAAAAAGCATTTGTAGAATGCAAACGTCAATTGCAACAGGCTGTAACCTTATCACATCCGTTGCCAGAGTGTCAGCTCGCACTTTTTGCTGAAGCCTCTGACACGAGTGTGGGAGCCGTTTTGCAACAATTAGTTAATGATAAATGGAAACCTTTAGGATATTTTTCTAAAAAGTTATCTGAAACTCAGAAAAAATATAGTACTTATGATCGTGAATTACTAGCAGTATATATGTCAATGCAACATTTTCAGAATTTCATAGAGGGTAGGGAACTAATCATCTTTACAGATCACAAACCATTAACTTATGCATTTTCAAAGAAACACAGTGAAAAAGAGATAGTTAGAAGAACTCGTCAATTACTATACATTAGCGAATTTACAACCGACATACGTCACGTGTCAGGAGAGCAAAATGTAGTCGCAGATTGTTTATCGCGAATCGAAAGCATAAAATGTCAAAGTTTAATCGATTATAAGGAATTAGCCGAAGAACAGAGCAAAGATAAGGAATTACAAGAGTTACGTAAGGACAATACACAATTTAGGGAAATAATAGTACCGACCTGTGATAAGTCTATCGCATGTAACATGTTAGGACAAAAAGCTCGACCATATTTGACAGAAAAGTTCAGAAAAGTAGTGTTTAATATGATTCATAATTTAAGTCATACCGGCATTCGTACAACTAGGAAAATGATCGCAAATAAATATTATTGGCCGAATATGAATAAAGAAGTAGGCCAGTGGGCAAAAGCTTGTATTAAGTGCCAACGCGCAAAAGTACATCGTCATAAAAAGTCAGAGTTAGGTATGTATCCGATAAGCGAACGATTCGAACACATACATGTAGATATAGTAGGGCCCTTGCCGACTACACCTGAAGGGTTTAGGTATTTGGTTACGGTGATAGACCGAAAGACCGGGTGGCCCGAAGCTTTTCCAATCAAAGAAATTTATGCAGAAACAGTAGCAAAAGCAATTTATGATGGATGGATAGTCCGATTCGGATGTCCTATTAGATTAACTAGTGATCAAGGAACTCAATTTGAAAGCAACTTATTCCAACAAATGATGAAACTCTTAGGTATAGATAAAATTAGAACTACTAGTTTTCATCCACAAAGTAACGGAATGGTAGAGAGATGGCATAGATCACTTAAATCAGCGCTTATGGCTAGGATAAATCATTCAGATTGGTTAAAGGAATTAAGTACAGTGATGTTTGGTTTACGAGTAGTACCACGGCACTAGTGTTAGTGCATCAGAATTGGTGTATGGTACAAACATAAGAATTCCTGGTGAATTTTTTGAAGATACAAAAGAAGTTTTTAGTGACGAACACGAGTACGTTAGACAAATTAGGAAAGTAATTAGCAACCTTAGGTCAAGGCCAACGCGGCATCGCGACACTAGATCGATTTTTGTTCACTCAGACTTGAAGACATGTGATCAAGTATTCGTTAGAAACGATACGGTTAAGAAATCACTACAACCTCCTTATGACGGCCCTTACAGCGTCATAAGTCGTGGTGACAAATCATTTTTAATAAGAATGCCTAATAGGAAAGTGCGTGTGTCAATTGATAGACTAAAACCAGCTTATTTGCTAGAAAGTGAACCACAGTTGCAACATTCATGTCAGGAACCTACTATTATAGTTAACAGTAAGACTTTAGCAGTAGAAAAATCGTTAGAATTAAGCGAAAATATTGGTATTAAAAAACCAACACTTAAAAAGAAAATTGTACGCATAGAGATACCAGCGGAAAACGCTAAAGGCAAGAAACTTATAACTTGCACCACACGTAGCGGGCGAGTTATAAAAACGCCGAGTCGATACAGGTGATGAAATACCTACTTGTCATTGTAAAAGTAAGCCTATACTGTTTTAAACGTAGCTTGATTAGAATGACACATGTCAAACTTTGCCCTATAGTGATGGGACAAAAATATCAAATCGAGGTCTTTAGTACAAACTTTGTCGATTAAGTATTTTTTACCTATTGATTTAAAGTAGGTAGGTATGTTAAATAAATTAGAGAAATATGATAAATATATTTTTTAATCTGATAAAGGTTCACAGCCCAAATCAACTTCGCTTCCAGAGTCTGAATCATCCGAGCAATCTTCTAAATTTATAATAAATTCTTCTTCACAAGTATTGTCGAACTTGAGGTCGCGCTCCCACTCTTCTTGGATTACTTTGCGCGTGCTCTCGATGACTTTCTTCCACATGTCTGCATTTATATGTTCACATGCTTCTTTCAAAAGTGTTAACATTTTGTTAGCCGTGAATGGGGGCTTTGTGTTGTTTCGAGCCGCGTACCCTAAAAATAAAAAATAATGGTTAACTTAAAGATGTCAGAAAGTTACATGTGAAAATATTTTGTTAATAAAAAAAACTCGACAAACCTTTAACTTGAGCCCATATCAATTCGATTGCATTGTAATGGCAGTGATATGGTGGCAAACGAATTACAGTATGACCTCTCTCTGCCGCTAATTCGTCGAGGACATAGGTTGGCGTGCGAGGTTTGTGTAATGAAACTAATCTCAAAAGCTCTTTTTTTAGTAAGTTTTCATTGGCTTCTATGCCCTTATTGTTTAGCCATTCCACAATTTCAAATTTCCGATTGGCCGTCGTCGGTGGTTTAACTTTTTGGACAGAGTGATACGGCGCATTGTCCATTATGATAAAATGAGGCTCATCTAAATTGTCCAATAGGTTTTCAAACCACTTTTTGAAAGTATCAAAATTCATTTCTTCATGGTATTCTGTCGTTTTTGTAGACTTAAACGCTAACAAACAATTAGCCACAAAACCAGCAGATGTTCCAGCGTGCGTTATACATAGGCTGCACTAAAAGTATCGGGAATGGAATATTTCCACTGTTCCTGTCATATTTAAATCTTTTTAATTGAAAACTCCTTGGTTTTAAGAATCGAATACCATTTATTTATTTAAAAAAATAATCTCGGTCTTGTCACAAGGTTTTGTCAAACTTGTTTAGTCGTTGAGAAAATTGAATTGACGCGAGAAAATTCAAGAGCGATGATTTATTATGACTTTCGAAGTGGTTTATCGCAAAAATAGTGTGTTGACCGGATGATTTCTGCATTTGGTGATGAAGCCCCATCCAAAACCACAATTTATCGCTGGTTTGCTGAATTTCAACGTGGACGTGTCAAGCTCAGTGATGATCCCCGTCAAGGTCGTCCAAAAACTGCACTCACTCAAGAAAACGTTGATGCTGTGCGTAAGCTGATTGAGGAAGATCGACATGTAACATACCGCGAAATTCAGGCAACTTTAGACATTGGCATGAGTCAAATACAAATAATCTTGCATGAACAATTAGGTGTAAAAAAGTTGTTTTCCCGATGGATACCGCATTCGCTCTGTGAAGAGCAAAAAGTGGCTCGCGTTACTTGGTGCGTCAGAACTCTCGAAAGATTCCACGCAGGATCCTCAAATGCTGTATACAACATCGTATCAGGTGACGAATCCTGGATATACGCGTACGAACCCGAAACAAAAAACCAGTCACGAGTTTGGGTGTTCGAAAATGAGTTAAAGCCAACAAAAATTGTTCGTTCACGGAGTGTTGCAAAAAAAATGGTGGCCACGTTTGTCTCCAAAACCGGCCATGTTGTGACTATTCCTCTTGAGGGACAAAGAACGGTTAATGCAGAATGGTATGCTAGCATTTGTTTGCCACAGGTCGTTTCTGAACTCCGTAAAGAGAACTGCAGCCGCCGCATCATCCTCCATCACGACAATGCGAGTTCTCACACCGCGAACAGAACAAAAGAGTTTTTAGAGCAAGAAAACATAGAATTATTAGACCATCCGCCGTACAGCCCCGACCTAAGCCCTAATGATTTCTATACTTTCCCTAAAATAAAGAATAAATTGCGTGGTCAGAGATTTTCATCACCTGAAGAAGCTGTGGACGCCTACAAAACGGCCATTTAGGAGACCCCAACTTCCGAATGGAATGGTTGCTTTAATGATTGGTTCCATCGTATGGAAAAATGTGTCAAATTTCGCGGAGAATACTTCGAAAAGCAATAAATACATTTTTAAATAGTAATGTTGTGTCACTTCCTTGATTCCCGAAATTTTCAGTGCCGCCCTCGTAATTAGCCTTTGACCTTTACCTTGAGGTACTTTTGTTGATGAATGTGCCGTATCGTCTGTCCAAATTTTGGAGACCGTGTGGTTTGCATTGAGCCAGGTTTCATCTAAGAATACTACTTTGTCCCAGTTCTCAATTTTTTTTACCTTACGTAAAAAATCCACTCGCGCCAAAGCAATATCTGCTCGCTCCATTATAATTTTTCTCTTGTCGCTTTTTTTATACATAAATCCAATAGATTTTAGTACTGTCGAAAGTGAAGGCAAACTGCCCTTAAATAATTCAGCGTGTTTCAATGAAACTGCGAGTTTACTCAAAGTAGGCAGTTCACGACGAATGTAATAGGCATAGACATGAGTTCTAATTGCATCAGCATCAAAACTGTCAATGTTAGTGACAGGGCAAATTTTTCGCCTTTTCTTATTTGGAGTCGATAGTTTTTTCTCTTCCATAGATGTCTCCCCAAATTTTTCCTTAGAAATTCGACTCACTGTACTCCTTCCAATCCCAAGTGCCTCAGCAACTCTGTTACCGACCTGTGATATCGGTAGTAGCGGGCCGCCATTTTGATACTCGCGTTCAAAGTAGTCGCGCAGACGCACAACAAACTCGCGAGATTCACTGTTCAAAACAGTTTTTTTCGTTCTTTTCGGCATTGTCACCAAAAAATAATAAAAACTTTAACAATAACAAAAACTTTAACTACAAAATATCGATTGAAAACAAAAACTACGTGGCGCATACAAGGCGTGAGCACTCGTACTGAAGTTTTTTTACAATACGGCAGAGCTAGTGAAGTGACGAAGTGTGACCACAGTGAAAAAATAAAAATCTACTAAAACGTTTCTAAAATCTACTAAAACTACTAAAGGTAAGGTATGATGATGTCACTTTTTGTATATTTTTTATATTTTTTCTTATTTATGATAAATAGATTAAATGATTAACGAAAATTATTGACTTAAAAATATCGATTTGACCCATCCCTAACTTTTTTTCACGATGACATAACTTTGTATGTACGTATTTTCGTTTGATCTCAATTTTTGAAATTGGTATTTGCGAGTAATTTTATGTAAATTAAATGCGGAAAATAATAATTTTTCTTGGATATAAATATACTAATAAACTTTGCAACTGTTTTAATTGTATAAATGTTAATGATTTTAAGTTTTGAAAAATATATTAATTCGTAAACGCTGGTACAAAGTTAACTCGTTCGCTTTAATAAACCCTGTTATTCTAATCAAGTTACGTTTAAAACAGTATAGTAACATAATTATTTTTTGCAACTTAATGATACTTTCTTAACTATTTTGGTAACTAGATTAATTAGTTTATAGCATTTACTAAGTAAAAATTGTCAGAGTAGGACGAATCAATTCTTACTACATCAAATGTTTTTGTAACTACATGATATTCAAAATGGGCAAAACATACAGTAAGCAAGAAGAAATAATAATTGCTCAAAATGGTGCCAATCAATTAGATTTGTCAACCTTAGAAAGTCACATTAAATCAAGTGGAATAATGATAATGGCTGTAATATTTTTAATTGTGTTTATCATACTTTACATATTATGTGGATCATCATGCGGTTTCTACATGATTCATGTAGAAACCGCATACAAAAACGTTTCAGGAAGGAAATGGGTACTGTCATACAACAACAAGTACAAGCACAAACACAAGTGTAATTTGGTATGTAAAAATATATTTTGGTAACAAATTTTAAATTAACAATGTAATGTAATTAAAAATAACACTTTTGTAATGATAACCATAAAATAATGTTTTCAAAAATTGTTACAGAAAAATAAACAGCGTAAATGTATAGACAACAGATGACAACCAAATAATGTAGAATGTCTATAAATAACGTCAAGTTACACATAATTTTTTAGAGGAAAGTTAAAACTTTATACATAAAGTAGTACAGTCGAAGTAGACCTTTATAAAATTGCAATGTTATTACATACATTATTACAAATTACAGTACCAGTTATTGCATACATTAAGATAGGCAAATATAAGTTCGTAGTATCAAAGTGCAACAATGTAACCTGTTACGCTGCGGTACAACCCGATATTCGCTGACACTATATTACCTACTTTTTGCGTTCATGGAAACAGCCACGGCCAAGGCGCCGACTCAGCGGTTACGCGACACCGGATGGCCAGCGTGGGATCACGCCACTTTTAGTTACAACATCGAACTGATTGTCGGTTTTATTGTAATATTATTTCTAACATTTTTTAATAAATTAATTTTTTGTATTTAAAATACTTTTTTATTTGCATCCTTCGGCTGTGGCCTTTATATCTGGCGCAGTCGGTAGGATTGCCTAACAAGTCGAGTCAGTGTATCGCCGGGCAATCCGAATCTACGGGCAACAGCCAGAAGGAGTATCCAGAAATCGATACAGCAGAGAGACCAGTATAATGTATATGTGAGTACTTTAGATCGCCTAGAGTTGCTTCCTTTTTGTGTTCCTTTAAGTATCCAAGATTTTCCATCCACGGCAATCTCGGTTTCCTAGGTTAGGTAATTTTAATAGAAATTTAGTGTTAGATTTAAATCGCAATTTAGGAATTATAGACGAGGAATTGGACGAGGTGCAAGTCCAGCACCAAGAACATCAGGAGCCCAATATGGCTGACGCCCTCGTTGATCAAATAATTAAAGCCTTAAGGCTTGTGCCCGAGTTCGATGGGAACTCCCATGTACTCACCCGCTTTATTCAATAATGTGATCAGCTAGTTATACAATATATGAGAAACGCTCCGGTATTCGAACTTAGTAATCTAGCCTTGATCAACGGAATTTTAAATAAGATTACGGGACCCGCGTCCCGTACCTTAAATTCCAATGGTGTCCCTGAGACCTGGGAAGGCATCAAGAGCGCCCTTATTAATAATTTTGCAGACCAGCGTGACGAAACCTCGCTGTATAACGATCTAGCACTACTTACCCAAGGGGATTCGACGCCCCAGGAATTCTATGAGAAATGTCAGAACCTGTTTAGTACTGTGATGACGTATGTAAACCTACATGAGGTGGACCAACATAGCAAAGCATCAAAAAGGGCTTTGTACTCAAAATTAGCCCTTCAGGCTTATACCCGTGGCCTGCGTGAGCCACTAGGCTCCCGTATTAGGTGCATGCGTCCTAGCACTATAGAGAAGGCGCTCGAGTTCGTCCATGAGGAGACGAACACCATGTATTTACAGCAGCGAAACGAGCAGTTCCTTGAGAAGCCCACAAAGACGCAGTCTACGTCTTCATTGTCTAACCCAACTAAATTTTCTTTCAGCTTACCGCAACCTGTAATGTTACCTACACGTAATAATAACTTTTCAGCCCCAATTAATAATCAAATGCCAGGCCCATCTCGCCCTTTTATTGCGCAGCCACAGAGGCCAATGCCAATCTGGAGACCCCAGATGCCTCAGTCTCAGTACCGCGGCCCGACACGTACTCAGCAGATGTTTAGCGCCCCTCCGCCAAATTACAGGCCACAGGGAAATGTCTTTAGAATGCCCCAATTTAATCGTGGGTTTCAACCCCCTAGTAATAACGCCGCACCGCAGCCTATGAGCGGCGTAAGTCATTATGTTGCGAGACCGCTCCCTACACAAGCCCCTCGGGCCCCTCATGATTGGTCTAGACAGGGGAATCCACCCCCTTCAAACTACTTTAAGTCCCGAGAAGTTAATTTTAGTGAGTCTTGTGAGCCTCAATGTTACTATGTCTATGACCCTTATAGTGACTGCACTTACGTTGACTATTTTGACTAAAGACTAAAGAACCTATGACAATAACGACTACTGCAGAGTCGGCTTTAGATAAGATATTTTTAGATATTGTAGGACCACTAGATAAGGATTACTATAACTATTCATATATACTCACACTACAGTGCGAATTAAGTAAGTATATAGAAGCACATCCATTAGAATCTAAAGATAGTGTAAGTGTAGCTAAGGCTTTTGTAGAGAACTTTATATTAAGATATGGAATACCTAGAGAAATAGCCACAGACAGAGGGACGGAGTTCATCTCAACTACTATGAAAGAGGTATGTAAACTATTAAATATTAAACAAATTTCATCCACAGCATATCATCATGAATCAATAGGTTCGTTGGAGAATTCCCACAAATCTTTGAATGCTTTCCTTAGAATACAGTGTAATAATGATCCTAGATATTGGAGTAAATGGCTTCCGTTTTGATCATTTTCTTATAACACCTCAGTTCACACAGAAACGAAATACACTCCATACGAACTTGTATTTGGAAAACGATGTAACATACCTGGTAATTTAATAAGCGATCATGTAGATCCAATATATAATAGCGATAGTTATCCTTTAGAACTTAAATATAGACTGCAAAAAGCACAAGTTGATGGTAGAAATAACTTGATAGAAGGTAAAGAAGTAAGGAAATGTCGTTATGATTCGTATTTAAAACCTGTAACTTATAATAAGGGAGACTTAATATTGGTTAAAAATGAAACAAATAGCAAATTTGATAATGTGTATTTAGGACCATATACAGTTTTGTCTGAAAACACACCAAATGTAAAAATTTTGAGAAACGGTAAAGAAGACATTATCCATAAAAATAGAACAAAACCCTCATAACAAAAAAAACAAATTTGTTTATTTTTTTATTCATTTTAAGGGGGTCGTGTACTGGATGTACCCCGTTTAGATGAGTAAGCATTATAATCTAACATAGAATTAAGACTTATATGTAACATACCAAATTACTTTAGAATATATCATACCTTCGTACTACACGGTCGTTTTACTTATCAGTGGTCCGCACCTTTTAAGTTGGACCACGAGGCGACACGAGGCGACGGACCGGCGCCAGACAGTGACGTCAACCATCGACGCAACAGGCCTCCGTCCACGAGTGGGAGCTTCGAAGCCGCCATATCAAACCAGCTCGAGACTTCGCCTTCGGCTATCACCACCTGACGAGGGCTCTCCCCAACTACCAATCCTAACCCCATAGTGTTTGGGCTTCCTGGAATCGGGAAGACTAGACCTCTTTGCCCTCCCACCCCTAAACACTCCCATTCCCGAAAATAAAAATCCTCCCTCCCTCCCCAACCCCCACTTGGTAAAGGACAGTGTTAAGACGACCCTTACACACCAGTGGTCACACCAAGTCCTAGTACCCCCCCTTTTTTATCAACCCCTTCCTTGTTACTCCCCCCCCCCTCCTCATTTTTATCCCGTTACCTTACCTAACCCTGTTAGACATCCTTTAACCACCCTTAACATCCCCTCTCTCACCCCCTCTCCAACCCACCTCACCCCCCCTACCCTTCTCTACCCCCCCCTCCTAATTTAAACCCACCCAAACGTCTTCGGACGAAACCCCCCCCCTTCAGGGAGAAATCCCCTCGGGCTGTAACTTCGCCTCCAGAGGGGCTACAGAGTCGCAAGAGGTCTCATTCGAAGCGGAAGACTAAGGCCTACAATCCTGCCGGCGGATTTCCGGAAAAAACCACTAACCGCCCGGAAAGACGGAAAATCCTTCGAAAAAACCCCTCTGCCAATATCTCGGCAACCACAGGTCGTAGAACACCAAGAGTGGGCTTAAACGACTCGTAGGAACGAGGACTACAAATTGGCCCCTACGGTTTTTAGGCGAAAAACTAAAAATTAGCCCCCATCCCCCCAAATTATCATTCTAACAAACCCACAAACACTGGTGTACGGACGCACCACTGCTACAACTACAAACGACAGTAGTCACAACATCGGGCTCTGCACGTGCGAGTGCGGTGCTCGCAGCGGCCCTGACCGCAACACCCAACATCAACGGCAACATCATCGCCAGGACATCGGACGACGGTCATCAGTCACCAAGTAAGTCAATCCCCAAATAAATAAAAAAAAGGAAAAAAAAATAAAAAAAAACTACATACAAAATACACTCGAGAGCAAAAAAATCGCACACTGCCTTAATTTTCGCTTTGGGCATATTTTTTTTTTAAAACCACGCTTGTTTTTCACATCTTATTGTGTCTAAATTAAAGTTCACACTGTCAGCTTTCAGACAACACCTCACCCTTATCCATAACCCTTAAAATCAGCCCAGTGGCGCCGGGACAACAAAGAGACCGGAAATAGCCTGTTTCAGGTAGCCCAGTTCGTGGAACTGTGAGCAGGCACAAAAAGGTTAATTAAGCAGAAAAATAAAAATAAATGTTTTTTTTTTAATATTGTGTATTGCCTCCTCTAGCTTTAATCACCGCTTCCATGCGACGCTTCATTGATCCTATTAAATTTACAATAAAGTTCTGCGGTATGTTACTCCATTCTTCTGTTAGCGCCGTTTGGAGCTCCGCAACATTCGAAGGCGTCGAAATTCTAGCTCTAACTCGTACTTTCAGCTTGTCCCATAAATGTTCTATGGGATTAAGGTCAGGGCTTCGTGCTGGCCATGTCATTACTGGTACTTCAACCTCCTCTAAGTACTGCCGTACTACAGCTGCGGTGTGCGGTCTGGCGTTGTCGTGCATGAACACGAAGTTGTCGCCGATAAATCCCGCAAAAGGGACCACGTGTTCTTCCAGCACCTCTTCAACATATCGCCGACCAGTCAGGCCGCCCGATCGACGGCCGGTATTGGGCCCAGTGATGAAAACAATATCGGTTTTCGCCTCCAGTGATATGCCTCCCCAGAACATGCACGATCCACCGCCGTATGAGACGCGTTCTGAGAAGCAACACTGGGCGAATCGCTCGTTCGGTCTTCGGTAGACTCTTCCGCGTCCGTCGTTGCCATGGAGACACATCCTGCACTCATCAGAGAACAGCACCGCCCCCCATTGGTCCATCGTTCAATTCAAATGTTCTCGAGCGAATTGTAGTCTTGCTTGTCGGTGAGCTGGAGTCAATTTCGGACCGATAGCCGATAGGAGGCCTGACAGCGCATAGACATGCGCTGTCAGGCCTCCTTCGGCTAGTCTTCTTCTAACCGTCCACCGGCTAATTTCAACCTCTCTTACTTCCTGGAGTTGCTGGCAGAGCTGAACAGTATTTAATCGGCGATTTCTTAATGATGACGTCACAAGAAAGCGGTCATCACGCTGCGATGTCTTTCGTTCCGGTGGACACTACGCGGCTCGAGGAACCCTCGACGTGCGAGGACGGGCCACGGATGGCGGCGTCACCCACAGACATTACTACACAAACACACACACAAACACACAAAGACAAGAGTCAACCGGGTCCATCACAAAACCCAACTTCAGGGAGGAAACGATGGTATCATTATCAGATATGATACCATCCAGGGCGAACTCCTGCAGGACATCGTTGTCGGAGTTTGAAATCCCGGAAGATCTCGCGGTAGACAACTTTGCGAGGTGGGAAAGGGACCTCCCTCCTCGTCAAGACATCCAGGATGAGGTAGAGTCCTTCGGGTCCAGGTCCATAATAGAGGAAACAGCAGCGGCTCCAAAAGGCAGAGTGAGCATGCTGGTGAGCTCTACGGCTCGGGGGACGGGAATAGTGATGGACCTAGCATCAAGGGAGGCCAACAACCAACTCCTATTGGGCAAGGAGGCTCTCGAAAAGGCCGGTAACATGAAGAGGTAGAGTAAAGTTACCGCCCTAGAGTGCCTCAAAAATCTCTACGAGATTACCCTCTCTCTCTCTGACTCCAGATCACGTCACAAATATAATCTGGAACACGAGAGAGCAAGACACGCCAAAGAACTGGTGAACGTCGAAAGAGCTCATGCGAAGGCCATAACAAGAATAACGAGCCAAAACGCGGATGAGCTCAAGAGGGTAAAAGAAGATCTTGCCCAAACAAAGGAGGAGGCACAGGCCATCAAGAAATGGCTTCAATTCGAGACTCCGGAACCCTACAGGAAGATCGACTCCATCGCATCGGCTATCACAACACTTACTCAAGACGTGAAGTCGATAAAAGATCTTCAACAGGCCGTGGAAAGGGACCAAAACAGGCCCACGACCACATTAAACATCGGTCCAAGCTTGGAGACAGTGTTAACGAAGATCGAAACACTGTCGTCCCAGTTGGACGGCCTCCGAAGGGAAGCGGAGTCACAAACCAAACTCCTAAAACTACAACACAAAGAGCTGCTGCAAGCCATAGAGACCACGAGATCCGGTCTCAACGCAGACAGCAGCAACAACCACAAAATAATAGTGGAGGAAATTGCTGAATTAAAACTAATTATAAAAGAAAACCAGCAAAATCCCCACACCCCACCTCCCCATCCAATAATTGACATAGCAGAGCAGCTTCATCCGCTCTGCGAACAAATGGAGGCTGTGCGCTCTGAACTCAGAGTAAACAGGGAGTCAATTATGCGCACACCTCCAAACATTAAAACTACCAACCTCAGGGACGAACTGAGTGAGATAGAGGGCTCTGATCGGGAACCGCAAAGACCAACACATGCGGCTATAACAAACATCCCGGTACCGAGTAGGCCCTCTACTCTAAAACCACCACCCAAACCTCGACCTAGCCCCAACTATACTCTAATTGTCTCCTCCAAAAACCCCAAAAACCCTTAAGGACCCTGCCTACTGAAGCACCTACAAAGCAATTAAAACCTATTTCTGTTTTAGAGGTATGTCTGCTTTAGAAATAACCTAGCTCTCTTTAAGTGTGACCTATGTATTTCTATGTTATCTAAGTTGGCTGTTTTCTTTGCAGTTTTTTCTGTGTATGGATGATGAATATTTCTGGTCGGCGATAGACCGTTGTCCCAGGTGTACGAACTATATTATTTTTGAAGCACATCACCTATATTTGCAGAGAAAAGCTAGACAGTTAGCTAATATGGCAGACCAAGAAAATGATTTATACATAAATTGGCTATTTAAGATTAGCTTGAAGAACCAGCCAGAACTCTCTGGTAACAGAAAACTGCTACGTGAAAAGCGCGTAAAAAGCTCTCTTCCGAAGTTAACAAGGTCTAAAAGACCTAAATTTATCATTCAAAGATATAAGTTTCTTTTTACGTCACATTCGTTTAATTGAATAAATCACATAATAAAAGATCATTTGTTTTCTTTTTTCACAACAATATACACTGAAAGAATATTTATAGACCAGGGTCGATAATTTTTGAAACAAAAAAAAATTACAGTAGGATGAAACCCATTAGAAAAGGAGTTGAATGTGATCAAAATGAAAGGAAAAATAAATTACTGTCGATCCGAGTTCGGGAAGTGGAAGGGGTGAGTTTTTAAGGGTAAAAAATGGTTTTCCTTGATTTTCGGCAAAGTTACAATTGCAATTTTTAAGTGCTCAGAATAATTATGGTGATAACTACTTTCACGAGGCCTGACAAGCAAATTCTATGGATAGCTTCGAGCGGGTGGCGATATTCATAGATTATCCAATCCCAGCAATCCTAATCAGGAGAAATTTAAGAGAAAAACAGTGTACTCACATCATCGTGAAAAGCCAAGAACATTTTGCCGTCGAAATGATGAAGATCGTTGTGGAACTTGGGGCCGACATAAACGGCAAAGAAGAAGTTAGTCCACTGAAAAAATTAGGATTTAGCAAAGTACCTTTTTGGCTCGGTTAAAATCTTATCAGTTAATTTTAACTAAGTCTTAGCTACAAAACTCCAAGTGAACTTGGCATATAATAGACACGTGAACTTTGTTATATTGTCTTAGCTAATAACAAATGGAAAATTAATTAATAACAAATAATTTAATTGCTACATTCAAATAAGTTGGAACTTGATTCAAAACTATTAAGTGGATTTGTCAATTCTGAATAAGAATTTTAGTTGTTTCTAACAAGTATTTTAATCGATTAATTTTTGCAAACATCTTTATCTAATAATAAATGAGTTACACTTATTTAATTTTAAACTGAGTGTTTATGGTTTATAACCGAGTAATTATTCGGTTGACATTACAAAGTTTCTAATTAAAAAATAAATAAGTTGAATTATTTAATTTTAAACGTGACTATTGGTTGATTTTAACCGAGTATTTATTCGGTTGATTTTAACAAATTACTGATTTATTTTTAATTAAGCTAATTTCTTCTTAAACAAGTAAATTTAATCGGTTGATCATAGCAAAGTTGCTTAACTATGATTACCTACGCCGCAAGTAATAGACTATCCGTCATCCGTACTGGTCAGTGACAGTAGTGTTCAGTGCTGTCAGTGTTGCTCCGACGCATCATTCATTTATTTGCTCGCCTTACAAAGCTAGAAAATAGCAATCAGCCATATAAAAAAGTTGAATTGAATTGAAAACTGGAAAATAGTGTGTGTGACGCGTTTTTGTTCGATGCAAGCAATTTTCAACAAGCAAACTGTGTTGTGTACGTTGTTTAGAGTGCCTGCTACTGCTGCTGTTTAAATGAACGAGGAAGTTCGCTCTACTCGTCACTTGGAAGCTCGAATCATACATCGAAGTATTCAAAGGTCAGTACGGTATCTAATTTTGTTTTAATGGGGTTATAATATTTTATTTCCTTATATACCTACATACAATAAAACTGTAACTTTTCGATGTTTATAAATAATATTCCAAAAATAAACATTGAAAAGTTACAGTTTAAATATTATTCCCATATTCATAAAATTTCATAATTAGTTAATTATTCGTATAAGTTCTATGATCACTTTATTCAAAGTTAGTGGTCTCTGGATAGTAATCTTATAGAATAAGTTAGTGTTCAAACTGAAAAAAATTAATAAAAAGATGGAAACACTTGACTTGTGATGAACTAACTAACTGAGTATTGTAGTGTTGTAGCACTTTAGCTCTTACACATACAAACTTTGCCTATAGTATAATATGGAGTTGAATATATTATTTATGGTATAGAACAAAACTTTTGTTGTTTCAGCATCGGAAGAGACCTCCAACATTGCATGTATGATGCTAATCCCGACACTTTTGGGAGTATCAAGTGTGCGCTTGAAAAATAGTAAAAATAGTAATTTATAAACACTTATGCAGGTAACATTAGTATTAGTACCTAGGTTGGTCTTTTTTACGAGAAAAAAGTTAATATGAGAATCTGCGATGGTGATCATTTGCGACGATGAAAATGTGTGAAGTGATCGTTTGCAAAAATGACTATATTTTTGAGATGACAATGTTTGAAAGTTACGATCTACGACTAAACTGCAAAGGATTATGTACCTGCTTATCTATTACCTACTAGAAACTCTAGTATTATTGTATCGGGATCTCAGTATGTTTATAAATAAAATCACGTTAATGTACTTTGTATTTTAATTTCATAAGAACCCTTTAGACCAGAAAAAATTAAATAAGCTCTCTATACCTAAAGTTAATTTAGTCACTTAAGTTTTCTATGTAGTATTAAGTAGGTAATCCTAACTTTATATTCTTTTATATTTATTATTCTTTACAGCAATGCAAATCAGCTCTACTCGATAAAATTGGAGCTAGTCTACTTCAACGTTACTAGTATTCAATTCGTATCGATCGGTACATTCCAATCAATTGAAATGGTATATTATTATAAACTGTTATCTAATTCCAAGGATTTGTATCTATATAGTTTTAAATAAACATATAACAAACCTAGAAAGTGGATCTACTTGAAAGTAGAAATATAAACAGTTTTTATTAATAATACCAATTAATTGATTGGAATGTGCTGATTGAATTGGGTTTGATTATTGAGTAACATTGTAGTAGATAGGCAACAAAATTTATTCGGTAACTACAACCACCCTGCTAGGTAGCAGGCTGGTTGTAGTTACCGAATAATTGCAGCAGTGTTATTCAGTGTTCTTAGCAAATGTATTCGGTTGTAGTCACTGAGTAAATTTGGTTAAGAATACTGAGTAACATTGCTGCAATTACCGAGTAGATCAGCTTTAGGTACCGAGTAAAATTGGTTGAGAACACTAAGTAACACTGTTGCAACTACCAAGTAGATTGGCTGTAGGTACCGAGTAAATTTGGTTAAGAAAACCAAGTAACACTGTTGCAGCTGCCAAGTAGATTGGTTTTAGGTACCGAGTATATTTGGTTAAAATTACTGAGTAACAGTGCTGCAAATGCCGAGTAAGGTGGCTGGAGATAGCGAGTAAACCAGTTGTAGTAACCGAACAAACTGGTTGTAATTACCGAGTAACACTGATGTTATGTACCGAGTAAGTCGGCTATAATTAACTAAGGGGATGGATTGCCGTGATTGAATACATATCTCAGACTACTGAGTAAAATTGGGTAAATGTAACCAATTTTCTCTACTGTTACTAATGTAGCTAACTATGTTATTAGTAACGAAGTATTTTTAACCGTTTATAACGGCTAATAATAAACAAAAAATAACAACAAACTTGACTTATTTGTTTTAGCAACTAACTTTGCAGGTGCTATAATAACAAACATTATGGGTTATTTTCAACAGTATATTATTTAAAATTAACCCTCACGTTTTTTCAGTGTCGTTTCATTCCGTTTCATCTGTGTATTAAGAAGAAAAACTATAAACTGACTGAATGGTTTTGTCAAGTGCCATACATTAACTTAGATGCCAGAAACCAAAAGGGACACACGGTATATCACATGGCCTATGATAGTGGTAACCATAAAATGCTAAATATTTTGAAGATGGTCAAAGCAAATGCTAAATCTCCCCAAATAAAAGTCGGTCGAACATGGGGGGATGACACTCAAGGCTTATTCGAATTGTTAAGCGATCTTAAAAAAAGTTTTTGCCTTTGTTAAGTTTGTTACCCTCAAAAGGTGAGTGGGAAAGCTAATTAATGAAATGTGTTATGTAGGCCTGCAAATGTTTACTTTAAAAGATCCCGATAAGAACGACTCAAATAATCTGGGAACAAAAGCAAGTTTTACCCGACCTCTTATCGCAATTCAATAGACCTATTGTATTATTTATCAGTGCATTCCCAATTAGGAACATAAATATCATTTCATCCCGCTAACAGTCTCAATCGCACAACGAATTTTCACGGAGTCAGTACTGTGTACTATTTTGAATAAAATAACGAACATGGAATACGCCAACCTTCTTGAAATGTTGAGCGCAAGGAGTTCTTCAGGAGATAACTTCTCAAAAAGCATGCAAAGCTCGCTATTTATCTTATCTTCAGAGAGCCAAAAAATTGATAGACGAACCAATTCCACTGATCATGACTCAAAAAAACTACAAGGGTGAGCAATGCACTCATATCATCGCGACGTCCGGAGATTTTTTTACACGAGAGATGATGGAGATCGTTTTGCTACTTGGGGCTGATGTCAATGGTCAGAAAGCGCTCAGTGGTTATACTTCTCTGCACTTGTGTGTTCGGGAAAAGAATTATGATCTCGCCAAGTGGCTGCGTGAGGCACCAGGCATCGATCTAGAAGCTACAAACGCCGTGCTTTTGTGTAGTGGACATTAGTGTTTCTAGATTTAACAAAACGCAAACAGTATCCATACCATCAATAGTGTATAGAAGATTCCACAGTTTATTTAATCCTTTTCAATATTTATTTTGTTATAAAGCTGTAAAATCATACATAGCGCCAATTCTCGCAAGACCTGTTGCAAAAGCAAGTCTGATTCGAAAAGCTGTCTCGTTTTATAGGAATTTATCTATTAAGTAAATTATCGTTAAGATTAGTTACCCGGAAAAAATAATTTTTTCTGCCCTCCGGCCGGAAAGTTGCCCCCTTCCGACCGCTGCGCTAAGAGCCTGTCCAGATAAAACGACACGCGCGTAGTCACTCGCGCGTTCCCGAGATACTAGAGCTACATACATCCCGTCCAGATGCCCTCGCGCGTTTTAAAACTCGCGCGTAAAACGCGTGCGGGACTCTTGACTCGCCCGCTTTACCCGCGAGCGCCGCGCGAGTTTAGATACTCAGCCGCCACTGCTGCGTCCAGTACTACGCGCGAGCGTGATAACTTCGACACGGAACTTCTTAGTGACGAAGTTGAAAAAAGAGTAGCCATATGGAATCATCAGACTATTCCAATAGAGTCATAAAACGCAGGAACTTTTTGTTTCCGTTTTATAGGATTTTTTAGCACTTAACTATAAAAATGTGTGTTTATGAATATTATTTATGAAAATTAATACATTCTGTGTACTAAGTATCGGGAATTTGTCAATAAAACAAAAAATACAAATTATTCATCTAAAATTATTTTATCGCCTTCAAAGTAGGCCCCATCGCTTGCAATACAACATCTCCACCGCTTCACCCAGTCTTCCATACATTTTTCATAGGCTATTTGGGGTATGGCCTTTAGCTCATTCAGCGAATTTTCTTTTATGGCTTCTATCGACTCAAAACGTTTTCCTCGAAGTGGTAATTTTAACTTGGGAAATAAAAAAAAGTGAGACGGAGCCATATCAGGTGAATACGGTGCTTGGTCGAGAACTTTTGTTGAATTTTTCGCTAAAAACTCTTTCACTATAATGGCTGTGTGTGATGGTGCATTATCATGGTGCAGCATCCATGAGTTGTGATGCCACAAATCTGGACGTTTTCGGTGGATACTCTCACGCAAACGCTTCATGACGCCTAAATAATATTCTTTATTCACTGTTTCTCCCTCTGGAAGGAATTCGGAGTGAACCACACCACGGTAGTCAAAAAAAACTGTCAGCATCACCTTGATTTTGGACCGACTTTGCCGCGGTTTTTTGGGTTTTGGCTCGTTTTCGAGACGCCATTCTGAAGACTGTTGGCTTGTTTGTATGTCGTACTCATAAACCCATGTCTCGTCGCCAGTTATTTTACGTTTCATAAAGGTCGGATCCGTAGAAGCTCGGGAAATCATGTCTTCAGCGACATGCTTTCGCTGCGCTTTTTGAACAAAATTAAGCTCTTTTGGAACTAGTCGAGCGGCGACGCGTTTCATGCATAAATGTCAATGAGAATGTTGTGGACGGACTTAAAAGATATGTTCACCTCACTAGCCAACTCTCTCAGACTCAAACGTCGATTTTCGAGCACTAGCTTCTTGATTCTGTCGATGTTTTCTTTGGTCGTAGCGGTTGAAGGTCTACCAGAACGAGGCAAGTCTACTACTACTTCTCGGCCTTCTTTAAAAGCCTTATACCATTCATAAGCCCTCGTTTTCGATATACACGATTCGCCGTAGGTATTTCGCAACATTCATTCATTCGAAACACAAAATTTAAGGCACACTCTTTATTCAACAATTTTTTCCATTGTAAAAATCGCCGAGGACTCAAAACTATCACCAACAAAAAGTGTAGTTTAAAACAAATTAAATGACAGATTCCGCTCAAATTTTGCGCGCTTAATCAGTACAGTGCTACCAACATGCAGTAAAAAAATTAGAACGACCTCTTTTACGCGGGTCTTTTTATTGGCATATTCCCTATACTTTTTACACATAGTAGTATAATAAAAAGTGGTAGGTGTTCAATGCATGTTGTAAAATAAATATGACAACTATCATATCAATCTACTATATTTCATTTTATCTTGAAAAGGGAGTTTGCCTTTGCCAACAAAATAATCAGCGAATCTGTCTCTTGTATTCAGCGATCTCGCATCAGGTCTCACTGCCTCAGTGTTTATAGGAATAAGTGATGTTTCGTAGAGAGTTTGGTCAAACCTATAGCCATCCTTTAACCTTACATAATTATGAAGAACACATCAAGCTTTAATAATGTTTTCTGCAAACTCTATGTTCACATTTAACGGTCTATGAAATATTCTCCATTTATTTACCAAGATGCCAAAGCAACATTCAATGTAACGCCGAGCCCTAGATAAGCGATAGTTGAAAATTCTTTTCTTGGTTGTTAGAGATTTACAACAATAACGTCGCATTATATGTTCAGATAGACTAAACGCCTCATCTCCTACTATCCTACATGGGGTAAGGGAGTTCTATCTGTTTGCGATATTGGCTTTGGGTCTGGAATATCTAAAGTTTTCTCTACAAGTTTTTTAAATAAAATAGAATTTTGAAAAATTGTGAAGTCATTACTTTCTCCATATGCGCCGATATCTACTGAAATAAAACAATAATTTGCGTTGCATACAGCCAACAAAACTGTTGAAAAATAATAGGCTGATTACACCTGCCGAGTAGACAGGCGAGTCAGTGCCCTCGGCCGAGTGCTCGGTATTTGTAAACACATGCTCCAGTGCTCGGCCGAGCGGTCGGCCGAGCAACAGGCCGAGAGAGTTACTCGGACCCCAATCTTTTTACTAGGCCGAATACCCACCCCCCGCTTCTCCGCACTGTCTCGCTCGCTCACACGGTGCATCTGAACACGCGCACTCGGCGACCACTCGCCACTCGATGCGTACACGTTTTTTCTAACGCGCATTGTGTTTGTTCGCACGTGAAAATGTCTGCTAAATGGGATTATGAAATTACTCTCAAATTTATACGATTGTATAAATCGCATCCCTGTTTATGGGATTTTTCTTCAAAGGACTATAAAAATAAAAACAAACGTGATGCTGCTCACGTGTATATTATCAAAGAAATGAATATTTCTGGTTTTAGTGTTCAGGACGCAAAAAATAAAATTAAGAACCTGAGGTCCACTTATTCCCAAGAAAATAAAAAAGTAGTAGATTCCAAGAAGTCTGGAGCGGGTGTCAGTAGTATCTACGTATCAAATATTAAATGGCTACATGAGATGGACGAGGTTTTTGCAAAAGATTTAAAGAAACCAGTCTATGAAAACGTAAGTACTTTATTTTTGTTTTAATATGTTTTAAAAGTAGTAAAATTATGATATCATTCTGTTTTGCCATAAAACAGCTCCTGCTCCACTAAAATAATCTGCATAGTTATCACGCAACTGTTTTGCTGTTCTTGATGCATAGTTTGTGTTATGGTCGGTGATAGATGGTAGACCAGCTACGAGTTCTCTTCTCCAAGTACCCTCAATAATGGTTCCGGAACTCTGATCTTCATGGTCAACGCAGCCCCTTGGAAAATAATGACCGGGCGTTGTGAGACGTAACCAGTTATGCAGGGCACATGAGGCGCGAATAATTTTTTCTGTTGTTGAGACATCAGTTGGTATGGGCTTATGAAAAATTCTGAACCTACTAGCCAGAATACCAAAAGCATTTTCGACGATTCTGCGTGCTCTGGATAATCTGTAATTGAATATTTTTTGTTTCTCTGTAAGATTTGTGCCACTGTAAGGTTTTAATAAATATGTTTTTAATGGGAAGGCATCATCTCCGACAAGGAAACCACCTTTTGGCAACAAGTTATTTTCAAGGCTATTACGTAATCTACTATTCTTGAAAATCCCTGCATCTGAATTTCTTCCATTTGCACCAATATTTACATATCGAAAACAATAGTCATAGTCAACAACAGCCATCAGAACAACACTGTTAGAACCCTTGTAATTGAAGTATTCACTCCCACAATTAGGAGGTGCTTCAATTGTCACATGCTTGCCATCTATGGCTCCATGACATCCAGGAAAATTCCATTTAGTTGCGAAGCCTGATTCTACTTCTTTCCATTCTTCATTGTTCACTGGCACCTGAAACATAATAAGACAAACAATTAATTGTACACATAAACTTAGAATTTTGAAACGTACTTTGTGAAGAAAATTAATATTGAATATTTTTTAGGTTCAATCAACGAACAATGAAGCCACAGAATCTCAAGCGAGTGCAAACACACAGCCAGCCACAGAATCTCAACTGAGTGACTTTGCGGTACCCACTAATAACATTTCTTCGGTAGTATCTCAAGAACCTAAAAAAACACTACGAGCAAAGAAAAGGACAAGAGATATAGTGACAGCTGTTTCTGATCTAAAAAAAATTAATGAAGACATTAATAACTCTGAGGTAGAAACAGTATGGGACGCTTTTGGAAAGAGTGTTGCAATGCAACTCAAAACCTTGTCAGTTGAGAATGCTTTGTTAGCCCAATGTCAAATTCAAAGTGTTCTGACTGAATTTGGGATAAAAGACCACAGAGAAAAGACTGCATCCCATTCTGCTATGTCCAATTATAGCAACTGCAGGGGATCTTCTGCACTTTCAGATGTTAGTGATATTAGCTTTGTTGATTCACCCAACATTTATTTGGCCGAATCCATTGCATCTCCACCACAAGAATCACCAGCTTCAGCATCAGAACGAATCATCTTTGTCTCACAACCTAGAATAGAAACATCAGCAGCACAGGTAATATTTACCTCATCGCCTACGATGGATTCATCACCGGCACAACTCATTTATACAACACACCCTGCAATAAAACCAGTTACTACGACAGCTTCATCCGCTACAGAAAATTCTAATTATGATAATGACATAATAACTGCTGCCATGAATGCGGCTTCTGCTTTTCAGTCTAATTTGTAAAAGCTAATTATTCATGTATTTTTTTTTTGTTATGTTCCTACTTATCTAAATAAACTAATAAGTATTGCAAAAAATATTTTTATTTGCTAATAGGAACCTAACACAAGAACAAAACTACTTACCTTCAAGTAATTCTCCAAATATATGTATATTGCTTCCATTACTTCTGGGATAAGTAATGATATTGCAGCGCGAGATATTCGATAAAATGCTTGTAAATAACGGTAGCTTATTCCTGTTACTATGTAGCATAATGCTATTTGCAATTTAATCCTTGCAGGTATAGCTTCTCTTAAGACAGTATCTTGTCTTTGTATCATTGGTGTAATGTTTTCTAACATTGTGTTAAAGTTTTCTACAGTCATTCTCAGAAGGGCTCTAAACTCATCAGGGTCTTCTAACTGTAGTTCACGAAATATAGTGTTTGTAGCACTTAATTCAGGCCTTCTTAAAATCCATGGTCTCGTCCAAATACGAGATCGCTTTTGAGCCAACAATTCTGTTAATTCTTCTACCAGGAGAGGTATAAGTGTTTTTATGGATTTTCTAATTAGTTTTTTTCGGTCCATATCCGTTTGACTTGTCCTAGTACTGGAAAAAACTGAACTGAATGACTGTCTCGCCGCAACTTCAGAAAAAACGTGTAAACACTCACTCGGCCACAGCACTGTCTCGGCCCACTGACATTTTGCTGTCTCACCGCTCTACTCGGTAGGTGTAATCAGCCTATCCCCGCTTCATTCTTCTGACCCCGCAGCGACTCGGTATCTCACTCGGCACGCATGAACACGCACTCGCTTGTTACTCGGCCGCTTGTTACTCGGCCACTTGCCACTCGTTCTTTCGAAGCAGTTTGTATTGTTTTTGTTGTTTATAAAACTTAAATGATTATTATCTCAATTAAAATGTCCGCTAACAAATGGAGCTTGGAAACAACAATAAAATTTATCCAGTGTTATAAAATACATGAATGTTTGTGGAATTTTTCATCGCCCGATTATAAATTGAAGGACAATCGTAATGCAGCACTTATTGCAATAGTAAATGAGATGAACATTAACGACTTTGTCACAGAGGTGAAGAACAAAATCAAAAATTTAAGATCAACTTACAGCCAAGAATTGAAAAAAATTGAAAACTCAAAGAAATCGGGAGCTGGATTAAATAACGTTTATGTCTCAAATATAAAATGGCTAAGGAAATGGAAGAGATATTTATGAATGATCTGAAAAGAAAGACGTACGAGAATGTGAGTATTTAATTTTATTTAAGCTTACAACCTAAAATATAACATATATTTATCACATAGGTACTATCTAGTTGTTTTTAGCTAATCATTCTATTTTGCCATGGAACGGCGCCTGGGCCGGAGAAGTATTCTGCATATTTGTCACGTAAATCTCTTGCTACCCTTCCTGCATAGTTTGTGTTATGGTCGGTAATTGCCAAAGTTCTCGTCTCCAAGACCCCTGAATTATAGTGCCTGAATCAGTGTCTTCTTCATCAACGCAACCTCGCCGAAAATATGTACTTGAACTTGTCTTTCGTAGCCAATTATGAAGAGCGCATGAGGCTCGTATAATTTTATCAGTCGTGTCGACATCAGTTGGTATGCGCCTATGGAAAATTTGAAATCTGCTTGCCAGAATACCAAATCTATTTCCAACTATTCTGCGCGCTCTAGATAAACGGTAGTTATAAATTTTTTGCATCGTTGTAAGATTGGTACCACTATACGGTTTAAGTAAATACGTTTTTAATGCGAAAGCATCATCGCCCACTAAAAAACCTCCCTTTGGTAATAAATTATTTTCGAGACTATGACGTAGTGAGCTTTGTCTGAAAATTCCTGCATCTGAGTTTCTGCCATTTGCTCCTATATTTAAATAGCGAAAACAATAATCATGGTCAACCACAGCCAGTAAGACAATACTGTTCGAACCCATGTAGTTAAAATATTCACTTCCAGCATTTGAAGGCGCATCAATCAAAACATGTTTGCCATCGATGGCACCATGACATCCAGGAAAATGCCACCTAGTTCTGAAACCATCTTCAATTTCTTGCCATTCATTATGATCTGGTATCTGAAACAATTTTATTTTGTTAATTACAGATTCCATCGAGGTCTCAAATTGACGGAGATCAAAATGCTGAGCAACAACAAAATGATTTACAATGCGTAGCCTCTTCTGCACAAGCAAATTGTTCACAATCTACAATCATTGATGCCAATGCTACAAATAATTCATCTACTGGCGCTTCTGCTGCTCCTTCACGACCAAAAAAGAGGCCTAGAGACATTGTAAAAGCCATTCATGATTTAAAGACGATGCACGATAAAGTAAACGCTGAAGAAGAAGAAGAAACACTATTCGACGTATTTGGTAAAAGTGTTACAATGCAGTTGAAAAAAATGACTCTTGAAAATGCCTTAAGGGCACAAGAAAAAATACAACGCAATTTTAACCGAAATCGGGATTGAAGATTATAGGGAAAGATCAGCTTATGAAGTTGATACTGAAGATAGTAATTCTGTTTATTCTTATATTATCCAAGAATCAGAAGCATCAACACAAATTATTACCACGGATGATCTCATTTACTCAGCTATGCATACATCGTAAGTTGACGGGCCCAGCGTCACACGATTGCGCGTGACAGAAGGGGTTGAAAAATAATTATTAATTACTTAGGGAAGTATGAGTAATAAATGAAACATCTAAGCTTTACAGCGGTCAAAATAGAACTGGTTTATTTTCTCTCAATGAACCCTGTGTACGCTATTTGTTTACATTATAGAGGTCTGACGTAAGGCGATGCTATCACGGCCTTCCTGCAAAATGCTTTGTTCTCGAAGCATTATTTTTGTTGTAAATCATTTGTATCTCTATAATTATTTTAGACCAAAAATTTATACTTTTTATGAATACAAATTATAATGTAACTTGAATCTTTGATTAACCAAAAATTTAAAATTTGAAGCTACCACTCATTCGGAAAGCTGTTTCCCTCGAGAAGAATGAGTAAGAAACTCGTAGGGTTGCTCTTTTTTTTATATATACAAATGCACTTACATCTAATAATATAAACTTAAAACTATTTTGCCTTAAAATAATGTAAATTCTACTTTTATAAATCATTTTCTAAAACAATGTTTTTAGCGTTTTATTCTGGAAGTACTTCCTTCATTTTATGGTTTTAAATACAATTTAAGTTTATTATTTCTATCTAATCAACTAATGTACTTAATACTATTTTTTATCTTATCAACTATGTAATTAATGTACGTAGGTAATATTAATTCGTGTTGGTCAACAAACTTAGCGTACCTGAAAACAGAAAGATATTAAAGAAATCATATTTTACAAGAAATAATCATCAGGTGCCACTTGACTACTGGGGATCGACCCCATTTGTTTTTGTCACTGAACTGTCTTTTTTTTTTTGCTGTGTTGTGACACACTTTGTATTTTTTTTTTTTTTCGGGCGATCCCAGCTCACTTAGTAAGTAGCTTACGCCTCATTCAATTTATTTTATTTTTGGCGGTCCTAGCACCCCTATAAATATAAGTTGCTTACGCCGTGAGTTTTAATTTCTTTTTTTTTTATATTTTATCTTGACGGTCCCAGCACCCTTATGAGTATAAGTTGCTCACGTCATTTTTTTTGTTTTTGTTATTTTTTTTTGTGTTTTTTTTTAAACTCTGATGTTATCAATGCCCATCATCGCTTGAGCCATTTCGCCAGCCTCACGGTTCCATAACCGTATTCGATCTTTAGGCACAATCTGTATAGTCTTTTTTTGTACATTTTTTACCTTGTACCTATCTTTCGGTAAACACTTTAAAATGACAAATGGACCATTATAGCGTGGGTCTAGTTTGCTTAGACGAGTTCTTTGTTGTTGAACATAAACAATGTCACCTTCTTTTAATTTTAAATTATTTCTTCGCATCTTGTCAAATCGTAATTTCGTTTTTAGTGCGTTATTTCTAAGCCTTTCCTCCGCAGTAATTCTTAGTTGATGAATGTCAACAGCTGATTCAATTTCAGGCAGATCAGTCTTGATTCTACTTATGGCGGGAATTTCCGAGCGAATGCCTGTAAGTAGTTGTATAGGCGAACAGCCTGTACTTTTTTGAACTGTAGTGTTAAGAGTTAGTTGTATTTTCCACAATACGCTCGCCCAGTCTGACCCTTTACTGACTTCACAGGCTACCAGGTTTAAAACGGTTGCCACATAGCGTTCGGCCTGTCCATTACCTCTACTTGCACCAGTCACAATAAAATGTACTTCAATATCCATTTTTTTTAATACCTCTTTTGTTTCTTTAC
This sequence comes from Idaea straminata, assembly GCA_951213275.1. Taxonomy (NCBI): domain Eukaryota; kingdom Metazoa; phylum Arthropoda; class Insecta; order Lepidoptera; family Geometridae; genus Idaea; species Idaea straminata. The sequence goes on from OX577862.1 coordinate 2,359,869, forward strand.
TAGAGAAATTGGTCCCTTTGTCGGTTATTATTCTTTTAGTTGTTCCAAATAAACAAAGTTGTGGCTCCAAGGCTTTTACTAGTTGTGAGCTCGTGAGATTTTTTATTGGTATTAGCATTACAAATTTTGTATAGGCATCAACTAATAATAATAGGTATCTATATAAATCACCTGTAGTTCCAAATGGACCTGTACAGTCAGCATGTACAGTATGAAATGGAATCGGTCCACTAGGTCGTTTTGCCGATAAACAAGTAATGCAATGACCAATATATTTTCGTACAAAAGCAGTCATTCCCGGAAACCAATATTTTATTCTCATTGATTCTATTGTTTTATCTACTCCAATATGACACTGCTCATCGTGAAATATTCTAGTTAGATTAAATCGAATTGCTGAAGGTACAAAATATTTTAATTTTTGTTCTTCATTTTCTTTAAAAATTCTCATCTATATGCCATTTTTTATTGAGTATTCCTTAAAACTGTCTGGATTTTCTTGAATTTTTTCGATTAAATCTAATACTTCCCGATCTTTTTTTTGAGTGGCCTCTAACCAGGACACTTGATCATTCACTTGCATTTCCTCCATTTTAATTTCTTTGATTTCTTTTTGCGGTGGGTTTCTACTAAGAAAATCTACATGTTGAATATTACTACCCTTCCGGTACTCTAATTTGAAATTGAAATCTTGTATATAAGACCACTATCTAGCAACTCTTGGCAACAAATCTCGTTTGGTTGAAGTCGCCTTTACAGCGTTACAATCTGTAACTAATTTGAATTCTATACCCAATAAGTACACTCGAAAGTATTTTAGTGCATTTACTATAGCCAACGTTTCTAGTTCATAGCTATGGTACTTGGATTCTTCAGGCGATGCTTTCTTGCTATAGTATGAAACAACACGGAGATCTCGGTCGTATTTTTGGAGTAAAATACCGCCAAAACCAATGCTACTTGCATCTGTATGCAACTCTGTCTCACGGTCTGGGTCGAAAACCACTAGTAGTGGATAGTCACACAGCTTATGAATTATGTATTGTCGAGCTTTTTCACATTCTTCAGACCAATAAAATGTGGTATTTTGTCGCAGGAGATTAGTTATACATGCAGTTTTGGTTGCAAATTCTGGTATGTATTTCCGAAAATAACCAGCAAGTCCCATCAATTGTCTCACTTGCTTTACAGTCTTAGGGATTGGAGAATTTTTTAGTGCTTCTACTTTTGTCTTCCCTGGGCGAATACCTTTCTCAGAAATTATTCTTCCCAGATATTCTATTTCCATTTGAAAAAAATTTCATTTTTTTAGGTTTAAAGTAAATCCGCCTTTATCCAGGGCTTCTAAAACAACATCCAACCGCTGAAAACCTTCATCTATACTGTTTGAAAATATAATGACGTCATCAATATAAACCAAGCAGCAATCATATCTTAAGGTTCCTAGTGCATTGTTGATAGCTCTCTGAAATGTACTTGGCGCATTAGATAGTCCAAAAGGAACTCTTAGCCATTCGTAATGACCGTCTGGAGTCACAAAGGCAGTTTTTTTCCACATTTTCTATAGATATTCCGTGGAAACCTGATGCCATATCAAGAGTAGAAAAATATCGAGCTTTTCCTAATCTGTCCAAATGGTCGTCAATCAATGGTAGTGGATATCTGTCTTTAATTGTTATCCTGTTCAAAGCGCGATAATCTACACACAGTCGGTCACTTGAATCTTTTTTTTTTACCAATATAACGGGCGACGCATAAGGTGAAGTGGATTCTTGTATGATATTATTCTTTAAAAGTTCATTCACAATGTCCCGAACCTTTTCTCGCTCCACAGCTGACATCCGATAAGGGCGATAAACAACGGGTTCATTTGTTGTAGTTCGAATACGCATAACGGCAGTTTTTATTTCACGGATGTTTTTGTCAGAAGAAATAAGACCGGAATATTTGTTTAAAAGTTCTCGCAACTTCGTTTGTGTTGCGGTCGGAGCTTGACTTATAGCACTATTAATCAAGTCGTCTATATTATAAACAATATCCTGAATTTGGGTTTGGGAATGAAACATAGGTCGTCTTGTAACAGTGGTACCTTCTTGGGATGTAACAAACATTATATTATTGGTACTTATTGCGTCTCTGCCAAGTATTGCGTCATACCGAATTTCTTTGTCTTGAACAATTTGAAAATCTGTTTCCAATGCAATATTTTCAAATTGAGTAATGACAGTTATCTTTGTATAGGAAGTTATTATTTCTTTAGAGAGTCCACAAATATGTACTATGAAAGGTTGACGATAGGCTCCTATAGATCGCGCCACGGTGTCTCTTATCAAAGAACACGATGCTCCGCTGTCAATTAGAATATGAAAAATTTTACCATTAATAATAACAGCTGTTGTTGCACATACCTTGCCACTAGTGTTGACATCTTTTGATTGTTGATTTCGATCCACTCTCTGTTTGGTCCAACATTCATCTGCCAAATGCCCCTTTTTAAAACAGAAAGTACATTCCTTATCTTTTTTTGACGTTGGCTTATTTGTAGACAGATTTTTTTTGTCACCCATAGTAATGGCTGGGACGTTAGTGGGTAATTTATGTACACTGGTACGACAATCACGTTGTAAATGTCCAATTCTATTGCAACGATGACACCGCTTATCTGTTTGGAGTTTAATTTTTTTTGGCGGGGAGGGCATAGACTCTACATCTAAATCTTTTTCAGAAGTCGGTGTAAGTGGAATATAACGAGCAAGTTTCTGATATAATCCAGTTATTGTCTCAGCACTACTCGCTATGGATTTCGCATGAGGATCGGTTATGCCTCCCGTTATCAACTCTAGTATTTCACTCTCTCGAAATTGCAATCTCAATTGCTTTAAGATTCTGTGTTTTTTCGCCGCATAAATTGAGACAGTCGAATATTGATCACTAGTCATATTCGCTGCAGTTTTGAAATCGCGGTGCAAATCTCGACACTTAGGAAAAGTAGTTTGTAAATCTTCCTTTAAAGCCGGCCAAGTCCTTTCAATAGGTGTCCAATCTTTGTACAGTTCTTTTGCTGGCCCGGCTAAAAACGGCACACACCTCGCGATTGTCTCGATATCATCCCATTTATTTTTCAATGATAACTTGTCTACTTCCGCAATCTACTCATAAGCTTCAATAGCACCAACACTTGGGTCAAATGTGGGCAAAGCTATAGCTTTGCTAGAATATCCACTCATATTTTCACAGTCATTTTCAATCACTCTCGGTACACTATTTTGTCTGTTATTTCTCACTCTTCTATGGTTCATTTTCACTGGTTTTTCTTTTTTACTTTTTTATTGATTATGTGGGGGTAGGTTTATTTATTATCCCACTTCTGATGACAGAAGGGGTTGAAAAATAATTATTAATTACTTAGGGAAGTATGAGTAATAAATGAAACATCTAAGCTTTACAGCGGTCAAAATAGAACTGGTTTATTTTCTCTCAATGAACCCTGTGTACGCTATTTGTTTACATTATAGAGGTCTGACGTAAGGCGATGCTATCACGCGCAAAGCGAACTTTGACCTTGCACCTAGTTTTGAATAGCAAATCAGTCGGCCAACAGGTAGTGACTTGTGCGGTTTCGCGTGTCCTTGCTCTCCCGGATTTTACCAATGTAAGTAAAATACTGAATTATATGCGTAGGATTATTAAAATATGTGTTAGTTATTAGTTAATTGGATAAATTTAGAAAGTATTACTGAAAATACTAGTCCTTTACTGTTAAAAAACATCGAGGTAATCACGTAACGAACTTTTCCGTCTCAATTGTGTCAGTCCGGGCCAAACGAAACCGAATATTTCAATTTGAGTACCTAATAGTTTTCATTTTTTCAGCGTCAAAAATGAGCATTCTAAATGATGATGACATCGCACAAATGCTGTTTGCATCTGGTGGGGAAGACAGCGATGACGAACCGGACCTATTGGGCACTGGAACCGACCGCGGAGCTTATAGTTCGTCCGATTTTTCCTCGTCAGAATCGGATGACAGCGACGATGACAACATACCACTTGAACAGCTGAAATGACAGAAAAAGGATTTTAGCAGTAAACCAGTTCCCCCGGATAGTGCATGGAATCAAGGTGAGGTACTTACCCCTGCTAAATATTTCGAAAGATATTTATAATAATAATAATAATAATTTGTGTCAACTCCATTTTTCGGAAATATTTTTATTTTTATTTTCAAACCATGTTCAAACCCTACATTTCTTAATATTTTGCAGTTTTAAATACATACCAACGAATACACGAACAACATAGACATTATATTTTACTATTATATATATTTCTAAACCTCCTTCCAAAATCGCTTTGACTGACAATGTCAGATTGTATTTATTGATAATTTAAAGTGATACTCGTACAAGTAAATGATCACCAGACAGAAAAATGGACAAAAGACAGCAAAACGAATCGCACAAATACCAGCAAGACAGCCCGTGACGAGCCACGAGTCGTCGAATGAGGAGGTGTACTACACACCTCCGGACACTCGTGGTTCCGCCAGCAGCAGCGAGTCCGGGCTGTCGTAGCCGACGCCGACACCACCACCTGCGCGACGTAGAGGGCGACCACCGTCGACACGCTTGGGGCCTGCGGGACACACCGTTCCGCGCCCGGCCCCCGCTACAATGGTGTAGTGCGTCGCATGCGATGGTCTCAGACTATGAATGAGAACTGCATGCGCGCCTACTACAGGGCTACAAAGGGAGGAACCTTCATGACTACGTATCATGACAGGATGCTGCCTTTGTTTCAGGCACTTGAACCAACCGTGTCCGTGTCTGCCCAACGACTGTCGGATCAAGTGAGAGCCATCCAACGGTGTAAGTTGTTGGACGACTCTACTCTTGATCGTCTTCGCTCCGAGACGCTACCTATTGGCACGACTTCTGACTCACGACGAGATCCGGCTGCCCCACCGTCACTGACACCGAACCAGGTGTCACCGGCTGCGATATCCCGGGTGGATCTAGGCGCTGAAGATGATGATTTTGCTAATATGAGCGTAAGTACCCAGTGCAATGAGCATTTGAGGAGGACTTTGGAAGATGCGATTAAATTGTACAGATCCCCAGCTAGTTCTAGGCCACGATTGCCTCGTTTGCCTACACATAGACGGAATTTGGCGTTAGTGGGTGCCCTAGATGACTTACTAGCTCCCTACTTGGGTGCTAGTGAGGATTTAATCGATACTAACTCTATCCTGTACTGCGGGGCTATTACGGCGTGTCGTGTGGCTCGTGTCAGATTTCCGGACCCTGACCGAGCCCCTCGCCCCCCGTCATATGTCCCCGCTTGGCAGGTGCGGATCGAGCGACGTATCGATACATTTAGGACACTCATTGCAAAGCTAATCTGCTTCAGAGGAGGCAACACTCGCCCCCGAGTCATGCGTTTCGTGAACCAAGCCTTTGCTGGGACCGGTATTAGACCGCAACAGTACATGTCTTGTGTCACGGAACGCATTGACTTTCTGAAGCAGAAAATCTATGCGTGGGCAAAACGCATTCGGCGCTACAGACAGCGTGTGGATCGGTACCAACTAAATCGTTTATTTCAGAGTGATCAAAGGAAGGTGAGCTTGACGCTCTGGATCGGAGAGTACGTTCACAGCTGACAGCCCATCGCATGCTTCATCCGCGCTCATCGGTGATGAGACTGTACATTCCTCGAAAGAGTGGTGGTCGAGGCTTTTTAAATGCTAAGACCCTACACAATCGGGAAGTGTGCAGCCTTAGGGAATACTTTCTCAGATCCGAGAGTGAGATGCATTGTGATGTGGTAGCAGTGGATAATAACCTCACTCCGCTCTCCTTGGCAAAAGAGATTTGGCGTAAACCTTCGATACTCAGCGTCGAGGACCGCAAGGACATATGGAAGAGCAAGGAACTGCACGGGAGGTTTTATCGGGCTCTTACGGATCCCGATGTAGACTTCCTTGCTTCGGTAAACTGGCTACGTTTCGGTGACCTCTTTGGGGAAACCGAAGGTTTTGTTTGTGCAATTGCCGACGAGGTAATGATGACGAACAACTATCGGAAATATATCCTGAAGGACGGTACGGTCGATATTTGTCGAGCATGCCACCGTCCCGGGGAGTCACTCAGGCATATTATTTCCGGCTGTTCTCATCTTGCCAATGGTGAGTATTTGCACAGGCATAATCTAGTAGCTAGGATCATCCACCAGCAACTTGCTCTTAAATATGGACTCGTGGACCAAGAGGTGCTATACTATCAACATGCACCCGCGCCAGTTCTAGAAAACGGCCATGCCATGCTCTACTGGGACCGGTCTATCATCACTGACAGGACTATTGTTGCCAATAAGCCTGATATCGTGATAATAGTCCGGTCGGAGCGACGGGCAATACTCGTCGATATAACCGTTCCACATGACGTTAATCTCGTAAAGGCCGAAAAGGACAAGGAAACTAAGTACTTGGACTTGGCCCACGAGATCACCGCCATGTGGGACGTTGATTCGACGAGTATTGTTCCGATAGTTGTATCGGCAAATGGACTAATAGCGAAGAGCCTTGATCAACACCTCAAGAGGCTCTCGCTGGATGGTTGGGTCAAGGGTCAGATCCAGAAGGCAGTAATCTTGGATACGGCACGTATTGTCAGAAGATTCCTTTCTCTGCGGCCCTAACCATCGGTAGCCTGGGCCCTGCCTCGCTGCCGATGGTACTCTAGGTTTAGGTTTTTATATTGATTTACTGTTTTAGATGCAAAATTTATACATTATTTTTAAACTTGTAAATTACATTTTATTTAGGTTAAGTTTAATCGCTTAGATAAAATTATTTTATAAGTTTTTATAGTGTATATATTTGTATTCAGTTTATTTTTATAAAAATCTAAATTTAAGAAAAATAAATGAATAAGAATAATAATAATAAATATTTCAGGACATTCCACACATCGCCATCTAGCCCCAAGCTAAGTAACTAGACTTGTGTTATGGGTGCTAGATAACGGATATACTACTTGTATAATTTTTTTTTGTAAATATATACTTATAATACATAGAAACAACCAGACCACAGACAAATATCTAAGCATAAATACTTGTCTGAGGCGGGAATCGAACCCGCAACCCTGTGTTTGGCAGTCCGGCATGGTGACCATTGTGCCAACTGGGTCGTCAAATATTTTTCTCCGTTAATATTAATATTTTACTCCGGAACTGTTCGAACAGTTTGCTATGACCACTAGTCAGCACTACATGGCCTCTACTGGAGTGCACATGAAACCCCCATGTACTGTTATGGACAAATTACCTATTATTCAATATAAAAACAAAAAACTTCCCTGTAGTTTAGGAGCGGGTCCGAAAGGGATAGTTATAAAAAAGAGACCCAGAATCATTAGGTTTTATAATACGGATGTGCTTGCCATCAATGGCGCCGAGACAATTTAGAACATTTATGAAGTCGCCACAACGTGCCGAATTTAACTTTTGGTTCCATGAGCTGGTCGTAATTACGTCGCTGTTACGTCGATACAACCGAGAATGGGCCCATTTTATACGAATAAGTGTCTTATTAGAGTCACATAACAGTCATGTACACGATGTATTAGTCGTGTAGTGGTCGTATAGATGTAGTGACATTCACTTTTATTCGCATAATGGTGTTTGTTACCATTCTTTAACGACATTTTTCCGAATGACAGTGCTAATCACGACTTTTATATGGAATGTTGATGTAAAGTGATTCGATAAATGCAGTAAACTTATACATATTATGACACTTTTTTGACAGAATATTTTATGCAGTGTTAAGAAAAGTTAGTAAAAAATTGGTGCAGCCATTTTTATTTATAATCTATTGTGATTCATCTTTGATTGTGTTGAAGTGGTGGTTAAAGCTCATTAATCAGTTGGGAAATTAATGTTTTTGAGTAATATGTGCTAGTTTTCTTAATTTAATAAACGCGCCGTAAAAATTCTTAAAATCAAACAATATTTCCGCCTATATTTTAAACAAACGTGCGAGTAGTTACTTTTATTCGAGTTAAAGGTTATTATACAACCGCAATACTACTTACAAACAACTTATGTGTTTTGTTTGTCAACCATATTAATAAAATTAGGGTTCATTATTGAAATAAAATTTTAAAACTCACAATCAAGTGTGATTTATCTGTTGGTAATCTTGCTTATAATAAAAAATGATAAGTGATTTAATGGACATCGATAGATTTTTAACCAAGACAGATTTTATAATATTGATACAAATGTCTTTGAGATGGCCATGGACATCTACACACTTCATACGAGCGACTCGCTGTTTCGGTTGTGAATTTTTGATAACTAACAACGAAATCAAGCCTACACATTTTATAGTTACAAACGAAAATATTAAATATTTGATAGATTTGGATTTTTTCTGGTGCCCACACTGCGCAACTTTTGCTATATACAATCACTATCCTGAAGATGAATGTGAATATTGTACTTAATAAAAAAAATATTATTTATTAATATTAAAATTAATCGAATGAAACACAAACTTCAATATTTGTAAGTAGAGTCACGTGTTATTCAAACTTCAGCACTATATCCAATCTCTTAGTTTTTTTATATTTACATCATTTTGCAGCATATTTCTAAAATCAAATAACTGCGTCCTTTTCGCTCCTCCCTCCCACGCCCCGGTCAGTCAACGCAGCCGCAGCGACTCAGTGCTTAGCGGCTCAGTTTGGTTTGAGTAGCCGTGGCGTTAGTGTGTGTCACACCGCCCAGCTATCATACGACGAGTGTAAGTGTTTGTTTACGTCGAATAGTATGTATTGTAGCAAATGCAGTCGCGAAAAGATCAATCAATTTCGTTGTCATTGATATTTATAGATAATTAATGGTCATACTTCTATTCCAGGCGTTTAAAAAAATGCCATTTCAAATCATAGAAACAATCGAGCGAGGTAAACGATTAATCGAAACAGTTCCTTCAACATGGACAAGAGATGGATATCTATTTTGGCCGAAAAAAAATTTTTTGTCATTAAAGAAAATTGAAGGGTCCATACCCCAACATGACTGGAAACCTTACCCTTGCATTATACTACGGGATAACATTTTGGATTACAAAGTTGCAGAACAGGAGGTGGCTCTAATGTCCGATGCCACGGACACAGACGACGGACACAATAAGGAAAATGAGCATCCTGAAAAAACGAAAGTTGCATTAGATTTAAATAATTTAGTTATGGAATGTATACAGGTAAGTTGGTTAATCTTTTTAACAGCATTAATATCTACTCGTACTTTATAGTGAAGTCTATTTATCATTCATTACCGCTACAAAAAGTATTATTTTCATGATTATACCGATTTACCAATTACACAGTGTGCCATGTCCAGTGTGTATGGCTGGTATATTATGCCAGTAGAAGCAAATGCGTATGTTCCAATGCCATGGTGCATGTACGTATATTTGGGTAGGTAACTTTATAATTAAATTGTAGTTTGTTTATTTTTTAGCTAAATAAAGCCGCCAAAGAAGTATCCCCAATGGTGACAGCTGAGGAAGCATTCCCAAGGGGTCCATCTGAAGAAGCATCCCCAATGGTGGCAGCTGAAGAAGCACCTCCAATGGTGGCAGCTGAAGAAGCACCCCCAATGGTGTCAGCTGAAGAAGCATCCCTAATGGTGGCAGCTGAAGACGCACCCTCAGTCATGGTGGTGGAATCTAATACACTTATGCCTATGGATGTAAACAACGTCACAGTAAAAGACCCCTCGCAAGTTAGTTAACTCTATTTATAATTATGTATGAAAGTCAGTACCTTTAGTTCTTGAAATAAAAAAAAATATCTGTCAAAGACACTTATTTTGTACGTGAATATGGGTTTATCTTAAAATTGCTATTTCTTATGACATTTTCTTTTTACCACCTAAAATATCCTTTATTTTTTCAGGAAACTGTGAACAACGCTCCAAAAATCGCGGTTATTCAAAATAGTATTCTAAACCCTGATGAGAATTTGTTATTTGCGGATTCGAGTCAACGTCTTGATTTTCAAATTGTTGATCCCCAAACAACCGTAACCGAATCTATAAAGGTTTCTGAACAAGTTGGGTATTTAATAGAACTGGTAACAACTGTTCAAGAAAACCAAAAAGTTCTTTTCGAAAATCAACAAAATATACTTAAAGCAGTTGTTTTAACAAATACTAAACTAGAAGAATTCATCACAAGGTCACAGTTACCAGTTCAGCATGAACGACATGAAGTTGCATCAAATTTTAAAACGATTAACAATATAGAAGAACTTAAAACTTTTGAGGAACAATTAAAAAATCCCATTATGGAAACAAAATATCTTCAGGAGTTATCTATAATTTGTAGTGACAAAAAAACAGGGCATAATAATGCGTACGCATTAGTCGATGCTATGTTTGATCGTCAATTAATGACGCGCTGTTCCTGGGGAGGAGGCACTAAAGGGGAACCTAAACATTGTTTTAAAGCATATACAAGAACAATTAACTTATTCCTTAAAGTTGTCCACCAATATGATAAAACATTCACTAAACCAATTTGTGAGGACTTCTTCAAGAACGTCATGCGACACTCTACTAAAAGAAATATAGCTAAACGTGTACGCGATTCCACAACAAAGAAGAAGATGAAAAAAAGTGAGGCCACAAAGGACAGACAAGATCAGAACACGGCGGGAGCAGGACCGTCTAATGATAATAATTCAACTCAGTAATTTTATTGTGTTTCAATATTTCGTAACTGATTTATAAAAGTACTTTGATTTATATTGTTTAGTTAAAAAGGTTCCTATATTTAAAAAGTTTGATTTATAATACTTATTATGCCAAAAAGATACTAGTGGTAAGCTTTGCTCCAAAGTTTAACAAAGATAGTTTAGATATTACTTATAGTGCTTATAAATACAGTAAGACTTTTTCGGAGTAAAGATATATAACTCTTTTGCATAGCAAAGAGATAATTAATGTCATTTTTATTTTATATAAAGGAGAATGGGAAAAAATGTACAGAGCTTGGGCCTGGAGGCCTCATGAAACGAGTCATATATCAAATGAAAGGTGGTTTCAAGAGGAACATTTTATTGTAGGACCACTTTTTAAAATTAGTTGTGAGATCGGAGATATAGGTCATTAATGATAGGTGATCGATTCACTCTCCGTACACCACTAGGGAGTATTAACGCCTTAATAGAATCAAATGTAGCCATCGTATGGCAATGAGTCATATATCAAATGATAGGTTATTTCAAAAGAAATAATTTAATGTATGATGATTTTTAAAATTATTTTTATTTTTAGAGTTATAGGCCATTTATGCTAAGTAGTAGGTATAGGTGTCTGAGGTCTTCTCTTGTGCAATGCAAAAGCTTGATTAGAATCAGATGTTGGTCTCCTCATGAAACGAGGCATATATCAAATGAAAGGTGGTTTCAAGAAAAACATTTTATTTTAAGACCACTTTTTCAAAATAGTTGTGGGTTCGGAGATATAGGTCATTAATGGTAGGTGGTCGTTTCACTTGCGAGTTTTCTCCGTACACCGCTAGGGAGTATTAACGCCTGAATAGAACCAGATGTAGCCATCGTACAGTAATGAGTCATACACCAAATAATAGTTTATTTCAAGAGGAATAATTCAGTGTATCATGACTTTCCAAGAAAAACATTTTATTTTAAGACCCCTTTTTCAAAATAGTTGTGGATTCAGAGTTATAGGTCAATAATGGTAGGTGATCGGTACACTTGCGAATTTTCTCTGTACACCACTAGGGAGTATTAACACCAGAATAGAATCAGATGTAGCCATCGTATAGTAATGAGTCATATTATATCAAATAATAGTTTATTTCAAGAGAAATAATTTAGTGTATCCTGACTTTTAAAAATTGTTTCTATTTTAGGGGATATAGGTCATTTCTGTTAATTAGTAGATATCGGTGACTAAGGTCTTTCCTTATGCAATGCAGATGCTTGGCTATAAATAGAATATGTTGCCCTCCTCATGAAACAAGTCATATATCAAATGAAAGGTGGTTTTAAGGGAAACATTTTATTGTTAGACTACTTTTTCGAAATATTAGTGGTTTCGAAGTAAGAGATCCTTAAATGTACTTAAGTAAGTATTCGGTAGTATCAGAAATTGTTGACAATGTCTGTCGTGATATAGACATCACTATTTAGCATTATTTAGTGACACAACAGGCTGATAAAAAGCATGATGCTTATCGTAACCGAGGTATAGGTACCATCACGAGTCGTGAGCTCAGATGTAGAGTCATACGCAAGCCATTTTGATGTTGATGGTTTGCTTTGTCGGAACCTATTGCAAACAATAAGTTCCGACAAAGCAAAACCATCTTTTTTGGACTAGGTATCTTCAAAAAACAAAAGGTACTCTTCATTATTCATACTCCGAAAGTGCCTAACGAGCGTGTTGAAAGTAAAACTTTCAGCCATAGGGAAAATCGCTTTCACTGACAACTTTCATGTCAAATCATAGCTTCGCACGACTTGTGTATATTGCCAGAGTTTAGTACTTAGTAGGTTTTTTCTCAGTAATCGAATTCAAGTAGATATATATTTAGTTCAAGATATTATTAACTTATTCAACAAAATAAATGAAAAGACGAAAATGGCCAAAGCGTCGTATGACCATGCTGCGCCGCCGCCAGCGCCCTGTCGTGATGTTGCTGATGTGGCTTTATACGACAGTACGGTCAGTGTTGTTCCTTTATTTTAAAAAAAAATGTGTGGCACCCGGGACTGCCGCGGTAAAGCTATTGCATCGTGCGAGCTTCGTACCATACACAATACACATACACTTAAGCGAACGCTCGGCCGAGCTACATGGTGGGTGGAGTCGGGGGTGATAAAAGCTATGCAATAGCTTATGCAGATGCAGCTTATGCAGCAAATGCATTTTTAATTATTTTAAACGTTTTAGTTAGTAATATCTTTTGTTATTTTATTATGTTTTTGTGTTAAGTTTAATGTGGTTTTTCATTTATTATTGCGTATTTTGTGTAAATAATATTTTCTCGACAAACAGTGTTCTGTTATTTAACGAAATAATTTAAATCTTAAGACTCCGCGTCATGAATGTCCAACGGGACTCTGAACAGTCCCGTGGTCCAACTATTTAAAAAGTTGAACCACGACCTATAGTTGGAGGCCCAAGTATGCGGTGGTTCAACGCGGATTGTGAATACAGAATTAATGAAATAGAGGATTATTCCTTTCGACTCCCGCTTAATGGGCCCCATGGTTGGACCACCACCCCGCTCTTTTATTATTGAGTGGAGGTCGTAAGATTTTCCTTACGGCCCCTATAAGCGGGAGTCGAAAGAAATAACCCTTGGAAATTATTCCTCTCAATGAAATTGATAACGAAGATTCATAGTTGCATCAGCGTTAGTCTCTATTCAGTGGGAATATCGAGAAAAATAATATTTTGTGTTAATCTAGGTCTCCAACAATTTCCATACCGAGTTTCATCACAATCGATTTAGTCGATTAGAAAAATACCTAGTCCCCAAACAGGAAAATCTGAATAGATATTATTGCAGTAACAAAAGAAACGCACGATAGGTACACGAGTACCTATCGTGCGTTTCTGCTCACGTCTCAACGTACAAGACCCGTCACGAGACGTGAGCATTCTTTTCTTGTGTGGTTTGCAGGACATTGAACCTATTCGCCTGCTCGCCTAGTCTTTTTCAGCTACTTCCACAGTGTCATGTCGTACGGCATCCTACTGTGGGGGTGTGCTGCGGATATTGATGCTATTTTCATTTTGCAAAAGAGAGCTGTCCGAGCTATCTACAGGATGGGCCCCAGGGAATCACTTAGGGAAAAATTTAAAGAGATCAATATATTAACGCTCTATTCTCAATATATTTACGAAAACTTGCTATACGTTCACAAAAATCCTGATATTTTTCGTAAAAATAGCGATATTCATAATTTCAACTTAAGAAATAAGGATGAACTGACCGTGCCCGGTAGTAGGCTCCGGAAAATAAACAGGTCGTTTAATAATACATGTGCGCTCTATTATAATAAATTACCTAAAGATGTATATGATATGTCCATTAACAGGTTCAAAACTTTTATAAAGCATAAATTGTGCAGTAAGGCGTACTATGATACTTCGTCTTACCTTAATGATAACAACCCTTGGACGTGACTTTAATTGCTCTATTTCAAATAATACTTTTAAATAATTGTAATATTGACCTTTGTGAGCGTGATCACATGAAAAAAAAAACCCCATGAGTTTCTTGTGCCTTCTTCTCATTGGTGGGCGCGTTCCGAAGGCACACATCCTAACTTAGTTTTTAAGACGTGTCTATGTGATCTTATACCTAGGTATTAAGCATTGAAAGGAATAAAGATTTTTGACTTTGACTTTGACTTTATTTATAATCCTACTTAGGTATCATAACCTATACCTCGGTTACGATAAGCATCATGCTTTTTATCAGCCTGCTATGCCACTAAATAGTATTAGGTAGTGATGACTAAATCACGACAACTATTTCTGATACAACTGAATACTTACTTAAGTACATTTATCGATCTCTAACTACGAAACTACTACTATTTAGAAAATATAGTCTTACAATAAAATGGTTCCCCTTAAAACCACCTTTCATTTTGTAAATGACTCGTTTCAAGAGGAGAGCAACATCTGCTTTTAACCAAGCATCTGTATTGCACAAGTGAAGACCTCAGTCACCTTGAATAAGGGTTTAGACTATTTTATATTTCGATATTACGCACGTAGTTACGCGGGTGAAACCGCGGAGCGCTGCTAGTTTGATGTATGACTCGTTGCTATATGATGGGTACATCTGGTTCTATTCAGGCGTTAATACTCCCTAGCGGTGTACGGAGAAAACTCGCAAGTGAAACGACCACCTACCATTAATGACCTATATCTCCGAACCCACAACTATTTTGAAAAAGTGGTCTTAAAATAAAATGTTTTTCTTGAAACCACCTTTCATTTGATATATGCCTCGTTTCATGAGGAGACCAACATCTGGTTCTAATCAAGCTTTTGCATTGCACAAGAGAAGACCTCAGTCACCTATACCTACTACTTAGCATAAATGGCCTATAAAACTAAAACTAAAAATAATTTTAAAAATCATCATACATTAAATTATTCCTTTTGAAATAACCTATCATTTGATATATGACTCATTGCTATACGATGGCTACATTTGATTCTATTAAGGCGTTAATACTCCCTACTGGTGTACGGAGAGTGAATCGATCACCTATCATTAATGACCTATAACTCCGATCTCACAACTAATTTGAAAAAGTGGTCCTACAATAAAATGTTCCTCTTGAAACCACCTTTCATTTGATATATGACTCGTTTCATGAGGCCTCCAGGCCCAGAAAGACCATTCTCCTTTTTGTTTAATGATAGCGTTAGTGTCTAACAGTGTATTTCCCTTTTCGTTACGCCAACTAGCGCCGCCAATTAATAAAAATTAATAAATCCTAAATAAAAGTGAAATTGTAAATTTTCTTAACTATATGCAGTCCGAAATAGTCTTGCTCTATTTATAAGCACTAAATTATAATTCTTAATAAAGCCATTTAGTTATGTCGAGCATTCTTGCTAAAAGTGGCCACTTTTGACAATAAAGCCCGACATATCTAATAGGCAATATAAAGAATTATAATATAGTGCTTATAAATACCTACAGCAACACTATTTCGGAATTCATATAGTAAAGATAATTTACAATTTTACTTTCATTTAGGAATTATTAATTTTTATTAATTGGCGGCGCTAGTTTGCGTAACGAAAACAAACAGCGCCCTTATGGTGGTTTAATGAATACGTGCTTGCACACTATCGCCACCATTAGAAATAAATAATTTACTTATTTTTACATGCTTTTAACGGATTTTTTTTTGTTTTGCGCCCAAAAGTGGCCACTTTTGACAAGATTGATTTACGTAATTTTCTGCGGCTACAAAATAATAATTAAAACATATATTTGATTTTATTATGAGTGCAAAACAAAAAAAATCCGATATAAGGTCAGGTGGGGTAAGAGGGACGCCGAGGGAAGAGAAACAGTGACTATATAAAGAAAACTATAATGCCCAGCTCTATGGTCACTACGTCGATAAAACAGTATTAGTCGTAGTTCAAATATTCTTGGATAGATGGCACTGCAACACGGCAACTAAGCCAGTAAAAGAGAGAAAAAAAAACAGTTGTCAAACTAAAAAACCGCGACCTACCGGCGTTCTTTGTTTGTGTTTATTTTAATATTAAAAACATCTTTGTTGCGGTTGATTGCTACGGTAAGTGTAATTATTACCTTGAATCTTTATTTTTCACGTATTAAATTGTTTGTAGCGTATGTTTTTAGTGCTTTTTCGATATCATCAAAAACATAACCTTCAAAATGGCAAGGTGGGAAAGAGGAACGGCCATACCAGGTTAAGAGAAACATATGTTCCTCTTTTCCGATTTCAGGGGTAACAAACATTTTAAAATCCGCTAAAATATAACACGTTCCGTAAATAGCCCTGGTTTGTATGCCTATTTTTTTGTTACAGTCAAAGCAAAATGCCTCGAGTTTACGTAAGAAAGACTGATCGAAGTTCTTACCCGAAAGAAAAACTATTAGAAGCAGTTAGGGCCGTTAAAAGTGGCGCCTTGTCAGGTTATGAAGCCTCTAAACATTACGCTATACCAAGAGCGACCATAATCAATCGAGTTTATGAGCGTAAAGGTATGAAATCAAATACTTTGGGGAGGGCCACGGTCTTATCGCAAGATCTAGAAGATAACCTTGTTAAAAATTTGCATGCAATGGAAAAATATGGCTTTGGCTTGACAAGAAAGGAATTGATGGAGACTGTGGGACAATATGTGACAGCGAAAGCTGTGAATAATCCGTTCAAAAACGGAGTTCCAGGAGAAGACTGGTTTCTTTTGTTTAAGAAACGTCATAATATCTCTGTAAAAAAACCGCAGCCGGTGGAGTATGCACGAAAAACTGCATGCAGACCTAATGTGATATACCCATATTTTGATTTACTTGAAGAAACAGTAAACCAACTAGCTCTTCGCGACAAACCATCCCATATTTGGAATGTTGATGAGACAAGCTTCAGTAAAGACCCCTCAAAGGCAAAGGTGGTTGGACTGAAAGGATTTACTTCCACAAGAACAATATCATCTCCTGGCAAAGATAACACTACCGTCTTGCTGGGGTGTAATGCTCTTGGCGAAAAAACTCCCCCGTTAATTATTTACAAGGGTAAAAACGTATGGGACGAGTGGACGTCACAAGAAGGATACCCAGGTAACATATCTGTATAGTCACCTTTTAAAATATTTGTATGTGCAAAAAATAATATTTGTATTGTATCTTACCCAGGAACAGCGTATGCCGCAACAACTAATGGGTGGATGGAGACCACTGTTTTTGAGGCGTGGTTTGAGAAAGTTTTTTTGACAACAGTAGGACAAAAGCGGCCTATACTTTTAATATACGACGGGCACTCCACCCATGTTGGGATAAATATTATTGAGAAGGCCCGAGCAGCAAAAATAACAATTTTGAAGATTCCTCCTCATACCAGCGATGTGTTGCAGCCGTTAGATTTGGCTGTGAACAAACCTTTTAAGGATAGATGGGATGTAGCTTTGGTCAAATGGCAACGATTAAACATTGGTAAAACACTGCCAAAAAAAGAGTTCGCAAAAATTCTTGGCCAAATTTGGACTGCAATAGATCCTAATGTGTGTGCAGCTGGGTTTAAAAAAGCGGGGATCTACCCACTAAACAAAGAGATTGTTCCAGAATCCAAATTTAATCAATTGCTTTTGCGAGAGTGGAAACAAACAACAATGTCACTCGTTAACAATTTTGTCGACGATAAAACAAAGTCTTCAGACATATATCCTTTAAGACAAGATCAACAGAACAGTGAGCCAATTAGACGTTTAAATCCAGATTTGTTGCGTAACATCGCTTTGGCAAAGATTAATTCCTGTATACATCTGACACACAGTCAACCACAGCAAAGGCATCAAAATTGGAATGATTTAGCAGGATGTTCAAAAAATTTGCCTGAAACAGAAAATCCAAAGCAAATACATGTTCTTGAGGACCGGGTGATCACGTTTGAAGATTTATTACTCATGACCATAAAAGCAGGCTCAAGTAATAAGATAAAAAGAAAAAGAATTGCCACAGGCGCTGAAGTGATTACGCATGACGATGTTTATAAAAGATGTAAGCAAATGGAAATAGAAAAGGCAGAAAAATTGAAGCAAAAACAAGAAAAGAAGTCTAAAGCAAATATAAAACAAGAAATAAAGCAAAAATCTAAAGCACAGTCTGAAACGAGATTTACTAAAAAAGAGAGCAATACAAAAATTCCAAAAAAAAAAAAATCTAAAGTGCTAGCTGAATCATCCAGCGAAAGTGAAATAGAGATGGAAATTAGGGATGAAAGTGAAGATGACGAAGACTATGAACAGTATTGTAAAAACCTTTTTCTGCAAGATAATGAAGAAGAAGGAGAAGAAGAAGAGATCGACGAAATAAATAGGCAGACGGATCAAAAGAAAACAAATAAAAAAACACGAATGCGAGATATGGAAATGGATATGAACAGTGAGGATGAGAGTAAAGAAGATAAAGAAAATACACAAAAGACGAACAATTTAAATGTTGTTCAAAACGATTGGCTTTTGGTTAAATTTTGCACAAAGCGATCTGTAAAACATTACGTTGGAGTAGTGCTACGCATCACAGATGATGATGTTCCAGTTGTTCAATATGTGAGAAAGACACTGACTAAAGTAGAAGATCAGACAGTGTTCACTTATCCCGCTTTGGAAGATATATCTGAGATAAAGCATCAAGAAGATATTGTTGCTAAATTGCCTAAGCCTGTTATTGGCCGTAGAGGCCAAATAATTTTTAAAATGTCTTTCAAAAGTTTTAATGTTCAGTAAGTAAATTTTACTTAAGTATTAGCCATTTTTGATTTGTGTTTGTTTTTAATAAATAGAGCATAGACTGAATGTAAAGTAAAAGAGACTTATTTTTATAAAAAGTATGTTTTAGACATAAGCTAGGCTGATTTTGAAATTCGGTGGTTATAAGTACTTTATATTTCACTACGATTATGTTATTGTGTTTGTGACAGTATTTTTATTGTGATACATTGTTGTTTACGCATAGACCAAAGTGAGAAAAGTTCAAGTGTTACAAGTTTATGTTTTGTTTTTTTCTTAAGTTGGATTTTTGAATTTTGATTAAAGAAATTTATTTAAAACCTAATCTGTTTTAGCATACATTTTTTTTTAGTATAAGTACATTCATTTAATAGCACAGAAAGTTTAGCACTTCTGACCCTACCTATATGTTCCTCTTACCCCAAATTTCGTTTTTGTTTGCTGTCATCTATAATTAGACCTTATTTTAAACGCGGTAAAGTTTCATTCCTTTCATTAAAAAAATTTATTAAAACATGATATAAAAACACTTATAAAGATGAGTTATTACCTAAATTTATCGAGGCGTTCTTCTTACCCCAAATCTCGGGAAAGAGGAACATTTAAAAGACCTGACTTTGTTGCCAAATTGTGCCGTAATTATAAGAAGAATCCAGTTCTGTGTTAAAAAAAATGTTAGTTTATTTCAAGAGCGAAGGTTTGTTTCGATTGATATCAAAGTAAACGTATAATTTTAATAACAGAAGGCCAGACAATTCTTAAACCAGTAAACTATGTTTCTCTTACCCCACTTGACCTTAAGTATGTAAAAACAAGTAAATGGTTTATTTCTAATGGCTGTGCTAGTGTGCAAGTCACGTGTTCATCGAATCACCAAAAGGTGAAAACTGTTGCGCCCTTTCTAAGTAATACTCACAGGAAATGCGATAGGTACCTACGCGCTTAGAAGCGTCCTTCACCTATCTTTATAATGGATGAAACTTGTTTTTATTCAAAATAATATGTTTAAAAAAGTTTAGCAAATAGGTACCCTAAAAAATATTGGGCAAGATATAATTATTTTAATTTTTTTTATTTTACAAACTTAATGACCTCGTCATTTAAGTTTGTAAAATAAAAAATTCAAATCAATCATAACCTGCCCAATATTTTTTGGGAACCTATTTGCAATACCTTTTTTTACATATTAACTAAAAAAATAGTTTCATTACTTTTACAGATGGGTGAAGAACGCTTCTAAAAAGGGTTAAAAAAGGGTTACGACTTTTATACTTTTAATCTAGATTTAAGTCATGTTCTAGTGAGAAACTAATTGAATTAAAAACTTTCTTAAGGTTCTGTGGGTCGATGCTAGCGCTCGATGTTTTTATTTTATTAAATCTAAACTACTACAGATTCATTAAACATGCTTTAGTTGCCGAGCATCTCACTATAGGGTGGTATTTTAGCGCTGATAACTTCTTAAGAAAAATTCGTCGTATGGTTATGTAATGTGAAAGTGCTAAAAGTGGCTACTTTTGACAGATTAACAATACATATCTATACGACGAACTTTTCATAAGAAGTTATCAGCGCTAAAATACCACCCTATAGTGAGATGCTCGGCAACCAAAGGATGTTTCTAAATCTTCAGTAGTTTAGTTTTAATAAAAGAAAAACATCGAGCGCTAGCATCGACCCACAGTTACCACCTTAATATTTTTAGTTTCTATTATTTTGATTGATTAGGCTTAAAACTTTTGATTGTTTTTTGTTTGTTTACAATAAATAAAACCTACTTATGTGTTTTTTTATTACAACTTTATTTACACCTTTTATTTCAGAGTATGAATTAGTGGTACATAATAAATGTTTGAACCATATTCTATAACAACTAACTTACACTTTATATCAGTAATATTAAATGAAGTTTCCAATCTTCTTATAGTGGTACAATTGGTCATAAATATATTTAAAAATGACGACTTAATAGGCTTTTCAAAAACCTCGGTGACATTTTGAATAATATTCCCAATAAAACTTATACAAGTGTCGTAATTTACCATAGATATAATCTCAAAAACATCATTGTTGTTAGTTAAGAACCACTTATTTTGGTTATCTGTGGAGAGAATAAATGAATTCAGGCGAATCATCGTTATAGAAGTTTTTTTATATTTATATGTTTTAATAACAGGTATATTGTTATCATTATTACTGAATTGTTCAATTTCTATTGTATTTCTTTCCATTAGTCGGTTACCAATTTGTTGAAGAGGTTTGTTTCCTTTTCTTATTGTTCGTTTAATAGAACTTAATTTATTTTCGAACGGATACGCGTTGAAAGTTTGTAATGGACCGAATCTCTTGACTTCGTCAACAAGATGGATCAAGTTATGGACGTTACTTGTTATATATTCTTTACCATAGTGATCTCTGTAATGTTCAACAAAATATAACAACATCATTCGTGCAATCGGCAAAAACTGAAAATGATGTTGGCTTGAACAAATCGTAACAGCACAAAAGAAATTCAAGAAGTGGTGGTATGGACCATAAGCCAAAACATCCTTTAATATAATAAAACTAGCATAAAGAAGAAATGTGCGATATTCAGTAGCTTTCCAGTTTGATAAATCATGTAAACCTCTTAAATTCCTATGAATTTCCCTTGGCATACGACAGCTCAGTATAAATTGCGTCACTTTTGCAATATCTCTAGTCGACCATTTAGTTGTAAGTTTTCCTAAATTCCCATCTCTCCATCCAAACAATAACCGCTTCATGATGCCTAAGTCAACCAAATGAAGAGAATCTCCGACGGGGAAGTCTTCAACCATGTCTATTGGTAATTGCAGAAAAGGAGAATCACGTTTGTGGTGGTCACCATATTTTTTGGCACGAAAGTCTGTATCATTTCTTCTTACGCTATTCGTTTCTTGAAATGTGACAGTATGAGAAACATGAGAGTATTCGCCAACTACATTACATTTAAGACATCCATGTTTTGCGTTAAAATTACATACTCCTGAAAAATAAAATTAATTATAATGGGTACTTAAATAATAAGTTTATGCTGAATATTTGAAAATTAATGAGTGAGTTTCATTACAGGCTAAAATAAAATAAAAGTTTTTAAAATATTAAAAACATTATTGTTATGTTCATTAAAATGGATTTTAAATGCGGTACCTTTAATTAATGCTCTTGCAGGAGAATCACATATAATAGCTCTCAGGTTTACTGTGGTTGTTGTTTCAATATTCTGTTGTGTGGTTAATTTTAAATTATTACGGTAAAGCTCCAGTAATTCATCAACAAACGGTTGCAAGAATGAGTTTAAATCTACAGGTTTATTTGTGCCCTCATATACACCCACCACCAACGGTGGGATGTTGGGGTATTCATGAATGTTGCACAAGATTGGCCACACTTGATGCTTAGAACTTTTGAATAATGGTAAACCATCCATATTTACATTAAGAGATATTTTCTTTGGTACAGTATCTAAATGTTGTAAAACCATTTTTAGCGTATTGATTAGTCCATTGTGCCAATATTGGCCAGAATCAATTGGAGTTACCGATATATTTATTTTCTGGCAATTTAAAAGTGTCCGAGGATCCTTTGGAACTGAAAAGGGAAATCTTTCAATCAAAATTTTGTTTAGCTCTCTCAACGCATCGTGTGTAACATTAAACTGAATTGCCCATTTTTTTAATTTATCTCTAAGTTTATCATTTTTGCTGGTTTCACTTTCGCTTTCATAATCTGTTTCACTATCACTAAGACATAACTTTTCAAATATTTCATCTACTTCGTTTTCTTTTTCTTCCATTATTGCATAACTACTAGATTTATTTTCTTCGCTTCTAATAACATTTTTTTGAGACCCACTCTGCACTAATTCTCTTGAGTTTAATATTAAATTTTGTACGGAACCAACTCCAGTTTTTTTTAAATTAACTTGCCGTGGAGAATTACTCAATCTAATACAATCGGGCGCAAGCAGTGCAGTATAGTTTTTTTTAACTTTCCTTTTAAAGCCACCAGTTTTTTTTACCCTTGCCCACCTTTTTCTATCCATTTTAACGAATTATTTTTACAAATCTAGAAAGTAATTGGTGAATTGTAATGATGCTACACTTAACACTTATAGAACTTTCAGTCATTTAATGGTAGTATAATAGTTGTAAAATTTATTACACATCGTGTAAGAGTGCAATACATCACTCTTTCACAATCGTCACGTTAAAGTAGTTATCGGGACTCCAATGCCATTGATGTCGATGTACACGCCGTATAGACGTTACCAGGACGACAGCATCGCTTATACTACTCAAAGCTGTGTAATAGTCATTAAAGACAGTCGCATAGAAGTTTATACGACGTTTTTATATCAGTTTAAGTTGTATAAAAATAAGTGGCACTAAGTCGTATAAAAATCTAAAATTACTCCAATACGATGCTTAAAGCATATTGAACCGTATAACTTTCACTTAAACGACTGAAATGTTTGTTGGGTAAACTTTGCGTATTTTTGAAATTGTTTAGAAATCTCTTCCCATTCCGCCTTCGTGGGTTCTCTCATCTATCTTCAGTCTCATATTTTTCAGTCGATGCCATATGACGTAACAAGTTTTCTGTACTATTTCGATAACTGTAGATTTTCCCAATCTGTAGGCATAATGCAGGTCCGCAAAATAACATCCTGTAGCCAAATATCTGAAAAGAAAGTTACGTTTAGTTAATTTATTTTTTACTAGCTTTTGCCCGTGGCTTCGCCCTCATTAAATTGGATAAAATGTAGCTTATGTGTGCTTATGTATTCCATGCTTTAACCTACCAACCAAATTCCATCCAAATTTATTCAGCCGGTGAGGCGTGAAAGAGTAACAAACATGGATGTCTATAAACGCGAAGTTTGTGAGGATGTATGGACATTCTCACAAACTTCGCGTTTATAGTATTATTAGGATTTATTACATTAATTTAATAGACATAATAAAACTGTTTTACCGGATTTACTCGCGTTTATTTAATTTTGTTTGTAAAAAACAAAATAAACGCGAATAAAATAAAATAGTTTTATTATGTCTAGTTCAAATCGCGAAAACCTAAGAAAATACTATTAATTTAATATTTTTTTCACAATATACGCAATGTCATGTATCTCGAACCTTCTATAATGACGAATAATACGTACCTATGAGAAAACTAACATAAATATTAAGTTTGACCCTTTCTTTCTTTTACAGATTACAGATCTTATTTTTTATTTTATTTTATTGCAAAAGAAGTGGAAAGGATTTGTAAGAGAAATGAAAAAGAAGAAAACCGCTCCGTCTAGATCAGGCGCCTCCGGCAAAACCAAATATATTTATTTTGAACGTTTGATGTTCCTCGAACGATCGATACGCAATAAAACAACTAACAGTAACATTAACATCACGCCTGCTGACGACTTTTCTGGCGATGGCGAAGATGTAATGAGACCTCCAGTTAGTCATGCAAAAAAGAAGAAAAAACCTAAATGCAGCCGACGAAGAATTTCTCGCCATCATAAAAACAAATTTAGCATCTAACTTTCAGCCAGATAGGTCAAACCAAATGGAGTCTGATGATGATAAACTAAGAACTTCTCAAAGTACCAGAGGAACACAGACTTGAAACAAAAATTGAATTAATGAAACTCCTTCAAGCTCAACAAGCCAAACAAAGTTATAATAAACCTTCAACTGCTCGCTCTGTCTACCTACCTTCAACGCAATATCATTACCAAACCGGAATGACACAACGCGGACAGAGGGATTTTTTTGAAGAAACAGGATTTATAACACAATAGACCCTTCAACATCTTCGTTTCCTCCTGCAACTTGCGGCTTACAATCGAAGTTATTGCACTGTGCAACGCAATAACCCACTAGTGATGGGACTCGAGTCGTGTTTTACTCGTACTCGAATGAAAAATAAACGGACTCGGCTTACGAGTGAATCGAGTCGACTCTATAATCTCGTTACTCGAATTGACTCGAGTCGACTCGACTAATTCGATTGACCTATGTTCGTTCGAGTTATAAACACTAGTTAAGACATGTCGTAGCTATCTAATACAAGGACAGTTTTTTCAAAACTACCGCTAGAAATTTTGTATTTTGCTTTTGTTTTCGTGAGAACACAGGACAAAGTGGTATTACAGCTGTTAAAATGAGCAGTGAAAGTGGAAAAAAATCTTCTGTGTGGTCGTTTTTTGAGAAGGATGCAGAGAAAAAAATTGTTACCTGTAAGTTGTGCAAAAAAATTTACAAAGACTTTGGAAATACGACTAATTTAATTTCACATTTGAAAAATAAACATCCAATTCAATTTAATGGTGAGACAAGTTCATCTCAGACAAACAGCCAGTTATTTTGCAAAATAACTATAGTTTTTGAATAATTGGTGAATACTGTTTTTTTTTTTCATGGTACTGGTATATATATATTCTGCAGACCACCCTGAAGTTTTAGTCGTTAATATTGCAAAATGGCGGAGTAGTGTTTTTTTTGCAAAAACAGCCAATTTTCCGGAATTTTGACTTATATGACCAGTTTTTCGAACGCCATCTATAAATTAACCAAGTTAAACCATCAGAAATATTAAAGAACTCGTCAACGAACATGGCACAATTAGTTAAAAGTCTCAAAACATTTACACATCTTGTCCGACTGGGTATTTTAGCGTGGGGTAATGAGTTACCTCCTGTGGCCGTTATGTGGCCTGGGTGAGGTGTGGCCGTTAACCACTGGCTTGCTAATGGCAACGATCATTTCCAAAGTATAGGCTCCAACTTTGCTCATGGAAACAATCGTTTCCATATATGATTTTTGATCAAATGACTCTGAACTCTATATTGTAGAGAGTAAGGTCCACCCAAAAACATTTTAAACCATAGACAATGAATTTATCTATCATCGAAACGTAAAATTACAACATTACAAAACGAATTTCTAAAAAAATACGAAGTGAAGTTTCGAGTCGCCATTTTGTGTTATTGTTTGTGTATGGACAGTGAGTGCTCCCGAAAAAAATGCCGTAAGTGTTATAATTTATTACTTATTACTAAAGTTTAGCTACCAAATTGATCTAGATGACCAGTTCTATGATACTTTTATACCTGAACCAACGATTATAGGAGTGAAATGTGCTAAAATCGAAAAAGCCGAACGTGTGTTTGTTTGCGTTGTTTGTTTTCGTATTTCATAGTGATAATTTATCGAAAATACTTTAAACTGCGGGAAACTATATATGTAATAACAAAGTTTAGATATAATTTTAATCATAAAATGAAAGTTATTTTAATAATATCTTGTAGATGTGCTGGATTAAACGAATATTGACGACAAGTAAGTACATTGTAAACGAAACACCGTCCTGGCAACTATCGTTTCCAAAAACAAAGTAAGTTTCATTGTCAGGGTTCTCACATACCGGCTTTTCTGAACCAAGTATTTTATATGTATGTTTCTTGTGTTTTATTATTTTGCACACTGTCATATAGATTTGGCACACTACCTTTAAGCACACCTAGAGGTAGCACAGAACTTTATTGCCCCTCGCAACTACCTGCGCAAATTGCGAATTTTAGATGTGGAAGGTAGAGGTGCGGGTGTCGGGAGGGGTGCCGACACCCCCACGCGTCGCACCGCTCCCCGCTCGCATCATGCTACGCCACGCCATAGGCCACGCGTCGGTGTGAGTGCTACGTTCTTACAGTAAACACATGCGCGTACCTACCTGCGCGGTTTAACGGTCGCGAGGGGCCATAAAGATCTGCGCTAAGTATAATTTAAGTTCTCAATTTCATTATTAGGCACACTGCCTTTTTTAACCGACTTTAAAAAAGGAGGATGTTCTTAATTTCATTACAATGGACACTGCCATAGATTCTGCACACTGCCTTTTTTAACCGACTTTAAAAAAGGAGGATGTTCTTAATTTCATTACAATGGACACTGCCATAGATTCTGCACACTTCCTTTTTAACCGACTTTAAAAAAGGAGGATGTTCTTAATTTCATTACAATGGACACTGCCATAGATTCTGCACACTGCCTTTTTTAACCGACTTTGAAAAAGGAGGATGTTCTTAATTTCATTACAATGGACACTGCCATAGATTCTGCACACTGCCTTTTTTAACCGACTTTAAAAAAAGGAGGATGTTTTTAATTTCATTATTATGCACATTGCCATAGATTTTGCACACTGCCTTTTTAACAGACTTCAAAAAAGGAGGTTCTTAATTCGACTGTATTTTTTTAAGTGTATGTTTATTGTGTTTCATTATTATGCAAACTGTCATAGATACCTATTGGCTCGTGGTTTTGGTTGTATTCTATTTTTAAAGCTTTTATTGCATTGGATAGGGGTAGCAATAAAGTCAACCTAACCGATTTTTTTTTTTCATTTTTGTGGTGGTTTGATAAGCTTTTGAGTGTACGTATCTATTCATTGTATTATAATTTCTTTGGTTGTAATATTATTTGCATTTCTATAGTAATGGACAAGAAAAATGTGGTGAAAGTGGTAGTGGAGTTTGTAGAGGGGGAGGGGAAACAGCAAGAGGGGGTCGGCAAAGAGGAAGAGGGACGAGGGGAAATCAAAGAAGGGGACGAGGTAGAGGAAGAGGCGTAAGAGGCAGAGGAGGAAGTGGAAGAGAACTGGGAATAGAATTAGAGCCTGTTGCAGGACCAAGTTCAAGGTATATTTTTTTAGTTAAATTCTTATTCTACCTAATTGATATTTTACTTATTTTCTCTTTTTATATTTTAAGAACCTATGAAGATGAAATAGAACTGTTGCGGAAATCAAGGCAATTACAAAAAAACATGTAGCGAAACTGGACCCGGCGGTCAAAAAGGAACTAATCGCGCGCAAACGGGTGAAGCAACTGTCGCGATCGCTCCTTCCTGACGCACCGCCACGGAAGCGACAAAAGTACCTATGTTTATAATATTTGTAAACTTAACATAGAATAAAATGTATAGTGTTATGAAAAATATCCTATTTTTATTCAGAAAGTCATCTCCTGAGCGTGACCATTGCCGGTTGACTGTCGGAACTCCTTCTACGCCACCAGCACCTAAGTTACAGCCTTGGCAGATACGGTAATATTTGACATACCTAATACCTATAGTTAATAAAGTGCCGGAAGAACAATCCTCAAATTGTTTTTTCTTTCAGCAAAATGGAAGCCAATAAACCAACAACGTCCCAAAGAGAAGAGGATGAGCCAAGCAACAGTGACGACGATTTAGCGGCGACGCAGGAGTCCTATTTAATTCCAATTAGGTATATACTACAACCTACTCATCCTCTGGTTTTTATTTACCTTTGCTGTTGTTTAACTTATAAAATATTTTTAGTACTGTCAGCGATGTCGAAAGCTCATCCGTGAGCGAGCTCATTGTGGACTACACAAGCGGCCTATTAAGTAAGTATACAACTACGTACACCTAAGTATACTAGTAAACTTATACAACATTATCTTTTGTATTAAACAATCTTTTTCATATTCGTACTTTAACTTTCAGAAACTGATGTGGGAAATTGGCCATGTATCGTTACGCCATCACAGGAACAATCTGGTAATGGTTCAATTTCTTTTATTACAAAATTATATTTAATTTACTCAATGATTTTGACATTATTGCATTTTATATTAGATCCAGTACCAACCACGACGCCAAAAGTGGGCAAGGTGCCACCAGCTAATGCAAAGAAGATAAACCTAGGTATGTGTTTAATTATAAGAAATTACTCTTATGTATGTATATCCTTTAGTTTGGTACTCATTAAGTGTATTTTTCAGGTTCTAATTCGGATAAAAATAACGCAGAGTTAGAAAAGTGGCTTAATAATGTAGAGTCTGACGAAGAGCTAGATGTCGCAGATATACAAGCGGACGAACAAACGGAAACGCCTCTGCAACATTTACGGACTCCAGCTCACATTTTTGAGGATGTTGACACAGACTTACGTACATGGCTGACAAACGATGACCAGGACTCTGACAGACTTCTGACTGAATTGGTTTCAACCGACCTTTTGACGTTCGACTGGGTACAAGACCACAACACTTTTCAAGGAAAGCGAGAAAATTTTACGGGAACTGCGGGACCTACCTTCCCAGTAACTGATAAAACAACCCCATTAGATATTTTTTTGAAATTTTTTGATGATGAGCTTTTTGATTTGATTGTAAAACAAACAAATAAATATGCAAGTCTACAAATTGACCAACATTTGACGCCTCATTCGAGACTTAACTTTTTTGTTAATGTCGACCGAGCTGAGATGGCGAGGTTCCTAGCAATCCTTATTCTTCAGGGCTTGTTACCAAATCCTGTTGAGAAGCATTATTGGAGTGAAAACGGGTATCTCACTCTCAAATATTTTGCAGATATAATGACTTATAACAGGTTTGTTTTAATAAAACGACTTTTACACTTTAGTGACTCAACCGATACTCAGACTTTGCCAGCAGACGAAAACAAGTTGCGCAAGATAAAACCTGTCCTGGATCACTTGCAAAAAAAATTTAGCTCCCTTTATCTTCCGGGACAGGAAATTGCCGTGGACGAATCGCTCCTCAAATGGCAAGGACGGCTGTCATTCGCGCAGAGGATCGCTACAAAGGCTGCCAGGGTAGGCGTAAAGTCCTACGAGTTGTGCGAATCAGCCACTGGCTATTTGTGGAGATTTTTCGTCTACACTGGCAAAGCGAACAAACAGACTGACAAAACAGACGAACCGATAGACCTGACTGATGAAAGGACAGACGGACAAACAAACGAACAAATAGACACACCGCCCCAACTCTCCAACGCGACTTCCAAAATTGTCCATAGTCTAGTGAATCCCTTGTTTAATCGAGGGCATACTCTAGTTATGGACAATTTTTACAACTCGCCCCTACTTGCCCGTTATCTAAAATCGAAAGGCACTGACTGCTTCGGAACTCTTCGAGTGAATCGAGAGTTTTTGCCCGAAGCCATTAAGTCCATTCAAAAAAACGAACTAAGAGAAGGCGAGCTGGTCCAAAGTTATACATCGGATTTAAGTGTTGTCATGTGGCGCGATTCCAACGTTGTGTCACTCTTGTCAACATACCACGATGGTGTCGTTGGAGGAACGGAAAAATATGGCCAGTATAAGTACAAGCCACAAGCTGTACTTGACTATAACAGTGCAATGGGAGGTGTCGATAGGAAGGACCAACTACTATCGGCATTCCCCATCGAGCGAGTGCGAAACATTGTGTGGTATAAGAAGGTGTTCCGACGCCTACTTAACGTCACCTTGCTGAATGCCCACATAATTTTTCAGACTCACTACAAGCAGTGCACTCCACGAGAGTTTAGGAGACAGGTGGCAGAAGGTCTCATTAAAGTATCCCGACCACCCGTAATTGCACGGCCCCTCCAGGTTGAGACCATTAAAATGGCAAAAGCCCGCAAACCAAAAAAGGTGCGCCCTATTTTAAAGGGTAATCATTTTATTTGCTCTGGTCCCTGTAAGTTGGCAAGGTGTGAGTGGTGCAAGAAAAGCCGCACCAGCTACATTTGTAAGCAATGTAGGGTATCGCTCTGTTTAGACATTTGCTTTGAAGAGTATCACACCGTACCATAAGTCTTACAGCAGTAGGACTGCTGTAAGTTTAAAAAAAAAAATAAGCGGTTTTGAAATTTTTTAAATTATTATTATTTTTAAATTTTTAGTGTCTTATTTCGTTGTCACCTAAAAATCTATTCAATTCTCTAAATTTTAACTCGTTATCTTAATCTGTCAAGGAGTTTTATGATGAGAAGGTGGTTCCCTCGTACACCATCAATGAACATCGTTCAAAATTTACTCGTATTGTACTGTTTATAAGACGTTTTCAATGGTAGAAATTGAAAACAAAGCAATTTGTTGCACTTCCGAGGTGCAATTCTGTTCATCACTCCGAAGATCCTTGTCAGATCCTCGCCAAATTTCTATGGGACCATTCTGCAGGTATACCCTTTCCAACAGTGAAAGAATTTTTCGAGAATCGGTTAACAAACGACGATGTTATGGCTCGACGAAGTCGAATTGAGAACCTCCTCCTTTTTTTGAAGTCGGTTAAAATGGCATATCATAGAATTTAATGACTTAAATATTTTTTTTTTTTAAACTTATTTAATATATAATAATAATAATCCGCATTAAAAATATTGACATAGCTTTCATTGAGATTTATTCAAACCTTTTATGCAAAATAAATTCCTTGGTCAGTGGCAACCCTAGTTTAAAAACCGCCATCTTGGCTCGTTCAGAGTTGTTTCGAGTTTTTGTACGTAATCACGTCGTACATGTCAGCGTTTTATTTTTTATAAATACAATTGAATGTTGTAGTTATGTACCATAAATATAAACTATAGGACTCGATCTAAATATCTAAATATTTGAAGTGGTTACATGGGAGCAAAGTGTAGCCGTAATCTACTATATAAAAATAAGTCCGGTTTTCCTCCCTGACGCTATAACTCCAGAACGCACGAACCGATTTCCACGGTTTTGCATTCGTTGGAAAGGTCTTGGGCTCCGTGAGGTTTATAGCAAAGAAAATTCAGGAAAATTCAGGAAAAATTCAACAGAAAAGTGGGGAAATCGTTTTTCACATACAGCGCCATCTCTCATACATAGCATGTACTACAAACCAATACTTCAAGTAGATGGCGCCGGTGCGTGATAAAGTGTTTGACAGCTACTCATTATTCTCTGCTCAGTTAATTTCATTTAAGCTCAGTGTAAATTATGTGGATCGTGCATTTGAAGTTAAATTCAACACTCTGTCCATAGTCCAAAATGCCTAGAGAACGACGTGCGAACATCGGCCGCCGCACAAGACATGCAAGCCAGCAACAAGTCTATTCAAGGAACTTAAGCGAAGAAAGACAAAATATAATAAGAGAAAATGACCGATTGAGACATCGCGTGAGCACACGAAGATCATTGGCATCATACAATCGCTTGGCATTCCAATATGATCCCACTGCGAACTACAGTGATGATGAAAATTTGGATATTGGACGAATGACGACTATATGCCGATATTGCAATGCGTTAAAGTTCAAAAGAGAAACGGTTGGATTGTGCTGCGCAAGTGGAAAAGTCAAACTGGATCCATTACTTACACCACCACAGCCACTGAAAACATTGTTTGATGGAAGTGATCCCGATTCCAGCCATTTTCTTCAACACATCCTTGAATACAATAACTGCTTTCGCATGACTTCCTTTGGAGCTAATATAATTCGAGAAGGCGGCTTCATGCCGACTTGCAAGGTAAAAGATACAACACACATAACCAATCACTCAATGAATTGCAACACATAACAACTGCATATACACCACACACTACACCATCACACGATTTACAACGTATTCATGAACAAATTTTAATGATTATTTGCAATTACAGATACAAGGTCAAATATATCATTTGCATGGTTCAATGGTGCCAACACCAGATGAACCGCATCAATTTCTGCAAATATATTTCATTTCGTCGATGGTGGATCAGCTGAACGTGCGGTGCAATATACACTATTCGATCAAGATGTGACATAGCTTTGGCGTTAGCATCATCTGGAATTGCGGCGACTCTTCTAGATGGCGGTCGTACTGCACATTCTGCGCTTAAGTTGCCACTCAATTTAAACACAATTGATACTCCAACGTGCAATATTTCCCGATCCAGTGCAATGGGAAAATTGTTAATGCAATGCAAGCTCATTGTTTGGGATGAGTGCACAATGGCACATAAGAAATCACTTGAAGCACTTAACTTCACACTGAAGAATCTTCGGCGAAATAACAACATCTTTGGCGGCTTGATGATATTGTTGGCAGGCGATTTCAGGCAGACGTTGCCAGTAGTTCCCCGTGGAACGCCTGCAGATGAATTGAATGCTTGCCTAAAGGCATCACCTTTATGGAATAACGTAAAAACATTATCGCTAACCACTAATATGAGAGTTCAACTTCAAAATGATCAAAGTGCTGCACAATTTTCCAAACAATTGTTAGATGTTGGAAATGGAAAAGTCCCAGTTGATGCGACATCTGGATTAATTACTCTTACCAACGACTTTTGCCGATTTGTAGACACTCAATTAGTTCTTATTGAAAATGTTTTCCCAAACATTAGTGAGAATTATAAGAATTATGCTTGGTTAAGTCAACGAGCAATTCTTGCCGCAAAGAATAATGATGTCCACGCACTGAATTTCACCATTCAATCAAAAATTGCTGGCGATTTGGTGACATACAAATCCGTTGATTCAATAACAAATCCCGATGATGTAGTAAATTATCCAACGGAGTTTTTGAACTCTCTGGAGATACCAGGATTTCCACCACATAACTTGCAACTCAAAGTTGGTACAGTTATTATGATACTGCGTAATTTGAATCCACCGCGACTTTGCAACGGTACTCGACTTTCGGTAAAGAGACTTATGCCGAATTTAATTGAGGCAACCATTATTAACGGAAAGTACGCAGGTGAAAATGTATGTATTCCTCGAATACCAATGATTCCGACTGATCTTCCGTTTGACTTCAAACGATTGCAATTCCCAGTTCGCCTTGCGTTCGCAATGACAATTAATAAGTCGCAAGGCCAATCGCTTAGTGTTTGCGGGATAAATTTAGAAAATCATTGTTTTTCACATGGGCAGTTATACGTTGCGTGTTCACGAGTTGGGAAACCATCCGCTTTGTTTGTGTTAACGTCAGACCAAAAAACAAAAAATGTGGTTTACCAAAGAGCACTACAATGAAACAACTAAATAACACTTCATTTTAGTAGGTAATTGAAATGAATTTATTACTGTTGTGAAATGAAATAAATATTTTCCTTTTCAAATATTTAACAAAAAAATTTTTTTTCTTTATCTTTTAATCACCAAACGAAATGTTACATAAAACGAATCTGGTGGCGAAACGGAGTTCGCCGGGTCTGCTAGTTTTCTTATGAAATTTTGTACATTTTAAAATTGCTCCATCTGCCACAGATCCATTGGTGCCTGTGTGTACATACATAAATTCGTAGTTAGCATTTACAACAGCAAACAGTACAATACTGAAGAATCCCTTATAATTGTAAAACAAAGAGCCACTTTTGGGGGGTTTTTTCTATAGCGATATGCTTCCCATCACATGATCCAACACAGTGACTGAAATTCCATTTTGTTTCGAATTCCTCAGCAATTTCTTTCCACTCAGTTTCATTTTCAGGTATCTGGAACAAAAAAATAATAATTTAACTGTATTTTTAGGGCTCCAAGTCATCTGACGAAGACATTCCGAGCCAGCTAATCGGATCGATTGCTTCAACTTCTAGAGGACATAGCGTAAAGAAAAAAAAAGAAACACTTCTACAAAAACAAGAAAAAATTATGAAATCTGCTGAAGCATTGTTATCAAATAAAGAAGAAGAACACTGGGAAATATTAGGAAAGTCTGTAGGCTTGCAATTAAAGGATATAAGTGGAACACAGCTGATATTTACTCAAAAAATTATAGCCGATGTAATTTATAATGCTAAACTTGAACGACTCTCTGAAGATTCTTGTCTACTCGTCACACCATCGGAAATAAGACATACATTGAACAGATACAACTATCAGATACCCTTCATCCAATCACCAGTATCAAGTTATTCTTCCCCGTCCCCATACAACCGACAATCTCCTAACTTGCCACACAAACGTCCATCATCTCGCAATTATCCATCACCCACACCGAGTCCTTCATCATCATCTACAACACAGTATCATCCATCGCCTCACTATTCACAATCACCTCGTTACCAAATCCAACTAAACCAATCGCCACAACACGCAATTCAGTTTTCACAACAAGAAGTCCAGTCTCCACAACAGACAATCCAATCTCCACAACACACAATTCAGTTTCCACAACAATCATTCCAGTTTCCACAACAATCATTCCAGTTGCCACAACAGTCAATCCAATCGCCACAACACATAATTCAATCACCACAACAAGAAGTTCAGT
Organism: Idaea straminata; assembly: GCA_951213275.1. NCBI lineage: Eukaryota > Metazoa > Arthropoda > Insecta > Lepidoptera > Geometridae > Idaea > Idaea straminata. Next base: position 2,395,005 of record OX577862.1, read on the forward strand.
CGCCACAACAGACAATCCAATCGCCACAACACACAATTCAGTTTCCACAACAATCATTCCAGTTGCCACAACAGTCAATCCAATCGCCACAACACATAATTCAATCACCACAACAAGAAGTTCAGTCGCCACAACAGACAATCCAATCGCCACAACACACAATTCAGTTTCCACAACAAGCATTCCAGTCGTCACAACAAGCAATCCAATCGCCACAACAGACAATCCAATCGCCACAACACATAATTCAATCACCACAACAAGCAATCCATTCAGCACAACATTCATTTCACAACAACCCTGAAGATTTTCTAGAATACATTAAAAATGATTCAGGGTCTACTATTTCCCCGTCTATAGTAGAAGGGAGTGCCAATTTAATGAAAGATTTTTTGATATACAAGCCAAAAAAATAATTTTCTATTTAATTTAGTCATTGCTTTTATATTAATGTCCTTGATTTGAAAAATAAATGTTATATTGAAAAATAATATACAGTGTTTTTACTCACCTTGATCAAATGTTTTAAGCATTTGTAGATAGCTCGGCACGTTTCTGGTATAATTGACGATAAAAGAGGTTGAGATATCAAAGAGCTAAACCTTAGGTCTTGATAGGAGTTGCCCGTTGCCAGGAATCTTAAAGTAACTACAGATGTCGGCAAACAACTTGAAAAAAAATGGCGGATGCGCAGAAGGTGTTTTTTAGATACCTGCCGAGGTATGGGAGGGTAGAGCGCGGGGAGTATCGATCGCCTAACTTTAGCCGCAATTAAAATATTATACACATACCTTTTTTTTAATAACAAACGTTTATTTTATTTCTTATTTTATTGTCTACACAAAAATGTATTTATATTTACTCTAGGCCACTTGTATCGATTATAAATCAAGTTTTACTGAAAACGGCCGCGCCGATTGAAACTGTCAAATTTCACTAGCAATTCTCGTCGTTTTTTTTTTGCAATCGAGAGCAAGCGAGTGGTCATGTGTCCAAAACCTCCTGGAGGTCGCTGTCAAAATAATGCGCGTGTGTCCACGGCCTCCTGGAGGTCGATCATTTCGCGCGTATTTCAACGTCGAAGTTAAGCTTTTCAATCTATAGCTAGCTTGTTCGAACTTAAACAATGTGAAAGAGAAAACATCACGTTGTGCATACAGTCTCAATCCTACCAACATAACAAGCGGAAATTTTATTTAGATCGTATTTGTTGAGCGAGTCCGAGGTCAGTAGCTCAGTCGCAACCGCCACACGCAGTTACAAGGTTTTAATTAGTGCTCAGTGACCTATTTTTAATCAGTTATAAATTTTATATCAAGAAAAACATGGATGGGTGAGTACTAAACAGTTTTTATACCATTCTTTAAGTATTAAGAATATATTTCGTAAAGAAATTGTCAAATTCATCAAACAAGTCAACGTGACGGCGCCGTCATTGTGGCGCCGTCACTTTGACTTGGCTCGCTATTCTCGTAAATATTTGCTTGTTCTGAATAAAAATACACCAGTAGATAGATAATCTCGTTAGTAACAACATATCTTGATACGTACTAATCATTTAATTAGCGTAATTTTGATTATATTTAGTGTAAAATAAAACTCGAAAAAAAGTCTCGAATCAAATCGACCTCCAGGAGGCCGCGACGACACATCACATGTTCGCTTGTTCGGCCATCTTGTTCAAAATGTCAGTTCAAGGGAAAAGCTACCTTAGGTCAATGTAGCTAAGGTACCTTTTCTCGTGGATTGGCAAAAAAATATTTTCGAAGGCTTGTTAATGTGGATAAGACATCTGGGATTCGATTTTTTTCATGTAGTTAAAAAAAAATTACATTTATTTATTTATTTTTTGTTTGTTGTCATTTTACCTTTAACCTACTTCAAAAAAAAGGAGTACGATTAATTGTAAGTGTACCATGCATTTTTGTATATTTATAAACTAATATATTTTTAGAATTCGTCGACCACGCACGCGAGGGGGGCGTAGGGGGCGCGGTGCGAGAGGCGTGCGCACCCGAGGGGGGCAAGCGCGCCCGGGGCCTTACTCTTTCAACTTACTCTTGAACATCGTTCAAGAGTAAGTTTAGTACCTTTATATTTTTGCAACTTCTGTTTTCCTCAGCTAAGTAATAATGTTAGAAAGATGTATGTTACCTATTGTATTTTGTATTTTAGTGTTCAAATAAACGAGGTGAGCCGAGGGCGCGGTGGGAGAGGCGTCAGGGGGACCCGAGGCGGAGTAGTGCGTCCGGGGCCGCATACAATTCAAGAGTAAGTTCAGTACCTTTATTTTTTGAAACTTCTGTTTTTCTCCGCTAAGTATTTATGTTAGAAAGTATGTATGTTACCTATTGTATTTTGTATTTTAGCCTTCAAATACACGATGTGGGGGAATATCCCGAGGGCCAGCCCCTGGAACTTCCCCTGCACGCCAAGCGGAGGCGCATGTGGCAACCGTAAGTAATTCTACTTGTGCATTTATAAATATTATTGTGGTTGTTTTACTAGCAAGTTTAACTTTTTTAAATGTTCATTTAGACAACAAGATCCATCGCCATCGCCATCGACCTCACAACAACAGCTGTAAGTCCCTTTTACCTATGCATCTGTAGATATTATTGTAGTTGTTTTACTAGCAAATTTAACTTTTTTAAATGTTCATCTAGATCACCGAACCGAGGTGAAACACCGGAACCGACCGCCTCCAGCTGCATATCGCCGTCAGTATCGGTGCCGTCGCCGGCAATGTAAGTCGCTTGTCACCGGCAGTGTAATTGATCTATGTGTCTCAAAAGAGATAAGTGCTACAACATTGCTTTTCTTCTAGGTTTATGGAGCTGTCAGCCCCGGGGACGCCGCGGCCGGTCACTCCGGCTTACCCATCAGTACCCTCGCCTGCAGTGTAAGTCGCTTCTACCTATGCATCTGTAGATATTATTGTGGTTGTATTACCAGCATGTTAACCTTTTTTTAAATGTCCATCTAGATCTCCCATGCCGCCAGTTCATCTTCCTCGCCCTCATCGGAGTCTTCGAGATGAAGATATTTCTGATGTACTCAACTTTGGTAAGTAGTTGCTGATTTTAGCTTGGGAAGGGGCTAGGGGCAAACTTCTTCTACCAGATTTTATACCCACCTGTGTTGTACTACAGGAAGCGATGAAGACTCCGATGACGGTGATGACGATGACATGGTGGCTCAATTAGTGCCACGAGCAATAAGAGAGGTACTGCAGCAGATGGACGATGAGGACGAGCCGGAGGAGCCGGTAGAGGTTGTGTTTGCTGCGTCCCCCCAACCTGTCCAAGCGGAGGCGACGTGTGGACCCAGGGGGTTGTATGATTTTGATTGGAGAGCGTTTCCGAATCCTCCAATTTCACCTGAATTGAGGCGGGAAACGTTTTCGGCTAGTAATGTTGGACCAACAATTCCTACCCCATCGAGCGGAAACGAACCCGAGTGTGGTACAAAAAACTCTTTCGGAGACTACTAAATGTCTCCGTATTAAATTCATATATAATTCATAAACATAATTCTTCTCCACCTTCTCAACCGCTCAGTTATCGTAATTTCCGTATCAACCTAGTAAGATCACTTCTATCTAATCATTCTTCTTCAGCTCCTTCAGCTCCTCCACCTCCTCCTGCACTTCCCTTAGGCACTCTCCACCGCTTGGCTGAGTACCCGATGGGGATTCACCAGCGCCAGCGGCGGGCATGCGTCGTGTGCACACGTTTTGTCCGCTTTGCACGAAAACTTTATGTATGAACACCTGTTTCACACAATTTCATTCTATGCAGTAGTTTATTTATATTTATATATTTCTTTTTATGTAGGTATCTATATATTTTATATATGTTTTTGTACCCCACGCTTGTTCGTTTCAATGACCTGGCGAATCAATGTAAAATGCGTCCTCTACTTGGTGATATGCGTCGCACATTCTTTTTTTTTCATTCTTTTTCTTTCTTTCTTATTTTTCTTTCTCTTCTTTCTGGGTATCACGTAAGGTGACATTTTTTTGACGTGATAACGTCTAATAAATTGATGGAACACCTGCATTCACAAATGAATGTCAGTCTGATGAAATATTGTGTCTGACGAAATATGGTGTGACGTCACGCGTCCGTTCCCGTTAGAAAACAGAGTATTTAATAATAATATCGCTCATCTGGTCTTGTGTTATGTTGACGAGCGACGAATAGAAGACTTATGTAATGAAAAAAGGTATATATTAATAAAGTCAAATTTCAGACCAGATTGCTTACATACGATTTTTAAAATTTAATTTTTTTTATTTAATTTTTTTTTTATAAAACATAAAAAAACTTATTCAATACTATCTCTGTTTTAAGTCGCTTTATTTTATCAATTTTAATTCATTTCCATTTTGTGTTCATGATTTCGTGTGACAGCACCGGGGCGTATCCATACTTTTATAGCTTGTACTTAGCACTTGAGATTGTCAAGTTGATGGTTTTTGTCATTGATTTGTGAGATGTTATTGCTAGGCAACATACATTTTATTTGTATTTATCGATTAGTAAATATCAAGAAATCGTAGAAAACAAATTTATACTTGAAATAAATGCAATAGAATTAGCTCTGTGATCGAAAGTTTCAACGGATGTTTTATTGCTCTAATTTTCGAGTGTTTGGCTTTTGTTCAATGCTCGTAAACTGAGAAGCAACAACTAAAACTCTGTCTACTAGTTGGTGACGAACCAAACTATAAATAAAGTTGTAAACTTAAACCACTTGACGAAGCACTGTTCTCGGAATTGAAATGTAAACATAACAATTTTTTGCCGACGCGCGCGGGTCGCCCAGATGTGCCATGTTATTGTAATGCTTGTGGTGTAATAAAAAATTTAAAGAGGGTATGTTCTTTTGTGATAATCTTGTTAGTTAGGGATATGACAAGTGAAATAAACATTTTGTTGTGGAAATACTTCTTTTATTTTTAAATTATATCTACTTTTGTGCAACAAACTGGAGAAAGTTCGGTGAAAGTACTTTCACCTCATTTCACCTTAGAATTAGTCATACATCACAAGATGAAACTGCACAAGTATTATTATTTAGGTAGTGTAATTCATACCGATTATTTATGACCTTGGGTTTATCTAGCTCCCATTAATAACTTCGCTGTTATCGCTATTTTAATGACCCCCCGCGGGGAATCCCGATGTCGCGGGATTTCCCGCGCAACAGCTTGACTAACCGCGATAAATTGAAAAAAAATGGCGGGCATGTGAAGGGATAACTTCAAAATTAAGCATCTAGGCAAGGCAAGGGTGATATTTTTGGATTCAGTGATGAAGATACTAGAGTGCATAGCGGTCAGATACATATTCGAAAATTTCGACCTGTTTTGTATGTGCCACCTTTAAGGTGCTATGAATATGGGTCAAAGCAGCAGGTAACATGAATTGCTGAAGCCGCAGCATCAGCATCCAAGCTGCGGCCGAATGATCAGAAACCTACAGCTCAAGTTATCATAGAACGACACTAAGAACGCCTAGAACAAACATACTTCTTGTAGAATTATCTGCTTATTGTTGACATGCATCGGCCACCCGCATCTTGTAGGCCATACACCGCTTTGTCACTTTTGCATAATGTATAAGTATGACGCTGGACTGCAGCGCAGGATGAATTGTAAATCGTGTATTTTCATAACAATGAACGTTTGACTGACGTGGTCCAAGGATATTTTTATGTTCAACTGTTTATTGGACGGATGATTAGACTATCGCGCCAATAGTTAACCCGCGGTCGAAGTTGTGGGAATTGCAAATTGATATTTTTATCCCCATATTGTTTCATTTGTTCGATATGATAAAGTGGTATAAATAGATTCGCGGGCAGTCGGTGGCTAGACACGACACGCTCAACGTTCACGAGGGAACATCAACTAGTCAGAGTAGCCCCGACACATCCAGAACTCAACATGTCGTCCCAAGAAGATGACGACAGAACACTTACTTTCCCGGTGGACACCTTCACGATCCGCGGGCCTGTTATACCGGATGAAGCCCCTTTCAGCGTTACCGAATTTATGCATTTCGACACTGCTAATCGACAGTTTCTCGGATCGATCCGAAACCTGGACTTGACTTTCCTGAACGGGAAGGCATGCCCCGTTGGCTACAACTTCGATGCAACGAGACCGAAAGAAGATCGCCTGCTGATAAATCGGGACTGGCTCATGCCTCTATTTTGGGGGCCGCCGCCTGGTGAGAAAGATTCTGTGAGGCTGCCCGCGATACTAGAGTTCGTCGAAAAGAATGTTCGCTTCCAGGCGATCGCCGGTGACACCTGCTCCTGCGGCAACAAGCCCAATGAAGTGGTATCACCTGGACGTGAGTGTAAAGGCCCCCCGAGACGATCAATCGCGATTGTCAATTCTACGTGATTGATACAGCTGATTGATCGTCTACCAGTGCGATTGAAGCGATTGTCAATCGGTACTACGTGATTGAAGTCGATTGAAAGAAAATTTAATTGAAGCGCCGATTGATGCAATCGATTGATCGTCTTTCTGTGTGATTGACAATCGTTCGGACATTCGTGCTTCGAACGCCGAATAGGAAACATGTCCGATCTAGCCGATCCGTGTAGTCCAGCGGAACCAATTTCCGACTCCGAAAAGGAGTTTGTTCTTCTTTTAATTTCTTTATACAGAGATTTACCAGTACTATGGAAAGTAAAATCAAAAGACTACTTAAATAAAAATAAGAAGAATCAGGCTTATGAGAAAATGTTGAAGATATTAAAAACAAGAAAACCGGACTATGATGTCGAAAAATTAAAAAAAAAATTAATGTATTACGTACAAATTTTAATCGTGAATACCAAAAAATTCAACTAAAAAAGAAATCTGGAGCTTCCACAGATGACATTTTGGAACCAACATTGTGGTATTACAATGATTTTCTCTTCATAAAGGACCAAATCGAAATAGCGGAGACTGATGCTTCTGAGGTAAGGAAATTAAAATCTTCACATTATACAAATCGGTTTATTTATTTATCATAGAAATGAAAATTATCCAAAATTTTCACATTACACAAATCGGTTTATTTATTTATCATAGAAATGAAAATTATCAAAGCATATAATTATTTTGCCAAGACACAGCGCCTGCAGTGTTAAAATACTCGCAGAAATCATCTCGAACTTTTTTAGCTTCGACTGATGAATTACCACCTCTTTGTCTTTGAAGATCCGTCAACTGTTGTGTTTCCTGTCTCCATGAACCATTTTCAATAGAGCCAGCAGCAATGTTTTCGTAATCAACATCACCATGTTGAATATAATACCTAGAGTTTCTTTTTGACAAGTAGTTGTGTAAATGACAACAAGCCATTACTATCTTTCGGGCTTTATTTGGTGCAAATTTGATGTTTTTTTGAAAATATTAAATCTAGCTGTTAAAATTCCAAATGCGTTTTCCACAATTCTACGCGCACGAGATAGTCTATAATTAAAAATTCGCTTTTGATCTGTTAAAAGCGATCTGTTATAGGGTTTCATGAAATTCGGCATTAGTTGGAAAGCTTCATCGCCAACAAAAACATATGGAAACTTTAAATCTGTGCCGGGTAATTCGCGTGGTCCTGGAATATTTAATTGGTGTTGAGAAAGTTTTTGCCAAAACATCGTATTTTTCAAAACTCCTCCATCTGATACACGTCCATTGGCTCCAACATCAATCATCATAAATTCATAATTGGCGTTTACAATTGCCATAAGGACAATACTAAAAGTTCCTTTATAATTGTGATAATAAGAACCAGAGTTTGAGGGTTTTTCTATGGATACATGTTTGCCATCGGTACTACCTATACAATTATGAAAGTCCCAACGTTCCTCAAACTCTCTGGCCACTGCTTGCCATTCTTCTGAAGTGTGCGGTACCTGAAAAAAAGTAGACGGTAATTATTTTGTTACAGACTTTTTTTCTTTGTTACAGCAACCATTAACAGAGTCTAGTCAAACTCTTGTGCCTGCTAAAAAAAAGAAGTCGAAAGCAAACGACAATACAGAAAAACTCGTGGACTTGGCTACAACATATTTTGAATTTAAAAAGCCAGAGAGTGAAACCGACATTTTAGCAAAGGCCTGGGCTTTGAAATTAAGCCGAATAGCTCCAGATCAGAGACGCTTTGCCGAAAAAATAATAAATGATACTCTGTTTGAAGCAGAAATGGGTACACTAACAAGAAACGGAGTGGTTTTTTTAACGTCAACTTCACAATCTACTCCAGACTTATCACCCGCATCATACTCATCAAGCCCTTCGACGCCTTTGCCAAATTTATCACCTACATTATTCTCATCTACATCACCAGACCCTTTGACTCCTAAACCGCCAGTCCAAATACATATACTGGATAATCCAAATATTCCCACTCAGGTCATCATCTTAAAGGAGTTGCAACAACCTGTGTCACCAGTGGAACTACATAATACTCAGGAAATTCCGGACAGTCAGGAGAGAGCATCTACCTATTTATCACAATTTAATTCCTTTTAAGTTATGTCATCGATTTTGATTTGTAATTTCATTGAACTACTGTAATTAATAAAAATTACTAAGTACTTACCTTTATATTGTTTTTTAGTTTGTTAATAATGGCTTCACATGTTTCCATTATTATTCCTTCTAACGTCCGAGGGGCAATTGCACATACAAATTTCAAATCTTCTAAATCCATGCCCGATGCTAAGTATCTCAATGTGATAGAAAGTCTCTGATTAGCTGGAATTGCTTCGCGCATTAATGTGTCTTTTTTTTTCGATATCTGTTCGAATCATCTCCAATAATGTATCATAAGATTCTTGATCCATTCTAAGGAAATTTTTGTAGTCATCTGGTTCAGTTTCTTTCAATACTCTTAACAAATGCTCATGGGTAAAGCGGGTTCTCAATTTATACCACTCTTTACACCAGCGTCTTGATTTTTTCTTTTTTTTCTTAACAGACAAAGTAATGGCTAGAAATGCCAAATCGGTATCTGATACAGATGCCATGATGCTCACAGGATGGCCAAAAAGCAACTAGGCTAAAATAATTGAAGAACTGATTGAAGCTCAAACAATCAGACTTCAATCGCGATTGTCAATCACGTAACGCGATTGACAATCGAGATTGATCGTCTCGGGGGGCCTTAAGAACCAACTCCACTGGCATCGTTTCTGTACCGCGCACGTCTCTGCGTGGTTGACTGATTATATGATACCGGCGATTCTTCTTAAATAATCTAAAGAGATATTCAGTGCGATCATCGCAAACGTGCATCAAAACAATCCAGACATCTTGGAATATTATTCCACGGGTGAACGTACGGACACTCAAGTGTTGCTTGACTCGGCTCGCAACATCAGTGGTTCCGGCTATGGTACAGCTGAATCTAAGTAGTGTTAATAGTGTTGTGTTTAATACGTTTACTTTTATTTCTTTTATCCCTATTAGTGTAGGATGATGGAGAGTTGTGCAGGTAAGGTACTGTCAGACCGTTCCCTCTTACGCTGCTTCAAGTTTATCAAGTCAAGCTTGGACGGCACTAGAGGTGACGGCTAGGTAACGTGCTAGTAGCTGCTGCACAGCACGTTACATCACTTACAGTTGTGTTCCAAGGCGTGATGATTAGAGTTATGTGCACATGACATGCAAAGCTCCGTCATCACAAATTATGCTTAGGAATATGCTTATCATATGTCTTGACCAAGACCTGAGTGTGCATTCGCGTCTGAGTACGTGTACCTGCAACGTTTAGGTACGGAGCAGACCATGGAGGAATATGAGTCGTCTAAATAAGGTTTTCCTCAACTTTATGCATCTGCAGATAAGCCACAAACAGTACTACGACATAGACTGGCGCTAATGAGCGTTCTCTCTAAAAACTCCATATGCCCATAGATTATTGGATGATAACGTACGGTCAGTTGGCACTATCCCAAATGTTTGGGGAAAACCGATGCTATATTTATTTTATGATACGTGTCTATCTTTCATTTAATGGATTATCAGTCCAAAACACTTTCGGTCACTGGACGTTACGGACGTGTCCACACTCCTTTGCTGGCTTTACTGAGCAAAGAAAAGATAAACGCAAAACAATGCCCGCACCGGCAGAAACAAGCTATTCTACACAAGTGTTCCCGCTTGAAGAATTAAACGTGAAGACTTTTGAAGCCACATTCTACAATGGAAAACGGCTGAGCATCGAGTACCTTTTCTATCCTCAAATAATGGGACAAGAATTTCTGCGAGTGGGCCTCAACAGCTTGTTACCTCTGTTCGGAGGCATCATACCTCCGGGTGTACCTCAATTCACCTATATCCCGAAGCTCTTCAATTTCAACAGGCTCATACATATGGATGATTGTTCACACGGTGACTACTCTTCTTGCTCCTGTCGGCACAATATCACACCAGGTCAAGAGCATTTCGACTACCGTTGTCAAGATAACCACTGGCATCACTACTGCTCGGGCCACGTCGGCCGTTCTACTTGGAACGTGCGATTCTGTTGAAATAATCTCAGGAGCACTATGAGCACCGCGTGAGCGAAGTCCACGGGCCAGTAACAGGCTTTTATTATTCAGTCGGCGAGATGGCAACTGCAGCATATTGGCTCAAGTGGGCTTGGAACGGTACTAACTGGCGGCGTGTATTTCAAAACGAAATCAAACCTGAAGACTGTAATGATTTAATAAAACATTATTCTTAATACGTGTACTTTTTATTTTTCCTTTAATGTTGGGACTATAGTTTAACAGATACTTTGCCTAGAAACTCTAGGTGACGTGCACCGTACCTACCTAATGCTGCATAGCATGTCACGGTGCCTCCACAATCGTGTTACATAGTCTAGTGACAACGGTTATCTTTGCATAGGATACAGTTTGTACAAAATCTTAGTGGATGATAGAACTAGTAGAATATATTATTATCATCATTAAGCTAACTACCTGAATATATCTAGTATCATGAAGGAAATCGGTGTGTCGTAACATTTGTAAAGAGGTACACGCAAGCTTGGCATTTGTTGCTGAACTTACATGCACTTTGAAATGAAATGAATGTGTATAAGGAACAACTTGTTCCTTATACATATTTATATTTTTATTTTTAAAAACAAATACTTTTACAAATTATTATATATACGACTTGGATATGCATTATCCAGTTGCTCTTTCCAAAGTCTTTCCTCGGCGTCTCGACGAGCGGCTTCCTTAGAGTTTCCACTATTGTTTCCTGACATGGTGATTATGTCGAGGGTATCGGTGCTGATTGCTTGTATAGCTCCTGGTGATTATGTCGAGAGTATATGTGCGAATGATTGATTATATAAGTCCTTCCACAATTAATACTAACTCCAAACCCACCTTATATAGAGCGGTAGGCATTCCATAAATATCGAGAACGTTTTTGTGGTTAAATACATAGGCTAATGAAGGATGATTCGCACACCGTGACGCCATGGTGTACCGTAGTAACAATAGAATCGATATCGAATTTAGGTAGAGGTTGCGGTCAAAACGAGGCAATATCGACGTTATCAACGGGAATTTCATATCGGTATTTCCCAATTATTTTCAACTAAAAAGGAAAAAATGATCAGGATAATGCGCAAAGTATTACCTATTATTTCAGGAGTGATATCATAGACTGTGTCAACATTCCTGTAACTTGCGCTATCATGCTCCGTATGAAACAAAATATAGGTAAGCTTCAAGAGGTGCTCGTTACGATACGAAGATTGTTTAAGCTCTAACTGCAAGCAGCCTAGCATGCTTAGTATTAATGGAGTCTTGCTACGTGAGCTGCAGTCTTCATTGACTATGTTATGTTTTCTGGAGGTTTCCTTCCCTCAAGATATCCCACTATAGCGTTGCAGCGTGCACTCATTTCCGAAAAGAAGTTTACCAAGCCAACTCGAGAGACGTAGGTTTATATGGAATCATCCATTTACATCATCGTTAGGTAATGAACCATAGGTATGACGTCAAACCTTATCGAATAATGGTGTATTGAATTAGAAGGAATGTAATTAATACCATTTGAGTTCAGCGATAACAGCGTTATTGCGGTCACAGGTGGTTGCTGTAATGCGCGGAACGGTAAAACCATTCCGGTGGGTGAGTGTTGGCAACTCTCTTTCCTTTTCTTTCGACCCTCAGTCAGAGCAGTCGCAGTATTGAATTTGTTAGTAGAACTCTCAGGAAAATCGAGAAATTGCAATCACCGACTTAAAAAAAATCTTACACGTGGTGACGCGTGCGCCGCATTCCATCTTCGCGTGCGTCTCATTCCATCTTCGCGTGCGCCGCATTCCATCTTCGTTGCGCCGCGCCGTGTTCCCGACCTCGACCTCCCAACAGGAGGTGTATGGTGGGGGCCAGAGAACCCCGTGTGAGCATGGCCGTGGTTGAGGTGACCTCCCACATACCCTCTCTCACCGAATAAGTGCGGCGGTCCAGGTTTTCCTTTTATGTAGTAATGTGGTGATCTTCCCCAAAATATTATGAATATTGAAAGTATACCTTCATCTTTATAAACTTTCACTTCCGGAAGCTGATTCAATATTAGATTATGATTGTCTGTGTTAAGGTATCAACCTAAATTTAAATACATTCAACTTTAACATGTAGAACCTATCGAGATGTAAGAAGAACAGTTTTATATGAATAACTGTAGTTTAATGTTCATGACCGTGTGAGATGATACTTAATATTTATTTTCTAAGGGAAGTAATGGTTATGCGTTGCGACCTGTAAGGTAGGAATTGTGTATGTTGTTTAAAGGTGACAATTCGAAGCAAGCCAGCCGTCCCATTTTTATTTTCTTATTTAGTTTCCACTTACTTTTCTAAGTGTCTAGGTTTTTTTTAGTAATAAAGATTCATAATCTTTAAAAGAGCGTTTTTCAAAATTTTTGACCCATGCGCAATCATCATGTCCATGGATTACAAACTTCAATAATTATATTTTAACATTTGTTTATGCAACATGTGATATGTCAAAAGATAGAAATTGAAATAGAAGTAAATTCTAATAAATAAATTTATTGAAAAATGTACAGAATTTTAACAATTTAATGCAATGTGACGAGAGACCCCCCATTTTTACGGCGTCCCATGCATACCTTGCTAGCTTTGAAGTGCCCTACCATAAAATGTATTCATCAAAATCACCGAAAAAATATTTTATTTATTTTTAAATGTGTTTGTGAATATATTAATTAACAGTTTTAATTCGACTTTAAAACAAAATTATACAAATAATTCAATTTTAAATTTGTCCACGGATCTTCGGTATACCGGAATTCCCATTAAGTAACGGTAGTTTTTACCATTATACGAAAAAAAATACTAAATTGGGAGCGTATTTTTAGGTCTAGCAACCCTTTTTTGATAGATTCAAATCATTTCCGGTGACATTTTAAGTGTCTATGGTTGTTTAAATTGTTACTTTCTGTTGCGACGTGACCTTGGACCAAAATTATGTTCCCGTAAGTACTGTATTTTTTATATGTTAAAATGTTATTTCGAAATGAAAACTTCTTATTTTTCATTGCATGAAGTATTTTAAGAACATTTTAGACAGTGGCATTCATTGAATGTAAGGTATTTAAGTTTTAAATAGGTTATGATGTTTAAAAATGTGCTTCCGTAACGTCATGTTCATAACGTTATATACTGGCGGAATGGTTTTTGTTACGAACTGGAATCATAAAGCCGTGATCTCATTGCTGAAGATTAAGGACTTATTAGGTTTCATTTTCTAAAAATTTTTTTTTAATTTTTTAATTTTATTTTTTGACATCCCCCCAATGCAGTACAATCATATTGCTTCACACTTAGGTAACCGTGGCGTATCTCAAACCTCGTTAAGTTCGTATAATATTATTTTCATTTTACCTCACTTTTATTTCACCTAAATTTTAATATCGGAAATAGAACCAAATAATGCAATTAACGTTTCTCGCAAAACCATGGTAGTGTTTCTAAACATTGACAAATTTTTGACTCGCAACGATTTAAGACTGCTTAAACATAGAAAATGGCCATGGAGAGTAACACACTTTATACTAGCAACAAGATGTCATAATTGCAATAACTCTACGGATACTGTTGACCATATACCAAAGCATTTTGTTGTACTGGAGGCAGAAATAATAATTCATATTCAGATGACATATTAAACAGCATGGACACCAAGTTGTCAGATTACCACTCTATCAATCCGACTTAAACCCAATCGAGTTAATTTGGGCGTCGGTAAAGCGCAAGGTGGCAGAAACCATTGTGGGTCGATCCAAAAGAGATATATTAGATCTGGCACACGATGCTTTTCCAGCCGTAACGGCTGCTACATGGAAGACGCATTGCGATCACATCGAGAGGTTGTAAGACGAATATCGCAATGACGATGTCGAATTAGAAAATTTTAATATATGTCTCGCTAGTGACAGTGACACATCATCTGACAGTGCTTCATCGGACTTTGAAGATGTAGAAGATCATTTGTTAGATCACTCTTATTCCACCAATAAATAAAACATCAATATTTACTGTCAAAAACTGTTTTTATTTTGTTCCAATCCCAATATCCTCATTCTGTAGATTCTGCCTACTATTTAAACTAATATAACAAGTACCAGATGGTTTATATTTTGATATCTTTCTAACTTTTACCTGTACTTACGTACAAACTTACTTTCTCTATTATCATTAAAATTGTAGTGTACGCATATACTAAAAAGTATTAAGATGCGAAATATCATTATACTATCTTAAACAAATACGCAAATGATTAAATATTTCTTACATATTTTCCCAAATTTCGTGGTATTTTCTGTACAGTGGCAATACTGGCAATGAACACAGTGGTGCTCAGCCGCGCCAAGTTATACTTGCCGAACTGTAGTTTTCGTGAACAAGTTAAAATACAAAAAAAAATGCAATAAATATATATGATTTTTATTTTGTTAATATTGTTATGTTATTTTGTGTAAAAGGTATTAATGTATCATAAATTGATTGTCTTGTCTATAAAATGTATCATAAATTGATTGTCTTCATTGTTAGCTTTCAAATGACACCTCTTATGTATTCCTAAGACGTCTACATCGATAGCAATGATTAAATCAGTGTAGGCGTCTGAGCTGCCAAGTAAAAAAAAACAAAATGGCTGCCATTTTAGTATGGAGAGGCCAAGAGAAAATCGGGATAGTGATTTGTCGATAAAAATCCCCATATTTTACCCCCCTTAAGTCTCCGACACGGGTGACCAGACACATCGGTTAATGACAACAAAACGACTGTAAACGTATTGTGTTTAAATGAAATCATGAGTGTTCTTTATGTTTATATTTTACATGTAACTAGGGAGTTATTAACAAAGTATTGTATTGTATTGGCTACCATTCCCTCCGTTCTAAAAGGATGGATGTTCTATAATGTGGGAGATCATTTAGATGTTTGAGGAGGTTCGCGGAGTTCTCAAAGGGAGTCCGACTACGAGAAGTGGACTCGGATTTTTCGGACCAGGGATCGCCGAGAAAACTTCGAAAAAAACAAGGGTACTTAATAATACACGCAAAAATTGTCTAATGACAATTTTTGCGTGCGCACCCGAGGGGGGCAAGCGCGCCCGGGGCCTCACATCGTTCAAGAGTAAGTTTAGTACCTTTATTTTTTGCAACTTCTGTTTTCCTCAGCTAAGTAATAATGTTAGAAAGTATGTATGTTACCTATTGTATTTTGTATTTTAGTGTTCAAATAAACGAGGTGAGCCGAGGGCGCGGTGGGAGAGGCGTCAGGGGACCCGAGAAAGTGGACCAAACGAGGCGGAGTAGTGCGTCCGGGGCCGCATACAATTCAAGAGTAAGTTCAGTACCTTTATTTTTTGAAACTTCTGTTTTTCTCCGCTAAGTATTTATGTTAGAAAGTAAGTATGTTACCTACCTATTGTATTTTGTATTTTAGACTTCAAATACACGTTGTCGGGGAATATCCCGAGGGCCAGCCCTTGGAACTTCCCCTGCACGCCAAGCGGAGGCGCATATGGCAACCGTAAGTAATTCTGCTTGTGCATTTATAAATATTATTGTGGTTGTTTTACAAGCAAGTTTAACTTTGTAAAAAGTTCATTTAGACAACAAGATCCGCAGCCATCGACCTCGCAAGAACAGCTACCCTCGTCGGCAATGTAAGTCGCTTTTACCTATGCATCTGTAGATATTATTGTGGTTGTTTTACTAGCAAATTTAACTTTTTTAAATGTTCATCTAGATCACCGAACCGAGTCGAAACACCTCAACCGACCGCCTCCAGCTGCTGCATATCGCCGTCAGTATCGGTGTCGTCGATACTGGCGGCGATATGCCGCCGGCAACGTAAGTCGCTTGTCACCGGCAGCATCTGTAGATATTATTGTGGTTGTATTACCAGCATGTTAACCTTTTTTTAAATGTTCATCTAGATCACCAAACCGAGTCGAAACACCTCAACCGACCGCCTCCAGCTGCTGCATATCGCGATCAGTATCGGTGTCGCCGATACTGGCGGCGATATGCCGCCGGCAACGTAAGTCGCTTGTCACCGGCAGCATCTGTAGATATTATTGTGGTTGTATTACCAGCATGTTAACCTTTTTTTAAATGTCCATCTAGATCTCCCATGCCGCCAGTTCATCTTCCTCGCCCTCATCGGAGTCTTCGAGATGAAGATATTTGTGATGTACTCAACTTTGGTAAGTTGTTGCTGATTTTAGCTTGGGAAAGGGCTAGGGGCAAACTTCTTCTACCAGATTTTATACCCACCTATGTTGTACTACAGGAAGCGGTGAAGACTCCGATGACGGTGATGACGATGACATGGTGGCTCAATTAGTGCCACGAGCAATAAGGAAGATACTGCAACAGATGGACGATGAGGAGGAGCCGGTAGAGGTTGTGCCCGCTGCGTCGCCCCAACCTGTCCAAGCGGAGGCAACGTTTGCACCTAGGGGGTTATATGATTTTGATTGGAGAGCGTTTCCGAATCCTCCAATTTCACCCGAATTGAGGCGGGAAACGTTTTCGGTTAATAATGTTGGACCAACAATTCCTAGTGTCGACCCATATGATATATTCATTGACATATGGGATATGCAATTTATGGAATACATTGCCTCGGAGACAAATAGATATGCCCAGGATCTAGCCCAAAATTTAGTCGACGACCAAAACCTCCATCCCAATAGTCGCATCGCTCGTTGGCAAGACACCACCGCCGACGAGCTATACGTATTTTTAGGCATAGTTATTGAGATGGGGGTTGTGGTCAAGACTAGGTTAGATGAATATTGGAACACCACCCTGGAAATATTTATTACTCCCGGTTTCAGAGCACACATGTCATTTAATCGTTTTTTTATACTTCAAGGGTGTCTGCACTTTAGCAATAACAATGACATGCGTGCTCTGAGACTGGATGCCTCCGAGGCAAAATTATTTAAAATAAGGCCGGTGCTGTCACATTTGGGGAATAAATTTGAGTCACTCTACATGCCCAACCAGAACATCTCTCTTGATGAGTCTCTCCTACAGTGGAAAGGTTCGGAAAGTGGACTATACGGGATCCACAGCGACTCGAGATAGTCGTTAGAAACGATCAGAAATCGAGGCGCTGTACATCCCCTAGCAGTTAAAATCCGGAAAAACCTTGCAGTGTGCAAAGCATGAAAATAAAGGTCACACTTTACTGGATAAAGGCACACGCAGGATTTGCCGGGAATGAAAGGGCCGACGCACTGGCGAAAGACGCCGCTATCAAAATAAAAAAACGACCGGATTACCACGCATGTCCGATTTCATTTGTCAAAAAACAAATTCGTACGGATACACTCGACAAGTGGAATCGAAGATACCGGTCGGGTGAAACTGCAGGCGTTACGAAACTCTTCCTGCCAGGCGTGACTACCGCGTATAAGATAATAAACAAAATAAAAACCGATGGCATTATCACCCAGATAATGACGGGGCACGGTGGATTCTCCAAATACTTGCACAGGTTCGAGTGCAAGGGTAGTCCATCGTGCATCTGCGATCCAGATAGGAATGAAGACATCATACACATCCTACTGGAATGCCTTGTGCATGGCAATGAGCGGCATAACTTACAGCAGCAATTGGATATTGACCTAGTAGCTGGAAATATACCAAATATTCTAAACAAGACGACCGATAGGGACTTATTCCTGAAATACTGCTCGGATATTGCAAGACAGGTAATTAATAGGAATAAAACTTAGATAGAAAAATTTTGCTAACGATATTCAGGTTGAAAGTTTTAACAATTTCAATTTTTTTCTGCTGAATGTAAGTCGGCAGTAGAGTACATTTCCGCGAAAAAGTAAGAAAACGTTGGTCGAAAATTTAACACGTTCAGTGCTGTATCGGGTTGAAAACACCTGTTGCGAAACTCTTCTATAGTGCGGGCGCAAGAATCTATTGCTATCCCACGGTGCGGGTTACATAAATATAGGAATTTTTGCAGTGGGAAAGTGACAGATATATTTATTGGTTTTATGTCGTGAAATAGTAGCCATTAAAATACTAAAAACGTATCGGGTCGTTAAGACCTGATACGGCCTGCAAGGAATTTTTTTCCTTTGGGTGCGTTCATCAGGTGTTAAAGACCCGATACCCGATGACCCGATAACCGCACTTGAATTGCATGTCATTACGCTAGTGACGTGCTATGATCGATGACGTCGTAGCGGCGCGTTGCTAATTACGTTTACCTATCTACGTAAAATAAATAGCAAAAAATGAAGCGTTCAAGGAGAATGTTGAAAATGTGCAGTGAAAATGAACAAAGTGATAAAAACTCTGAACTTATTTTATTGAAGGACGTTTAAGTGGTGCGACGTATTTAGAAATTTTACAAACTGTAGTGGCCGATTTTGTGGACGACTTGCCACTTTCTTATCAACGTAATTTTTTTTATCAACATGATGGCGCTCCGCCTCACTATGCCTCAAGTGTCCGTGAGTTCATGTCGACTGAATACGGGCAAAACTGGATAGGACGTGGTGGACCTGTACCGTGGCCCGCCAGGTCACCGGACTTGACTCCGTGTGATTTTTTTGTGGGGAGAAATAAAAAGAAGGGTCTACGTAGAGGAAGCGCAAACTTTAGATAACTTAAAATCTAAAATAATTTGCGCGTTCGAAAAAATTGTGCTATCTGAGGCACAAAAAGCCGCTCGCATCGCGTTCGCTAGAGAGTTTTAACTTTTCACACGCCATATTTTCCGATGAAAAATCTTTTAAGTCTAGCCAGCATGGCCGACTTCATTTATGGCGTGTGAATAACACCAGATATGAGCCAAGCAATATAATACCAAATTATGAGTCGGGTCGAGTAGTGGTTAACATGTGGGCCTGGATGAGTGCTGCTGGTCCTGGGGAATTGGTCTACATCCCCGAGATAGCAACGGGGGTCAGTTTTGCGCGGGTTTTGCAGGAAGCAATGTACTGTGAGGGTGGTGTATCCTGAGGCCGAAGTTCCTGAAATAGTGTTTATTCAGGACAATTGCCCGATACACCGCGCGCGCGTAGTGCAACAATGGTTTCAGCAAAATCCCGATGTAAAAACAGTTCCCTGGCCCTCGCGCTCTCCAGACCTTAATCCCATCGAAAACCTATGGGCAATAATGGTGCAACGATGGGATAATAGACAGGAACGGACAAGAGCGGCACTTGTTGCACATGTTGACCAAGTTTGGGAGTCGTTGCGTGGCTCAGATCTGTGTGAAACACTCGTAAACTCTATGCGAACGAGATGCGACGAGGTCATTAAATCAGGTAGTGCTTTAACGAAATACTAAAGGCCCTAGTATTTCTTAAAGCTCCTATTAAATGTATTTGTTTCAGATAAATAGGTTTAATTAACGTTTAGTTGGACTTATTTGAATATTAGGTATAGGTGTAATGTAATATAATGTTAATATTTGGTATAGGTGTAATGTAAACAATGTTAATTATAAGTAATTTAGTTCGGTACAATTCTAAATGTTATTAACAAATTAAAAGATGTAAAAGCTTCATATTATAAATATCTTCCTTTCAACACTTTACAAAACATAACAAATTCCCGTTTCACAATAAGCAGTCAAAACGGTGAACCAGATGTTGCAAAACAAAATAAAGTTTTTTGTGTATTCTATTCGTCTACTTTTAAATTATTTTACTTAGCTTGGGTGGGACACGAAAAGTAATGTCTCGATTCACTATCATTATCAGTTATCTCAGGAATATTTTAAAATCGCTAACAAGAGCCAATGGAGCACATGACGTGAGTTAAATATGTGACAGTCAGTAAAATATGGCACACTTCATTTTTTCATGTTTTAAAATACCAGCTTTTTTTACCAAATTTGGAGTACTGCAGGTTGTTTGGAATACTAAGGTTTCTCACAAACTAGTTGTGCCATCTAGTTTTCATGGAAATTAACTAATATAGATAAGCGCCATCTGTCTGAAAATGACATAGCTGGAAGGTATTGGCTAGATGGCTTTTTAAAGAGGCATAAGGATCGTTTATCAATGAGAAAGCCTTCAGGAACCTCGTTCGCAAGGGCACGTGGTTTCACGAAGGAGCGGATGAACGAGTTCTACGACATATTAGAGAAAGTGTATGAAGAGAAACATTTTACACCAGACAGAATATTCAATGTCGACGAAACGGGACTATCTGTGGTCCAAAGCAAAATTCCAAAAGTAATTGGCCGTCGTGGAAAAAACAGATCGGTGCAATGTCGTCAGCAGAAAGAGGCTCGCTGGTAACTATTGTGACTTGCATGAGTCCAGCTGGTATATTCGTGCCTCCTATGATAATTTTTCCACGGAAAAATATTACAGATGCCCTGATGAGAGGTGCTCCTCCAGGTTCCATGGGGAGAGCTCACCCTTCGGGATGGATTCAAACATATTTGTTTACCCAGTGGTTTGAACATTTTGTCAAATATGTGAGACCAACCGAAGCTTCCCCTATCCTATTATTGCTAGATGGGCATTTCAGTCACACGAAAAACATTGAAGTAGTTGATATTGCAAGAAGAGAGCATGTGACAATAATTTCATTGCCACCACATTGCACGCATAAAATTCAACCGTTGGACAGAACCTTTATGAGTCCCAAAACTTACTTCAGTGAAGAGATAAGGATGTGGTTGCGGGCAAATAACAGGCCTCTGACTCAATATGATATCATGGATTTGTTTGGAAAGGCCTATCTGAAATGTCAGCAAGGAGAACTCGCTGCCAAGGGATTCAGCGTAGGTGGCATATATCCACTGAACAGACACGCGTTTTCAGATGCAGACTATATAGCTGCAGCCATTGAAGCAGGTGAGGCCCTTGATCAGCAAGAAGACCGAGTTGCTACTGCCACTGAAGCAGGCGAGTCCAATGATGAAGGTCGAGAGAGTCCGTCGCTACTGACTCAAGATAACAGATCTGCTCCCGCAACCCCTTCCACTGCCCACATAGATTATGATCAAGCAGGGCCGTCAAATTTGCCATCTATTAATCCTCAAGCCAACCCATATGTGTCTCCTTATGACATATCGCCACTGCCAACAACAAAGAAACGCGTATCCAATAGAGGTCGGAAACCAGTAAAATCGGCACTAGTAACAAGTTCGCCATATAAGAGAGATCTTGAAGAGTCTGAAGCTAAAAAGAAAGAAAAACAGAAAATTGTAGATCAGAAAATATTGGAAAGACGAGCAAAAGAAAACACAAAAAATAAAGATAAAGAGAAGACTACAAAAAAAAGGGAAGAAGCTAAGATAAAAGACAAGGTAGAAAAAGAAACGAGAATAAGACAAAGAAACGTAAAGTGATTGAAAGTGATGACGATGACACTGAAAGTTTGGAATCTTCCAACTCTTATGACAGTCGTAAGTCTAATACCTACGTCAGGAGAATTAGAAACTTCAATTGGTGGTAAACCTCCTACAGCTGATGCAGAGTGTATTTTCTGTAATGGGAAGTACAGTGAAGACAGGAGGGGGGAAGAATGGGTGCAGTGCTTTATGTGTGAGGTTTGGGTGCATGGTGAATGTGCCGGCTATGAAGCTGGATCCTATGTTTGTGATTTTTGTAGATAATTCATTGATTTCATTTATTTTTTAATTGATAAACCTTATTACCTAGACTGATATAATTACTAAGATATTATAACTAATTAAAAACTGATATATTAGCCTATTATTTATAGAATATTATATAATTTAATACTTAGATAAATAGTTTAGTCAGACATCAAACTCACTGAAGGTAATTTGGCATACCAAAATGGTATTCCAAATTACCTTCAGTCAAGTTACGCACTGATTTTAAAGAGTTGCTCTTTATGATATTATTTGTACAGTGTGTCCGCCGGGAATTTTTTCAGTTCAAACTCGCCTAGTGCATGAACGAAACGCATGAGGGAGGTGCGGGGGGTACCGATCGGTGCGTGAGCATTGCGGACGTGTCAGTAACGATGAGTCAGTGGCAGGGGTCGCATCGCGCGTTCGCTGTGGAAGCGTACTTTAAGAGTGGTGATTCTCTACTTAGATCAAGGCAGCAATTTTGTTTACACTTCAAAATTCGACGTGTAAGTGACGGGCCGTCCACCCAACTAATTTCATCATGGGGAAAACGGGCACGACATTAAACATTCATCCACCGGGTCCATCAACTTCTGTCGCGACACCTGAAAACGTCAACACCGTTCGAGAAGAAATTCTCAAAAATCCGCGGAAGTCCGTTAGGAAGGTGGCAGGTTCTACTTGCCTAAAAAAAACACAGTACATAAAATATTGAAGCGTTAGCTCAACTTCCACCCATACAAATTGCAAATTGTGCAAAAATTGAAAGAAGGGGACTACTTAGCGAGAGAAGTTTATGCCAAAACGATTATCGACCGATTTGGGACCCCTGCGCGATTGGGCAATATTTTTTTAGTGACGAAGCCCATTTTCATCTGGAAGGATACGTAAATAAACAGAATATGAGATACTGGTCAGACTCCAACCCAAAAAAACTACACCAAAAGACACTACACAGCCCAAAAACAACGGTGTGGTGCGCGATGTCAGCAAGAGGAATAATTGGGCCTTTTTTCTTTGAAGCTGACCAAACTGTGACATCTGCAGCCCTAGACAAGTTACAATCGCTAATATCGCAGCGATTTCTACAATCGTTAACGCTAGAACGTTTGCGATTATAGAAAACGATAAATTGGTAGACAAAGTGCAATTTCGTTTGCGATCGCTCATTCTATCAGTCGACTCGCTATAGTCTATGGTTTGCGCGACTAAAACTGTCATTTTGGTTTTGACAGCTCGGCATTCGCCCGCGTTTGTGTTTGGTTTTTTGTTTATTTAAAAATCTTCGAAACTAAGTTGTGAAGTTTTTGTGGCTAGAGGATTTTGCTTGCGGTAAGTGTTTATTACAATTGTTTAATGTGTTATAGTGCAGATAGTTATGTATTTAAGTATTTGTAAAGCTTACATTATCAATTGATAACGTTCCACTCATAGTTTTAAAACTTTTCAGCAATAGAATCGAGGTTGCGAACAAGTAACGCACAATTTGCTGCTCTTGTAGAGTTTATGGAGAGGTACGTTTGTTAAATGCAACTCCGTACATTTGTATTTATTTTAGGGAATCATCGTTTTTTAATGTTAATCGAAATATTTGTGGAGACTTATTCTTATTATGTATGTTTGCCATACCTTTTGTTCAAATCCAACAGGTACTTGAAAAACAACTTGAAAGAACCCCACTCTTAGTGACGCGATAAGCAGTGGAATAGAGTTTAATAATTATAAGCTTTGTTTGACACAATATAGGTATGGTGATATAGGCCAGCCCCAGTCGGGTTCTCAGGGTCGGTTAAGGGCTGAACGGAAGTGGAGGCAAATGGCTGGTATATTGAATGCCATCGGTGGTGGGGCTCAAAGGACACCAGATAAGTGGAAAAAAGTAAGTTCGGTCAGCGGTTTCATTATCAACTAATTTACATAAACCTACTATAAATACTTCATTGACACCATCATTATCAACAGGTATGGACAGACTGGAAGTCAAAAACAAAAAAAAAGGCTGGGGAAATAAGGCAGCATGCTCGTGGCACTGGTGGTGGTCCACCGTGTACAAAAACCCTTTCAGTTCTGGAAGAAAGGGTTGCGGCTATATTGGGGAAGACTGCTTTGGAAGGGCAGCATGGAATTCAGGAGCAAGGCTTGAATGTTAGTAAATATAACTACTATTTTAAATTAATTTTTTATGGTTTATTTTTATGATTTTTTAAGGTTTTATTGATTATTATGAGTTTTCCTTATATGTTGGCAATGCCTCCTACAGTAAGATTCTTTTCTTTTCAGAGAATATCTGAACCACATGAAGATATGGTTTTTCTCGAGCCTGACACCAGAAATGTTGATGGTAAGTTTATAAAATTTACGATTCAAAAGAATCCTCGGGTCAGCATATTTCCCTTAGAATCGAGGAGTTTTCATTTGTCTAACAAATAACTTGTTTTGTGTGTATTTTTTACAGACAGCTCTCTGCCAGCATCAACTCAGGTGACCACGCCTCCCCCAAGGACGAGGACCGCAACTGCGGCCAGTCATGGCGAACAAGACGCATCACCTCATGTCGCCGGTCCGAGTGGTCTGTCCCGAACACAGACAGGGACAGCCCAGGAGAGCACCAGCCATGAGCCAAGCATGCTGAGATCACCATCGCCGCAATCCGGCCCGAGTACCCCGTGCCGCCGGCGTCTACGACAACCGCGGGTGGCGGCATCACCGCCATCAGGCGCGAGCACGCCGAGCAGGCGCGGGCGCCCACCGCGACCGCGCGCGGCTATGTCAGCTCAATCCGCCGTAACCACCACTCACCGCCGACGCCAACAACAACCGCAGGTGGCTGCTACATCCCCGGCATCAGGTGCGACCACCCCTCGCCGACGCCGGCGCCTACAGCCGCAACAGCTTGTGTCTCCCCGCAGGAGACTTACACGGACACAAACCCCGTTTCAACAAGCGGCGAGCGAGTTTGCGGCTGTTGAAATGCGGCGCCTAGACTTGGAGCACGAAAGGGAGGCACGCAGGATTGAAGTTGACAGGGAGCATAATGAACTTCTCCATAGGATTATAAATATAGCAGAATCTTTTGTTAATGCTTACACCTTAAACCATCCTTAGACTGACTTATATAAATATACATATATATTTTTACATACCTATTAGTTTATTAGTGAAGATTTAAAAAAAATGTAGTATACTTATTTTACTTTGTTAAGTACAAAATAATATTATAGTAAATTATAGTAAAACTTGTGAATTTCTAAAGACTGAATGACGTCGAAAGTTAATGATTATTACTTTTTCGTTTATTGTATTAATTTTGTTTTTTTTTCTTAAGTTAGTTAGTAAATTAATATAATATTATAGTAAAACTTGTGAATTTCCAAAGATTGAATTAAAAAAAGACTGAATGTGATTGTGACTGTTTCGTTTATTGTATTAATTTTGTTTTTATTTTTAAGTTACTTAGTTAGTAAATCTAATAATTAAAAAATGTTGAACAAGCTACACACTGAATATTGTTTTATCCTTTGTTAATAATAATTTTGTAGTTGGTATTGCGGTAGTTAGTATGAGTATGTTTATTACAAAAATTTACTGAACCAATTCCAATTTCAATATGTGTATGGAGTTATTAGGATAACACAGGGTAAGTAAGTAAGTATTTATTTACCTTTGCGGGTGAAACCGTAGGGCGCAGCTTGTTATTCATAAAATAAAATAACTGATGATTGTTATCATCTTTATATGCCACAAGTACTTAAAAAAGGTAAGTAAGTAAGTAATAATACTAACTTGAAAAGATAAATTTTTATTATTTAAAACTAAGGCTAAAAGTCACACATATATTTATTGTATCCACCACTGTGCCTAGGTTATGAAAAAAAAATTTAATTAAATTTAAGAATAACATAAATGAATATTTAATAGACTAAAATGAGAAACAAGCTAAATAAAATAATACGTACTATATTAACCTATTAATTAAAGAACTTAACATTGCCCTGCCTAAAATTAAATCGTTTTGACTGTCAGCGGTGGAAATGTTTCCTCTGATTAAAATCATCATTATTATTATCATCAACTGGCCTATCACTTGGTGGTGGTAAACGAGACTCAATTGCCATATTGTGTAGGACACATAATGCGAGGGTGATTTTGGAGGCAACTTGAGGATGATAGTGAAGAGTTCGATCTTTGAGCAAACACCTCCAGCGGCTCTTAAGCAGCCCAAAACACCGCTCTATACAATTTCTTGCTTGTATATGGCGGTTTGTATAAATTTCTTCTCGGGACCCAAGAGCAGCGTTAAGAATTGGAGTCATCAGCCAACTTCTTTGCGGGTAGCCAGAGTCACCTGAATAAAGTTTTTAGATTGGTTTGGTATCTTTAAAAACAAAATAGTGTTTGTTTGTAATCTGTCTTTTTATAAGACATACTTACTTACCTAAAAGCCAAACTTGTTCACCACTTTCATGGAGCCCACGCAAATAAGGTTCCACTTCACTAGACCCAAAAATAATCATGTGTGGCTCCTCCAAACTTAGGATTAATATGAGTTATTTTCATATTATGGTCACATATCTGTAAAAACAAATATGAAGATGTTAAATGGAGCCAAATGATTGTAAAAATAGGTATTTTATAGGTACACTTTGAATTATCAAACTTACCATTTGGACATTGAGTGAGTGATATCCCTTTCTATTAAAGAATAAATGTTCCTCTTCAATGGGTTTCACAATAGCAGTATGGGTGCAATCGATACATCCAATTACACCCGGTAAATGAAATTTCCTATGAAACCTGTACAAGAAAAAGGTACAATGTAAGTTTAATTCGTCAGAAAAGTAGGTTACCTAAAGTACATATATAAATAGATATTTATAATATATTTTTATATTTACAATTGAGTTTGTGATCATTTTCATAGTACTCACTCTTGTTTATATAATTCCTTTCACTTTCTGTTTGTGGAAATACTATCCATTTTCTTATCATGTTTGGATGATTTAAGGCATCCACAACTTGTCTAATACAACGACTTGCAGTTCTTTGTAGCAGTTGTTGAGACAGGCCCACAATCCGTTGATATGATCCCGTTGCCAAAAAAACTTAAAGGACATAGAACCTGTAAATATTAAATATCAATGTAATTAGGTGAACAAGGATAAGTACATAGTAATTATGGCACTAATAATAAAAACTCATTAGTCCTACAAGAAAAGTGTCTGCATTAAACTTTCCCTTGTAAAATTGAAGATTACTACATTTGTTTGCTTCAACACTAGGTACTTTAAATGTATATCTAGGCAAGTGAAAATTGTTTAGTTCTTACCTTAATTTGTACAGGAATTTCTTTGGTTCCTCTTAATCCAGTAACATTTCGCAGTTCACGGCAAAGATTCCTAAAAGTTTGTTTATCGAACCTATAACGTTCTCTAAACAACAATTCCGGCATTTCATCAATTAACTCCAAACAATTTCTTAAATTACGTCTCTTTTGTCTTCTTATCCATACTTCTTCATTTTTAGCAGCCCATAGGAGGTTTAGCTTATGCATTTTAATGAAATTCACAACAAACACAGTCAAACTTGTATTAGCACAGCTGACGAAAATTTCGCCATTTTTTATCGATTTCTACAAGTGGTTAGCGATCGCTCCAAAGCGATCCCAAGAAACGATAAATCAACGATAACGCTTGTCAAAACCAACACTTGTCTAGCAAATGTATGGAATTTTATGGAATCGAATAGCCAACCGAACGTTTCGTTCTCTCGAATAGAACGATTTAAAACTTGTCTACCATTTTTTTTTCTTTATCGCAATACCACGTGCCTTTTCGAGAGCTTATGTCAATTTCATACAAAAAAAATCTATCGATTTGCGATATCGTTAGTAGAATGTAATTTTGTCTAGGGCTGCTGAAAGGTATTGTGCAATGATAGACAATTTTTTTGTACCGGCCCTGCAACATTTTGATGGGAACAATAGCAACACCCATTTTCAACAAGATGGCGCCACTGCACATACGGCTAGACCGTCTATGAGCAAAGTGAGGAGCATTTTTCCCGGAAAAGTGATCAGTAAGTTTGGAGACATACCCTGGCCTCCCAGATCACCAGATCTAACTCCGTGTGACTTCTTCTTGTGGGGATTTCTAAAGGCTAGAGTTTACAATAACTCTCCAAAAACAATTGAAGCTCTTCAAAAAAATATACGCCAAGAAGTCCCAAGAAATTTCGCCAGAGCTCTGCCAGCGGGATTTCACCGATATGCGGCACAGGCTTGATGAGTGCTTGCGACAAAACGGTCGCCATTTGGAAGGTGTTATTTTTAAGAAATAACGTCCGCATGATCTAGGTTTTCGATAAATAAACATTTTTTACCATAGCATTCTTGGTTTAATTTATGCGAATTTTTAAAGCCGAAAATCTGCACCCTGTATTTATAAATCTTACATTTTCTTCTAAAACATTGGCGTAACAATATCAACATAACTAAGTTACGCATAGTGCATATAATTTGGAATACCCCTATCCCAAAATACCTGCACTATATGTCGAAAACTGAATTCAGGCATTTTGTGGTAAACCTAAAATTTTACCTTGTAGTGATGTTTAGTTTTATTTTATAGCTTGCAGATCACTAGTTAATGAATATTTCTTCAATTTAATGAAGGCTTCATATCTTTAAACACTACAGAAAAAAAGACGCAGACCTAAAACAAAATGGTATTCCAAATTACCTTCCTTTCCTCTATTATAAAAAAATCCAAATATTGAACAGGGAAATAACAATGCGTTTTAGTTGCATTCGAGACGTTTAAAGAGTCAACATGGCCAACTTAATGGACCCAGACCAGTTCTTCTTCCGTGATTATGTTGAGGTTTTAATCATGGGAGAGATGGTCTGGCCGTGGGCTGGCCTGAACGATTTTATATATAATAATTTGGACGAGTGTTTATATTGTGGGAGTGAGCTACCACCGGTTCCAGAAGTGCACTTCACGATGGACCTAAGGAATTTAATTAATTTAGAGGAACTATATTCACGGGTCTGGGCGTTTTGTGGCTCATGTTTAATAAGTCGATACGACCATTATCCGGCCGACTAGTGCGAACTCTGCAACGATTGAAATAGGTAAGATTTAAGACTAATCCTAATAATATTATACATGTGAAAGTTTGTGTGTTAGTATGTTTGGGATCAGGACTTACGCAGTTGAAGCCGTGGGGCGAGCTAGTAATATTATAAATACAAAAGTTTATATATTTATTTATTTGGTCCTCCTTCACGGTCAACCGACTCGACCGATTTGGATCAAAATCGACACAGTGGTAGTTTAGGGGATGGAAAAGGACATAGAATACTTTGAGCTTGAAATTTTCGCGGGATCGGGACTAACGTGGGTGAAACCCGACGGTTTCACCCACGTTAGTCCCCCAGTTAATGTTATAATAAAAAATCAAACAAAAACAATAGATAATGTTTATTAAAAAATATAATAATTTTTGAACCGTGTCTATTCCAGGCCGTGTCCGGCTGCAGCTCCGGGGACGGGGGCGGAGCGGGGGGCAGAACTGGTGATCGTCCGCGCTGATGGCGGCGTCGGCGCGGGCGCCTTCTTTTTATGGGGTCCGGCGTACTCGGCGGTGGCGACGAAGATGGCTGCAACGATGAGAGCTCCTTATCGTCTTTGTCATCCTCGCCGTGGTAACCCCCTGACGACGCGTTCCACGATGACGCCGGGGAGACGGATGTCCATTCTGCAGGTTGGCTAGACGAAGCCGGCTCCACAGTCGACTCATCTCCGCCTTCGCTTAAAGAGCTAGACGCTCTTACATGTCTACGAAGAGTCTGAAATCCGACAATTTCAGAAGCTCTTGAGTGAAATGGAATTGGGGGACCAAAAGTCATCCCAGTTACTACGTCGAATGAGGGAACTGGCGCGAGACAAAATACCGGACGAGACCCTTCGCATCATGTGGCAAGGTCATCTGCTACCGACAGTACGTGGTGTGCTAGCGGTCAGTGAAGTGAAGGACCTCGATAATTTGGCCCCCATAGCCGATAAAATCTTGGAAACCACGCGTCCATTGCAGCTGTTGAAGTACATGCAACGACTAGTACTAGTATCGATACATATACCATCTTGTCTGAAATCGCCAAATTGAGCATAGGAATAAACGACATGGAAAATCGCAAAAATCAATTCCAATATTTTAGAAATCGATCTCGATCTCGCTCTGGCTCACGCGGACGTAACCAGATACGCCGCACGCCGGACAGTCCAAATTGGCTGTGTTCATATCATTTTAGATACCGCCTAGAGCAAGGAAATGTGTAGAGCCGTGTGCATGGAAAAAATCTGGAAACAGGAAACAATCTAGAAAAAAAAATTAAACGCCCTTATGCTTTTTCAACCCTTAGTGCATCTGTAAAGCGATATTACAAATCATTACATATGCGATTGATTACATTAATATAATTTAAAATTAGAAGTATTTATTTTGTAAATCAACACAAATATCTAAATATAATCGAGACTTTGTATTATTTTTAATCCTAGATGGTGATGAATATCATCTATTATGGTAATAAATATCATTTATAATAGTTATTAGCTTCATTTTCACTCCACGATGGTAACTATTGCCAACTTATATTACACACATTAACATCTAATTTTATAACCATTATCATCAGGATGATAATGATCACCATAATGTCAGTATTCTGGATTTTACCATCTTTTGATAGTAATCATTACCATAAATTTCTCACCGTATATAAAACCTACAGTACATAAAATAGCGCGCTGGATGTTTTTTTTTTTGCTTTAAACTTTTGGCAGGGGACTGTTCTTGAAACACCGGGAACAAACTTTGGTTTAATGAATTTAATAAAACAAATGAATTTTTGGTACTTTTTATTGAAAGAAATTGTTAGTTAACTAATTAAGTTTATAAACATTATGGAAATTATATATTATAGATGAATAACTTGAAATTTAATCTTAAAGTTTTAATTTTGGAAAAGGGACATCTCAGGGGACTGAGATTTCGGTGGTTTACGAATATATAACAAAAAAACCAAAATTTATTTCATTTTAGTTTTCAATCCTCCAAATAGAAATATTTTTTTACTTTCGTAATAAATTTTTTTAGTTACAAAATAACAATTTTTCTAATAAAAAAATGACCAAGACAGCAAAAAACATCCTTACGGGGAATCACCCATATCTCATAAGTACAACTTCAGGAAATATGATAAGTCTCGTTTAATAAATGCTCTCTGCCAAACTGATTGGTCTGATCTTTCTAATAGCTGCGATCCCAATTATCTTTGTAAACCACCAGTCTATTCATTTAGCTATATAACTATTAAATTATTGTACTATTTATAAACTATTTCTGGGCTTCAGTATCGAGCAATGTAGTAATTTTTTTTATTGATACAATAGACTTTAATGTTCCAGGAAATTCTACGTTACCGACTTCTTCATTTTAACGATAATTGTATTGGAAGCTTCGATAACACGTCTTGTATTATTTTTTCTATAATATTGGAATCTTTCACTCTTTTTATATTATTTATTGAAAAAAATTTACGATCGTATATCGTAAAATTTATAATATGGGAGGTATAGTCCACCACTATGATTCTATTTAAGAAAAATTACGATGGTAAAATCGTAAAAATTCTTGAATTTTTTTCGTGCATACAGTTTCTATTTAGAAATAGTAATCCAGGATTTCATTAAATTCTATCATGTACGAACGCACAGACTTGCATGTGATTCATCATTTTCCATTACTTTTGCGTTATGCATTATGATTGACTAAACAAAGCTATGTAAAAAAATTTCAGCACTTGTATCTTTAAACTCAAAGAGTGTTTGCAAAGCACGATCGATGAATGTTTGATATAAATATTTAAACATTCATTAAAATTCAATTCCTTCTATTTTTAAACTGGACACTCGACTTGCTTTATCAATCATTCACATTGATAGTAAGACTGTCCGTTGAGCCAGTTACAATTCACGTGTGTCAATGTAAGGACGCATCAACTACCTTACCGTAAGTCAAACGCGATGGCGCAAAACAATGTCTTAACTAATAGAGTCCAAGACGAAAGAACATTTGAAGACGAGAAAAATCTTTTTTTCTCAATTTGTCGTTCGGGAAATATATTCGAGTTCATTTAGATCATTCCCTTTATTAACAATATTGAACGTTTGATTCGTGAGTGTGACCATCATGGAAGATTGTGCACCCACATGGCAGCGAAATTTGATCGTAACAATGCAGTGATGAAAATCGAGCTTTAACGAAATTTAAATTCATCCAAATTACGTCAAAACAACGCTGGAGGTTACTGGTGACTCAGACGCCCGGGGGCTCCCTTCACGTCACGGGGGAACGAGTGCCGGTGGAGACGACGCCTAGCGGTGCGCACGTGCGCAGAGTTGCGGATTCGGAAGAGGACGTCCCACTATGGTACTTTTTATTATATATCTATCTTCTATATATATATATATATAATGAATCGCCGAAATGTATGTACCCGCATAACTTCCCAACGACTTGACCGATTTTAATGAAATTTTCTGAGTGTTTTTGAGCGGGTCCAGGGTTAGTTTACATTCACAATTGGACCCGGTAGATTGTTCTGTCATCGGGCGAACAGGACAACGTCTGAGCGACTTAAGACTTTTTTGTAAATGCATACATATTATACATAGGTACAAATACACCCAGAACCCAGCAACTTTTTCTAAGCCTAATACAATTTTAATAATTTCATATTTGTTCTCTTGCAGCTGCAACGTATATGAGAGGGTGGAGACTATGGATGTGGAGGAGGAAGAGGCGGAAGAGCTTCTTTCAACAGCGCCTTGGCACGTAAGGCGGTGGATGGCCGGGCTGCCATCCGAAGTATCACTTTCTGTGCCGCCTACGAATGAGCCTTCCGCATCTACCTCGGTAAATCCCGATAGGGTCCGCGTGGAGGATACTTCCGTGGATAATGTCGGGAGTTCCGATGTAGTTGCTGATGTCGTCATTGCAGCTGACATTGATGCTCGCCCATCAACGTCAGGTGTAACAGCGACATCGAGGCAAGCGCGTAGGCATCAGGACGCGGGCAGTGACTTCGACAGCGAATTCGATGATGAATTCGATGTTGGCGCCACTGAAGGTATAGAAAGGGATATTCCGGATGATGAGGAATTGGATGAGCCACTTCGGAATGTTATACAGGAAATGGAACGCGGTATGGATGACGCTATCGATAGTAGGCTTGGCCTATCGGCTAGTTTCAATTGGGTTGAAGATTTTGGCTCTTTCACGGGAGTTCCTGAAGTATTTTCAGGCCCTCGCCCTGGACCAGTCAAAGACTACGATTCTCCCTTTGATGCCTTTACCGACATATTCGATAGAGACATCATGGAGAAAATCGTCCTCGAGACTAATCGATACGCTAAACAAACTATCGATGATTTAAAAGATAGGGGTGCACTTAAAAGATCATCTCGTCTAAATCGGTGGAACGACACCAATGTAGAGGAGATGATGGTTTTCTTTGGGGTGCTTATGTATATGGGTATAGATCCTCGTGCATCGGTCACCGAGTATTGGATAACCAACGTACTTGAAATGCCAAATTTCAAGGCGTTGATGTCCTATAATAGGTACGTTCTCCTGAACAAATTTCTACATTTTGTCGACAATTCTGACGGTTGTCAGAATCGTCTACAAAACGAGGGCATGTGTTCAGGAGATAGAGCGATGTATTCGAGGGTCTGGAAACTATCGCCCTTACTAAAACACCTTCAGGAAAATTTGAGTCCCTTTATAATTTAAAGCAAAGCGTAGCCATTGACGAGTCTTTGCTTTTAATCAAAGGGCGGTTGTCGTGGTCCCAAACAATAAGAACAAAGGCTGCGAGATTTGGTATCAAGTCATATGAGTTGTGTGAGTCTGTCACCGGTTATATGGCTAGATTCCAAATTTATACTGGTAAATCCAGTGATGGCACTTCCACCGATGTTTCTCTTAGTGCTGATCTGGGGGGTAAAAGTGCCAAGGTTGTCCTAGAGCTATTGAAAGGCTTGGAGCGACGAGGGCATCGTGTAACGATGGATAATTTTTACAATTGTCCATCGTTAGCACGATATCTCAAGTCCCAGGGCTTCGATTGCTTGGGAACGCTGCGACCAAATCGTCGTCATGTACCTGAAGAGATCGCAAAGGTACCGAAAAACGTGCCGAAGGGGACTATAGTAGCTCGCCATTCTGGAGATGTTTCCATCGTCGCATGGAAAGACTCCAAAGTGGTAACTGTTATATCCACCTACCACGATGCCGGCACTTGCGTTGGGACGAAAGCGGGCCAGACTATTGTCAAGCCAAAGAGTGTAAGCGATTACAATAGTACGATGGGAGGAGTTGATCTTAAAGATCAAAAACTTTCAGCGTATCTATTAGAGAGAAAGAGATGTGTGAAGTGGTATGTGAAGATTTTTAAAAGGTTATTGAATGTAAGCATTCATAATGCTTACATTATGTATGCAGAGTCTTTGAAACGGCGCAATAAACTGCCAGTGACGCATCGCGAATTTCGCTATGCTTTGGCAAAGTCAATGGTGGAGCGTGAAAATCGAGAAATTGCAATCTCCGACTAAAAAAAAATCTTACACGTGGTGACGCGTGCGCCGCATTCCATCTTCGCGTGTGTCTCATTCCATCTTCGCGTGCGCCGCATTCCATCTTCGTTGCGCCGCGCCGTGTTCCCGACCTCGACCTCCCAACAGGAGGTGTATGGTGGGGGCCAGAGAACCCCGTGTGAGCATGGCCGTGGTTGAGGTGACCTCCCACATACCCTCTCTCACCGAATAAGTGCGGCGGTCCAGGTTTTCCTTTTATGTAGTAATGTGGTGATCTTCCCCAAAATATTATGAATATTGAAAGTATACCTTCATCTTTATATAAACTTTCACTTCCGGAAGCTGATTCAATATTAGATTATGATTGTCTGTGTTTAGGTATCAACCTAAATTTAAATACATTCAACTTTAACATGTAGAACCTATCGAGATGTAAGAAGAACAGTTTTATATGAATAACTGTAGTTTAATGTTCATGACCGTGTGAGATGATACTTAATATTTATTTTCTAAGGGAAGTAATGGTTATGCGTTGCGACCTGTAAGGTAGGAATTGTGTATGTTGTTTAAAGGTGACAATTCGAAGCAAGCCAGCCGTCCCATTTTTATTTTCTTATTTAGTTTCCACTTACTTTTCTAAGTGTCTAGGTTTTTTTTAGTAATAAAGTTTCATAATCTTTAAAAACTCTTTCAATCATAGAAATCCTATTACAGTCTCATCAAATATCTGGTTAAAAAAAAAGCTTCGTCTCCAACGATGACATGTGGTAACTTATAAGTCTGTACCCGGTATTAAACGATCAGCAGGCAAATTTAACTGTCCATCGATTAAAGCTTTGCCAAAATTAGAGTTATTGAGTATTTGGCTATCAGAATTTTTACCCAAAGCACCAACATCGATGACTGTAAAATGGTAGTCCGCATCGACTAAGGCCAATATAACTATAGTAAACGTTTTTTTGTAAGAAAAATAAAGGGAACCGCTATTCGGTGGTGCTTCAATAATAACATGCTCTCCATCCAGTGCCCCAATGCAATTTGGAAAGGTCCATTGCCTTCTAAAACGCTGTTCTTTACGTTTCCAGTCTGCTTCTGTCGGTACGGACATGACATTAGTTGACAGTTTCTTAAATATGGCTGTACATGCCTCGTAAATAATTTGTCTAACAGTTGATTCACCAAGTCGAAAAGTAGTGGCTAATGACTTCATTGAATTTCCAACAGCCGCAACATTTGGCAACAGCCAAATATCTGAAACATAAAAAGCAATGTAGTTTAAACATCTTGCATCTTTTGGCCGATCTTTATGTTTATGCGAGCCAATAAGGTTATGCTCCTTGGTCTCCTTTAATGGCATCATCCTATTTATGCTTTATGTTCTAACTTTACTAATACCTATATTTTTTCTTCCACAGCTAAAACTTGCAGAGACAGATGGAGACGTATAAGAGATAATTACAGACGCGCTAAAAAGTTAAGGAAAACAAAAAGTGGACAAGCTGCTACAAATATGAAGAAACCAAAATATGAAGATTTATTGTCATTCCTTAACCCCTATATTAGCAACGAGGATGAAACTTTTTCAAATTTTCCACCAAATAATGTTTCCCAAGACTCAAGTAATGAGGATAATAGTATTTTAGATGATACTCATAGCCGTGATGGTTCAAGTGCTGGTACTTCACAAAGCACTATAAGAAATCGTCCTGGTTCTTCAGAAGACAGTTCACCTCGTCCTTACAAAAGAAATTGCAGAAGTTTAGATACTCCACCACAGCTTTCACCAACACACTCGTTATTGCAAGAGTATTTAGAAAAAAAAAATACTGTGCCAAGAAAAAAAATCAGACAAAATAATTGATTTTTTCAAGAACTTGGGGGAAACTGTTTCAAATTTTCCGGAAGATGTACAAATTCGTGTAAAACGTGAAGTTTTTAATAGTACATTGTTACCCTAGGTGTGAAAGTCACTCAATGAGTCCCGAGACGGAGTTTGGCGCCCGAGCGTAGCGAGGGCGCTAATAGTTCGAGGGACTTAATGAGTATTTCACCCGAGGTAAACACTGTGCGCATTACGAATAATACATAAAATTCTTCCTAATAACGAGAGTGAATGAGAGACTCCATACTACCTGATCCTCTTACAAGGTTGAGACCAAAGAGGTTATATAATGTATAACCTCTTTGGTCTCAACCTTGTAGTGTTTTGCAAAGCAAGGAGGTTAGGTTTTTGAAGTTCCTAATGCGATATGATACTGATACTGGCTACAAGCACATTGCACACGTCGTGCGAAGCTATAATTTGACATGGCAGCTGTCAGTGAAAGCGATTCTCCCTAGGGCTGAAAGTTTTTCTTTCTACACGCTCTTCAGGCACCTTTACACCTACTTTCGGAGTATGAGTAATGAAAAATAGTTACCGATGCAGAGGACAAGTCTAAACCACAATATGTATTAGAATTATCTCAAGAGTGCGCATCGCCCATAATCGTTATTATTAATTCAAACGATGTTGATGCGCAACCTCCAAACCAAATAATAACACCAACTTCAACAAACGTTGTGAATCCAAATGATATTGACACACAGGAAGAGATTTGTCTTGATGATAACGCATTAAATGCTTTTTTTAATTCAATTTAAAAAAAAAAGATAACCAATAAATGATATAATGAGCGATGGGCTTATAAGAGACCAAACACAAAGAGAAATGGAAGATGTTGATTGAATATAGTTTTACTACTCGTATAAGTTAGAAAGATTTTTGTTCTGTAATTTTGTGATAATATAATTTTGACATTATGTCTTCCGTTTTCTTTTCTTTAAATTAATCAAAATATGCCACAACTAGCGCCGCTGCTCACTATTAAAAAGACAAATATACTGACGACATTTTTCGAATTAGCTTAATTAAGTTTATTTCATTGAAGCCTTGAACACATTCATGTACAACTATTATGACTTAAAAATGCTAGCTTGATAAATATTTTTGATTTGATGTATTTTAAGATTAAACTTTAAAAACGTAATAACTTAATTTATTTATTAAGATTTTTCTCGATTGGCGGCTTTAATGACGGCCTGTTTTCACCAAAACCACAAGATCCTAACGTCACTCACTAACAATTTAAGATACAATTTTCATAGAATTAAATAGGAGGATAAAAGGATAATTATAAATCAATAGGTATGCTATGATGAAACTTACCTCAAACACACCACAAGCCGCTCTTCTGGTCCGATAGGCTCACGAAAAGTTGTCGTTTTTTTATGCAGATCCCCCTTTATATTTCAAGATATTTTCAAGTAATTGAAAATATCGATCAGGAGTCATACGAAAATATCCCCAAAACTTGTCTTTGTCTGCTAAAAGATCGGGAAAAAGATGATGGTATTCGCCGAATACCTTTCTCTTGGAACAAATAGGATGTATCCATATTTTACGTTTTCTTTTTTGACGAACTTCTTGTCTATGTTCAATAACTTCATCTTCTAACAGCAGGCAAAAAAAGAAAGTTCTTCGTCAGAGCTATCCATAATATACAGTTGCACGCAAATTCTGGCAGTACACTGAACTCAAAATCCGTCAATGCACTGTGACCCGGCCCGTCACTAATGTGCTAGGTAAGCATTTTGCGCTGCGCTGCGGCCCGCTCCGCCCCACTGCGGCCCGACATAATGTGCTCGAACCTTTAAGCTTCAAGTTTGACTGTGAATATTTTTTTTTCAAACATACTATTTTTTTCGGGTTGCAATTTTTAAATTTCGACATCGAACAGGATTCGAGATAGGTATCTCTCCCATGTTTAATACTTCAACATAATCACGGAAGAAGAACTGGTCTGGGTCCATTAAATTTGCCATGTTAACATTCTGTGCTGACGCGGTCAGTGCTGACCGACAGCGACATTTTCCCTTAGGCCTAGTAAAAAATACTGTTCTGTTTATAATCAGAAAAAAATATTTTTTTTCTCATATGGTTTTATTTTCAATCCAAATGTATGTTGTTTTTAACAAAAGTCAATTTGAGCTATTATTTATGGAAATAAGTAACTTTGGGCAGCATTGACCGACGCGGCCTATAGATCGAAAAAATCGACTTTCCGTTAGAGGGACCCGCGGGTGGCGGTGTCCAGGTCGCCTCCCGCGCTCCCGCGTTCACGCGCGCTATTCATTCAGTTGCCGCACTTGCCGCCCGCACCTTACGTTGAGCGTTGTGTTGCATTGCATTATTACATCGAACATTATATTTTACGATATCGTATTTTAATTGTCTTGATTATTATTCAATTATCATTATGGACGAATTCGAAGATTTTGAGATTACGCAAGACATCTTAACACAGATAATATAGAAATCGATCTTCTCGACAGAACTTTAAACCTAAGTTTAAGTGATAATGAAGAAATTATTCTACCCCCCCGTTCGAGCAATAGGCGCCTGCGGATCCTGTCTATAAGCGACGGAAGTGATGATGAAATTGGTGCCGCTATCCAAGATTTACAAAGTGCTTCATCATCTAAGTGGACAGATCCCAAAGGTAATCAACGAAATCTAATTTCTTTTACTGAATGTTGTGGCATGCCGGTTTCTATTCGCACATCTATGACTAATAAATCTCCAGCTGATTTTTACGCACTTTTGGTGACGGATAATCTTTTACAATAAATTGTTGAATGTACTAATGATTTTGCAATACATAAAATAACAAACACTGCTGATGCTTCAAGGAATGCAAGAATCTCTGAAACGAATCTCGCTGAGATGAAAAACTTTTTCAGTTTGATTTTGTTTATGGGGGTAGTAAAGCTTCCTTGTCAACGGACGAAATCATGGGCCAAAATTTTCCTCGAACTGTTATGTTTAGAAATACATAGGTTTAAACTGCTTCTACAAATGATCCATTTTTCCGAAGATGATGATGATAATAATAGGTTGGACCGTCTTCACCGTCTTCAACACTTGCTAGATATGCTGAATATTAATTTTAAACAAAATTTTATTCCTGGGGGGCTAAAAAGGTTTTATTGAGCAATTCTGCCAGAAGCAGATCATTTCCTGAATTCCTTGCAGATCTGTAGCAATTCCTCTATTTTTCGTAAAATGGTCTTTTGTTACAGCAATTCTCCTACAATTCAATTCATACGCAGATTCACATTTGGAGTAAATGTTGCCATATGACAATATTAAAAACCGGTGATTTACCGGTTTTTTAACCTATTGTTTTTTCTATTAAAACATAATGTTTTACCAATTATATTGAATATATAACTGATTTATGTATCAATTTATAAATTACTATGTAAACTACTGCATAAAATAGCCAAAAATCTAAAAAAAATAATTAAATTAATAATGTATTTCCGACTGGCAACAAGCAACAAGTAAACAAGGTAGGTACTTTGTACAAAAAAAAACATGTCAACATAAATAATCTTCAAGTGGAATTGGAATTAAAAAATACGTAATAAATTAATCTCCGTGTTGAAGTTTTAAGTGGATTCTTTCATTTTGAAAACTTAAGTGATTGTGTTATAGTTATCGAAACTGAAAAAAAAGGGCCACTCATGTATTACGTTGAAAGAGTCGCGTGTGAAACAGTGTTGCAAATGCTTTCATTCGTTTCGTACGTGAGAACTTTACAATTTTATTACTTCAAGGTAAGTTAATAAGTTTAGTAAATCGTTACAATAAACCTACGAAGAATAAGGTTTACATTTCATAGTGCAGAGATTTCAATACCTAACCCCTACATAATTCTAATTTTAGCAATGGAAATTCGTTCTGCTAGGGTGTCAGAAGTGCAGTGGAACATTCTGCTGGATTTCCTAGCGAGTAACCCGGATCTCGCAAAGACAAGGGGCTATAACAACACAGCAAGGGGGAGAGCTAATTCGGCACGACTTTGGAGTGAGGTAGCTGCTAGGCTCAACGCTGAAGGGTCCGGCACAACAAAAACACCAAAGAATTGGTCAATTGTAAGTATCTCAATACCATTTGTAAACTGCCTAGCTAAAATGTTATCAAAATTATTATAACAGTCATCAATTGTCTTTTCTTATAAATTTTTCAAACTTACTATCTTTATTCATAGTAAAAATATATTATTCCTTATAATTATTATTGTGTCTTTCTCTTTTTAGTATGTCAGCAACCACAAAAGTAAATTAAAAAAGATAGTTGCTGACATAAATACGGAAATCAGTGGAACGGGTGGAGGGCCCGCTGCTACGGAATCTCTGTCCGATACAGACAGAAGGTTCCTAGCGATTTTGGGACCTGATTTTGGTCTCCCAACAGCTGGAGTTGGAGTAAATCCCTTCCCTTATACAGTAAGTCGTCTATTAGTTATACCTTATTAGTTTTGGCACTTTTTAAAGTTTACATTATCTTACTTTTAAAATTTTATTTCTTTAGGCCACAAGACCGCAGCCCTCCACGTCAGCTACTGTGCTTCAGACACCTCACTCTGATGTCGAAGCAACAGAAACTCCACAACCAGAGTAAGTACAATGTTTACTTATGAGAAAATATACCTAACCAAAAAAACTAGAAATGCATTGACAGAATCATTTATTGTTGGTTT
The DNA here is from genome assembly GCA_951213275.1 of Idaea straminata. NCBI lineage: Eukaryota > Metazoa > Arthropoda > Insecta > Lepidoptera > Geometridae > Idaea > Idaea straminata. Next base: position 2,436,417 of record OX577862.1, read on the forward strand.
TAGATATTATGAAGTATTGGTACCCTATGTTGAGGAGGGAGATCAACAAGTTGTTGTTGAGCCACCTGCGCCAGAAGAGCCGAGCGATGTAGCAGGTGCTGCGGCACCACCTCTACCTCGGCAAACGCGGCGAACACGTCAACGTAGTAAGTACTTTTGTACAGCGGTGCTCTTTATAGAGATTGATACTTTCAACCAAGTAGTGGTTTTAAAACAGTTGTATTGTTTTAGGTCGTCCACTGGCTCCACTAGACGAGGCTCGGAGGATTTTGTCCCAAATTGAGACACAGCGACTGGCCTCTGATGCAGCTACAGCTCGTGCTCTCGATTTGATAGGCAGGAACCTCGGACGTCTTGCTGATGCAGCCGAAAGTTATATTCAACGTCAATGAAAGTGAATATTGAATAGGTAAGTGTATCTACCTAATTATTATAGAATACGTAGTTTAATAACAAATTCTAGCTATTACATTTGTTTAACATATTTTATTGCCATATAAAATATAATTTCATAATATGAATTGCCAAGATTGGACCATTTTATGATTTGTAAAATGATTCATAATATGAACATATTATGATTCATACAAAGTGGCCTTTTTAGCCCCCCTGGTCAAGACATATGCGTTGATGAAAGTATGGTTCCGTTTCGAGGACGCTTAGTATTCCGCCAATATAACAAACAAAAACGCCATAAATACGGAATTAAACTTTTCAAACTGTGTACCTTACCTGGTTATACATTTAACATCAATATATATGCTGGTAAACAGAATGAACAACAGAATGTCACCCCTCACAGAGTTGTGATGAACCTTTGCAAGGACTTACTAAATAAAGGGCATTCATTGTACACAGACAACTGGTACACAAGTGTACCTTTAGCCAGAGAACGACAAGAAGAAAGCACGTGCTTCAGAAAAAAGAAGGACCTTCTTGAAGGTGCGTCGATCCTGTGTCGAATGTTACAAACAAAATGTGACCATATTTGGGCGTGCAATGGCTAGAAACAAGACTAAAAAAATACCTACTTTCTGTAACACTTGCCCTGATAAACCTTTTCTATGTGTTGAGTGCTTTGCCAACGTTCATACATAATTACCTAATATGCCATTTTTATTACGTATTTGTATTTTATTCCTACCTGCTCAAATGGTAAAGAAAATATTATGAACAAATTTACTTTTGATTGTGTTTTAATTTTAGTAATAAGATGTTAAAGAAATTTGTTTGTCAATAAACTTTTTTAACAGTAATTGTTGTTTTTCTATCGAACTTTGCAATTTTTTCAAAAACCAACTTGATATACAGCAACTACAGGGCCACGCGGGTCAATAAATATGGAATTTACTTTGATAACATTCACCGACAGCCTGTAAGAACGAAACGAAATCTTCGTGAAACGCGGTCATCATTGACCGACGCGGCCCGAACGGAAATTCTTGATGTCAACCAGCAATGACCGACGCGACGCGGCCTAAACAGGAAAATGCATTTTTTCTCTAGACATAGAACGTGTTAAGGAGATCTAAACGCGCGGTAGTAATCAGGTATCAGGACAACATGTTAGACAGATACATGTATAGGGTGTGAATGAGACAAAATGTCAGCTCCACTCAGGTCAGGATACAATTACAGGTAGTCGTCCCTCGCCTAGCGTTGTGATTACAATGTTATCTGCCAAAGTACTGTGCGTTGTTATTTTCTAACCTCTGCGTTGTGTTTTGGACTTCAGTTTTGTTATTTAAGTTAGTTAACTAAAATGGAAGAGCGTCGTTTTTCAAGCCACGACGTGGCCAACATCCATTGTGTATGGATTTTGCAACGGGAACGCGAATGCTGCTGTAAGAGAGTATGCGAGAAGATTCCCTAATAGACCTACGCCGAATGCTCGCACGTTCATCAGATTGCACTCGAATCTCTCCGAATATGGAATAAGAAGACCCGCTAATGAACGTACTCGTTTGGTGTCTCCGCGACAGGAAGAAGAGGTGTTGGAGTTAATAACGCGAGAGCCACAACTGAGTGTCTGTCGCATTGCGATTAGACTCGGTCTATCGAAATGGACAGTTTGGCAGATTCTAAAACGGCAAGGATTGCATCCATTCCATTTCAGAAGAGTCCAAGATTTAATTGGACCTGACGTCGCCCGAAGGACAGTTTTTTGTTCGTGGATATTACGAGAAGCGCGATCCTATCCCAATTTTTTAAAGAGGATTATGTGGGTAATTAAAATGTAGTTGTGAAGATATTATGTGCTACGTAGTAGGTACACTTTATGAATATTATTTAATTTCATTATACATAATCCGTTTATATTTTATTTCAGGTATTTCTTAACGTTCTGTTCAGAGAATTGTTGCAGAAGGAAAACATGCAGAAGCCACCTCGTCAAAAATAGTTACACTAGGAAAAAAAAGAAAAAGAACGGAGACGAAATGTAATTTGGATGACTTTGATTTAGGTGTGGTTCGGAGAAAGATACAGTAATTTTATACCGTAAAAAAACAAATTCCAACATTGCCGAAACTTTTGGTGGAATTAAGAAATGATATTCAATTTGATTTTAAATCTGAATTTATAGGTTTCAAATCTATCCCGCCGCACGTCGCGCCGCGTGTAAGTAAACGAGACCAAAAAGATACGTAAACCTAGGGAAAATATTGTACTATAACAACTTTTTGTTTGATTATGTGCCTAATTTGTTTGTATTTATGTGAATAGAACTGTTGCAAATAAAATAATAATGTAACATAACTAAAGTCACGGATATTACTAGATAATGTAATGGTAACAAACAAAATAAATATTTCAGGTTGGGGTTCAAATTCCGGAAATGCCAATCAAAACGAAAAATACTTATGGAAAGATATGATACAGCAGCATGGAGGTCACGTTATTTGAGAACTTTAAAATAAAACCGAGATAGTGATTATCGACGTCCGGTAATATACCTTGACGAGACATATATTCACTCGTCATATGGTGTTAACAAATGCTGGCAATCTGAAGAAGTTCCTGGCAGTATTAAAGAAATATCTTTAGGACAGCGATGGATTATAGTACATGCTGGGAGTGCACAAGGGTTTGTTCCAAATGCATTATTAATTTTTAAATCAAACACCAAAAGTGGTGTCTATCATGATGAAATGAATGCCACAAACTTTAAGAAATGGCTAGTTGAAAAATTAATCCCAAATTTGCCATCTCAGTCCATCGTGGTAATGGACAATGCGCTGTACCATTGTGTAAAAATGAATAAGCCACCTACCATGTCCAGCCAAAAGAAGGTTATGCAAGAATGGATAAAAAATAACGGCTTATCTTACTTAGACACCATGACAAAACCAGCACTTTCTGAAATTATTAAAATTAACAAAAAAACCTGATGTGTTTGAAGCAGATGACATATTAAACAGCATGGAGACCAAGTTGTCAGATTACCACTCTATCAATCCGACTTAAACCCAATCGAGTTAATTTGGGCGTCGGTGAAGCGCAAGGTGGCAGAAACCATTGTGGGTCGATCCAAAACAGATATATTAGATCAGGCACACGATGCTTTTCCAGCCGTAACGGCTGCTACATGGAAGACGCATTGCGATCACGTCGAGAGGTTGTAAGACGAATATCGCAATGACGATGTCGAATTAAAATTTTTTAATATATGTCTCGCTAGTGACAGTGACACATCATCTGACAGTGCTTCATCGGACTTTGAAGATGTAGAAGATCATTTGTTAGATCACTCTTATTCCACCAATAAATAAAACATCAATATTTACCGTCAAAAATTGTTTTTATTTTGTTCCAATCCCAATATCCTCATTCTGTAGATTCTGCCTACTATTTAAACTAATATAACAAGTACCAGATGGTTTATATTTTGATATCTTTCTAACTTTTACCTGTACTTACGTACAAACTTACTTTCTCTAATATCATTAAAATTGTAGTGTACGCATATACTAAAAAGTATTAAGATGCGAAATATCATTATACTATCTTAAACAAATACGCAAATTATTAAATATTTCTTACATATTTTCCCAAATTTCGTGGTATTTTCTGTACAGTGGCAATACTGGCAATGAACACAGTGGTGCTCAGCCGCGCCAAGTTATACTTGCCGAACTGTAGTTTTCGTGAACAAGTTAAAATACAAAAAAAATGCAATAAATAAATATGATTTTTATTTTGTTAATATTGTTATGTTATTTTGTGTAAATGGTATTAATGTATCATAAATTGATTGTCTTGTCTATAAAATGTATCATAAATTGATTGTCTTCATTGTTAGCTTTCAAATGACACCTCTTATGTATTCCTAAGACGTCTACATCGATAGCAATGATTAAATCAGTGTAGGCGTCTGAGCTGCCAAGTAAAAAAAAAACAAAATGGCTGCCATTTTAGTATGGAGAGGCCAAGAGAAGATCGGGATAGTGATTTGTCGATAAAAATCCCCATATTTTACCCCCCTAAGTCTCCGACACGGGTGACCAGACACATCGGTTAATGACAACAAAACGACTGTAAACTTATTGTGTTTAAATGAAATCATGAGTGTTCTTTATGTTTATATTTGACATGTAACTAGGGAGTTATTAACAAAGTATTGTATTGTATTGGCTACCATTCCCTCCGTTCTGAAAGGATGGATGTTCTATAATGTGGGAGATCATTTAGAGGTTTGAGGAGGTTCGCGGAGTTCTCAAAGGGAGTCCGACTACGAGAAGTGGACTCAGATTTTTCGGACCAGGGATCGCCGAGAAAACTTCAAAAAAACAAGGGTACTTAATAATACACGCAAAAATTGTCTAATGACAATTTTTGCGTGCGCACCCGAGGGGGGCAAGCGCGCCCAGGGCCTCACATCGTTCAAGAGTAAGTTTAGTACCTTTATTTTTTGCAACTTCTGTTTTCCTCAGCTAAGTAATAATGTTAGAAAGTATGTATGTTACCTATTGTATTTTGTATTTTAGTGTTCAAATAAACGAGGTGAGCCGAGGGCGCGGTGGGAGAGGCGTCAGGGGACCCGAGGCGGAGTAGTGCGTCCGGGGCCGCATACAATTCAAGAGTAAGTTCAGTACCTTTATTTTTTGAAACTTCTGTTTTTCTCCGATAAGTATTTATGTTAGAAAGTAAGTATGTTACCTACCTATTGTATTTTGTATTTTAGACTTCAAATACACGTTGTCGGGGAATATCCCGAGGGCCAGCCCTTGGAACTTCCCCTGCACGCCAAGCGGAGGCGCATATGGCAACCGTAAGTAATTCTGCTTGTGCATTTATAAATATTATTGTGGTTGTTTTACAAGCAAGTTTAACTTTTTTAAATGTTCATTTAGACAACAAGATCCGCAGCCATCGACCTCGCAAGAACAGCTACCCTCGTCGGCAATGTAAGTCGCTTTTACCTATGCATCTGTAGATATTATTGTGGTTGTTTTACTAGCAAATTTAACTTTTTTAAATGTTCATCTAGATCACCGAACCGAGTCGAAACACCTCAACCGACCGCCTCCAGCTGCTGCATATCGCGATCAGTATCGGTGTCGCCGATACTGGCGGCGATATGCCGCCGGCAACGTAAGTCGCTTGTCACCGGCAGCATCTGTAGATATTATTGTGGTTGTATTACCAGCATGTTAACCCTTTTTTTAAATGTCCATCTAGATCTCCCATGCCGCCAGTTCATCTTCCTCGCCCTCATCGGAGTCTTCGAGATGAAGATATTTGTGATGTACTCAACTTTGGTAAGCTGTTGCTGATTTTAGCTTGGGAAAGGGCTAGGGGCAAACTTCTTCTACCAGATTTTATACCCACCTATGTTGTACTACAGGAAGCGGTGAAGACTCCGATGACGGTGATGACGATGACATGGTGGCTCAATTAGTGCCACGAGCAATAAGGAAGATACTGCAACAGATGGACGATGAGGAGGAGCCGGTAGAGGTTGTGCCCGCTGCGTCGCCCCAACCTGTCCAAGCGGAGGCAACGTTTGCACCTAGGGGGTTATATGATTTTGATTGGAGAGCGTTTCCGAATCCTCCAATTTCACCCGAATTGAGGCGGGAAACGTTTTCGGTTAATAATGTTGGACCAACAATTCCTAGTGTCGACCCATATGATATATTCATTGACATATGGGATATGCAATTTATGGAATACATTGCCTCGGAGACAAATAGATATGCCCAGGATCTAGCCCAAAATTTAGTCGACGACCAAAACCTCCGTCCCAATAGTCGCATCGCTCGTTGGCAAGACACCACCGCCGACGAGCTATACGTATTTTTAGGCATAGTTATTGAGATGGGGGTTGTGGTCAAGACTAGGTTAGATGAATATTGGAATACCACCCTGGAAATATTTATTACTCCCGGTTTCAGAGCACACATGTCATTTAATCGTTTTTTTATACTTCAAGGGTGTCTGCACTTTAGCAATAACAATGACATGCGTGCTCTGAGACTGGATGCCTCCGAGGCAAAATTATTTAAAATAAGGCCGGTGCTGTCACATTTGGGGAATAAATTTGAGTCACTCTACATGCCCAACCAGAACATCTCTCTTGATGAGTCTCTCCTACAGTGGAAAGGTTCGGAAAGTGGACTATACGGGATCCACAGCGACTCGAGATCGTCGTTAGAAACGAGCAGAAATCGAGGCGCTGTACATCCCCTAGCAGTTAAAATCCGGAAAAACCTTGCAGTGTGCAAAGCATGAAAAAAAAGGTCACACTTTACTGCATAAAGGCACACGCAGGATTTGCCGGGAATGAAAGGGCCGACGCACTGGCGAAAGACGCCGCTACCAAAATAAAAAGACGACCGGATTACCACGCATGTCCGATTTCATTTGTCAAAAAACAAATTCGTACGGATACACTCGACAAGTGGAATCGAAGATACCGGTCGGGTGAAACTGCAGGCGTTACGAAACTCTTCCTGCCAGGCGTGACTACCGCGTATAAGATAATAAACAAAATAAAAACCGATGGCATTATCACCCAGATAATGACGGGGCACGGTGGATTCTCCGAGTACTTGCACAGGTTCGAGTGCAAGGGTAGTCCATCGTGCATCTGCGATCCAGATAGGAATGAAGACATCATACACATCCTACTGGAATGCCTTGTGCATGGCAATCAGCGGCATAACTTACAGCAGCAATTGGATATTGACCTAGTAGCTGGAAATATACCAAATATTCTAAACAAGACGACCTATAGGGACTTATTCCTGAAATACTGCTCGGATATTGCAAGACAGGTAATAAATAGGAATAAAACTTAGATAGAAAAATTTTGCTAACGATATTCAGGTTGAAAGTTTTAACAATTTCAATTTTTTTCTGCTGAATGTAAGTCGGCAGTAGAGTACATTTCCGCGAAAAAGTAAGAAAACGTTGGTCGAAAATTTAACACGTTCAGTGCTGTATCGGGTTGAAAACACCTGTTGCGAAACTCTTCTATAGTGCGGGCGCAAGAATCTATTGCTATCCCACGGTGCGGGTTACATAAATATAGGAATTTTTGCAGTGGGAAAGTGACAGATATATTTATTGGTTTTATGTCGTGAAATAGTAGCCATTAAAATACTAAAAACGTATCGGGTCGTTAAGACCTGATACGGCCTGCAAGGAATTTTTTTCCTTTGGGTGCGTTCATCAGGTGTTAAAGACCCGATACCCGATGACCCGATAACCGCACTTGAATTGCATGTCATTACGCTAGTGACGTGCTATGATCGATGACGTCGTAGCGGCGCGTTGCTAATTACGTTTACCTATCTACGTAAAATAAATAGCAAAAAATGAAGCGTTCAAGGAGAGGTTTGAAAATGTGCAGTGAAAATTAACAAAGTGATAAAAACTCTGAACTTATTTCATTGAAACTGTCCTCCTAGCTCTGATAAGGCACAAGAACCTGTTGAAAGGTCACGCGGTAATGCTGCAATCAGACACCAAAACGGTTGTTTCTTACATCACAAAGCAGGGAGGAACGAGATCTCTACCCCTGTTGCAGTTAACGAAGAGAATCTTGTTATTGACACAACAATTGGCCATAAATCTGACAGCTTTCTATATCCCCGGCTGCTACAACACAGTGGCAGACAGGCTCTCGAGAGGACAATCTCTCCCAGACTGGCATCTGGATCAGGAAACCACAGCAGTCATATTCCAGAAATGGGGTGTTCCGGAGGTGGATCTCTTCGCGTCGAACTTTTCGAAGGTTGTCACTCAATACGTATCGATCGACGCCAGAGATCAGGAAGCGTTGTTTACGAATGCATTCAGCAAACGGTGGGAGTTTCGTCTAGCATGGGTTTTTCCGCCTCCCACGTTGATCCCCAAGGTTCTACATCACTTGAACAAGGCGAGAGGAATATTCCTGGTGGTAGTACCGAGGTGGCAGGGTGTTTTTTGGAGAGGAGACCTGAAGCACAGAGCGGTGGCAGCACCATTTCAGATTCGCAATGTGGCCCTACATCTGATCGACCTGTCCACCGGTCTTCCCCCTCCGAGGGTGGAGAACATGTTTTTAGAGGTTTGGAAGGTACGGGGTGGAGCAGATTGATTTCCAGTTTGAATCGTGATGATATATCATTGCTACAAGGGGCCTGGCAAGACTCCACATGGAAAACTTATAGTTCAGCATGGCGAACCTGGGTCGAGTGGTGTAAACAAACTGGGATAAGGTCCGGCAAGCCTCGACCGCAGGAGGTGGCTTCCTATTTAAGTTTTCTTCATAGGATTAAAAATTTGGCCTATTCTACGATTTTAGTGCATAAATCGGTGATTATGTCTTTAGCTGCTCCTGATCAAGGTCCGATTTTGAATAATCATCCACTAGTATCGTCAATGCTAAAAGCCATTAGGTTGATAGGTCAATCGTCTAGATCAGACAGATCGCAATTATGGAATATCCAAGAGTTGCTGGGCTGGCTTAAAAGCCATCCACCGGATAGAGATAGTATATTTCAGGTTTCTCGGCACGTCGCTTTCTTGCTTTTATTAGCTTCAGGTCGCAGAATCCATAACTTGACGTTACTGCTCATAGATCCTGACCATTGTGTGATTCAAGACTCATCTATAACGTTTTGGCCGAAGTTTGGGTCAAAGATCGATAACGCTAGGAATCGCCAGTCAGGTTGGGCCTTATCTAGCTCGCAAGATCAAATATTTGACTTGGTATTTTGGACCAAATGTTTGATAAATGTTTCTCAAGTTAGGAGAAAAGCACAAAATGGACTGACTAGCCTCTTTATTAGTACAAGAGGGAAAGTGAAAGCTGCTTCAAGGGCTATCATAGCCGGCTGGCTTAAGACCACTTTTGAAGAGCTCGGTATTAGGTACAGTACGGGTTCCATCCGTTCGGCCGTAGCTTCTCATGACTATGAAAATAATGTGCCATTGGATCGTATTTTGCAAAAAGGTAATTGGCGAGGGCAGGAAAAATTTTTCAAGCATTATTGTAAGTCGGTGCAAAAAGACCATAGGCCCCGAAGTAACCCTTTAGCTGACTCCTTTAATTTGCCTAGTTAACAGGGTAATATTGAAACAAAGTTATAATCGGATGGGTAAAAGTTACCTCGTTGTTTTTTCCTTTTACGATAGGTATTTACTGTTTTGTAAGTTCTTGTGCATAAACTTCAAATTTAATAAATTTCTAACTAGTACATTATCGTTACAAATCATTTTCGATCATACCTCTTAGCTTGTAGTATCCCAGTTTCTAGTTTCACAGTACGCTTTCTGCGCCGGTAAACACCTCTCCGAAAGGTCAAGCCGAAGGCACAGAGCTAAAATAAAACGGTTTTCCACCCCAAAGGGAAGAAAACAGTTATTTTAGGTTTTGCCGAGGCTTGACCTGAGCAAGGCCTTGCCGGCTCTTTTTCGTCGGGTACTGAGAATGGCGTAAGCTCAGCGCTCGCGCTCGGGGGGGGGGGGGGGGGGGACCCCGCTACCCGCGCTCTCGTGGACATGTTTCATGTAGGTAAGTAAGCGTTCGCACATGAAAAGGAATAAAAGGAATAATAGCTAATCTCCGAAAGGTCAAGCCTCGGCAAGACCTAAAATAACTGTTTTCTTCCCTTTGGGGTGGAAAACCGTTTTATTTATAAGTAATTTAGTTCGGTGCAATTATAAATTAAATAAAGGTTTTACCTAGTTTGGGCTCCTGTCTCTCATGTGTTATCATTATACTTTACTTTATTTTATTTTGAGACTTAAGAACATTATTGTAATTATGATAAGTTGTAAATTGTTTCAAAAAAAGTGTATAATGTGATGCATGCATGGGAGAAAAATAAACGAAATTTTTATTTATTTTTTATTTTATTTATTTTTAAATGTAATTAACAAATTAAAAGATGTAAAAGCTTCATATTTCAATTGTCTTCCTTTCAACACTTTAAAAAAATCATAAAACATTCCCGTTACACAATAAGCAGTCAAAACGGTGAACCAGATGTTGCAAAACAAAATAAAGTATTTTGTGTATTCTATTCATCTAAAAGTAATGTCTCGATTCACTTTCATTATCAGTTATCTCAGGAATATTTTAAAATCGCTAACAAGGGCCAATGCAGCACTTGACGTGAGTTAAATATGTGACAGTCAGTAAAATATGGCACACTTCATTTTTTCATGTTTTAAAATACCAACTCATAGACCTACATATTATAAAAAAATCCAAATATTGAACAGGGAAATAACGATGCGTTTTAGTTGCATTCGAGACGTTTAAAAAGTCAACATGGCCAACTTAATGGACCCAGACCAGTTCTTCTTCCGTGATTATGTTGAGGTTTTAATCATGGGAGAGATGGTCTAGCCGTGGGCTGGCCTGACCCATTTTATATATAATAATTTGGACGAGTGCTTATATTGTGGGAGTGAGCTACCACCGGTTGAAGAAGTTCACTTTACGATGGACCTAAGGAATTTAATTAATTTAGAGGAACTTTATTCACGGGTCTGGGCGTTTTGTGGGTCATGTCTAATATGTCGATATGACCACTATCCGGCCGACGAGTGCGAATTCTGCAACGATTGAAATAGGTAAGTTTTTGATATTCCAACTAATCCTACTAATATTATATATGTGAAAGTTTGTGTGTTAGTATGTTTGGGATCAGGACTTAAACGGTTGAAACCGTGGGGCGAGCTAGTAATATTATTAATTCAAAAGTTTATATATGTGTTTGTTTGGTCCTCCTTCACGGTCAAACGACTCGAGCGGTTTGGATCAAAATCGACACAGTGGTAGTTTAGGGGATGGAAAAGGACATAGAATACTTTTGAGCTTGAAATATCTGCGGGATCGGGACTAACGTGGGTGAAACCCGGCGGTTTCACACACGTTAGTCCCCCAGATAATTTTATATTAAAAAAAAAACAAACAAAAACAATTTAAAATGTTTATTAATAAATAAAATAATTTTTGAATTTTGGTCTATTACAGGCCGTGTCCGGCCTCAGCTCCGGGGACGGGGGCGGAGCGGGGGGCAAAGCTGGTGATAGTCCGCGCTGATGGCGGCGTCGGCGCGGGCGCCTTCTTTTTATGGGGTCAGGCGTCGGCGGTGGCGACGAAGATGGCAGCGACGATGAGAGCTCCTCATCGTCTTTGTCATCCTCGCCGTAGTAACCTCCTGAAGACGCGCTCCACGATGACGCCGGGGAGACGGACGTCGACCCTGCACGTTCGCTAGACGAAGCCGGCTCCGCAGTCGACTCATCTCCGCCTTCGTCGTAGACTTCGCTACTCGAATCACAATATTGCGACCCGGCCGCGCTTTCGCCGCCGCCGCTCGCGCCGTCGTCGTCGTCGTCATGCGGGCTCTGTGGCCTCACACAGCACGTGAAAAATCTGCGTATAAAATATTTTTATGTTAGCTATTTCTTAAGATGCTTTTTGTTAATTTTATACTACTCTTTTTTATTTCCAAAAAATGTATACCTACTGTAATATTTTTAATGTTGGCAATTTCTGATGAATTTTAGAAATTTATTTTTATTATAGAACAGACTATGATACAAACTGATATTATTATATTTAAAACACTTGAATAATCTTGGTATCAATTAAATAACTTACCGAGACATGGTCCTGTGACGTCGTTGATTTCACAAAACGTAATGACCGTAGATCTATGGATCCCATTTTTGTTATTTTATACTGATGTAAATATTTATCGAATATAACACAATTAGATTCTTTGTTTTAAATTAGTGAACCCTACACTTCACAATTGAAAAGACCGCACTTAAAAAATTGTCTAGCTCGGCTATAGTGATTACCACCATAGCAACCATGACAAAGAAGCTTTTTTGTACTTCGATAGAAAAAAAGCTTTTTTGTACTTCGATAGAAAAAAAGCTTTTTTGTACTTCGATAGAAAAAAAGCTTTTTTGGAGTAACTAAAGTAAAAAAAACAACACATTTGGCATAAAGCGTTGTTTAAGTATTAAGTAATAGGTATTCCTATCTCTGGTTTGAGTTTTAATTTTTAGATTTTATTTGTTTATACCGGGTGTCTCAAAAGAAAGTTCACATTTGTTTTGGTTATTGCGTGAACGCAATTATTCTGAGGGGCGCGGGGGGAGTGTCAGTCGGTAGCCTGGCTCTTGGGAATTTAGTCGCTATGGAGCGTTTCTCGGGAGCGGACCGTGCGTTGTGCGTACGCGAGTTTTATAAAAACGGTAATTCGGCGACTGTAGCGCGTAGAAAATTCTGCAGCATTCGACATATTCGTCACTTGAATGATGCGCCAACCACTCGACTCATTGCAAAATGGGTCGAGAAGTTTGAAGAGACCGGTTCAACACTGGAAAAACCAAAATCCGGGCGTCCAAGATCTTCGAGAACGGTCGAAAACGTAGACAGTGTCGCCCAGTCTATTCGGGACGATCCGAACCTTTCAATTCGGAAGCGTGCTGTGGCCTTAAACGTGCACAGATCGTCATTATGCCGCATTTTGCATAAAGATTTAAAACTGCACCCGTACAAAATTCAGTTGGTGCAAGAATTAAAGCCTCAGGATGCTGGTCAGAGGCTTGACTACGTAAACCAGATGATTGAGCGCTTTCCAACGTTTACCAACATCTTCTTTTCGGATGAAGCCCATTTTCATCTTACTGGATATGTTAACAAGCAAAATTGCCGCTACTGGAGTGCAACCAATCCAAAACAAAAACATCAGACACCCCTACATTCGCCTAAAGTCACCGTATGGGCCGCAATGTCGGCGCGAGGAATTATCGGCCCTTACTTTTTTGAAGATGGAAGGGGACGCACAGTTACAGTGAATTCAGAGCGTTATGTGGAGATGTTAGACGTTTTCTTCGTGCCTGAGCTGCAGCACTTTCCTTTTTATAACCAAAGAACATGGTTCCAGCAGGACGGAGCCACTTCACACACGTCCAACAGGTCTCTGCCAAGAGTTCGTGAAATTTTTCCTGGCAAATTGATCTCCAGGAGAGGTGACATAAGTTGGCCTCCACTCAGTCCCGATTTGACACCTATGGACTTTTTCCTGTGGGGTTATCTCAAATCCAAAGTTTACGCCAACAAACCGACTTCCCTGGCACAATTAAAAGAAAATATCCGTTAAGTCGTCCGACCTCCGACTAGATGGACGGACGACTTAATTAAGGTCGCGGGAAGTCGTTGGACGCAAAGAGCATGCGACCGATCGCTCTGGAAGTCTTTGGGGGAGGCCTATGTTCAGCAGTGGACGTCCTGTGGCTGATATGATGATGATGATGATCCGTCACGAAATCGCAGCCATCTCGGAGAATACCTGCAGAGCCGTCATAGCAAATTTTAGTGCTCGAATAAACGAATGCCGTGAACGCAACGGTTTACATTTGGACGATGTCATTTTTAAAAAATAAATTCCCAAACAGTGTATTTTAATATGTAATAAACATTTTTTCAATAAACATCTTACTTTTTTTTTTAATCGATTTTTTAAATGTGAACGTTCTTTTGAGACACCCTGTATATCAAGTTTCAGGTAGATACCTACATAATAATGATAAAATCAATAATTTATCAGTAAGTCAGTAACATTCAGTAGGCTCTTTACTACTCTTTAAAGAATTAGAATTTTATATCACCTTATTTTTCTCTTTTCAGATCAATTGCCTGCTGAAAACAGACAGCCCACAGAACCCACAGTGCCACATTTTCAGCCCAGTACGAGTAGTCAAGCTCCAATTTTATCGAATGTAACACAGCGTAAGTGTATTTAACATTATTTTAGAGAATTTTATGTTGTTTGTTTAACCACTGGATTTTTCACGTGCGTTCACTTCTTAATTACAGTTTAACGATAGGATGTACCTAAATGTTCACCCGTTATTGAATTTATTAAACAAAACTTTATCCAAATATCTTTTATTCAGTCATTACATGAATAAGTAACAAACCAAATTTTTACATCCAAAATATTGTTAGAAATAAACTATTTTTCAAATGCTTAAATAACTTTTCTTTTATAGGTACACGACGACCAAGAGCCCTACGGCAGTCTGGGAGTCTAGCAGACGGCTCAGTGCGGGAGAGGCTTTTTTCTTTAGAAGAAGAGCGTAGGGAACGCGATATATTTAGAAATGAGCGTCTGGCGTCGATTGACGAGAATCTGGGTGGAATAATGTTGGCTCTACAGGAAATGTGCAGGCTGATAAAGCAAGTGACTGAAACACTATCAAGACGTAATGAATGAACTTTGAAAATTTATAATTTTTATTATATAGAGCAGGGATGCACAGACCACGGCCCGCGGGCCGCATGCGGCTCGCCAGTCGAATACTGGTGGCCCGCCAACAGCAAAAATAATACTCTCGTGCATTCGAAAAATATTGAATTCTATTCCAGAATAAAACCAAAAAAAAAATATGTCCGAAAAGTAATTTGAATCTCGCGCGCGCGCTCTTAAGTGCGCTTATCGGTGCGCCGTGCATGCGTCGGTAACAGCGGTCGGTAATGTTCGTGCCGATCTCGGTTAAATTCGTTTTCTTGAGGAAGCGCCGCGGCCGGCGGCGCGGCGACGAACGGCAGCGCGGTGGCGGCTTATCCACGGGTTATATTGTTAGAGCAAGCGAGATAGCAATAGTCCCGAATTCCCAATTGCTCGCGTAGGTAGATACACGAAGCTTCCAGAGTCGGTTTCGAGATTTCTCCAGACAGTTTTCGACTCTATACGCGCGGTATAAAAGCCACGCTAACCGCAGCGACCGACAGTTCGGTTTTAATTTGAGTGAAGTGTCAATAGTTCTAGTGTAGATTTTAACTCGACTAGCAGGTGTCATATATTTTGATCCACATTCAACGTAGATTTCCCGTCAAGTGCCTAATTGTGTATAATTAAGTTGTGAAATCGTAAGTAAAACACTGTTATTAATAATAAGTGTTTCCCTACCTACATATTTACTCAATTATTTTTGGTAATTTAAAAAAGGATGGGTAATTTAAGTAGGTACTGTAATTGTTTTTAGGTGCTGTGTTAATCCTAGCCAGGATTAGAACGCAACATGGACAAGCCAGGGCCTAGTAAAAAACGTAAGGTTAAAGATGAAAATCGGCATTTTCAAGAAATTTGGACTGAGAAATACTTTTTTGTATGGTCGCATAACAAAGTCGTTTGTTTAATTTGCAAGAATTCTGTTGCGATTGCAAAGGAATATAATGTAAAAAGGCACTATGAAACGCAGCATCCGACTTTTACCAAGTTTACAGGCGAATTAAGAAAGCAAAAAATGTTGTCTTTAAAACGGGGGCTTATTGGTCAGCAAGCTATGTTTACAAAACACATTCAAGATTCAGAAACAGCTACAGAAGTTAGTTATGAAATTTCTCGAATGATAGCAAAGCGAAGTCGCCCCTTCAATGATGGGGATTTTGTAAAAGAATGCATAGAAATTGCCGCTAAGAAAATGTGTCCAGAAGCAGCAAAAAAGTTTGAAAAAATTCAACTGAATCGTATGACTATCCAAAGACGAATTATGTCTTTGTCAGGTAATATTGCGGAACAATTAAATGAAAAAACTAAGATCATTGAATTTTTTTCATTAGCACTCGACGAATCCACTGATATTAGTTCCACAGCTCAACTTCTCATATTCATACGAGGTGTTACTCAAGATTTTGAAGTCTTAGAAGAGTTATTAGGAATGTGTTCATTGAAAGGTCAAACCAGAGGAGTTGATATACTCAAAATATACTCAATACTTTTGGATGAGTGTTTAAAAACTAATTTGGACTTATCAAAATTATCGGGAGTTGCGACTGACGGTGCTCCTTCGATGATTGGTGTCAATTCTGGGCTAGTTACTTTGCTGAAAAAGCATCTGCAAGAATCTCATGCTGTTTCACTGCATTATACAACAAGAAGCCCTCTGTTCTAAAAAAATTGAATTTCGCAATGTCATGAAAGTGGTAGTTTCGACTGTAAATTTCATAAAATCACGAGGACTCAATCACAGGCAATTCAAACAATTCCTTGATGACATCGAAAGCGAATATGGAGATTTACTGTATTATACAGAAGTAAGGTGGCTAAGTCGTGGATTGACACTGGAACGATTTCTAAATTTAATAGAAGAAATTGGAATATTTCTGGCGGAAAAGCAAAGGGATGTCCCGGAACTTAAAAATCCTGATTGGTTGTGTGATTTGGCTTTTTTAGTTGACATTACAAATCATTTGAATGTCTTGAACACACGGCTTCAAGGCAAAAATCAACTGATATCCCAGCTCTACGCTCATGTATCATCCTTTCAATGCAAGCTGACACTTTTCAGATCGCAATTGAATTCTGGAAATTACAATCATTTTCCGAATTATAAGAAAATGGCTGAAAAATTCAACAAAACTGCGATTAATTTCAGTTATGTAGAAAAGTTAGATATTTTGATTCAATCCTTTCAAGACAGATTTTCGGAGTTTAAAAAAGTGAAACCTTTGTTGGACATATTCAGCAATCCTTTCACGATTCCAGTTGAAAATGCGCCAGAGTCAATGCAGTTAGAAATTATCGACATTCAAAACGACCAAGATTTACGCAACAAATTCAACGAAGGAGATTTGCTGAACTTTTACCGCTGCATTGATAAAAATACGTACAAAGAGTTGCGCATAAACGCTCTGAAATGTGCCAGCTTATTTGGTTCTACCTATATATGTGAACAAACCTTTTCAATACTAAATAATAATAAAACAAAAAATCGAAACCGCCTTGCAAACGAAAGTTTGGAAGCAGTTTTACGGGTTGCTACAAGTAAATTTGAGCCAAATATAAAAAAGATTGTAAGCACTATGCAGTGCCACGCTTCAAATTAATAAATTCTTTTTCAATTTTAATACATTATTATCAATTCTTTATTGTCTTTAATTACCTATACTTCTGGCGGCCCGCCGTCAGTTAATAATTTGCCCGAGTGGCCCCTAGTCTTAATAAGTCTGTGCATCCCTTATATAGAGTAAGGATTAATTTTAATATACTTGCATAATATATTATTCTAGTATCAATTTATTCAGCGATAAGGTCAGGCGACCTTATCGCAAACAGGCGTTTGTACAATTTCGTAGTTAACAGATAAACACTTTATTTGTACAACACACAAAACATTGAAAATAACAAAAAGGATGAGGTATCATCACAGCCGACAGGAGGTTGGTTGTTCTACATATCTAGACCACAGGTCTAGGCGAATAATTTGTTCTGTGACTTTTGGAAATGAGTTATCTTTTGAAAATTTTCGAGTTTATGTTCACTTCCAAATCAGGTTTTTTTGCAGGCATCAATGAATTTAAAATTTTACTAGTTCTATGTGTTGAAACTTCTATTCTAAATCGTAGTAGGATAGTAGGTACAATATTTGTTCGCATAGACGTGTAGATCAATCCAATTTTGGCTTTCTAATGGCTCCGCATTACAAATTATATACTTAGGTATATATTGCTATTATATTTTCAGTAACGATAGCCAAGACCGAGACTGGGAAGATAAGGGAATGAGTGAAGGGAAGGGGAGGGGAGGGGGAGGGGTTAAAAGAGGAGGAAGAGGGGGCAGGGGTCGCGGAAAAGTTGCCCCAAAACAATTATTCCAAGAAGGAATAGCTGGACCCAGCACAAGGTATTTCAAGTAAAACTCATATTGAGCCGATATTCGTGTGGATATTCGTGTCGATACTCATATGTCAATATTCGATTCTATTTTTTTAGGACATACGATGAAGAATATAAATTAATAAAAACTTCAACGGCGAAAACAAAAAAAATAGTGAGAAATTTGCAGCCGGAAAAAAAAGAGCTGGTGGAAACAAAGCGGGCCAAAGAAATGGAGCGTTTTCTTATGCCCGATGCTCCCCCACGCAGTAATAGTAGGGGAGCCCGGTACGCTAAATTTGCAGTTACTAAAGCGTCATGGGGACCGATTAGATTGTGAAGATTTGGGCCTAAAACGAAAAATAATTTATGTGCATTTTGCCATTTTAGTGAGGAGGAGAGCGTGTGCTAATTTTCAAAAATGTTAAAAAAAATCATTCACATAAAAATACTCGAGCGCATCAGATATTCACGGTGTTTACCCGCTTTATTTTTCTAACAACCGAGAGATATTATTCTGACGAGTAAGTAGGGGAGGATGGCTGTAGAAAAGGGTAGAAAAAAAAAAAAAAAAAAGTTATTCGAGCGTGTCAGATATTCGAAGGGAATATTTAGAAAACTCAAAAAAGTGTCCTATTAAAATATCTGACGATTTGGATGTGGCCAAAAGTCATGGTAGATTTTTAAAAATGTAAAAAAAAAAGTGACCTTGAAATACTCGAGCGCATCAGATTTTTACACAAACGGTTTAACTTGATGTTCTAGTCGTGCCAAATGATAATCTGACAAATATATGAAGGAATATTCTTAATCTGAAAATTTGAAAGAAAAAAATTAGGAAAACGGTTGACCCTAAAGGCCATCCCTGCAACTTCCCGCTATACCATATCTACGCACCTAAAATTGCACTCAAATATATGCTTCTTTCATTTTTGAGCTCTCCGAGCTCATAAAGATAGCTGTCTTATGCTTTTGAACTCAAAAGTCTGATGAAAGTTTAATAAAACATTATTTTTCGAAATTTCAAACTGCAATAACTTTTGAATGGATGAAAGGATTCTCACGCGAGAGTGACACGAGAGTGAAATATAAAGAAAGAGTGAGAAGGAAACAGAGGCGCGGAGTTTCAATCCAGTTCTCAGCAGCTGTACGCACCACACTTTATTTATGGTTTAAGCTACATCGCCCCATGAAAATCGTCAGATTATTGTTATTCTGTAATTCTTACAGGATTTCCTTCAAAATAAAAAAAAAATTAATCGCGCTCGAGTATTTCACAGTGACGTTTTTTTTTTACAATTTTGCCACTCACCTATTTCCTTATGCCACGCTAAAATCATCAGATTATTGAAATATATGCTGTTCTGTATGTATTTAACTTACCTGGCCTTAATCTGACGCGCTCGAGTTTTTCTGAGAATCGATTTTTTTTTTACTAATCTGACGGGCTGTCCTCGGAGCACGCCCTTATATGAAGGGTTTATATATGGTAGGAGTACATTACAAGGAATAAGGTTTCTCCTCATATAGTTTTCTGACGCGCTCGAGTGACTCTTCAAATCCCCTCTTGGGCTCCCCTACTATAAGCAGTCACAGTAACTAAACTTATTTATTTATTTGTAACTAGAACCGGCCATAAGGTACCTTTTCCCGTGGAACGTCACATATTATGAAAATACTATTTTTAAGCACTCGTAACGCCATCTATGTCATCATTAGGAACTTATACGATCAAAATAAAATGCGCTTGTTTTTAGCGAGGGACAACTTTCTTATTTCTTTCCCGAATATCGTGATAAAAAGTAGCCTATGTGCTATTCCAACCTATAATCTATCTCTGTGTCAAATTTCATCCAGATCCGTTAAGCCGTTTTGGCGTTATTGAGTAACAAACATCCATCCAAACATTCGCATTTATAATATTAGTAAGATAAGATTTAACGATTGATTGCATGAGAAAATATATTAAATGACCTTTCTTTATGATTAGGAAGGAATCTCCTGATCGCGTGTCGTGTCGCCTGACGCCTGGCACGCCGACCACACCTCCTTCGCCAAAACTACAGCCATGGGAGATACAGTAATTATTTTAAATACATAGTACAATAGAATAAAAGCGATAAATAAATGTGAATTTATAATTTAATTCATACATTTTCTTTTTTCCTTAGAAAAGCAGAAGACACACCATCTCCAGCTATAGTGCAGCAGGAGGAGGATGCTGGCACTCCTCCTTATAGGTAAATTGACAATCTATTTGCATCACAATTAAATATTAAATTTGAAAATATTAATAGCATTTTTTTACAGGCACGACGATCGGGGGCATTCGACACCACCTCCTCCTGCACTACAGGAAGAAGTGTCTCTTTCCTGTCATAGGTAAATTGACAATTATTTGCATCACAATTACCAAAATGTTGAGTTTGGAGATATTAATAGGATTTTATTTCTGCAGCATCGTAAGCTATGACAGCGTAGTAGAATTGCCAGGGTTTTCGCCGCTTTACGTGGACTGGAAAACGTTCAGTCTTGGTATGAAATTTCTTAAATTTGGCTTGTTATTTTTTAGGAATTTACTAATATTGACTATGTATTCATTAAAATTAATTAATTTCAGAAACGAAACCAACACCACCAGGGGGGCTAAAAAGGTTTTATTGAGCAATTCTGCCAGAAGCAGATCATTTCCTGAATTCCTTGCAGATCTGTAGCAATTCCTCTATTTTTCGTAAAATGGTCTTTTGTTACAGCAATTCTCCTACAATTCAATTCATACGCAGATTCACATTTGGAGTAAATGTTGCCATATGACAATATTAAAAACCGGTGATTTACCGGTTTTTTAACCTATTGTTTTTTCTATTAAAACATAATGTTTTACCAATTATATTGAATATATAAATGATTTATGTATCAATTTATAAATTACTATGTAAACTACTGCATAAAATAGCCAAAAATCTAAAAAAAATAATTAAATTAATAATGTATTTCCGACTGGCAACAAGCAACAAGTAAACAAGGTAGGTACTTTGTACAAAAAAAACATGTCAACATAAATAATCTTCAAGTGGAATTGGAATTAAAAAATACGTAATAAATTAATCTCCGTGTTGAAGTTTTAAGTGGATTCTTTCATTTTGAAAACTTAAGTGATTGTGTTATAGTTATCGAAACTGAAAAAAAAGGGCCACTCATGTATTACGTTGAAAGAGTCGCGTGTGAAACAGTGTTGCAAATGCTTTCATTCGTTTCGTACGTGAGAACTTTACAATTTTATTACTTCAAGGTAAGTTAATAAGTTTAGTAAATCGTTACAATAAACCTACGAAGAATAAGGTTTACATTTCATAGTGCAGAGATTTCAATACCTAACCCCTACATAATTCTAATTTTAGCAATGGAAAGTCGTTCTGCTAGGGTGTCAGAAGTGCAGTGGAACATTCTGCTGGATTTCCTAGCGAGTAACCCGGATCTCGCAAAGACAAGGGGCTATAACAACACAGCAAGGGGGAGAGCTAATTCGGCACGACTTTGGAGTGAGGTAGCTGCTAGGCTCAACGCTGAAGGGTCCGGCACAACAAAAACACCAAAGAATTGGTCAATTGTAAGTATCTCAATACCATTTGTAAACTGCCTAACTAAAATGTTATCAATATTATTATAACAGTCATCAATTGTCTTTTCTTATAAATTTTTCAAACTTACCATCTTTATTCATAGTAAAAATATATTATTCCTTATAATTATTATTGTGTCTTTCTCTTTTTAGTATGTCAGCAACCACAAAAGTAAATTAAAAAAGATAGTTGCTGACATAAATACGGAAATCAGTGGAACGGGTGGAGGGCCCGCTGCTACGGAATCTCTGTCCGATACAGACAGAAGGTTCCTAGCGATTTTGGGACCTGATTTTGGTCTCCCAACAGCTGGAGTTGGAGTAAATCCCTTCCCTGATACAGTAAGTCGTCTATTAGTTATACCTTATTAGTTTTGGCACTTTTTAAAGTTTACATTATCTTACTTTTAAAATTTTATTTCTTTAGGCCACAAGACCGCAGCCCTCCACGTCAGCTACTGTGCTTCAGACACCTCACTCTGATGTCGAAGCAACAGAAACTCCACAACCAGAGTAAGTACAATGTTTACTTATGAGAAAATATACCTAACCAAAAAAACTAGAAATGCATTGACAGAATCATTTATTGTTGGTTTTAGATATTATGAAGTATTGGTACCCTATGTTGAGGAGGGAGATCAACAAGTTGTTGTTGAGCCACCTGCGCCAGAAGAGCCGAGCGATGTAGCTTGTTAGCAGTAGTTGCAAAAGCTGCAAGCTCAGCTTCTGTTAGCGGCTTTGGTACGTATAATAAATTTTAATATGGTTTTCAAATAGTTAGTAAATGAATTTCTTTTTTGCTCTTTTTAGGAATTTACTAATATTGACTGTTTTCATTCATAATAATTAATTAATTACAGAATCCAAACCAAAACGGGCAGCAGCTGGTGCAAGTTCAAGTGCACTTAATATTAGCGGGGTGGGTACGTATAATAAATAATATGGTTTCCAAATATATATAAATTTAATAGTATATAAAATATATACTATTAAATTACTAGCAATCTGCCCCGGCTTCGCACGGGTGCAAAATGTATGCATATTATATGCATGTATTATACATAATAAACCTTCCTCTTGGATCACTCTATCTATTAAAAAAACACATCAAAATCCGTTGCTTAAGTTTTAAAGATCTAAGCATACATAGGGACAGACAGAGAGAAGCGACTTTGTTTTATACTATGTAGTGATAATTTCTTTAAAAATCAAAATATTATATCGTTACAGATTTAATGTCAGGGAAAGCAACGGACCTTATCGAAAAACTAATTACCGATTTAAGCGACTATGAAGACGACGAAAACGACGGCGACGTGGCGGCATCTATCGATGCCGACATCGAAGATTTTACATTATTCCAACCCGCTGACCCTCTAATTATGGATCCGGAGCAGGTAGAGTGCCTGGAGCACGAGGACTTTGACAGTCTAACGTTTGACTGGACGAATGACCCCGACGCTTTTACTGGACGACGACATGACTTTACAGGCAGATCGGGACCGACCTTTGAAATTACTGACAGTACTCGACCGATTGACGTTTTCATTAAATTTTTTGACGAAGACCTTCTCGACATGATCGCACGACAGACTAACAAACAAGCGACCTTCATAATTGACCGTGATTTGACGACTGAACATTCGCGACTCAATTTTTTTTAAATACTGACATCGGTAATAATGACATCGGTATTTGGAGTATTAAAAACCAATATGTTACTACAACCCGAAAAAGCATCTATAATAACACTCAAGTGAGTGTTATAATAGATGCTTTTTCGTCATTATTCCAAATGCACATTCAATCACAACACGAGCCCTTGATAGTCGACTGTTGAATTTTCTATTTTGTGAGCCAACTGGCGGTGTACCAGGAAAGGGTTTCATGATCCTTTTAGATAATGCAAAAGCTCCATCCGCCACAAACACATAGGGCACAGGAAGATGTCGACCAGGTAAAGGAGCGTCTTGCGGAAAATGGGAATCAGGTCCATATATTTTGTTATAAAGCATGCTATCATTAAAAACTCCACCGTCACTCAGACGTCCATGTGTTCCTACGTCAGCAAATAAAAAGTTGTAGTCACTATCAGCTACCGCTAGTAATATTATACTGAAATTGTGTTTATAGTTATAGAACTCTGATCCACTATTAATGGGTGACTGTATTTTCAACAAAGGGATGATATAAAGCGAAATTACCACCCTGCTCCTGGCAGCACTTACTCGTATGTAAGATCTACTCCGGATTCCGTGCGTTTTACACCTACACCGTCCCCTTCATCACAGACGTACGATATGTCTACCCGAGATTCCGTGCGTTATGCACCTACACCATCCCCTTCATCTCAAGTGATGCCAAGCCCGTCATATCACGTTGCTGATGATTATAGTGATTATACAGTTGTATCACCAAATCATAGCCAAGCAAAATATGTGACAGGTTTATCCACCTCCACATCTACTCCAAAGGACAATTATATCAAATGACTCCTATGACTCTTTCTCAGATACAAAATAACAATTGAATGCTAATGCAAGGACTCAATTACTTTGTCTAATAATTTTTCTCAATAAACGTGTTTTTGATTACTATTATTATGGTTTTATTTTACAAAATATGTTTATATTTTAACTACTTACTTTTACAAAAGAACGCAATGCCTCACATAGTGCTTTACATACTTCCGGCACGATCAATGATATGACTTGGGGAGGAATTTTAAATAGGTAATGAAGACTTTTGAATAAATCTCCAGTCGCTAAAAATCTAAGTGTCACAGCAAGGCGTACCTTGCTTGGTATTGAGTCTCTGAATACTGTATCTTGCTTTTTTATTTTTGGTCCAATCAACTGTAAAAGGTATTCGAAATCTATCGAAGACATACGACAACTTATACTCACTGATTCCGTGTTTTATAGCTCATCCAGACTCTCGCCGAGAACACGCGAGAACATCCGAGAAACGAGAATGTGAAGACTTTCTCGCCTTCTCGTTCTCGGGTTCGCCTGTTCTCCGATTGTTGTCGGTAATTTTGCCCGAGACAAAGGATTTCTCGGGCGAGAAAAGAGAAGGGTCTCGCACTCTCTTTTTGCCTCAGTGCAGATTAGTGAGCGGCGGCGAGTAGACGTATTCGGCAAAATGTGGAATAATGGGTTAGAATTAAAATTCATAGAAGTTCTTCAATCAGAACCCATCATATGGGATCCAAAACACCGAAATTACAAAGATAAAAGTCTTAACCACGACGCGTGGAATAGACTTAGCGAAGTAATGGAGATCTCAGTACCAGATTTAAAAAAGAAAAAGGAGTCTCTATTTGCCAGCTACCGAAAATACAGAAAAATGGTCAAAGATTCATATAAATCTGGTTGTGGTGAAGACGAAATTGACAAACCAACATGGTTTGCCTTCGAGGCTATGGATTCGTTTTTGAATCCAGGGCTAACTCCCAGGTCAACAATTAACACAACATGTACTGTAAGTATTCTTTATTTACTTCTTCATTAAACATACTAAGTAGGTATTAACGTAGACTGAAAAAATATTTTTTGAACTCTTCTCGTACTTGTGCAGCATTTGCAGCTGGTCTGCGTGCTACTTGTGGCAAGTTCTGTATAGCATTATTGCTTGTAATTTCTTGACGCCATGAACCAGGCTGATTCATATTACCGTTATCGTCGTAAACATCAATAGTGCCTGGTTGACAATATATTCGTGAAGACGTATTACTTCTTTTTAAATAATTATGCAATAATATACAAGTCATTGTAACAACTGAAGCTTTTTCGGGAGACAACTCGATTGGCGATTTGAATACTCGAAACTTTGATGACAATATTCCAAATGTATTTTCTACAATCACGCGTGCACTTGACAGTTTTTTATTAAATTTGCGTTCAGGGCTATTTATGTCATGGTTCCCAGGATATGGTTTCATAATGTTCATGCCAAGTGCAAATGCACCATCTCCCAAAAATACATATGGTATATCAACTACGGATCCTGGCAGTGGTTGAGGTGCTGGTAAATTGAGAGAGTTATTACAAATTTTGTCCCATAACACAGTGTTTCGAAAAATTCCACCGTCACTTATTCTCCCTTGCCCTCCGATATTAGCAAAAATAAATTTGTAGTTACTGTCAACTAATGCCATAAGCACAATACTAAAAGTCTTTTTGTAATTGTAGTAGTCTGAACCAGAATTGGGTGGACATGTCAGAACTACATGTTTTCCATCAATTGCACCGACAGCCCTAGGAAATCTAGAGCTAAATCCTTTTTCGATTTCCAGCCACTCTTCTGTAGATGTTGGGATCTGGAAAAAAAAGTGGGTAAATACAACAATAATAATATAGGTAATGCTTTTTTTCCAGACAGAGGAGTCGAGCACAATTGATAATACAACACCACACACAAGTAGAGAAATCACACAAACCAATGATTCAACACCACAGACAAGTCGCCCTCGATTAATTCAGTCAGAGGTGAAAGAAGCGGGAAAGTATTTAAAGGAGGCTTTAAGTACCTTTCAGGACAATATGAAAAAACGGGAATCAACAGCCCCCCCAGACGACTGTGAAGTCTATGGAATTATGTTAGCAAAAAAACTGCGTGCATTTACTGAAATGGAGCGACTAGAAATTATGTATGACATAGATGGCCTCATTATTAATCGCCGGCGTTCAAAGCAACAACACCAATTTTCAAGCGATACTTTTGTTCCATCTCCTACTGCTATGTGTAGGCCATCTTCTTCTATATCTAGCTATTCTGAGCCTCTGCCTAGTGAATGGGTTCATCGAAATACACGCCAATCATATTCCGAACCACCAGTAATTCATATTTCGGGACTAAATACACAACAGTTAGGTATATTCCGAACCAACAGTAATTAATATTGCAGAAGAACAAAATCTACAACAGTTATATTCCGAACCACCAGTAATTCATATTACAGAAGGACAAAATACACAAACAGATGAACCAAATGTGGTCATACTTCGGAATGAGTTACTGTCTGATGCTATTTCTAAAGCCTACGACGGTGCTTAGTTTTTCTTTTTATTTGTGTTCTTTCTTCCAAGTGTTATAATTGCTTATTGTTTTGTTTTTATTTTTAAATTTATAAGAAAATAAATATTGTCACGGAGACTTACCTTTATTTCATTCTCCAAAACCTTACATAGGGCTGCACATACTTAAGGAATAATTGTTGAAATTAGTTGAGGTGACACTTTAAACAAAAAATGAAGGCTTTGGAAGCTATCTCCTGTGGCCAAGTATCTTAATGTTATAGCAAAGCGAGTACGAGCTGGTACTGCTTCTCGGAGTTGCGTATCTTGTTTACTAATTAGTGGTGTAATCTTCATAAGCAAATTATCAAAATCAACAGTTGACATCCTGGTAAACTTTTTAAATTCTCCGCTTGGTTCAGCAACTAGTTCCTCCAACTGCTTTTTCATGCTGAAACTAAAAGAGTACAGTTAATATATCTAATTATTATTATGAATACATTATTTTACAATAGCAAAATAAAAATTACTAACCCTGTTCTGTTTCGATGAATTTGCGTTACCCACCATCGTCTGGCTTTTCTTTTTTTTTTTACTTTATTTGTCACAACATTCACAAAATTAAAGTATGCAATGGCACACAGAGCCAAACCGGCTGCAGTTTCAATATCGTCGTCCATACCGGATGACAAACAGATCACGAGTGAGAAAAATTGAGAGTGTGGATAGCGCGAGAAGTCTCGGCGAACTTCTCGCGGAGTGTCCGCGAACTTCTCGCCGAGACGTCTCGGCAAGAGTCTGGATGAGCTATTATGATGTGTCGTCATCCACCATCTTCTTTGACGTGGCTTTTTATTTTTTCTCAGTAACAAATATAAATGTGCACGCATCATTACTATAAACGCGCTCAGAGCAGTTTCGATTTCTGTATCGGACATCTTCACATTGGCCCTGACGGGACAGAACTAGTTTATTAGCCAACGTGTGCACGCCTCACCGAGTTTGCAATTTAACGATGGTACGAGCGTTGGGACCCACATGTGGAGCCGGCGGCGTTAAATATGTGACAGTCAGTAAAATATGGCACACTTCATTTTTTCATGTTTTAAAATACCAACTCATAGACCTACATATTATAAAAAAATCCAAATATTGAACAGGGAAATAACGATGCGTTTTAGTTGCATTCGAAACGTTTAAAGAGTCAACATGGGCAACTTAATGGACCCAGACCAGTTCTTCTTCCGTGATTATGTTGAGGTTTTAATCATGGGAGAGATGGTCTGGCCGTGGGCTGGCCTGACCCATTTTATATATAATAATTTGGACGAGTGCTTATATTGTGGGAGTGAGCTACCACCGGTTGAAGAAGTTCACTTTACGATGGACCTAAGGAATTTAATTAATTTAGAGGAACTTTATTCACGGGCCTGGGCGTTTTGTGGGTCATGTCTTATATGTCGATATGACCACTATCCGGCCGACGAGTGCGAATTCTGCAACGATTGAAATAGGTAAGATTTAAGACTAATCCTAATAATATTATATATGTGAAAGTTTGTGTATTAATATGTTTGGGATCAGGACTTACGCAGTTGAAGCCGTGGGGCGAGCTAGTAATATTATAAATCCAAAAGTTTATATATTTATTTATTTGGTCCTCCTTCACGGTCAAACGACTCGACCGATTTGGATCAATATAAGTGCACAAGTGCAAGTAGAACAATAGAATGTTCATTTTTATAATTGTAAAAAGTTGATCCTGCAGTTATTGGACATACTATAGTTACGTGCTTCCCATCCAATGATCCAATACAATTAGGAAAATGCCATTTATTTTCGAATCCTGTCGCATACTCTCTCCATATTTGTTCTGTAGGTTGAGGCATTACAATAGGGGCCAAATTTTTCCAAATTGTGTTACATACTTCTTCTATTATCATCTTTACAGTACTAAAACCCATGCGGTAATTAAAGCCCAAAGATCGAAATGAGTTCCCCGTTGCCAAAAATCTGTAATATAAAAACATATTTAATTAGTTTTTGTTTCAGCGGATAAATGTAAAGATGTCTGGAATAAACTCCGACATGCCTACGTCAACGCAATGAAACGCCGTAAAAATAAAAAAAGTGGGCAAGCCGCTGCATCAATTACTCCATGGAAATATGAAGAACAAATGAGTTTTTTACAGCCATATATGGATTCAAGGCCGACAACGACAAATCTTATGATGCCACTAGAATCACCAGAATCTACTCACTCAGATGCTCAATCAGACAGCCGTTCATCGACACCACAATCTAATTTCTCGCACACTCAAGGGCCTGTCGGCCGAAACAAGACAAATTTGCAAGATTTATATAATCTAATGAAGTCTTCGCACGATTTGAGACAGCAAAAATTACATTCCAAGCAAGTACGAAATGGATGAAACCGATTTGTTTTTTTTAAGCATGAGTAAAGCGGTTAAAAGTCTTCCAAAACTCGACCAAAACAAAATAAAATTAGAGTTACATACTGCTGTATCACAAGCCGAAATACGTAAACTTCAGGCTCAATCAGAAGTTCTGAGAACACCAATTATTGTGTCTCGCCAGGTTATTTCTCAACCATCTGCCTCAATCCCAATAACCCAAGCCACACCACTCATCTACGCAGAACCATCGACATCCAAATCACAGGAACAATCGGCTGCAACACTTTATAACTTTGGAGAAGAAACCATCTCAGCATACTATAATGCCTTTTCTGATGATAATAATTGATTTAATATGTATTAAAATATTGTAATTTATAAAACCAATAAAGGCTTACCTTAAGCATACAGCAAGTCTTTCTCTTATTTCTATAGGTTTACGAAACTTTGTACTAATTTTCTTGATATCTTGTTCAAGTAAGCAATGAAGTTCTTCGAACTGTGATTTAGATAGTCTAAAATATTGATGAAAACGTTCATCATCGCTTTCCAGCTCTTTAACAAGACAGTGAAACTCGCCTTTAGACTCTCTTAATCTATTCACTGGATGAATCCACTATTTTCTTATTGTTTTTTTCTTCAGAAGAGTTGCCAGTATCATGAATGGAATATCTTCTTCATGATCTGAATCAGAATCGGAAGATTCATAGGAAAACTTTAGGAGCGTATGAACTCTTTAAGAGCCACAGTGGCACTGATTAAAAATATCGTCAGAAGGCGCTGCAACACGACATATAGATGTGAACGCTAGCCGTCATACGTCAGAGAGCATCACGACACGACACGTCAGACAAATGTGATTCCGGCTTAATGATCACCATAATGTACTGACATTATGGTGATCATTAATCCAGAATACTGTTCTGGATTTTACCATCTTTTGATAGTAATCATTACCATAAATTTCTCACCGTGTATAAAACCTACAGAACATAAAATAGCGCGATGGATGTTTTTTTTTTTGCTTTGAACTTTTGGCAGGGTACTGTTCTTGAAACACCGGGAACAAACTTTGGTTTAATGAATTTAATAAAACAAATGAAGTTTTGGTACTTTTTATTGAAGGAAATTGTTAGTTAACTAATTAAGTTTATAAACATTATGGAAAAATTAGGGACCGGAACCCTGATGAAAAATCGTGTTCCTGGGTACTCACGTCCT
Organism: Idaea straminata; assembly: GCA_951213275.1. Classification (NCBI taxonomy): domain Eukaryota; kingdom Metazoa; phylum Arthropoda; class Insecta; order Lepidoptera; family Geometridae; genus Idaea; species Idaea straminata. Next base: position 2,466,816 of record OX577862.1, read on the forward strand.
AATAAAAACAGAGCAAAGAAAGAAAAAAAATTGTTAAAAACAGACAGAGCGCTGCAAAAAGTGGCAGAGGTAGCTATGATTGCGTAGTAAGGCAAGACAAAAAGATTGCTGTTGTAAAGTGGTTGGACAGTAAGCCTATTCACGTAGCATCTACAGAGAGTGCAGTACAACCTCTTGGGACATGCAGACGGTGGAGTAAGAAGGACCAGCGCTATCTTGATGTTCCACAGCCAGTGGCTATAAAGAAATATAACTCTAACATGGAAGGAATAGATCTCTTAGACAGAATTATTGGAAAATATCCTATGCGAGGAAGAACTGGCAAATGGACGGTAAGGGCAATCTTCCACTTTTTCGATTTTGCTGCTGCTTCAGCATGGATAGAGTACCGTTACGATGCCATGAAACTTGGGCGACCTCGAAAGCTAATCATGCAATACCTGGACTTCAAAATGGATTTGGCTAAGAATCTGATTTATGGCGGAGCAGTTAGACCACCCCTTGTACTGTGTTCAAGCCCGAGTCTGCAACGTACTACGCGCAACAACTTTGTGCCACCAGTCTATTCATTTAGCAATATAACTATTAAATTATTGTACTATTTATAAACTATTTCTGGGCTTCAGTATCGAGCAATGTAGTAATTTTTTTATTGATACAATAGACTTTAATGTTCCAGGAAATTCTACGTTACCGACTTCTTCATTTTAACGATAATTGTATTGGAAGCTTCGATAACACGTCTTGTATTATTTGTTCTATAATATTGGAATCTTTCACTCTTTTTATATTATTTATTGAAAAAAATTTACGATCGTATATCGTAATTTTTATAATATGGGAGGTATAGTTCACCACTATGATTCTTTTTAAGAAAAATTACGATACTAAAATTCCTGAATTTTTTTTCGTGCATCCAGTTTCTATTTAGAAATAGTAATCCAGGATTTCATTAAATTCTATCATAGTACGAAGGCACAGACTTGCATGTGATTCATCATTTTCCATTACTTTTGCGTTATGCATTATGATTGACTAAACAAAGCTATGTAAAAAAATTTCAGCACTTGTATCTTTAAACTCAAAGAGTGTTTGCAAAGCACGATCGATGAATGTTTGATATAAATATTTAAACATTCATTAAAATTCAATTCCTTCTATTTTTAAACTGGACGCTCGACTTGCTTTATCAATCATTCACATTGATAGTAAGACTGTCCGTTGAGCCAGTTACAATTCACGTGTGTCAATGTAAGGACGCATCAACTACCTTACCGTAAGTCAAACGCGATGGCGCAAAACAATGTCTTAACTAATAGAGTCCAAGACGAAAGAACATTTGAAGACGAGAAAAATCTTTTTTTCTCAATTTGTCGTTCGGGAAATATATTCGAGTTCATGGAGATCATTCCCTTTATTAACAATATTGAACGTTTGATTCGTGAGTGTGACCATCATGGAAGATTGTGCACCCACATGGCAGCGAAATTTGATCGTAACAATGCAGTGATGAAAATCGAGCTGCTTCTGAATCGTGGCGCAGATGTCAACGCAAGGGAACTATTAACTGGAGATTCACTACTGCACATTGCTGTTGACTCGAAAAACTACGAACTAGCCAAGTGGCTGTGCCGAGACCTGAAAGCTACTTTGGGAGATCTCAATTATGCTTATCTGACTCCGTACCATCTGGCGTACTTTTATGGTGACCAAAGAATGATACACATTCTCAGATCCAACGGAGCCGTTTGTTACGATCCTGTTCATAGTGACTGTTCAAGTGTATTCTATACACAATAAGTGATGTGATATATGGCCATTTGTGACTGAGAACTATTTTGACGGGTTACACACATTCTATCATGTTATTAGCGGGCAGTAAACATTTGACTATTAACTTCACCCACTTTTAGTCTTAGGGCCTCTTTCACGATCTTTTATCAATTTCACCAACGAAATTCAAGCTCTGTGTAACTACTCATCGGTTTAGCGAACAAATTAACAAATCATTCGCTCCTTCGTTCAATAATACGTCAAATGTCAATCAACTTAAAAGTTAGTGAGATGTCAATGTCACTGAATTATGTTCGCGCTTGTTTGTTTGTTGTTGTGCGTTGTGTTTCTCGTTGTGTTTGGTGGTCTTTTTCGTGGTATTTCTTTTTAACTTACATAATTAGTTATAATGGCAAAAAGAGAAAGAAGTGTTAACTTTTCCTACACGGAAAGAGACTTATTGGTTTCGTTAATCCAAAAACATAAAAATGTTTTGGAAAATAAACAAAGTGATGCATCAACGTGGCGACAGAAGGAAGCCGCTTGGAAATTAATTGAAAATGAGTTTAATGCCCGATCGGGTGCTGCATTGAGGTCGGCAAAAACCCTAAAAATAAAATATGAGGGTCTGAAACGGACTGTCAGAAAGAAGTCGGCAGAGATCCGGTCGCAGCTTTATCGTACCGGGGGTGGTAAAAATACAGCACCACCTCTGAACACAGTGGAAGAAAATATAAAAGAAATGATTACTCTAAGCGCTGATGGAATGGATAGTCATTTTGATTCAGATGTACTACAAACCCAGCAAAGTCAAGGTACCTAGTTGTTAAATACAATTGTGTGGGTTTTCATTGATTAATTTATTATTTTGTTCAGCCCCATTAATGTACACTTTTTACAGATCTTAAACCATTCGGATCTCAGGAAGAATTGATAGAAGTAACAAACATACTGTCGGATACCGAAGTCGAAGAAATAAAAACAAATCAATTAAAAGGTGAGTTTCTGAATGAATGCACCAGTACTATCACACATAACTGAAAATACCGATGAAATAAGTTTTCATCAATCTTAATTTAACAGTTGGTCATATTGATGCTTTACTTATTTATAGAAGTTGAAGTCAATGAGCCTGAATATATAGTTCTACACAGCGAGCCTGATGTTTTGCCATCAACAAGCACTAATAGAAGCGTCTGCACGGACTATTATATAGAAGAAAATAAACAGAATGGTATGTTTTAAAATATTACAAATATCTATAACTACACTATATTATATGAAAGTTTGTTGATCAATTTTAATGAAAATTTGCATAGGGGTAGTTCAGGATTAGGGGATGATAGACATATAGGAGAATTTTGATCCTGGTATTCCTGCATGATCGGGTATTTAAAAGAGTGAACCATGAAACCATTAAGCGAGATAGTACAATGTAGTAATAAGTTTGTCCACATTTATTACTCTGCTTTTTGTTTTCTTACAGACAAAAAATGGGATCTGACTAGCCGAAGGAACTTGAAAACTAAAAAGCATCCTGCACTTATGGGTAACATTTATTTATTAAATATTAGTTGATTAAAATTTCTACAAATAATACTTGTCTGAATTGAAATACCTACTTTACTAAAATATTGTTGTTTTCTTTACAGCAAGTTTACCAAAAAAAAAAAAACTTGACAATCTGACTGACAACAAACTAGAGCTGGTGCATTTTCAAAAAAAGATACTTGAAGCGGAGCAGATTGAAAAGAAGAAGGAGTGGGAATTTAAGGAACTGCAAAGATCGAAAGAACTAGAATTCATGCAAGGAGAGGAGAAAAGGAAGGAAGAAGAACATAAATGGAAAATGGAAGAACATAAATTAAGAATGGAAATATTAAGAAAAGAATTAAAAGATTGAATAATGAAAAATCTAAAATCGAAAGTTAGCTTTTTTTGATATCCTATGTCAAAATTCTACTTCTTGCTAATAATATAAATGTGAAAGTTTGTGTATGTTCGTTACTCCTTTATGCAAAAACTACTGAACTGATTGCAATGAAACTTGGAACTTACTTCTAAATTGTCCTCACCTAGGTACTATATTGTATTTAATTTCTAATCCTATTTAGATAATGTAATATCGCATTTCTCTTCCTAGGTTTGGTTTGTATGGCCAAATGTCTAGATAGTTGAACTCCAGGGAATGTCTGAAAATAAATCAAGCTCTGAATGAAGTGAAACAATATAAATCACTTATAAATTCATTTATTAATTAAAAAAAACTTGCGACAAGATATATGGGTAGTCAATTTTATTATATTATATTACAACTTAGTTATTAAGTAATGGCAAGAAATATTGTTGTACAAGTCTATTCCTAGCGTCTAAATTAAAAGCAGGATTATTTGATATAAACTCTCCAGTCTGTGCATCTGCATCATGGCTGTCACTAATAATGTTGTTATCTTTGGTGATGATAGAAATGTTATGTAGCACAAAGCAGGCAACTATAACAGCCTGCACGCGGTCTAATTTTAGTGTTATCTGTCGTCTCAGGACTGGAAATCTATTTTTGCATACTCCAAAACATCTTTCCACATCGTTGTATAGATTTTCTGCAGGAGATGAAGGATTTTGAAAAGGTGTCACAAGATATTCCTTTAACTCATATCCGCTATCACCAAGAAGTAAATTAGTAAGTAAACTAAATTGTCCACTTTCAAATCTTTGTTTTAAATGTGAATTATTAAATATAGTTTGGTCGTGAACTGATCCTGGCCACCTCGCTACAATGTCTAAGCATTTTAACTGGCTATCACAAACAACCTGAACATTAATTGAGAAATAGCTCTTTCGGTTTCTAAAATTTTCAGCAGAATCCCCTCCTGAAATATAAAAATAGTACTTACTATTTATTACAAATAAAAAACTTAGGTTTTAAACCAGCTAGGTATGGGTGCAAAAATTAGTAAGGAAAACTACTTTTTGTTATACCTACTGCAAACTAAATATTACTGTTTCGACATGGGAGAACAAACAAACATACTTTCCAATAAACTTACCAGGTGATATAATTGAAATGTGGGTGCAATCTATGGCTCCTATTACCCTTGGGAACCTTGCTACTTCAAAAAAACCATTTTGTATAGTACTTATATCGTCAGGGAACTTAATTATAAATGGTCGTAGTTCAGCAATAGCCTCTGTGACCTTCTTAACAATACGACTTGCTGTGGGTGGGCTAACACCACAAAAATCAGCTGCACTTCTTAAGTATGATCCAGTAGCTAGATATCTTAAGGTTAAAAGCAGGCTTGTTCTTGTTGAAACTGCTTGATTTCTGGAACAAGATTATTATAATATTACTATAGATGTGCCCCCGGTTTCATAAGTTCCGATACCGTGGTAATATCGGGATAAAAAGAATATCGAGTCTCCAGCTATCTACATACCAAGTTTTATTGTAATCGGTTCAGTAGTTTTTGCGTGAAGGACTATCATACATAGGTACATACATCCTTGATTTCTAGGTCGGTAATTAGAGTAATAATAGAGGTACAGATTTATTTACACTTGTGTATCATCATAACCTTAGGTAGGTATTTATTAAAAAAGCGCTTACCTTAGCGAATTAGGATTTATTCTATGTTTTATTAAATTATACACTTTGTTCGCCGCAAATTTAGTCAGACGAAATCTAGCAAAAAAGTCGGTTTCATCTAGGTTTGTAAAATAATCAACACGGAATTTAAAAACACGTGGTCTCGGAATTCGCATTGAATAATCTTCAAGTTCATCTAATTGACTATCAATCAAATCAAATAACTCCATTTTTAATATTATATAACTATTATTATGCAAAGATTTTATTTAAAAAGGCCGAGAAAAAAAGGTTACGTTTTCGTAATAATGCAAAAATGACAACTGTCCAACTGTCATAATCATTTTACTCGTCAAGTAAATACGCTACTGACATTAAATAATTGTGCAAGACACAGGTAGTCTTTGTAATGACGTCAACTAGTTCCAATTGACATTCAAATGGTCGACGAAACACACGAAATCGCGCTGTTAATATGCCGAACGCATTTTCTACTACATTTCGTGCTCTACGTAGACGATAGTTAAAGGTGTTTTTTGCTGTTATCTAAACATGTACTCCGTGGGTACGGCCTCATAAAGTGTTTTTGTAATAGGAATGCTTGATCACCTATAAACACAAAAGGTGTTGGATCGCCATCAGGCGTTAAAGGTTTATGATTGGGCAAGTTTAATTGCCCGTTTTGTAATTTGTGGCCAAATGCACTATCTGCAAAAATACCTCCGTCGCTAAATCGGCCCATTGAACCAACGTCTATTATAATAAATCTTTTGTGTGCATCAACGACTGCGAGAAGGACGACAGAATAATATTTTTTATAATTAAAATAATTAGAACCCGACTGAGGAGGGCATTTTATTGAGATATGCTTCCCATCCACGGCACCAAGGCAGTTAGGGAATTGCCATTTATCATTAAAGTCTTCTGCAATAACTTCCCATTCACTTTCTGTCGGTAACTTCATATATATTGGTTGCAAATGAATCCAAAGTGCATTGCACACATCTTTAACAATCAAAGAAACTGTATTATTACCCACTCTGTAATTGTATCCAATTGTTCTAAAAGAGTCGCCAGTAGCTAAAAACCTGAAACACATAAATATTTATTACTACGTTTGACTTGGTGTTTGTTACAGTGAAAACTGCGAAGAATGAGTGGAAAAAATTACGTGATAGTCATCGAGAGTCACTCAAAAGGATGAAAGCCAGTACAAGTGGTCAGGCTGCTTCTCCGGCAAATAACTGGAAATATGCCGAATTACTCGAATTTCTTTTACCCCACATGAAAAACCGTAAGAGAACTGGTAACGTATCAATTAATGATAAAAATACTTTGGCCAGTACATCAACTCAAAGTCAAAATACTTTGCCCGGTACTTCGATCGAAAGTCAAAATACTTTGCCCAGTACATCAACCGAAAGTCAAAGTACTGAGATTTTCGAAGAAATTCCGAATGATGATTATGAAAATACTTCCGAACCACCAAGGATAAAAAAAAGAAAAGTTGCCGATGACGCATCATTAAACGACTTACTTCAGAAAGTCGATAACGATTTTATGAAGCGATGTGAGCAAAGAGAGCAACGGAAGGCTGAGGAGGCAAAAGAGGCGGAGAAACACAGACATCCGTTAAATTTATTTTTTGACAGTCTGTACGAGTCAACTAAAAAGCTTCCCGATTGGATACAAAGAGATGTAAAAAAAAAGCTTTTTCAAATTGTAAACGAAGCAGAGGAAAATTATGAAAGTTATTTGTCTAGGCAGACTTATCAATATGGGTACTCATCATCATCCACATTTTCGACGCCAACTCAAAACGATAACTTAGATAGTTTGTAACCTTTTGGCATTTACCAATAACAAATATAAATAAATGTTTTTTTTTAATTAAACTTGTTTTGCTTACCTTAAACAAATAGCTAATCTTTCTTCTGGGGTTATAGCCTTCCGATAGTTGGTATCTTGTTTAGTAATATCTCCGATAATCAATGATAACAAATCATAAAACTGAACTCTTGTAACACGATAATATAACTGAAAATGTTCATCATCTAATTCGTAAAATAAAGTTCTAAACTCTCCACTTGCGTGCCGAGATTCAATGTGTTGACATATCCAAGGTCTAGAATGTCGTTTTCTTATATAATAATAATAAGTCAGTATTAATCTTCTTTTTCTATGTGTAACGTATTCATCATCGGAACTTTCTTCATCGATTATATTCATAGCAATCGCCTGACGTCCGTCTAATTGAACTCCGCAACACTAACTGAGCTTTGGCTTAGCTCTTTGTGTGCACGCCATTTATTTCTATCTTAGCTTAGTTTGGCTTAGCCTAGCTTCCCTAGCTTAGCTTTGGAATAGCTTAGTTTTCGGTCTGCAACCGGCTTTAATGTTCGATATTCCTTATAAAACCAAATACAAACATAATTTTAGTATTTGCTATTGAGCCAGTGTCAAGTAGACATGTATTCGTATATTTCCTATGAGTTCAAGTGTGAAGATTTCCTCAAATTCGTTCGACAAAGTGACTTTGAAGAAACAATCAAGAAAGAACACGAGGCGATTCTTCACAAACCAGTCGGTGGAATGTTCACAGAAGCTCAGAAATTACAAAATTCACTTCTAAACAGACTCAAATATCCAAGCTGTTTTGACCATTCCAGAGTGGTCCTCCCCGTTGAAGCAAAACGTAGAGATTACATAAACGGGACTTATGTGGACGGGTATAACCACGGCATGAAATTCATAATATGCATGCAAGCTCCCATGCACCACACTAACTACGACCTGTGGCGTACCGTCTGGATGAACCACTCAAAGATAATTGTCATGGTCTGTGAGAAGACAGTCTTCAATAAGGAAAAGTATGACGCGTACTGGTTTCAGGAAGAGGGATCCCTCAAGTGTGGAAAATTTGAAATAAGAACCAACGAAATTTATATTCATCCAAATTACGTCAAAACAACGCTGGAGGTTACTGATGGAACTGATGTTAGTCACGAGGTGCTGTATTTTGTATTTACTACGTGGCCTGGGGGGCTAAAAAGGTTTTATTGAGCAATTCTGCCAGAAGCAGATCATTTCCTGAATTCCTTGCAGATCTGTAGCAATTCCTCTATTTTTCGTAAAATGGTCTTTTGTTACAGCAATTCTCCTACAATTCAATTCATACGCAGATTCACATTTAGAGTAAATGTTGCCATATGACAATATTAAAAACCGGTGATTTACCGGTTTTTTAACCTATTGTTTTTTCTATTAAAACATAATGTTTTACCAATTATATTGAATATATAACTGATTTATGTATCAATTTATAAATTACTACTGCATAAAATAGCCAAAAATCTAAAAAAAATAATTAAATTAATAATGTATTTCCGACTGGCAACAAGCAACAAGTAAACAAGGTAGGTACTTTGTACAAAAAAAACATGTGAACATAAATAATCTTCATGTGGAATTGGAATTAAAAAATACGTAATAAATTAATCTCCGTGTTGAAGTTTTAAGTGGATTCTTTCATTTTGAAAACTTAAGTGATTGTGTTATAGTTATCGAAACTGAAAAAAAAGGGCCACTCATGTATTACGTTGAAAGAGTCGCGTGTGAAACAGTGTTGCAAATGCTTTCATTCGTTTCGTACGTGAGAACTTTACAATTTTATTACTTCAAGGTAAGTTAATAAGTTTAGTAAATCGTTACAATAAACCTACGAAGAATAAGGTTTACATTTCATAGTGCAGAGATTTCAATACCTAACCCCTACATAATTCTAATTTTAGCAATGGAAAGTCGTTCTGCTAGGGTGTCAGAAGTGCAGTGGAACATTCTGCTGGATTTCCTAGCGAGTAACCCGGATCTCGCAAAGACAAGGGGCTATAACAACACAGCAAGGGGGAGAGCTAATTCGGCACGACTTTGGAGTGAGGTAGCTGCTAGGCTCAACGCTGAAGGGTCCGGCACAACAAAAACACCAAAGAATTGGTCAATTGTAAGTATCTCAATACCATTTGTAAACTGCCTAACTAAAATGTTATCAAAATTATTATAACAGTCATCAATTGTCTTTTCTTATAAATTTTTCAAACTTACTATCTTTATTCATAGTAAAAATATATTATTCCTTATAATTATTATTGTGTCTTTCTCTTTTTAGTATGTCAGCAACCACAAAAGTAAATTAAAAAAGATAGTTGCTGACATAAATACGGAAATCAGTGGAACGGGTGGAGGGCCCGCTGCTACGGAATCTCTGTCCGATACAGACAGAAGGTTCCTAGCGATTTTGGGACCTGATTTTGGTCTCCCAACAGCTGGAGTTGGAGTAAATCCTTTCCCTGATACAGTAAGTCGTCTATTAGTTATACCTTATTAGTTTTGGCACTTTTTAAAGTTTATATTATCTTACTTTTAAAATTTTATTTCTTTAGGCCACAAGACCGCAGCCCTCCACGTCAGCTACTGTGCTTCAGACACCTCACTCTGATGTCGAAGCAACAGAAACTCCACAACCAGAGTAAGTACAATGTTTACTTATGAGAAAATATACCTAACCAAAAAAACTAGAAATGCATTGACAGAATCATTTATTGTTGGTTTTAGATACTATGAAGTATTGGTACCCTATGTTGAGGAGGGAGATCAACAAGTTGTTGTTGAGCCACCTGCGCCAGAAGAGCCGAGCGATGTAGCAGGTGCTGCGGCACCACCTCTACCTCGGCAAACGCGGCGAACACGTCAACGTAGTAAGTACTTTTGTACAGCGGTGCTCTTTATAGAGATTGATACTTTCAACCAAGTAGTGGTTTTAAAACAGTTGTATTGTTTTAGGTCGTCCACTGGCTCCACTAGACGAGGCTCGGAGGATTTTGTCCCAAATTGAGACACAGCGACTGGCCTCTGATGCAGCTACAGCTCGTGCTCTCGATTTGATAGGCAGGAACCTCGGACGTCTTGCTGATGCAGCGGAAAGTTATATTCAACGTCAATGAAAGTGAATATTGAATAGGTAAGTGTATCTACCTAATTATTATAGAATAAGTAGTTTAATAACATATGGCTGATATGGATTTGCCGGCTACTGTTGATGACTTTTTGGACTTTGTCTTAACTGTGAGGTGTAATTACGAGGAAATCAATACACGATTAGCCCAGGAAGGTTTTCAGTTTCCTAATCCTTTAATCTTTTGTAATTAACGAGGTTTTCGGTGCTATAGACGATGGAGGGGATAACTTCCTTCACGATATTTGCCACCCTCCTTTTGCGAGCTGGGTAGTGGTTAGACCACACGAATTATCTTCTGCTGCAGGAATATAACAACGAAGGTTGCCAGTGCGGCCATATTGTTGCCCAAAGTCACAGAGGGCAAAAAACGGTACGATTGATGAAAGTCTTGGTGGAGTTAGGAGTAGATTTAAACTCACCAGACGGAAAGTCAGGAAGCACTGCGCTTCATCTCGCTGTAATTTATAAAGATTACGAGTTGGCAACGTGGATATGTCAGCAGACTAGCGTGAACCTAGAAACTTGCGACTTTTTTGGGCTGATGGCTTACCAAGTCGCTTTGGAAAAGAAATGATCTCAACAACGGAAGATTCAACAACGGTATAGACTTCATCAATGCCAATTACGTGGCTGGATTTGACTTGAGTGCGAAGTTCATAGCAACGCAAGAGCCGATGCCTTCCACTTTCGGTGAGTTTTGGGCCATGGTCTGGCAGGAGAACTCTCGTATCATTGTGATGCTAAATGGTACCAAGCAACAGTCACGACCACCAAACCTTCAGTACTTCTCCCCCAACCAAGATAGCACGATGATAAAAGAGTTTGTCATCAAGGAAGAACGCATAAAATTGAATTCTCATTACACCAAAACAACGTTGAAAGTCAGTCATGTACAGACTGGAGAATCGAGGCTGATCCACCACTTCAAGTACTTGGACTGGTCAGAAACCGGCGTTCCTGATGTGAAAATGTTTCTTGACTTCATGATAGCCATCAATATAAGAGACCAACATTATTTCAGAAAAGTATTGCAAGCTAACGAACGTCTACCAGGCTCAATTGTTGTTCGTGGTGACAAAGGTATTGGAAGAACTGCAGCATACTATATTGCAGATATCTGTCTATACCAACTAGTGCATACAACAAGCATATCAGTGCCGTCGATCGCGATGAAAGTCAGGCAGCAGCGGAGATTCAGCATCGAAACTCCAGGTTAATTACTACATTTTTATAAATAATGTCATCGTTCACTTTTTAGTTACTCTGCGTTCCAATGTCGCCATGTTCACGGAATTTCGTTACCATTTGACGAAAAGTGATATAGATTTATTTTTTAGACCTGAAACGGACCATTGGTGTGAGTTTGAGGAATTAAAATATTCATATTTATCGGTGTTTTATAAAATTTGTTTTATATTTTTCTACTCTTAATACATCATGAATTTATAAAATTGTCATATTCTGTACATTTATACTCAACATGTATGAATATTGTATAACTTGCCATCTGGTAAATGCTTTAGCATAATTGAATAAATCTAATCTAATCTAATCTAACCTTAACAGTCGTAGAAAAGTTATTTTTTTCTAAAATTGTCCAGACATTGTTTTGGTATACATACTTCTAAGGAGAGATGAAGTAGCGCCAATTTTTGTCATACTTTTCAGTAAAAGTCGCCGGTGATTTATAGCTCAATAATTTTGTGACATTAACGTCGCAGTAAGCTCGATTAAATATATGTAATAAATATTTTTCTGTGAATAAATGCAAACACGACGCCAACCAAACTTTATAAACAAAGCATGAGAAGTTTCGTCCTCAGTTAAATGCAGTCAGTGGTCGAGATAATAATTGATGAAGAACATGAGAACAGAGAGCATCCAGAAGTTTTGTAAGCTAAGAGACGATGTCAACATTCGGGAAATTATGAACAGTGAACATTGGTTAATCAACTGGATATCCTTTGAGGATGGAAAATTACCGAAGAAAAGTACTAGACAAGGTAACCGTAAATCAATCGTCGGGAACATCGGGTTTGATTTATTTTCCACGAACTACGTTGACGGATTCAACATCAAAAGGAAGTTTACGATAGTCAATAACTCAGGTTCTGAAGTTGATTCCTACAATTTTTGGAGCTTCATATGGAAAAGTGGTTGCAAAGTGATCGTGAGATTTGACAGGATACCGAAAAGGCGTCATTGGCTGAATAAAATTCGAGATAACGAATATGCTGTGGGTGAATTCTTAATTCAGAAAAAAACTATCCCTTGCAAATATTATACACTGCTAGAAATGAGGATAGAAAACATAATGGAAAGAAAAGTAAGAAGGATAACGCACTTCCAGTACCACGGCTTTCTAAATCATAGTTTCTGTCGGCTCTACACAGCTGATACTGATTACTTCACAACGGAAACGCAAGGCACGGGAAGTACATGTGGCCCCATTGTGATACATAGTATTGACTGTTTTGAAAGAGCGGTGTCTATCTGTGTGCTGGACATCTGTTGGGACCAGTTTATGGAGACTAACTCAGTGTCGGTGCTTGACGTTATCCTAAATATCAAAAGCCAGGTGTCCAGCGAATTTAAGTCCTTAAGCTTGCTCGAATACAGGTTCATCAATAAGACCTTGCTAAGACATACGCACGTTAAATTTGAAAGATGATAAATCTATGGATAGTGAACCCGAAAGTGCGTTTTCTATGAAACGAATTAAGAAATACGGATTGTCTTTTTGAAACCTGCGTCTACTCCCTGAGTGTTAAGATTTAAACGCAGTCGTAGGGTTGGCACCCGTTAATGTGAGTCATTTCACTGTTACATACTAAGAAATATCGATTTACATTTGATAAACTTCATATTACTATTGAATAAAAAATGTATTACTACTTAATAATTTTTTTATTAGTACTCAATAAAATGTTATTAGTATTTAATAAAATTTTATTTGGGATTAGCCAAATAAACGTTTTATTAAATATGTAGTACGAAAATTGTATTGCTATGTATTAAATAAAAATGTCTCTCCAGTGTAGGGTGGTTAAGTAAGCATCATTTAGGTGTTCTAAAGTAACTAAGCTTCATATAAAGCGTTAAAAAAAGGCAATCATTAGTTAGTGTTTACGCCGTAATTATATTTTTTGAATTCACCCGCGCTTTGATGCACCACGCCGCTCAATCTGTCATTCCTATACCCGTCCTTTTCCCACTCACGCTCCGCTAGAGCGAGCGAGCGAGAGACGGCCGGTGCAGTTGGCAACAGAGGCGCCACGAGCCTCACCTACAACGGAAAAAACAGTATCGCGTCGTGTGCAAGCTATAATGGCCACCGCTCCTCATTAATTGAAAAAAGGCATTATTTAAAACCAATATCACAATATATTCGACAGTTTCAAAGCAACCTTTCGTCGTAGAGTGAAGTGTGTGTACCAGCTGGTATAGTCCAGGCTTTTAGATCCAAGAACAGGAGCAGAAAACTGTCTCGCCACCACGTGCTCGCTTGGACTTAGTGAGGTGAGTTCCCTGCCTATCTTGTTCTGCTACTCGTTTGTTCTTCTTTCCTCAGCAGGACTATTTCCTACCTCAAAGACAGATTGAGTGAGCTCTCCACATTCGCTAATTTAACATTTCTAATACAGTCCACTAAAAATAAACATAAATCGTCAACCAAACAGTTAGCTTTAGGTAACTTTTAATTAATCAAGACTAACAATATATATTTATTATGGGTTGCACTAATCGCGCCGTGTACAAAGTTATCAGTAGAGTGCAAACGGAAGTAAATTACGAAAACAATATGATTAATATCGCAAATTTGGTTGAAAAAATTGGTTAACGACTAGCAGTAAAAAGTAAATTATCGTCTACGTTATAAACAAATTGTACGATCAGTTCTCGTAACTACGTGTACCGTTGAAGCTTAATAAATGAGTAGGTACGTGTTACGTATTACATAGCATTTTTGAATACAGGCCATTTCACGCTTTTCGACGTAATTGCTTATGGATTTTAAAACAAAATCTCAGGTGAGCATGTTGACAAAAATTGTGTTTTTGAATAAATGAGCGGACATTCACAAAATTTTAGACTGCTTATGCAAAGAAGGTTCGTTCATTGGAAAGAAATCAAAGTTTTGAGTTAGTGACAGGCAAACGTTAAAAGGCTAAGTAGTAATGCTACCACTTCACTTATTATCAGTAAAAAATGATAAGGGCTAGTTTTGAATACTTGCTCTGTGTTAGTTAACAAAGTGATAGCTGATGACGTTTGATAATAACGAACTTTACAATTTTCTGTTTCAATACTCAGAACTAAATGATACTATTTATTTGCGATAAGTTATTTTGAATGTTTAGGTACATTAATAATTTGTAAATTCAACACGTAGCCAGGATTATGAGTTAATGTATGCATGTGAAAGAATCAACACTGCGTGAATGATGAACTCTCGTGGTAAATAGGTTAACGTTGCCATAATGCATTTCGATGATTAACTTGCCATAACATGTTCATAACAACAACATAAATATCTTACCAAATAAGCTTTATAAGCAGACCTCGATGTTGCTCGTTTTCAGTTTAATACTGTCCGTGATCTTGAAAACGATTGATCCAACCAGCTTTGAGAAGATGAAGACAAAGAGCATTCAGGATTTTCCTGAGAGAACAGACTATGTCAATTTTTGGAAAGTTATGGAAAGTGAACATTGGTTACTCAACTGCATATCCTTTGAGGATGAAAATCTACCGGAGAAAAGGACTAGAAAATGGAACCGTAAATCGATCGTCGGGAACATCGGCTTTGATATATTTTCCACGAACTACGTTGACGGATTTAACATCAAAAGGAAGTTTACGATAGTTAACAACTCAGGATCTGAAGTTGATTCCTACAATTTTTGGAGCTTCGTATGGAAAAGTGGTTGTTAAGTGATCGTGAGATTTGACAGGACACCGAAAAAGCGTCATTGGCTGAATAACTTTCTAGATGACGCATATGCAGTGGGTGAATTCTTGATTAAGAAAAAAAACTATCCCTTGCAAATATTATACACTGCTAGAAATGAGGATAGAAAACATAATGGAAAGAAAAGTAAGAAAGATAACGCACTTCCAGTACCACGGCTTTCTAAATCATAGAGCTTCTGTCGGCTCTACACAGCTGATATTCTTCTTGAAGATGGTGAACAAGAAGCACGGCAGTTACTTCACTACGGGAACGCAAGGCACGGGAAGTACATGTGGCCCCATTGTGATACATAGTATTGGCTGTTTTGAAAGAGCGGTGTCTATATGTGTGCTGGACATCTGTTGGGACCAGTTTATGGAGACTAACTCAGTGTCGGTGCTCGACGTTATCCTAAATATCATCAGCCAAGTATCCTTTGGATACTTTAGCTTGGACGAATAAAGGTTCATTAATAACATCTTGCTACGTAGTATACGCGTGTTAAATTTCGAGGAAGAAAACTCCAAAGATTGTTATCCTGAAAGTGTGTCTTTCAAAAATCGAATGAAGAAACATTGTTTGGCCTCTATTTATCTATAAGATAGTACAAGTTAGTAGAATGCCTTCAAAGTTCATGCCAAACGTAATGTAGATGGTGGTGCATTTGGAGAATGGATATATGGTTGCATTGCCATCAGGATTCAACGATTTGAATAAAGAGCTGTTTACAGAACTCAATGGTGGTAGTATAAATCTTGTTAATAAAGGACTAAGTGGCACCACATGGATTATTCACTTTTTAGCGGATAAAGATGAGGAATAAAAGATGTTCTCATTGAAATTGAAACGTAAAAAATATATTTTAGTTGTAGTTGTTTTTTTTTTGTTGTAGTGATTGATGATGATGTTACTAGTGCAAGCAATGTACAATGAAAGTAAGGATAAATGGATCAAACACCTATCTTCAAATCTCACTTGCAAAATTAAATGGAGACGTGAACGTCTTAATTAATTGTGTTTATAGGAATAGCGAATTAAACGATAACATTACTTATTCTCTCATTGAAATTTGGGATGATATCACGTCTCACTTGGAGGGTACCGTGGGAGATGTAAACGTGAAGTAGAAGATTGGCTTCGATTGTTGAGCCATTGTTACGCCAGAAGAGTGCTTTGCTCATGAATTTTTCATAAATGAATTAGGTAACAACCTATCAAACTATATATTTTGTGCTATTAGCGATTATGGTATAGAAACAATTTAATGTGTGCGGGTTCTAATCCAGCGATTGTGATATTTGCTTATGAATTTTCCATTGCATTAGCAACTTATCGAACTTTTTTTTTGTGCTATTAGAGAGTGTTAATTTTTTTGTTTTACCTGAGCTAGTATTTTTTAAACTTTAAAATATTAATATACATACTATATATTATATATATTTTCACATATAAAGCTTTTTCATGCGGGATCGCGGCAGACTATTAAAATTACTTTTATATTATTAAAATACAATTGTTTTATAGTTATTTGCAAGTATCACACTTGTAAAGAATAAAAAATATCAAATCCGAAATTTTTTGGAGGGCCCACTTTGCCCCTAATTTTCGTTTTTTTTTTCAATTTTAATGGACGCAACATAATAAAGTGAAAATAAGTATCAAGGGTCTAGAAAGAAGTAAACGCGTAAAAAAAATGAATGATATTATAATTATTTTCCTTAAAGGGCCCACTCTGCTCACTCACTCTTAATCCGCCCTATTTAAAAAATCAAAAAATCCAATGTATATTATAGATAGATTGTCGTATGAATATGAACCTTATGTATAGTGAATGCAATTCACTCCGAGGTATGCAAAATTGAGGCATTAAGCGCGAAAACAAAATAATATTTTGTCGACAAGTGTATACTAATTTCTCTAATTAGCCCTTTTTTGGCTATAAAGTCTAGCAATTACGTATACTATAATGTTCTTTATCACGCAAGTCAGGCATTGTGGTTACCTCTGGAATTCAGATTTGGTATAGTACGAGCAAATTAATAAAATCAGCGGAAATAATTCGTGTAGTTTTGAAAATCGCTATAGTTATTCCTTGAGATATCCAGATGAACATATCAAAAGTCCTCAAGGGTGGGGGGTGAGCTGAGAGTGTAGGGGGGGGTCAAAGGACCCTTTTTTTAGGTTTTTGCTCATAAGTCAAAAACCTGCACAAATAGCATTACGGGTACTTCTAGGAAATTTTTTTACATCAAATTTCCTCTAAATTATGTCCTATTAATTTTTTTGTACGGTCGATACTTTAGGAACTACAGGGGGGTCAAATTCCTCAAAAGTGCAAATCGCGAAAATAACACGCCTCGAACGTCCGAGACTACGAAAACAACTTATTCTGATTCAAATACCTGCTATTCACAGATAATTATTTCTCCTAGCTGCTATTATTACAAAACGTTAGACTATTCACTCTTTCCACACGTTTTGTATGTGTGCGTAATATCGAAGAGCTACGAGCGATAGGGACGACGCTATACGTAAGCAATGCAAATGCTTCTCTTTCCTTTCTTACCTGGCGCGGCGCTCGTTCCCCGCAACACACGCACACACTGTCTCCGCCTGCCCGCCTCCGCCTGCCTCGTTGTTTTTATGAAGTTGTGTGCGATAGATAGACAGTGCGCTTACAACGCTTACCTGGTGTCCACGCAGTTTTTGTTTGGCTCCGTGACGTGCAGTTTTCGTAATTCGGTGGATCGGTTCGATCAAAAATGCAAGCATTATGACTGACAAATGTGCGATATGTAATAAGGACGTGACTAGTGATAGTATAAAAGTATCACAAAAAGGAATTCAAGGACTGATAAAGGCCAGTAAAAGTAGGAATGATGGAAAACATATTGTTCTTAGTGGAGTCGAAAGTGTTGTCGTCCATGGCAGTTGCAGAAAGAGATACACACGGAGTTCTACAATCCTCTCAGATATTAGAGAAGCAACATCATCTACTTCTTCCGCTTCAACATCCCAATTACGCTCATCACGGCCAAAATTCGATTTTGAAACAAAATGTTTGTTTTGCACTGAAGTAATCGATGATGAATTCTATGCTCAAGAGAAAAAAAAACCTAAAGAAAGACGTCGTGAGGTATATCCTGTCCGCAGCATAACTTTTTCTGATACAATATTGGACGCTGTTAAAAAACGGAATGATAAATGGGGCGACGAAGTTTCTAGAAGAATAATAAATGCCCGTGATATTGTAGCAGCAGGAGGTATATATCACGTCGACTGTTATAAACGCTTTTTACTGACGCATACGCCCACGAGAACAGAGAGTGGTCGTCCAAAAGAAGATTATGTCTCAATAGCAATGGAACAAATCCAGTGTTATTTGGAAGAGAACAAGGATTGTCAGATGTCTCTAGACGAATTAATGGACCAAGTATCGGGTATGAAACCATCAATAAAGACAGTTAAGTCTAAACTGAAGGAAACATATGGTGACAAAATATTGATTAGTAAAGTGAAATCACATAAATCTGTCATATGTTTCCTTGATATTGGACACAAGATCCTAAACGAGTCATGGTACACCTCGAAATGTGACGGTGAAAATGAAGAACGATTGCGAGTTATTAAAGCTGCCGCCATGATAATCAAGCAAGACATACAATCTCGTGTCTATGACACGAGTCATTATCCTCCCAGTGGCACATTTCTGAATGATGCAGACCAAGTGATTCCTGAATCGCTTAAGGTATTTCTCGATTCGCTACTCACCAATAAGAAAGGTGATGATAATAAAATTAAAAAAAAAAAAATTTCACTGGCGCATGCTATTATCAGCATAATCAGACCAAGAAGCTTTATTTCTTCAGTGCTGCAAGGCATTGCTTTCTTCATCCACCGAAAATTTGGGTCGAGAAGCTTGGTGGATCTTCTAGCTAATTTGGGTTTCAGTAGTACCTACTACGACGCTACAATGCTCGAGTTATCAGCAATATTTCACCCACAGGACTCTATACCACCAGATACTTTTACGCAGTTTGTATTCGACAATGCGGATTTTAATGTGGCAACTCTAGACGGTCTGAACACGTTCCATAGCATGGGTGGCATTACATGCATTACTCCTGCAAGTTCGGTACCTATTGGAAAGGAAATACAAAAATTGACAACAGCTCCTACCTGTAAAGAAACTGGATTGCTAGGAGTCCTGCAACTACAAACGTTTAACAAACTCGCTAAGAGAGGACTGAAGCAGATTATGATACAAGATGTGAATCAACTAAATTCTCTGCACCAAGACAAGCCAATACCAAGTCTGTCTGATGTATTATGGATATGTGGTAAGTGGCTCGACATCCCAAACCTCCCTGAGTGGAAAGGCTTCATGCATTGTATTGAACCAAGTGAAAATTTTGATAAAAGTGCCATTGTCCCTCTGCCATTTATCAATTCACCTCCATCTGACTACGACACAATATACACTGCTTTAAAATATGCTGCGGACCAATGTCTCGTCGAAACTTGTTTCGTAACGTTTGATCAACCTCTGTATATAAAAGCCCGAGACATTATAGCATCAAGTCAGGATGATCCTAAACTCAAAAGAGTTGCTGTGAGACTTGGTGGGTTTCATATGTTAATGTCTTTTCTTGGATGCATTGGACAGTTTATGGCGGGAAGTGGTCTACGGGATTTGCTGTGCAATATTTTTGCTCCCCTTTCAGTCGATAAAATTTTGACTGGCCATGCTTACGCCAGAGCAGTTCGCGCGCATATATTGGTCCAAACCACGTTATCCACTATAATTTTGAATAATATGGATATCAGTAACGAAGAGAAGGAAGCTGTAAACATCCTTCTGAAAGACATTGTGACGGAACCATTGACTACACATAAAATAATCGAAAACGAGCAACTGATATCACTACAATCACAAATAATACAAGAACAGTATACTTTAAAAGAAAAGGGGCCAACAGCTGCACTGTGGATTCAGTACTTTAATATGGTTACTATTATGAAACAATTTATCGAAGCAGAACGTTCCGGTGACTGGAAGAAGCACTTAAGCTCTGTACAACGGATGCTACCGTTTTTCCACGCCAGTGGACACTTTCAGTATGCCAGATGTGCTCATCTGTATCTGCAAGATATGCTTCAGCTTGAATCACAAATGAACCCTAGAGAATTCGAGCTGTTTACCCTACAAGGATACTTTACCATAAGAAGAAGTGACGCCTTTTGGGCTGGAGTTTGGTCTGACATGACCATAGAACAGACGTTAATGCGCAGCATGAAGAGTTCTGGAGGAATGACCCGAGGAAGAGGAATAACGGATTCTACTTTGGCAAAATGGTTAAAAGCGACGCCAACAAGCCATGCTATCTGCTCTTCACTCGAAGAATTCAGTGCAGTTTATTTTTCTTCGGGAGATCAACATGTAGATCTGCTACCATCTCGTCAACGCAGGGATCAAGAGGACCGAAAAAAATTATATGATTGGTTCATAAATCACCATCCTTTTCCAGAGTCAGAAAAACTTTTGTCCTTATCAACAGGAATTGTTGGAAGCTCTGAAGTAAATTGCTACCAAGCAGAAGAGGTCGGTAGACAGCTAATGGCCAAAACGTTGGGAAACAATTTTGCAGATATGAAATTTCAACGTAAGGACAAAGTTTTATCATTGGGAGCCATGAAAAGTGCTATCAAGATCAATGACGAGACTGTAGTCGTTGATCCATTACTTATCTTCCAAAGGATTGCGATTGCTAAGAAGGACGATGAACATTTGGCATCGCTATTGGAGTATGAATTAGCTCCTTATCCCTTATCTCTCTTTAAAGATGGCTGCATGAGAAAAACCAAAAAAGCTGCTTTGTATGATCTTCTTCCCAAAACCGACGTTACTGTAGATCTGAAAACGAGTGTCACAATAGTCGATGGTGGGTCTCTTCTGCACCGGACTAAGTGGCAATTGGGCTTCACTTTTTCCGATATTTGTGATCAGTACATTAAATATGTCAAGAATCACTATGGACCAAATTGTACTGTCGTGTTTGATGGCTACGACGAGACAGAAAACAGTACAAAGACATCGGAACAGAAAAGAAGAGGAGCAATGAAAACGTCTGTTGACATAAATTTCAATCTTGATATGAAAGTTACAGTTCAACAAGAGCATTTCCTAGCTAATGCGAAAAACAAGTCCCGACTTATACAACTCCTCACAGAAAAAATGCAGGCAGAGCAAATTGAAACACGAGTGGCACCTAGTGATGCTGATTGTACAATTATAAAAAGTGCAATTGAAAAAGTCGCAAACTATCCTGAGGTTGCTGTTGTTGGGGAAGATGTAGATTTAATAGTCCTTCTTATGGCTCTGTCACCACCAGATAAGCAAATATTCTTTGTGAAGCCAGGAAGAGGTAAAGTGGAAATGCAAATATTTTCCTCACAAGAACTCCAAAAACTCTCATTTTGCTCTTCCATTCTTTTCCTACATAGCTTCAGCGGCTGCGACACAACTTCAGCTATTCACAGGAAAGGCAAAGTGTCAGTTGTTAAGCTATTTGATCAAAAACCAAAAATCAAGGATATAGCCGCCATCTTCTACAATCCAACATCAACATCTGAAGAAATAGCAGAGTCAGGAGAAAGGATGTTTTTGACGATGTATCGTGCAGCCACTGATCAGCTTGATCTTAACAGATATCGATACTCAGTTTTTATCAAATCCAGCACCAAATCCAAACCAGATCTTTCCTCTCTCCCGCCTACAAAAGGATCAGCAAAATTTCACTCATTCCGAGTGTTCCACCAAGTACAAGAGTGGTTAGGTAACGCACTGCCTCCTGAAATGTGGGGATGGAAGCGAGGAGCTGATGGAAACCTCGAGCCTGTTACCACTCATGATCCTCCAGCTCCTGACACCGTGCTGAAGTCAATATTTTGTCGCTGCAAAAGTGGTTGCACTGGTAATTGTGGATGCCGAAAAGCTGGTATCACGTGCAGTCTAGTATGCAACGGCTGCTTGGGTTCGTGTACAAATGGCGTACCTGTAGATTTGGTAGATATAGAAGGTGAAGATGATGATGATGTAGTAGAGGACAATGATTGATTTAATTAAGACTGTCTAATTATTATTTTCCAGTTTTGAATACATTTTGAAAACATACCAATTTTATTTTATTTATAAAACTGTCTCATTTTTTATACCTATATAAAGTTGAACACTCTGTAACTTCTAAAGTATCGACCGTACAAAAAAAAATAGTGGATCAAATTTAAAGGAAATTTTATGTAGAATGTTTTCCTAGAAGTAACCGTTACGCTATTTGTACAGGTTTTAGACTTATGAGCTAAAATCTAAAAAAGGGTCCTTTGACCCCCCCCTACACCTTTAGCTCACCCCCCACCCTTGGGGATTTTCGATATGTTTATCTGGATATCTCAAGGAATAACTGTAGCGATTTTCAAAACTACACGAATTATTTCCGCTGATCGTCCATTTTCGGCTTAATTTTCTTAGGCTAGTAGTTGATATCGCACATTTACTCCAACCAGTTCCGTCTCTGATTAATAGCGTTTAAAATGCAGGTAATTTTTCATTATGGAATACGTTTTTTTTAGAAAAATAATTTTCTAAGGTAAAATTTAAAGATTAATGCCCGGTTTCTGAAGATCTCACATAAACTCTCACTACCTATTGATTCAATAAAGATATCCATAAGATAAACTACAGTTAACTGTCGCCGTGTTTCTGAGCGTGAAACGAGCCTTTAGTTAATTATGGAACCGATAGCTAGTTCCTTAACTCGCCACTAGATGGATTTTTTTTAAATTCGATTATAAAATGAATTTTATTGCCTAATTTCGTCAATATTACCAGTTTTATTAAAAACATTTGTTACTTTGGGAGTGAAATAGGTCGCTTTAAATCATTTTACATAAAAATCTCTATATTTTTCTAATAACTGGATTGTAATCTGTCACTGTCAAACTCATAAATACGTCAAATTCAGCTTCGCGGTCGCGTCGTAGCGTGGTATTTTTGTTAACAAACATCTTGTCTTGTGCATTGCCATTGCAGTAATTCCATTGTGATTTTTAGTATCGTGTGTGTTTAATTCCTTTTAATACATTTATCATGGAGCCTGGAAAACGAAGCAAAAATTTCACTGAAAGGGAAAAGATGCTGCTCATAGAAACAGCAAAAGAATTTGTCGCAATTATCGACAATAAAAAAACAGATGGGACTTCTGTTGAAGCCAAGAAACAAGCCTGGATGGAGCTTACCACCAGATACAATTCAGTGTCGGAAACTGGTCCAAGGACCGAAAAACAGCTGCATGCCTTATATGACAATTTAAAGAAAAAAGCAAGAAAAAATATGAGTGATGATAAGGTAGGTTATTAGTTTGTATATTAAATACTATTTATGATTTAAAGCATAGGTAGGTATGAAGAATATTTCAACTCATTAGTATCTACAGGTATACCTAAAATATTTCAAACAGGTGCGCCTGGAATACATGTCATTTAAATTATCTACCTACACAATAAATAAACATAGATGCAGTGATTTGCTATAGTGGTTTTTTCATTTCAGTCTGAGATGTACAAGACAGGAGGTGGAACATTTTGTCCGAAGACAACTGAAGTTGATGAGAAAATTGTGGCACTATTAACTCCACAATTTAAACCATTATCCAACCAATTTGACTCATCGGCTCCATATTATAACTTGGGTAAGTTTTTCTATTATTATAAAGTAAGACTGTGTTAGTAGGTATGTATATTTGCTTAACATACAAAAACTACTCATTTATTATTTTGAAACTTATTTTACATAATATTATAAAGCTGAAAGTTTGTGTGTATGTGTTTGTTCCTCCTTTACACAAAAAACATTCAACCGATTGGAATGAAACTCGATATTCCCACAGGATCGGGAGTCACTATACTCTATCCACCTAGTAAATAATATAGAATCCTTGTTAACACATAGGTAACATAAGTTCCAGAGGGAAACTCTCTTTCATTCAAATGAGCATGCCCTTTAAAGTCAAAATTTGAGTGTGAAATAATAATAAAATAACTGTCAAGCTAACTTTATTCATTCCTTTATTTTTAAATTATCTTATACAGTCTGTATGTAGTAAATTTTACTATTTCCTCATTACAGATAATGAAACTGAAGTTATTATTGTGGATCAGACTATCGCAAATGTACCGGGCACATCCAAAGACGTGGCTCCAATGGCTCCAACACTACAAATATCCTTAAGCCCAAAAATTGTAGAAGATCGAAGACCCTTATCTCCAAATGTCCAATGCCCAGTTTCTGAGGTTATTGCTGAGATTTCTGAGGTGACGCCAAAATGGAATAAAGCAAACTTAACTGAAACAAAAAAGAAAAATATAAGTTTTATTAGTTCTGCCATTGTAAACAGAAAAAAACAAAAACAAACAAACGATGACATTATCACAGCGAAAAAGTTGGAAATATTAGAAATTCAACGCCAGCAAGAGTTAGTAAAAATGGAAAAAAATAAAATTTTACTCGAACTGGACATAGAATTGAAAAAAGTTCAATTAGAAAATGCGAGGATGGATCTAGAATTCAAAAGAAAGACCTATAATATTTAATAAAGTTCCATTATTACTTTTTTCAATTTTGGTTAGTTTCACTATGCTCGGATTCTAGAATACCTAAATAAAAGTACCACTATGCTACAATTTTCTCAGTTCTACCTAAAACAATGGAAAGTATAGTTCGCTTGAAGTGTTTTTAAATTATACTCTTTTTAGGTTTCGATGAAGAAATTATTCTACCTTGTACGTAACTGGTTTGGACTGAGGTATAATTTGTTTCATTTGTATGTATACAGTGTGTAAAGAAAACCCTGCAATCCCTCTTTGTTAGTACCTGTACCTATTTTATTAAATAATATTTCTTTGAATAAAATATTAATAAACTTTTGTTGCAAATTCATTTTACAAATATCTTACTAACATTTATAGCAGTACCTATGTAAATAAGTTGAATATAAAAACAACTTACCAACCTAAAGTATTGTTCCACCAAATAGCGACGAAAATGGTTTCCTTCAGCAGAGGAAATAGGTAATTCCATAGGTTCTGTAATAATATCTTCTTCAGGGTCAGAATCTGTTATAAAGGTATCACTTTGTTGAATAGCTATATTATGCAAAACAGCCGTGGCAACAATTACAACTAATGTACGATCTACTTTTAACCTTAATTTCTGAGAAAGGCAGGCAAATCTTCTTTTCCACACACCAAATGTCCTTTCAACTGTATTTCTAGTTTTGATTTGTGATTCGTTGTACAGTCTTTCTGCATTTGAAGCTGGATTCAAAAATGGTGTCATCATGTATCTTCCACAAGGATAAGCACTGTCTCCCAAGAGGTGTCCGTCTATCTCATTGTTATCCAAGCGTGCTCGCAGGAATGAATTATGGTATACTGTACTGTCATGAGTTGATCCATGCCAACGAGCATCTATGTCATGGATGAGTAACTTTGCATCACACACAACTTGAACATTAATAGAAAAAAAACCTTTTCTATTTCGAAATAGTTCTGCTTGCTCACCTCCAGGAGATTGAATTGGTATGTGTGTTCCATCTATACAACCAATAACGTTTGGGAATCTAGCAATTTCATAAAACTGAGCCTTTACTTCTCTCAGATTCTCGGAATCTGGCATATTTATGTATCTCCTAGCTAGCTTAGCTATTTCTTTGCTTACTTTATGTACAACTCTTGACACGGTGGTTTTATGTACGTTAATATCATCACCAATTACAACTTGGAAAGTACCGGTAGCGTAGAAACGTAAGGTGATGAAAATTTGTTGCAAAACAGATAATGTAAATTTGCGATACGTAACAGGAGCCAGTGCAGGACTGATGATTTCACTTAGATATATCACAGTGTTTTTATCAAAGCGATATCTCATTTTAAATTCTTCATCCGTAAACATCTCCAAAGGATTTCTTCTAAATCTTAAATTTCGAGGCACTGATATATTAAAAATAAAATCCAGCACTTCCAAATCGGAATCCGACGAGCTATTCGTATCCATTATACTCTATTTATTGTACCTATTACCTAAATTTTAATATTAGTTTGGTCTTTAATCTTACATTTGAACTTAAAATTGAAACAGAAAAAACTAATACTTACAAAATAATAACATAACCTAAAATGTATGTTACTGTCAAAAACGTCAAATAGAGTTATGGAACCGATAAACTGGCCAGATTGGTCAGTTAAGTTAAGCTTAGTTTAAACTAAGTTTAACTGTCACTCCGCTGTTCGGAAACGCATTTGCATTAGTTAACGAACCAATACCGTTAACCAATAGATAAACCACCGACAAATAGACCTCAGAAACCGGCCATTTGACTGGTTTATTTACAACTAGAGGGTAGGTGACAATTATGAGAGTACCGACATACACTACAGTTTACAAAACCCATTCAAGATTCAGAAACAGCTACAGAAGTTAGTTATGAAATTTCTCGAATGATAGCAAAGCGAAGTCGCCCCTTCAATGATGGGGATTTTGTAAAAGAATGCATAGAAATTGCCGCTAAGAAAATGTGTCCAGAAGCAGCAAAAAAGTTTGAAAAAAATCAACTGAATCGTATGACTATCCAAAGACGAATTATGTCTTTGTCAGGTAATATTGCGGAACAATTAAATGAAAAAACTAAGATCATTGAATGTTTTTCATTAGCACTCGACGAATCCACTGATATTAGTTCCACAGCTCAACTTCTCATATTCATACGAGGTGTTACTCAAGATTTTGAAGTCTTAGAAGAGTTATTAGGAATGTGTTCATTGAAAGGTCAAACCAGAGGAGTTGATATACTCAATGTACTTTTGGATGAGTGTTTAAAAACTGATTTGGACTTATCAAAATTATCGGGAGTTGCGACTGACGGTGCTCCTTCGATGATTGGTGTCAATTCTGGGCTAGTTACTTTGCTGAAAAAGCATCTGCAAGAAAAAAACATAAACGCTGAAGATCTCATGCTGTTTCACTGCATTATACCCCAAGAAGCCCTCTGTTCTAAAAAAAATGAATTTCGCAATGTCATGAAAGTGGTAGTTTCGACTGTAAATTTCATAAAATCATGAGGACTCAATCACAGGCAATTCAAACAATTCCTTGATGACATCGAAAGCGAATATGGAGATTTACTGTATTATACAGAAGTAAGGTGGCTGGAACGATTCTAAATTTAAAACTGGAACGATTTCTAAATTTAATAGAAGAAATTGGAATATTTCTGGCGGAAAAGCAAAAGGATGTCCCGGAACTTAAAAATCCTGATTGGTTGTGTGATTTGGCTTTTTTAGTTGACATTACAAATCATTTGAATGTCTTGAACACACGGCTTCAAGGCAAAAATCAACTGATATCCCAGCTCTACGCTCATGTATCATCCTTTCAATGCAAGCTGACACTTTTCAGATCGCAATTGAATTCTGGAAATTACAATCATTTTCCGAATTATAAGAAAATGGCTGAAAAATTCAACAAAACTGCGATTAATTTCAGTTATGTAGAAAAGTTAGATATTTTGATTCAATCCTTTCAAGACAGATTTTCGGAGTTTAAAAAAGTGAAACCTTTGTTGGACATATTCAGCAATCCTTTCACGATTCCAGTTGAAAATGCGCCAGAGTCAATGCAGTTAGAAATTATCGACATTCAAAACGACCAAGATTTACGCAACAAATTCAACGAAGGAGATTTGCTGAACTTTTACCGCTGCATTGATAAAAATACGTACAAAGAGTTGCGCATAAACGCTCTGAAATGTGCCAGCTTATTTGGTTCTACCTATATATGTGAACAAACCTTTTCAATACTAAATAATAATAAAACAAAAAATCGAAACCGCCTTGCAAACGAAAGTTTGGAAGCAGTTTTACGGGTTGCTACAAGTAAATTTGAGCCAAATATAAAAAAGATTGTAAGCACTATGCAGTGCCACGCTTCAAATTAATAAATTCTTTTTCAATTTTAATACATTATTATCAATTCTTTATTGTCTTTAATTACCTATACTTCTGGCGGCCCGCTATCAGTTAATAATTTGCCCGAGTGGCCCCTAGTCTTAATAAGTCTGTGCATCCCTGATATAGAGTAAGGATTAATTTTAATATACTTGCATAATATATTATTCTAGTATCAATTTATTCAGCGATAAGGTCAGGCGACCTTATCGCAAACAGGCGTTTGTACAATTTCGTAGTTAATAGATAAACACTTTATTTGTACAACACACAAAACATTGAAAATAACAAAAAGGATGAGGTATCATCACAGCCGACAGGAGGTTGGTTGTTCTACATATCTAGACCACAGGTCTAGGCGAATAATTTGTTCTGTAACTTTTGGAAATTAGTTATCTTTTGAAAATTTTCGAGTTTATGTTCACTTCCAAATCAGGTTTTTTTGCAGGCATCAATGAATTTAAAATTTTACTAGTTCTATGTGTTGAAACTTCTATTCTAAATCGTAGTAGGATAGTAGGTACAATATTTGTTCGCATAGACGTGTAGATCAATCCAATTTTGGCTTTCTAATGGCTCCGCATTACAAATTATATACTTAGGTATATATTGCTATTATATTTTCAGTAACGATAGCCAAGACCGAGACTGGGAAGATAAGGGAATGAGTGAAGGGAAGGGGAGGGGAGGGGGAGGGGTTAAAAGAGGAGGAAGAGGGGGCAGGGGTCGCGGAAAAGTTGCCCCAAAACAATTATTCCAAGAAGGAATAGCTGGACCCAGCACAAGGTATTTTAAGTAAAACTCATATTGAGCCGATATTCGTGTGGATATTCGTGTCGATACTCATATGTCAATATTCGATTCTATTTTTTTAGGACATACGATGAAGAATATAAATATAAAAACTTCAGCGGCGAAAACAAAAAAAATAGTGAGAAATTTGCAGCCGGAAAAAAAGGGCTGGTGGAAACAAAGCGGGCCAAAGAAATGGAGCGTTTTCTTATGCCCGATGCTCCCCACGCAGTAAGCAGTCACGGTAACTAAACTTATTTATTTATTTGTAACTAGAACCGGCCATAAGGTACCTTTTCCCGTGGAACGTCACATATTATGAAAATACTATTTTTAAGCACTCGTAACGCCATTTATGTCATCATTAGGAACTTATACGATCAAAATAAAATGTGCTTGTTTTTAGCGAGGGACAACTTTCTTATTTCTTTCCCGAATATCGTGATAAAAAGTAGCCTATGTGCTATTCCAACCTATAATCTATCTCTGTGTCAAATTTCATCCAGATCCGTTAAGCCGTTTTGGCGTTATTGAGTAACAAACATCCATCCAAACATTCGCATTTATAATATTAGTAAGATAAGATTTAACGATTGATTGCATGAGAAAATATATTAAATGACCTTTCTTTATGATTAGGAAGGAATCTCCTGATCGCGTGTCGTGTCGCCTGACGCCTGGCACGCCGACCACACCTCCTTCGCCAAAACTACAGCCATGGGAGATACAGTAATTATTTTAAATACATAGTACAATAGAATAAAAGCGATAAATAAATGTGAATTTATAATTTAATTCATACATTTTCTTTTTTCCTTAGAAAAGCAGAAGACACACCATCTCCAGCTATAGTGCAGCAGGAGGAGGATGCTGGCACTCCTCCTTATAGGTAAATTGACAATCTATTTGCATCACAATTAAATATTAAGTTTGAAAATATTAATAGCATTTTTTTTACAGGCACGACGATCGGGGGCATTCGACACCACCTCCTCCTGCACTACAGGAAGAAGTGTCTCTTTCCTGTCATAGGTAAATTGACAATTATTTGCATCACAATTACCAAAATGTTGAGTTTGGAGATATTAATAGGATTTTATTTCTGCAGCATCGTAAGCTATGACAGCGTAGTAGAATTGCCAGGGTTTTCGCCGCTTTACGTGGACTGGAAAACGTTCAGTCTTGGTATGAAATTTCTTAAATTTGGCTTGTTATTTTTTAGGAATTTACTAATATTGACTATGTATTCATTAAAATTAATTAATTTCAGAAACGAAACCAACACCACCAGTAGTTGCAAAAGCTGCAAGCTCAGCTTCTGTTAGCGGCTTTGGTACGTATAATAAATTTTAATATGGTTTTCAAATAGTTAGTAAATGAATTTCTTTTTTGCTCTTTTTAGGAATTTACTAATATTGACTGTTTTCATTCATAATAATTAATTAATTACAGAATCCAAACCAAAACGGGCAGCAGCTGGTGCAAGTTCAAGTGCACTTAATATTAGCGGGGTGGGTACGTATAATAAATAATATGGTTTCCAAATATATATAAATTTAATAGTATATAAAATATATACTATTAAATTACTAGCGATCTGCCCCGGCTTCGCACGGGTGCAAAATGTATGCATATTATATGCATGTATTATACATAATAAACCTTCCTCTTGGATCACTCTATCTATTAAAAAAACACATCAAAATCCGTTGCTTAAGTTTTAAAGATCTAAGCATACATAGGGACAGACAGAGAGAAGCGACTTTGTTTTATACTATGTAGTGATAATTTCTTTAAAAATCAAAATATTATATCGTTACAGATTTAATGTCAGGGAAAGCAACGGACCTTATCGAAAAACTAATTACCGATTTAAGCGACTATGAAGACGACGAAAACGACGGCGACGTGGCGGCATCTATCGATGCCGACATCGAAGATTTTACATTATTCCAACCCGCTGACCCTCTAATTATGGATCCGGAGCAGGTAGAGTGCCTGGAGCACGAGGACTTTGACAGTCTAACGTTTGACTGGACGAATGACCCCGACGCTTTTACTGGACGACGACATGACTTTACAGGCAGATCGGGACCGACCTTTGAAATTACTGACAGTACTCGACCGATTGACGTTTTCATGAAATTTTTTGACGAAGACCTTCTCGACATGATCGCACGACAGACTAACAAACAAGCGACCTTCATAATTGACCGTGATTTGACGACTGAACATTCGCGACTCAATTTTTTTTAAATACTGACATCGGTAATAATGACATCGGTATTTGGAGTATTAAAAACCAATATGTTACTACAACCCGAAAAAGCATCTATAATAACACTCAAGTGAGTGTTATAATAGATGCTTTTTCGTCATTATTCCAAATGCACATTCAATCACAACACGAGCCCTTGATAGTCGACTGTTGAATTTTCTATTTTGTGAGCCAACTGGCGGTGTACCAGGAAAAGGTTTCATGATCCTTTTAGATAATGCAAAAGCTCCATCCGCCACAAACACATAGGGCACAGGAAGATGTCGACCAGGTAAAGGAGCGTCTTGCGGAAAATGGGAATCAGGTCCATATATTTTGTTATAAAGCATGCTATCATTAAAAACTCCACCGTCACTCATACGTCCATGTGTTCCTACGTCAGCAAATAAAAAGTTGTAGTCACTATCAGCTACCGCTAGTAATATTATACTGAAATTGTGTTTATAGTTATAGAACTCTGATCCACTATTAATGGGTGACTGTATTTTCAACAAAGGGATGATATAAAGCGAAATTACCACCCTGCTCCTGGCAGCACTTACTCGTATGTAAGATCTACTCCGGATTCCGTGCGTTTTACACCTACACCGTCCCCTTCATCACAGACGTACGATATGTCTACCCGAGATTCCGTGCGTTATGCACCTACACCATCCCCTTCATCTCAAGTGATGCCAAGCCCGTCATATCACGTTGCTGATGATTATAGTGATTATACAGTTGTATCACCAAATCATAGCCAAGCAAAATATGTGACAGGTTTATCCACCTCCACATCTACTCCAAAGGACAATTATATCAAATGACTCCTATGACTCTTTCTCAGATACAAAATAACAATTGAATGCTAATGCAAGGACTCAATTACTTTGTCTAATAATTTTTCTCAATAAACGTGTTTTTGATTACTATTATTATGGTTTTATTTTACAAAATATGTTTATATTTTAACTACTTACTTTTACAAAAGAACGCAATGCCTCACATAGTGCTTTACATACTTCCGGCACGATCAATGATATGACTTGGGGAGAAATTTTAAATAGGTAATGAAGACTTTTGAATAAATCTCCAGTCGCTAAAAATCTAAGTGTCACAGCAAGGCGTACCTTGCTTGGTATTGAGTCTCTGAATACTGTATCTTGCTTTTTTATTTTTGGTCCAATCAACTGTAAAAGGTATTCGAAATCTATCGAAGACATACGACAACTTATACTCACTGATTCCGTGTTTTATAGCTCATCCAGACTCTCGCCGAGAACACGCGAGAACATCCGAGAAACGAGAATGTGAAGACTTTCTCGCCTTCTCGTTCTCGGGTTCGCCTGTTCTCCGATTGTTGTCGGTAATTTTGCCCGAGACAAAGGATTTCTCGGGCGAGAAAAGAGAAGGGTCTCGCACTCTCTTTTTGCCTCAGTGCAGATTAGTGAGCGGCGGCGAGTAGACGTATTCGGCAAAATGTGGAATAATGGGTTAGAATTAAAATTCATAGAAGTTCTTCAATCAGAACCCATCATATGGGATTCAAAACACCGAAATTACAAAGATAAAAGTCTTAACCACGACGCGTGGAATAGACTTAGCGAAGTAATGGAGATCTCAGTACCAGATTTAAAAAAGAAAAAGGAGTCTCTATTTGCCAGCTACCGAAAATACAGAAAAATGGTCAAAGATTCATATAAATCTGGTTGTGGTGAAGACGAAATTGCCAAACCAACATGGTTTGCCTTTGAGGCTATGGATTCGTTTTTGAATCCAGGGCTAACTCCCAGGTCAACAATTAACACAACATGTACTGTAAGTATTCTTTATTTACTTCTTCATTAAACATACTAAGTAGGTATTAACGTAGACTGAAAAAATATTTTTTGAACTCTTCTCGTACTTGTGCAGCATTTGCAGCTGGTCTGCGTGCTACTTGTGGCAAGTTCTGTATAGCATTATTGCTTGTAATTTCTTGACGCCATGAACCAGGCTGATTCATATTACCGTTATCGTCGTAAACATCAATAGTGCCTGGTTGACAATATATTCGTGAAGACGTATTACTTCTTTTTAAATAATTATGCAATAATATACAAGTCATTGTAACAACTGAAGCTTTTTCGGGAGACAACTCGATTGGCGATTTGAATACTCGAAACTTTGATGACAATATTCCAAATGTATTTTCTACAATCACGCGTGCACTTGACAGTTTTTTATTAAATTTGCGTTCAGGGCTATTTATGTCATGGTTCCCAGGATATGGTTTCATAATGTTCATGCCAAGTGCAAATGCACCATCTCCCAAAAATACATATGGTATATCAACTACGGATCCTGGCAGTGGTTGAGGTGCTGGTAAATTGAGAGAGTTATTACAAATTTTGTCCCATAACACAGTGTTTCGAAAAATTCCACCGTCACTTATTCTCCCTTGCCCTCCGATATTAGCAAAAATAAATTTGTAGTTACTGTCAACTAATGCCATAAGCACAATACTAAAAGATTTTTGGTAATTGTAGTAGTCTGAACCAGAATTGGGTGGACATGTCAGAACTACATGTTTTCCATCAATTGCACCGACAGCCCTAGGAAATCTAGAGCTAAATCCTTTTTCGATTTCCAGCCACTCTTCTGTAGAGTTGGGATCTGGAAAAAAAAGTGGGTAAATACAACAATAATAATATAGGTAATGCTTTTTTTCCAGACAGAGGAGTCGAGCACAATTGATAATACAACACCACACACAAGTAGAGAAATCACACAAACCAATGATTCAACACCACAGACAAGTCGCCCTCGATTAATTCAGTCAGAGGTGAAAGAAGCGGGAAAGTATTTAAAGGAGGCTTTAAGTACCTTTCAGGACAATATGAAAAAACGGGAATCAACAGCCCCCCCAGACGACTGTGAAGTCTATGGAATTATGTTAGCAAAAAAACTGCGTGCATTTACTGAAATAGAGCGACTAGAAATTATGTATGACATAGATGGCCTCATTATTAATCGCCGGCGTTCAAAGCAACAACACCAATTTTCAAGCGATACTTTTGTTCCATCTCCTACTGCTATGTGTAGGCCATCTTCTTCTATATCTAGCTATTCTGAGCCTCTGCCTAGTGAATGGGTTCATCGAAATACACGCCAATCATATTCCGAACCACCAGTAATTCATATTTCGGGACTAAATACACAACAGTTATATTCCGAACCAACAGTAATTAATATTGCAGAAGAACAAAATCCACAACAGTTATATTCCGAACAACCAGTAATTCATATTACAGAAGGACAAAATACACAAACAGATGAACCAAATGTGGTCATACTTCGGAATGAGTTACTGTCTGATGCTATTTCTAAAGCCTACGACGGTGCTTAGTTTTTCTTTTTATTTGTGTTCTTTCTTCCAAGTGTTATAATTGCTTATTGTTTTGTTTTTATTTTTAAATTTATAAGAAAATAAATATTGTCACGGAGACTTACCTTTATTTCATTCTCCAAAACCTTACATAGGGCTGCACATACTTAAGGAATAATTGTTGAAATTAGTTGAGGTGACACTTTAAACAAAAAATGAAGGCTTTGGAAGCTATCTCCTGTGGCCAAGTATCTTAATGTTATAGCAAAGCGAGTACGAGCTGGTACTGCTTCTCGGAGTTGCGTATCTTGTTTACTAATTAGTGGTGTAATCTTCATAAGCAAATTATCAAAATCAACAGTTGACATCCTGGTAAACTTTTTAAATTCTCCGCTTGGTTCAGCAACTAGTTCCTCCAACTGCTTTTTCATGCTGAAACTAAAAGAGTACAGTTAATATATCTAATTATTATTATGAATACATTATTTTACAATAGCAAAATAAAAATTACTAACCCTGTTCTGTTTCGATGAATTTGCGTTACCCACCATCGTCTGGCTTTTCTTTTTTTTTTTAACTTTATTTGTCACAACATTCACAAAATTAAAGTATGCAATGGCACACAGAGCCAAACCGGCTGCAGTTTCAATATCGTCGTCCATACCGGATGACAAACAGATCACGAGTGAGAAAAATTGAGAGTGTGGATAGCGCGAGAAGTCTCGGCGAACTTCTCGCGGAGTGTCCGCGAACTTCTCGCCGAGACGTCTCGGCAAGAGTCTGGATGAGCTATTATGATGTGTCGTCATCCACCATCTTCTTTGACGTGGCTTTTTATTTTTTCTCAGTAACAAATATAAATGTGCACGCATCATTACTATAAACGCGCTCAGAGCAGTTTCGATTTCTGTATCGGACATCTTCACATTGGCCCTGACGGGACAGAACTAGTTTATTAGCCAACGTGTGCACGCCTCACCGAGTTTGCAATTTAACGATGGTACGAGCGTTGGGACCCACATGTGGAGCCGGCGGCGTTAAATATGTGACAGTCAGTAAAATATGGCACACTTCATTTTTTCATGTTTTAAAATACCAACTCATAGACCTACATATTATAAAAAAATCCAAATATTGAACAGGGAAATAACGATGCGTTTTAGTTGCATTCGAAACGTTTAAAGAGTCAACATGGGCAACTTAATGGACCCAGACCAGTTCTTCTTCCGTGATTATGTTGAGGTTTTAATCATGGGAGAGATGGTCTGGCCGTGGGCTGGCCTGACCCATTTTATATATAATAATTTGGACGAGTGCTTATATTGTGGGAGTGAGCTACCACCGGTTGAAGAAGTTCACTTTACGATGGACCTAAGGAATTTAATTAATTTAGAGGAACTTTATTCACGGGTCTGGGCGTTTTGTGGGTCATGTCTTATATGTCGATATGACCACTATCCGGCCGACGAGTGCGAATTCTGCAACGATTGAAATAGGTAAGATTTAAGGCTAATCCTAATAATATTATATATGTGAAAGTTTGTGTGTTAATATGTTTGGGATCAGGACTTACGCAGTTGAAGCCGTGGGGCGAGCTAGTAATATTATAAATCCAAAAGTTTATATATTTATTTATTTGGTCCTCCTTCACGGTCAAACGACTCGACCGATTTGGATCAATATAAGTGCACAAGTGCAAGTAGAACAATAGAATGTTCATTTTTATAATTGTAAAAAGTTGATCCTGCATTTATTGGACATACTATAGTTACGTGCTTCCCATCCAATGATCCAATACAATTAGGAAAATGCCATTTATTTTCGAATCCTGTCGCATACTCTCTCCATATTTGTTCTGTAGGTTGAGGCATTACAATAGGGGCCAAATTTTTCCAAATTGTGTTACATACTTCTTCTATTATCATCTTTACAGTACTAAAACCCATGCGGTAATTAAAGCCCAAAGATCGAAATGAGTTCCCCGTTGCCAAAAATCTGTAATATAAAAACATATTTAATTAGTTTTTGTTTCAGCGGATAAATGTAAAGATGTCTGGAATAAACTCCGACATGCCTACGTCAACGCAATGAAACGCCGTAAAAATAAAAAAAGTGGGCAAGCCGCTGCATCAATTACTCCATGGAAATATGAAGAACAAATGAGTTTTTTACAGCCATATATGGATTCAAGGCCGACAACGACAAATCTTATGATGCCACTAGAATCACCAGAATCTACTCACTCAGATTCTCAATCAGACAGCCGTTCATCGACACCACAATCTAATTTCTCGCACACTCAAGGGCCTGTCGGCCGAAACAAGACAAATTTGCAAGATTTATATAATCTAATGAAGTCTTCGCACGATTTGAGACAGCAAAAATTACATTCCAAGCAAGTACGAAATGGATGAAACCGATTTGTTTTTTTTAAGCATGAGTAAAGCGGTTAAAAGTCTTCCAAAACTCGACCAAAACAAAATAAAATTAGAGTTACATACTGCTGTATCACAAGCCGAAATACGTAAACTTCAGGCTCAATCAGAAGTTCTGAGAACACCAATTATTGTGTCTCGCCAGGTTATTTCTCAACCATCTGCCTCAATCCCAATAACCCAAGCCACACCACTCATCTACGCAGAACCATCGACATCCAAATCACAGGAACAATCGGCTGCAACACTTTATAACTTTGGAGAAGAAACCATCTCAGCATACTATAATGCCTTTTCTGATGATAATAATTGATTTAATATGTATTAAAATATTGTAATTTATAAAACCAATAAAGGCTTACTTAAGCATACAGCAAGTCTTTCTCTTATTTCTATAGGTTTACGAAACTTTGTACGAATTTTCTTGATATCTTGTTCAAGTAAGCAATGAAGTTCTTCGAACTGTGATTTAGATAGTCTAAAATATTGATGAAAACGTTCATCATCGCTTTCCAGCTCTTTAACAAGACAGTGAAACTCGCCTTTAGACTCTCTTAATCTATTCACTGGATGAATCCACTATTTTCTTATTGTTTTTTTCTTCAGAAGAGTTGCCAGTATCATGAATGGAATATCTTCTTCATGATCTGAATCAGAATCGGAAGATTCATAGGAAAACATTAGGAGCGTATGAACTCTTTAAGAGCCACAGTGGCACTGATTAAAAATATCGTCAGAAGGCGCTGCAACACGACATATAGATGTGAACGCTAGCCGTCATACGTCAGAGAGCATCACGACACGACACGTCAGACAAATGTGATTCCGGCTTAATGATCACCGTAATGTACTGACATTATGGTGATCATTAATCCAGAATACTGTTCTGGATTTTACCATCTTTTGATAGTAATCATTACCATAAATTTCTCACCGTGTATAAAACCTACAGAACATAAAATAGCGCGATGGATGTTTTTTTTTTTTGCTTTGAACTTTTGGCAGGGGACTGTTCTTGAAACACCGGGAACAAACTTTGGTTTAATGAATTTAATAAAACAAATGAAGTTTTGGTACTTTTTATTGAAGGAAATTGTTAGTTAACTAATTAAGTTTATAAACATTATGGAAAAATTAGGGACCGGAACCCTGATGAAAAATCGTGTTCCTGGGTACTCACGTCCTAATAAAAACAGAGCAAAGAAAGAAAAAAAATTGTTAAAAACAGACAGAGCGCTGCAAAAAGTGGCAGAGGTAGCTATGATTGCGTAGTAAGGCAAGACAAAAAGATTGCTGTTGTAAAGTGGTTGGAAAAAAGTTTTGGTGGGATTACCGTTTGTAATATAGATACATATTACATTAATTAAGTTACTTCATACCATAACAGTGCAATAGTAAGTTTTTCAATAGACAGCACAAAATAATTAACATGAGTTATTCACATACACCAGCAACCTTGGTATCTATGCCAAGTGCTCCCATTATGCCTTCTTTTATTGGGCATTTTATTCCTGGTTTGTATACTACCTTGTCTCTCATAAGCTTTTCTATGAATGGTACAGTAGAGTCAGGGGATGGTAAATATCATAAGTTATCAGATTTACAATGGCAGACGGTCGTCTCACGGCTGGGCAATAGGACTGTTTGGTCTATAAATCCGATACTGCCCGATTTTGGGCATGGTGACATTGCTTATTATCAGAATACACCTGAGGAAGAGGCTATTTTGGAGGTCAGCTATGCTGGGGGTAAATACTTTGCTCTCGGTATAAGTCCTATAGCTTCTGGCGAATTTCATAATATTGAGATTCGAAGTAGAGTAATCAATGGCAATGGATGCGCGTATGGTGATATGATTCTCTCATGTGAGGACATAAAGCATTTGCCGCATTTGGAACCTGGTAAAGTATCTGGGATCCATTTTGCTATGTTTAAAGATCGAATTAGCATTTTGGAATATGACAATAACCGAACACAGGTTAGTCATGTCAGAGTTTATAAACCGAAAGGTGTTGATATCCTGGCAGGGTCGCCATATAAGGACGAGACAAATGAAATGACCGAAAGTTGAGCTAAGACTGATTTATTATTCTAATTACAGACAGTACATAGTTAGGTGCTACAGTAAGCCTATTCACGTAGCATCTACAGAGAGTGCAGTACAACCTCTTGGGACATGCAGACGGTGGAGTAAGAAGGACCAGCGCTATCTTGATGTTCCACAGCCAGTGGCTATAAAGAAATATAACTCTAACATGGAAGGAATAGATCTCTTAGACAGAATTATTGGAAAATATCCTATGCGAGGAAGAACTGGCAAATGGACGGTAAGGGCAATCTTCCACTTTTTCGATTTTGCTGCTGCTTCAGCATGGATAGAGTACCGTTACGATGCCATGAAACTTGGGCGACCTCGAAAGCTAATCATGCAATACCTGGACTTCAAAATGGATTTGGCTAAAGATCTGATTTATGGCGGAGCAGTTAGACCATTTTTAAGAAAAATTACGATACTAAAATTCCTGAATTTTTTTTCGTGCATCCAGTTTCTATTTAGAAATAGTAATCCAGGATTTCATTAAATTCTATCATAGTACGAAGGCACAGACTTGCATGTGATTCATCATTTTCCATTACTTTTGCGTTATGCATTATGATTGACTAAACAAAGCTATGTAAAAAAATTTCAGCACTTGTATCTTTAAACTCAAAGAGTGTTTGCAAAGCACGATCGATGAATGTTTGATATAAATATTTAAACATTCATTAAAATTCAATTCCTTCTATTTTTAAACTGGACACTCGACTTGCTTTATCAATCATTCACATTGATAGTAAGACTGTCCGTTGAGCCAGTTACAATTCACGTGTGTCAATGTAAGGACGCATCAACTACCTTACCGTAAGTCAAACGCGATGGCGCAAAACAATGTCTTAACTAATAGAGTCCAAGACGAAAGAACATTTGAAGACGAGAAAAATCTTTTTTTCTCAATTTGTCGTTCGGGAAATATATTCGAGTTCATGGAGATCATTCCCTTTATTAACAATATTGAACGTTTGATTCGTGAGTGTGACCATCATGGAAGATTGTGCACCCACATGGCAGCGAAATTTGATCGTAACAATGCAGTGATGAAAATCGAGCTGCTTCTGAATCGTGGCGCAGATGTCAACGCAAGGGAACTATTAACTGGAGATTCACTACTGCACATTGCTGTTGACTCGAAAAACTACGAACTAGCCAAGTGGCTGTGCCGAGACCTGAAAGCTACTTTGGGAGATCTCAATTATGCTTATCTGACTCCGTACCATCTGGCGTACTTTTATGGTGACCAAAGAATGATACACATTCTCAGATCCAACGGAGCCGTTTGTTACGATCCTGTTCATAGTGACTGTTCAAGTGTATTCTATACACAATAAGTGATGTGATATATGGCGATTTGTGACTGAGAACTATTTTGACGGGTTACACACATTCTATCATGTTATTAGCGGGCAGTAAACATTTGACTATTAACTTCACCCACTTTTAGTCTTAGGGCCTCTTTCACGATCTTCAAGTAAAGTGTTGATTAGTTAATTGCCAAGTAACGTTGATTGGCAAGTAAAAGTTACGATCTTTTATCAATTTCACCAACGAAATTCAAGCTCTGTGTAACTACTCATCGGTTTAGCGAACAAATTAACAAATCATTCGCTCCTTCGTTCAATAATACGTCAAATGTCAATCAACTTAAAAGTTAGTGAGATGTCAATGTCACTGAATTATGTTCGCGCTTGTTTGTTTGTTGTTGTGCGTTGTGTTTCTCGTTGTGTTTGGTGGTCTTTTTCGTGGTATTTCTTTTTAACTTACATAATTAGTTATAATGGCAAAAAGAGAAAGAAGTGTTAACTTTTCCTACACGGAAAGAGACTTATTGGTTTCGTTAATCCAAAAACATAAAAATGTTTTGGAAAATAAACAAAGTGATGCATCAACGTGGCGACAGAAGGAAGCCGCTTGGAAATTAATTGAAAATGAGTTTAATGCTCGATCGGGTGCTGCATTGAGGTCGGCAAAAACCCTAAAAATAAAATATGAGGGTCTGAAACGGACTGTCAGAAAGAAGTCGGCAGAGATCCGGTCGCAGCTTTATCGTACCGGGGGTGGTAAAAATACAGCACCATCTCTGAACACAGTGGAAGAAAATATAAAAGAAATGATTACTCTAAGCGCTGATGGAATGGATAGTCATTTTGATTCAGATGTACTACAAACCCAGCAAAGTCAAGGTACCTAGTTGTTAAATACAATTGTGTGGGTTTTCATTGATTAATTTATTATTTTGTTCAGCCCCATTAATGTACACTTTTTACAGATCTTAAACCATTCGGATCTCAGGAAGAATTGATAGAAGTAACAAACATACTGTCGGATACCGAAGTCGAAGAAATAAAAACAAATCAATTAAAAGGTGAGTTTCTGAATGAATGCACCAGTACTATCACACATAACTGAAAATACCGATGAAATAAGTTTTCATCAATCTTAATTTAACAGTTGGTCATATTGATGCTTTACTTATTTATAGAAGTTGAAGTCAATGAGCCTGATAATATAGTTCTACACAGCGAGCCTGATGTTTTGCCATCAACAAGCACTAATAGAAGCGTCTGCACGGACTATTATATAGAAGAAAATAAACAGAATGGTATGTTTTAAAATATTACAAATATCTATAACTACACTATATTATATGAAACTTTGTTGATCAATTTTAATGAAAATTTGCATAGGGGTAGTTCAGGATTAGGGGATGATAGACATATAGGAGAATTTTGATCCTGGTATTCCTGCATGATCGGGTATTTAAAAGAGTGAACCATGAAACCATTAAGCGAGATAGTACAATGTAGTAATAAGTTTGTCCACATTTATTACTCTGCTTTTTGTTTTCTTACAGACAAAAAATGGGATCTGACTAGCCGAAGGAACTTGAAAACTAAAAAGCATCCTGCACTTATGGGTAACATTTATTTATTAAATATTAGTTGATTAAAATTTCTACAAATAATACTTGTCTGAATTGAAATACCTACTTTACTAAAATATTGTTGTTTTCTTTACAGCAAGTTTACCAAAAAAATCAAAACTTGACAATCTGACTGACAACAAACTAGAGCTGGTGCATTTTCAAAAAAAGATACTTGAAGCGGAGCAGATTGAAAAGAAGAAGGAGTGGGAATTTAAGGAACTGCAAAGATCGAAAGAACTAGAATTCATGCAAGGAGAGGAGAAAAGGAAGGAAGAAGAACATAAATGGAAAATGGAAGAACATAAATTAAGAATGGAAATATTAAGAAAAGAATTAAAAGATTGAATAATAAAAAATCTAAAATCGAAAGTTAGCTTTTTTTGATATCCTATGTCAAAATTCTACTTCTTGCTAATAATATAAATGTGAAAGTTTGTGTATGTTCGTTACTCCTTTATGCAAAAACTACTGAACTGATTGCAATGAAACTTGGAACTTACTTCTAAATTGTCCTCACCTAGGTACTATTGTATTTAATTTCTAATCCTATTTAGATAATGTAATATCGCATTTCTCTTCCTAGGTTTGGTTTGTATGGCCAAATGTCTAGATAGTTGAACTCCAGGGAATGTCTGAAAATAAATCAAGCTCTGAATGAAGTGAAACAATATAAATCACTTATAAATTCATTTATTAATTAAAAAAAAACTTGCGACAAGATATATGGGTAGTCAATTTTATTATATTATATTACAACTTAGTTATTAAGTAATGGCAAGAAATATTGTTGTACAAGTCTATTCCTAGCGTCTAAATTAAAAGCAGGATTATTTGATATAAACTCTCCAGTCTGTGCATCTGCATCATGGCTGTCACTAATAATGTTGTTATCTTTGGTGATGATAGAAATGTTATGTAGCACAAAGCAGGCAACTATAACAGCCTGCACGCGGTCTAATTTTAGTGTTATCTGTCGTCTCAGGACTGGAAATCTATTTTTGCATACTCCAAAACATCTTTCCACAGTATTTCTGGTTCGAATATGTGACTCGTTGTATAGATTTTCTGCAGGAGATGAAGGATTTTGAAAAGGTGTCACAAGATATTCCTTTAACTCATATCCGCTATCACCAAGAAGTAATCCATCTCTAAATTGTCCACTTTCAAATCTTTGTTTTAAATGTGAATTATTAAATATAGTTTGGTCGTGAACTGATCCTGGCCACCTCGCTACAATGTCTAAGCATTTTAACTGGCTATCACAAACAACCTGAACATTAATTGAGAAATAGCTCTTTCGGTTTCTAAAATTTTCAGCAGAATCCCCTCCTGATATATAAAAATAGTACTTACTATTTATTACAAATATATAAAAATGAATTGCTGTTCGTTAGTCTCA
Source organism: Idaea straminata (assembly GCA_951213275.1). NCBI lineage: Eukaryota > Metazoa > Arthropoda > Insecta > Lepidoptera > Geometridae > Idaea > Idaea straminata. The sequence continues at coordinate 2,510,473 of OX577862.1, forward strand.
CTAAAACTCGAGAACGGCTGAACGGATTTATCTGATCTTAGTCTTGAAATGTTCGTGGAGGTCTAGGGAAGGTTTAAAAGGCGAGAAAAAATCGAATAATTTCCGGGAAAACTCTAAAAACGGCCCTTTTCTATTTCCCATACAAACGTTTTCTAGAGTTTATTCCTACGGGATCGGGACTTACGCGGGTGAAACCGCGGGGCGCAGCTAGTTACAAATAAAAAACTTAGGTTTTAAACCAGCTAGGTATGGGTGCAAAAATTAGTAAGGAAAACTACTTTTTGTTATACCTACTGCAAACTAAATATTACTGTTTCGACATGGGAGAACAAACAAACATACTTTCCAATAAACTTACCAGGTGATATAATTGAAATGTGGGTGCAATCTATGGCTCCTATTACCCTTGGGAACCTTGCTACTTCAAAAAAACCATTTTGTATAGTACTTATATCGTCAGGGAACTTAATTATAAATGGTCGTAGTTCAGCAATTGCCTCTGTGACCTTCTTAACAATACGACTTGCTGTGGGTGGGCTAACACCACAAAAATCAGCTGCACTTCTTAAGTATGATCCAGTAGCTAGATATCTTAAGGTTAAAAGCAGGCTTGTTCTTGTTGAAACTGCTTGATTTCTGGAACAAGATTATTATAATATTACTATAGATGTGCCCCCGGTTTCATAAGTTCCGATACCGTGGTAATATCGGGATAAAAAGAATATCGAGTCTCCAGCTATCTACATACCAAGTTTTATTGTAATCGGTTCAGTAGTTTTTGCGTGAAGGACTATCATACATAGGTACATACATCCTTGATTTCTAGGTCGGTAATTAGAGTAATAATAGAGGTACAGATTTATTTACACTTGTGTATCATCATAACCTTAGGTAGGTATTTATTAAAAAAGCGCTTACCTTAGCGAATTAGGATTTATTCTATGTTTTATTAAATTATACACTTTGTTCGCCGCAAATTTAGTCAGACGAAATCTAGCAAAAAAGTCGGTTTCATCTAGGTTTGTAAAATAATCAACACGGAATTTAAAAACACGTGGTCTCGGAATTCGCATTGAATAATCTTCAAGTTCATCTAATTGACTATCAATCAAATCAAATAACTCCATTTTTAATATTATATAACTATTATTATGCAAAGATTTTATTTAAAAAGGCCGAGAAAAAAAGGTTACGTTTTCGTAATAATGCAAAAATGACAACTGTCCAACTGTCATAATCATTTTACTCGTCAAGTAAATACGCTACTGGGCAGATGATGTTCCAAGTAAGTTAATGGCCAGTTTAATTTACGAGTAGTGCTACTCGAACGTCGTGAAATGCGACAGAGAGGTTACTCGTCACTTTACTTGGTGAATAGCCTACTCGGAACTATACTTGAAGGTCGTGAAAGAGGCCCTTATCAATATTAAACCTTCGCATGGTGAGCGTTTGATCTATTAAATAAGGAGCATTTTTATTAAACATTTGTGTTCATTATTAATGAGTTATTTTAAGCATTATAACCTATTTAAAGACTATTCGCTCGGGCATGAAAGAAACTGATTCAACATGCACTTGCTTACTGATTGTCAATTGTATAATACTTAATGTTTAATTCACGCATTTTAATTTTGTTAACCTCATTTGTATTCAGAATTGCGAGGGAAACGTATAAATGTAAAAAAGGTGACAACGAGTGACGGAAGGTTAACGAGCAGAGATTACTCGTACTACTTTACTTAATTGAGTTATCTATAAAAATTGGCCATCCACTAGGAGAGAATCAGCAGCTCATAACATGAATGTTTCGAAATATGTCAATTACTTAGAGCACTGTCTATAATATGTTCTCAAATTGTAATAAAAATTGACAAATTGATACTTATCAAGCCAGTGACTGAATCCCCGTCGTTGAGGAGTTCGTAAATGTCTCTTCCTTCACACCTAGTACTTCAAGCGGGTCAGAGGCTGAGGATTACGCTAGCGTGGGCCAAGCCCCTATAGAGCCCTCTGAGAAATCTATGCTCGCTAGAATACCTGCCAGGGCCGTGAAGATCAGATACACCGGCTTCCAAGCATCCGGTCCCACTACCCCACCTCTATCTGCACTATGTGAACAGATGCGGGCACAAACGACTACCACAGACAAAGCCGCAACACAGCCATTGTTAAATACAGTGCGTAGTCCACTTTCAAGAGATTTACCCTCCATGCAGATGCTCATTATATCATATTCTTCGGAAACCAATGGCTCACACATCGACACTGCACCCGTTTTACGTGGTCTTCTATACGCGTCCGCCGCGTGTAAAGACCTCAAACCATTTCCTGCGGCGGGAGAATCTCGAAGTTCAACAAACCAGCACTTCTCACGTCCATACATGGCCTCAGGCATCTCGAGAGCGCATCAACCTAATTGCTGTCTCCCTGCCCGCATTCACAAACCACCTGAAGGGTCACGACTCAGAGCTCAAGAACGCGGGTTGGTCCATCCAGTCCATGGATCAGACATGGTGCGCCGTTCCCGTACCCGCCGACTTGGTCGATGCGCCATACCTATTGGAGTACATATTGTGCTTCGTTACTTCAGACGTATGGACGGGTCGGTTGTCCCGCCGCACTAAGACACAACATACCGCTGAGGATGGGCGTCATCACGACACTTACTTATCTCTCAATGCTGAGTAGAAAGCACAAACGTACACTAAAAATTACATTTTGTTGCGTACGATTACAAGGACACTTATGTACGTACTCTTTAATGTCATATAGTGTTCAACTGCATGTATCCCGATATATTGTATGGTGCCCTTTTAATAGATTGAATAGCATTCACGTCATTAAAATATGTATCTTTAAAACTATGACGAATGTCTCTGGTTTACATCATACGTTTATAAATATCGGAGGCTGAAATACCTATTTTGGTTGATACTTCTTATGCGGGTTGCAGACCAAGAGCTAAGCTAAGTTAGTTTAGCTTAGCTCGCATAGCTGACGCAGTTTTCCATACTTGTGTGCAGACCGCAAACTATGTGAACTAAGCTATGTGAGCTAACTAAAATATGCGAAGCTAAGTTAGTTGTGTATGCCGATGCGCAGCTACGCGAGCTAAGCTATGTCCCTCCCGCCTTCCCCGCACGCCCTTCGCACATCCTTCGCCAGTGCTGTCCAGTGTCCTTTGTCGTACGCACGGTCGTTTCGTAGCGAATATGGAGCAATTTATCGAAGTCGTTAAACAGTTTCCTGTGTTATGGAACACACAGTTAAAGGACTATCACAATTTAATTAAAAAGGATGTTGTATGGAAACAAATAGTGGAGGAAATAAGTAATGCAGATATACCAGACGGTGAGTTTAATTATTTTTTATTTCAAGTTTAATCTAATTTACATTATTAAAATAATTACAAAATAACTCTCTGACACGAAATGCTTCTCTAGTTGCTCGTAAGTTGTCGTATTGTACCGATCTTAAAGTTTGCTGTTCTTCAATATTGACGGTATTGGCGTTACTAGTTGTCGTTCTTGAAGACATTAAATAATTGTGCAAGACACAGGTAGTCTTTGTAATGACGTCAACTAGTTCCAATTGACATTCAAATGGTCGACGAAACACACGAAATCGCGCTGTTAATATGCCGAACGCATTTTCTACTACATTTCGTGCTCTACTGAGACGATAGTTAAAGGTGTTTTTTGTTCTGTTATCTAAACATGTACTCCGTGGGTACGGCCTCATAAAGTGTTTTTGTAATGGGAATGCTTGATCACCTATAAACACAAAAGGTGTTGGATCGCCATCAGGCGTTAAAGGTTTATGATTGGGCAAGTTTAATTGCCCGTTTTGTAATTTGTGGCCAAATGCACTATCTGCAAAAATACCTCCGTCGCTAAATCGGCCCATTGAACCAACGTCTATTATAATAAATCTTTTGTGTGCATCAACGACTGCGAGAAGGACGACAGAATAATATTTTTTATAATTAAAATAATTAGAACCCGACTGAGGAGGGCATTTTATTGAGATATGCTTCCCATCCACGGCACCAAAGCAGTTAGGGAATTGCCATTTATCATTAAAGTCTTCTGCAATAACTTCCCATTCACTTTCTGTCGGTAACTTCATATATATTGGTTGCAAATGAATCCAAATTGCATTGCACACATCTTTAACAATCAAAGAAACTGTATTATTACCCACTCTGTAATTGTATCCAATTGTTCTAAAAGAGTCGCCAGTAGCTAAAAACCTGAAACACATAAATATTTATTACTAAGTTTGACTTGGTGTTTGTTACAGTGAAAACTGCGAAGAATGAGTGGAAAAAATTACGTGATAGTCATCGAGAGTCACTCAAAAGGATGAAAGCCAGTACAAGTGGTCAGGCTGCTTCTCCGGCAAATAACTGGAAATATGCCGAATTACTCGAATTTCTTTTACCCCACATGAAAAACCGTAAGAGAACTGGTAACGTATCAATTAATGATAAAAATACTTTGGCCAGTACATCAACTCAAAGTCAAAATACTTTGCCCGGTACTTCGATCGAAAGTCAAAATACTTTGCCCAGTACATCAACCGAAAGTCAAAGTACTGAGATTTTCGAAGAAATTCCGAATGATGAGTATGAAAATACTTCCGAACCACCAAGGATAAAAAAAAGAAAAGTTGCCGATGACGCATCATTAAACGACTTACTTCAGAAAGTCGATAACGATTTAATGAAGCGATGTGAGCAAAGAGAGCAACGGAAGGCTGAGGAGGCAAAAGAGGCGGAGAAACACAGACATCCGTTAAATTTATTTTTTGACAGTATGTGCGAGTCAACTAAAAAGCTTCCCGATTGGATACAAAGAGATGTAAAAAAAAAGCTTTTTCAAATTGTAAACGAAGCAGAGGAAAATTATGAAAGTTATTTGTCTAGGCAGACTTATCAATATGGGTACTCATCATCATCCACATTTTCGACGCCAACTCAAAACGATAACTTAGATAGTTTGTAACCTTTTGGCATTTACCAATAACAAATATAAATAAATGTTTTTTTTAATTAAACTTGTTTTGCTTACCTTAAACAAATAGCTAATCTTTCTTCTGGGGTTATAGCCTTCCGATAGTTGGTATCTTGTTTAGTAATATCTCCGATAATCAATGATAACAAATCATAAAACTGAACTCTTGTAACACGATAATATAACTGAAAATATTCATCATCTAATTCGTAAAATAAAGTTCTAAACTCTCCACTTGCGTGCCGGAACTTTACAAGAGGAGGAAGAGGGGGCAGGGGTCGCGGAAAAGTTGCCCCAAAACAATTATTCCAAGAAGGAATAGCTGGACCCAGCACAAGGTATTTCAAGTAAAACTCATATTGAGCCGATATTCGTGTGGATATTCGTGTCGATACTCATATGTCAATATTCGATTCTATTTTTTTAGGACATACGATGAAGAATATAAATTAATAAAAACTTCAGCGGCGAAAACAAAAAAAATAGTGAGAAATTTGCAGCCGGAAAAAAAAGAGCTGGTGGAAACAAAGCGGGCCAAAGAAATGGAGCGTTTTCTTATGCCCGATGCTCCCCCATGCAGTAAGCAGTCACGGTAACTAAACTTATTTATTTATTTGTAACTAGAACCGGCCATAAGGTACCTTTTCCCGTGGAACGTCACATATTATGAAAATACTATTTTTAAGCACTCGTAACGCCATCTATGTCATCATTAGGAACTTATACGATCAAAATAAAATGCGCTTGTTTTTAGCGAGGGACAACTTTCTTATTTCTTTCCCGAATATCGTGATAAAAAGTAGCCTATGTGCTATTCCAACCTATAATCTATCTCTGTGTCAAATTTCATCCAGATCCGTTAAGCCGTTTTGGCGTTATTGAGTAACAAACATCCATCCAAACATTCGCATTTATAATATTAGTAAGATAAGATTTAACGATTGATTGCATCAGAAAATATATTAAATGACCTTTCTTTATGATTAGGAAGGAATCTCCTGATCGCGTGTCGTGTCGCCTGACTCCTGGCACGCCGACCACACCTCCTTCGCCAAAACTACAGCCATGGGAGATACAGTAATTATTTTAAATACATAGTACAATAGAATAAAAGCGATAAATAAATGTGGATTTATAATTTAATTCATACATTTTCTTTTTTCCTTAGAAAAGCAGAAGACACACCATCTCCAGCTGTAGTGCAGCAGGAGGAGGATGCTGGCACTCCTCCTTATAGGTAAATTGACAATCTATTTGCATCACAATTAAATATTAAGTTTGAAAATAATTATAGCATTTTTTTTACAGGCACGACGATCGGGGGCATTCGACACCACCTCCTCCTGCACTACAGGAAGAAGTGTCTCCTTCCTGTCATAGGTAAATTGACAATTATTTGCATCACAATTACCAAAATGTTGAGTTTGGAGATATTAATAGGATTTTATTTCTGCAGCATCGTAAGCTATGACAGCGTAGTAGAATTGCCAGGGTTTTCGCCGCTTTACGTGGACTGGAAAACGTTCAGTCTAAGTATGAAATTTCTTAAATTTGGCTTGTTATTTTTTAGGAATTTACTAATATTGACTATGTATTCATTAAAATTAATTAATTTCAGAAACGAAACCAACACCACCAGTAGCTGCATAGCTGCAAGCTCAGCTTCTGTTAGCGGCTTTGGTACGTATAATAAATTTTAATATGGTTTTCAAATAGTTAGTAAATGAATTTCTTTTTTGCTCTTTTTAGGAATTTACTAATATTGACTGTTTTCATTCATAATAATTAATTAATTACAGAATCCAAACCAAAACGGGCAGCAGCTGGTGCAAGTTCAAGTGCACTTAATATTAGCGGGGTGGGTACGTATAATAAATAATATGGTTTCCAAATATATATAAATTTAATAGTATATAAAATATATACTATTAAATTACTAGCGATCTGCCCCGGCTTCGCACGGGTGCAAAATGTATGCATATTATATGCATGTATTATACATAATAAACCTTTCTCTTGGATCACTCTATCTATTAAAAAAACACATCAAAATCCGTTGCTTAAGTTTTAAAGATCTAAGCATACATAGGGACAGACAGAGAGAAGCGACTTTGTTTTATACTATGTAGTGATAATTTCTTTAAAAATCAAAATATTATATCGTTACAGATTTAATGTCAGGGAAAGCAACGGACCTTATCGAAAAACTAATTACCGATTTAAGCGACTATGAAGACGACGAAAACGACGGCGACGTGGCGGCATCCATCGATGCCGACATCGAAGATTTTACATTATTCCAACCCGCTGACCCTCTAATTATGGATCCGGAGCAGGTAGAGTGGCTGGAGCACGAGGACTTTGACTCTGGCCGACATTTACGTAATATTCTGCCTGTCGATCATGACAGTCTAACGTTTGACTGGACGAATGACCCCGACGCTTTTACTGGACGACGACATGACTTGAAAAGTTGACATACAGGCAGATCGGGACCGACCTTTGAAATTACTGACAGTACTCGACCGATTGCCGTTTTCATGAAATTTTTTGACGAAGACCTTCTCGACATGATCGCACGACAGACTAACAAACAAGCGACCTTCATAATTGACCGTGATTTGACGACTGAACATTCGCGACTCAATTTTTTTAAATACTGACATCGGTAATAATGACATCGGTATTTGGAGTGTTAAAAACCAATATGTTACTACAACCCGAAAAAGCATCTATAATAACACTCAAGTGAGTGTTATAATAGATGCTTTTTCGTCATTATTCCAAATGCACATTCAATCACAACACGAGCCCTTGATAGTCGACTGTTGAATTTTCTATTTTGTGAGCCAACTGGCGGTGTACCAGGAAAAGGTTTCATGATCCTTTTAGATAATGCAAAAGCTCCATCCGCCACAAACACATAGGGCACAGGAAGATGTCGACCAGGTAAAGGAGCGTCTTGCGGAAAATGGGAATCAGGTCTATATATTTTGTTATAAAGCATGCTATCATTAAAAACTCCACCGTCACTCATACGTCCATGTGTTCCTACGTCAGCAAATAAAAAGTTGTAGTCACTATCAGCTACCGCTAGTAATATTATACTGAAATTGTGTTTATAGTTATAGAACTCTGATCCACTATTAATGGGTGACTGTATTTTCAACAAAGGGATGATATAAAGCGAAATTACCACCCTGCTCCTGGCAGCACTTACTCGTATGTAAGATCTACTCCGGATTCCGTGCGTTTTACACCTACACCGTCCCCTTCATCACAGACGTACGATATGTCTACCCGAGATTCCGTGCGTTATGCACCTACACCATCCCCTTCATCTCAAGTGATGCCAAGCCCGTCATATCACGTTGCTGATGATATAGTGATTATACAGTTGTATCACCAAATCATAGCCAAGCAAAATATGTGACAGGTTCATCCACCTCCACATCTACTCCAAAGGACAATTATATCAAATGACTCCTATGACTCTTTCTTAGATACAAAATAACAATTGAATGCTAATGCAAGGACTCAATTACTTTGTCTAATAATTTTTCTCAATAAACGTGTTTTTGATTACTATTATTATGGTTTTATTTTACAAAATATGTTTATATATTTTAACTACTTACTTTTACAAAAGAACGCAATGCCTCACATAGTGCTTTACATACTTCCGGCACGATCAATGATATGACTTGGGGAGAAATTTTAAATAGGTAATGAAGACTTTTGAATAAATCTCCAGTCGCTAAAAATCTAAGTGTCACAGCAAGGCGTACCTTGCTTGGTATTGAGTCTCTGAATACTGTATCTTGCTTTTTTATTTTTGGTCCAATCAACTGTTAAAGGTATTCGAAATCTATCGAAGACATACGACAACTTATACTCACTGATTCCGTGTTTTATGATGTGTCGTCATCCACCATCTTCTTTGACGTGGCTTTTTATTTTTTCTCAGTAACAAATATAAATGTGCACGCATCATTACTATAAACGCGCTCAGAGCAGTTTCGATTTCTGTATCGGACATCTTCACATTGGCCCTGACGGGACAGAACTAGTTTATTAGCCAACGTGTGTACGCCTCACCGAGTTTGCAATTTAACGATGGTACGAGCGTTGGGACCCACATGTGGAGCCGGCGGCGTTAAATATGTGACAGTCAGTAAAATATGGCACACTTCATTTTTTCATGTTTTAAAATACCAACTCATAGACCTACATATTATAAAAAAATCCAAATATTGAACAGGGAAATAACGATGCGTTTTAGTTGCATTCGAAACGTTTAAAGAGTCAACATGGGCAACTTAATGGACCCAGACCAGTTCTTCTTCCGTGATTATGTTGAGGTTTTAATCATGGGAGAGATGGTCTGGCCGTGGGCTGGCCTGACCCATTTTATATATAATAATTTGGACGAGTGCTTATATTGTGGGAGTGAGCTACCACCGGTTGAAGAAGTTCACTTTACGATGGACCTAAGGAATTTAATTAATTTAGAGGAACTTTATTCACGGGTCTGGGCGTTTTGTGGGTCATGTCTTATATGTCGATATGACCACTATCCGGCCGACGAGTGCGAATTCTGCAACGATTGAAATAGGTAAGATTTAAGACTAATCCTAATAATATTATATATGTGAAAGTTTGTGTGTTAATATGTTTGGGATCAGGACTTACGCAGTTGAAGCCGTGGGGCGAGCTAGTAATATTATAAATCCAAAAGTTTATATATTTATTTATTTGGTCCTCCTTCACGGTCAAACGACTCGACCGATTTGGATCAATATAAGTGCACAAGTGCAAGTAGTACAATAGAATGTTCATTTTTATAATTGTAAAAAGTTGATCCTGCATTTATTGGACATACTATAGTTACGTGCTTCCCATCCAATGATCCAATACAATTAGGAAAATGCCATTTATTTTCGAATCCTGTCGCATACTCTCTCCATATTTGTTCTGTAGGTTGAGGCATTACAATAGGGGCCAAATTTTTCCAAATTGTGTTACATACTTCTTCTATTATCATCTTTACAGTACTAAAACCGATGCGGTAATTAAAGCCCAAAGATCGAAATGAGTTCCCCGTTGCCAAAAATCTGTAATATAAAAACATATTTAATTAGTTTTTGTTTCAGCGGATAAATGTAAAGATGTCTGGAATAAACTACGACATGCCTACGTCAACGCAATGAAACGCCGTAAAAATAAAAAAGTGGGCAAGCCGCTGCATCAATTACTCCATGGAAATATGAAGAACAAATGAGTTTTTTACAGCCATATATGGATTCAAGGCCGACAACGACAAATCTTATGATGCCACTAGAATCACCAGAATCTACTCACTCAGATTCTCAATCAGACAGCCGTTCATCGACACCACAATCTAATTTCTCGCACACTCAAGGGCCTGTCGGCCGAAACAAGACAAATTTGCAAGATTTATATAATCTAATGAAGTCTTCGCACGATTTGAGACAGCAAAAATTACATTCCAAGCAAGTACGAAATGGATGAAACCGATTTGTTTTTTTTAAGCATGAGTAAAGCGGTTAAAAGTCTTCCAAAACTCGACCAAAACAAAATAAAATTAGAGTTACATACTGCTGTATCACAAGCCGAAATACGTAAACATCAGGCTCAATCAGAAGTTCTGAGAACACCAATTATTGTGTCTCGCCAGGTTATTTCTCAACCATCTGCCTCAATCCCAATAACCCAAGCCACACCACTCATCTACGCAGAACCATCGACATCCAAATCACAGGAACAATCGGCTGCAACACTTTATAACTTTGGAGAAGAAACCATCTCAGCATACTATAATGCCTTTTCTGATGATAATAATTGATTTAATATGTATTAAAATATTGTAATTTATAAAACCAATAAAGGCTTACCTTAAGCATACAGCAAGTCTTTCTCTTATTTCTATAGGTTTACGAAACTTTGTACGAATTTTCTTGATATCTTGTTCAAGTAAGCAATGAAGTTCTTCGAACTGTGATTTAGATAGTCTAAAATATTGATGAAAACGTTCATCATCGCTTTCCAGCTCTTTAACAAGACAGTGAAACTCGCCTTAAGACTCTCTTAATCTATTCACTGGATGAATCCACTATTTTCTTATTGTTTTTTTCTTCAGAAGAGTTGCCAGTATCATGAATGGAATATCTTCTTCATGATCTGAATCAGAATCGGAAGATTCATAGGAAAACATTAGGAGCGTATGAACTCTTTAAGAGCCACAGTGGCACTGATTAAAAATATCGTCAGAAGGCGCTGCAACACGACATATAGATGTGAACGCTAGCCGTCATACGTCAGAGAGCATCACGACACGACACGTCAGACAAATGTGATTCCGGCTTAATGATCACCATAATGTCAGTATTCTGGATTTTACCATCTTTTGATAGTAATCATTACCATAAATTTCTCACCGTGTATAAAACCTACAGAACATAAAATAGCGCGATGGATGTTTTTTTTTTTGCTTTGAACTTTTGGCAGGGGACTGTTCTTGAAACACCGGGAACAAACTTTGGTTTAATGAATTTAATAAAACAAATGAAGTTTTGGTACTTTTTATTGAAGGAAATTGTTAGTTAACTAATTAAGTTTATAAACATTATGGAAAAATTAGGGACCGGAACCCTGATGAAAAATCGTGTTCCTGGGTACTCACGTCCTAATAAAAACAGAGCAAAGAAAGAAAAAAAATTGTTAAAAACAGACAGAGCGCTGCAAAAAGTGGCAGAGGTAGCTATGATTGCGTAGTAAGGCAAGACAAAAAGATTGCTGTTGTAAAGTGGTTGGACAGTAAGCCTATTCACGTAGCATCTACAGAGAGTGCAGTACAACCTCTTGGGACATGCAGACGGTGGAGTAAGAAGGACCAGCGCTATCTTGATGTTCCACAGCCAGTGGCTATAAAGAAATATAACTCTAACATGGAAGGAATAGATCTCTTAGACAGAATTATTGGAAAATATCCTATGCGAGGAAGAACTGGCAAATGGACGGTAAGGGCAATCTTCCACTTTTTCGATTTTGCTGCTGCTTCAGCATGGATAGAGTACCGTTACGATGCCATGAAACTTGGGCGACCTCGAAAGCTAATCATGCAATACCTGGACTTCAAAATGGATTTGGCTAAGAATCTGATTTATGGCGGAGCAGTTAGACCACCCCTTGTACTGTGTTCAAGCCCGAGTCTGCAACGTACTACGCGCAACAACTTTGTGCCACCAGTCTATTCATTTAGCAATATAACTATTAAATTATTGTACTATTTATAAACTATTTCTGGGCTTCAGTATCGAGCAATGTAGTAATTTTTTTATTGATACAATAGATTTTAATGTTCCAAGAAATTCTACGTTACCGACTTCTTCATTTTAACGATAATTGTATTGGAAGCTTCGATAACACGTCTTGTATTATTTGTTCTATAATATTGGAATCTTTCACTCTTTTAATATTATTTATTGAAAAAAATTTACGATCGTATATCGTAAAATTTATAATATGGGAGGTTTAGTCCACCACTATGATTCTTTTTAAGAAAAATTACGATACTAAAATTCCTGAATTTTTTTTCGTGCATCCAGTTTCTATTTAGAAATAGTAATCCAGGATTTCATTAAATTCTATCATAGTACGAAGGCACAGACTTGCATGTGATTCATCATTTTCCATTACTTTTGCGTTATGCATTATGATTGACTAAACAAAGCTATGTAAAAAAAATTCAGCACTTGTATCTTTAAACTCAAAGAGTGTTTGCAAAGCACGATCGATGAATGTTTGATATAAATATTTAAACATTCATTAAAATTCAATTCCTTCTATTTTTAAACTGGACACTCGACTTGCTTTATCAATCATTCACATTGATAGTAAGACTGTCCGTTGAGCCAGTTACAATTCACGTGTGTCAATGTAAGGACGCATCAACTACCTTACCGTAAGTCAAACGCGATGGCGCAAAACAATGTCTTAACTAATAGAATCCAAGACGAAAGAACATTTGAAGACGAGAAAAATCTTTTTTTCTCAATTTGTCGTTCGGGAAATATATTCGAGTTCATTTAGATCATTCCCTTTATTAACAATATTGAACGTTTGATTCGTGAGTGTGACCATCATGGAAGATTGTGCACCCACATGGCAGCGAAATTTGATCGTAACAATGCAGTGATGAAAATCGAGCTTTAACGAAATTTATATTCATCCAAATTACGTCAAAACAACGCTGGAGGTTACTGATGGAACTGATGTTAGTCACGAGGTGCTGTATTTTGTATTTACTACGTGGCCTGATATGGATTTGCCGGCTACTGTTGATGACTTTTTGGACTTTGTCTTAACTGTGAGGTGTAATTACGAGGAAATCAATACACGATTAGCCCAGGAAGGTTTTCAGTTTCCTTATCCTTTAATCTTTTGTAATTAACGAGGTTTTCGGTGCTATAGACGATGGAGGGGATAACTTCCTTCACGATATTTGCCACCCTCCTTTTGCGAGCTGGGTAGTGGTTAGACCACACGAATTATCTTCTGCTGCAGGAATATAACAACGAAGGTTGCCAGTGCGGCCATATTGTTGCCCAAAGTCACAGAGGGCAAAAAACGGTACGATTGATGAAAGTCTTGGTGGAGTTAGGAGTAGATTTAAACTCACCAGACGGAAAGTCAGGAAGCACTGCGCTTCATCTCGCTGTAATTTATAAAGATTACGAGTTGGCAACGTGGATATGTCAGCAGACTAGCGTGAACCTAGAAACTTGCGACTTTTTTGGGCTGATGGCTTACCAAGTCGCTTGGAAAAGAAATGATCTCAACAACGGAAGATTCAACAACGGTATGGACTTCATCAATGCCAATTACGTGGCTGGATTTGACTTGAGTGCGAAGTTCATAGCAACGCAAGAGCCGATGCCTTCCACTTTCGGTGAGTTTTGGGCCATGGTCTGGCAGGAGAACTCTCGTATCACTGTGATGCTAAATGGTACCAAGCAACAGTCACGACCACCAAACCTTCAGTACTTCTCCCCCAACCAAGATAGCACGATGATAAACGAGTTTGTCATCAAGGAAGAACGCATAAAATTGAATTCTCATTACACCAAAACAACGTTGAAAGTCAGTCATGTACAGACTGGAGAATCGAGGCTGATCCACCACTTCAAGTACTTGGACTGGTCAGAAACCGGCGTTCCTGATTTGAAAATGTTTCTTGACTTCATGATAGCCATCAATATAAGAGACCAACATTATTTCAGAAAAGTATTGCAAGCTAACGAACGTCTACCAGGCTCAATTGTTGTTCGTGGTGACAAAGGTATTGGAAGAACTGCAGCATACTATATTGCAGATATCTGTCTATACCAACTAGTGCATACAACAAGCATATCAGTGCCGTCGATCGCGATGAAAGTCAGGCAGCAGCGGAGATTCAGCATCGAAACTCCAGGTTAATTACTACATTTTTATAAATAATGTCATCGTTCACTTTTTAGTTACTCTGCGTTCCAATGTCGCCATGTTCACGGAATTTCGTTACCATTTGACGAAAAGTGATATAGATTTATTTTTTAGACCTGAAACGGACCATTGGTGTGAGTTTGAGGAATTAAAATATTCATATTTATCGTTGTTTTATAAAATTTGTTTTATATTTTTCTACTCTTAATACATCATGAATTTATAAAATTGTCATATTCTGTACATTTATACTCAACATGTATGAATATTGTATAACTTGCCATCTGGTAAATGCTTTAGCATAATTGAATAAATCTAATCTAACCTTAACAGTCGTAGAAAAGTTATTTTTTTCTAAAATTGTCCAGACATTGTTTTGGTATACATACTTCTAAGGAGAGATGAAGTAGCGCCAATTTTTGTCATACTTTTCAGTAAAAGTCGCCGGTGATTTATAGCTCAATAATTTTGTGACATTAACGTCGTCGTAAGCTCGATTAAATATATGTAATAAATATTTTTCTGTGAATAAATGCAAACACGACGCCAACCAAACTTTATAAACAAAGCATGAGAAGTTTCGTCCTCAGTTAAATGCAGTCAGTGGTCGAGATAATAATTGATGAAGAACATGAGAACAGAGAACATCCAGAAGTTTTGTAAGCTAAGAGACGATGTCAACATTCGGGAAATTATGAAAAGTGAACATTGGTTAATCAACTGGATATCCTTTGAGGATGGAAAATTACCGAAGAAAAGTACTAGACAAGGTAACCGTAAATCAATCGTCGGGAACATCGGGTTTGATTTATTTTCCACGAACTACGTTGACGGATTCAACATCAAAAGGAAGTTTACGATAGTCAATAACTCAGGTTCTGAAGTTGATTCCTACAATTTTTGGAGCTTCATATGGAAAAGTGGTTGCAAAGTGATCGTGAGATTTGACAGGATACCGAAAAGGCGTCATTGGCTGAATAAAATTCGAGATAACGAATATGCTGTGGGTGAATTCTTAATTCAGAAAAAAACTATCCCTTGCAAATATTATACACTGCTAGAAATGAGGATAGAAAACATAATGGAAAGAAAAGTAAGAAGGATAACGCACTTCCAGTACCACGGCTTTCTAAATCATAGTTTCTGTCGGCTCTACACAGCTGATACTGATTACTTCACAACGGAAACGCAAGGCACGGGAAGTACATGTGGCCCCATTGTGATACATAGTATTGGCTGTTTTGAAAGAGCGGTGTCTATATGTGTGCTGGACATCTGTTGGGACCAGTTTATGGAGACTAACTCAGTGTCGGTGCTCGACGTTATCCTAAATATCATCAGCGAAGTATCCTTTGAATACTTTAGCTTGGACGAATAAAGGTTCATTAATAACATCTTGCTACGTTGTATACGCGTGTTAAATTTCGAGGAAGATAACTCCAAAGATTGTTATCCTGAAAGTGTGTCTTTCAAAAGTCGAATGAAGAAACATTGTTTGGCCTCTATTTATCTATAAGATAGTACAAGTTAGTAGAATGCCTTCAAAGTTCATGCCAAACGTAATGCAGATGGTGGTGTATTTGGAGAATGGATATATGGTTGCATTGCCATCAGGATTCAACGATTTGAATAAAGAGCTGTTTACAGAACTCAATGGTGGTAGTATAAATCTTGTTAATAAAGGACTAAGTGGCACCACATGGATTATTCACTTTTTAGCGGATAAAGATGAGGAATAAAAGATGTTCTCATTGAAATTGAAACGTAAAAAATATATTTTAGTTGTAGTTGTTTTTTTTGTTGTTGTAGTGATTGATGATGATGTTACTAGTGCAAGCAATGTACAATGAAAGTAAGGATAAATGGATCAAACACCTATCTTCAAATCTCACTTGCAAAATTAAATGGAGACGTGAACGTCTTAATTAATTGTGTTTATAGGAATAGCGAATTAAACGATAACATTACTTATTCTCTCATTGAAATTTGGGATGATATCACGTCTCACTTGGAGGGTACCGTGGGAGATGTAAACGTGAAGTAGAAGATTGGCTTCGATTGTTGAGCCATTGTTACGCCAGAAGAGTGCTTTGCTCATGAATTTTTCATAAATGAATTAGGTAACAACCTATCAAACTATATATTTTGTGCTATTAGCGATTATGGTATAGAAACAATTTAATGTGTGCGGGTTCTAATCCAGCGATTGTGATATTTGCTTATGAATTTTCCATTGCATTAGCAACTTATCGAACTTTTTTTTTGTGCTATTAGAGAGTGTTAATTTTTTTGTTTTATCTGAGCTAGTATTTTTTAAACTTTAAAATATTAATATACATACTATATATTATATATATTTTCACATATAAAGCTTTTTCATGCGGGATCGCGGCAGACTATTAAAATTACTTTTATATTATTAAAATACAATTGTTTTATAGTTATTTGCAAGTATCACACTTGTAAAGAATAAAAAATATCAAATCCGAAATTTTTTGGAGGGCCCACTTTGCCCCTAATTTTCGTTTTTTTTTCAATTTTAATGGACGCAACATAATAAAGTGAAAATAAGTATCAAGGGTCTAGAAAGAAGTAAACGCGTAAAAAAAATGAATGATATTATAATTATTTTCCTTAAAGGGCCCACTCTGCTCACTCACTCTTAATCCGCCCTATTTAAAAAATCAAAAAATCCAATGTATATTATAGATAGATTGTCGTATGAATATGAACCTTATGTATAGTGAATGCAATTCACTCCGAGGTATGCAAAATTGAGGCATTAAGCGCGAAAACAAAATAATATTTTGTCGACAAGTGTATACTAATTTCTCTAATTAGCCCTTTTTTGGCTATAAAGTCTAGCAATTACGTATACTATAATGTTCTTTATCACGCAAGTCAGGCATTGTGGTTACCTCTGGAATTCAGATTTGGTAGTTGATATCGCACATTTACTCCAACCAGTTCCGTCTCTGATTAATAGCGTTTAAAATGCAGGTAATTTTTCATTATGGAATACGTTTTTTTTAGAAAAATAATTTTCTAAGGTAAAATTTAAAGATTAAATCAAGTAAAACATTTAAAAAATGAAGACATTGTGGATATTAATAGTTGTAATTATTATGGTGGAGGCTGGCCCAATTCCTCCATTGATAAAAATATTAGATCGACGTATAACTGCAGCTCCACGTCGCTGCACATCCAAAGACGGTGCCGTAAGTAAACTATTACAATTACACGAAAGAACATATTGTAAATTTTCCACGTAAAAAAAGCACGTCATTCAACCCAAATAAAACCTTTTCATGATACCAGCATCGAAACTTGAAGTTTCATTGTGTCTACAGCCCGTCGAAACAAGCTTATTTCAAGCCGATGCTGCAAACAACTCAACAAAGAGAGAGAGTATCAAATATAAAATACCTCGGAGTATACATAGATGACAAACTTAATTGGCATAAGCATATCTCTTATGTCACTAGCAGACTTAGAAAACTTATTTACATATTTAAAGAACTAAGAATCATAACGAACTCTTCTCTATTAATTCAAACTTATAAAGCACTAGCAGAATGTGTAGTAATGTATTGCATTTGCTCATGGGGTGCCGCAGATAAGTCACACCTAATCGAACTTGAACGATCGCAGCGTGCCGTACTGAAAACAATGCTGTTTTTACCATTTAGATTTCCTACTTCAGAACTTTATGAGAAAAGCAAAGTCCTATTAGTCCGTAAAATTTTTGTCTATCAGTGCTTGCGTAAATATCACAAATTGGAAGTTCCTTTATCACTTAACAGTAATGTAAGACGTCCACAATGCTATATTCCAAGAGTAGGTAGTAGATATGCAAAAAAAAGATACAACTTTCTTGCACCTAAGATTTATAATATTTTTGATATGAAATGTAAATTTAGATACCTTAGTAACCATCAAATCAAGGGTAAAATCAAGATGTGGTTAGATTCGTTGAGTTATGACGACACAGAATACCTATTATATGTGGAAACTTGATTGATTTAAAGTTAGGGAAGTATCTAGTAAGTAACGTTTTTTTTTTCTGTACGGTTCTTATCTTAGTTACTATTGTAACCTAAAATGTTTGTATAATTATTGTAAGGAATGAACTGCCGGCTATAACACAGCTTACGCTAAAGTAGCTGGTAGGGCTAAAACTTGAAATGTAAACAATTTTTGTGTTACAATAAAGATTTTATTTATTATTTATTATTTATTAACTGCTAGCGAATTCGTAATTCAAAGAGTACAGGTTGACTACTGTAATGGAAGCAAGATAATTATAAATATAATGCATTTTCTTTCGCTAATCTAACCAGAGTCCCAGTAAGTACATGGAAGTACATTGACGGCTATTTACATAGCAATTTACCTGAGAAAGAGAGAGTTAATTTTAATGCTATTTAACATTGCTATTTAACAGTCAATGTTAAATAGCAATGTCAAGAAATTAAAGTAAAGTCATTGTGTTAGTCAACCTGTAGTTCAAGGTGCATGGGTAATGATATAGTATAAGGTAATATATACTGTCCTATGTAATCTGGTAGCATATAAGAATGGCCTGAGGTTTTGTCCTTTGGATTTTGTGTTTTTACCTCAACTTTAGCATGGCCTAGGAACGTGAAAAATCCAGTCATAATGTGCTAAAACTAGTACATTATGATTTAACTAATATCACAGTTTCTCTTTTGGTTCACATAAATATATTGAATAAATACCAATATTAGTAACCATTCAACAGGAAGTTTCAATGTTTAAGTTTAAGAACCTTTGCTTAATTGACACTCTTAGGTAGGAATCAGACACTGCAGGTACAGGCGCGTAATCCCAACGCAACTTTTCATTTTATAGAAAGATATTCCGAGTTTACTTCATGAACTACTGAACCATATAATCCAGAGGTCACCAAATAACTCTTTCAACTATAACCAATTCCAGAAAGGATATGTTAGACTCCGTCGACCGAACGCATACATAACATGTACAAGTACATATACAAGTACTAGCTAGCCCTATCAACTATAGCAATTGGTTGCTAGAAGACTCTTTACGTACTAGGTAGTAATGATAGGTAGACTGAACGAGCGCCACACCTACAGCCGGAGAGAGAGCAGAGCTACAGGTCAACAACGGAAGGTAGTAACTATTTAAGAACTACGTAGGTGGTAGGTTCCGCTATTTAGAAACAGAATAGATTAAATATTAGGCAAAGCTAAGCATGTATTAGGTCAGGGACGCACAGACCACAGCCCGCGGGCCGCATGCGGCCCGCCGGTCGAATACTGGTGGCCCGCCAACAGCAAAAATAATACTCTCGTGCGATTCTCAGATTCCACCGGAATCGAGACGGGAAACGTTTTCCCAGAGCGATGTTGGCCCGACAACTCCACATGGCGACCCGATTGACAGTTTTATTGACATTTGGGATCGTCAAATAATGGAGCATATTGTTTCAGAGACGAACAAATATGCCCAGCAAGTGGCCGCCCAAATGTTCGCAAACCACAGTCTCCATCCCAAAAGCCGCATAACACGTTGGTACGATACAACTGTAGATGAAATCTACGCCTTTTTTAGGATCATAATGGCAATGGGGATTGTGGTTAAGACAAGACTTGAAGAATATTGGGCGACCACTTCAGACATATTTTCAACGCCAGGGTTCAGAGCACACATGTCGATCGACCGGTTCTTATTGCTACAAAAATGTTTACATTTTAATGATAACGACATGTGTGCTATAGAACAGGAAGTCTCTGAGGCTAAGCTGTTTAAAATACAGCCGATCCTGTCACATCTAAATCGAAAATTTCAAGAATTATACACGCCCGCACAAAACATTGCACTAGACGAGAGCCTTTTGATGTGGAAGGGCTGGCTCGAAATGAGCCAGCTCATTCCAAACAAAGCTGCACGTAGGGGCATCAAGACGTACGAGCTTTGTGAATCTCAAACCGGTTACCTATGGCGGTTTGAGGTTCATGCTCATAAAAAAACACCACCACTGCATTTGGATGATCCGCTAGAGGCATCAACGCCGTCCATAGTGTTACGGCTTATAAAAGGGCTAGAAAACAAAGGGTACACACTATGGATGGACAATTTTTACAATTCGCCGTGTTTGGCTCGGCGCCTCAAATGTTTAGGCTTTGATTGTGTAGGGACCCTACGAACGGACCGTAAGTTCGTTCCGCAGGCCCTACATAGCCTGACCAAGCGCAATATGAGATTAGGCGAGGTGGCTGATCTTACTTCGGGTGACGTCGATGCCATGGTATGGAGAGATACGAATAGGGTTGCTATGATCTCAACCTACCATGGCAACGGTCAGCACTCCGTCCGAGGCTCCACCAAACCCATCGTGATATATGATTATAATATCATGATGGGTGGGGTGGACAAAAAGGACCAGCTCCTGTCCATGTATCCCGTCGAGCGGAAGCGGACAAGGGTATGGTACAAAAAACTATTTAGACGGCTTCTGAATGTATCTATATTAAATTCATATATTATTTATAATCATTCTTCTTCTTCAACTCTTAGTCATAGAAACTTTCGTATTACTCTGACAAAATCCCTTCTTTCAAAATTTTGTGCACCTTCCCTGATTCCGCCTGCACCGACACAGAACCAACGCGTCGACGTCACGCACCAACTGGCGCAGTTTCCTATGAGGAACCACCAACGCATGCGCCGGGCGTGCATGGCGTGCAAAAAACTGGTGTGTACGTTCTGTGTTGGTTGCGGCAAAACTGTATGTATGGAACCCTGTTTTTTGACTATCCATCAATAATTATATAATTTAAGTAAAATATTTTAATATATATATATATATAAAAATTAATTTATTCTTTGTGTATACCTATCTATATCTTTGTATGTATAATTTTTGTACCATACCTTTGTTTGTTGAGAATTGGAAACAGATCAAAACGGTCAAATATTTTACCGATTATTGAGTTTTACCGATTTTACTAACCGTTTTCCAGGTCTGTTCGCTTCATTGACCGTGCGAATTGTGACATTGTCCATCCGTCAGAAATACTGACTTTTCTGATTTTACTAACCATTTTCCACCCTGTTAGTTTCATTGACCGTGCAAATTGTGAAATTGTTCATTCACATTGTGTATCCTCTGTTGCCCCACGTACCCATGAACATGATGTAATTGGTCCTGTTCAAATATACCTTCTAATATTTTGTAATCTTAAGCGTTGTAAACATCACGGGAAAAAAACGCACCCCTATGAGTTCCTTGTGGCTTCTTCTCCTTGGAGGGCGCGTTCCGATCCGAAGCCACACATTCTAACTTTGAAAATGATTTTTAATCGTTATTGCTTTGGTAATATATAAATTTTGACTTTGACTTTGGAATAGCGTGCTAATAGTGGATCTACTTCTGATGCGGTGGTGGTGACGTCTGATGCCACTTTTTTTTTATGCAACCTTTTTTTTATACAAAAAAAACAACAAATTTTAATTTTCAAAAGTTTTAGAACACAAGTTGTTCGCCTAGACACGTAGCGTAGGAAGTGTTACAAAAAATATCGATTTTGACTCTCCTGAAAATTCGTGTTTTGGCCCTTACAGTAAATTTATACTTCTTGTATTCATACATTTATAGCTACGTCTGTTGTAACCTTAACAATGCGCAGCATTTTTTTTTTTGTTAAGTTTTAAAAAAAAAATTACTTTTTTTCCAAAAGGTTTTCGTCTACTGCAATGTTTTATTTTAGTTTTGTAATTTTTTTTCCATTTCATTTCCGTATTTCAGTTTTGGTGTGACAGTATTGGTTGTATCCATGTTCTGACAGTCGTGAAATTTTTGCCCCTTTCTGTTTTTGTATTGAAATTGCTCCTTTTGGTTAGTCATTTTAGAAGTGTTTTACTAAGACAGCATGTCTTTTTATTGTGCTTATCGATTTGTATATATCACCAAATTGTACAAAAGTTATTTATATTTAAAATAAATGCTACAGAACTTTTCCTGCGATCCAAAATGTGAGACGATCTTTTTAACGCTTATTTTCTAATGCTTGATTTATTGTTCGATTTCTCGTAAACTAAAAACGTTTAACAACTAAAGTTCTGCCTGTGACAACTAAGTGGAACAACCAATTGTTTAAGTTATTAATGTAAGCCACTTGTCCAACAGTGTTCTCGGAATTGAAGTTTATACAAAGACCCAATTTTTTGTGCGGCGCTCGAGTTGCCAGATGACGCAATACGTTGATAAGCTTGCTAGGGAATAAAAATGTATGGGACGCTGTGTTCTTTTTATTATTTAATGTAAACTAATGTATATATATGTGAATAAAACAAAACCTTATGGAAATAATGTTTTAATTTTTAAATAATAACCACTTTTGTGCAATAAACTGGTAAAAATCGCTCACTTTGTAATATAGTTCAAATTATTAGGTACATTGCCATTCAAAACTAATGTAAAACATATTAATATGTTAGCTTAGTTCATAACCACTCTAACGACACATTATTTATGCAACTCCGATACAAAACATTAGAGATATAGTTATTATAAACACGTGCACCGATCGCGCGCCGTTTTCGCGCCAGAAGGGTCCACAGATAGGCAATTGTTTTCATAATGGCCGTCACAGATGAAAGGATATAATGTAAAAAGGCACTATGAAACGCAGCATCCCACTTTTACCAAGTTTACAGGCGAATTAAGAAAGCAAAAAATGTTGTCTTTAAAACGGGAGCTTATTGGTCAGCAAGCTATGTTTACAAAACCCATTCAAGATTCAGAAACAGCTACAGAAGTTAGTTATGAAATTTCTCGAATGATAGCAAAGCGAAGTCGCCCCTTCAATGATGGGGATTTTGTAAAAGAATGCATAGAAATTGCCGCTAAGAAAATGTGTCCAGAAGCAGCAAAAAAGTTTGAAAAAATTCAACTGAATCGTATGACTATCCAAAGACGAATTATGTCTTTGTCAGGTAATATTGCGGAACAATTAAATGAAAAAACTAAGATCATTGAATTTTTTTCATTAGCACTCGACGAATCCACTGATATTAGTTCCACAGCTCAACTTCTCATATTCATACGAGGTGTTACTCAAGATTTTGAAGTCTTAGAAGAGTTATTAGGAATGTGTTCATTGAAAGGTCAAACCAGAGGAGTTGATATACTCAATGTACTTTTGGATGAGTGTTTAAAAACTGATTTGGACTTATCAAAATTATCGGGAGTTGCGACTGACGGTGCTCCTTCGATGATTGGTGTCAATTCTGGGCTAGTTACTTTGCTGAAAAAGCATCTGCAAGAATCTCATGCTGTTTCACTGCATTATACAACAAGAAGCCCTCTGTTCTAAAAAAATTGAATTTCGCAATGTCATGAAAGTGGTAGTTTCGACTGTAAATTTCATAAAATCACGAGGACTCAATCACAGGCAATTCAAACAATTCCTTGATGACATCGAAAGCGAATATGGAGATTTACTGTATTATACAGAAGTAAGGTGGCTAAGTCGTGGATTGACACTGGAACGATTTCTAAATTTAATAGAAGAAATTGGAATATTTCTGGCGGAAAAGCAAAGGGATGTCCCGGAACTTAAAAATCCTGATTGGTTGTGTGATTTGGCTTTTTTAGTTGACATTACAAATCATTTGAATGTCTTGAACACACGGCTTCAAGGCAAAAATCAACTGATATCCCAGCTCTACGCTCATGTATCATCCTTTCAATGCAAGCTGACACTTTTCAGATCGCAATTGAATTCTGGAAATTACAATCATTTTCCGAATTATAAGAAAATGGCTGAAAAATTCAACAAAACTGCGATTAATTTCAGTTATGTAGAAAAGTTAGATATTTTGATTCAATCCTTTCAAGACAGATTTTCGGAGTTTAAAAAAGTGAAACCTTTGTTGGACATATTCAGCAATCCTTTCACGATTCCAGTTGAAAATGCGCCAGAGTCAATGCAGTTAGAAATTATCGACATTCAAAACGACCAAGATTTACGCAACAAATTCAACGAAGGAGATTTGCTGAACTTTTACCGCTGCATTGATAAAAATACGTACAAAGAGTTGCGCATAAACGCTCTGAAATGTGCCAGCTTATTTGGTTCTACCTATACAGGGTGTCCCAGTAATGGTGGATAATTTAGTACGTACGTGTGCGGGGGGGAAGGGGGGCTCGGTTCCCTAAAAAAAAAAGTTTTATTCCCAACGATTCGCGCTCTACGCCTAGTTTCATAAAATTCAGAAAAATCGTTTTTCTGCTGACATTCGTGGACTTTACGTCTACAGTTTAAGCCCTAGATTAGATTTTTTTCTTTTAATGAGTGCCCTAATAATGACGTTTCTAAATTACCCTTAAAAGATTTCAATTACTATGGATGGTAATTTACAAGACGGCACTAAACACGAATTTTATTTTTTAACTTTATTTTAGTGACAAGTTTGAGCACTTGTGGTGAAAAAAAACCTACGTGATCTGTGTGGCCAACCATTTAAAAAGTTTGCCTATATCATTATGATTCTAAAACAGTCCTACACCATGTACTTTGTGTCATTACTTACTGAGCTACAGCCGTTGATGTGTAAAAGTAGGTTTAAATTTCAGTACTAACTTACAAAAATTTTGCAAATCGTTTTTGAAACATTGCATGTATTTGGACTCTACTATCTGCTCGGCTTATTTGGACGAATTCTAAGTTGTGTGAGCGAGACAAACGGTGCTTAGGATTAATGCGAGTGAAAGGATCGACAGATTCTATTGTATGATTGGATGCGGATTTGGTTATTGTTAATTGTGGTTTGGTTAGTTAGTGCGTATCTCGACCTTCTCGACATCGCATGTGCTCTAATATTTCGGACTCTTGGCTACAATTTCGCATTCTACTGGACTCTTGATTTGTGCATTTTGATTGGATTTTGTTTATTTGGTGATAATTGTGACAACTCGGCATTCCACTGGACTCTGTTTTGTGCATAATACTGTGACATGTCACGTGAAATGTACACACCCCGAGAGTATGCTAACATGCATTACATCTACGGAGAATGTAGCGGCAATGCAAGTGCCGCCGCAGCACTTTACCGGGAGAGATACCCGAACGCACGCCATCCGGATTATCGTGTATTTATTAGAGTGCACCGAATTTATTCGGAGGGGAGAATGCCTGGTGCTGGCATTGGTGGTGCTGGTAACAGAGGACAATACCGGAATCCTGACATCGAAGAGATTGTCCATTATATGGTTGAAGAAGATCCTTCGATTCGATGCGAGATATCGAACGACGCACTGGAATACCGCACTCTACAGCACATCGAATTCTCAAACAATCGAGATTTCACCCATATCATGTAACACGTGTGCAAACACTTCAAACAAGAGACTACCCAGCACGAGTTGCTTTTTGTAGAGAAATGCTGAGGCGAATGGATGAAGATCGTCAGTTTTTTAGAAAAAATTTGTGGAGCGACAAGTCGACGTGTAAAAGAGACGGCTACCTCAACTTACATAATCTCCATAGTTGGCAGCGAACCAACCCATATTTGATGAGGGAAGACAGGTCACAATACCAGTTCAAAATTAATTACTGGACTGGAATACTAAACGGTAGAATTATAGGCCCCTATGAATTGCCGGGTAACCTAAATGGAGCCAATTATTTACGATTTCTCCAACATGAGCTGCCCCATTTATTACAAGATGAGCCACTAGCTATCCGGCGAAGAATGTGGCTCCAAAACGATGGTTGCCCGGCACATTACGCCATCCAAGTGAGGAATTACCTTAATGAAGCCTACCCTAACCGTTGGATCGGCCGATTGGGGCCGATATTGTGGCCACCGAGATCACCTGATCTTAACCCACTAGATTTTTTTTATTAAGACTGCCTGAAGGAGCAAGTGTATAAAAACCTATTGAAACAATAGAAGAACTACGACTTCGCGTCACAGATGCAGCAAGAGCCATTTCAACAAAAAAATATAACCGCCTGTTAGAGAAATCTTTTATAAAGAGATGTAGAGCCTGCATAAGGGCAGGAGGAGGCCAGTTCGAGCATTTTTTGTAAATAGTTTTAAATAAACAAATTTGGGCATAACTTGATTAAAACAACTTTGTTTTATTTTTAGTATAGCAACCTTAACAAATAGAAAACAATACAAACCTTATTTTCACAGCTGTACATAATAGAACTTAATCAAGTTTCACTGTTTGTCTCGCTCACACAGCTTAGAATTCGTCCAAATAAGCGGAGCAGGTAGTAGAGTCCAACTGTCAAGGTCGACAGATATAAGTACATCTGTTGACCTTAATTAATAATACATGCAATGTTTATTAAAAAAACGATTTGCTAACATTTTGTAAGTTTGTACTAAAAAGCCTACTTTTACACATTAACGGCTGTAGCTCAGTAAGTAATGACACAAAGTACATGGTGTAGGACTGTTTTAGAATCATAATGATATAGGCAAACTTTTTAAATGGTTGGCCACACAGATCCCGTAGGTTTTTTTTTCACCACAAGTGCTCAAACTTGTCACTAAAATAAAGTTAAAAAATAAAATTAGTGTTTAGTGCCGTCTTGTAAATTACCATCCATAGTAATTGAAATCTTTTAAGGGTAATTTACAAACGTCATTATTAGGGAACTCATTAAAAGAAAAAAATCGAATCTAGGGCTTAAACTGTAGACGTAAAGTCCACGAATGTCAGCAGAAAAACGATTTTTCTGAATTTTATGAAACTAGGCGTAGAGCGCGAATCGTTGGGAATAAAACTTTTTTTTTTTTTTAGGGAACCGAGCCTCCCTTCCCCCCCGCACACGTACGTACTAAATTATCCACCATTACTGGGACACCCTGTATATGTGAACAAACCTTTTCAATACTAAATAATAATAAAACAAAAAATCGAAACCGCCTTGCAAACGAAAGTTTGGAAGCAGTTTTACGTGTTGCTACAAGTAAATTTGAGCCAAATATAAAAAAGATTGTAAGCACTATGCAGTGCCACGCTTCAAATTAATAAATTCTTTTTCAATTTTAATACATTATTATCAATTCTTTATTGTCTTTAATTACCTATACTTCTGGCGGCCCGCCATCAGTTAATAATTTGCCCGAGTGGCCCCTAGTCTTAATAAGTCTGTGCATCCCTGCTATAAGTCAACAAACGTCAGAATAGGGCAAGCCCGATATTTATATAGTCTCGATGAAGCTTAAGTTTCTTTAGTCTTCGAAAGCTCGCTTAGACAGGAAGGTAGACTTGAGCCTCAGTACATTCAAAGTAATCAAAATAAGTTTGATTTTAGAATTTTCCCGAGCTTTGAGTGAGATTCGAATTTCAAAAATGGACACGAAATGTCAACGGCGAAACAACGAAAACCAGGAGAGGGTTGAAGCTTTGGACTTTCTAAGTTTTATGAGAAGACCTAACTTTATTGCAAAAATATTGCAACAACATACTCAAATAATCGAAGAATCGAAAATTGACTATTATTTAAAGATGAAAACTGAACACAATAACTCACAAGGACGCCTACTACGTTCTCTGCTTTGCCTTCCGAAGAACACTCACGAAGCAGACAGCGACTTTTTTAACGGTGATGGCTATAATGTCAAAAAAAAAATTCTATGCACCCGCAGTCCGAAACAAGATAGCTTGTACCGGTTCTGGAGCATGGCATTCAAAAAGAATATTCATATCATCGTTATGTTATCTCCGATTGACAATCTGATGAGACAACGATATTGGAGTGTGGAAAAAGACTCAGTGTTTAAATGCCGTGAATTTAGAATAGAAACCCTACAAGTTGATGTGGAAGCTTTGTATACCACAACAACCCTGCTGCTGAAACATGAAACTGGTGCAGTGCGAAAAATAATGCATTTTAATTACACCGGTTGGCCGATGGACAACATTTCGCATCACCCAAAAGAGTTCATACAGCAACATAAATATCTTAGCAAATAAGGTTTATAAGCAGACCTCGATGTTGCTCGTTTTCAATTTAATACTGTCCGTGATCTTGAAAACGATTGATCTATCAAGCTTTGAGAAGATGAAAACAAAGAGCATTCAGGATTTTCCTGAGAGAACAGACTATGTCAACTTTTGGAAAGTGAACATTGGTTACTCAACTGCATATCCTTTGAGGATGAAAATCTACCGGAGAAAAGGACTAGAAAAGGGAACCGTAAATCGATCGTCGGGAACATCGGGTTTGATATATTTTTCACGAACTACGTTGACGGATTTAACATCAAAAGGAAGTTTACGATAGTCAACAACTCAGGATCTGAAGTTGATTCCTACAAGTTTTGGAGCTTCGTATGGAAAAGTGGTTGTAAAGTGATCGTGAGATTTGACGGGAGACCGAAAAAGCGTCATTGGCTGAATAACTTTCTAGATGACGCATATGCAGTGGGTGAATTCTTAATTCAGAAAAAAACTATCCCTTGCAAATATTATACACTGCTGGAAATGAGGATAGAAAACATAATGGAAAGAAACACTTCCAGTACCACGGCTTTCTAAATCATGGAGCTTCTGTCGGCTCTACACAGCTGATATTCTTCTTGAAGATGGTGAACAAGAAGCACGGCAGTTACCTCACAACGGGAACGCAAGGCACGGGAAGTACATGTGGCCCCATTGTGATACATAGTATTGGCTGTTTTGAAAGAGCGGCGTCTATCTGTGTGCTGGACATCTGTTTAGTCCAAATGATGGAGACTAACTCAGTGTCGGTGCTCGACGTTATCCTAAATATCATCAGCCAAGTATCCTTTGGATACTTTAGCTTGGACGAATAAAGGTTCATTAATAACATCTTGCTACGTAGTATACGCGTGTTAAATTTCGAGGAAGAAAACTCCAAAGATTGTTATCCTGAAAGTGTGTCTTTCAAAAATCGAATGAAGAAACATTGTTTGGCCTCTATTTATCTATAAGATAGTACAAGTTAGTAGAATGCCTTCAAAGTTCATGCCAAACGTAATGCAGATGGTGGTGTATTTGGAGAATGGATATATGGTTGCATTGCCATCAAGATTCAACGATTTGAATAAAGAGCTATTTACAGAACTCAATGGTGGTAGTATAAATCTTGTTAATAAAGGACCAAATGGCACCACATGGATTATTCACTTTTTAGCGGATAAAGATGAGGAATAAAAGATGTTCTCATTGAAATTGAAACGTAAAAAATATATTTTAGTTGTAGTAGTTTTTTTTGTTTGTTGTAGTGATTGATGCTGCTGACATAACGATGATGATGTTACTAGTGCATGCAATGTACTATGAAAGTAAGGATAAATGGATCAAACACCTATCTTCAAATAAGTTGTTGAGATTGTGGACAAGACCTATCTCACTTGCAAAATTAAATGGAGACGTGAACGTCTTAATTAATTGTGTTTATAGGAATAGCGAATTAAACGATAACATTACAAATCGCGCGGCGAGAGTTTGGCTTTGACCGTTATTGCGCGGAAATCAGAAATTGGGTATCAACGGGCAATTAGCGGGGTGCGGGGCGGGTGTGTAGGCGCACGCGGTGCTCTGATTGGCGCTCCAGTCGTTCCCTGCCTCTCGCATCGATACGACGTACCGCGCACTCCTGTTGTACAATCACATTTACAAGTGAATTGCTTTCGTTAATTGTTTATTGTTGTCGATTGTTATTATTTGTTGAGTTTGTTTGTTTAAGTTTGTCAGTTAAGTTTTTTTTGTTAAATATTAAAAAGTGATTTGAAAATGCGTAAAAAAACATTGTTTTAAAAAGGCTAGCACGGAAAATGATATATGACGTGAATTGCTTTTTATAGAAAGAAGCTGACGAATGTATCGATTCATTGAAGCAAGTTCGAAGTCAGATTGAGGAAGTTGCTTCTTTACTCAGTCAGTCGGAGAATAACCAAACTATACAGACTATGCAGGTAATGAAAACGGAAACTGTTTCAAAATTAAATTGTGTAGTCAGTAAATTAGCTAAAATTCAAAAACGGACATCGGAGGCCACTAAGACTTCAATTGGCACTGTAAAAAATATCGCAAATCAAGCCAAGAGTTCCGATTTGCTAATTACTTTCAGAACACCTGGAAAAAACGTCCCACAGCTAAACCAGTTACGAATATTGATAATTTTGACCAAGTTGTTATAAAAAGATGTATACACAATTTTCACAAGACGAATAATGAACTTCCCACCATTGGGAAACTAAAAAAGAAACTTGAGGAAGATATCAACTTTAAAGGGTTAGAAACAAGTCTTCGTGTAATTGTAAAGGAGTTAGGATTTCGCTGGAAAAAAACAGAAAACAACCGTAAATTACTAATAGAAACATCGAATATCCGATTACAACGCATTGAATATTTAAGAAAAATAAGAAAATATCGACAAGAAGGAAGACCCATTGTTTACACAGATGAATCCTACGTAGATTCATCGCACTCAACAACCAAAGCCTGGAGCGATGGCCCTACGGAAGGACTAAAAAAACCCATTTCTAAAGGACAACGAGTCGTGATAGTCCACGCAGGATCTGAAGCTGGGTTTATACCAAATGCTTTATTAACTTTTAAAGCCGGCACCAAAACAGGGGACTATCACGACAACACGAATTACGAGAATTATGAAAAATGCCTTAGGACACAATTAATTCCCAACCTATCACCCAATTCTGTAGTGGTTGTCGACAACGCCTCATACCACAATAAACAATGGGATTTAGCACCGTCCTCCAATACCAAAAAAGCCAATATGCAGAATTGGCTAACTGATAAAGGCATACAATATGATTCAACAATGCTCAAGCCACAATTGTACAACTTGATAAAAGCTAATAAAGAAAGATTTAAAACTTTTTCAATAGATCAAATTTTAGCAGAAGCAAACCATAGCATATTGAGATTACCGCCTTACCATCCAGACCTCAACCCCATAGAAATGGCATGGGCTACTATTAAACAATATGTAGCTAGCAAAAATGTTAAATGGAATTTACAAGAATGTACCAAACTAATCAAAGAAAAAGTATCCTTAATGGGTGCCCAGGAATGGGAAAAAATATGTAAAAAGGTAAAAGATATAGAAGAAGAGTACGCCAAGAGTGACTTACCGAGCAATTTATAATTCGCGTCGATGATAGTTCCGAAGACGATGATTCTGTTGATGGTTATGAAGATGATGATGATGATGATGACAACTGCGA
This sequence comes from Idaea straminata, assembly GCA_951213275.1. Taxonomy (NCBI): domain Eukaryota; kingdom Metazoa; phylum Arthropoda; class Insecta; order Lepidoptera; family Geometridae; genus Idaea; species Idaea straminata. The sequence continues at coordinate 2,542,224 of OX577862.1, forward strand.
CCGAGGAAGCCCTGAACCCGGACCCTCAACAAGCAAAAGACGTTGCACTATTTCGTGTCGCGGCAGCACCACTGGACCATGCAGTGATTTCATAGAAGGCGTTAAACCTTTAACTGATTCAGAATCTGAATAGCACTCCTGCTAAGACTTTTTTTTAATGTTAACTTGTGTATTTAATAATTATTTTAAGTTTTCTTTTGTTTGTATGTACCAATTTTAGATGTATCTTGGAATAAATAATTTTATTAAAAAACAATTATTTAGAATCTTCATCGCTGTCTCTGTAAACTTTAAAAGGAAATAAACATTTTATATAAGTAAAATAACTATCAATAGTTTTAATAAATGAAGAAGTTTATCTATTTCGTATTATTTTCTAGCATTATTACCACTGTACATGAATTTTGACCCGCTCAAATATCCAACCTGGTACATAAAAAAGGAAAAGTATTGTGTGCGTGACAGTACCCATGCGCAGTAATCCCCTCCACCCGAAGGTCAAAGCCAAACTCTCGCCGCGCGATCTGTACTTATTCTCTGATTGAAATTTGGGATGATATCACGTCTCACTTGGAGGGTACCGTGGGAGATGTAAAAGTGGAAGTAGAAGATTGGCTTCGATTGTTGAGCCATACGCCAGAAGAGTGCTTTGCTCATGAATTTTTCACTAATGAATTAGGTAACAACCTATTAAGCTATAACATATTTTTTGCTATTAGCGATTGTGGTATAGAAACAATTTAATGTGTGCGGGTTCTAATCCAGCGATTGTGATATTTGCTCATGAATTTTCCATTGCATTAGCAACTTATCGAACTTTTTTTGTGCTATTAGTGAGTGTTATTTTTTTATTTTATCTAAGCTAGTATTTTTTAAACTTTAAAATAATTAATATACATAATATAAGATATATAATTGATATCCCGTGAAATGTATTCTACACGGACGTCCGTGTAGAATAAAAATGCGCGTGACGTGTATTCTACACGGACCCCCGTGTAACTTTAAAGTGGTCTACTTTTGTTTATGATTGTGAACGTTTCTTTTTTGCTTGAAGCTAGTGACTGATGTATATACGTCAGTCATATTATTCTTTTATTAGTGCCATAGATAATTTGCGTGAATTGGAACTGCAAACGGAAATAGAAGAAAAATAAAACGCTATTCATTATTGTTTCTGTGACCGCCATGAAGTGAAAGTGCAAGTTATATAAAGTGAAAAAAAAAATGTTCAGAAGGAAGAATCGGTGAGTTATCTTTTATAAAAATACTAGAAAAAGACAGTAGTTTATGTCTATAGTGTTATTTTGTCGAATAATTGTGAAATAATTAGTGAAAAAAGCCGACAACTTTTGAGCCGGCGTTTTTTCACCATTTAGGTTGCCGTATTTCGTAATTTTTTCGAAGCATATTGCATGTTTTTTGCCTGGAATAAACATAAATAACTAGATTATATATCTCAAGACAATAGTTACGTAAAAGTAACTTTAGATTTATTACAATTGAAGTTTTTCAAATTGTAGGTATTTGTAACCTAAAAATAGTACCGGTAATTATCAAAGTACTGATCGCATAAAAAAAAATCCGAAACCGAAATGGTTTCGCTAGAGGATATTTTTATTTAGTTAGTAGCAATGTGTTTTTATTGTTTATTTATACAAAAATAAAAATAAAAGGTTTCTTTTTAAATCGTAGGGTGATTTTTGTCGTAAATTTTACTGAAATCATTTTAATATTTTATTGTTGAATAAATTTTAAGAATATTCGAAAGTAAATTGGGACATTTCTAGCGGGGATCATTTCGTCTTTCAGTCAAGCCATGCTGGCAGCGAGTCGCTCGCGATCGAGATCCGCTACCCCGAGAGATAGCGCCGCAGAGAGGGCACGTGACCGCCCGTCCGCCGCTCGCCGCGCTCTTTTGCTAGGTCTTGTGGCCGAGGCTGAGCCGCGCGATATTTTGATCCCGCCCCTTCCCCCTACTCCGTTTCGGTAAATATAATATCGCATTGTATAATGTTTACGTGATAAAAGTACACGTTTTTTTTTATTCACATTGTTGACTTTTTAGACCTAGGACCGAGGCGTTGAAGGTGACGCAGACGCCCGGGGGCTCCCTTCACGTCACGGGGGAACGAGTGCCGGTGGAGACGACGCCTAGCGGTGCGCACGTGCGCAGAGTTGCGGATTCGGAAGAGGACGTCCCACTATGGTACTTTTTATTATATATCTATCTTCTATATATATATATATATATATATATATATATATATATAATGAATCGCCGAAATGTATGTACCCGCATAACTTCCCAACGACTTGACCGATTTTAATGAAATTTTCTGAGTGTTTTTGAGCGGGTCCAGGGTTAGTTTACATTCACAATTGGACCCGGTAGATTGTTCTGTCATCGGGCGAACAGGACAACGTCTGAGCGACTTAAGACTTTTTTGTAAATGCATACATATTATCAGAGATGTGAATTATTTGAAATACATATATTTCAAATGCAAATACAAAATGCAAAATACCCATTTTTATTTTATATTTGAAATACTTTTTTTCTAAATGTATTTTGTATTTTATTTGAAATACTCTATATAAATATTTAGTATTTATAAAATACAAAATAGTTTCGTTGCATTTTTAATTCATTTTTACAATTTTTCATTCTTAAATCCATGATTTCCTTATTTATGAACGCACTGATCGTGATCGTAGTGTTGTCATTGTCATTTGTCAACTAGAACAATAATGCCAACATTGCGGCCCGTGCGAGCCAGAAAAAAAAACATTGCGCGTCAGTCAACTGTCAAACCATCGTCAAACAAACTTGAGGTCAAAGGCGTGTTCGTGTGTTGATTATTAGTTTTGTTTGTGATTTTTCTCAGTTTTCTTCGCTTGCTGGATATAAATAATTAAAATGTAAGTAATACATCACTTTTATAAATAATTTGTAACTAAGCATCAAGTAGTTTAGTTAAGTACCTAGTTATTGTTATTTTTACTAGCCTAACCTAAAATATAATTTAACCGATATCGAACAACGTTAGTTGATAACAATATCGCATTATTCTATGTTATTGTTTAATTCATGGATTTTACGTGTTTATTGAAATAACACATTTATTTACTAACCCTTAATCTGCACGATAAGCTATTATTTATTATACACTAGTTTCTTACGACAGACGTTGTCCTGTCGTAAAAAAAGTTAATGTGGCCGTTGAGTTTACTCAATTTCTTTATTTTATCAAGCACCATTCTTAATTTTTACCGTACCTCGAAAGAAACTAAAAACGGAACCCTAGGATCACTTTGTTCGTCTGTCTGTCAGCCTGTGTATGTCTGTGCCAGCCGTTTACGCGTGATGATGCCGTGTCCAAGGGATTCATTTTTATATGTATATTGTAGGTACAGTACATAACATAAGTAAGTGATGTATAACCTCTTATTTTTTCAGGGACAAGAACATTCCATTCATATTAAAACACTTCTTCAAAGACATTACAAATGATCCTGGAAGTGACGTAAATATATCTGGAACTTGCAAAAAGTGTTCGAAAACATTAAAAGGAAGTTTGAATTCTACATCCAACTTTTTGAACCATTTAAAAGTAAGTAAAGCTAAAAATTTTAATTGTATTTTATTTTGTTAAATAAATTATTTTGATTTCAAAACTGATTAGCTAATAAATAGGATTTTATGTAATATGAAATAATATAATCGCAGATATTCTATGCTTTAAACTATTAATTATACTTTTGCAGAGAAAAGGACATGCTGATATATTAGAAGAGTACGAGAAACTCAAAATACAACATAACAGGAAGAGGAAAAATGTTGGTGATACTGGTGAGGGATGCAGTTCATCTAAAACATTGAAACAATCCACTCTTCCAGCCATCTTACCAAAGTCAGTTAATTTCGACAAGTTACTTGTGAATTTTTTAGTGGAGACCATGTCACCTATATCAATTGTAGAAAATAAATCCTTTAAGGCTCTAATTGAAGGTGCACAGCAATTAAGTGTTCCACCGAAAATAATGTGCAGGCAAACATGTAATAAAAAAATTGCAGAACAATACACAGAATATATAGAAAATACAAAAGAACAATTGAGAAAGGTTGATTTTATATGCACCACAGCTGATATATGGTCATCATCTAAGAGAAGCTATCTAGGGGTAACTGCTCATTGGATTGATTGTGATAAATTTAATCGGAAAAGTGTAACTTTGGCTTGCAGAAGATTCAAGGGAACACATAGTTATGATAAAGTAGCTGAGCTGATTGCAGAGATTCATTCTGAATTTGATTTGAAACTGTCAAAAATAATAAAGACTATTACGGACAATGGATCAAATATGGTCAAAGCTTTTAGAATATATGGACAAGATTCAGATACAGGAATAAGTAAAGGAACTCTTATGCAAAATATTGATGTAATGCATGATAATATTGACGATGGAGATGATGATGATGATAATGTGTTAACCCTAAGACAATTTTCGGAGTCATTTGAAGAATTCGATGAGTTGCAACACTTGCAACTGCCTAATCATGAAAGGTGTGCCACACACACATTACATTTAATAGCTTCACAAGATATGGATAAGGCTAGATCCCAAAGTAATTCATACAAAAAAATGTATGATACAGCTATGGCAAAATGTCGAGCAGTTTGGAATCTATGTTCGAGGTCCCCTAAAGCCTGTGAAATATATCTGGAATCAACTGGAAAATCCCCTACTTATCCATGTCCAACAAGATGGAATTCATACTATAATTGCATTCAAGATCTATTGGCAGTCAAGGGTACCCTAAATGAAACTTTTAAGAAACTAGGGTTGCCTATTTTTAAAGAAATTGAAATTCAATTTCTTCTTGAATATGTAAGCTGTTCAAAGCCTATTGCTGATGGCATCAGAAGTTTAGAAGGGGACAAAGATACTTACTATGGATGTCTTATACCAGAACTGATGAGAATGCAAAGAATTCTAAGCAGCTTGAAAATGGATAACCTTACATATTGTGATGTATTAATAGATGTTATTACAGAAAGTCTTAATAGGCGTTTTGAGAGATTTTATAAATTAGAAGAGCCAAAAGCAAAAGATGTCATAATAGCATCAGTATCTTATCCCTTTTTCAAAATGAAATGGGTGCCAAAAGCCAACAGAGAATACATCAAAGAAGTATTTGTTTCAGAAGTGAGAAAGATAAAACAAGAAGACGAAAAGAGTTCCCAACATACTGACTCTTATAAAAAGAAGGAAAGGACAGAATCTTATTATATGTTTGTTGAGGACTCTGATTCTTCAGCAGCCAGTGATAATGTTAATACAACTACAATAGATCTGGAAACACTACAATATTTAAAAGATGAAGACAATACCTTAGAATCCTTGAACAGGTATCCTACTGTAAAAAAACTCTTCCTTAAATATAATACCTGCTTACCGAGTTCTGCCCCTGTAGAACGACTATTTTCATTTGGTGGAATGATTATGAGGCCCCATAGGCGGAACATGAAAGATGAACTCTTTGAACAAATACTAGTTTTAAAATCAGTTCAATAAATAAAAGTGGTTATGCTTAACAATGTATTTTATTTTCAAAACCTATTTTAAAAATACGTATTTTGCATTTTGTATTTAAATACTTTTATTCAAAACTATTTTGTATTTCTATTTGAAATAGTGCTAGCAACTATGCATTTGCATTTTATATTTAAATACTTTTACTAAACTATTTTTCACATCTCTGCATATTATACATAGGTACAAATACACCCAGAACCCAGCAACTTTTTCTAAGCCTAATACAATTTTAATAATTTCATATTTGTTCTCTTGCAGCTGCAACGTATATGAGAGGGTGGAGACTATGGATGTGGAGGAGGAAGAGGCGGAAGAGCTTCTTTCAACAGCGCCTTGGCACGTAAGGCGGTGGATGGCCGGGCTGCCATCCGAAGTATCACTTTCTGTGCCGCCTACGAATGAGCCTTCCGCATCTACCTCGGTAAATCCCGATAGGGTCCGCGTGGAGGATACTTCCGTGGATAATGTCGGGAGTTCCGATGTAGTTGCTGATGTCGTCATTGCAGCTGACATTGATGCTCGCCCATCAACGTCAGGTGTAACAGCGACATCGAGGCAAGCGCGTAGGCATCAGGACGCGGGCAGTGACTTCGACAGCGAATTCGATGATGAATTCGATGTTGGCGCCACTGAAGGTATAGAAAGGGATATTCCGGATGATGAGGAATTGGATGAGCCACTTCGGAATGTTATACAGGAAATGGAACGCGGTATGGATGACGCTATCGATAGTAGGCTTGGCCTATCGGCTAGTTTCAATTGGGTTGAAGATTTTGGCTCTTTCACGGGAGTTCCTGAAGTATTTTCAGGCCCTCGCCCTGGACCAGTCAAAGACTACGATTCTCCCTTTGATGCCTTTACCGACATATTCGATAGAGACATCATCGAGAAAATCGTCCTCGAGACTAATCGATACGCTAAACAAACTATCGATGATTTAAAAGATAGGGGTGCACTTAAAAGATCATCTCGTCTAAATCGGTGGAACGACACCAATGTAGAGGAGATGATGGTTTTCTTTGGGGTGCTTATGTATATGGGTATAGATCCTCGTGCATCGGTCACCGAGTATTGGATAACCAACGTACTTGAAATGCCAAATTTCAAGGCGTTGATGTCCTATAATAGGTACGTTCTCCTGAACAAATTTCTACATTTTGTCGACAATTCTGACGGTTGTCAGAATCGTCTACAAAACGAGGGCATGTGTTCAGGAGATAGAGCGATGTATTCGAGGGTCTGGAAACTATCGCCCTTACTAAAACACCTTCAGGAAAATTTGAGTCCCTTTATAATTTAAAGCAAAGCGTAGCCATTGACGAGTCTTTGCTTTTAATCAAAGGGCGGTTGTCGTGGTCCCAAACAATAAGAACAAAGGCTGCGAGATTTGGTATCAAGTCATATGAGTTGTGTGAGTCTGTCACCGGTTATATGGCTAGATTCCAAATTTATACTGGTAAATCCAGTGATGGCACTTCCACCGATGTTTCTCTTAGTGCTGATCTGGGGGGTAAAAGTGCCAAGGTTGTCCTAGAGCTATTGAAAGGCTTGGAGCGACGAGGGCATCGTGTAACGATGGATAATTTTTACAATTGTCCATCGTTAGCACGATATCTCAAGTCCCAGGGCTTCGATTGCTTGGGAACGCTGCGACCAAATCGTCGTCATGTACCTGAAGAGATCGCAAAGGTACCGAAAAACGTGCCGAAGGGGACTATAGTAGCTCGCCATTCTGGAGATGTTTCCATCGTCGCATGGAAAGACTCCAAAGTGGTAACTGTTATATCCACCTACCACGATGCCGGCACTTGCGTTGGGACGAAAGCGGGCCAGACTATTGTCAAGCCAAAGAGTGTAAGCGATTACAATAGTACGATGGGAGGAAAACTTTCAGCGTATCTATTAGAGAGAAAGAGATGTGTGAAGTGGTATGTGAAGATTTTTAAAAGGTTATTGAATGTAAGCATTCATAATGCTTACATTATGTATGCAGAGTCTTTGAAACGGCGCAATAAACTGCCAGTGACGCATCGCGAATTTCGCTATGCTTTGGCAAAGTCAATGGTGGAGCGTGTTTCGCGCGTTGTACCAGTGAGTTGCCAAAGCATGACGGAAATCACTAGGCTGAGGCGGGATATTTGCCACGTCCCAAAGTATTTGACTGGTGATAAGAATAGAAGGAATTGTGTAGTTTGTACGCAAGGGAACAAAAGAACAGCAGTTCACTCGCAATGCAGCACTTGTAACGTTTTCTTGTGTTTCGAAAATTGTTGGGAGGTTTGGCACACCACCGACAATTTCGAAATAAAGAAACGTGGTCGCAAGTGGACGCGTGATGAGTAAACCGTTTTTCTTTTGTTGTGAATGGGAATCTCATCAGACACATGACGATTTTATCAGACAGATCAGTTCTAAAGCCGCGTATCGACTGCGCGCGGCAAACCATCGAACATTGGCTCGCGCGGCGGCCGCGCAATATGTGGACGAGTCTGCCGCGCGCGGCAGCTCGAACATTGGCGCGCTCGAACGTGCCGCGCGGCGATCCAGTTCGTGTCGGTTTTTGGTTGCGCGGCAAAGGAGCGTCAGTGTGTTGTGCGCGCGCAATTGGGACGGACCTTTTTTTTATTTAGACGCGCGGCAAGATGGATAACGAGAAGTGCCGGCATTTGATTAGATTATATGGCTTAAAACCTCATTTATGGAATAGTAAATGCACTGAATATCATAATAAATCTTTAAGAATGGATGCATGGAATGAAATAAGCGTAGAAATGGGCCTGCCCGTGCCCAGAGTTGAAGAAAAAAATGACTACCCTTCTAGCATCTTATAGGAGGGAGAAATCTCGGATTAACAAGAGCCTCGTTACTGGTTCTGGTAAGTAATTATAGTAATTTATATACTATGTAGGTAACTATTTCCAAAAATTCAAAATCTCGAAAAATTAACTAGAATTTGAGGTTATTTTTTTAATCGAGTTTAATAGCACAAAAAAGAAATAAAATCTTGTACAGATCTGTTCACTCACGAAGGCGCGCCCTTCCACACCTTATGAATGTTGTTGTAAACATAATCTGTATATAATTCTATGTGTGCGTAAGACGGATGCGCTCTCAGTCGCGATCGGTCTGCCGTTCAGACAACACGTGCATATTTTTACGGACGCTCTTTTATGCAACGTACGGTCAGCAGCATGTCACCAAGAAAAAGAAAAGTTATCCGCAGTGAGGTAAATTTATATTTTTTAATATTGTGAATAATTATTGTAAATATTATGTTGTTATTCTTATGTGTCCAGCATCACGGGGATACAGTTTTTTTTTTTTCAGGGTAGAAATCTCATAGCCAAAATGTATCATTTTATGAAACATGAAGCAGAAAATGGTGTTAGTCGTTTGACAGATGCTCGTTGGCGTACTGCTCAAGCGGCAGGAGTTTCTGAGCAAACAGTTACTCGAATACTCAGAGAAGAAAAGAATTTGCCTTCTACGTCTTCTAAGTTCACTTCTCCAATGAAAAGGCGAAGAAAAAGATCAACTAAAATTGATGTGGATAATTTTAACACGTTGTCTGCCATAGTTATATTATGAAAAATCAATAAAAAACTTTTTGATGAAAATATGTGTGGAATGTCGAAATAAAATCAGATATCCAATTTAGGGTTTAATCAGAAGCTGGGTTTCGTAATTATTTAAAAAAAACCCCACGAGGTCACCGGTAACCTACGTGGCGCAGTTAAGCTAAAACATGATTTTTCGCTACCAAGGCGCCGGAGTGGACATCGCTCCGGTCACTCCCACTTTAGTCGTCCGCTAGCGCTTGAACAGAGCACTCGTGGCGTTAGGCGTACGTTTTTTTTTTATTTGTGTGTTTTGATTGACGCAATTTAAACACGACATTGTTAAATTTACTGGATATAGACATGGATTACATAGATATTTCTCAAGAAGATTTGCGCGACTTAGACGCACTCGAAGCGAGTATTTTTGAAGAAATTTCGAGAAAAGATTGTGATTTGAGTGAAAAAGATAATTCTGAGAGTGAAGATGATAACCTCCATCCCCCTAAAAAGCGTAAACGTATTTTTATCCAAAGTGACTCCGAGAATGAATGTGAGGAGGAAAAATTTGTGAGAGAAACTGTTACTAGTATGTCCGCAAGTACATCACATAAATGGTTCGAACCAAAAGGACATCAACCATCTGTTATAGCGTTCACAGAGCCAACAGGTAATTATCATTGTTCTTTCTAAAATTGTTATAACCCTGCCTTTTTCTTCGGTGTAGTTGGGTAATTAGCGACCATGTCTATCCTGCACGTGCAGTGCAGGTAGGTACTTGCCATAAAAGTTTATTCAGAACCTACATCTTATTGCAATCACATGTTTTTTGTTTTACTATGTAGTTACACAACATTCTGTTTCTGTTTATTTGTAAATATTTTATGCTGAAATTATGATTTTTGGTTACAGGCATGAGACAACCATATGCTAATCAACTTCGGAATGCGGCTCAAGGAGAATACTTTAGCCTGATGGTTCCAGACGAGATTTTTCAAGAAATTGCATTTCAAACCAATCTGTTTGCTGAGCAACGAGCACCTAGTGGAAAACCCTCATCTCGCTCAAATAACTGGAAATCAACTACTAAGGACGAAGTGAAGAGATTCTTTGGATTAATTTTGTACATGGGTCTTGTAAAGCTGCCAAAAATTAGTCTTTATTGGAGTACAGACCGAGTTTTTAGACAAACCTTTGCTGCAACTGTTATGAGCCGAAACAGGTTCGAGTTACTGTTGCAGAATCTGCATTTCACAAATAACGAGGCAGCCGATTCGTCTGACCGAATTTACAAAATACGACCTCTCATAGATAGGTTAAATGAAACTTTTAAAAAACATTATGGTCCTAAAGAGGAGGTTTGTGTAGATGAAAGTCAAGTGCCATTTCGAGGTCGTATAATTTTCAGACAGTACAATAAAAGCAAAAGACACAAATATGGAATGAAACTTTTTAAGCTTTGTACAATACCAGGCTACACATGCAAATTGCAAGTATACGCTGGTAAAAATAATGAAACTGTAAATACAACGCCTACAAAAGTTGTGATGTCTCTCTGTGAGCACATATTGAGTTTGGGGCATACAATTGCAACAGACAATTGGTACACTAGTTTGGAGCTTGCAAATGAACTTCTCAATAAGGACACCCATTTAGTTGGCACCCTAAGAAAAAATAGAAAAGGTTTGCCAAAAGCAGTAGTAGAGGCCAAACTCAAACCAGGGCAATCGATAGCTATGGAGAATCAACGTGGAATATGTGTTTTAAAATGGAAAGATAAAAGGGATGTTTTAATGCTATCTACAAAACATTCCAAAGGGTTTTCGAAAATTACGAAAAAAGGGAAAACCATTCGAAAACCGAGAATGATTTTAGCTTATAACAAAGCAAAAGGCGCTGTTGACATGAGTGATCAGATGACTGCATACTCATCGCCATTACGCAAAACAGTCAAGTGGTATAAGAAATTAGCAATTGAAGTTATTTTAAACACAGCTCTTGTAAATGCTTGGATAATGTATATCGAAAACAAACAAGTCAAAGAAGGTGTAGTTGAGTTCAGAAGACAGTTAGTAGAGTATTTAGTAGACGCAGGAAAAGAGGAGGCCGTAGCAACCACAATTGAAAGACCAAAAAGGATGAAGCATAAATTGTTGAAAAAAGAGGGAAATGTAAGAAAAACGAGACGTTTCTGTTGCGAATGTTACAAAAATTGTGTGTCAATATATGGTGCAAATGTGGCCAAAAATAAAACCAAGAAAGTTGCAACATATTGCGAAGAATGTCCGAATGAACCGTATTTCTGCCTGACTTGCTTCAACAAATTTCATCGATACATATGAAATGATTGCTTTATTTATTTTCTATTTTATTATATTAATTTTCCTTAAAAACACTTTGAGACAAATAACAAATAAATGCACAATATTCGTGGTTTTGATTTATCAGAGTTTTTTTTCTATTACCTTTTACATTTTGTCCTATATTTTTAACAAATTCATAATCAGATAGAAACCACACGAAAGAAGTGATCTACAGCGCCGCTCCGGTCACTTACATACTCTAAATATACGATAAACGTGGCCTCTGGCGTACAAATCAGTTTCAAAGACAGGTTTACTTTGAGGTCACCGGTGACCAACGTGGCGTGTTAATAGAAGAAGGGGTCCGGTCACCGGTGACCGGGATGGCGTTCAACGTGTTAAACTAGATGTTATACGACGAACAATACAAACGTTCCATGTGGAACATAAACAGTTGCCTACAATTGGGAAGCTAAAGCAAGCTTTAGAAGAAAAGATTGATTTTGATGGCTCAATAAGCACGCTACGGAGATTGCTGCTGAAAATAGGTTATAGATGGCGTAAAACGTGTAATAACCGTAAAGCTTTAGCAGAGAGACATGACATACAAATGTTGCGTCTGAAGTATTTAAGCTTATTAAAACAATATCGATCCGAAGGCAGGCCAATTGTCTACACAGATGAAAGCTATATACATACAGACCACGTGCGCGGTATGACTTGGGGTAATAAAGATATGACTCCGTTCATGAAGAAACTTTCAAAAGGTAATCGTTTTATAATAGTACACGCAGGAACAAAAGATGGTTTCATACCGAATGCTTTGTTGATTTACAAAGCTGACTCTAAAACAGGAGATTACCATTCTAACATGTGTTACGAGAACTATTTGAAATGGCTTAATGATAAATTATTGCCCAATATACCACCAAACTCAGTGATAATAATGGACAATGCTGCATACCACAATGTTCGTGCCTCAAAAATACCGACATCGAATTCAAATAAAGCGGAACTGAAGAAATGGTTACAAGATAACAACATAGATTTCGATGATAAAATGAAAAATATCGAATTATATGATTTAGTAAAGAAAAATAAAGAAAAATTCATAAAATTTAAAATTGATGATGTCATAAGGAGTAAAGGACATGAAATCTTAAGATTACCACCATATCACCCGGAGCTTAATGCGATTGAAAATGTTTGGGGAATTTTGAAGAACTATGTTGCCACTAAAAATATTGATCAAAATATAAACTCTATTATAAAATTAGTTAACGAGCGCGTAAACATGATAGATCACACAATGTGGTCAAATACATGTCGCCACGTCGAAGTGATTGAAAATGAATATTTAAAGTATTTTGATACAGATTTTAGTTTAGTGATAAATTTACAAGATGATTCAGAATCCTCAGAACTATCAAATTGTGATATGTCTGATTTCTCATCAGACGATTATTCTTGAAAATGTGTATTTCTGTAAATAAATAAATATGTTTTTACACGCCAAGTATTTTAATTCACCTACTCACCTACAATTTTATTTATAACATACTAGCTACTATACAGAATTTATTAAAACTTTTAACAAAATAAAAATAGAATAATTAACGTAAATTAGTTTTTTTTTGCTGTCTCTACTGATAGTCTTCACCCACACATTAAGAAATCTTGTTAGCACGTGCGACACTCACATTAATGCACAGCGAAAATTTACCCTGGAGGGGCGCGCCTTCGTGAGTGAACAGATCTGTATTGGGATACCATTTCGACGTTTAGGTAATCGTAAATTAAATGTAATGAAATAAAACAAGTAACTAAAGTATTTTAACTAAAGTATTTTACTATTTTTTAGGTACCAGTGATGTTTACATCTCCAAATGGTTCGCTTACGAGGACTTTGATTTTATGAAGGATAAAAATGTACCCAATGAAACATTAGATTTGAGGAAGACGTAAGTTAACTTTCAATATCTGTTTTGCCAAGGGATTGCACCATTTGTATAAAAATGGTTAGCTAGATGTAAACGTACATCTTTTGCATAGTTTGTGGCTCTTCGTGGAGTATTTAAGATGGGCAGTAATGACGTGGGCGTAGAATCATTTCTCCAAGTTCCTGGTATAAAATTTCCCTCCATCTCAATGTCAAGAGTTCCGGGTGGTGTATAAATTAATTGCGTCATTCTATTTCTTCTCAAATAGTTATGTAAATGAACAGTGGCTAACTTTCTTGGCTATTTCTGGCTCCAGCAACATAGGTTTTCTTAATACTCTGAAAACTGAGCTGAGTATACCAAAAGCATTCTCAACAACTCTACGTGCTCGAGATAACCTGTAATTATAAACACTTTCTTGAGATCCTCGTTGGGGCTCCCCTGGAAAAGGCTTCATTGTATATTCATTTAGTGCAAAGGCTTTATCTGCTAGTAGTACATACGGTACCTCCAGAGCATAAGGAACTTGAAGTATTGAGGGTCGGGGTATTTTTAAGGTTTTTTCTTCCAATTTTTTGTATAGACTAGTATTCTTGAAGACACCTCCATCAGAAATTCTACCTTGACAGCCCACATCGACATAGCGAAAATTATAGTCAGCGTCGACTATAGCCATTAGCACAATACTATGGAAATGTTTGTAGTTGTAATATTCGGTGCCACTCTGCACAGGGGCTTGTAACATTACGTGCTTTCCATCCATGGCGCCTATTGCATGAGGAAAGTTCCATTTTTCTTCAAATTCTTGCGCTACCTTCAACCATTCTTCCTCGGAGTTAGGGATCTGTAACAATAAAATAAATATATAAATTAATAATGAGTAATATTCTTCTTTTCAGACTCAAAATGAGAACACAAATGATGATAGTGGTCTGGAAAAACATACACAATCTGATAATTCAGCGAATACATCAAACGAAACAGGACCAAATACACAGCAACCAGTTGATGAAGTAAATAACCCAAATGTTAAAAAATCGAGAAAAAAAAAGAAATCAAATTCTGCAGATGAAGAAATGCTTTAAAAAGCGTTTGATATGTTAAGTGAAACATCGTCATCAATAGCGTCGTCGTCATCTGACCAGCATTTTACATATGGCCAGCATATTGCCAACGAGCTGCGTAAATATGACACACGCACATTAGCACATGTGAAGCACGCAATTAACAATATTATTTATGAGGCTGATCTAGGGATGTATTCTCAATATTCTCAGAGTGGATATTACACCCAAGGTTACGAAAGTACAATAAATCACTCCCAGTCTCCGCATTATTCAATATATTCCTCAACACCGTCACCGCAGCCTCCAACACCGTCACCGCAACCCCCAACACCGTCACCGCAGCCCCCAACACCGTCACCGCAGCCCCCAACACCGTCACCGTGGTTTTCTATTCCTCCGCCTCCACCACCACCTCCGTCAGTTTAAATAATTTAAATAATAAGTAACTGTTTTAATAAAAGTACAAATGTAAAAAAAAGTTGATTTACTTACCCTGATCCAATCTTTCAGCGCCTGACATAATGCACTACAAACTTCTGGTACTATTCGTGAAATTGACTGTTTTGATACTCGAAAAAGATATTGTAGGCTTGTATATGAGTCTCCAGTAGCCAGAAATCTTAAAGTGATAGCAAGTCTTTCGGTCACTGAAATGGCATCTCGAAAGTTAGTGTCCATTCTTTTTACATGGGGCTCAATCAATGATTTTAAAAATTCGAAATCATTTGTTGTCATTCTTGTGAAATTTTTCATTGTTTCTTCGATAGCTTCGTATCTCATGTCTTCCATTAATCGCGAACTACCATGTAGCATTCTATTCATATATTTTTTTTTAATCCACCAACGAGGTTCTCGTCTCGAACGCTTATGAATAATATGATGTATGATGATAAAAGCCGCAGCTGCACGTCGCTGGCGTGATACGTCCATGGTTGCCGCGCACAAAATGATGGATCGCCTGCCGCGCTATATCAAAATGTTGAGCTTTAAATTGGCTCGCGCACCAAAACGTAGGTTTGGCGCGGTCGAACATGGCTCGCGCGGCAGCCGCGCGCAGTCGATACGCGGCTTAATAGATTGAAAATAGATTTATGTACTAAAATGGTTGGTATGAATCTAATGATTTATACCAAACATTTTACTACATAAATCTATTTTCTTTTTCCGTATCTTGAACCATATTCCGAGGCGCTCATCTAATTCCTGTAAAATGTTTACTCTATACACATTTTGTGTATACTGTAAACATTTATCCCCTTTTTCTTCCCTCGCTCTGCGCCTCTATCTCCTCGCACTCCATTAGGCGGGTGGGCTGGTAGGAGTGGACACTGCTGAGGATGCAGGGATTGATGTCGGACTTCAGTGATGAGTTTGCTTGCTCGCTTTGACTACGAGTGGTATCCAGTGAAGCCTTTCCATCCTTTAGCCACTCACAATCTCGTTGCCTACTTGCTGTTACTTGCGGTGGCCCAGCCTGAGGGTCTGCCTTCGTGGAATGGATACTTTGACGAGGAACCAGTGATTTATGTCAAATTTCAGTGATGAGTTTGCCCGCTTGCTTGGACTACCAGTGATATCTAATGAGACGTTTCCGTCCTTTAGCCACTCACGTTCTCGTGCCGACCTGCAGACCACTCCGTTTGCCATTTTTCGATCGATTGTTCAAAATTGTAATGGTTCATATTGTAACAATTGTCATAAAATTATGTTGCTAAATCCCTACTCTCTATATTGTAAATGTGAAAGTAACTGGATTCATGTCAAAATATTATAATAATTTATCTTCCTATTTAAATAATTTATATCTCTATTATAATGAGTTACCCAAAGATGTGTGTATTTAGTAACTAGGGTCCTTAGATTATATTATATTTGCATAAATAATGTGCGTTTTTGTATTACTGTAAGCTACGGATTTTTTTGTTAGTTTTTGTAAATATTGCAAAAAAAAATCACCATTAGAAAGAAAGAAAAAAAAAACAGAACCGATTACGATGAAACCTTGTAACGAAATAAATAAATGTAACATGTACCTATGTGAAACGTAAATAATATTGTAAAAAATGTAAATCACATTGTAAAAAATGTAAATTAAATTGTAAAAAATGTAAATATTATTGTAAAATATACGAATTGAAAAAAAAAAGTTTTTATTTTTCATAACAGTATTACCCTACTTGAGCCTAAGGATACTACGAGACTCAAGCCTCGATACGATATGTACTTAGGAAATGAAAATCTCATCCTCAAAACTACTAAGCCGACTTTGACAATTCTTTGATATTCAATAGGTACTTGAGCTATGATACTACGAGACTCTCAAGCCTCGATAAGATAGGTACTTAGAAAAAGAAAATCTTATCCCCGGAACTACTGAATCGATTTTGACGAATCTTCATTGATAGAAAGCTGTATCGAGGGTTGTTAAAGGCTACTTTTTATCCCGGTATCCCAATGGAATCGGTATTGACACAGGTGAAAATACGGGGCACTCAATCAAACAAACCACCGGAATTTGTTCCGACACATAGTAGCTTATAACTTTGCAAGCAGCATTAAAATTACCTTTCTATTTATTTTGTGATACTCAACACAAATAATAACGCTAAAAAATCGATACGGGTGGTTTCACCAGCGAAAATTCCATTTTAATTGTAAAATGTACCTTACCTTAGTGCCCAAAGTATAAATTCATGCCGTTCTTATTATAATTTTAAATTTGGGGTGCAAAAAAGGAATATAATAAAAATAGTCAATTTTATTTCAAACGAACACATAATACAAACAAAATTATGCGATACTGAACTAACAATATAAAAAAAATTTACTTCGAGATTTTTCTGCTAGCCGTACAAATAACGCGCAATTTAGTTCGCGTATTACACGGCGTAATGGCGGCTGTTGATTTCGCGATTGTGTTTTGT
Source organism: Idaea straminata (assembly GCA_951213275.1). Taxonomy (NCBI): domain Eukaryota; kingdom Metazoa; phylum Arthropoda; class Insecta; order Lepidoptera; family Geometridae; genus Idaea; species Idaea straminata. The sequence goes on from OX577862.1 coordinate 2,559,616, forward strand.
TTTAAATTCATTTCTAAGTGATTTATTGTGAATTGAGGGTAGCATAGTTAGTAATATGATTAGAAGTGGATATTGTAAGTGAAATAAGTGTGTGGTTTGAGTGGTTGTTCGTAAAATATGGAAATATGATGTGAGAAACCCGTTGCAGCTGATGGAAAAAATCGAATTCTGAAATTGTCATCATAATTAGAGCAACAGGTGAATAAATTAAGTTGTTTTAGCTAATGTAGTGTATCAGAAATTTCAAGCCGAACACAATGATGTCACAATTATATATCGCTAAATGTAAAATAGTGCTGAAAATAAGCATTTTTAAAGATGCCTTCCCGGATCGATTTTCTTTTGAAAAACCAGTGTCATTTCCCGTACCTAGCCCCCAGGGAGCCTGTACATACAATGGGATATAGAGGTTTCGGATGTCAAAAGGCAAACAAATGTATTACAAGGAAGTTGCTATTTATGATGTTTGGAGTGAGATCGTTCGTTTATTTCACATTAAACTTCCTAGAAGCTTGTTGTTTAACGGTCGATCCGATAAATCTATCCAATTTGTAATTCGAAACATTCACGGTATGCTATTAAAAAAATATGGAAGAGATATCGAGTACTCAGATTTTTTACAAAAAATGTGGGAACTCGATGTGGGTCTATCTTTGGGGTTATAAGGTGGAAAAAAAATGTTACAAAAATTAGAATTATTATCGATCAATCTAGAAAATTTTCAATGTCCAAGTGTAAAATGGAATTGATTCATTTGATATATTAGCTCAACGTATGGATTCGAATGTAGGTTATATTCTAGAAGTGTACTTGGAGTATCCTCAGTCTCTACACGATTTACACAATGACTATCAATTTTGTGATGAAACAAAAACACCGCCTGATGGTAAAACTAAAAAACTCTTACTAACTCTCGATAACAAACACAATTCAGGAGGTAATTTTCAAAAGTGGTCAAATCCAAATCCATAGATTATGAAGTAAGAGCACAACATTTTTCTAGGATGACTTTTTCATTGGTTCATAACAATCAAAACTAGCCAAATCCAACCTAAATCCCTCAAAAAAGTAAACAAAACCCAACCTTACGTTCAAAATTAGCCTATTCCAGATTACCTTACTTTCAAACATGGTCAGATCCGTTTGAGCCAATCACGTCGCCCCAAACTCCATCCGCCATCTTGCATTCTCCATACATTGAGCCGAGGCGTCTCGCGTAACGTGTTTTGTTTTGTCTCGTAAAAATTAGTGAATTTCTAACAGAAAAGCCTATTAAACCTAGCAAAAAAATGGAGAAAAGTGTAGAGGAAGTGCCCGGGCATCAAGCCAAGAAGAGAAAAGCTGCCGCAGGACCGAATAGTCGCGGAGAAAAGAAGAAGGAGAGGTCAGTAATTTCTCGAACATTTTGGTTAACAGCTGAGACTAGGGTTGTGCATTGCGAAACTTGGTATACAAGTTCTACGATTTTACCGATTTTTTTGCGTCGGGTTTTTTTATTAGATGGGTAGTCTCTCCAAAAACGGACAAAAAGAGGGCTACCCTATATCTCCGCCATAACGATATGTTATCCAATTTCGGTGATCCTTTTTTTTATTTCGTTTAAAGTCGGTCTTATAAAAGTTTGTTGAGGATGATGACGATGTTCGGAGTGATAAGCAGAATAGCTCCTCGAAATCTACTAGTTTATGTACATTTCATATTTTTTTTGTCTTTTTCAGGTATTCTTGTAAAAATTTGCCATCAAGATATCCGTGTAGACATAACAGCAAGGCTTATAAATGTATTAATATATCAATGCAAGATATGAAAGAATTTCATGATCAGTTTTACGCTAAAACTGTTAAATCGTATCAAGATGACTTTATTATTAAATACTGCAAAACTGTTAACCCTGCCCGTAAAAGATTAGTAAATGGAAGAGGCAATGCCAAACATATGAGCATTGTTTACAGCATGAGAGATTCTAACAAGGAGGTGATACCAGTGTGTCGAAATTTTTTCTTGAATGCTCTATCAATTAAAAAGGGTCGAGTAAGAGGAGTGTTACAGAGACACAAAAATACGGGTATGATGGCTGTCGAAAATCGTGGTGGAGATAGAAAGTCAGACAAAAACGTTAGATTGACAGAAGAAATCATTTCATTTATAAAAAAATTCAAGGGTGTTGAATCGCACTACTGCCGAACTAAAAGTCGGCGTACTTATCTACCGTCCGAGTTAAGCATAGCATCAATGTTCAAAATGTTCATCGAAGAAAATACAGAGTTCTCTCATTGTAAGGAATCATATTTTAGAAAAATATTTAACACGAAATTTAACTTAAGTTTTAGTCACCCAAGAAGCGATATGTGTTCCACATGCATAGAATTGAAGGAGAAGATCAAAATTGAAAAGGACGATTCAACAAAGGCCCAAATCCAAATTGAACTGAAAGTTCATGAAAAAAGAAGCAAATCATTTTTTAACTTCCTACAAGACACCGACCCCAAAGTAAAAATATTATCTTTTGACTGCGGTAAAAACCAACCGTTACCAAAACTCCCCGACCAAAGTACGTATTATTCCCGCCAGTTGTACATTTATAACTTTACTATAGTGATAGGTCATTCCCATGCAGATTTGACCAAAGAAAACGTATTTTCTTACGTATGGACCGAAGACGTTCATGCAAAAGGTTCAAATGAACTATCTAGTGCACTGTATCATTGCTTACAAAACAATACAGATTTCACTGGTAATGAGGTACTCCGACTAATGGCCGATGGATGTTCTGGGCAAAATAAGAACTCTACCATGATAGGAATGATTTCCAAATGGTTCAGCAGTAGCGCACCTAGGTCATTAAAAAAGGTGGAACTCATTTTCCCCGTCACGGGACACTCTTTTATTCCCCCAGATAGAGTATTTGGTATTTCTGAAAAAGAAATTAAGAAGAGAAATACCATTGTACAACCGAATGAGTATGTTGAAATCATAAAAAAACAAGCAACTGTTTTTCATCTAGATGACATAGAAGTATGTGATTGGAAGACAGCAAGTCAACAAATTCATAAGGGAACCCAAGCTTTCCATTTCAAAATAATGTCTTGCAAGAGGTTCATATTCACAAGAATGAAACGAGAACCCCGAGGAGTTATAGTGAGAGGTGAACCATTTTACCACAGTGATACTAGTGCTCGGCGTTCCATCACCAAAAAGGGAAAATATGCATCAGACATATTACCAGAGCCTATCATCTCCTCTCCTAAAATAAAAAAAGAAAAAATTGATGATGTAGATAAACTACTAACAAAACATTTTGGTAAAGAATGGACGCAAAGGGAGGACCTAAATTATTACAAAACAGTTATAGAACGTAACAGAAATAATGCTGATGCTGATACTAATGATGCAGCTGATAATAACATAGAGGAGACAATGTGTGAAGAATATGTCGAAGACCCTTGTGTTAGCGAAATTATATAGGGTTGTTTTTAAGGGTACATGATTGCTCAGATTTTTATTGATTTTAATAAATACTTACCTTTAAATTGCATTTAAACTGTTTTATTTTTCTAAAAACCCAATCTTTACCTTTGATGACATTATTTTAGACCCAGTGACAACCCTATTTGAATCATAGATGGATTGTTCAAAAGTAGTCAAATCCTGACAGTTATGTAACAAAATTGGTCAAATCCAATTCGCTTTCATTCAGAAATGGTCAAATCCACACCTTGGAAACAAAACTAGTCAAATCCTTTTTTTAATCGCGTTTTTCTCCGTAAATACAAGCATTAACTTTATTTCTGTCATTTTTCAATAACCCTGGACTTCAAAATAATCTATAGTTACCATTCTAAGCATCATAACGGAGTACATCATGATGGTACACAAAAGTCGTCTTTTCTCAATTTGGCATAAAGTGGACTTGACTATTATTGAAAATTACCTCCTGAATTATGTCATTCACTATTTAAACTTGTAAACTTTGTTTACTTATAAACGTGAATAGGCGACAACACTTATGATTAACCATATAGTCACCGGTTACTCACGATGGGCAAAACCTACAGCAAGGACAGCAAGGAAGAGATCGTCATTGCCCAAAATGGCAGTCAAGTCGAGGCGCAGATGAATCAGCAGAGCATGATGCTGCTGGTCTTAATCATCTTCATTGCGTTGACTATCCTGTACCTATTGTGGAGCGCGTGCCGCGACCGGGCGAAAAACTGGGTGAAGAAGCAGCTGACAGTCATTTCATCATTGCCAGTAGCACAGGTGCACCAGGCGAACCCTACTTCTGTAACCGTTGGAAATCCCGTGCAAACTTACGCGTAAAACCAGTGCAATAACTAGTGCAGTTTTTATTATAAGAGTAGGTTACCTACCTAAGCTAACAATGTATTAATTACTTGGTATGTTATTTGATTTGTTTATGTTAAGCAACAGGTAGCTTGTACCTACACTATTACGATGAAGGAATTTATTAAGGTACTCGCTGACATAATATAATATATAAATAATAAATAAATATTGCAGGACATTCCACACATCGCTATCTAGCCCCAAGCTAAGTAACTAGACTTGTGTTATGGGTGCTAGACAACGGATATACTACTTATACTTTTACTTATATACTTTTCTTTTGTAAATATATACTTATAATACATAGAAACAACCAGACCACAGACAAATATCTAAGCATAAATACTTGTCTGAGGCGGGAATCGAACCCGCAACCCTGTGTTTGGCAGGCCGGCATGGTGACTATTGTGCCAACTGGGTCGTCAAATATTGTAATTGCATTTAATTGAATTTTTATTTTTTGGGTAAAAAAAATAAAAAGAAGATAGCCAGTGATTAGGCTGGGAAAAACTTCCAAACTTGAAACAATGTGTGGAAAATGGATTAATTTGTGAAAAAATTTATAGAATCTTATCTTTTAATCAATCCCCATGGCTCAAACCATACATAGATTTAAACACTGATAAAAGGAAATTAGCAAGAACTTCGTTTGAAAAAGATTTTTACAAACTCATGAACCACTCAATTTTTGTTAAAACCATAAAGAAAGTAGGTAAACGGGTAGATGTGAAACTGTGTACCAAGTGGAGCGATGAGAAAACTAAAACAAAATGTAAATATGGTGCTGAAAGATATATAGCTCGTCCAAATTTCCATAGTTGTAAGATTTTCACTGAAGATTTTGTAGCAGTTAACATGAATAAAACGAAAATATTATACAATAAACCAATTTATATTAAACCAAGTTTCACCGTGCTCGAACTTTCTAAACAGGTAATGTACGATTTCCACTACTCATACATGCTACCTAAATATAAAGATAACACGCAATTACTCTACACAGATACCGATTCATTCATTTATCAAATCAAAACTAAAAAAAATTATGAAGATATTAGATGTGATTTAGCAGCTAGATTTGACACCTCTGATTTTCCCGAGAACAATGTTTATAATCTCCCTTTAGTAAATAAGAAGGTAATAGGCCTCATGAAAGATAAAAGCAATGGTTGTATCATTAAAGAGTTTATAGGTTTACGTTCCAACATGTAAAGTTATGTTTTGGAAGGTGATCTAACTATAAAGAAAAATAAAGGAACCTCTGCCCCTATTGTAAGAAAGTTAAATGTAAAATATAACAATATGTATACATTTACTAGTGATAAGCATTGTGTTTACACGCAGGTTAAAAGAAAAAAAGTACATTGCGGTTATAATGATAAGAGATTTATCACTGACGATGGAATAAACACATTGGCTTGGGGACATTATAAAATTCAATAAAACAAATATATTTTTAAATAGTAAATTGTGTTTTTTATTTATAGAACTAATTTTCTACAATCTGACTACCTCATATCCTGTTTGAGTGTGGTTGATGTCAACTAGGTCACACACCCACACAGATTGTAGGAGGCATACCACAATCAAGCATTCCCTTCCACATAATTATTAATATCAGTCTTACATCGAAATCTCAGCTGATCAGTCATCATCAACAGAAAAACCACGATTTAATAATAATGGAGGAAATATATTGCTGTTCAAAGAAATTTATTAATATGACTGGAAATGATATGGTCGATGGCCTCGCTTGTCGCATTTGTCAAGCATACAGTTTCTGTCATAGTGATTGTGTAACATATATGAATGACCTACCTTTTTTTTTACAAGTTTTTCTACAACTCAATTTGAGTATCTAAACAACATATCGTTACACCAGAGGTCAACAATCATTAATTTACGAGACATACAGCTACCGGCACCGATGTATGCATCTGACCTTGGATGCGCAGAACTCATTTTTAGGGACCGTTTGACACGAGACGCGGGGCGCGGGGAGTACGGTAGACGGTACGCGTATGCGATTGGGCATTCAGTGTTACTCTGCCTTCCGCTCTGTTACCGCGCTTGTCTGCTCTCCTAAAGTACAGTCGCGTTCGCCGTTTATTTCGTTAATTCATAAAAGGAGATCATGCAAATAGTACCCAAAAATGAAAGTGCCGGCCAACAAAAAAAAATATTTTTTTTTTATGGCAAACGATATTTTAAACATTTTTTATTATGACGGGTAACGTGTACCACCGACTTTTGAACTCATTATGTAACATCAAAAATAGCATTAAAATTATATCATCAGAATATAAATATTTGTTAATAATTAATATAAACAATGCAAAATCGTCGAAAAGTGCGTGTTGTTTATTCACGTTACTCAAAAGGATCGGCTTTATACTCTGTCTCGCTCCCCCTAACTTGTCGGTACCTGCTTCGTTCGGGATAACCGGTTCGCGCCCGCGCCGCTTCGAAAGGATCCTCGGAAGTAGTGAGTGAGTGACCATTTATTTAATTATAATTAGTTATCCATGCGACTTTGGTTACATCGGACGGCTACTTACTAATTACGATTACTAATTACCTGCGAGTTTTTATCCTAATATGGCGGAACTATTATGTACAAGGTGTCGTGAGTCTGTAGTGAATCGAAGAAGATACACCTGGACATCTCGAGAGGAGAATCATATTGAAATAGCTCAGATTATTATTCAAGAACTATTAGACCAGGAGGTACGTACATGTTTATATTTTGTTTATCTTCACATATACTTCAGATATACAGTCATTTTTTGCATTTACGCACGCTCAGACTACAGAGAGATCGCTCGCAGTGGACTTTTTTTCGCAACAACAAGCTTCGCTACAATGGCGGTCGCACCCTCTTGCGTATCCCTCCATATCTACCTACTATAGTGCAAAATAAAAAGTGAGCCTTTCTTAGTTAGGTAAACCAAAGCTTAGTATAAATAGGTTTAAAATTCAAAGGTTAAGCAATAACTTAATTATGTTTTTCTACCGGCCGTCAAAACTCAAGCCGGCTAATATTTATTACCTACCTACTTTATGGGTACCTACATACATATTTACTCGCTCGTCGTTCAGCGAGCGAGTAGTGTATTATTCGTTGTCTCGCTCGAATAAGCAAAGACTTATGGAAGTAAGATTCTTACCTGCTTACCGGTGTTCGTGTGTATGTAGGTACTTATTTTATGTGAACATAAGAGTTATGATAATAAATAAATTATAAATATGATAACAGAAGGCATAAAATATAAGATTTTATTTTGAACTAAAGACATATTTTTCAACTAAAAAGTCGAAAATGCGGTTATACAGTCCGTCTCATGTATTTAATGTGCTGGTGTAATTGTATAAATAAATCTATATTTACTTATTATTTTTCAATTTCCATTTTCAGGTTGAACCTACGGATTTCATCTGCCGACCTTGTTGGCAAAGAGCGGAGAGAACACACGAGCGAAACTTGCGAGAAGCGCGCCGTCAGGCCGAGAACGAAGACGACGATTTATTACAAGCAAATCCTGTTGCCGACAATCCGCCTACGCAGCCCTCAATTATTACTTTGCCGGGATTCGTACGTACTCCAGATACAAGACGAACTTGTGTCTTCCAACATTGTCAAAATAGTACCAGGCATCAAATTCCAGATAGCATTGTGCTTAGAATGCTTTGTCGTTACAATCTATTTTTAACAGAAAACAACCGAGTATGTGAAGAACATTTACAACTAAATATATGGCATCTGCTTGCCGTACAAGAAAACAATATTACTGAATTTAGAGCAGATCATATTGTTCGAGCCTTATCTTTATTAAGTGCTCATGTCACTATTGAATTATTGAACTTCGAAGAGTATGAAACAATAAATGATAATGAATTTCATACTTGGACGGGCCTTACTCATGCTCAATTTACTGATCTGCTGACTAAAACCACTAGTCTCAATAATAATTTAAAAAAAAAAGTAATATTGGCCACTGTACTTGTCAAACTGAGAACTGGAGATTCGAATGCTAGATTAGCTTCGATATTTAGAACCAGCGAATCCACTTTTGCGCGCATGCTAAAAACTGGACGTGAAGCGCTAATGCAAGATTTTGTTCCACTTCATTTGGGCTTTGATCATTTGAACAGAGAAGAGGTAGTCCAAAGAAATCTCACTGTGCCAGAAACACTTTTTGGTAATCCCAATAGTCCAGAAAATGAAAGAAAGGCGATAGTTATCTGTGATGGCACCTACATTTATTTACAAAAAAGCTCGAACTACTTTTTCCAGAGGAAATCATACAGTAATCACAAGTTCCGGAATTTGTTGAAGCCATTTTTGTTTGTATGTTGTGATGGACACATCATTGATGTGTCTGGACCTCACGCTGCCACCACATCTGATGCACAAGTGATGAACGACATTATCAATAATGAGAGTGACAATGGCGATGGTGTTTTTCATTGGTTTTTTAGAGAAGGCGACGTTTTCATATTGGACCGTGGCTTCAGAGATGCCGTAATACCTATGCGATCACATGGATATTCAGTACACATGCCTGAAACCAAGCTCAGGCATGAAACCCAATTGACCACAATGCAAGCGAATAAATCTCGCCTTGTTACTATTTGCCGTTGGGTTGTGGAGATCGTAAACGGTCGTTTCAAGCGAGATTTCCGGTTTCTGAGAAACGTAAACATTAATCGTGCTTTATATTATATGTTCGATTTTTTTAAAATAGCGGCTGCCTTGATCAATGCCTATCATAGATTAATAGAAGACAATGTTCATGCTCAAACGTTTTTGGAAATAATAAGTCGTCGCTTATCAATTCCTAATTTATTAGCTGATATTGTAATTACACACAATTACAATAGAAGACGAGCACAGTTTCGTCCGATGTCCGCCGATATGCCCGAGTTTGATGATTTTCCAAGGCTCACTGAAGAGGATTTGTTGCTTTTTAGTTTGGGCATTTACCAAATCAAACAAGCCAGGAGCTATTATGGCGAGCACCTGAACCCAAATGGCATATTCACCATCGAACTCGGAGATAGACTTCACAGTGAACACACTACAGAATTGGGAGAAAATGTAACCATCATAAGAGGGAGAATTCAATCGCGTCATGTGCGAGCCAGAATATATTATGTGTATATAGGAATTGATGGAAGATTGAGTGGTCGTGATGCCATAGCACATTATTATTGCACATGCAATATAGGCAGGCGAACCGTGGGTTGCTGCTCCCACACCATGTGTATAGTGTGGTATATGACGTATGCCAGACACATTCAACCCCGAATAAATCCTCCTGCACTAGGGTTAGAAAATATTATTGTAAGATCGGGGGAGATGTAATTGATATTTCCGTCAAAATAAAGTAATATGTCAATATTTTTATTTTTTTATTTATATCTAGTAGCTACCTTTGAATAGAATTAACTTGGCGTAGGTATAAGTATCCCGTAGGTTTTTGACTCACAACCTAAACATACAGAAAACAGCAAAAATAAACTATTTCCATTGATTTGCCGTAGTATGTTTGTATCCAGGAATTGATTTTTATCAATAACACTACCGATTGATATAATAATCCAGGGTGGTTTTTTTTTCAAATTCACTCATTTTTTTGTTATTTCAATGTTACATAACACGGCGATGGTTGATCGTAGCTCTTTGTTGCCATAATAAAAAATGATCAAAATGTAATTATCTACAAGATACACACATTTTTTTTTACTGGCCGGCATTTTTTTTTTTGGGTATTTTTTGTTCGAGACGTGAATGATCTCCTTTGTGTGATTTATTTTAAAAATGAAGCCAAAAGGTACGAAAGTATTCACCAGACAGGCACGTAAGATGATATTTGATGTGAACTGTTTTATTAAAACGGAATCTGAACAACTGGTTACAAAATTAAAAGAACTAAAAAATAAAATTGATCAAAGCAATAAAAACTTACAAGAAAATTTAAATGTTGCAATATGCGAATTAAAACAAATTCAGAAAAGAACACAAGTGTCTAGTGATATATCTATATTAACTGCAACCTGCAATAATTTAGAAAAAATTCAACAAGAAAGTGCCGAAAATGTCGAAGACAAATTCTCCGGAATAGATGAAATTATAAATAGTTTGAAACAAAAACAAAGGAGAACTGCAAGCGCCACACGTACATCCAAAATAACTAAGTAAAATCACCTCACAAGCAGCAGCTAGCGATGAAATGCTTACAGTCTTTAGAACTCCTGGAAAAAAACGTCCGAGACATAAACCAATTACGGATGTAGATAGTTTTGATCAGGGTGTCATCAAAAGATGCATCCACAACTTTCACTTAACTAATAATGAACTTCCAACCATAAATAAAATAATAAGAAAATTGGAGGAAGATATCAATTATCACGGCTCAGAACGAAGCTTGAGACGCATTATAAGAAACTTGGGATTTAAATGGAAACAAACCGAAAACAACAGGAAATTATTAATTGAAACTACTAATATTAGGTATCAAAGAATAGAATACCTTAGGAAAATAAAGAAATTCCGAGAAGAAGGGAGGCCAATCGTATACACAGATGAGTCCTATGTTGACTCATCCCATTCAACTCCAAAGGCATGGACAGATGGTAGTACAGAAGGACTGAAAAAACCCATTACAAAAGGGCAAAGACTCGTCATTGTCCATGCCGGGTCCGAGGCGGGCTTTGTTTCAAATGCCTTACTAACTTTTAAAGCAGGTATAAAAACAGGCGACTACCACGATAATATGAATTATGAGAACTATGAGAAATGGGTGAGGACTCAGTTAGTTCCTAACTTACCCCCAAATTCTGTCGTGGTAGTCGATAATGCTTCTTACCACAATAAACAGTGGGAGCTTGCGCCAACATCCAATTCAAGAAAAGCTGAAATGCAAGCTTGGCTTGCCGAGAAAGGTATTCCTTTCACAGACTCCATGTTGAAGCCCCAATTATATAATCTCATAAAGTGCAACAAACCTAGATTTAAGACATTTTCAATAGACAGGATATTAGCCGAAAACAATCATGAAGTTCTTCGATTGCCACCTTACCATCCTGACCTGAACCCGATAGAAATGGCCTGGTCATCAATAAAACAATATGTCGGCAGCAAAAATGTGAAATGGAATATTAACGTAATAATTGAATTAATCAATGAAAAAATTGCTTTGATGGAAACTGGCTGAGAATGGCAGAAGCTCTGTAGTAAAGTCAAAGAAATAGAGGAAGACTACGTAAAAAGCGACCATATTGTGGACGCTTTAACAGAAGAATTTATTATTCACGTCGGCGATGACAGCTCCGACAGTGATATCTCAGATGGTGGCACATCATCTGATCATGATCATTCATCTGATGATGATGATGAAGTCACTGATGTATGCATGGAAGGGGTATCGCCATTGCCAATTGATTAAATGTTTTTTAATTACTCAATTACTTTTTTTATTAATAAATTACTGAATAATATAAACTATCTTTTATTTTTCAATGTTTACTTAGGTAAATGAATCGGTAACAATCATCAACACACTAGGTTTTGCTATTAGTTTATTTGAAAGAAAAGCAAGAAAATAGTATTTCTCGTTTGTTTTTAATATTAAGGTTTCATTTTTGTTCCCGTAGTAAAACATTATTATGCCAAAAAATATTTATAATAAACCATAAATGACGAAACATAACAGAACAGTATAATTTTATTAAAACTGCAGTACGCGATTGTACGGCTGCGCAGTAATCCCCTCTCTTTTTGGCCAGGCGCATACATCGGTGCCGGTTGCTGTACGAAGAAACATATCCGCAATAGCAGAAGAAATGATGGTATCGGTGAGTAAATTTTTTTTAATTTTTAATCTTTACCGACGTTCGTTTTTGTCATATAGCTGCAGATTTCTTTTTGTTGAAAAAAAATATATTTACGAGAACCAAAGCCCTGCTGGAATTTCTTAAATTGAAACGCCTATGGCTTCGGCGTTTCGATGATGAGGGTTCTCTTGATCATAGGCGTCATCGTAGACGATCTATAATTCCGGAGAGCGCCATTCCCCGCACGATGGAAACTTATCAAGAGGCACCATTTATACCAGTGCGATTTTTTGCGGAGGAATTCGAGTGCACTTTGCAGACTGTGCGGGTTGCACTACACAAAGCCGGTGTGCACAATAGGCGACCAGCAAAAAAAATAGTGCTATCTGAAGTACAAAAAGCCGCTCGCATCGCGTTCGCTAGAGAGTTTAAAGATATTAACTTTTCACACGCCATATTTTCTGATAAAAAATCTTTTAAGTCTAGCCAGCATGGCCGACTTCATTTATGGCGTGTGAATAACACCAGATATGAGCCACGCAATGCCATATTATGAGTCGGGTCGAGTAGTGGTTAACATGTGGGACTGGATGTGTGCTGCTGGTCCTGAGGAATTGGTCTACATCCCCGAAAGAGCAACAGGGGTCAGTTATGCGCGGGTTTTGCAGAAAGCAATGTTACCTACTGTGAGGGTGGTATATCCTAAGGCCGAAGTTCCTGAAATAGTGTTTATTCAGGACAATTACCCGATACACAGCACGCGCGTAGTGTAACAATGGTTTCAGCAAAATCCCGCTATAAAAACATTTTCCTGACCCTCGCGCTCTGATAGATTTTCCACGTGCTGTGTGAGGCCACAGAGCAACCACGACGACGACGGCGCGGGCGGCGCGCGAATATTACGATTGGAGTAGTGAAGACGACGACGAAGGCGGAGACAAGTCAACTGTTGAGCCGGTAGATTCTGAATGTAGGCTAGACAAAGCCTACATTCAGAATCTACATCCGTCTCCCCGGCGTCATTGTAGGGCGCGTCGTCGGTGGGTTACCACGGCGAGAATGACAACGACGATGAGGAGCTCTCTTCGTCGCTACCGCCGAGTACGCCTGCCCCCGCAAAAAAGAAGGCGCCGGTGCCGTCATCAGCGCGGACGGACACCAGCCATCAGAGCGGATACTGCTGCCATTCGGCAAAGACTCGAGAATTGACCAAATATTTAAAAAGAACCTATAGGGTGAAGCAGTGATAGATGCCTTTAAGGTACAGTTGCCGCAGTTCTCAAAAACAATGTTCCAAATGTCATAGACAAATAATTGTACTTCTTATTGAAAGCACTCTGAGGGGAAACCTCCACAAACGTTACAGATTGCGCACGCGTTTAGGCTTTACGTGCAAAAAACTGTCGATCGAAGTGCTGTTGACACGTTATATTAACAACTGAAGAAGCAGAAACTATGCAGCCCTTGACCATAGCCTTTAGCGAACGGGATGTGAACTCCACCAATTGAAAAGAGGCAGCATAAACCAATGGAGGATATATTTAAAACGTTGATGGTAGTAAAGACGATAGAAATACAGACATTGTTATCGTTTTATGCCAAAGAGGTGCTTTTATAGTAAGCGAAGCTATGGGAATATTTGGAAAGTCACCTGAAAGGATCAACCTTATTAAAACAGGTATCAGGACCTGGGTCCATATCGCAAGAGTTTTGGTATTTCAAGAGTCACTATACCAGCGATTAGACCGAGCAAAGGCAAAATATGAAAAAGATAATGAAACAATAATGAACGATGCGAATCAAAAAGAGAAATAATTAATTTTTTACGGATCACCTGTAAAACGACAATTATGAATAGTATCAAAATGCCGCTTAAATTTTGTAGATTGACAAGTTTAATTTGTTATTCGAGTTTTAACTTTGAGGTTTGATTCATACGAACGCTTGTTTTATGGATGAATGTAAATGAACAGATAATCAGTTTGAACAGTGGAAAATGTTGGCGTCGGGATTAACGACGGACGTCCATAGCCTTTAGCAAACGGGATGTGAAGTCGATCATGAGACATTATTCGGTAGATATCGAACAGATATCGTTCACGAGATCGGAGGAACCTACTATTATGAACGTTGCGAGATTTCTCAGGAGTCTAGAGCAAAACGTAATTAGGAAGTGTAGAGTGTGTGCTTCGCGGGGAGCACAGGCAATAAAAGATAACGATGCAATAGGCGACCCATTGTTGCCACCATGTCAAGCGAGGCGTAGTAGACGCGGTGCCGCAAGGAGCAGGGAATATTATCGCAGGGGGAGAACAATTCAAAAAACTAATCCCCCTTACACAGGAGTGTCCCAGTCATTAGTCCATGTGTAATATAGGGAAACAGGGAGCTTCGGGACGTGAGGAAGATAATGTATCATATACTGGGTGTCTCAAAAGAAAGTTCACATTTGTTTTGGTTATTGCGTGAACGCAACTATTCTGAGGGGCGCGGGGGGAGTGTCAGTCGGTAGCCTGGCTCTTGGGAATTTAGTCGCTATGGAGCGTTTCTCGGGAGCGGACCGTGCGTTGTGCGTACGCGAGTTTTATAAAAACGGTAATTCGGCGACTGTAGCGCGTAGAAAATTCTGCAGCATTCGACATATTCGTCACTTGAATGATGCGCCAACCACTCGACTCATTGCAAAATGGGTCGAGAAGTTTGAAGAGACCGGTTCAACACTGGAAAAACCAAAATCCGGGCGTCCAAGATCTTCGAGAACGGTCGAAAACGTAGACAGTGTCGCCCAGTCTATTCGGGACGATCCGAACCTTTCAATTCGGAAGCGTGCTGTGGCCTTAAACGTGCACAGATCGTCATTATGCCGCATTTTGCATAAAGATTTAAAACTGCACCCGTACAAAATTCAGTTGGTGCAAGAATTAAAGCCTCAGGATGCTGGTCAGAGGCTTGACTACGTAAACCAGATGATTGAGCGCTTTCCAACGTTTACCAACATCTTCTTTTCGGATGAAGCCCATTTTCATCTTACTGGATATGTTAACAAGCAAAATTGCCGCTACTGGAGTGCAACCAATCCAAAACAAAAACATCAGACACCCCTACATTCGCCTAAAGTCACCGTATGGGCCGCAATGTCGGCGCGAGGAATTATCGGCCCTTACTTTTTTGAAGATGGAAGGGGACGCACAGTTACAGTGAATTCAGAGCGTTATGTGGAGATGTTAGACGTTTTCTTCGTGCCTGAGCTGCAGCACTTTCCTTTTTATAACCAAAGAACATGGTTCCAGCAGGACGGAGCCACTTCACACACGTCCAACAGGTCTCTGCCAAGAGTTCGTGAAATTTTTCCTGGCAAATTGATCTCCAGGAGAGGTGACATAAGTTGGCCTCCACGCAGTCCCGATTTGACACCTATGGACTTTTTCCTGTGGGGTTATCTCAAATCCAAAGTTTACGCCAACAAACCGACTTCCCTGGCACAATTAAAAGAAAATATCCGTCACGAAATCGCAGCCATCTCGGAGAATACCTGCAGAGCCGTCATAGCAAATTTTAGTGCTCGAATAAACGAATGCCGTGAACGCAACGGTTTACATTTGGACGATGTCATTTTTAAAAAATAAATTCCCAAACAGTGTATTTTAATATGTAATAAACATTTATTCAATAAACATCTTACTTTTTTTTTAATCGATTTTTTAAATGTGAACGTTCTTTTGAGACACCCTGTATAATTCTAATTATAGGTTCTCTAGCTAGACCAATGTACCTCATACTAGGAGAATTACAACAATTCTGCATTAACTATTTAAACTCATTTTAAGATCATTATCTGTCGACGCAGGAAACTCTGATTGAGCCATAAGTTACGCTTAAGAACAATAAACGCAGTATTCTATACGGTGTCCCATAAATTCGAAAGCTGACCGACAGCGTTGCACAAGGTTTACAAGCTGTTTAGAAATAAGGGGTACCATCTATTTTATTAGAAAGTGCGCACGCACACACCCACACCGCGGAAGAAAGCGGTTATGGAACTTAAGGGTAAGACATTGCGGGAAGATGAAGAGATTGGAGTGGGGCCCAGGCCGTCAGCGGTAGGGACCAGCGGCTTAGTCGGAAATCGAGGTTAAGAGAAGAGACATTTGGTTTCGATCTTGCTTAAGGAGCAGATGTAAAAACAGTTTCGTATCGATTTCGAAGCATTGTTAATTAGCATTAGAGTCCAACGCGGGACGAAGTCGTGGTAGAGTTTTCTAGTCTCTACCCTTCGAGTTGAAATATAATCATAGATACACGTAAATAAGGTAGAATCTAAGTGACACGTGTTTATCCCCGCCGGCGTATTAGTAACGTAAAAGCGAAGACAAGTACTACTTGGCCATACTGTCTCCCATTGATTATATTGGTTATACAGGTTGACTACTGTACTCTACTTTTATTTTTAAAGTACTAGACTGACCTTAAACATAAGAGCAAGTTGAGGTTAACAAAACGGAGGCAGGATGCTTTGGGTACTGGTGGTAGTTCTTGTAGCCAAGGCGATCTCACCAAAGTAGACAAGAAAATTTTGGATATCATCGGAAAGCAAGCTGTATATGGTGACAATACACACAGAGTGCCTGTATTTGTAAGTACCGACAAGTCCAAAATTAATAGTTTAATTATAATTTTTATTCTTTAGATTCCTGACACTGAATCTGGAAACAGGAAATAGTTACAGATGATGATCATTCAATTACATCATTTATGTTATACCTATTACTAATTTTTTTTTAAATATGAATATTATTAACCTTTTCAAACTCACACTTTTTGTATTCATAGTCCGATTTGAACGGGTGAAGGAACACATAGCCGCGGTCACGAATTGCAAGGTGGAGAAGTCGGCGATTGCCGAGCATTTATTGTTTATCAGGACCAAACCACTGGATTGAGTTGAATGCACCGCGTGTCCTTTCCAATGAACGACATTACTACCCTAGGATTGTACGTGAAGCGGTTGAAATGAAGAAACATGATAATTTCAACCGGGAAAGTGGATACAAGCTCTCATCTACGTGGAATCCAGTGATATAAATGTGCAAGTGTCGCGAGATATCTCCGGATATATCTTCGGATATAGTCAGTGTGGTGTGCCGCGGCCCTTATGACTGTTGACAATAACTGTTTATAAAATCTAGCGTCGGTACTCGGCCGAGTAACCGAGGGTAGGCCCTCGGTTACTACCCTCAACTATCAACATGAGAGGACAACGCTCGCCACTACTCCAGTCTCCTCGCGATCATGACTATTGTAACATAGTCGAAACGTCGACGTAAGAGAAATAAAAATAATTACTATGAAAATTATTTTCAAAATCTATATGCGAGGTATTAGTGATGAGCTTTCTGTGGTTAAATCTCTCTACTTGTGGTTAACTCTCCTTCACCAAGAGATCATTCAAGCTGAGTTTGTAAGTTACTATTATTTTTTTAATTTTGTCATAGAAGCCCATTTAAGACTACTGTCCCCATTGAAGGACAGGCTGGAGCCCGTCTATTTGACGTGTTTCGGTTCCAGGCCACGCCAAATTCTTCTTCAAACGGCGACGGCTGGGATAGTAGCGATGATGAACATAGATATGAAATTCAAGAACCAATTTGGCGTAAACGTGACGTTTCTTATGATATGCCTTCAATTGAGTGTAATGTTAAAAAACATAGACAGCAAACAATAGACGAACTCAAGAACCTAGCTCCAATCAACATTTTTGAAAAGATATTCGTTGTGGAAGTCATGGATATGATTTTGAGAAACACTAAGAGACCTGAACACTAAGGTCTGTTGAAGACCTGAAAACATTTTTTCGGTATTTTGCTTTTGACTGGATACCACAGTTTTTCACCGAGTTTACTGGTTTTCATTAATTATAGCCTTGCTTTGAGAAATATCACACATGAGCCCATTATCCCTATTTGAGAACGCTTTCTTTTTTGCTATTTTCATATCTATAATATCTTCTTAATTTACTATAATTATTTATCTACATAAAAATAATAACACGACAATATTTACAAGTCCCTAACATGTAGGTACAATGGATACGAGCCTGCGAGTGAATCTATTAACTAGTAGAAATAGGTACCTACCTGACTAGCTGCCGTCCGCCGCAAGCGCAGCGATCGATGCGCCTGCGCCGGCCGCCAGTCGGTCCCGAGCTATACTGGTGACCCCTCGTCCGAACACCATGCCCAGCAGCAGCAGTGACACCGCAGATACAGCCAAGGAAAACCAACAAGATGGCGTTAACGTAAAACCGCGTGGCAAGCTGTGCGTTTCCATTGACCGCGACAACGCATCCGACGACCCGGACGGGCAAGACCCGGAGGTGAAAACGGAAACGCAAAAATACAAAAAGCGCGTGTCCATTGACCGCACCAGTCGCAAGCCCGAAATAAAAGTCGCAGCATTTTCCGCCGAGGACCCCGAAATATGGTTCGCACTATTGGAAGGACAATTCCGGTCTCACCATATCACAGACGACGACTGTATGTATAACGCCGTTGTAACTAACCTCGATGTACATAATGCCAAGGTAGTGAAGGATGTCATTTTAAACCCTCCGCCCCGGTTTCGCTACAGAAAGGTAAAGACGGAGTTAATCAGACGACTTACAGTGTCGGCCGACAAGAAAATCGAGCAACTACTTAAGCGTAATATGGCTCTCTCAACCAAAGATCAGGAAAGACTCATGAAAATGACTCACCTATTTGAGAAAGCCAAAAAACGGTGTATGGAGATCCATGATCCATTATCTCCAGAAGCAATTCAAATTGAATCCCTGACACTCACTGACGTGTTAGGAATGGATTGCCTAAAGGAAAAGAAATGTAAGATGTCCCCACAATTACTGGAAAGCGCAATCCTTGAGTATATCGTTACTCAACCAAAAGGTAGTGTTGAGAAGAGAAACATCGAGAGCAATACAAGTATATATACAGAACTTTCAAATGAAAACTCAGAACCACCATCATCAGTCACCTCTGCTTTCACTAAGACTCAATTAATATTCCCAATAAGAGAAACTAAGGGCTCTGATGTTTCTGAGGAAGAGGAAGAGGATCCTTTCGATTCCTATGAGACACTGAGTAAAGACAGTCAAGAGAGAAAATCACGTTCACATACCTATCCGAACCTCCCTCATGTCAGATGCCCTAAGAAATTATATATAAGTACTCTGAAGCTTAATTACTTAAATGCTGTATACTTTACTGACCCGGCTGCCTACCCGGAAAGTTGGGAAACATTAAAAAAGTTTGATCCTATACAGGCCCGGCACTCATTGAATCAGACTTTTATAAAATTTGCCAACAAAAGATGGGCAGCTCAGGGGATCGCTATTAAAGAAGGAGAAACTGCAGTTGATCTATTCAATATCAATGAAATAAAAAGTTCCTTAACTGAGACAATCGACAAGCATCTCGGAACACTTACTAGCTCCAGGACTGTTCCCGAATCCAATTCTGAGGCTAAGCATGCAGATTTACTGGATAAATCTGTTGTTCGATTAGAAGAGCTTTATCGAAGGCTCAACTCGGACCTAGTTAAATTAAGAAACACAGATACTGTCCCTCAAAGGTCAGTCCCCATTACTCAACCTGGAATAAGCAACACAGGGCTAATATACCACCCAACCAGTCAGACCACATTTCATAGGGAGAGGGACAGCGATGATGACAGCAACGAGATAAGATTTTAAAATAGTTTAATTGACATTAATAGGAATTGTCCAGCAGAAGAATAGATTTAATAAGTGAAAAAATACAGGTTAAGAAAAAACCGACAAAAAGACATAGTCTTAATCAACATGTTTAAGCTAGTGTTGCCCAAATTCAGTCTTGGTCTTGCAGTCTTGGTCTTGTTCTTGCGTTTTTGCAAGACCAAGAACAAGACCGCGTATTTTTAGCAAGACCAAGACCAAGACTGACCGTGCAAGACTTGAGCAAGAACAAGACATAGCCTGCAAGACTCTTGCGTGTTGCAGCTAGGACTTAGCGCTATTTCACGGAGTAGTTAGGTGTAACAGTTCGGTGTATAGGTAGGTAGGTACGCTTAGGAATTCTATGAGACGCAAAAAACTATATCAAAGAATATGAAAAACTGGACCTATGCGCATTACGACTAATACCATAAACATAGCGAATAAAAAAATATCTATTAAAATCAAACTGAGTGCATGCATAGTTATGTTTTAACCATCGGCACTTTGATAATGCGGCATCAAAGGTTTTGTACTTACTTCTCAAAGAAATTTGCCGCTTTTCGGAAGTACAACGGTACGGAAGGTTATGATACACGCGCCGGCGGCTTCTTTTGAAATCTAAAACAATCGTTGCCGCCGCGCCGAAATCATAACATTTGACACTATTCATGCAAAATAATTTCGAATTTTAAGAGTACCTACAGGTGTTCCAAAGAATAAATAAGTTTCAGAGTGCTTAGAATGAAAATGAATACATTATACTGATCACGCAAGTAGTATTATGATTAGGATAAAATGGTAAGGATAGGTAGTAGATGTCATAATAATTCATTCTAGTAAGTAATTATAATATTGATTACTTATATGGTTTTAAACTAATTACTTAGGTACTATTATTGTACATTTAGTCATTATATTTCTTAAGTTTTTACAAGAAAAAATAGCAAAAAAGTGTTCGAATATCTCTGAGAGAGATGATGAGAGTAAGTATTTACTAGCTGTGCCCGCGACTTCGTCCACGAGGAATAGTAACTTTGGAGGTATAGTGACGTTCAGGATTTATTTATTTATTTTAAAACTTCTGTCATCAAACATACAAACGAACTCTTCAGCTTTATAATATTAGTATAGATGTACGCCAAAACATTCACTTATATGTAAAGAATAGTGATTGGCACTAATTCTTTACATATATTTTATTCACGGGTCGCGTCTGTACAAGTAGGTAATATTTAGTGTGTGTTTGTACGCCGCATGCGGCATCGTTCGATTTGCGGCGGCATCCTTTTCATAGAGCCGGCACGTGGCGAGGCGGCGCGGTAGAAAGCAAGGAAACGTACTATAAATGAAGGAATTATTTTAATTCCAGTCATTTCCAATTGAGCTGTGCTTCGATTCTAACTTAATAATTGTTTTTACTAATTCTCGTTGTTTTCTAAAAACGTATCACGTGTACAATTTAATATGAGTGACGAAGATTCAAATTATTCTAGTCCGAGTAACGAGAGTTTGAGTCACAGATCTAAAAGACCCAAAAGCAAATTTGAGGAGTTTTTCGAAATAATTCATGCATCCCAAACTGCCTTGTGTAAATTGTGCCAACATAAAAAGATTGAAATAAAAATGAAAAACAGAAACACTTCAGGCTTAAGGAAACATCTAATGTCTTTCCACAAAAAGGAATCAGAAATATTTCTTCCTGTTAAACCAAAATTAAGTGGAGATATCACAAGCTTTTTAGTAACCGCTGGAAGAAGTGGACAGGTAAGAATATTTTTTTAACAGTTAAAAGAATTTTAACTCCGCGTAGCTATTCATGCGATACTTTCAAAAACGCCATTAACTTACGTAAGTATTTTTGAGTTAGTGGTGTTTTCATCTAGGGGTGCGACATATTAAGTATGTAATTATCGTCTTAAATATTTTTTATAAACACCCATATTTTCATTTAATCGGCCAGTAACAACTTAGTACTTTATTTTGGTAAATTACAGTACAGTGCAACCTTAATATAACAAATATCAATTTAACGATTTTCTCGATTTAACAACAACAAACCTCCTCCTCTTATACGCTCAAACCTAGTATGTTTTAAATAATAACACAAGATTTATTGTTTTGTTTCAGTCGGAAAACAGCTGTGACAACATCACGACAGCTACAGTTGATTGGGTGGTGAAAAAATATCTTCCCTTCTCATTTTTCGATGACGAAGCTACACAAGTATATTTTCGACGTATTTGCCCTAATATGGTGTTTCCTAAAAGGTCTACACTTAGAAGGAAAGTCAAAGAGCGATTTGAAGAGCTCCAATTGAATCTCAAGGAACGACTTCAACAATTATCATCTAAAATGTCGTTTACCATTGATGGGTGGACGTCAATTGCTGGTAGGAGTTACTACGGGGTTACTATTCATTATATAGACAACGAATGGAAGTATCGATCTGTAGTTCTTGATTTTATACCATCACGCGGTCGACATACTGGGGAAGATATTGCAACGATTTTCCATGAATGTTTATTGGAATATGGCATAATTGATAAAATACAAGGTATCACGGTCGACAACGCAACTGCAAATACCAAATTTATGTATGAACTGGGCAAACAGCTGCCGCCACACTTTGATTCAGGCAATCAACATTTCCGGTGCTTTGCTCACATTTTAAACCTTGGTGTACAAGATTTATTAAAGACCTTAGCATTACACTGTGAGTCTGACACTAACGCGCAAGATCAGCAGTACGAAGACTATGCAGACGAAACTGAGGATGAGGAAGATGAAGAATCTGCACCAAATATTGCTGACTCGCGTACATCTGTAACAAAGTTACGCAGTATTTCCAGTAAAATAAAAAGAAGTGAGATAGTGAAGAAGAAGTTTCAGTCTGCTTGTGAAGCAGCTGGCGTGCCATCAAATCTAAATGCCATTCTTGACTGTCCAACGAGATGGAATTCCACACATGATATGATTGGATTTGGTTTAAAAGTGAGAGCGGGCATTGACATATTGTGCAGTTCTGTCACCGAATTGAATGATTTTCAAATCACAGCTAATGAATGGCAGGTACTCGAAAAATTACATAAATTTCTAATAAACTTTAAACTTTTAAGTACAAAACTTGGTGGAGACAAATATGTTACGTTACCGCTAGTCATTGTATCATTTAATCTCTTGCTAGATAAAATTGAATCCATGGTAAAACAGTTAGATGAGAAACCTAATCGATCTGAAGTGGATGAAAGGCTCATTCTAGCTTTCCAAGCAGCTCGAGACAAAATGCTTAAACATTACAAGAAGAGCAACTGGATTTATTGTACTTCTTTAATTTTAGACCCAAGGCATAAGGCTCAGACTTTTGACCTGACAATGTGGGGGAAGCAACTTAAAACAGAAAGTCTGCGCAAGTTCAATGAACTTTATGAAGAATATAAAAGTCTACACTCACTGAACAAATCTCTGGAATTACCAGAAAAAGACAATAAAGTATGTGATGAAGATGAAGACGTAATAGACTTTGATAAACTCTATGAATGTCCCTCGACGTCATCTGGATCTTGTCTTCAAGGCTTAGTGATAGACGAGTTGGAGGAGTACCTGAGAAAACCAAGAACTGCCAGCTCGGAAGACATTTTAGATTGGTGGAGGACACATGAGACAGAGTATCCGATTTTATCGAAAATGGCCCGTGATTTTCTCTCAATACCTGCAACTTTAGTACCTGCTGAGAGGTTATTTTCTAAAGCATCATTAGTAATTAGAAAACATAGAAATAGGTTAAGTGATGAGTCAGCCACATGGTTACTTTGTATTAATTCTTGGTCAAAAGAATTGATATAAAGTATCATAACCTAATGATAAAGCTGTTGATTTGTGTTGTATTTTATTTTTTATTCAAATAAATGATAAATCGTAAAACTCTTTTATTAAATTTCTTATAAGTTGAGGGTTTAATCTCTTTCTAGACAGATAAGTATTGTTCTTTAAAATACAGTCAAGTTATTGTAATTAATTTGTTTTTTTACATGTTTTAGCAAATGTAAGCTTATAAATCATAAATGTTTATTAAGAAACAGTTACTTCCATGGAAAACGACATATAGGTCAGTTGATTTTTCGAATTTCTTATCAAATCTTCAGTTATTTATTAATATGCTTGATCTATGGCTATGTTAATTCAAGCTCACAATGTTCCAATTCTAATACGTTTTTCTAAGATTTAAAGTAAACTTTAATAAATAGTAATAGACTAATAGGTAATTGCAAGACTTGCAAGACTCTTGCTGCAAGACCAAGACCAAGACCAAGACTGGGAGCGCAAGACAAAAACCAAGACCAAGACCAGGTGTATTGGCGCAAGACCAAGACCAAGACTGGCTAAGTCTCGTCTTGTTCTTGCATTTGGGCAACACTAGTTTAAGCTTATTGTAATTACCCTCCTTGTGAGTATTATCAATCAGGTACATCTTAGTAAAGATGGGTATGTCACTATAAAGAATGGACCAATGAGAGGTGCTATGGTAGATCAGTATGATAGGCAAGTTCTGCTTATTAGGCTTAAATCTCCACCATTAGTAAGATGGATAAGCAAAGAATGAGAAACCAAGACATTAAGAGTTTTAGGTAATATTGAGATACATTTTCAGAAGCAATTTAAAGATGCCTTAGCTTTTCAATCAGAATTAATAGCTTCTCCCTATCCGGTCAGGGATGACTCGGGGAATGGGAGGATAATTGATATCAGGGGTTTACATCGTCAGAAGCGACAGATATGGCGCGCACTATTCTCATTCTTACGATTAGCAAGACCGGCGGCAAGAGTAGCAGGAAAGATTACTAAATATGGCCGGTTTTTAAAAGTCGTTAAATACGGGGGTTATGCGGCATCTGCAGCGGTATTCGCATATGAACTCGCCGATATTTTTGGAGCGATTCCGGACTATAAATATAATGAAGTGACCCAACAGTTAGCTCTGATGCATGAGAACCGTATAGAAGACTTAAAAGCCATGAAGAATATAACTCTTCTCTCAGTAAACTCCCAGACTGCAATTAAAGATCTAACAATAGAAGTTGACAATGCTTTAGGACAAGCTAAAGATAGGACTGAGCTATCCATTCTAATTTCCCAAATCTTTTCATCATACCTTCAACAACTCACAACAGGGTTGATTCTTCTAATGAACGGGAAGATCCCATCTTTTTTCTTATCCCTCGAAACTCAGATACTCTGGCTAGAGACCAAACTTCCAGGGGTCTTATTGAATGAGATAAGCTCAATCACTCCTCATCTGTCAGTTACACTTAAAGGGGTAGATAGTGAAAACAATCAGTTAATCATTCTTGTTGAGGTCCCGAAACTCACATCTAGTTTTCAAATCTTAAATTTTGTCGAATGGGAGCCAGAAGTTGTGTCAAATAAGACGTGTTATACATCCCCCCGTAAAATGCTTTTCCTTGCTTTTCCACCAGGACTAGAGACAAATGAAATTAAGAACCCGTTGTTAATTGACCCAGATTCTTGTCAGACAGAGGGGTACATCATGTGCGAGTCCGATTCAATACTGGACCACATACCGGGGCTATCTCAAAACAGATTATGTACCAAACTAAAAAGTATGCGAGTTAAACGTCAAATAGAGAATCTCTTCGAGGCTGCCAATGGGAAGAGGACAATTCGGGAAAAGGACATTTTGAGAAAGGGACAATCTGGGCAAGGGACACATAAACCTGAACGCCGACGCCTTGGGGATTTTATGAATTCGATTGGAGAGCTTTATCGAAGGCTCAACTCGGACCTAGTTAAATTAAGAAACACAGATACTGTCCCTCAAAGGTCAGTCCCCATTACTCAACCTGGAATAAGCAACACAGGGCTAATATACCACCCAACCAGTCAGACCACATTTCATAGGGAGAGGGACAGCGATGATGACAGCAACGAGATAAGATTTTAAAATAGTTTAATTGACATTAATAGGAATTGTCCAGCAGAAGAATAGTTTTAATAAGTGAAAAAATACAGGTTAAGAAAAAACCGACATAAGACATAGTCTTAATCAACATGTTTAAGCTTATTGTAATTACTCTCCTTGTGAGTATTATCAATCAGGTACATCTTAGTAAAGATGGGTATGTCACTATAAAGAATGGACCAATGAGAGGTGCTATGGTAGATCAGTATGATAGGCAAGTTCTGCTTATTAGGCTTAAATCTCCAAGCGACGTACTGAAGGATTCCATTAGTAAGATGGATAAGCAAAGAATGAGAAACCAAGACTACCAAGAAATATTAAGAGTTTTAGGTAATATTGAGATACATTTTCAGAAGCAATTTAAAGATGCCTTAGCTTTTCAATCAGAATTAATAGCTTCTCCCTATCCGGTCAGGGATGACTCGGGGAATGGGAGGATAATTGATATCAGGGGTTTACATCGTCAGAAGCGACAGATATGGCGCGCACTATTCTCATTCTTACGATTAGCAAGACCGGCGGCAAGAGTAGCAGGAAAGATTACTAAATATGGCCGGTTTTTAAAAGTCGTTAAATACGGGGGTTATGCGGCATCTGCAGCGGTATTCGCATATGAACTCGCCGATATTTTTGGAGCGATTCCGGACTATAAATATAATGAAGTGACCCAACAGTTAGCTCTGATGCATGAGAACCGTATAGAAGACTTAAAAGCCATGAAGAATATAACTCTTCTCTCAGTAAACTCCCAGACTGCAATTAAAGATCTAACAATAGAAGTTGACAATGCTTTAGGACAAGCTAAAGATAGGACTGAGCTATCCATTCTAATTTCCCAAATCTTTTCATCATACCTTCAACAACTCACAACAGGGTTGATTCTTCTAATGAACGGGAAGATCCCATCTTTTTTCTTATCCCTCGAAACTCAGATACTCTGGCTAGAGACCAAACTTCCAGGGGTCTTATTGAATGAGATAAGCTCAATCACTTCTCATCTGTCAGTTACACTTAAAGGGGTAGATAGTGAAAACAATCAGTTAATCATTCTTGTTGAGGTCCCGAAACTCACATCTAGTTTTCGAATCTTAAATTTTGTCGAATGGGAGCCAGAAGTTGTGTCAAATAAGACGTGTTATACATCCCCCCGTAAAATGCTTTTCCTTGCTTTTCCACCAGGACTAGAGACAAATGAAATTAAGAACCCGTTGTTAATTGACCCAGATTCTTGTCAGACAGAGGGGTACATCATGTGCGAGTCCGATTCAATACTGGACCACATACCGGGGCTATCTCAAAACAGATTATGTACCAAACTAAAAAGTATGCGAGTTAAACGTCAAATAGAGAATCTCTTCGAGGCTGCCAATGGGAAGAGGACAATTCGGGAAAAGGACATTTTGAGAAAGGGACAATCTGGGCAAGGGACACATAAACCTGAACGCCGACGCCTTGGGGATTTTATGAATTCGATTGGAGAGCTTTATCGAAGGCTCAACTCGGACCTAGTTAAATTAAGAAACACAGATACTGTCCCTCAAAGGTCAGTCCCCATTACTCAACCTGGAATAAGCAACACAGGGCTAATATACCACCCAACCAGTCAGACCACATTTCATAGGGAGAGGGACAGCGATGATGACAGCAACGAGATAAGATTTTAAAATAGTTTAATTGACATTAATAGGAATTGTCCAGCAGAAGAATAGTTTTAATAAGTGAAAAAATACAGGTTAAGAAAAAACCGACATAAGACATAGTCTTAATCAACATGTTTAAGCTTATTGTAATTACTCTCCTTGTGAGTATTATCAATCAGGTACATCTTAGTAAAGATGGGTATGTCACTATAAAGAATGGACCAATGAGAGGTGCTATGGTAGATCAGTATGATAGGCAAGTTCTGCTTATTAGGCTTAAATCTCCAAGCGACGTACTGAAGGATTCCATTAGTAAGATGGATAAGCAAAGAATGAGAAACCAAGACTACCAAGAAATATTAAGAGTTTTAGGTAATATTGAGATACATTTTCAGAAGCAATTTAAAGATGCCTTAGCTTTTCAATCAGAATTAATAGCTTCTCCCTATCCGGTCAGGGATGACTCGGGGAATGGGAGGATAATTGATATCAGGGGTTTACATCGTCAGAAGCGACAGATATGGCGCGCACTATTCTCATTCTTACGATTAGCAAGACCGGCGGCAAGAGTAGCAGGAAAGATTACTAAATATGGCCGGTTTTTAAAAGTCGTTAAATACGGGGGTTATGCGGCATCTGCAGCGGTATTCGCATATGAACTCGCCGATATTTTTGGAGCGATTCCGGACTATAAATATAATGAAGTGACCCAACAGTTAGCTCTGATGCATGAGAACCGTATAGAAGACTTAAAAGCCATGAAGAATATAACTCTTCTCTCAGTAAACTCCCAGACTGCAATTAAAGATCTAACAATAGAAGTTGACAATGCTTTAGGACAAGCTAAAGATAGGACTGAGCTATCCATTCTAATTTCCCAAATCTTTTCATCATACCTTCAACAACTCACAACAGGGTTGATTCTTCTAATGAACGGGAAGATCCCATCTTTTTTCTTATCCCTCGAAACTCAGATACTCTGGCTAGAGACCAAACTTCCAGGGGTCTTATTGAATGAGATAAGCTCAATCACTCCTCATCTGTCAGTTACACTTAAAGGGGTAGATAGTGAAAACAATCAGTTAATCATTCTTGTTGAGGTCCCGAAACTCACATCTAGTTTTCGAATCTTAAATTTTGTCGAATGGGAGCCAGAAGTTGTGTCAAATAAGACGTGTTATACATCCCCCCGTAAAATGCTTTTCCTTGCTTTTCCACCAGGACTAGAGACAAATGAAATTAAGAACCCGTTGTTAATTGACCCAGATTCTTGTCAGACAGAGGGGTACATCATGTGCGAGTCCGATTCAATACTGGACCACATACCGGGGCTATCTGAAAACAGATTATGTACCAAACTAAAAAGTATGCGAGTTAAACGTCAAATAGAGAATCTCTTCGAGGCTGCCAATGGGAAGAGGACAATTCGGGAAAAGGACATTTTGAGAAAGGGACAATCTGGGCAAGGGACACATAAACCTGAACGCCGACGCCTTGGGGATTTTATGAATTCGATTGGAGAGCTTTATCGAAGGCTCAACTCGGACCTAGTTAAATTAAGAAACACAGATACTGTCCCTCAAAGGTCAGTCCCCATTACTCAACCTGGAATAAGCAACACAGGGCTAATATACCACCCAACCAGTCAGACCACATTTCATAGGGAGAGGGACAGCGATGATGACAGCAACGAGATAAGATTTTAAAATAGTTTAATTGACATTAATAGGAATTGTCCAGCAGAAGAATAGTTTTAATAAGTGAAAAAATACAGGTTAAGAAAAAACCGACATAAGACATAGTCTTAATCAACATGTTTAAGCTTATTGTAATTACTCTCCTTGTGAGTATTATCAATCAGGTACATCTTAGTAAAGATGGGTATGTCACTATAAAGAATGGACCAATGAGAGGTGCTATGGTAGATCAGTATGATAGGCAAGTTCTGCTTATTAGGCTTAAATCTCCAAGCGACGTACTGAAGGATTCCATTAGTAAGATGGATAAGCAAAGAATGAGAAACCAAGACTACCAAGAAATATTAAGAGTTTTAGGTAATATTGAGATACATTTTCAGAAGCAATTTAAAGATGCCTTAGCTTTTCAATCAGAATTAATAGCTTCTCCCTATCCGGTCAGGGATGACTCGGGGAATGGGAGGATAATTGATATCAGGGGTTTACATCGTCAGAAGCGACAGATATGGCGCGCACTATTCTCATTCTTACGATTAGCAAGACCGGCGGCAAGAGTATCAGGAAAGATTACTAAATATGGCCGGTTTTTAAAAGTCGTTAAATACGGGGGTTATGCGGCATCTGCAGCGGTATTCGCATATGAACTCGCCGATATTTTTGGAGCGATTCCGGACTATAAATATAATGAAGTGACCCAACAGTTAGCTCTGATGCATGAGAACCGTATAGAAGACTTAAAAGCCATGAAGAATATAACTCTTCTCTCAGTAAACTCCCAGACTGCAATTAAAGATCTAACAATAGAAGTTGACAATGCTTTAGGACAAGCTAAAGATAGGACTGAGCTATCCATTCTAATTTCCCAAATCTTTTCATCATTCCTTCAACAACTCACAACAGGGTTGATTCTTCTAATGAACGGGAAGATCCCATCTTTTTTCTTATCCCTCGAAACTCAGATACTCTGGCTAGAGACCAAACTTCCAGGGGTCTTATTGAATGAGATAAGCTCAATCACTCCTCATCTGTCAGTTACACTTAAAGGGGTAGATAGTGAAAACAATCAGTTAATCATTCTTGTTGAGGTCCCGAAACTCACATCTAGTTTTCGAATCTTAAATTTTGTCGAATGGGAGCCAGAAGTTGTGTCAAATAAGACGTGTTATACATCCCCCCGTAAAATGCTTTTCCTTGCTTTTCCACCAGGACTAGAGACAAATGAAATTAAGAACCCGTTGTTAATTGACCCAGATTCTTGTCAGACAGAGGGGTACATCATGTGCGAGTCCGATTCAATACTGGACCACATACCGGGGCTATCTCAAAACAGATTATGTACCAAACTAAAAAGTATGCGAGTTAAACGTCAAATAGAGAATCTCTTCGAGGCTGCCAATGGGAAGAGGACAATTCGGGAAAAGGACATTTTGAGAAAGGGACAATCTGGGCAAGGGACACATAAACCTGAACGCCGACGCCTTGGGGATTTTATGAATTCGATTGGAGAGCGTTTCCGAATACTCCGATTTAACCTGAGTCGAAGCGGGAAACGTTTTCAAACAGTAATGTTGGTCCGACAATGCTATGTGTCAATTTATATATACGATAACACAATCTAAATTAGAGAGAGCTGCACCACAAAGACCAGGGGGGCTAAAAAGGTTTTATTGAGCAATTCTGCCAGAAGCAGATCATTTCCTGAATTCCTTGCAGATCTGTAGCAATTCCTCTATTTTTCGTAAAATGGTCTTTTGTTACAGCAATTCTCCTACAATTCAATTCATACGCAGATTCACATTTGGAGTAAATGTTGCCATATGACAATATTAAAAACCGGTGATTTACCGGTTTTTTAACCTATTGTTTTTTCTATTAAAACATAATGTTTTACCAATTATATTGAATATATAACTGATTTATGTATCAATTTATAAATTACTATGTAAACTACTGCATAAAATAGCCAAAAATCTAAAAAAAATAATTAAATTAATAATGTATTTCCGACTGGCAACAAGCAACAAGTAAACAAGGTAGGTACTTTGTACAAAAAAAACATGTCAACATAAATAATCTTCAAGTGGAATTGGAATTAAAAAATACGTAATAAATTAATCTCCGTGTTGAAGTTTTAAGTGGATTCTTTCATTTTGAAAACTTAAGTGATTGTGTTATAGTTATCGAAACTGAAAAAAAAGGGCCACTCATGTATTACGTTGAAAGAGTCGCGTGTGAAACAGTGTTGCAAATGCTTTCATTCGTTTCGTACGTGAGAACTTTACAATTTTATTACTTCAAGGTAAGTTAATAAGTTTAGTAAATCGTTACAATAAACCTACGAAGAATAAGGTTTACATTTCATAGTGCAGAGATTTCAATACCTAACCCCTACATAATTCTAATTTTAGCAATGGAAAGTCGTTCTGCTAGGGTGTCAGAAGTGCAGTGGAACATTCTGCTGGATTTCCTAGCGAGTAACCCGGATCTCGCAAAGACAAGGGGCTATAACAACACAGCAAGGGGGAGAGCTAATTCGGCACGACTTTGGAGTGAGGTAGCTGCTAGGCTCAACGCTGAAGGGTCCGGCACAACAAAAACACCAAAGAATTGGTCAATTGTAAGTATCTCAATACCATTTGTAAACTGCCTAACTAAAATGTTATCAAAATTATTATAACAGTCATCAATTGTCTTTTCTTATAAATTTTTCAAACTTACTATCTTTATTCATAGTAAAAATATATTATTCCTTATAATTATTATTGTGTCTTTCTCTTTTTAGTATGTCAGCAACCACAAAAGTAAATTAAAAAAGATAGTTGCTGACATAAATACGGAAATCAGTGGAACGGGTGGAGGGCCCGCTGCTACGGAATCTCCTCAGTCCTCAAGAGAAAACATGCTACAAAACAACAAAATAAAATTACAAAGAAATGTAAGCAATCTGAAGGCTCATGTACAGGACAACTATTAAGACTTAAGGTTGAAGGTCGGCATATCATGATAGGTACGAGTATTCTGACCATATAAGTATAGACAATGTATTCCGCAGAGAAACCTGAGAATTCCAGAAGCACTGTATTGAAATGAAGAAAATTTGTCATTCTTAGCACATATAACATTCATAAGAGCTCAAACTTTTTGACTCAGAGGCAATCTTACAGCATGCACAAATTGCAAAACTTGTTCAAGCCGTTGACGGATACATAATAGACGTAAAAGGACCATACGCTGCAATGAAAACGAATGCTCAGACAATGAATGACGAGGAAAACCCCTTGAACATATTGCTTCATCCCAATGGTGTATTTATTTTAGACCGTGAGATTAGAAACAGTTTGGACAGTATTGAAACATGTGGCTATGAATACTACGTTCCTCCAACGAAGAACCCGAAACATTTGCTGACTACTTCTAGTTCTGCAGCGAACGATTACTGATAGGTAACAATATGCCGATGGGTAGTGGAAGTGGTTAACGGGAGGAATAAGAGATTTTAAGCTGTTTCGGCAAATATATTTTAATAATACAATGCCTAATATGTTCGTGGACTTTAAGATTGCAGCAGCAACAACAAACCACTTCCACGTGTCAATAGCAGATAGCCAATCCACAAGCTTAAAAAGCAAAGAATACCTTGCAATGAATATCAAACCCTAAACGTGTTGTACAATTATGTAGAGGGTAAAAGAATTAAATAACAGTATAGCCGATTTCCAGAGATTGGAAGCCAATGTGTCCTGAACAAGGTGTGATATTGCTGTAATTTGGGACATACCAGTTAAAACTTTCTAAATCTTACTGTAGGGAACACCAAAACAACGGCTTTTGAAACGCATTGACGAAAATATGTGGTTTTTGCATGTACGTATAAAGTTCCGACATGTGAGAGCAAAAGAATACCTTTGTTATATATTAATAAATAGAAATGATTTTATGAGGTGTAGAGCTTACGCAGCATAATCTATTAATTCAATTATTGTATCTTAGTTATAGTCAGGCAGTAATAAATGAGATGTAGTCAAGAGCTCTCGTTTCCTTTCTACTAAAGCCATCCTTTCATGGCGACCCTGCCAGCCGCGTATCGTGTATCGTGCCGTGCATTCCGTTAACCATATATGAGCCGGTGAACTTCGTACCTCGTTCGATTGTGTTTATTGCATTAGTGAAAATTAAAATGGGGAAACCAAATTCGAAAGAAGAAAAAAAGGAAGAGATAATAATTGCTCAAAATGCAGCAGGAGGAGATAATAATGCTAAGGCAGACCAACTGATGGTCCACATGAGCACGACGAACACCTTGCTTAAAGTTGTGTGCGCGTTCCTTATCTTGGGTGCCCTATATATCGTATACAAGGCGTACAAAAATTGGCATAAAAATACCGTGCAGAGGGCAATTGCCAATTATAATATTCGATATTCTTTCCTTCGTTTCCAGCAGAGACCAACTCCAACACCAGAGGCAATCTAATTGCATAAAAGTGTAAAAGTGAGTGTGAAAGTGCGTAAAAAATATTTTCTTGCGTGCGTAAATCACAGTGTTTATTATTTGGTGAGTGCGGAATTTAAAAATACAAAAATGAACTAGTTTAGGGACATTAAACCAATATAATATCGTAACTAAAATATTATTAGTTTATTATTAAATGAACTCTAAAAATATTCTTATATAATCAACTACAAATTATGTTAAATAAAAGTGTTGTTACCAAGTGATAGATAGTTAGGTACGTGAATCACTATGTAACGTATAAGGAAAGTGGCCGCATTCCAATTTGCGCGTATGTATCTCTTACTATGACAACTCGATTCTCGAATGGATAATGGTATGTATTTGTAATTAATTAATTAATTTCTATCAAAATATTTTCTTTACTTTTATGTATTGGGAACAGAATTAAGAGAATGTTACGAACAGTTAAAATCAATTAGAAAATATTTAATTAAGAAAGGAAAATCTAGATTTCAAGGTAATATCATTAAAAACAAATTAACTGACACAGAAATAGCATATGTAAAATGCAATCAGTTAATTGAAATTTTAATTTTATTTAACGGACTACTTAATGAAAAAAAAAAATGTTATCCTTCAATTTTTTTTTCTCTTGCACCCCCGTGGTGAGGTGTAGAGCTTACGCAGCATAATCTATTAATTCAATTATTGTATCTTAGTTATAGTCAGGCAGTAATAAATGAGATGTAGTCAAGAGCTCTCGTTTCCTTTCTACTAAAGCCATCCTTTCATTTACATCATTATTTACATATTTGACGGGACGGCGCACTTAAGGTAGATATATCTACCTTATAATATCTACCTTGCACTATACCTACTGAAAAATTATCTAAAATTTTGGATAGTTATGTTTACAGATTTTACATAATTGTTTCTTAGTCGAAAACATGGAAGGTTATTTTATTGTTTTTAATAAAGTATTTGAAATTGGCATATAGGTGTTCTACTCTGGCATAATGCATTCCTTGATTGATTAGTACTTATGAGGATTTTTTTGAGTTCCATCAAATACGAGCGAGTTCTAAGATGCAATGGTATGCATATGTTTCATATGCTGAACGACATCAGCATCAATTTCGGGACTGATTGGTTCGAATAGGAAGATGCTGTTAGGTAATTTAGCAACATACGAAAAATTATGATCAAGAAACGCAGCAAGACGGGTCATAGATGACTTTTGTAAAGCACCCAAAGACAATTTCACCCAGTTTCAAAAATTCGCGATGTATATCCTGTGATCACTGCGAAGTCAAGCGTTAGCTAACCTAAGCGAACTTCAAGTCAACAATAACTAGAAAAAGGGCAGCGCAGGAGAAATAGTTTCGTAGACCAAGATCTACTTTAGGTCGCTGTACCAGCGAATTAAGTAGGTGGTAGTGGTTTGTTTATATTATAAGAAGGCCAAAGACAAACGTACCATATTCAAATAATACAATTTTCACTCAAAGTTTAACCAGTATATATTATCCCTAATTCCAATTGGTTTAGCAGTCATATTTAAATAGGACAACCAAACCAATAGGATATATTTTCCCTACACTGATTATTACACTTCACTAATTGAATTTAGTATCTAAATTAGAAAAAAATAAACAAAACAAACAACAATGAACAAAACATGTCCCTAATTCCTATAGGTTCAACACACTGAACTAATAGGATGTATTTTCCCTAATTGTTTTTTTTGTATCATGAAATTTTAACTAAAAATATATTATTGGAAACGACAAGCTACATTCAGAAAGGACAATGTAAAATTATGTTTTCGAATAATTGATTGAGTTAGGATAAAATGCTAAAAAGGGAATGGTCTGAATCAAATGAAATAAATTAATTGGAAAATTCATGTTTGTTGTAATACTGACCAGGCTAGATTTGTGTGCTGTAGTCATAAGACACAATCTATACATATAAAATGCTTTGTCCTGACTAATGACTGACTGACGGATCAACGCACAGCCTAAACCGCTGATCGTAGAGACCTGAAACTTGAAGGGTATGTTCTTTGCATGACGTAGACATCGGATAAGAAAGGATTTTCCGAAATTCTACCCCTAAGGGGATGAAAAAGGGGGGCAAAGTTTGTATGGGACAACGTGATTCCTTGGTCCAATCTTTTTCAAATTTTGCATAAACATTCTTACTTCGACTTATTCGCGGGCAAAAGCTAGTCGCCACATAAAAGTAGATAGCAGTGGCGAGGAATTTTATTTATTTAAGGGTAAGCAGACACCAATAGCAACAAAAATGCAAGTGCGGGGGTGAACCCACATATATGTTACACAGGGACCTATGCTTAAATCTGTAAAGGTAAGCAGGTAGGCAGTAAAGTCACCTCTGATGTGTTAAGTTATATTACCCAACAAATTTCGAAGACTCAACATTTAGAAACAACGGACGACAAAGACGATAATTCATAAGAAGTATTTGTATTAACCGAAGACCAAATTGAACCAAAGACCAAAAAAACAACATAATCCTAAAATCCCATAGACTCGATTTCTTTTCATTGATTTCCATGAACAAATGTTTTACCCTTTCTCTCTTACATTGGTTTTGGAACCGGAAAGTGGTTGAATTTTATTTGCAAACACAGTCCATAAATGAAAGTCCAAACAAGGAATGGAGAGATGATCTCAACGTATAACAGACTGGCTATATATCGCAATCGATTGGGGTGTGTGGAGAAAAGGGTAGCCTTCGCCGAGCAGTGGGACAAAAAAGGTTAATTCAACAATAACACAGGGGGTCAAGTAGATATTTCATTAGTAAATGATTATTTTCTTCAATACTTTTCTCTTTTATTTCTTCAGTTCATGGCCAATGCATAGCCAGTGTCACATATACTTTCTTTGCAAATATTTTTTTCTTCTCTTCGAATCCTTTTTATTTTTTGTTATCGGTGTACATTTAGGGCGTTTTTCAAGGAATTAATTTGGATTTTTGTCACTTAGAGTATATCTGTCAATTTGTCAAGATGACAGAACAATGGAAGACATGTATTTTTAAAAGTTTATTATCGGCCAATATTGGTCATGTTTCTTGTTCAATACAGCTTCTAATCCACTTCTAAACTAGCGACTGCCATTCGTAAAGCTCCTTCTTTAGTGACATTACCAGCTATGAACCCGGTACTATGACAGAAGACGCATCCCTTGATGCCTGCCACGTCACTGAGCTGGTCATCTCGGACACCCCACCATTTCTTGTGTAGAGGTTTCCTGAAAGTGCATAATAGTTAGCTTAGCCTTGCTAGAGCGGTGTTGGCTTAGTGGTAGATACATCGACTTTCATTCTGAAGGTCGTAGGTTCAAATCACAATGAATTTTTTGAAAGAAAAAATGATGTGCGCTAATTGACATTGCTCTTACGGTGAAGGAAGGAAAACATCGCAATGAAATCCACGGCTTAGTACGGCTCCAGAAGTATTGACAAGTTCTCTCCTCTGGACATGGTCGACTCCATCCTCGAGCAAAAAAATACCCAATTTAAAAAAAGGGTCTAATTGCGGAAAACAGGCTGTATACAAGTACAAGTAGCTTAATCTATGAAATTGACCCATATTTCCCTTGGTC
Source organism: Idaea straminata (assembly GCA_951213275.1). Lineage (NCBI taxonomy): Eukaryota > Metazoa > Arthropoda > Insecta > Lepidoptera > Geometridae > Idaea > Idaea straminata. Next base: position 2,596,948 of record OX577862.1, read on the forward strand.
ACGCTATAACTTGAGAACACCTGGAACGATTTGGCTAATATTGGTCTAAGGAAAATTTGATAGTGAGAAAATATGAAAAAAAATTAGATTAGATTTTTAGTATTTCTTGTTATAACAGCAACAGAAATACATAATCTGTGAAAATTTCGACTCTCTAGCTATTACGGTTAACGGTACAGCCAGACAGACGGACGGACGGACAGTGAAGTCTTAGTAATAGGCCCCGGGATATTTACCATATTACTTGTATTTGTTTTGTAGAGCTTGATATTTTGATCTTGTACAAGATCAGATCCAGCTCTATTAATCTAGTCTTATGAAAATGGGGCTTGTAACAGGATCGAAATATCAAGCTCCTCAAAATAAATTTTATTTTGCAACAAAAAATAATTGTCTGAATCGGTTGAGCCATACTCGATTATCCTTGAAATGAGAACCTCATTTTTTTTAAGTCATACCTCGTGACAAAACTTGTAGAAGCGACTGGAACCGCCTGAACTCTCCAAGAGTTCGGCTTATCACAGAATATGACAAATTTGATTTTGTCTTTCAGGTTCATTTGGGTTTCTAGGTCAAATAAATGTTCTTTCCAGGGAATACGCTCCTTGAATACTAATATTTCACCTGATTTGTGTATCTGTAAAATAAAAAAAATATAATAAACTAACAGCGCTCCGCAGTTTCACCCACGTAACTCGCGATCCCGTGGGAATATCGGGATAAAAAGTAGCCTATAGCCTTCCTCGATAAATGGACTATCAACACAGAAACAATTTTTCAATTAGAACCAATAGTTCCTGAGATTAGCGCGTTCAAACAAACAAACAATCATAAAAAAACAAACTCTTCATAATATAAGTATAGATTTATTTGTTACACATCTTCAAGCAAAAACGACTGAACCGGTTTGCAATAAAACTTGATAAGTAAATAGCCAGAGTCGCGGAATATCACATAGCCTACTTCAAATACAGATATTGCTAAAGGATCGGGACTAACGAGCGTGAAAATGCGATAAGAGCTAATAGTTATTGCCTGATTCGCAACTCTTACAGAATAAATGCTGTTTGAAATTTTGAGGTTATTATAATTGTAAAATCAACTGTTTGTGGAAATAAAAACATTTATTGTTTTAAATTGTAGCCCAAACTCCAGAAACAGCTTATCTATACATATAAAATGCTTTGTCCTGAACTACTGACTGACTGACTGACGGATCAACGCACAGCCTAAACCGCTGATCGTAGAGACCTGAAACTTGGAGGGTGTGTTTTTTGTGTAACGTAGGCATCGCATAAGAAAGGATTTTCCGAAATTCTACCCCTAAGGGGGTGAAAAAGGGGGGCAAAGTTTGTATGGGACAACGTGATTTCTTGGTCCAATCTTCTTCAAATTTTGCATTTTTTCGATTTCAAAAAAAAAGCTAGTTTTGGAATATAGGTTAACTCGAAAATAACCTGTTTCTGGACCTCAAAAATTTACAAAAGTTATAAGCCAGTTAAAGTAGTAGTACGTACTTAATATAGACGTGTAGTCTACATAACTCTCATTTGTTGGCTTAGAGGTAGATTACCTCAACTTCCATTCTGAAGATCGGTTCAAATCCCGGCCGGCCGAGCACCAATGAATTTTTCTTAACAAAAATTTGAGAGCTAATAATTGACATTGCTCTTACGGTGAAGGATAACATCGTGATGAAACCCGAGGCTTAGTAGGCTCCAGAAGTATTGACAAGTTCTTTCTCTGGACTTGGTCAACTAAGCTGAGAGAGTAATTGGTGCTGGCCAAGCCTACTCCATCCTCACGCAAAAAGCACCCCAATTAAAAAGGGTCTAATTGCGGAAAACAGCCCGTGTACAAGTACATGTAGCCTCGTAGCGTAGAAACTAATCGCTTACCTGATGTCTTTCTTCTATAGAGTTTTTGACATAATCTCTAGCTGGTAACCACACTGATATAAAATAGTTTACAGTGTGTAGAAATTCCTCGCTGACTAGCTCCATTGCTTTTTTGAATATCTAAAATATAAAAAGACAAAATAAATATCATAATTTTCTACAATAACAAATTATTGTCTCCATACAGAGCCAGCCATGAAGGTCAAATTAAAAAGCCTGCTAAGTGCGAGTCTCACTCGCGCACGAATGATTCCGTCCCATTATCTTGTTTTTAGTATTTTTTGTTATAGCGGCAATAAAAATACATCATTCAACAACTGTACCATTCTTTGAAGCCTAATTTAATAATGAGATACGTCTCTGCTTCAGTTTCCTGTTTTTCTTTCCCTCCTATTTGACGGATATTTGCCGTCTCTTTCACTCCTTCCCACCATCAACATACGTTTTATTTTTAGGTAAAACGTTGCTATTTGTGAAAATAATATCACAGTTTACGAGATACAGCCTAGTGACAGACAGACAGATAGTGGCGTCTAAGTAATAGGGTCCCGAGAGTAGCTATTACCCTTTACCCTTTGTTTGGTTAAATTTAGATACCTAAACGCTTTTTCAGCAGATCGCTACTTTAGTTTGGTTTTGTCAGCGTAGGCCTACATCATACAAGCTACCTGTATGAGAAGTTTTAGCTCAATTCATTAATTGGTATGAGCTCATAAGTCGATATTTCAGTCAGTCGGGACTTCAAATTTAATGTAAGAAGATATCTCACCTCATCCGTATCATTTTCTGCATTACTATTCCAATCTGGATTCAATCTTCCAACTCGAGCACTTAAATGGGTTCTGAAAAAGTAATTTATTGTTCAAACACAGGGTTGCGGGTTCGATTCCTCAGACAAGCATTTATGCATAGATATTTGTCTGTGGTCTGGTTGTTTCTATGTATGTAGAAATATCCAAACATCATTGTTCGTTCATTTCTAATAAATTTTGTAAAAGTATCCGAATGTTTACCTTGAATGAGTGGGTGGATCGACCAATAGGAGAGTAGGAAGTAGCAAGTGACAAGTGTTAGAGAGGGGCCAGAATTAATTAATTAGAGGAAGAAAATGGCGAACAATGTGTCGGGCAAATTTATTTTGTAAAAATTACGAAGTGTTGCAAATAAACGTATTTAAATGCACATAATCCGAGTTTTCACTGCGTCCCCTACATGTATTTTAAGTATATATTTACAAAAGAAAAGTATATAAGTAGTATATCTGTTGTCTAGCACCCATTACACAACTCTAGTTACTTAGCTTGGGGCTAGATGGCGATATGTGGAATTTGCTGCAATATTTATTAATTTAATCTGTATGATTGAAATCTATGCTTATCTTCCTAAGTACACTAACATACTATCAGATTTAAAATATTTATTCTAGACTAGATTAACGGCGTCCACTATAAGTTGCCATTCTTAAGGAATATCATAACAAGAGTTAGCCTGCTTTTTAATTTTAGGAGTACCAGCTATAGGCTAAGTGGTTTCACTATAATCAGTTTAGTAAATTAAGTGGAAACAAAACATTCACATATTCACATACAAACTTTCATGTTTAATTTATGTTGTTTTCTTATACCTACTTTTAATCTATACTTATATTATAAAGCTGAAGAGTTTGTTTGTTTTAACGCGCTAATCTCAGGAACTACTGGTTCGAATTGAAAAATTCTTTTTGTGTTGGGTAGTCCATTTATCGAGGAAGGCTTTAGGCTACTTTTTGTCCTGATATTCCCACGGGATCGGGAGTTACGCGGGTGAAACTGCGGAGCGCTAGTATAATAAATAACCAGTAGCAGACCAAAAAATAGTAACAACTTCTCCCATAAATTTTGTACAAAATCGATCTTGTTGTTGTTGATAATGTTGGTAGACACCAACATTTATGCAGAAAAAAACAATGTTTAGGTATGAAAATTACCACAATGCCCACTCTATAAACAGGTTTTATCTCTTTATTTTATACTTTAGAGATTTTTATGCCTTACCTAATTTTATACTTGGGTTCATCGTCAGTCATCGGCACACCATTGTCGATTCCATCAATTTCTTCAATTAAATTTTCGTACACTTTCTTGTAAATTAATGTAAGATCGTCAGGTGCTAATGGGTTTTCTTTAGGAGCTAATTGCTGTAATATATCTTCACCATAATAAGTGTAGATGAGGCCGGCTGAACTTAACCTGGAAAGAAAAAAGCCATGAACTTTTGGAAAACTTGCATTATTTTAGTGCAAAGCACTAAATGATTTTTGATTATAACTAGGTTTAATTATTAATTATTGCATGGAAAATTGTTTGTTTGTACCACTTCTTCAATAAACTCCAGACTAACTGCTAATATTATATTAATATATATAATTATAGCACAACTTAAACCAATAAACAGATTGGACTCAAATATAGCATACATATAGTCGTTATAACATAGGCAATAGCTAATTTTGGAAAATTCAAACGTTACACGAATGAAGTCATAGGCAAAGGTGATTTTAGTATAATTTAATGATGAAACTTCCTTGTTGTTTCTAAACTTATTCAATTGTGAGTCATATAAACACATATGCAGTCTTATTCAGACACTAATGAAACAATTTACCATGCAGTAAAGAAAACATGTTAGAAGATCCACCGTTGTCCTGTATAAAATGCAGACAAGGACAACCTCCAGTAGAAACTAAGGCAATAGCCTAATAGAATGCTAGTAATTCTACTGGGGACTATTGCGTCTGCTGTAAAAAATACTAAAAAAAACACGTAAAAAGGATGACTACAAAGGTAGGGACATTCTATGTGATTGAATAAATTACGAATATCCCTGGGAAGGTACGTCACCACAGATAAACATTGAAGTGATAATACAAGTGGCCAAAACTTACTTGATTTTATACTTTTCGCCCAATTCCGGTCGCAAAGAACTCAAGGTCTCGGTAAATTCTCTCTGATGATGATCGTATCTTTGTTTTCCATGGTCAAATACAGCTCCGACATCCACCACGATGTCACAATCGTCGAGTTTTTTCAAGTCCCGAGTTCTAACAATAGATGCATCTTTGTATTCAGGCAATAACTTGAGCATGTAACAAGCCACCACTTCGTCACAGTGAAAGACGCCATCGTGGGTTCCTATCTGTAGATAAAACGATATAATAATTAAAGGTAGGAGCTTCTTACTGTGGAGTATATTTACATACAGATCACAACACTAAAACTGCAGCCATTACTTCCGCGTCAGTAAAAGTTCATGATAACAAAACACACCTTCATGTTCGAAATTGATCTGAATTTGAACGTTGATCTAAGTCTACAAGTATTTAAAGCACAAACACTGAATAATACTTTTTTAAACATAAATGACTACTAAAATACGTAAAATCACGTACGCTTGGTTCACTTAAAACCGTTAAATGGGTTTTTTCACACGTGGTGCGCCTATTCACAGCCGGCCAGCCATTTTGTATTTTTTTTTCAGTGTTGCCGTTTCTTTAAATTATAAGTATCTGATATTCTACATCCATGATCTGATAATCCAACATATTAAAATTTTTTTTTCATTATTAACAAATATAATGTAATATAAACTTAATAAGTAGGCTCAATTTTAGTAATGGCTTTCTATGAGAGAGAGAGAGAGAGAGAAAGACAGACAGAGAAACACGCGCACGCCGCACGGCTTACAACTATAGCAAAAAGTGTCGTTACAACTTTTGGTCTTAATTTTTCTGTCTAGCCCCCTTTCGCAACGCGCGATAAAGAACTACGTTCCAAATCATACGATGTAATGCAGAGAAATTATAAGACGAACTTACGACTTTACCTCAGGCGGCAGGCAGGGCCTTTCTTCTATTATTTCTACGTGCAGAAGGTGTGATAGAAATATAAAACACAAATTCGAATTCACTTTTATGTACTTACTCACTACACGTTAATATAACAATGGAGACACTTATAAATAGGCTTAGCGAACCTTACTATTACGAGCGTACGGTACAAGGGTGTGCGTATCAGTGTTGCTGGAATGTCCGTCAGCCGTCACCCTCGCGCGCGCCCCGCCAATATTCGTGGCCACAGCGCGTGAGTCTCGTGCTGGGCCATCATTGGGTTACGGTTGGCGTCACTTCACTACCTAGTACTCTGATTGGCCGGCGAGGAGCGTCAATATTGTCGATACCTGCCCAGGCGCGCGAAATACCCTGCACATCTGGACCCCAGATGTGTCGCAAAGGGCCACGCGGTGCGGCTGGACGGTCAACGGAACGCTTTCTCTACGGGCGAGTGTTCACAGAAACTACCCCACGTTAAATTAATTAAAACCACCGAGCTAGTATGTTAGTAAGTAAAACATGAGTAAGGCTGCCACTCTACGGATCTTTTAATGTTGCACAATGTATCTAAAAACTCCGCTCCGTTACCTCGGTCCGCTCCTGTGGAATGGCCTTAATTAATAAAACTCTAGTTATAACTATGTTAAAACTCATTACAATATTGAGATAAGGGTACCACAACTTTTTCTTTCACTAAGCAGCAGAGGTCTAATCAAGTGGGGTGAAATATTATAATTTCCATAAATTCTATATATTCATTATATTAACGTAGAGCGCACTGCGATTCAACGCGCGACAACATTAGTTATAAAGTCATTTCATTTCATTTATTTGATTAAAAAATAAGCCAATCATTTAATTGCCGAATCACTTTGCAATATAAATATTTTATTTTATGTCGCGCTCCGACATACTTCAAAGTCTTAAAATAAATGGCGAAATCATCCATTTAATGGCAACACTTCTTCACAAACTTATATAGGTATATTTATAGTTTACTGATAGTTTAACACGAAGATTCATAGATGTCGCTACATGTAGCATAACTAAGCTGTTGTACAATATTGTAGCCGGATAAAAAAAATCGAAGACGTTAGAAACGAAACTCCTTTTTCAAGTGGAAAATGTCTAATCCACTGACCTCCATATTTGTATTTTAGCAAAATCAATGATCTAACGGACTTCAACTAGAGGTTGTAGGTAGTCGGAGTCCAATTTTTTGATAGTTGGACCACCACCTCGCACTCAACTCATGGCCTGATTTTGTATAAGCAAACTTGCTCCTGAAGTGTAACTAAATTATTTCAGAAAATAAGTAGTTACCTTCAAACAAGATGGTTAAGAATACAAAGTAGGTTTTGATTGTATTCTATGATTTGGATCCTCAGAACGAAATCTACCAAGCAATAAGAGCATTATTAGAAAAGCCTCAACATAAAAATCGCGATATAACTCGAACCAAAAATTCAAAACCGAAAAATCTTAAACAGTAGAAGGTACGATCGGAGTCAGAATTGCAGACCCACAGTAGAGTTATAAAATTACTATTATTGAAGATTTTCTAATCTACTTAGTTATCTAATAAATTCAAGAGTTGCAAGATTTTAAACTTGAACAAGACCTTAGAATGTTGCTTAAGTTAAAAACATTTTAATAATAGGTATCAAAGTCAAAGTCAAGTTTCTTTATCCATTTGCATGCCTATGTATATTTTATACAAAGATCACATAGAAACGTCTTAAAAACTGAGTTAGGATGTGTGCCTTCGGAACGAGAAGAAGGCACAAGAAACTCATGGGTTTTTTTCCATGTGATCACGCTCACGAAGGTCAATATCAGTTTTGGACCTCTACGGTGAGCCTAGTTTAAGACTAGTCAAAGACATCTGTCGAAAGTTTCTGGATATGAGCAAATCGGGTACGCCAGTCACCAAAGAACACACCATAGACGAGCTACTGAACATCGAAGCTCGTCATCTTCTTCTGCAGAAATAGCCAGAAATACTCACTGTGGACGAAATCGGTCAAGGAGACATCATCATCATCATGGGCATTAATTGAAGATTAACGAAACCCCGTTTTAGCGTCCCAACTAGATACGGATAGGTGATATAAAACAAATTAAGAGAAAAGGGTACCGGGCGCTCTCTCCATACAAACGTAATCAACTGTTTCCTCCCTGGACAATGACACTAGAGTAAATATTTTTGTTGCATAAAACTTATAACTGCCATGACCATGACCATATGTTTTGTTTTTTTGTTATTAAAATCTTAATTTCTATGATAATTAGAAAATGAATATTGTGCTAGTGTCATTATCCAGGGAGGAAACAGTCGACTACGTTTGTATGGAGAGAGCGCCGGTACCCTTTCACCATAAAGAAAGAAGAAATACAAGTACTTACTAAAGTTTATAATGAATTAATTACACAAAAAAAAACATCGGAATCAGGACTAAAAGAGCTTTTCCTTTTTATGTAATCATCTTAAATTATGTTCGCATCGCATCGTGTGTTTTATATAGGTACTCGTATAATTTTTAAATTATGATTGTACTATTTTAAATTAATAAAACAGATTTGATATGTGATCCTCTTAATTTTTGGCAACTGAGATTCACAACCAGATGCCAGAGAATAACTAACATTCTTGGTACTCAACCAGTTGCCAAACACGATAGATTTTTCTCTTTTCCCAACTGTTATCATTAAACCTTCTAGTTTCACAACCAGTTGCCAAAGAAGAACTATATTTCTTGGCATTGAATCGTCGATGCTCTGCGTAGAACAGTCCGGCCCACGGCCTTCAAAGACGTCGATGAGGAACTCTCTAACGAAGAATAGAATAGAATATAGTTTATGCAAACCAACACACGACATAGTAAACACACAAATAAAAAACAATAAGAGATAGTTACAGAGAATAGAAAAAAAAAGAAACAATAGGACATACCTTATAACCTACCTTAGCTTACCTTATCAGTTCTTTTCCATCCAAAGGCTGCCTGGAAGAAATCGCTTTCAGCGAAAAGGCCGCCTATTTGTGCAACTTATACTTTCTAGCTATTACTTACTTTGTGTATATAGTGTTCTGTTTCTTACCGCGTTGTACGAATAAAGTTAGCTATCAATCTATCTTATAGTTATAGAGAATAGTAGGTAAAAACAAAAGACGAAGCAATAACTTTATAGTTTTGCACTTTTTTATTTTGATTATGAATTAATAAAAAACCAGCCAAGTGCGAGTCGGACTTCGGCACGAAGTACAACATGGTCCAGAATCCGAAAAACCAGCGTTAAGGACAATCCGCCATTCTGTGTAGGGGTCATGTGCAAAAACCAAAAAGTTCTATACTTAATATTTAAAAAAGTATTAATTGTTTGTTGTTTGATTGAATTGAATAGGTTTCGAAACTACTGGACCGATTTTGATGAAACTTGGTTAGGAGGCTAACGCCTTTATGGAGTGGATTATTTCTTGCTTCAAAGAAATACTTTTTGTTATGTAGTACCTACTCTTTTGACCTAGTTTAAAGATATTTAGGTACTCATCAAAAACCTACCTATTCCTTATTACATACTAGCTGCGCTCCGCGGTTTCACCCGCGTAATGCCTGAACCCGTGGGAATATCAAAATAAAAAGTAACCAAAAAGTAGCCTTCCTCGATAAATGGGCTATCCAGCACAAAAATATTTTTTTCAATTCGAATTAATTGTTTCTGACAATAGCGTGTTCAAACAAACAAACTCTTCAGCTTTATAATATTAGTATAGATTTGTCTTTTTCAGTCCTTATCGAGGTTTCAAAACTGACTGAATGGATCAAATAATAAATGATTGGTTTGTTTTATTGCTAAAGTCTCTGCTCATTACTGCCCTTAATTATCGCTGTTTAAACAATTCGTACCGACTTATGGCCGAAACCACTAACAAATTCTATTAACTACCAAGGGTTAAAACGTAATGTTTCTGACATCTTTCCTATAACAAAACTGCCATATAAATCTCAGTTCAACCTTTGGTACTTAGTTGATAGATTTGGTTCACAGAAATATAATATTTGGTTATTATTTCAGTTAAAAGTGTGAATGAATGAGTCACTTATGAATGAAATTCGATGGGCGATGCGTAAACAGTCCCACCGGCTGTTTTTTTTTTTAGGTTACCTTCCAACGGTTTGTGAATCAGCCTTCCAAGGGCAGATACCTTAGTAATGGAACACGCTAATATTTTATCACCATTCCGGCGATATCTACTAAAATCCACTGTTAAAATCTATCCATCGACCATTGGCACGTAAAAATAATAGCATGGTGAAAACTACCGCGGTTTAGCTTTTCTTCCGTTTGGACTTGTAATTTTTTTCCCCAACTCATTTATTTTATTCCTGGAAACTTTACAATACCTGAGTAAAAAAAATGAAAAATAAAAATTAAATAAAATTATATTATTACTAGCTGCGCCCCGCGGTTTCACCCGTGTAAGTCCCGATCCCGTGTGGAAATCGGGATAAAAAGTAGCCTATGTGTTAATCCATGTCTCCAGCTATCTAGATACCAACTTCCATTACACAAATTTCCACATTTATAATATTAGTAGGATTTACTTACCGAAATTAAGTTTTTGTAAATTAAAAAATGTCCTACCTTAGTACCTACCTTAATTGCAATATTATGTTAGCTTTGCAATAATTGTGAATATAGCCAATCAGTTACTTTTAAGAGGCATGGTGGTCATGGCAGTTTTAGGTATCATGCCACAAAAATTTTTGGTCTAGTGTCATTATCTAGGTAGGAAACAGTCGACTACGTTTGTATGGAGAAGCGACCCGGTATCTTTCTTCTTAAAGGATGCTAATTACTGATGGGGCGTTTTACTGATGTCTCGAACCTATCGACGTGATATCCTGCATCCCTCCGTTGCCAAAGGAACTTAATTACAACAATAATTTTAGTTTAACATCACATTTTTTTTCTATTATTAGTAATTTAAATAGTTATTTAATTTGTATTATTTTAAAGAAGTCGATTCCACTTCGCGCTTCTTTTATAAACCGCCTTAAACTTCTCTACATTCTCTCCACAGTTTCATTGTTTTTTTTTACATTTTGAAAATTTATTTTAAAAATAATTGAGTAATATAAAGTAAATAAGTTACCTTATTTACTTCTAATATAAAATGAATAGAGAATTTAATAATTTATGTATCTATAGTATGATGTATCCGAATTTGACTTGACTTGGTATTCAAATTATCAAGACAACTTAGAGGAAAATTAACCGAAACGTCATCATCGAAATTCCCGGAATTGAAATGGTGCGTGTTATTGTGCACAAACGAGTTGAGAATTTCGTGAACTGGATGACTAGTTTTGGAGCTTTTTGGAGACAATCCGTATCGGCTGGCTCCTGGCTTCGGATCTTCAGATAGCGAGCGTGCCGCTCTCGCCGGCTCCGGCATTCAGTATCGCGCGAACACCCGTACGGGGCGGTCACGTGCCCACCTACCGAAACTCGACTCGCCGTCCGACTGATTACGCACACGATAAAAACGGACTTCGGTAACTCAACCTTACTCAACTCTCCGACCAAATATTACAGACAAACGAACGCCCTCAAAGAAAATAGTTATAACATCCGCTTTCACTTTGAGGTTACAATTTTCCGGTTAAACGTTTTTCCAACAAGTTCGCGCACTAACTCTTAGTTTTAGCGATTTGGCAGCCGGTGCAGCATTTTGCAATTGCATAACAATGCAGTGAAGGCCGGACCGCGCGGAAAAGTTGACATTTGTCATTTTCGCTAAGTGAAAAAAAAGTTTCTTTCAGTTTAGAATGTAGGTGTATCAGTGTTTCCGCGAGGTGTTTGCTCGTGACGAGTGATTTGGGACGTTTTTGGTGTAATGACTTGTACACTGTAGTTGGCCTGTTACGAAACGCTCACGGTCAAACACTCTGAGGAAAAACTTTTTTATTTCTCTGACGACACTTATCTGCTAATTACACGACAAAATCTCTTTTGGCACGGTGACTGTGGTGTATAAGAATTAGCACTCGTTCAACACGAGGTGCACCAATTTATAACGAACACTTTTTAACAACTTTTTAATCGTGTCCTTTATAGGTTTTGATAATTTTTATATTCGTTGGTCTCTTTTCCTGTAAATATTTAGTCGGTGTTGAGTATCAAGTGAGTTGTAACTTATTTATGTTTAAAGTAACGTGTGAATTCGAGTCAGTGGGAAATGTAACTAGTATCCATTACCTTCCCTGTGTGATGCCGATTTAAACCAATACCAGTGAGCAGTTTGAATTACGACCACAAGTGAACCCGATCCATCGACAGTACGAAAGTGACACGATCGTCGCCGTCTCGTTGAGAAATTCACGCGGTTTTAAAGAACTATCGTTTGTGATTAGGTGTGACTACAAACCGTGCTATATTTTCATCAAAGTGTACATTTAACGTTTTTAGTGCGATAGTGAATCAGAAATTAAGGTGAGTTTAATATTTTATCTAATACACTTGAAGTTAGTGTATAAGTTTAAAAGTGAATGGCCTCGTCGAATATGTGTTATAAGTTTTTGCGTAGAGTCAGTTTGCTTTCTACCGTTTCTGTAGTGATAAGATAAAGGTGACAAGAAATACTATAGTTCAATATTGCAGATCATGAATATCATGATATTGTTATTACCAAATTAATTTTTAATCTAGATAAGTGAGGTTACCTACATGATTCCAATAAGACAGTGAATGTAATCAAATTAGGCCTTGTATAAAGAAATCGAGCAGAAATACCATCTTTATAAAAACGAAGGCATGAAATCAGTGGCTTGAAATTATAATTATTATAATGAATACTTTCGAAGCAAGCGTGTTACACCTTAGTTAGATTGTACACTGAACATCAGTGTCAGTGACCAAATACTTCTTTTTTCCTATACTTACTTTGCATAATATTACTCTTCTTCTCTCGGCCTTCATTTTTATTCGTCTCATTTAAATTGTGTGTCTTCAGAGTTGACGTTTGTAGGTTATTGAATATTATTATTTATTTTAAATAGTTCAAAAAATACAAAAATGTTACTTCCTCTTCACATCATGAATACTTTGCAGATCGTAGTAGGTACCTAATAGCAAACAAGATTGATGGATTTCACGGAGGATTAACACGAAACGGTTTAAGTCGTAAAAACGGCTTAAAACTTTTTTATGCTTAGAATTTTATGCTTATACTAAGTGCAGTTTTCGTTAGGCGAATTAATTATGATTGGATTTGTAAACGGTCTTTTTGAAACTGGTTTTATTTAGTATTTGTATTGAAAAAAATTGGCCCACGTGTAGTTTTGCTTAATTTGATATTTTATGGTTTAGGTATTGGTACCCATTTTATTTGAAGAGAGCAAAAATATCTTTACAAGTTTAGTAAACGAACATGGTTATTGATACATAGATAACTTTATTTGTACAACACAGGAAGAAACAGAACAATTTAAACTATATAAGTAAGCAAGGTTATTCCCAAACGAATTATATAATATACTATACTATAATATATGATACTATATACACAAAGTAAAGTAATAGCTAGAAAGTATAAGTTGCACAAATGGACGGCCTTATCGCTGAAAGCGATTTCTTCCAGGCAACCTTTAGATAGGAAAGAACTGATTCAGCTTTAATGATAGGTTGTGAATTTACTCAAGCAATAAAAAAGAAGTATTTACATAAATATGGCTTTAAATATCAAATTATACACCCAATACATACCAATATATAAATATATACATAGATACGAAAAAAACTCTATTTACTAGGAACTAAACTTAAATAAACCGTTTTAATAAAGTTGTCGTAGTTGAAATATGCAATATAAACGAAAAACTCATGTGATTATTCTTCATATATATTTTATTTATGGTTATACATACAGTAACTGTCATGACTATTTTTCAAGTAAGCATTTATAAATAACAATTAGCTCCGCGGTTTCACTCACGTAATTCCTGATCCCGTGGGAATATCGAGATAAAAAGTTGCCGATGTTATTCCCAATATATCATTGTATCTTCATACCAAGTTTCATCAAAATCGTCAACGTAGTTTCGGAGGCTATTCGTTACAAACTTACAAACAAGAAAAACATTTTTATTGTAATAGTGTAGATTTGATTTTTGTTTTATACCTCCGTTGAACTAAATTTTGAACTATTTTTTATCATAAGAAGTGGGTTCCTAGGTAGTAAGATTATCTGCATTACAACTAGCAAGATTAGAATTCTACCTAGATAAATAGATAAATCATAATACACGACAAGCCTTCAATTTTTCAGGTCAAATCTGTTTAAAAAGACAAACAAAACGTCATTTCTAAGTATGTCGAATTGTATCTAGATCATTAAACCTTAGAGTCTAGATTTCGGGGAAACTAATTCAGTGTTATTTTAGTTTAATTTTATTAAAAACTAATTTAGAAGAATAGAATAGAATATAATTTATTCGAACAAACACATGACATAGTATACAAATAAGAAACAGCAAGAGATAGTTACAAATAAAAGAAATTACAAAAAAACAGACAATAAAAATAAAAAAGTATCTGAGAAGTCGTGTGTTGCCCGAATGGGTGAAAGCCTCAGCATATGCTGCAAATACGCAGGCGCATCTGCAGCGCTGGTCTTCCTCATAGGGACCATAGGTCTAAGGTGCATTTGGGAATAACCTTGTTTATATGGTTTTAAATTGCGTTTTTGTTTTCTATTTGGTGTAGGTAATATTAAATTATTAAATTAAAATTATTATACGTGGATACCTACTTAAATTATTGCTCGAACAGTTTTTAAGCGAAAGTATTTTCTATACCTACCTACAAAGTTAAACGAATCGTCGAAATCTGGTTTTTTATTTGAACTGTGCTGAGGCGAATTAATATGGGTATAATTATTATGTATTTAGACAAACGAGTAGATAATTTGTAGGTTTTTTTGGTAGACTAGTCCCGCAGATTCATCCGGGTATCTCAGATGGCTGTTTTCAAAAAACTCATTTTTCTCTTTACTGTCATCTATATCTATTTCTTATGCTTATATAACTTCATTATCATTACATATATTATTTATTCTTCTTCATAACACAATTCTAAAATTCTACATCAAATCAAATTACGCAAAATATAAAAAAAACTAAATTAAAATCGGTTCATCCGTTCGAGAGCTACGATGCCACAGACAGACACACACACACACACACACACAGACACGTCAAACTTATAACACCCCGTCGTTTTTGCGTCGGGGGTTAAAAATAATAATTACCAAACAAACTAAAATGACGCCAAACAATACCCCACCAAGAAATTAAATAAAAAACCAAACAAATGAATAACTAAGAATAATAATTAAAAATTAACCTAGGCCTTAACATTAAAACAAGAGGAAGCCCTCGGCCATACCCTCCCGAGGCATTGTCCCCAAAATGCTGGCAGCATTCCCTCGCTGTAGCTAGACTGAGTCGCAGAGACATGAAGCCATTACATAGTATAAAACAAAGTCGCTTCCAGCTGTCTGTCTGTCCCTATTTATGCTTAGATCTTAAGAACTACGCAACGGATTTTAATGCTACTTTTTTATATAGATAGAGTGATTGAAAAGGAATATATTAGTATATAAAACAAATTACCACGCGTACGAAGTCGCGGGCTTCAGCTTGTATAAATAAAGAAGGACTAATCTGATTGGTTGTTTAAATTGAATAGGCTCCGAATCAAATGCACCAATTTTGATGATACTTCGTATGAGAATACATTGATTAATTAGGAGTGACATAGGCTACTTTTTATCCCGATATTCCCACGGGATCGGGAGTTACGCCGGTGAAATAGAATATAAATTAAATTTCTTCTAATTGCTTAGAGAGAGATAGATATAGTTTATTGGTATTCAAAATACACGTCACAAAGTTTCTTAAAGTTATATCTAATGTATAACTTAAAATAACTATAATTATGCATGTAGTAGAATAATAAAAAACTAGATAATTACAATTATGTATACATTGAATAATTAATTTATAATAAACTAGCTTTTGTCCTCGACTTCGTACGCGTAAAAGTAGAAATTAGACCAAGGAATCACGTTGTTCCATTCAAACTTTGCTCCACTTTTTCACCCCCTTAGGGGTAGAATTTCGAAAAATCCCTTCTTATCGGTTGCCTACGTCATACAAAGAACACATCCTCCAAGTTTCAGGTCTCCACGATCAGCGGTTTAGGCTGTGCGTTGAAGTCGTGGGCAAAAGCTAGTAATCAATATAATTCTAGTAAAATCTAGTTAAATCATAAATAATTTCAAGGTAATTTAACAATGAATTCATTGACCTCGTACCGAACACACCAAACTATATTCATCTGTTACAACTAAAAATACAGCGTATTACGCCTGACATATTTCTTGTTCTACTTGTACTTGTATACAGGCTGTTTTCCGCCATTGGACCCTTTTTTAATTGGGTCCTTTTTGCGTGAGGATGAAGTAGGCTTGCCCAGCACCTACTATCCTCTCAGCTTAGTCGACCATGTCCAGAGGAGAGAACTTGTCAATACTACTGAAGCCAACTAAGCCGCGGGTTTCATCATGATGTTTTCCTTCACCGTAAGAGCAATGTCAATTAGCGCACATAAATTTTTCTTAAGAAAAATACATTGGTGCACGGCCGGACGGGATTCGAATCCACGACCTTCAGAATGAAAATCGAGGTATCTACCACTAAGCCAACACCGCTCTATTTTCTTGTTCTAACTACAGTGCGATCTTTCGCACATTTTAATGTCTTTGAAAATGTTGTAAAAATTATTTGTAAGTACTAACTGTACCCGTAGTGAGAGTTTTGTCGTAAATCAAACGCTACTTTACGTTTGCGTAAACGAGAAAATTGTATGGCAAGTTAAAAAGCGCCCCTAGAAGACGTATTGCGAAACATAAGTTTTTTTTTCATTTACGTAAACGGGATGGTGACGTTTGCTATAAGAAATACTCGCACTACGAGCTCTGATATTGAATAAATAATTAAGTACTAAAAAGTCTTTAAAAACGGCCAGAGCAAAATAACCTTTGTCAATGGTACCTACCTTAATTTTATGACGTCACTTTATTTATGTATCGCATAAAATTTGATGTTCGTGCCTCACTAGCATTTCTCTGATGTATCGTCTTTCATTTTTTTTTCTTATGGATTCAGGCGCGATTAGCGAATTGCCAGCGTTATGTTCTGTCAGTTTTCTTTTGCGGTCACTATTTGGCTTCAGTTTTCATAGGAAGTTTTCTTGTCCGGTTTTTATTAGGCTTTAGTTTTCATGGGCTGTTTTCTTAGTGGTTATTTGGCTAGGTTTTTAGATTGTTTTTTTTTTCTATTAATTATGGCTTCGCACGGCTTGTGCATTTAGCCAGTGTCAAGTTATATTTTGCATCAAATTATGACCCGATTTTCCATAAATCGGGCCTAAAGTATTTCAAAAAAGTCAAAGTCGTCAATGTCCGTCAAGTCAGGGGCTATAGTAAAGCGGTGGCAAGTTTACCATAACCTTAATAGGAGATTTGGAGGCAACGAGAAAACTTCATGTTTGACACAGATTTTTACTTTCACTACACTTGTGCACTTTCACAGCACTAAATTGAATAACGTTCCACCAGAATTATACAATTCAACTCAGGTTACAACTAAGTTTTATGAAAATAAAACTACAGCACGACATGTTGTTAACTCGTATTGACGTTCCCAAGACAGTGTCTTTCAGAACTTTGATTTGATTGTGACACGATAAAAGTGATGGTAAGTGTTTGCCTAGATAAGTGAATTCCTTATCTGTTGCCCCGCTTGTGTTATCTGAAGGAACCAAAAATGCGGCGGAAGTCTTGTGGTAACGTTGTGATTGATTAGGTACTAACCTAACTCTCTCTCTTTTTAAAATTAAAATAGAAATAAAAAGTCTAAATTTGCCCATATCTTTTAATCGCGATGACTTAGGACCTATTTATATTCCCTTCTATGGACTATTTTAGATCTTGTGTAACTTGCTAGGTCCTCGTTTTCCTAAGAAATTCGGTGGTGATTGATACTCGGGCGGAAAAGAGAGTTATCTGATAAGGGTTTCTTTTTTTACCCTAAAAAATAAAAATGAACTCGATTTACAATGTGCGAAGGGGTTTTATTACGAAAGGGGGTTGTTCTAGACGTCTAGGCGAAACACTCTTGTTCTACGACTTTTGGAAATTCGAACATTTCGTTCTGATTTTCAAGTAAAAATTCCCTCAGAATTATCGCAAAAAAAAAACAAAAGTCGTTTTAAAAAGTCACCTAAGTCCCGATCCCGTGGAAACTAAAAAGTAGCCTATATGGCCTATCCAACATAAAAAATATTTTTCAATTCCAACCAGTAATTCCTGAGATTAGCGCGTTCAAACAGACAAACTCTTCAGCTTTATAATATTAGTAACGATTTAATTTAGTATTCAGTTTGTTTAAAAAAATCTATACACAAATCTGAGAAAAATAAATAAATAAGAAGATAAAAATACTCATAATATTCCACTTGTCAATCGATGTGTATTCACCGATTCAAATCTTAAATTCATGACATCAACGGCATTCCCTAAATTAAGGTTAATTGACTTTTCTACTAGAATTATTTATTCGAATGTTTGTTAAATTGCCGTAGTGTAGTGAGGTCTGAATAAGGGTCTCCGTCCATACTAACTTGGCACATGTAATGTAAAATCAGTTTGCTTGGGACTTTGGGTCCACCTTTACGCAAAACACCTTTACGCAAAACGCATTACTCGCAAAATACCAACTACGCACACCAACTTTAATTTAGAAACAAACAAACAAACAAAACTTATGCCCGAATACTGAAAGGTTACTTAATTTTAAGTGGCGTTTAAATTTAAGTTAAGTGTACGCTTACTATTGAAGCCTACGCTTAAATATCAATTTAAATGCCGCTTAAGATTAAGTAGCTTTTCAGTATTCGGGCGTTAGAAACAAAAACTTGAGAGGTGTCAAGGGACACTCAAATGGAACGAAGTTCCTTTCGATAAATTAGTGAAGGAATTGTAATAAAATAAAAAAGTGTCGTTACAACTTTTGGTCTTAATTTTTTCCGTCTAGCCCCCTTACGCAATACGCGATAAGGAACTTCGTTCCAAAAGACGATCGAAATGATGATCGAAATAATAACAAAAGACAATCGAAAAAACTATCGCAACGGATACAAAAGACCATCGAAACGGAAAAAAAGCCGATCGTAATGGAAATTTAAGACTATTATATCCAAATGGAAACAAAAGACGATCATTTGGGTCGGGGGGGGCCTTTTTTTAATTTTCGTGTTTTAATTTTTTTCTTGTTTGTGACTGTTGTGTTTAATGTTTAATTTTGAAGTGTGAAATTTGTATGTTTTTTTTTGTATTGAATCATACACTAATATTATAAATGTGAAAGTTTGTGTGTGTGTGTATGTTTGTTACTCCTTCACGCAAAAACTACTGGACCGATTGCGATGAAACTCGGTATCTAGATAGCTGGAAACCTAGATTACCACATAGGCTACTTTTAATCCTGATATTCTCACGGGATCGGGAATTACTCGGGTGAAACCGAAGGGCGCAGCTAGTAATTAAATAAATTAGTGATAAATCATCAGCTGAATTAGATGAAGAAAAGAGCGACGAAAGAAGCAGGTCTGGTAAAGTTCCTATATTGTTCCATTCAGTTTCGTTATCGGAACACATAATAATATACGTCTACGTTTTTTCTGTTCATTTCAGTCAATTTACATAATTTTATAAATGAACCTCTAGAATCATTCCAACCATTGATGAAAACTGTATAAAAATCCGTCCAGCTGTTTTTCGCGTTATTTTCATCCTCGTATGTACGGTCGGCTGCAAAATTGCAGACCCACCGTAGAGCTCCAAAACTGCTGCAATATTTTCAACACAAGCAAGATTCTAGTCACCTGCTTTAGGTGAAGTTTAAAGTCTTCTAACTCATCAAGTTATCAAACAAAAATTATTAGAATAAAAACATGCCAATAATAGTAATTTCAGAACTCTACCGGGGGCTGCAATTATGCAGCCGACTGTACCTACCGGTCCCGGTGCAATTTCACTATCAAAATCCTATGCCCTCTAAGCTATCACAATGCCGATTTTCTTTCGAATCGGTGAAGAGGTAACAAACAGACATTCAAACAAATAAAAAACTAATTTTCGTATTTATACTTAAAACTCGGGTTTGTTAACGAATATTGAAGCTACAGACAGTTGCCGACTCATCCCTAAATCAGATCACAATTCATAAAAGATGGTTTTACTTATCCTACTAATATTCTAAATGTGAAAGTTTGTGTGTTTATATAGTTGTTACTCCTTCAAAAACCTACTGAACTGTTGCAATGAAACTTGATATACTAGAAACCTGGAAAAAATATAAGTTTTTTGTTTGTAATTTATTTATTTTATTTATTATTTATCAGAAAAACTACATCTATCATTACAGGATTCCCCAATGCAATAGTGTAGTTAAAATAAATTTAAATTAATTAAAACAAATAATCCATAAAGCTACTTTTTAGAATGCACCCATCCCGCATGTGATACGTCAATAATCAATAAACTACTGGACCGATTTTGATAAAGACAATAAATTCTTAGAAGTAGCATGAGTTACTTTCTATCCCGGGCATAGCCAGTTATCGGAACGAAGTTCCTTATCACGGGTTGGTGAGAGCCCCTAGCTACGAAAAAATGTTACGTGTTACGAAAACGTGAAACGAAAAACCATAAGAGAAACTAGTCTCCCACATAGGTATATTATATCTCCCACAAATATATAAGAAAAATATATAAATAAAAGATAAGGGGGTCTCGCTTCAGACACGTCTATTTTTTTTTATCACAGTTGCTCATAAAGTGGACCTTATTAAATCGCTTTTAGGCTTATAAATAATACAACGTATTATACACGCGAGCGTTTTTCATTACCATATACACTAGTATTGTAATAAATTATCCTGATAAGTTAAATTCGTATCTTACTGCTAATTACATGTTATGTAGATGAAACATTCTTAATTTCACTGGGTTATACTGTTTTTGATGTATTAAAAAAAGGTAGGTACGAATAAAGAGAGTCGGTTCACGAACGACAATTTTACGTGAAAACGTCTAAAAATTGAGTTTTGTTTTATCTTTACTTAACAAAAACATATCGCCTAAAAACAGTAAACATACACAAATTGTTAACTTTCACTGTTTGTTATTTCAACAAGTCTTTTCTTCTATTCGCAACTGTGATAAAAACGTCGTACGATACACGCATGGATTGATCATTGTATCTCGGCCTTTTTAAACGCGCTCGCGTTTCGCTTGTAAGTCATAAACTGCCTCTATGCAATGATTAATTTACCACACTTATATCGTAATGTACTATTATAGTTTAAGGTCGACACTCACTGTACCGTCTCATACCGAATCGTAAGTATTAATGTTTTCATAAACTAGTTCTATTTTGAACGTCGCTGTGGACGTAGGCTTTTAAGTACCGAATTCCCACACGACACGCTTATCTTTGCATATAATCGTCAATCTCATAGATAAATACAAGAGTAAAAGTTATTTCGTAGCATATTTTAGATTAAATATTATAATTAACCGACCTTTAGCCGTTATAGTTATAAAAAATGTTGATGTGTTGATAGTTATGTTGTTTTCGCTGGCTAGACAGTTGGGCACGTCTTAGCTGACTGAAACAAGTTGAAAATTAGAATAGAATATTATTTATTTGCAACAAAATAAGAGATCACAAAGTCTTAAAAACTATTAATTAACAATTTTTGCAAAACGGACCCCAACTCAGCGAAATGCTAGTCTTTCATCTAGCGCTGGTCTTTTTTTTATTGATTATGGCTTCGCACGGCTTGTGCATTTAGCCAGTGTCAAGTTATATTTTGCATCAAATTATGACCCGATTTTTCATAAATCGGGCCTAAAGTGTTTCAAAACAGTCAAAGTCGTCATAGTCCGTCAAGCCAGGGGCTAAAGTAAGGCGGTGGCAAGTTTACCATAACCTTAATAGGAGATTTAGAGGCAACGAGAAAACTTCATGTTTGTCACTGATTTTTACTTTCACTACACTTGTGCAAATTCACAGAACTAAATTGAATAACATTCCACCTGAATTATAAAATTCAACTCGGGTTACAACTAAGTTTCATGAAAATAAAACTGCAGCACGACATGTTGTTAACTCGTTCCCGCCAAAACTCAGCGCTGGTCTTCCGTTGAGGCCGTTCCGGTG
The DNA here is from genome assembly GCA_951213275.1 of Idaea straminata. Classification (NCBI taxonomy): domain Eukaryota; kingdom Metazoa; phylum Arthropoda; class Insecta; order Lepidoptera; family Geometridae; genus Idaea; species Idaea straminata. The sequence continues at coordinate 2,619,069 of OX577862.1, forward strand.
ACGTCTGTAACAGACGGTACACGTACATCAAACTATATTACAGTTACAAGTCAATTAGACTATGATAGGTACATATATAAATTAAAAATATAAATAAGATAGGTACTTCCTCTTCTTAGATATACGACACAGCATTTGAACATTTCCAAGAAAAGTGAAAAAAATAATAATAATATCTTATATCTTATATATATATATAAAAGAAAGTCGTGTTAGTTACACCATTTATAACTCGGGAACGGCTAAACCGATTTGGCTGAAAATTGGTGGGGAGGTAGATTTTTTTCGATATTCCCACGGGATCGGGACTTGCGCGGCTGAAACCGCGGGGCGCAGCTAGTATTTAAATAAAAAACACAGCAAAGTGAAAAAAAAAAATTCATTTTGGCCTTATCTTTTTATCGCGTTATCTAAGTGACTTGTTTTTTTTTATGGACTATAGACCTTAGTATTCTCAGAAAATGGGTTTTGACAGACAAACAGAAGAATAACCGAGTCACCCCATAAGGGTCCCATTTTTATTCTTCTTGAGGTTCGGAACCCCATCTTACATCGGGGGTGACAGCAACACTTCGACCTAGTGGGATTTTTTGTGTTTTTCTGAAAATGAGGGACCTAAGTATTTTAATTATCTTATATCTTTAAATGAGCAATTCTTGTATATATAATTGGAATCTCGGAATCGGCTCCAACGATTTTCATGAAATTTGGTATATAGGGGGTTTCGGGGTCGATAAATCGATCTAGCTAGGAATCATTTTAAAAAAATGTCATTTTATTCGTGATTTATCAAAACTTACTTTTTTTTTATCTGAAAAAAAAAACTCTTCCTGACATCTATTGGCGAACTACTAATACTATTTTTTGTGAGCAATAAAGTTATTCCAGCAGATGGCGTTGTTAAGTAACACGAAGTCAATGAGTGTTTGCTTTGAGGATAGACTAAGTAAAAAAAAAAAATACCGAGCAAAGCTGGGTCATCCAGGTACTATATATTAACGAATTAGAAACTATTTGTAAAAAATAAAATATCCTTATGGTCAAAATCAATAATATATATCTATCAACTACGAAAGGTTAAAACGACAATATTCTGACATCATTCCTATCTAGACAAACTATCAATAATGTATAAGTAGATAGATTATTGATTGATTTATTTAATTTATTGATTTGGTTGCTTTTTTCGATTTATTTGACTCATTTTTACTATAAATATGGGATTTACACATCACAAGCTAAAGGAATCGGGTTGTATGAAACCCCTCGCTACTGGTATGTTAGTACAATCAACGGTCAAAAGTACACCGCCACCTCAACGTTTACAATCCTTTGCAGCACTATTTGAACATTATAACAACATAACCTGTGGATCGAACCCACGTTGACCCACGTTGGTTGGTATAGCGGGTGGCGGCTTATACCACTCACACAACTAAAGACATAGCTAACATGTTGAAAATAATAATCACACTGAACGTCTATTAGAAGAAGGTCGTAACTCCAATACTTGTTTATTATTACTTGCTTGTTGTTTATTTAGTTCATAAGCTCCCTGTAAGTTTTTGCTGTGAATAAATATTTTTGGGACGAAGTTCCTTATGGCGCGTTGCAAAAGGGAGCTAGACGGAAAAAATTAAGACCAAAAGTTGTAACGACACTTTTTGATTTTATTGCATTGCAAATCGAAAGAAACTTCATTCCATCCGGGTGTCCCTTGACTCCTCTCAAGTTTTAAATATTCTATTTCTATTTGAAAAAGCTGGGTTGTACGCTGAGGGTGCATATACTGGAGTCGTATCGAAACGTCAATTTCAAGGCGTTTGTGGTGCGAGTACCGAATAGCTATCTGCCTCGCGTTATGGATGAAAGCTTTTGGCCGAAGGACGTGGTGTTCCGTCGCTTCCGCGGACAAATTCCACAAGAACAGACAAAGACGAAAGTGTAGTGTCATGGAAGTGCTACTAACATAGTTCTAAGCTATCTCTTTAACACATTCAATTATTATTATAAAATATGTATGTTAGTCTATAAGGTATGTTTCTATGGGCCTTTGTAGCCTGAAATAAATGATTTATTACTATTTGTTTATAGTATAATTGTAGCAAACTGATAGTGGACTTATGACGCATACTGTACCTACTATAAAATGTAAACTAGTGATTATTACTGTGTATTGCGAAGCCATCAATCTTCACCCACTGAAAGTTCACACTGGACTTCCTAGTTCACGCGTATAGTTATCCATGTATATCCATTTTTACGACGTTGTTTACAGCCAAAGGAAGATACTAGTATCTTTGTCAGATGGGATAGCTTGTAAAATAGGAAAATATACCTACTTAAGAGGTTACGCGGGTTGTGCTTTCTTCATCTATACTTATATTATAAAGCTGAAGAGTTTGTTTGTTTGTTTGAACGCGCTAATCTCAGGAACTACTGGTTCGAATTAAAAAAATCTTTTTGTGTTGGATAGTCCATTTATCGAGGAAGGCTATAGGCTACTTTTTATCCCGAAATTCCCACGGGATCAGGAGTTACGGGGGTGAAACCGCGGAGCGCTGCTAGTATTCAAATAAAATAAATATCTAATAAATCCCTAAGCTAAGTAACTATGACTTTAATATGACTTGAGTTATGGTTGTTAGACAACGGATATACTACAAATATACTTTTCTTTTGTAAATATATACATATAATACATTAAAACAACCAGACCACCAGATAAATATCCAAGCATAAGTTCGGCGTGGTGACCATTGTGCCAACTGGGTCGTCAAATTATTTTGTACTAGTATCACCTCGCGGTTTCACCCGCGTAACTCCCGAACCCGTGGGAATGTCTGGATAAAAAGCCTGTTACACTCTCAGTGAATCAATGTATCCTCGTACCAAGTTTCATCAGAATCGGTCCGGTAGTTTCCGAGCCTATTCAATGCAAACAAACAAACTTTGCAAATTTTGGACAATTAAATCTTTCCTATTGTGTGTTTGTTTGCATTCAATAGGCTCCGAAACTATTAGACCGATATTGATGAAACTTGGTATGAGGATACATTTATTAATTGGGAGTGACATTGGCTACTATTTATCCTGATATTCCCACGGGATCGGGAGTTACGCGGGTGAAACTGCGGAGCGCTGCTAGTGTAATGTATTTAGAGAAAAAAAAAATTGTCAAACAACTTCTATGTTTTTACAATTGCTGGGTAAGTGCGATACTATGGGCGTTAACTTTAAAGTATTGTCCTAGTATGCGCCCTTAGGCGATAAGGCCTCCCTTAGGATTTGTGTCTTCTAGAACCTAGAGTGACACAAATATTTAAGAAAAGGCTAGGATCTTTCCTTATATTTATTTTCCTGTTCTTAGTTTGTATTTTAAGCTTTTAGGGTTTTAAGGGCGTATTCAAATAGTAAAAACGGGAACCCTATTACTAAGACGTCACTGTCCGTCTGTCTGTCCGCCTGTCTGTCACCAAGCTGTATCTTTTGAACCGTGATAGCTAGACAGTTGAAATTTTCACAGTTTATGTATTTCCGTTGCCGCTAAAACAACAAATACTTTAAAAAAGAATTTACGTGTGTCCGAGTCGCGCTTGGCCGGTTTTTAACCGACTTAAAAAAAAGAAGGAGGTTCTCATTTCGGTTGTATGTGTTTTTTTATGGATGTTCGCGCATTTCTTGTTTGTTTATCAACCGATTTTGATGAATCTTTTTTTTTTGGTAGTTTTTTTTCTAATGTGCAATAAAGTGCTTAGATATATAACTATTGCCAGAGTCTTTTCCATTTCGATGTCACGGGCTGAAAGTAGACCGGATTTCGAGACACAAATTTTACAAGAATTTGAATCGTTTTACTGCTTGAGCGGGTATCAGATGAAAGTTTATAGGTAATAATGAATTACTGCATAATTGCAGACCCACCGTAGAGCTCCAAAACGGCTGTTAAAAGAATTTTTTACTTTAGGCACCTGCTTTAGTTGAAGTTCAAAGTCGTCTAACTTGTGAATTTACGAGTATCAAACAAAAATATTATGATGAAAACATGCCAATAATAGTAATTTTTGACACCTACGGGGGCTGCTATTCTGCAGCCGACTGTACGTAAAATAAATAAAATAAACACCTAATTAAAAATATAAAATTAATGTTACCAGCTTTTTTTGCTCAGTTCATAAAATTCCGAAGAATAAAAGACCCAAAATTATTGCGTCCATTGAATCGGTAACAAGTGCACTTACACTGATACAGATTTACGATAAGATTTTAGGGTTCCGTAACAATAAAATAAAATAATTATTAAATGTTTTTAATGTACCAACCGAAACAGAGTGTTGGGAGACCAGCTGCCCGGTGGACCGACGACATTGTAGCGATCGTGGGTAGTCGGTGGATGGAGGCGGCTCAGGACCGCTGTTTGTGGCGTCGTATGGGAGAGGCCTATGTCCAGCAGTGGACGTGCATGGGCTGACATGATGATGATGATGATGAATGTACCAACCTTACACACAATAAATATTCATTTTATTTTCAATATATTTTGTTAATTGATGAATGATGATTTCAATAAGTTAATGACATATACACTATTAAAAAAAACACAGACTACACTACGCAATGGCGCAAACCAAATTAACAAAAAAATCTCAAATACATAATAAATAGGTACTACTTTTTTTAGAATTTTAAGCACCAACTGACAATAAAATTTTCTTGGTCTAATATAAAGTGATATATAAAATATATAAATATTTACTTCTAATAAAGTGGAAAGATTTAAAAAAAAATTGTTTGTAACGAATAGGCTCCGAAACTAAAGAACCGATTTTGAGGAAACTTGGTATGAAGATACATTCAACTATGGTAATACCATAAGCTACTTTTTATTCCGATATTCCCACAGGATCGGAAGTTACGCGGGTAAAACCGCGGACCCCAGCTAGTCTATACTAATAATATTATAAAGCTGAAGACCTTGTTTGTTTGTTTGTACGCGCTAATCTCAGGAACTACTGGTTCGAATTGAAAAAATAATTTTGTTTTGGATAGTCCATTTATCGAGGAAGGCTATAGGCTACTTTTTATCCCGATATTCCCACGGGATCGGGAGTTACGCGGGGAGAACCACGGACCACAGCTAGTTTCTAATAAAATACTAATAGAATAGATTACAACATCACGATGCAACACAAAACGTAATAACCACAATAAAGTTGCAATCATTTACTTTTACGTACAAACATTTGATAGATATCAAGTCTATTACTAATCTAAGCAACTTCTGAGAGTTACCACGGAATAACTAAGGCTGTTATACTATCTGAATCACCTACACCACCATCTTCCACTCTTCCTTTATCAATATCATAAAGAATGGTTATGTTGTGCCAATATTACGGAAATATTGTTCGAAATATTTATATTTTGTACGGAACCCTCTTAAAAAGATACTGGCTTGGTCGTTTTTCATACAATTTGTAGTTATCGGAATTTCGGTACAGCCTCAAGGTAACTCGAATTTAATGTGAATTTTTATTGATATTTAATATATTGAATCTGATTTTTGTGGTTGCTAAGCTAAAGAATAGGACCTTTTATTCTTATTCTTTTTTACTCAGAATCGTTGCTTAGCGGGTGATTAGGAAAAGTTAATTTAACTCACAAAAGCGTGTTTAATATTGCGGTACTGCTTAGCGTGTTCATTAACTAGCAGCGCTCCGCGGTTTTACCTGCGTAGTTCCGGATCCCGTGGGAATATCAGGATAAAAGTAGTCTATGTTATTCCCAATGAATCAATCTATCCTCATACTAAGTTTCATCAAAATCGGTCTCGTACTTTCGGAGGCTTCCTCTTTATAATATTATAGATAGATAGATTATAGATAAGATATAGATTGATAATAAAAGATATCACTACCACATAGTATAAAACAAACTCCGCTTCCCGCAGTCTGTCTGTCCATATGTATGCTAGATTTTTAAACGGATTTTAATGCGGTTTTTTAATTAGATAGAGTGATTTATGAGGTAGGTTTTAGTGTCTAAAACAAAACAACCACGTGTGCGAAGTCGCGGGCAACAGCTAGTACAGATGTGGTCAAGCTAAGTGGCGTTTGTAGTTCGGCGGTAAATATTAAAATGAGAAATGTCATGTTGGATTGCTCTCCATTCGAAAGGGTCAACCTGTCGAATTATGCGAATTGAGAACCGGACGACACGAGGGCTACTGTGAAATTTATAAATGCTTAGTGCAGGGCAAAGTACCTATCTCTAATACATTTGCAAACTTGTCGATCCTAAGCTATGTTTGACCAGTCTACATCGTATGCATCAAGTCATCTTCTAAGAAAAATGAAACCTTTACCTACTCCAAAAATCAAAATTACGCGCTGAAGATAAAATTAGATTGCTATATCTCTAAAGAAAATCCACTTTATTCCTCTAACCTCGCCGTTTCGACTATGGTGCAATATAGAAGATAGATAAACAGATAAACACTTTATTTGCACAACACACAAAACATTGAAAATAACAAAAAGGACGAGAAAGCTTATTAACTACGAAATTGTACAAACAGGCGACCTTATCGCATAAAGCGATTACATGGCGATCATTAGCGATTACAATTTACATGAATGCGAGGAGATTGGAACTGGGACAAGCGTTGTCTTAAAAATAAAATTAAGTTGCAATATTCCAACCGACCAAACATACATACATACATTGCAAGGTAAATAAAAGCTTTTAAAAGAAATCACGATTAAACCTGAAGGCCAATCCAAATCCAATTGAAATTATATTGCAATATAATTTGAAAAATGTTATTTAAGAGAATTGGTCTCCTGGGAAAATAATTATAATGAGTACAAATCATGTAAAAACTTTATAAAACTTCAGATCTCAATTTCTCTTTGAGCACAATCAACAGAGCGATACCAAAACCGATATAATAATTTCACAGTAACCGAGAGTCGGCATCCAGTTTTGTGAGTGGAACCCGTTGCTCTGGTTGTGATTATAATGTTTTTGTCATTTATTCGTGTTGCTTATTGGTTAACTCGATTGACTTTGTTGTAAGGTGAATCTGGAAACCCGCGGCTAAGTTGGTTACAGATGTATTGACGAGGGCTATCTTATGGAGATGGTCGATTAAGCTGAGAAGGTTCTGTAGATTGTTAAGCCTTATCTAATACATGTTAAAGGCATCACAGCGACCTGAACGCCATAGATCAAAGTTCTAAAAATCATTTAGATTAGATGTAAAATGCAATAAAAATGCCATTTAGCAGCGCCCTGCGGTTTCACCAGCGTAACTCCCGATCCCGTGGGGATATCGGAATAAAAAGTAGCTTAAGTTATTTCCATTGAATCAATGAATTCTCATATTAAGTTTCATCAAAATCGGTCCAGTAGTTTCGGAACCTATTCGTTACAAACAAAAAACATTAATAATTATAGATAATGTGATTTTTTTTGTTTTGAAATTTTGGTATTTTCTCTTGATAAAATCAAGATATAAATCCTTCAAAACAGAGTTAGTTTAGTGCACAGATTTAACAGGCGTGCCTATCTAGGGAGCGGTCATACTAATGGCGGATAATAACTTGACAGATAGACGCAGTTTGAAAGAATAGAAGATTTAGATATAACCAATAAATAGAACATCATTAATTAAATACCAATGTGATACAAATAATTAGAGTGGAATAGAAACACCATGACCACTTACACATTTATAATATTAAGATTTTAGGAATATTTGGTCTTGGTCGTGGTCTAACCAAAAAAAAGTTGTCACATAATAAAAGGAACGTGTTAAATATCTAACATTAAGTAGGTATAGATAAATGTAAAAACATAAATAAGAGAAAAAACGCATAAGAAACCCATGGGGTTTTTGTGATCTTGCTCACAATAGGTTAGGTTATGGTGGCCTAAGTAGGTATTAAAGAAAGCTCAGTTTGCTATCTTTAACCGAAGAATGCTATGGTTATAAATTTGACTAGCGATCAAACACACTCACAAGACCCTACTTCAAATATTGGATCTAAGTTTTTGACACAATTTGTTTTTTCGCAGTTTCAAAGATTCACCATACCACACATCGCAGAAGTTTTATTATGTAGCTGTCTTGGGTTATCGCGTAACGTTTTGGTCGCAGTAAAATTATTCCCAGTCTTAATTAATGAAATACGGTCAAGTTTCAGATAGCAACCCTTTTTAACCGACTTCAAACAAAAGTAGGAGGTTCTCAGTTCGTCGCGTACATTTTTTTTTCTACCCCGCTATAAGTGTAACCCCACCTTCTCTCTCCCGCATGTACCGTTTCAGTTTTAGGTCGGCTTACATAACAATTGAATAATGACAAGTGCGCTTGTCTGCGGGAGTGCGCGCGCGCATCGTACACTTTCTGTCTCTCACGGGTCACGGGGCAACAATTGGACATCCTGCTGCAAAAATACTGGTTCAAGGTTGGATGGAAGGTTCAAGTTTTGAAGTCTTCGCCTACTATAATGGAGTTCGGAGCATAGTGGCGAAGACCTCAACGATCGCAATCCAAACATAGACGTTTTAATTTCGCGTAAAAAGCGTCATCCATCCACCTTTTTTGTGCGCACTGCAAAAAAGTGGAACTTTCTCCCCGTGTCGCGGAACTACAACCTTGGAGTCTTCAAGACTAGAGTAAATACCTAGGTACCGTCTATGCGAGCATTACATTCTCGATCTCATCTTCCCATTAGTAGAGATAAGTTTGAAAATTCAACAATATTTTGCTTAACAATGGGCATACTAAGGAATAGTTACGTTCCTTAGTATGCCCATTGCATACTGAGGAACGTAATCTTGAGCGTATTAAGGAACGTGAACCGGCATTTGTCACTCTATTTCATTGATCTTAATTTTTCATACAATTCCATTTAGGCAATTACAGTGCAATTTTCTTTAAGAACCTAGGCATTTACTTAAATAAATGGTTAAATTATGTAGAAACAGTAAAGCAGCAGTATAAACTGACAGATACCATAGTCGGATTAAACACGGCATCTCTGATATAACCATCAAAGCCGCAAGCATGTCATCGAAGAAGACAGCGACACAAGTCAGCGGTTCAAACTCAATGTTCTGTCAAAACGTATAAATTGTACTTGTTAGGGCTCTGCAGACGGGCGGCAATGACTAGTGGTTAGCTGATAATAAACCAAGCGACTGCGCCTGGGCATTTCTAGATGGTCATGTTACAGTACTTTGCATCACTGATTATAGTCTGCAATTTACACGCACAGTGCTTGCATTCTGGCCCCTCTACATAATCGTCCAGTACTGGATCAGCGAGATGGCCATGCGATGGTTGAAACACAACTCCACGATGGTCACGTTCAACCATCGTCGTCCACTTCCTTTGATATGGACCGAAAACCGACACCGTGGCGATCCCATGAACCATAAGCCATCAGACACCACTACGCCCTCTTCATGCTGGCCCACAAATATAGGCCAGATGGTCCATCATGTAGAGAAGATCCATTGGCCAGATCCAGGATAGATCTAATGGGATATTTTTTCTCATTGAATCCAGATTTCAAGTTGTGGATGTACTGACATTTAAGCTAGTGGCGTGGAAAACCGTGGGTTCGAATCCTGGCCGGCAGCGTACCAATGATTTTTTTTACGAAAAATTTATTTCTTTTAACTTTGAAAGGGAACAGGAGCAATTTTAAAGTCCTGCTTGAGTTTAAAACATTCTAATAAATGCAATTTTAGAACTCTTTGGTGGATCTGCAATTATGTTGCTGAGTGTACAATGACAGCGTCATTGACGATGGACCTGCCATCCTTGCGGTTCGTCTATTGCCTTTATCAATCGGCTAGATCCAGACTCAGATCCTAGGTTATGTCTTGGTATAGAAAGTTATTCATTGATTACTTGTAGTTCCGTTAGATTGTATATCTCATGTCTAATTAGAAAAAGTTGTCTGTTTGTTTATTGAACTACAGCACTCCGCGGTTTCACCCGCGTAACTCCCGATCCCGTGGCAATAACGTGATAAAAAGGTGCCTATGACACTTATGAATCAATGTATCCTCATACCAACATTCATAAAAATCAGTCTAGTAGTTTCGGAGCCTATTCAATTCAAACAAAAAATAATAAAATCTATCTTCTTGTTTAGATAAGTGTAAAAACATATTAGAGAAAAATGGCATAAGAAACTAATGGGATTTTTTTTTGTGATCATGCTCACAATAGGTTAGGTTATCGTGGCCTAAGTACCTAGGTATTAAAGAAAGCTCAGTTTGCGATCTTTAACCGAAGGATGCTATGGTTAGACTTTTATTACGAAGGCACAATATCGAGCCCGTATGAAAGAAAAACAATGAACAAAACTCCAAGCCGACGGAAGCCACCGATATTATCTAATGAAAGATTCGAGATTAGTGAAGCAATCATTAGATCTATTTGTACTCAGTGTATAAATACACTCGCTAGCCGTGACTCGGTCTAACTCTAGGTATGTTTGTATACACGTTTATAGGTTATCTGTGAATCTAGACTTCGCGTTCTACGAGCGGCAGTGTCTATTATATGAATAACTAGCAGCGCTCCGCGGTTTTACCCGCGTAACTGCAGATCTCGTGGGAATATCGAAATATGAAATAGCATATAGCCCTCCTCAACAAGTGGACTATCCAACGCAACATTTTTTTTCAATTCGAGCTAGTTCCTGAGATTAGCGCGTTCAAACAAACAAACTCTTCAGCTTTATAATATTAGTATAAATTAGCTACGTCTCACGGTTTCACCCGCATAACTCCCGATCCCGTGGGAATATCGGGATAAAAAGTAGCCTCCAGTCTTCCTCGATAAATGGACTATCCAAAACAAAATTATTTTTTCAATTCGAACCAGTAGTTCCTGAGATTAGCGCGTTCAAACAAACAATCAAACTCTTCAGCTTTATAATATTAAGTATTTGTTATTTGTTCTGTTTTTTTTGTGATTCTGTGACGTTTACATGCAATTCATGAAGGTAATGTTTTTCTGTTTGGCTACCAAAATGGTAAGAAGATATGGGTGTTAATTTTATTATTTTCAAGATCATATTGTAAAGAGAGAGGCGAACCACAGCCCCCTTCTAAACTTGCTCTAAATAGTGTTGTACCTACTTTGATTTTATTCATAAATACATATCGATAACGCGAGTACTAAGTAATCAATACCTACTAATATTATAAAGCTGAAGATTTGTTTGTTTGAACGCGCTAGTCTTAGGAAATACTAGTTCGAATTGAAAAAATATTTTTGTGTTGAATAGTCCATTTATCGAGGAAGGCTATAAGGCTACTTTTTTGTTGTTTTGATATTCCCACAGCATCGGGACTTACGCGGGTGAAGCCGCGGAGCGCAGCTGGTTACATTTTAAAGTTAGGTGCCTGCTATAAAATAACCTTTTATTTATTTTATTTTCTGGACCCTCGAGATGCAGGTTGTGTTCCTTCCTAGTTCGAGGTTTTTGTCAGTGCAAATTCCTTATCATTTTTGTTAAAAAAAAACTTTATACATTTTTATTTGATTTCCGTTTTAAATAACTTAATAATAATGCCCCGCGCGCGCACCAACTTGTTGCGGGAAGCGCCTCTAACGCGGACACTGCGCACTATTAATCGCATTGCGGACGATATTTATGTTTTTACGTGTTCTCTGATTGAATTCACAATAACTGCTCTTTTTATTTTAAGTTACAATTAATTTTACACTAATTGACTGAATATTGGAAAATTTAAACCTATTTACTTATCTATCGCATACCTGTAAAGATAGATTTAAGTTCGAAATAAATAAATAAATAAATTTTTCAACTTTAAGTAAAAATAGTCGTGGTAGTCGGAAATCAGTACATTTATCATAGCTTAAATACCTACAAAATTTTTAACACTTTCTAAAAAAACAAAATTGGTCAACAGTTAAAGTAAATTGTTTTTTCGAGAGAAAACTGTTTTGAAGACGTATAGTAAAGTAGAGGAATTAAAAACTCAAACGTGTTTTCTCTTATAATCATTTAAAAGTGGTTATAAAAAACGTTTTATGGGGATTTGTTTTAAAAAGTAGGTAAAGCGGAGGTAAATATCGATCTCATGACTTCTTTAAGCTTCTTTTTTCTATTAATTATGACTTCGCACGGCTTGTGCATTTAGCCAGTGTCAAGTTATATTTTGCATCAAATTATGACCAGATTTTTCATAAATCGGGTCTAAAGTGTTTCAAAACAGTCAAAGTCGTCATAGTCCGTCAAGTCAGGGGCTATAGTGAAGCGGTGGCAAGTTTACCATAACCTTAATAGGAGATTTGGAGGCAACGAGAAAACTTCATGTTTGACACTGATTTTTACTTTCACTACACTTGTGCACTTTCACAGAACTAAATTGAATAACATTCCACCAGAATTATACAATTCAACTCGGGTTACAACTAAGTTTTATGAAAATAAAACTGCAGCACGACATGTTGTTAGCTCGTTCCTCGAAAACTCCAGCTTGATTCTTCTTTAAGCTTTAGAGTTTCAATTCGGAGGAGTGCTGTGACTGGCCCCAACACAATCGATGGATCACCTCCTCCAATGTGCACTGTGACCCAACACCTGCACGTTGGACGACCTAAAAGGGACCAATGATGCTGCCATGGCTGTAAAGCAATATTGATTATATAGAATTTAAAGGCTGAAGAAGAAGCAGAAGCGTATACATGACCGCATACCCAAATCGCCCTGAAAGCAAATTTTATAACTTCCTCTTGTATTAAAAATGGTTAATTTGTACTAATCGAGATAAAACCACTTAAGTACTTGTAGGTATTAAGTATTCTTATCGATATCGATAACCTAATAAAATATCGTTATTTTCCATCACTATTGTAAGACCAGTTGTCGACAACACACGTGCTTATATCCTGAATATATTAGGTCTCAGTACTAACGCTTAAAATATACAGTGTGTGACAAAAGCCATGTTATCCCTCTAGAAGGTACCTCCAAGACATTACCAAAAACCGGCCAAGTGCGAGTCGGTCTCGCGCATGAAGGGTTCCGTACCTGTTTTACACAGCGCTATCTATTGGGTGTATTTGCAATCTAGATGTCAAACAATATTGAAGAATTTTATCGATGAATCAACGTACACCGCCATCTATGAGAACTTCGTAAAACTAAACAGAAAATAAACACTTGCTTAAGAAACCATTAATTGACACATTTTATTCGTTTACATTCACGACATAAGCGAATAATTGAGATGATAACTATCCTATCCAGTAGGTTAGACCAAAATACGGGTACATGTGAAATTTGATTGAAATCGGTTCAGTAGTTTTGGAGTTTATTGGCAACATACATCGTGACACAAGATTTTTATATATACAGATTTTGAATAATAATACCGTCAGCAAGAAAGTGCCTAGTAACAGACATACAAAAAGACGGACCTACAGTGAAACCCTAAAAAATGTCAGCAAATCGAAAATTCTTTATTCTTCGTTAGCTCCAAGTCCTGGGATTATTTGGCAACAGTAACTTAGAACGTGATGTTCGTATAAGTACATACAAAAAATACATTATCCACCCACTATTTCATACATACGTTCGTTATCTGTCTGTCTGTACGTCTCAAACAAGCCCATGTTGTACAGTAGGGAGTTAAAACGGTGTTTTTATTGTTTACAACTATGTATTTTATTATTAGAGATAATAGCTTCTTAGAAAGACGTGGGCATCAATTTCTTTGATAATTGGGACGTTTTAGGGTAGAGACATAGTACAGACCGTTAAATCTAAAGATTGCTAATATATATATACAGGACATTCCACACATCGCCATCTAGCCCCAAGCTAAGTAACTAAACTTGTGTTATAGGTGCTAGAACGGATATACTACTTATATACTTTTCTTTTGTAAATAAATACTTAGAATACATGGAAACAACCAGACCACAGACAAATATCCAAGCATAAATACTTGCCTGAGGCGGAAATCGAACCCGCAACCTTGTGTTTGGCAATCCGACATGGTGACCATTGTGCCAACTGGGTCGTCTTTCATATACTGTTCAATTTAAAAAAAGGGTTTTTTTTTCTTTCATGTGGCAAATAACGGAACTTGCTAAGTGCGAATCGGACTCGCGGACGAAGGATGCTGTACCATTATTATTCTGTTTGTTATATATTTCAATTTATTAATCAGATAGTACAATCCATTTGTTAGTAAAGTCTTACAGCTATGTAAGTTAGCATAAAATACTGTGCAAAAGTAAATATTTTTTTAATTAAATTCATATATTTGTACATTCTTATGTAATTATATTAATATATTTATGTAAAGATTTATGTATGTATATATATTTATATATATAATGTGCATTAAGTAATTATTATTAGTATGTAGTTAAGTTTGTATTTATTATTATGTTTTTGTTGCTATTTGCATCTTATTTATTTTCCTAAGTTTAAACACCCTACCCTTCACCTTCCTCAATTTCTTGTCCATCCAAAGGTTGCCTGGAAGAGATCGCTTTGAGCGATAAAGCCGCCCTTTGTAACACTTAGACTTAAGCTTTGATTTTTATTATTTATGTTATTTGAAATTGGGGTTTGAAATTTATCTATCTATGTTCTATTAAATTTGCGATCTTTGGTGGTATCCCTATTAACACACATATGCATTCTATTCCAGTGTTTAATTATAGGACAGTCTAGCCTTTCCAGTCATGTATTCAGAAGACTGCTGGAGCTAACCCGCACACGGCGCGGTGAGGCAACTCTTTTACGTATTAGCGTATAATAACGATCAACTTTTGCTTCCGCAAACATTCCTGATTTGCTGCAGTTATAACGGCAACAGAACTACATCATCTTTGAAAATTTCCACTGCAGTCTAGATATCAGACAAACAGTGGTGTCTTAGTAAAAGGGTCCCGTTTTTACTTTTTGTACGGAACCCTAAAAATTGTCTTATTAAATCTTATTTTTTGACCTGTCTCTTTACGAGATTTTCTTTGTCAAATGGCATTTGTTGTTTGATTTAAATATCCTCTATACTTTGCCATAGGTTTCAAAGGTGACCGCGTAAACAATAAAAAACAGAAGATTGAGACGGACACTATGCCAGTATGCCAGTTTTTATTTTTATACACAAATGCTACTACCCCTTTGTACAATCAACGGTCAAAAGTCTCCGCCACCGTAACGTTTCCAATCCTGTACAACACTATATAAACATTATAACAACGTAACCTGTAAATCGAACCCACGTCGGTTGATATAGCGGGTGGCAGCTTATACCACTCACACAACTAAAGACATAGTTAACATGTTGAAAATTATAATCACCCTGTGTACTTTTAATTCAAGTCAAATAGTTTGTGTTACTTCTATTAGAAGAAGGCCTTTATGGAAGAAGGTCGTGTTTATAGTATTACTAGCACCGGTTTCACCCCCGTAACTCTCGATCCCGTGGGAATATCGGGATAAAAAGTAGCCTCTATAAATGAACTATCCAACAAAAAATAATTTTTCAATTCGAACCAGTAGTTCCTGAGATTAGCGCGTTCAAACAAACAAACTCTTCAGCTTTATAATATTAGTATAGATTGTAGCAAACTGATAGTGTACTTATGACGCATACTCAACCAGTAAATTTTATTATTTAGGTTATACGTGTTTAACCGAGTGGTGCAGCTAGTATATTACTTATTTACCTACCCACAATAAATCAAAAGTACAATAACTTTGATTGCGACAGTTGACTCCAATCTTGATAAATGTTATAATTGTGAAAGTTATTTTATTGGTTACACTTTCGTGTGACAAATTTTCAATAAATTTGTTTGCGCATGATTAATTTTGATGGTGATTCATCATAAGCCTTGCTTCCTCATTATATCAGTAAATACCGTGGCATGAAATAATTCGCAAAAATCTTTGTTTTATTAAGGCCAAATTTTTAGACCATTTTAGGGTTCCATAACCAAAGGGTAAAAAAACAAAACTTTTGGATTTACTAAATAAAATTTTCTCGAAATGCTTGTTTTAACGTGAACTACGTATTGTACTAAATTAATATTTGTCTTTACGTGTCCTAAATAAATATTTGTACGCATTATAATTTATATCATAAAATATTATAACTAAGCTAAGACTAAATTCAAAGAAACGCTAACGAACTATTCATTCAGGTCTTATTACACCTGCCTAAAGGCCCAAAATATCAGTAAAAAATGTTCTAATTTCACCTTTGCAAAAAATATAATAGTAAGATCATGACTAGCTGATCTATAGATTAATAATTGCTTTTAAATTACTAAGTAAAAAATGTAGAGGCTACCTTCAATTAAAGACTACTTCATTTAATAACATGGCCCTGGCACTGCAGTGTTTCGTATATCATGGACAGAATTTATTTCTTTTATTTATTTATTTATAACATTCTTTACAAGATAACATAATGCGATAGTGTAGTTATATGTACAATCAATAAGCTTTGATCCTACTAATATTATAAATGTGAAAGTTTGTGTGTGTGTGTATGTTTGTTACTCCTTCACGCAAAAACTACTGGAACGATTGCGATGAATTTGTAGGTAGCTGGAGACCTGAATTAACACATATGCTACTTTTTATTCCGATATTCCCACGGGATTGGGACTTACGCGGGTGAAACCGCGGAGCGCAGCTAGTAGACCATAAAATTGAAGAAATAACAAACTTATGATGATACACGGGTATGTATTTGAATATTTCCTTCCTGAAGAACGCCTCTAGATCAGCTTTTTTTAAACCTAGGTTTACTGTATACACGCCCGTATGTTTTTTCCAACTAAAAAAGTATAAAGCAAAATCTCTACCTAATTTAACGCTAGACGAAAATTAGATTAATTGCAAGATGAATGCAATTCTGAGATCTCGTATCATTTTTCGAGATCAATACCATAGCATAATATAACGAGATCTCTCCGAGATTGACTTTATTAGGCGGTAAGTATTCAGCGACGTTAGCATGTTTACTCTAATTCCTTGGTGCTATTTTCAGAATCACCTTTAGAACTAGACTTTTTCTGTATTTGACTGACAGTGTTCTATTTTATAAGTTGATTTCCAAAAAATACGGGTAGGTAATTAGTTCGGTATTAAAGAATTTAAGAAAAATCTTTTAATTCATATTTAGTCCTAATTAACCTAATAATCACAACCAAGTTTTCATCGCTTTTAAGTCACCCAAATAGAACAGTATTTTTTTTAAAAATTGTCCGAGATCTTGCGAGATTAGATATTAAAATCTTGCGAGATCTCGAGTCGAGAGTCCCTATTCGTCATCTCATCACTTGGTTCACGCAACTAGTCGTGCGTGCCGATCTACAAAGAAACGTTAGAAACCAACCGAACATCTTAATCAAACCTATCGAGTATCAATAACAATAACTTATTGTAAATATTTTTTCTACAGCCTCCTATACAAAAACCAACATTGTTCGTCGTACCAATGAAACTTTTGTGGCAAAAAACGTAGTTGTTATTTATTAGACGGTTCGCAGACAGTTACTTACCTACTCACAGTATTTTGAGAACATAATGTGCTCTGCTCATTTATTCTAGGAATTTACTTACATCATGGGAAGAAAAAGATGTATAAAAGCTTTTATTATATACACAAGATAACAGACATTAGACGAATTATGTCTCATTATTTTGTCATTGATTATTGTTTATTAGGTTCCGTACCTTAACAGAAAAAAACAGGACGGTGTGTCGCTAAGTCGTATGGGCGCTAAAACATTTAAATAAATACTATAATATACTTGAGAGGGCTGTTTCGCAATTAGACCCATTTTAATTGGGTCATTTTTGCGTGAGGATGGAGTAGACTTGCTCAGCACCTACTACCCTCTCAGACTGGTCGACCATTTCCAGAGGAGAGAACTTGTCAATACTTCTGGAGCCAACTAAGCCGCGGGTTTCATCACGATGTTTTCCTTCACCGTACGAGCAATGTCAATTAGCGCACATAATTTTTTTGTAAGAAAAATGCATTGGTGCACGGCCGGCCGGGATTCGAACCCATATTTCAAATAAATAATTAAATATGTATGGAACCCTAGGTGTGTGAGTTTGACTCGTACTTGATTTTTTATAATACTCTAGGCCTGAGCAGTGATAGTGAACGCGCCGAAATAGTTGCTAATGCCACGGCTAATTGTCAACTAAATAAACTCTTGGTAACATTAACCGAACGTACGGTAGGCAGCATAATTACAGACCCACCGTAGAACTCCAAAACTGGTATAAGAATGTTTTCAACACAAACAAGATTCTAGGCACCTGCTTTAGTTGAAGTTTAAAGTTTTCTAACTTATCAATTAATCAAATAAAAATTATTAGAATGACAACATTCCAATAATAATAATTTTTGAACTCTACCGGGGGCTGCAATTATGCAGCCGACGTAGATACTTTGATTGTTCTAGTTCCTTCCTTCAGGGTTTGCGACAATAAATAGTAGGTACTGCTACTAGAATATATTATATTCAAAGTTAAAATCATTGTCTATTATAACTAGCTTTTATCCGGGACTTCGTCCATGTAAGAGTTATATAGATAGATAGATATTATCTTTATTTGGCTAACAATAAAACTTAATGATACGCACAACTTGTTTTTGTGAGTTGTTTTATTTAAAATCCTTTCTTAGTCACAATAGTTTAGACGACCCAGTTGGCACAATGGTCACCATGCCGGACTGCCAAACACAGGGTTGCGGGTTCGATTCCCGTCTCAGACAAGTATTTATGCTTAGATATTTGTCTGTGGTCTGGTTGTTTCTATATGTATTATAAGTATATATTTACAAAAAAAAAGTATATAAGTATATCCGTTATCTAGCACCCATAACACAAGTCTAGTTACTTAGCTTGGGGCTAGATGGCGATGTGTGGAATGTCCTGAAATATTTATTTATTTATTTATTTATTTATTTATTATAGTATGTATCTAAATGTTAGCCCGCTCCGTCCATTTTATCTGTGCGTTGAGTTAGTAGTGTAAATTTTGTACGTATAAATCAGACGACCCAGTTGGCACAATGGTCACAATGCCGGACTGCCAAACACAGGGTTGCGGGTTCGATTCCCGCCTCAGACAAGTATTTATGCTTAGATATTTACTGTGGTCTGGTTGTTTCTGTTTATTATAAGTATACTAGCTGCGCTCCGCGGTTTCACCCGCGTAAGTCCCGATCCCGTGGGCATATCGGGATAAAAAGTAGCCTATATGTTAATCCAGGTTTCCAGCTATCTACATACCGAGTTTCATTGTAATTGGTTAAACAGTTTTAGCGTGAATGAGTAACAAACATACACACACACACACAAACTTTCACATTTATAATATTAGTAGGATATTTACAAAAGAAAAGTACCTATATTAAGTAGTATATCCGTTGGCTAGCACCCGTAACACAAGTCTAGTTACTTAGCTTGGGGCTAGATGGCGATGTCTGGAATGTCCTGCAATATTTATTATTTATTCCTTTACTATGATTTTTCATGATACCCTAAAATTCCATCTGGAGCAAAAAACTATTATACAGCATGTTCCGATTATAAAAGAAAACAAACAAATATATCCAAATATTCGAAAGGACGTAAGATATATTGCGCCGACCCCAAATAAATTGGGATAAGGGCAGGAAGATGATGATGATTCAAAAGGACGTATCACAGAATTACGGTAACCATAAAAGAAAACAAACACTCACTCGGGTCCTAATATTTATTTTGACACGAAACCTGTCGTTTTTAATACACATAGTTAATTTATTTGTGCTCTAAACGGTTTGTTGGTTGACAAAATGAGATAGCGAGCACCCGGGGTGTTAGGAGTTGAGACGACAAACAAAGTCAATTGAAACACATCCGGCTACAACCGTCAACGATCTTAACGTTCCTTTCCACGAGTTGTTTACGCACTTTATTAAACGTCTAATGATTATTTCCCACAAAGCTTTAAAACTGGCCAAAAACTAAAACTGAAATTAGCAAAATTTTACTAAAATATTTTTTCAGTTGATTAATATACAATTAGCTGTTGCCCGCGACTTCGTACGCGTAGTTTTATGTGTTTTATATACTAAACTCTTCCTCTTGAATCACTCTATCTATTTAAAAAACCGCATCAAAATCCGTTGCGTAGTGGTCTAAGCTTGTAGTGATGATAGTGATTATTCTTAATATTTTACACAAAATGATTGCAAGAAAGGATAGAAAGTATCATTGGTATTTCAGCTTCACCTCAAAATGCGTATTATTTTGGAAATATTAAAATGGATTTCTATTGAGCTAACTTTTTCTAATCGTGTTTTGGTTTCCAAGAAAGAATAGAGTGTTTTTTTTACATTTACTAGACGTTTTCTTTCCGAATAATCTAAGCGGTTCTATAGATGTATTTTTTAATGTGAAAGGGTACCGGCGCTCTCTCCATACAAACGTAGTCGACAGTTTCCTCCCTTTTTAATGACTCTAGCACAAATATTTTTGTTCCACAAAACCTATTTCTCCCAAATCTATTCGGTAAGTACCGACGTATTTGAGTATTGAATACAAATAGCAAAAAGCAGAAAAAACTACATAATGTATAACCTCTTTGGTCCCAACCTTGTAAGAGGATCAGGTAGTATGGAGTCTCTTATTCACTCTCGTTATTAGGAAGAATTCTTTGTATTATTCGTAATGAAAAGCGCAGTGTTTACCTCGGGTAAAAGACTCATTAAGTCCCTCGAACTCGGGACTCGATGAGTGACTTTCACCCCTTGAGTAACAATGTACTATTATAAAATAAATCGTTCTATCAGTGATTGTAAGCAGATTGCAGTGTGTAAACAAAACATATATTCCCGGTTCCCGACCGGGGTCAAGGCGGTTTCACCAAGGTATTTTAATCTATGCGTAGGTTGCTTAATCTAATAACATTTGGTTTGCGTAACTACTTAACAATTTGTTTTGTTTCTATTTTCACAAAGGAGGATGCTGTGTTGCCTGGGACATGTATTAGAAGAAGTAGGCATGCCCGGCACCTACTTGTACTTGTATACAGGCTGTTTTCCGCCATTGGACCCTTTTGAATTGAGTCCTTTTTGCGTGAGGATGGAGTAGGCTTGCCCAGCACCTACTACCCTCTCAGCTTAGTCGACCATGTCCAGAGGAGAGAACTTGTCAATACTTCTGGAGCCAACTAAGCCGCGGCTTTCATCACGATGTTTTCCTTCACCGTAAGAGCAATGTCAATTAGCGCACATAAATTTTTCTAAGGATAAATACATTGGTGCACGGCCCGCCGGGATTCGAACCCACGACCTTCAGAATGAAAGTCGAGATATCTACCACTAAGCCAACACCGCTCTGCCCGGCACCTATACCAGCCTCTCAGCTTAGTCGCATAGCCGTGCCCAGAAGAAAAACATTGTCAATACTCCTGGAGTCAATTAAGCTATGGAATTCATCACGATGTTTTGATGCACCTTATAATGTTATTGTAAGAAAATCCGGCCGGTCCGGATTTTTACTAAACTTTTTCAAAATCGATCATGTTCCAACGGTCAAACTCACACGACTATGCAGTGTATAGACGACCCAGTTGGCACTATGGTCACCATTCCGGACTGCCAAACACAGGTTCGATTGCGGGTTCGATTCCCGCTGCAGACAAGTATTTATGCTTAGATATTTGTATGTGGTCTGGTTGTTTCTATGTATTATAAGTATATGTTTACAAAAGAAAAGTATATAAGTAGTATATCCGTTGTCTAGCACCCATAACACAAGTCTAGTTACTTAGCTTGGGGCTAGATGGCGATATTTGGAATGTCCTGCAATATTTATTTTTATTTATTTAATATAGATGACTATTGATAACCAGATATAGACAAACAAATACAATGTATTTCAGCGAAGGGGTTTTAATACGAAAGGGGGTTGTTCTAGACGTCTAGGCGAACAAATTTTGTTCTACGACGTTTGGAAATTCGAACATTTCGTATGAAGTTTATGTATGAAACAGCTGATTTTCAAGTAAAAACATTTGCAACACATGGTATAGACGTTCATACAAAATAGCTTCCGTAAATTGTTTCGCTACCTGCTACAAATCTATAATGAAACTAGCTGCACCCCGCGGTTTCACCCGCATTAGTCCCAATCCCGTGGGAATATTAGCCTATAGCCTTCCTCAATAAAGGGACTATCCAACATAACAAGAATTTTTCAATTAGAACCAGTAGTTCCTGAGATTAGCGCGTTCAAACAAACAAACAAACATACAAAGTCTTCAGCTTTATAGTATTAGTATAGATTTACGAACTTAGTAAGTACCGAATTTCACGATCTTCGTGAAGTATGAAAACAACTTCACATAATAAGAACTGTTTCTAGATTTGAGTTTCAAGCCTCAACTTCTCCTACCATGCATCAGTAAAACAGTAGATAGATGCATCACTAAATCAATTAGAAAGTAATTAATTTTTTTTGTCACGTGACGTGACGTGATTGTGAAACGTCCTATGAGGATACTTTTAAACTTTTTTTCCGTTTTAAGTCCCAGAAAGGATCTTACGCGAGTGAAACCGCAGTTCGCTGCTAGTATTTCAATAAAACAAGTAATTCAGTTAGAAACAAATACCTATTATTTTTCTAATTTCGGTCTAATTAATAAAACCATGCTCCTCTGTTTGAATTTGAAATGACCTCCATATATTTAGAATTTAAAACAAAGTGTAGTCACAACAAGGTGTAAAAATCGTCGTAAAATTGCGTTTAACATAATTTAAACAGTTTATTTTGTTTTAGCGTTTTGTTTAAGATCAAAATGTCAACTATTTTAATTAAGAGCTCCCTTTACGACTTTGTTCGTAATGGTTTCGACAAACCGTCGCGGGTATTCGCGTAACCCAAGCGACGCAAGACGTGTGTTGACAATTAATTTTAAAAAAATCTTTAAGCCATCTATTTAAAACAAAACGTAATGGATGAATATCATTTATTTGCAAGAAATATGGATAAAATATGTGACTTAAGAATATTATAGTTCAAAATATTTCACCAGAACTTTTCTTGGGATGCAAATATTCTAAGTAAATTGGACCATTATTTTTTTAATTGAACCATTATTTATATAAATAAAAGTACTTCAGATAATGTCTATAAATATAATAATGTCAGCGTATACTGTGCGTTTTGACGAGGCTATAGTGCGAAAGGGTTTGTGCTAGGCGGGCCTCAAAAAGTGCCCGTTACTGCCCGTTCAATAAGTGCGCCGCAAACTACTTTGTTCGCACTTATTGAGGGTAAAAACATCAGTTTTCGAATCTTTAGATGACATGAAAACTAATAATATTTTCGCGTAGAAAAATTTAGTTTGAATTTAGTTCTTCTAGTGTCTAAGCGATCAACTTTTGAATTTTTTTTTTAATGCCTCTATATTCACGAAGGTTATGTCTAAAGGAAAATCAGTTGATTTTAGAAATAAATACAAGTTGTTATTAAACTAGTAGTCCAACTACCTGCCGTGTCCTGGTAACTCCAAGAAACAGCTGATTTTCGAAAAAGTTATCGATTTTTTAAAATGGTAGAACATAGGAAGTTCGCCTAGACGTCTAAACTCTTTTTAATTGGGTCCTTTTTGCGTAAAGATGGAGTAGGCTTGCCCAGCACCTACTACCCTCTCAGCTTAGTCGACCATGTCCAGAGGAGAGAACTTGTCAACACTTCTGGAGCCAACTAAGAAGCGGGTTTCATCACGATGTTTTCCTTCACCGTAAGAGCAATGTCAATTAGCGCACATAAATTTTTCTTAAGAAAAATACATTGGTGCACGGCCGGCTGGGATTCGAACCCACGACCTTCAGAATTAAAGTCGGGGTATCTACCACTAAGCCAACACCGCTCACTAAATCACGTCTAAACTGTAAACCAACGTCTGAACACTAAATCCTCCTGTTTTAAAGTCGGATTAAAAAATCCAAGACGGGAATCGAAACCGCATCGTTCTACTACGTTCCCATCTCAAGCAGCAGCACGTAGTGTTCGTGCCTACTACGCAAAAGTATTCAAAGATATAAAACCTTGTCTGGAAAGTTATTTTTATAGGAATTAAAAAGCACTTCTTGAAATAAAAACGTAATCTATTTTCACCCAATTTTCTTTTTTAATTAGACTTTTATTATAGACAATATTTCTGGCGACGTAATTATTCTCCGTGAAAAGAATGTAACGCGTTACGGAGTGGAATCGTGGTGGAATCCTACCAAATTAGTTAAATTTAATTAGTTAAATTTAAAGTTAGGTGGATGTAGGTTAATTTTGTTGATAAATGATGTTTTTGGAGACTTTAGTTCTTTTACAGTAAAATAAACTTCTTTAGCGTTTTATTTTTGTAGCTGATTAAGAACTATACAGACCGAATTGATGAGTCGCACGTGATTTATTTCGCGACCTTAAAAACTATTATTACACTAACAGTGTTCCGCGATTTCACCCGCGTAACTCCAGTAAAATTTCTCATTTTCCTTTCATCATAATTATTTCTGTCAATAAAGGTTTAAAACTAGGTGACAAAATTAATAGCTATACTAATAAGAATATCAAAACACGTGTAGGTAAAACCCTTTAGACGCATAACACCAACTATGCAAAACACCACCTTTATGCAAAACGCATTACTCGCAAAATACCACTTACGCAAAATACCAACTACGCACAACACCAACATCGATTTGAGCAAAATACCAACTACGCGTAACACCAACTTTGATTTAGAAACAAACAAAGAGAAATGATGATCGAAATAAAAACAAAAGACTATCGAAGAAACTATCGCAACGGAAACAAAAGACCATAAAAAACGGTGTATTATAAAATGTTACAAGGAGACAAATGTTTCATATTCTATACACATGGTCAAATTAAATAAGATTTATTGATCAAAACACCAATTAAAAACTAAAATTATAGTCGTCATTTGGCCATCATTTGGCGCTTTAACGAGATAACGCATGCCATCCAGCCGCTGTTATTATTTAGATTCCATAGCTTTACAAAATGTCTATTAAATTCTAATTTACAGGGTTATTGGTAATTATACTAGCAAGCCCTTGAGGGCTACTTCTGTGCACCTAAACAAACAATTTTTTTCCTACGACTTTTGGAAATCGAACATTTTTTAGAAACTTTTGAGGTTAGGTTTACCTGTAAATCAGCTGTTCCCTAGACAGAGAAGTCATTTACCTTAAAACGTTACTTATTTTTAAGTTTAATCTACTGTTCTTACTCTGAATGACCTTTGTTTTTAAAAATTAGCTGTTTTTCTAATTTACTTAACCTTAAAATTTTCATATTTTTTTCGAATTTCTGAAAGTCGTAGAACAAAATTGTTTGTTAAGGTGCACAGAAGTAGCCCTCAACGGCTTGCTATAATTACCAATAACCTTGTATTTTATGTGGAATAGTAGATTGTGTCCCGGGAGGTTGAAATAATACTATTTACGCGAGGGCGTTATTTTGAATCCAGAGCTCAGTGAAGGATTCTTTTATGGAATTCTAAACGCAACGACTCAAAAGGGCCCGAGGAAAAAGTAGTTATAAATTCCAAGTGTTACCCTCTACTTTTCATCTCCCTCTATGAGAAAACTAAATAAGAGGTTACTCCTCAATTTATTTAAGTATCTATTATTAATAAACAAATAAAAACTTGCTGAGATTTATTGGGTTATTGATGTGATATCGATGAATATCAATTATTTGACGTTCAACCTCTTTCATCGACTCGCGGATGATACATAAAACATTCATGTTCCAAATTTAACACAACACCTATTGAGCGGGCCTCAATAAGTGCTCGTTACTGCCCGCTCAATAAATGTTGCAAGGTACCGCTTTGTTCGCACTTATTAATAAAAAACCATCGGTTTTCGAAAATAGATGGAATGTAAATAGTGTTTTCGTTTTGTAAAAGTCATTGCTGCAGTGCTGCACGGTCAGTATCTGGAATGAAATCTACAACTTTCGGATTGAATCTCAATCCATCACCCACTAAGCCAACACCGCACAAGTAGTTACTAACCTATTTCAACAAATTTATTAGTACGGTCACCTACTGTCATGGAATAAAACACTGACAAGACGGTCATGAAACGAGGCTTCATGAAATCAACAACAATCAAAGACGTTTTTTACAATAGTTGTTAATTGCCGTAAATAGATATTATATGTACCTACAACTAGATCAATGAGAAAAGGCTATAAAACACAATCAGAATAGTTCAAAAACCTAGTCTAGTTACTTCTACAATTGTCAAAATAAATAAGGTTGAAAACACACTGTAAACTTTTAAATCGGCTGATCCTGATCGTTGAAATAATAGCCCCCGATAATTAAGTGGCTTTAAAAAGGAAAAACTCAGAAAATCACGATTTTTTTAACACGTTAATTTTATAACACTTCACCGAATATCTGTGAATTAAGTAGCTCTAATACCTTAGACATTTAGGATGAATTAAAAATTCATTTAAATTGAATTGAAACAATTTAATTAAGTCTTAATTGGGACTAAATCGTTCGGGTTAGTGCCGAAGGAGTCCCCGCAATTTGCAATTTATATACCTGGATAGTGACGATTTAGATTTTTTATTATTAAAAATACCGTCAGCAAAAACACGTTGATTTAACACATGAACTTTTTGATTTATTATTAATTGTAGAACCAAAAACGAATAAAAGCGTCGTCGTAATTATTTTTCCGGGTCCTAATCGCGTATTTGAGAGAGATAACGCTCGCCGCTGATCCAGTCTCCTCGCGACCATGACTATTGTAACATAATCGAAACGTCGAGGTAAGAGAAATAAAAAAAAATACGCGATTAAGACCCGGGAAAATAATTACTATGAATACAAATCGTGTGAGTTTAAAAACTTTAAAAGCTTTCAAATTATATGTAGGGCAACCTATCGGCATGTTATCGGCAGATATAAAGTCTCAAGTCTGCTCGAAGCCTACTTCTAGATACAATTGTTGCAATTAGTTGTAGTTGTAACTAATTAAAACAAATTAAGGGGTTTTAAAAAAGCTTTGTGGTAAGATGGTGTGATGATCTGGATGCATTCGATGAAGACTGGCCAAACATAGCCCAAGACCGACATGCTTGAAGACAAATGAGCGAGAGATGCCCGGCATAAAACAGAATTAAATTGGGTCGCTGGAGGATCGGATTGCTCCGTTACTAACCCATTTTAAATAAAATATTTGAAAAAATTGTTACGTTATTTTTTTAAATATTTTTTTACACATGTCAGATTGCCGATCAACAAAAGATATTGTACATCGAACAGCTGTATTATCGATATTTTCTCAATGAACTGTATTATGTGATGTAGGAGGCGTGAGTGAACTATAGTCGAGAATAGCTTTTATTAGTGATGTGTGAGCGATTATCGATAAAAGATATCGATATTATACATAAAGAATTTATAGTTGTAAGAAATGAATGCAACACGATGTTTGATTATAAATTAATTATTAAATTATCAATAAATTAGACTTACCTATTACTAATCGTTTTCATAAATTTATTAAAACTATTCCAAAATATCTTCAAAACCAAACCAGAGGTATTTCATTTTTAAACTTCAATACATTTACTTCCAAATCTAAAAATTACTTTTGAAACTTAAGAGGAATGGGTACCGGAAGGGAGCTTCCGGTACCCTTTCCTCCATACAAACGTAGTCGACTGTTTTCTCCCTGGATAATGACACTAGTACAAATATTTTTGTGCCATACAGCCTATATAACTGCCATGACTATGTAACTATGACTGTAAAAACCAAAACTTACACTAGAGCAAATATTTCTGTAGCCCCTTTGTTTTTTTTTTTGTTTTTTATATCTTTATTTCTATGATAATAGAAAATGAAAAAAACCAAAACCCCCTAAGTTTTGATTTTTACAGTCATAGTTACATAGTCATGGCAGTTATATATGCTGTATGGCACAAAAATATTTGTACTACTGTCATTATCCAAGGAGGAAACAGTCGACTACATTTTGTATGGAGAGAGCGCTGGTACCCTTTTATCTTAAGTTATTTAAACGGGATATTTACCATGTTTATTGTATTTATTTTGTGGAGCTGTAAAACTAATAATGACCATGTTAGTTTTTTTATCCTTCTTTTTAAACTAGAAACCAGCCAATTTAAGCTAAAAGTGGACAGTATTTTCTTGTTTTAGCAGTTGCTACATCAGCCCCCTTAGACAAAATGGCTTTCTATTAGCGATATCGCTAATTGACAGACTTTTAGTTTTATTATTTTTGTATGAAATTGACACAAGCCAACGAAAAGTCACGTAATCTTGCGTTAGAGAAAAAAAAATTGGGTAAGTTCCATCTTTTTCTTATTTTCTACAATGGTTTATGTCAATTTTATACAATTCAATCTATCGATTGGCGACATCGCTAATAGAAAGCAATCTTGTCTAAGGGGGCAGAAATGTTTGAACTATCGATATTCAAGTACTTAAAATGTTCTGACTTTGTCGCCTAAGTGATGTAACTATCGACAGTCGACACAGTAAACCTGTTCAATCAAAAGCCACGGACCTGCGCACGCGCAAATAACGATGCTAAATTCGTACGCAAGCAGACCGGAGTTTATTCATTGTCATTATAATAGAATTGCTACTAGTTTTCGCCCATAAAAATATCTAATACCACCTAATACACTGTTTTATGAGTAGATTTATAATATTTTTTAGGAACGATTTCTAATCCCTTTGAAATCTTGGTGTTTAGAAATCTAGAGACTGCTTTATTAGATAACGGTCATCGGAAATCTTTGGCTTTAGAATAAAAAATCCACAAGATTGTGAAAGATCTCAATTGATTTTTCATTTCAAAGAGTAAACCAATTTTATGATGAATTCAATACGAATTCAATATATATTTTTTTCATACTATAGGTCAGCGTTTGATCACTATCACAGCTACTTGATGGTATGCTATCTAAGATGAAGCACGCTTTCCTAGAAGATTCCTATTCCCTCGCAACTTAAAGACCCCCAAATTGTACACGTCAGGAAAGACAGAAACAGGTGCGTATTTCCACCATGAATCGGTGTCTCATATCAGTTAGCCTGGTTGACGAAAGAATGGAGATGGCAGGTTCTGTTGCACACTCCCTGAAATGTATTCCATGGAAGACTTTATTTATTATTTCACACACATATAATAGTACATAACGATATAAGTGTGGTAAATTGATCTTTGCATAGAGGCGGTTTATGACGCGCGAGCGGCAGCGAGTGTGTTAAGAAGCCAAGATGCAAAGATCAATTCCACACGTATATCGTACGACGTTTATTATCACAGTTGCGAATAAAAGAAAAGACTTGAAAAGAAAACAAAATAATAATTAACAAAATATTTGTGATAAGTCTATGTTTACATTTTTTAAGGCAATATTTTTTTGTTAATTATGCTCCGGAAAGGCCAGGCTAAAGGCTTTTAACCTATACAGCCTCGTCTGACATACAATATTTTTTAGGGTTTTTTCTATTTGTTTTTGCGTCGGGGGTTAAGAACAAAATACAATGGTACGGAAAAACAATATATTTAAGTAAAGAAAAAACAAAAAATAAACATAACTCAATTTTTTATCGTTTTCTAAGTCATTATCATGTAAAATTATCATTCGTAAACCGACTTTAGATACAACCATTTTTGCTAGCTAAAAAACTCTTTAGTACCTACCTTTTTCATACATCAAAACAGTATAACCCAGATAAATTAAGAATGTTTCACCTACCTAACATGTAATTAGCAGTAATATACGTATTTAACTTATCGGGATTACTTTATGGCACTAGTTGGCAATGTAAAACGCACGCGTGCATAATATGTTGGATTATGAGCCTAAAAGCCGTTGAATAAGATCCACTTTATGAGCAACTGTGATAAAAAACATAAAACAGACCGCTTAATTAGAGCCAAACCTACGTATTATTTTATCTGCTGATGTTTATGACAGTAGCCACCCGTATAGATCAATAGATCCGTAATTACTGAACCGCGTGTAGACTGAAAAAAATATTGAGTTGGTTCCATCATCATTATTAATTTAGTGTCTTGTTATCTAACCAGTTTTGCTGCGATTGTTCTCTTTATAATCAGATGCAAATATTTGTGTAGAACGATATGTTAATGGATATTTTAAGTGGTTTCCAACAGAACTTTTCGCGGTTCGTTATGCGCTTATGGTAATAAATATTGTCATCCAATTTGATATTTTATTTATTATGCAATAATAGCCACTTAGAATCGTGATATTTTTATTTAATGTGGCATAAACTTTCTGCCAAGTATCAGTTTAAAAATAACATCATAAATGAACAAAGTATATGTTTTTGAACCTGTTTAAAACATAACCCTCTCGTGATCAAGTAAATATTGAGTAGGCTGTTTTAGGAACGCAACCTCTATTCTCTGATAGATACAGATAAACCAAACTCTTTTTAGAAGGTACGTAAGGAGCTCCGCTTCAGTTCGTTAGATTAGCTACATCTCCCTTATGAGTTTCTTGTGCTTTCTTCTCATTGGTAACGTTTTGAAGGCACACATCCAAATTTAGTTTTTAAAACGTTTCAATTTGATTTCATTTGAATGTATTAAAATTATTATAGAAGTTTTTAATTTGACTAAAGTCATAGTCAAAGGCAAAATTCTTTATTCCTTTGAATGCTTAATACCTAGGTATAAGAACACATGGACACGTCTTAAAAACTAAGTTAGGATGTGTGCCATCACAAATTATTCCAAATCAAATTAGTCCAATACAAATTATGAAGTCATAAATACATTTTTATGACATAATATCCGCGTATGGATTTTTCAAGTCTCTACTCTTTTGACTGATTTGATAGACTCATCAAAATCGGATTAGTATTTTTTGGCACAGCAAAGCGTATCTTCAATATATTATCTTTATTGTGAGTACCTACCTACTTCTTCAGTGCTTAAAAATACCCAACCTACCTACTTCGCAAAGTACCTACATGAAATTATTTAAGAGGAAAGGGTACCGGGGGCTCTCTCCATACAAATGTAGTCGACTGTTTTCTCCCTGGATAATGACACTAGAGCAAATATTTTTTTTGCATAAATCTTATAACTGCCATGACCATGCCCCT
Source organism: Idaea straminata (assembly GCA_951213275.1). Lineage (NCBI taxonomy): Eukaryota > Metazoa > Arthropoda > Insecta > Lepidoptera > Geometridae > Idaea > Idaea straminata. The sequence continues at coordinate 2,650,340 of OX577862.1, forward strand.
ATGTTTAGTTTTTTTATTTTTTGTTTTTTTAATCTTAATTTCTATGATAATTAGAAAATGAAAAAAAAACCAAAACATAGGGGCTTAGTCATGATAGTTATAGGTTTTATGGCACAAAAATATTTGTGCTAGTGTCATTATCCAGGGAGGAAACAGTCGACTACGTTTGTATAGAGAGAGCGTCGGTACCCTTTCACCTTAACCACCTATATTCCAACAAAGTAAATTAAATCGTAGCATAATTAACATACAAATACATAGTAATAAGGTTACAGTAGCAAATGGCAACTGAAAAATAAGTTCAATGTTTCATTTCACGTATTAACATTTAGTTTTAAGTTAAAATGTATGTTTCATTAAACTAGGGTTACGTAGTTGACAAAAATAGTAAGTAAGTACAAGTTTAGTTTTTTCTTCATAACAGGATACTTCTTTTTTTTCACTATACTAAGTTATTTAAAACCCAAAGGGTAACAAAAAAACTAAATTAAAATCGGTTCATCCGTTCAGGAGCTACAATGCCACAGACAGACACACACACAGACACGTCAAACTTATAACACCCTGTCGTGTTTGCGTCGGGGGTTAAAAAGGGGACTCTTTTAGACTCCACTGTCCATATGTCTGTGCGTCTGTTTGTCTGTCTATCTTTCACCAGGCTGTATATCATGAACCGTGACAGACAGTGGAAATTTTTACAGATGATGTATTTCTGTTGCCGCTGTAACAAAAAATATTTAAAAAAACAAATCCTAAACGAATCCTTCGTCGCGATTCCAACTCGCACTTGGCCGGTTTTTATTTTGTAGATCTCGATATTTTGATGTTATTATCAGCAACGTGTTCACGAGACTGATGTAAGCCAAAAAAATGTCAATATACCTACAGATTTACTATACGAGGGCGGCACTGAAAATTTCGGGAATCAAGGAAGTGACACAACATTACTATTTAAAAATGTATTTATTGCTTTTCGAAGTATTCTCCGCGAAATTTGACACATTTTTCCATACGATGGAACCAATCATTAAAGCAACCATTCCATTCGGAAGTTGGGGTCTCCAAAATGGCCGTTTTGTAGGCGTCCACAGCTTCTTCCTATGTAAGTAACTAACTACTTTAAACAATACATCTTGGATTTGGGCAGCAGAGCAGGTCGTCATCCTTAATTAAGGGCTCATTAACTCGTGATTGTCCAGAAAAATATGGCAATAATCCAATATGTCAATAATATAATTATGTTTTCTAACAGATTGTTTACGTATCCATTTATCCGTCCGTCAAATCTTTACCAATTGTAACCTCAAATATTACAAGGTTAAATAAATATCGATAGGTTTGTTTAACGGGAAACTAATCATTTTGAACCTGTGTTATCGAAGTATTTGTCTATTGATATTATAAAGAAGAAAGATTTTTTTCATTTTTATGTTTGTAACGAAATGGCTCCGAAACTACTGGATCGATTTTGATGAAACTTAGCATAAGAATACATTGATTCATTAGGAGTAACATGCTTTTTATCTCGATATTCCTACAGGATCGGGAGTTACGCGGGTTTTAGTACCTATTGAACCCTAACGCATTTTTATCGATAACGCAACTTATTCCATCACTTCAAAGTTTGATTTTCGAACAAACTTTTAAAATTAGGGATGCCATACGTAAAAAAAATCGTCTAAAATAGTAGGTTTTGCTGTCGCCCATTGATTGTAAGAATGGTTTTTTTCATTAATGGTTCTCAGCCAGACACAGAGCCAAGAAACGAAGCTTGTGTCGAGTTATTTCCGTGGTATGAAATAGTTAAGCGGCAATGAACTGAATAGAGTGCAATCGTAAAATGTATCGTAAATGTCTTTAGAATTACCTGAAGGATAAAATTCGCGCATATAAACGGATTATTTGAATAGTTTGTTTAAGTGGCTATTTTCTAGTAGATCGATCTCCACTTCACTTTACGTATAAAATAGGTAGAACCGTGTTAACACGTTATTTTTTAAAATCTATAAGTATGTGGGCAACTTTGCTCATCGTGTCCCGCTCTTCTAGGATTTTCTAAAAAAAATTAGTTTTTTTTTTGCACAAGTTCATAAGTCTAGTCCCGACAATTTAATCTGTGCTTTGATTTGATTGTTGTTTTGATTTGTTTGTTTATTTTTAATTAATTATTATTTTCTTTTTTTTTATATTTAACACTTTATTTTATTTATTTATTTTTATTTTATTTATTTATCAGAAAAACTACATCTATCATTGCAGGATTCCCCAATGCAATAGTGTAGTAAAAATAAATTTAAATTAATTAAAACAATTATTCCATAAAGCTACTTTTTGGAATTCACTCTTCTTTTAACCTAAATTCAAGTTACAAAACATTACAAAGTTTTTACTAGGTAGTTAAGTCACTGAGCAGTGAGCCAATTCATATTCTTCGGTATCAACTTCTTTCCTCAAAACGGACTTCCCGCTAAAAAAACAAGAACCATCGATACATCAAAGGGAAAATGAAACGTTTAGGCGACACAGTGCCAAATGCTCGCTAAAAATGACGGACACAAATAGAAGTGCCTAATTGCCTAGACTTGGTGCGATCACGTCATAGGTCAACGAACTTTCAGTCTCTGAAAATTACGTACTGATTGTCATTTTTCGGTGGAATGGCTTCCTGCATTTGTAAAGTATAACAAGGTTCTATAACTACAACTTATATGTACAGTATGCGTCATAACTACACTATTAGTTTGCCACAATAATACTATAAACAAGTATTGGACTTACGACCTTCTCCTATAGACGTTACACACAAACATAAATACTTGAATTAAAAGTACTCACGGTGATTATTATTTTAGAATAGAATAGAATATAATTTATTCGAACAAACACACGACAAAGTATAGATACAAATAAGAAACAGTAAGAGATAGTTACAATTTTTTTTTTAAATATATTTAATTAAATTTTCAATATGTTAGCTATCTATGTCTTTAGTCGTGTGAGTGGTATAAGCCGCCACCCGAATTTAAATTTGAAGTCCTTCAACTCATGAATTTATTAGAATAAAAACATTTCAATAAATGTAATATTAAATATCTACGGTGGGTGTGGAATTCTGACTCCGGCCGTACCTAGTACCTACTTAGTAACGTCCCCCTGCGTCGTTCCCTCAATGCTGAGGATCGTGACTCTGCTGGTGCAGTCCTCTTCCTCCAATGGACTCTGTTGTAACTTAGTAACGTAAGCAGACAAATATTTATTTCGTACTTAGTTCAATAACCATTTTGGTGCCGAAATGATGATTTTGATCCGCCATTTCACACACCTCCATTTCATGCAATGTAACCAATACCTTCGTACATTTTCAATCTTATTCTCAACCAGTATTACATTAGTGGTGTCCCAAGAAATGCAGTTTCTGCAGATAAGACTAGATTACGGCTGTATTTATGTGAGATTTGCTGTTTATTTATCTAAAGCGTTGGTGAAATGTTCCAGATCTAGAAAGTAGGTGCCTACTTTTATAGGTGTGATCGAGAGACGGTAGTGCACTTGAATACCTCATGATTTGAGATTAGTTCAATATTATTTTAATCCTTAATTTTATATGGCAAGAATACTTATTTAGTAAAGTGGTAGTGATATTCTGGGTCTTAGAGTCTACGGGCTCCTGGTTAGTATTATTTGGCATAGTTATTTTGTAGATCTACTTGTGTTGTGTACTTGTTGAGTTTTCATCTAGGTATATTATGCATAGAGTAGAGCTGTTGTGCCTTCTTATTGGTGGATGCGTTCCGAAGGCACACATCATAACTTAGTTTTCAAGACGATAAATTGCATGATCCCAAATGAATAAAAAACTCTGATTTTGCAATTCCAATATCTTGGGATGGTTTTCCACAGTCACCACGATGGAGACCCAAGGTGGGACCCAAGGGATGTGCCAAGGGTACGAATATGCCAAAGCAATCTAATATCCACTTTCACCATGGGAAAAAATGAAAATATGCATACGTGCATGCATGTATTACCATACATTTGTGATACATCGAGGCGTGAGCTAGCTAGGCATCTTTGGCACATCCGTACTCTAACAACGGCATTTCCAAGGCCAGGCAGACTAGCAGTAAAATCTTCTTGCATTATGACCTCGAATACTAGAGATAGATAATACTTTATTGCACCATAAAATCAACAAGAAACTATAACAACATAAAACAGTAGGAAACTTAAATCTAGGGAAATACATTATCCTAGAGGGCCACAAGTCACAACTTGGACAAGACTTAAGGAATGTGTGAGGTGTCGGGGTTAGAGACTCACTCCTCCAACCCAAAATAAATTAAGATACGAGCAGGCACAATAAGATCCCATAAAAAAACATGTGAAATGAGAGCAAAGTTCAACAAGTTAAGAATCCAAATCAAGTTAAGACTTTTAAGGTGTCACAAGTGACAGCTTGGATGAGATTTAACGAAGGGGCACCAGCCCAAAATAAATTTGCATACACACAGGAAGATTAAGATGTACATATATGTAGGTAAGAGGTAGGTATACATCTATTATTCAACTGCCCAAGTTATTCAATAAAATTTAACTTTTACGTACCGATATAAAACAATCATGTAATTATTCAATAAACTCGTACATTATCAATTATCAGTAACTTGTCAATGACGACTTCGACACGACAAGACACCCATATTATTGTTTGATTTATGCGCAGGAGTTGTTTTAGATGCATGCTACTTACTTAGGTACTTAGCCTATTATTTATAGCAAATATTGGAGTTTATATGTGAGAAATTGCGTAGGTATTTCGTCATATCTAGAAATAATGATAATTCCAATCAGTTTTTCTGTACGAAAAATGCGCGTTTAACACATTGTTCTTACTGTAAAGGAAAACATCGGTGGTGACACACAGACAGGCAGACGGACAAGAGAGTGAGATCTTAAAAGGGTTCCTTTTATTTACCTATTGAAATACGGAACTCTAAAAATGATGAGGAACAAACAAACTTCCCATAGAATTTGTTTCTTCCTTCTTCTCATTGGTGTGTGCGTTCCGAAGGCACAAATCCTAACTTGGTTTTAAAGACGATTCAATGTGATTTCCAAATTAATAAAGACTTTGACTTTGAATTCACTATGGTAAAGTCTTTAATCCAGAGAAGGCAGGCACTTGTAGCTTTTAATGCTTTTAATCTCACTTTACGGGATGAGTCCTAGTGACCATTCAGCATCCGAACAACTGACGATTAACTGACGTAACCACTATCTGCTATCTAAGTATATAGGGTAATTGGTAACCTTGTTAGCAAGCCGTTGAGAGTTACTTTAAAACTTTTGGAAATTCGATTTTTTTTTTAATTTTGACGTTATATAAATTCGAAAAGCAGCTAATTTTCTAAAAACAAAGGTCATTCAAACTTAGAACACTAAATAAAACTTAAAATATAATAATAATTTTAAGGTTAATGACCTCTCCGTGTAAGTAACAGCTGATTTTCAGATAAACATAACGTCAAAATTTAAAAAAAATATTCGAATTACCAAACGTCGTAGAACAAAAGTTTTTTGATTAGGTACACAGAAGTAGTCCTCAACTGCTTGCTAAAATAGTTACCAATAACCCTGTATTAATCGTATTTATAAACAATCTAAATGTTTTGTTGAATCTGAAGATAATGCTCATCACTGCGTAACTGTGTGCGAACCTATCATAATCAATTGCATGAGTTCATATCTCGGATTCCTCAAAAAATTGTCTATTTAATACAAACTAGCTGCGCCCCGCGGTTTCACCCGCGTAAGTCCCGATCCCGTGGGCATATTGGGATAAAAAGTATCCTATGTCCGTCTCCTGGCTCTAAGCTACCTCCCTACCAATTTTCACCCAAATCTGTTCTGCCGTTCTTGAGTTATAAGTGGTGTAACTAACACGACTTTCTTTTATATATATAGATTTTTGACCTTTCCTTTGTTTGATGGTTTTCAAGAGCTTGCGTTTTTAACCAACTATTCGTAGAACTTTCTTGTAACTTTTTACGTATAGGTGATCGGCATCATGTAGGCCCTCAATTCGAATGCCTCTATAAGTTTTGTAAGCTGCTCTTTACCACAAGTACTAATTAAAAAACTAAATTGAAATCGGTTCATCCGTTCGGGAGATACAATGCCACAGACAGACACACACACAGACACGTCAAACTTATAACACCCCGTCGTTTTTGCGTCGGGGGTTAACAAATCAATTATCAAACTTACCTACTATAGACATGAGGAGTAAACAACCAATTAAGTTATGATTGGTATGTAGGTACATACCTACAGAGATAGCATGAACCTGAACTATAAGTAAATACAATCATCTTACTAGAAATATTATTTTCTTATATATAATAAATATTGCAGGACATTCCACACATCGCCATCTAGCCCCAAGCTAAGTTACTAGACTTGTGTTATGGGTGCTAGACAACGGATATACTACTTATATACTTTTCTTTTGTAAATATATACTTATAATACATAGAAACAACCAGACCACAGACAAATATCTAAGAATAAATACTTGAATGATTTATTTATAGGTTTATGATTTATTTGTTTTACTAGTAACAAGCATATCTAAATTAACTAGCAATGTATGCCGTTTCGCCTGAATAAGTCCCTCTTAGGATAATCAAAAACAAAAATCACCCAGTGGTATTCCAGGGTTCTACCTAATACTATTTCTATCTACATACCTACTAAATTTCATTGTAATAATGAAACAATCATTAATTAAGGTGAAAAAGGCGCCAGCGCTCTCTCCATACAAACGTAGTCGACTGTTTCCTCCCTGGATAATGATATTAACACAAATATTTTTATGCCATAAAACCTATAACTGCCATGACTATGCCCCTATGTTTTGGTTTTTTCATTTTCTAATTCTCATAGAAATTAATATTTAAAAAACATAAAAATAAAATTCAAACGAAACAAAGGGGCATGGTCATGGCAGTTATAAGTTTTATGCAACACAAATATTTGCTCTAGTGTCATTATCCAGGGAGAAAACAGTCGACTACGTATGTATGGAGAGAGCCCCCGGTACCCTTTCCTCTTAATTAACTACTTAAGACTGATAGTGAAGTCTTAGTAATAGGGGCCCCTTTTTCATCCTTTGAGTACGAAACCCTAAAAAGGCCTAGTTTCAAGGCGATGCCTTTTGGACTTTCAAAAAACACGAAGTAACCCGTACAATAGTAAACAAAGTCACAATATTTTACTTACTAGTACAAAATCGCTCAGCCACAGTGTCAGTACCCGTTCTGCGCTGAAAATAAAAACAACACCAAAGTCTGCTTTATTATGTAGTCTCTATTTATATTTAAATCTCTCTACAAAAGACAGAACTTCGTGTCACTTGAAGTTCCCGCAAAATCCAATTTCTAAACAAATTTTTTTTTTTACCGTTTTAAATGTATTTCAATTCAATATTACAAATATATATAGATTATTAAAATTAAAAACTAAAACTTACACTAAAACTAATTACAATAAATATGAACACAAAAAACAAAATATAACACATAAACAAATTTAATCAAGCAAACCGCCCCGAGTCACCCCTGGCGCAAAAGACCCCATCACACTAGCAGCATTACCACGCTGAATAGCTATGGCCAGCCTCTGCACCAGGAACGACCCGGAACGGCTATCCAAACCTCTATCCCTCAAACGCCGCCCAATCCCCCTGATAAACTCAATCGCCTCCACTCCCCAACAACCCACAGTCTCCACAGCAAAAGGAACAAATAAATAACGTCCCTCCAAAGGAGCGTACTTGGCCCGCTTGCCAACCGCCGCAGCTTCCGCAGCCGAGGCAGCCACACGTGAGGTGCGTGCAAGGTGGCTAGGAGCAAAAGTGCTGACGCACGTGGCATCCTAAACTAATTAGATTACAATTAATTAGAAATTCGTTTGAACAAACACGTTTCAATAAATAAAGATCTAGTGATACATATAATTACATCTGAATTCCTATCTCTAGATAACGTGAAGTAATCTCATTTGCTTCTAACTGTTGTATAAATTAACCCATTACGTAAAAGAGCTGTGTTGGCTTAATGGTAGATACCTCGACTTTCATTCTGAAGGTCGTGTGTTCGAATCCCGGCCGGCAGTGCACCAATGTATTTTTCTTAAGAAAAATTTATGTGCGTTAATTGACATTGCTCTTTCGGTGAAGGAAAACATCGTGATGAAACCCGCGGCTTAGTTGGCTCCAGAAGTATTGACAAGTTCTCTCCTCTGGGAATGGTGGACTGGGCTGAGAGGGTATAGTAGAGTAGGTGCTGGGCAAGCCTACTCCATCCTCAGACTTAAAAAATAATTAGCATTGACTTAATATCGTTGATTTGCTTGTTAAGTGTTACAGAGAGTAAACTAATTAAGTATTTAATAACTTACGGCGCCATTGCAAAAACTTAGGTACCTCAAGGTCGCCCAACGAATGATGGCCCCCGGAAATTGGTGGGGATGGTTTGCGCAAATGCCCATGTACAATCGCGCACAGAATTACTACAGCCTTATCGTCATACTTTACCCCCGTTTGATATTTTGCCCATCCCTAAAAACATTCCTTTAAATTAGAAAATTATACAATGTATTACATCGGAACTAAACGGTGTTGTGTTATGGAAAATAAATGGTTTGGTTTAAATGTCTTGTAATCATTTAGTACGTTTTCTTCCTTTTTGAACATGCTATCCGTTCTTGCAGTCTAGCAATCACTTAGTACGTTTTCTTCCTTTTGGAACATGCTATCCGTTCTTGCAGTCTAACAATCACTTAGTACGTTTTCTTCCTTTTAGAACATGCTATCCGTTCTTGCAGTCTAGCAATCCCTTAGTACGTTTTCTTCCTTTTGGAACGTGCTATCCGTTCTTGCAGTCTAGCAATCACTTAGTATGTTTTCTTCCTTTTGGAACATGCTATCCGTTCTTGCAGTCTAGCAATCACTTAGTACGTTTTCTTACTTTTGGAACATGCTATCCGTTCTTGCAGTCTAGCAATAACTTAGTACATTTTCTTTCTTTTGGAACATGCTATCCGTTCTTGGAATCTAGCAATCACTTAGTACGTTTTCCCGTGTCATTCACATAATCTTTGCACCACAAACCAATTAGAATCACTGATTAATTATTTGGCAACAGACTTGAGATATTTGACAATACTATTTTTAGTCTGACACAATGTTTCGATACAAGAAAGACGATATTTCCCATTTATTGTTATTCTTATTTTGTTAATTTTATTTTGTATTGTGTCTAAAGATCTTGGACTAAATCGTAAAGTACAAGATATGTGGATATTAAAACCTGCTAAATATTATTATACTGCTGCTAATAATTAAGGAGGAAATATATATTTAAGTCATAAAATCAATTTTCCACGATCTTAATTATTATTAAATGATTATTATCAGCAAACATTTTCCAAAGAAGATGTCGGTCTACTAAATGTTGAAAGTCGGTAGAAGCTCGTAAAAGTTCTAGACAAGTATTTAATGTTGTTTTAACAAGCGCTACTATAGGTATACCTACAGCGAGTAAACATACCGACTTCTTATACGACTTATTTAATTAGCTCGGTAAATAAATACAGCATGACCAGAACTAAATGTTATGTCGCCAAAACGCGTATCAATTACTTGTTTGTACCACAATCTAATACTATTAATACTAATACAAAACCTTTACTTGTTCCAGATAACGACGAATCCGCAAACATCGGATAGTTTGCGGCTACAAACCAATACCTAGACGAAAGTGTCGCAACGTAACATGAGTCTGTAGCCGAAGAAAATGGCTCGTCTGAACACTTGATATAGATATATTATAATTGTCTATAATATAGTAGAGTTGTGTGTCGGTTGGGATGAGCAGTGTGGTGCGTGTGTGGTGTGGTACCTAGTGGTAAGCGGGGTATGGTAGCGTGCGTAGTGCAGTGACGGGTGCCGGGCGACTGCGATGGGCGCGGCGCGCCATGCGCTCGCGCACGCGCCCGCTGCGGCTGCTGCTCGCCGCGCTGGCGCTCGCCTCCTGCGCCGCGGCGCCCGCGCCCGAGCCGCGCGCGCAGCGCTCCGCCAACCTCAGCCACATCACGGGCACCTCCCGTACAATACAGATGTTCCTCAAGAACCGATATCTACAGCTACTGCCAGATGGCACCGTCAACGGCACCACAGACGACACCAGCGTTTACAGTAAGATCAATCATCTACTCTTTTATACTTACTCGTATTACATAAGGGATTATAAATTATGGATTAAACCTTGTATCTAATAGTAACGTGACAAAACCACGCATAAGATCGGACTAACCAATTCGTCGTTTCTCGTAAGACAAGTCAGATTCTTTGACATCCCAATGAATCACTCAAACACTAAGCTTATTACTATACTACGTGCTCATTATCAGGTACTGTACTGACGCATTCCGATGATTTCATTAGATAGCTTTGAAAACCATGATTTTGGGAGCTTAACCTCCTCATAAAAATGAAGCCCAGTCAAGATCTGACCTTTGACTCACATTGGTAGGCACCTACTTAATAACAACCTCGCAGTGTCAACAGCACTTTAATAACCGAGTATTGAATTAGATACACCATGACGTTACGCTATTCCAATGATCCATCCAACACCAATTGACATACCAATCGCACAATATTGGTGTCCCAATTGTTACAAATTGTTCGATTAATTTGATAGTGTCCCGTGCCGTTAAACTTTGGCCACTTGGCTAGAGAATATTGTTTTGGGGACGCTCTATATAATTATCAAAATTATCTCAAAACTGCAGGCTAAACTGCTGAGAATGGTTGAATTAAATGTTTTGACCAGCCGCTTGATGCTTAGATTCATTCTGGAGACTTAAGGAGATCATGATTGTGGCAAACGCTCACCAAAAACAGAACAAATTAGTTCGTAGTTTTTTCTTTGTACAAGTCCTCTGGAACAAATTCAATGAACTGAAGTGGAAAGAGTGATAACAAAATAATAAATTTAAGTATTTTGGCAAATACAATGTGTTGAATGACACATTCGGCTTAGATAAGCATACCAACCTAGTGCTTTGTTGAACCAAAACAGATTGATACATAGATAAACATTGAACTAGATCAAATTTTAAGTAGTGTTGGCCTTGTGGTAGGTACCCCGACTTTCGTGGGTTCGAATCCCAGCCGGCAGAACACCAACGGATTTTTCTTACAAAAAAATTATGTGCGCTAATTGACATTGCTCTTACGGTGAAGGAAAACATCGTGATGAAACCCGCGGCTTAGGTGGCTCCAGAAGTATTGACAAGTTTTTTTCCTCTGGACATGGTCGACTAAGCTGAGAGGGTAGTAGGTGCTGGGTAAGCCTATTCCATCTTATACATACACTACAGAGCCCTGAATAGCACAGGTCAAAGTTGCTGGCGCGGTATAAACTATTAGATACAATATTTTTAAATGAACTTTTAAAGGGAAATGAATTTGAATTAATTATACTGTATTTCCATTAATTCGAATGAAAACATTTGATTGCAAAGTGTAATACGATTAGCCCACGTAAAAGCAGGTTTTTTAAATATGGTAACAAAAAAAATCCAAATAATAAGATTGTAAATGTATGCTTAAAAAAGGTAGTGTCAGGATTGGTCAGGACTAATCGATGGGCATATCTAACTTCCGTAAATATGAATAACTATGGCACTTTGAGGGAATCTACCAATTCAAAAATCGCCTCCGTAAATTCAACCTATAGGATAAGTGCTCCAGTGAGTCCATCGAAGAGCCCAATATTATTGACGACCCTGTTGGCACAATGGCCACCATGCCGGACTGCCTAACACAGGGTTGCGAGTTCGATTCTCGCCTCAGACAAGTATTTATGCTTAGATATTTGTATGTGGTCTGGTTGTTTATATGTATTATAAGTATATATTTACAAAAGAAAAGTATATAAGTAGTATATCCGTTGTCTAGCACCCATAACACAAGTCTAGTTACTTAACTTGGGGCTAGGTGGCGATGTGTGGAATGTCCTGCAATATTTATTTAATTTAGACACACATTCAAAACGTGTAAAGTTTAAACAAATAAGTTATTCAAAATGATATCTATCACTATTTATCACCGACACATGTTAAATTTCTACAATTCAGTAGCCCATAACACTTTTATAGTACTTAACTAACAACTGAATCTATCAAATAAAATAGTTATTATGTTTTAACGATCAGTATCTCGGACCTAAGACCACCTCAGCTAATGCCCGAGGCGATAGAAATCTACGGATTGAGTCATTATTCCATTTAGACCATTGTGAATTGATCGAATATATAATTATTCTAAATATTTAGATCACATGTAGTTATTATGGAACAATTTGAATGTCTCTATGAATATTATAATTATTGTAGAAAAAAGATGGCGTGCTAGTATGATTTATGTCACTATCTAATGTCTGAAATAGTTGTTAGTTAGGTTTATATACACGCTTTTAAACGCAAGATTGCACGCGCGAAAATCCCATCAGGGAAATCACGCGCTTTAAAATTTTATCAGCGACTTTGTCCTCGTAGAAGGGGTCAGTGTTGCCAACTTTACGTCTTTTTACGTAGATCTCCTGCAAACCTACGAACATCAGTCCTAGAATCTGCGTATTTTCTATCAATTTGTAAAATAACGGAACTCTTAGCTGAATATGCATAATTTCCTTTTCATTAGCGAAATAAAAGTTAATAAACGTTCCGTTTTATACTAAAGCACACTCGCTTCGCCAACACAATACTACTTCTGTCATTAATTTTAAACACAAGTGAAACAAAATTCTCATTTCATATATAGAGCTGAGACGGAGTTACTGTTGTTTTTTTTATATTTATCAGGACAACTGAGGAAATAAACATAAGAAAGAACTAGGTACGGTCCGCGCTCGGGTTAAATGCAGAGTAAAACACTCATTTTATTCCTCCTCATTCCACTCAGAAAAAAGTACGTAGATCTACGAAATTTATTTATGGGTTCTACGCATTTTTTTAAATCCGAGTTGGCAGCACTGGAAGGGGTTGAACTTTCCAAAATTCTTCCTTAGCGTGTGCCTACGTCATAATACGTATGTATGCCAAATTTTAGCCAGTCAAGTCAAATCAGTCAAGAATTTGAATTTAATATCAATCAATCGCGCGTGAATGAGAATCTAGTTAATCTTTGGCTTAGAATTATAGCTCAGTGCCTAGGTAATATCTGGTTAGCATAAATATAGTGTTCAGATGACATACCGGTTATTAGAGGTGCAAAAAGTGTGAATACAATTTAACTGACATGATAACTTTAGATCTTGTTTCTTTAATAATGTTTTTATTAAAGGACTGGCCGCCTATAAAGACGTTAGAAAATATTAAAAAATAAGAGTTTGGATAGCCGTTCCGGGTCGTTCCTGGTGCAGAGGCTGGCCATAGCTATTCAGCGTGGTAATGATGCTAGTGTGATGGGGTCTTTTGCGCCAGGGGTGACTCGGGGCGGTTTGCTTGATTAAATTTGTTTATGTGTTATATTTTGTTTTTTGTGTTCATATTTATTGTAATTAGTTTTAGTGTAAGTTTTAGTTTAAAAAAAATAAATAAGAGTACAATTTATAATATCTTTACATTTATTTTCACATCTTTCTATAGTGAAAATCAGTTACATTTTGTGGATGTAGGAGCGGATTGCCGACTTTATCACTTTGCCGACTTTTGCAAAATTCAATACAGGTATTTAAATAAATTTTAATAACAAATAAATATTGCAGGACATTCCACACATTGCCATCTAGCCCCAAGCTAAGTAACTAGATTTGTGTTATGAGTTCTAGACAACGGATATACTACTTATATACTTTTCTTTTGTAAATATATACTTAAAATACATAAAAACAACCAAACCACAGACAAATATTTAACCATAAATACATCTCTGAGGCGGGAATCGAACCCGCAACCCTGTGTTTGGTAGTCCGCCATGGTGACCATTGTGCCAACTGGGTCGTCAATTAATCGCTTATCGACGACTTTTTATAAAGTATCGTATTTTATAAGTACTTTGCTTACTATAAGAGCAAATGAAAGCACATTGTTTAGTTTATTTGCGTCAATTTCATCCGAAACTTCATCCGTGTAGTTTTAATTGATGCCTTATTCATAATAACTATCTATATGCTAACTTTTAACGCGATCGGTCTATTTTTTTGAGCTGTGTGCGTTGATATTTAATTCAGTCACTCAGTCCGTTACTGTGTCAGTCAGTCAGGACTTATAAATTCATATTTCCAAATTTCATATTCTGTCCTTCAACTTTCGGCTACTACGAATTTAGAAACGAATTGAAAACTAGCAGCCGCGTAACTCCCAATCCCGTGGGAATACCAAAATATCAATAGCCTATAGCCATCCTCGACAAATTAACTATCTAACACAAAAATATTTTTTCAATTCAAACCAGTAGTTCCTGAGATTAGCGCGTTCAAACAGACAAACAAACTCGTCAGTTTTATAATATTAAGTACTAGCAGCGCTCCGCGGTTTCACCCCCGTAACTCCTGATCCCGTGGGAATTTCGTACTAAAAAGTAGCCTATAGCCTTCCTCGATAAATGGACTATCCAACAAAAAAATATTTTTTCAATTCGAACCAGTAGTTCCTGAGATTAGCGCGTTCAAACAAACAAGCTCTTCAGCTTTATAATATTAAGTATAGATTAAGCTCATCCAATAAAACTTCCTCTATAAAGTCACCTTTCACTAAAACCCCATCATGTCGGCTTTAGCACAATATTTTGAACAAAAAATGACGTAAACACACCTTGCATTTCCTCCATGTAGTAATTTCACCAGTACGCGACATTTAAAATTTCCGTCCGTTATGTGGTGGTTAAACCATGATATATTTACAATCATTTTCTACAAAACAGACCGTAATATACCTTACCCAGTTAACATAAGAACCAATTAGTTTTTCTAAGAGATATCATGTTTATTCAAAGCAGTCTTTCTCAAAGTGGGCGATCACGTCCCCTAGTGCGCGAAGAAGGCCTAGAAGGGAGAGCCAAAAAAATTGGGGATGTTGAAGTGGTATTTTAAAATTTATTGAACCTACCTGCTACACATCATCGATAATTTAGTTCATATTTCTGCCCTGTTTGATTGTATAAAAACTAAAAATACTTAACATAGCTTTCATAGCATAGCCCATGAGCAATCATGTTTCAACAAGATTGAGTTAAATAACGCGATCTGTGGAATCTTGCTGCTTGTTCATCGATACTTGTATCTTGTTTAGAAAATAAGTTTAAACTGTAGATCAGACTAAAATAGCACACTATAATAAAATTAATTAATGACACTGTTACTACAGTAATTAAAACAATGGGAGGCCACTGAAAAATAATTTATTTTCAAAGTGGGTGGTAGACGAAATAACTTTGAGAACCTCTGATTGAAAGGCAGACCTTGTCTTGTAATCCATTGGTCTGGTCTGATTATATCAATTACTTCTTCATTGAACGCGATTTAAGTTTCTTATCGACATGCCAAAGTGGAATTGTTTTTGAGATCTTGATATTTTGTAGATTGTTTATGATTGTAGAACCGCAGAAGGGGCCATTTGTTTTTTATTTGTGTAGCGATTATTATTTGAGATTATCAGTTCTGTGGTTGTTTCAAATTGGGCAATTACTCAAGACTTTTGTTTTGTGAAAGGTATGAAGTACGTACATATTTTACAAGCTTTTAGTTAGCTTCACCTGTCCCGATATCTGTGTCATGGAATTGAATCAATCGCTCTACCACGGTTTGAACCAATCGCTCTACCAGAGTTTGAACCAATCAATACTTCTAATCTGTGCTCTTTCTACACCAATATTATAAAGAGGATTTTTTTGTCTTTTTTTGTTTGTATCGAATAGGTAAAACTACTGGACCGATTTTGGTGAAACGTGGTATGACGATACATTGATCTATTGGGAATAATATAGACTTTTTATCCAGATATTCCCACATGATTGGGAGTTATGCGGGAAACCGTGGAGCGCTGCTAGTGAGTGACCTTTTGGACCTTACGCTAAACAAAAGTAAAAGTAGACATAAAATAGACTCCATAAAATGTAGCAGCTTCATTCACTAGGCTCATAATATTTTCAAATCTGACATCAATATTTCTAGAATTCAAATAAAAATGCTAGAATTAAAGTATTGTTCTGCCCACATAAGATCGTAGATTGTATTATTATGGCAATCGTGTGTCCCATCTGATGTCAATGACTGATTTATTACGTGTGGATTTGTAGAAGGGTAGGTAGGCGCCATGCGTAGGCTATACGGGATGTATCAAAACCATGTTGACAACCCAGTTGGCACAATGGTCATCATGCCGGACGGCCAAACACAGGGTTGCGGGTTCGATTCCCGCCTCAGACATGTATTTATGCTTAGATATTTGTCTGTAATCTGGTTGTTTCTATGTATTATAAGTATATATTTACAAATGAAAAGTATATAAGTAGTATATCCGTTGTCTAGCACCCATAACACAAGTCCAGTTACTTAACTTGGGGCTAGATGGCGCTGTGTGGATTGTTCTGCAATATTTATTATTTATTTATTTATGTAATCTATCTAAGGTACACATGGACCTTAACAAAAAAGTTTACTTTTTAATTTGAGAAATTTACCTCAATTCATTTTGAAAATGTGAATGCATTATTTTTACCTTTTCCTTTTATCTTAAGTCAAACCTGCGGCTTAGTTGCTCTATTGATAAGTGCTTTCCGCTGGACACGGTCGACTAAGTTTAGAGAGTGGCATAGATGCTGGGCAATGACGTCACTATTGACGAAAGGCTGTCCTATTATATATATTTCCAAAATGTTTTGGAAGGCTATCCTACCAAAAATTTTTGAGAAACCACATCTAGTGCAAAATTTCTGGAGGAACTGGGCTGGTTCTCGCCCGGACAAGTTGAACCTCACGCAAAAAGGAACCCACTAGAGAGGTCTAGAGAGGATAACATGGAAAAAAGTTGCTGGTGTTGTATAAAACATTTATATAAGAGCAGTGTTGGCTTAGTGGTAGATACCTCGACTTTCATTCTGAAGGTCGTGGGTTCGAATCCCGGCGGGCCGTGCACCAATGTATTTTTCCTAAGAAAAATTTATGTGCGCTAATTGACATTGCTCTTACGGTGAAGGAAAACATCGTGATGAAACCCGCAGCTTAGTTGGCTCCAGAAGTATTGACAAGTTCTCTCCTCTGGACATGGTCGACTAAGCTGAGAGGGTGGTAGGTGCTGGGCAAGCCTACTCCATCCTCACGCAAAAAGGACCCAATAAAAAAGGGTCCAATGGCGGAAAACAGCCTGTATACAAGTACAACATTTATATTAGATGTTCAAGGCCAATCGTACTAATATTATAAATGTGAAAGTTTGTGTGTATGTGTGTGTATGTATGTTTTTTACTCCTTCACGCAAAAACTACTGGACCGATTGCGATGAAACTCGTATTATTATATGTTGCATCGATGTATGTTAGATTGTAAAAGCTATCCTACTAATATTATAAACGTGAAAGTTTGTATGTATGGATGTCTGAGTGTATGGATGTATTATATATACCTACTTACGTTTCTGTAAACTTGTGTTCTTGTAAAGATTATAACCTCTAATAATTTAAACGTCATATTAACAAAGAATAAACCACTTCATCATAACCGCATTAGAGCATGCAACTTCCAGAGATATTAAAATTACAAATAATAGAGATGACATTAAAACAGTTTATATAATACAAAAACGTTGTAATTGTGTTAAACATTTTTTTTTCGGAAAGCAGACAGTGAACTGTTCAGAGTAAGATATATAAAATTAATTCTACATACTATTTATGAGCTTTCGCATATATACTCTAAACAGTTGCAATATCGCATCAGTCCGACAAACATACGTACCAAACTCCGACAAACATCACACTAGATTGAGCTATTTTTATACGTATAAAAAGTTTATTGGTTTAGTAGCAAAATTTAAAAACAGAGGTCTTAAAACTTAAAAAAATATTTAATTTTTATCTACTGTTCTTAGTCTGAATGACCTTTGTTTAAAAAAAAAACAGATGTTTTTTTGAATTTACCTCGAATTTTTAATTTTTCGAATTTCTAAAAGTCGTAGAACAAAAGTTGTTTGTTTAGGTGCACAGAAGTAATCAAGGGCTTGCTAGTATAATCACCAATAACCCTGTATATAAAATTATAAAATGGCTGAACTACAACTCTTAGAAATTAGACTTTTTTCTTTTAAATTTTTACAAAGACCAAGCAAAGGTTTATTTAATCGTAGGTTCTCGAAACTCGATATACAAATAGAATCAATAGTTCAATGACCTCTAACTCTAAGAAACAGCTGATTTTCGGGTAAACATAACCTCAAAATATAAAAAAGCTTAATTTTTTAATAGCCATAGTACAAAAATTGTTGGTTCTTCTAGATGTCTAGAACAACAACTTTTGTAAACACGTTGTATTTTGAAAGTCTTTGTGCAAGTGACATAAAACTTAACATTCAAATTCCCACTATTAATAACATTAAGAGATATCATGTTTCCTAAACATTAAACTTGTAAATATACATTTTCCCGAAACGTATGAGAATCACAACCGGTCCGGTAACGGTTTAAAAACGTCATCAGCATTCACATTACTTAAGTAGGTAGGATGGTATTATGCAGTTGATGATGATCATCAGTTAGTTACATGGTCAGGGTACGGCTAATAAGGCTATGCCGAAGATGCATTGCACCTCGCCATCGCACAAATAGATACGAAGCAATGAGACAAGGCGCGGTTACCTACACAGAAATAAAAAAAAATTAAGGAAAAAATTAAATCCTCATCCTAAAGACGCTAGTTCATTTCTTAGTATTTGTTAAAATCTTAAATGACAAGCAGCCCTAATTTAAAAGCACTATACTTAAATTAAAAAACTTCTTATTACTTTCAAGAAAATTTACTAAAAATAAGAAATTATTTTGTCACCAGCCATATACATACCGAATTTTATTCCAATCGGTTCTGTAGTTTTAGCGTGAAGGAGTAACAAACATACACACACACAAACTTTTACATTTATAATATTAGTAGGATATATCGTTATGAAAACCGCATGTCATGTCGGTAGGAATAGAAACCTTTACGCATTAGTGCGCATACGCACTTTATCAATTATGTTATGATTTATAAGTAATAGGTAAAGGTACTAGGTGTTGGTGTTCTAAACTTTACTTACCTATTGTTTTACTGGAAAATTAACAGGTTCTATTCCTGGTTAGTTAAAAATCTAATGATATCGTTTTAGTTTTTTGTCAAAATCGGGCGCGCAACTCCTTTCAGAATGTTTCGCTATGTCTTATAGTTTAGAACATACTAGCTGCTGCCCGCGACTCGTATGTTTGTTTTATATACCAAAACCTTCCTCTTGAATCACTCTATCTATTACAACCGCATCAAAATCCGTTGCGTAGTTTTAAAGTTCTAAGCATACATAGGGGCAGACAGCGGGAAGCGACTTTGTTATATACTATGTAATGATTCCTAAAGACCCATGTAAAAAAAACACCCACCCTGTTTTATTTTAGTACGTAAATTTACACAACAATTATCCACAAATAAATAATAACAACTCTATTATTCAACGCGCCGCAACTTTATTACCTGAATGTTACACTTATCTATAATCGATAAGCTATATTTTCCGAACAGTTCAATCAAAAACTGATAAGCCTTTGAGGAAGTAAAAGGTAATGGTTACATGTAACAGGTGTAAATTGCTATATTAAAACTGAGATGATCGATCGACGATGCGCCCGCGCATGAATATGTGATGCGGGGTTGTTACGCGTTGAACCGGGTTAATGATACCCATATACATAGTATAAACTAGCTTCTGAATTTTCCAAAAACCTTTGTTAGCGAATTGCTTATGTCATACATAGCAGCTATGTTCCTAAATCTGAAAATATTTTCAAAAAAAAATGCGTCTTCAAAAATTGTTACTAAGACAAGACTCGAACTCGCATCCTCTGAATACCGTCCAGGCGGCCAAATACCCCGATCCGTCAATCCATCTGTGCGTTGATATATCACTTATTAAGTCAGGAATTTGAATTTTATATTTACTTATAGATAGGAAGTTCGGTGTAAGTTGTAATTACATAAAAAGACCTGATTTTTGTTTATCCACTCACCAAATTGCATCAAAATCGGTTCAGGTTCGGTACTTTCGAACCTACAATGAATTAACCTTTTATTTATTTATTTTATGTACCTATTATTAACAAAGATTCTACAGTCATTACAATGCATTATGTACCAAACAATAGACCTTTTTTTTCTCTCATTATCTGTAGTATACATTTGCTGTCGTTTTTTTTTACTTAGGATTCGTAACAAAGTGCAAACTAGAACCACCCAAAGTTCATTCCGGTTGGAACATCGACACAAATTAGCCGGCAGGTTAACAATATACAAGTTCTTGACATTGGTAAAGCTCTCAACCACTTGTTACAACACTGTCTGACATTTTTGGGGTTGTTTCCTTTATTTATAAAGGAAATGGAGTCTATTGTGTTCTGTCTGTAGCTCTTTTTTTATTTGTTTTTCTATTATTTTTAAATAATTTAGGAGTCCCCATGTCGCGACTTTGTACTAACGAGGTATTTTACGTAATCGAACAAAAGCGCTAATATTATATTTTCCTTTAATTAAATATAAATTCATTTTATAAAAGTTTTTTCTTTTCTGATAATATCAAAGGTTTGAAATATAACAATTCCTTAACTAATAAAAAATAAATAAATAAAATAAACTTATAGTTTTTTTAATAAAATAAACTTATAGTTTTTTTAATAAAATAAACTTATAGTTTTTTTATTTATTTACGTTTAATAAAAATTGAAAGACCATATGAGGGTCCTTAAGAAGTGTGCCCAAAAGGCTGGCTGCGTTAGGTACCTCGTTGGATGACGATGCTTACCCGCTGTCCGAGGTAGGAGCCAACCATTTACTCACCCGAAGCTAAACCTAGTTTTTTTTTCAGATAAGCCCCTAAGATCAATGACCTTTAATTAAAAAACAGATTGACTGACTTGACAGAAAACTGATTTTCGGTTAAACAAAACCCCACAATTTACAAAAAAATATTTTTTTTTAAAGTCGAAGCTTAATGTTGTTCGTCTAGAAGTTTTTAACCCCCTTTCGTATTACAAATATGAAACATGGTTTATTTTAAGTCAGTTTAAAACACCGTTTGAATCCGTTTCAAACTGCTTCAATAACCACGAGATCATTTAATTTTTGACATGGCCTATCGAATTTCATGTTTCTATTACATTAAGTACCCATGTTTTGGTATTTAATTCTTTAATCGTCATTGAATATGTCAAAGTTGATTTATTTCGTGATTTTGATGACCGTAGAGTAAAATTCTGCGATACAGAAGGTTGCAGGTTCGATTCCTCAAAAAATACATTCAAGTAGCGTCATTTCTGACGTGTTCAGCCAAATAAACTACTAGTGGTTTAAAACCGCAAGTTCTTACCGTAGGGTGATCGAATCCTGACCTAAACTATAAAAACAATGTTTTTGGCCTAGCTATTTCTGACACCGTCAACGGTGTGTTTGGCCAAAGTGCACGTTTGACCAAAGGATTATTTCGTCAAAATATACGTTTAGTCAAAACCTCATACTGTCATAGGTGTATTTAGTCAAACCTTACGTTTAGCCAAAGTTGTATTTCGTCAAACGATTAAATATGTTTTTTAATTATTAATTTTTTAAACAAAATTGGCTTGCATTCGACCTCATCTCACTTGATAGGATGCGAAGTCGAATATAAGAGCGGCGTTGGCTTAGTGGTAGATACCTCAACTTTCATTCTGACGGTCGTGGGTTCGAATCCCGGCCGGCCGTGCAACAATGTATTTTTCTTAAGAAAAATTTATGTGCGCAAATTGACATTGCTCTTACGGTGAAGGAAAACATCGTGATGAAACCCGCGGCTTAGTTGGCTCCAGAAGTATTGACAAGTTCTCTCCTCTGGACATGGTCGACTAAGCTGAGAGGGTAGTAGGTGCTGGGCAAGCCTACTCCATCCTCACGCAAAAAGGACCCAATTAAAGAGGGTCCAATGGCGGAAAACAGCCTGTATACAAGTATAAGTACAAGAGGTCGAAGATGTAGCATGCTCGCCTAGAAGGTACCTATTCACTCTGGACTTGAAGACTCCAAGGTTGTAGTTTGTATTTCAGATGGTAAGGTTGAGATTATTGAGATTGGTTAGGTACATCTTTTTCTCTCTAAAAATCACATTATTTTTTAAATATTAATCCAATTGTGACTAAAATGAAACTGATAAGCCAAAAAACATTTAAATGTCATTCAACTCGATACAAAGTAATTGAACACCGATAAAATAACGCAAAACATAATATTATGCGTTATTTAATTAATAAGCCGATATTTAGTGAGTATTACTTGATATAAACTTATGGTAACGTCAATAATAATTGCCTTTCCCATATACAGGGTCATTGGTAACTATATATGAAAGCGGTCAAATGCAAAAAAAACAGCCTGTGTTAATCTAGTTCTCCAGCTATCTACATAATGAGTTTCACCGCAATCAGTCGAGTAGTTTAAGGAGAAATGAATATTAAAATTAAAATAGATAATTATTATTGCATTTTATTTACACTTTTATCAAAATTTTCTTTGTAATTTTTATTTTTTATTTTGTCGGTACCGGAAACGCATCGCTTCGCTAAGTTTTGTATCCAACATGCGCTTGCGCACTCTTAAGCCACACTGGTTAGCAGTACCCCGCGGTTTCCTTTTTACATTAAAAAAATAGGCACTTTACGTCTTTAATTTTAATAAATTGTTTATTTAATCTCTGCTTTACTTATTAGCAGGTGAATCGAAAATTGACACGGATCGTGACTCGTGAACCAAACAGGTCCGCGGTATCGGCCCAAACAAACTTATTTAGGTACCTACCAAAAATAAAATTATATTAAATTAGAATTTTGGGCGCCAAATAGTTATTTGAAAAAAAAAAGTTAAACATAATCAAATTTATTTTATTTTTTTCATTTAAAATCAAGTACGATCGGCTGCATAGTTGCAGACCCACCGTAGAGTTCCAAAACGGCTGTTATAAGAATGTTTTCAACACTAGCAAGATTCTAAACACCTGCTTTAGTTGAAGGTTAAACTCATCAATTAATCAAACAAAAATTATTAGAATGAAAACATACCAATAGTAGTAATTTTAGAACTCTACCGGGAGCTGCAATTATACAGCCGACTGTACGTACAGTCCCTCGAATATTTGGGCGTTTTTGAGTCACGAGCGTATCTACATCGTAGACCGCATCGTCACTTATCATCGATGTGGTCAAACGCTGACATGTTTATTATGAAAAAAATACAAGGCAAATTTTCGAAGTGTGGTTCGAGTAAAGAAAACAGCGATTGCTCGATTTTCTGTTACTGCACTCCCTACCCACCTTAAGGCCTTTTGTTCACATACGGGTTTTCCTATGTGAACAAGAGGCCTAAAAGTCAATCAACGATTGACAATCGCGATGGAGTCTCTAAGAAACACTTGAATGCGGCGGTAAATAAACTATTTATGAGAAAGAAAATTAGCTATTTAGAATCAATTAAATATTTAAATGTATTTCACAGTTATGGGTTAATTAAGTAGTTAACATGTCAATAGGTACTCTAATAGGAATGCTTACCCGACTTGCACTTAAAAGGTAATGTCTAGATTCTCGTTCTCGATGGAGAATGTAGATACTAGTTACGACCCGTGACTTTTGTCTTGAAAACTATTGAAAATAGCTTAGAAATTCCTTGTGGATACATAACCTCTCATTTGTGCAACTTTTTGGCGTGTAATATGGGGGAACTTCTAGAAATTTTCGTGACACTTTTTTGTGAATGCAGGTGGTATTTACAAAAAAAGTGTCACGATAATATTGTGTTACGTCATGGTAATATGACCAGACGCGACTTGATTATTAAGGAAACAGAGTATTTAATAATAATATTGCTCATCTGGGTTTGTGTTATGGTGACGAATGACAAATAGGTACAAAATAGAAAAAAAAAATAAGGAAAAAAAAGAAAAAATAAAAGGAATAAATAATTTTTTTTCATCGTTTTCTTATGACGTTATCACGTACAATTATGGTCTGTAAACCAACTTTACAGACAACCATTTGTTTTTGTTTACTTTGTTTTTTTATGATCTAGGTACTCGTGTTTGGAAAAAAAATGTTATCTATAAAGGGTTATAGATAATTAGCTAAGAATTCGCTATTTCTGTGTATCTTATTTAACATACAACTTTTAAAAAGAACAATGTTTGGAATTTTTAAAAGTTATCTTAATTCGAAAATCAGCAGATTTTTTTAAATAAAGACTAATAAAGACCGTAAATCAGTCGATAAATCGAAAAAAAAAACGTATTTTTTGTCTTAACGTTTTTATGTTCAAAATGCCTATAGATTAGCCGCCATAGTTCTTCTCCAAAACATAAAAATACAGACAAACAAACAGTCACACATGTATATCTAAAACCACATTTCATATGGACATAATTCGCTTTGCACGTGGTTGCAATATTTATGAGCGTCAAAGTCTTGTTCATTAATACTATCTGACAACTAACACGAGTTTTCTAGTTTTCTTATACTTAACTACTTGTGTAAGTAGGTAAGAGAAATTATTTGTGTGAATTTGTGTGAGTCAGTTAAGGTAGGTCCTGCTGACATTAAAATTAACTACCCTGTATACCGGGTGAATTTTTGAAATGGGTTTTCTAGGTTATTTCCTAAACTAAGATACTTGTGGTGAATATGGGCCACTAAAAGCTTGATATAAGTGACAAAATAGTTTGTCCCAATTCTACCTAATTAAAAATTACCTAACAAAAAATACCAACTTTACCCGATATGATATAAAAGTAAAAAAAATAACGATATGAAATTTTTTATTTAGCATTTTTATCACCAATCACTATATAGTCGAGCGATTTGATTTGGAAACAATATTGATTTACAATATTGTTTCCGTAAAAGCAGGAAAGCGGACCCCGGGCTCCCGAGGGGGGGATGCAACCGGGAACATCGCTCGGATGATGATGATTGATTTACATATTGTATTGATAAATCAATCATATGGAATATGGAAATAAATTGTAAACTGCAAGTGTAACATCGTCATCTCAATCATAATATAATAATTGAAACATTTTTTCTATGACTAAATTTGTATGTATGTAATATGTCAACTGTACCTCCCTTTTTTCGTTATACGAGAATGAAATCGGGTAGAATTGGGATTTTTGTTGGGTAATTTTGAATCGGGTAGAGATGGGATCAGGTAGACTGGGGACGAAGCCGACAAAACAACAAGAAATAAACAAATTAATTGTTTTTTTTAGATTGACAATGAAGCGAATATTTATCTAGAGACCTGTTTTTCAGGTGGCAAATGACCCATTACCATGTATCTTATGGAGATAGTATTCAATAGTGAAAGAAGTTGCGTAAAAACATCGGAATCGTATTAGGAAGAGAAAAGAAAAGTACGTGGTGTAACCATCTGAATTATAGACGAAACGTATTTTGCCTTAAGGTGAAAAGGTACCGGTACTCTCCATACAAACGTAGTCGACTATTTCCTCCCTGGAAAATGACACTAGCATCAATATTTTTGTGCCATAAAACCTATAACTGCCATGACTATGCCCCTATGTTTTGTTTTTTATTTCATATTCTAATTATCATAGAAAGTAAGAGTTAAACAACAAAATATATATAATTAATAAGATATAGTGGCATGGTCATGGCTGTTATAAGTATTATGCTGCAAAAATATTTGCTCTAGTGTCTTTATCCAGGGAGAAAATAGTTGACTACGTTTGTATCCACTAGGCCGGCGCCGCTCTTTAACGGGTGACTTATTGTTAAGGAGAGAGCCCCCGGTACCCTTTCCTCTTAATGCGGTTTATTGAAAAGCAATAATTAAACTAAGCTAAGCTTTGTAGACATATTTTGAATACCATTTAATTTATTCATGAGGAAAATAATATGTTACCCATTAAAATGTCTAGCCAATTTTTTAAAATGGCTTCCACCTGTTAACATACAGACATAATAATCGTTGAAGTTCAGTAATAAATAATGTAAATTAACATAGATTGTGTGTTAATAAATCTTTCTAATATACAGTGAAGTCACAAATAAAATAAAGTTGGAATTATACAATGTGTGACAAAGACCCTGTATTCCCTCTTGGTTCATGTTAGTCAAAAATCAAGGTCAAAAATATTTATGAAAAAAATGCATGAAAATTATATTAATAATTTTTAATTTATCGTTCAGGAAAATTACCTTAATATACTGAAATGAATTTTAAAGATGTGGCAACACCATTTTACTGGCAGAGTAGAATTTTCCAAAATGCTTTCTTAGCGGATGACTACGTCACTATAAATATCTGTAATAGCCATAACCGTCAATTAGTTTAAAAGGAAAGGGCACCGGGGGCTCTCTCCATACAAACGTAGTCGACTGTTTTCTCCCTGGAAATATTTTTGTTGCATAAAACTTATAACTGCCATGATCATGCCCCTATGTTTTGTTTTTTAAATCTTAATTTCTATGAAAATTAGAAAATGAAAAAAAAAATGGGAATATAGTCATGGTATTTATAGGCGTTATGGCACAAAAATATTTGCTCTTGTGTCATTATTCAGGGTGGAAACAGTCGACTACGTTTGTATGGAGAGAGCGCCGGTACCCTTTCCTCTTAAGCGTGCAATAATATATCACTTACTCATGACTTTAAATTTTATATTTATAGATAGGTTCAAAAAAAAGAATTAATTGTTCATTTGTATCTTTTAAATCTACATTATTATATTAGGAACTAAATACGAGATGCAAACAAATTAAAGTCTAAAAATTAAAACTAAACCTATTCGAACAAACCCCTCCCCATCTTTTAAATAAATAAATTATATTAAAAGAATAATGAAGATCACACTCATTAAAAAATATTACTCGGTATAAAAAGTATAATCTGAATGAAATTCCAAACTTGAAACCCCTGTACCACGTAACATCAATTCGAATTTTAATGAGTTTTAAATTTAGAACTATAATTAACCCGCAAAGTTAGTGCCGTTAAATCATCGAATTAATTCGTGAACGAATGTCTGAATCGAGATTCGTTGGTTTAGTCGAATGAAAGAATCGAATGAGTTTTTGGAACGAAGTTCCTTATGGCGCGTTGCGAAAGGGGGCTAGACGAAAAACATTAAGACAAAAAGTTGTAACGACACTTTTTGATTTTATTACAATTCTTTCACTAAGAAATCGAAAGTAACTTCGTTCCATCCGGGTGTCCCTTGACATCTCTCAAGTTTTTTTTAATATGAAGTGAGTTCCAAATTCAACGATTAAGAGGAAAGGGGACCGGGGAGCTCTCTCCATACAAACGTAGTCGACTGTTTTCTCCCTGGATAATGACACTAGAGCAAATATTTCAAACAAACTTATAACTGCCATGACCATGCCCCTATGTTTTGTTTTTTATTTTATTTTTGTTTTTTAAATCTTAATTTCTATGATAATTAGAAAATGAAATAAGCCTAAACATATTAAACCCCGACGCAAAAACCGGGGTGTTATACAAGTTAGACGTGTCTGTATGTGACATCGTAGCCCCCGAATGGATGAACCGATTTTGATTAAGATATTAATGAATCCTACTAATATTATAAATGTGAAAGTTTGTGTGTGCGGGTGGGTGTGTGTGTGTGTGTGTGTGTTTGTTACTCCTTCACGCAAAAACTACTGGACCGATTGCGATAAACGTCGGTATGTAGATAGCTGGAGACCTGGATTGACACATAGGCTACTTTATATCCCAATATTCCCACGGGATCGGGACTTACGCGGGTGAAACCGCGGGGCGCAGCTAGTGAGTACATAACTATGAATATAGTTATTTACATTAAACTTTGTAGCAAGACAATTAAACTGATCTTTGATGATCATTATCTTTGCTTCACTAAATTCTGAACTAGGATGTAAATCATCTAGCTAGCCCTCGAGCATATTCTGTACGTTTGACATCACAAGTCTTCGTTAGTCAGCTAACGAACGTCTAGTTCAGATAGTAGGCGGCTCTAAGAAAGTATCCTAGCAGCGCAACTTCATTTGGTTCAAAGATATTTAAATCTATACATATAAAATTCTTTGTCTTGAATGACTGACGGATCTACGCACAGCCTAAACCGCTGATCGTAGAGACCTGAAACTTGGAGGGTGTGTTCTTTGTATGACGTAGACATCCGATAAGATTATTACGATAAGATATAATTATGAAATAAATGAATTATGAAGAAAGAATTTTCCGAAATTCTACCCCTCAGGGGATGAAAAAGGGGGGCAAAGTTTGTATGGACAACGTGATTACTTGGTCTATTTTCGACTTCTACGCGGACGAAGTCGCGGGCAAAAACTAGTAATAAATAAATAAAATAAATATTGTAGAACATTTTGTACAGCGCCATCTAGCTAAAACTCGCATCACATTTCTTCCTATTCAATAATAAATAACCGACTATAAGGAACGCGTAGCAACCCACCATCTTGACGACCCAGTTGGCACAATAGTTACCACGCCGGCCTGCCAAACACAGGGTTGCGGGTTCGATTCCCGCCTCAGACAAGTATTTATGCTTAGATATTTGTCTGTGGTCTGGTTGTTTCTATGTATTATAAGTATATATTTACAAAACAAAAGTATTTAAGTGGTATATCCGTTGCCTAGCACCCATAACACAAGTCTAGTTACTTAACTTGGGGCTAGATGGCGATGTGTGGAATGTCCTGTAATATTTATATTATATTTATTATCTACCAAACACTCTGTATATTTGAAGTCTTTGACCGGAATTTCGTACTATCACAGGACTACCTATTGTCGAAGCATCGTTCTCATACAAACCACGTGCTGACCCAGTGCGGTTTGTTACGTAACGATTATTGCATGAAACCTTGCAAAACCACACTCTAAGTTCAAGTTCAAGGCTATAAGCCAGCCTATCCAGAGGCTTTAGTTGATTGACCGTTCACATTTGAAGGCAGACCGTTTTCTTTTAACCGACTTCAATAAATGTAGGTTCTCAATTCGTCGCGTATATTTTCTTCTAGTCTTATAAATTGATGAAACACCTATATTCACAAAAAAGATGAGGCCATGCGTCCCGTTCCGGGAACGCGTCATATTATTGATAAGGTAACCATTGCAACGTATTATCGTTGCTATTGCCACGTGATTAAACAAGGACCAGGATTGTAAGGTTTCATAAAAAGCTCTGTGATAAGTACCTACTGCAAGGCTTGAGTTATGGTGACAAGTGACGAATAGAAGACTTATAAAATTAAAGAAAAAAATAAAGGAATAAAATATACTTAACTAGATTTGTATTATTGGTGCTAGACAACAGATACACTACTTATATACTTTTTTTTTGTAAATACAATTTGTTTGAAACAGCTGATTTTCAAGTAAAAATTTCCTCAGAATTATCGAAAAACGCTCGCAATTCCAAAAGTCGTAAAACAAAAGTTGTTCGCCTAGACGTCTAGAAAAACCCCCTTTCGTATTAAAAACCCCTTCGCTGAAACATATTGTATAATTCTTATAATACATAGAAACAATCAAACCACAGATAAATTTTTAAGCATAAATACTTGTCTGAGGAAGGAATCCAACCCTCTAAGGGAACCCTGTGTTTGGCATTCTGGCATGGTGACCATTGTGCCGATTGGGTCATCAAAAAAAGTAAAAGTATGTAATAGTACATTGCGATACAAGTGTGGTAAATTGATCATTGCATAGAGGCGGTTTATGACGCGCGAGCGGAACGCGAGTGCGTCTATAGAGCGCCGAGATGACTTAAGCAGCATGATACCAATTTAACTTATCTGGATAACTTTTTATACACTAGTGGCGTCAATGTAATGTAGAACGCACGCGTTCGTAATACGTTGGATTATGAGCCTAAAGCGGTTGAATAAGATCCACTTTATGAGCAACTGTGATAAAAAACTATATAGTATGTTTCCAGGATTCTTAAGGACATTAAAGTCCTGTCTCACAATTCAATATCATTTACTGCCATATATTTGCACCCACACACACACATAACTTTCCATAACGTCTCGTATTGTTGAAAAATCTCACATAAATCATCATTCTGAAGAGCACCGTGCAAATCTTTACCTTATTGATTTGAAATCATGTAAGGATCTACGCCCACTGTGCCGTAATCATACCAGATCCGTATCTAACTTAGTATTTTACGTTAGAACGATAGATAGATAGATAAATTCTTTATTGTAAACACCAATTTCAAATAACATTAAAAAAAAACAAAGCTTAAGTCTAAGTGTTACAAAGGGCGGCCTTATCGCTCAAAGCGATCTCTTCCAGGCAACCTTTGGTGTTCAAACTTAAGATAATTAACTAAGATGCATTTTTCGACGATACGTTTTCGTTTTATTTGTTATCTGGAAATCTTAAGAAAACGATCGTCTTCTGTTTTTTCTTTTGATCGTCATTTATTTATTTTTCCGATCCTCTTTTGTTTTTGAACCAACCATGGACCGTTGAGACTGAAAATTGGGTTCGTGGCTTAGGCCCACAGTGGTCGACGCACATGTGGACACTCGCGGTTAATTGTATTTGATTCGACGCATTTTTTTATCGAATGTAGTGGAAGGCATTAAAATGTTTTATAAAACTAATAAATAAATCCAGTAGTGCGGTTGGCCGAACTAGTGGGACAAAAAAATTTGCAACAATCCAGTAACCGAACTACTAGGACAAAGCCAAAAATTTAACATGGCATTACTCCGCAGCCAGGAGTCGGATATCAAACAAACTGAGCCAGCCGCTAGCCCGTTGTAGGAAGAAGACTCCTTAACCACACATATCAAATTGGCCCACCATCTCATAGTAATTATTATTATTATTTCTCTTACCACGACGATTAAATAACTAATGACTAAAATATTAAAAATAAAATAAAAAAATCAAAATAAATAATTAGAATACAAATCGTGTCTGTTTAAAAAAATTATTGGCCCACCATCTACCAAACACCCTGTATTGTTTTTGGTTAGTGCTGGGTAGCAGCAATTTTATAGGCGTCGACCCTTAGGCCGTATACAGAAAGAAAGCTGGAAACTTAAAAGCGCTTACCGGCGCTTGACAGCGCTGGTCCGTTCTACACAAAGGAAGCAGGTTGAAGCAGATCAAGCAAAATGTCAGCAAAATGTTGTCGCAGTTGTTTATTAATTAAATGGCAGCGTCCAGCGCTGACCAGCGCGTGTTGATGCCTGTCGGAACTTGTCGGCACCGTTCAGTGCTTATCGGCGCGCGTTCATATATTTTCCTGCGCGGGTTACCAGCGCTGTCAAGCGCCGGTAAGCGCTTTTAAGTTTCCAGCTTTCTTTCTGTATACGGCCTAAGGCACGAAAATCACGAATATTATGATGTTGTACACTAGTCTACATAATATCGATAAATTTTACGAACAATCGAACCGACAAAGAGATTATCGATGTCGATACAAGAATCGTTAAAGAGGTGTGGCTAATTCCGCCTCGGTTTTTTATGTGTTTATTAATGTTGTGTTTCTGGTAGAATATACTAAGTTAGGCTCTGAAAACATTTACATAATAGGTGCAGATTTTAAACCTAATTTGCCCCCCTTAGGGGTTGAATTTCGCAAAATCCCGTCTTAGTGAGCACCTACGTCATAAAAGGAACCGTCATGCAAAATTTAAGACTCCTAGCATTTGTAGTTATTGAGATTTCGTGATGAGTGAGTGAGTGAGTGAGTCAGTGATTTTCCCTTTTATTTATATAGATTTAACAAAGTTCTGGTTATCACAAAATGACTATAAATATAGCTTTTAGGGTTCCGTACCCACAGGGTTTAAAACGGGACCCTATTACTAAGACTTCACTGTCCGTCCCTTTGTTCGTCTGTCTGTCAGCAGGCTGTTTCAAATGAATCGTGTTAGCTAGACAGTTGAAACTTGGTCGCTACTACAACAAATACAAGAAACAAAAAATAAAATTAAGTGGGGCCCATACAACATGCCGCGAGTTCGACAAGCACTGGTTTTACCCGACTGCAAAGAAAGTGTTATGTTTTTCGCGCCTTTCTTTGTATGTATGTATGTTTGTATTATTTATTACTAGCTGTTGCCTGCGATTTCGCAGTTTTGTTATAAGTGTCAAAACTTTCCTCTTGAACTACTCTATCTATTAAAAAACCGTATCAAAACAAAAATAGATACAGACAGCGGGAAACGACTTTTATTTATACTATGTAATGATTTTATTAACTTTAAACCGATTGTTATTAAATGTAAAAATGGTATTTACTCAATTTTGTTATTGGTATTTTACTTTTTGTAAATTAATATTAGTTTATCTCCAAAACAAGTAAAGAAAACCACATAAATTATGATAATGCAATTACGACTATTAAAAAAATATCCGATTTTGAAATACATAGTGAATTAAAATATAAAAATATGATGGACCAATGGTGGATCACAGTGAACTTCGGCGTGCTATTCAATCCACTGGTGGATCCTTATAGACAGAGGGAGAATAAAACATAACGATTATAAAATCCGATGTTGCTTGGAAAATCTACGCAAGTGATTTCCCCATCACAACACCATTGTCGATATCGATAAAAATCTTATCTTCATAACGCGTTTCATAACTTTGAATAGTCTCGTTTCAAACGTATTAATTATTTATTCAACAGGAATACATAATCCCACGGACTATTTGTAACGTATACCTTTAAACTATTGATTTGAATAACATGCCACTGTATTTCATTCGATTTAGTTATCGTAGTGTTGTTGTTTTATCGATAAGATTCTTTAGATACTGATTTTTTGATGTTCTTTTTATTTATCGATTAAGGTGACATGAAATACAGAGATTTTAGATAAAAGATATTTCTTTTTAATTTCTTTTGTGTCAATAAAATAAAGCTTCACAAAAACGTGGTGAATATACGGAATATTTACAGCGTTTAAATAACTTTAATAGCCTCTGGTGTTTTAAAGCTTTGGTAACTGTGGTTATACAAAACACACCACTAAATAGTAGAAACCAGTCAAAAACCCTAAGTTTTTAGAATTCTATAAAGATCTGGTGACAACGTAAAAATAAATCCATTGATGGAATAAAGTGGAACAAAATGTAGAAACATAATCATTTAATGTTTTTGTTCACTGGATTTGAGTGGAACAGAGCCTGAGCAAACAAAATATGCATTTTTTGAACGAAGTTCCTTATCGCGCGTTGCGAAAGGGGGCTAGACGGAAAAAATTAAGACCAAAAGTTGTAACGATACTTATTGATTTTATTACAATTCCTTCACTAATTAATCGAAAGGTACTTCGTTCCATCCGGGCCCTTGACACCTCTCAAGTTTTATTTATTTATTTCAATTTATCGATATTATAATTTTATTCCAGTATTTTGTCACCTATCCCATCCCTAACCCACTTTCACCCGAACAATAGGCAATCGACAGGTTGTATGGGCCTCATTGTATGCAACTGAATCCAGCATTGTTATACATATCGTGTTACATGTGTTTATGTCTGTTTGTCTATGTGTCTGTATGTCTCAACCATACTATAGTGGGGTTATAAGGGATTTTGTTAAAGGGGAGTTGGTTTTTGAATTAGAACAAAGATATTATTAGTGATTTGACATTAAAATTAAAATGGTAGAGTTGCCTCGCTCGCTTTTTCTCTCTAAGGAATATTTATTACGAAACTCATGTAGAGATTACGCTGCTGAGCGTAAGTACACGCGCCCCGCGGTTTTACCCGCGTTTTACCGCTATAGGGATCGAATTTCTAAAAAAAAACATATCTTAGCACCTTCATCCTCAAAGGAAACACCATGGGAAGCTGAAGAATTTGTTTGTTTCTTTGAATCTCAGAAACTACTCGTCCGAATTGAAAAATTATTTTTGTGTTGGATAGTCCATTTATCGAGGAAGGCTACTTTTTATTTTGATATTTTTGTGGCATAGTACAAGTGGTTGGTGAATCGAAAAGTCTGTAGGTAGTTAATTTTTTCCCTAAATCTGATATGATTTGACCGATAACAACATATCAACGTAAATATTAATATTATAGGTCAGTATAGTTTCTTTTAATCTTGTTTAATGAGTCCGCGACAGATAGCTTATCTTTCTTTCGATTACTTTTTACAATTTCTAATCAGTTAAATACTATTGTTTACATTATATATGTATATCATACTAGGAACCCGCCGGCATTTTTAACCCGACTTCAAAAAAGGAGAAGCTTCTCCATTCGTCGCGTATATATTTTTTTTTGAGTTAGTATTAATGATTTAATGAATTTGCCGTTAATTTGCTAATTAGGTAGGTATATTGTTACTTAAATTTAGAATACTGTCAAATCTTAATAAGGAAAATAGTACTTAGTTCGAAAATATGCGTAATTTACAAAAAACATTTAAATTACCAGTAGAATAAATTTTACAAAATACTGCATAGGTAACTATTTTTTTAATTAAATGAAGGCTCGCTTTTGCCCGCTATTTCCGTCCGCTTAAAAGTCGAAAATGGACCAAGGAATCACGTTGTCCCATACAAACTTTGCCCCCCCCCTTTCACCCCCTTAGCAGTAAAATTACGGAAAACCCTTTCTTATCGGATGCCTACCTCACAAAAAACACACCCTCCAAGTTTCAGGTCTCTAAGATCAGCGGTTTAGGCTGTGCGTTGATCCCTCAGTCAGTCAGTCATTCAGGACAAAGAATGTTATATATATAGATAATTTATACAGAATATAGATAAAAAGTAAGAAATACTCTTCAAAAAGTAAAAAAGAAGATCGACAAAGTACGTTCCAGATTCGCGCAGATTTTAAAATAGGGTCAGGTCTCTATTTGTAACATGTTAATTTATACAAAAAACTAAATTGAGGAAGCATTGAATTTGATGGGCCCCTTTAGACACCTAACCATTTTAAATAATGTACTGGGCCGGTCTCTGTGAGCTGGTGCCAGAATAGCTAACATAGACCCTAGAGGAAAAAAGGACATCACCGACACACAATCAAAACTTTTAACAGATCAATAAATATTAAAGAAATAGTCCTGCCTTCCCAATTATTTGTAAGAAAACGTTTATTTCTATAATTTATTGTTCGTTACGCTATACTCAATTCTGGTTTACGATCTTCCTTCAAGCGCCTTTGATGGACAGTGATTGACAAGTATTAGAACAAAGATATTTAAGTAAAATACCTTCTTTAGTTAAAGATAGTACATCAGAACCTTTTCAATAATCCGTAGACAATACCTCAAATGATAAATTATAAAAGAATTTTTTGTTTGTAACAAATAGGCTTCAAAACTACTATACCAATTTTGATGAAACTTGGCATGAGGATACATTGATTCATTGGAAATATTATAGGCTATTTTTATCCCGATATTTCAACGGAATCGGGAGTTACGCGGGTGAAACCGCAAAGTGCTATTTCTAGTAACTGACACTTATATAAAGTTCATCATTTTCTAGTTTCATCAGTTTATTCTTAGACTTAGTTTAGTAGAAAGACTATTATGAATTAACTCTGCCCAGAACTATCTTTTAAAGCTTTTATTCTCCTTATGATTAACCGACTTCATATAAAAGAAGGATGTTTGAATTATTTTGAATATATTTAAAATAATTAATTTATGTTTAAATATTTTTCTATTTTCTATATTTTCATTAATTTTTAACGGTGATACAAAACTCATTCCCCCTTATTCCAAAACGAGGTTTAAGAATAGTTCGAGATGTGGATTTAATAGATTTAGACAAAGCTTTACTCGTAAACTATAGTCTAAACAATATCCCTATAGATTCAATATATAGGTATAGTATTTAGTAGTCACGAGAAAATTTGCGTCTATTGTTCACGAGAAAATCTGTGTCTAAATCTAAGGTTTAAATCTACATCTCGGACTATTCTGAATCCTCGTTTTGGAATAAGGGATAAGAGAATAAGAACAAGATTATGTTTCATTTCTTTAGAAAATGGTGTGAAATTGCAAAACTGAAATCTGCAAGTTTGGATAATATAAGCGATAGTGGACAGCGCACATAACACGACTAATAAATGCTAAACCGTGTAAAACTTAACTGCAGCCATTAAATAAATGAAACAAGTTTACAAAGGTGTCAAGGTATAACACATTACCTACTTGTTTTAGAACACAATCGGGTCAAGATTGTGAATACGTTTGATTAATGATAACATGTTACGTTTCGTATTACAAAGCAATTAGTTAAGGCTATTTTAAAGGTATTTACTTTTCATAATATTGTACTTGTAACAGCCAAATTAGTAAATTAGTTTGAAAACTTACCTACCAATTGCTCTTTCAACCAAATACTTACGCGAAACACCACCTTTACGCAAAACGCCTAACTCAGAAAATACCAACATAACGCAAACTTTGATTTAGAAACAAAAGACGTTAATCAAAAACAGAAACAAGACGATCGAAATGAGAACAAAAGACAATCGAAAAGACTATTGCAACGGAAACAAAATACGATCGAAATAAAAAAAAGACGATCGAAATGGAAACAAAAGACGATCGAAACAAAAAGAGACGATCGAAGTGTAAAGTCAAATCCCAAGTCCTTATCGTGGGTCAACCTATTTGGATGAAAATTTGCACAGGAAAAGCTTTTTAAAGTCACACAATTCGTATTCATACTAATTACAAGTAAAAAAGGTTTACCTACTTATGGACGTTGTTGTATGGTCGAAGTTATGCACATTTTACTTTTTTTTGATGTGTTATGTTAGATATTTTTTCATATTATCAGTAGTTGCATCTTGCATTTTAGGAACATACCTACTACGCTCATAATCGATATAGTTTAAGCGTTAGGTATACTGTTGGGCATTTGTGATGCGGTCATGAGGTCGTGATGATACTTACGAATCATCAGACCAGTCGTTATCTTATCTTATATCTTTAAATGAGCAATTCTTGTATATATATATATATAATTGGAATTTCGGAATTAGCTCCAACGATTTCCATGAAATTTGGTATATAGGGGGTTTCGGGGGCGATAAATCGATCTAGCTAGGAATCATTTTTAGAAAATGTCATTTTATTCGTGTTTTATCGCAACTTATTTTTTTTTATCTGAAAAATATGACTCTTCCTGACATCTATTGGTGAACTACTAATACTATTTTTTGTGAGCAATAAAGTTATTCCAGCAGATGGCGTTGTTAAGTAACATGAAGTCAATGAGTGTTTGCTTTGAGGTTAGACTAAGTAAAAAAAAAATACCGAGCGAAGCTCGGTCATCCAGGCATGGTCTTTATACAACTACCACATAATATTTTCCAATTAATAAATTACCGTACAATTAAATAGGAAAAGTTTAGCGATTAACGGTTCCCCTAGAGGGTTCATCAGACCTTGAAAATTTATTTTAAATCAACGATTATCGGTGCCCCTAGTCCAGGAGGACCGTTTTCTTTCCGTAGGAGGATCGTTATGGGGACGGTTAATCGTGAACCGAAATAGTTAAAAAACTATTGCGATGTTTGACATTAAATCCTTTCCCATTGATCTAACGGTTAAATTAATTAAAAACAAAACGTTACGTTTAAAAAGTCATTTATTTTATCGTTTTAAAACAAAACGAAACATCTAATTAAGATTTACTCTGTTGCTAATAATGTTGTTTTTTGTGTATTGACATATTTATCGCCAGAGCACTTGATTTATGGACTCTTTACAAATGGAAACGAATTTTTCGGTACTCAATAAATTATTTTATTTAAAGTCGGTTGAATATTTAGAATGTTCTTTGGCGTAACCTAATTGCATTCCAGCACCGAACCACATTTGTCCGTCACGTGCAAAAACAGTTTGTTTGAAAACCAGAGAGATTGTTATC
The DNA here is from genome assembly GCA_951213275.1 of Idaea straminata. Taxonomy (NCBI): domain Eukaryota; kingdom Metazoa; phylum Arthropoda; class Insecta; order Lepidoptera; family Geometridae; genus Idaea; species Idaea straminata. Next base: position 2,688,569 of record OX577862.1, read on the forward strand.
CAAATAAATGCTTTTCTGATTCTTTTTTTTTATCCGACTGAGCGACGCAAAGGTTAATGTTGAGGTTTAAACTTCGAACATAAAATACTTGTTTGCAAGGAGGTTAGGTCTTGAAGTTCCTATTATGTGTACCTGGCGTCAGATGTTGATGAAGAAAATGAAAAACACCTGACTATAAATACCTACTTATATTTTTTTCACGAAATTTTACGAATTTCATTGTAATCTAGATAAAAACGGAGAATTTTATCATATTTTTTCTATTTGTGTATATGCTAAAGTATTGCCTTGTCATCATTAGTTATTTCAGTAGATTAAAGACTTTGATCCTTTTCAAACAATTAACTTGTTAATAACTTTATCATTCATGACAAAAAGTTGATTATAAGCATAATAAGGGTAGGTACTTCATATCGAGTGCCCGTCATATTTAAAAAAAAACGAATTATAAACCTATTACCTATAAACCTATCCAAATTACAAACACTGTAGTTAACAATAATTGACGTTATTTCATAGAAATCCATGTTCGTACTTTACGCTATTTACATAATTACAAACGTCATAATTACCGTTTAAAACTTTTAAATTTAAATTTTTGATAGTTTCAAATCTTAATAAAGAGTTCAGTCGTTGTAAAACTATGTTCTAGATGCGGATTGCAAAACAATATACATGTATATCGATTCCTAACTCTTTCATTAATACAAGAAATTGAACCAAATTAAGTTTGGCAAGTTGCTTTGACATCATCCTATAGTGTTGTTTTTTTAACATATGCCATAGTGGGCGTAGACCCATCACCATTATTTTATTTATAAGACGATTTAACCATGGTTTTTTGATTTTTCACCAAACTAGATTAACCATAACAGAGCCATTCAAACCTACATCGAAGTTATGGAATAAAATAAATATAAAAACATAATTTAATATCATCATAAAATCACACTGTAAACATTTCAACTATATTTTTTGAATATCTCAAAGGCCAGATGAATATTATTAGTGTTAAATCAATATATTATGTTTATCAATTAATATTTGGTATTTATTTTGTGCGAAGAAATATGATACTAGTATCTTTCGACGGTTACGAATGCGTTTGATTTAGATAATAACGTGATTTGTAGGTAAATTGTTGTTTTGTGCCTCTGTGGGATACAATTTTATTAATCTAATCTAACCTGACCTGACTCACAGCTTAGCGAAGCTCGCTGATCGTTTACGGTCGTGCCGATTAAGCGACGCCTGGCGCGATCATTACTTCGATGGGTGACCAATTAGTACCTAGTGTGGCAAAAATGTATTTTCGTGAGCCCCTCCGTGTTTCGGAAGGCACGTTAAGCCGTTGATCCCGGTTGTTACTTCTGGTAACAGTCGTTAGGTCAAGTTAGAGACCATAAGGCGATCTGAAAACTCTAACAATAGGTGAGCCACACCACTATACGAGAAGAAGAAGACCTGACCTGACCTAATATTTAGTAGAAGGAGAATAAAATGTTTTACCTATATACTTCAAGGCGGTATTTAGTTTTATATTTTTACAAGACTAGATGATATATATATACAGCGCTGGCAAACAAGCACGCTTAAAATTAGAGATGTGCCGAATATTCGTTTAGTATTCGGTATTCGGCATATTCGACAAATTTAAGGTATTCGGTATTCGGCCGAATTATTCGGTTTTCATGCCGAATATATTCGGTTAAATTGCATTAGGTTTAAAGCTGATTTGTACTGCAAAACCTATCCAGTTCCTACCATTGCTTAGTAAATCATCAACGTTATTTGCTACATTATAAATGTAGTACTTATAATATTTTTTGTTACTTTATTACACTACTAGCTGCACACGCGCTCTTTTACGCCTACTCATTGTAGGAAATGTAAAAATATAAGAATAATGAATAAAACAGTAACTTTTTGCACTTAAACTGTCCAAATAAATTAATTAACAATTACGAAACGCAATTTGCTATGATTCCTGTGACGTATTCTAATGCACTGGTAGTAGCGGGGAAGTGAAATGGCAGAGGGCGGCGGGGCACACCGGTCGCCCGCTCGCTTGTACAAAGCAAGTATTATAACTGTTTGCGCGCCAAAACTACGGAGCGCGAACCGAATAGTTCTGCCGAATATTCGGTTCGGTAAGAATGATACCGAATAGTATTCGGATATTCGGTTAAATTGCTATTCGGCGCATCTCTACTTAAAATGTATATGGATGGAGTAGGCTAACTCAAAACCTATATACACTCAGAATTCATCAAATTAAACAAGAAATATTATATTACAAACAGATATTATTCCAATACATCAATTCCTAGCCTAATAATGTTACACAAAATAATAACATATTCAATTAACAAACCTTCCACAATCTTGGCAACTCGTTCTCTAAAAGTAGACAGACGGTACAGCCGTCAAATAAAAATATATACTCAAATGGAGGATTTTTAGGTTCTGTTACAGTCGGTATCGCTTAATATCGACGTAAAAAACAGAATTTTTTAAACTTATAGCTACTAAAGTTATTATAAAACGAGACCATTGCCATGTTTTTAATAGGGTTTTATCTACCATGATGAACTTGAAAATAAAAACAAAATACATGGTAAAATATTTCTTATAAATAATTTTGTCATGTTTTTATTCTGTCTAAAGTAAACAAAAAACAAGACAAACGTCCCAATTTAAATAACTCTAGAAGTCGACGAGATATATTACTAAAACCGTTCTGAAGCAATATTATATATTCTTGTACTAGTAGGTCCCTTATTATTTCTAATAAGCATTCAACGAATTTAAGCCCTTCTAACATTGACCTTAGTAGGTATTTTTATCATAGTTTACGAGCCAAAATACTATCAAACTTACGTAGGTATGCAGCATTGAACATTTTGAACAATCCCGTGACCCTTCTCCAAAATTAATAAAAGAAAACTAACTGTCACATAACAATTTTTAGTTACAAAATCGTAACAAACAGACGTACAAACTCTTTTATCTAAATACTGTCTCATTTCTTAAATGTAACAAATAAATTTAAAATCAAGAATCTACATAATGTTACCATATTATATGTATTTATTCTCCGAGTTGGTGGCTTTTCAAGAAAATTTGTCAATTATGGATATTATTATGTATGGGGATCGTGTCATATGTAAAACAACTCTTGGGTACTTTCATTAAAATGTTTAAGGCACAAATAGGAACCAAAAGCAAAATACCTTTCGACTCTAACGAAGATGAGGTGGACACAGTTCGGCCCTTTGCCTATTTGCCAAACTCAGAATGCCTTTCGCATAGTTACTATTACATTTTTCAATTATTGCATGTAAAGTTCTTGTGTGTATTGTTTATAAGTGAAAACGTTTTCTATATTTTAGTATAATCTAGAGATCAAATTCCTTGTCGTTTCTAAGTTTATTTAAAAAAACACTTATGACCTCTTATTTTAACTAGAGATTAAGTAGAAAATCGACAGCAAATTATATGCTTTTACAACAAAACATAGCCGTCGCAAAGGAGTGTTATGTGTTCATTGGTCAATGTATGTTTGTGTCTGTTTGGCGTTTCAAAGACCAAACGATTTTAATGATTCATAATTGAATTAATATTGGGTAAGTTTAGACACGACGCGGAATGTCTTATTATACTAAAATGTATAAGAATCATCGAAATCGGCCCACACGTTTGGGCTCTAGAGAGCCACTAGGTTCAAACAAACATACATACATACATACATAGACTGATGAACACATTGCCACTCCTTTGCGTTGGGCAGTCGGGTAAAAAAAACTTATAAATAAAAGGTACACAGAAAAACACATAACAAAAATTTACCATGTAATAATTATTCATTTTGATTGTCGGCGACAGTTACTTTGAACTTGGCCCCTATAAGCACCATAAGAAGGTACTTTACCTACTTATCTTACCTAGATATCTCGTCGACCTACCTGTTAAATTATAACAAAAATATCATATTGTAGGTACAGTCGGCTGCATAATTGCAGCCCTCGGTAGAGTTCGAAAATTACCATTTTTGGAATGTTTCCATTCTAAAAAATTTGTTTGGTTAATGAATGAGCTAGAAGACTTTAAACTTCACCTAAAGTAGATGTCTAGAATCTTGCTTGAGTTGAAAACATTCTTATAACAGCCGTTTTGGAGCTCTACGGTGGGTCTGCAATAATGCAGCCGACCGTACTTACTTACCTCAACTACATTCCAGTATAATTCTTAACAACAAAATGTAAGTCGATATGAACCCATTTATTTTTATTATTCACATTATTTTTACTGTTTCACTTTACTTTGTTTCTGTATTACTCTGGCGTTTTTTTTTTCAATTAATGGGTGGTGGTGACTTGTACATAAAGCCAATGTCAAGTAATAATATTTGCATTTTAGGCAAAATGGGCGGACAACTAGTTGATTTTTGTCCGTCATTTTGCGGCCATGTTAGGGGCTTCGGTAATTTTGTAAAATTACATCGCTTGGATTGAGTCTAGGAATTTAGAACAAGAAAAATCATAATTGCACTGATGAACTTAGATTGCACCAATGAACTAAGATTGCACTAACTAACTAAGATTGCACCAATTAACTAAGATTGCACCAATGAACTAGGATTGCAACATGTTTTTACCCGATGCAAGGAAAGGGTTAGGTTTTTCGCGCTTATCTTTGTAAGTTTGTTCACTTTCCCAACATTCTGGCACCTTTCTCCAGCCATAAGCTCCAGTAAAATTACGCAACATACAAATAAAGAGCGAAATGTAGTACATTGCACGAGGTAGAAGTTCAATTTTCCAAAATCCTTCCTTACCTCAAATTTTAGCCCGGTTTGTTCAACGACTGGTTTGAGCTATGCGTTGATTCATCAGTAAATATCAGTACTTTGAATTCAATATTTATAGATATCTCAAATTAGCATTTGTAGTGATTTTTCAGAAATTTCTTCAGTATTCGTATCAACACGCTGACATTTATTTATAGAAAGTAGTAAAATTGTCAGTGTTTTCTCAGGTTTAAATTTAACCTGCCCCATATAAAGTAGTCAGATCATTTACACTATCTTGTTTGTAGACAGATTATCCATCGTAGTCTACTTGGTAGGGCTGTCACTTGTCACAGATAACATTGTTTTATGCTTTAGGCGAACGTAGGCGATTTGTCGTGCGACCCAACGAAATTAATGAATGATTGACGACCCGTTTGGCACAATGGTCACCATGCAGGACTGCCAAACACAGGGTTGCGGGTTCGATTCCCGCCTCAGGCAAGTATTTATGATTAGATATTTGTCTTTGGTCTGCTTGTTTCTATGTATTATAAGTATATATTTACAAAAGAAAATTATATAAATAGTATATCCGTTGTCTAGCACCCATAACACAAGTCTAGTTACTTAGCTTGGGGCTAGATGGCGATGTGTGGAATGTCCTGCAATATTTATTATTTATATTTATTTATTTGTCTATTCATACAGGTTGCGTTGCTTTTTTATATTATTTATCTTAACCTCATGTGTCAATTAAAGCATAACGCGCAATATGTTTAAGACGGAAAGGGGTTATTTTTGACGTATCGGCGAACAAATTTTCTGATATGAAAAATGTTCGAATTTTCAAAAGTCGTAGAACAAAAGTTGTTCTACCAATACCCTTGACGAAACGCATTGTCTATCCACTATGGCCGGTGTCAATTAATCTTTGAACTAAGCTTTGTTAACTCTATCTTTGTGATTTTCACACCCTCAATCTCGTCTTCTCCTGTAACGGTGGAGATGTGATTTTAAACATTTTAAAAAATACTTACTATAGAGTCAGTCGACTATTCGTGTTGGTTTGTTCAGAGCACCTTAATCTTTCATTTGTAGGACAATAGATTTACGATCATAGAAAGTTAAGAGGTAGGTAGGTACTTATTGCATTGGTTGTAGATAATTATTTATTTAATGACGAGGTATGAAACAATGAAATAATTCAGGTAGGCAGACAAAATAATTAATCTGTCTTTAAGTCATACTGTAACAATAAACATTGTTGATTGTAACCTAATTTCAGACAGATGTTTGTCGTCAGAAGCTTTGATGAAGCGAGTTTTAGTCACGTACACCATTTTAAAGCTGTTTGTCCACCGCCAACTAAACTAAGCTCTTTTGCCTTAGCTCGCATTGTTGAGCTAATTTTCATATATGTGCGGCCACCGCAAACTATGCCAGCTAAGCTACGTTAAACTGAAAAACTGCGAGCTAAGCTAAACTTACTTATAGTTGAGTTAGCGGTAGGCGGTTGACTTAAAACCAGGAAGATGTGCAAGGAATTGGAATACAATGATACCGGACACTTCTACTATTGTGGAAATTTTGTAAAAGTCGTAAAAAAATACTACCCGCCTAGTAATTAAATACTATCATTGGTATCGTAACTGTGGTCATTAAAATCTTGCCCTTTGTTCCAATTTATGATTTGGCAGTATTGGTAGTATGTAGGTAGGTATCGAACATTGACGAGGGCTCTACTTTGAATCCAAAGCGGAGCAAAATTAAGAATCCCGAGTGCACCAAGGGATTCTGAAGGCAACGAGGTACTGGAGCATGCTAGAAACATCACCGGACACCGAATCCTATCATCACCAGATTTATCGCATATTTTATCGTAGAATCCCGAGTGCACCAAGTGATTCTGAACGCAGCGAGGAACTGGAACATGCTAGAAATATCACCGGACACCGAATCCTATCATCACCGGATCTATCGCATATTTTATCATAGAATCTCGAGTGCACCAAGTGGTTCTGAACGCAGCGAGGAACTGGAACATGCTAGAAACATCACCGGACACCGAATCCTATCATCACCGGATCTATTGCATATTTTATCGTAGAATCCCGAGTGCACCAAGTGATTTTGATTGCAGAGAGGTACTGGAGCATGCTAGAAACATCACCGGACACCGAATCCTATCATTACTGGATCTATCGCATATTTTATCGTAGAATACCGAGTGCACCAAGTGATTTTGAACGCAGCGAGGTACTGAAGCATGCTAAAAACATCACCGGACACCGAATCCTATCATTACTGGATCTATCGCATATTTTATCGTAGAATACCGAGTGCACCAAGTGATTTTGAACGCAGCGAGGTACTGAAGCATGCTAGAAACATCACCGGACACCGGATCTGTCGCATATTTTTTTAATCGTAGAATCCCGAGGTACTGGAGCATGCCAGGAACATAACCGGACGATCATCACCACCAAATAATATCATCACCGCATCTATCTCATATTTCAATCAACCTTCTTACTAACTTATTAATTTCTTAGATCAAGGTACAATGATACCAATTAAATTAGCATAAAAATGCGTACGAACGCCGTCCGGATGTAGGAACTGTTACATCACAAAGAGATTAATCTTTTAATGGGAACACAAGCAATGAATGAACGATGCGATGACTTGATGAGCTTTATGAAAGGCTACTGATATAGGCATTCGACTTTGAATACTCCGAACCGCGCTGCTTGACTAACCTTGCGGTTCTGTCTAATCACCTACTATCTATATACCTATGTGGCGGGTCGATCCAGAAAGTTGTGAGTTCGATTCCCGCCTCAAACAAGCATACAAGCCTAGTTGCTTAGCTTAGTGCTAGATGGCTTGCTGAATCCTAAAAATTAATTGCTGTTCGTTAGTCTTGCTAAAACTCTAGAACAGCTAAACCTTTTGGCTAATTTTGATTTTGAAATTCTCCAGTCCAGGAAAAGTTTGAATGGTGAGAATATATGGAGAGATTGCGAAGAAAATAGTAAAAATGGCAATTTTATTTTTCCAATATATTTTGGTACAACAATTTCAATATTTAAAAAAAACGCAGTGTTTAACCGAATCGACACGGAAAGAAGTCTTGTCTTGACAGACAGATGGACAGACGGACCGATAATCGAGTGATCCTATAAGGGTTCCGTTTTTCCTCTTGATGTACGTAACCTTAAAAAAGTGCAGTTGCATTACACACCTGTAAATTAAATGAACGTGAATGAATGAAATCGTTTGATTATTGAATGAACAAGTTAGAATGCGGATACCAGATCGTGTAATCAAAACGATGAAAGGTATCGTAAATAATGCTAAAAATAAATGCAGTGTGAGGTTGAGATGAATCGAACTAACTGTTGAATTATCTATAAAGTGCAATGAAATTAGAGCGTGCTTGCAACACTTCAACTTTTATTAACAAACTAGGTACGCCCCATGGTTTCACCCACGTCCCGATCCCGCGGGTAGTTCGGGATCAAAGTATCCAATGTCCTTATCCATTAAATAAGTTACCACTATGCCGATTGTCATCCAAATCGGTGTAGTCGCTGTCGAAACTAAAAACCGCCGCAAGTGGCTCCATATTAACCGATTTCAAAAAAAGGAGGAGGCTCTCAATTCGGGTGTATGTATTTTTTAGGGTTCAAAGGGTTAAAAAGGAACCCTTATAAAACACTTTCTTGTCGGTCTGTCTGTCTGTTTTTTCTTCTAATGGCGAATTCGACTTTGCATATTCTATGCTGCGCATATTCTTGTGAGCGTCGAGTATTTTTCTTCCAAATATTTTTTTCTCATTTCTATTTTTATTAAGGTTGCCTGAAAGAGATCGCATTTAGCGATAAGGCCGCATTGTGCCTAAATATAGCTATTAAATATTATTTTTTGTTTTAGCAGGTATTAATTTTAGAATTTATTTTATTTCATATATTTTTTGTGCAATAATTTTGCTTTTTGTTTTTATGGCGCAATAAAGTGTTTATCCATCTATCTATCTACCTTTTCACTCAAGAGTTTGAGACAAATCTTAAAACTCAAACTTTGCACCGAATCTAGACAATAATTCGACTCACGCGCACAAGTTTATGCAAAATCGAAATGGTGTTAAAGATAAGCCTTATCAGTGTTTGCTGTTATCAATTAGGTAAAGCAACCGACAGCCTGGGAAACGCCTGGGTGGTCAGAGTTACCAACTTGTTTTCAACCTTATGTCAAGAGATTAAGATTGAAATTTGCGCAGCAAATGATTAGTACCCACTTAGATATCTAGCTTAATTATGAAACCTAATTAATAAATTGAACTTTTTTAATGTAGTTCAAAGATAAATATATTTTATTTAAATACATTGTACCTATTAAGGAATTTCAATATACAATGGGTAATAAATATATTAATAATCAATAAATAAATATTGCACAACTTCCACACATCGCCATGTAGCCCCAAGCTAAGTAACTAGACTTATGTTATGGGTACTAGACAACGGATATACTACTTATGGGTGCTAGACAACGGATATACTACTTATATACTTTTCTTTTGTAAATATATACTTATAATATTATACATAGAAACAATCAGACCACAGACAAATATCTAAGCATAAATACATGTCTGAGACGGGAATCGAACCCGCAACCCTGTATTTGGCAGTCGGGCATGGTGACCATTGTGCCAACTGTATCGTGGGTTTTGATGAAGGGCTTCTAATAAGAACGGGGGTTGTTCTAGACGTCTATTCGAACAACTTTTGTTATAAGGTACCTGCGGGTAATAAGAACCACTAAAAGGTTTTTTAAAACCTTTATATTAGTGACAAAATAACAAGAAAATAAACAAATGAATTGTTTTTTTAGATTGACTATAGCTTGGTAATCTATACATATAAAATGCTTTGTCCTGAATGACTGACTGACTGATCAACGCACAGCCTAAACCGCTGATCGTAGAGACTTGAAACTTGGAGGGTGTGTATGACGTAGGCATCCGATAAGAAAAGATTTTCCGAAATTCTACTCCTTAGGGGTGAAAAAGAACCATTTTCGACTTCTACGCGGACAAGTCGCGGGCAAAAGCTAGTGTAGGTATATTATGAAAATATTTATCTAATTAACTTTTTAAGTAGTTTTTCTTATTTTTACGAAATATTACGTTTTTAATGACGGTAGAAGATGGCACCTTATAACTTGTACTAATTCAAACATTTTTTAATGTATACTGGAAAATCAGAGAAGAAACTGAATTATCAAAGAATAACGAACTAAAGATGAAAAACTAGCTCTTCGTTCTAGTAATTCCAAAAAGGCAAAAAGTAGAGTTATTCATAGAATATCCATTGATGTAAATAATTTGATTTACTGCCGGCTAGCTGGCGGTCTGCTAATTTCTAACTATTGTTGGTCCTAGACCGAACTGAACAGTGTTTGACATTTATTATGTTAAAGCATAGACCTATAATAGAAATAAATTAAATAAATTATATTATTGTATTAATCCACTACATATATACCAAGATCTACCTATTTAAAGGGGGACCGTAAAATTAATTTTGACAGGGTCAATCGTGAACCAAATTTATCTACACTAAATTTATTAAAAAAAGATATTTTGTTTTTATATTTGTAAGGCTACTTTTTATCCCGATATTCCAAAGGGATCGGGGGTTACGCGGGTTAAAACCGCGGATCGCGGCTAGTATTATTTAAAAGAGCAATAGACTTATCACGAAATCTCTGAAACTACAAGAGCTAATTTATATACTAGTCTGAAACTTTGCATTGGAGTTCCTTTTAGGACGTACAAACAAAAGATTTTTAGAAATTCGACATTTAAATACGTAAAATAAGCTGTTAAAATTGTAGTCTGTAGTAACTAACTTATGTTTTCTGTGTTTGTAGGAAATGCATATTAAAAAATACTAAAAAAATAATTGTTTTTTTCTGTTTTTAATATTTGTTTTTATAGCGGCAACAGAAATACATCATCTGTGAAAATTTCAACTCTTTAGCTATCATGGTTCATGAGATTGCAGCCTGGTGACAGACAGACAGACGGACAGACGGTCACCGAAGTCTCAGTAATAGAGTCCTGTTTTTACCCTTTGGGTACGGAACCCTTAAAACACTAACGTTGGTATAGAGCCGCGGGCTACAGCTAGTCATCTGTATTAGTGTAATAGACCAATCTATATATATATATATAAAAAAGAAAGTCGTGTTAGTTACACCACTTATAACTCAAGAACGGCAGAACAGATTTGGGTGAAAATTGGTAGGGAGGTAGCTTAGAGCCAGGAGACGGACATAGGATATTTTTTTCGATATTCCCACGGGATCGGGACTTACGCGGGTGAAACCGCGGGACGCAGCTAGTATTGTTATAAACAATCGCCTTTTTACTAAAACTCTACTATCCGTCTGGCTGTCTATTACTCTGTATTTCACGAACCGTGATAGCTAGACAGTTGACATTTTCACAAATAATGTATTTCTGTTGCCGCTATAAACACAAAGTATAATGGTACGGAACCCTTCTTACGCGAGTCCGAGTCGCACTTAGCCGGTTTTTCAAACTAACCGTTAACTATCGACCGATTTAATTCTGCAACCTGCTTTGATCAAGAATTATTGCAAACATTTATGTTTAAGTAATTATGTAGTTAATTTAAATAAATATATACCTACTTAAGAGTGATGTAGTGTTATGGCCGGCCCACCCTTGATTCTACGATAATTGCTTTATAATGACTCCTCACTTCCTAGACCGCCTAAGTATTATAATTTAATACTTTAGAGGAAAGGGTACCGGCGCTCTCTCCATACAAACGTAGTCGACTGTTTCCTCCCTGGATAATGATACTAGAGCAAATATTTTTGTTGCATAAAACTTATAACTGCCATGACTATGCCCCTAATTGCATCACGGGCTTTGACCGCGGCGACCGAATCAAGAAATTCCGTAACGAAAATAAAACCTCCCACTCCGCATACCATGTAGCTCGGCCGAGCGTTCGCTTAACGTGTATATATATGGTACGACTGTACGAAGCTCGCACGATGCAATTTTGTTTTAGTTTTTAAAATCTTAATTTCTATGATAATTAGAAAATGAAAAAAAAACCAAGACATAGGGGCATAGTCATGGCAGTTATAGGTTTTATGGCACAAAAATATTTGCTCTAGTGTCATTATCCAGGAAGGAAACAGTCGACTACGTTTGTATAGAGAGCACCGGTACCCTTTCGCCTTAATGAAACTATGAATTGACTGACAAGGGTCAAAGCATACTAAAGACTTATGAAATATTTGCTCCTTTACTGAAAACGCATAGACGTCTTTATAAAAGTTCTCTAACACTCTTGAAAGCTAGGCACCATAAAAACAACGCAAAATTATTACATACTTATACAAAAAAAAATACCGACTGGCGTTGCTTAACCCACACGATCGGATATTATGATTACTATATTACAAGATGTGTTATGTCGCATTGAAATAAAAATACCACATAATTTCAAACAATATTTATGTTTTAAAACAACAAATTCTATCATCAAATTCTTAAGTGTTAGAAGATCCCAATCTCCAGTAGCGTTGTCGATAATTTTATTACACTGTAACAAGAGACGGATAGACAGTACCGTCCGTCTGTCTGTATGTCATGCAATACGAACGGACCGTTATATGACCATTTATTTTATGTGTAAGAATTTATAGAGTCTACACGTGCTTGTAAATTATTTATTTAGATCGGCATGGTATTTTTTGAAGTAGGCGCATGAGATTTTTATATAGAAAGTACGCTAAACAGGTTTTATTAATTTGTTAATAATGAAACATTTAGTAAGTATAGGGGTAGTCAAGTCGTTCCAATTTTGTGAGAGAAATATAAAATATATAAATATTGCAGGACAATCCACACAGCGCCATCTAGCCCCAAGTGAAGTAACTAGACTTGTGTTATGGGTGCTAGACAACGGATATACTACTTATACTTTTCTTTTGTAAATTTATACTTATAATACATAGAACCACCAAATTCTTGTAATATTTCATCCTGTGTTTACATTTGGCATTATGAACAATTTTGACAACATCGATTTGTACATTTTGACACTGAGACTACGTCACCTTGACATCTTGACCCCGAAACATTTAGTACCTGGTCCCGTCGTGTCTTTTAATACATTCTATCATAGCAATATTAGAACATAAGGACATTTTGACAGGAGCAAATTGTACATTTTGACACTGAGACTACGTCACCTTGACATCTTGACCCCGAAACATTTAGTACCTGGTCCTGTCGTGTCTTTTAATACATTATATCATAGCAATATTAGAACATAAGGACATTTTGACAGGAGCAAATTGTACATTTTGACACTGAGACTACGTCACCTTGACATCTTGACCCCGAAACATTTAGTACCCGGTCCCGTCGTGTCTTTTAATACATTCTATCATAGCAATATTAGGACATAAGGACATTATAGCAAGAGCAATTTGTGCATGTTGACACTAAGACTTCGTTACTATTACCATTTTGACCTTGAAACCTATTATAGAACTAGCTTTTGCCAGTGACTTTATCTGCGTAGGGGTAAAATTTTCCAAAATTCTTTTATATCTGATGCCGACGTTAAAACACCTATCAATTTTTATGTATACCAAATTTTTGCCCAATCAGTCCATTGGTTTAAGCTATACTTTGCTATTTGAGTCAGTCAGTCAGGATTTCGAAATCATCTCCCCTAATCCATGATAATCGTAAGATAGTTCTTGACAGGGGAGAGGGTCCGTTGAGAGTAGGGGAGCCTTTGAGCGTGAACCTATAGAATAGATAAGTATAACTTGTATAAATATTCTAAAGTACTCTGATACAACGGAAGATGCAACTGAATGTAGTTACAATGATCATAAATAAATATCTAAATCATTTCACGTGTCTCGCGAACATAATATATCAATGGTAGCAGACAGTGATTCTATTACTGATGTGTACCAAGTCTTAAGACGTAGCTATTTACTTCAAAAATATTTATAACCTTTACCTTTGTGAGCATGATCACAATAACAAAAAATATATTAATTTCAACTTGCTAGGTCCGGTCCACCCGTTTTTGAGAAAATCGGTAGTTACACACAGACAGACGGACAAGAAAGTGATCTTATAAGGGTTCCTTTTTTTATCTTTTAAGGTACGGAAACCTAAAAATGAACACAATGAGTTTCTTCTGTCCACTTCTCGGTGCGTTCCGAACACATCCTAACTTATTTTTTAAGACGTCTTAATGTGATTTCATACAGCTAATGATTTAAACTAAATAAATATATTTGTTGTCTCTCAACGGATTCCCGGGCGGATTCCCTAGGTAAGCCTTTGAGAGATTTTCTCTTTTGTCCAGGGCAGTCGATAAGGGGAAATTTTTATTATTTTGAAATTGATGCTTATTATTTATTTTTGTTTCAGGTAAGTTACCAGCTACTTTATTAATAATATGGTAAGACAGTATATAGTAATTTAATAAGTAATTAGCTTAAAAACATACCCAATTATTAATTATCCCATTAAAATGATTCCGATTTAAAGTGCAAGGGTATTTTATGGGTTTTTTTCATTTTCTAATTATCATAGAAATTAAAATTTAAAAAATAAAAAACAGGGTCATGGTCATGGCAGTTCTAAGTTTTATGCAACAAAAATAATTGCTCTAGTGACATTATCCAGGAAGAAAACAGGCGACTACGTTTGTATGGAGAGAGTCCCTGGTACCCTTTCCTCTTAATATAGTTTGATTTCGACCTATTGTATCGCAAGAAAGTTATCCTTATCTCGAGAGTGATGGTATTTCATGGCATGTCAAAACTTAATGATGTTGAAAAATATGATAAATTACACCGTTTTTTTAGATTACAATTAAATTAATAGTGTTTCGTCTACCATATAAAGCGTCTAAATTCACGTTTTCTTCATGAGCATCTGACGCTATTACACATCTTATAACTGCTGAGGTCGACCCATTTGGGGCAGCACATGGCTTCTTAAATATTCTTAGGTTTAGTGTATGTTTCTTTCTTCGTTGTATAATGTTACCCATTACTTTGTGTGTGTTTAATTTTAAAGTTGTCGTGTGCTTGAACCAAATATTTTTTTTTCTTTCTTTTATTCTAATAACTTCAAGAATCTAACCTCTTAGCAACCAAGTAAGTTTTGTTGTTATAAGTTTTGCCATTATTCTATCAACTCTAGTTAACCTTTTTTAAAAAAATTAAAAATCTTAATTGAATCGTCATCTATCCGCTTCCGCTCTTACCCGAGACCACGACCGGCTGTCAGCGGGCCTGTGCGCCCACGCAGCTAGCTACCCATTTGACAGTTGACAGCGGCAGCCCTAACAATAGGACCCTTGTTTAACTCTAAGGAGGTTTGATACATGTTATACAACGAAAGTAACTTGTAACATTAAATTGTGACAACCCTTCGTAACTAAGCTATAGGACTAGATTTTGCTCGCGACTTCGGCCGCGTAAAAGTCGAAATTGGACCAAGGAATCACGTTGTCCCATACAAACTTTGCCCCTCTATTTCACCCCCTTAGGTGTAAAATTTCGGAAAATCCTTTCTTATCGGATGCCTACGTCACACAAAAAACACACCCTCCAAGTTTCAGGTCTCTACGATCAGCGGTTTAGGTTGCGTTGATCCGTCAGTCAGTCAGTCATTCAGGACAAAGAATTTTATATGTATAGATAAATAAAATCAAGTGGTTTGAAAAATATGAGGAAATAAATAATATTACAAACATACAAGATAGGCGCGAAACACAGAACTCTTTCTTTGCAGTCGGGTAAATTTTGTAGAACATTTAGCACAGCGCTATCTAGCCCCAAACTAAGCAACTACGCTTGTGTTATGGGTGCTAGATAAAAGAAAGAATAATATACATACCTGCTTTACAATTATTTTTAATGGATAATTTATTTGCACTTATAAATTTAAGTGTTTAGCCAAGGAGAAATTACCGCCGGTATCTGCTAAGAATTGATTTAAGAAAATGTAATACCGGATGAAGTCGCTGGTAAAAGCTAGTGCGTCTTCATTTGCAACGGATACGAGAAAAGAGAATGCATCTTTTTTAAAGAGAAAGATCTTATTTCAAGAGGATCGATTAGGTATAACCGTAAGAATCTTATCAATTCATAATCAAAAAAATCTTAATCGAAATTCTTTATTCGTTTTGAATAATACATTAAAACGTTTTAAAAATTAAGTAAGGATGTGTCCTTCGATTAGGATAACTTAACATGACACATTTTGCGTACTTACATATTTATACAGCCAAAAGGGCGGTGTTGGCTTAGTGATAGATACCTCGACTTTCATTCTGAAGGTCGTGGGTTCGAATCCCGGCCGGCCGTGCACCAATGTATTTTTCTTAAGAAAATTTATGTTCGCTAATTGACATTGTTCTTACGGTGAAGGACAACATTGTGATGAAACCCGCGGCGTAGTTGGCTCCAGAAGTATTGACAAGTTCTCTCCTCCGGAAATGGTTGACTAAGCTGAGAGGGTAGTAGGTGCTGGGTAAGCCTACCCTATCCTCACGCAAAAAGGACCCAATTAAAAAGGGTCCAATGGCGAAAAACAGCCTGTATACAAGTACAAGCCAATCGTGCAGCCTAACCGATTTTTTTTTATACATATAGATGACAAACGCCAGATAGTTATGCCAAGCATTTTATAATAATAGGCCATTGACGATGCTATTTAGAACCAAATTTCATTTTTTAAATTATTTATAGTAAAATTGTTTTTCAGATTTTCTTCGAATTTCCATTATAGAAAATGTATTAGCATATTTATTATCTTTCGCAGTAAAATTGATTCTCCTAGTTTACGGCAGTAAAGTTTCTATAAAGGTACTTTCAAGAACTAAAGACTACTGGCTTCTTATTGATTTTAACCGACTTCAAAAAAGGAGGAGGTTCTCAATTCGGTTGTATGTTTTTTTATGGATGTTCGCGCATATCTTCGTTGTCTATCAATTGATTTTGATGAATCTTTGTTTGTTGTCACCATAGAATAGTTTTCTCGAATATCTTTGGATAAAGATCATTATTTTTTCATTCATAAAACCTATAAGTTTGCTGTAAATTCCCCTTTATTTTCTTTTTTACTGACAACTAAATATGACTCTCTAAAAACCTAAAAAATAAATAGTAAATCATATAACTAAGGCATGTACACAGCAAAGATTAGTTTTATTAATAAAAACCAGCCAAGTGCGAGTCTGACTCACGCACGAAGGGTTTCGTACCATGTTCTTGGAAAGTAGGAAGTCCACAAATTGACACCTACCGCCGCGAGCTATCCCAAAAACTTGTCTAAAGATAGCTGTTAAAACGTAGGCTCGTTATGAAAGGATTTTGTAAAACTCCTACGCGGGCGAAGACGCGTATAAAACTAGTATTTTTTATAGCTTCTTCAATACAAATAAAATGCTTTGTTCTGAACGACTGACGGATCAACGCACAGCTTAAACCGCTGATCGTAGAGACTTGAAACTTGGAGGGTGTGTTATATATAATAAGACGCGTTTTTTTTATAAATAAATAGTTTATTTTTCCATAGAGTAGTAACATAAGTTGCCATTTCATACATTTCTTCCTAAATGTTCAAAATTACAATTTTTTAATAGTAGACTGAGTATTATCTCGTGTTCTAGGCATTAAAAAGGGGTGCTTAAGGCGCTCTTCCAGTACCGTGTGTAGGTATTTAAATTACCCTAGCCCGCGATCTCAAAGACGTAACGTTTGAGTTTGAGTTTAATATTTTCGAATAAAACCCGATAAACGATCTAATAATTCTCTGTTTTCTAACATTTTTTTTATCGAACGAAGTTGTTCATATCATGTTTTCAACCACAATAAACAAAAATATGGTTATTAAACTACAACATCCATTTATATCCAAATAAGTTGCTTAAAACAAAGGTCGACCCCGCAAAAAAGAAGGCGCCGGTGCCGTCATCAGCGCGGACGGACACCAGCCATCAGAGCGGATACTGCTGCCATTCGGCAAAGACTCGAGAATTGACCAAATATTTAAAAAGAACCTATAGGGTGAAGCAGTGATAGATGCCTTTAAGGTACAGTTGCCGCAGTTCTCAAAAACAATGTTCCAAATGTCATAGACAAATAATTGTACTTCTTATTGAAAGCACTCTGAGGGGAAACCTCCACATACGTTACAGATTGCGCACGCGTTTAGGCTTTACGTGCAAAAAACAGTCGATCGAAGTGCTGTTGACACGTTATATTAACAACTGAAGAAGCAGAAACTATGCAGCCCTTGACCATAGCCTTTAGCGAACGGGATGTGAACTCCACTAATTGAAAAGAGGCAGCATAAACCAATGGAGGATATATTTAAAACGTTGATGGTAGTAAAGACGATAGAAATACAGACATTGTTATCGTTTTATGCCAAAGAGGTGCTTTTATAGTAAGCGAAGCTATGGGAATATTTGGAAAGTCACCTGAAAGGATCAACCTTATTAAAACAGGTATCAGGACCTGGGTCCATATCGCAAGAGTTTTGGTATTTCAAGAGTCACTATACCAGCGATTAGACCGAGCAAAGGCAAAATATGAAAAAGATAATGAAACAATAATGAACGATGCGAATCAAAAAGAGAAATAATTAATTTTTTACGGATCACCTGTAAAACGACAATTATGAATAGTATCAAAATGCCGCTTAAATTTTGTAGATTGACAAGTTTAATTTGTTATTCGAGTTTTAACTTTGAGGTTTGATTCATACGAACGCTTGTTTTATGGATGAATGTAAATGAACAGATAATCAGTTTGAACAGTGGAAAATGTTGGCGTGCTGCATACTAAAGACTTATGAAATATTTGCTCCTTTACTGAAAACGCATAGACGTCTTTATAAAAGTTCTCTAACACTCTTGAAAGCTAGGCACCATAAAAACAACGCAAAATTATTACATACTTATACAAAAAAAAATACCGACTGGCGTTGCTTAACCCACACGATCGGATATTATGATTACTATATTACAAGATGTGTTATGTCGCATTGAAATAAAAATACCACATAATTTCAAACAATATTTATGTTTTAAAACAACAAATTCTATCATCAAATTCTTAAGTGTTAGAAGATCCCAATCTCCAGTAGCGTTGTCGATAATTTTATTACACTGTAACAAGAGACGGATAGACAGTACCGTCCGTCTGTCTGTATGTCATGCAATACGAACGGACCGTTATATGACCATTTATTTTATGTGTAAGAATTTATAGAGTCTACACGTGCTTGTAAATTATTTATTTAGATCGGCATGGTATTTTTTGAAGTAGGCGCATGAGATTTTTATATAGAAAGTACGCTAAACAGGTTTTATTAATTTGTTAATAATGAAACATTTAGTAAGTATAGGGGTAGTCAAGTCGTTCCAATTTTGTGAGAGAAATATAAAATATATAAATATTGCAGGACAATCCACACAGCGCCATCTAGCCCCAAGTGAAGTAACTAGACTTGTGTTATGGGTGCTAGACAACGGATATACTACTTATACTTTTCTTTTGTAAATTTATACTTATAATACATAGAACCACCAAATTCTTGTAATATTTCATCCTGTGTTTACATTTGGCATTATGAACAATTTTGACAACATCGATTTGTACATTTTGACACTGAGACTACGTCACCTTGACATCTTGACCCCGAAACATTTAGTACCTGGTCCCGTCGTGTCTTTTAATACATTCTATCATAGCAATATTAGAACATAAGGACATTTTGACAGGAGCAAATTGTACATTTTGACACTGAGACTACGTCACCTTGACATCTTGACCCCGAAACATTTAGTACCTGGTCCTGTCGTGTCTTTTAATACATTATATCATAGCAATATTAGAACATAAGGACATTTTGACAGGAGCAAATTGTACATTTTGACACTGAGACTACGTCACCTTGACATCTTGACCCCGAAACATTTAGTACCCGGTCCCGTCGTGTCTTTTAATACATTCTATCATAGCAATATTAGGACATAAGGACATTATAGCAAGAGCAATTTGTGCATGTTGACACTAAGACTTCGTTACTATTACCATTTTGACCTTGAAACCTATTATAGAACTAGCTTTTGCCAGTGACTTTATCTGCGTAGGGGTAAAATTTTCCAAAATTCTTTTATATCTGATGCCGACGTTAAAACACCTATCAATTTTTATGTATACCAAATTTTTGCCCAATCAGTCCATTGGTTTAAGCTATACTTTGCTATTTGAGTCAGTCAGTCAGGATTTCGAAATCATCTCCCCTAATCCATGATAATCGTAAGATAGTTCTTGACAGGGGAGAGGGTCCGTTGAGAGTAGGGGAGCCTTTGAGCGTGAACCTATAGAATAGATAAGTATAACTTGTATAAATATTCTAAAGTACTCTGATACAACGGAAGATGCAACTGAATGTAGTTACAATGATCATAAATAAATATCTAAATCATTTCACGTGTCTCGCGAACATAATATATCAATGGTAGCAGACAGTGATTCTATTACTGATGTGTACCAAGTCTTAAGACGTAGCTATTTACTTCAAAAATATTTATAACCTTTACCTTTGTGAGCATGATCACAATAACAAAAAATATATTAATTTCAACTTGCTAGGTCCGGTCCACCCGTTTTTGAGAAAATCGGTAGTTACACACAGACAGACGGACAAGAAAGTGATCTTATAAGGGTTCCTTTTTTTATCTTTTAAGGTACGGAAACCTAAAAATGAACACAATGAGTTTCTTCTGTCCACTTCTCGGTGCGTTCCGAACACATCCTAACTTATTTTTTAAGACGTCTTAATGTGATTTCATACAGCTAATGATTTAAACTAAATAAATATATTTGTTGTCTCTCAACGGATTCCCGGGCGGATTCCCTAGGTAAGCCTTTGAGAGATTTTCTCTTTTGTCCAGGGCAGTCGATAAGGGGAAATTTTTATTATTTTGAAATTGATGCTTATTATTTATTTTTGTTTCAGGTAAGTTACCAGCTACTTTATTAATAATATGGTAAGACAGTATATAGTAATTTAATAAGTAATTAGCTTAAAAACATACCCAATTATTAATTATCCCATTAAAATGATTCCGATTTAAAGTGCAAGGGTATTTTATGGGTTTTTTTCATTTTCTAATTATCATAGAAATTAAAATTTAAAAAATAAAAAACAGGGTCATGGTCATGGCAGTTCTAAGTTTTATGCAACAAAAATAATTGCTCTAGTGACATTATCCAGGAAGAAAACAGGCGACTACGTTTGTATGGAGAGAGTCCCTGGTACCCTTTCCTCTTAATATAGTTTGATTTCGACCTATTGTATCGCAAGAAAGTTATCCTTATCTCGAGAGTGATGGTATTTCATGGCATGTCAAAACTTAATGATGTTGAAAAATATGATAAATTACACCGTTTTTTTAGATTACAATTAAATTAATAGTGTTTCGTCTACCATATAAAGCGTCTAAATTCACGTTTTCTTCATGAGCATCTGACGCTATTACACATCTTATAACTGCTGAGGTCGACCCATTTGGGGCAGCACATGGCTTCTTAAATATTCTTAGGTTTAGTGTATGTTTCTTTCTTCGTTGTATAATGTTACCCATTACTTTGTGTGTGTTTAATTTTAAAGTTGTCGTGTGCTTGAACCAAATATTTTTTTTTCTTTCTTTTATTCTAATAACTTCAAGAATCTAACCTCTTAGCAACCAAGTAAGTTTTGTTGTTATAAGTTTTGCCATTATTCTATCAACTCTAGTTAACCTTTTTTAAAAAAATTAAAAATCTTAATTGAATCGTCATCTATCCGCTTCCGCTCTTACCCGAGACCACGACCGGCTGTCAGCGGGCCTGTGCGCCCACGCAGCTAGCTACCCATTTGACAGTTGACAGCGGCAGCCCTAACAATAGGACCCTTGTTTAACTCTAAGGAGGTTTGATACATGTTATACAACGAAAGTAACTTGTAACATTAAATTGTGACAACCCTTCGTAACTAAGCTATAGGACTAGATTTTGCTCGCGACTTCGGCCGCGTAAAAGTCGAAATTGGACCAAGGAATCACGTTGTCCCATACAAACTTTGCCCCTCTATTTCACCCCCTTAGGTGTAAAATTTCGGAAAATCCTTTCTTATCGGATGCCTACGTCACACAAAAAACACACCCTCCAAGTTTCAGGTCTCTACGATCAGCGGTTTAGGTTGCGTTGATCCGTCAGTCAGTCAGTCATTCAGGACAAAGAATTTTATATGTATAGATAAATAAAATCAAGTGGTTTGAAAAATATGAGGAAATAAATAATATTACAAACATACAAGATAGGCGCGAAACACAGAACTCTTTCTTTGCAGTCGGGTAAATTTTGTAGAACATTTAGCACAGCGCTATCTAGCCCCAAACTAAGCAACTACGCTTGTGTTATGGGTGCTAGATAAAAGAAAGAATAATATACATACCTGCTTTACAATTATTTTTAATGGATAATTTATTTGCACTTATAAATTTAAGTGTTTAGCCAAGGAGAAATTACCGCCGGTATCTGCTAAGAATTGATTTAAGAAAATGTAATACCGGATGAAGTCGCTGGTAAAAGCTAGTGCGTCTTCATTTGCAACGGATACGAGAAAAGAGAATGCATCTTTTTTAAAGAGAAAGATCTTATTTCAAGAGGATCGATTAGGTATAACCGTAAGAATCTTATCAATTCATAATCAAAAAAATCTTAATCGAAATTCTTTATTCGTTTTGAATAATACATTAAAACGTTTTAAAAATTAAGTAAGGATGTGTCCTTCGATTAGGATAACTTAACATGACACATTTTGCGTACTTACATATTTATACAGCCAAAAGGGCGGTGTTGGCTTAGTGATAGATACCTCGACTTTCATTCTGAAGGTCGTGGGTTCGAATCCCGGCCGGCCGTGCACCAATGTATTTTTCTTAAGAAAATTTATGTTCGCTAATTGACATTGTTCTTACGGTGAAGGACAACATTGTGATGAAACCCGCGGCGTAGTTGGCTCCAGAAGTATTGACAAGTTCTCTCCTCCGGAAATGGTTGACTAAGCTGAGAGGGTAGTAGGTGCTGGGTAAGCCTACCCTATCCTCACGCAAAAAGGACCCAATTAAAAAGGGTCCAATGGCGAAAAACAGCCTGTATACAAGTACAAGCCAATCGTGCAGCCTAACCGATTTTTTTTTATACATATAGATGACAAACGCCAGATAGTTATGCCAAGCATTTTATAATAATAGGCCATTGACGATGCTATTTAGAACCAAATTTCATTTTTTAAATTATTTATAGTAAAATTGTTTTTCAGATTTTCTTCGAATTTCCATTATAGAAAATGTATTAGCATATTTATTATCTTTCGCAGTAAAATTGATTCTCCTAGTTTACGGCAGTAAAGTTTCTATAAAGGTACTTTCAAGAACTAAAGACTACTGGCTTCTTATTGATTTTAACCGACTTCAAAAAAGGAGGAGGTTCTCAATTCGGTTGTATGTTTTTTTATGGATGTTCGCGCATATCTTCGTTGTCTATCAATTGATTTTGATGAATCTTTGTTTGTTGTCACCATAGAATAGTTTTCTCGAATATCTTTGGATAAAGATCATTATTTTTTCATTCATAAAACCTATAAGTTTGCTGTAAATTCCCCTTTATTTTCTTTTTTACTGACAACTAAATATGACTCTCTAAAAACCTAAAAAATAAATAGTAAATCATATAACTAAGGCATGTACACAGCAAAGATTAGTTTTATTAATAAAAACCAGCCAAGTGCGAGTCTGACTCACGCACGAAGGGTTTCGTACCATGTTCTTGGAAAGTAGGAAGTCCACAAATTGACACCTACCGCCGCGAGCTATCCCAAAAACTTGTCTAAAGATAGCTGTTAAAACGTAGGCTCGTTATGAAAGGATTTTGTAAAACTCCTACGCGGGCGAAGACGCGTATAAAACTAGTATTTTTTATAGCTTCTTCAATACAAATAAAATGCTTTGTTCTGAACGACTGACGGATCAACGCACAGCTTAAACCGCTGATCGTAGAGACTTGAAACTTGGAGGGTGTGTTATATATAATAAGACGCGTTTTTTTTATAAATAAATAGTTTATTTTTCCATAGAGTAGTAACATAAGTTGCCATTTCATACATTTCTTCCTAAATGTTCAAAATTACAATTTTTTAATAGTAGACTGAGTATTATCTCGTGTTCTAGGCATTAAAAAGGGGTGCTTAAGGCGCTCTTCCAGTACCGTGTGTAGGTATTTAAATTACCCTAGCCCGCGATCTCAAAGACGTAACGTTTGAGTTTGAGTTTAATATTTTCGAATAAAACCCGATAAACGATCTAATAATTCTCTGTTTTCTAACATTTTTTTTATCGAACGAAGTTGTTCATATCATGTTTTCAACCACAATAAACAAAAATATGGTTATTAAACTACAACATCCATTTATATCCAAATAAGTTGCTTAAAACAAAGGTCGATTTTGGTAGCTTTATTAGCACCTGCCCTTAAACTAAATACGTTGTATACTCATATTCTTTGTATGACGTAGGTATCCGATGAAAAGGGGTGAAAAAGGGGGGCAAAGTTTGTATGGGATAACGTAATTCCTTGGTCCAATCCTATCAGAACCATTATAGACTTATACGGGGACGAAGTCGCGGGCAAAAGCTAGCCTGTAATATATGTGCTCTATAAAATATACATACAAGCCAACATGTTTGATAGATATCCTCGTAAATATTTCGGCACCGCGTGTCAACGCGTCATACCTACTAAGTACAAATATTTACACAAGTGCGAGGCGTGTCTGTTACTAACGTGTGTGTAGACATACGTTGTCTAGGTAGTGGATACTGGAACCTTTATAGGAGTTTATTATGACCGTTATAGGAGCTTATTGAGATTGTGGTGTTTAAAAGTTAAAGATGAAATGCCTATTGTACGGTCGCTGCATAATTGCAGGCCCACAGTAGAGCTCCAGACCAGCTGTTATAAGAATGTTTTCGACACGAGCAAGATTCTAGACACCTGCTTCAGTTGAAGTTTAAAGTCTTCTAACTCATCAATTAATCAAACAAAAAATATTAGAATTAAAACATTCTAATAATAGACATTTTTGAACTCTACCGAGAGCTACAATTATGCAGCCGACTGTACCTAATAGTACCAATTCTTAGTTATTTGAATTTAAATCAACTTGCTAGGTCCACCCGTTCCTGAGAAAATCGGTGGTGACACACGGACTGACAGACGGACAAAAGAGTGATCTTATAAGGGTTCCTTTTGAGCTACGAAACCCTAAAAATGAAAAATATATTTCAGATATTTTCCCAAAATTTATTCCGACAAAAATCGACCTTCTCTTCCTTTTCCAAGAGAAGTGACGCTGCGAAATGTATGCTTTATTAGTCCTACAAAATATTTTTAATTACGCATTACATTTTTTAACCGACTTCAAAAAAGGAAAAGGTTCGATTCATCTCGTATATATTTTCATTTCGTCAAAACAAAGCCACCTACATAGAACCAAACAACATTTTAGAACAGGCACTTTAGAATAAACCATATTCATCTCTACAAATCTTACTAACAATAAAGAGGCCAATTAATTACACTACCACTTAACTTGAGGTTTCTACTTGGAATTCAACTACTTAGATCGAATGGCGATTTAACATCTTCATTTTATTACATAAAAGTGTAAATAAAAATGTCTGTATCTTATAGCACTATTAACCTGTACAAAAGAATCAAGTACAGCTTTCGGAACCTTTATACGATCTCTATAAGACCTTTGCGTTAAATGCTACAAGTTGAAGCGAGAAATGTTAACCAATTTGTTGTTTTTCTTATATCTTTGATATTGCTGATGTAATTTTAGTTAAAAGTGTTATCTTGTTATAAATCTCAGTAGTAAATTAACGGTAGGTTAGACGTGTAACCGTAGAGCCTTGAAGTGCCGACCTTTGACGCTAAAATCAACATGTATGGTAGGTTATGTACACAGATGCGTGAGGTGTGTAGTAAAATTGTCTTTACACGTAGTGCTATTCCAAAAATTTGTATGAAATTATAATAGACTCGTCTACAAAAATAGTTTGAAATAAATTATGATGAAAATTCTGGACTGGATATGATCTGAGTTTGACAGGATAATTGTAATGGGTTTTAATAATAAGTAGTAAAAGTAAGAAGAAAAATAACTTTACTTTATGCACAAAATAATACTCAAATTTTCGATCATTTTATATTTTTTTTTCGATCGTCTTTTGTTTCCGTATCAGGCGGAGGTCAAACTACTCAACTAAGTGTAGTTGAGTAGTTTGACTACGAGGAAAATTATTCCTTTTGGACAGTTTGACCTGAAAGTTTGATCAATGGAAACGTACCCAAATAATATAGCACCATCTTGCTTTAAGCTAAGTAACTTCGATTATGTTATGGTGGCCAAATTACGGAAAGACTCTTTAATATACTTTTAATAAATACTTATTTACAAAAAAAAAAAAAAAACAAATAACTACTACCTACATAAATAATAAATAATATAAATATAATATATTGCAGGACATTCCACACATCGACATCTAGCCCCAAGTTAAGTAACTAGACTTGTGTTATGGGTGCTAAACAACGGATAAACTACTTATATACTTTTCTTTTGTAAATATAGACTTAAAATACATGGAAACAACCACACCACAGACAAATATCTAAACATAAATACTTGTCTGAGGCGGGAAACCCGCAACCCTGTGTTTGGCAGTCCGGCATGGTGACCATTGTGCAAACTGGGTCGTCCCCAAATACCCTGACAACAACAAAAATATGTCTTTACACGAGTCGATTTTTTTATGAACACATTTATTTATTCAACGGCTGGAATCGAACCCGCAACCTTCTATGTCGCAGGCCGGAGTTCTTCCACTCCGCCACAGAACCCGTCAGAGGTCGACAATAGAATAGTTACAATTTAAACCAAAGAATATCGAAGAAAATATTAGGATCGCCCGAAACGAATCGCATTGTAGCAGTAAGATGATACCTAACAAATGCAACAATCATTTCATTGCCTGCAATTTTGTTGGCCTTTATATTACCCTTTTATCATTCTTATTCAGGTAGTATAGGATCCCTTTAAGAATGACCTTCACCAAGCTGGTTAATAGATGAAAAGTATTTTATATCAAATTAAATAGGTCAATAAAAAGACCTTTACCGAGCTAGTAAAATTTATGGAAAGTATTTTTTATCAAATTAAATATTTTAATTAATATATTGCAAATGGGTTGGCAAAAAACAGTCCAGAATGAATAATTAATTTAAAAAAAATGACATTTTACTGGTTTGGTTAGTAGGTACAAATGAAATACATAATCTTTGTTAAGACTTAACTTTAATTCATTAACCAGACCAGTGAAAATTACTAGTATCCATTTACCTGCCATTAAAGCTGAATCAGTTCTTTTCCATCCAAAGGTTGCCTGGAAGAAATCGCTTTTAGCGATAAGGCCACCCATTTGTGCAACTTATACTTTCTAGCTATTACTTTACTTTGTGTTTATCGTGTTCTGTTTCTTTTTGTGTTGCACAAATAAAGTTATCTATCTATCTATCTGTCTGAAAAAAAAAATAGTTAACTTTCGGTTAGTATAGAATTTGTCAATTTACCAAACCAGTGAAATGTTTAAAACAAAAACATTTATTTAAATTGTTAATTAACTATATTCTGGACTGAAATTTTAGTCAACCTATGGGAAAATGCTAGGTATTCTAAATAAACCAAAACCACATCGCGAACGAAGTCGCAATATAATTATTAAAATATTTAATTTGATGAAAAAATACTTTTCATCAATTTTACTAGCCCGGTGAAGGTCGTCCTAAAAGGGATCTTAGACTAAGAGCAAAATAGCCTTTTCTTAACGAAATACGCAATATCGAATTACTTATAACAGCGGAGCCCACATAACGACCATTTCCGCATATAAAAGTCGTGTAAGAGTGTTATAACGGTTATATAATGGTGTTGTTATGGGTTGTTAGGGTACTCATATCGAGTACCACCCTGGATATTTATTGAGAAATCTGCTCGATAAAATTTTAGAACATGAAATTTTACATTAAGTTTCCACAAGTGGCGGAGAAATCTGTAAATTTTCACAGATTTTTTTAATATTGCGTCAAGTGTCAAGAGGTATTTTTTAAGTTAATTGGTATGTAATAATTTATGAAATTTCAGTCAGAGTCTGCAAAATAAGATATTTACTAATATAAAGAGGACAATATTTTTTGTTTGTAAGGTATATAGGCTTCGAAACTATTGAACCGATTTTAATGTAACTTGATATAAGAATTATATTAATTCATTGCTAATAAATTAGGGCTGCTTTTTTTCGATAATCCCACGGCGTCAAAAATTAAACGGGCAAAACCGCAGGGCTGACTAATATTATAAATCTAAAAGTTTGTTTGTTTGTATATTTGTTGGTACTCTCAGGGTCCAACGACTGGGCCAATTTGGATGAAAATTGGTATAGTGATAGTTTACGAGATGAAGAAGGACTTTAGATCCAAAAAAACCCGCAGGATCGGAACTTACACGGGAAAAACCGCGAGGCGTACAGTATAAAATAAATTTCGACTGCGCAAACGCAGATTGCGTTAATTGCATTAATCATAATTACGGTACATCTTAAGTTAAATTCATACAGTAATTAGAGTAAATTACAACGGTACTATACTAATTACGTGCCCTGTTATTAGACTATTGATTAATAACAACTCTCTCAGTAACGGTTTAGTAATTATCTACAATTTAAACTATCGCAATAGCAAAATGTTACAATTACAGGTAGGCACTTACTTAAAATGGTTTTCGTTGATGATTGCTTAATTAAGTAGGAACATTGTAATTAAGGTTTCGAAAAAACTTAGACTCAAAATGGCATTGTATCTTCTCATTGATATGCACTAGCTTGTGCCCGCGGCTTCGCCCCTTATTTCACCCATTTAAGGGTGGAATCTAGAGCGGTGTTTGCTTAGTGGTAGATACCTCGACTTTCATTCTGAAGGTCGTGGGTTCGAATCCCGGCCAGCCGTGCACCAATGTATTTTTCTTAAGAAAATTTATGTTCGCTGCTCTTACGGTGAAGGACAACATCGTGATGAAACCCGCGGCTTAGTTGGCTCCAGAAGTGTTGACAAGTTCTCTCCTCTGGAAACGGTCGATTAAGGTGAGAGGGTAGTAAGTGCTGGGCAAGCGTACTCTATCCTCAAGCAAAAAGAACTCAATTAAAAAGGGTCTAATTGCGGAAAACAGCCCGTTCAAGTACAAGTAAGTTCAAGTACAAGGGTGGAATCTCAAAAAAATCTCTCACACATCCTATAAATTGTATGTAACTAGACACAGCCTTTAGGCTGCGTTCGTTGATATATCAGTGAATCAGTCAATCAGAACATTTGATTTTATATTTATAGTTTATTTTACTTCCAATGAATCAATGTGTCCTCATACCAAGTTTCATCAAAATCAGAGTAGTTTCGGAGCCTATTCGTTACAAACAAAAAATCTTTCCGCTTTATAATATTAGTAAAGATTTATACCATTAAAATTTATTATTTACAGCTACAAAATAATATAAGAGAACAAAAAGAGTTATCGTCACAAAAAAACACGTCAAAATATTTAAAAAAAAAGCCTGGCAATACGAAATCTTGCGTTGAAATTAAAACATATCAGAATATGAAGATATTTAACCCGAAGAATGGGCGTGGAATACTAATGAATGATGATAAATTGTTTGGACACACCGCGTCTTAGCAACAAAGCTATCTAAACTGATCATCGGTGAAGAATATCTCGCGAACTTATCTCGTTACCAAATTGTTGCATCTTTATTGTAATTAGTTTTGGTATAGCAACAGAATTCGGTTTAAGGCTCTGTTCGACTTCGAACCAGCAATGGCAGTCGCACGCCTAAAGCGAAATGTGTATATTTATGGACCAAATGATTAATTGGACATTATCTATACTTATATTATAAAGCTGAAGAATTTGTTTGTTTGTTGGAACGCGCTAATCTCAGGAACTACTGGTTCGAATTGAAAAAAATCTTTTTGTGTTGGATAGTCCATTAATCGAGGAAGACTATAGGCTACTTTTTATCCTGATATTCCCACGGGATCGGGAATTACGCGGGTGAAACTGCGAAGCGCTGCTAGTACATAATAAATCTTACTATATAAAAATAAGTCGGGTTTTCCTTCCTGCCTCTATAACTCCAGAACGCACGAACCGATTTCCACGGTTTGTTTCTTGTGTTTGGTTTCCGATTCGTTGGAAAGGTCTCGGGAAATTTAAGAAAAATTTAAACAGAAAGGCGGGAAATTTGGATATGGCAAAACAACGTTTGCCGGGACAGCTAGTAGGTAATAAATATCTAAATATTGCAAGACATTCCACATCTCTCGCCATCTAGCCCCAAGCTAAGTAACTAGACTTGTGTTAAGGGTGCTAGACAACGGATATACTACTTTTATACTTTTCTTTTGAAAATATATACTTATAATACATAGAAACAACCAGACCACAGACAAATATCTAAGCATAAATACTTGTCTGAGGCGGGAATCGAACCCGCAACCCTCTTTTGGCAGTCCGGCATGGTGACCATAGTGCCAACTGGGTCGTCAAATAATGCCCGGGCATTATGAATAATGGCCAATATGAGAGTGCAATGTGATTATAATTACTGAAACAATCATATTGCCCGGGCATTATACATAATGCCTATCACCTATTGGGCAGAGTAATGAAAATACATTTTTTATACTGTTTAAATAACACAAAAAATTTCATTTTATAGATTTTCTGACCTCCGTGTTCGTCTGTATTCGCTTTTAATGCAAAACTGAACTAAAATACAAACATGCGCTGTAGTAAACTTCATGCCCAGACAGTGTGATTAATATTAAGATTTAGATGATAATTAATCATATTATAAAGCTGAAGAGTTTGTTTGTTTGTTTGAACGCGCTAATCTCAGGAACTACTAGTTCGAATTGAAAAATTCGTTTTGTGTTGGATAGGCCATTTATCGAGAAAGGCTATAGGCTACTTTTTATCCCGATATTCCCACGGGATCGGGAGTTACACGGGTAAAACCGCGGAGCGCAGCTAGTTATTCATAATGCCCGAACATTATGTATAATGCCCGAATTAATAACTAGACTAGAAACAAATATTTGTACTTTAATAAATATTTGTTAGAGGCGGGAATTGAATCCGCGACCCTTCTACAAGTCTCTGACAGATGGTTCCCGCCGCACCACAGACGTCGGCAAGTAAATTCTATTTATGTATGTTTACAGGAAATCAGATGATTATCAATTAAAATCCACAAAGCATATCGCAGTAACTAACACTGAAATAAATCGCTCACTCGCTGCGAAACGTACGTAACTCAAAAACGTAAATATTTGGGTTCGAACGTACGCTACTGACTTCAAACAAAACGGACAAATAGAGATGTCTGCCGTATCGATTTTAGTAAAAAAGTTTTATAAATCTGTCGATAAGTTAATTTGTATTGTCTTTGATCAGAGAGAACTGGATACAGTGTGTTATCGATATATTTATACTGAGCAAATTATTAAAGAATACACACATGGGAACGGGTGAAAATTTTCGTTATACTAAATAAACATAATTTGAAGAGCAATGTCTCAAATATTTATTATTTTTATTATCTATTGACATATACTTTGTTAATAGTATTACGTTTCTCAAAATTTAAAGTTACTCACGATTGTTGTAAAAATTGTGAAATATCAACTTTTAACCAACGTCAAAAAAGGAGTATGTTCTCAATTCGATGTTTTTGAGTTTTTTTGTTTGACGCCGCAACTCGTTTCTGAATTTCTGAATACTGAATTCATTTTAAGTAGATTATTGTGTGGGTCAGTAAAGTGGCAACACTAAAATAATACTAAAGGAAATTACGTATCTGTCAAGTTACAGTAGCGATACTCCGTCTCTTTCTTTCCTAAGCATTCCTTCATATCCTTACTCCCGTGTCTTCCTATGGCTAATGAGTGAGCGAGAAAAGGACAGGGCCAATATGGCATTCTCGGTTCAAAAAGAAACAAAGTACTCTTCGTTTTTCGATGTGTTTTTAAATAAAAAAAAAACTAAACTAGAGCTTGTTATATTAAAAAGTGATCACGAAGTGAACTGTGACATATACGTCGTAGGAACTGGCCAGCAAGAAGGCTTTATCTTCAGTTTTAGCGGTAAGCCATTGGCCTATTCCATTTTTTTCCTTAATCTCCACAAAACCTCTGTTCGCAAACTGTGTTTGACAGATTTCATAACTTTAAAACAAACAATAGAACCCGCAATAACACTTACGATGCTTATTTCTACAACTTAAAACATCCTTCCACAAAAGTCACTAAACGTGTTCCTCGATCCACTAATTAGCATCATTCCTACTTACCGCTTTTTCTCACCGCAATCGATATGCACAACTCTAAAGTTCATCGTACTTGTTGCATAAGCAATCGCATCAAAACTCGATCAAGGTGACACATCAATCAATCAGACCAATTTAGAACCTAAGCTTTACAAAATAAATGTTATTATTGCTTGAGATGTATCTATACTTAGTATTTTTAGAGTTCAGTGCCCAAAGGGTAAAAACGCGACCCTATTACTAAGACTCCACTGTCTGTCTGTCTGTCACCAGGCTGTATCTTATGAACCGTTATAACGGTGATACATCATCTGTGAAAAATTAAACTGTCTAGCTATTGAATTATTCAATTAAATATTGTCCAGATTGTCTAGCTATAGCTGGACATAGGGTTGCCGTCAAACCTAATAGCCGGACAGACCAGCCAGTTTCGCGTAAAATTAAGCTTATTTGATTATTGTCATAAATTTTGTTAAATTCAATGAAATAATAAATAATTAATGCTATTTTATTATTAATCTGTCAAATAGTCATCAGTCAAAATTAAATTCTAGAGAAGTACTCAAACATATATCAACATTTTTAAATTCTTGCCTGCGCTCGGCTATGCTCGGCGCTCGCTAGTTTGCGAATCAAAAAGCCTACCTATATCCGGCTTTATCCGGACGCCTGGCAACGCTGGCTGGACAGATGGTGTATTTCTGTTGCCGCTATAACAACAAATACTAAAATCAAAATAAATTGGTATGGAACCCTGCTTGCGCGAGCCCGACTCGCACTTGGCCGATTTTATTGAAGTTTATTTGGTATTAAGGCGCGTCAATTAAGTATTAATAGTATAGAAAAGTGATTTATTTTAGTGTTTATTTGACATATTGCAATTTATTGTTGGGCTAGCGAAACCAGGCGTTAAAGTTTTATAGAGATGTCTTATTGCTTTATTATTATTAATCTACTAATATTATAAAACTGAAGAGTTTGTTTGTTTGTTTGAACGCGCTAATCTCAGAAACTACTGGTTCGCTGGTGGTTGGTGGGTCTCCTCGCACCGCGTCCGGGTGAAATAGAATGACCCTGTAGTCCGGGTGAAATAGAATGACCCTGTAGTCTGGGTGAAATAGAATGACCTTGTAGTCCGGGTGAAATAGAATGACCCTGTAGTCCGGGTGAAATAGAATGACCCTGTAGTCCGGGTGAAATAGAATGACCCTGTAGTCCGGGTGAAATAGAATAAGGCTACGGTAGCCCCTGCCTGTCGTAAAAGGCGACCAAAAGGGGATCTGGTCCGTTGAGCGATCAGAGCGGGGGCTTTGATCGTTCGAAGAAGCGGACCTGGGATTGGGTGTGGTGTGGCCCCGCGCCACCCTTATTGAAACGGGGGGAATTTTCTTTGGAGATGAACGCGGTGCATGGAGGCTCCGGAGAGTTCGAATGAGACCCCGGGCCTCCAAGCTGCACCGAGGAGGGTCACCGGAGAGTTTTTAGTCGGTTTGACTCCGACATAACACGTCGTCACCCCCCGGAATGGCGGGTATCCGTGAGGATTTTCTCTCCGAAAAAAAAAGGGTCTCCTCGCGACCATGACTATTGTAACATAGTCGAAACGTCGAGGTAAGAGAAATAAAAAATACGCGATTAAGACCAGAGAAAATAATTACTATGAATACAAATCGTGAGTTTAAAAAGTTTACTACTGGTTCGAATTGAAAAATTCGTTTTGTATTGGATAGTCCATTTATCGAGGAAGGCTATAGCCCTACTTTTCATTTTTATATTCTCACGGGATCGAGACTAACGCGGGTGGAACCGCAAGGCGCAGCTAGTTAAAATATAAAATGACTTCTGACTTCTGAACAATCACTTACTGTTTGTTTAAGCTCACTTTAATTTTGTCAGTTGATAGGTAGGTATAGCAATAATGAAGGTTTACGAGTATATTTTATGAAATTTTATAACTTGAGGAATAATAAAATAGTCATCAAAGCAAGATAAATAACATCCCATCTAACAGTTTGGCGTTGAGTGCAACTTTTTCCGTTTTATATATTTTATTTTATCAGAAGAGTAGGTTTGCAAAAGCTAAATTTCGATAATTTGTAACGGATGTTGTTCATTGAACCTCTTTGGTTTATTAAGTACTAGCTACGCCCCGCGGTTTCACCCGCGTAATAATTTTCTGCGCAACTTTCTTAATTTTTTATTTCATAAGAACCTTCTCCTGATAATAACTAACAGACAAAAAAAAGAATTGGCCAAATTGGTCCAGGCGTTGTTGAGTTATGCGCTTACCAACACATTTTGCGATTCATTCTATATTATAAGAAGATAGATATTGAATTAAGATGAACGCTCTTTTGTTTAACTAAATAAATTTTAGTACTTAAGTATTTTTGAACCCAGTTGAAGTAGTTTTACCTCGGGCTCCCGAGAAGGATGCAACCGGGAACATCGCTCGGATGAGTAGTTTTGAAGTTAGGTGGGATCAGATGAACATACATACACACAGGTCAAAAACATAACCCTCCTTTTTAGCTTCGCCGTAATCGGGTAACAAGGTTACTGCGGCTGCGTCCCCAAAATAGCCCACAAGATTTTTTAACTTCTAACACCACATTAGAGTAAAATGTAATAAAAGAGCTTGTATATCAATTACTATCAGCGCTCCTCGGTTTTACCCTCGTAACTCCCGATCCCGAGGAAATATCGGGATAAAAATTAGCCTATAGTTTCCTCGATAAATTGACTATCCAACACAAAAATATTTTTTCAATTCGATCCAGTAGTTCCTGAGATTAACGCATTCAAACAAACTCTTCAGCTTTATAATATTAGTATAGATAACACTATGAGCGCTAAACGGTGCCTTTATCGATAAAATAAAATGAGGAGGGTCACAGCTAAGCAACGATCGCTGATCGTTTACGGTCGTGCGGGTCAGGTGACGCCTGGCGCGGTAATTACTTCGATGGGTGGCCAATTAGTAGTGTGGCAAAAATGTGTCCCCTCCGTGCTTCGGAAGGCACGTTAAGCCGTTGGTCCCGGTTCCTCCCTCTAGTAGCAGTCGTTAGATCAAGTTAGAGGCCTTAAAGCGATTTGAAAACTCTAACAATATGTGAGCCACACCACTATACAAGAAGAAGATCGTTAAAATGTTATTTGATTTACTAGTCTTTAAAAAATCTACTAACTTATCATAAATTTATTACAAACTAAACGACATAATCTCTACAGTAAATCCTTCGAAACGATCCACAGACGACGTGCTAATTACATAAATTCAATATACAGGGTTATTGTCTAACTAATACTAATATTATTAAGCTGAAGAGTTTCTTTGTTTGTTTGTTTGTTTGAACGCGCTAATCTCAGGAACTACTATATGTGCTACTGGTTCGAATTAAAAATATATTTTTGTGTTGGATAGTCCATTTATCGAGGAAGGGCTACTTTTCATTTTGATATTCCCACGGGATCGGGACTTAAATAAATAAATAAATATTTCAGGACATACCACACATCGCCATCTAGCCCCAAGCTAAGTAACTAGACTTGTATTATGGGTGCTAGACAACGGATATACTACTTTAATACTTTTCTTTTGTAAATATACTTATATTACATAGAAACAACCAGACCACAGACAAATATCTAAGCATTAATACTCGTCTGAGGCGGGAATCGAACCCGCAACCCTGTGTTTGGCAGTCCGGCATGGGGACCATTGTGCCAACTGGGCCGACTTACGCGAGTGAAACCGCGGAGCGCAGCTAGTTAATTTATAAGAAAGCGGTTGAGGGCTATTTATATGTAGTATTTACCTTAACAATCAATTTTTGTTTTACGGTTTTTGGAAATTCGAACATTTTTTTTTTGATAATTTTGGGGTTATTAGTATTTTACTTTAAAATCAGCTGTATTTCGTCATTAACCTTAAGATTTTAATTATTTTTAAGATCCGTACCTTAAAGGTAAAAAAGAAACCGTAATAAGATCACTTTCTTCTCCGTCTCTCTGTCTGTTTAAAGTTTTATCGACTGTTCCAAGCCTGAATAACCTTTATACTTATTTAAAAAATATCAGCTGATTTTTTTAATTAACCTAACGTCAGTTTTAGGATGCACAGAAGTATCCCTTAAAATCTTTCTTATATAATTACCAATACCCCTGTATTAAGTACAGACAGACCAACTTTATCTACAATCGATAAGGTCCTCAATCAAAGTTCATTAATATAGCTTACTGCGATACAGTTCCATATATTATAATCAGGCTCTTTGCTTAGAACACCGCGGTGTCGAAGGACCATTTTACTTATATTCAAATTGTACAGTTAGTGTATTAAATATTGATTTGACTGGAGCAGGTATGACCAAGGTACCGGCTCAATAAGTGCCACTAAAAGCAGTGTTGCCAACTCTTATTTTGAAAAATGCGTAGAAAATTTCGTAGATCTGCGTACTTTTTTCTGAGTGAAATGAAGAGGAATAACATGAGTGTTTAACCCGCGCGCGGACCGTACCTAGTTCTTTCTTATGTTTATTTCCTAAGTTGTGTTCAATTAAATCTAAATTTAATAGATATATAAAGAACAAATCAACAGTGACTCCGTCGATTGAAATATTTTTAGGTTAAATTTTTCCACAAGGCGAGCTCGTGAGACGAGACGTTTCGTTTTACACAGTCACAGCTCTATGAAATCAGAACTTTGTATCACTTGTGTTTAAAAATAATGACGGAAGTAGTATTGTATTGGCGAAGCGAGTATGCTTTAGTATAAAAGGAACGTTTATTAATCTTTTTTTTGCGAATGAAAAGGAAATTATGCACATGAGTTTTGATATTTTATAAATTGATACAAAATACGTAGATTCAAGAACTGAAGTTCGTAGGTTTGCAAGAGAGGCCTAAATTACGTAGATCTAAGTAAAAAGACATAGAGTTGGCAACACTGATTAAAAGTTTTTTTTTTAAACTTGATATTGACAATACCTTTTCAAGGCGACCAACACCTCGAAAAAGTGCTATGAACTAAACGATAAATTAACGTGGTATAAAAGTATAAACAGTATAAAAAGTGCTACAAAAGCATTAAACTGACTTCACTGTAAATAGAATTCGAACCAGTATCTTGTTCCTGAGATTAGCGCGCTCAACAAACAAACAAACTCTTCAGATTTATAATATCAGTATAGAAATAATTATTAATTAACGAGAAATCTAACTTAACACATCACTAAATTACCGAGAAAGTGTTGCCAACAACTTAGCTAATAGAAATTTTATTGATAGAAACGTTAATGTTTCTTGTTATTAATACTTAGAATTAGTTAGTTTGAAATATGGCTACCACTGTCTTACATAATTGACTAATGATGACCGTGAAAAAGGACGATGTTGAAAATTATGATTCGATTAAGAGGTTTACAAACTCGAACATTTTCATCTATACATATAAAATGCTTTGTCCTGAACTACTGACTGACTGACGGATCAACACACAGCCTAAACCGCTGATCGCAGAGACCTGAAACTTGGAAGGTGTGTTCTTTGTATGACGTAGGCATCGGATAAGAAACGATTTTCCAAAATTTTACGCCTAAGGGGGTGAAAAAGGGGGGAAAAGTTTGTATGGGACAACGTGATTACTTGGTCTATTTTCGACATCTATGTACGCGGACGAAGTCGCGGGCAAAAGCTAGTACAATATAAATTTGCTCATATCTTTATAACCCCCGACGCAAAAACGACGGGGTGTTTTAAGTTTAACGTGTCTATGTGTGTGTGTCTGCTGTGGCATCGTAGCTCCCAAACGGATGAACCGATTTTGATTTTTGTTTGAAAGGTGAATCAGTCGGGAGTGTTCTTAACTAAATTTGATCGGCCGTTTAAAAGTTTTTGTGGATTAATTTATCTATGCTTATATACTATTATTAGTAATAAAGGGGAAAGATTTGATTGTTGGTTTGGAAACGACTCGACCGATTTTGACGAAACTTAGTATGAGGATACATTGATTCATCGGGACTGACATAGCCTTCTTTTTATCTCGATATTACCATGGGATCGGGAGTTACGCGGGTGAAACCACGGAACGCTGCCTTTATTAACGAGACTTGTATTTTTCAGCATTTTCAGCCGCATTTTCCCCCGAATTTTAATCCTCAAAAACTAATTTACAAAACCCACACATAAGAAAGTTTTAAATATGTGATCCTCTTAATATTAGGTTTGCTTTTCCAATTAATAATATTAGAATATGTTTCAACTGAATATTGACGATGTTTTTTTTAGTGTGTCTACTTGTTTAAAGTTGTGTGTTAATTTGTGTAAGTTATGACTTTGATGACAACTTAGTGAATTCTGTTAAAATTATTATGTTCCATTTTAATAATAAAAAAAACCCGGCCAAATGCGAGTCGAAGTCGCGCGAATGGTTCCGTGCCATAAACAATATTGTAATTTGGAAATAATAAATAAATAAATATTGCAGGACATTCCACACATCGCCATCAAGCCCCAATCTAAGTAAATAGACTTGTGTTATGGGTGCTAGACAACGGATATACTACTCATATACTTTTCTTTTGTAAATATATAAATAATACATAGAAACAACCAGACCACAGACAAATATCTAAGCATAAATACTTGTCTGAGGCGGGAATCGAACCCGCAACCATGTATTTGGCAGTCCGGCATGGTGACCATAGTGCCAACTGGGTCGAAATTTGAACAATTTTTGAAAATTTTGATGTTATGTAAATTTTAGGTAAACATAACCTCAAAACTGTAAAAAATATCGAATGTTCAAAAATCATAGAACAAAAGTTGTTTGGTTAGGTGCAAAGAAGTGGCTCTCAACCGCTTACTAATATAGTTATCAATTCTGTTTTAGTATTTGTTGTTATATCGGCAACAGAAATACATCATCTGTGAAAATTTGTCTAGCTATCACGGTTCATGAGATAGGTACAGCTTGGTGACAGACAGACAGACATGTCCGTACCACATTTTTAAGCAATTGACTATGGTGAAATGGGAAATGATTCAACTGACCACTGGTAAATGACAATAGACGCAAGTAACATTACTTTACTTTCTTATCGATATCGATAAATTAGCTCGTCAACATCATTTTATAGCTGCTTATCACTTTTCTTCTCACAGCCCTGGAACTGGGCTAGTGATGGGAAGTGTTCGATAAAATATATATAACACTGAATCGAAGACATGCTCCTTCATTTCGACCCTCGTAAAATGTTTTTAATATCTCAGATAAAGATGCTGTGCATGTACCGACTTTTTATATTGATACTTACTTACCTTCTTTAAATCACGTAAACATAAATAATTTAGGCAAATATGAGGCGACGATGGCGAGATGATTTGGACTCCTATTGGAATGACTAGCTTTTTCCCGCGAGTTCTTCCGCGTTAAAGTCAACAATGGACCAAGGAATCACGTTGTCCCATATAAACTTTGACCCCCCCTCTTTTTCTACCCCTTAGGGGTAGAATTTCGGAAAATCCGTTCTTATCGGATGCCTAAGTCATACAAAGAACACACCCTCCAAGTGTCAAGTCTCTACGATCAGCGGTTTAGGCTGTGCGTTAATCCGTCGGTCGGTCAGTCATTCAGGACAAAGCATTTTATGTGTGTAGATTGGTGTGGAAAAGCTAAAGATCGTGATCAATGGAAGAAAGGTGGAGAGGCTTTTGCCCTGCAGTGAGACAGTGTAGGCAATAAATATATCTAAGCATAAATACTTGTCTGAGACGGGAATCGAACCCCAACCCTGTGTTTGGCAGTCCGGCATGGTGACCATTGTGCCAACTTGGTCGTCAATATGAGTCTCCATTTTCAATGTATTTTTACGAAATGTCGAGTCGTGAATGTCCAGCTTTACCTCACTCTACGACCGGCGAATCCCGGCGAAATTTCAGATTAGGACCCGTACTTAAATTTTTATGTAGCAACATTTGATTACTGGACCCTTGAGCAGATAAACAAGACATAAAAAGTATTATCGAAATCTGTCCAGTCGGTAGACTTTCAAGCTCACTGTTGATATTGTTTAATGGGTTTTTAATTGTGTTTTTACGTCTTGTAATTATTTATGGTGCTTGTAAAGTGGTAATGGCGAATTTGAAAGCTTAGGGTTTTCATTGCGGAAGTTTCTGAACTCCCACGGTGAAGAGTTTCTAACACTTTTTGATGGTTTGGTTAATTTTGACGGCATTTTATAAAGTAACCCGATTTTCTCTAATGTTTTAATGTATTTCGAGTGTATCTAATATACTTAATTTTTTTTTAATTGATTTACCTTACGACTACGTTTCGATCCCGATGCAGGCACCATAGTCAAGACGACTGACGTAGAACTCGAAGCTAGTCTTCTTCTTCCCGTATAGTGGTGTGGCTCACCTATTGTTAGAGTTTTCAAATCGCCTTATGGCCTCTAACTTGACCTAACGACTGTTACTAGAGGTAGCAACTGGGACCAACGGCTTAACGTGCCTTCGAAAATACTCACGAAAATACATTTTTGCCTATTTACTCATTGGTCACCCATCGAAGTAATGACCGCGCCAGGTGTAACTTAACCCGCACGACCGTAAACGATCAGCGAGCTTCGCTTAGCTGTGAGCCTGCCATAACTCGAAGCTAGTTAAAATTACGAACTGGAAAAGATTTTTTTTAAAAGATGTCGGCAAAGATTTCACTTGTCTGTGACACAGAAGGTTGTGGGTTCGTTACCTACGTCAAACAAATATTTATGTACAATTTTTTGGTTCTGGTCTGGATGTTTCTATATGTATGTTAGGTATGTATTTAAAACACATTGTATTGTACCTATCCGACGTCTGGTCACCATAACACAAGCCACTATATGCTGTGTCTTGCAACATTATCTATTAACTAATTAAAACATAAATAAATCAGTGTTCAAACATTACATTCATTAAAAAGTCAGTTGATATTTCAATGCTTACGAGTCTAGAATTTTAAGCGAATTATACAAGTTTTTGTTAAAATTACCTTTGTTGGTACTAACTACTATTATTATAAAAACAATGTCGGTAAAGATTTTTACAAACAAATTGAATAAAAACTACAAATTTTCATGCCATAATTTACCGTTTAAGTCAAGAAATACCGCTGGCGTCACCAAAGTTTATACCTAAAAAAATCGGTTTATGCCTAGAGGCCTTTGAAATCCAGAAAAATCCCAACAATTTTAATAGAGAGGATGGTTGGAGAGTACCACCGGTTTGGGACCCAGTACTACATTTGGTTAGGTCTCAAGCCCCGCAAGCAACAGCTGCAATACCTTGGAGTTTCAATTTTAAATAATCGGTAGTTTGACAGCATTTCACATTTAAATTTTTTATAAGACGAATGTCATCTCAGTCTGCCTGTGACCATGAGATCTGCAAAGTTCCCGAAACGTCAGGTTTAATCACAAATTTAAAAAAACGCGAATATATCAGTTAACTTGTACTTGTACTTGTATACGGGCTGTTTTCCGCCATTGGACCCTCTTTAATTGGGTCCTTTTTGCGTGAGGATGGAGTAGGCTTGCCCAGCACCTACTACCCTCTCAGCTTAGTCGACCATGTCTAGAGGAGAGACGCCCATGTCTAGAGGCGAGCCAACTACGCCGCGGGTTTCATCACGATGGTTTCCTTCACCTTAAGAGCAATGTCAATTAGCGCACATAAATTTTTCTTAAGAAAAATACATTGGTGCACGGCCCGCCGGGATTCGAACCCACGACCTTCAGAATGAAAGTCGAGGTATCTACCACTAAGCCAACACCGTTCAGTTAAAATAAATATAATTATGAGTTCAAGTCGCGAAAACCTTAGAAAATACATACTAATCAAGACTTAATCAAACTATCGTGAAATGTGCTTATGTCAATTATTGTAGGCAGGTATCAGTTACTTCGGAATGAGATACCTACGTCAATCAAATACGGTTCTATAAATCAAACTAACAAGATTGAAAGTAATTTAGAACGAATTACTTTTAATTGAATTAAAATTAAAGATAAATTAAGAAAAAAATGGTTGCCCTAGTTAACACTGCTCTTACGGTGAAAGAAAACATCGTGACGAAACCCGCGGGTGGGTGAACACTCGCCTGCGAAGCAGAAGGTAGAAGGTTGCGGGTTCGATTTCCGCCTCTAACATAAGTTAGAGGTTTATGTAAAGTATTTGTTTCTAGTCTGGGTATAATAAGTATATATTGCAGGACATTCCACACTTCGCCATCTAGCCCTAAGCTAAGTAACTAGACTTGTGTTATGGGTGCTAGACAACGGATA
This sequence comes from Idaea straminata, assembly GCA_951213275.1. Lineage (NCBI taxonomy): Eukaryota > Metazoa > Arthropoda > Insecta > Lepidoptera > Geometridae > Idaea > Idaea straminata. The sequence goes on from OX577862.1 coordinate 2,731,351, forward strand.
TACTACTTATATACTTTTATTTTGTAAATATATACTTATATTACGTAGAAACAACCAGACCACAGACAAATTTCAAAGCATAAATACATGTCTGAGGCGGGAATAGAATCCGCAACCCTGTGTCTGGCAGTCCGGAATTGTGAGCATTATGCCAACTGGGTCGTCATGTACGAGTATGTATATACAAAAGAAAATTATTTAAGTATTCTATCCGTAGTCTAGTTATCCATAACACAAGCCTAGCTTGAGGATAGATAGCGCTGTACGGATTGTCCTGAAATAATTACTTATTTAAAACTATGGCCAATTTGAAGTTTTCATTCTGGGTTAAATCCATTAAATCTAACATTTAAAAATACTACGAACACTTTATCAGTCCTAATTAATAATCAAAATAAAAACAAATAATAAAATAAACATAAAACTCTGATAAATAATTAGTGCCTAATTCATTAAGCGATTTTTAATGTGATTTTTATTTATGTCCTAAAAAGAAGTGTTCATTGATAAAAATGACCCAAACATGTTTTTATGTGTATTTTAATGATAACAAAAGGAATAAGAAATTAGTCCTGATTTAAATTGTTTCGAATTTTAAATTAGTGGATAACAATATTGGCCTTTACATCTAATCTAGATGATTTAAGGCCAATCCGCACACAACAGGGGCCTAAGTCTGCTAATACAATTGTGTTTCAATAGAGTGTTGATAGAATCGTTATAGACATTTAATTTCAAAAATATGATATTACATGTCAAATTGGTATTCTTCTGATGTTAACATGATGTTAACTATTCTATCGAAACACCACTTATGCACCACTGACTCACTTTGGTATTCTGCTCTAGAATCGTAGCTCAACCGAATCTAGATAGTTGTCAAAATGGTATATCGCTTAGCAACATATACCATGTTGCTAGGGAACACCAGCGACGTATCTGTTACCATTCCATTGAGACTCCATAGCGATTCTATTGCGATGTTATTAAAACTTTAGCAGAATACCAAATAAAGTAACAATCTCGATATAATATCAACAGAGTCTCGATATAATGACAATGGTAAATCCATTAATGCAAAATAGCAGAATAAGGCCGTATCCATCAGAGTCAGTGAAAAATTTTAGGAGTACCTAAGTCGGTAGTCAAACTTAATCACGACTAAGCACCTGCGCGTTGCGCTCGGTCAAGTTTAGCTACATCTTTAACTGTAGTTCGAGTTCGAGACGAGAGTGTTACCCTTCTTATATTTTTAACAAAAACGACGGTGTGTTATAAGTTTGACCTGTCTGTGTGTGCGTGTATGTGTGTGTGGGTGTGTGTGTGGGTGGCATCGTCGCTCCCGAACGGATGAACCGATTTTGATTTAGTTTTTTTTGTTTATTAACTACTTGGATTCACTCCAAAAGTACGCCGATGAAAAGTGTAAAGTCTGCGGAATCTTAAACTTGCTGTAAAATATAATGTTTATAGATATTTCGAAACAACACGCAGGTATACAGGTAAACCAGTAATATATTGTGCGCGTACGCATACCTTGCGTTATGTCAAAACAACTAACTGAGCTCAATTCTTGAGAAATTGTTTATGAGTCGTTTGTTCAAAGGTTTTTTTGCTAATTAAATTCGTAATTATTTGTTTCCTTTTTGATGTTTTGTTAACACTAATATTATAAAAAGGAAAGATTTTTCTGTTTGTGGGTACCGAAGTTACTGGACTGATTTTGATGAAACTTAGTATGAGGATACATTGATTCATTGGAAGTAACATAGACATTTTTTATCTCGATATTCCCACGAGATTTGAACTAGCGCGGGTTGAAGGTAGGGCGCTCTTAATATTGATTGTATTTTAAATGAGGTATACCCTATCCAACAGAAAAAGATTCATCAAAATCGGTTGATAAACAAAGAAGATTTGCGCGAACATCCATAACAACCGAATTGAGAACCTCCTCCTTTTTTTTAAGTCGGTTTAAAAGAGAATAACGCTTTATAAATAACGCAAAATGCGTATTTGATTTTGTTGGCAACAAACTACAGGCGTGATAAAGTTAGTACCAAAATTAGGCCCTATGACCTAAACCAAAGCGATAGGTTATCAACGTTCTGCTACAGATCAATATCCGGTCATTCATTCATTATAGTTTCATTTCGAATTATTTATTGGGCACTTTATGAGAATAACGAACAGTTGGTGCAATTTCTCAATTCGTTCACATTAGCTTTTGGTACAATTCACAGTTTGTACAGTAGAGTCCCGAATACCGCCATGATTAAAAGCTTTATAACGATTTCTTTTTCTTCATGGCTCCGCACGACTTTTGCATAAAGCCTGTATACTTGTATAGTGTAGTGTTTAGAATAGAATAGAATATAATTTATTCGAACAAACACACGACATAGTATAGATACAAATAAGAAACAGTAAGAAATAGTTACAAATGAAAGAAATTACAAAAAACAGACAATTAAAATTAAAAGTATCTGAGAAGTCGTGTATTGCCCGAATGGGTCAAGCCTCAGCATGTGCTGCAGATATGCAGGCGCATCTGCAGCGCTGGTCTTCCGGCCGCACCCTGTGGGTGACTTTTCTGCTCCCAGGAAACGGCTTGGTCACCAAGAGAATATAAATAATTAAAAAAAACTAAGTCTAATAAATTAAATCTATCTTCTTCTATACATATAATAAAATAACATAATCTATTCACATATACATACACATTATATGTTTGACTACTATCTTACCCGATGGTAAGTGACGATGCGGTCTAAGATGTAGCACGCGGCCCTAGAAGATGCCTATACACTCGTGACTTGAAGACCCCTAAATAAGCTGCGGTCTTAGAGGGACGCTAGAGTAGGAAGACGACAGTAGAACGAGAACTTCTCCGACCCTAACCCGTCCCCCCTCTGTGGCTGCACCGGCCTACGTATCGGGAAACCACAGGGCGCAGCCAGCCTATACTAAAATTATAAAGAGATGTTCCTCTTGTTTGTATCGATTAGGATCCGAAACTATTGGAAAGATTTTGAACTCCGATTCCGAACTTGGTGCGGGGATACATTGATTCATATGGGAGTAACGTAGGCTACTTTTTATCCCGATATTCCCACGGGATCGGGAGTTCCGCTGGAGAAACGGAGCGCTGAAAAAGGTTACTTTCTGTGACTGATAACAACGCACAGCCTAAACCAATGGATCCAGAAACTTGAAATTTTAAGAGGTTTATAATTTCTGAATTATATTCGTATTAAGAACTTAAAAGATCGAGATCTGGAGGTTAGCCCGCGTCGTAAAACTAGTAAGTAAACTATAAAATAGAATATTTATGTTTATAGTTCTAGCGCCATGTAATCCGACACTAGACAGTGTTCAGTCAGCCGTCTTTGCTAGACCACTTCACACTTTCGCTTCGAGACGATCACGCGATCATCAAGGAAGGTTGTGGATTAAGGGCGATCGCAGGCTAGTACCTATGCAAAGGACTATTCTATCGGTTGATAGTCAATAATGACAAGAATTTAACCGATATACCTAATTTTTCGTAGTGTTGTGTTTAACCAGAGAGCTTTAAAGCTCTCATGGCCACAAGCGGACTGGGGTTGATATTTAAGGTTAAATAACTTGAATCTCAAAGGAACTTATAAATTAACTTAATAACTGTTGGTTGATTTATTCGTCTATAATAACCAAGATAAGTAGTTAACATACATTAAAATTAAAACATTATAAATAGTATTTAACATTATAAATACAAAAATGAAGTGACCAGTTAGTCAAATAACCCACCCCTTATCGTACCCGGCGTAAAGGTTCCCATAATGCTAGAAGCATTGCCACGCTGAATGGCGATGGCTAACCTCTGTGCCAGATACGAGCCGGAGCGGAAGTCACCCCCATTCCCCCTAATCCTATCGATGTGATCATCTTCGAACTCCACTGCTGCTTCGTCCGTGCAGCGTAGCCGATTTTTTTACTCAAAATTCTACGATCGTCTAGCAGGTAAAAATATCTGTCAACTGCTATCACCCTAATAGACAGGTATTTTCTAATCCATTAAATATACAAAATAAATAAGGTGGGAAACAGCTGCAAACAGATTGGGATCAAGTCAAGATTCATCAAAATCGGTTTAACAATTCCGGAGAATATTTATTTAGGTGACAGGCATTTGGCAATTGGCATCCGTAAAGACAAGTCACTGCACAGACGCAGTCATAAATCACAGAATATTTCAAAATTCCGGTCGAGGCTTGGTCGAGGTCGTACTTTCTCGTATCTTTATGACATTTGTCGTAGGTCCATATAAATTTTGTGGACTTTACAATAATTTAACGTAAAATTAGCATACGAGAAATATGTTGAGTGAGAGAGTTAGTGTTCTCACAAATTACAAGCTACGAAACGAACAATAGATAATTCGTGGATAATTAACGCAAAATATTGGCCGACAAACTTCTGTCGTTCGACTTGTCGTTTCGATTTGTGCAAAACCTTATACCACAATATGGCAATGTTAAAGTATTATAACTTCAAAGAAACCAGTCGAATGGTCTTAGTACTCTGGGAGAACACAGAGTGCAAAGTTTTAGTTGCAGCAATATATTTTTAATTTAGTCGTCCGTTCATCTAGGCGGAGGCCCTGTGCTTTCTGGTGGCCTCGAATCTAGGCCATTTCAGCCTCAATGGCCATCAGTTCTACGAGCCATAAGCCCATTGCCACTTCAGCTTACTGAAGTCGTTGGACGCATGCAACTGATCGCTATGGAAGTCTAGGGAAGCCCATGTTCAGCAGTGGACGTCCTGTGGCTGATATGAGGCTTCATCCCCACTTTACCGGATCCCATTTCTACCCGATTTAAAATTACTTTTCAAATAATCCCAACTACTCGATTTCTTTCTTACATAAGTATAGAAAAAAGTAAGAGGACAAGCATGAAAAATTGAAGTAATTTTAGTTTAGGAACCTTTACGCCGGGTACGACAAGGGGTGGGTTATTTGACTTACTGGTCACTTCATTTTTTGTATTTATAATGTTAAATATGTATGTCTTTTTCCAGTCGTATATTGGGATAGGTATTTGTTATCCCTTTTAAAATAAAAAAGTAAGTTTTAAATATTTTAATGAAAAGATAATAATTATGACAAAAATATATATAAAACTGCATTGTCGAATAAGTGAGAAGACATAGCCCTGGTGAGTCTATGCACCCAGTGGCATTAGGTATGTAATTCAAGGACACCGCTTATAATATTACATATAATAATGGTTTACTGTTGTTATACTGAAGCCCCTCTTATTTCTTAAAGTAAAAATTCATTCTAGCGCTTCATTCTTCACCTACATTTCTAGTATGCCCACAATTTGCTAAAATTAGCCCGTAACCAAACTGACGGATACACTTTAGACACTACTTCCCGAAGTATATGCGTATACGCATAAAACATTGGTATCTTGCCAATAATTTTTATAATAGTTTAGGTCAAAAACCTCATATTGTTCAGACACAGAGTCTGTATTGAAATTTATGGAATTTTTCAAAGAAACAAGGTGTAGGAATGAGTAATTATAGAAATTTGTAATTGTGTTACGCATTTTCTACTTTCGACACCTCCTTCTGACTGCCTTTAACCCAATATATTTAGGGTCGGTGCAGCACAGAATATAAATAATAATACAGCAATATGTCTTCTTCTTCCAGTCACCACTAGGTATTGTCGTCACCTCGTTGTTCACGTCCATATCTCTCATATCGTCCATTCTTCTTTTCTTAGGTCGTCTTCTTCCTCCGTTTCCTGAGAGGACGTTTCTCTCCATCTCTCCAAGTTGATACTTATCACTCTTCTAGTCACATGCGTCTCTTCTCTCCTCATGACTTGTCTATAATTACTCAAAAGGCTACCTTTTACTTGTTCAAATAATTACAAAAAATAAATCTAAATTAACAAACAAAATATAAAATAAAATACACCCGACTAAGATCACCAGATGCCTCACAAAGACGTGCAATTAAATTCGATTTAAACCGAGGGTCAATTCGTTATCAAAATTAATTACAAAATTATTTAGTCAACAACATAATAAAAATAAAACATTCAAATGTCACACTTAAAAATGAAAGCAAGGTCTTAGAGCACAAGTAAAGGGAAAATTCTGAAAAAAAGTTGCAAATTAAGGTAAAATTTGGTATAAACTAGTTTTCGCGAAAATCTAAATGTTCTCGTATCTTTTTATCGTGGTGACTCAGGACCTTGACAGTCTATAGACAATATCCTGCTAATATTATAAATTTGAAAGTTTGTGTGTGGGTTACTCCTTCACGCTAAAACTATTGAACCGATTACAATGAAATTCAGTATGTAGATAGCTGGAGGCCTGGATTAACACATAGGCCACTTTTTATCCCTATATTCTCGCGGGTCGGGAATTACGCGGGTGAAGCCACGGGGCGCTGCTAGTCTGGTATAAATTTTTACTTGCTAGGTCCACCCGTTCTTGAGAAAATTGGTGATGACACACGGACAGACGGACAAGAAAGTGATCTTATAAGGGTTCCTTTTTTACCTCTGGAGCGGAGCCCAAATTAAACAAAATAGTTTTGTACATCATATGATACCATTTCACTGGAGCAAATATGAGCTGGACATTTGTTTTCTTAAACTTACAACAATGTAAATAATTGCATAACGAAAAAACCTTGAAAGAAAGAATTCCGCAAACATTTCACTTCCAAAAAAATTAAGCCGTTAAGATAACAATCAGATAGCGAGGTCAACGACCTGTTATCATTTATAATATTATTTAGTTAAGACTATAGTTTGTATGTCTGGTTGTTTGTTAAGAAAGTAAGTAAGTCCGGATGTGAGAGTTTTTAAGAAAAATGTTTGGAAAGGAATTAAGTAATTTTACTCCTGTTAAAGGTTGAGGTACACTGAGAGAAAATATTTGATTGCGTAACTTTGTCTAAAATCTTATTTTATTATTTTTATTTATTAGGTAGGTACCCTTAATTATATATTTATTATTTATTTGTATATTTATATTTATTTATCGACCTTAATATTATTTTTTTTTTCAAAATAATATTTTTACATATAAAAGTAGTAATGGTTATCAATATTTTATTAAATCTTGTGTATAAAATAGTAATTTCTTTAGAGAGGTACCTCTGTACAAAGTTTAATCAAAACCGTTCAAGTCTGTTTTTGACCATAAACAGAACAAACAAATAAGCAAAAGGATGACGTCAGATTGATGTTACATTTTTGACACTTTAGAGGACATCTGCAGGTCAATACGCTTACCGCGCTGGCCACTCCACCACCTTACTCGCGCGGCAGGTACTACATCAAATAATGTCTGCACGTGAGGCCAGACGAGAGGTCGCGGTCCTTTGTTGTGACCTTTCGAAAGCATTTGACGTGGCAGATCATAAAGTACTATCTCGAAAGCTGCAATGGTATGGTATCAACTCAAAAGCTCACAATCTGTTGCTAAGCTTCATGAGAGACAGAACTCAGTTTGTGATGGGCGACAGTGGCAACATAAAATCAAAAGGTCTCGATACGAGTATAGGAGTTCCCCAGGGATCAGCCTTATCAAATCTCCTCTTTTCATTACTGCTGAACGACCTACCGAAGTACATAGAAAATGCTGAGCTGTTTATGTATGCGGATGATGTGGCTGCCGTTGTCACAGCTGATAATGAGCCAAACCTAGAAAGTCGTTTGACGGAGGTCGCGGGCAAACTGCACGATTGGTTTAAATTAAATGGTCTTAAATTAAACTTGTCTAAGACCCATTTTATTCGCTTTGACCTCTCAGGACGTAGACGTCGCGACTTGATGGTGGACGTAGATGGGGTCCGGGTGAATCAGGTGGGGACAGCTTCTTTTCTTGGCTTTCGATTAGACCAAACCTTGTGTTGGGAGTCCCATATCGAACAGCTGTGTGCGAGGTTGGCTAAGGCCTGCTTTGCATTGAACCGCCTCGCCGTGACGCTCCCTAAAAAGACGGTCCGTACGTGCTACTTTGCAACAGTCCAGTCTCTCCTACAGTACGGCCTGGAGTTCTGGGGTCGTGCAGCCGATTGGGAGCGCGTCTTCCGCATGCAGCGTCATGCTGTGAGAGCTATCGCGCGTATACAGCCTGACGAATGCGCCAAGGATTATTTCATCGAGCTAGAGATCTTGACGTTACCTTGCTTGTTAATCCTTCATACTGCTCCTTTTCTGACATTTCTCTTTTTATTGCTATTTACTTTAAGTTTTAATTATTAATATTACATACAAAATGTAAAATATAACAGATTGACGTATAATGCAAATTATGAATAAATATATGAATATGAATATGAATAAAATTATAATAAGTGGCCGTTTTGTTTCTCATTTTGACTCAAATTGGATAATATAAAGGTAGTAAAATAGTCGCTAAAAGTCTAGATATATTTTACGGTCCAAATCGTATAGGGTGAGGGTGGTTATGGGTGAGTCTGGCTATCCAGAGAGGGATGCCGGCAGCCTTTTGGGGATTATGCCTCGTGGAGACGCTCTGGACGGTGTATATTATTTGCGACGTGTGTGTATGCTTTTATTTATATCATCGGTTTATTATTTGTGTGTATGTTCATTTTGTTTTATTACGTATTGTTAAATAAAAAATGTAAAAAATATACCCAAAACATAAAACATCCGCTGGTCGACAAAGAGACATCTCAGTTATTTGTGTGTATATTCATTTTGTTTTGTTCATTTTGTATTGTTAAATAAAAAAAGGTAAAAAAATATACCCCAAACATAAAACATCTGCTAGTCTCTCATCTCAGTGTACCTCCAGCCTAACACAGAGACCCGACAAGTAAGACATCACTAGACGTGACAGCACAAAGCTGCGGCGCCCCTTGTCCCATTTCAGGGCATGACCCTTTACTTTCTTTACATATTGTTTTTTTAAACTTTTAAATAAAAACGTGAAGTTTTACTAGGGATCACATACCAAAGACAGTTTTTGATGGAATTTGCGTTCTGGGATATACCTTTTTATGTTCCTTAAATTGCAACAAAATATTATTAGAAACAGTTGACTGGATAAAGTTCAATCTTAAACTTTTTTTAAATTTTGCCACAATACAAATTGTAATGCAATCCCAATTATATTTTCTCTCCTTTCTTGGAACTATTTTGTGTATTTAAAATAATTGCATGATAAACTAAAAAAAGAGTGTAGCATAATTCGGCTAATTTCGCGCTACTTCCATTAATTCCGACAGGGACTCACAATTCGGAACTTTAATATTGACTAGTTTTTGCCCGCGACTTCGTCCGCGTAACAATTTCGCAAAATACTTTCTTATCGGATGCCTACATCACACAAAGAACACACCCTCCAAGTCTCAGCCTCAAGGTCTCTACGATCAGCGGTTTAGGCTGTGCGTTGATGTGTTAGTCAGTCAGTAATTCAGGACAAATAATTTTATATGTATAGATAAGTACGATAATATTCCGAAAAACGGTACAGAGTCCTAAAAGGACTTGACCCAAAAATGACCTATTCCGAAAGGGACTTACTCCTCTAAAGACTTATTATTTAATGTACTGATTCCGGAAATGGCTTAGCTGCATCATTAAATTGGAAAAATCCTCAGCCCTTTCCCAGAAAGATCGAAAAAAAAAACAAAAGACGATCGAAATATTGTAACACCTAGTACCTAGGTATGTAGCAACTCTTCTCCTTTGACAACACAGAAAACAGGTTTGTTATTACCCGACTGCAAGAATAGGGTTATGTATTTCGCGCTTATCTTGTATATATGTTTGTAAAACTCTTGACGACCCAGTTGGCACAATGGTTACCATGCCGGCCTGCCAAACACAGGGTTGCGGGTTCGATTTCCGCCTCAGACAGGTATTTTATGCTTAGATATTTGTCTGTGGTCTGGTTGTTTCTATGTATTATAAGTATATATTTACTAAAGAAAAGTATATAAGTAGTATATCCGTTGTCTAGTACCCATAACACAAGTGTAGTTACTTAGCTTGGGGCAAGATGGCGATGTGTGGAATGTCCTGCAACATTTATTTATTTATTCCCTCCAAACCACTCGATGGATTTATTTAATTCGGTATTGGTCTTTAACAAAACTAGTTCACCATTAAAACCTCTTATCTCCATACATCAGTTTCAAAGTCAATTGACACCCACAGTAGAAAATAAAATTTCAAAAATTCTCAAAGGAAACGGACCACTACCGGGTGGTCAACTGGTCCATGGCCAACTAACTACTTATAAACAAGTGACAGGCGAACTTTATGATCCTTATAACCATATAATTTACCCTAAATAGTAATATTGGACTAATAAATATAAATATTTTCATTTATTGTGATTTAATAGGATGCTAATGGGCTCGCTTGATATGGATACGCTTCGAAAAGTTCGATGACCTCTAGATAGATAGAGAGATAGGTAGTCGGCTTCATAATTGCAGCCCTCGGTAGAGTTCAAAATTTGTCAACTTTATTTGAATAACCTGGATTTTAAGATTTACCCTCGTAAGTCCCCTTGGTGCCATTTTCCCATTTTCTCAATATTTATAAATAAAAATTGACCAAATTGGTCCAACCCTTAACGAGTTTTAGTGAGCAAATTGATTTATGTATAGTATAGAGACTAGCTGTGCCCCACGAATTCACCCGCCTAAATACCGATCCCGCGAGAATTTCGGGATCAAAAATATCCTATTTCCTTCACCGTCCTCTAAACTACCACTACGTTGATTTTCATCCAAATCTATCCAGTCGTTTGAGCGTGAACAAATAAACAAATATACAAACAAACAAATAAATAAACAAAGTTTTAGATGTATAAAATTAGTTCGGAGTAGGATTCACATACGAGGGCGTGTCCACACTAATCCCTCACCCCTATTAACGTTTAGAATTAGGATCAGTTTAGGCTGGTTTATAGCGGGCCCGGGGCACCGTTACCCCGCCCCACCCCGCCCTGCCCGCGCCCCAACGCACACAAATAACGACTAATCGATATTAGGATCGAATGCGCCCGCGCATGCAATACCAAGGATGTTGTTTTAACGGTAATAGATAAACGCGGCAGGCACGAGAAATTCTTTTTAAGAAATGACCTAGTTAGAAATTAAAATTAATTTAAAATAATTCAATACCTAACTACAAGGTTGATATAATTTAATCAGTTTGACACTTTGTTCATCATGTTTAAACCTTAATACATTTATTTTTTGTTTTCCACTCACAATTTTTGTAACGGAAAACGCAGCAAAACATATTTTTGTAGATTATGTATCTATACTTTTAGTATAGTAAAGAGATTTGATTGTTTGTTTGTTTGCATTGAATAGGCTTCGAAACTACTGGACCGATTTTGACGAAACTAGGTAAGAGGATACATTGATTCATTGGCAGTATTATATGCTACTTTTTATCCCGATAATCCCACGGGATCGGGAGGTACGCGGGTGAAACCCCGAGGCAATGTGAGTTATTAATAATCTAAATTTCCTAAATCGGCCTGTATATTAAACAAATAGTTTACAATAGTAAACACAAGTTTATTATTATACTCCAATGTTCGGATAAGGCGGGAGAAATCACTCTTCACTCTACAGATATACAGTCTTTAATTTATGTGGGAATATTTCCAGTAATCCTATGTTATGCCTGAGCTAAAGGTGGTTGACTGCCAGAATATCAACACTTGTCTAAAACAGCAACACTTTCATGGAATCTCATTTTTACAAATGATAGTTTGACCACTATCACACCTGCCTAAGGGTAGGTGACGATGTGGTCTAATATTATGGAACACGCTCCCCCAGAAACTATCATTTCACTGTAAGGAGGCTCACAGCTAAGCGACTCTCGCCGATCGTTTACGGTCGTGTGGATTAAGCGAGCCTGGCGCGGTCATTACTTCGATGGGTGGCCAATTAGTAGTGTGGCAATAATGTGTTTTCGTGAGCTCCTCTGTGCTTTGCAAGGCCGTTGGTCCCGATTGCTACCTCTAGTAGCAGTCTTTAGGTCAAGTTAGAGGCCTTAAGGCGATCTGAAAACTCTAACAATACCACTGTACGAGAAGAAGAAGACTTGTGACTTGAAGAGCTCCAAATTGTACACATCAGGAAAGACATAGCAACCGCAGGCAACTGATGCCATTCCCTTACGCAGTATGAATAAGGAATAACAAAGCAACACGCTTAGTACGGTGTCTGGAAACCTGTCTGCTCACCAAGAATCGGTGCCTCACGTCAGTCTGTCTGGTTGTATGACAAAAAAATGGAGATGGCAAAATTAGGGCGTGTAGTTCTGTTGCATACTCCACAAATCGTATTCGATAAAAGACTGACAAGGCCACCTTGCGTCGTCGGTGTCCAAGACTCTGAAAAACAGCTCTGTAGCCTTATTTTTTTAATCGTAATGCAATCGGAATATTGCAATTTAATTTGAACAATGTTATTTGCGAGAATTGGCCTTCTGGTAATTTAGACAAAAGCTAGTAGCTTAGTTAAGCTTTATTCATTTATTTATTTAACGACCCAATGCACAATGATCCCCATGTTGGCACAATGGTCCCTATGCCGGACTGCCAAACACAGGGTTGCGGGTTCGATTCCCGCCTCAGACAAGTATTTATGCTTAGATATTTGTCTGTGGTTTGGTTGTATCTATGTGTTATAAGTATATATTTACAAAAGAAAAGTAGGTATATAAGTAATATATCCGTTGTCTAGGACCCATAACACAAGTCTAGTACTTAGCTTGGGGCTAGATAACGATGTGTGGAATGTCCTGCAATATTTAGATATATATATTTTATATTTAATGTCCTAAAAAAATATAAACGTAAAAATTTCAAACATAAACCTTAAAAAATGTAAAGCCAGACTAAATCAACTAAACCCCTCAGAGATAAGCCAATAAAAATGTGCTTACGAAAAGCGAAACCGTTTCAGTTTCATTGACACGTTTCCGTCTCCGGTCCCTAAAGTTCTTTATATTCATGAGCCAGCCTATTGCTGTTAAAATATTCAATTTTAAGTACTTTCACCTCGGGTTCACCGACATTTCAGCAAAATCAGTGGTTTAAATATTTAAGAGGCGCGTCTCTCCGCAAATTATCCGCTATATTGCTGTTAAATACACGTCTGCTTCTGTCGGCGGTTGATTAGCATTTGAACTTGACCGTTCGAAATTCGAAATTGCCATGTTTATAGACTACAAATGGCCAGTAACTTTTGTAGATTTATTGGTTGTTGTTTTGATAGATCGTTTTTAAATTTGCCGATTTATAGTCTATCGATTGTTTATTAATAATCAAAACCATCGATAGGCACCGATATCGATACTATCAAACAGCATGATACATAATAATATTATAGATTTTACTGTCGATAGTATCGATAGTATTGTATGGTAACAGTCGATACTTATCGATTTTTCAGTTATTCCGTTATTTAAATAATCGATAATCCAGTGCAATCGATAGGGTAGCTGATTTTCTATGTAAAATGATAGTTCTAGTGCAGACTTTCTAATCGGTCGACAATTCTCAAATAAGAAGCTGAATGCTTCCAAATTGAGTCAGTGAAGTATCTGCCGAAATATTTGCTGCTAAAATTGAGTTGAGTACCTACTGATAAAATTACAGTGCTAATACGGTATTTCAAAAATCGTTGGTGGTCGAGGTCATTTTCTGAGATGAAGTCATCAAAAATTTCAAAGGTAATGCTGGGTTTCGTCTTCGGGCAGACTGTTTGCTTTCGTGAGCTGTAATTGGTAGTTATTAACTCTTCGGCAAGATCATTAGAGGCATTAGTAGTTGGGCTTTTGCCTTCCTGACGTATTTATTAAAACCTTACTTCTTTTGCTCAGTTTAAATGTGCATTTCCGTTAATATTGTCCGATTTCGGTGCTTCTTTTTGACATGAAATAACTTATTATAAAAAGAAATGCACTCGCAAATAGTGTGACGTCATCGCTCACGTTCCCTTATTGACAAGGTAACCATAGCAACGTATTGACGTTTGCAAAATGGTAATGTGTCCGGTTCCTTGACGTGGTAGGTAACCATGGCAACATTCATTATGAACTAGGATTGTATTTTTTTAAGTTATTATTGTAAAACATTATTTAAAGTTATGTAGGCTCTAATTTTTTCAAAGACATTTGTAATAAAATGCAAGCCATAGCACAAGCCTAGTTGCTTAGTTTGGGGCTAAATGGCGCTGTGTTATTTATTATATGTATGCCTAGAATACAAAGTATTCTTGCGATGAACATCAATATGTTTAACATTTTGTTGCAATTTAAGGAATTAAATCAACCTAGGTATATTCCGGAACTAAAATTCTATCAAAAAATACCATTGGTATGATGTCAACATTAAGAATATTCAAAATTTTATCAAACTAACAATTTAAGTATTTTAGCATTTTACCAAATTCAACATTTAAGTAAACAAGTTTCACTTTTAGCTAATAAGTACAATTTTTTAGTATTCAAAATTTTAGCAAATTCCAAATTTCAGCTAATTTAACATTTTATCACATTCAATATTTTAGCAAATTCAATATTTTAACAAATTCAACATTTTAGCACATATAATATTTTAGCAAATTCACTTTCTGAGCGTGAATGAAGGTAAAAACACATTGCAGACTTTTCTAGTCTGTTACATAAACCCAATACCTACCAACCTACGAATTACTTACTGTTTTAATTCAATTTAATGGTTGCACATTAATTTTCCACTTCGTTAAAATACCACTAGTTTTATGAATTTAATTGAAGAAAGCCACGTTTTCACAAGCATCTGAACTGTTTTCATAGAAATAAAGATTGTTAATAATTACTATTGCCGGTGTAAATTGTATTAATTTACTGTTAGAAGTACCTATTCTAAATATGCATTGCTGGAGAGAAATCAGCTTTATTTTAACTATGATATGTAGTTATTGGTAATCATATGGCGGTTGAGAGCTGCTTCTGTGTACCACTTTTGTTTATATTCTATGAACATTTTTTGCTAACAGACATTTGTGATTCGAACATTCTTGCGAAACCATAAAAAGATCCATCAAAAATACTTGCCTGTGACGTCACACAGCCTTCGCTTTTCATCACTATTTGAAAGAAATAAAATAATAGATTATGCTAATTTCACCAGTCAAGGCCGTTGAGAGAGACGAACGATTTAGGTGTGAGAAAGAGATGAGTAACGCATTTAAACGAAGACCTTCAATAATTATGTTACCAGAAATGAAAAAGAATATGATAGCAAGGCAATTAACATATACCTACACAAATAAAATTGCAACCCTCCGTTTTTCGATATTACAATGAAATTAATAGTATTTCGTGAACTAGATGTGGAAAAAATATAAGAATTTAAAGTCACTTGTTCTTCATTTAATTTATCTTTGACGACCCAGTTGGCACAATGGCCACCATGCCGGACTGCCAAACACAGGGTTGCGGGTTCGATTCCCGCCTCAGACACGTATTTATGCTTAGATATTTGTCTGTGGTCTGGTTGTTTCTATGTATTATAAGTATATATTTACAAAATAAATGTATATAAGTAGTATATCCGTTGAATAGCACCCATAACACAAGTTACTTATTAGTTACTTACCTTGGGGCTAGATGGCGATGTGTGGAATGTCCTGCAATATTTATTTATTTATTATTCATCAGCATCTAACGCCACTTCACTTATAGAAACTTCAAGAACCTAACTTCCTTGCAAAAAAGTAATTTTTGTTCGAATTTTTGCCATTATTCTTATTGTCCCAATAAATCTGTACCTTCTGACTAAAATCGCTTAGTCTAGCCAGTGTTATGTATTTAGTTTTTTTTTCGATTGTTTTTGTTTCCGTTTCGATCGTTGTTGTTTTTGTTTCAATCGTCATTTGTTTTTGATCTAATGGACTATCGATTAACTGAAAGTATGTTTTCTAAAAGATGAAGACAAAAATACATAATTTAAATAAAATATAATACTTATTCTCCTCTTACCAATTGGCATTCCGATCGGAGGATAGGGAATAATATTCCAAAATTTTCACAATGCCCTCTCTATGAACAGGTTTTAACTCTTTGAAAGCTATCAAGTGTATTTAGACTAGACTTCTTCCTTCTGTGTTTATTGAAGTGAAAACTTCTTTAGCGGCGTTGATTTTAAACATTTCAGCTACGGTTGTAGTCCGGTCATTTTAGACATAAAAATAGTGATCAAATAAAGAAAATTCCGACAGAGCCAAATCTTCGTAGAGACCTTAGGTTTACCACAAGGAATAAAGTGTCAAAAGTCCCCATCAGTCCCATGTGAGCTTAGCGACTTATTCGGGGCCCAAGGTCAAAATTTTAGGTTTTTTGGATTTTTCTCGAAAACGGTAAGTTTTATCGAAAAAGTACCTCAGAGCAGTTGTAGATCTTAAAATTCTCTATAAAAATGGTCCCTATGATTTTTTCTCTAAGACCCACTATTTCCCAGATATTGCGCTTGTAAGAATCACGTTCTACATAATATGCACACAACACATCTTTTATTAAAAACTGTGAAAAAAATCTCGAAATGCGTCTCGAGTTGAAAGTGAAGGGGCCACCTCGGCCTGAAATGGCACTAATTCAAAAAAGTACTTCGAAAATTAAGAGTTTTACGCGTGTTTTTAAATCTAAACAATATTTCAAAACACCTTGGTTGTGTGGATGTGAAGAAAGCAATAAGTTATTTTGCTTCCCGTGTCTGGTGTTCGGAGCTGGCACCGGTGGTGGTGGTGACTCGGCATGGACGGAATCAGGAGTTGATGATTTAGCGCATCTATCAATAAATTGAAAAAACACTCGCAGTCTCGATTTCATATGTTATGTGAAGTGCAATTGGCCTCTATCAGGCGACAAGATATTCGTAAGGCGCTCGATTCTGCCTATCGAAAATCTATTAGAGAGTTCAATGAACGCGTTGACTAAAATCGATACATTTTACGGAGTTTAATAGATTGTGTGGTATTTTGTGGTGCATGTCAAGTTGCATTGCGGGGGCATGATGAATCTACCGAATCCTTGAATCCTGAAATCTATAGAGGTTTGGTTGATTTTGTTTCAGAGATTGATTTGTGTATGATAAGCATAGAAAAACGGTTAATTAACTCAATTTCTGATTTTCACAAGAAAGTAATAGATGTTTTCGCTCGCCAAAAAGACCGGCGAGTGGATTTTATTTACAAATAAATATAAGTAAGCATGACTGTTTTTTTTTTTCTTAGTGAACACCCATAAAAAAATATCACGAGCCGCCTCTGGTCATTTTAGAGTAAATTTTCTTAGAATAGTATAATGTATACATAAAAGAGACACGAGTAGGCATTTTTGCTTGCTTGAGTACCTAAATATGTATATACGTGGCATATGTGTGCATACTATGTAGAACATGATTCTTACAAGCGCAATATCTGGGAAATAGTGGGTCTTAGAGAAAAAATCATAGGGACCATTTTTATAGAGAATTTTAAGATCTACAACTTTGCTCTGAGGTACTTTTTCGATAAAACTTACCGTTTTCGAGAAAAATCCAAAAAACCTAAAATTTTGACCTTGGGCCCCGAATAAGTCCCTAAGCTCACATGGGACTGATGGGGACTTTTGACACTTTATTCCTTGTGGTAAACCTAAGGTCTCTACGAAGATTTGGCTCTGTCGGAATTTTCTTTATTTCAATTGTCTAAAATGACCGGACTATTGTTGTACTTTTCACATACCTATCTACTTGGTTATACGTTTACTTCATTGAAGTCAGAAATACTTTACAAAATTCACCTAATTTATATGTTTTTGGTCTATCACTTCAAAAGTGTATTTTTTCTGTTTCAGGTAAGTTCGTATGCTGATATTACTTAGATCAGTAAGTTTTTTGTTCGTTTCTACAACATACTTGTACTTGTATACAGGCTGTTTTCCGCCATTGGACCCTTTATAATTGTGTCCTTTTTGCGTGAGGATAGAGTAGGCTTGCCCAGCACCTACTACCCTCTCAGCTTAATCGACCATGTCCAGAGGAGAGAACTTGTCAATACTTCTGGAGCCAACAAAGCCGCGGGTTTCATCACGATGTTTTCCTTCACCGTAAGAGCAATGTCAATTAGCGCACATAAATTTTTCTTAAGGGCATATAAAGCTACCAAAATCGACCTTTGTTTTGAGCAACTCTAAGTAATCAAATACTCTTTTTTTCTTATTTGGATATAAATGGATATTGTAGTTTAATAACCATATTTTTGTTTATTGTGGTTGAAAACATGATATGAACAACTTCGTTCGATAAAAAAATGTTAGAAAACAGAGAATTATTAGATCGGTTTTATTCAAAAATAGTTAACGTTTGTTTCTAAAAATGAATCAAATGATAGGTTTTGACCTCTCGGAACTATATTTGTGGATAATAATGCTAAAATGTTTTGCATATCGATCAAATATAACAGTTAGCACGCAGCACGCTACGTTTTTGAGAGCGGGGGCTAAGATAATGTATGGGCCTACACACGGTACTGGAAGAGCGCCTTAAGAAAAATACATTGGTGCACGGCCGGCCGGGATTCGAACTCGAACGAATTAAAGTCGAGGTATCTACCACTAAGCCAACACCGCTCCCTTCTACAACATAATAACATATTAATATTAAGTTTATAATCCTGTTTTTAGGGTTCCGGTACCCAAAGGGTAAAAACGGGACCCTATTACTAAGACTTCGCTGTTCGTCCATTTGTCGGTCCGTCGGTCTGTCATCAGGCTGTATCTCATCAACCATGATAGCTAGAGAGTTGAAATTTTCACAGATGATGTATTTCTTGTTGCCGCTATAACAACAAATACTAAAAACAGAAAAAAATGAAGAGGGGTTTAAAAAACAACATAGTACCCTTCGTACGCGAGTCCAACTCGCACTTGGCTGGTTTTTTTGTTTTAATTAAGTCATTTTGATGACGATGTACTAATTACTATTGAGTCCAGCCAAACCGAATATGTATGATAATGATAAACAGCTAGTTTATTTTTAAGATAGGTATTTATTTACCGACCAAAATGACAGATAGCTGAGTTAACTAAAAGAAAACAGACAGACGGACAAGAAAATGATCCAAAGGGTTCCTTTTTATTTATCTTTTCAGGTACCTACGGAATCCTAAAAATAACCGATAGACTTAGTCTTGGCTATATAAGCTAAATATAGCTTAAAATGGTTACGAAATGTTTCAAAACACTATTGTTTTGAAACATTGTCAAAGTCTATACTTTGACAATAAAAAAGAGTACTGGACAATCATACATCAATACTGGACATACTTGCCAATCAGGATTGGCAAAAAAATACATACAACTTAATTGAGAACCTGCGGGGTGTTCTCCCATCGT
The DNA here is from genome assembly GCA_951213275.1 of Idaea straminata. Classification (NCBI taxonomy): domain Eukaryota; kingdom Metazoa; phylum Arthropoda; class Insecta; order Lepidoptera; family Geometridae; genus Idaea; species Idaea straminata. The sequence continues at coordinate 2,750,801 of OX577862.1, forward strand.
ACCACATTCTCAAAAAAGTGTGACGTCATGCGTTACGTTACATTACTTACAAGGTAACCATAGCAACGTATTGAAGTATGAAAAAGGGTAATGTGTCAGGTTCCGTTGACATGGTAGATAACCATAGCTACGTATTATTCATTCAATGTTTTCTTATGACGTTATCACGTAAAATTATCATCCATAAACCGACTTTACAGACAACCATTTTTATTATTTATACCAATAGCTGAAGAGTTTGTTTGTTTGAACGCGTTAATCTCAGGAACTACTGGTTCGAATTGAAAAAATATTTTTGTGTTGGATAGTCCATTTATCGAGGAAGACTATAGAATACTTTTTATTTTGATATTCTCACGGGATCGGGAGTTACAAGGGTGAAACCGCGTTGCGCAGCTTGTTTAAAATAAAGTGGTTCCCTAATTTGGTTCCCTAAATTGGAACTTACCTAGTAAAATGGTTTACGTGATCTACGTGCGTGCATTGACCGGCGCGCGCGCATCGCGCAGGTGTTATACGGTAACGATCTATAAATGGCAACAAGACGTATTACCGTATTGATTGGTTCAACAAATAAGAGGATTTCAGTCATTCACAGATTATATCTTCATTTACTTAGTTTGCTAAATATAGATTGTTTAATTAGAGCGAACGTGTGGTAGTTTATTCTATTCGAATGGTCGACTGTTAAAGAAAACGAACGTCTTTATATAATTTTTTATCACAGTTGGTCATAAAGATAGATAGATAGATAAATTCTTTATTGTAAACACCATTTTCAAATAACATTAAATAAAAACAAAGCGTTACAGAGGGCAGCCTTATCGCTCAAAGCGATCTCTTCCAGGCAACCTTTATTTAAGTGGATCTTATTCAACCTCTTTTAGGCTCATAATCCAACGTATTACGCACTCTCTATAGACGCACTCGCTTTCCGCTCGCGCGTCATAAACCGCCTCGATGAAATGATCAATTTACCACACTTGTATCGCAATGTACTATTATCGTATTGTAATCAATTCCGGTACAATTTAGGATCATTGGACCAACTACTCGGTTCCTAAAATAGCGTCGTAACCTTAACAAAACACCTCTAATAATTTCAAATACAGATATGACACTTTCACATTAACACCTACTTCGTAAAGACAACTCTTGTGAAATAATAACGGTGGTGCGTAAGGAAAATACTATTCGGTGCTAACAACATCCAATTTAGTTAAAGTACCTATTCATAGTTGAAATATGTGAAGTTACGTATTTATACCATAACAGCAGTGCCTCTTTGTCTTCGCAGTAAAGAATTTTCATTGGAAATTTTATTTAAGCGATTGCATAGATTTCGTCGGCTTCCAGAATCACGAAATTCCGTAACGAAAATAAAACCTAACACCCCCCACTCCGCCTACCATGTAGCTCGGCCGAGCGTTCGCTTAACGTGTATGTATATGGTACGACTGTACGAAGCTCGCACAATGCAATAGCTTTTATTGGAAGATTTTAAGCTATTGCATAGCTTTTATCGCAGGCTTTGAGCTCGGCGACCGAATCAAGAAATCAATTATTGTTAGAGTTTTCAGATCGCCCTAAGACCTCCAACTTGACGACTGCTACTAGAGGTTTCAATCGGGACAAACGGCATAAAGTGCCTTCCGAAGCTCACGTAAACACATTTTTTGGCACACTACTAATTGGACACCCATTGAAGTAATGACCGCGCCAGGCTTCGCTTAACCCGCACAACCGAAAACGATCAGCGAGCGTCGCTTAGCCATGAGCCATAGGGTCCCGTTTTTACCCTTTCAGTACGGAACCCTAAAAAGACAATTTAACCCTAATAGACATTTTATTTTTTATTTCATTGCCCACGCTTCGCTAGATACTTTCTTACATCTAAAAGTTTTTTATCCACCTATGTTGAAATCAAATCTGTGATAAAATGTACCTACTTAAAAAGTGTTAAAATTGACAAACTGACGATTTTTACACTTTTTTTACGTCCATAAAATGAATCCCGGAATAATGCCCCATTGATAGGACCACACAAGTTTAAAATTTATTTAATACTATCGTTTGCTCTATCGATAGTAAATCGATACTTATCGTGACGAAATAAATAGATTATAGGTAATAATATATATTAAAGTTGACGCATTAATTTTTATGTAGCCATTTTGAGTTGGTTAAACACTTTGATAGCCAATATAACACGATCCAACTAGGAACTTAATATGTAACTAAATTCCTGTTACAAGAAAAAACTATTACGCGGAAGGACCTTTTTTGTAAGATCTTAGTTGCGTAATAAGGTTGCCTGGAAGAGACCACTTTCAGCGGTAAGGCTGCATATTGTGCCACTATTTAATTTTATATCATTTAAATTAATTGTACTTTTTCTGTAACTTTTGTGTGAAATAAAGCGTTCTTTCTATCTATCTATCTATTTACGTAAAAAAGTGACGAGCAAACAAGTCATTACGCGATAAAGTACCTAATACCTATACGGTTACACGGAAATGACTTATTAAGCTCCAAGAGATTACGCTAAAAAGTGATTAGCGAAACTGTCTTGATGCGATAATGGTTCATTTTCGCGTAACTGTAGGTTACGCGAAAATGAACCATTATTCTCCAAAACCTTACTAAAAGTGTAAAAGACTTTACGCACCAAGACCTTACGCTCAATAGCGATAACCGCGAAAATGACACAATAATACATATGAAATACAACGTCCTGACCATCAACGCACATCAACCGCTGGTCCTAGAAACATGAAATATGAAGGCTCTATTCTTTGTGAAATGTAAGTTGTCACTAGGAAAGTATTTTTAGAATTTCTGCCCCTAAAAGGGTGAAATGGGGGTTGCAATTGTTTCCAGTGGACCACAGTTTTCTTTTATTTTTTTTATTTAATTATGGCTTCGCACGGCTTGTGCATTTAGCCAGTGTCAAGTTATATTTTGCATCAAATTATGACCCGATTTTTCATAAATCGGGCCTTAAGTGTTTCAAAACAGTCAAAGTCGTCATAGTCCGTCAAGTCAGGGGCTATAGTAAAGCGGTGGCAATTTTACCATAACCTTAATAGGAGATTTGGAGGCAGCGAGAAAACTTCATGTTTGACACTGATTTTTACTTTCACTACACTTGTGCACTTTCACAGAACTAAATTGAATAACATTCCACCAGAATAATACAATTCAACTTGGGTTACAACTAAGTTTCATGAAAATAAAACTGCAGCACGACATGTTGTTAACTCGTTCCCGCCAAAACTCCCTGGGCCACAGTTACGTATATAAATACTGTGGGATAATGTACACAACGTCATCTAGCCCCAAGCTAAGCAACTCGGCTTGTCTTATGGTGGCCAGACGACGGATAGATTACTTAAATACTTTTCTTTTGTAAACTTAACATACAAAAATACCAGCAGACCAGAAACAAATATCCTATCCTATCCTACTAATATTATAAATGTGAAAGATTTTGTGTGTATAAGTTTGTTACTCCTTCACGCAAAAACTACTAGACCGATTGCGATGAAACTCGGTATCTAGATAGCTGGAGACCTGGATTAACACATAGGCTACTTTTTATCCCAATATTCCCACGGGATCGTGACTTACGCGGGTGAAACCGTACTAGTAGCCGTAACCGTAGCTAGTCAGTACATAAATATTTGTTTGAGGCGGCAATCGAACCCGATTCCTCTGCTTCTGCAACATATCTAACAATGGCACAATATCGAACATTTAATATTGATATCTCATCACGTTAACCGTCCACTTTAAACATGGCACCCCGCCAATATTTCCAGACGGTAAAATAATAAAGCACTGAAAAAAACGATGCTGTAACATATTGTAATGTTATTTACGTACTTGCGCTTTGCTACGTGATGCTTTTAGTACTTTCCCGTTGGTATTTCTAGATAAATAAACTGAATACAAAGTTAGTACAGTTTTAGGACATGAGTTCTTAACTAGGATTGTTTCAACATTTGGTGCCATCTTAAAAAGAAGGTTGTGAATTGCTGTAATTATTTAATTTCAAATAGTCTTTAGTAAATATAATACTAGCGACCCGCCCCGGCTTATTATGCATGTATTATCCTACTCCTACTAATATTATAAATGCTTTTTATCCTGAAATTCCCACGGGATTGAGATTTACGTGGGTGAAACCGCAGGGCGCAGCTAGTACATAATAAACCTTACTCTTGAATCTATCTATCAATTAAAAAAACCGTATCAAAATTTGTTGATGCGTAGTTTTAAATCTTTAGTCGCTTAGTTCATAAAACGCAGTCTACCAATTTCGCGTTATGCCTAGACCTAACGAGAGATTGGCATATTGATATTAAGATCCGAGATCTAAGCATAAGTAGGGACAGACAGCGGGAAGCGACTTTGTTTTATACTATGTAGTGATAGTGATTAAATCTATTATGATTGGGTAACAAGTTACAATAAACAAAAAAAAGATAAAAACAGAAAAAAAATATTAAAAGGAATAACAAAATATCTCAATTTTTTCTTAGTTTTCTTATGACGTTATCAAGTAAAATTATTGCCCAAAAAAACAACAGATAACCATTTGTTTTTTTATTTGTTCTGAAACTATTGGACCAATTTTCATCAAAAATAGTATGAGGATAACCTTAAATGCTGAGTGAATCCTCCATTCGTTTATATATTTTTATTTGACGGCTGTACCGTCTGTCTACTTTTAGAGAACGAGTTGCCAAGATTTCGGAAGGTTTGTTAATTGAATATATTATTATTTTGTGTATAATTAGCTAGTAATTGATGTATTGGAATAATATGTGTTTGTAATATCATATTTCTTGTTTAATTTAATGAATTCTGAGAGGTTCCCCTACGCTATATTTTGTAAAAGTGTTTGAATTACTGCCTTTTCCCGATCATAGTTAATGTTCTAACAAACCAAATAAGTAATAGAGATCGTTTCAATTCATTATCAACTTTCTCGTAGAAAATTCGATAGTTATCACAGTTCTAACCTCAAAGAACCGAGACCGAAGCAATCCTTGTTCAATGTACCTGTCACAATATGTTATAGTAGGCAAATAGTAATTCCTTATTAGTCGTGCTGATAATTCTTAGCGGCGCAGCGGCGGCGCCCGCGCAGACCGCATCGCAATTGTGTCACCTAATTGTTCAGTTTACCGAGAGAGAACAGAGAATAAATGGACTAGACTTTTTATGAAATATAATTTTTATTTGAAATTACCTACTAGTTTTAGCTTCGGTGACCAAAGGGTTGACTCCTACCTCGGATAGCGAGTAAGCATCTCCATCCAACAACGAACGTAACGCAGCGTGCCTTTTTGGCACACTTCCTAGGGAACCATTTGAACTTTTAATAGGTTTTATTATTTCATTGTTAAAAATAATATTCTATTCCTTTGTTTTAAGTGAATCAATGTTATGTTAGAATTGTTTCTACCGATTGACATGATTATTATATCTAGTAAGGATACTGATTTATGGAATTGCAACACAAGCGTGCAGCATAATTGCTCAGTTTTCAAAATCTACCAGTAAAATCGACCCTTATTATTTACAAATACTCAAAAATCATAAAAGTAAACAAGATGAATGCGATCCTAACAATTTACCTATAATACATAAAATATAACATTCGTTTCCAATAACATTCACACATCAAAATCGGATTACTCTGTAGAAATACTTGTCTGTAAAGTCGGGTTACGGACGATAATTTCACGTGATAACATCTTAGGATAAGAAGACGAGAATACGTTGCTATGGTTACCTGACGATGGACGGGAACGTGAGCGATGACGTCACACTTTTTGTGAGTGCCGGTGTTCATCGATCTATAAGACGTTACACGTCAAAGTTATGCGTGATCATAGGTAAAAAAAGATCGATTAAGATCGGTTAAAATAATAAAATCTTGACTCCATTACTTTTATGGTCCGATCATTTAACGCGAACGAGGTGTGCGATTCGATATGAACCGCATGTTTGTGGACAAATCATATAATTCTTGATATTATTTACTTCTCAATTGCCATTTCATTATGGTAGGTATAAGTTTGTATATTTTGTAGACCACAGAATCTTTAATCGCCCTTAAATAATCGCCCTTTTCAATTACTTACCTACTTAATATCTAGTGGTGTTGGCTCAAATATTATTCCGAAGGTCGTGGGTTCGAATCCGGACAGGACGTGCTTCAGAAAAAATATTATTATTAGTTTATTAGCATTTCTGTCACGGTGAATGACAACATCGTGATGAAACCCGCGGCTTAGTTGGTTCTAGCCGCATTGACGAGTTCTTTCCTCTGGACACGGTCGACTGAGCTGAGAGGGTGGTATAGGTGCTGAGCAAGCCTACTCCATCTAATACATGTCCCAGGCACTACAGAGCCCTGAATGGCATGGATTAAATTACTGGCTCTCGCTGTATAAATCATATAGATAAGTCGTAAAGGCCAATATTATTAGTTCCTACTATATTAAGGTCTTTTGAATGACAAGAACACTTCGAACTATTGCCAAACTATCGATAGCATTCTACTATCAAAGTCAAAGTCACTTTTTTTAATAATTTGAAATCATATAATTTGCATGAATCATTGAAACGTCTTAAAAATTAAGTTAGGATATGTGCCTTCGGAACGCGCCCACTAATGCAAAAGGCACAAGAAACTCATGGGGTTTTTTGTGATCATGCTATTAAATTTATTTCCGGGACCAACTAATTAGGAGATCCGACTCCACCTGAAGTGGGAAGAAGCGAAGAAGAAGATGCTATTAAACCTATGTAATCGATAAATAGCCTGTCGATACAATTGATTTCGAATGGAATCGATATCGATAGTCGATTTTAGATAGGCAACATTACTTGGGACACATACCTACTTCGTTGTATTGCCAACGTCCTGTCTCTATCTATCATTATGGCGGCAAATACTAGCAACATTACCGATTATGGCGCGAAAAAATTATCCTAGGCCATATTTTCACACCTCCATCTTGTATTTACGAGAAAATTACCTTGTTGCCATTAGAATATTAATTTATTGGTCCGGACTCTTATTTGCATGATTTTTCAATAATCTAGTTAATTGGTGTGCTAAGTTGTTTATGGTATTGTAATTTAGAAGTTGTTGTTTTCTTAAGTTAGGGTCTGCGCCGACATAGGCGTTCGTGGACGTGATATGGAGATGACGTTTATGTTCGAAAAAAAGAAAGAAAATATTTATTTGGACAAGCACACGACACGAGACAATCAAAAAAGTAGTAACAAAAATAAAAGCACCAACATAAAACACAAGTATAAAATAAAAAATAAAAACGAAATAGTAAATTGCGATACAAGTATGGTAAATTGATCATTTCATCGAGGCGGTTTATGACACGCGAGCGGAACGCGAGTGCGTCTATAGATCGCCGAGATTAAATCGATCAAGCCACACGTGTATCGTACGACATTTTTTATCACAGTTGTGAATAAAAGAAAAGACTTGAAAAGAAAATAATAAATAACCAGGCAAAAGACTTTCAACCTATACGGCCTCGTCTGACATACAATATTTTTTATGGTTTTTTCCTTTGTCGGGGGTTAAAAACAGAATATAATGGTACGGAAAAAACTATATTTAAGTAAAGTAAAAACAACACTAAATTTTAATCATTTTTTAAGGTGTTATCACGTAAAATTATCGTTCGTAAACCGACTTTATAGACAACCTTTATTGCTAGAGTAAAACCTCTTTTTTGGTACCTACTATATTTTATCCATCACAACAGTATAACCCAGATAAATTAAGAATATTTCATCTACCTTACATGTAATTAGCAGTAAGATACCAATTTAACTTATCAGGATAACTAGTGGCGTCGAGGTATGCATAACGCATGCGGTTGAATAAGATCCACTTTATGGGCAACTGTGATAAAAAAAAATAGGTAAGAGAATACAAAAGAAATATAAAAAATAAGATCTAAGGAGCCGTGTGCCCCAAAAAGGTTCTGCCTCAGCAATGAATGAACCAACATTTACATATTTTACGATATGATGGGCGTTGATATTTTTTATTGTACTGTTCTTTAGAATCTAATTTGCTATTATTTTAGTTATTATTTAAAACAAACAGAGCTCTGCGGTTTCAACCCTATAACTCCCAATATCGTGGGAATATCGGCATAAAAAGTAGCCTATGTTATTGTGAATGAATTAATGTATCCTCGTACCAAGTTTCATCTAAATCGGTTCAGTAGTTTCGGTGCCTATTCAATGCAAACAAACAATCAGATCTTTATGTGAAAGTTTGTGTGTTAGTGTTACTCCTTCACGCAAAAACTACCGATCCGATTGCAAAGAAACTCAGTATGTAGATAGCTGGAGATCTGGATTAATACATAGACTATTTTTATCCCGATATTTCCACAGGATCGGGACTTACGTGGATGAAACCGCGGGGCGCATTATCCATAAAAAAAAACAAGTTATCGTTAAACCTTGATTAAAATATAGAAATATAAAGCTCGCGTATAATGTTTATTTGAAAAGTAAGCCTACTTAATTCGGACACTAATCTGGTATCTGCAAAAACTTAAACCACAGTGTAGACATACAGACAGTGAACCTTTTAGGTATTTTCTATAATACTTCAGTGTTATTTATGGACCTGGGAACATAAGCATCCAGGTATTCAAAGTCGACTCGTCAACTGTAACATCTGTTTTAAACACTGTGACCTCAAACGAGACGCGATAAAGGCCAGATCACCCTCGGCTATTTCGAATAATATTATAAATGGTGTGCTTATATGCGATAAAACATTTTCTGCATGAGTCGGGTACGCCAGTCACCAAAGAGCACAATATAGACGAGCTGCTGAACATCGAAGCTCCTCGGTTGCCAAAAATAGTCACTGTGGACGAAATCGGTCAAGGAAACATCATCATCATCATCAACCTCTATCTTATAATTAAGCACCTAGGTCCTCAAAAGCGACTCGATTCCAATATCTCCTAAACGGCTGAACCAATTTAAGGATGATGTTCCGGCGTTTCGTTAACCAATCGTTAAAGAATAATAGCAAAACTTCGAACAAAAATTACTTGTTTGCAAGGAGGTTAGGTTCTTGAAGTTTCTATGTCAGATGCTGATAAAGAAAATTTCCTTTTCCTTTATTTTTTCCACATCTAGTTCACAACATACTATTTTTTATTTGTTTGTGTATAAAGTATTGCCTTGCCATAATTATTTATTAAGTCTAGGTCCTCAAAGGTGACGTGATTGAAATTCAAAGACTCGATGCGAATTCCTCCTAACCGGCTGAACCGATTTTAGCACGGTGTTCAGGGGCCCAACCGTGCTAATTGCGCCGGCTTCAAGCCGACGTCGATATCCCGCGCCTCCAATGGGCGGAGTTTTGGGCCTGCCTTTCATAGAATTTTTGAAAAATTACGTTGTTTTTTCGACAATCCTGTATGCTTAAAGCACACTTAATTTTTCAAAAATCATATGAAATGCAGGTTTAAAATTCCGCCCAGTGTGAGACGCTGGTCGGCATAAGCCGACGCACTTATCGCGGTAGCGCGGCAGGTGTTCCCTTAACCAACTGGTAAATTTCCACTGTGTACCTTTAATCCCCAGGATTGAGTCGTCACGGTCTGATACAACTTCTCACCCATCAGGTGTTGTGATTAGCAACTGTTTTTGCGACCCTTTTCCCTTTTATTGTGGTACAAGTGATAAGATATCAGTCTCTCCATGGGGATTGATGATAGTAATCGATGTTTGTATCAAACAAATTTAACTTAATGTTCTTCTAAAAATATCTTAAAACACATTGTTGACGTCATAACGTCTTATAAATCGATGAACACCTGCACTGACCAAAAAGTGTGACGTCATGTCACGTCACCGTTATTGACAAGGTAACCATAGCAACGTATTAAAGTATACAAAATGGTAATGTCAACAATACAAAACAGTTCTTATGAAGTTAACACGTAAAATTATCGTCCGTAAACCGACTTTACAGACAACCATTATTTTTTGTTAATTTTATTTATTGATTGCATTCATTATATTCATTTATGAATACAAAATAGTTCGACTTAACAATAGATAATATTGAATTACCTATGATATCTATACTAATATTATGAAGAGGAAATATGTGATTGTTTATTTGAATTGAATAGGTTTCGAAACTACTAAACCGATCTTAATGAAACTTGGTATGAGGATACATTGATTCATTGGAAGTGTTAAGTATAAGATACTTTTTGTCCCGATATTCCCATAGGATTGGTAGGTAGTGAAACCGCGAAGCGCTGCAAGTTACCAATATATTTAAACTAAACTAAATAAAGTTGGTTATTTCCGGTTCATACCGCTTTCATCTCTTAACTTAAATCCCATCCCATTAACGTATTCAACACGTCATTTCTAACACCACACAACATCATCAGTTGATTCTGGATTGCTGTAATATAGTTTAGAGGTTTTTTTAATAAACTAATTATCAAATTGATCATTAAATATCTACATATCGTTAACTGGATTGTAAAAACCAGTGAGATTTGTATTGGTAGTATAATTATGAAGATGCTGTACGCGGTGCGATGAATATACCAACTAACTTTTTAGTCTTAAACATTGATTGACACCGGCATTTACAAAAAAGTGTGACGTCATCACGGGAACTTGAGTTTTATTGACAAAATGTTAACCATAGCAACGATGTTTTCTTATGACGTTATCACCTAATATTATCGTCCGTAAACCGACTTTACAAACAACCGCTACTTTGCAAATAAATTGGTAGGTGCAGTATTTTTAAACAACCATGGTTATTTTCACTAATAAAAATATTTAAAACGAAATGTTTACAATATTTTTGACTTAATAACGTCTTATAAATTGATGAACACGCGGCAGCACTCCCACAAATTTGTGACATCATCGCTCACGTTCTGTTATTGTCAAAATAATCGAAGCAACGTCGCTCACGTTCCGGGAACGTAAGTTATTGACAAGGTAACCATAGCAACGATAATACGTCGTTATGGTTACCATCAATGTTTTCTTATGGCGTTTCACGTAATATACCGACTTTACAGACAACCGACTTTACAGACAACTTTTTTTTTGTTTTTATTATGTTGAGCTCGATATATAGATAATTCATGCTACACAAAATATAAAACAAAAATAATGATAAACATTTTGTTTTCAATAACTTAAAATGGTACCTAGTAAATGTGTAAGGGGGCGTCCATAAATTACGTGAGGTGTTTTTTTTAATTTTCTGTACCTCCCTCCCCCCCTGGTGAGATGTCGTGAGATTTTATTCAACCCCCTCCCCCATCCCCCAATCTCTCGTGAGATTTTTCAAAGTGTGGGCGACTAGTAAGACTAATAATCAATATTGCAGAGAGTTATAAGTTATAAGTGTAATAAAAATTTAACAATAGAATACTTAAATCGTGACTACTGTGATTAACAAAAAATCTACTCTAATTCAGTCCACGGAGAATCATGCGCAGTGTCAAGTGAGACTATTGATGTCCATTTGATTTTCAGTAAAATCATCTACTCGTTCAACTTCGTTCTAATCTAGTCACTCTAAGCCGGAAAAATCAATCAGAAAAAAAATTGCGTGATATTTGCCGAGACCCCCTCTCTCCAACGTAAGATTAGATGAGATTTGACTCGACCCCCTCCCCCCCTTAAACATCTCACGTAATTTATGGACGCCCCCTCAGTAATACTTATGATACTGATCCTAATTCGTTACAGTAAGAAGTTGACTTTTTTGCAGTATTTAGCGAAATAACGGTGTTGTTATTACACTTTATTCCCCTGTAACTACTATTATTTGATCCGTCTGTAGTTAAATACCTTTTGAAGAAATTATCACTGTTTTTCGCCAAGGAAAAATTCAAGAGTATTTTCCAAGGAGAAATGTCGTTCCATAAGTCGCAACGTGAATGGCTAAGTTTTTACCACTGTAGTTTTAAAACATCTACATATTAAAACGTTAACATCAATTTTTCAAATTGATGCCGTATTCATGTTTCAATTGGTCAATTGAATTTAGATTTCTCACGTTCTAACTTCAAAATGGGCGGCCATTACTGTGGTCATTTAACTTTTTATTTGGATTTAGTTCGTAATCGGGGGTTTACAGGATTTAAAAGCAATCTACATATCACAAAGTCAAAGTCAAAAAAATGTATTCCTTTGGATGCTTAATACATTTGTACATAGATCACATAGATAGGTCTTAAAGACTAAGTTAGGATGTCTGTTTTTGCTAGTACTTATTAAGAGGAAAGGGTACGACTCTTTTCTCCCTGGAAAATGACACTAAAGCAAATATTTTTGTTGCATATAACTTTATAACTGCCAGGACCATGCCCCTGTGTTTTGTTTTGTTTTTTAAATCTTAATTTCTATCCTAATTAGAAAATGAAAAAAAAACAAAACATAGGGGCGTAGTCATGGCAGTTATAGGTTTTATGGCACAAAAATATTTGTGCTAGTGTCACTATCCAGGGAGGAAACAGTCGACTACGTTTGTATGGAGAGAGCGCCGGTACCCTTTCACCTTAAGGCCCGGTAGTACCTGAAAGACCCAAATGAAAAATGAAGCAACTTCATAGATAAGCTACATAGATACTTTTTAACAAATATATTTTTGTTGCAAATAAATAAGTTTTCATGTTATTCTATTTATAATCTATCTATCTATAATCAGTAGAGTTTCTAACCTACAGAAAGCAGACTGAGATCGTACGGACACGTGATGAGAAGACCAGAGGATCATGTTGTAAAGACAGCTTTAAGCCTACCAGAGAACAAGAGAGGCAGAGGGCGTTCTCCGTCGACATGGTGGACCAGTATGACAAAACTCCTTAAGAAGGAGCAATTACCCGACAACCCTTGACAGAATGTCTTGGCGCCGTGAGATAAGGATAGCCGACCCTACTTAAAGTAGGATAAGGCACGGAAGATGAAGAGTAGAGTTTCTAACCTATTGTTAGGAACGGCTAATTAGGTACCTTATGGGTTTAGGAGAAACTTCGAAACGTTATAAATAATTGCACAATATTGTAACTGAAATAACTGAAGTGAACGCCTGGCCCATTTTCAATGTTTGTAATTATTCAGATATTAATATTACAATCGGGTCTTATTACTCATTTAGAAATTAGACTTCCTTATTAACTACGAAGCGAATTGTAATGTAATTGTTCATATGAAAAGCTAATTTAATTACACTAAACCCACTAAACTAGTTTTTATTTTTATAATAAACTAGCTGTCTCGGCAAACGTTGTGTTGCCATTTAAATTATAATAAAAAATAGATGTTGTTCGATTCTCACACCTAAAGAAATATACAATAAAAATTATACAAATCGGTTCAGTCATTTGGGTGGAGTTTGGCAACTAACACCGCGGTACGATTGACATCAATATTTATACGATACTAACGTCACTCAATTGTTTTGCCTTCCCCGGAACCTGTATGGGAGTTTATAGAAAAGTGTTGTTTTTAGAACTTTTCAGGCAATTTTTGTAACTCTCCGTAAGAACCATCCTCGTACTGCGAAATCCGTTCATAGCCGTTCTCGAGATTTTAGTATTTCATTATAATTATTTTTAAATATATGGGCTGAAATAAACGTTTATTGTTTAACTACCTGTGCCACGCGGTAACACACGGTAAGTCTTGTCCTGATTCCTTGGAAATATCAAAATAACAAGTAGCCTATAAGCCTTTCTTGATAAATGTACTATCCAACACAAAAATGTTTTTTCAACAAACAAACAAACTCTTTAGATTTATAATATTAGTATGGATAGTTTAAATCTGAATCTCAGTCGTTTTGGAATAGGATAATATTTTACCATACCGTACTGTGACTTTTCATTTGATATCTTAATACAATTCCTTTGCCATTTTCTACCATATTTCGTAAGCAAACCATAATATTTTTATTTCTAGGTTTACATTTTGATTGAATTATTAATTACCTTCTATATAATTTACTAGCTGCGCTCCGCGGTTTCACCCGCGTAAGTCCCGACCCCGTGGGGATATCAAAATGAAAAGCTTCCTAGATAAATGGACTATCCAACACAAAAAGATTTTTTCAATTCGAACCGGTAGTTCCTGAGATTAGCGCGTTCAAACAAACAAACAAACTCTTCAGCTTTATAGTATTAGTATAGATTTTATGTTTTAAACTAATATACAGGGTTATTTGTAATTGTATAAGAAAGTGTTAGAGAGCTACTACTGTGCACCTTAACATTCAACGTTTGTTCTACAAAATTCGGACATTTGCCGATTTTTTTGGGGTAATATTAGGCAGTGCAGGTTATTTTTAATTAAAAGTAATTCATACTTAGATCAGTCGATAAAACTTACATGTATAATATTAAGGTTATTGACCCCTCCGTGTAAGTAACAGCTGATTTTCGAGTAGACATAACTACAAAATTTTCCGAAAATTGACTATTGAGATGCACAGAAGTGCCAAAGTAAATTGAACTTTCAAAATTATTAGAACTATAAAAATCATTAGATTTAGCTTAGGGTGACTAAGGAGCTGACCGCTACCTCGGACAGCTGATAATCTTACGGACTACATTTGGACTTTTAATTTATTACTTTACATTTTCATAGTGCGTGGCCTGCACTGGGCGCTTGAAAATATTATTAAGGCATAATATTTTCAATTGGCATTTTTTATATAAAATATTTTTTAATTTATAAATAGACTAGTAAATTCGTAAATAAGGTAATTATAACATTTTAGTATTAATTAATTGAATTGTAGTTTATGTAAATACTTAAATTTTTCTTTATTTTTATTTCAAATTTATTTTATTTTTTATTTTAAAAAGTAGATTTTTCAATTGAATTTACGTTTAATGCTATTTGAATTGAATTTAAATAAAAAACTAATAAAAACCATCAGTCCAAAAATATTCACATTCCGGGAATCGAGCCTGTTATGTAAACCTTCCAGTTAATTGGTCTCGATTGCCACAACCTTATCAAGATCAACAGATAACACTTGCGATTGTGAATTCTTCCTTTTGATAATTCTAAGATTTTATTAAGATATTTAAGATTAGATTGATATTTAACCGACTGCCGGAGAGTAATGATTTTTCTCTCTCAGTTTCTCGTAAAAATTACCAAGCTAGAAATCGAAATAAAAGATTACTAGCAGCGCTCCGCGGTATCACCCGCATAAGTCATAATCCCGTGGGAAAATCAAAATAAAAAGTAGCCTATAGCCTTCCTCGATAAATGGACTATTCAACACAAAAATATTTTTTCAATTCGAACCAGTAATTTAGGAAGTGTAAAATTATTTTTGTTTCAAAATTCTTTAGTTCAGGAACTATTGGTTCGAATTGAATAAATCTTTTTGTGTCAAAAATTCCTTTTGCGCTAAACTCAGGAGATCAGCGCGTTCAAACAAACAAACTCTTTAGCTTTATAATATTAGTATAGATATTGTCAACCGCGCTCTAGAATATTGTGAACCGCGCTCTAGAATATAATTTTCCAACTAAACTAATAAAGTCTTTGAAAGTATCCGAAATATAAATAACTGTGTAATTAACAATAATGAACAGTTAATTCATTAAACAAGACTTTAATTTACGGGATGGTTTCAAAGGCTTTAAAAAGTTTTAAGTAGTCAGAAAATTATGTTCTAAAAGCTTATTTTTAAAAGCGCATTTTAATGTTAGATTTTGATTTCTAACTTGTTATTTTTTTATTCTTTTTAGAGTTCCGTGCCTCAAAAGGTAATAAAGGAACCCTTATAAGATCACTTTCTTGTCCGTCTGTCTGTCTCTCTGTCTGTTTTTTTTAGTATTTGTTGTAATCGCGGCAACTGAAATACATCATATGTGAAAATTTAACTGTTTATTACGTTTGATTACAGACAGTGGAATCTTAATAGTAGGGTCGCGTTTTTACCCTTTGGGTAAGGAATCCTAAAAATTAATTTGGTGGACCTTTACTTCCATATTTTATTACACAAAAATCGGTTGATAATCAAAGAAGATATGCTCGAACATCCATAAAAAAATACTTACAACCGAATTGCATATAAACAATAAATAATCCATACAACCAAATTGCATACAAACAATAAAAAAATACATGCAACCGAATTGCATAAATACAACCGAAACATCCTCCTTTTTTGAAGTCGGTTAAAAGTAAGCTTTCATTTGACCTCATCTCACATAATAGAAAGCGAAGATGAGGTCGATTATGTAGCATGCTCGCATAAGGCATCACTTTAATAGAAAAACAGCGAGACTATGCATTGGCGCCGCCTAACAGATGATGAATAACCGATTACACGCATAACTAACGATTATTAATAATCTATTTACACGAGCGAGCTTCCGTCGTGAACATAATTATAATAATCATATATTCATAGAACAATGTTTATATGCTTTTAATAACCTGCGACTAGACACAAGACGTCCGCGTCGTTTGTCGCGACATAGTTTATTCACTTTTTTACAGCTTTATGTAGTTTTCATTGTAATTTAATTACTTATTTAATTCATAAACTAGCACTCAATACATTAATTGAATTGCCTTGAATAAATCTCTATCAATTAATTCATTTAATTAATTTATCAAATAACAACCAGACACAATAAGGGTACGACTATGCCAGAGATACATCGTCGTCGCAAATCGCACATGGGAGTCGCAGCACGCCAGTCAACATTCTTTTCATTTCCTTAAAATAAGTTTGATTTTGGTAATTTTTTTTATTAATATTGTACAAGTTGTGGCCCGCGACTTCGTATGCGTGGTAGCTTTGTTTTATATACTAAGAACTTCCTCTTAAATCACTCTATCTAGCAAAAAAAACCGCATCCGCGAGCCCTTTTACACATCTAAGCATACATAGGGACAGACAGACACGGGAAGCGACTTTGTTTTATACTACGTAGTGATTGTGTAATTGATGCCACTTATCGAAAACTAGATGATAATCATTATTTGAAATCATCCCACCGGATGGGAAGCGCTATCGCGCATGGGTGTCTGTACTGACTTGTCGGGTCGCTCTCGAACGTTCACTTGAGTATGAAGCGGCGTTGCGCCAGTGGAATTTGGCTCATAATTTGACCAATCATCAGCCTGATCACACCGTTAAAACCATCGTTGACAATTTAAAAACAAAATATTTTGTTTTCATACATTCATCTACCGTGTCTGAACCAGAGCCTAGGATTCACCTAGCAAAAGATAGACAAATATTCAAATTAAATAGATATTTTAATATGTACCTACATACCTGAGTAAATAGTGTATGAATTGCAAATATTATGGTAAGGCGGCAAGTTGTAAATAAAATCTGTTTACATTTTCATACAATTTCATGATTTATGCAGGTTTACCACGCAAACGAAACCGTGGTTTAGCATGTAGGTAGGTAATAAAGTTTGTTTACTTTGGTTAGCATTTGAATACTCAAACGAACTAAACCTAAGTACTTTTGCTAGGTGAATCCTACCTAGGTATAGTTGGTGATAGGATAAGCACTTAATTGGGGTTGTACAAATTTTCTTACCTATGGTTTTTATTTTATTTTCCGTAAATATATATAGTCCAGCAGCCCTCGAACGTTTTTTTAACCTTCCATTTTCGTTTTCGTGAGCAGGTTCAGTTCGACGAGACGCCCAAGTTTCTTCCTCTGACGATTCTTGATACAGGTAGCTAATGTAGTGCGCAGGTATAAAGCATGTCGATTTCGTGGGGTGTCGAAATTGTCTAATAACAGTAAATTTCTTATTTGAATATCGAGGTAATTAGATGATAAACTCGGAACAACAATTGTCCTTTTTATCAAGATATTTCCACGGAGTCGGGAGATACGCGGGTGAAACCGCGGAGCGCTGCTATTGTGTTCATAATTTCGCTCACATTTTGATGCAAAATACGTTTTTTAAGACATTATTTGTTGGTACACTTGAACGTTAACTCAGGCCAATAATGATCTGTCAATAAATCATTTAAATAGCCTACTGACAAACTGATTGACAATCTAACTGTCATAGTAGTAGATGTTATCAGTTATTGATAAATGCATAACACTAATGAAAAATGAAAATTTATTTTATTGTATAGTTAATTACAAAATGAATTTATATGGAGCAATATTTTTTGTTAGGTATGTATAAACAAATACTATTTATATACTAACTTATATCTTATATATATAAAAATCTTGTGTCACGATGTATGTTGCCAATAAACTCCAAAACTACTGAACCGATTTCAATCAAATCTCACATGTACCCGTTTTTTGGTATAACTTACTGGATGGGATAGTTATCATCTCAATTATTCGCTTATGTCGTAAATGTAAACGAATAAAATGTATCAATTAATGGTTTCTTAAACAAGTGTTTATTTACTGTAGTTTTATGAAGTTCTCATAGATGGCGGTGTACGTTGATTCATTGATAAAATTCTTCAATATTGTTTCACATCTAGGTTGCAAATACACCCAATAGATGGCGCTGTGTTCGGGACTTACTTTACTTAATATATTAGCCGTCGCCATACAGCGAGGTAACGCGGCCAGTATTCTCGGCTCCTTTGCACCGGGTGCGGTCAGGGGCGGTATTTGAATGACGCTTAATTTTTATTTTAAATTATAATATTCTACTGGCTAAATTTAAGTACTAACTTATTTATATATTCTATCAACTTATATATTTGTATATCTTATATTTGCCTATATATATAAATAAGAAAAAAACTCATTACGAAATCTCTTAAACTACAAGAGACCTAGGAGAATCTGAAACTTCGCTTTTCAAAAAAAGATTTTATTTAATCGAGGCGCCCGTTTTAAATGGAACCTCCATCGTTGATTAAAAAAAACCTAATTAAAAATGACAGTATTTTGATGTATAAAAATCGGCCAAGTGCGAATCGGACAAGTCCGATTCCGGGTTCCGTACTATGTTGTATAGAAACCTCACTTAAAATTTAATTTTCCTGTGTTATAAGGGGGCGTCCATAAATTACCTGAGGTGTTTTTTTTATTTTCTGTCCCATTTCTGTTATAATTTTAGGCACGCCGCCGCCGCCGCCGGCTTTTATGTCGGCGTAATCGGCGCGACATTAAAAAAGTAATCTTGAGTTTTAGTTTCGAAATTGCTCGGTTTGCCGACAATATGGGCGAACTCCGTACAGCCCCCTTAGACACGATTTCTTTCCATTAGCGATATCTCCAATTTATGTATAAAGTTAACATATATCATTGTATGAAATTGGCGTAAGATGAAGAAAGTCTACCATTTTATTTCTCTAACGCTATACGACGTTGTCTTATGTCAATTTCATACAAAAAGAAAAAGCTAAAAAAAGTCCGTCATGTCGCTTTCATTATCGCCTACTGCGCCGATTACGCCGCCGTCGCCGACAAATTATACGTCACACGCCGCCGCCGATCAAAAACTCATCGGCGCACATCTCTAGTAAGTACCTATGCTAAGTGTAACAATTTGTATTGGAAGAGACAAAGTGGTTGCCCGTCCGCATTTCTCTAACGGTTCTATAAATTAATTCAGTTAAATTGTAATCTGACCGTCCGAGAGGACATCGCTATTCCTTTTCAATGTTAATTTCACTCTCTAATAGAGAAATTTGTGTAAATGTTTGTACGTTTATGGATAAATAGTGATTTGTTAAGCGATTTCAAAAAAAATTTAACCGGCCTAGTGCAAGTGTGGCTGTATGGAGCCTCACTTAATTTTGTTTATTTTTTAGTATTTATTGTTATAGCGGCAATAGAAATACATAATATGTAAAAATTTAAACTGTCTAGTTATCACGGTTCATGAGATACAGTCTGTTGACAGACAGACAGGCGGACAGTGGGTGGAGTCTTATTAAAAGGGTAAGTTCCGTTTTTACCCTTTGGGTATGGAACCCTAAAAAGGAGCTTTTTCTATACTAATATTATAAAGCTGAAGAGTTTGTTTGTTTGTTTGTTTGTTTGAACGCGCTAACCTCAGGAACTACTGGTTCGAATTGAAAAAATCTTTTTGTGTTGGATAGTCCATTTATCGAGGAAGGCTATAGGCTACTTTTTATCCCGAAATTCCCACGGGATCAGGAGTTACGGGGGTGAAACCGCGGAGCGCTGCTAGTAAAACACTATAAACAAAGCCAGATTTAATAACTAGTTTATTTTATACCGCTGATTTGTAAACGTGACTTAAATCGATACTTAAGTTTAACGGGCTTTTAATTCAAGTTATTAAGTGTGGGTTAAGTGATACTTATTGTTATAGCTTAGCGTGGGGCACGCGAGAGAGTCAATCGTGTTACTTATTTTCTGTCAAGTATAAACACTGAATCGACGTTTTCATATGGGTGCAAACCGAATACTTTCAAGCAAAAAAACAACTTGCAAAAGAAAAATAAATAAATATTTTTAAAATTACGGAGAATTACTCTTAAATTTAGTCAATTTCCAAGATATGGCACCACCATTTTTGCACAATTTTTAATAGACATAGGTACTGGTGAATTAGGGTAATTTTTCCCGAAATTTAAAAAAAACATTATTTAGTTATCATACTAATTTTATTTATTTGTCAGTTCTTTCGTCACGCTCAAACAACTCGATATAAATGAAAATTGGCAATTGGGTATTTGAGGGAATGGACAAAAGTTACTTATGATTTCGAAATTCCCGCGGGATCGGGACTTAGGTACACGTGTGAATTTCCCGATCCTGATTGTGAGCCTCCTCCTTTTTTTGAAGTCGGTTAAAAAGCGAGTTATACACCATTTTCAACTATGATTATATCTGCGTTGAATTTTACAAATATGTAAATCAAACAAATTAATCTTAAAACTTACACGATCTTCTTTTAAATATAATTAGGTATTAAATATTAAATAGCAATACAAACAAAGTAAAACATAAGTTCCTAATGGCGCGTTGCGAAAGGGGGCTAGACGGAAAAAAATAAGACCAAAAGTTATAACGACACTTTTTGATTTTATTACAATTCCTTCACTAATTAATCGAAAGAAACTTCGTTCCATCCGGGTGTCCCTTGACACCTCTCAAGTTTTTCATTTGAAAATTTAAAATGGTTGCAAAATGAGCATTTTGTCCCTTATCTGGCAACCCTACTTGGTTTGTAGTTCTAATTACGAGTTGGATCAATCTCTATCGAGAGTGTAAATCACGGTTGTTAACGAGTATTTCGCGCCCGTTTCTGACATAATGGTCATTTCGCATGTCGATCGAGACTTGAGGAAGTCGATGGAAACAACTTGTCTTACAGGGAATTCTATTATTGAAGTTATTGGACTACGTGACTTCTTGGTCCATTTTAAGGGACTTTAACGCGGACGAAGTCGCTGACAAAAGCTAGTTAATATTATAGTAGGGATAGATTATCTTATGTGTCTAGTCTGCTTTAAAAAACAATGAAACTATGCCGGGCGGCCGACCACCAATGATTTTTTTCTTATAAATGTATGTGTACTAATTGACATTTCTCTTACGATGAAGGAAAACATCGTAATGAGTCTTAGTCATAACCTCCAGACGTTTGACGAGTTCTTTCTCTAGACACGGTCGACTAAGCTGAGAGGGTAGTAAAGATGCTGGGCAAGCCTACTCCATTCTCACACAAAAAGACCCAACCAAAGAGGTTGTAGATATACAAGTACAAGTAGTACAAACACATCACAATTACTCATAGAGATTAAATATGACCAGTCTTCTATACTGATATTATAAAGAGGAAAGATTTTTTTTACTTGTAACGAATAGGCTCCGGAACTACTGGACCGATTTTTATGAAACTTAGTATGAGGATACATTGACACATTGGAAATAACATAGGCTACTTTTATCCCGATATTCCCACGGTATCGGAAATTACGCGGATGAAACCGCAGAGCGAAAGTATGATGCCATAATCTTAAATACCTTGCGGTTTCCTACTTAAATCTCAATCGTAAAAATCTTATTTTTAGTCGCCCAGAAATAAAAAATACAAGAAAATAACATGTTGATCTGTCGGTGTCTCTTTATATAAACAAATACGTCTGAAGTGTTTCAAATTGTCTGAAATATCGAACACGACCCTTTTTGGAAAGTATCCAAACATTTTTCCTTTGCTAATTGAATGATTGATTAACTGACTTAAGTATTTGAGATTTTAATTAATAGGGCTAGTAATTAATTGGTCTTTAAATTATGTTTAGTGTTCTTACATTTTTGAGCAGTTTTGGATTCTGAGAAAGTTGATAAGTACTATAGTTTTCATTTCAAAAAATGAAGGCCATTCGTCGCCCATATTTAATTTTGTATGTTCGCCAATTACTTGAAGACGGCTCAACCGATTGAGATGATTATTTTTATTTTAGAAAGGTGACAAGTGTGGACAATGGTGGTCTCAAAAAAAATATGTTTGAGATTTGTGGCACTGGTCAAGAGGGTGATTTTGCTACACTGTTTTATTGAAAATCTGCCCATATGCTAATCGGTCCAGTTGCTACTGAGCCATTTTGAAATTATCGGAATCACGGCGTGCTCCCAGGTTTAACCGTAACCACGATCGGTGCAACTCGATCGAAACGTCAGATAAATATTAAAAACAACTAATAGTTATAACGCGATCGCGACCAGTGCTTATAGAATGAACTCATGCTTATTATTTAACAAAACATATAATAATTTAGTTGGAGACATCTCATTTGCTTGTAGGTAATACTGTAATACTTCTATGTAATATGTTTTATCGTAACTGGTTAGAATTCCAAGGAGCCATTAACCCAAAACAATACAATATTGTGGTTTAACGGACTATGGATTATAATATTAATATGAAATTGTTTTACATAATACAACATAATCACCTATGTGGGTACTTACCTGTTAAACTGAAGATTTTCAGATTTTAATATTCAAAATATGCTTTTTCGTAAATATGGCTTATTGCTTATTTTTTAACCAACTTCAAAAATAGAGGAGGTTCTCAATTCGTGAGGGGTGGATCCTCACCTCAGGGGTGAGGTGAGGATCTGATGAGGATCTTCAGAGTGATGAACTGCACCTCTAGCGAGCAGCAAATTGCTCAGTTTTTTAAGATTTCCAGTACAATTGAACTTTAAACTAAAAAGATTGATGGAGCATCTGAACTCACCTTCTCATCACAAAACTCCTCAATGAATTTTTCATAGACAATAGAAATATGCACTAAAATATACACCATCATCACCAGCAAAATTTGGAGTCGGGCAGCCAAACTATTAAATTAAACGTAAAACTGGGAGACTTTAAATTTGGTGTTGTAATTTTTTATAGTAGTCGGTTAAAAATATAGAAGTCAGTAAAATTCTATACTAGAGAACTTGGCTACCTACTTCCTTTTTGCTATGTATCTACCTAAACATAGCAAAAAACAGAATCCAATAAAATCCAGCACCAACGTCTGGCACATAAGTGCACAATGTAACTACTGATTTACATTACAGCTTCACATAAGTCACATATCTATTCTATTCTATTATATTCTATTCAAGTTTCATAATAAAGTATAAACCGACATTATTTATATACAAACAACCACAAAGAAACATCAATTTATGTCAAAGTATTTAAATTCTTCCGGGTTTCTTGCATGAGATGAATTGTGTAGAAAATTGAGTTATTTAACCTATTAAAGGATATTGCTTTCAGCTAATTTAAAGGCAGGTTGCAATCTCTCTTGGGATGGCAATGCCGCCAATCCGTTGTAAAAAATAATGATTGCGACCCGTGCCACAGATGTCGTGAAATAAGGTACTTGCGGGTAATAAGGGCCACCTGCCATATTAATATTAACTAAATATTTCGTAAAAATAGGGAAAACCCTTGATAATCAGGCCGTTAGAATTCGAAAATTATTAAAAACAAAAACTTGAGAGGTGTCAAGGGACACTCGGATGGAACGAAGTTCCTTTCGATTAATTAGTGAATAATAGTTATAATTTTTTTTTATTATTAACAAATATATAAAAATCAATTGCTGTTCGTTAGTCTCGCTAAAACTCGAGAACGGCTGAACGGATTTATCTTATCTTGGTCTTGAATTATTCGTGGAGGTCTAGGGAAGGTTTAAAAGGTGAGAAAAAATGACAATTCCTACGGGATCGGGACTTACGCGGGTAAGACCGCGGGGCGCAGCTAGTTAACAAATATAATGTAATATAAACTTAATCGTTATATATATCGAATACCAAATAAAGTAACAATCTCTATATATTATATAAAGGGAGTCTCAATATAATGACAATGGTAAATCCTTTAACGCAAAATAGCAGAATAAGGCCCCAGGTTTTATGATAAAATGCATCACTATTTAATCAAAGTTTAATTATTTAAGAAAGTATAGTGTAGTGCAGGCAAGTGAAACCATTGGTAAAAGTTATAGACAAAACTATATTGTAAACATAGTAATTTGATATTGTTTCGCACCTGCACTGATATGAAGATGTGTCAAGGCCAAGGTTACACAGGAATCAATACTGTATTAGAAGGTCATGTGACGTGATATGTACCTAGTTTAATTATTATAAAAACCCCTGCTTTTACTCAATAAATATTCAGTAAACACCATATATTCAAAGTGTTAAAAACTCCATCTATCCACTCATCACAAAAGTAAACTCACAAAATGATCTTTAATTGCGACTCAGACTCCTGTAATGAACCGCATTATCTCTGGCAGTCATCTCTCGTTGCACTATTAAACCCCTTCCTATAACATTTGCATAACGATTAGCACCTTAATAAGTATTCTCGATTGCGCAACTCGATTATCATGTATCGATTATAATCGATGTCATTTTAATAACGTTTATTTAATCGATATTGTAATGGAGTATGAAGATTGATGTTTTTTATCGGAAGAATAATTCGATTAATTATATTTTTCGTTGAAAAATTACGGAGCTTTTATCAAAGCGGTTTTTCAACTTTTGGAAATTCGTTCACTTTTTGGTTTTTGAGGTAAGCAAATAATTTTAAAGCGAAAATTAGCTGATTTTTAAAAAATAAGGCTACTTTAGACTTAAAACAGTCGATAAAACTTTAAAAAAGTAGAATCTTATGGGTTAATGATCTCTCCGTATAAGTGACAGCTGATTTTAAGGTAGGAAACATAACTTCTAAATCGAAATAAATGTTTGAATTTCCAAAAGTCGTAGAACAAAAGTTGTTTATTCAGGTGCACAGAAATAGCCATTTAAACCACTTTCATAAATTAATTATTATTAGATTACATTCCTACGTAAGTGTGTTTTTCTTCCTTGTAGTTTTGAGTT
Organism: Idaea straminata; assembly: GCA_951213275.1. NCBI lineage: Eukaryota > Metazoa > Arthropoda > Insecta > Lepidoptera > Geometridae > Idaea > Idaea straminata. Next base: position 2,776,238 of record OX577862.1, read on the forward strand.
AGAATTTCGAAAACAGTTTTAACAAGACATGTAACAGATCAGTTGTAAGTAACAAATTCAAATGTAAAACATTTATTCAGCATATTAAAGTAAAACAGGTTGCTTTCTCCAGCTAAATTAATCTACAAATAGAGTCCATTTGATTTCCTATGACTCGATAGTGAGTTGATAAGGCTTGCAATGTCTTTTAAAATCTACGCCCACTGTAGAGAAAGACTCGGTAGCAACTGGACAGATTCACAACTGGACACATTAACAACTGGACAAATTACTAACTGGACAAATTACTAACTGGACAGATTCACAACTGGACAGATTACTAACTGGATAGATTCGCCACTGGACAGATTACCAACTGGATAGATTCGCAACTGAACAGATTACCAACTGAATAAATTAGCAACTGGACAGATTCACAAATGGACAGTTTACTTACTAGACAGATAGCTTTGTAAGCATTGAACCGCTTAGGCATTTTGGTTTGGCAATCTTGAGGATTCTACTTACATGTTTTATTATTTCAAAAAAGTAGAATAGAACTTTAATTTAAGCCTGATGAATCAAAAACGAGACAAACTCGAGTTTTATTAGACTTTTCCTACGTTTTAGTTAAGTCGTGCGTAGGACTACCCGACTTAACTAGACTAGCATTGTTTGTGTATTTTTCTTTTTAAATGTTGTATATTTTTACATAGTATAAAACAAAGTCACTTTCCGCTGTCTGTCCCTATGTATGCTTAAATCTTTAAAACTACGCAACTGATTTTGATGCGGTTTTTTAAATAGATAGAGTGATTCAAGAGAAAGGTTTATATGTATAATACATGCATAATATAGCCGTGCGAAGCCGGCACGAGTCGTTAGTAATGATACATAGTGTTATAAAATAGCTTTATTAACATTATAAATACAAAAATTAAGTACCAGTTAGTCAAATAACCCGCCCCTTATCGTGAATAGCGATGGCTAACCTCTGCGCCAGAAATGAGCCGGAGCGGGAGTCTGCCCCATTCCCCCTAATCCTAACACCCAACTCTTTAACCAATATTTTGGTGTCGTCTTAAAAATAAATAAATAATAATTTACCCTTCGATGAGAAACTATCGAGAACTCACAATAGGGGTGTAAACTAGGAAGCCGCTCGCCGCGGGCCGAATGAATGAAGCTGGTAGGCGTTTTAAAGGCACATTAGCAGTAAACAATATCATTATTAAGATCTAATTAGGTTTAGTAGTCTTCTATTAACCTTTGGAGTTAAAGGATTGACTTCTGACCTTAATAGTGCTTTATACACAGGAGCTTGTGATGGTGTTTTGTTCCTTGTCTTTGGAGTAATACTATCACAAGGACCTTAGTCCCATCACAAAGACTTTAGGTCCCATCACAAGGACGTTGAGTACATCATAAGGACCTTGGTCCCATGAAAAGGACGTTGATTCCTTCATAAGGACCTTGGTCCCATCAAAAGGACGTTGATGCCATCACAAGGACCTTGATCCCATCAAAAGGACGTTGATTTCATCATACCTATCACTGAATTTAAAAAAAAAATATTGTTATCTTTTAGAAATCCCGGAACATCCATATTAATATCAACATTTCAATGCAAGTACATAAATAACTCTACCTAATTCCGACCTCTGGTAATGATACATAGTTTTATAAACAAATAAATAAATAATAATTTACCCTTCGATGAGAAACTATCGAGAACTCACAATAGGGGTGTAAACTAGGAAGCCGCTCGCCGCGGGCCGAATGAATGAACCTGGTAGGCGTTTTAAAGGCACATTAGCAGTAAACAATATCATTATTAAGATCTAATTAGGTTTAGTAACATTCTATTAACCTTTGAAGTTAAAGGGTTGACTTCTGACCTTAATAGTGCTTTGTACACAGGAGCTTGTGATGGTGTTTTGTTCCTTGTCTTTGGAGCAACACTATCACGAGGACCTTGGTCCCATCACAAGGACTTTAGGTCTCATCACAAGGACGTTGATTACATCATAAGGACTTTGGTCCCATGAAAAGGACGTTGATTCCTTCATAAGGACCTTGGTCCCATCAAAAGGACGTTGATGCCATCACAAGGACCTTGGTCCCATCAAAAGGACGTTGATTCCATCATACCTATCACTGAATTTAAAACAAAAATATTGTTGTCTTTTAGAAATCCCGGAAGATCCATATTAATATCAACATTTCGATGCAACAGGAGTTTGTGATGGTGTTTTGTTCCTTATCTTTGGAGCAACACTATCACAAGGACCTTGGTCCCATCACAAGGACTTTAGGTCCCATAGCAAGAACGTAGATTACATCATAAGCTCCTTGTTATGGGTCACAAGCACGTTGATTCCATCACATGGACTTAGGTCTCATTACAAGGACGTAGATTCCATTATAAGGACCTTGGTCCCATCAAAAGAACGTTAATTCTATCACAAATACTTGATTCCATTATAAAGACCTTGGTCCCATCACAAGAACGTTGATTTCATCAAAAGAACGTTGATTTCATCAAAAGAACGTTGACTCCATCAAAAGAACGTTGATTCCATCTTAAGGACCTTGGACCCATGACAAGGACCTTGATCCAATCAAACGGGCGTTGATTCCATCACAAGGACCTTGGTCCCATCACAAGGAACTTGGTCCCATCAAAAGGACGTTGATTCCATTACAAGGACCTTGGTCCTTAGTGAAATAGTCAGTAGGAATAAATGTTCCTATCGATCAATGGTCAATGTTTAATATGACATTTTTCTGCCATCTTTCTTATTCTTTCTTTCATATTTTTTTATTTCTCTACTTTTTCATTGAAAAAATCTTCCCTATAGTCATTAAAATGTCAGTTTAACCCTTGGTAGCCGATAGATGGTTTATTGATTTCGACCAGTAAACTATGTAATTAAAATGTATCTATTTTGTAACTAGAAGGAATTTTCTCATCAACACAGCGTCTTCTCATTCAAGGTGGCAGTTTAAAAAATGTATTTTGAAATTCAATACCATATTTGAAATATTCAAATCGCTCAATATTGTAGTGCCTCGTTGTCTGTAAGGGCGCTTTCATAAACAAAATTGATAAAATGACAAAATAACTCGACGTGACGACCCAGGTGGCACAATATTCACCATGCCAGGCTGCCAAACGTAAGGTTGCGGGTTCGATTCCCGCCTCAGACAAGTATTTATGCCTACATATTTGTCTGTGGTCTGGTTGTTTTTGTGTATTATAAGTATATATTTACAAAATAAAAGTATATCCGTTGTTTAGCACCCATAACACGAGTCTAGTTACTTAGCTTGGGGCTAGATGGTGATGTGTGGAATGTCCTGCAATATTTTTTATATTAATATTAATTTAAGTACTGACAGTATTAGAATTATCGTAAAATACCTACTGCATCAAAAAGTAATTTATTTACCATCCTACATTGTAATATTAAATACCTAAAAAGAGGAAATATGCTACGTTCTTTTTTTGTTTGTATACGAAAAGGTTTCAAAACTACTGGACCGATATTGATGAAACTTAATATGAGTATACATTGAATTCTTGTGAGTAACATATTATGCTACTTTTTATCGCGATAAGCGGGTAAAACCGCGAAGCGCTGGTAGTTTTATATAACTTTAATATTATAGGCAGGTAAGTACATCCAAATTACAATCAAAAATATATCTTCTTAGATCTTTTGATGAAAGTATTTCGTATTAAAAGTTTATCAAAATGTCCGTAAAGATCTATAAATTGTATAGAAAATTTGAATAAAAACATTTTTTTTACAAAAATTACCGGAGAACCTGCAAAAATTAGTTATAGACGGCTGGCATTTTGTGTTTGCCGGCTAGCTCCGCCACTCGCCGCACCGCGAAAAGTTTTGTGTAAACAAGCGCCCTTTATTGATTTTTTCGCACCACATGAAAGATACCTTTTCTTAATATGCATAAATATTAAATTATGAACTGTCTGTACGTTTATAATGTTTGCTTATGCATTTTAATCGATCTGATTATGTTTTAATGTGTTTAATGCAAAATGTATTAAAACCTGCGCACGCGCATATGGTTCGAGCGACAAGCGTCGGCGATATACAGTGTTTGTTTTCAATACTTCATATTTTAACAATTTTTCAGCTAACATTACAAGAAACATTTTTTCTTAAAAATTTGAGTAATTTAGGCTTTAGAAAAAAAAAATTTGAATTCATCAAGCAAAATTAGCCGTAGCTTATTTTATTTTGGCTCATTTTGCCTAAGCACTCAGTGTTTAACATTTTTTTGCAATAGTACGTTGTTACCCTAGGTGTGAAAGTCACTCATTGAGTCCCGAGACGGAGTTTGGCGCCCGAGCGTAGCGAGGTCGCTAATAGTTCGAGGGACTTAATGAGTCTTTTACCCGAGGTAAACACTGTGCTTTTCATTACGAATAATACATAAAAAGTTTTCATAATAACGAGAGTGAATGAGAGACTCCATACTACCTCTGGCAGTAAGCATGAGGCGTGTGAAGCCATAATTGTTATTCTTTGGTGTTACCTAAAGCAAGGAGGTTAGGTTTTTGAAGTTCCTAATGTGTAATGATACTGATACTGGCTACAAGCACATTGCACAAGCCGCGCCGAGCCGTAATTTGACATGACAGCTGTCAGTGAATTGTGTGTGTGTCCGTTCAGTGAACCGATTTTCCCTAGGGCTGAAAGTTTTTCTTTCTACACGCTCTTCAGACATCTTTAGACCTACTTTCGGAGTATGAGTAATGAAAACTAATATTTACTGCGGTCTCGGTGTTTGTCAGTACCAACAAATAAATAAATATTGCAGGAAAATTCACACAGCGCAATCTAGCTTAGGAACTAGGCTTGTGTTATGGTAGCTAGACAGCAGATAAAATGACTTACTCCCATCGGCCCCGCTAGCTCTGCCCCGTCAACGGGGCAGATAAAATACTTAAATCCTTTTTTTCCTTTTTAAATGCTTTTATTTAACTTGCAATGTATATATGTATGTAAGTATGCATGTATGTATGTTTGTTCGGGTCAAATCTTGTTCTTTACCCGCTTATTACCTAACAAAAGTATATTCTAAATGACATGAAGCAGTTAAAGAAACAAACACAAAACAGCCTTCGAAATGAGACAGTTTACATCACAAACTGTATAAATAAACCTTTAAATAAATTAGTTAACATGTTTCCCGCTGGTTTACCCGCCTTCAGTTACGTCAGTTGTCAATTAGACTGTGAAAACTTGCCACAATACACGACCTGTATACGTTCGAATAAAATAAACATTGAAATAAAATTGCAGACACACAGTATAACTCCAAAACTTCTATTATTAAATTTCAAATATTTACATTGAAATTTAAATTGAAGAGAACAAGAAGAAAAGTTCAAGAGTCTTTCAACTCATATGAATTTATTAGACAAACATTTTTAGAATGAAAACATTCAAATAATAGTAAATTTAGAACTCTACGGTGGGTTTGCAATTGTGTTGCCGACTGTACCTATACAGAATGTTTTTTTTATTTGGGCCTTCATTTTCTAAACTTTAAGAGGTAGCGAAAACTGCTGAATTTTTTTAAAGCGCCATCATTAGATTTTTCGAAAAATAAATTGTTAATTTAATTTATTTCTGTTTCTTTCGAGGAACTGATCTCTATCAACGCTATCGATTGGTATAAAAATATAAGATGATATTTTATTTTTTGGAAAATGAACAAATTATTTGGCTAGATTAGTAACTTGTAATAAAAAATGTACCTAATGATGGGGTTTAAGTTTTTATCAGAATCGGGCATGCAACTCCTTTCAACGTTGTTATCTATATATTGTAGTTTAGGACAAATTTACCCATGTATCCTAGAGAGTTGCACTTTTCGAAGACAACAATAATAGAGTTGCAATATAAATCAAAAGGCTAGCGACGTCCATGGCGTTAAATATGTACTAAATTACTATAATAGGATGCTATATTCTATGTGAAGACTACTTACCTCAGGCCTTGGGAGTAATAATCGCATATTCTTATACTTAAGACGTTTAACAGACGAGCGATTTCTGTGCAACTCTGCCGTCACTGCCTTATGACTGTGACTGAATGGTTGCGCCACGTGGTTTCCCCCGAGTAACTTCCGTTCCCGCGGGAGTTTTGAGATCAAAATTCCTTCTCCATCCCCTAAACTATCACTATGTCGATTTTCATCCAAATCGATCCAGTCGTTTGACCGTGAAGACAAACAAACAACAAATAAATAAACTTCGGATTTATAATATAGTTAGAAAGGTTGGTTAGTAATGTAATTAGTTATTAGGTTAGTTAGAATTTCAATAAAAACTTAAAATAAATAGAAGTTTTAAAAATAAAAAACATCCTCTATTGGAGAGGTCCATACAGCATCGTCTCCAAATGACTGAAAGAAAAAAAATCATTAAAAAAGTTAAAACCGACTTTTATAAGGTAAAATGCTAATAACCACTTGAAAATTTCAAAAAAAAGTTACAGGAAAGAAAAATACGCAATTTTGTGGAAGACATATTTTTTACCAAATATATTAATTCAAAAACCAAAATACTAAAGCGATTTCCAAGAAATTTCTATGGCACACATCTGTAACTATTACTTTTTTAAATCATACTGAGAAATGATGGAGTTCATAAAATAAGAAAAAAAAACGAAAATAATAACAATGAAATTGAATACCTGCCCCTGTTTTTGAACTTGGTTAAAAATAAGATTTTGTAGCTTAAAAATGTGGCACGACAAAACACACTCCCTTTTGGCTCCGTCCTAGTCGGGTAAAAAGTAGCACGTCTATGTAGTGAGCACTAAGCACGCGTCCAGCTTGGGAAGATTACAATGTCTTCCGATAGGTTCTCTAGCTAGATAAATGTTACAATAAATTAGGACGTGTGCAATACGGAAATATTATGGCACCAAAATATAGGTGCATATACCATGTGTTTCAGCGAAGGGGTTTTAATACGAGAGGGGATTGTTTTAGACGTCTAAGCAAACAAATTTGTTTTACGACTTTTGGATATTCGAAGTTTTTTTCCGATAATTCTGAGGGAATTTTTACTTGAAAATTAACTGTTTCATACAAAAACCTCGGACGAAATGTTCGAATTTCCAAAAGTTGTTCGCCTAGACGTCTGGAACAACCCCCTGTCATATAACCCCTTCGCTGAAACACATTATAAAAATATTGTGTATTTATTGACTCAAGTTACAGAGACTCATATTATTAGTAAAATACTTTTTCCTTTTTAAAATACTATGTTTTTAATAAAATAAAAAAGACAACGAATATGCGACGATGATTTTGCATCACAAAAATATTTGTGCTTGTGTCATTATCCAGGGAGGAAACAGTCGACTACGTTAGTATGGAGAGAGCTCTGGTACCGTTTCCTCTTAACGCTTACAAAGACAGAACTAAAACAACTAACAAATAGAATTAAGAGGCAATAACTGTTCAAATTGCAATCCCAACGATCGGAACTAACTCGAGAACTATTTACAATTACCATTACAATAACAATCGATTCCACTAACTGGTATTAAAACAACAGCTTACTGCATTCACTAGGGATGGGACACGTAGGGTTTTATCGATATTATTCTTTACGAGGAGGTTGTTCTTGTTATTCTTTTAGGGGGAAGTTGTTCTTGTTATTCTTAACGAGGAGGTTATTCTTGAGAAGGAGGTTGTTCTTGTTATTCTTTAGGGGGAAGTTGTTCTTGTTATTCTTAACGAGGAGGTTATTCTTGAGAAGGAGGTTGTTCTTGTTATTCTTTACGAAGAGGTTGTTCTTGTTATTCTTAACGAGGAGGTTATTCTAGTTATTATTTACAAAGAGGTTGTTCCTGTTATTCTTATCGAGGAGGTTATTCTTGAGAAAGAAGTTGTTCTTGTTATTCTTTACGTAGAGGTTATTCTTGTTATTCTTTACAAAGAGGTTGTTATTGTTAGTCTTTATGAGGAGGTTATTCTTGTTATTCCAAGGAGGTTTTTTCTTTTATTCTTTACAAGGAGGTTATTCTTGTTAGGACGTTTAAATGTATTCATAAAAAATACGTGATAATTTGAGTATCTCCTTCTTTTTTGAAGTCGAATAACATTACGATGTAATTCGTCACGTATTACAGTGATTTTTAAGTACCTTAAAATAGGTCGTCCTTAAAGTAAGTCTTGTTTGTCTGTGTGTAATCAAGAAAATAATTGTATTTAAGTTCGCTGACTTAGGACAAACAATTTTAGTGATTGATAGATTTATGAATAATATTGATTCACGATATCTTCAAAATCCGTGATCGTTATAGCAGCGGCAGTAATTACTTGATGATCACCGATGGACAGCTTTATCGATATTTCTGTTTGGACAACGCTGTTTATTTTTGCAACTGTGAAGGAGATGAATTGAAATAATTTTGAACTGTATTTCTTTGTATCTTTGTATTTTCTTAAGGTGATGTCGAAATAAAGCCCACCAATTTTTTTTTAATAAAAATGATCTAGTCGGTCATCGAACGACGAATTTGATATTAAGAAATAGTATTGCATAGATGACATGGCTTAATTATTTTTATGGATTTCATTATTGTTAGTTAAACTATAAAATCCTTTTATAGATCCCTCTTAAATATAATAATAAATAAATCATTTATTTCAGACTACAAAGGTATAGACTAACATACATATTTTATAATAATAATTGAATGTGTTAAAGAGATAGCTTAGAACTATGTTAGTAGCACTTCCATGACACAACACTTTCGTCTTAGTTTGTTCTTGTGGAATTTGTCCGTGAACACCACGTCCTTCGGCCAGAAGCTTTCATCCATAACGGGAGGCAGATAGCAGTTCGGTACTCGCACCACAAACGCCTCTTTGGTACACGAGTAATGATAGGTAGCGCCGAATCTAAATTACATTCCAAAAGAATAAATAATATTTTAAATATTCACCGACACAGGATAATCTGTACAGGATTGGTTTACTTAGCATCTAGTTAGGGTTGTCACACTCTCTTTAAACATAAAAATATTTTTGTGGTATTTACCTTTTTTTGTATCGTATACCTATCCTAAAACTCAACCACACACATTATTGATGTACAGAAACCCAGCGTACTTAAAATAAAACACATGAAATTATATTATGAAAGTAGGAAGACTTTCATATGTTTTTCCATAAAAACTCCATCATTTTTTTGACGTATAAAATCTTTCAGAAACAGTTCAGTTCGTCTCTACTGCTCTGAGCGATTTTACTCCCTGGTTACATGCAAAAATCAAATGTTATGGATATAACGTCATAAATACCGTATAATTAGTAACGGACATTAGGATTTTTTTTAAATTAGATACAAGTACAACTGAAATGAGACTTTTAAAACCGAACGATTTTAACGTTTGAAATTTTTAAGTAGTAAATAAATAATACTTAGGTACTAATCAAAATAATACTTGTACTTTATTTAAGGAATTTTAATAACACAATTCTAAAATTAGGTAAATCAAATCAAATTACACAAAATAAAAAAAATAAAAATTATTATTACAAAACAAACTAATATGACTTGTATTTTAGTTTTTACCTGTAAAGATTTCAGTGGAAATTAAAAATATTATTTAATATTTTATTGTGTCACACCCCTGAACTCATAAAAAAGGGGTGACAACTTCACAGTTTAAATTATATTCCTTGAACATCAGATAATTTCGGTGCAGCAAAGAGACGCACACCGCCATAAATAACTTAAAATATTACAATTGAAAGACATATTTATTTATTAAGATGTTAAATGTGATACAAAAAATTTATGAACTCGAATTCGGTGGTCGTTATTAGTAAAGATATTTGATCGAAGCGATTTGAGTTATTATCGATAAATTAAAATCGAAATAATTGTCCCATCTATTATAGATGTTTTAAGGGTCTAATAACTTCACTGTCTATTTTTTAAATATTGATATAGGTACTTATTATTTAGTAGATAGATAGTATATAGTAGCTAGATAAGTAAATAGATTAATCATTGAATGCGTCATACAAAAGCAAATGCATATAAAACAATTACAACTATAGCTAACTAGCTGCGCCCCGCGGTTTCACCCGCGTAAGTCCCGATCCCGTGGGAATATCGAAAAAAATATCCTATGTCCGTCTTCTGATTGTAAGCAACCTCCCCACCAATTTTCAGCCAAATCGGTTTAGCCGTTCCCGAGTTATAAATGGTGTAACTAACACGACTTTCTTTTATATATTTAGATATAAAAAAAACTCCCGAAGTAGTTAGGTACCCAAAGTAAATAAAACAGTAAATACAAGCAATCCTACTAATATTATAAATGTGAAAGTTTGTGTGTGTATGTTTGTTACTCCTTCACGCAAAAACTAATGGACATATTGCGATGAAACTCGGTATCTAGATAGCTGGAGTCCTAGATTAACACATAGGCAACTTTTTATCTCAATATTCCCAAAAGATCGGGACTTACGCGGTTGAAACCATGGGGCGCAGCTAGTATTATATAAACGTAGAAATTATATGAAAATGTAGGTAGGTAGTAAAACATATTTTTTTACAAGACCCGAATGACATTTGTATTTAATATAATGTCTTTAGATAAAATATCTGCTTGCCTGTCAGTATGTCAGTCAATATTAATAAGATTATTATCTAGATAGGTACCTACAGTAGGGGTCGTGACGTTGCGAATTATTGATTTCAATACTTTTGTTTTCATTGCTAAGATACTCATATAACTTTTGTATTTTTTTGTCTCAATACCTTGTCAATAAACATTTAGAATAACCAACGGTTTCAAAATGTCCGTCTTTTCTAAATAAAACATAGTTTCACCCGCAGTTTCACCCGCGTAACTCCCGATCCCGTGGGAATATCAGGATAAAAAGTAGCCTATAATAAAAATAATTTTTCTATTCGAACCAGTAGTTCCTGAGATTAGCGCGTTCAAACAAACAAACAAACAAACTCTTTAGCTTTATAATATAACTAGCTGTGCCCCGCGGTTTCATCTGCGTAAGTCCCGATCCCGTGGGCATATTGGGATAAAAAGTATCTTACGTCCGTCTCCTGGCTCTAAGCTACCTCCCTACCAATTATCACCCAAATCTGTTCTGCCGTTCCCGAGTTATAAATGGTGTAACTAACACGACTTTCTTTTATATATATAGATAAGTAAATAAGTATAGATTACTATAGACGCTTATAGTTTACAATGTAATAAGCATAGATTTTCTTTATTCTAAAGGCGAAAGAAGTTATATTACAATTAACAAGGTCTAGGTCAAATTACTAAACAAAAATCTAATCAAGAATTAGATTAGCGTGTGTTTTCGACCTCATTGTCGAGCCCATCGGGTGAAATAAAGTCAAATCCTAGCTGATTTCACATTAAACTACCCCATATTTAGACGGAATTGAATTTTAGACCACCTGCAAAAAAAGCAAAGGATTGTGCCGAAATATCTCTTCAAGTTTTTAATAGGAGACATCTGTCCCGTTACGACAGAATATATGTATATGTAAAAATATTGTTACTCTAAACTGGTCCGGACGAATCAACCCATACACATTTTAAAAAGTGGACATTTGGCCCGCAGACCAGTTTTGTCGTGGGTGAAATGTACTCTAACTCATAAAAACAACATGTAAGGCATTATTATTTTATAATCAGAACTTTAAGGTGAAAGGGCACCGGCGCTTTCTCCATACAAACGTAGTCGACTGTTTCCTCCCTGGATAATGACACTGGCACAAATATTTTTGTTGCATAAAACCTATAACTGCCATGACTATGAATCTATGTCTTGGTTTTTTTTTTCATTTTCTAATTATCATAGGAATTAAGATTAAAAAATAAAAATATATATATATATATAAGGGCATATTCATGGCAGTTATAAGTAATAAGCAACAAAAATATATGCACTAGTGTCATCCAGGGAAAACAGCCGTCTACGTTTGTAAGGAGAGAGCGCTCGGTAACCATTCCTCTTAATATCGTCTTTATGGAAACTGATTCTTAAATTTAATAACATCTTTATGAATTACACACAAATAAAATCATCAATATCAACAGTTCATCATAAAACACCCCAGCGGTATTTAATTTTCCAATCCCAACAAAACGTCATATAAAATTAAACAATCAATGAATTTCTGACATTTTTATTGGTACAATAATTTCGATACCACTTAAGATAGCAATAAAACTTAAAAAATATATTAATAAATCAATATTGAGTCTTTCAATCTTTCAATTGTCAGATTTATGTTTTTAATTTATTTTTTAATTTGTCATGCGATGTATTTTTTTGCGGTTGGAAACGGGTGTTGTTACAAAAAGATGAGTTTATTTGAAATATTATGATTACAATTAAATTGCATTATTAACACTTTTATATCAAACTAGATGCGCACCCGGTTTTACTCGCGTAGTCTCTTTAAGAGCAAAAAAAAAACAGAACAAAACATAGGTCATAGCAGTTATAAGTTTTATGCAACAAAAAATATTTGCTCTAGTATCATTATCCAGGGAGGAAACAGTCGACTTCGTTTGTATGGAAAGGGCGTTGGTAGGTCGGGTTCTTAAAAGTGAAATTAATTTTCTACAAACACTGTATTCAGTGTTTATAATGGTTCCTATGAACAACAAACTTTATTGGCCCTTTATACCCTTTTAGAGTTCGAAATAGTTCGAATTTCCAAAAATCTTTTCTTAGATCTCGCCTACGTGTTAAAAAGAATCCCCATGCGAAGTTTCAGACTTGTATTTCTTGTAATTTCAGAGTTTTCACTGCTAACTTTTTTTTATAATTATATTTTATACCTAAAATAAATCAATTCTTTTGTGCCAATCATACGTCTCTCAGTTCTTAGTCCATGCACAATTTACCCAAAATTTACGCAAAATGTATCATTCTCAAAATGTCTTCTTCAACAATTTATTATTTATACTGTGAAGGTATGCTATGTCTTTTCGGTGCATAGCATGTGGCGTAACTTTCGATTGTATTTGATTTTTTAATCTCACAAATCTCTACTAACACAGATAATCCGATGTCCAACTCCATTATCAACAGCTACCAACTTTCTAAATATTAAACCCCTGTCTAAATACAAACAATTAGAATCGAGCAGCCGTGAACGAAACGTCAAAATGACATTGACACCCCTGTGGGGTCCCGGAATCTCTCAGATTAAGTGTAACATCTGACGTATGGTGTCACCGAGTTAACTGTACAGACGGAATTTAACAGAACTAAAAATAAACTAAAGATTTATGAAGATACTAGCGCCATCACTAAGTGAACGGATAAGTTGGTGAGACTTAACGTAGCTGTCAACTGTATGTCATCTTTTTAATAATAATTGGTTGTGCGATGGCCCTTAACAGATTTGAGTGATAAATTGAACGCCCCTACTCTTGTTTTGTTTTAGTTGAGTTATTTTGATATGATATGAAGATCTTGATATACTATATTGAAATACTCTTTCAAAAAAAATAAGGCAGTTTTAGTTTCTTTTCAATATCGGGCGCGCATCTCCTTACACCATTTTTCGCTATCTCTTATAGTTTAGGATAAAGCCCTGAAGGCCCTTGTAAAAAAATCGCCCTTCTCTCGACCTTCTCGTAATACTACCATTATGAAATATGTTGGATAGCTACTTGGGATAGCTAAACAATAATAGTACATTACGATATAAGTGTGGTAAATTGATCTTTGCATAGAGGCGGTTTATGACGCGCGAGCGGTAGCAAGCGTGTCATAAGAAGCCAAGATGCAAAGATCATTTCCACACGTATATCGTACGACGTTTTTATCACAGTTGCGAATAAAAGAAAAGACTTGAAAAGAAAACAAAATAATAATTAACAAAATATTTGTGATAAGTCTATGTTTACATTTTTTTATGGCAGATTTTTTTGTTAATTATGCTCCGGAAAGGCAGGCTAAAGACTTTTAACCTATACATCCTCGTCTGACATACATTTTTTTTAGGGTTTTTTCTATTTGTTTTGCGTCGGGGGTTAAGAACAAAATACAATGGTACGGAAAAACAATATATTTAAGTAAAGAAAAAACAAAAAGTAAACAACTCAATTTTTAATCGTTCTCTAAGTCATTATCACGTAAAAATTTCGTTCGTAAACCGACTTTAGAGACAACCATTTTTGCTAGCTAAAAAACTCTTTGGTATCTACCTTTTTTATACATCAAAACAGTATAACCCAGATAAATTAAGAATGTTTCACCTACCTAACATGTAATTAGCAGTAAGATACGTATTTAACTTATCGGGATAACTTTACAGCACTAGTTAACAAATCTAAAACGCACGCGTGCATAATATGTTGGATTATGAGCCTAAAAACCGTTGAATAAGATCCACTTTATGAGCAACTGTGATAAAATAGTACATTACGATATAAGTGTGGTAAATTGATCTTTGCATAGAGGCGGTGTATGACGCGCGAGCGGTAGCGAGCGTGTTATAAAGAAGCCAAGATGCAAAGATCAATTCCACACGTATACCGTACGACGTTTTTTATCACAGTTGCGAATAAATGAAAATACTTGAAAAGAAAACAAAATAATAATTAACAAAATATTTGTGATAAGTCTATGTTTACATTTTTTTAAGGCAATATTTTTTTGTTAATTATGCTCCGGAAAGGCCAGGCCAAAGACGTTTAACCTATACAGCCTCGTCTGACATACAATATTTTTTAGGGTTTATTCTATTTGTTTTTGCGTCGGGGGTTAAGAACAAAATACAATGGTACGGAAAAACAATATAATTTAAGTTTAGAAAAAACAAAAAATAAACAACTCAACTTTTAATCGTTTTCTAAGTCATTATCACGTAAAATTTTCGTTCGTAAACCGACTTCAGAGACAACCATTTTTGCTAGCTAAAAAACTCTTTGGTACCTACCTTTTTATACATCAAAACAGTATGTAATTAGCAGTAAGATACGTATTTAACCTATCGGGATAACTTTACAGCACTAGGTTGGCAATATAAAACGCACGCGTGCATAATATGTTGGATTACGAGCCTAAAAGCCGTTGAATAAGATCCACTTTATGAGCAACTGTGATAAAAAATAATTATCAGTTTAGCATTAAAACACGCTGCAAAAAAAAATCTGCTGCTATTTGGCTGTTATAAAAAATAAAAATAACTAGCTGCGCACCGCGGCTTCACTCGCGTAAAACTTTCTGCGCAACAAAAAAAGAATTAGCGAAATCGGTCCAGCCGTTTAGGCGTGATGCGCTTACCAACACATTTTGCGATTCATTTTTATATTATAAGATCTATAGTGTGACGTCACCAGTCATTTTACCAAAAAAAATACAAAGCCTTTATGGAATGAGCCTTCAAAGCATGAACTATGACGTCATCGACTGCTTTCCTGCGAATGTATTTTTACCATTTTATCGAAAAAATCCATTTAAGGCTAGGTGCTAATAAAGCTACCAAAATCGACCTTTGTTTTAAGCAACTCTAAGTAATCAAATGTTCTTTTTTTGTTATTTGGATATAACTGAATATTGTAGTTTAATAACCATATTTTTGTTTATTGTGGTTGAAAACATGATATGAACATCTTCGTTCGATAAAAAAAATGTTAGAAAACAGAGAATTTTTAGATCGTTTATCGGGTTTTATTCAAAAATAGTTAACGTTTGTTTCTAAAAATGGATCAAATGATAGGTTTTGACCTCTAGGAACTATATTTGTGGATAATAATGCTAAAATGTTTTGCATATCGATCAAATATAACAGTTAGCATGCAGCACGCTACGTCTTTGAGAGCGCGGGCTAAGGTAATGTGAATACCTACACACGGTACTGGAAGAGCGCCTTAATGTTAAGAGGTTCCTATAAACTGTGACTATCAAAATTCTCGAAATATTGCAACTGACCGATTGGGAGGACAAACTGCTTTGTTTTATGTAAAAAATAATCGTACAGTCAATTTTATGTCAAACGCCTTAGTAATAGAAAAGGCCCTTAACTACATTTTAATCTGTGATTTCAAGGTAATATATTTTTATAGTTTTATCGAATCTTACTAAGCGATATTATTTCGTAATAAAATACCCCTTCACGAAGTCGGTTAACAACTTAATTGAAAATATTAAAACCATGTCATTACTAAGAGCACACAACTTTAACGTTTTATAATTAAATTGAAACTATAAATAAAGAAATCTAGTGCACATTGATAACTTTAAAAACCTTCGTATAGAGAAACGTTTTAATATTGGATCGTAAAAGGTTTACGGTCGGAATAACACGACATATCGATGTCGATATCCTATATCGATAAATGTTAACACGTGAGAACAGCACTAGTTATCGACTTATCGTAAAATTCGAGAGTACTGAAGTGAATATAAAAATAAACACCGGCCAAGTGCGTGTCGGGTCATGCATAATGTAGGGTTCCGAAGTTTTATTTTATTTGATGGAAAACAAACAGTATAATTATCAACTTAAATATTTAAGTGGTTACAAATACACCATTTAAATGTTTTCACATATAGATAACTAGCTGCGCCCCGCGGTTTCACCCGCGTAAGTTCCGATCCCGTGGGAATATCGGAATAAAAAGTAGCCTATATGTTAATCCATGTCTCCAGATACCGAGTTTCATCGCAATCGGTCCAGTAGATTTTGCGTGAAGGAGTAACAAACACACACACACACACACACACACACGCACACACAAACTTTCACATTTATAATATTAGTAGGATTACTAGAGACGTAAAAAAAATCTAACAACAAAAAGAAGGAAGAAGAGTTACAAATAACTCAAGAGTATTTTACTTTCCCGACAGATAGGAAACCAACCAGCTTGAGTTAAATAGCATTTTAATTTTATGTGGTGCTGTGTTGTTCGTCACAATTTTGAGATTATTAGTTTCTTTTTAAATATATTATAAGTCAGCGTTTAACCAGTATCACACCTGCCAGATGTTAGGTGACGATGCGCCCTAAGATGTAGCACGCTCTCCTAGAAGACACCTATTCACTCGGCACTTGAAGACCTCTAAATTGTACACGTCAGGAAAGACAGACGCAGGCAACCGGTTCCATTTCCTTAGTTAGTGATCTGTTACTAACTAACTATTAAAGCCTACAAAACCGTTATAGTTTTCCTTTTTAATTCATCATAAAACAAGCGTTCAGCGTTCGAGGGACGCACTTCTCTGACATAAAAAAAATATTTTAAAGCTTATTATTTTGGAAACAGATCCCAGAATCAAAAAATGATTTTACCTTACCTATAATATTTTTAAATTATTTATTCAACGATACCTCACAACATGGGTTACTTTCCCTACGTATTAGGGCGTTACCCTAACAAAATGCTTGTTTTTAGATTTTATTTTACCACTTTTTCGGAGTGATTTAAATTGTATCTATATTTACACAGATTTCTTGTACCTACTAATAGTCTCTAAGCTAAACCGCGGACGGACATGGCGAAAATATTAAGGTTTCTTATATAGGACTACGGAACCCTAAAAATGAGCTCAATGATTATTGTAACCATTATGGTTCTGAATTAATTTGATAACAGGAATTTCTATAACATCTTCACGGGTTTCTTTTGACGATGTAGTTTTATGGATCTCTTGAAATTAAATTTACCCTTGACATAAATTAAATACAAGATGAGGTCTGATGCGGCTTTAATAATCATATCATTGTATTTCTTCTTCCTTATTGTATAAAAAACCTTGTCTTATTTCACATATTTTTGCCAAATGTAGTTTGTTCTTCATTTTAAATGGGTCAATTATTAAATAAAAACTCTTTGTCCTAAAACATTGCGGAAACTGACAAATTCTAATGAAATGTCAAACCCCATGACCTTTTTTATTAATTTAAGCTTATCGTTGAATTTAGTGATGGGACAAAATTTATTGAAAATATTATATTATAATATTATATTAAATAGATAATTTGTTAGAAGGTAGACAAGAAACGAAGTAGAACCACATGAGTCAGAATTTCTTATAGCTTATGACGTTTATTTTCCCAAAAAAGAATTTATAATTCACTTACATTGAGAAATAATCTAGAACAAGTTAATTTAAATTAAAGGCATGCAAGATAAAAATATTACTATTTGCCTTAACTTTCTGCCTGCCTTAACTTTTTGGGTTGGATTAGCTACATCCATCAGAATTGTGTCGGCTTTACGTAAGATGTAAGACGTTTCACGAATTCCACTACGGCTACACCCTTAAAAACCTCGATTATTCGTCAACTTTTGGCTTGGTTATGTATTTCCATTTTACCTAGCAACTATGGTTTCTTTTGTAGATATTTTCCCAGCAAATTTATATTCGTGACGGCCAATATGTCACGGGTCCGCTAAACACAGGGCGATTGTTTAGATCCGCTCTAAATACTTGCAAGACTATGACAAATTGATTCTATATCCCGATTTGATTGACAAAATCTTACGCTGAATAATCGGCGAATAGTTAGTAAACACGGAATAATTATCATGTTTTGTAGAGTTTAATATTTTTACAAGCGCCATTCAAAACCTAAAAAAAACTGAAATACTTACTGACTGAATATCTTTCTACACCTAATTATAATAAAGGAAGAGAGGACAAACAGACGGATTGGAACCAAATTAAAAAAAATATTCTCGTAATCGACGCTAATATTAAAAAGATTTTGTTTTTTCCTTTTTTTGTTTGTAATGAATAGGCTCAGAAACAACTGGACCGATTTCGATGAAACTTGGTGTGAGGATACATGAATTCATTAGGAATAACATAGGTTTTTACTTTTACTTTTTATACCGATATTCCCACGGGATCGAGAATTACGCAAGTAAAACCGCGGAGTGCTGCTAGTTGCAAATAAAACTACATAAAAAGAAAACTTAATCTTCACAATACCTACCTATAATAGGTTTGGTTATATTCAATTAAACCTACGCGTAAAATAATATTATTTAAGTGTTGTCTTTAACTTTATCACTAACATAAAATCATAACAGAAGTACATACCTATATTAATATTATTACCAAGTCGCACGCTTAAACAAACTCAGAAAAAATCGAATAAAATAAAATAAGTAGACATCTTAATAATTTTAAGTTAATTTATAGAGAACCCCTGTTAAGGCTAAGCAAAGGCGTCAAGAAAAAGTCCAAACAAAATAAAGTAATTTGAAATCTTAATAATTTTGAGGGGAAAAGCACACTACAAACTAAAAAATCAGACAATAACTCAAGATGACAACTAAATTACAGATAAAAATAGGTATAACAATAAAAAAAAAAAATATAAGTAAATACCTACCTACTAATAAAAAATAAAAGTCCAAAGGGTCCCCCTAGGAAAGAGTCCTGCCCAAAAGACAGGACACGTTGCCCCGTTGGATGGCTATGCTTATCCTCTGTCCGAGGTAGGAGCCAGCCCATTGGTCACCCGAACTAGTAATTATGAAAATTTATAAAAATTTAAGGCGCCTGAACCTCAAGGGCTGAGGGTCTCCGTGGTAAACAGCAGAAATATGTATCTATTTTCTCCGCTTTGCAATTCGAAAGTGAATCGAAACAAATTGAATAGTATAGCTGTTTGATTAGCAACTATCGGGCGATTTAAAATCACTAGTCTGCGTTCATTTTTAAGATGTGCGGTTATTTTAAGAGAAAACCCGTTAAGGTTAGGCAAAGGCGTAAATATAATCATTTAAAACATAAATTAAAAAAACAATGGCTAAAGTATAAAATAGCTAAATGAAACCAGCAGTAAAATAGGTTTATAATAATATTTTCCCGCTTATATTATAAAATGACACGAAAGGTCGTTTGATATCAAGGTTTTATGTTATACAAGGGTGGAAAGTAGGTTATTGTAAATGAGCTGTGATTAGAACGAAGTGGTAAGACCAGAAGCGTAAAATACCGCGACAGAGGTGTCTTTAAAACAGTTTTTGGGTATCAACCGCTAAAATCCATCGAATGATATTCCTACTGCCGTAAAGGTGAAGAAATGCTTTGTATTTTCATACACTTCGAAACACGATTAGAGTGATTTGCCTCGATAGAAAAAGATCGTGAATTTCGTAAATATATGTATTTTTTTGAAATTTTTCTATTTTGCTGCGAAAAAACAAGAACACAATTTATCCTACTAATATTATAAATGTGAAAGTTTGTGTGTGTGTGTTTGTCATCCGATAAGGTAGTTGTTCACTAAAATAGATATTAGTCTAATAGTTACATAAATCTGTTAAAATTGCCATTTCGCGGCGCGCGGGGGAAAGGGATAGGGGTTTTCAGGTCCTACCTCACCCTAAGGGTTGATGGGAGCGAAGGTGCCTCGCGAACCCAAAATTAAGAGGGTGACATACCGCCTACTTAAGAGAGCGGTGTTGGCTTAGTGGTAGATACTTCGACTTTTATTCTGAAGGTCGTGGGTTCGAATCCCGGCCGACCGTGCACCAATGGATTTTTCTTAAGAAAAATATATGTGCGCTGAGTGTCATTGCTCTTACGGTGAAGGAAAACATCGTGATGAATGCCGCGGCTCAGTTGGCTCCAGACGTATTGACAAGTTCTCTCCTCTGGACATGGTCGACTAAGCTGAGAGGGTAGTAGGTGGTGGGCAAGCCTACTCCATCCTCACGCAAAAAGGACCCAATTAAATAAAAAAAGGGGTCCAATGGCGGAAAACAGCCTGTATACTTGTATATTGTAAAGCGTTCTAACTATCTATCTAACTATTCTACTATCATACAAAAATATATAGCTTTTTTTCCCTCTTTAATCACTAACATAACCTTTTGTTGCAATTTAAAGGAAGAAAAATAGCTATGTTCCGGAACAAAAATTCTATCAAAATTACATCTAAATCATTAGAAATACCAGTGGATTTGTTATTACACCAAAAACACATGGTAAATTAAATACGATGTTTGGTTTCAAATGTTTTAAAACGATATTAAAAGAGTTATTCTAGTGCCTAAGGAAATCTAAAAAAACACTCGAAAAACGTTAATTTTTTTTTAGCACATCGTAAAAAAATGTTAAGTGGTATTCCAAACTAGCTCATAAAGTCATAAATTTAATGGATCACAACAATAAAACTCTGAATTTAAACAAGAAATATCTAACATTGATTTTTTTTTTAATTGACAACAGAGAGAGCTGACTACGTGACCTACGTTGTTCAATTTATAATCAACCCTTGTAATAGTAACGAAATCTGGAACGTGCCAAAACATTAATAAGCATTACCACAAACAGCACACAACAATAAACAATTCTATTTTCATTCTATTTTCAAATTCAAATATCGAACATAGGAATCTCGAATACGTTCCGCTGTTTTCACAATTAGATAATTATATAGCACACGTCATCACGTGACATATCAGTGCAGGTCTTGAGGTCGTCGTTCGGCCTTGTTCGCGAGATTTTCGCGCGCTGTCCGTGACGTCACACACCGTGGGACGTGCTCCCGCGCACGTATAGCGCGGAAGTAGTGACGCGACGCTAATGTCGATAATTGACACACGTGGTTTGAATGTGAATGGAAGTTTATCGATATATATATTTTTATTAATGAATAAATATAGTTTGAAGACAGTGTAAATATAGTATAAATATAGAGATAACGAATAATAGGAGTGAATGGAAGAAGAAGGCATACTGCGCCGACCACAAGCAAATTGGGATAAGGGCAGGAAGAAGAAGATACCTAATATTTTAAACATTTTAGGGACTTATTAACTAACCAGTTATCTAACTTTAAGGTAAATTTTTAAACGATTTTGACTATATGTTAAGCCTCGTGTTTGAGATAGATAGTTATACAATGTGTTTCAGCGAAAGGGTTCTAATACAAAAGGAGGTGGTTCTAGACGTCTAGGCGAACAACTTTTGTTCTACGACTTTTGGAAATTTGAACATTTCCTTCGAAGTTTTGTATGAAACAACTGATTTTCAAGTAAAAATTCCCTCAGGTTTATCGAAAGAAAGGTCGAATTTCCAAAAGTCGTAGAACAAAAGTTGTTCGCCTAGACGTCTAGAACAACCCCCTTTCGTATTTAAACCCCTTCGTGAAAAACATTGTATAAATTCTTTATTGTAAACACCATTTTTAAATTACATGCCATCCATCCATTGCTTCCATTTTTTGAGCTGTTTTTATGGTTGCCTTTTCATTTAAGACCATGTGTTCGCAAATCGACCTTTGTGTTAAGCAACTTTAAGTAATCAAATACTATTTTTTTGTTATTAGGATATAAGTAGATATTGTAGTTTAAAAACCATATTTTTGTTTATTTCGGTTGAAAACATGATATGAACAACTTTGTTCGATAAAAAAAACAGAGAACAGAGAATTTTTAGATCGTTTATCGGTTTTTATTCAAAAATAGTTAACGTATGTTTCTAAAAATTGAATCAAATGATAGGTTTTGACCTCTAGGAACTATATTTTTGGATAATAATGCTAAAATGTACAAAATGTTTTATAATAACAGTTAGCACGCGTCAGTTCCTCGCAGTCGGCCTCCGGGCGTCATCGAGGTAAGACCTATGCCACTTTTGCCGGCACGCTGCGTTCGAGCGAACCCCACGCGGAAGCTTGCATTTGCAGGGATGACAAACTTTTTTCCGCAAATAATAATTTACAAACTTATGTGCCCGCAAATGATATATATACTAATATTATAAAGAGGTAAGGTTAGTAACAAGTTTGAACATTGTATTGTTGCTCCAGTCTAAGCAGCTAGGCTTGTGTTATGGTGACTAGACGCGATTGAGTGAGCGCAAATAATCTATACTAATATTATAAAGAGGTAAGGTTAGTAACAAGTTTGTATATGTATTGTATTGTTGCTCCAGTCTAAGCAGCTAGGCTTGTGTTATGGTGACTAGACGCGATTGAGTGAGCGCAAATAATATATACTAATATTATAAAGAGGTAAGGTTAGTAACAAGTTTGTATATTGTATTGTTGCTCCAGTCTAAGCAGCTAGGCTTGTGTTATGGTGACTAGACGCGATTGACTGAGCGCAAATAATATATACTAATATTATAAAGAGGTAAGGTTAGTAATAAGTTTGTACATTGTATTGTTGCTCCAGTTTAAGCAGCTAGGCTTGTGTTATGGTGACTAGACGCGATTGAGTGAGCGCAAATAATCTATACTAATATTATAAAGAGGTAAGGTTAGTAACAAGTTTGTATATTGTATTGTTGCTCCAGTCTAAGCAGCTAGGCTTGTGTTATGGTGACTAGACGCGATTGAGTGAGCGCAAATAATATATACTAATATTATAAAGAGGTAAGGTTAGTAACAAGTTTGTATATTGTATTGTTGCTCCAGTTTCACGGTTTTGTAATGCGTAACATTTTTTTCTCGGCTAGGTCAACCCGCGATAGGGAACTTCGTTCCAATAAAAATATTAGGTACATTATTACAGCTACACATTAGTTTTATTATTTTATGTATCGAGCCCAATTAGATAACGAAAACCTACTGTTGACACCTACCTACACTGTGGCGTGCCTACTGTTTACACCTACACTGTGGCGTAGCTTGATCGCGTACGCGAGTCGTTGCGCGCGGCTCACTTTCACGCTACGTCTTTGTGCGCGGAGGCTGAGGTAATGTTAAAATACCTACACACGGCACTGGAAGAGGGCCTTAAGAATGCCATGCGACCTTTTTAGGGTTCCGTACCCAAATGGTAAAAACGGGAGCCTTTTACTAAGAATCCACTGTCCGTTTTGTCTGTCTGCCTGTCACCAGGCTGTAGTGAACTTGTGATAGCTAGACAGTTAAAATTTTGTTTGACAGATGATGTGTTTCTGTTGCAGCTATAACAACGAATACTAAAAACAGTATATAATTATAATTAACTAGCTGCGTCCCGTGGTTTCACCCGCGTAAGTCCCGATCCCGTGGGAATATCGAAAAAATATCCTATGTCCGCCTTATGTATGTAAGCTACCTCCCCACCAATTTTCAGCCAAATCGGTTTAGCCGTTCCCGAGTTATAAATGGTGTAACTAACACGACTTTCTTTTATATAAATAAGATTAGTATATATATGGTACGGAACCCTTCGTACGCGAGTCCTACTCGCACTTGGCCGGTACCTGGTTTTACCCGGTAGAGCTAGTTTTGAATTGATTTTAAGAATGTAACCCTCTTAAATCGTATCAAGAAACTTTATACCAAATTGAGATATCAATCTTAAAAAATGAAGCATATTGCCGCACGTGAGCTATGTTGCGGCAATAAATGTAACAGCCCCATAATTGTCAGTACCTACACCCATTAATTGTCAGAGTATGCCTATACAGTGTGTTATGAAAACCTTGTAATCACTCACAGTCGGCAACAGTTAATCCTTATTTAGGTTTATTTGAAATGTTAATTGTTGACAAAAGTAGGCACACAACTGGTAATTAAATATTCAGATTTTTTTATTAATCTTATATTCTATTTATTAATGTTTGTCTAATTCATTCATGAGACTTTAGAATTGAAGCCATTCTATTTTAATAACAGTTTAAGAGCTCTACGATGGATCTGCAATTTTATTGCCTGATTGTACATGTAGGTACAACACGGAAGTTTTCCTTTTTTTTTAAATTGTACATTTACCCAGAACTTGGCACTTTTCGAAATGTGACAACATAATTAACGATACCTAAAGGCTGTCACCAGTGCACTGGTGACAGCCTTTAGGTATCGTTAAGAATCTTCCTAAATTATGGTAATTTTTCCGAAACTTAAATTACAATAATTATTTTATTTTGAGTGCGGGGTTGTGTTCCAACTAGTTAGACCACGGGACTCCGGAGAGTAACATGGTCCAACAATTTAAAATTAAATCACGACCCGAGTGCGAGGCGATGATTCAACTATTTTCGAAATAGAAACAAAAGACGAACGAAACAGAAGCAAAAAAAATCAGGAAACTGTAAGTACCAAAAAGGGTATTTCGTTACACACTGTATAATTGTCAGTGTATAAATAAAATTATTAAATCGTTGATACGATCCGGCGGTATTATAAATAATAATTACGGAGAAAGTCTTACGAAAACTGGTCCATTACTGTCAAGGAAAATAAAAATATTTTGTCAGAAGTTTTATTAATTCATAGAGATAAATTAGTGGACATGGGTGTTAGAATAAGATAAGGGGATTTTAATTGAATTAAGGCTCCGATACACTACCTTTTTCATATCTAAAAGTGTGTATAGACTGAGCATTCACTAGTAACAGAACATCGTGTTCAATAAATTGATGAAATACCTTCATTCGCAAAGAAGTGTCTGTTCCGAATAACAGACACCGTCATGTTCCAAAACCGATGAAAATTTATTTTTTTTGCATTTTTTTTTATTTTTATTTTTTAATTTTTTTTTTCTTTTGTTAGATTTAGATTTGTCTTCTATTCGTCACTCGTCACCATAACACAAGCCAAGATAAGCGATATTATAATTAAACAATATAAAACAAACACGAAACACGTGCCGCGTGTTTGTTTTATATTGCTGCGTGCTGTGTGACGACATCGTTGACATGACGTCACCGGGACGTGACAATGACGTCACACAGTTGCAACGTGACAATGACGTCACACAATGGAAACGTGACAATGACGTCACACAATGGGAACGTGACAATGACGTCACACAATAGGAACGTGACAATGACGTCACACAATGGGAACTAGACAATGACGTCAACTTTTTTGTGTTCCATCAATTTACTATACGTTATCACGTCAAAAAGATAATTGCAAGAGATAAAAACAGTTTTAACTTATTAAATACGAACTCCAAAACTTGCAAGGACTCAACTCTACAATTATATCCTAGTTAAATTAAATGAAACAGACGGTAAAATAACCACCTATCACTTGTCTCAGCAAATAATAGTAGTTAGCTGTTTAGTGCTCGCACGTCCATCTCTCTGTGTGGTCCTGACGTGACTGGATACTATTAAGAATCTATCAAGTTGTGTAGGTTAGTTTACCCACTCATGCGCATCATTTCGCATTTAAGTTATACCTACTTCTTTAGCCGCGTTATGAAAAACATGATGAGAATTAAATTTTAAGGTGAAAGGGTACCGGCGCTCTCTCCATACCAACGTAGTCGACTGTTTCCTCTCTGGATAATGACACTAGCACAAGTATTTTTGGGCCATAAAACCTATAACTGCCATGCCTATGCCCCTATGTTTTTATTTTGTTTTTTTTTTCTAATTATCATAGAAATTAATATTTAAAAAATAAAAAAAAACTTAACATAGGGGCATGGTCATGGCAGTTATAAGTTGTATGCAATAACAGTCGACTACGTTTGCATGGAGAGAAAGCCGGGTACCCTTGATGCGCGCGCATCTGTAACGCAAAAGTACATGTTGCAGCTGCGTAACCCAAAAGTAAAACAAGTCGAAGCTGCGAGAGTGAAATTTCAAGATGCGCGCGTACCACTATAACACTAAAATAACTGGTTGAAGCTGCCCGCAAAATAAATATCAAACGGACGGACGGACAGACAGACGGACGTACACGCACCCATTTTTTTAGCCAACTTAAGAAAAGGAAGAGGAATTCCGATGTTATTTTTATGGTTAATGGCGATACAAACTTGGCCTCCCCTTTTTCACCCTCTAAGTTGCAGAATTTCGTAAAATACTTTCTTATCGGATACCTACGTCACACAAAGAACACACCCTCCAAGTTTCAGGTCTCTACGATCAGCTGTTTAGGCTGTGCGTTGATCTGTAAGTCAGTCAGGACAAAAAATTTATATGTATAGAAGAGAAGACTAGCTTTTTCCCAAAACTTTATCCGCGTAGAATTAGTAGTGATACAAACTTTACCCCCCCCCCTTTTCACCCCCTAAGTGGTAGAATTTCGGAAAGTCGTTTCTAATGGGATGCAAGACTTTCGGATTAGAATTGCGTAGATCATTTTTCTCTTTTTTTAATTCGATTTTTTTTAATTTAAGTACCTATGTAGGTATATATGTTTTTTAGACCTTAGACCGCAAATTAACGAAGCTATGCTACTATATAGTTTGATTTCTTACAGTTTGAAGATATTTATTAAAACTACTGGACCGATTTCGATAAAATTACCACTGTTCCTGTAGCTCCTGTAGGGTGTAGCTGAAAATCAGTGTCTTGCTTCTTTCAGCAAACCCAACACTGAGCTACTGCCCATTTGCATCACTGCGGCACACTGTTCACCACGTATTCTATATTTTACATTAGCTTTTTTGTTTTCATTTAGTTGTTTTCTTTCTTTAGTTAGTTGTTTTTTTTCTTTCCATTTATTTAGTGGCATTTGTTTTTTTCTACATAATTAACTAGTTTTAACGAAAGTAGATTATATTTATGTTTATGTATGTGACTTTGTGTGATGCAATAAATTATTTATCTATCTATCTATATAGCTGACGACCCAGTTGGCACAATGGTCTCCATGCCGGACTGCCAAACACAGGGTTGCGGGTTCGATTCCCGCCTCAGACATGTATTTATGCTTAGATATTTGTCTGTGGTCTGGTTGTTTCTATGTATTATAAGTATATATTTACAAAAGAAAAGTATATAAGTAGTATATCCGTTGTCTAGCACCCATAACACAAGTCTAGTTACTTAACTTGGGGCTAGATGGCGATGTGTGGAATGTCCTGCAATATTTATATTTATTTATATCTATCTATCTATCTAGCTCCTAGTGTAAATTCAGCTCATAAATGCAGTCAGTTAAAATACGTTAAAATCCGTTAAAGTTAACCCATCATTTAAACGTCTACACAGTATACAGTTATGTTTATGCAAACTTTATTAAATCCACAACAAAGCTTGTTCAAAGTCGTGTATATGTTTAAAATTACTTATAACCTAACGGTCTGAGGGATTATTCCATGAAAAGATTTTAAAATTAATATTAAATCATCTCATCTACACTAATTAATAAAAAGGAAAGACTTTTTTTTTCCGAATAACCTCCGAAACAACTGAACCGATTTTGATGAAACTTGGTATGAAGATACATTGATTAATTAGGAATAACATAGGCTACTTTTTATCTCGATATTCCCACGGGATTGGGAATTGAAAATCCGGAGCGGCTGCTTGTAGTAGATAATACAAAAAGTTTTCTCTGTAGAATAGATATTTTTGGATTAGAAACCCTAATTCATCGTAATATATAGCTGCGCTGTTTCGCCCGTGTAAGTCCCGATCCTATAAAAAGTAGCCTGTTTACTAATTAAGGTTTCCAAGTATAAAAATACAAAGTTTCATCGCAATCGGTTCAGTAGTTTTTGCGTGAAGGAGTAACAAATTCACACCCATGATTACTGACACTCAAACTTTTACATACTATTAAAGGACAAATTAAAGTTCTTCTATTTCTTTTTAACTAAGACTTCGCATCGATAAAGTAAAGCAAAATGTGTTTTAAAATTGCTACATTACAACCCAATATTAAAAATTACTTCGCGATTCCTAAATAAAAAAACCTGATCACATCATTTTTTACTACTAGTGCTTCAGCAGTAGGAACAAAAAAAGGCTATGTTAAGGTTAAAAGGCTATTGCAACTGTTTTGAAAATAACCGCAGTTGTTTTTGGCTATATCAATATCAAAATATTTTAAAGTTAAAAAAAACAAGTTGTATTATGTTTACAGGAAATACAGATGTTTTTAAAAATAAAGTCTAAACCAGCTAAATCAGAATCATTTACAACTTTCAGACATGAAAACATAAAATCCGTAGTTCTAATTGCGTTTATGGGAAAGGGCCTCAAGCCACTAGTCTAGTGCAAAATTTATATAAAATATTTACGACGGCTCACCATAGGACTATTTATGAAGGTTTTAATTTAAATTCTATGGCTTTGTAATAAATATGGGCAAATTGTGTGCCGAAGTGAGTAACTGTTTGTGAAGTTGTTTGCTTTCTGGGAGGTTTTCTTTCAATATGATTGGTGTTTGTATGAAAAGATCTTTGATATCAAATTGATATACTTTATTTATCGTGTTATTTCACGTATGTTTAGTTACGTTGTGGTTCAATTGGTAATAAATATATCCATTATCTCGCACTGTGTCTATTCGAAGGCATTTTTCCTGTCATGTATTCATACAATCCAATTAATAAAAGTTATTTTTTTTTTCTATTAATTATGGCTTCGCACGGCTTGTGCATTTAGCCAGTGTCAAGTTATATTTTGCATCAAATTGTGACCCGATTTTTCATAAATCGGGCCTAAAGTGTTTCAAAACAGTCAAAGTCGTCATAGTCCGTCAAGTCAGGGGCTATAGTAAAGCGGTGGCAAGTTTACCATAACCTTAATAGAAGATTTGGAGGCAACGAGAAAACTTCATGTTTGACACAGATTTTTACGTTCACTACACTTGTCCACTTTCACAGAACTAAATTGAATAACATTCCACCAGAATTATACCATTCAATTTGGGTTACAACTATGTTTCATGAAAATGAAACTGCAGCACGACATGTTGTTAACTCGTTCCCGCCAAAACTCCAAAAGTTATTTAGCTGAAAGTAAAAGGGTGATTAGGTACACTTTTTGTCACACTTTTGCTGACGTAAAACGTCAGTACCCGTTTTTACTTTTATTTCCCTCGCCACCGAACCTCCTATGTCCTCATGTTAATAATAAAAACCAATTTTTTTAAAATCTTAATTTCTATGATAATTAGAAAATAATAAAAAGAACAAAACATAGGGGCATAGTCATGGCAGGTATAGGTTTTATGGCACAAAAATATTTGTGCTAGTGTCATTATCCAGGGAGGAAACAGGCGACTACGTTTGTATGGAGAAAGAGCCGGGTACCTTTCCTCTTAAGTGAGACAGTGTAATTGAAATCACTTAGCTTGTTCAAATTGTGTATTATTTAGACTAGTTGTGTCGGCTGACATCACCTGTGCAATATAATAACTAGAATTATACTAATTCATACTTTGCAGTTAGTAGTGAGTAGGGTCGATATTTTTTATAGAAAAAAAAATCACATATTACTTAGTTCTTTAATTTAAGTCTAATATATTCTGTTTTATGTCAAAATTACATAATAATATTATGTAATTTTGAGATATATTATATACACAATTTTAAAATCAGGTACATCAAATCAAATTACACAAAATAAAAAACTAAAAATAATAATAATAATCACAAAATAAATAAAATGACGTCAAAGAATATAGAACCCAGAAATTAAATATAGAACTAAACAACACGAATAATAATATATCTTAAAAATAGCTAAATATACCTAATTTATATTTTAAAACACTAAATAATAAGGATACAATTATAAATCGGAGTTTTCATCAATGTAAAAATATTCGTGAGAAATCCATAAAAAATAAGTTCAGGATTTATGCGGGTGAATCAGCTAGTTTCATATAAATATCGATATCGATAAATGATCTATTATCCCGTCACTAGTTGTCAATCGAGTCCTATTACGCTGCTGGCATCCGACGGCAAATTGCACAAGCTGCTTCATTCACAACTATTTAACGAGAATTACTGTAAGTTATCGATATCTTGAGATTATCTTGTAGGGTACAACTCTATTTTGATCATTTAGGATAGAACATATTTTTTACTAGCTACGCCCGCGGTTTCTCCCGCGTAAGTCCCGATCCCGTGGGAATATCAAAATAAAAAGTAGATTGCCTTCCTCGATCAATGGACTATCTAACACAAAAATATTTTTTCAATTCGAACCAGTAGTTCCTGAGATTAGCGCGTTCAAACAAACAAACTCTTCAGCTTTATAATTTTACTAGCATCGCTCTGAGGTTTCATCCGCGTAAGTCCCGATCCCGTGGGAATATCAAAATAAAAAGTATTAAGTACTCCCAAGTCCGCCACCAATAGACGCATAGCATAACGGGCTAAAATTTGGTCTATCTATCTATTTATAAAAAAATCTCGAGGTTAGTTACCACACTCCTCCTAAACGGCTGAACCGATTTGTATGAATTTTTTTTTGTATATTCGTGTCTGAGAATCGACCAACATTTTTTTTCCCTATTTTCATTTGTATAAGTATGGTAAAACAACGTAAGCCGGGACAGATGTACATACATTTAAAAAAAAAAGTGAACCGCCACATCCGTCTGTCTGTCGAGATAAACTCAAAAAAATACTGAACGAATAAGGTTTAGGTGTATAATTCATTAAATTGGCTGTGATGTGCGAAGTTGGGACTTCGTCTTCTTCTTCCTGCCTCTATCCCAATTTGCTTAGGGGTTTGATCCACGTTCCGGGGCATTCCTGGTGCAAAGGCTGTGGTAACGCTTGTATATTGTCCAGCTTTGTACCGGGAACGCTGGGGAGGGTCCTGTTTGAGTAGGCTTAGTTTTATTTTTATTTTTGTGTTTAATTTAATTTTATGTTTAGATTTAAGTAAAAAGTGTAAGTTTTTATTTAAATTATCTTTTATTTTTTTTGTAAAATATGAATTTGCTTATGTGGAGTTGGCGTTAGTATTTTATAAAAATCCACATATAACCTAAAACGATGGTGAACCGAGTGTTACATTTGTCGGCGCATACGCATCCTCGAGTGCCGCCGGCGCCGATCTCTTGTAAAATGATGTTGTCGATGTTACCGCGATTTATGAACGAATTGTAATGAGGTGAACTAAGTTACCATGACTAAGCTAGACTAAGTAGTCTGCTAGGCTAAGTAGGCGATGCGACTTAGGCTTTTTATTTTTAAGCTATTGCATAGCTTTTATCGCGGGCTTTGAGCGCGGCGACCGAATCAAGAAATTCCGTAATGAAAATAAAACCTAACACCCCCCACTTGGCCTCTTTATTTTTACTTCTCTACTGCGACTGTGTTCGCGTGCAGTGTATATGGATGACGGATGACGGATGACGGATGACGGATGACGGATGACGGATGACGGATGACGGATGACCTTGGGCCGTCCTTGTGTCTCGTTTCAAAACCAATAGCATGGTTTTAACTATTTGCAGTACCACATCGTGTGAAGCCTAAAGTTTAAAGAAAAAAACTTCTTTTACAAGGATAAGTACAAATACTTTGTAGGTATTTGCATTCGAGACAAACTCAAAATACAATTTCTATGAGTTGAAAACTTCAATAGAATCTAAGGTAGATCCATATTTAGGTAGCAATATTAGTTACCTACCTCTTAACAAGAACCAAACATGGCCATAGGAATGTCACAGTTAAATTTCTACAGATGGCCATCTTAAATTTACCGGCTAAAGATAAATTGCCTATACCAGAGATCGGCAACCTTTTGAGTCAGAAGAGTCAAAAATTTCAAAGTTTTTAAGATCCAAATTTATTTTTCTCTCCAACTGATATCTATATATCGCTTTAAGCGATAAGGTCGCCTGTTTGTACAATTTCGTAGTTAATAAGCTTTCTCGTCCTTTTTGTTATTTTCAATGTTTTGTGTTTTGTACAAATAAAGTGTTTATCTATCTATCTAACTAATATCTTCTAATTTATTTTCTTTGAAAGAAACCAATTATTCTACCAAAACATAGTCTAGGTTTCCCTTTCCTTCCAGTTTTAGATTCATCTCATCTCGTCTATCATCATCATCATTATCATATCATCATCTCATTTAATTAAATCGTAATATCCACCATAAAGTAAAAGTTTTGCAACCATTTGCCGTTCTCTAATTATTTGCCGATTCAGAACGATTTCTTATCGTTTTTTTTAAAATATAAAATAAATCATAATTGGGATTGTTCATTTTTTTTAAATTGAAATTACGAAACCATTTCGAGGAATAGACTCTTTTACATCATACATTAACATTTAATAAAAAAAAAAAAGTTGATGTAGCATATTTTCGATTAAATACGTTTGACCTTCACTTGCCCTCTGATGACGTCACCATCGGCGTTATGACGAGATCGACATGTGCCAAAATAAATAAAAAAATCCCGTAATCCCAAAGTGTCCAAAGGCTTTTGGGTCACATTTCATTTAATAATTAGTTGTTAAAAAAAGAATACCGAAAGGCATGCTATAGCGAACCAAGGTTTTCCAAAAAAAATGCCTTAAAGGAAAGAAATAGAAGAACACATTTGTAATACCCGCTTACCTTTTTTAACATAAACCAATTACAACACTACAATGAAAATAAAATAGAAACATAAAGAAATCAAGTCGTGTCTCAAAAAATAAAAGAATAAAAAACTTACTCACTTATCACATCTCAATATTGAGATACAAATAGCAGGTCAATTAGCGGAGGCAACGCCGCGTGCGAGAGCTAGTCGTTTCCGAGATACATGGCTATCTTTCTCGTGTAATCTTCTTGCAATGGATTGACTCCTTAGATACGATCAATTCACTGTTAAGTCTGCTCATACAGGTTGATGCTTCTTTATATAATCTAGAATTAAGAGGAAAGTATACCGGACGCTTTCGGACAAACGTAGTCGACTGTTTCCTCCCTGGATAATGACACTAGAGCAAATATTTTTGTTGCATAAAACTTATAACTGTCATGACCATGGCGCGTTGCGAAATGGGGCTAGACGAAAAAAATAAAGACCAAAAGTTGTTACGAAACTTTTTGATTTTATTATTGTTTTTTAAATGAAAAAACCCAAACATAGGGGCATAGTCATGGCAGTTATAGGTTTTATGAAATAAAAATATTTGTGCTAGTGTCATTATCCAGGGAGGAAACAGTCGACTACGTTTGTATGGAGAGAGCGCCGGTATTTTCACCTTAAAAGAATAATTTATCAATGACTAGCTGCGACCTGCGGTTTCACCCGTGTAAGTTCTGATTTCGGGATCAAATGTTTCCTATGTCCTTCTACCACACAGAGGCTAAGGTTGTTCGGAGCTGTTAAAATTGATACTTACTCATTTAGGGTTGGCACAGGTGGTGAAGAGAGGGACATTGAGGAGTTTTAGTGGGTAAACCTCTGACCGCCCACCATCTCAGGCCAGCAGGGAGCCCCACACATCCCCGCAGCTCCCCCCGGAGCGGTGGGACGGTGCATAAGGCGCATTTCTCCTTGTAAAAATTGAATTAAAAAAAGTGTATCAGTGTCTTTAATTTATGGGCGTTTATTTTGACGCGGTGACAATGTAATCTGAATTTTGATGAATAATAAATAAATGAATGATGAACATAATACCTATGTCGGAAATTTTCATGGCTTTCCGGAGTGCTTTACTGTCACAGAACCGAATGTTAAATAGATAAACACAAGTAGTATACTTATAGTGACATGAATTAAAATATGGGGGTGACTCCCGCTCCGGCTCGTTTCTGGCGCAGAGGTTAGCCATCGCCATTCAGCGTGGCAATGCTTCTAGCATTATGGGAACCTTTACGCCAGGTACGATAATGGGTGGGTTATTTGACTAACTGGTCACTTCATTTATTTGTATTTATAATGTTAAATATGTATGTCTTTTTCTATTTATAATTATGTATTCCTATTTATAGATGAAACTGATGATGATACATTAATACATTAAAATCTTCACTTAAAACAAGATCATCCTGTATAATAAGTTAATTACGAATTAGTTTCATTTAAACAAAATTAATAGTTTGCAATCATAATTTAATACGATAGATGTCTGGCGGTGATACGCTCAGCCTATAGCTACGTTTTACACTGGTTTAACTAATGCGATAGTGAACTACGCTAAATACTCTCACGATTTTACTAATTGCTTAGTAATTAGTGCAATACGGTTTATTCATTCATATGTTAATGACGATTAGTGTTTAAAAGACGGCCTATAGCTACGTTTTACACTGGTTTAACTAATGCGATAGTGAACTACGCTAAATACTCTCACGATTTTACTAATTGCTTAGTAATTAGTACAATACGGTTTATTCATTCATCTGTTAATGACGATTAGTGTTTAAAAGACAGCCTATAGCTACGTTTTACATTGGTTTTACTAATGCGATTGTTAACTACGCTAAATACTCTCACGATTTTACTAATTGCTTAGTAATTAGTGCAATACGGTTTATTCATTCATCTGTTAATGACGATTAGTGTTTAAAAGACAGCCTATAGCTACGTTTTACACTGGTTTTACTAATGCGATAGTGAACTACGCTAAATACTCTTACGATTTTACTAATTGCTTAGTAATTAGTACAATACGCTTTAATAATTCATCTGTTAATGACGATTAGTGTTTAAAAGACAGCCTATAGCTACGTTTTACACTGGTTTTACTAATGCGATTGTTAACTACGCTAAATACTCTCACGATTTTACTAATTGCTTAGTAATTAGTACAATACGCTTTATTAATTCATCTGTTAATGACGATTAGTGTTTAAAAGACAGCCTATAGCTACGTTTTACACTGGTTTAACTAATGCGATTGTTAACTACGCTAAATACTCTCACGATTTTACTAATTGCTTAGTAATTAGTACAATACGCTTTATTAATTCATCTGTTAATGACGATTAGTGTTTAAAAGACAGCCTATAGCTACGTTTTACACTGGTTTAACTAATGCGATTGTTAACTACGCTAAATACTCTCACGATTTTACTAATTGCTTAGTAATTAGTACAATACGCTTTATTAATTCATCTGTTAATGACGATTAGTGTTTAAAAGACGGCCTATAGCTACGTTTTACACTGGTTTTACTAATGCGATTGTTAACTACGCTAAATACTCTCACGATTTTACTAATTAATACATACATATACATAAATACATATAAATACATATTGCAGGACATTCCACACATCGCCATCTAGCCCCAAACTAAGTAACTAGACTTGTGTTATGGGTGCTAGACAACGGATATACTACTTATATACTTTTCTTTTGTAAATATATACTTATAATACATAGAAACAACCAGACCACAGACAAATATCTAAGCATAAATACTTGTCTGAGGCGGGAATCGAACCCGCAACCCTGTGTTTAGCAGTCCGGCATGGTGACCATTGTGCCAACTGGGTCGTCAAAATTGCTTAGTAATTAGTACAATACGCTTTAATAATTCATCTGTTAATGACGATTAGTGTTTAAAAGACAGCCTATAGCTACGTTTTACACTGGTTTAACTAATGCGATAGTGAACTACGCTAAATACTCTCACGATTTTAATAATTGCTTAGTAATTAGTGCAATACGGTTTATTCATTCATCTGTTAATGACGATTAGTGTTTAAAAGACGGTGGAATTAAGTCGTATCCTTCATTTTTAGGGCTCCGTATCCAAAGTGTAAAAACTCTTTGTAAAACAAAAAACTCTCAGTGTAAGGACTCTTTAACTATCTGTCACCGGGCTGTATTTCATGAACCTTGATAGCTGAAATTTTCACAGACGATGTATTTCTGTTGCGGCTATAACCAAAAAT
This sequence comes from Idaea straminata, assembly GCA_951213275.1. Classification (NCBI taxonomy): domain Eukaryota; kingdom Metazoa; phylum Arthropoda; class Insecta; order Lepidoptera; family Geometridae; genus Idaea; species Idaea straminata. The sequence continues at coordinate 2,812,751 of OX577862.1, forward strand.
TTACAAATTGGCCACCTTATCGTTTAGAACGATTTCTTCCAGGCAGCTTAAGGATGGTCTGGTCTAAAGATGATGGTCCCTAAACCATTGCTTGTTATACTAAACGAGTGTTTTTCTATTGTTTCAGCGATACTTCAGCGTGCGACGTACAAGGTAGGCCTCCTGACGATCCAGGGGGTCTCAACCTGCCTCTACCTCTGCATGGATGCCTGCGGGTTTCAATACGCACATGTAAGCAACCAGTTTTAATACCATTCTAAACTATAACTATTATTCTACTATATTTTTGGCATAGGTTAAGCAAAAAGCACTTACTGTCAGCCAGTGTTGGGCAATATGTAATCTAACTACTGATTACTAACTACGATTACTTAAAGTAATTAGTTATCAGATAAAGTAAAAGTAAATAATAAATATTGCAGGACATTCCACACATCGCCATCTAGCCCCTAGCTAAGTAACTAGACTTGTGATATGGGTGCTAGACATATATAGATACATAACTTATATAGATACATAGATAGATATATAACTTTATTTTTATCACAGTTGCTCATAAAGTGGATCTTATTCAACGACTTTTAGGCTCATAATCCAACATATAATGCACGCGTGCGTTTTACATTACCAACCTAGTGCTATAAAGTTATCCCGCTGGGTTATACTGTTTTGATGTATAAAAAAGGTAGGTACTAAAGAGTTTTTAGCTAGCAAAAAAGGTTGTCTCTAAAGTCGGTTTACGAACGAAAATTTTACGTGATAATGACTTAGCAATCTATAAAAAATTGAGTTATGTTTATTTTTTGTATATTCTTTAGTTAAATACATTGTTTTTCCGTACCTTTGTGTTTTGTTCTTAACCCCCGACGCAAAGACAAATAGAAAAAACCCTAAAAAATATTGTATGTCAGACGAGGCCTTATAGGTTAAAAGTCTTTAGCCTGGCCTTTCCGGAGCATAATTAACAAAAAAAATTTTGCATTAAAAATGTAAACATAGACTTATCACAAATATTTTGTTAATTATTATTTTGTTTTCTTTTCAAGTCTTTTCTTTTATTCGCAACTGTGATAAAAAACGTCGTACGAGATACGTGTGGAATTGGTCTTTGCATCTTGTCGTCTTTAACACGCTCGCTACCGCTCGCGCGTCATAAACCGCCTCTATGCAAAGATCAATTTACCACACTTATATCGTAATGTACTATTATACAACACCGTAAGAAACATAGAACACGATATACACAAAGCAAAGTAAAGTAATAGCTATAAAGTACAAGTTGCACAAATAGGATGCGTTATCGCTGAAAGCGATTTCTTCCAGGCAAAAAAGTAATCAGTAGTAATAACTCCTTGATTGCAGTAATCAAACTAACAACTACTTTATGTATATAGTTTGATTACTGTAGTTATGTAACATTGTAATATAATCAGATTACAAAATAGTAGTTAACTGCGCCCAACACTGCAAAATAGTAGTTAACTGCGCCCAACACTGCAAAATAGTAGTTAACTGCGCCCAACACTGCAAAATAGTAGTTAACTGCGCCCAACACTGCAAAATAGTAGTTAACTGCGCCCAACACTGCAAAATAGTAGTTAACTGCGCCCAACACTGCAAAATAGTAGTTAACTGCGCCCAACACTGCAAAATAGTAGTTAACTGCGCCCAACACTGCAAAATAGTAGTTAACTGCGCCCAACACTGCAAAATAGTAGTTAACTGCGCCCAACACTGCAAAATAGTAGTTAACTGCGCCCAACACTGCAAAATAGTAGTTAACTGCGCCCAACACTGCAAAATAGTAGTTAACTGCGCCCAACACTGAAAAATAGTGGTTAACTGCACCCAACTGTGTCAGGTCGTTTTAAAATAATAGATATTTACCTGCACTATACGAAATTTACGTATTCTCTTATTAAACTAATAAATAGAAATAAATTGGGTGTCGACTAATCGGTTCAAATATCATGAAGCTACTGGGTCAGAGTGAACCACGTTGCGTCATTTTAATCTATAAAATAGACACTAAATATGTTTAGACTAGCAGCGCTCCGCGTAACTCCCGATCCCGTGGCAATATCGGGATAAAAATTAGCCTATAAGCCTTCCTCGATAAATGGACTATCCAACACAACAATAATAATTTTTCATATCGAAATTTAGTTCCTGAGATTAGCGCGTTCAAACAAACTCTCCAGCTTTATAATATTAGTATAGATTATTGTAATTTTTCTTGCTTTTCATTGCTGGATCTGGAACATCCTTTTTAGATATTTCCTTCACTAATATTTTGCTTTACTCATAGTAGAAATATTATCTATGGCTATAGTATGCAAAATATAAAATTGCCTAAATGGTCTCATTTTAATCAAGTCGACTCAATTCTAACAGATGTAGCCAATTCAACCTGTTTAAAGGTGGTAAAACTCCAAAAATATGTAGTCAAATGTAAGAAGGTAAAGTAGACGTTGACTTTAAACGCTTACGAAAATTATTCTATAATTTAATTAGACATGTTGTTTAAAAACTGAATTAATCATACAATTCATGTTCCGTGATATGAAATTGGCTATAAATATGATAAATGGACACGAGGCACATGTTAGTGTTGCCTTTTAAATTTAATTTATGTCTTAATATTTTAGTTTTTTTTTTGTATATGGCAACCTTTATGTCAAAACTTTTGATGTATTGCAAACAAGAACACACTTTTTGATCAAATAATAAATCTAGGGACTTTTTTTAAGTAGTCGTAGCTACCTAAATAAACTGAATTGAGTCTAGGAATTTTTGGGCAACAAGAAAAGTCATAAAAGCACTTGAATTTAGTTTTCCCTTTGTATAGGTATTCATTAAACTAGATTGAATAAACGTCAGTCAGTAAAAAATTTCTATTCTTAGATACTTCATATTAATTTCCGCCAAAACACCAAACGATTTTATTTATCGATGGAATCTATGCAAGCTTTATAATAAAGAAAGATCTGTGTGTTTATCGAGTCTAGGGGTTTTAAGAAAGTTAATAGAATAAGTTTTTAAGGTTCCGTACCCAAATGATATTCACACATTCACACATTTGTGTACTTTTTAACTTTTGCACATTTTGACAATTGGACAAACAAGAAATTTGTACGTTTTGGTATTTGTACGCACTGTACCCAAAGTGATAAAAGGCACCTATCAAAAAAAATTGAAGAAAACACGTGAGAGGTGTCAAGGGACACCCAGATGGAACGAAGTTTATTTCAATTAGTGAAGGAATTGTAATAAAATCAAAAAGTATCGTTACAACGTGTCGTAGTGTGTCTGGTCTTGATTTTTTCCATCTAGCCCCCTTTCGCAACGCGCGATAAGGAACTTCGTCCCAAAAAAAAACAAATCGCGTTCGATATTCAAATAAAGAACAAACTGACATAAAACTGTCAAACGCTCCCAGTGCGATGTCTAAAGTGATGTGATAGGTATCACTAAATGCTTTCCTGCGTCATTTGTCAGCATTCCGCATTTTCATTTTGCACCCTTCTGTGTTTGGAGCGTGTCAGCTAGTGATGGGAAAGTGTCGATAAAATGATATCCTACTAATATTATAAACGTGAAAGTTTCTGTGTGTGTATGTTTGTTACTCCTTCACGCAAAAACTACTGGACCGATTGCGTACACACACACACACAGACTTCCACATTTATAATATTAGTAGGATTTGTATAAGGTACATGATCCCCAAAACTTTTTATTATAAATACAATATGTGTCTTTTTCGAATAGAAACACTATCGATTAATACAAAAATATGGAATATTTTTTCCAAATTAACACTAGCTGTATCGCGCGGTTTCACCCGCGTTTCACCAGTCCCGATCTCGTGGTCCAGGTCTCCAGCTATCTAGATACCGAGTTTCATCGCAATTGGTCCAGTAGTTTTAGCGTGAAGGAGTAACAAACATAGGTACACACACAACCACACACAAACTTTCACATTTATAATATTAGAAGGATTTTCGATTCCTGCCTTGGGCAATGATTTTACCAAAAACCTTACAATGCGCTTTTAATTTTTAAATTTTTTTATCAAAATCGGGCATGCAATACCTTTCAGTATTTTCAGCTATCTCTTTTAATCATGGATATAGCGCTGAAGGCCTCACCTTGTATATAAATTAAAATATCTACGACATAGTACTTAGAATAAAATTCAAAGCGATTTTATATTACACACATTTTTTTCGTAATGCCTATAACACAACTTTCAATTCTCATATCCCCTAAACTGGCTTGATTATCATTTGGGGGATTATGCCACGCCTAATTCCCACTACCCCCTTTTGAGGAATAGTCAAGTCAAAGTCAAAAAAAATTATTCCTTTGGATGCTTAATACAAAGATCACATAGATACGTCTTAAAAACTAAGTTAGGATGTATATATGACTAGCTGCGCCCCACGGTTTCACCCGCTTTAGGCCCGATCCCTTGGGAATATCGGGATAAAAAGTAGCCTATGTGTTAATCCAGGTCTCCAGCTATCTACCTACATACCAAGTTTGAACGCAATCCGTCCAGTGGTTTTTTGTGTGAAGGAGTAACAAACATACACACAAACTTTCACATTTATAATATTAGTAGGATAGTAGGATAGGGGAAATACTCCAATACTAGGATTATTAAAAACTAGCTGCGACCCGCGGTTTCACCCGCGTAAGTCCCTATCCCGTAGGAATATCGGGATAAAAAGTAGCCTCTAAGCCTTCCTCGATAAATGGACTATCCAACACAAACGTATTTTTTCAATTCGAACAAGTAGTTCCTAAGATTAGCGCGTTCAAACAAACTCTCCAGCTTTATAATATTTTTTATTGCTTTTTATTGCTGAATCTGGGACCTCCTTTTAAGACATTTACTTCACCAACGATTTGCTTTACGCATTCATTTTAAATCAAAGTAGATATGGTTATTAGATCTATGGGTATAATCTAGGGCTCCAGCTATCTAGATACCGAGTTTCATCGCAATCGGTCCAGTAGTTTTTGCGTGAAGGAGTAACAAACATACACTCACACACACACAAACTTTCACATTTATAATATTAGTAGGATAAGAAAGGCGTTAGACATCTCTTGCAGTGCCAGTAAACGAAGACCCTTCGAGACTTAATGATGTTGTTTTTGTTTTGACTGCAACACTTAGGGTGGTAAAGGCCCCCCTATGATCGTATGATTGACGGAAACGCATCAGATATTTGTCATAATTTGTGTCAACGTCAATTTTTCATATTTGATATTTAGATCGACGGATATTTTTCGTTATTTATTTTCCTCTTTTTGAAGGAAGTGCGAAATCTGGATCTTGATGACAAAATAGATAGGGTATCTATTTCATTGATAGTTAAGTACTTTTATAACGTTTAAATATAGAAAAACCTGGGTAGAAAGTAAATTTAAATAAATCGAGGTTGTTTTAGAAATTCCAATAGAGAGTTTTTCTTTCTGTATGTAAATTAGTGTTTAATTATTAATTAATTACTTAAACAATTTAAAATTCCGACCCCCTTATTCCAAAACGAGGTTTAAGGATAGTCCGAGATGTGGATTTAAACCTTAGATTTAGACACAGATTTACTCGTGACCTATAGTCTAAACACTATCCCTATAGATTTTATAGGGATAGTGTTTAGAATTGGTTTCTAATCTCGTTTTGGAATAAGGGGGCTATTATTAAGGGTAAAAACGTGACCCTTTTACTAAGACTCTATCTGATTACCGTGATAGCTAGACAGTTGAAATTTTCGCAGGTGATGTATTTCTGTTGCCACTATAACAACAAATACTAAAAATAGAAATTAATGGTACGAAACTTGCCGAGCCCGAGCCTCTAATTTCTGGAAAGGTCGTGGCATACTTTAAATATAAATTCAACGAGTAAAAACCGAATTATGACTTATTTAAAACGTACAAACTCCACGACACCGTAACTTAAAAAAAAAAAAAAAAAAAAAAAAAAAAAAAAAAAAAAAATAGGACCACACATCCTTTGACAAATGGTGTCGATCCCACTCGATAATGAAACGACTACTGATTAATGATCGCACTTCACTCTTATCTCTCGATTATTATACCACTTCCCTAATGGTGCCCTGCACTACTCTACTAGAATAGAAATAATAGAGAAACATTTATTCAGACAAGTGCACCACAAAAATAAATATTTAGAACAGTATAAGAGATGTTCACAAACAAACAATAAGAACATTAAAAGAAACGGAAAATTTAAAAAGAAGAACAAAAACTTGAAAGGTGTCAAGGGACACCCGGATGGTACGAAGTTTCTTTCGATTAGTTAGTGAAGGAATTGTAATAAAATCAAAACGTGTCGTTACAACTTTTGGTCTTAATTTTTTCCGTCTAGCCACCTTTCGCAACGCGCCATAAGAAACTTCGTTCCTAAAAGTATAAAATGAAATGACAGAAAATTTAGACAATAGGAATCAGTAGAAAAATTTTTTTTTTGGAAAATAAGATCTAAGGATCCGTGTGCCTCCAAAAAGGATCTGCCTCAGCAAACAATATTTGCAACAACATTAAGTTGCTACAGCCGCTGGTCTTCCGGCAGGACCCTTTATCAAGGCGTTGAGGCGTTTGTGGTTCGAGTACCGAACTGCTATCTGGGTTATGGATGAAAGCTTCTGGCCGAACGACGTGGTGTTCCGTCGCTTCCGCGGACAAATTCCACAAGAACAAACCTAGATTAACACATAGGCTACTTTTTATCCCGATATTCCCAATGGATCGGGACCCACGCGAGTAAAATCGCGGGGCGCAACTAGTATTTGTATATTTTTGTATAGTTATATTTTTCAATAAATTAGCGTAATTTTATTAAACTTCTTATCACGAATTTTCTACTTTGATACAGCAAATCTGTTTTGTATTAAAATTCCACTTTAAAGACGCCTCTGATCTAACATTGGAATAAATATAAGTCATACTTATACAAATAAACCGAAATAATAATCTCATGACTCAAATAGTTTAACTATGAGTAATTTATGAAAATCTGTACAAGAACAGTTAAATATCTGTGGAAGATCGATTTTCTACTTTCACAGTTATATTGTGCTGGCAACACTAAGCACAGAGATTAACCTCGAATTTTAAATTTAAATAAAGAAGAATTCGTTCGGAATTCAAACACAAAATTTGTCAGATTCTAAAGAATTTTTGTGAAAAGTTAACATTTTCGCCAAGCTTCAAATACCTAGAGAAAAACATCAAAGGAAAGGTCAACGAATTCATTGTTATTTCACAAACGAAAGCTTGATTAAGTATTCTAGAAATTCAAGAGAAATATCTCCTTTGGGAATGTTACATCTCACCCTATCCTACTAATATTATAAACTAGCTGCGCTCCGCGGTTTCATCCGCGTAAGTCCCGATCCCGTGGGAATATCGGGATAAAAAGTAGCCTATATTTATAAATTCGAACCAGTAGTTCCTGAGATCAGCGCTTTCAAACAAGAAACGGAAACCCTTAAGTTAGTCGTAAACTTTTACGTTGGAAGAAAGTTGGAAGCATGCTAGGAAAAAAAGATTTTTTTTAACTTTTTTCTATTCCAATATAAAAAAAACTTAATCTAATACAAAATTTAAGGTGTAACAAAAACTCTTTCGATTTTGTCCATGCACCAGTGATAAAATAGAAAAAATAGTATTGTGGTGTAGTATAGTATTATAGTGATAAAATAGTATAGTCTATATTACATGACCCCCATGTAGTAGCTGGAAGTTATTATTAAAATCTGTCGAGCCATTTAGTCTCTATGAGGTCACAAACATAGAGGTCACATACATTCAAATTGCGCGACGCGGGAAGCCAAAGATTTATTACCACATTAACAAAACAAAACTATTCAACCTCATTCAACTGCTAAAGTGTACAATAGGCTAAACACGACCAAATAAAGCGGTTTGTGATAATCATTAGAATAGGATTAATAATACTAGCCGCAAACAACCAAAAGAGAACCCTAAAAAAAGATCTTCGAATTTCGAAAGGGTTTCGCCGCGCCACAGCGCCGGGTTGCCACCACAAAAAACTAACAAGGACAGATGAAAAAAGTGTAAAAAGTCCCACGAAATCATCATAATTTATACTTAAATTAACGACACCATTGTTAGTTTTCGTTGTAATTTTTATTTACGATTGTTTACCCTATTTTATGTTTTAATATGGTATATTTATTGCTTCGATTCTTGTCGTTTGGAATCCGATGGGGTAGTAGGTCTAATTTATTGGGTATTTTATATTGATGTTTTGATGTGAGTGGGTGGAAAATTAGTTGCTTTTCATTCTTGGTTTTAAGTCCAATAGAAAAAGTGACAATAGACAATGAAATAAGATAGCTTTACGGCTTTTACTTTCTAATGGATAATAAAAAGTGATTTGATTGTCTATAACTTTTATGTCAAATTAATAGTAAAGAAATACACTGCTATATAAAAATAAAAAACTAGTTCCATAATATCTTGATTGATGGCAGCATCATTTTTACATCAAGGAAAATAAAAAAATGAACGATGTTCTAAGGTTGCCTGGAAGAAATCGTTTTCAACGACAAAGCGCAAAGCGGGCGGGTCGCTTATTTGTACAATTTAGTTAATAACTAAAAAACTTGTGTGTTGTACAAAAAGTGTTTATATAACGTTCTATGACCAGTATTATAAGAATCTATAAATTTTGTAAAGATGAGGCTGTATGGGCTCACTTAGTATTCGCCTTACCTTGCCTGGTATAATAAAAATATAATTCTCTAAATCAAAGACAACGGTAGAAGGTTGGTGAGTTTTGGCGGGAACGAGTTAACAACATGTCGTGCTGCAGTTTTATTTTCATGAAACTTAGATGTAACCCGAGTTGAATTGTATAATTCTGGTGGAATGTTATTCAATTTAGTTCTGTGAAAGTGCACAAGTGTAGTGAAAGTAAAAATCAGTGTCAAACATGCAGTTTTCACGTTGCCTCCAAATCTCCTATTAAGGTTATGGTAAACTTGCCACCGCTTTACTATAACCCTATGACGACTTTGACTGTATTGAAACACTTTAGGCCCGATTTATGAAAAATCGGGTCATAATTTGATGCAAAATATAACTTGACACTGGCTAAATGCACACGTGCGAAGCCATAATAAAAAAAAAAAAGCCAACGGTAGCTGTGGCCCGCCGTCTGTTGAGCGATTCGGAACCAGCTTAGAAAAAAATAATACTAATTGAGTAACCCTTATAAACATGTAAAGACAGGTATGTCTGAGAGTAATTTTGATACACGTATATCTATACTAATAGAGGAAAGTTTTTTTTGTTTGTATCGAATAGACTCCGAAACTACTGGACCGATTTTGAGGAAATATTAATTAATTGGGAATAACAGGATATTTTTTATCTCGATATCCCCACGGGATCGGGAGTTACGCGGGTGAAACCGCGGAGCGCTGCTAGTCCATTGATTAAGTATCTTCGTACATTCTTTAATGTTTTTTCCGAAAATAGTTGTAAAATGGAATTCAAATGATCTTTTTGCTCTAAACATAATCAGTAATTGAGTAACAAGTAATTGGTGAACAACTTAGTAACAAAAAACTTGCCAAGTTCGAGTTGGACTCGAGCAGGAAGGGTTTCGTACCATGTTGTATGGGAGTCCCACTTAATTTTTGTTCTGTTTGGAGCATTTGTTATAGCTGCAACAGAAATACATAATATGAAAATACCAACTGTCTAGCCTTTCACTGTTCATGAGATAAAGCCTGGTGACAGACAGACGGACTGTGAAATCGACGTACGTAGTCGTAGTATTTGATCCCGTTTTTATTACCTTTTGGATACAGAACTTTACAAAACACAACGAATTGGGAACCTAATCATTTTTTGAAGTCGGTGTAAAAAGGGCTTTAAAGGAATGTTTTCCCATATCCCATACCCACTATCGAGAGAATCAAATCTAGTTAAAATCGTAAAGTTTTTATCACTTCAAGCTCCGTTTCACCTTTTGTTATGGTGTCCGTTTAAATAGATAGGGAATTAGATCATTTGTTTTAATCTTTATTATTTAGATTGGATGTATATTGGTTTTTAGGCGCCATTTCGGTATCGAATGAATTGAAATCAATGATAAGGACGAAAGTAAACTGGGTCACACTTATTCCAAAACGAGGTTTAAGATTATATAGGGATAGTTTTTACACTATAGTTCCCTATACAATCTATAGGGATAGTGTTAGCATACGTGTATTGGGTAGTTCACGAATAAATCTGTTTGAAATCTAAGGTTTAATCCACACATCGGACTATTCTTAAACCTCGTTTGGGGGTAAGTTTCACAAAAACAAGTTAACCATGCATCGTTTAGCTAAACTAAGGGTTACTAAAACAGGATCAGTTATAACTAGATTGGTGTGCAGCTCCACTTATTTTTAAAGTGCTATTTTTTTATTTTATTTTGTCGAAGAAGGTTTATTTTAATTTTATTTTTATTTATTTATTTCGAACTTAAATCTATTACTACACCCACCTCTAATTATAGATTGAAGTTCGAAATAAATATTACAGGTTGGATGTATTCGTGCATATACCGTTTTTTTTTATTTACCTACTTATATTCTCATAAAATTCCAAAAAGGAAATCACGACTAACTTTTATTGACCATAGAATTCATTAACGAAATAGACCTATTAGACCTTTGAACATAAAACAAACTTTTAGTACCTATCTATGTACCTATATCAATAAATGGTTGTGTATCTATATAGCAAAACGAATCAATAATTATAAAATTGTTTTTTTAATTTGGCTTCTTCCCAACTCTACCCGACCCCATCTCTACCTGATTTAAACATACCTAACAAAAAATTTCAACTCTACCCGATATGATATTAACAAAAATGATACAAACAGTAATTAGGTCTAACAATCTTCTTTTCTTATTCTTTTCTTTTAATCTTTGTGATTTTTGGTCAGTTTAAGCAAATCAATACAATATAACAACGTATATTACGTACATTTTGGCATACAATTATAAAATTATATTAGACTATGGTGAAAAACATATTTAAAAAATAAATGAACTTATCACGTTTTCGTAACGCGAAAATAAAAGTCTCGGCGGTACCACGCGACTGTTATTACATTGTGTCGCACGGATCCATTGCGCCATCGAGGAGACCGATTCATATAGTGATTCTTACTTAGCAAGCAATTTACTGTATTAGTACATTATGAATGAAATTGTCACTTCATTCATAATGTTAATAATTAATTTATATTTTTGCGGTTTTAAAGAATAAATATGTATATATTGTAATACTTAGACATGAAATGAGATTCCATCGTTCACTTTTCTGCTTGTATTTTTACAAACAACCACTGAACAACTCGGCATTTTGGCAAAAATCAAAAGATAGTAACGCGAGCGCGTAGTTACTGTCGACTGAAGTCTGTATCAAGTGCATTTTAACCCAGACGCGTTCACCCGTGCCGAGGTGCTATAACAAATCTCCCTTGTTTGATGTAATCTGAGGTAACAATACTGGAGAACGTAAAGTTATCAAAAGTCTTGCTGGAATTAAATAATGACTAAAATAGTAAGTCGGTGGGTCTCCACTTTTGTTAGCCACTGTACCTAATCCAAATTAAATTTTTAACATTTTAAGAATCAATTTTATATGTTCTTATACCTCCTTATACTTATCTAAGTAGCCAAATAAATAACTTAATATGAAATTAAGTTATTAAGATTGTTATCTAAGCAGGATAATTTACATCTACAATAAAGGTCAAAAATTAAGATAATAGATCTCTGTTTTTTTAATGATAAATAGATAAACCTAAATCTAGACGTATCTGGCGATGCCGCGCGGTTTCACCCGCATAAGTTTCGATCCCGTAGATTTTACGTTATTTCAAGATTCCAGCTTTCTACATAGCTTCATCGCAATCGGTTTAGTCGTTTTTGCGTGAAAAGGTCACAAACAAACTAACATACGGAACCCTAAAAAAACATTGTAGACTGCACTTTAGAATTGGATTGATCGCTGTTTTTTTAAATTACTCAATTTGAACGTCTTTTGTTTTTTCTGCAACCAGATTATTCGGCCAGTTCGGCCAACCGAACAAAATAGTGTCAACACTTCGATTGTCTCCCCCAATCGAACTACTAGGATAAAAAAACCAATAGTTCGGTTATCCGAACTACTAGGACGAAGCCGAACAATTAGGTCCCAAAGTTCAATAGTTCAAGTGGTGCAATTTCACAAAAAAACCAAGAGAATTTTTTTCTTTAACGAAGTCACAGTCCGGTCGCGCGGCGTATTTATAAGAATTCTTCGTGGTTCGCCCTAGAACAACAAAATAGGGATAATATTATGTGATTCCCACAGGATCTATTGATATTTAAAGAAAAATGCAATAAAAAAAAATACAAAACGCAAATATTTTCACAAAAGGTGCAGTCACTAAATAATGATACGTCAGCCGCGAATGCCGCGAATGTCCGAACGTTTCGGATTCATTGACGGAACACATCAAAATACTAAACCGATTCTGATTTAAGATGTTATCGATTTCTTGGAACTTTGATCTGAGACAACGGACTGTGAGACCGACTTATTGTCTTTTAAACCGATTTCAAAATAAAAAGATTTTCAATTCGTTATGTACCTATATGTTTTAGGATTTCGTTTCCAAAGGGTAAAAATGGTACCCTTTAACTAAGACTCCACTGTCCGTCTGTCTGTCTGTCACCAGGCTGTATCTCATGAACCGTGATAGCTAGACAGTTGAAATTTTCACAGATTATGTATTTCTGTTGCGGCTGTCCGAGCTATCAAAATGGGCCCCAGGGAATCACTTAGAGAAAAATTTAAAGAGATAAATATATTAACGCTCTATTCACAATATATCTACGAAAACTTGCTATACGTTCACAAAAATCCTGATATTTTTCGTAAAAATAGCTTTATTCATAATTTCAACTAAAGAAGTAGTAGGTAGTAGGCCCCGGAAAATAAAGAGGTCGTTTAATAGTACATGTGCACTCTATTATAATAAACTAGCTGCGCCCCGCGGTTTCACCCGCGTCAGTCCCGATCCCGTGGGCATATTGGGATAAAAAGTATCTTATGTCCGTCTCCTGGCTCTAAGCTACCTCCCTAATAATTTTCAGCCAAATCGGTTTAGCCGTTCCCGAGTTATGAATGGTGTAACTAACACGACTTTCTTTTATATATATAGACTAGCTATTGCCCGCGACTTCGTCCGCGTAGAAATAGTAGATTTTGCGACTATAATTTGAGATTTAAACTATCCTATCTCTCAAGTTGGATCGAACTGCACATGGTGTGCGAATTTTATTATAATCGGTTAAGTGGTTTAGGAGTCCATTGAGGACAAACATTGTGACACGAGATTTATATATATTAAGATTACCTAAATATGTAATTATGACATAGTTTTTACTTACTTAGTTTTTAGACGTGTCCATGTGATCTTGTACCTAGGTATTAAGTATCCAAAGGAATAAAGAGTTTTAATTTAATTTGCTATAACAACAAATACCTACAAAAAAGAAGTTATTAATATTAATATTACTGGCCGGTTTTTATTTGTATAAGTTCACCGATTATTCGAAGACGGACGTTTAGAAAAACTCCATATAGTTGACGAACCAGTTGGCATAATGGTCACCAGGCCAGACTGCCAAACATAGGGTTGCAGGTTCGATTCCCGCCTCAGACAAGTATTTATGATGGATGTTTGCCCGTGGTCTAGTTGTTGTATTATAAGTATATATTTACGAAAGAAAAGTAACACATGTTTAGTTACTTAGCTTGGGGCTAGATCGCCGTCGCCGTGTGAAATGTCCTGCAATATTTATTCATTATAAATTACTTCATACAAAAGTACAAAAGAATCATCCCTAAACGTTACCAAATTATTAACCTTTAAATTATATTTAACAATTAAATGATGAATAAAGTCTTAATGTGTTATTCATGCAAGAATTCAAACATCATATTTCACAGTCCGAATGTCAAATATACAAATTGTATTAGATAATTGCATTTGGCACGCATTCAAGGTAGGTGTATTAAAATATTTTTTATCCTAATTGTTTCAATGAACCCATTTTTTAGGGTTCCATACGTCAATACGGAAAACGGAACCCTAATAAGATCACTGGATTGTTCATCTTCCTTGCCTCTTTTTTAAAACGCCCGCCGTTTGAGAGTAAGTTTAGCTTTAGTACTAGCAGCGATCCGCGGTTTCGCCCGCGTAAGTCCCGATCCCATGGGAAAATCGGGATAAAAAGTAGCCAAAGTATCAATGTATCCTTGAGGATACATTGATACTTTGGCCGATTCAGATAAAACTTGGTTTGAACCAAGTTTTATCTGAATCGGTTTAGTAATTTCGGAGGCTATTCGTTACAATCCTTTTTAAGCGGATCGTGATAATAACTATTTGGAATGCCGATTTTTTTTTGTGCACAGAAAGAAAGATTTCTTTAAATAAGAAATAATCATCTCTTTACGCAAGAGAATAAACTCTTTGACAAGCAGTATTCTCATTTAGGGACGTATTTACGTGTAAGTGTTGAGCGGTGTTGGCTTAGTGGTAGATACCTCGACTTTCATCCTGAAGGTCGTGGGTTCGAATCCCGGCCGGCCGTGCACCAATGTATTTTTCTTAAGAAAAATTTATGGGCGCTAATTGACATTGCTCTTACGGTGAAGGAAAACATCGTGATGAAACCCGCGGCTTAGTTGGCTCCAGAAGTATTGACAAGTTCTCTCCTCTGGACATGGTCGACTAAGTTGAGAGGGTAGTAGGTGCTGGGCAAGCCTACTCCATCCTCACGCAAAAAGGACCCAATCAAAAAGGGTCCAATGGCGGAAAAAAACAGCCTGTATACAAGTACTATACCTACTATACGTGTAAGTGTCAAAATGTTAGCAAAGTATAGTTGGGTTCCGGTTCATTTTCCGGTTTATCCGTCAAAGTTTTACATATTTTAAAGATACCAAATGAATCAGACAACTCATCTGTAGTAGATATAAAAATATTTTTTAAATAATAAACGTTTAATACTAAAAATAATAGTTTTTCGTAGCCACTTCCCGCAAAAACTATGAAAATAGGCCGACTTTCGGTACAAAGATATTTTGAATGAAAAGTCAGTCTAGATACTTCAGGCACATGAGTAGAGACAGAACTTCAGGCGCATCAAAACGTACATTTCTTGTTTTTTCCTTTTTTTTTACCCGCGACGCAAAAACAGTTGTAAGTTTGATATGTCTCTCTCTCTCTGTGTGTGAGTGTGTGTCTGTCTGTCTGTGGCCTCGTAGCTCCGCTCCCGAACGGATAAACCGATTTTGTATCTAATGTAAATATTTCTAGTTATTATTTTTGAATATATCACCTATATCGCGACCCGGAGTATAAATCTGTCTAGACTAGGTAGTAATTGACATGTTTATTACTAAATAAATAACATAAAACGCGCGTATTTTAGGATCCTAAACATCTATCTATTTGCTTTCTATTACTGAGTTCATTTCGATGGATTTATATGAGTATTAGGTCAATTTTGTTGACTCTAATTTTAAGATTTTACTAGTTACCAAAACAAAAAAATTAAATTAAATTATTTATTTCCGTTTTAATCGTCTTTTGTTCCCGTTTCGATTGTCATTTGTTCCCATTTCGATCGTCATTTGTTTCCGTATCGATGTCTTATGTTCCCGTTTCGATCGTCATTTGTTTCCATGTCGATCGTCATTTGTTTCCATGTCGATGTCTTATGTTCCCGTTTCGATCGTCATTTGTTTCCGTCTCGATGTCTTATGTTCCCGTTTCGATCGTCATTTTTTTCCGTCTCGATTACTCTCGATGTCTTATGTTCCCGTTTCGATCGTTATTTGTTTCCGTCTCAATGTCTTATGTTCCCGTTTCGATCGTCATTTGTTTCCGTCTCGATGTCTTATGTTCCCGTTATGATCGTCATTTGTTTCCGTCTCGATCGTCTATGGTTTCCATTTCGTTTGTCTTTTGTTTCTAAATATTAAGTACTTATATTCTGTTTTAAGCGTTTTTAGACGACAGACGGACGGTGGAGTCTTAGTAAAAGGGCCCCGTTTTTACCCCTTGGATATGGAACCCTAAAAACTCGCACTCCGGCCTCTAGTACCTACTTTAGAATACTTGGTAGTTAAAAATGCTACATCACTAGAATATTATAATACCGTAAAAGGAATCTCCTGTTCACCAATACAGTGGGTGTTTAACGCTGTAAAATGAACAAAATTACAACTATATTACAGCACTAACATGTCAATAATACTATAAAATTTAATTCTATCAATGAATCCTTTATAACACAAAAACAAAGGGATCTTTCGCCGACTTTTTTAACAATATAAAGATCTTACGATAACCTTTGGTTACTAGTGTCGTACGATTTATCGATTCGATTATCAATATCGATAGAATACCTTGTACAGGGTTATTGGTAAATATATACGTAAGCGGTTAAGAGCTTTTTGTTTCCTTACCCAAAGGGTAAAAACGGGACCCTATTACTAAGACTTCACTGTCCGTCCGTCCGTCCGTTCGTCTGTCTATCTGTCACTAGACTGTATCTCATGAACCGTGATACCAGTTGAAATTTTCTCAGATTATGTATTTCTGTTGCCGATTTAACAACAAATACTAAAAACAAAAAATAAGTGAGGCTCCCATTTACGGAACCACTCGTGCTTGAGTCCGACTCGCACTTGTACGGCTTTTTTTAATTTTATAGTGCGTGGCGTGCACTGGACTATTTAAAAAATATTAAAAGAAAAATGCGTCTTCAAATATTGCAACCAAGACGAGACTTGGACTCGCACCCCAAATACCAGATGCGCTTTCAATTGGGCCACTCACTCAGTAAAGTAACGTTTTAGTTGAGTTGCGACTCTTAAATTTAATTCAGACACAATCAACTTTTTCAAGGAACAAGGAAATTCGAACATTTTTTCAAAGATATCGAGGTATGTTAACCCCAAAAACAGCTGTTATTTACACGGAGAGGTTAGGATTATATTTATTTATTAAGTTTTATCAACTGTTCTAAGCCTAAAGACCTTTAGCTAAAAAAATCTGCAGATTTTCGAATCCAAAAAATGTTCGAATTTTCAGAAGTTGTACTATTTTTTTTAGGGTGCACAGAAGTAGCCCTCAACCGCTGACTTATATTACCAATAACCCTGTATAACGATAGATTCACGATCATAAATGTTTGACCTCTAGGTTGGCACGATTTATAGATTAGAAATGTATGCTAATATTGTAGGAAATCAATATTTATCTGTAGAAAATTCTGTATTGGTATTAACTTGTTTGAAAGTTATGTCGCTTCGTAATACTTGCGTGGAGTGAAGTGGCTTGCATCCGTCTTAACTGGGAGATTAATTATTTAATTAATTGCAATTTTATATGGGGAAATTATTGATTTAACTTGCAAAGAAAAACATTAAAATTACGAAAGTTATTACCACAATAATCAGTAAAACATCTACACTAATATTATAGAAAGTTTTTTTGTTTGTAACGAATATGCTCCCAAACTACTGGACCGATTTTGATGAAACTTGGTATGAGGATACAATGATTCATTGGGAGTAACTTAGGTTACTTTTTATTCCTCGGGAGTTAAGCGGGTGAAACCGCGGGGTGCAACTAGTAGTTAATATCGCTTACGATAGACGTCGACTTTAATTGAAAAAAGTTCCACACTTTATAATCTAATCATATTAAAACTATAATTTATATTTTTTTAAATGACAACTGCTACTTAAGAAAACGATAAGATCCTCACACATGGTTAATATAAAGATAAAAAAAACGTTTAGTTAATCGTACAGTGACAAATATCGATATTTAAATTTATCGATAAGCTGTATCGATAATCGATACACTTCACTATTTCTTGCTCTATTTTCTCAATCGATTCGGATACAAGATCCTTAAGATATTATTTGAAATGCCCGTGTGATAAGGAAGGTAGTAAAGTAACACGTGGGTGCGAAGGGATTAATAAAATTGTAACCGAGGTACCTTAGAGCAACGTGGCCACTATTATGATAATGAAAAAAAAACCCTGCTGTTAAATTATGTCGCTTCACTTGCGTAAATTCAGCCACGTAGGTACTGGGCTGGATAATGTATCCTACGTTAATAAAAAAAACCTTTTAAAAACGAATACTAAAATTAAATAAAAATCGCACCTCCGCTCAAATAGTGTCATTTCTACAAAAAAGATAACTGTCGAGAAAAAGGTGTCTAATGGACCTAATAGTCTATTTTACCAGTTTTCTAGTCTTCATTTAAAAACTAACAGAATTAGCGATATGAAAATTTCAGTAGATTTAAACGATTTTTCAAGCTTTATAAAATAGTGGAAGTTTCCTAAAAATATAAAATAAATAATTTTGATTTTGAGTTATGACACTATTTTAGCGGAGGTGCGAAATGTATTTATAAGAGTAACGGAATCGACACGAAAAGAAAAATAACTCGGGATCGAGATAAAAAGTAGCGTTGAAAAAAAAGTAGTAGTTGAAAAGTAAAACTGACAAAAAATTGTAGTACAAAAAGTTGTAGTTTTCCTTCTCTAAGGTCCCATCATGTTCCATGTCTATCTATTCACGTGAAAACGTCACAGACAGCTAGATTTAATTTCTTGTTTGTAATATTAGTAAGCATTAGTAAGGATAGGAATATTAGTAGGGACGGCAGTCCTGATATGTATCTACTACTATAGTAGGATATTATGCAGTAGAAATGGGTTTTACACACATTCGTTCTTAATTCCAAATCGCTTAATAGGCGCTTGAATTCCTGTATATTTCTAGATTTTCTAGTCAAGAACATGCTATTTTATTTTTTTACCCTGTCCTTCGTTAGAAAAGACAAAGGGTACTCAGCCTATATACATAATTTATTCTCTTTTCTTCTTTACAAAACTTTTCTATTTTTACTGGTCACATACAAACATCTGTCATTTTTTCGGTACCAAATCAACTAGTGCCGTGTTTGCGAGTATTAAAATAATCGAAATCCCATCACGGACGAGACAAGTTCATGTCCGCGTCGCTCTAAGACAATACATCCGGGTAAAGAAATTATAGAAAAAGACAACATAATTTCTTTTAACTCATTTAGTTGATTTATGTATAATTAAATTTTTAAACTATTTAGTACCTACGTACAAAATATACTTAGTGTTGGACTAACACTTTAAATCACTTTAAATATATAATAAAACAACTGTTCACTTCAATCCAAATACTATAATCATTAAAACTGAGACGACTGCTCAGTTCGACGAGCAAACACCGACTGCCTTCCAGCATCCAAGCCCACTAGCGCCATCTACTACCACTGTCAAACGTAGTGGCGCTCTATGCCGGAAGTTGTGGTTAACAATCTTACTAATTCTAAATAATTATAAAATATTCGGTATTATGTAGTTTAAAAATCATAACAAATAAACAATAATTTAAATAAATGATATAACCATTTATTTAAATTATTATATCAAATTCTCATAACAAGTACTTTTAGAGAAACACTATAAATCAATACACTCACTAAATGTTATTCTTAAATTAAACTGTTACAATAATTATAAAATATTCTGTATTATGTAGTTTAGAAATCATAATAATAAATTAACAACAATTTAAATAAATGATAAAACCATTTATTTAAATTATTATATCAAATTATCATAACAAGTACTTTTAGAGAAACACTATAAATCAATACACTTACTAAATGTTATTCTTAAATTAAACTGTTACATTCGGCCATCCGACTAAAATGCACACGTCCTCGTGTGTCGTAATTTTACGGTCAATTTAAATGGAACTTCACAAACAATAAATACTATGTTTACAATAAACAGTAACTGTAAGTACTGACAACTGCCAATACTTCTATTTTCATCTCGTGTCGTTTCCGCCTTCTTCTGTCAGCGATAGTAATCGGACTACAGACCTCTGTACCGAATACTATTTCATCATATTATGCGGACTAGGTGGTTTCTACCTCAGTCAACTATGGCAACAGGTCGCTACTGCACTGAATACCTAATATGACAGTACTTGACCGAGGCTCCACGATCACGATAGGTACTTGGACAACTGTCCTCATTACATCTGGACAACTGTCCTCAACCATTTAGGCACATAATATATAACTACAAATCTATCAATATGTTATTCGGCTTTGTGATTTCATCAACACATGCTGTATTTTATCAAATATAGCAATACAATTTTAATTAACCTGTACTAAAATAATCAATTAGTTAGAATTATAAATAAACAAAGTAGAACAATAAAAATAAAAAAAAACAGCAAGTGATGTTAACTATTCATTTAAATGATTTTGGAAATAAGATAAATTATTAATCTAATAAGATAAAAATATTATTTAGACTAAAAATGTTTTAACATCTAACCTGTTCTGAAATAATCCCTTAATTAGGATTTTAAACAACATAATAAATATTTATTTCAAATAGTTTTCAATTTTAAACTTAAAAATAATATAAAACTCATAATAACAATATACAGGACATAATGTGACAGATATAGTCAATTATTATTTAGACAAATCGAAAAAAAAAAATATCTGGGCAATTACTCACAATCAATGCTTTCGGTGTCGCCATCTGAATCACTAGAATCTTTTGCATCGTCTGACCTACTAAAACTTAACCAAGGTTTCATCTTGTCTACTGCGACTACTGAACTATATTTGCGACCCCTTTTCCGTGTAATTGGTGTGTCCTCAACCTGATACCTATCGTTACCCAGCATAGACGTTACTCGATAGGGACCCTGGTACTTGGGCACTAACTTTCTACTATGACCTAAGGACGGAACCTCCCTCTCAATACAAACTAAATCCCCAACCTGATACATCTTTGGCTCTACCGTATTTTTGTCATATTGAGCCTTTTGTTTCGTTTGATAATTGGTAATGTATTCATTGACTCTCTCGCGAATTTTATTTAACGTGTCGGTACTAACGTCGTGATCTTGATTTAGCGCAATTTTAACTCTACTTTCATTAAGACCTATTAAGGAAGTACCGAACAGAACTTCAGACGGTGTCCTACCGATACCTTTGTTGTGTGTGTTATTAAGACCCCACTGTACATCAGGTATACAGTAATCCCATTTTCTTTCATCACGTCCTGCGCACTTGGCAGTAAGAGCGTCTAGTACGGTGCGGTTATACCGTTCCACTTGACCGTTAGCGCGTGGTGTAGCTACGGCGTTTAAAATATGCTTGACTGATATACCACTGAGAAAGTCCTTGAATTTCTTACTCGTAAACGACGAACCCCTATCCGAGACAATCCTCTTAGGTACACCAAATATACTAAAATATTCTCTTAGCTTTTCTATAACAATTGACGCTTTTGTGCTCCTAACTGGTTTCAACATGATGAATTTAGTATAAGCGTCAATGATAACCAACAAATAGGTATTGCCTTTAGAACTTTTGACAAACGGACCAACATGATCAATATGTATAGTGGCGAACGGCGAATCTACTTTAGGGATTGGGTGTAGAGGGACCTTTCTTTTGGTTGAAGACTTTGTATAGGCACACTCGAGGCATGAATCAACGTACTTTTTAACAAACCGACGCATCTTACCAAACCAGTACGACTCCTTAACCTTAGCCAATGTTTTATCAAAAGCAAAGTGACCGATATCGTCATGACACTGCTTCAGAATCTGCCAACGTACACCTTTGGGTACAACCCATTTTTCCCCTCCTTCAGTAATGCGATACAACTTATTATTACGTACAACGAAATTTTTCTTAATGTCGACGACGTTAGCTGATTCGGAATCTTGAAGAATAGATATTTTCCGTTGTATTTCCGTGTTAGACTGCTGGACAGTACACAACCAATCTGTTTCAGTGACCACCATTATCTCGACCGCATTCGTATCTGAACCAGATTCATTGCTAAGTGGCGGATTTCTGCTCAGCGCATCCACATAAGCCATAGATTTTCCGGGGCGGTATTCAATTGAGAAATTAAATTCTTGCATGGATATCCACCATCTAGCAACCCTCGGAATCAGATCCCTTTTCAAGAACGTTGCTCGAAGTGAATTACAGTCTGTAAGCACCTTAAACTCTATACCTATCAAATAAACACGAAACTTCTGCAGAGAAGCTACAAGAGCGAGGGTTTCGAGTTCATAAGATGTCATGTGTTGTTCATCTGGAGTAGTTTGCCGGCTATAATATGCTACAGGTCTAAGGATATTATCCTTATTCCTTTGCATTAGTATACCGGCGATACCTATCTTACACGCATCCGTGTGCAACTCTGTTTGGGCTTTTGGGTCATATAAAGCTAGAATCGGTTTACGAAGTAATTCATCCTTTAACGCTTTAAACGACTCTATTTGCCCGCTACCCCAACACCACTTAGCGTCCTTCTTCAGAAGACAGGTCAAGGGCTTCGCGATAATGGAAAAATTCCTAACAAATCTTCGAAAAAAACTACACAACCCAATGAATTGCCTAACTCCGTGCTGATTGCTCGGTTCGGGAAAGTCCCGAACTGCTTCGATTTTACGAGATCCAGGCCTAATGCCTTTCTTACTGAGTTCGAACCCTAAGTAATCTACGGTTTTGCTGAAGAAACAACACTTACTAAGTTTTAGAGTCAGACCAGCATCCTGCAACAACTGTAAAACTCTACCCAATCTCTCAAGTCCTTCCTCAGCAGTCCTTGACGGAATGACTATATCATCCATATACGCCGAAGCAATACCTCTTGCCTTACAAAGAACGAGATTGATCATTCGCATGAAATTAGCGGGGGCATTGGCTAAGCCGAATGGCATTCGATTAAATTCAAACTGTCCGTCCGGCGTGACAAAGGAGGTTTTGTAGCGATCGTCCTCCTTGATGGCTATCTGGTAATAACCAGAAGCCAAATCAAGGGTAGTATAGTATTCATACCCCGCTAAATCATCCAACTGATCATCGATCCTGGGCAGGGGAAAGTTTTCTCTGAATGTCTTTCGATTGAGGGCCCTATAATCGACGCACAGCCTAACGTCGCCCGTTTTCTTCTTCACTATGACGATAGGACTTGCATACGGTGACGTCGACGGCCTGACTATGTCACAATCTATCAACTCTTCGACCATTTCTCGAACTTTGCAACGTTCACTAACTGGGAGCCGGTAGGGCCTATACACGACTGGTTCGTCATCTTTCAAATTAATAGACATTTCTACTAAGCTTGTTTTACCCAATTCCTGTAAATTAAAAGCAAAACAATTTCGAAAACGATTAAGAAGGCTAACAAGTGATTCGACTGTAAGACTATCTAGACTATTATCTGTTTTGACGTCGACCTTCAAAATGGGTTGTTGTGGTTCCGCCGTTTCTATACGCAATATTTCGCCGACTTCTTCCGCCTCAGTGGACGGGTCAGCTTGACAACACCTAGCGATTATGCAGCCTCTGCTAAGTACAAAAGGTTGAGAAGACAAACCTTTCAACAACGCAACCCCTGCGCCTTCAACGACTGAAAATAGACCCTGTATCAGAAAATGTTCTTGTCCTATTTTATACCTATGACTGCCTTCGATGTAAACGTCCCCAGTATAATTCGGTTCTGTCTTAAAATCAACTAAAGTCAGTCCGTCTATTTTGGTATCCGAAACACAAAACAGGGTTATTTTAGCAATATTATTAGTACGAATACGAAGTGAAACACTATCCTTTTCGATCATTATGTGAGGTTGTTCGGTAAAAGACCTGCCAATCAGCAATGGTTCTCGTAAAAGATGGTCGGGTACGACAAAGACATCTACGCGAGCTGTAACGTTATCAATAGTAATATCAACAGAACATTTTCCTAATGGTCTTACCATGGAATCGCCGAAGCCTCGGAGGGTTGGCAATGAAACATCTGGTTCCCAAGCAATACCTAGGTCAACTAATTCTGAATTTCTAATAAGGGTAGCGAAACTACCAAAATCAATAAAGCAAGTTTTTGTCACACCATTAACGATTGCCTGTTTATAATATTTTGTTATGCTGGAATCTGTATTGCTAGTGACCATCATAACCGTCTTAGTGGAGTCCGCGTTTTTGTCAGACGTAGTACCTTTTGAATTGCACTTCTCAGCGACGTGACCAAAACGAGAGCATTTGGTGCATTTCAATGTCGGCTTTGTGCATTGAGATTTATAGTGACCATAATCCAAACAATTATAACACTGTATCGAACTCTTTGAGTTGAGTTCCCTTGAATCTCTAGTCGTGAAATTCCTATCGATTTTCGAGTCGTTAGTTCGATTCCTTCTACTGACTGTACTAAAATGATTCACATTACTACGTGCACTCTTCAAAAATGGCAAAAGCTGTTCGGGTGTACTAAAACGAGCGGCTTCCGCGCCTAACCTCACGCTCCTATCCTCAATGCCAAAAATAATACAATCTACAGCTTTCTTGCCCTGAATCCCACAGCGATTTAAAAGAACTACCTTATCATAATAATACTCCTCTAAGGAGTCGTTAAACCTTGCTCGCTTACCTAGCATTACTGTAAGCAACTGCCCATAGTTTTCGTCACAAGGAAATGCTAACCTTAATTTTTCCTGCCACTCTAACCAAGAATACATGACGCTAGTCAGACCCTCGTACCACTTCTGAGCATAACCCTTCAATTTTGTCAGAGCAAAATGTATTGTCTGGTTATCCGTCCAATTATATATAGTTGCGCATTCATTTACTTTATGAAGCCAAATATCGATGGTTTGTTCTTTATTAGCAGGGTTAAATTCAGGGATGGTATTTTGATACGACAATTTATCATTAACTGATCTGTTACTTACCGCTGTAAGGGCCTGGACTAATTGAAATAGGGTGACGTCGTCAGTACTTCCACGTTGATCCAGTCTTGATTGGCTGCGTCTTCGCTGATGTAAAGAGCTACGCAAACGCTGCCCACATGGGCTCCGCTTCAGCGACTCAGCTGGGCTGTCGTCCCGTTGAGGTCGGCGACTGCCCGAACGCTGATTACCTGGGCTGTAGTCCCGTCGAGGTCGGCGGCTAGACGACCGCCGGTTGTCTGGGCTGTACCGTTGAGGTCGGGGACTGCGACTGCGCGACCGCTGATCATCTGGACTACGGTCCATCAGAGCTCGGCGACTGCGAGAACGCCGATCGCCTGGGCTCCTATCTTCTTGACGTAGACGGCTACGGGACCGCTGGCTAGCACAACTGTGCCCTCGACTGCTCACACTGAGCAGACGGCGCGTGCGTCGCGCTGGGGCCAGCGAACGGTTACGCGAGCGACGGGTATCATCAACCCTGACATCGCTCTGCGGTTGTTTTGCAGGTCCACCTGAACCTCTCGTCTCATTTACTTCGTCAGTTTCCATAACCTGCACATACAAGCAAGAGCACAGAACTAGGGAAACAAAATTAACAAAATTAAAAGTAGAATAATTAAATTATATCTGTTCAGGTCTAAAATGGTCTCGTTTTTTTTGATGTATTTTTCCTAACGTCTCCTTTTCCTAACGTCTCCTTTTCCTAACGTCTCCTTCCACTGGGTTTTATTTTTATTCCAAGCCCACCAAGGGGATTATTTATTTAAAGAAAATAATGACTAAATCCACTTACAAGTATTATTGATACAAGAAAAAAAACGGAATTATCTAAATTTTACCAACTTGGGCGTAGTTAAATAATAAGTAGACAAAAGTTACTTACGTATCCCCGCTTCTGAATTTGTTGGACT
Source organism: Idaea straminata (assembly GCA_951213275.1). Classification (NCBI taxonomy): domain Eukaryota; kingdom Metazoa; phylum Arthropoda; class Insecta; order Lepidoptera; family Geometridae; genus Idaea; species Idaea straminata. The sequence goes on from OX577862.1 coordinate 2,838,646, forward strand.
AACACTTTAAATCACTTTAAATATATAATAAAACAACTGTTCACTTCAATCCAAATACTATAATCATTAAAACTGAGACGACTGCTCAGTTCGACGAGCAAACACCGACTGCCTTCCAGCATCCAAGCCCACTAGCGCCATCTACTACCACTGTCAAACGTAGTGGCGCTCTATGCCGGAAGTTGTGGTTAACAATCTTACTAATTCTAAATAATTATAAAATATTCGGTATTATGTAGTTTAAAAATCATAACAAATAAACAATAATTTAAATAAATGATATAACCATTTATTTAAATTATTATATCAAATTCTCATAACAAGTACTTTTAGAGAAACACTATAAATCAATACACTCACTAAATGTTATTCTTAAATTAAACTGTTACAATAATTATAAAATATTCTGTATTATGTAGTTTAGAAATCATAATAATAAATTAACAACAATTTAAATAAATGATAAAACCATTTATTTAAATTATTATATCAAATTATCATAACAAGTACTTTTAGAGAAACACTATAAATCAATACACTTACTAAATGTTATTCTTAAATTAAACTGTTACATTAGTTACCTACTTTATTTAGAAAAATGTACCTGTACCGTGAAATTTTTTAAACTATTGTAAGTACCTACCCACTTAGTTATTAGTTTTGTATTTTCTACATTTAAAAATCGTACATTTTGAAACAAAAAAAAATACGCGACGAATTAAGAACCTCTTTTTTTAAGTCTTTTAGAAACGTTTGAAAATGCCATAACAATAAACAGAAACAAACAGGTTTAAAATTGTTAGCTAAATAAATAGTCGTAACTGCAATTAATCGAAATAATCGTAAATTCAAAAGCACGGTTACCTAGGTCCTTGCAAACCGTTATATAATTACATTGTCGCTTAATATTAGATGCATTTTGTAATATTCATTAAATATAAATTAATATTACGAATAGAACCCTGGCCTCGGGGTAACTTACGACCTCTAGTGGTAAATGCAAGAAACAAAGTTGGCTGTTGATTGGTTATTTCGCGCCACCCACGAACTATAACGATCTTTGGACAACTTTAGAAAATTAATTTTTAATGTTACATTCCCGAAATCATACAAAAAATATTTATTGTGATTTTGGGAATGAATATAAAATATAGACTTCTCTTTCTTTGGTGTGACATGAAATCGCGATTGTCACTCGTTATGTGATCACTGATCAGTGATTGATCGATAATTAGTATTTTTTTATTAAGAATGTTAATTACTACGTTATTGACGCCGAATAATTAAAAATTTATTTTTCTGGCAATCGCACAATAATAATCAATAATAATTTGATTTTCAAATTGGCAGATTGAAGTAGTGAGTGTAGCTAAAACAATCACTTCAAACTTCAATCTGAAGAGTAATCGTAACAATCGCGATGGATCGCCTCGGAGGCGAACCAAAAAGTAAAAAAATAAAAGAAGAGTTATTAATTTTTTTACTCATCACTACTTACTCTTCTGACTAGGCAACCCAAAGTAGATCTTAGCCTCCGGAACGAGAGACTTCAATTACTTCCCTGTCCTCCGCTATTTTTTGACGTGATAACGTCTAATAAATTGATGAAACACCTGCATTCACAAAAAAGTGTCACGGTAATACTTTGTGACGTAATGCGTCATGGTAACTTAGGAAACAGAGTATTTAATAATAATATCGCTCATCTGGGCTTGTGTTATGGTGTGACGAGTGACGAATAGAAGAATTATATAAAGAAAAATAAATAAAAAAATATACAAAGGAATAACAAAAAAGTCTCAATTTTTCATCGTTTTCTTATAATGTTATCACATAAAATTATCGTCCATAAATTTACTTTACAGAAAACCATTTGTTTTAGGATTTTTTTTAAATATGTAGATGTAATACTAACTTTATTCTTTTAACTACTTATTTTACCACGTTTACAACTACTTTTATCAAAACTCAACTAAAATGATGTAGAAAACACAATAATAACAACAATAATGTTCAGAAATAACGACCATTACTGTTGTGTAAAAGTTACATTAAGTACCTATAACTTTTAATAAACTCAGTTCCACTCTCACATTATGTCAGGACAATATTTCTTGAAAATAAAGATTTCATGCATTTGCGCGAGGGGCAGAATCTGCAATACCCCGCAAGGCTCCCTCCATGGGAGGTAATGATGCTTGAAGGTACTTACTACCGGTTAATGTATGATTACCTACAATGAACATCGCATGTTTAGAACATCGAGTAATCTATTTCATAATGCTTCCGACATACGAGGAGAGTAAGCTTATTGTTTTCGTGTATTAAGCCGTACAGGATTAATTAGAAGTATTAAATTAATGTGGAAAGTTATCGGAACAGCCAGTTTGTATCGTGGAATGCGTAAATTGATCGCCTTGGGGGTTCGCGATTATTGATAAACGTTCAGCTGTCTACACCTCATTTCTAAACTGTTTTCTGCGAACAATGCGTGCTTAATATCGGTAAACGGCTCACATCTGAACAACTTCCGATAGCTTACAATTGCTAATGCCATAAATCACGCTATAATTTTCGCCCACTGGTGGTCACAAACGCCACAAAATTGAATTTAATGCCCCAATAAGCTCGGTCTTATGACAATTTTACCAGCATTAGAACACCCTACAGCGATTTGCTTATAAATATTTATAAATAAGCCAATTTGTATTGCTAGTTTCCAGCACCCGGTTGTTATCCATAACGGCTATCTCTCTGGGGGCGATACTGTTATCCTAAAAGGGAGGTCCCAGCTTAAATATTGACATTGTAAGCAACTCCTTATAAGCTGTTTGCTCTATAAACACAAAGGGAGTCCCAGATCGGATTTATTGAAGCGATAAAGTTTGTGTACACGTGTAATTGCAGGTTGTAAGAACCATGTTTCCATAAGGCTTAACTTATAAATTATTTGTGCAGCTTAGGTACACTAATCTTTTAAGACATGGTATCTCAATTACTTTAATTTTTACGGTCACTTTTAAATATTTGAAGAATCCAGTCCCATCAGATCTTAACTTATAGGTCAAGTGATTATGGAACAGAATAGAATAGATAGAATAAAATTATTTATAGATTTCCATAACTAATTACTTATTATCAATTGTTTCAGAAGGATCTCTCGGACGATTGCGTGTTCGAGGAACATATAGAGGAAAACAACTACAACACATACTCGCGGATACGCAACGGGAAGAAGACGTTCCTGGCGTTGGACAACCGCGGCAAGGCGCGGCGTACGCAGATCCCGACGAATCGCCCACTCGGGAACCTCTCACCGTACGCGCTCTCGCTGACGCGCCGCTGGGACGGGCCCAAGCAGACCCACTGCCCACCGCGACGGCACCGCGGCAAGCTGAAGCGTCCGCCCCCCAAACACAGGAACTGCGCGCAAAGGATACAAAAGCAAAACCTAAGGCATAAGAGAAAACACAAAAAGGCGAACGGACCGAAAAAAAAACGACATCCGAAAGCGAGGAGAAAACACGAGAACAGTACGACAACGACGACCGAAGTGAGTTGGGACGAGTCGACGATGTCGACTATGTCGACTACAACTGATGCGGAGTTTTTTCGGTCGGCGACCGCGCTGGAGGCGGTCGGACGCGCGTGAGTCGGACACTGGTCGCGGTCGGGGCAGCCGTCGCGCTCTCACACTAGCACCGTTCCACACTTACACGTGCATGAATCTCTGTATCATTCCTATTTAGTTCCTGAAGGGACTGGGCGCCAAATTAGTAATAGTAGCTCTCTTGCGGTCGTTCTCAACTTAATGCGGTCCATTGTTTCGTAGTAGAGTCAAATTACCTCCGACTCTGCTAGGATGAATGGTCGAATGTGAGTCTAGTAACCCGCTCACTTCCTTCTTATAACTTATGAAAATACTCATTAGTCGAGTCTAAACGCGTAGTTTGATCTAATCTATGATATTATTATATCAACCAAAGCTACCTAACTATCTCAGTGTTATTCCTAGTTCGCTTTAAAGTAGGTTTATCGGCATTATTCCATTCGTTAGTTACTGTTACTTGAAAATTAAAGTGTATGCTAAAATGATGAATGTTCAATTATAATTTTATTGAGCATAAATTTAAGTTTGGAGTAGAGATTATCGATGGGTAAGGTGGAACTGTGTTAGGCATTGGAATTGATTCCTGTCAATTAAAAATTAGCCTAAATACTTGCCGTTTCGGAATTTGCCTTTCTGTTTAAACGGATCGTTACGCATTCTCGGTTAATCAGATGTCATTTTAAAAATATTCTATAATAGCTTTATCTACGAAAGTGTCTTATTTTTGTCTTATTGATTTAGCTTTAATGGCTTCCATAGAAATTTATTTTAATCCGTTCATTTATAAATAGCTTTTGGTTAGATACCCAACGATTGCGTCGAGATATCTCACCAATTAATCTCATCATTTACAATTTGCTCCAATATTATTCAAATCAGTGTTAACTTAACAACAATTTACGGATTTTAGAAATTCATGGTTATGTTCCATAATAATTTGCATCCGAATGATTGATTTAGAAGAGAGGACATTCCGAAACGTTTACGTACTTAGATAAAGAGCGTGGAGATGTAATTTCATAAGAAATTGACTGAAAATTGGACTGAGTAATGTAGTTATTGCTGGTTTCGGCTTAGGCTATGATAGGGTAGTAGAGCGGACGGCTTGCTTCTGTTTACTTGGATGTATCTGATAGCCGTGGCGGGCGACCCTGTCCTATTAAACTTAAAATTTTATTGGCATCACGTCTCAAAGGACATTGTTACTACCAGATTAAATCATTTACCCAGATCAGAACCTAAAAAAATAATATAAAACTATAAAAGTAAAGTTAAACCAGGACCGCTCGCTCCGGCTCGTCTTCGTACGTAGTGATAAAATATAACGATGAAGTGACTATTAGTAATGTAGTTATAAAAACGTGTATCTAATTTGTAAATTTATTTATTTTCCATAGAGAAAGTCGTATTTTGTTAACGTTTTAGTTGATGTTTTTATTATTCTCTCGTCCCTTTAGTTCCAACCGAATGTAGATATGTAGGATTTAATACGCTTGTACTTTTAGTGAGCCGATTTATTTGTATTATAATTGTCCTTCGGTAACAATATTGTGCTACGTGTGATTGATGGGTACTGTACAGCGTGGATACATTTGCAAATATTGTAATTGAATGAATTTATATTATCTTGATGTCCCTCGCAATTTGATAATCTACGTAGAGTAGTTGAACTATTGTGACGTGATCAGCAGACACTACACTATCAATCAATTCAACCATTTTTATTTATATATAATTTGAAAAGTCAACCATATAGCAACAAAATACCTTCCATAGCATTTTTCTTCTCAGTAATAGCTTCGCACTATTTGTACATTATAATATTTTTTATTAAGCTTTGTTATTCTTCTTGTTTAATTCCATCTTGTTTGACTACCGCTAAGAAGCTCGTCAACGTGACTTCTTGAAAATCATTATAATTAACTAAAAATAATAAACTCAAAAACATGTTTATACTAGAAAGAAGGCCATATTTTCCTTTAACAACTTCAGTAAAAGTCGGAGTTTCTCATAATTTATAATATAATTTATAAAATAATGCCAATTAATTATCAATCAATGTCTGCTGATTGCAATAATTTGTAATCGAATATCTTTTCCTGTATTTACTACTTAATGTAAATAATTGTGAAAAAAGCTTTATGTATCTACGTACTTTAAACGAATCATTTGCTTATTTATACGTACGTATTAGTTTACAAAATCGGCATTAGTTTCGCAGTGACTATCTACAATCGAATATTTTGCCGTTTTTGTATATTTGAAATAAATTAATTCGGATTCGTTATAAAAATAATTTTATTGTTTTAACTAGTGTCTCGTTTTGTAAATTATACCAATTGATATTTAGTGTAGATCAGTATTCGACATTGTATGATATTCTCCGCCGAAGTATCGATGTAGGGTAGGTATATTTTTATATAAATTGAATAGAGTTTGGTATGTGTCAAAGAACGAATTGAGTAGGTATGTATTCACAGATTTGACAGGCTCCGTCAAGCAGGTTAGAGTTATAACAATTATAGTATTACAAAAATAAAATGTACACCCCCTTATTCAAAAACGAGTACTATACTATAGTTTCCTATATAATATATAGGGATAGTGTATGGACTATAGTGTTCACGAGTAAATCTGTGTCTAAATCTAAGGTTCAAATCCACATCTCAGACTATCCTTAAACCTCGTTTTGGAATAAAGGGGAAAGAATTTGTAAAGTTTTATTGTGAAATGTACCAGTGATTATGCAATCGATTAATGCTCATGTGCCATAATTACCCGAAATCGGGTAAGTCTTACAAAACAAGAACTTTAATATACTTATTTTTTAAATAAATTAGCTGACATTTTTGTACAAAGAAATGAGGTGGAAGTGGCCCTTTTTATATTGTCACTTTGTAAATATTTAATAGATCGTTTAAGTTCTATATTTTTATTGCAGTACTTTATAATTAATTAATTTACCTTGCATCACAATATTTATAATTTTCTTTTTACTGTAGCTAACTGGAACTGTAGCTAGCTACCTAGGGTACCTATCTACCTAATTATTAGATATTTTTAAAGTAATAAATAAAGTAAGTATTTTACAATTCATACTTACTGAATTAAAAATTTCAGCTAAAATCACCAAAACAAATCGTTTATAACGGTCACTATCATCTAACCGTCTCTAACCTCAAAGAACATCACATTAAATTAGTTAAGAATTTATAGAAGAGTCAAACAGTATTAATTTTATACTTACTTTAATTCTCGTATAATTAACATCATTATGAAATGAAATTATCAATGTTTTTGACTAGTGCATTTAAAAACTCAATTTTGATCAATTTTTAAGAGTAAAATTAGATGTTTAGGTAAAATATAGACATTTTGAAAATTTCAACTCTTTTATCTATTTATTACCAAAACGAAGATTGATCGAAACTTTTAGACAATAACTTTTACAGCCTCTTTTACCGACAAATAAATAAAAATGATTCTATAAAACAAAAGGTTTGGTTTTTATTTTTATCATATTCCCGACCAATTCAATTTTCCTCTTTATCTCCATAAAAACTTACCTCCATAGTTTTTAGGATATCATTGTAAAAAAATATTAGCCGCTTTTGAAATCTTATTCTAGTTACTGTTTAGGCTAAAAGTCATGCAGAACTTGAAACATTTTTCGTATAAAGTTTTAAAATGTTGGCACTACTGGTTTGTCTTTTGATGACAGCTTAATAAAAAGGGACAAACATATTGCGCGTGAAAGAGTAAACAGATGTCAGGCCTCGGACGAATGATAAGAATTTGGTTTAATTTGAACTAAAATAGACCGTATTTTCTACTTGGCAATGTTCATTGTCTGAGAGTTACGTAAGCGAATAGAATCGATACGATATGGCATCACTCGAATGAAGGTCGTACGAGACCAGCCGAATTCTTGGCTCGTCGCTCGGCTCGATTGATAAACTCGATCGCCATTTTGTAGCGCGTTCAACTCGCCTCAATCATTTCGATTCGATTCTGTAATAATCGGTAAACTTATCCCAATTTTCGGCGGCAAATGATATTTAATTGATTTTTTCTGGTTTCTGTTTTGCTATTATAAACTAATAATGAAGAAAGTAACCTCAGTGGTGTGGAAATTTTTCGAACGTATCGAAGACAAGGGCAGATGCGTCGGTGTAGTGTGCAAATTGTGTGAATCTGAGTACAAATATTTCGGCAATACGACGAATTTGCGTGTCCATTTGATAAATAAACATCCGATACAGTGGGAGCTGTCTGAGAACGGGGCTTTAGACGAATCTAACATAACAGTGGAAGAAACATCGACACCAAATACTTCGACTAAGAAGAAAAAGTATGGATCGAGGAGAACTCCAGTGGATAAAAACGTAGGTTACTCTCTAACCATTGATAATGAAGACGTAACTACAGGAGAGATGCCCAAAATAGCAATACGAAGGGTATTTAACCATTCAATTATTAAATTTTCGTTGTTTTATCGTACTTAGACGTCTTGTGTACATTGTTATCATCCGCTTATCATCACGATCGATTATCAGTCGTCGATAACTTCGATAATCGGGTGGAATCGAGATGGTAACGTGGTAAAATGTTCGATTATAAATCGATAAACTTGATCAATACATTTGAGGTTATGTTGATTGTTATTTTTATGGTCTCGTAATATTCTTGAACCTAAGATAAAATATTACTCTACCACCAAAATACATAATTAAACAACACAGGTAAGGCTTAAAGAACCTATTCTTACCTACAAAACTTGAGATTCTGTATTAGGTAAAGCAAAGACTTTCAATCAATATACCTCTTAGCAGAAGTAGACCAGACAATAGCATCAAATGTATGTACAAAATAGCCCAGTCTTGTCTGAGCATTGATATCCTGTAGTACAAATGAAGGTCAGTATGTGTCATTTCTGTTTTGCAGTAATAAAAATAAGTAACAACATAGTTTTAAGCTTATATGTAAGTCCCCCAAATACCTGTCGACTAACTGTCAAAATTAATAACCCTATCTTACTTGCTTCAGTCAGTTGCTGATATCATTTCTGATACTTAGGCTGCTGTCCAAAATGGACATTTATGGCCATGCACCAAAAGCATTTTGAGTATGCTCATGCTAGTTAGCACTGTAAGCGCTGTTTATCCAATACGAACTGTAACATTCATATAGATGTGAGAATGACAGATATCCACAACCAACTGGAACAAGTAAGATACAATTATTGGTTTAGACAGTTACACACAACTGATACCATTTATCATGAAACTTCATGTAGGTTAAATACAATAGTTTTCTAAATTAATATTCTTTTCAGGTTGAAGCATTGCGAAACTCAGACTCTGAAAATGACGAAGCCACCATAAACCTGGTCCGACAAATGCACGGAGACCAACACTCAGGGGAAGAATGGCTAGAAGAAGACCCATATCAAATCACTCACATCGAAACCTACGAACCAAAACCTAAGCGACGGAAAATGAAATACCAAACAATTAAACGTGAAATACCATCACCGACAGGCCTACCTGGGTTTTATGTTGCCCCGAGCCCAAAATCAGAAGCTAAAATTGTCTACGAAGACAGTAGAAAAGATGAATACTCCATTTTCGGTGATTACATAGCAAATAAACTTCGTAAATTAAAATCTCCACGCACTAAAGGAAATATTCAACAATTAATTTCTACTATACTCTGGCAAGCGGAATATGGAATGTATGACAATGCTGATGCAGTTAAAAAAGTATTAATGCTAACTATACAAGAGCCACAGGAGTTTGGGCAATTTGACAATACAGCTCAGAATATTGCTGAGCAAATTATTGAGCAAAATGAGCAGAGGGGTGATGAGGGTAACCAAAGTACAGAAAGTTTAGGAATTATTAATAGTTAAGGTAGGCTAATGACTTTAGATTTTATTATTACTTTCTATCACAACAAAAATGTAAAAAAATATAAAAATGGTCTAAAGCTTCTTGGGCGAACATTCACCTGCGAAGGTTACAGGTTTGATTCCCTCCGCCAAACATGTATTTTTTGTTCAGATATTGGTTTTTGTAAACAAATATTTGTTCTCATTTGGCTGTTTCTGTATGTATTTAGGTAATTTATTCTAGGCCACCATAACAAGCTTAGTTGTTTAGCTTGGGGCTAGATGGCGCTGTGTGGAATGTCCTGCTATATTTATTCATTAACTAGCTGTCCCGGCAAACGTTGTTTTGCCATAATATAATAAAATTCATACAAATCAGTGCAGTCGTTAAGGTGGAGTTTGGCAACTAACACCCCGACACGATTGACATCAATATTTATACGATATAGCTAAAGTCACTTAATTGTTTTGCCTTCCTGGAACCTCTCCACTAAATCTTGAACTTTGAGGTATGGTATTAAAGTTCAAATTGACTTTTAAGTATTATTACGAATCATTGGGAATTGGTATTATAGAAAAGTGTTGTTTTTAGACTTTTTCAGGCAATTTTTTTAAATTTATCGCTCTATAAGAACCATCCTCGTACCTTTAGGAATATTCTAAAAAGAGAATTAGCGAAATCGGTTCAACCTTCTCGAGATTTGCGCTTAGGAACACTTCAGCGATCCATGTTTATATTATAGAAGATTACTAAGGATAGTAAGATCCCATTCATATTTACTAGTTCTTTTTAAACATCCTTAGAACAGAATAAAACAATTTTTACCGTTCTATAGACCATTTCTGTATTTTAAAATAGATCTTAAATGATCATGTAGGTATAATATTATAAGGCAATTTAATATAAAAACAAAATAAATATTTTTCAATAAAATGTTCTTAATATGTTAGGTATTGAACCTACCAGGACATACATAGATTTTAATTAGGAAAAAGCTTGTGGAATATATATACTATAAATCAATGTATCAATAGCAGCGTTCCGCGGTTTTACCCGCCTAACTCCCGATCCCGTGGGAATATCGGGATAAAAAGTAGCCTATGTTACTTCCAATGGCTCAATGTAACCAGGTTTCATGACAATCGGTCCAGTAGTTTCGGAGCCTATTCTCTACCAATGAATCAATGTATCCTCATATGAAAATCGGTCCAGTAGTTTCGGAGTCTATTCGTTACGAAAAACAATATACTTACTTAATCTTTAATAAATTGGTTTATATGACCATCTGACTGTCTAGCAATTTTGCAGATAAGGAAGACTTGGTTTAAAGTGGGCGGTGCTTTGTGATAGGAATCTTGAAGTTCGTTGACGGTTCATAGCTTCGTTAATTTGTGGGAATGTGATGAATTCAGGAGTTTGTTGGTGGTCGGTGTCTCGAGCAGCTGAGCATTATTTGTGTAAGTCGGTAAGTATCAAATTCTGTGCTAAATACTCGCCTTACTAGTAATATTATCAAGGTGGCTGTAAAATTCGAGATAAATCTTATCTTTATTAGAATTATTCATATCCTCGCTAAAAGTTAAAGCCTCAGATCCATCTCAGACCTAGACTTGAAAAAAGTACTTTTAAACTTGACACTGGCTTTATGCAAAAGATGTGTCAAACTTTTTTATGTAAAAATTGTGTAGAGTAGTACTATGTATATAGCTGAAGAGTTTGTTTGTTTGTTTGAACGCGCTAATCACAGGAGCTACTGGTTCGAATTGAATAAATATTTTTTGTGTTGGATAGTCCATTTACATATTGAGGAATGCTACAGGTTACTTTTTTTTACCCGACTACGGCGAAACCAAAAGGGAGGGTTATGTAATTCATATTTCCATGGGATCGAGACTTACGCAGGTAAAACCGCGGGGCGCAGCTAGTTTGCTATAATGCTACTCATGCTAACAGAATGTTGTCGAAACAAGATATAACGTAGAATACATACCGTAAAAAATCGGGTTATAATTTTGCGCGAAATAACATTTTGCGCAGCGCAGCACTGAGCACGTGTAGTGTGCGTCTCTTTCCGTCCCCGGCATCGAAGTAGTATATCTCGCTCGCACACGTTAGTTTCCGTTTTACCAACATGGCCACGCTAAGCCGTTCTCAGTGCAAATTATTTAGAAAAATCCAATATTTACCTGTTTTTAGTCGTAATTTTAGTAATGTAAAGCTAGATAAACAATTTAATAAGGTTTTTGCGACATGTGCTTGTTTAATAGGTGGAAGTTTAGTGTTTTACGCCGCGCACAGGTATGGCAGCAGAAACACCGTTTTCGCACTGAAAGCAAAGGTATTTATTGAAACCACAATAAATCACACCTAACCCTTTTTGTTAAATAAAACATCTATTAAGTACAGTTTTACTGATAACAATGATATTGAGGTGTTATTCCCTGAATAATATCATTGTTGTACTGATAGGTTTTCATCCTAAAAAATCCAGCCAATCGGCCTCACAGTCATATTTTGTGTATAAATAGCATAATACGGGCACCGCGTTTTTCTGTTTTCGATTCACTAGCTGCGCCACTCAGTTTCACCCGCGTAAGTCATAAGTAAAAAGTGGCATAAGTGTTAATCAATCCAAGACAATGATGGAACTACTTCTACATTTATCAAACGGTTACCGGCATTCCCACACTGATAAACCGAACTCCGTTTTGCCGGCAGACCACGGCACGGCGACGGCCTGCAGTGGTTTGGACCATCATCTCTAGGCAGGTTCTAAGTCTCAGTATATTAATACTGAGAACCTGACTGGAGATACCTATACTTACTTATTATGTACTTACAGTAAGTTATACAATAGTGTAAGGTGGTTGTGTTGTTATAGTGTAGGGACTTGTGTGTTGTAAAGGTAATGAACTTTATACATTTTAACAACATGCTAAAACGAAACATTTTTCTACTCTAGCCTCGAAGTATCCAACAATTTTAAATGCAGTTCTATAGGTATGCCTGCTTTCCTTTAGAAATTAACTAAACATAAACGCCTAGAAAGGATTTTTCATATTTCTTATCATTAGAGTAATAGTCAAGACGAGAACCTGGAGAAATTGATCATCTGTGCAAATGTAGAGGGCAAACGGTCATGCGGTAGATCCCCGATGAGATGGTCAGATCAACTAAAACAGGAGAGCTCGTCCAGGTTTGAGGAAGTGGTTCGAATGGCCGCAGACAGGACCAAGTGGAAGACCTTTACAAACCGCTGGGTGAAAAAGATTGGTGGTCGCGATCTTCAGTCATGAAGGATCGACCAGAGAGAGAGAGTAATAATCATATTATTTAGAATAGAATTTTTGAGAATAGACATACAAACACACGGAACCTATGCTTTTGGTTTCCCAATAAATTCTTAGTGTCGGTATGCTCTCTACAACGACTTCTGGTGAACATATAGGGAAAACCAGTGAGCGACAGACTTACTTGGCTACTGGCATTGAAGACGATCATAATGGTTAAGTTACTGTTTTCATTTTCCACTTTGATCTGGTATAAATTTTGTATCCCTTCGGTGCCTTCAAGCCAATTATTTGTTCCGTTTGTTTTGGAACTACAGCTTAATATTTGTTAATCAGTTAAAGCCATTTCAAAATAAGAAATCTCTTATTTTGGGATCATTGTTTATCCCTTAGCCAGGTTGAATGAAATTTAATATTATGATACTTGATTATGGTAGATGAAATGAAATGGTTAAAAAAAAACTAATTTCTTGTTTTTTTATTATTATTATTATTCATATAAAAAAAACGTGGTGAACCCTATATGTCCTCTGCCCATACAAAAAAAATAAAGTAAAATAAATTTAATTATATTTGGTACATTTTACAGACATAGTTTGAAACTTGAAATGAAACTCTTTTGTAAGTGAAAAATTTCACTCTATAGGTGAAAATTTTCAAAGCATGGTGTTACACAGAGTGTAACTTTGCAAACTTTGCAAATAATTTTCGACCTTTTGGTCTCTTTTTTCGTGCTGCAGAAACGGCATCGTTTTCTCATCCCTCCATCAAAGGGCATATGATGTCCAACATTGCCCCTTCTTACCTCATCGTCTACACCATACTGGCCCCCCTTTTTGTTTTTATATATTACAGGTTGTCTAACTCTGGTGGTGAAGTTGTCGATAAGACTTCTTGCCAGTCTTAGGCGAAACTCCCTGTGGCTGCTGCTAGTTTTTTTGTGCGTCAAATTATAAACAATATATGCATTTATACAAGCCACTTCCAGCATGAACCAAAATAACCTCAACCAATTTTTTTTGGTTGATTTTCTACCAATCGAGTATGATGACCTAAAGTGATCTAACCGATCAACACCACCCATGTGTTTTGTATACTGCTCAATTGCATATGGGCATAGCATTGGTGCTTTTTGGCCATCTTTTTGTGTACGGTTGATGGTTACCACTTTTTTTGGATCATGTGCTGTTGTACATATGTACACATCTTTTGTATCACGCCACTTTATTGCGGCCACAGGCGCTGAATACTGGAACATAAATTCCCCAACACTCAATTTATTTTCTTTTTTGTCACCTTTGTTTGGCAAGAGACGTGATGGTAAACCTTTTCTGTTTACTCTGACGGTGCCGACAGAGAAAATTTTTCTCTGGTGCAACATCTCCATCAACGGTAGGCTTGTGAAAAAATTATCAAAAGCTACTAACGTGTCAACCTCCACTGTTCTGCACAACTCCATAACAACTTTATAACCGAGTCCTCCATCACCATCTTCATTGGTTTCACATCTGCCACTGTAAACATTGAACTGATATAAATACCCAGTTTCTGAGTCACATCGAGCCCAGACTTTGTAGCCTCTTTTGATAGGTTTCTTGGGCATATACTGCTTCTGCCCTTAAAGTTTACCATGCTTTCATCAATGGATTGAGTTTGAGACTCTTTGCAATTATCCTTGAAACTCCTATTCAAAATGATCATTATTGGTCGGATTTTACTTAATTTGTCATACCCTGTTTCTGTACGTTGTATCTCTGTGGCTCGATCGCTCAAATGCAAGTTTTCTGTGATTTTTTTAAATCGTCTGCATGTCATAATTGCACTTATGATAGGGTTATGGTAAAAAGGGTCCGAAGACCAGTACAGCTCAACATCAGACAAAGGATGGAGGCCCATCATTATAATTATTCCAAGGTAAGCCCTTATTTCACTTGCATTTGTTTCAGTCCAATTCAGTGAATACATATATCTTGCATATGCATTTGTATTAGTGGCTATTATTGTATAGATTTCACTTGGAAACATATCCTCAAAATAATCTATTGAAACGCTTCTGTTTGTGTAAGTTTTGTTTGATTTTAATTTGTTAGAGAATTCAGGGGCAGCAAAGTGGGTAGTGTCCAGAGACCACACTCTGGTTTTCCCAAGTAATTGTTGTAGTAACTCATGGTTCGCTGGCTCCGATACACTGGATGTAGTCTGTTGGACTGCTTCTGGTGGCAACTGAAAACAAATTGTATGAATGAAATGTATAAGATGAAAAAACATTTAGTCTGTGTATTTTAGCCGTAGACTATCCAAGCAAAATATATAAAAATAAATACCTCTATTGCTGAGCATGATGCAGGCTTGGTGTGGAATTAATGGTAGTGGTGAACAGGTCCTTTCTACTTCTAAGATATCCAAAAGCTCATCGTGTGTCTGAGACAGTCCTTGTAAACTGTCTAAGACTTCATTTATATTAGGTACTGTATAATTTTCCTGTCTCGTGGTATTTTCTTCGTCATCCGAATCGTCTTCTGAAGATGTATATATTTCTTCCAATGCTCTTGCAATTTCGGCATCTCGTACACTGGCTCGATAAAGTGGCTGAAATTACATTTTTTGTAAATAAATAAACATGATTTGAAAAAATTTAGATGGGCAGTGGACGTTTATGAACCACTTAATTTCCGAATACATAGGTAACTCCATAAAAAACCAATCTTATGTAGAAATAAAACATTCCAAGCCTTTTATGGTATAGGTAATTACTTTACATCAAGTAGCTAACAGACAGTGTTACCAACTCTTACCAAAATTTACCCCCAAGTTTTTTTCCAAATCCCCCTAAATACCCCTAAATATAAAATTTTATTATATGTAATTATTTAGTTTTCGTAGCTCAAAATAAAACGATACATATTTTTAAGTAAGTAATTTATTTAATATTAAGGTGATTAAACTAAACGAAACTGTTCCAAACTGTTCATTACTTCTAGCACCGCGTTATCGGCGTCATCATCCTGCGCCTCATTTTCGTCTGACGATACATTTTTATTTTTAAAATCATACATCCGTACGTTGAACTTTTTTATCATATCAGCAGAAGGTTCAAAGTTAACACATGATCCATAATCCCGATTTAAGGAAAATCGCACCATCATGATGCTCTGTACCATTTTCAGAGATAATTTGTTCCTTAGTTTAGTTTTGATTGTACCATATATAGAAAAGGCACGCTCCACAGATGCATTGGAAACAGGCAATGTCAATAACGCCAAAGCAAATTTTGCAACATTTTCAAATCGTTTACAGTTACCAGCATCGCGATCTGCATGTACTTCTGCATAGAATTCAGCGGAGGAACTCGAAACATGTGTCCATGTTTTATTTTGTAGTTGATGCCATTCCGATTCTACGTCATTTTTGTTGCCATAAACGGAACTTCGGTGGAATTTTTCCAAAATAATATTTAAACTGGGTTTAACTTGCGATGTGGCAACTTCAGGTTTTAAATTTGTCATCATCTTGAGAATCGATATATTATCAGGTAATCTTTTTTGCATTTCAGTGGCCAAAGTGCAAAGAAACTTCTTGCACCTCTCTTTCACATCTAGTAAATCTCTCTCTGTAATAGTTTTGGCAATTTCTTCAAAAGCATACCCAAAATATAAAGATGAAGTGTGCATCAGATAGGACTGAAAATCGAATTCAGCCAGTTCGTTGTCGTGTACTTTCTGTAATTGAGAAGGTACAACTAATTTCTGGAGTATCTTTTTATATAATAAAAACAAATCTTCCATCAATTTTGTCGGTTCAGCGTGCTCACTTTGAAACAGCATGTTAATTTGAGTAACGCTTTTCAATTCCTCTCTTAAAAAAACGACATATGCTTTATATGCAGGCCGTCTCATAATGTCATATAATTGCTCTGCCATATAACATTTGTCTTCTTTTATCACCAAAGAATAAAGTAATTGCAACTCATCCCACTGTTTCAAAATGGTGTCAATAGCTGCGTAACGTGCAAGCCAACGAGTACCGCTCAGTCCTTGTATTTTATTGGCATTTCGATTCCCGTCATTCATGGTCTCATATAAGTCTCTGTATTGAACCGTTTTGTACTGTAAGAGAACCAATTGTGTGCTTCCCGCGCTAAAAATTCCAACTGACGGGGTAGTTCCTCCGCAGCTTTCTCGGCACACAAGTGCAAAGAGTGACAAACGCACTTCACAATGATTAAATCACTCAGTTCTTGTTTAAACAAGGCAGTTACCGAGTTATATTTGCCAACCATAACACTTGCGCCATCAGCCCCAATTCCTACAATTTTTTTGTAATTTAAGCCATCTTCTGTTAGCTGGCCTTTGATTGCATTGTATATACTTACTGCGTCGCAGTTCACTAACTTGATGAGCCTATAAAATGTCGATACAATTTGTTTCTTCTTGTGAGAAAAAAAACGAATCATCACACATAATATCTTTTGTGTTGATAGATCGGTACTTTCATCAATTATTAAGGAAAATGGGGAATCACCAATCTCTTTCAATAAATCATTAAGCATACATGGGCTTAGTACGTTTTTTATTAGCATTGAGCACTTGGTGCGATGAAGTTTCAAACTTTTCAATATGTCTGATGAAACATCCAACTGGGGGACCACTTTCATTAAATGATCTACAGTTAAAAGCGAAGTGTGTTCGGCAACGAAGGCAGCAACTTTTAATTCAGCTATCTTTGTTGCATCTGATAAAATCGGTTTAATAACCGTTGTTAATGGTTGACATGACTTAGCTGTTTTGCTCAAAGCTACAGACTTCTTATGTTTTTCTGTATTTGCGTGTTTGATCAGATCTTTTTTGTGCGCTTTTAATGTTACGCGACAGTATTTACAGGCAGCAGACATTTCGTCGGTAGGATCGGGTGATAGCCAATCTGCAAAAAAAAAATACAAATTTAGATTGAGTTTTCATACAGCCTCGCCCGTACCAAAAAATATTAGTGCATAAAGTCAACAACAAAACTCATGCAGACGACACCACAAAAATGGGAATTTATTTAATAGTGGCAACACCAACAGAAATGTCATTGTAAAAATGTCGTTTGAGTCAAACGGTCAAACGGTTAGACTTTTAACCGTATTTTGATGTAAAACAACAAAAATGAATGAAAACGAAAACAAGTCTAGTCATCGAAAATACGTATAAAATAGCGCACCGCTGTATATTTACGTTAGGTTATCTTCTTTGTCCCAACCAACACCACATTGCAAAAATTCACACCAATGATTTCGAGCACATAAACAAACCGACATAACACATTTGCTTGCTACCAAGCACCATATAATTATAGATATTATAAGCTAATCCAAAATACAACCAACCGACACACCAGCATTAGTCACCATTTGGAATCATAAATTCATAAGTAAGTACCTACCGTACCTACTTACTACTCTATATTATAAAGTCGAGACTCCAGAGACATCATATCGAGGAAATCCTGTGTAATGTAATAAATGAATTAAATAATAAATTAAGTTATTTGAAATAGTGAACAGAAAACCAATTTACGAACCTTTCAACGAGGGATCTGTTTCCCAAGATTTTGTATACTTTTGTTTATATTTTTTATTAGCGTCTTTCGACATTATAATGTCGTACTCAAAATCACACTCGTCTTATGTTATTTTTTGCTAATAAACAGTATAGAATAGGTAGATTTTAAACTGAAAAGAAAACCACGTTAAATCACAAACACACAACTCCCACACAACAAATTGTTTTTTTTTTGTGAACAATTATGTCCTGGATTCCAGTCCTTTAAGCCAAATCTTATTTTGTGGTAAGATCAAATTACAAGAACGAATGAATGGACGCAACACGGAACGAATGAAGAAAACGCGCTGCTCTGTTCACTCGTTTCTTAGCGTGCGTTCCGTTCTACGCACAAAAGCACTTTTTATTTTCGATTTAATTCATGTTGTGTTCGAAGCCCCTAAAAAAATCCCCAAATAATTCCAGGCCCTAAAAAAGTCCCTTTTTACACTGCTAGCCCCTAAATTTAGGGGCAAAACCCCTAAGTTGGCAACCGTGCTAACAGAGTACTTACCGTATTTTTTTTTAGACATAATTACAATTTTCTCCCAGAAAATAACCAAAAAACAGTGTTTATTCACTCTCCAATGTTGACAGATGAAAAGTCAAAAGAGTTTGTTCGGATACTTTTTTTTTTCGTTCAAAAAGTACAGTTTCATAGACTAAATTCGGATACTTCAAGTGGACTGTAGGAATAAACTGCCCGTCAGAAAAAAAAAAAATATCAAGTGGCACCTATTCGTCCATTAACTGGCTAAGGGTTATATCATCCTGTTGTGATAATGATAACAAGTCTTCTATAATCTTTTTTAAAGTTTAAGTTCAAGTTTATTTATTGCATAATCATGAGGGAATACAGAATACAAATAAATATAAAGCAGCAGATAGCTATGGTATATTGGCCGTCATTGCTGTGAATAACCTTCCTCTTGAGTTAGTTTAGTTCTGCTTATTTCCAAAATCCTATAAGTACTGAAAGTTATAGTAACAGCCTGATACTTTAATATCAGAGATAACTTTTTGTAATGCATTTATAGGTGCTTAATGAATCATTTATTAACAAAACTTTATAATTCTTCTTTTTAATAAACTAGTTAAATGTAAGGTATTAATTAAAATCACAATCTGGCAGGTAATTTGTTTTTAAAACTATCTAACAATTAAGACTAGTCAGTCTCTCAATTAACAATCAGCCTTAAATACCTTACTACGATACAACCTTATAAACTTATGTTAATTATGTGGCCAACCGTCATAGAATGCATGACAATCTAGTCCACAGGAATGACACTTTTGAGTTCTTGCAAGTGTGCTAATTTGGTATTAGTTATAGGAAGCTTATTATGATGGAGTTGTCTGTATTCAGTAACAACAGGAATTTTGATTTTTTAACTTCCGTTCTATTGCACTATGAACGGAATCGCCCTCCATCTGTGTGTGGCCAACTTCAAGGTATTTTTGAATTATAGTGATCAAAACATTATTGCGATTTTGTCCAGTGCATCCGTCACTGTAGACAATTATCGGGAGACGTTTTGGCAAGCAAAATTTTTCTAAGTAATCCGTTAAATAAATAGCGTAAGTTGAAGCTGTAAGATCTGCATCTACTTCAGAAAACCAGTAACACATAACATGATGGGTAGTCAGATCATACATTGAGTAAGTGTGCAATGTTAACTTGGTTTTGTAATAAATAGCGCTTGCTGTAACAAAAGGACATACTTTGACTGATTGAAGATCAACAGTGAGTACTATACACTTTCCTTCAGTGGCCTCGAGTTTGTCTCTATCTTTCTCAGCTCTTGCGTTATCCTTTTTAATAAGATGAGCTTGATAATCTGCTTCTGTTATATTCACATGTCTTTTTTTAATTGATGTATCGCCAAATTTTTTTCTTTGAACATATTATGGAAAATTTTCATAGAATATGGGTTATGCGAGTGAGTTTCACAAAAACTTTTATAGATTTTGTAAAGATTTGTTATTGATTCGTATATTGGCTCAAGGAAAATTTTATTTGTGTTTTGCCTGTTATAATGTGATGGCATTTTCGGCAGGGAATAGAAAAACTGATGTAACACAGCCAACCTTTCTACTCTGGCAGAATCAATGGATCTCGTACGATGTGATTATCTAATCTCCTGATGTTCATGCATCCCATATTGACTAGATTTAGCCCAGGATCGCACTGTAAATGACCCGATGTTAAATGTGTTTGAGTTCTTCACACATTTTTAAAACACTTTCTGAAAAGTGAGATGACTAATTGTCACCGATTAATACTTTTGGACCCGTCTTATTACGGACATATGGGACTATAATCGTATTAAACCAGTCCTCAAAGCAGACAGAATCGAACCATCCACTTTTGGATCTGTTATATCTCGTCCCTTCTGGGCCGCCCTCCATCCATGTATCCCATAAATTTTCAGATTTATACACTTGATATATTGGCAAAAGTTGGCCAGACGCAGTGCCACTAAACATCAGCGAAATCGATGTTTTAGAATTATTAAAATACGCTCTGGATACTTGCACCCTCTATAAATATAGTTTTTATTACCAGGATCATCAGTTAGGTTTGTTTCGTCGTAATTTATGATGCAGTCTGCAGGAACCCCGTTAACAGTTTTAGTATAGTGTTCAAAAAAATCATCTATGTCCTGGCATGTTATCTTGGCTCGATCTGTGGATATATTCGCAGATTTGCGGTTCGAAACTATTGTACTCGTACTATGTCTTTTAAGTAAATTACGGGCCCAGTCACGTCTGTAAAGCCAGAATGGTCAAATTGGCAGAATCACTCAAATTTTTGCTAAAAATTGGGTGCTTTTTAAGCGCTAATTTAGTGCTGCAAAATCAAATATTACGCTCAAATAGCACGATTAAGCTTACGTATAAGCTAGCAGTTTTATAATTTCTTTATAAAACTGCTAGCTTATACGTAAGCTAGCATTGTACTGCCGGATATAACGCTAGTACTGCTAACCAGAACTAAGTGTTAGCATTGATAATTTAGTGCTCAATGAGTGCTGACAATATAGATGAAAGAATTGCAAAAAAAAATTTTTTTTGAGAATTATTTCAGAAAACTGCTTGCTTATAATTAAGCTAGCATTGTACTGTCGGATATAACGCTAGTACTGCTAACCAGAACTAAGTGTTAGCATTAGTAATTTAGTGCTAAATAAGTGCTGACAATATAGACGAAAGAATTGCAAAAAAAAAAAAATTTCATTTTGAAAATTATTTCAGAAAACTGCTTGCTTATAATTAAGCTAGCATTGTACTGTCGGATATAACGTTAATACTGCTAACCAGAACTAAGTGTTAGCATTAATTATTTAGTGCTCAATGAGTGCTGACAATATAGATGAAAGAATTGGAAAAATAATTTTTATTATTTATTTTGAGAATTATTTCAGAAAACTGCTTGCTTAAAATTAAGCTAGCATTGTACTGCTGGTTATTACGCTTATATTGCTAACCAGAACTAAGTGTTAGCATTAGTAATTTAGTGCTAAATAAGTGCTGACAATATAGATGAAAGAATTGCAAAAAAAAAAAAAAATATTTTGAGAACTATTTCAGAAAACTGCTTGCTTATAATTAAGCTAGCATTGTACTGCTGGTTATTTCGATTATACTGCTCACCAGAACTAAGTGTTAGCATTGATAATTTAGTGCTCAATGAGTGCTGACAATACAGATGAAAGAATTGCAAAAAAAAAAAAAAATATTTTGAGAACTTTTTCAGAAAACTGCTTGCTTAAAATTAAGCTAGCATTGTACTGTCGGATATAACGTTAATACTGCTAACCAGAACTAAGTGTTAGCATTAATTATTTAGTGCTCAATGAGTGCTGACAATATAGATGAAAGAATTGGAAAAATAATTTTATTTTTTTTATTTTGAGAATTAGTTCAGAAAACTGCTTGCTTAAAATTAAGCTAGCATTGTACTGCTGGTTATTACGCTTATATTGCTAACCAGAACTAAGTGTAAGCATTAGTAATTTAGTGCTAAATAAGTGCTGACAATACAGATGAAAGAATTGCAATATTTTTTTATTTTGAGATCTATTTCAGAAAACTGCTTGCTTATAATTAAGCTAGCATTGTACTGCTGGTTATTTCGATTATACTGCTAACCAGAACTAAGTGGTAGCATTAGTAATTTAGTGCTAAATAAGTGCTGACAATATAGATGAAAGAATTGCAAAAAAAAAAAAAAAAAAATATTTTGAGAATTATTTCAGAAAACTGCTTGCTTATAATTAAGCTAGCATTGTATTGCTGGTTAGTACGCTTATACTGTTTAACAACAATAAGTGTTGGCATTAATTATTAAGGGCTCATTGAGTGCTTTCATGGAGCTTAGCGGCATTTGATATTGTTTTATTGCCATTAGATTTAATGAAAACTAAATACATCGGAATAAGTCGATCTACGAATGACTCGAAAATATTTAAGAGTAAATAACTTTTTAGATAACTTAGAGAGCAATGTATCAATTAATAACTGAATCACGCCCGATCTTCAACTTTTAAATTTTGCCTGTCAAGTCAAAATATGTTCGCGAATATCTGTGAGCTTTAAAAACTTTCCGAGATGATTTTCCAGTAGTCTTTACATTGAAATGAACAGATATTACGACTGCGTATTCAGCCTCAAATTTTCAGGTGTTCCGATACTCGGTCAAGTCTGAATCATGGTGATTTTCTTTTTCTTTGAGTTATCATTCGATAAGATTAAATGATAATTAAGTGCTTGATACGTGCTTTGTCTTTATTTTTAACCAAATCTCAATTTTTTTTTTTCATTTTTAAACAATTTTTCTAATTACAACTAAAGCTGAGTGCCCTGTAAAAATCTGATGTTGATAGGTAGCTGTGAACAAATTTTTTTTTTAATTATATTTATTACTAGCTGCGCCCCGCGGTTTCACCCGCGTTTGTCCCGATCCCGTGGGAATATCGGTTATTCGATTTTTTCTCACCTTTTAAACCTTCCCTAGACCTCCACGAATAATTCAAGACCAAGATAAGATAAATCCGTTCAGCCGTTCTCGAGTTTTAGCGAGACTAACGAACAGCAATTGATTTTTATATATATAGATTATTTTCTATAACAACATATAAATATAATGCATAGCTATTTGTGTAAAGCATATAACATTAATGCTATTTGTACCTCTAAGTTTTTTTTTACTTCTTTTTCTTTTTTTTGTCGGTCATCATACAAAATCCACGAACCATTCTTTCTTTTACAAATGGCGACATAATGTCCAACTGGTTGCCACTTACCATCTCTATTTCTAACTGCGTTCTCTTTGTCATGAACATTTTGTTTTGTCTTTCCTCGATTTACATTGCATGTTCTTGTCTTGGAAATAGTCAAGGGATAATAAAGTGACTATTCCGACAAGTTTCATAATTCGTGAGTCTGTAGGCCTTGTAAATTGATCAGGAACACTTTGAAGCTGCTTCCTTACAGGTGCCCCATTTTTGTGGTATGGCTCAATGAAAACCAAATCTCCTGAAAATATTATGTAGCTGTATTATATTGTATCTGTAATTGTATAACATTACTGCAGTGCATGTGAACTTCTTACAAATACATGAGTCCCAAAAGCTAAAAGTAATTCCAGCATGAACCCACTTTTCGACAGATTTCACTTTTGTGTTTTTTTTTTTTTTTCTTCCACGGATCGAAAATAACGTTTACTAACTAATCTTAAAGTTTCAGAATCTTTGATAGTTCAAAACGCTAGATATTTAATGCGAAGTTCTAAATTTTCAAGCTTACTTCTTATCTAGAGCGTGTTAAATTCTACGTCACAAATATTCTCTTCTATGATAAAAAAAAATCTTCAATAAAGTTGGAGAGAAAAAATAAATAAGTAAAAGAAAAAGTTATACTTGGCCGCCTCGTTTTCGACACATAATAATTTAAACATTTTTTTTTGTCGTTTTCATATAATATTTCTGTGGTAAGTAATTATCTGACAATAGTATCAGCTTTCCAATAATAGTAAATACTGTGACTACATAATATAGCAAGCTGGAACTACTTTAATTATTTATAAGCCAAAATAAAACACTATAAGTACCTATTTTTATATCTTCTCGTGTATAATATTGACTACATTCGACTCCATTACATCTGTAGGTCCTCAATGTGTAATCGTTCAAGACACCATCGAACTTCTCGAATACATCTTCTCTTACCGGTATCACAGGTAGAGTAACTATTCGTGATAAACATCCTTTGGAGCAAGTCAAAGTCTCTTCGAAGCTTGGAATATATTTAAAAAGTTTACCAACAAAACTTGCGACTTGAGCCTCACATGAAATTAGGACATTATTATGAGTTTGAGCAGAAATTTCAAAATGATCCATCATTATTTTAGCTCTTACACGATACGTACTGCTACTCAGACCCTTCAAAGAAGCAAGTACTAGTTTAAACAACTCGTTATCTTCGTTGTTTACCATCTATCAAAAATAATATTGATTAAATTTCAGTATTCAGTCAAATAATAATAATTTGTTGAGTTTTCAATTGAAACTTAAAAAAATAAAACATTAATTATAACTACCTTATCGTTTATGAGTGGAAAGTCACATGCTGCCACCAACAACATCTGAAAAATGCTGTCAAATGGGCATGTGTATTTTAAGCTTACAGAAAGATGGCCAATTTTATTAGCGACTAAATCTTTCGAATCGCCACATTTTAGAATAGGTAAACCATTAACTCTTTCATATGCCAGCATTTCAACTATATTTTTGGATGCATTCTTAATATATAACGAACGTGATTTCTTTTGAGGAACAGGTTCCCCCTGACCCCGCCAATTTTCAAAAGTTCGCTTCCCTAACATTTGCTTTGTCAAATTTTTGTCAATTATACTGCATTGCTTGCATACTTTACAGTCAGAGTAACTTTCGTCGCTGTCATCAATAGAGTGTGATTCTACATTAACCAAACTTATTTGGCACCGAACACAATTTTCTTGATGTGGAGTGCCCATATCATTATTATTACCACTAATATTATTATCGTCATCATTTTCAAAGTTGCCTTCAATATTAGAACTATTCATTTTAGAATCATCATCACCAATTGCATCATTCTTATCGATATTATGATTCTTGTCGATTAAAGACTCATTAGCATCTTGGTTAGTATCATTATCATTTTTGTTGATCAAAAACTCATCAGCATCTTCATTAATGTCGTCATCATCATTGTTGTTGTTGTTAATCAAAGACTCTCCAGAATCTTCGGTATTGAATTTTGTTTGATTCTTTGTTGGTTGATAAGTCACAAACTGATCGACTGATGCTGTGCTACATGATTGACAAAGTCGCTTCTCGCTAAATCCTTCCTCTTCGCCATCTACAGGAAGTGAACATTGTCGTAGAAGATGAACTGGCTTCAGACACCGCACGCAAATATGATTTCCTGATGGTGAATGACCATTTTTACATGCCGGGCAAATATCATTGTTTTCAGTGTCATAACTTGCTTTTTTTTTCGTGGCTAATATCTCATTAATATTAGCATCTACTACACTTATCCTCCCTGATAAATATTTCAGGTGTGTTTCTACCGCAGCATCAACTCTTAAACCTTTATTTTTTTTTAAAATACCTCGTTTTAGGCGAGCAACTTCGCTTTCAACGGGGGCACTTGATGCTGGTATTCTTCCTGATGATTTAAATTTATTATAGCAAATATTAGACCATAAAGGTATTCTCTTTATGTCGCGCATTAGTTTTTTTACTAGGGGTTGATGATGAAGGGCATTTTCTTCCACACCTTCATCGCTTAAAGTACTAAGAACTTCTTCATATAATTTTTTTCCAAGCTCCGACCATACTGTATCATTGTCTTCATCAACATCGTCCGTTACATCATTGTCATGTTGATATTTGTCATTATTTTCGATATTATCGTAAACTCCACTGTCACCTGGAAATATTGATGAAACATTTCATAGATGAACATTATAGTAAGCTATGAATAAATAACAGTTTTGAGATTAAAATATACAGCATTATTTTTATGCTAGAACTGAACTTTTAAGAGAGTTTGAGTCAAGTAGAATTTATGAAAATTCGAATATATTTTTACTTCTAACAAACGTCACAAAATTTGTCCGATTTATTCATTTATCAAGATTAAAAGTAACATTTATCGCGGTAAAATTATATTGTTCGATAATAAAAAAATTAACAAGAAATATCTAAACCTTCCAGTCATAATTCTAAATATACTGTGTGTTGAGTGCAAAAATAACAATAGTAAAATGTGAAACACAATACTCATAAATAGATTAAAATTAATTAGAAAAAAGATATTCTTGTAGAAAATATAAGTAAAATGTTATCTTTCAAAAGTATCAATGAATTATATAAAATAATTAAACCTATGTACATGTTGATGAAACCTCAATGCAGTAACAATCTTAATATTCTAATGATCACAATTAATAAGTAAAGTAACCTTTTTACCTGTTATAGATTTTCTTAAAAAATCTTTAGCAGTTTGGCAATGTGAGTCACATCCAGAAGGTAGTTTTCCAGCACGTTCACTAAGCGCAACAGTCATAATTAATTTTAAATATTTCCAAATTTCTTTTTCATTTCTCATACATAACAATTGTCCCAAACAGGCTAAGTAGAAAGTTTTGACAAGTTTCGGCGAAGTACTTAATAATTGTGCATATAAATGCATAAAATGTGCAACATCAATTCTTATGTAGCAACTAGGTACAATATCTTGTCTACAAGCATTTGCATATTCTGTGATGGTTTTACATCCTGTAAATGATGTAATTGTTGCAATTAATTGAGCATTATTACTATCCATCACAACTTCTCGTGGTTGAGGAAATCCATAGCTCAGCCATCTGTTCCAGAAGTTAATAATGTCGGTAGCTTTCTGTGACTCTGAGATCATTTGACCTACAGTAAATTGTTAGCCAGAGTAATTAATGACTATAAGATATAGTAATAGTTGAGAAGTTTTTACTTGACTGTTTTTTTAATAAATTTTGGACTTATTCCACCTGTAGCATCAATAAATGCGATGCTATACTCTTCAGAAACGTATTTAATAAATACATCGCGCTGATGACGAGTCCAGTACATAATAGTGAATGGACTAGCTGACACCAAATGAATGTCTTCCGGATAAATACAATCTTTCATCATTGTTAGAGCAGTAATTGGATCAAGGTCATAAAATTCCGAATGAATCAGTTCAGCTTTAGCTGTTCGAAGGACTGAAGCTTTTGGCATGTGAGGGGGTTGAGGATCATTTTGATTCATTCCTTTTTCCAGGGCAAACTCGGCTTCATACTGATCAGTTGTTAAGTTTTTCATTTTTTCAGCTGCGATTTGTCGTTGTGTTCTACGCAAATATATCTTACTACATTGACCAGTACCTTGAGTTGCTTCACAAGTAAAATTTGCTTCATTATGAGAAACTTGAAATTTACAATGAAAAACGCTTCCACAGTCACATTGACCTACAAAAAAGATTTAAAGATGATAAAATATAGATTTAAGTAAACATGGTATAATTACAGTTATTGTGAATACTTATTCGTAATAAAATAATTATATACTGTACCGTTTATGGATCCTGACATTTTGTCGTAGATAATATAGTGATTTTTGAAGTTATAACCACATTTTCGGTGGGTTGCATGCCAAATTTTGTCCGTAATTACTGCTTCCCACTCATAAGGCTTGAAAATTCGTTTTTTCAGTTTTTTGACATCCCTTTTTCGTTTTGCATAAAACGCTGAAGTAATAAGGTTATCAAGCTCCTCGAAGTTCATAGTGAATGTAAAATGATACCGGCCATCTTCACCAAGTTTAGAATCTCTCGATGAGTTTTGTTCTTTAGATGAATCTAAAGTTGTATTCTGCGAAGTTGCGTTAATGGATACTGTCGAATTCAAACTGTCATCGCCACCAGAAGATATTTTTGTTCGTATACCATACTTATTATTTGTGACGATGGAATATAATGTAGCAGATGATATCTTATTATTCAACTCGGCTGCTATATCTTTCCAAACGTCGTTGTGTTTAGAGATAGCTTTTTTATTTTCAGTAATCAAAACACTTGAATGTCGATTGATAGCCTCTAATAGTTGCTCTCTAGTAACAGATGGCTTCCGCCCTGGCTTACAATCCATGTTTGTTGGTTAATCTTTGAGGTTCAAATGTGTTTGAGGTTCAAATGTGTTTGCAGAGAGATTAGCGAAAAAAAATTTTTGTACGCCTTTTCAGCTTTTCAAAGCCAAAAAGACGCGGAAAAGATTAAACAGTATTTTTGTCCAAGTTTCCGAGATTGTTCATTTATTTGTTCACAATTGTTATCTGGAAAATAACAAATGTCTAAATTGAGCTCAGTATTACGTTTATAACTATGGCCAATATTTACTATCAGCCTTAGCAATGTATTAGATGGAAATTATTCTAGGCGTATTCGAAAAATTTTCCTCAACACATATTATTTGTTGAAACAGCAACTTCACTTTACTTACCACAACAAATGTCACTTCGTTGCGTTAAAGGTGATATCAGACGGTTCACTCGAGTGATTATTCACTCGAGTGAATGCTTCATTTTTCTTTCATTGTATGTGTTCACACGACTAAAACGGAATGATAATTAAAAGAACATTCACTATTCTTTTCTTTAAATATGTCATCGAATGAAGTCGTGCGTGTTGGAATAAGTTTAATTTGTGACCATTTAATCAAAGAGTTAACAAAAAAGAAGCAAAGAAAACGTCGACGGTGGTGGGTGCGACCATGGATTGAAAGAAGAAATTTATTAGGAGCTTCAAATACATTACTGAGGGAACTAGCCGTTGAAGATCCTGATGCATATTGTAATCATCTTCGAATGGATGAAAGTAAATTTGAAGAACTTCTACTTCTTGTTGCTCCGTTAATAACGAAAGAAAATACTTTAATGAGAGATAGCATACCTAACCGAATAAAACTTCAAATTGTACTGAGATACCTGGCTACAGGCGATAGTTTTGGAAGTTTAGAGTTTTTATACAGAGTACCTCGAAATACAATATCTTACTTTTTTCTTGAAGTATGTGAAGCTATTTGGACGGCACTTGGAAAGTTTATTAAGGTCAGTTATACTTATTTTTGATTGAATAAAATATTAAATTATCTTGAAACATTTTATTTTAAACACAAAGACAATCAACATTTACATAGCATTTCGCAGAGCTTGTGAGAGTATGTTTTCTTTCTCTTGGGTGGATGTTTGAGAAATTGTTATTTGATTGGTCTCTTGTGGTGAACTCATGGGTAAAGACTCAGGTTGCAGATAAACATGTTGCTGGGTGACAAGGTAGTTATCCGGTGTCATATTTTGATATAGAGATGACTGGTTGATAGTAAATGGGGATTGAGAGCTGGAGTCCGAGTATATTAGTTCAGGCAATGATTGTGACATTTGTCCTAATCGTTCCTGAGTCATCACAGACTGAAGTTTTTCCTGACATATCAGTGCCCTGTTCAGGGGCATTTTTTTGAGTTGTACTGCCAAACTTTTGCAAAATAAATCAAACTCATCTTCAGTTTGGACTTTGGCTTGCTCGTTTATAGTTTTTAATTCTTTGATTGCTCTATCAATCGGCATATCAATCTTCCTTTTGGAGAGAATTGGCTTTTGAGAATAAGATGGTGTCTTTAATCCACTACAGAATCTACTGATCTCAGAATTTGGTGTCTTCTGTTCCTCACTACCACCTTGAGTCTGCTCAGATTCAGCAGAGTCTTCATTTTGAGTCAGTGTATCCTGTAATTAAAATGTTGACACTGTTATTATTACAGGTTCCTGGAAGTCAACATGAATGGAATAATATAATGGAAGACTACTATAGATTATGGGACTTTCCAAACTGTTGTGGTGCAATTGATGGAAAATTGGTGAATATAAGATGCCCAGGAAATTCAGGTTCTCACTATTTCGACTATAAAAAGAATTTTAGTATTCATCTATTGGCAGTAGTGGATGCGAAATATAATTTTATTTATATCGATGTTGGGACAAACGGAAGGGCAAACGATGCATCCGTCTTTAATAAATCAACATTGAATGAAGCTTTGTCATCGAATCTTCTAAATTTCCCAAAGGAAGGCGTAATCGTGGCAGATGATGCCTTTCCTTTGCGAACGGATGTTTTGAAACCATATAATACTAGAGGGGAGTTTGGTGATAAACAAAAAATATTTAACTATCGGCTGTCAAGAGCTCGACGCGTGGTCGAAAACACTTTCGGAATATTGGTATCAAAATTCCGAATCTATGAAAAGGCAATTCCACTGTCAGTGCAAAAAGTTGAACAACTTGTTAAAACGACGTGTGCACTACATAATTGGCTCAGAGAAACTACAGTGGATTACGTGCAACAACGATCATTGGAAACTGAGGATTGGGTCACAGGATCCATTGTACCTGGAGAATGGCGAGAAGTACCGTCTTTAGCAATAAGCGATTTACCGCCAACCAATGCAAGAAATCACAGTGAAAATGCCCGCCGCGTGCGTGACTTATATGCAGAAAAGTTTGTCACTTCATGCACTGTATCATGGCAATGGAACATGATAAGAAGAGGATATAATAACACTACTGCCACTAATAATACTGAATAAACCTATACTTACTGTTCGTCGACTTTGTTTTTATTTGAGTTTAAGTATTAAGTATCTTACTTACGAGACTTGATGTACTCTGCCGTGGGACGCATACGCTGCTTAGAAATTCTGCGTGCTTAAACCAGTACAGGGTCGGTACATAGACATCGTCAGAAGAGCAACCGCTTTTAGTAGACTGCTTTATTTTGGTTAATTCTGTTGTATAGCGGGTCCTTATCGTCTTTATTTTATGTTTTATATCTTCTTCAGTAACATCTAAGTTCAAATCACTAATTAGAGATTTTATAGAGTTTGCCCGCACTGTTCGGTCTTTGTATTCATCAATTTTGTGGTTCCAAAGGCATTGATAGTTTTTAAAGTTCTCCAAAAAAAGCAATGTATTTTGATCGTTCCACTTGAACACCATTTTGCCGCATGCGACGGAATGCAGAAAAAATAACAACGAAACGTCCGTCGGCTACAGGACTCGACACAAAATGGCCGAACGCGAATGAACGTTCTCTCAGTGTTCAGACCGTTCATTTCTCGTTCATTCAGAGTGGGAGTGAAAGATAGCAGATGCCAATATCCAACACTGTTGGAACGATTCACTAATGAATTCATTCGGCACTAATGTTTCATTTTGTGTTTAGATGTGTCACTTGCAGTGAAAAAAGCAAAATGAAAGAATAAAATGATCAAAAAATGACCCGTCTGATATCACCTTAACCAAGATGAATTTGTTATCTTAACAAATAACTGCGTAATCCTAACTTTCGTTACAATAACAATTTTTTTTTTTCGGTGTAGGTATATCAATAAAATTTCATCATGTTTCATATAAATTTGAAAATTAGCATGAATCATAATTACAAAATAAAAATATTTTTAAAAATGTTGAATCAAAAAATTAGTTAAAATTAAGTGTAAATACCTTCAATACTCTCTTTTGACGCAAACTGTTTAAGCTAGGATTAGCGAGAAGTTGCATGGATGACCTTTAGAATCAACCGTTTTCTTAATTTTTATATCGATAAACAATTGAATCCTCTCATTTCACTGTTGTAGCATAAGGCTTTGGGAAAAACTAATTTTGCAAAAGTTATTAAGTTGATTATATTGAATGATAATAAATGGCCTGACAAGTGCTGTCGACATCTAAAATCCACAAAAAAAAATGTTTTTATTCTGATGGTGGTACGGCTCTAATTTACCATGAAACTCTTTTTTTATGTATATAAAATAAAATTCTCCTAGACAAGCGAATAAAGAAGAAAAATTGTGTAGTTCGCACATCTTTGTTTAAAATATTTGACATCATTCATGATGATATTTTTTTGAAAAACGACTTAAATCAAATCACTGTGATCGATAAGTACAGATATTTTGAGACAGTAGAGTAAATGGGTGTTAAATCATTAAATAAATATTAATAAATAAATACCAAGGAACTCGTTGCGAACCTTAATAAATAACTGAAATAGCTTCAAATGAATGATTATCAAGGATAGTTATTATATCTCAAAATAAATTTTTCAAGTTTTGAAAAAGTTTCAAATTTCCCATTTTTTCTCGAAATGGGTGTTCTGATTATTATAATACATATTTTATACGAAATTAAATCGTCGGTGATTTGTAGAAAGGGCGAATCCGCCAGTGACAAAACAATTCAGGAGAACGGTTTTTAAGTTTTGACTATTAATATATTTTATAGTATTTTACATTTTATATTAATTATTCGATAATCATGAAGTGTTCTAGTCCACAACGCTTTGGGGGAAAAAAATAAATAAATAATCCTTCTGAGTTTGAAGAAAACAAAAGAAATATGGATGATCGCCTTTTTTATATAGCAATATTTCAGACATTTTGTACATTCGCCTTGTAATTTTGAAACTCTTACATAGTTACGGAGAATACACTAACTATTAAAAGGCTAAATCCTCATAATTTCTATGAAATAATAACTCTGCAATATAAAAATTAACATTTAATTAGGCATAAAAGTTTTGAAAGATTAATTTAACTTAAACAAACTATGACAGATTCTCACTCGTCTTCGTATGGAAGGTTTTGGTAATACCCATGAAAGGTTCTTGAAATTACGCCAGATCTACATAATGATACTAAATCATTATATTTTGGCTTTGATATAGGGATCCTTTCTTTGTATGCTCTAGGGAAATCTGAAGGTATTTCTAAAGTTTGACTCCGACGTGCCCTTAGAGTAGGTTTCCCAGTTATTTGCATTTCCATAAATTCGGAATCATAATCGTATCTGTACAGTATTTTTGCCTCTTTCTTGTCATACCTAAGCCATTTAATTTTTAGCCAAGATACAGATGGGTTCTTTTTAATGGGATTCTTAGAAGCTACTTCTTTCCAGTCTATAAATTCTTCATGGCTATATTCATTTACTATGTATGGCGCAGGGTTTTTTCTTGCCATCTTGCAAATAGTAACCCATTCAATTGGCGCATTAACAGTTATATTTTTGGCTGCACGTTCAATCGCAGAGTGCATAGAGTCTCCTTCTTGCTGAGAGTGCCCCGGTTCATAAAACACATGGTCAATTGTCTCAACATGTGGTAATGTTTTAACAGCATGTAAACATGCTGTGGCAAAAAACTGATTCCGATTTTGCCCTCCGCAGCTGTCGCTTACGAAAAAGAAGTGTTTTTTGCTGACACTGCTTTCTATGTGTCTATAAACACAGGTAGCTATTTCTATTGACCCACGCTTCCCTTCACATTCAGTCCAAATGTTACATACACCTTGATGTGTAATTAAGTCATAAATGGTGAGATTGTAGACGGCAAACTTCCTTTTATAAAAGATAGCACAAGTTTTTCCTTTTGGGCATTCAAGAACAGCTTGCATATCAAAATTAATAACACTGTATTCCGGATTTTCTTTAGCTTTTGCTACTGCGTCATTTTTTATTTCACGAGCTCTATCCTTCAATTTTAAATGATTTTCATAGTTCTCTTTTTCTTCTTCTTTTTCTTCGCCGGAAAGGCTTTCATAACGTTGACAAGTATTGCATGTGTCTTTACGGGGAGTATGGAAACTGAGGTTGTAACTATAAAAATATTTTTTGTAAACCGAAATACTTATTGGTACTTTATCACCTTCTCGACATGACTCAGTATACATATCATACAATTTATTTAAATTTAGTTCAGGCGGAAGATATTTTCTCGTGGAGTTCTTACGACAGTAGTGCGATTCTACTGCCGGTATAGACAAAATATGATTTCTGGCAAATTTCTCGTCTTCATCAGATGTTTTTATTTTGGAAGGCTGGCGTCCTCTGAGATCTGGTTGAACTAATCCTGAGTTATGAACCCTTTTCTTTAATGCCATTCTCACAAATTTTTCAGTCACTCCATGACAATGTAAAAAGAAATACCTGCAGACTCTGATACGTTTATCATTAAGAGTTATATGGTAGGCCATCGAATTTTGTTTTCGCGAATTAGATTTTATTCTACGTCTGACAGGTTCAACAACTTCAACGTGATCGGAAATATGCCGCTGTAGGTCTTGACTCCCACATTCTTCGCCAAGTTTCCAATAATTAGTAAATAATGCTTCAATTTCTTCTTGCGTTACAGTGTCGGTACATTTAAAAGAACATTTCCTGCAAAAAAATGTTTGGTATACTCGTGGATGTATAGTTTTGCCTTTTAAAGTCTTGTATTCTTTTCCAGCAGCACGCAACTTCTTCTTATTTTTCCTAATTTCTTTCTTACAGATTGTTTCGGACTTTTTCTTGTGTTTTTTCTCAATATGGATTATTAAGTTTTTCTTTTTCCGATACTTTTTCATACATTCATTACAAATAAATGCTTTTAATAACCTACCAGATTTCTCATCAAGTATACTATAGTCATCATTTTCAGGCAATACTATGTTACGCAGAGCAGGAGTCTCATTATGTTGGCTGGTAAGATTACTGTATCCTGAAATTTCATCATCTGGAACGTTAGGGATATCAATATTTGGAATCGCATCATGCAGAGGAGTAAGCAAATAGGGATTAGTAGCTGATACGACATCTTCAGTAAACCTTGGTAGATCAAGGTTACACAAAGGACTTTCATTACGTGAAATGGTTGGTGGATGTCGTTCAATCACTTCTTCTCTCTGATATTCGGGAAAGGCAGGTAAATCGAGGGAGTTTAGAGGTCCTTCGCTGAGTGAGGCAGAAAGCGCGCCAGTGTCAAACATTATAGCGTCATCGTCAGGAAAAGTAATTAAATTAAAGTTACACACAGAAGAACTTTCACGTCCAAGGTTAGTAAGCAAGCTTCGATCAGACTCTGCACACCACTTTGCTGCACCACCCCCAGAAACGCCATGCTCATTAGTAGACGAGACTTTTCTCTTTTTTGCTATATTATCATTACCAGTACTGGCGGAGGTTTTCAGTTGTCGTATCCACGTTCCTCGCCTAAAAATAAAAAATTAACATGCATATAATATTATAATAAATAGCCTATGTCCAAGGTCCCATCTATATCTACACCAAAATTCATCAAAATCGGTTTAGCGGTTTAGGCGTGAAAACGTAACAGGCAGACAGTCAGTTACTTTCGCATTTATATTAGCAGGGATTTAATATAATAAACCTAAGAAATAATAATAATTATAATGTAATCTACCTACGTCTTTGTTATACAACGTGTTTCAGCGAGGGTATAGTAAGTCGAAGGGGGGTAGTTCTCGATATCTATAGGAACAACTTTTGTTCTACGACTTTTGAAAATTCAAACCTTTTTTTCGAATATTCTGAGGTAATTTTTACTCGAAAATCAGCTGTTTCATACAAATTTTACAACAAAAGTTGATCCTGTAGACATCCAGAACAACCCCCCTTCGGCTTACTATACCTTCGTTGAAACATGTTGTATTAGTTAGTAGTAAAAAAAGATGTCTGCGAAGATAATTTTGCAAATGAAAATTTGCAAAAGTGACCATCTGAATCTAGACAATGAGTGAGTTGTGTTTTGGTTCGCGCCAAAACACGCTCAGCAAAGTTTTCGACCGTTCCTTCGAAATTCGGCGCGCCCGTCGTCCATCCTTCCGCGGTCAATGAACTACGTAGGTACTTATTTAAATTGGATGTACGTTCCATAATCATTATTTAATAAAAAGAATCAATTACTAATAAATGAGGTATTATGAGATAAGTAGGTATTCATAAACGTGGATGCAAAACTTACCTTTCGCGGTTTTCACGCTCGTCCATTTTGAGGTTAAAAACAGTTTTGTATTATAATTGCAATAACTATTAGTTTACAAATTATTACAGTTTTACATTAGCACTGTTAACACTTCGTTTCACTCATTAAACAAGTAATAACAATCAAAGATCACACAAATAAAAATCAAACGAGTAGGAAGCGAGTAGGAACAAACATCAACCACAACTAGACAAATAGTAATGGCTGCCTAGTGGCGCGAAACTATGCAAAAGGGCCAATGTGTTCCCGCCAAAATGAAGAACAATACAAAGAGTTATGCAATAAGGGCGAAACTGCGATATTCGCCTTTTTGCATAACAAAACAGTTTAATTATAAAAATAATAGATGGTATTTAACCCTTTATAAGGCAGAGGGAACTAGGACAGTTACAAATTTAAACTAAACGGATTTTGTAAGCCAATATGTTATGAATGCCTTATGTATTTTTTTTTTTTCGTGAAAATCGAAGGGAAAATTTTGGAAAATTTGGTGGCAATATAGTTGCCGCTGCCTGTAAAAGACTATCAAAAATAAAATAAGGTTTATTCTTAATGCAAATTTTTATTTCTGTTCATGGTAAATATCAAAACAAGGTACCACACAGAGTGGAACCTTGCATCTGGAACATTGAATTTTTGACCTTTTATTGTTTGTCTTTGTGCTACATACACGACATCGCCGATAAGTTGGCAAACGTTCATGTTTATGTGTTCCAACACTGGCAAAACGAAGGTCATCGATTACAGAGCCGGTTTTTTGGTAATTATCTGACATCTTGGGCTTCTTAGTAAGATACATTGGTTGGGTATCCAAGCTCCTTCTCCTTGATGAAAAATTATTTAT
This sequence comes from Idaea straminata, assembly GCA_951213275.1. NCBI lineage: Eukaryota > Metazoa > Arthropoda > Insecta > Lepidoptera > Geometridae > Idaea > Idaea straminata. The sequence continues at coordinate 2,875,803 of OX577862.1, forward strand.
AAGACCACGTGCCAAAGATAATCTAAACGCTAATTGTGGCATAATACTGTGGACGCGGCTGTTTGAACTGTAGAGAAGGTACGAGTTTGTTATTGCTAGGTCTATGCAAAAATAAAAAATGCGAAGCCACCATTTCTTACTTCTTCTGCCGACTTCATAAGTACTCCGCTTCTGATCGAAACGATCCACACCGCCCATACGTTTTGTATATTCAAGTACCGCTGTTGGACAAGGATACGTTTTTTTTGTTCCGTCTTTCTGTTTTCTTTCACATGTAGTTTGGCAAATTTTGGGGTGAAATGCGGTGGTCAAAACTGTAACTATTTTTGTATCCTGCCACATGATAAAGGAAACATTATTTTTAGTACGCCATTTATATTCACCTCTCTCTAAATGTATTTTTTCTTGTCTTGATACGTTTTTTTTCTTAGCGTTTTTTAGTATTAGTGGCAAATCAGATCTCCCAGAATTGACGGTTGCGGTGGCATATATTCCGTTTTCAAACAAATATTGCAAGAGCTCATAAGATGCAAAGAAATTGTCAAAAGCTACATGTCCTCGGAAGCCTTGATCAATGAGTTTTTGTGTGAGAGATTTCACTACTTTGACTCCTAGACCAACTTCAGGAGCTTGGTCTTCACGTTTACCAGTGTAAATGCTAAATTCGTAAACATAACCAGTTTTGCTATCAGCTCTTACCCAAACTTTGTATCCTCTCTTGATGGGTTTGAGGGGCATGTACTGTTTTAGAGTTGAACGTCCCTTGAATCGAATCATCGATTCATCAATTGATTGTGACGATGTTGTTTTCGCTTCTCGCTGACATGCAATATTCAGCAAATCCAGTATTGGTCTTACTTTGAATAATTTATCAAAATTTGTTGCAGCTCTTTGAGGCGTTTGCTCATTATTATTCAAATGCAGGTTTTCGAGGATTTTTTTAAATCTTTTGATTGGCATTATGGATGCGATTTCATCTACGCGGAAAAATGGATCGCTAGCCCAATATAAATCAACAGTCGGTAATGGATGGAGCCCCATTAGAATTATTATGCCTATGAAAGCTTTAATTTCATCACAACAAACAGGTGTCCAGTTACGACTTTGATTTTGTTCTGCATAGAGATTCGTTTGTGTTACAATATGTGTAAAAATATCGTCATCGAAGAAACGTGTGAAATATGTTGTAGGCCTTGTCTGGGATGAAAGGAATTGAGTTCCTTGTAAACGAACACGGTCAAAATCATCCATGTTTGGTTGTTGAGACCAGATAACTTTTTTCCACTGATCTTCTGCACCATCCGAATCATCAGTTTCAGAAAATGTATCAACAGCTGTAGGAAGTTGGCTGAATGGTGGTTCAGGAGGAGAGTCAAGTAAACGGTTACGGCGTCTGTCTAAATGAAGACCAGATGTTGAGGAATGAATTGATGTCTCACGTTCGTCGTCCGAGTTGTGTGTCACCTGAGTAGACTCATTGTTGCGGCTGTCTAAATGTAGACCAGATGTTGACGGCTGATTAAAAGATTCTTCTAAATTAGAGTCGTTTTTCTCCTGGGTAGAATCGGTTTCGTTCGCACCACTAAGAATATCATATAGCGTCATACCTTCATACGTATCTAAATTATCCGGTTCTTGTTCGTATTCGTCCTCCGAAATGTCGGGGTCGTCGGGTAAGCCAAATAACTCGTCCAGTGCATTTTCTATGTCGTCATCAGACAATATTTTCGGCATTTTCACCTGCAGTAAATACTGTAATATTATTATCTACACGGGCAGTGGCAGATATATTGCCACCAGTTAAATACAAAATTTTATCAAAATAATAAACGTAATTTTACAAAATACTACTCGATCGTACAAGTGACATACGTAATTATTGAAATAAATGCAAACTCTTACCAGTTTCCCAAAAGATTTTAAAGATTGAGCTAGATTTGTTACACGTTACACAAAATCACCGGTTTTTACCGTTCAAAGTTTGAAAAGTGTCAATTGAATTTGACAATTCCCACACAACAAAAAATATACGTTGACAGGACATCTCAAGCTTGCCAGTAAAAAAAAAAAAATACCAGAAAGATAAAAAGTTGCCCGAAAAAAAAAATCTAAAATTGGTGGCAGTATAGTGGCCAGTGCCTTAAAAAGGGTAAGGCGAATATACGATATAGGGCGTTTTTTCATAACGAATAGGTTATATTTGCCGTTACACACTTAATTTTTTTCTTGGTTCCAAGGAGTTTACACTTTCGCCATTAATGCAAATCAGTTACAAATGACCTAAAAAACGGACTGCTTCAAAAAACCATTTTGGTGAAAAATGGCATATTCGCCCTTTCTACAAATCACCGACGAAATGATCTATCAAAAAAGTATCATATTGGGTAAAACACCCATTTATTGGCACTTTAAGACTGAGCTTAGTGTCAGTCTGAAATTAAATGACAATAAAATCTCATTTGCAATTGCTAATAGACAAAATATGTGACATTATCAAAGAAAATACTTTAGTTTTGGTTTTTATAATCATTTTTATGTGATTGAATAGTATTTAATAAATATTTTACACTTAAATCCGAAAGACTACAAAAAAACTTATTATTGGCATAGAAATTCTCAATATTGGCATTAACTCGTCTAATTATTGGCACGTAGGAAATAGGTATACCTACCCATCATAAAAAATATAAACAATGCCTACCTATACCTAGGGTATAATTAAAACACTGTTTTACAAGGTCTGCTTTTATTAAGGTAGTATTTTATATACCATAAAGTATTTAAAGTTTTAATAAAAATACTAAAAATAAACTTATACCTACTTAGAAATATAACATAAACACGTTTTTTTATTCTAGGTATTCGTTTTGGTAGTTTCACATTATCATTACTTAAATGGCTATCTTTGAGATCTTTTTACTTTAATACCTACCTATAAAATATTAATCAGTCTGATTAAGTTTTTACTTACCTAACTAAATAATCTCCCTACCTATCTTTGTATTTTGTATAGTTTGCAGTCTTACTGGAACCCTTAAAAAAGTAATATTACAACTAATCTTAATCATCGGTAAACATCTTCTCGATTTCAGTAATGCTAAACTTTTTGTTAGCTATGTTACCGTCAACATTAGAGTCTTCATCCGTATTGCACAATGCTTCCTCAGAATATAAAATATTTTTCAAAATACTTTTAGTATTTTCTGTATTTGGTTTGCTTAGCACTTTCTTAATTATTTTGTTCTTAGTATCACATTTTTCCTTCTTTATTTTAATACTATTAAAATTAAGATTTTGTTTGTGACTATTCTCTGCGTAATCCCTTTCTTGTATCAATTCTGACGCCTTTTCATCTATTTCTTGAATTAATTCAACTTTATTTTCATCGTTCTTTTTTTCTTGTTTATTCTTTAGCGCAAAATCAATGTTCAAATTGTAAAAATCTTTCGAAAATAATATTCTTTTTGCAGATTCCGCAGTTTCATGTTTCTTAATATCTCGTTTTTTGACATTTTTTTTTTCTTTTTTTATCATTTGTACAGTTTTGGCTAATTTGTTTTGTTCTCGTTGTTCCTTTCGTTTCTGTATGCCTTCTTCCTTTTCTTTCTTTGCTCTAATTTTTTCGCGTTCTTCGTCCTTGAATTCTTTTGATGTAATAACAAAAGATGTCTTCTTAGTTTGTTTCACTCCCTTCCTTTGAGGTGTTTTAGGTAGCACTAATATGTCGTCTAGTTTTGTTTCTCGTATTTTGATCTTCATAGGGGTAGTGAAAACAGGATTGCTTATAGTTTCCAGTACTTCAATTTTGTCAAAATCCTGTTGAGGTGAGCGAACGACATTATTTCTAGTAATTAATTTGTTTGAACTATCATCTAATTTTCTTTCTTTATATGTTTCTATTTGTGCAGTGTGAGTAACTTGTACATATTGAGTTGTGTGAGTATCTTCTTTGGGTATATTACAATCTATGTTTTCAGTGTTTTTCGGAAAAGAATCAGTCTGAAAATCATAAATAGCAGTGATGTCTTCTGTGTTGTCAATAACAATTTCTTCAATCAAGACTTCTTGAGCTAGAATATCACATGTGCTATCAAGTTCATTACATACAATCACGTCCATATTTTCAATGTCCAAAAGGTTATTTTCTTCAAGAGCAACATCCGAGGTATTTCTCTCATAGATTTCTTTATTTTGATTGTTGTTTTTTCCATTTGTATCAAAGTTTTCTTTAGGTGTTTGCTTGTTTTCGATTCCTTCAAAGAAATACCACAGGTTTTTTAAAATTAGCTCAGCAGCTGTCAAATCCTGTTTGTTAAGTAGATCTGTTATTGTAGACTGTCCTGCATATCTAATAAAATCCTCTTTGTTCATCATTCTTGAAGTTTCCGGTATTGCTTCACTTTCGGGCTTCTTTTTTAGATTCTTCCCCAAGCATTTCGAGTAGTCTATAGCATTTGAGTCCCATGGACAAAGACCGGTAGCCCGGAAACCATTAATAATTGTATCTGGTTTTACGCATTTATCAATAGTCTTTTGCAATAACGGTACAAAATCGACTTTAGTGAGAGCTCGAGATGGATTTTCACGCCGCCATTCTAATACCGTCTTCTGCCAACCACCTTTTAGAGGTCTAAAAGCTGAGACATCTGCAGGCTGAAGCAATCGAGTGCAATTGGGATAAAGTGCTATAAGTACAATATCCAATGAGGAACAAAGCTCACTGACGGCGTACGTGAGGTGAGTTTTGTGTCCATCCACAAATAAAATGACAGGGAATGGTACTTGATTTCGCACGAGATGCGGATGCAACACTTTTTCTATATATTGAGAGAAAATTTCTGTTTTCATCCAGCCATTGTCGCTTAGGCCTATGCCCCAATCTGGTGGAACCTTTGAAGCAATTTCACTTGGCAAGCGCTTGTACGGGAATATTACCATAGGTGGTGTGATTTCACCATTTGATTGGCAGCAAAAGTAAACATCACTGTTAGTGAACTCTTAGCTGGGGCGTGGTCGACCTCGTAAACATTTTTTGCACCTTTAGGTGCCAAGACGACACCTGTCTTCGCGCAAAGAACGAAATTGGTTTCGTCGCCATTGAAGACTCTTTTTGAGTCTGATAGAATTTCAAACAAACCGTGATCCTTAAGATATATTTCAATTGCTTGAAACCATCCTTTTATGTCATTTTCTGATACGGCAGCACTTGCCGCTGTGACTGCTTCAGGAGTTCTTACAACAATATCCGAGTGCCGCTTTAAGAAGAGTTTAAACCATTTATCTCCTGGAATATTGTCTCTGAACGGGTTCGTACGGCCGCTTTTTTTACAAATTCCGATACGCTATTCAAAAGATCTTCTTTACGTTTAGGAAAACCCTTCGCATGGCTAACATTTAACCATTTTATTATTTTGTTCTCTTCCTCAGCGTTTAGCACTGGACTCGGCCCAGGCTGAAGTTTGTGATTTGGATTTTTAATACGAAATTGCAACGTGGCCCGAGGAAGTTGAAATTGTTTCGCTGCTTGCTTTTTGGCCATGCCATTTTTAATAGCTTCTATAGCTTTTTTTATATTTTCCTCGCTGTATTGTTTTCGTTTCCTTACTTCTATTTTCCCTCTAGACTTCTTTTTATTGGTTTCTTTTTCATTTCTTCTCTTCATTGTTTACGACTTGCTCTATATGAATAAAAAACATACAAGTTATTAGCACTCCATATTCTATTATGGGCACTACTGCCAATAATTAGCTTTTGCTATTGGCACTGAGGGCCAAAATTTGGAAATTACTACTAAACAAAAAATATTCGATGGGCAAACAATAATTAAATTTGAAACCTTTACAAATAGATCATAAACTCGCTTGTTGATAATATTCGTAAAATTCCTAATATTGGCACTAATGCCAATAAAAGGATTTTGATGAATTTATTGTTCCATAAGTTGGCACATGAAATAAATAGAGTGTAAAAAAAATATTAAAGAAATAATCTTTGAATCTACTGCTTAGAGGTGTAATTAAGTACATAAAATTATTTCCAAAGTATCAGTAAGCTAAATGGCTGCGATATACTAAGATTATTAAAGCTCTCACCTTAAGAAAAAACCAAAATAGTATACTCCAAATCACTAGCACAAAATGTCAGCTGTTGTACCTATATCGCCATATTGGTTATCTTAACAATGTTGCCAATTTCTAACAGAAAAATAATACTATTTTACTTTTTAATGCATACTGAACTTGAATAATCTATGGTTTCCTTGTTTTTTCGAACTAAACTCTATTGTGCCAATAATTAGAGGAGTGCCAACGATGGGGTGGTTTACCCTTAATCTTTCAAAAGTTTTTTAAGATTACAGTTGAGCTTATTGCAAAAGTTCCAAATTTATACTTAAGCGCTCAAAATTGCACTTATTACGTTTTTAAGCTTTTCGAGCTGATAAATTTAATTTCCGTGTCATTTTTAAGTTCTCCGAGCTCCAAGACATAGCTGTTCTATGCTTCTGAGCTCTTCAAACTCAAAAGTCTGATAGAAATTTAATGAAACACTATTTGCTGAATTTTTAAATCGCAATAACTTTTCAATAAATGAACCGATTTTGACGTTCTTGGCGGCAGTCGACGTGGTTTTTTAAGGTTAAGAGCTGATTAGTTTTTGGAATCAATCGGTACTGGCGTTGAAAAGTTATTTAAAAAAAACAGTTTTTCGAATTTTTCATTTTTGAGATTTCTCAAAATCTACTGGTTCGAATCGGTTCAAATTTTCAGGAAATTCAAGTTTAGAGGAACTCTTTGGAACCCCGTTTCGTTCATTCCAATCGACCAAGCCGTCCAAAAGTTATAAGAGGGTTACATACATACACACACACACACACACACACACACACGCGCATACATACATACAAACATACGGATATCATCGCAAAAACATTCAGGGAAGCTAAATAAAAAAAATAAAAATAAATAAAAAAATTAAAAAAAATTTCGCAATTCTTTCATCTATATTGTCAGCACTCATTGAGCACTAAATGATCAATGCTAACACTGAGTTCTGGTTAGAAGTACTAGCGTTATATCCGACAGTACAATGCTAGCTTAATTATAAGCAAGCAGTTTTCTGAAATAATTCTCAAAATAAAAAGAAAATTTTTTTTTTGCAATTCTTTCATCTGTATTGTCAGCACTCATTGAGCACTAAATTATCAATGCTAACACTTAGTTCTGGTGAGCAGTATAATCGAAATAACCAGCAGTACAATGCTAGCTTAATTATAAGCAAGCAGTTTTCTGAAATAGTTCTCAAAATAAAAAAAAATTTTTTTTTGCAATTCTTTCATCTGTATTGTCAGCACTCATTGAGCACTAAACTATCAATGCTAACACTTAGTTCTGGTTAGCAGCATTAACGTTATATCCGACAGTACAATGCTAGCTTAATTTTAAGCAAGCAGTTTTCTGAAATAGTTCTCAAAATAAAAATAATTTTTTTTGCAATTCTTTCATCTATATTGTCAGCACTCATTGAGCACTAAATTATCAATGCTAACACTTAGTGCTGGTCCGCAGTACTAGCGTTATATCCGGCAGTACAATGCTAGCTTAATTATAAGCAAGCAGTTTTCTGAAATAATTTTCAAAATGAAAAAAAGTTTTTTTTTTTTGCATTTCTTTCATCTATATTGTCAGCACTTATTTAGCACTAAATTACTAATGCTAACACTTAGTTCTGGTTAGCAGTACTAGCGTTATATCCGACAGTACAATGCTAGCTTAATTATAAGCAAGCAGTTTTCTGAAATAATTCTCAAAAAAAAATTTTTTTTGCAATTCTTTCATCTATATTGTCAGCACTCATTGAGCACTAAATTATCAATGCTAACACTTAGTTCTGGTTAGCAGTACTAGCGTTATATCCGGCAGTACAATGCTAGCTTACGTATAAGCTAGCAGTTTTATAATTTGTAATCGTGCTATTTGAGCGTAATATTTGATTTTGCAGCACTAAATTAGCGCTTAAAAAGCACCCAATTTTTAGCAAAAATTTGAGTGATTCTGCCAATTTGACCATTCTGGCTTTACAGACGTGGCCCAGTCGACCCCGGGTAAATTGTTTTCAAGCCCATATATATTTTTACCAATTTTATTGAGGTATTTCTGGGCGAAAATACGAAGATCTGTAGTGTCAAAAGGAAACCCCCATTCACCTATTAATAATATGAATTTGAGGAATACGTTCTCTTCTTCGGGTGTAAAAAGTGTCGGATGGCCAGCACTTGCTTGTGTACAATTGACATTACGAGTTTTCCTACTCAACGTACTTTTTGGAACACCGTATGTATTCGCTACCTGAGTTAAGCTCATTCTCCCATCCTTCACACAATTTATTGCTGTTTGAAGATTTTCAAGATCGTAGTTTTGATATGGCAGATATGCATTTCCGTTTCTTGTGTTTATATATTTTCTAATATATGTACGCACCATGGTCACAAAACTGAAACAATAAAATATTGCCTACATATAATAAATAAATAAAATAAATAATCGTAATAGCAATAAAAAAAGTTAAAAACTACCAAAACATTTAGTTTCAAATTTTTAAATAGCCCCATGTTTTCCAAAAGCCCCTACTTACGGTACATCATTTTAATAAAATAATTTATGAACTCATAAACATAACCAAAAAACAACCTCGGAAAATATGCAAAATGTACTTTTGTTCGAACTTTTTGTTTGACAGCAATTACGTTACATTTTCGTTTTGACTTCGTCTCAACTTGCTGTCAAACGTTTAGCGCGATACCAAATGTGGAAAAAGTTTCACATTGGCTGCGGAATGGTTTCGAATCGGTAGTGCTCCTCCCTATTCCAGTAAATAAGCGACTTTATGTCAATTGGCTTTACTAATTCTTAAATTCAACTATGACGGTACTTGACTGAGTGGCGTAATTGGTAAGCGCACTTGAACGGTATTCAATTGATGCAAGTTCGAGTCTCGTCTCAGTTGCAATTTTTGAAGACACATTTTTCCTTAAAAAGTTTTTTCTGATATCCCAGTGCAAGTCATGCACCATCATTGAGATCAAATAATCAATTTAGATAGGTAATAGGAATGGAGTGTAAAATTTATAATAGTAAAAAAATATTAAGTATTTTAGTTTTCTTAATTTTGGATTACCAAAAATATAATTTTCACGAAAATCCCGGTTCTTTTGTTGATCAAATCCCAGGATTTTCGGTACCTGGATTTTCCGGTTCTATACCCTAGTTGAGACCTTACAATGACTTAATTAATTTACAATCCAGTCCATTTGCATCCAAACCAGGGGGTTCCATGTACACCTCTTCTTTAAGTGTACCAAATAGGAATGCAGTATCTATATCAAACTGGATCATGAATAGTTTTTCTCGAGCAGCTAATGAGAGCATTACTCTGATGGTATCGTAGCGTATGGTTGAACGGTTTCATCATATTCGATACCCTTCTTTTTTGAACAACCTTTCGCACATAAACGAGCTTTGTAACGTTTGGTGTCATCAGATTTCTCTTTGATCTTGTACATCCTTTTACAATCGATTACTTTTCTCTTTGAAGGGCGTTCCACAAGCTCCCATGTTGGGCAAGTATCGTGAGAATTCAGCTCCTCTTTCATCGCCTCTATCCATCTATCCTCCAATTTTCATATCCATATCGCTTGCCCGTGGGAATAATTGACCAATTAATGCGGTTTCTAGGGTTCCGTACCTCAAAAGGTAAAAAAGGAACCCTTATTAGATCACTTTCTTGTCTGTCTGTATGTCCGTGTGTCACCACCGATTTTATTAGAAACAGGTGGTCCTTGGTCAATACGATAAAAAGATATGGGCAAATTTACAGCTCGTTGCCACAGTGCATTCGTTCCTGTAAGCGATCGCCTTGCAATGATAAATGTCTGCGTCGACTTCTACTCAAAAGTATCGGCATATCTCCTATATCTTGAGTTCATCCCGTATACAAATAAGTAGGACAACTCCCGTTGAAATTTGAGTTACTGCTGATCCTATTCATCAACTGGCAGACAGATGGCGCCATATTGAAAATGCATGAATCGGCCTTATATATGTCGATCTGCCAGTTGACAGGTCTTCGCAAAATTAAACTCCAACATGTCTTTGCAAATTTTGAGTTTTATAAATAAAATGCAATAGTCTAACTATACTTTTCCCTATTATTGTTGATATCCTGCTCCATCTCAAAAACGGATTCTGCTCCAATAGCGCTGCTCCACATTTTCCGCAGTTACATTGACGTGTAATCCAAGCAGTCTTTTGAAATTGGGTGGAACATAGATTTTAAATAATTTAATTTGGCTTGAGCAGCATTTGACTTCCCTGTAAGCAAGCCAAGAAAAAATTTAATCGTCTTTGGAAAGTTGTTGTAAGTTGGCTTTTCCTTTAAATTTCTTTTCAATATTAAGCTTCTAAACATTTTTTTTTACTTTCAAAAAATGAATATTTACCATTCTTTTTAATAAAAATGTCTTTGGTTTTAAGCCAGTTAACTTTTTTCTTTTGTAACAAATATTTTTTGGGTAACTCACTATTTTATTTTCAATTTTAGGTGTAGACATAAAGTCTCTCATTTTCGTCCTTTTATTTAATTAGAGTGTCATTATAAAAATCTGCTGGGTTTGCCATTCTGGAAGGGGATTCCAAAATGGCACACCTGGAAGGGCAGGGGATTTAAGTAAGAACTCGTAATCACTCAGTAGAAGATTTGTCAGAGTCCGACCTGTGTGTGGACCTGGAATGGCAGGTGATTTAAGAAGACTATCAGATTCCTTTAGCCTTGCGAAGGTCTATCACCATACCATACACGAAGATAATATTTTACAAAATTGTCGCATACGAGACGTACAAAGATGTAATATTTAGAATAGAATAGAATAGAATAGAATATAATTTATTCGAACAAACACACGACATAGTATATAATAGATACAAATAAGAAACAGCAAGAGATAGTTACAAATAAAAGAAATTACAAAAAAAACAGACAGTAAAAAAAAAAAAGTATCTGAGAAGTCGTGTGTTGCCCGAATGGGTGAAAGCCTCAGCATATGCTGCAAATACGCGGGCGCATCTGCAGCGCTGGTCTTCCGGCCGCACCCTGTGGGTGACTTTTCCGCTCCCAGGAAACGGCTTGGTCACCAAAATAATATAAATAAATAAATATACTAAGTATTATATAATAAATATAATATAATAAAATAACATAATCTTTTCATATATACATACACATTATATACTACGCTGTACTTATATAAATATACCCTTAAAAAATTACAAGAATCAAATACCTACATAAGAAAAAAAAAAAGAAAAATTGATATAATTTACAATATACTTATTTATTTTTGAGATACAAGTCATTGCGTCAATCAAAGTCAAACTTCGACATTGACAACGATTGCTGTAAAGCCCGCCATCTACGGAGCAATTCGGGAACTAGCTTTAAAAAAGAAGCCAATAGAAAACTCCTCATTATTAAACATATTTTTAATCGATCAGTTATAAACAATTGGCGTATTGTCATGGATCACTGCACTAGATCGACTTTATCGCAAATGCGTCTTGTTTTTGATGGAACGAATGTTCGAATAATTAATATCAGAAAATATTGTTGTAAGGAATTTACCCTTTCCTCATAATGGATGGGATAAAACAAATATTTTTCAAATTAAAGTACAAAACTTAGTACTTACTTGATAGTTTTTCAGGGGTAATTTTTCGCAACTAGACCCCTTCAGTAAGGTCCTTTTTGCGTAAGGTTCCTCTTGGTAGGCACTATGTGGGGTAAGTTCTCTCAGGCTCCCGCCAAATGTAATGATTAAACTTCATTTTCGGCTTTCAATTCATAATTTTCTGAAAAGTACATGCATTACAGCAGTTAACAGTCAAATATTTCTTTAATTCCTTCAATACTGTGCTTGGATTAGGTAACAATATTCAAAAACGATATTAAGTTTGAATCTAAATTATTGATAATATCAAGAGGTTTTGCTTTGATTTCTCCTTTTTTGGTAATTGTGACAGTTTTAGAGCCTTTTTTTTGTTTAGATCGATTTTCGGGAACGTATCCATTTATGAAACATTATCTCTTATCATTAAACAATGGATTATAGTGAAATGCCTTATCTTTGCATGCACCACATTCCCTTTTAAGTAATTTCTCTGCATATCTTGGGCACCAAATAAAACGTTTTTCATCATAAACATAATCCTCCTTATTCCAAAACGAGGTTTAAGGATAGTCCGAGGTGTGGATTTAAACCTTAGATTAAGACACAGATTTACTCGTGAACTATAGTCTAAACACTATCCTCTAAACCTCGTTTTGGAATAACGGGGATTATGTTTATGATGAAAAGTATAATTAAAATTAATAATAGACCATACAAAAACGCATACATTTACACAGTTAAAACCGCAAAGCGCAACTAGTTGTTCACAAACCACAGCTATTGACGCCAATGCAATAAAGCCCACTAAATATGACAGACAGGAAAGTGTGATATTCTATTTCATTGTCAGCGAATCATAAATAATTCATTTGGAACAATCCTGTGGTGTGCTAACCTAGGTGACACGTTTACATGGATTGATTACAAACTAGGCTGTTGCAGAAACAATGATCTGACTCTTTCTTAATGACTCATTCAGTTTTTGACAGGATTTCCTATTCATCGGTTATCTATACAAATATTATAAAGAGGAAAAATTTTATTGTCTGTTCATTTATCGACAGTGACATACTATTTTGACTACGGTTTAGGAGTAACGCGGGTGAAACCGCGAATTGCTGCTAGTTATTACTATTTTGCAAGGAAACTAGTTTTGTTCGACGAACACCATCTTGTACTCTTCCAGCGCTATACATATACTTGGTATGCAATTCCTCTTTTCCTAGGTGCCTAAATTTCAGCAATGTATTGGCCCGGAACATGAATTGGACCAGATTTTGACAGTTTTTTAGTTTGATTTCTATGGTTGAAAGTACTGATTCACCTTTATTTTGGGTATGGCCGTCCTCGAGGTCAGGAATCAGGATGAAGCGTTTTTTGCCTCCCGCCGATCGATTAGCTTTCGGCTTCAAGACCGCCACTTTCCCCCCTCCTGTTGGCGATTCTACTGTCCAATACTGGCCCTCGAACATCTCTACCAGGCGCCCGCGCATCAACAAATGTATTAATGTATGTGTCAAATTGTCTATTTATCGTATGGTAGACGGAATTTTTCCACTAAATTTTCGACTATACACTTCATTACCACATCTCGTATATTAATTAGATATGTCATGAGTAATCTACCATGATTTCATGCGTTATTGATGACGTTTAGTTCTATCATAATTCATAACATTTGCAACCATTCGTAACTGATGGAAGTCACGTCTTCACTACCAATAACTTGGTGATGATGACTGCGATCCATTTGTGATAGTCAGTCATCAGTCATCATTCCTTAAGTTTTATAGACCACACGTATAGATGGGAATTCCGACCGCAAGATATGTGTCGATTGTCTGTCAGGCAGCAGTACGTGATTTGAAAATAGTTTAGGTTTAGGAAATCTTAGCCATGTTTCCTCTTCACATTGAGGTGAACTAAATTGTAGGTATTTAGTATAACGTTGTATTTTAGGGCTGAATCAGAACAAATTTAAATAATTTAAAATAGATTAAATTTATAATTATACTAGCTACGCCCCGCGGTTTCACCCGCGTAATAATTATCTGCGCAACTTTCTTAATTTTTTATTTCATAAGAACCTTCTCCTGATAATAACAAACATAACAAAAAAAGAATTGGCCAAATTGGTCCAGGCGTTGTTGAGTTATGCGCTTACCAACACATTTTGCGATTCATTTTTATATTATAGACTAGCTACGCCCCGCGGTTTCACCCGCGTAATAATTTTCTGCGCAACGTTCTTAATTTTTTATTTCATAAGAACCTTCTCCTGATAATAACAAACAGACCAAAAAAAGAATTGGCCAAATTGGTCAAGGCGTTGTTGAGTTATGCGCTTACCAACACATTTTGCGATTCATTTTTATATTATAGATTAGTTGTAGCGTGGCAATGCTTCTAGCATTATGGGAACTTTTACGCCGGGTACGATAAGGGGTGGGTTATTTGACTAAATGTTCACTACTTTTTTGTATTTATAATGTTAAATATGTATGTCTTTTCCTGTGAATAATTTAATCAATAAATATGTACTTTGATAAAATTAAAATAGTTTTAAGGTAAAGTCACTAATGCTCAACACTTTAATGAAAACACTATGTTTATATGAAAGTAATTATATATTTATCAAACAAAACAATCACAGTTTTTTTTATATGAATGCAATGTATCTTATAAAATTATCTTAAGTAATAAAATTTCCAATAATGAACACACTTTTAATTATTATTAATATTTTTTTTTATATTGTCTTAAGTACTAATAGATAACATCACAAAAAACGAAAATCACCTTAAGTAGACAGTCAAATGCACTAATAGTTAACATAATACTTAATTATTTCAGTTGGAGTTTTAAGGGCATCAGTGTGCTTGATATACTCAATTAACTTAGATAATAATTACTTATCCATCAACCTCTAAGGCACTATCAAACTTATACTTAATTCTATCACCAGTTATAATCATATTTGGTACATCAAGGACTTTAATTATTTGAGATTCAGTTATAGCACTGATATCCCTATCATTTTCTTTGAATATTGTTTTAGAGTCATCACATGCTATCATTGCCATAACTTCAATTTCTTTTTTAGTAACTTTTTGGACAATACAAACATATTTGTAATATCTCTTTTTGCCAGGAAACTTAACAATAACATAGTCACCTTGCTTAATTCTACTCTCTTCCTCATTTCTTTCTTCTTCATTTTCCTCATCATCAGCGACTTCATCAGAAATATCATTCACGCTGTCTCCAGATTCTACCCATTCTTCTTCGGTAGTTGAGCTACTATATTCAGTTTTTTTAAATTTGTTTTTTATAATATTTTTACTTTTCTTTAATAACTTCTTATCAGTCTTAAGTTTTCGTGCTCTTTCAGTCTCTTCTTTCTTTTTTTTCCTTTCCTCAGCTCTTCGTTTTTTCTCATTCTCTAATTCAGTCCTTTTCTTTTCTTTGTTTTCATGGTATTTTTGCCATTCCAAAGATGATACAACAGATGGCACTTTTTCTTTCCTTCTTCCTTTTGAGTTTTCTTTAGGAGTTGGCCAAAACAATGCTCTTTTAAATGGACTAGGTATTACCATATTATCTGAATTCTTTGAACAACTTTCTTGTGGTTTATAATGACTTGATGTAGGTGGTTCTATCATTGATACTGTGTTTATTGTGCCTTCGAGAGTTTGAGTAGTGCTTTCTTGGACTTCTTTGCAGGGAGTTTTAGGCTCTTCATTTAGGGGTAAATATTGTAACGGAAAATCCAAAATTGTAGCTTGTGATGTGGATGGCATTGTCAGTGGCTCGCTACTCGGTACTGTATTAGGCGGTGGTAATATTTGAGTTGTATTGCCTTGTTCTGATGTGGAATTATTCAAGGTAGAGAGATTTTCAGTTGGTGGTAAGTTGGTAAGTGGTTCTTTAGTTTTTGTTAGTAGGTCTTCAATCTTTTTATAAAATTCAAACAATCCAATATTTTCGTCAATGTTTTCTGAGGCAATATATTTGTCCATGAATTTAAGGCCCATTTCCAGTTCTTTAATTTTTGCCATTTTTTGTAATGCCATAAATTCATCTGTCGGTTGTTCTGATGCAGAGCACACTTCATCAGGATTCCAGGGTGAGAGTCCACACTTACGAAACCCATTTTGAAACATCTCAGGTGATAATGTGTCTTTAAGTACTTTGTTTAGCAAAGGACAAAACTGAACTTTTCTCAAAATGGGGGAATCAATGTGTTCTAAACGCCAAGAATGCACAGCAGTTTTCCAGGCGCCCTTTAAGCTTCTGAAAATAGCTACATCCATGGGCTGTAAGATATGAGTGGCATTAGGAAAAAGAGCAATTAGGATTATCCCATTTTCCGAACAAAACTTGCTCACGTGGAATGACATGTGTGATGTGTGCCCATCCATAAAAAGTATAACTGGTTTTTGAATACCATTGTCATTCAACCATTTATCAAATATATTGCAGATATATTCATAAAATGTCTCCATCGTCATCCAACCACTATCGGACCGTCCAATACCCCAAGTTACAGGAACAGACAAGCTCAATTCTCTGGGTATTCTTAAATACTTAAAAATAACCATGGGCGGTAGAACTTGACCTGCAGCATTACCACCTAAAAGAATTGTGTAACATTCTTTTTCGTCCGAGTTGACTTGTTGGTACACCGATTTATCGCCTTTAGCTGCTAGTACCTTGTTGCCTTTCGGATTTAAAAAAAATGCAGTCTCATCCATATTAAAAATTCGATGAGGTTCAAGCAAAATATTTGTGTAATTGTTTTCTTCAAGATAGGTGCTGACTTCTTTAAACCAATTCTTTAACTGTGACATTGTGACTGAAGCTCTGGATGAAGTTAAATTTTGAGGCTGTCTAGGGATAATCTCTGGGTGCCGTTTTAAAAAACTGCTGTACCATCTTTTACCAGGTCTCCCATCTTTAAAAGGAGTTTCTAAATTCAAATCATCAACAATTTTTTTCACACTATCTTGTAAATTCTCTTTGCCTATTGGGAATCCTAGTTTCACCATTGCTTTAGCCCATTTTACAAGCAAAGCTTCAGTATCATCTGAGATGTAGCATGTTCTTCCCATTTTTCGTTTCATTGGTGTTTTACCCTTGACTTTATTCAGCAGAGTTACTCTAGGCACCCCAAATTTTTTTGCCGCAGTTGACGTCGGAACTCCTCGTCTGCATTCTTGAATAGCGGCTTCCATATCAGCCTCAGAGTAACGAAACATCTGTCCTTTTACTGGCGGCATCGTGCTCAAACATAAGTCTGAAATCAATAGAACCAATAGTTGACACCTGGTATACCCTAATAATTGACACCCTGTCTACAATTGGATAGGTTAATGAAAAACAAACAAAACTTAAACAGCACTTTATTTACAGAACATAGAGACGATATTTGCATGTAACTGAGCTAAGAAAATAAGTTTATTGTGACCCTAATAGATGACACACATGTCGTCTTGTAGGTTTTGATTAATTTCTGGAACTAATCTTTGACACCCCATTAAATTGTTTAAAATCGAACCAAAATAAGAAGGTAAAGGGGCTAATACGTCAATAATTTTACTAATTTATAAAATAATAACAAACAGTAGCAAAAATCATAAATATTTAGAACAAAATCATACCTGATAAATGTCTGCCTCCTTAAGAAAAAAATTTAGAATCACACCGCACGTGTTCACTTGTTTACATTGTTTACTGTCAACTGACGCCATTTTGAAATTCGCCTAGGAAAGTGTACGCAAGTTATTGACAACTGCCCCTAGATGGCATTAGGTGTCTTTTCCATCAATTTTGAAGTAATATATATGATTGAATTCCTTAATAAAAAACCTTTTTTCGGAAGTGTCATCCTTTAGTTCAATGTCGAGCATTAGTGCTTTTACCTTAAGACTTTCTCTCTAAATCTCCAAATATTTGTTTTATTGTTGTCATTGTGTCTTTGAAACAACAAATCGTTCTTATAATGACAATGGTCGAACTTTAGAGTTGATGATCAACGTGATTGAGTTGATGTGCTTACTTTGTGCTAAAAATGAGTCACATTTGTTTTTCACTGGAGCTTTTTTAAAACGTTTTATGACAAACTCAGTAATAACTACTTATTTCTTAATAATTCCTCTGCTTCAGTAAGAGTATCTTGTTCACTGCAAATCAAACCCAAAACAACGATAAAAATAATACTACGAAGTAATTGTATATGTTCAGTTTTTCAACGTTTTGTGAGAAAGCACTGTACGTACATGAAACACTTTGTTTTTTACTGCCGAACCCATGTTTCTTGGTCGGACTTTTTTCTTGAAACTTTACACTCTTTACTGTTGTTTATAACTTTACTACCAGTATCGTTATATTTATCGAAAACCCGTCTCATGTCGACCGGACTATTTAAATTCCCTGTAAGTATTATTAAACCTATTTGGTTAAACCTTATTTTGGTTTAATAATAATTACGTAACATATCCAATCAAAAGTGATTATAAAATTTCTCACATATATTTTATTATGTACTTATCTCTCATAATTTTTACCCATTTTTGGCAGTCTCTTTTTTACCTATTTCTATAAAATTATTTAAATTTTATGGAATATACTCTATATGGAATATATGCATGATACTCAGGGATATAATTTTCTAATACTAGCCTAGCTTTTCTTAGATAATTCGTTCTGTTCTGTCAACCTTCGGTCCACTAAAGCTACTTCAAAACGCGTTATTTTTTCTTTAAGTACTTTAACTATGAGATGTAAAAATATTAAATGAGATGTAAAAATATTAATCAGATCTGTATAATTAAAAACAATCTGAATCAAACAAATTCTGATATACATAAGCGCATTGAAAATTGCTGAATTGCTATAAATCGAAATGTACCTACCGGTTTTCACGGAACGCATTGAATTATCTTCGAGGACAGAATAGTTCCAATTCCTTTTATTTTGTTTAGAAAAATGATTCATGATACACTGTGCCACATTACCCTCCATTGTCAGGTCCATAAGATTCTGAAGAGCTAGATTTAGCAGTATGACGATGACGCGGACTTGCCAATCTAGCATTACGTTCTTCAGCCTCCTGAAATAGGTTAAGTCTCTTTCTTTTAGCATTTCTCGTAGACTGAGAAACATTAGATTTCTTTCTTGCAGGCATTCTTGAATTTACTATCAGGGATTGTAGAAAATTACACTTAGGCCTAATTATTTAAAATAATTAGGCCTAACTAAAACAACAAAAAAATTCAACCATGAATAAAGAAAAATATATTATTATATATGTACACCTATAGATACAAAGAAATTAACTTCAGTTACGAATAAATTCAACCACGAATGAAGAGTTATGATGTTGACTGTAATTTTTATTGAGAACCAAATAACGCAAATGCTGAAATGACGCAAAAGAATATGGATTTCTTGTTAGACTAATCCTACATAATTTAGAAATAACGGAAATGTGTAATAGTAGATGCCCATTTATTTGAACATAGTGTTTATTACTAGGAATAGTAAAATCTTAATCTTAGTGGAATCTCTTGAATTCTATTATTTTTCTGTCTTTTTATTTAATACTGTTTTTGTTCTGATGTACAGTCGGCTGCATAATTGCAGCCCCCGGTATAGTTAAAAAATTACTATTATTGGAATGTTTTGCATTCTAATAATTTTAGTTTGATTATTTGACGAGTTAAAAGACTTTAAACTTCACCTAAAGCAGGAGTCTAGAATCTTGCTCGTGTTAAAAACATTCTTCTAACAGGCGTTTTGCTAGTGAAGTCTACGGTGGGTCTGCAATTATGTAGCCGACCGTACATGTCAGTATTGTTACGTTTGTTTGTCTCTCTACTTTTCTAAAACATTTTGTGTCGTGTGCTTGTACATGTTCATATATTTTTTATTCTATTCTAAATTTCAAAAGTGACACCGAAAGTGCTTTATTTACAAATTAATACGTTACTCTTTGGTGCACACACTCAGGTGTTCCAAAAAAGTGAAATGACCAGAAACTCGATCACACAAAGCGCACTTGAGTAAATAAATCGTATAAAAAACGACAGTATGGCTCGATCGTAACAAAGCTTGAATGGCCCGAGATCATATCTAAGCCACGATTAAAAGTAAATCAGGCGTTATTCAACCCTGGATTGTCACCCCCGTTAATAAACATTGTACTCTTAAGCTATTAAGTGTAGGGTGATTCTCAGAAGGACCACCAACGTTGCCCATTGATCTAGTTCCACATATTGGTCTATTTATCACTTTATTTTTTTGGAGTAACGCAGTTTTGTCTTATTTATTGCTTATTTGTGGTATAATGATGTAATTTGTTAGTCATCTTTTGTTAATGCTAGTACTATGGCGATAATGAATGTTGGTAACACCTAAAAAATCTCATTTTGTTCCCTTACATTTCCTTTGGTTTTTATTTACCATACATTTTTGTTCGACTACTTATTTTTTTTTTATTTGCTTCCAGTTACAGACTTTTTGTTCTCTATTCCTTTTAAAAGTATAGATTATTCGTATGGGGTGGATCTCGCTTAAGACCCAGTCATCATTAGCCGCTGCGCGGTCTATTGTTTTACGTTAATCCTCAACTACGGGTTGCAAGGAGATAGCCTGTCTGGTCCGTGTAATTTCCGAGACAATAGAGCACATTCATTCAAATACAATGAAAATAGGTAATTACACAATACATTTTACATTAAATTCATTAAAATACTTCTTAAAATTTCGCAGAACAAGTCTTTATTTAGATGCAGGTAAACAATTGCAAACATCTTTATTCAATTAAGCCTCTAATCATTCGTTTTTCTTAACGTTTTTCTGCGTGTTGTTTTTGTACGAGATCCCTCGGATCCAGACCCCTATCAAAGACAGTGTCACCGCTAACATTTCACACTCGATTAGCCGAGAACTTTCGACTGTTGTTATTGATTGTCCTCTGTTCTGACATCTGTCGTTTAGTGTTTCGCCTCCGATTTAAGTAAGTTTGTTTTTATTTTTGTTGAAAGTTTATCTTTAATACAGCTAAATAGTTAAGAATGGATTCAAAACAATTTAACTATATTCAAGTGTATATATATGTTTAATGCTGCATGCGTCATCTAATAGATAGTTATCTCTCGCATTAAATTTTATTGAATGTGTCCATCATTTTATCCTAGCTAGGCGATTGCCTTCATTAAGCCACCCAACGCCTACAATCCAATGTCTCCTTGATTACTATCACACAAACCAATCTAGTAACACAATATCATATCACTCACTGCGTTATTGTGCTTAGATCATTTACTCTGTGGGTTGTAGACAAGAATTTACTCTCCCGGAAATAACCACATGAAATTAAATGTCAAAAGCTACGTCTCAAAATAAAGCGAAACCCCTAGTTATTTGAAATAGCAAACCATCAATTGCACCAACGAGCAACCCCAAAAGAAACGTCAATGACAAACAAACAGCTTCAACTAATCCCCTTTAGGAATTTTTCAATCAGCCGTACATGTAACTACGTAATACGTTTAACAGGACCACAAACAGAATCCTGGTGAGAAAAATGCGTGCTGACCAAAAATATATCTTTTTGTTAAAACTTTAACGTCTATATTTGAAGAGGATTGTCATGAGAAGGTGGATAAAAGTGAAATGGCGTGTACAATAGGTTATAGTCAGGTCGGTCATTGAAACAAATCGGTTTGGGGTGTCGAGGGTAGACATCTGTAACGAGCTATTCGAGTCACTGCATCGCTGATCGTTTAAGGATGCTTAAGTGGTGCGAAGGATGATTGCGTTAATGTAGCTTATTTGTTAAGAGATAAGTGGATTTATTTTAGAGACGTGTAGAGCGACGTTGAGGTACTCTCGTTAATCATCGAAGTAGGTGGAAAGTTTTATTTAATTTAATTGTTCTAGATATGTTTTCCTTTTAAACTTAGCTTTGTATTTAAGTGTAGAAAGACAATCTCATTATTGTGGGCATAGACAGCATTTACTAGTAACAGAAAATCAAGCATTTGCCGTTTTTGTCTCTACTTCTAGCTGGTTCCGCTAGGGGCGCTAATACTTCAGTGTTTGTTTAGTTCGGATGCAAAAAATGATAATTTAGGTATTTCTTGATTTATATCCGTGATTTTTACTCCTAATCCGTTAGTCATAAGTGGTGTCCATTTCTCCACTAGCTGAGTATTCATACTCTAATTGTGATAGCGCATCGACTTCAAATTTATTTTGACTAGTTGCCTACCCACTTAGTAACTGCCGCTGCCTCTGAGGCGGTGATATGTAATGTAGGAGATATGTAATAACATAAATGGATCTATCCAATAGATTAGCTTATTTTTGCGTCATTTTATTTTCAAAAGCAGTACTAAAACCAACGTATGCAGTGTTGTCTGAATCGGAGCCATTGTAAAACTGACAAGGAGTTTCTGACCAAAACGCGCTCCGTGTGCTGAGGGTACAAGGTTGCGTTCAAATCTCTTTTGAATCGCGTATATGCACGTCATCAGCGAGTCGTCGGCTCGTTTAAAATACGCAACGTGCCAGCGATATATACAATAATCGAAATACTAACTCATTGTTGGTTTAATTTCATACGTCAGTGGTTTCGTCGTTCGAACCACACACATTGTCTACTGATAATCATCTGGTTCCGATCTCTACTGCCCCTGTCAAATGCGTATTGAAAAATCTACTCTAACGTAATGTTTATAATATTCAAATTATTGGAACCATAAAATCTTTAACGTTGAAAAAAATAGAGCAGGATTTTGTTAACCTTTAATGACTTGGAGGTTTTACATAATTTTCTATATTGTTGTATTTTGTAATGTGTCAGTTTTAAAAAGGGATTAGTTTAATAGCCATTACAATCGAAGAGTTTCGTCCTGTTACGAGGTTAATTTAGCATGACTTTGTCGTATTGACTTGATTTTTCATGTCCTAGCCACCTTTATTTTTTCGGGCTCAGAAATATTCGTTTTATTAGGGTCCGTTTGTTTCCTTGACCGTATTAGTGAACGAAATTCCTAAACAACAATTTTACGACCCTGTTGGCACTGTGGTTACCATAAATAATAAATAAATATCATAAATATTTCAGGACATTCCACACATCGCCATCTAGCCCTAAGCTAAGTAACTAGACTTGTGTTATGGGTGCTAGTTAACGGATATATACTTTTTTTTTGTAAATAATAACTTATAATACATAGAAACAACCAGACCACAGACAAATATCTAAGAATAAATACTTGTCTGAGGCGGGAATCGAACCCGCAACCAAGATAACTAGCCCGCTTTCGATTAGGAACTTCGTTCCAAAACTTACGGTGGCGGCGCCGACGGCGACGACGGCGACGACCCCGTGACGGTCAGCTCTGAATACGACAGTGGCACCGGTCCCACCTACAAAAAAGTATATAAAAAAAAAGTTGTCCGTACAAAAATGTCATAAGTTGGTACGTTATCATCTAAGGTCTCCCCGTCGTATTCTTCCTCACTGCCGTCACTGTCGCCGTAGAACGCCGCCAGGAAATCTGGAGGCGCCTGACCATCGTTGGGGTTCCTCATCTAAAATATATAAAGAAATGTATTGCCAAACTACGTAAGTAACGCCACCTACCGGGTCCAATCGTGAATGTAAACCCCTCATGGACGCGCTCAAACACCTAATAATTTTTTTATCAAATTCGGTCCGGCTGTTTAGGAGGAGTACAGTGACATAAACACGTAAAAGTTGTATAAACTAATCAAGATAAGTACATACTAAAATTATAATAAGTAAGACTAAAGTACGCAAATATCTAAATAACATTATTTAAATCAATCAGAACAATAACCAAGAAATGCCATGACAATGAAAGGGCGTTCAAATAAAACAAGCGGTTCATTACCACCGCAAATCTTATGTAACATCGCATCATTATCATTTACATCTCTAAAGTGCCGATGGATTCGGTGCGTGTATAGAGAAAATTGTAGCTATCTATACATACTAGCTGTCCCGATAAACGTTGTTTTGCTATATATGGTTAAAGAACTTTATTTCTCAAAAAGAACAAAAACAGTTCACTTATATGAGAAATTAAAAACTATTTTATATATAAATTTGTATTTATCTCTAGTTCGGACCGTGCAGAAGGTCTTTAGTTAGGAAAGTAACATGACAATTTTATTTTTTAGGACAGTAGGGACTCCTTACTCAAAAACAAAATTTGAACGGAGTTTTTTTATGGATTTAACCAATGGACGGAGACCTTCCTCGTTAATGAGAGGAAGGTTTAGTTTTATAATTAAGGGTTTGCGTAAATTGGTTAATATATGACTAAAAAAGTAGTCTAAAAAAAGTCTAATTAATTAATTTTAAAAAGTACAAGAAATTACATGAGAAAGTTTTATCTAAACTGCGAAGCAATTGGTCGACAGTAGTTCTTCTTATTTAAAAGTTTCAGGATACAGTAATAGTTATTTATATTTTACATAAAAAAATTACCCAAAGTATTATACAAAATCGTTATAAGGCTTGTAAACTTCGTTACCACTTCTCTCTGGTTTTGTCTAGGTTTATCGGCCCCCTGATATTTCATAACCACACAGACAATATAATGTGGATTGGTCTGGAGTGTTTAAAAAGTTAAGTTTGATTTTGGCGCTTAAAATATTTTCTACGTATGCAAGCGCTCATTGGTATCACTAGCAAGATCATCGAATATCTTGATTGAGATTTATTAGGTTCAACTGGCCCTATAAATCAGACGTATCGGCTATCTAAAAGAGATCCTATTACAACGCGTTAGAGCTTAATTACTAATTCTCAGAGAGAAATTGATGAAATATTTTGACAGCGTGTGTTGTGTGATGTAATATTTTTGATAGAACAAATTTCTTGTATAATTTGCCGGTTGTGTACCTTTTGGATACTTGGCCTTATCTGTTGGGTCATGGCTTTCATGAGATGCCTTTTAGGTTGTCTCAGCAAACACGTTGAACGTTTGCCTCCTCCTGGTAAGTCCAGCATGAGGAGGACTCCCCAACAGCCATCAGGTCACTGGCTAGGAATCTTACCATCTAAAGAAAGGCAACACGAGCTTCTAAATTTTAAATTCGTTGTCTATCAGAAGCACTTTGACAAATCATGGTGTTCATTAGTTTCGCTATGATTCGTTAACATTCTGGACACTTATCACCATAGTGATGAGAACTCTTTCTCTTTCTGACATTGATTAATCAGATGGAACTCATTACATCTGATATAGTTTTCTTTGCGTATTTCTTGACTCGAAATAATAGCTTCTTCTGAGTCATTGGGAGATGTTCCTCAATGTAAATTCTGAATGGATTCCTGGTGAGCCCAACTACCTGGGTGTTGAGCTTATCTCGTGTCTCCGGACGGTTCCTATTATGGAGTCTTGCTGCATTCAGAAAGTCATACTTTTTAAAAACGGATACAAACTCTGCAAAAATAACCTTATTTGATCCTGGCTCTCCCGGGATACGGTAGACATTCCTTATGTCTGATGGTGATACTTCTACTTGGATAGTTTTCGCTACACCACTCACGATTAGGTCACCGGTAGTCTCCCTGTTGCTGGACGGGACGTTCCTGATTTCTATTCTGGAGGGCTAGATTGTAGTTGTAAGTCTTTTATCTAGTGTTCCATATCACCCATGGCATCCCTATGGGAAACACGCTCAATCTCCAACTGCGTAATTTTATTTTTCATATCCTCAAACCCACCACTCAGGAATTCTATCGATTTCTCGAACTCTTTCAATGCATGATGGAGAGGAAGAAGACTACCTAGGAAAATATACATGAACTGCGTGAGATAAGACATAGATGTATGTGAACGATGAGATGACGACTAATAGAAATGAACGGGAGAAGAAATAAATTAATAAAAGGGCATTTATTGTTTTATCTGTGTACATAAAGGTCTTAAAAATTAATAGTTATTTTCAAAATAGGATCCCTTGCGATTATTAGTCGCAATTTTGATATCCTGGGACACCCCAGGATTGGCCAAATAGTATCAGAAGTGCTTTAAATTCTACATGTATGCCATGTATAAAAGTTTCAGAATGTGTAGCTTTACCTTGAGTGCTGCTATGAGTATATTGACAATTTAACACCCATTCATCTTGTATGTTCTTTACTGGTTGAAAGCCTCTATTAATGATTGATAAGAAATTCTCAGCATAATTTTCTCTATCACTTTCCACTTTAGATTCCATAAAATCTTCTAATAATAGGCCTTTCTTAAAGATATCCTTGGGAGCATTGAATCCATGATGTCTGTGTATATTTATGTCTTTTACTTGCAATAATCTATTGTGTACAGTCGGACTAAATATCATATTTGGAATAAGTAATTTGTCAATATTCATTAGTCTAGTATTTTGAAGATTGTTATTTTTAAAGAAGTTATACTAATAAACAATACTAATCATTTTGGTGGTGGCCAAAGCGGACTTAATATTCAAATTAAATTTTCAATATAGTGATAGTAAGAATCCCAGTGATGCCTATGGGAAGGCATCCCAAACAATTTCGTTGTCTTATCTTTATACAAAGAAATAAAAATGGAGTATATGACAATGAAAGGATACGCACCAACAAATGATGTATTAGTAGATAGGATCGATGTAATGTTGAAAGAATAAATCACTTGAAGTACTGAGTAGGGTATGCTATCCACTTTTGAAAGCTACGATTTTATTGGTAACGATATACAAACATATTAGGTAATTTTATTTATTGTTTAATAATAATATTAACGGCTTATTCTAAGATCCCTGCACTCGATTTTATTTATTGTTTTCCAAGTGATTTAGAAACAAATAATATGCTAAAAACTTGATAATTAAATTCAATAGTGTCTAGTTCTAAGTTGTGGTTGACTAGCCCGTTGTTATAAATATTTTAAATATTACCAACAAACTATTCAACAAAAAATTAATTGACACAATAAACTGATTGGTTATGTTCTCTAATACCGTTATACCATTTACTTAATACACTTATCCAAAGTTTATGTTCAGAAGTTTAGTGCTTATTTATATCTCAATTTCTTGTTTATTAAAGTTTGCTTCCGTATTGATTTTACTATCTTCTAACACCATTTAATTAAATTGAACTAATATAAAGTTAAACTTGATGGTAGGATTGGTAGCTTCTCAGTTTTCTAGGTCATACAATCAATATGATAATGGGTAACTGACTTGGGTATCTAATTTCTATGTAAATTTTCAATTTGTTGTACGGCATCATGGTTTGATAAGTAATTGAAATGTACAAGGAAGTTTATAGGAAGTTTGTGATTAATATGTTGTGATTTTATTTTGAGAAAGTTTTGTTTATTAGTGTTTTGTGAGTGAAATCTGTTGTATTAAAATAATTAGTAGTTTTGCTTGTATTTTTAGCATGATCTTTATATTATATCGCGTCTGTATGTGCAGCAAGCACCTATCATTCGTCTTCATATCACGGTTTTATCATCAAATTGCCTTACACTGTCAATAATAATTTATTTACGGGGTTCAAAATCGGACGAACGACAAACTTAATTTTTCAAACATGTACGTATAGTGTTGTTATAATCTACGATTGTATATAATTTTTTGGTCATGTCCTTCTTTATTGTTTGTCCTTAGGGTAAAACCAGGAGAGATGGACCACATTTTGTTCAACTTTAATATCTTTTTTATTTCTTAATAACTATTAAACAATTTAGTGATAAACTAACTAACTATTAATAGTCAACATTTTTTTATTGTAATATGACACGATTATAGCATCTTTATGGAAATAATTGAAATATTAAAAAAAGTACCCTCGGTCCATCTCTCCCATACTATACGGGTGAGTCGGACCACCCAGTAAGGAGAGATGGTCCTAACAAAAATAATCATTAACACTTCCAAACAAAAAAATAAACATTCAAAACTAGTCTGCCTGTGACCATGAGGGCTGGAAAGCACTCGAAACGTCAGGTTTTAACAAAACAAAATATACGCGATTAAATCCGGTAAAACATAGTTTTATTATGAATTCAAAACTAAATCAACAAGTAACATAAGCAATTAAATGAAAGTAAAATCTTCAGTTTTTCATCGTATTTCCGCATCGGTCGCACATATCGGGATAATTGGTGCAGCCTTCATGGGACCAGCGTTCACAGATAGTGCACAGCAGCCATTCATCTTGACTCAGGGTTTCCTCATAATTTTCACCACAGCCTGCACATTCGTTGTCATCCCACTCAGTCAATTCAGGACTATCACGCAGAGTTATAATCTCTTGTTCACTATCTTCATCAGAACTGTCTTCAATTTTTTGTTTTTTCTGTCTTTTATTTTCTTTCTTTGCAGAAATTTGTCTTTTAGTTCCCTTCTTTTTCCGTGTTACTTTTACAATCTGTTTAGTTTCAATAGAATTTTCTTTTTTCATTTTCCTTGATTGATTTTCTTTTATATTCTGAATATTTTCAGTAGAGTTCAAAATTTCTGCTATTTTTCTAGACCTATGACGGACGTTTGCAGTTCTTTCTATGATAGGTATTGGAGAAACCACATCTAAAATCTTTCCAGGCGTTGCCTTTGGAGAAACAGCTTCACTAGTTGATGGTTTTTGAACGGTTGCTGGCTGTGAAAGGACTGATTCTTTAGTAGGCTGATCATGTTGAATTATAGCAGCAGTTTGTAGGTTATTGTCATGGTTTTGGTTACTTGGAGTTAAGAAAGCATAGTCTGGTATGGCGTTTGCATTAAACGGTATGATTCCAGTTGCTGAAAAACCTGATATTGCATTGCTCACTGAAGCTGATTTATTCCAAGCTGAAGCCAGAATTTTTCCAAACTGCAAGCGTGATAGTTTTCTTAATGGGTTAGCAGTAATGAATTTATTGCATTCGTCATAATAAAAGCATTTCAGGGACTTGAAAAACGTTCTATCAAGCGGCTGAAGGAAATGGGTTGTGTGACTGGGTAAGCAAATCAAAATGATTTCGTTTTCTTCAGCAAACTCCAACATTTCCACATTGCTGCAGTGTGAAGAATGTCCATCAAGGATCAACACGCACTTACCTTGTGGTTTCCTTGGCAAAAAATGATGCTTCAGCCAATCAAAAAATATTTCTGAATTCACATATGCTGATTTTTGTGACATTGTTACCACAGAGCCGGGTGGCATGCCATCCTCAAACTCAGGTTTTTTATTTTTGCCCTTGAATATGCAATAGGGTGGAAGAAAAACACCTTCTCCACTGCAGCAAGCGATGACCGAAATGGTTTCACCTTTTTCCCCAGCAGTTATGTTAGGAACATTTTTCGATCCTTTCACGGCAACTACTTTCCCCGGCTTATTATTTAGCTGCAAGCCTGTCTCGTCCATATTAAAAATAGAGCCAGGTTTGTCAAAAAGTTGATTTTCTTTCAAAACTTCTTCTAAAAGGTTGAAATACTTATCAACATATTCTTTATTCATCCCCTTAGCCCTGGCCACAGAGACACCTTCTGACTGCCGGATTGAAAGTTCATTGTTTCGTCTAAGAAAGCTTTGTAACCACCCATTTCCCGCCATTTTCTTTTCGTGATTAAAGTTATGTTTAATATGAAGTCTTTCCGCTAAATCATATGCCATTTTACGAACTGTTTCTCTTGATGGCGTAAACCCACTTTTCTGTAATTTTTTAATGTGTACGACGATCTTCTTCTCATTTTCAGGCAGAAGTATACAACTGGGACCGAGAACATCGCTTTTAGTTAAGGAATTTTTTGCAAGTCTTCGTTTAAATGTAGTTTTAGGTATCCCAAATGTTTTTGCTGCTTCATTGATACCCATTCCATTAGAAACAGCTTGAAAAGCATCAATTAATGCTCTTTCTGTCCATTCTCCTCTACATACTCCACTTTTCCTCTTATATGTTAAAGGCATATTATCTACAAAAGAAGAGATTAACACATTAAGAATGTATGAATTAAAAAATAAGTAGCAATAATAATTTAAAACCACTTCAAATTTGCAAAACAAAACGGTTGACTATTGGTCCATCTCACCCATACATAACATGGTCCATCTCTCCTAAATTGAGTGGAGATACGGACCACTTTCTCATATTAAAAGCAAAATAAACAAACGAAAAATTTGAGGTTATTTTATAATTTTATGAACATACTAGCACAGAAACGTCAATTCTTACTTCGTTTTTTAAACACCCACATAAAAAAAACACGCTTCCGAAACCTTTTAATACGTTTTTTACTAATTTTACGAACGAAAATCAAATAGTCTCGCTTTCTACACGGAGCAAACAGGTTAACAAGAACTCGTAAGTGTTGTCAGCCTAAATAAATTTAATAGTTTGGTAGAAATTACGATGGTCCGTCTCACCCGCTGGTCCATCTCTCCTGGTGTTACCCTATATGATGGACAGATAGCTTTTCTTTAACCTTTATTTTTTTTTTAAATTATAAACTACATTTACCAAGAATATATACTTACATGGAAACTATGACTACATAATCTACTGAACGTTGGTGAAAATGTATGCCATTTACGGCGTTTTTATTTGACGCTGTTTTCTATATTAGGTGTTTTCGTGTCTTGCGCTGCAGTGTACCTAATTTTTTTAACATTTATTTAATAAAAAAACCTTTTTTCAATTGCGTTTGCTCCACGTTTGGCTACGTAGCCAAATATAAACAATTATTTTTGCTTTGTATAAAAATAAGGATACTTCGCCTATGGACGCTGACGTCACTCTCTGTAGATCGTTTAATGTCTGTGTCTTTTTTTTTCGTTTTTATTTTATTTCTCATTAAATACAATGTTAATAAACGAATTGAAACCAGCTAACGGGGTCTAGTTGCGGAAAAAAAACAGCCTGTATTCAAGTACAAGTGGGTAGAAGGATGCGTCTAACACGTGTAAAGTTAGATTAGACCATTAATATGTGTCGGTATCAGACTAGAGCCTTCTCTCAAACTGAGAGCCTCATCAGAAGTTATAATTCCCGATGTTCTTATTCAAACAAGACCCATATACCTACTGGCTCGCTGCGCCCGCGCCGGGTCGCCAACACTAAATCAGTCCGTCGAAAGTGAAACAATGTGCAGACGCATCCAGTACGGTCACGAGTCACGAGCTCGTCCGTCACAGGACCCCCAGTATCGCATCGATTGAACACTATTTACAGAGTGACCTTGTGCAGGTTCATGCTTTTAATTGTCCTGTCATAGCCTTGGTTACGTCTTTATTTTATAGTCGTTGGGTTTCGAACTACGTTGTATATTTTAAATCTATTCAGTATCTTGGGTTTTTTATGTTAAAAAAAAACAAAATGAATCGATTATACTGATAGCAGAGTAAATAAATTACGTTGCAAGATTTGATCCCTACAAACATACATTAAAACATACATACATACATACACTGCAAGTTAAATAAAAGCTTTCAAAAAGAGTTATTTTACCTTCCTGAAAATCACTCCAAATAAGGTGTTACAGCGAATGACAGATAGATTGTACAAATTGCATTTAGTTAAGGCATTTCAAGAATAAATATGCGAAAAAAGGACCTTTTCAAAATATGATATCCCACAGAAACTACTAGGAATAATTTTGAGAATAAAATTTTTAATTCAGAACCTTTGCCTTTTTTCGGTTGATTATTTATCTACTAAACTAAATATAATCACACGTCACCACAACCTATTACAAGGGCAATAGGCCAATGGCATTAGACCCCCCTAGTAGACCAGCAACAGCGTTCATTGTTATCTATTTACAAATGATTTAGAATCCAACGCACATGGAGTTCTGTCTGTGCCAAATTTCTAGACTGGCCCCATAACGCACGTGCTTCCAAATTATCGGGCAGCCGTTTGCAGATGATTTGTGATCGTCGTTAAACAATAACTAGTTATTAAAGGTATAGTTTTATGTCGAGTAGTAAATGTCACTTTTCTACGCCTTAAAAACTTTTATTGACATAAATTATGCACGAAATGTTGATTTTCTATTAGGGACTCGATTTTTTGGGGAAATAGCGGCTCCTTTTGTGGTACCTTTATATGTTTCATTATGAAACTAGAATCTATAATACATACCATACATTTATACTTACTTTGAATTACATTTATCATCTTTTTTTCTCACATCTTTCTACGCAGTTCTGTCCTGGCTAGCCCAGGACAAAACTGCGTTTGGCCAGTCTCCGACGAATGCATCGAGATCGTTTTCGGGGTCTGCCTAAATTTCGATTTCCGTCTTCCGACACCCAATGTGTTATCTTAAATTAATTTCCATATTATTTATTTACTTATTTAATATTATTCAATTCTATGACTAATGTACACTGAACTTAGACCAGATTTAACATCAAACGAGGAATTTACTTAATGACTTAACCGCAAAAACAAATACAACATAATGTTACGTCTACTTATGCCTTACTTGAAGACTATCTACCGATCATCAAAGTAATAAAAGTGACAGATATATTACCGAGGAGGGCGTCAAATATACCCATCACTTATAGCACTTAGATAAATTTAACGATCAAACTAATCCCTAATAAATATAGGATCCTAAGATAAAACTAGGAACAGAATTTACAGAACTAATTCTTCTGTTTTCACTATTGTTTTTAATGTGGATCCCTTGTACGTTAAGGCCTTCCTCAATAGCCCTCAGCCAACGAATCATGAATTGAATCTTCATGATCTAGTAAAATTATCTTAGTTGGCATTACAAACAATTTAATCTATCGATATAACTGAATCATTTTAAACTGCTTTATCTTGTCAATGTCTTAGCAACTTATTATTAACTAACATGTTTATTTTAATAAATTGATTCATTATGTTTTGTAGAACGAGTATTTCGTATTAAATTGGTTAGTAACAAGCATGGGAACGGGTGATGAATTTGGCCAGATTGCACGCCACCAAATTGGTAAGGTGTACGTACCCGCGTGTGCCCCTCAATCATGACCGTGACAGAACGCAGTTTTTGATCGATCGCCATATCTCCTGCTGAGACAAAACCCTACACTAGTAATCCACCATTGTGGCAGTTCTTGTTCACTGTCACAATGAACTTGTTTATTGATATGGGACGTTTCAGACATAAAGGACAAAAACCTTTATAGGTTTACGGGTATCAAAGAGCGTGATCGATCATAGATTAATGTCGTAAATGTCTGACAAAGTTTTGTCTATATTAAAAACGAAAGATTGAATTTAGCCAAAGGAATTCATCGTATAATTTACTCTGTTGGGTTATTCATGAATGAATATTTTTCTGATAAATACCATTTTCAATTTAGACCAATTTTTGTAACGGTCTTTCTTGTTTTCTGTGTATTATTTTGTATGAGTTGGTGTTTAGGCGTAGGTGCATCTTAGAAGCTTGATTGACAATGACATAAATAACTTTCTCAGCAAATTTGAAGTTTACATGGAAATGAACATGTTAATCAAGATGTTGAAAACGATATTGAGACATCCACAGAGTTTTTTTTCGTCTAATGTTCTGTCAAATTTTTTCTCTGACATACACAAACCATAGTTCTGATAGTGGGTTTTCTTATTGGCCGTGTCTTATTTGAAATTGCGATTCATTACTCAAAAATGTAATATCAATTGGGCTGAGTGTGAGTGAGTGAGTATAATGTGTTTCCTCGAACTTGACCGTGAAGACATGGAGTCAAAGTACAGACATTGAACGTTCCCGAATCGTTTACCAATTTGAACATTAAACGTAATAAAACAATTTTCAATTCGGGCACCACAAAGATATCTAAGTGGTGTTTCTCAGCACTCGTTGTACTTGCAGATGATGAAGCGCTCAATTATATTGTTATAGTGATTATATCTGGATATTGCTACTGCAGAGCAAGGAACTGGCTGGGAATGCTAAAATCAATGCAATTGAAGGACCCAATATGAATAACAATTATGTTTTTAAAAATATCATTAGGCTATCAAATCTCTCTATACTCTCAAATTATTTCCATTCTAATTAATTTCCTAAGTTTGGACATCCTTTATCTTCCTCAACTTCTTGTCCAACGAAAGGTTGCCTGGAAGAGATCACTTTGAACACTTAGACTTAGGCTCTCTTTTTTATATTTAATGTAATTTAAAAATGGTGTTTAAAATAAATAATTTATCTATATATCTTATAATATTTTTCACGAGCGTGATTTTAAAAAGACATTGCAACTCAAACAGTTCCCTTTTTTCTTTGAATGTCTTTACATTCGACCACACAAG
The DNA here is from genome assembly GCA_951213275.1 of Idaea straminata. Classification (NCBI taxonomy): domain Eukaryota; kingdom Metazoa; phylum Arthropoda; class Insecta; order Lepidoptera; family Geometridae; genus Idaea; species Idaea straminata. The sequence continues at coordinate 2,909,832 of OX577862.1, forward strand.
CGCTAACCTAAACATTCTCATCATTCAACAAATAATAGTGGACCATAACGACAGTAGTCCAGTGAAAAATCCCTTGTACAATTAACACCATTCGGATTCCGTCAAATTAAATGAATTCCGTAAGAATCCAAGTCGAATTCTATTCAAATCAATAGAAAATATGGGAATACTTCTAGTTTTAGCTGTCGTAAATTTGTTGTTTAAGGGTACTGGCAGTGACCACTTTTCTAGTAAATTAAGATTCAGAGCGCATTTTTTAAATTGTTCGTCTCACGGTTAATCAATCGAGTTTTATAGTTCAAAACTAGTGAGTAATACTATGAACTTGCTATCATTTTGGAAACAGTAGGCCTACTGTGAAACGTGATTTTTTTAATTGAAAATGATAATTTTATATCCTACTAGCTTTTGCCCGCGACTTCGTCCGCGTAGACGTCGAAACCAACCACCCCCAAAATAACTTTATACCCCTTTTTTACCCCGTTAAGGGATGAATTTCAATAAAATACGAAACACGTCCTCCATCAATTCTGTTAAGGAATGTTTATGCAAAACTTGAAGTAGATTGGACCAAGGAATCACGTTGTCCCATACAAACTTTGCCCTCCTTTTTCACCCCCTTAGGGGTAGAATTTCGGAAAAGCCATGCCTACGTCACACAAAAAACACACCCTCCAAGTTTCAAGTCTCTACGATCAGCGGTTTAGGCTGTGCGTTGATCCGTCAGTCAGTCATTCAGGACAAAGAATTTTATATTGTATCCTATAAAATAAACAACGATACATTTACTGTCGGAATTATACTCGAGACTGCAAACATACACATAGTCATAAAACTAGAATCAAACAACGATCTCATTATGTCTTAGTTTAAAACACCTAATGTCAATATTCAACTACGTATTTACTATTAGTGGTATTAAACACTCGGCTTCTGAGAGTAGTGGCAAGTGATAAAATTAGCTATAAAGTGGTAGGAATCAAACAGGCTATAAAAAGTTATGTCGAACTCCTTCTGGTCCAGTGTTAGGGCTTAAATGTAGGGACTTAAAATCGAATACCGTTAAACCATTTTAGCTTTTTAGGGGGTTACGACACGACTTCTTGTTTCGATATAAAATAAAGCACGGAATCTTTATCTAACGTGAAACTTGTTTTTCAGTTACACTTAGATGACTCATTAAAAATAGTACCTGGATGACCGAGGTTTGCTCGGTTATTTTTTATTTTTTACTTAGTCTAACCTCAAAGCAAACACTCATTGATTTCGTGTTACTTAACAACGCCATCTGCTGGAATAACTTTATTGCTCACAAAAAATAGTATTAGTAGTTCGCCAATAGATGTCAGGAAGAGTCATATTTTTCAGATAAAAAAAAGTAAGTTTCGATAAAACTAGATCGATTTATCGCCCCCGAAACCCCCTATATACCAAATTTCATGAAAATCGTTGGAGCCGATTCCGAGATTCCAATTATATATATACAAGAATTGCTCATGTAAAGATATAAGATAAGATTATTATTAGACAGATATACTAATATTATAAAGCTGAAGAGTTTGTTTGTTTGAACGCGCTAATCTCAGGAACTACTACTACTAAATTATTTTTGTGTTGGATAGTCCATTTATCCAGGAAGGCCATAGGCTACTTTTATCCCAATATTCCCACGGGATCGGGAGTTAGGCGGGTGAAACCGCGGAGCACTGCTAGTATAATAATAAAGGCTATTTCTTTGACTTTCGAAGAACACGGCATACGATTGTACAGGGTAGTTCTAGCTAATTTAGTTTGTTGGTTTATTTCGCAGTTTTGAAAATCGTGTCGTCTATTGTAAATAAAATCTGTTGTCGAATGAATTAGTAAATCGTCGTTGATATTCCCGATACGTCGCGCCCCACGAGTAAAAAGATCGGCGACAATGTCTAATTTATTAATGAGAATCGTGAGGCCCCGTCACAATAGCATCGACTTAGAAATATCTTCAAATGGAGAAACAAAGATACGAGCTTTCAATCCTTTTAAGAGTTTTGGGGATCGACTTTAATTAATAAGAAATGTAGGGTGAGAGTAAGACAATACGAGCGATTGTCGGGTCGTTTTGTCAAAATTGCCTGTCTGTATTATAAATGGTTTAGTAGGGGACTTTTATGTTATGTCAGTAAAGATAATGTTGTTGTTTCTTATTAATATGATTTACGAGGAAATATTTAGATATTTTTCCTTGTCCGACTTGAAATGTAACTTTGAATTTGTTGAAAAGATTTTTAGCCAAATTAATTTTGTGTATAAAAATAAATAGTGAGTCTACATTGTAATTTTCTCTCAGGTTTATATATATGATGTAATTTACATCTTTATCATCAATTCTTAATATATCTTTATTAAAATTTGGAAATTTTACGCTAGTTACTCTGCCCATCTTGTTAAAGCGTAAGATAGTAGATATATTTATTTTACAATTAATACTTAATATAAAACAGATCATATTGATTAATGTCATGTCTTTTGTGACTATAAAAAGTTCTCGATTTGCATACTCCATCACAAACGCTGTCTTTATTGTCTATTTAAGATAAGCATTTGTATTTTTGCAATCGAACCTCCCATTCAATTTGTTATGTTAATCATTTTAGTTGCAAACCATAATTTGGCTTTTAAATTATAGATTTGAATAACATACCACCGTGATATTTGAAATTTGCATGAGTTTAGTATTTATTGCGTCTGTCTCTTAAGAAGATGTTGATTTATCAGTTAAATCTCTAGGAAACATATTGAATACGGTCTCTGCACGTCGAACGTCGGCTGTAATTGGATTTATGAACTTAAGTATTTTAGATTCTAACAGATCGGGGGAACTGGAACACTTCCTCTTGTAACCGTGGACAGCTAACACCTCTTAGCGTTTCTTTACTAGCGCCTTAGATATTTAAAACGGGACCACTATTTTAAACAAGCTATTTTTTTTTATAACTCCCGATCCCATGGAAATATCGGGATAAAAAGTAGCTTAAGTTACTTTCAACGAATCCTCATACCAAGTTTCATTAAAATCGTTTAAGTAGTTTCGGAGCCTATTCGTTAAAAACCAAAAAAATGTTTCTTGTTTATAATATTAATATAGATAGATAGATACCACAGATTATACGATTAGTTTAATTAATTCATAAAATATGATTTCGAACCACAATCGCGCTAATATTTGATTTTCTCCAAAAAAGAGTCAATAATTGAATGGTGCGGATAGGCGTAATGATGAAACCGGGCTCTATCAGACATATTATGTTAATTTGGCTATTAAGTCGATGGGCTTCCACAGATATTACAGGTTTCCCTAATATATCATTATCGTGTTTTTTGTTTAGTTTATTATTCGATGTTTGTTCAACGCTGCTCTTTAATATAATTAACTATAGTAGACGATAATTTGTAATTTTGATTGCTTTATCAGTGTATACATACAAGATTGCTTTAATTAATCCTAATCCATGACACACACCTCCTTATTCCTAAACGAGATTTAAGGATGGTCCGAGATGTGGATTTAAATCTTAGATTTAGACATAGTTACTCGTGAACTATAGTTTAAACAGTATCCCTATAGATTATGTAAGGATATTGTTTAGACTATAGTTCATGAGTAAATTTGTGTCTAAATCTAAGGTTTAAATCCACATCTCGGACTATCCTTAAACCTCGTTTTGGAATAAGGGGGACATTGTTTAACTAATCTATATCTAACGTTGATAAAATATCATGTATAAAGTTAGTAATAAAGTTTTGTATCTTTGCAGGTAATTGGATTTTCTTCATGTCAAATGCGATAAAAAGTACGTATTCGGTCATCGACGATTGTTTCTTACATTAGAAATTTAAATTAGAGCATGCTTTTTTGGGGTGAAAATGCAAATTGATTTAAAGAATATCACCTAAACCTTCTTAATATTTGTAGTGTCTCTTCCGCCTAAAAAATATGGGCACTTTAAGACGAACTGCACCTGAAAGAGCACTTTGATTTGTGCCATTTTGGCGAAGCATTTTTGATCACTCGAATAAATTGCAATACGATGCTTTTTGGCCATATATGTCGAAGGTTTGCGACCTTCGCCGTATCCCGTTGCGGTGATGCGGACTTAGCATAAAGGATTGTTTTTTTAAAAGGTATTTTTAAATTATAATGCCATAGATAAGGAAGCAGGTGTTGCTAATCAATCATTATTAAATACGCATGACAACAGATAGGCAAGTGCTAAAAGCTTTTAATATTTCAAAAATATAGAAAAAATTATGTACTGTATGAAAACAATAGTCCAATTTACCTGCTCTATTGTATCGAATATTTTTTATTATTAAATGATACGAATTAAAATATAAGCAAAAAAATAATGGGCTAATTCAAATAAGTTCGCCTGAGGCGAATTTAATAATAACCATAGAAGTATAGTTTGATTATGATTTGCGTGTTTTAGAACATCGTATATTTTAATCAATTTGTCTAATAAATTCTTTATGGGTGGCGTGGTTGTTAGATACTTTCAGGCGTTTGTTTAAATTTAGATTATGTGATGAATTTGCCTACGATCATTTTTAGAGATCAATTATGGTTTCTGTTTGAATTATAAGCGTGTAATTTGACAATTATATTTACATTTATATTGACTTAAATTACTAGCGACCTGCCCGGCTTCGTACGGGTAGCAGAGGATAAGCCGTTTACATGAAATCAAATTTCATTCGAAAAGTAAGTACTTTTCGAATTTTTAATATTATGGGCAAAGAAATTGTCTCTTTGCCCATAAGTAAAGTGAAACCCTGCTTGTATGACTTGTTTTCTAAGACCTGCATCTTGTTCACATCGCTGAAGTCTCCTTCGTCAACTTTGTTTATTTTTTCTTTTATATTCTAATCTATAAGACATTTATCTGCATATACGGAGATAGAACTGCTGTTTGTCTTAACGGTATGATCACTTGAAAAGAAATCCGCTATATGGCTGTTCCGTTTTCAAAGATTTAAACTGCTTGATCCTAGACAATGCTATATTTATGATATCTTCAAAGATTGTGTTAATTCACGGTTACGACTGTTTTGATGGGCAGATTCATTACAATTTACGATCAATAATATTTACAGTAGGTAATCTTAATGTCTATATAGATTTAATAACAGAATCTATGGGCTTATTAACGTCGATTTGTATTAGTTTTAATAAGGTTATGTCCGTAAAATTTATTTATTAAGGCGCTCTTCCAGTACCGTTTGTAGGTGTATTCACATTACCTTAGCCCCCGCTCACAAAGACGTAGCGTGCTGCGTGCTAACTGTTATATTTGATCGATATGCAAAACATTTTAACATTATTATCCACAAATATAGTTCCTAGAGGTCAAAATCTATCATTCGATTCATTTTTAGAAACAAACGTTAACTGTTTTGAATAAAACCCGATAAACGATCTAATAATTCTCTGTTTTCTAACATTTTTTTCATCGAACGTTGTTCATATCATGTTTTCAACCACAATAAACAAAAATATGGTTATTAAACTACAATATCCATTTATATCCAAATAACAAAAAAAGAGTATTTGATTACTTAGAGTTGCTTAAAACAAAGGTCGATTTTGGTAGCTTTATTAGCACCTGCCCTTAACCGTTATTCAAAGTCTGTTAACAGCTTGGTTGTGCTGGTTCTGATTACGCAGACAACTTTTAATTTACTAGTAGCTAATGCTTGAAAAATTAAAATATATCACAAAAATGTATACTTATTTACGCTTAGTATACTTATTTGAGCTTTTTATGTTTATTATTTTTGTTATCTTTTTTATGATATTCCATGCAATAGCAAGCAAGTGCTCAGTTTGTAATACAGTAGAACTCCAATTATCCGAATTAATGGGGACCGGGACCCATTCGGATAATCAAATATTCGGATAATCGGATTTAAAAAAAAAAAATTGCCATTGGAGAGAATAAAAGCTACGTTTTGATATTGCACTATTTTTATATTGAATTAAATGAAAGAAACATGAAATTTTCACATGTTTTAAATATAAATAAAATGTACTTATGTACAAGTTTAGAAATAAAAATCATTGTTTTTTAAACATCTCCGTCAATGTAAGCTGTTTTGCGGTCTTCAACCGTTTTCGTGTTCGGTTTTTGTGATTCGGATAATCGGCGATCCGGATAGTCGGAGTTCGGATAATTGGAGTTCTACTGTATTTCATTTTGCATATTCATTGTTATGAAAGGTTTCGTCGCACGCAGATCGTCACCTTTGCAGATTGTCATCTAATAAAAATTTACCACTTCATTCGTAATTTTGCGAACTGTCACTTTTGGTATCATTTTAACTAATGGTCACTTTCGCTTATTATCATTCACAATATTTTCTTATCTGTACAGACAATACTTTGGACAACTAAGTACAAAATAGAGTTATATTATAAAAATCCCTTCAATAACATCACACGTGCGTGATTCAATAAAATGAGCCTTAAATAAAGTTTAAGATCATTGTGTTTTACGATGTGTCGTTAAATTAACATTGACAGTGCTAAGTAATCTGCGGTTGATGATTGAAATTTATAGTCCAGAAATGTTTGGGGCATTCAAGGACATTGTGATTTTAACACAACTACACTATTAAAGAATATAAAGTCAGCACATTAATTTATCTTGACAAAACGAAACGTCTCCCATCTCATGAAAAATTTATCTGAAGTTATATCAGTACATAGTATAAAACAAAATCGCTTTCCGCTGTCTATCCCTATGTATGCTTAGATCTTTAACTACGCAACGGATTTTAATGCGGTTTTATTTAAGAGATAGAGTGATTCAAGAGGAAGGTTTAAATGAATAAATAGCCCTGCAAAGTCGAGGTGGGTCGCTAGTATGGAATAAAATAACAAACATACGACACTCATAAAAAAACTATCGATTACGAATAGACAACTCTCAGATAAAAAACATCCCCTATTCTAAACTGTAAGAGTCCGTGTGATATTTGGCAACGTCCACATGAGACGGTTACGATTAAGTAAGAAAGCCAGCTAAAGAGAATTTAACCAGTTGTACATTAATAATCGATAACCATTCTTTAAGTAAGTGCTCCATCAACTTAGAACTAATGCGGTACTTTTAGCGAGGCCGGTATGAACTGAACTCAACGTAAACCAGGAGAGACAAGAGATAAAGGAGTGGAATCAGTTACTTGCGTCTGTCTTTCCTGACGTGAACAATTTAAGTGGCGAGTGAATAGGTATCTTCTAGGAAAGCGAGCTACATCTTAGACCGCATTGTCACCTACCATAAGGCAGTTGTAATAGTGGTCTAACGCTGACCTATCATAATATGTAAAAAAAGTAGAAACAAAGGGTTTTTAAGGTTCCAATGAAAAGCCGCAGCGCATTAAACGCCTATTTAGCTTCTCCTTAACTACACATCAAAAACTTAATCATTAAAACTGACCCTAATAATAATTGTATCCAGAGCGTATAACTCTGTGTGGTCTCGCCCACTTGACCTCGAGACAATCCCATGATATACAGACAGACAGATATTACTTAATTACCTTTAGCCACATAATAGCTATTGCTATAGTTTTGGCTAAGGTTATTGGATTGCTAATTAGGGAGTTACCGTGAACTGAGTTCGACGGGCAGACGTTAACTGACTGATGTGTTGATTTGATTTGTTTTTTTCTTTTTTAAGAAGGTTCATCTTGCGTATTGGCATTGTGAAATTAGTCCCTCGTCGAATTAGACATTTTGCGATTTGGTCTTCTTTAGATTCGGTGGCTATTTTGCGAATCAGACATTTTACGGAATTTCTTTAGCTCCTTGAGTTTTTCCACAAAATTGTGATATCTGATAAAATTGTAAATTTTCTGGTTATCTACATTTAAAATATTTGTAGAGTCTGTACGCGCCCTTCTAGTGTTGTTTTCTTTTATTGTAATCTACATTTTTACTCCTCACTATTATGATACAGCACTCGCGTAAGTTCCGATCCCGTGGTAACATCCTACGGGATCTTGACTTTCTCCCAAGGCTCCAATGTATCCTCATACCAAGTTTCATCAAAATCGGTCTCATTACTTTCAGAGCGTATTCATTACAAACATAAACAAAAAACTTGATTAAGGTTTATGAATACTTTAAATTTAATGAAACTGAAATCGTTTATTTTAAAATGAGTACAGCATAAACTACAAGTGGGTGGAAAATCTAAACTATGACCAAGAACCTACTCCTGACTGAACGAACATTATCACAAAACAGTTATACCCCACATTTATACCATCACGCCACAAATCACATGACTCAAAAGCCAGGATTAGTTACTTCCTGACCACGAAGTTGTAGCAATGTGATTTACTGTACTGTATTACTATATCGAATTAAGCCATCACTTGCTGACAACACCACGTGGGCTGAAACTGCTTTTGGTCAGCATGTTATATCATAGTTTAATCGTTTTGATAATATATCGGTTTTGTTTTTGAAATATTGAGTAAACGCTTATCTGGCTATGAAAGCATAAGCTTTTGATGTCTTCGTCTAATACGATCTTAGAGAAAAGCGTAGTGTATCTGTGTATTTGGTTATCATATGATTTTTAAGTACACTGAAAGGTTTTTTCAAATTTTACGATCGATGACATGTGACGGAATGCCACTTCGAGAGTAGAGACTCTATGACTCTAGAACCAACGAGTCATGCAGCAGCCGCACAAGCTGAAGGAGTGAAAATAGAAAAAGAATTTAAGTTTAGGCGTCGCATCTCGGTTGATTATTTTACGAATTGTACATAATATTACAAATGAGTAATTTCGCGACTATGTCGTCATTTTGTGAATCAGGTATTCTACGCCTAAACCCACCCAAACAACTTTTATAGAACACTATTATGATTCTGTGACAAAACTTACATTATGTGGTAGATATTATAAAATATTCAACTATAACAATCGAATAGGCTGCATCATAAGCGTAGCCGCAGGGAGTTTATGGCACGTTTCGTCTTACGTCAATTCTGATCGATGTAGCTAATCCAACCTTATTACAAGATAGGCAAGGAGCTAAGTGAAGCGGAACTCTTTCCTTTCAATCGTTATCATCAATGCATAAATCCGTTACACATTACGCCGCATTTATGACTACATCCGTTACATTTGATTTTTGCAAATGACTCCCAAACACATCTGGCCGATTTTAAAGGCATACCACTTTAAGATATTAGTAAAAAAACATAAAAGGACCTAAAAATAGTCGTAACATAAGTAGAATAAAAGGAAAAAAAAACATATAATTGTAACAATAAAGAATGCTGTCCAATTTCTCACACCTCTGGCATCGGAGAAGGCTATCTCGACACATCACTTGTCAACAATTTACATTTTAATAAAATAATAAACATATTATATGAACGTACTTTATATCCCGTTATGGCTGTACCTTTGCACCCCTTAAATTAGGGATGTCCGGCTGTCCGTTGCTTGAATATCGATAATGTCGATAGTTCTATTTTATCTTGTTATTTGCGTTCCGAAGGCACACATCCTTACTTAGTTTTTGAGACTATTCAAAGTGAACACATGCACTGTACATGATTCTTAATGAATAAAAAAGTTTGAGTGTGTGAGTCTTCTTCTGCCTGCCCTTATCCCAATTTATCAAGGCTCGGCGTAGTACGTCTTCTTCTTCCATTCACTTTATAAGTGTTGTTTAGGAGTGTGAGTGAATTTTATGAATTTTCATGAAGAGTCTGAAAGGCAGAACCTGTTTTTATAAATATAAATAAATAATATAAATAAATTCTTTATTTCAGACTCACGATCCATATGACGTTATCTTTTAAAAAAATATCTTAAAAAATAATAAAAATAAGAATTATACACTGTACCCTCAAAAAATACCTACAATCTACAACTAATAATTGGGTAGGTATAGGTAGGTACCGAAATCGGGTTACTCTTCTATGTTGTCCGGAAGACCAAGTTCGACCATTTTATATAGGTCTTCGTCAATAAAATTCTGTCTGCCAAACTCCGTATAATGTTGTTCTTATCTTTTATTGAACTCCTATCCCAAATCATCTGTCCTACACTAAAAGTCAGACTAACTTGTTTTACATTGCGTAGTGACAAATGCTTATTAATAAGGTCCAATATTGTGTCTCGAAAATCACTAATTTTGATTTGATGATAACCAGAATATGTACTCCCCTCCTACATAAGTGTTCTATGGCTGACTGCTTATCTATTCCTTTTCTGGCTTTCTTACAATTGTGTAATATACTTAATTCATAATTTTACTGAATTAACGAATTAAGTACTCGTAATATGTTTAAAACTGGTCGTTATTAGTAAAATAAAAATCAGTATTATTAAAACTTATATCGATAAAGCCATAATATCGACATTTAAATGCACAGATCTATTGATCCTACGATGTTCCAGTGATCTGTGATTATGTTGTAACATTCCTTCATATCATTCGACACATAGTATTATTGTTTTCAAATATCATATTTGCATAAGATTCATTTGAATTGATTCACTTACTAGATGAACAGACGATTTAATTAAACTTTTTATACTCACATTATTTGTGTTTATAGTAATTATTTTCCAGTGTCTTAATCGAGTAGGGTTAGGGTTCCGTACCCAAACAGTACATACGGGACCCCTTTGCTAAGACTCCACTGAATCTCATGAACCGAGACAGCTAGACAGTCGACATTTTCACAGATGATGAATTTATGTTGCCACTATTACAACAAATAGGCACTAAAACAATATAATGGTACGGAACTCATGCCCCCTTATTCCAAAACGAGGTTTAAGAATAGTTCGAGATATGGATTTAAGCCTTAGATTTAGACACATATTTACTCGAGATCTATAGTCTAAACACTATCCCTTTAAATTATATAGGGAACTATAGTCTAAACACTATCCCTATAGATTATATAGGGATAGTGTTTAGACTATAGTTCACGAGTAAATCAGCTCGAGTCTGACTCTCACTTGGCCGGTTTTTTATTTATATTACGTTGACGTTTCGACTTTGGTACAATTGTTATATTCGCAAATAGACTGGTCTCGTCTCTGATCCTCCTCGATTAAGATCCGAGAAAATAATAGCGACTTTTTAAGTCGCTATTATTTTCAGCGTTCAACCGATTGCTTTGGTAGTGTTTGGGGGAGGCATATGTTCAGCAGTGGACATCTTGTTTCTTATTTAAATATAAACAGTTTTCTTATAATTTAAAACTACTTTACAATATTGATATTTTAATACATAGTTCTCGGTAGCCACAACTCTAGATTTTATTGTCTTATAGTATTCATTTTATTGTTTAGACTTCGTTTTATAACACATTAAACGTGGAATTTCGCATCAAAATCTGAATATGTTTTGTTTTACAGGTCATAATGTTAAATAACCTACTGGCATGAATAGTTGTAGCAGGACCATACTAGATTTTAAAATGAGCTTTACTAGATTGCCTTTTATTAAAAGCTTTTATTTAACTTGCAATGTATGTATATATGTGTTTGTTTGGTTGGAAATCTAATCCTATCATAGACTCTCAGTCAATCTTTGTCAGGGATAACAAAGATTGCTGAGTGAGCTTATACAGCCTCGTTTTAACAAACTTTGTTGATTTTAACTGGTCATACATCTTTCGGTTTTTAAATCCCGTACGATGGTGCTTTCATCTATGGAGGCATACAGTTTTTTTTTTTTAAGTAAGCTTTATTGGTAGCAGCACCCGCCTGACGCATCCCGTATGAAATCGGGATAAAAGTAGCCTATGTGTTAATCCAGGTCTCCAGTTATCTACATACCAACGTTTCAAGTAAATCGGCCCAGTTTTGGAGCCCATTCTTTACAAACAAACAAACAAAACAATCTCTTTATAATATTACTAGCTGTTGCCTGCGACTTAGTACGCGTGGTAGTTTTGTTTTATACTTAGAGTAATACTCCATCAAAATCCGTTGCGTACTTTTAAAGATCTAAGCAAACATAGGGACAGACAGACGGCGGCAAGCGACTTTGTTTTATACTGTGTAGTGATATACGTAAAACTTATAATATGTATACATTCATACAAATGCTACCTGCACAATTTATTTCGTAACTGTTTTCCCCTAGGCGATTTCCTTAAGTAACTGATATATTTTATACAAACATGTGAGCTTTCTAATTGTAATCAATAGTGTTGTCGCAAGCAATATCGATATTATTCAAATATTGACACCCATAGTATAATGAAGTCTCAATAAGAGCGCGTACAATAAATATTTATAGCGTGGACATTCTGTTCCCTGTTTGTGGTCCGGTCATGCATCATACACGTAGACGTGATAATAATGGCAGGCCGCCTGCGCCCGCGCCGCCCGCCGCCTTAGCCCGGTGCGCGACCAGCTAATCGAATCGTTTTCAACGCCACGGGATGTGATTGGAATAGGGAAATCTGTTGAGATGGTTGTGTTGTATTGTATATGCAATAGTTTGTATTTTTTGGCGAAACGACTGATAAGGGGCTGTCAATTAATCACGTGATGTTTTTTTATTTTTGCATTTTTAACCCTTAGGCTCAGCGCAGACAGAAAGGAGCGCAGCGGAGAGGATTTTTATAAAACACTCGAAAATTAACTTTAAAATTATTGCAATAAAATGCATACATGCTTGATCCTGACAAAAATGCTCCCACATCCTCGCGTCCATACGCGATAAATTAAGAAAATGCCCGAGACTGCGCGAGGATTATTCCTCTCTGTCTGCGCTGACCCTTAGTGATACAAGGTAAGGTTTACTACCCCCACCCCTATATCACGTGTATTTTAGTACCTACAAAGAATCTTTTTTTTTAATATTTATAAAATACTGGTATAAGTATCATCTAATTTTATTATAGAACATTTTTCGCCGCTTTTAGGTTGAGTATCGCACGTTTGCCGAAAAAATAAAAAAACACGTGATATATTACTACACCCCCTCCCCCATGTGATATTTCGTGATTTTTATGGAATATTATCTATGATCGATATCGCCAATAGACAGATTTTTTTGTATGAAAATGTCCAACTCATACTCACGATTTTGCGATAGGTAGAGAAAAAAAGTTCCATCTTATGTCAATTTCATACAAAAAATCTGTCGATTAGCGATATAGCTAATGGAAAGTGATCTTGTCTAAAAGGGCTGACAATCATCCTTGCGATTTTAATTTCTGAAACAACGTCATCTCTTAAGTTTTTGTATTCCACATCAAATTACTTTCACTATTATTGTTTCTATTATGTTAATAACGTGCGCCAGTGTCAATGTCGCCTGCGTTCCAGTCCCGTATACTTATAATAATGTCATATTCTCAGAAATACTCGTCTTTTTCTCCTGTAAAATATGTGTTAGGATATTGTTCAACGACATTTTAAACTACTGAATTCATTATGCTTTATTGTATTATTTAAACACGTACTTATGTTAGCAATACACTCGCTTAAATATGTTTTAAAAGATGACTCTACAAATGTTAAAATGACTGATAACATCCCACTTTTACAACCATTTTACCACATAAAACTCTAAAGTATCGAGAGTTCTTTGACAGACACTGGTTGCGAATCAAAAATAGTCGTGCTATTATTTAGAATCTGGTTTCGTACGAAGAGGATTTTTTCATCTTTAGTAACTGGTTACGAACCTCCGGCTTTGAATGTGGCCGAGCGGGTGTCGCTGTCGGTTTCGTGTTACTAAAAAAACCTCGTGTTAAGAAACTGGTTTCGTACAAATATTTTGCATTATAATACAAGAAAAATCAAATAATTATTGATATCCGAAAGAGCCTTACTGACTTACTTAACTATCGTGACAGTTTAAGACAAATTAAAATATTGCCATATTAAAAAACTTAACATTTATTCAATTACAATAACTTTCGTTTAAGTTACAACGCGTACAGGCGACAAACTCCCACGATTTAATATCGATATTAAACCTATCGATAGTCGATAAAACAATTTATGGGTCCATAAGAATACCTATTTGGTCGTTACCATAATTTCATTTTTTTATGTAAATCAAAGCTATTTGATTACATAACTTCATTATTTATAATATTAAACTAAAGTGTTAAAAATACAGTACGATGAAAAATTTAACTATAATTTTTATTGGAATAAAAATGGTTAACGACATCTCTATAACGTCAAAATATGCACAATCCCTTGAGTGTCGTTATATAGATTTAACACTGTATAAATAAATTGATTTGAGACTTTAAACATGATAAACTAATTGTAAAAGTATAATGTTTATCATGTTTATGATTACCCCTAAAATACATTTAGCTAAATTTGTATAAGATGTGATTTATTTATTTATTTAGAATAAAATAAACAGTGGCTAACAGTCTAAACCAAAACGCACACTATTTTAAGTTACTACTAAGGTACAATCTAAGATTCCGTACAACTAGGTATAATTTATCGTAAAGTATGCCGACGTCTTGAAAAATCTTGCAAAAATGCATTTAACAGAGTAAGTGATCTAACCCTCGCCTCGGTGTATTATTTGCGTGGCGGGTACGCTATGCCCGATTAGCGAACAACTGGTTGCATCTCCGGTCTCCCACGTGCATAAAGTTATTAGGAACGTGTACAGCCTCAAACTGGACAACACAACTGAGTTATTGATTTCGTTGTGTAATATGTGCCAGTAATGCACAACCAGGTGGACTTTCCTCCGTAGAATTAGGGTCTCTAAATTTACCATACCTGACACAAATTAGGACGGGTATAAATATATAATAATAACCGTACAAACGTTTGTACAGATATCGCTTACTCTTTCAATTAAAGTCGAGTATATGGCCTCTCGCGTCATGCAAGGTTTGTAACGGATTGTAGATATCGCTGACTCTTTCAATTAAAGTCGAGTATATGGCCTCTCGCGTCATGCAAGGTTTGTAACGGATTGTAGATATCGCTGACTCTTTCAATTAAAGTCGAGTATATGGCCTCTCGCGTCATGCAAGGTTTGTAACGGATTGTAGATATCGCTGACTCTTTCAATTAAAAGCGAGTATATGGCCTCTCGCGTCATGCAAGGTTTGTAAAGGATTGTAGATATCGCTGACTCTTTCAATTAAAAGCGAGTCATGCAAGTTTTGTAAAGGATTGCCAACAAATAATTGAACTGTTAAAGCTGTGATTTCCCATTTACATGGTGATTCGAAATAGATTCGTATTCAAGACCGGAAACAATAAAATATGAATCGCCGGTAGTATTTACATTTACATGTTTTGATACTTTCAATCGAAGAGTTAATTAAATACCAATATAACGGTTTACTATCGACATAAATATTTATATAATGATGTTAATTTATTGGAAAACAAATAGCAATTACTATATATTAGTACTCCGCTGGCTCAGCGGCCTAAAATAGATTTTGGACTCCAAACCGAGATACTTCCATCGCTCCCTGCCTTGCGCTATTTCTTGCCAATTTCGGTTCGCTCAGGTCAGTGGGTCGTCCCACCGGCCTTCGACCGATAAAAAATTAAGATGGATTTGCTAATGTATGGCTATTTTATTAAATTCTTTAGTCATATGAATAAAAATGCAGTCACACTTTAAAAAGTTTTATCTTAAAGGAAATTCGATGTAAAACCAGTACGACCAAATTACGACAATTAACTTGCAATCGTTGCCACCAAAACGAAGAAATAAATTGGTGCAATCAATAAAAATCGATCATTCATTGGTGCTTACTTTATCTTTTATTTGATTTTCGATTAAATATCATAGTAAGCTTATAATTTGAAAGTTGCTTGTTAAGTTTTTGTGATGAAAAATTATTGATAATTATCATGTTTCTTGGCTCTTATTAGCTTTCTTTCTTTATGGAAATAACGACTACGAACTCTCGGAAAAACCGTATCGCAAAAACCGCCCATACAAGTTTAACGTTCCATACATCACGGTGTTGCCGCGGCTTTGTAATTCACTACCATACACGTCACATGCCATACAACACACCTTACAGGGGTCGTTAATTGAGACGTTTCCACGATAAACAACCGCTAATTGACCCCTCACATTTATCGATAAATATCGACTTAAACGCCCGCCCCTAGCCTAGCGTGTAAGTTCATACTTTTTTGCCGCTATGTTTTAGTTTTGTAGATGATTAATCGTTCGTCGGCTTTTATAGTGTTGGAAATTATCGATAGCGATGTTTTAATTGAGTCGCATCCTTTTGTATAGTAAAATCTCAACGCACGATTTGTTTCTTGACTGTTTCGTTGTGTTTTAATTACATTTATGCGATGGTGATAGCAATTTTTAACACGTTGAACGCCATGACGGACACCATGTGTCTGACAGCATATTTTCCCCCGGGGCCGCACCATAAAATCGAAAATCGTCAAAAAATCGTCGGTGTGTTTTATTGCAAATATTGTCAGGAAATAACTCAAAAATAATGGGTGTATCCCGAAAACAGCGATAAACTCAATATTTTCCGAGATATCAAATGGCAGACACCAGTGTCCGTCGTGGCCTTCTATAGCGTCCAACCGACTTTCCTTGCGCAGGGGCCGCGCGGGTCACACTGTCGGCGCACAGACCGCGCGCAGCGCGGGGCGCTCTCCGCACTGCGCAACCGCACCCGCGAGTCCCAGCAAGACGCCTCACTCGTTCATTTGCCTTTACGCTTGCGTAGGAGTAGGTCGCGCTTTTATAAAAATTAGAGTTCCGTCGAAGTTTTACTCGTTAACCATGGATGAATTCGAAGATTTTGAAGTGACTCAAGAAGATTTAGAACAAATCGAGAATATTGAAATAAACTTGTTAAATTCAAGTTTTCAAGTACCTTCTGATGATGAGGACGAATTTTTTTTTGCATCTCAGCGGAATGTACGTAATCGTCGCCGCCGTATTATTCACTCGGAAAGTGAAGCCAGCGGATCTGAAAATACACCTAACTTGCCAGAACACACTCAAACTGACAATGGATGGGGACCGCCAAAAGGTAAACAACCTCGTTTGATTGCATTTACTGACATTCCGGGGCCATCTTATACTGTTCGTGCAACAATGGTGAATAAGTCTCCAGCTGATTTCTATTCGCTTTATGTCTCAGATGATATGTTGACTTTTATTGTATCTGCAACTAACAAATATGCTATTGAACAAATATCCAAGGAACTTGATGCTTCTGCTGGTGCGCGAATCAACCAATGGGTTCCAACCCACCTTGAGGAGATAAAAAAATTCTTTGGCCTGCTTCTCTTCATGGGTGTGGTGAAGCTTCCAAAATTATCGGACTATTGGTCGAAGGACGAAGTTGTCGGGCATCCGTTTCCTAGAACTGTTATGTCGCGTAACCGTTTTGAAATTTTGCTTCGCATGGTACATTTTTCAGAAGATGATGAAGAAAACAAGTCCGACCGTCTACATCGTATAAGGAAACTGATGGACGATTTGAACGTGTCATTTTGGCAACATTTTTCTCCAAATGAAGACTTTTGCATCGATGAGAGTATGGTGCCATTTCGTGGTAGAATTATATTCAGGCAGTACAACAAACAGAAGCGTCATAAATATGGGGTCAAATTATTCAAGTTGTGTTCTGTCCCTGGGTATACACACAAATTAAATGTTTACGCTGGTAAAAACGACACCACAAATACAACACCCACAAATGTCGTCATGGATCTGTGTCGAGACTATGTTAACAGGGGACATACTTTGCATACAGATAATTGGTACACCAGCATTGATTTGGCACGAAGACTTTTGGACAAACAAACTCATCTTGTTGGGACGGTCAGGAAAAATAGGCGGGGGCTTCCTAAAAAAGTCATCAGCACCAAACTTAAGAGGGGTCATTATTATGCTGAAGAGAGTCGAGATGGAATAACGGTGTTGAAATGGAAAGATAAACGTGATGTTCTTGTTTTATCCACAAAACATTCTGTGCGCTTCGTTGAGATCACAAAACGCGGACAAGTTGTGAGAAAACCTCAAATCGTCTTTGAATATAATAAGGCTAAAGGAGGTGTAGATTTAGCAGACCAAATGGCTTCCTATTCAACCCCATTGCGTAAATCCATCCGATGGTATAAAAAGATTGCATTTGATATGCTTCTGAATATAGCTCTGATAAATGCTCATGTTTTGTACCAGTATGTAAACAAAATAAAAATAAAAATTACAGATTTTAGGATTGCTATTTTGAAATCTTTCTGTACTAATCAACAAGCAGACGAACCAGCACCAACCAGACCGAAAAGACAGAAACATATGATGGCAAAATTTGACGGACCATCTAGAAAAACTAGACGAAACTGTGCGGAATGCTACAAGACGAATGTCATAAACTTGGGTCGCCTACAAGCACGCAACAAGACCAAAAAAGTGAACACTTTTTGTATCGTTTGTCCTGGAAAGCCAATTTTATGCCATGACTGTTTTTTTAAAGTACATTCTTAGATTTTTTGTACAATTTTCATATGTTTTTAATGTTATTTCTAAAGATTTGCAGATTTTTATTTTAGGTATGTCTATCAAACTTCATACTTTGTGATGTAGGGTTTTTAAGACCTATTTTAAACTATTATTGTAATAATGCCAAAAAAGTTATAATAAGATATTTTGTTGATCTCTAAATGCTTTTGTTATTAGTTGTAATGAAAAAGTACTAAGTGCCTGATCTCATAGCTTAGACGTTAATTACCCTTTTTTCTATAAAAAAATATGATTAAAACATTGATCTTTCTCTAATAAACATTTTATAAAAATATGATGAGTTTAATTCATTTTTAATTTTTTACAGTTGGTAGCTTTTTACGTAAATTATAACCCATTATCTGCACCCTACAGTTTCACCCGCATAAGTTCTGATCGCGTTGGAATTTTGGGATAAATAATTTCTTATGACACTCAGCTACCCTAAAACTATTTTAGGGTAGCTGAGTGTCATGTTTTTCTTCAAAATTTCATCCAAATCTGTCCAGTGGTTTCGGAGATTACCCCCAAAATACATACATATTACTCTTTGTAATATTAGTATATACTGAACCCATTACTAAGTACTTTATACGTACTTGACTAAAAAGAATATAACAACTTTCTAGTCCCTCATAAAGGCTAAAATTAATATCTACCTAACCATAACATCACTCAATTCAACGATTTAAAATACTTACTTTAAGTAGCCACAACATTTTTTGAAACATCATATTGAAAAGCTCATGAAGTCTAAATCCTTTGGGCTATTTTAGGGCCAAGCGGCCTGATTGTACTGTGGGGCCGCGCGGGTCACTTGCTATAGTAAAAACAGTCGAAACGCTCACCGTCGGCCGGCTAGAGGATTCTAAAATGATCGAGTCCGTGAGGACACATGGTGTCCGACGCGGCGCCGTGGACCCGATATGGTGACGGTCACATGGTGTCCGTCGTGGCCCACTGGGATTAACTATGATTTTTATTGTGGCAGTCTACGTGTTAACAAAGCTTCATTATTGTTGGAATTAATGTCTTATTTAAAATGCTTGATATATACGCCTTTTATATGCAAGACCACGAATCACTATCAATAAATTGAACAGTTTGTATGTAATTTTGTTGGCGGCATTTATTGGCGTTCATTGTATGCCCAACGGCAGCAAACATTGTTAATATTGTTTGGCGTCGTAAAAGTATCGCTTAGTGAACTTGTGAAGGACCATCCACGTTGCAGTCGTCTATTATCTAATGAACCCTCTTCAAGCCAAGTATAATACAGGGTGGTTATTTATATTTAATAGCAACGCTCCGCGGTTTCACCTCCACAACTCCCGATCCTGTAGGAATATCGGAATAAAAAGTAGCCTATAGCATTCCTCGATATATGGACTATCTAACACAAAGATTTTTTCGAACCAGTAGATTAGCGCGTTCAAACAAACAAACAAATTCTTCAGCTTTATAATAGAAATAAACGAGTCTTATCCAATTCGGGTAATATTTACAGAAGACATTGCTATTAAAATATAATCGAAGATATTGTCCGCTGTTTATCAAAAGGGACTCTCGGCTGTCTACACAAAAAGCCAAAACGTAAATGCATGCAGGCTTGAGTTTTTGTCCTCTTACCGAATTTAATGCAATTTTCCAAAGTAAATGCACTATTTATATCTTGAGTTAAAACACCGTTGTGCAGGACCGCCATTTCTAGGGGGCAAGTGATAACCTCAGAATACGATACGCGGTTTCCATGAATGTAAATTCTATGGCAGACGCCAGTTTCCGTGTGCTTAGAGCCTCAAATAGATTTGGGAGTAGTTCACACTGGAAAGTGTTCTATTATTAAGTTCATTTAGGTATGTATTCTTTATTTTCTTAGACCAAGGTTTATCCTCATTGATCTTACCGTACTTTTACTTGTATACGGGCTGTTTTCCGCAATTAGACTCTTTTTTATTGGGTCCTTTTTGCGTGAGGATGGAGTAGGCTTGCCCAGCAACTACTACCCTCTTAGCTTAGTCGACCATGTCCAGAGGAGAGAGCTTGTCAATGCTTCTGGAGCCAATTAAGCCGCGGGTTTCATCACGATGTTTTCCTTCACCGTAAGAGCAATGCGCACATCAATTTTCCAAAGAAAAAAAATATTAGACGACCGGCCGGGATTTGAACCCACGATCACACTCCACACTTCAGAATGAATGTCGAGGTATCTACCACTAAGCCAAAACCGATCTTACTGTAGCAAATAGTTTCGGACATTATCGCCGTTAGGAATGATCGTCTGATTTTTCTGAAAATTGGTAATTATAATAGGGGATTCAACTGGTGTCTATGTTTTGGTTTACCCTTATGTTTTGGTTTTTTGTAAATCTTAATTTCTATGATATTTAGAAAAAAAAAAAAAAAAACAAAGCATAGGGGCATAGTCATGGCAGGTATAGGTTTTATGGCACAACAATATTTTTGCTAGTGTCATCATCATTATTTCTATTTAGATTGATATCGCATCATATTTATTATACAAAAGTTGGGGCTGTGTCGGATAGGTAAAGGTTATTATTGCCAAAAATATCTGGAATTAAAAAAAAAGAAACTGTTTTGAAATATGACCTTGCCTTTATATTTAATAGTAGGAAGATGCTCGTGTTTCTATGTTAATGAGGTTTAAGCAGCCCATGACTTTGACCCGAGCAACAACTTTCCAACTTTGATGCAGATAACTTATAAAATAGTGACGATGTTTGCGAAATTGTTGTTTATTTATCATTTACGAGCTTATTGTGATAGTTTTCAACTCAAATTTGAATACGCGGTGTGTTTTTAGATTGATATTCCATAAATTCCGTAGATAAATCCGAATGCACTTTTTATGGTACTTCTTTTAGTGGAAATATCATTATATCTATTTTTCTTTAACGTAGTGGAAAGGGTACCCGGGTCTATCTCCATACAAACGTAGTCGACTGTTTTCACCCTGGATAATGACACTAGAGCAAATATTTTTGTTGCATAAAACTTATAACAGCCATGCCCATATGTTTTTTTTTGTTTTTTAAATCTTCGTTTCTATGATAATTAGAAAATGAAAAAAAAACCAAACATAGGTACATGGTCATGGCAGTTATAGGTTTTATGGCACAAATATATTGTGCTAGTTTCATTATCCAGCGAGGAAACAGTCGACTACGTTTGTATGGAGAGAGCGCCGGTAGCCTTTCACCTTAGTGATTCTAGTATCGTTGTTACCTAAATAAGTAGGATGGTGTAAACAATATTTATTTTTATTTTGATTTTTGTATTTTAGTGTTTGTGTAGTAGGTATGTCTCAAGAGCGTTTTTATCAAAATTGTGCAGTATTATGCGTCCTTTGGCATTTCACTGTTGTGGCGACTATCAATGAATTAATTTAGATAAACATTATTTTCGGGAATAAAATAAAGATGTACGACATTTTAATCAAAACTATCGATAGTAAAGTTCGGTTTAAACCCCAACGGCTAGCTGAGGAAGTGGAAGCTTTTGCCACTAAGCCACTGTAGCTATTCGTTTTTATAGCTCTCGTAAAGCTTAAAGCCTTCTCCCACTGCCACCACCGCTTCGAACATATTCGAAACTAAGGTTCGAAATAATAATATATAATATTTTTTCTTTCGAAACTGGTTTCGATGCCACAACCTTATTCATTTTCAATGCTATGCTCCATCATGATCTGGTTTGACCCTCCTCTTTGTCAAAGACGTGAGGTTTGCCCTAATTTTGGCCTGTTAAAATATTTCGTTTATTTGCTTTATTATGTTTTGGTTTTTCCGTACTAAGAATACCACTTTCAGTTGCATTGTGTCACGATCAAAACACAATCTAATAACGAAGCTTTTCCCACAATCTTAACGCCGCAGAACAAGAAATATATGGACATGTCATCTTCTAATGAAATTGTATACTGATATAAATCAGGGCTTCGCTTGGCATGGTTCTGATTTGTAATGCAGAAACGAACGATCGACAAGCTTGATTTGTAATAGGGGCTGTTTCATTGTAAATTCTATAATATAGTAGCTTGGCTATTTACCGAGTGTGTGGATGTTGATATCTGTATCCAAATTTACCTCAATTGCTGAATTTTTTTACGAATTAGATTTCGCTTATCCTAAAACGAACTGCCTTAAAAGTAAAATATTCAGAGCTCATTCTTATATAGGCGTCCAGAATGCAGCCGGTCTATCAGTGCCTACGCCGAATAATTATATGCAGTATCGGTGCTTGTAGCCGAGAAACGCTATCTAATTCTTGCCTTGATATTTTTTTATTTATTTTTATATATGGGAGGCCTTTGCCCAGCTGTGGGACAATAAATAAATTAAAAAATGCATATTTTATTGTTAATCAATATCCATACTGACACTTATAGTATAGCCTAACAAAAAAAAATGTTTCACATTAAACAAGCGGGAATACATAGGCATTATACAATTATATTTACAAAGGAAGGTCTAAACCTATTTGAAATATATTAAATATGAATAGTGGAAATGACAGTAAACCCTAAATTTTACTGCCATTTTCACCATCAATTTATTCAAGTCTATAAACTGATGTTATAAAGGTCAGATGTAGAGGATTCCTCTAGTGTTTTGTGGCTGGTATATTATTAAATTATTATAGAACCAAATAGAATAAAAAAACATTTATTTAGACAAGTAAACATTTAACGACAAAAAATATTTAGAACAGTTGAGAGTTATGGCCAAACATAAGAATACTAACATGTACAGAGCATAAGATCAAAAGTATAAGAAAAAAATAGAACATTAAATAGAACAAAAAGTTTAAAATAGAAAGACAGAAAATTCTAAATAATCTATACTAATATTATAAAGCTGAAGAGTTTGTTTGTTTGTTTGAACGCGCTAATCTCAGGAACTACTGGTTCGAATTGTAAAAATCTTTTTGTGTTGGATAGTCCATTTATCGAGGAAGGCTATAGGCTACTTTTTATCCCGAAATTCCCACGGGATCAGGAGTTACGGGGGTGGAACCGCGGAGCGCTGCTAGTGGATAAAATATAGCAATTCCGAAACTATTTCTAAGGACTAAAACCTTAGAAATGTTTTCGAAATTGCTATATTCTCCACGATTCAAACCTCTTTGGTCCCATATGCGTAGTTAACACGTTACTACATGCAGTCCGAGCTCGTAACTTGCGATAGAGTCACCCTGCGTGGGCGCACAGCCGCACGGGAACAGATTGACTCGTCTTCTCGATACAGATGTAATGTGTAAATTATTCCGTGGCATGGCGTGGTTGCGAAAATCTTACTTAGTTTGGAAGTGGGATTTTGTTTTGTTTACAAAACTCGATCGGATAGGTTTTTTAACAGATTTCAAAAAAGGAGTAGGTTCTCAATTCGACTGTATGCTTTTTTTAACAGACTTCTAAAAGTTAATGCGACAGTTTTTTTTGTAAATATGTTACGCGATCATTCGAAGACGTATCAACCGCTTGAGATGATTCTTTTTGTGTTAGAAAGGGGGGTCCTATAAAAATTTGATGAAAATTTTGATGAGAATCTTCGGAGTGATTAAGAGATTTAAACCTCGATAGTGCAGCAAATTGTTCAGTTTTAAAGATCTACCAGTAGAATCGACTTTAAACTAACTAAGATTGATGGTGCATCTAAAACCACCTTCTCATTAGAAAACTCCTCAATGAATTACGATATTGAAAAAAACAACAAAAACACATTTGCCTGAACTAGGAGGTTCCTGTGTTTCGGTCTAATAAGGGGTTATATTAATCTATACTAATATTATAAAGCTAAGGAGTTTATTTGTTTGAACGCGCTAATCTCAGGAACTACTGGTTCAAATTGAAAAAATACTTTTGTTATGGATGGTCTATTTATTGAAGATATTACGACGGGATCGGGAGTGACGCGGGTAAAACCGCGGAGCGCTGCTAGTAGCTTATTAAATAAAATAAATTACCAGCAAAGTGTTTATGATTACCTAATACATACTTAAGCAAACAAAAATAATTAAGTGTAAAAATGAAACTGTACAAAGATAAAATAAAAAAAGTTAAAAGAGATATAGTGAAACATTATGAATACTTAATTAACTTAGATTATTATTTGAATATAAGTGGGAGTGGGAGTAAAATATGACCCGCCAACCACCGCATGTACTGTATAATATGGGCAGTTGAGGGCCCCGCTGGTACCGTCAATTATTACGGAGTGGCCTGCAGGCAGCCCGCAAATCCTGCCTCAGCTAGGATAATAACAATGCCTCCACCTCCCCTAACTGAGCGCTGCAAAAGCTACAGCGTAAGCTTGACGCGTCCGTGGCACAATCGGCTGTGCGCTGGCCTACCATTTCCGGGCCTGCTGCAGGCAGATTGAAAATCCTGCCCAGCGCCTGATTTAGGGTTCAGACCGCCCTAGGCTAATTATGTGGACGCGCCCCCGCCAGGTGTGTTACGAACGGCCTAAAATATAGTAAGTGAGTAGAGTAGTAGTATGAAAATTATAACATGGTTCATGCTACATATAAAAGTTTTCAGATCAATCTGCAAGCGAAAATAGGCCGTTAAGGCCGCGGCTTAGGGGCGGCAGCGTCCTAGGGGCGGCAGATTTCAGAGGATAAAAGTCAAAAGACGTGTACTTAAAATATACTTTAAATGAATCCCTATAGAAACTCGTTCCTATCGAAACGTATCTATATTATCGCGTGAGATATAGATGGGAGAAACGCGGCGAGCGAACAACCCCCGCTTCCCTCCGCACTCTCCGAGCCATTCGCGCTCGACGCGCATCTTTTTTACTTTCTTCGTGAAAAATTAAAGAATGAGATAGGAAGAGGAAAAACACTGAAGAGAGTGAACCTCACTCGTTGGTCGGCTAGAGCAGATGCCTGCAAAAGACTAAAAGATTCCTGGGATGAAGTAATTAGAGTTTTAAAAATGATTGAAAATGACAGTACAGAGAAACCAGTCCTGCGAAATGAGGAAAAGGGAATTCGCATCAAATTAGAAAAACTTGAAATTACGCAGTTTCAAGATCATGATCGTATTTTGGAAAGGTTTAATAAAGTGAGTGTTCAGATTCATCTGTAGATGTATTGACGGTATCTGATCTCTATGGATCTCTAGTAGAGTTTACAATAGCAGAATGAGAAAACTTTGACTATTTCGAAGAAACAGCAATTGAAATGAGCGCACTTAAGCAATACCAAGGTGAAATAAAGAGACAACCTAAAAGAAAAAAAATGACGGATGAAACAACGAATGAAGAACCTGTAATATCCTCCGGCTCTAGAGATTATTTTGGAGGGAACACTTTTTTGGTCATCCTTGATAGACAGAGCTGAAATACAGAGAAGGCATTATGCTTGCTTAAACTTAAAAAAAAACATTTTTCAACACAAAGAATTACAGAAAAAACTCTCGTGAAATATTATAACTATGATTTAGAGGACGATTTGATGTGAACATTTTCATAGTCACAAGAATGTATGCATTTTCATAGTCACATTTACTGTGATAAAACTGCAGAGTGTGCAGTGAAGCCTAGATCAAACTCACTAGGTACTCAGTCTCTCAACGTTTTTGAGGAATCACTCTCTGTCTAATGTTTACCCTAACTTGGATATAGCTCTCCGCATTGCACTCACCACTCCGGCTACAAATTGTTCTGGGGAAAGGAGTTTTTCCTGTTTAAAACGCGTGAAAAATTATCAAAGGTCTTCATTGTCTCTAGAAAAAATTATTATCCTGCTCTTCTGTACATAGAAGCAGAGATAATGAACACCATAAACTATGATGATATTATAGATGATTTTGCTATTGAAAAGTCCCGTAAAAAAATGTAAATCTTGTTTCTTTTTTAATGACTATTTCATTCGTTTAATAACTTTAAGGCCTTTTTTTACTACAAATATCAATTATTATTTTAGATAGGTTTTTACTTAGGCGGTAGGAATAAAGTGGCCTACACTCATAAAATATATGAGGGATGGAGAGGAAGAGGACGACCTAAGAAAAGATGGATGGACTGCGTGAGACAAGACATGAGAGAGATGAAAGTTAACGATGAGATGACGACTAATAGGAGTGAATGGAAGAAGACGACATACTGCGCCGACCCCATATAAATTGGGATAAGGGCAGGAAGATGATGATGATTCATAAAACATAAATCCGGCATTGCTCTCATTACCACTCATAGTTTTAAAAATAACACGGAAAGGACAATTAATATCAGAAATAAGACAAATGAATAAAGCGAGGCAAAGTAGGTATACAGAGTAATAACAATGTCAATTTTCGCGAACCATAATCGAGGCATTCGACTCGATTTTGTACTGAAAGTACAAGATATTTGGCATCCCTGGTTAAAAAGAGTCCGGCATCTGGCAAACCTGAACCGCACACTAGGCACTCTGTTGCCAGCTCACCCACTCGTTCGACCACCGACCGATTCGAGCAACAAGTCAGAGTTTGTTTCACGCGCCCTTATAAACATTTCAAAATTTATTGTTAAAAACAGGGACTCCCAATCGCATTTAGTTTTAGTGTTTATTGTCTTAGTGTCTAGTTGGAATGTGTAAGTGCAGGGTAGATGCAATGATGCTAGATTAGTGCATGCGAAGACACGATTTTAGCGCGCCCCTCACGATCCTCGCGCCCTAGGCTGCAGCCTAATTAGCCTAAGGGTAAATCAGGCCCTGATCCTGCCTTAACCTCAGCGCCTCCTTCGCCTCTCCGGACTGTGCCCAACAGCATGTTGTTATGGCGTGTGGGCGCTCCAAGAGCTACAGCGTAGTCTTGAAGCGTCTGAGAATTTTGCTCGCCTACCATTTCCGGGCCTTCTGCAGGCAGCTTGAAAATCCTTCCTAGACCAATATAACCGCAGCGCCTCCTCTGCCTCCCCGGACTGTGCCCAGCAGCATGTTGCTATGCCGTGTGTGCGCTCCAAGAGCTACAGCGTAGTCTTAAACCGTCTGAGAATTTTGCTCGCCTACCATTTCCGGGCCTTCTGCAGGCAGCTTGAAAATCCTGCCTAAACCAATATAACCGCAGCGCCTCCTCCGCCTCTCCGGACTGTGCCCAACAGCATGTTGCTATGGCGTGTGTGCGCTCCAAGAGCTACAGCGTAGTAGCGTCTGGGAATTTTATGTTTTGCAAAATTATATGTACCTAAGTAGGTAGGGTCCAACCTGGCATCCTCTGTGGCGTAAATTTCCGAAAACGGTAATGTTTCTGAGGCCTCACGCAATCGCAATGAAGCAAACACTTTGTTACTAAAAATCACATATATATTTATGTAATTTTCAGGTACTAACCTGGGTGGGTGAGCTTTGCTCGGTTATTTTACGATTTTTTACCCCGCCCCCAAAACCCTCGATTTCATGAAAATCGTTAGAGCCGTTTCCGAGATCCTGATATTATATACAATGTGTTTCAGCGAAGGGGTTTTAATACAAAAGGGGGATGTTGTAGACGTCTAAGCGAACAACTTTTGCTTTACTTTTGCAATTTTTACTTGAAAATCAGCTGTTTCATACAAAATCTTCGAACGAAATGTTCGAATTTCCAAAAGTCGTAGAACTAAAGTTGTTCGCCTAGACGTCTAGAACAAACCCCTTTTGTATTAGAACCCCTTCGCTGAAACACATTGTATATATATAAATACAAGAATTGCTTGTTTAAATATATAGGATTCGAAGTAATAACATTAACATGCCCTTTCCATCTAATGTCGCTGTAAACACGTTGTTTCCTGACTCTGTCCGTGTCGGACATGAATGTGATCTTCAGACAGTCAAACCAACTTGTTCCGAAGATACACCACAAGTTACGACTACAGCTGCCGTAAATCGAACTTAGAGATAAAGCTTGATGTATGAAAACGAAAACTTTCTGTTTTAGGGTTCCGTACTTAAAAAGTAAAAAAATAACTCTAATAAGATCACTCTCTTGTACGTCTGTCCGTGTGTCATCCATCACCGATTTTCTCAGGAACTGGTGGACCTAGCAAGTTGTTTTTTAATCAATTTTTTTTTGTGATTTACAGGTAAATTTATTGTTATGTTAATATCTGTGATCTGCCTTTTGACGCATTAATGTTTTAATATTAGGTTCATCAATTTATGTTAATAATGTTGCCAATTCATTATTATTGATGTCAAAGAATTGTTGAATTGAATTAAACTCTTTGTCTATTGCATATTCAAATAGCATTTGTTTAAAATGGACTTTTCTCATTTCCCTTGGCAAGGAGTTGTAAATTTTAATAGACATCCCAAAGATACTGTATTTTATTTATAGTTTTTTTGTGAAGCTGACATATATGTAATTACATTGTCGAATGCTTAAGACACGTGGAAAAAGGATTTGTAAAATTCGAAATTGTTTAGGAGCACTCCAGTTGCGTTGGACGCGCTTATCACGCGTTGCTTTTGGCAATGGGTTTGGAAGGCAGCTTCAAAGTGTTTGTTTGCAAAGTTGCCAATGACAAATTTATTGTTTTTCTCGATTTTCTTTCTCGTATTTCTTTCAGTTCTGGAGCTATTCTAAAATTTTCTGACCTCTTCGTGCTCACTTTACTTTCCTAAAATATGTATTATCGTTTTAACACACAATTAACTAAATCTCTTTGCTTTTGGAATAGATTTTACGAGCAAATACCTACCACGAATAAAAAAGTGAAGCACCTTATAGAATTGACGTGAATTTTATTCCGAGACTTATATTTTCAATAAGAAATTGCTGTAATACTTACCTTTTGTGATCCGTAAGCGGGCATAAGTACGTATTTATGCAATAGTTTCATAAAATGTATTCTCCAAATTGTGGATAAATTTTATTTACGCTTAAAGTAATCGTGAGGTCAAGTTAAATGTAACTTTATGATCGTTTCAATAAGTTAGTAAAAAATAAAAAATAATTTAAACCCACCCGGAATTAAAGTTACTAAATATCATGGCGCTTGCTAGTTGCAACAGCTCTATAAAAAATTCATTTTTTTTCCCTC
Organism: Idaea straminata; assembly: GCA_951213275.1. Lineage (NCBI taxonomy): Eukaryota > Metazoa > Arthropoda > Insecta > Lepidoptera > Geometridae > Idaea > Idaea straminata. Next base: position 2,939,408 of record OX577862.1, read on the forward strand.
GGTTTTTTTTCTCATGTGTTGTTTGTTCACGATCACTTCCCCGACATTTGTTCTTGACTTTTCAACAAAAAATCTATCAGAATCAGAATCTTTATTTTGTCCAGAATGCAGTTTACAATTGGTGTTAGTATAATTGGTTAGTGCGTCCTTAAATTCTACAAGTCTTCTGTCTGGTGTACAAAATATTATAAGTCTTAAACATTTTTTGAAATTAATCGAATTGAAAATTTAACTAAGTATGTAACTAACAGAGAATGATCTCACAATTAAAATGACTTAATTAAGGTTACGAACATAAATAATAAAATGTTTTTAAAATTCTTAAACGAAACAAAATTAAAAATATAGGTGGCTTGTAATTTTTAATTCTCAATATCCTCATAATTTGTCTTAAACGATTTTTCTGGGTCTCTATAATTTGAGTATAATATTCTATACTATTTTATACGAGTGCGCCTTTTTTAGTAGTCCACAAAGAACATCAACCGACATATTGAACTCGTAGCATTTTTCGACAATTTTTCCAGATTCAGGATTTCAGGTTTGTAGAAAAATACTTTAAAAAATGTTCTGAGATCGTAGAAAGTAAACTTCGTTGAGAGGAAAGGGTACTGGGAACTCTATCCATACAAACGTAGTCGACTATTTTCTTCCTGGATCATTGACACTAGAGCAAATATTTTTGTTGCATAAAACTTATAACTGCCATGACCATCTCCTATGTTTTTTTTATTTTTTAAATCTTGATAATTAGAAAATGAATAAAACCAAAACATAGGGGCATACTCATGGCAGTTATAGGTTTTATGGGACAAAAATATTTGTGCTAGTGTAATTATCCAGGGAGAAAACTGTCGACTACGTTTGTATAGAGAGAGCGCCGGTACCCTTTCACCTTAAGTAACAGCATTATAGATGTAAATGTTTGTACAGGATACGTCGTTTGGTTATCGTTAACTGGAATAAATCATCTCTCTTTTCCCCTATAGACGTAGTATAGTCGGCTGCACAATTGCAGTCCCCGGTAGAGTTTGAAAATTGCTATTATCGGAATGTTTGCATTCTAATAATTTTTGTTTGATTAAATGATGAGTTAGAAGATTTTAAACTTTAACTAAAAAGCAGGTGCCTAGAATCTTGCTTGTGATGAAAACATTCATATAACAGCCGTTTTGGAGCTTTACGGTGGGTCTGCAATTATGCAGCCCACCGTACCTACTCCTAATTTAGATTTATAACACCAATACTGATAGATAACCTCGCTTAATCAACCGGCAGTTTGTCATCTCGATATCTCGGTAACAGTTTATAAAGAAAATCGGTTAATTACCGATCTGAGTGATAACCTGATGTTGATAAAGCGCGGCACCCCTCTAAGTTGTCCATGCTAGAGTCCAGTGGACTTTCACTTTGGTTTATCAGGTAGGACGCGATTTGATTAATTATATGGGGTGATGACGTGGAAAATCTCACGGTGTTATTTTGATTGATTGATAATAAAATTCTAGATATTAATAAGTTTTATATCAGATTACTAGCAGCGCTCCGCGGTTTTACCCGTGTAACTCCCGATCCCGTGGGAATATCGGGATAAAAAGTAGCATATAGCCTTCCTCGATAAATGGCCTATCCAACACAAAACGAATTTTTCAATTCGAACCAGTAGTTCCTGAGATTAGCACGTTCAAACAAACAAACAAACTCTTCAGCTTTATGATATTAGAATAGATTTATGTGAGTAGTATGATGAACAAGAACTGATATCACTTCACTTGGATACCCTTTTTGTTATTTTGTATCAAAAAATTAATTTGCTTAGACGCCAACATATGAATGTTAGGGTCATGGTCGCGCATATTTAGAGTGCAATAGGATATTCACTTGGCTGAAGTAAAAATGTCTCTGCAGCAGAAGCACAGATTGGCATAAAGGCAGATAATGTACTTCGAATAATAAATCATATAGACAAAAAGGAAATCATAAGTGTTTTATTAAATACCCAATAAAAAGACGCAAAGATGTCACAAACTAAGATAAACAATATTGTTTAATCATAATTTTGTTAAAGAAACTACAAAATGATCAGTTTAAATATTATATAAGTGTAAATATAATTAATAGTAAATATAAGTAGATTTATTTATTTATTATTTCACACACAATATAGAACATATTACACACCGCTTAATTAGAGCCAAACCTACGTATTAGGTATAGTATCTGCTAAGGTGTTTATGACAGTATCCACCCATATAGATCAATAGATCCGTGCTTGGGTGAACCACATAAATAGCGACACATTCATCGTTCATACGCGGGGTAGGTACATGACTTAAGACTTAAACCTATTCTTTAGCTATTCTTCATTATGTGATGCAACCGTATTCTTTCGTAATATAATAGTGGAAGTAATTTGATAATTTCTGAGCGTATCGCTTCTGGCGAAAATTATTTATTGAACATGGAAAGTATTATGTCTATATTTGTTTTTATTACCAATAAAAATAAATATGGTAATGCAAGGTACTTGCTTTAATACTTACAATGAAGTTTGAACTTTCGGGCCAATAAAACGGTATATAACATGAACATTTTATTGTTATTGTTTACCTCCAAGCTTTGCTTCTGTTCCGTTTCTAATTCTATTACTTGCAAGAGATCAATTTAATGGATTCATAGTTTATAGTATGGCCAGGGGTGTTTCACTTCTCACGTAGGTATAAAACGGGACGAAGACGCACGAGCCATATCAAGAAAAGTCGCCGTTTTAGGGTTCTCTTTTTTTGACGAATTAAGAACCTCCTCCTCTTTTTGAAGTCGGTGAAAAAAAAGAGAACCCTAATACGGTATAAGAGATACGCCAGCAACTTCTAGCTAAATATCCCGGTAGCTTTTGTTTGGACAGAGTCGCTTTTTATTTAAATTAGCTTGTTTACTTGTATATATTTATTCTGTGGTGTGGCTTACAAATTAATGTACCGGTTTTAAGGACAACTAGCTTTTACCGGCGACTTTCTGCATAGGAGTTGAATTTTCTAATAAAGTCATAGTCAATTTTTTTATTTCTTCGGATGCTTAATACATTTGTACATAGATCACATAGATACGTCTTAAAGACTAAGGTAGGATGTGTGCCTTCGGAACGCGCCCACCAATGAGAAAAAGGCACAAGAAACTCATGGGGTTTTTTTCATGTGATCATGCTCACAAAAGTCACTTTTACAAATATTTGAAAATACTATTTGAAATGGAGCAACTAAAGTCACGTCCATGGGTTGTTATCATTAAGGTAAGACGATGTATCATAGTACGCCTTACTGCACAATTTACGCTTTATAAAAGTTTTCTACCTGTTAATGGACATGTAAAATACATCATAAAAGTTAATTACGTTAGGTAGGGGCAGATCCGCCCTCTCCAATGGGTTGCCATGTCTTTGGCGTTGTTATTAGCAGACACTAGGTCAGCCAATCTACAGCTATTAGGGCTGGAACAAGTCAAGAGGTGCAGAATAGTTTACTCGGGACACCCGCAATTGCACTGAATATTTGCGTTGATATATCAGTGAATGTATGTTTGTATTTATAGATGAACAATTTAAAGTTTAAATATCTTCGTGTTAGGTATTCTAATAAAGGATACGTTTTGTCGTGACTTTTCAGTGAATCTCAAACAAAATATATCTAATTTTACCCAAATCAAGTGGGCGCCTGGTGACGTATGAGTGATATAGTGAGGAGCAATGTTATTTATCCCAGTCTAGTCATTAAACAATGTTGTTGACTAAACGTTTGCCCGTGCGTGAAATGAAAGAGTTATTTACAAGTTTGCCGGTTAAATTCCTTTGTAATTCTAAAGACAAATTATTATTTGTTGATAAAATACAGGGTTCAAAATTATCAAAATATCGGATATTTATGATGTATATCCATTTTGTATGACAGCCATATTATTATTTTATTGTATTATTTATGTATACTGTTTGCATATCTATGTTTTTTAAACAAAATAAATATTTAAAAAAACCAGAAAATTCAACTCAATAACATAAAATCTTTTATAAATCAGTAAAATCAAATAAAAACATTAAATATCATATTACATCAGGAGAAATCAAAATATAAAATCTTCTAAAAATACCTACACTAATACTTATAATACCTAAACTTACTATTAAGGAGTTTAACTCTACTCCAACACCATCTACGTTTAGGATGGAGAAATACAGTAGAAAGCTGCAAAAATGAACTTATTATTATCAAATTTTTAAACAATTTTCGTATTGATATATATCACAAAAAATCACTTGATATGTATCGGATATTTGTGTCATATATATCCTCGAACCCTATAGGTTTTTTTTTTTCGAGTAATATACAGATTTATATCAAGCTGCATCAGACTAGCGATAGACAAGCGTGTAAATCAATTTCTTCAATTACGCGTAAGCTAGTGCGAACTTGAGATTCTTCGCAATGGTAATTCCTACAGCACGTATTGATACAGACAGTATTAATTGCTTGTGCTGACGTCTCAGTGGCTGGTTTTGCAGACACGATCTTGTCTAATCCTCACTTCAGTTTCGCTGATCTTATCGCTTTCTCCTTTAATCTTCTTAGTTCTATGCTCCTTAAGGTGTGCATCGTCTTTAGGACGATCTACGTTGCCCCCTCTATCTCCGCAGCGACCTCTTCCTCTCTCTACAGAAGTTTTATGCACCAATGAATAATAGAGAAGAATGGAAGAAAAAGACGTAGGTACTGCGCTGACCCTAAATTAATTGAAAAAAAGGGCAGGCAGAATAAAAATAATTAATTACATTATTTTTTTTTAGTTTATTCTATATTTTTAGTTAAAAATGTTTGATATTCTTCTTTCTGAATAATATCAATTATATAATAAGCTAGCAGTAACCGCTTAGATTAACAGAATTTAAATAATCAAACACATTTTCGCAACAAAGCGCCAAAGAGTTGATCCTTTTAAACCCAATTAGCGCTTTGCTAGTTAAATATAATGAGCAAATAACATTTTTAGCTGAACATTTAATAGACAATACGTCGTTTGTACTCGAGTGGGCCGAGGTTAAGAAAGTACTATTATAACCCGCAGATATTGACTTGGCACTTTTATAAAACAATTTTAAAATTAAATCATAAAGAAATATTTTAATTAGCAAGTATACAGGTGATTAATGATTGTAGAAAATAAATATAACATATCAAGATTTATCTACAGGATCGACACTTTCATGAAGTACTAGCGGCCCGGTACGTGCTTTGCTATGTATAAAGATTTGACAGCAAAGTCCCCATTAACAAAATGATCCGCCATTTATTGAATTCATTTACAAAAAATGTGATAAATGAAGAACCGCTTGACCGATTTTGTGCAAACTTCACATAAACCATTTACTAAATAGTCCGAACAAAGCTTAAACAATCAAATACATTTTCGTCTCTCAAGTTGATTTCCACTATCTACAGCTATTTACAAAGCTGGTATGAAATACAATTTTCTCAGTTCAGGCCGTAAAACTATGGTTATTGTAATACGGAGTCAATTGAAACTTGTTTGTAATAAAATGAAATGTTATAGCGATCAGAAGTATGGCGCTTCGAGATGTAGCAGTAAAAATGGTTTTATTCATCATTAAACTAAAAATGTCTATTTCTAGCTGGTATCTTCAATGTATCACTTGATACTAACTCCTTGAGTGTTTTAACGTTTTCATTTTTCTGTTTATTGATATTGTAATGCTACCTTTTTAAGAGGATGTCTTTCCGCTTATTGTAGGAACTTAAGGCTGTGGAAATTTGTTTAATTTTGCGAAAAAATATCATAAAATATCTCACAATAAGTAGGTAAGTATACAATTGCATAACAGGTTATGATGTACACTGTAATCCTAAATGCGAATATAAAAGCTTATTTTATGTTACAGTAATAATAATTAGAACAGATAAAGATTAACTTAAATAATAATAATAAGAAATTATTTTACAAGATGACACAGATACCTTTTGAAACAGGTATAGTTTCATTTACGCTTTCATTTCCACTTTTTTCTATTAGATTTCTTCTTTAATAATAGTTAATGAGACGTCTCTCAGAACTTGGCATTTCAATATCCGTGTGAATGTCCAATTTTTTAATGTCAATAAGTTTTGAAACAAGATACCATATTTCATCAGCGAAATAACCTGAATAAAATTACGTTTTCTCGTATACATCTTCATCATTTTTCAAAACAAATAACAGACGGTCCATTTAACCACAGTTTCATTTCCCTCTTCTTTCTAAATATAGAAGATTGAATACGTCACGATCATCGAAAGAGACAATTTGGTCTCTAAGCGTTCTGTCAATGTATTTGTGTATCTTCACCTCCTTGGGGAGTTACCGAGATGGTGCTAATTAGGTAAGCTGTTGTCAAACCGAGAGTAGTAATAGTAAAGTAGCCTTTTTAAGTGTTAATTGAAATTTAATGAGGCTGCGTCGAGGGTTCCTAGCTTCTTAGTATTCTAATTGTACAATTAACGCTTTATTTGTTACTCTATATTCAAGATATTTTATATATTATCATTGGACAGGACGGGACTTGGAAATAGTTTGATTTTAGTAATGCTCTAGTAACTTCACAAATAATGCGAACCTATTGTGAGTGTGTATTGAGTTCTTCAGAACAGTTTCTACATATAATAATTAGGTATATATCGAACTAGCAGCGCTCCGCGGTTTCACCCACGTAACTCGTGATCCCGTGGGAATATCGGGATAAAAAGTAGTCTATAGCCTTCCTCGATAAATGGACTATCCAACTCAAAAATATTTTTTAAATTCGAACCAGTAGTTCCTGAGATCGCGTTCATACAAACAAACAAACTCTTTAGCTTTATAATAAGTATAGATTAGTATTTGTATTGATTACATATATACAACAAATCTCTTACCACTTGTACGGTCGGAGTCAAAATTGCAGACCACCATAGAGTTCTTAAATTACTTTTATTGGAATGTTTTTTTTCTAATAATATTAATCTAATAAATTCATGAGTTAAAAGACTTTAAACCTGAACTCAAGCAAGACCTTAGAATCTTGCTTGAGTTGAAAACATTCTTTTAATATCAGTTTTGGAGCTCTACGGTGGGTCTGAAATTCTGACTCTGACCGTACATCTCTAATTAGTATTTTTTTATAACAAATTAACCATGGCATTATTTATTTTTATAGTAGTTCTTTGATTATTTAAGGAATATTATTGTTGAGTTTTTCTCATGATCTAGTTTATGTTATAAATAATTATCTTTCAACACCAATAGATTAATATTAGCATTGCTAAGTTTGAAATATGGTATAAATTTATCAAATTCACCTAACGGAATCTCAACGTAAGGTCTAAGTTTTCTATCTGTAACCTCACTCGGATCGATTGCATTTAATTCAACCAGTGAAAGTAGGTTCCAGTTACGATTAGTTACCTAATTCTGGTTTTCAATTAAACAAATAGTTTGATATCTGCATGTTATCTAGTATTGTAGGACATTCTACTCATCGCCATCTAGCCCTAAGCTAAGTAACTAGACTTGTTTTATGGGTGCTAGACAACGGATATACTACTTATATACTTTTCTTTTGTAAATATATACATATAAAACATAGAGACTACCAGACCACAGACAAATATCTAAGCATAAATACTTGTATGAGGCAGGAATCGAACCCGCAACCCTGTATTTGGCAGTCCGGCATGGTGACTATTGTACCAACTGTGTCGTAATCTTAACCTGTTAATGGTTTAATTTCAACTATCTTGGTGTACTTAAGTTGTTTAGATTCTAACTGATCTTGTTACTGCAATTTCGTTTTAATATTATTCATCCTAGGCTCTAACGCATTCGTTTATAATGTGCGCTAGCGCACATTTAAAGTTTTCATGGTAATGAAAACGAGGCTATATAATTTAACTACTTTAGAATAAAATATAAAAAAGAACATATAAACAATTACTAACAATAAGATATTCTAGGGATAAAATATGATAATACGAATAAATATAATAAGACTGCAAATTAAGAATCATCATCATTATTATTATTTTCTCTATCTAGGTTGTAGAATTTTCTGCTTCTTTCCTTAGTGGTCTTCTGTGCAGATTTATTGAGCACTCCATAAAGCGGCTGTTAACCACAACACCCAACTAATTCATTCATTAACAAGGTCCTGTTGGACCGGTATAGGTGTTGCTTGATTTGTCTTTTTATTACTAACTGGTAATCAATATCACCACTATTCGACCAGTCGAGGTAAAGGAACAGTAAGGAAACCATTTTTCTGTAAGTTTAATTATTTAGAAAAATATTATTAATCGTTAGTGACCCGTAAATTGGGTACATTTTTTTTTAGATATTATGATGACTAACTGATCTGACGGATGGTAGGTTACGACGCGTTCTAAGATGTAGCATGCTTTTCGTAGAAGATACCCGTTCACTCGCGATTTGAAAACCTCCAAATTGTACATTTATGTAGTAAAGAGGAAAGGGTACCGGCGCTCTCTCCATACAAATGTAGTCGACTGTTTCCTCCCTGGATAATGACACTATAGCTAATATTTTTATTGCATAAAACTTACATATAACTGCCATGACCATGCTCCAAGACACCAAGACATAGTCATGGCAGTTATAGGTTTTATGCAACAAAAATATTTGTGCTAGTGTCAATATCCAGGAAGAAAACTACGTTTGTATGGAGAGAGCGCCGGTACCCCTCTTCTCTTAACTCACCGGTTTTAAGTTTATATCTGTTGATGAAAAATTATAATAATGAACTTAGGAACAAGCACTGCTTTCACTTTTAAATTCACATCATTTATTGCCAAGTTTTACCAATCGTAAATCAGGACGGAATAAAAGAGTGAATATAATTACCTGACTGATTTAGTAAGTTGTCTACTGTATGCTTCCCCACTATGGCTACTACACCCACTCAGAACTCGGTCAATAGGAAATTGGAAGATCACTTAAGATTAGCACGTTGTAAATGAGTTCGAGATGCGTTATTAATCAAATTATCTGAAGAAAACACTTTGATGGATCATCCGGTGATGAAAGCCGATTCTATTTGTTTGGAACATTGACAGGTGTTAAATTGTTTAGTGGCTTTTTTTAGGTTTTCGTACCTCAAAAGGAACCCTTATAAGATCACTCTCTGGTTTTAAAAGAACGAACTGAACAATAATAATATGATTTTTGTAACCGTAATTCGGTACTTGACAATTGTCAAAGTCAAAGTCAAAATTCTTTATTCCTTTGGATACTTAATACCTAGGTACAAGATCACATGGACACGTCTTAAAAACTAAGGTAGCATGTGTGACGATACAATCTAAAATCAGTTACTAAACAATGTTTTTTTGCGTTTAAATATGTTGCAATGTTTTGCAAAGTAAATTTACGATTATTTATATGGTGATCACAAGTAGCAAAACGCGACGACCACACCTGACAAGTAGCACCAGCTGTATATTTACTGGGGAAAATATACAAACCTTTTTGGAGTTTTCATGCGACAATTAAAATTTAACGAAGAAAAAATCTAGCTTAGGTACGCATTTCCGAAAAAAAAATACTATTGTAAGAGTTTCATAGTAAACATTTGCAAGTTTAAAAATACTAGAAAACTGTTAAGAAGCCAATTATTAAAATACTTATACTTTTTATTAGCTATAAGCTTCCATTTCCCATTCAATTATTCTCGTGAATGAACTGAGTTATGCCCATTCAGAATCCCATCAATGAGAAACGTCACTCCATCATATTGTGTCGTGAATTGACGCCGTGATGCTAAACCGTAGGAAGCGTTTGTACCTCAGCATTTTCAAAGCACCATGTTAACATAACCGATTTTATCAACTGTCACTATTTGATTGTAAAAACCCACTATACTTTAATATATTTGCTTATAGCCGAGGTTTCGGGCCGTGTCATATAAATAAGTGCTTACAAAACTGTGATGGGTTTTCGTAAAAATTGATTGTTGAATTTTGAACGATTTGTTAGAAGTTTATTTTTATTAAAGCCAAGTGTGAATCGGACCTTCGCACGAAGGGTTCCGTTCCATTATATTCTGTTTTTAGTATTTTTATAGCGACAACAGCAATACATCATCTCTTAAAATTTCAACTGTCTAGCTATCACGGTTCATGAAGCCTGGTGACAGACAGACAGATAGTGGGAGTCCTTGTAATAGGGTCTAGTTGTTACCCTTTGGAACCCTAGAAACGGGATTTAATATCCGATATCATGATTTTAAAGCAATTATATAAAAATAGCTTTAAAATACTGTAGCGTCTCTTAAAAAATCAGATAATAATATTTTTTTGAGTCGACACCGCTTTGAATAGCACAATAAGCTTACAAATTCCCTAAAAGATAACCTCGTAATTCTACTGTGAAATCGCCAACAAATACCAACTACCTACTTACTTCCAATAAACATAAGACGGTTTGATTTACACGCCTCATTACCTAGTACATATTTCATACTTCACGGATCCTGAATCATGGGATCCCACTCCGACCTATCCTGATCGTAAAACTGATGAATTTATCTGTTTGGCTACTTTACTAAGATAGTTGCTACACTAAAATACAGAGCTTTCTTTGTAGTATTTGTATAGGGAAAATACAGTACGCAAAGTGTTTATTTTTACTGCCAAATTTTGTGATGAAAACATCGTAAGATGATAGACAAGGGACGCTATTCATAGAGTAAACATTACAGAGTATAAGTATTGTCAATGACCCATAGACTAAACATATCGATCAACTACATGCTTCGTCACTTTTAATTTTACATAAATTACCCACAATTAGTCATTTTCTTTATCAATAGTGCTTTGTTAATAGTCTTTAGGCGCATAATTGTATAGCAGCCAAATGCTAAATGCCGATCGCCTAAAAATAAAATTATTACTTAATGCATGGAAAATTGATGTTAGTATTGTTGGGTTGAGCCGTTTGTAGTCGAAATCTTTTCCTTTAATTTTGGTAAAATTTCAAGACTAAAATTCTGTGTCGTTTACAAACGCCAAAGCCGTCTTTTTTGACTTAAATTTGCCTTATTAAAAATCCTACAATTGTAATGAAATAAGTATTCTATTTCTGTGCCTCTAGAGACTGCATGATTTACGTTAAATATTAGAAATTTCTTTAATAGTTATCTAAAGATTTGCTATCCGGTAAAATCATGCTGTCATGTTAAAACATAGCTTAGCTACGCCTCGACCGTGTAGGTGTAGGTACCTAAAGCCTTATTATCCTGGTGCCTCTATATTAATGGACTGCAATCGGTCGGTACCATTGCATCGCGCGATAGGTCTGGAAAGGGCTAAATCGCATAATGTCCAATTCGATAAAGGACTTTCTTTTCCACATCTTTATTTTCTTATTTTCTGTAGCCACTTCTTTAAAACAGTATATTCAGCGCTTCGCCTCTATCAAAATCACACTCTAATTTTAACAGATCTGGTTTTTAGAAGAATAAATAAATAGTTTATTTCAAAAACAGAGTTCGTTTACATTATTAGGAGTTGAATTGGCGGTGGTAGAGTACCTGCCAAAGCCGGTCTCCCCATTGTAATTCCTACTTTTTTTGCTTCATATTATCGAATCTTTTAAGCTACTTCGAAGATATATGATTTTAGAACTTTGAACGTGTCTTTGCTTTAGAAATCTATATATATAAAAGGGAAAATCACTGACTCACTCACTCATCACGAAATCTCAGAAACTACAAGTGCTAGGAGTCTCAAATTTTGCATGGGGGTTCCTTTTATGACGTAGGTGCTCACTAAGACGGGATTTTGCGATAGTTTAATAAAATTTATATTTAACTTTCTTGAATATTATTTAATCAAATACTTTGTAATGTCTCCGCTTGTGTAGCCCTAAAACATGACATTTAATGCCTAATAACAAGAAGCATTTGTAGATTTTATTTGTGATTTCATGTTGATATGTTTACAATATCAACATCTAGAGTGCGGTAGTAAAAATTTATGAGTTCACGGCCCACACGTACGAATATGTACCTATCTATGTATATGTAGGATGAAGGTAGGATGTAAAATTTCATACTTTACACTTACCTACCACATCGGTGGTAGGGTTCCGGGAGGTTGATCCAGGGGAAATCGCAGAAAACATAGACTAACATAGAGACGCTTTATTTCTATGTAAAAGCATTTGACATCCATCTATTGTCAAACTGACAGATATGCAACAGTGATTTTTTTCTCTGAAATACTTTAAAATAGTCTCAAGAACGCCTAATTTGCAAAGTAAGAATAGAATAGAATATTATTTATTTGCAACAAAATGAGAGATTACGGATTCTTAAAAGCTATTAACTAACAATTGTTGCAAAACGGACCCCAACTCAGCGAAATGCTAGTCTTTCCACTAGCGCTGGTCTTCCGTTGAGGCCGTTCCGTAACTCAATTCATATGGCTCAGTTCTTCTATTATTACGAGAGACCTGATATTACTTTCGATGCAAGAAACACGACAATTTCTGATTTCCTTACCCGATTTTGACCTTTTACATGAATTAATTTAGCCAATCTACAAAATATTACCCATTTAGTATGATTATTATCAAACACCGAAACTAATGCCAAACTAATTCCGCAAATTATCATCGACTTACCTTATTAATGGTTCTTAAACACGCCTTGGATTTATGATAACAGCTCCGGAGACAATTAATCGTCTGCAACATTACTTTGCCCAATAAACTATGGCTTCTACAGACGATTGCAATAAACACACTTTCTCTTCATGCTCGTTACTAAATACTGAATAGTTAATACTTTAGTGTTTGTAGAAGGGCAGCGTAGATATACTTTTTCATCTAGACAGGCATATTTTATTCAAAACTGTCATACATACAGGTCAAACACATAACCCTCCCTTTTGGCTTCGCCGTATTTGGGTAAATATATGTATTAGTTCTCCTTAATCATCTTCCTGCCCTTATCCTGATTTATTTGGGGTCGGCTTAGTATGTATTCCATTCCATTCACTTCAATAAACAATTAGTTCAACCAAGAAAAAATAGTAAAAATTAACTCTCCTTGACCCGAGAAAATATACACCTCGTTGACAAAAAAACATAGTAAAAATTAGTTCTCCTTGACCCAAGAAAATAGTAACTACGTGTACAGTAGTTCTGCCACCAATACGGCTCAAGACCACATACTTTTTTGCTACGATTGTACCTTTTTGCTGTTGCATTTTGAGCAGCCATCATCACTCCAATGATCCTCATCAGATGTTAAAAAAAAATCTTAAATTTTTTTGAAGATCTGAACGTTGGTCTCATAAGAACTTTAAAAAAAAAGGATCTCATTACCTAGGTGGAAATATTCAATAGCCCTTTTTTGGGGGAATACCCATGGAATACCCCTACAATCAATATTTTCCTAATAAAATCATAAAACCTGTACTTACACCAAGATTCGTCCAGATCGGTTGTAAACTACGACATGTAAGAGGAGTACCGACAATTCATATGTGCAGGGAAACTGGAACCTTGCCATTTCAGGGAGAGCCGATCGCCGATCTTCGATCGTTTTAAACAATAAAACTTAATCACTTCGCCTAAACCTAAAATAAATTAAAATTGAGTTTCTTTTGCTATTTTACCCTTTAAACGTTACCCAAATTAAAAAATTTGATCGTTTTAAACAATAAACTTAATCACTTCGCCTAAACCTAAAATAAATTAAAATTGAGTTTCTTTTGAAATTGTACGCTTTACTCGACTCCCATAAAACATGGTACAGAACCCTTCGTGCGCGAGGCCGACTCGCACTTGGCCGATTTTGTTTTTTAATTTTATGCTTAAAACTAAATATTCTATCACATTTGCATAGAGATGTCTATGAAGGGCAATCCGCTTCGCTTCGCACAGTCTTATCGGATAGAAGTATAATGTTAAACGTTTACAATCGCCTTCCTCTTCGGTTTTCAGATGACACAAATACTACTTACCTTTGTGTTGAATAAATTAGTTTATATCCTGGTGTTTGAGCTATAGGTCCTTTGTTCTGGTATTGGTACAATTTTCTAAGAGATTGTAGGTATCGAATATTTGACGAAGCTTCCGAAGACCTATAACTTTGGAAACTTTTCCTTTTTTGCACCTTTAATATGTAGGCATTGGCCGGAGCGGATCAACAGCATAAACATAGTTATTTTTAACAATAAATTAATTTATACTTTCAAATCTATACTTTTTATATTATAAAGCTGAAGAGTTTGTTTGTTTGAACGCGCTAATCTCAGGAACTACTGGTTCGAATTGAAAAAATCTTTTTGTGTTGGATAGTCCATTTATCGAGGAAGGCTATAGGCTACTTTTTATCCTGATATTCCCACGGGATCGGGAGTTACGCGGGTGAAACCGCTGAGCGCTGCTAGTCAAAATATAAATGACATAATTAATTATTGAGGTAACTTGACCACTTTAGATCCTTTAGCTGTATTAAATATAAAATTCTAGCGGTTTTACCTACAAATATATGGTAGTCAATTTCTAAGTTGCCAAAAAAAAAACAAGAGAATAGAAAATCATTTATTTGGACAAGCACACGACAAAAATTAATATTTAGAACAGTTGAGAGATGTTGACAAACAAACAACTGACATGTACACAGAATAAGAACAAATAAAAAGACAGAAAATTAAAAGAATACAATAGAACAAATTAAAAATAGTATAGAATTTCCAAAAGTCGTAGAACAAAAGCCCTGTAAGTCCAATAACCGTGTATATATAAAAAAACAACTTTTTTGATAATTCAGAGCGGATGACAGATCAACACTACAATAATGTAATAACGATTTGACAGACGGTAAATCGTCTACAGAAACGAAATATTTTCTTCATAATATATAGCATGAAGTTTGCGTTCCATCAGAATCTCCAACAGTTTTTACGACGTGGTGTGACCTTCTTTTGATTCAAACTTATTCATTAACATAACACTATATTGATGACCAAGCAGTCCCATATAACATATATTGCAAAACATCTGCTCCTATTGTATTTTTCTCCGTATTTATATTATTCTCGACAGTGTCTCCGTTGTATCGAACCGACACCGCTTATGTTTTACTAGTGGTTATGGACATAAATATGTACGGTAAAGTGACAGGCGCAGGCGCCGCCGATGGACGAAGCCGCCTTGGATGGATTTGTGGGAATCGCACCGCAATTTACAGGGATGGATTTCAACAAATTCTATTCAAATTATTGATTGTGAAATCAAAATCCAACTATTTGCAACAAATTCTGTCAGTAGGTCGAGAACTTGATGTGTATTGATTCAATATAGCCCCAAGTTTGGTCGAGAAGTAAAGATCGAATCTTATGAAGCCATTCGCCTAATCCATGGGTCGGCAACCTGCGGCTCTTTGGATGTAAAGCGGCTCGGCACACGCAAATATTATTTATCTTATGAAAAAATATTTAAAAATTGTCTAAAACGACTAACGAGATTAATTCGATAAACATTTTCAATGTTAAAACTTTATTTATGCAAGTACTATTTAATGTTCATTTTTGTGACTCTTTAAAAACTTTGATACTTAGTGAATTGTAATTTTTGACTCTTCTGACTCTAATTAAAGTAAGAGAAAAATGCAGCCGCAGTAGATACATGAAAACTTCTTTGAACCAAAGAGTTCTCGTTTTAATGCAATAAACTTAAACCCATAGGTTCGATTAGCATACGAACTATTACGAGTCAATGACGTCACAACCGTTATTTGTTTTTTGCAAATAACCAACCCTTCTGATGTTAACACTTTAAAATTATTATATTTAGATGGAACCAATTAGTTCGTTGTCTTTTGAATCCATCTCTGTCTCGCGGTATCCCGCGTTGCTACAAATAAATCACTTCGCGACAGTTTTAAACATATACATTGGTCAAATATTTGTATCGTATTAGAGGCAACGTCTATCTGCCTGTTTAATGGGAACTCTGATTTACACCCTGGCTTTACCGACCGCTACCTATGTGTCTATGACATGTTTGTTTGTGGTCACATGTTGCATAATATTTTTTTATATGCAAATGAATAACTGCTTAAAAAGTCGAGTTCAGTTTTAGCATTTGCACCTCTTACTTTATATCGAATCCGTGCTTATCTTTCGTTTATTCATTTAGACGACCCAGTTGGCACAATGGTCACCATGCCGGACTGTCAAACACAGGGTTGCGGGTTCGATTCCCGCCTCAGACAAGTATTTATGCTTAGATATTTGTCTGTGGTCTGGTTGTTTCTATGTATTATAAGTATATATTTACAAAAGAAAAGTAATATAAGTAGTATATCCGTTGTCTAGCACCCATAACACAAGTCTAGTTACTTAGCTTGGGGCTAGATGGCGATGTGTAGAATGTCCTGCAATATTTATTTATTATTTATTATTTTATTTATTTATTTAACGCTCTGGATATAAATTAATCTTTAACTTTCCTGTATTTTCC
This sequence comes from Idaea straminata, assembly GCA_951213275.1. Lineage (NCBI taxonomy): Eukaryota > Metazoa > Arthropoda > Insecta > Lepidoptera > Geometridae > Idaea > Idaea straminata. The sequence goes on from OX577862.1 coordinate 2,955,974, forward strand.
AAAAAATACACATTTCGAGGTGGTCGCCGACGGAAAGAACCAACTTTGGTATCGCCACAATGCACAGTGTTGCGCTCCCATAGGTCTCGTCAATATTATTTGTGATATAAAATTATCATAAACGTATAGAAAATAGTAAATATTATTCGTTTAAATTTTGATAAACTAGTAATAAAAAATAAGCAACATAAGTTAGACTAATATTCGTTTACTAATATAAAAAATATGTATGTATTATTTAATCAATCGAATTCTTCATAACTAAAATGTAAAAATATTGATAACTTCGCCCGAATATCAATTTGTTGATTTGGAGAGCTCCTCAAAATAATTTTTTGTAAATTCTTGCCCTTTTGATTCCAATTTTCACATGATCTTATCAGAAATAACAATTTCGCGACGAGTGAACTCAACCACGCGTTCTACGAGAAACAAAAGCCTTTGGACATTTTGGCATAGTGACTTAAAATGCCGCGGTGCATTTCAAGACTCATACCTATCGATAGAGGGCATTACGGCGAACAAATAATGCCTTCACACCGAACCTCTAAAGCTTCTCGAAAACGGGATATTTAACCAAACGTGTTGTTGTCCTATGATTATCCAAAAATGAGCGATGCATTTCGTGACTCATATCTGTCGAAAGAGGGCATTACGGTGCACAAATAATGCCTTCACACCGAACCTATAAAGCGTCTCGGAAACGGGATATACAAAGAAACGTGTTTCGTTCAACAATATGATTAAACAATTATCACGTTTCCGAGACGCTATCGATTGGCAAGGGTCTTGAAATGCACCGCGGAAAAAAAACACTATACCAAGCTCTCATACTAAATATCCGGACCCCTTTATGCGTTTGTGGCTTGGAAAAATAAATCAACATGGCATAACATGTAGTTGGGAAATCTTTTTTGTCAACACTAATAATGAGACCTGATGATTACACGATCTAATCAGTTTTTTTTATTTGTGAAATTCAATTTTTATACGACTGATTTTATTTTTAATATTTTTGAATAAAAAATAAACAAATTGTTAAAAAAAAATAGGTAAGTTTGATTAGATCATCAATATGTTTCTCATAAAATTACGTTTTTATCTTTTTAGCCTTTAGAATTATAATCAGAATATCCGTTCAGTGTTAGTATTGTATTAAGTTTTGATGTTTCATTATGCCAATAACGTAATACAATATAGTTTTAATTTAAAAAGATCTTCTGCATCCAGTGTTACTATTTCGTTTGTGTCCCAGCAGGACACCAATGAGGACAGCTATAATTTAAACATTAAAATACGAGGACGTTAGTATTATAATATTGTACTTTAAATGTACAGGCAATTTGGAAAAACGATAGTGTAATAGAAAAGGGGTAGACACGGGACGCTTATGGGAAACTTCCTATTAATTAAGGATATTGGATTCAATTGAACTTTGCTTGTTTATGTTTTAATACAAAGTGTTTGCCCACTATCATTTTAGACGACTTTGAAATAAATAAGTACTTTATTATTTTTCAAAGTCATCTTGTACTGTGATGCAGTTTATGTATCCCTCAGTGTACATACATCTATATATATAAAAATCTTGTGTCACGATGTATATGTATGTTGCCAATAAACTCCAAAACTACTGAACCAATTTCAATCAAATTTCACATATAGGGGAGGTAGGGGAGGAATGGGCACTTTTTCACAAAATAACGCGTAAAAAATTAAATTTCTTATATAATCAACATGTATAGCCAAGTTTTATTGTACCATATATTTAGCTAGATATTTTATAAAGAAATTTCTCGAAATTATAATCCATCTCAAAATTACGAGAGAATTTCTGAAATAAGTCAAAAGTGCCCAAAGCTCCCTATGGCAGGGAGGCTTGGGCCTATAGGTTTGGGCATGACGTATAGAACACAATATTTATAGTACAAACTGAACATAAAAGTTCACATCAAATAAAAACATCTCAAATAGTAATCTTAATCATAAAAAATCAACAAAGAGTACTTATTTAACATTTTTAGTTATCTAGATTCGGTATCACCCATAAAAGTTTGTCAAATATGTACTTAGATCTACCACGTTTTGTTTTTTTTGCATGTCTTTGGTCCTGGCAATTTAGTTTTGATGTCATCTAATAGGACACTATCTTCTATCTCAACTATTTCAGGAATTCATTTTTGCACTATTTGATACTTCTTCTATGGCTTGTAAAATAATAGATAACTTGTGAAATTGCACGTCGCTAACATTTCTTTTTGAATTGGAACGGCATATTTCCAAAATTAAATTAATTCAAACATTTTCATTAAATCAGGTTATTAAAATTTAATAGTTTTCTCCTATAACTCAACATAAAAGAGGGAGCATTGGGCATGCCCAAACCTCCCTTACATCAAAGTGCCCATGGCTCCCTCGGTATACTTTTTCCACATAGGATTCCTGTATTTTTGTTTGTTTGGGTATTTAAGCGTGAATTACAGTTTAATTTATACGTTAGAATATATACCATAGAAATATAATAAAAAACAGACATACCTTTCGCTGGTTTATCCTTTATTATGATGTGAAACCAGATCAAAATATTCCCTTTTACAAGCGCATAACGTCTAAAGGTGTCTGTGTTTGACAACTGATAGAAATGACAGGTGGTCTATGGATGAACAGTGTTGCCAGTCAGTAAAGTACATAGGCTGCACTAAAAGTATCGGGAATGGACTATTTCCACTGTTCCTGTCATATTTAAATCTCTTTAATTGAAAACTCCTTGGTTTTAAAAATCGAATACCATTTATTTATTTAAAAAAAGAATCTCGGTCTTGTCACAAGGTTTTGTCAAACTTGTTTAGTCGTTGAGAAAATGGAATTGACTCGAGAAAATTCAAGAGCGATGATTTATTATGACTTTCGAAGTGGTTTATCACAAAAACAGTGTGTTGACCGGATGATTTCTGCATTTGGTGATGAAGCCCCATCCAAAACCACAATTTATCGCTGGTTTGCTAAATTTCAACGTGGACGTGTCAAGCTCAGTGATGATCCCCGTCAAGGTCGTCCAAAAACTGCACTCACCCAAGAAAACGTTGATGCTGTGCGTAAGCTGATTGACGAAGATCGACATGTAACATACCGCGAAATTCAGGCAACTTTAGACATTGGCATGAGTCAAATACAAATAATCTTGCATGAACAATTAGGTGTAAAAAAGTTGTTTTCCCGATGGATACCGCATTCGCTCTGTGAAGAGCAAAAAGTGGCTCGCGTTACTTGGTTCGTCAGAACTCTCGAAAGATTCCACGCAGGATCCTCAAATGCTGTATACAATATCGTATCAGGTGACGAATCCTGGATATACGCGTACGAACCCGAAACAAAAAACCAGTCACGAGTTTGGGTGTTCGAAAATGAGTTAAAGCCAACAAAAATTGTTCGTTCACGGAGTGTTGCAAAAAAAATGGTGGCCACGTTTGTCTCCAAAACCGGCCATGTTGTGACTATTCCTCTTGAGGGACAAAGTACGGTTAATGCAGAATGGTATGCTAGCATTTGTTTGCCACAGGTCGTTTCTGAACTCCGTAAAGAGAACTGCAGCCGCCGCATCATCCTCCATCACGACAATGCGAGTTCTCACACTGCGAACAGAACAAAAGAGTTTTTAGAGCAAGAAAACATAGAATTATTAGACCATCCGCCGTACAGCCCCGACCTAAGCCCTAATGATTTCTATACTTTCCCTAAAATAAAGAATAAATTGCGTGGTCAGAGATTTTCATCACCTGAAGAAGCTGTGGACGCCTACAAAACGGCCATTTTGGAGACCCCAACTTCCGAATGGAATGGTTGCTTTAATGATTGGTTCCATCGTATGGAAAAATGTGTCAAATTTCGCGGAGAATACTTCGAAAAGCAATAAATACATTTTTAAATAGTAATGTTGTGTCACTTCCTTGATTCCCGAAATTTTCAGTGCCGCCCTCGTATATAACCAAAGTAGAAAAAAAATCAAATCTGTAACTGTATCGGAATAAAAAGGGGGTGCCCATGTCTCCCGACTGCCCGTCCCTCCCCTACTCATATTTTGGTCTAACTTACTAGATAGGATAGTTATCATCTCAATTATTCGCTTATGGTCGTGAATGTAAACTAATAAAATGTATCAATTAATGGTTTACTGTTTAGTTTTATGAAGTTCTCATAGATGGCGGTGTACGTTTATTTATCGATAAAATTCTTCAATATTGTTTGACATCTAGGTTGCAAATACACCCAATAGATGGCGCGGTGTTCGAGTGAAATCGCGGGGCGCAGCTAGTGTATTATAAAATATATCTTGAGTTTAGTACATGTGTTTCGTTGAGACAAACCCAAGGTGTATTCGAAAGGTTCCTCTAGCAAGTGGTCCTTGGCTATCAAATATCATATCCTGATCAGACCAGGAGCCCAACCGCGCTTATTGCGTCGGCTTCAAGCCGACGTCGATATCCCAACCCGCGCCTCACACTGGGCGGAATTTTGAGCCTGCCTTCATAGAAAGTTTGAAAAATAAGGTTGTTTTTTTCGTGTGTTTTAAGTATGCAGGATTTTTGGAGACATCAAACCATTCAAAAATAAGTGATTCTAGTTGTGATTTAAAAAAAATAACAATGTCATATTCTGTAGTGTTTTAAAAAAATAACATAACCAGAATTACTTATTTTTGAATGGTTTGATGGCGCCGAAAATCCTGCATACAAAAAACACACGAATTTTTTTTCAAAAATTCTATGAATGGCCGGTTCAAAATTCCGCCCAGTGTGGGGCGCGGGTCGGCATAAGCCAACGCGTTGGCTTGAAGTCGACGCACTTATCGCGGTAAGGGCCCTTATGACTTAATTATATTGCTAGCCATGCCATGATGTTATTCAATAGATGCAGTTTTGGAGATTAGAACTAGAGAATCAATTTTCATATATTCCAATGGTTATTTGACTATACTAAGGTAAATAGGATTAACTTATTAATGTCTCTGGTGTTTGCAAGGACTTCCTTATAGATTTAATTAAATGGAAATTTTATAGAAAATATTTGTTTATTCTCTTGGTTGACATGTAACGTATAAGAAGGTATTGGATTTTCATTAGATAAGTAGTACCTACTGTACTTGGTGTACGATCGTAATCAGAATTGCAGATTGACCGTAGAGGTCTAAAATTCCTATTATTTGAATGGTTTTATTCTAATAATATTTATCTAGTTTTGAGTTAGTAGACTTTAAACTTGAACTCGAGCAAGACCTTAGAATATTTTTTGAGTTGAACACATTCTAATAAGTAATAGCAATTTTGGAGCTCTACGGTGGGTCTGAAATTCTGACTCCGACCTTACTTATCAATTTGTTGACCAACCAAGCGAGTGGAGTCTATGGTGTCATTTACACATTAGTTCGTTCTAAAGTGGTGGCATTTTCAAATAGTGCTTTAGCCCAAAGAAACTCGATTGTCTCAGATAATTTAACTGACCCCAACATGACTATAAAACTAACATTACAGATGCAGGGTAATAAACAGATTTCTTTCACCTCTTCCAGAGGGACTCTACTCATTTTACATTGCTAACTTTTTAAGCTAATCATTTCTTTAATAGATGTTACCTACCAATCAATTGTCTCTAGTTTTGCAAGGACACGTACATGTAAATAAGTTTTAGGCTAAATAAATATCCGACTCAATAATCATCCCAACATAACATTATCACCATATTTTACTAAATTACACCATATCATACGTAATGGCTACCGGTTTTCATTAAATTATTGTTTTTAGTAAAGGTGGTTGTATGATTTAATAACGCCTCGGCTCATAACATCAATATTGTGGAGAAAGTCGGTGGCAACATGGCAACACTTTATCAAGTTGATAGAGAAGCTTCCGTTTCAAGCGCTAAGTATTTGGATAACTTTGAGAAGTTATGAGTTATAAGTATCTAATACTGCTTTATTATATTTTAATTTATTTCATTTGTGAACTATATTTTCTCTAAGTGTAATAAGAAAAGGTCACCAGCAAATGTTATTGAACTTTGTTTTATTATATACTAGCTACGCCCCGTGGTTTCACCCGCCTAATAATTTTCTGCGCAACTTTCTTATTTTTTTATTTCAAATACACAAAAAAAATGAGCCAAATTGGTCCAGGCGTTGTTGAGTTATGCGCTTACCAACACATTTTGCGATTCATTTTTATATTATAGAAGATAGAATTGACAACAATATTAGACAGAGCTGTAGAAGTTTCCTAATGTCATTTTCTGTTTGAGAGGACTGATTGTGTTGATGTGACATGTGTTATGCTTTCTCACACGTGAGTTCGACTCATTAATTATTAAATTGACCAAATACTCCATACAACTGAATCGAGAGTATAATATTAATCGTCACTCTATTCCGTCCTATTCCAAAATTCTTTAGAAGCTTTAAAACCATTGATCCTACGTTAAAACTAATATTCGAATTCTGATCATTATCAGACACCCTCGAAACATTAAACAAACATCTTATCTCATCGATAAATCAGGGGTTGTGTAATAAAATCGGCGCGCCACACTTAATAGCCGCTTACTCACAAATATAGCAATAAATAAAACACAAGTGGCCACCCCTAAAAGGAGTTATAAATTTTAAAACGGGGTTATATGTTCTAAATTAACCAAAGACATTGGGCATTTGTTGGGTTAATGTATTGTCGTTCTGGCGGTACGTTCGTTTGAGAATTTCATTTCGTTTTTAAAGTTGTTTGTATAGCTTTATTGCCAACTAGCAGCGCTCCGCGATGTCAGCCGCGTAACTCCCGATCTCGTTTAATCAATGTATCCTCATACCAAGTTGCATCTAAATCGGTCCAGTAGTTTCGTAGCCTATTAGTGGTACAAACAAAAACAAATCCTCATTATTAGTGTAAATGTAGACATACGACGATTTCATTTTAATATATCACCTTTAAGGTTGATTTGCACAAGAAAGAAAAGGATTTAAGACCTTAAGCATGATTAACCAGCTCTCAAAGTGTGAACTGATTAAATAATATCAACTTTGTGGTTATTTAAATATAATTATAGATTACTAAAGGCATTAAGCTAAATTGTCTAAGAAGAATCGCATGCAGGCCGCCCTAATAGTTTTAAAAGCAATTCAATTATTCTAACACTATTTCTGCGTATGTTTGAAAATCTGTGAAATTGCTAAAATTCTCAGCAATTTCATGCCCGCTCTCTCCTGTTGCTTAAAATAGAATTTTATTTTAGATTACCAAATGCATTCACCTAGAATTTATTTAACAACTAGTTACGCCCCGCGGTTTCACCCGCGTAATAATTTTCTGCGCAACTTTCTTAATTTTTTATTTCATAAGAACCTTCTCCTGATAATAACAAACCAAAAAAAAAGAATTGGCCAAATTGGTCCAAGCGTTGTTGAGTTATGCGCTTACCAACACATTTTGCGATTCATTTTTATATTATAGATATTCTTAGGCAAGCCATCCAATAGTTTTAAAAGCAGTCTGTCTATGTTAGAAAATCTATGAAATTACTAAAATTCTTAACAATGCCATGCTCGCTTTCTCCTGTTGCTAAAATTGTGTCCAATGCAACAACAAGTCTATTGTTAGAGTAGAAACTCTAAAAATACAATAGAGTAAGAGATCCACAAAGGTGTAGGTATAACTATAAAGTGATCTATTTACTTTCATTTGCCATACTATGTTTGTTTCTAGGAATTAATCGCTATTAGCAACATTATTGACTCGTACAAAAATATGTACGATTTCTTCTTTTGCAAAATTAACAGGTTCGATTCTTGGCTTTGCTACCTGATAACTCTCCAAGCCACTATGGTCTGAACTTCATAATTGCACATCGTTCACAACTGTGCTGGGGGCATGCGCTGAGAATTTCTCAGCTTTTATAAAATCACGAAAGTTCGGTGCTACGTGGGATCTTGGTCTACAAGTTGTACTTTAAATAGTTTCGTTCCGTATACGCGTTTTTGTTTGCTATTCCAAAGCACTTCCCACTGGGGGTACTACCATTTTATCATTATTGTGGACATTTGAGCATAATATTTTGATTTAATTGTAATGTCTTCTATTTAGGGTTTAAAACCCAAAGTATTATGATAACATGTTTTTTTTATTCAGCGACAGCCAGCGGTTTTGAACACGGTTGTCCTGCTGGTTGCATGTCGTTGTTGTGATAAGTCGACACTGTCGAACGTCTTTCTCTTCTCCAACGTCTTCGAGCAACTCAATAAGCTCTTCTTGAGTGTACACTTCATCACCTTCTTCGCTCCCAGAGTCCACCTCCAATTTTTGGGCCAGAATGTCCCTCAAGAAAGCTTAAGCCATGTCAGTCTCAAATAAATAATAGAAATACATACACAACAATCAAAGCCCAGTAATGTTACGCAGTTTGGGTTAGGTTAGTTTTATGACTTAACTGAATGGCGAGCTTAGATATGCAAGAAATCAAAAAGTATGCTAAAATTGCACAGCACATTAAATAACATATATAATTAAATTAGGAAAACATCACAGAAAACAATTAGTAACAGTGTCGCGGGTCGGTTTTTTGATTAGTTTTTTTTATTGACGTTTATTGTTTTTATTGTATTGTAATTTTCTTTAAGTTTTATTTGTTTTTAATTTATTTGTAATTATGGATAAGTAAGAAAATCCACGCCGATGAAGTGCAAATATTAGTACATTCTTTGACAGGATTTTTTTCCTCGAGTCTCATAGTCACCCTACACCAAAAAATATTATTTTAAGCGTAACGATTCAAAGTTTTCCGGGTATCTTATTTCTATTATGATTGCATTTATTTTAAGAGATAATTCTAACATTCCTTATTTGATTATGCCCTCAGCTGTTAGGCAAGCGGTTCTTACGATGCCGGCTATCCATCGGTAATATAATTAAAACTTTAAACTTCTGTTGATATTTACTTGCTAGACGTGAAGACGTAAGTTACGCTTTATTGCGTATTCAAATTTTTTTAGCATATTTGAGTTAAAAACGTTAATTGGTTGACGTCAAAAACTTATTTTAATTAGAAATAAAAGAAAATCATTTATTGAGTACAAACACACGATTAATACAGGAAGAAAGAAATGAACATGACAATGAAAAAAATTACATAAACAATAGATAAAAAAACACAAGTACCTAGTATAACGAATTACTTTAAAACTATTAGTACTTCCTCTGTATCTTCGTAGGACATATTTTGAAGTGCTTTTTCGAGGGCTTCTTTACAATTTATGTAGTTAAGTCGAAATATATTTGCTATAGCATTTAAGCGTGTTAATCCGGCCAGTTTCACTTTAAGTTCTCACGTTGGTAACTGTTACTATATTTATCTTCATTTAAAGACAGCCAAGAAGTAAAATACCATAACTTCAGTAATAAGATTTATTAAAATTCTTACAATATTTGTAATACGCCTGCGCGCTACGCGCATATCAACTCGAGTCCATGTCTACTCGCTCTCTCCTCTCGATACGGATAAAAAAATAAATATTGCAAGACATTCCACACATCGCCATCTGGTCCCAAGCCCAATAACTAGACTTGTGTTATGGGTGCTAGACAACGGATATACTACTTATATTTATTTTGTAAATATATACTTATATTACATAGAAAGAACCAGACCACAGACAAATATCTAAGCATAAATACTTGTCTGAGGCGGGAATCGAACCCGCAACCCTGTATTCGGCAGTCCGGCATGGTGACCATTGTGCCAACCACCAGGTCGTCAAATTTAATGTTTAAATAGTGCTGCACAGGATTGGAAACGTTACGGTAGCGGAGACTTTTGACCGTTCATTTCAGTTCAGTAGCACTTGTGTACTGAGACTGGCATAGTGTTCGATTGTTTTTTAATTGTTTAAGTTTATGGTATCTAAGCTAACAGTTATTAACTTGTCAATTGTATGTGTGTTACAGCCGGATGAACTGGCGAAGTCTGTGAAGCTGACGTCCCGAGAGCGGCGATTCATAAAGTTCGCGAGCGTCGAGTACGGCGGTCAGCTCTACATGACACCGCAGGACTTCCTAGAGTCGGTTGTCGAACAGGAGCCAAGACGTGGGTACCTTAAGGTGAAAGGGTACCGGCGCTCTCTCCATACAAACGTAGTCGACTGTTTCCTCCCTGGATAATGACACAAGCACAAATATTTTTGTTGCATAAAACCTATAACCACCACCAAATATATAGTCATCTATGCCCCTATGTATTGGTTTTTTTCATTTTCTAATTATCATAAAAATTAAGATTTAAAAAACAAAACATTGGGGCATGGTCATGGCAGTTGTAAGTTTTATGCGACAAAAATATTTGCTCTAGTGTAATTATCCAGGGAGAAAACAGTCGACTACATTTGTATGGAGAGAGCGCTAGGTACCCTTTCCTCTGAAGATTCTAAGACCAGTAGTAGTACACCAATCTTTTACAATAAGATTTTTTTAAATTATAAAATAAAAGCGCTCCGTGGTTCACCCCCGTAACTCCCGATTCCCGTGGGAATATCGGGATAAAAAATAGCCTATGTTATTCACAATGAATCACGGTCCATTGAGTCTGACATTGCGTAGTCACAGACCTCATTTTGAAAAAAATCCTATAAATGCCAGATTGCACTGTCAATGTGCTGTTAATTAATTTGCACAAAGTCGCGCAACCACTACTATTATAAAGCATTACCCCCTTAGGGGTAAAATTTTGGAAAATCCTCTCTTATCGGATGCCTAGATTATACAAAGAATACAAACTCCAAGTTTCAGATCTCTACGATCAGTGGTTTAGGCTGTGCGTTGATCCGTCAGTCAGTCAGTCATTCAAGATAAAGAATTTTATATGTATAGATAAAGAACAGCCCTTTACCAGATCGCACCTCCGCTTAAATAGTGTCATATCTCAAAAAAGAAACCTGTCGAGAAAAAGGTTTCTATAGTAATAATCTGTTTTTTCTGGTTTTTTTAGTCTTCATTTGAAAACTAATAGAATTAGCGATATGATCATTTCAGTAGGTTTAAATGATGTTTAAGCTGTATAAAATGGTGTATTATGTTTCCTGAAAATATGAAATAAATAATATTGTTTTCTATTTGAGCGGAGGTTCGAGAAATTATGACTTGTTTCTGGGATTACCAACCCTACGGTCTAATAACCACACCTTTGGATCTTAAGTTATATTGTTGTTTGCAGCTCGTTTGAAACGACGCGTGTTGACCACCAAAGAAATTGATTACCTGAGGGACCAGACGCCGCCACTGAAGAAGGGATCTTCGCAGATGTTCCGTAACATGAGAGATAAAGGTACCAACAGCCTAAAAAAGTGAAAGCTTATAGAAATTTTTATTTTAGCTTTTCTTCTAGACCTACGTAAGTTCCGATCCTGTGGGAAATATCGGGGTAATAAGTAGCCTATGTGTTAATACAGGTCTCCAGCTCTCTAAATACCGAGTTTTATCGCTGTTGGTCCAGTAGTTTTTGCGTCAAGGAGTAACAAATACACAAACTTAACATTTATATTATAAGATTCAACTCAGCAGAGCATTACACCCTGTTAGAGTTGAAAACATATTAATGATGGAAACATCGGGATAAAAAGTTTGTTTTTCCCAATGAATCAATGCATCCTCATACCAAGTTTCATCAAAATCGGTCCAGTAGTTGCGGAGCCTATTCATAACAAACAAACAAAAAATCTTTCCTCTTTATAGTGTAGATAAATCTTCGGTGGGCATGCACTTTTGTTGCCGACTGTACAGCTTCTCAACTACTTGCTAAAGATAAACTAATTCAATTCATTTATTGCGAATAAAGGTACATAGTGCAGTGTTACAAGAATATAAGAGGATCACTCTATTCAGCCTTATACATGTGACATGCAATATTACTAAACTAGACTATTATAAACTAATAGTACATTACGATATAAGTGTGGTAAATTGATCTTTGCATAGCGGCGGTTTATGACGCGCGAGCGGCAGCGAGCGTGTCATAAGAAGCCAAGATGCAAATATCATTTTACCACACGTATATCGTACGACGTTTTTTATCACAGTTGCGAATAAAAGAAAAGACTAGAAAAGAAAACAAAATAATAATTAACAAAATATTTGTGATAAGTCTATGTTTACATTTTTTTGTTAATTATGCTCCGGAAAGGCAGGCTAAAGACTTTTAACCTATACATCCTCGTCTGACATACAATATTTTTTAGGGTTTTTTTTATTGTTTTTGCGTCGGGGGTTAAGAACAAAATACAATGGTACGGAAAAACAATATATTTAAGTATAGAAAAAACAAAAAATAAACAACTCAATTTTAAATCATATTCTAAGTCATTATCACGTAAAATTTTCGTTCGTACACCGACTTTAGAGACAACCATTTTTGCTAACTAAAAAACTCTTTGGTATCTACCTTTTTATACATCAAAACAGTATAACCCAGATAAATTAAGAATGTTTCACCTACCTAACATGTAATTAGCAGTAAGATACGTATTTAACTTATCGGGATAACTTTACAGCACTAGTTAACAAATATAAAACGCACGCGTGCATAATATGTTGGATTATGAGCCTAAAAGCCGTTGAATAAGATCCACTTTATTAGCAACTGTGATAAAAAAGACTATTATAGAATATTATAAACTAGATAATGTTATACTTATATTTGAACAGATATATTCGCGTTTTTTACTTTTGTTTTAAACCTGACGTTTCGGGAACTTTGCAGATCCCATGGTCACAGGCAAACTGAGATGACATTCGTCTTTTTTTTCTATTAATTATGGCTTCGCACGGCTTGTGCATTTAGCCAGTGTCAAGTTATATTTTGCATCAAATTATGACCCGATTTGTAATAAATCGGGTCTAAAGTGTTTCAAAACAGTCAAAGTCGTCATAGTCCGTCAAGTCAGGGGCTATAGTAAAGCGGTGGCAAGTTTACCATAACCTTAGTAGGAGATTTGGAGCCAACGAGAAAACTTCATGTTTGACACTGATTTATACTTTCACTACACTTGTGCACTTTCACAGAACTAAATTGAATAACATTCCACCAGAATTATACAATTCAACTCGGGTTACAACTAAGTTTCATGAAAATAAAACTGCAGCACGGCATGTTGTTAACTCGTTCCCGTCAAACAAAAAATATTATATGAAATGCTGTCAAACTACCGTTTACTTAAAATTAATAAAAAGGTTTCATCTAACGCAGAATTGACTAACGGTGTCCCGAGGTATTGCAGCTGTTGCTTGCAGGGCTACACGAGCGCGGTGTTACTGGAATATGTCCGGGCGCAGCTAGTATAATTATAATTATGAGTTCAAGTCGCGAAAACCTTAGAAAATACTAGATAGAGTTACAAAGTAAATTGTTTTTTATCACAGTTGCTCATAAAGTGGATCTTATTCAACGGCTTTTAGGCTCATAATCCAACATATTATGCACGCGTGCGTTTTAGATTTGTTAACTAGTGCTGTAAAGTTATTCCGAAAAGGTAGGTACCAAAGAGTTTTTTAGCTAGCAAAAATGGTTGTCTCTAAAGTCGGTTTACGAACGAAAATTTTACGTGATAATGCTTAGAAAACGATTTAAAAAAGAGTTGTATAATTTGTGTTTTTTATTTTATTACTTAAATATATTGTTTTTCCGTACCATTGTATTTTGTTCTTAACCCCCGACGCAAAAACAAATAGAAAAAACCCTAAAAATATTGTATGTCAGACGAGGCTGTATAGGTTAAAAGTCTGGCTCCGGAAAGCCTGGCCTTTCCGGAGCATAATTAACAAAAAATATTGCCTTAAAAAAATGTAAACATAGAGTTATCACAAACATTTTGTTAATTATTATTTTGTTTTCTTTTCAAGTCTTTTCTTTTATTCGCAACTGTGATAAAAAACGTCGTACGATATACGTGTGGAATTGATATTTGCATCTTGGCTTCTATAACACGCTCGCTGCCGCTCGCGGGTCATAAACCGCCTCTATGCAAAGATCAATTTACCACACTTATATCGTAATGTACTATAACGATTTTTGTTATTTTTACATTTTCAGGAATCATCTCTTACACGGAATACCTGTTTCTTCTCTCAATATTAACAAGTAAGTAAGATAATTATATCTATCAGTACTCCGTGGTTTTACCCGCGTAAGTCCCGATCTCATGGGAGTATCAGAATTAAAAGTAGCCCATGTTGCTCCCAAGGTTATATTAGCTACATTCACATCCGTTACACGATATGACTTTGCATCTGTTACTCTTGGTTTTTGGTAGTAATCTCTACTTACTCTTCTGCTCGAATTAAAAACAATTAACAAACTCTTTAGGTTTTTTTTGTATTAATATAGATAAGTATAATAAATTAAAAAGTAGACCACGTTTCTTCTAATGAATATATCCTCGTCCATATTTCATTCAAATCGGTCCAGTAGTTTTGGAGCTTATTTATATACCTTACAAACACATCTTTAGTAATATTTTAAAGCTGAAGTGTTTGTGTGTTTGTTTGAACGCGCTAATCTCAGGAACTACTGGTTCGAATTGAAAAAATATTTTTCTGTTGGACAGTCCATTTATCGAGGAAGGCTATAGGCTACTTTTCATTTCGATATTCCTACGAAATCGGGACTTACGCGGGTGAAACCGCGGAGCGCAGCTAGTTATATATAAATAGAATACTCATACTATTAGTTTGTATTATATATACTTAGTACACCAGAAACAAACTATGCATAAATATTTTCGAGGTGAAAATTGAACCCACGTTTAGGTCGTCAATATTAGTTTAGAAGTGCAATTAACGATGGTCTTTCGTAATAAATAGATGTAAAACATAACCCTTTCAGAGCCAGCGTCTGGTTTCCACATCGCGTTTAACATGTTCGACACGGACGGCAACCAAAGAGTAGATAAGAACGAATTTCTAGTCGTAAGTATCATTACAACTTCCGCGCCATTGTTGTAAGTTATCGAGCACAAATTACTCGCACAATAATTGAGTAAATAATACATTAAGATGAAATACATATAGCTGGTGTTGTTATGTAGAGAAGCTCGTGACTTTCGCCTTTAAAAGGCAAGTGTACCGGCTCTCTCTCCATATAAACGTAATCGACTGTTTCCTCCCTGGGTAATGACACTAGAGCAAATATTTTAGTAGAATAAAACCTATCTAGACCATGCTATGTCTTAATTTTTTCAATTTCTAATTATCATTGTAAAAACAAAAATATATAATAACTCATAGGGGCAATATCGTGGCAGTTATAGGATTTTGCTACAAAAATATTATTTGCTCGTGTGTCATTATTCAGCGAGAAAATGGTCGACTATTTTTGTATGAAGAAAGAGCCTTACCACAAGGTATACAGGGGTTAATTATTGTATGGAAAATTGTTATTAAGTGCTATGTGTACCGTTTGTAAAGGAGTTATTTTCCTACATTTTGGTAGTAGGTACCTATAATTTAGAGACCGAAATTCAACGAAAACACCTATGGCGTATTTTTGTTCAATGGAATTTCAACTTCTGGTTCATGAATTTCAACTTCTGGTTCATAAATTTCAACTTCTGGGCGATGTATTTCAATTTCTGGTTCATGAAATTCTACTTCTGGTTCATGAATTTCTAATTCTGGTTCATGAATTTCTACTTCTGGTTCATGAATTTCAGCTTCCGGTTCACGTTCCTCCTCTTCAGGTCTCAGATTCTTAGATCCAAACTGTACCACTTCCACATTCACGTTTCTATTCGGTTCTACAACGACTCCCTCTGGAGGCGCGTGCACAGAATCCACAGTGTCTCTAGGTTGTTCATTTTCTGGTTCAGGAAATATCATGAACTCTTCTTAGTTTTCTTCTGAATTGACTGCGTTTGTGTATTTGCTGTTGTCCAAAAATGTAACATTTCTGGCCTAATACATTCTCCCTGTCAAAGGTTCTTTAAGGCGATAACCTTTTGCATTATCATAAACCCCAGTGTGAACCAACTCTATGTTCTTTGCATCCCAATTGGTTCGCTTTTGACTACGTATGTGCATAAAAGCTTTGCACCCAAAAGCTCTCAACATGCTCAAATCACATGCTTCTTACTGCAACGGTTGGCGATCTATATTTCAGATACACTGCATGATGGACAGCCTCCGCCCAGAACCGTTGAGGTAGCCCCGAGCTCTTTTCAATACCAAAATGTACGAAAAGCACTCACGTACAAGAACCATTTAACAATATTTTTCCAAGCATTACCAATTTTAGGTGTTTTGCTTTTAGTTCCTATATGCGCTTTAGTAAAGCACACAGCATCTATCTGCAATTGCTTAACAAAAGGAGGTCCTTATTTGACAAGGTACCAAGCAACACCTGTTTTAATTTTGAGTTTTACACGATGTATTATTTTATTTATATTAAATAGGTCAGCGTTTGAACACTATCTCACACGATGGTCAGTGACGATGCGGTTTAAGATGTAGCACGCTTTCCTAGAAAATACCTTTACGCTATTTGTACCTATTGGTGTATGTTTTATTTAGTTTTTCTTTATTATGAAATATCTAGATTCAACGTCTTCTCGGTGGCACGTTTAAGGAACGGAAAGATTTGGATCCGAAGAGTCAGGAGGCTGTGAGTTGTGTGGTTATGTAAAACTCACATTGTATTAACGAATATTGAGTTCCTGATTTTTGAGATTTTGGGTTTGACTGCTTTTCATTTAAGTCAGCGCATGGTCAAAAACGAAATGAGGCTAATGTTGCCTACTTGATTTTCTCTAAAGATGGCCACATTTTTAAGGTTTTCGTGTGTATTAAGTTTTGTCAAATAGCCCCGCGGTTTCTCCCACGGAAGTCCCGATCTTAATTTACCGCGGAAGTACCGATCCTCTCAACTCAACTGGCAGCGCGACCTTGAAAAGGTTGATTCACACATTTTCATTATGGCGCCATCTATTTTCCATATTTTCTCACCATTCAAACTTTCCCTGGGCGGAACAATAGACAAACAACAATATTTGAAATGAAGTTACATTTTCTAAATCTTAATACTTGTTATTTTTTATGTCTATATTAATATTAGAAAGAGAAAATATTTGATTGTTTGTTTTCATTGAATGTGCTCCGAAACTACTGGCTACATTGATTAATTGAGAGTGTTATAGACTATTTTATATCCCGCTATTCTCACGGGATTGGAAGTAATTTTTATAATCATCTAGTAATTACATTGCGTCCCCAGTCATGACTTATGTGAAACGCACTCAATCCACAATCTACGTTTATAGGTTTTGTGTTAAAAAAAACTGTTCTTACACATTTTGTTTTACCTAAGTTCTTTATTATTAAAACCTAGAGAAATCTGATGATTTTTCTGCCTTTACCTAACCATATTATTGCTGTATCTATTATTAAGTTTCTTCACCGAATTTTTCATTATAAATTTGTCGATTATTTCTTTTGATACATGTAACTTTGGTACCTATTCACAGTCTAGAAATACAAACGAGAACTAAAAATAAAAGTAAAATAAATATAGTAATAAAATGACATTAAAATTGAAAATGTCTTAGTCAATTAGAATTTATTTCAAACAAACCGTTCGCGACTAGAAAAATATTTCGATGTAACCATTTGCGATTGCTATTTTGACTGGTTTTCAGTTACTTGACCGATTGCGACCAGACGCGACGAAATGATTTGTATGGGATTAAAATATTCTTTCATGTGGCAAAGTTTTTATTTAAAAAATGCCACGATATTTAAGTAATATTTACACATAGATGAACAACTAAAGACTACGGCGTACCTACCCGTCATATTATGTCAGATTGACTATGGTAATCAGTCAATCTAGCAAAGCTTGATATGTCAATGGATCGAGGAACGCCATCTTAGAACGCTTGGCGAACAGAACGGGCGTCCGCGAACCGCTCTGAATTGTACTATCATACTATTTTATGTTTAATTTGAGTTATTGTGATCATTAACAAAGTGTTTCGTTGAAAACTACGTGAATCTAGTTAAGTTAATTAATAATGCTGGTTTTCGTTGGATGACATTGTTCTTAATACTTACTGTGTCCACTTCCTAAATTGGTACAAAATGAGTAATGATGAAGGATATCCTGGCTTTTTATATGCATATTTACTTTTTACTACTAAGTCATATGTATCTTAGAATAAATCGTCTTATAATTACAATCATGATTGATCTTCACTTATTGCATAAGTACGTTTGATATTATATTATATTGTATATAATTATATATATATTATATTCATTTAAATATGTAAATAATTATATATTTGTGTATGTGCTCACCGCCTGGCATTGTAGCTGCTTTCCTTAGTGTCTACGAGTATGAAGAACAGAATGGGTCAAACTGAAATAGTCGTTAAGCCATCGATTGTAAGTTCAATTTTCAGTGCGCTTCAGTGCTTCGTCGTTCGGCCGCGAATATTTTTTTCGTCTGCATTTTTTTACTTACTTGTTCAATGTTGCATAATGATTATCGTTGCTTTATGACGCTTGAAGCTATGCGTTTTAATTTCTCTACTAGAATAGTATTTTGGAAATTTCCTTAAGAAGTTTCAAAAGTATATTTTTCAGAAATTCACACCATATTTACACCACAATCTTCAAAAATCATTGACTCACAACGCACATCATTACACTTTTTTTTTTGAAAACACAATTTTCATACTTACAAACATTCACACATTTTTTGTTTGTATAGGTACATGTAAGTTTTAAAGTACACAAATTAAATAGTACCTGGGTTATTTTATGTTCGGTTTTATGTACCTCGGCCCCAAAAACGTATATTTTTCATACTTACCGATTTTTTTCTAAACAATAATCCAATATTTCAGAAACTCAGATAAACTTCGAAACCTACAACTCAAATGCCTATGTCCTGGGAACCGAGCTTTTCTCGGACCTGGAACCTTGGATAAATCGATTCTTTGAGCCGAAAACAGCCCGCATACTAAATTTAATGAAAATTGTTGGAGCAGTTTCCGAGATCCTTGTACTTGTATACGGGCTGTTTTCCATCATTAGACCCTTTTTAATTGGTTCCTTTATGCGTAAGGATGGAGTAGGCTTGTCCAGCACCTACTACCCGTTTAGCTTAGACCTTCAGAATTAAAGTCGAGGTGTTGGCTTAGTGGTAAGCCAATACCGCTCTTTCCGAGATCCTATTATATATACATACAAAAATTGCTCGTTTAAATATATTAGATAGATATTGAAGGTGGCAATCCAGTACAAGTCATAAAAACATCACTGACCCATATCTTGGGGACTATGGAGCCTCGGACATTTAGAAGGCGGTGCGTGAAACCGAAGCTAATACGTAAAAGCCCTTTACAACAAGTTTAATGTCAAAGTATGACGACACCAAACCGGCAATTATCCCTGTCTGTGCTATAAAATGCAGCCAAAGAAAACCACTTTTGTGATAGGATAATAAAAATGAATCTGTCCAAAAAAAACAAAATCGTGCAATATTATTACACATAATAAACGAGGTACAGAACTTCCCTAATAATGATAAAAACTGTTCCAGATGGAGAAGATATTCAGTTACGCTTGGCGTGGTAAACGTGGTTTATCCGAAGACGGTACGGAGGATGGCAAACCTCACGACAACTTCGTGAATGACGACCAGGGCTTGCAGAGGAGGCATAATGTTGATACTTTCCTACAGGTTTGTCTACACTTATTTACGAATTTCAAAAATCTGTGCTTAAGAGGAAAGGGTAGCGGGGGCTCTCTCCAAACAAACGTAGTCGACTGTTTTCTTCCTGGATACTGACACTAGAGCAAATATTATTTATTATCACTGCCATGACCATGCCACTATGTTTTTTTTGTTTGTTTTTAAATTTTAATTTCTATGATAATTAGAAAAAGAAAAAACCAAAACATAGGGGCATAGTCACGGCAGTTATAAGCTATATGGTACAAAAATATTTGTGCTAGTGTCATTATCCAGGGAGGAAACATTCGACTACGTTTGTATGGAAAGAACGCCGGTACCCTTTCACCTTAACCTTATATTATATTAAAACACAATACTTGCGCGATTTAATTTTACCTGTGTCGCCATCTAGTAAAACAATAAAAACCTATCTAACATTATTGCATACGACTTAAGCATTAACGAATCTCTTACATATTTATATGAATATCTCCCTCACAAACCTAAAAAGAAAAAAAACGACTTCGTTCCAAACGCGTGTCCCACGCCACCATCATTATTTTTAAATTCAGCCTGTTGTGTTCCACTGTTGGGCAAAGGCCTCCCCCATTGCCCTCCATGTGATCCCGATCTGCATCCAGATCGTCGCACCATGCGCCACGTCGCTTTTTGGATCTACATTATACTATATAAATTTTATTTAACGAATAGACTACTGGGCCTATTTTAATCAAAATTGGTATGAAGATACATTGAATTTTGATTTGAGTTTTTGGAAGTCAAATTTTATGGTCCATTAAGACAAAAAAAAAAAATAAGTGGATGCCAATTGTTAAAAAAAATATGACACATCAAAACTGACGACATTTTTGGTCTATGATTAAAAGGCTTAAAATAACTTCTGCTCTCAAATGTTTCTCTGATTCAGATTCATTTCTTCGGCAAGAAAGGCACGAACGACTTGAAGTTCGAAGGTTTCAAGCAGTTCATGGAGAACTTGCAGTCTGAAGTTCTTGAGCTCGAGTTCCATGAGTTTTCCAAAGGTCAGTTTTTAAACCTTAAAATTATGTCTTAATACCTCTTACGCTGGTATACATATCTTCGGACATAAGTCGCAAAAGCAGACCTTTTTTGCAAATTTACCAATGACAACATCACACAGGCATTTCGCCGTTCGCCTGTCGCATCTACGCACTCCCAAATATCCTCATGGATAAGATTCATTCTCATCATGAATTTCCATGACGAAAAGCATTCTATTCCTCGTAACTTGTCGATTGAAGTGCAGGACGATCCCGACTGTTTTCTCAGCCATTTGACAACCACGATTGCAAAATTTACAAACCCGTGACAGTACGATGTACGGTTGTTTTTTTTGTTTTTTTTTTAATGCAAAAAATAAATCAGAACCTGATGGGTTTTAAGCATAAAACAAACTGTGAGAGACAGAATTTATTGAGACAGTCAAGCGGTACGTGTCAATACACCGATGGCGGCCATTATGGCGGCTAACAGAGAGAGTCCATAGACAAACCTAGACGAAGACAGATTACCATCTGTTATTTTGACTTTGTTGTTTTCAAGTTTACTGATATATTGTTGCCATTATATAAATCTATCTTTGTACTACAAATTCTATGAAAGTTAAAAAAAAACTCTGCTAAGTGCGATAGTAGGCATCCCGCTACGAAATCAATAATTGTAACAGCATACAAGCATTTACGCTTGTTAAGGCCTCTTTTGGAGAAGGCACAATGAAAATATTAATGAGCTTTAAATAAACTTTCCAGGTCAGGAAACAATATCGGAAGTGGAGTTCGCGAAGATCCTCCTCCGGTACACGTACCTCGATACGGATGAATATGACATGTACCTGGATAGGCTGTTGGATAGAATGAAGGACGAGCACGGAATCACCTTCGAAGAGTTCAAGACCTTCTGTCAGTTCCTCAACAACTTGGAGGACTTTACGATCGCCATGAGGATGTATACGCTTGCTGATCATCCCATTTCTAAAGGTACAATATACTCACAGCCTTTATACATCCTATCCTACTTATTGTTTGTTAATGACTGACGGATGAACGCACAGCCTGAACCGCTGATCGTATAGACCTGAAACTTGGAGTATTGACGTAGGCATCCGATAAGAAAATATTTTCTGAAATTCTCTTGTTGTCAGTTAAGTGTACAAACAAGATTTTATTTTTTTGCGGAATTTATTTCTGTATCAATTTCTTGATAATTGCGGGATTTGATAGATATGTTACATTTTCAAAGCTATCACTAAAAAAGAAATTCTTTGTTTGTTTAAGGCTTAATCCTAGTTTCTTTGTTTTGAACAATCTAGTTTTCAGTGTCACTAATTTGTGTTTATGTCTAGTGTTAATATTGTGGATATCAATTTTCGTTGTTATTGTTTGTAGACGAATTCCACCGTGCAGTGAAGATCTGCACCGGTATATCCCAGTCGGAGCACCTCGTGAGCACCGTGTTCGCTATATTCGACGCGGATGGCGATGGTCTGCTCTCTTACAAGGAGTTCATTGCTATCATGAAGGATCGACTCCATCGGGGATTCAAGGTATGTACCAGTGCTGCCACCTTAAAAAAAAATTACCCTAGGATTTTATTACCCCTTTTTTTTAAATAATTGATTAGTTAACTATTAGCTATACTACTGCACAGTTTTCAAACATAGAAAGAAAGAAAGAAAAGCATTTATTGAGTACAAACACAAGAAGGAATAAATGAACATGACAATGAAAATTAATTACATTCAAAACAAAATAGTGATAAAGAAAAAACAACATAAATGAGGAGTCGTGTGCTGAGCCAAATGGGTCGATCTCAGCTAAAAACTGCAGCCAAGCGTGCTTAACTGCAGCGCTTGTCTCCCGGTCAGACCCATCTAGCTAGAGTTTATTTAGCCGCCCCTCGTGACAGCAACAGAAGAGTCGTTCGATTATATGCATCCATAGGTGTCTGGGCTTCTATGTCATCTGTAGTGATTTTTTTCTTGAATTCGTACATTTCATTCGAAAACGTTTTCAACATTGCGTATGTCAGAGTAAATGTAACGCAAATTAATAATTTCTTCTTTTAGTTTTTTCCCCTTTGTTGCTGCCACTAATCAGTTTAACCGACAAAAAAAGAAGGAGGTTCTCAATCCGTCGCGTATATATTTTGTTATGTCTCAGGCGATTGAGATTTTTATTAACATTTTCTTTGTTCCAGTCTTATGCCAAAAACGAAGGATGGGAAGCGTTCAAATCTTGCGTGAAACAAGAAATGAAGAGCGCCGTTTAATCTAGTTCAAATCGATACCAGTAGAGTAGTTAATTGCCATGTTAATCTAAAACGAATATGTAATATGTTTTACACAAAATCTCGAAGAATTTTAAAAGGTAGGTTGAATTTTCAAAATTAGTTCGCCTAGCCCTTTCGTATTAGACACTCTTTTTTGAAAAACATTGTATAACAGACAAAATAATTAAATTTAAATTAAAAAAATAATATTTTATCTGTTGTACAATATTTAATATATTTGTTTGAGGCAGGAATTAAACCCTGAACCTTCTGTTTCGCAGGCGGTTGTTCGCCCGCTGCGCCACAGAGGTCGTATAGTTCGATAAAATTTATAAATTATTGTACTTGAATATTGTTACCAGGTCTAAACGAATCTCTTTAATCACTTTAATGCTTTTTGAATCTAGTTAGGGTTCCGGACCCAAAGGGTGAAAACGGGACCCTATTACTATTAGTAATTGCTTATTAATAATATAAAAATGAATTGCTGTTCGTTAGTCTCACTAAAACTCGAGAACGGCTGAACGGATTTATCTTATCTTAGTCTTGAAATGTTCGTAGAGGTCTAGGGAAGGTTTAAAAGGCGAGAAAAAAATCGAATAATTTCCGGGAAAACCCTATCAATTCCTACGGGATCGGGACTTACGCGGGTGAAACCGTGGGGCGCAGCTAGTTAATAATTATTTTTAACTAATGGTTGTTTTCAGTGTATTATTTTTGTTTTCTAATTTATTAATAATATTGGTTGTTACTTAGTCACACTAAGAAATAGTAAGGCCTAAATCGATGGCCTAATATTTGACATAATATTATACTAATTTATTTAAATGGTTGTGCAATTAAATAGTATATTGTGGCACTAGGGGGAAAAACATGTTTTTCAGATTGTGCATTCTGCATAGAATTTTACAAATAATTAATTAGAAAATATGTTTTTTACCTAAGTGCTTTTCAATAGTAGCGAGAAAAAATAAAATCTGGCCATTTGAATCCACAAATAACAAAAAAATATAGTGGCTATATTCAAATACCATTCGTCCTGACGGAGATAAACTATGAAAGTAAGACTCCAAATAGTAGGGTAAGTGCTAGGAAGAGAGAGACAAAAATAATCAAAGCCTATACTTGGTTTTTTCTTTGTTGGCCAATTAAATGCCTCCATTAACGGGTGGAAATATTACTACTTTCTATACCACGGGTGCAAAGCGACCGTTTACTAGAAAGGATGACTACAGTATTTTGTAACTCTATTTTAATAGATATTTATTTGGTGCAAATTAATATAATTTGCGATCTTGTTTACCTACCTAGTCAAGATGTTAGGTTTGCCGTTTTTCTATTTACAAGCGTAACAAAATATTATAAAAACTAGTCATTTAATATTAAGAGTAATTTTTTTTTCACTTCACTGTTATAAATATTCTAGAACCTTCTACTTGGTTTATGTACTTAAATCTACTTGCATAAATTGTTAAAACCATAGAGTACCCCTTATCAGTGGCGTAGCTAGCTAGTGGGTGGCACCCGGGGCGAATAATGTAAGTTTCACCCCATAACTTAAATTTAAATTACTTTTTAGGCAAAAGAACTTGTCTTTTTACTATTCTTTACCTCAAAAACATAATATTTTCTTGAATCCTCATGAAATTTACTTGGAAATTATAAGTTTACCCATCTTCGAAGCTAGGTAGGTTTTCTTACTATTATACAAGTAAATTTAGAAAATTTTTTGACTTCCGGTGAAAAATGTACTCGACTAAGGTCTAATCCTACAATAAAAAAATAAAAATGGACTATGGTAAGTTACTTTTTACTTGTAATTAACAAAAAAATACATTTTTTGTATGTATGCCAATGTTGAAATTTCTTTCGTGAAACGGGGCTCGTGTGTCACCCCTTAACGGGTGACACCCGGTGCGGACCGCCCCCGCCGCCCCCCTCTCCTAGCTACGCCACTGCCAATTATTAGATGCCGCATATAGAATAAAAGATGCCCGCAACATGTTCTTGCTTTAGTTAATTGTTTGCGTAACTTTCTTGCTTCTGTTAGCATAAAAACGTTAATGGGTCGTTATATGCTAACTATGCTATGACCCATTACATTTCTGTTTCTAGTTTCAAGTAATGGTTAAGATTCTATGGACAAGTTACTACAGCAAGTACGTGTTGCGCGCATCTGTTGTTCTATCTATTCGGGGGTGATCTAAGTTTTTTATACATACTGGCTGCCAAAAAAAATTGACCCACCCTTTCAATTTGTTTCAAATTCGATTTACTAGAGTATTGCATTATGTGATTTATATCTTATGCATAAAAAAAGAGTTGAGTAGGTTTAAGATGTTGTCTTGAAGACGAGAGAGCTTCGCTGGAGATCCGAATAGGGAAGTGGTTGGTCACTCATTAGCCTCAACCATGTATTGGTCTATTCTTTTGGCGGCCAGTGTTTTTTTATTACCAAATTTACCTACTTGTTATTTTCTGTGTGCCTTTTGTCTGAATAAAGCATTATCTATATAATCTTTCATTTAAATACAGGCAGTAGAACTATTTGAGTTCGCCCGGGGAAGTACTGCCGCCACGCCTATTTCTGTCGGCACGGCAGTCAGTGTTAGCTTCACTGCTGTGTTCCGACTAGAAGGGTGTGGATGCCGGTTTAAACATAATTTATCAATAAAAACATCTGGAAGAGCAAAAGCATCTTCCAGAATTACTATAATTCCTCATTCTTTCTTGTGCTAAGTACATACAAATATTTCTAATGACGTTTAAAAAATAGATATCTTCCAATCTAAAATAAAACACTTATTTGTTTAAAACTAAAGCGCTTCTTAATATATCCTCCATTGGTTTATACTGCTTCTTTTAAATTGGAGGAGCTGCTGAGTTTTTAATAGTGTTTTGCATCAACAGAGTTTCCTGCGTCGACCTATCCAGTTTCTCTTACTAGCAACATACCCACTGGGAACGTTGCAAATATATCCTCCATTGGTTTATGCTGCCTCTTTTTAAAAAAGGAGAAGAACTAAAATTGTTTCATATTCAATGCGATTTTCATCAACAGAGTTTTCTGCGTCGACCTATCCAGTCATTACAACTATCAACATTCCCACTGGAAAAGTTCTAAATATATCCTCCATTGGTTTATGCTGCCTCTTAAATATTAAGAGCTATACTAATAGAAGTTAGAATAATTGTTTCATATTCAATGCGATTTGCATCAACAGACTTTCCTGCGTCGACCTATCCAGTCTTTCTTACTAGCAACGTTCCTACTGGAAAAATTCTAAATATATCATACATTGGCTTATGCTGTCTCTTAAATATTAAGAGCTATAGTAATAGAGGTTAGAATAATTGTTTCATATTCAATGCGATTTGCATCAACAGACTTTCCTGCGTCGACCTATCCAGTCTTTCTTACTAGCAACGTTCCTACTGGAAAAGTTCTAAATATATCATACATTGGCTTAGGCTGTCTCTTAAATATTAAGAGCTATACTAATAGAAGTTAGAATAATTGTTTCATATTCAATGCGATTTGCATCAACAGACTTTCCTGCGTCGACCTATCCAGTCTTTCTTACTAGCAACGTTCCTACTGGAAAAGTTCTAAATATATCATACATTGGCTTAGGCTGTCTCTTAAATATTAAGAGCTATACTAATAGAAGTTAGAATAATTGTTTCATATTCAATGCTATTTGCATCAACAGACTTTTCTGCGTCGACCTATCCAGTCTTTCTTACTAGCAACGTTCCTACTGGAAAAGTTCTAAATATATCATACATTGGCTTATGCTGTCTCTTAAATATTAAGAGCTATAGTAATAGAGGTTAGAATAATATTCAATGCGATTTGCATCAACAGACTTTCCTGCGTCGACCTATCCTGTCTTTCTTACTAGCAACGTTCCTACTGGAAAAGTTCTAAATATATCATACATTGGCTTATGCTGTCTCTTAAATATTAAGAGCTGTAGTAATAGAGGTTAGAATAATTGTTTCATATTCAATGCGATTTGCATCAACAGACTTTCCTGCATCGACCTATCCAGTCTTTCTTACTAGCAACGTTCCTACTGGAAAAGTTCTAAATATATCATACATTGGCTTATGCTGTCTCTTAAATATTAAGAGCTATAGTAATAGAGGTTAGAATAATTGTTTCATATTCAATGCGATTTGCATCAACAGACTTTCCTGCGTCGACCTATCCAGTCTTTCTTACTAGCAACGTTCCTACTGGAAAAATTCTAAATATATCATACATTGGCTTATGCTGTCTCTTAAATATTAAGAGCTATAGTAATAGAGGTTAGAATAATTGTTTCATATTCAATGCGA
Source organism: Idaea straminata (assembly GCA_951213275.1). Taxonomy (NCBI): domain Eukaryota; kingdom Metazoa; phylum Arthropoda; class Insecta; order Lepidoptera; family Geometridae; genus Idaea; species Idaea straminata. The sequence continues at coordinate 2,983,382 of OX577862.1, forward strand.
TTTGCATCAACAGACTTTCCTGCGTCGACCTATCCAGTCTTTCTTACTAGCAACGTTCCTACTGGAAAAGTTCTAAATATATCATACATTGGCTTAGGCTGTCTCTTAAATATTAAGAGCTATACTAATAGAAGTTAGAATAATTGTTTCATATTCAATGCGATTTGCATCAACAGACTTTCCTGCGTCGACCTATCCAGTCTTTCTTACTAGCAACGTTCCTACTGGAAAAGTTCTAAATATATCATACATTGGCTTAGGCTGTCTCTTAAATATTAAGAGCTATACTAATAGAAGTTAGAATAATTGTTTCATATTCAATGCGATTTGCATCAACAGACTTTCCTGCGTCGACCTATCCAGTCTTTCTTACTAGCAACGTTCCTACTGGAAAAGTTCTAAATATATCATACATTGGCTTATGCTGTCTCTTAAATATTAAGAGCTATAGTAATAGAGGTTAGAATAATTGTTTCATATTCAATGCGATTTGCATCAACAGACTTTCCTGCGTCGACCTATCCAGTCTTTCTTACTAGCAACGTTCCCACTGGAAACGTTCTAAATATATCCTCCATCGCACAGTGGAACCCCGCCATACATGGTAGCGCTCAAAACCCGTTAGTTGTTTATAAAGTCGAATAAAACGATTTATTTACTAAATATGTTTATATGTACAAAAAAATAAGATAACTTGAGATAAAAAAAGTCCTTTTTACTAGCTGCGCCCCGCGGTTTCACACGCACAGGTCCCGATCCCGGTCCCGGGGAAATCTCAGGATAAAAAAATATCATTTATTTTAATCCAGGTCTACAGCTATTCGCATACCAAGTTTCAACACAATCGGTTCAGTAGTTTTTGCGTGAAAGAGTAACAATCATCCATACATTCACACGTCCTTACAAGCTTTCGCATTAATAAATATTAGTAAGATAAACCTAGTTGTCATCAGTCAACAATGCAATTGCCTCAGGATCCAATAATTTTCGATCAAGTACAGGCAGTGGACGTGTATTTGTAATTATTGGATCGGAATAAATTAAAAGTCTATTAAACACATCCTTCATATTGTTTTCTCTGGAACACTTCCTGCTGTAGCGCTCACGATATATTTTAAAATCTTTATTTCTATATATTATTTCTATATTTCTATATATATTTCTTATTTCTATAAATATATATATATTAAATATGTTACGCGATCATTCGAAGACGTATTAACCGCTTGAGATGATTCTTTTTGTGTTAGAAAGCTGGGTCCTATAAAAATTTGGTGAAAATTTTGATGAGAATCTTCGGAGTGATTAACAGAATTAAACCTCGATAGTGCAGTAAATTGTTCAGTTTTAAAGATCTACCAGTAGAATCGACTTTAAACTAACTAAGATTGATGGTGCATCTAAAACCACCTTCTCATTAGAAAACTCCTCAATGAATTACGATATTGAAAAAAACAACAAAAACACATTTGCCTGAACTAGGAGGTTCCTGTGTTTCGGTCTAATAAGGGGTTATATTAATCTATACTAATATTATAACGCGCTAATCTCAGGAACTACTGGTTCAATGGAGATAAATAAAATTTCATTGTATTATTCCTTAGTTTCATCCCAACTGGAGGTAATTGTTCAGTTCTTCTAACATTAATACATGAGGTAAGAGGTAATTTTGGCCCTATAAGTTCACTTAAATTATCTTTCAAGTCTCTCCAGACAGAAATTGCATCTCCTTCTTCGTAGGGTATGGATATTCCTAGATTCTTCGAAAAATCCCGAGGGAGTAATTTATTCCACTCAAATGAATTTTCTCCAGTCATTGTCGGAAGTCGTAAAATCCCTGATATTTGAGATTTTGTGAACTTATTAGTTTTTTTTGAGGAGATGAACTAAAAATGTCCGCCAGTAATAAGCCTGGCGAGTTATACTATCTGTAGAAAAAACTGTAAAAGTAGCAGTAGTAAAACATAGTGTAATATGTTGATTTATATATTTCTTTAGTCCTACAGCTAACAGTCTGGAGAATCCTGATATTTGGGTCATTTCTGAATGTTTCATAAGATCTAAGTTAAAATATTGGGTAAATTCATGAAGCCTGTCACTGTTCATGATTAAATATGAGAGATGGTCCATCATATCTTTAGGAAACTCAGAAGTACGAGACAATATATAATCATAAAACTGTCTATTCTCTTGTAAACATCCAACTAGTAAGTAATTAATATCACAATTCCTAAATTCAGACATCAAATTACTACTGAGTCTTCCAGTGACTTCTTCTGTCTTTGGATTTCCATAAGATTCGAGTGTATTGTGTACATCAAAATCATAAGATCTTGATGTCGCAATTTTCCTCCCTAATGATAGGTAAAGACATTCCAAGAACACAAAGTTGGATGCAATTTGTCATGTCAAAATTAACTAAACTAGATTTTGGGAGATCAATCATCATCTTCGAACGATAATCCATTGCTTGCCGATCTATATTAATAGGTTAATTCACGATTTGATAAGTACATTTAGGACAGTCTAGTACAACTGCATAGGTATCCCATATAGGATATCCATGGTATGCGAGTTCTGTGATATAATTCTGTATAAATAAAAACAATTCTTGGAAGAATATGTTATAATCTTCATTACCTCTAAGGGCTTTTCCTAATTGATTGGTATTTATGTTGATGTGAGTTGCAAGATTAGTAGTCAGAGCAAAGAGTGCTGATCTCTTCTGTGAAGAGGCTTTAAAACGATGCTCATAACTACCCCCATAGTTCTTCCCACACCAATCTTCAAGAGGTGTTTCTGAAAATATTCTGGGGAGAGTTTTAAGTTTATCATCTATTATTCTGCGAATCATGCCTAATAATGGACTACAATAGAACAAAAAGTTTGAAATAGAAAGACAGAAAATTCTAAATTATGGATAAAATATAGCAATTCCGAAAACATTTCTAAGGACTAAAACCTTAGAAATGTTTTCGAAATCGCTATATTCTCCACGATTCAAACCTCTTTGGTCCCATATGCGTAGTTAACACGTTACTACATGCAGTCCGAGCTCGTAACTTGCGATAGAGTCACCCTGCGTGGGCGCACACCCGCACGGGAACAGATTGACTCGTCTTCTCGATACAGATGTAATGTGTAAATTATTCCGTGGCATGGCGTGGTTGCGAAAATCTTACTTAGTTTGGAAGTGGGATTTTGTTTTGTTTACAAAACTCTATCGGATGGGTTTTTTAACAGATTTCAAAAAAGGAGTCGGTTCTCAATTCGACTGTGTGCTTTTTTAACAGACTTCTAAAAGTCAATGCGACAGTTTTTTTTGTAAATATGTTACGCGATCATTCGAAGACGTATTAACCGCTTGAGATGATTCTTTTTGTGTTAGAAAGCTGGGTCCTATAAAAATTTGGTGAAAATTTTGATGAGAATCTTCGGAGTGATTAACAGAATTAAACCTCGATAGTGCAGCAAATTGTTCAGTTTTAAAGATCTACCAGTAGAATCGACTTTAAACTAACTAAGATTGATGGTGCATCTAAAACCACCTTCTCATTAGAAAACTCCTCAATGAATTACGATATTGAAAAAAAACAACAAAAACACATTTGCCTGAACTAGGAGGTTCCTGTGTTTCGGTCTAATAAGGGGTTATATTAATCTATACTAATATTATAACGCGCTAATCTCAGGAACTACTGGTTCAATGGAGATAAATAAAATTTCATTGTATTATTCCTTAGTTTCATCCCAACTGGAGGTAATTGTTCAGTTCTTCTAACATTAATACATGAGGTAAGAGGTAATTTTGGCCCTATAAGTTCACTTAAGTAAATTATCTTTCAAGTCTCTCCAGACAGAAATTGCATCTCCTTCTTCGTAGGGTATGGATATTCCTAGATTCTTCGAAAAATCCCGAGGGAGTAATTTATTCTACTCAAATGAATTTTCTCCAGTCATTGTCGGAAGTCGTAAAATCCCTGATATTTGAGATTTTGTGAACTTATTAGTTTTTTTTGAGGAGATGAACTAAAAATGACCGCCAGTAATAAGCCTGGCGAGTTATACTATCTGTAGAAAAAACTGTAAAAGTAGCAGTAGTAAAACATAGTGTAATATGTTGATTTATATATTTCTTTAGTCCTACAGCTAACAGTCTGGAGAATCCTGATATTTGGGTCATTTCTGAATGTTTCATAAGATCTAAGTTAAAATATTGGGTAAATTCATGAAGCCTGTCACTGTTCATGATTAAATATGAGAGATGGTCCATCATATCTTTAGGAAACTCAGAAGTACGAGACAATATATAATCATAAAACTGTCTATTCTCTTGTAAACATCCAACTAGTAAGTAATTAATATCACAATTCCTAAATTCAGACATCAAATTACTACTGAGTCTTCCAGTGACTTCTTCTGTCTTTGGATTTCCATAAGATTCGAGTGTATTGTGTACATCAAAATCATAAGATCTTGATGTCGCAATTTTCCTCCCTAATGATAAAGACATTCCAAGAACACAAAGTTGGATGCAATTTGTCATGTCAAAATTAACTAAACTAGATTTTGGGAGATCAATCATCATCTTCGAACGATAATCCATTGCTTGCCGATCTATATTAATAGGTTTTCACGATTATTCACGATTTGATAAGTACATTTAGGACAGTCTAGTACAACTGCATAGGTATCCCATATAGGATATCCATGGTATGCGAGTTCTGTGATATAATTCTGTATAAATAAAAACAATTCTTGGAAGAATATGTTATAATCTTCATTACCTCTAAGGGCTTTTCCTAATTGATTGGTATTTATGTTGATGTGAGTTGCAAGATTAGTAGTCAGAGCAAAGAGTGCTGATCTCTTCTGTGAAAAGGCTTTAAAACGATGCTCATAACTACCCCCATAGTTCTTCCCACACCAATCTTCAAGAGGTGTTTCTGAAAATATTCTGGGGAGAGTTTTAAGTTTATCATCTATCATTCTGCGAATCAGGCCTAATAATGGACTTGTTTTATCCATTCGTTCTAAGTAAGTTAGTATGTAATATAATTTTATTACAGACAGTTGGATTTGGAGAGGCTACAGTTAGTTTCGGTTTTGTCATCTTCTCTGGAGTTGAAGATCCTAGATATGGTGGATAGGGACCTCGCGTTTGAAATGCAACTTTTCCATCTGTTTTTAATGCATGTGGGCCTTTTTTACTACAAATAACAATTATTATTTTAGATAGGTTTTTACTTAGGCGGTAGGAATAAAGTGGCCTACACTCATAAAACATATGAGGGATGGAGAGGAAGAGGACGACCTAAGAAAAGATGGATGGACTGCGTGAGACAAGACATGAGAGAGATGAAAGTTAACGATGAGAAGACGACTAATAGGAGTGAATGGAAGAAGACGACATACTGCGCCGACCCCAAATAAATTGGGATAAGGGCAGGAAGATGATGATGATTCATAAAACATAAATCCGGCATTGCTCTCATTACCACTCATAGTTTTGAAAATAACACGGAAAGGACAATTAATATCAGAGATAAGACAAATGAATAAAGCGAGGCAAAGTAGGTATACAGAGTAATAACAATGTCAGACTCGATTTTGTACTGAAAGTACAAGATATTTGGCATCCCTGGTTAAAAAGAGTCCGGCATGTGGCAAACCTGAACCGCACACTAGGCACTCTGTTGCCAGCTCACCCACTCGTTCGACCACCGACCGATTCGAGCAACAAGTCAGAGTTTGTTTCACGCGCCCTTATAAACATTTCAAAATTTATTGTTAAAAACAGGGACTCCCAATCGCATTTAGTTTTAGTGGTTATTGTCTTAGTGTCTAGTTGGAATGTGTAAGTGCAGGGTAGATGCAATGATGCTAGATTAGTGCATGCGAAGACACGATTTTAGCGCGCCCCTCACGATCCTCGCGCCCTAGGCTGCAGCCTAATTAGCCTAAGGGTAAATCAGGCCCTGATCCTGCCTTAACCTCAGCGCCTCCTTCGCCTCTCCGGACTGTGCCCAACAGCATGTTGCTATGGCGTGTGTGCGCTCCAAGAGCTACAGCGTAGTCTTGAAGCGTCTGAGAATTTTGCTCGCCTACCATTTTCGGGCCTTCTGCAGGCAGCTTGAAAATCCTGCCTCTAAAGCCAGCTTTATTATCATGATAGTTGATATGGTCCAAGCTTTTGCCGCATCCCTTCGAAGTCCCCCAATTGATCATAATGACAAAAGTCTCCGTCTAGTGGTTCCCTATTTGGTCCAATTTCGGGTAGCATTAATCTTGAGCTTAAATCTATTGAACCATAAATATGAGTCGGAATAGAGATAAGACCTACCATGAAGTTTGTCTAATTCATTAAATAAGTATTTGTTAAAACTGTGTCTCTGTAACTGATTCCATTGCGAGATCAAGACATTATAATTTCCGTTGTGAGATATCTTTGATGCAATTCGATCCATTCTCTTTGCTACCTCCAACTCTGTATTTGTCATTGTTTGTTCTTTTATAAAGGGTAAAATATTGTCACTGAGTGATTTCTCTAGACATACCTGCATGAGCCTCATTTTTCAAAATATTTCTGAGTGTTCTCTTAGTGATGAATGCGCCTTCAGTTTTTCTAATTGAAGCTTGTTCGATAAATCTTCGAATGGTTCTGGTTTTCATTGTACGGGAGTGTTTTTAGTTGCATCTGAACTTAAACAAGCTGTTGCTGCCAGTGTATCAATAGATTTATTTTAAATTGGTACCAGGACCTTTGTGCTCTGACGAAAAGAGGGTTTTTGCGGATTGGTATCCTTGTACAGCGTGATGATGTCTTGAATATTCCTTTCGGTCACGACGCGGCGAGACACCTTCGAGTAGCGCTTGTTCAGCAACGCCTACAGCCAGTGCTGCCACATTCCAAATCTGTATCGATAAGTAAAAACTCCGAATAAAATCTGAATGAGAACATGAAGCTAAAATTTGTATAAAATCTGGAATATTTATTTTTAATATTATTTATGCCTAATATATTATGAGATAACTAGGTAAGCTGACAAGATAAAGACTTAATATCAATTATACATATTTTTATTAATTTTGGAAAACAAATCGCGACTTTATATTTATAACATGGCTCATTGCATGTAATTGCTTGGTCAAAAGTAGACGCTCCATCATTTCAGTACATAAACGGTTTTTCTTTTTGGTTTTGATTATTGCAGAAAATATTAATTCAACCGCAGCACTGGAGTGAGGTAGGCACGATAAATGCAGAAACCAGTTAGTTAAGAGTCGGATATTATAACAAACCATCACTGTATTCTGCATAAATAACTTGATGCCTAAATCGTGATTCCAGAAAGCTATCTCGGTATCTAATTTTTGTGTATTTTGTCCGATTATCTTGGGAAACGCATCCTCATCCTAAAATCTGTATAAGACCAAAGCCAAATCTTTAATCTTTATTGGTGATCTGAAATCTGCATACGTACGGATAAATCTGTATTTATGGAAACACTGCCTACAGCAACAGCTTGGCAGTCGCAATTTTATTCTCGCTGAAGTTCGTTGCGCAGATCTGAATAGTAGAAACGTCTATCACATCCAGTTTCTGTAGTAGGAACGCCAGCAATTCGTTAACTATAAGTTGGTTACTCATAGTGACTAAGCTTACGCTGCGCTCATCGACACAAATACTTGCAGTAGGGATTAGAGTGGAGTTTATAGTTTGAAATTATATCAAGTCGTTTAACCCGGCTGTACTCGCTAGGTATTTAGAAATATGAACACTCGCTACCGGGTAATAAATACCGCAGATTTGAAATGCCATTATTTTCGAAAATACGTTAAAGGTTTTAATATTTGACAATGTATTTATATTATTGGTACTACTGTCTATAAATAAAACAAAAAATGAAAGTGTTAGTGTTTAATTATTTGTAATTAGAGCTTATCCTAAAACAACTATAAAAATTCATTATTTTTTTAGTAATCTCACAAAATCAACAATAATAAAAAAAAATACATACATATTTGGCCAAATCGACATCGATATCAAAAATAAACTAGGTACACTCGTAAAATACTAAAAAATAATGATACCCTTATAGTGAGTGAACATTGAAAAAATCAACACTAAACAAACTGTTCTAAATGTTTTCCTGGACACGTAACTACTTCACTCTATCATAGCAATCCTCACATATTGGGATTGTATGTTCGCGGCATATCTTTTTGAAACATAATTCACAAACTGTTTTCGTTTTCCGATCCTTCTTCCATTTACATACAGCACAGCGAGAAGATGAAACAGGCGGACGCGACCTGGATGAGTTGGCGTTGGCAGATGCGTTTTCTTCATTCGAGCCATCACTGATCATGTACTTTATTTTAGTTATATATGATGACAAATTAGGTACCGATAATCGTTTTTTAACCTGCGGCATCACAAGACTCAAAGCCAAATCTTTTAAGGCTATTCTTCTCTGGACCATGACCGCTCCGCTATGTTCTTTATTTGCTTTTACTATAACGTACGCATTGATGCCACTGACGTTCAGAAGACCATAGAAGAGTACCAATGGCCATCTTTTGGTTGTCCTTGACACGGAGTAGGTAGCACACATCTCATCCACAACATCGACACCACATTTTGTTCTGTTATAGTCCAAAATCATTTCAGGCTTTTAGTTTTCTTCAGAACTTTTCTTGCCGTCATGATGCATAGTTGAAGCCAAGAGCACTACTTTATTTTTCTTTGGGACATATGAGACTACAGTATAGTCTTTCTGAAAGCCAAAAAGGGAATTGTGAATATCTCGGCCCTTAGTTGTCGTAAAAACAGGTGAGATTTCAGCTTTGTTCTTCCTCAAAGTGCCGTGTGCTGTCAATCCATAATCATTGAGCAAGTCACTCAATAGGGGAAAACTGGTGAACCAGTTATCCATTACTACGTTTCGGTGGCTGTTTTTTATAGGTTCTACCAAACGCTTGACAAGATCTCTTGGTGAATTGCTGTGATCGTATGGACCGTCATTCTTTCCAACGTAGACTTCCATGTTATTGGTATAAAAGGTTCGCGCGTCAGCCATTACTAAAACTTTTATGCCATATTTACCAGGCTTGCTGGGTGTATATTGCCTGAATGGACAACGACCACGTGTCTTCTCTAACTTTTCAACAATCGTTACGTCGTTTCCAACAGCGTAATATTGTTTGAAATTGTCATTGATGTCTTGGAAAATCTCTCGAAAGGGTGCCAATTTATCCATTTGTCTTCTTTCAACTCATGTTCTAATATCGTCGAATCGCAAATTTCGCAGTAAAAAATGGAACCTCTCTCGTGACATGGTGGATATACATACATCGCAACCACTTCCATCCTTTTCCCAGAGATCTCTTGTGTTCAGGTGACCGCTTCTCAGTCTTCCGCAGAAATAAAGTAATCCTAAAAGAGCTTACAATCGCGTTCTCTTGAAAATTTAGATCTCTGCTCTTGAATGTAAATATTAGTGTAAAAGACTATCTTTTGGAGACAAGTTTCCGGAATCATAAGATTCCAGGCTTCTAACATCGATGTACAAGATCTTCCTTCGCCAATAGGTCCTGGTAAATGATAGACAATATTATGGGATCTTGTCGTTGCGTTGGCGCCAGAACATGCCATTGAGTAGTTCTATCTTTACCAGTAAACTTTCCGCGCTTCAGGTACTTCAATGGCACATCTTCTAAATATTCTTCATCTGTAGGATGAAGTTCTTCATATTCTTCAACTTCTGTATCTGAAGGTAGATGATCAAAAACATTTTCTGTATCTGAAACCGAGTCTGAACTATCAGCTTCCTGCTCAGTTTCACTTTCGTGTTCACTATTCTCTTCAAAATCTTCTATTTCTGATACATTTTCTTCTCCGCTGTTTTCTCCTTGAAGCAGTTCTTCTATTAAACTATCTTGTAAAGAAATATTCATCTTGTTATAGCTCTAAAACAAAAAATATAATCGTAAACATATCAAAAAATAATATAACAAGGAACGTCGCTACCGGGTATTTTTTACCCATACTCACTTTACACGTCCTCCATTAACAAGCGCCGCGCGCAAATTGGCTGCCCCGCGGAGTGAGGGTGTGTAAGCTATCGGCTCGAAGGTACTTAGAATCTTGGGTTGCCAGAATGCGTAGAAAAAAAATACACACAATTTTTAGTGGCCTGTGGTATTTTTTACCCAGTAGCGAGTACTGCCGGGATGTTTAAGTATTATAATCAGTCTCTCGTAACAAAAGTCTTAATGAATCACTATGTATTACAAGAAATCACAGGTAAACTTAAACTACTTTTAAATGACTACCTTTAAACAAAATCAACAAATATGCCTAATAAAAAAAAAAATGTTATAAAAATATATTTAGGAACTGTACTTTGTTTAAGTCACTGCTACTGTTACTACTCCTATTCCAAATTGAGTGCAGTCTTATAATAGGAATTAACATAGTTAGTAGGAATTATATTCTTTTCGATTAACTCCATAATGTCTCTTTTTTGTTTTCAGCCAAAGGTTGTTTTCCTGTATACGCTTTAACCAACAGTGGAGAAAAGCTTTGATCTTTGTAGCGCCTTGAACGATTTCGAACACAGACCATCTTAAAATCAGTCTGTTCAAACGACGTTTTATAGAAGAAAGTGAAATGAAGATGTTGCTTGTCAACGCGTAATTGTTTTATGTCGTTCCATTTTAGTTGATTATTGTCCTCATCTACATTGAAATTATTGCCCCAAGCTTCCTGAAGAACTTTAAGTTCGTAAAAATCGTTGTATGTGAGTTCCATTAATTGGTATGGCTTTCCTGTTTTTTTGGCAGCTCGAATTAAAGTAGCATATTGCTGTGGGCAATAAATAGGGCCAGATCTTAAGTGTTTTATTTGTTTTTCTATGACGCTGTGGACGTTGTCCCTTCATTCTGTGAATGTCCACGAATACAAAATTTATGGGTTATAGAATTGACTTTTAGATGATTAACTGCATGAGCATAGATGGATAGTAAATATTTGTTTTTTGCTGCCCACAGCAATTATCGCTATAAAATATAATGTCCACGTCTGTATCAGGACTCTTTTCAAGTAACATTTCAATGTATTTAAGGACACAGCTTCCTATCTCAACTGCACCTCGCTTGGCTTCGGTCTCGTCCCAGAAAAAACAAACAACATCCTTCGCATATAGGTCACTAACGGTAAAATTTAGGCAGTTTATTCTAGATTTATAAAAAAAAGGGAGACTTGGCCCTTAGGAACCTGCATGACTGCCTGCAAATCGTATACTGCTACGACGACATCTTTATTATTTTTGTCAGCTTCTTTTTCCAATCTGGACAATTCCTTTTCTTTGATGTGGTTGTTATAATTGTCACGGATTTTAGCCTTGCCTTCATCATCTGCATTTTTATAAGTTTCGCACAAGTCGCACAGGTCTTTCTTGGGTATATAAAAAGAGATATTAAACTCCTCGTTGAATATCCTACTGAAAGTTGAAGCTGTAGCAGGAGTTAAATTGTTTTGCTCCCGGAGGGTTTTATAATCTCGATACAAGTCTGCCAAACATTTATCACTGGAGATATATTCTCTTGAAGTCTGAGCTCTCAGATAGTGGGACTCTATTCTAGGAATAGAATTTATGAAATTAGTCACACTATCTTTTATTTCAGAGTCTATTTTGCGTTGCTTACCGTGCTTACCCCGTGCATCAGGCTCTATAAAATTATCGCCCGTTTTCTTTGAAAGCGCCGTCTTAACCTTCCTGTACTCGCGCCAAATTGTGTAACACCGATACCCGCGCACGGTCTCACGGACCGAAACTTTACAGGCTGTAGTTTTGATTATTTTAGAGAAAACCTTGTAAAACTTCGTGGTTTATTTAAAGTTAGGGATGTGTTTAATTGAATAAAACGACATAGTATGAAATTATTTGTATTTATTATTGTTTAACAGTTTTCAGAAATAGCTGTTGAAAAAAGTCAGTAATTCTTACATACTACGAAAAAGTGAACCAAAATCAAAATTCTTCCAAAACAAAACATAAAGATCTTCTTATATCTTCTATATAACAGTTCTAGGAACAAAAAAGAAAACCTAATCATCTTGAGATTGATTAGTATAGCAATCAAGGCAGACCATAACCGCGTATTCCAAACAAAAATATTTTTGGCAAGTAATGCAGTTGTAACGCGTTATACGGTCTCGAGGTACAAAAGCTACAACGGCCTTGGCCTAGATTCTTAGCAGTACCTGATGATTCTGGACCATCAAGTTTGCAGATTTCAGCACATCTTTGTCTTATAACTCTCGGTAAACACGTAGTTCCCGCCCGTCTTCTCAAATGTGCTTCAATGAGTTCATAGGACAGCTTTTCCAGAAAAACTCTTTTGGAACTTTTTTGTTTGGATTATTTTGAGCATAAATAATATATAAATTAATTCCTGCGACATTCATCAGGCTATAAAAAAACCACCATAGGCCATCTGTTAGTACCTCTAGCGACATTATACGTTTCACACATTTTGTCAACGGTATCGACGCCTCCTTTTGTTGCATTGTAATCCATGATAATTTCAGGTTTACCGGTCTCTTCGTTAATTTTTTCGTCATCATGCATACTAGACAAGAGTAAAACGTTTTTATTCTTTTTAGGGACGTACGAAACCAGTGTACAATTGCCTCTATGACCAAATAAACTCGAATGTTCTTGTCGTCGTTTTACATCAGTAAATTCTAATGGTAATTCTCTTTTGTTTTTTCGAATTGTTTCAAGCATAGTCAATTTATAATCTTTTTCAAGAGTATCCAGCAAAGGCAGGCTAGTAAAAAAATTATCACAGGTAATATTACGACCAGTGTTTCGAATCATTTCACAGAGACGTAAAACCAAAGCTAAAGAAGAATTGTCGACGAAATAAGGGCCGTCAAACTGCTTACCAACATATACTTCTAAGTTTAGTGTATAAAACACTTTAGCATCAGTGAGGGCATAAATTTTTATCCCATACCTATTTGGTTTTGATGGAATATATTGACGAAAGCCACAGCGAACTCTGAACGCCTCTAACTTCTCGTCGATAGTGACATACTGAGAGGCGCTATAATATTTTTTGAACGAAGAAACAATTTTGTCAAAAATGTCTCTAATAGGAGCTAATTTGTCAATAGTAGCTCTCTCTGGCCGTGTTCTCTTATCATCAAATCTAAGACAACGCATCAGTAAATAAAAACGATTCTTACTCATAACTAAACGAAATATTTCTGGTGCAGAGCCATCAGTCTTGAAAAAATCTTTGGCATTCAGTCTTCCATTCCTTTTGACTCCAGCAAAAAGTAAAAGACCTAAAAAGGCCTGAATTTCCAGTTCATCAGTAGGAGTGCAGTCTCTTTATCTCGCATACATCGGACGTAAGAGTACCAATTGGTCATTAGTATGCTGTACAATTTTATGTATTACTGTATGAGTAAAAAACAATTTCCAAATCTCACCTGCTTCTTTCAAAAATGTTGCTTCACTTTTTGCACCTGGTGGTTCGGTCACTATGTTCCTTACAAGTCGTCTCCCCACCACCGATGGAGCAGTTTTGTTCCACCTAGTGTCAGAATCTTTCCCAAGGTAGTAACCTTGTTGATCATCCTCTAACTCACTGTCGGAGCCACCTTCTTGTTCAGTGTCCGTATTTTCATCTTTTTCTTCAACGTGATCTTCCACCTCGCTGTCGTTTTCATCCTCATAATCTGTATCCGGCCCAGCTTCTTTCAACATCAGTCTAATCTGCTCCTCGTTCATTATCACACCGATAAACGAATCTATAAGATGAAAATAACGATGTATTGTATGTGACCCGTCCGACCAAACCCTAAACAACACTGGCCAAACTGGCCACCCAAGGAAGCGTGCCACTCGCGCTCCTGCGTGGCTAATTGATTATCAGATTGCATATTCGATCAGCTAGCATCTCTAGGCCGAAGGGTGAGGTCAAGGTGCGCGGGGGCATGGGTTCGCGCTCTCGCCAACCTAATTAGCGTCCGGACAGCAACATTAAACTTTACTTTAACAAAATATTTGTACCGAGGGTACTTATAAAGGCACTTAATCAGTCTTTAAAGTAATTATTTTAAAAATTGAGATCAAAATCAATGTAAACGCACCTATTGACGAGTCACTTACCCTACGCGTGGTGTCACGCGGGCGTGATGTCACTAGATGTGTTCACAATAAAAAGGGGAGCCTACCCTGTTAGGGTAGGCTCCCCTTCCCTACACCCTACACAGCCCTACAATTACCTAACGGTTTGTATCTAGCAGACCTAGACCCTATGTGTGTGGACCCTAGTTTGTGTGTGTGTGTGTGTGTGTGTGTGTGTGTATGTGTGTGTACCTAGCTTTGTGTGTACCTACTGTCCCTACCCTACCTGACGTGTCCCTACTGCCCTAGCCCTGACCATAAGGTTCGAACAATAATAAATATATAGATAAGTACGGGATTGTCTGTCACCAGGAGACCTAGGGTGACAGACGGAAGGTGGGTAGGAAAGGGGGTGTGTGTACGTCGTGCAATGTACACGGGATGGATTTTCTCACTGCTGGTCAAGCGGACTCACAAGACCAATCGACTGACGGCTAAAGGTTTCCTGGCCGCAGTGAGAGGATGCTAAAGAGCATAGAACAGCTGCAATAGCTCTTCTAGCGGGTGCTAGGTACTGCTCGTTTCTTCCAGCTGCAATAGCTCTTCTAGCGGGTGCTAGGTACTGCTCGTTTCTTCCAGCTGCAATAGCTCTTCTAGCGGGTGCTAGGTACTGCTCGTTTCTTCCAGCTGCAATAGCTCTTCTAGCGGTTGCTAGGCACAGCTCGTTCTTCTTGGGAGGAGGAGTGATACTCGACTCAGTCTTGTTGCTAATTAATTTATTTACAAAATCTTAAGATTATATACATTAATAAATGATGACTAAACAATACTTATTACAAAAGTGTGCTATCGGTGTGCAGCCGCGTGTTACCTACCTATTGCCAAATTAATCTTATTCATCAAAAATTGACATTACATGCATGACCTAAATTTCAAAATATAGATATTCATGCGACTTGGCTTGTTTACATTTATTTTTCAATTAATAAAATTATTTAGTAATAAAGTATAATTATAGTTAATTTCTTAGTCCTATTTTATTATATAATATTAAATTATTGTTCAATGGGTTGAACAATCAACTAGATCTTTTTACAATCAACTTTGGTAATACTATAATAAACTAGAACAATAAAACGTGTAATAGTAAAAGATAAAATAATGAAATTTAGTCAGTGTCGTCCTCGCAAACCACACATTCATAGGCAGGATTAGTAGAGCCTTTATTACACATGCCACACACCCAATTTTTGCAAGTGATGCAGCATATCCAGTCCACAGAGTGGCGGTAGTACTGGTAGTCACATCTACAGATGTAACAGAGGTTGTTGTCCTTGCCCTTCTTTTTTCCCATCTTCTCCCTTCTTTCTTTCCCGCGGACCAAATTTACTAAAGGCACATCTTCATCGGAAGAAGTCTGGTGTTTGGCGGGTGGTGGTGCACCAGAAGTTGAAGGGATTGGTGAAGAGGTTGGATCATGCTCAGTAATTGGTATACCATCTTCAGTTTCTGGAGCACTATACATGAAAGTTGGGAAATCTATTTCTGGGACATCATCTTCAGTTGGGATATCATCTTGGCTTGTTATAGTTAGCTGTGCTCCTGGTTTATTAACTACTTTCTTCCCTCTTCTATGACGAATCCTTTCAGCGTTATAACCCCTTGTCTCCTTTAAGAAGTCCAACAAACAGCTATCGAGGATACGTCCAGTTTCCTCTGAACGTTCAGCTGGAAGCTTTTTTAAGACAGCTTGAGGATCGAAAGGGTAAAGACCTGTAGCTCTAAAGGAGTTTGGTGTCAGAGTCGTAAAATGAATGTTATTTTCTACTGCGGTCTTGACGACTTCAGGTGAAAAATGTGATGCCAAATTGTCACCAATGACAACAGCCTTCTGATCTCCTACTCTGTGTTCCTGGATGTGCGGTAGCAATATTTTGAAGAACCAAACTTCGAAGAGGTTCATGTCAAACCAACCACTATGACTGTTCCTATAAATAGTTCCAGGTGGGCCACCTACTGTCCAATTTTCGTAAAGATGCTTTGATTTGTAGACAACCATGGGAGGAATTAGGTTTCCGTCAGCGGTGCCACAGAACATAATGCTGACTGATGATTTTGAATGCTCCTGAACTCTTTCGACGCGTTTGTGCCCTCGCGGTACCAAGACCTTTATTGCCCCCGGGTCATCTGTTATGTTAGTTTCATCATAATTGTAGATAAGACTTGGACATGTCTCCTCCAAAGCAGGCTTCACATTTTCGAAAAACTCTTTGATCTCGTTAGGACCTACTGAGGCTCGTGAAGCCTTTATATTTGTAGCTAGCCTGTGCGTTAAATTGTTTCGAGCTGCAAATTCGTTGACAAAATCAGTGCCGGGTAAGTTGTCTTTCCACTGTTTTATAGTCCTACCTTCTCTAGTGACTAACATCTGAACGATAACTTGGATGTCGCTCTTAGTCAAAGGGATACCCCTGTCTGTCAGCACTTGAAGAGTATCGGCTATTATTTTCTCAGTCTCAGGAGTCAAAACTGTGGGATGACCCGGCTTTCCTTCATGTCTGTGATGAATCTTGTTAAGAATAGTCGTCCTATTTATTTTATACTTCTTGGAAGCAGCAACTTGTGTAAGAATACCCGCCCTTACTTCTGCAACGGCTTTTGCAAGAGCTTCCTCGCTATAGTTTTTGTAATTACGGGCACCCAATTTTCTTTGATATTTTCTAACCATTGTGGGTTCATTTGTGATTACAAACGAACACAAGGTAACCTAAAACAAATGTAAATAATTATTTACCACCAGTTAGTTCATACTCAACATAAAAATACCTTAAATTTACGTAAAAACACAATAAACTTACCGAAAACTAAAGGTCCCAACGATATTTAGTTGTAATTACGCACTACGCAACAAATCACATCGACGAACGCGTTCGGACTGGCCTGTAAGCGAGCCGTCGGCAACGCTAAGCGCTCCCCGCACACCTCGCCCACCGTACAAAGTCACACGCGGTTGATGCCGGCGCGGGAATTTTCGATTTTGGCGGTTTGTTAAAGTAGCCCCAAAAACTGTCAAAGTTACCCTGGATGTCAAAGTAGCCCTGTTTTACGGTACCGGTTTGTTGTCATTCCACCGAACTACAGCTAACTTACTCTTATCACAAACTACTTGAGAATAAGTACCCCTTGGCTTCTTCCTAAAGATTTTCTCACTTGGCAAACATTTTTCAGCTCCTCGAATTCTGTTATTTCGAATAGTCCCTAACCCAAAAATCCCGTAATTGTTTTTTAAAATGTAAAACAACTCAGGCGACGAGAAAAAGTTGTCACAAAATATGATTGCAGGTTTGTTTTTTATACTTTGACACAGAGCTATAACAATTTTTGCTCCAAAACCCAAGGTACCTTCTTCATCAGTGAAGTTGTGAAAACGAAACGTGTCTTCTCCGCCATATAGTATAAAATCATAAATCATGCCACTAACACCAGCTCTCACATAATTTTTAAAACCCCACTTGTTAGGTTTATCCTTCATGTACTGTTTTCTACTTCCAGCTTTTCTTCCTTTGTATGCAATCATAATTTCGTCGATACTATATTTCTTTTCTCGATCTTGTGATAAACAGTTTCTCCTCACCTTCTCAACCACAGGTCTCACTTTGAAATAATTGTCACCATCATCTAAATTATTATCAACAAAATGCAAATATCTTCGGATTTGTTGATAACGTTTTAGTGACATAATGTCAGCTTTTTGCGGGTATCTAAATTCATTGCTCCAATAATCTAAATACGAAGGCATTTCAACTATTCCCATCAGAATATGTATTGCTAGGAAATCTTTCATTTCCTGTTCGGACACGTGAATAGATCTCCCAGTTTCTTGAACGGAGTATAAGTTGCTTTGCTCCGTTATATCACTTATAACACCAGGAGAAAGATAATCATAAAAGTAATCCAGACACGATTTGTTGTTTGTAGGAGTCGGATCAGGGTCGGTATTATCTTCGATTGTAGCACTGTGCCGGAATACAGCTTTCTTCCATTTATATGGCAAAGTGAATTTAGGTATTTTTTTAATCTTCTTGGCAGGCGTGGCTCTAATGGTTTTAGAAGATCTTGTCTTTCTGGTAACACTACTATTCGATTGAACTGGCGTTGGAAGAGAGGGTATAGATGAAAGTGAGGGAATATTGTCATAATTAGGCAGCGCAGGAGATAATGGACAAATATCCTGAATAATAGGAGTCAATGGAACCTGTTCTATTGTGTTTTCTTGGTCTTGATCTTTTTCTTCACAGTTATTGGATTGTCTTCTTGCAAGTCGTTTTCATCACCTTCACAATCAGTTACATCATCATCAGAGTCGCTTAATAAGTGTAAGCTCCTAAGCGACGGGTCAAAATAACGAGGAGGAGATGAAGCTAAGCTTGTGGGCGGAGATAGAAACTCATTATCACCATCATCCGAAGATCTATCACTCGTTTCAGAGGGTGCATGGTGTCTTGGGACAAGAGCTAATATTCGCTGTGATCGACTACGTATTTCATGCTGTTAACAAGCGGAAACCAAAACCATATGTAAATAAAAATAAAAAAGTATGAAATATTATCAATCACACTTTCTTTAGCAACGTTCATCCCAATATACAATAAAATATAATCCTTATTTGCAGTACATTTAGCAATGTTCATCCCGATAAACAATAAAATAAAACCCATTTTCGCTATGTATTTGGTAAATATTCACTGTGATGAACAAACAACTTTATAAGTGAATAAAACAAGCAAATCCATAATCACTTGCCATTATGCATAACAAAACAATTAGTTTACATATTTGTCAGTAAACCTAAGCCAAAACAACGTCAAAATTAGCAATAAAACAAAATATTATTGAAATAAATACCTTGCGTAAAATAGGCGCCTTTCGGTTCGACGACATTTTGCACTGACACTGACTTATTTGAGTGTTGCTAAGGTAAAAAATATTTTTCTACCAAAAATTTGATATTTCTACTAAACAAAAAAAAGTAAATATCTAGAAAAATGCAACGTGTTTCGACCTCAGATTTTTTTATTTTTAATGTTTGTTGTGATGAACAAAATCAAATTAAGGGTTAAGATGGAGGCGCATCGAAGGTTGAGCCTGAAGTTGTACTTGTTCAGCTTCAGATTGTTTCAGCAGGAGTCGCGCCGACTTAGGTTTCTACCAGAACTTGTAGATGGAGGCAGCTACTGTTGCTGTAATTATGATGATGTATAGTAGTATCGACGGCCAGCTTGGGGTGTTAGATACAAGGGTGTAATCGTCTTCAGGTATGACTATATTTTCCGCTTGATGCATGACGTGTTTCTGGTTGTCGAGATCTATATTTTCTAAATTGATCTTAATTGGGGCAACTTTTGGGGGTTGATATGCACGTGGTAACGGTATAGTTTCTCTTATATTCACGTATCGTTGGTGTGTTGTTAGTACTTTATTAAGTATTTGTACTTTGCATTCATTATCTGTTGTTATCAAGAAAACTCCTTTGTTCCTTTGATATTGTACGTCGTTGTTGCAGGTGGTTTTCATGACTTCTTATTTCATGATGACGATCCAGCCTGATTTGCTGTATTATGTTGTTATCGTATGTTGCCGTTATGTAGGTACAGTTGTGTGGCTCCTCGTGTTGGATAAGTTGTGCGATGCAGTCGTCTGAATGCAGTAATGTTTGCCATTCCAGGTGTCTGCATATGACATTGTCTTCCTCGATTTCTGTGCATGGCTCATGGGGGTATGCGAACTCATTATTTCCCAAGACTAAGGATGGGTTTTTTGGTATAAGGATTGGGGATAGAGTATAAATGGAGGAGGTTATAGGGTTGTTCTGCTACGAGTGGTATCTCGAGTATGAAGTTAAGTGTTTCGTTAGTGAAGTATGCTTTTACTATTATCGCTTTTTCCCATAAGTAAATACTTTCCATGTTTGGAGGAAAAGCCAGTTGACCGTCTAAATCGTTTTGAATTTGATTAAGTTCATTGATTAGATACGATGGGTCGATAATACTTGGGTGCATCTTTTTAAGGTGTGAAAATGTTATTGCGTTTTCTAAGGTTTCTAGTCTATCGTACAGTTGTTGAAGGGAAGTTTCATTGGACTGCTTTAATTTCGTTATCGAATTTAATAGCATCGTTTTGATCTAAATTACCTGTTATTCATAACTATTGATCCTAATCCGTCTATAAGACCTCTTTTGTTCCTATAATTAGACCTAAGACCTATGACCTATGTTTTCTATACCTAAGTAATTTAACTTACTTTCTATGGTGTCAATAAGGTATTGAATTTGTTTACTTATTGTTACCGTATTCGTTGTGCTATTTTGCTTTAAACGTATAGTATAGTAGTTGCTACATATTTCTAAGTAAATTTCTCTTAGTTTACTAGTATTATAAACTACGGCTAAATGGTACGTGTCAATTTGATGTTGTGCATTTGCTTCTGTTAACACAAGTATTCCATTGTGGCTGTCTATGGGCTGTATGACTGCGACTGCTGCGATGAGTCAGAGCACAGCAAGGGTTTATGGCGTTCCTGGAACATTTTCAGGTCGCCTTAGTAAACGAAAGTGTACTCTTATAGATTTTGCGTTTACATGTTTTCCTATTATTTCTGCTGTTTGTTCTGGATGTATCCGTATTATGGTGTATGGACCTAAGTATCTTGGTTCGAGTTTATTGCTTCTAGCAGTTTTTGCTACTTGCTTGTAGACTGAATCACCTACTTTAAATTTTGCTATTTCCGTGTTTCTGTTAGTATTTTCTATGACTTATTGTTTCTCCGATGATAATTTTTTGTTTCTTAATTGTTGTGTATTTTCCATTATTTGCTTGTGTTTTAGAACGTATTGTTGATAAAATTCCTTAGGGCAATGTAATTCTAATGGGTTTCTGCTGTCAGTATTGTCGCCTAGGTTATTCGATAGTACGGGATAAATGAAAGAAACGAATAACTTAGGTACATAATTTATTTAGTTGAAGTGAAGTTAAGTTATAAGAAATAAGAAAAGAAGTTAAGTAAATCTACGCAATTATAATTATAGTTTTAAAGTTATGTTAATTTAGATTTATAAAGAATAGAAGTTAAAGAGCAAAGACTTCCCGTAAGGGGTCGTAATCGGAGGGGTTCTGCCGTACTGGTACTAAAGGTTGCAGATGGTACATAAATTCTCTCTCTCTACGAGTTCATGGCTCACAGTTATACAAACTAAGGACTCAGCTTGGTGTTCGGGAGTACGTCCAGCTGGTGAGGGGTTCAGTTGCTATTGAGCATCAGGAAGGTGTCCTACGCCAGGCGTCCATGGACCTCAACGGGTGCCTCTGTCTCATGACACGCTTCCCAACAATTCAAGCCTCCTTGATGATGGTGGGCACAGCTTTAAGCCCAAATTTCGTTCCCTGAAAATATTCAGTACCAAGCGGTTACCAGACGGACCGATGACTGTCGTTCGGTAAAGGCCTTCTCCGTCAGCGACTGAGTCTATGTAATTTAACTAAGTGCTAATCCTTGGAGGCGGCTTACAGAACGACAATCGAAGGGTTAGGACACAGTTTAGATAGGTACCTAAATAATTATGATTAAAATTATATAATAATTAAGTTCCTTAGAGGAAAGTTTAGAAAACAGGGTTTCCTTTGCAAGGCAGTGCAAGGAAACAAGGCTGCGGTGCTTTTGTCAGCACAGCAACATCAATGCTAGAGAATAAAAGGTTATTTAGAGATAACACGCGCCGAAGAAATCCATGTGATTGTGTCGGGGCGTGTTTTCTTGAAAATAAAGTTATTAATTAAGTAATAATTAAAGTAGACAAGGCCTAGGAACAGGCTTGATTGACTTACAAAAGGCAGACCAGAGAAGCGGGCACGAGGTCCGATTCACGAAACACTGTAACTGCGCTATTTTGTAAATAAATTAGTTTTAAGTTATTTTAAATTGCTTACCTATATGTAGGGAATAATAAGGAGCAAAGCGAGATAATCCCGGCTCAATGTAAAAAATTCTTAGAATTTATTAATTCGGAATTAACGATGTAGTCTCAGTCAGTCTCAGTTCGCAAAAAGAAAAAATGAATCCAAAAGAAAACCAAGGTGGAGAAATATGTATTATAACAGAGGAAATACGTCATCTGACGAATATTCCACAGACAAAATATAGTGTTAGATTCTACTTTAGAGTTGGTATTTTGCCTGTTTGTTTGTATATTTAAATGTAATAAGCTAGATTTTGTAAGAAACTAATTATTCAAAATGTTTAATTAAAAGAAATAAATTGATTTTGTAATTCTCAAGTAACTCCATCTAGTGGTGGAAAGCAGCAGGAAATGAACTTCGCTACTGGGTGGCAAAATGAACGTCCTTCTGGAAAGTTCTATAATTTATTTTATCTCTGTATTTAGTAATTAATGATTAATAAAAATTAAAAGGACTGTCTAAAGATATCGGTTTATTGATCATTTACCTTGTTTACTGTTAGATTTAGTTAGTTTTAATTGTCCGAGAGAAATAAATATAATTGAATAGCGCGCCATCTACCGAGGTTGGACGGCGTTATTACAGAAAACTCCATACGAATGCAACTCGCTTGGAGCTCTGAATTACTAGCTTTTCAACAAAAGAGGGCGCTAACTGTCCTAAAAGAACCTTTAATTATTTTAGTTTGATTATTTAAAATTGTCTATTTTCAAGTACCTAGTTAATTTATTAGAAAAAATAATAAGTAAGGAGTTAATACGACGATGTCACACTTCGCGACAGTATGTCCGTATAATAATTCGAATGGTGTAAATCCGGTTGCCGAATGTATTGTATTGTTATATGCTATAATTGCATACTTCATGGTGTTTATTGGTTCGTCTTTGTCTGTTATTCTTTGGATTCTTATCATTTCTGCCAATGTGGAGTGAAATTTGGGTTGTACGGTGTGGTGAAGTGGATATGTATATTATGTATTGCACAGATTTCTGTTATTACTTCGTTATCGAAATTTGAATCAGAATCTGTTGTGATTTTCTTAGGTACTCCTATTATTGAAAAGGAGTGCTTCGGCTATATGTATACTAGTGGAAGCTATTAATTACCATTAATAGCATGGGCGTATTTTGTGAAGTTATCTATTATTGTCAAAAATGTGGTGTTTCCGCTGCTATACAAGTCCATGAACATATGTTCCAATGGTTTATGTGGGGTTTCCGTTAATGAAAGTGGTAGTTTTAGAGGATTACGTTCGTATTTGGGTAAGGCCGCGAAAAAATGTTCAATAACACACTGGAAATTGTGTTACCCAATAACACACTGGAAGTTTGTAACACACGGGAAAATAGTAAAACCTAGTCTACACCTAGCTAATAAATTATTTAAAATAAAATGGGGAATCCATAATTAGCCTAAATACCTAAGTAAAGAGCGAGCGGTGAAAAGCGTAGGGCGAAAGGCCAAAAGTTAAGAATGTATAGGTACCTAACCTAATTGGGAAAGCGGGGATATTTAATAAAAATTATTTTTTTCTAAATTTTATTATTTAACTGTACTTATTAGTTTTTTTTTGTCTGTAATTATATTTTATATGATTTTTTTTTATTTAATGTAGTAATTTGTAATGAATGTTTTATGAATTGTATTGTATTTTTGTAATAAAATGAAAAAAAAAAAGACAAACATAGGTATTAAAAGTATTTATTGAAACGTATAGGTATTAATTATTTATAAAAAAAAATCTAACAGGTAGAGCTTCCCTAATGTAATTTAACACTCAAGGACAAAAATAGCATTTTTTTTCTTATTAAAAGATAGGAAGTTTAGAAATAGGCATTTTAACGAATTATCCTTAATCTAATCAGTTTTCATTAGTATTTTTAGTCTTTAGGTGTAATTAACCATAGTTTAATAACATATTAATGAGATCAATCAATCTAAAATAAAACAAGAACTCAATTAAAATAAATCTCATCACAACTATTTTTCAAGTAATAGTCTGACTGATGTAGTAGGTATATCGCGTTTTAATTCAATTTTTTTGATAATAGAGTTCGTTGGTACAATATCCCAGTCCTTCTTTTTTCCGATCACAAATTTAATCTTTGGGCGTTCTATTTCTTTTAGAAAGTTAATTTTGTAATTTATTTCTTCTTCTTTTTCTATTATATCTGCCACAAATCTTACATAGTATTTCCAATTTCCTCATTGGTAGTATCTCTTGGTATTTCCTCTTTGGTAGTATCAGTACACTATCATTCCTTCTTGCTTCAGTATTGTCTTCAATATTTTCTTTAACAGTTTGTTGATTTTCAGAGCAATTATTGATGTATTCTATAATATCATTAGCTTCTATTTTCTTCTTTGACATTTTAGGATCATTTTGTTCGTTTAACGAATTTATTTCTATCTTCATATTTAAGTTTTCAAACTCGTCACCACTGTTTTCATCCAAAACATACTCATCGTCATCAGAATCTCTAAAAAAATATGCGTCGTCGTTATCCGTACTAGAACTACTGTCATTCTGTACTTTGTATTTTTTAGCCTTATTTTTCAGTGTCTTGTTTATTATTTTTCTTTTCTTCGGTTTAGTTAAAGTCATTGTGGCTATAGTGGATGGTTTAGCGTTGTCATGTTGACTTGTTTCACTATTTAAAACAACATTTTTATCGATCTCATGGAGTGTCAAAGGTCCAAATTTAGTTAAATCAAAATATTTTTTGTTTTCTGCTGTATTTCTTATATCTGACAATATAGTCACTGGCGTTTTTATCAATATCACTTTCTTCTGTCTAGTTTAATTTTCGTTATTTGTACACTCTGTGTGTTTTATCAAACTACATTGTTTACCAACCAGACAGCGACAAAATCCTTGTCTATCCCCTGGACAAAAACAACTTAAGCTGCGGTACATTATGGTGTTAGATATGTCAGTGTTCATTATTTGGTTATTATTATTTGTAGTTTCATAGTATTCTGAACTGGTATCAACTCAGCAGTTATTGTCAGAAACTTATCATTGGGAATATAGAACAGTTTTATTGACATTTTAGTTTCTTTAAGCAACAGTTCAAATGCCGTTTTTGCATCAGGAATATCATAGCCGTAAGCAACCAACGAGTCAAGATTTCGTTTCAAAGCTCCGCGGACCCCATCTGCAGCTCCTTTACCATGTGACGCCTCAAAGAAATTCCACGTAGAGTAAGGAAAGCCGAGTTGTTTCGTGACTTCTGAGAAACAATAAAAGTTTTTCTTTTGTCGGTATTGCGTAGTAGGACCATCGGTACCTGCTGCTTTTGGAAATGTTTCTCTGATCCATTGTAAAACTGGATGAAGGTGAGCCCAGATAGCATCCGGTCCATGGTCATTATTAGGAGAAATTGATGCAAATAGTATCTTGTTATTTTTTTCATACAAAATACCGGTGTGAAGAGTAATTTGCTGCTTTGAAGAGCCAAAGTGCATGGATTGAATTTCTTTACTTAGTTTGCAAACGTAGTTTTCTGAAAAATCAATGTGTAATGAAACTGAGCGTTCATCTAAGCTTTCTATACAGCGTCTATATTCTTTATACTGGTGCGTTATGTTGAAACTGTGCCTTTTCATGTTATGGAGTTCTTCTTTAAATGAAGCCAACAACGATTTTATGGTATCAGTTTTTGTGTGCTTTACCATTTTTTTTTAGTTATTTTAGTCAAATCCTTGTCAGTCTTGTCCTTGTATTCATGAGACTGAAGTATCCACTCACACCACGAAATATTGTCATCTAGACTCATTTCGTTAAAAGAATATTCAATATCACTTTCTTTGCATAATTCACACTCACCATAGGCACATTCTCGTTTTAATGATCCCTTTGGATTTTAGAGCTTTCGCCTTCATTTCTAAATTATCGTGTTTCTTGCACGCACAAGTGTCCCGGTTACTGATTGTCGGTGGAATGACATGGAAAGGTCTATATTTTTTAAATTTTAAATGTAGTTTTTTCAGGGTTCCCAACAGGTATCTTTTTTGTCTTTTCTCTTTTAGCTTTGTTTTTACTTCGTTCTTCTCCACTATCATTCTGCTTACATCATCTCTTTCGAAAAATTGTTTTATATTGTTTACCAATATATTATTCCGTTTTTTCTTAGTAAAGTGACGAATATTTCCTTTCAGTCCTAAAAATGAAGCCATTTTCCTTTTTAGCTTGTATTTTTTTGCATTTTCACCAAGGACTACATGTTTGATCGTTTGTTTTATTATTTTACTATTAGTATTTTTAAATGATTCTTTTAATAAACTTATAAGCACTTCGTATTGTAAAAATTTTTTCTTAATTGTTTCTTTTTGTTCTTGTGGAATATTGGGTATATTATTATCAATAAATATATTTATTTTCGTGTTAGGTGGTAATATTGTGGGTGTTCTATTTCCTAATTTTATCAAGGTCCTGTTGTAGTTTATTAATTGTTTCGTTTTTATCATCAAGTATCTTTAACATCTTTTTATTTTTCTGTACAGCTCGTTTAAGTTTCTTTTTTATGTTTTTTAAACTATTCTTTAAAGTCGATTGTTCTTGTTTTATCGTTAAATTTTCTCTTCTTAATTTATTTATTATCTTTCTGTGCAATTTTTGTGACCGTACTTCGGGCAAATGATGGTCGGATGGTGCAGATGGCGCAGATCTTCGTTGCGCAGATCTGAATAGTAGAAACGTCTATCACTTCCAGTTCCTGTAGTAGGAACGTCACCAATTCGTTAACTATAAGTTGGTTACTCATAGTGACTAAGCTTACGCTACGCTCTTCGACACAAATACTTGCAGTATGTATATTTATAACATGGTTCATTATTGAGTAATTGCTTGGTCAAAATTAGTCCCTCCATCATCTCAGTCCATAAACGGTTTCTCTTTTAGTTTTGATAAAGATTCATGCAGAAAATATTCCTTCAAATCTTACTTTAGAATATTCAAAGAGATTATTTCAATAACATCTCCTCTAATTTAAGTTTCAAACATGTTTTCTTAAATAGATTTTCAAGGGAATTGAGGAGAAGTCTGATATTATAATTATGATTTGATCGTTGTTCCAATAATAACTTGAGATGTAAAACCTGATTGTCTCCCTGACCCAGTTTCTCCCTCTAGGTTACACTCTTCTACGAGGGCGGCACTGAAAATTTCGGGAATCAAGGAAGTGGCACAACATTACTATTTAAAAATGTATTTTTTGCTTTTCGAAGTATTCTCCGCGAAATTTGACACATTTTTCCATACGATGGAACCAATCATTAAAGCAACCATTCCATTCGGAAGTTGGGGTCTCCTAAATGGCCGTTTTGTAGGCGTCCACAGCTTCTTCAGGTGATGAAAATCTCTGACCACGCAATTTATTCTTTATTTTAGGGAAAGTATAGAAATCATTAGGGCTTAGGTCGGGGCTGTACGGCGGATGGTCTAATAATTCTATGTTTTCTTGCTCTAAAAACTCTTTTGTTCTGTTCGCGGTGTGAGAACTCGCATTGTCGTGATGGAGGATGATGCGGCGGCTGCAGTTCTCTTTACGGAGTTCAGAAACGACCTGTGGCAAACAAATGCTAGCATACCATTCTGCATTAACCGTTCTTTGTCCCTCAAGAGGAATAGTCACAACATGGCCGGTTTTGGAGACAAACGTGGCCACCATTTTTTTTGCAACATTCCGTGAACGAACAATTTTTGTTGGCTTTAACTCATTTTCGAACACCCAAACTCGTGACTGGTTTTTTGTTTCGGGTTCGTACGCGTATATCCAGGATTCGTCACCTGATACGATGTTGTATACAGCATTTGAGGATCCTGCGTGGAATCTTTCGAGAGTTCTGACGCACCAAGTAACGCGAGCCACTTTTTGCTCTTCACAGAGCGAATGCGGTATCCATCGGGAAAACAACTTTTTTACACCTAATTGTTCATGCAAGACAATTTGTATTTGACTCATGCCAATGTCTAAAGTTGCCTGAATTTCGCGGTATGTTACATGTCGATCTTCCTCAATCAGCTTACGCACAGCATCAACGTTTTTTTGGGTGAGTGCAGTTTTTGGACGACCTTGACGGGGATCATCACTGAGCTTGACACGTCCACGTTGAAATTCAGCAAACCAGCGATAAATTGTGGTTTTGGATGGGGCTTCATCACCAAATGCAGAAATCATCCGGTCAACACACTGTTTTTGTGATAAACCACTTCGAAAGTCATAATAAATCATCGCTCTTGAATTTTCTCGCGTCAATTCCATTTTCTCAACGACTTAACAAGTTTGACAAAACCTTGTGACAAGACCGAGATTATTTTTTTAAATAAATAAATGGTATTCGATTCTTAAACCAAGGAGTTTTCAATTAAAAAGATTTAAATATGACAGGAACAGTGGAAATATTCCATTCCCGATACTTTTAGTGCAGCCTATCTAAAGCCAGCTTTATTATCATGATAGTTGATATGGTCCAAGCTTTTGCCGCATCCCTTCGAAGTCCCCCAATTGATCATAATGACAAAAGTCTCCGTCTAGTGGTTCCCTATTTGGTCCAATTTCGGGTAGCATTAATCTTGAGCTTAAATCTATTGAACCATAAATATGAGTCGGAATAGAGATAGACCTACCATGAAGTTTGTCTAATTCATCAAATAAGTATTTGTTTAAACTGTGTCTCTGTAACTGATTCCATTGAGAGATCAAGACATTATAATTTCCGTTGTGAGATATCTTTGATGCAATTCGATCCATTCTCTTTGCTACTTCCAACTCTGTATTTGTCATTGTTTGTTCTCTTATTAAGTGTAAAATATTGTCACTGAGTAATTTCTCTAGACGTACCTGCATGAGTCTCATTTTTCAAGATATTTCTGAGTGTTCTCTTAGTGATGAATGCGCCTTCAGTTTTGCTTGTTCGATAAATCTTCGAATGGTTCTGGTTTTTATTGTACGCGAGTGTTTTGAGTTGCATCTGAACTTAAACAAGCTGTTGCTGCCAGTGTATCAATAGATTTATTTTAAATTGGTACCGGGACCTTTCTGCTCTGACCAAAAGAGGGTTTGTGCGGATTGGTACCTATCCTTGTACAGCGTGATGATGTCTTGAATATTCCTTTCGGTAACGACGCGGCGAGACACCTTCGAGTAGCGCTTGTTCAGCAACGCCTAAAGCCAGTGCTGCCACATTCCAATTCGTTAAATCTGTATCGATAAGTAAAAACTCTGTATAAAATCTGAATGAGAACATGAAGCTAAAATTTTAATTGCTTGGTCAAAAGTAGACGCTCCATCATTTCAGTACATAAACTGTTTTTCTTTTTGGTTTTGATCAAGATTATTGCAGAAAATATTCATTCAACTGCAGCACTGGAGTGAGGTAGGCATGATATAATGCAGAAACCAGTTAGTTAAGAGTCGGATATTATAACAAACCATCACTGTATTCTGCATAAATAACTTGATGCCTAAATCGTGATTCCAGAAAGCTATCTCGGTATCTAATTTTTGTGTATTTTGTCCGATTATCTTGGGAAACGCATCCTCATCCTAAAATCTGTATAAGACCAAAGCCAAATCTTTAATCTTTATTGGTGATCTGAAATCTGCATAGGTACGGATAAATCTGTATATATGGAAACACTGCCTACAGCAACAGCTTGGCAGTCGCAATTTTATTCTAGCTGAAGTTCGTTGCGCAGATCTGAATAGTAGAAACGTCTATCACATCCAGTTTATGTAGTAGGAACGCCAGCAATTCGTTAACTATAAGTTGGTTACTCATAGTGACTAAGCTTACGCTGCGCTCATCGACACAAATACTTGCAGTAGGTCTGTAATGCATACCGATTTCTCGAGAATTCCGTAAGTTGTACCTCCAAAGAATTTACTTGGCAGCGTTTAAGAATTTTTTTTATGCGTTTTTCGTCAATACGGATGTGTAATGTTTTATCTTAAAAATATGTTAGACACGATTATATAATGTAATTATCTAAAAATATTGTTTACATTTTTCTACTAAGAGTCTCTGTTTTTGTGATATAATTGGTCCAAAAGTTAGAAAAAGTGTGTGGGGTGTTTGGTAGATGGCCAATTTGATGTTTGTAACATTGGAGTTTTCCTCGTATCTGCTGACCTTTGTTTGGTTGAGATCCGAATCCTGACTGTAGTCATGCCATTTAAAAAAATTAAGACAAAACGCATACTCGAATAATTGGTTAATTGGTAAATAATATGGACATTCTCTTTTTATTCAATTACAATGCCTTTGCTCTTTTCCAAAGTGCTTGCGAGAAATGGAAGTAACTACCTTTGCATATCACGTTTGTGAGATCCGGAACGAATTGGGAACCTCCTTTTTTTATTATAGGGTGTTATTGAAATAAAGGCCTAGTATTTTAAGGAGGGGAAATAAAACCTTTGATAAATTGATAGTGTTGCATCAATTCTAAAATTGTACCATTGAAAAAGCTAATTGAAGTTACTTTAAGAACTAAATTAAAACAACACCTAGACGTATCTAAAAAAAAAAACATTTTTTTACAATCTCAATCAGATTTAGTTCTTTTCCAATTTCTGCTACTACGTATTTTTGTATGGCTTTATTTTTTCAAGCTTTATTTTAATACAGCCCTGACCATCTTTCTAATATTTTAAACCACATCTTCAAAGTTTAATTCAATTCCTTGCTGTGGGAGGCCCCTTTAATCTCGAAACCCCTGTTAAATTATTCGTCATTGAACAGACTTCCTAAACATCCTTATACCTAATTTCCCTAGTCCAATATTCAAATCCTTCCCGCGCAAGCCACCGCAAAAAACGTCATCGACGCGCGACGTCACATCAAGCGAGCGACACTAGCGCCGCACGTGGAGAGAAGAAGAAAAACGAACGAAAAAACGCAACGTGCGCGTGCGAACATTTTTAAAGTTAAAATTGTAAAACATTGTGAAAATTAAACCAAAATACAGTCCAAAATAAACCCCGGGGTGCGTGCGTGCGGTGGATATTAATTAAAGAGTTTGGTGTAATTGCAAATCAAAGAAAACCAGTATCCATGCGGCGAGGCGGCGTACCTTGGTAAGTGGCTTCCATTCCTCTATTTCCAGCTCCCAGGGGTCTGTTCAAGCTACTTTTAAAACCTAATCATAAATTGTGGTCCATTTCGAGCGCGAATTCCTATGGAAAACATCGTATTTTGCAAAAAATTGCTTTAAGTATTATAACCCGACCGATTCTGGTTGTTTGTGTTAACTCAGCATAATATACGGATTCATAGGTAGCCGGATATCATTCTTAACTCGGTAGGTTTATAATCTAGAACATTCATTCTGCAATATATTACTTATTATTATTTACTTATTGCTATAACTCATTTATCTTATAAAATTTATAGCTATTAACATCCTAAATAATCTAATATCTACTTGTCTTAGTTACACTTAAACTATAACCTATCTTATCTAACAAATCTTTTAACTACCTACAACTTTAACGATGGATGAAACAAAATTGAAACTATATAATTCTCAACGTGAATATGTTTTCCGTTCCATACAGATACTTTACGATTTATCAAGGGAAATGTTAACAGACAAAACAAAAGTGTCTGCCTTTAAGTCACGATATAAAAAAGTTGATCAAATTCGAGACCAATTTGTAGAACTAACTCAGAAAGTTCAAAGTATGCAGTTAGCTGCTAACCCTGATTATGTAATCGATCAAAAGTCATTGAGTTCGTTTGATGATTTGTATTATTCAGTGATTAGCGCGAATGACGAGTTGCAGGCGCAGCGTGGTGCAGGCGGGAGCGCGCCTCTCCTCCCCCTCTCCTCCCCCGGTAACGATGTCACAGCCAACTGTAGTAATTTCAATCAATCGATTACACATACGCGGTTACCTCAACTTGAATTACCTAAGTTCGATAGTAACATAGAAAATTGGCAGACATTCTATGAAACTTATGTGTCGTTAATACATTCTAAAGATTATTTGCCAAACATAGAAAAATTCCATTATCTTTTATCGTGTTTAACTGGACCCGCACTCTCGATCGCTAAAGGGATTCCGGTCACGGCAGATAATTATCAAATCGTTTTCGACGCATTAGTTAAAAGGTACGAAAACAAACGAGTCTTAGCGGTTGCTTGTTTAGAAAAAATCCTCAACTATCCTCCTATAAAAACGGGCAACTTGCTTGAACTACAATCTATAACTAGTTTACTTTGTGAATCGGGAAAATCATTAAATAATTCCATCGGTAAAGAGAAGTTAGGCGAATTTATCTTATTTTATCTGTCGGCCAGGAAGCTCGACGAAAGCACGCGCACGGCGTTTGAAGACAAAACCAATTCTGACATACCTACCTTCAACGATCTTTTAATGTTTCTTCAAGATCGGGTTAAAAATCGGGAGTCTAGCCAAATCCAAATCTCTTATCCCCTCCGGACCTTTGACGGAAAAGGCAACACGCATCCAGTCGGTAAAAAACCGAATAACAGCGGTGGACAAAAACGTTCATCCTATCTATCTAAATCTAGCTCTGCCTCTGTTGTTTACAACTGTGTGTGTTGTGGGGGAGAACATTTAATCTATAGGTGCCCTACCTTTCAAGCGCTAGATTCAAAATCTCACTTAGATCTTGTAAAAACAAAAAAGCTTTGTCAGAATTGTTTACGAACGAATCATTCTAAAGAAAACTGTTTATCTAAACTATCTTGTTTAACTTGCGGTCTACGTCATCATACTTTGGTACATACGCAGGTAGCGCAGGTACCTACCTCCCCTGCTCAACCATTAAGCTCCGTCAATACTCAAGCGAGCTCTAACAGGCACGCAGACCACAATCGAAATCTAGTGTTACTAGGTACAACTCAACTTCGTTTATCAAATCCGAGCAACGGTGCTCAACTTATAGTACGTGCACTTATCGATAGCGGCGCACAGGACTGTTTCATAACTACGGCTTGTGCTAGAACTTTAGGATTAAAAATGAAACATTGTAATTTATCTGTGGCCGGGCTAGGACAAAATACCGTGTGCCATGTCAAAGGTATCACTCAATGTGATATCACACCGGTTCATAATGCTGACCCGCGCTTTTCTATTAAACCTATAGTAATAAATAGCATAACAGGTAAAATGCCAGCGGCGGTAGTACCTGAGTCCGTGCGCGAACAGTGCAAACATTTAAATTTGGCGGACCGCGTGTTTGACATCCCTGCGGACATTGACCTTTTGATCGGAGCGGAACTATTTCCTGACATCTACGACGGCAAACGCATACCACTCGGTGTCGGGTTACCTTCTGCTCTCCACAGTGTTTTCGGATGGATATTGACCGGTGTTGTCGATACAAATGCGTATTCGCCTCCCACGGCCGCTGCTACGTTATTAGCTGCTACATGCACACTTGACGAGCAGGTTAAACGCTTCTGGGAAGTGGAAGAGCCACCACGCACCACCATATCCGTTCCGGAAGATCTCCTGTGTGAACAACAATACAGTGAACTGACATATCGCGAACCTAACGGGCGTTACGTAGTTCCCATCTTAATTAAAAACCGAGATCTTGCATTAGGGCCGTCTTACACGAGTGCTGTGTCCCGTTTAACTAACCTAGAAAAGAAATTAGCTCGACAACCTGAAGTCAAAGTTGATTATATTAATTTTATGCGAGAATATCTGAATCTTAATCATATGTACCTAACTGAACCTTCTAGTAACACTTACCTAATCCCATATCATTGCATAATTCGCCCAGAAGCCGTCAGTACAAAGTTACGCGTAGTGTACGACGCGAGTTCTCAAAGCTCCAACGGGTTATCTCTAAATGACATTGTGTATACCGGGCCTAAACTACAAACCGATCTTATAAACATTATTCTTTATTTTCGTTTGCACACGGTAGTGTTTACTTGCGACATTTCTAAAATGTACCGTCAATTATTAATCAGAAAAGAAGATCGTCATTATCAGCACATTATTTGGCGCGAGTCTCCGAGCGACCCTATCCAAGAGTACGAACTCGCCACCGTAACGTATGGTGTGCGGAGCTCGCCGTATCTAGCTATACGTACTTTACATCAGTTAGCGGACGATCACGGGTCCCAATGTCCGCGCGCGGCTGAAGCTATCCGTCAAGAAACCTTCATGGACGACATAGCGACCGGTGCGCCATCTGTGAGCGAGGCGATAGAACTAAAAAACGAACTCATAAACCTTTTGGGGCACGCTCAAATGGAGTTACGCAAGTGGAGTAGCAATTCGACACAATTTCTTGACACCGTGCCCGAAGAACACTGTCAGTCCCCTAAACTCTTTTGCGAAGAAAATGATAAACATACTCTTAAAATCTTAGGCGTCCAGTTTGATCCAAATCTTGACAATTTCACTTATTCTTACTCATCTATTCAAAATATTGAGTTTACGAAACGGTCTATTTTATCCCACGTAGCTCGTATTTTTGATCCTATAGGATGGCTAACTCCAGTTATTCTTAAAGCTAAATTACTCCTTCAAGATTTGTGGCGTTTAAAATTAACGTGGGACGAGCCCGTGCCCACAGATGTCGCTGACAATTGGAAGGACTTTGTATCGAATCTTGAAAATCTAAACTTAATCAAAATACCACGTCAAATCGTACCTGCAAAATTAACAGAAGCTAACTTAATAGGATTTTGTGATGGTTCATCCAAAGCCTATGGTTGCTGTCTTTATCTTCGCGTTGTTTCTAATCAGCAATGCCAAATTCATCTGTTAATCGCGAAGTCCAAGGTAGCACCATTAAAAGTCCTCACAGTCAATCGTTTAGAGCTCTGTGCTGCGGTACTACTATCAAAAGTAGCTACTCGTGTTTACGCCTTGCTTAGTCAAAAACTAAATCTATCAAAATCAATCTTATTCACTGACAGTTCGACTGTGCTGTCGTGGTTAAACACAGAACCACACAAACTTAAAACCTTCGTAGCACATCGGGTAGTTCAAATTCATGACGCTACTGCACAGTTTGTGTGGCGCCACGTGTCGACCCATGATAACCCAGCCGATCTTTGTAGTCGTGGTCTGTCATGCGCTCAATTAGCTACTTGCCAAACGTGGTGGTCCGGGCCAAAATGGCTGACTCACCACACCTCAGACTGGCCTGTTTCAGCAGTTCCTGTTGAAACTGACAGCATTCCAGAATTAAAACCAACAAAGCAGAGTCGTGCTCATGTTTCAACTTTAGAATTTAACCCTATCGACACGATTCTCGAGCGATCCTCTAATCTATTATCTGTTCAACGAATACTAGCCTGGATATGTCGTTTTATACAAAACTCTAAACTTAAACCTTCTGCGAGGAATCGACATACTTTTATCACCTCGACGGAACTTAACAATTCATTAAAATCTTTAATTTTGCATGTCCAGTAAACCTATTTCAAAGACATTATCTTAAACCTTAAGTCAAATAAATCATTACCTAAACATATTTTAAAGCTATCGCCTTTCGTCGACTCCCAGCGAATCTTGCGAGTGGGGGGACGACTGTCGCAATCGAGACTGTCAGAATCTACTAAACATCCTTATCTTTTACCCAAGACTTCTCGTTTGTGTATCTTAATAATTGACTTTTATCATGTAACTTATCTTCATTGCGGTCCTAGACAGCTACAATCCTTAATTCAGCGTAGATTCTGGATTTTAGGTATTAGAAATCTCATTCGATCTCGTTTATCAAAATGCGTAACCTGTTTTAAAATCAAACCAATCCCTTGTCAACCTGTGATGGGTAATCTGCCACCTTCTCGCCTAACCCCAGGTCAATGTTTTCAGACAGTAGGTATTGACTTCGGTGGACCTTTCCTAATCAAGGAGAGTAAGCGCCGCAACGCGAAAACCTACAAAGCTTATTTGTGCCTGTTTGTTTGCCATGCTGTTAAGGCGATTCATCTTGAGTTGGTCACCGAGTTGACCACCGAAGCTTTCATTGCCGCGCTCGACCGATTTGTATCGCGTCGAGGTCTTTGCCAATCTATAATCACCGATGGCGGCACGAACTTTATAGGCGCGAAGCGATACCTTTCCGAAATCTCGGCGCTCTTGGACAAGGAACAGGATTCTGTATCAAAGCAACTAGCTGCACGGAATATCTCGTGGAAGATAAATCCAGCTTCTGGAGCTCATTTCGGTGGTATCTTCGAAAGCGGAATCAAAAGTACCAAGTATCACTTAAAGCGGGTTGTAGGATCCCAAATTCTAACCTTTGAAGAATTTTATACTGTTCTAATTAAAATCGAAGCGATGCTAAATTCAAGACCTTTAGTCGACTCGTCATCCGATCCTAACGAAGTCGACGCTCTCACGGCGGGACACTTCTTAATCGGGCGCCCCTTGACTGCCTTGCCTGCGCCTGCACTACAAGAAAATATCACATTACGCACTCGCTGGCAGATGATTCAACGGCTATCGCAAAGCTTTTGGCGTGCTTGGCAACAAGACTATTTACATACACTTCAACAAAAACTAAAGTGGCTTAAGGACGACGGCCGGCAGCCAAGGTTGGGTGATGTCGTTACTATTGTTGAACCGAATCTCCCGGCCAACGAGTGGCGACTTGGTCGAATCATTCAAACTCATCCTGGAACGGACGGCATAGTCCGCGTTGTGACCGTAAAAACGTCGAGAGGTCAACTTATACGCCCAGTCGTTAAAGTTTGCCCTTTACCTATAGACGAATCTCATTAAACTATCTTATTCTATAAAATCTTATATTAACTTAGTATCCTATTTATCATATTATCTATTATCTCTTATTTATCTTATCTATTTATGTAGACTTATTTTAACCTAACAGTTTTCCAGCAACTTAAATCAGGAACATATGAATCCGTATATACAATGCGTGTGCGGTAGTACGCCTATTTAACATTTAAATCTTATACCTTGTGAAATCCCTGGTGGATTTCAAGTGGGGGGATATGAACAGACTTCCTAAACATCCTTATACCTAATTTCCCTAGTCCAATATTCAAATCCTTCCCGCGCAAGCCACCGCAAAAAACGTCATCGACGCGCGACGTCACATCAAGCGAGCGACACTAGCGCCGCACGTGGAGAGAAGAAGAAAAACGAACGAAAAAACGCAACGTGCGCGTGCGAACATTTTTAAAGTTAAAATTGTAAAACATTGTGAAAATTAAACCAAAATACAGTCCAAAATAAACCCCGGGGTGCGTGCGTGCGGTGGATATTAATTAAAGAGTTTGGTGTAATTGCAAATCAAAGAAAACCAGTATCCATGCGGCGAGGCGGCGTACCTTGGTAAGTGGCTTCCATTCCTCTATTTCCAGCTCCCAGGGGTCTGTTCAAGCTACTTTTAAAACCTAATCAGTCATCTTTTTCATCATCATTTTCTTCCAATTTTTGAATAACATTTACTACATATTCAGAAGCAGATATATCAGCTGTATCAGTTATATCCAAAGACACGAACTTCTCCTGTCTCGTATCAGTATCACCTCTTTCATTGTTCTCATGTTTTAATATAACGGTTTGATTGCGTTAACTTAAAACTTGTTTTATGAATCTCGTAGCGGGATGCCTACCTCTACTATCGCACTTAGCCAAATTTATTGTTGTAGATAGTTGGAATAGTATTGTAGAATTAGGGCAATTGGATTTAAATTTGCATTACCCACAGCAACTATAATCTTCTCCAAAATTATTTTTAAATACACAGCAGATGTCGCCTCTTTGCAAAAATAAAATGCAAGTAGTTGGGTCCATCCTCCTCTTAACATGATTACTAGTGTTCGATCTGCTAAATCTTTTTTTTTAACATTTTACTTTAAAATTCCGATTATACTGTCTTTGTTTTTTTGTAATCGACATATCGTCCGTGATCTACTGAGACATCCTATCTGCATTCAGCCAAATTTTACTTTTTAGTTTAGGTAATTTTTTTTTTAAGAATCCGAATTTTTCACTGTGTACTTTGTAATCGTGAGGTGAGTCGACATTGAACTAATGTGTACACAGTGAACTATCACTATTTACATGTATAGCCTTAATATCGGTTAGTCTACGATCTCTAGCTTTGCGGCCTGGTCAGATTGATGTATAATCATATAGCGATTCTGGAGCTGAAAAGTTTTTGAAAAAAGTGTGATCCACCATGACAACTTCGTATTCTCGAGGGTTTTATCAAGATTTTTTTGTAACTGATATGAAGTAACTTTAGTCTTGTCACATGAATGAGTCTTATTTTCTTGTTCTCATCTCCAGTACTAACTTGAAACAATGTTAAAATTAAACGATGATAGTTTTAAAATTCTTGTTCCATTAAAATTCCCAATCGTCCTCTTGCTGTCTGAGAGCCCTGTTTGATCTGCATCCATATATTTTTTGTAATTGAGCTCCATTTCTTTGTAAGCGACTCAAACTATTTCAGCTGTGAAAATTGTATAACTTTCTTGAATAGGTCTGTGATTTAGGGGCATGAGGTGTACCACTGGTGCAGTATCTTCTGATTGTGAACGAATCCTATGGACTGTTCTGATTAGGATTGCCCAGTCTTTTGGTAATTCTATAGTGTCTGCTTCTAAAAATTTAAGATTTATAATGCTTGGCGAGAATTAAGTTTGGGCGGACGAAAGAATAAAAAAAAATTAAAGACAATGTATTGTTAGAAGCTAGTTTAAGACTAATTACAAAATAATATTTTAGAAAAGGAAACAATTATAAAACTTAACTAAGCACTTAAAACTAGGTCACACGTGCCGGCTATTAGTGCAGCGTTTGCTGGACTTGCGTAGCTGGTGCCCAGCTAACTCCTCCCTCCTTAAGAGCGAAGCTGATCCTCTTACAGCTTCGACCACTGGATGGTTCATTCGCTTGTTGGGAGTTGTTGTCAGTTTGTTTCCAGCGATGCCAAATTTTCCAGGCTCCTGTACCAAAAAGTAGTAGGTACAGTAAGAGAGTTCTCCAACTTGGCGTGGCCATCATGGTGGGCCAGTCAGCGACATCTCCGTCGTCGTCCTCTGCTCTGTCCAGGAGTTTGTTGGTGCTGTCTAACTCTAAGTCTTCTAACTTGATCTTGAGGTCTTCGTGTATGTGGTTTTGGGGCCACATTGTGTGCGTACCACCTCTTCTTGGAGATGTATTAGTAACCACGTGTCTTCTCTGACTTTTTGGATCTTGTTGTTTTTCAACATCATCTTTGCTCGTGTGCAGTTTACATCCCTGTGCTGTATTAAGCCGGTTATGAAGTCCTGCGTGTCCATGATAGATAGCGTACTCAGATCTTCACACAGTCTTGTGTTTTCTGAGATTCGTTTGCTGTTGTCGTTGTCCATATATGCGTACTCTTCGCTACCAAGTAATAGGAATTTGAAATGGGGAATAATAGTAAGATGATTTTTATCGGGAATGGAGTACAGGTGTATTAGGACGAATATATTATGGTCAATGGATAGGATTTCTAATATAAAAGTTAAAGTGTGTTCAGTGCTTTTACAGTAATTGATCTTTCAAGCTAGTGGATATTGTTTAAGCTGATCTCTAAAAAACTCGGTGTCATGCACCCCAGTATAATAACTTTAAAATACATGTCTCTTAAACTTGAAAAAGGTGGTATGGGGAGTGCGGTCCCCATCCAAAGAAAACCAAATTATAAAAAAAGAGGACGGCTTAAAAAAATGACAATTTAAAGCAAGCCGCTTTAAATTGTCATTTTTATACTATACACTGTCAATGACTACTTAACAGGTAACATAGGACAACCGTTATTTCCCTTAAAAAAATAAAGATTAAGTGTACACGGTCATCAACATCAAACAAAAGTTACTGATATAAAACTAATCTTAAATTGCGCTGTTTTCTCGTGG
The DNA here is from genome assembly GCA_951213275.1 of Idaea straminata. Taxonomy (NCBI): domain Eukaryota; kingdom Metazoa; phylum Arthropoda; class Insecta; order Lepidoptera; family Geometridae; genus Idaea; species Idaea straminata. Next base: position 3,023,414 of record OX577862.1, read on the forward strand.
TCCCAGGATTTTGTCCCATTAATGGGACCACGAGGGAGAACTGTTTTTCGTAGTCCCATTGTTGTGAACCTACATCCTGTATAGTGGTTACCAAAAAAAACATTACAATAAAAATATCAACTTTATATAGGTATGTGGAAGATGGCTGTGTGTGGCACAGGTGCAATACCAGCTAATATCCTTTCAATGTTTATTTACTGTCAATAACTAATTTGTTTATTTCCTTTTGATTGATTTGTTTAGTTAATCTGTGCAAAAATAAGAAATATGTAACCCACAAAAAAGTCTTAAAAATAGTATTTTTTTCAATAAAAGACTACGACTTATGCAAAATGAATATTTAATTTTCGTTGCTACGCAAAGTTTATATACCAGGTGTTTTGTTGACCCTATAGTAATCGATAACCCACGGATGCGGTAGCGTGTATTGAACCTGTATGTGCAAACAGAATTCAAATATCTTCAATATCCTTCAAGTGACGACGATTTAAAGCCTAAAAAATGCTACTTATCTAACAGCCTCAGCGACTAGCTGACCGCAGCCAGTCACCCGCGCGTGCGACCATTGTACATTTCCTTGTGAAACAGCACAGATACACACACATAGACACGTCTGTATCGCGTAGTCATCGTGCAAGGGTTGACCTGTATTTTATTCCTCAAAATTTGTATGGAAATATCGATGTCGGCCTGGCCTTATATTACCATCGGTACCATGTTAATTACGGCCCCAAGGAACCACTCTTGCAGTCCTACTACCCCCGATCCATTACACCCGGTATATATACCAATACTTATATATTTTAATAATATTAAAAATTTACCTATATTATCCATCTCAATTTTTCTAAAAAATGCCCAAGCGTAATATCACCGTGCATCAGCTGTAGTTGGTAATGCATAATGTTTTCATCCTGCTTTAAATGTTCACGCCTTCTTTCGGAAGATTTAGAGAATTCTTGTTCTCTATTAACCAAAATGTTTAATAGGCGTAATACACATTTGGGAGGGCATTTCTTCATGTCTTTATTTAAAAGCGAATGCCAACATTCCACAACGTTATTAGTGCGGTGTCTTTCACCATATACGTTCCACTGTGAAATAAATGGTTCATTTTTCAACCAAGTCCGTTCCATATATTTTGTGAAAATCTTCATTTCGACCGTGTCGGAACTTTCGTTTTTTATGTACTCTACACCTTCTGATGTTTGATCTAAGGGTACTAAAGGTAAAGCAGTGTATAGACCCACGATACGTCGTTCCTGTTTTGATTTAATTTTCATTTCCTTAGCCTTCTTCCAGATACTTTTACTGAAGTGATAATAGCACTTTTTTAAAATAATGCCCGGAAAGATAGACATCAAAACATTTGCAGGAGCTACTTCAAAATCCAAATGAATCTTTTTGGGCGACCACTCCAGTTGTGCTTTAATTGTGAATTATTTCTTGGTCAGTCCAAAAAACAAACCTTCCATATGAAACACATATTCAAGAAGCTCGAGTTCCTGAGGATCCGTGAATACAGTTGTGTACCTGCCAAGTTTCTTCTTCGGGCATCCTTTTTTGATGTGCCGCTGCAACGTGGATAAGTTTATACCGTACTTCTTAGCCGCACCTTTCACTGAGGTTTTGCTAGCTTCTTCCATAGCAAGTTTCATAACTGCCTCGTCCCATGATGCATTAGAGGTTTTTCTTTTATATTTGTTAACCATCTAGAATAAAACAAACCAAAAATCTTAATTAAAACCTCATTTCAACCACCCAAACTACTTACATGACCATACTAGGGCAAATCGGGTACATACCCGTTTTACCCCTACCCGTTATGCCCAAACGCATGTTATTATTTTTAACCGCCATAACCTCAAAACCAAATGCAGGAATGCCACAAGTTTTTTTTAATTTAGATGCATAATTCCTTACAAAATCACAACACAAAACTTAAGTAAACATAATCCATACAATATTTGAGTATTCACTGTTACCAAAAGTCATTTTTTTTTTAGTAAAACCATCAAAAATATTGTTTTCAATCTTACCTTGCAAGCGCTTGCGTCACAGCGGAGAGCCGACTGCCTGTGATTGACCGACTGTCACGCCACCTCGCTGCACTCGTACATTCTCACTAATAGACGTAACACGCACACAAACAAGCATACCCGATTTAGGCGGGGTACCCGACTTAAGGGGTTATTACACTACGCGGTATTCAGACAGTCTTAGTACGACTGTCTTAAAATCTAACTAGGTAAGCTCGCTATTACACTGGGCTGAATACCGCATGCTAACTCATTTGCAAAGCGTACGTAGTCGGTGACGGTTGTCGCGCGATGGGAAAACTTTCAAAGCACCAGAAAATCGCCATAGCTCTTGTCGCGTCTATTAATTTAAATACAAAAAAGAAAAGAAAAATATGGGTGAAAGAGTATTTACTTTTGCGAGAAAAATTATCAAATATGCAAATACTGAGTGTTTTGGAACCATGTGACTTAAGAAACTACCTTAGAGTAGGAGTTGCCGAGTTTAAATGTCTATTGAAATTAGTTACTCCATACATTCAAAAAGAAGATACGGTTCTTAGACAAAGTGTCAGTGCTAAACAAAGATTGGTAGTTACTTTAAGATTCCTGGCAACGGGCAACTCCTATCAAGACCTAAGGTTTAGCTCTTTGATATCTCAACCTCTTTTATCGTCAATTATACCAGAAACGTGCCGAGCTATCTACAAATGCTTAAAACATTTGATCAAGGTGAGTAAAAACACTGTATATTATTTTTCAATATAACATTTATTTTTCAAATCAAGGACATTAATATAAAAGCAATGACTAAATTAAATAGAAAATTATTTTTTTGGCTTGAATATCAAAAAATCTCTCATTAAATTGGCACTCCCTTCTACTATAGACGGGGAAATAGTAGACCCTGAATCATTTTTAATGTATTCTAGAAAATCTTCAGGGTTGTTGTGCTGAATGGATTGCTTGTTGTGGTGATTGAATTATGTGTTGTGGCGATTGGATTGTCTGTTGTGGCGATTGGATTGCTTGTTGTGACGACTGGAATGCTTGTTGTGGAAACTGAATTGTGTGTTGTGGCGATTGGATTGTCTGTTGTGGCGACTGAACTTCTTGTTGTGGTGATTGAATTATGTGTTGTGGCGATTGGATTGACTGTTGTGGCGACTGGAATGATTGTTGTGGAAACTGAATTGTGTGTTGTGGCGATTGGATTGTCTGTTGTGGCGACTGAACTTCTTGTTGTGGTGATTGAATTATGTGTTGTGGCGATTGGATTGACTGTTGTGGCAACTGGAATGATTGTTGTGGAAACTGAATTGTGTGTTGTGGAGATTGGATTGTCTGTTGTGGAGACTGGACTTCTTGTTGTGAAAACTGAATTGCGTGTTGTGGCGATTGGTTTAGTTGGCTTTGGTAACGAGGTGATTGTGAATAGTGAGGCGAAGGATGATACTGTGTTGTAGATGATGATGAAGGACTCGGTGTGGGTGATGGATAATTGCGAGATGATGGACGTTTGTGTGGCAAGTTAGGAGATTGTCGGGACGGGGAAGAATAACTTGATACTGGTGATTGGATGAAGGGTATCTGATAGTTGTATCTGTTCAATGTATGTCTTATTTCCGATGGTGTGACGAGTAGAAAAGAATCTTCAGAGAGTCGTTCAAGTTTAGCATTATAAATTACATCGGCTATAATTTTTTGAGTAAATATCAGCTGTGTTCCACTTATATCATTTAATTGCAAGCCTACAGACTTTCCAAATATTTCCCAGTGTTCTTCTTCTTTATTTGATAACAATGCTTCAGCAGATTTCATAATTTGTTCTTGTTTTTGTAGAAGTGTTTCTTTTTTTTTCTTTACGCTATGTCCTCTAGAAGTTGAAGCAATCGATCCGATTAGCTGGCTCGGAATGTCTTCGTCAGATGAATTGGAGCCCTAAAAATACAGTTAAATTTTTTTTTTTTTTTGTTCCAGATACCTGAAAATGAAACTGAGTGGAAAGAAATTGCTGAGGAATTCGAAACAAAATGGAATTTCAGTCACTGTGTTGGATCATGTGATGGGAAGCATATCGCTATAGAAAAAACCCCCCAAAAGTGGCTCTTTGTTTTACAATTATAAGGGATTCTTCAGTATTGTACTGTTTGCTGTTGTAAATGCTAACTACGAATTTATGGATGTACACACAGGCACCAATGGATCTGTTGCAGATGGAGCAATTTTAAAATGTACAAAATTTCATAAGAAAATGATTAACAATTCTTTAAATTTGCCATCTCCATCTCCACTACCAGGCACAAACGATATTGTACCATACGTATTTCTGGGGGATAGTGCATTCGCATTGAATAAAAATTTCATGAAACCATTTCCTTTTAAAAATATTAATCGGATGCAAAGGATTTTTAATTATCGATTATCGCGAGCCAGAAGAGTGGTTGAAAATGCCTTTGACATATTGAGTTCCCGTTTTAGAGTACTGCGTAGACCATTTGATCTAGATCTGGAGAATGTGGATGCTGTAGTGTTGGCATGTTGCGCTCTGCATAACTTTCTGAGGAAACGAGTACCAACTTACATATGTCATTCTAATATTGATTCAGAAAATATAAGACAGGGTACGTTTCGCGAAGGAGATTGGAGACAAACCACTGCACCCTTAGTTTCATTACAACGTTCTTCAAATAGGCAGCGTAATGAAGATGGCAATACTGTTCGCAATAAATTCATGGACTATTTCAATTCTGTTGGACATGTTAGTTTTCAAGACCGAATGATTGATGTTGTACCACCATAATATTTGTTATATCTACCATATTACCTGATTAAATAATGCTTAATAAAAGAAATATACTTTTTACTAGTGGACCCGACAGACATTGAACTGTCCCTCGAACCCATTAGGCGCAGCTGTCTATAAAGTCTATAGGTGAGCGAAGCCGTGGACTTCTGCCCATGGCTTCGCTTACACGTTACAGGCTGTTTCATAATACCCTAAAAATTGAAAAGGGTCAATGTACTGTACCTACTAACAACTTTAACTATCCAACTTCGAAATACGCGAAAAAAAAACATCTGTTTCATACATATCGGGATATTGGTCTTGAATTTTGAATATTTCTACGAAACAGCTGTTTTTATTCGCGATTTCGAAGTTGGTATAAAGAATTGAATACAATTTCCCTCCTCATCTTCGATGCTCTCTGGTGTCATGCGACATGGTTCACTCCTTGACCCAAGAAAGTTTAACGCGTCATAATACCATAAAGTTGGTACATACATTTTATCTGTCCCTGCGCCAGTTTGTTTGGAAGCATTTACCTGTAAAAAACACAATTATGCATTTTGAAGCTTGAAACGATTTAGGCTCAGATCAATTCAAAATGCCCGATTTATAGCTAAGCTAAGGTTCCCAAAGCGTTCGTTATACAGGTGCGTTTTATCGTATGTGTAGGAAGTTACCTGTTTTTATTGGGACGAATAAAACACATAACAAAGGAATTAAGTAGATACATACCTTAGCCAATTCTTTATTGTAATTGGTGCGCATGTTCATCAACTTCTTTTTTATTGTTTTGACTGTAGCCTTTTCATCGAAGGTTTTATAAATTTCCAACAACACCCGGAATCCTTCAGTACGAAGTGGTTGATTGGAATAATCTTTATGACTTTTCAGCCATAAATATGGCATGTCTCGGTACAAATCAAGAACATTGAAAAGTACTTCTTTTTCTTTCGAACACGCCATGGTGCACGCGACCACAGCAAACAAACGTATACGACCGTCTTTGCTCTGCGGCTGCCGCGCACTGACTGAACGGTCTAAAAGGCGCTACTCACACACCTGCCGCAGGGGCAATCTAGGGTGCATGGCGGTTGTGGCGATATCGGGAGTATCTCTACACACTTGCCTGCCGTGCAGTGTTTCCGAGTAAGCTGAGCTGAGCACACGTATTGAGAATGGCACCCGTATTATCGACCAATCAAAAGATTGGAGTAGCCTTGGCGCTTTCAGTGGTGCTACCTCAAAAAAAAAGGAAAAGGAGATACTGGGTGAAGAAATGGCTACTGAAAAGAAGTGAGTTATGCCACATGAATATTATAAAAGAACTGGAAGTAGATGACTTCAATAACTTTTTACGGATGGATTCTGACTCTTTTGAAGAGCTTCTTGCAATGGTGGCACCATTTATAGAAAAAAAAAAATACATTGATGCGGAATGCCGTAAGCGCTAGAGAACGATTAATTGCTACGCTTCGGTTTTTGGCCAGTGGACAAACCTACGAGGATTTGAAATTTAGTTGTATCATATCACCACAATTGATGTCAACAATGATTCCTGAGACTTGTTGGGCGATTTACAATTGTCTGAAACATTATATAAAGGTAAGTTTATATAAAGTATAATTATAAAAAGTAAACCTGCATGTTAGAAATTTAATTTCCCGAAATTCTAGATAAACTGTTTTTTCTTGTAAGTACTCAACCAAGATTCAACCACAAAAAAAACAATCACAGTCGGTGAAATATTTTTTATTAATACGGTAACAAGTTATAGGTACCCAGTTTCCAAATATTAAGTTAATTGTGAGAATTTTAAAGGATAAGACATTATCATTTTAATTACTTTTTGTGTTTAAATATAAGAAAATCTTTAACTTTAGTGAAACTACCTTCCACTAAATTATTATTATTACTAAAAGTAGTGTTAGGGAAATCAATGGTAATGTCATCATATTGAACCTCAGAAAGTTGTGAGGATTGTGTAGGAGTAGGAACAGATGCATAGGCTTGATGTTGTGAGGTTGGAGTAGGAGCAGATGCGTACGATTGATGTTGTGGGGATGGAGTAGGAGCAGATGAGTATGATTGATGTTGTGGGGTTGGAGTAGGAGCAGATGCGTACGATTGATGTTGTGGGGATGGAGTAGGAGCAGATGCGTAGGATTGATGTTGTGGGGATGGAGTATGAGCAGATGCGTACGATTGATGTTGTGGGGATTGAGTAGGAGCAGATGCGTAGGATTGATGTTGTGGGGATGGAGTAGGAGCAGATACGTAGGATTGATATTGTGGGGATGGTGTAAGAGTATTAATAGGTACTGAATGAATGTACGGATTGTGATATTGGTTTTTCAAAGTGATTGACGATTCTTCTGTTAGTTTTCCAAGTTGCCCATAGAAAATGACTTCGGATATTAATTTTTTCGCAACAACTTGCTGGTGTTTACTTAAATTTTTCAATTGAATACCATAGCCCATTCCTATGACTTCCCATTCATCTGTAGTGGTAAGAAGTTTTTGAGCAGTATCAAACAGTTTCTCTTGTTTTTTTTGTAAGTTTAATCGCGGTTTTCTTGGAGCAGGTTCTTCTTCTGTTTTGTCTAGCTTACTTGGACGTTTTAGGTTGAGTGATTGACTACCAGATGGTTCATCCAATTCCAAACTCTGTGAAACCTGAAATATTAAATTTCTCAATTACTGTTTGTTTCAGATGCCCACATCGGAAACTGAATGGAAGAACACAGCAAAAATGTTTGAAGAAAAATGGAATTTCAGTCACTGTGTTGGAGCAATGGACGGAAAACACGTAGCTATAGAAAAGCCCCCTGGTAGTGGCTCGTGTTTTTTTAATTACAAACAGTTTTTTAGTGTAGTACTTTTTGCCATTGTTAATGCAAATTATGAGTTTATGTATGTACACACTGGCATAAATGGAAGCGTCTCTGATGGTGGTGTAATACAACATACAAAATTTCATGAAAAACTAATGAAAAGCCAGTTAAACCTACCACCAGCTTCAACGTTACCAAATAGTAATACTACAGTGCCCTATGTATTTGTAGGAGACAGTGCATTTTCTCTCAACAGACACGTGATGAAGCCCTATCCATTCAAGAATATAAACCATGAACAAAGAATATTTAATTATAGGTTATCTAGGGCAAGACGGGTAGTAGAAAATGCTTTTGGGATACTGGCAACACGTTTTAGGATATTTCGCCGAAAAATAAGTGTAAATGTTGAGAACGTCGATGCTATTGTTCTAGCATGTTGCGCTTTACACAATTTTTTAAGAACAAAATCAAAAATCTATTTGACAAATTCATGTACAGATTCTGAAAATACAAACGATCGAACTTATCGACCAGGTGATAGGCGGGCAGAATCATTCGAATTAGTATCACTTGCGCAAAGAAATGAAAAACAGCGCAACGATGAAGGAAACTACGTTAGAAGTCAATTTATGTCGTATTTTAACGGACAAGGCAGTGTTGATTTTCAAGAAGACATGTTACGAGTAATATAAGAGCATTAAAATAGTTTTAATGTTGATGAAATACTTAAGTAAGTACTTATACCTAATATTTAGAAGTAATTCTAATAAATATATATATAATTGTGCCAAGTGATTTTATTCTTGTTTTATTTTAAGTATTACCTCGTCACAGTCCATGGTATCTACTCCCGTGCGAGATGGTTCAGTAGTCTCTTCAATAAAAGTAAAGAGATTATAACCTTTCGTGTGTCGGCCATTTTTTTGCAAATTCCCGGTATCTGTTTGGCCATCCCGCGGGAACCCCGCGGGATGGCCCGGCACATCGAGGAGAGTGAGTAAAATAGCGATAACAGCGAAGTTATGAATGGGAGCTACATAAACCTTGGGTAATAAAGAATGAGTATGAATTACACTACCTAGGCATATAAATACATTAAGGCATATAAATGCAGTTTATCTTGTGATGTATTGTTAATTCTAATTGGAAAGTACTTTCTCCGAACTTTCTCCAATTTGTTGTACAACGATCGTGTAATTTAAAAATGGAAGAATTATTTCCATAACAAAATGTTTTATCTACTTGTAATATCCCTAACCCACAAGAATAATACAAAACAACTTACCAACTTCATCACACTAAAAGCAATTAATCAACACTAAACCCCACTTGACTCGACACTTGACACCATGACACAACAAAAAACACAGCAAAAAAAAAATGTTATGTTTACATTTCAATTTCGTAAACAAAGTTGTTTAAATTGGTATACATTCGACACTTTAATTATAGTTTGGTTCAGTTACGAGTAGACAGACAGAGTTTTAGTTGTTACAAGTGCTTTGTTTACAAGTATTGAACAAAAACAAAACACTGCTAGTCGGTCGTCCATGTCTGTCGAACGACCTTTTTAAGGTCGAAACGTCAATTTCTAATTAGAATCTAATTGGAATATTTACGCAAAACTAATCAATTTTTCCCTAGTTAAATGATTACTATTTATCAAGATATGTATCTAAATGATGTTAATAACGAGATTATCTACCACTAATGTATTTTTTTGGAAAAAAAACTTGTAAATAACAACAAGAAAATACAACTGCCGGTTGACAACTGACATTTGCCCATAGACTCTCAATAAAAACGAAAAAATAACGTTCCCGGGTGTTTTATTGATAGTTTTAGAGACTTTAAACATCATCGTGAGTTTTCTCTTTCACATTGTATACGTTCGAACAGGCTAAATATAGTGTACACGCTTCACTTCGACGAAGAAATACGCGGTAAACGATCGACCTTTAGAAGGTGGCGCGACAGATGCGCCATGTTTAAAATCGACCTTTAAAAGGTCGTCCGACAGACGAGGGGATAATACCAAAGAGATGGTTTGTACACATCATCGCTGCCAGATCCTGTTTGTTTTGAAGAATTAACCTAAAAAAGATAACACATTGAAATGAAATACAAATACCTACAAAAAAAAAATTTCAAAACACAATGTTGAATAATCATTACTTAATTAAAAATACGTACCTTTTTTAACTCCCGAAAAAAGGATGTCCGCATATTTTCAAATTTTTTTTTGAAAGCCGGCAGCTCCATGTTGGTTTTGAGTTCCCCAAAAATTTCAAACATTAGTGTGAATGTTTGCTGCCTCATGTCACGGTTAAAATAATGTTTATGATTTTTATCCCACATGTGAGGTCGGTCTTGATAAACTTCTATAATTCGCGTCCAAACTTCGCGTTCGTTGTCGGCCGCCATTTTGATTGTACGCTATGTATACGTGCACTCCGTGTGACAGATACTGACAAACTGACTGAGAAATTGCCCCAATCGCGCTACACACGCAGCGACGACAGGGACGACTTAGGGATCAAGGATGGTCTCGCGCCCCTGCCGCCCTGCCGCAGGGCCAATCCTCCAAATTGCCCCTGCATGCCTACACACATCACAATTAAGGATGCAATTAAGGGTCATCCCCACTCCTACACCCTAGATTGCCCCTGCGGCAGGTGTGTGAGTAGCGCCCTTAAGTCTTATTACACTTAGCGGTATTCAGCAAGCAAGCGAGTAAGCACGGCCGAACCCATTCGGTCAGTCTAATTAGACAGGCTAACTTGCTAGCTCATATTACATTAAGCTAAATCTTAGTAAGACTGTCTGAATACCGCGTAGTGTAATAACCCCTTTAGGCTTATTGACAGGCAATTAATTTAGGCTTATTAGACATTGATTTGTACCATTGATTGTACAAGTGACACAACTTTGTAGCCTTAGTACCAGTAAAGAAAAATGAGGATATTCCCCCGTAATGTTAACCGATAACTATGGAACTAGTGATACAACTTTGTATATCAAGTACCATTAAAGAAAAGTAAAGATATTCCTCGTAATTTCATTTTTGACATGCATTTATTTTGTATTGTTACAAAGATATAAAATTAAAAATATAACCGAAACTTAACTCAAATAAAATAAAGTTACACAACTACCGGCGTAAGTTTTCTACAAACATTGGCACATTAATTTCACCACTAATAAGCTGCATTTGAACATGCTGTATATATACACTTCACTCGATGACGGATTTTGACCGTTTTTTAAACGGCATCGTTGTTATCGCTCTTACAGCGGTGAATGCTGCATCTTCCTTAAGCGTGTTAAAAAAAGGCTTATTGTTGTGGGTCACATTTGTTAAATTGCCCATTCCACCCTTCCCATACGTTATTTGTCCTATGTCTTTCGCCAAAACAACACCACATTGCTTTCTTCGGCATCCAATAGTTTTGAATATAAGATAAGAATGGTCCGAGGTTTCGATACGTACCAATAACTTGACTTTCTGCAAGCACATAATTCCAGCCTTCCTCAATATCTCGTTCAGGCAGAAGTGGTAGCACAATGCACAACCCAATTATTTTGTTCAAATTTGTGTCGTTGTTTTTCTTGTTTTTTGATTGTATGTTTAGCTTCTTTGCTTTTCTAATCAATGTATCCTTGAAATGAAAATAACATCCGTGGTGTTCAACGTTGGGAAAGACAAATTTTATAGCTTTGATAGTAGCCTGTTCAAAATCAGTAATAAATTTAGTTGATTTTCTAAGTTCTAACTGCTGATTTTCTAAGTTCTAGAAAAATAACGTACGACTTATGAAGTTTATTTGGCATAAGTGCGTAAATCACAGGTACTACATTGTTTTTATCTTCGCTGCTGCCTAAATCACAAAAGAACACAAATAGTTGAGTAAATGGTTGAGGACAACAATAAACGTACCATCGCCGAAAAAAACTTTTCCATTTTTTAGCACTACTCGCGCTTCTTCTAAAGCGAAAACTAATATACGATCATTATCTTGTTGATAGTCAGCGAGTAAAAAATCGTCGTAGTCTTGTGGTAACGCAACTTCTTTCAAATCAGTGTAAGCCATTTTTTCAACTTGTGCTAATTTCCTCCTTCTTTTATCTATACGCTACACATCTGTATTGGTTATAGTTTGGCAATTTATGGATTAGATCGAGACCCTTATTTCTCATAGATGCTAATGTTTTTTTGTACATAGCCGGAAAACAGTTCCTGTGAATTTTTCAGATTTTTTAAAATTTTTGCATCGCCAGGTACAGTTACCATTTTTATATTTGGTATAAAAATAATACTGGAAACCTCATTTCCTCGGCCGCGTCGCACTATCTTCATTTCCAAAGCATGATCCGACGATGCCGCTTCGCACATTATTTTTTTTATTTATAATTATGAAAATCCAAATTCAAGGATTGGGTAACAATCAGTTACACACATGAAAAAAAATGAAAGCATAATAGTGTCAGACTGACGTAAACCGAAATGTTTTTCAAATTATAAGTGGCCAGTACTTGGCGTATCGTAACTATAGTATTTATTAATTGCGACAATTCACTTCCTGGGCCCACTCCACGGTACTTCAATGCTTAGTTGTACCATTCGTGGTACTAGCGATACCTACATCAATTTTTCTGATGGTACTACTGATCCTAAATAGTTGTCACTAGTGCCATTCAAGGTACTAAGGATACCAAGTTGTGTCACTTGTACAATCAATGGTACAAAACAATGGTACTTCTGACACAAAGGCCTTTAAATGCAGTCCATCTATCTAGAGTCTTAGTAAGTTATTGTATGACGTGGTATTTAATAAGCATCATTTACCATGCTTATGTACAGATTCCCCATGCACATGTCATACTATCTCCTTACAAATATCATACAATTACAACAGGTTTACAATTAATCCTATTAATCATATTTTTAATTATAATTAAAAAGAACAGATGAGTATTAAATTCGTATGATTTCTACCTAGGTAACGTGTTACATTAGTCAGTCTTATCACAGCTCCAGACTTGATTGTGCAGCATTATAAAAATTTAGAATTAACATAATATAATTATTATTACAAGTAACAGGGGTTTCATAATTAAGTTGCAGTCCGTGACTCTGCAGGCTTTGAGCCTTTGTCTTGGGGGCTAGACAATTTATAAAAGATCCTTCGCAGACAGCAGTACAACATTTGGGCTTATGAGCTCGGGCAGCCTTAGTATGGCTGCTATATTCAGGAGTTCTTCATCATCAGCGGCTAAAACAAAACAAAGTAAATTTTAATCTTCTTAAGTAACAATATAAATTTAAAATTGTATTAAAATAAAAACAGAGATAATAATCCATAGTCCATATCTTAGATGCGAAAGTAAGGTTGTCTGTATGATATGTGTACCCTGTCATGCATTAGTCTCTGAACCAATATAGTAATATAGTTGGAGACTCGGAGGACATAACTGTAAAAAAAATCCTTATAGAAAACAATAATAATTGTACTTACATTATCAGCGACACCTTTGTTCGTTTGTTTCTGTTTTGTTTGAAGAATATGTTTCAAATGTTGTTGTGTATTGTGTTTCCATTTCTTGAAAAACCGTAATAAAAATATCCTTCTATTTATTTCTAAGTTCATTTACTTTCATATCCCAAATAGACAATCTGACGGTAGGGACAACCCAAAAGTGCATTTCGGGCCATGTGCATTCGCAGTGTAAGGTTTGGGACAGAATGGTGAAATTATATGGGTTTCTTGTTGACTCCATCAGAACCCTAAAAAGGAACCCCGTACGCTTACTTATGATGTGTAGACAAACCAACCATAAAAACCCACTTCATTCATATTTGTTGAAATTAATTATGTAAGTAGGTATGTCGATTATACATTATTTTTTATAAAATGGAACAGATGGACTGGAAACTACATTACATAAATAAAAATATGAAGATACTTTACTCACAGAAATATTTCATCTGGATATGTCAAGTTCCTCTATGTTTTGAGTGATTGTAATATTTTCTTTATGAAATGTTTTCATCCAAACATTCCAACTTCGAATTAATATTGCTTTTGGCCCAATAGTGGTATTAGTTCCTTAATTTCTTCACTATTTAAATCCTACATCGACTGACAGCTATTCCATTCTCTGAAACAAATAATATAATAATAATAATCTTTATTTCGTAAATTAACGGTACGGTACAGTCACGATCAGGTAAAAATAAAATAAAAATATGCTCCCTGTGTACTATTTCATACAATTTCACTTAAAGGTATTAGGTAGGGCAAAACTGGGCTAATCGGTGATAGTTAGGTATTTTCATTATATCATCATTTTAGTTTATCAGAAAAATTTGAAACTTTATAGTAAAGCAAATTATAAAATTGTCTTGAGTAGTTTATATCTAAATATATTATAGATACAAGCTAACCAATACAATAAACACATTTCTAAGCATGACCTAAAGTTTGGCAATTTAGTGATACTCAAGTTAATATGTGATATAGACTTGCCTATCTTGTGATATGGTCAGGTTAATTTGTGACAGTACCTACAATATTTAAATAAAAGTATAAAAATAAGAAATAAAACTTTTAATCAGAAAGTTCACAGTTGGAACAAAGAAAAAATGTTGGATTTAAAACATTTTGGCACTTAACATGATACCATGTCTTGCAAAATTGACATTCGATCCACTCCGCACCATTTTTAAGTTTAACATCACGTGATTTAAGTTTACAGGTTCCACAGATGTTTACATCCCGAACTGGCTCTGGAGTGTCCCCAGTAAACTGCGATTCACATAGGCTGCTGCCAGGTCCATAAACCTTGCCTCCTTTTGCCTTTGTAGATTTCTTGCTTCGTTTCTCTTTTGCTTTTGGAATTTTTAACACATCTTCAGTTGTTGCACCACCGTTGTCAGTAATCTCAGTGACTGCGGAGGTGGACAGGGCAACTGCACAAACATCTTCAGCCGTACCACCACTATCACCTGTAATCTCAGTGACTCGAGAGGGGGCAATTGCATGATCAGGAATGGCATTAAAATTTATAGGGAAAATGCCCGCCTTCGCAAACGCTTTTGTTACTAATGATCTGTTATTTAATGTTTCATTGTAAGCTGAAGAAAACATTTTCAAAAAGTCATAGCGAGTTGGTTTTTCTCCAGGTTGATTTACTTGAAATTGGTCCAAGTGGTTTCTCCACTTTGCTTTAAGTGGGCCAAAGATCCCCACATCTAGCGGTTGAAGTAAATGCGTCAAATGTGGAGGAAGGTGATGTAAATTTGCTCCTTCTGAGCAAGCTCCAGTACTTCTGGACCCAGGTGCGATTTATGGGAATCCATTAACAGAACAACTGGCCTCGCTATTGGAATATTTTCTATAAAATGCTTAAAAAACTCCAGGAATAGGTCATTGTTTATCCAACCTTTTTCACTCAATTTGATAACACATGGAAAATTGGCACTCCTCAACCTGTCATCCCATCGCTTTCCTTTAAAAATGATCATTGGCGGAACAGCATCACCGGTAACATTCACACAGGGCAACACTGTAGTTGTCGTTCCTCTTTCTCCAAATGTTTGTTTGTAAACGTGGGTCTTACCCGTTAAGATTACAATTTTGCCTGACCTTACAACAAACATAAAACCGGTCTCATCTAAATTCCATATCCGTTGTGGTTTATCGTGTACTCCCAGCTTCTTATACAGCTCTTCAAGCATTCTATAGAAGTCATTTAAATTTTCTCTTGTTCCTGACTGGGCTCTACTCATAGATAAACTCTCAGGTGTTCTCAAACTTAAATTATAACGTTTCTTAAACGATGACCACCAGTACCATCCAGCAATTTGCTTTGTCTTTGAAAATGGGTGTTTAATTTTGTTTCTTTCTGCTAAGCGGTATGCAACAACTCGCACCTGTTTCACTGTTAACCCAAACCCAATTTCTTGCATTTTGTTAATGTAATGTAATAGGTCGATCTCGATATTGGGGGGCATTACATAAGGTTTTCCACGTTTTAGTTGAGATGTTGTATGGTCTTTATCATAGCGAGAACAGTATGATTTTAGTGTACTCCATGGAATACTGAATTTCTTTGCAGCTTTGTAGATTGTGGTCCCATTTTTAACCTCCATGACGGCGGCTTTTAGACTAGAAGCATTATATGGTTTTTCCTTTTTGGAAGATTTTTCAATTATTCTGGAATGTTTTTTCTTTGACTTCTCCTGTAAATAAATAAAAGTTTTTTTTATTTTGAAGCATAGAAAGTGCAAGAATGCTACATAATCATTGCATTTACGCATAAAATACTGCTTATAATTCACCGAACTTTGTTATGTTGTGATAAAAAAAAACCATCAACAAACAAAAACATGAACATTTCAGTTGCCGGTTTTAAGGATTTTGACAGTGGTATTCACGTTTCCTAACAATACAAATGCACAAAACAGCTTTAAAATATTACCTTAATTCGATTTCCTTTAGGTTTTCCCATTTTAATTATCCTTTTTTGAATATAAAATGCAATTATTAATTGTCGTTGGTACCAAAACGCAATAAAGCAGGTTATTGTATTGACTTTGACATTCGTGACAACTCCTTAATTTTTGAGACAGTGTTCGGATACAGCACCTTGTTTGGTGCATAGTTTTATTATAGCGCCATCTATTGACATCATTTTAAAACCATATAAATACGTAGTAACTTGGCTATAAGCTGGGGATACACATGCCAGTAAATCGGGAAAGTAGGTGGCATGAAAGTTACTGGCATGTACAAGTAACTGGCACACTGCGGATACATTTGCAAGTAATACTGGCATGCATACTGTGCCCTGGCACGCCAGTATTACCCTTGCGTATACACAGGACAGTTCGTGAGAGTATTTCGTACCAATTCTTGCGGGCTAAACATGGATAACATTCGAAGTGAATTAAACAAAATTGTGTTGTTACTAGCAATTGAATGTGTAGCAAAATTAATGAGAGATAAAAATAAAAAACGAAGACGGGTTTGGGTAAGAGATTGGATTAGTAGAAGGGAAGATTTTGGAGCAAGTAGTTGTCAGAAATGCGTCAAGAAGATCATGATGGTTACAGAAACCATTTGAGAATGCTACCAGAGAAATTTGATGAATTGTTAGGAAAAATTGGGGACAAAATAACAAAGAATGATACTCACATGCGAAATGCCATTCCCGCAATAACCAAATTGGAAATAACCCTAAGATTTTTAGCTACAGGTGATTCATTTGTATCTCTAGAAGCATTGTACAGAGTAGGAAAATCGACGATTGCACAGTTCGTTCCAATTGTTTGTAGTGAAATAGCTACTGCACTAAAGGATTTTATTAAAGTGAGTAAAAGAATTTTGAATATCATTCATGGTTTTTATTTATTTCAGCATAGACATTAGGCATTATTCCAAGCTTTAGACAAAATAATATTTCCTGATTCATGACCCGTGTTTGGCTGCGTGGGTATTATGATGTATTGATCATCGACAGATTCTTCAGAATATATTGTGTTAGAATACGGAGTGGATGGCTGAGAATATGAAGTGGACAATCGAGACCTTTCTGTACTTAGCAAAACTTGGATTTTGGATTGCATATCCAGAGCGTTATTTAAAGGCAATGACCTTAACTGAGCAGCAACACTTTGTCCGAAATAATAAAACTCATCTTTTTGGTTTCCATTTGATCCAGGATTATTGATTGCAGTAGCAATATTTTCCAGGCGTTCAAGTGCAGTTAAGGTTTCGTTTTGCTCTACACGTTTTTTCTTAGTCTGACTAGTTTTATGTGGTTGGTTGATTGCTGCAATGCGAGAAGAAGATCTTTGGTCCTGGAGAGAGGGTGGTGGTGCTTGCTCGTTTGTAGTGCTTGCTTCAGCGGATGAGTGTGATTGGTCGAATGCGACAGTCAATGTTTCGTTGTTTGGTGGGTTGACTGTTTGAGAGGAAGATTGCTGGTCTGACTGCTGGACTGTTTGAGAGGAGGATTGCTGGTATGATTGCTGGACTGATTGAGAGGAGGATTGCTCTCTTTGAGAGTGTGATGGTGGTGTTTCGATTTCAGTGCTCGATTGAGAGGACTGTTGTACCTGTAATTTTTTTTAAATCAAATTAGTATTCGTTTTTTATGTTTATATGTATTAACAGACATTTTGTTTTCAGATTCCTACGAGGCAGGAATGGAAGGTGATAGAAAATGGCTTTCGAACCAAATGGAACTTTCCAGGGTGTATTGGAGCTATCGATGGCAAACACATAAATATTATTGCTCCTGACGATACATCAAATTATTTTAATTATAAAGGAAGCTACAGCATAGTGCTACTAGCATTGGTGGATGACGATTACTGTTTTTCCTATATTGATATAGGATGCAACGGCAGAGCTTCAGATGGAGGAGTGTTTGAAAGATCAGGCTTGAAACAAGCACTAGAAAATAATTCTTTAGATATTCCTGAAAATTCTGTTATAGTTGGAGATGCAGCTTTTCCATTAAAAAAATATCTCATGAAACCGTTTCCTACCAGAGCCACCCGAAGAGAAAAAATTTTTAATTATCGATTGTCAAGGGCTAGGCGAATTGTCGAAAATGCGTTCGGTATCCTTGTATCAAGATTCCGAATTTTTGAATCATTTATAGCTCTAAAACCAGAAAAAGTTGATGTCATAGTATTAGCGGCATGTTCTTTGCACAATTGGTTGCGAAAAACCACTAATACTTATATCACACAAAGGTGTGTGGATTATGAAGATATTCAACTCGGTACTATTATTAACGGCTCCTGGCGTGATCACTTACAAACATGTTTACGGAATTTATCTGGAACACGAAATAATCGATCGTCTAGAGAAGCGATACTTATTAGAAATAAATATGCAGATCTTTTCATTACAACAGAAGCAGTGCCTTGGCAAGACCGTTTGATTAATATTTTAAATGAATAAATTTAATTGTATAAGTAAGTACTTTTGTTTAATAAAACTTTTGTGTGAACTATTTTTTACATTCATACCTCCATAGGTACCTATATCATAAATGTGACAATGTAGAAAAGAAAGAGTAGGTACTTACAACAGCTGTTTGGATTGAATTTCTATATTCGAAACTTTCATTTATAAAATCCATTTCCTTATACCAAATCAAACTGGGTTTGTAAATATCACTGGAGCCAGCTCCGGATCGTTTTGAATTTTCCACTTTATTCCTTTCTTGATGGTAAGTACTTCGTAGATTTTTGATTTTATTTTTAATTTCTTTTTCAGTCAGATTTAATTCTTCTTGTATTTTGCTGTAGGCATTGCCACGTGCTATTTTGTTTTTGTAAAGCGGGCTAGTCGGCTTCCAAAGACATTCGTATTCTCTGTACAAATGAATGAACTGTATAGTTTTCTCGTCGCCCCATCGTGCCATGTTGAATACAAAAACCAACAAGAGAGAAAAAACTTGACCTTCGAAATCAAAACAAAAAACGTGCGCCTACGGTGACAATGAGTCGGCTACTGGCATGCCCGTAGCTGTCGCGTCTGTTCACACGTGCCAGGTTAGCAGCCCCCCGCGTCCCCTCCCCCAACGGGCATGCAAGAAAATCAAATGTTGTGCTAGCTACTTGCAACTAGCTAGCTTCCAGTTACAGGCATGCCAGTAAGTGAATATACATGACTGTAGCTGGCACGTGCAAGGAGCTGGTATGCTAGTGTGCAAGCTACGGGCATGTGTATCCCCAGCTATAGAGCAAGAATAAACTATCACAAAGTACCTGCATATCACCGGATAGCCAAGTTTTGCCCTACGTAAGTTTTTAGATACTTATTTGTACAAAATACAACAGGAAAACGTTAACTCGATTTTAGAAACAATTTAAAACTGTGGTTTTATACAGATAGAGTCCCTGCCACCCATACTAGGATGACCTGTACTATAGGTGACAGTTGATTCCTCAAACAAGATTTATTCTATAATTAACACTAATCTAATGATTCGTACTGTGGCTATGTACAAGTAAATTACCTTTAATTTTATTATAACATAAGCTCATACCGAGTTCATAGGTTAGGTAGGTACGGTAGTCACTTTGGTAAGTTATTGTAGTAAGGCTTATTCTCTGACTTTCTCTGGCCAAAATTTTGAACAAAGTAAGGTAAGTAGGTACTTATACCTGACAGTACCTTACAAAGGCGGCCGGAGGCTGAGGACGTCGGTTTCACCAGCGTAAGTTCCTATTTAGGTTATTCCAGGTTTCCAGCTATTTACTTATGTTGGTAGATAGGTATATACCTACCGAGTTTCATCGCAATCGCTTCGAAGGAGCACCCTAATGGGCAGTCGAGAAAATCATAGAAAAATTACTTACTTGCAAATATTGGAATCATTTCGGGGTCCATGACGATGATTGTCGTCCACACACACACACAAGAAGAGAATAATTATAATAAGGAACTTTACACAAAATTGCACAAAAATCCAAGCAACTGTTGAAAAACTGGTCGTAACTTGTTATTTGTTTCGCCGACGCACGACGTACCTACCAAAGAGTAAAGTAATATACTTGGTACAGCTACGCCCGGATCAACCGAATTGAGAGTTGCCACAATAACGTGTAAAAGGAGAATGGTCTTTCTGGGCCTGGAGGCCTCATGAAACGAGTCATATATCAAATGAAAGGTGGTTTCAAGAGGAACATTTTATTGTAGGACCACTTTTTCAAATTAGTTGTGAGATCGGAGTTATAGGTCATTAATGATAGGTGATCGATTCACTCTCCGTACACCAGTAGGGAGTATTAACGCCTTAATAGAATCAAATGTAGCCATTGTATAGCAATGAGTCATATATCAAATGATAGGTTATTTCAAAAGGAATAATTTAATGTATGATGATTTTTACAAATATTTTTTATTTTTAGTGTTATAGGCCATTTATGCTAAGTAGTAGGTATAGGTGACTGAGGTCTTCTCTTGTGCAATACAGATGCTTGGTTAGAAGCAGATGTTGCCCTCCTCATGAAACGAGTCATTTATAAAATGAAAGGTGGTTTTAAGGGGAACCATTTTATTGTAAGACTATATTTTCGAAATAGTAGTGGTTTCGTAGTTAGAGATCGATAAATGTACTTAAGTAAGCATTCAGTTGTATCAGAAATAGTTATCGTGATTTAGTCATCACTACCTAATACTATTTAGTGGCATAGCAGGCTGATAAAAAGCATGATGCTTATCGTAAGGTTATGATACCTAAGTAGGATTATAAATAGGTTCAATGTCCAAACCACACAAGAAAAGAATGCTCACGTCTCGTGACGGGTCTTGTACAATAGGTATAATAATGATACCACATACCTTTCTACGAGTACCTATCGTGCGTTTCTTTTGTTACTGCAATAATATCTATTCAGATTTTCCTGTTTGGGGACTAGGTATTTTTCTAATCGACTAAATCGATTGTGATGAAACTCGGTATGGAAATTGTTGGAGACCTAGATTAACACAAAATATTATTTTTAACTCGATATTCCCACTGAATAGAGACTAACGCTGATGCAACTATGAATCTTCGTTATCAATTTCATTGAGAGGAATAATTTTCAAGGGTTATTCCTTTCGACTCCCGCTTATAGGGGCCGTAAGGAAAAATCTTACGACCTCCACTCAATAATAAAAGTGCGGGGTGGTGGTCCAACCATGGGGCCCATTAAGCGGGAGTCGAAAGGAATAATCCTCTATTTCATTAATTCTGTATTCACAATCCGCGTTGAACCACCGCACACTTGGGCCTCCAACTATAGGTCGTGGTTCAACTTTTAAAATAGTTGGACCACGGGACTGTTCAGAGTCCCGTTGGACATTCATGACGCGAAGTCTGAAGATTTAAATTATTTCGTTAAATAACAGAACACGGTTTGTCGAGAAAATATTATTAACACAAAATACGCAATAATAAATGAAAAACCACATTAAAGTTAACACAAAAACATAATAAAATAACAAAAGATATTACTAACTAAAACGTTTAAAATAATTAAAAATGCATTTGCTGCATAAGCTGCATCTGCATAAGCTATTGCATAGCTTTTATCGCGGGCTTTGAGCGCAGCGCCCGAATCAAGAATAAAACCTAACATCCCCGACTCCACCCACCATGTAGCTCGGCCGAGCGTTCGCTTAAGTGTATGTATATGGTACGAAGCTCGCACGATGCAATAGCTTTACCGCGGCAGTCCCCGGGTGCCACACATTTTTTTTTAAATAAAGGAACAACACTGACCGTACGGTCGTATAAAACCACATCAGCAACATCACGACAGGGCGCTGGCGGCGGCGCAGCATGGTCATACGACGCTTTGGCCATTTTCGTCTTTACATTTATTTTGTTAAATGAGATAATAATATCTTGAACTAAATATATATCTACTTGAATTCGATTACTGAGAAAAACCTACTAAGTACTAAACTCTGGCAATATACACAAGCCGTGCGAAGCTATGATTTGACATGAAAGTTGTCAGTGAAAGCGATTTTCCCTATGGCTGAAAGTTTTACTTTCAACACGCTCGTTAGGCACCTTCGGAGTATGAATAATGAAGAGTAGCTTTTGTTTTTTTGAAGATACCTAGTCCAAAAAAGATGGTTTTGCTTTGTCGGAACTTATTGATTGCAATAGGTTCCGACAAAGCAAAACCATCAACATCAAAATGGCTTGCGTATGACTCTACATCTGAGCTCACGACTCGTGATGGTACCTAGACCTCGGTTACGATAAGCATCATGCTTTTTATCAGCCTGTTGTGTCACTAAATAATGCTAAATAGTGATGTCTATATCACGACACACATTGTCAACAATTTCTGATACTACCGAATACTTACTTAAGTACATTTAACGATCTCTTACTTCGAAACCATTAATATTTCGAAAAAGTAGTCGTACAATAAAATGTTTCCCGTAAAACCACCTTTCATTTGATATATGACTTGTTTCATGAGGAGGGCAACATATTCTGTTTATAGCCAAGCATCTGCATTGCATAAGGAAAGATGTTAGTCACCGATATCTACTACTTAACAGAAATGACCTATAACCCCTAAAATAGAAATAATTTTTAAAAGTCATGATACACTAAATTATTTCTCTTGAAATAAACTATTATTTGATATAATATGACTCATTACTATACGATGGCTACATCTGATTCTATTCTGGTGTTAATACTCCCTAGTGGTGTACGGAGAAAGTTCGCAAGTGTACCGACCACCTACCATTATTAATCTAAAACTTCGAATCCTCAACTATTTTGAAAAAGTGGTCATATAATAAAATGTTTTTCTTGAAACCACCTTTCATTTGATATATGCCTCGTTTTATGAGGAGTGCAAAATCTGGTTCTAACTAAGCGTTTGTATTGCACAAGGGAAAACCTCAATCACCTATACCTACTACTACTTAGCCTATAACGGCCTATAACTCTAAAATAAAAATATTTTTTTGAAAGGCATGTTACACTGAATTATTCCTCTTGAAATAAACTATTATTTGGTGTATGACTCATTACTATACGATGGTTACATCTAATTCTATTCTGGTCTTAACACTCCCTAGTGGTGTACATAGAAAATTCGCAAGTGTACCGATCACCTACCATTATTGACCTATAACTCTGAATCCACAACTATTTTGAAAAAGTGGTCTTAAAATAAAATGTTTTTCTTGAAACCACCTTTAATTTGACACATGCCTCGTTTCATGAGGAGACCAACATCTGGTTCTAATCAAGCTTTTGCATTGCACAAGAGAAGACCTCAGTCATCTATACCTACTACTTAGCATAAATGGACTATAACACTAAAAATAAAAAATAATTTTAAAAATCATCATACATTAAATTATTCCTTTTGAAATAACCTATCATTTGATATATGACTCATTGCTATACGATGGCTACATTTGATTATATTAAGGCGTTAATACTCCCTACTGGTGTACGGAGAGTGAATCGACCACCTATCATTAATGACCTATAACTCCGATCTCACAACTAATTTGAAAAAGTGGTCATACAATAAAATGTTCCTCTTGAAACCACCTTTCATTTGATATATGACTCGTTTCATGAGGCCTCCAGGCCCAAGCTCTGTACATTTTTTCCCATTCTCCTTTGGAACAATTTTTATATTTTATCGAAACGATTGAAGATGGTTTTTAACACGCTTTTATTAGCTTCACCTGTATGTTTGTATGTATGTTTTTTACAGTCAAGTTGGCTGTAGAAAACAGGTATTTTCGCAGTAAAATGGGTCGCAGTACCTATAGTATTTTGGTATAAGGTAACATCACAATAACAATACGTCGATTTATTATGGCGTCGCAATACTGCACTGAAAAAAAATGATGAATATAATCAAAATTTTGATTAATTTAAACAATGAACTTGTTTATATACGTTCGCATAAAGCAAATTGATGCTTGCTATCAAGCCAATTCGATTGAAAAATAATCAAGAATTACCGTAAACCGGGGCTACATTGAACAGGTTTCGAAGGTTTTTTGAACCTACATATTTTTTAATATTGTAAATTTCATGTTTTTTTACGCCAATAGAACAATGTGTCTCTCGGTTATCAGATCGCTAAGAAATTTAGGTAATATCAACCCCCCAATATATAATATATTTTTTTATTTTATTTAATGTCAAAGTAGCCCCAAGGTAGAGGCTTCATTGTCAGGGTATTAAAATGTGGCTGGTGTCAAAGATATTAAAAGCACGGGTTACTTTGACATCTTTTTGACAAAAAAAAATATAATTTCGTTGAATAACACATGGAATCAAATGAAAAACAAAGTTCTTTACAATCAAATTGTCATCTTTATTCTCATTAAACTTTACTTTAACAAAATATTTGTACCGAGGGTACTTATAAAGGCACTTAAGTAATCAGTCTTTAAAGTAATTATTTTAAAAATTGAGATCAAAATCAACTACTCACTAGATCAACTAGATCTTTTTACAATCAACTTTGGTAATACTATAATAAACTAGAACAATAAAACATGTAATAGTAAAAGATAAAATAATGAAATTTAGTCAGTGTCGTCCTCGCAAACCACACATTCATAAGCAGGATTAGTAGAGCCTTTATTACACATGCCACACACCCAATTTTTGCAAGTGATGCAGCATATCCAGTCCACAGAGTGGCGGTAGTACTGGTAGTCACATCTACAGATGTAACAGAGGTTGTTGTCCTTGTTCTTGCCCTTCTTTTTTCCCATCTTCTCCCTTCTTTCTTTCCCGCGGACCAAATTTATTAAAGGCACATCTTCATCGGAAGAAGTCTGGTGTTTGGCGGGTGGTGGTGCACCAGAAGTTGAAGGGATTGGTGAAGAGGTTGGATCATGCTCAGTAATTGGTATACCATCTTCAGTTTCTGGAGCACTATACATGAAAGTTGGGAAATCTATTTCTGGGACATCATCTTCAGTTGGGATATCATCTTGGCTTGTTATAGTTAGCTGTGCTCCTGGTTTATTAACTACTTTCTTCCCTCTTCTATGACGAATCCTTTCAGCGTTATAACCCCTTGTCTCCTTTAAGAAGTCCAACAAACAGCTATCGAGGATACGTCCAGTTTCCTCTGAACGTTCAGCTGGAAGCTTTTTTAAGACAGCTTGAGGATCGAAAGGGTAAAGACCTGTAGCTCTAAAGGAGCTCTGCAGATTTTTTGCCATATTAGGAGCCAATGCATCAATCAGTCTCTTCAGCAAGTCTCTTCAGCAGCATTGGAAATTGTGGCTTTGGAATGATGCCCCTTGTTCTTGATTCTTTTCTCCAATTATCGAGAACCTTTCTCCACTGTCTCTTCATAGGACCATATATACCCACGTCGAGGGGTTGCATCAAGTGCGTCGAGTTTGGTGTCAGAGTCGTAAAATGAATGTTATTTTCTACTGCGGTCTTGACGACTTCAGGTGAAAAATGTGATACCAAATTGTCACCAATGACAACAGCCTTCTGATCCCCTACTCTGTGTTCCTGGATGTGCGGTAGCAATATTTTGAAGAACCAAACTTCGAAGAGGTTCATGTCAAACCAACCACTATGACTGTTCCTATAAATAGTTCCAGGTGGGCCACCTACTGTCCAATTTTCGTAAAGATGCTTTGATTTATAGACAACCATAGGAGGAATTAGGTTTCCGTCAGCGGTGCCACAGAACATAATGCTGACTGATGATTTTGAATGCTCCTGAACTCTTTCGACGCGTTTGTGCCCTCGCGGTACCAAGACCTTTATTGCCCCCGGGTCATCTGTTATGTTAGTTTCATCATAATTGTAGATAAGACTTGGACATGTCTCCTCCAAAGCAGGCTTCACATTTTCGAAAAACTCTTTGATCTCGTTAGGACCTACTGAGGCTCGTGAAGCCTTTATATTTGTAGCTAGCCTGTGCGTTAAATTGTTTCGAGCTGCAAATTCGTTGACAAAATCAGTGCCGGGTAAGTTGTCTTTCCACTGTTTTATAGTCCTACCTTCTCTAGTGACTAACATCTGAACGATAACTTGGATGTCGCTCTTAGTCAAAGGGATACCCCAGTCTGTCAGCGCTTGAAGAGTATCGGCTATTATTTTCTCAGTCTCAGGAGTCAAAACTGTGGGATGACCCGGCTTTCCTTCATGTCTGTGATGAATCTTGTTAAGAATAGTCGTCCTATTTATTTTATACTTCTTGGAAGCAGCAACCTGTGTAAGAATACCCGCCCTTACTTCTGCAACGGCTTTTGCAAGAGCTTCCTCGCTATAGTTTTTGTAATTACGGGCACCCAATTTTCTTTGATATTTTCTAACCATTGTGGGTTCATTTGTGATTACAAACGAACACAAGGTAACCTAAAACAAATGTAAATAATTATTTACCATCAGTTAGTTCATACTCAACATAAAAATACCTTAAATTTACGTAAAAACACAATAAACTTACCGAAAACTAAAGGTCCCAACGATATTTAGTTGTAATTACGCACTACGCAACAAATCACATCGACGAACGCGTTCGGACTGGCCTGTAAGCGAGCCGACGGCAACGCTAAGCGCTCCCCGCACACCTCGCCCACCGTACAAAGTCACACGCGGTTGATGCCGGCGCGGGAATTTTCGATTTTGGCGGTTTGTTAAAGTAGCCCCAAAAACTGTCAAAGTTACCCTGGATGTCAAAGTAGCCCTGTTTTACTTGTATATTAAACTAACCAATTTGTTGAACTAATCAAGTAATTGATTAAATTAACCATGCCCACTTGTTAACATTGATGATGGTATTGTTAAAGTCAATCATTATCTTTATTCATTCAACTAACTTATTTGAAACTTGATTAATCTCACAAAGAATACGATCAACCTAATCATTGTAATTTATTATTTTAACAAAGATTTTTGAATAGATTTACTATAGTTGTGTTTCAATTAAATATGTTATTTGATTCAATTATGAAAGATCTTTATGATATCAATCACGGAACTTGATTGTTTCTAAGATATCCTATTTTGGTTCCATTAAGTAAGTTGATTGATGTTACTATGCATTTATCTATGTTACTATGTTGGGATTTACTAGGTGTTATGTTTAGTCCAAATATCTAACTTGTTTAAAATCTAAAGCTAGGAACGACAGTGGTTTAAAATACATGGTACTGTATGGGAGGTGGCACACTGGTAATTGGTGCAGGTGCAGCAGCTATCCGGCTGGACACGCATTCAGTGTGACATTTCACATATAGTCTCATACATTAAACCACTGTTGCCTTCTACCCGATCTGAAGCGAATTCTGTGAAAGTGTGCATGAAAATTAGTATGGAACCCACCGTAACAAAGTAATCCAGAATTATGAAATATTTGGACTTAATATTTTAACTGTATGTTAAAAATGAGATACCTTTTAGTATAAGTAATTATTATTTATTAATTCACATACAAACAAAAATAACACATTTCCGTCCTCTTATCTAGATATTAATAATTATTAGTCGTAATAGTGTAAGAGTTACATGACCTAATACCTATTTCCATCTGTTTAAACTTTTTATGGTATGGTGTGGATACCAACCTCATACGACAGACCACATTGTGTATGTGTACCTACAGTTATTTTATAGGATCTAGACACTGGAACTGCATTTGAACTGCAAATATGCAGCATATTACTGCATATTTGCAGTTCAAATGCAGCAGTGATAAGACTGATTAATATAACACGTTATTTACGTATAAGTCTC
Source organism: Idaea straminata (assembly GCA_951213275.1). Lineage (NCBI taxonomy): Eukaryota > Metazoa > Arthropoda > Insecta > Lepidoptera > Geometridae > Idaea > Idaea straminata. The sequence goes on from OX577862.1 coordinate 3,051,346, forward strand.
ACGAATTTGATACTCATCTGTTTAAGGGGGCTCCATACGCCAACGACCTTGGGACACAGCCTACTAAATAGTTACTACCGGCACCGGTCGCCTTCGTTGTTGAAAATTGTTGATTGTTACGAATGTGTTGTGTTTTTCTCAAAAGTGTTAAGATGGAACTGTAGGTGAGATTTTTACCAACATTTTGGTGTAACTTTGATACAAAAATTCCCTATAGTTTTCAAGCTATCCTAAAAATAAGAATAAAAACTAGTCTAGCTTTGAAATGACAAGGAATTTTCGTCTTAAATTACCCCAATATGCCGATAAAAATCTCACCTACGATTTTATCTCAGCACTTTTGAGAAAAACAAAACACATTCGTTTCAATCAACAATGTTAGTTGCAAGCGACGGGTATTTGTGACGCGTTGCGTTCGGCAGCATAAGCAGCCTTAAATATAATTATTATGATTAATTGTAAACTTTTTATGGTATGGTGTGGATACCAACCTCATACGACAGACCACATTGGGTGTATGTGTACCTATAGTTATTTTATAGGATCTAGACACTGGAACTGTATTTAAACTGCATACGTAAATAACGTGTTACATTAATCAGTCTTATCACTGCTCAGACTAGACTGCGCAGTGTTATAAATTTTTTAGAGTTAACATAATTAATATTACAAGGTATAGGGGATTCTAAATCACCTTGTAATTTAACAACAATTTTTGGATCAATAGGCTCTTCATTTTCGTAAGCCTGGAAGTGTTCATTAAATTCTAAAGTATTAAACAAAAATCCTTTAAAGATTAACATATGAGAATTAAATAAATATACATCGCTTAGTTTAAAAAACAATAACAAATCAACTGAACTTGAAGAATAAATCAGTACAGTACCAGCTTTATAGCGTGTAGATGATACAGTTGCCCAAGACGTTTTTATCAACGTTTCTAAACGTGGTAAGTTTAAACTATCAACTAAATACTGTATCTCTAAATGACCAATGTTTAGAACTAAGCCTATGTTAATTAATTTGTCCAATTTGCCTTTTAAAAACATATTATTTAAATTCAATTGATGTTTCATAGCAACAGTGAAGGTAAGATTACGTTTATTATTAGAGGCTCTGGCGACAATTTTGGAAATCCTATGTTTCGCTTCGAAACGCATTGACCAAATATGAATAACAGGGTCAAATTTTTCCAAAGCTCTATGATAATGCACTAAATTGTGAAATTTAGGTTTTAACGTGTCTGTGCTTAGAGATATATATAAAGAGTTAAGTTCATGTGTGTAAAAATTCTGCAGTGCCTTGGGCAAATGCCGTACATGATAATATGTCTATTATTTGACGAAGTTTTAAATATAACTTCCAAAACTGATTACCGTCAGGTACCTACTCTCCTACAAGCAAACTAAAATATCTTACAAAAGTTAACATTTCGGATGCTGATAGACGTACGTTTCCCTGATTTATATGTTCCCAAGATAAAGGGCATACAGCATTCCTGTCATCAGGGCCATAATCAAATGATTGCAATCTTTGATTAAGAATATCTAATGAAAATAGATTTGAATGCGTAATAAACTCACTTATCACTACAGCCATAACATATTTAGCGACTCCTTCTAATACGTCATGCATCCAATCTACTCCTACCTGATCAAAGAGACTAAAGTTTTTAACATCCAACCATATACATTTTTCTTTGATCCCCGTCTCGAAAGGATCATGGAGCAGCAGGTCTGATTCATAATTATTAATATTACGCAACAAAGAAACATCTTCTTTACATTGCTGTTTCATGATATTTTTTTTAACTTTACATACTCGACAAGGATAATTTGCTAAATTGATAAAACCCAGTTATTGAATGTATTCCTAAGTTATCGCCTAAAATCAACCCAAGTTCAAAATAAATTTTGCCTGTGAAGCCAGGAATATCATTATATATTCCATTTTCAGCAAGATAGTTTAACTCGTCAATGACACATTTAAATATAACATGGTTACCAAAAGCAACCCTGTCAGACGAATGGAATATAAGCATAAGAAAAATATTATTAAGTTGTGAAACACGAGTAGGTGGTAGACATGGGAGCGAAACATTTTATGTTGACCTGATCTACTACCTAATACATTTCCAGTTTCATAATCGTCGTAAAACATAAACAATGGCATCACAATGTTTTCTCCATGACGTTGCTTAACATTTTTCCAATAGGAACCTTGAATAAAATTTTCAATTGCTGCATCGGGTGTATCATTTCTATTTAACAATGCCATATAGTTAAGAATCTCAAGGAGAACTCCCTCTAGCGATAAGAATAGTTCTAAGACTTTTCTTAAACTAACAAAACTCTGCTCACAAGGTACAGGTACAAAACGTCTTATGCCACTTTCTTTTACATTGTCAAATCTTTGACCTATACTATAACAATTTATTGAAGTTTGATGTAAGTATTGTGTGTTTCGAAAAACTTTAACATTTTGGGTTCTGAAGAACATTTTTCAAAAGGTAAAGTCAATAATGGCTTAACTGTATTAATTATAGCAATGGCTATCATTAAAGATTCTGAAATGAACTCACGAAAATTATCAATAAATAACTGTACTACATTTCTAGGTAAATTTTGCTTCGCATATAAACCGGCAATCATTTCAGATAATCTTTTTTCAAATATCTGCTGAGGAAATTCTCTTTGATAATAATTCAGTGGAGGTTGTTCTGTTAAACATGGCTCAATGTTATCTGTGGTGTGCACTGAGATATTTTGTATATTCCTGCTAACTACAGTTTCATTATGTTCAGGTTCAAATAAATCAACTGAAACAGCAGCTGAAGTACTGGCTTCGTGAGTTAAAATATGCCTTTTGTATGATGTAAACAATTGAAATTCTACCACAATTCCTTTCTGCACATAAAAAAGTCTTATTCTCATTACTGTCATGCATTAAATTTAGGTGCGCTTGAAGAGCGTTTATGTTAATACACATATTTTGGCACAAAAAACAGACGACCATGACTGGATATTGAGGATTTTTTTTAATTCAATGGAAGGAAAATCTGCCATTTTTTACTATATAAACCCACTTAAGTTGCAGTCCGTCATTAAAGACTCTGCAGATGTTGAGCCTTTATCGTGGGGGCTAGACAATTTATAAAAACCTTTCTGAATGAAGTACCAAATACCATAAGAGTCCGACGGGTATTCTGCATTAAGTGCCCAAATAATTTTAAAGCAAGTGTCGACAGATTGTAGAATACTACGCTGTTTGTAAATTGTTTTAGGGTTTACAACCACGAAGTAGGACCTTATAGAAGATAAAGTAGGCCCTACAATTGCTAAATAAGGTTGCGGTGTTAAACCTCTTTCTATCTTGTAGTGCTACCTGAAGGCAATTATCGTCTTTTATGTGGATCACAAATGCTTCTCTCGATTCCGCACGACTAGGTTTCCATCGCCGATTTGAGTTACTTTTCCTTTTTTGGATGCTGAGGCACCAGCAGAGACTTGATCGTTTTCTAAATAAAATTTAAATGTTAATTTCAATACTTATTTAAAATAGTTTTCAATATTATACTATTTTCATTCGATAATATTAGATTTTAAGAGATAATAGATCAATTAAATATAAATAACCTTTATTTTAGAAGGTAAGCTTATCTTTTGATATGTGTAGTAGCTCACAATGGCATGCGTCTTTGGATTTTTTATTGTTCAGTAGTGTGATCAAATTTTGTTTTATAAGTGGGAAATGTATGTACAAGTAATCTTTTTCTCCGGATACAACTTTTCAAAATCATTCAAGAGCTGAAAAAAAAAAATACATACTGGTAACTTTCCATAAAAACTTGTTGAGCCAAATATAATTTTAATTAAGTAGGTAAGTACATACATAATAAAAAAACAAGGATATAGCCTCATTCACGCTGTCAAATGTCGTCGCGTTGGATGAGGCTATGACCTTTATCTATACATCTATACTTATATTATAAAGCTGAAGAGTTTGTTTGTTTGTTTGAACGCGCTAATCTCAGGAACTACTGATTCGAATTGAAAAAATATTTTTGTGTTCGATAGTCCATTTATCGAGGAAGGCTATAGGCTACTTTTTATCCTGATATTCCCACGGGATCGGGAGTTACGCGGGTGAAACTGCGGAGCGCTGCTAGTATTTAAATAGAAAGATACAAATTGAAAACTCAACTCACCAAAGTATAGCTTTCAGGCTTTTGTAGGGCAGGATATTTCTTTATATATTCCTCAATACATCCTTCAGGGCCTCGGAGATGTAATTTCCGACTTTCAATGATTGCAGTCCATTTTAACAGTACTAAAGACCAGGGCGACGAGCTGTATTCTAGCCACTTTAGGTTTTCTTGAGTTGTTGTGTCGTCTTCGGGACAGACAGGCTCTGAAGTTATTGTAAGGTACCTGGGGGTATTAAGGCCTAGCTAAGGGAAATTTGTGATAAAATGAAAAGTATCCAACATAATGAACAAGTTTTATTATTAATCAGTCTTTTACTTAAATTACTACAAAGTTTTAACAAAAAGTAGCATCTTCTGCTTATAACTAAAACAATATTAAACTTTTTTAAAAACTTGATCTGTAGGCCTTATTATAGTAAGGGAGGGTAAAAAGGCCTATAGTTTAAACTATCGAAAAATCAACATAAACTATGTAAATTGGTATTTTTGAGATCAATAATCATACAAATAAAGCAGGAACTTATATGGTCTTACAAAAATTAAATTAATTGCCTTTATTCGCATCCATCGGGGCACTGAAAGTCATCAGTGTCTTCTACCGACAAATCGACGCACTGTTCATGATACCACTTGAAGCATCGCGAGCATTGCCTCATTGCATCATCCATCCTGTCTTCTTCGCAGGCATGACAGTACCAACTCACTCGCTTTTGTGAAGTACCTTTGATGGTGGTAGACTTTTTTGCCGATGCGATTTTAGTTTTCTTTGGATTTGAAGTCTTTTTAGATTTCCTCTTTTCTGTTCTATCATTCTTCCCTTTATTAAATTTCTCATCTTGTTTAGTTTTCATTCTTTTGTTATCTTTCATTACCTTACGATTTTTTTTCTCTTCATTATATTTATCAAACAGATCTTTTGTGACAGAAGTACCTCGATAATTAATGGCTTTTTGTCTGACAGTCAGTGCTTTTGTTTGAACTTTAGCAGGCGTAGGCAGGAGATCATAAAATTCATATCTTTTTAACTGACTTAGTGGCAAATCATCAGATTCGTCTGAACTGGAGCTTGAACCATAAACTGTACGATAAAAGCTGCGTTGCATGGTTGGCTCTCTTGAGATCTGCCCTGTTGATGTTGATGCTATAGCTGGTGATTGCTTAGTTTGTTCTGGAGTCGTTGGTCGAAGACAATCAAAAGGTGTTATATTTCCTCGCGGTACATCGGATATTGGAATCTGTGTCAGAATTGATGGTGATCTATCACCAGGTTCTGGAGTCTTCTGTTGATGACTATCAATAGGTGGTACATTTTCTTGGTCAAGATCAGGCGTTGAGGCTTTTGATAAAATAGTAGGTGTTGTATTTCCGGATTCTTGAGTTTGCGGTCGAGGATAATCGAGAGCTGGTACGTTCTCTTGTTGGCCATCAGATGCTGGAGCTTCCGTTAAAATTGAAGGAGCAAAAGCTGTTTCTGGTATCGCCTGTGGGTTGTAGGGATACAAGCCAGTCGCTCTAAAGCCACTCGTGATATTGCTGTGTGTCATTTCGACCAAACGCTTGAAATAATGATATTGAAGCGTGCTTTAGTGAGTTTTTTGTCTCTGTTTTGGTCATAAAATGAAAGTACTTCAGCATCCCAATAGTGCTCGAACGATCGATAGACGGCTTTGTGTAGTCCATGAGTAGTGTTTGACGGTAAACAGTACAAATGTATGCCAAGTGAGTCAGATACATCGACGATGGAAAGATCTAAATGACATGCTGCTCCGTCAAATATCAAAAGGCATGGTCCCGCGCTTTTGTATCTAGACAGATGTTTTAAAAATGTCTTGAAAAGTTCATTGGTCATAAACCCCTTTGCCGACTTTTCTACCAAAGATCCTGGTGGCAAATTATTGTATAACTCTGGTTTCAAACGTTTTCCCTTAAAAATTACCATAGGTGGTATGGCACTACCGAGAGCAGTAACACATCCTGCAATAGTAACGCTTTCAGCATGTTCATTAGCCTGCAAATGAACCCTTTTTGCCCCTTTTTTGGCTAAAACACTTTGCTGGTGGTGGACGGTGAGACGGCATCCTTTCTCGTCCATGTTATATATTCTCTCGGGATGGAATGGCTCCAATAGTCGCGGTAGGCTGGCATTTTGACGACACCCATCAATATCGTAATAGCGATAAAGTCTCTTATATCATCTTTGGTAATATTTACACTTCTAGAAACATTGTTTTGAACTGAATATAAATTCGTATTATCTGTGATGCTGCCTATAATGTCTTGTGAAAAAAATGATTGGAAATAATCTAATGGTGATTTTAAACTGGCATCGAAAGGGGGGCTATACTGGGGTAATTCTATTAGTGCAGTATGGTTGAATTTTCCGGTTTTCCAGTTATACTTCAATGATTTCCTTATAAACTTCTTCGCTCGTTTTCTTACAAACGTAGGTGCATTAGCTGATTTGCTTTTAGAACGAGCTGTTGTAGCTGGTGAGTTATTGATAACAGGTGACAGAATTGATGAAACTGAATTAAGCAATGGCAGATTTTCTTGGGGTTGGCCAGTAGCTGGAAACATTGAATTAATAACTGGTGAAAGAGGAATAGTTTCTTCATCCGATAACACTGGGTTGTATGCAGGATGGTGGATGGAGGTAGGGGATCTTCGCTGTCAGAACTATAGATGTTTAAGTCATTAGGAGAAGAGGGATACGATCTTGGTTCAGAACTACAGTATGTTATATTAACATCATCATCAAGTTGGTTAGGATTCTGGATTAGAACTTCGTCTTTAGAGGCGCTACTGCCGTCCGATGACGGTGCATTTTCGGGGGTATAAGTGCCATAATTGTACGCGTACGTTGCCATTTTGTCTTAATCGGAATATTCTGAAGCAAACAAAAAAAAGACATGCAAAACCAAACCAAAGCGTTAAAAAGTTAGCAAACAAAAAGTCACATACATTTTTAGTAAAGTTAGTACAAAAATATATAAAAACATTAAATACTTATATCATTTTAATCAAATTTTAGTAAAATGCAATTAAATATTTTATTTTATATTTCTTTACTTAGTGTGCAGTGTTGTTTGTAAGCCACATATAAAATATTCAACGATTCCGAAGCAAAAGCACAGTGTTGTTGGTCAACGACGAATTATGATTATGATTATATTTATGATTATGATTATGATTAGTTTTCTCAGTACTTCGCAGCGTTGGTGACATACAAGACAACATTTTGAGAACTCGTAAATTGATATTTTACCAATTAAATTACATGTTTTGTATACAGTTTGATAAATATTATACTCTTAAAGACAATTTTTACGCGCAATGCCAAAATCTAAAGTTAAAAACATAAAAATCAAAAATAAATTACCTTAAATCCGCGCATCATAGCTGTCCTCGGCGCCATTTTGCAAAAAACAGATAGATGCGTACTTGCTCTATTCAAATTTTTTTAGACTGCGTTTTGTTTTTGCTTTGTCAAGAATTAAAAAAACCCGGGAAGATGTTGATACAAAATGAGCAATATTTTTAAAAAAATTATGTTGTTATGGTACAACCTTGCGAAAGGGTTAAAATATTTTAAATAATTTAAAAATGTAATTTTGTATCTTCAATTTAGTTAGTATAATAAGTAATAATTTTATCAAATAATTTGTAAGTTCATATTTTTAAGTATAAAAATGCATACCTGAACCTGTTATGCGGCTTTTTTTCTCCCTGCTTTTCTCTCGACGATAAGAACTACACAAAGAGTCCATTTTTTTTTTCAGTTCCTTGACAGAGATATTCATTTTAGCAGATATTTGCCGCTAACTGTCTTCCCGCTGATTTTTGTTTAAATATTTTGGATCTTTGTTGTCCCAAAGCGATTTGTACTTGCTGTACAGTTGTATTAAACGAATGGACTCCTCGTGACTGCCCATGATATCTATATTATAGATAGAGACAAACACGGCAAGAGACAAAACTTAAAATAGCTTCGCGCGTGAGCCAAAACACGACCGTTCTCACCTAACCCACAGCGCTCACTGCGGCGTCTATGAGCGCGTCAAGTTTACCGACAACAGATGGCTCGGGGCCGAGCCGTGCTCGGGCGAGCGAACGCGCGCCCGGGGCCGCCCGAGGCACGTCCACATCAGCCGAGGATATGACTCGCGAGGCTGCCGCGCGAGCCTGTGCGATAGGTGGGTACCCGGCTAATCAGTACGCGGCTACTGACTAATATAATAACATAGTCATGAAAATCCGGTTGGGCTCGCAACCCCTGCTCAACGCAAATGGCCACGTCCTCAGCTAGGCCCAGCGGGATCTGCGCCGGTGGAAAGTAGTCAAGGGCTGCGTACAGTTTAACCATCCACGACCCCGCCTGGTGCCGGTGGACGGATATTCCTAAGGTGTTACTTACACGTCCTATCCACTGACTAATGAAATAGGCATGGAAGTCTGGTTGGGCTTGCAGCCCCTGCTCGACGTAAATGGCCACGACATTAGCTAGGCTTAGCGGGATCTGCGCCGATAGAAGGTAGTCAAGGGCTGCGTACAGTTTAACCATTCACGTCCCCGCCTGGTGCCGGTGGACGGATATTCCCAAGGTGTTACTTACACGTCTTATCCACTGACTAATGAAATAGTCATGGAAGTCTGGTTGGGCTCGCAGCCCCTGCTCGACGTAAATAGCCACGACCTTAGCTAGGCCCAGAAGTCCGGTTGGGCTCGCAGCCCCTGCTTAACGCGAATGGCCGCGGTTTCAGCTAGCCCCGGGGTGTGACGTGCCCAAAAACAAAACTGCATGTATTTTATTGTTGTTATTAATATTAAGTATTTTTTATTTTTTTTTATTAATTGGGAATCCCTATATTTATAAATAAAAGGAAAAACTTTGTTATATTTATATTATTTAATAGTTTTTTTTACTATCAAAGTTAAGGCACTAGTTTTTGGTAGCAAATCAAATCAGTCATTCTAAATTAAACCTTTTAAATAACTAGTATTATCACATAAAGAATCTTAAAAAATATGAGAACTTCAACGAAATAAACACATAAAAAGTAAAGTTATATTAGGAACAACTTGGAACAACTTAGGAACTAGATTCAAAAATGGCACAGTCTTTACAGTAAAAAATTGAGTGTTCGAGACAAATGGCCTTTCTACAGCTTACACATGCGTGTTTTGTTTTACGGTCTTTACCGCGTGTACAGTCAGCACATCGAACATAACGTCCTGGAGCGTTCTGGACAACTGGGGGCAATGGTTCATCGATTTGCGAAAATATTCTCTTACGTATATTTATGGGAATATTTTTTGATCAGATCGTTGTCGTAAATGCGCACATATCAAATTTAGTCCCAAATTACGTAGAAATTCTGTGCGTTTAGTTTTGCTTGCATTTTCTTGAAATATTATGTATGCATTGATAGCAGCCATATTCATAACTCCATAGAAACGCTTGCTATTACGCAACACATCATAAGTTGCGCTAAATTCGTCAACAACGTCTACTCCAGCTTTTGTCAAATTGTAGAATGTAATTATTTCAGGCTTTTTCTTATCTCCGGTGCTCTCATCGATCTTATCGTCGTGATGAAGAGTAGACATCGCAATGACCACTTTATTCTTTTTTGGAGCGTATGAAACTAACGAAATGTCCCTTTGAAAGCCAAACATTGAACTTCCTGGCTCTTTCCCAGTCACCAAAAATGCTGATGGAATGCATCTTTTATTTTTGCGAACTGTTCCGGTAGAAGTAATTTTATGCTCAGTTAGTAGATGCATCATCAATTGGTGGCTAGTAAACCAATTATCAAATGTCAAATTTCGGTTCGATTTTGAAATAGGCATTATCAGTCTTTCCACTACAGAAAAAGCGCTGTTGCTACGGTCATACGGCCCTGCCGGTTGCTTCCCTGCATAGACTTCTAAATTGAAAATGTAGAAACTTTTAGCATCTACGAGTGCTTGAATTTTGATGCCGTACTTCGCTGGTTTGCTTGGGATATAAACACGGAATGAGCATCGTCCTCTAAACGCTAACAGCATCTCATCAATTGTCATGTATTCATGTGGTGTATAGGCTTCTTGGCAGTTTTGAACAAATTGGTCAAAGAACGTTCTAATATGAGTCATGTTGTCGACTTTCTTACGTTCTTCCCTGGAAGATTTGTCGTCAAAACGAATACAATTTTGTAAAAAATAAAACCGTTGTAATGACATCGTCGTCCGAAATATTTCAACTCCTGTCCCATCCGTCCTCCACAAATCTTTCAGACTTTGTCGGCTTGATTTATTCATGCCAGCGATGTACAACAAGCCAATAAATGCATCAAGTTCAGTAGATGTCGTTTCTTTCATGTAATATAGGTAATTGGGCTCTTTGCAACTTGCCTGTCGTCTCAAGATCTCTTCGTTTGTGTGTATCAATATAGTACTCTTCATTTCCTCGGTAAAGAAAACATTCCAACATTCTACTTCAGTTTTTGCATTTTGAGCAGATCCTTTCACACCAGGGCGTTCGCGAATTATATTTTCAGAGCGAGTTCTTATATTGGTACGTGGCGCTTGCTTGTACCATATCTGGTCATCTTTGGATTTATAATGTGGTGCATGACCTGAAGTAGATGGGCGACTAGTTCTCAGACTTGAAAGAGGGGCGCTATCGTCGGAATCTGGATCACTACTACTTTCAATATTTGGCTCTTGTTCTGTATCAGATTCTAGATTGTGTTCACTGCAATGATCTGACACTTCTGTCGAGCTCGATTCATCTGAAGAATTTTCTAACACATCATGTAACAAAGACCTAAGTCTATTTTCTTCGATACTATCGCTCATGTTTGTCAAAAACCTAAAACAGACAAGAAATAATGAAATAAATGCTAAAATAATCTATACTAATATTATAAAGCTGAAGAGTTTGTTTGTTTGTTTAAACGCGCTAATCTCTGGAACTACTGGTCCGATTTGAATGATTCTTTCAGTGTTGGGTAGTCCATTTATCGAGGTAGGCTATGTTTTTTTTATTTTAAAATTAGGGATCCGTAATAAAATTGCTATTTTGTAACACAAGGTGTAAAATCGAAAACCTATTTTTGCGTGCGCTGCAAAAACTATTGACAATAGAACCAATTGATGTACTACGGGTTTGTAGATCCCATTAAGACCTACAAAAAAGTACGCGAGAACATATATCTAGCTATCATGGTTTAATCACAATAACCGATTTTGTGTTCAAAATAATTATTAAATCGTCTGAAAAAAAAAACTACGTTAAATATGTATCGTAATATTAAATTTTTATCAAAATTAAGCATTATGTTATCAAGAGTATTTATGTAGAAGTAAAATACATAAGAATGAAGTCACTACAAAGAGATGATAAACTATTGTAAAGTATACGCAATAAAATCACTTACTGTGTTTATTTATTAACTCTTTCAAACTTTGTAACAAAATAAACCAAACTTTTTGTTTGTTTATCTTTTTGAGTCAAATGTCAACATAGATACGTTCCGTTACAGACACACGCCTATTTAATCAATCTAATAAAATATATTCTAAACACGTCAAATTGTAAGTAATTTACATAAATTTGTAATAAAAATAAAACAATTTGTTTTTGTCAAAATGTTTGGTTTTGTAAGTATTGTTGCGTAAATCGGACCGGAAAGCCACGGCAATATATCATTCGTTCACCATTCCGACGGGTTCAATTACGACGTTGAATTGTTAGCGCGGTACCAAATCTGAAAACGATGACTACGGGCGTAGTCTTGCGATACCAACGTGGTATTGAATACTACGCCAAGACGGCGGTAGGTCTAGCTCAACGCAAATGGCCACGATCTCAGCTAGGCCCAGCGGGATCTGCGCCGGTGAACGTAGTCAAGGGCTGCGTACAGTTTAAGACTTTGCTTTGCATACTGCTGCTGTGTGTCCAAAGCCCAGACACTTCCAGCATTGAATAAGAGAGGAGCAGTCTTGTACTTTCAATTCAATTCAATACATTTATTTCAGATAATTAAAATCCATAAAATACACATAAATCACACGAATAATCAATAAAATAAAAATAAACAAAATCAATATATAACAATTTCAAAATTCAATGTCATCATACTTAAATGTCAACTAAATTTAGTAATGTCAAAAATCAAATTAAAATCAAAGTATTCAAAATTAAATCTAAAGTAAATTCAATCAGTAGATAAATCAATTAAATGTCAAACAATAGAATATAAACAAATACAAAATAAAATAAAAATTAAAGCAAATAAATACAGTCCAATTCCACCCTTACCCTGAGGTCAGCACCTGAATCATACAGCAATGATTGAAGTACTGACAATCGAACCTATCCGCAAATGCGCTCAGAATGGTATTGGTGCTAGCCCGAACCCTACGTATTAGAGATGTACACCTTTTTCGCATGGTCGCGTAGAAACAATCGACTCTCGCCTCGTTGAACATCCCCGACGCGCTGCAGAACCTAGGCAGCCCCAATAACACCCTGAACGCATTATTGTACTGGACACGAAGAGCTCCATACTGTTTCTGCGTATACTATGCCCACAGGGCGCTGGTGTAAAAGGACGCACAAAATGCTCTAAAGAGAGTAACTTTAACGCCCCTCGAACACCGCGCAAACCTGCGAGCAATCATATTCGCCCTCACAGATAGCGCTCTTCGCTCCCGCTCTATATCTGCATCATCCTTCAGGTCCGAGTTTAGTAAATGTCCAAGATATTTAAATTGTTCTACTCTTACGAGTTCAGTGCCGTTCAGCTTAATGCTTGGTATAGTATCTGGACACTTACCCCGGGCCCATGCATTTGCTCTTTTTCGCATTGTAACGAAGACCGTGGCTCAGAGCGTATTCCTCACATATACGAAGAAGTTTGGATAGGCCACAGACCGATGCACTGAGCAACACCATATCGTCCGCGTAGCTTATATTATTCACACACACTCCATCAATATGGCAGCCGATACGAGTGCCACTCAACTTCTCTATCAACGCATTCACGTACAAGTTGAAGAGCCTTGGCGAGGTCAGCCCCCCCTGTCTCACCCCGCACTCCAACCTGTACGGCTCCGACAACGCACCCGACCATCTCACAACGTTGACCTGGTTACGATACCAAAACTTAAAGATCTCCAAGAGTTCTTGTGGCAATGAAATATCATTAAGCTTTTGCCACAGTATATCGTAGCATACCAAGTCAAACGCCTTAGAGAGGTCGAGAAAACATGCGTAGATAGGAGTACATCGATCCGTGTAGTACCTGACAGTCTGCTTCAGACATAATATAGCTGCCTCCGTCGAAAGACCCGCTTTAAAACCAAATTGATTATCGTGGATATTTAGATACTTATCGAGCTGAGTATTAAGCAGACTGTCAAGAACTTTCGCCAGTACAGTGGCAAGTGAGATCGGCCTGTAATTATTCTTGTCACTTATATCACCAGTTTTATTTTTCACAATTGGTACCACCACAGTTCTCACCATGTTCGCAGGTAGGTAAGCGTGTCTTATACACAAAATAAAGAACTTCGCGAGCACTACGGACAGATGAACGCCCGCGTTTTTAAGGTGTTCAATACTAAGACTGTCATGGACTTACCTCTCGCCATCGATTTAATATAATAACCTTTTTGACGTCGTCGGCAGTAAAGCTGGTATTATTTATCTCCTGCCCATGACGTTCACCCGTACATGAAAACTGTGGCGGCCCCAACGGTGACTTGACAGCAAAATGTTTACTAAACATGTCTGCAATGCACTTCGCGTCAGGTTCAGTTGACTTAAACAAGTTCACAATATCGGCCAGGTCTCTCACCTCCTTTCCTTTGTTACGTCGCTTAATTTTAATCTTCTCGGTTGGAATCGATTCAAACAATAACGACTTCGATTTTTTAATTTCTTCGCTAGTGATAGTCATACATAGCCAAATTAACGTATCTTCATCAATTATCGAGATTTTGTTTTGCACATAACACAACAACTCATCAATTACTATGTTACACGAAATGCACTTTATAACGGTCGTCATGATTGTTTCGATCGATGCGAAAGCGCCCGGCACGGGAGGATTCGCGCGCGCGACTGTACTGGTCTGCGCTGGAGACCTATAAAGACCTTTTCGGTCTCTACACAAGTCTTTTATGTAGAATTGGGGAAACCTCAAGGACGGGGTGGCACTCAAGTGGGTTCCGTGATCTATTTCTATACCTAATCTTCACCGGTGTTTCTTTCAGGTCGACGTCCTCTAGAAGTTTTTTGTTCTGGGCAAGGAGATTTTGTATAATCTCCTCGTCCGTGTGGTAGGCAAGTACATCCCTTATTATAACTAAGGGATTTCCTACCTTTGGGACATCGACCTGCAGAGACTGGTTCTCTTTTAGGTTTTCTTGTATTAAGTGCAGGTCTTCCTTGGTGCCACACTAGCGCCACCTTTTGATTCCGGGCTTTCCGGACGTGGTCGACTTTGGCCCCGGTTCGCTTGGTGTCAAGCGTGACCCTTATTTCCTCCACCACTTTTGCCCCGGTATTTTTGGGGTTTTTAGAAGGGACATTAAGAGTATAGTTGGGGCTAGGTCGAGGTTTGAGTGGTGGTTTTAGAGCAGAGGGCCTACTCGGTACCTGGATGTTTGTTACTGCCGCATATGTTGGTCGTTGCGGTTCCCGTTCAGTGCCCTCAATCTCACTTAGTTCGTCCCTGAGGTTGGTTATTTTAATGTTTGGAGGTGTGCGCATAATTGACTCCCGGTTTGCTCCGAGTTCAGAGCGCACAGCCTCCAATTGTTCGCAGAGCGGATGGAGCTGCTCTGCTATGTCAATTATTGGAGGGGGAGGTGGGGTGTGGGGGATTTGCCAGTTTTCTTTTATTATAAGTTTTAACTCAGCAATTTCTTCCACTACTACTTTGTGATTGTCGCTGCTGCTTGCGTTGAGACCGGATCTCGTGGTCTCTATGGCTTGCAGCAGCTCTTTGTGTTGTTGTTTTATAAGTTTTGTGTGTGACTCCACTTCCCTTCGGAGGCCGTCTAACTGGGACGACAGTGTTTCGATCTTGGTTAACACTGTCTCCAAGCTTGGACCGATGTTTAATGTGGTCGTGGGCCGGTTTTGGTCCATTTCCACGGCCTGTTGAAGATCTCTAATCGACTTCACATCTTGACTGAGTGTTGTGATAGCCGATTCAATAGAGTCGATCTTCCTGTAGGGTACCGGAGTCTCATATTGAAGCCATTTCTTGATGGCCTGTGCCTCCTCCTTTGTTTGAGCTATGTCTTCTTTTACCCTCTTGAGCTCATCCGCGTTTTGGCTCGTTATCCTGGTTTATGGCCTTCGCATGAGCTCTTTCGATGTTCACCAGTTCTTTGGCGTGCCTTGCTCTCTCATGTTCCAGATTATATTTGTGACGTGATCTGGAGTCAGAGAGAGAGTGAGAGGGTAATCTCGTAAAGATTTTTGAGGCACTCTAGGGCGGTAACTTTACTCTCCCTCTTTATATTACCGGCCTTTTCGAGAGCCTCCTTGCCCAACAGGAGTTTGTTGTTTGCCTCCCTTGATGCTAGGTCCATCACTATTCCCGTCCCCCGAGCCGTAGAGCTCACCAGCAAGCTCACTCTGCCTTTTGGACCCGCTGCTGTCTCCTCTGTTATTCACCTGGACCCGAAGGACTCTTCCTCGTCCTGGATGTCTTGACGAGGAGGGAGGTCCCTTTCCCATCTCGCAAAGTGGTCTACCGCGAGATCTTCCGGGATTTCAAACTCCGACAACGATGTCCTGCAAGAGTTCGCCCTGAATGGTATCATATCTGATAATGATACCATCTTCTCCTCCCTGAAGTTGGGTTTTGTGATGGACCCGGTTGACTCTTGTCTTTGTGTGTGTGTTTGTGTATTTGTGTCTGTGGGTGACGCCGCCATCCGTGGCCTGTCCTCGCACGTCGATGGTTCTTCGATCCGCGTAGTGTCCACCGGAAGAGGCGCTGTTGGCATCTCCCCGGAACCTCACTGACTAATCCATCCACGACCCCGCCTGGTGCCGGTGGACGGATATTCCCAAGGTGTTACTTACACGTCCTATCCACTGACTAATGAAATAGTCATGGAAGTCTGGTTGGGCTCGCAGCCCCTGCTCGACGTAAATGGCCACGACCTCAGCTAGGCCCAGCGGGATCTGCGCCGATAGAAGGTAGTCAAGGGCTGCGTACAGTTTAACCATTCACGTCCCCGCCTGGTGCCGGTGGACGGATATTCCCAAGGTGTTACTTACACGTCTTATCCACTGACTAATGAAATAGTCATGGAAGTCTGGTTGGGCTCGCAGCCCCTGCTCGACGTAAATGGCCACGACCTCAGCTAGGCCCAGCGGGATCTGCGCCGGTGGAAAGTAGTCAAGGGCTGCGTACAGTTTAACCATCCACGACCCCGCCTGTGGACGGATATTCCCAAGTGTTACTAACACGTCCTATCCACTGACTAATGAAATAGTCATGGAAGTCCGGTTGGGCTCGCAGCCCCTGCTCAACGCAAATGGCCACGACCTCAGCTAGGCCCAGCGGGATCTGCGCCGGTGGAAAGTAATCAAGGGCTGCGTACAGATTAACCATCCACGACCCCGCCTGTGGACGGATATTCCCAAGGTGTTACTTGAGGGGTATAAAAGCAAAGGCACCACTGTCCATGGAGTAGGAGTGGGTCAATTATAGAATTGTTAGTTGTGCTTCGGGTTTGTAATTTAACAATAAATCTATACTTGTTTTGCTTTGTTTAATGTTTTTAATTTCTTATCCTGCAATGTAATTTACACAGACACATCATTTCAACGCAAACAACACAAAATCATTACGACAGTGGCGACTTTGCATCATAGTAATGGACTGTAGTAAGTATGCATCTAAAGGTTTGGACAGTGTCAGTTTTGCATTTGACTGGTCTGACGTCATTATGGAGGTAAGGTTAGCAAAAACGTTGTTAACGTTATAAAGTTTTTTTGGTGGCAACTCGTGACGTCATGTAGGAGCTCATGTTTGCCATTAACTAGATTTAAAAAAAATGTTAAAAAATGAAATAGTTTTTATTTAAAAAAAAAAGCAATACCACTTAAATCTGCTTAATTAAATACTCATTTCCGACTCCGGGACCGCAATTTCGCACATTTCTTCCTCATATTCTTCAATTGCTTCAGTTCTCATTTGAGCTGATCTTGTCATCACCTGTTTGTAATAGCTTAAATCACTCCTATTTTTTCATTCTGAGCCATAGTGTTTATTCAATAAATTATCCACGTCATGCAGTTTTGCTTGTTTGACTAATACATTATGTTTATTTATTTGATTAGGTCTGACTCCTAAAAATGACTTTCCCCTTTTTAAAATGGACTTGTAACAGCCTGCTTCAACAGTATAATTTGGTTCACCTTGTACAAAGACATTATTGCTCCTATTTGTCCTCAAGTAAAACTTTTTCATCTGAGCGAATTGAAAATGCCAATTCGCTGGAGGACGTATCACACCATTTAAAGCTGATTTCCAGTCCATAACATTATCAAAATGGATAACAGTCCCATAATTTTTATACACTTCAATATATTCCTCTGGCTGTACTATGTTCTCCATGTGCTTTAATTTCTTTTTCTATAAAGCCGAATACTCTGTCTGGTGGAATAAAAGAGTGTCCTGGTATAGGAAAAATCAATTCAATTTTTTTAATATGGGGTGGTGCTTGACATAGCCATGTGGCACACATACCAACCATGATCGAATTTTTATTTTGGGCACCACATCCATCAGCTACCAATCTTAAGGTATTAATATTTTGACTAAAAATTGTAGTCTGTAGTCTGTGGTACACTGCAGATGCAATCTCGTTTGCTCCTTTACGGTGCTCGTCTTCTGTCCAAGTGTACAATGTACCTAGCGTACAATGTTCTAAAGAGCGAATGCATGGTCTTTCAAGCCAGGGGAAAATGTCAGACAACAATACCACCCATAAAACTTTGTGGGGTCACACTACGTACGGTTGAGCAATTTAAATATCTTGGACATGTAGTGACTGCTGACTTGAAAGACGATGCTGACCTAGAGAGAGGGCGGAGGGCGTTGTCTGTGCGTGCTAACATGATTGCCCGCAGGTTTGCTCGTTGTTCACCTGAGGTTAAAATTACTCTTTTTAGAGCTTACTGTACATCCTTTTACACGAGCAGCCTGTGGGCCAGTTACACAAAGCGAGCCTTCAATGCACTGAGAGTTCAGTACAATAATGCGTTCAGGATACTGATGGGTCTGCCACGTTTCTGTAGTGCATCGGGGATGTTTGCCGAGCTGCAGGTAGACTGTTTTTACACTACAATGCGAAAACGGTGTGCATCCCTGGTGCGCAGGATACGGGGCAGCGCTAGCGGTGTCCTGAGCGTATTTGCATTGAGGTTCGACAGCCACTATCTCAGGCACTGCTGTATGGTTCAGGTTCTTAGAAACCAGGACATGTAATTGGTGAATTGTTATTATTGGACAGTATTTATTTGCTTTTATTTTGTATTTGTATTTTATCGTTTTGACATTTAATTGATTTATTGAATTTATTTTGAAAAGTGTTTTGTGTTTATTTTTTGACATTACTAAATTTATTTGACATTTACGTATGATGACATTTTATTTTATATTCGGATTTGATTTTGTTCTTGACTTATGTGTATTGTATGGATCATGTATGGATTTTAATTATCTGAAATAAATGTATTAAATTGAAATTAAATGTGACATTGTCTTTACCTAAAGTTTTCTCAGGTACTGATTTAACGATTGCGAAATTGTATATGTACAATTGGCGGCTGTAGTAAGCTGCCTGATCGGGCAATTTTGGCAATACTTGGTTTTCTTGACAGTCAAACGTGAAGACAACCATGTCTTCTCTTATTTCTTGTAGTAAGCGATAAAACGCTTTCATCTTTAAAATATGCAATCTTTTTTCAGCCATTAGGTTCGCTTTTTGTGCTGTGTCTGTAGACGTCTTAATTTTTTCCTGTAATTCGGTGCATTTTGAACAGGTATCTGTTCGGGGGCTCCCAAAACCCAAATTATAGCACTTATTGAATATTGCCCTGAAATAACATTCGCTAACTTTACTGTCGTCGCTGCACTGATTCATATACATTCTCCACAACTTCCTAATATTTAGAGTAGACGGTAAATATTTTCTTATGATTGAGGAGCGGCAGTAATGGGACTCTAAGCATTGAAACGATTCAATAAATTGCTTGACAGCTCTTGATTTATGCAATTTTTTTGCAGAAGTATGATCGCCGCCTCTGTTTTCCTTAACAACTGATCCTGGGGTAGCAAAAGTTCGAGAAACAGTTCTTACTCTCTGAGCAGTAATATTCAAGATGTGAACAAATGTTTTCTGGCAAACTCGTAACAGTGCGACCTTGTTCCTTTTGCGTACAAATAATTTTGTAGTATTTTGCGTTGGTTTTCGTAGTCCAACTCGAGGGCGGCGTCTGGCAGCTTTTTTTACACTACAGTGTTTAAGAATGAAGGCATCCTGGTCTTTTTTATTTTTAGTTTTGTAAAATTGATCGTGAAAATGTGAAATGTCTAAGAGACTTAATTTTTTGCAATGAATTTTTTTGTCGTTTGGTCCGTGATTACAGGTAGGTACACCAGGTGGCATTTTGGCCGAGTACCTATAAAAAAAACGATTTGGGTTAAAAATATATCTAAAGTAAAATTCTGATGTATAATAATCACGGTAAAACTGTATTAAACTACTTCATGATCAATGATCCTTGGTTCGATATTTAGAAAAAAATAATAAAAATACCTTAAAAAAAATTAAACCGATTTCTAAAACTAAAAATAGGCTTTCAATCAAAACAAAATTTGAAAATAGGTCCAATTGGCGGTAATCCTCTTTTGAAGTCGGTCAATATGTTCGTTCATACTTATTGACGGATACCTATTACCGAGTAAAAAGATTTGCCGCTTGGCCGTTGTCTCTGTGTTCACTTTGCCTATTATCGACTAATAGGGCTGATCAGAAGGTTCACTATTTACTATTAAATAAAAGAGTCTGTTGTGTTAATAAAGCCATATTAGTAATTATGAATTCGCGATACAAGTGTCCAGATGCGTGGACGGGACGCAACTGGCGTTGCCGACTTAGACTATGTAATTCGATCCAGTTGCATTAACCTAAGTATGTCGCCACAGTATTCCCCCTTTTATAAAAAAAAATTTGATACAATTAAAATTTTGATGAAATTATGAGCAAAATCGGGGTATAAAGTTGTACGAATGCCGATATGACTTAAATTATGAATCATATTAAATACTACTTTTCTGAACTTTTCTGTCAAATATGGTCGAGCTTTTTGTCCTAACATGTTACATACGATATACTTGTCACAGGTCGGTACTATTTTTTCCCTAAATTGTGTATTGTCCTTACGTAACTCTTGTAATTCCTTATCTACTAAATATACTCACAAACCCCGTGGCAACAGTTAAATGAAGGCATTGCAATAACAAATAGTGACTTGGCTAAAATTTGTAGTTGGAGCGATTCCTTTGGGATTGCGGTAAATCCGTCCAAGTCCCAAGTCATTGTTTTGGGGAGTTCTAGGCTGTTGGCGAGAATTAACTGGGAGGAGGTTGACCCCGTGATGTTCGACGGAAATCATATCCCTTTTTCCAAAACCGTAAAAAATCTTGGTGTCATCATGGATGCGGAACTGGGCTGGCAGCCGCAGATAACTGAAACCAGTCGGAGGGTATTTGCTGCAGCGGGCTCACTCCGTAGACTGCGGAACTTTCTCCCGACTGCCACTAAAGTTAGCCTTGCTCAGTCTCTCATGCTCCCTATCCTCGACTATGCCGACATCTGCTACCTCGATCTGACCGAAGAGCAACTCGACAAACTTGAGCGACTTCAAAATGTCTGCATACGGTTCATATTTGGGCTTCGCAAATATGACCATGTCTCTGAATTTCGCCATAAGCTCAAGTGGTTGCCAATCCGCCTTCGCCGGAATGTTCATATCCTTTGCTTCCTCTACAAAATCCTTTTCACTCCCTCCTCTCCTCACTACCTCAGAGAACGTTTCAAGTTCCTGAGTGACGCCCATTCACGACAACTCCGATCAACAGAATCCCTTCTCCTTCAGGCTCCTCCCCTCAACTCCACTTTCTACAAAAAATCCTTCTCTTTTCACTCAGTGATACTCTGGAATTCCCTGCCTCAACCCATCCGATCTGCTAAGTCCCTACCCATTTTCAAATCTATGGTAACTGATCACTACCTCAGTACTGTCTAATATCCATATGTATTCCTGTATTATTTATGTATGTATATATGTTTTTATTTATTTTTTTTGTATTTATGTATATAATTATATATTGGTTTGTATTGTATATATAATTTGATATTTTAAAGCCATATTTATGTAAATACTTTATATTATCACCTGTTACAGGTTATGTTTGGTATCCTGCTTGAGGAAATTCACAACCTACCATTAAAGCTGAATCAGTTCTTTTCCATCCAAAGGTTGCCTGGAAGAAATCGCTTTCAGCGATAAGGCCGCCCATTTGTGCAACTTATGCTTTATAGCTGTTACTTCGCTTCGTGTATATAGTGTTCTGTTTTTTCCTGTGTTGTACAAATAAAGTTATCTATCTATCTATCTATCTTTGCTCTGTTCTTCGGCTAATTCCTTATAGTCGATTAAACTTTGACATTTTATGCTTTCGATTCGCGATAAACAATCTGCGACTACATATTGCTCTCCTGACACGTGACGTATGTCGGTTGTAAATTCGCTAATGTATAGTAATTGACGAGTTCTTCTAGCTATCTCTTTTTCACTGTGTTTCTTTGAAAATGCATAAGTTAATGGTTTGTGATCTGTAAAGATGATTAGTTCCCTACCCTCTATGAAATTCTGAAAATGTTGCATTGACATATATACTGCTAGTAATTCACGATCATAAGTACTATATTTTTTCTGAGTTTCAGATAACTTTTTAGAAAAATATCCTAAAGGTTTCCATTTATCATTAACTAATTGTTGCAAAACGGCTCCCACACTCGTGTCAGAGGCGTCAGCAAAAAGTGCGAGCTGACACTCTGGCAACGGATGTGATAAGGTTACAGCCTGTTGCAATTGACGTTTGCATTCTACAAATGCTTTTTCTACTGACTCTGTCCACACTACTTTGGTTTTGTCACGTTTCTTAGAATCATGTATATATGAATTTAATATTGTTTGATTCTCTGCTGCTTTTGGCATGTGTGACCTATAAAAATTTACCATACCTAAAAATCTTCTTAATTGTTCTACTGTTTCTGGTTTTGGAAATTCTTCGATTACTTTAATCTTGCTGTCTAACGGATGTATACCTTCAGTAGTCACTTTATAACCTAAAAATTCAATTTCTTCTTTTTCAAAATCGCACTTACTCAAATTTATAGTAATTCCATACCTATTAAATCGTTCAAAAACTATTTCTATGTGTTTCCTATGTTCTAATGCGTCATTGCTAGCTATAATTACGTCATCTATATAAGAAAAAAGAAAGTCTAAACCTTGTAATACAGTTGTATTCATGAAACGTTGGAAAGTTTGAGCTGCATTACGTAATCCAAAGCTCATTCGAGGAAATTCAAATAATCCGAACGGTGTTATTATTGCAGTTTTTTCGATATCGTCTGGAGCGACCTTCTATACAGTGGTACGCTCGGTTGATATCGATTTTACTGAAAAATTTCTTACCTCCTAAAATGTAGGTGAAATCCTGTAGACGTGGGACGGGGTACCTGTCCGGTTTAGTGATGGCGTTGAGTTGACGATAGTCACCGACTGGTCGCAACTCGCCATTCTTCTTGGGTACAACATGTAACGGACTTGCCCAAGGACTCTTCGATGGTCTGCATATGCCCATGTCCTGCATTATCTGAAATTCTGCTTTAACTTTCTTATATCTATCCGGTGGTAATGGCCTTGACCGCGCATGTACCGGTGGACCAGATGTTTCTATATGATGATAAACGGCATGAGCAGGAGTTTCATTAAATGAAACTGGTTTGGTAATGCTTGGGATTTTTTTTAACAATTCGTACATAGGATGTGTGTCAATTATTGTACATATAGATTGCTCGTTAAAATCTACTATGGAACCTACAACATTCAAGTTAGTAACACGGTCTACAATTTTCTTATGTCTTAAATCAACTAATAAACTATGATACTCTAAGAAATCCGCACCTAAAATGGGTTGGTTCACGTCTGCTATTACAAAAATCCATCGATAAGGACGTCGCAAATTTAAATTTAAATCTAGAGTTCGTACACCGTAAGTTTTGATTTCACTATTATTTGCCGCGAAAAGTTTATAGTTTGAACACTCACCAGATTGTCTCTGTTTAATTGTGGGTGGTATGACTGAGATGTTGGCACCTGTATCCACTAAAAATGTCATACCGCTACTCCTATCCTTTACACTAAGACGGTGATTATTCCCCGGTACAAAGTTCACCGCTGCCGATTGTACCGCTGCTAGTTTCCCGTTTTCCAGGCACAGGGCTGCTCACAGGATCGCGCGTTCCCCCGGAAACGGAAATGGTACCTGCACAACCAATTCGGGTCTTCTGGCGTCATTCTAGGTCTGGATGGCGATCTCGAACGATTATTGAAGTCTCGTCCGCGGCCACGTCCTCGAAACGCGCTGCGTCGGTGCTGCTGCTGCCTCTGGTCTTTAACTTCTTCTCGAAGGGCTGCGATCTCTAAGTTCATTTTGTTCATCTGTGCTAATAAATCCGCAATCGGGAACTGATAGGTGTTGCTGCTGGGTCCGCTGACTTCGGCGACCTCGCCTACTCTCATCGTCTCCACTATTTTATCAGCCATGCTAGCCAAACTCTCTAGTGACTGGTCTTGGCTTACCGTCAGTACCGCACGAACACCTGCTGGTAGCCTCGCAAGCCATAAACTGTATAGCGTTTTCTCGGATACTTGGGTGTTCCTACCCAAATCTCTCATGCGTCGTAGTAGGAATGACGGTTTTTGAGAACATAATTCCATCTCGCTGACCAATAATTGTTGAAATTGCCTGTCGGCACTCTCTTCGTATACTTGTAGCAATCTTTGTTTGAGTGTTTCATATTTATTGTTCTCAGGAGGAGAAAACAGAATATCGCTCACCTGCTGTAGCGCCTCGCATGACAGCTTCGATATTACGAGATCGGATTTTGCTGCGTCGCTCAGTTTTTGGGATCGTACTGTACCTTCCATCTTACATATGGCTGTCAAACGTGGTCCCTAACGGAAGCAAATGCAAATCGGATAGCTGTATGCCAAAGGAGTATGGAGAGGAGTTTACTTAAGATTAAACTGAAAGATAGAGTAAGAAATGATGAAATAAGGAAACGTACTAAAGTGAAAGACGCTATAAAACATGTAAGAAGGTTGAAATGGAAATGGGCCGGACATCTGGCGAGGTACGAAGATGGAAGATGGACAAGGGTCGCAACTGAGTGGTGCGGGCCGGAGAGCGGTAAGCGCCGCCCTGGCCGTCCGCTTAAACGCTGGTCGGATGATATCCGTGCGGCCGCCGGCGCGGATTGGCTCGCAGTCGCACAAAACCGATCCAAATGGCAAAGCCTGGAGGAGGCCTTTACCCGAACTGGGGTTCCTTCAAATTAATTAAATTTAGCATAGATTTCCCAAAAAAACAAAAAAAATTTTATTATTGTATTATTGGTTATTTTAATGTAAATAGTGTAAAAGGGAACGATTAATAAAGGCTTTTTATTTATTTATTTTATTACTGTACCTTCCATCTGTACGAACCATAGTCTAGGCATTTGGGTCCAAAAATCTGGGATGCGCGATGAAACTGTAATCGCTGACATCTCTTGTCTGTCCATGACCTTCACCTCGCTATAACTTGTACCAGCTAGTGCGTTCTGAACTTCTGGTTCTGGTTCTTTCGCTGCCGTCGATCCTGCGTCACGTTTTGGCGTCGTAAACATTTTGTAGCTGCTGTGTGTACTGTTCTGCTATGTATGTACTGTTCTGCTTTGTATGTAGGTACCTTCCGAGGCCGTTCACGTCAGAAGGGAGTTGCGTCCTAATTGCACTTTTTTTTTAGTCCGTATTTTCACTACAAAGTCACTTTATTTTGTTCGTCGGGGTTTTTTGTTGATCGGGGTCACCACTTTGCCGCTTGGCCGTTGTCTCTGTGTTCACTTTGCCTATTATCGACTAATAGGGCTGATCAGAAGGTTCACTATTTACTATTAAATAAAAGAGTCTGTTGTGTTAATAAAACTATATTAGTAATTATGAATTCGCGATACAAGTGTCCAGATGCGTGGACGGGACGCAACTGGCGTTGCCGACTTAGACTATGTAATTCGATCCAGTTGCATTAACCTAAGTATGTCGCCACAGTATTCCCCGTTTTATAAAAAAAAAATTTGATACAATTAAAATTTTGATAAAATTATGAGCAAAATCGGGGTATAAAATTGTACGAATGCCGATATGACTTAAATTATGAATCATATTAAATACTACTTTTCTGAACTTTTCTGTCAAATATGGTCGAGAAACAGTTCTTACTCTCTGAGCAGTAATATTCAAGATCTGAACAAATGTTTTCTGGCAAACTCGTAACAGTGCGACCTTGTTCCTTTTGCGTACAAATAATTTTGTAGTATTTTGCGTTGGTTTTCGTAGTCCAACTCGAGGGCGGCGTCTGGCAGCTTTTGACGTGACAACGTCTTATAAATTGGTTTGCCGGGTGACACTTCAAGAAACTGCGTTACGCTCCGCTCACGTTATGCGCTCACAATAAGAGCGAGTGAGAGGCACGCGTCCCTTCCACTCGGGCATGGTTAGCCCGCCTAAGAGCGAGAGAGACAGAGCGAGAGAGAGAGAGTGAGAGAGATAGGCATACACACCGGTTCATGTCTATATTTTACCACTCAAGTCGTTGTCACGTAAAACTTTCGCCCGTATACCGACTTTACAGGCAACCATTTTTTTTTTTACACTACAGTGTTTAAGAATGAAGGCATCCTGGTCTTTTTTTTTTAGTTTTATAAAATTGATGGTGA
Organism: Idaea straminata; assembly: GCA_951213275.1. Taxonomy (NCBI): domain Eukaryota; kingdom Metazoa; phylum Arthropoda; class Insecta; order Lepidoptera; family Geometridae; genus Idaea; species Idaea straminata. Next base: position 3,077,690 of record OX577862.1, read on the forward strand.
AAATGTGAAATGTCTAAGAGACTTAATTTTTTGCAATGAATTTTTTTGTCGTTTGGTCCGTGATTACACCAGGTGGCATTTTGGCCGAGTACCTATAAAAAAAAACGATTTGGGTTAAAAATATATCTAAAGTAAAATTCTGATGTATAATAATCACGATAAAACTGTATCAAACTACTTCATGATCAATGATCCTTGGTTCGATATTTAGAAAAAAATAATAAAAATACCTTAAAAAAAATTAAACCGATTTCTAAAACTAAAAATAGGCTTTCAATCAAAACAAAATTTGGCCGGTGAGTTATAAAATCGGTCCATCCCCACTGTGTACCCACGATGCTCAAGACCGTTGAGCAGCCTGAGCACCAGTGTTGGTATGGATCCAGATATCGGAGTGTTTTCTCCAGGGGTTGGCGGACAAGGTCCAGCATGAGTCTCGAAACGCCATAAATAGCCCTATTTGGACTCACAGACTTCATACGTTTTAATACCTGTTTTTGCCGCTTTGTTGGGAATGCGCTGTTTAATATTTAAGAAACCCTTCCACATTGTGAGGCTCTCGTCTAGCGCTATATTTCGCCCTAGGTTATATAATGTGGCAAATTTGTTATTCAGATGTTTCAGAATAGGTAATAATTTAAATAGTTTTGCTTCTCCAGGCGTCATAGACGGTTGTAAGTTGTTGTTGTCGTTCAAATGCAGCATCGCATTCAATGATAAAAACCTATCTATACTCATGGTCGCTAAAAACCCAGGAGTACTGAAAATGTTCTTAGAACAATTCCAGTACTCCTCCAGTCTAGTTTTTATTACAATGGAGCAGGCCATGAGTATCGAGAAATGTAGGTATAGTTCGTCTACATCGGTATCAGCTAGCCCCAGCGGGATCTGCGCCGGTGGTGCCGGTAGATGGATATTCCCAAAGATCTTGCCTTTCCATTGCCATTTCTATACTGTTGTTGTGTTTTTGGTTTCTTAAGTACACTCGCAGTTTTAAATTGTTCAATTGAATTTATTACAGCATTTACGCGTTCTTTAGTCCATTCTGGTTTAGTTGTACCGTCAACTCTATTATCGTAAAACTTTCTTAACTCTATGTAAAATTTGTCTTTATCGGAGATAACCTCCAAATTCGAATCTGTCATAATTATATGAAAACCAAACCTCCTATTCACACCGTTTCTTAGTTCAAGTCCAATTTTATAGTCCACTTTTAACACAATGACAAACAAAACACCGCTAAACCAATCTCGAAAGCATTGTTGTTGTTGAGTGGTTGACTAAGACTTTTATGATATATGACACTATGTACATCCGTGTAGCACTTTTATTTACCACTTTATTTAAGTCCAAGTAGGTACACTATTTACGATAAAAAAACAAAACACTTCTGCAATTTAACTCAGACACAAACGTAAACAAATAACGTGCGGCAACAAATGATTGACATTTAAGACGTCAACCAATCAGAGACGATCTCTTATTGAACGCGCTGACCGACCAATCAGCGTTCTTATTTCATAACAGCCAGCGTTTCGTTTCGCAATATTGCTATATAGTCTAAGAGCCCGTGAACCCCAGACCTTCGTTATTTTATAAAAGCTGAAAGTTTGTCAGCGCATGCTCCCAACACAGGTAAGAACGATGGACCATTATGAAGTTTGGGTTATAGTGGCTTTGACAGGTAAACGATATTAAAGGTGTGTAAAATACCGATCTCAATTCATCAAATAATAAAGTGCGATTTATTGATATTATCTTCAGAATATTATTAAAAATCACGTTATTCATTGCCAGACACTTAACATCGTGGCAACCCCTTGCCAGACACCCTTAATGTTCATTGAATTATAGTTTTACTTACGTTATAGTATAAAAGCTGATTTTTATATATAATACTTGGGTAATAAGTAAATGATGTTTCCTCATTAGCCAGACATTTTTGATAGTTCCAACCCCTTGCCAGACAAGCATGTAGGGTAGCTGTAGGAGCGAGCGCGAGGCAGTATGTATAAGACTGGGTGCAAGTGAGATGGCGAGTTAAGTCTACCGCGATCCCTCACTGCGCAGTTGTTATTTCTACTGCGCATGTATTGTTTAGTACTCATCACATGTTTACATCAGCTAAAATAATATTATATATGACGGCGCGGCGTACCCATAGATAAGCAAATAAATACTACGGCATACTTGACAAACGTCAGATTGACTATGGTAATGAGTCAATCTAGCGAAGCGTGATTGGTCGATGGATCGGGGAACGCCATCTTGAAACGCGGAGCGAACAAGACGGGGTCCGCGAACCGTGCTCATTCACGAATCGCTTTGAATTGTATTATTTTATTGTTTTATGTTTAATTTGAGTTATTGTGATTAATACCAGAGTATTTCGTTGAAAACTAAGTGGATTATTACACTTCTAGTGAATAAATAATAACGATTGAAATTGGAAGTCATTGTTTCTCAACCTTTAGTTTGTCCACCTACTAAATTGGTCAAGATGAATAACGATGAAAGCCCTCCTGGCATTTCATATAGTATGATACGTAGATTATAAGTTTATAATTTGTTTATGTGACTTTTTAAATAAAAGTGATTTTGTATTAAAAACAAGTCATGGGCGATACATTAATTTGTGTTATTTGCAACAAAAGTAGTGGCAAAATAACATTATTTTCTGACGAGACATTAAAAAAATGTGAATTAATTTTAAAATTGCGAAAAAAACATAACCTTAAGTATAATGACATCATTTTTCCACGTGAATATACAGAGGGTGGCTATCACAGGGAATGTTACAAATCATTCACAGGGCTAATGAAAAAATATTTTACCTCAGAACCAAAAAATTCTCAAAAGACTGTTGAAACAGAGCAAGAAAAAGAAACATTTAAAGACGTTAATACATCAACAGACGATTCAATACCAAGTTCATCGCATTTGACTGAGTCAACTGTATCACACCTACCTTCAGCATCTCAATCAACAGAACCTCAACTTTCCCAGGTAGCTGTGGAGATTAGTGAACTTGAAGAATTGAGTGAAAATTCTAATGCACCCACTGAAGTAAATAGTTCATTTCAAAGTGATACCAGTGAAAATATTTGTTTATTTTGCAATAAAAAAAAGAAACAAGTGAAATCAAAAATGTTTCCACTCCACGAAGGTGATAAAAATCAATTCCAGTCTCGTATAATGTCTAGCATCGAAAATCGAGAAGAGTATAATGAGTTGTTAAGTAAATTGGAAAATATTTCAGGTCCGAAAATATACTATCATACTGCCTGTAGGATTCAGTTTAATAATAAAATATCTTCGTCGGCGAAAATATCCGTTAAAAGTGATTGGCATCATCATCGAGAGTACCACCAAAAAGCTTTTAATGAAATTAGTAGCATCATCGAAGAAGATATTATTAACAACGGACGCTGTCATTTATTGGTATATTTACATGAATTATATACTGATTCGTTGGAGAGAATTTTCGCAGAGGATTCTATTGAAATGGATACTACTTTTACTGCACACCACCTTCAAGAAAAAATTGATAAGAAGTTTTCCAAAGATATTAAATTCTTTACAATCCGGAATAAAAAAATAATAGCACCCAATTATATGAAGACGATTGACGAAACAGTATTGGACAACTTAAAATCTGAAAATATGTTACAAAAAGCGGCATTAATATTACGAAAAACTATTTTGACAATGGACAAGAAAAAATTACCATCTAAAAATCTTTCCGTACAGCATTTAGTTGCAGGTGAAGCTTCTATACCGCAAGAATTATATGATTTTTATTCTACTCTCATAGGTGGTTCTAGACAGAAACGAAAAAGTAGCTTAAAATGTGTTCGTCAAGTACGGTCTTACTGTCAAGATATTATTTATGGAATTCATAATGGTCAAGTCAAGACGTCTAAGCATATTATGCTAGGTATGACTCTGAAGAGCTTAACGAGTAGCAGAAAAATTATAGATATAGTCAACAGATATGGTCATTGTATCAGCTATCAAAGTGTCGAAGAACTTGAAACAGAATCCACTTATGCTTCCATCGAAAAGTCAAGTTTATGCCCTGAAAAAATTAAAAAAACACCTGAACTTTGTACTGGACTGGCTTATGATAATTTCGACCGATTCGTTGAAACTACTAGTGGAAAGGACACTTTACATGATACCGTCGGAATCATTTATCAGAACATCGAATTAAATACATCTGACGAATCTGAAATATCTGAGGTACCGGTTCCCACTAATAGAGACGCTTCACCACAGAAGAGGAAGAGGAGAAGAAGAACTTTAGAGGTAATAGCTTCAGAAGAAATTCCTTATCCAAAAAAACCAAAAATGACAAGTAATTTACAATTAACAGCCGATGAAATTGAAAATATACTCCCCAATAATTTACAATTGTATACAGAAATTGATACCATCTGGATGATTAGTCATGCATTGGAATTACGTGATATTCCAATGTGGGTTGGTTTTAACAGTAGGATTCATGATATTGACACTCTGCAACAACACATATCTTATTTGACTCCGATAAATGCCTCACCAACAAGTAATTCTGTAGTTTTAGAAACTATGCAACAAAGTAAGAAAATTGCTGAAGAGTTAAATCAATCATCCATTCAAGTAACATATGACTTGGCTATAGCCAAAGTCGCTCTCCAAATACAAGCAACAGAAAAACCTACATATGATAATTTATTTATACATTTAGGACCATTTCACATCATGATGGCTTATTTCAAGGCAGTTGGTAAGGTGATTAGTGACTGTGGACTAACAAATGTCATGGTGGAAAGTGGCTTATTGGCGAATGGTTCAGTAAATGGATTTCTTGACGGCAAGCATTTCAATCGGTGCAAAAGACTGCACCCTTTGGTGGCATTAGGATTAGAAATATTACATTTTAAATCTTTTCTTGAAAAGAGTAACACGTCAGTAACAGATGATATGATTGAAGAACTGCACAGACTACAAAACTGTAAAATGTCATCATTCAATATTGAACATGAAGAGCTTAATGAATTGATCAATAATTACCGTATTTATAAACAACGAAGTCTCAATGGTGAGTATGGAAAGACTCAACAATTTTACGTAATTTATATTAATCTGATTAATCATTACCTACAACTATCACGAAGCATACGTGTTGGAGACTTCGAACTTTTCAAGTTAGTTTTACCTAAAATGACAAATTTATTTTTTATCTGTAATCAGCAGAATTATGCTCGATGGACAGTGAAATATACTGATAACTTGATAAAAGTAGCAGAAACCCATCCTGATTTATTTGAAGGATTTCAACGGGGTTACTTCGGTATTAAAAGGACAACTAAGCAATTTTCAAGACAACCCATTGATCTAGTTTTAGAGCAGACAATCAATGCAGATGCTGCACGAAGACTTACAGGTGTTATACACTTCACGAATTCAATTTCAGCCCGTCAACGATGGGCTCGAAACCATGATATAATAATAATAAATATGTTTATTGAGTTCTCCACAATAAAAATAACAACCGTATAAGATACTTAATAGTAATATATAAGACATATCTATTGCTTGGTAAGCTTGGTATGGTTATTGCGGAGACTGGAGCCTGCACTAAAGTTTTATAAAAAACCTGTTTTACAGGTCTCCAGGCCCTCACCTTAAAGATTTAGGTCGCTAGGTAGATATAAGATCTACAGTAATAAGTTACGTTTACCAAGAATTGGGATTAAAAACTCACCAAGATGTTTCTTCGGATTTGAATCAGCATAATATTCAGAAAAATATTAAACAACTAAAGAAATTTATTGAAACATTTGAACAGTTTATTAATCCATTCAGCTCGGAAGTACCAAAAAATCATTTAATGAACATTTCATCTGGTAAAGCTGCTTCGGAATTGGTAGAGTCATTTCTTCTCAATGTTGAAAAGAATGGTGATTGTCTTAGGAATACGTTTGTTTCTGAATGCCATACGGACATTAGTCGATTTGAAAAATCTATTAAAAAAACAGCTCTTAATAATTTTTCAAAAGATTTGGAAAAAAAGAAGAAAATTCAAATCGGTGGTGCAATTGAAGAGATAAAAATTCAACGAGATTTGTTTGGCCGTATGCTGGGGATCTCGATAGACTACAATGTGGATATCTCGAAAATTTTGTCATACCCAATTACCGATGTGCCTTTATCTATGTGCCATTTAAATGGTACTATTTGTAAGACGGATAAATCTGCCTTAATGAAGTGTTTGGAAAAGGAGGTCCACCATCAGCCACCAACTACTATAGATGTCGTAATAATTGATGGGTTTTTTTTATTACACACAATGAAAAATGTTCCAAATAAGTTTGGAGCCATTTCTAAGAAAATGTTACAAATGGTCACCAAATTCGAAGCGCCAAGAATTGACGTTATTTTTGATCAATACCTGACTCCATCGATCAAAGATTACGAACATTCTCAACGTTCAGAATCAGCACAATTGAGCTATACCATAACTGGACCTGATCAAACACGTCCGAGTGATTTTACAAGAGAATTGAAAAATTCAAATTTTAAACAAGCTCTGGTAGATTTTTTCATTTTGCATTGGGCCAGTGATGAAATAATACCTTTCATTGGAAACAAAACTATTCACATCAATTCTAAACAGTGCCATTCTTTTGTTGTTGATGCTTCTAACAATATAGTAACAAGGGTTGTAGAAGAGTTATCATGTCCAGAACATGAAGAGGCTGATACCAAAATAGTCTACCATGCGTGCAGTATTTCAAATCGAGTGAATATTGTGATCAGAAGTGTCGACACTGACATTGCAGCTATTATGCTTGGTCATATGCACCATCTACAAAATGATTCACTTATTTGGATGCTGATAGGCACTGGAAACAACTTGAGATACGTAGACCTCACGAAGATATACGTCAAATTAGGAAAATCTTTTTGTAAGAGCTTGCCAGGATTCCATGCTATAACAGGGTGTGATTACAATCCCGCATTTTTCCGAAAAGGAAAGTTAAAGCCTTTTAAAATATTAAAAAGAACGGAAGAATATCAAAAAGCTTTCATTAAATTAGGTAAAAACGAATTATTTGAAAATGATAATGAACGACAAAGAATTTTTAATATTATTCAACAGTTTATATGTGAGATATATAATGTCGGTTCGATAACTGATGTTGATGCAGCACGACTTCAACTATTCATTAATACGTATCAAGTCTCAGATATTAATGAAGCGTTTAGTCGTAAAAAACTACGAAGTTTTGATGCAAGTAGTCTGCCACCGTGTAAATCCGAACTGCTACAACAATTTCTGCGAGCCAACTATGTGTCTAGCATTTGGAATAATGCAAATCAACAAATTCCAACAATTTATCAACCCGAGAATAATGGATGGGTACTCGAAAATAATCAGTACCATTTTAAATGGTTCGAAGGTGATCAGTTACCAAACTTCGTTAGAGATTCACTGAAAACTGTCTCAGGTATAACTACTTCAATCTATTTTACATTTTTTTTAATACTTTCAATCCCAATGACTTTTTTACATTTTTACAGAAACTGACGCAGAAGAAGAAGACCCAGATATCGAATGGAGTAACAGTGACGAAGAAAATGATAACATTGATGATGATAATGATAATGAATGAAATAATATTGTCTTGTATACTCTATAATAATATATAATGTCATCAATTTATTTTTTTATCCTTAATAATAACTTGTAGCATTATTAACCTATTTTTAATTAAATTTTTAAAAAATATTTTATTTGGCTTTTTTTTTAAACCTGTTTTTGACAAAATAAATTAAAACTTTTAACAATTTAAGGTAATTATAGCATCGAATGTCTTTTCTAAAGATGTTTTTAAAATTTACATAGATTATTAGTTGAATAAATCCGCGCCAAAAAGTTTATTTGCATAAGTCATTCTAATCACGAATCTCTTCTTAAGATTTACAATGTTTGTCTGGCCAGGGGTTAGAACTATCAAAAATGTCTGGCTAATAAGGAAACATCATCTAATTATTACCCAAGTATTATACATAAAAATCAGCTATTCCACTTTAACGTAAGTAATGATATAATTAATATTATTCTTATCATTTATAGCGAATATTTAATTAATAATACTTGAAGATAGCACATATTATTGTTTTAGTTGATGTAAGCATGTATTAAATACTAAACAATACAAACGCATCTCATTCGCACCCAGTCATATACATACTGCCTCGCGCTCGCTCCTACAGCTACCCTACATGCTTGTCTGGCAAGGGGTTGGAACTATCAAAAATGTCTGGCTAATGAGGAAACATCATTTACTTATTACCCAAGTATTATATATAAAAATCAGCTTTTATACTATAACGTAAGTAAAACTATAATTCAATGAACATTAAGGGTGTCTGGCAAGGGGTTGCCACGATGTTAAGTGTCTGGCAATGAATAACGTGATTTTTAATAATATTCTGAAGATAATATCAAAAAATCGCACTTTATTATTTGATGAATTGAGATCGGTATTTTACACACCTTTAATATCGTTTACCTGTCAAAGCCACTATAACCCAAACTTCATAATGGTCCATCGTTCTTACCTGTGTTGGGAGCATGCGCTGACAAACTTTCAGCTTTTATAAAATAACGAAGGTCTGGGGTTCACGGGCTCTTGCTCTAATAGTAACGAGTATTTTCGCAAAAATCCTGACTTTGTCCAGTAAGATTTGATAATTTTTCGCCTATGTCTAATTATCCGCGTTTTCGCAAAACCCCTAGGATTTCCGCGAAGATTCGAAGTATCAAATTATCCTACGACATACACACGAAATGAAAACGAAAATTCTTGTGATTTTTCTAGCAGGATATTTTAACACTAAAACTAAGTCTTTTTTTATTTCCGATACATAGAAAGGCCTAAATAAAGTCTATTTATTACATATTCGTAATAATCTGGCATAGTTCTTTGGAGAAATAAGCAAAATTTTGAACTCTAAAATGTATCATTTATCGTATGAAAGTTGTGAAAGTAGAAAGTAGAAGAAAGTGATGTGCTGACCTAAGATCGAATTGTTATCGAGATATTTTTTTTTGCATGCAATGTCATAGGGTGTTTATAAATAAATAAAAAAACATTATTTTATGCAGATTTTTTGTTTTGTACCTAAAGATAAACATCTATTTTATTGGATGTTCTTAGGTAAGTATTTATATAAATAAATAAAAAATACAAATTTTATGAAATTTTGTTTTATTTACTAGAATATACATAGGTAAAGAAATCGAAGTTTATTTCGCTTATAAATTTGGATTTTTTAGAGCATAGTATTTTACGGGTAGGGGAGGGTTGGATAATACCGCGCCCTTAAGAACATATGGCTATAATTTTCTCCTAGTGCAGATCAGATCGACTCAAGCTACATTTTTATTATTGGAGGTAACCTAGCAATCAAATTTACATACAATATTTACTTTGTACAGCAACTATATAAAAATAAAGGAAGAAATAGAAAATATATGAAAGCGCGGCATTATCAAACTGGTTTGATAATAGCGTGCCCCGGTTTGATAATACCGTGCGTTCAAAATTATAGGCGATACATAGGTCAATCATCATTTATTTAGGCGTAATTCACAGCCATTGTACATTACTAAGCTATTTTTCTTAACAAAAGTCGCAAATATAGTTTTCTGCCGTTTCTTTTCCACTACACTCTTTGTGGATCCAGGTTGAACAAGAGCAGCAACGAAACCAGACTTCATTATTCCGTCCGAATTCACCACATATTTTACAAATATCAGTAGTGTTCTCATTTTCTTTGTCTGAGCTTATATCATTATCATCGTCATCATTACATAGTTGTGCTAGGGGAATGTCCTCGCTGCTTTCTTCACTGCTAGAAATGAGCACTTTTCTCTTTACAGATTTTCCTTTGGCTAGAGCTTTTCCTTTGACATGTTTTCCTTTACCTTTTTTTTCTTCTTCTTTTAATCTCCTCTTTTTCTCCTTTTCTTCTAGCTGTTCTTTTAGCGGCGTGGCGGTCAAAATTTGGGAGTGCTGTTTCTTTGAACGTCTTTTGATTTTCTGAACTTATTGAGGCACTGGACTTAATACCTCCAAAATGTTACTACGCGAAGTGCTGGCAACAGGTTCGGTTTCATTTGCAACATGTGTAGAGAGTGCTTCCGTTGCTATGTCATTGTTGATTGAATTTTCGTTTCGAGTAGTTAAGTCTTCAACAATTGGGTCTGATATAAAGTCATTGTCATCAAAAACGTTGGGGTTTATGGGATAAATGCCAGTCACTTCGAAACCTTTTACTGCTTTGTCCATCGAAGCTACTCTCAAATAAGCTTTGTTGAAAATCGAAGCCAAAACATCATGAGTAATTTTTTCATATGGATGGTTTTTCATATATAAGTCACACTCTCTATGATAAGCTGTCTTCAGTGGACCGTAGAAGGTGACATCTAGCGGCTGCATCCTATGGGAAGTGTGTGGGGGCAAAGATAACATATGAATCCCGTTTTCCCTGCAAAATTGATATGCCTTTAATGATAAATAACTGGAATGATTGTCGAGGATGAGTAGCGTGGGGTTTTCAGCTGTTGCACTTATATGTTTGGCAAAGTGTTGAAGCCATTTCTCAAAAAGTTCTTCGGTGATCCACCCTGACTTCGAACACTCGTATTCTGCTCCAATAGGCCCTCCAATTTTAAGACTTGTTTTAATTCTTTGGCGTGGATATATAAACATTGGTGGGATAAAGGAAGTTCCTGAAGCATTCATTGCACAAACAACTGTGACATTTTGTCCACGTTCTCCGCTTGTTATTTTGCCAACTTGCTTAACGCCTTTAGGCGCATAAATTTTTCCAGGCCTTTGAACAGTTGTAATACCTGTTTCATCAACGTTAAATATGCGTTTGGCTGGATAAGCATTCTTCTCAGTCAGATTTTCTAAATTTCGAAAAAACAATTCGATTTCAGTCTTATTAAAGCCCAACACTCTATTCATGCTTGTTGGCTCTGGAAGTCTTAAAGAAATCCCAGGATTTCTTTTTAGGAATGCATACACCCAACACTTACCAGCCATGCCCTTCTCTACTGAAAAAATGTGTTTAATGTTTTTTGCAGCCGCGAACTCATAAGCCAACTTGCGTAGCTGTTGCTGTGTGATTCCAAAAAATGTTTTAGCCAACATAATAATATGGTCAGCTAACTCCTTTTCATCTTCTTTTGAAAATGTTGCCTTTCGGCCAAGTCGAGGGTCATAGTATTCTCCTTTTTTTAATCTATCTCTTATTGAAGATTCCGGAAGCAAAAATGATCTTGCTACTTCCTTTATTTTCCTCCCACTATTTACAGCTTCTAAAGCAGCTTGCATTTGAAGTGGGTCCCAAGACCCCTTTTTTCTTTTTGGTGCACTTTCAGCCATCTGTAAAAAAATAATAGGTAAAATATGCAATTGATAATACCGCGCCCCGTTTGACAATACCGCGCCCTGAGCGCGGCATTGTCAGCCTACGCCATTTTGTTTTGCCACCACAATAGAATTTCACAAGCAACATTTTGGCCATCAAACTCATATCTACTTTAAGTAACACCAAATTACGCTACAAAATACATTACAACAACATAATTTAGACTAAAAAAGAAGTACATACCTGAATTCGCAAGTCACAGAAAAATTATAAGAAATGCGCGCGAAAATTCTCTGCACACGTACAACGCATACCACTGATCGTGAGGCACTGCTGCGCGGGGCGGGGTTACTCGGTCGGAAGGGCGATCATTTGATGCATACACAGCTATAGCTTTCTACAGGTAGATATGTAGTTACACAGGGGCGCGGTATTATCCAACCCTCCCCTAGTACCTAATAACTATAGAAATTGCTCAGTATTATATATAAATGATTCTACAATGTTACTTTTGTTTTGTACCTAAAGATAAACATTATCGGTGACATCTATTTTATTTGATATTCTTAGGTAGGTACTTATATGAATAAAAAAAATACAAATTTTATGAAATTTTGTTTTATTTACTAGAATATACATAGGTAAAGAAATCGAATTTTTTTTCGCTTATAAATTTGGATTTTTTAGAGCATAGTATTTTACGAGTAGTAATAACTATAGAAATTGCTCAGTATTATATATATAATGATTTTACAATGTTACTTATAGAGTGGCAATAAAATCAGATTATTATTCAGTGATCAGAAATACTCATTTGTTATAGTATTATCAGTTGTACTAAGGTATGCAAATAATAAATAAAATAGTTTTCCATCATAATACACTGCTAGGAATAAAATTCTACAATATTAAATTATTATCTGTTGTACTAAGTTATGCAAATAGTAAATAAAATAGTTTTCCATCATAATACACGGCTAGAAAAAATTATACAATAAGTAAATATTGTAGTACCTACTATTCATGATGATTCTACAATGTTACTCTTAGGATGACCATAAAATCAGTTTATTATTCTGCGATCAGAAATACTCATTTGTTATAGTATTATCTGTTGTACTAAGTTATGCAAATAGTAAATAAAATAGTTTTCCATCAAATACACTGGTAGGAATAAAATTATACAATAAGTAAATATTGTAGTACCTACTATTCATGATGATTCTACAATGTTACTCTTAGGGTGACCATAAAATCAGTTTATTATTCAGTGATCAGAAATACTCATTTGTTATAGTATTATCTGTTGTACTAAGTTATGCAAATAGTAAATAAAATAGTATTCCATCATAATACACTGGTAGGAATAGTATTATACAAATAGTAACAATAGCAATGATTTTTGACAAAATAAGTTCAACGGTAGGTCACCCTAATATAATGAAACGTTAGGTCACCCTAGTACATTGAAATGTACACACACATTCACTCGATTCAAAATGTAACTTATCATACGACATACATAAAAAAATCTCTGCATTCAATAGTTTCATCCATCGATTATGTATAAACACTGTCAGAAGAAAAGCAGAAAGCAAAAGCATCGCCTAATACTACTGTGATGTATGATATCCACCACACACAATGGCACTTTGCATTCCTCGCACATAACTGGCGACTTTTGTGACCTCCGCCCTTCCCGGGAGCAAACGGCGCATTTGCCACGGGATGAGCGCTGAGCAGCTGCATCCGCTGGTGTTTGAGGAACACGAACGGGCCAATGTGGTTGGTGAACAATATGTGGAAATGAAGCAGATCTAAGAGATGATGTTGCATATCTCCGGCTAAGCGGGATATGCGAGTGATGATGAGTAAGAATCGAATCTACTAACTCTAAGCGGAAGGTAAGATTGTCCTGTCGGATCTTCAGGGAAGATTCCAACAGAACGCGAGAATTATGGATAGATATGTTAAGCAGGCGTTTAAAAAGCTTCATATACCATTTCGCACACCGTTTCCGTTCAAGCAGGTAAGGCTCGAGCATTTGATCTTTGAGATCAACACCGCCCATGAATCGATTGTAATCGAGAACCGACTGTGGCTTATATGGTTGTGGACGAGATTGCGGACGGGATAAAACATTGGGTAAGCCAGTAGCTGCCCCATGACTTGAGGATATCATGTTTACCCTCTTTTTGTCCATCCATGATAAGACACAGACGTCTCCCGAATGCCTCGCGACTAGCTGACCTTGCTTGAGCGGAGCCTGTGTAACTAGTCTGGGGACGTCAACATGGTGCAATATACCCCATCGACACGAAGAAGCTGGTAGCTGACATCACTAAACATATGGATAAAGTATTCAAACGTGACCTGAAAGATCTACAGCAGGCAGTGCAATTTACAAGTGATAAAATGGATGAATGTTTAGAAAGCATAGAAGCATTTAAAGAAAAGATCAAAGAGCTTGATAAGAAAAACACCGACCTTGTAAACCGTAACAAACACTTGGAAAGAAGATTGGAGGCGCAAGAACAACGTCTGAATGAATATGAACAAAGAACATTAAAAAAAGTGGTCGAAGTTCAGGGAATACCTATGCAAGATAAAGAAAACCTGAATAATATTGCTGGAGGCATCGCGAGCAGACTGCAAAGGAAACCTGAGGAAGTGAAAGGAGTAAAGCGAATGTCTACTAAGGAAGGAAAACCTGGGATTCTTCACATAAAGTTACAAAATGAAGACATAAAGAAGCAGTGGGTAGACGCTGCTCGAGAAATATCATTACAAGTATCTGATGTGGTTATTGCTTGTGACGCGACAATTAAGAAGGACAAAATATTTATTCGGCAAGCCATTACCCCGCATGTAAAAAATTTACTCTGGAAAACAAAACAGGAACTTAAAGAAACCTATAAATATATTTGGTGCAGAGAAGGTAGGGTACTTTTACGTAAAAACGATAACGCGAAGGTCATTGTACTACGCTCTGAGAGTGATATCAAAAACCTCGTTCAATCGTAATTATCTATGTGCTAACTTCTTTCGTAAATTGTAAGTACCTAATGAATTATCTAACAAAAAAAATCCCCTAAAAATGGATGACATTAAAGATAACACTATTGAAATATGCGACTGTCCAACCCTCTCGTATTATTTCAAACAGTTACCTAGTAATTATTCAGGTTTCATAACTTACCTTCATGTTAACATTCGTTCACTAATCAAAAATTTCTCTAAACTCGATCTTTTAATAAGTAATGCAAATCGAAATGTAGATGTTATCGTGCTGACCGAAGTAGGTATATCGGAACGTATCAGCTGTTTATATCAACTACCTAACTATAATATGCACACAGAACTGCGGAACAAGCGAAAAGGCGGCGGTATTATAGTTTATGTACACAAAAATCATACATTTACGCCGTACAAAACTACTACTATTCACACAGAATGTATTATAGGTAAAATAACAACAAAATCCAACATGACCGCCGTTCTGTTTGCACTTTATAGACCACCAGCACGAAGTAAGACTCGTTTCCTTGTCGAACTAGGCAATATTCTTGAACACTACCATTCTCAAGATATCATTCTCATTGGTGATTTAAATATAGACCTCAAAACCAAGACTACCATAGCACAATCGTATCTAGACTTGATGTACGAACACGGTCTTGCGTGCGGGATCAAGGACTACACAAGGATCGAATTTAAAAAAGATATTATGACAAAAACTTGCATTGATCACGTATTTATAAGATCCCGTTCGCAGGACGTGTATTGTGCAGCGCTTGGTACAGTACTGGCGGACCACCGCGTCACTGTTGCCTCGTTTCCGAGTGCCACGCCTGTACAGGGTCATTGCAATTATGTGTACCGTTATGATAAATCCGTGCTCGAGAAGGAGCTCAACAATATCGTCTGGAATAGCATAGAGAACCTCACTTGTCCAAATAATATATATAGTATAATTAAAACGAATATAGACAGCTGTTACGAAAAATCTAAATATCTTACCAAAATAAATTCATCTAATAGAAACACAAAAAAATGGGTTAATTCCAAAATTATTAAAATATGTAAATTAAAAGATGAGAAACTAATAGAATTAAAAAAAGATACAACTAACAAAGTGCTAAAATTAGAATATACAAAATTACGCAATAAATGTAATAAAACTGTAGAAAAAACTAGAAACCAATACTATAAAAACGAAATTAATAGGTGCCGGGGCAATCCCAAAAAACTTTGGGAAATACTTAATAGAATGACAGGTCGACTAAAATCCTCTTTGGATAGTATAATTTTAAAAGCATTCAGCCATCAAAACAGTTGTAGCAAAACCATAGCGAATAATTTCGCCAAAGAATTTGAAAAATCTGTTAAAGACATTGTACCTAAATGCAAAACTCCCTTACTTGATCCTAATCTCTATGTAAAAAAGGCAAACGTGTCAATATTATTAAAAAATCCCACTCAAAAAGACATACTAAAAATAGTTAAAAACATAAAAACTAATAAATCCCCGGGAATAGATAAAATAAGACCAATAGACATTAAAACAATCTCTGAAAACCTGTCATATGCAATTGCGAAATTAATTAAAGAAAGTATAAATCAGAGCTCGTACCCAGATGAACTCAAAGCAGGCATAGTAAGACCTATCTATAAAAAAGGGCTAATTAATGACTACAGCAACTATAGACCCATTACTATATTACCTATAATTGACAAAGTAGTAGAGAAATACATTTGTAATGAAATTCATAATTTTTATAGACACCACAAAATTTTATCAGAAAACCAGTACGGATTTCAGCCTAAAAAGAGCACAACGCAATTGCTTTCCGGTTTCACAGACTATGTGAATAGAAGACTTGATGAAAAAAAGCATGTTCTTATGGTATTCATAGATTATAGCAAAGCATTTGATACGTTGAGGCACGACACACTGCTGCAGAAGCTGGAATGCAGTGGTATACGTGGCCCCCCTTTAGCTTGGTGTGCAGACTATTTAAAAAACCGATCATACTGCGTAAAGGTAGATCAAGAACTAAGCGATCAGGTTGAAGTTGTGGAGGGGACAGCGCAGGGATCCGTACTGGGCCCTTTGCATTATCTAGCGTATGTGAATGACATGAATAACATCATAAAAAACTGTGTTGTTTATCAGTATGCTGATGATACATGTCTCATCTCGGATGATCGGGATATTGCAGTTGCAAATAATCGATTACAAACGGATTTCACGCTTCTAGCGAAGTGGTCTCACGATGTTGGGCTAGTTCTGAATGCGCAGAAAACTAAACTATTGCATGTGTCATCGACATATAATAAAAACAAAAATGATACTAACATAAAATTGATTGCCCATGACCACGATTGTCTGCATGGTAGAAAAACTCAATGTAATTGTGTATGCATTGACAAAGTTTCTCAAACCACTTATCTAGGTGTAACAATAGATGCTAGATTCAATTGGTCTGCTCATATTGACAATGTGTGTGACAAATTACGCGCCATATTGGCAAAGTTCAGTATACTCAAATATAAAGTACCTTTCCCTATACTGTTAGATATGTATACAGCCCTAGCTGAAAGTATTATAATGTACGGGCTTAGTAGTTATGGTCGCACTTTTACATCGTATTTACATAAAATATACTGCTTACAACTACGTTTGCTAAAATGTATAGTCCCTAAAAAAAATCGAATACAACTGAATAATGACGATGAAAAAATATTTCAATTTTGTAAAACAATACCCGTTCACGAGAAAGTTAAGATGGTGCTAACTATAGAAAACTACTTTAAATACAATAATCTTATAACACACCCAATTACGACTCGTCAAATGGTAAACAAAAAGTTGAATATTAAAACCGCCAACAACTACTACGGCAAGCGAACTACCGACTACCTCCTACCTAGACTTATAAATGAGCTTCCATTAGAAACAAAAAATAAAATTAACTCATTTAACTTAAAACGATTATTAAAAAACATATATCTACACTAATGAATAACTTATTACCACTAAATATTAAAAATAATAATAAAATAAAAAACAAGTAGGTAGATGTAGGTAGCACTGGTTGCCAATGGCCCTGTATAGGCTGGTACAAGTAGGCATGCAACGACTGCATTGAATACGACGACGTAAACAACAAATAGACTATAAGTACACCTACCTACCCTGCACCTGAGTGAGTAAATGAGGAATGTACACCTAAGATAAACCTCGTGTGGTTTAATAGGTGTTTATATTTTGTATTTATGTTTATTCTTATTTAATTAAATAAAAAAAAAAAAAAAAAAAAAAAAACACGAGACGGACGTACCGAACAGCACCGTACCGACTGCGTCGGTACGGTTGTTTTAAACGGTGCTGTTTTAAACAGCGAGCGAGCAACGGAGAATTGAACCAGTTGTCCATAAATAATCGATACCCTTTGTTTAGTAAGGGCTCAATTAACTTTAAAACTATTGCGGTACTTTTAGCGAGACCGGTGTCTACCCGAGTCTCCTTTCCAGTATAAACCAGAAAGGACCAAAGGTATCCAGTCGCGCTCTCGCAGAGTTCGAAAGTTTTGATCCCAAACTTTGCAGCCTTCGACTGAATGTACTGCTTAAATTGTAGCCGTCCTTTCCACAGAGTTAAGCTCTCGTCTATACATATGTCTTTCGACAAGACGTAGTTGGATTGAAATTTATTATTGAGGTGATCAATAATAGGCTGTAAACGGTGCAATCGATCGAAGCTTGCAGCGCCAGTGTTGGTTGGGTTCGAAGATTCTGTATCAACAAAGTGCAGTGCTCGACAAAGGTTTGTATATCTCTTTATCGTTGGCATACGGATGACACCGGTCATCATCCAAAACGCAAAGAGACATAAAATCTC
Source organism: Idaea straminata (assembly GCA_951213275.1). NCBI lineage: Eukaryota > Metazoa > Arthropoda > Insecta > Lepidoptera > Geometridae > Idaea > Idaea straminata. Next base: position 3,096,030 of record OX577862.1, read on the forward strand.
GTGAGCATTTGTTTGATACCAATTGGATTGGAAAGTCGCCGACTGAATTCGGCTAGCATAACGATTGGTTTCATCCACAATTATCTGTAGGATGTCATCGTCCCAGTACGAACGAAAAGCATCATACGGACTTGTGAAGGATGAAACTGAACCAGTATGCTCTGGGACAAAAGTTTCTTCGACACCTCGAAAAGTGTCCATCGGACACCATTCAAAATGGGAATCCACACCTTCCAATAGCGCATTACCCCTTCCATCATTGGCGTCCTCAAATACGTCATCGTGCTCGCCCTCGCTATTTTCCCCTTCATTTCTTACCTCACTATTCCTTCTCCGTTCATTTCTAAGTCGAACTTCCTCCAATCTCTCCTGTCGCCTCCTGATAACATCTCTCACCATATCACGCAGCTCGGGTGAGACGTCTTCGTCGGTTAGCCACACCTGCTCGAGAGGCTGGCCAACCTCCCAAATAGTGGTTGCTTGCCGACGACCACGTCCACCTCCGCGACCTCGAAGCTGACCACGGGATCTCCCACGCCCCCCTCCACGCCTCCCTCCGCGTCTACCTGGCGCTCTACCCCTCCCACCCCGCTCAACAACCATACTTTCTCTCGCCCTACTCTCACTACATTCATATAAGACGTGGGAGTCCGGGACATGGAACTCTAGGTCCATGGGCTCTGCAGTCAGCTCCGCTCCACTCTCGTCATATATTGCCAACACCACACCAGCTGGCTCAGGCTGGTGCAGGGGCGAGCGTGACCGGCATCTCTCTTCTGGTTCTAATCTGTAAAGACATAAATACAACGTTATTACTTATAGTCTTACACATCTCGACTAAAATAGATAAAAAGTTATAAGACTTACTGATGTTCCATGGGTGACGAGCCCCGTATAGTTAAAGGAGAGTAAGACGACGGCGTCGGCGACGCCTCCCCGTCACTATTATCTTCCATCTACAAAAAAAAAATATCCGTCATAATATCTCTAATGTCAATTTCAAACATTTAGAAAAAAAAACTAAAATAATGTCATCAATACCTCTTCATCCACAAACTCCACTTCAACTTCATCAACATCTTCAACTTCATCAACGTATTCAAGTTCATCATCAATTTCATCATTAATGTCATCATCCTCGTCATAAGTTTGGCGACGCGTTACCACTATCAGGGTTCCACATCTAAAATATATCAAAACTCATACATAGACACAGACGACATTATCTTGATTGCAGCGCCACCTACCGGGTCTAACTATGAATCTAAAACATTCATGGACGTACTCAAATACCTACAAAAACAAATCATCAAACTCGGTCCAGCCGTTTAGGAGTAGGTACAGTGACGACACGTGTAGGTTAGAAGAATTATACCTATATACCTACATTATAGATTTGAAAACGTAAGTACATAGGTACTAAAAATATTCTATAATTCACCTTTCAAATAAAAAAACTAAATCAAAATCGGTTCATCCGTTCGGGAGCTACGATGCCACAGACACACACACACACGCACAGACACGTAAAACTTACATAGAGAAACAAACTTATAACACCCCGTCGTTGCATCGAGGATTAAAAACTAAAGTACGCAATAATAAAAAAAATATAATGTACATAATACGATAATGTAAATATGTCGATAACTCGAACATCGATCACTACTCAATACCCCATCACTACCGTATTCAACCGCCCGCCTAAATAATTCAAACTGTTATACTATAATGAACTCTAACACTGTAACGATAAAGCTAATCTTCGCGTAATGTAATTTGAATTTTTATTGCATCACTTTCCAACGGAAAAATGTCCGATTAATATCCGCTTCCGTTATGCTCCTTCCGGGTTGAACATCACATCGCTTTTTTCTTTTATTCTGATTGGTGGATTGACTACCACGAATTTCTTGTAATATATTAATTACCACACTCGATGCCGCCTCATTTGCGTCTTCGGTTGAAATTCCTTGAGGTAGTCGAGATTTCGGGCGATCTGGATTGAGTGGATATATTCCGCATTTTTCAAACCCACTTTGAATGTTAGTTGAAGCAGTGTCGTTAACGGTCAATTTATCATTCAACTTTGATAGTAATTTAGGAAAATCAGATTTGGTAAGTGTCTTTTGCTTCCTACCAACAGTTGTTTTCCATTGTGTTAGGATACTACGCCAATATCGCTTCATAGGCGCAAAAACAGCCACATCTAGTGGCTGTAATATATGTGTGCTGTTTGGGGGAAGACATACGAATTTGATGTTATTTTCTTGACAACTTTTAAGTACATTTGTAGAAAAGTGCGACGACAAATTGTCACCAACAATAACTTTACGCCCTGTCTTATTCTTAAAGTAAGGCAATACTACCGTAAAAAACCAATCTTCAAAACAAACATTATCAAACCAGCCGCTTTTTGATCTATTATAACGAGTATTTTCAGGTCCTCCAAGTGTCCATTGATCCCACAAATGTTCCGATTTGTAGACAACGTACATTGGCAGCATCTCACCATTTGCTGCACCGCTAAACATAATACTAACTGCTGTTTTAGAATTATTAATTACCCGTTCAGGGTATTTGCATCCTCGCTTAAAAATATACTTTTTGGCCCCTGGGTCATCTGTAAGATTGGTCTCATCATAATTTATTAAATTCTCCGGCTTCACTCCACGTACAGTCTCGGCAAAATTTTCGAAAAAAATGTCTAAGTCTTTGACAGTGATTTTAGCCCTTTCGGACGAGATGTTAGCGGCCAAACGGTTAGATAATCTATCTGCATGTCTCTCCAAGAAATTTCGCACCCAATCATGGCCTGGTAAAGAATCTTTTAAGTTAGGTACATTTCTTCCTATCTTTTTTAAATACCGTTGAGCGAAAACCCTTATATCCGTTTTATCCATGGGAAACCCCCATTCACTTAACAGTAAAAAATGGTCTACAAAAATTTGTTCCTCTTCGGCGCTAAAAATTGTTGGACGCCCCGCTCTTCCTTGTATTTTGTCGTGGTTCTTACAATGCCGAGCTAATGTGGATCTAGGAATATTGTAAAGTTTTGCTGCATTTCTAATAGACATTTCTTTAGTACTCACTTTTTCCATCGCCGTGTTTAGATCATTCTTTGTAAATGAATTGTATGGTGTATAACGTTTACCATTTCTAATATGCCTGTTAATCCTTACATATTTACGGCCCATATTTCTTTTATAAGCGACTTAGTCTTCGCTAAAAAGAAGAAAATAATAAAGATTAACAGGTATTGTTCAAATTAATAATTTTCTAATGTTGGCTATTTGGGACACCCGGTCCAAATAGCAACATAATATTACAGAAAATCGAGCTACGGGTTATTTGGGACGGCTGGCCCAAATAACACTAAAATCCGTCTCAAATATCACCGTTCAAAAAACAACACAAAAAATCTACTAATATGAACATATATTTAACAAGAAAATACTTGATTTTAATCCTTAATAACCTTATATTTTGTTGCTCATAATGATGCTTTACTTACGTTTATAGTTTTTCAGTTACAGACAAATGTTGTACGCTACAATTTCTAATAAAAAATCAATAGATCTAGCTGATGAATCTATAGGGTCAAAGATGTTTGCTATTGCGGTTCCAAACCTTTCTTCGGTAATAGTATTATCGATGACAGCAGATGTGGCTGATGTAATGATGGAAGTAGCTATGGAGGGAGAGATGTTCGATGTTGGGACTGCCAAACTTTCCTCAGTTACAGCATTATCAACGACAACAGATATGCCTAATGAATCTATTGAGGTAAATATGGAAGGAGAGAGGGTGTTCGACCTCGGGAATTCAAATTTTTCTTTAGTTTCGTCTGCAATCACAGAAGTATTGGATATTTCGGCAATAATGGTTCCTGAATGATCTTCTATTAGGGAAGGAGAAGGACTGGAGCAATAAGTGACATCAGAATTTGTAGATAATTCATCCAATGTACTTACTTACAAATATTAGAAGTATATCCCAAATTAATCATAGAAAAGTCCGAGATCGGAATTGTAGAAGACGGCTGCATACAAAGTACAGTTGAGTTTTCGGGTGGATTAATTTCATTAATTTTTTCCAGAAGTTCAGCATCAGGTTTATATATTAAAATATCTTCTAAAATTGTTATGCCTGGGTTTCGTTTTTTCTTTTTATCTTCGACTTTAATACCATTTTCCTTCAAAATGACCAAAATGTCGTCAATTGAATCATTCGAGCACTCCATCACCGATCTGTAACTATACCTATACCTAGAATCAATGAATTAAAATAAAATTATAAACAAAATCGATCAGTTAGTGCTTTAAATAAATTAAATGAATAGTAATAATAAAAATTCTAATAAGTCGTATCTCCGAATCGAAAGCGAATTGACTAATTTTAATAAGTATGTCATATCTCTTAACCTAACCTACAATTTCAAACCACGTCTTGTTTAAAATAAGAAATTAAAATCTATTATATTAAATCTATTTAACCAACAAATCAAACTGAGTACTTACCGATTTTCATAGAAAACACCCAAATAATATCCACAAAGCACTTAAAAAATAATTTCAAACGCACTGCAACGTGCACTTGACCAGCATTCCTTGCAAAAGAATGACATACGCTTTATTCGCACTACAAAATGGCGGTTTGATATAATACGTATTGTTTCAAGCTTTCTATCTCTTTTTTTCTCATAGACACATTGAAAAGTAATGAAAGAGATAGATGTAGTTTGCTTTATTCTACCTCAAAAGCAAAAAATCGTATGTTGAAGGAATTTTGACTTAAGCTGTATTAGAATTAGAACAACGATTTTTGACTGTAAGTACCGTCAACAAATTAGTTAAGATAAATAAAAATATGTTCGAAGGTAATGTTTCCAAATATTTTTATTAAGTACTTCCAAAACAACTATATTACAATAAAATAAATAAAAGTAATACGTTATAATAATATGATATGATTTTTTTTATGATAAAAAAAAATCGGAACGATCATGAAAATAAAAAATGACAAAATTTCTAAAAAGTTTGATTTCCAAAAGTCGATTGTGTACACCGAAATAGAATAGATATAGAAGTGTAACTTCTCTAAAAAAGTGTTCCACTCAACATATAACTACTTTGGACAGCCCCAACTTTTCGCCTACAGTCTGAAGTGCGCTACTGTGACAGACGTCCAAATCTTTTAAAACAGTAAAATTATCAAGAAAAATGACCTCATGCGTGGTTAAATGGTGCAGAAAACGATAAGAAGGAAACAAAAAACTTACCGCATAAATTATGTGTAAGTGAAATAATTTAGTGTTATTTTTGCGTATAAACAACTTTAGGTGAAAATATTGTCGGCCATGTTGTGCTTGACCTAACCAGCCAGTTTTACATACGTTACATTATTACATTTTATATTAAGTATAGAGTTTTTACAAATTGGGTGGATTTGATTTCCTGTTCGTGTTCGTGGTATAGTTAGAAAATACATTAATTTATGTTTCAGGGTTTTAATATTTTGGACGACGAAAACTCACCACTGATCAAAGTTATTAAAATGCAACCACATCATATTGACTCTGTAAATGCACATGAAATAGAAAATGCAAGAGCATTATGCGATACTCCCATAAATATTCTATCGTCAGAAATCAAATCCGTTTTTAATACTAGAAAGCAGTTTCTTAGGCCGCAGTTGAGAAAAAAGACATCATTAGCTGAGAAAAGATTAACGAAAATAAAGAAATTACATAGAAAAAATAAAAGATTAATCAACCGTAATATAACACTGAAATATATTATTGTAACTTTGAAAAATAAAGGAATAGGAAATACTACTTTGCACACTGGACTCAGTGGCTTTGCATATGACTTAGTTTGCACACTTCACAAAGAAATATCTAAAAAAGGCCCAGCTATAAAAAAATGCGTTTGACCGTAAACTATTATTCACCTGCAGTATATAAATATATAAGAAGTCATTTACTCTCATGTCTGCCTTATCCATCAACAATTTCCAAATGGTACCAGTCTATTGACAGAAAGCCTGGTTTTACAGATGAATCTTTTAGAGCCCTGAAAGCAAAGTTTAGCCAAAGTAACAAAAATCTTGCTTGTCTAGTAGTAGACAAAATGGCCATTATACAGCAAAAAAAATTAACGGCCAAGACATTGATGGGCTTTTAACATTTGGTCCTCCAAAAGAAATAGCAACACAGGTATACGTGTTAATGCTGGTATCATTGAACGACTCTTTTAAATTGCCTCTAGGCTATTTTGTTTATTAACGGGTTGGCAGCAGAACAACGTTGCAACATTATTAAAATGTCATGAAGTAGGAGCTGAAATTTTTATCCTTACTTTCGATGGTTGTGCTCATTGGTTGTGCTACAAGTTTTGCAACTGCTAAACTTTTGGGTTGTGATTTTGACGCTAATGACATGAAAACATATTTTGTTCATCCAATCACACATACGCCCGTGGTTGTTATTTTAGATCCATGTCATATGGTTAAACTAAATCGAAATGTTCTAGAGGCAAAACAAATGTTGATGAACAAAGATGGAGAAATAGTTCAGTGGAGACATTTGCAAAATTAAAAAAATACAGGCTAACGTAGGACTTCGTTTTGGCAATAAAATTACACAGAGACATTTGAAATTCCGGAACAATATTATAATGAATGTAAAGTTGGCCACGCAAACTCTTAGCAAAAGTGTTGCTACTGCACTAAAACTATGTGCGAACGATTTGCATCTCCCGGAGTCATCAATATTATGGCGTTCACATAGATATGTTGTCAATTGACAAAAGTTGACATTTATATACAGATATTGATAATAAGAGCGAGTTAATATTTAGATGTTCCAATTAGACCGGGATGCGGCCGTCGGTAACCCTACCTCATCTGGTACCACCATGAGACCGTCATTGTCAGGAAGCAGACAAAAAGTTATGTTTAAAAAAGTTGGTCTGCCTAAGCGCAGCCTGGCAGGTTCTGTACAGTCATGGGAAAAAGTAGGGTTATAAAAATGAGAAAATACGTCATAAGGTACCAGCATCAAACCTTGTTCATACGATAAAACTCGATAAATAAGGCTTAAAAAAATTGGTCTGCCACGCCCGGTCTTGACCATTTAGTCAGTCAGACTGATTTTAGGGTCACTTTCGGAGGGGGTTTTTACCTCATCGAGTACCAGTACCCAACCAATGTATTATTATAGCCTTGACCAACCTACTATCAAAAACCCTGGTCTGCCAATCCTTACCTTGGCAGTTTTTTCTGTCAGACCAATTTTATGTTTGCATACTTACATCGACCCTGCGAGTTTTTCGCCCGGAATTTCTGTAATAACTCTTTAACAGTTGACTGTACGAGAAAAATGTTTATGAAAGATGTAAAGAAGACTTAATTTGCAACATTTCTTCCATACACGACTTTCCTTTAAGTCTTTTAGATTACGAGTTATAAAAAAAATTACTTTAGTTATAAAAAAAATTACTACAAATTAATTTACAACAAATTATCGGAAAAAAACTCTTTAGGAGTTGACTTGTTAACTTTTGACCAAAAATATCTACGAGAGGTATAAAGAATACCTGATTTCTAACATTTTTTTTCTTAACAACTTTTCTCTAAGACTTTCAGTTTACGAGTTACGCACGAAATTTACTTGAAACAAATTAATCTAAAATCGTATTTTCTGAAATAACTCTTTCACAATTGATTGTACGACAAAAATGTCTATGAAAGATGTAAAGAAGATTTGATTTGCCATATTTCTTTCATACACAACTTTCCTTTAAATCTTTTGGTTTTTAGGAGTTGACTATAGAACAAAAATGTCTATGAGAGGTATAAAGAATACCTGATTTTTAATATTTATTTTCCCAAAGATTTTTTTCTAAGACTTTAAATTTACGAGTTATGAGCGAAATTGACTTGAAACAAATAAACCTAAAATCATATTTTCTGAAATAACTTTTTCACAACTGATTGTATGACAAAAATGTCTATGAAAGATGTAAAGAAGATTTAATTTGCCAGATTTCTTTCATACACAACTTTCCTTTAGGTCGTTTAGTTTACGAGTTATAAAAAAAAATTACTTCAAACAAATTAATTTAAATCAGATTTACTAATTTAACTCTTTAAGAGTTGGCTTTAGAACAAAAATGTCTATCAAAGGTATAAAGAAGACATAATTTTCAAAAAAAAATTGTACATAAAATTTCTTTAAGTGTTATAGATTACGAGTTATAAAAAAATGCAGCATGCATGCATGCTGGTACCAGATAAGGTAGGGTTACCGACGGCCTCATCCCGGTCTATATCCATACTAATAATAAATGGCACTGTGTAAAATGTCTTATTATACGTATTTATTTATTATGACTGTTTTACGAAAACTATGTACTTTCAAATAACGATAATTTATTGCGTTTCTGACGTTTTGTCGTACTTGATATTGCTGAATCAGTTTTATGTATGTAATGGAGCCTAACATCGCAGTACTTATCAATGATTGCTTTTAATAAATGTGTTCGGTGGTTAAAGGTGGCTAATTTTAATCGCATTATTTGTTTTTCACAAACAAAATGTTGTGACTTGTTTTCTTTTATAAAAAAATTTAAAGTCGTTTCTGCCTTTTGACAAATTTTATACACATCATGTGATGCGTAACATAAGCCTCCCATATCCTTTAATACTATCAATTTATGAAAATATAGTTTTTGATTTGTTACAAGTTCCGTAATACATATTTCACATTTAATTGTTTTGATTAAAGCTCTAGCTACCCACCCAGCTATATAGCCCACAATTTGTTTGGAACTTGTACTCAAATTACAATTATTGTCCAAAACATCACTCAAAATATCGACATTTCTCTCAGCTGACATATCACTTATATTTATTTTTTTCTTAATTTCTCTGACTCTTTTGTTCGCTTCGAAACGAGTGTTTTTGTATTTTGAAAATGATTTTTCAGCATACAAATTATCATCATTATCATCACAAGAATTTTCTATATTATTTGTGTCCAGAGTACGGTTTATTGTCTCAACAGCAGATGAACAATTCAATATAGGGAAGTTATCTAACGGTATACAATTTCCAGAGAATGAGGAACGAAATTCTAGGTGTCCTAAAACTTTCCTATATATACCCTGAAACTGCGTAGTGTTTGGGTTATTGTTATAGCCCCCTTGGCGCCTAATTACGCCAAAAAACAACTCTAAGTGATCTTGACTCAAGCGATACGTCGAAATATACTTCATAACGCTCGTTTCAATTAAGGTCGAGTAAAGATGCTTTAAGCTCTCAATACAGATGACAAATCCCATAAAACCCGTCTTACACGCAGACTCAACTAATTTCTGTTTGATAATCTTCATTGTTACCTTGCCTCTGACAGAATGTCTATAGGTTGTATAAATTTCTAATGAGCAGATATATTCTTTCATTTGATTCATAAAATCAAACAACTCATTTTTATTTTCGATACATATTGGTTTTTTAAAACCGAAATGATTTTTTCTTTGTGAATTCATCACGTCGAAAAGATGATTGAATTTTTCGATGAATTCGACGGTGGCCTCTGTGTTTACAAAATCTGACGATGACAAAAGTTGTTCACATAATTTTAATGCAGTCGCTACGCTCATGCTGAGGAGCTGGGTGGCAAGCTTTACTTTCATAATTTGATTTCGAAAATCAATATGCCTTGGCGTTAATTTGTTTGCAAAGTTTAATGTTTCACTCTGTTGTAATTTTAATAAATTTACTAAATATTGCCACTTTATTTGTCCACCTTGATCGTTATAAAATATTTTTTTTGATTCCAAGGTGTTCCTGACAAGTTTCACCATGTGACATGGATCTAGGAATACAGCTACATCTACGTCACATGATGGATGTTTGAAAATAGTTTTCAAATTATTAATGTCAGAAAGTTGGCATCCTAATATGTTCGCTGCATTGATATTTGAGGAACAACCATCAAAGTTTAGTGCAACGACGTCAACACCAACCTCCCAACACTTAGTCAAGCAAATCTTAATTAAATTTGCCCGACTCTCAGCACCAAACCCATTGACGAAAAAGTAACCGACGGGCAATTTCCAATTTTCATTTATGCATACTAGCATCATCACAAATACTTGCGACGCAATCTGATCGGTATCCAAAGATCCAATTCCGTGGTTTACAAGTCCCAGTGTCTTTTTACCATTCCAAACACTCTGTTGGCGTATTGCCATTTCGTCAATGAGAAGTGTACAAATAATTCTTTTACCAGAAGAATTGTGCTTTTTCTTTAACACGTCGAAAGCTTGTGTAGTAAATCCTGGTGACGCATTATTATTTTCATACCACTTACCAAGTGTACGAGGATGAGGGAGACAATCACTAAATATATTTCTCACATATTTGTAACCTGCAGGTGAATAATAATTTAACGTAAGAGCAAATTTTCTCAAACTTGGTCCAAATTTCTTTCGACTATTTTTATTAGCTTTAATATTTTTTGACATTCTTCGGTATAAGTCAGCTATTTCTGCTCTTGAACTAATTTCTCGAAACTGATCTTCTGAAAGATTCAACTTTTTCTTTAAATTGTGCACTGTTTCGTTTAGAGAATTACATTTTTTGTTCAGACGTTTGTTTTTCGCCTTTAAATTATTATTTTCCATGCGAAGCTTCTTTTTTTCCATACTAATTTTACGTATTTTTCTTTTGAGATAACATTTTCTGGGGGTTTCAAAAACAGAGTCTAAATCAGATATGTTAACATTTAGAAGTGAATTAGGAGAGTTGCGTTTTGACTCCAGGGCTACGTTTTCAGGTGACTTTATTGTGATCTGTAATTAAAAATAGGTAAAGATTTCTTAATGGTCCTGGTAACAAACTTACTTACCCAGATGTAAGTTTTATTTCTTAACGCACAAATCAGCAAAAGCAGTATGAATTTAAATCTGAGTTATTTTAAGACTTTTTTTCATCAATGAATTAATGTACCTATATACCTGAACAATTGGTACAGCTCCTCTTTTAATTTTTCTTAAACCTTTATTCGTTGTATATATATCATCTGATTTAAAGTGGGAAGAACATACTCTGCTACTATTTGAGGCTATCCAGTCAAGTTCGTGTCTTTGCTTTCGAACTATGCATTGCCATTTATGTCTCCACAATTCGTCTTTAGGAAATCTGGGGAGAAATAAAATTTTAGTCAAAGCAATGTTTTTCAAAACCATAAAACTGCAATAATAAAATTATATATATAACTATGCCAAATTTAAATTTAGCCGTGATTTATGAATTAACCGTCAATAATTATAAATCACGGCTAAATTTAAATTTGGCATAGTTGCAAAGTCTAGCAAAGGTTTTAGTAGTTGGGAAACAATATATATGTGTCGCACATAACGGAATATCGTCACTTTTCGATTTCCTACTGTGTAATTTTTACGAAAAACTAAAAATAATTTGAATTTGGCGGGGCAGGTACTTCTCCTTCACCTTAAGCAAAGCGTGCATTTTCACAATATCTTAAATATTACGTTCTTACGTTCTAAAAAAGTGTAATAAAGTTGCATAGAAATCGAAATCAAATTAAAAATTTTAGACACAAATGTACTTTTAAATTAATTTAATAAAAAAAATTGTATATTTTTGGTTCTGTCTTGCTAACCGTACCAAGGAACCGCCGCCGGCACCCGATTATGAGAATTAGCGATTCTCGCTCAGTAGTCAACGAACGGTATGCGACAATTTCACACCATAAACTTCTATAAGAAAATCGCGGTGTGAACATAGGCGCATTCGTTATCAAGTGTTACGATAGCGAGAGATTTGTGTGGTCGGTTTGTTGAACTTATTTATTGTAGTTTAATTTAATAAGTCAAAATAATATAATGTCATAACTTATTGGAGTACTTACGCATGAAAGGTAATTCCTGTTGACTTATTTTGTTTCGCAGAATAGTTGTGGCACTTTGTAAATGCGCAAGAAGGCATTGTGTTAATTTAAAAATATTTTATCGGTGTGAGACCGCACGTGCGCTCGTGGAAATGGTTCGGCTACCGACTGGGCGCAAGTGATACAATTGGCTCACCTGAGTCCTTTCACACGCTGTGACTACTTCACGCATCTATAGTTTTAAATCAATGGAAATCACATGAAAATGGCAAAAACACCTTACCGACTTTCGATCATGAATGCAATAAAAATACAACGAAATTCAGAAATCTTATTACGTAAATAGCTTTATTGTATCCCAAACACTATAATACATATAAATTATATGAAAAAACAATAAATTTACCTTTGGTTTCACAATTTATATTCTTCAACAACACTTTCACAAAATCGCAAAATCGTAATGGCCACCCGTCATTCATCATTCATTTTAGTCAGTTTTTTGTTTCGGTGGCAAGTCTTTTGAGTGTTGTAATCCATAGAGAATTTTAGTGTGCTGTTTCCGTTCATACATTGTTCATAGGATTATAGCACTTATTACCATAATAGTACATTACGATATAAGTGTGGTAAATTGATCTTTGCATAGAGGCGGTTTATGACGCGCGAGCGGCAGCGAGCGTGTTATAGAAGCCAAGATGCAAATATCAATTCCACACGTATATCGTACGACGTTTTTTATCACAGTTGCGAATAAAAGAAAAGACTTGAAAAGAAAACAAAATAATAATTAACAAAATATTTTTTTTTTTTCTTTTATTATGGCTTCGCACGTGTGCATTTAGCCAGTGTCAAGTTATATTTTGCATCAAATTATGACCCGATTTTTCATAAATCGGGCCTAAAGTGTTTCAATACAGTCAAAGTCGTCATAGTCCGTCAAGTCAGGGGCTATAGTAAAGCAGTGGCAAGTTTACCATAACCTTAGTTTAGTTTAGTTTTACGGGGCTGTTTCCGCACTTAGCCTCATTATTTGGGCCATTGTGCGATAACCTTAATAGGAGATTTGGAAGCAACGAGAAAACTGCATGTTTGACACTGATTTTTACTTTCACTACACTTGTGCACTTTCACAGAACTAAATTGAATAATATTCCACCAGAATTATACAATTCAACTCGGGTTACATCTAAGTTTCATGAAAATAAAACTGCAGCACGACATGTTGTTAACTCGTTCCCGCCAAAAACCAACAAAATATTTGTGATAACTCTATGTTTACATTTTTTTAAGGCAATATGTTTTTGTTAATTATGCTCCGGAAAGGCTAGGCTAAAGACTTTTAACCTATACATCCTCGTGTGACATACATTATTTTTTAGGGTTTTTCTATTTGTTTTTGCGTCGGGGGTTAAGAACAAAATACAATGGTACGGAAAAACAATATATTTAAGTAAAGAAAAAACAAAAAATAAACAACTCAATTTTTAATCGTTTTCTAAGTCATTATCACGTAAAATTTTCGTTCGTAAAGCGACTTTAGAGACAACCATTTTTGCTAGCTAAAAAACTCTTTGGTACCTACCTTTTCGGGATAACTTTACAGCACTAGTTAACAAATCTAAAACGCACGCGTGCATAATATGTTGGATTATGAGCCTAAAAGCGGTTGAATAAGATCCACTTTATGAGCAACTGTGATAAAAAGGCGTGAAGACGCTGGTCCCCATATCGGGCCTGCGCCGTTTGACGGAGGTTTGACTTTTTTAAAGGCAGACCCGATATCGGGACTGCGCCGCTGAGGAGGTAAGTGATGTAATCCTCTCTTACTATTATAATTTCTGGTAAAAAATACACACAAAGAAAATTCATAGGCATTGATGTAAATAAATATTTTTATGGAATACTCGGCAACTTTGAAACAACAAGTTTTTGCTTTTTGTAATGTCTGACGTATAGTTTATATAACCTATATAGTTATAAGTATGTCTTTCATACAAAATAACTGCCGTATATGCCTTAGAAAAAATCGATCACTTACTGTCTGTTACGTAACAAATGAACATTTTTAATATCAATTAATCAATAATCTTGAGAGAAATTGAAAGCAAAACTAGTAATATTTGAAGGAAATATACTTACTTATTTGGAACATAGGTTAGATGGTCGAAATATTAAATGGGAAAGGATAAATAATATAACTTGTGAAAAGCATCCATTCAAACTCATACCAAGAATGTTTTTAGACGAAATAAAACAATCCATATTATGGTAAAATATATGTATTTTCTTATATAATGTTTATTTTAGTCGTTTTTTTAGTTAATATGTAAAAAAAGGTATTGCAAATAGGTTCCCAAAAAATATGGGGCAGGTTATGATTGATTTGAATTTTTTATTTTACAAACTTAAATGACGAGGTCATTAAGTTTGTAAAATAAAAAAAATTAAAATAATTATATCTTGCCCAATATTTTTTAGGGTACCTATTTGCTATACTTTTTTAAACATATTATTTTGAATAAAAACAAGTTTCATCCATTATAAAGATAGGTGAAGGACGCTTCTAAGCGCGTAGGTACCTATCGCATTTCCTGTGAGTATTACTTAGAAAGGGCGCAACAGTTTTCACCTTTTGGTGATTCGATGAACACGTGACTTGCACACTAGCACAGCCATTAGAAATAAACCATTTACTTGTTTTTACATACTTATATCGGATTTTTTTTGTTTTGCACTCATAATAAAATCAAATATATGTTTTAATTATTATTTTGTAGCCGCAGAAAATTACGTAAATCAATCTTGTCAAAAGTGGCCACTTTTGGGCGCAAAACAAAAAAAAATCCGTTAAAAGCATGTAAAAATAAGTAAATTATTTATTTCTAATGGTGGCGCTAGTGTGCAAGCACGTATTCATTAAACCACCATAAGGGCGCTGTTTGTTTTCGTTACGCAAACTAGCGCCGCCAATTAATAAAAATTAATAATTCCTAAATGAAAGTAAAATTGTAAATTATCTTTACTATATGAATTCCGAAATAGTGTTGCTGTAGGTATTTATAAGCACTATATTATAATTCTTTATATTGCCTATTAGATATGTCGGGCTTTATTGTCAAAAGTGGCCACTTTTAGCAAGAATGCTCGACATAACTAAATGGCTTTATTAAGAATTATAATTTAGTGCTTATAAATAGAGCAAGACTATTTCGGACTGCATATAGTTAAGAAAATTTACAATTTCACTTTTATTTAGGATTTATTAATTTTTATTAATTGGCGGCGCTAGTTGGCGTAACGAAAAGGGAAATACACTGTTAGACACTAACGCTGTCATTAAACAAAAATTTTAATAAAATAAAAATGACATTAATTATCTCTTTGCTATGCAAAAGAGTTATATATCTTTACTCCGAAAAAGTCTTACTGTATTTATAAGCACTATAAGTAATATCTAAACTATCTTTGTTAAACTTTGGAGCAAAGCTTACCACTAGTATCTTTTTGGCATAAGTATTATAAATCAAACTTTTTAAATATAGGAACCTTTTTAACTAAACAATATAAATCAAAGTACTTTTATAAATCAGTTACGAAATATTGAAACACAATAAAATTACTGAGTTGAATTATTATCATTAGACGGTCCTGCTCCCGCCGTGTTCTGATCTTGTCTGTCCTTTGTGGCCTCACTTTTTTTCATCTTCTTCTTTGTTGTGGAATCGCGTACACGTTTAGCTATATTTCTTTTAGTAGAGTGTCGCATGACGTTCTTGAAGAAGTCCTCACAAATTGGTTTAGTGAATGTTTTATCATATTGGTGGACAACTTTAAGGAATAAGTTAATTGTTCTTGTATATGCTTTAAAACAATGTTTAGGTTCCCCTTTAGTGCCTCCTCCCCAGGAACAGCGCGTCATTAATTGACGATCAAACATAGCATCGACTAATGCGTACGCATTATTATGCCCTGTTTTTTTGTCACTACAAATTATAGATAACTCCTGAAGATATTTTGTTTCCATAATGGGATTTTTTAATTGTTCCTCAAAAGTTTTAAGTTCTTCTATATTGTTAATCGTTTTAAAATTTGATGCAACTTCATGTCGTTCATGCTGAACTGGTAACTGTGACCTTGTGATGAATTCTTCTAGTTTAGTATTTGTTAAAACAACTGCTTTAAGTATATTTTGTTGATTTTCGAAAAGAACTTTTTGGTTTTCTTGAACAGTTGTTACCAGTTCTATTAAATACCCAACTTGTTCAGAAACCTTTATAGATTCGGTTACGGTTGTTTGGGGATCAACAATTTGAAAATCAAGACGTTGACTCGAATCCGCAAATAACAAATTCTCATCAGGGTTTAGAATACTATTTTGAATAACCGCGATTTTTGGAGCGTTGTTCACAGTTTCCTGAAAAAATAAAGGATATTTTAGGTGGTAAAAAGAAAATGTCATAAGAAATAGCAATTTTAAGATAAACCCATATTCACGTATAAAATAAGTGTCTTTGACAGATATTTTTTTTTATTTCAAGAACTAAAGGTACTGACTTTCATACATAATTATAAATAGAGTTAACTAACTTGCGAGGGGTCTTTTACTGTGACGTTGTTTACATCCATAGGCATAAGTGTATTAGATTCCACCACCATGACTGAGGGTGCGTCTTCAGCTGCCACCATTAGGGATGCTTCTTCAGCTGACACCATTGGGGGTGCTTCTTCAGCTGCCACCATTGGAGGTGCTTCTTCAGCTGCCACCATTGGGGATGCTTCTTCAGATGGACCCCTTGGGAATGCTTCCTCAGCTGTCACCATTGGGGATACTTCTTTGGCGGCTTTATTTAGCTAAAAAATAAACAAACTACAATTTAATTATAAAGTTACCTACCCAAATATACGTACATGCACCATGGCATTGGAACATACGCATTTGCTTCTACTGGCATAATATACCAGCCATACACACTGGACATGGCACACTGTGTAATTGGTAAATCGGTATAATCATGAAAATAATACTTTTTGTAGCGGTAATGAATGATAAATAGACTTCACTATAAAGTACGAGTAGATATTAATGCTGTTAAAAAGATTAACCAACTTACCTGTATACATTCCATAACTAAATTATTTAAATCTAATGCAACTTTCGTTTTTTCAGGATGCTCATTTTCCTTATTGTGTCCGTCGTCTGTGTCCGTGGCATCGGACATTAGAGCCACCTCCTGTTCTGCAACTTTGTAATCCAAAATGTTATCCCGTAGTATAATGCAAGGGTAAGGTTTCCAGTCATGTTGGGGTATGGACCCTTCAATTTTCTTTAATGACAAAAAATTTTTTTTCGGCCAAAATAGATATCCATCTCTTGTCCATGTTGAAGGAACTGTTTCGATTAATCGTTTACCTCGCTCGATTGTTTCTATGATTTGAAATGGCATTTTTTTAAACGCCTGGAATAGAAGTATGACCATTAATTATCTATAAATATCAATGACAACGAAATTGATTGATCTTTTCGCGACTGCATTTGCTACAATACATACTATTCGACGTAAACAAACACTTACACTCGTCGTATGATAGCTGGGCGGTGTGACACACACTAACGCCACGGCTACTCAAACCAAACTGAGCCGCTAAGCACTGAGTCGCTGCGGCTGCGTTGACTGACCGGGGCGTGGGAGGGAGGAGCGAAAAGGACGCAGTTATTTGATTTTAGAAATATGCTGCAAAATGATGTAAATATAAAAAAACTAAGAGATTGGATATAGTGCTGAAGTTTGAATAACACGTGACTCTACTTACAAATATTGAAGTTTGTGTTTCATTCGATTAATTTTAATATTAATAAATAATATTTTTTTTATTAAGTACAATATTCACATTCATCTTCAGGATAGTGATTGTATATAGCAAAAGTTGCGCAGTGTGGGCACCAGAAAAAATCCAAATCTATCAAATATTTAATATTTTCGTTTGTAACTATAAAATGTGTAGGCTTGATTTCGTTGTTAGTTATCAAAAATTCACAACCGAAACAGCGAGTCGCTCGTATGAAGTGTGTAGATGTCCATGGCCATCTCAAAGACATTTGTATCAATATTATAAAATCTGTCTTGGTTAAAAACCTATCGATGTCCATTAAATCACTTATCATTTTTTATTATAAGCAAGATTACCAACAGATAAATCACACTTGATTGTGAGTTTTAAAATTTTATTTCAATAATGAACCCTAATTTTATTAATATGGTTGACAAACAAAACACATAAGTTGTTTGTAAGTAGTATTGCGGTTGTATAATAACCTTTAACTCGAATAAAAGTAACTACTCGCACGTTTGTTTAAAATATAGGCGGAAATATTGTTTGATTTTAAGAATTTTTACGGCGCGTTTATTAAATTAAGAAAACTAGCACATATTACTCAAAAACATTAATTTCCCAACTGATTAATGAGCTTTAACCACCACTTCAACACAATCAAAGATGAATCACAATAGATTATAAATAAAAATGGCTGCACCAATTTTTTACTAACTTTTCTTAACACTGCATAAAATATTCTGTCAAAAAAGTGTCATAATATGTATAAGTTTACTGCATTTATCGAATCACTTTACATCAACATTCCATATAAAAGTCGTGATTAGCACTGTCATTCGGAAAAATGTCGTTAAAGAATGGTAACAAACACCATTATGCGAATAAAAGTGAATGTCACTACATCTATACGACCACTACACGACTAATACATCGTGTACATGACTGTTATGTGACTCTAATAAGACACTTATTCGTATAAAATGGGCCCATTCTCGGTTGTATCGACGTAACAGCGACGTAATTACGACCAGCTCATGGAACCAAAAGTTAAATTCGGCACGTTGTGGCGACTTCATAAATGTTTGTTGGGTTCTCACGGTTCCAGTAACATAAATGCCGTTTTCATACAGATATTGCAATAAATTATAGTCGCAGAAGAAATTGTCAAATGTGACAATAATGTGATATTCTTCCAGTGCTTTATCAATTAGCTTTTCTGTCAATGTCTTTACAACTTTATATCCTAAACCTTCCTCTGTTCCAGTTTCTAATTTTCCTGTTTAAAGGTAGAACTCGTATAGGTATCCGGTATAATAATAATAATAATAATAATAAATCATTTATTTCAGGCTACAAAGGCCCATAGATACATACCTTATAGACTAACATACATATTTTATAATAATAATTGAATGTGTTAAAGAGATATCTTAGAACTATGTTAGTAGCACTTCCATGACACTACACTTTCGTCTTAGTCTGTTCATGTGGAATTTGTCCGGTATAGCTATCGCAGCGGCACCACACCTTGTAGCCTCTCTTTATAGGTTTTAGTGGCATGTATTGTTTCATTGAAGACCTGCCTTTAAACAGGATCATAGACTCGTCAATGCTTTGCGAAGAAGATGCCTTAGCATTCGTCAGGCAAGCCTCATTGATGGAATCTAATAATGGTCGTAATTTATAAAGTTTGTCGGTAATATTCGCTGGTTGTCCTAAATTGTCATTGAGATGAAAACATTGTAATATTTTCTTGAACCGCTTTACAGTCATAACTTCAGCTATCTCATCAACTCTGAAACCAGGGTCAGATGACCAATAAAGATCAATGGACGGAAGAATATTGTATCCCATAATTATTATAATCCCTAAGAAGGCTTTTAGTTCCTTTTTGTCTAAGGCTGTCCATCCTTCCGCATTGCTTTGCTCGGCGTATAAATTTGTTTGGAATACGATCGAGTCGTAGACATCGTCCGTAAAGAATTTTTCAAATAATACTACCGGCCTTATGCGGCTGCTAAACATATGTGGAGGTCCCATTGGGATTTCATCATAAACAGATGGAGTGGGTCGATATGTTGTCCACTTGGTTTTTTTCCATACTTCGTCTTCTCCGTCGGAATCATCTGTTTCTGAATCTGCGTAAACATTCTGTGGGGATTGTGTTCTAGGCTCTGCGGCCTGTTGAGACACGGGTAGAACTTGGACTCCTGTTGCCCTTCTAGGGCGATCTGTATGAGATGACTGAGGTGATGGACGTGGCGATTGTGTCCTAGGCTCTGCAGCCTGTTGATTTGAAGACACAGGTAAAACTTGGAGTCCTGTATCACGTCTAGGATGATCTGTATGAGATGACTGAGGTGATGGACGTGGCGATTGTGTCCTAGGCTCTGCAGCCTGTTGATTTGAAGACACAGGTAAAACTTGGAGTCCTGTATCACGTCTAGGATGATCTGTATGAGATGACTTCGTAAAGATGACTTCGTAAGAGGACTTCGTGGGAGTTCAACAGTTGCTGCACCACTACTTTCGCTGTGGAATGATTGGGGAGAGAGACATTCAACAGGACTACTTGGTGGATCGGGCGATTGTGGTAGAATTCCTTGGCTAGGTTTGTCTATATTGTCTATATCCTCTAGAATTCTTTGAAGTTTCGCGGTACTGTACTGTATTTCTTCTTCATCTGACTGCAAATCATCGTCTGACTGAGTAGGATCATCAGGAAGGCCAAAAATCTCTTCTAATGCGTGGGTTATTTGCAAATCGTTGAGAACTTTACTCTTAACCATATTTGAAAAAATCTGCAACAAACAGGTAAAGGGAATATATTTACCACCACAACTAAGTCATGTATCTAAAATATCCCAAGACCCAGGATGAAAATATGTATCTTTTTATATAGAATAAACACTAATAAAACAATATTTAGAACAACTTACCGTTTCAAAATCACAAAAATCGAAGATTTATTAAGATTTGTTAAAAGTTCAGATTTTTCATTGTTTTACAACTGGCTGACATCGCAAATCAAAAAAGTAATATGGCGACCTGTCACTGTCTATAAGAAAAAAAATGTTGCCATTTTCAATACGGAAATTGTTGCCATAGACAAAATCCGATAGCTTCTTTTATTTATTTTTTACATTGGCAATAGTATGGTGGTAAAAATATTCCCTCTGCTTTATAAAGGGTAATACAACGTAATATAAATGTCAAACTAAAAATTTATGAATAGGTACATTACAATAATAAATACAATAAGTAGAGTTGAGATAGTAAAATTAAAAATTATATTCGTCATTATTACAATTTTATAAAGTTATAGCATCAAAGACTTGTCATTCAAAAATTCATTTATCGAGTAATATGCTTTGCTAATTAACATTTTTTTTATTGATTGTCTAAATATATTTATTGACCTATGTTCTCTAATACACGAAGGCAACTTATTATATATTTCAATGGCCATACAGTAAACACTATTGTTATATTTTTTAGTCCTACAGTTTTGTGATTGTAGCCTTTTATTTAAACTAGTACTGTGCATTGTTGGAAAGTTACCTATGTTTTTAAATATAATCAGGGCTGCTTCCAAAATAAAAAGTGATGGAAGAGTCAATATCTTATATTCCTGAAAATATGGTTTGCATGAATCAGTTTGGGAAATTCCACTAATTGAACGTATGCACTTCTTTTGTGCTTTGAATGCCTTGTCCTTATCGGTAGCATTTCCCCAGAAAAGAATTCCAAATCGCAACACTGATCCTACATGTGCATGATAGGCGGTTAACACAGTGTCCATATTCGCAACTTTCTTTAGCATATATAAGGCATAGGAGAATTGGTTGAGTCTGGTACATATATAAATAAATATTTCAGGACATTCCACACATCGCATTCTAGCCCCAAGCTAAGTAACTAGACTTGTGTTATGGGTGCTAGATAACGGATATACTACTTATATACTTTTTTTGTAAATATATACTTATAATACATAGAAACAACCAGACCACAGACAAATATCTAAGCATAAATACTTGTCTGAGGCGGGAATCGAACCCGCAACCCTGTGTTTGGCAGTCCGGCATGGTGACCATTGTGCCAACTGGGTCGTCAATATGTTCAATTTGTGTTGTCCAGTTTATGTCAGAATCTATATTAATGCCTAAGAATTTCGTACCTTCAACCCTTGCAATTTCCCGCTCTTTATACTTGATATCTAATTGGAATGTTCGCATATTTTTATATCTGAATGTCATATAGTTAGTTTTGTTAAGGTTAATTTTAAGGTTATTGTAGTTCAACCAGTTAATAATTTCCTCTAAGGATTTATTAATTTTTATTTCTAATAGGCTAGGATTATTTTCTACGAAAATTACCGTACTGTCATCAGCAAAAAGTATAAGTGGTTCTTTTGTTGCATTTGGGAAATCATTTAAATATATGATAAAGAGTAGCGGACCCAATATAGAGCCTTGAGGAACACCGCATTTGACAGCATTCATTTCTGATCGAAAAGTTTCTTCTACGTGTTTATATTTTGAAATACGAGTTACCTCAGTATATTGCATTCTGTCAGTCAGGTAAGACCTTAACAAATCTAATGCGTGTCCTCTCACTCCACATTTTTCCAGTTTATAAATTAGTATCTTGTGATCTACATAGTCGAATGCTTTTTTTAAGTCCATATACAGTGCAAGAACCTTCTTTTTCTGTTCCAGAGCAGAATAGACTTGTTTGAAAAAGTCATACAACGCCGAATCAATAGATTTGTTATTTCTAAATCCAAATTGAGAGTTAGTGAGTAAATTTTTACTCTCAAAGTAATTGTTTAGGCTGTTGTAGATGACTTTTTCAAAGATTTTGGCTAACACAGGTATAAGAGCTATTGGGCGGTAATAATTCATATTAGTTTTATCCTCTTTCTTAAAAATTGGTTTTATAACAGAAATTTTTAGTTTAGAGGGATAAATGCCTTTTTCTATACAATTATTAACAATATGTCTAATCACTGGTAGCTATGTCATCATAACCCGTACTTCGAGTGTTTTTGAGATTGGAGATAATTTTAAAAATTTCGTTGTCATTTGTAGGGGTCATAAAAAGGAATCAAGGCAATTATGAGTTAGAGTTTTGGATACATTTCTCAGGTCGATTTCGGAAGTGTTTACTTCGTTTATAAAATAATCATTAAATTCTTGAGCTATTTTTCTTGGATTAGTAATTTCTTCAGTGCCTACTTTGATTTTATCTATTTCATCTCGCGGCAATTCTGGTTTAAGTCCATCAATTACTTTCCATGTAGCTTTTCCTTTATTTTTGGCCGAGTTGATATAGTAGTTGTTTTGTGCTCGTTGCGTATAGTTGATTACTATTTCTAGAACATTTTCAATTTTCTTAAAATCGGCGAACCTTGTTTGAAATTCCGATTTAAGATCCGAAATGAACGTCTTGTATTGGCCGACGTCAATCTCATTTTCACTGCTGATAATTTTATTTAAATTGGGGAAGTGTAAGCCAAAATTCATTACCAAGATCATTAATAAAGGGATCGAGTTTCCGCGAAAAACTTTTCACTTCTGACATAAGCTCCCATATAAGCTTTCCCTTGCCTTGAAGTTTAAGGTTCAAGTCATTGATATGTTTAAAAATATCCGTCAAAAAAGCAATGACTGCGACATTTTCTTTTTCTATTAAAAAACTTAAGTAGGCGTTTGCTGAAGTCTGATCACAATTGGAAATATATGTCTTCAAGTGTTCTAAGAGGCTGAAGAATCTTTCTAATACGCAGCCTTTACTCAACCATCTCACATTGTTATGCAACAGTAGATCGTCATATTGTACATTAACTTCTTCAAGAAATGATTTTAATTCACGATGTTGCAGTGATGATTTCACACGAAGAAAATTAACTGTTTTTATCACTTCTTGCATAACACGCTCAAAATTATGATTGAGTTTACAGCAAAGCACTGTTTGGTGAATAATACAGTGAAAAGAAATCAAATTTCCGTTACATCTTGCATCGCTACTCAACAGCTGAACTAGTCCTTTTTTGCTTCCAACCATTGCTGGCGCACCGTCAGTAGTTATCGATAAAAGCTTTTTTAAGTCTAACTCGTCTTTATCAAAATAATACTTTGATTATGTCTTCTCCTCGCGTTCTTCCTAATAGTGACAAAAGAGCTAATATCTCCTCAACAAAAGTTTCTCTCGTTTGATCCAGGTAGCGGACAAAAATAATTAACTGTGCCGTATCGGTGACATCGCATGATTCATCCATAGCCAAGGCGTAATAGTTTGCATTATTTAATTGCCGCTTCACATCACAATGATTTTCTTCTGCCAAAACGTGTATATTTCTTGTGCTGGTAGAAGCAGATAACGTTAGCTTCAGCTAATGGATTGGATGAGAATTCGCTTTGTCAGTAATTCCGCCTTTGCCTCAAATCGCCAACTAACCCTTCCAATTTCTAACTTCTATTCTGCTTTGTTTTATTTCACGTCTTAGAGCGTTTTCACATTATTCGATCCGATATCGGTGTCGGACGACGATAGCCGACACCATGTGCTATTTTCACATATTTCCGACAAAATCGTTCCGATACGGCCATATGGACGACAGCTTAGTGCGGACAGGTCATCATGGCAGACTATTATAGAAAACTTTGTTTGCTGTATCTATTATATTTGAGACGCAAAAAATATCTGTCCACAGACAGTATGGGATACATCCCATTGCTAGATATTCAAAGGGAGCATTTTATACTCTTTTTAGCAAGCTACAAAACGCACCTAGAAAGTTTTTTAATTACTTTCACTGAGTGAATCCACATTCAATTATTTGCTAATTCATCTCACAAACAGTATCAAGAAACAAGACACACATTTTCGTATGGCTGTAGGGCCTAAAGAAATGCTGGCTGAGACATTAAGGTAAGTTTACTATTTTCATGTTTGTTTTTTAATCATTGGTTTCTATCATTATCGTTTGTTGGCTGGTGGTCAACTTTGTACATGTATAGTGAGCAGCACATCAAGCTGGACACAAAAATTGTAAAATAGCCCATAAGATAACGGGGCGTAGAGCGCTAGTGTGACTGCTGGTTGCCTGTATCAGGAGCAGGAAGAACCTGTGGAGGACGTTTAATGTCCTTAATATGAACTTTGGTGTCTCGACCTTTAAGTCTAGTGTTCCGTATTAAGTCGCCTGTTATAACTGCCTTGGAAAACCTTGGCTTGTATTTACTTCTACGTGTGTTAACCCCTTTGATGAATATGTTATCATCTTTATTTAAGTTGAACTCTCTCTCACCACTTCTCTTTTCTATTACGTGTTCTTTAGCACCTACAATCCTATCAGTTAGGAATAGATGTTTTGTCCTACGGCAATGTTCCTTTACTAAATTTTAAGTATATTTTTGGTTAAAATCTACGTCGAATGGATCGTTGGATTCGGTATGACCAAATACAACTTCGAAAGGTGTAAGTCCCGTCGTAGAGTGAATTGTCTGATTATAAGACATGATTGCATACGTCATAACTTACATCTGTTGATTTGCGTTCATATTTAGCTAAACGATAAATTTCCAATATAGCAGAATGAAATCTCTCTATTAATCCTGATGAATTTGGATTATGAGAAGTTGTTAAATGTAAAGGATAATGCAACCTAATGGGCTCAAAATAATAAAAAATTTAAAAGTTATTGCCCACATACAAAACAAATGGTAACGTAAAGAAAACATGTTTACAATTACTATTTACTATGGCATAATAAAAATCGAACCTAGAGAAAAAAAGATAATACATAATTTATTTTGCCATCTAGGTTATTTTTTTGGGACTTTATTATTTTAAGTGCGTAAGCCCGAACTAGGTTATTTTACTTTCTGGATGTATTTTCAATGTGAAAATCTTGTTCCCAAGAATTGCAATCGTGACGAGACTCGAACTCGAGTCCTTCTATTCAGCGCACACACAGTGTTCTTGCTTTGTGTTTGTGATTTTTCTTTAGTTTTTTGTCATAATTAAATATGAAGGCTAAATAAATAAAAGAAAAAAACCATTATCTTCCTGTGGACGGGTAAAAAGACAGATTTCTGAATAGCAAAATTAAAATACAATTTATCAAACAATCAACGCGATATATTAAACATTTAAACACATTCATTTATATTAAGTAAAATACTAATTAAGTGGACAGTTAATAATTTCAGATATATCACATAAAATATCAACATTACATGGATAGTACGTATTTTAGTTAATGATGGATATAATGCATGGTTGACTATATAGTCATACAGTACAGTGTAATTTTATAGGTTTAGTCTAGGAATGACTGATTCGCGAAATGACTCCATGGTATATAATTGACCAATTCTTGACATGTACAATTCTTTAAGTGACTGATTCTACAAAAGACTGATTCTACAAAAGACCGATTCTACAAATGACTGATTCTACAAATGACTGATTTTTCAATTTTATGAACAGTGAGAAGCTTTAATAGGAATATAAATAAAATGCTATGTAAGTGTTGGCAAATCATATATTTCAAATAGTTTTTGTTTTAATTAAAAAATTACTAAAACAAAAATAATACGAAATTATCGATATTATGTTATAAAGGTACTACATTTTGTAGCGCAAAATTAAACATTTATTCGGTTTATTTTTTTTAAATCAACAATTATCAAAAAATAACCAAAATGTCACTTAGGAATATGTAGTTGAATATAAATCATTTTCTTAAAAAAAGATTCTACTGATATTTCACTGTTTTTAATTTTTCGTAACACTTTTTTGTACTTTTTGTCAAACAAAATATAACGGTTTCGGCGATTTTAAGTAGAAAAGACTTGGTTTTTTCGGAATCAATACATTTAATCTGTGATGATAGCCTTCTAGTGTGTTAGTGGTGCGATGACGCTGGCCTGCACAACTCAAGATGGACGGACTTATTCTGTGCCATTGCTTCTCAAAATAATTTCCAAACTGATGCATTGAACGGACAGCTTCTATTTTTGACAATATTATTTGGCGACCCTCAGGAATATTAGCAGCTGGCAGCAAAGGTAAAAGGTTGGCCATACGTACTATTTGCCTTTCTTCACTTGTTCTTGTAACATTCAAGTCTTTTGCTTTTTTCCAAACGGCCTTCTGGTAGTGAAAATAGCACCCACTAACCACACACTCCGGATAAACTGCCTTCACTGCATTGATTATAGCAACTTCGTAGTCGAATTTGAATGTTTTAAATTTTATATTATAGAATAGAATAGAATAGAATAGAATAAATATTTATTGGAAAAGCACACAGACATAATAGATACAAAACAAAAAAGAAAGAAATAGGAACTAAGAAAATAAATACAATAAATACGCACAAGAAAAAACACAAAAACAAACTGGGATGCCGTGTGCTGACCCAAATGGACCAGCCTCAGCATTAAAACTGTAGCCAGCAAGATGCTGGACTGCAGCGCTGGTCTTCCGGCCGGCCCAAGCGCAGCGATGCAGAAGGCACCGCTGTAAACCCCTTTACGCCCCCCTCCCTCAGCAAAAGAGAGAACCAACCTACTCATAAACTATTAAACATAATAATATAAAATATAATAATTTGGCCTAATTAATAAACATGAATCAAAGGTAATAATAATAGATATAAACAAAAAGAAATAAATAAAAAATAAAACCCTTACCCTGTTTAAGAAGAAAGAAATAAATATAAGAAAAAAATATAAGAAAAGAAGTTAACTAAGAAACGTCACTGTCAAAATAAGACAGTGACGTAACAACACGCACAACTATGAACACGTGATTGTCACATGCCGCCACGCCACGTCAAAAAGGAAAGTAACCTAGAAATCGTAAGGCAAAAGGGATCATTTAATTAACATTCCTCATGCGAGCATGTCCCTTGTCCCCACGTGGAAGAATAATAATAAATAATAAAATAGTAGCGCCAGCGCAACCGCCCGCAGCAGAACGATAGCCTCCACACGGGACGTGCACAAACTAAACGTAAGTAACCGCCGCATGTGAAATTTGTTTTTGCAGCAGTACGGCTTTATATTGTTTTCTAAACTGTACCACTGTCTTCAGGGCACGCAAAGGAGGAGGAATATCGTTCCAGCACCCGGCGGCCGCATAACGAAAAGCGCCACGGAATGCCACCGAATGATGTCGGGGCCAATTGAGCACATGTTTACCTGGTCGGCTAGAAAAATGCCTAAAGTCATCAGCCCATGTGAGTTTGTCGTAAAGATACGCCGGTTTTTTAACCAAACATAAGACATGCAAAGTGAAGCTTGTGTCTCTCCTCCATTTTCAATATTTTTTGTTTGCACAGATAAGGTGTGACGTGGGTACGAGGAGGGATGCTGAATGTACAACGACCAAAATCAAACCCTGCAATGTAATTAATCTAAAGAATCTGACTTACATTGAATATCGAAATCCATATCAATATTGTTGATAGTATTGCTAACTTGTTTAGGTTCTGCAGATAATATCTCTGAAATTGAGGTAAGAAATGTGAGACCTTGGAAAACATAACATTAAACAAAACTAGTAAGTGCACTGAGTGTTTTATTTACCATTTGTACTAGTAACAATAGCTGTTTTTGAAGCAAGCAATTGGTCCTTATTACAGTCAAGCTCTGAACATTCTTGTACACAAAGTTTGACTATCATTCGTCCTCGGTTTTCCATTTTAAATGGGGTAAAACTTAAAACAAGCAAAAATAACCAAATAAAGCTACATATAGTTCATATTAGGCGGGTATTATGTATTTCATTTAATATGCAACTTGCTGCAACTTGTCATAAGAAGCGCAACATAGTTAAGCATTCCAGAACAACATCGACGCAATTACAGTTACATCTAAAAAGTAAAAGAAATTAGAAAAATGTTTGGTATTTTATGATATGTCATTGTATCCCTAAAATTGTTTCAAATATTAGTTACATCAATGACGCAATTGTATGATATGTCATTGTATCCCGAAAACTGTTTCATTTTTGGTTAATAATGACGTAACATACAATTGCGTCGTTGTAGTTCCGATATTTAGGTACAGTAATTTGTCATATTTACCTTAACGGCGATGTAACTCCGTAACTTGTACACTCATCACTGCGGCCTCCGCGCAACTGACTTCTCCGCCGTTTTCACCCGGTATCCGCGCGCAAAAATTGAATATTTCAACAACGTCTTTCTGTCCTCTAGCGGGCGGTTTTTGAAGTAACAAATGTGTCGTTTTCACTGCCTACGTAGAATGATTATGGGAATAATTTCGTATAATAAAGTCAGTTTCGCATTTTGTTGCAGTTGTGTCACTGTCGCTCCGGATGAGCGTATTGTGGATTAAAACAAATCGCCTATTTGGAGAATCCAATAAAATCTCCCAACTATGAGTTGTAGAATGTTCAGTACAAACACGAGCTTCGCACAGTATTTCGTCTAGTACAAGCTAGCGGGACAAAATTTTGTTTTTACCTATTTTAAATGTATATGTATATACCACGAATATTACTTTATTTTAATGTTTGGGTAGGTATTGTATTTACATTTCTTAATTTAAATTTACCTAAACTATTAAACATAAAATCGACAAAAAGAAACAAAAGCAACGACGATTATTTACAATATCTTATAAAATAACTAAACTTACATTAAATTACTTATACACTAAAGTAACAGCTATAACTATAACTAAAGTACAATTAAAAAGATAAATACAAAAGATTTAACGGTCCTCATCAGATGAGTCTTCGTCATCGCTCTCCCATTCGGTAGAGTCTGATAACAAATAATCCTCCTCGTTGAGTTCGCGAACTGACGATGCTTTGGTAATGAAGGTGGGACAATCAGTTGCAAAACCTCCGCTGGTAATGCAGTAATCTTTTTTCGCGGTAACTCTCTAAATGTATTGATAACAGGATCAGATGTAATCAAAAGCATTCTCAAAAGATCTGTATTCGTGATCGCTTCCTGGTGTATCGTTCACGGAATCTACGGCAATCTTTATTTCTTGCCTCTTGGGCTTCTTCAGAAAGCTGCCCAATTGGAATAAGACAAGATTTAATCACTTCCACACTGTGTATAAGTATTTTTATCACAGTTGCTCATAAAGTGGATCTTATTCAACGGCTTTTAGGCTCATAATCCAACATATTATGCACGCGTGCGTTTTAGATTTGTTAACTAGTGCTGTAAAGTTATCCCGAAAAGGTAGGTACCAAAGAGTTTTTTAGCTAGCAAAAATCAAAAATAGTTGTCTCTAAAGTCGGTTTACGAACGAAAATTTTACGTGATAATGACTTAGAAAACGATTAAAAATTGAGTTGTTTATTTTTTGTTTTTTCTTTACTTAAATATATTGTTTTTCCGTACCATTGTATTTTGTTCTTAACCCCCGACGCAAAAACAAATAGAAAAACCCTAAAAAATAATGTATGTCACACGAGGATGTATAGGTTAAAAGTCTTTAGCCTAACAGTTCTTTAGCCTTTCTAATTAACAAAAAAATATTGCCTTAAAAAAATGTAAACATAGAGTTATCACAAATATTTTGTTAATTATTATTTTGTTTTCTTTTCAAGTCTTTTCTTTTATTCGCAACTGTGATAAAAAACGTCGTACGATATACGTGTGGAATTGATATTTGCATCTTGGCTTCTATAACACGCTCGCTGCCGCTCGCGCGTCATAAACCGCCTCTATGCAAAGATCAATTTACCACACTTATATCGTAATGTACTATTATAAACAGTAACGGGCATGGAGTACCACGAATATAGATCAAGGTATAATTTTCTGGTTATTACGCAAAACTTTTCAAATTCTAAATAATTTATTTCATATCCCGATGACAGAGTCCTTAAAATTACATGAAATCTTTGAATAAGACTTACGTCCAATCCTGTAATTTCGCTACTCAACTCAGCATTTGAAAAAAATCTACGATCTGTGTTTCCATCATTCGTGTTGCCATAGCCAGGTGTTAGTTTATCTACTATGAGACCCATACGGTCTTTAAACGCTTTTTGGATCTCTTGTGAGCGTTGCTTCACAGCAGCTTTATCGTTGTCTCCTCTGACTTTCCACTTCATTATTTCTAAACGATAGCTGATGTGAAGCATACATTCAAAAGTGCGGATCCATGCATGTAAAGTAGATAAACCGAATCCAAGGTGTGAAATTTGTGTGTGAGCCCAACCCATAAGGGAAAAGTTGCATTATCCTTAATTTTGTAAAAACTTAGTGTTTCCTTTAAGAGGGCGTTATTAAATTCTGAACCCGGATTGAAGTGATTCTATCTGGTGTTTTGGTTTGAGTTTGGGTAAATTTACGATTCGTAAACCATTTAAACCAACACTGCAAACAACAACACACAAAGCGCAAGTCGATGTAGTATTAACCTGTAGGTTTGTGGGGCGAAACAGCCACAACAACCCTTTTTTTCCCCACAAATACAAGAAAGTTTTCTATGTGTGACACCTACATCTTGACTCTCTGATATAATTTGGTGTATACTCATTGTGCCAGGTATAGCCTTCAAATCATTCGGAATTATTTTTTTAATATTATCAACAGCAGTATCCTGTATGTAAAAGCAATTAACAGTTTTCATTCGTTTAGTCAAAACCTCGTGAGCTTCAATGCCATTTGTAATGTCATTACCATACGAAACATGGCGATCAAGTGCGCGTTTTATGGAACCGCCGATGCCATCCGCAACACCTTTACCATGCCCGCTTTCTGTAAAGGACCACGTAGAATATTTGAGGCCCAGTTTTGAGGTAAACAAATTATGAAGAAAAAAATTCTTCTTCTGGCGATATTGTGTACTTGGCCCATCTGAATAGTAATGAATAATTTTTGTATCGGGTTTTCGTGTTAATCATTTTTATTATGGGCATAAGATGAGCCCATATTGCTGCAGGTTCATGACAATTGTTGTCAGCAATGGTACAGAAAGATTGACTTTCATTTTTCCAATATACCATCATCCCTGTAATGGAATAATATAAATTAAAAAAAAGATCATTAAAGGCACAGTTTGGTGGAATACTAGAACTTCTATTTTCATCTTCAGAAGAACAGGATGTCTTATCTGTATCTGGATCGTAATCAGGATCATCAACTGTATTTCTTGGGATTGACTGTACAGTGCAGGATGTTGGTGGTTGTGTTGCCAATTGTAGTTAAGGAGATTCTATTTCTGTATCATTCGGTTCGAAGAAATTGTTAGTTAAAATTGTGGGAGACTCGGTACCGCATCTCATAATATCTTCTATTTCAGTAGTATTTTCGAAACAAGTCTGGGAGCTAGTCGTCGGCTGGATCAGGTTCAAGGACGTTAACAAAGAAGGTTCTTGACTATGCGAAATAATATAAAGAGTAGAGCTTGTAGGAGTATCTTGGCAATTAATTATTAAATCCTGGACAAGGGAGTTCGCATCTTCTCCATACTGCAGTAAAATATTTTCAGTTTCGGTTTTTTGGGTCAATGATTTTAAGTTCTGTTCTTGATCGTACTGAAGATCCATCGCAACTTTCTCAGTAGTATCTTGATGGTCAGTGGGATGGGAATTTAAGTTATGAAGCAGTACCGCCTGCGAGGACGATTCGACAACTGGTGTATTCTTTTTACTAAACAATAACATTTACCCCCCTTCGTTTACTTCATAGGTAAAAACTTGTACATTAGTCTCAGACTACAAGGAAGATTCTTGAGATTGACTTTCATAAGCAAATTCGCTTTTGCCTTGACGAGCAACATTAAACGACAATGCAAATTCCTTTTTACTAGCTACAACTTGATCCAAAATTGCTTCACAACTAGGGTTACCATATCTCAGGATTTGTCCTGAGATCTCAGGATTTTTAGACTCTTCTCAGGATTGCGGCCGGATTTTGCAAATCTTATGAAATCTCAGGAGATTTAGAATTTTCAATAAAATACAACTTACATTTGAAAGATCTTTTAATAAAAAGTTAAACAAACTAAAAATAATCTTCCTTTAGTAATAATTGCACAATTAAAATCAATACTTATTTATCCAAGTAAGTACTTAATCAGTTTTATCATACTTAAGATGTGAAGATACCTTTTTAAGTAAGGTTTTTTCTTTAATTATTGATTTATAAAATGCTCCACATGTTAAACTCTTCAAATTATATTGAATTAAAAGTATAGCTCGAACTGAAGACACCGTTAGTCGGTTTCTTTCATTCGGCCATTGAGCCCCCATAATAGAAAAAACTCTTTCTACATTTGCATTCTGGGCTGTAATTGCAAATATATATTGACAAATACGCATTATCTCTGGTAATCGTGAAATACCTATTTTCTTAAAAATGTTTGCCCACAACGCATGAAGCATTACGTCAAAAAATGCTTCTTCTTGTTTTGTTAAAAAACTATTCAGAGCTGCAATTTCATCAAATAATTTCACATCGTCGATGTGTAGGGTAAGGTGTTCTACAGTGGTTCACTTTTTTTCCGAAGACTGTAGCTCCGGTCTAAATTGTCTTACAAAGCTGAAATCAAAGAGTATTCATAGAGGATTTATCTAGGTTTATATAAATCTGTTTGTTTTCTAAATTACTGTAACCAAAATTGAGAAAAAATAGATTTTTTAAAAACTTATAAATGAGCCACTGTGTACGATGGGGTCGAAACAGTGGCACGCCCCGAAATATATAGTGGCTCGGAGTAGTATACAGTGGATAATTGGGGAATAATCGTCTAAAATAATACATGATTATAGAAAAATCAAAGTTTTTAATGATA
The DNA here is from genome assembly GCA_951213275.1 of Idaea straminata. Lineage (NCBI taxonomy): Eukaryota > Metazoa > Arthropoda > Insecta > Lepidoptera > Geometridae > Idaea > Idaea straminata. The sequence continues at coordinate 3,129,594 of OX577862.1, forward strand.
AATCAAATATTTTTATAATAAATCACAGTATCCTTAAATTTAAACACATAATTGAGATCGAATAATAGAGACCAATACTTAAAATTATTTGGAAAATTACTAATCCTAAATTAAATTAAAGCACGCATTAACGCTCAATTGGGCCAAATAAACTAAAAAAACGTCTATCCATAACAAAATCAAATAATTCTCAGTTTTAAACACAAAAAATCTCTACCTTTGTTAATCTCTGTAAACAAAACAAGAGAACAAGTTAAATGCAAAAAAGTCACTTAGACCCTAAAAACTTAATTCATTCATCAATCAAATAATTTTCATGATCAAACATAAAAACACCTTCGTAATAAGAAATAAAAAAATTAAAAGGCAGCAAATAAATCATTAATGCATATTTAGTTGAGAAAAATCTATTGGAAAGCAGTAATAAGATTGTTGGCGTATGGTACTGCCTCCGAAAGTGGGTTTTGGTAGTATCAATTTGATGTCGTGTTCTTTTACACTAGATAAATCTGGATTTATAGGCATAGCAAATTTATTAAAAGCCTTCTTGCGTAGGTAGCTAATGTAATATTCTAAGTTCCTATTCCTGCTTTCCAAAACTTTACCAATATAATAAACTTTTTGTTTTTTAGTTGCGAATTCAACTAAAACAGATTCTCCTTTTCTAGGAGGTCTTGGTAGGGGCATTTTGAGATCATTTTCCGTTAAAAAAGTTTCATTTTCGACGCCTTCGTCTGGCCATTCATTGTCATCATCGGATTCCTGGTATTCCACATTCATATTTTAATCATCATCATCTGATTCACTTTGTAGCACTTTCTTGACTACTTTTTTTTGTTTAGGCTCTTTTTTCTTTTTGGATTTAGCCATTTCAATTTCGTATTTCTCTGGTGTGTCAGTAGCTATCATACTTCGTCCTAATTTTCTTGGTTTTCGGTTAGATTTTCTTGGCCCAGCTTTGATCGGATCCCTAAATTGAAATAGAGATATAAAGTCAACGCTTTTTGTTTGCGAAAAATCGCTTTGTTCGGCTGAAGATCTTAAGGGAATTGCACGTGTATTAGACAATTCTGTCAGTACTTGGGAATCATGTCTTTTCTCAGATTGTAGTCCTAATCCTTGCTCCAAATTATCCTCAGCAGAAAAATCCATAATCGACGGTGAAATATCTCTAGTGGTAAGTTCTCGAGTTGGTGTTGTAGTTTCATTCGGATAATTGCAAATAGGTTCAAACTCATCATCGTTGGAGCAAACTGTCTCTTCAGAATCAATTCGGGTGACTCGGCGCCCAACACTGGCTGCATCTGAAGAACATGACGGACCAGGCATGGGGACCAAGTGGGAACTTGATATTTGATCCTCATTATTGGGATAAGGGCGATATGTCACTGTACTCGGCATGTAATCGTCTTCAGTAAATATGTTGTGGTCGAAAGGAGAAATCCCACATTTCTTAAACGAATTGATGATATTGACCGGTGTCATTGTTTTGAGAAACGCAGTACCAACGATTTCGCCAATATCGTAAATTGATACTGGTCTTCCAGGATGTTGCATCAACCAAGAATCGATAGCAGCGTTGTAATACGTTTTGAAGGGCCCATATATTCCAACATCAAGAGGCTGCAATTTAGCAGATGTATGCGGGTGCAATGTCAAAATGTGAACTCCAGAAGCTTTCTGCTTCGATTGATAGATGCGACTCGTGGTTATCCATTATTAAAATGCATGGATTTTCAAGAGAAGAATTCGAATATTTTACTAAATGCTTGATTACTTCAGGAAAAATTTCTGAATTCATCCAGCCACTGGATGCAGTTAAGCCCAAGGTACCAGGAGGAGTATTCTTGATCATGAAGTTTTTAAAATTCTTTCTCGGAAATACCATAATAGGTGGTAGTGCTGCACCAGCCGCACTTATGATACAACAAGTTGTAACCAAATTACCTCTTTCTCCACTAGTTACCTTTCCTACGTTGCGACGGTCTTTAGGTGCAATTACACGCTGCGGCTTTTGCACAGTGGTGGTGGATGTTTCGTCTAAGTTGAATATACGATCCGGTCCTAATTCAGGAAAGCGTTTCATCAATGATTCCAAATTATTAAAAAACGCTTCAACGTTCGTTTTATTGAATGATGTAGCCCTGGCAAGGCTACACGGTTCTGGTTTCCTCAAACTAATGTCTGAGTGCCTCCGCATGAAGCTCCGCAACCATTCTTTTCCTGCCATTTGGCGCTCCTCCCAATTTTTGGGCATTTTTAAATTATTCATTTTTGCCGTTTCGTATGCCACTTGTCTGGTACCTTTGGATGTTAATCCATAAAATAAAGACGAACAGTAGGTAATATAATCTTTTAGACTCTTTTCCTGTTCATTAGAAAATACCTTATTTACATCGTAGTGAGGAACTACGCGCATGGATTCAATAGAGCTACAACTTTTTGATTTCATGTAATATCGTCTTAAAGTAGTAAAAGGAATGTTAAAGTCTTTTGATGCTTTCCTTACACTCATGCCGTTTGCTATTGCTTGCAAAGCGTTCCTCATATTTGTTTCGGAATGGCCACCAATGGAGCGAGGTTTTTCTTTACGGGGCACCCTAAAAAGAAATTAAATAAAAGCTTATAAAAAACCATTCCACCGTTAGCAAACTAACCGTAATAAAAACATGTATTATTTGTGTAGGCACTAAATAAGCACTGTAAGTGAGGCGTAATAGTCAATCGGCTCCACAATTATAGCACAAACCATTGGAATTACACCTTATTTCATTGAATACTAGTTACTTCAATTAAGAATAGAAAAGTAGGTATATTAATAATGTAAATCTAGGTATTAATTTATTTATTGCATCAGTTGGTACCTATAGCAAGCTAAAAGTACACAGTGAATTGTACCTCCACTGTTTGAGCCACTGAGTACCAAATCGCCATCTTGAATTTCAAGCAAGGTAGGCAAAAGAATATTCACGAAATGAAGTGGATTAATGCGTGAAGATAATCTTAATATAATGCTGTTAACGGTTAAAACAAATCACCAGTAAAAAAACATGCTATGTTTGAGATAGAACAAAAAAGATCTTACCTTAAAAGTATATTTTTCGGGTCCAAAAAATAAAAATCGTCCTAACCACAACTAACAAGCCGCGTGTGCGCGGGCTGACTAGTTGCCACGAGTTAGTATCCGAAGCGCTATCGAAGAGTGAAAGAGACAACCGTATACCTATCCTGTAAGCTGCGTACTGTTACTGAGCCACTGTGTCTGGCATAGCCACTGTTTAACACCTAACCTACTCCTTTTCCATTCAGATAATGAATTGATAAAGCAATCTGATCACTTTTTTTGGACATTCTCAAATGGAAGTTTAAAGCATTCATTGTATTGTCAATATATTCCAATGCTTTAATTTTTCCAGGATTATCCGCAGTGTGGATGAAATGAGAATACTTTGAGATTAAAAAAATTATCTTTTGAGTTTTAGGCACATTTCTCCCATAAGAACAATCTGACAAACAAGATTTTTTAAACCATGTCTTCCACCATATTTTAAAATTGATTATGTCACTTGGCTGTACAAGATGGACAAGAAATTTTGATGGAGAGCTACTAATAATAATTTTCATGATTTGCCTCAATGAATAGATCCTATCTACTTTTTTTAATTTCCTCTTGATACAACCAAAAGCTCGGTCGCATGGTAAAAATGAGTGGCCCCGGACTGGGTAGAACTGTTCGATTGTTTCAAATCTTTTCAATTCCACCAGAGCAGATAAATACCTAAGTAATGTATGATTTTTGTTCTGCCCTCCACAACTGTCACTAAACAATAAAAGATGTTTTATATTAGGTGGAATTTCAGATTTTATATAATCATCTATAAATGAGGTCACTTCATTAGGTCCTTTGCCTGCAATGTCCTCATGATACACGTAGAACTTTGAAAAGCTAGTTTTGAGGTTTGTTATACAAAACACATTGACAGTCAACTGTCTCAGGTAGAAAGTCTCTTGTATGGGTATCTCAGGCAACTGTAGGTTCATCATATAATCAAAAGCAATTGCCATAGTATTATTGTTATATTTACTATCCTCAGGAGTACAAATCTCTTTTGCCTCGCGCAGTTTATGATAGAATTTTTTACTGCGTCTCTTGTGGAGCATCAGTTCAGTGGCAGCAACTTTTTTTGCATTGTCATTTAAAAATGAAGACTTCAATCGAACATTTAGAGATTCACATGTACAACACGTATCAACTTGTGGCCGGCCAAATCTGAGATTAAATCTTTCTTTAAAATTTTTCAAATAGAATTCATATTTTACTTTTGTGCCAGGAAACTTACTTTTAAAAAGTTTATGCATTTGCTTCACATCCAATCTCTCATTTAAGTAACATACTTGTTTCGAACCATAATGAGTTATTTTTAATGGAAAACTTTTTATATGATCTTCTATTTGTTTACAAATTTCCCCTGAAATTGCATGCTTACATGGATGTTTTCCTCTTTGATCCCTAGGCAACTTTTTCTGCTTTAATAGATTACACAATCTTCTTATTCTTTCTGATGTAACTCCATACAAACTCAAAAATGCTTCTTTACATATTTCTACTTTTCCGTGTTTAGCTGTACTTACAAAATATTTGAAAGTTGCAGTTCGAGGTTTCTTCTTTGAAACTGATAAATTATCATTTTTCTGCCTTCTTGCGACATTGACCTGAAGAATATTCTGCTGTAAAAATATATCTTGCTCGTTTTTCGTAGATAATTCGTGAAACTGAGTAAATATGTCAATACTTTCAAATTCTAGTAAATTTGAATAGCACTTTCGTTTGCACCTGTAACAAGCAAATGTGATCTTACGCCTTCCAACAAAAATAATGTAATGAAATAATTTAATATTGTACTGAGCATATTAAATGTAGTAATATAACGTACCTGCAACCAGATCCATATGATACCCTTGGAACTTGTCTGCCATTATGAGCAACGTATGCCTCACCAGATACTCGGGCCTTTTTAATAATATTGCGTTTATATGAATGTTCATTTTTATTTCGCTTTTTGGGTGCTGCCGTAATTATTTCCTCATAATCAGAGTCCATAATATTAAAGTTTTATTTCCGTTTACAGATTTTATCTACCACGACCGAAAAAACCACAACTGACAGTGACACTGACAAACAAACCAAAGCAAAGAGAGTAAAGGCGCGAAGTGACGGTGTTGCCAACTTGAGTGTCAAAACAACATATTTGAAAAAGTTATGTTGTTTTAACAATCAACGTTATTTTGACGATCGTTTTTTTGTACTGATTTGACTGCAGTTGTGTTGTTATAATACTCATTCTAAATTTGACCATAGACAAGGGTTACAAAAATGCAAAAAAAAATAATTTCAAAAAAAGTGTTACTTGTGGGGTTTTAACAATCACCGATTCCAATTTCCATACATTGACAAAGAATGGATAGGGTTGTGTCGTTAGAAATAAGAAAATGAAATAAATATGTTTTTTTTTATTAATAATAAAGTAGGTATTGCAAGTAGGAACAATAATTAATAATTAGGAACAGGAATTAGGAACACTTATGGTTACCTGTTTAGGAAAAACATTTTGTAAGTAACTAGGTAGTAACACTAATTATAGTAACTGTTCATTAACCCAATCTTAGCTTCTATTTAGCAATAAATTTAACATGACAACTTTGTTTTAAACTATCAAGATAAAACGTGCAGTAACTAATGAATTATTATCGCTTATTGCACATATTAAACTAAACAATAAATCACAGGATCACATTAAAAATAATTCAAATAAAAAAATCTTAAAAATCAACATACCTATTTTAAAATGACTAATTCCTAAGGAATTAGTTATAATTATTCTTAACAAAAAAATGATGTTTTAATAAATTTTTGACAAAGCAACACTTAAATTATTTAAATCAAACTTCATTTCTCCTCGACGACCAACCTGCGGATTATGCAACGTTTTTTCTACATCTAGCAAAGTTATCTCTGAGATATCATCTACTGCTGGCCAGTGAAACGTTCCTCTAGAATTTTTTCTTAAATATTTTATGGTGTATACACGCTCCAAATTGTTGTATTTCGTAACTAGACCAACACAATATTTGACTAATTTTAGTATAGTAAATTTAACGAGTACATATCTATCTACACCAATTTTATATTCGTTATTTTCTTTTTCAGAATCTTGTTCCACTTCACTCATATAAGTTTCTGTGTCACTATTAGACTGAAGAAAATGTCCGTCACAAGATGAATCGTGAATAGAATACTTTCCAGAGCTCTCTGAACTCGACTCGCTGTTGTTTCGTTTTTTTGGAAAGACCTTTTCTTGTTTAACATGGGTCGAAGACGGGGATTTGATTAGAATATTGGAGATAATTCCAATATTCGAATTTTGGTTCTCCGTTATAATATCTTCAGTTGACGTAGTTGCTTCAACGTTAGAAACATCTCTGAATAAATTATTTTTATTTGACAGACGTAAATTTTTATCAACATTTACAAAGACGTTTGATGGAAGCTTCAACACAGTACTGTTGGTATGTGTTTGGTTAGATACATTCTCATGTGTTTGATGAACTTCAGCATTAACTATTACACTAGTCACATGTTCGTTATCGTTTGTATCGGACGATGAATCTCGTCTGATACTATTTGATGGGCAATTGTCAAAAATAGATCCTCCAATAGCAGGAGAGATGTCTTCAACGTCCTGATGTAATTGGATCTCTTCGGCGATATTACTTTTCTTTCGGAGATTAGATTTTTTTGCCTTACTAACTGTAGTATCTGGTGCTTTACGTTTTTTTGCTTTCTCATCCAACAAATCATTAACACTTACAGATTTTCCAGGCTCTATGAATAGCTTTTTATTTGCATTTCGCTTTTGCTTGCTAGTCGGAGTTCTCAAATTTTTCAAATAATTGACAAAGGTCTCATCATAACTGACGTTTGTTTGCGGTCTACAATAATCTGGCAATTTCTTTAACACAGCCTCTGGATTAATGGGATGTATCCCAGCAGCACGAAATCCACTTATTATATTATTATTCTGAGTAAGTTTTGTGGCATCTAATAACATCTTCAACAATTCAGGGAAAATCTGTTTATTTAATGTATTTGCTCTAGGATGTCGCACTTTGTAGTCCATTAAAATTCTTCTCCATTCTCTCTTTATTGGGCCGAAGAAAGCCACATCAAGAGGCTGAGTGTGATGCGTGGAATTGGGTGGTAAGAATATAAACCTTATATTCATCTCTTGACACTTCGTTATAATACTTATATTCATATGAGATGATAAATTATCTCCGATTAAGACTAAGTAGGATCCGTAGTTTTCGCAGCCCAGGGGATAATTATGGAATTAAACCAATCTTCAAAAGTATCCGAATCAAACCATCCCGATTTGGTTCTATTATATCTGGTTCCTTCAGGACCATTGGCACACCAATTTGTCCATAAATTGTCAGCTTTGTATACCACATAAGGTGGAAACAATTCTCCACTGGCCGTGGCTGAGAACATAACAGATATTGCCGTTTTGGTATTATTTAATGTTTTATTTGGGTGTTTAGTACCTACCCGAAATATACATTTTTGAGATCCTGGGTTATCCGAAAAATTTGTTTCGTCATAGTTGATTATGTTTTCTGGTTTGACATTATGCAGTGAAATCTTCAAATTTTCAAAATATGTAGTATAGTCCTGTATGCTTTTACTGGCTCGAGATTCTTTTATATTAGTTGTAGAGCGCACCGTCAGAATATTTCTGTGGCGTTTCAAGAAGTTTCTTACCCACTTTGGGCCCGGCATTTTGTGGTTAAAAATACCACTTAGTCCATTTTTGACTAAATAATCATGTACTATTGATCTCAATTCCAAGGAAGTAAGAGGATATCCATATTCTGCACAAAGTATCAAACAACTAGCAATTTTTTGTTCATCAGCGGTTGACAGTTTGGTGGGACCTCCAATATTTTTCAAATGTTTTTATTTGACTTTATTCAAAATCGTGCGGCGAGGTATACCGAATTGTTTCTCGGCATCGTATGACGAAATATTTTTATTTTCTACGAGATTTACAGCAATCTCGAGTAAGCTTTCATCGTAATCTCTATATCTTCGCTTCGCCTTGTTCATTTTGATCGTCCTTCAAACAAAATGAAACGCAGATTAAGTAGGTAATAGTTTAGTAAAAAATAGTAATATTTTTTAAAGTTTTATCAAAAAGAATTTAAAACAAGAAATCGATTTAGTTGATTCCAATTTATTAAATAAAAATACATCTCTCTTTTTTATGTTGGTAAATATCAAAAGTGTCAACCCTAGCCTAGGCAAAGACACAACACTTGTTCAAAAAAATTGCCAGACTTTGCCTATTCCAACATTTCTCGCTAAATACAGTGTTTTTTCCATCAATAACAATGGCAAACGATCAAGCTTTCAACGTTTTGTAGAATAAGTTAAAAACAAGTTAGAAATATACACATTTTAAAGACTTACTTGAAAAGTTTTTGCGAAACTAATAATAACAGTCTTGTCGCACTTTGGTTTGACACTTAACTGTTGAAAATAAAACACGTTACCAACCTAATGTCACCAATTTAGTGTTGCCAGATAATTATTCTAAAAACTGACAAATGTTTTGATTGCCAAGCTAATAAATTGAAAAAGATATTACCATTTTTTCATTTTAGGCAAACACAGGATTCAAGGCAAAATCAGGGCAGTTGACGGTACTGCTTTTGCCGATATGGAAGCTCCTTTTTCTCGTAGACAATAATATTCTTGAAGTTGTTTTAAAGAAAACTTGGCGTGGGTAGATTTTACAATTCCAATAAAGTATAATCCAACTTTTCGTAATTCTATAGCAGTTTTTACTGACGCAAACCACGAATCACCTACAACAATACGACCAGTGCCATGCCAAGGTTCACTCAGTCTCAATGTAGTTGCTGTGCCAGCTCCTAGCTGTCTCTGCCATTTTTTCTCGGCCATGCTGGATTTTCCTTCATTGATTTCTGAACGCAATATTATCCTTGTGCTACTATCAGCCAAAGTTTTGACCTCACAGCCAACTCCTTTCGGTTTGCGTTTTATTTTCATTACAGCGGGCATCCCACCTTCAAAACGATTACCCCTACCGTACCAGGCAAACATAGACTCATCGACTGTGAGTTTATATGAAGGCGTTAGTGTACACAACCATCGTTCATTTACCATCTCGATAAGAGGACGAACTAAAAACCAACGGTCGGCATTTTCTTTCTCATAGGTAAATGACAAATTCATTAAAATTTATTCGAAGCGATGTTTACTCATACCGAATCTTGATCCAAATGCAGGTGCTGGAAAAAGTCCATTGTCATTAGTCGACCAATAGAGTCGTCGTTCTGGTAAAACGTTTACACACATGGCATACAGAATTCCAAAAAACTTCAATAATACTTGAGCTGTTAAAATGCGAGTTTTTCTTCCGAATTTTGCATTTGTGAATCGAACAATATCATCAATTTTGTTTGCAGGAAAAAACAGGAGCCATATGTCAATTTCCCGAATGTTTTGGTTATTCAGATCAAGATGCAGACGAGGCCTGTACATAATACCCTTGTAATTAATTAGCCAATCTATATTAACACCTCCAGACGTTACTGTCACAGTTGAATCTTCGACTTCTTCGTTCCCAAAAGGAACGTTTTCTTCTTCTGATTCCGATAGGACGACGACGATGATGAAGATTTTTCATCCTGGGCATCAGCATCTTCGAGCTGCACCTGAGTAATCTCTTCACGACCTGGGGAAAATAATGCATATTAATAAGTTAGTTTGTAAAAAAAATTTCAAGCAAATTAAATTATTTAATTAGTATTTTTAAGAGAGATGGGTTTTATTTAAATAAAAAGAAAGATAATAATGATAAACATTTTAAAAATAATTATGTAAGTTTCAGGTACCACTTATCACAAAAAATCCCCTTATTTTTTCTTAGGTAACTAGGCGGGACCCGCCCCATCCAGTCACAGCCAGTGCAAATCTTTATGAGCCCTCGCGACCGTTAAACCGCGCAGGTACATCAAAAATGCGCATATTGTGTTTACTGTAAGAACGTAGCACTCACACAGACGCATGGCCTATGGCGTGGCGTAGCATGATGCGAGCGGAGAGCGGTACGACGCGTGGGGGGGGGGGGGTAGCACCCCTCCCGACACCCGCACCTCTGCCTGCCACATCTAAAATTCGCGTTTTGCGCAGGTAGTTCCGAGGGACCATAAAGTTTTAATCGGCCTATATCTGTAAAAACTTACTTAGGTTTTTTATATCGTAGTCGCACATATAAGATTTACAATGCAAATAAAATTTGCTTTATTAAAATAATACACAGCCCAACTTACCGGTATCGTCATTTGCAGGGTTAATATCATGAACAGATATAATTGAACATTTTCCGTCAATGTCCCATCGCACACGAACTTTATTGTTCTCCAAAACATTAACTACGACATCAAAAACCTCGCAATGATTAAAATTATTGCCAAAATGTTGACGACTCCACGCATTATCGGTACCCGGTGCGTCGAAACACGTGGCGCGAGCGCGAACGCGCTCCCCCGGCTGCACTCGTGCGCCATCGCTGGTCGACTAAAGGCTGGTAGCCCTTAGCAACTGTTTTCTCTTGTGCGTGAAAGAGAAAGAAATACTCTATTTTTTTCATGCAAATTTGACCTTTGTGCCATGTAATAATAAGGACAGACCTATGATCGAATAAAGTTCCGTCCTTCCGGAAGCACTACAAGTCCTGCTAGCGGGACTATTTTTTCAATAGATGTCGCTATATTTAATTTTGTACCAGTTTGGTCAGTTTTAAAGCATTGGCCGTCTAACTAGATGTCGTTATCATAAATTTTGAATTTTTGTTTGATAACACATTATTGCATAACATAGCTCAAATATGCTTACGTAAAAAGACAATACAGAAATCTCTGTCCATTCAGGGCCAAAATGTTTTTGAAGCAATTTTTTCACATCGGTTAATTTGTTTTAATTAACTGGAACTATATTGGGTAGTTGTTGTGGCATTATATCACGTATGTTTTTATTACGTAGACATACGTTTTGAGCCTTAGCTATGTCACTTTTGTAGAAAAGTTCACCTCTTATCAGAACATTGCCGGGTATTTTCGATCGCCTCAAGACGAATCGTTTACATTCTTTAAAAGCCATATTCCACGAAGTAGTGGGCTTAAGGACTGTTTTCACGGCGTCTCGCCAGTTTGGACAGTCCTCTCAGAGTTTGACCAATGTTGACGTTTCTCCCAATACATCTTTTATTATACCAGGGTGTAAAATGACATCCATTTTTCTCAACTTTTTTTCGACTATGCCGAATTGTCTGTCAGCTGGCATAAAAGAATGACCAGTTACCGGGAACACCAACTCTATTGATTTAATATTGTGATGTTCCAGTAGCCATTTTGAGCAAGCACCAACCACGATGCTGTTTTTATTTTGCCCACCATTTTAGATAAGTCTGAATTATTAAGCCTGTGTGTTACAGCGGAAGCCACCAAATTTGAATCTTTATTAAATTCGTTTTCCAAGCAATAATACGTGAACACACGTTCCTTGATTAGAGGAGCTGAAGAAGTACCCTCTACCATAGTAAAATTAAAAAAGTAAAGTTGTTGTGAATAATACGCCATTTGATCAGGAACCTTTGGCAAAGGGAGATTTTTTTGGCAATCAAAGGATATCATTTTAACGCCATCCGAAATTTCATTTAATTTTTCATAGAATGCTTTTGCCCTCAAAGAATGCACCCGTTTTCCGTCATTAGTAAAGCTTTCTTTTGCGGATCATTTTCAGAAGCGATTTTACTATTAAGCTCTAAGCACGTAGAACATGCATCAGTTTTGGGAGTTCCAAAGCCCAAATTGTAACAGGAATTGAAAATATGCCGGAAATAGCTCTTTTTACCAGCACCATTAGAATACTCACTTACTTTGTAGATTTTGTAGAGTTTATTAATATTTAAATGAGATGATAAATATGTTCTTTCTACTGACTTAGTTTTTCTGCAATAGTGTGATTCTACGCAACTTAATCTTTGTATGAAATTATTAATAGATTGTAAAAGTTAGGATGTGCTACTTCGGAACGCGCCCTCCCATGAAATCACAAGAAACTCATTTTTTTTCTCGTGTAAAGATCGTTCAATCTATAGTATAAAATACAAATAAAAACATAATACGGCTTACCTCGCTTTTCATTAATCACAACATCTCCAACATGATAAAATCTGTTCATAACGTATGATACTCTGTTTCGTTATTCCAAATATGCTTAAAAATAATTTCTGGCAATTCGGCACTTTCTTGCCGCGTAAATAAGCACCATACTTTATTGTAGTTTGCTTTTGCCTTTAGTACTTGACCTCTGCTTCACAGGTTTGATTGAGCAATATTTTAAAATCATTGAATCTTGGTCTTTTTTATTTCTAAATTTATAAAAATTATCATGGATGTTCTTCAAATCCGCCATGGTAAACGAAGCACATTTAAGTGCTCTAGTGTTATGACTACACACTTTTTGAGGCAAGGATTTCGGTGAGTACCTAAAAGTGATTGAGTTTCAATTATGGAAAATGACAAAATATGAAATCCCGTAAAAAAATCGGATTAAAAAGTAGAAAATAAGTATAATACCAATAGAAAATGACAATTTCCACAGTTGATAGGATTTTTAAAATTGATCCAGTAGTTTTTAAGTGTATTCCATATAATCATACAAAATTTTACCTTTTTACAATATTGAGCATGGATAAAATAATAAATACACAAAAAAAACACCTACAATAAATTAGAATAAGGACATGTTTTAATACCAAATGTTGACACTAGGATAAAACAATAAAAACAATGCAATTCTTGGGAATAAATGCTCAAATAGGTGGAATAACACGTACTGAATGTGCTTAAAACATAACATGTATAATAAATACTTGAAAATATAAAATTCAATGATATTAAGAAAGCTCTTACCTTAGCAAAAAAATAATTTTCACAGATCAAGTCAGGACACGTTCAGCTGTTGTATAGTTCCGACGCCATTGTCATTTCTTTTTTTTATGTGTTGCCAGTTTAGTAGTTCACAATTTTACTAATCTATTTTTTGACATGTGTATAATTTATATTTAAAAATGACTGACACAATTAATAATAATTTAACATTTAAATTTTATGAGCCATTTTTTGACATTTTTATAATTCTTATTTTTGTAATTACTTGACACTACTAATATTAATATTTTGACATTCAATTTTGTGAGCCATTTTTTGACGATTGTATAATTCTTATTTTTGTAATTACTTGGCAATATTAATATTATGACATTCAATTTTGTGACCCATTTTTTGACATTTGTATAATTCTTATTTTCATTATGTATAACCTTTGTAGGTATATTTCGCAACCTAGTTTTGACCTAAATTTTAAAATAATAATTATAAATGTACCAATAAAATTTCATATGCCGATAAGGCGAATCATGGCTGTACATATTATATACCACTGTGAACCATCATTGTTAACCCATGTTTTATGAAATAAATGAATATATTCATATATATATATATATGAATATAAATAAGTTGCAATACCGTAAGATTACGCGGATTCTTATGAGAAGAGTTTAAACACAAAAATGCCAATAATTGGTGTTGTGCCAAAATTAGGTCAGATTACCCTAATTTTGCCGAGTTTGATATTTATTACCGAAAGTAAACGTTATTGTTTAATATTTTTTGTGTTGCCATACCAATAACTGAATTTCTACCAAAACGACAGATTGCCACATTTGAAACTAATCGACTCAATATATAAACCCAAAAAAATAACAAAACTACTATATGTTAGAATTTGAGATTTTATCTATACATATAAAATGCTTTGTCCTGAACTACTGACTGACTGACGGATCAACGCACTGTCTAAACCACTGATCGTAGACACCTGAGACTTGGAGGGTGTGTTCTTTGTATGACGTAGGAACCGGATAAGAAAGGATTTTCCAAAATTCTACTCCTAAGGGGGTGAAAAAGGGGGGGGGGGAAAGTTTGTACGGGACAACGTGATTCCTTTGTCCAATCTACTTCAAATTTTTCATAAACGTTTTTTAACAAAATTGATGGAACACGTGTTTCGTCTTTTATTGAAATTCATCCCCTAAAGGGGTTAAAAAGGGGTAGGAAGTTATTTTCGGGGTGATTTGCAACGAAGTTGATATCAATACTCCTTTTAACTTTACCTACATTGTATTTTGACACATGTTCGAAAACCCAATCCGAATTTTATTCAAAAAAGGTTTCACTTTTAGGACACGGCCTCATAGGGACGTAGAATTCAAAATTTGAAATGGTAGGGACTAGAAGAAACTAGAACATTTTGGTTATAAAATTTACGAATTATTTCAAATTCAAAACTAACTGTGCACCGCGGTTTGACCCACATAAGTTGTGATCCCGTGGGAATATCGGGATAAAAAGTATGCTATACTATTATGTCTGTGCCTCCTGTGATAAGTGATACAAGTGCAAAGTCGTCATTTTACAGGAGAGCGAAAATAAGGTTTAAACAATTCTTGTTGTGAACCAAGGGGGCTAGAATTGTTCGGAGTACCTCTTTTTATTAAACGTACGTTTAATATTTTTCGGTAAATATTATAAATTCGGACAAAATCCTGAAAAACCTATGAGTTGTACCTATGAAGATGTCTAATACGAGTAAAAATGATGTGTTAAATGATACAAGTTCAGTTATGTCGTGGTACACCTCTGGAGATTCCAGATTATGTCTCGGTGTAAACTGATATACATGAACTAATAAAATCAAATAACTCAGCGATGTATGTCCTTAGCTAAATGTTGTTCGAATGAAAGCAAAAGATAAAACCCTGAAATATTTATTTTTTGACTTTGTATCTTGTTACAATTAAAATTTACTAAACTTATATCAGTTTTCAAAAACCTAGCATTGTGAAAAAAGGTGTTAAAAGATACAAGTCCAGTTATACCCTTAACTAAAATGCATATTTATTGTGTAAATAAATACAAGTTTAAGAAAAATCACCACCGTTTATTGAACATCTATAAAATGAATAATTGACAAAGTTTTAAGAACTAGGTATTCATAACACGACTGATACGACTGATTAATAATTTAAGACTAATTTTTTTATAATGTATGTTAAAAGAACGCCAGTAGATTCAAAAAAGGTCGGCATATTCTTAATACTCTATTTTTATTTAATTATTACTTTAGTTATCTACTTTGAACTTGTTGTTGTGCTTGTTGATCTCTTTATGTCTGATTCATCATCATCATCATCATGTCAGCCCATGCACGTCCACTGCTGGACATAGGCCTCCCCCATACGACGCCACAAACAGCGGTCCTGAGCCGCCTCCATCCACCGACTACCCACGACCGCTACAATGTCGTCGGTCCACCGGGCAGCTGGTCTCCCAACACTCCGTTTCGCGTTGCATCGCGGCCGCCACTCGAGAACCTTTACTCCCCAGCGGTTGTCAGTTCTGCGAGCTATATGACCTGCCCATTGCCACTTCAGCTTACTAATCCTGAGGGCTATGTCGGTAGTTATGTCTGATTAAAAAATTAAAAACCCATTACATAAAGTAGTGGGACTATTTTGTATAGGTTAAGTAAAGCTGTTACCTTGTTGTGTAAATTCAAACTCGTTTACTGTCATTTGTGGAGTTTGTTAATTTTCTAGATATAGGCTAAGTAAAGCTGTTACCTTGTTGTGTAAGTTCAAACTCGTTTACTATTAAATGTGAAGTTTGTTATTTTTTCTAGATTTTTTAGAGAACACGTATATGTGTAATATTTACTTATTAGATTGAACCGTGCCATTCCTTGGGATTTAAGTAACCTACTTTAAGAAACTTATAAGTTTCTACAAAGGCAGAAGTCAGCTTCAAAATGTTATAATAAGATCTCAACTTACCTGTGTTATGAATACCTAGTTCTTAAAACTTTGTCAATTATTCATTTTATAGATGTTCAATAAACGGTGGTGATTTTTCTTAATATCTACTCATTATCAGAATCATCATCGAGGTTTGGAGGAGTGTCGTGTATTATTCTTGCAGCTCAGACTTCTATAAAACTCGTGAGCACTTTCATGAATATAGCACAGCAAATTGAATAGATCCTTTTTCTTCTCTGCTGAAATTGCAATCTTCGAGCTGTAAGCCTTAGGCACTATATTTATTGTTATCATATTGTAACATTTTCCACGTTCAGAACAATCCATTATCAGGTAATCAGGATCACTGAAGTGTTTTTTGTACATGAAATTAGAAACATTTTCTTTGGTATATAAAATAGATCGAACTTCGACCCAAATAAATTTTTCATTGGCTGTATTTGTTTTTCTTAGAGTCAGACTTTGTTTCACAAAATTTTGGAAATCATAAAACATATCATGAGTCATCTCAATAACAGTAAACTGAATATCCATATTGGTGTGCTTTTTTTTACGCTCAATCAACGCATGGTCGGTGTCAGCTTCCATGTGGGTATGACCAGGTACTAGAAATTTATGTTCAATGGAATTTAGTTGTGGAGATAGTTTAGCAACCATCATCAGCATACCTGTGACAATCGAATTCTTATTCTGACCAGGGCAACTATCTGAGTACATGATCAGCTTCTTAGCATTTGGATTTAAGTTTGGCAGTTGATTAATGATAAAATCATGTAAACATGTAGCTATCTCGTTGGCTCCTCTATTACCTTCACACTCTGGCCACATGTAACAGAAAGCCTTGTTCGTTTTTAAGTCGTGTATAGTAAAATTGTAGGACCATAGTTGTCTTTTATAGAATGCAACATTTGTTTGTAAGAACGGAGTGGGCAAACATTGCTGAAAATCAAATGTTATCACCATTATATCTTCGCATGACTGAGCCAGTTCTTTATCTATCTTTTTTTCTTCATAAGCAGCCTTAAATGCTTCTTCGTGCTTTTCGAGTTCAATTTTCAGACTTACAGCCTGGTCCTCCGATGCGTACTTCAGTTTCATATTTATGCGGTCATATGGAAAAACAGGTCATTTTGCGAGAGAATGTTACTCCAAAAGAGGAAAATATAGAGGTAGAGATAGACGACATTTTAGAGGAAACGGAAGACGCTTCAGTTATTATAATGAACAAAGTGGCTCTTTTATAGCGTCATTATTTAAATTGTCATATTCGTCTACATCATAAAATACATCATGATTCTCAATATTCTCAACTGTAGTCACATCATTTCTTCGTTTATTAACTGTTGTTCTCTCATCATCATTTTCTTCTAAAACATACATTTTATTCATTTCTGTGTTTTTCTTATCATTTATTTCACCATGTTTATAATCATTCTCTATGAACTTTACATCTCGTGACCCAAATATTTTATTAGTTTGTGGATCCCATAATCTATAACCATATTCACAATAGCCAACCATTCTAGTGACCTTTGAACTAGGATCAAATTTAGACATTCTTATTTGTTTCGGTTGAAATGCAAATGCTTTGCACCCAAAGGCTCTCATATGGTTTATCTGAAGTTAGAATTATTAAATATGACAGCTGGTATTCCTCCATTTAAACATACTGTAGGAGATCTATTGAGTTGATAAGCAGCTGTTTTTATTGCTTCGCCCCATAAGAATTTTGGTAAGTTCGTCTCTATTAGCATAGCTCTTTCTTACCTTTCACAGAGAGTTCTATTAAGTCTTTCTGCAACGCCATTTTGTTCTGGGGTGTATGAACATGTAAATTCTTGTACTATACCTTCGTCATAACAGAATTTCTTAAAATCTCCAAAATATTCTCCACCATTATTTGTTCTTATTCGGCTTACTTTGATGTTTCTATTCTGTTATCGTTTTATGTAATTAATAAGGTAATTTTTTGCTTCACTTTTATGTTTTAATTAACAAATAAACTTCTGTAAAATGCGAAAAATCATCCAAAATGGTAACATAATATCTCTCACCGTCTATTGTCGGAGGATTTATCGGCCCACCTATGTCAGAATGCAACAATTCTCCAACTTTGCTTGATCTTGATTTATTTGAAGGTTCAAACTTTTGTTTTGTACTTTTCGCTTTAATGCAAATTTCACATGGGTTTTGTGTAAAATGTTATTTTAAAATTCTTAACCTCCATGGTTGATATGGCCTAATCTACGGTGCCATAACATTTAATCATCAACCATTTCAGCATTCATACACTCATTGTGTATTATATGAAAATCAACAACATAAATTGAATTGAAAAATGCTCTAAATCTTATTTTCTGGACATAATTTGAAATTGTTGCAATACCTTTCTCAAACATGACTCTATATCCTCATTCATTTAATTTATTAACAGAAATTAAATTTTGACTTAAAAATTTTATAATCAATGTGTCTATTATCAGTATCTGTCCTTCATGTGTCTTTAATTTCAATAGTCATTTTTCTTTGGCATAAATAATATTTCCATCAGCAATTTTAATGTCAATAGTATTTTCATTTAAACTCTCTATATTGTACATGAATTTTTCATTTATCATATTGTATGTAGCTCCGGAGTCAATCGCAAAAGTTATCATATTCTTTTCCCGTTGATGCATTAAATGATGACGCTACGCAAGAGCCACTTCCTTCATTATAATAACTGAAGCGTCTTCCGTTTCCTCTAAAATGTCTTCTCCCTCTACCTCTACATTTTCCTCCTTTGGAGTAACATTATCTCGCAAAATGACCAGTTTTTCCAATCAAGATGTATTTTATGATGTAGACGAAGATGACAATGTAAATGATATTGCACCAAAAGACAAATGAAAACACAAGACCTAAGAGAACTATTAAAAAGCCATTAAGATATGAGGATTACTCTACATTTGCATTTGCTTTGGTCAGCGATATAGAAGGTGATCCCACAACTTTTGCAGAAGCCATCAAGGATAAAGATTGGCATGTGGCTATTCAAAAAAAAATTAAAGCTTTAACAGATTTAGGTGTTTGTGAAGAAGAATATGAAAAATTGCCATTTGGAGAGAAAGCTATTGACACTAAATGGATATTTCAGACTAAAAGTGACGGTACGAAGAAAGCTAGATAGTTGCACGAGGCTTTCAACAATCGACTTGATAGTGACTGCCACTCCCGAAATAGTTGCGGTGTATGTTAAATATTTTGTAAAACCTGCTGCATCATTTTCTTCTTTTCGCAAACATTTCATCAGAGACTTCCATACCTATCAGTCCATTCTGCCATTTCTCATTTATTTCAATTGTCTTTGCAGCTGCTTCCATTATTATTATATCTATTATTTGCATTAGCTTATCAATCTCATTATCCCTGTCATTCAACCTTGTTGCTTCGTCTTGATCAGTCTCCATTTTAGAGGTGCCGGGTTGTTCCATTTTGCTTTGAACTTCTTTCTTTAATTATTAATTATAATCTGTTACTGCCGATTTGTTCAATGATAAGGAGATAAAGTTTTGTCAGGAGAAATAAATATTAAGGTTATTAGATCATTTTAAAATGCAAGATTGCAAACCGTCTGCTACACCTATGTAATATAGATTTACCTGCACAGATTGCCTGCAAGGAGTTGATTGGAGCATTGAACTATATTTCAACAAACACACGTTCTGATATTACTTTTTCAGTATCTTTTTTGAGTCGATTTTTAGATAAACCTACGTATTTATGGAAAGGAGCAAAGAGGGTATTAAGGTATCTCAAAGGTATTTCCAGTAAAGCTTTACTATATGTGAAGTCAAGTGAGGTAAGAACTATTGAAGCCTATTCGGATGCAGATTGGGTATGTGATGCAACTGACAGAAAAAGCACAAGTGGCTGTGCTATTTTTCATGGTAAGAACTAAGTTACATGGTTCTCTCGAAAACAGACTTTAGTGGCGCTGTCGACAGCAGATGCAGAGTATATTGCAAGTGCTCAAGCTGTAAGTGAATTGATGTATGTAAAGGGTATTTTGTCTAATTTGAATGAGTCTGACATTCAACCAAAGTTATATTTAGATAACCAAAGTACAATTGCATTAATTCATAATAATACAAATAGTAAAGCTTCTAAACATATTGATATAAAGTTTCACAATGTAAAAGATCTTGTTCAAAATAATGAAATCTTGTTGTAGACATTATCATACGTTGTATTTTAATTTCAGGAAATAGGTTCATTTATGTTTTGTCTTTGTTTTGTATGAGAGACTTATAGCTTTATTTACATTTTGTGACGAGATGTTGAGTGATAGGTAGACATTGATATTTTGTTTGTAAAGTTAGGTTATTGTCATGTCATTCTGTCTGAAAGTTTCAAAAGGGTTGCCATTGTATAATTTCGCCAATGTACCAATTTCAAATCATATTGATAAAAGATTTGAAATTGAGGGTGAGTGTTTTTATGTAACTCTATGAAATGGTTTGTCTATGGTAAAGATATTATTCGTCTTTTGTCTTGTTCCGTTTGGGTCTTTGTAAAAGAATGAAAATAGTACATTACGATATAAGTGTGGTAAATTGATCTTTGTATAGAGGCGGTTTATGACGTGCGAGCAGCAGCGAGCGTGTTAAAGAAGCCAAGATGCAAAGATTAATTCCACACGTATATCGTACGACGTTTTTTATCACAGTTGCTAATGAAAGAAAAGACTTGAAAAGACAACAAAATAATAATTAACAAAATATTTGTGATAAGTCTATGTTTACATATTTTAAGAGAACAGTTATTCTTCCTTGTTTCGAAATGTTGTAATTATGTACTCTTCTCCATAACAAAGATTTGTCATTTTTATACTCAGATTGGGCTTCCCTGTATGATATCTCACCTTTGTGTATTCCTTCTAAGGCTTCTTGTAATTTAAGGTCACTGTAAGTCTTCGTTTTCGACACGTAATTTCGAGGCATTTTGAATCCACGTTAAGTTAACTTGTCTTATTATTAAACTACAGGTGTCTTATTTTTTCCGACGACGCGTCTTCAGGTTCAGGTTCAGGTTAGGGGCTCCGATTTTCCGCACTCAGGCATAGGTCTGCCCATTGCGCGTGATCTTCGGCTGTTACTCTAGCCAACCCAGCTCCGCCCAGAAGCGCAGAATTCTCCTGGGGTCCTCGCACGCCTCTTGGAGTGTTGCAGGGTTGCCAAGTATGTTGTCCCTGTATGCAGCCAGGCTCTCGCACTTCAGGACTGCGTGAGCGATGGTCTCTTCATCTGACAGACACGCTCTGCAGAGCGGGCTGTCGGTTATACCTAAGACATTAAGGTGTTGTTTCAATGAGCAATGTCCGGTTATTGTGCCTACCATTGTACGTAGGTCGCGCTTTTTCAGACGAAGCAGTGTCCTCGCAAGTTTAGGCCTGGGTTGCGGTAGTGCTTCCCTAGATTGCCGACAACTTGTGGTTTGTGCCCATCTTTTGTCATGCTGCGCATCAGTGCGCGATCGTAACCATGCCCTTACCTGAGAGTAGGGAAGTGGTACTATTGGGAGGGGTCCCGTAGGTACGGAGTTTGATCCCCTTCTGGCGAGTTCGTCCGCAGCATCGTTGCCGCTGGAGCCGCTATGCCCTTTAATCCACTGAAGGCTTACCTTATGTGTTAGGGCAAGTTTTTGTAGTCCCAGGTGGCATTGCTGTATCAAGCCTGAGTCCATGGTTGTGCTAGTTAAAGCCTTTAGTACAGCCGCACTGTCTGATAATATTTTGATTTCGCTTTGTTCAACCTTCCTGGATTCGATTGCCTCGACTCCGTTGATTATGCCTATGCACTCACATTGGAAGATTGATGCGTAAGGTCCTAGGGACATTGAGATGTGAATGTTTAGCTCAGGAGAGTAGGTACCTGATCCTGTCCCGTGTTTTGTCTTGGATCCGTCTGTGTACATTCTGAGCTCGTTTATGCCGGAGTAATCTTTAGGAGATTCTACCAGTGAAATTTCGTAGTTACGGTTAAAGATGTGAGTTTTAGGGATGCGGTCCTTAGGCGCCTCTATGAGGGGTTCCTGTTTAATGGCATCCTCGAAGATCGCGGCCGCTTCTTGTTGTACAAACAGGTCCAGTGGGGTTAGGCAGAGCATTGCCTCCATCGCTGCTGTAGGCGTAGTGCGCATACAGCCTGTGATAGCACAGCAAGCTGCTCTTTGGAACTGTTCCAGTTTTTGTATGATTGTGGTTAGTTCGGTTCTGGGCCACCAGACCGTTGCACCATACGTTACCTGAGGTCTTATGACGGTTGTGTAAAGCCAATGTACTATTTTGGGGGAGAGGCCCCATTTCTTCCCCAACATTCTTTTGCATTGCCAGAATGCTATTATGGCCTTACTTGTTTTGTATTCTAGATGTTTGTTCCATAGCAGTTTATTGTCTAAAAAGACACCCAGATATTTGACTTCATTAGCTAGGGATAGTTGGGTTCCGAATAGTTCCGGAAGTCTTAGATTGTCTATTCGGCGTTTATTTGTGAACAGTACCATCTCTGTTTTTTCCGGGTTTACCGTCAGGTTGTGGTTGTTGCACCATTTTTCGACAATCCTCATAGCATTGTCCATTAAGTTGGTTATTGTATTTAGGAACTTACCACTAACCAGGATGGTGAGGTCGTCTGCATATCCTACAGTGAAATACCTCTCCCTGTTGAGTTCATCTCTCGTTCTCGAGCTCGTTCACCACGAGGTTCCACAGAAGGGGGGAAAGAACCCCTCCCTGCGGACATCCCTTGGCTGCGATACCCCTAGATGTTGTGTTTACCGTGATCTGTATGGCCCTGAATCGTAACATGTTCACTATCCAACTCGTGAGTGTTAGGTGTACCTTGTGTTTTTCGAGGGCTCGTTCTATACTTACAAATGTTGTTTTGTCGAAGGCTCCTTCGATGTCAATGAAGACACCTAGGGTCGAGGACTTACTGGTTAGCGAATCTTCTATGTACGACACAACTTCGTGCAGTGCTGATTCAGTTGATTTGCCGGAGCAGTATGCATGTTGCTTCTT
The DNA here is from genome assembly GCA_951213275.1 of Idaea straminata. Taxonomy (NCBI): domain Eukaryota; kingdom Metazoa; phylum Arthropoda; class Insecta; order Lepidoptera; family Geometridae; genus Idaea; species Idaea straminata. The sequence goes on from OX577862.1 coordinate 3,152,685, forward strand.
GTGCAATGGTTTGCTTCGGAGTGACTTATCTCTTATCTCCCTTTCACATAACCTCTCCAAGGTCTTTAATAGAAAGGAGGTGAGGCTGATTGGTCGAAATGACTTGGGGTGAGTGTAGTCGCTCTTACCTGGTTTTGGTATGAAAAGTACTTTCACCTCTCTCCAGGGCTTCGGTACATACCTATATGCTATACATCCTGCGAAAATCTTTGTCAGGTGTGTGATTAACTCTTCCATACACCATTGCATCAGTCCGGGGAAGATTCCATCCAGTCCCGGTGATTTGTATGGCTGGAAGCTTTCTATGGCCCACCTTACCTTGTTTCCGGTCACTGTGGACTCTGCGGTTAGCCAGTCGGGCTCAGTTACTATGGTGACGTTATCATCCTCCCAGGTTTTGTCTGTCTGTAGTTGACATCCTGGGAAGTGAGTTTTAAGCAGAACGTTACACGTCTCGGTGTCGTTTTTCGTGTATGAGTTTTCTGCTGTTTTTAGAGATCCTATTGTCTTTTCCGTGTCTTGTGCCAAGAGGCGTTTAACCCTAAGTGCTTGACTATTGGATTCGATGTTCGAGCAAAAACGCTGCCATGCTTCTTTTTTCCTCAGGCGAATGCGTTTTTTGAAATTTGCCTGGGCTTGCTTATAGGCTTCCCAGTCAGTTTCGGTTCTAGTGTTTTTGGCTCGGTTAAAGAGTTTCCTTACCTTACGTCGTAGGCAGTCAAGGTCTTTAGTCCACCATTGTTGCCCCAAGCGGGGTCGGTTTTCTGATGCGGTTATTGGACAGGCTTGTTCGTAGCTGTTATATTAAGCATTAGTAACGACTGAAACGTGTTGCTCTAGCTCAGCTGTACTGATGTACCTTGATGAAGAACAAACCTTTCCTAGTTGTTGGCCGACTAGGACTCTGTATTTGTTGCGATCCGTACGCCGTGGGTTGCGTTTCGCAATCGCCGGTGTAATTGTCCAACCAAGGTCGAAAACGATTCTTCGATGGTCGGAACATGATGGTTCTTCTGACATTCTCCAGTTTATAATGTGATTGGCTACTGAGTCAGAGGCTAAGGTGATGTCTATAAGTGTTTGGGCTCTAGAGGTTACAAAAGTTGGCTCCGAGCCTACGTTTATTATATTAAGCTTAGTGGACAGAAGAAAGTTTACAAATAACTCACCCCTGGAATTGTTGTCAGCGCTGCCCCAGATCTGGTGGTGCGCGTTGGAGTCTGCGCAGATGATGACCTCCAGGTTTCCATCTTCGCAGTGCCGTATTAGCCTGACCAGCTCGTCAGTGGGTATTGCATCGTCGCCATGCAGGTAGGATGCAAGTATGACGTCGTTGTTCAGGGTGGTTGTGCTGTGAATAGCGTTAGTGTTCTTTAGCTTAACTGTCGTTAGGTCTCTGGAACAGAATTCATTTAGTAGTGTAGCGGGTACGTTTTTAGGTATATAAATACAAGTACGAGGCTCGCTCACCGAAGTATCAAGGAGTAGCTTACCCCCGATGTTAGATAGACCACAGATCCTGCTGTTCCGTATCCACAGCTCCTGGATAACGGCTATGGTCGTCGTGTTAACCTCCAGATGTCTGCGTAGGGTAGCCGTTGCGAGTTTTTTGTGCTGGAGGTTATTTTGCACTATGTTGATAGTGCGATTGGTGTTAGGGGGAAGATGGGCTGGGGCTGTGGGGGTCATCGCTGATGATCTCCACCTCCTCCTTAGTGAGTTCGTCGCAGCTCAGCAACTCGCCTCCAGACAGAGAGGTATCCAGCCTTGCGGCGGTGCTCTCACCCTTCTCGATGGGTGGGGGTGGGGGTCACCCTCCTTGTTAGGGGTGGGCGGCTTGCTTTCTGCGAACGGTGTTGAGCCGGATGGTCCTGCCGTGTTCCTCTGGGTGCCCTGGGCGTCTTCCTGAGGTTGGGCGGTTCGGGCGTCCTCTGTTCCGATCCATTTCAGGTAAATGGATCCCAGCGCGTAGTAGAGGCGTCTATCCTGGGTATTTAGCCTCTCCTTGTCGGACTCTGGAATACCGAGTATGAGGAAGACTCCATCGTCACATTCTCTGTCTGAGTAGACCTGCCACTGACTGATGTCGAACTCGGGGTTTTGGTGCACGAGGAGCGTCCTGATCTTGCCGATCGGTATCTTCTCGGGCACGTACAGGCCTGCCTTTATCCTTTTCGGTATCTCCGACTGTTTCCTGACGACAAGTCGGGTACCTGGGATCGGTGAACTGACGGGTTCGATGATGGTGCGGAGCCAGTCGACGTCTGCCTGTCCGGCACACCACATCTTCAGGGTTCCATCATTATAATGGGGTTTACCCTTGAAGCGTGGGATGACACCTTCGTAGCCTTCCGACACCTTGCGTGTTATGGCCGATTCTACACCTGCGCGAATGACTCGCTGAATGCCCTCCGTCTCCACCTCGGTGAGGTCGTGAGGGGGATCCGTCATGACTGCGACACGCAGGTCATCGGCAGCAATCTCAGCGTACGATGGGCGCTTGGCGAGGCTGGTGTTAGCCTTCGCTCTCTTCGATTCCGTCTTCGGAGAGATGGTTTCATCAGGGCGGCTTCTCTTTGAGGAGCGGCTCTGTTGTTCCCCTTTTCCGAAGGACCTGGTGTTAGAGGTGGGCTGGTTGCACCTTGATGCTTTCCGCGTCTCTGCTTTTTTCGGTGAGGAGTGCGAGATAGGTCCAGTCTGTGCAGACGGTTTCTCAGCGGACTCCTTCCGAGAGTTGTGAGTGGGCGCGGGTTTCCGGGCGGCGGCTGCTCCCGCGTCACGGCTGCGGCTGCGGCTGCTTTGGACTGTGTGTCCTCCGGACGTGGTCGACTTCTGGCTTACGCCTTCAGACGGCACACGACGGTTGCTGTCGCTTTGAGCACTAGGCTCTCCAGTGACGGGGGGCTTCCTTCCGTGTCCCTTGCCCCTGTTGCGCCACTTCTGTGAGCGGCCGGTGGTTGCATGGTGCTCTTTGATGCGAGCTTTGTCACGGGCCTTTTTAGCGGCCGATTTGCCTTTTCTCACGACCTGGCTCCAGGAGTCAGTGTCGCGGCGGGCAGCGCGTTCCGCTGATGATATGACGTCCTTTAGGGTGTCGACATTAAATGCCTCGGATTTCTCCCCCGAAACGGAGGGTCCAAGGCCACTAGTAGAGGGTTGGTTGCAATTATTAGGTTCCATACTTGACAACGTTTTAATTTTCATCTTCCGTGGCACCACCACCCACCATGGAGCCCGCAATAGGGGACGCTGGACGCCAAGCGCATCAACAGTCGTCAGGGCTACCACAGAAGATATAGGGTCCAAGAAAGACAACAAGGCGAGTGCAGTGGCACGAGGGATGTCGCAGTCTGCAAGAACTACGACACCCGCGCCCCACCTCCTGCCCGCCGTACTTAATTGAAACCCTAGCCAGAGTTACCCTCTTACGGGTAACACAGCCGATTGATCCTCACTGGCTAGGTGAGGACCTCCCGTTTCGAAAGAAATCCAGGCCAAAGAGGCGTGTTGACGCACCACTGCAGTCTCAGCACTCCAGGATTCCTTCATCCCCCCTTACGGGTCTCCACGCACGGCACAAACACGCGGGTGACCTCCCCCCCCCCACCGCGCCCCTTCCCTCCCATCCTGATCTGACCCTCACGTATTTTAGTGTGAGTCACGTCTCAGAGCACAGTCACATATGCCCTGTGGACGACCAGGTTTTGCGCGGGTGGCCTCCCCTCCCCCAAACCCCCCCTTTAAGTCCCCCCCCCATTTACCCCTCCTATACCCAACCCTCACATATTCTAGTGTGAGTTGTGCCACCGAGCACAGCCACTTATGTTCGGTGGACTTAGCGTCAGGAGGTTTTGGTTACGTCTGTTTCTGAGGGAATCAGACCAAAAACAGGTGGCACCACGTGAAGGATAACCTCTCAGACTTGCCTTAGGGATCGTCATGACTGTAGCACTCTCCCCTAAGACCATTTTGCTTCCTCGGAAATCAGAAGGATCTCCAAGGAAGGCTCAAACTACAGGCTACACCTACAGCTAAGCAGTGCGAGGACGCGCAGCAGTGTAAGCGGGGGGATAAGCACAACCCTAAAAGCATTAGTTTAAGCCTCACCCTACGACGACGCGTCTTATTTTTTCCCAGTAAAACAAAGCGGGCATACCCTGCGGTAGCGAGTAACAGACTGGCGTGACTCGCCGTCCGCTCAAGTACTATACCCGCCGCACGCGCGGGGCGGGAAACAACGCGCGTAGGTTCGACGCGCGAGCGACAACTAGGAAAGTTCAAAGACTACGACATAAAATTTTCGCGCCAAAATTATTAACCAAAAACCAATTGTAATAAAAATCTTTCAAAACGACGAGAGAATGTAATAACAATTTGTAACGTTTTACGTTAGATAATATACTTTGTTTTTAACTGAAATAGAACTTAAAATTCTGATGTTTATGATAATTTATTAATGTGTCTTATTTTTACACGAAATATTGGATGTCTCATATTTACCCCGCCAGACCCTACATACATATCGATAAATTTCTCAGGTTCCACAGGCCAAATTCCAGCGGCTGCAAACCCGTTGACCGCCTTTTCTGCATTTGCAGTCTTCAAGTATGCCTTGCTGAAAAGATGAGCAATATCATATGGTGTTATTTTTTCGAGGCGGTTTGTTTTCATAAACAGGTCACATTCCTTGTGATATTGCAGTTTCAGTGGTCCAAAGAAAGTCAGATCTAAAGGCTGAGTTCGATGTGACGTATGGGGTGGGAGAGATACCATCAATACACCATTTTTACGGCAATAATCATAGATAGCCAATGATATATGGCTCGTGTGGTTATCTAGAATTAGGAGCACAACGTCTTCTAAAGATGGCTTACGATGTGCAACGAAATGCTTCAGCCAATCCAAAAACAGGTCCTCCATCATCCATTCTGACTTTGAGCAAGTGTATACAGATCGTGGTGGACCACCTTTTTCTAACGCAGGAGTCATTCTTATCCGAGAAAATAAACATCGGTGGAATGAAATGGCCAATGGCGCTCATGCAGCAGCACACTGTAACATTTTTTCCTCTCTCCCAGCTAGTAGCAGCACCGACTTGCTTTTGACCTTTTGGTGCAATGATTTTGCTGGGTTTGGGTTTGTGTTACTCCGGTCTCATCTACGTTATATATTCTATTAGGTGGAATAGTATGTTTTTCGATAACATTTAGCAGGTTCTTGAAAAATATTTCCATTTCATGCTGGTTAAAGGCAGAGATCCGGTTCACGCTTGTAGCCTCGGGCATACGGACGCTGACTTCCGGGTTACGCCTTAAGAAGCCATAAAACCAGTCCTTTCCAGCCTCTTCTTTCTGTGTGTTAAATGGGTGTTTGATCTTATTCTTTTCAGCGTACTGATAGACTGCCCTTCGTAGGGCAATTGGTGTTAGCCCGTAAAACGTTTTCGATAGCTTGATCAACTGGTCTCGTATCTCTGCTTCTTGCTCCATGTTAAACACGGGTTTCCCACCGAGTCTTGGTTTAAATTCCGGGCCTTTCTTTACATGATCGTATAAAGACATTACAGGAATGTCAAATTTTAATGCAGTTTTACGTAATTTTGCTCCCGATTTCACTTCTTCCACGGCGAGTCTCATTTTTCGGGGAGACCATGCTAGTTTTTTCCCACGTGGCATCTGAAAAAAGAACATCAGTTTTCAAACCACAACCAAAACAAGCTTGCGGGTAATATCGTACGAGGCGGGTGATACCGTACAAAACTGTACGTACTGTCCCGAAGTCACCATTTTGAATTTGTTGATGCAAATCACAAAACTTATCAAAGATTTAAACAAAACATAGCCATTGATGCAAGCCTTAGTCACCATTCTACAAGTTAGTTATAGAAGTATAACAATAAAGTAAAAAAAACTATACTTACAGTACAAAACACTCTCAACACTTTTTATAAGAATCGGCGCGAAAACGTGATGCATGTCTCCTCACTCAAGCCAAGCGGCAGACTGGCGCGCGCCGGTTGGGGGACGTAAAGATATACTAGTGCGCGTGTTAAACAAGAGCAAACATATTCTCTGATCCTTTCCTTCCCGAGATAATTCGTGTACGGTATCAGCCGCTGTACGCAATGACACTTCGCTCCCCTACTGAATGTAGTAGGTTGCCCACGTGTAAATAAACCCCGGAACTGCTTTAAAAATTGATTCATCGATAGCCTTTGTAATGTTTCTCCCATTATCTCGCACAACAGCGTGTATTTTGGCTGCGTGTATATCCCATGAGGCAGGAATTTCTTCAAGACACACTTTTATGTTATGATAGTCGTGAGATGCAGGAAAATGTTTCATCTGGAGTACTGCGTGACGAAATTTCATGTTGTCGTCCAACCAATGTGCTGTAAAACTCAAAAAACTTTCTTTATTATTTGTATTTGTCCACAAGTCTGTAGTTACGGAAAGCGCTGTAGCGCTGAGTACTCCTTTTTGTATTTGAGTTTTAGTTTCTTCGTAAATGTTAGGAATGATATTTTCTGTCATTTACTTTCTGCTGGGTAGAACATATTTTGGTTTAAGTTTCTTCATAAGGCTGATAAACCACTGTTTTCGACTATAGATAGAGGTTGGTTATCTAAAGCAATCATTTCTCCTATGGCCACACTTATTTCTCTGGATCAGGAGTCCTGAAGTGACCACTGGACCATTATACTGTCTTGAATAGTTTGTTGTATGTTTACTTCGCCTCTCGCTGGAATTGATGGACTTGGTGTTGGTGGCAAGGGCTCAGGTTGCAATTGAGAAGATGAAGACAAAGGAACTTCATTCGAACTACTTTTAGAACCTGCCAATTGAGGCATCAACTCATTGTGCTTATATTTTATGTGATTGAACATACTTGTCGTATTCGCTTTCCTTCCTTCACCGCCGTGTGAAATAATTGCCTGGCACTGGTTACATTGCACTTTTTTCGATTCTCCTTCAACATCATCGAAGAATCGTGACTTCTTTTTCGACATTTTATCACCTCACACACAGTTTTTTTTATTTATTTCAATTAGTTTATTTCAATCAATTGTTCAAATAATCTAGTAATCAGACTTTATTTATCAATGGCACATTAATTAACGTTATGGCTTAACAATATTATTTATCACATACAAATTGGCAGTATTTTTTTAATTATTATTTTTATTAAAGTTTATATATTTAATCAGGTTGTCCGGGATACTAATATTATAGTTTGCGAGTTTTGTGACAAGTTAAATGTTTGTATCTTAATTGGATTAGCTGGGATATGTATCAATGGTCTTTGAGGTATCTGGATTGAATTTGGACTATGTATAATTGTATCAAAAGTTAATCTTACAAAACGTCCCAAAAATATTACTTCGTTAATAAGTTTTTTAGCTGTGCCTTGTTGGGTAGCATCGTATTCATCATCAGGGTTTTCTAATTTTTTACCTATCAACGATATTGTATTTGCAATGTCGTCATTGGTTTGTCGTCTACGACGTGCAGATGAAGTATTAGATATTGCAGGTGTATTGGAACTCTGTAAATTAAAAAATATATCATAATACTGACTGAAGTTTTTTTGTTCTAATTTCCCAGTTCAGAGCAAGAATGGATAGCTATTGCTGAAGGGTTTGAGCGTAGATGGGATTTTCCAAATTGCCTAGGCGCTGTTGATGGAAAACATGTTGCTATAGTCCCTCCTGCCGGAGCAGGCTCACATTTTTTTAATTATAAAGGGTATCATAGTATCGTTCTAATTAATGGCCATTGCTAATGCAAATTATGAATTTATTTATGTGGACATTGGCACAAATGGACGTATTTCTGATGGTGGTGTATTATTGCAGAGCCATAGTTAAGGGCACGGGGACGAACATTAGATTTACTCGGGTTGACTTAATCGAGTGAAACCGCGGGGCGCTGCTAGTATTAAATAATTTAAATTAATTAAAAAAACTTACTTACCTTGGCTTTGATCATTCAAAAATTCAAGCTGACTGTAGTACCATAATTTTGGTACATAGGGGAGAAGGTACAATGAATGGCACCTTAAAAGCACACTCCTCACTTTGAATGTTTGTAGAAAATAAATAAATAATAATATCGACTGCAAAATATTGATTTACGGTTCTCACAACATCCAACAATAAGTCTAATCTAATTTAGAGTACTCAATTATGATTTAATTTGAGTATTTAACAATAATGTGAAAAAGATCCGAAAGTAGGTACTATTATTGGCCCCTTCTAGTACAATCATTACCACCTATACAATGATTGGCAGGCACAATCGTTGTATTTGTGGTGTGCCAATGAATATAGCCCAAAGAGTAATAGCACATGAGTAGAGACTAGAATCAGAGACTAAGGTGTCATACAAGCCTCTGTGATAAGTACACTACTACAAGCGTGACGCGCGTGCGTGCGTGAGCACTGGCGGCCCGTCACGTACGGAGAGAAACCGGTCTATACTAGCTCGGCCAGTGCCCGAGTACAAGGCTGTGACACTCGCATGCGTGTGGTAAACGTCACGCGTCGCGTGTTTGTTTTTTAATGTTTAATTAAATATAGTAATAATAATTTGATCTTAGGTAGGGAGGGAGTGAGTGTGGACCATTCTTGTGTTATGATGACGAGTGACGAATAGAAGACTTAAATAATTTTCTTTCTTTCGAAGGAAGGGTGGAAACGATTGAGTGAGTGAGCGAGTGTTCCAGTCCAAACAACTAGGCTTGTGTTATAGTGACTGGACGCGACGGAAAGCATAGTTATATGTATAATATACTACTTGTGAATTCTAGTATGTCAACGTTTATCTATTTAACGTTCGGTTCGACAGTAAAGCTTCCCGGAAAGCCATAAAATTTTTGATTTAGGTATTATGTTCATCATTCACCTACAAGCTGCGCCCCGGTTTCAGCCGGTTTCAGCCGCGTAAGTCTCGATCCCGTGGAAATATCAAAATAAAAAGTAGCCTTTCTAGAAAAATGGACTATCCAACAAAAAATATTTTTTTCAATTCGAACCAGCAGTTCCCGAGATTCGCGCGTTCAAACAAACTCTTCACCTTTATAATATTAATATAGATAACTCCCGATCCCGTGGGAATATCGGAATATAAAATAACTTATAGCCTCCTCGACAAATGGACTATCCAACACAAAAATATTTTTTCAAGTCGAACCAGTAGCTCCTGAGTTCAAACAAACAAACAAGTATACAAACAAACAAACTCTTTGGCTTTTTAATATTACTAAAGATTATTCAGCAAAATTCAATTTACATTGTCACCGCGTCACAATAATATCTCACAATAAAAGACACTAATACACATTTTTTTTAAATAATATAATCCACCTGTGCCAACCCTACATGATTACGTAATCAATTTTGACAGCTCCGAATAACCTTAGTCTCTGGTTCTATTCCTTACTCATGTGGTGATGGTGTTGGGAAATGAACGAAAACTAGTAGGTAATATAGAGGTAGAAATAGTACATTGTTACCCTAGGTGTGAAAGTCACTAATTGAGTCCCGAGACGGAGTTTGGCGCCCGAGCGTAGCGAGGGAGCCAAACTCCGTCTCAGTGTGCTGAGCTGTGCTGTTCATTACGAATAATACATAAAATTCTTCATAATAACGAGAATGAATGAGAGACTCCATACTACCTCTGGCAGTATGCATGAGCCGTGTGAAGCCATAATTGTTATTCTTTGGTGTTACCTAAAGCAAGGAGGTTAGGTTTTTTAAGTTCCTAATGCGTAATGATATTGATACTGGCTACAAGCACATTGCACAAGCCGCGCGAAGCCATAATTTGACATGACAGCTGTCAGTGAAAGCGATTTTCCCTAAGGCTGAAAGTTTTTCTTTCTACACGCTCCTCAGACATCTTTAGACCTACTTTCGGAGTATGAGTAATGAAAATATATTTTTATTATTTACTAGCTACGCCCCGCGGTTTCACCCGCGTCATAATTTTCTGCGCAACTTTCTTAATTTTTTAATTCATAAGAACCTTCTCCTGATAATAACAAACAGACCAAAAAAAGAATTGGCCAAAATTGGTCCAGGCGTTGTTGAGTTATGCGCTTACCAACACATTGTGCGATTCATTTTTATATTATAAGATTACAATTATAACTTAGCCATTTTGCGGCTGTCAAAACGTACAGTGGTTTTGCAGATATTTTTCTTCCTTTACGCACGGGTGTTGATGGCCAATCAAGACAATCTTTTAATTTTAGTGGTTCTTAGTTTATCGTGAGAAACAACAGGTTCTATGAAAATTGAATTTTCGTCTGTAGTTTTAGAGGTGTCAAGTTTCTCAACAATTTGCTCAGATTGTTTCGTTTCATTTCGTATCGTGTTTCATTTCGTGGATTTTGAAATCGATCATTTTGTAGTTGTTTTAGCAGATTCATTTGTAAGTTTTCTACATCATCAGACATAATATTAATTTCAGAATTGTCTATACCAGAATGTTCCGTTTCGTTACAGTAGTTTTCATTATAAATCGGCCATAAATTAAAATTGTTGTCAGTTTTTTTTTTTCATTATATTCTTTTTGTTCTTCGATATTATAAAATTCAAAGTTTTCATTGTAAATTTCTCCTGGTATAATTTGGCCTGGTGCAGCTCTATCATCTGTGTATTTTTTTCTAAGCTTGTGGATTTGTTGGGTATCGCAGAGTTTACATAATGGTCATCTAATGTCTGTGTTAGCAAATGTTCATCTTCTTTAGCATTTTGATTTAGAACAATGTGTATATCATCAATTGGAAACCAAGTGCCATCGATTAGTAAATTTTCTTGATTTATTGATTGCGGTTCATCATTACTTTTAACATCAGGATTCTAATTTTTCAAGAATTTGTAAATATTGTCCAAAGCCCCGTGAAAACAGTTTGGTTGTTCTGGAATTTCACTTTCGAGTCTCAAAATTATATCTGCGCCTACGATTCTCTGAAAATCTGTCAATGTTAGGATTTTAGCCTGTGTTTGTAATACGTCTAATTCAGTTTGTGGTTGTTTTGCTCCTAAACATTTCGAAAAATTTATAGCGTCTGGATTCCACGGATCCATTTTTTTCATTTTTCCATTTTTACCACTAGACTGTCTATATGCTTCTCTAATACAATAGACAAAACGCACCCAAAGTCAACTTTAGTCAATTGTTTTGAAATATTGTTTCGCCTCCATTCTAGAATCGCCTTTCTCCATCCATTTTTAATTGGTTTAAATGCTGCAACGTCGACAGGTTGCAGAATTCTGGGCGCATTTGGGTAAAGTGCAATTAACACAATACCCAGTTCTTTGCATTTTAAACTTAATTCGTAATTGATATGACTTTTATGGCCTTCAAGGAACAAAATTATTGGAAATACGACGGTTTGTTTGAGAAAATAAGAATGAAGAACATTAGTTACATATTGATAAAATATTTCCGCTGTCATCCATCCATTCTCGGATAGAGATATACCACAATGAGACGGAACCGAGGCTTGGATTTCGGCACGCATCCTTTTGAGCGGGTATATCACTAAAGGCGGTGTGATGGTCTCACTTGCAGAAAATGTAAACATGACCGTTATAGACGATTTTGCTGGTGCCATGTCAACTTCATAGACATCTCTCGCGCCTCTTTGGGATAAGACCTTGCCTTGTTTAGGACATAACTGGAATCCAGTTTCGTCTCCATTGAAGACATGGTTTGGATCACCAAGGATTTCAAATAGCTGCTCTTCTTCAAGTGTGTTTTTTATTAGTGAAAACCATTGTCTTATATTTTGTTCAGAAACGTTAGCACTAGCTGAGGTGACAGCTTCAGCTGTTCTAGAAGAAATGTTCGGATGCCTTTTCAAAAACAATTTATACCATCCTTCACCTGGTTTATTGTTGATGAATACATTAGGTCTCGGAGTCTTTTTTAAAAACTGTTCTACACTATAGAGCACATCTTCTTTTCTACGGGAAAATTCCTTTTTACTACACGTTATTATCCATTCTTCAAGAGTGTTTTCTTCTGTTTCCGTTAACACAGTAGGTGGACCTGGTTTTGGATTAATAGTTTCGTTATTGATCCTCAATTGTAAGGTTGGTTACGTGGCTTTTTGTTTTTCTTCCGCTTGGTTAACAAGGCAGTAGAACTTTCTTCGGTAATATTGAAACTTGCTTCTTTTTCTATCAGTCTGGCTGTGAGATTGTTTACTGTTTGTTTCTTTTCATCCAATGACAGCCAAGCCTGACGTAGACTGCGATATCTATCGGGTAAAGACCCTAATATTTTAGTAATTATACATACTTCTGAGATATTCTCTCCAGCATCTTTTAGTTGTTTGGCTAGACTTTAAATTTTTTAAATATGTGAAGCTGTTTTCTCCATCAGTCAACTTCAACGCATGGAATTTTTGATGAAGTAGCAGCATCTTTGTATTTTCGCTTCTTTGATCGTTAATGGATTCCAGCTTATCCATAATCTCTTTTGCCGTCTCACATGTTTCTACCAAACTGATTTGAGAATACTCCATCGTACTTGTAATAATCATCATCGCTTGTGCATCTGCCTGTCGCCATTTTTAAACTTTGTCGCTCTCAGATTTTGCTTCGCCGCCGCCATCTTGTATGTGCGAAATAAGATTTTTTGCTCGCAAAACACAATTTATTGTAAATCGCCATTGACGAAAATCGCTCCCATTGAATCGGCGACACGTTGCTGCGCCGGATTCCATCATGTTGCTGGCTTCTTGCAACTTCTGCACTGGTCCATAACCTATTAGGATTGAAGCCTAGTGAAAGACGAGTTTTAAAAATAAAGATATTTATTTTAAAAACTAGAGTAACGCGCAGGGTGTGTAGTCCAAAGCATGGCCATCTTGTAAGAGAGAGAAAGCTGCTTGCATGAATGAGAAAGCTGACATTTTACCTGTCAATTGACGTTGACGACAATCAAACTCCAACACTAAATCCGTCACATACTGGGTCATAGTTCGAAGCAATGATTCATCCAATTCGTGAGCACTTTTAATCATTTCTTTAGGCATTTTACACACGCGGCATGGGTAATTGGACGAAAACCACTCTGCCAATCCTGTCATTGTATGTAAACCTAAGTTATCCCTTTTTTTTTAACGTCAGGAAAATGCATGAAACTGCACTTCCACCGCCCCGGGGGGAGTGGTGGGGTATGTGAGGCTCTCCGGCTGTGAAGCAGCCGGCATACTCACTAAAAACGTGCGCAGCGTGAAGCACGCCGCCGCCTCCTCGAGCCCTTAAACTGGCGATGGACTCCCCCGAGTCCACCAAAATGGCCCGTATTGGGGCAACTAAGGTGCTGCCCATACTTCGGGGCAAAGAGGGCAGGCCGAAGCCGGTCACTCTCTGCAGCCTTCTCAGGCCAGCGTGACATGCGGTTACCCTACGGGCACGGCATCTCAAAGTCCAGCGCGTCCTCGGGTTGGGGAACAGCAGGAACCACTGGATCGCTGGGGCGAGGTGAGTCAACCCCTATTACCGACTTTTGCCGGGGGCACGCCTTGCCCCCCAGCCAATGCTGTGCTGGCTTGCCGGTCTTAGCACAGAGCGAGCACCTTGCTGCCGCATGGCAGGACGCCGCCTTATGTCCCTGTTGGCCGCAACGATAGCACTCATCGCTGCGATCGACCAGGGATGGATACCGAGCCCGGACGTGTCCAGGTTCTAGGCACTTAAAACACCTAAGTCCTCTTTGTTTCAGGACCTCGACCTTCGCCGAAGTCCAACCTACCAAGAGGCGTTCTGCCGTGCCAAGTCGCTTTGCTGCCTCGATGGGGCAGCGGACCCTCACAGACCCTGAGCCACGGGGGGACACACGAATAGTGCCCAACTTCGCGTTCTCCCGGGCACATTGCCACAGCTGGCAAACCGCAGCCGCAATTTTATCTGCCTCGACAGAGTCGTCGAAGCCTGTGATGCGCAGTTCTGCGCAAATCACAGGCCTCGAGACCCTGAGACCTCCGACGACCTGCTTGCAGACGGTCGCAGACAGAGCGAAGTGCTCGCTTCGGAGCTTGTCAGCCAGGACATCGGCTTTATTGGCTCTGTCCTCCCCTGGCACCACCAGCAACCGTGCCCCCGTGGCCGTCTTGCGGTCGAGCGCCACCGCTACGATCCCAATGGATTTGAGGTCCAACCGCTGCCTCGCCGTCTTGAAGACGTCAGCGTAGGTTGTACCTCCGTCTAGCGTCTTCTGCGGAAGCGACACGACAATCGCTGCCGTCTTGGGAGGAGTAAGCCTGGGCTTGCGCTTGGCCTTCTTCCCACCGTGGTCCACGCCTGTGATGTTGATGGCGTGGACGTGGGAGTCTGGGCCGAGGTGCCCGGTTTTGCCTGGGCATTTTGTTTAGGGGGTCCTTTCCTCCCCGCCGAGACCTTTTCGGCGAAGGTCACGGCTGAATTCGGCGCTGCCTGCTTAGCAGTCGGTGCAGCCTTGGTTCTGGCTCGCGACCTGTCCGCCGCAGGTGAAGGACGTAGATTTGCCTCTGGAAGGAGCCTTGTCTCAATTGCTTCGAGTCGGGCATTCACCATATCACCGACTTGACGCATTATGTCCTGTGGTTGAGAGGGCCCAACGCCAGAGCCTGACATGCGGGCTACGTAGCCGCTGCTCCTTCAACACTCTTGCGACCTGGTCGCACTTCGACTCTTCGAGCCCTACCTCCGGCTTTCTCAGCCCATCCTCTTCTCCTACATCTACATCGTTTGATTTGGGATTTTACATTTTCGGACCCCCGCTCGCTTTCTGAGCCATCTCCCACTCATCTCCACTATCTAGTCCACTATTGCAACTGTTGCCCCCTCCGTATACTACGGGGCAGCACGCCGAAGCGTGACGGGATTCCCCTCCCGAGGAGGGACCCGCCCGGAGAATATTTTCAATTGCCGTCGTTTCCATTTTTGCGTTTTTGTGCTGATCCACAGCTTCGTGTGTATAACCTACGCTACACGTGCTCCAGCCGATTAAGGCAAGAGCACCCTCCGATATGTATAGTGTATGTGTGTGTGTGTGTGTGGTGTATGTGTGCGTGTGATTGGTTCGCCCAAGCCGATGGTAAAAGCCCATCGACGAGGACGAACCAATGTGCGTGTGTGTGTGTGTGTGTGTGATGTGTATGTATAGTGTACCTACTATGTCAGACCAGAAACTTCTATTCGATTGATCGACGCTGTTTCCACCCACGCCACGAGGAGGCTGTCCGACTGGTGGGCCCTAAGTTATCCCCTAAGATAACGGCTAATTCAAAATAAACTTTTATTTTTTTATCTGAAACGTTTACCTCAATTCCATGTTCTATTAAGGAATTAAAATCTGTATAATAACCGGGGTAAATATAACGTTATTTCCAAATTTCTGTCTAGAAGATGAATGAAACAATAATGATAAGAATATATTATCTAATCGCGACATTTTATGAGACGGAATACACATAACGCTTATATAGACCGCCCCAAGTTTGTGTAATCCTGCGTAACTGCCTAATGCGTTACCGACTTAAAAGTCATCAAAAAAGAGACATAAAAGAAATACATTTTTTCTCCATGTAAAACGACCTTTTTCTGCCAGTTGGTACCTTTATAGTACATTGCGATACAATTGTGGTAAATTGATCATTTCATCGAGGCGGTTTATGACACGCGAGCGGAACGCGAGTTCGTCTATAGAGCCGAGAATGATCAAATCACACGTGTAACGTAGGATGTTTTTTATCACAGTTGTGAATAAAAGAAAATAATAAATAACAAAATATTTGGAGATAAGTCAATGTTTACAATTTTTTTAGGCAATATTTTTTTGTTAATTATACTCCCGAAAGGCCAGGCAAAAGACTTTTAATTGATTGGGAAAATTTCATATAATTTATTAGTGAAGATGGATACATGTACTCAAAATCAGCCGTCAAAAGTTCATGTCCTCTTGGGGTGTTTAAAGCAGGAAACTTCTTAACATATGTATCAATTGACATATTCGATGAATTTAAATTGTTTAATCTGTGCCTGGGATTTATTTATTGTAAGGGCAAACGATATCTTTATAAAAAGAAATAGGGCAAATCCGTCGATATCATCGGGATCTGCGGAATGTGAGCGAACTGTCCGGCTGCGGGACCGATGATGATTGCTGCTACAATCACATTCTCTCGTAATTCCCTTATCAAAAGTATTGTGCCATTCATTACACATACCTACTAGTAGGGCTTAAATTTCTCGTAGGGTGGCAAGCCGGCAGGATTAAAGGAATTCAATAAATCTTGTAGGTAGTGCACTGTTTCTTCGCAAATCTATCACAAATCTATTGACACCGTATGATGTTGCACACTGTGCACATATGTTTCACTGTCAGTTGATTCTCTGTATGAAATATTTCTGTTGGTGTTAATAAATATTTTCAAGAAGTTTATTCTGATAGTCTTTTAATTAGTGTTTAATCAACAATTCTTATGATTTTTTCTTTCAACATTTAAATGAACCGAGATTTGTTGTGAGTGTTTGCAAGAAATTTTTGTTTGTTGACTGGTAGAAACTGTCATAGATTGATCAAATAAAATATCAGAAGATGAAGATGTTCTACGATGTTGTTCTCAAATATGACAGTAACTCTGGGACCAAAATGACGACGTAAATACTGAACGTATTTATCTAAGATACCGCTTAATGTTTTTTCGCTATCCCAAGGCTATATCCTCCATCAATTATGTATGTCGCATTTATGGTGTTAATATTTTTATAGGTAGGTATTTATCTGAATTACAATTCTTTTTGGGCTACCATTTTGCTATAAAAAGCGAAAAGCCGTAGCGTTTTTGTGTCCATTGACCACGAGTAATTTTTTTTCCAGGTTTCACATTGTATTTATAATGGTGTTGAACAATTTTACCAATTTTCAACTGGGTGCGAATTTTTAATGGGCAACCCCAATAATGGACAGCTTAAGAAAATTTTTGATCGTTTTAATAAATTACTCATTGGTTTGTGTGGATTTTCAGATATTGTTTTAGTCATAGCTATAGTTTAATGTCTATTTATTGTAATTGGTATTCAAAAAAAGCTCTTAACACTTAAACTTTAAAATGATTTATGAAATAGAAACCCTCTTTTTTGGACCATTTATGGACACCAAAAATCTAGTGATAGACACCCAATAATGAACAACATCCAGTTATGAACACCTATTTATGGACGGTACCCAATGTTGGACCTCCAGTTATGCACAGTTTTTTGTAATCGGCCGAATACTTAAAATGATGTGGTATACAAATTAAAACTGTATTAATGATATAAGTATTTATTTCTTAAATTTTCATGAACATGGTTATTGCTGTTTTACAATTTATTCATTAGTGTTTTATAAAATAATTAAGTAAACTACAACTAAACTTTAAGTAGTGAACATATGATACTTGCTCATCTCTTTTACAGCGTAAAAGCCTCTCTTGTTAGTTAGTACTGGGGCATCTATAACTTCAATAATTGAATCTTTACGGTACCAGATCTTGTCGGGTTGTCGGGCCATTTATATGTGTTCCCTGTTTAATATTTACTAATATTGTTATCTATTCAATATATTTATGTGAACCAAAAGAGAAACTATGATATTAGTTAAAACATAATGTACTAGTTTTAGCACATTATGACTGGATTTTTCCGTTACTGGCCACGCTAAAGTTGAGGGAAAAACGCAAAATCCAAAGGAAAAAACTCTCAGACCATTCTTATATGCTACCAGATTACATCGGATAGTATATATTACCTTGTACTATATCATTGCCCATGCACCTTGAACTACAGGTTGACTAACACAATGACTTTACTTTACCCCTTTCAGCCCGATTTTTTTTTCTTAAATTTGTAATTTTCATAATGTAGACTGATCATTTCGGTCCTAACGGACTCTAGAAAAATAGGAAAAAAATCTAGGTCTTATATGTTTTTCACAAAAGTACCCGCACGATCGTTTAAGCTCGGTTTTGAGTCGAACACCCGCACGATCGTGCATCTTACAATTAAGGGTTTATATAAAGAAAAAAAACCATATTTTATAATGAAAAGTAATTTCACTTAGCACATAATTAACTAACTAAAGATTATCTTTTAAATCTAAGAGCAATTGTTTACAATCAATGAGATCAACATGTATTAATTAAAGAAAATAGGTAGTAAAAAAAACCCGTACTTCACTTTTGGTGATGGAGGGAGTAACAGTCATTTCTGTACTGTCGCCATGCATTAACTACAGCCAGGTCTACAAAATGTATCTTCAACCTTCAACGTCCATTTTTTGGTCTTTATAAACGCCCGATAGTACTCCATCTGCTGGTCTAATACATCCACTCCCCCCATATTTTTATTGTAGTTGGAAATTATTTTTGGACACGACACATCAACATAGCCCTTTCTGATTTTATCCCATCTTTTAATTTGCACTGTGTCATCTGCTCCTGTACAGTTAGAAATCATTAAAACAGATTTGTTGTCTTTCCATTTTACTACCACCACGTCATCGCAAGTAAATTGTTGAACTTCTCCTCTCTGCATTTTGTTGTCCGCTTTGAAATTTAGGCTTCTTCTTTCACTAATCCTGTTCAACATGATTGTACCAGTCCCATGTAAATTTATTTGCTGAAGTCTTTCAATCAGGGGAACCCTCGAGAAAAACCGGTCAAAATACAAGCAACTACCAGGTGGGACTGCTTTAGCCAAGTGTAAGATAACGGAGGCACCTACACCTAATTCTCGCTCCGCAAAAGCTGTTCTAGCTCCTAGATATATTTCAAAGTCTATCATTAGGCCTTCACTTGTACAAATGACGAAGTTTTTAAACACAACTGGTCTAGGTTTGTTTCTGACAACTTGGCGCAGATTGCATCTTCCAGGTATCATCTGTTCGTCAATCGAATAATTTCCGGTAGCTCTCTCTCTTTTGTTACAGGCCTTTTTAACTTGGTTAATTACAGGTTGTACCTTCCACAGAGGATTGCCACGCTCTTCAGCTGTTGTAGGTTCATCTTCAGGAACAAAGTGTAACGAACTACGCAAGATTGAAAAGCGGTCGCGTGTCATGACATCAGCTATAATTGCCAAGCGGGAATTTTGACGCCAAAATAGAAAGACACGAGGAAAGTTGAAAATTCCTATCAGCAGGTGTATGCCAAATATCTTTTTTATTTCTTCTGGAGAAGCATTTAGGGTCTTACCAGTTTTGCGCATGTGGTAATTGTTGGTAAATTCGTCTTCTAATGTGTAGAATTCGGTATCAAAATATTCTATGAAATACTCCATTGCTGCTTTTGGAGGACATGCTGGAAGTACTTGGAAATCATGCGGTTTATCCAAATAATTAGTTTGTCTCCATAACCTACCCCTGGTTTGTCCACGGCGACTTGGTTGAGTGGAAGTACTTACTGGTTGTCTGGAAGTATTTGGAACTGGTACGTTTGAAGGTTGAAAACTTGCTTGCTCCTCCGGTGGCCCATCTTCGACGTCATCTATTTCTTCGAATTCCACCAAGAAGTTACTTGGAACTGGTACGTTTGAAGGTTGAAAACTCGCTTGCTCCTCCGGTGGCCCATCTTCGACGTCATCTATTTCTTCGAATTCCACCAAGAAGTTTTGCTCCAGAACATCTTCTATATCTGAGTCATTCCCATCACCCAAGATGTCTAAAATGATGTCGTCACTAAGGGCTGCTGAAAAAAATAATTAAAAATTGAATAAAAGCAAATTAAACATAGTAATCGTACAAACATAGTATACGCACGACCGTAACTTTCTGACCATAAAAATTGGCGTTTATACCTACATACTACAATCATGCGCATTGATTTAGATTCATCAAAAACTACAGAAAACACTCCATTTCCTACGATATTTTTCACTATTCTTTTGATTTAATCATTAACTTTAGCATTTTCACAAATAAACGGCATTTTCTATTAAAAAACCTCATTTTTCGTACATACCTGCGCGGGCGTTGCCGCCAAAAAACGCAGCCATCCTTCACGACCTCAGGGAGTTGACTGGTGCGGCCGCACGAGACGCTTGTATTTTTTTAGGCGGATCACAAAGCGCACGATCGATCGAAATCGGTTTCGTTCGGAAAAAAGTAATTATCTTGCTTCCGTTACAGTAGTCAACCTGTACTCAAATAACAACTGACTTATACTATTACATTACCAAATACGCCGGCGCGAATGAACACTCGTCACTTATTCTACCTTAATTACACCTATCTACAATTATTATACTGTAATTCAAACGATATAGACAAGTAAATTGTATGGTGATCTTGTCCTACGGTGGACATTAGTACTATACATCACTGCGTTTAAGTCGATACAAAACTGCTTCTACTTCTGCTCCTCAAGCAAGTCCAAAACCAAATGTGTCCTCCTTTCATCCTCGACTTTCGTCTTAGGCTATCATCTCTTCTCAATTGAAATGGGCGGGTGTCCTGTGCGAAACTCATTATCCAATCACTATTCTCGGACTTCTGGCGACGTCTTGTCATAGATGCCCTTTTCAGTGGGACGGCGTGAATAATACAGTTTAGAATTATAAAAATCTGCATAATAGTAAGGTATTCAATTTTTACTTAATAATTCCTTTAAGTGTTTCAAATTTAGATACAGCATAAGAATATAAAGAAGTAATATATTTGTTCTTGTTTTGCCCACAACAATTATCAGAGTAGAATGTTATGTGGTGTATTATGATTATTGTTCTGTCTTTGGGTAACAGTATGGTGCCAAAATGAAATAAAGATATGCGAATTTACAAATTTTATTACTATTTTAAGTTGACCCGAAGTTAAGTTGAGATTGAGAGACCCAAGGTGAATGGAATGACAATGCAAGAATCTACTACAATTAAAGCAAAGCGCCTGACAAAAACTTATTCGCAAAAAATATTAACAATAATAATTAACTTAAAACCTAAGGCGAGCCGCGACATCTTCCCGGCCGTTGAAAGAACCTCTTTCAGCCTTTAAGCTCCTCCGCTGATGGAAGTGGACAGAGGCGTACTAAGGAACGCCGTACACAACCCCGGATGGTGTCGACGTCAGCAACGCGGGCGATGTTGTCCGAGCCCTCGATCAGGCGCAGAACTCGACTGAGTCTCCATTGGAGTGGCGGTGTGTTATCTTTTGAGATCAGCACCATGTCTCCGACCTTCAGATTGGCTGTATTAGTCCGCCATTTCGTACGTTGCTGCAATTCAGACAGACACTCCTTCTGCCACCTTTGCCAGAAGTGTTGCCTTATTTGCTCGAGGCGCTCGTATCGCTTTAAGCAACTTTCCTTGTAGTTGTCCAAGGCTGGCGCAGGCAGGGCGGTCAACGGTCTTCCGATGATAAAATGTCCTGGGGAAAGGGAAAGGAGGTCGTTAGGACAGGACGACAAAGGACACAAGGGGCGACTATTCAAAATAGCCTCCACTTGTGCAAATAAAGTAGAGATTTCTTCGAACGTTAAGTGGCTGTTGCCAATGACGCGTTTTAAGTGATATTTAGCCGACTTCACACCGGCTTCCCATATGCCACCAAAATGAGGAGAGTAAGCGGGAATAAATTTATAATTTATGGCATGCTGACTTGCGAAATGAGATACAGGCTCCTGTGTTTCTTTTAAAAACTCTCCTATTTCTTTAGCGGCAGCGACGAAGTTCGTTCCATTGTCGCTAAATATTTCCGTTGGCTTACCTCGACGTGCAATAAAGCGTCTAAGGGTCATTATAAATGCATCTTTCGTTAAATCACTGACAGCTTCAAGATGAATACATTTGTAACGCAAACATACGAATAAGCAGAGGTAGCATTTTATTAAGCGACCTCCACGACCCTTACGATTAATGATAGTAAACGGACCTGCAAAATCTAAGCCAACGGACAAAAATGGAAAATCAGGAGTTACGCGTTGCTGTGGCAAATTCCCCATCTTTGGACACAAAGTTTTAGCGTTTACTCGTCTGCAACGTATACAGTTGTAAACGGTACGCCTTGCGAGATACCGTCCATTTATCGGCCACAGTGTTTCTCTCACTATTGCTAATAACAGCTGTGGACCGGCGTGCAAATTAGTAGCGTGTTCTCTTTCAAAAAATAATTTTGTTAACCTATGGGACGCGTGTAAAAGTATCGGATGCTTCTTTTCGAATGAGCAATTTGACGCCTGTAGACGTCCACCGACACGAATTAAATTGTTGGAATCTAAAAAGGGAGAAAGCGATAAGATTTTACTTTTATTATTCAATTGTTTACCTTTTTTAAGCGCATCGTATTCAATAGAAAAGGATTGCATCTGTGCCATAGCACACAATGCATGGAATGCTGTTTGCAACTCGTCAGCTGTCAATATACCTACGCGTCTTTCTTTAATGTGTTTTGTATTAAATAAAAATCGCTAAATGAACGCTAATGACCTTTGTAACCTATTTAGAGATGAATATTTATCAAAGTTAATTATCGGTTCATTTATTTGCACAGACATCGACTTCAATTCAGGTAGTACTATTTCTGGACGATTACGATTTAATACTGGCCATTCTGATTCCTTTTTACTGAGTAAAAAATCAGGGCCTGTCCACCACAAGTTCAGAGAAATTAAATGCTTAGCGTCCAGCCCCCTGGATATGAGATCAGCGGGATTAGAGTCGGTAGGTACATATCTCCACGCACGCGCGTCTGTAAGTTCTACTATTTGACCGACACGGTTAGCAACAAATACCTTTAATCTAGTATGATCACTGTGTATCCAGCCTAAGACGACGCTAGAATCGCACCAATGAATAATACTTCCCGGCCTATACCTAAGTGACTTTAGAACAGATTGTGTGAGCTTGGCGGCGAGTAGTGCTCCGCACAACTCGAGACGCGGGATGGTAGTCGGCTTAAGAGGTGCCACCTTAGACTTCGCACACAATAACTTGACAGTGACGTCATCGTTGTTGCTAATTGATCTCATATAAATACAAGCGCCGTACGCAGATTGAGATGCGTCGCTAAACGAATGTAGTTCAATACATTTAGGTGAGCTAGTTAATACTAGTCTAGGAACTTGTAAATTAGTTATGAATTTTAAATTATTAGAAAATTTATTCCAATCAGTTTTAATATCGGTGGGCACAGGCTCGTCCCAACCAATTTTTTGTTGCCATCGTCTCTGTAACATAAGTTTAGGTACTATTACTACTGGGCTTAAAAGACCCAATGGATCGAATATCTTAAATGCGTTTGACATAATAAAGCGTTTAGTAATAATTTCCGAGTCATCATCATAAGAAAATTCCTTTACGGGAAAGTTGAGTGTGTCAGACGATGGAGTCCAACCTAGTCCAAGTGTACTTGATGATTCACTGAGAGTTAATTTTTCCTGCTTATTGATGTCTAGGCCTTCAAACAAAGTTGGAAAATTACTTTTATATTTTCTTAAATTAAAGCAACCTAGTTTTAGTGCATTTGATACTGATTTTTGTATATATTTCAATTGCTGAGGATCATCAGATCCCGTAATTAGGTCATCTACGTAGAAATCCCTTTGTATAATCGTCTTAATAGTTTCATCGTCTTGCTCTTCACCCACTTGCCAGAGACAGCGGGTGGATAAGTAACTCGAACTTGCTAGTCCATAAGTTACCGTACCTAGTTTCAAAATTTGTATAGGTTGTGATTCGTCATCTCTCCACAAAATCAGCTGGAGGTTGCAGTCATTTTCGCTAGTCCTCACTTGTCTGTACATTTTCTCAATGTCGCCAGTTAATATATACTGGTACTGTCTAGACCTTATTAAAATAGAAAAAAGTGATTCTTGAACATTCGGTCCTACCATTAAAATATCATTCAGTGAATAACCGGATGTGGATGGAGCAGAACCATCAAATACAACTCGAAGCTTGGTGGACTCGCTTTCTTGCTTAAGTACTGCGTGATGACATAAAAAGTAATTTGAACTCGAAGACAAATCATCAGTTGATGTGGAAAGATGGCCTAAATCAGCGTATTCTTGTATAATTTTTTTATATTCTAGTTTTAGCAATGGATTGCGTTTGAAGCGCTTCTCTAAATTAATAAAGCGCCTTTTGGCTAGATGATAGCTATCTCCTAAGCAATCGGGAGAATCCTTTAAAGGTAATTTAACACAAAATCTACCGAATCTGTCACTAGTTGTATTGCGTTTGAAATGTTTTTCACAGTATTGCTCAGATTCATTTAGAGATGAACTTGACGGAGTTTCTTCTAAATTCCAAAATTTTGTAAGCATGTTATCAATACTCTCGTTTGAGTACAATTGTTGTATCGTTGTATGATTACAGTAAGTATTTCCTTTTAAAGTGATAGAATCAATAGGACCGGACACTATCCAGCCTAACTTAGAATTTCTTAGTTTGGGGTTGTTGGTACCTATACCTAGAGACCGTTGCTCATTGCCTAACAGGTCCCAGAAGAGGTCCGCACCTATAAGTACATCAATTGCAGCCGGTACATTGAACTTCGGATCAGCCAATTAAATATTCTTTGGTAATTGTACAGATTTAATATCAATAGGATATTTAGGTAAGTAGCCTGTTAATTCTTTAAGTACAAGACATGAAAGACTAACCTTAAACTCATTATGAATTGATTTAATTTGTATATTGCAGCTTTCGATTGCATTAGATGAAGATGTATTGCCTATGCCTATGACCTTGAGCGCATCAATATGATTTGACCGTAGGCATAGTTTAGTTTTAAGATATTGTGAAATAAATGATGACTGACTTCCGCAGTCTAAGAGAGCACGAACTTGAGCCAGGCCTATTATTATTGTTATTACATAACTCGATAACGTCAGCTCTGTCGGTAAGAAAAGTATAAAAATCGTTTAAAGAGGGAGTATCACTCTGTATATTCTTTCGGTGCTCCTCCCAGCGCATAGACGTACTGCTATCTAACTTAGATTTAAGCATAAATATTACCAAAGGATCCCAGCTGTCCGTTGGCTGTCCCAGGCTGGCTAAGGCCCGTAGATTTTTGCTTACATGATCAACAAGAAATCTTAGACATTTCTCGGTTTCACGTGGAGATTGCTTAATGTTAAACAATGCAGTGAGATGATGATCGATTAACATTCTCTTATTATTATAACGCTTACAAAGTAAGTCCCATGCTTCACTATAATTAGCAATGGAGACTTCGAGATTTGAAATTACTCTGGCCGCATCCCCTTGTAAATATGAATTGAGGTAATAAAATTTATTGATTGGGGAAATACGGTTGTTATCATGAATTAAGCTTTGAAACGTTTGTCGAAACTCTAACCAACGGAAATAAGATCCATCAAACTTTGTGATATGGATCTGAGGCAGCTTTAACTCTGCATCTTGAGCATGACGTTCTGAACAGCAGGATGTATTATGAACCGAACTTCGCCGCTGATCATCTTCTTTGACCTTAGAAAATGTTTCGACTAGAGTTTTCGCGGTAGCTATACTAAGGGTCATATCGCATTCCATGGCCTCGCGTTCTTCTATCTCAGTCGAGATGTTCTCCGCGTTCACGACATCTAACTCATTTTGCAAGTCATCTACTTTGACAGCTAACGCCTCGAACTTGGACAATTTTAAAGTAAGTTCGGTTAATTGAATGTTGTTTAATTCTTTCAATTGCGACATGCCATTTAAATAATTTCGGAATTTAGTAATCTGTCCTTTGGCAGACACCCTTTTAGCGAGTAATTCTCTTAAACGAGCTTTATCTTCACTATCTTTACTCATTGTTTAGTATTTTAAATCAAAAACCTTTTAAATAATGAACGGCGCACCGGTGGCCGGTAGTAGGTATTTATTCGACTGACTACTTTGAACTATGCAAGGACCCCTTGGTGAGCGAGTGCCTATTTATTAACGTAAAGTACTTGTGAATAGATAGCGAGTTTAATAAGTAGTTAATATAAAATATGATTAGATAGCTCGTGAATTTAATAAAGAATAATGAACGCTCACTCTCCTCGTTTCGGTGATAATCCACGCGCAGGAAACCGGTGCGATGCACGAAGTCACGCTCAACCCTCGCGACGACGCCGCGGGCGGCGCGGCGGCGCGGAGGTAGCGGCGCGTCAAGCGCAGCACCTGATGATGGTTGAACAGGTTTCGCGCATTGGCAGCCTGGAATAGTCGGCAAATTGTGTGAATGACGGGTATTTAATGTGTAGAACGAGGTGTATATAGCGACTTGTATGGCACAGTGGGCAAACACCCGCCTGCGGCGCGGATTGTCTTGAGTTCGATTCCCGCCGTCAACAAATATTTGCGTACAAATACTTGTGACGGTCTGATTGCTTGTGTATGGTACCTACAATAGATAGGTAAGTATACAGGGTGTACAGGGTTATGGAGCAGCTGCTTGTGGAAGTTGTAGTTTGACAGTTGTAGATCGTAATTGAAATGTATTATTGTACAAAAAAAAACAAAACATAAAAGTTATAGTGATTTCAAAATTATGCATATAAGATGCTTCGCCTTAACAGATCCTCAGGTAAGTATTAAAATTCGCGCTTATTACACCACGGAGTAGGTATGGAAGGAGTATGTAGGTATTAAGTAATAATTTAAAATGAACTAACATTCTTGTTTACATGAGGTTTAAATTCGTATTAATTTATTGGGTACCTACACCTACTTATGTAGGTACATTACATATTTTAATAAAAAAAAATGAACTTACTTTTTCATGAAAGTTGCCGTAGTGATTCTAAATGTACCTAATATTATTCGGAATAATCCAGATTTTACACAAGGTTTTGAACTTTCTTAGGATTCCACATTTTACTTTAATCCTTTCCCGTTACGCACCTCCTCACTACGGGTAGCGAGAGCTCTACTCCGCTTACTATTCCTGTTACGCACCTTCCTGCTTCACTGTACTAATGTGTAGACTAATCTCTACATATCATGCCGAGGCAAATGTTCAAAGTTCCCTCCATGGACGGCTATGCACGCACGAGCTCTTCGCACAGTGTCGTGATGCACCCGAGGGAGAACTTGCGCTGCATCAGTTTTTATTTTGTCGAAAGCGTCGATGATTTTCTGACGCATCACAGCTTCGGTTGTACACTCTGTCGAAAAGACCTTGTCTTTAATAGATCCCCACAGAAAAAAATCTAAGGGGGTCAAGTCGGGTGATCTCGGTGGCCATGCGTTTGGCCCGCCACGACCAATCCACTGGTTCCCAAATTCACTATTGATGGACTCCCGAGCTATGCGGCTATAATGTGCAGGAGCACCGTCCTGTTGGAAGAACACCATACGGCGTACGTTTAAGGGTAAATTGTCCAAAACCTCTGAAATTTCGGTATTCAGAAAATCCCTATAGGCTTCACCCGTAAGTCTGTTTGGCAAAAAATAGGGGCCTACTATGCGGTCCCCTAGGATCCCTGCCCACACATTGATAGCCCAGCGGTGTTGATGTGCCGTTTGTCTAAATCCATGTGGGTTATCTCTAGCCCATAAATGGGTGTTGCGGCGATTGAACATCCCGTTTCGTTGAAATGTACTTTCATCGCTCCATAAAACATGTTCTACAAAGTTGGCATCATCGTTTATTTTGGAAAGAAGCCACTGACAATAAGTAACACGATTAGAACAATCACTCGGTTGCAAAGCCTGCACCGGTTGCAGTTTGAAAGGATGGCGTTTGTCCTTCTTCAGCGCACTGTGGACCCTGGTGTGAGGCAACTCGAGCAACCTTCCGGCCGACCTTGTACTGTCTTCAGGGTGTTCGTCGAAATGTTCGAGTACTAAATCTTGAACACGTTGGTTTTGTTCGCCGCCGGTATCCACATTACGAATCCTAAAGTTTCCTGTATCTCGTAGTCTTTGCACAACACGCATGATCACTCTGCCACTCAACTAGTGGCAGAGTGATCATGCGTGTTCATCATTGCGATGTCGAAAGTGGTTCAAATACAAACCCAACGCTTCCGTTTGATCACCACAAGCCATTGCGTAGGCCAACACCATGTCAGTGTACTGCACATTAGTAAACCGAAAAAAGGGCATTTCGAAATCACTTTATGTCACTTGTTTTGCTAATTGTTCGTACGTGTCACTCGTATGGACATCCGAAATACACTAAGTAAATAAAAAATGAATTCAATAAAACTGAATTAGTTGTAAAGGTAAGTTCACATTGAGTACAAAATAATAGCTAATGAATAGGTGCTTACAAGTAATAGACAATTTAATAGGTATACCTACTTACCGGCAAACAACTTGAAAACAAATAGCGGTTCTGCGCATGACTTTTGTTAGGAAAACTCATGCGCAGAACCGCCCCATTTGTTTTCAAGTTCTTTGCCGGTAATAATAAAATTGTCTTCCACCGACTTGATGGGCACAGAAAATGTCATTAAAAAGATTTTTAGTAACCCATTAAAACAACAAATTAATTTAGACTTTTCTTAAATTTAATAGAAAACAAATAATTAGTTCAGCTCTGGTTCTTAAGGACATCCAAGATACACTATGTAACACTAAGTGCAGTGTAACTCCAATCTAATTAATTATTTAGATTATTTTAAGGTCACCTGATCAGAATCGTTCAACACGCAACAATCAAATACATCCATTACATATTTTGTGAACAGTGTAACGCAGCTTTATTTGCCTCGTGCCGTTCGCTCTCACAAAGAAAGCCGACACACGGGGCGCCGCGGCGGCGTGATGTCGGTGCCTTTGACATTTTTGTCTTAGCCGAAATGTAAAAACAGGGACGAATTTGACTTGCGATCAAAAAAAACTACTGTTTGGATTTTAGATATTGTTGGTAATTAGGATTTCAATTAAATTGAATAAGACAGTTTAAATAATAAACCGATGTCTGTAGTAATGAGCGACTAACTTGGTAATAAGCTTTAATTGAGAGAACATCTTTTCCTTAAGAAAAGTAAAAACTGAAGGTAGACCATGAAAGAACGGGTATGTCTCCACAGGCCTCTGTATCAGGTTAAGTTAGAAACCAATCACATCAGTTTTACCCGGGCACCGAGCCATAGCAACCTTATTCCGAAAACTTTTTGTCGTTTTTATTCTCAGTACACCCCTGTACTGAATTCGTGGAATAAAGCCGGCATTTCTATGTATTTCTTTAAAAAAGTGTAAAAAGAAAAAAAAATTGCTAGAAACTGCAATCAGCTGATCGCAACTTTGTAAACACTGTTAAGGCGAAGTTTGCATTGGTTATGTGACGAAATCATTGGTTTTTTTTCAATTCTCATGTGTATTTACCAAAGTAAAAACTGTTGTAGGTTGAGTTTAGGTAGCTTGATACATTTCAACCAGATTCATGTGAAAAAAGTTGATAAAAATCTAAAACTTCAAAGCGTCGTAACTCAGTAACGAATCGATATTTTTACATCAAATTTTTTTAATGGGTTCCTACCATCATGGTCTAGCACCCGTATGAGCAGCTGTTCCATTCTCTCATACACCCTGTATATTAAAAAAATATATATATTTAATTACTATTATAACCGCTGTACATAACTACCATAACACAAGCCTAGTTACCCAGTCTGATGCTAAATGACGTGGTGGATTAATCCGAGATTATTATATTGTATAACGTTTAACTTAATCGATCGAAGGAAAATTAAAAATAGTATGTGGGTAATTGGAAAAAAAATGATGCAATTTCGTTATATACTGGAATTTAGAAGAAAATAGTAATAAATGGCACTGAATTTGTTTGATTCACCTTGATTTGCACAAATAGATTTGTATTTTGAATAGCTAGATAGGAATTATTAGGTATTTTGGACTTTGGATTTGAATATTGGTGTATGAATGTAGGATGGACAACTTATCTTTTGGTCGACGTGGCTGCACAGTGTGATACTTTAGTGGTATCACTGCCCGTACTCCTGGAGTCTTGGATGCTCCCCGTCGTTAGAGTGTGTCCTCAGGAACTCTGTGGCTTTAGGCTGCTCACTGGACGGTCCCCTTGTCCCACGCGGTTGGCGTGATCGTTCTTCTTAAAGTTTCTTGAAATCTTCGTAATTTATTGGTATTTTGCTTGTTCTTTTTGATTAGTTCCCCTCATGGGCCACCATGTTCTGTCTTTGGGTAACAGTATGGTGCCAAAATGAAATAAAGATATGCGAATTTACAAATTTTATTACTATTTTAAGTTGACGCTTTGAGAGACCCAAGGTGAATGGAATGACAATGCAAGAATCTACTACAATTAAAGCAAAGCGCCTGACAAAAACTTATTTGCAAAAAATATTAACAATAATAATTAACTTAAAACCTAAGGCGAGCCGCGACAATTATAACATTAGAAAGGTACTTATTGCTGCACTCTCTCTAATGCTTCATCTCTTAAATATTCCGCTTGGGCTTTCAATTCATTTGTCTCATTTAAAATATATTTTATATCTGTTAACTATAGTAATTAAGTCCTAGATTTTTTTAATGTTATAAGAAAGATCAGATCGAATGCCAAATAATGAAATGGTTTTAACGATTGACCAATTTTCCGTTATGCAATTCCCTGTTGAAACCTTTATAAGGCAGAGATAACCGAAAGTGGTAGGAAAACAAAATTTTGGGATGTTATTAAGGATATTTTTATATGATTTTTACGATTTTTTGTGGTTCATTTTTTGTGGTTGTTTTTTGTGTCAAGTGTGACATAAAAAAGTATAAGAATATAAATACTGAACCAAATGCATTAATTATTGCTAAAATTGTTTTAACATAAGTCTCTCGAACTTCTTAAATATCAATTGTTTTCAAAATCAAGATTTAAATACAAAAAAAAGGAATTAAAGTATTTACATGCTAAAACCTAATTATTGGCATACTCTAACCAATGTATTGGCATCGGGTAGACCATATACTGGCACCTTTGCTATTGATCTATATATTTCCTTTGTTTGTAACTTATGTGCAGTGGTTACTGCTGTTATGCTGCATTTTTAAATTGGTACAATAAATAAAACAATATTAAAAAAATCACAATAAGTATATTCATCATAAAATAATTTTCTGAAGCCAACAATTCAAATTCTTAACTTCCTTAGGTAATAATTTCTTATAAACTAAAAAGTAACATTATTCTCTGGATACATTAATCATGGTTTATGTATGTAATAAACAATTTGAAAATACTTTCATTTATTTGTACTTATAAACTAAATAATAACAAGTTATTATTGGCCATATACACATCTACCTATCTACCTATTAATCAGTCTTCAAATTCTGTCAACATTTTCTCTATCTCTACTTCGGTGTACTTTTTTGTGTCCTTCTTTACATTAACGTTTAGGTTCAGATCTATTATTTTTAGCGAATTATCAAAACTATTTGTTTCCTTCGATGTTGATGCAATATTATAAAAATCGGGTGAGAATAATTGCTTTTTTATCATTGCTATTTTCTGTGTCTGCGGGTTTTCAGTTACAAGCTTTGATTTTTTTCCTTCTTTACTTGTTCCTTTTTCACTTGTTTAGTCTTTGGTAAAGTCTTTTTTAATTCTCTTTCTTCCCGTCGTTTCTTAATAGCGTCTTCTTTTTCTTGTTTTATACGCAATTTTTCATTTTCTTTACTTTGCCATTCTGCGGATGTCAGTACAAATGATGTCCTTTCTGTATCTCTATTTCCTTTGCGAATTGGGGTTTTTGGAACAACCAACAAATCTTGTAATTGCACAGGGGTCAGATCAATATTTTTCTTTTGTACTTTATTTTCAGTTCTATTTTTTTCCGTTTGCACTGTTAAAATTTCTTTATTTGGTGGATAGCAAACTATACTGCTTACCACAATTTTATTGTCAGCTTTTTGAGTGTTCTCCTGTGTCTCCGGTATTATATTGGCATCAATAATAGCGTTACCTCCAACATTCGCTAAGAACTTCTCTGCGATGTTCAAATCCTGTGACAGACTCATATTCAAATTATCGTTAGCAATAATCACATCTAAATCTCCAATACGTATGTTAGGATCAATGTCGATGTATTGAGAACTATATTCTGTTGAAATTAAGTTTACTTGCTCTTCTTGGTCACCAGATGTTTTGAAAAAATTCCAAAGATTTCGAAGTATCGTCTCGCAGTGTGTTTTTTGTGATTTTTGTTCTAAACCTTTAATTATATCCAATCCAACTATATTTGTAAATATTTCTTTAGTTATTGTTTTTTCCGGTATAGATTCTATTTCATTTTTTGTGGTATCTTTAGTAGCTGTTGATGATGATCCTAAACATTTCGAATAGTTTATTGACGTAGGATCCCAGGGGTATAATCCACAAGTTTTGAAACCATTTTTAATGGTGTCGGGTTTAATTCCTAAATTGATTGCATTTTGCAATATTGGCACAAATTCTAATTTGGTTAAAGCTTGGGAAGGATGATCTCGTCTCCAATTGAGAACACTCTTCCTGTAGGCACATTTTAATGGAAAAAAGGCAGCCACATCGGCAGGCTGAAGGATGCGAGTACTGTTCGGATACAAGGCTATCAGCACTATTCCTAATTCTGAGCACAGTTCACTTACTTGTAAGGTCATATGAGTTTTATGGCCATCCACAAAAAAAATTATAGGGAACTTTACATTTACTTCTATTAAATGTGGATTAAGAACATTTTTAACGTAATCGTAAAAAACATCAGCCTTCATCCAACCGTTATCACTAAGACCTATTCCCCACTTATCTGGAACTTTTGCAGCAATATCAGTTGGGAGTCTTTTGTAGGGGAAAATTATCATGGGTGGTGTCAAAGCGCCACTTGCTGCAAAAGTAAACATAACGGTAATTGCACTTTTTGCCAGTCCTCTGTCGATTTCGTAAACATTTTTTTCTCCTTTTTCGGCCAACACTGTCCCTGTTTTGGGACATAATAAAAAAATTGTCTCATCACCATTAAACACCCTGTTTGGATCAGAGAGGACGTCAAAAAGACCGTTTTGTTTGAGATATTCTTCTTTTTTGAAGAACCAGCCTTTAATGTCCTTCTCTGCAACATTTGCACTAGCAGCCGTAACTGCCTCTGAAGTTCTGATACTTATTTCAGGATGCCGTTTAAGAAAGAGTTTCATCCACTTTTCCCCTGGCACATTTCCTTTGAAAGGGTTTGATCTTTTAGTGTCTTCCAAAAACTTTGATACACTATACTGTATATCTTCCTTTCTTTTGGGGAAACCTTTTTTGCTGCTTATAATTATCCATTTTACTAGATTTTCTTCCTCTTCTTTAGACAATACAGTTGCTGGACCAGGTCTTGGATCTACTTTGTCAGGATGCTTGCATCGGAATTGCAAGGTTGCACGTGGAACCTCGAAAGTTTTGGCCGCCAATTTTTTACTCATACCTTCTTGAATGGCAGCCAAGTCCTTTTGCAAATTTTCCGGATCATACTTCTTTCTTCGGCTAATTTCTTTTTTCTTCACTAACTTCTTACGTGGCTTCATATTTCCTAAAAACAGTAAACTAATAAAGGAGATGCCAACAATAGGTTTTCTATTGAAGTCCTAATTTTGGCACTAATGCCAAAAATTGGATGCCAACAATAGGTTTTCTATTGAAGTCCTAATTTTGGCACTAATGCCAAAAATTGGATAGTGTTAATATTTTTTTAAATCGGAAATTTATAATGGATTGCACCTATAAACCGTAAGAAATAAGAATCAAAATAAGAAAATATTATAGCCAAATCACACTACCCATTTATTGGCATTGGTGACAATATTAGGACAACACCTGAAAATGAATCTATTTATTGGCACCCCCTTTATTTTCAAAAACTAAACACAAGGAGACAAAATCAAATTTGAATAAATCTAATTAAAATCTTATAGTATCATAAAAAACATTCAAAAACAAATAGGGCATTCGGATCTTTATGCTATCAAGGGATAATATACGTGTCTTACCTTGTGATAAAATTTACAAAATGGCCGATTGTAGACGATAACACACACACTAGATTTCAACTCTATACCGAATTCGCCATATTGCTTTTATTGTCATGAACAGGAAATGCCAGTGACAAAAAATAATTACTCTATGGTTTAGTTTATTTTTTAATATCCCTACGAGCATTGGAATCTTATTATTTGGCAATTAAATTACAGGTGCCAATACATGGGTGGGTGTCAATATTTGGCCTTGTTACCCTATGTGCCACTGCCCGTACTAAAGTGATTATACCTATTTCTGTAAATTTCAGTAATATTAATATTTTTTATATATATTTTGGAATTACAAATAAAACGGTAAAGTATTAGATAACGCAATATTTATTTTTAGAAAAATATTCTTATAGCTAATAATAAAATATGGTGACATCAATCAACTATTAAACTATTCATGAGATTCATAAAACTTATTTTGGCTACATTTTTTGGTAACTATCATTGGTATTTTTTTTATAGATAAAACCCTATTTTACTTATCTAATGTAGTCTCAGTTCTTTGTGTGAAATTAAGTGAAGCAAGGGTAAGCACACAGGAACACTTTACAAGCCGTGCATGAAAACTTGCGTCTTACGTTATTTGTCTTTGTGCTACACAAGCGACATCTGCATGGAGTGTCTGCCTTATCTATCAAGTGTTTTCCAACATCTTGATAACGAATATCATCTTGCACTCCTACAACTTTCTGATAGCTGGTGCTGACAGGAGCTTGCTTCATCTTAGCAATGAAATTGGGTTCGCATGATAGTGTAAAATGGTATGGGTCACTCACCCACCCAACGCCGCGCAGCACTTCCACGGGATCCCGCGACACCTTGATACGCTCTCTCACACACGAGTAGACAATGCTGTGGTGTTTCTTTTTGTATTTTCTCCGAGGGTATTAATTTAGAAGCTAAAATCGTTCACACCAAAACAACAACAAACATATCTAGCTGCCATAATAATCCGTCAAGTCATAGATAATCCTCTGTCAATGTAAACAATAGCCAACCTTCTAAAAAAATTACTACCAAAACAGATGATGCCAGCTTTTAAATAAAATATTTCCTATTTATCCATAAGTATGTAGTGTTGCAAGGTACATAACTAATTTCACTATTTTAATGTCAATCTTAAGAATCTTATATTCGGCCAATTCTGACAGCAGTCGCGTCCCCGCGATATCTTATTTATTATAACAAACCAACAAAATAAAGTATTACAGACATCCTAAACAATGTATTTTAACAAAACTTTAAAATAACTATTGTAATTCTCACAATAAGTTAGGTACAAACCTCAACCAGGGACCTTGTAAGAGCCAACGCAAGGCTTCCCTACGACTTTTACATTTTAGCCACAGAGGCCAATCAAAAAAAATTAAATAAAGTACTTAATTAATTAAATAAAGTACTCAAAATTTCAAAACCTCTACGGACATTATCAATTAATTGGGATTAATTAAGCCTCCACAGGGCATCTCCTTCATTATTGATAGTCACACAGGACTCAGCCATGGGACTATTAAGGCCTGCACAGGGCACTCTCACATTAAATACAATATACTTTAGCCACACAGGACTCTGCCATGGGACTATTACCGCCTCCACAGGCACTCCCACATTTAAATACAATATAATTTAGCCACATAGGACTCGGCCATGGAACTATTAACGCCTCCACAGGGCACTCCCATATTTAAATACAATATCATAAGTTTCAAATAAAAATACAAACCGTTCGCACGTTCGTTAATTATCGCACACAAATATTCAAAATTCTCGTAATTATTATAAACCAATTGTACACTAACTTTCAACATTGTCTTTGTTCATTAATGGTACCTGTTACCAAACCATAGGAACAATAATCATTAAAGTATTATATTTTATAGCTTAACTCATTATGCTATTATTATCTTTACTAAAATAAATTCAAATATTATTTAATAATTGCGAATTTATGTAACTTCAATGTAATTAAATTAGGTCCAATGTAGTTGCATATTCGTGATCTTAGATATCAAAAGTACTTGAATCATTGGTCATCGTCCTCAGAATCGGTGGATATGGGATCATTCGAGTAAACTAACCACGGATAAATCTTATCTACCGAAAATACGTTTTTGTAACTAGGTTTTCCCTTTTTCTTAGTTATTGGAGTATCTTCTACTTAATATCGGTCATTACTCATTACCTAACACCCTTGATATTCTGTACGGTCCATTGCATTTTGGAAGCAACTTTTTGCTCCCTGGATGCAAGGGCTGACCACCTCCTTCTCTTTCTACTCGCACTAAATCACCTATTTTAAATTCTTTCGCCTCTTTTCTTGTTTTATCAAACCGAATTTTCTGTTTTTCCTGATTAGCTTTCGTAGTGTCACAAACTTCTTTTCTCAACAAATCTCTTTCTTGAACTGCCTGAGCATCTGAAACTAAGTGATTTAATATTCCGTCGCATGACCCAACTCCCGATACCCCAAACAAGATCTCTGCTGGGGACTTTCCTGTGGCCTTATTATATGTATTATTTATCCCCCGTTGCACTGTTTGTACGACATTATCCCATTCTTTTCGGGTTTACCGTGATTACTTGCAGTAATGCATCGACTATTGTGCGGTTATATCTTTCTATTTAACCATTAGCCCTTGGTGTAGCCACAGCATTGAGAATATGCACTATACCCTTTTCTTTAACAAACGATTAAAACTGTTTACTAGTAAAACTGGTACCACGATCTGTAATTAATCGTCGTGGAACAGCAAATAATGAGAAGTATTCTTCAAATACAGTAATTGTTGTTTTAGTCTTACAATCTCTGACCGGTTTAATATAAATGTATTTAGAAAATGAATCAATAATAGCAAGAATAAAACAATTACGGCGTTTGCTCACAGGAAACTGCCTACAGTGATCGGCATCTATCGTATCAAAAGGTTGATCTGGCTTCGTAATAGGATGTAACATACCCTCCTTTGCTCCTCCCGGTAATTTATTATGAGCACAATGCATGATTTACAATATTTCTTAATGAACTTTCGCATATTTTTGAACCAATATACTTTCTTCACCCTTTCGTATGTTTTATCAAATCCGAAGTGCCCTACTTGATCATGATTACGCCGTAGAATTTGCCATCTAACGGATTTGGGTACTACCCATAAAAGCTGGTCTTTAACAAATTATTCTTTATTTCAATAACATTGTCTAAGGCAGGGTCTTTAAGTATATCCATAATCCTTGTTAATTCTGAATCAGCTTTCTGAACAGTATGCAGCCAGTTATCATCTACTCCTATCCCTATAGTCATAACTTGAATCTCATCACGATTGCCTGGGTCTTCAATATTTGCAGGCTGTCTGCTCAAAGCATCTACATGAGCCATTTTTGACCCCGGGCGATACTCTATAGCAAAAACATATTCTTGCATCGCTATA
This sequence comes from Idaea straminata, assembly GCA_951213275.1. Lineage (NCBI taxonomy): Eukaryota > Metazoa > Arthropoda > Insecta > Lepidoptera > Geometridae > Idaea > Idaea straminata. The sequence continues at coordinate 3,190,098 of OX577862.1, forward strand.
TACCACCTAGCCACTCGCGGTATTAGATCTTTCTTCAACATTGTGCTGCGTACAGCATTTCAGTCCGTAACTAATTTAAAATGAACTCCTAAAATATACACGCGGAATCTGTTTAATGCCACTATGACAGCAAGGGTTTCCAGTTCATATGAGTGAAACTTCTGGTCCTCTGGGGAAGTTTGTCGGCTATAATAAGCCACAGGCTGGGAACCCTTACCCTCATCTTGTAAAAGTATGGCACCAATACCCCACTTACTCGCATCTGTATGAACTTTCAATTCAGCTCTTGGATTGTACAGTGTAAGGACGGATCTGCAAATCAAGTTTTCTTTTAGCTTATTGAACGCTTCTATTTGATTCGGACCAAAATACCATGACTCATTTTTCTTGGTAAGTACAGTGAGGGGTCTGGCTATAAGTGAGAAATTCTTGACAAATTTTTTGAAGTAGTCCCACAAACTGTCTAACTTCATGGACATTTTTTGGTTCCGGGAATTTTGCCACTGCTTCTATTTTATGTTGTCCGGGTCTAACGCCAGCCTCTGTTATCTCGTAGCCCAAATAATCTATCTGGTCTTTAAAGAATGCGCATTTATCTAAATTTAAAGTTAAATCTGCCGATGTAAGCATGATGAACACTTCTAAAAGTGCTAACCCTTCCTCGATACTTTTAGAAGGTAACAACAGGTCATCCATATAAGTGTTATAAGTGCTTATTTTTTTCAGCAACAGGTATTTGATAATAGCCTGATGCAAGGTCTAAACTGCTAAAAAATGTATTACCCCCTAACTAAAGAATCTAGCTTATCCTCAATTCTCGGTAAAGGATATTTATCCTGTAGTGTTTTCCTATTAAGAGCTCTGTAATCTACACAAATTCTTTTTTGACCATTCTTCTTAGTCATGGGCTTGCATATGAAAAGGTCTTATTATTAATTTTTTTTAAATATAATTTTTTTTTCCCAAAAATATGTTTGAGGCAATTTGCAATTTTTATATGTTGCAGTGTAATGCCTAATGAATACAAAAAATAAATAAGCCAGACGATTTAGTCGGGGTTTTAACATTGCCGGACGCGTGCTAAATTATTTTGCAAAAATGATATAAAATATATTTGAGGCAGCTTGAAATTTGAATATAGTATTATTTATAACTAAAAAAAATATTCTCAACAAGACATAATTTTGGTGGGACTTTCTACCTGCCAGGTGATCTAACAAATTATGGATAGGTGCGAGTGAGGCAAGCTGTAGTGTGAGAGAGCGTTTATCGGCAGCTGTCTGCGTTCTTGCTTGCCGCGTTACTATTGGCTCTGGCGAGGCCACGTGACTTACAATAGCCATGCGGTTTCTGGTCAGAATTTCTGAGTAAAGAATATAAAATTTTGTGAATTTGTGCTAAAAACAAATTGTGTTGATTTGTGTGTTAAAGGGACACTTTTTTGTGGTATATTAAAACCATAAAAAAATTGTAATTTAGCCAATTTTAATACAAATTTGAACGTAATGAATTACTTAAATATTTGACATTGCTGCAAAAATTTTGGTTTTTTTTCAAGAGAAGTTTTTTTTTAGAAAATTTTAACTTTTGTTTTAAAATTTTTTGTATAGGATTCATATTTTTGCCGATACATCCAAAAGTAAAGAAATTGTTTTTTTTTTGTGACAGTATTCTAACTTAAAATTTTTATAGAAATTGAATATTTTTTCATATTATTAAAATTAATAAACGGTATTAAAGAAAGTAATGATAACAAAAATATACAATCGTAAAACCAGATTTATTAAAATATAATAATTCTTTACTTGTGTAATTATTTTAAGTACAAAAAAATAAATTTTATTCTTTCCACGTCAGAAATAAATTATCATTCTTCTTCTGTGGATTCTCCTTCACCAGAGCTAGCAAAATCTTCTTCGGATTAATCTGTGTCAGTTCGGCTACCTCTTCATCATCTGCAAAAAGTAATAAATATTTATTTATTTAATTAATCACAGAAATTCGAATGCAGCAGTTATTAAAGATAAACCATTTGTTCTCACCTGAAGTAGGATTTCCAACATTAGTATTTTTATGTTCCTCATGAACAACAGCGTCGAATACTAATTGCGGCATACTCTCTCCGTCAAACCAGTGAAAATCTAGCGTATCCTCATTAAGTGTCCAACCGTTTCTGTTAGGTGTCAAAGAACTGGGGAATCGCAAATATGAATTTCTCCAAATACTTGTTATATATTGAGTTCTTAAAAGATGTTGTAATTCAGCTTTGCATGGAGGTAAAGTAGAAGGATCACAATTTTTCAATTTACAATTTCAATGTGTCTTTACGAATGTCGGTAGGTAAATCAGCTCTATTTATATTGACAGTGGCAGTAGAATGAATGCCATTGTCATAAAGGTATTGCATCAAGGGATATGAGGCAAAAAAATTGTCGAAAGCTACATGCGCTGGAACTTTCTCTTCAATCAGAGTACTTGTCAAGGATTTGACCACATTAGCACCCAGACCTAATTCCGGTATATTGTTCTCATTTTTCCCAGTGTAAATCTAGAATTCAAATACATAACCTGTAGAACTATCTGCACGAACCCAAACTTTGAAGCCACTTTTGATAGATTTAGCTGGCATATATTGTTTCAAAGATGATATACCTTTGAAACGTATCAAAGCTTCTCTTTGACAAGCAGTGTTCAACATTTCTAATAGAGGCCGAACTTTATACAATTTGTCATAATCAGGACTTCTTTTCGGGGGGGTTTTGGAATTACCATTCAAGTGAAGGCTCTCTAAAAATTTTTTGAATCTTTTACTTGACATTACTTGAGCAATTTCGTCGACTCTAAAAAATGGATCACTAGACCAATATAGATCTATGGATGGTAAAACGTGAATACCCATCAGAATAATAATTCCCAAATATGCTTCAATATCAGACTTTGTAACCGGTTCCCAATGTAAAGTCGGTTTCTGGGAGGCATACAGATTAGTTAGCTCTACTATATGATCAATCACTTCTGCCGAAAAATATCCCGAAAAATAAGCTATTGGAGAAGTCCTGCTTAGAAAGAAAACCTTAGGTTTCAAGGTAACTTCATCATATTTATCTGCATATGGCCTGTCCGGCCACACACTACCTTTTTTTCCAGTCATTATCATTCTCATCACCTGAGGAAGAGTCATCAAAAGATTCTGAACAAGACTCCGAAGTATTTCGTGATCGTACTCGTGGAGATCGGACTGGTTGCAATATTTCGTCGTTGCTGTCTTCAATATTGGGTACTCCTACATTAGGATCTATATTTTCTGTATTTTTACTGTCATAAGAAGGAAGGAAACTCACAGGGCTACGACTTGATGGTCAAGGCGTTGGACTTTCTCGATCTTGAAAAATATTGCAATCTTCCAATGCCGCACGTATATCTAAACAAGGTTCCACGCCATCATCACCCTCGTACTCATCTACTGAGTCAGCTGGATCTTCAGGAAGTCCAAATATCAAGTAAGATTTCCGGATTATAATTAATTCTGACTATTTGAGGGTCATGGTTGGCTGTCATCTGCGCCCATATTTGTGTGACGAACCTGTGGAGGACGTTTTTTAACATTTAATATAGGTTATTTAGTATGTCTTTCCCTAACTTGAATGGATACTACGTTTCATTTCACCTGTAACTTTTGCTTTTTGAAGCTTTGGTTTATCCTTACCCCGTCTCTTATTTACTGCTTTTGTATAGATAGTTTGAAAAAGTGATGTTTCTTCACCGCCTAAGTTTTCTAAATTTTATAAAGCACTGAGGTTCTATTATTATGGTCTTTAATAAGCTGTTGTCTAAATGGTTTTCAAAAATATATATCAAAGGTGGAATTTAATTCTGTGTTACCAAAAACTACTTCAAAGGGTGTTAAGTCTGCTGAGCTATGGATTGTATTATTGTAGGCTATTACTATATAATTCATGACTGACAATGAGTCTGTATGGTTGTGATCGTATCTAGCTAGTCTGTATATTTCTGTATTTGTTATTGTAGTATTTTAGAATGAAAACGCTCTACTATACCCAAAAAGTTTGGGTTGCAGATATGTAGTTTCCCTCATAAGATCATTATTGAACTCAGTATCTGGGTCACAACTAATTTTCTTAGGTATGCCATAAAATGTAAAGTACAGTACTCACTCGCTAATCCGCCATCATAAAATCCTAACCATCGGCGGATTACTGAAAACGGCGGATTATAATGTATAGGAACAATAATTGAAAACTAAAAACAAAAATGTGTGCTTTATTTATATATTTAAGAAATCAACAAACATAAATCTTTTATTAAAGTAATTACTCATTACAATTTCGATTTTGCTTGTTTTTTACCAAAATATATCTTCTTGATAACTTCATCACGCATTTTACGTAAATTTGCAACCATATTATCGCATGACTTTCCATTTTCATGGGCCCATTTAATACAAATATCTACGCTATTCAGGGCATCTTCAGATTTGACAGTGCTGACATCATGAAACATGACTTCTTCGTCTGATGAGTTGTCCGGTTCAACAGTATCATTTAAAAGCTCATCGTCAGTTAAATGAGGCTCATATATTTCAAGGTTTTCTTCACACCAACCTTCAAGATCTTCGCGTGTTAAGCCCGCATTTGGAATTGTTGCTAATCGTATTAGATCTTGTAAGGGTATCAGATCTTCTTCTTCCTAACTCTCGTCATCTTCGGTAATAGAAGGCCACAATTTTTTCCAAGATGATTTGATAGTTCGTTTTTCTACTTCATCCCATGCATCAGAAACTGTTACAACTGCGTCTTTGATATTCAATTGTTTCAAAGTTTCAGAAATTGTTTTCATCATTTGTATGACGTTTTGATCCATCGGTTGGATAAGAGGCGTACAGTTAGCCGGCAGGAAAAATTGTTTTATAGAGCCATCATTAGATGATAATTCATCGTTTGGGCCGTGTCCAGGTGCATTATCTAGGACAAGAAGCGCTTTTTGCGGTAAATTTCGCGACTTTAAGAATCGTTTCACGTCAGGCACGAAATCATGGTGAAACCAGTCGTAAAATAATTCTTTGGTTACCCATTCCTTATTTTGACTCTTGTAAACGACTGGAAGGTTGACATTCTTGAATGGCCTAGGGTTTTTAGACTTTCCAATAACTAAAAGCTTCAGCTTATGACTGCCAGTTGCATTGGAACAAGGCATAACAGTTATACGTTCTTTGGACACTTTTCTGCCTGGAGCAGACGTTTCACCTCTATGAACGTATGTTTTTGTTGGTAAAAGACGCCAAAACAAGCCAATTTCATCGGCATTATAAACTTGATCGGCTGTCAAATTGAGTTCTTCAATTTTATTTTTAAAAACGTCTATAAAAGGTGAAATAGCAGCCTCATTGCTGGACAACTTCTCTCCAGTTACAGTTAGCAGTCTGATGCCAAATCTTGCTTTAAACTTAGAAAGCCATCCTTCACTAGATCTAAAATCATTATTTTTAATAATTTTCTCATAGAAATGAAGTGCTTTCTGCCGCAACACATCAGCAGTTATCGGTGTGTGACGTCGACGCTCTTGCAAAAACCATGCAAAAAGCGTTTCTCCTAACTGTGGGTATTCACCAGTCCTCATAGTTTGACGTTTCCCTATTCCAGATTCTGCTGTAGTGACATAATTTTCAATTTTATGTCTGTTCTTTCGAATGTCATAAACCGTTGACCGCCCGATATGAAACTGATTTGCAATGTCTGTAAAAGGCACACCACTATCCACTTTTTTTTTCAAAATTTCCATCTGAGTTTCATTCTTTCGTTTTCTGGATTGTTTGGGTAATGACGACGCCATTTTGACGGTTTACTTCACGAAACGCAGCGTTAAATGCGCGCGTGACCTTTCACCCGAGATGTCGTGGGCGGACCAAAGAGTGTTTGCTTAGCTTAGCACCGCCCGGCGGAGTATAGAAAGTATTTATTATAGCGGCTACGGTTTCCTGCGTGTTTGGCCAGTAATCATTTCGTCTAATACGCTTGATGGTTTCAGAAATACCACGATGACAAGTTTTTCCATCGTTTTCCACTACGGCCTTTTGTTCTAACTCGTCTTCTAAAAGATTGCGCGTTGAGTACATTCGTAAAAGTTAACTGTTCCCTTTTTAAACAATGAAATTATTACGGTAGCAAAATCTTTTCTATGTTGTGGATTTTCAAAATAAATAAAGTACTTTAATTTTGGTTTAATATATTAATTAAGTAAAAAGTGTAGATAAACATAATACATTAGGTTGATTTTTTAAAGGGTATTTAAAAATCTGCGTCAGGCTCGTCTTCAACAATATCCGGATCTGTGTTTCTGATGTTATGATGAGTCGGTAAGTTTGTATAAAAATTATGAAAAACATTGGGAATTAATGAAAAAAGGGATAAAAGATCACGTTTTTTTTCTACTGATATAGGAAGTAACTCGTTACTGATGATTGGAATTACTTCAGGTATCGGTATTTGGGTGCCCCTTCGTTTTATATCAAATGTTTTAAATGGAGCCTCTGTGTCCAAGACGTCTTTGTTTAAAATAAGGCCAAAATTTTTTTCATATCTTAACCATCGTTTTTCTAGCCATTTGAATTGATTCCCATCTGCATCTTTGTATCTCAAAACCAAGGGACCTTTTAAAAGGGAAGCAAAATCTAAAAAATCTGCCTGTGTCATTGCATAAGTTTCAAATTTAGGGCTGCTGGATTTTATCAGTTGAACCCAGTCATGGGGGTGATATATCTGCAATTTTGTTCTTTTTTTTTTTCAATAATACCATGATCAGTATCGACCTCTAAATGACTATGCCCAGGAACCATGAACTTATGATCTATTTTATCTATGTGACTGTTTTGTACAGCCCATGTGAACATAGAACTCATATGGGAATTACGATTCTGTCCTGCACATGTGTCACAATAAAATATTACATGTTTTGTATGTAAAGGTACATGAAGTTGTAAGTGTTTAAATAAACAAGATATAATCTGGTTTGCACCTCGAGCTGCAATTGTTTCATACCATACATAACAGACTGACTTTCCAGTTTTATTATTGTGAACTGTTAAGTTGTATGTCCACAACTGTTGTTTATAAAAAGCCACAGATGATGTTAACGCTGGAGTTGGCAAACACTGTTGCAAATCGAACGTATAAACTTGCAGATTTTCGTCCTGCTTGCACAGATTGATGTCTTTTGCTTTTTCAGAATATCCTTGATCTCCTAACATTTTGTGCTGATCATGTTCATTAATCAAAATATTCTTAGCCTGTTCATCCTCAGTGCATTGAATTTTCATATCAAACTTATCACAAGTGAAACATGTATCAGCTCTCGGTTTTTTAAAAGCTAAATTCAATTTTTTGAATTCCTGGCTGTAAATTTTTATAGAAGGTGCATTTAGGTGGCCTTTTTTGTATAATTTATACATTTCCTGTAAAGTAAGATGTGATGGCAGGTACCTCTTTGATGTGCTCTTTCTTGTGTAGTGGCTTTCGTAGGATGGAAATGATAAAATGTGGTTCTTGATTTCTTCTCGAATCGAATCTGAAATTGTATGTTTCGGAACAGTATTTTTACCACGCATATCATCCGTTTGTATGCCAGCTGTAGATGATCTCTTTTTTTATTTCTTATTTCTTATTTCTTATTTATTCGGAAAGCAGACAGTGAGCTATTCAGCATATGATATATAAAATTAATTCTACACACCATTTATGAGCTTTCGCATATAGACTCTAAACAGTTGCAATATCACATCAGTCCGACAAACATACGTACCAAACACCAAGTACCATCACAATAACAAAAAATAAATACTTAAACAATATCATAAAATTAATAATACTTATATATGTATATACATTAAGAAAACGAAACGGAAAAAAGAAAACAAAACAAAGAAAGAACACAAATAATTGCTTACAACCAAAACTAAATGAAAAAGAGAAAACAAATAATAAAATAAAGAAAGCAACAAAAAATAGATTAAAAAGAGTTCACCAAGTTAGGATGCAGCACTCAACCAGTCCTTAGTCAAGTTGTTACGGAAGCAACTAGGTGAAGAGTTAAATAAGTCTAGTTCATGATCAGTGGGCAGCTCGTTGATAAAACCTGCAGCTCGATAGAAGAAAGAATGTTTCCTATATTTTGTTCTACAAAATGGTACATGCAAAATATCAATTTTTTTTTTAAGCTCTCTGACGGGTAGCTTTGGCAAGTTAAGCACAATCCGCGAGAGGAGGTCCGGAGAATCCACTTTTGACTGTGCTATTTTAGCATAAAATGTAACATCAGCAATTTTACGTCTTAACTGAAGAGGTAATATATGTTGTCTCTTACACCTGGCATCATAATCATCATCAAATCGCTTACACTTAAACTGTAAATATTTAAGAAATCGCTTTTGAATACTTTCAATTCTATCAATATACACCTTATACTGCGGGTTCCATACCTGAGAAGAATACTCGAGAACGCTTCGGACATAAGAACAATACAATACTTTAACGGGTTTAATAGAAGAAAACTGAGAACATGTTCGTTTAATAAAACCAAGAGATTTATTAGCCTTATTAACAATTTTGTTAATGTGGGCCTCATAGGTTAGTTTAGAATCATGAGTAACACCTAGATCCCGGATCTCATTCACTCTCCGAAGTTGGCAACCTTTAATTTTATAATTGAAGTAATCTAAATTTGGTTTTCGGGTAAAAGATATTACGTTACATTTATCAACATTAAGGTCTAGTTTGTTATGAATACAATAGTTTTCAAATCTGTTCAAATCATCTTGTAATTGTTGTAATTGTTAAGCCCACTGTCTTTATAAAGTTGTCGCTTTCATCTAAAACTTTCAATAAGCATTCTCGACAAACAGGTTCACGTTTACCATGTATCATAGTAAAATATTTATAAGTTTCTGTTCTAAATTTTTGTTTTTCTGGGTCAGCCGTCCTTAATCTCATTGTTTTTTTATCTTCATTTTCCATTAAAGAAGCCATGTAAGCAGATCTTTTAGAATGAGATCTTAAAGTCCAATACTCATTGAAAATAGCTTGTCTATTGTTAAGTGAAATACGTTCCTTTCATTTCATCCTACAAACGGGTAGTTCCTTCATCTTTCTTTCAGAAATGGTTTTTCCTTTTAGTGTTTTGTAAGACTGGCCACGGTTGCGTTTTTGTTTTTTCTCTTCTTTTAATGTGCGAAGATTTTTAATTCAGGCACTTCATCCCCAACAGGTGCTTGCACTTGAGGTTCATCCGGACTTGAACTTAAGTCACGTGCGTCTTCCACCGGCTGATAATGTGGATCTAAAACTGAATCGTCGCTATCAAAATCTAAGCTTGGGGTCAATGAACGATTTGCAATAACTGATCCAAAAGATGTTGATGCAACTGGTTCGGGCTCTATACTATGAATATTATAAGAGGTAGACACTTACATTACATTGCTCATTTTTAAACGTCTAACTAAGATAAATCTAGATATAGAATAATCAGTCATATAACACTTATTTTCACGTCTTGGTTCAGTCTTGAGACATTCAAATAACAGGTTTCTCATAATTAAATAATATTTTTAGAAGAGGTATTTTCAAAAATGCTAACACAAATTTAGGGACATATAGGTAAAGCCAGAGAATTTTTTCTCTGGTGTTACCTATATGTCCCTAAATTATAACGTCTGAGAATCATCAATAGGTAAATCTAAAATATTTTAACAACAGCAATACAACAGCTTTTTAGGTAATATTTAAAACGAAACAATAAACTTACATTAAACAAGATCGATAAATTAAAAATAATTAGATCAAAAATCAACAACAACAATCATAACAAAGTCATAAATCAACAAAAGCATACTACATAATTCTACTATTACTACTTGTATTGAAAAAGATCGTCGCTTATTTTTTCTCAAAAACATCAACCGAATTTTTAAACTTATAATAAGATCTGTATCCTTTCTTTATTACTTCTGGTACCGGTCCAAACTTTGAGAAATCTATGCCACAATAACTATTACCTTTAAGTTTCGATCGCAGTTTTGAAAATTCTCCAGTTCCAGTTTCATAGCCATAAGCAATTCGACTTCCACCTTTCTGGTAAGCTCGGATGAGAGGTAGAGCGAAGACGGCCTCACCAAATGTGATGGTAGCGGGGTAACTCTATATTGCCCGCATGGTACCGGTAGTTTTTGTATAATATCATCATAATCTACGTAAGAAATATCCTTATCATCCAATCGAAAAAGCTTGGTATTTTCATGCATAAGTTTTAAAACCATTACTTTTATTTCTCCGTCTTCCTCAATTTTAGTCAACGCATTGCATACATAACTGTATTATTTTTGCTTGGATATAAATTTAGAAGCCCCTCTAGTGCTGCTACCTATGAATTTCTTCGAACGTGGCTTTTGTGATTGCCCGACTTGTTAAGGGTTTTCACCGCATTTACCAGACCAGTTTTGAGTTGACCTTGCCTTTAGTGACGCTTGATTGTCGTGAAGAAAGTATATGGTCTTGTTCTCTACACTCATTTTCATATTTTCCTATGCGCATGCTATGATGGCATACATCTCTGCCTGGAAGACCGTAGTGTATTGACCCAAACTACTCTATAGTTTTAAGGATTCTGAGTAAATACCTGCTCCAGTACCCAGATTCTTTTTAATCAGAAATTAATTGTAAATCTAAACATTTAGATTTTTTTTAAATTCTTCTAAAAAATATTTCTGGTAAAATGCAGTTTTTAATAAAAAGTAACTAGCTTTTTGACTATTTCTTGAATAAATTCTTGATAATAAATTCATCTTGATTTACTTCGAGTACAGTAACAGGTTTGCATTGGTGAGATGTAGCACATAAAGTAACATTTATTCATTTTTGTCGCTCTTAGCTGTTCCTGCACCTGTAAGCAAAATAAATAATTTATGTACAACCCTATATATCCTCCATGTGTACAACCTATTCTTGTGCATTTCAATACCAAAAAAAGAAAATAATCCACACTAATATCATAAAGAGGAAAGAAGGAAAAGATGTTTTGTTTGTTTGTAACGAATAGGCTCCAAAACTACTGGATTGATGAAACTTGGTATGAGGATACATTGATTCATTGGGAATAACATAGGCCTGTTTATCCTGCTATTCCCACGGAATCGGGAGTCATATCCTATAAAAATGTTGTCATGGATATTGTCACGAACCTGGTAGTAGTAAGGCTTCGTTCACACGGCATTGTCCTGCACGTTTTTTTCGTATTCGTTTTTTTAACGTACAATCATCCGGGTCTTCACACGGTAAATTATCATTCGTGTAAAAGACGAATAGCCGCAGTCTTCACACAGTTGTCACAGCGAGTAGATAATTACTTTCGAATGTCTGTTGAAAGTTTTGAAAAGTTATTAACTCGACTGGAAAATTCAAGCCTACCAAAATCAAATACGAATATGCGGAAATGCATTAGTACTAAAATGAAATTAGCCATCTGTTTAAGGTAAGTACACAAATAAAAATACACAGGTTGTGATTATTTAAGTTTTATTAATGTTAATTATTATAATTAAAAAAATATAAAAATTTAAATTTGACCAATTTTACTATGGTATATTCGTGTTTCGTATTAAAAGACATTGTAATCAATATCCGTGTAGTTAGAATAGCAGGATTCGACAGAAGACGGACTTTGAAGAGAAGCTGCTGTAGTTCATTCTACAGAGGCTGGACTTTGAAGAGAAGTCGTTGTAGTCATGTTTGTACTAATAGAATTTGTAGCTTCTTGTATATTACTATTTTGGTATTGTTGTGTAAAATATCCTCTGTGAACTGATGACAGATTGAAAGACGACGATTCACGAATTTGGCGACTGTTTTTAATTTTTTTCATTAACTGTAACACACCCATTTGGAATTCAAGGACTTCATCATCGTCATACTTATCTAATGATGGTAATATCCCATTAAAAATTGAAAGATGCCGATTCATTGTTTTAGGTTCGTTATTCGAATAAGAATCCATAAATTTCATCATCTTCGCATCTACAGGACTAATCATATTCTTTAGAGATCTTTTAAGTACACGATTAGGTATTGGGCTCTTTGCCGCCATTGTGTCATGTGTCTCTATAGAGTTTGTTTCCAATGTTTCATTTCCACCCTCAGAATTTTTTTCTGGTTTTCGGATTCTGTGTTATTATTGGATTCCGTGTTGTTATTTTCGGTAGTAGCATTATTTACTGTCTTTTTAGGTTCTATTACTTTCTGCAGAAAAGATAACTGTTTACTATATACATAAGGCTTTGCTGTTTTGGCGCCACTTCCTGAGCTTTTCTGATCTTTTATCTTTTTATACGATCGATTATAATTATCTCTTATATGAGTCCACCGTTGAATAATCATTTTAGCTGTAAAAGACAAGCAAAAACGGTAAACAAAAAAGTAATACTGTTAGCGATTTATTTAATTAGAATATCGTTGATTTATTTGTTTGATTTAATTAAGTAAATAATAACTTATTGCAATTATAAAAACAAAAAAAGATTGTTGGCTTTATGGCAAATCGGTCGTTGCCTGAATAAAAACATTTAAAAAAAAGTTACAATGGCCGCGCTCTTCGCAGCTGACGGTAATTCTGTGTGCGGCGTCTTGCAATAATTATTGTCAAGGATTGTGTAATATTAAAGTAAATAAGAATCTAAAGAAAATAAAAGGATTTCACTGACTGCAAGAGGTTTTATTAACAGTCAGAAGAAGGGTAAGCCCGTTGAAGAACGCCCAAAGGTATGTGTTGACTATTTTTCTATGTAAAATCTACGAGGTTCGTTAACATGTTCAAAATTTTATATATATCTACTCGACGTTTATGTTCTGGAGTATATATAACTAGATAATACAAAATAGGCAAATATCTACCACCAGATAGACAGTGGCCTTCATTAATATAGTTTAACATTTTGTCATACAAAAATATATCTACCTACGTAACATACGAGTTATAGGTAGGTCTAGCTAAGGTATACCTTTAAGAGGATATTTACGGAATGCGATCCATCGGCAAATAATATGATATAGGCGTTTGTCTATGTAAATACTAGAATACCTATAGCTAGCGTTAGTGAGCACGGGTGCTTGGTGTGACATTTGCCGCCGATTTAATGCGCAAACAATGATCACCCGATGGAGTCTCCGACCCTTGTTATAGATGCATTCATAATATTAGGTATCACCAATAATGTGAAGATTTAACAACATTAATTTGTTATTTGCCTAAATATGGTAGATAAGTAGATGAGTTGACCTAAAATAAAAATAAAATGACAGCGCTTGTGCTAGCTACTAGTATATTATACCTAAATACACACATTAGTAGGTAATTAGGTACCTATACCTATTTTGATTTTATCCTCCTATCTAACTTTTACATTTGGGGTAATATGCACTTATTTAATGACTATTAATATTGTAGTATATGGTATATGTAGCGTAATAAAGATTTATATATATGTACATACAAACAATCGTACCTAGTTAAATCTGCCAAGCTACTTACGCCCCTTTATATGATATAAAATGAATTATAAAACGATAATAACACAAATAAAAGTAAATATTTCCATATAGTTACTAACTAATAATATATTAAAAAAAAAAATGAAGTGTTACGAGAGGTGAAGATGTAGTGAGAACTATTGAGTAAGAACTTATTTTGTTCACTTTCTGTATCACTAATGAATGTATTTTGTTCCGTTCTCTTCCATCTAATACCTACCTATTTTAAAATGCTAACCAGTCTTCACCATTACTATTCCCTACCATATAATACTATAATGTCAGAAAGAAGTACCTATACTCCACCTTTCGAAGCCAATATGCAAGGTAGGGCAACGACTTCCCGTAAGTCAAGAAGCCCTTTTCGTCCTGAAAGGACACGGAAGCGTCGCAGATCTCATTCGCGAGACAGTTTGCCCAGACGAGTTCGCAAAACCCGGCATAGTTATCGCAGTCGATCTCGCCGTGATAGGTCTATGTCTACCTCTAACGATGACAGGGCATCTCGAAAGAAGACATATTATACGGCACCGTCGTCGTAGCACCCGTTCTCGTCATCGTCATGATCATGGCACGCGATTAAGAAGCACGAGTGACAGCTCTTTGCAAACATCTTCGGATAGTGAAACACTATCCTCCTTTCACAGTCGTTCACGATCTGAAATACGCACTGCTAACAAAAGAAAACGCTCTAGACATACCTCTAAACATAGGAACGAAGGACGATCACGCCGACGCTTCCAGTCTCCAGAAAATTATGACGATAGGGATTTATATAAAAACCTGGCAAAGGTATTAAGTAAGGAGGGTAATTTTCAAGGTGCTCATAACATCTTACCTGACTACGACCCTGATGCTAATTCTCAAAGCGCTGCTGATTGGATACGCAAGGTAAATCAGACTGCGACTGTGTATGGATGGAGTGATAAGCAGATAATATATTACGCTATTCCCAAGTTAGCTGGAAACGCTAAAAAGTGGTACCAGAGTAGAGACTCCGTGAATCTGACGTGGAAACAATGGCAACGTAAAATTTTGAAAAATTTTCCCGATGATAGAAACTATGCAGATCGGCTTTATGAGATGTTAAACAGGAGATGGAGACGCGACGAAACATTAGAAGAGTACTACCATGATAAGGCTAAATTTGTGAAAATGTGTGGTATAACAGGCAGAAATGCAGTTGATTGTATAATCAATGGTATTACCGACAATAGTATTAGGCTGAATGCACAAGGGTCTAGCTTCGTACGACCTTCTCAGCTTTTAAAGTATTTACGTAGAATTTCGAAGAAGGAAGCTGTCAATTCATTAGCTAGGAAACCCATACAATCTTTTAGACAGCTACAGCCATATGAAAATAAAACTGATAATCGTACCGTAAATGCTTCGTTTAAACCTGGAACTGACGTACAGACAAAGAAAACAATGCGTTGTTTTAATTGTTCGGAACTTGGTCATATATCAAACCAATGTCCAAAACCCAAAAAGAAATGTGGACAATGTTCACGTCTGGGACATCTGTCGCATCAGTGTCGACTAAGCACCAATCGTCCATCTCCACAAGTCCAACAGAATTTAAACGATATCCAAGTTGACGATACCAAAAATGTCCTAAATATTAATCATGAAGAGAAATCAAATTGTAAGTATTTCAAATCTGTTAAGAGTTAACGGCACCCAGAGGTCGGGTTACATAGATTTTGGTAGCCAATGCACTCTTCTGAGGCATACGGTCGCGATCGAATCTAATCTTGAAATGAAAACATCTCAATTACCATTACTAAAAGGGTTTGGTTTAGGCACTGTGACTCCGATTGGTCGTGCAACTGTAGAAATCGTAGTTGACGCTGTTGTAGCAGACGTAGAGGTTTTTGTAGTGTCTGATAACTTGCTAAGCACAGATATCTTAACAGAGATGTGAAAAATAGTTTAGTAAAAGTATTTAAATATAAAATGCAAATGCATAGTTGCTAGCACTATTTCAAATAGAAATACAAAATAGTTTTGAATAAAAGTATTTAAATACAAAATGCAAAATACGTATTTTTAAAATAGGTTTTGAAAATAAAATACATTGTTAAGCATAACCACTTTTATTTATTGAACTGATTTTAAAACTAGTATTTGTTCAAAGAGTTCATCTTTCATGTTCCGCCTATGGGGCCTCATAATCATTCCACCAAATGAAAATAGTCGTTCTACAGGGGCAGAACTCGGTAAGCAGGTATTATATTTAAGGAAGAGTTTTTTTACAGTAGGATACCTGTTCAAGGATTCTAAGGTATTGTCTTCATCTTTTAAATATTGTAGTGTTTCCAGATCTATTGTAGTTGTATTAACATTATCACTGGCTGCTGAAGAATCAGAGTCCTCAACAAACATATAATAAGATTCTGTCCTTTCCTTCTTTTTATAAGAGTCAGTATGTTGGGAACTCTTTTCGTCTTCTTGTTTTATCTTTCTCACTTCTGAAACAAATACTTCTTTGATGTATTCTCTGTTGGCTTTTGGCACCCATTTCATTTTGAAAAAGGGATAAGATACTGATGCTATTATGACATCTTTTGCTTTTGGCTCTTCTAATTTATAAAATCTCTCAAAACGCCTATTAAGACTTTCTGTAATAACATCTATTAATACATCACAATATGTAAGGTTATCCATTTTCAAGCTGCTTAGAATTCTTTGCATTCTCATCAGTTCTGGTATAAGACATCCATAGTAAGTATCTTTGTCCCCTTCTAAACTTCTGATGCCATCAGCAATAGGCTTTGAACAGCTTACATATTCAAGAAGAAATTGAATTTCAATTTCTTTAAAAATAGGCAACCCTAGTTTCTTAAAAGTTTCATTTAGGGTACCCTTGACTGCCAATAGATCTTGAATGCAATTATAGTATGAATTCCATCTTGTTGGACATGGATAAGTAGGGGATTTTCCAGTTGATTCCAGATATATTTCACAGGCTTTAGGGGACCTCGAACATAGATTCCAAACTGCTCGACATTTTGCCATAGCTGTATCATACATTTTTTTGTATGAATTACTTTGGGATCTAGCCTTATCCATATCTTGTGAAGCTATTAAATGTAATGTGTGTGTGGCACACCTTTCATGATTAGGCAGTTGCAAGTGTTGCAACTCATCGAATTCTTCAAATGACTCCGAAAATTGTCTTAGGGTTAACACATTATCATCATCATCATCTCCATCGTCAATATTATCATGCATTACATCAATATTTTGCATAAGAGTTCCTTTACTTATTCCTGTATCTGAATCTTGTCCATATATTCTAAAAGCTTTGACCATATTTGATCCATTGTCCGTAATAGTCTTTATTATTTTTGACAGTTTCAAATCAAATTCAGAATGAATCTCTGCAATCAGCTCAGCTACTTTATCATAACTATGTGTTCCCTTGAATCTTCTGCAAGCCAAAGTTACACTTTTCCGATTAAATTTATCACAATCAATCCAATGAGCAGTTACCCCTAGATAGCTTCTCTTAGATGATGACCATATATCAGCTGTGGTGCATATAAAATCAACCTTTCTCAATTGTTCTTTTGTATTTTCTATATATTCTGTGTATTGTTCTGCAATTTTTTTATTACATGTTTGCCTGCACATTATTTTCGGTGGAACACTTAATTGCTGTGCACCTTCAATTAGAGCCTTAAAGGATTTATTTTCTACAATTGATATAGGTGACATGGTCTCCACTAAAAAATTCACAAGTAACTTGTCGAAATTAACTGACTTTGGTAAGATGGCTGGAAGAGTGGATTGTTTCAATGTTTTAGATGAACTGCATCCCTCACCAGTATCACCAACATTTTTCCTCTTCCTGTTATGTTGTATTTTGAGTTTCTCGTACTCTTCTAATATATCAGCATGTCCTTTTCTCTGCAAAAGTATAATTAATAGTTTAAAGCATAGAATATCTGCGATTATATTATTTCATATTACATAAAATCCTATTTATTAGCTAATCAGTTTTGAAATCAAAATAATTTATTTAACAAAATAAAATACAATTAAAATTTTTAGCTTTACTTACTTTTAAATGGTTCAAAAAGTTGGATGTAGAATTCAAACTTCCTTTTAATGTTTTCGAACACTTTTTGCAAGTTCCAGATATATTTACGTCACTTCCAGGATCATTTGTAATGTCTTTGAAGAAGTGTTTTAATATGAATGGAATGTTCTTGTCCCTGAAAAAATAAGAGGTTATACATCACTTACTTATGTTATGTACTGTACCTACAATATACATATAAAAATGAATCCCTTGGACACGGCATCATCACGCGTAAACGGCTGGCACAGACATACACAGGCTGACAGACAGACGAACAAAGTGATCCTAGGGTTCCGTTTTTAGTTTCTTTCGAGGTACGGTAAAAATTAAGAATGGTGCTTGATAAAATAAAGAAATTGAGTAAACTCAACGGCCACATTAACTTTTTTTACGACAGGACAACGTCTGTCGTAAGAAACTAGTGTATAATAAATAATAGCTTATCGTGCAGATTAAGGGTTAGTAAATAAATGTGTTATTTCAATAAACACGTAAAATCCATGAATTAAACAATAACATAGAATAATGCGATATTGTTATCAACTAACGTTGTTCGATATCGGTTAAATTATATTTTAGGTTAGGCTAGTAAAAATAACAATAACTAGGTACTTAACTAAACTACTTGATGCTTAGTTACAAATTATTTATAAAAGTGATGTATTACTTACATTTTAATTATTTATATCCAGCAAGCGAAGAAAACTGAGAAAAATCACAAACAAAACTAATAATCAACACACGAACACGCCTTTGACCTCAAGTTTGTTTGACGATGGTTTGACAGTTGACTGACGCGCAATGTTTTTTTTTCTGGCTCGCACGGGCCGCAATGTTGGCATTATTGTTCTAGTTGACAAATGACAATGACAACACTACGATCACGATCAGTGCGTTCATAAATAAGGAAATCATGGATTTAAGAATGAAAAATTGTAAAAATGAATTAAAAATGCAACGAAACTATTTTGTATTTTATAAATACTAAATATTTATATAGAGTATTTCAAATAAAATACAAAATACATTTAGAAAAAAAGTATTTCAAATATAAAATAAAAATGGGTATTTTGCATTTTGTATTTGCATTTGAAATATATGTATTTCAAATAATTCACATCTCTGTATCTTAATAGGTCAATCGCTTACTGAATTACCTACGGTAACCGTTTATAAAACTGATAAACAGTTGACGTTGTATTGTGATAGCGCAAATGTCGAACGGTTAAACGTTATTTGCACGAATGATACTGCAATCAAAGGTCTCGGCACCGTATTGGTACACACAATTGAAGAATATTCGGGTTATCTTTTTGTTCCCGGTAGTTTATGTATGAAATTTGGCGAAGAGTATAATACTTTGCAGGGTATTTATCAATTTGTAAAGGGAGTAGGACGCGTCATTCTTGTAAATTTATCTAACGAGTCTTTGACTATCAAGAAAAATAAGATTATTTCGCGTGCTATTAAATTAGGCTCTGATGATAAGTACCAAACAAAATGTACGAGTGTTAGCGTCAATACTCTACACTCTACTGGTAATGACCTAGGGGTTAAGGAATTATCCAAAGAATCAATAGCCTTAGATATGATCAATGTAGGACCTAATATAACAGAAGAACAAAAAAATCAATTACATGCATTATTAAATAGATATAGGGATTGCTTTGCTCTTAATATGGCCGAACTAGGATGCACAAATGTTACAGAAATGTCCATTCGGCTACAAGATAATACCCCTGTAACTTATAGGCATTACCGGCTTCCGTACAGTGAACGTGCTATAGTAAGAGAGATGATAGGTGAATTATTAGCCAATGATATAATAAGAGAGTCGCATTCAGCTTACGCGAGTCCTATTGTGTTAGTGAAAAAGAAGAACCATGAATACAGGCTCTGCGTTGATTATAGGGCCCTTAATAAAAAAACCATGAAAGATAGTTATCCAATGCCGGTAATTGAAGACCAATTAGATAGATTGAGTGGCAAAAGCCTCTTCACCAGTTTGGACTTAGCCTCAAGCTACTATCAGATCCCTGTCACAGAGGAGTCCAGACAATATACTGCGTTTGTAACACCTGACGGGCATTACGAGTACACTAGGATGCCGTTTGGACTCGTAAATGCTCCAGCAGTTTTCCAGAATATGATCAATAAGGCACTAGGCAATAGGAGGTTTGAATTAGCAGTTCCATATCTTGATGACCTACTTTCTGTGGCTGAAAATTATCACGAAGCTTATGAGAAACTTGCAGAAATATTGGAACTTCTAAAACGAGCCCGTCTTACTCTAAATTTAAAGAAGTGTTATTTCTTCCAATCAGAAATTGATTATCTTGGGTACGAGATATCGGCAAAAGGTATAAAACCAGGTAGCAAAAAGATTCTGGCAGTGTCTGAATTTCCCACACCACTAAACGTACATCAAGTAAGGCAGTTCGTTGGTTTGGCGAGTTTTTTCAGGCGATTTATTTACAACTTTGCAACCATAGCTAAACCCCTGACAAAGTTAACGAAAGCCGATATCACATGGCAGTGGGGCACAGAACAAGAAAATGCCTTTCAAGATATTAAATCTAAGCTTATATCCCGGCCAATACTAGCATTGTATGATTATACTTACGAAACTCAAGTGCACTGTGATGCTAGTAAGATAGGTGTAGGAGGTGTATTACTCCAAAGGTCTAATAATGAGAGCCCCTTACGGCCGGTCGCATATTTCAGCCGACAAACTACTCGCGAAGAACAATTCTAGCATTCATACGAGCTCGAGACCATGGCAGTAGTGATGTCGTTGCAACGATTTCGTATTTACTTAATCGGATTACATTTTACTGTTATGACCGATTGTAATGCGTTACGTGCTACTCTTACTAAGCGAGATCTTCTCCCGAAAATTGCTCGATGGTGGCTTATGCTACAAGAGTACGATTTTACGGTTCAATATCGACCTGGCCATAATATGCAGCATGTAGATGCGTTAAGCCGCAATCCGATTTCGCTAAAAAATAATAGTGAAGAGCTAGATATTCTACATATAAATACAAACGACTGGCTCCATACTGTACAAATGACTGATCCACATCTTCAACACGTCAAAAATATTTTAGAAACCTCTACTGAAGATTTAAAAGATATAACTAACAACTACTGTGTTCGGAACGGAAAAGTTTATAGGCGCGTGGCACAGAAATTAAAGTGGGTTGTTCCTAGTGGAGCTCGTTGGCGCATCTGTCAACTTAACCATGACGAAGCGGGCCATTTCTCTTTTGAGAAAACATTAGAAAAAATTTGTTCAGACTATTGGTTTCCCAAAATGAGACGCTTTGTTAAGAAATACGTTGCAGCATGCATAAACTGTGCTTACAATAAGGAGGTAACTAGTAAAAAATCAGGTTACTTACACCCAATACCGAAACCAGCTTCCATATTCCATACCATACACATGGATCACTTAGGTCCATTTATTAAGAGTAAACGAGGTAATACTCATATACTGGGAGTTATAGATGGATTTAGCAAATTTATATTTGTCAAGGCGGTTAAAAATGTTAAATCCAAAACTACAATAAAGACACTTAAAGAAATTTTTGCTATTTTTGGCTGTCCTAAAGTTATTATCTCGGACCAGGGTACAAGCTTCACATCTAGTGAGTTTAAGACATTTACTGAATCAATAGGCGTCAAACATGTGTTAAACGCAGTCGCTACACCCCGCGCCAATGGACAAATTGAGAGATATAACAGAACAATACTTAATTCGCTCGCTTCAATGAACCATGATTTAGACGAAAAGGATTGGGACCTAAATATGGAAAAATTACAGTGGAGCTTAAACAATACTATCAATAAAGGGATAGGCAAAACTCCGGCAGAAGTAGTTTTCGGCAAAAGAACTACGAGTGAAACAGAAAATATATTGAGGGGGTCTTTAGATATTACCGAGTATGAAAATGATAGAGAAAATGACAGGGAAGAGATCAGGAATGAAGTAGCAGGAACGATTTCAAGGAATCAGGAGAAAATGAAAGAAACGTTTGATAAATCTAGGGCCCCAACTAAAATATTCAATGAAGGTGATTTGGTGATGGTACCCAATCACAATCCAGAAAAGGGTAAAAGTAAAAAATTGGCTGTTAAATTTCGCGGACCATTGAGGGTTACTGCTGTGCTTGACAAAGATAGGTACGAAGTTACTAGTATTGATGGACACTCTAGAAAAAAATATAAGAATATATATCCGGCTGATCAGCTTAAGCGGTGGATAACCTTTCAGTTATCCCCTCCAGCTAGTGATAAAGATGAAAGTGATGATGATGGTAGTAAGAGTAGTGATGCATAAACAAGTACAATTTACCTTTACCTGATACTCCTTTCCTGACCTTTTCAGCTTAGGTACGAAGTATGTGCAGACCGGAGCATAATTATCATGTATGGCTACCGGCTGATGTTTAAGAGCAGGCCGTGTCCAACAAGTGGCAAACGGTAGCTTCGGTTATTAACTCAAAGAAAAGCATTATACCTATTCCTAGCAGGCCGTGTCCAACAAGTGGCAAACGGTAGCTTTAATTGATTCATCTCATAAGTATAGCAGGCCGTGTTCGTTGAATGGCAAACGGTAGCTTTTGATTGATTCATCCCAAAGTGGGCAGTTGGTTACTATTAACAGGCCGTGTCCTATGAAAGGCAAACGGTAGTTCTTGACTGATTATTATCCCGAGGTGGGCAAATAAGTTGCTGTTAGCAGGCCGTGTCCTTTGAGAGGCAAACGGTAGCTCCTTTTCGTTGATTATTCTGACGTGGGTAAGCCGCAGTTAGCAGACCGTGTCCTAAGAAAGGCAAACGGTAGCTCATGATGACTATTCAAAGAGGAATAACGAGGAACAGACCGAATACCTTCTTATTAGACAAGTGACAAACGTTTCACAAATGTACGGTGTCAATAATTTTATGAACACTATCTCGATTAATTATGTACCTACCTATATAAATTAAGTGGTTATGATTTATTTGTCAATGAAGTTAATTGTAAAGAATATTACTAAACTATAATGATTATAGAGAATATAAGTCAGATGAGTAAAACTAATTATTGTGACTTTAAGGATTTAAAATTTAGATGTAGGTATTAAAGTATCCAATTTAGTACAAATCAAGAAATCATTATTGTGTAATTAGACAAGAAAAAATTTATTTTATAGTTTTTTTTATATAGTTTTAATTTAAATCATAGCGAGGTATTTTTTTTTATGTTATTTTATACTTTTATAATTATGATACTTATTTTCATTTCAATTATTTTCATATTATGTCATACTTACTTACTTACTTCATTTATGTTTTTTTTTGTTTGAGTAATTTGTAGTAAAGAGATGGATTACTTTTTGTATAATCATGTGTAAGAGGCCACACAAGTTGTCGAATGGCCGAAGCAGTTTTAGGAATAGGGACATTCCTAAGGCAGAATGGCCGTCTGTTAGCGATTTATTTGATTAGAATATCGTTGATTTATTTGTTTGATTTAATTAAGTAAATAATAACTTATTGCAATTATAAAAACAAAAAAAGATTGTTGGCTTTATGGCAAATCGGTCGTTGCCTGAATAAAAACATTTAAAAAAAAGTTACAATGGCCGCGCTCTTCGCAGCTGACGGTAATTCTGTGTGCGGCGTCTTGCAATAATTATTGTCAAGGATTGTGTAATATTAAAGTAAATAAGAATCTAAAGAAAATAAAAGGATTTCACTGACTGCAAGAGGTTTTATTAACAATACGGTACAGACAATAGCACGTCCCTCTTTACACTTCCAAAATAAACTGATCTTGTCAAACCAGTCTGTGTAATGATGCCGCGTGTCAGTTTATATTGGATCTGTATAGAGGGACGTGCTGTTGACTGTACATATACATTTTTTTTTTTCAGGTATTTAGCATCGGGGTGCTCCATGAAAGATTTACACTATTCATACAAAGTTGGAGTATCGACTATAAGTGGTATCATCTGGGATGTTTGCTGGACTCTATGGCATGTCCTTCAGGGAGAATATCTTCAAATGCCTTCTACAGAAAGTGAATGGATAAAAATAGTGGAAGGTTTTGAAAGAAAGACTAATTTCCCTCATTGTTTAGGTGCAATTGACGGAAAACACATAAAAATCTTAAAGCCTCCTCATAGTGGATCCATGTACTTCAATTATAAAGATTATTTTTCAATTGTGCTACTTGCGGTGGTTGATTCAGAATACAGATTTATATATGTAGACATAGGATCATACGGAAAAGATAGTGACTCATCCATTTTGAAAAATTCCGTCTTGTGGAAAAACCTTAATGATGGTTCGTTGAATATACCCAAACCAAAGCCTTTATTAGAAGGTGGAGAAAGTACACCTTACGTATTTATTGGTGATGAGGGATTTGCTCTACATAATAATTTACTACGCCCTTTTGGAGGAACACATTTAGATTTACGTAAAAAAATCTTCAATTACCGCCTGAGCAGAGCAAGGAGGTACGTGGAGTGTGCTTTTGGTATCTTAGCGGGAAAATGGAGAATTCTACATAAGGCTATTGATGTTTCACCAAGTTTATTGACAGAAATCAAAAAAGCATGCATTGTATTACACAATTATGTTCGTGAAAATGATGGACACAATTTTGAAGATGTGGCAAATCCTTCATTATTTGAAAATATTCAAAGTACGGCAGTTCGAAATGTTCAAGCAAACAGCGTAAGGTCCATTTTTAGTCACTATTTTTTATCAAACGAAGGAGCAGTCCCATGGCAAAACGAATACATTTAGAACTAAGCAGAGCAAGTTAAAATATGTTGTAACTCAATTTTTATTATTAGTAATAAAATATACATACCTAAGGCTTGTCTTGTTTTTTCTTCCTTTGTCTCAAAATTAGGATCAATTATTACCATGATTCCCTTCCAAGCCGCTTGAGTTGCGACGCGATTTTTATAAAGTTCCAAAGTTTTATCCCATAAAACGGGACATTGTTCCACTAAAGATATTAATAGTTCGTTGTCTATAGAAGATTCCTCAACCATTTTGAATATCAAACCAAATCAAACATAAAATACGTGCCACCCGTCCAAAAGACGCTCAGGTACTAAACGCTTCTTCGGTTGCTATTCGATAAATAAACGTGTGAACATCGTGCCGTGTGAACGAGACAGAGCTATATTATGTGCCACTGCGAACCGAATACGTCAAAGTTCATTCGATTTGCTTGACAAGTCCGTTGAGTATGCGTTTAAACGTATAAGCGGTAAACGTTTTTTTGCAGTACAATCGACGTGTGAATGGATATATGTACGTTGTATGGTCACTATTTATACGTTAAGACGTATACTGCAAAAAAACGTGCAGGACAATGCCGTGTGAACGAAGCCTAATTGTGATTTTTGTTCATTTCCAATTTCAAATCACTGGTTCTAAAGCATCGCGGGCTTTAGGCCCATACTGTTTATCTGCTTTAGCTTTAGGGACGAATAACAGCCTGCGAATGTATGACTTCTGTCGTTCCTTACTTTTAGTCTTCTGCACAATGTATTTTTTCGTGTTCAGTCGGTGTAGTGGCAGCGGCGCAGCAGCGTCACCGGCACCAGGAACTGAGGATGACAGTCCCTCCTCATTTCCGCTCACTCGTGAGGCAACTACTATATCATACTCACATAGAGACACTAAGTTTCTGAGCTGTTAATTTTACCAGGTGAGACACGTTTTCAGTTTTTTGCTTCGGTATACACGATATTTTCACGTCTTTTAGTAAGAGTTCCGGGTCACGGTTGTTCAGATCAGCTTTCAGCTGCGCCACGACGTTTCCTAGTGCAGCGTCGGTATGTTGATCTGCTCCCAGTCGGCCCTCTACATTTTCAAAACGCATGGAAATACTGTCGATTCTTGCGTCGCAACCCTCAACCCTGCTTGCTATGTGATCTAATCTAACTGTTAGGTCGTTCAGCTAATGCCTCATCTCTGCGCGGATTTATCTAATTTCGCCCATCAGCAACTGCATATCCTTGCCAAGGATGCCGCGCTGGTGCCGTGCGCGGTGATTTCTTGATGGTCGTGACGCGAGTACGATACATCCATGTCATGTGTCGGCGACGGTCCTTCCGGTGGCACAAACAGGTGGTCACCACGGCCGGTCGTACCGCGCTAGCAATTAATATTCTCTAAACCGTTTCCTGGTAGTGTTCTTTGTGTGGCCTTGGTATTTTCCAACTTTTGTTCGCAATAAAACAATTTAAAGGAAAGAGCAGCCAAAGAGAATATAAACACAGCTGGTTTTTGTAGGAAAGTTAATAAGCTTGGTTTGTATCAATAGAGTTTATTTAAAATATGAAAATGTAACAAACAGTAATGTTTTACACATGACGCGAGAATAGAGAGAGAGTGACGTATATGTCACTGTATTGCTAGCGTCAAGCGTCCACATTTACAACATCCTCTCCTGGACGCAAACGCTATAAACTTAAACTCATCGATGTAATGAAATGTTCAAGCTTCGGTCGATGCAGTCCTTTTGTTAGAGCATCGGCAACCATGTCTTGCGTACATTTATATTTAACAGAAACTTGATTGGCAGCAATTTTCTCACGTACAAAGTGGTAGCGCACATCAATATGTTTGCTGCGTGGATGGTACATGGTGTTACCTGAAAGACTAATCGCACTCTGATTATCGCAATAAAGTATAATGGGTATACTTTTGAGTCTAGGTATAAAGGTGTCTGCCCACTATCCCGTAGCATACCATGACCGCGCTAGGAACGTATCCAGCACGGAAAGCAATCCGATACGCTCTATTTCGCCCACTGAAGCGGGCCGACAGCGTTCTGAACCCGTTTACAACCCGTGTGTAACCCGTATTTAATCTGTATGATGCCCGTATGTGACACGTTTACAACCCGTAATGTAACCCGTATTTAATCTGTATGATGCCCGTATGTAACACGGCAGCAATCCTTTTAATACACTCGTAAAGCATCGGTTCATTCTCGTACAAATATCAGTGTTGCGTAGACGCGTGTGGTGAAATATTGAAATAGTTATGGCTATAAGGAAACTAACGATTTAACAACTGGCAATTATTGCTATCATTTTGGATGAAGAGGAAGAGGAATGCCGAAAAAACATTATTCAGGCACTTCGTTGATGACGAAGAAAAGTTTTTCAGTAATTCCGAATGTGTACATTCAAATTTAACGATTTGCTGAGAAAAATTGAAAATGACATTGTCAAAAAAAAACACAAACTTTAGAGAATGCCTGTTACCTAAAGAAAAGCTTGCTGTGTGTTTACGGTAAGTAAAAAACAATTTGAAACTTTTGATCTAGTATTCATGGTAAAGCTTGATTATTATTATTCCATTCGTTAGTGTTCCAAAGCTCAGGAGACGGAGGCATCGGTGTAGCACTCGCTTGTACGCTCGAAGAAGTCGATGCTGGAGATGGAGAATAGGCATACGGTGGTGTTGCTGTAGCAAAGTTAGGTGGTGCGAGCTGCTGTAACTCCATTTTTGAAACTAAACTAAATATTTTGTTTTTTTTGCGATGGCTTGTAAGTAAGGAGAAAACTTCTTTACTGTATCTGATATGTGCAAAAAAAATCGGTCTAATTCATCGTCTTGTCGTGGAAATTTATTTTGCGCTTCTAACAATTTCGACATAAATACAGCGGATGCTGTTTGTGGTGGTTGAATTTTACCTCTCTTTATTGTCTTGGCCTTTTTTGCTTGACTGAGTAGTGGTTGTGAGGATTTGTTACTGGCAGTAATGTCATCTTCGTTCTGAATTTCGGTGGCTGTAATATTTTCCGCAGCAGCAATATCAACAGTATTATCGGTCTCAATGTTCTGAATATCAGTTCCTGTATCGATATTCGGCTGTGACTCTTCATCGTAACTTATCAGCTCAGCGGATTCTAAAGATTTTCTCTCGATAAAGAACGAAGCAACAAAAGCCATTTCATCTTCATACTTCCATTTCTTAATGTTTTTCGCTGCTTGTCCACTTTTGCATTTTTTCTTATTTAATGCTCGTTTGTATGCATCCCTTAGCCCTTGCCATCTTTGTTTGAAAGCTGCAGCTGTAAAAAATGATTACACGATTAATATTGATATTTTGTTTGCAGGTACTTAGCAACAGGCGATTCATTTACAACCATTGCTTTTAGTTATCGTTTGGGAATCAGTACTGTGAGACGTGCTGTGTTAGAAGTTTGTGATGGTATAATAAAAAATGTACTGTTAGAAAGTATCCCGACGCCTGGTTTAGCTATATATTGACTATGTTATTACTCCAGCCTTGGTTGTGTATAGCTATTAGTTAACTATGAAGTAAAATCACTAGGTAGCTTAACAAGAATTTATTAATTATCAAAGGTGCACACGGACGATTTGTGCATACAGGGTACGCGCGGGGACACGACTGGCGACGACAAGCCAGTCGACTCGGAATCTGATCCCCCTAGGTATGTACTGCCACACTGGCATCGAACAATGGGAAAAAATATAGAAGAATTTTGGAATAACTGGAATTTTCCTAATTGTGTAGCTGCTATAGATGGAAAGTATGTTATTATTTTAGCACCACCAAACAGTGGTTCTTTGTATTTATAGTGATGCAACGAATACTACTTTTACGAATACGAATATCAAACCTACTATTCGGCGAATACGAATATCTCACCATGGTAATAAAAGACTTATTTATTTGATGAATGTTTACTCTTCTAATAACTAAAATTTACAACGGGCAATTTTTTATTTAAAAAACATAAAATTCGTAGATGTTCTTGTTTTAGGCGATTTCTTTTTTTAGTCTGGATGTTCCCAGCCGTTGAAAAAAGTCTTTCCGAGGCGACTGTACATGGCTTCAGTGAAAAATATTTTTGGGCGAGTTTTTTCAGACTCGGAAAATGGACATCTTCTCGCCAAAAGGCCAGTGGATCAGCAGTCGGCGATAAATTTGGGAGCTTTAGATAAGCATATATCTCGTTTTTAATTTGCGAATCCCCATAAAAAAACATTTTGAAATTAAATTTTACTTTTACCATACTATAGATGACAAAAAGTACCTATTCTATTACCTATTAATAACTTTTCTAACTTTTTCATACTCACCAGAAAATATTGAAATTCGCTCTTCCATTTCGGCCTCTTCAATTATTTCTTGGCATACTTGCCAAATTCCTCTACTTGTCGACGGTTGAGGTTCTTCTGGAGGACTTGTCGGTCTTACGGCCTCTCTGTTATCAACAGCAGCATTAAGAACTGATCGAGCGGTTTCAGCGACCACTGTTGAGCTGAAAATCCTTGTTTTGAATCGTGGGTCAAGGATCGTTGCTAATAGATAGGTTTCATCAAATTCCATAAACGCAAATCTATTCGAAAGTCCACTGAATAGGGAGTTTGCCAGGTTTTTCACATCAGGATGAGATGAAGGATCATTTGAAATTTTATTTAGGCAAGATTTAAGACTTCGTACTATTGGGATTGATTGAGATAACGTCGTTGATTCTTTGCTCAGCTCTTCAGTAGCTTCTTCAAAATTGCCCAGAATATCAATGATTTGGCTCATAAGAGGGCTTAGTAGGCTACTCACCTACTCACAATCTCACACATAAGTGAGTTGCCCATACCTATAATTTGTCAGGGTAGTTTCACTTGACAGTGTGTGAGAAGCCTACTAATACATTTTTGAAATGGTTAAATCACCCAGATAAAAAAGAAAGTAAAATTCCAGATAAAAGAATACCTATTTTTAATAATGATGTCTTTCTTTGAACGCGTGTTTGTCATCTTACTTCTCCTAAACGGCTAAACCGATTTGGATAAAATTTTGTGTGTATATTTTATAGGTTCATTGATAGTGTGAAACACAGTTTTATATAATTTTGAGTTTTTGTCAGAGTGTAACAAGTTTTGGCGACGCAACGTGTAGACCAACGGACAGACAAACGACCAAACGGACAGACAGCGGAGTCTTAACGCTTGTCCTAGGCGAACGACAAACGCGGCAACGCGACGCGATGTGACGCTATACTATATATACAAGGTGAATTTTTAAATGGTCCTTTAGAGTAATTTCCTAAGCTTTAAGACATATAGAATAAAATTTAGATTTTTAAAACTAATTTAACCTTTTTTGTTATCTCTTATAGTTTAGGAAGCCTACCTATATTAAAAATTGACCTGTAGGTATACCGCGTCGCTTCGCGTCGCGTTACGTTGCCGCGTTTGTTGTTTACCTAGGACAACGCCTTTAGTAATAAGCTTCCGCTGGCACCCTTTGGATACAAAATCCTAAAAATGAAATAAAGCAAACTATATAACTTTTTATTTTTTGATTGCTTTTATTTATCTAAGAATCATTTTGACGTAAACTCATTAAACTTTCTAATAATGATTTAGTAATTGTTATGAAAAATTTTGTCTTGGGAAAATTTACAATCATCAGTTTTTAAATCAAGTTTACATAATCCTATTCATCCCTTCAGTTTTTCTATGCAGTGTCCTAGGGATATTTCGCCATCATTTAACTCTCGGATCGCGTTTTCAATATATTTTTGTTGTAATATCGCCTCATTTGTACGCTTCGTAACATAATTATTCTTTTTCCATAAGTTGAAGTAATAATTTGCATCCTTACTCAAAAAATTGAATAGTACTGCTATGTTCGGTTTAGCTTTAACTCTTTTATTCAGACGTGAATTCCATGATTCCGTTACATTGTTAGTTTTATAGGGAACATCGTGGAAACACCATGTATCTGATAAACAAGCACTATTTTTTAGCCAGGTGCTCTCAAAATAATGGTTGAAAGTTGCCATCTTAGGGTCTTTTTTTGTTAAACATTCGCCCAAAATATATAACCAACCATCGTATTTAAATTCATTTGATAGATAGGCAAGTGCGATGCATCGCCTTATGTGCCCTTTATTCACCTTTGACTTGGTCAAACCAAGCTTCTTAGCTTTTCTCCACACTGCTTGAGCAAAATGAAATAAACAACCTCGGCTTTTCGATTTAGGATATACTTTTCGGATTGCTGACATAGCACTTATTTCAAAATCCGTGACAAAAGTTTTTGGATGAATTTCTGGCACTTGACTTTTTATCAAATGGAACAATAGTTCATAAGTGTTCTCTTTTTTGTCCGGAAGCAACGCATAAAGCACAGGAATAATATTCATAAATTGGTTGTCCTCAGTTCCAAGATCAGCGTGAACCGTATAAAGTTGTTTAAATGTAGGAACTGCACTTTTAAACGTTCCATCACAGTAAACGTCCAACGGTTGAAGTTTATGGGTGCAGTGTGGAGGGAGGCAAACAACGGTGACATGATTTTCCCGAGCTTTTAAAATTAAATCCAAATTTTTGGTATGGGAAAGGTGACCATCTAAAATTAATAACACTGGGTCTTCAGCAGAAGGTTTTGTATGCCTTAAAAAATGGTCAAACTATTGGGTAAAAACGTCCAAATTCATCCAACCTGATAAATTGCATGCCCATATGGACCCAGGTGGTGCACCATCCATTAATTCAATCTTCATCCGAATTCTTTTAAAGATAAACATTGGTGGAACAAAACTACCAGAAGCCGATATACAAATGACTACAGTCGTAGTTTCCCCCCTTTCAGCTGATGTTACTCTTGCTACTTGTTTACGTCCAGTTCCAGCAAACACTTTTGTATTTTTGGTGGGCACAGTGGAAAGGCCAGTTTGTTTGGATTCAGGAGCACGAAGCGTTATATCTGAATGCCGCTGACGAAATCCTCTCAGCCAATCATATCCTGCTTTTTCTCTTTGAAAGGGGTGGGGGATATTATTTTTTACCGCAAGTTGATATGCCAACGATAAAACATCTTGCCGTGTTAAGCCATACATCCGCGTCTCCATATCTTTAATATGGTTCACAAGCTCAATTTCTTGATCTGCTGTAAAAACTGTTATTTTGCCACCTAAATATTTAATCGCATCAACAGCCACCTTATTTTTGCCTTTGACTCGCCTTTTTAGTGTCATGACCGGCACGGAAAACTGTTTGCTTGCTGTTTTATACGGCATACCATTTTTTACTGCGTCCAGGGCTTTGTTCATAGAGTCTTCTGACCACTCGCCGCGATTTGTCTTTCTTTTGTAGTTACGAGGCATATTCTAAAACAAAATGTTATTAATTTAAATCGTTAATAAAAGCCAGCGTTAGTTTTGTTTATAAATATAAATATTCTTAGCTATCGTTATATTTTTGAAATAAAAAAAAACCACTTAATTACCTACTAAGAAACATATATTTGTAAATTATTTGAACTAATAATAAATGACAAATCTAATCAATAACGTCTGTTAAAAGTTCACCTTGAGTTCAGAATGATCACAAAATACATTTTTGTACTGGAAATGAAGAAAAATGTAAATCAAATGTTTCTAATACCTCCAGTATGGTCTAACATCCCTACTGCGGTCACCTCGAAGCTCAATGAGGCTTACTCGAGTCTTTTCCGACTTAAAAATGACGGGGTTTTAATCAAGTCTTTTCCGAGTCACCTCAACGCTCATCTCGAGGCTTATAAGAGTCTTTTCTCGGTCATCTCGAACCCATCTAAGATACGGACTTATACAGGTCTTTTCTGAGTCACTCTAATGCTTAATATTTCATATCAAGGCTAACACAAATCTTTTCTCAGTCACCCTGTACCGCAAATAATAATGGACTTATATAGGTCTTTTCCAAGTCACTCTGACGCTCGCATTTTATCATCGAGACCGACACAGATCTTTCCTTGGTCACCCCATACCACACACATACTTAAAAGCATCAAAACAGTTAGGTATTACATTAAGGAAATCATATTTAACTTATTAAAAGTATATAACTACTTATAAAAAGTAATAGAATTAGGAGAAAATGCTAGTCGAAAAGTAGGTATTAAGGTACTCTCGAAAAATGCTGCACAGGTATCAGGTGTCCTCTCACCGCTCCAGGGTATTAAATACTCTGCAGATGCCTGGGTAACTTTGCCGTAGGAGTTGGACATCAAAGTGAGCTCGTAGCGGTTTTTTGCCAACTCCTTGGTGATACGATATGGGCCCCGCATCCCGCTGTCCAATTTTCCTGTACTTTGGGATCGCTTTATAACGTAGACACAATCGTTGGCCTTAAAATTTCTAGGAGCTTTACGATGTTTATTAACATATGCATCTTGAGCGACTCGATTTTTATCCAGATTAGTTTCGGCTCGCTGTCTACGCAATTCGCGCCACGCCTCACGATTAGGCGTCGAGCCTTCGGTAGTTATGTCCTTGACGAGGGAATTAATTATCGGGGTTGTAGCCTCCGTGCCAATAAGTAAGTTTAACGCGGAACAGGAAGTTGACGCATGTTTCGTTATATTTAACGTCAGTTGAATCTTCCATAGTAATTGTGACCAAGACTCGGACTTAAGGTTTACCTCCACGCGAATCATATTTAATACGGTACGACAGTATCGTTCAACCTGACCATTTGATTGATGCATTTCTGGTGTAATGAAATGCATCTCGATGCCGTACTCTGCAGCGAGGGAAGTGAATTCCGCGCTGTCAAACATACGACCCCTATCACACACAAGTAACCGCGGTGTGCCGAAGGTACCTATGGCACTAGAAATAACGCGTTTTAATTCTGAGGAATCTTGCTTACGCATCGGAAATAACAAACAGAATTTTGTAAATGCATCTTCCAAAATTAACACGTACTTGTAGCCATCTGACTCTGGCAAGGGACCTAAAGAGTCAGCATGGATCGTGTCAAAAGGAATTGAAGGTTTTTGCCACGATGTTATTGACTGCAACGGTGCGCGTGGTACTTTCTTGTAGGTTAGGCAATTAACGCAATGTGAAATATACTTTTTAGCAAAACTACGCAAGCCTGGAAACCAAAAGTGCTTTAAGACCAAGTCTATTGTCTTTTCGTAACTCAAATGCCCGTGTTCGTCGTGAAACACGCGAAGAAGACTTAACCTGTAGCCCTTAGGTACATAATATAAAAGTCGGGATTGCTCACCTATCGTGTCATATTTATAGTACAACATGTCATTTTTCTTTTTATACCTAGTATCGTCTAAGTGTCCATCGTTTAATTTTTCTAATAATATAGCTACCTCTGTATCTGCCGACTGCGCTATTTGGGCCCAAGTACTAGGTTTCACGGGTGTACAAACGTTAACAGGGTTCCTGCTAAGGTAGTCCGCGTGAGACATCGACGTACCTTTGCGATATTCCAGGGTAAAATTGTAGTCTTGGAGATACATCCACCAACGAGCCACCCTCGGCTGGAGATCCTTTTTATTTTGCGTTAGTTTGAGGGCATTGCAATCTGTAATTATTTTAAAGTGCTTACCAATCAAATATTGTCGGAAGTGTTGCAATGCTCTGACGACCGCAAGAGTCTCCAGCTCGTAGGAGTGGTACTTTGGTTCCGCTCCAACTGTAACCTTACTGAAATATGCAATAACACGCTTACGCTTCTCAGAATCTATTTGCAACAGTACAGCTCCGTAGCCCTGGGCACTGGCATCAGTATGCAGCTCGGTTTCTAGATGGGGATCAAAAATGGCTAAAATAGGTTCACTAGTTAGGATCTTTATGATTTCCTGTCTGGCCTTTTCTTGATCACTACCCCAATTAAATTTAACATTTTTACGAGTAAGCGCTGCAATACAAGCAGTTTTAGAAACATAGCCACATATATACGAGGGCGGCACTGAAAATTTCGGGAATCAAGGAAGTGACACAACATTACTATTTAAAAATGTATTTATTGCTTTTCGAAGTATTCTCCGCGAAATTTGACACATTTTTCCATACGATGGAACCAATCATTAAAGCAACCATTCCATTCGGAAGTTGGGGTCTCAAAAATGGCCGCTTTGTAGGCGTCCACAGCTTCTTCAGGTGATGAAAATCTCTGACCACGCAATTTATTCTTTATTTTAAGGAAAGTATAGAAATCATTAGGGCTTAGGTCGGGGCTGTATGGCGGATGGTCTAATAATTCTATGTTTTCTTGCTCTAAAAACTCTTTTGTTCTGTTCGCGGTGTGATAACTCGCATTGTCGTGATGGAGGATGATGCGGCGGCTGCAGTTCTCTTTACGGAGTTCAGAAACGACCTGTGGCAAACAAATGCTAGCATACCATTCTGCATTAACCGTTCTTTGTCCCTCAAGAGGAATAGTCACAACATGGCCGGTTTTGGAGACAAACGTGGCCACCATTTTTTTTGCAACACTCCGTGAACGAACAATTTTTGTTGGCTTTAACTCATTTTCGAACACCCAAACTCGTGACTGGTTTTTTGTTTCGGGTTCGTACGCGTATATCCTGGATTCGTCACCTGATACGATGTTGTATACAGCATTTGAGGATCCTGCGTGGAATCTTTCGAGAGTTCTGACGCACCAAGTAACGCGAGCCACTTTTTGCTCTTCACAGAACGAATGCGGTATCCATCGGGAAAACAACTTTTTTACACCTAATTGTTCATGCAAGATTATTTGTATTTGACTCATGCCTAAAGTCTAAAGTTGCCTGAATTTCGCGGTATGTTACATGTCGATCTTCCTCAATCAGCTTACGTACAGCATTAACGTTTTCTTGGGTGAGTGCAGTTTTTGGACGACCTTGACGGGGATCATCACTGAGCTTGACACGTCCACGTTGAAATTCAGCAAACCAGCGATAAATTGTGGTTTTGGATGGGGCTTCATCACCAAATGCAGAAATCATCCAGTCAACGCACTGTTTTTGTGATAAACCACTTCGAAAGTCATAATAAATCATTGCTCTTGAATTTTCTCGAGTCAATTCCATTTTCTCAACGACTAAACAAGTTTGACAAAACCTTGTGACAAGACCGAGATTCTTTTTTTAAATAAATAAATGGTATTCGATTTTTAAAACCAAGGCGTTTTCAATTAAAAAGATTTAAATATGACAGGAACAGTGGAAATATTCCATTCCCGATACTTTTAGTGCGCCTATGTACCTGCGAAAATAACCCGCTAAACCTAAAAATTGACGGATTTGCTTAACGTTTTGCGGTGGAGGCGACTGAACTAAGGCTTTTATTTTGTTTTTGCTCGGTCTTACCTGACCATTGCTTATTATTCGTCCTAAATACTTTACCTCCGGTGTAAGAAATGTACATTTACGTAGGTTTACAGAAAACCCTGCGTTAGTCAGAGTTTTTAGAACAGAATCGAGTAGTATTAAGCCTTCATCTACGCTATTGTGCTTTAAAATGACGTCATCAATATACACTAGTACCTGCCCGGATTCAATATACGATTTTAGTGTCTCAGTCATTATTCGTTGATAGACAACCGGTGCGTTTGCGAGACCGTTAGGCATTTTGAGATATTCAAAATGACCTTCCGGTGTCACGAACGCAGTTTTGTCCACAGAACCTTCGTAAATACGTATCTGATGGAACCCAGTCGTCATGTCGCACACCGTGAATAATTTACTGTCCCCTAACCTATCTATGTGATCATTGATCAATGGGAGCGGAAATCTTTCTTTAATAGTCAAATTATTCAAGGCCCTATAGTCGACGACCATTCTATCGGATCCATCCTTCTTTTTTACTAGTAAAACGGGACTAGCGTATGCCGATTGAGATTTACGTATTATTTTCTTATCTAATAAATCACGAATAATGTCTCGAACACGTAATTTTTCATCGTGCGACATTTTGTACGGTCGATAATAGACAGGTACGTTACTATTTAATCGAATGTGCATTTCTCCCGTCTTAACGGTCGTAGTGGCCGTACCACTTAAAAAGTATTGTTTGTACTTAGTAAGTACGTTAATTAACCTAACTTTATCATCGGTACCTAAAGATGTGTTAATAAAATCAAAGCTTAGGTCTACTGTAATAAAATAAATAATAAATAAATAAAATAAAAAATAAAAAGCCTTTATTAATCGTTCCCTTTTACACTATTTACATTAAAATAACCAATAATACAATAATAATTTTTTTGTTTTTTTTGGGAAATCTATGCTAAATATAATTAATTTGAAGGAACCCCCGTTCGGGTAAAGGCCTCCTCCAGGCTTTGCCATTTGGATCGGTTTTGTGCGACTGCGAGCCAATCCGCGCCGGCGGCCGCACGGATATCATCCGACCAGCGTTTAAGCGGACGGCCAGGGCGGCGCTTACCGCTCTCCGGCCCGCACCACTCAGTTGCGACCCTTGTCCATCTTCCATCTTCGTACCTCGCCAGATGTCCGGCCCATTTCCATTTCAACCTTCTTACATGTTTTATAGCGTCTTTCACTTTAGTACGTTTCCTTATTTCATCATTTCTTACTCTATCTTTCAGTTTAATCTTAAGTAAACTCCTCTCCATACTCCTTTGACATACAGCGATCCGATTTGCATTTGCTTCCGTTAGGGACCACGTTTGACAGCCATATGTGAGAGTTGGAAGAATGCAAGAATCCATCAGCCTTCTTTTGTGAGAAACAGACATCTCCGATTTGAACAGGTGTTTGAGTGACCAGTACCTCTTCCAAGCCAATGTGATCCGCCTGTCTATCTCTTCTGAGTCTACCTCTCTGAACGATATAAGTTTTCCTAAGTAAATATATTCATTGACGTATTCTATTTCTTCATTATTAATGTTTACAGTTGGCTTGATGAAGTTCGTTAGTATTTTTGTTTTCTCGAAGTTTATTTCTAATCCAACTCTTTCGCTGCATTGATATAGAGCTGACATCATAACTTGAATTCCTTTGGCGCTGTTTGATAGGAGTACTAGATCATCAGCAAATCTTAGATGATTCAATTGTTTATCTCCTATTTTGATACCTTTGTCTTTCCAATCAATGTCGTGAAGTATCAGCTCCAACACTGCAATGAATATTTTCGGGGATAGAGGATCACCTTGTCTCGTGCCTCTGTATACTCTAAAGAATGGACCTTTCCTGTCCAGTTTTACTCTACTTCTACAGTTGTTGTATTTACAACAACTGTAGAAGTAGAGTAAAACGAGGCTATTATAGAGGCTCTTAAATATCATGAGATTGAAAACACTTACATAGAAATAATCATGCATAAATATGCATAGAAATAATCATGCATAAATATGCATGATTATTTCTATGTAAGTGTTTTCAATCTCATGATATTTAAGAGCCTCTATAATAGCCTCGTGGGAAATAGAGTCGAATGCTTTTTTATAGTCAATAAAGGCGAGGTACAAGGGTTTATTGAACTCTCTGTATTTTTCAACAATTTGGCAAATTACATGTATGTGATCTATAGTTGAAAACGCCGGTCTAAATCCGGCCTGCTCTATGGGTTGTTTTTCGTCTATTTTTTTACCAATTCTTTTGAGTAAGCACTGTGAAAAAAGTTTATAAAAGTTAGTCATCAAGCTAATGGGCCTATAATTAGATACAGAAGTTGGGTCACCCTTCTTGTAAAGCAGTATTATTTCAGATTCGCTCCATTGTTTCGGGACAATCTTGTGTAACAGTATCTCGTTGAACAAATTAGTTAGTACTTTGGTTATAATTTTTCCAGCTCCTTTTATCGCCTCGTTAGTTATGAAATCGGGCCCTGGACTTTTTTGGTTACGAAGGTTTTTTATTGTCAGTTCTAATTCATCCTCTGTGAACTGTTGCGGCGATTCTACATTTTTATTTAATCGAGTTTTTATCTGATTACTGTTATTTAATTGTTTCTTACTGTAAAGATCTTTATAGAATTGTGTAGCAATAAGAACCAGATCTTTTCGGTTTTTCGAGGTCGTTTGTGACGTTTTTAATTTGGGTATCCAATCTTGGCCGTTTTGAAGTTTCTTGTGAACTCTTTTTATTCCACCTGTTAGCTCAATGCATTTTTCATATCTTTTTAACTTATATATATCGTATTCGTCTTGTATATTACGTGCTATTATTCTAAATAACTCTTTTAATTCTGTCTTTTCGGATTCGTTTTTATCGCTTTTATGTTGTAAAGCATGTCTTTTCGATATCAATAATTTTACGTCTTCTGATAATTTAAATTGTTCTTTGTGTTTCAATGATTTTGATTCGCTTAAGCTTACTATAATAGAATTTTCTAGAGCATCATACAGTTGCTGAATTGTTAATTTCTCACTCTCAAAAATTTCCAGTTTTTCTTTTAGTAATTTTCGATATCTTGCTTGTTCTTTCGCTGTCTCTAATTTAAATTGTGTATTTGTAAATTTTCTTCTGCTTTCTTTCTTTTTATTTAGTAAAATTGTACCTCTTAGTAGTCTGTGATCTGAAGGGTAGGTTATTCTTTTTATTATCTCTATATTTGTGAAATAGTGGGATTTGTTGGATAATATAAAATCAATTTCATTTCTTGTAAGACCATCAGGTGAGCGCCAAGTCCATCTTTGATTTTCCTTTTTTTTTGAATATTGTATTTATAATTGACAGTTCTTGTTCCAAAGCAAATCGTTTTAATCTTTCCCCTCGTTCGTTACAAGTTCCTGATCCATAAAGCCCTATGATAGAGCCTATTGGTGAAGTCGAAATACCAACTTTTGCATTGAAGTCTCCGAGTATTATTAGATTTTTTGTCGACTTTTCTCTTGCTCTTTCTATGTCTGAATAGAATTTATCCACTTCTGTTTCTGGAGCTTTTTCCATGGGGGCGTATACTTGAATAATTGTAAATTGAGTACTGCCAAAGCTGATTGCGAGTAACGCGACTCTCTCTGATATTCCGCAAAATTCAATGATATTTTGTTTATGTTCTTTTTTTACTAAAAATCCGACACCTCTATAGCCTTCAGTTTCCCCAAAGTGATAAAAAATACACCAATCATTTTCCACAATTTTTGAGCCATGTCGTCTGACCTCAGCCAGTCCAATTACGTCCCATTTAACCTTTTGTAGGGCGTGCTTGAGTTCGATCATTCTAGTTTCATTTTTAAGGGACCTCACATTGTATGTGCAAATGTATACGTTTTCTTTTATTTTTAATGAGTTATTTGTTACTGACGAGCATTTGTTCTTAAGTGGAGAGTTTTGTGCTGGAGGGTTGTAGTCGTAGTCTTCCTCGGTGACAAGCCGTGTTGGAAGACGTGCCGAGGGGGCCGCTGGTTGCTACTTTTTCGTTTGAGTAACATAATCTTTCATGTTGAATTTATTCTTTTTCGGGGCGTTCCTGCTGTATTCTCCTTTTTCGTTTATTAAAATTTCAGGTGAGGTCGACATAATACGTTTCTGGCTATTGGTATTTTCATTTTGATCCGTCCTTCTAGACGGGCTTGAGTTACTTATAGATGTCGAAGTCGAGTTGGTCTCTCCTCCTCTTTTGTCTAGGTATATTAATTTTTATCACAGTTGCTCATAAAGTGGATCTTATTCAACGGCTTTTAGGCTCATAATCCATCATATTATGCACGCGTGCGTTTTAGATTTGTTAACTAGTGCTGTAAAGTTATCCCGAAAAGGTAGGTACCAAAGAGTTTATTAGCTAGCAAAAATGGTTGTCTCTAAAGTCGGTTTACGAACGAAAATTTTACGTGATAATGACTTAGAAAATGATTAAAAATTGAGTTGTTTATTTTTTGTTTTTTCTTTACTTAAATATATTGTTTTTCCGTACCATTGTATTTTGTTCTTAACCCCCGACGCAAAAACAAATAGAAAAACCCTAAAAAATAATGTATGTCACACGAGGATGTATAGGTTAAAAGTCTTTAGCCTGGCCTTTCCGGAGCATAATTAACAAAAAAATATTGCCTTAAAAAAATGTAAACATAGAGTTATCACAAATATTTTGTTAATTATTATTTTGTTTTCTTTTCAAGTCTTTTCTTTTATTCGCAACTGTGATAAAAAACGTCGTACGATATACGTGTGGAATTGATATTTGCATCTTGGCTTCATTAACACGCTCGCTGCCGCTCGCGCGTCATAAACCGCCTCTATGCAAAGATCAATTTACCACACTTATATCGTAATGTACTATTATCGTACCTTACAGCAACTTTTCTTCCCTTTTCTCTTTCGGCTTTAGCTATTTTCTGAAGTTCCTTCCTTTTTAAGAGTATATTTATTGGGTAATCTTCTTTGACATAGTGAGTAGTTTGGTTTGTTTTTGATTCTCTTAAAATAGTTAGCTTTTTGTTGAACGTAGTCAAGGAAACCACAACAGGTCGGGGGTTTGCACCTCTTTTCCCAATTCTGTATATCTCCTGGATCTCGGTTTCCTCACATTTAACCTGGAACTCGTCGTTTATAATGTCTAATATTTTTTTATGTATTTCAAAGTTTTCACATTCTTCTACCCCGAAAAAGACTAAGTTTCTTTTCCTCAAACATTTATCCATTTTCTCTATAGTTTTTTCTTGTTTATGAATTTTTTCTTCCATTTCCTTTTGTTTTTCTGATATTTCCTGAAATTTTATATTAACTGTTGAGTCTATTTTTTCTAAAATTTCTTCCCGCAATTCGTGCATGGCTAATTTTTGAGTTCTTTGTTCTTCTCTTATTTCTAAGAGCAATGTTGTCATTTCCTCCATTTTATTTCTTTTTAGCAGTTAGTCGGTGGTTTTAAAGACGGGTCGCGCCCTCTTTTAGAATATGATGGTACTAATAGTTCAATAATGTAACAGGTTGCGCCCTCTTGCGGTAGATGTGCTAAACTAATAATATGATTTAGCGCCCTCTATGATCGAGTAGCGGAACTATCAGTGTATTCCACTTGTTGGTCGATACTTCCAAGCGTAGTTCAAGGACAATCCGCTAGATGGCACTGTTAACAATTTTTCAAGTGGACTTTGTAGTTGTAATGACGAAGCGATATGAAGAATTTTAGGTTATTTGTATGCAATTTTCAGTAACACCCAAGTTTCTCGTTCTCACTAATTGTTTTTCGCACAAAATAAACTTCTTTTTGATGCATTGTCTTGTTTTTTTTGCGATTTTTATGTTTAATTTGGATTTTTGAACACTTTCACTCGGCGTAGTTATTAATCGTTTTTGCACTGTTTTTACGCGAATTTAATAGTCTTTTTCAATTGCACGTATTACTGAGCGTTCTAAGCATCCGTTTTTAATAACCAATCACAGTTTCAACACTTAATTCTATTTTTTAACTTTATTTTTATACACAGCCAATGTAAACTTACATCAGGACAGCAGCGCCCTCTTTTTCTACTACTACGGTCTACTGTAGAATCAGAAATAGTATTTACAGGTAACTTATCCGATCTCAGTATACGTTGGGATGTCGCGGTACGAATATACGAAACCCCTTCTCGATTCAAGACGTCTGTACCTACGATTACTGGGGTATTCAAAAATTTACGTGGCACGATATAAAAATCAACCTCCAAAGTGATGTCACTAAATTCTATCGGTAAAGTAATAAAAGTAGTTGATTTTATCTCTGCACCA
Source organism: Idaea straminata (assembly GCA_951213275.1). Lineage (NCBI taxonomy): Eukaryota > Metazoa > Arthropoda > Insecta > Lepidoptera > Geometridae > Idaea > Idaea straminata. The sequence continues at coordinate 3,232,228 of OX577862.1, forward strand.
CCGAAACCGCGTAATTATTGAAAGCCTTGATTTAATTTACACGAAAAATGCTTAGCTAAATCAGCTGTAATCAAAGAGATATACGAACCACTATCTATCAGCACATCTGTTGGAATGCCGCCTAAAACGGCCGTTATGACATCGCGATTTTTATTTTCGGCTACTATCTCGCGACAGAAATTTACGTTACCCGAATTACGAGATCCTGATCGTTCTTTAGCAAAACACACCGACTCATTATGCCCTACCTTCTTGCAAAAATTACAAACTACAGACTTCGATAAATCCGAATTCGGTTTAGTACTAGATGGATTTTGTGATTTATTTTGATCATTAATTTCGACCTTACTCTTTTTGTTAGGGCACGTCGAACCAAAATATGACCCCACTTGTTACATACATAACACCTAGATTCACTAGCAGGGCGTTTTCTCGAGTTATTATTCTGATTACGTTGAAAATTGTTATTAGAATTCGAGGGTTTTAAAAATAGTTTTTGTAACGATCGATCACCAGCACTTGAGTTATTACGATTTGTGCGGTCCGGTTTTACATAAATAGACAGAAAATCGACTAAATTAGATAATTTTAATTTGGAATTAATTGCCGTATCGCGTATTTGAGGATCTTTAATACCTCGCAACACAATTGCAACGATTAACTCGTCGCTTAAACCTTTACAATTTTTAATCGTAACAATGCCCGGCGGGCGTATTCCGCGTTTGTCGAGTAATCGTCGCTGCTAGTGCACATAACTTCGTATAGAATGTTAGCTATATCTATATGCTTTGGACACAAAGAAATCAATTCTTGTTTAAAATTCGACCAAGTTCTATCGTTACTAGACCACTCGGTGAGCAAAATACTAGCGTCACCTTTAAGACAATGAGCTATACGGGCTAGACACTCGGTATCGTCCCACTTATTACGCACGCGGGCCCTATCTACCTCGTCACACCACATAGTTACATCATGCAATTTAGGGTCGAAGTTCGAGACAAAATAATGGTTCGGTTTTACCGTACTCATGGAGGTCAAAGCTTCGAGAAATTTCTCAGCGACTGTCGTACTGTCCATGGTGGAAGTTGGCAACGGAGTCGGTTCCACAGTTGGTGCGGTCAGCGACAGCGGTTCGCTTTGCGTATCTTCGCTCGCGCAGCTCGTTTCCGAAGTAGACGCGCGTGTCGCTACCTGTCCAGACTCGTACGCTGCTGCTCCAGCGCCGACAGCCGGTTCATAATCGTCTCCAGCTGTTGACCTATATTAATGGGAGGAGGGCTACGCCCCCTACGCCGTTGTCGTCCTCGATTCGATCCAGGCGCCATTTTATATTTATTTGAAAATATTTGTTCAAACTGCAGGAATTTTTTGAAATTAAACTAGAATTGACCAAAGCGATTACTCAGGCGTCCTATCCCACGAATGATCTTAGCTATCGTTATATTTTTGAAATAAAAAAACCACTTAATTACCTACTAAGAAACATATATTTGTAAATTATTTGAACTAACAATAAATGACAAATCTAATCAATAACGTCTGAACGAATCGAGCGTCAACGGCAAAATGAGAGCGCTGCACGCTGTCGCACCGCCTTTTATATGCTCGGTGGTGGTGTTTGTTCAGGGAGGGTTGTGACTGCTAACAATATATTAAGAATCTATTGACACCTCTTTCATCAAAATCGGTTCAGTAGTTTAGGCGCTACGGTGGAACATAGAAATAAAGTGAAATGAAAAACATTTACACATAGTACGTAAATCAAACCTACACAATATAATATACATACGTAGACTGTTCAAATCATTACCATTTATTTTGGCTTTGCCGTAGTCGGGTAATAAGATACCGTCGAACGTGGTGACTATGTGCCACTTTTCAAGGTTTTTTTAACATTAAAAAATATATATGAACCCTACGCCAAAATAAAAAAAATGTTCTAGCTCTTAAACAATTTAGGTATTAGATTATTTTGTTAAATATCACTGAATTATTATAATTATGGCGAAAATAAATAATATTCATGGCACATTCTCGCCTACCTTGTTGGGGTGAAAATGTGCCAGCTTACAATTCCTTCAATATCTCTAGAAATAATAAATATGGCACAATGTCACCTATTTGTATTTAAAAATTAGTCCAATACGGTTCGTGGGATAAAGAAAAAAAAATAGAGTTGCCAGGGAAAAAATTAAAATTTCAGTGGTAGAAATTTTAGTACTTTTTCGCATTACTTTTTATTCGATTAAATGCCTAATGTAGGTATGGTGAAATTTTGTTAACTTGCTTATAATACTTACCTAATATAAATATATAGGTGAAATGAAACGTGTAGTAAATAAAAAAAACGGGTTGCACTCCGTGTGTGCCGGCAGAAGTGAAAACTTGATTATTTATTAACGTTGAGCATTTTTGATATTTTGGAATGGTTAGGGAATAATTTTCCTGAGTTGGGTTTTCATGCTTGTTATGGTACTATATTTTCTAATGCATTTACATCATACATTGCTTTGATTAGTTTCCAAGTCCCTCTCTTTATGAATATCTTTTTAATGAGATCCTTTAGATTGATTTCTGGATTTTCTTTGATAATTTCCAATACATCTCTTTGAGACAATCCTAGGGTTTTCATGTTGATCTTCTTTGATTTCTTGTTAGCTTCTCTTGATGGAATTGTTAATCCATTTGTCAACTGTTTGAGTATTGAGGCACTTGATGATCCCCTCTGTATCTCTACTTCTTTTTCTGACTCAGACAGAATGTATCTTTGATTTTTTGTACGAGAAGCAGTGGTTTCATCATCTTGGGTTTCTGTCATGGTGTGTTCTGATTTTTCTGATGCTGTTCCTGCCGCTTTACTTTTATTAATTTTTGTGATTACTGTTGTGGTATGAACTTGTTGTGATATGAATTCCTGCCCTGATTGTCTGGATATCCAGTCAAGAAATTCTTTATTTATCTTTGACAATTTATACTTGAATGTGAATTTTTCTTTTTCTCCCAATACATCTTGTGTGTCGCTGTCATCTTCTGCTTCCTCCTCATGTTTTTGCTCTTCATCTCCACACTCATACTCGTACTCTCCGTCATTAGAAGTAGATTGATTTATTGTACTTCTTATCCAATTGATTCCTTGCTTCATTTTGTCGATAGGAATACCAATTGAATTGCCCATTTCATCAACTGATTCGCCTTCATTAGATACAGATTCTTTATAATCTCTTTTTAATTTGTCTGCTAATCCTCTTTTGTCTAATTCTTGCATTTTGCGGTAGAGATTTGATTCTTTTTCCATGATTGCTGTTGATGATGAATAATTTTGCACCAATTGCTTTATCAGTATAAAAGTACTATCATTTATGTGGTAGAATACAATATTCATTTAATGCGCTATCGTACACAAACATGACAATTTATATTACATTAAAAATTTAACACTTTAAAACTATTACAATTATTTTACTTAAACTATTACAATTATTTTACATTAAAAAGTTTATCTCTCCGAAAAATCAACTTTCATCCATAATTTCAACGACTTTTTCACCATCATCATTACCAGAACTATCATCGCCAATCTCTAAAACTGATACGATAGGTTTATGGTAGCTGAAGTAAGAAACGAACAGTTTTGATTCGAACCTATTTAAATGTCTAATAAAGACCGCATCAATAGTAGTTTTGTATTTCGTTGTGCTAAGATTGCGATCATTCGACATAGTTAAACCAAATTCATTATTTAAAAATTCAATTAATAGTTGATTTTTATCGTCTGCGAAGTTTATGTTGAAATCTCCACTCAAAATCATTGGCAATTCATCAAAGCTTTTTCCAATTTTTTTTTTAAGCAATGCAGATGCATCATGAGAATAAATTAATAAATTTTCATACAAGAAGTCTCGTATAGCACGCAATGACTTATCTGGAGAGATGTAAACGGCAACCATAATTATGAACTGATTATCACCAGAGTGGCAACGACTTATACAAATATCACCGATATCAGAAACAGTGGCATTAAACATGCTGTTGTATTTCACATGCACATCCATATAATTTGTGCAATAATGAACTGTGTTCATATTTTGATAAATAGCTACTCCTCCCGCGGGACGATTATTTCTTCTGAAACTCGCAACAAAGTTGAAATTCGGAATGTCAATTATTTCATTGTTACCCATATGAGTTTCTGATAAAATTAACACATTCATCTTTTTTTCTTCTAGACAATACCTGGGAAACCACAGGTTCTGGAGATATTGAAGGTCAAAGTGTCCATTTTTTTTTTCAACTTTTTTGCAAAATCGAATTCTAAGCGTTAACACAAAATATTCTTCCAAACAAACATTACCAAAATTTTTAAATTTTCTTAACAAATTACGTATTTGAAGTTACAGAAATGCAATGCATGCCCAAGCGCTCACCCACACTGACATAGCCGCGAGCTCGTTCCACGCACACACGCGCGCGGTATCAGCTGTGCCCGCTGTGCGCGTGATTTCGAGTCATTCGAGTTCAACGCATAAATGAATGCGAGCGGCCGTGTTACAAACCCCGCGCACGGCGGCGCGCACTCAGCTGATCGATAAAGGACATTTTATTTGTTTGCATTAAAATTTTTGATTTCAGGTGTCTTTTATAAACGTTGATTTTGGGTTATTTTGTTCTACGATATTACACACATAAGTTTAGACTGCGGATTGTTGTGATACCGCAAGTTGATTCATTCATTTAAAAACTTAAGTCTTAACTTCTTGCAGATTCAAGTAAAACTGTCAATTTATTTTTGTAATCCCAGTGATTACAAAAATAAATGAAGTAAATAAATGAATAAAAAGACTTAAAACATAACTTGCGAAATGTGGGTGTACTATTCGGTGCACCCCTGCCTGAGCCTTCGGGGATTACAGGATGTTATGTTATCATTGAATCCTGCCTAAAGAATTTGTAATTAAAAGTGTGGAAGTAAGTAATCTGTCGCACATAAAAATGTGTGCGATACATCTTTTCACAGGCGCTTAGTAAGCACGTAAGCAGGAACGTCACATTCGATCTTACTACAGAATTAGCTGAGAATTTATCGGTTTCCTATACCAATAACACTCGTGCTTTTTAACTTACTTGTAAATACTTGTAATCAAATTATTTTTAAAGCAGGTTTTTAAATAAACTGAACTTTATTTTACCAAACAACAAACGCCTTAGTGAAAATGTTTAGCAATTTAATACTCGGAAGGTACTTATTGCGATTGAACGATTTCCTTTTTTATTTTATTATCATGATTGTGCTTGCATCTTAAAAGCCTTCACAAGTACTTTTAATAGCTACTAGATACTAAGAAAGCTGCAAACTCAAAGACAACACTGTCTTATTGATTTTAGAATCTCTTGTCATTATGCGTCAATCAATAAAATTGCAAGGAAATACGGAATTTTAGCTACACTAACATACCTACAGGTACGTAACGTTTGTAAATAGCACGTAAATTGCCTTCGTAGTTAGCACGGTGCGAATCCCCCAAAGACCACGGTTCTATCACAATCTTAAGGACGATGAAGATAGCCAGAGGACTAGGTTTCGCGGCGCTGCGCCGGCGCGCGGCGGGTGGCAATTTATTTAATAGATTTGTCAGCTTTATCCCTAAAGCATTAGGTTCAAAGTTGATTGGAAACATTTAAAAATTTCTTTAAATGATTTTAAACCATAAAATGTTGAAGGTTAAGTTCAAAATCGAATGAGAAAATTTGACTGGTGGCGAGTCGGCGGCGCGCGGCGGCGAGCGTCTTTGTCGAAGTTCAAAGATAAACGAAACAGTAGGCCCAGGCATACATTTTCGCCGCGCCGTAGAGAGGGGATAGCTGTCTACTCTCCATCCGTCTTACGCTTTTTCGATCAGGTCACGTGTCTTGACCCGAGTTTAAGATTTTATACCCATTACAGAAAAAGTGCTCAACGCCGCTAAAGAAGTTTTCACTTCAAAAAAAAATTGGTTTATTAATAATACGAACTTAAGAATTAAAGAAAAACAAATTTACCCATAACATATTGTTATGACTAGGAAAATTTAAAAAGACCCCTCTTAGAAATAGATTTTGGTTCCTTGATGACTTGTCTTATTTTGGAATGATGATACCAAATGATGTCTGCGGGTTTGGGCCATTTCCACGTATTATACCCCGATTTTGCCATAGCAGAGATGAGCGCCGAGTCATTTAATATTCTAATTACTTTTCCAGGGTATAAGTTATTCTCGTATTCGACTTGAACATAATGTCCTTCCTTTAATTTCGTAAGATCCATTTTATTATCTTCGAATTGTATCTCTGTACTTGTGTTATTGTCATTTTCTTTTTCTGAATCTTCTAAATCATACCAATTCAAACTGGCGTCGCTTTCCTGAAGGGACATATATGAATCACAGCTATCTTCTGAATCTTGATTGTATTTTTCTTTCTTTAAGCAAGATTTGGGTACCTTTTTTATTGATTTTTTTCGCTTATTAATTAAAATGGCAGTTGATGTGCTGAAACTATTTTTTTTCTTTTGTCTTTCTGATGTTTTAGACGTGTAAGGTTGAGGCTCGCTATTAATCTCCGATCAAAGAATCGGAGATTAATAGCGAGCCTCAACCGCTCCGGGTTTCAGTTATTCATTGAGGGCATACTTACTGCAATGAGGAGTTGGTGAGGTAGAAATGTGTGTCGGAGTTGAACAGTCACTACAAGCAGCTTTCTCCGTCGCTTGTTCTGAGGTTGGGTCATGAAGAGGCAAAGTAGTATTTTTACTGACGGCATAACTACTGCATGGAATTGGAGAGGCTTCATGAGTACTAAATGAGAGAAAGGAGATTCATGTGAGTATGGTTGCACTGGAGTTGAGCAGTTACTACGAGCAGCTCTCTCCACCGCTAGCTCTGAGTTAGCGTCACACTCGGCATCTGATCCTTCATCAAAAAGAGGAGTTGATGGCGCAAGCTGAACTTCCATATCGTGTTGTAAATCTGCAGTGGTTATGCCTCGTCCTGGCGGAACATTGACCCGCTTCCTTCTTCGGCATTGTCGTGTTTCGGTGACTTGCAGTCTTGTAGCTTTCAAATGTTCTATGAAACTCCCACCTAACAATTCCTGGACAGGTACATTTTCTTCCAGTTGTCTATCCGGCAATCTTCGTAAAACTTCATCTCTATTATGCGGAATCAAACCACACTTTTTAAATCCGGATTTAAGATTTTGAGCAGAATTTGTTTCCATCTTTTGAAACATTTCCTTTAAAAGCCCGGGGAAATGATCTTTAGGCACAGATGAGCTCCTACTACCGCGGACATTATTCTTCCACTCATTAAGCGTGTTTCTCCATGCAATTTTCATGGGGCGAAAATATGCAACATCTAGAGGTTGCAGTAAGTGGGTTGCATTCGGAGGAAGGCAAATAAATGCAATGTTATTTGCTTCGCAATCAGCCATGACTTCCCGATTTATATGAGAGCTGAGATTGTCACCCACTAAGACCTTTTTGCCGCTTTGTTTCTTTAATATTGGTAACATCGTAAAATGAAACCAATCTTCGAAGCACCGAGCGTCGAACCAGCCCGATTTGGTACGGTTGTAACGAGCTCCTTCGGGCCCGTTCTCAGTCCAAGTCTCCCACATGTTTTCGGCTTTATAAACAACGTAGACAGGTGCCAATTCTCCTGCTGCAGAACCACATATCATTATTGATGTCGACGCTTTTGATGAGTTTCGTATAATCTCAGGATATTTGGTCCCACGTCTCACCAAAACCTTTACTGAGTCAGGGTCGTCCACAAGGCAGGTTTCGTCGTAGTTCCAGATATTAGTATCTGGAACGCCTTCAGTTTCTTTTTCGAAATTGTCGAAAAATTCGTTGACAATCATTTCATTTATCTCTGCTCGGCCATGAGTAATATTCCTTGCTATTCTATGTGAGAGAACAAATTTATGGCGTTTTAAAAAGGAGTGGGCCCATTCTTGTCCCGGATAATTGTTTATGAAAGTGTTAACTTTTCTACCCCGCTTGTCTAAATAAGTTTTTGCAATCACACGTAATTCCGTTGGTGTGATCGGAAATCCAAATGAAGATAGTGCAACAATGTGGGAAATAAACCCTTGTTCTTCTGTTTCACTGAATACAGGTTGTCCTCCAGGTTTTAAAGGTGCTTTGCCTTTCAGTTTAGAAGATAACGTATTGCGGTGAATCCCATATTTCTCGGCTGCGCCACGAACTGATACACGCCCCGATTTAATCTCTGCTAATATAGCTTGAAGAGTTTCATCTGTATAATTTTTATACGCTCTGGTTCCTGGCTTTCTTATATGGTAAATACGATTAGAATTGTCTTTATTAATTATATGAAATTCATTTCAGACTTTCTATGGAGAAGCAGTTATCAGAATTACATTCTGAACCCAGTGGCGAATTTAAGAAATTTACTCGTATGTCAACAGTTGACTTTGAATATTTGCTTCAGAAAGTTTTTCCAATTATTTCCAAAAAAGATACCCAATTTAGACCAGCAATACCAGCAATAATTCGTTTAGCCATAACACTACGGTTTCTAGCTTCAGGAGACAGCTATGAGAGCCTGCACTTCTTATTTAAAATTTCACCACAGCTTATATCAGAAATTATACCTGAAGTATATAAAGCCCTGGTTCATGTACTAAGGAATGAAATCAAGGTAAGTTAAAACGCATTCAATAGGTTTTATGTTTTTTATTAATGTATAAGTACTTGAATCAAACATAGCTTAATAGGTATTAATACCATTCTTAAACATTACAATAAAAAATCAAGCTTTCTTTTATGCATCGGCAATTAAATTGTACTCTTCATATTGGGAAAAAGATTCAGTTTGAGTGAGTGGAGGGGGCGAAACTATTTCGTTAGACAAAATTCTGATTCTAGTTATGTTTGTATTGGATTGCTCAGGTAGATGTATAACGGGGGGATTTTGCGTGATATTAGTTGTGTTGTTAATTATTGCTTCAGATTTAGCCATTTTGGAATCGTGGTTTTGATCATAATATGTCGTATCTAATGATATAGGTTCAGAATAGGAAGAAAATGAAGACCCGGGCCTACTCATATTTTGTTGATGAGATTGCAAGGTATTGGGAAAAGGTGATGGAGAAGAAACAAATAAGGGTGATGATAGAAGATTATGATTTAGACTACGTCGCCGTTGTATAAACATGTCATCAATTTGATGCATAAAAATTAATCTTTCGTCTTCTGGCAATTGTCTTAGCTTATTTGCTAACATTTTTCCATAACGATCACAATCATCTTCTTTTTCCTGGGGATTATTCCGGCATAATGCTTGGTTCAGGTTAGCGAGACTTTCTTTAATGAAGTTTCCAGCTTGTTGTAGCTCGGGCGGATTCTTACGGCGCCGTTTCGTTGTTGTAGGGTTTTCATCAGTCGGTGACACAGGATCAACGTTTTCCTGGTTGTTATCATGGGAATCTTGAACGTTGTTCTCCTAAAAATTAAATATGTGTTAACGAAAATGTACCTACCTATGTATTTTTTTGTTTCAGATTCCAGACAGTGTTGAAGAATGGTTGGAAATTGAAAATGGATTTAGCAATAAATTTCCTCGGTGTGTTGGATCTTTAGATGGAAAACATATCGTTATGCAGTCACCCTGTCACTCTGGCTCAACCTATTACAATTATAAGAATAGTTTTAGTATCGTACTTATGGCACTAGTAAACAGCAACTACAATTTCGTTTATGTCAATATAGGCGGTCAGGGTAAAATAAGTGACGGTGGAATATTTCAAAACTGTGAACTATGGAAAAGGATTAAATCCGATTCCCTATTTCTACCACCTCCGCGTCCACTTCCGGGATCCAATAAACCCGTGCCTTACGTATTTTTGGGTGATGGTGCCTTTTCACTTAGCACATCGGTAATGAAACCTTATCCGGGAAATCATGATTTAGGCACTCCAAAACGTGAATTTAATAGAAAGTTATCCAGTGCACGAGTGGTGGTAGAAAACACTTTTGGCATATTGGCTTCAAAATTAAGAGTCTTTAGAAAACCATTGATGGTATGCCCTGACAAAGTAAGTCTCATTACGATGACTTGTGTACTACTACATAATTTCTTAAGGAAAAGTGACTCATCTCGCCCGATTTACACACCACCAGGTACGATTGACGCCTATAACTATGATGGTATCCGTATACACGATGGTTCTTGGAGATCAGAAATTCAAGATACATGTGCTATACGCGATTTGCCTCAGATACCGCGTAGACCAAGTTTGACTGCAATTGAAATAAGAGAAGAATTCACTAAATATTTTACTCCCATATAGGTATATAGGTTTCCAACCTCCACATATCGACATCTTTTCCGAAGATCTTAATGTAACTACTATAGGTACTTACTAATAAAAAAATAAACTTACTTGATTTAATGAGTCAGTGGTTTTTCTTACTGTCAACCCTTCACCGAGGAAAGAATCCATGTATGCATATGCAAACCAGACGGGTTTGTATATTTCTCCTGCTCCAGCCCCTGAGCGACTTGAATCTCGTACCTTCAATCAATCAATATTCTTTATTACACCACAAGAAGAACAGATACATTATAAAGGGGTACATTTTGCAACAGACAGCCTTACTTTTCAGTAGCAAGGTAAGGACGCACAGTAAAGGGGTTAAAAATATACTGATAAACTAGATACCTATACAAGAAAAGAAAATTACACTACATTTAAACATACTTATTAGGTATTATCTTTTAATATATTATAAAACAAAGTCGGATGTGTTCGAAAACTTATTTATAACTCGAGAACGGCTAGACCGATTACGATGAAACTTAGAATTGTAGATAGCTGGAGACCTGGATTAACATATACTTAAGCTACTTTTCATCATTTTGAACGTAAATTTTTCAACAAAACAACGCGAATGCGAGTAAACACTCTGTCTGTATGATTTTGATGAAATTTGTTATGACATGGCTAGATCACTGAGATAGTGTACCTACCTATATGTTTTATATATCCGATATGCTACGGAAACGGAACTTACGCCCCGGGTTCGCGGCGTAAGTTTTGGGTCACAGCTAGTACATAAATAAACAAACATAGGTACTAGGTATAATCATATAATACAAAATAACAAACCTTTTTTCGATAGAAACGATAACTGGACAGCAAAGAGTCTTTTTTCTTTTTTAATTCTTTAATTTCAATATTCATTTGAGTAGGTACTAATTCGCTTCCAGGCATCATGATTTTTGTTTTTGTCCTTATGATGCGGGTTATTTGGATCCCACAGTACATCTTCAGAATGGTAATGCTCTAAAAAGAGCATTTCAATGTCGTTATTCCAAACATTCACGCGCGACTCCATTTTAGCGCGCGCGCAGCGACTGCACACGTCCGTACGCCTTTGTAGTCCGGAGTAAACTGGCACGGGGCTGTGAATGTGGATGAGTACGCGTGAACGCCCCGCGCGAAAGGGGCGCGAGTCCTTTGTCGCGCGACAAAATACCGACTCTGATCGAGGAATAGGCGTGAAGGCGCGTGAACCCCGCGAAAACCGTCCACATTCACGTTCACGCCTCTTTACGAAGCTTCACAGCACTAATGTGGGGCCGCCATAATGATGTGAACAGTAACCATGCTTTTTAATATCAAAATAAACATCTAACAAAGGAACTAATGCAACTAGTTTAGCATTAGACCATCTAGAACACTTTTGTTATAAATTCAAAGTCAACCTTACCTTAGATCAACGTCACGGATTTTTTGTTTTTTAACACAACAAATTTTTTAAGCACTCACGACGCCATTACGATTGACTGTGGTGAGGGAACATCGGGGGGAACGTAGTACCATCGAAAATAAACAGATGGCGTTAGTAGTTTTCTTGCAACTGAAAAGGATCATCTTACCTCAAGGGATCGTCTCGTACACGTCTTGCGCGGATCAAAAAACGCCGCCATCGTTCATCGAGTCCCACAGGTAACTGGACGCCCGCACCCCGCTCAAGTATTTTTTATTAAACGGCCGATTCTGCTCACGAACGACATCGGTTGCGTTCGCAAAAAGTAAACCGTTTGGCGGGTAATTTTTTTTTTAAGTTAAGCTCACGCTCGTTTCATACAGAGTGTAAAGGGATACATGGGCAGAGATTATATATTCTACTATTAGAAAAAATAGTACACAATGTCATTCTCATTCCTGGATATGTCTCTATTTAGACCCTGATCCCCTATACACCTGTTTAATTTAATTATATTTAGGATCATTGTTCATAAAATTAGAAGACTTCGATTTGCTTACAGGTAAGCTCGTTTAATTCTCTTTAGACTTTTAATATTTCACATTCAAAAATATTTCTATGTTAATATTATAAATGTGAAAGTTTGTGTGTGTGTATGTTTGTTACTCCTTCACGCAAAAACTACTGGACCGATTGCGAAGAAACTCGGTATCTAGATTTCCATGGGATCGGGACTTACGCGGGTGAAACCGCGGGGCACAGCTATAAATAAATAAAAAAAACTTTTAAAATTTCTGTGACATTTATTTACAGCTTTATATTATTTATACATCACATAAAGTTAACACAACAATTCAATCTGCCATACATTCATATGGACCTAACTTGACTTTGAATATTCCTAATAGACCAAGATCCTGCCCACCGCCGAACTTTCTCGATTTCATATATTTCCTGGAATTAATCGCTATTAGCAACATTATTGATTGGTCCAAAAATATAGGCGATTTCTTTTTTTGCAATATTAATAGGTTCGATTCTTGGCTTTGCTACCTGAAAACTTCCAAAGCCAAAGTGAACTTCATAATTTCACATCGTTCATAAGTGAAGAGCAAGCGCTTAGGAATTGGCAGCTTTCATAAAATCACGAAACTTCGGTGTCAGGCGGGATCTTACTCTATAAGGATTTATGAACTTTATAGTCCTCATTACAAAGGCTAAAATTGTTCCGTGAAGTCTTAATCTTTTAACATCAATTAAATAAAATTTATTAACTTTTTATTTCGAAATTTTGTATTAAAGCATTATTTTTTTTAAATAATAATATTAGGTTATAAAGGCCACTGGAAGATAATAAAATAATTAAATATTGCAGGACATTCCACACATCGCCATCTAGCCCCAAGTTAAGTAACTAGACTTGTGTTATGGGTGCTAGACAACGGATATACTACTTATATACTTTTCTTTTGTAAATATATACATATAATACATAGAAACAACCAGACCACAGACAAATATCTAAGCATAAATACTTGTCTGAGGCGGGAATCGAACCCGCAACCCTGTGTATAGCAATCCGGCATGGTGACCATCGTGCCAACTGGGTCATCAATAAAGCAAATATTTATCAAATTACCTGTTTTTAAGTAGTTTGCCCTATTTTAAAGAAATATTTAATTTCAATTAAGATGGCAAGTGGCCTTTAAAACCCGATAGTATCATATTACACTTTTTAATTTAGACTTATTATACTAACGAATTATTGCATGTACTAAAATTGGTATCGTAATTTTAACACAATGAGTGTTAATTAATGGATTAATGGATCGATTGGCAATAAATTTGTATTTGTTGCCAATCGATAATATCGATAACTCAATCAAAACGAATAGCATGGATAGGCAATCGACAGTTTCGATACTATTAGATAATATTATCGATACAATACAATGCTATTGAATCCCACAATGTCCAAATGGTGCAAATTGTCCATATCCCAAAATGCTCATATTCCAGAATCCCAGAATGTCCATGTCCTAGCTTTTCCATATTCCAGAATAACAAAATTATATGTGGTGGAGTAAAATACAACTCTGTTGTTAATCATATACTTAGTATGATAAATCAAAAGTTAAATTTAATGTTATACAAAAAACAATTACAAGGACTAAATATTAAATCTGGTATGAATATAGACAATAAGAGACATGGACATTCTGGGATTTGGACGTCCTAAAATATGGGCGTTCTGGGAAATGAACATTTTGGGATATGGACATTTTGGGATATGGACATTTATTGATATTGGTTTATTGATTTATTGAATTTGGTCTAAGTTCTGTAAACAATACGTAAGAACATAATGCACTTTCATTACTGTTGAATCTTTGTTAATAAATAAATAAATAGTGAACAGTCGAATTCAGAATTCCAAACCCACCGTAGAACTCCATAACTGCTTTTATTAGAATGTTTTCAACTCGAGCAAGATTCTAAGGTCTTGCGCGAGTTCAATTTATTAGATGAAATTAAGCATGTTAATACATAAACATATTTTTAGAATAAAAACTTTCCAATAATAGTAATTTTAGAACTCTACGGTGGTCTGCATTTCTGACTCTGACTGTACATAGTGATTATTTTCCCAGGTTCTTAACTATTGTAGAATATATATTTTGTAGAATATTTTTTACACAGCGCCATCTAGCCCCAAGCTACTTAATCGAGTATGTTTTTTTATTCACCTTACCTCGACGACGTTTCGATTATGTTACAGTAGCCATGGTCGCGAGGAGACCCAAGAAAATAATTTCTATGAATACAAATCGTGTTTAAAAGATAAAGAAAACTAATATTGTATTTTAAATTAAATAAAACAGAATAATATATAAGATATTTTAACCAGTAATTATAAAATACTGCTGGATGAGGGTTGCAATGGGCGATAAAATATGACATTAATTATATATATGACTTTTATAAATTTGAATAAATAAATAAAATAAATAAATATTTCAGAACATTCTACACATCGCCATCTAGACTTGTGTTATGGGTGCTAGACAACGGATATACTACTTATATACTTTTCTTTTGTAAATATATACTTATAATACATAGAAACAACCAGACCACAGACAAATATCTAAGCATAAATACTTGTCTGAGGCGGGAATCGAACCCGCAACCCTGTGTTTGGCAGTCCGGCATGGTGACCATTGTGCCAACTGGGTCGTCAAAATACTTACTTATTTTATTTTATTAATTTATTATTTAAGTGTTTTTGATTTGATTTATTTGTTTTAATTTAATTTAATTATGTAAAAACAGCTGATTCCCCATCAATAAAGACAGTTGAAAACCAACTCTCATCGAGGATTTATTTTCCCTACGTCACTCTTTACAATGGATTGTATCGATAGTATTGCATAATAACCAATCGATAGTATCAACTAGAAATCGGTATTAGGTAAATAAAACGCATACGTAAAAATATAATCGAATAGTGAATTACTATCGATAGTATCGCATAATAATGTTCTTTTATACAATGTGTTTTAGCGAAGGGGTTTTAATACGAATAGTGGTTGTTCTAGACGTCTCGACGAATAACTTTTGTTCTACACCTTTTGGAATTCGAACATTTCGTTTGAAGTTTTAGTATGAAACAGCTGATTTTCGAGTAAAAATACTCTAAAAAAAGTTCTAATTTCCAAAAGTCGTAGAACAAAAGTTGTTCGCCTAGACGTCTAGTACAAACCCCTTTTGTATCTTCGCTGAAACACATTATATAGGCAGAAATCGATGTTTTCATATTATTACGTAGTGTAGATATTATTACGTAGCTTAGTATCGATATTATTAAGTAGTATCGTATCCATATGATTACGTAGTATCGATACTATTACGCACTATCGGTATTATTATTACGTAGTATCGATATTATTACGTAGGTATCGATATTATTACGTAGGTATCGATACTATTACGCATTATAGGTATTATTATTACGTAGGTATCGATAGGGAAGCTGATTTTCGATGTAAACTATCGATAGTTCGGCAACACTTAAATCAAATTAAGTTTAGTGTATCTAATAGTATTAAAAATAAATGAAATTCCATCGCTGTCTATACAACTAATATTATGAATGGAAATTACTTTGTTCGTTTGTAATGAAACTATTAATAAAGCGATTTTGATAAAACTTGGTGTGAAGATACATTGATTCACTGGGTGTAACATCCGATATTCCCACGGGATCGGGACCTACCGAGCTGCTATTAGTAATTAAGTACCTGGATGACCGAGCTTTGCTCGGTATTTTTTTTTTTACTTAGTCTCACCTCAAAGCAAACACTCATTGACTTCGTGTTACTTAACAACGCCATCTGCTGGAATAACTTTATTGCTCACAAAAAATAGTATTAGTAGTTCGCCAATAGATGCCAAGAAGAGTCATATTTTTTCAGATAAAAAAAAAGTAAGTTTCGATAAAACACGAATAAAATGACATTTTCTAAAAATGATTCCTAGCTAGATCGATTTATCGCCCCCGAAACCCCCTATATACCAAATTTCATGAAAATCGTTGGAGCCGATTCCGAGATTCCAATTATATATATACACAAGAATTGCTCATTTAAAGATATAAGATAATACGTGTTTAGTCTGAATACTACTACAATATTGAGTTTACATCTAAGCTAGATGATTCATACAACGTCAACAAATCCATGCTATTCAGGGCGCTGCCTGGGGCATGTATTTGATGGAATAGGATGCCAAAACCCATAACCAGTGTTGTGAACTTGGATTTTGAAAAACGTAGACCCCATTAGAAAAGTTCGTAGATCTACGTACTTTTTTCTGAGTGAAATGAAGAGGATAATGAGTTTTTTAACTTTGCATTTAAGGTGAAAAGGGTACCGGCGCTCTCTCCATACAAACGTAGTCGACTGTTTTCTCCCTGGATTATGACACAAGCACATGACTATGCCCATATGCCTTGTTTTTTTTTTAATTTTCTTATTATCATAGAAATTAAGATTAAAATAAAAGCAAAACATAGGGGCATGGTCATGGCAGCTATAAGTTTTATGAAAAATATTTGCTCTAGTGTCATTATCCAGGGAGAAAACAGTCGACTACGTTTGTATGGAGAGCCCCCGGTACCCTTACCTCTTAAGCGCTGTGCACACTGATGCGATGTGTATGTGGCATGGTCCATAGAGTCTCGAACATTACAAAAATAATGATGGCATGGCAATACTTGAGCGTATATACAAATAGAAAAATGAGGTTTTCTAGATTACAATAAAATTGATAGTATGTCGTGAACTAGATGTGGAAAAAAGGTATAAATATTTAAAGACGTTTCTATGTGGTCTATGTACAAATGTATTAAGCATCCAAAAGAATAAAAAAAATTGACTTTGAGTCACGTGTTTTTCATATTGTTCATCAGCATCTGACGCCATTGCACATGCACGCACGCATTCACAGACAGTGTAGTCTTAGCACACTTTGTACAACAGTTTGCAAGGAGGTTAGGTTCTTGAAGTTTCTATAGGTAATTAAGGAACTTCAAGAACCTAACCTCCTTGCAAACAAGTCATTTTTGTTTGAAGTTTTCCATTATTCTTTCGGGTCTTATCGCGTGTTTTTAGGGTCTCGTACCTAAAGGGTACCCTAAAAATACGCGATTAAGACCCTGGAAAATAATAACTACGGCGGGTGCGTTCTGGAAGCGGGAAGAATAATGGCAAAACTTCAAACAAAAATGACTTATTTGCAAGGAGGTTAGATTCTTGAAGTTTCTATAGGTAATTAAGGAACTTCAAGTACCTAACCTCCAAACAAAAGTTTTTCCATTATTCTTTCCGCTTCCAGAACGCTTCCGGTATGATAGTTATTATTTTCTGGGTCTTAATCGCGTATATTTAGGGTTTCGTACTCAAAAGGTAAAAACCGGACCCTTTAACAAAGATTTATCCGTCCGTCTATCTGTCACAAGGCTGTATCTCATGAACCGTGAAAGCTAGACAGTTGAAATTTTCACAGATGTATTTTTATGGCCTCGAAAATACTAAAAACAGAATACAATGGTACGGAAGCCTTCGTGCGCGGCTCCGACTCACACTTGGCCGGTTTTTTTTTTTAGTTACAATAGACATTCGATTATGATACTCAACCTACCCTCGGTTGATTTATCAACATGAGATGAAAACAGTGCTCCTAGTCTCCTCGCCACCATGACTATTGTAACATCGAGGTAAGAGAAATCAAAATTAAAAAATCGGCAAAGTGCAAGGATTTCCCCGCACGAAAGGGTTCCGTACCATTATATTCTGTTAAGGCCCGTCAAAGTGATGTCATTCTATTTTTATGATTAAAAAAAAACTCGATTAATACCTGTGGAAATCCTACTAATATTATAAATGTGAAAGTTTGTGTGTGCGTGTGTGTGTGTGTGTTTGTTACTCCTTCACGCTAAAACCACTAAACCGATTGCAATGAAATTCGGTATGTAGATAGCTGGAGGCCTGGATTAATATATAGGCTACTTTTTATCACAATATTCCCACGGGATCGGAACTTACGCGGGTGAAACCGCGGGGCGCAGCTAGTAATAACTATGAAAACAAATCGTGTACGTTTGAAAAGTTTGCTCCCGATACTGGGCTCAGTGTGCACAGAGCTTTACGCGGGTGAAACCGCGGTGCTGAGCTAGTTATGTACTGTTTAAGTTCAGCATCCAGGCATTGATGTCATAAGATTCATATGTTCACCATCTTCTGTAGTTGTCGTTAGTCGATGTCGGAGAGCGAACGATGCTATCACACGGGCTACCTGTTGACAGATGGTAAGTGGTAAGTATTGAGGTATGGCAAATAGTAAGTGTGAAAGAGTGGTAAGCGTGGACGTATTGTAAACGGTAAGTGTGGAGGTATGGTAAGTGGCATGAGTCGATGTCGGAAAGCGAATGATGCTATCACACGGCCTACCTGTTGACAGATGGTAATTATGGTGGTAAGTATTGAGGAATGGGATAACTATGGAGAAATGGTAAGGTGGTGGTGGTGAAGGTATGGTAAGTGGCAGGAGTCGATGTCGGAGAGCGAAGGATGCTATCACACGGGCTACCTGTAGACAGATGGAGATATTACAAACGAGATGTGGCACAAGGTAGGTATGAAGGAATGGTAGGTATGAAGGAATGGTAAGTGGTATGTATGACGAAATGGTAAGTGGTAAGTATGAAGGTATGGTAAGTGGTAAGTATGGTAAATATAGAATAGAATTGTTTATTTGTGCTGGAATACACGACAGACATATTAATTGACATAGGCATCTATACTTTTATATTAATATTATAAAGAGGAAAGATTTTTTGTTTAGATACATGGATTAATTAGGAGTAGCTTATGCACCTTGTTATCCCGATATTCCGACGAGATCTGAACTTACACGAGTGAAACCGCAGAGCGTTGTATGTATTAATATAAAAACTGACCTCTCCAGGTGTGTCCTCGTGTACAGCGTGACCACATCGCGCCAATACTTGCATTTGGAATTTACCTGATTTAACAATATATATTTTAATTAACACTTAAATATATTAATTTCGGCGAAGTTGACAGTTGTAATGATAAAATAATAATTAAGTTGGAAATATGTAGTTTAACAACGACTTTACAATATTTATTTTTACTTTTGCATTTAATTTAGGTATTGAAATGCAAAATTAAGTTCTTGTCCATCCAAAGGTTGCCTGGAAGAGATCGCTTTGAGCGATAAGACCGCCCTTTGTAGCACTAAGACTTAAGCTTTGTTTTTATTTAATGTTATTTGAAAATGGTGTTTACAATAAATAATTTATCTATCTATCTAATTAAATAAATAATGGTTCGAAATGTGTAAAGTAGCAATCATTTTATACGCCCACATTTTTCATTACAGCCAATTAATGCAAAACATAAATTATACACATATCCCTGCCTCATTAATCACTCCATTAATTGGTGAAAAATGTATGAAAATCCATTCAATACTTTTTAAGTTAATCGCGGACAGACAGACGCGGCGGGGGACTCTGTTTTATAATATGTAGTAATGATACCTTGCATCTGTCCAACGGTAAGTTCCTTATCCAAGCCGTCTATGGAGGCGAGCAGCAATAACCGTGGAGCCCTAACAGACAAGAAGGCAGATGACAGCCCCTTGAACCATCCGCTCCAATGGCGCTCCGTCTTCGATAGATCTATCCGCCATTTGTATCTGAAAACACAACATAGAGTCAACGCATCTGCGGTTATTTCTTACATACTAACTAGGTACCTCGACACCTTAAGGCTGCCTGTCCATAGGAGCAGAGCGAAGAAGAGCAGAGCGAAGAAGAGCAGAGCGGTTTCCACCAATATAATTGTATAGAAACTCCGCACGCCGCTTCTGTGGACAGGCAGCCTAATGCGATCTATATGCAAAATATTCACAGGAGATTGTACAGAACTGTGACCAATGAAGGAAAATAAGAGGGGAACCCTTGTCCAGTAATGAGACACTTGTGGTTAGAAAAAAAACTAAAATAATAATAAATAAATATTGCAGGACATTCCACACATCGCCATCTAGCCCCAAGCTGAGTAACTAGACTTGTGTTATGGGTGCTAGACAACGGATATACTACTTATATACTTTTTTTTAGTAAATATATACTTATAGAGACAACATAGAACAACATAGAGACAACCAGACCACAGACAAATATCTTAGCAGAAATACTTGTCTGAGGCGGGAATCGAACCCGCAACCATGTGTTTGGCAATCCGGCATGGTGACCATTGTGCCGACTAGGTCGTCAATTATTAGTTACTAAGAAGCTATTACTTAAGCTATTTGGTTTCCTTAAGAATAAAAAACCGGACAAGTGCGAGTCGAACTTGCGCATGAAGGGTTCCATACTATGTTGTATTGGAGAACCACATATTTTTTATTTGTTTTTAGTATTTATTGTTATAGCGGCAACAGAAATACATAATCTGTGAAAATTTCAACTGTGTAGCTATCACGGCTCATGAGATACGGCCTGATGACAGACATACAGACAGACGAACGGACGGACAGTGAAGTCCCGTTTTTAAAGGGTAAAACGGGACCATATTACTAAGACTTAAGGCTCAGGGTACGGAATCCTAAAAATTAAGGTGCATATATAGCGGTCAAACGTAAAATATCAATGAAACTAACTTCATATTAACTCCAGCGTCTCCAACATTGGCTGGCTTAACGAAGTCAACTTCTGGTGTAACGAAGTCAGCTTCTGGTGTAACGAAGTCAGCTTCTGGTGTAACGAAGTCAGCTTCTGGTGTAATGAAGTCAACTTCCTCCCCCTCCTCGGCGATACAGTCCGGTGGAGGGGCGTGTCGCGTGGCCGTTAGAGGAGGCAGGCTCTCTGTGCTCACGTAGGTCTCTACTTCGTTCGTCGCTAGGGCTCCTGTTTCACAACTGATCATAGTAAAAAAGTTTTATTTTATGTTAGATAAGATTAACATAAGTTCCAAAACCATAGACAAACATTGTAATGTAGACTGTTACTCGAAATTTTACCACTAGCGCCATCTAGGAATATTTACCGCTGCTGTTACCCATCGCTGTTTTTTTAACTTATACGAGATTCTGAGTATGATTATAAATAAGTTGTTTCAAAAATATAAAGGTTAATAAATCGTAGCACACAACTTCTCTTTTTACGTTAAATAATAAATATTTCAGGACATTCCACACATCTCCATCTAGCCCCAAGCTAAATAACTAGACTTGTGTTATGGATGCTAGACAACGGATATAATACTTATAATAAAAAAATAATAAGTAATTTTAGTAATTAGTAAATTTTTTGTCACGCTTTTTTCTTCCTTCCTGTGTTTGTCGCGTGTACTCAATAAATGCTTTTCTTTCTTTCTTATCTTAGTATTACTGTGACTTATTTTCAAAAGTTTGAAATTTCATTTTGTTGCGGCGGTGTTTGTCTACATAACATTATTCGTCTATGTCTAAAAGTAATAACTGTACATACTTGACAATCTGACTTGGCATGGATACTTTCGCTGAGTCGAGATTCCTTACTTGGCCACTCCGAACACTAGAATAAACACATTAATGTTAGAAATATTAACTCATTTAATGTACTTAATAAATGAATTTTAATTTTTTTTATGTTCCACTTGATGACGAGGTTACAAAGTTACTAATATTATAAATCTGAAAGTTAGTTTGAGGGGGAGTCCATATGCCAACGACCTTGGTACACAGCCTACTAAATAGTTACTACCGGCACCGGTCGCCTTCGTTGGTAAAAATGGTTGATTGTTACTAATGTGTTTTGTTTTTCTCAAAAGTGCTGAGATGGAATTGTAGGTGAGATTATTACCGATATTCTGGTGTGACTTTGAGCCAAAAATTACCTATAGTTTTGAAACTATCCTACAATTAGAAATTAAAAGTAGTATTACTTTAAAATGACAATGAATTTTCGGTAAAAATCTCACCTATAATTCCATCTCAGCACTTTTGGGAAAAACAAAACACATTCGTTACAATCAATTATGTTAGTTGTAAGCGACGGGTATTTCTGGCGCGTTGCGTTTGGCAGTATAAATAGCCTTAATATTTAGTTATTTGATCCTTAACGGTCAAACAACTGGATCGATTTGAAAGAAAATAGGCAAAGTGGTAGTTTAGAGAATGGAGAAGTACATAGGATACTTTTGGTTACGAAATCCCCTTGGGATCGGGACTTACGCGAGTGAAACTGCGGGGCGTAGTTAGTCATAATATATATTCTTTGTAAGTAGGTCCAATTCAACAAGAATAAGAACAAATAAAATAAATAAATATTATGGGACAATTCGCACAGCGCCATCTAGCCCTAAGCTAAGCAACTAGGTTTGTGTTATGGATGGCAGATAATGGATAGAATACACTTACCACCACTCGATAGCGTGTTCTATGCTTTTGAAATGTGTAGGTCGACTACGTAAAAAACTTTGCATACTCGCTAGTGCATCCATTGCTGTGCCTGAAAATACACTCTTGTTTAGTCATGACGCCTTTAACAAACACTAAAGGTTGCCTGGAAAAGATTTTAGTGTTAGTTTTTAGATTTTTTTTTGTTTTTTATATGTACCTAATCATTTTGCGTTTTGTTTTTATGGTGCAATAAAGTGTTATCTATCTATCTGTCTTCTATTACTTGGGTATAACGGACAGCCCACAATGCAGAGCATGCACGGAGTCTGAAGAGACGGCGACTAATATCAAAAATCTTCCACAAAATAAAACCAAAACTTATGCCAAAATTAATGGAATCTAAAAGCTTTGTTGGTTCCGTCCCTGACAAGTAGAACCTCACGCAAGGACCCAATTGTTTGTTTGTTAGTTACTTCATCGTATTGGCTTAGCTGTAAGGATGCTGTAATTTAGATTTAATAATAAACAAATAAATAATTAATAATAAAGAGGTCTATTTGCGGAAAACAGCCGGTATACAAGCACAATTGAAAATATTATTATGTTACACCTTAGAAAACGCATAAGTCAGATTCCATAGGACTTTCCTAGGATGTAGAAGCAATTATCATACCAAATTCATGTTTCTATGTGTCAATGGTGGAGGCAATAGGCTGTGTGTTGTCTGTTAGTGAGCAGAGTTTCATTCAGTAGACTAGCTCTTGCCTGCGACTTCGTCCGCTTATATGTCGAAAATTTGAAGAAGATTGGACCAAGGAATCACGCTGTCCCATACAAACTGCCCCATTTTTCACCCCCTTAGGGTAGAATTTCGGAAAATTCTTTCTTATCAGATGTCTAGGTCACACAAACACACCCTCCAAGTTTTAGGTCTCTACGATCAGCGGTTTAGGCTGTGCATGATCCGTCAGTCAGTCAGGACAAAGCATATGTATAGATAATTACCTTCTACAACATCGATAACAGCGATGCCTTGCAGACAGTGTTCAAGCGTGGCGAGATGTGCCACTCTAACTGCAATGGCTCCACCCATCGAGTGACCGACCAGGATTAGAGGAGGTAAGTCATTGGCAAATAACTTGTGTAGCACTTGTTCTACATCTCTGAAAAATAGTCAGCCCATTAATATGTCACACTAGCTGCGCCCTACAGTTTCACCCGCATAATAAATGTCAGGCACAAAAAGTACCCCATGTCCTTATATCTTTACCAAAATTCATCATGATTGATTCAGCAGTTTAGATGTGAAAACACAATAGACACATAGGACTTACTCCAAGGTCCCATTTATACTGAAATTCAACATAATTGATTTAGTGGTTTAGGTGTAAAAACCTTACAGACAGAGTTACTTTTGCATTTATGAGTAAAGGACTATTACAGGATATGGCGCCTTCTCCCAGAGAGATTTGTGATGAGATTGATTTCCTTCACTGTTAGAGCAAAAATAATGATATTAAACATAATCTCTGAGACATTCGTTTGATTCAGAGTCCTGGTGCAGACGATGTCAATTGCTGTATGCTGCCAGTATTTTAAACAGCTTTGCACTTACTTTAATTTTAAATTTATTTAGTTGTAATTTAGTTTTTATGTATTAGTGTAAGTATTTATAAATTTTTAATTACTTATATTTGAAATGTTTTCTAAATAAAATACATCAACTGTTTGTCCCCTAATTTTCATTCAACACCCAGGTTTTAATGCCAGCCAGACTTTTATTACCTTCACTGTTTATTTTATATGTCTCTAATATAATAACTTACTTAACAAGTGTATTATCACTCAAATCATCCGGCTCCTTTACTTTTGTTTCCCCATGTCCTCGGATGTCCATAGATATCACCTGACACTGTATCATGCTTGTAATTTCTTCCTGAAAGCATTGTGCAGAAATTATCGCGAAACATAAACAAAAAAACATAGACGAACTGAGAATCTCCTCCTGGTACTTGTACTTGTATACGGGCGTGAGGATGGAGTAGGCTTGCCCAGTACCTACTACCCTCTCAGCTTAGTAAATCATGTCCAGAGGGGAAGAACTTGTCAATACTTCTGGAGCCAACTGAGCTGCAGCTTTCATCACGATATTTTCCTTCACCGTAAGAGCTTATTTGTAGGCTATGTTTTATTACAGGACATCAAGTTATATTCATACCAAGTTCCATTGCAATTGGTTCAGTTTTCGAACTTCAATGATTAGAAGTCTAATTGTACTTGGGTTAATATGCTACATCATCAAAATGTACAATTTGCTTTTTTTTATATGTACGATAGCATATTATTATCGTACGCAGATTGTACGATAATTTATATCATGATGCAGAATTTGAGAATTTATATTATTTCACTCATGCGCTGAAAGAAATTCTTTAATTTTTTATTTCACTACCCATTCATATCCATTTCTTCTTTATAAATACAAAATTTTGGCGTGTTTCATACCCAACTTGCATGGGAACAGTGAAATTTTGTCTGAGTGAATTTTAAGCTTGGCGCGTTTATTGAACTTAAAGTGGAAAGGGAATCAGTTCAGGTCTGTACCACGTGTAAAACATTTGGGTTTCAGTGTTCTGTTGATTTGACAGCGGTGGTTTAAAAAAGATAAACTATACTTGCATGCACATCAATATTACAATTTATATGATTTATTTATCTATAATAGACATTATCCTAAAAAATACGATAATTTCGATCTATGAACGATAATTTTACGCCCCTGGCGCCCCCTGGTACGATAGTCAGTCCACTTCAAGTTGCTAACGCTGTTCTATGACAGACTTAAATCAGTATTGTTGCGAGTAGGGTGAGTAGGGATGTACAATTTGCTATAGTCATAATGTTCTTGCAATCAAATGATCTTATGATAGAATATGAGAATGCCAAAATGTGCAATTGACCTAATGTAGAATGGCATACTAACACACAAACTTTCACATTTCTAATAATTGAGGTTGCAAAAGTTTGTCAGTCATACATACCACAAAACAATGGTAGCCAGCTATTTTGTCATGGGATCAGAACTAACTTTAATGAAGCCGTCTGTACCTGCTAGTCTAGTATTCCAAATCGACTCATAAAGACGTATGACCTACTTAGTCCCTACATCCTACTCATAACATAAACAACATATTAAATTATTCTTTCTTTCTGTACTTACTGTGAACAAAGCCCAGCTCAACCCTGAGTATCCTCCACCATGTAAAGTCACGATTCTGGGCCTGTCAGGATGATCAGGCTCCGGTGATAAATACACCCTGAAAGTGCCTTCATCCGTCTCAACATCCACATATTTCTCGAAATACTGCTTCCACGGCACTGGGCTGTAGTCTTTACGACGCCCAGCACCACCGCAAGGCGCAAGCCTGTGAATAAAAACGATAAAATAAACAAAATCAAACCTGAAAACTAAGCCTCAAAATATAATCACGATAACACCTGTGAAAATAATATTTTTTCTAACATAAACTTACTTAGACACGCCAGATGTTCTAGGACATCTCGGCGGTAATTTGTTTTTTAGAATACTTTTCTGTAATGCAGACATTTTTCTTATCAATTTACAAAATCAAACAAACAAATGAGTTTGGTTTGAGTTGCCGACACAAACCATCAAACCATCGGACATTTTGTAAAAAAAAAAACGCAAATTTTATTTTCTTTTTAAATAAATGGCTTCGGCCATTCAACAACGCTTTGCATGATTTTTATGCATAGATCAGTCTTCAGTTTTATTCAAGTTTTATAATTCAACTAATTTCAGCAATCTATTTATGACTGTAAACTAATTTTAGAAGGATTTCAGATATTATGTCGTTCGTAGTCTTCAAAGTACAAACTATGTACATGTTTTGGTACAAAGTTTTGGAAATAGTGCAAAAAGAATGATATTGATATTGGCTATATGCTCAAGTCGTGATGCCATCAATGTCATATGAAGTAAAAATTTTTTTTATCTGTTGTTTAAAATTGAAAACAAGTTTGCTTCGCTTCTAGCTTTAATTTTTCAATTTTATACATAATTTTCTATATTAATTAATTATTACACGAAAATTAATTACTGTATACTTATTAAGTTAAAACAGGATACTTTACAATGGACTTCGAAAAAATATGTCGATTATGTTTGAAGCCCAACAAGCTAACTTATGATATTTATAGCAATTTAAGCCTCAAACGAAACATTTTGTACTCAGAAATGTTGAGTAGCTGCACTAAACTAAAGGTAAAATGGTTCAAAGCAATAAGTTTTTGTTGTCTTGTAGTTGTAGCAAAACTTGTAAGTTGTCAATTGTAACTGGTTCTTATTTGATTCCTAACAGAATTTTTACTTTGGTTTCATCACATAATAAAAAGCTAAACATAGTACACTATCGTTCAAAAGAGTTTCTTCTTAAATTTCTAATTTTCACCTTTTTAGCCCCACAAAGATGATGGTTTACCAAAAAAATTATGCAAAGAATGCTCCCGGCAACTCAAAAAGACTTACTCCTTCAACCAGATGTGTGAAAAGAGCGATGACACTTTGCGACAGTATTTAAAATCTCTAGATAGTGTTAAATTAGAAGACATTATCGAAGATAAATCTAATGATGACAAGGCAAGCAAAGAAGTGATGTTAAATAATGATATTGATCATCTTGTGAAGGAGTGTAAGGATGAAATAAAACTTGGTATGATTTCTTTTCTACTATTATTGAGATAAGTCTGTCAGTTTATTATACAACTAGCTACAGCCTGTGGTTTCACCCACGTAAGTCCCGATACTGCAGGAATTATGGTATTATAAGAGTCAAATGTCCTTCTCCATCCCCTAAATTATTACTATGCCGAGTCAGATCTAAATCGGTCCAGCCGACCATGAAGAAGTAACAAATAAATTATAAAAAACAAACTTTTGGATTAATAAGTTAGAACCACACAGAAACTGAATTTGAAGACATTTGTAGGGGTCGATTCACGCCTCAAACAAATATTTATGACCAGTTTTTGTTTCTGGTCTGGTTAACATTATGGGAATTTTGGAATATGGGAAGTACATTTTAAGAATTATTATTGTTCCTTCTGGAAAATGTACATTTCAACATTCAGTTGTACTAGATCGTAAACTGGTTAATATATATGTATAATAAGTAGTATCTGGATGACCGAGCTTTGCTCGGTATTTTTTTTGTTTTTTTACTCAGTCTAACCTCAAAGCAAACACTCATTGACTTCGTGTTACTTAACAACGCCATCTGCTGGAATAACTTTATTGCTCACAAAAAATAGTATTAATAGTTCGCCAATAGATGTCAGGAAGAGTCATATTTTTCAGATAAAAAAAGTAAGTTTCGATAAAACACGAATAAAATGACATTTTCTAAAAGTGATTCCTAGCTAGATCGATTTATCGCCCTCGAAACCCCCTATATACCAAATTTCATGAAAATCGTTGGAGCCGATTTCGAGATTCCAATTATATATATAAACAAGAATTGCTCATTTAAAGATATAAGATTTATAAATAAAAGGATTTAAGTTAGGTATTCTATTTATTATCTAGCTGCTATACACCAGCTTTATTGCGTAACTTGGCGGTAGATGACGCTTTGTGTGTTGTCCTGCATATTTATTTTATTTAAAACCAGTTTAAGTAAATAACTATAGGTGACAGGTTTGTATCTATCGAAAATTGTCTATCTATAACTAAACTGATTTTGATAAAACTTTTTACACTATTATTTTTTTATTACAGAATTAGATTACACTGATGCAGGCAATGATGATTGGGATGCCGATGATAACTTACTTTTAGAGCAGATTAAAATCAATAAAGGCAAGTCCAAAATAATAAGAAATTTTATAAAACACGAATATTTAATAAAATACTTATTATTTATACAAATTTTCAGAACTTGTAGAAGATGAAAAAAAACTCGCAAAGAAAAGGGGTCGGAAAAAGAGAGGTAATATTTTATTTATATTGCAAGACATTCCACACTTCGCCATCTAGCCCCAAGCTGAGTAACTAGACTTGTGTTATGGGTGCTAGACGACAGATATACTACTTACATACTTTTCTTTTGTAAATATATACTTATAATACATAGAAGCAACCTGACCACAGACAAATATCTAAGCATAAATACTTGTCTGATGCGGGAACCGAACCCGCAACCCTGTGTTTGGCACTCCGGCATGGCAGCCATTGTGCCAACTAGGTCGTCAATTCATTTAAAAACCTCACAAATCCAGACTAAAGTTCTTCAATGCGGCATAAAGTTTAATTATTGATTACATTTTCAGTTTACCTAAATGGAGAGACACCCGCATCTCTAAGTAAGTCTCCACATCAGTGCGACATCTGTGGAAAGTTCTTGAGCACAAAAAGCAATCTGAACGCTCACAAGATATGCCACACGGATCTCAGACCTTATAAGTGTTCAGAATGTCCGGCTGCCTTTAGGTAAGACAAAAGTATACTCATATTTTTTGCTTTATTATCAACTAGCAGCGCTCCGCAGTTTCACCTGCGTAACTCCCGATCCCGTAGGAATATCAGGATAAAAAGTAGCCTATAGCCTTCCTCGATAAATGGACTATCCAACACAAAAAGAATTTTTCAATTTGAACCAGTAGTTCCTGAGATTAGCGCGTTCAAACAAACAAACAAACTCTTCAGCTTTATAATATAAGTATAGATGTATAAAAAAACATATATAACATTTAATATGTGTAGCTTAATAAACCACAGAGGTTTGTTGTAATTCCTACATTAACGATAAGTTAAGTATAAGTTTACTGCTAAAATTAATAAGGCCTGTCATGGGAAATATCGGGATAAAAAAAGCCCTATGTTACTCCCATTGAATTAATGTATCCTGATACTAAAATGAATCAAAATTGGTTTAACAGTTTTGGTTTGAAAACGTTACTTATACTAAATACTTTATCATTTTCAACTTTTATTTATTTAGTAGTTTTTTGTCGTTTTGTCAAACCTGTTAAGGTTCATCACAAGAAGCAAGTACTATAGGTATAGGCACTAATTCGTACGTAATTCCAGTGAATCTGGCGTCAATTCACTAATAAATTTGGACGACCCAGTTGGCACAATGGTCACCATGCCGGACTGCCAAACACAGGGTTGCGGGTTCGATTCCCGCCTCAGACATGTATTTATATGCTTAGATATTTGTCTGTGGTCTGGTTGTTTCTATGTATTATAAGTATATATTTACAAAAGAAAAGTATATAAGTAGTATATCCGTTGTCTAGCACCCATAACACAAGTGTAGTGACTTAGCTTGGGGCTAGATGGCGATGTGTGGAATGTCCTACAATATTTATTTTTTATTTTAAATGTTTTTATTTCCAGAGGTCACAGTGCACTGTTTCAACATAAAACACTACACACTGGCGAGACGCCATACCACTGTGAATATTGTCCTAAAAGATTCCGGAGAAAGACAGGCTTGATAAACCATATAAGGCTTCATACTGGTAAGTTTACACCATCTGTGGCCATGGGGGCCAAATAAATTATGGAAGACATTATATGCAGCGCATTTTTAGCCCAAGTTAGTTGTTGCTTAGCTTGGGGCTAGACGGCTCTGTGTGTAATGCCCGCAAATATTTTTTTATAGGTGACTAGCGGCGCTCCGGGGTTTCACCGATCCCCTACTACCGATCCCGTGGGAATATCGGAATTATAAGTAGCCTATGTTATACCCAATCAATCAATGTATCCTCATTCATACCAAGTTTCATCAAAATCATATAGAATAGATCATTTATTGTTTTATCTGTTTACATAGGTAAAGGTCTTAAAAATAATATAGTGCCAACAGATTACTCATTCCGAGCATACAATATTAAAACTTATGTAGAACTTATACTAAATTGGTAGGTACATACTTAACCTGTAGGTATTTTTATGTTTCATCATCTTCGAAAAATTCAGTCATATTATAAAAAACTTTGTAAATATGAAAATCAATCCAGTAGTTTCGGAGCCTATTCATTACAAACAAAATAATATATTTCTTATATTAGTGTAGATGTCTAGATAAGTGACAGAGAAACGAACAAACAAACAGGCATTTAAAAGCAATATATTTTTGTTTTACTACTTTTTTTTAAGTTCTCTAGAATTCATTTTTTTTATTTGCTTCCAAATACAAAGTTTTTTGTCCTCTCTTCCTTTATTACAAGTGTAGATATAGAAGTCTAATAATTCAATTTCAACTGTCGCTAGTTCGAATCTCATCACAACTTTTTTTTACTAATTCTTTTTAAATTTTCAGGTGAGAAACGTTACAGTTGCGATATATGTTTCAAAGCGTTTGTTCAAAGCGCGCAATTGTCTATCCATATGAAGAGACATAAAGGAGAGAAGCCATTCTTGTGTCAAGATTGTGGGAAAGGTACTCATTGCATTATATAAAAATAAGTCGGGTTTTCCTTCCTGACGCTATAACTCCAGAACACACGAACCGATTTCCACGGTTTTGCATTCGTTGGAAAGGTCTCGGGCTCCGTGAGGTTTATAGCAAAGAAAATTTAGAAAAGCGGGAAATTTGGATATGACAAAACAACGTTTGCCGGGACAGCTAGTTGCATTATATAAAACTGGCTTCGTCCCGCGGTTTCACCCGCGTATGTCCCGATCCCGTGGGAATATCGGGATAAAAAGTAGCCTATGTGTTAATCCACGTCTCCAGCTATCTACATCAGTTTCATCGCAATCGGTCCAGTAGTTTTACCGTGAAGGAGTAACAAATATATACACACACACAAACTTTCACATTTATAATATTAGTAGGATAAGATACTAGCCACCAAAGAAATCCTGCTTAGGTATCTAATTCAATAAAATTCATTGTTTTTTAATGTTTCCCATATCACAAGGCTATGGAACTCCATATTTGTTTGGTATACGGTTTGGTATCCATATTTGTAAGGATAACATGGATAATTTATAAAAAATAACAGCAAGGGGACAACAGGAACGTGAGCAGCTAAAAGTTGGAGAGGCCTCACTGGATTTAAACTAATACTAGTAGTCCAAGCGAATCCCGCTCGCTTGGACTACCTGTGTTGGTTTAATCTCGTCATTGACGTTCGGTTATGCTTGATTATTATTATAACAAGAATTTGATTACGCCTTTGCTGTTATCTTGGGGATGGGAGAGAATCACCGTAAATTACTAGACAGTATATATATACAGACAATATATATAGTCATAGATTAGCAGTTTGACAATTGTTTAGTAATAGACAAGCACGCACATGCCGAGGGATACCTCACTGACTGCGCGATGTATCGCTGTGTGACTTCTTCGATATGTCGACGTTTTTGTAAGCACTATGACGCTCTTAATGCTCGCTTTAGTGTTTTATCCGTTATTTAGCCACCTATGCTAGTTGCTTAGCATTTTTTTACATATGATAGGTCAGCGTTTGACCACTATCACACCTGCCTAATGGATGCGGCCTAAGATGTAGCACGCTTTCCTAGAAGATACCTGTTCACTCGCGACTTGAAGACCCCCAAATTGTACACGTCAGGAAAGACAGATGCAGGCAACTGATTCCATTCCCTTGCAATACGAATAAGGCATGACGAAGCAAAACTTTTAGTGCGGACGTCTGGTATGTCCACCAAGAATCGGTGCCGCACATTAGAATGCCAGGTTGTATGACGGAAGAATGGAGATGACCAAATTAGGGCGAGGCGTTCTGTTGCATACTCCCCGAAATGTATCCGATAAGATGAACCAGTAGTCACAATGGTCTCCATGCCGGACTGCCCAACACAGGATTGTGGGTTCGATTCCCGCCTCAGGCATGTATTTATGCTTAGATATTTGTCTGTGGTCTGGTTGTTTCTATGTATTATAAGTATTTAAATTTACAAAGGAAAAGTATATAAGTAGTATATCCGTTGTCTAACACAAGTCTAGTTACTTAACTTTGGGCTAGATGGCGCTGTATAATATGCCCTTCATTATTTTATGCTGTTGTTCCAGGGTTTCCAGTTCGAGCCGACCTGAAAGTTCACCAACGAGTACACAACGGCGAGAAGCCATACCCGTGCCATCTCTGTCCCAAGACGTTCGCCACAGCTGGAAACTTGTCTATACATATACGGATACATAATAAGGAAATTAGGTAATATATTATCAACACATACATCTGGCGCAAAGGTTGCTGATTCGATTGCCGCCTCAAACAAATATACAGTAATATATGTATGTATGATATATGTATTTGACTTCGCCATAATGCTACTGATGCAAATAGGGATAAATTTATTGAACTTCGAAATCGCTGCAATAGAATGTGTAGGGATGCACAACGCCGGCATATTCATAGCTCCATCGAAGCTGGTGATCCAGCCAAAGTATGGCAATTTCTGAAGTCATTAGGAGTTGGCAAACAAACTCAACAATCCATTCCCACCGATTTAAACTTGGATCAACTAAACCAACACTTTTCCTCCTCTGCAAGACTTGATGGTTTTGTGAAAGCTGAAACTTTACAACGTCTTTCTTCAATTCCAACTCCTGACTTGCCATCTTTCATCTTTGAACAATTCACTGCTTGTGGTGTTAAGCAGAGCATGAAACACATAACCTCCAAAGCCGTTGGCAGTGACAACATCAGTCGCAACATGCTTATGCCCATTATTGACGAAATTCTTCCTATTATCCTGCACATAATGAACTTCTCCATCTCTCACAATGTATTCCCCTCCCTCTGGAAAGAGGCTCAAATTATTCCTCTTCCGAAAAAATCAAATCCTAAAACCTTTTCCGAATATCGACCGATTTCTATCTTACCATTTCTTTCCAAAGTCCTTGAACGCCTCGTCCATCAACAAATTTCCAGATTCCTTAGTGGTCATATGCTACATAATCCCTTCCAATCCGGATTCCGTCCGGGGCATAGCACAACTACTGCCCTTGTTAAAATCACTGACGACATACGCAAAGGCATGGATGATCGTATGCTGACGGTGTTAACGTTGCTTGACTTCAGTAATGCCTTTTGTAATGTCGACTATGACATCTTGCTTGGTGTTTTATGCTCTCTTAACATATCTCCAACGGTGATTGAATGGTTTCGTAGTTACCTGTGTGGTCGCCGGCAGCGTATACGTGTCGAAGACACCTACTCATCCTGGTGCGATGTGTCTGCGGGTGTACCCCAGGGCGGTGTTCTTTCTCCCCTATTATTTTCAGTATTCATTAGTTCGATCACTTCCAATCTTACTTCCTCTTACCATCTCTATGCAGACGATCTTCAAATATACTCACAAACCCCGTGGCAACAGTTAAATGAAGGCATTGCAATAACAAATAGTGACTTGGCTAAAATTTGTAGTTGGAGCGATTCCTTTGGGATTGCGATAAATCCGTCCAAGTCCCAAGTCATTGTTTTGGGGAGTTCTAGGCTGTTGGCGAGAATTAACTGGGAGGAGGTTGACCCCGTGATGTTCGACGGAAATCATATCCCTTTTAACAAAACCGTAAAAAATCTTGGTGTCATCATGGATGCGGAACTGGGCTGGCAGCCGCAGATAACTGAAACCAGTCGGAGGGTATTTGCTGCAGCGGGCTCACTCCGTAGACTGCGGAACTTTCTCCCGACTGCCACTAAAGTTAGCCTTGCTCAGTCTCTCATGCTCCCTATCCTCGACTATGCCGACATCTGCTACCTCGATCTGACCGAAGAGCAACTCGACAAACTTGAGCGACTTCAAAATGTCTGCATACGGTTCATATTTGGGCTTCGCAAATATGACCATGTCTCTGAATTTCGCCATAAGCTCAAGTGGTTGCCAATCCGCCTTCGCCGGAATGTTCATATCCTTTGCTTCCTCTACAAAATCCATTTCACTCCCTCCTCTCCTCACTACCTCAGAGAACGTTTCAAGTTCCTGAGTGACGCCCATTCACGACAACTCCGATCAACAGAATCCCTTCTCCTTCAGGCTCCTCCCCTCAACTCCACTTTCTACAAAAAATCCTTCTCTTTTCACTCAGTGATACTCTGGAATTCCCTGCCTCAACCCATCCGATCTGCTAAGTCCCTACCCATTTTCAAATCTATGGTAACTGATCACTACCTCAGTACTGTCTAATATCCATATGTATTCCTGTATTATTTATGTATGTATATATGTTTTTTTTTTGTATCTATGTATATAATTATATATTGGTATGTATTGTATGTATAATTTGATATTTTAAAGCCATATTTATGTAAATACTTTATATTATCACCTGTTACAGGTTATGTTTGGTATCCTGCTTGAGGAAATTCACAACCTACCATTAAAGCTGAATCAGTTCTTTTCCATACAAAGGTTGCCTGGAAGAAATCGCTTTCAGCGATAAGGCCGCCCATTTGTGCAACTTATGCTTTATAGCTGTTACTTCGCTTTGTGTATATAGTGTTCTGTTTTTTCCTGTGTTGTACAAATAAAGTTATCTATCTATCTATCTATTTGTTTCTAGCTTAGGTATTTCTGTATGTAAATACATAATACATGTAATACTTATATCTATAATATGAAAATTGTGAATAGCTGAATGTGTTGGTAAGCGCAAATCTCTAAATATTGATACACCCACAAGTCCGCTTGGCTATACGACTTAGGCCGGTAACATGCGGCTGAAGCCTCCAGGAGATTCCTCCGGCTCTTGTAGTTTCGGATATGTCGCGATCAGTATTATCTACGAGCTGCGCCCCGCGGTTTCACCCGCGTAAGTCCCGATCCCGCGGGAATATAAAAAAAGTAGTCTATAGCTTTTCTTGATTAATGGACTATCCCGATCCCGTGGAAATAAAGTAGCCTATAGCCTTCCTCGATAAATGCACTATCCAACGAAAAAATAATTTTTCAATTCGAACCAGTAGTTCCTGAGATTAGCGCGTTCAAACAAACAAACAAACTCTTCAGCTTTATAATATTAGTATAGATTAAAGACTAGCTGTGCCCCGTGGTTTCACCTGCGTAAGTCCCGATCCCGTGGAAATAAAGTAGCCTTCCTCAATAAATGGACTATCAAAAAAAATATTTTTTTCAATTCGAACCAGTAGTTCCTGAGATTAGTGCGTTTACTTTGCGACAAACTCTTCAGCTTTATAATATTAGTATTGATTTAACTGTAATTTTTCAGATATCGTTGTAAAGTGTGTGACAGAGGGTTCGTAGCGCACAGCGCGTACAGCATCCACGTCAAACGTCACACCGGACAGAAGGACTATCGGTGCGAGTGTGGGAAGATGTTCTATACCTCGTCGGCATTGAAGCAACACAAGGTCGTGCATACAGGTAACGCGTTCGATTCTCGCTGTATTAGATTGATATCTTTAGTTGTACAACGTAGGAATAAACAGAACATGATATATTCACAGTAATAGCTAGAATGTAATTTTTTTAAGACGATTTCAAGTGGTCTTTGTACAATTGTATTAAGCATCCCAAGAAATAAAAAAAAGTGTGTGTGTCAGCTCCGACGCACGACTGGAGTTTACTCCTTAAGTACGAGTATCTAACCATACGCAATACACTCACAGCCAAATTAGAAAGTTGCGCACTAAAGGTGCGCATCTAAAACGTGACACGATTTTCGTTACTTGTTAGTAGGTTATACCCCTCGGATTTTTCTCATACCGGGCGCCTTATATATGAAAATCGATTCTTAAGGAGTAAACTCCAAAAAATTTGATTTGATTTGTATAAGTTGCATAAATGCGCGGCCTTATCGCTGAAATTAGCCAGTTTTTAGGTCCGTAACCAAAGGGTAAAAACGGGATCCTATTACTAAGACTTCACTGTCCGTCTGTCTGTCACCATGCTATCTCATTAACCGTGATAACTAGACAGTTAAAATTTTCAAAGATTATATATTTCTGTTGCCGCTTTAACACAAATATAACTACATAACAGAAAAGGGGTATGGTCATGGCAGTTATAAGTTTTATGCAATAAAAAATATTTGCTCTAGTATCCTTATCCAGGGAGGAAACAGTCGACTACGTTTGTATGGAGAAACGCCCGGTACCCTTTCCTTTTAATGAATGTAGTAAAAACATACAGAACAAGAGACGTTTAAGGCTATATGTGTTTAGGGCTTTTAAGAGTATATTAAAAAAGATTTTTTTGGGTGCGATTTCTTTGCAGCCTATTGTAATTAAACCAGCTTTTAATTTACTTGTTAAATATTATTACCCAGTTGGCACAATGGTCACCATGCCGGACTGCCAAACACAGGGTTGCGGGTTCGATTTCGCCTCAGGCATGTTTTTATGCTTAGATATTTGTCTGTGGTCTGGTTGTTACTATGTATTATAAGTATATATTTACAAAAGAACAGTATATAAGTAGTATATCCGTTGTCTAGCACCCATAACACAAGTCTAGTTACTTAGCTTGGGGCTAGATGGCGATGTGTGGAATGTCCTGCAATATTTATTTATTTATTTATTTTATTTATAAGTATATATTTACAAAAGAACAGTATATAAGTAGTATATCCGTTGTCTAGCACCCATAACACAAGTCTAGTAACTTAGCTTGGGGCTAGATGGCGATGTGTGGAATGTCCTACAATATTTATTTATTTACTAGCTGCGCCCCGCGGTTTCACCCGCGTAAGTCCCGATCCCGTAGGAATTGACTCTAGAAAACGTTCATATGGGAAATAGAAAAGGGCTGTTTTTAGGGTTTTCCCGGAAATTATTCGATTTTTTCTCACCTTTTAAACCTTCCCTAGACCTCCACGAACATTTCAAGACTAAGATAAGATAAATCCGTTCAGCCGTTCTCGAGTTTTAGTGAGACTAACGAACAGCAATTCATTTTTATTTATATAGATTATCTTATTAACAGGCGAGCAGAAATACCAATGTCGGATCTGCGAACGGAAGTTCTCACAATCAAGTCATCTGAACAGGCATTTCAAACGAGATCATATGAAGACGAATACAGTCCTACCACCTTCTAATCAATTTAAAGTAGTCTTGTCCAATGGTGTCTGTGGTTTGGTCACTGTTGGTGAGAAGGATTGCCAGTCTGTCAAGTGTGAAGATACGCAGATATTGTTGGGTGCTTGATTGGTGCCAATTGTACTACATCGCTTCGTTTCACCTTCGTAGCTCCCGATCCCGTGGGAATATCGGGATAAAAAGTAGCCTATAAAACTCCCAATGAATCAATGTGTCCTCATACCAAGTTTCATCAAAATCGGTTCATTAGTTTCGGAGCCTATTCAATTCAAACAATCAAATCTTTCCTCTTTATAATATTAGTATGGATATTTTTATAAATTGATTTAAGGTGCATATAGGAGTCAAAGTGAAATATTCATCTATTACCTATCTAATTTTTTCGACAACGACATCTTTATGAAATTACATAGTTTTAAAATCAACGGAATCATAGCGAAATCACATAGTTTTAAAATCATAGTAAAATGTATGTGGCGCATCGAACTGATGACTTAGATCACGTACCGCGCCAGCACGGGACGGCCTCTGACTTGGTGGCATCCACCATGTTGTTGTAGATATTTTCCCATTAATATTTATTGACGCAATGGTCACCATGCCGGACTGCCACACACAGGGTTGCGGGTTCGATTCCCGCCTCTTGTATTTATGCTTGGAATTTGTCTGTGGTCTGGTTGTTTCTATTATAAGTATTATAAGTATATATTTACAAAAAAAAACACTAGCACTCGTGACACAAGTCTAGTTACTTAGCTTGGGGCTAGATGGCGATGTGTGGAATGTTCTGTAATTTTATTTATTTAACACTTTGACAGTCCCGGGTACCACATGTGGGTCCCGGCGGATAAGCCACGCAAGTCCGCGTAACAAATATGGTACCCGGAACTGAATATTCATCATCATATCAGTCACAGGACGTCCCCTGCTAAACATAGGCCTCCCCCAAAGACTTCCAGATCGATCGGTCGCATGCTCTCACCGTCCAACGACTTCCCGCGACCTTAATTAAATCGTCCGTCCATCTAGTCGGAGGATGTCCCGCGCTGCGCTTTCCGGTACGTGGTCTCAAATCTAGGACATTTTGGCCCCAAAGGTCATCAAATCCATGAGCCACATGCAACTGAGTATTAAATAAATCAAATATACGAAAGGCAGTTGAAAGTCACTTTGTTGGCGAAAATAATGTATTATACCGGTACAAAATCATTGAGATTCCACAGAACAGTTCCAGCCTTTGTATAAGAACTGTCAAAGTATTAAATTAAAATTAAGAAAAATTACCTTTGTAATGATCTGATTGACGTTTTTGCAATTATTTTGTGTTGCGTTTTATTTACCCGATTATAGCTTATTGCTTATCTTGTAAATATAGAAAATAAGTTACCATTTTCTTGTATTTAATATTTTATAAGTATTTTAGTTTGTGTTGTGTGCAATGTGCGTTATATTTCTTTTCTCTAATAAATAATATATCTGATTTTCATGTTTTTAATTAATAAGATAAAGTATCGCCTGATATGCCTGTTTATAGTAACTTTATCAGTAAATGGTGAGGAACCAATAAAAGGAAAAATTAACTGCCTGATCTATTACTACCCAGTTGGCACAACGATCACCATGCCGGACTGCTAAACACAGGGTTGCGGGTTCGGATTCCCGCCTCATACAAGTATTTATGCTGAGATATTTGTCTGTGGTCTGGTTGTTTCTATGTATTATAAGTATATATTTACAAAAGAAAAGTATAAAAGTAGTATATCCGTTGTCTAGCACCCATAACACAAGTCTAGTTACTTAGCTTGGGGCTAGACGGCGATGTGTTGAATGTCCTGCAATATTTATATTTATTTTTTATTAACGTACGGTCGGCTGCATAATTGCAGACCTACCGTAGAGCTCAAAAACGGCTGTTATAAGAATGTTTTCAATACAAGTAACATTCTAGACACCTGCTTTAGTTGAAATGTAAAGTCTTTTAACTCATCAATTTATCAAACAATTTTTTTTAAAATGAAAACATTTCAATAATAGTAATTTTCGAACTTACCGGGCTGCAGTTATGCAGGCGACTACATCATAAACCAAACTACGGATTGGCTAAAGGATTAGTGATATTTAAGTACAGAGTCTGGCTTAGAAATGGTCCCACATTGTTTTGTTCGCACACCTAAATTAATAAAGGCCATCAATTTAAACAATAAATGTATTGTAAAGATGAGGTTTGCCTGTTATTGGATGTTCGAAAATAACTTGCAAGAGATGTTGGATACATGGCAACATTGTAAAGGTTAATAGTAATTAAGCTTTAACGACTTTAAATAATTCATATTCTCTTCTATTATTTAATAAATTCCTTAAATATGCCACAATATAACAGGATAACCTGACACTGCAATAAATAAATAAATATTTAAGGACATTCCACACATCGCCATCTAGCCCCAAGTTAAGTAACTAGACTTGTGTTATGGGTGCTAGATAACGGATATACTACATAAATACTTTTCACTTGTAAATATATACTTAATACTTATAATACATAGAAACAACCAGACCATAGACAAATATCTAAGCACAAATACTTGTCTGAGGCGGGAATCGAACCCGCAACCCTGTGTTTGGCAGATCGGCGTGGTAACCATTGTGCCAACTGGGTCGTCAATATTTGATTACATACCTAAATGCCAGAATGTCATAACCTCTTTGGAATTCAGATAGCTACCATGACGTAAGAAAGAAAGCATTTTAGAACATTCATAGCAGGCAAAAGGAAGTTTGATAAAAAGACTCCGTTCCAACATTCAGTTTTATATTTAATATTTATATTTACAATTAATTATTTTTTTAATTATTCTAAACTCGGCTAGTATTTATGTCTTGAACAAAACCTTATTACCTATTAAAATTCTGCTAATTAAAAAAAATAAAAATAAAAAACAATTAATTACTTCTAGATAACCAATTTCTCTGCAAAATATTTGCTATATGAGACGAATTAGTATTTAATACCATTATTAATCTATGCTATGGTATTACAGACAGTTGTTTAAATCATATAATAATTATTATTAGTTTAAGTTTAATAATCTGAGTTAACACTTCAACAGTCGCGGGTACCACATGCGGGCACCGGGAGATAAGCCACACAAGTCCTGGTAACACATATATGAGCCCCACACCTCACTCACACAAAAGCATTCGGACTCCACAGAACAATTTTGGCCCTTGTAGGACTGTCGAAGTGTTAACACTTCAACAGTCGCGAATACCACACGCGGGTCACGTCAGATAAGCCACACTAGTCTTGGTAACACATATATGGGCCCCACACCTCCCTTACTATGTTGAAAAAAAACAAAAACATTCGGACTCCACATAACAATTTTGGCCCTTGTACGACTGTCGAAGTGTTAACACTACAACAGTCGCGGGTACCACATGCGGGCCCCGGCAGATAAAACACAAAGTTCTGGTAACATATATGGACCCCACACCTCACTCACTTTGTTAGAAAACAAAAACATTAGGACTCCACAGAACAATTTTGGCCTTTGTAGGACTGTCAAAGTGTTAAAATTAATTCACCATTTTCATTTTATTTTATTAGATTACAGTGACAAGTATTTGTGTATTTATATTAGGTTCTGTTAGCTTTAATCACAGAAACTATTGAACGGATTTTGATGCAAATTTTACAAATAAACAAAAGAAATAATTGGAAAAGAAAACAAATGAATTATCCTAATCATACAATTATAAATGCGAGAGTTTATCTGTCTGTATGCTTGTATGTAATAATACAAAAACGTATTATTGATATACCTTCCTGACTACCCGTAAAGTAAAATGTGTTTAACATTTTTAACCCCCGACGAAAAAACGACGGGGTGTTATAAGTGTCTGTGTGTCTGTCTGTGGCATCGTAGCTCCCGAACGGCAGAACCGATTTTGATTTTATTTGAAAGGTGAACTAGTCGGGAGTATTCTTAGCTATGTTTGATCAAAATCGGTTCAGCCATCTGAAAGTTAAGGGGGTTAAAAGTCGGGGGTTTATTAAATTCTAAATTTATGTGGTTTTTTTAAAGACTGTTAGTTGTGGGTTCCTTTTTTGTGTCGACAGCAGAAATCAAAGAAGAAATAATTAGGAAGAGGCAGATCCGCCCACGCCACTATGCTGCCAGGGATTTGGCGTTGTTATTAGCCGACATTAGCTCAGCCAACATACAGCTATTAGAGCTGAAGGGAAAGGGTTAAGAGGTGCAGTTTGCTCCCTGCAGTCCCTGTCCGAATCTACTCAGCCCCGTTACTAAATCAATTTTGATACAGTTCTTACAATTAGACAATATCAGGTGCAGCTAATATGTATAAAATTACAAATCTATCTTAGGTCTGTATTGGAGCCGCAGCGGTGGATCTCTGAACCTCCACCGCGTTACGTAGACGAACTTTAATGTATGGTCCTTGCCCAGGAGCTCGTCATTGCATAAGATGTCAATCTGAAATATTAAATAAAACATTACTTATAGGGATGTGAGTAAAATCAACCAAAAAAATGGTTGTAAAGTTGGTCTACGAACGATAATTATTAGCCATAGCAACGATAAAACGTTGCAGAACGTGACGCGTTTCAGGAACAGGGCGCATGACGTCACACTTTTTTGTGAATGCCGGTGTTCATCGATTCATAAGACGTTGTCACGTCAATAATAGTTCTTCGTGGAAATTGCCTAGTTAAAAGATATATTTACATGACATGATCTTCAAATCATACAAATATTTGGTCTATGGCCGGTATCAAAGGCCATGTCACACACATGTGAAAAGTTTGTCTTTGTCAGACTGCATAGAAATGAGCGAGATATTGCGGTTAAGTTTATAAGTTTTTGGAATTCTTGCGCAATTGGCAATTTTTAACTAATTTATCATATTTCTGGATAATATACCCAACTAGCTTTTACCCGCGAATTCGTCCATGTAGGGGTACATTTTATCAAAATATTTTCATACTTTTACACGTTATAATAGTCACGTTTCGGTTCTCTCTGCCTTATAATAAATACATTAATTTATATTTACATTATTTTATAATTTCTTCATGCAAAGAAAACACCCTTCAAATTTCAAGTCTCTATGATCAGCGGTTTAGGCTGTGCGTTGATCCGTCAGTCAGTCATTCAGGACAAAGCATTTTATATATGATTGATTATAAGTATGTACTTACATCTCTATATTTATCCATGCCACTGAGCACCTTCTTAGCGACGAATTTCTTAAGGTGCGTGATGGTCGCCTGCGCCGAGCAACGGATGAAGCTTCTCTTCAATGTCCTTAGAGATGTCGATATACATTCCAAGCATACATTTACCTGAGGAAACAAAAGTATGAGCAATGAGTGAGATTTAAAAAGGCCATGTACTTGTATATGTTCTGTTTTCCGCGACTAGACCGGACTAGACTGACTGATTAGACTAGACTGACGGATTAGACTAGACTGACGGATTAGACTAGACTGGTTTGGTCCTTCTTGCGTGAGGATGGAGTAGGCTTGTCCAGCACCCATACAACCCTGTTAGCTTTGGTGTCTGTGTCCAGATGAAAGAACTCGTCAATACGTCTGGAACCAACTGAGCCGTGGGTTTCACCATAATGTTTTCCATCACCATAAGAGCAATGTAAAATATAGCATATTTTTTTCATTAAAAATTTTTTTGGAATGAAAGTCGAGGTATCTATTATTCCCCTTGTTTATCTGGTATTCTGGTACCTAATAGAAGGATGTTACCTATTGATTACCTATTGTCTAGATTTTTTCTTCTTTCAACCAATAGTTTATTACATGGTTTCATGTTAGTCGCTAAGTTTTGGTAATCGAAATAAGTTGGGAAATATTCCTAGTTGAAAATCGCCCTGAAAGTACCCCCATTTTGCCCTAACAATCCCGTGCTATGGTTCGCGATGATAGAAGGCCAATTCATAACCTCGGGAATAACGGCGGATTCTACTAAATTTTATCACATCATAGGTAACTTGGACCAGCAGTACGCTACTCATGCAAAGTTTAGTTTGATAAACTATTATTTTTATTTTTTTACCTGTTCATCTTTCCTATGACAGTCAGTGTTGTCAGGTTGTTCGGGCTCATCTCCAGCACCAGACTTGTCAGCGGCGAGAGCTGCGTCCTTGGGGCACGGTAGGCCACGGGCGCGGTAGAAGTCACGTTCGCGTTTTATTTCATCTAAACATTTATATAGTACTTATAGTTTTTTATTCAAGCTATCTTACATACCAACTGTCATTACAATTTGTTGTGAATTATCTAATACATAGACCCAGTAAAGCAAACTTTTCCTTTCAAAATTATTTTAATGTAATATTTTATTTATTTTATTTTATTAATTTATGATAACTAACATAGCTAAGTATGGCTCTACTGTTGCATTCAAAATAAGTTTAATGTAATATTGTGCAAAGTATATAAAATCCAAATGAAAGTTTATAATTAGAGTTTGATTTTAATACTTGATTACTTTTAGACATTATTTTATGATAACTAATTTAATAAATGTAATAATTTAATCGAAATTACTTACTGTCCTGCAAATCTGGGACCAGTTTATAAACAATATCCTGCATGGTTCGATCGAAACTGATGTACTGAAGCGGGTGTGATTGGTGGATCACAATGTTGCATGTTGGACATGTATTGTTCTCCTCCAAGTGTTTCACTAAACAACTTTTACAGACTGCAAGAGGATAATGAATGTATAGGTTAGATTTTAGATTTTACTTTGAAAAACAACTTTTACATTATATATTTTTCTTGGAAATTTATATAGTTTTAGCTTCAAGTTTGTACGGTCAGAGACAAAAAATCATGGAAAACTACTAATTTCACCTGCAGAGGGTCAAAAGAGGTCAAACTTAGTGAATACCAGAATTTATCGAATGCTGCCTTACTTTGCAAGATCATAATTTGCAGATTGGGATTTTGGTCTATTCCATGGTATTCTAAAAGTAGATTGGTAACATTTGGAGCGGAAACCAGTTAAAACTTACAAGTATGAAGGCATT
The DNA here is from genome assembly GCA_951213275.1 of Idaea straminata. Taxonomy (NCBI): domain Eukaryota; kingdom Metazoa; phylum Arthropoda; class Insecta; order Lepidoptera; family Geometridae; genus Idaea; species Idaea straminata. The sequence goes on from OX577862.1 coordinate 3,277,112, forward strand.
CAGTGACCGTGGTAGCGTCGATAAAATATCCACGGCAAATTTTGCAAGTTATGTGGCTGTTGAGTGTTTTCAGTTTAATTCTTCTTTCCATTGTCATCCTAGATCTAAATTTGAGTGAAAAACATTTAGAAAACTAATGAAAAATTACTGTAAAAACAAAAAAAATGGAAAATAATGCAAACACTACAACAAACTCAACAATCACTGACTGAGACGTTTCATTTCACTCGATTTTACTACATTTCATAGTGCGCTTTCAATTGAATCGAGTTTATACAGGAACGGAACGTAAATTAAAAAATGAATAAGCTAGGGATTCAAAAACTAAATCGATTCTAAATCGACTAACTTACCGATTTTTAGGATAGAACGTTAGGTGACGTTAAGAATGTGCGCATTGCTCGTTTACAACACTAAATAAAAGAAAAAAAAACTGTCAAACAAATGTCAATACCGTAGTGTGCGTTTGTGTGCGAAGAAAAATGAAAATGGACGGCCGACGATAATTTCCCGTTGGGCACGTGAAGTTCTATTTATTTTATTTATTTACAAGGAAAAGTTGCCGTCAAACTGGGGACTAAAACGGTCGAGAGGTTCTTCAGCCTTGCAGACGACAACTTTATCGAGGATGTCAACGAAGACCTAAAATGTTTCATTATCGAAGATAAAGTTGACAGGTAAACAATAATTTATTGGCAATGTTTTACGCGTTATTTAAATTCGTTGCGGTGGTAATTAGTCGAGGAAACTATCACGTATTATATTTATTACCTTAATTGATACGTTTTAGGTCAGTAGAAACCGTATTAAGTGCTCTATTGAGGTATAATTTTCAAGGTTATCGAAAACCCGAACGCATGTATGAATGAAATACTTATTGCGGCTCGGGATGGCACCTTGAACAAATTGTATAAAGTAGGTAGGTGTAGATCGGAAGTACGCTGCACAAGGAGAGCTATTTATAATGACCTTATTTTATTAAATACAAACCGTTTCTCTTACGAAATGGTGCAAAAAATGTTTTATTATTTTTACCACCTGCAGAGAAATTAGGTATTTTAGTATTTGATGCTCCTTGAAATCACCTCTGCCTATAAATGTAGTATTTCTCACACACAGAGAGTAGGGATCATATTTTTATATTATTAGCAAAAATCGGCCAAGTGCGAGCCGGACTCTCGCGCAAAAGATGCCATACCGTTATTTTTTTTTAATTTTAACTGTTTAACTCATACGGTACTTACATGAGATACAGCCCGGCGGACGACAGTGTAGTCTCAGTAAAAGGGTCTTTAAGTGTAAAATTTGCAATATTTTTACCTAATGCCCTGGATCAAGCAAAACCCCTATCGCCTATAAATAAAATTGTTAATTAAAGTAAGACTAATTAATTTAATTTAAAATATGTTCTGCATTGTTGCACCTAATGTGTATGAAATAAATGTTTATTACTAGCAGCGCCCTGCGGTTTAACCAGCGTAAGTCCCGACCCCGACGGGATATTGGTATTTAAATTAGCCTATGTTACTCCCAATGAATCAATGTATCTTTATACCAAGTTCAGTCCTCTTTTTAAAAAAAAATATTTCCTCCTAGATTTATACATATTAATAATTTCATACATTTATTGAGCAGATATGTATAAAATAAATAAATATTGCTGGACACTCCACACATCGCCATCTAGCCCCAAGCTAAGTAACTTGTGTTATGGGTACGAGAACTGCTAGACAATGGATATACTACTTATTTTGTACCTTTCTTTTGTAAATTATATACTTATAATACATAGAAAAAACCAGACCACAGACAAATAGCTAAGCATAAATACTTGTCTGAGGCGGGAATCAAGCCCACAACCCTGTGTTTGGCAGTCTGGCATGGTGACCATTGGCACAATGGTCGTCAATGTATCCAGTAGGTTCAGTGTCTATTCATTACAAACAGAAATATTTCCTCCTAGATTTATACCTAATTATAATTTCACACATTTATTATGTGGATATGGATAGATATAGGTTCAGGTTATGGGGCTCCGATTTTCCACACTCAGGCATCAGTCTGCCCTTTGCGCATGATCTTCAGCGGCTACTCCAGCCAACCCAGCTCCAACCAGAAGCGCAGAAATCTCCTGGGTCCTCGCACGCTTCTTGGAGTGTTAGATATTAATATAATGTGTTGTTATATATGTTAGAGTGCTGGTGTTCCCGCCTGTAAGTAACTACCGTCGGTTCCTGATCCATCGGTGCGTGGAGCAGCTCGAGCGGCCGGACCTCGCCACCTTCTCTATCGGCGCCTGCGCCGAGCGCCGCACTGTCGTCTGCTACAGGCATCAGTTGCTAAGGTACTAAACCTTACCATAATCTTACTTTATTAAACTTCATTGTCCTTTACTTGAGAAAACAGACAGACAGTCAGATGTATAAGAAAGTAATCTTATAAGGGTTAAGATAGAGTGATTCAACAGGAAGGTTTGTATGTATAGCCGTGCGAAGCCGGGGCGGGTCGCTAGTATAGTATATAGTATGCGGATATCAACCTATCAATTTGAAAACTGATGTTTTTCCTCAATAAATGCAAAGAAAATGGTACTTTGTGGCGCACTTATTGAACGGGCAGTAATGAGTTTGAATATGAATTTTCTTATTTGTTAAGGGATTCCTCAATAAAATCCTTCTCTTCACCCTGGATTGAAAATAGCGCTTTCTCGCGAATTGGTTGCATTTGTGCTGAATGCATGTTTTCATACTCAAATCTTAGATGTTCCTAGGACTAGTAATTGATGTTTCTTTCAATCAACAGTGATGAAGCGTGCGCCAAACCAGCCATGGGTCTGACGCAGCCAGAACGAGATGATGCGGCGATCACGCACAATGGTAAGTTAATTTATCATCATCATTTAATTGATGACCCCCTTTGAACTTAGAAATCAATTTAATGTCGGAATTTGACGCCCTAGTGGTTCCATAAATATACTATGTATTTGACTCAGATCCACAGATAATAAATTATTTCATTAGAATTTTTAAATTCGTCAATAAATATTAAATCTTGATTCTAGACGTAGCGTATAACCTTGATTCTTAGAGGAACAAAAATGGCTTCATTAGAAATTAGGATATTTAGAATTGACCTATATTTAGATAGAAGACAAGTAGATAAAAATACTATATTACTTACATGATATTTTAAAGTTACTTACGATATCATCGTAATTTGATATTTTGTGTGATTTTAGAACATATGTGACAGGATACTTATTTTTTTTAAATGTCCTCAATCTTCTAGACTTTTTCTAGTTCTTTTCTATCCAAAGGTTCGGTTGCCTTGAAGAAAGGCCGCCCATTTGTGCAACCTATATTTTCTAGCTATTACTTTACTTTGTGTTTATCGTGTTCTAAGTTTGTTGCGGACAATAGATGTCTTTACTATATATGTCAACTCTTAAAGCCCATTTATTATTATCCTTAGTTGAATTTCATTAAATAAAACATAGGTACTTTATTTTATAAATTTTATTTATATGGCACGAACAAAATCTTCACCAGCTGTGGCATTTCGCATTATTATGTATCAGTCTATGAAATCGATGTTTTTAGAACAACAAAAGCAATTTCAAACACGAAACAATATTTTTAATGCAATTATTAATTAACTCGTTTAAAATTACTATTTATTAGTAACGTCTTATTATTTGTTGCCGTATTAAGAGCGTTACTTACCTCTTACATATCTAAACAAAAAAATATATACAGTCTAAAAACTCCTTTTGTCAGAGTCGGTTAAGAAATATGTACTCTGCGCTATTTTTTTCCTTTCTTATAAAATAAAAAATTAAGCAAATTGCACAGATTATTACGCGGGTGAATCCGCGGGGTGCGGCTTAGATATTTTCTTAAATAAATTAAGCTTTTATATATATTTTTTATTTCAATTTTATTTAAATCACTTAAAAGTTTGAAGTTAAAGTTATGCTTTTTGAAATAAGAATAAAAACTATTTAAGCGATTGGCATAACAATTTATCGCAATTTAAGGGATGAAAACCGGTATGCCCTGGTATTAGTATGAACACATATTTCATCAAAACCCACAATTAAATTTTGTCATCTACATATTATGTGATAGTGGTGAAACGCTGACGCTTACGGATGATGTTTTTTTTACACATGATATGTAAAAAAAGTCCAAAGAAACGGTATGTGATCCTCTTAACGGGTTAACCAACTTTCCCTAAGGTTCGCATGTCTAATAACAATTGAACGAGCGAAACTATCGCACGATGATATAACTATTGATCTAGTTTAGTTTAGATAAGTACTGAGAGTTTAATCGATGGATAGATTTGATCCGGGTATTATTCTCTAATAGCTAGCTTTAACAATCTGTAACCAGGTATTTGTAACAGTTAAACCTAAATGATTCTGGGGCCTTATTTTTATTTTTATCACAGTTGCTCATAAAGTGGATCTTATTCAACGGCTTTTAGGCTCATACTCCAACATATTATGCACGCGTGCGTTTTACATTGCCAACCTAGTGCTGTAAAGTTATCCCGATAGGTTAAATACGTATCTTACTGCTAATTACATACTGTTTTGATGTATAAAAAAGGTAGGTACCAAAGAGTTTTTTAGCTAGCAAAAATGGTTGTCTCTAAAGTCGGTTTACGAACGAACATTTTACGTGATAATGACTTAGAAAACGATTAAAAATTGAGTTGTTTATTTTTTGTTTTTTCTTTACTTAAATATATTGTTTTTCCGTACCATTGTATTTTGTTCTTAACCCCCGACGCAAAAACAAATAGAAAAAACCCTAAAAAATATTGTATGTCAGACAAGGCTGTATAGGTTAAAAGTCTTTAGCCTGGTCTTTTCGGAGCATAATTAACAAAAAATATTGCCTTAAAAAAATGTTAACATAGACTTATCACAAATATTTTGTTAATTATTATTTTGTTTTCTTTTCAAGTCTTTTCTTTTATTCGCAACTGTGATAAAAAACGTCGTACGATATACGTGTGGAATTGATATTTGCATCTTGGCTTCTATAACACGCTCGCTACCGCTCGCGCGTCATAAACCGCCTCTATGCAAATATCAATTTACCACACTTATATCGTAATGTACTATTATATAATTCTGCATTGTTTTTTATATGTAGAAAAAACTAGAATTTAAATTGGTAGGAATAATTAAGTTAAGGGATAAGTTATAATGTAATGTAATTGAATATTTGTAAATTAATTTTGTAATTTTTGTGCTTCACTATCGCATTGGGTATCACTTGTAATGATAGTTATAAGTTGGAAATAAATAAATAATAATAATAATGTAGGTCAGCGTTTGAGCACTATCACACCTGCCTGATGGTAAGTGACGATGCGGTCTAATATGTAGCACTCTTAACTAGAAGATACCTGTTCACTCGTGACTTGAAGATCTCCAAATTGTACACGTCAGGAAAGACAGACGCAGGCAACTGATTCCATTCCCTTGCTGTACGAATATGGAATCGATTCCAGGGCACACACATTAATTTTTTTTGCGATATCTTGCCGATAGTACTATTTTATAAAGAGACTAGCAAGCAGCGCCCTGCAGTTTCACCCGCGTAAATCCCGATTTCGTGGGAATATCGAAATATAAAATAGCCTATAGCCCTCCTCGACAAATGGACTATCAAACACAAAAATATATTTTCAAGCCGAACCAGTAGTTCATGAGATTAGCGCGTTCAAACAAACAAACTCTTCAGCTTTATAATATTGGTATAGATTCTATTATCTAGAATCTCTCTTAGTCAATGTTACTGCAGTCGTTTTGAAACGGTTTCGAATGGCTACATCGAACTAGAATAATATAACTATTATGCTTACTTCTAATTTCACATCATTTGACGACCCAGTTGGCACAATGGTCACCATGCCGGACTGCCAAACACAGGGTTGCGGGTTCGATTCCCGCCACAGACAAGAATTTATGCTTAGATATTTGTCTGTGGTCTCATTGTTTCTATGTATATATTTACAAAAGTAGAGTATATAAGTATAATATCCGTTGTCTAGCACCCATAACACAAGTCTAGTTACTTAGCTTGGGGCTAGATGGCGATGTGTGGAATGTCCTGCAATATTTATTATTTATTACTTAATGGATTTTTTATAATTAGGGCAATGTGACCACTATCCCACAACTTGGTAAGTGACGATGGGGTCTGTGACAAAATGCTTTTAAGACCAGTTTCCAGTTGCGTATTAGACGAGTTGCTACTTTAGATTCGATACTAAGTCTATATATGCTTTCCTAGAAGATTTTTCGTGAAACATTTTCACTGATCATAAACATCTTTTAGATACGACCAGCTTTTGCCCGCGACTTCGTCCGCGTAGAAGTCGGAAATGGACCAAGGAATCACGCTGTCCCATTCAATCTTTTTCACCCCCTTAGGAGCAAAATTACGGAAAATCCTTTCTTATCGAATGCTTACGTCACATAAAGAATACACACTCCAAGTTTTAGGTCTCTACGATCAGCGGCTTAGGCTGTGCGTTGATCCGTCAGTCAGACATTCAGGACTAAGAACTTTATATGTATAGACTAGCTGTTGCCCGCGACTTCGTTCGCGTGGTGGTTTTGTTTTATTTAGAACGTTTGCGATTACCTTACTTAATACGCGTGTCCTTATATTATGACAGCTACAAAGCTTACTTGTTTATATGTATAGACTAGCTTTTGCCCGCGACTTCGTCCGCGTAGAAGTCGAAAAATGACCAAATAATAACGTTGCCCCATACAAACTTTGCCTCCCTTTTTCATCTCCTAGGTGTAGAATTTCGGAAAATCCTTTCTTATCCGATGCCTACGTCACACAAAAAACACACCCTCCAAGTTTCAGGTCTCTACGATCAGCGGTTTAGGCTGTGCGTTGATCCGTCAGTCAGTCAGTAGTTCAGGACAAAGCATTTTATATGTATAGATATTATTAAAATTGCGTTAACACAATTTTCTGCAGTCAGTTTTTCACAAAATCAAATCAAACGTCCTTCAGAAATTAACATAAAAAATAAACAAATAATGATGAAGTGCGATCTAAAATTCCAATGACATAATGTTAAGTTAGACATGATGCAAGCGAGCGCAACGCTCAGTAGGACGGTTGGTTGGGGCCGCGAAATGTGGAACGCGGAAAGTGAAAGTAGAACGCTCGGTGTGCTTGCATCTCCAGGTTTGATTACAGGTTGCCTTGGTGTCTCAAAAACTGACCTTCGACCGCCTCTGTAATCGAATCTTCAAGTCGCGAGTGAATAGGTATCTTCTAAAAGCGTGCTATATCGGCCGCATCGTCACCTACTATCAGGCAGGTGGTCAAACGCTGACCTATCATATGAACCGCGGTTTCACCCGTTTAAGTCCCGATCCCGCGAGAATTTCGGTATCAAAACGTCTTTCTCCATCCCTTAATATTCAATTATGCTGATTTTTGTCTAATTCGGTCCAGTCGTTTGACCGTGAATGGAACAAACAAATGAATAAAACAAACTTACGGATTTATAATGTTAAATATATAAATAGTGCAGGACATTCCACACATCGCCATCTAGCCCCAAGCTGAGTAACTAGACTTGTGTTATAGGTGCTAGACAACGGATATACTACTTATGTACTTTTCTTTTGTAAATATATACTTAAAATAATTAGAAACCACCAGACCACAGACAAATATCTAAGCATAAATACTTATCTGAGGCGGGAAACGAACCCGCACCCCTGTGTTTGGCAGTCCGGCATGGTGACCATTGTGCCAACTGGGTCGTCAATGTTAGGAGAATAATATTTCTAATTTCTACTAAGTTACCAATAGCTAAAAATCAAAACTAAAAGACATTTTGTTCTATAAGAAAATAAACTAGGTTTCATAACATAAGATATGAAATATTTCCAGAAAGCTCTCTTACTCTTACCCAAGAGTTATATAATATAGGAAGAAATGCCATGCCCTTAATATTAACCGTAAGACTTATCGAGCAATTCACGATATGCACATTTCAAATGCGACGATAAACAAGAATATCTTGTTTTAGTCGATTAAGGTTGATGATAAATTCTACCATATAATTATAAATGCAAAAGATAGTCAGTATGTTACTATATTCTTTGTTCGATCACGTATTCATAAACTTTTAAAAACGTTGTTTAGTTAAAATGTATTTTGTTTGTCACTTTCGCACTTTAACAGATGACAGGGAAAAACATATTTTAGGATATGTTTCTTTTGTTTGTACCAAAAGCCTCCGCAATTGCTGGATCGATTTTGATGAAATTTTGTATGAGGATACACTGATTCATTAAAAGTGACATAGGCAATTTTTTATCCCGATATTCTCACGGGATCGGGAGTGAAACCGAGGAATGCAGCTAATCTATCTTCTTCTAAACATATAAAATCCTTTCTCTTGACTGACTGACGGATCAACGCACGGCCAAAACCGCTGATCGTAGAGACCTGGAACTTGGAGGTTGTATTCTTTGTGTGACGTAGGCATCCGATAAGGAAGGATTTTCCGAAATTCTACTCCTAAGGGCGTGAAACAGGGGGGGGAGGGCAAGTTTGTATGGGACAACGTGATTCCTTGGTCCATTTTCGACTTATACGCGAACGAAGTCGCGGGCAAAAGCTAGTCTATTACATAAAATCAGATTTAACCCGCGACTTCGTCCGCGTAAAAGTTGAATTTTCAAAAATCCTGTCTTAAGGCGCTCTTCCAATACCGTGTGTAGGTATTCACATTACCTTAGCCCCCGCTCTCAAAGACGTAGCGTGCTGCGTGCTAACTGTTATATTTGATCGATTTGCAAAACATTTTAGCATTATTATCCACAAATATAGTTCCTAGAGGTCAAAACCTATCATTTGATTCATTTTTAGAAACAAACGTTAACTATTTATGAATAAAACCCGATAAACGATCTAATAATTCTCTGTTTTCTAACATTTTTTTTATCGAACGAAGTTGTTTATATCATGTTTTCAACCACAATAAACCAATTATGGTTATTAAACTACAATATCCATGTATATCCAAATAACAAAAAAAGAGTATTTGATTACTTAGAGTTGCTTAAAACAAAGGTCGATTTTGGTAGCTTTATTAGCACCTGCCCTTAACGGATGCCTATAGCCTACGTCATAATAGATGTATGCCAAATTTTAACCCGATCCATCTATTGGTTTGAGCTGTGCGTTCATTCATTAATTCACTCAATGCTTCTAAATCATATAAAAGTCATGTTAGTTACACTATTTACAACTCGAGAACGGCTGGGTCGATTACGACAAAACTCTATGTTATAGATAGCTGTAAATAATAGAAAAAGTAGTCTATGTCAGTCCCAAGCGAATCTGCCATAAAGTGAATCTATACTAATACTAGCTGCGCCCCGCGGTTTCACCCGTGTAAGTCCCGATCCCGTGGGCATATTGGGATAAAAAGTATCTTATGTCCGTCTCCTGGCTCTAAGCTACCTCCCCACCAATTTTCAGCCAAATCGGTTTAGCCGTTCCCGAGTTATAAATGGTGTAACTAACACGACTTTCTTTTATATATATAGATTATAAAGCTGAAGAGTTTGTTTGTTTGTTTGTTTGTTTGTTTGAACGCGTTAATCTCAGGAACTACTGGTTCGAATTGAAAAATTCGTTTTGTGTTGGATAGGCCATTTATCGAGGAAGGCTATAGGCTACTTTTTATTCCGATATTCCCACGGGATCTGGAGTTACGCGGGTAAAACCGCGGAGCGCTGCTAGTCTGTCATAAAGCGAATCTGTCCTAAAACGAATAAAGGAATGAATCGATGTATCCTCATACCAAGTACCAAAAAACGGTCCAGTCATTTCGGAGCCTATTCAATTCAAACAAATGTTTCCTTTTTATAATATTAGTATTAGATAAATAAAATCAATGTGGTACAGAAACAGGAAGGCAGCCTGCACGTTGGCTAACAACGTGTATAATGAATAAACTGCAGAGTTCCAACAATTGATGTTAGGCACCTATATATAGGAAACTAAAGTCGTTACGTTGCGTTGTTGCTCGGGTTAGATAGGTCGCACATTCTCTTGAGGTAATTGACTATATACTGATACTAGCTTTCGCCCGCGACTTCGTCCGCGTAAAAGTCGAAAATTGACCAAGGAATCACGTTGTCCCATACAAACCTGCCCCCCCTTTTCACCCCCTTAGGAGTAAAATTTCGGAAAATCCTTTCTTATCGGATGTTTACGTCACACAAAGAACACACCCTCCAAGTTTCAAGTCTCTACGATCAGCGGTTTAGGCTATGCGTTGATCCGTCAGTCAGTCAGTCATTCAGGACAAACAATTTTATATGTATAGATATAGATACACTAGACGACTGGTATTTTTTATTTTTTCTATTAATTATGGCTTCGCACGGCTTGTGCATTTAGCCAGTGTCAAGTTATATTTTGCATCAAATTATGACCCGATTTTTCATAAATGTTTCAAAACAGTCAAAGTCGTCATAGTCCGTCAAGTCAGGGGCTATAGTAAAGCGGTGGCAAGTTTACCATAACCTTAATAGGAGATGTGGAGGCAACGAGAAAACTTCATGTTAGACACTGATTTTTAATTTCACTACACTTGTGCACTTTCACAGAACTAAATTGAATAACATTCCACCAGAATTATACAATTCAACTCGGGTTACAACTAAGTTTCATGAAAATAAAACTGCAGCACGACATGTTGTTAACTCGTTCCCGCCAAAACCTTCACGACTGGTATTAAGGCGCCTCGTCGTCTTTGTGTATGAACCCAAAAAGCTGAGCTGATTTAAGGTGAAAGGGTACCGGCGCTCTCTCCATACAAACGTAGTCGACTGTTTCCTACCTGGATAATAAATAAAATAAATATAAATAAACAAATATTACAGGACTTTCCACACATCGCCATCTAGCCCCAAGGTAAGTAACTGGACTTGTGTTATGGGTGCTAGACAACGGATATACTACTTATATACTTTTCTTTTGTAAATGTATACTTATAATACATAGAAACAACCAGACCACAGACAAATATCTAAGCATAAATACTTGCCTGCGGCAGGAATCGAACCCGCAACCCTGTGTTTGGCAGTCCGGCATGGTAACCATTGTGCCAACTGGGTCGTCTGGGATAATGACACTAACATAAATATTTTTGTTGCATAAAACCTGTAACTGCCATTTCTATGTCCCTATGTCTTGTTTTTTTTTCATTTTCTAATCATCATAGCAATTAAGATTTTAAAAATAAAAAAAAACATAGGGGCATGGTCATGGCAGTTATAAGTTTTATGCAACAAAAATATTTGCTCTAGTGTCGTTATCCAGGGAGTAAACAGTCTATGTTTGTATGGAGAGAGCGCCCGGTACCCTTTCCTCTTAAAAGGGTTCCTTTTTCACCTCTCAAGGTACGGAACCCTATACACGGTGTAAAAAAGGGGGTAGATCATCGGTTGCTGGGGGGTGGGGGACTAAGTTCTAAGATAGGTTGCAGAAAAAAATATTCTGGTCAATTTTTTTAGAACCATACAAAGATAACGTAAACATTTGACGACCCAGTTGGCACAATGGTCACCATGCCGGGCTGCCAAACACAGGGTTGCGTGTTCGATTCCCGCCTCAGACATGTATTTATGCTTGGATATTTGTCTGTGGTCTGGTTGTTTCTATGTATTATAAGTATATATTTACAAAAGAAAAGTATATAAGTAGTATATTCGTTGTCTAGCACCCATAACACAAGTTTACTTACTTAGCTTGGGGGCTAGATGGCGATGTGTGAATGTCCTGCAATATTAATTTTTATTTATTTTATTAGATTTTGAAAATAAATATTACTTTAATGGTTTTATTTAGAGTTTTATAAATCTTAGACTCTGATTGGTGTTGGGGTACAAAAGGTCCACTATTGAACTTGTTTCACAATAAACGGCAGAATCGTAGACCTGATAGTTTGGCTGTAATTGCGAAGTTCAGGGTGAAATCTGATGTCACTAAAACTAAATATTGCAGAACATACAGGGGGGTTAAATCGATAGGTACTGAGGTCCCCCACCCCCCAGCAACCGATGATCCACCCCCCTTGTTACACCGTGTATAATAACTAACACCCATATTCACAATCAACTCTATGAGATTGCATAGTAGGCGTGAACGCATAGAGCCGCAAATAAGACGCTAATAGCTAGAGCGAAGAGAGCAGCACAAAATTGTTCAGTCATAGGGCGGCATTCGGCGCAGTGCGTTCACTTATCCAAGAGCAACTTCAGTACTGTTTGTATGTTACGCGCATGAGTATCTGGGAAGCAAGCTACGAGAGCTTTCTAAGTTGTATTACCAAACCAAGTTTATCGTGACTAGAGCGTTTATGTTTGATGCAACACATTGCAAGTCTAGGTTTTCCCTTCATTTGGTTTAGTGGTTTGGTTATCTAAGTTATCTAAGTTTTTATAAGTGAATGTAAGTCCTTTTTCGCCGAACGAGATTACCTAGTTCAGGAATATGTGTTATTTTTTTTCTCTTTAATATTTAGTGCTTAGTTTATTATGTAAAATGAGTTTTAATAAATAATGTTTGTTTGTTTTTGTTTGTATCTTCCTACACTTTACTCGTCTTGTAGCTATCTGGCTCACCTAGTATTTAAAATTTTACACTTAGGGGGCGTCCATAAATTACGTGAGGTGTTTAAGGGGGGGGAGGGGGTCGAGTCAAATCTCATCTAATCTTACGTTGGAGAGAGGGGGGGTCTCGGCAAATATCACGCAATTTTTTTTTTCAGATTGATTTTTCCGGCTTAGAGTGGCTAGATCAGAACGAAGTTGAAGAAGCAGATGTTTTTACTGAGAATCAAATGGACCTCAATAGTCTCTCCTTCTCCATGGACTGAATTAGAGTAGATATTTTTTTAATCACAGTGGTCACGATTTAAGTATTCTATTGTTAAATTTTTATTACACTTATAACTCTCAGCAATATTGATTATTAGTCTTACTAGTCGCCCACACTTTGAAAAATCTCACGTGAGATTGGGGGATGGGGGAGGGGGTTGAATAAAATCTCACGACATCTCACCAGGGGGGTGGGAGGGGCAGAAAATTAAAAAAAACACCTCACGTCATTTATGGACGACCCCTTACATGGTTTTCTCGTTAGGTGTTCGTACTCAAAGGGTAAAAACAGAATACGCAACCGGTACCATTGTACGGGTTGAGTACCATTATATTATGTTTTTCGTGCGCGAATGCGACTCGCACTTGACCGGTTTTTTATTTACTAAAAATATAAGAGATATTCACTATAGTCACGAGACAAAAGTAGATCTTAATACTCGTAGTTATATATAATTTTTAAGGCAATTGGGATTGTCCAAATTTCCTGATCTATAGTTTTATATTATTTTCCGTAATATAGACTAATTTAAGATAAGTACTAATTTGAATATTATGGAGATTTTCTCACTAGTTTTTTTTTTAAATATTGTTTTGAATATTTGTGAACGTTTAAACGTCTTAACGTCACCAATGGCGTAATTTCAATGACTTCCATTACCTAAGTTGTATAAAAAAGTGTGGTCATATCACGGACGTATTAACTGTCATTTGTTTTTTTTATTTTTTATGGCACATGTCGATTTCATTATAACGCCGATGGTGACGTCATCAGAGTGCAAGTGAAGGTCAAACATATTTAATCGAAACTATGCTAAATCAACGTTTATTTTTTATTTGTATGTTTATCTATATTGTAGAAGAAGTCTATTTCTATAAATGGTTTTGTAATTTTAATTTTAAAAAAAAATTAACAATCCCAACTACCTAGTTGAATGTCATTTATACATTAGTCCGTTTTACAGGTCCTTTTTATCGTATTAAGTACGTTTTTATTTGGTTTTGACGACCCAGTTGGCATAATGGTCACCATGCCGGACTGCCAAACACAGGGTTGCAGGTTCGATTCCCGCCTCAGACAAGTATTTATGCTAAGATATTTGTCTGTGGTCTGCTTGTTTCTTTTATGTATATATTTACAAAAGAAAAGTATATAAGTAGTATATCCGTTGTTTAGCACCCATAACACAAGTCTAGTTACTAAACTTGAGGCTAGATGGTGATGTGTGGAATGTCCTGCAATATTTATTTATTATTATTTATTTTAATGGCGTATTTTTGTAGCACTATACACAGTTTATCAATAAATATTCTTGATCCTTGGATCCGTTATAAACGATCTTGTAAACATGGAGCTTTTGACATAAACATAATCAAAATAAATTCAAGTAGTATGGATTTTCAAAAGTCATAGAACAACAGTACCTAAGACTAGTGAGATGTCATCTAGCTAGTTGTGCAGGAAAACTGCTTTTATATTACACTAGCTTTTGCCCGCGACTTCGTCCGCGTAGACGTCGAAAATGGTACTCTTAAGCAAACCACCCCTAAAATAACTTTCTACCCCTTTTTAACCCCGTTAGGGCATGAATTTCAATAAAATACGAAACACGTTTTCCATCAATTCTGTTAATAGTACATTACGATACGAGTGACCTCAGTTGCCCAATACCGCACGGCGCTAAACGCCGTGCATTAATAGGCAACTTAGGTCGCGAGTATCGTATACTATTTTATAGTACAAGTGATCTAAACCCGCCCCGGACGGATGGCGGGGGGGGGGCAGCAGGGGGGGTTCGGGATGAGATTGCTATTTTAAAAGAAACATTGAAATGATTTTGATCAATAAATACAATGCTAAACTAAATCTTGCATGAAAATCGCAAAAATAGTAGGTATTTATTAGGTTGAAGGTTAACATATAAATACGTATTCTATAAGATTTAAAAAAGCGTACTAGCTTTCTAAATTTTTTTAAATTTTAGGATTGTTACATCTAGGAATTTTCTAACGTACACTGGAATTGTAACTTATTACTTTATGCATATTATATTTAATAAAGACTTTTGAAATTGGTTAAGGCTGTGCGTTGATCCGTTAGTCAGTCAGTCAGTCACTCAGGACAAAGCATTTTATATGTATAGATTACACTCTCTGAAAACACAGTGTATAATTCGCACACGATCAACTTTACGATAACTGCAGTTATTCTATACCCTCGCTCTAGGAAATATAACGACCTTATGCAACATACTACAGGTACTTACGCGATTTGACAAAACAATAGAACTTATTCAATAATGTTGTAACTAATATTTATTAAGTTGACATTTAAATAGAGCTACGTCTGTCAGGAAACGTCCTACTTTGAAGACAGAGAGATTTAAATTACAATGAATAGAGATGAAGTTAAGACATTTTTTCATGCAATAACAACGAAATATAATAAAACTTTACTTCTTTCTATTTTTGTATGATAAAAATTGCAGTTTTTATCGCACTTCCGAATCAAATCAAATCAAATCAAATCATTTATTGTTTATAAGTCTAGGATAATTAAATAACAAAGTTCTTAAAGATGTTGATAGTCCACTAGACCTCGCCTTAATAAGCACACAAACATTTTCTTATATTAATAGAGTGTGAATTACAAATGGTCAAAAAAAAAAAATCTCATAGGTAGGTACATTAAAAAAAAATCTTTGTCTGTAGATGTCAACTTTGATTATAAAGTAGATTACATAATAAGTCAAATCAAATAATTTATAAAATAACAATAATGTGTCAATAGTTAATAAATAAAACTACAAATTTTTATCATTTAAAAACTCATGAATGCTATAATAAGCCTTTTCGCTCAATAGTTTTCTCACTGCATTTTTAAATTCATCAAAATTATCGATAGCTCTAATTGATAAGGGTACCTTATTATAAATTTTGGGTGCCATACAGAACACACTATTCTGCATTAGCCGCGAACTACTCGAGTGAGCCTTCAGATCAGCTTCACGTCGATTTCCTGGGGCATAATATTTAAATAATTGCGAATTCATTTTTACAAAAATAACTATCTCACTGATATACAATGAGGGAAAAGTGAGGATATTAAGTTCTTTAAAATGAGGTTTACAAGTTTGCCTTCTCCGTAGTCCACATATAGCACGGATACAGCGCTTTTGTGCTATTAAGACTTTATTTTTATCGGTGGAGTTACCCCAAAATATAACACCATACCTCAGAATAGATGATACACATCCATGATATGCCATTAGTAGAGCATTAATTCTGGTTACTTTTCTTAGCCTGAAGAGAGCAAGCGAGAGTTGACTCAGTCGCTTACATACTTTTTCGATATGATTTTTCCAATCTAATTTACTGTCTATTTCTAAACCAAGAAACTTTGTATCACTAACTTCATTTATTGCAAGTCCCATATTATTAACCGATATGTCAAATTCTTTTGTACCTCTTTGTCTGAAATTCATATAGCAAGTTTTGGTGAGATTAATTTTTAAATTGTTGTCTTTTAGCCATGTAATTATAGATGTCAGTGTATTTTCGATGTCAGCTTTAAAATTATGTCCTCTCTTATCTATAAATAAAGCAGTACTGTCGTCTGCAAACAGCGTCATATCATGTTGAGTAACATTCGGCAGGTCGTTAATGTAAATTATGAACAATAACGGTCCTAACACACTGCCTTGTGGCACGCCGTAGCAAACATCTCTAATTTTTGATTCGTATATTATTTCATTGTGAGTTTTAGGACAAATTCTATGAATCTGTGTTACTTGAGTTCTGCGACTTAGGTATGATTTGATAAGGTCATGAGGTATGCCTCTAACTCCATATGCCATAAGTTTCTTTAGTAAAATTGTATGAGCAACATGATCAAATGCCTTGGATAGATCCATGTATAAAGCTATGGCGACCTTTCCCTTGTCTTTCCCAGTCATAACTTTGTGAAGAAAGTCAAAAATTGCCAAATCTATACTTTTAGATTTTCTAAATCCATACTGTTCTTTTACTATCAAATTCTGTGTTTCCATGTAACTACTTAGCTTAATATATATTACCTTCTCGAATATTTTTGAAAACACTGGTATTAGAGCTACAGGTCTGTAATTGGTCATACTATCTTTGTCCCCTTTTTTGTGTAGCGGTTTTATTATGGTTTTCTTCAGTATATCGGGAAAATTACCCTGTTCCAGCATCATGTTACTAATATGAGCAATGACCGGTGCTATTAATAATGCCACATCCTTAATTATTTTTGTTGAAATTCCATCATATCCAACACTATTTGTATTCTTTAGGGATTTAATAATTTTTAAAATATCTTGTGGTGTCACCGGAGTCAAAAACAATGAATTCTGATTGTAATTTCTAATGTCATGCTTATATCTAGGTAAATTGTCAGATTGTGAATTTAATTGTATATTGTCAATAAAATAATCATTAAATGCATTAACTATTTCCCTTGGGTCGTCAATACGGTGTCCTTCCACACAAATTCCATTAATTTCATCTCGAGGTTGGTTACTATTGCATTTGTTGATAATATTCCAAGTCGCTTTCGATTTCGAGACTGATTGCTTGATATAATATTCATTTTGTGCCTTCTGTGTTAATTTAATTATATTTTTGTAACGTCTATTATATAATTTGAAATTTCTTTTGTTTTCTATGTTTGGGCACGTTCTATACTTCCATAACAACTTCCGGTTTTTCTTAGAGCATAGCTTGATCCCTTTAGAAATCCACTTCGGTTTCTTGTGAGTCAGGATTCTCACTCTCTTCACAGGAAAACATAGTTCATAGAACAATTTAAATGACTCGTGAAAAGTGTTGAAGGCATCATTAACATTACCCGCATTAAATGATTCACAGAAAGAAAGTTTATTCATGTAGTATAGAAATTTAGAGCGATTTTCCTGACATAAGTCTTGTCTAATTTTGTACCAGTTTTTAATTTTACAAGTCATTTTGACAGGTATTTTGACTAGGTTAGCCAAATGGTCAGACAATGCAAGTTCCACCATTTCACCTTTACTTCCTCTGATATTGTGAGCTACATTGTCAAGCCCTTTACCACTTTTCGGCCTTGTCAATTCATTAAATTCTAGTTTTAGATTGTAATGTCCTAATATGCTCTTAAGTTGATCCGATTGCTTAGTTGTCTCGAGAATATTTATGTTCAGGTCGCCACAAACAATCAGTTTCCAACTTGTTTTGTAGGCAATGATAGTTAGAATATCATTTAGTCGCTTAAAGAATTGTTCATATTCATGTTTTAAGGTTCTCGGGGGTCTATAAATACATAATATGTTGATTTTATGTTTCATAAGTCTAATGGCCGAGCACTCGATAATATCTAGAATAGACATGGTTTCAATTTCCTTTAGACTCTCATATTCATGGTCATTGTGAACTAAGATGCATGAGCCGCCTCTTCGCACTTTCCTACAACAATACGACGCCAGCCTATAACCCTCTATCGAGAGATAACTGACATCCTGCTGAACCATGTTGTGCTCTGTAAGGCATATTATGTCGACTTTTTTCTTTATGTCTTTCAGATTTTCAATATTAACTGCTAATAAATCGGATTTAGTAAAAAGACCATCGATATTTTGATGAATCACATATATATGATTATAAACGAAAAAACTTACTACCAAGATCACTTGAGTACGCAACACTATCAATTTTAGTCGAGCACACAGTAGATTCGTCAACGATACATTTATTTTCTATTTCATTAACAGTTTCAGTGTTATTATTTAATTTTGTCGTTAATACATTATTGGATTTACTATCTATCTTTTTGAAGTAAAAAGTAATAATGCCTCTATTCGGTTTAATGGATGAAACGGATATTTCATCAATATTGTTCTTTTTGTTTACAATTTTCGGTTTTAAAGATAACTGTTTTTTAAGAACGCTATTGGGGCCAAAATCTAGGTATTGTGACTTATAATTTAAAAAATCAATTTCCCTATTAAGGAAATCACATAGTAACCGTCTGTACATATATTTATTTGTATAATATGTCTTGTCTATGTCTAAAAAAGTACAGTTGTCAAAATCATTTGTAATCAACTTTAAGCAATTATTGAGTTTTTTTTCATTTAGATGAGTACTCTGATTAACGGCTATCACATAAACTTTCGGGGTATTTAATTTATACAACACAGATCTTAATTCATATTCCACATAATGCGGATTTACATCATGTCCTCCTATACATATAATTACAAAGTCATCTTTTGTTGCAATGGTTTCTATGTAGTCGCTTTGCTTAAGAATATCTTTGCTGCATGCATATGGCTTTATAAATCCCGTTGGTCTGTATATATCATTCCATTTTCCACTTCTTGATTGCATTAATTTAACAGCTAGGCCACTAAGCTGTTGGTCCCCTAGAATAAAAATATTTCTTCTATATTGATCAGAAACACCACAGCCAGCGCCATCTATGCTTGTGTAATGTATTTTCGTGGTTTGAGTCTGGATCATACTGCTTACGCTATCTACATTTTTTTCCTGTGATTGTTGAGTTTGAGTCTGAACCATACTAGTGTCGATATCTGTTGGACTTGACGTCATTGCAGCAGGGCTCGATTTATTTGAAATGGAATAATCCGTCTCGACAGCTTTCGAAAGTGTAGTTTTTGTTGTTTCAGGAATCAAAGCTTTTCTGAAACTCGCGTGAATCCGATTTATCAATTGGCTAGGAATGCGAGGTGTCCCTTTTCGTTTTGAGGAGGTCGGTGTACACTTAATGCTCTCTAAGCCTCCAGTATGGGTTTTGGTCAAATCACCAGTACATATTTGTTTATATATCATTAACTTTTTATCAGTCTCCTGAAGGTTATTCTGCAAAGACCTGTTATTCATATTCAGGTATTCATATTCCGGTAAAATAGGGTAGCATAAGTACAATCATTATGTTCAAGAGGACTTAAAGGATATCTAATAAAACATATTCAGAGTTTAAATTAAATGAAAAATAAAAGAACAACGAGAGAGGTTAACTAAATGTAATTAGGTGTGATTAGATGAAAAAAGGGACTGAAGTTTAAAAAAAAAACTTTTATAGAAAACTTACAAAATATAAAATTTTAAGTCCTGACTGAGTATCAAAGCACATCTCAAGCCAATAGACGGAGCGGGCTAAAACCTTTCGACGCATAACACCAACTACGCAAAACGCATAACTCGCAAAATACCACTTACACAAAATACCAACTACGCATAACACCAACTTCTATTTACGCAAAATACCAACTACGTATAACACCAACTTTGATTTAGAAACAAAAGACTATCGAAATAATGATCGAAACGGAAACAAAAGACGATCGAAATGAAAACAAAAGACAATCGCAACGGAAACAAAAGACCATCAAAACGGAAAAAAAGAGCCGATGGTAATGAAATCAAGAAATCAAGACATTTATTGCAAAGTTATGTACACAAGGATCTTAAAATAGGCTTAATTAAGTAACAATAACTTACCAATACATAATCAACTTAAACACAAAATGAATATTTTCATAATAGTATAGGTAATGGAAACAAAAGACTATCGAATAGACATCCGCTAAGAAAAGAATTTAGATAATTGAACCCCTACGCATTCAATGTCGAGGGTGAACAGTACAAACAGTACAATGAAGGACAGTGTATTTCGACCTTTCTTTTTCTAGTGGCGACATCTCTATTCAATTATAATATCACAGTTTAATATAATGTTGTAAAAAATATCAAAATTTCGATAGCGTTACACTTAAGTATTATCAAAATATGAAACAGTTATCAGTGCAATCGCTTGTTTATTTCTGTAAGAAGTAGTCGGCTTATCTATTTATTCATATGTGCTAAGCAATTGTACCAATAACTTTGATTTGTCAGTAGTTCACTAACGATTCTTGTTCATTCTAGCTCTAATAAATATTTCTTTTAAACGTGTATAATAATATTACAAACATACAAGATAGGTGCTAAAAACATAACCCTTTTTTTGCAGTCGGGTAAAAAGTGAAGTGTCGTTTTGCTTTTAAAAAATATCCCCCTTTGAAAGAGATTACACAACTTTTTCTAACGAATCTAGTGCATTTTAGTTCTTATAAATATTTTAAGATAATTTCATAGAAACGTTAAATGTCGTTAAAAATTAATCCCTAATCTTAAATAGAGATTGCACAACTTTATTTAATAGTGACAATATACAAGGTGATTTTTTTTAAGTTTAGTTTTAGTTTGGCCCTAAAACTGATTCTAACAGAAAATGCGTGCCCGATTTTAACAAAAAATTAAACGAAAAGGCATTGAGTGCCCAAGTCAGGAATCGAACCTGTTTATTTTGCAAAAATATTATTGTTCTAAAATTCGTCACACAGATCTGAAGTTCTGATGAAAAAAATCATTTGGTTCAATTGGTATTATTTGTTTTGCTATAGTATGTTTATTAATAGGAATTTTACACTATTGATTGTAAAAAATCAATAGTGTAAAATTACTATTCATAAACATATTCATAACGTAGTTAATTTTACACTATTGATTGTAAAAAATCAATAGTGTAAAATTCCTATTCATAAACATATTCATAACGTAGTTAATTTTACACTATTGATTGTAAAAAATCAATAGTGTAAAATTGCAATTCATAAACATATTCATAACGTAGTTAATTTTACACTATTGATTGTACAAAATCAATAGTGTAAAATTCCTATTCATAAACATATTCATAACGTAGTTAATTTTACACTATTGATTGTACAAAATCAATAGTGTAAAATTCCTATTCATAAACATATTCATAACGTAGTTAATTTTACACTATTGATTGTACAAAATCAATAGTGTAAAATTCTTATTCATAAACATATTCATAACGTAGTTAATTTTAAACTATTGATTGTACAAAATCAATAGTGTAAAATTCCTATTCATAAACATACTATAGCAAAATAAATAATACCAATTGAACCAAATGATTTTTTTCATCAGAACTTTAGATCTGTGTGACGAATTTAAAACCAACTTTATATTTATTGACGAATATCGAAATCCTTTTAAAATTGAATTGACCGAGTTTTCGTGAAATATTTCCCAACTCGATTGCAATTCGGTAATATCTCATTGTCCTTCAAATGTAGTAATAAGTAATGTTTTATGTAACAGACGCGGCGGTGGGAGGTTGCAAGACTCCGGCGCAGCGGCGAGCCCAGCCTCAGGAAAAGATCAGGTATATTTCCTATTAACTACATCATTTGTTGTTGAACCGTGCGCGAGAGCGGACGTGTCGCTTGCGTCCGTAACCCTTATGTCACGTGCTTTTGTGATTGTGTGGAACAAAGGTGTTGATGGATTTCCTTTGCCTTGATCGGATGGGATTGTTTGCTGGACTCTGAAATTCAGATTCATTTTGTAAATAGGTATTGGAAAATTACTTATTATTGTAATAGTTACGTAGAAGTAGCGGTGTTGGCCTAGTAGTAGATACCGACTTTCATCGTGGGTTCGAATCCCTGTCGGAAGACCAAAGGATTTTTCTTACGAAAAATCTGTGCACTACTTGACATTGCTCTTACGGAGCGCGGAAAACGTGATGAAACCCGCGGCTTTGTTGTTACCAGACGTATTGACTAGTTCTCTCCTCTGGACACAGTCGACTAAGCTGAGAGGGCAGTATAGGTAATAGGCAAGCCGACTCCATGTAATAAATGTCCCAGGCACTTCCGCGCCATGAATGGAATGCATTAAAGTAGCAGGCGCTGTATAAAACATCTAAATCAAATGTAAAAAGGCCAATATTATTTGCTAATAGATGGTTTTCCCAAAAGGTATACCTATATTATTATTTTTATAATGACGTAGTTTGAAAATGGTATTATTATGTTATTTGAAACTTGCAGCGCTTTTTCACTTGCGTAACTCCCGATCCCGTGGTAATATCGAAACAAAAAATATCCTATCTTATTCCCAATGAATCAATGTATCCTCATACCAAGTTCTATCAAAATCGGTCCAGTAGTTTCGGAGCCTATTCGTTACGAACAAAAAATATTTCCTCTTGCTAATATTGATAAATGCTCTGCGAATTATAATATTAATTAGCTTTGCGTGTTTATTGCGTTGTTTATTCACGTGTTTTTTGATTAACGCGTCCCATTGCGTAGTATGATTTGATAACATACAGTAAGTACTTACTCACCTAATTTATCTACACTATTTTAAAAACTCTGAAACGAACTACTGTAACGATTTTGATGAAAAATAATAATAAAATCATTTATTTCAGACTACAAAGGCCCATAGATTCATACTTTATAGACCGTTTATTAACATACATCCTACTAATACTCCTTCACGCTAAAACTACTGAACCGATTGCAATGAAATTCGGTATCTAGATAGCTGGAGACCTGGATTAACACATAGGCTACTTTTTATCCCGATATTCCCGAGGGATCAGGGCTTACGTGGATGAAACCCCGGGGCGCAGCTAGTATTTTATAAAAAAAATTGAATATGTTAAAGAGATAGCTTAGAACAGAAAAGAAAAGCAAGAAAAACTTAATAAAGAAGCTTAGAAAAGTAGTATGAAAATATATTGAATTATTGGATGTTCAGCTATCTATATACAGAGTTTTATTGCAATCGGCTCAGTAGTTTTTGTATTGTAGGAAAATGATGAAGAGGAAATATATTATTGTTTTGATTAGGCTCCGTAAGTCCGTTACTAGGCGACTGATTTTGATGAAACTTGGTATGAAGATACATTGATTCATTGGGAATTATACGTAGGGTACTTTTTATACCCATATTCCCATGGGAATGGGACTTGCGCTTGTGAAACCGCGGACCTCTGCTATTACGGTAAATTAATATTTGTATAGCTTAAGGGCAGGTGCTAATAAAGCTACCAAAATCGACCTTTGTTTTAAGCAACTCTAATAAACAAATACTCTTTTTTTGTTATTCGGATATAAATGGATACTGTAGTTTAATAACCATATTTTTGTTTATTGTGGTTGAAAACATGATATGAACAACTTCGTTTGATAAAAAAAATGTTAGAAAACAGAGAATTATTAGATCGTTTATCGGGTTTTATTCAAAAATAGTTAACGTTTGTTTCTAAAAATGAATCAAATGATAGGTTTTGACCTGTAGGAATTATATTTGTGGATAATAAATATAATAATGCTAAAATGTTTTGCATATCGATCAAATATAACAGTTAGCACGCAGCACGCTACGTCTTCGAGAGCGGGGGCTAAGGTAATGTAAATACCTACACACGGTACAGGAAGAGCGCCTTAAAATATTTTACTATTATCATTTCTCTATATTATATAAAATTCTGGCGTCGCGAACCGATTTGTATAAATTTTTTATGTATACTATTCGTAAGGTCTGAGAATCGAACAACGTCTATTTATTATTAACCGACTTCAAAAAAAGGAGTAGGTTCTCAATTCGGTTTTTTTTTATGGTGGTTCTTCCTTTAATTTTTTTATTTATATTTCTTGTTAAGGCAAACAACGTTTGCCGGGACAGCTAGTTGGTTATATTACCTATTGGTAAACAACATATTAAAAGAGAAAAAGGCTCATCAAAATCTCTAAGAGCTGCGAGTCTGAAACTTCGCATTGGAATTTATTTTCGGATTTTTCAAAAAATCGAGCTCTGAAAGGGTAAAAGGGACTTTAAAAGTTTGTTATTACTAGTAACTGTTATGTATTCTGTGTTTGTAGGAAATCAAAATCTGTTTTAAAGAGACACGAACGCGGGTAAAACCGCAGGGCGCATCTAGTTCATTATTGAATGACGTCATTATGATAACATAAAAAACATTGAAGAAAACCCGTTTTAGGTGGTTTGTTTAATTTATTCTAATCAGAAGTCAACCTACTTACATAGAATACATAGTGACAAGTACCTACCATTTCATACTTACTATTAAATGTAAAATAAAATAAATAAATATTGCAGGACAACGGACATTTTGCAATAAGCCTATTATTTGTATCATTTAATACAAAAAAGATTTTGTTATGTTGTGGAGTATAGACTTTGTTTTGAATTCATACGTAGGTACTCATGGTTTGTTACGGAAGAGAACCCAGCATCATTGACCTTTAGGTCAACCAGATTGAGACGAGTTAGACCTGGTTGGTACCTAACCTACCACAGAAAAAAAAGTTTTCTTGAAGCAAGACATAAAGGCAAGAATATCCGCACAGCACAGTTCCGGCACAGTTCCGACACGTGCCGTACCCTAACGTATCCATCAGTGTCAGTGAAAAATGATATTGTTGCATACTTTTTGTACTAGACTATCCGTACTGGTCAGTGACAGTGACGTTCAGTGATGTCAGTGCTACACCGACGCTCGATCTAATGACAAAAAGTTAATTAGATTGGTCCATCTGTTGCCCGTATTTATCACGTTTTTTGACGATCGACCCCTAGGTATATTCATTTTCTTTTAACTGAAGTCAAAATATCGGAAAATTTGCGGTCGTTATCTTTGCTCGCTCTCTTCTTTTCACATAATATAATTTAAAAAACCGGCCAAAAGGCGAGTTCTACTCGCGCACGAAAGTTATGGTAACCCTAGCGATAGGGTACTAAAAATCCATTGCGCCCGTGTCGGTACTGACATTATGAATAGCACGTCACGGAACTGTTCGCTACAGAACTGTCGGATACATGCCGGCACTGTTGTGTGCGGATAGACCTTAATATCCTCCCTATAGACGCTAGAGAATAGTTTCTTGTTTTGAAAGTAAATGTTCTTGAAAATAATAAGCAGTGTTCTTAATTTAAGAATTAAAAATACTACTGCTTTGCATATTTTTTACTAAAACCATTTTTTATTTCTTTAGCCTCTATATGGAGAGGATTATTTTTTGCTTTAAGAAACCTTTTTTCTTTAAGACAATGAAAATGACTCGGGAGTAAATCAATTATGATTCTTAGATTTATGGTTCTATGTCCGATTTTGAGATCTTATTTTAAACTACAACGTCTAAAAGAGCACAAAATTTTTCAAAAAGAATTGGATCAAAACTTCATAAATCATAAGTTCATCTATAAATATACAATTTATAGTCCTGGCTAATTGATATATCAACGCACAGCTAAAATCAATAGACGAATCGGGTTAAAATTTGGAAAATAAATACAAAGATCAAACTCTACGCGGACGAAGTCGCGCGCAAAAACTAGTAAATTATGGGGCCATTCTTTCGTATGTTTGTTCGTAATTCGGCTGCTGTAAAATATTTGTAGCCTTTAACGAAACAATAGGCATTATGGCCATTCATAAATGTATAAAAAACGTACAATCACTCGCGGCGTAACAATCGAACGACCTTGCGGAAAACCCTTCAGTTGTTTCTTTGTGTTTGAACAAAGGTAAGTAACTACTATTTACCCGACTACGCGACACAAATGAGGTTAATGTGTAAAGTCTCCTAGCTTCCGCCCGCGACTCTTCATATTACTTTTCATATTTACTCGAACCACCCTTCGGACATTTGTGTTTATTGTAGCATTTATAAAAACTTTACATTTTGTGGTTACATCACATTGAAATGCTCGAGGAAACGCTCTAGTCCAGTGTTTTTCAACCTTATTGAAAATGCGACCCCTTTTCTAGTTAAAAAATCTAACGACCCCGACGACCTAACGATAACGATCAGGGCCGTTTTAAAAAGAAAACTCTCATTCTCACATCATTCTTTTAAAGACTTTGTATTTAATTTTCTCTATATTGATGAGACCTTGGTCGAAAAGACAAGGATATCATCTGACGGCATGCTCAAAATGGAGTTTCATTTTCAAAATATTGATGTTTACTGGATCATTAACGTCTCTAAAAAAGAACAACGTTTCGATAAATTGTGAAAAGATAAACAGCACAGCCATCTCATTGAAATTGTACTTAGTTTTTAACCGACTTCAAAAAAAGGAGGAGGTCCTCAATTCGGTTGTATGCAAGGGTGGGAAGGTATGGGACCCATAAAAATTTGGTGAAGATCTGACGAGGATCTTTAGAGTTATTAACATAATTATTATTGCACCTCAAAAGCGTTTCAATGTCCATCTGCCGAAACGTCTGGCGACCCACTTGGGGGTCGCGACCCATAGGTTGAAAATCGTTCCCTAGTTTATTCTCATCTTCATGTAAACGACAGAAATCAGAACATCATCGATTACTTCCGATTCTGACTACGTGTAAACTTATCTGGCGCGTACTTTAGCAACGGATAGTAAAGGTCACCCGTACTTGTACTTGTATACAGGCTGTTTTCCGCCATTGGACCCTTTTTAATTGTGTCCTTTTTGCGTGAGGATGGAGTAGGCTTGCCCAGCAACTACCTTCTCTGCTTAGTTGACCATGTCAAGAGGAGAGAACATATCAATACTTCTGGAGCCAACTAAGCCGCGGGTTTCATCACGATGTTTTCCTTCACCGTAAGAGCAATGTCAATTAGCGCACATAATTTTTTCTTAAGAAAAATACATTGGTGCACTGCCGGCTGGGATTCGAACCCACGACCTTCAGAATGAAAGTCGAGGTATCTACCACTAAGCTAACACCGCTCTCTCAAAGGTCACCCGTTCAATTACATCACATCTTTCGTTACACTACTTATGGCAGTGAATTGATAATGTCAATAGACAATCGTAATTTTACGAGCTGTTCATCGATTTCGAGTTCTTAATCGATTTTGTATTTTACAGTTAGCAATTCTATCTATTATAGCACAGTACAATTGCTTTCCATTTCAAAACAATCATACTCAAATAAAAATCGGTCAAGTGCGAGTCGGACTCGCGCACGAAGGGTTCCGTTCATTATATTTTGTTTTTAGTATTTGTTCTAGCTGTAAATAGTTACATCATCTGTGGAATTTTCAACTGTCTAGCATTTTGTTTATGAGATACAGCCTCGTGACACACAGACAGACAGTGGCGTAAAAGGGTTCCGTTTTTAACCTTTAGGTACGGAACCCTAAAAAAATGGTTGTCGGTAAAGTCAGTTTACGGACGATATTTTTAGAAAGAAAAGAAGAAAGAAAACGTATTATCGTTGCTATGGTTATCTTGTCGATAACGGAACGTGAGCGATGACGTCACACTTTTTTTGTGAGTGCTGCCGGTGTTCATCAATTTATAAGATGTTAGCACATCAAAAACACGACTGTTACCACAGTTGAGTTACAAAATTGGTCTGAGTAACAAGTTACAAAAGTCATGCGCCCGCGCCGAAATGTTGGAAAGTATGCCATCGTGAGAGCGCGCGGCCGGCGCGGGCGGCCTTGCCCCACATTCACCTGTTATCGAATGTATCTTGTATTACGAGATACTTTTACTAATAAGTTCTGGTAACACTGTTGATTAGACTTAATGATTGACATTGAAATGGCTGTTGAGTAATTATAATTTATGTTAATGGATTAAATTATGATATGGTTAAGACACAAGTTCTAAATTCTGTTGATGAAAGGTGATGCTAGAATATTGTAGTTTGCTCTTATGCAGCGGTTTAAGAATGGGTTTAATTTAATTTTAAGGAAACTTTTCTTTATTAGTATTATTTTTTGGGTTTCATACCCAAGGGTAAAAACGGGACCCTATTAGTAAGACTTCACTGTCCGTCCGTCCGTCTATTGTTTGTTTAGCAGAATTTTCCGCAATTAGTAGTGAAAATATAATAGAATAGAATTGTCATTAATTAGAAAAGCACGCAGACCAGAAAAAAAAAAGATACCTAGACATAGCAAAACGTAAAATAAATAAAAATGAGAATAGAACAGACAGAATTAAAAAACAATCTATAGACTTAAATAAATCATTTAAAATCATTTATTCTAGTAAAAGGTTTACAAAATATATGAATCCATCTGTGTCTGAACTAAGCGGTAAGCTTGTATCTCAGACAAACAGCGCTCTTTATCCAAAACAAAAATCTTACTATTTACTAAAACAAATTAAACATGTTATGTACCCACTCATACCTAGAAATAAATATACTACAGTAATATGTACTGATAACTTATTATAAATCCTCTTACAAGTGCTACAACTTTATTTCTAGTAACTATATCTATATATATAAAAGGCAAAATCATTATGTATAAGTTATGTGACTATTTTATGACGGTATCGACTAAAAGTAGATATACCTATGTATCCATCCTATAGTAGGTACCTAACTGAAAGGGCTAGATAAAAAGGTACTTACAATTTTTTACTGCCTGGCTAAACACAAAAACACAAAGTATTACAAAAAGCAAACACACTTGGTACTTGTATGGGAGGTCGGAATGAAGTATTCGAAACACTATAAAAACAGATGCATCACAATACTAAAATGTGAAAAAGATTTAAACACATCATCAAATATACTGGTAAAACAATGCTAATTTGAAAATTCACTGTCTATCAACAAAACCAGTCGTACCAACCAGTAAACCAGTAAATAATAGGGAAATAAATAAATAAAATAAAATAAATATTGCAGGACATTCCACACATCGCCATCTAGCCCCAAGCTAAGTAACTAGACTTGTGTTATGGGTGCTAGACAATGGATATACTACATGTATACTTTTCTTTTGTAAATATATACTTATAATACATAGAAACAACCAGACCACAGACAAATATCTAAGCATAAATACTTGTCTGAGGCGGGAATCGAACCCGCAACCCTGTGTTTGGCAGTCTGGCATGGTGACCATTGTGCCAACTGGGGCGTCCGGGATGCCGTGTGCTATCCCAAAAGGCTTCAGCTGAAATGCTGCAGCCAGCATAACGCTAGACTATAGCACTGGTCTTCCGGCCAGGTTCAAGGCAGCGATGCAAAGCACCGCTGCAGATCCCCGTCCGTCCAACCTCGGTTCAGTCGTTAGTTTTGAACTGTTTTCTACTGAATCGAGTACTTATCACTTTGTTCTTAGACACAGATACGAGTATACACATTTAAATAGTTAAGCTTAATGATACGCAATTTAAACATTTATGCATGACACTTTGTTATCAAATCATTATCTTTGCAGTCAATATTCATATCATTATTTTATTCCGAACAAAATGACATAATATGTTTTTGAGTATAGCTTGGTTGATCGTTACTTGGGCAACGGAGTGATTGCTGTTATTTCGTATTGCAACATGTCCACTTTGTCAATTGCAGATGTGTTGCAAACGGTCGGCATTGCGCCAGAAGGACGGCGTATTACTATGTTAATCCAAGATGTGTACGTTACGTCATAGATGTATTGTTTGGTTGCAGGGTATCAACGCGCCCGCGCCGTCCAGACCGCGCTGTATACGTGCCCAGAGCACTACGCTCGACAGATACCATAGACGATAAAGATACAGCGAAAAAGAATCAAGAAAGTCAACCGACAAAGTGCCCCAAGTCACCAGCACTCAAAGACAAATCGACCCACGGCACTCCAAGAAAGTCCATTGACAAAAACTTCTGCAACGTGTACACACCTCCCCATCTAAGAAACCAGAAGCCTCCCCCAGCACCGAGCATAGATAAAGCCGATACAAACGAAACCGTGCCTTCCGGCTACCAAGTGCCAAATAGTGATAGTGCAATATCGTTTAGTGATGATACTAGTTTTATCGACAATGAAGCCGAAAGTTTTTATATAGGAGATTATTTTGCTAATGGACAACTCGGGTTTTACACCCCAAATTATTATAGTGATTATCGAGACGAACGAGAGAATAGCGATTGGAGGACAAATGAATCCGATAAAATGGCGGTAAACGAAAATCAGAGCAATATTATTGATAAGGAATATTTATATCATAAGGACTCGGAGGATGTAGAGAAGAGAGAGTTGAAACGAGCGTCTCAGGAGATTAATAGGAGTAGCAAAAGGATCATCAAACAAAGCTTCCATTCAGACGTCCTAGTCATATCAGATCCTGTTGATAAACATGACCAAGATTCACCCCCTGAAGCGATTACAGATGATCTTAAAGAAGAAATTGATGCTAAGCAAATCCATCCAAAGTTAGAAGCAAAAGTGTCTCTGAAACGGGAAGATAACGATTGGGACGCTGTTTTTGATGACTCTGGAGAATGTTTAGATCCTTCTTTACTTGAAGAGCTGACGTCGACTGTTGGGAAAGTTCATATAACGAAGGCTAAGAACAAATACGACCAGTACCAGACAAGAGGTCAACAGTTATTGAGCGGACCTTATGACGAAACGTTTGGTCATGTGGTTGAAGTGTACGATTTTCCGAATGAATTTAAGACCAACGATCTGCTGTCGTTGTTCAGTGAATATAAGGATACAGGATTCGAGATCAAGTGGGTGGATGACACGCATGCATTGATTGTCTTCAGCAGCGCTAAAATAGGTAAGTTTTTAACCTCTATACATTTTTATTTGACCGTACTACATGAAGCTAAGGTACTGGATTGACCTGAAATTTTCTCGTTACTTTACTAGACAAATAATGGATATCGTTAGGTATTAGAACGAAGTTCCTTATCGCGGGTTTTGGCGAACTAGCCTAGCCGAGAAAAAATGTAACGCGTTACAAAAATGGGGAACGACAAACGAGAAGGAGAGAATGAAGGAGACCGATAACTGATCTCCTACACATATATATGGAAAATAATAACTCACGTTCCCGGAAGTGACGTTGCTATGGTTACCTTGTCAACAACGGAACGTAAGTGATGACATCAAAAACTAAACAAAGAAAATGAATGAATGTACCTAAAATTATTAATCATGCCTACCCTGCATACGAAAGGGACTTCTTTCCTCTTTTTTCGTCTGATATTACTATCCTGCAGGGCAAGCATGGACCGAGGATAAAAATTATGTCCACCCGTTATGTCCACTGTCAAGGGAGAAAATTATTTTGTCCACCTGCCAAAGCACGGCAAAAGTGGAAAGGATAAGTATATCCCCATTTGACATTACACGTGGACATCTATTCACCGCCTATAGCATGGAAGACAATAAAGTAAAATTAAGTCAATTAAATGACATAGACAAGAATGACAAGCACAGATGTATAAAAAACTAATTTATTAGGTTAATTTGCGACGACATTCTATGTAGGTACTCTGTGGTTTTCTTATTATGGCAATAATTACGGGGATAAGCGTTTCCCCCGTTTTGTCTACCGTGGATAGTATATCCACCCTTGCGTCCATGCTTGGAGGGTGGACAAAACTGACAGAGGGAAAGACTATTTTGTACTTTCCCTGTGGATAAAATGTCTCCGGCCATCCTTGCCCTGCTGACTATCATAAAAGACATACCCTAAACGTAGCCAGGACCAAATATTAGGCAAGATACCAGTAATCAGAGAGCGGTGTTGGCTTAGTAGTAGATACCTCGACTTTCATTCTGAAGGTTCGAATCCCGACCGGCCCGTGCATTTTTCTTTTTTCTTAAGAAAAAATTATGTGCGCTAATTGACATTGCTCTTACGGTGAAGGAAACCATCGTGATGAAACCCGCGGCTTAGTTGGCTCGGCTCTCAGAACTCGGCTACTCCATCCTCATGACTCAATTAAAAAGGGTCCAATGGCGGAAAACAGCCTGTATACAAGTACAAGTAATCATCAGGTTATGGTTTTTGACCTTGAATCAAGTAAGCAATACTAAAACTCATCGCAAATTGCATAAGGAAATCGTAATATTAGCTACTCTTAGCTAATTACCCAATGATATATTATGTATGATGTCGGATTAATTGACTGTGGCTAAGTGCCGGTTGGTTAATTCATAATTACCTACGTATTGGTTATAAAATAGACTTTCAGTTTTGTGACTCCTTAGTCACTTCTGTCTGTCTGTCACCAGGCTGTAACTCGTAGACCGTGATAGCTAGTAAAAGTAAAAGCTCTTTTTTGGTACCTACTTTATTTTATCCATCAAAACAGTATAACCCAGATAAATTAAGAATGTTTCACCTACCTAACATGTAATTAACAGTAAGCTACCAATTTAACTTATCGGGATACCATATATATAACACACTAGTGGTGTCGAGGTAATGCATAACGCACGCGTGTGTAATACGTTGGATTATGAGCCTAAAAGCGGTTGAATAACATCCACTTTATGAGCAACTGTGATAAAAAAGCTTGTTTTTAAAAATATTTTTAAAAAGCTTTTTTTTAATTTAGTATAGAGAAAGTACCTGCATCCCCTTTTAAGTTTTCAATAATTTAACTGAAACTAAACAAAATATTATTCAATTTTAATCAATGTTAATCACAGGTAACAAAACATTTAACGTCGTCTTGCAAGTTTATTTATGTTGGAATGATGCAAACATGTGTTTTTATATTACGTTTACTGACGTAAGACAGTTACCGCACCTAAGAGTTAACTTGCTCTCTAGGTGCTAATAAAACTATTATAGGTGTTATAGAAAAATATCAACTTTTTAGTTGGTCGAATTTACCCTATAAAGCTTGTGATAAAAACTCTTATCAATTCACTGAGGTACAGTCGGCTGCATAATTGCAGCCCTTGGTAGAGTTCGAAAATTACTATTATTGGCTTGATTTCATTCTTATATTTTTGTTTGATAAATTCACGAGTTAGAAGACTCCAATTAAAGCAGGTGCCTAAAATCTTGTTTGTGTTGCAAACATTCTTATAACATCCGTTTTGGAGCTCTACGGTAAGTCTGCAATTATGCAGCCGACCGTACCTACTAGGGAATGCAAACCGAAAACCCGTTTTTTCGGCATATTTAGAATTATAAAAAACCGTTTTTTTTTATTCAGAGAACCGGTTATTCGGTTTTCATTATTATCCGCTCGAAATGGCATTCGTTTTGATTATGTATTTCTGTTGCCGCTCTAACAACAAATACTAAAAACAGAATATAATAATCTCGTACTTAGCTGGTTTATACAAGAACATTCGCTTACAAATTTTCACATAATAATAAATAGGATTATACGCAATATAAATAAGGAAATAGGTAAGTCGATATCGTAAAACGGAATTACATCAATCATTGCACAGTTTGTAAGTAAGTACTTACTTCATGGTAGCGATCATTAATCGATTACGAAGTACGCAGTTTTACGAAACTATTATCGCAACTTTAAACACTTGCATCATTCAATATTATTGTAAATCATAGACAAATCTGTACTTCTATACTAATATCATAAAGCTGAAGAGTTTGTTTGTATGAACGCGCTATTCTCAGGAACTACTGGTTCGAATTGTTTTTTTGTTTAGTTTTTTGGATCGGACCACTTCTAAGCGTAGGACTGGAAAAACTAAATTTGTATTACTATGTGGCCATTTGATTGTACAAATATTTACTAAGCTGCATACAAAAAATCACCTTGTTATTTAATCATTTTATTTCGACACATTCGGAGTGGAGGACAATTGCTGTTCCGAGTTTATCATCCAATTACCTCGATATTCAAATAAGAAATATACTGTTATTAGACAATTTCGACACCCCACGCAATCGACATGTTTTATACCTGCGCACTACATTAGCTACCTCTATCAAGAATTGTCATAGGAAGAAACTTGGGCGTCTCGTCGAACTGAACCTGCTCACGAAGATTCAGCCTGTTATTAATCACTTAAAAAAATGTTCGAGGGCTGCTGGACTATTACTAATTAATCGAAACGAACTTCGTTCCATCCGGGTGTCCCTTGACACCTCAAGTTATTTATTTTGATATTCCCACGGGATCGGGACTTCTGTGAAACCGCGGGCGCAGCTAGTAATAGATATAGACAAACACCGCCTCAAACGAAGTAGCGTATATGCATTTTAATTGCGTCATCTGTCACAAATCAAAGTCAGACTGGTGGCTTTATAAAAGCTTTAGAATAGCACAAAATATATAGATTTTTGGTATGGGCATAGGATACATCAGGTGGTTAATCTATACTAATTAGGGTATAGAACCGGGAAATCCCGGGATTACCCGGAACTTTTTATCAGTAAAAAAACAGGAATTAAAAACCTAAGAACCGAAATTTTCGGGAAAAATATGTTTCGTGTGACACAATTAAGTATTTTAAAATAGTACATTACGTGATTAGAGCGTGTCATAAGAAGCCAAGATGCAAAGATCAATGCCACACGTATATCGTACGACGTTTTTTATCACAGTTGCGAATAAAAGAAAAGACTAGAAAAGAAAACAAAATAATAATTAACAAAATATTTGTGATAAATCTATGTTTACATTTTTTTAAGGCAGATTTTTTTTGTTAATTATGCTCCGGAAAGGCAGGCTAAAGACTTTTAACCTATACATCCTCGTCTGACATACAATATTTTTTAGGGTTTTTTCTATTTGTTTTGCGTCGGGGGTTAAGAACAAAATACAATGGTACGGAAAAACAATATATTTAAGTAAAGATAAAACAAAAAATAAACAACTCAATTTTTAATCGTTTTCTAAGTCATTATCACGTAAAATTTTCGTTCGTAAACCGACTTTAGAGACAACCATTTTTGCTAGCTAAAAAACTCTTTGGTACCTACCTTTTTTATACATCAAAACAGTATGTAATTAGCAGTAAGATACGTATTTAACCTATCGGGATAACTTTACAGCACTAGTTAACAAATCTAAAACGCACGCGTGCATAATATGTTGGATTATGAGCCTAAAAGCCGTTGAATAAGATCCACTTTATGAGCAACTGTGATAAAAAAATATTTTATTTTATATAATTTATTTTATTTATATAAAAATATTATATTATTTTTGTACACTTCCTATTATATCTAAATTGATTGTTTGATCTCAATGATTATCTTATTTTTTGTAGTGTACTGCACTGGGGTATGTGAAAATGTATTTTATGGAAAAATGTGTTTTCAAAATTGCATCAGAGACGAGACTCGAACTCGCATTCCTTAAATACCGTTCAAGTGCGCTTACCAATTACGCCACTCAGTCAAGTACCTACCGTCATAATTGAAAGAATAGAATTAATTTCTTTTGAATTAAGTTTCGTTAGCGACATCTGTTAGTATGAATTTTCATTACATTTAACGCGAATGTTAACCATCTCTAAATATGGCATCTTACAAAGCTATACACAACATCCCGAAAGTACCGAAAATCCCGGGAAATCCCGGTTCTTGCTTAGGCTTCCGAAAATCCCGGTTCTCAAAAAAGTTATAAATAAAAAGGTAAAGTTTGTGAAGTTATCTCCGAAACAAGTGGACTGATTTGGATGAAATTTTGCATAGAGATAGTTTGGATGAGTGTAAAGTCAAAGTCAAAAAAAAATATTTCTTTGGATGCTTAATACAATTGTACATAGCCCAATGAGAAGAAGGCACAAGAAACTCATGGGGTTTTTTTTGTGATCACGCTCACTAAGGTCAATATTACAAATATTTGAAAGTATTATTTGAAATGGAGCAACTAAAGTCACGTCCATGGGTTGTTATCATTTAGGTAAGACGAAGTATCATAGTACGCCTTATGCTTTATACAAGTTTTGAACCTGGTAATGGACATGTCATATACATCTTTGGGTCATTTATTATAATAGAGCACACATGTACTATTAAACGACCTGTTTATTTTCCGGA
The DNA here is from genome assembly GCA_951213275.1 of Idaea straminata. Lineage (NCBI taxonomy): Eukaryota > Metazoa > Arthropoda > Insecta > Lepidoptera > Geometridae > Idaea > Idaea straminata. The sequence continues at coordinate 3,313,701 of OX577862.1, forward strand.
GCCTACTACCGGGCACGGTCAGTTTATTCTTATTTCTTAAGTTGAATTAAATTTTCTTCTTAAAATTTTTAAAGCTTTAAATTTTTTTATCTCGGAATTTCCTTGGGATCCCGACGTACACGGGTGAAATCGCGTAGCGCAGCTTTAAGTTATATAAAGGTAGAAATATACATTGAAATAATGAAGGAAAGAGTCGTAATGTCGGGTCGTTTAACGTTTCCTTAACTGGACGACACACGCAATAACAACATGCATACTAAAATATAACATACGGAAGTATTGCACATATACTGGAAGAAATCAATAAGGTAACAAATTGCTGTAGCATAAAGGCTTGTATATTCGTACTCAGCGTTATCCCGTTCCCACGCGCGCCGCGCAATGGCGCTATCCCTTTTCTCACGCGCCGCGAAATGGAAATTTTATATAATTGGTAATTTATGAATGAAAAACTTCAATGATTAACAAAAAAGCCGGGCAGAAACTAGATTACTGTAACGACTATCTAAACAAGAAAGTTTCGTGTTGCTAGTCATTATAGTTTTTACGATATATCGTAAAAGAATTTTAAAAAGTCCATCTAAAAAACAAATCTATCGAGAAAAATGAATGCTATCATGTTTTCACTCGGGGAAAAACTGCTAAAAAATCTGAAGATATATTCTAATTGAAAATTAGTATTGTAGATGTAGCGAAAGTTACTAAATTTTTCATTTGAAAAGGGGCTTTGAAGGTCATACCGGCCCATAATATAAGTTCCCAGCCCAGTGCCAAAACACAAGATGCAATGTGCACCGCCCTCCCGCTCACTAATGAGGCATGCTATGAAGCAATGCAATGATTAGTGCAATTAACAACCGATTACGATAAAACTTGATAGGTATTTCAATAGCTAGGGTATAGCAATAACTCATAGCCTATTTTTTATCCCTATATCCCTACTGGATCGGGACTTACGTAAATAAAAACGCGGGCCCTTCTAGTTATGGTTTTGATGTCAATCGCTTGATTCGTTTGTATTCTAGGCAAAGATGTATTTATATTTAAAAAAAATGTAATTTAAACTTATACCCTCTTATTCCAAAACGAGGTTTAAGAATAGTCCTAGACGTGGATAGACTATTGTGTTTTAGACTATAGTTTCCTATATAATTTATAGGGATAGTGTTTAGACTATAGTTCACGAGTAAATCTGTGTCTAAATCTAAGGTTTAAATCCACATCTCGGATTAACCTTAAACCTCGTTTTGGAATAAGGGGGATAATGTTTAAGTGATAAAAAAAGAAGGTTATTCCATAACAAGGTTTAAGTAAAGTCCGAGATATGGATTTAAACCTTAGATTTAGATTTACTCGTGAACTATAGTCTAAACACTATCCCTATAGTTTATATAGAGAATTATAGTCTAAACACTATCCCTAAATATTATATAGGGTTAGTGTTTAGACTATAGTTCACGAGTAAATCTGCATCTAAATCTAAGGTTTAAATCCACATCTCGGACTTTACTTAAACCTCGTTTTGGAATAAGGGGGACAAGGTTTAACTAAGCAAGCCTGGTTTAAAACGAATTAATTACACAAAATAAAAAATAGAAACGAAATCGGACAATACTAAGGGGATAAAAGAGTAATTTTTTTTAAAGTACGCGGTATCTTCTAAAAAAGCCATGAGAAAACGGACCGTGAAAACTTGAAAATTACAGCGATGATTTAACCACGAGGTCGGGTCAAATTACTTAACAATCCCATTGTACAATCGAGATTATAATTCACCACTTTCAATCGTGGTCAACATTCTGACGAATATATATTCACTTCGCATTACATCGATGCACCTTGAACTTGGTCCGGTTAGTTTGTTTGCTTACAAAACCAGACTTGTATAGTGAAACAAATGAGATGGTCGCTCGGTGATGTTCTTGGTAGGGGCCAGTTTACTAGGCCATGTGTATAATGTATGTCAAACGTACGATTGTGTCTTAATCGTGTAAGAGTTGCGTTTTAATGTTTTTATTTTGTTTTAGTTCTTAATTTCTTTCCCCCTTATTCCAAAACAAGGTTTAAGATTAGTCCGAGATGTGGATTTAAACCTTAGATTTAGACACAGATTTACTCGTGAACTTTAATCTAAACACTATCCCTATATAATTTATAGGGATAGTATAAGACTATAGTTCACTATATAATCTATAGGAATAGTGTTTAGACTATAGTTCACGAGTAAATCGGTGTCTAAATCTAAGGTTTAATCCACATCTCGGACTATTCTTATTCCTCGTTTTGGAATAAGGGGGTTTAAGTTCATTGTAATGAAAAATGAGCTTTACTCAGATTAGCTTTTTGTTTATATCTAAGCTAGTTCTGGAACTTTCGAAATATATGACGCAAAAATATAATTCTTATTTTGCTATTGATGGGTCAGCGTTTGACTCAAAATCCCTGAGATACAACCATTTTTCTTGTCTTCTGTTTGCATTTTCAGGGAAGGCAAAGTGTGATAGCCTAGTCTTTATAGATATATTTCAGTTTTTTTATCCTGTAGCATAGTCTTGCTACCGACGAGGCATAACGTAACAAGTCTTTTTTGTTTATTAAACCTTATTATCCAAGATATTTGTGGTTATTACTACAGCTTTTGAGGCATAGCCATTGGATATCAACATGTATTATGAATCAAAAGAACTTACATAGTTAAGTTATATCTATCTAGCTTACACTCCCGGCTTTGCCCGACGTTTTACCCTCTTAGGGGAGCGGTGTTGGCTTAGTGGTAGATACCTCGACTTTCATTCTGAAGGTCGTGGTTTCGAATCCCAGCGGGCCGTGCACCAATGAGATTTTTCTTAAAAAAAAATTATGTGCGCTAATTGTCATTGCTCTTACGGTGAAGGAAAACATCTTGATGAAATCGCGCGGCTTAATTACCTCAAGAAGTATTGACAAGTTCTCTCCTCTGGACATGGTCGACTAGGCTGAGAGGGTAGTAGGTGCTGGGCAAGCCTACTCCATCCTCACGCAAAAAGGACCCAATTAAAAAAGGTCTAATGGCGGAAAACAGTAAACAAGTACAAGTACCCTCTTAGGGGTGTAATTTCAAAAAACCCTTTAGTGAATACCAAACTTCACAAAAAACATACCCTTCAAATTTCATGTCTTTAAGACCAGCGGTTTAAGCTATGCGTTGATATATCAGTGAGTCTGTCAAGATTTTGCTCTTCTTAGGTAAAAGCAAGCAAGAACCATTCAAAGCAATAAAATATGTCTACAAGAAAACTTAGGAAGTATCAATCTGAACCAGTTTTTCGACTTGATATAATGCCCTGAAGAATCACATATTTTTCAACGTCTGCGAAACTTTCTAGGAAGCGAATCTAAAAGGCAATTGTTGCGTGCATTCCTTAAACGTGCAATTACATAGTGTTTCTTGTAACGGTTTAATAATCCGACATTAAGATTGACACACTTCCTCGTCTTCATGAGATAGTTGTAGCAAAATCTTGTAAAATATTTACCTGAACAGAATTCGCACAGCATTCATGTTTTTTTAAATAGACCATTGTGGTAGCAGCAAGTTCCCCAGACGCGTATATAGAAATGCGTTACTAATAAACATAGATTTAAAAAGTGGTGTTGGCCTAGTGGTAGATACTTCTACTTTCATTCCGAAGGTCGTGGGTTCGAATCCCAATGGATTTTTCATAAGAAAAATGTATGTGCGCTAATTGACATTGCTCTTACGGGGAAGGAAAACACCGTGATGAAACCCGTGGCTTAGTTGGCTCCAAAAGTATTGATATGTTCTTTCCTTGGACACGGTCGACTAAGCAGAGAGCCATCCTCACTCAAAAAGGACCCAACTAAAGAGGTTTAACAGATTTATTAATATATACTGCTATTAGCTTTTGCCCGCGACTTCGTCAGCGAAGAAGTATCAACCACGAAGCGAATCACCCTCAAAATAACTTTAACCCCGTATGCGTATGCTTTCATGTTTTCCATCAATTCTATTGAAGAATGTTCATGCAAAATTTGAAGTAGATTTGACCAAGGAATCAAATTGTCACATACAAACTTTGCCCCTCTTTGTCACCACCTAAGGGGTAGAATTTAGGAAAATCTTTTCTTATGTGATGCCTACGTCACATAAAGAACACACCCTACGATCAGCGGTTTAGGCTGTGCGTTGATCCGTCAGTCAGTCATTCAGGACAAAGCATTTTATATGTATAGATAGACTAGCTTTTGCCCGCGACTTCGTCCGCGTAGAAGTCGAATACTTGCTTGCCCCCCTTTTTCACCCCCTAAGGGGTAGAATTTCTGAAAAACCTTGCCTCCGTCACACAAAGAACTCGCCGTCCAAGTTTCAGGTGTCTACGAGCAGCGGTTTAGGCTGTGCGTTGATCCGCAGTCAGTCAATCAGGACAAAGCATTTTAAATGTAAAAAAATATAGATTACGTGCCCATGACATTTTTGATGGAATTTTCGTTTTGGGGCATACTTACTTTTTTATTACCTAAATTGCAACAAACTGTTATGTTATTGATGTCAATCGCTTGAATAATTTGTATTCTAGGCTTACATGTTTTGGTATTTAGAAAAATGTATTTTAATTTATAACTTTATAGTGATTTGAGTAATTTAAAAAAGAAGAAATACAAGCCTATTAATATTATGAACTACGTTATGACAGCTTTAAGTATGTAAAATTTTAGCATAATCCGTATAATGGTTTGAGGTGTGCGTTTGATATATACCTACAGTCAGTCAGGATTTTAAATTTTATATTATAGTAGGGGAGCCCACGATGCTAAATGGGGATTTACTCGAGCGTCATAGAGACCTATTGGGTTGCAAAGCTTAGATAATAAGAAGAAAAAAATGTCATATAATGTATATCTTGCATCGGTGGGGGAAGCGGCTATAAATTTTCAAAAATGTAAAAAAAACTGTTGCATGGACATACTCGAGCGCGTCAGATTGAAAGCATCAATGTCCTACGTATTTTTAATAATGTCCGTATGTTAATCTGATCGTTTGCATGATGGGGGTGGTCGTACATAAGGGTTGAAAATGAAAAAAAAAAATTTAATCGAGCGCGTCAGATTTTCTTAGGCGGGGTTAAGTGAACCTAAAAAACGCTCTCATGCAATAATCTGACGATTTCAATGTGACGCAAACTCGTGACGATTATTATAATGTGAAAAAAAAATTCGCCATTTTGAAATACTCAAGCGCGTCAGATTAAGATACATATGGTTCATCTTTATGTCCTAGATGTGCTGTCTCATAATCTGACGATTATCTAGAGGATTTCGCCTAATCTGACAATTTTTTTTATTTTTTTTTTACATTTTTTGAATCATTGAACTTAATTAATTGAAAAGCTCAGGAAATAGCATGCAAATAAAAAAAATGTATGTTTTTTAAGTAGAATACTTGTATTTGTAAAAAAATCATTTAAAGAATAGAAACGCGGAGAGGAGAATATAGGCATAACGCAGCTGCACGCATTAAACTTTATCAACGAATTTTTGTTATTTCGGCTTGTGGAAATCGTCAGATTATATATTTTTCGTTATCCTTGAATTATTTCCTTCGAAATAAAAAAAAATTTAGCCACGCTCGAGAATGTCGAGATGACGTTTTTTTTACAACTTTATAGCCCTCCCCTTTCTTTACGTTACCCTCAAATTGTCAGATTAGTGGGATATACACTTTTAAGCATGTAATTAACTCACCCTACCTTAATCTGACGCGCTCGAGAATTTCTGATGATCAATTTTTTTTTACTAATCTGATCCTTTATCCTGGACGGGGGGCCTTCTATATGAGGTTCATATTTGGTGTAGGGACTTAACCGGGTACAAGGTATCCCCCTGTATATTAATCTGACGCGCTTTAGTAAATCCCGAAATCCCCGCTTGGGCTCCCCTACTATTAAAAAAATATTGCAAGACATTCCACACATCACCGTCTAGCCGCAAGTTAAGTAACTAGACTTGTGTTATGGGTACTAGACAACGGATAAACTCCCTTTCTTTTGTAAATATATATAGAAACAACCAGACCACAGACATAGTTGTCTAAGCATAAATACTTGTCTGAGGCGGGAATCGAACCGTCCGGCATGGTGACCATGTGCCAACTGGGTCGTCAAACAATTAAGAAGGTTATTTACACGAAAAAAATACAAATGGTTGTCTGTAAAGTCGATTTACGGACGATAATTTTACGTGATAACGTCATAAGAAAGTTTTTTTTGTCCCTTATATATTTCTTCTTTTCGTCACTTGTTACCATAACACAAGCCCAGGTGAGCGATATTATTATTAAAAAATATAAAACAAACACGAGGCGCGTGCCGCGTCACGTCCGCGTCCGTTCCCGGAACGTGACACGTTCGCGTCCGTTCCCGGAACGTGACACGTTCGCGTCCGTTCCTGGAACGTGACACGCCCGTTTCCGGAACGGGACGCGTCGCATGACGTCATCTTTTTGGTGAATGTAGGTGTTCCATCAATTTATTAGACGGTATCACGTCAAAAAGAAACAATCCGAAATTGGATAATAAAATACTAAAAGGCTAATTATCTTAATTAGTGATTAAATTGACATTTAAATGTAGGCTTCAATAGGATAGGAGCTTCATAAATATTTAGGGGACACCTAAACATTTGAGATTCGTTTGAGTATTCGGACAATAGATAAGTACGCGATATGTCTTTTAAAACTTCAATATTGTTGCCAGCTACACAATTAAAGACCTCATTTCAACAGATTGCAAGATGCAAGAAACTAGAAAAACCGATAAACTAATTCAATAAGAAAATATCGATCTGACCGGTAGATCGTCGTTCCACTTGCCCACGGCACCGTTACGTCATTGGCGGTTGTTGAACTGTGCTGCGCGCGCGCCGAAACTAGCGTGTTAGTTAACGTACCTGCATTATTATTACACGGTCAAGCTGAAGCTGCGTTGCCAGCCTACGTCTTTTTACGTAGATCTACGTACTTTAGCCCTCTCTTGCAAACCTACGAACTTCAGTCCTAGAATCTACGTATATTCTATCAATTTGAAAAAAAAAACGAGACTCATTGTTAAATGTGAATAAAAAAGTTAATAAACGTTCTGTTTTGTACAAAGCACACTCGCTTCGCCAACACAATAATACTTCCGTCATTATTTTTAAACACAAGTGAAACAAAGTTCTCATTCCATAGAGTTGTGACTGTGTCAAACGAAACGTCTCGCCTCACCAGCTCGGCTTGTGGAAAAACTTAACCTAAAAATATTTCGATCCGACGTAGTTACTGCTGTTTTGTTCTTTTGTTTTTTATCAAATTGAACACAACTGAAGAAATAAACATAAGAAAGAACAAGGTATTTTCCGCGCGCGGGAAAACACTAATTTCATTTCACTCGGAAAAAAGTACATACGAACTTTTCTGATGGAGTCTACGCATTTTTCAAAATCCGAGTTGGCAACACTGAGCTAAAGCAATATTAGTTTCTTGTACCAATTGATTAGATTATAGAAAATTAATATCAATAATTGATTATTAGAGGAAGCCTGAAAGAAGCACCGGTTACTGAAAAAGTACAAGATAACTGTTTGAGTTGGTATGGACATTGGAAATGTGATAAGAGAAGAGACGCATGTAACTAGAAGAGTGATGAGTATGAATGTAGAGGGATAGAAAGGAAGAGGACGACCTAAGATGGATGGACTGCGTGAGACAAGACATGAAAGAAATGAATGTGAACGATGAGATGACGACTATAGGAGTGAATGGAAGAAGAATACTGCGCTGACCCCAAATAAATTGGGATAAGGGCAGGAAGATGATGATTAATTGATTAGACCAATTTTCAATAACATTAGACTTTTTGAACGTATACTCTAATTATGACCATCATAGACGAATAATACGTATAGACAAACACTGGCCAAATAAATTAGCGCATGTGCATTTCAGTAACCTGGCACTTTAATCAAAACCTACAAACTTTTGAAATTCACACAGATGGCGTTGGATAAAGAAATAAAGAACTTTAAGTATCTCTTTTCTAATTAGAATTTTTCTCGGTTTAAAATTGGAATTAGTAGAGTGTCAAGCTGTGTAATATCTACCCTTAATTATTAAGAAACTTTTTCCTAGTTAAAATAAATAAATGTTGCAGAACAATCCACACATCACCATCGTGATGTGCTAGACAACGATTAGAATACTCAAATACTTTTCTTTTGTAAATACATCTGCTAATATTATAAAGAGTAATGCTACATTACGGGAAGTCGTTGGACGCAGAGAGCATGCGACCGATCGCTGTAGAAGTCTTTGGGGGAGTAGACCAGGGTAGAAGCCTTTAAAAATAATAAAAAGTGAAAAAAAAATATTAGTAGGATGCAACCTATTAGAAAAGGAGGGGAATATTATAAAAATGAAAGGAAAAATAATTTACGGGCGATCTGAGGTCGGGAAGGGGATGGGGGTGAGTTTTTAAGGGTAAAAAACGGTTTTCTTGATTTCCGGCAAAACTAAAAGTCCTATCGAAAAAAGTAAAATTAAAAGTTGTAGGTAATAAAAAAATCTAAAACTTTTGTATTTACACTTTTTTCACATAACCTCAAAATTAATGGGAAAAATACAAAAAACCAAGTTTTTGGTTTTTTATCTGTTACAAAAAAAATTTAACGAAATTTGGTGAAAACTTGCCTTTTTATGTCCCAAATACGCTGTAATTTATTTGATTAAAAATATTAATTTTTTCACCTTATTTTGAATTATTACCGAAAAAGCACCCTAATGTTCAATGGAAAATTCACCCGTCAAAATATCAGCTTTTTTCAAAAAGTTGGTATGTTTTCTAATCGTACAAATCTCTACTTTCCGATGGTGAAAAAAAAAATATGTTATAAAATTAGGGCAATTTAAAATTAGGAAAATTAACTGTAAGAAAATTGCAATATTGTACGCAAAATAGTTATTGGAAAACTATTGATGATAAAGAAAATAATGTACTACAGGTTTATAGTACTTAGTAAACATATAGGAAGACTCGTACCCAGACCAGAAACAATACTGTGCATAAACATTTGTTAGCGGCTAAGGCTATAAAAGGTTCTTTATATGTCGCAAGAGGGCATTTAGAAAGGATTTTCGGAACTCCCACGAGATCGTTTATCGAGGAATCAACCGCAATCGCAAGTTTTCGTAATAATGTTATCTTCTATCTATCTTCTATACATATAAAATGCTTTGTCCTGAACTACTACTCACTGACTGACTGACTGACGGATCAACGCACAGCCTAAACTGCTGATCGTAGAGACCTGAAATTTGGAGGGTGTGTTCTTTGCATGACGTAGGCACCGGATAAGACAGGATTTTTCGAAATTCCACCCCTAAGGGGGTGAAAAAGGGGGGCAAAATTTGTTTGTGACAACGTAATTCCTCGGTCCAATATACTTCAAATTTTGCATAAACATTCTTTAACAGAATAATTGATGGAACACGTGTTTCGTATTTTATTGAAATTCATCCCCTGACGGGGTAAAGAACTGGTAGGAAGTTATTTTGGGAGTGGTTGGTTAAAAGTACCATTTTCGACGTCTACGCGGACGAAGTCGCGGGCAAAAGCTAGTCTTGTAATAAAATTCGTAACAATGGCATACCTACATGAGTAGTCTGCCTGTCTGTCCTACAAAGCCGTTCACTTTGCACACCTTCGCTACGTTTCTTATCGTGGCCTTGAACTAAAATTTCAACTATTTTACCGCCAATAAATATTATTTGTTTTTGTAATACGTTTTTGATATTCGACTTGTTGTTTGGCATTATTCCAATATATTTACTATGATTATCAAAATAATATATTTTGTTTGTTTGTTTGTTTTGAAACTACCGAATCGGTTTTGATGTAACTTGGTATTAAGATACATTTTAATCCTTAGGAGTAACATAGGGTACTGTAACATAGGGTACTGCAACTAGTATCTAATAATTGTTACTTAATGGTTACGATTACGATTACCTAAATCAGTTATTTTCCAACCAAATGTTGCTTGAAACAAATCGCTTTTAGCGATAAGGTCGTCCATTTATCAAACTTATACTTTTTAGCTGTTACTTTACTTTGTGTATATCGTGTTCTATGTTCCTTTCTCTGTTGTGCAAATAAAGTTATCTATCTATTAGTAAAGTACCAAATAGTTGTCCTTTTATTTTTTTATTTCTAGCAACGCTCGTTTTAAATAGCTTACGTTCAATTGCCATGGAAATATATGAATAAAAAGTAAAATATAAAAATACGCGACGAATTGAGAACCTCCTCCTTTTTTTTTGAAGTCAGTTATAAAAAGATATATTTGTCAGTCTGAAATTTAAATTTCTTCGGATGTTAGCAGCAGTCTATATCAATGTATAGTCAATGTCATCACTGACTTAAATCTATACCTATACTAGCTGCGCCCCGCGGTTTCACCCGCGTAAGTCCCGTTCCCGTGGGAATATCGGTTATTCGATTTTTTCTCGCCTTTTAAACCTTCCCTAGACCTCCACGAACATTTCAAGACTAAGATAAGATAAATCCGTTCAGTCGTTCTCGAGTTTTAGTGAGACTAACGAACAGCAATTCATTTTTATATATATAGACTAGCTGCGCCCCGCGGTTTCACCCGCGTAAGTCCCGATCCCGTGGGAATTTTTTCTCACCTTTTAAACCTTCCCTAGACCTCCACGAATAATTCAAGACCAAGATAAGATAAATCCGTTCAGCCGTTCTCGAGTTTTAGCGAGACTAACGAACAGCAATTGATTTTTATATATAAGATATAAGATTATAAAGCTGAAGAGTTTGTTTGTTTGAACGCGCTAATCTCAGGAACGACTGGTTTGAATAAAAAAATATGTGTTGGATAGTCCATTTGTCGAGGAAGGCTATATGCTATTTTATATTTCGATATTCCCACGGGATCGTGAGTTACCCGGGTGAAACCCCAGCGCGCTGCTAGTTATAATGTACGAGTATGTCTAGATTAAGCAAGAGTTATTTATTAATATTCATCAACTACGAAAAGGTTAATTAAACACGAACGTATGAAAAAAGAGTTGACTTATCAATGTGTTTAATTCGTTTTTAAATGTTAAAGACCTTTAGTTTTCGCACCACTGGCTTCGTACGTCGTTTCTTCTTATCCAATTACAAGCTTTCATAATTATATTGTGTTTGTGAGAGTTCTAATGTGCATGTGGTTATTGGTTTTCCTTCAATAATCACATCAAAACTTCATCAAAAGCGCGTTTATAATCTATTGGTCGACTTTTTTCCGACGGTCATGGGTTCGAATACCGGCCGGCTGTGCATCGATGAATTTTTCTTACGAATAAATTTATGTGCATCGTGATGAAACCCGCGGCTTAGTTAGCTCCAGAGTCCAGACGTATTGACGAGTTCCTCTGAACATGTGTGGCGACACTTCACATCGCCATCAACAGATGGCGTCACACAGCCGATCGTAGATCCTAGATCGCGCAAGTGAAGTTTTTCTGAAGATAACCTTAAAGACAAGTTCCAAAGAAACATCGTTGGGTCGCGACCTACAGGGTATAACACCTGCCCGGTGGAAGATCTTTCTTTTGGATGTACTTGTACACACCATCAAATTCCTCCAAACATGGTCGTCTAAGCTAAGAGGTTATATGTGTCCAAGGCAAGCTTACTCTATCTAATGTCCCAGGCACTACAACGCCTTGAATGTCTAAGATGTCAAGGCTAGTATCATATGTGTCTGTATGTATATTACTAGCGACCCGCCCCGACTTCGCACGGCTATACTACGCATGTATTATACATATAAACCTGCCTCTTGAATCATTCTATCCATTAAAAAACCGCATCAAAATCCGTTGCGTAGTTTAGATCTAAACAAACATAGGGACAGACAGCGGGAAGCGACTTTGTTTTATACTATGTAGTGATAGTGAAGTAAATATTTAAAAATAAGTATGTATGTATTCTATCTGTTGTGTAGCACCCATAACACAAACCTAGTGCTAGATGGTGCTGTGTAAAATGTTCAACAATATTTATGAAATACTAGCTGCGCTCCGCGGTTTCACACGCGTAAGTCCCGACCCCGAGGGAATATCAAAATGAAAAGTAGCTTATAGCCTTCCTTGATCAAAGGACTATCCAACACAAAAATATTTTTTCAGTTCGAACCAGTAGTTACTGAGATTAGAGCGTTTAAACAAACAAGCAAACTCTTCAGCTTTATAACATTAGTATAGACTAGCAGCGCTCCGCAGTTTCGCCCGCGTAACTCCCGATCCCGTGAGAATATCGGGATAAAAAGTAGCCTATAGCCTTCCTCGATAAATGGACTATCCAACACAAAAATAATTTTTCGATTCGAACCAGCAGTCCTGAGATTAGTGCGTTCAAACAAACAAACAAACTCTTCAGCTTTATAATATAAAGTATAGATTAAAGGAAAACCAATAACCACATGAACATTGGAAATGTCACAACCAAGATATAATTATGAAAGCTTGTATTTGGATTTATAAATGGACTATCCAACACAAAAATAATTTTGCAGTTCGCCCAGTAGGTCCTGAGATTAGCGCGTTCAAACAAACAAACAAACTCTTCAACTCTTTATAATATTAGTATAGATAAATATTATATTTATTAATTACCATTCCTATGTTATAAGTCGATTTTTCTTCTCCATGTTTCAGCCGCCGAAGTGCTATCGACGGAACGTCAACTGGCAAAGTGTCGTCCGTTACATGCAGCCACTCTAGAGTCCAGGAACAAAGCTAAGAAATGTGCAGAGTTCTTGCAACCTTACAGGTATTTATTGATTATTTTAATCTATGTTGTCTTTTTGTCAAGTCTGATCAACTTGAACTTTAGACCAGGTACCTACTCAATAATCTTTAGGTACCTACTCATAAACCTAAAGACTTAAAGATTATTACAAAAATTACCAAGTTGCTCCAAACCAATTCGTTTGAAACAAACATATATTAGTACGGAAAGAGATGTCACGTTAGTGTAAAACGAACGGTGACACTGTCTCACAAGTGTAAAAAAAAACAGTGAAATATTTGACATTCATTTTTATTATTTTATTATTATTATTCCTCTTCTTTTAATAATGGCTTCGCACGGTTTGTGCATTTAGCCAGTGTCAAGTTATATTTTGCATCAAGTTATGACCCGATTCTTCATAAATCGGGCCTAAAGTGTTTCAAAAAAGTCAAAGTCGTCATAGTCCGTCAAGTCAGGGGCTATAGTAAAGCGGTGGCAAGTTTACCATAAACGTTAATAAGAGATGTGGAGGCAACGAGAAAACTTCATGTTTGACACTGATTTTTACTTTCACTACACTTGTGCACTTTCACAGAACTAAATTGAATAACATTCCACCAGAATTATACAATTCAACTCGGGTTACAACTAAGTTTCATATTTTCATGAAACTTAGTTGTAACCCGAGTTGAAACCGCAGCACGACATGTTGTTAACTCGTTCCCGCCAAAACTCTATTATTATTAATTGAAAATATTTTGAAAAGTAAAAAAAAAACTTTGTACTGACATTTCTCGAAAACTGTCAACAATTATGACATAAAACTTGGCACCTTAATAACTAGTATTATGACCAATACATAACTCATTCAACCATTGCTGACACCTTAAATAAATCCAATCTTTCGTTTATGAGCAAAACTATCACCGGTACCTTTTCCTGGTACTCCGCCACTTGATTTTTCCGCGTGATATTGGCCGATATTGCACATCGCGTCAGCAGAAGGCCATAAAGAAGAAATTGAATTGACCAATACATAGGATATATATATTGGCTAATAACGCAGGAGCATTTTTTGTTACCTTGCCCGGCTATAGCCTTTAGCCGCCTCACTTTCCAACATTATTAATACTTGTCAATTGTATTTTATATACTTGTATGTTTACTATAGTTTTATTAACTAGAACCGTTGTAATCTTTTCCAGACAGCGTCCTGAGACATGTACAGCGCTCGCTCGACGGTTGGTTTCAGGCGCGCTCGGCGTGAAACTGAGCACGGCGCGCCAGGAACGTGCGGAGGAACGGAGACTCATTACTATTGCTAAAGGTGACACCACACATACTAGTTCATCTATCTTTCTATGTACGGTCGGCTGCATAATTACAGACCCACCGTAAAGCTTAGAGTTTTCAACACAAGCAAGATTCTAGGCACCTGCTTTAGTTGATGTTTAAAGTCTTTTAACTCATGAATTTATAAAACAAAAATTATTAGAATGACAACATTCCAATAATAGTAATTTTAGAACGCTACGATAGGTCTGCAATTATGCAGTCTGCAAACCCTACCTTCTAAAATTACTATTATTGGAATGATTCTAATAACGTTTGTGTTATAAATTCTGAAAGTATTGAAACTTTAACTCGAAAGAGTTTAGAATCTTAAGTTGAAAACATTCTAATAATAACAGTTTCGGGTTCTACGGTGAGTCTGCAGTTTTGTTGCTTGATTGCACCTATGCATCCTAGCCTTATGTAAAATGAAATGAATGAAATGAATGAAATGAATGAAATGAATGAAATGAATGAAATGAATGAAATGAATGAAATGAATGAAATGAATGAAATGAATGAAATGAATGAAATGAATGAAATGAATGAAATGAATGAAATGAATGAAATGAACGAAATGAACGAAATGAATGAAATGAATGAAATGAATGAAATGAATGAAATGAATGAAATGAATGAAGTGAATGAAGTGAATGAAATGAACGAAATGAACGAAATGAACGAAATGTATGAAATGAAATGAAAAATCTTTGTTGTCTAAAGTTTTTTCATTTCATTTCATATGTCATTATTTGTCATGTTAAAATATCTTTGGATATTTCAGATAGCGCTATCTAGCGTTAAGCTAAGAAACTAGGCATGTGTTATGGAGGCCATACAACGTGTAGAATACTTAAATATTTTTTTAAATTGTAATTTTCTGAAACGATTGCAAAGTTAGTCAAAAAGATGTTACGTGTTTTTGTTTGTATATATGTTATAGAAAAGAAGCGTCAAGCCGCGCTGCACAAGGAGGCTGCCTGGGATGGATCTCTAGCCAATCAATCTGTTGATACATGAGGTAAGAGATATCTATTTGTTGTAAGATGTGCCGTGTTAGTTTCCTCTAGTAGTGCTCATCTAGGCTATGAATAGAAGAAATAGAAAGGCATTTATTAGAAGAGCACACAGACAAGAAAAAAGTAAACAAACAACACAAAAAATGAGAATAAAACAGATAGAATTAGAAAAATAATGAATCACATAATAGAAAAAAATCCGAGATGCCGTGTGGTAACCTAAATGGACCGACCTCACCTGCAATTCTGCAGCAAACTACAGTGCTATGAAATATTTCTACAACCTATGAATATAAACTCAAAGTCCTAACTGACTGACTGATTTATGAAGTGTAGGTAAGTATCCAAAATCGACGGCGGAAATGGTGGATGAGGCCACGAGCAGAAGCTACTATGTCATAGAAGCACCATTCCTCTTCTCGTATAGTGGTGGGGCTCACCTATTGTTAGAGGTTTAAGATCGCCTTAAGGCCTCTAACTTGACCTAACGACTGCTACTAGAGGTAGCAACCGGGATCAACGGCTTAGCGTGTCTTTCAAAGCTCGAAGGGGCTTAACACATTTTTGCCACACTATTAATTGGTCAACCATCGAAGTAATGACCGCAGAAGCACCATAGAAGTCTTAGTGAAAGCAGAGTCTTGCAGTCTGCATGTAGATAAAATTGGAACCAATCAATACGAACGCTTATGTTTTCAACTTACAGTCTAAATCTGTATAGTTTCGAAAAAGGATCAACTAAAGAGGACTAACGGAAAACAGTCCGTATACAAATTCGAGTAGTTTGGATTAGAAGCTTTATGTATTTGTTATTTTTTTTATTGCAGACAATGACCCAGCAAGCCAACGTCAGCAAGATGAAGAACGAAGTAAGAACTAACTCTCTCAAATATAATAAAAAATCTATCTAATTAAGTAGTTCAATAATATAGATTATTTTTATAAACATTAGTCGAATATAGTACGCTCAAGAGGTTTTGGTCCTTTTTGTGTCATAAGGTTTAAGTTTTTATTTCTTGTGATTTAGTTGTTAATATACTAAATAAAAAATTTCAATGCACCTTATTCCTAAGTGCATAAATTCTATTTTTGCATGTCATAATAATATTTATCACCAGTATTAGTAATTAAGTTTTCATTTCGAAACTTGCTCATTATTATTTTATATGTATGTCATTTTGACTTTAATATGTATAAATGTTTGAAGTATTGTAAATACCAAATATTAGTATATTAACGCTTAATTTTTAAGTTGCATTCGATTTATTTATTAGCTTAGATAAATGTACACTCACTCATTTTCTCTCTAATACACTTGTCTTTTTCATGTGAACTTTTAAACTATTTTAAAACACAAACATCCTCTTAAACAGGGTAAATAAAATTTTGTCGATTTTATATTTTTCAACCGCAATTAGATTCTTGCCAAAAATGGTAAAAGTCATTGGCACACACGCCTGTGCCAAAAACATAGAAAATGTTCTGTAGATAACTGTTTATTTGTAAAGAACAATAATATAAAATAAATCGATCGAAAAGATGACCATTTAAGATTCCCAATAAATTGATCGAAAATATTTTAAGGAGCTCTCAATTATTTGAAAATAGTGTGGCCTATCTAAATAATGTAGTCTATCGATAGTATTGCATAATAACTATCGATTCTTTCGATTGCACTGTACTATCGATTTCTGTCTATATTACAGAACAATTGATACTATCGGTAGTATCGATTGTTGTCATGCAATACTATCGATACTATCTATAGGTTATTTAGTTTTAATGTAAAATACTATCGATAGTATTGCATAATAACTATCGATTCTATCGATTGCACTGTACTATCGATTTTTGTCTATATTACAGAACAATTGATACTATCGGTAGTATCGATTGTTGTCATGCAATACTATTGATAATATTGAATTGGATCGATAATATTATACGCACTGTGTTATCGATTTTTAATAAACTATCGATAGTCAACTTTCGATCGGCATCACTCTATGAAAGTCGATTGTTGTGTGTATACGTGTTATTTTTATCGTATTCATAATGTTTTTGTTGTGAGTTTTGTGCCTTCGATATCTAGTCTAATTGGTAATATGGACTTTAAACCTCTTGGCGTTTTTATTAGATAAAATTTAATATAATTATTAGATTTATTGACAGATAAATTACGAACGATATGCCGTTACTCGTAACATAATTAAATTAAAAAAACAATATACATTATTTGTGTACTTGGGATTTAAAGGATCAATATAAATGATCGTAGTATTTGATTTTTCATCATCCTCGTATTTTTTTATTAAAATATTTGATTGATGGAAAAAAAATTGTTGACTCTCAGCGGATTCCCTTAACAGAAATAATTTTTAACTCTTATCGGATCGCCTATTCTAAGTAATTCTTTTCCTACGTATATCGTGAAATTTCTATCACTTTTTACTTCTTTTGTAAATTACGGCTTGGCACGACTTGTCCATTTAGCCAACAGTATGTTATGGGTTACGGCAAAAATGGCGTCTTATGATAAATAATAGTTATATTAATAAATGATATGAAATGTCGACGCGTACGCGTTTATATTTTTGTGCATTTTGACATTATTGCATGATGGAGTGAATCGTTTAATTATGTATATTTTTAATGGTAAATATGTTAGAAAAATTACATTTCCGATTGTAGGGATTAGTCCTAAGCTGACCCCAAAAACGTATATAACCAGGGTTGCCAGACGTACGAGAAATCTCGTATATGTACAATTTTTAGCACTCCTGTAGACGCGAATCAACAAAAAAATTGTACAACATTGTTAAATAGGTTGACAGCCTGCACTATGTGCTAAAAAGTTATTAACAATGTCCTTGCCACTAAAAATCACTAAATTATATTTCCCCATAACTTTTTTTTAATAAGTTTAGTAATTTTGATACACATATAATATCGTAAATAATTAATTGTGCATGAATTTAATGAAAAATTTATAGGTGTACGACATTTTTTACTGAAAGATTTTGGCAACCTTGGTACGAGTAAAACAAAACCATCTGGCAACACTGCGGGATAGGTTAGAAATAGTAACAAAATGATTATTTTAATTCCTAACTTAACCTTTTTCACTTTGAGTTAGGCACACAAGTTAATTGCATGAAAAAAACTTTGGTTTACATTGCTTAAAATAAAATTCAATTTGCTTAAAATTTTAAAGGCTTTATTAATTAAAAATTATTTTAACCCTTGGTATCAGATAGATTCGTTATTGATTTCGACTATAAGCAATAACTTCGGTGACGTTTTGAGACAGAAACTAAAAATACAGATAATTTTGTCATTTTAGAAAATACAGATAGTTTTCATGATTATTTCCTGTGACAATCTGACATTACAATTCATTTTTTATGGTTACCAACAAATGATAGCCAAAGATCTGATTCGCATTTCGTTTTGGACGTACCTACACATGAAATATTTAAAAGTACAGTCGGCAACAAAAATACAGAGCCACCGTAGAGCACAAAAACTACAATTATCAGAATGTTTTCAACTCAAAATTCTAAAGTCCTGCTTGGACAAACATTATGAGAATTACTTTTAGAATTGACTACCCAGTTGGCCCAACGACCCAGTTGTCACCATGCTGGACTGCCAAACTCAGGGTTGCGGGTTCGATTCCCGTCTCAGAAAAGTATTTATGCTTAGATATTTGTCTGCGGTCTGGTTGTTTCTTTGTATCATAAGTATATATTTATAAAAGAAAAGTATATAAGTAGTATATCCGTTGTCTCTAGCACCCATAACACAAGTCTAGTTCCTTAGCTTGGGGCTAGATGGCGATGTGTGGAATGTCTAGCAATATTTATTATTATTAGAATGAAAACATTTCAATTATAGTTTTAAAACTTAACGTTGGATCTGCAATTCTGTTGCCGACTGTACTTGGGTCTTCCATTTTTATGATGTTATTATTTTTATTATAAGTATCAAAACAGCTTAAACACATCCATAGAATACAGTGTGTAAAGAAAAGTCCTGTAACCCCTCTTAGATACGTAAATGTACCACCGGATCTACCCAAAATTAAAGACTGATTTTAAAAATGAAGTAAAAAATCAACAAAAATAAATTATATAGAAAAATACTAAAAAGTTTAAAATATATATACAAATAATTTAAAAAGTAGATTTTGAAACGCTTTAAAGGTGCAATTCTGTTAATAACTCCAAAGATCGTCGTCAGTTCTTCACCAAATTTGTATGGGACCACCCTTGAGGTCGACACTTTTCAACAGAAAAAGATAAATCAAAATCGGTAGATATGCGCGAACATCCATAAAAAATAATACAACCGAATTGAGAACCTCCTCCTTTTTTTGAAGTCGGTTAAATTAAAAAAAAAACAAATAATAAGATTTTTTCCGGTTTAGGAATATTACTATAGATTTGAGAATTTGAAATGACAACCCCATTATTTATGTACCAGCATAATTTATTTATTTTTTATTTTTGTGTTTAATTTAATTTTATGTTTAGATTTAAGTGTTCAGATTAGTTTTTTTTAAATTATCTTATTCCTAATATTAAAAATAAAAATAAATTTCCTTGGGGTGCCCAAAAGGCTGGCTGCATTCCCTCATTGGATTGCAATGCTGATAAATAGCCGAAGTAGTAGCCAGTACTTCACCTGTATTTTTTATCTCTTTTTAAATATTTTTAGTAATGTTCTGTGGGACCCACAAGTACCATAGAGGGCTTACATAGTTTTTATTACACATTGTATAACAAAATACGTTATTCACAATTTTTGCATAATACTCGTATGTATATGTATTATAAATAAATAAAATTATAAAGTATTTTTCTGTATAAATATTACATGAAGATTATTTTAAACCGTCCATACGAAATATTGAAATAAATGTGTATATGTATTATATTTTTGTTTTATTTATTTCTACATGAATCTTACATAATTTGCTTGGACGAGACTCAATAAACAATAAAGGTTTAGAGGGCATTGACCTATGATGCGCCTTGCGGTTTTACCCGCCTAAGCCCCGATCCCGTGGGAATATCAAAATGATAAGTAGCCTATAGCCTTCCTCGATAAATGGACTATCCAACACATGGTCTGGTGTAGTTTAAATATTTTTTCAATTTGACCCAGTATCTTGAAATTAGCGCGTTTATAATATTAGTATAGACTGAGTTTCGACTAATATTTTCAACATTAATGGTCACTATTACCGAAAACAGCAGATTTTTAGTTTACAAAACTTCAAAGTTTACTAAAAATGTTTAATTTATCAAAAGTTGTACGCCTAGACGTCTAAAACGAACCCCTTCGTCCAAACACACTGTAGGTATATAAAAATGTATCCCTATTTTCCTTAATTACACCGTTTTTAAAAGAAAGTTAAATACGAACAAATGCAGGTAACACCGCGGGGCGCAGTTAGTTATACTTAGAATAGAATGGTTGATTTGCTCTCCTGTGTCCTAAAAGGGGGTTCCATGCGAAGTTTCAGACTCGTGACTCTTGTAGTTTCTGGTTTTCTTGACGACTCATTTTCTCGTTTACATATATTGTGGCCTGGTAAATGTTTATAGGTGTGGCGACGCTTCACATTGCCACCAACAGATGGCGCCACTAAGCAGATCGTAGATCCTAGATCGCGCAAGCGAAGTTTTTCCGAAGATAAGCTCATATACAAGTTCCAACGAAACATCGTTGGACCGCGGCCTACTGGGTATAACACCTGCCCGGTGGAAGATTGTCCCTTTGGAGGTACATACCACCAACTACTTTCGAAGAGGTA
This sequence comes from Idaea straminata, assembly GCA_951213275.1. Classification (NCBI taxonomy): domain Eukaryota; kingdom Metazoa; phylum Arthropoda; class Insecta; order Lepidoptera; family Geometridae; genus Idaea; species Idaea straminata. The sequence goes on from OX577862.1 coordinate 3,334,700, forward strand.
TCATGTCAAAGGGTTAAGTAGGTGTACTCCAAACCGGCACCAGTGGTGTACATTGGGACCATTGTAAATAATTATTTGTCTGAATGGCCACCGCTAAACTTCCACCACTGGTGGGGTTAAGAATAAGAAGTTAGGTTTAATAAATTGTGCTAACTGGTGAATATAAAAAGCTTAATTGGTACAAAGTAAACTTAGATAAATTATATTTACTTTTTGTTAAAAATCATAGTTCGAAATAGGTACAATAAATGTTTTAAAACAAAGTCAATGTGAGCGCTCTCTCCATACAAACGTAGTCGACTGTTTTTTCCCTGGATAATGACACTAGCACAGATATTTTTGTGCCATAAACCCTATAACTGCCATGACTATGCCCCTATGTTTTGGTTTCTTTTATTTTCTAGCTATCATAGAAATCTTATATCTTAAAATGAGCAATTCTTGTATATATATTTATAATTGGAATCTCGGAATCGGCTCCAACGATTTTCATGAAATTTGGTATATTTGGGGCGATAAATCGATCTAGCTAGGAATCATTTTAGAAAATGTCATTTTATTCGTGTTTTATCGAAACTTACTTTTTTTATCTGAAAAATATGACTCTTCCTGACATCTATTGGCGAACTACTAATACTATTTTTTGTGAGCAATAAAGTTATTCCAGCAGATGGCGTTGTTAAGTAACACGAAGTCAATGAGTGTTTGCTTTGAGGTTAGACTAAGTAAAAAAATAAAAAAAATACAGAGCAAAGCTCGGTCATCCAGGTACTTAAGATTAAAAAAAAACGAAACATAGGGGCATGCGGGTCATTGCAGTTATAAGTTAAATGCAACAAAAATATTTGCTCTACTCTTTCAGTAAATGAAATTATAACTTAAAAGGCTAATTATATGGTTGTGAGAGGCGCCATCTTCAAATGTTTTTTACTGAATCGAAAACTTGATAATTTGGGTTCTGTAGGCACCTCAAAAGGTAAAAATGGAACCCCTAAAATATCACGTTTCAGTATCAACACGAATTAATTAATTTTCAGTCTCCGGTAATGGTCCAATCATACAATAGTGTTGCGACAGACAGACACGCGACTAGTAGCCACCGGGTCTAATCGAAGGACGCGGCAGCTGCGCCCGCGCCGGTCTGTGGCATAATGTCTTGTTTATGTTTAAGAGTGTGACAAATTGTAGCTACTCAATAAAAACAAGCTTAATTAATTTACTAACATACAGGGCAAAATAAAATAAAATATTTCAGGACATTCCACACATCGCCATCTAGCCCCAAGCTAAGTAACTAGACTTGTGTTATGGGTGCTTGATGACGGATATATTACTTATATACTTTTTTTTTGTAAATATATACTTATAATACATGGAAACAACCGACCCCAGACAAATATCTAAGCATAAATACTTGACTGAGGCGGGAATCGAACCCGCAACCCTGTGTTTGGCAGTCCGTCAAATTAAATGGTCTGGTGTAGTTTAAAAAGACATTTTTTGTTTGTATTGAACACGTAACATACATACGGGTCAAAAACATTACCCTCCCTTTTGGCTTCGTCTTAGTCGGATAAAAAGGGATTCAGGTTGACTAGCACAACAAAAACAAAATAGAACATGAAAAACCAACTGCGTCAAATAATATCAACATATTGGTTATTGAAATATAATTTAACTATCTGCGCCCCGCGGCTTCACCCGCGTAAGTCCAGAATGGGAATATCAAAATTAATAGTAGCTTAAAGTCTTCCTCGATAAATAGACTATCCAACACAAAAATATTTTTTCAATTCGAACCGGTAGTTCTTGAAATTAGCGTTTTCAAACAAACAAACAAACTCTTCAGCTTTTTATGATTAGTATAGATTTTAGATTACCCGTTAAATGCATTTAGCTATAATTATAGATTTGTTTAGAAACAATCTCATGCAAGTAATTGATGTTTTTATTTTTTACTAGCTGCGCCCCGCGGTTTCACCCGCGTTTGTCCCGATCCCGTGGGAATATCGGTTATTCGATTTTTTCTCGCCTTTTAAACCTTCCCTAGACCTCCACGAACATTTCAAGACTAAGATAAGATAAATCCGTTCAGCCGTTCTCGAGTTTTAGTGAGACTAACGAACATCAATTCATTTTTATATATATAGATTTTATCCAAATACCTAGGTAAAAATTAAAAATTTAAAATAAGCATCAAAACAAAAGTGAATTTTCGTCTTAAAACCAAAATGTCGGTAAATATTTCACCTACAAATTGTATAGAACATTTGGTATAAAATGAACTTTACATTCAATAATTCAATATTTCGTAGAATTTTCGTATGAACGACAGCGTGTGGCGGGCGGCCTGCCAAAATGGCGGTAAAATCTACAACTTTATAAATTACTAGCAGCGCTTCGCAGTTTCACCCGCGTCGCTCCCGATCCCGTGGGAATATCGGGATAAAAAGTAGCCTATGTGTTAATCCAGGTCTCTAGGTATCTAGATACCGAGTTTCAACGCAATCAGTCCAGTAGTTTTTGCGTGAAGGAGTAACAAACACACACACACACACAAACTTTCACTTTTATAATATTAGTAGGATAGGATTAGTAGGACTAGCAGCGCTCGCAGTTTCACCCGCGTAACTCCCGATCCCGTGGGAATATTACGATAAAAAGTAGCCTATAGCCTTCCTCGATAAATGGACTATCCAACACAATAATAATTTTTCAATTCGAACCAGTAGTTCCTGAGATAACCGCGTTCAAACAAACAAACAAACTCTTCAGTTTTATAATATTAGTATAGATGTTGAAAATGTTTATTCCATAGTTTATTTAACAATAATTTTCGTGTAAAAGACGGCATTTGGCGGATACCGGCTACCTCAGCTAGAAAAAATGTCATTATGTAGTTTGTTATGATTCTATTAATCAACTTCATAAACAAAGTATTCTGTATCATTTGAGCTAGATCGAAACTGTGTGACTAGGTATCTCATTGTCTTATTGAAACGAGTGAGCCTATTCCAATTCTACGGTCAACCTGCTAACATTGCACTAGGGATATTTCACAATAGAGTCGCTCGACCATTGTGTCAATCAATATTGTTCTCAACTAAACGGAAATAATAAACAATTAATATAAACATCATTAGAAACGCCCACTTCCAGTTTACGTTATCGTTTTACTTGGAATACACGTCGATATGATGAATATACTGTTGCTGTGTCTAGTTGGCCGAGTGGTAGCAGAGTTGCAAACCATGCACAGAGTCTACATATCAAGGAGGGCCAAAATAGACTCTCGGAAACCACCGTTTGAGGGCACGGCTTTCGAAGATCCTCTAGTGTTTTCCACTTTAAATTCTGTGCATAGTGATGTGAAGGACTTGGCTCCTGAAAGTTATAGTGATTCTAATCCAACTCGGTATTCTAAATCGATAAATCAATCGAAATTTACTCATCCTATATCTACACAGTCGAAGAGAGCAATTGACTCAATAACACCAATAATGGAGTACGATCATAAATTTCTTCCTTCTAAAATAAAAACAGATTTAATGTATGAGCAATTGAAATCGGCTATGCATTATAAACCTACAGGGAACGAGTATATATCCGGGTACTACGATGGCATGGGATACCAAAGCGATGAAGATGATGTTAGATCTAGTTCGAGAAGCGTTTATGACAGTTATCCTTACTTCTACCACACTCCTTATGAATACGAACACATGAAGTATGACGCTGAAATACAAAAGGCTAAAGATAAACGATACGCTTCAGACTCGGGTAGAATAATACCTATTCACGAAGATTTGTCAGATGACGTACCGAATTCCTATGAGTATTCACTTAAAACATCATACGGTAAAACTACAGATAATCCTATGATTGGACACGATCCGTTCTTCAAGTTTGTACTTAATGATTATTTTGACAAAAATAGCGACGAAGATCATTTAACATTTAAAGGTCTCGATTGGGGAAAAGAATTCGATCACGACAGTTCATTAACTGATCTAGGGGAGGTTTCTAGAAGAAATCGGCGATTAGAAAATAATAACTTCTTAATACCAAAAGATCATCATGTAACAGAAGTATATCATGATCAGAATAATATAAAAAGCGCTCAAGGTGAAGCTGTGACAGAAAAGGCATACAACACGAAACACGATTTTGATAAACACAAGAAAGGCAATTCAGAAAAGAAATATGATAAATCAGCGCATCAAAAACAAGGAAATCAATATACAGGATTTAAAGATTTTCTTGATGCTTTTGCAAATAAATTCGGTAGTGAAGATCAGAAGAAGGATTCGAAATTTGTTCTTAAAAGAGACCAAGACAAAGGTGAGAACAGAAAGGGATTCAGAAGAGTCTACCACAAAGACGAATATCAAGAAGATAATGAATTTTACGACAAAAACAATCATAAAGCGCAATCTGAAGAAAAAGGAAATGCCAGTGTTCATTCTGGTGGTTCTGAAGGTTTATTGAAGTCTCAGGCTGCAGCTGCAATCGGGAATGATGCGACAAATTATAACAATGTAGGAGATCATGAGAAAAATAGTTATGAAAATAATCATAAAGGATACGAGAAAATGAAAGGGTTTGACGGCAAATTCAATCGATATAGAGACGTTGCGAAGCTTGCTGCCCAGAGTAATGACGCTGATTATTCCGATCATTTTAGAATATAAACAACGTTTTTGAAATCTAGTTTAAATTGTTGTATATTGGTCTACAATTTGATGTATTACTCATCTCGTGCTAGTTATTTTTAATAAATCGTTATAGATATCTACCTTTAATGAATGAATCATGTTACTAAATAAATTATTAAAAACTCTAAGAATTTTTATGCGTTTTGCTTGATTTTTAAATATTATAATATAGAAGAAGGACAAACAAAAAGAAGCAAGTAAATTTTTATAAATATTTTTATTCCATCTTATCAATAGCACACATTTCATATAACTAAGAATACCAAGTAAAGTGCTTATAATAAATTAAAATACATTTTTTAAAACTTTAATTTTAATACTCACCCCAACCAAAATGTAAAACATACCTATTAGGTAGGTAATAGCTTATATAATCTATTTTATTCTAATTTATAGAAATTCTACTATTCATAGGATCTACGATGGGTACATTCGGGTCAAAATTTTGTAGATAGTCTCCGAAATCTTGCTGATTCGGCATCTGTGGGAACAAAGGTAGAATACTCAGTAAGTTCGCTGCAGCGACAGCCGATTTACCACTAAATTCGTTAGCGAACCTACTTATATTCCAAGATCTAATTGTCCTTACTGATGGATTCCTCTGATCCGTTTCTATGCTGTCATCACTGTCTGCAGAATCACTATCATCCCTTGATTTATTTTTCTTAGTTGTCATATCTTCGTAATAATCAACTTCTCTTAATTTAGATGCTATTTTGTAAGCATTAGCGGCCCGTCCCTTTTTGACAGGTGCTGATGTTGTAAATATTTTAATTTTGTTTGGTTTTTTATCTTCTTTAGCAGTAGTTACTTCAATATTTTTAGCTTGAATTCTAGGTTCTAGGTGTTTCCCTCGCCCGGCATATTCATCGTGATTGATATCAAAGTCGTAATCGTCTAAGTTAAAATCTTCATCTTCATGGTCTCCAGAATCAACAACAGCTGTTAAGAACTTATTCATTTTGGCTTGGAAATCGTCATCATAGTCTATTTCGTTGAATTTAGGAATCGGTTTCTTCACTAAAACTGTTTTGAGTTTTTTGGATGCTCCACTAATTTTTGGTGCTATTTTTTTACTATTATCTTTTAAGCTTTCATTAGAGTCGCGAATATGTCGAGTTCCTTTTTGATCTGGAGATTTACTGTCTGGATTTGCTTTGAAGAAATGTCTCGTTCTTTTGTTATAAGATTTTATGAATTCATCATCTTGTCCGGTTTCTTCGTTTGAAAATCCTAATATGTAATCTGTATCTCTTGTAAGTCTTATGGAAGGGTTTGGTTTATCTGTCTGTGGTTCTTCAACTTTCGTTCTATTAATTTGTATGAGACGTCCTTCGCTTGTTAAAACAGTTATTAAAAGAAATACTAGTAAACTTTCCATCTCTATTCTGATCTTTATCTTAGCGCACTGTGTACCCGACTGACTATTTAGTTTTGATTCTACACTCAATGTATAGGTTGATTGTTTTAATTTAATAATATTTACATAGAAATTCATAACAATTCTGATCTGGCCTGAGATCATGAGTAATATGTTTTATTTATACCGTCATCTCTTTGTTTATAATATAAAATACTTGGCGTTTAGATGAGTGCTGAGATTAAAATTAACGATTTTATTCATTTACATAGATAGTATTTATCAAAAGCCTCTAAAGGCTTGAACTTTTATGTTATCTGTTTCATAGTAGCTATAGAGTAATGCATTGTTGTGTTACATCGTAATTGAAGGTGAATGAGTAAGAACACTGGTTACTAACTTGTTTGTTTTTGGTTGTTTAAACTTTCAAACAATAATAAACAAACAAACATTGTAGCTGGCGCCTTATAAGAGCAATGCTACTGGTTAATTCCGTTAGTGTCTTGCGACAAGATGAAGAAACTCTTTAATATATTCTCGGTGCTCGTGTCTCTCTATTCACCAATCACTGGATATTATTTAAACGAAGAAGCATCCAAATTAGGGTACATTTCAGTGGATAATGGAGCTAGAAATTACCCAAAATATGGAATGCAAAGCATGCAACGAAGACAGTTCTCAGGTGGATATCAACAAAACAACGAAAATGCAGTCGATTCCCACTTTAAACTTCAAACAGTGCAATACATACCGTACCCACCGCTACCAAACTTACAGAACGTAAGACATGAACAGCATCAAGATGTACCTAGGAATCCAACGAAACCACAGCAGCAACAGCAGCACCAGCAACAGCAACTGCAACAGCAACAGCAGCTTCAACAGCAACAGCAACAGCAGCTTCAACAGCAACAGCAGGTCCAACAACAACAGCAGCTTCAACAGCAACAGCAGCTGCAACAGCAACAGCAGCAGCAGCAACTACAGCTCGTGAAAGAGAATGTTGAACCTAAACAACAAGAGCAAATCCCAGTACAGATGGAGAAAGTAATCGAAAAGGATCATAACATACATAACCAACAGAGACAAAGACCTAATCCGGAATACAAAGTTCCAATTCCTATCAGAAGTAACGCACCAAATTACCAATCGAGGCACGACACTAAAGCCAGTTTCGTATCTGTAAATATCAATAAAGCACCGATTTCTACTGACCCACAGAAGTATGTAAGATTAAACAATCGTCCATTGACCATGTCATATCACAGGCAAGAGCAAAAGATTCCCACAGTCGCACTAGTGGACAGTAATCTAAAACAAGTGTCCGGAGCTAATAGAAACTTCCAAGTAATGTCCCGTGTTTTAGACGATATGACGCAAAACATCTCAGATAGACGAATCAGAGCCGAGAGGGAATACAGGAAGAGAGAAGCAGATATGACATCGGATAAGAACAAACGCAACGCCATATCAGATACTATAAGAAAATACATTGTTGGTAAAGATAAAAATCTTAATTTGGAAAGGAAGCGTTCTAAAGAATTTTCGAGGATTGGAAGCCACGAAGATCTAATGGACACAGACGAAAGTCCTTATGCTATTTTCTATAGGATGCATCCTAATACTCTTGATGACCATGATAGCTATATCCCTATGGGTATGGGTTCGATTGAGGATGAAGCGAACTTTTCAAACAAAAAGAAAAGACTTTCAGTAAACTACGACAACAATAATAAAAAGACCAGATATAATATGAGCTTGAAAATGCATAAGAAAGTGAAAAACTATTCCAATTACCGCTTTGCCTATGAATAGATCAATAGGTACCTACTTTGACTAATTAATTGTAGGTACTACCTATGTATCTAATTCAATGCAGTGTATAAAAATAAAGAAGTGTTAACATGAATGTTGTTTAATGGTATATTTACAATTATTTACCCTAGGTACCTATATAATGTTTTAACTAGATTACGCCATGTATACTTTAATAAATAGGCACGCAAGTAATGTCTTATTAATTAAAATAAAAAAGCAATAGGTATTTACTTTTACTTAATATGCCGTTGCCATGTTTTCTAAGTAAAAATTATACCTTCACGCTTCATAACGCAATAGATTATTAAGCGTTTTTCAGAGGTGGTTGGAAAGGCTAATCAACAGTTTTAGCTCGTCGGTCACACTCAGTTAAATAAAGTGCGAGCGATGCGAAGGTCCACAAAAACTGTAATTTGAGCGACGAATACCTGAACGTAGATCAATACACCGTATAAATGAATACAGGGTTTTTCATTATCATTGACACAGAAGACTATTGCCCAATCGAGACTTCGCTCTCGAATCGGTCCATTTATGAATGTCAACGTTCAATACAGTATTATGTTCAGTATATAAATGCTACTCTTGACCTTAGTCGTTATTGTTTGTTAGCGTCAGCGCAAGAAGCATGGCGCGCAAAGTTATCGTGTCCCTGCTTATATTCGGTTATGCATCCTGTATGGAGATGCGGGAGACAGTCGAAAGGATGGTCATGGTTCGAACGACAGGCTCTGACCTTCAGCCCGCAGCCACAGGTTACATTTACAAGAAAGAAAGCGACGGTCCCGTGAGCGTCATTAAAATGGGAGAGACTGAGGTAATGGAACATTTATCCAAGTTGTACGAAGAACCTCAGACATATCTAGCACCTGTTCCAGCCGCCAAAGGACCGTTCCACGAGAAGGAGGACGAAAACAAAGCAGCCTCCCACACCAGTGAAGTTGTTAAACCTGTCGTTGAAAAAGTAGAAGATGAAGAAGGACATATAGCTGGAATAGCAGACGAAGATTACAAAAAGATTTTTGAAGGATATGGCTCCGATTCTGGAGATTATAAAGATTTTTCTGATTACTTACACGGCATTGGCCATTATGGACACGGACTCTTTGATCACGGAGAAGGCAGTGACTACGGCTTAAAAAGACACCACGACTACGGAGATAAAGACTACAAAGGATATGCGACGAATCATAAATACGGGAAAGGGGGCGCCGGGGATTACCATACTGAGAAATATACAAGCTTTTCAGTCTCGAATAAAGGGAGTAATGCAAAACATCATGATGAAGCCGACAATTTCGGAAAAGATCACGAAGACGGGCATGGGTATAAAGGGGGAGACCACGGGCATAGGACCGCAAACATCAAAGGCGAAGAGGTCGATGGATATCATAAACTCTTCGATAAAAACGAATTCAAAAAAGACCACGACTTTTTCGATGGCGACAAAGACGAAGGAAAGTACTATAAAGATGGGAATGGACGTGAGCACCATGGATATGACGCCGGAAGGTACGACGAAGGAGGATCACACAAGTCAGGGCATCACGAGGGTGATATCGGAAAAGGTGGTTTCCTGGACAAGGGATCCGGAGACGAGGCAGAAACTGAACACTCAGAAGACGAAGACCATAAAGCCTCACACCATCGACACGGCATCTACGGATCTAAAGGCGGAATTCACGATGGCAAGAGCTATGGCTACGAAATCAAGCACTGATCTAACTATGTTGATTTGTTTTACTAATATCGTTATATTTTTTATAAAAATATTTTTGTAAATATAATCCTTGATTAGTTTATTGTAATTTACTCTTGTCTTGTGAAGTAAATAATGATAAGCCGTTATACCAATATTGACTTTCATTCATTATTATCTAATTATAGGAAGAAAGAATAGAAAATCTGAAGGTATTTGGAAACAAATGAACAAAGCAGTAGGACCAAAATTCCTGGTGTTGCAATATATTTATTGTCCTATTCAAATTGATATAAAATACTTTTCATCCATTAAACAGCTCGGTGAAGGTCGTTCTTAAAGGGATCTCGTACTAGAACTCTATGAAGATTCTTCTTGTTTAGCCTGTCATGCCTAAATAGGTACTTTAGTTAAGACTCTAGTCTGGACCTATAATCTGCGATTTTGGTAAACTGAGCGAATAATTCATATATATAATGCTTACCTACGTTCAGCTTTTAATAAATACTACAGGACATTCCACACAGCGGCATCTAGCCTCAAGCTAAGCAGCTAGGCTAGTGCTATGGTAGCCAGATAACGGATGGAATCTGGGTGTCCCGTAATGAATGGATAAGCGGACACCTACGGACAGAAGACACTGTGCCGGTTCAGAAAAAAAAGTTATTTTTTATGCAAGTGTCTCGGTTTCCGAGAATACCAAAATTTCAAAATTTTAAAAATTTCACGCTCATTTTGCTTTTTGGTGCCATTTCAGAATATCAATGAAATAGGCAACATGTTTTGAATTTGGCACTGGGTGACCATACATTTTTTTTACACCGGGAAAGGTTAAATTTCTGGTTAAAATTAAAAAATCATGAAGTTTGAGTTAAAATCTTAGTTTCAAAAAGAAACTTTGCATGTGTCATAAAAATAATTGTTTGCATTAGATAGCACATTTATTCTGTAACTAGCAAAGCTCCGCGGTTTCACCCGCGTAACTCCCGATCTCGTGGGAATATCGGCATAAAAAATAGCCTTCCTCGATAAATGGACTATCCAACACAAAAATATTTTTTCTATTCGAACTAGTAGCTAGTAGTTCCTGAGATTAGCGCGTTCAAACGAACAAACTACTCAGTTTTTTTCTATTAATTATGGCTTCGCACGGTTTGTGCATTTAGCCAGTGTCAAGTTATATTTTGCGTCAAATTATGACCCGATTTTTCATAAATCGGGCCTAAAGTGTTTCAAAACAGTCAAAGTCGTCATAGTCCGTCAAGTCAGGGGTTATAGTAAAGCGGTGGCAAGTTTCCCATAACCTTTGGAGGCAAGAAAACTTCATATTTGACACTGATTTTTACTTTCACTACACTTGTGCACTTTCACAGAACTAAATTGAAAAACATTCCACCAGAATTATACAATTCAACTCGGGTTTCAACTAAGTTTCATGAAAATAAAACTGCAGCACGACATGTTGTTAACTCGTTCCCGCCAAAACCATATTCAGCTTTATTATATTATTATAGATACTATCCAAAAAACAGATTAAAGCACCAAAAAGCATAGAGAAAGGAGTGAATTTTTTTAAATTTTGAAAATGGCGGAAAATGGTTACTTTATCTATATGCCATATTTTTATAGGTTTACTTATTATACATTAGCTGTATGTATAAATTCGAACCAGTAGTTTCTGAGATTAGCGCGTTCAAACAAACAAACTCTTCAGCTTTATATAGAAACTAAGGTCGTCACCTAAGGTCGTCATTACTATGAAGGTATTAATGCTTAATCATATCAACTTCAAATAAAAAGGAGACTTTATTGAACGACACGTATTTACATCTGGCATGGCCATTACGACCCAGTTGGCACAATGGTCACCATGCCGGACTGCCAAACACAAGGTTGCGGGTTCGATTTCCGCCTCAGACATGTATTTATGCTTAGATATTTGTCTGTGGTCTGGTTGTTTCTATGTATTATAAGTATATATTTACAAAAGAAAAGTATATTAGCTTTAATAAGTGGTATATCCGTTGTCTAGCACCCTTATCACAAATCTAGTTACTTAGCTTGGGGCTAGATGGCGATGTGTGGAATGTCCTGCAATATTTATTTATCTGACCAATCTCGGTGATTTCATTGAATTTGATTTCACCCTACCCTTCACCTTTCTCAACTTCGTGTCCATCCAAAGGTTGCCTGCAAGATATCGCTTTGAGCGATAAGGCAGCCCTTTGTAACACTTAGACTTTGTTTATTTTTCATTAACGCACAGCATAAACCGCTGATCGTAGAGACCTGAAATTTAGAGGGTGTAGTATTCTTTGTATGACGTAGGCATCCGATAAGAAATTTTCCGAAATTCTACCCCTAAGAGCGTAAAAAAGGGGGGCAAAGTTTGTATGGGACAAAGTGATTCATTGGTCCAGCTAATTCAAATTTTGCAAAAATATTCTTTAACAGAATTGATGGAACACGTATTTTGTATTTTATTGAAATTCATCCCCTAACGGGGTTAAAAAGGGGTAGAAAGTTATTTTAAGGGGGATTACCTTCGACGCGAACTCCTTAGTGCTTTTTATATAAATTTAGTAAGTACATTTTATTTTGACACGTGTTCGAAACTCAATCCAATTATAAGTCAACAAAAAAAAACTATTAGAACTATTTTCGGCCCAGCTAGTAATACTCGTAGTATATCTTATATAATAAAAATGAATCGCAAAATGTGTTGGTAAGCGCATAACTCAACAACGCCTGGACCAATTTGGCCAATTCTTTTTTTTGGTCTGTTTCTTATTATCAGGAAAAGGTTCTTATGAAATAAAAAATTAAGAAAGTTGCGCAGAAAATTATTACGCGGGTGAAACCCCGGGGCGCAGCTAGTAGAAGATATAAATGTGCATGTTTGGGTATATGATTGATACTTCCTTCACGCAAGAACTACAACCTACACCTTGATAAAAAGAAAGCCTTATTTTTCCGATGTTCTCACGGAATCGCAACGCAGGTGAAACCGCGGCGTGCAGCTAGTTATTCATCACAATCTTCGGTAACTAACTACTTACACAGAATTTACGGTCATTGTCTTGTCGAATTATCCAAACACTTTTTTGTAGAGGCTTTACGTAGACTCATCTAGAAAAAAAAGCATTTCACGCCTGTTTACCGTGCGGTCAGCGAGCCCGCAGTATTGCACAATGGCCAATTTTTTCATTATAATATTACAATTCATTACCACTCTTTGTCATACAACCTCGTCTGATAAGCAATTTGTTACATGGACAAGACAGGTGATACACGCTTCTTTTGTCTCTAACCTAGATATAAATATTGGGTAACGGGGTTATCAAATTATTACAGCACAGGCATTAGTGCGGTTCACAACTCAACATGAATTCTCTAGTAGCCTTATTGCTGGCTGCAGCAAGTGTTTCGGCCGTGCAAATAGGACTCGCTCCTGGCGCTTCAAGTTACATCTACAGAAATGATAATAACGGACCAGCTAGTCTCATCCAAGTCGGTACCCATGGTTACCACCAGCCTCATGCCTTCGCTCCACCAATACCAATCGCCCAACCTTTAATTTACGACGAGATTCAACTAGGACCTCAACCTTTACCCTACATTGCTGCCAAACCAATCATAGTGGAAGACGCTGAGGAGGATGACGAAGAATCTGATGAAATAGACCTCGGACCTGTTGCCCATGGATACGAAAAAGGAGAAGGTAGTGACTACGGAGAACAGCACCATAACGAACATGGAGAAAAAGGCAGTAAAGGATACAAATCTAAAGAACATCATGCGAAAGGAGCCTCTGGACATTACGGCAAGGAACATAACGAAGGACATTACGCTGAAAAAGAAGGCGAAAAATCAGCACATCACAATGAAGCTGACGTACATGGTAAACACTACGAATCCGGCAAACATTACAAGGGTGGTGATCACGGACATAAGAAACACTTCAGCAAAGGTGAAGATGTGACCGGTTACCACAAAGTTTTCCACAAGGACGAGTTCAAAAAAGACCATGATTTCTACGATGTAGCGGACAAAAGCGGACATTTTAACAAACATGGATATGAAAAGGCGCAACATGGGTCAGAAGAAGGTGGTCATAAAGAAGCCGGCCATCATGATTCTGGTTACGACAAAGGCGAATTCGGTAAATCTGGTCATCACTCCAAAGGGCATGTAGACGATGCTGAATCAGGCCATTCAGCGGAAGAAGGGAATGATAGTCACTATGAAAAGGAAGCGGATTACGGGAAGAAAGGAGGTAGCAGTCATGAGAAGGAATATGTGTATGACGACGACGATGAAGATTATGATGATGACAAGGAATGATGATCTCTTGAACTGATGATAATTATTATTTCGAGTTCTACACCGATTTTGTTATGTTTTTAACGATTGTACATATTTTTATATCTTCTTTGAATAAATTGAATATTTTTTGAATTTAATAATAATTGTTTTTTGCATAAAATTAGTTAAGTAGGTATAGATACTCTTCTTTTATAAATTTGATAAGAAAGTCTATTCTGAGACGTTTTCATAACTATACTTGGATATCCAGTGGGCAATGCAAAACCAGCCGCAATTCATATACAATACGAGCAATAATCCGTGCTTCGCTCGTGTTACCCTAAAAATATAGGAACTATCAGACAGAGCAGACCTTAGTAGGGGATTTTAATTATGACATCCGCCAAGTTAAGTTTAAATAGATACATAAAAGAGTAGTTTTAAAAACTTAGCCAAAGGCTGAGAAAGACCGAAAAAAATCAGAAAAAAATCATTTAAATCTGTGAGTAAGTTTTTTTTTTCAAATTTTAGTCTATTATTTCGTTCCCATCAAATAATACGAATATTCATCCAAGTACGCATACTAAATGTCCGGACCCTATTTGAAAGGCAGATAGAGTGCAGCAAGCAGTGCGCTACCTACGGATATAATAATACATCCTCGTATTATAATTACTAGCGACCCACTCCGGCTTCGCACGGCTATATTACCTATGCATGTATTATACATATAAACCTTCCTCTTGAATCCTCATGAATGTAGCACAAGTTGTTACCCTATACATCAGTGTTTTTCAAGCTTCTTGAGAAAGCGACCCCTTTACAAGTAAAAAAATCTAGCGACCCCCTAGGGCCTAAATATAACTTTTTTTTAAATTATGTTGGTGACCCTTTTGGCTTTTAGAATTAACATTTCTCGCTGATCTTTTTAGCTACCTGAATAATAATATATTAAACAAGAGTTTGCAAGGGAGATAAGACAATATTCTAACAGCTAAGCATAAAATGAAAGGATTCTTCGAAAAAATTCATTTATGGTACAAGAAAAAATAATTGTGAGTTTTTCGTTTGTGTTCAAAAAGTTTTTGTAGTAGTATTTTATTGTAGTGTAGGACCTACAAACACCTTATTTTATTTCACCTTATTTTCGTGTAGCGCGACCCGCCGAGTAAGGTTTTGCAGCAGGTTGAAAACACTGCTATAGATAAAAAGAGCTTATACGTTTGTTCGTAAGTTTAAACTTCCAAAAGTCGTAGAACAAAAGTTGTTCACCTAGACGTCTAGAACAACCTCATTTCGTATTAAAACCGCTTCCCTGAAATATATTGTTTTATATCGTACTAGCTGCGCCCCGCGGTTTCACCCGCGTAAGTCCCGATCCCGTGGGAATCGATTTTTTCTCGCCTTTTAAACCTTCCCTAGACCTCCACGAACATTTCAAGGCTAAGATAAGATAAATCCGTTCAGCCGTTCTCGAGTTTTAGTGAGACTAACGAACAGCAATTCATTTTTATAATATAGAAGATAGATGTAGGTAACTCCGTCTATACTAATAAGAAGTTCGTAAGCCCACGTACTAGCTTATACATAAATAGCTGTTGCCTGCTAATTCGTACGAGTTCTAGTTTTGTTTTATATACTAAAACCTTCCTCTTGAATCACTCTATCTATTAAAAAATCCGCAATAAAATCCGTTGCGTAGTTTTAAAGATCTAAACATAAATAGGGACAGATAGACAGCGGGAAGCGACTTTGTTTTGTAGAGTGCGCGCCAGATAAGTGTGCACGTAGTCAAAATCGATGAAGTTCCGATTTTTGTCGTTTACGTAAGGTGTTAAATATGTATTAGGTAAAGATAAATAAATAAATATTGCAAGACAATTCACAAAGCACCATCTAGCCAAAAGTTAAGCAACTTGACTTGTTTTAGACAACGGATAAAATACTTAATACATACAGTAACACCCAGACAATAACAAATATTTGTTTACCGAACACAATTATTGGTTCGACGACGGTGAGAATCGAACCCACAACCAACCTTGGAAGTCTTTGCCCAGCTAGATGACCTCTCTGACGTAGTGGGAGAACTCCCGCCTGCAGCAACGCTTTCGTCTAGATGTTCAAAGGTGTTTTCAAGCGTCATGCCAAGAGTAATTTAAAAGTAACGTAAGCGCCACCTATCGCGTACCGACTTATCTGGCACGCACTATACACAAATATATTTATTTATCTAACTTTACTAAAAATCGATTAAACTATATCACGTGCCAAGACGTACCATTTCACGATTCCTCGAATCCTTGACCGATCCAAGTCAATGCGCCTGCGCCGATTACGTCTCCATCCAACTGTAACACATCATTATTTTAAAATTAATCATTAAAAAACTATCCTTGCCTGCTTATTTTACAAAAGGCTATTTAAACGCGACCCCATTCCATTTGTGTCAGTGCCACGGAGATTGCGAAAGAGGGTACGAAAAAAACATACCGAAAGAATACACTGGCTATATTCACTATTCGTGCGAAGCCATAATTTAAAAGAGTATTTTATGTTATTTTGAGTTTTGAGAAGTACCTACCTTCTAAAATGCAGAAGAAGGAGCTTATTTTAATATCCATAGTTTTTTGTTGCGGACCATCGGAATCGAAATCCACTGGACTCGGATCTTTAGAATTTGATAATTTAGACACTGATATCGCAGACCTAAAATACGAAGTCGAAGAAGAAGACCTAGACGACTTTTCGAAACTTCTCGACGAAGCAGACAAGACATCAGAAGCGACAAAAGACGTCAAAACTAAAGGCTTCAAAAAGAAGAGCACTTCTAACAAAGGCTCGACGAAAAAATACAACATCGGAGACTTGAAAAAGTTTTTTAATATTAAAGGCGCCAAAGATGATGGATCTTTTGATGATGATGAAGTTTTCGCAGTTGCTGAAGGAGTAGTCGGAAATTCAGTTGGTGTAAAAGGAAATGAAGACAGGAAATACCGCAAAGGAACCAAAACTAGAGGTTTCCATAAAGTCCACCATAAAGATGAATACAAAAAAAATAAGATATTCTACGAAGATGACGAGACTAGTGGAAAAATTAACAAAATTGGTGCTAAAGTCTATGGTGTTAAATTAAGTGGTGGAGCGGGTTTTGATAAGGGACAATTTCACCATAATCGTAGGAAAGGAGTAGTTGGGAAAAGAGGATACGCCGATAAAGGATTTTCCGATAAAGATTTGAGTGATTTTTCAGATTCGCAAGGATTTGATGCTTCGTTTTCTAATGAAAATGACTATTAGAATCGAATGTTATAGATACATATTTGTTATAGCTATTTTGCAAATTTTCCAGTTTTGTTTTAATTAAAGTTTTTGGTAATTAAAATTGTAATAATTATTTCTTTCTTATTTTCTTAGAAGAGTTTTTGAATTTCCCGCAAAAAAGGTTGTTTTTTGAATTGATGTCGATGAAAATTATAAAATCGATTCACTAGTATCGATTAGTTGTATAATCGGTGAAAAACCGGTAAAATAGTCGATTTCATAATTGGACATCCCGTTAAAACTAAAAAAATCGTCTATGGTTTTCTGTCAAAATTTGAGCTGTCATCGCATCGCTCTATAGTCTATGCTCTATTCTTCGCTGAATGAAGTCGAGTGTTTGTGTAAATGATTGTGAAACAAAGAATTTTATACGAAATAAATGAGGCTCGGTTGTGTTTTACTGTTTAACTTTACTCATGAGTACGGAAGAGACTCTGTTGAATCTCGACTTCGACAAGCCGAACGGTTTGAATGCACCGCCCGATGACGGTGTGATATCATTGTCCAGTAGTTCAGAAGAAATCTGTTTAGTGCCAGAGGTCGGGTTCGAGGGCAACGTGGATTCACCAGGCGTGAACCGGGAGTCGCAGCCGCTGCTTGGCGGCCGCGGCGACTTCGAAGTATCATTCAACACCTTCCCAGGTGAGGCAAACCTAACATCGCAATACACCCCCTAATTAACTTAATAAACAGTATCCATTGACTTTACTCCCTGTTTTTTTCCATAATTTCTTATCTCATCTACGACTTAACATATGCAGATTATTTCTTTCATCATTAAAATATAAATACATTATTTGAATACCCAATGATGCATACATTTTGCCTTGAACCATTTGAAAAAAATAATCCTTGACATAAAACTTCATATTGATGTTTTTTAACAAACTCTTTGCTGTAATTGATTGTACAAACTTCAGTTTGTTTTTTAATTGTTCAGTTAAACAGTCAAATTGGAGTGAACATAGCTACAATATGCTAATTTTTCAGTGAGGTGTAAGTTTCAGTGTATTACAAAGAAATCCAGAATGTATTCTGGTGATTTTGAAACCATAGTGCAACCATTTGAGTGTAGTAAGTTACTAAAGTTGACTTTAGAATAAACTAACCAAATAAATATACCTACTTATGTGCATAAACTGAAGGGCTGCTATGAAAAACCACTACCCATATGTTAGCATCCACCAGTCACAGCTAATTTAATTATGTTCCCTCTGTAGTTGATTCAGTAATTAACTGTATTTGGAAATTTTCTTCAGCTAAAAACCCTAAAATATCCAACATTAACAAAGAGCATTATAATCCCCTTTGTCCTAAGATTGCCTGGAAGAGACTGCTTTTAGCTGTAGATCACCTATTGTGCCACTGTATTATGTGTTTTTTTATAATTTGTGTGCAATAAATGAGACAATAAAGCATTCTATCTAAAAATATTTTTTCAGGCAACTAAGTACTAACAGGAAACTAAATAGGTCAGGGAACTAAGTAGTCTTCCGATTATGTGAAAGCGTCTAGCTTGGTTTATATTTCTCTTTCAATATAGTGCCACCTCGATAGCACTGCATGTTGCTACCTTGAAGTTGTCTTGTACAGGCTGTTTTTCCACAACTACTAGACCTCTTTAATTAGGTCTTTTTTGCATGAGGATGGAGTAGGCTTGACCAGCACCTGGAAAAAATGTGTCAATATGTCTGAAGCCAAGTATGCCACTGGTTTCATCATGATGTTTTCCTCACTATAAGAACAGTGTCAATTAGCGCACAGCATTGATACACAGTTGGTCAGGATTCTAACCCACAGTTTTCAGAATGAGAGTCGAGGCATCTACCACTAGAGCACTCTAATACTAGTCTTCCATGAGGTCCTCTTTAGGCCGCTGTCCACCGAAGCAGACCTGGGTTTCCACCAATAGAATACAGTTTTTATACAGCTTTAGTGCGGGTTTGATGCATTTGGCTACAGGCTACAGCTTCTTTCCCCTGTCTGTCCTTATGTATGCTTAGATCTTTAAAACTACGCAACGGATTTTGATTTTTTTTTATTAGATAGAGTTATTGAAGAGGAAGGTTTATATGTATAATACATCCATAATATAGCCGCGCGAAGCTGGTCGCTAGTATATTATAATTAAGTATAAAAAAATATAATTCATATATAAATTATTTAAATACTACTGCACCTAACAAACAAGTAGGTACTTAGTTGTTAGTTTAATGTAGAATGCCTTGAATTTGGTTTTAAACTTTACATAACTTGTTTTACTTATCACTTTAAAGTAACTTCGTCACAACTATGCTTATCTAAGTAGAATACCTAAGTATAAACTACATATTTTTGAAATTATTTTTAAGTTGTGTAATGGCCTTGAGTTAAATAATATAGAAGCCAATTCCCTAGATGGAACCTGTTTTTAAAGGGTAGAAACGGGACCCTATTTCTAAGACTTTACTGTCCGTCTGTTTGTCTGTAACCAGGCTGTATCCTATGAACTGTGATAGCTAGAGAGTTGACAACGATATGCATGAATTGAGCATGAAGGGTTCCAAACGACATGGTATGGAAATCTTCGTGCTCAACTTCTGACTCGCACTTGTTTTATTATTATAAACGCCCTCTCCTGGACTTTGATCAGAAGTAATTTGTAAACCATAATCAGGCGGCAGGCCACTACAATGATGTTTCATGCCAAGCAGATGGTACAAACAGTCACTCAAAGTAATCAATTAATAGAGGGAGTTAGATAGTACAGTCGGCTGCATAATTGCAGCCCCCGGTAGAGTTTTAAATTTACTATTATTAGTATGTTTTCATTCTAATAATTTACGTTTGATAAATTGATGAGTTAGAAGACTTTAAACTTCAACTAAAGCAGGTGTCTAGGATCTTGCTAACGTTGAAAACAGCCGTTTTGGAGCTCTACGGTGAGTCTGCAGTTATGCAGCCGACCGTACATCAACACAGTAGCTTAAACCATATTGGCTTGACCTCTACAGTTAAGTCTTTTTTGCGAGATCTATCTGAGATGGAGTCTGAGAGGCAGTAAAGGTCCAGCCATCTTTACTCTCAGCTTAGTCGACGATGTCCAAAGGAAAGAACTTTTAAATACGCTTGGACCCAACTAAGCCGCAGGTTTCATCGCGATGTTTTCCTTCACCGCAATTGCAAAGTCAATTAGCGCGTAAATTATTCTTAACAAAAATCTATTGGTGCACGGCCGGTCAGGATTCGAACCCCCATCCTTCGGAATGAAAATAGAGGTCCACTAGGCCAACACCGTTGTTATGTTTGCTCGATAACAATATAGTGGTAGATACCTCGACTTTCATTCTGAAGGTCGTGGGTTCGAATCCCGGCCAGCCGTGCACCGATGTATTTTTCTTAAATTTATGTGCGCTAATTGACATTTCTCTTACGGTGAAGGAAAACTACGTGATGAAACCCTCGGCTTAGTTGGCTCCAGATGTATTGCCAAGTTCTCTCTTCTGGAAATGGTCGACTAAGCTGAGAGGGCAGTAGGTGCTGGGCAAGCCTACTCCATCCTCACGCAAAAAAGGACCCAATTGAAAAAGGGTCTAATTGCGAAAAACAGTCTGTTCAAGTACAAGTACAGGTCATGCTTTCACTGCCCCATCTTAACACTTAGTCTAATCTATAAATAGGTATTAATTACTATTATAATCATTAAATTAATGAATGAATATATGACTCATCACTAGTATTTATTTTAAGACAGCAAAATTTTGTGTTAAATGCAAAAAAATAAGGAAAATGAATCTGTTAAGGAAATGGTGTCTTGAATTTACTTGAAATACCAAGGTTTAATGGCATCTTATTTAATTACCTGTTACTAAGATTCTACAGTCAATATTCTAATTCGTTCTTCTTTTCGTGTTATAATAATATGAATTTACATTTTCCCCATGGTTGGCAAATTACACCAGCGTTGGCCTCAGTCAGGTCCTCCCAAAGTGCAGGAAAATTTTTCATCAAAAAGTTTCTATGCCGTTGTGTTGGCAGCAATGCAAATATGTATTGCCGTAGGACCTTAATGTGCTAAATTTAAGAGGAAAGGGTACCGAACCCTCTCTCCATAAAAACGTAGTCGACTGTTTCCTCCCTATAGCGTAGTCATGGCAGTTATAGGTTTTATGCAACAAAAATGTTTGCTTTAGTGTCATTATCCAGGGAGGAAACAGTCGGATACGTTTGTATGGAGAGAGCGCTGGTACCCTTTCCTCTTAATACAAAAAGTCAGGGGAACCAACGTGATGGCATAGGTACTATTTGATAAATCGCATAGTGGGTACAATGTTGATCTATACTATACCAATATTATAAAAGTAATATTTTTTATTGTTTGTAACGAATTGACTCCGAAACTACTGGACCGATTTAAATGGAACTCGGTATGAGGATACATTGATTCACAGGGCGTAACAGTGTGTATTTTTTTTTCGATATTCCCACGGGATCAGGACTTACGCAGGTTGTTAGTAAGCTGAGACAGAATTCTACAAAATAATCGTCCAAATGCAAAGTTCAAATCCAGTACATATTATGTACCTACGTTGCGACATTCCAAGTGATCTAACTTTAAAAAATGCGTATTAAATAAATTTAAATATATAATCGTATAATTTCTATCAGGTTTTAAATAGGTATATGTGTCATAAATTGGTACATTTAGATTCTTAAAACATCTTAAATTGCTTAAAATGCAAAAGATCCGCGTATTCGTTCGCTCTTGTACGTAAAAAGGCTTGACCGATTTGACGGAATCTGTATCTATAATAATATTACAAGTGAATAGTTTGTTTGTTTGTTTGAACGCGCTAATCTCAGGAAATACTGGTTCGAATAAAAAAATATTTTTGCTTGGGATAGGTAGTTAATTTGTCGAGGAAGGCTATAGGCTATTTTATATTTCGATATTCCCACGGGATCGGGAGTTACGCGGGTGAATTCGCGGAGCGCTGCTAGTATAAAAATAAAAGAGAAAAAGTCTCATTAACAAATATTTGAAACTACAAGAGCTAAGAGTCTGATATTTAGCATGGGAGTTCCTTATGACGTGGGTATTAAGGCGCTCTTCCAGTACCGTGTGTAGGTATTCACATTACCTTAGCCCGCGCTCTCAAAGACGTAGCATGCTGCGTGCTAACTGTTATATTTGATCGATATGCAAAACATTTAAGCATTATTATCCACAAATATAGTTCCTAGAGGTCAAAACCTATCATTTGATTCATTTTTAGAAACTAACGTTAACTATTTTTGAATAAAACCCGATAAACGATCTAATAATTCTCTGTTTTCTAACATTTTTTTTATCGAACGAAGTTGTTCATATCATGTTTTCAACCACAATAAACTAAAAAAAATATCGTTATTAAACTACAATATCCATTTATATCCAAATAACAAAAAAAGAGTATTTGATTAAGTACTTAGAGTTGCTTAAAACAAAGGTCGATTTTGGTAGCTTTAGCACCTGCCCTTAAGATTTCGGAAAATTCCACCTCTAAAGGGGTAAAAAAGATGATAAACTTTGTTGTTCCAAGTAACTATTATGTATGAAATTAATATCAACTTTAAAGAGATACTAACGCGGGTAAATCCGCGAGGCCCAGCTAATATCTGGAAAAAAGGAGGCTATGTGTTAATCCATTTCTCCAGCTATCCACATACTGAGTTTCATCGTAATCGATTCAGTAGTTTTTGCGTTTAACTTCATTATATCTATTACTATACCTTTTTATTTTTATTTATGATTATGTATAACTTACTAGCAGCGCTCTGCGGCTTCACCCGCGTAACTCCTGATCCCGTGGGAATATCGGAAAAAAGTAGCCTTTGCCCAATGAATCAACGTATCCTCGTACTAAGTTTCATCAAAATCGGTCCAGTAGTTTCGGAGACTATTCGTTACAAACAAAAAATATTACTGTACTGTAGATGTACTTAGATAATAATCAGAGAATTTCAAATCATCATAGTTACTTGCTTACCGATTTGTGAGCAGTATATATGTAGGTCATTATTCGGCCTCTGTTTACATTGAATACTAATTTAAGAAAATTAATTCTAATAGTTTAGATGAACACCATCCAGTCATCGGCATAAATCGACGTAACGCAATGTGACTCATATTGTTGTGGGAAGATAATAGTGCGCTGTCTTTAGGGACCATCTGCTCACATATTAATAATTTGCTTTTGCCCGCGACTTCGTCCGCGTAGAAGTCGAAAATGGACCAAGGCATCACCTTGTCCCATACATATTAGGAGTAGAATTTCGGAAAATCCTTACTTATCAGATGCCTACGTCATACAAAGAACACACCCTCCAAGTTTCGGGTCTCTACGATCAGCGTTTATCCGTCAGTCAGTCAGTCATTCAGGACAAAGCATTTTATATGTATAGACTAGCAACGCTCTGCGGTTTCCCTCGCGTAACTCCGGATCCCGTGGGAATATCGAAATTAAAAAAATAGCTTGACCTATTTGAGGGAATCTGTATCTATATACTAATAATATAAGTGTAGAGTTTGTTTGGTTTGTGCGGCATTTTTATAGTCAGTAGCTACATAGTCAGAGAAAGAGTTTGTAAGCCCAATTTAGTCAATCGTCCTTACGAATAATACCTGCGTGCGATCGTCTCATTATTTATTTTACGTCTCTCCCAATAAACTTACAGTACAATGAGCACAATACTGCCTAAACTTACACTAAAAAGAAATATAAAGGCAGAGAGACTCGAAGCATAGGCCCTTACTTCGTCGCCCCTATTTATTGCGCGCCATAAAAACGTCTGAGATTTCTTACATTACGATACTATTATACATACCTACCTAATAGCTGTGTTGGCATAGTGGTATATACCTTGATTTCATTCCGAACGTCGTGAAAAGCCTTTGGACATGCTTTGGACGCTTTGGCATAGTAACTTAAAATGTTTCCGAGACGCTTTAGTGGTTTGGTGTGAAGGTATTATTTGTTCGCCATAATGCTCTATCGATTGGCATGGGTCTCAAAATGCACCGCGCAATTTTTTAAAAACATAGGACAATAGCAACTCGTTTGGTTAAATATTCCGTTTCCGAAACGCTTTAGAAGTTTCGATGTAAAGACAATATTTGTTCCCTGTAATGCCTGTATCGATTGGCATGAGTCTCAAAATGCACCGAGCATAAAAAAATCACTATGCCAAGCCCTCATATTAAATGTCCGGACCTCTTTATGCGCGCTAATTGACATTGCTCTTTCGGTGAAGGAAAACATCGTGATGAAACCTGCGGCTTAGTTGGCTAAATATGACAAGTGCTTTCCTCTGGACACGGTCGACTAAGCTGATAGTGATTACTATGTACCTACATTATAAGCAAATAAAGAATTCTTACTAACTTACTTTTGCAAGCATACTCCATCCTCACGCAAAGAGGACCCAACTAAATAGGTCTTATTACGGAAAACAGCCCGTATATAAATACAATAGTTAGATACATAACTACATACATAGCAGATTTGTGTGCGTAGACACCTCTGTGCGTCATTAATATTATCACAATTGTTTGCATGCATTTGCATAATGTGTTTGGGGCAAAGCCCGAAGTTCGTGCAGGTTTAGCTCTGCCCGGTCTGCTCAGCTCACCTGTGACCAACTTAATTTTGGATGATAGTAACGGTGCATAATAAAATAAATAAATATTTCAGGACATTCCACACATCACCATCTAGCCCCAAGCTAAGTAACTAGACTGATATTATGGGTGCTAGAAAACGGATATACTACTTATGTACGTTTCTTTTGTAAATATATACTTATAATACAATATAGAAACAACCAGAGCACAGACAAATATCTAAGCATAAATACTTGTCTGAGGCGGGAATCGAACCCGCAACCCTGTGTTTGACAGCCCGGCATGGTGACCATTGTGCCAACTATGCATGTTGTGCATGCTAAATTACATTAACTAAGCTTCTTTCCTGATTTTATAGTGGTTTCCCAGAAAGTTAAGGCATACCATAAAAAGATGGGTATCAAATTAACCGAGAAAATTTAGGTTTGACCGGGCAAACTCAAGTCTATCCGCAATACGGACTTTGCCCATAACACATACAAAGACTTTCAATATTAACAAAAGTAAACTGGGCAATAATAACGAACTTTTGTCCCGAAAATGTACACTTACTAGTACAAAATCGCTCAGCCCCCTTAAACAAGATTGCTTTCTATTAGCGATATCGCCAATCGACAGACTTTTTATTTCTTTTTTTTGTATGAAATTGACACAAGCCAACGAAAAGTCACGTAGTCTTGCATTGGACAAAAAAAATGGTGGATAAGTTCCTTCTTATGCGAATTTTGTACAATGTTTTATGTCAATTTCATACGATTACATCTATCGATTGGCGACATAGCTAATAGAAAGCAATCTTGTCTAAGGGGGCAGTCTAAACTCTAGTGTGACATTTGTATTTTAAGGTATGGTATCACGCTGAGCAGAAAAAAACAAGAGACAAGTTTTAATATGAAAGTTGTCACAATGCCCACTCTATGAATAGGTTTACTCTTTTAATCTCTTTCACATATGCATTCGAAGCAAACTGAACAAAAATTTTCGCATATAAATTTAAATCTAGAAATAAGAATAGGTGGACCTCAGTTTAATAAAATGTATAAATAGGTACCTACCAACTTAATTTAAGAATAATGAAGTTGTTAATTTAATTAAATATTTTTACAATGTAAGGAAGTAAACAGGCTTTTTTATTTAAATCAAATGGATATAATATTAGCATTTTATCGCTAAAAATGCGGCTCCTTGAGCTCTTTATTTTCTGCTTAGTGACTAAGTATGTTTTTACAAGAACAAAGTACACTATCAAAGTCCGCTAAGTAAATAGACATAAATAAAACAGAAAGTACCTACTTATATAACGGCTTTATTATTTTGTTTGAATACAATGAAAACTTATAAAATACGTCAAAATTTCTAAATAGGTATAAAAAATACACCTAAAATTTAAAATTAAATTTAAAAACACAAATTAATCTTAAATCTTAAAGCGTGTTACCGTGCATCGTTACCAGAAACTTGGCAACACATCCTTTTGCATGGCCAAACTGACCCTCTGAGCAAAAAGGCACCAGCCCTCCAATCACCAGATGGCTTGCAAAGAATTGCGCCGATGCCCTTCAATAAGAAAGATTCTTCGGTACTTCAAGATCCCAAAGTTCCCACACCTATCGGGATTAACATCTAACGGTCCACCAGCTCCGAATACTTGCGAAACTTTAGGGACATAATAAAGTTACAAAAGGCGTGAATAGAACCGAATTCTTTGGAGATTAGTAAGAGTTAACGTAATCTTGGCAAAGCCTACCGTAAGCTATAATAATTGATTAAATAAACAGTAACTTCCGTGTCTAACAAACAAGTAAGCCGA
This sequence comes from Idaea straminata, assembly GCA_951213275.1. NCBI lineage: Eukaryota > Metazoa > Arthropoda > Insecta > Lepidoptera > Geometridae > Idaea > Idaea straminata. The sequence goes on from OX577862.1 coordinate 3,361,373, forward strand.
TCGTCCACCGCCAATTAAACTAAGTTATAAATATTGCAGGACATTCCACACCTCACCATCTAGCCCTAAACTAAGTAACGAGACTTGCTTAGATATAGTTTTCTTTTGTAAAATATACTTATAATACCTACATCTTATCTTATCGCACTCCGGCATGGTGACCATTGTGCCAACTGGGTCGTAAAGTCGCATACTTGAGCCAGTTTTTCAGTTTTACGTAGCTTAACTGGTATTGTTTGTGGTGGACGCACATGTATAAAAAATTGGCTTAACTATGCGAGCTGAGCTAAACTAACTCCCCCATATTCCAAAACGAGGTTTAAGGATAGTCCGAGATGTAGATTTAAACCTTAGATTTAGATACAGATTCGTGAATTATAGTCTAAACTCTATCCCAATATAATCTTTAAGGATAGTGTTTAGACTATAGTTCCCTATATAATCTACAGGGATAGTGTTTAGACTATCGTTCACAAGTAAATCTGTGTCTAAATCTAAAGTTTAAATCCACATTTCGGACTATCCTTAAACCTCGTTTTGGTATAAGGGGGACTAAGTTTAGTTGGCGATAGATGGTTTTACAGTTAGAAGTTCAACTGACTATGGTTAATATAGTAGGTGTAAACTCGTTGCAGTTGATATCAAATGACAATGGATTAAATATCGATTTTATATACGTCTGAATAAGCTAAACCACAACACCCGCTAGGCGAGTTTCAATGACCGATAACGGCATAATATGGGTATTAAACGCGATTAGGACTCGGGTAATAATTTAAATATGGGCATAATTCAATGTCAATAGACAAATTCAGTCAATACTTAAGACCTACAGAGGAGATTTGTTCTCAATTATCTATAAAAGTTAACTTAATGTACAATAGTAACAACTGATCTTACAAATTACAGCTTCTAGAAAATTAACGTAGTAGGTAATTTATTAAAGAACCAAACAAGGTTCATTTCATATCAAAATGCACTAATTAGAACAAAAGAAAAAAATTCAAGACTGTAATATCACTAAGCTTCGCGCTGTCTGTCCCTATGTATGCTTAGATCTTTAAAACTACTCAAGGAATTTTGATGCGGTTTTTTTAAATAGATAGAGTGATTCAAAAGGAAGGTTTTGGTACATAAAACAAAACTACCACGCGTATGAAGTCGCGGGCAACAGCTATTAGACTATAATACTGACTTCAAAAAAGGAAAATTAGCTCCACACCGATATCTGTTTTTTCTTGTTTCGATCGTCTTTTGTTTCCGTTTCCATCCGTTTCGATCGTCTTTTGTTTTTATTTCGATCGTCTATTGTTTCTGTTTGATGGTCTTATAAACAAAACCACAAAGGAACTAATGTGGAACTAAGAAACAAAAGTTGTACTTCTCCCATTGGAGAAGTTTATGGAACTAAAAAGAATAAAGGTCTCACTAGTTCCATGGAACAGTTGCGTAATGGAACTGGTGGAACCTCCTTTTTGACTTCGCCGTCGTCGGGTAACTATGGCCTATGTAGACGAGAGATTTTTCTCAATTTCTCTTACGGACGTGAAGGTATCGCTTTACCTAAGTAAAATTCCTTTATCTGTAAAAATTGTTAATAACTTTTTTAAAGATAATTTTTATTTGGAATCCACAGATGACCCCCAGTTCAGCGAGTTGGTTTGGCAAGCGGAGGTGGCCATCGACAATGGAATATATCCGGAAAGGATATACCAGGGCTCCAGCGGGTCCTACTTCGTTAAAAATCCTGGTGGTGTAAGTATATTTCGCTCTTAAGGAGGGTAAAAAATTTGCAGCGTTCCGCGGTTTCACCCGCGTAACTCCCATCCCGTGAGAATATCGAAATATAAAATAGCCTATAGCTTTCCTCGACAAATGGACTATTCAACACAACAATAATTTTTCATTTCGAACCAGTAGTTCCTGAGATTAGTGCGTTCAAACAAACTCTTCAGCTTTATGATGATCAATTCAAAAGCAATGATCTTATATAAGAATACTGTTTATTTTTAAGAATATTTAAGTACTAAAAATAAGAAATCATTCTCTAGTGTCTTTATGGAGAGGATTATTTGAGAAACAGAACGATATGACTTTGCCAGCTTTGATTTGGAGCGTATTTCTTTTGAAGATAATATGTAATTTGCGAGACGCTATTACAAAGTTATATCGTACGGTTTACTTGGAAAATAGAACATATTTTGTAGTAAATAAGAATAAGTTTTGCTTGATGTGTTCACGGTATGTCTTTTAGATAGATATATCGTTATAATTTCAAGCACAGATCGAGGTTGAGTCGCGGGGATGACGTAGTCTCGAGACTTGACTATGCCGTTTGGTGTGACTTATACAATACTAGCTTTTGCCCGCGACTTCGTCCGCGTAGAAGTCGAAAATGGACCAAGGTATCACGCTGTCCCATACAAACTTTGCCCCCCTTTTTCACCCCCTAAGGAATTTCGGAAAATCCTTTCTTATCGGATGCCTACGTCATACAAAGAACACACCGTCCAAGTTTCAGGTCTATACGATCAGCGGATTAGGCTGTGCGTTGATCCGTCAGTAAGTCAGTCAGTCAGTAGTTCAGGACAAAGCATTTTATATGTATAGATTATAAATACTACCCAGAAAACGTTGTTTTGGCAATTACAAAAAAATGGTGTTGTTTTATTCTCAGACCTAACGAATATACACAAAAAAAATTCATACAAATCGATTCAGGCGTTTAGGTGGACATAGGTAACTAACACGACACGAGAGTTTTATATTTAAAGGGAAAATGTAGATCTATTTGAACTGTGGGTAAATTTTTGTTTCTTGAGGATTCAATTAAACCTTGGAAATTAGTTAAAAATAGTAAGATCACAGTAATACACATGAAAAAAGATCGTAAATAAGCTATGCCAATTAGTCTTTATTCAATTAAGAGGAAAGGGTACTGGCTCTCTCTTCATACAAACGTAGTCGACTGTTTCCTCCCTGAATAATGACACTACAGCAAATATTTTTGTAGCATAAAGCCAGAAGGTTGCGTGTTCGATACCCGCCTCAAACAAATATTCATGTACAGTATTTGTTCCTGGTCTGGATATTTATATATGTATAAAAGTATGTATTTTCAAAGAAAAGTATTTTATCCGTTGTTTAGCCACCATAACACAAGCCTCGTTGCTTAGCTTGGACCGAGATGGCCCAGTGTGCATTGTCTTGTAATATTTATATCATTTAAATTCAATATATCGCACCTCCGCTCAAATAGTGTCATAAATGAATGATCTCAAAAAATGAAAATGTCGAGAAAAAGGTGTCTAACTAAAGTAGCAGTTTTAATTTTTTTTTCAGTTTTTTAGTCTTAATTTGAAAACTAATAGAATTAGCGATATGAACTTTTCAGTAGGTTTAAACCATTTTTTAAGCTTTACAAAATGGTGTTATTAGGTTTTCTGAAAATATGGAAAAAAATTATATGATTTTTTAATTGTGACACTATATTGTTAAGAAAAACGATTAAGTTAAGGAATATTATTTTTGAGCGGAGGTGCGATGTATTGTTTATTTTTTAATTTCCAGAAAATAATAGGCGTATTCAAGCCAAAAGACGAAGAGCCGTACGGTCGACTCAATCCAAAATGGACGAAATGGATGCACAAGCTCTGCTGCCCGTGTTGCTTCGGTCGGTCGTGTCTTATACCCAACCAGGGGTACCTGTCGGAGGCGGGAGCTAGTCTAGTTGATTCCAAGATTGGCTTGAAAATTGTGCCGAAGACTAAGGTTGGTTACAACTGCTGTTTATTTAATAATTGGCCTTTACAACTGAGCTAGTTGATTTTTACAGTAACTTTAATCTATCCTATTCTGGGCGCTGTCGTGCCTGGAACATGTATTTGGTGGAGTAGGCTTGCCCAGCACTTATACCAACCTTTCAGCTTAGTCGGTTAAGTAAGAAAAATCCATTGGAAGCCACGACCTTCGGATTTCAATACCTTCTTCTTCGTATCGATAGTACAAATTAAAGGGGAATTGATGAAGTAGGATCAGGATCCGCCAACTCCAGTGTGCTGCCAGGTCTTTGGCGTTGTTATTAGCTGACATTACCTCAGCTAATGTATAGCTATTAGGGCTGGAGGGGGAAGGTCAAGGTGTAGCATAGTTTGCTCGGGAGCCCCGCAGTCGCACCGATCACGCCCCATCTTCCCAGGTTCACCCTGCAGCAACCAACCTAAGTCCTTATTCTGTTAAGTGACTTGCACGAGGGATCGCCATCCAGACATGGTGAAAGTTCCAATTTCGCGCACAAAGCGTCACGCATCCCTTCTCGTACGCACTGCTAAGAAATGGAACTCTCTACCTGCGTCGCTGTTCCCACAAAACTACAACCTTGGAGTCTACAAGTCTAGAGTGAATAGGTACCTTCTAGGCGAGCATGGTACATACATCTTCGACCTCATTCGCTTCCCATAAGGCGAGATGAGGACAAATGCAAGCCTATTTTGTTTAAAAAAAAAGTGACTTTTACACTGTCCAAGGCAGTTCATGACCAGAGGAGTCTCTGAAGGGCCCAAGAAATGCGGGGGGGGGGGGCGGCCTAACCTTGTGTGTTTGAAGAGGCTATGAGAGTCCTTTTTCTCTTTACATCTTCATATTAATATGTCGTGGGATTTTCTGCTATGGATTTTAAACTTAGTTGGTAGTGGGTTCCAAACTATGAATCGCTTTAGCCTAGACTTCTTTGGGAGAAAACCACTGATCTAAAGACATTTATAGCGATATTTTTTAAGATTATCAAGTGTGAATTCCGGAATAAGGTTAGCAAGTGTTACTTCCCAGTCTTTAATGTATCCTTATATCAAATTTCATCGTAATTGCTCCAGTAGTTTCCGAGCCTATTCATCAAAAAATCCGAAACACAAATTATTTTTATCTTTTTATTATTAATATCGCGAGCTCATAAAATATGCAAATGGTCGCCTTTTAATTCTCTAGTACCTGGATGACCGAGCTTTGCTCGGTTATTTTTTTTTTTACTTAGTATAACCTCAAAGCAAACACTCATTGACTTCGTGTTACTTAACAACGCCATCTGCTGGAATAACTTTATTGCTCACAAAAAATAGTATTAGTAGTTCGCCAATTGATGTCAGGAAGGGTCATATTTTTCAGATAAAAAAAAGTAAGTTTCGATAAAACACGAATAAAATGACATTTTCTAAAAATGATTCCTAGCTAGATCGATTTATCGCCCCCGAAAACCCCTATATACCAAATGTCATGAAAATCGTTGGAGCCGATTCCGAGATTCCAATGATATATATATATATACAAGAATTGCTCATTTAAAGATATAAGATAAGATAAATGAATATTTTATATGCCTACTAATTTAAATTAAGTTAAGATAAATGCCAAATTTCTGAACTTTAAGGTCACAAGTTTATTATGTCACATTTTAAAACTGGATTTCAGTCTGACTTAGTTACGGCTTACCATAGAAGGTTGCCTGTTCGATTCCCGCCGTCCAACATTAATTTCCTGCTCTGTCTGTTTTTCTATGTATAATATTATGTACTAGCGACTCGTCCCGGCTTCGCACGGCTATATTATGCATGTATTATACACATAACCCTTCCTCTTGAATCACTTTATTAAAAAAACCGCATCAAAATCGGTTCTACGCAACCGATTTTGATGCGATTTTAAAGATCTAAGCATACATAGGGACAGATAGCGGAGAGTGACTTTGTTTTATACTAGGTAATGATTAAAAGAAAATGTTTATTTATTGTAACGAAACGGAAGGTTCCGTTACTAGTTTAGTAAAAATTTAGAAGGCTGTAACGAATCTGAAGGTTCCGTTACATTGTACAGGGTTATTGGTAATTATACTAGCAAGCTGTTGAGGGCTACTTCTGTGCACCTAAACAAACAACTTTTGTTCAACGACTTATACAAATTCGAAAAAAAATAGGAAAATTATGAGGTTATGTAAATTCGTATTTTAAAACAAAGGTCATTCAGACAAAGAACAATAGATACAACTTAAAAAAAAAACAAGTAAAATTTTAAGGCATTAACTATAAAATTTTACTTGTTTTTTTAAGTTTTAAGCTTCTCCGTGTATGGAACGCTGATTTTCAGGTAAACCTAACCTCAAAGTTTTCAAAAACTGTTCGTATTTCCAAAAGTCGTAGGACAAAAGTTGTTTGTTTAGGTGCACAGGAGAAGAAGCCCTCAACGGTTTGTAGATTACCAATAACCCTGTATACAAAAGTACCTGCGGGAAATAAGGGCCCACCTTTTGTAAAAATAGGGCAAATATTTATTGTCAATCTAAAAAAACAATTCATTTGTTTATTTTCTTGTTATTTTGTCACTAATGTCAAGGATTTTAAAAAACCTTCTAGTTCCCTTATTGTAGGTACCTTAAGGATGTACTTTGACAAAAGGTTAAGATCCTTTGTCTGGCACCCATAATACAAGCCTAGTTACTTAGTTTGGGGCTAAATAGCGTTGTGTGTAATGCCTAAGAATATTTATTATTATTAAAAAATGGTTGTAAAGTCAGATTACGGATGATAATTTTACGTGATACTGATAACGCTGTCATAAGAAAAAATTACGTTGCTATGGTTACCAATTTTAACCGACTTCAAAAAGAGGAGGTTCTCAATTCGGTTTTATGTATTTTTTTGTCAATAAAACTCCGGTTCCCGTTACGCGATGACGTCAAACTTTTTTGTAAATGCCAGTGTTCATCGATTTATAAGACGTTATCACGTTAAAAAATAAGGTAATTGCAATAACTGTTACTTTTTAGTATTTACTATGTACAAAGTATTTTTATTGGAACTACTAGCTGCGCCCCGCGGTTTCACCTGCGTAATCATTTTTTGCGCAACTTTCTTAATATTTTCTTTCATAAAAACCTTCTCTTGACTATATCAAAGACAACAAAAAAAGAATTGGCCAAATTGGTCCAGGCGTTGTTGAGTTATGCGCTTACCAACACATTTTGCGATTCATTTTTATATTATAAGATTTAGATTATGAGTTCATATAATCAGTAAGGTCTCTGGTGTCAACTTGATATCTACACTACTTTAATATAATACGTATAGTACTAGGAAATAGATAAAAACCGGCCAAGTGCGAGTCTGGCTCGTGCACGATGGGTTCCGTACCATGTATCTAAAAAAAATAAAATTAAGTGGGGCTCCCCACAGAGTCCGATATTGTTGTTATTGTGCCAATAAATTATTGTTTTGTTTTATATTTAATTTCTAGAGGGTATTTGACGTAATTTTAGTTTATTTTGTAATTTATTTATTTTTAGTTTTTATTTCTAGTTTTAATTTGTGTTGTATTAGTTTACTAGCTTTGGCCCGCGAATTCGTCCGCGTTAAAGTCGAAAATGGACCAAGGAGTCACGTAGTCCCATACAAACTTAGCCCCCCTTTTTCACCCCCTAAGGGGTAGAATTTCTGAAAATCCTTTCTTATCGGACGCCTACGTCATACAAAGAACATACCCTCCAAGTTTTGAGGTCTCTACGATCAGCGGTTTAGGCTGTGCGTTGTTCCGTCAGTCAGTCAGGCAGACATTCAGGACAAAGAATTTTATATGTATAGATATAGGTTAATATCGAATTATTGTTTGTTTATTTGTGATTTTCTGTGTATGATTTTGTAATAATGATTGTTTATTTAATTTCCAGGTGGTGAAACTTGTATCAGAGACGTTCAATTACCTGCGAATTGACCGGGAACGTTCGAGACTCAAGCGAGCCATCACCGAGCAGTTCCCTAACTTGAGATTCAATAGAATGGGACTACCGCCCAAGGTACAATCGTCGTTTAAATATTCTCCACCACCGTAAAGTTTACAATCCTGTGCAGCACTATTTGAAGATTATAACAACGTAACCTGTGAATCGAACCCACGTCGGTTGGTATAGCGGGTGGCGGCTTATACCTACCACTCGATCAACTAAAGACATAGCTAACATGTTGAAAATAATAATCACACTGAGTACTTTTGATTCAAGTATTTATGTTTGTGTGTAACGTCTATTAGAAGAAGGTCATAAGTACAATACTTGTTTATAGTATTATTGTAGTGTACAGCAGGTGCATTTATGACGCATATAGTACACACGATGCTTCCGCACAATTTGCGCATATTATATCTAAGTACCTGGGTGACCGAGCTTTGCCTCGAAAGTAAGTATTCGGCCTCGAAACCTAATACTTAATAAATTTAATGAAACTCGTTGGAGCCGTTTCCGAGGTCCTGATTATTAATAAATACCTATTACATACTTACCGATAAACTTCGAAACCTACAACTTTTATAGGGACAGTTTTGACTTTGACAGTCAATGACAGCATTTTTTTTCACGATACCGGCATGTATTTATGGAAAGTATAGAGTAAAAAGAGTTTTTTACTTTTTTACCCAGCGTTGTCATCTGTCATGGCGCTGATAGTTTCTTACAACACGGTTTTTCAAATGCCTATATCTCGGCAATCGAGCTTTTTTCTGACTTGGAACCTTGGTGAATCGATTCCTTGAGCCGAAAACCCCCCACATACTAAATTTCAAGAGTATCGTTGGAGCCGTTTCCGAGATCCTAATTATATATATAAATATATATATATATATACAAGAATTGCTCGTTTAAAGATATTAGATTTATATGATTTATACAGTGCCTGCAATTTTAATCAGGCATGGGACAGGTATTAGATGTAGCAGGCTTGCTCAGATTCTGTATCTCCCTCCCAGCTTAGTTGACCGTGTTCAGCTCGATAATACTGGAGACAGACGTTCAGACCGCAGCACAGCCTAAATAACGAGTAATTAAAAATTTGTTTACCGTATTACAGGTGGGTTCGTTCCAATTATTCGTAGAAGGTTACAAAGACGCGGACTACTGGTTGCGGAGGTTCGAGCAGGATCCACCGCCGCCGCACGTTATGAAAAAGTAAGATTTACATATAAGATACATAAATATTTATTTAACGTTTGCTTGGCCTGAAATATCATTGTAACTTAGTGCCCCAAGTCGCCCTAAGTTTTATTTCGTGAGGTCAAAGTCCGGGAGCATTTAACAACAGTCAGTTAAAAATAGACCAGGAACCGTCTGCTTACAAAGTTTTAATCACGCAAGTGGTCGAAATCCAGAATACCAAAATTATGTTTTTTTTTAAATATCTTTAAATCTTAACTACTTACGTGGATCAAACTTAGTAAAAGGTATGTTCAGGGTCATGTCAACCGAAACATTAAAACGGCATAACGATTTTCGGACCATCCAAGAACTGTTTTTAAACACTCTTTGGGTTTTCGGATTCGAAAACATTAATCAAGCGACTTGGCGCACCAACAATGATATTTCATGCCAAGCACATGGTTGTTACTGGTGTCGATACACCAGTCATTAAATCATGCGGAGCTGCCTAATTCAATTCAATTCAATTTATTTATTTCAGACGTTTAAATCCATAGTATTAACAAATAGTTAGTAAAAACATAGAAATACAAGATATTTAATTAATTGGCCCGATATTTATGATTAAATAGTGCGACTCTAGACCGCTAGTGTACTGCAGTCCAATGTCGCACTGTCGGGCAATCCAAGCGCTGCACTATTGGGCTAATAAGGGCTCGTGGGATTATCGGGATAAAAAGTAGATAATGAACCAATGTATCCTCATACCAAGTTTCATCATAATCAGCCCAGTACTTTCGGAGCTTATCCAATTCAAACAATCAAATCTTTCCTCTTTATACTATAAGTGCCTATAGATATAGATATTAATAGTTATCTATAAGTAGTATAATCTATAATATAAAAATGAATCGCAAAATGTGTTGGTAAGCGCATAACTCAACAACGCCTGGACCAATTATGCCAAATCTTTTTTTGTTGCCTTTAATATTGTCAAGAGAAGGTTTTTATGAAAGAAAATATTAAGGGCAGGTGCTAATAAAGCTACCAAAATCGACCTTTGTTTTAAGCAACTCTAAGTAATCAAATACTCTTTTTTTGATATTTGGATATAAATAGATATTGTAGTTTAATAACCATATTTTTGTTTATTGTGGTTGAAAACATGATATGAACAACTTCGTTCGATAAAAAAAATGTTAGAAAACCGAGAATTATTAGATCGTTTATCGGGTTTTATTCAAAAATAATTAACGTTTGTTTCTAAAAATGAATCAAATGATAGGTTTTGACCTCTCGGAACTATATTTGTGGATAATAATGCTAAAATGGTTTGCATATCGATCAAATATAACAGTTAGCACGCAGCACGCTACGTTTTTGAGAGTGGGGGCTAAGGTAATGTATGGGCCCTTACACGGTACTGGAAGAGCGCCTTAAGAAAGTTGCGCAGAAAATGGCTAGTATATAATATTTGTATTTTTTCCAGGTTTCAACTGCAGTTCGAGCGTCTCGTCGTGTTAGACTATATAATCCGTAACACAGACCGCGGCAATGACAATTGGCTGATCAAATACGATGCTCCATCAACTAACGCTAACGGGGACATACACATGACTGAACCTTCGGTGAGTCACTTATATTAGTTTTTTCTTATTCATTTATTTTTCTGAATACAAAACCCAGTTTGACGACCCAGTTGGCACAATGGTTACCATGCCGGACTGCCAAACACAGGGTTGCGGGTTCGATTCCCGCCTCAGACAAGTATTTATGCTTAGATATTTGTCTGTGGTCTGGTTGTTTCTATGTATTATAAGTATATATTTACAAAAGAAAAGTATTTATGTAGTATATCCGTTGCCTATCACCCATAACACAAGTCTAGTTACTTAAATCGGGGCTAGATGGCGAATGTCCTGTACTATTTATTTGTTTTATTTATTTATAATATATACATCACTATAAAAACTAATAAAATAATTTTATCTAAACGTTTAAACTTAACCTAAAGAAAATGTAATTTACAAGTTTAAAAATAATGTATAAATTTTGTATCTAAAACAGTAAATCATTATAAAAACCTAAACCTAGAGTACCCTCGGCAGCGAGGCAGGGCCCAGGCTATTTTTTTATTATTACACTTATTTTTTTATTATTACACTTTGTTGGAGTACATTTCCAAAATAACAAATTAGTTGCAGGAGAATTAAAAGCGTGTAAGACATGATATCAACCTTGTGTTTATTGAAATAGAATTTCATTTTAGATTATCTGTTAAATGCATTTAGCTCAAGATCGGGGTATCATATCCAAACTCAGTCGGGGTGGATTTATCCTACTATCCTACTAATATTATAAATGTGAAAGTTTGTGTGTGTGTGTGTATGTTTATTACTCCTTGACGCAAAAACTACTAGACCGATTGCGATGAAACTCGGTATGTTAAGCTGGAGACCTAGATTAACACATAGGCTACTTTTTATTCCGATATTCCCACGGGATCGGGACTTACGCGGAGGAAACCGCGGGGCGCAGCTAGTAAAATTATATTTTGATATCATATAATTGATTTTGAGTGAAGGCTTAGTGGGGAGAACCTTTAGATGCATAACACCATATACGCGAAACACCAACTCGAGATTGTGTTTTGCGGATTAGTAGAAATAATTACGTAAAATACCAACTACGCACAATTCCACAAACGCAAAACACCACCTTGTACATTTTTTTACTACCAAAGTAGAGTGGAAACGAAAACACTGCCTAATAAATTCTAAATCGGATCCCTTGGTTAAGGAAAAAAAAAACAAAAGACGATCGAAACATAAACAAAAGACGACCGAAATGGAAACATAAGAATATCGGGGAGAAGATCTGATATTTCTGATTTTAAGACACAAGTAGTGGATGCTAACAGAGTTTTTGAGCAAGACCTTTGTGGTATGCCCAGATAGAGTAATGGAATAACCTGACTCCGTATAACAAATTATAGCTTATATATACTACACCGATATCTAGATAGGAAAGGGTAACAGTAGGTAGCGCATCTGATATACAAACTATCACGTATACACGTGATATTCATAAGACATGATAAAAACACGTATTTCTACGGTAGCTATAGATTATGACGAAATGTGCTGACACACAGGAATGTGTGTCCGCCACACCTTTAGAGGGGTTACAGAGATGGTGTAGGAGATGAAAATCGCAAGGTTTCATATCTGGGCGATCTAGCATTTAATATCATTTGTGTTGATATTCCCCAGGAGTGGGGCAGCTCTGTCCGTATAGCGGCCATAGACAACGGGCTGGCGTTCCCGTTCAAACACCCGGACTCGTGGCGCGCCTACCCTTACCATTGGGCGTGGTTGCCGCACGCCAAGCTGCCCTTCAGCCAGGAAACTAAGTGAGTCTACACCATAACACAAACCTAGTTGCTTAACTTGGGGCTAGATGGCTCTGTGTGCCATATCCTGCAATATTTATTTATCTATATTTATAAAGGAGAAAAAGACTCAACAAAAAATCTTTGAAACTACAAGAGCTACGGGTGTGAAATTTTGCATGGGGTTCCTTTTAGGACGTAAGCGCGCACTATGAAAGAATTTATCAAAATCTTTGTAGTTTGTATGTAAAGAGTTAAAGAAATCGGTTAAAAGAGCAGGGGTTGCAGAAACCAAATGAAACGCATAAACCGTCATAAATATGTGATGTAAGGTAAGAAGATATAGTTAGTCTAACCTCTTTATTAGAAGGTAGATGGCCTTGCATTAACCTTGTAACAAAGGTTAGATTAGCCACATCCATCAGATCCGACTCGTGACTTGCATAAGATGTCACGTACTCGATTCTTCAAGGCGTCAATATAATTTAGTACCGCATTATCTATTGCCCCGTTGAAATCGTCTGCAGAGCAGCTAGCAGGGCCACCAAATCCCACCTAGCTTTGGTGTCTCTGCAATGACAAACCTGGATCCTTGGTGAGGCGAATATGTAATGACATATTTATGTTTGTATGTTTTCAGAGATTTAATACTTCCCCTGCTATCAGATATGAATTTCGTTCAAGAATTATGCGATGAACTTCACATTTTATTTAAAGTAAGTTTATTTTTTTAGTTAAGCCCCACTCTTAAGAAAAACAAGGAACCGAAATTCTTTCAAATTGAATTTTTGTAAAATGTTTTTACTTTTCCACAAATGACAAAGATTTTAGACATTTTAAAGATGACTTTTTCGGAGACATGAAATGTTTCAAATTACCGATAATAATACAAGATCAGTAATATATTAATATGGATTTTGTCTATTGTTTAGCAAGACAAAGGTTTCGACCGCGGCCTGTTCGAGCGGCAGATGTCAGTGATGCGCGGTCAGCTCCTAAACTTGACGCAAGCTCTCAAAGACAACAAGAGTCCCGTACAACTAGTTCAGATGCCGGCTGTTATTGTTGAGAGGTGATGTATTATCAAAGACTATAGATACCAGATTATGAGAGCGGTGTTGGCTTAATTGTAGACCTCGACTTTCATTATGAAGGTCCTGGGTTCGAAACCCGGCCGGTCTTGCACCAATGTCTTAAGAAAAAATTATGTGCGCTAATTGAGATTGCTCTTACGGTGAAGGAAAACATCGTGATAAAACCCGCGGCTTAGTTGGCTCCCACGTATTGACAAGCTCCTCTGGACATGGTTGACTAGGCTGAGAGGGTAGTAGGTGCTGAGCAAGCCTACTCCATCCTCACGCAAAAAATTGCGGAAAATAGCCCGTTGAAGTACAAGTACCAGACGATAGGCTGTTGTCTATTGTCCAGCAGCACCGTAACGGTGCTCTAACCAATAACCCAATAACCCCAGGTACTCTCCAGGTAACACCCCCCCCCCTTATTGTGCTTAACGTTTTAAAGATAAAGTTAATCATAATCTATACATATAAAATGCTTTGTCCTGAATGACTACTGACGGATCAACGCACAGCCTAAACCGCTGATCGTAGACCTGAAACTTAAAGGGTGTGTTCTTTGTATGACGTAGGCATCCGATAAGAAAGAAATTTCCTAAATTCTACCACCAAGGGGGTGCAAAGTTTGTATGGGACAACGTGATTTCTTGGTCCAACATACTTCAAATTTTTGACTTCCACGCGGACGATATCTCGGGCAAAAGCTAGTCATTTATATAAGTAATAAAAATAGCATTGGTCTTCTTCTTTTCAAGTCAGTGACTCTTGACCAGTCATATCTTTCCTGCCCAATTGTTACCCACTGCAATTGCAGCAGCCTTTATCAGGTCCTCCAATGCCTTTTGTGCCCTAATACATGCATTAGGGCATTGGAGTAGGTGCTTGGTCTTAAATAAATAATAAGATAAGTACAGCTATATTCAGTCTTTTCTACGTTAAATATTAAGCAGCACTTAGTCAATAATAAGATAAAAAACCATACAAATGTCATACTCTAAGCAAAATTTAAACATTAAACACCACTGGCATAAAAAAAATATAAAAAATAGTTAACTAGCTGCGCCCCGCGGTTTCACCCGCGTTAGTTGCCGTCGGAATATCGAGATAAAAGCCTATGTGTTAATCCAGGTCTCCAGCTATCTACATACCGAATTTCACTGCAATCGGTTAAGTAGTTTTAGCGTGAAGGAGTAACAAACATACACACTTACAAACTTTCACATTTATAATATAAGTACGATAATTCAAAATACTCAAAATTTAAAAACTAAAAATTCACTGACTTTAGCAAAACTAGAAGGAAGAAAGAAGAAGCATTACACGTCAGTGGTTGAAGCTTGCCTTTCTCTAGTTGTGTTAAAATCTTAAAAACTTAAAATTGTTAAAAATGTGTTTCCCTTTGGTTCTTCAGGTCCAAAAGCGGCACGGCATCATCTCGATTCTTCGACTCGTTCCAGCAGCGGTTCCAACACAAGTCTCCGTTCTTCTCTTGGTGGTGAAACTACTCTATTGGATGAGGTATTATCATTAATTCTAATCCGCTACTATACATTGATTTATAACCCGCGTAACTCCCGATCCCGTGGGAATATCGGGATAAAAAGTAACCTATCTTATTCCCAATTAATCAATGTATCATACCAAGTTTCATCAAAATCGGTCTAGTAGTTTCGGAGCCTATTCGTTACAAACATAACAACAAAAAATCTTGCCTCTTTATAATATTAGTATAGATAAAGATCAGTCTACACTTCACAAAGAACAAGTAGCAAATGAACAGGTATCTTCTAGGAAAGCATGCTACATCTTAGACCGCATCGTCACCTACCATCAGGCAGGTGTCATAGTGGTCAAACGCTGACCTATTATATAAATAAATAAATATTGCAAGACATTCCACACATCGCCATCTAGCCCCAAGTTAAGTAACTAGACTTGTGTTATGGGTGCTAGACAACGGATATACTACTTATATACTTTTCTTTTGTAAATATATACTTGTAATACATTTAAACAACCAGACCACAGACAAATATCTAAGCATAAATACTTGTCTGAGGCGGGAATCGAACCCGCAACCCTAGGTTTGGCAGTCCGGCATGGTGACCATTGTGCCAACTGGGTCGTCAAATTATATTATATGTAAAAAAAGAACACACACTTTAAAGAATAATGGCAAAACTTCAAACAAAAATTACTTGTTTGCAAAGAGGTTAGCTTCTTGAAGTTCCCGTGAAACACAGGGTTGCGGGTTCGATTCCCGCCTCAGACAAGTATATATGCTAGATATTTGTCTGTGGTCTGGTTGAATCTATGTATTATAAGTATTTATTTACAAAAGAATAGTATATAAGTAGTATATCCGTTGTCTAGCACCCATAACACAAGTCTAGTTACTTAGCTTGGGGCTAGATGGCGATGTTTGGAATGTCCTGCAATATTTATTGTCCTGGAATTTTTACCCAAAAATCAGCTGTTTCATACAAAAACTTGGAACTAAATGTTTGAATTTCCAAAAGTCGTAAAACAAAAGTTGTTCGCCTAGACGTCTAGAACAACCCCCTTTCGTATTAAAACCCCTTCGCTGAAACAAATTGTATAGATAAGTATTTAATCTACTTTGTTTTTCTTTTTCTTTTCAGTCGTAATGGTTCCACATTGAAGTAAATAAACTAATATAATAAATAAAAAGATAAACCAAGTTGTATGTATATGTATGTATGTACGTAGTTTAGCGCATTTTTTAATATAAATAGGTTATATACTGCTGAAGTTATAACCTAATAAGGATCTTAATTAACGCCTTATAAGATTCAAATTAGATTGGGGGGCTTTTTGTCGCTTATCAAAGATAGCGATGGTCCTTGTTTTTCCTATATTTTTATTAATGTTTCATAAATTGGATAATTTCGGTGGTTTTTTTTTTACAATTTAAAGGTCAAATCAACCCTATCTATCGATGATTAAGAGTTAAACTGTCATTTTTAAGCTATTGTACAGCTTTGAGCGCGGCGACCGAATCAAGAAATTCCGTAACGAAAATAAAACTTAACAACCTTCAATCCGCCTACCATGTAGCTCGGCCGAGCGTTCGCTTAACGTGTATGTATATGGTACGACTGTACGAAGCTCGCACGATGCAATAGCTTTCCCGCGCAGTCCCCGAGTGCCATACTTTATGACAGTATTGCTGTAAAAAAATGTCAGAAAATGTAATTTTATGTATTGGTTGTTTATGGATAGGTTATTCATTTGGTCTATAAGTCAGTAAAAGTACCTATACAAGTAAGGTTAAATTGAAATTCAGAGTCTATCTGACATATTTCATTGACTCAAAAAACGCCGTTCGTTAAAAGATTTTCATTGACTTTATTGAAACTGGAAAATTGTAATATCTCGACTACGTTTTCGTGATATTTTGAACACAAAAAAGCCACAACATATTACCTTGACTTAGGCGAAATTTTGTTAAAGATTATCGCATTAGCTTGAGTGAATCCGGAAGATTGTAATATCACGAATTTTTCACCGATTTGGTGAAATTGTGAACACACGGAAGCCATTTATCACCAAAAAGTTTGAATTAGTTCGGAAATAACAAGGACACCAGCGCCCCCCTTTCGTTTTTTAAGACCGTTATCAAGTTATAGTTATACAATTTTAACTAATTTCAAATGAAAGAAGTTCTGAGGCCTTACCACGAGTTGCTGTCACAGTCGATCAGACATATTGTTTTGAAACTTTAAAACTAGGATCGACCAATAGACGAGCCCAGATAAACAGAATATCTCTGTTTACGATTGTCAAATATTATTTGGTGTGGATAATCGAAAAAGACGGCGCGATAGGAACAGACACTGTTTCACCGGTACAGCCACAAAATGACGAATCGGATAAGTTCTCGTTCCACTGCCATCTTCCTACCTTTACCTGCGCCACTCGAAGGCGCCGAGAAATCAAGAAATTAAGACATGATTTTTGCAAAGTTATGTTCAAGAGGGTCTTAAATATAGGCTTGATTTAGTAACAATAACTTGCCCATTACAGGCATGCATTAGCATTTTGAAATACTAAACTTGTACTAAATAAACATTTATAGTTAAGTAGGAAATCAACACCAGGTTTAAAAAAAAACAATATAGTACATTTAGGTTAAAAACATTTGGTTTTTTCACAAAATTCACACAAACTATAGAAGGTGTTTTAAATGTTTGAGGTTCTTCAAGTCTAAGTAAGCGTGCTATATCTTAGACAGCATTGTCACTTACCATCAAGTGAGATAGTGGTCTAACGCGATCACATATTAAAAAGTTATTTATCTCGCGACTCGCGTATTGGACGATTCTAGTATTGAAGTTTGATCGAGTGTGTAATCAACTCTTGGTAGGGGTACAGAATATAATTTTGGTATCTTTTTTATTTACTGCATGTGATAAGCTTTAAGAAAATAAAAATCAGTTTTGACTTTAGCAGTTTTATCCTCAGTCATTTGACTTTAATAAGCTAGCCTGAAATAGGGGCACTATGTTGATTCTGTACCAAATTACTGACACGCCAATCTTGGATAGTCATCATGGACAATGGTTTTCATAAATTCTGTGACCGGGAACAAATCTTTGACCATTTATGACTAAAACAAAATTGACAACTTATGTCCAAGATTGATGATTACTATGTTTACTATTTATGACCGTATATCTATCATTGACCTTTTGTGTCCATGATTTAAATTAGCACAGGGCTAGAAACTATTGTATAAATAACACTAAGTTACTCTTAGTACAGTGATAAAATAATTGAATTGACTTGTTCATAAATGGTCCAACTTTTTCTTAGACATAAGTTGTCAATGATTTTTATGGCTATAATTTTTTTAAGTCGCTACATCGCTCGGATGATGAATTTTTTTTAGTCATAAGTGGTCGTGTACTTATGTCTACGTCAATGGTCAAAGTTATAAATGATCGATGATTTATTTTATTGGTCATAAATGTTCATGGACATAATTGGTCAAAGGTTTTCTTGGTCATATCAGGTATTATAGGACATAAATAATCAATAAATTTACTTGGTCATAAATGACCATAGACATAATTGGTTAAAGGTTTTCTTGGTCATAGCAGGCACATACTAACTTGTCAATAAATTGGTTCTAGTGTCAACAAATAGTTGCCCGACTGTGATTCATCGGAAACAGTCGAGATTATCGAATCTCGACTGTTTTAAATATCTTCAGTTGAAAATATAAATCAGTGATCGGCTTATCGACGATTAAATTATATCAAATCTGACTTAGAATAAATAGAAAGGGTCAGCGCGCACCAACAGTCTTACCTATCCGAATTTTGATCTAAAACACCATTTTCGACTTAAATTTCGATAGGGTTAGAAACGATAAGGAATTTTGCGTCTTTAAATTATACTACAATGTAGAAAAAAATGCTTAAAATTTAGTTATGGGTGTAAATTATTTTGCTCTTAGGTCCAGAAGAGCCTTATGCCCATAAAAGAAATTTAAAACCAGTTTTATTTCGGGTAATTTTGGTAATTTTTTTGTTTTTTATATCATTGGTCAGCTATGTGACCGAACATTTTGGGCCAAGTTAAAATGTGTTTTGACACTGTCGCATACGTCATGTCTCAACGTGCAAAAGGGACAAACAATTTTAATTATAAAAGGATTTTAATACTTTTTGTATTGCCCTGCAGTCTATTGGTGTGTGCTGACCTTAATGGTTATTTAATTTGGTGTCATATTTAATTATTGTATATCCATAATTTGTTTAGCTACAGGCGGTAACAAAAGTGGAGGCCCATCGTAGAGTTCTTATATGGCTATCATAGAATGTTTTTAGAACTTTAAAGACTTGCTTGAGTTGACTTCGACTTTCATTCAGAAGGTCGTGGGTTCGAATCCCGGCTGTGCCGTGTCGTGCACCAATGGATTTTTCTTACGAAAAATTGATGTGCGCTAATTGACATTTTTCTTACTGTGAAGGAAACATGATAAAACCCGAAACGTATTGACGAGTTCTTTCCTGCTTGAGTTGAAGGACTTAAATCTTTAAAAAAGCTTGAATTTTTACTTAAAAATTCTACGATGACCCTGCACTTTTCTGCCCAATTGTACCTACCTATCTTTTGTAAATATGTCTAAAAAATCACATTAAAAATAAAGTTAAATAAAACTAATGGGTTTTTAAAATAATTATGAAATAAATACACACAGCGTTTTAGCCCTTACGCATAAGGCTGTGAATATGTGAAATTATTTATTTATTTAGTAAAAAAAACACAATTTTCTAATTTATTTTGTTGCTTATTTTTTACTGTGAGTTTTGTTTAGAGGGGCTGAAAATTATTCTGGACTCTTACGCTCATAAGCGGTGACTAGTGAATGCTCTGTCTTTTTTTCGCGAATGATATTATTCGTGAGGGTAAAGGAGACAAAACATTGACTAACTAGGTCACCGCTAGTCAACCGTTTAAAAGGGTTTAGGAATATTAGGGCCGGTTAAGAGGAAAGGGTACCGGGGGCTGTCTCCATATAAACGTAGTCGACTGTTTTATCCCTGGATAATGTCCAACTTAGAGCTTATATAATATTTTTATTATATAATATTTTTATAACATAAAACTCATAACTGACATGACCATGCCCCTGTGCTTTGTTTGTTTTTTTTTAATCTTAATTTCTACGATAAACACCAAAACAAAAAATGAAAAAAAAAACAAGACATAGGAGCATAGTCATGGCAGTTATAGGTTTTATGGCACAAAAATATTTGTGCTAGTGTCATTTTCCAGGGAGGAAACCGTCGACTACGTTTGTATGGAGAGAGCACCGGTACCCTTTCACCTTAAGAATTGAAATCAACTTTCCTATCTTACTTGCTCCATTCAGTCACTGATATCTTGTTATTTTCAAGGCTGCGGTCCGAATTGGATGAACAGCGCTTACAATGCTAACTAGCATGAACGTACTAAGATACGGTGCATGCACTCGACTATACGTCCAATTCGAAACGTAACTGACTGGACCAAGTAAGTTATTGATTTCGACTCATAAAGAGGTTGCATACCTGTCGATTTTTATTTTTTTTTCTACAAAACAGCAACCTTTTACAGAAAAAGGTTTTAATCACAATTGTTACCATTAAAAAAAAATACATACCATTCAAAAATATTGCCATTTTAGAAATTAATAACTAAAATTCTTTAAAGTGCCTATTAAGTAAAACTTTCGATTTATCATACTGTAGACGAAAATAACTCGCTAGCTGGTCCATCCGACTTTGCACGGATTTTGTGTTCCGATAATTAGTGAAAAACAGCACTTATTAATAGTGATAGAAGTTTTTCATTTTAGATTCCTACGTCACCCTACGTATCCAACTAATTCGTATTGCACTGATGGACTTTAACTTACCAGGCGAAACTATAGCGACGTTGCCAGTTTCAAAACGTATTAACCCCTATGACTTATAAACGGCTGAACCGATTTCGATCAAACATAGCTCTAAGAACTCCCGACTAATTCACCTTTCAAATAAAAGAAACAAAATCAAAATCGATTCATCCGTTCGGGAGTTACGATGCCACAAACAGACACGTCAAAATTATAACATCCTTTTTTGCATCGGGGGTTAAAAATAACTCGCGTCAAACAAAATTATGAAACACAATAGCCTCCGTAATCAGTAAAATAGGATTAAAATATCAAGGAATATTTTTGTCTAGCAAGCGCCTTACGATTTCTATCGCCTAAGTCCCGATCCCGTGGGAAAATATATCACCTTTATCACATAGCTTTACACTAGTAAAAGAATTATCAAAATGTTCCCAAGAAATAATTTCAAACATCCAAACTTACATATAGCAGTACTAGATGGCGCTACGGGTAAATTTAGATCGCGCAATCATTGTGTTTCCTCCAATACCTTAGGCCGGGGAAAGTTTTTTCATAACGTAGACACTAACGGGTGGAATCCGTGGGGCTCTCCGTGAGCTGAAATTATTATAAAATTAAAGAAAGTTTGTATTTTTTGGGTCACCTCTGAAAGGTGAATATAAACTATTGAAAAGATAAAAGCTGCCAAGTGCGAGTCGTTGTATTTACACATCGCTATCTCCCCAAGCTAAGTAACTAGACTTGTGTTATGGGTGCTAGACAACGGATATACTACTTATATACTTTTTCTTTTGTGAATATATACTTTTTATACATAGAAACAACCAGACCACAGACAAATATCTAAGCATAAATACTTGTCTGAGGCGGGAATCGGACCCGCAACCCTGTGTTTGGCAGTCCGGCATGGTGACAATTGTGCCAACTGGGTCGAAAACATAATAACTGAGTGTCCAGAACTAGCTAACAAATAATTATTTGTTTCTTCGACTACTCATTACCAAGAAGAATCCTACTCCTTTTAAGTGCTTGCACGCATCAGATAGTACAATTCAATTGATTCCACTTGTACAGTGAAATTGGGTGTTGTTATAGTACTCGCATCTTGTTAGACGATAATGGCGCTTTATTTGCGGTGTAAGGAAGTGTACGATGCGTTAGGAATGCGTGGATTCAGGAGCTATTTAACATCTGTTAGCTTCAGAGAACTATAAACCTAAATCCTTTAAATACCTTTTAGGTAAAAAGGTATTTAACCTTAAAAATAATAGTTTGGGGAAAGTTACCCTAATTTGCCCCGAGTTTGGGGAGTTTTCAAAATGTTATAATTTCATTATTTACCCATGAGCTTTCTGCCAATAAAGAATATTATTTTATTTTTATGCAAATTATTTTATGCTAACAAATACCTAAAAAAGGTTACCGAGGTTTTTATCCACAATGTAATAAATCTTTGATGAAGTCCCCTTTTAAAGGTGGTGATAGTAGATGATAAATTTTGAAGATCCCACCTTCGGCCGCGCATGTTAAAATTTCCGTCACAGAGAGATACGTTTAAGGCGCTCTTCCAGTACCGTGTGTAGGTATTCACATTACCTTAGCCCCCGCTCTCAAAAATGTAGCGTGCTGCGTGCTAACTGTTATATTTGATCGATATGCTGAACATTTTAGCATTATTATCCACAAATATAGTTCCTAGAGGTCAACACCTATCATTTGATTCAGTTTTAGAAACAAACGTTAACTATTTTTTAATAAAACCCGATAAATGATCTAATAATTCTCTGTTTTCTAACATTTTTTTTATCGAACGTTGTTCATGTTGTTCATATCATGTTTTCAACCACAATAAACAAAAATATGGTTATTAAACTACAATATCCATTTATATCCAAATAACAAAAAAAGAGTATTTGATTACTTAGAGTTGCTTAAAACAAAGGTCGATTTTGGTAGCTTTATTAGCACCTGCCCTTAACGTCAACTTTTGTCGAATACTATAAACACGCTACTCGGCTTTGAAAAAAAAAATGAATATTTTTAGCGTATTTGTCAACTTTCTTATCACTAGTAAAGCCATCGTCGGAAATTAAAATCCTCGATCAAACCTGGTTATGAAACTTCGGTTCTATAGACGGCCGAAGCGGTTTCGTAAGATGCAAGCACTATAACCCCTGTTCCTATAAGTAAATAACGATCAAGTAGGTAAATATCTATTAAATATTATTATAATATTATTTATATTTATGAAGTGTGTAAAGGGAAGAATGAACGGTGTAAAAATATAGTTTTTTTTAGCATTCTATAGCAAAATACATTTTCGAAAATTATAATTAATATTTGTGATATGTTATTTTATACTTTATTTTTATTTATTTTGTGCTTTAACACTTTAACAGTGCCCTATAGATAGGCTAAAAGCAAAAATATTATACGCGACAAATTGGGAACCTCCCTTTTTGAAGTCGGTTAAAATTTTTCCGTAGGGTCATAATATAATTATTTTCCCAGGTCTTAATGGCGTCTCCTCGGGACCATGACTATTGTAAAATAGTCGAAAAAGAATTATATTAAAAAAAACCCGGGAAAAGTTCTAAGCATACAAATTTAGTAGTTTAATAATGCCAATGTTTTTGTTCCGGTGTCATTATTTTTTTTGGTGAGGGGGTGGATATGTGTTTCCCGGACTTGTGCAGCTTGTTTACTGGGACCCACATGTAGTACCCAGGACCCATATGTAGTACCCAGGACCCATATGAAGTACCCGGAACCCACATGAAGTACCCGGGACTGTCAAAGTGTTAAAATCCTATATTTTGATGTGAAAATTACTTGATACTAGAAAATAACATCTCTATGTAAGTTAAAAATTAAGGTGTCATTTATTTGTTTTTTTATTGTAGTTTTCCTATACAATGCTAAGAAAATAATTTACGATGTAAATATTTTTAAACTTTTTCGTTTACGGTTATAATTCATGTTTATACGCATTAATATTTAATTTTGAAAAAAGTATAAAAATATAATCACCATTGCATTTTATTTTTGTTTTATTTCAAAGAACATAGGCTTTTTATGCCCATATATCATATACCCACGAGTACGGGATTTACGGCGCTCGGTGGTACTGAGATAAAAAGTATTGCTGAATAATGCATAATGCTAACTTAGCAACTAGGCTTATAAATATCCCATTGGTCTGTATGAATGCGTCTTCAACGAACTCAGCAATGGTAGGATACTTTCACCGATTAAGAGCTATAACTATGCCAAAGATGCATGGTTTATCGCACGTCGCACATCAATGTCACTTCTATGTAAGACAAATAAGATTATCATAGTTTATTTATCCTACTAATATCATAAATGTAAAAGTTTGTGTGTGTTACTTCTTCACGCAAAAACTACTGGACCGATTGCGATGAAACTCTGTATCTAGTCTACCATAAAGTTATTTACATTTACAATTAACCTTTGTCGTGACACTTTCATTCGTAACATAATAGGTACTCGATAACTAGGTAAATGTATGGAAAAAGAGACGCACGCATGTCGAAAGATGCCTGCGATACATCGATGCAAGTTTGGCAGACTACAACGCGAGATAAACTAAGTATTTAGTTTTAGAACGCCAACCGCGGCGTTAACCGATGTGCTCTGGCTCGTGATTGGTCAAACCATGTTCACCGCGCTCCGTCTCGCTCACGCCGCACCGCTTCTTATCTACTTGTTTAGATTGTTTTTTTGCTAAGCATCCATGTGCGAGTGAATCAACATCTATGACCAAAATCGTTGTGCGATGGCGGCTGCGATGTTGATGTGCATCTTTGACATAGTCATACTTTGAGGGCTAAGAAAAGAAAACTCATAATCAAATTAATACATTTACTTGAACAAACAAACTGGTTATATTTTAACAAACAATTCATACAACATTGTGCTATATATACATATAAACTGCACATTACAATATCATTATTTAAAAATATATGGATAATTTCTATTCAAAAATGTAGCCGATAAAAAAATCGACCCAACCATTTCGAATTTATTTTGAATTCGTGATTTTTATTTTTATAGCGAATCTCCAAAAAATGCACCGCGATAAGACTGGGAACTGACGCATTTTCTGACGTGATAAACTTCTTATAAATCGATGAACACCTGCACTCACAAAAAAGTGTGACGTCATGTCACGTTACCGCTATCGACAAGGTAACCAAAGCAACGTATTAAAGTATGCGAAATGGTAATGTCAACGATACGAAAGAGTTCTTATGACGTTATCGTCCGTAAACCGACTTTTTTTTTTGGAAATATTACGGACTGTTGTTCATCCAAAAATATGGATGGGTCGATTTTTTTATCACCCAGTAGTTCTACCATACACATTATTGGAATTTAGTGTTTTTTTTTGGAGACTGGCCAAACCTAGCCCAGAATCGAACTGCTTTGAAAGATGTAAGAGGCTTTTTCCCAGACAATAAGGACAATCATAAAGTTACTTACAATCAATTCGATCTGCTTTAGCTACTCAACACAAACGTGGCACAAACTTATAATTTTATAATTGTGTTATTTATAAATTGCACAAGCAGAAATTGAACGTGCGTAATCGAAAGCGACTAATATTTATATTATTTCAAAGCAAAAATATTCAAAAATTAAAATCTGTATGCTAACCTAAACTTTTGTGTCGTCAGACATTTAAAAAAATATAGGTAATTGAATGGACTAGAAATCAATACAATAATAGGTATTTAAAGTACTAATTATTATAAATGTGAAAGTTTGTATGTTAGTATGTTACGGTGGAAATAGGGGCCAAACGCAATATGCATGTCGCCGATAGCTAAAACTGATAATTATAGCCTGGGAAATTGTTGTTAAGTATCGTTAAGTGTACAATCTGTATGTGAAATATTTTCCTACATAAAATTTTTAGTAATTTTTAAACGAATTCGATTCACATACAAACTAGTATTAGTTATTTTTAAACGAAAGTTTTTATCGTTTCTGAGTTCATTCAGTGGATCATGAAACATCTGTGTACCCTTTTTTCCACTTAAGGCGCTCTTCCAGTACCGTGTGTAGGTATTCACATTGCCCCGCTCTCAAAGACGTAGCGTGCTGCGTGCTAACTGTTATATTTGATCGATATGCAAAACATTTTAGCATTATTATCCACAAATATAGTTTCTAGAGGTCAAAACCATTCATTTGATTCAGTTTTAGAAACAAACTTTAACTATTGTTGAATAAAACCCGATAAACGATCTAATAATTCTCTGTTTTCTAACATTTTTTTTATCGAACGAAGTTGTTCATATCATGTTTTCAACCACAATAAACAAACATATGGTTATTAAACTACAATATCCATTTATATCCAAATAACAAAAAAGAGTATTTGATTACTTAGAGTTGCATACAACAAAGGTCGATTTTGGTAGCTTTATTATTAGCACCTGCCCTTAAGTTTGGATAAGTTAAAAATAAAAAAGAATTTTCATGTTGAAATTAAGTAAGTAGGTATGCCAAAATGGCAAATAACTCACCTTCAAACGGAAAGTACGCTTTATAATAATTTTTGATACAAAATTTTACAATTTGAGTACCTAATAGGCGTAAGGCATATTGCTTTTGGCTCCTATTTGAGTCAATTTAAAATTAATAAAATAAAAAATATGCGCATAGCTGGAGACATCTAATACATAGGCTACTATTTATCTCGATATTCAGACTTAAGCGAGTGAAACCACGTTACACAGCTAGTATAAAAAATAATAACTTTATGTATTATTTGGTAGTTTAAGTACCTAATATAAATACATTAACGAAAATAACAAGAAATATTACAACAAAATTATTAATAAAAAATACTTAAAAACTAAAATATTCGAAAATAACTAATATCTAATAACAGATTTATTATATGGAATATGTAACTAAACTAAATGCAACAACATTTGTGGTGAATTTAAAAATTAAATTAAAAATAATACATATAATTTATTGCAAAATATCAAAGTACATTTAATTTCCTAACAGGATCGACCTAGCGCCATTTTGTGATGTTACAAATAATAATATTTTCAAAGAAAATGCTTGTGACAACCGAAGGCAAACTAATCTAATATATAAAAATAAGTCGAGTTTTCCTTCCTGACGCTATAACTCCAGAACGCACGAACCGATTTCCACGGTTTTGCATTCGTTGGAAAGGTTCCGTGAGGTTTATAGCAAAGAAAATTCAGGAAAATCTGGTGGCGAAACGGAGTTCGCCGGGTAAGCTAGTGAATAATAAATATTTTGCAGGACACTTTACACAGCGCCATCTAGCCCTGAGCTAAGTAACTAGGCTTGTGTTTTGGGAGCCAGACAACGGCATAATTACTTATATACTTTTCTCTTGTAAATAAATACTTAGTATACCTACAGAAACATCAAAAACACAACAAATATTTATTAATAAATAGCTTAATATGTGTTCGACCGCGGGAATCGAACCCGTAACTTTCGCAGTAAGTCACAGAGGTCATCAAAATATGAAATGTGGAAAAGAAATGATTTGTGTTAAAAAAATTTATAAAGCCTCTTTAATTCTAAGTTATTTTTAGCCACAGTAGGCGACCCATCAAAATAATCCGAACGTTGCTTGACCATATTCGTCGACCCAGTTGGCGCAATGGTCACCATACCGGACTGCCAAACACAGGCAACCCTGTGTTTGGCAGTCCGGTATGGGGTTCGATTCCCGCCTCAGACAAGTATTTATGCTTAGATCTTTGTCTGCGATCTGGTTGTTTCTATGTATTATAAGTAGTATATCCGTTGTCTAGCACCCATAACACAAGTCTAGTTACTTAGCTTGGGGCTAGATGGCGATGTGCGGAATGTCCTGCAGTTTATTTATTAATTAAATGAGTCTACATAATATATTAACACTTATATGAACATATAAGTACCTATCTATGCATATGAATAGAATGTTGGTATTTAACAAACGCAATGGCCGCCAACTCCTTGCAGAATTCTTCTAAAACTATAAGACTCTCAACTAATTGGTTATGGTCCGTGCTGTGGGAAAAATATATATATTAAAGTAGTCATTTACAGTAAAAAAATAAGATTACGAATAAGACTACACTACTGGACCGATTTTTATGAAACTTCCTATGAGACTTATGGAAATACCATAGGCTAATTGGAACGAAGTTCCTTACCGCGCGTTGCGAAAGGAGGCTAGACGGAAAAAATTAAGACCAAAAGTTGTAACGACACTTTTTGCTATAGTTGTAAGCCGTGCGGCGTGCGCGTGTTTCTCTGTCTGTCTCTTTCTCTTATAGAAAGCAAGCCAGTTATTTTCGTTTCGTCTTTCTTCGTTCCATCCGGGTGTCCCTTGACACCTCTCAAGTTTTTTTTTTATTCCGATATTCTCAAGGGATTGGAAATTACGCGGGTGAAACCGTAGGCCGCTGCTAGTTTATTGAGAACTTTAACTGAACTGATAAGTTATACACTTTTTGTTTAATATTTCAATCTCATTTTTTTATTAGGGTTTCAATGTATTCTTAGATAAAGTTTAATCAAAATTGATTCAGTATTTTTAGAGGCTGTCATCAGTCAGTGAAAGTTTTTTGATAAGTATTAGCTTTTCCCGCGACTTCGTCCCGTAGGAATTGAATTTTGTAAAATCCTTTCTGACAGCGGATGAAATGTTTTAACTCTGTCCGTCTGTTGGTTTGAACTGTACGTTGTATATAAGTCAGGACTTTGAATGTTATATTTATCTATACATATCAAATGCTTTGTCCTGAACGACTGACTGAGTGACTGACGGATCAACGCACTGTCTAAACAGCTGATCGTAGAAACTTGGAGGGTGTTCTTTGTATGACGTAGGCGTCCGATAAGAAAGAGTTTTTCGAATTTCTACCCCTTAGGGGGTGAAAAAGGGGGTCAAAGTTTGGGACAACTCGATTCCTTGGTCCAATCATATTAGAACCATTTTCGACTTAAACAGGACGAAGTCGCGGGCAAAAGTTAGTATATAAGATGCTTTGTCCTGACTGACTAACGGATCTACGCACAACCTAAACCGCTGATCGTAGAGACCTGAAACTTGGAGGGTGAGTAGGGGGTGAAAAAGGGGGGTGCAATGTTTGTATGGGTCAACGTGATTCCTTGGTTCATTTCCGACTTTTGCGTGGACGGAGTCGCGGGCAAAAGCTAGTATACGTATAAAAAAAATAATTAGACAAACTTACCTTTCGTCATAACTAGGATCCTCGCTCATCAACTGAGCCCTAATGCTCTCAATGACAGTCTTATAATTCCTTAACCTGGGTATCTCCAACGTTAACTTCCTTGCCAACTCCTGTAGCGTCTTGAACAAAGTCACCGTCTTTTTTGCAGTTGGCAACATTGGATTCAACAAGTACTCATGAAGATTCGGATGAGGAAGTAATGCCAACTTCGAAATAATAGACGTCAAGTGTAAATTTACTTGATAAGGTTGAGTTGGCATTTTAGACAATAGCTTAAAAAGCATCCTGAAAAATGGTCCTTCGTCGAATTCTTCTGGTTTGGAATTATCGTTTAGGTACTCTTGGTCTAAATGTAGGTCCGATTCTGGCCGGCTGTCGTAACTGTGCGTGGAGCTGGCCGTGTTGTCCGGCCAACTGTCGTTTGGCCAGTTAAACGTTGATGTTATGTCTAGCCATAACTGGAATAGAAGGCCGATAGTAAATAAAAAACATAGCTAAGAACACTCTCGACTAATTCACCTTTCAAACAAAAAAAACTAAATTAAAATCGGTTCATCCGTTCGGGAGCTTCGATGCCACAGACAGACACACACACAGACACGTCAAACTTATAACACCCCGTCGTTTTTGCGTCGGGGGTTAAAAATAAACAGATAAAACCAAGGATTTGTCAACCAGAGGTAGATACGTCTTCTGTAATAATCTATACTATCCTACTTCCTACCAATATTATAAATGAGAAAGTTTGTATGTGTGTGACATTTTAAAAAAAATGTATGATGAAAAAATGTAAAATGTGTATGTTTGTTACTCCTTTAAGCAAAAACTACTGGACCGATTGCGATGAAACTCGGTACATAGGTAGCTGGTACATAGGTACTTTTTATCCCGATACTCTTACGGGATCGGGACTTACGCAGGTGAAACCGCGGGTACCGCTAGTAATATTATAAAGCTGAAGAGATTGTTTATTTATTTGTTCGAACGCGATAATCTCAGTAACTACTGGTTCAAATTGAAAATATTTTTGAGTTGGATAGTCCATTTATCAAGGAAGGCTATAGGCTACTTCTTATTTTGATCTAGTAATATTATAATGAGGAAAGTTTTTTTTGGTTAGTTTGTAACGAATAGGCTCCGAAACTACTTGACAGATTTTGATAAAACTTGGTATGAGCATACATTGATTAACTAGCAGCGCTCCGCGGTTTCACCCGCGTAACTCCCGATCCCGAATATCAGGATATCAGGATAAAAAGTAGCCTATAGCCTTCCTCTATAAATGGACTATCCAACACAAAAATAATTTTTCGATTCGAACCAGTAGTTCCTGAGATTAGCGCGTTCAAACAAACAAATTATTAGTATAGAAATATTAGTATAGAAGTATAGATTGGGAATAATATAGGCTACTTTTATTGTAAGAGAAACTTAACGACAGTGATAAGCTTATTATGGCCGAGTATCGTATATAAGTAAAGGGTTTATATTTACTACTAAAATTATTTCGGGATAATTGCCATGGTTTTGTTTTTATTTTGTGGTAAGTATTTCGATGTTTTTTTTTTCTTTTAGTATTTTCATCGTGGTAAATTCTGAGACATTTTAAAAACAAATGTTCCTAATTTAGGGTAATTCCGACGAGCGCTAAGGTAAATTTTATAATCTGAGGTGGCAACACTTGTGTTAGTTTACCTGATAATGCCTATGCGCGTCGTGTATGTAATGTTCGTAGTCCGCGCCCACCGGGTCGGAGAGCACGGCCCGAGGCAGGAGCAACAGGAAACTGGGTACAAAATGAAACGCTACATCGTCAAATATTCTCGTATATTGCACAAAACACATATATCTTACATTACGTATCTAAACTATATGATTTATACAGTGAGTGTCTGGGACATGTATTAGATGACGAACCTATACCACGCTCTCAGCTTAGTTGACCGTGTTCAGAGGAGGAAACTTACATATACGTCTGGAGTCAACTAAGCCAAGTTTCATTACATTTTATTATAATATACTTATCACAGATCTTAGGACATATTGGGACATTTTTATGACACCATTTATATCGACAAATTCTTGTAGTTTTTAAAGCCTAAATTTAAGTAAAAAAATAATTTTTGATTTCAGTTTTGATAGGCTTAGAAACGACAAGGAATTCATGTTTAAATTATACGAAAAAGTAGAAATTTTACCTAAGAAAAGCTACACTTAATAATTTGTTAGTAAATTATTCATTATTGCATGGAAAATGATTTCATGCAATAATGAACAAATTTAGTCATTGAAAAAAGGTATTTCGGTTCCTGTATGCGCCTTAAAAACACTAAAATGGCATCTGTTTTTGCACAAAATATAATTGATATTTTTATAATCTCAATTAACTTTATCATGAGATTTACAATAATGAGATTTTATGAGATGAATTTTATATTTACCCAAAACCAAAATTAAATTAATGGCAAATATAATATGAGCAAAAATAAATTAATATTAAATTAAAATAAACTTAAAATAGAATATTATTATGTTAAAATTATGGAATTAATCATTAATGGCCGATTTCATAATATCAATAATTTCATTTACAAGTTGATCTTTTATTTACAAAATAATTTCGAATACTTACATAAAAATATCTTACAAATTCTTTAATTTTCATTAATACTAAGATTTTTGTAGGTATTTATGTATATTGAAATCGTTTTTATGAGGTGTTGTATGCCGGATGCGCGCGAAATATAATAAAATAGTTTTTTTTTCGTAAAGACGATTAGAAATAGAAAAAAATCCATACAAATGTGACATCAAATTGAATTTCGAAACGGTGAACATTTAATTAACATATTATTCTAATTTAGACAAACTTACTTTCTATTTTTCAGACAAAATGACGATCTTCATTACAAAATAAATAAGAAGAAATTTTATTTATTTTGTAATTAAGAAGAAAACATGTCGAAAACAAGTTAAAACGGACGAAATATATATTCGTTTTATTTCATTTATGGTGACATGAAAAAATGGTACGGTAGAAAATGTAGAAAAACACTGACCGAATAAAACCTTGTAAGTTAAAGTGTCCACGAATTATAAATTAAATTGAATATTACGTTTGTATGGAAAAATTATGAAGTCCTCTGGTATATTCTATTAACTTTGACACGTAATACAAAAAAATATAAATAAGAATGCCTTCTCTATGAATGATGGTTTTAAATTTCGCGGACACCCGGTATTTACACCCTTCTTAGTAAATGTTAATTATATTTAATTAAATTTAAAATGTTGTACTGTTCCCGAGGCGTTTAGTTTTCATTTGCCATGATTTCTTCGATGCGAGCTAAAAGCGTTTCGAGTCGCCTAGAATTAACGAAGCCTTCGTTAAAAAAGCAAGCATTACCCATTACCATAATTAATAAAATATTATAAAATTAATTAATTGATACTTTTAATTTAATTAGAGCATTGTGCAAAGATTATTTTTAACTAGTTAGAGCAAAAGTTTATTATTTATGTATAATATAAGAACTACCCACATAAATGCTCAATATGAAAGCATGATTTTTTTACTCAGTTGTTTAAAATTGGGACGAACTTGCATGTATGGATATGCAAGTGATATTTTTCTATACATGTATGTGATTAAGTTTTTCTACGATTATTAAATATTTAAACTTTTTTTCGACTATTCTGAATGAGAATAATAATGAAATTGGTATGGCGCTATGTCGCGTTACCATGCGGGAAATAGACGCTGGAGAAATTTTGAATGTATAAGGGAAGTGGACTGTATGAGAGTAGAATTATTAAATAAATGTAACAAGTACTTAGATATCTAGATAGATAGACTAATACGCGGGTTGACACAAGAGGAAATGGAAAGAAAGGGTACCTGGTGAGCGATCCCAGTCGGTAGGCTACTTGATGCTGTTGCTTGAGATCGCCGCGGGCGCGGGCTGCGTTCGCTATTTTATTTAAAGTTCACGAGACACAAATTAATAACACAAAGGTACCACTTTCACTGACCAATTCGAGTTTATATCATAGAAAAGTTAATAAAAAGGCGCGAGGCGGTTTTGCACGTTCGCCATGTTTTTTCTTCACACACACACGAAGTTCTTACAAAAATTGAGCTTCCTGTTGTTCGCCAGTCGAGCGCGCTCTCAGCGCCGGCGGCGGAAGTGATCTTCATTTCGCGCATGTTGCCATCCCAGTCTCGCCAGTTAAGGTTGCGGGGAAAGGAAAAGGACGGGAGATGTGTCAACCACGCGGAAATGCTAATATTAATTAAAAATAGCGGTAGAATTGAAGAGATATACAATAAATAAGATGGCGGGAAATTCAAATATAGAATAATGAAATATGACATTATGCGGCGCAAACATTCCCCCCCGGCTTGAAGGATTCTCTTCAAAACAAGAAGTGGAATATATATAAAATAAAAATGAATACATAAAATAACCTAACCTAAATTAGTCAAATAATAATGAGATGATTTTACTGATTAGGTATGGGACAAAGTCGAACCACTGGTCGTAAATACGATGCAGATTGGGTTCTCACGCGCACTACTCGCGTCACACCGTCGGAACCCGGAAAAACTTCTTCGACTAAACCTAAAGGCCAACGTAGCGGTGGTGAATTTTCAGTAATAAGAACGACTACAGTGCCTACAGTAATAGGGTTAGTAGGAGTATTCCATTTTTGACGCGATTGGAGCGTGTGTAGGTACTCAGATCTCCACCGCTTCCAAAACGACTGTACTAATTTGTCTAACAAAGTATGACGCGAAAGGACATGAAGTTTGTCTTCTTCAATGTCGCGGGCAGGTAAATACTTAAGCGGGGTAACATTCAAGAAGTGCGCGGGCGTTAAAGCTAGAGGTTCCGCGGGGTCGTTTGAAAGCGTACGACAAAGAGGCCGTGTGTTCATGACAGCCTCTATTTGAGCTAGTACAGTACTCAGCTCCTCGAACGATAGAATTTGCTCGCCAATGACGCGGTATAAGTGAGTCTTTAGACTCTTAACGTTAGCCTCAGAATTGCCATTAAAGTGGCTCGCTGCGGGTGGGTTCAAATGCCAAATGATGCGGTTTTCGGCTAACACTTGAGAAAATTCCGTACTATAATGACGAGATTTTAAAAATGCATGTAATTCAGACAGCAAACGCTTGGCACCAACATAATTAGTGCCGTTGTCCGAGTAAAGCCGGGCCACAGGGCCGCGGCGCGATAGAAATCGCTTAAAGGCTGACATAAAACAGGCAGTACTCAAATCGCCAGCCAGTTCTATATGTACAGCGCGGGTAGTCAAACAGACAAATAAACAAACATAAGCCTTGACGGCGCGGATACCACGACCACGATGGACTGTTACTCTAAACGGGCCACAGAAGTCAGTGGCGGTATGCACAAATGGCTTTGCGGATTGTACTACGCGACAAGATTTATGATTAGACATTTCCGGAAAGGTAGGTTTAGGTCGTAGTCGGAAACACGGCATACACTTATAAACTCGGCTACGTATCAAATTCCGTGCTGACAAAATCCAGTAATTTTGACGCAAAATTGACATCAAAAGGTCAGGTCCGGCATGACAATAAATTTTATGATAGTAGTCGACTAGAAGATCCATAATGTGATCCTTAGGCGGTAAAATGATGGGGTGTCTATGCTCATACGACAGATTGGAATGAGACAACCGACCACCTACACGAATCATTCCGTCTTGTAAAAACGGTTTTAATCGTTGAAAATTGCGCTGACACATTTTACCAGTCTTCAAATTAGCAATTTCGCTACCGAAATGCGCGGCTTGTAAATCGCGTAGTAATCTAAACTCTGCGAATTTAAGGTCAGAAGCTGAAATATAATTGCGTTGCGGTAATGATTTTATAAATCGAAACATAAAGACTATAGAGCGTAAAAGCTTTGACCAAGAAGAGACGCGGCTTGCCAAATCTAGCAGCGGAGAATTAAATAACTTAACAGAGGTAAGCAAAGTATGCTTCTTTTCCTCCGGCGGTTCCGAAATAGTAGACGGATTGAAAGGTAATATAGGCCACTGGGATGGATCCGACTTGATCCATGACGGTCCGGTAAACCACAGTGGATGATTAATAATCTGTGCGGGCGTTAGACCACGCGACAGACAATCCGCTGGATTTTCAGTACCCGAAACGTGATAAAAATGCTTCGATGAAATGTTATCTTGAACCTTTGCCACTCTATTGGCCACGAAAGTAGCCCAGCGGTGGGGCGACGAATGAACCCAACAAAGCGCGACAGTCGAGTCTGAGAACGCGAAAATATTTTTAATCGTGAGGCGGGCCTTGCATGCGTCTATAATGTTAGCCATAAGATTAGCAAGAAGAAGCATTGCGCAAAGCTCGAGCCTAGCGAGAGAAACAACCTTCTTAGGCGAGACCTTCGACTTCGCACCGATAAGACTGACAGTATTACGGCCATCATTTTCGACATGAAAATATACAACCGACCCGTATCCTTTTTCACTCGCGTCTGAAAATCCCACGATCGTGACGACGCTGCTGCTGGAGATGCCAACGTGACGCGGTAAACTTATTTGGCTAAGTAAAGGAAGTTCCGACTTGAAACGATTCCACACATCGACAATCTCCTTGGGTGGCTCATCGTCCCAATCATGATGAGATAGCCATAGCTGTTTGACGAGTAACTTGGCGTAAAGCACTACGGGTGCTACGAACCCCATGACATCCCAGAAACGGGCTACACATGAAAGTATCGTGCGTTTAGTACAGGTTTCGTGAGGTACACTTATCCTAAGTTTGAACACGTCGGAATTAGGCGACCAACAAAGACCTAGTACCTTTTGTATGCCAGACTCGTCAAACTCCTTAAGGGAAGAAAGGCGGTGAGAAGGTGGAATAGAATCCAGTACACTAGAAGAGTTACTGGTCCACTTTACTAAATCAAATTGCCCGGCTTTAAACATACTAATCGTTTCAGCTGCGGTGGATATACCCTCGGAAACACTTTCCACGGAGTATACATAGTCATCCATATACAGCCCGGATTCTACGGCTGCTTTCGCCCTAGGGTACCGCTCACCTTCATCCGAAGACAGCTGTCGGATCGTTCGTAAAGCATGAAACGGACTAGATTTTAAACCGAAGCAAACGCGGTTAAATTGATATACGGTCAACGGTTCGTCGCGCGAAAAGCGGTAAAGGATACGCTGATACCTACGGTCGCGTTCACGGATGCCAATACATAAAAACATTTGGCGTACGTCTGCGGATAACGCTACTAAAAATATGCGAAAGTTTACAATAATGTTAAAAAGATTACCTTGGAAATTTTGACCATTATATAAAATGTCATTTAAAGAAATGTGCGTACTCGTCTTAGCACTAGCGTCGAGTACCACGCGTAATTTAGAAGTAACCTTATCCTCGCGGATCACACCGTGGTGCGGTATGATATAAAATGGATTTTCCACGGTGTCCGGAGGTGCGGGAGATAAATATCCTTGACTCAAATAGTCCTTAATGACATCATCATAAGCTGCCTTAAATTCAGGTGAAGCTTGAAACTTGCGCTCTAAACACAGAAATCGCCGTTCTGCTACTTGTCTAGAGTCACCTAACGAAAGTGCATCTCCCTTAAACGGGAGTGCGACGGTATACCGACCGTCAGCGGCGCGGGTGGTTGTGTCAGTATAGAACTGCTCACAAACTTTATCGTCTGGACTGAGTACAGGGGCTACACTAACCTCCTCTAACTCCCAAAACTTGCGAACAACTGAGTCTAATGGCTCTATAACAGAGCAGCAGGAAACAGTTGAATAATTATTAATTTTAGCGGGTGCGGAACCCATTATGACGTAGCCGAGAACGGTATCTAACGCGCATAATGGAAAAGAATCAGAATTAACCCTATTATAAAGTAATAGGTGCGGAAATATAGCGGCGCCGATCAACATTTGAATTTCCCCGGGAGTCCCGTAGGTGTCGTCGGCTAAGGGTAATTTTTCGAAACTCCGAAGCGCAGAAACGTCGATAGCTACCGATGGAAGCGGCTCAGTAATTTTATCGACAACCTGTGACTCCATATCGAACGTTATATCACGATCAAAACGCGAAGAGAATTTTATTTGTACGGAACCCTGTGTTGGTTTAACAGAACCGCCGATACCCTTAACAATCGAACGGTTCGAACATTTATTTATGTCCAAATTTAAAAGACGACAGCATTCGCGGGTTACGAAATTGCCCTGCGAACCACTATCTAATAAAGCTCGTATACGATGTTGATTTCCGAACTTGTCTGCTACTAAAACACACACGGTACTTAATAAAACAGTACCAGGTACGTGGCTAAAGAACGACGATAAAAGCGTGACGTCACCGGAATTGCAATTTGCAGCAACAGCGGAGCCCGGATCGCGCGATACAAGTTGCGAGCGAGACGAAGGATGTGACGTAGGTACGGATGGTACGGACCGATGGTTCGGCATCGCTTCGCCAAGGTCAACGACGTTCGAAGTGAGTGTGCTCACGTTGGATGCGGTATTTTTAAAATCACCAAAATGAAGTATGGTGTGATGCTTGCGGTTACACTTACGACAAAGCGAATCCGAATTACATGAATGAGTGCGGTGTGTCTGACTAAGGCAATTTAAACAAAGTTTATTATTTTTAACAAATAAGTACCTGTCATAAGGTGCAAGTTTTTTGAATTCTAAACATTTAAATAAATGATCATGTTGTAAATTACACAGAGCGCAAAGTTGATTAGAATTAGAAGCAACGTTAACATAAGTATGCATAGTAGACCTAATCGGCTTAGATGCCACCTCCATTCGGTGGTCCGGAACTTTCCTTATCACTTCATGGTTACGAATAGGTATGTTATTACGTTGAAATGTTTTTAATTTATGTTGAACGAACTCCACTAACTTAGTGTAAGTAGGTATATCGGTACCACGGTTATCCAACTCGAATGAGCGAACAGTTTCGGGATCTAGTTTTCGTAAAGCTAAATAAAGAAACATAAAATCAGTAAGATTATCCATTTTTAAATTTCGAAGCGCGGAAACTGATGATGCGAATTTATCTAAAAACTGTTCGAAATTGGAAGCAGTGGCCGACGTAAAAGATTTCAAATCAAATATTTGATCTAAGTATGCGGTGGCTAATGACCGTTTATCTTCATATTTACTAATTAATGCGTCGAAAACTAACATATAATTTTCGGCGCAAGGCGTAATGCCGGAAAACACAGACTGTGCCTTGCCAGTTAATTTACCTATCCAATAATATAACTTTTCTGAGTCTGATAGCGCGGGGTTATGATGTACCATGTTTTGAAAACTCGCGTAAAATAAAGGCCAATTTTTAATGTCACCGTTAAACTGCGGTAGTTCAATTGGTGGCAATTTACGCCTGTCACATTTTGTGGCAGGGGCGGTAGGTACTACTTGAAGCTGTCTAGCGGCCCGCTTTACTTGGCTATACAAATCTTCGAAAGCCGAGTATGGCTGATAATTAATTGAAAACTCTGGATTTAATTTTAATTCAAGCTCGTTTACGGCCTCGAGCACTTCATGAAAATCAAACCGTAGTGCATCAATGCTTTCAATAGCACATAGGAATAACTCCTTGATAACCTCATTATTGAGTGATTTTGTATAGTCACAAATGGTTCGCATACGAGCAAACAACATCTCCTTTTTCGCATGTAAAAGTTTTAACTTGTTTTCACTCATTGTGACCTTGATCTATGGCAAGTATATAACAATAAAATCCGAACTTAGAACGCGGTAGGTATGTACTAAGTAGTAGGTACAGTACGAAGCGGTGGAAAAAGGAGGCACCTATTTTACACGTAAAACCTAACCTAGCGGCGCGGGTATTTACTGATAACAAAAATAAATAAATGTTAAGTTTTAACGGGTTACGTAGGTGCGCGGATAGCCACTAATTGGGCGCGGTGCGGGTAATTTCAAATAAATGCGGGGAAAAAAAATGAAAGTTGCGGGTTATATATCATAAATATATAAATAAGTTATATATTATGTATACATATATATGCGGGAGACCTAGAATTGTAGGTAATGTTCTATCCAAATGGGAAGATCAAATAATACGGTTCGAAGTGACCAAAAAAATGGTTTGGCGCTATGTCGCGTTACCATGCGGGAAATAGACGCTGGAGAAATTTTGAATGTATAAGGGAAGTGGACTGTATGAGAGTAGAATTATTAAATAAATGTAACAAGTACTTAGATATCTAGATAGATAGACTAATACGCGGGTTGACACAAGAGGAAATGGAAAGAAAGGGTACCTGGTGAGCGATCCCAGTCGGTAGGCTACTTGATGCTGTTGCTTGAGATCGCCGCGGGCGCGGGCTGCGTTCGCTATTTTATTTAAAGTTCACGAGACACAAATTAATAACACAAAGGTACCACTTTCACTGACCAATTCGAGTTTATATCATAGAAAAGTTAATAAAAAGGCGCGAGGCGGTTTTGCACGTTCGCCATGTTTTTTCTTCACACACACACGAAGTTCTTACAAAAATTGAGCTTCCTGTTGTTCGCCAGTCGAGCGCGCTCTCAGCGCCGGCGGCGGAAGTGATCTTCATTTCGCGCATGTTGCCATCCCAGTCTCGCCAGTTAAGGTTGCGGGGAAAGGAAAAGGACGGGAGATGTGTCAACCACGCGGAAATGCTAATATTAATTAAAAATAGCGGTAGAATTGAAGAGATATACAATAAATAAGATGGCGGGAAATTCAAATATAGAATAATGAAATATGACATTATGCGGCGCAAACAGAAATTATCCGCATCGACGGAGCGACGCTCGCAGTTCCCATGACCACGATGGGTGCAACTTGATCGGAACGTCGGGTAAATATTAAAATAATAGTTACAAAG
Organism: Idaea straminata; assembly: GCA_951213275.1. Classification (NCBI taxonomy): domain Eukaryota; kingdom Metazoa; phylum Arthropoda; class Insecta; order Lepidoptera; family Geometridae; genus Idaea; species Idaea straminata. The sequence goes on from OX577862.1 coordinate 3,401,396, forward strand.
GCCCGTGTTTATAGAATAAATAATTTTTATCGCGTGAAATATAAGTATAATAATTATAAAGACTGACCTGTTAATAACTCTGTGTATATTATCTGTGGTATCCTTCGCGTCGACACCTTCGTGCGACAGGATGTCTGTGATCTGTTCGTGCACGTGCTCTTCGTGCTGGAGCTGCTTCATTGCTTCTCTGGAAATCAAATAATAAATAATTATGTTACTCCCAAAGAATTCAACGTATCTTCAAAGCTTTTATCAAAATCTATAAGTTTTTTTTGACGTGATAACGTCGAAATCGATGAACAGCGGCATTCACAAAAAAGTGTACGTCATCGCTCAAGTTCCGTTATTGACATAACGATAGCAACGTATAATCGTTGCTATGGTCAATGTTTATTTTATTTTTTCATATACGACTAATTTCTCTTATGGTTTTTCGTTTCACGTTTTCGTAACGCGTAAAAAAATTCTTGGCTACGTCCCGACAACCCGCGACAAGGATATTCGTTCCAAAAATCATTCCTCTTTATAATACTAGAGTTGATTATTAGAACGCATAGTAAATACATACTTATTTCTTTCTCTCTCCCTCCACAGCGGTACATCGTTCAACCTGTCCCTGTCGTCGTCGTCCACCGTCTGTTGGCAGTAGTAGCCGCGGGAGATGACGCGGGACAACACTAGTCTATGGATACTGTGCTCCGTACCTTTTTCTATTATACTCTGCGGATATGAAAATGGGGAAAATAACATTTTTTTTTCAAAACTAGTTCCAAGATCTCAGTAAGGATAATCTTTTAAGTCGACTCTAAAAATATGAAGGTTTGAATGGTTATTTGAAGAGTTTGCAAAAAACAAACATAACGCAAGCACGACGTAACGATAGAATTATGATGACATATCGTAAGATGTTTCACGAACTCTCAACTGTTTTTTTTTGTTTTGGGTGATTATTTTTGACTATCAGCGCCTCGCGGTACCCGCGTAACTCCCGATCACTTGGTTTTATCGGGATAAAAAGTAGCCTATGTCACTCCCAATTAATCAATGTATCCTCATACCAAGTTTCATCAAAATAGGTCCAGTAGTGTAGGAGCCTATTCGTTACAAACAAAAACAAAAATCTTTCCTCTTGTACTTATATACGGGCTGTTTCCGCAATTAGACCCTTTTTAATTGGGTCCTTTTTGCGTAGCAGGCGCTGGGCAAGCCTACTCCAGCTTGCCCAGCGCCTGCTATCCTTTCGGCTTAGTCGGCCATGTCCAGAGGAGAGAACTTGTCAATACTTCAGGAGTCAACTAAGCCGCGGGTTTCATCACGATGTTTTCCTTCGCCGTAAGAGCAATGTCAATTAGCGCACATACATTTTTCTTAAGAAAAATTCATTGGTGCACGGCCGGCCGGAATTCGAACCTACGACCTACAGAATGAAAGTCGAGGTATCTACCACTAAGCCAACACCGCTCTTAACTTTCCTGTTTATTATTTAAGTGTAGATAGTCTGTTTTGATAGATTTTAACGGTTTATCATATGATATGTAGCTAATAGGCAGTTACCTCGAAAAACTTCAATGTTTCCAATGTGAGATCGTGGTTGTCTGTGAGACAGTTGTCAATGAGTGCATGAAGCATCGGCCACTCGCTTACTTCACCTTCACCGACCAGCCAGTTTGAGAACTCTAGAACATTGGTTAAAAAACCTTTTAAACTCACACGATTTGTATTCAGTAACTGACTACCCAATTGGCATTTGGACCCGACACACCGTGGACTCCGCACTGTTCAGACTCACTGGAACAGCACTATCCCGACTCACTGGGATATATCAAACATCACGTCGGGGTCACCAGTTTGGGGGTAGTTGGTGGTATGTACCTCAGAAGAGAAGATCTTCTACCGGGCAGGTGTTATACCCGGTAGGCCGCGGCCCAACGATGTTTCGTTGAAACTTGTAAATGAGGTTATTTTCAGGAACCTTCGCTTGCGCGATCTAGGATCTCCGATCGGCTTAGTAGCGATGTGAAGCGTCGCCACAGGTAACAATGGTCACCATGCCGGACTGCCAAACACAGGATTGCGGGTTCGATTTCCGCCTCAGACAAGTATTTATGCTTAGATTTTTGTCTGTGGTCTGGTTGTTTCTATGTAATATAAGTATATATTTATAATAGAAAGTATTTATGTATTTATACCCGTTAACTAGCAACCATAACGTAAGTCTAGTTGCTTAGCTTGGGGCTAGATGGCGCTGTGTGGAATGTCCTGCTATATTTGTTTATTATTTATTAACTTTTTCGCTAGCTTAATGCCTGAAGCAAGACAGATTGCAAGGCAAAAATAGATTAATAAAAAAAACGTGTTTAACACATGAAGGTAGTGAAGGGTTTAACATAACGCATACCACCTACCATTGACCAAGTGTGGCGAATCGACCGCCCTAAGACACTTGGCGAGTAGAGCCGTGACGAGTGCAGCGTGTCCAGCACTGCAACCCTCGCCAGCAGCCTCCAGGAACTGTTGCCGGAATGTGCCCGACAAGTGACACGCTATTATCGGGTGACATTCCTGAAATTTTACATAAGTATTAGGAAATTAAACTGCATTCGCCGCCAAACAAATTAATGCAAGACAAAACAAACTTCGCCATCTAGCCCGAAGCTAAGCAAATTGGTGGACAGACAACGGATATAATAAATATTATTATATGTCCCATATCACAAGGCTATGGAGCCTCGGACCTTAGGAAGGCGTGCCAACACGTAGATGCCCTTTACAATAACAAGTTCAATAACAAAGTGTGATGTTGACTCCAAACCGGCGATTATCCCTGTCTGCATTATAAAATGCAGCCAAGGACAACCTCCTGTTTGGATAGAGCTATTGATAACTAGCTGCGCCCCGCGGTTTCACCCGCGTAAGTCCCGATCCCGTGAGAATTTCGGGATATAAAGTAGCCTAAGTAGCCTAGTTTTAGCGTGAAGGAGTAACAAACATACATACATACACACACACAAATTCACATTTATATTAGTAGGAAGTAGAATGGTTATTATACATAGAGAAACATTTTGGTATAATTTCAAGACGAAAACCGTTCTAAGCTTATTCAAAAGGTAAAATAACACCATTGCCGTCTTTTTTTGTTACAGGCGAGAAGCATTCAGCTTTTTGCTGCTATATGAGCTACTTAGGAGCATTTTCTACACAACACAAGTCTAGTTACTTAGCTTGGGGCTAGATGGCGATGTGTGGAATGTCCTGTAATATTTATTATATTTATTTATTTTCATTATACGGATCTGGAATGTCGGCAAAATTAAATTGACTACCTTCATAAGTGTATCACAATAGTCTAGCCAAGAGAAGAAACTAGTCAGCTCTCTGTAACCATGGAATTTGTTAAACGATTTGTCTCCGAAGTCTTGAGCCACGTATCTGTAAAGAAAATATATTTTTAAAGGAAAATAATTAGAAATAGGTACGGTCGGCTGCATAATTGCAGACCCACCATAGAACTCCAAAACGGCTGTTATAAGAATGTTTTGAACACTTTAGTTTAGCTTTAGTTGAAGTTTAAAGTCTTCTAACTCAACAATTCATTCATTCTAATCATTCTAATAATAGTTATTTTCGAACTCTACCGAGGGCTGCAGTTATGCAGCCGACTGTGCAGGTGCATAAAAAAAGAGTAAAATAGGCTAATTTTTATTCCGATATTCCGGGATCAGGACTTACGTGGGTAAAACCGATTTTTTAAGTCAAATTTTTTGGCTAAAAAAACCCACGACCAAATTTTTTCATCTCCATTTTTTCATACATCCAGACAAACTGACACCGGTTAATTGTGAAAATTCTAGACTTTTTATATTTTTACGGTGAAGATAAACATCTTGATGAAACCCGCGGCGTAGTTGGCTCCAGAAGTATTGACAAGTTCTTTCCTCTGGACATGGTCAACTAAGCGTTTTGCTTCGTTATTCCTTATTCATACTCTAAGGAAATGGAATCAGTTACCTACGTCAGTTGTCTGACGCGTACATTGAACTTCAAGTCGCGAGTGAACAGGTATTTTCTAGGAAAGCGTGCTATATCTTAGGCCGCATCGTCACAGGCAGGTGTGATAGTGGTCAAACACTGACCTGCTTCTACTTGTATACGGGCTGTTTTCTGCAATCAGACCCTTTTTAATTGAGTCCTTTTTGCGTGAGGATGGAGTAGGCTTGCCCAGCACCCACTACCCTCTCAGCTTAGTTGACCATGTCCAGAGGAAAGAACTTGTCAATACTTCTGGAGCCAACTAAGCCGCGGGTTTCATTACGATGTTTTTCTTCACCGTAAGAGCAATGTCAATTAGAAATTTTATTAAGAAAATTTCATCGGTGCACGGCTGGCCGGGATGCGAACCCACGACCTTTAGAATGAAAGTCGAGGTATCTACAACTAAGCCTACGCCGCTCTTGTAACGCTGACTTATCATAAGTATAAAAAGACGAAATACTCACGCCCAAGTAATATTCAAATGGTCAACATCATTAGGGTCTACATTGGCCGGTATACATCTGTACTTTGTGGTCAGTTTGTCTATGATAGTCTCGCAGGCGGGGCTGCAGGACGTCACTAGGTTAGCTATATCGTCTTCAGGTAGAGATGAAACTATCATGATGCCTTCGCAAGCACGGAGCACTACTTGGTTATCCTATAAATAAATAGAATACTATTCAAATATTAAATCATCGTAATTTTACTGGCCACAGGAAGTCCACTGTTGAATATGGGCCTCTCCAAAGAGTTCCAAATCGATCGGTCGCATGCACTCTGCGCCTAAAGGCTTCCCGCGACCCTAATTAAGTCGTCTGTTCACCTAATCGGAGGCCGTCCCGAGCTGCGTTAAAATGTTCCAAGTAACAAAGGTGCAAAATTCACTGATCAGTGCTATTAAACTATTAACAATCGACGATAATTGGCCCTAATTGGTGCATTTATTTACACCAATCACACTGAGACAGTATCGGGTGCGTTCTGGGGGCGGGACTTTTATAATGTTCGAGTTTCTATTGCGCCATGCCACATAGAGAACGTAAAAGAATACTTACAGCACTATTTAAGTAAGACAGCAACAAATCAATAAGTAGAAATTTATCGTTGTCATCATAGATAGTTTTCTGACTGCAAGACGCATCATCACCCACTGAACAATTTGATGCACTATACTCGTTCGAATTAGTCCTTATTATTGATACATTTTGTAACGGATTCGATGGCAGTTCAACTTCAAATAAAGGGTTCTTCTTAGGCGTTTGTTTCTTACTCTTAATTGGTATTAACTTTTGTATATCTTCTGGTATTGTTAGTAGTGAGGTTTTGTCTTCTACAAATGGTGTGGTAAATATGTTTGCGAGACCAGGTTCTTTCCGGACTAAACCACATAGTGTTAGAAGGAGTTCAACTTCTTCTTTCTCGGTTGGTGATGCTGGGTTGTCATTGCATTGGATTAGCATTCTCTAAAATAAATATAATAGTCACTCTTAGCAGAACAAATAAGTAAGGTGAGGTGGTATTTTGTAGGTTACCTAATCTAGAGTTCTTAAACATATGCTCTTGTATTTGTACACATTGTGATTAACATCCCCTAGAGAGAGTTGTAAAGTTGTTCAAAGGCTGCAGACATTGGTCAAATTAGATAGTACCTCTTGCTACTTAATGGTCTCTGGGAAGTGGCTCATGCCACTTTATTTAGTAGCAAGTAATAGCGTTATTTAACGTGTTAACTATACTTAGAATAAGAAAGCTCTGAAGAATTCTGGTGGTGAATGGTTCATATAGCACAGTTGGTTAGAGCATTGCTATGGTTAAGTGCAGGTCGTGGATTCAAACCCCACCAGGAACATTGAATAATGTTAAGAAATATTATTGTTTATTAGCATTTATCATAATAATTACGAACTGTGATTTGTATTTCTTTAGTTAGTCACACAAATGCCGCCAAGCACTTAACTAGTAGGTATAATTTGGTTTAATTAAATAACGCTGTCCACTGATAAGATAAAATGGAAAACACAAATAGCCTTGCATAAATTTTAAGTAATAGGTACAGATAGCAGAATTATAATTATGTTTCACACAAATACTTGGGAGTCCGCTCAATAATAGCAAATATTTCTTGCAATGGCTGACAGGTCACCAGCCTGGGGCTCCCAGAAGCCTGTCAGTTGTGAGAGACCTGTTAACACATCTAGAACTCACCTGTAATGGCCTATGCACATGAGCACTATTAACACAGGGTTGCCTTGTTCGCCTTAACAATGCGGTACCTGTGCTAAGCGCCAAGGCTCGGGCTCCTGGAGGCCTGTCAGCAGCTGCAAGCGCTGTTAACGCATCTAATAAGCATATTGATCGCTGGACGATAGCTTCTAGGCAAGGGCCGACGGTGCCACCTTGCTGTTCCTTCTCTTCTTCCACTATTAGCTGTGTGTATAACAATGGTTTTATGTTTATTTAATGCTAGCAGTGCTCCGCGGTTTCACCCACGTAACTCCCGATCCCATGCAAATATCGGGATAAAAAGTAGCCTATGTTATTCCCATTCAATCAATGTGTCCTCTTACTAAGTTTCATCTAAATCGGTCCAGTAGTTTCAGAGCCTATTTGTAACAAATAAAAAATAATAAAATCTTTCCTCTTTATAATATTAGTATTGAAAAAGTATGTCTACTTATGTAATAGGCATTGCTAATTTAAATTTCAAAATATTATAATAATTTCATAGTATTTACTAAATGCTAATTATTTCAATTCAATAACCATAGCCTTGAATAAAACTTAGAACTAAAATATCTACTAATTTGTCGTTTTTCATAAAAAGCACCTACCAAACTATTTTTTTTTTATACTAAAGTTTTTTTTTAACTCTAGTATAAACTGGGTTATTCTTCTTTCGAATATTAGCTCTCAAACATGCCTAATTACATTGTACTCCAATATTAGCTCTATCCATTTTCTATGGATTTAGAGGGATGTTGAAGAAGAGGATCACCTAAGAATGGATGGATAGACTGTGAGATATGGGGATGTGAACGATGAGATGATGGCTAATAGGGGAGAATGGAAGAAGACGTATTGCGCCAACCCCAAATAAATTGGAACAAGGGCAGGCAGAATAAGGATATTGACAATGAAAAAAAAGGCTTTAAGGTCAAGAGCTCATGCAAGTTACCTGCAACATTTGGTGTAAATGATGAGGTATCCTAGTATCTTCAATGTGAACTTTGATAGTATCGTCATAATTTTGGTAGAAGTTTAATATCATTTTCCAATGATATTCGAAATCTTCGAGCCGCGTCGGAGGCGGAGCCAGCTGAAATAAAACCTCTATTATCGCACCGACGAGTTACCTTGGCATAATAGTGATTAGTTTTATTGAATTTTACAAAAATCTACGTACGACGTCCGCAGCAGTTTGGAGGACATCTGAGAACCTGCTCAGCATATTGGCACGCAAGTAGACACGGATTTGGGTTAGGTCTCTCGGATTTACACGATTCTAAGCCATTTTTGCTAAGTTTTATGCGAGAAAATGATTTTTCAGAAATTGAAAACAATCTACAGCAAAGCAATGATTTTGACATTGACGTATCGGTTTTTTTTTTCATTAGTGATAGTGGTTTCCAGAATTAAAAATTGACTAACTAAAATGCCGATTTTAAAAACCGAAGTCTGCACTAAATCAGATGTCTAAATTCACATTATTTTCAATGTCAATTTTTGTAAATATACTACTACTGTCAGTGTCATTAGAAATTTTCACATTTAGACTTGCCAATTGCGTAAAATTCATACAGTTCTTGGACCTTTTGGCAATCCCAAGAGGATAAATTTTATGGACTGCATCTCGAAACGTAATTTTGATTCACCGCTTGGAACCATACTAGCTTGGAACGGAGTACATAACAGAAAGTAATAATGAAGATAAAACAGGGGCTCGCCGGACTTGCCTCTTGGTTGCATTTGCATTTGATGTTGGTTGCTTGGATTATCGTCCCTACCTAGGAACATCTTCTACGCATGGTAGCATCCTTGATTTCTTTTCACAACGCGTTCCGTTCTTAATATAATTTTAGGTCTTTTATCATAGTAAGCACATAGTAAGTCACCACCACACCGCGACCGTGTCGATATTTTATTGAAGTTATCGTAACTTTGATTAAAAGTCTATGGTAACACTGATAATTCCGTTTTTCCATAGGAAATGGAAAAATTGCGAAACAAAAGTTGTGAATGACTCGACTCGTACGCACGCAGTGATAATGATATCGTTTTTATAAATAAATAACAAAGCCCTCTTATCAGTAAACTCGTCGATACAATGTCGTCGTTCGTAAACCATCGAGAAGACAGTTCCGCTAGTGTTGAAGACGCGACAACAAAAGATGGTGTTACGTATTATAAAATTAAAGTTAAAGTGGGTCCAGTATGTTGGGACGTGTATCATCGGTTCAGTGATTTTGTAGAAGTTCACGACAGACTCGTGGCTGACTATGGAGTCGCGAGAGAACTTTTACCACCGAAGAAAGTCATACGAAATAAGACTCCGAAGTTCGTGGAAAAAAGGCGCGATGCCTTGAATGAATACTTGAAAAATGTGTTCCACTTTCTAAGGCTGAATATGCCTTCCGTATTCGCTCATTTCTTAGACTTCCATTTGTATGATATATATTTTTTACTACAAGATTTGGCTAAGAAATTATTCCTGGAAGGTGATAATCTGTTGTTGAATGAGAAGTCTCACAAGTTTACCCCTTTAGAGGTATGTAATTTAATTATAAACTTGTTTTGTGCCTGCATGAATAGATTCAATGACAGTATGAGTCAGAAAACTATAAATTACAGCATATTCCTATGTACAATTTTGTTTAATGTATTCAATTTTCAAGGTTTATCATTGCTCAAACTGTGCTAATATGAAAATGGTATTTTGTATGATATCATTGATGACCTTAGTTATGCGATGGGTAAACACCAGCCTGTGACACATTAGGTACTCGTTTGATTTCTGCCGTGAAATATTTGTATGATCTACATAATTCCATATTTCAAGCCAGCTAACTTATCATAAATTAGCTCAAAATAATATAGCTCTACGATTTCTAGCTAATTATTTTTCCAGGTCCTAATCCCATAGTTTTAGGGTTCCGTACCAAGGTAAATAAAGGAACCCTTACAAGATTACTTTCTTGTCCATCTGTCTGTGTGTCCACTGATTTTCTCAGGAACGGGTGAACCTAGCAAGTTGAAATTCATACCAGATACTGAGATCTATAGTCTCTATTATTTATTTTTATTTCTCTTACCTCTACGTTACTATGTTATTACTAAGAATACAAATCGTGTGAGATTAAAAAGTTTAATTTCCAACTACATGCAATTAGTAAACAACTCAATTTGTACAATGTACGGCGGCTGCATAATTGCGGACCCACCGTAGAGCTCCAAAACGGCTGTTATTGGAATGTTTTCAACACAAGCAAGATTTTAGGTACCTGGTTTAGTTGAAGTTTAAAATCTTTTAACTCGTGAATTTATCAAACAAAAATTTTAGAATTAAATCATGCCAATAGTTGTAATTTATGAACTCTACCGGGAGCTGCAATTATGCAGGCGACTGTACATGTAACCCTGTTTTCTGAAATTAGACCTCTATAGTTCCTTTTGTGTGTGGTTCCACTTGTAAGGGGGGGGGGGGGAACCAGCCCAGCTCCTCCATAAATTTTGCCACTAGATGTGGTTTCTCAAAATTTTTTGGAAAACTAATGCAAGTTTAAATTTTTTATTTCCAGCTTCATGCAATAAGCGAACGACTCAAAGTAGCCTGCCCTCCCACCGAGAAGCAAGACCAAATGTACGACTTCAGCCACGTCCTCGACTTCTGTTCCCAAGTCCACTCTCTCAACGTAGAAGGGAGTTATGAGAAGCTCGGAACCAGTAACATAGTGCCGAATGAACTGCTGTTCGATCTAGTTCCATTTAAGACACTCATGCATTTGAAGGTCATTGGGGTACCAATGAAATGTATACAAAGTGTTGGTAAGAGTTTTTTACTGTTAATAATCAACCCACCATAGAGTTCTAGAATTACTATTGGAATGTTTTTATTCTAATAATAATTATCTAATAAGTTCATGAGTTCAAAGACTTTAAACTTGAACTTAGTAAGACCCTAGAATCTTGCTTGAGTTAAAAACATTCTAAAAATAGCAGTCTTGGAGCTCTATGGTGGCTCTTCAATTCTAACACTGACTGTATTTTTACTTGTATACAGTCTGTTTTCCGCTACTAGACCACTTAAGTTGGGTCTTTTTTGCGTGTGTACGAAGTAAGCTTGTCCCAGCACCTACTACTCCTCTGCTTAGTTGACCGTGTCTAGAGCAAAGATCTGTCTTGTCAATCTAGAGCCAACTAAGCCGCGTGTTTTATTACGATGTTTTTCTTCATCGTAAGAGCAAAGTCACGTCAGTAGCGCACGTAAATTTTTCTCAAGAAAAGATTCATCAAAATCGGTTGATAAACAAAGAAGAAGATGCGCGAACATCCATAAAAAAAATACATACCTACAACTGAATTGAGAACCTCCTCTTTTTTGAAGTTGATTAAAAATCGTTAGGATATTTCGGATTCAAACCCACAACCTTCTGAATGAAGTCGAGGTATATACCACTAGGCCAACACTGGTCTAGGACATAAGCTATTCGCTACCCGATCCCGGAATGAAGCGCCGGGTGCAACTGGTCTTTTACTATCTTACTAATAAAGAAAGATTTGATTGTTTCGAATGTTTGCATTGAATGAATAGGCTCCGAAACTACTAGACCGATTTTGATGAGACTTGGTTAGAGGATCCATTCATTCATTGGGAGTGTCATAGGCTCCCAATGAATAATCAAAGGCATTTTATCCCGATATTCCCACGGAATCGGGAGTTACGCGGGTGAAACTGCGGAGCGATGCAATAATTATATTAAACTAGCTACGCCCCGCGGTTTCACCCGCGTAATAATTTTCTGCGCAACTTTCTTATTTTTTTATTTCATAAGAACCTTCTCCTGATAATAACAAACAGACCAAAAAAAGAATTGGCCAAATTGGTCTAGGCGTTGTTGAGTTATGCGCTTACCAACACATTTTGCGATTCATTTTTATATTATAGATGTTTGATTTTCCAGGCAGCCTCCGTGAGACACTGGTAACTCTATCAGTGTTCATCGCAAGTGTCAGCTCATTGAACGAGTTCCTGCTTGTCGATGTCCTGCATAAAGAGCCCTCAAGTATTGTCGATACAGTGGTAAGATATAAATAATATTGTAGAACATTTTACACCATAAAGCTCCAAGCTAAGCAAAATTTATATTATGGTGGCCAAACAACGGATAGAATCAGAAACAAATATCTGAACATTAATACTTGTTTGAGGCGGGAATCGAACCCGCACCCTGTTGCGTTGCAGGCGGGTGTTCACTATACCAATATTATAAAGGGGAAAGTTTTTCGGGTTTTTTTTTTGCGAATAACGTTTAACAGATATGATCCGAAACGACTGCACGGATTTTGATGAAATTTAGAATGAGGATACATTGATTCATTGAGAATAACATAGGCTACTTTTTATCCCGATATTCCCACGGGATCGTGAGATATGCGGATGAAACCGCGGAGCGCTGCTAGTACCCTAATCTATACTTATATTATAAAGCTGAAGAGTTTGTTTGTTTGAACGCGCTAATCTCAGGAACTACTGGTTCGAATTGAAAAATTCTTTTTGTGTTGGATAGTCCATTTATCGAGGAAGGCTATAGGTTACTTTTTATCCTGATATTCCCACGGGATTGGGAGTTACGCGGGTGAAACTGCGGAGCGCTGCTAGTTAAAATATGTATGTATAACACAAACGACCTATTTAGATAGTATTAATACAAACTTGTTAGAATTTAGATAAAATGAGAACTGCACGTGTCGGGGCCGGCTGGCTGTGAGGTCATATTTTGATAACGGGTTCTAATAATTTAATTAATTAAATAATATGAAATAGATGCATTTGTTGTTTGGAATTCAAAATGACAATGCATTAAGGCATAGAGATAAAATAGTTAATAATTAAATTACGTGCGCTAAGAAGGCTCCAGAAGTATTGACAAGTTCTCTCCTCTGGACATGGTCGACTAAGCTGAAAGGGTAGTAAGTGCCGGGCAAGCCTACTCCATCCTCACACAAAAAGGACCCAAATAAAAAGGGTCTAATTGCGGAAAACAGCCCGTATACAAGTAAAAGTAGAATAGTTAATAGAAACTACATCAGTTTTTATTAGCAACTAGCAAACCCGGCGAACTCCGTTTCGCCACCAGATTTTCCTAAATTTCCTTTGCTATAAACCTCACGGAGCCCGAGACCTTTCCAACGAATGCAAAACCGTGTAAATCGGTTCGTGCGTTCTGGAGTTATAGCGTCAGGAAGGAAAACCCGACTTATTTTTATATATTAGATTAAACATAGAGGCGTGGTCGGCGCTAGATGGCACTGTGTGATATATCCTACAATATTCATTTTTAATTAACTAGACTTGTGTTACGGTGACCAAATAATTAATCAAATACTTACCGGCGCTCTCTATATACATACAAACGTAGTCGACTGTTTCCTCCCTGGATAATGACCCTATCCTCTTAACGAAATATTCAGTTTTTAATTAGGGTGACAGATGGCCCTTATTAACCGCAGGTACCTTTAAGTCACCCTAATTAGAGATACTAATTTAAGCTACCTATATGAACTCCCCTAGAAATATCCAGATAAAAGTGTTAAGGCGGCTTATGCTGCCAAACGCAACGCGCCAGAAATACCCGTCGCTTACAACTAATATTGTTGATTGTAACGTATGTGTTTTGTTTGTCTCAAAAGTACTGAGATGGTTTAGGTGAGGTAATCTATAAAGATTAGATATTTTGGGGTAATTTGAGAGGAAAATTCCTTGTCATTTCAAAGCTAGACTAGTTTTCATTCTTTATTTTAGAATAGCTTCAAAACTATAGAGAATTTTTGGCTTAAAGTCACACAAAAATGTCGGTAAAGATCTCACCTATAATTCCATCTCAGCACTTTTGAGAAAAACATAACACATTCGTAACAATCAACAATTTTTATCAACGAAGGCGATCGGTGCCTGTAGTAACTATTAAGTAGGCTGTGTACCAAGGTCGTTGGCGCATGGACCCCCCTTAACACAATTATTTTCTCTTACAGAAATGGAAGAAACTATCTCTAATCAATTTCGCGAGCAACAACATCGAAAACATAGATTGGGCCATCAAACTTGTACCAAAACTTCAAAGCCTAAGCCTGTCTTCAAACCGTCTAACAGAGTTATGCGATGTATCCTGCCTTCACGAACTACGATACCTAAACTTATCATTAAACAATTTCTCTACTTGCATCGATTGGCACGCTAAAATAGGCCAAATCGTTAAGATAGACCTATCTCAAAACAAAGTATTATCCCTAAAAGGTTTCTCTAGGCTTTACTCTCTAGTTAGTCTAGATCTGAGCTGCAATTTCGTCGAAGACGTTGAAGAAATCCAGCATATATGTAACTTACCGTGTTTAGAGTATCTATGGTTAACCGCTAATCCTGTAGCTTCGACCATAGATTATAGAGTGAAGGTTTTGGAGCAATTTAATTCACGTATGACGGAGCTGTGTTTGGATAATGAGAAGGCTTCAGAGAAAGAGTTGGATACAGCTCGAGTGCTGCAAGCTTTGAGAACTGTTAAGGAGGGGAAGACGCCGAGTTTTATGCAGAATAATAATACGAGTCATAGTTTTAATAGGAGTTGACAATAATGTTGTTTTTTTTAGAGAAATGATCATTTGAAAGTTAGGCTATGTGCGCACTATGCGGTTCGGTGGGATGCGGAAAGATAGAGAGACATATAGATCAACACTTTAGTGCACCATAAAAACAAAACACAATTAATTCTAACGTACGAAAATATGTAAATATGAGAACATGTATATGCTCTGCGTTGCGGCTGTCCGACCGCTTCTAAAAAGTCATTTGTTCCTAATTCGAAACCACGACGATTTAAGAACATTTTTTTTAAATGCCACTTTTCTCGTTAATTGTATCAAAAAAAAAACAAATAAATACAGGTGTTCATTATTAAAAAAATATAGTTTTAGAACGTCGATTTAGCGGATATAGCGGTGCTCTTACCAACCCACTCAAATTGACGACCCTGTGCTTTAATTTAAATATTTGAAAATAAATGGCTACCAGTAGCGTAGCGTTGGGGGAAGTCCGGACCGCCCCGGGCGCCACCGTTAGGAAGGCGGCAAAATTGGAAAAAAATCTTTAATGCGGTCAGACAGACAATTAATTTTTGAAGATACAGTTCTTGCAAATCACGAGTCACTACGCATCTCCATATGGTTTTGAAATAAATATTTTTCGCTCAATTCTTTTTTATCGTTACGTTTTTTCTCACAAACACCAACATTATTATTTTAATAACGTCAGAACGGCGGCATATTTCCAACATTATAATTTTGATGACGTTATAAGGGCGGCAAAATGTCAACATTATTTTTTGTAAGATGTCAAAAGGGCGGAATATTATGCCTCCGCCCCGGGCGACAGTGACCCACGCTATGCCCCTGATACCTACCCTGTAGTTTACCATTACGGCTAGCCGCAATCGCAACCGCATAGTGGGTAGTCTAAAGATTATGGAAGGAAGGACGAAAAAAATTCATTTGGATCAAAATAAATCACCTGGTGTGATACCCATAGTAAAATAATATGTAAGTGTAATGTTTTGTGATCATTTTTATTTTATGTTTTGACATGATAATTTTCAAGTCCTAAAGGATGATTTACGAGCTTATTACAGCTATAAAATATTAAGGGAATTTCGCGCGCGAAATCCATTTATTTAACCGATTTCAAAAAAAGGAGATTCACATATTCGTCGCGTATTTTTTTATGTATGTTCACCGATTATTAAAAAGGTATTAAACAAAAGTTTTCGAGGAATCGTAAATATTTGGATTTTATTTTAAGTGTAATTTTTTTAATAAAACCATAATCAATAAACTTTTATTATTCATACGCGGCGAATTGAAAACTTCCACCTTTTTTTAAGTCGGTTAATCACACTCCGTATTAAATTTCGGAAGCGATTCGTCTTTGGAAGTAGCTAATTTAGACCCGAAGCTCTTTGTTTGCTTTTGTTTTATAAAAATAGTATTAACATTAAAGTATTAATCGCCTTCAAAAGGTCGAAAACAATAACCTATCTGTTGGCTACTGGAGGTTAAAATGTGTCATTTGCGGTGTTGGCTTAGTGGTAGATACCTCGACTTTCATTCTGAAGGTCGTGGGTTCGAATCCCGGCCGGCCGTGCACCAATTGTGCGCTAATTGACATTGCTCTTACGGTGAAGGAAAACATCGTGATGAAACCCGCGGCTTAGTTGGCTCCAGAAGTATTGACAAGTTGGACATGGACATGGTCGACTAAGCTGAGAGGGTAGTAGGTGCTGGGCAAGCCTACTCCATCTTCACGCAAAAAGGACCCAATTAAAGAGGGTCCAATGGCGGAAAACAGCCTGTATACAAGTACAATACATTCGAAAAAAACCGGCCAAGTGCGAGTTGTACTCGCATACAACATTGTACTTTTCGTACAATGTGGAACCTTACTTAAATATTTTTTAAAACAGAAAAACATAATATGTCAAATTTTCAACAGTCTAGCTATCACGGTGACAGACAGACAGATGGACAGACAGTGAAGTCTTAGTAATAGGGTCCCGTTTTTACCCTTTGGTTAGGAAACCCTAAAAATTACAGATTAAGCCTTGGTAGCTGATAGATAGGTTATTACTTTCGACCGTAAGACACCCACAGAAGATGGGATAATCCTATTATATGCCTGGGGCAATTATATTATACCTAATAATAAGAATAATTATTGTGATTGGTTTAGGGTACCTACTATGTAAAAACTATTTAATATGTGATGACTTATATAAATGTATCTATATAACATTAAGGTGTTTTATTTTACATAATAATGAAAAAAAAAATAGCAATTTAGAGTGCATATTATAGGGGCTTTATGGGACGACAAAATGTTTTGACTTAAGATTTTCATCGTTACGTCTCTGGCAAAATATTAGCGTGTAAGGCATAGAGGGGAACTAAATGTTTTTAATTAATGTTCTAAATTCTCTGCATTACATAAAATTTTAAAATTTAGTAGCTACCATACCATAACACAAGCCTAGAAGCTTAGTTTGGAGCTAGATGGCGCTGTGTGGGTTGTCCTGGAATATTTATTTATTTATTCTTATTACATACATTTAAATTAAAAGCAAAGATTAATATTTACATAATTTATTACACTTTCACTTAATCGTTAACACTTTCACATGTTTAATTAAAAAAAAAAGTAAAAGTAACATTGCATGATTTCTAAGTACTTAAAGTACCAAAAACTCCTAATTTTATCGTAATGTCTTTTTAATTAATTGTTATTTCACTACAAACGGAACGGTTTTTTTATTCGTTCCTAATTCTTGAAGCTTTGGTCTAATTGATTTCATTTTAAATTTTCATACCGGGGGCTATGAAAATTTTAATACCAAATAAAAAAATGCAGTAACGTATTTTTGAATTCTTAGAAACACCGCTACTATATTGTGGTTTATTTTTTAATTCATAAATATTAAGATATACTAGATAATAATGTTATGAATGTGAAAGTTTGTGTGTTTGTTACTCCTTCAAAAACTACCAAACCGATTGCTATGAGAAACCAGGTATGTTAAGTTAACACATATTCCCACGGAATTAGGACCTAAACGCAGGGCATAGCTAGTCTATACAAATTTTATAAAGAGGAAATATTTGACTGTTTGTTTGCATTGAATATGCTCGGAAACATTTATTCATTAGGAGTAAACTTTTTATCCCGATATTCCCACGGGATTGGGATTTACGCGCGTGAAACCGCGAGGTGATTCTAGTAATATATAAAATGAAGATCTTTATGTGTGATGGATGGAAAAAAACTAACATAAACATTAAAATCTTAATATCAAAGTAGCATCAAAACTAAATTACCATTAACATAAGGTAAAACAGTTAAATATTCCAAAAAAAATATAGGATTTTAGCAACAAATAACTGTGTAGAGTACATTTCCAATTGGCATAGTATATTTTTTTTATATCTTATACAAATAAGATACTGCGGACAATAATAATTATTTTAATTACTTAGATAATTATTGCTACAAACTATATAGTTATCGTTAAAAACGAATTAAGTAACAATCAATTAATTTCAAATAAAATATTTCAAAATTAATTGGAATGTTATTTATTTTAAATAGCAGTTATTTTTTAATCATCGATCCGGATGCACGCGAAATTGATTATCTAGTTTTTTTTTGTAATTACAAAGCATAATTAAGGTTTTTAGTAGTTGGAAAATGCTGTAGTCCGTAAAAATAACTTTACATTTTGAATTATAACTATTTAGTAATTTTTCCCGGGTTTTATTTATCCGGCTTTTTTTCTTACTTCAACTTTTCGACATTGTTGCAATAGTCATGTTCGCGAGGAGATTGACCCGGGAAAATAACTACTATTAATACAAACTGTGTGAGTTTAAAATGTTTATCCCTAAATAACTTTGAAATTTTTTTTGAAGTTTACTCCTTATCGATTTCAATAAAAGCCCCCGGCAAATTTTATGGGTAATTAAAATATAACGTTAACAAAAAGCGTTAAAAAGGGGCTTCAGTTCATTTTACCTTTAAACAAAGAAGTAGGATTTGCTAAAGACGTTAGTACACAAATACTCCAGTTGCGTACTATTTGTATGAATTTCGCGCGCATCCGTAAATCATCTCTAGGCCAGCACCATATCAACATAGTAACTAATGAAAATATTTCTAATTACTTGGGTAAATTATTAAAATGCATTAATAGCTTCTAAGTTTTTAACTTAAATATAAGTAGGTATGTATGTTATGTCTTTGCTAGTAAGCGCCCCGCGATTTCTACTGTCTGTTTTTTGATAAAAACAATCATCGAAAATCTTCATGCATGTTGAAATATAAAGAAAGCAATTAGATAATAATTTTATTACTTATAGATGTATGGACAAATGATACAAAAATCGGCCAAGTGCGATTCGCGCACGAGTTCCGTACCATTATATTGTTTTTAATTTACCAAACATTTAAAAAATTTTCAAGATATGGCAACACCGTAATTGGCAGTAGACTTTAGCTAATGGTGTTGTCACATTTTATAAATTCCTCACAGCTATAAATTTCCCATATTAAAAAAATATATTTTTCATATTTCCTTTTTTATATACTCTTTTGGGTTATGATAATTACAAGATGTTTTAATTTGTTACACACTATATAGTTCTATTTTTAATCTACTTTATTATGTTTTTTTGGTCAAACAACATTGAAATAAGTCATAAGGCTTATTATGACTTTTTGCACAGCGATTCAGCGGTTTTTTACAATTCCTTTGTAAGTGAAACCGCGGGGCACACCACTACTATTATAATAATTATATAATAAAATATGTATATAAAGTCAAGCAGCAACCATAGGCGGTAAATTGAAATGGTAACTCTCATCTGTCTGTTCGAAGAGCGGCGCACGCGCACGGACTCCGCTCGCTGTAGGACGCAAGCACGGATCTACGCTTAACATTAGCTTCAGTACTTCCGTCTGTAAACAAAATAATAAAATAAATTAAATAAATAACACAAATTAATTTTTCATTATTTTTCCTAAAATAATATAATATTCAAGTCATGACTGATATATCAACGAATAGCTTTAATCGCTGGTCCCAGAGTTCCAGAAACATGAAAGGAAGGTGGGTATAGGAATTCACTAAGAAAGGGTTCTTCGAAATTCCACCCCTAAGAGTGTGATTGGCGAGCGAAGTCGTGGGCAGAAGCTAGTAAATAATAAGTAATTTGTTAGATAAATTAAAAATCCGGTTGAACCGATTTCAACGAAACAATGAAATGAAATAAGTGAAAGTACATTTTCGTAGGACTAATTTTCTTTTATTCCTAGATTTTACGTCAAAAAATATCCAAAAATAATAAAAATACTAGATATAGTAGGTATTTTGTGTCGGCGGGCCGCGTGTATTTATCTGCGACGGTCAATGAACTCGCAGCCACAATTGACCACGAGTCCCATTTTCTTTTTTAATTTAAATTAAAAAAAAAAACACAATTTTTGTGCCTTTCCACCGTCAGCGACCTACAGGTGGGTCGGAGATTGTATACGCAGGAGTTTTAGGTATGTGAAGGAATTAAGAAACTTCTATATTAAACTACTCAATGCCCTCACCTCATTAGGATACTTCTGTTGAAAGTTCTGCGGGTACTTCTCACTGCGCAGCCGCAATAGGCACGTCACACGTTCGCTCTCCGTAGCAAAGGGCTGCAGCAACTCGAACAGTATCAGGCCTAGTGAGTAGATGTCCACTTTGTAACTGTAGGGTCTGCCGGCTTGTTGTTCCGGCGACATGTATAGGTGGGTTCCTGGGAAATAAATGTTACTTGGTAAGTGTGTATTGTATAAAACTCATCATCCTGATAAGTGTGTTTAGTATAAAACTTATAATTTTGTAAGTGGATTTAGTATAAAACTTAAATTTTGATTAGTATAAAACCATGGTAGTTTAAAATACTATATCCTGATAAATATGTCAAAAACTTAATATTTTAATAAGTAGGTCTAGTATAAAAATCATCAACATGATATGTGTGTATTGTATAAAATCACTAACTTGGTAAGTGTATCTAGTATAAAACTTATACTTTGATAAGTTGGTCTTGTATCAAACTTTATAACTTGATAAATATCTTTTATAGAACCTGTAATTGGCTATCTGTTGTTAAATTTTGCAAGTACATAATAATTTTTGAAGTTCCGAATAAATAAACTTATAACTTATGTGTGTCTAGCATTAAATAAGTGTATTTAGTATGAAAGTCATCAACTCGTTAAGTGAGTCTAATATAAAACTTATAATAAGTGTATTGTATGAAACTTGTAACTTGGTAAGTGTATCTAGTATAGAACTTACCAACTTGATAAGTGTGTCTAGTATAAACATCGACAACAGAGGTTCCTTCATCTTGCGACGTATCCCCCATAGCGGTAACAAGTCCGAAATCTCCGACTTTAACTTTTCCATCCAAAGCAAAAAGTATGTTGCTGGGTTTCAAATCCCTATGGATAAGTCCCGCTAAATGGACGTATTCTACTGCTGATACTATTTGTTTGAATAGGTGTTTGGCCTGGAATAAGAAGTTTAATAAATAGCTAGAATTAAAGACCGAGCGAGAGAAGCGTCTTTGCTTCGAGTCTGGCAAAATTTGCTTTCCTACGTCAATCACATATGTTTGTTAGTACTCCTCTACAGGTTTTATTTTTCAATCGATCTGGATGAAACTTGGTTTGAAGGTTTTTATACTTTTATTTGACGTTGGGGTTTTTTGGTCAATAGTCAATAGTCAAAGTCATTTATTCAAGTATTTTTTTCATCTCATCATCTTAGCACTTTATTTTTGTAAATTATATGTACTGTAAAAATATGTTTTATCACAGTTGCTCATAAAGTGGATCTTATTCAACGGCTTTTAGGCTCATAATCCAACATATTATGCACGCGTGCGTTTTACATTGCCAACCTAGTGCTATAAAGTTATTCCGATAAGTTAAATACGTATCTTACTGCTAATTACATGTTAGGTAGGTGAAACATTTCTTAATTTATCTGGGTTATACTGTTTTGATGTATAAAAAAAGGTAGGTACCAAAGAGTTTTTTAGCTAGCAAAAATGGTTGTCTCTAAAGTCGGTTTACGAACGAAAATTTTACGTGATAATGACTTAGAAAACGATTAAAAATTGAGTTGTTTATTTTTTTGTTTTTTCTTTACTTAAATAATAATATGTTGTTTTTCCGTACCATTGTATTTTGTTCTTAACCCCCGACGCAAAAACAAATAGAAAAAACCCTAAAAAATATTGTATGTCAGACGAGGCTGTATAGGTTAAAAGTCTTTAGCCTGGTCTTTCCGGAACATAATTAACAAAAAAATATTGCCTTAAAAAATGTAAACATAGACTTATCACAAATATTTTGTTAATTATTATTTTGTTTTCTTTTCAAGTCTTTTCTTTTATTCGCAACTGTGCTAAAAAACGTACGATATACGTGTGGAATTGATCTTTACATCTTGGCTTCTTTAACACGCTCGCTGCCGCTCGCGCGTCATAAACCGCCTCTATGCAAAGATCAATTTACCACACTTATATCGTAATGTAATATTAACGTTTCGAATAAACCATGTTTTTTCTCATACTGGTGAAGATCTAATGATGATCAAAATGCATTTCTTAGATTTCTACGAGTGAAATCGGCGCTTAAACTACTAGGTAGGGATTGCTGGAGCACACTTGAAACCACCTTCTCACTTAAAACTCGTCAAAGTTCATGCTTGCTTATCATGCCGTCCTTTGTAACATTTAGATTTAAGCTTTGTTTTCTATTTTATTGATTAATTTAATTTATTATGTTTAATGTAATTTAAAAATGGTGTTTACAATAAATAATTAATCTATCTATCTATCCAGTAGCGTATGCAAACTCACTTACCTTGTCATATCTCATCGTGTCAGTCCGATTGTCTCTCAACCAATCGTGCAAGCTATCCCTGCGACATAGTTGCATCTGTATATAAAGATACATGTTGTGCGCCGGTTCTACAACCATGTCCAATGACCAGTGGCGAGTGTGGCCTTTCTGAGGAAGAGAAAGAGAAGAATATTTGTATGGGCGTTGATTTAGTCACAGTCTAAAGAAATCTTCATGTCTTCTCTCGATTGGTATGTATATGTTTTATTCCACGATATGGCGTTCTGTGTAATCCTCGATTTCTTATAAATACATATATAATAAATATTGCAGGACATTCCACACTTCGCCGTCTAGCCCAAAGCTAAGTAACTAGACTTGTGTTATGGGTGCTAGATAACCGATGAACTACATATGTACTTTTCTTTTGTAAATATATACTTATAATACATAGAAACAACCAGACACAGACAAATATCTAAGCATAAATAGGTACTTGTCTGAGGCGGGAATCGACCCGCAACCCTGTGTTTGGCAGTCATGGTGACCATTGTGCCAACTAGGTCGTCTAACATATGGGTCAAAAACATAACCCTCGCTTTTGGCCTCGCCGTACGACTACGCCATTTGTTCCCGACGGAACAAATGGCGCCGAATGAGTATGCCAAGTGCTTAATTAGGGTTTGTTTTTATATTTGTTACTTCTTAAAGCATTTTCGCATTTTACCGCGTAAGAACATCTTCCGCGGTACCCAATAAAGAGCCCACCATTGGCTTTTAGTGGAATTTAAAAGGCACACACACTCACCTTCTTTTTATGGTTACTACTTTCAGTCTTTTTATATCCATCGCATTCTTTAACTCTTTCTAATCTTTTATCATATGAATTATTCTTCGCTTCAGAATAACCCGAGCTTATTCCTTTAGAATGACCTGTATGACCTTTAGAAGGGTCAACGTGACATCCAGAACTGATTCCTTGACTTGTATGACCTTTGGAAGGTTCAATTTGACATCCAGATTGTGCGTGACCTTTAGAATTTTGACCTTTGACACTGAGCTCGATATCGTCCGGGTTCCCGAATACAATGAAAGAATCATCGTCTGTCGGTATATTTTTTGATAATGTGTTTGGTGTGGTGACTTCGGTGCTGTGTTTCGGTGATTTTGTTGGAGATTGCTTTGAGTGTTCGTGGTCGAAGACAATGCTTATTGAGTCGTTGCAGCTTAGTGATCTAGAATAGAAAAATAAAACACTATATTTTTATTTGTAACTTAATTTTTTCTTGTGCTTGTGATGTTTTAATTTTGAATTTTGGCACAATTGTCACAATGCCGGACTGCCAAACACAGGATTGCGGGTTCGATTCCCGCCTCAGACAAGTATTTATTTGTGGTCTGGTTGTTTTTATTATTAGTGTATATTTACAAAAGAAAAGTATATAAGTAGTATATCCGTTGTCTAGCACCCACAATGACAGTCTAGTTACTTAGCTTAGAGCTAGAGTGCGATGTGTGGAATGTCCAGCAAAATTTATTTATTTATATTTTACTAGCTTTTGCCCACGACTTCGTCCGCGTAGAAGTCGATAGAATGTTTATCTTTAATTTGAAGTACACCAAGGAATCACGTAGTCCCATACGAATTTTGCCCCTCTTTTTCACCCTGTAAGGGGTTGAATTTCTAAAAATCTTTTCTAATCGGATGCCTACGTCATACAAAGAACACACCCTCCAAGTTTCAGGTCTCTACGATGAGTGGTTTAGGCTGTGCATTGATCCGTCAGTCAGTCATTCAGGACAAAGCATTTTATATGTATAGAAGACTAGCAGCGCTCCGCGGTTTTACCCGCGTAACTCCCGATCCCGTGGGAATATTGGGATAAAAAGTAGCCTATAGCCTTCTTCGATAAATGGCCTATCCAACACAAACAACGAATTTTTCAATTCGAACCAGTAGTTCCTGAGATTAGCGCGTTCAAACAAACAAACAAACTCTTCAGCTTTATAATATATGTTTATAAGATTAAAAGAAATTACCTGAGTCTTTTAGAAGGTTCATGAAACCTGTTGTCAAAGTCCAGCGCCTCAATACAGTCGTCGATCGGTCGTTGCAAGTTAAGCAACACGCTCCCGGGTTTGCCTGCATCCTTGGGGTTATTTGATGGTAACGGAGGCGAAGTCGCTGTGTATTCGTCAGACATTGCTAAGGACACGTCGCTTAGTTCCCTAAAAAAGAAATGATTGATACATTAAGAGGAATTAACTAATCGCTTTTTTTCTCGCGATTACGTCTGCTGTTTGTACAATTTCGTAGTTAATAAGAATTCTCGTCCTTTTTGTTATTTTCAATGTTTTGTGTTTTGTACAAATAAAGTGTTTATCTATCTATCTGCATAGGGTTTGAAGTTTCCAAAATACTTTCTTACTGGACACTTATGTCATAATAGCTGTACGCCTTTTAGACTAATCCTTCCATTGATATTATAAAGATTTTTTTGTTTGTTTGTAACGAATAGGCTTCGAAACTACTGGACCGATTTAGATTAAACTTGGTGTGTAGATAGCTGGAGACCTGGATTAACACATACTTTTTATGCCCATATTCCCACGGGATCCGGAGTTACGCGGGTGAAACCGTGGAGCGCTGCTAGTTAGTCTATACATAAAAAAATTAAACTCCACACTGACTGATGTATCCAACTCATAGCTCAAACCAATGGATGAACCAATACATTGATTAATTGGAAATCATTTTTATCCCGATATTCCCACGGGATCGGGAGTTACGCGGGTAAAACCGCTGAGCTCTGCTAGTAGTTAAATAAAAACAAAACACGAGGACATTGTTACCACATTACCTTGTCCACATCTGATCGCGCTGGTGTTGCCAGAGCGGAGGCGGTTGTTCCACCCATGCGTTGAAATACCGGACAATGTGCTCGTGTTCTAGTTTGGCCAGAGCTCGGACTTCACGCAGCATCCGTTCACGTTTCTTTTCCCTAAAGAACATAGTTAAAATATGATCGAAATTGAAACAAAAGAAACAGAAATCTATACCATCAAAATTTTGCATCAAAATCGGTCCAGGTGTTTCAAAATCAAGGATCAAGATTTTTTACTGTGCAATTGATTTACGGTCGGAGTCAGAATTGAAGACCCGGCGCAGAGTTCCAAATAAATTTATATATTGCAGGACATTCCACACATCGTAATATACATACAGACACCCGATTACAAACAAATATCTGTACATAATACTAGTTTAAGGCGGGAATCGAACCCGCAACCTTTTGCGTCGCAGGTGGGTGTTTACCCTTCGAACCACTGGTTGTACCACTCAATTAAAATATTCCTAAAAAAGCTAACTATACAAACTTTTTTGTTTAAGGCGGGAATCGAACCCGCTGCCTTCTACGCCGCAGGCAAGTGCCCTTCGGACCACTGGTTGTAACATCAATCAATTTGAAAAACGTAAATAAGTAAATTAAAACAAAAAAAAAATATTCGTAAACTAGCTGTCCTGGCAAAAAGTTGTTTTGCCATTAACAAAAAAAAAAATAAAGGAAGCAAAAATAGATGTTGTTCGATCCTCAGACCTAACGAATATACACAAAAATATTCACCTCTGGCCACATTGGCAAATGAGATTCACAACCAGTTGCCAAAGAAGAACTAACATTCTTGCTACCTACTCAACCAGTTGCCGGTTCGGCCGTTTAGGTAGAGTTTGGTAACTAACACCGCGACACGAGAATCTCATACAGGGTTATTGGTAATTATACTAGCAAACTGTTGAGGGCTTCTTCTGTGCATCTAAACAAACAACTTTTGTTCCACGACTTTTGGAAATTCGAAACAAATATGAAAATTTTGAGGTTACGTAAATTCGAAAAACAGCTGATTTTTTTAAAACACATTTTTAGATTAATGACCTCTCCGTGTATGGAACAGCTGATTTTCAGGTACACCTTACGTCAAAATTCTCAAAAAAATGTTAGAATTTCCAAAAGTCGTAGAACAAAAGTTGTTTGTTTAGGTGCACAGAAGAAGCCCTCAACAGTTTGCTAGTATAATTACCAAAAACCCTGTATAGGGATAAGCTAAAAATACTAACTTTTTAGGCAAAGTAATCCTTTTAACAGCATAAGAACAATGATCAATATTGTTCTTAGCTTCAAACACGACTCCAAAACCGCCTTTACCCAAACACCTGAGCGGCGTAAAGTCATTCTCGTAGCGACTCGAGTATTCCGGAGCTGCGGGCCTTTCGTAATGACGTTCCACTACTATGTACTCTTGTTGAGAGGAAGGCAGCGGGGTTGGGGGACGTTTCGGCGCGAAAAACCTGCGAAAAATTATAATGTCAGTGGATTCGTAGCGAAAAAAAACTTGAGAGGTGTCAAGGGACGCCCGGATGGAACGAAGTTTCTTTTGATTAATTAGAGAAAGAATTGTAATATAATCAAAAAGTGTCGTTACAACTTTTGGCCTTAATTTTTCCGTCTAGCAACGCGCCATAAGGAACTTTGTTCCAAGAGTTGCAGTGATTTTATGTTATTGGTACATTCATTGGACATTGTTATGGCAGGCGTCATAGTATCCATAGTTTCCCAGTATCCAGTCCACTACCATCATAGCCCAAGTAGTTATCAATAGTTCTATCCAAATCGGAGGTTGTCCTTAAAAATAACCTCAGTCAAAAAGTCAGCTTCTTTTTTTAAGTGATAACGTCTAGTAAATTGATAGAACACCTGCATTCACAAAAAAGTGTCACGGTAATATTCTGTGACGTCATGCGTCATGGTAATATGACCAGACGCGTCATGGTAATATGACCAGACGCGTCATGGTAACTTAGGAAAAAGAGTATTAATTAATAATATCGCTCATCTGGGTTTGTGTTATGGTGTGACGAGTCACGAATCGAAGACTTTTAAAGGAAAAAAAATATATGGAATAAAAAAAGGGAACAAAAATATAAAGGAATAACAATAAAAAACTCAATTTTTCATCGTTTTCTTTTGGCGTTATCACGTAAAATTATCGTCCGTAAACAGACTTTACAGACAACCATTTTTTTTAATAGCTGACTTTCCAGTGCATTTTGAGCTACTTTGATGATATTTTTATAATCGAAATGATGTTGCAATGTAATTTGATTGGCCTTCTCGACTGCATTTTTAGTGCAGACAGGGATAATCGCAGGTTTGGTGTCCACATCATGCTTTGCTATTAAACTTATTATTGTAAAAGTCCTATACATGTTGGATAGTACCAATTTTTTTTAATGTAGACTTCACTAACCTCGGCCATATCATCAGATTCATCAACAGAGCGCTGCTTATAGCAATCAACAACACTTCCTTCCACCAGAACCATAGAGAAGAGACGTGCACGTGGATATGATGGTGCTCTATTTCCTCGCTATTGTTCAACGTTTCGCTGTCTATGGCATCCTCTGTCACTTGTACAGATTGGTCGCAAGTATCTTGAAGGTAGAGGAAGAAGCCGTAGTCACCTAAAATAAATAATTATTTCAGGACATTCCACATATCGCCATCTAGCTCCTAAGCTAACTAGCTAACTTGTGTTATGGGTGCTCGACAATGGATATACTACTTATTGACTGACGGATCAACGTACAGCCCAAACTGCTGATCGTAGAAACCTGAAACTTGGACCCCCTTATTCCAAAACGAGATTTAAGGATAGTCCGAGATGTAGATTTAAACCTTAGATTTAGACACAGAATTACTCGTGAACTATAGTCTAAACACTATCCCTATCTATACTTATATTATAAAGCTGAAGAGTTTGTTTGTTTGAACGCGCTAATCTCAAGAACTACTGGTTCGAATTGAAACATTATTTTTGTGTTGGATAGTCTATTTATCGAGGAAGGCTATAGGCTACTTTTTATCCTGATATTCCCACGGGATCGGGAGTTACGCGGGTGAAACTGCGGAGCGCTGCTAGTAGATTATATAGGGATAGTGTTTAGACTATAGTTCACGAGTAATTCTGTGTCTAAATCTAAGGTTTAAATCTACATCACGGACTATCCTTAAACTTCGTTTTGGAATAAGGGGGGAGGGTGTATTCTTTGTATGAAGTAGGTATCCGATAAGAAAGGATTTTGAAAAAAGCAACAGCTACGTTCACGCAAAAGGACCCTAAATAAGTAGTTTTGAAGTTAGGTAAGAACAGATGAACATACATACAGGTCAACATGACCCTTCCTTTTGGCTTCGCCGTAGTCGGGTAAAAAGAAGACTAATTGGTGAAAACAGCCCGTATACCAATGACTTGTTTGTACTCACCAACCAACCCGGTCGGTCCATACAATGTAATTTTCGACAGTGAATTGTCTTCTTGTACCGTCAAAGCTGTGTTGGTATCTATTAGGGGACGAGCGTCGACCAGTTTCCATGGCAACGGCGATGATGACACCGCCGTTTCCAGCTTACGGACGTACATCGGGCTCTCTTGGATGTACAACTGATGGAAAAAAAAACAACCGGTCAAGTGCGAGTGGTACTCGCGCGCCGGGTCTCTATACATACTTCAGTTGGCTCAATTTAACTTGACTCTTACATTGTATGGGCGCCCAAACGAAATAGGAGTCAAGTTAAATTGGAAACTGCCATACCACTGCAAAGGTAGAGAAAGAGAGTTGAAACTCATGTACGGAACCGTCGCACGGTGGGCTGAAATCGGCCTCCATAGACTTAGGAATTTTTAATTTTCAAGTGTCGGTTTTTTGCCGGATATTCCTTCTATTAGTTATTAGTATATACAAAAATAACACCCGACTTAATTCTGCACAAAGACTAAAGAATAATATCTTTTTTACGAAAAATTTGTATGAAAAACTTAATTATCTCCTAAACGGTAGGGAAAACCGTAATATGCTTACAGGTGATTATAGTACTCATTATTTGTGATATTTTGTCATACTCTATTTAACGGTTATCGATGCCGTTTTTCTTTTTAAATCATAATAATAACCTATTTATTGATTTTTATTGATATTTTTTTTTAAATATCTATTATTATATTCATAATAATATTTATCCTAATAATATTAATCCTATTTTCAGCCCACCGTGCGACGGTTCCGTACATGAGTTTCAACTCTCTTTCTCTACCTTTGCAGTGGTATGGCAGTTTCCAATTTAACTTGACTCCTATTTCGTTTGGGCGCCCATACAATGTAAGAGTCAAGTTAAATTGAGCCAACTGAAGTATGTATAGAGACCCTCTTTAATTTACAAGCAAGTAAAGCAACACAAGTAAAGGGAAAATTCCGAAATACAAATAAAGTTGAAAGTTAAGGTAAATTTTGGTACTTACAAGTTCTCGCGAAAATGTAAATTTGTCCATATCTTTTTATAGTGTTGACTCAAGACCTTGATTTTTACACACCCAATAGGGACTATAGCCCTTAGTATCTGGTATGAATTTCAACTTGTTAAATCCACCCGTTTCTGATAAAATCGGTGCTGACACACGGACAGACAGACAGACAGACAGGCAGACGGAAAATGCACCAATGACATTGAAATAAACAAACGATCTCTGAAGTGGAGTTTTAGTGGTTTCGTTTTTACCCTTTGACGTATGGAACCCTAAAAAAGTACCTGTTTATCATGGACCCCCACGTAAAGTGAAGGCTGTTGTGTGAGACCGATGATGCCCTGCGCAGCCTCCCATACCACGTCTATATTGTGAAGGGACCCGCCCGCCAAACGCCATAGGCCGGCTATAGGCGATTCTAGCTGCGAAATAGGTCAAAATAAAAGTTCATTAGGGCGTCCATAAATTACGTAAGGTGTTTTTTTTAATTTTCTGTCCCTCCCTCCCCCCCTGGTGAGATGTCGTGAGATTTTATTCAACCCCCTCCCCCATCCCCCAATCTGACGTGAGATTTTTCAAAGTATGGGCTGACGTGAGATTTTTCAAAGTGTGGGCGACTAGTAAGACTAATAATCAATATTGCTGAGAGTTATTAAGTGTAATAAAAAATTAACAATAGAATACTTAAATAGTGACTACTGTGATTAAAAAAAAAGAATATCTACTCTAATTCAGTCCATGGAGAATCAAGCGCGGTGTCAAGAGAGACTATTGAATTCCTTTTGATTTTCAGTAAAATCATCTGCTCCTTCAACTTCGTTCTGATCTAGCCACTCTAAGCCGGAAAAATCAATCAGAAAAAATTAAGTGATATTTGCCGAGACCTCCCCTCTCTCCAACGTTAGATTAGATAAGATTTGACTCGACCCCCTCCCCCCCTTAAATTCTCACGTAATATATGGACGCCCTCTTAGTTTTCAGATCGCTTTATGGCCTCTAACTTGACCTAACAACTGCTACTAGAGGTAGCAACCGGGACTAACGGAAAGCACGGAGGGGCTCACGAAAACACATTTTTGCCACACTAATTATTGGCCACCCATCGAAGTAATGATCGCGCCAGGCGTCGCTTAACCTACACGACCGCAAACGATCAGCGAGCGTCGCTTAGCTATAAGCCTCCACCTCTTAGGGGTGAAAAGTGGATTTTAGATTTATAGCTGAATCCACACGAAAGGATTTGGCTTAATCTCACCAGTTCCGCGATTTTTTTCCTTTGGGCTCCGTCATCATCATCATATCAGCCACAGGACGTCCACTGCTGAACATAGGCCTCCCCCAAAGACTACCAGAGCGATCAGTCGCGTGCTCTCTGCATCCAACGACTTCCCGCGACCTTAATTAAGTCGTCCGTTCACCTAGTCGGAGGTCGTCCCGCGCTTTCCGGTACGTGGTCTCCAATCTAAGACTTTTCGGCCCCAACGGCCATCAGTTCTACGAGCCACATGTCCCGCCCATTGCCACTTCAGCTTACTAATTCTTTGAGCTATGTCGGTAACTTTAGTTCGCCTACGAACCATAGGTATTTCAAATAAAAAAATCTAATAATTATACATTGGTTTTCGAGACCTACAAACATTTTTATTCAAAAAAAACCTACTAATATTATAAATGTAAAAATTTGTGTGTAAGTATGTGTGTTTGTTTGTTTCAAACTAGGTATGTAGATAGCTGGAGATCTAGAAAAGTAACCTATGTGAGGTTACTTTTTATTCTAATATTCGGACTTACGCGGCTAAAACCGCGGGGCGCAGCTAGTCTATACATATAATAAATCTGTGGACATCAAAAAATCTGTAATTGTAAGATATCCAGAAAAAAATACACAGGTCGCCTTAAAATCGTTAGCTGAACACGATAGGGTAGTTTTTAGAATTTTTGTCTGTCTGTTTGTCTGTTTGTTTGAACCAGGTAATCTCATAAACTACAGAACAGATTTTAACAAGGTCTACACGATTATGTTCAGAATATATCAGAATAACATTTAGGGTATGTTTTAATTTAACTTTAATACAATAATTAAGATATTTGATAAAAAAAACATTTAAAAAATGTGAAATCGAAACATTTTTCCGTGGTAAAACGTAAGCGAACGTCAGAAGGGAACAGTACCCTTACCACGGGTTTTTTACGTATTCGATTAAACATAATATATTGAGTATTTACTATGAAACTTCCTAAAAATCAACTTACTAGGTCCACCCGTCTCTGAGAATATCGGTAGTGACACACTGACAGACAAACGGACAAGAGAATGATCGAAAAAGGGTTTCTTTTTTTCGAGTTCTTCAAAAAGTCATGGTAGGGGTGCAGTACATGCCTCCGCTCAAGATGACAGCTGTCATAAAACCAAATAGTTTGCATTTTATACTACCTACGTGAAACTGAAAATGAGGTTAGTACAAAGAGGTACTACTACATAATATTACCGATCTCCTTTACCGAAGACCTCCGATGTTACACTTCTATCGCGCTTTTTTCCTGCTATAGTTTGAATTATGAGTTCAAGTAGCGGAAACCTTAGATAGTAAAAACAAAAAAAGAATTTTCAAGAGTTTACGAGTAATCAGCGAACATACATAAAAAATATGTATGGGACAACCGCACACTTTTGAAAAATTATAGGTTATTATTTTTCTTTAAATATTCCATTTCCAAAACCTCTCGCTTTAGAAGTTGAATGTCCTTTTGTAGTTTGGCATAAAGGTTTTGGAATAATCGGTTTTGACATAAAAACCCAAGACATAACATAATTTTACACAATAATTTTTGGCATAAAGTCACCGCGCACTCTTAGAAAATCAAGGAACATCACGTTTCTTCAAAAACCCTGTATCCAAAACGCTTTAGACGGTTGGTGTTTTTTTTTTGATGCCGTCTATCGATAGGTATGAGTCTCAAAGGGCACCGTGCACTTTTGTGAAATCATAGGACATCACGTTGCTTCAAAAACCCTGTATCCAAAACGCTTTAGACGGTTGGTGTTTTTTTTTGATGCCCTCTATCGATAGGTATGAGTCTCAAAGGGCACCGTGCACTTTTGTGAAATCATAGGACATCACGTTGCTTCAAATACCCCGTTTCAGAGACGCTTTAGATGTTTGGTGTGAAAGCATTTTTTGTTCAACATAATGCCTGCTATCAATATTTAAGGATCTCAATGTGCATCGCGTTATTTTAAGTATTAGTATTTGTTCTGTCCAATGGCCTTTCTTTTTAATCATTAATATTAATATTTGATAATAAAAACAATGTAAAATATTATTTGCACCAAAATAGATTATTATTCGCATGATGTTTATAAATACTATAATAACCTCTTATATTATTAATTGAAGAATATGAATCGAGACACAAAGGTAGTTGATAATTATTTTTTTTTAATTTACAAAAATCTAAAGATAACTAGGAAGACAAAGTATGTTGAAAATTTTGTGCGAATAGAAATTGGACTTAGTTTTAGCTTATCATATTGTTGTGTATTATGTTTTATTTGTGAAAAATTAACAAAATTAGTACATTGTTACCCAAGGTGTGAAAGTCACTCACTGAGTCCCGAGACGGAGTTTGGCGCCCGAGCGTAGCGAGGGCGCTAATAGTTCGAGGGACTAAATGAGTGACTTTCACACCTTGGGTAAACAAAACAAACCCGAGGTAAACACTGTGCTTTTCATTACGAATAAACATAAAATTCTTCCTAATAACGAGAGTGAATGAGAGACTCCATACTACCTGATCCTCTTACAAGCTTGGGACCAAAGAGGTTATACATTATGTAGATTTTTTTGTTTTTGCTATTTGTTTTCAACATGTTTTTAATACTCAAATACGTCGGTACTTACCGAAGAGATTTTTATAAATTAGTTTATCCAACACTGAGTAATGACGCGAAGTCCGTAGATTTAAATTACAGTTTTTGTAACACGGTTTGTCTAGAAAATGTTATTTACACAAAATGCACAATCATAAATGAAAAACCAGATTAAACTTAACACAAAAACATAATAAAATAACAAAAGATAATACTAATTAAAATCATTCAAAATGCATTTCCCGCCAGTATTTTTTACTCAAGGAACGACACTGACCGCACGGTCGCATAAAGCCACATCTGCAACACTGCAACAGCATGGTCATACGCCGCTTTGACCATTTTCATCTTTACATTTATTTTATTAAATAAGATATCTTGAACTAAATATATCTACCTGAATTCGATTACTAAGAAAAAACCTATTATGTACTAAACTCTGGCAGTATGGATGAGCCGTGCGAAGCCATAATTTGACATGACAGCTGTCAGTGAAAGCGATTTTCCCTAGGGCTGAAAGTTTTTCTTTCTACACGCTCTTCAGGCATCTTTAGACCTACTTTCGGAGTATGAGTAAGTAAAGTGCCTTCGCCAAATCAATTAAAAATATAGTTTAAAAACAATGTAACTACCTATTTTGTTTTTATAACTTACACCAAATGATAAATTGTATCTATGCAGAAAAATGCTAGGTATTCTAAATAACCCAAAACCACATCGCAAACGAAGTCGCGGGCAACAGCTAGTTAATAATAAACGACGAATTGTCTTTATTAAGAGACAACAATTTGTCTGGATTTGTATAATTCCTCACCTTTGACGACCCAGTTGGCACAATGGTCAACATGCCGGACTGCCGCACACAGGGTTGCGGGTTCCATTCCCGCTTCAGACAAGTATTTATGCTTAGATATTTGTCTGAGGTCTGGTTGTTTCTATGTATTATAAGTATATATTTACAAAAGAAAAATTATATAAGTAGTATATCCGTTGTCTAGCACCCATAACACAAGTGTAGTCTAAGTACTACACTTGTGTTATGGGTCTAGATGGGTCTCGGGACTAGATGGCGATGTGTGGAATGTCCTGCAATATTTATTTATTTACCTTATGTTGCCAAACGAGATGCATGTTATCCGGTCCCCGTATAGCCAGTCTGCCATCCTGCAACGCGACGGCTACCCGAGCCGCGGGCGCAGGACCCTCGGCGGCTCCGACACACTCGCCGCGGTTCAGAGCCAGACGGTGCTCCGCTACACTGAAGTTCCAACTGAAAGACGGGTAGTCAGTATTTTGGGTTTCTGTAGGGTTCTGTAGGTACGGTCGACTGCATTGCAGACCCACCGTAGAGCTCCAAAACGACTGTTATAAGAATGTATTCAACACAAGCAAGATTCTAGACACCTGCTTTAGTTGAAGTTTAAAGTCTTCTAACTCAACGATAAAAATAAATTCCATCCTAATACCCTTACGCGTTCCTGAGAAGGGTCTTGGCAGACAGACAGACAGACCGACAGACGGACAACAGTGATAAGGGTTCCATTTTTTCTTTTCGAGATGCGGAACCCTTATAAGGTCACTTTCTTGTCCGTCTGTCTGTATGTGTGTCACCAGTCACCACCGATTTTTTATTTTAGTGATGATTATATTTTATCGAGCGAACTTTCTTTAATCGTGTATCGATTTAAATAGCGATTTTTGTAAAGATTCACAAGATATAAAAATTAATAGTACCTAAGTAATTAAAGGTGTATAGTATAACCCCATGAGTTTCTTGTGCCTTCTTCTCATTGGTGGGCGCGTACCGAAGGCACACATCCTAACTAGTTTTTAAGACGTGTCCATGTGATCTTTGTACCTAGTTATTAAGCATCCAAAGGAATAAAAAAAATTCACTTTGACTTTGTAATTTGAAAAAACATTGAGCTCGAATCGTCCAAAATCGTTCAATTTGTGAACTTATTTCATGTTAAATAAGGAGGATGGGTCGGAAAAGTTTTTATTCCACTGCCGTTTTCCTACCATCACTCGCGTCCCTTGAAGGTCCCCGTTTATAGGGGGGTCTTCAAGTCGCTAGTGAACAGGTATCTTCTAGGAAAGCATGCTACATCTTAGACCGCATCGTCACTTACCATCGTTTGGGATAGTGGTCAAACGCAGACCTTTTTATTATTAACTAGCAGCGCTCCGCGGTTTCACCCGCGTAACTCCCGATCCCGTGCGAATATCGGGATAAAAAGCCTTTAACACTCCCAATGAATTAATGTATCCCCATACCAAGTTTCATTAAAATCGGCCCAGTTTCGGAGCCTATTAAATGCAAAAAAACAATCTTTACTCTTTATAATATTAGTAAGAAAATAATTATGGTTACATACCGTTCATTCCCTGCTCTAGGATCGAGCGCGCGCACGGTATGCGCGTGCGTGTTGAGCACGAGCACGTGACGCGCGTTGCGCGCGGCCGGCTCGCTGCACCCGCGCGAACCGCATGAGTACACTACGTTCCCAGATGCAGCGTCTATGCCTAGCCAGGATGTCTCACGGGAACCTAGAAAGAGTGTATGAAAGAGTGACAAACATACACACATTCTTCAATCACTATCACTACATAGTATAAAACAAAGTCGCTTCCCGCTGTCTGTCCCTATGTATGCTTAAATCTTTAAAATAACTGATTTTAATAAATAAATAAATATTACGGGACATTCAACACCTCGCCATCTAACCCCAAGGTAAGTAACTTGACTTGGGTTATGGGTGCTAGACAACGGATATACTACTTACATACTTTTTCTTTTGTAAATATATACTTAAAATACATAGAAACAACCAGACCACAGACAAATATCTAAGCATAAATACTTATCTGAGGCGGGAATCGAACCCGCAACCCTGTGTTTGGCAGTCCGGCATGGTGACCATTGTGCCAACTGGGTCGTCAAAATGACGTTGATGCGGTTTTTGACGTGATAACGTCTTATATATAAATTAAAAGTTTAAAAGCCCGGACAATGTTATTATTGCAGTAGTTATTATCACATTCACGCATCACATATCTCATATTTATTTATAATCACTTGGTCCATAACATCAACAAAACTACCACCCGTACAAAGCCGTGGAAAACAGCTATACAATATATATATATTTCTATTAATTATGGCTTCGCACGGCTTGTGCATTTAGCCAGTGTCAAGTTATATTTTGCATCAAATTATGACCCGATTTTTCATAAATCGGGCCTAAAGTGTTTCAAAACAGTCAAAGTCGTCATAGTCCGTCAAGTCAGGGGATAATTCATCAGTGAGTTTTGGCGGGAACGAGTTAACAACATGTCGTGCTGCAGTTTTATTTTCATGAAACTTAGATGTAACCCGAGTTGAATTGTATAATTCTGGTGGAATGTTATTCAATTTAGTTCTGTGAAAGTGCACAAGTGTAGTGAAAGTAAAAATCAGTGTCAAACATGCAGTTTTCTCGTTGCCTCCAAATCTCCTATTAAGGTTATGGTAAACTTGCCACCGCTTTACTATAGCCCCTGACTTGACGGACTATGACGACTTTGACTGTATTGAAACACTTTAGGCCCGATTTATGAAAAATTGGGTCATAATTTGATGCAAAATATAACTTGACACTGGCTAAATGCACACGTGCGAAGCCATAATAAAAGAAAAAAAAAAAAAAATTCATCAGTGTCCTGCGGTTTCACTCGCCTAAGTCCCGGTTCGTGATAATATCGGAATAAAAAAATAACCTATGTTATTTCCAATGAATAAAATTAATCAATCGATTTTGATGAAACTTGGTATCTCCATACCAAGTTTCATCATAATCGTTTCAGTAGTTTCTGAGCCTATTCGTTACAAAACAAACATCCATAACATATCACTCGTAAAAAAGCATATATTAGTCATATTTATCAAAATTTGCAGAACCGTCGTACGTTTGAATAATAAATGTTATCAAAACTATAAATACGTAGGTATCTAAAGATAAGTGTCTTACGTTTATTCTTTTTACATCACAATCAATAAATTCGAGTGCAACAAATAAATCTTATATCTATACTTATATTATAAAGCTGAAGAGTTTGTTTGTTTGTTTGTTTGAACGCGCTAATCTCAGGAACTACTGGTTCGAATTGAAAAATTCTTTTTGTGTTGGATAGTCCATTTATCGAGGAAGGCTATAGGCTACTTTTTATCCTGATATTCCCACGGGATCGGGAGTTACGCGGGTGAAACTGCGGAGCGCTGCTAGTAAATCTTACAAGTCGACTAGCTTTTGCCCACGACTTCATCCGCGTAGAATTAGTAGATTGGACCAAGGAATCACATTGTCCCATAAAAATGTCCCATATAATTTTGTGTGGTTTCTATTCATATTTTCATAAATAAATGCAATTTACTGAGTCAATGCTCTGTATGCTGTCCTTAAAAAAATAAAACTTGAGAGGTGTCAATGGACACCCGGAACGAAGTTTCTTTCGATTAATTAGTGAAGGAATTGTAATAAAATCAAAAAGTGTCGTTACAACTTTTGGTCTTAATTTTTTCCGTCTAGATAGATAGATAACTTTATTCGTATAACACAGGAAAAATCAGAACACTATATACACAAAGTAAAGTAATAGCTAGAAAGTATAAGTTGCACAAATAGGCGGCCTTATCGCTGAAAGCGATTTCTTCTAGGCAACCTTTGGATGGAAAAGAACTGATTCAGCTTTAATGGTAGGTTGTGAATTTACTCAAGCAGGATACCAAACATAACCTGTAACCGGTGATAATATAAAGTATTTACATAAATATGGCTTTAACCCCCGCATACTGAAAGGCTACTTAACTTTAAGTGGCGTTTAAATTGACGTTAAGTGTATGCTTTCTATTGAAGCTTACACTTAAATTTCAATTTAAACGCCACTTAAGATTAAGTAGCCTTTCAGTATTCGGGCGTAAAATATCAAATTATACACAATACATACCAATATATAATTATATATATAGATACAAAAAAAAATACATACATACATACATAAATAATACAGGAATACATACGGATATTAGACAGTACTGAGGTAGTGATCAGTTACCATAGATTTGAAAATGGGTAGGGACTTGGCAGATCGGATGGGTGGAGGCAGGGAATTCCAGAATATCACTGAGTGAAAAGAGAAGGATTTTTTGTAGAAAGTGGAGTTGAGGGCCCCCTTTTGCAACGCGCGATAAGGAACTTTGTTCCAAAAGTGTTAGTCTCACCAGCTATAACCAGATCATCGCTGTATTTGTATGATGAAGACAATAGTTGTTCAGCATTAAACGGCAGAGGTTCCACATTGTTATCGCTGACGCTGTATAGCGTGCCGCTGAGTGAGGGTACTAGGCGCACCCATTTGCCGTTCGCTGTCAACTGAAAAAACAATGGAGAAAAAGAAATACAAAGAAATAAAAACACTCTTTCACTCATAATTCGATGCACCCGATGTTTGTGTCGTCATAAGTCTTTGAGTTTGAGGGACGCGCGGCCCGTCCTCCTTTTGTGGCTGCACCGGCTTACGCATCGGAACACAAATATGTCTGTATGATACGATTTAAGAGGTACCGGGGGCTCTCTCCACACAAACGTAGTCGACTGTTTTCTTCCTGGATAATGGCACTAGAGTAAATATTTTTGTTGCATAAAACTTATAACTGCCATGACCATGCCCCTATGTTTTTTTTATTTTTTAAATTTTATTTTAATGATAATTAGAAAATGAAAAAAAAAAAAACTAAAAAATAGGGGCATAGTTATAGGTTTTACGCATGTTTTACGGCACAAAAATATTTATGCTAGTGTCATTATCCAGGGGGGAAACAGTGGACTACGTTTGTATTGAGAGAGTGCCCTTTGACCGCTGTCACAGCCAAGAAAGGTAGCTGATGGTGTATTCTAGGTACAGTTTATGCCATCACTCTACGGTTACCCTAGGGAGACATGCCCC
Source organism: Idaea straminata (assembly GCA_951213275.1). Taxonomy (NCBI): domain Eukaryota; kingdom Metazoa; phylum Arthropoda; class Insecta; order Lepidoptera; family Geometridae; genus Idaea; species Idaea straminata. The sequence continues at coordinate 3,440,350 of OX577862.1, forward strand.
ACTGGTTGGGAGTCCCCCCTAGTGTTACGTGCCCCACTGCTTAGGAACTCCTGCCCTAAACAATGTCGAAAATGTGTTAGGACCTAAAATGTGTTAGGACCTGCGTTACACGGGCCCCATACTGGTGCATACAAAATCGCACTCGGCTGGCTCCGAGATGGGTCAATTTTGCATGAACCAGCCGCGGGGACCGCGTAACGCAGTTTAGGCCCTTACTTACTTCAACATGATGAAGATTGGATGACAACAACGGTTGAGTCTCAACGTGCCACAGTTTGACTCCATTCTGTGTTGAGAAAGCTGTCAGTTTCCCGTCTAGGGTGCTCACAAGCATAACACTGGAACAAACCATAGAAAATTATAAAAGGTAATAGAACAAGTGCCAAGGCTTTGCACGGGTAGCATACTGTTTTTTTTTTCAATCATTTTCAGGCAATTTACACAAAACTTTAATACTAATGTAATAAATAGGTAAAGTTTGTGAGGTTGTATGGGGTAATCCCTGATATCAGTGGACCGATTTGGATGAAATTTTGCATAGAGATAGTTTGGGGGAGCTGAGTGTCAAAGTCTATTATTTTTATCAGGACTTACACGAGTGAAACCGCGGGGCGCAGCTAGTGATTTATACACAAAGCTTCCTCATTAATCACTCCATCTATTGGTAAAAACCGTATGAAAATTCGTTTAGTAGTTTTTAGATTACTATCTTCATATTACAAAACAATCTATACTAATATTATAAAGCTGAAGAGTTTGTTTGTTTGAACGCGCTAATCTCAACTTCTGGTTCGATTCGTAAAAACATTTTTGTGTTGGATAGTCCATTTATCGAGGAAGGCTATAGGCTACTTTTCATTTTGATATTCCCACGGGATCGCGAGCTACGCGGGTGAAACCGCGGAACGCTGCTAGTGTTTAATATCTTTTGTAGCGGTAAGCCTAATCCGGTTCGATTCCCGCCGTGAAAATATTTATATTTGTATAATAATCTACACATATTTGTTTCTGAGGCGTTTCTGTAGGTATTCACAAAATAAAAGAATATAGGTATTCCATCTGTAATCTGGTTACCATAACACAAGCCTAGTTGCTTAGCTTGAGGCTAGATGGCGATGTGTGAAATATTTCACAATTTCAATTTAGGTATTCCTCCGAGGTATTTGCATAATTAATAACAGTGAGTCATAGAAATTTCTCATTAAATGAAACCTTTTTAATATTCTGACGGTATTTTATATAGGTATATTATGTATTATTTGTGTATTTTTTTATTATGGACATAATGGGGAAATACGAAAACAAAGAAGACACGGGGAAACTGACATAGTATTTTTTTGGGAAAAATGATTCATCTATATCTATATCTATATATCTATATCTATATATCTATATCTATATATATAAAAATGAATTGCTGTTCGTTAGTCTCACTAAAACTCGAGAACGGCTGAACGGATTTATCTTATCTTAGTCTTGAAATGTTCGTGGAGGTCTAGGGAAGGTTTAAAAGGCGAGAAAAAATCGAATAACCGATATTCCCACGGGATCGGGACTTACGCGGGTGAAACCGCTGGGCGCAGCTAGTACCTAATAAAAATATGTTTCAAATGCACGTGGACTCTGTTTTATGTAAGTTACTAGCTGCGCCCCGCGGTTTCACCCGCGTAAATGGGAATATCTATGTGTTAATCCAGGTCTCCAGCTATCTACATACCGGGTTTTATCGCAATCGGTTCAGTAGTTTTAGCCTGAAGGAGTAACAAACATACACACACACACTCACACACATTTTATTGCGGAAAAAACAATTGGAGCAGCAAAGTTAGTCAAATTGAATGAAATGTTTTCTCATATAATGGACTTAGTTTGGCATGAAGCGACTTTAGTTAGCTCTATGTACTTGTATTTCTTTGCAGGCTTATTATCTGTAACACAACCTCTTTAGTCGGGTCCTTTTTGTGTGAAGATCAGTCAGGCGCATTATCATAGGACATTTCACACAGTGCCACCTGGCCCCAAGCAAGAACTAGGCTTGTGTTATGGTGGCTAGACAATGGATATAATATTTTTCTTTATAAATATATTCTAATACATTATAGAAGCACCCAGATTAAAAACAAATAATTTGAATCTGGAATCGAACCCTTTTACGTTGCAGGACCCACCTGCTCCACACATGTCATCATTATAGTAACTAACTAGCTTTCGCCCGCGACTTCGTCCGCGTAGGGTTTGAACTTTTCAAAATCCTTTCTTATTGGATGCCTACGTCATACAAAGAAAACACCCTCCAAGTTTCAGGTCTCTACGATCAGCGGTTTAAGCAGTGCGTTGATCCGTCAGTCAGTCAGGACAAAGCATTTTATATGTTTAGATTACTTTTACATTAATTGTAGTACTTATTTGTTAATTTAAAGTTAAAATAAAACTGTAATGGGATTTATTTTAGGTCTTAATTTTTAAGCCCACTTAACATGTCTTATGCTCGGAGGAATTAACAGGTCTTATGTTATTGTGTGTGACATGATAAAATATTCTTATTAATATTTCTTTCTATTACTAAAAACTATACACAGGCTGTCAATAAATATCTCTATATACCTATCCAGTTTTTTGGTTTCCATTATTATTTTCTTAAATAATATTGATTGCTAAACTATTAATCAAAAAGACATACAAAATACTTGCCCTGAACAAGTGGAACTCAAATTCGCACATGAAGGGTTTCGTATGTATTTGCCCCCCGTAATTGTCGCCCCATTTATTTACTTTTTCTGTTTTTAGTATTTGTTGCTATAGCGGCAACAGAAATGCATCATCTGTGAAATTTTCAACTCTCTAGCTGTCACGGTTTATGAGATACAGCATGGTGACAGACGGATAGTGAAGTCGTAGGAATAGGATCCCGTTTTTACCCTTTGGGTATGGAATCCTAATAATTCTTTTATCTGCAATTTCCATCGCATCGTAGTTAAATTTAAAATCCTTTCTAAGCAGATGCCTACATCATAAAGGTATCTGTACTGTACTTATATGAAATTTGCCCAATCTCAATTGGTTTTTGAACTTTGCATTGTTATTACAGTCAGTCAGTCAGTACTCATATAAACACATAAAATGCTTTATAGCAAATTAAAAAAATGAGTCTTAAAAAAGTAAAGTAGAACAAAAATGTATAGTTTTTAATCTTGAAATTAATTCAAAAATTATAAAAAGCTACACCTCTTTTAGTTTTTATAGATAATCTAACACCTACACAATTTAATCGAACGGCAATCAAGGTCAAGATTAATTGGATTAACAAATTGAAACTGAAAAGTTCTGGATTGATAGTTTTACAAAATGTTATAGTATTTTTATGTCTCCTACAATATTTCAGAATACGTCTAGAATATTCTAGAAGAGGTATGGTAGAATTTGAACATGTTCAGACATGTTTAAAGGGGTCCAGATAAGTTTCATGTTTTTCCTGAAAACATACTTAGTAAATAGAATGATTATGTATATAGTTTGGTACATTTGTAGACACTTAATACCCGTGAAATTCTGTAAAACAGAGTCGAGCAGAGTAATGTTGATTTTGTTTATCAGAAACCCAGTTACATTTGTAAACAAACTTTTTAACAATATTTGGGAGTTATATAACATGATTTTTTACCTTAAATGGATAGTTCGATTCAAGATTTATTTGTTTTAACTTACTCGTTGTGTGTAGGGCTAGCGTTTTCGGTCGTAGGGTTACAAAACGGTAGTCTCTGAACATTTTCATCAGCTCGCAAATGTGTCACTGAACAAGTCAATAAAAAAGCCGCCTTCAAAGCAATAACTTTCCAATACCAGTCCGACATTTTATTATTGCTAAATTAAATGTGGACATTTCAGTCGGAGAGAAAACCGGCTGTTTATTTTTATTACGAAACTTTTTCAAAATATTACAAGAAAACACAGCTGAGCACTTGCACAAAGTTGACAAACTTCTGACAACTTTTGACAATGGGACAGACTGACAGGTCCACGTAATCTTTATTGAAACGTCATTGTCAAATTTGAAAATGGCCAATGCGGCCTTGGGCTTTCAATCCAAAGGCTAAGCAAGTGGCCAATAGCCAATAATAAATTGCCTGACTTTCAGCGTAATTACACCGTAATTGCACGCATTTACCCTATGGTTGACGGTGACATGACAGTTATGTTTGACATTGTTTTTCTCCTCACCTCTCCACGACGTGATAATTTGCAAAAAGGTGCATCTATTTTTGTCGGAAATCATTTGCATTTAAGAAGCCATCGCGATCATTCATTGTAATAATTAGTACTCAGCTCTGATTTTGACTACCCTCGGTTAATTCGCAGACGTAAATTTGAATATTCTCGAAGAATAACCGCTTTGCAAAATGACTCTGGGAACCTACAATAGACATCAAGCTGAGAGAAAGAAGTAAGTTTTCTACTATATTCTTTGTTAATTCTTGGTAAATGAGCATTATATAGCAATAAATGTTAACGATTTATCTTTTTGTGCAGGCAAGCGGCGCTGGCAGCCGCTTTTCCTCAAGGTATACGCTGTCAGAAGTGCTTGCAGTATGGCCACTGGAGCTACGAATGCAAGGGCAAACGCAAGATTCTAGTGCGTCCTTCCCGCACACAGGTCCTCAAGAAGAACCTGAAGGCCAAGGAAGAAGGTGGATGCAGGTTGGTAGTCACTCAATTTTATTTAGCAATTGCTAAAAGCAAATATTTTTGATAATTTTCTTGTTTTGGACTGCACTGCAAATTTTATTCTATTTCCACGTGATTGTAGTGAATCATGGAAAAAATCGTTAATGAAAGTTTAAAACTACCTTCAAAATTATAATGTTTGGCTCATTTCAGTTTATCATATTATAACCTCATTTTTTAATAATCTTATCGGAAGGTTGTTTTTACTACATACTAATTATAAATGATTGTATTTCAAGATAGATTGACTCAATTTAAGGAATACCTACCCACATTCCTACAAAACATTTTCAGTTAAATTCACTTACCTACTATATTTTAATTATTTCAATTCTATTGAGCATGGTTTCTGATATTTTATAGAGTTGTTTTTTGAATTATAGTTTTTTTGATCAAATTCAAATACAGAGTTCAACCTTTTTAAATCTACCCTCCCTCACTAAAACAATTTCAAACCTTCATCAACCAAATCTCTAAAGAACATCTTTCTTCCAGCAATGGATGCTGCAAAATACCTAAAAAGAAGAAACGCGTTGAAGCAGATTGCTCCGACTGCTCCAACAATTCCTCGGGAAGTGAGTCAGACTCCAACTCTGACAATTCGGACTCCGACAGTGACTCCAGCAGCGACTCGGACAGTGACAGCGATAGCCAGAGCGACAGCAGCAGTGAGTCAGGATCATGTAGCGATTGTTAAACAACTACTCATTAGACTTTATAAACATTACTGGGTGAAAGATTTTTTTACATCACTTAGTTTTATGGGACTGTTTCCGCACTTAGCCTCTTTATTTGAGCCATTGTGCATGTGAGAATATCTTACTTGTCTCTCCAAGCATCTCAGGTCCTCGCAGAAGGCTAGCAGCCTTTTCAGGCTGCTGCAAGCCTCCGGAAGAGATGCCGGCGAAGACTACAACACATATACCTACTTGTAGTTACATAAGTTGTAGAAAATGACATTGTTAGAAGCATGCCCCAATAAGCGCAGATTTCTTTACTTTTAATCATAGTCTACAACTTTGGTTCTTCTAAAGCTTATATTGTTAATAACAGACCTATAAAATGTGCTCTTAGTGTATTTCAGTCACTAAAATCATTTGCCAAGTAATGTTTTTAAGTAATCTTATAATTTTATTCCTAAACCAATGATAAGAAAAGTTTTGATTTGCCATAAAATTGTACAATTTTAGAAAGGGAAGTAAGTTTTCTTACAATTTTAAGGCTTATCTTGGCTTGCAGGCCTGTTTCTCTCTTGACATATTTATTTATTTTTACCTGATTTTTTATTATTTGAGCAGGCCTCTATTTTGTGATTTAATTTGATTTTTGAAATATCTATAAAAATGCGATTGATGTGCGTGGTTTATATGAATGTGATTTTGATTTTGACAAATGTGTTTTATAAGTGTAGATGTGAAGTTTACTAGCTTAAATGTTTTCAAATCAACTATAATTTTAAATAGATTTTAAAGAACTAATTATACTAATGTTTCATTTTTGGTCTCACAATTTTCTTGTATCAATTTTAGCTTCTGTTTTTCCTCCTCTTTTTTTCTAGCCTCTTTTCTTCTAGCTGTTGTTGAACTAAATATGAAACAAGTGTTTTAATGTCACAACATTTTTAGTAAGAGTTTTTAAAGTATAGCTGTTGTCAGTTATACATAGGCATTAAGCTAGTAAAGCCGGAATCCTTAAGAATAATGCTGGACGTTTCTCTATATGTGTACCTTATATGTGTCAATTTGTTTTAATACTTTGATTTAGTCATATCTTCTTACTTAAGTGATTTAAAAAAAAATAATTGACCTGTTAAGGTGTCTTCAGACTGCTAACCAAAAACTAAAGTGACTTTTATGAGTAAAAAAGAATTATTTGAGAAATATTACAGGCTGAAGGCATCTTTTTTAAGATTCTGTAGATTTAGGTACAAAAATATAGCATAGATTGTTTTTAATGTGAAAAATTCTTGATAATAAAATTATAACTTGTCTGTGCTTTGTAAACTTGCTGTAATTTATTGATCTAATCAATATGGTCAAGTTAGAGAACTTGTTTGGGTTACATAGATATAAAATTAACTATTTTATCTCTATGTAGACTATAGTATTATTATATTTTTTTTAAGACTGTATAAAAGTTTCTTCATATTTTTTAGATTTCATGATTGTTAGAGCAAGTATGTAAGGATTTTTTATGAAATATAATTTTAACTGTCCTTTTTTCGTTTTATTTACAGCATGATGGATAATAAGTAGTCTATGTTCTTCCCGAAGTTACTATCTTTATTTATACCACTATTTATCAAAAATAGTTCCGTTGAAAAGTTTAAAGTTTTGGGTCGATATTGGACACCCAAAAACCGTTAAGCAGATAGAAAAATTCGAATTTTGTATTTTACGTTTCATTAAGTAAATAGTTACAAAGTTATTACAAAAATGTTTAGTTCCCTATGTATGCTTTACCTTGCAGTCGACCACTAGAAATATTTTTGAACACGAGTATACCTCACAGGTCAAAAGTTTGGCCACCCCTGGTCTATCCTATCTAATAGTTATACTAATCCTTACTTCCTAATCTTTGTTTCCTCTTCATACTTGAACGACTGGAACAATTTAGATGAAAATCGGCATAGTAGTTTAAGGGATGAAGAACTTTTGATCTCGACATTTCGGAACTTTAGCAGGTGAAAGCGTAGCGAAGACTTGCGGCTATCTGCGATTATTATCATCTAGCCTTTTGCATCGTTATATTGCCGGATTGCGCCAAACACTGGGTTGCGGGTTCGATTCCCGCCTCAGACAAGTATTTATGCTTAGATATTTGTCTGTGGTGTGGTTGTTTGTTTGTATTATAAGTTTATATTTACAAAAGAAAAGTATGTTAGTAGTATATCCGTTGTCTAGCACCCATAACACAAGTCTAGTAACTTAGCTTGGGGCTAGATGGCGGTGTGTGGAATGTCCTGCAATATTTATTTTATTTTTATTGTAGGGTAGATAAAAAAGAAACTGCGTTTACTATCAAACTGAATTTAATACTTAGATCTATTCGACATGATTAATTCACATTTTAAAATTCAACATTATTTTGTACTTAACACTTCAGTAAGGCACTTATTTAATTAAAATCTTAAACTATTGTAGATCAATAGGCGGGTTGTTAGGTGTGATTTACGGTAGATAGATTAGCTACAGCTCGAGGCCAAAACATAACTAGCAGCGCCCCGCGATGTCACACCTATTTCGTGCGAATATCGGTTTAAAAATCCTAACCTACTAATATTTTAAATGTGAAAATTTTGTGTTGTTAGTCCTTCACAAAAAAAACTACTGAAATATATGCTAATTTCATCCCGATATTCCCACGGGACAGAGACTTACGCGGGTGAAGCCGTGGGGCGCAGCTAGTTACTCTCTTAAAGGTAGGTTTCATTAAAATCTGTCCAGTAGTTGCAGACCCTGTACGTTAGAAACAAAAAACCTTTCGTGTATGATTGTTACTTCACGCAAAAACTACTGGACCGATTGCGATGAAAATCTGTATGTAGATAGCTGGAGACCTGAAGGCCAATTCTCGTTTAATAACATTGTTCAAATTACATAGCAATATCATTCAGATTCCAAAAAAAAAAAACCTCAAAATACCCTTGAAACGGCGAAATGATATTGTTTGACTTGAAAATTCTCAAAGGTGTGCCTTCACTCACAAATTTTCTCTTTTTCTCCGACCTTTTCTTTATAATATAATGAACGCCAAATTAGGCATATATCACCTTTGTTATAATATCACTAAGAAAGTCCTACCAGATGCACTATTATGTATGTCCTATGATGATACAGAGAACTTACTTATTGTGACTAAATGATTGTAGCTGTAACTGTTTCATATTTACACTGTTAAATTTTATACCTAGATATAGTATTTTTGTTGTAATACCTAGATATATATTTTTTGTTTTTGCAAGTACTTAGTTTTATATATAAAATATATACTTAGCTAATTAAATTTAAGTCCTTTTTCGCCTGAAACACAGGTTTTTCCTAGTTTAGGCAAATGTATTATTTATCGTTTTAAAATGTAATTAAGCTTTATAGTATAATATTTTGTAAAAGTTTTATTCATTAAATTATTCTTAAGGCCCTCTTCCTGTACCGTGTGTAGGTATTTTAACATTACCTCAGCCTCTTCGCACAAAGACGTAGCGTGAAAGTGAGCCGCGCGCAACGACTCGCGTACGCGATCAAGCTACGCCACAGTGTAGGTGTAAACAGTGGGCACGCCACAGTGTAGGTAGGTGTCAACAGTAGGTTTTCGTTATCTAATTGGGCCCGATACGTAAAATAATAAAACTAATGTGTAGCTGTAATAATGTACCTAATATTTTTATTGGAACGAAGTTCCCTATCGCGGGTTGACGCGGGGACCTAGCCGAGAAAAAAATGTTACGCATTACAAAACCGTGAAACAAAAAACCGAAAAGAAACTAATCTTCTACATATTACAAATATACACACACATAGATTAAAAGAAAAATAAAAAAATGGTTGTCTGCAAAGTCGGTTTACGGCATTCATTTAGGATAACACTACGTATAGACAAGTTACGTTCCATTTTATAACGGCGGGAGCCTGCGCGGGTGGGAGCGCGCCATGACCAAGCCATCCGCTACTTCAGAAATGACACTACCTTTTTTTTTTTTTTTTTTTTCTTTTTATTATGGCTTCGCACGTGTGCATTTAGCCAGTGTCAAGTTATATTTTGCATCAAATTATGACAACACACTACCTTTTATACCTACAAAATTTCATTAGAGTTAAACACGTAGATGTAGAGGCTTTTTACAATAACAAGTTTATGAACAAGGTATTATAATATACTTATTTATTATAAATACGAAAGTTTGTGTGTGTGTGTGTGTCTAGTGTGTTTGTTTGTTACTTCTTTACGTACAAAATTAAACCGATTGTGATGTTTGGCATTGGGGCTAGCTAGTTTAAGGGGTAAAAGTAATTAAACACTGAGTTAAGACTTACCTATTATTTAAGGGTTTTTAGGGTTCTGTAATACCTATAATACCTACTACCTAATATACTGCAAAATAAAGGAACTTTTTTTTACAAATTATAAATATATGTGTACGGAACCCTCGCTCCGTGCGCGAGTTCGCAAAAAAAGCGGTCAAGTGCGAACTTGACCGGTTTTTTGCTTGCCACACGTCTATCAGTTATCTAAGGCAAATTCAGTTATCTTATATATAAAAATCAATTGCTGTTCGTTAGTCTCACTAAAACTCGAGAACGGCTGAACGGATTTATCTTATCTTAGTCTTGAAATGTTCGTAGAGGTCTAGGGAAGGTTTAAAAGGCGAGAAAAAATCGAATAACCGCTATTCCCACGGGATCGGGACTTACGCGGGTGAAACCGCGGGGCGCAGCTAGTCTTATATATAAAAATGAATTGCTGTTCGTTAGTCTCACTAAAACTCGAGAACGGCTGAACGGATTTATCTTATCTTAGTCTTGAATTATTCGTGGAGGTCTAGGGAAGGTTTAAAAGGTGAGAAAAAATCGATCCCACGGGATCGGGACTTACGCGGGTGAAACCGCGGGGCGCAGCTAGTCTTCTTATATATAAAAATGAATTGCTGTTCGTTAGTCTCACTAAAACTCGAGAACGGCTGAACGGATTTATCTTATCTTAGTCTTGAAATGTTCGTGGAGGTCTAGGGAAGGTTTAAAAGGCGAGAAAAAATCGAATAATTTCCGGGAAAACCCTAAAAACAGCCCTTTTATATTTCCCATACAAACGTTTTCTAGAGTCAATTCCTACGGGATCGGGACTTACGCGGGTGAAACCGCGGGGCGCAGCTAGTATTAAATACTTATCTTTTAATTTGACTTTTATTCATATTTTCTACGGTTGTCGTATGGTGATATTTGTTTGTAATGTTAAATATAATTTAGGTAGTACATAACGTTGTGTTTTTTTAAGTTTTTTAAGTTTGCTTCCGCTGTAAGTAATTTTTTGTAACGTTTCCATATATTTTTATTCAAAATGAGAAGGCCCTTATCCTCTACGAACTAGCAACCGACTATGTCGTCTAGTCTTATTTCAGCTCAGATGGACGGAATGAGGCAATGTACGGCGCTGACCTCTCTTGTAATTTATCTCAATGGTTTACGGACGATAATTTTACGTGATAACATCATAAAAAAACGATAAAAAAATTGAGTTTTTTTCCTAATTTTTTTCTATTAAAATATTTTTTTCATTTATAGTTTGCTTAGACTGACTGGAGCACTCGCTCACTCAATCGCGTCTAGTCACCATAACACAAGCCTAGCTGCTTAGACTGGAGCAACAATACAATATACAAACTTGTTACTAACCTTACCTCTTTATAATATTAGTATCGATGATATGCGCTCACTCAATCACGTCTAGTCACCATAACACAAGCCTAGCTGCTTAGACTGGAGCAACAATACAATATACAAACTTGTTCCTAACCTTACCTCTTTATAATATTAGTATGATTATTTGCGCTCACTCAATCACGTCTAGTCACCATAACACAAGCCTAGCTGCTTAGACTAGAGCAACAATACAATGTACAAACTTGTTACTAACCTTACCTCTTTATAATATTAGTATAGATTATTTGCGCTCACTCAATCGCGTCTAGTCACCATAACACAAGCCTAGCTGCTTAGACTGGAGCAACAATACAATATACAAACTTGTTCCTAACCTTACCTCTTTATAATATTAGTATGATTATTTGCGCTCACTCAATCACGTCTAGTCACCATAACACAAGCCTAGCTGCTTAGACTAGAGCAACAATACAATGTACAAACTTGTTACTAACCTTACCTCTTTATAATATTAGTATAGATTATTTGCGCTCACTCAATCGCGTCTAGTCACCATAACACAAGCCTAGCTGCTTAGACTGGAGCAACAATACAATATACAAACTTGTTACTAACCTTACCTCTTTATAATATTAGTATATATTATTTGCGCTCACTCAATCGCGTCTAGTCACCATAACACAAGCCTAGCTGCTTAGACTGGAGCAACAATACAATATACAAACTTGTTACTAACCTTACCTCTTTATAATATTAGTATCGATGATATGCGCTCACTCAATCGGGTCTAGTCACCATAACACAAGCCTAGCTGCTTAGACTGGAGCAACAATACAATATACAAACTTGTTCCTAACCTTACCTATTTATAATATTAGTATAGATTATTTGCGCTCACTCAATCACGTCTAGTCACCATAACACAAGCCTAGCTGCTTAGACTGGAGCAACAATACAATGTACAAACTTGTTACTAACCTTACCTCTTTATAATATTAGTATCGATGATATGCGCTCACTCAATCGGGTCTAGTCACCATAACACAAGCCTAGCTGCTTAGACTGGAGCAACAATACAATATACAAACTTGTTCCTAACCTTACCTCTTTATAATATTAGTATGATTATTTGCGCTCACTCAATCACGTCTAGTCACCATAACACAAGCCTAGCTGCTTAGACTAGAGCAACAATACAATGTACAAACTTGTTACTAACCTTACCTCTTTATAATATTAGTATAGATTATTTGCGCTCACTCAATCGCGTCTAGTCACCATAACACAAGCCTAGCTGCTTAGACTGGAGCAACAATACAATATACAAACTTGTTACTAACCTTACCTCTTTATAATATTAGTATATATTATTTGCGCTCAGTCAATCGCGTCTAGTCACCATAACACAAGCCTAGCTGCTTAGACTGGAGCAACAATACAATATACAAACTTGTTACTAACCTTACCTCTTTATAATATTAGTATAGATTATTTGCGCTCCCTCAATTGCGTCTAGTCACCATAACACAAGCCTAGCTGCTTAGACTGGAGCAACAATACAATATACAAACTTGTTACTAACCTTACCTCTTTATAATATTAGTATAGATTATTTGCGCTCACTCAATCGCGTCTAGTCACCATAACACAAGCCTAGCTGCTTAGACTGGAGCAACAATACAATATACAAACTTGTTCCTAACCTTACCTCTTTATAATAATATTAGTATGATTATTTGCGCTCACTCAATCACGTCTAGTCACCATAACACAAGCCTAGCTGCTTAGACTAGAGCAACAATACAATGTACAAACTTGTTACTAACCTTACCTCTTTATAATATTAGTATAGATTATTTGCGCTCACTCAATCGCGTCTAGTCACCATAACACAAGCCTAGCTGCTTAGACTGGAGCAACAATACAATATACAAACTTGTTACTAACCTTACCTCTTTATAATATTAGTATCGATGATATGCGCTCACTCAATCGGGTCTAGTCACCATAACACAAGCCTAGCTGCTTAGACTGGAGCAACAATACAATATACAAACTTGTTCCTAACCTTACCTATTTATAATATTAGTATAGATTATTTGCGCTCACTCAATCACGTCTAGTCACCATAACACAAGCCTAGCTGCTTAGACTGGAGCAACAATACAATGTACAAACTTGTTACTAACCTTACCTCTTTATAATATTAGTATCGATGATATGCGCTCACTCAATCGGGTCTAGTCACCATAACACAAGCCTAGCTGCTTAGACTGGAGCAACAATACAATATACAAACTTGTTCCTAACCTTACCTCTTTATAATATTAGTATGATTATTTGCGCTCACTCAATCACGTCTAGTCACCATAACACAAGCCTAGCTGCTTAGACTAGAGCAACAATACAATGTACAAACTTGTTACTAACCTTACCTCTTTATAATATTAGTATAGATTATTTGCGCTCACTCAATCGCGTCTAGTCACCATAACACAAGCCTAGCTGCTTAGACTGGAGCAACAATACAATATACAAACTTGTTACTAACCTTACCTCTTTATAATATTAGTATATATTATTTGCGCTCAGTCAATCGCGTCTAGTCACCATAACACAAGCCTAGCTGCTTAGACTGGAGCAACAATACAATATACAAACTTGTTACTAACCTTACCTCTTTATAATATTAGTATAGATTATTTGCGCTCCCTCAATTGCGTCTAGTCACCATAACACAAGCCTAGCTGCTTAGACTGGAGCAACAATACAATATACAAACTTGTTACTAACCTTACCTCTTTATAATATTAGTATAGATTATTTGCGCTCACTCAATCGCGTCTAGTCACCATAACACAAGCCTAGCTGCTTAGACTGGAGCAACAATACAATATACAAACTTGTTACTAACCTTACCTCTTTATAATATTAGTATCGATGATATGCGCTCACTCAATCGGGTCTAGTCACCATAACACAAGCCTAGCTGCTTAGACTGGAGCAACAATACAATATACAAACTTGTTCCTAACCTTACCTATTTATAATATTAGTATAGATTATTTGCGCTCACTCAATCACGTCTAGTCACCATAACACAAGCCTAGCTGCTTAGACTGGAGCAACAATACAATATACAAACTTGTTACTAACCTTACCTCTTTATAATATTAGTATCGATGATATGCGCTCACTCAATCGGGTCTAGTCACCATAACACAAGCCTAGCTGCTTAGACTGGAGCAACAATACAATATACAAACTTGTTCCTAACCTTACCTATTTATAATATTAGTATAGATTATTTGCGCTCACTCAATCACGTCTAGTCACCATAACTCAAGCCTAGCTGCTTAGACTGGAGCAACAATACAATATACAAACTTGTTACTAACCTTACCTCTTTATAATATTAGTACCCATAGATTATTTGCGCTCATTCAATCGCGTCTAGTCACCATTATACAAGCCTAGCTGCTTAGACTGGAGCAACAATACAATGTACAAACTTGTTACTAACCTTACCTCTTTATAATATTAGTATATATTATTTGCGGGCAAGTACGTTTGTAAATTATTATTTGCGGAAAAAAGTTTGTCATCCCTGCAAATGCAAGGTTTCGCGTGGGGTTCGCTCGAACGCAGCGTGCCGGCAAAAGTGGCATAGGTCTTACCTCGACGAGGCCCTGAGGCCGACTGCGAGGAACTGACGCGTGCTAACTATTATATTTGATCGATTTGCAAAACATTTTGTACATTTTAGCATTATTATCCAAAAATATAGTTCCTAGAGGTCAAAACCTATCATTTGATTCAATTTTTAGAAACATACGTTAACTATTTTTGAATAAAAACCGATAAACGATCTAAAAATTCTCTGTTTTCTAACATTTTTTTTATCGAACAAAGTTGTTCATATCATGTTTTCAACCCAAATAAACAAAAATATGGTTTTTAAACTACAATATCTACTTATATCAAAATAACAAAAAAAGAGTATTTGATTACTTAAAGTTGCTTAACACAAAGGTCGATTTGCGAACACATGGTCTTAAAGTCAGCCTTTGTTATTCTTATGAACATTTTTTGTACCTAATTGACATCCAATCGGAATAATATTGCTATGCAATTTGAACAATTTTATTTACGACAGTTGATCTTCTGGATATTCCCACGGGGTTACGCAAGTGAAACCACGGGGCGCAACTGGTATATTAAATCCAGAACTAACTTTATTTAAAAGGGTATATTATATCCATCCAGCATTAACTTTATTTAAAAGGGTATATTATATCCAGCTTTAACTTTATTTAAAAGTGCTAACTTGGCATACAAACATGTATCGGAAGAACGAATTAATACAGATTGGTGGGTAAACTTAACATTAACTTAAAGATCTAATAGCTAATCTAATAACTCAGATTTTTTTTCCTATAAAAAGGTTTCTAGCGTACATTTTCTAAGATATTATTGGCACAATATTTCTTTTTAAGAAGACGAGGAACTTTTGACCATCAATCTACTGTTCCTTTCAAACATTATGTGTAGTCTTGGAGTTAATATTGACAGAACTAGTTTTTGGCAGAAAAAAGGCATTCGTCTGTCCAGGCACTGCTTTGAAAATAATAAGACCATTTTTTGTGTTTATCTTGTAGGAAATCCCAATTTAATGTTATTCTTGTAGAAAAACCTAATTTTATGTTTTTCTTGTAGGACACCCATTTTTCGTTTTTCTTGTACATAATATTACAAAACATCTCACAATATTCGCGTAAAAACGAACGAAACACTTAGTTAACAGCAGGCTTGTCAGGTAAAACATGTACAAAAACCCATTTTTATGTTTTTCTTGTACACATATTAAAAAACATCTCACAATCTTCGCGCAAAAAACGAACAAAACACCTAGTTGACAGCAGGCGTATCTGGTAAAACATGAACGATAACCTTTCTCTTCTGATCGTAGCTAAAGTTATTCATCTTGAATATTCGGCTGTCGTAGAACGGCTTCAAATCACTGATGTTTATCTGTCTTGCTCGCTCTGTAAAAAAAAAAACTAAGATAAGAAAAAATATCTATTTCTAATATCTATTCCCATTTCATAATTCAGCCTGTGTAGGCTGAATTAAAATGGGTCTTCAGCGTAATTTCCTAGAGTATAAGAGATAGTCATACAAAAAGATAGCGAAAGAAAAATGCTGAAATGAGTTTCGTGCCCGATTATGTAAAAATTAAAATTGCAGGATCAAACCTATTAATTTTGCGTAAAAAATCCTATGTTTTTTTCCGTAAACAAATTACCTGTAAGATCTCGTTCCGATATCTCGATGGTTGGTTGCGAGTGGTTGTGCAACCCCCGCATGTAGGCGAGCTGGTCCATCGTCAGTTGACGGAGAATGTAGTACAGCAGTTCACTGTGGTCCTTCTTGTACGACAAGTATTTTTGGAATGTCTGGAAATTGAAAAAAGGCAAGATATAACATAAAATATTGTATGTCAGACGAGGCTGTATAGGTAAAAAGTCTTTTGCCTGCCCTTTTGGGAGTATAATCAACGCCTAAAAAATTAACACAAATATTTTGTTAACTTTTTATTAGGAGTTTTGGCGGGAACGAGTTAACAACATGTCGTGCTGCAGTTTTATTTTCATGAAACTTAGATGTAACCCGAGTTGAATTGTATAATTCTGGTGGAATGTTATTCAATTTAGTTCTGTGAAAGTGCACAAGTGTAGTGAAAGTAAAAATCAGTGTCAAACATGCAGTTTTCTCGTTGCCTCCAAATCTCCTATTAAGGTTATGGTAAACTTGCCACCGCTTTACTATAGCCCCTGACTTGACGGACTATGACGACTTTGACTGTATTGAAATACTTTAGGCCCGATTTATGAAAAATCGGGTCATAATTTGATGCAAAATATAACTTGAAACTGGCTAAATGCACACGTGCGAAGCCATAATAAAAGAAAAAAAAAAAAAACTTTTTATTATTTCATGTCTCTTCTTTTATTCGCAACTGTGATAAAAACCGTCGTACGATAAACGTGTGGTTTGATTATTCTATGTCGGTATTATAAACGCGCTCGCGTTCTGCTCGCGCGTCAT
Organism: Idaea straminata; assembly: GCA_951213275.1. Taxonomy (NCBI): domain Eukaryota; kingdom Metazoa; phylum Arthropoda; class Insecta; order Lepidoptera; family Geometridae; genus Idaea; species Idaea straminata. The sequence continues at coordinate 3,457,557 of OX577862.1, forward strand.
AAGCCGCCTCTATGCAATTATCAATTTACCACTTGTATCGCAATGTACTATTTTACTTTTAAGATATTTTTGTTGCTAAGTAGTTAGAAGCAATTTTTCTCAATACAAAATTAACATTCTATTTAACAGAGCGAGCGAGAAAGCTAAACATCAGTGATTATGAATATTATTTCTGTTCAAATGAAATAAGTATAAAATAAAATAATTCTAAATTTTGAAAAACTAAGTACTTTTACGTAAAAACGAAGTAAATTAGCGGTAACGCCCTTTGGATAAAAAGGTTTATTTGTGGCTATTTTTGTTCATGAGAGGCAATTTATCTCTGTTAATTCTAAGTCAATGGTTGAACAACGTGCTGTAATACCTGTCTCATGGCCCTCATGACACTGTACTTCTGGGTATCGACGAAGCTCTCGAGCATGGTCCTTATCGCCATGTTGACGTCCTCCTCGTTCACCTGGCCACGGAGGTGCATCCGCGCGTGCGCCTCGCTCATACGGATCACTGTTTAGATAATATTAACTATCATTTCTAGACGATTAACAGTCAAAATCTATAACACAAGTAAATATTCTTATTTGCTTGCCAATCGGTTACGGGCTGCGGTTAGAATTTGATGAACAACGCTTACCCATTGCCCTAGGTGAACGACAAACGCAGCAACGCGACTGAATATTTTTAATGGGCCCTCAAAGTCACTTCCTAAGGTATTAGAGATATTCAATAAATGCTAAAAGGAGTTGAGTGTCTGATTTTGACAAAAGGTAAACTGCAACATTAGGTTTTTAAAACTCCTTTTAACCTTTTTTGTTGGCTCTTATAGTTCAGAAAGTGACCCATTAAAAAAACTATATTTAAATAGCATTTCAACTTATTTGACGTTAAACTTTTAGGAATCATAACATACATATATTTGTTAGCTAACTAACTCATCACGATGAAAATAAGTAAATAGGAGTCCTGAAATACTAAGTTTAACCCAATATCGGATAAAGACAGATGACACCAAGGAACGTCGCTAAACTTAAAGGCAGGTGTGATAGTGGTCAAACGCTATACATACAATATTTAAAAAATTATATAAATATTATACATATAAAATCATTCAGGACACTTTGTCCTGACTGACTGATGGATAAACGCACAGCCTAAACCGCTGATCGTAGAGACCTGAAACGAGGAAGGTGTGTTCTTTATATGACGTAGGCATCCGATAAGAAAGGATTTTCTGAAATTCTACCCCTAAGGGGGTGAAAAAGGGGGACAATGTTTGTATGGAACTACGTGATTCCTTGGTCCAATTTACTTCAAATTTTGCATTAACATTCTTTAACAGAATTGATGGAACACGTGTTTCGTATTTTATTGAAATTCATATTCCAACGGGGTAAAAAAGGGATAGAAAGTTATATTGGGGGTCATTTGCTTCGAAATTGATTTCAATTAGATTTATTAGACATATTCGACTACTATTAAACATTTCCAACTTATGATAATAATAATTATTATTATACTAAATAAAACTTACCAGATTCAATGTGTCTGACAGTGATGGGCAAACTTCCAGTGGCAAGAGATTCCTGACGCAACTGACTGTACATTTTGGCTACTTTATCTTGGTCCATATTCTGAAAAACACAATAGAACAATTTTTAAAGTGTTCTTCATCCCTTGTCGTCTATGGCGCGGTAGGCGAACATTCGCTTGAGTCGTAGGTTGCCGGTTTGCTTGTAGATAAGACAAGAGATTGAGCTACTTTTTTTTAATCGAAATGCAATCAAAATGTTATTGCAATGTAATTTGAATTTCATTTACGACTTTTTTGCCCGCGACTTCGTCCGCGTAAAAGTCGAAAATAGACCAAGTATTTACGTTGTCCCATAAAAACTTTGCCCCCCCTTTTCACCCCCTTAGGGGTAGAATTTCAGAAAATCCTTTCTTATCGGATGTAGACCAAGTATTCACGTTGTCCCATACAAACTTTGCCCCCCCTTTTCACCCCCTTAGGGGTAGAATTTCGGAAAATCCTTTCTTATCGGATGCCTACGTCATACAAAGAACACACCCTCCAAGTTTCAGGTCTCTACAATCAGCGGTTTAGGCTGTGCGTTGATCCGTCAGTCAGTCAGTAAGTCATTCAGGACAAAGCATTTTATATGTATAGATAATTGGGTTCTGGATGTTCCTGTATGTATATAAGTATGTATTTACAAATGTATATTATTATGTTTATGTATTCTATCCATTGTCTGGTCACCATAACACAAGTTAGCTTGGGGCTAGATGGCGCTGTGTCTAATGCAAAACTTACCTGTAATTTAGGGCGGATATTCTCTCTAGAATAAACGATGTATTTCTTCAATAAATCTTGTGGCAGTATGAATTCAGGGTCGGGAGCGCTCGTGTCTTCGAGAGTGGCACCGCGCTGTGTCGGGTGGTGGCGGATGTGGGAACTAACCACAAATCTAAGGACATTAAAGGCCATTAGGGATGATGACGACCCAGTTGGCACAATGGTCACTATACCGGACTGCCAAACACAGGGTTGCGGGTTCGATTCTCGCCTCAGACAATTAAATATTTGTCTTTGCTCTGGTTGTTTCTATGTATTATAGAAAAGTATATAAGTCGTATATCTGTTGTCTATAGCACCCATAAAACAAGATAGATATCCTTATTTGTACAACACAGGAAGAAACAGAACACTAGTCTAATCACGTCGTGAAGTCTAGTTACCTAACTTGGGGCTAGATGGCGATGTGTGGAATATCCTGCAATATTATTTATTTAATTACATTGGACCGTTGGGCTGTGTACGACTGTACGTGGCCCCGTCCGGGCACGCATTAGAAACGTTACATACATTTTGTATGAAGCATATTTTTATTACAAAGTGCATGATCCGTGTCCCGTCCGTGCCCGGGCGACGTTCGTCTAATCCACGGATCTGCCCCGTCCGGACCCCTCGGCGACTGATAACCCGGTAATATAAACGTGCAGCACGGACGGGCTTCGCCCCAGAATCGGCACGGTCTAATGTAAATCATCCCTTATTATCAAAATTCGAGCTAATATAACTGCTAAATATGAAAACGCGGCGTCCCGCGGTTCGCATAAGACACGTAGGCTGATTCACAAACCATAGGAAGGCTACGAAACGAATAAAACTGAAAAGACAAGGATGGCAACACGTCAAAAGTCGCGGGAGTGAAAGAGGAGCAATTCTATTTTCGTTTCGGTTGTCTTCCGACGGTTTGCGAATCAGGGGGCAGTTTTCGGAATCAATATTTTCTTTCAAATCGGTCCAGTCTTTTGACCGTCAAGACGTAACAAACAACTTTCGGATTAATAATATTAGTTAGGATTAGGAGATATTGAATAAATAATACGATTTTTTATTAAAAAATAAAGTAATAAAATTGTCCTTACTTAGCCAAATGCGCATCTTGCATAGGATCCGCCTCGTCTCTGACCACGCACAGCACATCGAACCTCGACAAGATCGGCTCGGAGAGGTTCACATTCTCTGAGAACGTCAGCGAGGCGTCGTACCTCCCACCTATCGGGTTAGCTGCAGCTATTATTGAACATCTGGGGATGAAAAAAATTATATTATCTTACGGTTTTTCGTTTCTCAATTTTTTCGTAACGCGTAACATTTTTTTAGGCTAGGTCCCCTCGCAAACCTGCGGTAAGGAACTTTGTTCTAATAGATACTGCAGGACAATCCACACAGCCCCATCTAGCACCAAACTAAGCAACTTGGCTTGTGTTGTGTTATACTTATAAAAGTTTTTTTTTGTTTTCAATAAATGTTCGACTTTTCGATAGAACTATGGAGCACATACTGTGTGAGAGCGCTTGAGCCTCCTTGGGAATGCGTATCCCAAACCGGAGGAACATAGGTTTCTTCCTCTTAATCAACCACTTCTTCAAAGAGTAAGAAACATTAAGGTAAGGGTAAACACAAAAGATCCCAATAGGTCGAAGTGTTGCTGGCTATTTGTCAGCCCTTGATATGTATGAACACCTGAACATTTAAACTAAGTTCAAGACTTGTATTATTAGAGGATAAGATTGTAAGGCCGGAGTCAGAATTGCAGATCCACCGTAAAGTTCTAAAATTACTATTATTTTAATAATATTTTTCTAATAAATTCATGAGTTGAAAGATTTAAATCTTGAGCAAGACCTAGTGAAAAACATTCTAATAACAGCAGTTTTAAAGCTCTATAGTGGGTCTGCAATTCTGACTCCGACCGTACCTACCGGTGGACTGTAACTGGATAGTTTTATCTAAGTTAACTCACTCACCTAGCATGTAGTGATGTGACGATACCGGCCTTTGATATTGATATCGACTGCTGCTCCATGGCCTCGTGTATCGACGTTCGGTCTTGGTCGTTCATTTTATCGAACTCGTCTATGAGACACACGCCGCGGTCGGCCAACACTAGCGCTCCCGCTTCTAGTGTCCATTCCCTGGGGAAAACATTAAGCCATAAACATCTATGAAATGTTTCGAGTTTGAATAAACTTAGAAACGACAAGGAATTTTCGTCTTTTAATATTACCAAAATGTAGGAAAAGATTTCACCTACAAACGGCACACACAACATTTACAATTAAAATTACAATTAAATAAACTACAATTTTCCATGTCATCGTTAACAATTTTTGATTATACGCTGATTAATCCAAAGCGAGATTACAAGAAGTGATTTTGGATTGACTTCATAGTGGAAATTCCAGACACTAAGCGTTTTGCTTTTTCAAAACGCTTAGTTACAGGTAAGAATGAACTTCTTGGGAAGCGTGCTACATCTTAGACCGCATCGTCACCTACCAATAGGCAGGTGTGATAGTGGTCCAACGCTGACTGATACGTAAAAAAGACCTTTCACAATCCCTTCTTCTAATATACAGGGTTTGGTCTAGAATGTAGCACTAGGTTGTGGGCTCCGATTTCTGCACTTTGCATGATCGTCGACTGCTATTCCAGCCAACCCAGTTCCGTCTAGAAGCGCAGAATTCTCCTGGGGCCCTCACACGCATCTTGGAGTGTTGCTGGGTTGCCAAGTATGTCAGCCTGGTATGCAACCAGGCTCTCGCATTCCAGGATTGCGTGAGTTATGGTCTCTTCGTCAGACAGACACGCTCAGCAGAGCGGGCTGTCGGTTATATGTAGTACTTACCTTGTAGTCGGACTTTTCCTCACATAAGCGGTGAGACCGACAGCGCTAGCTCCTTGTCCTGTCGTGAAAATTGCACGAGGTGCGATCTGAAACGATAATATACATTATATTGACCAAGCCTGTAGAGGTCTACTGGTGAGGCGCTAGGTCGTATGTATGTTTGTTCGACGAAAACTCCAGTACAATTAATATATAAATAAATATTGCAGGACATTCCACACATCGCCATCTAGCCCCAAGCTAAGTAACTAGACTTGTGTTATGGGTGCTAGACAACGGATATACTACTTATATACTTTTTATTTAGTAAATATATACTTATAATACATAGAGACAACCAGACCACAGACAAATATCTAAGCATAAATACTTGTATGAGGCGGGAATCGAACCCGCAACCCTGTGTTTGGCAGTCCGGCATGGTGACCATTGTGCCAATTGCTTCGAGGCAATTAGGGCACGGATTTAATCACGATGTTTCCTTTACCGTAAGAGTAATGTCAAATAGCCCAAAAAAAATTACATAAGAAACATCCATTGGTGCACATCCGGCCTTAATACATACCCACGGCCTTCGGAATGAAGAATGAAACTCTAAGATCGGGCCATCCCTCGGTAGAGCAAAAGTTAAATCTAATGTTTTATCCATAACTTGTACTTGTTCACGGGCAAATTTTCCGCAACTAGACCTTTTTGCGTGGGGTTCTTACTTGTTAGGCAAGAACTACCCCTGATGCCAAATTTTGCCACATACTGCGGTTTCATGGAAGTTTGTGGGAGGCTGTTCACATCACTAAAAATCTTAAGTGGTTTTGCACCGAAAAAATAATTACGACCTTAAAAATGATTAAGCAACTATCAAAGTGTTAAATTGATTTAATAAAATCATAAAATTATTGAAATAGAATTTCTTTTTAGATTACGTGTTATATACATTTAGATAGAATTTACGTTTTGTTTACGCACAATGTCATTGGCGCGCTTAGTCTTGTCTATTTCATATTATTTTTATCCCATTCCGTTCCACTACACGGCAAATACCTCCCTCTCGTCTTCTCACTGTTCCTGTCTAGTTTAACCTAACTTCATAGTTTTATCTAATATATAAAAATATCCGTTTTAGCTTTATGTTTACTTGCCTTCTCTGTGTACTTGAGAAATTGTGATTTCGCCGTTCCTGGGTCTCCGCAAATTAAGACATTTATGTCACCCCTTACTTTGTGTTTTTCTCCTACGAAAATTAAATAGTTAATAATATTATCGGATAAAACTTAAATTAGCCTAAAATATAGAAATATCAAAATTATAAGTAGTAGCATAGGGTGACCAAAGGTCTCGCTGCTACCAGAGACAGTGGTTAAGCATGGCCATCCAATGAGGCAATGCAGCCAGGCTTTTGGGCATCCTTCCAAGGGATTTATAATTTGTATTTAAGTACATATTTTTGTTAGGATGTTTAATTTAAATGTTATATCTACTATACATATAAAATTATTTGTCCTGAATCACTGACTGACTGACGGATCAACGCACAGCCTAAACCGCTGATCGTAGAGACCTGAAACTTGGAGTGTGTGTTCTTTGTGTGACGTAGGCATCCGATAAGAAAGGATTTTTACTCTTAAGGGGGTAAAAAAGGGGGGCAAAGTTAGTATGCGACAACGCGATTTTTTGGTCCATTTTCGACTATTACGCGGACGAAGTCGCGGGCAAAAGCTAGTATTTACTAAGTTGTGTTATTAATAATCTACACATATATAATAGATGAAAGATTTTATTTGTTTTTTTTTGTTTGTAACGAATAGGCTCCGAAACTATACTGGACCGATTTTAATGAAACTTGGTATGAGGATACGTTGATTTATTGGGTGTAACAAAGGCTACATCTTATCCCTATATTCTCACGGGATCGATAGTTACGCTTGCGAAACCGCGGAGCGTTGCTACTAATAAATATTGCAAGACATTCCACACAGCGCCATTTAGCCCAAAGCTAAACAAACGGATTTGACAAAAAATGCATCTGACGAATAACGAGTCCGACAAACAACGTGTCTGATGTATATCGTAGAATCTAACTAGGCTTGTGTTATAGTAACTAAACAAAAGATAAAATACTCATCTAATATACAAACAGAAACACCCAGACCACAACAAAGAAAAAACACGATACATTTACACAAAGTAAAGTTATAGCAATATTTATTTCTACAAATATTTGTTTGCAAAAATAAGTATATTTCCACAAATATTAGTTCAAACGGCGGGATCGAATCCCCAACTTTTAATGTCTCTAAAGTCTTACTTGGTATTAAATTATACGAAAAAACGAATATATTTTCTTACCAGGATTCTTAGCTTCCCCACCAAATAGCGCCAGCGCAAGCCCCCTCTTAATATAATCATGTCCGTATATAGACGGAGCAATACTCTGCACAATACGTTCACCGATCCGCGGATCTTTCGACAGCTTGATTATATTGGCAACATCCTCGTCTGTCAATGATTCGACAATGTGCTTGCAATCTTTCACTACAATGTAGTTTGCAATTATAACTGTTGCAAATACTGGGAAACCCTGGAATACGAGAAAAGGCGCTTTTAGGGTTTCATACCCAAAGGGTAAAAACGGGACCCTTTTACTAAGACTCCACAATTGCATTTCAATGTCATTTGTATTACAAAAAATACACTCGAAGTAGCTCATAAACTTCCGAAACTTCGGTTCTATAGACGGCCGAAGCTCAAAATACACTCAAAGTCAGTTTTTTAAAAAGCTAGGGTATTTTTGTAATCCAAATGCAATCGTAATGATATAACATTGTACATTGAACAATTTTATTGACGAGAATTGGCCTTCAGCTGTATCTCATGAACCGTGATAGCTAGACATATGGAATTTTCACAGATGATGTAACTTCTGTTATTCCTATAACAACAAATTTAAAAAAAAACTTGAGAGGTGTCAAGGGATACCTGGATGGAATGAAGTTCCTTTTGATTAATTAGTAATATTTTATTTTTTAAGTTATAATTTTTTATTATTATAAAATATAATACATATAAATTTAATCAGTAGGCTTAATTTTAGTGATTGCTTTCTATGAGAGAGAAGAGAGAAAGACAGACAGACAGAGAAACACGCGCACGCCGCACGGCTTACAACTATAGCAAAAAGTGTCGTTACAATTTTTGGTCTTAATTTTTTCCGCCTAGCTCCCTTTCGCAACGCGCGATATGGAACTTCGTTCCAACAGAATGTCATGGTACCGGAACCCTTCGAGCGCAAGTCAGACTCGCACTTGGCCGGTTTTAATATTTAGAACTCTTCAGGAACTTGCTAACTTACCTGTTCAGTATTAAGCGATCCATCGTAGTTATTAGTATATACGCCAGTGAGATCGACCTCGTCTCCCGGCTTGCACCTGTCACATAGGTCAGCGAGCAGGATGCAGTCCTTGCTGCGAGGGATGCGACCAGCTGGGATCCGGCCCGGGGACTCTTGGATGGTTACTTTCTGATAGTTCCGGTACACCGTTTGTTCCATGTTTACCTGGGTAAATTATACAGGGTGTCCCATAATTAATGGATAAGCGTGCATCTACGGATAGAGGATACTGTGCCAGTTCAGAAAAATAAAGGTTATGCTCTATGGTTCTATGAAAGTCTCTCGGTTTCCGTGATTTACAGAATTTTCAAATTTTTTTAAATTCTGTGCTTTTTGGTGCTAAGACTGCAAATGAAGGAAATATTCCAATCTGTTTTTTGGATTGTATTCCAGGATTAACGGGCTATCGAATGCAAACAATTTATTTATGACACATGGCAATTTTTTTTTAAAACTAATATTTAACTTAAATTTCGTGATTTTTTTTATTTTTAACCTGAACTTTAACTTTTCCATATTGCCAAATTAAAAAAGTTGCCTATTTCATTGAGATTCTGAAATGGAATAATACGTTGTATTGCCAGCATTTAAATCAAAATTAATTCCTATTAAAGTGACCTATAAAAACTACTCACCATAAACGGCCCAGCACTCTGACATTCAGGACACGAGCCAGGCTTGACCTCACTATTCTGTGATTGAACGAACGGCCCCAAGATATACCCACATCTGTTACAATCGTATTTGACCACAGACAACTGTGGTAGCACGCCTGTAAAGTAATGAAACATAGATAAGCATTTATACTTGCGGCCTAATTTTCCGCGACTTCACTTTTTTAGTTAGGAGGAGAATTAACCCAGCTCTTCCGCTTTTGCCACAGAGTGTTGTTGAACTTGTACTTGAACAGACTGAGTTCCGCAATTAGACCCTGTTTAATTGGGTCCTTTTTTGCGTGAGGATGGAGTAGGCTTGCCCAGCACCTACTATACCCTCTCAGTTTAGTTAACGATGTCCAGAGGAACTTGTCAATACTTCTGGAGCCAACTAAACCGCGGGTTTCATCACGATGTTTTCCTTCACCGTAAGAGCAATGTCAATTAGCGCACATACATTTTTCTTAAGAAAAATACATTGGTGCACGGCCGACCGGGATTCGAACCCACGACCTTCAGAATGAAAGTTGAGGTATCTACCACTAAGCCAACACCGCTCTCAGAGTGTGGTTTTACCAATTGTGGGAGGTTTATATATTACCAAAAGTATAAAGTCGGATTTTACATTTATTTTATAGACATATTATTTTTATATATTTGCTAAAAGTTATATATTTTACCTGTAGTAGCCGTAATAACGCCAACAGTTCTAACCAGCTGGTTTAGATGCAGTTTTCTGAATGTACGAAGTTCTTCAATGAGAGGTAGGTCTGAGATTCGCACGTGGATCTCTGAAGTCACGCGTTCATACGAGGGGAATATTTGGAGTACTATGTCTTTTGCTACCTGTATGGGAAAAAAGTGGTCTTAATATAGGAGGATTTTACATCAGTTGCTGTTGAAGGCATGGGTCTCCTTTCGAAGATCTAGTGTCTTAGGTTGGCCGATTATCTATTCTAATATTAAAAGGACGATTTATCAGATACCACAGGGCTATGGAGCCCTGGAACTTGGGAAGGCTTGCTTGGAGCCGAAGCCAACATGTAGAGGCCCTTTACAGTAACAAGGTTTATGGTAAAGTATGATGTGGACATCAAACCGGCGATTATCCCTGTATGCATTATAAAATGCATCCAAGGACACCCTACTTGGGCGTGATGGGATAGTAGTGGACTGAATACTGTAGAACTATGGAAAGGATAACCTCCAATTTTAATAGAGCTATTGAAAACTGAAGGAGAAAACTACTTGGGCGTGATGGGATAGTAGTGGATACTGTAGAACTATGGATACTATGGCGCCTTCTATAACAATGTCCAACAAACACGTAAAAAGGCAGGCGGAGATTTGCCAACTCTCAGACTGGGCCACTCTAAATTATAGCAAGAGGGCAACAGGAACGTCGACGGTTAAAGGATAGAGAAGCTTCGCTTTTAAACTATCAAGCAAGCGGCCCAACTCATTACTGACATTTAGCATAAAAAGGAGTATTTTTTTTTGTTTTGTATTAATTCTAAAGTTAGATAACCGATTTTAATGAATACATACCTCATCAAAAATGGCTAGCATCTGTGCAGGCGCTTCAGGCAGGAAATACGCTAAAACTTGTTCCTTCCTCGCCAGTAAATCAAACTCGACATGAAAAGAGGCCGCATTCATTTCACACATTCGTCTAATACGCTCCTTGTAGACGAATTGGCCTTTACTATTTGTATAAGTGCGGAGGAAGTTCTTAAATCTGGAATTGTTAAGCAAAAAGGTTGGTAAACTGAAATTTGAAGAAAGCAACCTCAGCTGCACCTATACCAATACTGCTCTATATTAGAGCAGGACCTTGAATGCCAATCATGTCAAGAATATTTTTACGAAAATATATTTAAGAACTGCATTACTATGTTGTATGTATGTTGGCTTCTCCGTCGCGCAAAAACTACTATTAATATTATAAGCTACTTTTTATATCGGTATTCAGACCTGTTTCCATGCCGTTGGATTCTTAGTAATTTCAATAATAACCTGTTCGCAATCTCAGTCCTTGGTCCAAGCATAGAAACCCATTCCTTTGTTGTATATCCCTTGGTATCCTCCAAATTCTCAATACTTTCAATCCCTTCTTCGACTTGTTCATCGGTGCCCATCGCTGCCTTTTCGGCCGCACGACGCCGTTTGGAGCGAGGCGCGTCTGTGTCCTCGTCTGATTCATCTGGGAAGAAAAATATAGGCCTAATTAATGATTATAACTAATTTTTGTATGCGTTTCCACCAGTAGGGATCATATTTAAAGTTTGAGAGTATTTAATTGTACTTGTTGACACACTAATTATCCGCAACCAGAAGACCTTTTTGGTTCTGAATGAGGTTATACTTGTTAGGAGATGAATCAAGGGTGAATCAACCCAGTTCTTCCATAAATCGAAATTTCTCAAAGACATCACTAATAGTCTGCCACCACTAGGGGTATGTGCCGTCTTTTCATGCTTACTTTGCATAGCCCACAGAGTGCTGCCCTTTGTTGTAGAAATGTTTGATAAAAAGCACCATGCCTGTAGTTTGTTAGTCAAAGTATATACATATAATACATAGAAACAACCAGACCACAGACAAATATCAAAGCATAAATACTTGTCTGAGGGGGGAATCAAACCCACAACCCTGTGTTTTGCAGTCCGGCATGGTGACAATTGTGCTAACTGGGTCGTATGAATGAATCACAGACTGTTTGTATAATTCCACTCACCATAGAGTAAATCTCGTCCATCTCTTGTGCGTCCTTCTTCACGGTCCCTTCTCCTTAGTTCCTGTTCAGCGGCTGCTCGATCTTGGATAGACATTGGGTCATAATCATCATCATCCAGGTCTTCATTGTCGTACCGATCCAACGCCGGCATTGGTCGGTAATCTCTGGTTATAAAACATAACAGTACATATTATAGCTAATAGTTAGAAAGTAAAAAAATTTAGGAACATTTAAGAGTTTAAAAGATCAAAATGGTACATAATATTCTATGATATAAATATGACTTGTATACAGGCTGTTTTCTACTATTGAGTTCCTTTTGCATGAGATTCCACTCATACTCATATAAATAATGAACTGGACATTTCTGGATGCTTGGTGATGTCTAGGTTGGTTTACGAAAGCATTGGCGAAATTACCAACGCTTTCGTAAACCAATGTGGCCAGAGGTGGCTCAGGACCATAACTGATGGAGGAAGATTGGGAGACCATTACCCAGCAATGAATAGCAGTGGTTAATTAAAATACTTACGCCTCCATATTATCATTGAACAGTTCTTCCCCATCATCTTCTTCCTCCTGGGCATTCTCTCCGAGGATCGCGCCCTCATCTTCGAACATTTCGTATTCCCGCGCCGGTGACGTCATCCGGGAACGACGACCGTCTCTGTCCGGCGTCTCGGGAGTTGGAGTTGGGGAACTCTGTAAGAATCAAGAGATCACTACATAGTATAAAACAAGGTCGCTTACTGCTGTCTGTTTGTCCCTATGTGTGCTTAGATCTCTGCAACTACGCAACGGATTTTTTTCAATAAATAGAGAGACTCAAGAGGAAGGTTTTAGTATAGAAAATAAAACACCCACGGTTAAGAGCAACAAGTGAATTTTACAAAACTATCTATGCCTTGAAAACTGAATATTCTTAAGATTAGTAAGTACACCGAGCTTTTGACTGTTCGAACTTTATTTAATGTACTTTTTGACCTGTTACATTTACATCTCACTGACTTCTTTTAAGAAAATGTGCGTATGAAGAGCCGTCTTAGTACTACTAGCAATAACACTTTAACGACGCAATAAACAAAGAAAATAAGTTAATTGTGATACTATATTGTAAAGTAAAGATATTATATACGTTGCATATCTAGAAGAAGTAATTATTTTTTGTCTAAAGTAAACTTTTGCGAAAGTTTAATTGTTTGTAGGCACCACGATAGGTGATTTCCTTTGTCAAAGAGTTTTTTGGAAATTGTAACTATTAATTACCCTTTACTTACCATATTTTATGTAATTACAACTAATTAGATCACAAACACACTAAATATCACAAATCACTGTTAATTTTGAGTTAATTTCAACAAAATAACACTATTTCTGCCGTTACAAAACTTGCGTTGTTTTGTTTGAGGTTATTTGTCAAATAACGCGCGAAACCGGCGAAGATGGAGTTGTCACTGTCATTAGTCAAGAAAATGATTTTGACGGCATGACTGAATAAAAATAAAACTGCGTTCACAAACTCAATCTATACAATTGCTGGAATTTCTTAGCTAAATTGGCTAAAATAGAAGAACAGAGCCTTATTCCTCAAACAACACACATCTACATCTGAACACCCTCCGACTTTACGATCATAGCCTATTTGATGAAGCCTTCGGATGAAGCGCATTGTAAAACTTTTCAAGGTAAAATATTTATCCAACCAAAACTGATGGAAGTGACAGTAAATAGGCAAATAGAAATTTATTTTTTTGAACGTAACTTAACCTCTAATTTCCTTGACAATATTTTGTCCGATTTCGTAATGTCAATAGTCGTTTCTTCATATTTTTCTAATAAAAAATGGCAAAATATGTCGCTCAAATAATAGTCCTAGGCGCTCAAGTGGTCGGGCGAGCGTTCGCTAGAGCTTTGAAGCAGGAGATCGCTGCGTCACAGGAGGCGGCTAAGCGAGCTGGTGGAGGACCAGAAGGTGCTAGACGAGCAGCGGCAAATGCCTCCACAGGCCTGACCTTAGAAGAAGCTATGCAGATCCTAAATATAGAAAAATTAGACGCAGAACAAATTCAGAAGAATTACGAACATCTTTTCAATGCTAATGATAAGGCACAGGGTGGTTCTTTCTACATACAATCTAAAATTGTTAGAGCCAAGGAAAGAATAGACACTGAATTCAAGAACCATGAATCCAAAGAACAGCAAAGTCCACCGAAAGATACATCATGATTCATAAAACTAATTGGACATTGTGATTTGTTAATTTATGTAGATATAATTTAGAAAAACTTTGGGTTGTAAAATACTTTATTATATAGAAATGAATACCACAATAGTGACTAGAAATTAGAATACATCAGTCTTCATTACAATTATTGGTATGTACGACTGAAAAAAAAACATGTAAAATATTAAAATCATGCTACCTATAATTTAGCATCGGAATAAACACATTTGCCAAGCAAAAACCTGTCTTTTATACTAAATCTATGAAAAAATCAGTTCTGAAATTACAAACAATAGTTTAAGGCGGAAGGTTTGACAAATATCAAAGGGAATATACATTACAGCGATATAGAAACAACATGTGAACAGTTCAACTCAGTCTCAAATATGGCAAAGTGTAGGTTGAAGTCGCAGACCACTAGCCTACAGATACAAGTATGCTGGACTGGCGACTGTTGTCAATACAAGGGATCCATTGATGTAGTAACAACTTACACATCCTAACTTAGTTTTTAAGACGTTTCTATGTGGTCTATGTACAAATGTATTACGCATCCACAGGAATTAAAAAAAATTGACTTTGACTTTGATGCAAGAACTGCCAATCATCAGTTTTAGTTTCAACAATGCTCGGTGAGGGCAAGTATGCTTAGCCCAGCATACTTGTATTTCTGGTCAGTAGTTCAATTCTTGGTTGCTGAGGAAAAGTTTGAAATGTTCTCTCCGTTCCGCTGTTATAATATCCCTATTCACTACTCAGTTCACAACATTCTACATACAAAAAAATCCAATGCACTCTTATTGTAAAACTACTCACACACAGATATGTAAACGCTTAAACACTATGATTACATTTCACTACAAGCTGACTAGAATATTATTGGAAGTTGAGCAATCGGAAGATCTATAAACTTTGTGTACTTAGGTTCCTCTGAGAAATACTTTATGTTAAAATGTCAAAGAGGGACCCACACACTTGCCCATAAAATGCTAAGATAAACATTGCTACATAAAACCAGCTCATTTGTTCCCATTCCCATTACACCAAGCTCTTTTTTACTTCATATCCTTAAATCTAAAAATGGCAGTAAATATGATAAAATTTATGTCATCATTTCAGTTGGCTTCACGTCCGTCAGTATAACGACTTCATAAGGACTACACTGTGACATACCGATCTTATTACAAAGCCAGCCATAAAAACCTTTCTCTAAATCGCAAACTCCGCTCCACCAGGTAGCACCGCCGCTTAACGTCAACTGTGCTATACCAGCATACAGACCCAGTCCAATCATAAAAATTACTATCAAAAATGGGTAAATTAGTATCAAAAGCGGTGGTACAAACACCTTATTAATACAGCTCGAATTCTCAGTCAAATAGATAATGATATTGTTCAAAACTGTGGTTCCGATGTAAAATGAGTAAATAGCCGAAATACAGGCCACAATTGGTAAACACATCAGGGTGAATAGAAATACATGTAGGCCATGGTCCCAAGAACATTTAGTTAAATCCATCTTGTTGTATTCTTCAGCGACTATTGCAGCTTCCATAATCTCTAGCTCCTCCCGAGATATATTTAATCTAACATCGATATGTTGTCCTTTCTTCTTTCCCCTCTTTATAGTTCCCATCATGGTAACATAACCATCTTCAGTTAGAGAGGGTTCAGTTATTGAACAATCTGAATCAAGTCTCAATGCAGTTATTTCAGTCCCAGTGTTGTCTGTTTCAACCATAAGTAAAACATTTACCTTTTTCTTTTTCTTCATGCTATTTTTCAGGCTATCGGTAAGATTGCCCATCTCAAAACTGTTTTCAGACTGAGTTTGAGACACACTTACTGGAGTTGCTGAAGAACTCTCATTATTGTCTAAATTAAGAGATTTACAATTCTTTTGAAGCTCATTTTCAGTAGTGTCTCGCAAATCACCATGGCTGGAGCAAGCATCAGACGAGTTTTCGTAGATAGGAGACAAATCCATGACATCTCTCAGATTGTTAGTAGATAAAGCTTGGGAACTATTCTTCTGTATGTCACTTTTCTCTGTGTCGCAATCTTCGGGGTTATCATTGAGGTCTTCGTCATTCACGTCGTTAATGATAGGCAGGTTTATTTTCATGTTCGATTTTAAACCTTCCATAGTTGAATGGATGATCCCATTGTTGTGTTCATTGACGGGAGATAATCCGTTTTTGAATTTCTCTGGAGCTTCCTCCGCTCCACCCTGAAATAAACAATACAATGATTAACAATTTAATAGAGGTTTCATTCAATTTTATAAAGTAAATTAAAGTTATAACACACATACTTGAACGGTGATGATGTGGTCTACAGGCCCAACTATTTGGCACAGTTTTTTCCCGTGTCTTTTCTTTGGAATTACAAAAACCAGTGGCTCAACTTTATCCATGGTGTTTTATTAACAAAACAATAACAATTTAATTTATCAGTTTTGCAAGATTACAAAAATTGAGAAAAAACCACACCATTGAACACTTTTTTTTTCTTCTATATAATGGTGAAGTGAAGTTTTGTGGCACGCAAATGGCAATGTACTTTTAGTCGATTTCATTTGTTTGTAGTGAAAATCAATGTAGAACGATTTTTTGAACAATCAGATGGAGGTGGCACAACATTTTGAACTGTCAAAATATTCGGAGTTGTCACTGGCATTTCATTGTCTATATGCGTTTTCTGCGGTTATTTATTAATTTTCTCCGAATTTTCTCAATAATACGATTAATACGTCTTGAAAATCTGTACAATGCTGAAGGTGATCTAAATTTACCATATTACCCATACTTTACAGTAACTTAATTCACAAAAATCTAAAACGATGTGTACAATAAACATAACCTATTCTAACCTTGCCTATCCTGTGGGAATTTTAGATTCCGGAGTACCTGCTGACGACATTGAAGGAACTGCTGTGCAAAAATTAATGTTTCTAGCTTTAGCGGTTTTGACTATGTGACTGAGAAAAAGTGTTAAATTTTATCTGTTTTTATGTACTTACCTACTAACCTTTTTTAGGGGATGGTTAGTCTCGTTACCGGTGGAGCTTCAGGTCTAGGTAAAGCAACGGTAGAGAGGCTGGTTAAAAACGGCGGGAAAATCTTGATACTCGACATTCAAGGTACAAGAGCGCAGGAAGTTGCAAAGACACTTGGGGAAAATGTTATTGCACATAAGGGCTGTGTAAGTATACAATTAATCTACACTAATATAATAAATAGGAAACTTTATTTTGTTTTATTGTTTGTAACAAACAGGCTTCGAAACTACTGGACTGATTTTGATAAAACTTGGTATGAGGAGACGTTGATTCATTGGGAATAACATAGACTTTATATCCCAATATTCCCTCGGGAGAAGTTACTTGGGTTAAACCGCGGTGTGCTGCTTGTATTAGGCAAAATTTGGTAATGGAAATTCAGCTTTTGCCGATGGTCTTCTAGGTTTAGGTTTTTATATGAATTACTGTTATCCTATATTTAATTTATACAAATTTAATATAGATTTCTTTAGTGATAGCAGCGCATCCTCATGACTCCCGATCTCGTGGTGGGAGTATCGGGATAAAAGGTAGCCTATTATTCCCAATGAATCAATGTACCCAATCATCACACCCAAGCATCATCTGAATCGGTCCAGTAGTTTTGGAACCTATTTATTACAAACAAACACAAAATATATATAAATATATAATATATTTATAATATTATTAGTAAGATATAGCAAAAATTAGTAATGAAAATTCAGCTTTTAACTTAAAAAAACTACTAACGAATTTAATATCAATATTTTTTAAATATTTCTTTTTGTGTTGGATAGTCCACTTATTGAGCAAGGCTACTTATTATTTTGATATTCTCAACTTACGCTGGTGAAACCGCGGGGCGCTAGTAGATTCATATAGTGATGTACTATATATTTTGTATTCAGTTTGTTTTTATAATAATAAGCTAAGAAAATTATAAAAAAAATATATATAAAATAATTTATTTATTTTCTAGATAACATCAGAATCCGATGTGAAGAAAGCATTAGAAATAGCTCGGGACAAGTTTGGTCGCCTCGATACGCTGGTCAACTGTGCAGGACAAACTCTCACACATCAGATATACAACTTCAATAGGGATCTACCGTGTAGCTTAGAAGACTTCTCTCAAGTTGTTAAGGTCCGTATTTCGTGTTACAGGTAAATCTTTTTGCTCATTAAGGTGTGACATTATGGTTCTTTTTAGCGTTCCATAACCAAAGAGTAAAAATGGGACCCTATTACTAAGACCGTCCGTTATCTATCTATTGTAATATTGCAAGTATTGCAATATTGCATAATATATTGCAAGACATTCCACACATCGCCATCTAGCCCCAAGTTAAGTAACTAGGCTTGTGTTATGGGTGTTAGACAACGGATATTCTACTTATATACTTTTCTTTTGTAAATAGATACTTGTAATACATAGAAACAACCAAAGTACAGGCAAATATCTAAGCATAAATACTTGTCTGAGGCGATAATAGAACCCGGAACCCTGTGTTTGGCAGTCCGGCATGGTGACCATTGTACCATCTATCTATCTACACTCTCCGTCCATCTGCCCATCTGTTTGTTACCGGGTGTATCTCATGATCTCACGCATGAATGATTCCATACAATGTTGTATGGGAGCCCCAATAAAATATATTTTTTCCCCTGTCCTTAGTATTTGTTATTATTGCGGCAGCAGAAATACATCATCTGTGAAAGTTTCAACTGACTAGCTATCACGGTTCATGAGTTACAGCCTGATGACATACAGACAGCGAAGTCTTAGTAATTGGGTCCCGTTTTTAACCCTAAAAAGTACATTGACCTTGAAATATATAAGTAGTTTAAGTGTTCTATTCAAATTCCAGATCAACACAATAGGAACATTCAACGTCACACGATTAGCAGCCGGCGTGATCGGCAAGAACGAACCAGATGTGAATGGTCAAAGAGGTGTTGTTATCAACACTGCATCAACAATAGCATATGAAGGTGACATAGGACAAGCGGCGTACGCTGCATCGTCTGCAGCCGTTATAGGAATGACATTGCCGATTGCAAGGGATCTGGCTTCGAGGGGTATTAGAGTTGTCACTATAGCACCAGGTAAGTCAATTTCTTTAAAATATGGATAAATAAGAATGATCTAGTCATAAATTACAACAACTTGGCCATAGATAAGAACAGTTTGGCCATAAATAAAAACAGTTTCGCCTTTAATAGGAACAATTTGGCCAAAAATAATAACAGTTTGGTCTTAAATAAGAACAGTTTGGCCATAAATAAAACAGTTGGGCCTTAAATAAGAACACTTTGGCCATAAATAAGAACAGTTTCGCCAAAACTAAGAACAGTTTGGCATATATTATAAGAATGGTTCAGCCATAAATAAATCATAAATAGTTTAAAAAAACTAGCTTTTCTCAATGATTTTTATAGTTATTTAATATTTCCTTTAAAAATATAGTGGGAAAATATTTAGGAAAAATGAAGCTTTTCATTCTGCTTCATCTGTGTAGGGGATTAGCTATAAAAACAATGTTATGGCCATGATTAATCATTGGCCTTCCCAATGTAGTATTAATCCACAGTCAAGTTTGTCTTCTATGAATGTAGATTGTTTTTTCTCTTTCAGGTATATTCGATACTCCGCTAACATCGTATTTACCTACAAAAATGATAGAATTCATAAAGAGAATGACCCCTTCTCCATCACGTTTGGGCAAACCTGAAGAATTTGCACATTTAGTCACTTGTATAGTTGAGAATCCGATGCTTAATGGTGAAGTTATAAGATTAGATGGGGCACAAAGATGGTTCCCATTATAAGTTATAACATATACAGGGTGATTTTTTAACCCTGTATAAGTTTATAAGAATATAAGTTTTATTTTTAAGACTGTTATTTCTATGTTAATAAATTGTTAGGACAAATTAGAACTGATTTAGTGCTTTTTATTTTTTGACTACTTTTTCAAGTATTTTTTTATTTGTTTCCGAGTACAGACTCTTAGGAAACAGACAGACATACAGACAAATCATTTTCGGGTCTGTATCTATACTAATATTTTAAAGCTGAAGAGTTTGTTTGTTAGAAACGCGCTAATATCAGGAACTACTGTTTCGAATTGAAAAAATATTTTTGTGAAAAATCCATTTGTCGAGGAAGGCTAAAGGCTACTTTTAATTTTGATATTTCCACGGGATCGGGAGTTACGCGGGTGAAACCGCGGAGCGCTGCTAGTCGTTCATATAACATCATCATCATCCGAGCGATGTTATATGAGGCCCAGGAGCCCGGGGTCCGCTTTTCTACTTTTACTTTTGCCGTCCGATTTCACGTTACGTATATTTTGTATAAAACGATGTCATGAAATCGCCACGTCACGTCCGGCACGAGAAAAATCACTTTACGCATGCAGCGACCTTAAGTAGGTGTAGACTTCGTTAGGAGGAAAGGGTACCGGGCGCTCTCTCCATAAAAACGTAGTCGACTGTTTCCTCCCTGGATATTCTGGATAATGACACCAGAGCAAATATTTTTGTTGCATAAAACTTACTGTAGCGTAATTTTAAACGTCTATTGTAAGTGTTATCGATATCAATTTATTCCGAAACAAATTTAAAATTAGACCTCAACCAAAAAAGAATAACTTCAAACATGACCACAAAACAATGTTGCTGGTTTAATACTTCTTCAATCTTTTGTTCCTAAACAAGACCGTATATTTTACGTTTATTGCTTTATTAGTTGCGCCCTGCCGTTTCAACCGTTCAAACCGCGACGCGCAAATCTTGTGCGGAAAATAAAAAATACTTTCAATTGGTTGAGCCATCTTCAAGTAATCGATGAACATAAATGAAAAAGGTATAGGTATACGTAACGAATTGAGAACCTCCTCCTTTTTGGAAGTCGGTTAATTAGAAGCCAGTGTTTTTTAATTCCAGGGGTTCATCTATCAGGCACTGAATTTAATCAAAATCGGATCAGACATAGAGGTGTAATTCATACTAAGGTAGTTTTTAAGGCGAAAAGGTACCGGCGCTCTCTCCACACAAACGTAGTCGACTGTTTCCTCCCTGGATAATGGCACTAGCATAAATATTTTTGTGCCCTAGAACCTATAACTGCCATGACTATGCCACTATGTTTTGGTTTTTTATTCTTATTTTCTAATTATCGCAGAAATTAAGATTTAAAACCAAAAAAAAACATAGGGGCATGGTCATGGCAGTTATAAGTTTTATGCAACAAAAATATTTGCTCTAGTATCATTATCCAGGGAGAAAACAGTCGACTACGTTTGTATGGAGAGAGCGCCGGTACCCTTTCCTCTTAAAACAACCTTACTTAGAAACTAAATAAGTAAGTATTTCATAAAAATAGAGAAACTAAGTACCTACTTAAAAACAGGCCATTAGATAAATATTTGCTTTAAAATCTGAAAAACAATTCATTTGATTATTTTCTTGTCAAGGCTTTTAAAAAATCTTTCTAGTGGCCGTTGTTACTCGCCGGCCCTGGTTAGTCGCCGGTACCTTACTAAAAACAGAATATAATAGTACGGAACCCTTCGTGAGTCCGACTTGCACTTCGCCGGTATTTTCTCTTTCTAAGACCCAGTACATCAAAGCATTTTCCGTTCATTATCTTGACCTTTGTGACCACGATCAGAAAAAAAAAGACTCCATGAGTTTTTTGTGCCTTCTTCTCATTGGTGGGCGTGTTCCGAAGGCACACATCCTGCCAAACACAGGGTTGCGGGTTCGATTCCCGCCTCAGACATGTATTTATGCTTAGATATTTGTCTGTGGTCTGGTTGTTTCTATGTATTATAAGTATATATTTACAAAATAAAATTATATTAGTAGTATATCCGTTGTCTAGCATCCATAACACAAGTCTTGTTACTTAGCTTGGGGCCTGCAATATTTATTTATTTACATTCTAACTTATTTTTTAAGACCCCTCAAAGTGATGTAATGCACTGCATAACTCCTATTGAATAATAAAAATGATTTGATTTGGTTCTGACGGCGAATCTCTCGGAAATAAAACGTCCTATCGGCGATCAGTCCAAAGGCGAAACGACTGTCAGAAAACTCTGGTACTATCTGCCTTGGCTTTTGACGTAAGTACAGACAAACTTTCACATTTGAAATGTTATTATATTGCTTTATTTTATATCGAGGATATTGAGTTAGCAGTGCTGCGCGCTACGGGAGGCGATGTGTTCAAATGTTTGTAAATATTTTACTGTCTTTTTCCATTTTGAATTACACGAATCGATAAATGAATAATTAGGGGTCAGTTGGGATCTTGACTGATTTTACTAAGTATTTCAATATGAATTAGTAACTACAATTATCTTTTTTTTTTCCAAAAAAGTCTAATTAAACTGAAAAATAATACATTTTTCTTTATTAGTTTTAATTGTCCTCCGAAAACAGTCGGCCACCATACATTTTAATCTGTGACGTCACCTTTCTATGCGCCTTGCGCGCGTTTTTGTTTTTTCTCTAATAATACCTACCTATTATATTTCGTAGTAAGTTGTTATAAGTACTTATAAGAATAACGTTTAATAGACAAGCTTACTTTGTTTTTTGTTTGTTTTCAAGTTTGTAACGAATAGGCTCCGATACTACTGGACCGATTTTGATGAAATTTTGTATAAGGGTACATTGATTAATTGGGAGTGTTATAGGCTTTTTATCTTGATATATTTTCACATGATCGGGAGTTACGCGGGTGATACCGCGGGGCACTGCTAGTCCTTCCTACTAATATTATAAATGTGAAAGTTTGTGTGTGTGTGTGTGTATTTGTGTATGTTTGTTACTCCTTCACGCAAAAACAACTGGATCGATTGCGATGAAACTCGGTATCTTGATAGTTGGGGACCTGGATTACACATAGGCTACTTTTTATCCCGATATTCCTACGGAATCGGGACTTACGCGTGTGATACCGCTGGGCGCTGCTTGTACTAAATAAAAGTACCTGGATGACCGGGCTTTGCTCGGTATTTTTTATTTTTATTTTTTTTACTTAGTCTAATCTCAAAGCAAACACTCATTGACTTCGTGTTACTTAACAACGCCATCTGCTGGAATAACTTTATTGCTCACAAAAAATAGTATTACTAGTTCGCCAATAGATGTCAGGAAGAGTCGTATTTTTCAGATAAAAAAAAAGTAAGTTTCGATAAAACACGAATAAAATGACTTCTAAAAATGATTCCTAGCTAGATCGATTTATCGCCCCCGAAACCCCCTATATAGGTACCAAATTTCATGAAAATCGTTGGAGCCGATTCCGAGATTCCAATTATCTTTTTATTATATCTTCTATATATATAAAAGAAAGTTACACCACTTATAACTCAAGAACGGCAGAACAGATTTGGGTGAAAATTGGTAGGGAGGTAGCTTAGAGCCAGGAGACGGACATAAGATACTTTTTATCCCAATATGCCCACGGGATCGAGACTTAGGCGGGTGAAACCGCGGGCCGCAGCTAGTATATATATATAATATATATATATATATATATATATATATATATATAAGAATTGCTCATTTAAAGATATAAGATACAGCAAGTTTAGATCGAGAGCGTTGCGACAACTCGTAGAAGGCATCGCCCGTATTTCCCCCTATTCGCGGTTGTGACAGTATAATCCGTTATCCTCGCGACAAATAGCAACAATGTTGCTCGATTGATGCCTAAGGTAGTACTCCGCTAGCTATTTATGGCTGCTTACTCCATTCTTTCGTATCTTAGTGGTTTAAATGGCTACAGATCGGCACACGTGACCCTTACAAACCACCTGGGTGAAAAGGTTGGTAGTCACGACCATCAGGTATGAATACTTAGTATCCCGATATTCCCACGGGATCGAGATTTAAAAATAGAGACCTATATCTATATATATACTAGCTATTGCCCGCGACTTCGTCCGCGTAGAAATAGTAGATTTTGCGACTATAATTTGAGATTTAAACTATCCTATCTCTCAAGTTGGATCGAACTGCACATGGTGTGCGAATTTTATTATAATCGGTTAAGTGGTTTAGGAGTCCATTGAGGACAAACATTGTGACACGAGATTTATATATATTAAGAAGATAAATGAATTGCTGTTCGTTAGTCTCACTAAAACTCGAGAACGGCTGAACGGATTTATCTTATCTTAGTCTTGAAATGTTCGTGGAGGTCTAGGGAAGGTTTAAAAGGCGAAAAAAAATCGAATAATTTCCGGGAAAACCCTAAAAACAGCCCTTTTCTATTTCCCATACAAACGTTTTCTAGAGTCAATTCCTACGGGATCGGGACTTACGCGGGTGAAACCGCGGGACGCAGCTAGTTTTTAAATAAAGGTGGACAAATGTCGGATCTAACGCGGGTGAAACCGAAGACTGGTGCTAGTTCTCACATAATCAGTTTCAAATCCCAACAAAATATCTGGTTCGGAGCCTGATGAAATATTTCAAAATGGCAGACAGTATTTAGTTCAACATTTTGCATTTTTCGAATAGCATATTTATATAGCTAATTAAGAAATCTTAAGTTTCTACTTTGTTGTTAAAAGAATAATAAGGAAGAGCCAAATAACTCGTCAGATTTTTGTAAGATTAACAGTAAAGGCGTATACAGATTTGAAAAAGATAGACTATTTAATACGTAAGATGAATTTTTTTTTACTACCTACCTACTAACGTTATATTTATTTTAGCCATGTTTTTATTTCGTAGAGCTCGATATTTCGATGTTGTTATAAGCATCATTATCTTATATCTTTAAATGAGCAGTTCTTGTATATATATATAATTGGAATCTCGGAATCGGCTCCAACGATTTTCATGAAATTTGGTATATAGGGGGTTTCGGGGGCGATAAATCGATCTAGCTAGGAATAATTTTTAGAAAATGTCGTTTTATTCGTGTTTTATCGAAACTTACTTTTTTATCTGAAAAAATATGAGTCTTCCTGACATCTATTGGCGAACTACTAATACTATTTTTTGTGAGCAATAAAGTTATTCCAGCAGATGGCGTTGTTAAGTAACACGAAGTCAATGAGTGTTTGCTTTGAGGTTAGACTAAGTAAAAAAAAAAATACCGAGCAAAGCTCGGTCATCCAGGTACTAAGTATATATATAATAGAGTTGTGTTGGCTTAGTGTTAGATACCTCGACTTTCATTCTGAAGGTCGTAGGTTCGATTCCCGGCCGGTCGTGCAAGTTCACAATGTATTTTTCTTAAGAAAAAATTATGTGCGCTAATTGACATTCCTCTTACGGTGATGAAACCCGCGGCTTAGTTGGCTCCAGAAGTATTGACATGTTCTCTCCTCTGGACATGGTCGACTAAGCTGAGGGGTAGTAGGT
The DNA here is from genome assembly GCA_951213275.1 of Idaea straminata. Lineage (NCBI taxonomy): Eukaryota > Metazoa > Arthropoda > Insecta > Lepidoptera > Geometridae > Idaea > Idaea straminata. The sequence continues at coordinate 3,483,194 of OX577862.1, forward strand.
GCAGGGAAAGCCTACTCCATCCCGATGCAAAATAGACCCGATTAAAAAGAGTCTAATTGCGGAAAACAGCCCCTATACAAGTACAACCATCATTATTACGAGACACAAAACATGATGAATATCTCTGTTTATATTATCGGTTATGCTTGAGTTGAAGTTTAAAAATCTCCATAAAAATTACATTGTGTTACGTTGTGTATGAATATATATATATTAAATTATTATATTATATTAAATTGGGCAAAAAAAAACATGACAAAAAATTAAATACATACGAAAAAAAAAAAAAAATTTTTTTTACAAAAAATTATATTAAAGTCAGTGAAATACTACACTGATCGAAACACCTCAGTTTACGCGTGTTTCCTCGATCTAAGCCGAGCTTTCGATCAAGTAAATTATACTTTACTTTGGGAGAAACTCGAGGGATCGGGGGTTCCGCAGATCACAATACAGCTTTTGAAGTATTGGTACGAAAATCAAGTTAACTGTGTGAGATGGGGCGACGCGACATCTAGTGAGTTTAGACTAGAATGCGGTGTTCGTCAGGGGGGTTTAACCTCTGCGGATCTTTTTAACATCTATGTGAATGGGCTGATTGAGGAACTGAGAGGCACCAGAGTTGGTTGCAACGTCGCGGGCGTATGTCTCAATAACCTGAGCTATGCTGACGACATGGTGCTTCTCGGTCCCTCAATTAACGCACTGAACAGATTGATCTCCATCTGTGAGCTCTATGTAAAAGCCCATGGGTTACAATACAACGTAGCAAAGACTCAGTTCATGGTTTTCAGAGCAGGTAAAGGTCCGGAGAGGGTCCCTCAGGTGTTGTTAAATGAGGCTGTTATTCAGAGGGTGGAGCAGTTCAGGTATTTGGGTCACATATTAACAAGTGACTTGAATGACGACGCGGACATCGAGAGGGAGCGACGTGCCATGGCGGTACGCGGCAATATGATTGCGCGCAGATTTGCTGGGTGTACACGTGATGTGAAGCTGACATTGTTTAGAGCATATTGTCTATGCTTCTACACATGTCAGCTCTGGGTCCGGTACACCCAGAGGTCGATGAGTGTCATCAGGGTACAATATAATGACACATATCGTATCCTGATGAAACTTCCACGTTACTGCAGTGCGTCAAACATGTTTGCTGAGGCCGGGGTCACTGACTTCTTCGGGATCATCAGATCTCGCGTCGCGGGATTCTGGAGTCGGTTGCGGACGTCCAAAAATACCATCTTAGCATCGTTGACCGAGTGCATGGACTGCTCCATTTTCAAGCATTGGGTTCACGTGCATCATGCCAATAACCGTAAATAATTGACGATGTTAAGACTGATGTTTTTGATCTTACTTTATTCCTTAAAAAGTACATTTTATTTTTCTTATTTTTAAGTTATCATTATTGTGATATGGGATTTTAAGCCTGAAATAAACATTTGATTTATTCTTATTCATTTATTTTTCTTAAATTTAGATTTTTATAAAAATAAACTGAATACAAAATATATACACCACTATAAAAACTTATAAAATAATTTTATCTAAGCGATTAAACTTAACCTAAATAAAATATAATTTACAAGTTTAAAAATAATGTATAAATTTAGCATCTAATACAGTAAATCAATATAAAAACCTAAACCTAGAGTACCGTCGGCAGCGAGGCAGGGCCCAGGCTACCGATGGTTAGGGCCGCAGAGAAAGGAATCTTCTGACAATACGTGCCGTATCCAAGATTACTGCCATCTGGATCTGACCCTTGACCCAACCATCCAGCGAGAGCCTCTTGAGGTGTTGATCAAGGCTCTTCGCCATTAGTCCATTTGCCGATACAACTATCGGAACAATACTCGTCGAATCAACGTCCCACATGGCGGTGATCTCGTGGGCCAAGTCCAAGTACTTAGTAAATAAACATTTTATTATTATTATATTATTGTCTGTTATACGTCTTGTATCACGGGGCTATGGAGCCCCGGACCTTTGGAAGGCGTGCGTGGAGCCGAAGCCAACACGTAGAGGCCCTTTACAATAACAAGTTTAATAGCAAACAATGGGGTGGATTCTAAACCGGCGATTATCCCTGTCTACACTATAAAGTGCAACCAAGGACAACCTCCGGTTTGGATGAAAACTATTGATAATCTACAGGACAAAACTACTGGAGCTATTGTGATGGGATGGTAGTGGACTAGATACTGGGGAACTATGGATATTATATTATTATTATTATAAATAAAAATTTATGCCAAGCAAGTCAAGTCTGTCACATTAAGCACAAACAAGAAACTTATGAATTTATTAAACAAACATTATTAGAATAAAACCATAACAAAAAATTATAGAGTAATAAATATAGAACTCTACGGTGGGTCTGCCATTCTGTTGCTGACTGTACATAATTAACCAAGTTAAAAAAAGAAGTATTTTAGACAATCAATAAGTTTTACTGGTACCTACCTTACTTTTTTACCTATTACATCAGCATTTTCATTTTAATACTAGCTGTGCCCCGCGGTTTCACCTGCGTAAGTCCCGATCCCGTGGGCATATTGGGATAAAAAGTATCTTATGTCCGTCTCCTGGCTCTAAGCTACCTCCCTACCAATTTTCACCCAAATCTGTTCTGCCGTTATTGAGTTATAAGTGGTGTAACTAACACGACTTTCTTTTATATATATAGACTTGTAAATCAGTTTTTACCAATATACCTTATTTACCTTTTTATTCACCGTTTCTGTTTACCATTATCTATACTAATATTATAAAGCTGAAGAGGTTTTTTGTTTGTTTGAACACGCTAATCTCAGAAACTACTGGTTCGAATTGAAAAAATCTTTTTGTGTTGGATAGTCCAGTATTGAGGAAGGCTACCTTAATACTATATAGGGATGTGAAAGTTTGTGTGTGCGTGTGTTATTGTGTGTGTGTTTGTCACTGCTTCACACTAAAACTACTAAACCGATCGCGATGAAACTCGGTATCTAGATACCTGGAGACCTGGATTAACACATAGGCTACTTTTTATTCCGATATTCCTACAGGATCGGGACTTACGCGGGTGAAACCGCGGGGCGCAGCTAGGCTTTTTATAAATTGAACCAACATACAAAAAACAAACAAACCCATTTATTTTTAGTTAATTTATTACACACGGAAAGCACACGGATAATATGATTAAGAACTCCTTTCTGGAATTTCGGGTACCTTAAGAGGATCACATACAATGACATTTTTCAATGAAATTTTCGTTCCTTAGTTGTTTTATTCCTCTATGCTTAGTTGTTATCATTCATTTAATTGCAAAGTAAATAAATAAATATTGCAAGACATTTCACACATCGCCATCTAGCCCCAAGCTAATTGACTAGACTTGTGTTATGGGTGCTAGAAAACTTATTTTTTTTTAGTAAATATTTACTTATAATACATAGAAACAACCAGACCACAGACAAACATCTAAGCATAAATACTTGTCTGACGCGTTAATCAAACCCGCAATCCTGTATTTGGCAGTCCGGCATGGTGACCATTGTGCCAACTGGGCTGTCAAAATATTATGTTATTGATGTCAATCGCTTCAACAGTTTGCATTTTAAGCTTACCTTCATGTTTTATTATTTAAACACCGATAGACAGACAGACAGACGGACAAGAGAGTGATCTTATAAAGGGTCATTTTACTTACAACTTTTAAGTGATTTAATATGAGTTTATAATAAATAAATTACATAAAAACATTGAAATCGAACGATTTTAAGGAATAAAACGAGATATTTATTTTAAAAGCTTTTATTTAACTTGCAATGTATGTATGTATGTATTTATTTGTTTGTTTTATTTAAATTCACAAAGTTGAATTTGCTAAAATATTGAATTCCCCTAATAAATGATTTTTTAATTAAATGTTTTTATAGATATAGGAATAAAGTATTCTTCATAACAATTAAATAAAAAAAGGGCGGGTTATTTGACTAACAGGTTACTTCATTTTTTGTATTTATAATGTTATATGTGTATGTCTTTATTCATTTATTATTAAAGTATTATTAATTTTGATGTATTTAATTTAAGAAACTATTTAATAAAAATTAAAAGTCCAAATGGAGTTCAACATTTCCTAGGTACTTTTGGGGCTAGTGTTGAAATTTTAAAATGTTTATATTTCCTTTTTTATGGAAAAGGAAAAGTACGAGATATGTAAGTCTCTTAACAAATATTATTATACAATATTGATATCCTTAAAAAAGCGTGGGCTAAATGCTTTTAATATTTTCTCAATATCAACAAAACTACAACTGATTTTTATGAGAACGGACCTTATCTTTATCTGTATCGGAGGACATCAAAATCGAGTTTTGAAGACAAATTCTTAAGTCACCCCATACCGCGTGCTGGAGTATAAAACAAGTAGACTTTATAGCTATTATAAATAAGGTTGAATTTTCAATGTATTATGTTCCTTTTATGTGGAGTTTTACAGTGGCTATCAATCATACGTGGAACGGTATGCTTGGATGTCGTGTTTACTGAATTGTTTTGTACATATTGCTGGTTTTCTACATTAATATTATCTATAATATAAAATGAATCGCAAAATGTGTTGGTAAGTGCATAACTCAACAACGCCTGGACCAATTTGGCCAATTCTTTTTTGTTGTCTTTGATATTGTCAAGAGAAGGTTTTTATGAAAGAAAATATTAAGAAAGTTGCGCAGAAAATGATTACACAGGTGAAACCGCGGGGCGCAGCTAGTAAAGAAATAAAAGAGTTTTTTGTTTGTTTGTAAAGAATAGGCTCCGGAACTACTGGACCATTTTTGATAAAACTTGGTATGAGGATACAATGATTCATTGGGAGTGTTAAGGGGTACTTTTTATCCCGATGTTCTTTCGGGATCGGGAGTTACGTGGGTAAAATCGCAGAGCGCAGCTAGTCTTTTATATTTTACTAGCTGCGCCCCGCGGTTTCACCCGCGTAATCAAAATTAAAAGTAGCTTTATAGCCTCGATAAATGGACTATCCAACACAAAAATATTTTTTCAATTCGAACCAGTAGTTCCTGAGATTAGCGTGTTTAAAACTCTTCAGCTTTATAATATTAGTATAGATTTTAAACTTAGTAATTTTGTGTTTTTCAAAACTTTAAGAGTATAGAAAGTGTTATTTACAAGCCATTTTAGGCGACACTTAAACTATGTTTTCTAATTTTTAACCCCCGACGCAAAAACGACGGGGTGTTCTAAGTTTGACGTGTCTGTGTGTGTCTGTCTGTGGCATCGTAGCTCCCGAACGAATGAACCGACTTTGATTTAGTTTTTTTTGTTTGAAAGGTGCATTAGTCGGGAGTGTTCTTAGTTATTTAAAGGTATTTTTTTACACGTGGGTATTTACAGGTGACCAGCAATGTACGTCTCACAGTAGAATCCTTGTGACCCCTACGTAAGATCCGCCACACACGGCGACAGTTCTAAGACACCCATTTGTTACCTCTAATTGTAATCACTCCAACAATTAAACAACCAATTACCTGCGTATTTGTATTCCTAACAAAACGTTCCCATTAATTAGACCTCGTTTTGCAAACATTTTGATTATTAGTAATCAAGGCTTCGCACAAACTTACCAGTCTTACGACTCGCGCGACGCGATTTAAATAAATTAGTAGTCCTAAAGTTGTACAGAACTAAGCAAGATAGTGACCATTTATAACTCTTTCCATCTCTCTTTTTTTCTAACCCTGTGAAGAGCTAGAAAAAAGAGAGAGAGAAAGAACTTACCTTTGTAATAACTTTATAATATAATTTTTTGTTAATTTAAGTTACCTAATTACACTGTAAAGTTATTACTAAGGTAAGTGTTTCTTGTATACTGATTAATTTTTTTTTACTCAAAACGGCACTTTGGATTATGTACGTCAATTAGTAAGGCTTAGGGAAAAAAACTAATTTCATGTTAAGTTTTATTTTATTTATCTATCAAAATAGTAGGTATTTATTACAACTTAAAAAAGTAATTATATTTGGTTAAATGTAATTAAATAGTCTGTTATTTTTATAGTTTTCAGATTTTTAATAAAAATATGCCAAGAATGTGGCACGTTTTTTTAATGTTTACCTTTGTTATCAACATTGTTGTTAATCGAAGAAAACACTCTTTCTACTGGTGAAGTTGTGCCAGGCAGATATAAAATATACAGGATTATTGGTAATCATACTAGCAAGCCGTTAGCTACTTTTGTGCAACTAAATAAACAACTTTTTCATTACTCATACTCCGAAAGTAAGTGTAAAGGTGCCTGAAGAGCGTGTAGAAAGAAAAACTTTCAGCCCTAGGGAGAATCGCTTTCACTGAGGAAGAATTTTATGTATTATTCGTAATGAAAAGCACAGTTTTTCCTCGGGTAAAAGACTTATTAAGTCCCTCGAACTATTAGCCAAACTCCGCCTCGGGACTCAATGAGTGACTTTCACCCCTAGGGTAACAATGTACTATTGTTCTACGACTTTTGGAAATTCGAGATAAAAAGCAATACATTTGTTTATTTTCTTGTTATTTTGTCACTTAAATCAAAGTTTAAAAAAACCATTAGTAGCTTTTATTACCCGCACCGCAGTTACTGTTACGCATTAAAATATCTACGAAATGAATGCCAACTTTTTTGCAGCATTTCAGTTTTCTTTCATAGTAATATTAATTGTTAATAATTGAGTAAATTGAGATGTTGGTATGTAACCAATTTACATACCTACATCAAAAGAGCCGACTTTATATATCATAATTTTGGTTACATTATGCCTCGAGATGCATTTCGTAAAGCCCCAGTGTCTTGTTTCTATATATTAAACATCTCTTTAAAGAAGACAGTAAAATGAACAAACCTCTGTGCACACACCACACCGCACTTATAAGATTTATAAACGCCAGGAACGATAAAAAAGCTAGGTTTAACAAAAATAAAATCCTTATCATTATCATTGCCAGCTTTATCATTTCTATCAAGAATATCATTTTTAAACTTCAATTATACTCCGAAACTACCTATGTACTTGCTCTGAAATAGAAACTTAACAAGAGGTCTAGTATAATTTTCCACTTTTCTTATGACTTAATTAACGCTTTAAAACTATTCGACAAAATCCAACAAATTAATTAATTTAAACATTGTGTTTTTATGTTGCAAAAATCAAGCTTTAATTTGGATCCCGCTCGATAGTTCCTGGAAGATTGCCTGGAAGAGATCGCTTTGAGCCAAAAGCCGAGAACACTTAAGGGTACCGGCGCTCTCTCCATACAAACGTAGTCGACTGTTTCCTCCCTGGATAATGACACTAGCACAAATATGGCACAAAAATATTTGTGCTAATAATAATTTATCTATTTATCTAATTCTCGGCACAACCGAACACCAAACAAACGAAATTTTCCGCCCGTTTTTCAAAGATCCATCTCATCGAGTTTCCATACCTTTACTTCCATACATTTACTTACAGATGTATAAAACGAGTAATGCCTACTCAGCAATGCGGATCAACAAGGCTCACTGTCTATAAATACATAAATAATCTATACATGCTTATCTCCATTGGGTCACTGTTTGGCGCCCGATAGACAACATTGTTTGGGACACACAGTCAACAAATACGTCGAGCTATGATTAAAAGCTTATATAAGTTACTAGCTGCGCCCCGCGGTTTCACCCGCGTATGTCCCGATCCCGTGGGAATATTGAGATAAAAAGTAGCCTATGTGTTAATCCAGGTTTCCAGCTATCTAGATACCAAGTTTCATCGCAATCGGTCCGGTAGTTTTTGCGTGAAGTAACAAACACACACACACACAAACTTTCACATTTATAATATTAGTAGGATTTGAAACGGAAAATTTACGCTTCTGGCCACGTGCGACCGCATTGTTCAATTAATCGAATTACGTGAACATTTTGTTCTAGTTTGTTCGATTAATCGATCCACGAGTTTTTGAAACTCCTGGTAGTAGTGACGGCTCAGTCGCAAAATTCCCACCTCGCATAATGTCGCCAAGTCGCAAAATGTCTCTTTCGCAAAATGTCGCTTTCGCACAATGTCTCTTTCGCAGAATGTCGCGACAAGGACTTAGAATAAAATTTCGATATTTACAGAAAAATCATTCATTAAAGTAAGAATTTTAAAGAGTAATCATATCATAGATGTCCTTTTGTTTTAATTTTACTTTAGTAAAACCCAAGACATTTTGCGAAAGCGACATTATGAGAAAGAGACATTTTGCGACTAGGCGACATTTTACGAAATGAGCATTTTGCGACTGAGCCGTTGTGACTGGAGTTTGGAATTGTCATCATCTATCAAAATGGGATCACTCAGATTTGATTTTTGGAGTATTACTTCCTTAAGAGAAGCACATACCGCTGATTTTTTTTAATGGAATAGTCCGGAGCATATCTAGCTGTTGTCATCCATTTTATTGCAACAAAATGTTATTAATTGCAATCGCTTCAATAGTTTGTAAAAAAAAGTGGTTGTCTGTTAAGTCGGTTTACGGACGATAATTTTACGTGATAACGTCATAAGAAACATTAATGGTAACCACAGCAACGATAATACGTTGCTATAGTTACCTTATCAATAACATGACGCGTTCCCGGAACATGACGCATGAGGTCATATTCCCGGAACATGACGCATGAAATCACACGTTTTTGCAGGTGTTCATCAATTTATAAGAAGTTATCACTCATAAATAAACGAATTCCTTTAAAATCGTTAGTAATCTTAGATCGCATCGACACCTACCTGACCTGGTATGATAGTGGTCAAACCCTAACCTATCATATAATATAAATAAAAGGTAAATAAATCGTTTATTTCACTCACAATTACATAAAGCAGTTTACATGTGAGAAGCTGGTGTCTGAAGTAGTTATAAAACCTGTATTACAGATCACCAGGTTCCCCATATAAGTAGGTAAATTAAAAAAAAGCTATTACATCGTGCGAGCTTCGTACAGTCGTACCATATACATACACGTTAAGCGAACGCTCGGCCGAGCTACATGGCAGGCGGAGTGGGGGGTGTTAGGTTTTATTACGATATTTTTGATTCTATCGCCACGTTCAAAGCCCGCGAAAAAGCTATGCAATAGCTTAAAAAACTCTTCAACCTTAGTGACTGTGTGTTTTATTTAACAAGCCGTATTGTTCAGTTATACAAACGGTTGCGTAAGCTAGGTATATATATAAATATATATGTCTACATTGAAATCATTCGCGGCTGTTGTCAATAGGTACCAATTGGAAACATTGGTAGGTATAGCAGTAGCGAGGGTTCCATACATTCTAATTGTTGTAGGCTTACCTTTATGGATTTATGCCCGAATACTCAAACAAATCTCAAATGTTTAGGGGTCCCATTAGTATGAAGATACATTGATAGATAGATATCTTTATTTGTACAACACAGGAAGAAATAGAACACTATATACACAAAGTAAAGTAATACCTAGGAAGTATAAGGCCTTATCGCTAAAAGCGATTTCTTCCAGGCAACCTTTGGATGGAAAAGAACTGATTCAGCTTTAATGGTAGGTTGTGAATTTCCTCAAGCAGGATACCAAACATAACCTGTAACAGGTGATCCATTGGGAATTGTATAGGCTACATTTTATCTCGATATTGTCACGGAATCGAGAGTTACGTGCGTGAAACCACGGAGCGCTGCTTGTTTGTTATATAATACTTGCGCATTTTGTCTACGTAGTCGTACTATAACACCCGCTTTGTCTTCCACTTTTATAAATCGACTCGATTTGAAAGTAAAAGCAATCGATGTTTTGAAAGAGCCAGTCGGAATGACATCGACACTCGCAAATCTAACGAAATAGGTTTATGATAATAGAATATTTGAATTGTTCAGCCTTTTGTTTGAAAGTTGATTAGTACCAGTAATAATAATAATAACTTTATTCATAAATATATATGCTACAATCGTCATACAAAAAAAATAGTGTCCCTGGATTTTATCTTATACAAAAATAGTAGATTATTAATAACTAGAATATATATAATGCTATAATAAAGATAATGATGACGACCCAGTTGGCACAATGGTCACCATGCCGGACTGCCAAACACAGGGTTCGATTCCCGTCTCAGACAAGTATTTATGCTTAGATATTTGTCTGTGGTCTGGTTGTTTCTATGTATTATAAGTATATATTTACAAAAGAAAAGTATATACGTTGTCTAGCACCCATAACACAAGTCTAGTTACTTAGCTTGGGGCTAGATGGCGATGTGTGGAATGTCCTGCTATTTAAAAAAAGGCTTATGACACAGACTAAACGATATTTATAAAAAAAAATGCAAGAAGTAAAAAGAAATATAACTTATTTCAAAACCGGCCATGTGCGAGTATAAAAAAAAAAATAAAAAAAAAATAAGCGAAATGGTTCACATGCAAACAATGTAGATTTTAATTAAAACGTGGAATCACTGTCTCCTAAACTCGGATCACCTGTAATATAGGAGACAGTTGATTCCTCACTGAAAGAAATTTGGTTCCTCATTGAAAAAAAAGTGGCGAAAGGTCGTATTTCTAGCAGTAGCCGCCGCCAGGTCGTGGCAGACTGGGTAGACCCAACAAGTTCTGGCTTGACGTCGTAAAGGGTGATATGCGTGCCAATGGCCTTACTAACCAGGATGCTGAAGATCGTGCGAAGTGGAGGCGTAAAAGTAGGACCTCGTGGATTGTTTTTACGAAAAATGTATGTGCGCTAATTAAGTTTGTTTTTACGGTGAAGGAAAACATCGTGATGAAACCCGCGCCGCGGCTTAGTTGGCTTCAGACGTATAGACTTAATCTTTTCTCTGGACACGGTCGGCTAAGCTGAGAGGGTGGTATAGGTGCTGGGCAAGCCTACTCTATCTAATTCATGTCCATACTTACCTATCTTTTTATCGTGTTTACTCAGGACCTTGATTTTTACACCTAATAATGACCAAAGACCTCAATATCTGGTATGAATTTATTTTGCTAGGCCTATCCGTTCCTCAGAAAATCGGTGGTGACACACGTACAGACAGACAGACAAGAGAGTGAACCCTAAAAATGATTGGTCAAAAGAAATTAATTTAGGAAGAAAATAGAGGAATACCAGTGTAGGAAGAAAACAATACCCGTGTACCTCTTAAGGTCATACAAACCTAGTCGACTGTTTCCTCCCTGGATAATGACACTAGAGCAATTATTTTTGTGGCATAAAACCTATAACCATGATTTATCATTTTCTAATTATCATAGAAATTAAGATTTAAAAAACCAAAAAATAAGAAACATATGGTCATGGCAGTTATAAGTTTTATGCAACAAAAATATTTACTCTAGTGACATTATTCAGGGAGAAAACAGTCGACTACGTTTGTATGGAGAGAGCAATCGGTACCCTTTGCTCTCAACGGTGAAACACATGACCTCCTGTTTTACAAGTCGGTTAGAAAGGTAGGAGAGTTAGGGTAGGTATTAGGTCACTTCTAGCTATCATTATACAGTTTGACATTCCATTGTCTCCGATTGTTTGTTTAGGACGAGCGTTAAGGTGATGCGACACCCGTTACGAAGGAAATTAAAAGTTCAAGTAATAAAGTTTTAGTGAAAATTATCCTGACGTTATTTTTCCACTCAATCTTTCTCTATTTATCAAAACCTTAATAAGGCTTTAAACCCTTCCCCGAAATACAAAAGTTTAAATCACGATATTTACCAAGTTCTTTTCTTTATTTCGTAGTGCTCGATAATTTGATGGTGTTACAAGCATCGAGTACCTAATTACCTATGCAGTTAATAGTAGTAGTGAAAATAACCGTGTTAGTTTAAAATCCAAATTAATGTTTTGTATATTATTGTAAGGTGCATAACCATTTGTATGTAAGACTAGCTGTGTAGGTCCCGTGGGAATATCGAGATAAAAAGTACGCTACACTATTATGTATTCTGTGACGTTCGTGTTTGGTGGGAGCCTATGTATCAATCCAGATCTCCAGCTATATAGATACCAAATTTCATCGCAATCGGTCCAGTAGTTTCTGCGTGAAGGAGTAACAAACACACACACATACACAACATTTCACATTTATAATATTAGTAGGATAGTTTAGGACAGTATATAATTTTAGTAGTTGAAAAATTATTTCCGAATTTGACTATAAAATAAAGCTACATTTCATTTTCTAACTGGGTCCTTTTTTATGTAACACTAAATAATATTTGAATTTCTCGCACATCCGGTAACGAACATCCTTAATGAGAACACTCCTTTACTTGTATAGTCGGTACTCGGTACCTACTTGGAAATCTTACACTTGGGAACAAAAACGATAAACAAAGTCTAAACCAAGCTGCACAGTGGACGGAGATGTTAATTTAGAATTAAGCAGAATTATTTGAAAAAGAAAATATAATATATATACTTACGTACATACAAACATTGCAAGTTAAATGAAAGGTTGACGCTTAACGTTTCCCCTAATGGATATACTCTGAACGGATGTTCGGTGAGCGGTCGGAGAGCGGTGTTAGCTTAGTGGTAGATACCTCGACTTTCATTCTGAAGGTCGTGGGTTCGAATCCCGGCCGTGCACCAAAGTATTTTTCTTAAGAAAAATTTATGTGCGACAACTGACATTGCTCTTACGGTGAAGGAAAACATCTTGATGAAACCCGCGGCCTAGTTGGCTCCAGAAGTATTGATAATTTTAAGTTCTTTCCTCTGGACATGGTCGACTAAGTTGAGAGGGTAGTAGGTGCTGGGCAAGCCTACTGCATCCTCACGCAAAAAGGGCGCATTTAAAAATGGTCCAATGGCGGAAAACAGCCTGTATACAAGTACAAGTACTCTGAACGGACCCGTGTCAAGAACTATCTCACGCTTATCATCCCCCCTGGACTAGGGAAGACGATAAGCGCCAGTTTAAAATAAGATCGGAAGGTCTTCCCTAAGCTCCTCCAGGTGAGACGTAAAAAACCTAAATTTCTTTCTTTTCTGAATTTTCTTTTGGCATATAAGTAGTTACTAAAGTTAGAATTTATTTTGTTTTTGTTATAAGTAATCATTTTGCGTTTTGTTTTTATGGTGCAATAAAGTGTTTATCTATCAAAAAAAAATAAGCCGATTTTCTATTTTATTTTCACCGTTTCCAGAAGTTCATTGCTTGGTTTTTGATCTTTCGTTCGCTACGCGGAATTAACGAGAGGAAACGAACTAACTACTCGCTTTTGTAGTGGGTACTCAACTTAAGTACTACATTATTTCATTCCTTCCGCAGTCACTGATGACTTCTGAAAAAAATCTTTGGCCAATCCTGGAGAAGACATAGCCAACACACAAACTTGTATGCAGCCCATTTGACTAATACAAACTTATACAAATGTTCCAAAATATTATTATCGGCAATATGAACAAATCGCGAGGAGCCATAATATAACAATAAATACTTCTTGAATAAATAAAATGAAATCATAGAATGAAATAAATAAAACTAGCTGCGCCCCGCGGTTTTACCTGGCATAAGTCTCGATCCCGTGAGAATATCAAAATAAAAAGTAGCCTATAGCCTTCCCAGATAAATGGATTATGCAACAAAAAAATTTTTTGCAATTCGAACTAGTAATTCCTGAGACTAGCGCGTTTAAACAAACAAACAAACTCTTCAGCTTTATAATATTAGTATAGAAAAGTATAATTATTCAATTTTTGAGAACGTAATACTTTTGAGAATATAAAATTGTTTTAATAATATATAAAGCTAACGGTTTCATTTATAATCTTAACATGAAAGATCAAAATCATTAGCCCTCCACGTCGTGATTGAATAATCGATGTAAACAAATTCATATTCCTCATAAAATTTTATATATGTAACTTCGACTCTTTGGGCGGATATATCTGTCAAATGCCGTTCGCCTGACAAGCCTTATTCAAACAATATTTATGGAATTCGACACCCGCGCAGCTCGGTTGCATTGACGTAGGAATTTTTTTTAGTGATTGAACCTCATTGGTCGGTTGTTGAGTCTTTTTCCCAATGAGGTTTTACTCACATTGTAAGGAGTTTCTACGGTCTTTGTTTTCCCAGATCATTGAGCTAGCTATGTTAATATTGTATTGTCTATGGTCTTTCGCAATGAGTTTTTCAAAGAAGGAGATAACTTAGAGGAGAAACACATTCTAAACAATATTAAAAGCCGCCATTTTAATGGGCAAATAAGTATTATAAAGATGAAATAAGTATCACAAGGTATTCGGGCAGGTATTATTTAGCTTCAAACATGAACAATAAAGTGATCTTATACGGGTTAAAAATTAACCCTAAAAATTAGCTAAGATAGTAGGAAATTAATTTGAATTCCATACAAAAGACATCAACGCGCGCGCATGCATTTATTATATTTTTAACGCACATTAACATCCTAAGATTGCCTGGAATAGACCGCATGGCCGCCGGTCAGGATTCGAACCTACGACCTTCGGGGAGAAAGTCGAAGTTTCTTGCTCTATGAGCGGCATCTGGGAGTAATTTATGGTTTGTACAATCTTGTACCAATCTTCCTATTTCTTATTTATTCAATCTCAATTTTATGATATCAAATGTTAAAAACATAATTAATCAGTTAACTAATGTAAAGTAATGAAGGTGTAAATATCACAATGTAACACGCTTTTATTTATAAAATATTCTGTATGTGATAAAAACGCAAAGATTTAATACAAGGTGTAAAGTTTTAGGGTTTAATAAAAATGTATAATAGGTATGTAGGTATGTACGTACAGTGCTGCATAATTGCAGCCCTCAGTAGAGTTCTAAAATTAATATTATTGGAATGTTTGCATTCTAATAATTTTTGTTTGATTAATTGATGAGTAATGTAGGTAAACTGTAACCTGTAAAATTATATTTAACTTATCAAGTTGAAATTTTTAATTTATTTTTATTTTATTAACAAGAACATAATTAAAGCTTGTTTTTAAAAAGGTTTTTTATTAAGTATATTTTATTTTATTTATGTAAATGTGTTCTCTTATTATATTTTTTCATTTTATGCATTTGATTAAGATCTTTTAAATTTAACTAAAAAATAATCAACTTATTTAATTTAAATTAGTTTGTATGTAACCTGTATGGCGGACTGGTTTGCCCGGGCCATTCGATATGTTTCGTTTTATTTTAGTTTGTATAATTAAATCATAGTTAGATTTCCGAAGACCGGATGCTCTACATGTCCGTCGTTGCAATAAAGGTTCCTACACATTGAATATTAATATGATAGTCATTGATTTTATTTTATAGTTTAAACATTTGATGGACACATCCTTAATAAGTAGTTATAATTGAGTTTTAAACGATGGCATTTAATTTTGTAGCACGGTGGTCTTACAAACGTCTATGACCCTAATAAGATTGGGTTTAAGCTTAACCTATACTCGTACCTAACTATAAACACCTACCACCCAAATATATTATTAAGTACTAACCATATAATTAAAGTGTTACTAACAGAATTATGGATTATGTCTGAAGTAAATAAAGTTATTATGATTATTAACGGTTTCCCTAAAGGATCCCCTCAACGGACTCCATAAAGATTGTTGATTTGGTCTATTCCACTGGGCCTATTTAGCAAAGAGATAGAGGTGACGTTACGACATTTATCACACAATTTGTTGTAATTTTTATTTTCTGCGTATAAACGTCACACAGACTGAGCAATTTTGTGCAAAAATTTGTTAACTTTGTCCAGTCTACTTCTATATATGTTGCAATCGTTTAAAGTCTTTGGGATTTGATTGTAGCGGTTGCGGGTAGTCGGTGGATGGAGGCGGCTCAGGATAGCTGTTCGAGGCGTCGTATGGGGGAGGCCTATGCCCAGCAGTGGACGTCTATGGGCTGATATGATGATGATGATGAAAAATTAAGTTTGGATGTGTGTCTTCGGAATGAACCCAAAAAGGCTCAAAGAATGAGGGGAAACTATAAGACATTCAATCTCATTTGGTCTGATTTAGGCAGTACGAATTCAACGTGTTTTAAGACTTCTTGGTGTTTTCTTGAATTCTATTGAAATTTGACATCTTTTGTGGTGCAGTAGACGAAAACCCACATGTAACGCGCCAGGAGACTTCTCACGACCATGACATAGTCTACCTATTGTAACATAGTCGAAACGTCGAGGTAAGAGAAATAAAAAAACGCGAAATAAATGAAATAAAAGTATATTTATTATGTAAATACAGGTTTATAATAAACCTCAATCAGTAACTGTTGGTATAACAGGAATGTTTTAATTAGGCAGAAGCTGCGAGCTCGTGACGTCATGCGCGCGCGCATCCTAACGAAGCGTTTGTCAATGTAATTGGCTACAAGAAAGAAATATATAGATACATACTTTCATATTTATATTAATAGATAGATACATACATATAATTATACTTATCTACACTAATATAATAAAGATAATTGTTGTTTTTGTTGTTTGTTTGTAACGAATAGGTTTCGAAACTACTGGACCGATTTTGATGAAACTTGGTATGAGGATATATTGATTTATTGGGCGTAGCAAAGACTATTTTTTATCCCGATATTCCCACGGGATCGGAAGTTACGCGGGTAAAACCGCGGAGCGCTGCTAGACATAGATATATGATGATGTGTTTCAGGAAAGTCAATTTAACTATTGGTCTAGTTATTGCTTTAAATTTTAAGCCAAATTCTCTTTTAGTCAAGTATTTTGTTTATCAAACTAGTTACACGACTAATCTGTTCTGTAACTAATATCTAATATATTTAAACGAGCAATTCTTATATTTATAAATATAATCAGGATCTCGGAAACAGCTTCAACGATTTTCATGAAATTTAGTATGCGGGGGGTTTTCGGCTCAAGGAAGGTTCCAGGTTCGAGAAAGGCTCGGTTCCCAAGATATAGGCATTTGAAAAATACCTAAATAATACCTACCTTTCAAAACAAAAAACCAAGCAAAGCTCGGTCAACCAGATACTATTTATTAAACGAGCAATTCTTGTATACAAATTTGTAATCAGGATTTCGGAAACGGCTCTAACGATTTTCATGAGGTTTTCGGACTTCCGGTTCATAAGAACTTAATCCCAAAATGTCTAATATCGGTACGACTTAATCTCACAATGACTGATACCAATAAGCCTATATTTTAAAACGAATTTGTCCCGAATTGCTTGAAATTTTAAATGTCTATATTTCAAAACGTTCAGGGCGAGCTTAAAAAAAACGTAAAATAACCGAGCACAGCTTGATCACCCAGGTACTTTTTATTAAGAGTACAAATAGCGAAATCCAAAGGAAATAATAAAAAGAATGAACGTATCCCCACGTATGAAACGAAGTGCCATCACCTTTGTTCAATTTTTTTTCATATATGTAGAGATTAGCTTTTGCCCGCGACTTTGTACGCGGAAAATTTGAAGATTAGACCAAGGAATCACGTTGACTAATACACATTTTGCCCCCCTTTTCACCACCTTAGGGTTAGAGTTTCGGAAATTCCTTTCTTATCGGATGCCTACGTCACACAAATAATACACCCTCCAAGTTTCAGGTCTCTACGATCAGCGGTTTAGGCTGTGTGTTGATCCGTCAGTCAGTCAGTCGTTCAGGACAAAGCATTTTATATGTATAGATAGATATATATATACGGTTTATCGTTTCACGTTTTCGTAACGCGTAACTTTTTTTCTCGGCTAGATCCCCTCGCCAACCCGCGATAAGGAATTACGTTCAAATAACTCGTTATTCAAATGATTCAGCTGTATTCGTAGGTAAACAAGTTTAGAATTCCTAAACTTAAACGAACTCCAGGGGCTCTATTTTTGGATCGCTCGTGTGACATAGCTTCAAGAGTCATGCTCAACTTCCAAGTAGCATAACACATAACACCAATCTTCTGTACTTTTGAATCGTTCGTCGTCGAAATTTGAAATGTCAATTTTTTATTTATTTTACACAGAAAATTGAAAACCTGTAATTATCGAAAAGAAAGAGAGGAAGACAAGCCAAGAGATGGATGGATGAAATAAAAGAAATTGGAAGTATAATATGGTCACGGAAAGCAAAAAATAAAATAGAATGAAAGCAGCTGGAAGCGGCCATTGCAACGTGTCACAGGACACGCTGATCACTTAAAAACGGATCCGATGAGTTAAAATTATACAATGTTAATATAATAATAAATATTTATACAATGTTAATATATATGTGTGTCAATGTTAAAAAAAATCGACTAACATCCGAAATAATCCCAAAAGATATAAATATTTTTCAATAATCGTCTACGAATGTTTGATTGTTTGACGTGATGTTTCACGTTTATTATACCACTTGCCTGTCGGCGGCGATCGAGCGATTCACAAATAGCGAATTTCAAATGTAGAACGAATATTAGTAGAAATCGAGCGCTCGACGCGAGGCGAACGATCCCAAAATAGAGCCCCAGATACGGAGATATCCTATAACAAAGATTACAATTGCAAACGGCGTCGTTACAGCAAATTGATTCAGACGTACAAATAGTTTGGGTTTTCGATTCGTTAGTGAGGGCTACGCTTACGTACCGCGTACTATTCAGGGTTTTACTTATCCTCCACTGTCCGTCAGTTTGTCCGTGAGGATAGATAGATAGATAAACACTTTATTGCATCATAAAAACACAACGCAAAATGATTACATATAACAAAATTAAAATTAATTCTAACTTAAGTAACTACCTATATGCTAAAAGAAAATTCATATTTAATACCTTACAATATGGCACAATGGGCGGCCTTATCGCTAAAACCGATCTCTTCCAGGCAACCTTTAGGCTGAGGCTGAACCGTGATAGCTAGACAGTTAAAATTTTCACAGATAATGTATTTCATTTAGCCTAAGTATTTGGCGGCGACACAGTTACTGTGGAATATTATATCTATACTAGCAATCCATCCCGGCTTCGCACAGTTATATTATGCATGGACTATACATTTTCAACCTTCCTCTTGAATTACTCTATCTATTAAAAAAAACTGCTTTAAAATCCGTTGCGTAGTTTTAAGGGCAGGTGCTAATAAAGCTACCAAAATCGACCTTTGTTTTAAGCAACTCTAAGTAATCAAATACTCTATTTTTGTTATTTGGATATAAATGGATATTGTAGTTTAATAACCATGTTTTTGTTTATTGTAGTTGAAAACATGATATGAACAACTTCGTTCGAAAAAAAAAATGTTAGAAAACAGAGAGTATTAGATCGTTTATCGGGTTTTATTCGAAAATAGTTAACGTTTGTTTCTAAAAATGAATCAAATGATAGGTTTTGACCTCTAGAAACTATATTTGTGGATAATAATGCTAAAATGTTTTGCATATCGATCAAATAAAACAGTTAGCACGCAGCACGCTACGTCTTTGAGAGCGGGGGCTAAGGTAATGTGAATACCTACACACGGCACTAGAAGAGCGTCATCTAAGCAAACGTAGGGTCTGACAGCGGGAAGCGACTTTGCTTTATACTACGTAGTGATGAAATTTAATTAATATAAGAAATTACACACTGTCTTTGCCCTGCAGTGGGACACTAAAGGCTCACAATAATAATTTTCAGTGCTGGGAATTTCCGGTTCTATACTCTTATACCTATTAAGGAAATAACATTCTCGTGAATAAATTCATGACAATAGAATAAATGTGAGGTATTCACAGGGTATTCATGACATCTGTCGCGTCGCTCTGTCGACAGTCGTACAAACGTAATTTTAAACTTTTTACATAATAATAAATAAATAAATAAATATTGCAAGACATTCCACACATCGCCATCTAGCCCCAAGCTAAGTAACTAGACTTGTGTCATGGGTACTAGACAACGGATATACTACTTATATAATTTTTCTTTTGTAAATATTTACTTATAATACATAGAAACAACTAGACCACAGACAAATATCTAAGCATAAATACTTGTCTGAGCCGGGAATCGAACCCGCAACCCTGTGTTTGGCAATCCGGCATGGTGACCATTGTGTCAACTGGGTCATCATTTCAGCCTCGCCGCGTTAAAATAATGTTTGGGAAATTCACCCAACTCAATGATTTAAAGAACCCATAAATAACCGCAGGGAAAAGGAACGTAATTTAAAAACGACTTTATTTATGGGGTCACATAAAAACAGACAGACAGACGGACAAGAAAGTGATCTTATAAGGGTACCTTTTTACCCTTAAAAAATACTGTTAAAATTAAAACATAGATACCTAAATAATAAATATTAAAAACTTAAAATGTCGATTTTTTTCCTCTAATTTCAAATTTTTCTATAGTCTAAATTTACCCGCCTGCAACGCAGAAGGTTGCGGGTTCAATTACCGCCTCAAAAAATATTTATATACAAAAATTTTTTTTCAGGTGGGTGTTTCTGTACCTATGTATATTTACAAAAGAAAAGTTAACAAGTATTTACTTGTCGTTGTTTGACCACCATAACACAAGCCTAGTTGCTTAGGGGCTAGATGGCACTGTGTAAAGTGTTCGACAATATTTATTATTTACTAGCTGCGCCCCGCGGTTTCACCTGCGTAATTATTTTCTGCGCAACTTTCTTAATATTTTCTTTCATAAAAACCGTCTCTTGACAATATCAAAGACAACAAAAAAAGAATTGGCCAAATTGGTCCAGGCGTTGTTGAGTTATGCACTTACCAACACATTTTGCGATTCATTTTTATATTATAGATTTATTATCCTCGTAAATAAACCCCAGTCGCGCATCGGTATTGATGACGCTCAATTTTTTCAACGGTAAATTTTAAAAGAATAGTGTCTAGTGCTAAGTAGTGCCTACTTCAAATCTTTAATACTTCGATGACTATAAAAAAATCTTAGGATAGGTATCCTATAGAAAATGATACAAAGGGTCAAAATGCGAACGTAAAACAAGAACCTATCAGGAATTTTTTTAATTATCTTTTTTTGTTTTTTTTTTCATTTCCTTGGAATACCTTTTCCATAGTTCGGAAAATGAGTAATTTTAAGGCTACTGGTGACTCCAACAGTCTTGGGCCACGGTGACTCCCGTCGTGTTTTTTTTACTATACAAAATAGGCCTGCATTAGATCTCATCTCTCCTGGGAAGCGATGATAAGGTCGAGGATGTAGCATGCTCGCCAATAAAGAGAACGTTGACAACATGATAGAACGCGACAAGATTAAAAAAAAAAATTGCAGGACATTCCACACATCGCCATCTAGCCCCAAGCTAAGTAACTAGACTTGTGTTATGGGTGTTAGACAACGGATATACTACATAAATATACTTTTTTTGTAAATATATACTTATCTATACATTTAAAATGCTTTGTCCTGAACTACTGACTGACTGACTGACTGACGGATCAACGCACAGCCTAAACCGCTGATCGTAGAGACCTAAAACTTGGAGGGTGTGTTCTTTTTGTGACGTAGGCATCCGATAAGAACGGATTTTCCAAATTCTACCCCTAAGGGAATGAAAAAGGGGGGCAAAGTTTGTATGGGACAACGTGATTCCTTGGTCCAATCTGCTTCAAATTTTGCAAACACTCTTTAACAGAATTGATGGAACACGTGTTTCATGGTGTTTTATTGAAATTTATCCCCTAACGTGGTTCAAAAGGGTAGAAAGTTATTTTGGGGCTGGTTGGTTAAAAGTACCATTTTCGACGTCTACGCGGACGAAGTCGCGGGCAAAAGCTAGTAATACATATAAACAACCAAACCACAGAAAATCTCTAAGCATAAATACTTGTCTGAGGCCCGCAACCCTGTGTTTGGCAGTCCGGCATGGTGATCATTGTGCCAACTGGGTCATCATTTTATCGTCCATTACTAATTTATTAGCCCGTTTTGTCCCACAGCAGGGCAAAACCTTTTATTCAAATTTATGCATTTTGGACTAAAAACTTTATAAAAACTATGTATATATTCGAAAGACTTTCGAATCGAAAAGGAATTCGTTATAAAAATTACTCCAAAATATCAGTAAAGATTTCACCAACATTTATGAAAAAAAAAAGTAATGTAAAACTTAACAAATTTAGTTTAGGCGACGAACGCAAGGCCGCTGGCGTCGCTAAAAGGCCTATTAGCAAGAAAAAATAAGTTTTCATAATAGTGTCTTCGCCAAGCTGCCGAGCCACCGCCCTTACGATCTTACGTTCTTAAAAAAATCTTTATCTTTTTTGTCATTGTTAGCTTTTCATATAAAATATTATATATTTTTTTATTGTATGTTGAAACCGTGTTGAAAATATGGTATAATCTTGAAGTTTTATTATATATTTTTTTAGGCATATTTTTCGTTAATTTCGTAAAGTAAAAGTGACCATTCGCGATATCCATATCTCGATCGCGTTTTTGCGTATATACTTACTAGCTGTTGCCCGCGACTTCGTTCGCGATGTGGTTTTGGGTTATTTAGAATACCTAGCATTTTTCTGCATAGATACAATTTATCATTCGGTGTAAGTTATAAAAACAAA
The DNA here is from genome assembly GCA_951213275.1 of Idaea straminata. Lineage (NCBI taxonomy): Eukaryota > Metazoa > Arthropoda > Insecta > Lepidoptera > Geometridae > Idaea > Idaea straminata. Next base: position 3,505,779 of record OX577862.1, read on the forward strand.
ATAGGTAGTTACATTGTTTTTAAACTATATTTTTAATTGATTTGGCAAAGGCAATTCTTATTCTAGGCTTACTCATACTCCGAAAGTAGGTCTAAAGATGCCTGAAGAGCGTGTAGAAAGAAAAACTTTCGGCCCTAGGGAAAATCGCTTTCACTGACAGCTGTCATGTTAAATTATGGCTTCGCGCGGCTTGTGCAATGTGTTTGTAGCCAGTATCAGTATCATTACGCATTAGGGACTTCAAAAACCTAACCTCCTTGATTTAGGTAACACCAAAGAATAACAATTATGGCTTCGCACGGCTCATCCATACTGCCAGAGTTTAGTACATAATAGGTTTTTTCTTAGTAATCGAATTCAGGTAGATATATTTAGTTCAAGATATCTTATTTATTTAATAAAATAAATGTAAAGATGAAAATGGTCAAAGCGACGTATGACCATGCTGCGCCTCTACCGGCGCCTTGTCAAGATGTTGCAGATGTGGCTTTATGTGACCGTGCGGTCAGTGTCGTTTCTTGAGTAAAAAATACTGCCGGGAAATGCTTGCATTTTGAATGATTTTAATTAGTATTATCTTTTGTTATTTTATTATGTTTTTGTGTTAAGTTTAATCTGGTTTTTCATTTATGATTGTGTATTTTGTGTAAATAACATTTTCTAGACAAACCATGTTACGAAAACTGTAATTTAAATCTACGGACTTCGCGTCATCTCTCAGTGTTGGATAAACTAATTTATAAAAATCTCTTCGGTTAGTACCGACGTATTTGAGTATTGAAAACATGTTGAAAACAAATAGCAAAAGCAAAAAATCTACATAATGTATAACCTCTTAGGTCCCAACCTTGTAAGAGGATCAGGTAGTATGGAGTCTCTCATTCACTCTCGTTATTAGGAAGAATTTTATGTTTATTCGTAATGAAAAGCACAGTGTTTACCTCGGGTTTGTTTTGTTTACCCGAGGTGTGAAAGTCACTCATTTAGTCCCTCGAAGTATTAGCGCCCTCGCTACGCTTAGGCGCCAAACTCCGTCTCGGGACTCAATGAGTGACTTTCACACCTTGGGTAACAATGTACTATTTTTGTTAATTTTTCACAAATAAAACATAATACACAACAATATGATAAGCTAAAACTAAGTCCAATTTCTATTCGCACAAAACTTTCAACGTTCTTAGTCTTCCTAGTTATCTTTAGATTTTTGTAAATTAAAGAAAAAATAATTATCAACTACCTTTGTGTCTCGATTCATATTCTTCAATTAATAATATAAGAGGTTATTATAGTATTTATAACACCAACATCATGCAAATAATAATCTATTTTGGTGCAAATAATATTTTACATTGTTTTTATTATCAAATAATAATATTAATGATTAAAAAGAAAGGCAATTGGACAGAACAAATACTAATACTTAATAATATATTGATAGCAGGCATTACGCTAAACAAAAAATGCTTTCACACCAAAAACATCTAAAGCGTCTCGGAAACGGGGTATTTGAAGGAACGTGATGTCCTATGAATCCAATTTTCTGAATTCTTGACCAAAATACCCAGTTTTTTTTATTAGGTAGCTGGCAGGGCTACGTAATTTTGGGAAAAAATTGATTTTTACAAATTACCTGTATATTTTTTAACCGACATCAAAAAAGGTGGAGGTTCTCAATTCGTCACGTATATATATATTTTTTTATGTATGTTCGCTGATTACTCGTAAACTCTTGGAGCGATTTGGATAATTCTTTTTTGTTTTTACTATCTAAGGTTTCCGGTACTTGAACTCATAATTCAAACTATAGCAGGAGAAAAGCGCGATAGAAGTGTAACATCGGAGGTCTTCGGTAAAGGAGATCGGTAATATTATGTAGTAGTACCTCTTTGTACTAACCTCATTTTCAGTTTTACGTAGGTGGTATTAAATGCAAACTATTTGGTTTTATGACAGCTGTCATCTTGAGCGGAGGCATGTCCTGCACCCCTACCATGACTTTTTGAAGAACTCGAAAAAAAGAAACCCTTTTTCGATCACTCTCTTGTCCGTTTGTCTGTCGGTGTGTCACTACCGATATTCTCAGAGACGGGTGGACCTATTAAGTTGATTTTAAGGAAGTTTCATAGTAAATACTCAATATAGTATGTTTAATCGAATACGTAAAAAACCCGTGGTAAGGGTACTGTTCCCTTCTGACGTTCGATTACGTTTTACCACGGAAAAATATTTCGATTTCACATTTTTTAAATGTTTTTTTATCAAATATCTTAATTATTGTATTAAAGTTAAATTAAAACATAGCCTAAATGTTATTCTGATATATTCTGAACATATTCGTGTGGACCTTGTTAAAATCTGTTCTGTAGTTTATGAGATTACCTGGTTCAAACAAACAAACAGACAAACAGACAGACAAACAGACAAATATTCTAAAAACTACCCTATCGTGTTCAGCTAACGATTTTAAGGTGACCTGTGTATTTTTTTTCTGGATATCTTACAATTACAGATTTTTTGATGTCTACAGATTTATTATATGTATAGATAATACGCAAAAACGCGATCGATCAAAATAGCAATTGGTCCATATCTTGAACCGGCAAAATTTCGGTTTGTCCAATCGTAATTTTGCCGGTTTAAGATATGGACCAATTGCTTTTTTGATCGATCGCGTTTTTGACGGTTTTTCAGTCACTTGACTGTTTGCGATTTTGACCAAACGCGACGCTCCCTACCAACGTGGGATACGTTGGGATTAATGCAATGAAGTTCCTTATCGCGGGTTAACCTAACCCAGAAAAAATATAACGTGTTACGAAAACGCGTTACAAAAATCCGATTAATAAATAAATAAAATAAATATTGCAGGACATTCCACACATCACCATCTAGCCCCAAGCTAAGTACTAGACTTGTGTTATGGGAGCTAGACAACGGATATATTACTTATATACTTTTCTTTTGTAAATATATACTTATAATACATAGAAACAACCAGACCACAGACAAATATTTAAGCATAAATACTTGTCTGAGGCGGGAATCGAACCCGCAACCTTGTGTTTGGCAGTCCAGCATGGTGACCATTGTGCCAACTGGGTCGTTTCCTTCATATTTATTTACCACAGTCACCCACAGGGTGCGGCCGGAACATGGCCGGAAGACCAGCGCTGCAGATGCGCCTGCGTATCTGCAGCACATGCTGAGGCTTTACCCATTCCACCAACACACGACTTTTCAGATATTTTTTATTTTTATTGTCTGTTTTTTGTAATTTCTTTTATTTGTAACTATCTCTTACTGTTTCTTATTTGTATCTATACTATGTCGTGAGTTTGTTCGAATAAATTCTATTCTATTTTCCTTTATTGTCACCATAACACAAACACGAGACGTGTGCCGCGTCACGTTCCCGAAACATGACGTCACACTTTTTTGTGAATGCAGGTGATCATCAATTACATTTTAGTCAGGGACTTTGCTCGACAAACGCGTGGTCCGCCACCCGTTCAATTTTGTCTTAGAGTCTAAAGCCATAATAAAGTTTTAGCAATGATCGCAGATTGACATGATACTTAATTAATGTGAACATACGGCAAAGTGGGCGTCGGCCTCAATCCACCTACGTAGGCATCTTTATGTTCACTTGACACCAAAGAGATTAAACCTATTCATAGAGTGGGCATTATGTTCTATATAGGGTTATAGTTTGAGTGCTACCTCTGTGCTTTTGGACTTTTGGAAAATCATTTAATTTTTAGAAAGAACATGATTCTTTTGAAAATTATTTTTAAGCTATTGCATAGTTTTTACCGCGGGCTTTGAGCGCGGCGACCGAATCAAGAAAATTATAAAAAAGAATTTTGTCTTTGTCTGTAAAGTCGGTTTACGGACAATAATTTTACGTGATAACGTCATAAGAGAACGATTAAAATTGTTTTTTTATTTAGTAAGGCTACTTTTTATCCTGATATTCCCACGGGATCGGGAGTTACGCGGGTGAAACTGCGGAGCGCTGTTAGTATGAAATAAGGGCGGCCTAATTCATGTAATATTGTAAGTCTTTGCAAAAATTCGAATTTCCAGAAGTCGTAGAACAACAGTTTGCTCGACAAAAATGATTTAACCCCCAAATTTTTCCCAAGACAATGTTCCATATTATTATCTAATAGCATGATCTTGTTAAGTTTAAATAATGTAAAAAAAATAAACAGTTACGTGTGTATTATAGCTGTTTTTATTTAAATCAGCGGTTAACAAATTACTGCTTATATTGGGTTTGATGTCTACTATTATATTAGTAGACTCTTTTGCTTGAGACGCTTCAAGACATTGGCTGGTCTCGTAAGACTTATAGTTGAATATGAGAAAATCGTTTTGGACGTGATAACGAATAGGCTCCTACTGCTGGACCGATTTTGATGAAATTTTGTATGAGGGTACATTGATTCATTGGGAGTGTTATAGGCTTTTTATCTCGATATATTTTCACAGGATCGGGAGTTACGCGGGTGATACCGCGGGGCACTGCTAGTCCTTCCTACTAATATTATAAATGTGAAAGTTTGTGTGTATGTGTGTGTGTGTATGTTTGTTACTCCTTCACGCAAAAACTACTGGACCGATTGCGATGAAACTCAGTATCTACAAAGCTGGAGACTTGGATTAATACATAGGCTACTTTTTATCCCGACATTCCCACGGGATCGGGACTTACGCGGGTGAAACCGCGGGGCGCAGCTAGTATCTTATAAATTGATGAACACCTGCATTCACAAAAAAGCGTGACCTCATGTCATTTTCCGGGAACGCGACGTGGCACGCGTCTTGTATTTGTTTTATAATATAGCTCATCTGGGCTTGTGTTATGGTGACGAGTGACGAATAGAAGACTTATAAAGAGATAAAGGAAAATAAATATATGTATATAAAGGAAAAAATATATCGTTTTTGACGTGATATTGTCTTAGAAATTGATGGAACACCTGCGTTCACAATAAAGATGACGTCATCGTGTTCCATAGCAACGTCATGTTATTGACAAGGTAACCATAGCAACGTATGAAGTATGCAAAATGGTAGAGACAACGTAACAAAAGAGTTCTTGTTATCACGTAAAATTATTGTCCGTGAACCGACTTTACAGGCATCCATTTTTTTAAACCCATTATTGTGTTTAAAAAAAATCTTCATAAAGAAATGATTATTGCCAGTCTTCATCGAATGCATTCAGATCATCACGCCATTTTATTGGGGAGCACTAATAAAAAAATATGGTATAAATATTTCTAGATGACTTTTATCATTTACTAGCTGCGCCCCGTGGTTTCACCCACGTAAGTCCCGATCCCATGGGTATATCGGTATAAAAAGTAGACTAAAAAAGGAACAAAAAAAAACTTGAGAGGTGTCAAGGGAGACCCGGATGAAACGAAGTTTCTTTAGATTAATTAGTGAAGGAATTGTAATAAAATCAAAAAGTGTCGTTACAACTTTTGGTATTATTTTTTTCCGTCTAGCCCCCTTTCGCAACGCGCCATAAGGAAAATTTAAAGATGGCATTGAATTTATCTACGTATCACCCGATTTATATACGTATAGCATATTCAAACAAACTCTTGCACTCAAAAGCCGAAGCGTTCAGCAAACAATAGTAGAGTTACAATTCGAAATGTTCTCTACCCATAAAAACGTCAAAATTTTTACTGCGCCAACCATACAATTTAAGAATGTAGCACTTTCGAAACAAAAAGGAGTAAAATAAGCCTTTTTAAATAGACCGGGCTACCATCAAAGCGACAGAAGTTTCCTTTACCGTATTGTGTAGTAGAGCTACAGTAGAGCCACTTCAAGATCTGCAAAATATGAATTGTTGTCGGAAATATTGTTGTCTTTGTCTAATGTATGTGTGTGAAGGTAATAAGAGAAGGACAAAATATAAAGCTTGAGTAACACTAGCGGGACATCGACCAGCAGCTTTCAGAAAAACTTGAGTTGAGTATAGTAGTATTGTAACTTGGAAAATTGTTGGTATTTTTTTATAATTTAATTAACAAAAATAACAAATGGTACTGTTTTGTGAACGGTAGTTGATTATTGAGATTTAAATATTTTTTCTTTTAGAAAAAAATTACATTATTGTATTTATTTTTTGTAATAAATTAATTGTACAGTATGTTGCCTTCCATTTTAGGAAAATATATTCTAATTTATTTATTTATATATTCTAATTTATTTATTAATTTATTTATTTTGGAAGTACGGACCGAATGATGCGATAGAACCCTGTAATCAAAGGAATAAATATTTTGACTATAAATAAATTGCGTATAAAATAAAGGCAACGGCATAGTTTTTATGAAAAATGTCCTTTCATATGTATTAAAATTTAAATAATATCACTGATAATAAAAAAGACAATAAATGCAGGCACCAGGTTTAATATCCATCAGGAATCTTCGTCTGATTCCATTGACGCTAAGGTTTTACATCATCGGTAAGTATGGATTTACAAAAGAAAAGTTCCTATAAATTCCATCCGTCGTCTGATCACCATTTCATTGTTGCTTGGGGGCTAGATAGCACTGTGTGTAATGTCTTGCAACATTTATTTTATTTCATTACCATTTGAAAAGTATAAGTAGTAAGTATCTTAAAGTTGTATACAGAATTTTTAATACATAGCAATATAATTTTGAAATTGAAAAACGGTACATTTTGTGTTATTCGTGAAAATAGATAGTTACAGTTTATTTGTACACAAAAAACATTAAAAAGAAACATAAAACAAAAATCTTATTAACTAAACCATTGTAAGATAGACTATAAATAAGTACTTACTCACAATAGATTTATAAACAAAAAATACTTAAACATTATAATATAGGAAGATTTATGTGACATAAATATTTTTTTAGAGTTCCAACATAACTCAAAGCAGGTTACTTGCCCCGTGGACATTCGACAAAAACCGTGCAGCCTGCGCGCCTATGTGTGTACACTGCACACACACATAGACACCGCATACCGGGCGCTACGCGGAGTGCGCGGGCGCACAAACCTGCACCAACTCAGTTCTAAAGTCACATTTGAGGTCATCAAACGCTTTATAGGCATTTTTTTCTCACAAAATTTCTATATTTCTACCCATTTCTGTGATTTCACAAAGTTTTTCGTACTAACAGTGTGACTCGTTGAAACTTTTCGAAGGAAACTTAAGTTCAAGTTAGCGATGTGAAACGTGTTAAGTGATGTTAAGTTATTTTTAAGTGGGTATGGTGTTTAAGTGGTTCTTAGGTGAAAAATGCTGAAGAATACCTTCTACATGAAGTCTGTTAGGAAAAAGGTGTGCTAAGGTAAGTTAGTTAACTTAAGTAAGTGATAAGTTTAAGCTTAATTGAAGTTAAAAGCAATGGCGCTTATATACAGCTGAGATTCCATGACATAGTAGGTAAAATATGAAAGTTGTTTGTGTCTACAAATGTGACGATATTTTTTTATGTCGTATCTATGAACAACGTAGCTACACTTATGTCTTTTTAAAAGACAAGAATAAATCTGATACGCGAAAAATTTAGAACCTCCTCCATCTTTTGAAGTCGTTTAAAAAGTTGAAAATCAAACAAAACAATTGTTTCGACGCATAAGACAAAAAACGCGAAAGACCAATATACGTAAAAGCCCAAAAACACGTACTTAATCCCTTAAACGTAAGAGGCCAAAAACGCATTTGGCCAAATTTTTATTACGCGTTATACACCAAAAACTAATTTGGCCATATTCATTACGCGTTATACCAGAAATGCATATGGCCAAAAATTTTGCAGTGGACTTCAATCAGAGATTTTTAAACATGGAATCACCCCGTTTGAAAATCTCGGATTGAAGTCAGAACTCAGAAGATAATCATTACGATTACTTTCAATGATGAATTTGTATGACCAATAAACTAATGATAAAAATTTAAAAAAAAAAGTATTACTCCAGCCTTTTTTAAGTTACTTAACCATGTCTAATTGTAACTCGGTGACAACAAAATTTAAACAGTTTTGTATTTCTTACACACAGCCAAAATGAATCATTGCGAAAAGAAGAAAAAAGTAGACTACAAAGCCAACAAGACAAACATTTTTATAAGGCGAACTCCCGCTGTGAAACAACACTCATAAACCTAGATATCCTTAGTATAAATTGTATTCTGTTAATTGTACTTATAACAGTATTTATTTATCTAAACATATAAAAAAAACAAATTAACAAATTTTAATTTGAAAGAAATTCTCTATCTTATTTCTCAAATCTCTTATACTTATTCTCTGCCACTTATTCTATTTAACTTATCTATACTTAATTATAAAGAAAACATATTAACAAATTTTATTATGAACCAAATTATGATCTTAACAATTTCACCTTCAAAAACGCGAATATATTCGTTTAAATGTAAATATAATTATAACTTCAACTTGACAAATAAATGCTTAGAATTGTAAGAACTTTACCAATGAAAACACTTTAGAAGCCAAATGAAGGCGAAAGAATTGGTATTTCTAAGCAACGTGATAACTGAATTCATTTAAAACAATTTTGATAAAATAAACAATACTGTAAAAAATATATTGTAAGCACATAACAACTTTTTACAAATACCTAAAATTCTAAAAACTGCGCCAATTAACACATATTTTATTAGCCAAATGGAGACGCAACAGTATTTGGAAGCAACAATGTTATAATTCCATTGATTGAAAAAATAAATAACAATTTGTGATCCACGAACGTAAGAACTTAAACTTTATAAAATACCTAGAATTCTAAGAACTTCGCCAATGAACACATTTATAAGCCAAATGGCGGCGCAAGAGTCAGTATTCCTAAGCAATGTTATAATTTCATTCATTTGCATAGTAAACATTGCTTTTGTATGGTAAACTAGATGAACACTAAGTTCTTGACAGATAAGTCTGAGTATGATGACAAAAAATTATAAGAGAAGAAAAACAGTCAAAATGTAATTCTTAGCTCGTCCCAATAGAGGTCGCTGGTATTACTTTGTCCATGCCGTACAGAGCATTTTTTTCCAATAACCTAAGTAACGTTTTTTTTTCTAACAATTAATTGTTGTGTTCTTAAGTCCTGTATTCTTTAGAGATCTCGGGATCATCACGAAGCTTCTTGTGACTGTAAGGCTGGGCTTTTCGGTCAAAGGGTCTGTTTAATATAAATTAATATAAATAATAAATAAATATGGCAGGACATTCCACACATCGCCATCTAGCCCGAAGCTAAGTAACTAGACTGTACTACTTTCTTTTGTAAATACATATATATATGTACTTGTTATACATAGAAACAACCAGATCACCGACAAATATCTAAGCATAAATACCTATCTGTGGCGGGAATCGAACCCGCAACCCTGTGTTTGTCAGTCCGGCATGGTGACCATTGTGACAGAAGCATGTGTATTCGTTTAATGAAAAAATAATGATTGCTCTAGTTAGACTCAATAATTAGGAAGTAACTAGGGGTATGCCTACATTAATTGTATGGAAAAAGTGCTGTTCCTATTAGTACACCGTTTTGATTTACCTAAGTGGGACATTAAAAAAAATAGCAGTTGCACTATAAGTCCAGTGGGGCAATATTAGTAGGATCACAATTCATAAAGCTTTCCGCAATGTACAAAAACGTCTTGGCCTTTTGCGTTTTATGGTTATTTACTAACATGGTAGTTCACGAATTAACGAATCTAAATATAATACGCCAATAATGTATATGGCTTTTCGCGTTTTTGGTCTTATGCGTCGAAACTCCCCTTAATTATGACCACGTGGTAATAACTGTCCTTTAGAGAAATATTCGAAATTTGAACGAAAGACCGGTTTCCGATGGTGTTCTTCACCGTTAACACGCGACAAAATGCTTAGTCATACATTGTGTATGCGTCTGGACTAACACTGAGTACTTACTGGGAACTAGCGTACAACCTGCCAGGGCTCCATAGCCCTGTGATATGGGACACATAACGTACATAGGTACGGTCGGCTGCATAATTACAGACCCACCGTAGAGCTCCAAAACGGCTGTTATAAGAATGTTTTCAACACAAGCAAGATTCTAGAAGCTTTAGTTGAAGTTTAAAGTCTTCTAACTTATCAATTTCTAAAACAAAAATTATTAGAATGAAAACATTTCAATAATAGTAATTTTCGAACTCTACGGAGTGCTGCAATTTTGCAGCCGACTGTCAGCTGACTGTCGGTTGCATAATTGCAGCCCCCGGTAGAGTTCAAAAATTCCTATTATTGGCATGTTTCAATTCCAATAATGTTTGTTTGATAAATTCATGAGTTGAAAGACTTTAAACTTCAAATAAAGCAGTTGCCTAGAATCTTTCTTGTATTGAAAACATTCTTATAACAGCCATTTTTGAGCTCTACGGTGGGTCTGCAATTATGCAGCCGACCGTACATAGAAACTATTTATCTTTGATTCAAAGGGGAATAATTCACTTTTCGATAGATAAAGGGTGTTAGTGTGTCAGTAAGCCAATCTCTTGACGTATGAGACCTTCCCTTATTATTCAAATCATTAACATCTGCATTTCAATGCGTTTGCTACAGTTACCGAGAAAAAGAAGTATTTTTCTAAAAAGTTTTTTTTTATCAATTGATATATTCGGTCACTGGAGCCAATCGTTGAACGTTCGTACAAAACTGCTTCATGGGTTGTAAATTCAACTTCGAATCTGTTGTCCGAGCAAACTATGCTCCACCTCTTGAACTGCCCCTCCAGCTGTACATTGGCTGACCTGATGTCAGCTAATAACAACGCCATAGACCTGGCAGGACACTGGAGTGGGCGGATCTGACCCTACTTCGTCAATTCTCCCTTTGGTTTGTGCTATCGATACGAAGAAGAAGAAGATCTGTTGTAATCTTGAACGATTACGCCCGGTACTAAGAGAGCCTTTAAAAAAAAAACCAATCTCATATTATCGAAGCATTGAATCGTACGCAGTTTTAATATATAGTTTTAAAAAAGGAACAGATCACTCTTAGAAACTAACATAAGTTAGAGTATCAGAAACTACGCATTTTGTACTGAAATCTATACATTTTGTACGAAATTCAAGTCAACTTTTTAAACTCACACGAATTGTATTCATAGTAGTTATTTTCTCGGGCTTTAAGAAGAAATGGTACCGGGAGCTCTCTCCATACAAACGTAGTCGACTGTTTTCTCCCTGGACAATGACACTAGAGCAAATATTTTTGTAGCATAAAACTTATAACTGCCAAAACCATGCCCCTATGTTTTTTTGATGTTTTTTAAATCATAATTTCTATGATAATTAGAAAATGAAAAAAAAACCAAAACATAGGGGCATAGTCATGGCAGTTATAGATTTTATCAACACAAAAATATTTGTGCTAGTGTCATTATCCAGGGAGAAAACAGTCGACTACGTTTGTATGGAAAGAGCGCCGGTACCCTTTCACCTTAATCGCGTATTTTCGTTTTTATTTCTCTTATCTCGAAGTTTCGACTATGTTACAATAGTCATGGTCGCGAGGAGACCAAGACCTATAGGTGGTTGAAAATCAAGTCATTCCAGTTTGATACACATTTTATCAAATGTTTCTAACTCGAATTGAAATTTTATTCTCATGACTAGCAGCGCTCCGCGGTTTCACCCCCGTAACTCCTGATCCCGTGGGAATTTCGGGATAAAAAGTAGCCTATAGCCTTCGTCGATAAATGGACTATCCAACACAAAAAGATTTTTTCAATTCGAACCAGTAGTTCCTGAGATTAGCGCGTTCAAACAAACAAACAAACTCTTCAGCTTTATAAGTATAGATGTGATGTTCAGAATAGATGATCTCGAAATAAGGTGAAAAGGTTAATGTTCAAAAAGTTGTTTGTGTTCAAGGCGACTATTGTTGTTCTCATTATTGCATTCGAGATCTATATTATGATAAGTTATCGATCCTATTGTTTCTTAATAAGATTAATCAAAAGTTCAAAGAATGATTTGACGAATTTTCACAACTGCATCGCTGGCTTATTCCCACCGGCTCTCTGCGATTTTGTTTCTTTGGACTCTTTATGTATTTTACCTTTCGGCCGCTTATGTAACTGTGTTTTGTAACTAGTTACAAAAGAAGAATTTTTTCTCCTTTTACGTAACCAGTACAAACTAGTGAATATTGAAATGTACTTTACAAATCGTGTAGGATTAAAAAGCTCCTATAGTCCTTCTTTCGCTTAAGGACTGATTTTGGCTATGACAGATTCTTCTTATGCCAGATTCTTTATAAGGCAGATTCGTGTTAGGGCAGTATAAGGACAATAGATAGATAGGTAAACACTTTATTGCACCATAAAAACAAAACGCAAAATGATTCCATATAACGAAATTAAAATTAATTCTTTTAGTAACTACCTATATGCTAAAAGAAAATTCATATTTAATACCTAACAATATGGCACAATGGGCAGCCTTATCGCTAAAAGCGATCTCTTCTAGGCAAACTTTAGATGGACAAGAATTAAGGAAGGGGACAATCCGTAATGAATATCTAAAAAAACAAATCGCACCTCCGCTCAAACAGTATCATAATCCAAAAACAGTATTATTTATTTCATATTTTCAGGAAACCTAATACACTATTTCATGAAGCTTAAAAAAATCATTCAAATCTACTGAAATGTTCATATCACTAATTCTATTAGTTTTCAAATTAAGACTAGAAAACCAGAAAAAAACGGATTATTACTTTAGAAACCTTTTTCTCGACAGCTTTCTTTTTTGAGATATGACACTATTTGAGCGGAGCTGCGAAATTAAGATTAATGAAAAAAATTAAAACATCTAAATATTGGCAGGTGACCTACGTAGCATAAAAAATGGATTGTAAGAAAAGTATATGAGTAGTATATCCGTTGTCTAGCACCCATAACACAAGTCTAGTTACTTAGCTTGGGGCTAGATAGCGATGTTTGAAATGCCCTGCAATATTTAAATTTATTTTATTATTTATTGTTCTTCCTTTGAATTTACGCACTTTAATACAATCTATTAGCTGCAAACCCCACGTTTCAATACAATCCGGACTACTAGATATCTAATTAATAAGGCTGAGAACATAAACTCTATGTTTTCTGCGCCATAACGAGTTTCTTGCAGTTTCCACGACTTCATACAGCTATTTAACTTTCTTTTAGACTTTTCAAAGTGTTTCCGTAACAAGATAAGAGAGTTGTATCAGTTGGACAAGAAGATATGTATCTCTTTATATCTGTGATTCTGATTAGATATATTTTGAATAAATCTGATTCGATCAGTCATAGAAAGGAAATGAAGGGAAACTTGGCTAAGGCTTGCTACTCAGCAATAAGCAATAATAAAAAAGTTAATTTTATTAATCCTAAACTTACTCAACACATTTTTGACAGAAAGCTGAAATCGAGTTTAAATTGTGTCAAAAAGGTATAAATTATTAATTTCAAGGACATAATTTTATTTTATTTTTTTCTATTTTTTTTCTTAACTTATAACATGGTACAATAAAGAATGTATTTATTATCTTCTTACAATTAGTTACTTAAACATAATATGCTGGATCACCTAACTGGGTTTCTCTTGACATCTAGGTAGGTACTTACATTCAACGCTACATCATTTTATAATGGTACATTGCGAAACAAGTGTGGTACATTAATCATTGCATAGAGGCGGTTTATAGAGCTGAGATGGAATGATCAAACCACACGTGTATCGTACGACGTTTTTTATCGCAGTTGTGAATGAAAGAAAAGACTTGAAATAATTAAAAGTACAAAATATTTTTAGGCAATATTTTTTTGTTTATTATCATCCCGAAAGGGCAGGCAAAAGAGTTTTAACCTATACAGCCTCGTCTGACGTACAATATTTGTTTTTGCGTCGGGGGTTGGAAACAGAATATAACGGTAAGGAAAAAATATATTAATATAAAGAAAAAACAAATCTCAATTTTTTATCGTTTTCTAAACGTAAATCTAAAAAAAATAAAATCTGCAATTGTGCTGTAAGTGGCCCTAAGTCAAGCTATGTCAAATAGCAATATATCACAAAAATAATTGACATCCCATATCCCATGATAGGCACACTTTGAGAAACAGAGATGGATAGATACGATCCCTCCAAGGCAGATATGTATCATTAGATCTAATCAATTCGCAACTAGACATCTATAATTTAATTTAATGTGGCTAGTGTTTTCCTGCGATACTGAGTGTTTAAAATGTTTGTTTTATCGCATACTATCATTAGTTACCGAGCAATAAAAACATATAGGCATTTTTATTGCGATAAGTAATTACAATAAAATTAAACGACATTTTGAAATAGTTTATCGGCGTGCTTAACTTAGAATAATTTGCAGCAATTGCTCTGTAAATTTCAATAATTTTTATTAACAACGAGCGAAGCGTTTTTGAATTTTTCTATTTGAAGGTTTGATTGATAATTCTCTTAATAACGAGGTGCACTTATCAAAATTGGTCGTTTGGTCTCTAGAGTGCCACAAAGGAACAAACAAACATGCTTACAAACATCTTATATATATAAAAGAAAGTCGTGTTTGTTACAACACTTATAACTCGAGAACGGCTGGACCGATTGCAATGAAACTCGGTATGTAGATAGCTGGAGACCTGGATTAACACATAGGCTACTTTTATCTCGAAATTCCCACGGGATCGGGACATTCCCACGGGATCGGGGCATTCCCACGGGATCGGGACTTACGCGAGTGAAACCGCGGGACGCAGCTAGTAGACTGATAAACACATTACCACTCCTTTGCATCGCACAGTCGGGTATAAAATAACAAAAAGGGGCACCTCTTGTACTTGTAGGAACTGTACTTGAACGGGCTGTTTTCCGCAATTAGACCCATTTTAATTGGGTCTTTTTAGCGTGAGGATGGAGTAGGCTTGCCCAGCACCTACTACCCCTCTCAGCCTAGTCGACCATTTCCAGAGGAGTTTTTTCAATACTTCTGGAGCCAACTAAGCCGCGGGTTTCATCACGATGTTTTCCTTCACCGTAAGAGCAATGTCAATTAGTGCACATATTTTTTTCTTAAGAAAAATCCATTGGTGCACGGCCGGCCGAGATTCGAACCCACGACCTTCAGAATGAAAGTCGAGGTATCTACCACTAAGCCAACACCACTCTCAAAAGGGGCACCTCTTTATATCTATACTAATATTACAAAGCTGAAGAGTTTGTTTGAACGCGCTAATCTCGAGAACTACTGGTTTGAATTGAAAAAATAGTTTTGTGTTGAATAGTCCATTTATCGAGGAAGGCTATAGGCTACTTTTTATATTGATATTCCCACGGGATCGGGACTTATGCGGGTGAAAACGCGGGGCGCAGCTAGTAAATTGAAAAATAAAAAGAAGAAGTACAGAGGTAACCCACAAGTCCTACATTATTACCATTTACCTTCACAATACAAATACTGCTAATCTATTCTAAACTATGACGGCCCGGCGTTAAAGACAAGTGAAAGACTTAATAGTATTCAATTAAGTTTCTGTCTCAGAGATAAAATACTATAAAATAGAGAAAATCAGAAACTTCTAACTCTGTACACAATTCTCTCAGGAATGTTCTTTATGGATAGAGAGATTTAAAAAATCTATACCAATATTATAAAGCTGAAGAGTTTGTTTGTTTGAACGCAATAATCTCAGGAACTACTGGTTCGAATTGAAAAATGATTTTTGTGTTGTATAGTCCATTTATCGAGGAAGGCTACTTTTTATCCTGATATTCTCACGGGATCGGGAGCTACGCGGGTAAAACTGCAGAGCGCAGCTAGTAGATAGATAAAACGCTTTATTGCACCCACAAAGATAAATATAAAACATAATAAAATCATCAAATTTAAACATAGAGAAATACATAATCTGTGAAAATTACAAACTGTCTAGCTATCAAGGTTCATGATATACAACCTGGTGACAGACAGACTGACAGTGAAGTCTTAATAATAAGGTCCCGTTTTAGAAATAATTCATACAAAACACATAAAACAGACGGACTGACAGACAGATGAACAAGAAAGTGATCTTATAAGGGTTTCTTTTATACATGTTAGGGCACGGAACCCTAAAAATAAAATTAAAAATATACGAAATACTAAAAATAAAGCGAAATAAACATAAAATACACAAATTAGTTAAATAAAACTAAAAAATAGGGCCGGACAAATTTTAATATTTATATTTTTTTATCAGATATTTTATCTCTATACCTAGTATGTAGGTACCCATTTCTACAGTGAAGGATGCAATTAATGCAGCCGTGGAACAAATCTCTTGTAAGGTTTAAATAAGTGCAATAAGTTGACTTTCTATAGTTGTATCTAGCACCTACTTTCTACATGTTGAAACTAAGATGACTTTTTATAGTACGGGATCCCTTTAAGAACGACCTTCATAGAGCTGTTTAATGGGTGAAATGTATTTTCGAGAATAGAATAAGAGAATAAGAATGATTAATTTATTTTTATTTATAGACAAATTCCGTACTAATGAAATATATAATTTTTATTTTAAATTAATTTTAATTCATTAACCAGACCAGTGCATATTTTTTTTGCACAAAATTTTGCTATCAAAATAATGTACTACAGTATTGTACACATTAGAAAGGTCCACAAAAAAGTCCGCGATGGTATATACAAGCAATCAAATCTCACCTCTTTATAACGTACTTGTACCTGTCTTTTTTGTCATTTTCAATGTTTTGTGTGTTGTACAAATAAAGTGTTTATCTATCTATCTATCTATCTATACGAGCTGTTTTCCGCCATTGGACCCTTTTTACACATCCTAACTTAGTTTTTAAGACGATTTCAAGTGGTCTATGTATAATTGTATTAAGCATCCCAAGAAATAAAAAAAAATGTTTTTTTTTAATTGGGTCCTTTTTGCGTGAGGATGGAGTAGGCTTGCCCAGCGCCTACTACCCTCACAGCTTAGTCGACCATGTCCATTGGAGAGAACTTGTCAATACTTCTGGAGCCAACTAAGCCGCGGGTTTCATCACGATGTTTTCCTTCACCGTAAGAGCAATGTCAATTAGCGCAATTTTTCTTAAGAAAAACCTCTTTATAATCTATACATACAAAATTCTTTGTCCTAAACTACTGACTGACTGACGAATCTACGCACAGCCTAAACCGCTGATCGTAGAGACCTGAAACTTGGAGGGTGTGTTTTTTGTGTGACGTAGGCATCGGATAATAAAGGATTTTCCGAAATTCTACCCCTAAGGGGGTGAAAAAGGGGGGCAAAGTTTGTATGGGACAACGTGATTCCTTGATCCAATCTTCTTCAAATTTTATATAAACATTCCTTAATAGAATTGATGGAACATGTGTTTCGTATTTTTTTGAAATTCATCCCCTAACGGGGTTAAAAAGAGGTAAGACGTTATTTTCGGGGTGGTTTTTCCATTTTCTACGTGTACGCGGACGAAGTCGCGGGATTTATTTTAATACTTAATTTCCAAATCGTCTGCCGAGCCGTCTTTTACAATCTTCGTCGTCTAATTCTCTGATTCTTAATCTATCTGCTTTCTCCCTTTCTCCTTACACTGTTTTCCTATCTTGCCTCTCATTGACGCCTTACTAACCATCTTTCTCTTTCACTCATGCTATCGTCATCTCGCTCACACCATAAGAATCATACGCATTCAAAAACGTTTCAATCGTCCCTTACACTTTCTTTAGCATTCTATCAATCTAATCAAACTCCAACCAAACGCTTATCAAACATTCATCTCTGGAACATTACGTCTTACGTTCCCTTTCACTCAGAATCCTACATATATATATAAATCGACTTATATATATCTATATTCTTTATTGTCGCAGGTCCTACCTAATACTAACAACTCCTAAGTAATATTACAAATCCGAAATTTTGATTTATTTAAAGTTTTTTATTTGTTTCATCTTTCCGTTCGAACGGCTATACCGATTTGGATGAAAATTGGCATAATGGTAGTTTAGAGGATGGAGAAGGATACACTTTTGATCCCGAAATTCCCTCGGCATCAGGTTAACGTCTGTGAAAACGCGAGGCGCAGCTTGTACCTACTGAAATAACGAAAATAATAACCTTAATTTTTCCCTCATCCTTAATAATAATATTAGCGTTTATATCTAATTAAGATGATTTATAGAGCGTCAGAAACTAAGGCTATGCTATTGAAGTTTTACGTTTAAGGTGAAGTAGGACCTGAAAACCCCTATCCCTTTCCCACGGGCGCGCCTCGCGATGACTCTGTCCTTTCGCATCGCGAAATGGCCGTTTTAACCGTTTTATGTAATTATAACTAACATCTATATTAGTAAAAAATCAGTACTACCGTATGGGATTTGATGTAAGGTTTATGAAAATATAATTTTTGTACCAAGTTTTTTCTTTACAATCGCCGAAAAATTGAAAAAATTGACGATTTTTTAAGATTTTCACGATTTTTTTCTATCTAGGCAAATCACTCTAATCGTGTTTCGATGTGTATGACAATACAAAGCATTTCTTCACTTTCACGACAGTAGGAATATCATTCTATGGATTTTAGTGGTTGATACCCAAAAACTGTTTCTATCGCGCTTCTGGTCTTACCACCTCGTCATAAGGCAGGTAGGCCAAAAAGGGCGCTACAGTGCCTGGGTCGTGTACTAGATACAGTAGGTTTGCCCCCAGTACCTGTACCACCGTCTCAGCTTAGTTGACCGTGTCCAGAGGAAAGAACTCGCCAACACGTTTCGTCTGGAGCCAACTAAGTCGCTGGTTTCATCACAATGTTTTTCTTCATAAGAGTCTGTTAAATTTTTCATAAGAAAAAATCCATTGGTGAACGGAGCGGTATATCTGAATTTCGAATTATCTACACTTCTAAATCTGCAGTAAAATTACAAATATAAATGACTCTGTATTTGTTTGTTACAAATAGGCTCCGAAACTACAATACCGATTTTAAGGTGAAAGGGTACCGGCGTTCTCTCCATACAAACGTAGTCGACTGTTTCCTCTCTGGATAATGAAACAAGCATTAATATTTTTGTGCCATAAAACCTATAACTGTCATGACTTTATTATCATAGAAATTAAGATTTAAAAACAACAAAAAAACGAAACATAGGGGCATGGTTATGGCACATAAGTTTTATGCAACAAAAATATTTGCTCTAGTGTCATTATCCAGGGAGAAAACAGTCGACTACCTTTGTATGGAGAGAGCCCCGATACCCTTTCCTCTTAATGAAATTTGGTATGAAGATACATTGAATCTTTGGGACGTAATATAGACGTCTTATTCCCACGGGATTGGTACTTACGCAGGTAAAATCACGGACCACTGCTAGATATTCATAAAGATGTTACGTATGTTCCAAAGTTTGCTATGACGAATTCCATAATTAATTAAGAATGTTTACAACCGCATGTTGTACGGAACTCTGAAAGTATGTTAAAATAATTAATTAATTTCGAATTTCGAACAAAGTTATTCGTTATAAGTGTTTTATAACGAATAACTTTGTTTAGACTTGAGGGGTTAAGTTAAGTTGATGTGCAGTTTATGTTTGTGTAGGTACTTAGCTCTGTACTTGCTTTATTATTATCTAAGTGGAAATGTTGAGAGAACTGTAAAGCTGGGTATCCATTTGTGGAGCCTCGAGGCGATCTGCCTCATTCTGAGCGTGCCACGGGTTGTGGAAAATTAATCTTTCTCCACTTGAGCCACGAAATAGAGTAACGAGGCAGCTCGCCTCTGTCTGATCCGTTCGCTCACTAGTTTCTTAGTAACCAAGATCTGTTTATGTCTCCACTGAGCGCGCGGTTCACACTGAGGCTCCTTACAGCGTGAACATTTATCGACATAGAATGGCTCGTCACGCGGTCACTTCGCGTGGTTCGAATCGCGGCACGGTTTCCACTTACGCTACCCGGGTCGAGGCAGCATCTAGATTCGAGGCTGTCTCTAGTGGAGATCTGGCTTTACAAGGTGTAGCACACAAACTATGTTTATAGAGTTTCTGTGTTTCTATTCCATAAAACTGGAAAATCCCATTTGTTATATAATTAAATAAAGAATAAACTTCGCATCTATAAAATAAAACTGAAAATGACTATAGAACTATCATAAAATGTATTCCAATAACAGTACAAAGCAATAGATACATTAAACACTGTAACTATGTATGTACGTACAGGGTATTTGATTCATAAAATCGAAAACGGTCGCCACGGAACGTAAGCGTGTCACCGTATCAGCTGACTTTAATAGAGATTTATTTTGCTTTCACCCACAACTTCATCCGCGTAGGGGTTGAATTTTCCAAAATCCTTTGGATGCCTAGTTATAATAGTTATTTGTACCTACGCCTTTTTGCTCGAAATGCACCCATTGGCTTAGCATTTTATCATTATAGATTATACTTAAATCACAGCATAAATTCCGATTTTTATTTTATAAAACAAATAAATAAATATTGATTTTTTTTCAGGTTTGACCCATATTAGATGTAACACTAAATTCTAAACTTATCTATCTACATTCTTTTGTTATCAAATCACACTATAAATATTAAAAAACAAAATTTACTATAATATTTCAAAGATGAGCTCGATATTGAGACACTTTTACGAGCGCCAAATTGTTGGAACTGGAGTTATATGGGTAAGTCTCGAGACTTCTAACTATCAAACGTTAGGAGAAACTGTACCGGTCTACCCAAGGTTCATCCTCTTTCGCATACGTTTGCGAGATGCATAAACCCCTTTTCTCATTACTAATCTCATTTGTAGCTCGATCCTGTATTTGATGGACGAAACTACGACGTCATTCCGTTTCTATATTGGTTTAGTATAAGTTTGAAAACTTATTTCGATACACTTCGTGGGTTTGCAAAACTTTATAAATATAAAGACAATTGAAATCCATCTTCCTTGAAATTAATGTATTTTAATGACTTTTTTATTCCCAATTATAGCTCAGGGGTAGCTCATTGGTGTTGGTTCGATATAATCCAAAACTTGATACAAATATATAACTTAAGTAGAAAAAAAAACTCGTAATCGTTTATCAACCTTAAAAAAAACGTGTGGCACTCGGGGACTGCCGCGGTAAAGCTATTGCATCGTGCGAGCTTCTTACAGTCGTACCATATACACACATGTTAAGCGAACGCTCGGCCGAGCTACATGGTAGGCATAGTGGGGAGTGTTAGGTTTTTATATTCGTTACGGAATTTCTTGATTCGGACGCCATGCTCAAATCTCGCGGTAAAAGCTATGCAATAGCTTAAAAGTTGTGCATAGTAATCGAAAACTCGCCGTTATAAACCAAATACCCTGTAAATGAAAGGTTAACAGGCTTGCTAATGAATAATGAGTCACAATTTAGAAGATAAGTATGAAATTTATCCATCGATTTATCTTAAAATTAGTGAAGTTCGCCCACGCGTCTACGAGATAAGATGTAGGAAATTATTGAATGAATAGAATTGTTTTGTAGAAACTATCGATAAATAAACATAAATATATCTTTAGAAAGTAAAATATACATAGCTGTGTAAGTTTTGTTGGAGATAATTTGGCTTTCAATTTGAAGGTTGTGATCTCAAAGTTTGGGTACCTATTGACGAAAAAAATAGTTTCCTTATATTGAAAATTTCGAGAAAAAAATATTTATGAGTGAAAACACTAGAGGTATTATGGAGAAAGCAAATATGGACAATCGTAAACAAAAATCACAAAAAAAAACAAATTTATTTAGATTTAGTTAAGAGGAAAGGGTACCGGGCGCTCTCTCCATACAAACGTAGTCGACTGTTTCCTCCCTGGATAATGACATTAGAGCAAATATTTTCGTTGCATAAAACTTATAACTGTCGAAACAGTCGACTACGTTTGTATGGAGAGAGCGATTCCTGTACTTTGAATGCCAATCGATTAGGTAAATAAATAATGGAGGAAGCTGTACAAATAAGGCAGATTTTTACTAGCGAGAGTCCTAGTCTGCGAACATTGTGCGGGTAACTTAAAAGTACACAATTGTATACGTCAGAAAAGACAGACGCAGGCAACTGATTCTATTCGCTTGCTGCAAGGAATGACGAAGAAAAACTTAAAGTGTCTCGAATTTCCACCATAAATCGATGTCGCATATCAGTTTACCTGCCCCCTTAGATAAGATTGCTTTCTATTAGCGATATCGCCAATCAACAGACTTTTCTTTTGATTTTTTTTGTATTAAATTGACACAAGTCAACGAAAAGGCACGTAGTCTTGCGTTAGAGAAAAAAAAAATGGTGTGGAACTTATACACCATTTTTTTTTCTTCTTATGCTAATTTTATACAATGTTTTATATTAATTTCATACAATTAAATCTATCGATTGGCGACATCGCTAATAGAAAGCAATCTTGTCTAAGGGGGCTGGTTACTCTAATCTTAGTTGGCTTCTGAAGTATTGACATGTTCTATCCTCTAGACACGGTCGACTTAGCTGAGAGGGTAGTAGGTGCTGGGCAAGCCTACTCCATCCTCACGCAAAAAGGACCCAATTAAAAAGAGTCTAGTTGCGGGAAAAAAGCCCGTATACATACATACTCTAATCTTATTTGTATTATGGATTATTTACAAAACAATCGTGTTTATCAAACATAAAATAGCAAATTGGGAACTATAAAATATTCTACGACCAAATAAACTAATTAATTACATAATTTCTCTGATTTGAGTGTACGAAAACAGTCAGAGACAAATATAAAAAAAAACCGTTTCAGTCATTATAGTAATTGGTTATGTGTTTATTAATTATGCAAACGATAGTTTCGTTTGAATTAAGGAATTATGGGTTATTTATAACTGTGGATGTGTGTTAAATAAATTATAGATAAACTAAACATAGCCAAATGAAAAATACACAATGAATACTATTTATAACGGATAAGACTTGTTTTCTTCATAATTATATAGTACCTGGGTGACCGAGCTATGCTCGGATATTTTACGTTTTTTTTTACCTCGGCCTCGAAACCTAATACTTACTAAATTTCATGAAACTCGTTGGAGCCGTTTCCGAGGTCCTGATTATTAATAAATACCTATTACATACTTACCGATAAACTTCGAAACCTACAATTTTTTTTTTTTTTTTTTTCTTTTATTATGGCTTCGCACGTGTGCATTTAGCCAGTGTCAAGTTATATTTTGCATCAAATTATGACCCGATTTTTCATAAATCGGGCCTAAAGTGTTTCAATACAGTCAAAGTCGTCATAGTCCGTCAAGTCAGGGGTTATAGTAAGGCGGTGGCAAGTTTACCATAAGCTTAATAGAAGATTTGGAGGCAACGAGAAAACTGCATGTTTGACACTGATTTTTACTATCACTACACTTGTGCACTTTCACAGAACTAAATTGAATAACATTCCACCAGAATTATACAATTCAACTCGGGTTACATCTAAGTTTCATGAAAATAAAACTGCAGCACGACATGCTGTTAACTCGTTCCCGCCAAAACTCCCTACAACTTTTATAGGTACAGTTTTGACTTTGACAGTCAATGACAGCATTTTGTTTTCACGATACCGGCCAGTATTTATGGAAAGTATAGAGTAAAAAAAGTTTTTTACTTTTTTACCCAGCGTTGCCCTCATCGGTCATGGCGCTGATAGTTTCTTACAACACGGTTTTTCAAATGCCTATATCTCGGCAATCGAGCTTTTTTTCGGACCTGGAACCTTGATAAATCGATTCCTTAAGCCGAAAACCGTTTCCGAGATCCTAATTATATATACAGGGTGTAGGAGAGAATGGAACAGCTGCTCATACGGGTGCTAGACCATGATGGTAGGAACCCATGAAAAAAATTTGATGTAAAAATATTGATTCGTTACTGAGTTACGACGCTTTGAAGTTTTAGATTTTTATCAACTTTTTTCACATGAATCTGGTTGAAATGTATCAAGCTACCTAAACTCAACCTACAACAGTTTTTACTTTGGTAAATACACATGAGAATTGAAAAAAAAACCAATGATTTCGTCACATAACCAATGCAAACTTCGCCTTAACAGTGTTTACAAAGTTGCGATCAGCTGATTGCAGTTTCTAGCAAAAAAAAATTCTTTTTACACTTTTTTAAAGAAATACATGGAAATGCCGGCTTTATTCCACGAATTCAGTACAGGGGTGTACTGAGAATAAAAACGACAAAAAGTTTTCGGAATAAGGTTGCTATGGCTCGGTGCCCGGGTAAAATTGATGTGATTGGTTTCTAACTTAACCTGATACAGAGGCCTGTGGAGACATACCCGTTCTTTCATGGTCTACCTTCAGTTTTTACTTTTCTTAAGGAAAAGATGTTCTCTCAATTAAAACTTATTACCAAGTTAGTCGCTCATTACTACAGACATCGGTTTATTATTTAAACTTTCTTATTCAATTTAATTGAAATCCTAATTACCAACAATATCTAAAATCCAAACAGTAGTTTTTTTTGATCGCAAGTCAAATTTGTCCCTGTTTTTACATTTCGGCTAAGACAAAAATGTCAAAGGCACCGACATCACGCCGCCGCGGCGCCCCGTGTGTCGGCTTTCTTTGTGAGAGCGAACGGCACGAGGCAAATAAAGCTGCGTTACACTGTTCACAAAATATGTAATGGATGTATTTGATTGTTGCGTGTTGAACGATTCTGATCAGGTGACCTTAAAATAATCTAAATAATTAATTAGAATGGAGTTACACTGAACTTAGTGTTACATAGTGTATCTTGGATGTCCTTAAGAACCAGAGCTGAACTAATTATTTGTTTTCTATTAAATTTAAGAAAAGTCTAAATTAATTTGTTGTTTTAATGGGTTACTAAAAATCTTTTTAATGACATTTTCTGTGCCCATCAAGTCGGTGGAAGACAATTTTATTATTACCGGCAAAGAACTTGAAAACAAATGGGGCGGTTCTGCGCATGAGTTTTCCTAACAAAAGTCATGCGCAGAACCGCTATTTGTTTTCAAGTTGTTTGCCGGTTAAGGTATCCGAAATGAAAGGCGCGGACATTTGATTAAGACTGGTTTATTTACAACTAGAGGGTAGGTGACAATTATGAGAGTACCGACATACACTACATTTCCCTCCCCAACAAAAAAAAATATATAAATGACCTTATAACTACCTAAAGATAAATGCAAATAAATATCTGTCCTATGAAAGAATATAAACGCAAGTATAAATTATATGTATTATACATTGTTATGCTTGGTGTAAACGTCCCAATTTAGTTACTTGTTACTACAATACCAACTTACCCCTGGTGATATCATTTCAAACGTATGCCTAATTACACTAAATATCAATCTAATGATAATTAACAAATTAGTAAACGCCATAGTAGGTAAGAATTAAAAATCAAAACAAGTGTCCATATTTTTGCATAGGTACCTATGGACATAGTGATATTATGGCTAGAACTGTTACATTTATGGTAGGTATGTATTTAAATTTCATTTAAAAAAAAATGTTAATGTTAACTGTGACTATTCCTACATTTATAGTCGTTACGGTCGTCGTACGGATGAAAATAAAGTAGGTGGGTATACATAATATAGTATATGTGCAAACGAGCAATTAATTAAATAGGGACATTCACTGTTTTAATCAACTACTGCCTATGTTTACGTGGTCTTAACTTCATTTTACGGATCGGTGTATTGGCCTGTGCATTGTTGTCCAAAGCTGTGGGCGACGACGCAGTTGTCGTCGGCGAGGGCGTCGCGGCTACGTCAGTGTGTACGGCGGCTAGTGGGCCACCGTCCGTTACTATTTGCTTTGGTAATCCGAATCTAGCAAATAATTCTCTTAATTTACCAATTACCAGACGCGCTGACGTGCCGCTCGACATGGTAAATACTTCAATCCACTTTGAGTGAGAATCAATAATCAAAAAATAATATACACCTTTATATATTAAAAAGTCGACATGTAATCTAACCCATGGTTCCGACGGCCAAGTAAAAGGGACCGGGGCTGCAGCGGGTGGCGCGTCCCGTTCGCTTCTACAAGCATCACAAACCCGTGCTCGAGTTTCGATGTCTGAGTCAATCATTGGCCACCACACGTAATTACGCGCTATTTGTTTCATGCGTACAATGCCAATATGACCGACGTGTATTTCTTCGATTATTTGTTTTCTCAAAATATTCGGAATTACCACCCGATAGCCCCAAACGATACAACCATGATCGATGTGTAAGCTATCTTTACGATGGAAATATGGCTTTTCGTTCTCCACCTCTGTCTCGATGGGCCAACCGCTCATAATGTATGCAAAGATTTTACATAAAATTACATCTTTTTTTGTTTCTCTCGCCACTTCTCTGTGGCTTAATGGAAAAGTTTCTTCCACAAAATGAAGATATGCTGCGTCCTCTTCCTCATTTGAACTCTTATAAGTCTCCAGCGGGAGTCGAGACAGGCCATCAGCATTCCCATTTTTATCGGTAGACACGAAAACTATATCAAAGTTATATGCAGCTAAACGAATCGCGTATCTTTGCAAACGGCTCGCTGCCGTTTGGGGTATACCATGTTTGGGACCAAAAATATATGTAAGCGCCTTATGGTCACTTTTTAATGTAAACTTACGTCCAAAAAGATATTGATGATGTCTGTTTACTCCGTATACGATAGCTAACGCCTCCTTATCAATTTGACTATAACGGCGCTCGGCTTGATTAAGCGTACGCGAGGCGCAGCACACAATGCGTTCGCTGCCGTCCGGATATACGTGAGACAGCACAGCGCCCAGCCCATGTGAACTGCTGTCGACCGCTAACACTAAGGGTAACTGCGGGTCATAATGAGCTAACACACCCCCGTTCACTAATTGCTTTTTTATTTGAGCAAAGGCTTCTTCGCACGCCTCCGACCACTGCCAACGCGCACCTTTAGCCAACAATGCATAGAGAGGATTTAAAGTCGAACTAATATTTTTGATAAAACGCGAGTAATAGTTAATTAAACCTAATGCTGCTCTTAATTGAGTGACATTCTGTGGAGCCGGCAAGTTCACTATGGCGGCTACCTTATTTTCGTCCGTATGTACACCGAGTTTATTTATTTTATAACCTAAGTAATGTACTTCGTTTTTAAAAAAATCACATTTTTCAATTTTTATTCTTAGACCAGCGTCCCTTAACCTAGCCAATACCAATTGTAAATTTCTTAAATGTATTTCTCTAGATTTTCCTGAAATACAAATATCATCAATAAAACACACAACTCCGTCGATCCCACATAGCGTTTCCTCGATCAATTTTTGAAAAATTTCTGGTAAACATTTAATACCAAATGGGGCTCTGCGATAGACAAAAATTCCAATGTGCGTTGTAATAGCAGTTAGTGGTTGGGAGGCGTTATCCAATAATAGCTGCAAATAAGCGTTTTTTAAATCTAATTTTGTGAATTGCTCCCCACCACTAAGTGCCGCGAACAGCTGTTCGATTCGTGGTAGTGGATAATGAAAATCTTTTAATTGTTTATTTACTGTTATCTTATAATCTCCACAAATACGAATCGAACCATCGCGCTTAATAATGGGCACTATTGGAGTACCATAATCCGATCTTTCGACCTTATAGATTATGTTTTCGGATTGTAAACGTTCGAGTTCCCGCTCAACAGGATCGCGCAATGCTAAGGGTAAAGGACGCGCTTTGCAGAATATCGGCTGT
Organism: Idaea straminata; assembly: GCA_951213275.1. Classification (NCBI taxonomy): domain Eukaryota; kingdom Metazoa; phylum Arthropoda; class Insecta; order Lepidoptera; family Geometridae; genus Idaea; species Idaea straminata. The sequence continues at coordinate 3,533,607 of OX577862.1, forward strand.
TTTTCTTTAAGGTACAATTTAATCTTAGTTTTAAAAGTGCCTATACCATCTTTAAACACATCTGGAAAATCATTTTTCAATTTTAATATCAACTGTTCGTTGTTGTCACTAATTTGGTTTAAATTAATCGAATTAAGCTTTAATTTACGCAACCAAACACGGCCCAGGAGCGGCGGTCCTCCGTTTATGATAACAAATAACGGCAAATCGACCGTCTCGCTCTCACTCGACACACGTACAGTGATGCGCCCCCGTGGTTTGATCGCATCGCCAGTGTAAGATTGTAATCTAATATTATCTTGAATGATAGGCAAATAATTCAAATATTGTTCATAAAATGCATTTGAAACTGCAGATATTCTGCTTCCAGTATCTACTTCAAATGAAATAATTAAATTTTCTACCTTAAGTTCACATTGATAGGGTCCATCTTTACCGTTTTTCTTCGCCGTTAATATCTTAAATAAGCCGTCACTGTCGTCACTTTCCGATTCACTATTATTAACGAGATAATTTTGTGATTTTGACTGACCAAAACTGACACTTTTCGACATTTTCGAACACGTAGAAGCTAAATGCCCCTTCACATTACACTTATTACACGTATAAGCTTTAAAACGACACTTATTTGGCGCGTGATTATCTTTCCCACAACGCCAGCAAGCGGGCCGTCGCTGCGCTCGCGGGGCTCCGCCACCCACACGATGCAATCCGGCCGCGCCCTGCATGAGTCCTACTGAGCCCGGCGCTCCGTCGCTGCTGCTTCCCGCGATCGCTATGAGCGGCGCCGTCGCCGCTTTCACCGCGTTCTGCCCGGCCGCTTCCAGTCCTAGCGCCAGCTCCACTGCCCGTTTATAATCCAAAGTAGCTTCCGCAAACAGTCGGGAACGCATGTCTTCACTACGAAGGCCCGACACAAACTGGTCTCTGAGGTTCTCCTCCAATTTAGAGCCAAAATTGCAATGGGTCGAGAGATGCTTTAAGCTTTGAAGAAATATACCGATGCTCTCGTTGTCTGCCTGCCTCCTTTGACGAAAAATATGCCGCTCCGAGATTTCTGACCTCTTTGGTTCCAAGTGGTTTTTTATTAACTCCACTAAATCCTCGAAACACTTATCTTCCGGATAATCAGGTGCACAAAGATCGCACATTAAATCGTAAGTAGCTCCGCCGACATGAGTGACCAACGTGGCCACGCGCAACTCGTCCGCGATCGTATTTAGTTTGATAAACTGTTCCACGAGACGTATATACGCGTTCCAGCTACGCGTCCCGTTAATATCGAACTCATACAGCTTGCCGACAGGCATTTTGCGATGTTTTGAGCACTTTTTGCACACTAAATCGTCGCCAGTTAAGGTATCCGAAATGAAAGGCGCGGACATTTGATTAAGACTGGTTTATTTACAACTAGAGGGTAGGTGACAATTATGAGAGTACCGACATACACTACACCGGTAAGTAGCTATACCTATTAAATTGTCTATTACTTGTAAGCACCTATTCATTAGCTATTATTTTGTACTCAATGTGAACTTACCTTTACAACAAATTCAGTTTTATTGAATTCATTTTTTATTTACTTAGTGTATTTCGGATGTCCATACGAGTGACACGTACGAACAATTAGCAAAACAAGTGACATAAAGTGATTTCGAAATGCCCTTTTTTCGGTTTACTAATGTGCAGTACAATGACATGGTGTTGGCCTACGGAATGGCTTGTGGTGATCAAACGGAAGCGTTGGGTTTGTATTTGAACCACTTTCGACATCGCAATGATGAACATGTTCCAACTAGTGGCAGAGTGATCATGTGTGTTGTGCAAAGACTACGAGATACAGGAAACTTTAGGATTCGTAATGTGGATACCGGCGGCGATGTAATGTACCTACATAAGTAGGTGTAAGTACCCAATAAAATAATACGAATTTAAACCTCATGTAAACAAGAATGTTAGTTCATTTTAAATTATTACTTAATACCTACATACTCCTTCCATACCTACTCCGTGGTGTAATAAGCGCGAATTTTAATACCTACGTGAGGATCTGTTAAGGCGAAGCATCTTATATGCATAATTTTGAAATCACTATAACTTTTATGTTTTGCTTTTTTTGTACAATAATACATTTTAATTACGATCTACAACTGTCAAACTACAACTTCCACAAGCAGCTGCTCCATAACCCTGTACACCCTGTATATACAAGAATTGCTCGTTTCAAGATATTAGATAACTAGCAGCGTTCCGCGGTTTTGCCTGCGTAAGACCCGATCCCGTGGGAATTTCGGAATAAAAACCAAGTTTTATCTAAATCGGTGCAGTAGTTTCAAAGCCTATTCGTTACAAACAAACAATCAAATCTTCAGTATAGTATAAGTATATATGTATAGATATATCCAAGCCCAATCTATTTTACTATTTTAAGAAAATAATCGAAACAAAAATATGTAGATAATTTTACATAAATAATAACAATAAATAAATATTGTAGGACATTCTACACATCATCATCTAGCCCCCAGGTTAGTAACTAGACTTGTGTTATGGGTGCTAGATAACGGATATACGACTTACATACTTTTTCTTTTGTAAATATATACTTATAATACATAGAAATAACCAGACCACAGACAAATATCTAAGCATAAATACTTGTCTGAGCCGGGAATCGAACCCGCAACCCTATGTTTGGCAGTCCGGCATGGTGACCATTGTGCCAACTGGGTCGTCAGCATGATAACGTCATAAGAAAACATTGTTGCTATGGTTACCATTTCGTCAATAAAACTCACGTTCTCGTTACGCGATGACGTCACACTTTTAAGCCTTTATTGCTAACTGTACCAAATAATTTTATGGACCCGTTGAGATATTATTTATTTTAAAATGTCGTGGACCCATTAGGAAGCTAAGTATGAAAAAGTCATGGAGCTTTGGGAATAAGCCTTTTTTGTGACTGTCGGTGTTCATCGATTTATAAGACGTTATCACGTCAAAAAACAGAAAAAAAACTTGTTAAGGGACACCCGGATGGAACGAAGTGCCTTTCGATTAATTAGTGAAGGAATTGTATCGTTTTTTTTTAAGTTATAATATTCTTTTTTAATTATTATTAACAAATATAAACTTAATCAGTAGGCTCAATTTTTGTAAACTGGCTTGCTTATACCGAGAGACAGACAGAGAAACACGCGCACGCCGCACGGCTTACAACTATAGCAAAAAATGTCGTTACAACTTTTAGTCTTAATTTTTTCCGTCTAGCCCCTTTCGCGACGCGCGATAAGGAACTTCGTTAGAATTATAAAATCGTAATGGTAAATATAGTTATGAGGTATTTGAGAAGGATTTGCTCGCCAGTTTGTTACTGTCTAAGACTAGACATTGATGCATGATACTCCAGAACTTTAGCGGTAACCCGAGCCGTGGGTCACGACAACCTTTATTGTTTAAAGAGAGGTCTACACTGACTTCTATTTCGTTTTGTTAACGTTTCACGTTATGTTGTATAAGGGAACGTTTCAGAATTAATCAAATTAATAAATATTGCAGGACATTCCACACATCGCCATCTAGCCCCAAGCTAAGTAACTAAACTTGTGTTATGGGTGCTAGACAACGGATATACTACATGTATACCTTTGTAAATATATACTTATAATACATAGAAACAACCAGACCACAGACAACTATCCAAGCATTCATACTTGTTTGAGGCGGGAATCGAACCCGCAACACTGTGTTTGGCAGGCTGGCATGGTGACCATTGTGCCAACTGGGTCGAAATAAAATAAATATTGCAGGATATTCCACACATCGCCATCTAGCCCCAAGCTAAGCACTACACTTGTGTTATGGGTGCTAGACAACGGATATACTACTTATATTCTTTTTCTACTGTAAAAATGTGTAATTGTATAATACATAAATTAAACCAGAAATGTGATATTACAAACCGAGATATGTCAACCAGAGGTGTGCGCCGATCTTGATCGACCGAGGCTTTTGTGTCGCCGTAATTGGCGCGAGATCTTGAGTTCTAGTTTCAAAATTGCGTGCTGCTTTGCCGACAATATGGGCAAACTCCGTAGAGCCCCCCTTAGATAAGATTACTTTCCATTAGCGATACGCGAAGTGCTGGCTTGACGTCGTAAAGGGTGATATGCGTACAAATGGCCTCACTAACCAGGATGCCGAAGATCGTGCGAAGTGGAGGCGTAAAAGTAGGAAAGTGGACCCTGGGCTTCCGAGAAGGATGCAACCGGGAACATCGCTCGGATGATGAGCAATATCTACAATAGATATATTTTTTGTATGAAATTATATAAACCATTGTATGAAATTGGCGTAAGATAAAGTTATTCTACCATTTTTTTCAATTTCATATAAAAGGAAAAAAAAACAAAAAAATCTGTCATGTAACTTTCATTTATGACGACCCATTTGGCACAATGGTCACCATGTCGGGCTGCCAAACACAGGGTTGCGGGTTCGATTCCCGCCTCAGACAAGTATTTATGCTTAGTTTGTCTGTGGTCTGGTTGTTTATATGTATTACAAGTATATATTTACAAAAGAAAAGTATATAAGTAGTATATCCGTTGTCTAGTACCCATAACACAAGTGTAGTTACTTAGCTGGGGCTAGATGGCGATGTGTGGAATGTCCTGCAATATTTATTTATTTCCGCCTACTGCGCCGATACGCTGCCGCCGCCGACAAATTATACGTCAGACGCCGCCGCCGATAACAAAGTCATCGGCGCACATCTCTTGTACATACGTCTTTGCGAAATAAACTTGACCACGTGAAAGTAAGGCAATTGACTCTCCTCGGCTGTTTTCGTATATATTGCACGGACGGTTTTTCATTTTCCTGTATATTCTGTGGTAAAATCCTGTGGATACCAACATTATCTAAGAGAATTACAGGATTTATTAATCCACTGAACACTTGAATAACATTATTAGTTAGGGGGAATGCGGGTGACTCCTGCACTGGCTCGTTTCTGGCGCAGAGGTTAGCCATCGCCATTCAGCGTGGCAATTCTTCTAGCATTATGGGCACCTTTACGCCGGGAACGATAAGGAGCGGGTTATTTGACTAACTGTACCCCATTTATTTGTATTTATTTAAATAAACATTTTTACGATTTTCAAGCATCATATTCCCAGAGACCAACCGTACATAATATCCCTTAGGCCATATTAATCCGAAATGGTTGTACAAGTTCAGTTCTACAAATAAACGAGTGTCAAAATATTTTTAAATCATTTTTTGTAGAGCGATTTTATGGCGTGCTTGTAAGAGCGTTGTTGGCCTCGTAGTAGATACCTAGACTTTAATTCCGAAGGACGTAGGTTCAAATCCTGGCCGGCCGTGCACCACTAAAGTTTGTTTTACGTAAAGTTTAAGTGCGCTAGCTGCATTTAGTTAATTAGGTACTATTGTGCGTCAACAATTATAAACATAAAAATATGATAAAACTCTCCGTTTTTCTAGATTATATTGAGATTGTTTTGTTAGAAAGTATTAACTAGATGTGGAAAAGAATAAGCATTTAAAGTCTTGTTTTTCATTTTCTTCATCAGCATCTGACACCATTACACATATAGGAATTTCAAAAACCTAACCTCCTTGCAAACAAGAAATTTTTATCAAAGTTTTGCTATTATTCAATCATTATTCTTTGGTACTCAAAAAAAGCTCAAAGTTGGTACTGTTATTTTCGTTTTTTTTTTGTTTATTTTTCGATCGTCACTTGTTTCCATTTCGGTCGTCTTTTGTTTATGTTTTCAATCGTCTTTTGTTTTTTTTTCGATAGTCTTTGGATTTTTATTTTCTTGGACTAGGGATCCGAATTAGTTTTGTTTATAACTAGCTTTTGCCCGCGACCTATCTTTACTCATGTGCCGCGACTTCGTCCGCGTAGAAGTCGAAAATGGTTCTAATAGGATTTTTAATTGGTTTACCTCTAATATATTTCTTAGGGATTTAAAATTACCAAATAATTTCTACCCCTTTTTGACCCCGTTTGGGGATGAATTTCAATAAAATACGAAACACGTGTTCCATTAAATCTCTTAATTAATGTTTGTGCAAAATTTGATGTAGATTGGACCAAGGAATCACGTTGTCCCATACAAACTTTGCACCTCATTTTCACCCCCTTAGGGGTAGAATTTCGGAAAATCCTTTCTTATCGGATGCCTACTTTACACAAAGAACACACCCTCCAAGTTTCAGGTCTCTACGATCAGCGGTTTAGTCTGTGCGTTGATCCGTCAGTCAGTCAGTCATTTAGGACAATAGTACATTACGATATAAGTGTGGTAAATTGATCTTTGCATAGAGGCGGTTTATGACGCGCGAGCGGTAGCGAGCGTGTCATAAGAAGCCAAGATGCAAAGATGAATTCCACACGTATATCGTACGACGTTTTTTATCACAGTTGCGAATAAAAGAAAAGACTAGAAAAGAAAACAAAATAATAATTAACAAAATATTTGTGATAAGTCTATGTTTACATTTTTTTTTGTTAATTATGCTCCGGAATGGCAGGCTAAAGACTTTTAACCTATACATCCTCGTCTGACATACAATATTTTTTAGGGTTTTTTCTATTTGTTTTGCGTCGGGGGTTAAGAACAAACTACAATGGTACGGAAAAACAATATATTTAAGTAAAGAAAAAACAAAAAATAAACAACTCAATTTTTAATCGTTTTCTAAGTCATTATCACGTAAAATTTTCGTTCGTAAACCGACTTTAGGGACAACCATTTTTGCTAGCTAAAAAACTCTTTGGTATCTACCTTTTTTATACATCAAAACAGTATATCCCAGATAAATTAAGAATGTTTCACGTACCTAACATGTAATTAGCAGTAAGATACTTATTTAACTTATCGGGATAACTTTACAGCACTAGTTAACAAATCGAAAACGCACGCGTGCATAATATGTTGGATTATGAGCCTAAAAGCCGTTGAATAAGATCCACTTTATGAGCAACTGTGATAAAAAGAATTTTATATGTATAAGAAGATAAATTACATGGTAGTTTTTGCGTTTGTGGAATTGTACGTAGTTGGTATTTTACGTAATTATTTCTACTAATCCGCAAAACACCACAAAACCTCGAGTTGGTGTTTCGCGTAGGTATATGGTGTTAAGCGTCAAAAGTCTGTTGTCCGGCCTATGGATACTTCTGGTAATATTTAAAAACTCCTCGGTTAAATAGTAAGAAGCAATCGATAAGAAGTTTTACCGGTAGTTACGCAGATAAAAACATTCCAGCGGAAAATTCTTTGAATAGAAATCATACATGGGGGAATGAAGAAGGAAATAAAAAGTTTTCTAAAACATTTTTTTATGGCTGTTAATGTACATTCCCTGGGTACGCTGACATGTGACTATACGATGGAATTCGTCCACAATGTACCGTTACAAACACGGCTAAGTACCGCTATACGAAGGAAACAATATAGACAAATCTGAAGGTAGGTAGGTAATAAACCTACCATAGAAGGTACTATAATATACCTTAGAACTAGCGTTGCCAGACGTCCCGTATTTCCCGGGACGTCTCGTACTTTCCGGGACGACCCGTACCTATTTTCGTAAATTTAAATGTACTTAGCATAATTATAAACCTTAGTGGTTTCGCTGTACTGAATGTTTTTTAAGTTTCTTTTAAATGGTAATAAATGGCAAAAAAACCGGGACGTCCCGTTTTTCAGGCATAACTTTATACGTCACGCCGGAACAAAGTCTGTCCCGTATTTCAACCGAATTGAGAACCTCCTCCTTTTTTGGAAGTCGGTTGAAAAGCGAATTGACCGTATTCAACTATGATTTTGCTGCGTTGAATTTTACAAATATGTAAAATCGAACAAAGAAATGTTAAAACTTACACGATCTTCTTTAAAATATAATTAGGTATTAAATAGCAATAAAAACAAAGTAAAAAATACATGTTTTTCATTTGTGCCGGAGGAAAATTTAAAATCCCGTTTTTTTTGCAAAATGAGCATTTTGTCCCTTACAGGATCAAATAAAATCTGGCAACCCTACTTAGAACCCTCGCAGACCACAAACTTTCTGCTGTTCCCATATAAATCGCATGTCCTATAACATAGACGACATATACAGATATACAATGTGTTTCAGCGAAGGGGATTTAATACGAAAGGGGGTTGTTCTAGACGTCTAGGCGAACAACATTTGTTCTACGACTTTTGGAAATTTAAACGTTTCGTTCGAAGTTTTTGTACAAAACAGCAGATTTTTAACCCCCGACGCAAAAACGACGGGGTCTGTGTGTGTATGTGTGTGTGTCTGTCTGTCAGTGGCATCGTAGCGCCCAAACGGATGAACCGATTTTGATGTAGTTTTTTTTTTCAAGAAAAAAGTCATACTCGAATTCGAATTTCCAAAAGTCATACAATAAAAGTTGTTCGCTTAGACGTCTAGAACAACCCCCTTTCGTATTAAAACCCCTTCGCTAAAACACATTGTATAGATTGTCAATAGTTGACTGAATCCGGCGTTACTTTCAGAACTCTATAACTGTAAAGGTGGTTTAAATACTTTGTTTTAGTTCCAAGCCTAGTGCCAAAACACAAAATACAATGTGCACCGCCCTATCGCCCACTTGAAGAGGCATGCAATGAGGACAAGCAAAAATTAGTATTAGTGACACCATTCATAAACCACGACACGTGTTTCGTAACTAAAAATTAAATATTAATATATCCATTAGCAGCTTAAGTATTATACAGGTAGGTATAGCGAACCCCTCCATCTCTAGTTAAGCCTTCGAACACCTTAGGGAGGCAAGGGAGGCTGAAAAACAGCGTTGTGCAGGACCAGAAATGGCACTGCTCAACAATAAAGCTGACGCCTCTCCTTTTGTCTAATTACTCTTGTGTGATAGGAGGATTAGGACACTAGTAGGTACTATAAGGTTTATTGATAAAGGTTTTTTCATTTAATTTTTTTTCATTAGACTGCCAATAATTAACAAAAATAATTTCTAAATGGCCGTGTTTTTAGAGTTCCGAAAAAAAGAAACCCTTATAAGATCCCGTACCTTAAAAGGTAAAAAAAGAAACCCTTATAAGATCACTCTGTTGTACGTCTGTTTTACTTTAAACTTTTATTAAGAACTAGCTGCGCCCCGCGGCGCGCAAAGTTGCGCAAAAAGTTTTACTCGCGTAAAACTTTCTGCGCAACTTTCCAAATTTTTTCTTTCATAAGAACCTTTTCCTAACAATAACAAATACAACAAAAAAAGAATTAGCGAAATCGGTCCAGCCGTTTAGGCGTGATGCGCTTACCAACACATTTTGCGATTCATTTTTATATTTTAAGATGTGTTTAATGAAAGTGTCGCGGGACACGCGTTTGGAACGAAGTCCCTTTACTTTTTTTTTACTTTTAATATTATGTGAGAGATTAGTTTATTTAACAATTTATAGTTTCATATTTTTCGCAATATATATATAAAAGGCTCGGTCCCCTCGCTAACCCGCGACAAGGAACCTCATTCCAACAAAAAAAACTAAATCAAAATCGGTTCATCCGTTCGGGAGCTACGATGCCACAGACACACAGACACACACACAGACACGTCAAACTTATAAAACCCCGTCGTTTTTCCGTCGGGGGTTAAAAAGGTATTTGATTTTTACAAACTTGTTTATCAGTCTTTTCATTCATGATACAAAACTATCCGCCAACAGTTTGCAGTCTGCGAGAACTGTTATGAATATACAAAACACATGATAATTAAGGAAGTTATAAGACTTTATTTCCACCATCAGCAATGTCTGCTATCTTGTTTCTGGATCATTTTTAAAGGATTTTATTGAAGATAACCTTTGATGGCTAAGATTTATATGGTACTACCTAAATGGTAATAAATGGTGAAGGAATGCAAAATGTCTGGAAACAAGTGACTGGTTGGTATAGGTATTTTAATTGTAGCGTTTGCGTATGTTTACGTACTCTGATATTTAATTATACAAAAAAACCCATGAGTTTCTTGTGCCTTCTTCTCATTGGTGGGCGCGTTCCGAAGGCACACATCCTTACTTAGTTTTTAAGACGTCGCTAAGTGATCATGTACCTAGGTATTAAGTATCCAAAGGAAATAAAGAATTTTGACTTTGACTTTGACAATACAATGTGTTATAAGAACCCTTTTAGGTGTTAGTAGGTGTGTTGGGGTAAATATAACAAAAAATAAATTGAATCCCTGGTTGAATAATATTATTGATCTTGATATCGAATCTAGATCGGTGCACGCTTTAATTTAATTTTTATTGGTTGGCTAATTTTATGATTGGCCATATAATTGGTCATTTTATGGCTGGTCTTGAAATGATCGGTCAATTTTATTATTGGACATAATTTTTATTGGAAATTGCCTTTGGACATTTTTCATTTCGGACATTAGTCGGGCGAAGGAAACATTCTAATAATATTAATTCAATTCTACTGTGGACCTCTTTTTTTCACCTGATTGTCTGAATATCATTTTGATTACGAAACGGGACGATTTCACAGCTAAAAACTTATTTTTTTTACATTATTAGTTGCGCAGAAAGATCAACGTTGGTGAAACCGCAGAGCGAAGATTAACAAATAAAAACTGTAATTTTTAATGATTTGATTTCCAGACTCGTTAAATCTTTCAACTTTAATTTATAATTATTAGCCATATTTTTATTACAATTTTTTATTATCCATTACAAAATTCATAGTGTTGAAGCCATGAACATTTAAGTTTAAATTTATCCCGTTAAGTGAATAACTGTGAATGTAGAAATTAAATTAATTTTATTAAAATAGTAGTTGCATTTTAATTTAACCCGTGTTCAACTATTTTTTAAATTTTCTTTGATACATAGGTACCTTGTTCTGACAATAACGAACACAAAAAAAAACGTGTGGCATTCGAGGATTGCCGCGGTAAAGATATTGCATCGTGCGAGCTTCGTACAGTCGTACCATATACGTTCGGCTGAGCTACATGGTAGGCGGAGTGGGGGGTATTAGGTTTTATTTTCGTTACGAAATATCTTGATTCGGTCGCCGCGCCCAAAGCCCGCGATAAAAGCTATGCAATAGCTTAAAAATAATAAACGAATATTTCGAACAGTCGTTCCGAAGGTACATTTCGGCAATTCATTTTTATTTTTGTACTAGCTGTCCCTGCAAACGTTTTGCCATATTAAAAAAAAATGATGTTGTTCGATTCTCGGACCTAACGAATTTACACAAAAAATTTCATACAAATCGGTTCAGCCGTTTACACGATTTACATCAATATAAAGACGATACCAACGTCACTCAATTGTTTTGCCTTCCCGGAACTTCCCCAAAACTTGAACTTTATGGTATGGTATTAAAGTTCCAATTCACTTTACCTATTATAACGAATCGTTTGTTATGGGAATTGGGAGTATAGAAATGTTTTCAGACAATTTGGGCAATTTTTAGATTTTTCTTTCCGTAAGAACCATCCTCGTACTTCAAGGCTATTAAAAAAATTAATTTGCGAAATCGGTCTAGCTGTTCTCGAGATTTGCGCTTAGAAACACCATTCTTATAATATGGAAAAATTGTATGGGAGTATTTAGAAAATGGGAGTGGGAGAAAATGGGTATGGGACTGTTGTTTTTAGAGTTTAATAGACAATTTTTTCAATTTTTTTCTCTCTCAGAACCATCCTCATACCATATGAAATATTCTAAAAAAGGATTAGCGAAATCGGTTCAGCCGTTCTCGAGATTTGCGCTTAGCATCACATATAGCGAATCGCTATCTATTCTAATATTATAAAGAGGAAAAATTTGATTGTTTTTTGCATTGAGTAGCCTCTGAAACTACTAAACCGATTTTGATGCAACTTGGTAAGAGGATACATTGATTCATTGGGAGTGTTATAGGTTACTTTTCATCCCGATATTCCAACAGGATCGGGACTAACGCTGAGCGCTGCTAGTATAGTTTATTTCTAGTGAGTGGGAAGTCTGCATTCGCTGTTAGAGTTCAAAGGAACAAGGAATGATTGCCAGGTCACGATATTATATCCTTTTTTGTGAGTATCCCCGTGTATTTACTGTTGTTTATTTATTGTTTGACCATTAATAGCTATGAATTATGATGCCATTGTTGGGAGGAGAGCGAACTTAAGAAGGTTTGGAACCGATAAACCCTTAGAGGGCGGTGTTGGCTTAGTGGTCGATACCTCGACTTTCATTCTGAAGGTCGTGGGTTCGAATCCTGGCCGGCCGTGCACCAATGTATTTTTCTTAAGAAAAATTTATGTGCACTAATTTTTTGTTTGACCACTATCTGACCTGCCTGATTGAATTGCTATAGTGTCATTATCCAAGGAGAAAACAATCGACTACGTTTGTATGAAGAGAGCGTCCATTACCTTTCCTCTTAATAAGTAATGTCCCGAGTGTACACCTAAGAGGTATCACAGAGTTTTTATAACACGCTGTATATATAAATTAATATAGTTGTAGCATCATTTGACTCTGGATCTGATCGAACAACGTCCAAAGAGACATTTACATACAAATTGTTGTAATTGCATCGCCACCATCTTGTTAAGTGGAACTCTGTGGAACGTATCGGTTGACACTCTACTATAGCATAATTGAAACTATACAAATTATTATGCTTATACTACAAACGGTCTGCAGATAATAAATCGGCGGATAGCCAAAAATCCCCCGACACAATATTGGACATTGACTGGAACATTAGTCGTGCAAACCAGAAAAACCTCTAATAAAAATAACCCATAAAATGTTGGTGCGTCAAGGGTCTGGTGTCATTCTGCGTATTATACAAACGACACATGTTTTATTGGGATAATGGTTAGTATTGGTTAAATATGGTTGGTTTTGGAGATTAAGGTGAAAGGGTACCGGCGCTCACTCCATACAAACGTAGTCGACTGTTTCCTCCCCGGATATTGACACTAGCACAAATATTTTTGTGCCATAAAACCTATAACTGCCATGACTATGCTCCTATGTTTTGTTTATTTTTCATTTTCTAATTATCATAGAAATGAAGAGACAGCGCCTGGTACCCTTTTCTCTTAAGGTAGGAAATGGTAGGACTTGTGATGATATGGTAGATTTTGGTCCTACCAAAAACTGTCTTAAATTATGACTTTTAGGCAAAATATAAGCTGAAACTGACATTACGCAGCAGTTCCGAAGCACGAATGGAGTTCACTACTGCGGCAGGAGATGCACGGCGATGTGGTAGATTTTATTTAAATTGGTAGGATATTATGGTAGGTTTGGGTATAGGAAATGGTTAGATTTTAGTTAGATATGGTTGGTTTTGGTAGGATATGGTAAGTTAAAGTAGGAAATGGTAAATCTTTTTATGATATGGTAGATTTCGTTAGATATGGTAGGTTTTAATAGGATAGTGTTCGATTTTGGTAGGAAATCATAGAATTTGATAGGTATGGAATAAAATAAAATTTATAAGAAGGTTGAGGCAACTTACTTTTACCGTCGTTTTGTCATCGGCCGATAGAAAACCTTTAGTCTGCTATCAGTTTCTTATCACTTCATTGAAACGATTGACATTATACAGTTTACGGTGAAGAAAACATAATTTAATGCGGACTCGGATATTGTACAAGTGTTTTAGTGTTTTAATCTCAGTAATGTGTTATTGATATTCAAAGATGATGTTAGTCTATTAGGTATATTGAGTATGTGGCTTAATCTTCATCATTTGAATATCATACGATTTAAACTTCTAATGATTAGGGTATAAATAAATTTACTTTAAAAACCAAAACCGGGTTGTTCTGTTTTAGTATTTGTTGCTCGAGCGGTAACAGAAATACATCATCTGTGAAAATTTCAACTGACTAGCTGTCACGGCTCATGAGATACAGCCTGATGACAGACAGACAGTGGAGTCTTAGTAATAGGGTCCCGTTTTTACTCATAGGGTACGGAACCCTAAAAATTACAATACAATCACATCTAATCTTCCAAAGTTTTACCAGTTTAAGTTCACAATAAAGTACTTGTACTTGTATGTGGGCTGTTTTCCGCCATTAGACTTTTTTTAATTGGGTCTTATTAACTTACTAGCTGCGCTCCGCGGTTTCACCAGCGTAAGTCTCGATTCCGTGGGAATATTGGAATAAAAAGTAGCCTATGTGTTAATCCAGGTCTCAAACTATCAACATACCGAGTTTCATCACAATCGGTCCAGTGGTTTTAGCTTGAAGGAGTAACAAACATACACAAACACACACATTTTCACATTTATAATATTAGTAGGATTAAATTAAGTACTTATACGGGCTGTTTAGACCCTTTTAGTTTTACTCCATCCTCACGCAAAAAGGACCCAATTAGGGTCCTTTTTGCGTGAGGATGGAGTAGGCTTGCCCAGCACCTACTACCCTCTCAGCTTAGTCGACCATGTCCAGAGGAGAGAACTTGTCAACACTTTTGGAGCAAATCGTTGGACATTATGAGAATTGGGAGTTTGACTAAAAAGTTGTCATTGAAAACATTGTCACAGGACCTCCCTTTTGATTGATTGAAAAGACCGAATTGAATTGACGTATTTGAATAAAACTGCTCAATAATTTGAGCAGTTTTATTCAGAGAAATGGTACGTACGGCACTTGTCATTTCTATGTCAAATTATAATACATTTTTGGAATTGGACATTTCTTTAGTTTGACATATCTCTAATTAGATATTTTGGAAATTGGACATTTTAAAACCTTTGGACATTAACTGAAGCAGTTGCAACGTGATATCATATTGATTATATTTTTTTTTTGATGTAAAGTTTTTTATTTAAGTTATTTGTAAAGCAATCACATTATATTTCATGGTTTATTCGTTTGAATTACATAAACTGCGTAAAATATTATTATGAGTGTTTTATTTTTAAAATAAACATAAAAGTTAGTTGCCTACTCTTTTATTCTCATTTTTATTAACACAATAACAAAGTTGCAAGCAAAACTGAGTTCATATGTTATTACTTGTTTTATACTTACTCGCACACTGTAATATTTGAAGAGGAAACATTTTTTTATGTTTAATGAATAGGCTCTGAAACTACTTAATCGATTTTGATGAAACTTGGTATGAGGATACATTGATTCATTGAGATGGCCCATAGCTAAGCGACGCTCGCTGATCGTTTACGGTCCTGCGGGTTAAGCGAGGCCTGACGCGGTCATTACTTCGGTGGGTGGCCAATTAGTAGTGTGGCAAAAATGTGTTTTCGTGAGTCCCTCTGTGCTTCGGAAGGCACGTTAAGCCGTTGGTCCCGGTTGCTACCTCTTAGTCGTCGTTAGGTCAAGTTAGAGACTTAGGGCGATCTGAAAACTCTAACAATAGGTGAGCCACACCACTATACGAGAAGAAGAATATTTGTCTACTTTTGGTCAGAATTTATTTCTGTAGCGGCAACAGTAATACATTATCTGTGATTTCAATTGTCTAGCTATCACGGTTTATGAGATACAGCCTCGTGACCCTTGCAGATAGACAGACAGACGCATGGACAGACAGACAGTGGAATCTTAGCGAATCTAGTCAGGATCATTAAATTGTGATAGTTTAGTAAAAAAGTTATTATTACTACTTATGGTAATTCATTTGAAACATTATCGCGGGATGAAATGACATGGATTTCCATTTTAATAACCTAGAACTAATGTTAGTTATTGCTATGAAACTGGTAGTCTTTATTTAAAGCTGCGAACGAACCGCCTGAATGAGATAGATAGATAGATGAACTCGTTATTGTACCTTTATAAACTTTAATTCTAACACCTGCTAAAAAAAATAAAAACCAAATATGGCACAATGAGCGGCTTTATTGCTAAAATATATTTCTTCCAGGTAACCTTTGGATGAACAAAAATTAAAGAACGGTTGGGTGGGGATGAGCCTGTTTCCATATTGCGTATTTTTGTATATAAGGTATAAAAAATAGATCTTTAGGTGTTTCTTCAGGCTTCTGTAGGTACCCAAAATAAAAATGGGAATCGGGACCCTTTTATTCGAGTCGGGACTTCACTGTCCGTCTGTTTGTAATTTTGATCGTTTTTTTTATTTCAATTTTGTTTGTTTGGTTCAAAGTTGGTGTACGTAGTTGGCTTTTTGCTTAAATCATAGTTGGTGTTATGCTTAGTTGGCATTTTGCGTAAGTGGTATTTTCAAGTTAGGCGTTTTGCGGAAAGGTGGTGTTTCGCTTATTTGGTTCTATGCGTCGAAAGAAAAAAAAACACTTTCCCCCTTATTCCAAATAGTCCGAGATGTGGCTTTAAACCTTAGATTTAGATACAGATTTACTCGTGAACTATAGTCTAAACACTATCCCTAATAATGTATAGGGATAGTGTTTAGACTATAATTCCCTATATAATCTATAGGGCTAGTGTTCACGAGTAAATCTAAGGTTTAAATCCACATCTCGGTCTATCCTTAAACCTCGTTTTGGAATAAGGAAGTTTGAGTTAAAAGTGTCGACTGTCGTAGAGAATAGGAGGGAGGCATTCAACCTACAAAGCTCTCTCTACATTATTTTCTAGGAATCATAAGCTTTCTAAATACCTATAGTTAATTATCATTATGAGTGTATAGGTTACTGCGTTGACTTAGAGCTAAGTGAGTAATTAGGTCAAGAATGCTGTGTCATACTGCTATAGATCGAAACAGGGTCGTATTTAGGTGTTAAAGGTTTAGGGCGAGGGGTAGTATTAATATTCGATCTCAGTGCGACGGGCGAACATCCGCTTGGGACGGAAAAGATTGCGGATTCGATTTCCGTCTCAAACAAAATATTTATTATGTACAGATATTTGTATCTACGCCGACCTCAAATAAATTTTGATAAGGGCAGAAAGAAGAAGACATAAATTTGTTTTGTATTTCTATATTATATAAAAAATAAATTTAGAATTTAAAAAAACCTCCGACTTTTATTCCCATAACTTTCAGACGGCTGAACCGACATCAAACATAGCTAAGAACACTCCTGACTAAATCACCTTTCAAACAAAATAAACAAAATCAAAATCGGTTAATCCGTTCGGGATCTACGATGCCACAGACAGACACACACAATCACGTCAAACTTATAACGTTGTAGTTTTTGTGTCGGGGGTTAAAAAGAAAAGTGTACAAGTGTGCTATCCGTTGTCTTGCTACCATAAAGAAGGCTACTTACTTAGCTTGGAACTAGATGGCGCTGTATGCACTGTCATTCAAGATTTTTTTGATTTTATGTCATCGTCCCCCCTTCCGTCGATATCCTTAATCCGCACCTGGCACCTACTTCACGATAATTCAATTTAGATAGTAATCACAATAATTTGACAGGGCCTACCTAGATATTTGCACCAGGTGGGTGAATGATATTCGAGAAATGGGCGTGATTGTATCCTTTTTGTGACATATTTATTTGTTTGCGACTATGTTGCAAAATGAGTAATAGGAAAATTATTACTTACGTTAAAGGCCCAGGTTACGTTCCGGTCTACGCCCGTCGTCTAACGGATCCCCTACTCCCGACGGACCACTTGTCGAGAATTTTTCACGCCCATCGTCCCCCCTAGTGCAAGGAGGCGCTAATTTAAAATTAGATCGGAGCGCCTCGCAGGTCCCCTAATCTCCCCCAGGGGATACGATGGGAGTTTTCCCCTAAATATAAAAAAAACAACAAAAGGCAGTCGAAAAAAATCAGAAGACGATCGAAATGGAAACAAAAGGCGATTGAAATGAAAATAAAAGACGATCGAAATTCCTGATCTCCAATAAAGATAATGATAAATAATAAATAAATATTAAAGGACATTCCACACATCGCCATCTAGCCCCAAGTTAATTAACTAGACTTGTGTTATGGGTGCTAGACAACGGATATACTACATAAATAACTTATAAAACATAGAAACAACTGAGAGGCGGGAATCGAACCCACAACCTTGTGTTTGGCGGTCCGGCGTGGTAACCATTGTGCTAACTTAGTCGTCATGACTATGCAGTCAGTCATTTTTAATTTCCTTCGGTATATATTACGTAATGGTAACATCATGTCAGTATTTATAAAATATGCAAGACGTGGGATGATGGGTTATTGAGTTTTAGTATCTATCCACAATATTTATGGCGATTACACAAATTACACTAAAATAAGTGGACGTCCAATTAATGTTATATTGGGTTATAGTCTTTATAGCCGTATTTCTGTTGACATCTCGCTGTAACTTACATTTGCGAGCATTCTATTCAGCGCACCCTTAGACAAACGATATCGCCAGTCGACAAACTTCTTTTTTATTTATTTGTAAGAAATTGTACAGCGAAAATTGACGTGGTCTTCCGTTATAGAATAAAAAATGGTAGACAAGTTTCATCTTATCCCAATGTCATAAAATGCTTAAGTCATAAAGCTGAAGAGTTTGTTTGTTTGAATGCGCTAATTTCACGAACTACTGGTTCGAATTAAAAAAAATATTTTTGTGTTGGATAGTCCATTTATCGAGGCATGCTATAAGGTTACTTTTTACATTACAATACTTTATTGATAACTCCCTAGTTACATGTCATATATATAGTATAAGTATGTTGTCATTATACAAGTCTAAATTCATTAAACATTGTAATTGTCAAAAGATTAAAATTTTACATTTGATTTATTTAATATAAAGAAAATAAATTAATTATGTAATTAAGTAAGGTATTACGATAAAGGTAATTGCAGAAATTCGTTGAAGGTATAAAAGGTATGATCTATCAACCATTTTTTAAGTCTACCTTTGAAGCTCGGGTGGGAAGGTGCGTTCCTGACATTATCGGGAAGTCTGTTGTATACGGCTGGCCTTATAATATACACAGACTTCTTTGATTTTATTGCGATATTCCCACGGGATCGGGAGTTACGCGAGTGAAACCGCGGAGCGCTGCTAGTAGAATATAAAAATATATTCCTGACCATTAATAAATCGTTTATTTCAGGTAACAGCGTTATAAATAAGTACAAACCCATATAAATAGATACCTTACAGACTAACATAAATATTTAACTAAATTTAAGTAACCATTACCAAATAATTTACCACTGAAGTTTCTTGGTTACCCAAATCAATTGTCCACAAGTGTATATAGTGAACCCATTGAGAAATGCATATTATTCTGTTTCCCATGTTTAATTTTAGTTTTGATTGTCTATATATCCATTAAAATGAAGTTAAATGACTTTTCTGAATACCTTGCGCGTGCTGGTATACACAAGGAAAATCATAAAATCTTTATTTATGTTATGAAAGACAGTTTGACATTGTTAAATTACAATACTGTACTTTAATGTGGTTGGATGTTTATTATAATTAGGAATAACTTTTCGAAGTGTCGTAGTTCGTAGTAATTTGTGAAAATGATGAAATGGTAAGACCAGATAAGCGCGATAGAGGTGTACTTGTACTTGTATACAGGCTGTTTTCCGCCATTGGACCCTTTTTAATTGGGTCCTTTTTGCGTGAGGATGGAGTAGGCTTGCCCAGCACCTACTACCCTCTCAGCTTAGTCGATCATGTCCAGAGGAGAGAACTTGTCAATACTTCTGGAGCCAACTAAGCCGCGGGTTTCATCACGATGTTTTCCTTCACCGTAAAAGCAATGTCAATTAGCGATTTTTTCTTAAGAAAAATACATTGGTGCACGGCCCGCCGGGATTCGAGCCCACGACCTTCAGAATGAAAGTCGAGGTATCTAGCACTAAGCCAACACCGCTCTGATAGAGGTGTATTAGAAACAGTTTTTGGGTATCAACCACTAAAATTCATGGAATGATATTCCTGCTGTCGTAAAGGTTAAGAAATGCTTTGTATTGTCATACACTTCGAAACACGATTAAAGTGATTTGCCTCGATAGAAAAAAATAGTGAGAATCTTAAAAAATAGACATTTTTGAAATTTTTCAACTTAACGGCGATTGTAAAGAAAAGACATGTACAAAATTTATATTTTCATAAACTTTTCATCAAATCCCATAAGGTAGTATAGATGGTTTACTAAAACAAAGATTGTAATACAAAAATCTTGATGAAAAATACTTCGCTACCGTTGCGTGAGTATATTAAGATTTATTTACTACATCCTTTGAGATTTCAACCAATAATAACCTTTTATTCTATGATTTATCGATTTACTTTTATCTGTGAAACAATACTCCAACAATGTTATGCTTTATTTTTGTTTATTGTACCTTTAAACTACGAGCAATGGTTATTTATACCTACTAGTTTGAACCGATTATACCTAGATTTAACCAACTACGTTCGATAAACTTAGGTGTAACTCATTTCTTAACCGTCGAAAATAAATACGAAGGTTCTCCATTCGACGTGTGTATTTTTTTAAAAGTATGATCACCGATTGTTCGAAGACGGGTCAACTGATTGAGATGATTATTTTTGTGTTCGATAGGGGTAGTCCCATAATTTTCTTGTGAGAATCTGATGAGGATCTTCGGATTGATGAACAGAAATGCATCTCGATTGAGCAACAAATTGCTTAGTTTTCAAGATTTCCAGTAGAGAGGAAAGGGTACCGGGGGCAAAAAAAAATAGGGGCATAATCATGGCAGTTATAGGTTTTATGGCACAAAAATATTTGTGCTAGTGTCATTATCCAGGGATAAAACAGTCGACTACGTTTGTATGGAGAGAGCCCCCGGTACCCTTTCCTCATAAACTAATAGGTTAAGGTTAATGGATCATCTGGAACCACCTTCTCATGACAAAACTCCTCAATGAATTACGATTATGCGTAATCTGAGAAATTGAGGATCTTGTGAATTTTATCATGTGGATGTTTTTCACGTTTAAACCTAGGTATTTATTAATAACTAGCTCTTGCCCGCGACTTCGTCCGCGTAAAAGTCGAAAATGGATCAAGAAATCACGTTGTCCCATACAAACTTTGCAACTCCTTTTCATCCCCTTAGGGGTAGAATTTCTGAAAATCCTTTCTTATCGGATGCCTACGTCACACAAAGAACACACCCTCCGAGTTTCAGGTCTCTACGATCAGCGGTTTAGGCTGTGCGTTGATCCGTCAGTCAGTATAAAGAATTTTATATGTATAGAAGATAGATGAGGCTTTTTATAGGAGCGGTGTTGGTCTTGTGGTAGACTAGAAACCTCGACTTTTAATCCGAAAGTCGTGGGTTCCAGTCCCCGACCGTGCACTAATGGGTTTTTCTTTACTTTACGTGTTTAAATATTGCTCTTTCGGTAAAGGAAGCAACTCGTGATGAAACCCTCGGCTTAGTTTACTCCAAACGTATTAACGAGTTATTTTCTCTTAACACGGTCGAGTAAGCTGAGAGGGTGTTCGACAATTTTCATAGAGCAAATTATGAACAGGTGCAAACAGTTCATATTTTTACATACTCTAGTATATACCTGATCAATAGTTCAAGCTGATTGATACAAATATTAATAAATAATAAATATTGCAGGACATTCTACACATCGCCATCTAGCCCCAAGCTAAGTAACTAGACTTGTGTTAAGGGTGCTAGACGGATATACTACTTAAATACTTTTCTTTTGTAAATATATACTTATAACACATAGAAACAACCAGACCCCAGACAAATATCTAAGCATAAATACATGTCTGGGGCGGGAATCGAACCCGCAACCCTGTATTTGGCAGTCCGGCATGGTGACCATTGTGCCAATTGGGTTGTCAATATTGTTTAAACGATTGACAACAAAACAAGATCCTGTGAATAGAACGCTATAAACCTATTGTGACTTTAGTCTAATTTGTATGCTACACCTCTCACCTAGTACCTTCATAGGAGACTTAATCGTGATAATCGATAGGCCAAGGGTACGCGTAGGTATAGGAATGTAAGCGCCTAGGGATAGGCCTCCTATATTAGTTTATATTATTAGTTTCAATAAATTGCTTCTAAAGCTATTTAGACGGTATATTTATATATTAGTTTTGTGCTGCTTAGAACAGCATCGAAACATCGATATTTATTTATTTGGAAAACCAACAGCTTTACAAAAATCATAAGAAACAAGAACAAGAAACAGAAAGCGAAATAGAGGTTCTCATGAGTAACAAGGAACCATAAATACAAATTATAATCCAGCAAGAATTAAAATATGGGTAAATACAATATAAATATAGATACAATACTAAACATGTTAAACAAATACGTAAATGACAACAAAAACACAATAAAGTTAGGAGCCTTGAAATAAGATGAGACTAAGCTGCCTTCTCGCAGAGCTAACGCTGGTGAAGAAAGGGGCTTAGTAGGCTACTCACCTACTCACAATCTCACACATAAGTGAGTTGCCCATGCCTATAATTTGTCAGGGTAGTTTCACTTGACAGTGTGTGAGAAACCTACTTATACATTTTTGAAATGGTTAAATCATCGGCGCTGCTATTCCGGGCAGGAATCTGCCGGGTTCGCTAGTTTTATTATATCATAATCTAGGTTTCGAAAATGGAAACAAAAAGGGGATTACAACGGAAACCAAAATGAAAACAAAAGGGGTTCAAAATGGAAACAAAAGGGGAACAAAATGGGAACAAAGGGGATCAAGATGGGAACAAAGGGGTTCAAAATGAAACAAAAAGGGTTCAAAATGGAAACAAAAGGGGATCAAAATGGAAACAAAGGGGGATCAAAATGGGAACAAAGGGGGATCAAAATGAAAACAAAAGGGGATCAAAATGGGACCAAATGGGGAACAAAGGGGGACCAAAATGGGAACAAAGGGGGATCAAAATGATAACAAAATGGGATTAACATGGAAACCAAGGGGGATCAGAATGGAAACAAAAGGGGATGAAAATGGGAACAAAGGGGGATCAAAATGGAAACAAAGGGAGATCAAAATATAAAAAAGGGGGATTAACATCTTTTTATAAAACAAATACTTTTGGTCCATAAATAGGCGGGAATAGAACTCGCAACCTTCCGCGTCGCAGGTGGGTGTTTCCATTTTCATCCCCTTTTGTTTCCATTCTGATCCCCCTTGATTTCCATGTAAATCCCATTTTGTTATCATTTTGATCCCCCTTTGTTCCCATTTTGGTCCCCCTTTGTTCCCATTTTGATCCCCATTTGGTCCCATTTTGATCCCCTTTTGTTTCCATTTTGATCCCCTTTTGTTTTCATTTTGATCCCCTTTTGTTTCCATTCTGATCCCCTTCTGTTTCCAGTTTGTTTCCATTCTGATCCCCTTTTGTTTCCATTCTGATCCCCTTTTGTTTCCATTCTGATCCCCTTTGGTTTCCATGTTAATCCCCTTTTGTTTATATGTTGATCCCCCTTTGTTCCCATTTTGATCCCCCTTTGTTCCCATTTTGATCCACTTTTGTTTCCATTCTGATCCTCTTTGGTTTTCATTCTGATCCCCTTTGGTTTCCATTCTGATCCCCTTTGGTTTCCATGTTAATCCCCTTTTGTTTTCATTTTGATCCCCCTTTGTTCCCATTTAATTCCCTCTTTGTTCCCATTTTCATCCCCTTTGGTTTCCATGTTAATCCCCCTTTGTTCCCATTTTGGTCCCCCTTTGTTCCCATTTTGATCCCCATTTGGTCCCATTTTGATCCCCTTTTGTTTTCATTTTGATCCCCCTTTGTTCCCATTTTGATCCCCCTTTGTTTCCATTTTGATCCCCTTTTGTTTCCATTTTGAACCCTTTTTGTTTTCATTTTGAACCCTTTTGTTCCCATTTTGATCCCCCTTTGTTCCCATTTTGATCCCCTTTTGTTTTCATTTTGATCCCCTTTTGTTTTCATTTTGGTTTCCGTTGTAATCCCCTTTTTGTTTCCATTTTCGAAACCTAGATTATGATATAATAAAACTAGCGAACCCGGCAGATTCCTGCCCGGAATAGCAGCGCCGATGATTTAACCATTTCAAAAATGTATAAGTAGGCTTCTCACACACTGTCAAGTGAAACTACCCTGACAAATTATAGGCATGGGCAACTCACTTATGTGTGAGATTGTGAGTAGGTGAGTAGCCTACTAAGCCAAGAAAGGATCCACTGAACATTCCTCACAGAGTAAATCGAACTCAATCGCCACTCGCACCATATACGTGTTCCTCCTGTATTTAAATTCATAAAATAAAAAGAGAAAACTGGAAGGGACTAAAAACAGTTGCCTGCGTCTGTTTTTCCTGGCGGGTACTATTTACTTCAAGACAGGAGTGAATAGGCATCTTCTAGGAAGCGTTGTTAGATTTTTAACTGTCAAACGCTGAACTTATCATTTGGAAAAAAATATGGTAATGTCTCGTAAAATTATTTTAGAAACTACACAAAAAAAAACTAAACATTAAACCAATTAACTTAAAATTAAATCCAAATAAACTTAAATACACTACTATTATATAAATTTAAAATAAAATATTGAACAACTTTTTGATCAGTAATTTCGTAATAATTTATTAAACGTTCGGTAATGCGTGGGTGTTTAAATATATTGGCAAATAATTAATTGTTATTACATTATTGTCAGTCTTATAATAAATGGATCGCTACCGGCGATCATTTTATATTTTTTATACATATTGATATATAATTATGTTTGAGCTTTTATACAGTGTGTGAAGACAAATTGGAAAAGACAGAGCGGAGATTCCCATCACAAGTATTTATACTTAAAGGGGGTCTCCCAACGATTGTGTAATTAGGAAATAAGTTATTGGTTATCGAAATAAATAAATAATTTATTTATATTTATTTATTTATTATATATCTTGGAACACAAATAATTTTGATCTTTGAGAAAATCCCGTAATCTCTCGAAGAGACCTCATAAAATAAAATATTGAAAAATGTCTTTAATTTAATTTTTGTTTTCAAGTTTAGGAAAATTACCATAATTGACCTAGAATTAAGGGTATTTTAAAATGAGACAAAAAAATATATTTCCTTAAGGGCCCTTTTTCGGGCCCTAGGGTCCTTTTTATTATTTTCAATGTTTTGTGTGTGGTGCAAATAAAGTGTTAATCTATCTATCTAAAAAAGGTTTTTGACTGCCGTTTTTCAATTACCACGCGCGTGAAAATCTTCGTTTATTTGGGGTCTTTGACAAGAGTAAAGGTATCTTCTAGAAAAATGTTCTATATTTTAGTCCGCATCGTGTTACCATCGCGTGAGAACTGTCTCACACGATGGTATATATAGAAGATAAGTCTTCTATATATTAAATTAATTATATACGAAGATTAATCCTTATTTCCTTTTGTCACCGCATCACGCCTGAACGGCTGGACCGATTTCGCTAATTCCTTTTTTTTTGTGTTCGTTGATGTTAGGAGAAGGATAATATGAAATAAAAAATGAAGAAGTTATCAATATACTAGCTGCGCCCCGCGGTTTCACCCGCGTAAGTCCCGATCCCGTAGGAATTGACTCTAGAAAATGTTTGTATGGGAAATAGAAAAGGGCTGTTTTTAGGGGTTTCCCGGAAATTATTCGATTTTTTCTCGCTTTTTAAACCTTCCCCAAACCACCACGAACATTTCAAGACTAAGATAAGATAAATCTAACTAACTAGACTAACGAACAGCAATTCATTTTTATATATATAGATTTTATAAATTATTTATATATGTTTATCATAAAATACACACTGTATATACATATTATTGTTTAACATAAATAACTGAATGATTGCTATCTTTATTAATTATAAGTTAGAAAAACTTGGCGGTGTCTTTTGACCAAGTTTACAAATACATAACAGGTATTTATTGGAAAAAAAATAATACGATTTGGTGAGTTTGGAATCACAAAATTATTCAAAGAAGTGTTTTAATTAATTAGTTCAACGATTAAGGCATTTTGCTAATTATTGCCTTTGGTAATTAATCGAGGTTCGAATCGGCTAGTTTCAATAATTCTCTCATCATAAGAGTAGATGTTGAAAGTCCTTGCTTTGATGCTCCTGTGCCCTGCCTAATAGAGGATTTGAATTCATCGGTTTAGATATTACTAGCTGCACCCAGCGTAAGTCCCGATCCAGTGGGAATTTCAGGCTTAAAAATATTCTATGTCTTTCTCCATCTATTAAGGTGAAAGGGTACCGGCGCTCTTTCCATACAAACGAAGTCGACTATTTCCTCCCTGGATAATGACACTAGCACAAATATTTTTATGCCATAAAACCTATAACTTTTTTTTTTAATCTTAATTTCTATGATAATCAGAAAATGAAAAAACCAAAACATAGGAGCATAGTCATGGCAGTTATAAGTTTTATGCTGCAAAAATATTTGCTCTAGTGTCATTATCCAGGGTGAAAACAGTCAACTACGTTTGTATGGAGAGAGACCACAGTACCCTTTCCTCTTAAACTAGGCACCACTATGTTGATTTACATAAAAATCGGTGCAGTCGTTTGACCGTGAAGAGGGAACAAACTAACAGACAAATAAATAAAAAAACTTTCGGATTTATAATATTAGTTAATCCCGGTCTCTAGCTATCTACATACCAAATTTAATTGCAATCGGTTCAGTAGTTTTAGCGTGAAGAAGTAACAAACATACATACATACACACAAACTTTCACATTTATAATATTAGATAGATAGATAGATAAATTCTTTATTGTAAACACCAATTTAGTATTAGTAGGATTATAAGTAAGAATAATTATCAATTACGATATAAGGATCACGAACCAATGACATTTGATGAAATTTTAAATTCGGGGCATAACTATTTTCATCCTTTTTGCGTTATTGATGTTTATAACTTTAAATCATAACTTTTAGAGGTTAAAAAAGGAAAAGGATACAAACCTAGTTTATAATGAATTAATAACACAAATAAAATACTCTTATTATTAGTATCGGACAACACTAACGGAAAACGAGACATTTAACACTATTATTTTGACGACCCAGTTGGCACAATGGTCACCATGCCGGACTGCCAAACACAGGGTTGCGAGTTCGATTTTCGCTTCAGACAAGTATTTATGCTTAGATATTTGTCTGTGGTCTGGTTGTTTCTATGTATTATCCTACTAATATTATAAATGTGAAAGTTTGTGTGTGCGTGTGTGTGTGTGTTTGTGTGTGTGTTTGTTACTCCTTCACGCAAAAACTACTGGACCGATTGCGATGAAACTCGGTATCTAGATAGCTGGAGACCTGGATTAACACATAGGCTACTTATTATTCCGACATTCCCACGGGATCGGGACTTATGCGGGTGAAACCGCGGGGCGCAGCTAGTTAGTATATATTTATAAAATAAAAATATATAAGTAGTATATCCGTTGTCTAGCACCCATAACACAAGTCTAGTTACTTAGCTTGGGGCTAGATGGCGACGTGTGGAATGTCCTGCAATATGTAATGTATTATTAAAACATTTCCATTAAAATGGGCCAAGCAAAACCGGCCAATTACGGTCAATATTACAATTTATACAATGTATAATTATTATAAGACCTATTAATAATAGCTGTTTGCAAAACTGTACGTGTCTTGCATAATTAATTCGATGTAAGCTTTTAGCAGCCATTCTTGGAGGATTAAGATATTATTGGTTTTGTATGGTGGTATAGTCGTCGACTGTGTCTTCTATCGCTTTAAATCACCAATCATAATTTCTTTATAATAATAATAAATATTGCAGGACATTCCACACATCGCCATCTAGCCCCAAGCTAAGTAACTAGACTTGTGTATGGGTGCTAGACAACGGATATACTACTTATATACTCTTCTTTTGTAAATAGGTATATACTTATACTACACAGAAACAACCAGACCACAGACAAATATCTAAGCATACATACTTGTCTGAGGCGGGAATCGAACTCGCAACCCTGTGTTTGGCAGTCCGGCATGGTGACCATTGTGCCAACTGGGTCGTCTTTAGTAAAGAATTTTGGTATATTAATTTTCCTATATTAATTTTGTACACCTATTTGCATATTTTTAAGCTATTGCATAGCTTTTAGCGGGCTTTGAGCGCGGCGACCGAATCAAGAAATTCCGTAACGAAAATAAAACCTAACACTCCGCCTACCATGTAGCATAGCCGAGCGTTCGCCTAACGTGTATGTATATGGTACGACTGTACGAAGCTCGCACGATGCAATAGCTTTACCGTGGCAGTCCCCGAGTGCCACACTTTTTTATTTATTAAAAAGGACATAAACAATTTCTTACAATTAATTAGTTAAACAAAATGCCAGGAAACCTAACTAGGTTTGTCTTGGCATATAGGTACAAATTTTTTCTTTCTTTCTTGTTATCCCAATATTATCACGGACACCAGACTTATGCGAATGAAACCACAAGACGTTGCTAGTTAAATATAACCAAGAACTTGTTCCTTTACCTGTACATATAGAACTATTTGACCTTATTCTGCAATTAAACTCGATTGTCTTCACAATGGGCTTATAAATCAAAAGTCTGTCGCTATTGCGCTCGTGACAATACTGTCCGACTCTGTTGTCAAGGTATATTATTGGGAATCGTATGTAGAGAACATGTCCCAATGTGGGACGTAGGTATTAGGTATGTGGGACGAGTTTAAGGTTTTTCAAATAATACCTTCAAAAATTTGGAATACCTTAGCCACATGAGTTTCTTGTGCCTTCTTCTCATAGGTCACGTTCTGAAGGCACACATCCTGACACAGTTTTCAAGCAGGAATCATACGATTTAGGTACAGTCGGCTGCATAATTGTAGCCCCCAGTAGAGTTCGAAAATTACTATTAATGGAATGTTTTCATTCTAATAATTTTTGTTTGAAAAATTGATGAGTTAGAAGACTTTAAACTTCAACTAAAACAGGTGTCTAGCTTCTGTTGAAAACATTCTTATAACAGCTGTTTTGGAGCTCTACGGTGGGTCTGCAATTATGCAGCCGACCGTACATGAAATCATCATTAAAATCGGATGCTTTCAAAAGAATAAAGACTTGTTTTTAAATAAAAACTGGAACCTGACTATGAGAAACGTGCTCTAAAAAGTTTGGAACAAGAAAATTGTACTGTGTGCATATGGTGATACGTGTGGGTCAAAAACTGTCGTAGTCGGGTAAAATACCTCCTCCTTGAAAATTTTTTTTGCTATTAATTATGGCTTCGCACTGCTTGTGCATTTAGCCAGTGTCAAGTTAAATTTTGCATCAAATTAAGACCCGATTTTTCATAAATCGGGCCAAAAGTATTTCAAAACAGTCAAAGTCGTCATAGTCCGTCAAGTCAGGGGCTATAGTAAAGCGATGGCATGTTTATCATAACCTTAATAGGAGATTTGAAGGCAACGAGAAAACTTCATGTTTGACACTGATTTTTACTTTCACTACACTGTGCACTTTCACAGAACTAAATTGAATAACATTCGACCAGAATTATACAATTCAACTCGGGTTACAACTAAGTTTCATGAAAATAAAACTGCAGCACGACATGTTGTTAACTCGTTCCCGCCAAAAACTCCTTTGAGGTATTATCGATTGATAATCTGTCACTGTCACTATCGATTGTCAGTTTTATATCAAACACTATTGTTTTTTCTGACTTTGGCGCGAATTTTAAATCGCGAACTATTCTATCCTGCACAGTTATCATCGTCGAGGGTTGTCATTTCCTTATAAGCACATGAGTAGGGAATAGACTCATGTGCTTATAAGTATGTTATAAGTAGTTTGCTTATGACACTTACTTGTTTACTTACTTGTGATCCAAAGTGAATCTTGGCTTCCGAAACGAGACTCTTCCATCTTTCGTTCATTTTGATAAACGCTAAAAAATTAATAAACCCCCTTTCATCTTCCCCAGAATCAACAATGTCAAGTGGGGATTGTTCGACGCCGGGCATGTGCGGAGGAGCCCGCCGTCGCCCACCACCACCCCCCGAACCAGGGCTGTCACTAGCCGCAGACCTGAGCGAACTGAGTCTCGATCAGGGGTACCATACCCTGGCAGACTGTGGTCCACCACGAAGAAGGCAGAGAGACAGTACGCTCAATGACGCGCTTTGGTTGAGGATTCTTTCTTACCTTGAGGTTAGTATAATAAAGCCAGCAGAGGTTTCACAAAGAGTACATAAAGGTACGGTCGGCGTCAAAATTACAGACCCACCGTAGAGCTTTAAAACTGCTATTATTAGAATGTTTTGGGGAGGCTCACAGCTAAGCGAAGCTCGCTGATTGTTTACGGTCGTGCAGGTAAAGCGACGCCTGGCGCGGGCATTACTTCGATGGGTGACCAATTAGTAGTGTGGCAAAAATGTATTTTTGTGAGCCACTCCGTGCTCGGAAGGGACGTTAAGCCGTTGGTCCCGGTTGCTACCTCTAGTAGCAGTCGTTAAGTCAAGTTAGAGGCCTTAGAAGTATTTCTACACTTCTACACTAATCTTCGTCTAATCTAAGAGATCTATTGTCCCTCTCAACGAAGATCTCTGATTCAAGATTCTTCGTGGCTTAATCTTGGTACTTCCACTCTCAAAATCTTCATCAATCCAACAAATAAACTGTCAATCTATCTGAGTGTTAATCTCCTTCGAAGGACTGTGGTTCTCTTAGAAGAAGCAAAGATCCCTTGATTCATTATTTAAAGTACCTTTTCAGTAAATGTCTTTCCATTCACATATCACTTTTGTCAAATAGTTTCAATAAGCTTAGGTATAACAAAATACCTTCATATTATTAGCTACTTGTATGTTATTAAGAGGAAAAGGTACCGGGGACTCTTTACATACAAACGTAGTCGACTGTTTTCTCTCAGGATGATGACACCAGAGCAAATATTTTTGTTGCATAAAACTTCAGTTATAAGTTGACCATGAACCATGACCATGAACCTATGTTTCGTTAATTTTTTCGTTTTTTTTTATCTTAATTTCTATGATAATTAGAAAATGAAAAAAAAAAACAAAACATAGGGGCATAGTCATGACAGTTTTATGGCACAAAAATATTTGTTAGTTCCTTCATATTATTAGCTACTTGTTAGTTATTAAATACCTAAAATAAGTACCATCTTACTTTTTAGCCTATCTCTCATAGAGATAAAATACTTTGCTTAGCGAATATAGTAATATGAAACAAAACCAACGGAAAAATAATTTAAGGAGCAATTTAAAATCGCTTAGAAGAGAAGGGGCTGAGAAGGGGCTAAACTGAGAGGTAGTATAGGAGAGATCCCATACTACTTCTCACTTTAGTTCCACACTAGACAGACCGTGTCCTGAAAGAACTTGTCGATACTTCTGGAGCCAACTAAACCGCGGGTTCCATCACGATGTTTTCCTTCGCCGTAAGAGCAATATCAATTAGCGCACATAAATTTTTCTGAAGAAAAATGCAATAGTGCACGGCCGGCCGGGATTCGAACCCACAACCTTCAGAATGAAAGTCGAGGTATCTACGACTAAACCAACACCGCTCTGCAAAAAAAATATGGCTTTTTGGCGTGCAAAAGTCAATAATTAAGAAGAAGAAGACACCAAGACCATTTTTTCCTAAGAAAATAAATTGCACCGATATCTCTGCTTTAAAGCAAAGACATCAGATAAAGATATTTTATCTATAATAAACGAATAAGGTTGCGGTGTGGTTACTAGAATAAAATTTTAAGTACCTACTTATTTCCCTCCTCCAGACCACAGGATTAGATTATTGGCATTGTAAATCTTAGCTCGTAAAAGATCATTAAAATGCCAGGGCAGTAGTTAAACTTTTGTTATAAGAAAAAGCTTATATTTCCAGTCTAAGATTAAATATGTATATCCAATATATCAACCAAAGCTTAGAATTTATGCAAAATCCCTCATGTATTTGAGGTCCTTCAGGACATTATTCCTATTGGCTTGTCTGCAACCAAGGAAAGTATTTGCAACGTCACGATTGGTGATCGGTTGCCAGTTTGCCACTAAAATATAATTCTATATTTTTGCGTAAACTTATTATTTTTCGAACTCATACCTGGTAAATATTAAAATAATAGTTATAACGCAATTGCGACCCGTTTTTATAAAATGAATATTCATGTTTTACAAAATAATTTGAAAAGTTGTTTAACTACCAAATGAAATCAAAACCACCTATTGTTACCCAAAAATAATAAAATAAAAAAATCGTTCCCTGTATACGCAGTATTGGTTAGTTGTGTCCTGAGGTCTTGCAGTTGTTGTTTGCCGGGCTTGAGACTTGCCAATTGTATATTGAATTGAATTGAATTGAATTGAATTGAATTGAATTGAATTGAAATCATTTATTTCAGACATACGTCCAGTGTATAGGTCTTAAACAATTTGTTGTACTGAGTCCCAAACTGGTGCAACCTTTTTGCAACCATGCTCTATTGAATTTATTGGGGTGTTTCTGAATTTCAAACCAGCTATCCATTTTCCATCCACTATCCATCTATTTTAAATGATCCCCTCGTGCACTATGATCCACTCTCTCAATCAACCAATGGATTGAAAAGCATGCTGAAGTTTACTGTGATCCATGTGGGGGGCCCAGATAGAGTAATGAAACTAGTCGTCCATTTCGATGGTAGGATTTATTCTCCTAGTAATAACCTGACTCCGTATAACATATTACAGCTTATATATACTACACTAACCTAACTGTTACCCTTTCCTATCTAGATATCTTCTAGATAGGAAAGGGTAACAGTTAGGTAGCGCATCTGATATACAAACTATCACGTATACGCGTGATATTCATAAGATATGATAAAGACACGTATTTCTACGGTCGCTATAGATTACGTCGGAATGTGCTGACACACAGGGATGTGTATCCGCCACAATCCACTATTGTTCTGGCTGGATCCAGACACCTGTTTAACTCGTTCCTTTTTAATCTTCAGGTAACAGATCTCTGCCGCATGGCTCGTGTCTGCCGGCGCTGGGCGCGCCTCGTGAGCCGTTTGACAGCCCGGCCTGAAGCGTGGAGGAAGATCAGAGCAGCCGGTCCCCTTGAAGTAGCTGCAAGATGTGCCGGTGCAAGAGCTGGACCTTGCGTGAATGCTGTCAGAGAATGGCGTGCTAAGAATTGTGCTGTAAGTTGATTTAGAACCATAAGTTCGGTTAATTTTTACTGCCGGAAATTCACAGCAGCTCGCCTCTATGAATGGCAGCAAGCTGTGTTGGTGCAAAAATAGGACTATAATATGTAAATGCTTTGAATAGCGAGTGAAGAACTGAGCTGTAAAGTGATTGACCTTACTTTGAAATTTTTACCGATGATAATGGTTTTTTATTGAAATCGGGTGACTTGATTCACAGAGAACCAAGAAATGTTTTTCCTGGATTAGATTTATTTTATCTTACCAGAATATCTTATCAGCTTATCTAAAACTATAATTTTCCAACTTCAGGTGACAGTAGCCAGTGCTCAACTACTTGCAGCTACCTTCAGGCATCTGACACACGTTGCAGTGACCACTTCCAGCAGTATAGACGCCCGGTCGTTGACGCCCCTCGTCACTGACCTGGTGGACTTGAGGCACATTGACTTGACAGGTGAGGTGGTAACAACAATCATATGAAAAGTTTAGATTTTATTAACAGGTAATTCACTGAAAACAAGAATTATTATATAGCAGTGGTAAGTCATTAATAAAAATATTTAAAGATTGATTACTTCTGTTCACATTTTGATTTTGCATCGGATCTATTGCCGCAAAACGAAATATGTTAAATTTTAATTTTTACAAGTATCAATTTTTAACCGATTTCGAAAAGGAGGTTCACTATTCATCGCGTATACTATAAGTATGTATATTTATAAATCTAAAATATAAAAAATTTAAGTACTGACTGACTGAAATTTAAGTATGTACTAAGTTTCAACAGTTTCAATTATCATAGAAATTAAGATTTAAAAAACTAAAAATAAAAACAAAACATAGGGGCATGGTCATGGCAGTTATAAGTTTTATGCTGCTAAAATATTTGCTATAGTGTCATTATCCAGGGAGAAAACAGTCGACTACGTTTATATGGAGAGAGCCCCCGGTACCCTTTCCTCTAAGGGTTTTCCAAAATTCCACCCCTATGAGGGTGAAATGGCAAGCAAGCAAAGTTTTAGGCTAGTCCATGCGAAGTTATAAAAATGCGTTAAATCGTGAAGATGCGTTTCCCATTTACGCTAAGCGGTGTGAATCAAATTATAGCCAATTTTACACCCCATTTTTCTCAAAAGGAGATCCCTATTAAGTAGAGATCAAAACTTGAAGGTAAGGTTTCCGGTCTGTTAAGTATATAACTTTGACCTAATTTCAACAGCTGTTTGTATAAAGAACAAGTAATTAATCTTGGGAAATTGGAAAACAGACCGCCTTGTTAAGGCATTTTCCTCAATATTGTCATCACTTATAACAGCGGAAGAAGACAAAAGTTAATATAATGAAGTCGTATAATATACTAGCAGCGCTCCGCAGTTTCACACGCGCAACTCCCGATCCCATGGGAATATCGGGATAAAAAGTAGCCTATAGCCTTCCTCAATAAATGAACTATCCAACACAAAAAGATTTTTTCAATTCGAACCAGTAGTTTCTGAGATTAGCGCGTTCAAACAAACAAACAAACAAACTCTTTAGCTTTATAATATTACTAGCAGCGCTCCGCGGTTTCACCCCCGTAACTCCTGATCCCGTGGGAATTTCGGGATAAAAAGTAGCCTATAGCCTTCCTCGATAAATGGACTATCCAACACAAAAAGATTTTTTCAATTCGAACCAGTAGTTCTTGAGATTAGCGCGTTCAAACAAACAAACAAACAAACTCTTCAGCTTTATAATATTAGTATAGATAGAATAGGTGGACAATATTAGAGAATTACTGAGCATTGATATATTGAGTCTCGCAGACTATAGACTTCCTAATTGGCAGATAGTTAAGATGGTACGTCGAAATTACTTACTACTTAGTCCTTAGTTAGACCCAAAGTTGATCCTAAGGCAATAATATATTATGTAATTAAATATAAATTAATATTGCAGGACATTCCACACATCTCCATCTAGCCCCAAGCTAAGTAACTACACTTGTGTTATGGGTGCTAGACAAATCATATACTACTTATATACTTTTCTTTTGTAAATATACACTTATAACACATAGAAACAACCAGACCAAAGACAAATATCTAAGCAAAAATACTTGTCTGATGCGGTGAATCGAACCCGCAACCTTGTATTTGGCAGTCCGGCATGGTGACTATTGGTCCAACTGGGTCGTCAAAAAAGTAATATAATTAATTGATGAAAAAAAAAAATTAAGAAAGCGCTATTAAGATACTGTTTTTAAGTATTAAAGAGAAAGAGAACTAATAGGTGACTTTTATAGGAATGACTGGTGTATAGGCCTTTGCCCAGCAGTGGGACAGTGTAGGCTGTTAATTAAAAACTAGTTTTTTGCCCGCGACTTCGTGCGTATAGAAATCCAAGACCACGAAATCACGTTGCCCCATACAAACTTTGCCTCCCATTTTCACCCCCGTAAAGGTTATAATTTCGGAAAATCCTTTCTTATCGGATGTCTACGTCCTACAAAGAACACATCTTCCAAGTTTCGGGTCTCTACGATCAGCGGTTTAGGCTGTGCGTTGATCCGTCAGTCAGTCAGTCAGGACAAAGCATTTTTTATGTATTGACTAGCTTACACCCGCGACTTCGTTCGCGTAGGAGTAGAATTTTTTAAAATGCTTTCTTATCGGATGCCTACGTCATACGAGTTTCAAGTTTCTAGTCTCTACGATCAGCAGTTTAGGCTATGCGTTGATCCGTCAGTCAGTCAGGACAAAGCATTTTATATGCATAGAAGATAGATAACAATAGGTCGACAAATAGTTAGTAGTCCGTCAGAGCCGTTAATTAGGGGTCCGAAGAAAGAATGACTTGTCTTTTTATAAATGAAGACGATGTATCAGCGAATTAAGGTTCGTCAGAAAATAGTGCCTCACATTTTTCTGTTACATTTGCCTCGCATCTTTCTGTTACTGTTACATTGATATGTTTTCGTCCATATTGTTTGGGCGAATTTCTTTTTAAATATAGCCGAACATTAACATTTTTAACCCACGACGCAAAAACGACAGCGTGTTATAAGTTTGACGTTGTCTCTCTCTCTGTGTGTGTCGGTCTGTGGCATCATAGCTCCCGAACGGATGAACCGATTTTGATTTAGTTTTCTTTGTTAAGCGGTGTTGGCCTAGTGGTGGATACCGCCCCCCCGTGGGTTCCCGCCTTGTCGTGGCGGGGGGGCTAAGTAACCGTGGCCTTGCCAACAACGGTGAAGCCAAGAGGAACCCCGGGCCAAGCCAGGCTGGAGGAGCTGGCTAGCCCGAGAGGAACCGCTGCACCGACTTCCCCGCAAAGTCCGGTGTGAGCGGTACGAGAGGTAGGTCGCAGTGCTGTATGGGCGGTACTGCGACTGAGGCGGGTTGCGGTGTAGTATGGGCTGCACCGCAACTGAGGAGTAAGGGCCACGGCGGGAGAGGGTTGCCGGTATTGCGGTGGGCCGTTTCCCCCATCTTCCGTGGCCCTGACGGGGCCGCCACCGTTAGATGGCGGACGCGGTGGGGTCGCAGAGGAAGAGGACTGTCGGTGTGTTTTTGCCGCTTTCCCTGTCCTCTGCGACCGGAGTGGCTGGCGATGGGGCTACTTACCTGACCCATCGCAGGGGACCATGGGCGTCCAGACATGGGGCTGTCTGGCGTCCATCCGCTTGGTCCCTGAGAAAGAGGTTGCGACGTGCCACGTGCTCTGGTGCATCGCAACAAGGGGGAGAGGCGAAGGCCTCGTGGGAGGAGGGTCCTCACGGACAAATGCCGTCGGGGCTGCTGTTGAATGCGAAAGCGATGCCGGTAGCCCCGACAATAGGCATCGAGACGGAGCACCCTGGGGTTTTAGTCGGTTGGAGCCCGACATAACCACTTCGTTGGCCCCAACAACGAAGTGGTACCCGACCGGGTTTCCCCAGGACAAAAAAAAAAGTGGTGGATACCGCGACTTTCATTCCAAAAGTCGAGGCCGGTCGAAATGTATGTTCGCGAATTGGCATTGCTAGTGGTGAAGGAAACCAATACATTGGTATTGGTTTCCTTTACAATACATTGGTATTGGTATTGGTATTGGAACCTCGCGGCTCAGTTGGTCCAGATGTATTGGCGAGATCTTTTCTCTGGATACGCAACTAAGCATTAGCTTATCCCCATCCCATCAGCTCATCAGGGCAAGCCTACTCCACACAAAAATAACCTAACTAGAGAGATCTAGTTGCGAAAAACAGTATTTGTTTTAGAATTTTCTCAACCGGTAAAGCTCATCAAAATTGGGAGCATGTCTCAAGCACAATGCTTCAAAACCGTAAGGAACAGCAAAAACTAATTAAAAACGAAAACCCGACGAGACGGCAGCTGAAGACCACTGAAAAGGCCTATTCATCAGTAGTTATTGAGTTACGATGGAATCCATAAACAGACACGGAGGATGTTTAAATTGCATTAGGCTACTAAAAGTTATTGTGTCTGTTTGAAAAAATCTTCTTCTGTTTGCACGAGGGAACACAAGAAATCAAGCGGTTTTTTATTGCCACCACAAGCTATGGAAATATTTGAAGAACCTGTCCTAGTATTTCCATCGATGGAAATTCATAATAAATATTGCAGTAAATAAATATTGCAGGATATTCCACACATCGCCATCTAGCCTCAAGCTAAGTAACTATTTACTTGTGTTATGGGTGCTAGACAACGGATATACTACTTATACACTTTTCTTCTGTAAATATTTACTTATAATATATAGAAACAAACCAGACCAATATCTAAGCATAATAAATACTTGTCTGAAACAGGAATCGAAACCGCAACCCTGTGTTTGTCGCAGTCCGGCATTGTGACCATTTTGCCAAATCGTTAAAACCATACTTGACAAAAACGTGACGGTGAAGGAAAACATCGTGATGAAACCCGCGACTTAGTAGGCTCCAGAAGTATTGACAAATCTCCTCTAGAAATGGTCGACTAGGCTGAGAGGGTAGTAGGTGCTGGGCAAGCCTACTCCATCCTCACGCAAAAAAACCCAACAAAAAAAGGGTCTAATTGCGGAAAACAGCCCGTTCAAGTACAAGTACAAGACGTGACAGGGTCTTAGAAAATATTTTGAACTGTTTATTTTCTCCAGGTTGCCCAAATGTGGACTGGCCCGAGTGGACGTGGCTGGAAGCCCGCCTCGGAGCCCGGCGGCCGCCCGTCGAGTACGTCGACCTGACTGACTGTGGGTCCGTCACGGACGGCGGACTGTGCGCTATGTTACACACCTGCCCCTCGCTCCAGTACCTGTACCTTAGGAGATGTACTCTAGTCACAGGTAACATAAATAAATATTGCAGGACATTGCAGGCAAACAAAGCCACCCAGTGGGTCCCCCAAGACGGCAAGCGTCTTCGAGGTAGACCCAAAAAACTATGGCACGACGACTTGGATACATTCGACGTAGAGTGGCCAAAATTAGCTGGAGATCGGGACCTCGATAAATGGACTATCCAACACAAAAATATTTTTTAATTCGAACCAGTAGTTCCTGAGATTAGCGCGTTCAAACAAACATACAAACACTCTTCAACTTTATAATATTAGTATAGATACAATTCTCGTGTCGCGGTGGTAGATGCCAAACTCCATCTATCTAAACGGCTGAACCGATTTGTATGAATTTTTTTATGTATATTCGTTAGGTCTGAGTATCGAACAACATCTTTTTAATTATTATTTTAATTTTTTTTAAATGGTAATATAATCAATCTATCTATCTATCTATAAATTGCCTTAATTACCAACAGCAAGACCAAGAAGAAGTCTAGTCTAGTATTTGATACGTAAGGTCCCATGTTCTTTAACTAACCATTAAATTGTTGCTGTTATTGCGGATTTAAGAAAAAAATAAAACTTAACTTTGCTATTGCTAGAACATGTGAAAAAATTGCACGGACCGATGAAGAGATGAGACTTTAAGGTGAAAGGGTACCGGGCGCTCTCTCCATACAAACGTAGTCGACTGTTTCCTCCCTGTATAATGACTCTGGCACAAATATTTTTGTTGCATAAAACCTATAACTGCCGGTTTTCATTTTTTAATTATCATAGAAATTAAGATTTAAAAAACAAAAATACTAAACTTAGGGGCATGGTCATGGCAGTTATATATGGCAGTATAAATATGAAGTATACCCATAACACAAGTCTAGTTACTTAGCTTGTGGCTAGATGGCGATGTGTGGAATGTCCTGCAATATATTTATTTATTTGTTATTTATTTATCATAAGTTCTATGCAACAAAAATATTTGCTCTAGTGTCATTATCCAGGGAGGAAAAAATCGACTTCTTGGTATGGAGAGAGCGCCCGGTACCCTTTCCTCTTCAGCAGAAAGTTTTCTAAAAATTAATTTGATTAAATACAAACAATTTATATTTATTAATCGAGGTATCGAACTGAGTTAATTCAAAGACTTTATTCTTGTGTTCAACACGAATCGTTCTTATGAAAATACCTTATTTACTTTAGCAATTTGAGACGTATATAAATATTCATGAACGTTGAATAATGTTCATTGAATTTAGTAAATGTTCAGATGATTTAATATTGGGGATAATTTGTAATTCGGCGTGTTTTGTTAGGAGCAAATCGATTATTTGCTGCGGCCGAACGGACGTTAATTCGCCTCCGGTTTAAGTCAATGTCGTTGTGATTATTCAATGTGTTTCAGAGAAGGGATTTTAATACAAAAGCTGGTTATTCTAGACGTATAGGCAAACAACTTTTGTTCTACGACTTTTGGAAATTCGTATATTTCGTTCGAAGTTTTTGTATGAAACAGCTGATTTTCAAGTAAAAATTCCCTCAGAATTATCGAAAAAAAAAAAATGAATTTCCAAAAGTCGTAGAACAAAAGTTGTTAATTAGACGTCTAGAACAACTCCTGTCGTATTAAAATCCTTTCGCTGAAACACATTGTATAGCCGAATAGCTTTTGCCCGCGACCTCGTCCGGGTAGATGTCGAAAATATGACCAAAAGGTTTTTTGTTGACTTAAAATCGGATTAAGTTTTCAATCCGATTTTAAGTCAAGTATCAAAATAAAATGTTATTTAAATCAAAAGGAGTTTTGGCGGGAACGAGTTAACAACATGTCGTGCTGCAGTATTATTTTTATGAAACTTAGTTGTAACCCGAGTTGAATTGTATAATTCTGGTGGAATGTTATTCAATTTAGTTCTGTGAAAGTGCACAAGTACATATAAAATGCTTTGTCCTGAACTACTGACTGACTGACTGACAGATCAACGCACAGCCTAAACCGCTGATCGTAGAGACCTGAAATTTGGAAGGTGTTCTTTGCATGACGTAGGCACCGGATAAGACAGGATTTTTCGAAATTCCACCGATAAGGGGGGAAAAAGGGGGCAAAGTTTGTATGGGACAACGTGATTCCTTGGTCCATTTTCGACTTTTACGCGAAGTCGCGGGCAAAAGCTAGTAAGTATTAAAATGAAACGATGATACTTCGAGATATAAAAAGAGATAGTCTCTCATAGAGCCGGAAATGTATCTTAATAACAAATCTATCCGAATATTCATACATATAAATCTCTACTTGACACTTCTAGGTGGCCATACTAATTCATTAGCATTCAGATTAATGTCTAAACGTCCCGTCAATCTAGAAAGCTAACCGTCATTCAAGACGAAAGTGGATCATATCTTAATTAATAAACTACTTTCATTAAACATAATTCTAGACTGGATGAACTTGTTCAGATAAACGATAAATGTTCCTATATATTAGTTAGGTAGATTATTTGCTCGTATAGGGCAAAATTTAGTTGTTTTATCAACAACGACCCAGTTGGCACAATGATCACCATGCCGGACTGCCAAACACAGGGTTGCGGCTTCGATTCCCGCCTCAGACAAGTATTTATGCTTAGATATTTGTCTGAGGTCTGGTTGTTTCTATGTATTATAAGTATAATTTACAAAAGAAAAGTATATAAGTAGTATATCCGTTGTCTAGCACCTATAACACAAGTCTAGTTACTTAACTTGGGGCTAGATGGCGCTGTGTGGATTGTCCTGCAATATTTATTTATTTATTATCTATTGCA
Source organism: Idaea straminata (assembly GCA_951213275.1). Taxonomy (NCBI): domain Eukaryota; kingdom Metazoa; phylum Arthropoda; class Insecta; order Lepidoptera; family Geometridae; genus Idaea; species Idaea straminata. The sequence goes on from OX577862.1 coordinate 3,574,869, forward strand.
CCACGGGACTGTTTGGATTGAGTCTCGTGGTCTGAGTTGGACAGAACAGTTGAACTCCACAATCCATAATTTTGGCCAGTTTTTGGTATAATGCGTAATAATTTGATTTATCGCCTAGGTATTTGGAGTTTTGCGTTTAAGGAGTTACGCGTTTTTGGTGTTTTACGTATTGACCTTTCACGTTTCGCATTAGATTTAAGTTTTATATTTTCAACTAAATGCGCCCAAGGTTTCACCCGCTTAAGTCCCGATCCCGTGGGAATATCAAAATAAAAAGTAGCTTATAACCTTCCTTGATAAATAGACTACCCAACACAGAAAGATTTTTTCAATTCGAACCAGAGGTTACTGAGATTAGCGCGTTCAAACAAACAAATACACTCTTCAGCTTTATAATATTATAGTATAGATATATTTAAATTATTTATCAACAATCATAAAGCAACTTACAATAATTAAAACATACATACTTAGACATTGGTTATTAAATAAGGACGCAACTCTCAGCTAAATGTTGCAAGAAATAAGATTTAAGTTGAATTCTACACAACTGGACTTGTATTCTTTCTTTTCAGTTTTTATGTAAAGTTTACTTTACGCAACCTGTTTTTATATTTTACTAGCTGTGCCTCGCTGTTTCACCCGCGAGTGTCCCGATCTCGTAATCCGAATATCGGGATAAAAAGTAAAAAGTAAAAGCCTATATGTTAATTCAGGCCTTCAGCTGTCTACATACCAAATTTCACTGCAATCGGTTCAGTAGTTTAAGCGTGAAGGAGTAACAAACACACACACAAACTTTCACATTTATAATATTAGTAGGATTATTATTATTCTTGTATTAGTTTTAAGTTGTATTAGTTAACCTGGACTAAGTCCAAGATTAACGTTGTCTGCACCTGTTTCTAAGGTGTTCTAAGACCCATACATTAATTTCGAGGTTTTATTCTTGACAAATTAGAGTTTATTATAATGTATTGTTTTTAGACGCGGGCGTAAGATGGATACCTTCGTACTGCGCGCTGAAGGAGCTGAGCGTGTCCGACTGCACCGGAGTCACGGACTTCGGTCTCTACGAACTAGCTAAGCTAGGTCCAGCACTGCGGTACCTCTCCGTCGCTAAGTGTACACAGGTAATAAATAGCTACAATACAATCTACACACAGACAGTTCTCTGAATGATAAACTCAAAAGCCTCATCATCATCATTATAATCAGCCTGTGTCAGTCCACTGACATTTTACTTTTTATCCAGTCTCCCTAGATGCACTAAGCCCGATTTTTGGCTCTTCTTCTCCAGTCACTGGCCACCGCTATGCGTATGTCGTCGCTCCACCAGGTCAGATGGCGTCTTACATACAAAAGCCTATTTCTTTGAAATAATGAAATCAGGATAAAATAGGCGTTATTAATTAATTAAATCAACGTCACCTAGACTTCAAGTGTGGAGTTCTGATCACCTTTCATCGCAATCGGTTCATTAGCAGTAACAAAAACGTTCACACTCACACACAAACTTTTGCATTCATAATTTAGCGGGATTAATAAAATAATTAGATCACCAATAACCGCACAGAGAGAATATCCCTTGATACTTGAGCGAAATAATTTCAAATACAAAACTGAATTTCAGTGAAATCTAGCTTCGTTTTAAATTAAACCTTATAAGTAAGATGTTAAGGTATAAATTTAGGTAAACACTTGTAGTTATTTCATTCCATTTACATACAAATTTGCTGAAAGAAAATTAAGTATTTTCTTCAGACTGATGAGCTAAAATGAAATTGCACTAGATAGGTAGGTTACGCACTATAACATATCTTTTAAGTAGGTACTAAAGTTTATTAATATTTGCATAACAGCGAAATAAATAATTCTTCTAACATTTGGCGCATTGCGGGTTCGATTCCTGTCTCAAACATGTATTTATGTATACAGATATTTTGTTTCGGGTCTGAGTGTCTGTACGTAAATAAAGTATAAATTTACGAAACAAAAGTATCTATATATGTATTACTAGCAGCGCTCCGCAGTTTCACCCGCGTATATCCCGATCCCGTGGGAATATCAGGATAAAAAGTAGCCTATAGCATTCCTCGATAAATGGACTATCCAACACAAAAATATTTTTTCAATTCGAACCAGTAGTTCCTGAGATTAGCTCGTTCAAACAAACAAACTCTTCAGATTTATAATATAGTATATACACCATAACACATGCCTAGATTCTTAGTTTTGGGCTAGATGGCGCTGTATAAAATGTTCAACAATATTTATTTTATTTATTATTCTCAGGTATCGGACTCAGGAATCCGCACCTTGGCCAGGCGATGCTATAAAGTGAGATATTTAAACGCCCGCGGCTGTGGGGCGCTCGGTGACGACGGTGTAGAAGCAGTAGCTAGAGGGTGCTCGAGGCTTAGGGCACTTGACCTCGGAGCTACTGATGTCTCGGAAAACGGATTACAGGTGAGTCTGAGCAACTGCAATATTTGAATACCCAGGGTTGTGGGACACTCGGTGACGACGGGGTAGAAGCAATCGCTCTTGAGGATAAAGACTCTTAAACTTGGAGCCACTGATGTCTCGGAGAGCGGGTTATAGGTGAGTCTAACAAACTACAATGTTTGAATGCTCAGAGGGCTTGCTGTAGGGCGTCCGGTGACGACGGGGTAGAAGTAATCGCTCTTGAGAATAAAGACTCTTAAACATGGAGCCATTGATGTCTCGGAGAACGGGTTACATGTGACTCTAACAAATTACAATGTTTGAATGCTCAGAGGGCTTGCTGTGGGGCACCCAAAGACGATTGGGTAGAATAGAAGCAGTCGCTAAGGGATGAGCATTGCTCAAGGCTAAAGGACTCGATCTTGGAGCTACTGTTGTAGTGGTCTGATAATCTGATTAATTAATTGTGTTTTCTAATGGTGAGTATTATGTTAGTAAAATTATATTATTATAAATCAACTCAGGCAAACTTACAAATAAACTTTGGCAAACCAACATAGAAGTAGCCAAAATAAAACAAAGTCCTTGGTCGATTAGCTAAGCGTAGTTTTTTATAGGCTTCGTTTCAGGACATTCAGTTGTAGTAAGCACTATACTTTGCAGTGTAAGTGAGATTTAGTGCTTTAAATAAATTCCACCTTATTCCAACGATTTAAGGATAGTCCGAGATATGGATTTAAACCTTAGATTTAGACACAGATTTACTCGTGAACTATAGTCTAAACACTATCCCCATATTATCTTTATGGAAAGTGTTTAAACTATAGTTCTCTATATCTTTATTCGCTGTTATGCAAATATTAATAAACTTTAGTACCTACTTAAAAGATAATATGTTATAGAAATTATATGGGGATAGTGTTTAGACTATAGTTCACGAATAAATCTGTGTCTAAATCTAAGGTTTAAATCAACATCTCGGACTATCCTTAAACCTCTTTTTGGAATAAGGGGGATGTTTTAACTAATAAACATTAAACTTTGTTCTTTTATTTCACGATTTAAAGAAAGACATCTTATATTCAACGAAATAAAACAGATCCTTAACCTAATTGAAATTGTGAACTTAAACAGCTGTACTTGATAGCCTTTTTACAACATTCTTATTCGAAAATATTGAACATAAAACCGCTTTAAAAGGCTTCATAAAACAAGAATCAGATGGGTAAATTAATCGATTCACTTTTGGCACAAAGAGCTGTAAAAATAATTGCTAATAACTTTGTATTTCCGTTGTTAAATAAATTCCGAGATACTTACCGATTCTGTTTTGTTTACTGTCAGGAATATTTGACGGAATTCTACTCAATAGTAATCTATATATATAAAAGAAAGTCGTGTTAGTTACACCATTTATAACTCGGGAACGGCTTAACCGATTTGGCTGAAAATTGGTGGGGAGGTAGCTTACAATCATAAGACGGACATAGGATATTTTTTTCGATATTCCCACGGGATCGGGACTTACGCAGGTGAAACCGCGGGGCACAGCTAGTATTTGATAAAGTTCTCCATCTGTCTGTCTGTATTGTTTCATTTATTTCACAAATATCTGGATTTCTAATGTCCCCTACATTAGAAATCCATCCTCTCAGAATTCATCAAATTAAACAAGAAATATTATGATATTACAAACAGATATTATTCCAATACATCAATTACTAGCCAATTATACACAAAATAATAATATATTCAATTTACAAACCTTCCACAATCTTGGCAACTCGTTCTCTAAAAGTAGACAGACGGTACAGCCGTCAAATAAAAATATATAATCGAATTGAGGATTTACTCAGCATTTTAAGGTTCTGTTACACAAGAAATGATCACGGCTTCCCAGGTGAAACTGCGGGGCCTAGCTAATGCGGTATAAATGTTAAATAAGATAAGGATTTTTCTTCGGAATCGTAACGAGATTACTTGTTTCATTTCTGTTCTGTTACCTGAAATATCTAGGAAAGGTCTGAATCAACAACTTCAAAGTTAAATTGAATCTGTAAAAGGTGGCGAGAAGAAAATTATTTCGTTTTTTGTTAAATGGTTTTGTTTTGAACAGAAATAAGCCGTAGAAAATATTTCCAAGTGATAAAATATAGTTATACTATCGGCGCTCTGCGGTTTCACCCGCGTAAGTCCTGATCCCGTTGGAATATCGGAATAAAGATAGCTCACGTTATTTCCTATGAATCAATGTATTCTCATACCAAGTTTCATAAAAATCGGTCATATATTTTTCAATATTTTGCATCAAATTATGGTCCGATTTTCCGAAATGGGGCTCAAAGTGTTTCAAGATGGTCAAAGTCGTCACAGTTTGACAAGTCAGTGGTCATAGTAAAGCAGAGGCTACTTTACTATAACCTTGTAGGAGGCAACGAAAAATGTCCATGTTTGACACTGGTTTTAACTTTCATTTCACTTGTGCACTTTCGTGATCCAGCCTCTTGGTTTTACTGATCATTACACCTGTTGTCCACAGATCCTAGCTCGCTGCTGTCCAAACCTCAAGAAGCTGGCTCTACGAGGCTGCGAGCTGATCGGTGACGATGGCCTTGAGGCAGTTGCTTACTACTGCCGAGGTCTGACCCAACTGAACATCCAAGACACCCCAGTCACGTTAAGGGGCTATAGAGCAGTTAAAAAGTACTGCAAAAGATGTGTCATTGAACATACAAACCCTGGATTTTGCTGAGTTTTTAAACATCAGACTCAAAATAGTTATAAATATTGATAAGCTTTAGACCCAAACTGCTGATGTCTAACCTAACTTAACATCCAAGATACACTAGTCACGTTAAGTGGCTATAGAGCAGTTAAAAACTACTGCAAAAGATGTGTCATTGAACATATAAACCCTGGATTTTGCTGAGTTTTTAACATCAGACTCAAAAAAGGGTACGTTCCTGCTGGTCCAACTAGTTGTTTACATTGATAAGCTTTAGGCCCACTATTGTTGTGGTCTGGTCAACTGAACAGCCTGGCTACACCAACCTTAATAAGAGGTTATAGGGCAGTCAAAAAGTACTGCAAAAATAATGTCATTGACCATACAAATCTTGGCTTTTGTTGAGTTTACAAACTTCGAATTTCCAAATACTTGAACTAGGTGTTTTATTGCATAGACTAAGAAGTTAACAAGCTCTAGACTCAAATTAGATTAGTATAAGTTTAACTTATACTAATGTAATAATAATGTAGTAATAATACTTTGAACGAAAATTAATTGTTTGCAAGGAGGTTAGGTTCTTGAAGGTCCTTTAAGTGTAATGGCGTCAGATGCTGATGAAAAAAAATGAAAAACACTTGACTTTTAAATGTTTTGTTTCATCCACATCTTGTTCACGAAACTATCAATTTAATTGTAATCTAGAAAAACGAATAATTTTATCATATTTTTTCCATTCGTATATATTATAGTCAAATATTGACATGCCTTTATTCTTTATTGATTACTAAATCGGTTTTTAATCCGCTAATATCACCTGTAAGTAAAAAAGTAATAGTTTCAATTACGTTACTTCAACGCGTTTCAAGATTAAATAAAACTAACTCTTTAAAATTCAATCTATGTAAATTTATGACGTACTTAACTTATCTAAACATCAAAGAATGATTCTATTACAAAGCTGAAAGTTAACTCCTGTGTTTGAAATTGAACGGGGCACTAGAAGTTCTGAATAATAAACTCTATAATCTCTCTTGATAAATTAAATTAGAATAGTGGATCGTAAAATATAAACTATCATAATATACTAGCTTCCATCTAGGTTTGAATTATTGAAAATCCTTCTTATCCGATATCTACGTCATACAAAGAACACACCCTCCAAGTTTCAGGTCTCTATACGATTAGCGGTTTAGGCTGTGCGTTGATACGTCAGACATTCAGGGGACAAAGCTTTTCATATGGATAGATTAGCTGCGCACCGCAGTTTTAACCCGCTTTAGTGTCTCTTTAAAAGTGACGGTAAGTCACACGATAAGACTAATGTCAATGATACGTGAATAAAATAAAGTTGAGTAAAAAGTTAAGTCCAAGACAAAAAACAAACCAACTTGACTTAAAAATGGGGACAATTTAAGTTAAATGATTACGCTACCTTAATTCAAATTATATGATTAATCTTCGCTTGAAATTTTCAGTGTCAAATCAATTGATAACTATATAAATAGCAGATAAAGTAGGCATGGCAAATCAATTTATTTTGTAAAATGTAGTTGTTGAAATCACAGTAAATATAAAAGGTACTTTAAATAAAACAGACTACCTGAAAGAAAGGTCCATGAAACGGAATGATCAAACCGTTTAGTTCAAAAACTTCCGGCACAATGAATAAAGTTTAAAGTAATTTATTTTAGGCAGCAGAACGAAGAAATAAAATATCAATACTATTATTGTAGAGCGTATATTACCAATATAATGATCCCTAAACAATTACCTTAAGGTACCAAACCACACTTCAAACGTTTGTCTTGCATTTGCCTGTAATTTACCTTTTGCCTGTAATTTACCTGTAATTAAACATTACATTACACTGAAATGCCCGAGAAAATGTTCTAGTCTATATTTATAGACTATATTCATAGAGTAAAACATTTTGTCGGGCATTTCAGTGTAATTAAACGTTCCTACGAATGGTACAATACAGGCAAAGGCAAGGCAAGTGTTCGAAGTGTGGTTTGAGTTTTAATAATAGCGAATGCTCGATGTTGTGTTACTAGTAATTTTTTTAGCCAATATCCCCTTTGAGTATTGACTAGAGCATTTCCTTGAGCATTTCAATTTAATGTAACGTTCTTATGTATGGTACAACACAGGCAAATGCAAGGCAAATGTTCGAAAGTGTGGTTTGATCACCGCGAATGCTCTATGTTCTGTTACTAGTAAATGCTTTAGTCAATATCCCCATTTAGTATTGACTATAGCATTTCCTCGAGAATTTCAATTTAATCTAACGTTTTTAAGTATGGTACAATACAGGCAAATGCAAGGCAAGTGTTCGAAGTGTGGTTTGAGTTTAAAAAAAACCCCGAATGCTCGATGTTTTGTTACTAGTAAATGCTTTAGTCAAAATCTCCTTTAAGTATTGACTAGATAATTTCCTCTAGCATTTCAATTTAATGTAACGTTCTTATGTATGGTACAATACAGGCAAATGCAAGGCAAGTGTTCGAAAGTATGTTTGATTAAAACAAACCCTGAATGCTCGATGTTCTGTGACTAGTAAATGCTCTAGTCTAAACCACCTTTAGGTCACAACTTTGCCTTATGATAACGTCAAAATATGACAGTTTGTCGACCCAGTTGGCACAATGGTCACCATGCCGGACTGCCAAACACAGGGTTGCGGGTTCGATTCCCGCCTCAGACAAGTATTTATGCTTAGATATTTGTCTGTGGTCTGGTTGTCTCTATGTATTATATTTATATATTCACAAAAGAAGAAATATATAAGTAGTATATCCGTTGTCTTGCACCCGCTTTAGTGTCTACAACACACACAAGTCTAGTTACTTAGCTTGGGGATGATGGCGATGGGTGGAATGTCCTGCAATATTTATTTATTTTACAGTAGGAATTCCAGATAACTGATATTATTCGAGTAAAAATGTTGCATAGGAAAATGCTCGTATCTATTTTTTACTATAGGTATTTTATGTCTGTGTGGCAGGTTTATAAGCAAGCTTTACTGAAAGTTGACCTTAAATTTTACGGTTATTTTAGGGTTAGTAGTGAAATTGTTGAAATGCTGAGGTTTTATTTAGTAGCTGAGTGTCTGAAAATAATCTCTTGGAAACACTACCTAGATACTCAGGTATTTGAGAGTCTACTTTCAAAATAAAGCAGAAAAAGGCAGTAGGATACAATAAAATTGATCATATCGTAATACTATTTATATTTTTTTTAACAGTTGATTTATTTTATTTCAGAATTAATTCCATACATATTAAATATATCAAATTAAAAATACTTAAATAATAAATGAATAAAATAAAAAGACATACACATTTAACATTTTAAATATAAAAAATGAAGTGACCAGTTAGTCAAATAACCTGCCCCTTAAGGTTCCCATAATGCTAGAAGCATTACCACGCTGAATGGCAATGGTTAACCTCTGCGCCAGAAACGAGCCGGAGCGGGAGTCACCTCCATTTCCCCTAATCCCAACACCCAACTCTTTAACTAATTGTTTGGTGTCGTCTCCCCAGCACCCCGTTTATATTAATTTAGATTTTATACCTACATGGTTATTTTCGCTAGCAGAGTTATTTAAAATGGAATATTTACCATGGAATCCAGTTACAAAATTGTGCAAACTCAAGACAAATGTAAAAAAATTCGCGGCTCGATGAGTTGTGCGTGTCGAGTGTAAAATCCAAAGTCCTCACAAACTCACTCTTATTCATCAACTTAAAGCTCAAGTCAATGAAGGGATCGAGCTCTTTGGCATGCATCTGTTAAGAAAAGTTTTTGAAAAATTCAAATACTACGCGAACGAAGTCACCGGAAAAAGTTAGTTCCAGCTTAAAATGCTAATAAAACCTCAACAACGCGATCGCTAATTCTGATCAACAAGTAATGTAGGTCAACATTAAATTATTCAAGTCTATATTCTATCTCGTTAGGCTGCGTCGAGCTTAATTTGGCGGGAAACAAATAAAGCTAATTTTATGCACAAAATACTCAAAAAGAAGAAGAATGTTATTTCATATATTTTGAGTACATCATGGTGTCATTGGAAATAGAAATGTAAAATTTCCTCGAGGATTATTTATAAAGTGTACGTATTTGTGTCATTTTTACCTAATTCTAATACGCTTTGAATTTCATGTATTAAATAATGTCTAAAGTCTGTTGCGGCAAAATCGCAATATCTAGATTTTATTAAATCTAAACTTGTCCATATATTTAGACGCATCCGAGTGGAGTCGTTAGAAAAACTCGATTTAAAAATGTATGGATTAAATCTAATTTTCATGAAATCTAGATTTTGCAAGTGGCTCTAGGGTATTTGTTGCATTTTTCTTTTCTGCCAAAGTTTGCTCGGCGCACCCTTATTTTCCAATAATTATCAACCGCACACCAACACAAACACTAACAGCCATGATAGCCAAGGTTTGATGTTCAATTATTAATGTTCTACTATTATTTCAAGTTGGAAAGTTACCTACTATTGGGAAACTGTTTGACTTTTTTGTTGACAAGGTAACTGGGCCAAATCTCACCATCCATGGCTACTTTTGGCTACCATAAGTCGCCAAATAGCGTAGCCACTGGCAACAAAAACAAGTACGTCCTTCCGCTTGGCGTGCCATTGGATACTGAGTGAGGCGCATCTTACGCATATACCACCATTGACGACACAGTTGGCACAATGGTCACCATACCGGACTACCAAATAGGGTTGCGGGTTCGATTCCCGCCTCAGACAAGTATTTATGCTTAGATATTTGTCTGTGGTCTGGTTGTTTCTATGTATTTTAATTATATATTTACAAAAAAAAGTATATAAGTAGTATATCCGTTTTCTAGCACCCATAACACAAGTCTAGTTACTTAGCTTCAATGTGAAATAGTTGGATACGTTGCCAGTGACGTCGCCATGGTGTCCCGGTGAGGTAAGACCCGAGTTTTTGGAACGAGGTTCCTTATGGCGCGTTGCGAAAGGGGGCTAGACGGAAAAAATTAAGACCAAAAATTGTAACGACACTTTTTGATTTTATTACAATTCCTTCACTAATTAATCGAAAGAAACTTCGTTCCATCCAGGTGTCCCTTGACACCTCTCGAGTTTATTTTTTTGTTTTCTATGGAGGAATATATAAGAGGAATAGATGCGTTTATCCTATAAGGAAAAAACCAAAGGATTCACTCCGCCCCATTCTCATTTTTAGACAAGGCGTATCTCGACGAATCGTCGAAAAAAATCGGGGATAGTTAAGAAATAAATATTTCTATATACCCCAAAATGGGGAATAATTTGGCCCCCTTTAGGAGACAGGATTCGGGGACAGACAGGAATGATTAGCTTAGGTTATATTTTTTGTATAAACATTGGCTTTATTATAATAATAGATTGTTATTGTATTTAAATATTTTTAACTTTACTAACGCAATTTTTTATTTATTGTGCCATTTTTGTATATAACATACTTATGCATAATACTAATTAAAAAAAACTTATTTTCATTTATCAAAGAACTAGTAGTGTCTTGTTATTCCACTCGCATATGTACCGATCCCGTAAAAATATCGAGTTTAAATTTGCTTATGTTACTTCCAATAATGAAGAATGTTAACTAATTTTGAATATTAGCTCTCCAAACACAGGGTTGCGGGTTCGATTCCCGCCTCAGACAAAGTATTTATGCTTAGATATCTGTCTGTCGTCTGGTTGTTTATATGTATTATAAGTATATATTTACAAAAAAAAAGTATATAAGTAGTATATCCGTTGTCTAGCACCCATAACACAAGTCTAGTTACTTAACTTGGGGCTAGATGGCGATGTGTGGAACGTCCTGCAGTATTTATTTATTTATTTATATTCTTTGTCAAAAATAAAAAATACAAGCGAAAGAATTACTTCGATACGTCAATTAGTTGCTAATTTATAAAAGTAAACGTGCGCGACGCGGAGTTTAATCGCCTGTAAAATCAAAACTAATAGTTAATTTTGACTACAACAAAACCAGTGTATTTGTATACATACAAGCTTTACTGTATCAAGCTTTCAACCTATTTGGCATACCTAGTAACATGCTTCATTCAATGTATTCTCATGTTATGTTTCATCAAAATCGGTCCATTCGTTTTGGAACCTATTCATTACAAACTTTCTTTAAAGTGGGTTTCCTACAAACTCTCTTTAAAGTTTAATTGATTTTTGCTGTAAAAACTATGCCTAGTTTTTGTAAAAAACTATTTATCTATACTTCTGTAAGTACTAATATTATAAAGAGGAAATATTTTTTCGTTATTTGTATTGTAATATGTTCCGAAACTACTGGACCGATTTTGATGAAACTTGGTATGAGGATACATTGATTCATTGGAAGTAAGATATTTAACCTGATATTCTTACGAGATGGGGAGTTACGCGGGTGAAACCGCTGAGCGCTGCGAGTTTCTGCGAGTAGAGTGTTAAAAACAAAAAAAACCTCTTTAAAATGTTAGTGTAAATAATTCAAATATGTATTTATGTAATATTGTAAAATACCTTCTTATCATTAAGATTTTATTCTATAACATGATTGCCATTGTTAATTAAGTTTTTTAATAAAATTATATTTTTATTACTTGTTTGTTTTATATTGGTCTTCAATCAGTTTCGCCTTTTTTACCCAAACCACTTGAAGGTAATGATTCTAACACCCTATGTTTGTTTATTTAAACTTAACTCGATAAATACTGAACAGATTTTGATAAACCTACATAGGTCCTAATCGCTTGATCGACGGTGTTTAGATCTAATTCCAGGTTTTATCCTGATATTTCCATGGGATTTACGCGAGTGAAACCGTGGAGCGCAGCTAGTAATCTTATTTACTTTTAATCCCGATATTTCCACGGGATCGAGACTTACACGAGTGAAACCACGACGCGCAGCTAGTATTGTGTGGCTCACCTAAGTATGAAAGGAGATTATTTTACCGTAAAAATTTAAGAGACCATTCAATATGGATTAGCTCCCATTTCAGTGGCTTTACCTCGATAAGGAAAAGTTTTTAACGTTCCCCAGATTAAAGAATCATAAAAATAATAATAAAAATGATAGTGTTAGTGAACTTCGTTTCCCCCTCCCTGCACCCATTTAGTTACGAATTGCCACGCTACGAGTTCGTGCTACGAGACATCGGTTCTACGAGGTGCCGTGCTACGAGGCTCCAGTGCTATAAGATCCCACGCTACGAGGCTCCATTGCTATAAAATCCCGCGCTACGAGGCTCCATTGCTATAAAATCCCGCTCTACGAGGGTCCAGTGCTGTAAAATCTCGCGCTACGAGAGTCCGGTGCTATAAAATCCCACGCTTACGTCTAATATCCCTAGAAGCGTAGCTTTATACACCCTTCAAAATAAAAAACCTTGCGGCTTGTGAAGCCAAGCGTATTGCAAGCATAATCCGGTGCAATAGTGCTTTTATTTATTGAGGCGTAATGGAACCAGTAGGAACGAAGTTTCTCATCGCGCAATGCGAAAGGGGGTAACGACACTTTTTGATTTTATTATAATTCCTTCACAAATTAATCGAAAGAAACTTCGTTCCATCCGGGTGTCCCTTGACATCTCTCATTTTTTTTTTTTTTGAGTAAGTACCTATTTATACAATTCTATTTTTAAAAGCTGCTAAATATGTCATAAGTATTTGAACAGATAAACATTTTTTTTGAAATATTTATACGTGTTAATTCCATTAGGCACTTAATGTGGCCAGGAGTGGAACAAACAGGACGACGACGTCATAAAGCCTATATGCCGCGAGATGAGCAAGACGAGCTCTGTCGAGTCTCATAGTTTTGTCATCTGACACATCCTATCAAATAGTGCTGCCCAGGATTGTAAACTTTACGGTGGCGTTGTACTTTTGTGCGTCGATTGTACCAAAAGTAACTTTTTAAAAGGTTTTTTATGTAGTTTCTATTGTAGTAATTGTACAGTCGGCTGCATAATTGCAGTCCCCGGTAGAGTTCTAAAATTACTATTATTGGAATGTTTTCATTCAAATAATTTTTGTTTGATAAATTGATGAGTTAGAAGACTTTAAACTTCAACTAAAGCATGTGTCTAGAATCTTGCTTATGTTGAAAACATTCTTATACCAGCCGTTTTGGAGCTCTACGGTGGGTCTGCAATTATGCAGCCGACCGTACGTTTAGTTAGACATTTTGTTTCCTTGACGAAAAATTATTTTCCAATATTTTCTGGAATTTTCCCATTTTAATCAATGAAAGTGAAGTAGGTGAAAAATTCACAAAGATATCTTTAAGATAAGATAATGTATGACTAAATTAATAATATTAGTTAATAAATATATCTATCTGATAACGTTGGGCTCTGCAGACTATAGATTCTGTATTGAATAGAAAAGTCTTGTAGTCTGTTTCTAGCACCCATTAGACAAGTCAAGTTACTTACCTTGGGACTAGATGGCGATGTGTGGAATGTCCTGCAATATATATATTTAAATAATAAATAAATAAATATTGCAGAACATTCTACACATCGCCATCTAGCCCCAAGGTAAGTAACTAGACTTGTGTTATGGGTGCTAGACAACGGATATACTACTTTTATACTTTTTCTTTTGTAAATATATACTTATAATAATACATAGAAACAACCAGACCACAGACAAATATCTAAGCATAAATACTTGTCTGAGGCGGGAATCGAACCCGCAACCCTGTGTTTGGCAGACCGGCATGGTGACGATTATAAAAAAAAACATTAAAATAAATAAAAAATAAATAAAAAATTTGGATCACAACTTTCTTGGAATTTTTATACAAAATTTGTGCTAAATCGCCATTTATCGAGATTGGAGATCGGGTCGCTCAGGCACTAACCCGGGCTAAAAGAGGTTCTGTCTGACATTCACTATGGAAGCTTGACATACCTAGTGTTTTTTGCGCAGTGCATTCTGAGATCAATACAACTAGACAATTATTTAATAATAACAAATAGTTTTTCTGTGTGTGTTTGTTTTTGTTATGAATGAAGCTATTTATATATTTTTTTTCCTATTAATTATGGCTTCGCACGGCTTATGCATTTAGCCAGTGTCAAGTTATATTTTGCATCAAATTATGACCCGACTTTTCATAAATCGGGCCTAAAGTGTTTCAAAACAGTGAAAGTCGTCATAGTCCGTCAAGTCAGGGGCTATAGTAAAGCGGTGGTAAGTTTACTATAACCTTAATAGCTATTTATATTTAATCGACCGATATAAAATCTCTTCTCTGTGGTAATTCTTATTAAGGATCGCGTTATCATATGAAAATTTCGAGTGCACGCGACAACCGCGACGTCCAAATTAATAGCACGAAGGTTTGATTCACTTATATCGGATATACCTATTACCAATACTCGAGATAAAAACGTATATTATTATAATTTTTTATCTCTGTGCAAATGGACGCAAATATATTGTAAAGGTCAACGCCCACGCAATTTAAAAATAAATATATCCTACTTCCTACTATTATTATAAAGTAGCTGCGGTTTCACCCGCATAAGTCCCGATCCCGTGGGAATATCAAAATAATAAGTAGCATATCGCCTTCCTCGATAAATGGACTATCCGACACAAAAATAATTTTTCAATTCGAAACAGTAGTTCCTGAGATTAGCGTGTCAAAGAAACAAACTCTTCAGCTTTATAATATTAGTATAGACTAGCTGCGCCTTGCGGTTTAACCCGCGTAAGCCCCGATCCCGTAGGAATATCAAAATAAAAAGTAGCCTATAGCCTTCCTTGATAAATGGACTATCCTACACAAAAATATTTTTTCAATTCGAACCAGCAGTTCCTGAGATTAGCGCGTTCAAACAAACAAATAAACTCTTCAGCTTTAAAATATTCGTATAGCTATGAAAGTTATTATGTGTTTATTCTTGTGTATATTTGTTATTATTTCACGCGAAAACTACTGAAGCGATTGCAATGAAACTTGATATGTAGATAGTTGGGGACCTGGATTAACGCATAGGCTACTTTTTATCCTGATATTCCCGGTATCGGGTGGCGCCGCGTGGCAAAACCGCTTGGCGCAGTTAGTTTTGCATAATTCGTAGGCAAAAACAGAATTGCAGATCTACAGTAGACTTTTAAAGTTACTATTAGAATGTTTTCATTCTAATAACGTTGTTATAATATTCCATTAAAAAAAAACAAGCCAATCGGTTGAGCCGTCAAACATAAGCAAGTGCGAGTCCAATATAATGAAATAATTATAAATAATATTAATATTTTTCTTATTTTTATATTATTAAATTAAGTACTTATCTTTAATGAATTATTAAAATTGGTTATGACCATTCTAATTAAATAAATAAAAGTAATAAATCATCTGTGAAAAAATCAACTGTCTAGCTATTACGGTTCATAACAAATAGCCTAGTGACAGACAGATAGACGAACAGTGTAGTCATAGTAAAAGGGTCCCGTTTTTACCCTTTAGGTGCGGATCCCTAAATACAATTTCAGCAAAGGGGTTTAATACGAAAGGGGGTTGTTCTAGACGTCTAGGCGAACAACTTTTGTTCTACGACTTTTGGAAATTCGAACATTTCGTTCAAAGTTTTTGTATGAAACAGCTGATTTCCAAGTAAAAATTCCCTCAGAATCATCTACATAAAGTTCGAATTTCCAAAAGTCTAGAACATCCTCCTTTCGCTGAAAAACATTGTAAACCTACGCCTCAAAAACATTCTCCTTTTTTGAAGTCGGCATAAAAAACCTTTTCACCTTCATACATCTAACAAGGACAAACCCGAGCTTTCCTTAGCTTAAAGTTAAGCCCTACAAAGCCTGACCTAGAGAAACTAACACCATCAATTTACTTCACTGTACTTTAACTTGATCCAGGAAATATCTGAATCCTTAAAGTCTACTAAACCACACCTTAATTAAGGTGACTCTTTTCAATTTGTAATGAAATACGTTTTCTATATAGTGTGTTTCGATGAGGCTTTAATAAAATGAAAGAAGGTTTTCAAGACGACTCGGTGAATAACTTTTATACTATTCAACTCATATGAATTGTATTTCATAGTAATTATTTTCGAAGGAAAACAATCACTATTTAATTATGTATCATTTTAACTGATGATAATTATTTTCGCGGGAAAATAATCACTTTTTAATTATGTATCATTTTACCGGATGATAATTATTTTCGCGGGAAAATAATTACTATTTAATGATGTATGCATTTCACCTTCTTCTTCTTCTCGTATAGTGGTGTGGCTCACCTATTGTTAGAGTTTTCAGATCGCTTTAAGGCCTCTAACTTGACGTAACGACTGCTACTAGAGGTAGCAACCGGGACCAACGGCTTAACGTATCTTCCGAGGCACGTTATTATTATAATTTCCCCTGATGATAATTATTTTCGCGGGAAAATAATTACTATTTAATGATGTATGCATTTCACCTTTTTCTTCTTCTTCTCGTATAGTGGCGTGGCTCACCTATTGTTAGAGTTTTCAGATCGCTTTAAGGCCTCTAACTTGACCTAACGACTGCTACTAGAGGTAGCAACCGGGACCAGCGGCTTAACGTGTCTTCCGAAGCACGTAATTATCATAATTTCACCTGAAAATAATTATTTTACCGGGAAAATAATTTCTTTAAAATTATGTATGCATTTCACCTGATGATAAGTGGCGATATTTTTAACCGACTTCTAAAAAGGAGGAGGTTCTTAATTCGGTGGTATGTATGTTTTTATTATGTATGTTCGCGCATATCTTCTTTGTTTTAAGATGCTTCAAAGTGATGTAATGCACTGCATGACTCCTATTGAATAAAAGCAATCAATAGTTATCATCATTATTATGTATCTAATATAATTTGACAGTTTTGCTTTTGAAATATCTCTCTCTGTAGTCATGTCTGAGGATCGTGGTCATCATTGGGTGGTCTGCATTTGGATCGGATGATCTGTCTCCAACGGCTTCTGTTCTTCGCATCTCTTATAATATTATGAAAATTGACGGCTGATGAGTCCTTAACCTGGTCCGTCCATCTGGTTGGGGATCGGCCTCGAGAGCGTTTTCCATCTGTGTTCCCAACCACGATGAGTTTCTCCAGGTTCTCATCGCCCCTCCGCATAACGTGACCGAAATATGCCAATATGCGTTGGTGGCAAATCGTGGACTTGCGCGTCTTTACGCCGCGCCCCAGCCGACATAGAGGTTCTTATCTGCGATCATAAAGCACCTGCACTCTTGCCTCTAAGTTTAGGTAACTACCTATTCACTCGTAATTAAAAACCTACCTTAGAACTCGTTAAATACGTCTGGAGCCAACTAAGCCGTGGCTTTCATCACGATATTTTCCTTCACCGTAAGAGCAATGTCAATTAGCGCACATAAATGGTTCTTAAGAAATATCCATCAATGTACGACCATCGGGATGAAAGTCGAGGTATCTGCCACTATAATAATAAAAATATTGCAGGACATTCCACACATCGCCATCTAGCCCCAAGCTAAGTAACTAGATATGTGTTATGGGTGCTAGACAACGGATATACTACTTATATACTTTTCTTTTTTAAATATATACTTATAATACATAGAAACCAGACCACAGACAAACATCTAAGCATAAATACTTGTCTGAGGCGGGAATCGAACCCGCAACCCTGTGTTTGGCAGTCCGGCATGGTGACCATTATGCCAACTGGGTCGTCAAACCACTAGGTCAACACCGCTCCTAAGACATAAAGATCTACCCCCAATTTTTTAACTTCAAACAAAATAATGATGACAAGACAATCCTTATGCATTTACACAAATAGAAAAAATATGATAAAATTCTTTGTATTTCTAGATTTCAGAGAATCTATTTCGTGAAAAAAAGTTATAAGCATTTAAAGTCAAATGTTTTTCATTCTCTTCATTAGCATCTGACGCCATTACACTTAATAGGAACTTCAAGAACCTAACCTCCTTTAGAAGTATTTTTGTTCGAAGTTTTGCAATTATTCTTTAACTGATAGTTTTATTCAAAGTCAGTATTATTTATCTCTATCGAGGGGTTTAACAATGATAAGAAGTTTAGTCTGCTTCAGGACGCGAACGGGGGAGGTCGTGTTGGTCGCGATCGGTTCGTTTCTCAGGAAAGTTACGATAAAACAGTGTAGTGAAGTGTTTTTTTTAGGAATTTTTGAGGTATGTTACTGAGATGATTTAACCTTTTAAACTCCAGTAAAAAATTAAGGCGTCATTCAGTGTCTAAGACGCCGCTGTTGACTACTTAAGGCGTCAAAATTTTACTACTATTACACTATGTTTTTTGTATAAACGGATTTAAACTACTAATTTAATTTAACTATCAATACCTAATTTTACTTGGATTGGCGTCTGTGGTAAGTTTTATCAAAAATTACTGGTATTCAAAAGGAATTCAATTGATTTACCGAAATCATTGTATTTTTCTTAAAGTTGTCTTGAAAGTTTTTTAAATGTACATGAGATTATGTATTCTTTGCTTATTATAAAGAATAAACAACAAAACTTGCCTTAATTTCATTTATAATTTAATTCTAAAGTTACTTTATTGGGGTTGTTGTTATTTAGATTATTGTAGTTTATGTCAATTTTATTGTTTGAATTGGCTAAGCTGACAGTAATTACGTATTTAAGACTAGCTAAGCCCCGTGGTTTTACTCGCGTTAGTGTCTCTCTATAAGTGGTATTTAGTTCCCATAAAAACAGAATAGATTAAAATACATACAGTTACAATAAACTACAATTTTTATCAAAATTCTTTATTCATTTGGAATCAAACAATTTGCATGACATCACTTTGAAGCATCTTAAAAATTAAGATAGTTAGAATGAGTATCTTAGGAGGTCGAATATCCAAATATCCTTTCTTATTGCTCGCCTATGTCGAAAATGAACCCCCATAGATATTTTCAGACTCGTGGCTCTTGTATAGATTATCAGATATTTCTTGATGTCTTTTTCTATACTTAATATTATAAAGAGGAAAGTTTTTTTTCGTTTGTTTGTAACAAATAGGCTCCGAAGCTACTGTTCCAATTTTGATGAAAATTGGTATGAAGATACAAGTTTTTATTGTAAGTATAGATCTAAGTGATTTTTATACATATTATGATTACCTATGTAGGTATGGTAAATAAATAAAATATTATTTCGGGTACACAAACATCAAACATGCATGGTATAATTACCAAGCTATTTGTATTTTAACCCACTAACCTACATATAATACCGCCCTGGAGGGCAGAGAACGTTATATCGAAGTTGGTACAAGGATATGATTTTTAGTGCAATGATTTTTAGTCATCATTTGAAACTAGTATCACCTCGCGGTTTTACTCGCATAACTCTCGATCCCGTGGGAATATCCGGAGAAAAAGTAGCCTACGACTCTTCTAATTAATCAACGTATTTTTTATACAAAATTTCATCTAAATCGGTCCAGTAGTTTCGGGGCCTATTCGTTACAAACAAAAAAAACTTTATTTTTTATTAGATTAGTGTAGATGTAGATAAAACTGCTCCCCTACATCAGTGTTTTAACTATTAATTGCTGTAATTAAAATGATTTTCCTGGATGTTATTTTAGGATAATTAGCGGGTACCGTAATTTTGTTAATTTTTAGTTTGAGGCATAAACGGAGCTTAGTTTTTTTAATTTATTTATTCGGAGATTCAATCGCCTTTTAATTCTTATAAAACATAGTGTAACAACGCAAATGATAGAATCTCGCAGATAGAAAATGATGTAAATTCGACAAAATTTAAGCATGCGCTTAACTACGAACTATAGTACTATAAACGTTAAGATAAATAAAGTAAATAAATAAATATTACAGGCCAATCCACACATCGCCATCCAGCCCCAAGCTAAGTAACTAGACTTATGTTATGGGTGCTAGACAACGGATATACTACTTATATACTTTTCTTTTGTAAATATATCCGGCATGGTTACCATTGTGCCAACTATGTCGTCAAATATAATTTTTAAAAGATTTTTTTTTAAATAATTAATGGGTCAGCAATAGACCACTATCTCAAACGATGGTAAGTGACGATGCTTTCCTAGAAGATACTTATACACTCGTAACTAGTGTTAAAGTTACATTGAAATAACAATTGATTCATGTAATCATATTACGAGTTTTATAAAATACCTGTAACACAAACAAAATGTAATTAATTAAGAATGGTTTGACAGACCTGAGACAAAAAATATAAAGAAATAACTTATAACTCACTAATAACTACTCTTGTTTTTTCAAAATACTCACTAAAAATAAACTTTAATTGAAATTACTTATGAAATAAGAATTCTTAAAATATTGGTAATTCGATAGTTACTTTCAAAACATAAAAAATAGCCAAATAAAAAAGTATTTTCGCGAGCATTTTTCTTTCCAATAGATTTATCGTGACTTCAGTCACGTCAAATACGATAAAATCAAAGTATTGTGAATATCTATGTTCCCTACCTGCACATTGAGGAGGCTCACAGCTAAGTTTACGGTCGTGCGGGTTGAGCGACGTCTGGCGCGGTCATTACTTCGATGGGTGACCAATTAGTAGTGTGGCAAAAATATGTTTTCGTGAGCCACTCCTTGCTTCGGAAGGCACGTTAAGCAGTTGGTCCCGGTACCTTCAGTAGCAGTCGTTAGGTCAAGTTAGAGGCCTAAATGCGATCTGAAAACTCTAACAATAGGTGAGCCACACCACTAAACAAAAAGAAGAAGACCTGCACATTTAGAACTCCTCATAGTAAGGTCCATAATATGATAAAGTACTTTCTAGCACTTAGGTTACGTAAAGTGATATTAGTGCCTCAATTTTCGTACCAAACGTGTATCAATCAGTTGCTATTTATAGTTCTAATCGTTGTGATTTATCGTTATCGTTCTACTTAATAGATAAAGAAATAAATGTTGTATTTATTAATAATAGTTAATAGGTATTTATGATTTTCTATTAAATCTATTTTTAAGTTTCAAACAGCCTTGGAGATAAGCAATATTTGGTAAATTATGTATCTATGTATGTATGTATGTTTGTTTGTTGGCATTGCATTTTTACTACTTATTCTACTAGCAACAATC
The DNA here is from genome assembly GCA_951213275.1 of Idaea straminata. Lineage (NCBI taxonomy): Eukaryota > Metazoa > Arthropoda > Insecta > Lepidoptera > Geometridae > Idaea > Idaea straminata. Next base: position 3,596,216 of record OX577862.1, read on the forward strand.
TAAACTTTTCTGTGCAAAGTCTAAAAGCTGATAACAAGGTTTTGCTATCAGTTTCTGTTGAAATCAATGAAATTACAAAATCATCTTCTGTCTGCCCCTATTTCAATTAATTTGGGATCAGCTCAGTACGTCTTCTTCGTAACAATCAACTTTGAAAATCGAATATACTTTGATTTTTTTAGGTTTTTTTTTCTTTTATTATGGCTTCGCACGTGTGCATTTAGCCAGTGTCAAGTTATATTTTGCATCAAATTATGACCCGATTTTTCATAAATCGGGCCTAAAGTGTTTCAATACAGTCAAAGTCGTCATAGTCCGTCAAGTCAGGGGTTATAGTAAAGCGGTGGCAAGTTTACCATAACCTTAATAGGAGATTTGGAGGCAACGAGAAAACTGCATGTTTGACACTGATTTTTACTTTCACTACACTTGTGCACTTTCACAGAACTAAATTGAATAACATTCCACCAGAATTATACAATTCAACTCGGGTTACATCTAAGTTTCATGAAAATAAAACTGCAGCACGACATGTTGTTAACTCGTTCCCGCCAAAACCCCTTTTTTAGGTTATTGTTGTTAATTCGAATTTTGGTAGATTTTTTTTAAATAAAAGTAATTCAAACTTAGAACAGTCGATAAAATTAAAAAATAAGTATAATCTTAAGGTTAATGACCTCGCCGTGTAAGTAACAGCTGATTTTCAGGTAAATATAACCTCCAAATTTCCAAAAGACGTAGAACAAAAGTTAATAGGATACCGGCGCTCTCGCCATACAAACGTAGTCGACTGTTTCCTTCCTGGATAATGACACTAGCACAAATACCCTATAACTATATCTTGGTTTTTTCATTTCTTAATTATCACAGAAATTAAGATTTAAAAAACAATACATAGTGGCATGGTCATGGCAGTTACAAGTTTTATGCAATAAAAATATTTGCTCTAGTGTCTTTATCCAGGGAGAAAACAGTCGACTACGTTTGTATGGAGAGAGCGCTGGTACCCTTTCCTCTTAAGGTGCACAGAATTAGCTCTCAACCACTTACTCATAAGTATAGTTACCAAAATGTTTTTGTCTCAGGATTTTTTTTAAATTCTTAGTGATTATATTTTGTCAGTTTATTTATATGTTTACTAGCTTTTGCCCACGACTTCGTCCGCGTAGAAGTCGAAAATAGACCAAGTAATCACGTTGTCCCATACAAAATTTGCCCCCCTTTTTCACCCCCTAAGGAGTAAAATTTCGGAAAATCCTTTCTTATCGGATGCCTACGCCATACAAAGAACACACCCTCCAAATTTCAGGTCTCTACGATCAGCGGTTTAGGCTGTACGTTGATCCGTCAGTCATTAGATAGATAGATAAATTCTTTATTGTAAACACCATTTTCAAATAACTTTAAATAAAAACAAAACTTAAGTCTCTACAAAGGGCGGTCTTATCGCTCAAAGCGATCTCTTCCAGGCAACCTTTCATTCAGGTTTCATTTTTTCATTTCATTATATTCAGGACAAAGAATTTTATATATATAGATCACAGTCATATGACTTGACCAAACGGTGCAGTGTTCAATCCAAAAACAACTCCTTATCTTACTTATCAACGGACAAGTTTTATCGCTACTACGTACTAATTCTATTACTGGTTATAGAAAAAATACTTTAAGGCGCTCTTCCAGTACCGTGTGTAGGTATTCACATTATCTTAGCCCCCGCTCTCAAAGACGTAGCGTGCTGCGTGCTAACTGTTATATTTGATCGATATGCAAAACATTTTAGCATTATTATCCACAAATATAGTTCCTAGAGGTCAAAACCTATCATTTGATTCATTTTTAGAAACAAACGTTAACTATTTTTGAATAAAACCCGATAAACGATCTAATAATTCTCTGTTTTCTAACATTTTTTTATCGAACGAAGTTGTTCATATCATGTTTTAACCACAATAAACAAAAATATGGTTATTAAACTACAATATCCATTTATATCCAAAAAACAAAAAAAGAGTATTTGATTACTTAGAGTTGCTTAAAACAAAGGTCGATTTTGGTAGCTTTATAAGCACCTGGCCTTAAGGTATTTATCGGTTTGAGATGCTGACGATGTTAGAGCAAAGTAGGCGAGCACACGTGGCGAGGAGTGAAATATCTTTATTAGTAAGCTGATAAAAGGCCTAAAAATAATTTTTAGTGTGAAGAACCCACCTGAATAAGTAGATGCCGATAGGTTGTATGGACCCCTCGCTACTAGCTGTGCTACTCGGTTTCACCCGTGTAAGTTCCGATCCAGTGGGAATATCGGGATAAAAAGTAGCATATATGGTAATACAGATCCCTAGCTTTTACATACCAATTTTCATTGTGATCGGTTCAGTAGTTTTTGGGTGAAGGAGTAACAAACATACAAACACACACAAACTTTCACATCTCTATCATTACATATTAAAACAGTCCTTCGCCGCGTCTGTCTGTCTATTCGCTAAACTCAAAAACTACTGCACCGATTTTCATGCTGTTCACCAATGGATAGAGTGGTTCTCGAGGAAGGTTTTAGTTTATATATTAGGATTGCGTAAGGTCGTCGGTCGCTCATTTATGTGTTTTTTTTGACGTGATAACGTCTTATAAATCGATGAACACCGTACTGCACTCACTAAAAAGTGTTATGTTACAAGGTAACCATAGCAACGTATTTTCATCAATGTTTTTTTACGTGGAAATTCTTAAGAAATCGTTTTGTTGGGCGAATAATTTGATTCGATCCGGAACCTTGGCGCGTGAAAGTTATTTGAATAAATAAAATAGGTACCTACCTACGTACAGTCCGTTGACATCACCTCATTAGTCGTGAAATTTCCTTGCAGGCTTCAGTCTGACGTCATACATCAGCCATTGTACTGTAGTCAAGGAGCTCCCTATACAATTTGAGTGACTGTGTTGGTATCGTCTATCATTGGCACTATTAATCGAGTTATCTTAAATTCGGGATGCCAAATAAGGTATTTTTGACGTAATAACTTGGTGAGTGCATATCACAAAAAGTGTGACGTCATGCGTTATTGACAAATAACCATAGCAACGTTATTGACAAGTAACCATAGCAACGTATTGAAGTATACAAAATGGTAATGCCAACGATACAAAAGAGTTCTTATTAGACGTTATCACGTAAAATTATCGTCTGTAAAAATAAACCGACTTTACAGACAACCATTTTTTCATTTAATCATTCAGTACAAGTCTTAAAATTTAAATTACAAAACACGATAATCATAAAAATGTCACTTTAAAATTAAACACAACAGGCACAAAGAACATGAAGTTTCCTAAATGGGAGGTCTAGGATCATAAAGATAGACCGATAATAAAACCATCTGCTTTTAAAACGAAAAGAAATTCGAAGACCAAGAGACTGACGACTTGGGGCACTACCGATAATGATATTTAATGCCAAGCAGACGGTACCAACATGGTCACATTAATCATATAAGGAGCTCCCTAACTAATAAACTTCGATGAAAATTATGTGAGGAAAAAGACGTCAGCGAAGTAGTTACTATGGAAAGTGTTAACAAATGTTCCTATTTCGTGCTGTAGGTAGACTGTTAAGAGACTGACTGTAGGTATAGACTGTTAAGAGACTAACTTAATGCAGATGACTTACACGTAACTAACTGGGTTATTGGTTATTATTAAAGAAAACGGACGGAAAGCGCAGCGCGGGACGACCTCCGACTAGATGGACGGACGACTTAATTAAGGTCGCGGGAAGTCGTTGGACGCAAAGAGCATGCGACCGATCGCTCTGGAAGTCTTTGGGGGAGGCATATGTTCAGCAGTGGACGTCCTGTGGCTGATATGATGATGATGATGATGAAAGAAAACGGCTTTTGTTCTACGAATTTAGGAAATTTCAACATTTTTTTTCAAAAATTTTGAGGTTACCGTTACCTCTAACCCTTTTCTAATATAATCTATACATCTATCTACATCTACACTAATATACCTAATAAAAAGTAAAGATGTTTTCATTTGTAACGAAGAGGCTCCGAAATTACTGGACCGATTTTGATGAAACTTGGTATAAAACAATGAGCTAAGATCAATTCAATTTGAATTGTTTGAATTGAATTGAATTGAATGAGCTAAGAGCTCTTTTTTATCATGATATTCCCACGGAGTCGGGAGTTACGCGGGTGAAACAGGAGCGCTGCTTGTTCTTAATGATATTAAAAAGAGGAAAGGTTATTTACTTTTTGTTTGTAACGAATAGGCTCCGAAATTACTGGACCGATTTTGATAAAAATTGGTATGAGGATACATTGATTCATTGGGAGTAATATAGGGTCCTTTTTATCCCGATATTTCCACAGGAACGGGAGTTACGCGGTAAAAGCGCGCTGCTAGTTACCAATAACCCTGTATTGAGGAGTTCGATTGAAGCAATCTGAATTGATAACGAGATAAGCAACAATAGATTGCTTTAACAAGTTGATCCAATGTCATAAATTTAAACCATGTTGAGTCGGATTTCGTGACACTAAGTCAGGGAAGGGACTTTTAAAAATAAAACCCCCGGGTGGGGACTTTTCAAAAAAGGTAGGTTTTAATGAGTAGCTGACTCACATACTACGCAGTGGTTTAGCTAATGCTCTGAACAAATGTATGTGATTCTGAAATAAAATTTGTGCGATTTTGTCCTAGCAGGTACAAAATAATGCGACAAAAAATTACTGTTGTTTGGTGTACTTCTAGCAATATGTATCTATTTACGTGGAAAAAACATTTTAGGCTAAAGTTTCAAATTTCTGATATATGATGACCGGGCAGGGGCTCTATTTTTAAATCGGTCGTGTGACATAGCTTCGTCCTGAAAAAACTGGCGGGAACTGGCTTCCATTTTTATTTATTTTAAACGTTTTTATAAGTATTAATTTTGTTATTTTATTATGTTTTTGTGTTCAGTTTAATGTGGTTTTTCATTTATGATTGTGTATTTTGTGTAAATAGCATTTTCTCGACAAACCTTGTTACAAAAACTATAATACAAATCTCGAACTTGGCGTCATTTCCCAGTGTTGGATAAACTCATTAATAAAAATCTCTTTGGTAACTAGGTACCGACGTATTTGAGTATTGAATACAAAATAGCAAAAACCTAAAAACATTACATAATGTAAAACCTCATTAGTCCCAACCTTGTAAGAGGATCAGGTAGTATGGAGTCTCTCATTCACTCTCGTTATTAGGAAGATTTTAATATATTATTCATTATTAAAAAGCACAGTGTTTACCTCCGGTAAAAGACTCATTTCGTCAATGGAACTATTAGCGCCCTTGCTACGCTCGGACGCCAAACTCGGTCTCGGGATTAAATGAGTGACTTTCACCCCTAGGGTAACAATGTACTATTTCTATTAAAATAATACTGAAATATAGATCTTATCGTGTGACAAGGGATTTGCAAAATTAAAGGACTATGCCAATATCTAAAGAGGCCCTTTGTGAATTAATTTACCTTAATGTTAGCCAAGTTTCAACGTAGCCCTAGGACCTATAATTTATTCTGCCGCCGCCATTTTAGGGTAAACAAAAATCAAGTTAATAATTAAATGTGTAACTGTTCCATATTAGATAGATAGATAGATAAACACTTTATTTTTACAACACACAAAACATTGAAAATAACAAACAGGACGAGAAAGCTTATTGACTACGAAATTGTACAAAAAAGCGACCTTATCGCTTAAAGCGATCTCTGCCTGGCAACCTTAGGATGGAGAAGGTCTGTTTAGCTTAACTGGTAGGTCGTGTGGTGTAAGAAACAAAGTTAATAAGCAAAATTAATAATTATTTATAATTAATTTTTAAGCGAATTATTGAGGCTTCTGCTGATATTCAGCGCTTACAGTCATCTGTAGCATTATTAGCTGAGCTTACTCGAGCTATGTTGTGGCAGAATTGTATATCGTCGGTCTGCAGTGAAAACCTCGTATGTGTATAGAACTAAAGTTTACAGGAGGTGAGTAAAACTGACTAGTGGAAAAATTAAAAAAAGAGTGTAATTTTTGTTTCGTTTCATTGAAATGCTAAAATGAGTAGTGTGCCCGATTTGAACAAAAAAATGGATTTTGGAAAAAATCCGGTTTTCTTGCTCACGGATTGATTTCTTGCTTGATTTAAAGCAAAGCACTATGGAGTAACTTTCTTCCTTTCCTTTTTTAACACCGTGAATTTCAATGAAATACGAAGCATGTTTTCCATCAATTCTGTTAAAGAATGTCGAAGAATAGCATGAACTTGATTGAACCAAGGAATCAGGTTGTCCCATACAAACTTTATCCCCCCTTTTCACCCCCAAAGGGGTAGAATTTCTAAAAATCCTTTCTTATCGGATGCCTACGTCATACAAACGCACCTTCCAAGTTTCAGTTTGTAAACTCAATTTGTAAAAGGTTTAAATAGGAACACAAAATAAACATGAGTCAAAGAGTCCATTCTCACACTCCGTAATCCATAAATGACAAACGACAAATATTTCTTAAGTACTTTTTTTTTTTTTTTTTTTTTCTTTTGTTATGGCTTCGCACGTGTGCATTTAGCCAGTGTCAAGTTATATTTTGCATCAAATTATGACCAGATTTTTCATAAATCGGGCCTAAAGTGTTTCAATACAGTCAAAGTCGTCATAATCCGTCAAGTCATGGGCTATAGTAAAGCGGTGGCAAGTTTACCATAACCTTAATAGGAGATTTGGAGGCAACGAGAAAACTGCATGTTTGACACTGATTTTTACTTTCACTACACTTGTGCACTTTCACAGAACTAAATTGAATAACATTATACCAGAATTATACAATTCAACTCGAGTTACATCTAAGTTTCATGAAAATAAAACTGCAGCACGACATGTTGTTAACTCGTTCCCGCCAATTGTTATATACTTGAATGGATAAATCCAATCAATTGTCATCTGAATTGGTTATAGTATTGTTGGTTTGATAACTCAATATACATTGTACTATTATGTATTCTGAGAGAATCCGTATGTAGGAGTCCATAATTGGAACACTATTGAAACGTATAGTGTAAGATCCCTGTATAGGACGACCTGCACCGAGCTGGTTAATGGATGCGAATATCAAATTAAATAGGTCAATAATAGTAGATTGCGATACAAGTGTGGTAAATTAATTATTGCATAGAGGCGGTTTATGACGCGCGAGCGGAACGCGAGTGCGTTTATTAAGCCGAGACGGTATCGTATGACGTTCTTTATCACAATTGCAAATAAAAGAAAAGACTTGAAAATAAAAGAAAATAATAATTAACAAAATATTTGTGATAAGTCTATGTTTATTATTTTTAGGCAATATTTTTACATTAATTATACTCCCGAAAGGCCAGGCAAAATACTTTTAACCTATACAGTCTCGTTTGAGATACATATATTTTTTAGGGTTTTTTCCATTTGTTTTTGCGTCGGGGGTTAAAAACAGAATACAGTGGTACGGAAAAAAAATTAAGTAAAGAAAAAACAAAAAATAAACCTAACTCAATTTTTAATCGTTTTCTAAATCATTATCGACTTTAGAGACAACCAGTTTTGCTAGCTAAAAAAACTCTTTAGTACCTACCTTTTTTATACATCAAAACAGTATAACCCAGATAAATTAAGAATGTTTCACCTACCTAACATGTAATTAGCAGTAAGATACGTATTTAACTTATCGGGATAACTTTATAGCACTAGTTGGCAATGTAAATAACTTTTGTCATTTTTTTGGGAATCTGTCCTTCATCTATGCCGCCATTGGCTCAGACCATAAATATTTCCTAAAAATATCATTCATTAGTAATCTTAGAGTAAATACGGATTACCTTGTATAAATATTTTACTGCCTACTATAAGAAGTGGTTGCTTCACTAAATTTACTTAATGATAAATGTAAATATTTTAAGAAGGTTGTGTAGTTGCTATTAAAACTATCAATAACTAGCAGCGCCCCGCGGTTTCACCCGCATTACTCTCGATCCCGTTGAAATATGGGGACAAAAAGAAGCCTATCGGTTTAAAATCGGTTTAGCAGTTTCGGAGCCTTTTCGTTACAAACAAAAAAAAATATTAGTGTAGATTAAATGAAGAAGTTAAGATGTAGAAACTGGACGAAAAACATTCTAGTAATAGCAAAATATGTACTAAATATGAAATTACAGGTCTAAATGAAATTAACTAGTCAAGTTCAATTAGCTAGCTAAACAATTTATAAAGGTGAATAAAAAATACCGTAATGGAAAAATATGTGATTTCTGACCAATCTATTAGTCAGAAATTTGCTTAACTTTAAATATTATGTGTAGTCTACATCCACCCATAATTGAACCAAATTTTTTATATAAAATGTCGTAAATCGAGATTGGTGTTGCCTAGTGGTAGGTACTTGGACTTTCATTCCGAAGGTCACGGGTTCAAATTTCGACCGTGCAGCAATGGATTTTTTAAGGAAAACTTTGTGTGCTAATTGCTATTACAGTGAAGGAAAATATCGTGATGAAACCCGCGGCTTATTTGTCTACAGGTATTGACCAGTTCTTTCCTCTAGACACGATCGACTAAGCTGAGTGGGTAGTAGGAAGAGCTTGACCATCGGCAAATACTCCATACTCATGCAAAAAGGACCCAATTGTTGCGAAAAAAGTCCGTAAACAAGTACAATATGTAAATATTTTCGGAAAAAGGTCAAAATCTAAAAGGTACACGGATTAAAGGTATGGCCGTTAGGAATGTTTCAACTTTCCCAATTTTGCGTATAATGCTTGGAACAATGGAGGTGACAGGGATATTAACCACATTTTGCTTTATTTATGATACCTATTAGATATAATTAATTCAACCATATATCTTTACTAATAGGTATAATAAGGAGAGGCTATTTGGTTTTTAGATTTTTGTTTGTTAAGGCGCTCTTCCAGTACCGTGTATAGGCCCATACATTACCTTAGCCCGCGCTCTCAAAAAACGTAGCGCGCTGCGTGCTAACTGTTATATTTGATCGATATGCAAAACATTTTAGCATTATTATACACAAATATAGTTCCGAGAGGTCAAAACCTACCATTTGATTCATTTTTAGAAACAAACGTTAACTATTTTTGAATAAAACCCGATAAATGATCTAATAATTCTCCGTTTTCTAACATTTTTTTTATCGAACGAAGTTGTTCATATTATGTTTTTAACCACAATAAACAAAAATATGGTTATTAAACTACAATATCTATTTATATCCAAATAACAAAAAAAGAGTATTTGATTACTTAGAGTTGCCTAAAACAAAGGTCGATTTTGGTAGCTTTATTAGCACCTGCCCTTAAGGCTATTTAAGCAGCCAAACGCAACGCGCCAGAAATACCCGTCGCTTACAGCTAACATTGTTGATTGTAACGAATGTGTTTTGTTTTTCTCAAAAGTGCTGAGATGGAATTGTAGGTGAAACTTTAACCGATATTTTGGTGTAATTTTAGACGAAAATTTCTTGTCATTTCAAAGCTAGACTAGTTTTAATTCTTAATTTTAGGATAGCTTTAAAACTATAAGAATTTTTTGGCATAACGTCACACCAAAATATCGGTTAAAATCTCACCTACAATTCCATTTTAGCACTTTTGCGAAAAACAAAACACATTCGTAACAATCAACATTTTTCACCAACAAAGGCGACCGGTGCCGGTAGTAACTATTTAGTAGGCTGTGTAGCAAGGTCGTTGGTGTATAGCCCCCTTAATAGGTTCTGAAACCTGAAAACTCTATACCTACCAAAACTTGTGTCAATAAAATGGCGGATAGAGTTTTGGCGGGAACGAGTTAACAACATGTCGTGCTGCAGTTTTATTTTTATGAAACTTAGTTGTAACCCGAGTTGAATTGTATAATTCTGGTGGAATGTTATTCAATTTAGTTCTGTGAAAGTGCACAAGTGTAGTGAAAGTAAAAATCAGTGTCAAACATGAAGTTTTCTCGTTGCCTCCAAATCTCCTATTAAGGTTATGGTAAACTTGCCACCGCATTACTATAGCCTATAGCCTATAGCATGACTTGACGGACTATGACGACTTTGACTTTTTGGAACACTTTAGGCCCGATTTATAAAATTTGATGCAAAATATAACTTGACACTGGCTAAATGCACAAGCTGTGCGAAGCCATAATTAATAGAAAAAAATGGCGGATGGGCCTGACAGATCTTGTCAAAATATGCAAATTAATTTCATTATTTTGTTTTAAATGTCCATTGATAAAATTGATGATAAAATGCTGATGATTAAAGCATTTTTATATCGTTTAAATGTTTTTCATTTATCATATCGGTTAGAGTTGGGATTTTTGTTAGGTATTTTTAAATCAGGTAGTAATAGGATCGGGTAGAGTGGGGATGAAGTCAATTGGAACGCTTCCTTTGGTTTTTCTGCAGCCACAAAAGGAGATCGGGTCGGAAAAGTTTTTGTTTAACTGCCGTCTTCCTACCTTCACTCGCGTCTTTCAAAGGTCTCCGTGTATTTGGGGTTATTTGAATCATGAGCGTATAGGTATCTTCTAGGAAAGCGTGCTACATCTTAGACCACATCGTTACTTACCATCGTGTGGGATAGTTGTAAAACGCTAACCTATTTAATAAAAACTCGCGTAACTCCCGATCCCGTGGAGATATCGGGATAAAAGTAGCCTGTTTTACTCTTAATGAACAAGTGTATCCTCATATAAAGTTTCATAAAAATCGGGAAAGTAGTTTCGGAGCCTATTCATTAAAAACAAAAAATATTTCCTCCGTATAATCTTCTTTATACAATGTGTTTTAGCGAAGGGGTTTTAATACGAAAGGAGGATGTTCTAGACATGCGACAGGCGAACAACTTTTGTTCTACGACTTTTGGAAATTCGAAGTTTTTCGATAAGTCTGAGGAAATTATTACTTGAAAATCAGCTGCTTCATACAAAAGCTTCGAACAAAATGTTTTGTATTAAAACCCCTTAGCTGAAACAAATCTATACTAATATTATAAAGCTGAAGAGTTTGTTTGTTTGTTTGAACGCGCTAATCTCAGGAACTACTGGTTCGAATTGAAAAATTCTTTTTGTGTTGGATAGTCCATTTATCGAGGAAGGCTATAGACTACTTTTTGATATTCCCACGGGATCGGGACTTACGCGGGTGAAATTGTGGAGCATAGCTAGTTGTATATATAATTCTACTGTACGTGTGTATGTCACTGAACTCCTCCTAACGATTGGATCGATTTGAATGATTTTTTTGTATGCGTTTGGGTGGCGCCCTGGATGGTTTAGATTCACAAATCAGCCCGGTTTTTTTTAATGACAAAACATCGTTTGCCGGGACAGTTAGTATTAGTATATATACAGGGTTATTGGTAAGTATACTAGCAAGCCGTTCAGGGCTACTACTGTGCACCTTAACAAACAACTTTTGTTCTACGACTTTAAGAAATCCGAAAAAAATATGAAAATTTTGATGTTATGTCAATTCGAAAAACAGCAGATATTTTAAAACAAAGGTCATTCAGACTAAGAACAGTAGATAAAACTTAAAAAATAAGTAAAATTTTAAGGTTAATAACCTCTCCGTGTATGAAAGAGTTGATTTTCGGGTAAACCTAAATACAAAATTTTCAAAAAAAAAAAACGTATTTCCAAAAGTCGTAGAACAAAAGTTGTTTGTTTAGGTGCACAAAAGTAGTCCTCAACGGCTTGCTAGTATAATTACCAATAACCCTGTATAGAAAAAAACCCAAAAAACACCTATGTTTTAATAAAATTACCAGTCCACCTAGTCAGAAGTCGTCCCGCTACCCTGCTTTTGCCGGTACGTGGTCTCCAATCTAGAAATCTTCGGAATAATTATTACGATTATAATGCCCCAACTATTTTTAGCACAAATAGGTCATCATCGGATCCGTTTTAGCGAGAGCAAACAGACAAAACTTTCGGATAGTTTAATATTAGCACATCTATTTATGTAGTATAGCCTTGGAACAGTTCAAACAAGCATCAAAGAGTTGAAATCAATTTTTCGATGGTTGTAAATGAAAGGTGATTATTGATGTTTTACAAACAAACTGGCTTAAATGTACTTATAACTATGTTAAACTGTAATTAAAATGAAATAATTGGACGTGTTCTTTGTTTCGGATAAGAAAGGATTTTCGGTTTTTTAGGGGCAAAGTTTGTATGGGACAACGTGATTCCTTGGTCCATTTTCGACTTTTACGCGGACGAAGTCGCGGGTAAAAGCTAGCCTATACTAATATTATAAGCTGAAGAGTTTGTTTATTTAAATGTGCTAATCTCAGGAAATAGCTGGTTCGAATTGAAGTCCGGAAGTGTTTGCTTCTCAAGCCATTCCATCTCCATGATGAATCCAGTGAAAACATCCTAATTAAAAAACGACATTAATTTCCTTTAAAATATCCTTTTTTAAAACAAATTATACCCTTCTCAGGGACATCTTGATCTTGTTTACTTTAATTAATCTCTTAAATTTCGGGTTATTTCCGCTATTTTTACTTTGTATTTAGGAATTAGGTCGACCAGTTCCCACATCGGTAAATTTGCAATTTTTGATACTAGATCCTTTTATTTACGAAATAAATATTGTCATTTGAGGCCGAATAGGTCCCTAAACAATTAACTTCATTTTTTACCCTTTTTTCTTCGTACCTAAATAATGTGCAATGTATTTATTAAGTATTTTGAGTAATTGATACCTGAATCTGAGTTAAAATAAAATATTGCTAAAAATGATAAACATAATCTTAATTTAAGACCAGTTGCTAATAAAGCTACCAAAATCGACCTTTGTATTCTTTGTAAGCAACTCTAAGTAATCATATACTCTTTTTTTGTTATTTGGATATAAATGGATATTGTAGTTTAATAACCATATTTTTGTTTATTGTGGTTGAAAACATGATATGAACAACTTCGTTCGATAAAAAAAAATGTTAGAAAACAGAGAATTATTAGATCGTTTATCGGGTTTTATTCAAAAATAGTTAACGTTTGTTTCTAAAAATGAATCAAATGATAGGTTTTGACCTCTAAGAATTATATTTGTGGATAATAATACTAAAATGTTTTGCATATCGATCAAATATAACAGTTAGCACGCAGTACGCTACGTCTTTGAGAGCGGGGGTAAGGTAATGTGAATACCTACACACGGTACTGGAAGAGCGCCTTAAAGTAATCTACTCGTACCTAGACCAACCATCGGTAGACCAAATTAAAAAAGTTAAAGAAGTTTTTGAGAGACCAAGGTCTTTTATTTTTGTCCTTAGTGATCTATACATATAAAATGCTATGTCCTGAATGACTGACTGACTGCCTGACTGACGGACCGCACAGCCTAAACCGCTGATTGTAGAGACCTGAAACTAAGAGGGTGTGTTCTTTATATGACGCAGGCATCCGATAAGAAAGGATTTTCCGAAATTCCTCCCCTAAGGGGGGGAAAAAGAGACAACGTGATTCCTTGGTCCAATCTTGACTTTAACGCGGACGAAGTCGCGGCAAAAGCTAGTGAGTAAATAAAACGATTTAATTATTTATTAGCTACTGAATTACTCCCAAAGAGTCAATGTATCTTTATACCCAGTTTCATCTTAATCGGTCCAGCCGTTTCGGAGGTAATTCGTAACACACAAAAGCAGAAAAATCTTTTCTCTTTGTAAATAATGTTTCTGTAGATTTTGTTATGAAAAGTCAATTATTTTTTAACCAGACTTTACCAAAAAAAAATGTTTATTTCATACTGAAGATCCATATGGGTTAGTAAAAACAATAAACCTTAAAAACTTAATGGCCGACTTAAACTTTTTTTTATTTTATATTGTTATTTCATTTTATGTATGGGTTGTGACTTTAGTTGTTTCGATATTTATTTTAATTCACAATGTAGATCTTATTTCAAATAAATGCATTTTATTTTACTTATTAATTTATAATGGAAAGTTAATTAATCATGTGAACCATGCGCAGGTAATTTTAATTAGTAGAATAGACCTAGTCTTTTTTACCGAGACTTCAAAAAAGCAGGAGGTTCTCGTATTTTTCTTTAAATGTATTTGACAAAATCTTTACGTAACTGTTTTCAACCTTCATTTAATTTTCCAAAGAATCTTTTCCTTTTCACTGTAATTGAGTTCAGATTCTACTTACTGATACTTTCTTTACTTTGATTTCAAATCAAGGCTTACTTCAAAGTATTAACGACTAGCATCACCTCGCGGTTTCACCCGCGTAACTACCTAACTCGTGGGAATATCGGAATAAAAATTGATAATTACACTCCCAATGAATTAATGTATGTTCATAAAAAGTTTCATCAAAATCAGTCAAGTACTACTACTATTCAATTCAAACTAACAATTTTTTTTTCGTTTGATACCTAATATTATAGGGTACTCCGTGGCTAACCTAACCTAACCTAATCCGTGGAAATATCGGGATTAGAAGTAGCTATGACACACCCAATTAATTAATATATCTTCATAGCAAGTTTTAACAAAATCGGCCCAGTACTTTCGGAGTCTATTCAATTCAAACAAACAAATATTTCTTGTTTATAATATTAATATAAATGACGTCACAAGTCCAGTAACTGCTACCTACTCTTACAAGAGTAAGTTTTAAACACAAAACTCTTATATCGATAAAACACTTGACTCGAAAATAAATATCTTATCATAACGTTGATGTTTCGAAATCCACCGATGACAATACACGTGATAGTATGGGATCTCTTTAAGAATGACCTTGACCGAGCTAAATAATGGATGAAAAGTATTTAATACTTTATTTAAGGAGGTAGCTGTCCCGGCAAACGTTATTTTGCCATTTACAAAAAAAATTAAAGGAAACAAAACAAAAAATAGATAGTCGCCGATTCTCAGACCTACTGAATATGCATAAAAAATTTCATAAAAATCGTAACTAACAGTGTGACACGAGAATTTGATACATTAGATAGGGATCATCATCATCATCATATCAGCCATTGGACGTTTACTGCTGAACATAGGCCTCCCCCAAAGACTTCCAGAGCGATCGGTCGCATGCTCTCTGCTTCCAACGACTTCCCGCGACCTTAATTAAGTCGTCCATCTATCTTTTCTGAGGCTTTCCGGGATAGGGATATTTCATACAAATCAGTTCAGCCGTTTAGGTGGCGTAACTAACTCCGCGACACGAGATTTTTTTATATATGGATAGATTAAATGGGTCCATAAATGTATTGCAAATGGGTTGACTATGAAATTTCAATCCAGAATCCATACTAATATTATAAAGCTGAAGAGTTTGTTTGTTTGTTTGTTTGTTTGTTTGAACGCGCTAATCTCTGGAACTACTGGTCCGATTTGAATGATTCTTTCAGTGTTGGGTAGTCCATTTATCGAGGAAGGCTATAGGCTATATATTTTTTTTCTAAATTAGGGATCCGTAATAAAATTGCTATTTTGTAACACAAGGTGTAAAATCGAAAACCTATTTTTGCGTGCGCTGCAAAAACTATTGACAATAGAACAAAATGATGTACTACGGGTTTGTAAATCCCATTAAAACCTACAAAAAAGTCAGCGAGAACATATATCATGGTATCATGGTTTAATCACAATAACCGATTTTGTGTTCAAAATAATAATTAAATCGTCTGAAGAAAAAAACTACGTTAAATATGTATCGTAATATTAAATCTTTATCAAAATTAAGCATTATGTTATCAAGAGTATTTATGTAGAAGTAAAATACTTTTTGTTTCATCTCAATCGGATATTTCGTTTAAAAGTTATCACGTGTGTAAGATGTTAAGAGTTGGTACCTATTAATGAGTTATGGGCCATAGAGTTTTTTATCAACATAAAATCCTGTAAGTACCTAATAATCTTTTTCGAAATATATTTGTTGATGATTGTAAGTATAAGATCTTTGAAGAGTATCCTATCCTACTAATATTATAAATGTGAAAGTTTGTGTGTGTGTGTGTGTGTGTTTGTTACTCCTTCACGCTAAAACTACTGAACCAATTACAATGAAATTCGGTATGTAGATAGCTAGAGGCCTGGATTAACATATAGGCTACTTTCTATCCCGATATTCCCATGGGATCGGGACTTACGCGGGTGAAACCGCGGGGCGCAGCTAGTGATTGAATAATTATGAAAAAATAAATTTTAAAGACGTTTATCTGGTTTGGTTTGGTATAGAATTGGTTATTAATCAACCCAGTGAAATAGTAAAATTTTTTAGTCAACCCATTTGCAATATATCTATTGACCTATTTAATTTAATATAAAATAATTTTCGTCCATTATTCACCTCGGTGAAGGTCGTTCTTACAGGGATCTTAGACTATGATAACTGATACAAGATAAGTAATAATAGAAACTGAGGAATATTTTCATGAATCAATCTGTCAAATGATGAAAGAAATGATAAGGGTACATACGTTCGAAACCTTTCCGGCTATGGACCGCACATGCCCATTGAATTTATAAGAAAGCGTCATGACAGAAGAGTACTGATAAGCGGAGTTTCCGTAGCCACAAAAGGAGGACGGGACATTCTTGCTTACTTATTCCGCTGGCTCAGCGATCTAAAGTGGGCCCTCAGAAACAAGAGTCTTCCATCCCTCCCTGTCCTCCATTATTTCTTGGTAATTGTTGACTTGAAGTTCGGAGATTGGACATAAAGGTTCTTATTTTAGAGGTAGAGTTTTTAGGCATCATCTAAATAAGCGTACTACATCTTCGACAGCATCGTCCATCTATACATATAAAATGCTTTGTCCTGAATGACTGACCGACTGACTGACGGATCAACGCACAGCCTTAACCGCTGATCGTAGAAACCTGAACCTTGGAGGGTGTGTTCTGTGTGACGTAGGCATCCGATAAGAAAGGATTTTCTGAAATTCTACTCCTAAGGGTGTAAAATAGGGGCAAAGTTTGTATGGGACGACATGATTCCTTGGTCCACTTCAACTTCTACGCGGACGAAGTCGCGGGCATAAGCTAGTTACTTACTATCGGGTGAGACAGTGGTCAAAAGGTTACTAAAAATTAAGAATATCTGACCTTTAATATTAAAACCAGAAGTAGAGCGGACAACAGAAACTTTTGTAACAAAATTTTCATAGACTCGTTTTACTCGCTTCCAAGTGCAAAGGAGTCCTGTCACTTACTATGGGAGCTTTTGGTATCTGGCTATCATAATACAGGCATTTACTTAGCTTGGGGCTAAATTGCGAAATGTCCTGCAATAGATTTTTTACCTTGTAAAATTTTTCGAGGTATTCCTACAAAACCTTTGACGACCCAGTTGGCACAATGGTCAACATGCTGGACTGCCAAACGCAAGCGATTTCCGCCTCAGAGAAGTATATACGCTTAGATATTTGCCTGTGATCTGGTTGTTTATATGTATTAAGTATAAATTACAAAAAAATATATGTACGAGTAAGTAGTATATCCGTTGTCTAGCACCCATAACATAAGTCTAGTTACTTAGCTTGGGGCTAGATGGCGATGTGTAAAATGTCCTGCAATATTTATTTATATTATACAATAGTTATTTGATTGTCTGTTACAGTAATTACGGTAGCAAGATAATAAAACTATTTCATTGCATAATCTTAAATGTAAGACAATTTATTTTAAAACTGTGTTATGTAAACATTTTTATAACTTATCTGAATCACACTATCATATGAAAAACATTAAAAATAATTGCTATGAATTGTGAATGATAAGAATAATCGAGTTATCGTAAAACATTGGTAGGTAGGTACCGACTCCTTATGATTTTAGTATCAGCATTGTTTTGAAATTACTATAATTTTTATTATATATTAAATTGAATTAAGTTTTTTTATCACAGTTGCTTATGAAGTGAATAGAGTATTCAGAGTAGTATTCAGTGTCTAAATCTAAGGTTTAAATCCACATCTCGGACTATTCTAAAATGAATATTATTTAACAGCTTTTAGACTCATAATCCAACGTATTACGCACGCGTGCATTTTACATTACCTTGAAGTAACTAGTGTGTAAAAAGTTATCCAGATAAGTTAAATTGGTATGTAACTGCTAATTACATGTTAGGTAGACGAAACATTCTTAATTTATCTGGGTTATACTGTTTTGATATATAAAAAAGTAGGTTACCAACAAATAATTTTTTATGCTAGCAAAAATGGTTGTCTCTAAAGTCGGTTTATAAACGAAAATTTTACGTGATAATGTCTTATAAAACGATTAAAAATGGAGTTTTTTTTTGTTTTTGTTTACTATATTTTTTTTCCGCACCATTGTATTCTGTTTTTAGTCCCCGACGCAAAAACAAATGGAAAAAACCCTAAAAAATATTGTATGTCAAACGAGGCTGTATATTAATTAACAAAACAATATGCCTAAAAAAATTGTAAACATAAATTGTAACATTTTGTTAATTATTATTTTATTTTCTTTTCAAGTCTTTTCTTTTATTCGCAACTGTGATAAAAAACGTCGTATGATACACGTGTGGTTTGATCATTCCATCTAGGTTTGATAAACGCACTCGCGTTCCGCTCGCGCGTCATAAACCGCCTACCTGCAATGATCAATTTACCACACTTGTATCGCAATGTACTATTAACTACTTACCACGCTTATTTTTACTACTAGAGTTATTATACTTCTTTTGGGGGTTTATTTGGGGGTCTTTGAGCGTAAAGGTATCTTCCAGGAAAACGTGCTAGAATAACCATCGTTTTTATAAAAAAAAATATTTAAAATGCTTGGAACTGGCCGTATAGCTTGCTGACCATCCTTACTTGTGTTACTATAAGCCTACAAACGGAAGGTCTGAGCTTGCAAAAAAGTATACAGTAGTACAAATAGGGACATATAAAATGCTTTGTCCTGAATGACTGACTGACGGATCAACGCACAGCCCAAACCGCTGATCGTAGAGACCTAAAACTCTGAGGGTGTATTCTTTATATGACGTAGGCTTCCGATGAGAATGTATTTTCTGAAATTCTACTCCTTATGGGGTGAAAAAGGGGGGCAAAGTTTGTATGGGAAAACGTGATTCTTTGGTCATATCTACTTCAAATTTTCGACGTCTACGCGGACGAAGTCGCGGGCAAAAGCTGGTTAGTTAGAACAAATTAGACCTACCGTTAATTTTGTGTTTCATTAAGAATTTCCGCGTAAACAATCTAATATATTGCTAGTTATTACAACAGACGAATTATGAGCTATTCCAGCTTCTGAATATTTTGAAAGTTTACTGCACATACCTACCTATATACTTACATGTGTATGAAGGGGAATTTAATCTTGATCTTCTAGGTATGCTATGGCTTAATGCTTATAGGTATGCTAGCTCGTATATTAATTACGATTTAACCCTCCCAATATCAGGAGCCCGTAGTAAGTAATTATTTAGTGACTGGCTGAGCCCCGCAGCGGTTTCGCGGTGTAAGTTCCGATCCTTAGTCATTCAGTTATCTCATACATCGTTATCGGTTCAGCTTGCGAAAAAATACTGACATAAACACACTGCTTGCTCGCAGTCGCATTCCTCTATTATCAAATTAATTAACAACTTTTGTTCTACGACTTTGGAAATTCAAACATTTCGTTCGACGTTTTTGTATGAAACAGCTGATTTCCAAGTGAAAATTTCCCTCAGAATTATCGAAGAAAAGTTCGATGTTTCAAAAGTCGTAGAACAAAAGTCGTTCGCCTAGACTTCTGGAACAACCTCATTTCGTATTAAAACCCCTTCGCTGACATACATTGTATGCAACCTACCTTTCTTTCTGATATCTTTGCAAACAACATAGTGTCCTCCAATGGACAAACCAAAGAGGTTGCATTTCCTTACTCAATGGCAAAAACGAATTCGGTAGTTCCGGAGATTAACGCGTTCAAACCATGTTCAAACATGGTTCAAACAAACGAACTCTTCCGCTTTATGACATCATTGCAACCTTTTGGGCCTGAAATGATTTGTTTGATACACTTGTGCAGTATTTTAGTGACTTTATGCTTGATCATTACAGATTAAAAGGGATTATAACATTAGGTATCAACGTAGAAGCAGTACAGCGCTCTTCATGAACTAGACTTAAGTTACTAGACTTGAGTTATGGGTGCTAGACAACGGATATACTACTTACATACTTTTATTTTGTAAATATATAATTATAATACATAGAAACAACCAGACCACAGACAAATATTTAAGCATAAATACATGTCTGAGGCGGGAATCGAACCCGCAACCCTGTCTTTGGCAGTCCGGCATGGTGACCATTGTGCCAACTGGGTCGTCAAATAAATGATTATTATAACTTTTACGCCATATCTGCTTTACTTGTATCTCCCGCCTTATTCAGTAATTTATGTTTACATTTCACGTTTGTTTATTCAACGCAATAAAAGATAGGTTGTGAAATCATACGTCAAAACATACCTTCCTGAATCGTTATTTACGTATATTTTTCTGTAATTATCTTCCGCGGACATCTGTTTGACGCTAGTCTAGGTAGGTGTTGTTTTTGGAGTACCGTACCCAAAGGGTAAAAACGGGACCCTTTTACTAAGACTCTACTGTCTGTCTGTCTGTCACCAGGTTGTATCTCATGAACCGTAATCGCTAGACAGTTGAAATTTTTACAGATTACAGATGATGTATTTCTGTCGCCGCTATAACAAAAGATACTTAAAACAGAATATTATGGTACTGGACCTTTCGTTCGCGAGTCCGACTCGCACTTGACCGTTTTTTTTACAGTCAACTGGCAGATCGACATATATGAGGTCGATTCATACATTTTCATTATGGCGCCATCTGTCTGCCAGTTGATGAAACAATTGGTTATACTCTATCGGCTTATTTTTTTTCTTAGTTAGTTCCGAATCGTCGATAGATTGACGGGCATTATAGACACCGTTGTCTCTGGTCCTGTATTGGCGATGTATGGTCGAATAAGCTGAGAGGGTGTAGGTGCTGCGTAAACCTACTCGCCCTACAACATGTCCCAGTCATTACAGCACTTTAGATGTCTATACCAATATCAGATGTAAAGACCAAAATTATTGTTTCTCTTCAGCACTATGATACTTCGTGTTACCGTAATGATAACAACCTACGTGACTTTAGTTGCTTCATTTCAAATAATACTTTCAAATATTTGTAATATTGACCTTTGTGAGCGTGATCACATGAAAAAAACCCTCATGAGTTTCTTGTGCTTTCTTCTCATTGGTGGGCGCGTTCCGAAGGCACACATCCTAACTTGGTTTTTAAGACGTTTCTGTGTTATCTTTGTACAAATGTATTAAGCATCCAAAGGAATTATTTTTTTAACTTTGATTTTGTAGACCCCTTTTGTACCCATTCATTAAAAAAACTATAAAATCGTAAAACCTAGGTATAAAAATACTACTTGTAGAGTATTAGGAACAAACATACATACTGACAGAGAAAAGAAAATGTTTGCTAGACTTGACGCCCGTATTCACAAACGATACTAAAGTTGCTCTTGGATAAGTAAACGCATTGCGCTAAATGCGGCCCTATCATCATGGCGTATGGCATTAATTCTGCGTGGATCAAACCTCTACATAGTTCAGCCAGCTTGCGGCGGCAGTTGTGAATTAATGAACTTCCGACATTTCCGAGAAGTGCAGGTCATCCCTTTACCACATGGGAAAGGGTTTGGTTAGGTGCTCCGCAATGGCACTGTGGTGACTCTCTTAGTCCCCATTTATGGAGTTGGTGGTTAGTTTTCCCGTGGTTAGAAGGAAATTAGTCTTGTGAATGGTCAATTTTACTGCTCTCTTCATTCTAGTATATTATTTGCAGCTCTTTGTGTTCGCGAGTACTATGCAATCTCATAGGTTTAATTGTGAATACTGGTGTTGAAGCAGAGACGCTTTGCACGATCGGTCAATTAACACCATTCTAGTTGCTTAGATTGGGCGCTAATTGAAATTGCTCTTACGGAGAAGGAAAACATCGTGATGAAATCCGCGGCTTAGTAGGCTCCAGAAGTATTGACAAGTTCTCTCCTCTGGACATGGTCGACTAAGCTGACAGGGTAGTAAGTCCTGGGCAAGCCTACTCCATTCTCACGCAGAAAGGACCTAATTAAAAAGGATCCAATGGCGGAAAACAGCCTGTATACAAATACAAGTTGGGGCTAGATGACGTTATTTGCAATGCCCTGCAACATTAATTTATTAAAATAACGTTAAGTTTTAAGTACTAATTTTAAAAGCGAGAGCTTCGCAATTTGCACAATAAATTACGAAAAGCGTATACCAAGTAAGTTTGGTTGTGTGGCCGCAATATGATTTACTCGAGACATAATAAATCCACGCGTCAAATTAAATAAACCAATAAACTATTTTCATGTAAACTTTGCTTTATATTTAGAGCAAGATGTGAATTCTCAAAGGTGAAATATGATTGACGGTTTTGACTGTCTTTAGGTATGTTTGTTTAAAGTTATCAGTATAAATCTGAAGCGCTGCACGTTTCATTCGAAAGCATTAAACTAAACTGCCCCTAAATTAGATAAGATTACTTTATGAAATTGGTATTAGAATGTAACTTTTTTCTCTAACACAAGACTACTTTCTTTTTTGTTGGCTAATGTCAATTTCGTACAAAAAATAAATAAATAAAAGTCTGTTGATTAGTGATATAATGGTTTTGTACTTGTAAGTAAGAGTAAGTACAAAATTTTGTTAGAAAAAGTACAAAACCCGTAATTGGGTTTTCCAACAACAAAGTGTTGTTTAAGATTTTGATCTATAATAAAAGTTACATTTTTGATAGCAATTTATTTAAAAAAAAATATCTTTTCATTACTCATACTCCGAAAGTAGGTGTAAAGGTGCCTGAAGAGCGTGTAGAAAGAAAAACTTTCAGCCCTAGGGAGAAGCGCTTTCACTGACAGCTGTCATGTCAAATTATGGCTTCGCACGACGTGTGCAATATGCTTGTAGCCTGTATCAGTATCATTACGCATTAGGAACTTCAAAAACCTAACCTCCTTGCTTTGCAAAACACTATAAGGTTGAGACCAAAGAGGTTTTACTTTATATAACCTCTTTGGTCTTAACCTTGTAAGAGGATCAGGTAGTATGGAGTCTCTCATTCACTCTCGTTATTAAGAAGAATTTTATGTATTATTCGTAATGAAAAGCACAGTGTTTACCTCGGGTGAAAGACTCATTAAGTCCCTCGAACTATTAGCGCCCTCGCTACGCTCGGGCGCCAAACTCCGTCTCGGGACTCAATGAGTGACGTTCACACCTAGGGTAACAATGTACTATTGGTGTTCTCCATGATCACAGAAAACTTGAATCCAATAATTTTCATTGTGTTTGATCACTTTGTCATTATTGAGTTGCCATAACTTTTATAACTATGTAATATGAATAAATCAAAACGTAATTGAAATAAAATCTCATAGTAAAACCCAGTAGAATCTTAGACAGGTCATGGTTATGGTCTGGTACTCCAATATTTTGTGGTTGTGATCATACTACTTCTAGTTATTTAATAACTAACTAGTTATTTAACCCATAACACAAGTCTAGTTACTTAGCTTGGGGCTAGATGGCGATGTGTGGTATATCCTGCAATATTTATTATTATTATTTGTTTGTTATATGTCCTATATCACGGGACTATGGAGTCCCGGACCTTTGAAAGGCATGCGTGGGGCAGAAGCCAACACGTAGAGGCCCTTTACAATAACAAGTTTAATGGCAAAGTATGATGTGGACATCAAACCGGCGATTATCCCTTTTATTATTACAATATTATTATTATTAATCGAAATGATAATTACGCCTTAAAAAAGTGGACCCGTAATAGTTTTACAATCTTAAATAAGGCCTTACTATGAAACGATTTCGAAATTATTAGTATTAGCTTCAAGTGACCAAAAATCAGGCTGTTACTTTGGCCACCGAATCGGCCGGAATTGCCATCCAAAGAGGCAAAGCAGCCTTTTGGCCACCTAACTTATTTAGTTTTTTTGCAATCTTTGTAAATTGGGTTTTATAAATTCAAACTTACATTTTCAAATAAATAACACTGAATTATTTTGTTTCAGATCCGACTCCGAAATGTGAATTCAAAACCAACAAAATGTATAGATAACTAATCACAATGAAAGTGCGACTGTGTGTTGTGTTACTGTGTTTTGTGTTCAATTATGTGTGTGCTCAGAACTGCCGCAAGGATGACACTCGGCTCAGAGAGTGCGATAGTGATCTATCCCTGTGTGATAGTAGCAACAATTGTAAGATACGGGCCGCTTTATTGCTACCCAAGAATACGACTTACGACGCCTGTTTATCTGCAGTGAGTATTAAAATTTCGAGCTTTTGTTATGATGACTGAACAATAACACTTTAACGACAAGCTTTTTATTACAACAACATCTAGACCTAATTATAAATGCGAAACTTGTCTGTTACGTCTGCTACATCTTTTTCGTAAAAGCATAAATAAGGTTTTTAAGGTTTCGTATTGCCCGCATCCGTAGAATTTAGCCCTAGATTTTTGAAACGAAGTTCCTTTTGCGCGTTGCGGAAGGAACTGGTACGCGGGTGAAACCGCGAGATGCAGCTCGTATAGTTATAATTCTCTTGACGTCAAATCCTTTACCTTTTGACGACCTCTACACCACAGTGGGCGAACACCTAGACTAAACAAAGCTTATTGGTCTGTTTACGAAACCGAAGGCAATAAGCTGGAATTTGTAGTAGTTATTCTATCCGCTATCTGGCACCTATATATTTACAAGGCAACCAAGCAACTAGGCTTTATTAGTTTTGGCTTCAAGCGACCAAAAGACTGGCTGCTGGCTTGGACATAGCTGATAAGGATAATGCTATCCAATGAGGCAACACAGCCTTTTGAGCACTCTTCCTTATGGTCTTTTATTTTAAGTTATGAATTTCAATTGTTATGCACAGACTATACTACAAATTGTAAAATAAAAAGAAAGTAGGTAATATAATTTTTGTTAGACACTAGCTGCGCCCCGCAGTTACTCGCGTGTAAATCCCGATCCCGTGGGAATATAAAAAAAGGATTTTTTCAATTCGAACCAGTAGTTCCTGAGATTAGCGCGTTCAAACAAACAAACTCTTCAGCTTTATAATATTAGTATAGATTGCAACAAACTAGATGATGCGAAAAAATCCTTTCCACGATACCTAAGTATTTTTAAGATTTCGTCCTTGGATTTTTCAGAAAATTATAATGAGTGTTTCGTTATGGATTACAAATCTGAAAATCATTAGGTACACTGGCTGCATAATTGCAGCCCTCGGTAGAGTTAAAAAATTACTATTATTGGAATGTTTTCATTCTTATTATTTTTGTTTAATTTAATTGATGAGTTAGAAGGCTTTAAACTTCACCTAACGCAGGTTTCTAGAATCTTGCTCGTGTTAAAAACATTCTTATAACAGCCGTTTCGGAGCTCTACGGTGGGTCTGAAATTATGCAGCCGACCGTACCTCTTATAACTACGTACTACTCTACGACATCTCTTTTATCAAATAACGATAGTCCGTTCAGGCATAACCTTTTTCTTTCTTTATATATTTATCTGCT
This sequence comes from Idaea straminata, assembly GCA_951213275.1. Taxonomy (NCBI): domain Eukaryota; kingdom Metazoa; phylum Arthropoda; class Insecta; order Lepidoptera; family Geometridae; genus Idaea; species Idaea straminata. The sequence goes on from OX577862.1 coordinate 3,621,936, forward strand.
GTAGTTTGTAGAAATCTCAACTTTCACTCGTATAAACGATCCTTCAGCTAGCAGTATCAGATTTTTCTTTCCCTTTTGCTATAGCTATGTGAGTATATGTATTACGGAAAGGTTTGCTGGATATTCAATCGCTTTCTCTTGGGTCATCGTCATAAAGTATGAGATTATGTGTGTACTTTTTTGTTACGACTTTTATGATATATTTTTGAAATAAAAAATAGGTTTGAACCGGCTAAAGTCATTCCATGACGAAACTGAACCAAAGTAGTCAATAAAGCACTTACTGACCAAAGCACAATTTGACGTATGTGTCCTAAATCAAAAAGTTACATGTAGCAAATAAAAAGGTATTCTCAAGTTTAGACTTGTATAGGTAAATAAATCAAATTTTTCGAAAAATAAAAACAGATTATCTTGAATCTACCTACATATTCCACAAAATACAAGAAATAAATTCAGAATCCGTAATATTTCGCAGAATACAATGTAGAGTACTTACTTAGATTCTTCTTAGGTATATTTAAACAAAATTGCTGTTTGTTAGTCTCGCTAAAACTCGAGAACGGCTGGATCGATTTGGCTGATTTTAGTTTTGAAATATTTGTAGGAGTCCAGGAATAGTTTAAAAAGAAAATTTGAAAAGAATATATGATAATATGAAATCAGTTGTGTCAAATGCTGACCTAATGTATGTAAAAAAAACTTGAGAGGTGTCATAGGACACCTGGATGGAACGAAGAAAGACGAAACGAAAATAACTGGCTCGCTTTCTATGAGAAAGAGATACAGACAGAGAAACACGCGAACGCCGCACGGCTTGCAACTATAGCAAAAAGTGTCGTTACAACTATTGGTCTTATTCTTTTTCCGTCTAGCCCCCTTTCGCAACGCGTCATAAGGAACTTCGTTCCAAAAAGATCTGGTCTTACGCGAGTGAAACCGCGGTGTGCAGCTAGTTCATTATAATATTAAGTTCAGCTAAAAATCAAAAGAGAAATCGACTACAATAATGTTAAATAAATTTTCCACCATTTGTTGAGAGAACCACCATCTTGTCGAGGTAGAGCTTCCCTTTCAATTTACTGAAGCGTGTATGTTTTATTTATTTAGAAAGTACCTGGTAATATTGGAAAAACAAGACGCTTTCTTGTACTTTCTACAAGTTTAACTTCAGCACAGTATAACAATATTTAATCAAGAATTACAAGCCTACAAAAAAAAACCGCTCGTGTACCGAGCGGCTTTTTTTTGTAGGCTTGCTAGGACTGCCCACTGATTGTGTCTATTGAGTAACTTATTTGATAATGCAATTTTAGATAGTCATAATTACTATCTGTTTTCGGAACGAAGTTCCTTATCGCGGGATGGCAAGAAAGAAACGTGAAACGAAAAACCCTAAGAGAAACTAATCGACCCAGTTGGCACAATGGTCACCATGCCGGTCTGCCAAACACAGGGTTGCGGGTTCGATTCCCGCCTCAGACAAGTTTTTATGCTTAGATATTTGTCTGTGGTCTGGTTGTTTCTATGTATTATAAGTATATATTTACAAAAGAAAAAAAATAAGTTTAGTAATATATCTGTTGTCTAGCACCCATAACACAAGTCAAGTTACTTAGCTTGGGGCTAGATGGCGATGTGTGGATGTCCTGCATATTTATTTAGTTATTAATATCTTCCATACATACTTACCTATATGAAAAAAAATCAAAAAAAAGGTAAAGTGACTTCGTTCCAGACGCTCGTCCCGCAACACATTCATTTTCTTTTTTATGACCATCTTATTTTCAAAATCTTAATTTCTATGATAATTAGAAAATGAAAAAAAAAAACCAAGAAATAGGGGCATAGTCATGGCAGGCTTAATGATAACAACCCATGGACGTGACTTTAGTTGCTCCATTTCAAATAATACTTTCAAATCTATACTAATATTATAAAGCTGAAGAGTTTGTTTGTTTGTTTGTTTGAACGCGCTAATCTCTGGAACTACTGGTCCGATTTGAATGATTCTTTCAGTGTTGGGTAGTCCATTTATCGAGGAAGGCTAATCAAAATTATCCGTAATAATCCGTAATAAAATTGCTATTTTGTAACACAAGGTGTAAAATCGAAAACCTATTTTTGCGTGCGCTGCAAAAACTATTGACAATAGAACAAAATGATGTACTACGGGTTTGTAGATCCCATTAAGACCTACAAAAAAGTCCGCCAGAATATATATCTAGCTATCATGGTTTAATCACAATAACCGATTTTGTGTTCAAAATAATTATTAAATCGTCTGAAGAAAAAACTACGTTAAATATGTATCGTAATTTATTTATTTATTTTAGGAGAACCAACAGCTATGACATGAAGAATAAACATAAAATAATAGAAACAGAGAGCCAATTAGAGGTTCCCACGCAATCGTAATATTAAATCTTTATCAAAATTAAGCATTATGTTATCAAGAGTATTTATGTAGAAGTAAAATACTTTTTGTTTCATCTCAATCGGATATGTCGTTTAAAAGTTATCACGTGTGTAAGATGTTAAGAGTTGGTACCTATTAATGAGTTATGGGCCATAGAGTTTTTTATCAACATAAAATCCTGTAATAATCTTTTTCGAAATATATTTGTTGATGATTGTAAGTATAAGATCTTTGAAGAGTATCCTATCCTACTAATATAAATGTGAAAGTTTGTGTGTGTGTAAGTGTATGTGTGTGTTTGTTACTCCTTCACGCTAAAACTACTGAACCAATTGCAACCGCGGGGCGCAGCTAGTATTTGTAATATTGACCTTTGTGAGCGTGATCACTTAAAAAAAAAACCCCATGAGTTTCTTGTGCCTTCTTCTCATTGGTGGGCGCGTTCCGAAGGCACACATCCTAACTTAGTTTTTAAGACGATTTGAAGTGGTCTATGTACAATTGTATTAGGCATCCCGAGATTTTTTTTTTTTTTTTTAATTGCTCTAGTGTCATTATCCAGGGAGAAAACAGTCGACTACGTTTGTATGGAGAAAGCGCCCGGTATACTTTCCTCTTAAGAACAATATTTTTAAGATGAACAATATTTTAGAATGAATAATATTTTTAGGATGAACAATATTTTTAGGATGAACTAGATTTTTTTGGTTTTTTAAATCTTAATTTCTATGATAATCAGAACAAAAAACAAACAGGGGCATATTCATCGCAGTTACAGGTTGTATGGCATAAAAATATTTGTGCTAGTGTCATTATCCAGGGAGAAAACAGTCGACTACGTTTGTATGAAGAAAGCGCCCGGTATACTTTCACCTTAGGGTAGGTGCTAACAAAGCTACCAAAATCGACCTTTGTTTTAAGCAACTCTAAGTAATCAAATGCTCTTTTTTTGTTATTTGGATATAAATGGATATTGTAGTTTAATAACCATATTTTTGTTTATTGCGGTTGAAAACATGATACGAACAACTTTGTTCGATAAATGTAAAAAATGTTAGAAAACAGAGAATTATTAGATCGTTTATCGGGTTTTATTCAAAAATAGTTAACGTTGTTTCTAAAAATGAATCAAATGATAGGTTTTGACCTCTAGGAACTATATTTGTGGATAATAATGCTAAAATGTTTTTACATATCGATCAAATATAACAGTTAGCACGCAGCACGCTACGTCTTAGAGAGCGGGGGCTAAGGTAATGTACTCACACGGTACTGGCAGAGCGCCTTAACTCTGTTTTCCAAGCCTAACAGCCTTTATAGACTAACCGCTCTCCGGAAAGTAAACAATGAAAACGTGTGAAAGGGTCCTAATAGGGTTCGAGTAGTAAACAAACATAAGACACATTAAGTAGACAATGTAAGGACCAATCTACATGGAGTAGGTCGGTATGATTTTACCCTAAATGTACGACGTATCAGGTTTCTTTTTCAGTATATATTAAATAGGAACATTGGTTTCTAACGGCAAAATGCGAAATCTTAAGAGGAAAGGGTTACCGGGGGCTCTCTCCATACAAACGTAATCGACTGTTTTCTCCCTGGATAATGACACTAGAGCAAATATGTTTGCTGCATAAAACTTATAACCGCCCCATGACTATGCCCCTATGCTTTGTTTTTTTTTGCATTTTCTAATTGTCATAGAAATTAAGAGTTAAAAAAAGGGAGGAAACAGTCGACTACGTTTGTATGGAGAAAGCGCCCGGTATACTTTCCTCTTAGCTTTTCAGGATAACTTATTACAGCATTACTTGCATCATGGTAATGTAAAATGCACGCGTGCATAATACGTTGGATTATGAGCCTAAAAGCCGTTTAATAAGATCCACTTTGTAACTGTGATAAAAAAATTAAATAGGTACCTATCAAGCTTCCTATTTGTGCGATTTGGACGTTTGATTGATTGACTGTTTTAAACATTCTCAACAACTTCCGTTAACTCTACTTAAAAACTTTCGCAAAAGCATTGCTAGAAACTATATAATATTTTGTAATTTAATTTTAAGTATTAATAAAATAACATGTTAAAATATGAAAGGATTGCAATATTTTGGCATAGTAAACGGTTGGCAATTTTAAGTTTGACGGCCACCTTTCAATCCTATTTTAATGTCAACATTATTACAAATAAAACCGGCCAAGTGTGAGTTGGACTCGCGCACGAAGGGTTTCGTACCATTATATTCTGTTTTTAGTATTTGTTGCTATAGCGGCAAAAGAAATACATCATCTGTAAAGATTTCAACTCTCTAGCTGTCACAGTTCATGAGATACAGCCTGCGGCCCGATCGCCGTGATTCTATGACGTATTAGTCGAGCGCACGTACAGTTGACGCATACGCAATGTGCACGCTAATCGTCGGTATTGCCGTAAAGTAAAGCTACGCGTAACCGCACCGCCGCGCCGCGTTTTTTTTTTTTCTTTTAACTATGGCTTCGCACGGCTTGTGCATTTAGCCAGTGTCAAGTTATATTTTGCATCAAATTATGACCCGATTTATCATAAATCGGGCCTAAAGTGTTTCAAAAAAGTCAAAGTCGTCATCATCCGTCAAGTCAGGGGCTATAGTAAAGCGGTGGCAAGTTTACCATAACCTTAATAGGAGATTGGGAGGCAACGAGAAAACTTCATGTTTGACACTGATTTTTACTTTCACTACACTTGTGCACTTTCACAGAACTAAATTGAATAACATTCCACCAGAATTATACAATTCAACTCGGGTTACAACTAAGTTTCATGAAAATAAAACTGCAGCACGACATGTTCTTAACTCGTTCCCGCCAAAACTCCCGCGCCGCGTTACTTTAACTGCACGTCTACTTCACCTACGCGTGAAACAAGCTGTGTTGCCGTACGAAAATTTATTCCCATGACAATTAATTTGACATTTATGTCACGTCAAAATTTAGCGCGATACCGTGCGATACAAATGACGCGGGTAATACGGCAAGCGCGCGACGTTTAGGTTTGCGTGACGTGTGCGTCTTAAGAAATTAGGGCAATAAGAAATCTATAGTTATGACGCAACCGCAGTCAAGACGCGCTGCATAACAATACGGAGCGTTAGTAATAGGGTCCCATTTTTACCCTTTAAAACCCTAAAACGAAAGCCATGTAACAAAGTCACTCAAATACCTGTTTTGCGAATTTATACCTACAGGTGTTAGAATGATATTTGGCAAACGTGTGAGTCCTAATTTTTAACTAAAATGTGCTAATAACCGTAATTTAATTTGATACCTAGCATTGTTACCTACCTAATTTGTAGCCTAAAATTCTATTACGAATTATGTTTAATTTAATATTCAACCTACACATTTTTACCTACTTTAGCTATAACAACTCTCATTTAGTTCTCAAATCTTTCTATATCAATGTAAATAACCAAGCTAGAAGGTAGGTTAATTAAATATTTGAAATAAAATGTTACGTGTTACGAAAACGTGAAACGAAAAACTATAGGAGAAACTAATCTCTCATAAATTATAATAAACTCCTAAGAAAAAAAGAGAAAAAAAGTTTTTTTTTTCAAATAAGGTTCGTTTTCTTTTATTATTTATTTGTTGGCAATATTATCATTAACTAGGTACATCCAATTAAATTACACAAAATAAAAAACTAAAAATAATAATAATAATCACAAAATACAACACAAATAAATAATAAAACACAAACAAATAATAAAATTTAAATTAACTTAAAAGCAAAAATATCAAGTTAACTTTTTCTGTCTAAACATTATTCAAATTAATTGTATTAACTAAAGTTATTTTTAGTAATTGTTTTCCCAGGTCTTAATCGCGTATTTCCTCGCGACTATGACTATTGTAACATAGTAGAAACGTCGAGGTAAGAGAAATAAAAATAAAATACGCCATTAAGACCTGGAATAACTTCCAAACGGCTATTTGTAATGTACGAGTCATGCCCATTCATTTGATACCCCACTCGAGCATATCTACTTACATTCGGTTTTTTATCCTGTCTTTTATCCCTCATAACTTTCAAACGGCTAAACCGATTTTGATCACACATAGCTAAGAACACTCGCGACTAATGCACCTTTCAAACAAAAAAAAACTATATTTAAATCGATTCATCCGGTCGGGAGCTACGATGCCACAGACAGACAGACACACACACACAGACACGTCAAACTTATAACACCCCGTCGTTTTTGCGTCGGGGGTTAAAAATAATAACTATGAATACAAATTGTGTGACTTTAAAAAGTTTTTTTATCCGGGATTTTACCATGTTATTTTTGTGTAGCTCGATATTTCGATATTACAAGCATCGTTTTCACGAGACCGACAAAAACATGGTAAATATTCCATTTCGATTTATTTTGTTTCCAAACCAACACTGATAATCAGGAATCTGTCAATTATAGGCAATTTGAATATTGAATTTGCAAATTGGAAATTATTACACTCCTAGAACCGGATGTGCTGAATACATGAATGAAGTGTTCCAATTACAAAAATATTAATTCAAATTTTGAATTTAAAAAACGAAATGTGCGAACTGTTCTATTATTAACGGTTTTATCGACTTGGATTTTTTTTCTCAATTTGTATGATATTTTTTAATTAGGACAAAAACGAATATTGCTTTATTATATTTTGGAAGAAGATGATTTAATATATTATGTTTGTTTCCAAGAATTGATCTCTATCGGCAACACTATCGATTGGTATAAAAATATAGGATGATTATTTTTTAGTAGGTAGTGACTTTTTCAAAAATCGAAAGATGCAGTTTTCGTTTTTGTTAAAATCGGGCACGCAACTCTTTTCAGCATTTTTGGCTATCTCTTATAGTTTAGGACATATCCAGGTTCAAGTTCAAGTAAAAAATCATCCTGTGTAGTATATACCTTTTGTGTAAAAAAATATTATTAATTAATTTTAACCGACTTCAAAGCAGGAGGTTCTCAATTCGACGCTTACGTATGTTTAAAACAAAAAACCTAAGAGGTGTCAAGGGACACCCGAACGGAACGAAGTTTCTTTAGATTAATTAGTGAAGGAATTGTAATAAAATCAAAAAGTGTCGTTACAACTTTTGGTCTTAATTTTTTCCGTCTAGCCCCCTTTCGTAGGAACTTAATTCAAAAAATTGGATACCTCCCTATAATTCCTAAATCAACCCAAGAGTCCACACATAGATATGTCCTGTTATTTAGATCAATAATGACGTACATATACAACATTAATAAAATTCTAAATAAAAAAGAAAAAAATACCCCATCTACTTAATCATGTCACAAAGAAATGTAAACCCTGTACTTTTCGCGACTCAAATAAGCCTACAATGCCTTACACAACATCGATTGCCTGAACTTAGCATCTCTTTTGTACGTAGCCCATTCACATCTAGATGCTAACTTAACGCGATCGGGTTTGGCTATATTTTGTAGGCTGAAGATATATGAAGAAGAGCTAATTTAAAGGTTTCAATCTCGCCTACGCACACCATGAATGCTCAGTGATTAGACCACGAAATGACTATCATTACACCGTGACTGACCACGTATGACCAGCATTATTAGGTTTGAAGACTGGTTGATTGCTTTCATGGACATTATCTATACTTAATATTATAAAGCTGAAGAGTTTGTTTGTTTGAACGCGCTAATCTCAGGAACTACTGGTTCGAATTAAAAAAATCGTTTTGTGTTGGAAAGGCCATTTATCGAGGAAGGCTATAGGCTACTTTTTATCCCGATATTCCCACGGGATCGGGAGTGACGCGGGTAAAACCGCGGAGCACTGCTAGTAATACATAAGTAGGTATAATATGTCTTGCAATAAGTTGTAGACCGTGCACCAATAGAGTTTTCTTACGAAAAAGTAGACATGGTGCGAACTAAAGTATGCGAATTTTATAATGTTGTCTTTGTGCTCTATATAAATTCAACTAAGTGCGATAGTAGGCATTCCGAAGAAATTATGGGAGTTATTAAAATGCTCTTACGGTAAAAGAAAATATAGTGATGAAACCCGCGGCTTAGTTGACTCCAGACCTACGACGAGATCTTTCTTCTTTATATGGTCGACTAAGCTGAAATGGTGGTGAAGGGTCGTTATATAGCGTTCTAAATAGCATGGATCAAAGTTCCTAGCGCTGTATAAAGCATCTAGGTTAGATGTGGAAAAACCTATGGATTTAACCGACGATAACTCTGTTTTGCTAGCACCGTGTTTTTTTATAAATTTAATTTTGCAGTAGCACGACGTATTTCACTCAGTAGGCACGAAGCTATAAGACTCTTATTCCTCCGTCAATTCCATTCAATAAATATGTCCCAAATCTATAACAAAACAATTGTAGGATTTCTCATACAGTTTCAGCCAATTTATTTTGACGACTTCGCTTTTCCACTTTTAAAAGCTAAGGGCCAATTACAATCTTTCAAAAATTGTTTTGATTCAACTAATGAACTTTATTCGGTACTCACTCATAGCTAGTTACGATGTTTACAAAGACTTGGAGTTTATTTTCACACAAATCTGTCTGAATGAACGATAGGTATAAGGTCAACTGTTGCTCCTTTTCGAATCAATCACATTAAGAATAAACAATAAATCCGAAGGTTCCTTTGAATATTTGACAGAAACTTTAATGGAAAGAGACTTTTATTTGAGGATCATATCACACTACTGATATTATTAACGTGATAACGTCTCATAAATTAATGAACACCTGTACAAATAAACAATGACGTCTTGAGTCATGTTCCGGGAACGCGTTATGTTATTGTCAAGGTAACCATAGCAACGTTTTACCGTTGCTATGGTAAAAAACTCTATGGCCCATAACCCATTAATAGGTACCAACTCTTAACATCTTACACGCGTGATAACTTTTAAACGAAATATCCGATTGAGATGAAACAAAAAGTATTTTACTTTTACATAAATACTCTTGATAACATAATGCTTAATTTTGATAAAGATTTAATATTACGATACATATTTAACGTAGTGTTTTTCTTCAGACGATTTAATAATTATTTTGAACACAAAATCGGTTATTGTGATTAAACCATGATAGCTAGAGATATGTTCTCGCGGACTTTTTTGTAGGGCTTAATGGGATCTACAAACCTTCCTCGATAAATGGACTACCCAACACTGAAAGAATCATTCAAATCGGACCAGTAGTTCCAGAGATTAGCGCGTTCAAACAAACAAACAAACAAACTCTTCAGCTTTATAATATTAGTATAGATATAGATTAACTACACCAACAAAGAAATACCGAAACAATAGTTATTTATTTTTGATTGAACAAATACGTGGTATAAAGCTAGCTTATAACAAACCTTTTCTTGAGGAAAGTCTATATCGTTCTTTTTAATTGTACAATCGACGCTCAAAAGTCCACTAGTAGCGTAATGTTTCCAATCCTGTGCAGAAAAAGAAAATTTGATAAAATCGGACAGTTTTTTTAAATTTGTTTAAGTCCATGAAAAGTTTAAATGGTGAGAAAATATGAAAAAAAAGATTGGGACTTAAGGGAGAGAAACTACAAAAGCACGTAACTAGTAAAACACATACAGTCGCGCTTTATACATTGTATCAATGCAATGGGCACGTCGGTTGGTCTAGCGGGCGGCGGTTTTTACCACTCGGCCAACTAAAGACATAGCTAATATGTTGAAAATAACAATCACATTGAGTACTTTTAATTCAAGTATTTATGTTTTAGTGTAACGTCTATTAGAAGAAGGTCGTAAGTCCAATACTTGTTTATAGTATTATTGTAGCACACTGATAGTGTACTTATGACGCACAATGAACGTGGTATAAAGCGAGCTTATAACAAACCTTTTTTAGAGGAAAGTCTATACCGATCTTTCTAATTGTACATATTATATTACGGTAGAATACATTGCTTAAACAAAATTGAAGATAATTAAAACTCGATGGAGTATATTTGTTTATAGGCATGCGAGCCAGGTAAGAATATGATTAGGTATAATATGATGCGATGGCTTTTCCATACTCCCATGATTTTATTATCATCCATGGCCTGTATTTAGGTATACAATTTAATTCTCACGACGTCTATGAGATGAAAGGTACAGTCAATTTCAGGGGCGTATCTACCTAAGGCCGTATACAGAAAGAAAGCTGGAAACTTAAAAGCGCTTACCGGTGCTTGACAGCGCTGGTCCGTTCTACACAAAGGAAGCAGGTTCAATCAGATCAAGCAAAATGTCAGCTAAATGTTGTCGCAGTTGTTTATTAATTAAATGGCAGCGCCTAGCGCTGACCAACGCGTGTTAAAGCTTAGCGGAACTTGTCGGCACCGTTCAGTGCTTATCGGCGCGCGTTCATATATTTTCCTGCGCGGGTTACCAGCGCTGTCAAGCGCCGGTAAGCGCTTTTAAGTTTCCAGCTTTTTTTCTGTATACGGCCTAAGAGCTTTTTGAACTGCAGCCCAGGGCCCTGTGGATACAAAAGGCCCCAGTCTCCAATGAAAACATTGATGATTTAGTGAAAAAAAAATGAGGTCTAATATTTAGACTGTCTTACGTAGTGCAATTAGGGTCAAAAGCTTATATTAATACTAGCTTTTGCCCACGACCTTGTCCGCGTAGAAGTCGAAGAATGCTTATGCAAAATTTGAAGATTGAGCCAAGTAATCACGTTGTCCCATAAAAGCCTTACTTTTTCACCCCTTAAGGGGTAGAATATTGGAAAATCCTTTCTTATCCGATGCCTACGTCATACAAAGAACACACCCTCCAAGTTTCAGTTCTCTACTATCAGCGGCTTAGGCTGTGCCTTGATCCGTCAGTCAATCAGGACAGGGCAAAGCATTTTATATGTACCTTTAGATAGAGAAAATGGCATTTTCGGTTTTAGAAATCAAAGAAAAATCCCAAAATTTCCCATAGTGAAAAGACAGTTTGTCATACATATTTTCTTTTTGCAGGTAGAACCAGTACTAGAGCTGGCTCTCCAAGACAAGGCAATCCAGGAGGTGATCCCATCCTGGGTTCAGATTGAATGGCAGACGTATGACGTCATCGATTGTGATGCGGCCTATGCCGTAATATCTGCCATCGATGCATACAACGACTGCTCGCATGTCTTCTTTGGTCCAGCTTGTGATTTTGCTTTGGGTAAGTTTCTACGATACAAATAAATATTGCAGGACATTCCACACGCGACATCTAGCCCCAATCTAAATAACTAGACTTGTGTTATAGGTGCTAGACAACGGATATACTACTTATATACTTTTCTTTTGTAAATATTTACTTATATTATATAGAAACAACCAGACCACAAACAAATATCTAAGCATAAATACATGTCTGAGTCGGGAATCGAACCCGCAACCTTGTGTTTGGCAGTCCGGCATGGTGACCATTGTGCCAACTGGGTCGTCATTCTACGTTTTTCAAGTAGAACGATAGATATCTACCAGAAATAGACTGCACATAATTTTCAAAAATGTGTCACTGAAGACACACTTATTTCAAGACGTGACGCCACTGCGACCGCTACATTTATCGGTTATTCCCACTCGTTCAGTTAAATGAACCAGTAAGAATTCTTTTCTCGTTTGTTCAGTTGACTGCACTAGTGAGATTTCTTTTTCTCTCGTTCGTTTTTACCCTATGTTTTATCTATACTTAACGGGATTAAACAAATCTCATTAGTAAAAAATATCCTGAAAGTTCTCTAATTTATACTTAATATTATAAAGCTAAAGAGTTTGTTTGTATTTGTTCGATATTCCCACGGGATCGAGAGTTACGCGGGTGAAACCGCGGAGCGCAGCTTTATAATAATACCATTTTCTCTTGAAGCATGTAACACAAAAAACAGAGATGTACTCTGTTATTAACAAAAACATACAACAAGCAAATATAGTATCCACAAGAAAAATATATTCTTAGTATCATTTTTAAATACAGGAAATCTTTTTCAATTTTCTGAAGTAAAACCAGGAGTTTTTTAATAATTTGACTAATTTCACCAAACAAGAAAGGTAAACTAAATATCGAGGTTCCTTTATTTTTTAATCTATAACAATTGATGGAAATATTAGGAGAAAAAAAGTAGATATTTAAATAACATTTTTTTTTTTAAATTTGGTTATCAAACGACGAGAACACCCATGAGACCTCATCATGGTGAACAGCAGATAAAAAATCAAATTTAAAAAAGCCTATGCAAAAATATTTCGTAGGAAAATAATTGCCAAAAACGAAAAATAAAATTAAGAATTTTGATTTTATCCAATTAAAAAAAGGTAAACTAAATACTCAGAATATAACAATGAAATTGCAATAAATTAAAAATGATGCATAGTGTATTTTATCTGTCTCTCCTTACCAAAAATCTTAGAAACTCCATACTCGAGACTTTACAGAACAACATAAAATACTAAAGAGGAGTTTTGGCGGGAACGAGTTAACAACATGTCGTGCTGCAGTTTTATTTTCATGAGACTTAGTTGTAACCCGAGTTGAATTGTATAATTCTGGTGGAATGTTATTCAATTTAGTTCTGTGAAAGTGCACAAGTGTAGTGAAAGTAAAAATCAGCGTCAAACATGAAATTTTCTGGTTGTCTCCAAATCTCCTATTAAGGTTATGGTAAACTTGCCACCGCTTTACTATAGTCCCTGACTTGACGGACTATGACGACTTTGACTGTTTTGAAACACTTTAGGCCCGATTTATGAAAAATCGGCCGTAATTTGATGCAAAATATAACTTGACACTGGCCAAATGCACAAACCGTGCGAAGCCATAATTAATAGAAAAAAAAAATACCAAAGAGATTGCATTATGTAACCAACAGTAAAATAAATAGAACAGGCTAATCATTATTTTTTTATTATATTAGTACGTGTACAATTTGGAGGTCTTCAAGTTGTGAGTGAATAAGTATCTTCTAGGAAAGCATGCTACATCTTAGGCCGCATCGTCACCTACCATCAAGCTGGCGCGATAGTGGTCAAACGCTCACCTATCATAATATCTTTATATGATAAAATGCTTTGTTCTGAATGATTGACTGACTGACTGACGGATTAACGCACATCATCATCCGAGCAAAGTTCCGGGTTGCATCCCTCTCGGGAGCCCGGGGTCCGCTTTCCTGCTTTTACGCCTCCACTTCGCACGATCTTCGGCATCCTGGTTTGTAAGGCCATTTGCACGCATATAACCCTTTACGACGTCAAGCCAGCACTTCTTGGGTCTACCCAGTCTGCCACGACCCGGCGGAGGCGCCATGGCAAGACATTTGTTCCCCACGTAACTAGCTGGTTTTCGTGACGGATCAACGCACAAATTCGTACTTATTTGAGACTGGTTGTTACCCGCGAAATCGTCCGCGTAGGGTGTGAATTTTCCACAATCCTTTTTATCAGATGCCTCCAGATCTACGATCAGCGGTTCAGATCGTAGAGACCTGAAACTTGGAGGGTGTGTTCTTTGTATGACGTAAGCATCCGATAAGAAAGGATTTTTCGAAATTCTACTCCTTAAGGGGTGGAAAGGGGGGGGGGGGTAAAATTTGTATAGGACAACGTGGTTCCTTAGTCCAATCTATTAATTCAAAAACTAATCAAACAAAAGCTAGTAAGTTATAAAAAAGTAGTACAGATACATTTTTTGTTATTAAAAAATCCTATATGTCATACCTACAGTAGAACAGATGTGAATTTTATCACGTCGGTTCTATTAATCTAACAAACAGAAGAACAACGATGAATACACCAAATTGAAGCCTATAAAGTCGAAATTCACCGCAAACCAATAACAATACCTATTGAAATTCCCATCTCAATTCTACTACAATTTTTATTTCAAAAGATGTTCGTTCTCAATAGATTCCCGAGGAAAGTCTAAATGTCACCCCCATTCAGTTTGGATCTAAATTGGATCAATTTATTCGAATTGTTAGTTTCGCGACCCATCGTTTCAACAAAGAACTGCGATGAAGGAAAATAAAACCACCTGTTTCATTATATGTTACTATAAGGGGAAATTTCGTGTTTTTAGGGTTCCGTACCGGAAGGGTAAAAACGGGACCTTTACTAAGACTCCACCGTCCTAAATGTTTTTTTATAGTGACTGGGTTAAGCGCACTTAAACGGTATACAATTTTCAGATACTCCACTGTCCGTCTTTCTGTATGTCACCAAGGCTGAATCTCATGAATCGTGATAGCTATACAGTTGAAATTTTGGAAAGTGGAAGGTTCACAGCTAAGCGACGCTCGCTGATCGTTTACGGTCGTGCGGGTTAAGCGACGCCTGGCGCGGTCATTACCTCGATAGGTGACCAATCAGTAGTGTGGTAAAAATGTGTTTTTGTGAGCCCCTTCGTGCTTCGGAAGGCACGTTAAGCCGTTGGTCCAGGTTGCTACCTCGAGACTACTAGACTACTAGAGGTAGCAACCTGGACCAACGGCTTAACGTGCCTAACGACTACTAAGTCGTTAGGTCAAGTTAGAGGTCTTAAGGCGATCTGAAAACTCTAACAATAGGTGAGCAACACCACTATACGAGAAGAAGAAGTTAACAGATGATGTATTTCTGTTCCCGCTTTAACAAAAAATAGGTACTAAAAACAGAATATTATAATGGTATGGAACCTTTCAATGTGCTAGTCCGGCTCGCACTTGGCCGGCTTTTTTGTAAAGAAAAAATGTGCTGAAACGTATCTTGCATTAGACAATTGGAAGAGAATGGATAAGTCCCAATGGATGGGGTGAGACGATACTAATAGATTAGATTTGTAAAATTCTCAACTGAACATCTATATAAGACTGCTGCGCCCCAAAGTTTCACCTGCGTAAGTCCCGATCCCGTGGGAATACCGGGATAAATAGTAGCCTATGTGTTAATCCAGGTCTGGCCTGGTAATGGTTGTCTGTAAAGTCAGTTTATGGACTACAAACTTTCACATTTATAATATTAGTAGGATAATTTTACGTGATAACGTCATAAGAAAACATTGATGGTAGCCACCTTGTCAATACCTCACGTTTCCGTAACATAACAACGTTGGTTACCTACCATGTCAATAACATGACACTTTTTTGTGAGTGCAGTACGGTGTTCATCTATACATATCAAACTCTTTGTCCTGAATGACTGACTGACGGATCAACGCACAGCCTAAACCGCTGATCGTAAAGACCTGAAACTTGGAGGGTGTGTTCTTTGTAAGAAAGGATTTTCTGAAATTCTACCCTTTAGGTGGTGAAAAAGGGGCGCAAAGTTTGTATGGAACAACGATTACTTGGTCTATTTCGACTTCTACGCGGACGAAGTCGCGGGCAATAGCTAGTCGATGTATAAGACGTTATCACTTCAAAAGCCCGTATATAATTAGGCAGACACTCGCTTTAATCGAACACTTCTTCAATAACATAAAAGATCCCACTGGGTTGAAGTCTTGCTGGCTATGTCAGCCCCAGATAAATACACACTTGTATTCGGGGTTTTTTCCGCATTTCTTTAGTTGGGTCCTTTTTACGTAAGGATAGAGTAGGATTACCCAGCACCTAAACTACCCTCTCAGCTTAGTCGACGTCCAGATGAAAAAACTCTTCAATATAAGTATTTAACTAAGCCGCATGTTTTATCACAAGGTTTCCCTTCACCGTAAGAGCAATGTCAATTAGCGCACATAAATTCCTAAGAAAAATCTTTCTTTCACTTTCTTCGAAAGAAATTGCTACTCATAATTTTGTAACTTGGGAGTGTTACGCACCTACAGAAATGCCCATTACCTGCCAACAAAATACCTATTTACGGCAATTTTACGATTCTACTTATACGTACAGTATGCGTCATAAGTACACTATCAGTTTGCTACAATAATACTATCAACAAGTATTTGATCTACCTATGACCTTCTTCTAAAGCGCCCTGTAAACGATCTAATTGTTAGTAAAATTTTACGTGTTTGCCAAATTATTTGATAGTATGCA
Source organism: Idaea straminata (assembly GCA_951213275.1). Taxonomy (NCBI): domain Eukaryota; kingdom Metazoa; phylum Arthropoda; class Insecta; order Lepidoptera; family Geometridae; genus Idaea; species Idaea straminata. The sequence continues at coordinate 3,638,398 of OX577862.1, forward strand.
GCTTTGTTTGAAGCGTTGGTCAAACAGTCTACGTGTTTGATGTGTTTGACGGAAATTTTGATTGATGGGCTGTTTGACAAATAAATTTGAAGGTGAGCGGGCGGTGTTTGCAGGTTTGTCCTTGGGTTTGTCAAACAAAATTGCAGTCGTCACTACCTAGTCTACGATAAATCTACGATCAGATATACAAGATTGTTTGATCTTTTGTTTGATCGTCTATGCTGTTGTTTGATAAAAAAGGTAAAATTTGACAAACAATTTTGTCAAACAAATTTGATCGTTTACAGAGCGCTTAATAGACGTTACAAACAAACATAAATACTTGAATTAAAAGTGCTCAGTGTGATTATTATTTTCAACATGTTAGCTATGTCTTTAGTTGTATGAATGGTATAAGCAGCCCCCCGCTACACCAACCGACATGGGTTCGTTTCACAGGTTACGTTGTTATAATGCTCGAATAGAGCTGCACAGGATTGTAAACGTTACGGTGCCAGTGTACTTTTGAGCGTCGATTGTACATTATACATCTATCCGTTGGGATATATCCATCCATTACAAACCAATTGGCAATTCTCTAACGTAAGACTATTGTGGATATAATATATCTTTTATGATCGAGTTACCTGAAAAGTGGGATGCCAATGAAGGCATTATGCCTAAACAGATGGTTATTATGGTTATTATGCCTAAATAGATGGTTTGCCCTAAGCGAGAGATGCAATTTAAAGCAGAATGCCTGAAATGCGACAGTGACTTACAAGCAGTTTGCTAAAAGTGGATGCCTATAAAGCAGAATGCCTAAGCGGTTAAATGCTTACAAAGCTATTTGGCTAAGCTGTTAAATGTTTACAAAGCTATATGTCTAAGCGGTTAAATGCTTGCAAAGCAAAATTACTAAGGTATCTAAGGACTATAGTTACTGTTGGAACAACCTTTCATTTAGGCATAGTGCCTTCATTGGCATCCCGCTTTTTAGGTAACTTTATCATAAACGAAATATATTGTTTTGAGTAGGTAAAATTTTACTTTTAAACAGTTTCTTTAACTACTACTACTAATACTATTACTACTCCTGTATTACTATTCCTGTATTATTTATGTATGTATACATGTATGTATGTAATTATTTGTATGTATCTATGAATATAATTTATTTGGTATGTATTATTAATTTAATATTTAAAATCATAATTATGTAAATAGTGTATATTATAAGTTAAATTATTCACAACCTACCATTAAAGCTGAATCAGTTCTTTTCCATCCAAAGGTTGCCTGGAAGAAATCGCTTTCAGCGATAAGGTCGCCCATTTGTGCAACTTATACTTTCTAGCTATTACTTTACTTTGTGTTTATCGTGTTCTGTCTCTTTTTGTGTTGTACAAATAAAGTTATCTATCTATCTATCTATCTACTAACTACTACTACTTTTAACTAGTTTTAACTAGTTTTAACTAGTTTTAACTTCTGGCAGCCAGCCTTTTGGGCACACTTCCACTTTAAATTTTTATTAAGGTGAAAGGGTACCGGCGCTCTCTCCATACAAACGTAGTCGTGTCTTGCTTATGTCTTGATTTTTTTCATTTTCTAATTATCATAGAAATTAAGATTTTAACAAACAAAAAAAACTAAATCAAAATCGGTTCATCCGTTCGGGAACTACGATGCCACAGACAGACACACACACACACACACACAGACACGTCAAACTTATAACACCCCGTGGTTTTGCGTCGGGGGTTAAAAAGAAAAGAAAAACAAAACATGGTCATAGCAGTTATAAGTTTTATGCAACAAAAATATTTGCTTTAGTGTCATTATCCAGGGAGGAAACAGTCTACGTTTGTATGGGGAGAGCGCCCGGTACCCTTTTCTCTTAAATGTAAGTAGGAAGTTACTTTATTAATTAAAGTGTTTATTATTAAACTGTTATGAATGTTTTATTTCTTGTCACTAAATAACTTTGTGTAAAAAATACACTATAGTATACATCTACACTAATATTACAAAGGGATTTTTGTTTTTTTGTAACGAATAGGCCCCGAAACTGCTGAAATAATTTTGATGATACGTAGTATGAGGATAAATATTAAATCCTTGGAAGTAACAGGTTACTTCTCATCCCGATATTCTCTCGGGACTTACGCAAGTGAAACCGTGGGGCGCTGCTAGTATTAATATAACACTGATAGCTACTTTTATAATTATATTATTAACTGTGCCCCGCGGTTTTACCCGCGTTAGTGTCTTCCAAAAATTGCATATAACATTACTATGAACTTACCCCTTTAGAGATTAATTAAGTTCCAAAAATCCTTACTTACGATCTTGTAATTTCAGAGATTTCGTGATGAATCTTTATCTCTTTCATTATACAGGGTTATTGGTAATTATATTAGCAAGCCGTTGAAGGCATCTTCTGTGCACCGTAACAAACAACTTTTGACTTTTAGAAATTCGAAAAAAAATATGAAAATTTTAAGTTGATTAAAATTCGAAAAACTGCTGGTTTTTTTAAACAAAGGTCATACACTAAAAATGGAAGATAAAACTTAAAAAATAAGTAAAATTTTAATATTAATGACTTCTCCGTGTAAGAAACAGCTGATTTACAGGTAAACCTATCCTCAAAATTTTCAAAAAGATGTAAGAAATTTCAAAAGTCGTAGAAAAAAATGTAGAAGCAGATTCATTTTGTAAATTGTAAACATGTTTTTGTTCAATAAATATTTTTATTATTATTATTTTATTATAATAGTTGTTTGTTTAGGTGCACAGAAGTAGCCCTCAACGGCTTGCTAGTATAATTACCAATTACGCTGTATAGATTTTGCTTGTGTATTATTCCATTATTAAGTAATTAGCCACGAAGTTGTTATCATGTTACAGAGAGCTAATATTTCAGTCATTAGCTGGAGCATTATAGATTGTATTAAGACATGTACTTAGGTACCTACCTAGACTACCTACTTCATTTATGCTCCTTGGAGGATTTGATCTTATTATACTTTCGCCTGCGATTTTGTCTGTGCAATATTTATCAGTATAATTAGAGATTGTGAATTGATATAAAAAAAATTATGTTTGTAAAATCGGCATTTTTATACATTTGATGACCCAGTTGGCACAATGGTCACCATGCCGGACTGCCAAACACAGGGTTGCGGGTTCGATTCCCGCCTCAGACATGTACTATTTATGCTTAGGTATTTGTCTGTGGTCTGGTTGTTTCTATGTATTATAAGTATATATTTACAAAATAAAAGTATATAAGTAGTATATCCGTTGTCTAGCACCCATAACACAAGTCTAGTTACTTAACTTGGGGCTAGATGGCGGTGTGTGGATTGTCCTGCAATATTTATTTTATTTATTTATCGTCATTATTCAATAAAGAAATAAGTCGCCAACAATTGGTAAGTTAGTATTAGGATTTTCTAGATGTGGCAACACCATTTCTGGCAGTCCTCGGGTAAATAACGGTTCATATTTTGCGTCGAAAAACTTTAAAAATTGAAAAAAAAAATTAATTTTTATTATTTTACTAGCTGTTCCGGCACACGTTATTTTGCCATTTAAAAACATATTAAAAAATGTATAGAAAAAAAAATAGATGTTCGATTCTCAGATCTAACGAATAAATATACACAAAAAATATCATGCAAATCGGTTCAGCCGTTTAGGTGGAGTTTGGCAACTAACACGATTGACATCAATATTTATACGATACTAAAATTGTATTGCCTTCCCGGAACCTATCCACTAAAACTTGAACTTTATATTTTGGTATTAAATTTCAAATTAAAGCATTATTACGAATATTATATTAATATGTTTGTATGGGAGTATATAGAAAAGTAGTGTTAAGACTTTTTCAGGCAATTTTTGTAATTTTTCTCTCCGTAAGAACCATCCTCGTACTTCAAGGAATAGTCTAAAATAAGAATGAACGAAATCGGTTAAGCTGTTCTCGAGGTTTGAGCTTAGCAACACATTCAGCTATTAATTTTTATCTATATCTCAGAAACTTATGTATATAAAAGGAAAATTGGTGACTCACTCACTCACTCACTCATCACGAAATCTCAGAAACTACAAGTGCTAGGATTCTCAAATTTTGCATGGGTATTCCTTATATGACGTAGGTTCTCATTAAGACGGGATTTTGCGAAATTCTACCCCTAAGGGGGGCAAATGGGGGTTGGAAGTTTGTGTGAAGGTTTGATTTTTTTAAAGGTAGAAACTTGAAAATTAGAATTATATCTTCTTATAGTTAATAAATGATGACTTGTTTCAGGGATTTTCAATTTTCCGATTTTAAGGTGGGGAAATGGGGGATGAAAGTTTGTATTATACATTTTGGTTACACATTAAGAAGGTAAGTCGATTACTAAAACAGCTAACACTTTTTTCTGTTACAACACTTTTCCATAAACCTACTCTAAAAACGAAATTACGCCTGAGTTTTGCGTCTTTCTTCACGTATTTTTTTGTTTGTAAATGTAAATTGTAGAAGCGTTCAAGGGACGTATTTACAGATTAGAAGATAAAACAGGATTCATCCCACAAGTGTGTGTAACTGTGTATATGTAAGATTATTGTGTATTGAGTAAATTGTACTCACTTCAAAGTGATTCTTCTTCAAATACGATTTCCATATTTTCCGCACATCGCTCCCTTGTTATTTATTCTAGTCCCTTTCCGTAGGTAGGTATAGGTACTGCAAGGTCCGTATAATTTTAGTAGGAATAATTTAAATTGATAATGGAACGGTTTCTATCATTCTCACTTACCTAGATTATCAGTCAAAACAGCAGATTTACTAAATCGTACAGACGGGTTAGAGTTCTACGGTGGGTCTGTAATTATGAATAGAATATTGCTTGCGTTGAAAACATTCTTATAACAGTACTAGCAGCGCTCCGCGGTTTCACCCCCGTAACTCCTGATCCCGTGGGAATTTCGGGATAAAAAGTAGCCTATAGCCTTCCTCGATAAATGGACTAACCAACACAAAAAGATTTTTTCAATTCGAACCAGTAGTTCCTGAGATTAGCGCGTTCAAACAAACAAACTCTTCAGCTTTATAATATTAGTATAGATAAGAATGTTTTCAACACAAGCAATATTCTAGGCACCTGCTTTAGTTGAAGTTTAAAGTCTCTTAACTCATGAATTTATCAAATTAAAATTATTAGAATGAAAACATTCCAATAATAGTAATTATTATACGGTGGGTTTGCATTTATGCTGCCGACCGTACGTTCACCGAGTAATTGAAGAAGATTTTTGTTTTGTTAATAATTAATTAACTTAGGGTAGTACATCATAGCACTTCTCATGATGTGAAATTATTACTGCAATAAAATAATAAAGTGTACAGCACTGAGAGGATTCAATAATACATGTTTTACGGCTAAATCTATGAGGATAAAAAATGGTTTTTCCAATGTCAGCGTTAGTAAATCAGTTAATAGCAAGCTCGCAATATTGGACATTTTGACAGACATGTAACCTTTCTCACCATGGGATTTTACACGGTCGACTGACGTGGATTCCCGACGAAAAAACGACAATATAGGGTTCTATTCTTTACTCATGTAATATAGTTACGAATATGCCATGATTTTTATATAATAAAAACATGTTTTATTAATAAAGGTTAATTTATTTTAAACTAGCTGCGCCGGTTTCACCCGCATAAGTCCCGGTCCCGTGGGAATATTGGGATAAAAAGTAGCCTATGTGTTTATCCAGGTCTTCAGCTATCTAGATACCGAGTTTCATCGCAATCGTTCCAGTAGTTTTTGCGCGAAGGAGTAACAAACACACACACAAACTTTCACATTATAATATTAGTAAGATTATTTAGCTAAATCGATCTTTTGTTCCAATTGTTTTTAAGCCATTGCATAGCTCTTATCGCGAGCTTTGAGCACGGCGACCGAATCAAGAAATTCCGTAACGAAAATAAAACCTAACACTCCCCAATCCGCCTACCATGTAGCTCGGCCGAGCGTTCGCTTAACGTGTATGTATATGGTACGACTGTACGAAGCCCGCACGATGCAATAGCTTTACCGCGGCAGTCCCCGAGTGCCACACGTTTTTGTTTTTTAATGATTGATATATATTTTCAAAAACCTTAGCTTTAATAGTAACAAGGTAATTATGTTCTAGATGCTCCACAAAATTTTATAAAACGTTTAATAAAATAATTTATTTACATATTTCATTCTCTCTCAACTGATTGTTTGCGATTCGTGATGGAAAATCTGGGACAGCAAAAATAAGGAAAAGCTAAGCAATCAAAATATTTGAATAAGTAATTTTATATTTTGTATTACGTTCGTAATAACGGTTAAAAAATTGTGGTACTCAGTTATTTCCTTATTACGCGCCTCTATATTTAATTTTCCGAGATTTTTTAATTTAAATGATGGTCTGAAAATTTATATATGGAGGTGGGTACTTTTCATTTTTCTTTGTCAGATTTTTCACAACAATTTTGATAATAAATCCGGAATTTCAGGAACGATTCTCGAATTTAATGATATCCCCTGGGAATTAAGATCCCGAAGGCCGAATACAGTTAAATCTTTTTTGTTGGAAATATGTTTTAAAAATATTACATCTTCTGGCTTAGACAAAAAAAGTTATTTCTAGCAAGAAAAACTTTTCATTGTTTAAAAAAAACCGGCCAAGTACGAGTCGGCATAGCGCACGAAGGGGCCCGTACCATTATATTTTGATTTTAGTTTTCTTGTTATAGCAGCAACAGATCATCTGTGAAAAACTGTCTAGCTGTCCTGCTTCATGAGATACAGCCTGGTGACAGACAGAAAGACAGACAGTGGAGTCTTAGTAAATGGGTTACGTTTTTACCCTTCGGGCACGGAAACCTAATTTAAAGTCCTGACTGACTGACTTAAGGCTTGTATATTCGTACTCAGCGCTAACCCTCTTCCACGCGCGCTGCCCAATGGCGCTATGCCTTTCCCCCGCGCGCCACGAAATGGCCGTTTTTTTAACGTAATTGGTAATTCATGGATGAAAAACTTCAATCTATATATATAAAAGAAAGTCGTGTTAGTTACACCATTTATAACTCGGGAACGGCTAAACCGATTTGGCTGAAAATTGGTGGGGAGGTAGCTTAGAGCCAGGAGACGGACATAAGATACTTTTTATCCCAATATGCCCACGGGATCGGGATTTACGCGGGTGAAACCGCGGGGCGCAACTAGTTATTGATAAAACAGTCGGGCAGAAACTAGATTACTTTAACGAATATCTAAAAAATAAAGTTTTTTGTTGTAGTGTATATCGTAAAATAATTAAAAAGCCCAGTTAATGCTTAACCAACAATTAATGCTATCATGTTTTCATACAAGGATCTGAGCTTGTTAAGAGCTAGTTCTAGTGTTCTGATTGGAGGGTGTATTCTTTGTATAGTGAAGGTAGGTCCACTAAGAACGGGTTTTTCAAAATTCCATCCCTAAGAGGGTGAAACGACGAGCGAAGCAATGGGCACATTTTATAATCCTCTTCAGTCATACCAACTTTCAGTTCAAATAATTCTAGCAATTTATAAAAAATATGGAGATTCAATAAAATGCTTTATCTTTTGATCTTGTTTCAAATAATTAACTTTCTGTATTATTTTCTGAAGAAAAATATGGAAATATATACAATTAAACTTCGTGAAAATAAAACAGCTTTCTCAAGGCTTTCGCTTTGTATTAAAAAGGAGGCACCTACCATCTAACAGGAACTTATAAAACTTTTAGTTCTTTGTATAAAAGTCTTTTAAAATATTAAAGGCAAAGCTAAACATCTTTTAACTTTTAAGAACCTATGTATTATACAATATAAATAAGAACAATTTTATTAAGAGGCCACGTCACTTTGTATAGCGGTTTGTAAAGTTGAATATTGTGATTTATTTCTTGAAAATTCTTAAGGTGAAAGGGTACCGGCCCTCTCTCCATACAAACGTAGTCGACTGTTTCCTCCCTGGATAATGACACTAGCACAATTTTTTTTGTGCCATAAGACCTATAACTGCCATGATTATGCCCCTATGGTTTTTTTAATTTCTAATTATCATAGAAATTAAGAACAAAAAATACACACAGGGGCATGGTCGTAGCAGTTATAAGTTTTATGAATAAAAATATTTGCTCTAGTGTCATTATTCAGGGAGAAAACAGTCGACTACGTTTGTATGGAGAGAGCCCCGGGTACCCTTTCCTCTTAATGACGTAAGAAAAGAATTTGCATTAAAATTTCTGTCTGTTTGTTTTCGGCGTTTCAGCGAAGCTTGTGGACAGTTGTCAGTTGTCTATTGGGATTGCCATGAGATTGCCTTGCAGACTCAGGATAGATTCGGGCTTAAACTTGAACGTTATTTTCTGTCAAAGCAGACGATGTATTTTGTTCTTTTTTTATGTGACCACTTCACTTCTTACGACTTGAGAAAATTGGCTGCAAGAAAAAGATAAATAAATCAAATGCTTTCTGTTCTTTTTTTAGTGTGGTAACTTTTATATTATTTTATAGTGGTAACATTTAAGACGAGTTTGGCGTATCTGATTACAGGGTGATTTTTACGTGGGCCTTCAGAGCTACATCCTAAACTATTAGAGATTGCAAAAAATTCTAAAAGGAGTTGCGTGCCCGAATTTGATAAAAACCAAAACGGCATCATTAGATTTTTGAAAAAGTCATTACCCTTTTTTCCTTTAACAAACAATATTACAAATATGTGAAAGTATTATTTGAAATGGAGCAACTAAAGTCACATCGATGGGTTCTTATCATTAAGGTAAGACGAAGTATCATAGTACGCCTTACTGCCCAATTTATGCTTTACAAAAGTTTTGAACCTGTAAATGGACATGTCATATACATCTTTAGGTAATTTAAAGCAAGCAAGTAAGCAAAATAAATCCAATATAACCAAATCAAATTACTGCGACAGAAATCATATCTATCTTCTAAAACTCTCTCTCTTCGGCCCTATCTTTAACTTGACGACGTACTTACCACAACTTTTCCCCATAAATACAATAAAAAAACTTAACACAATGGAGAGAATATAATAAAACTCAAAGAAAGGAATCTGGCATTTCCACCTCGTCGTTCTAGAGGGTTCCAGGGAGTCTGGCAAGACAATAACGTTAAACTTTAAGAATGCTAGATCGAGTTAATTTATGGCTCGCTTTAGGAAACTAATAAAAGAAACAGTCGACAAGTACGGCAAGAAGTAAGTACAACTAGGTCGGATATTAGGTATTTTATACTAGCAGCGCTCTGCGGTTTCACCCACATAACTCCTGATCCCATGGGATTATCAGTATAAAAAGTAGCATATGTTACTCCCAATGAATGAATATATCCACATACCAAGTTTCATCAAAATCGGTCTAGTAGTTTCAGAGCCTATTCGGTACAAACAAAAAATATTTCCTCTGTATTATTATTAGTGGAGATAATGTATTTAAACGTAAGGTTATAATACGTAAGAGGTTGTTCGTACAACTTTTGATCTAAGACTTTGGAATGCCTATTCGTTTTTATTTTTATTTTGAGGTTTTGTTTACTGGAAAATGCTATTTTCGCCGATTGACCATTAATATTTAAAATACTATAGTCGAAATTCAAAAAAGTTCAATGACCTCTTACTTTAACAAACAGCTGATTTTTGAGTAAACATTGTCATTACCCGAAAACTTTTCAGAAAACCGTCGAATTTTCAGAAGTTGTAGAATAAAAGATGTTTGCCTAGACGTGTAAAACAACCCGCTTTCGTATTAGAAACACATCGTATTAACGAGGATCGACCCATTTCGTTTCCATCTGAAACATAAAGCATATTTAATAAATATTTCAGGACATTCAACATCGCCATCTAGCCCCAAGCTATGTAACTAGACTTCTGTTATGGATGCTAGACAACGGATATCCTACTTATATACTTTTCTGTTGTAAATATAAACTTGTAATAGGTACATAGAAACAACCAGACCACAGACAAATATCTAAGCATAAATACTTGCCTGAGGCGGGAATCGAACCCGCAACCTTGTGTTTGGCAGTCCGGCATGGTGACCATTGTGCCAGCTGGGTCGCCGTTCCTTAAAAATGTCAAATTCATAATTCAGACGACCTCTTTTTTAACGAATTCATGTTTTCATTAAATTTTACTCAGTGTAATTCACGAACAGAAATTGGAGGCTAATTATTCCATATTTAAAGGCTTAAAATACCTACTGGAAAAATCTCAATCAGATGTTTCGTTACGCCAATTAACAGTAATTTAATTTATGCTTCAATTCTCACCTAAATAAGATTTCAATAACAACATCGATACTGAAATACACCTGTCTAAATGTCCATCTGTTTAGTCTACTGCTTTTGTAAAGATTTTCTTTGATCGGTAGGTACCTACATAACAAAGATAATTTAGGTCTTCAGCTTTCTACATACCGAGTTTCAACGCAATCGGTAAAGTAGTTTTTGCGTGAAGGAGTAACAAACATACACACACACACAAACTTTCACATTTATAATATAAGTAGGATTGAAAATCCCTGAAACACGTCATCATAGTTTCTACCTTCATACAAATTTCCACCCCCATTCAATCAAACCTTCATACAAATTTCCACCCCCATTTGCCCCCCTTAGGGGTTGAATTTCGCAAAATCCCGTCTTAGTTAGCACCTACGACATAAAAGGAACCCCCATGCAAAATTTGAGACTCCTAGCACTTGTAGTTTCTGAGATTTCGTGATGAGTGAGTGAGTGAGTGAGTGATTTTCCCTTTTATAAATATAGATATCCATAGAATGTGATCCAATCATTCAACTATTGTGTTATTGGAACGAAGTTCCTTATCGCGCGTTGTGAAAGGAGGCTAGACGGAAAAAATTAAGAGCAAAAGTTGTAACGACGGTTTTCGATTTTATTACAATTCCTTCACTAATTAATCGCAAGAAACTTCGTTCCATCCGGGTGTCCCTTGACTGCTTAGCTTGGGGATAGATGACGCTGCGTAAATATTTATATATTTTTTTAATAAAACAATCATTATATTGGCAGAAAAGTTGTTTAAAAAATTCAACCATCGGGAGACAAGTTGTTTGAACGCGCCTAGTTGACACGCTTTAAGGCTCTCTTCCAGTACCGTGTGTAGATATTTACATTACCTTAGCCCCGCTCTCAAAAACGTAGCGTGCTGCGTGCTAACTGTCATATTTGATCGATATGCAAAACATTTTAGCATTATTATCCACAAATTTAGTTCCTAGAAGTCAAAACCTATCATTTGATTCATTTTTAGAAACAAACGTTAACTATTTTTGAATAAAACCTGATAAACGATCTAATAATTCTCTGTTTTCTAACATTTATTTTTATCTTACGAAGTTGTTCATATCATGTTTTCAACCACAATAAACAAAAATATGGTTATTAAACTACAATATCCATTTATTTCCAAATAACAAAAAAGAGTATTTGATTACTTAGAGTTGCTTAAAATAAAGGTCGATTTTGGTAGCTTTATTAGCACCTGCCCTTAATATCACTTTCGTAGCACATTGCTACGAAAGTGCGTCACGTAGACATTCCCATCACACCGTGGTTATATTACAAAATACACATATTTTGTTTAATTCTATTCCCCATATATTTATTACTACCTTAGCCCTGCGGTTTCACCCGTGTATGTCGGGATAAAAAGTAATTTTGGAAAATTCAACTCTTGGCGAACGAAGGCAAGAGTGAAAGATACATAGTTAGGTATATTTAGGTACATTAGAAAATAAGTCTTAAGTAGCAGCTGGATGTAATAATTCACGTAGTAATGAGTTACTACGTTAATTATGTCGACTTTAGACTATACCTACACTTTGATTTGACCGATATCTACAGTTGATAGTTGGTATAAAGAATAGAATAGAAAAAAAAATATTTCGACAAGTACATGATACAAGTCATTTTAGAAAAGCAGAGTCAAATAAGCATAAAAACACTGACATGTACAAAGTTCATGAACAAAAAGTAAAAAATAAAACAAAAAAAAAATAAGAGAAAAAGTAATATAAACAATAGAAAACTAACTAAGCAATTGTTGTTTGTTGGTTGTAGTTTGTTTTTCTTTGAATTTACGGTTTGGCGAACTATCCGATCGGTAGTCTGCGAAAGTTTTATTAAGTCAAATTAAATTTGGTGGTGGAAGTTTCGTCAATCTAATTACTTGGATAAACTTTGTTAATATATACCAACTTGTTATCATACAGATAGGCGAAAGAGACAGAAAACGCATTTGTAGTGTTGACATGTGAATTACGAAAGATTATTTCGAAAATGCTTTGAATTATATTGACTTTTAGATTTTATATTTTTTTTATTTTTTCCAATACAAAAAAACTTAATCTAGTACAAAATTAAGGTGCAACAAAAACTCTTCCGAATTTATCCATGTACCAGTGAGTCGTAGGTAAATAAAAAATAGTTAAAAATTTATACAATACAAACGACAAATGTGTACCAAGGTATGTGTAAATAAACAACAGACATAAATGTTGAATACAAAAAATTGGAAAAAAGAGTCGCTCTGTCCCTATCCATTTCCGCAACGAACCTATCTTGCATCTCAAGATCAAGATATTTTTTACAGCACCAGCAACTCTGCTATTGCTACTGCTGCTGATAATGCCTGGGAAATGTATTAGATAGAGTAGGTTTGGCCAACACCCATTGAACCGAAAACTAACCACCACCTCCATAAATGGGGACTAAGGGAGTCACCATAGTGCGATTGCGGAACACCTGACCAAACCCTGTCCCAGTAATAGAATGCCCACTTCGCAGTTTTCCCGGTGGAATGTCGAAAGTTCATAAATTCAGAACTGCCGCCGCAAGCTGGCTGAAAAACTTGGATATAGAGGTTTGGTCCACGCAGGATGAATGCCATACGCTATGATGGCCAAGACCTATACCATCCTTTTATGGTGCAAAAAAATCTGGGCTTTAGTGCAACGAAATTGTGACACTTGTTTCAGTTTTATCAAAAATTCTGTTCCAGGGTTGTTTTAGGTATCTTTATTTTATACTTTGTAAATAGCTAATCAAATTACCATTCTAGCACTTTTTAACCGACTTCAAAAAAGGAGGAGGTTCTCAATTATATAATCTACCTATATAAAATTCTTTGTCCTGAATGGCTGACTGACGGATCAACGCACAGCCTAAACCGCTGATCGTATATACCTCAAACTTGGCGGGTGTTTTACTTGTGTGTCGTAGGCATCCGATAAGAAAGGATTTTCCGAAATTTTACTCCTAAGGGAAAAAAGGGGGGCAAAGTTTGTATGGGGTTATCCCATACAAACTTTGCCCCCCCCCCTTTTTTTCCTTGAACTTGAAGTAGATTACTTACAATTACAATCAACTTCAAGTTTTCGACTTCTACGCGGACGAAGTCGCGGGCAAAAACTAGTATTTAATAAAGAAATACATAGAAACTTATCAAATACATATAACTTGTAAATTAAATTATATTTAGGTAGCAAGTTTTAGTGCTTAGATTAAATTGTTTTACACGTTTTAAAATGAAATTTTAAATTCAGTTTGTTTTTGTAAAAAACCAAATCTAAGAGAAATAAATGAACGAAGAAATAAATATTAACATTATTCAGTTTAATGTTTTTATCACATACCCTTTGATGATAAGAAACAGTTAACTATTTCTTTATTTTTGAAAACATTCTCAGGCACAACTGAGACATTTAATTAAAGTTAATTGAATTTTCTACAAATTTGTATTTAATGAATTTTCCTCTAAGATAATTTGTTTAGTCGCTACGTTTCTTGAAAAATTACCCCAGGGTTTATAGGGTTCCAACTTGAGTTTAAACTAGTCTTAGGTGACCTTTAATAAAATTTAGGCTCTGGCCACACGGCCCATCGACCACAGCCACCACTGGCCAGCCAGTAGTTCACACGATTCTTCATTCATTATATTGTGGCCGTCACCGACCACATGTGTGCATATATGAAAAATTGTGTGAACTGTTGGCTGTGGCTGGCCACCGGTGGCTGTGATCGGTGTTCCATTTGCACAGATTTAAAAAAAAGTTGTGGTGACATGCATGTTTTCGATGTTTATATTTTTGTGTCCATAACATAATTAATAACAAAATGACATAATAGGTGTAATTGGAAAAAACGTGAGAATAATCTAAAAATATATAAATATAAATACTTTTTGAAGCTGGTAAAAACTATAAGCCCTATCAACATATTTCTAAAACAATTTCTGTAGAGAAATTAATGAAGAATATTGTGCTTACCGGCACTCTCTCCATACAAACGTAGTCGACTGTTTCGTCCCTGGATAATGACACTAGCTCAAATATTTTTGTGCCATAAAACCTATAACTGCCATGACTATGCCCCAATGTCTTGGTTTTTTCATTTTCTAATTATCATAGAAATTAAGATTTAAAAAAAGAAACAAAACATGTAAAACAACAACAACATTTATACAACAAAAATATTTGCTCTAGTGTCATTATCCAGGGAGGAAACAGTCGACAGTTTGTATGGATGGAGAGCCGGTACCCTTTCCTCTTAACAGTTTCGTTGTAGCTTTAACCGTTTTCATTTTGTGACACAAAAGGGGGTAGGGAATCACCTTGCAAATATATAAAAGGAGACCAAAATCGACATTTTTTGAGCTAAGGACCCGTATTAAAGTTACTAGCACGTTAAAGAGATGTTTAAAGGACTTTCTTTATTCTATAATAATTGTACTTATTTCAACTCTTGTCCATTTAAATTGGCAAGAAAACATTCTAATCTATACATATAAAATGCTTTGTCCTGAACTACTGACTGACTGACGGATCAACGCACAGCCTTAATCGCTGATCGTATAGACCTGAAACTTGGAGGGTGTGTTTTATGTGTGACGTAGGCATCCGATAAGAAAGGATTTATTAAAATTTTACTCCTAAGGGGGTGAAAAGGGGGTGGCAAAGTTTGTATGGAACAACGTGATTCCTTGGTCCATTTTAGACTTTTACGCGGACGAAGTCGCGGGCAAAAGCTAGTATTAACTAAAAACTCTTTGTGTAAAAAGTGAAATACGTTTCGACATTGACCTAACTTGGCCACTTTGGCCAGAGTAGGGTTAATTAAGGGTCAGAAGAGGACTCAGATATATCTACATAGAAGTAAAATAAAAGGATCATTTTGGAGGAATAAAAGCTAAGTTTAGGCTTTAGCTCATAGTTTTATTGTACGCTAAGTGCGATGTGTCTAAGCGTATAGTGATTTATATGCGGAGACTTATAAATAGTGTATGGTTTGTAAGGATATAAGAATACTTATTTCAGTAAAGATACAGATGAAAAGGTGTGTTCTTTGTATGATGTAGGCATCCGATAAGAATGGATTTTCCGAATTTCTACCCCTTAGAGGGTGAAAATGGGCCAAAGTTTGTTTGGGACAACGTGATTCCTTGGTTCATTTTCAACTTCTACGAGGACGAAGTCGCTGGCTAAAGCTAGTATGAAATAAAATTATGAAATTAGACTTTCATTTCAAAAGTAGTGGGTTCGATTCCAGTATTTTTCTGACGAAAAACGTATGTGTGAAGAAAAATTTCGTGATGAAATGCGTAGTTGTCTCCAGACGTATTGAAAAAAATATTTTATTTTTTTACTACGTCGACTAAGCTGATAGGGTGGTATAGGTTCTGGGCAAGCTTACTCGATCTAATAATATGTATCCCAGGCATCAGTACAGCACCCCAAGCAGCATGAACTAACGTTGCTGGCGTTAAATAAATCATATAAATTAGATGTAAATGCCAATAATATTCTTTATTCTTACATATATTATTCTTAAACATAGATTTTAATAAAAACAAATTGAAAACAAAATATACATACATCACTACATCATGTCAGCCCATGCACGTCCACTGCTGGACATAGGCCTCCCCCATACGACGCCACAAACAGCGGTCCTGAGCCGCCTCCATCCACCGACTACCAACGACCGCTACAATGTCGTCGGTCCACCGGGCAGCTGGTCTCCCAACACTCCGTTTCGCGTTGCATCGCGGCCGCCACTCGAGAACCTTTACTCCCCAGCTTGTCAGTTCTGCGAGCTATATGACCTGCCCACTGCCACTTCAGCTTACTAATCCTGAGGGCTATGTCGGTGACTTTGGTTCTTCTACGGATTTCCGTATTTCGGATTCTATCACGTAGAGAAACTCCGAGCATAGCTCTCTCCATAGCCCGCTGAGCGACTCTGAGCTTTTGAACGAGGCCTATAGTCAGCGACCACGTCTTGGATCCGTATGTCATCACTGGTAACACACATTGGTTGAAAACCTTCGTCTTGAGGCTCTGTGGTATTTGTGACGAGAAGATATTGCGAAGCTTCCCGAACGCTGCCCAACCGATCACTACGAAACCTATAAAATAAATTCTACTTAGGTACATAAATTCCATCCGGCCACATTGGTAACTGATATTTATAACCAGTTGCCAAAGAAGAACTAACATTCTTGCTACGCAACCAGTTGCCAAAGACCCATATACCCAATACTTTCAAATCAAATTAAATTTACAAGTATCAAAATAATGTTTAAATTTTGTACAAAAGGCAGTAGGTAAATTATTATTATGCGTCAGGCATATGAAGTAAAAACTTTTCCATATTTATTTTTCACCGTAATAATTTCCTCCAGATAACATACGCGTTCAATAATTTAATTACTACAACCCCTTTTTCGAGTCCCGTAAATTCGAAAACAAATATCCTTTTTCATATTTGTATTAGAATCGTAATAAAATATTACTAGTAATAACATATTCATATTCAAAATCATTACCAGAGGACCTACCACGAGTTGTTTACGCACTCGAACAAACTTACCGTATTATTTTCCACGAAAATCGCACAATTTACGAGTCGAGATAGACAGATTACAATAATACTGTTGTATATTTTGATCATATATTATTTTGTGTTAGATTTGATAATGGAAGTATTAATATTTAGTTTTTAGTTCCGAGCCTAGTGCCAAAACACAAAATTGCAATGTGCACCGCCCTCCCGCCCACTTGAAGAGGCATGCAATGAGGACAAGCAAAAGTTAGTATTAGTGACACCATTCATAAACCACGACACGTGTTTCGCGTCTACACGACGCATCATCAGGATTGGACCCCGACCGCGCTATATGGGCGACAAACGTTAGATACGACGTCGCTCTCCGAGATGTTGCCTCGCTCAACGCTGGAACAAAAGAACCAATGCATTTGGCTAGATTTGATAGGTAGGTAGATTAGATAGCTGAAACAGACAGCGAGAAGGAGATAAAGATGCTGCTTAAAGCTAGCTTTCACACGCATTAGCTGATTCGAATCTTGAATTTCATAGTAAATCTATACCTACATATAAAATTCAAATTCATTACTGATTGATAACGTACATTAATATTTAACATTAACGCACAGATTAACGTTATTTATGTCCTCTGCACACAAGGACCTATGAATACATTTATAATGACTAATGAGGTATTTGTACGTGCAAAGAGTTTAATCGTTGGTTTATGAAATATGAAGGGGTATTCTATAAGTATTTTAGAAATTCCATGGAGGGCGAAGCTAGTACTTAGTAGGGTAAATTTGATCGAGTGCGTAAACGACTCGTGATAGGGGTACATCTCTTATATTACTTCTGTGAAGCTCGTAATATGAACTTATATACCAAATTTCCAATAATATCACTAAATGAAGTTTAATAATTCTACATCACATAATTTTTCTTACTTATAAACGTTGCTGGCATAAGCGATGTTGGCTTAAAAGAAGATTTAATTCCACAGGTCTTGGGTTTGAATAGCGGCCGGCCGTGCATTAATGGATTATTCTTGTGAAAAAGTAAATGCGTTAATAAACATCATAGTTCTTACGATTAAGGAAACCATCGTAATCAAACTCGGTGCTTGGTTCGTCTAGACGTGGACTAAGCTAGGAGGGTGGAATAGGTTCTGGGAAAGCCGACAAGCACTACAGAGCGCCCTGTATGACACTGTATAATCTTAAATGATTGTAAACGTTGCTAAGAATAATATTAGCATTCTTTGTCTTGTTACTGTGATATGGATTTTTTAATAAAGGAAAACTATTATACAAAATATTGACAAGGCAAGTAATTTCCGGCTAAGCAGCTTTTGGGAAGGAGGAGGAGGTTTCTATTAGAAGAATAGTACATTGTTACCCTAGGTGTGAAAGTCACTCATTGAGTCCCGAGACGGAGTTTGGCTCGATAATAGTTCGAGGGACTTAATGAGTCTTTTACCCGAGGTAAACACTGTGCTTTTCATTACGAATAATACATAAAATTCTTCCTAATAACGAGAGTGAATGAGAGACTCCATACTACCTGATCCTCTTACAAGGTTGAGACCAAAGAGGTTATACATTATGTAGTGTTTTGCAAAGCAAGGAGGTTAGGTTTTTGAAGTTCCTAATGCGTGATGATACTGATACTGGCAACAAGCACACGTCGTGCGAAGCCATAATTTGACATGACAGCTGTCAGTGAAAGCGATTCTCCCTAGGGCTGAAAGTTTTACTTTCAACACGCTCTTCAGGCTCCTTTAGACCTACTTTCGGTGTATGAGTAATGAAAAATATTTTTTGAACCTAGTTTTCTATTACAAATAGCGCCAATTTTTTACATTCCTTTTGCTATTATGGTGTGTCAGTAATAATATATGATCGTCATAAATAAGACATTTTGTTAAATTACCACGAAGTTGCGAACTTCGATGCTAAGCTAAGCCTCCAGGGCATAGTTACAGTATGTTCATAAATCACGCACAAATCCATGGTTCAACTTAATACTTACTAAAGATAAAAACAAACTAAAGACTAAACGATCGGCCGATAGAATGAAACAAGTGAAAATCCGTCATCATATAAATAAATATAAAATAAATAAATATTGCAGGACATTCCACACATCGCCATCTAGCCCCAAGCTAAGTACTAGACTTGTGTTATGGGTGCCAGACAACGGTTATACTACTTATATACTTTTCTTTTGTAAATATATACTTATAATACAGATAAACAACCAGACCACAGACAAATATCTAAGCATAAATACTTGCCTGAAGCGGGAATCGAACCAGCAACCCTGTGTTTGGCAGTCCGGCATGGTGACCATTGTGCCAACTGGGTCGTCAAAATATATCCGGATATCCGGATCGGTTAAAAGATAAAAGGTAACATTTATAGAAAGCACTTCGCCATTAGTTGGCGACAGTTCTGGCAGTTTTCTATTGGATGACAAAAAGATGAAATTAATGCGTTGGCTGCTTAAAAAATGTGAGGCCTTGCAAAAGTTAACACGGGACTGAGTTCCAAACAGTAGGCGACCCCAGCAGGCCTAGCAGTATGGCGGGACTGCGGTGGGTCGGTGTTGGCTTAGTGGTAGATACCCCGACTTTCATTCTGAAGGTCGTGGGTTCGAATCCCAGACGGCCGTGCACCAATGTATTTTTCTTAAGAAAAATTTATGTGCGCTAATTGACATTGCTCTTACGGTGAAGGAAAACATCGTGATGAAACCCGCGGCTTAGTTGGCTCCAGAAGTATTGACAAGCTCTCTCCTCTGGACATGGTCGACTAAGCTGAGAGGGTAGTAGGTGCTGGGCAAGCCTACTCCATCCTCACGCAAAAAGGACCCAATTAAAAAGAGTCTAGTTGCGGAAAAAAGCCCGTATGCATACATACATACATACATGGTGGTACTAGATGGACTCGCATCATAGGAACTGGTCTAGTGGCCGGTGGGTACTGGCACTAGATAGGGAACATTGGAAAGAGGGGAGGCCTTTGCCCTGCAGTGGGGCGGAATATAGGCTTAAAATAAATAATACCAAGAGTTGTTTACGGATTTGATCAAACATACCGTATTGAGCATTTCCCAGTCCATGAACTTTTGAATATGGAATCAGAATATCTTAATACATTTCTGTTTAGGGTGATCAAATATTATTTGTTCAAATAACTGGAATAGCCCTCAGACACAGTTAATTAGAGGAAGGTAATGGATCGACTGCACCAGGGGGGTCACGATCCTCAGCTTTGGGAAACAACGGAGGAGAACCTAATAGACGGAGAAACAGAAGCATAGAAGAAACACACTTCTTTAGATTTTGAACTAAAATTGTAATAGACTTAATTTGTTTTTAACATCTACTGCCTAATTCTAGATACCTGCCTAGCTTAAAGTGATGTAGGCGACTTATAAATACTCGTAGTATAGATTTTTTAAATTCCTTTAAAACCTTGTTTTGTGCGGCGGCGCGAGTTGTCAATTTTGGCAGGTCCCTCCTCGCATCCTTTCAGCCCAACTAGGTTCATCGGTAAGAAAGTGGTCCTTCTATCTATCTGCCAAGATAGCTGGCTTAAACTTAAAAGAATCAGCCAGTACGCGAGATGTTGGCCAATTCTAGTATAACCTTTGAGTTTCATGACCTTTACTTAATATGGTAAGTAAGATCGATTTTGTAAACGACTAATACGCGATAAGGCCTTAGAATTTTTCGGCGCCAACTGAACCGGATTTTATCATGCATGCGGCTTAAGTCTTTAGGTACCTAGTCTGTTTTCACCCTTAATTCCGAGTTTCACCGAACATTTTTTACGAAAATTCCACACATTCAGAAAGTCAAAAGAAGATTAAGGGTTCCTGTTTGAGAGATTTATGAGCTGTCAATTGACAATGAAACATTACCGGCGAAATCGAGTTCAGGTTTATTGTCTGTTACAGAACCAGATATTATTTTTGTATTGAGTACTTATTTATTGATTTAATCGTATGACACTTCTACATCGGCACTACATTTATATTAACCTAAAAAAAAAAAAAAAAAATGAAATAGCACAGAATTACAAGGCCAAGTCCAGACCTTCCAGCCAGCCAATGAACTCCTAGATGAGCCCGAAAATGTCCCCTGAGGGCCAGGATATGTATAGATCGGACAGCGACCTATTATGTGATCCATGATCTAGACCTCTTCACCACACTCACAGAGAGCAGAATCGCTCCATCCCCATTTGTGGCACATACAATTGCATCGTCCATGTCAATTCAATTCAAATTCAAATATCATTTATTGTGAACACAGGTATAAAAAGTTGTTACATAGTATGATACACAAAATATGTCCTCTGTGATCGACCTTTCGGCATACAATATACAGGGTAATTTAATACTAAGGTAGGTTTTTTCTATTACTACTCTAAGAGATCAATGCATTTTAAAGAAATAAAAAGCAATAACAACAGTAAAGACGAATAAATTAATTGGAAAATTATCATACTTTTTAAAATTCAAATATATAAGTAAATGTATTATAAATAAAAGTAAAAAGAATACAATGTGCATATAATGAAAAGTTATTTAAATAGTACCTGCAGTTTACAAATTTCGATGTTAATCAGGCACAATGTTACTCAATAAAATAAAATTCTTAGATAATAAAATACCCATTAGTCATTATTAATGAAATTCAAATTACTCAATGTCAGTTACCTTAATGTCAAAAATTCATTTAGTGTGTAAAAAGTCATGTTAGATAAATAATCAAATAAAGATTTTTTAAATGTTTTAAAGTCATCACATCCCTTTATTTCAGTTGGAAGTTTGTTAAAGATTATTGGAGCAATCACAAAAACACTATTGTGATATAAAGCTGTTTTGACTTTGCTTCGTAATTGTATTTCATAGCGACGACGTGTACTTTTAACTTTGGTATAAAACTCTGGATGATGTTTGACATATATGGCTACCTCATATATATACATGCAGCTCAACGTTAAGATCTTATGATTTTTGAAGTGAGGTCTGCAACTGTCTCTTTTCTTTATCCCACATATTGCTCTGATACAGCTTTTTTGTGCTATAAACAGCTTCTTAATATTCGCAGCATTTCCCCAGAATATAATCCCATATCTGAGTCTCGAAGCTACATGCCCGTGATAAGCCGTAATCACTGTTTTCTGGTTAGCCACCTTCTTCAACATCCGTAGGGCATAAGCAAATTGTAAAGTGCTTTTATGAACAAAGTCCAGATGAGATTGCCACTTCATATCATTGTCGATGTTTAAACCCAGGAATTTAGCTGAATTTGTTTCAGCTATGTTCATTCCTTCATAAGTAACCGTATCTACTGATCTAGGTTTCTGCTGTCGGAAATTTGTGTATTTGGTCTTTCCAAAGTTTACTCTAAGGTTGTTTGCTTCTAACCATTTGCAAATTGAGCCAAGACTTTCCAGAATTTCGATTTTATCTTTGCACACTACAGTGCAGTCATCCGCAAACAAAATCATTGGACTCCCTGTTGCTCTTGGGAGGTCATTTACGTACACAAGAAACAGAAGTGGACCAAGAACACTTCCTTGAGGTACTCCATGTTGTATAATTCTACAGGAAGACGAGTATGTATTCTCTACTCGTGTTCTCGTACATATTCTATTTATTTGAGTTATTTGGATTCTGTCACTAAGAAAAGATTTCAATAGTTGTAACGGAACACCCCTTACTCCATAGTTCTCTAGCTTGTTCAGAAGTGTTTTATGCTCAACAAAGTCAAATGCTTTTGACATGTCCAGATACAAAGCATACACTGGTAGTCTTTTGTCCATCCTTGCGTATATAATATCTAGAAACTCATAGATAGCCGAGTCAATTGATTTATTTTTCCGAAATCCCTTTTGTTCTTTTGAAAGTAAATTCATGTTTTCTAAATATGAGTATAGCCTGTTAAATATAACCTTTTCAAATATCTTTGAAAAGACTGGAACCAGTGCTACTGGTCTATAATTACTAACTTCAGCTTTACTGTCCTTTTTATGGATCGGTTTTACGATGGTCTTTTTTAGTTTTGATGGAAAGACCCCTTGCTCAATACACAGATTGATTAAGTATTTCAATATAGGAGAGATTATGTTTGATACATTTTTAACAACTTTAGTAGATATATCATCGTGGCCAGTACTTAATGTATTTTTCAGATTTCTTATAATTGAATTTATCTCGTCTGAACTTACAGGTCTCATAAAGAATGATTGCGAGGAGGCAGATAATTTTGGATTCTGTTCAACATGTTTATCTTTATTCTCTACCAAATCTATATAATAGTTATTAAAATTTTCTGCTATTTCAGTCGGTTTAGTAATATTATTTCCGTTCACAGTAATTACATTTATGTTCTCTTTAGGATAGTTCAGTTTGTTGTTGTTTATCACATTCCAAGTTGCCTTTGATTTGTAGATTGATTGCGAAATGTAGTTATCATTTAGGCTTTTTTGTGTACATTTAATAATTTTAGATAATTTTGCTGCATAACATTTAAATTTTTGTTTGTCTCCCTGGCTACTAGACATCCTATATTTCCATAACAGGTTTCTCTTTTGTTTGCTGCATTTTTTAATCCCTTTCGTTATCCATTTAGGTCTGATTCTAGCGTAATGCTTTTTCCTTATAATCGGGAAATAGAGATCATAGAACAGCTTGAACAGTTCGTAAAATCGTGTAAAGGCTGTGTCGCCATAACTTGTTTCAAATACTTCAACAAAGGACAATGTTTCGATGCATTTACTAAATCGAGACATGTTTTCGTCTGAGTAATCACGTCTCTTTGTGAACCAATATCCAAAAGTACATGTTTTCTTGACCGGACACGTCATCAATTGCGCTTTGTGATCTGAGACTGCCATCTCTATCACTTCAGTTGTAGCACCAGGTATATTGTGAATGACATTATCCAAACATGTTCCACTCCTTGGGCGTGTGGGCTCTCTTACCGAAAACTTAAGATTGTAATTAAGTATGAGTGCCTCGAACTTCTCCGAATATTTAAAAGGTATTAATATATTTATATTGAAATCACCACAGATAATGACCTTTTTCCTATGTGAACTAACAATTAACTCCAAAATTGTATTAAGTTTAGTTAGAAATAAATCATAATAATACTTTCTTTTTTCATTTTTAGGTACTCTGTATACGCAAACTATAATAATTTTATGTTCAACTAGTTCTATGGCACAAGTTTCAAACACGTTGGATAAATTAAATTTATTTAAGTAATCAATTACTTTAAAATTTAAATTTAAGTCATTTTTTATTATGTCCGGTCCTCAGTCTGTTTAAAAGACACCACAGACTGCGCGGCAGATCAAAGCCAATTGGTTTAGAAGTGGGGTCTATGGGAGTATTTAGACCATGCGTGGCGGAATCCCACTCGTCCTTCCATTCCTTAGCCACTGAAAGCCCAAAAGTCCCCCCTTATAAGTACTTAAATACTTTATTTCACAAAACTACTTCAATACTTGTCCATCATACGCATCCATGTCCACAGTATGCAGCAGGTCTTATAGTTTATCTACGCACTCTAATATTTACCTTTGCACCTAATCGACAGCAACTTTGATCCATGCTATTCAGTGCGGTGTAGTGGCTGGGACATGCCATGGAGTAGGCTTGCTGAACCTATACTAACCTCTCAGTTTAATCGACCATAACCAGAGGAAGAAGCCAACTAAGCCGCAGGTTTCATCACGATGCTTTCTTCACCGAATGGGCACATACATTTTTCGTAAGAAAAATCCATCGGCCGGGATTCGAGCCTACGACCTTTGGAATTAAAGTCAAAATATGTATCACTAGACAAACACAGTACGAAACAAAATCCTTCATACATTTATGTATCTGCTACCTACTTCAAATTTGCAATTATTTACCTACAAAAAGTAAATATATTGTACGGAACAAGAGACTAGGATAAATAACGTCAAATATAATTCACAGCTTGCCAGGACAATAGAAGTTTATGACTCGTTTAATTTTTATGTGCAGACGTGACACCGTTTGTTATTTATTAGGTAGGTTGTTGTCCTCTTTTTGGTAGGTACCTACTCTATCTACGAAAATACGTGTTTAATAAAAGGCTTCAACTAACACATTCATTCACTTCATCTCACCATTCCCAAGTATGAGAGAATCACTCAGAATTGATGAAATTAAACAAGGAATTACGTTGTTACAAACCATTATTATTCCTAAACAGAATTTACTGGGTAATTTTACACATAATATTAAAATATTCATTTTCCATTCCTTCGACAATCTTGGCAACTCATTTTCTGAAGACAGACAGACATCACACAATAAAAATATATAAGGATAGAGTATTTACTCAGCATTTCAAGGTACTGTTACACTAGGGAATAGACCACCATTCCCTAGGGATTGTACTAGTACAATCATGATAGTTTCCCCAACTCCACATATCCGTTTCCATACAAGTTTAGGTTATGTAATAAAGCCAAAAAATCTATACACAGATTTTACGCTACACGTAATTATCAGGACCATTGAAAATGAACCTATATTTTACAAGTTTTAATAATACACTGTATGACGAAGCAACTCAAGCTGGTGTGATCTCTGGCGGCTACAATTTTGCTTCTAGCTCGCTCTTCCGCTTTAGGATTGGATCCCAAAACACATTTTACAAATTTCGTCTCCCAAGTATGAAAAAAATTTGCGAACTTTTTTGAAATTCTTACAAGGCCGTTTTCAGAGCGGTGTTGGCTTAGTGGTAGATACCCCGACTTTCATTCTGAAGGTCGTGGGTTCGAATCCCAGCCGGCCGTGCACCAATGTATTTTTCTTAAGAAAAATTTATGTGCGCTAATTGACATTGCTCTTACGGTGAAGGAAAACATCGTGATGAAACCCGCGGCTTAGTTGGCTCCAGAAGTATTGACAAGTTCTCTCCTCTGGACATGGTCGACTAAGCTGAGAGGGTAGTAGGTGTTGGGCAAGGCTACTCCATCCTCACGCAAAAAGGACCCAATTAAAAAGAGTCTAGTTGCGGAAAAAAGCCCGTATGCATACATACATACATACAAGGCCGTTTTTTAAAATTCCGACACCATCTTTGGACATCCGTCTAATCAAAATAGATGCATATTCGAAAAAACTACGACCACACCCTTTTTCGAATTACGGCTAATCTCAAAATTTCAATTTCAAAAATTAAAAGGTCTACAACAAAATTTGCAATAACAAAGTTTTTACTTTGAATTTGAATCGAAAATTCTAAATAAAATGATCAACAGCATTAACGAGAATTTTAATTGATTCTTTGAAATAAATTGTAAAGGCTAATAAAATGTGAAGGCAGTCAAAGTCAAAAGGTAATAATTAATTACAGCTTCAGCATTGTTGTAGAGCCCTCAGACAATTAGAATATTATTAAAGCTTTTAAAGTTGAAAGACAATATTATTGAACTGAAACAGATACAGCTCTCTACAAACCTTTTGACGACCCAGTTGGCACAATAGTCACCTTGCCGGACTGCCAAACACAGGGTTGCGGGTTCGATTCCCGCCTCAGACAAGTATTTATGCTTAGATATTTGTCTGTGGTCTGGTTCTTTCTATGTATTATAAGTATATATTTACAAAAGCAAAAGTATATAAGTAGTATATCGGTTGTCTAGCACCCCTAACACAAGTCTAGTTACATAAATTGGGGCTAGATGGCGCTGTGTGGATTGTCCTGCAATATTAAAAAAAAAATCAGCAAGACTAGATATCTTTATTATGAACTAGTTGCACCCCGTGGATTTACCCGCATCGATCCATTGAAAATCATAATTAATTGTAGCCACTGAAGGCATTCTCGTAGTGCGCGCTCTGAAGAACGCTGACGGTCGCAGTTTTTCGTTCATAATTCAGTTTCTACTTAGTGGATGAAAAAATGAAAAATGAAAATGAAAATATATTTATTTACCAATACGAGTACAATTTGTGAAAATATCTCCGGCCCTCACACTAGACTAATGTCTGTATTGTGAAGTGCCAATAAAATAATTAACAAAAAAGTAATAAATAAATGACGTTCGATTAACTGTTTTACAATATGAAATAGAATACAAACAATAAACCTAAATCTATTAAAATATAAATACAAATAATATACTTATAAATTAATGCTTTTAAATTTGAAAAATAAATAACTAAATATAAATACATAATATAAATTAAACACATAATAATATAAAATAAATAAATAATAACTTTTATAACTAGCAGGCTACACAATATACACTAGCAGCGATTCCGTGTCATCGTATGTAAGGGAAGCTAACCAGCGTTTTATTTTACTTTTCGCTTCGGTCAAACTATGATTTTTAATGCCACACTTTTCTGTTACAATGTTGTATATTCGCATTTCAATGTAAGGATTGAAACGTTTGGCAAACTTGGTTTTGGTCCTAGGTAATACAATGCGATATGCACGCACAGCTAACATTTGTTTGTGTTCTTCGGTACCCAAGAGTCTTTTATGCACCTTAGTAGCTTGTTTCAATATAAAAAGTTGCCTAACGCTCAATACCTTGCTCTCTTTATACAGTGCTTCCGTCGAATACTGATAAGGCTTCCTAAGCATGACCTTAAGTACCGAACGCTGTGCTCTTTCGATGTAAAGTATACTACGACCGTTCCTTAAGACCTTACTAATTATTTATTTAATAATCTATAATATAAAAATGAATCGCAAAATGTGTTGGTAAGCGCATAACTCAACAACGCCTGGACCAATTTGGCCAATTCTTTTTTTGGTCTGTTTGTTATTATCAGGAAAAGGTTCTTATGAAATAAAAAATTAAGAAAGTTGCGCAGAAAATTATTACGCGGGTGAAACCGCGGGGCGTAGCTAGTTTATAAAAAAAATAACATTTTATAAAGCGAAATTGATTTCTGTATATATAATTTGGAGTAGGTGTAAAACCCAATCTATACATATAAAATTCTTTGTCCTGAACGACTGACTGACTGACGCACAGCCTAAACCGCTGATCGTAGAGACCTGAAACTTGGAGGGTGTGTTCTTTGTATGACGTAGGCATCCGATAAGTAAGGATTTTCAGAAATTCTAACCCTAAAGAGGTGAAAAACCGAGGCAAAGTTTGTATGGGACAACGTGATTCCTTGGTCCAATCTATTAATTCTACACGGACGAAGTCGCGGGCAAATGCTATTATTAAAATATTATTAAGCTTTTAAGGAGTTTTCAAAGTAGTTGATACTAAGCAACGTTTCCCCACAGTTAAGATAGTTTGGACACAATTTATAAAATTTAATTCAGTGGTGGTCCAAGCTACTGGTAGTTTACGAGTAGTTAGGACTGGAGAGCAAGTGATTAAATTAAGAGGGGATCTATTCGACGAGGCCAAAGGTTATTGAGTTATCGGGACATGTGTATGGCAATGGAGTTGTACCCTCTTTAATTGGGAATGGTATCCGTTTGCGAGTACTTCGGTAGAGGGTCTACGCTGACATAATCCATTCGGCAATGGACTGTATCGACTTAGCACAGATTACTGAAGGCTGAAAACTGTAAGTGTCAGTCCAGACACGTAAAAGTCATATGAAAAATATTAGGATTCATTCACTCTCAGGATCTGTATTTGTTAGTAAGTAACCTCAAAGAAACCATTCTCGGAATGGATTGTGTTCGTGCGCACCCACATCCCAACAACGTAGCGAGCGTGGAACCGGTGGAGTTTTTAGTAGGCAAATCTCTGGCTGTCTATCATCTTCTGAGAACGACGGGATGATACATGAAGATGTATTTTCTTACCTAAAAACAAAAAAGATTCATCAAAATGCGCGAACATCCATAAAAATACATACAACCGAATTGAGAACCTCCTCCTTTTTTTGAAGTCGGTTAAAGATAAAGGAAAATGATTCGAAAGAAAATCCATTAAATCTGGTCCTGTAACGGTCATTTTATATAGAACTGGTTTTAACGGATTTACTGGAAGGTAAAGTTCATACCATATTCGCAGGACCGCTATAATGGATCCCTCGCTTAAGGACGCATTTACTTTTTGACGCGCCTGAAGTATCTAGACCATCTAGACTGACTTTTCATTCAATATGGTCGTTACTTAATACATCGAACTGAGACATCCTACTAATATTATAAATGTGAAAGTTTGTGTGTGTGTGTGTGTATGTTTGTTACTTCTTCATGCAAAAACTACTGGACCGATCACGATGAAACTCGGTATCTAGATAGCTGGAAACCTGGATTAATATATAGGTTACTTTTTATCTAGATATTTCCACGAAGTCGGGACATACGCGGGTAAAACCGCGTAGCGCAGCTAGTAATATAAATGTGAATGTTTGTGTGTGTGTGTGTGTATGTTTGTTACTCCTTCACGCAAAAACTACTGGACCGATTGCGATGAAACTCGATATATGTTAATCCAGGTTTCCAGCTATCTAGAGCTGGAAACCTGGATTAACTTATAGGCTACTTTTTTATCCCGATATTCCCACGGGATCGGGACTTAAACGGGTGAAACCGCGGGGCGCAGCTAGTAGTCAAATAAAGTCAACCTTTAATTTTTGAAAATAAGATTTACATGAATTAGCAAAACATGGTGAAAGATTGATGATCTATTTTTGTGGTTTATGGAGTAATTGTGAATATTTTTGTCGTATCTTTTCTATATGAATTAATGTTTGATATTTCTATTTTATTGTAGTATATTATTTATTATTTAAAATGTTTAATTTATCTATATTATTTATTATTTAAAATTATTATTTGAGATCTTTGTACCGAAAGTCGGCCTATTTTCATAATTTTTGCGGGAAGAGGCTACGAAAAACTACTATTTTTTGTATTAAACGTATATTATTTAAAACATATTTTGTATCATCTACAGATGAGTATTGTCCAATTCATTTGGTATCTTTAAAATATGTAAAACTTTGACGGATAAACCGGAAAATGAACCGGAACCCAACTAAACTTTGTTAACATTTTAACATTTACACGTAAATGCGTCCTTAATTATATACACCATCATCGAGTAAAAACGTATACGATAACAGGAACTGATGTATGAATTAAATAAAATTTCTACTAGGTTTTATTCAGACTCTCCTTCAATCCGACATGTGCCAAAACCCTTCGGCCGTGTATGATACCAGAGTTTGGTAACCAGTATCATACGAAGAAAAAATGATCGTCGTAGGATACTGGTATCCAAGTGATAGGATTTATTACTTTTCTGATACCCTTCATCATGTTTGGTAACCAGTATCCAGTAAGGAATATAACATTCTGCCTATGAAACCAACTCGGCAAAACCCCAAAACATAGTCCCCTTTATTCCAAACGAGGTTTAAGGATAGTCCGAGATGTGGATTTAAACCTTAGATTTAGATACAGATTTACTCGTGAACACTATCCCTATATAATCTATAAGGATAGTGTTTAGACTATAGTTCCCTATATAATCTATAAGGATAGTGTTTAGACTATAGTTCCCTATATAATCTATAGGGATATTGTTTAGACTATGGTTCATACTCATGAAAATCTAAGGTTTAAATCCACATCTCTGACTATCCTTAAACCTCGTTTTGTGAACTATAGTCTAAACTTTACACCTATATACGACCCAGTTGGCACAATGGTTACCACGCCGGACTTAGCGTCAAAATGTCTTAAAATCATATTGCCTCTATTACTTGTATTTAATTTAACCCGCCTATGAAGGCTTTTCTGCCCGCCCTTATCCCATCTAATCCTTATTCCACTTAGGACTCTTATCCTCTCATCCAAATTTATTTAAGGTCGACCCATCCATGTAGCACTTCCTCATAAATCATTTGAATAAATTAGCAATTTGTCCGAAAAATAAGCGGTCGCCATAGCATCTGGAGAAATTTGCATATTTTTAATATAGTACCTCGGATCGGTTACTAAATGTTCAGAGGTCAAGATGTCAATTGGTAACTTAGTCTCAGTGTCAAAATGTACAAATGTGGGAGAAGTTATTTATAAGTATTTATACTTATGTATAAATAAGTTGCGCCCCGCGGTTTCGTCTGCGTAAGTCCCGACCCCGTGGGAACATCAGAGTAAAAGTAACCTTCCTCGATAAATGGACTAGCCAACACCGGGATCGGACGGAAATATAGCTATTATGACCCCTTGGACTAGGGGATCCGATGAGGTTGAAAAAATCTTTACAAATTCAACTCCCTGGCATAGTTGATCTATGAAGCGTACCGATTTTAAATTAGCGCCCATCGTATCCCCTAGTCCATGGGGACGACGAGCGTAAAGAGTTTCCCCCTGCCCTCCCTAAAGGATTCCCTATTTCCGACGGAGTAGGGGAGACGACAGGCGTGAAACAAAAGCTAGTTAACTCATACGATCCTATTATGGTTTCACGCCTGTCGTCTCCCCTACTCCGTCCCCCGACGCAACAGTATTTAATCAAAAAAAATCAGATGTATTTACGTAGGGTCATAATTTCTGGGTTGTTTTTTATTTTTGTAGGTTGTTTTTATTATTTTGTTTTTGTTTTTTTCATAGTTTATTTGCTTGTTTTATGCTTTTTACGGTCATAGTATTTATATTAGGTTGTGTCGGGGTTTTTTTAATTTTTAATTTAATTTTTAATTTCATCCTTTTTGTGGTGAGGGGCTTATTAATTAGCTATTTGTAATGTGCAAATCATGCCCTTTCATTTGATACCCTACTCGGTCATATCTACTTATATTCGGTTGTTAATCTTGACTTTTATTCTCTCATAACTTTCAAACGGCTAAACCGATTTCGATCAATCATAGCTAAGAACACTCGCGACTCATGCACCTTTCAAACAAAAAAAACTAAATCAAAATCGGTTCATCCGTTCGGGAGCTACGATGCCACAGACACACACACACACACAGAGAGAGAGAGACACGTCAAACGTATAACACCCCGTCGTTTTTGCGTCGGGGGTTAAAAAGGATAAATTACAAAGAAATGTGTTGATGGAAATAGAGGGTGGTATTATAGATGCCACAAGATACGCCTCAATTCTGTAACTAGGAATCGGTTTTGCATATTACACCATCTCAACCTATCGATTTACAAGTTACAAAGTTGTTCGTGTAAACTAAATAAGTAATGAAACATCTCGGAGAGCGACGTCGTATCTAACGTTTGTCGCCCATATAGCGCGGTCGGGGTCCAATCCTGATGATGCGTCGTGTAGACGCGAAACACGTGTCGTGGTTTATGAATGGTGTCACTAATACTAACTTTTGCTTGTCCTCATTGCATGCCTCTTCAAGTGGGCGGGAGGGCGGTGCATTTTGCATTTTGTGTTTTGGCATTAGGCTCGGAACTAAAAACTAAATATTAATACTTCCATTACAGATATGGAGTTCCGAAAAGTAACGCCGGATTCAATCAACTAAATAAGTAATTGTTACAAATTATTCAAAATAAAGGACACCGCAGCCAAACTTCGACAGATATTAAAACAACTTGATGTAAATTCAAGTTACGAAGTTGACTTTATCTGATCTCGAATAAATTGGCTTTCAACAAATTAGTTATTTTATGTTTTAAGTAGTTTCTGATCTCGTTAAGTCTTGGTTATAACTTTTTATTAACTTTGCTTACTTATTGAAGATGAAAAGCATTTAATTTACTAATAGGAATTTTATAAATTCGTATTTATTTGAGACTAGCTGTTTCCCGCGAAATCGTCATAGTAGAGATTAAATTTTCCACAATCCTTTTTATCGGATGCTTACGTCATACAAATAACACACCCTCCAAGCTTTATAGTAGAATATATAGTAGCAAGGATTAAAGTTGCTGGCCCAATTTAAATCATCTAAATTAAATATAAAATGCCAATATTAGGTGACTATTAGGTATTTTTCATTACTCATACTCCGAAAGTAGGTCTATATATGCCTGAAGAGCGTGTAGAAAGACAAACTTTTAGCCCTAGGGAAAATCGCTTTCACTGACAGCTGTCATGTCAAATTATGGCTTCGCGCGGCTTATGCAATGTGCTTGTAGCCAGTATCAGTATCATTACGCAATAGGAATTTCAAAAACCTAACCTCCTTGGTTTAGGTAACACCAAAGAATAACAATTATGGCTTCACACGGCTCATGCATACTGCCAGAGGTTGTATGGAGTCTCTCATTCACTCTCTTTATTATGAAGAATTTTATGTATTATTCGTAATGAAAAGCACAGTGTTTACCTCGGGTAAAAGACTCATTAAGTCCCTCGAACTATTAGCGTCTCGGGACTCAATTAGTGACTTTCACACCTAGGGTAACAATGTACTATTTCACTTCCACTCCTTGCCCTACCCCCGTATTCTCATAAACACATATCAGCCAAATAACAATCCAATTCTATTACGAAAATGGATGATAATTTAACAAAAACTACTAATAAACTTCTATAAAACAATATATTTTTCTCTACCATTGCCAGTTTGACACCAAATTTATTGTAAATAGGAAAGGAATATAAATAGATGTGTACAATCACGCAACAAAAGTGCAGACCCACTGTAGAGTTGTGAAATTGTTATTATTACAATAAACTCAAATAGGACTTTAGGCTCCACTTTACCATCACCTTTCTATATTACACACTCGCTCGATCGGGTCCGTACCCTGACTCTCAAGAGACTGGGAAGGAGTCCCTTCTGATTGAAAACCTCACAGCAATTCTCTAGAGAATTTTTTCTGTTTACTCTCTATGCTGTTCATTGTATTTATTTTTTTGTATATTTTAAGACACGTAGATTAATCTTATCTTATCTTACTAATATTATGAATGTGAAAGTTTGTGTGTGTGTATGTTTGTTACTCCTTCACGCTAAAACCACAGGACCGATTGGGATAAAACTCGGTATGTAGATAGCTGGAGACCTGAGTTAACATATAGGCTACTTTTTATCCCGATTTTCCCACGGGATCGGGACTTACGCGGGTGAAACCGTGGGGCGCAGCTAGTAATTGTATATTACAATCAGTCAGTCAAGATTTTGAATTTTATATTTACCAAAAATGAAGCAGGACTATAATGTACTGCTTGAGTTGAAAACATTCTAATAACAGCAATTTTAGAACTCTATGTTGGGTGTTTACTTTTGTTACCGACTGTACAATCAGTAAACAAAAGTGCAGACCCAGTGTTTTCAACTCGAATAGGACTGGTCCTGTTTGAGTTGAAGTTCGAAGATCTTCAAACAACTTCAAACATAGTTATAATGAACAGCAATTTTGCAACTACGGTGGGTCTACACTTTTGTTGCCGACTGTAGGTAAATAGCTTTTTCGTTTTAGGTTTGTTATACCCATATCCCTAAATTTTTTTAACAACGTTCAATAGAAAAATATTTTTTTACGGAGATAATATGGCATGAAAGAAACGGATAGCGAATCATTTGGGATTGTAACCTGATTTTGATTGACAGGTAAGAAAAAGTCAACCACGCATGGAATTAGCTCCTTAGTAAATTGAATATTTACTTATTATTTTGACGACCCAGTTGGCACAATGGTCACCATGCTGGTCTGCCAAACACAGGGTTGCGGGTTCGATTCCCGCCTTAGACATGTATTTATGATTAGATTTTTGGCTGTGGTCTAGTTGTTTCTATGTATTAGAAGTATATATGTTGGAGAATAAAAGGGCTTCTTGTGAATGGAAGCTAAATCTCTAGGTAGTTTAGTTTGATGGTAATAATAGGTTTGGAACACAAACAACGAGTAAATAACATGATAAAAAGGTTCCAACATGAACCACTGACGTGGACGGTGAAGTGAACAAGTCGTTGCCATAGTCAATCTAGCAACTTGAAATAACGTTTTTCTAAGAACAAAATTGTGTGAGTTTTCTATTTTTTTGAATAATCGCTACCATATATTTACGAAAGAAAGGTAGTATATCCGTTACCTCACCATTCTAGCACCCATAACACAAGTTTAGTTACTTAGCTTGGGGATAGATGGCGATGTGTGGAATGTCTTGCAATATTTATTTATTTTGCAAAAATTGACAATCTAAAATTGGCTACGCATTATCGGGCTGTCAGGTCGTCTATACGCTATACTATGTCTGCTGTTATACCTTATTTTTTCGTATGTCAGTATCAAACGTAATTGTGAGATCTGTTGAACGTGTATTTTTTCCATATCAAGCATTTGTTCCATTTTATTTATTTTCAAAAGAGATCGTGAACAGGAAAATGAAGAAAATTGGTAGATATGAATAATAGGCATCCAACGAACTAATATTAAAGAATTGTGAAGTTTCTAGACCGGAAAGATCACGTAATTAGAGAACAAATGTTAGAAGTTTTATCAAACTGGGTATGGTGGTAACGTGTAAGAGATTGTGAGCTGTAGAGATCGCCCTTAGGCGATAAGGCTATCTTTTGTGCCACTTTAGGATCTTTTCTATATTATAGATTTCGTGTTTTAGTCAAAGTTCTTAATTCATTAGAATCATTCAAATGAAATCACATTGTATTTATTTTTATTCATTGGTAATTGATACTAAATAGTTATCATTAGCCCTTTTTAATTATTTTAGGGTTGAATTTTCGAAAATCCGTTTTTGGTGCGTCCTAAAAGGAACCCTTATGCGAAGTTTCAGAGTCGTAGATCTTGTAATTTTTCGAAATTTCGTGATCATGAGTGAGTGATAACCCAGTTGGCACAATGGTCACCATGCCGGACTGCCAAACACAGGGTTACGGGTTCGATTCCCGCCTCAGACAAGTATTTATGCTTAGATATTTGTCTGTGGCCTGGTTGTTTCTATGAACTATAATTATATATTTACAAAAGAAAAGTATATAAGTAGTATATCCTTTGTCTAGCACCCATAACACAAGTCTACATACTTAGCTTGGGGCTAGATGGCGATGTGTGGAATGTTCTGAAATATTTATTTATTTATTTCATTAAAATCACATTATAAGTAATTTATAAGTAATACTATCAGCCCTTTTTACTAAGGATTGAATTTCCAAAAATTCGTTCTTGGAACCCCAATGCGAAGTTGCAGACTTGTAGCTCTTGTAGTTTTCGAAATTTCGTGATCAGCAAGTGAGTTAGTCAGTGATTTTCTCTTTTATAGCTATAGATAATTTTTGTTTTTATGGTGCAATATAGTGTTTATCTACCTATCTATCTATCTGTAATAGAGGTAATTTAGATATCTGTGACATAAACAAACCCCCCCCCTTTCTCACACCCTACCATCACCTGAGGCTTTGCGTTAATTAAGTTAACGTTGGTTTTAGTTTAGTAACCTGTTGCGCGCAACTTTGCATGGTCGTTTTGAAGTTTTATTTCAATTTTTTACTTTACCATTAGATCAATATTAATAGCGCACATTTTGTAAGAAAAAATATTTATTTGATGACCCAGTTGGCACAATGGTCACCATGCTGGACTGCCAAATGCAGGGTTGCGGGTTCGGTTCCCGCCTCAGACAAATATTTATGCTTAGATATTTGGCTGTGGCCTGGATGTTTCTATGTATTGTAAGTATATATTTACAAATGAAAAGTATATAAGTAGTATAAATGTTGTCTAGCACCCATAACACAAGTCTAGTAACTTAGCTTGGGGCTAGATGGCGATGTGTGGAATGTCCTGCAATATATTAGTGCACTGGGCCAACACCGCTCTAATGAATAGTGAACATATCTATACTAATACTAAAATTTTTAATTATTTGTTTGTTTGAAACGAATAGGCTTCGAAACGACTGAACCTATTTTGATAAAACTTGGTAAGAGGATACATTGATTAATTGACAGTCATAGTGGTTACTTTTTATCTCGATATTCCCAAGGGATCGGGAGTTACGCGAGTCAAACCGCAGAGTGCAGCTAGTAGTGGAATAAAGCGACTTATAAATTGACTAATACTTGTTAGAGGAATTTCGGTGTCGGGGTCATCTCATAGTCCTCAGTCCCCCATAGACTCCAAATAAGCAAGTTTTCTTCAATAACAACAAAACTTATATCCTAACTAACCTTTTGTATAGAAAATATCTAATCATTATAATACCTAACAGACTTATAAAACATTTTCTGTGAACCAGATGATTCCAAAG
This sequence comes from Idaea straminata, assembly GCA_951213275.1. Classification (NCBI taxonomy): domain Eukaryota; kingdom Metazoa; phylum Arthropoda; class Insecta; order Lepidoptera; family Geometridae; genus Idaea; species Idaea straminata. The sequence goes on from OX577862.1 coordinate 3,675,510, forward strand.
GTTCGGTCGCGAGGGGATTAACCATCTTTGTAAAAGTTTCGTTACGTGACATTGGTGTTGGTGGGGTTATTCTGAGAGACTGGAATAGAATAGAGTAGAATACTATTTATTTTCAACAAAAACAGATATTACAAAGTTAAAGCTTAATAACTTACAATTGTCACAAAACGGACCTCAACTTTAGCGAAAAGGTAGACTTGTACTTGTATACAGTATTTTTCGCCATTGGACCCTTTTTAATTGGGTCCTTTTTGCGTGAGGATGGAGTAGGCTTGCCCGGGGTTACTACCCTCTCAGCTAAGTCGCCCATGTCCACATAATTTTTTCTTGAAAAAAATAAATTGATGCACTGCCGGCTGGGATTCGAACCCACGACCTTCAGAATGAAAGTCGAGGTATCTACCACTAAGCCAACACCGCTCTCAGTGGAATCTTAATAAAAGATTCCCGTTTTCACCCTTTAGGTACGGAACTAAAAATGAAATTTTAAGGAAAATATTTTTGTTTTTGGAAATAAATCTACAATTTAAATAAGTTCAACATTTCCTCGAATCGAATTCGCCTCGATCGTAACACGAGAGTATCTAGAATAATACTTTATCCTTTTACTGTTTATTTTAAGGAAGTACGTCGAAGAGTAAAGAGTAAAGACTCGTGGAAAGATCAAGTTGTAGTTGGTCAAAGTAGTCGAAGTCCCTTGTGGTTTCACACTATCTTTGACATCAACAAACATATTCACATTTAAGAGGGTAGAAAAATAAAAAAATACCTACGGGGATTGAATAGGTAATATTAATAGTTAGGAAGCTATATTACTGATTGTTTTTATGCTACAATTCGCAAGAAGTGCACATCCTTGGTGCGTAGATTCCGGGCCAGCTCAAATAGCATTCTGAAATGATTTCAGGATTGCCCTTACATGAATCGGTGCGACTGTATTCATGTGGAGTACATTCGGTAACTAGATATAGGTCTACTGACATTCGTTTTTTAGGTTTATTGTTTTTACTAACCCATATGGACCTTTGGTCTGAAATAAACATGTATGTTTATGATTTAAGAGACTTTTTGAATGATAAGCTATAATATTAATATTTAGATTGTATGATTTTGACATTAAGGCGCTCTTCCAGTACCGTGTGTAGGTATTCACATTACCTTAGCTCCCGCTCTCAAAAACGTAGCGTGCTGCGTGCTAACTGTCATATTTGATCGATATGCAAAACATTTTAGCATTATTATCCACAAATATAGTTCCTAGAGGTCAAAACCTATTATTTGATTCATTTTTAGAAACAAACGTTAACTATTTTTGAATAAAACCCGATAAACGATCTACTTGTACTTGTATACAGGCTGTTTTCCGCCATTGGACCCTTTTTAATTGGGTCCTTTTTGCGTGAGGATGGAGTAGGCTTGCCCAGCACCTACTACCCTCTCAGCTTAGTTGACCATGTCCAGAGGAGAGAACTTGTCAATACTTCTGGAGTCAACTAAGCCGCGGGTTTCATCACGATGTTTTCCTTCACCGTAAGAGCAATGTCAATTAGCGCACATAAATTTTTCTTAAGAAAAATACATAAGTGTATACACAATAAACGATCTAATAATTCTCTGTTGTCTAACATTTTATTTATCGAACGAAGTTGTTCATATCATGTTTTCAACTCTTAAGTCTTAAGTCTTTGACTTACAACCCTACATAGGCACTTACGCATAATATATAAGAGCTCCGTGGTTTTACCCGCATAACTCCCGATCTTGTGGGAATATCGGAATAAAAAATACCCTTCCTCGATAAATAGTCCTATTTAACACAAAAATATTTTTTCAATTTGATCCTGTACTTCTTGAGTTTAGCGCATTCAAACAAACAAACAAACTTCAGTTTTATAATATTAGTATAGATTATAATATTAGACTCCCGCTGTCATAAATTAGGACACAATTTGCATTCTACAGGCTCTTCTATACCCTAGTAATATAGGTCAATGGCCAAACTTTACATTACCAATCCTTTTTTCAGCGTCTGTGGGGAGAATAACCAAATTCCTGGGCCCAACCGGTACACCTCTGGTGACAACTGGAGGCTTCAGCTTCGACTTTGTGAAGCCTAAGGACACCTGCAAAGATGAGTACTACATGCTGGTCAGAACTGGACCGCTGGGCTTCGAAGACTTGGCGCATTTCATCATTGATTTAATGAGAAAGTAAGTTCAGTTATTTTTATTCTTAAGTTGCAAGCAATTTGCTTTACCACGATTTGCACCCGTGAAATGTCAATCAATGTTTTTTAGAGTCTTAGCTGTGCCCAGTGGTTTCACCCGCGTAAGCCCAATCCCGAATTCTGGGATCAAATTATCCTATGTCTTTCTCCATCCCCTAACCTGTGGTAGCTATGCTGAGTTTTATCTAAATCGGTACAGTCGAAGAGGAAACAAAAAAAATATAAACACAATTTCCTATTAATAATATTAGTCAGGATAAGAATAGGTATTTTGTCCTCTCTTCATTTATTATCCTACTAATATTATATATGTGAAAGTTAGTGTGTGTGTATGCGTGTGTGTCTGTTTGTTACTCCTTCAAGCTAAAACCACTAGACCGACTGCAATGAAACTCGGTATGTAGATAGCTGAAAACCTGGAATAACACGTAGGTTACTTTTTAACCCGATATTCCCACAGGATCAGGACTTACGCGGTTGAAACCGCGGGGCGCAGCATAACAATTTCGCCGGATATCGCTTACTATTAACGCTTATACTAGGCAGATTTGACAATGATTACAAAGAAAGTTTAGAGTGAAAGAAAGAACCGACCAAAGAAAATAGAAAACATAACAATTCTATAGAACTAGGTAGCCATCATTTAGCCATAGGTTATTGGAAAAAATTAATAAGAACCTCTACGTAACTAAAACTTCAAGTTAATCTGGTCGAGATTCAAAGCGAAGGTTTACAGTGTTCTGGCTTAAACTTCAAAGGAAAGCTCTAATGCTTTTAATCAAAGCCCCTGATACTCTTATATACTGAGTGAAATCTATGCTAAAGGTTCCTGCTTATTTTGTCTCCCTCGATTCCTATACCTACGCTAAAAAATAATTTCTTGTGCTTGAATATGATAAGCAGTATTCCTAATGTAGGATTCTGAGTAAAAGGGAACGTAATACGTAATGTTCCAGAGATAAATGTTTGATAGGAGATTGAGTAGATTGATAGGATGATATTAAAATCAACACTCGATCACGGTGGAACATATACTGAACGCGTTTGGACCAAGTGTGAACGTCAGCCACACTAGCGCATAACCTTATGATTATTCCTTTTTTAAAGAATAGGTACTGCTTTACTAAAACCTCTAGCGTCTAATACGGAGATGATTTATATTGCTTCAAAAACCCTTATTTCTCTGTGCATTTTTTTTATTATTGACGCGTTTATTTATTACCTATATAAAAATCTAGGAATTCTAATGTTTGCTTTAAGTATGTAATATATATGTTTGTGTGAGTGTCTGTCGATATTTGTGCTTCGATTGATTGATTGTGTTTTAGATAATAATAAGAAGGTATCTAATCTACACAAAAAAAGGTTTCTTTAAAGCAAATATTATACCTACTCTCCATATAGACGGAAGAGAATAATTTCTTGGCTTTAGTAAAAATATCGAAATGATAAGCAGTAGGTATTATAATTGAAAAGCAATATTCTTAAATTAAGAATACTGCTAATTTTCAAGAACATTTACTACAAACATTAATTATTTTCCAGCGTCTATAGGGAGGGGAATATTTCTCACTTTAAGAAACCTTTTCCCCATGTATGAAGGCTTAGTCCGCACTGCGAAAATACACCTTTTTTACGAGCTGGTAAAAATATCTGATTTGATACAGATTAGACGTGTGTACCTAGACCTACATTTAAATGAATTCATGTGTTAAAGATTTTTCTGTTAGCCTATATTGTCCCACTGCTGGGCAAAGGCCTCTCTAACAACTTTCCAAGGAATTCCTAGGGTAAGTTTTGTCTTTGGTCAAATGCATCGAGATCGTCATACCATTCAGGGTTTGCCTCGATTGCCACGTCCGTCTTCCGGCACCCATCGATGCATTCGACTCACGATAATTGATTGAAAAATAAGCGCGATTTTTTCTTAGTGCGGTGAAGGTCGTGTGTTTATTATTTACTGCTTTGCCAATATATTTATGTGTCATCTTCAATCAATAAACATTATCACTGAAAAATAGTTGAATCGAACTTAGCCGTTTAGAAAAAAATCGTAAAATCGTTGGTCCGTTTCGGTTGTTTGGAATGGAATAAAATAATAAATTAATAAAATATTTCTAAGAAAAACCTGATAATAAAATGATCGAAACATTTAGATTCCTGTCGGCTTACCTTTACTTATTCAGGCATCCTTCCTAGACCTATTTATTTTAACACAAGTCAACCAACAAGTTATTATCAACTATTTCAGAGAAATTTTCCCTTTCCATCCCCTAAACTACCACAATTCGATTTTCATCAAAATCGGTCTAGTCGTTTGACCATGAAGATTAAACAAAAATTTTAAAACAATTTTTCAGATTTATAATGTAAATAATAATAGTAAGGATTAAAATTTCAATACAATCTAGTGTCTCTTTCAGTCTGTGGATTCTATGGCTTACCATTACGAAAAGTTCACTCCTCGCTACTGCTAGGTTATACCTTATGCTTATACCTACTGTTCGTAAATGTAAATATATTGATTAACAGAATCTGCGCCATTACGTTTCAGTGGTTAGGAATAATCAAGTTGAAGTTTGCTCATATAGAACAAACATACTGCCTATAATTATACCTCTATAATTAGTCTACAAATAAACCTCTTTAGTTGGGTCCGTTTTGCGTGAGGATGGAGTAGGCTTGCCAAATACCCTCGCAGTTTAGTAGACTGTGTGCAGAGAAAAAAACTCGTCAATACGTCTGGATTCAACGAATCCGCGGGTTTCATAACAATGTTTTCCTTCACCGTAAGAGGAATTTTAATGAGCGCATATAGAGGTGTTGGCTCAGTGCTAGATACCTCGACTTTCATTCTGAAGGTCGTGGGTTCGAATCCCGGCCGTGCACCAATGTATTTTTCTTAAAAAAAAATTATGTGCGCTAATTGACATTGCTCATAGGTAAAGGAAAACATCGTGATGAAACCCGCGGCTTATTTGGCTCCAGAAGTATTGACAAGTTCTCTCCTCTGGACATGCTTCTACTAAGCTGAGAGGGTAGTAGGTGCTGGGCAAGCATACTCCATCCTCACGCAAAAAGGACCCAATTAAAATGGGTATATGGCGGAAAACAGCCTGTATACACGTACAAGTACGTCTGGATACAACAAATCCGCGGGTTTCATAACAATGTTTTCCTTTACCGTAAGAGGAATTTTAAGTAGCGCATACAAATTTTCCGTAACAAAAATCCATTCTTCGGGATTCGAACCCACGACCTTCGAAATGAAAGTCGAAAGTCGAGTAAACTGCCTACCTATAAGTATCCAACGTTTAACTTTAGAAATTCAATACCTGCAAACTAAGAACTTTCAAACACAATAAATATTAATAATTCTTCAAAGAATCTTGTCTATTAATTTGATTTGATTTTGTTTAATATTCTTGATCTTTCACAACTGTTTGTTTACTTCGAAATGAGAACAATATCTATGGAAAATATTGTCCGTCATATTTCATGTCTGTTATATTGCCAGGTTCTAGGAAAATAAATATTAAGTAGTAGGTACTTAAATATCATTCTTACTAACAATTTATTGTGGATTTAACCAACTAAACAGATATTTAATATTGCTAACAAAGGATCACATAAATGTTCATAAAGGTTATTATAAGAAAACTAGCTTTTGTCCGCGACTTTGTCCGCGTAGAAGTTGAAAGTGGACCAAGGAATAACGTCGTCCCATACATATTTTGCCCCCTTTTTCACCCCCTTAGGGGTAGAATTTCTGAAAATCCTTTCTTATCAGATCCCTAAGTCACACAAAGAACCTCACAAAAAAAACACCTCCAAGTTTCAGGTCTCTACGATCAGCGGTTTAGGCTATACTCGTACGTTGATCCGTCAGTCAGTCATTCAGGACAAAGAATTTCTGTATGAAATCAATTTAAGCATCGTCTGTCATTGACATTAGATGAAACTTGTCTATCATTTTTACCCGACAAAGCCAAAACGGGGGTTATGTGTTTGATCTGTATGTATGTATGTATGTTCATCAATTCCCAACTAACTAAAAAAAATCTGTAACGCAAGACCACGTGACTTTTCATTATTTTATGTTAATTTCATATAAAAACAGACAGAAGGACAAGAGAATGATCTTATAAGGGTTATTTTTTAACTTTTGAGGTACGGAGTTCTAAAAAATAAAAACAGTTTGTCGATTGGCGATATCGCTAATAGAAAGCAAATTGTCTTAGGGGGCAGTACAGTTCTGCCATTGTAAGAGATTCAGCTAGCCACAAACGATTTAATCAAAGTCTAACAAAACCGTTACGTAATACACGGACTCTTTTACATTGGAAGATGAGATAAATATGGCTTCGCTCAAGATATTGCCAATAAAAAGTTATAAGGCGTCGGGACAGTAAATTAAGTAGGTATTGTCATTTGAGACGTTGATAGGTATACTTTAAGCACGTGTAATAGTAGGTCATGATCAAAGATTATGTGATAATAAAAGCTTGGAAAAGTTTGAAGGGAAAAGTTCGTAGCTAAGCTTCTCTACTCATGTGGCTAAGCTATGTCGAAGAAGTAGTTTAACTAGATTTCACTGATCTTGTAAGCTAGTCTTACAAGTCTTAAGAGTTTTTAAACGACTAGTAACGTCATGTCCGTCAATATAAGTCAAACATGCTGTAGGTATTGCCGACCCCCACCACCGCCTATAAAAGCAGGCGCTTAGTTGTACACGGGTTCCTTCACCACTTTCTTTTTTTCCCAATTAGTGTAGGACAGTCTCTAAGGATAATCTCCAAGTAAAAATGTCTCGTAGCAACAGCAGTTTTAGTACCTGCCTCAGTGCTCCATTAAAATTGACCATCCTGTAGATGTTAAAAAAATTATATTTACTTTTATCGCTTAATAAAAACCTTTTCATATGATCCGTCGATCCCCATTTGACCCTCCTTTGATTTGAAACTAAACACGGTCTTTCAAGCCACGGGTTGGACGCAAAATGTGCATTTTGCAAAATGGGTACCGGTCGGAAAGGGGATCTTCGCACAATGAGCACATTCGCTGAGCAACTTCGCAATGCCGTCGAACGTTTCCCTATAAGTCTGTAACTAGTATAGATTTAAAAAATCGGTGGTGACAGACAGACTGGCCTTCGGACTGGCGGACAAGAGGTGCGGTCAGCAGCATATATATAGACCCACCGTAAAGTTCTAATACTATTATTGGAATGTTTTCATTCTTATAAATTTTGTTAGATAAATTCATCAGTTATAAGTCTTTCAATCTCAACTGTAGGATGTGCCTAGAATCTTGCTTGTGTTGAAAACATTCTTCTAACAGACGTTTTAAAGCTCTACGGTGGGTCTGCAATTATGACGCCGACCGTACCTTCACATAACCACAGACATAATCAGTGAGATGTAACAGTTATAGAGTGGTTATCTCCGAACTTCGCATTCCTTTATTGTGACAATAATTTGGGAGCATCGCCATCAGTACAATATCGCAATTCGAACAAACTATCAGTACGTACAATGAGCAATTCGTACAATTCTAAAATCTGTACAATTTCTCAATTCGTACAAGTTATCAGTACGTACAATTCTAAGATTGGTACAATATCTCAATTCGTACAAATTATAAATACGTGCATGATAGGTCAATAATTTGGCGTGTCTTTATGCAATATGCGAAAGCACCGAAGGGATTATAAGTCAATTGCCTTACTTTCGTGTGTTCAATTTTATTTCCAAAGGCGTATCTACTTATGTTTGACATAATAATATCACTAGACATAATAGCAAACTTGCAAAACCAAAAACCGTAGACTACCTTTGTTTATTATTAGATATTTAATATAACAACAAAGAATATGAATAATGGTTACTGGAACAATGAACATAATAAAATGAGATATCGACCGATACATCATTTTGTTTGCGGGGTTACCAGAAGTAGGAAGGTACAGTCGGCTGCATAATTGCAGCCCTCGGTAGAGTTCGAAAATTACTATTAATGGAATGTTTTCATTCTAATAATTTTTGTTTGATTAATTGATGAGTTAGAAGACTTTCAACTTCACATAGAATCTTGCTTGTGTTTAAAACATTCTTATAACAGCCGTTTTGGAGCACTACGGTGGGTCTGCAATTATGCAGCCGTTCGTACTTATGGTACCTTACTTCTTCTGGTGGTAGGTAGGTATAGCTGAAAATCGGTGGCTTACTTCTTTTAGCAAACCCAACACTGAGCTACTGTCAATTTGCATCACTGCCGCACTCTGCTCACCACGTTTTCAAATTTTTTTTTATTATTGTTTTATTATTATCTCTATTCATTTATTTTGCTTAAATTTAGATTTTTATAAAAATAAACTGAATACAAAATATATACATCACTAAAAAACTTATAAAATAATTTTATCTAAGCGATTAAACTTAACCTAAATAAAATGTAATTTACAAGTTTAAAAATAATGTATAAATTTTGCATCTAAAACAGTAAATCAATATAAAAACCTAAACCTAGAGTACCGTCGGCAGCGAGGCAGGGCCCAGGCTACCGATGGTTAGGGCCGCAGAGAAAGGAATCTTCTGACAATACGTGCCGTATCCAAGATTACTGCCTTCTGGATCTGACCCTTGACCCAACCATCCAGCGAGAGCCTCTTGAGGTGTTGATCAAGGCTCTTCGCTATTAGTCCATTTGCCGATACAACTATCGGAACAATACTCGTCGAATCAACGTCCCACATGGCGGTGATCTAGTGGGCCAAGTCCAAGTACTTTTACTGTTTTTATTCATACTTTAGTTGTTTTTAGGGTTCCGTACTTCAAAAGGTAAAAAAGAAACCCTTAAGTGGAAAGGATACCGGGGTCTCTCTCCATACAAACGTAGTCGACTGTTTTCTCCCTTGAGAATGAAACTAGAGCAAATATTTTTGAAAAACTTATAACTGCCTTTTAAATTTTAATTTCTTAAAAAAATAAAAAATAAAAAAAAACAAGGCAGTCATGACAGTTATAGGTTTTATACAACAAAAATGTTTGTGCTAGTGTCATTATCCAGGGAGGAAACAGTCGACTACGTTTGTATGAAGAGAGCGACGGTACCCTTTCACCGTAAAAGATCAAACTCAAACTTTTTAATTCATTTAGAATCATGTACGTACAGTACATGTGTTCACTTTGAATAGTCATAGAAACTAAGTTAGGCTGTGAGCCTTCGGAACGCGCCCACCAATGAGAAGAAGGCACAAGAAACTCATGGGGTTTTTTTTGTGAACATGCTCACAAAGGTCAAGATTATAAATACTTTTAGATGGTATATTTGAAATGGAGCAACTAAAGTCACGTCCATGGGTTTGAAAGACGAAGTATCATAGTACGCCTTACTGCACAATTTGTGCTTTATAAGAATTTTGAACCTGTTAATGGACATGTCATATACATTTTTAGGTAATCTATACATATAAAATGTACTATAATAGAGTACCTACACATGTACTATTAAACGACCTGTTTATTTTCCGGAGTCTACTATTTTTTCAGGATTTTTGTGAACAAGAGATCACTCTTTTGTTTATGTATGGTCATGAATAACTTTTTACAGAATAATTCGATTTTCGTTTTTTTTAAATTTGATATAACGAGTCCATAACGAGTCTAAAACCGCGGTGCGCAGATATTTATAAATAACTAGCTGCACCTCGCTCGCGATCACACCCGCGTAAGTCCCGAACACAGCGCCATCTATTGGGTGTATTTGCAACCTAGATGTCAAACAATATTGAAGAATTTTATCGACGAATCAACGTACGAAGCCATTTATGAGAACTTCACAAAACTAAACAGTAAATAAACACTTGCTTAAGTAACCATTAATTGATACATTTTATTCGTTTACATTCACGACATAAGCGAATAATTGAGATGATAACTATCCTATCCAGTAAGTTAGACCAGAATACGGTTACATGTGAAATTTGATTGAAATCGGTTCATTAGTTTTGGAGTTTAATGGCAACATACATCGTGACACAAGATTTTTATATATACAGATATAGACTACTTAGTAAACGTCAGAAAACCCTTATCTAGCCGAGTGTTACCAATTCAATATATCTGCCCAAAATAGAGGCTTTTTCGGTTATCAATGTTACCGTATCTTTTATTTACAAGCTGAAGTATGTGCTTAGTAAGTACATAAAATGAATTTGTACTGGCTTATGTCGATAAATATAGAGTCAAGTGGTCGCGTGTCTCATCATTTTATTGATAGGCAGGTAGATAAGCCATACTAGCTATAAATACAATCAACGTTCAAAAGTCTCTGCCCACCGTAACGTTTACAATCCTGTGCATAACTATTCGAACATTATACCAACGTAACTTGTAAATCGTTCCCACGTTGGTTGGTGTAGCGGATGGCGACTTATACACACAACTAAAGACATAGCTAACATGTTGAAAATAATAAATAAATAAATAATTTATTTAACAAAATGATACAAACAGTACTTAGCATTAACAATGGACCTCGAATTAGGAACACGTCATGTATCTCGAAGGTCCAGGAAAAATTACAAAAAAAAAGTAGTAATTGCAGTAAAACCGTAGAGATCAGACAGTAAACTATTATTTATAGTACCTAGGTGACCGTATTTTTTTTTTGTTTTTTTTTACTTAGTCTAACCTCAAAGCAAACACTCATTGACTTCGTATTACTTAACAACGCCATCTGCTGGAATAACTTTATTGCTCACAAAAAATAGTATTAGTAGTTCGCCAATAGATGTCAGAATTGCTCATTTAAAGATATAAGATATAACGGAACATAACATTAAACATGAAACTTATTAAATCTACTTAGGCTCTGTAAAATGTATATTTTGTTTGTATAAGAGTGTGTTGTGTGAGTATGTCGTGTCCCAAGACAAGGAGAGTCCTCACCATCCTAGGCCAAAATTCAGGTAAAGGGTGTGTGTGGTGGTTAATAAAATAATAATCACACTGAATACTTATAATTCAAGTAAATATGTTTGTGTGTAACGTCTATTAGAAGAAAGTCGTAAGTCTAATAGTTGTTTAAAGTATTATTGTAGCAAACTGACAGCGTACTTATGACGCATACTGTATCTAAAATTCATGGTACGAAATCAGCGCTAGTATTCTGTGTTAGTATTTATCCGTAACTTCGTTCGCGTAGCGTAGGAACTGAATTATACAAAATATACTTTCAAAGCGGAAATTCGTAGAACCAAAGCACCGACATAGCTCTCAGGATTAGTAAGCTTAAGTGAAAATGGGCAGGTCATATAGCTCGCAGAACTGACAACCGCTGGGGAGTAAAGGTTCAGGAGTGGTGGCCGCGATGTAATGCGAAACGGAGTGTTAGGAGACCAGCTGCCCGGTGGACCGACGACAATGTAGCGGTTGCTGGTAGTCGGTGGATGGAGGCGGCTCAGGACCGTTTGTGGCGTCATATGGGGGAGGCCTATGTCCAGCAGTGGACTGGTATGGGCTGATATGATGATGATCATACTTTTAAAGCCTTTGCCATAATTATCAGTGTGCCAAATCTAAGCTCGATTCATTCATAAGCGTGCGTTGTGCGTTGGTATGTCAGTCAATCAGGACTTTGAATTTTGTTTAAAAATAAATAGATTTGACTATTCGATGATACTACTCGTATACGTTTGATCGTGCGCGAAGAGAACGTGATTGTTCATGATTTCAAGGATATCATTGTCGAAGAAAGTTTGGAGGAAACTGAAACATTTATTATCAGGCTAGGCTAGGTACCAACCTAAATAAAAAAAAGGCAACTTACCTACCAAAACCTCATCTTTTGTATGAAAAGTTAAATACTTACACTTTATTATAAACTTAATAGCAATATTGATTGAAGATGATTTGAACTATTCACTTAAATTATTTAAAGATTTTTTTGTGATTGTCTCTTCCTACACGATGCACAGAGTGGCTTTGCTAACATCACCTTTATTTCCACGCCATCTAGGTTCGGATGGAACCAACTCTTAATGATCAACGAGCCCGAAGCGCAAGTCCATGTTGGCGGCAAATCAACCTGCCTCCTCATGATGAAATCATTAGCAAACTTTCTGAAAATTGAAGATATTCCATATACACCCTGGGACACGACATCTGACGCGGGTTTGAACATGACTGAAAACCTGAAGCTGAACCTTGGGAATAAATTCGCAAGTAAGTTTAGAAATTTAAATTAGCGCCATCTGTGGTTTTATGTTAGAATTAAGTCGCAACCCAAACTTTCAGCCACTACTTAATGGTAGACTGCGCTGTGTAACTCTGCTATTCGCTCAAAGATGGCGTGTTTCCCAACTTTCACAGATTCGAATGGAGTCGTACGATAATTTTGTATGATACTCCGGCCTTTGAATCGAACGTTGGTGGGAACGGCGGTTATTTCATGGCTGCGACCATTCACAATCACTTGTTACAAGCTGGTATAGCGGCTTCAGGTTGGGAAATGATACCCTATCAGAGCCATGAAGACATGTTACGGCACTACGTAGGAAATGACTTTGCGAGTGAGTTCTGTTTGTTGGAGGCTTTGGGAAAGCACGCCCAGCGGTTTTTTACACTGATTTTTGCATGGAGTTTGTTTGATTTTTGATTAGACGGGGATTAATTTAAGCCGGTTTACTTTTAAACTAAAAATACCTTATCTAAATTATTCATCTACCGGAAGATAATTTTTTTATCAAAACTTATTTTAAGAAACTCTTTTACATTAAGCATTTTTTTTCGAAAATTATTTTAAAAACCTCAGCCTTAGTTTTTTAAGGCCATTAAAATTAAGTTAGTAAACATACCTAAAGCTTTTATAAAATTCATCAAATCTACCAATTACTTCACTGAATTGTATTGTAAGGAATCTTCATTTTCATAGATACTAGCGCTGCCAAAAACTTTGCGGGTAAAGTTTGTACTATGGACCACTGATATTTCTTACGGAACGAGCAGTAATAGGCCAAACAGTCAGGATTACGAAAGTAATTGCTTGTAAGATAAGCTTTTGTTATCTATACTGGTGTTTTCTTTGTTTCTCAGAATTTTATGAAGCCCTGTCCAGTTAAAGGTCTATTTAGTAGACCTATTTTACTCTATTTGTGTCCGTAAACGTTGCTGAACTTAGCAAATTATCCTAGTTTCAAAGTTTTAATAACCATCGCACAAAGATACTAATAGTGGATCAATAGACCGCCGCAAACAGCTTGAGTTGGTATGATTATGTGATGCTGATGACGGAAAGAAGAGACGCATCTAGTTACATAACTAGATGAGTGATAAGTATGAATGTAGAGGGATGGAGAGGCAGAGGACGATCTAAGAAAACATGGATGGACTGCTTGAGATAATAGGAGTGAATGGATGAAAAAGACATACTGCCCCGACCGCAAATAAATTGTCCTATCCTACTAATATTATAAACTAGCTGCGTCCCGCGGTTTCACTCGCGTAAGTCCCGATCCCGTGGGAATTTCGAGATAAAAAATATATCCTATGTCCGTCTTCTGATTGTAAGCTACCTCCCCACCAATTTTCAGCCAAATCGGTTTAGCCGTTCCCGAGTTATAAATGGTGTAACTAACACGACTTTCTTTTATATATATAGATGTGAAAGTTTGTGTGTGCGTGTGTGTGTGTGTGTTTGTTACTCCTTCACTCAAAATCTACTAGACCGATTGCGATGTAACTCGGTATGTAGATAGCTGGAGACATGGATTAACACATAGGCTACTTTTTATCGCGATATTCCCACGGGATCGGAACTTACGCGGGTGAAACCGCGGGGCGCAGCTAGTAATAAATAAATATTGCACGACATTCTACACTTCGCCATCAAGCCCCAAGCTAAGTAACTAGACTTGTGTTATGGGTACTAGACAACGGATATACCTACTACTTATATACTTTTCCTATGTAAATATATACTTATAATTCATAGAAACAGCCAGACCACAGACAAATATCTAAGCATAAATACTTGAATGAGGCGGGAATCGAACCCGCAACCCTGTGTTTGGCAGTCATGGTGACCATTGTGCCAACTGGGTCGTCAAATAAAGGCAGGAAGAATCCCAAAACACCCGTTCCGATAGGTATCTAAAAGTTGTTGAAATCAAGAATTCAAGTTGTTAAGTTTTGTCCTGTATTTATTTGTTAAGTCGACTGACTTATTTTCCTACATTTTTATGTAAATTGAAAATGAAAATTCCTTGCCCTTTCTAACTCTATTCAACTTTAAGTAAAAAAATACCAATTCTGTCACTTTTCGATTTAAGTTTGTTTAAGCTTTCAATTTATACAAAACTTAGGCATTGAATTTTCATCTTTTAATTATACTCCAATGTTGGAACAGATTTTACCTACAGTCGGTATTCTCAGCAACAATTTTATATGCCTAATTAATTGTATTATCAATTTTAGTCACAGGCGAAAGGCAGTTTGCTCTTGACCCATATATCAGGAGATTAAAATTACAATGAAAAGAGATAACAATTGAAAAAAAAATTAATACATTTTTTTCGTTGTTTTTATTTTCTTAGTAACCTTGTACTTACTACTTTGTACAAAATTTGCGACAAACATTTTGTTACTGTTGTCCGGCTTATTTCAGGATTAATAATAACAAGCCTGTTGTTTTTACGTCTTTATTGAACATTATTAAAGCAGGCGCCATAGTATTCATAGTTCCCCAGTATCTAGTCCACTACCATCCCATCACAATAGCTCAAGTAGTTTTGTCTTGTAGATTATCCAAACCGGAGGTTGTCCTTGGTTGCACTTTATAGTGTAGACAGCGATAATCGCTGGTTTAGAATCCATCCCATTGTTTGCTATTATACTTGTTATTGTAAAGGGCCTCTACGTGTTGGCTTCGGCTCCACGCACGCCTTCCAAAGGTCCGGTGTCCATAGCCCCGTGATACAGGACGTATAGCAGACAATAAAATAATTATTTATTCAAGGAACTATGGGCAAAAATTAATTTACAATAAAAACAAACACTGAATAAGCAGACGTTATAAACTTATATCCTATTCTACGTTCTTCTTCCTATCATATTAAAGTAATCAATTAAACTACCTTCTTATGAAATATGAATAAAATTAAAATAAAAAAGCATTAAATAAGTCAACCAATATTACAAATTGTGAGTAGGTTACAAGAAAGAAAGACAATTAATGTCGACAACGATCGCTGGGGAGTAAAGGTTCTCGAGTGGCGGCCGCGATGCAACGCGAAACGGAGTGTTGGGAGACCAGCTGCCCGGTGGACCGACGACATTGTAGCGGTCGTGGGTAGTCGGTGGATGGAGGCGGCTCAGGACCGCTGTTTGTGGCGTCATATATGGCCGGCCTATGTCCAGCAGTGGACGTGTATGATGATGATGAATGTCAACAAATAAAATAAAGAAGTGCAATATAAAAGTAGAAAAGTTTTTCTCCAACCCTTAAAACTACCAATATACTGATCTTTATTTAAATACCTCGTCTAAATAAAAAATATACTAATACACAAATCAAAATCCATAATTACAAATAAAATTAAAAGCAAATAAAACTAAAAGAAAATAACAATAAACTCGTCTAAAAAATGGAACAGTATTTTAGTAGTATTTATTCAATAGGTAGGCAAAAAAATATGTTCAGTCATATTCAAATAATATTAACAAAAGGAAGAAATTCCTTCATCTCATATAAATGCAGATGACACGTACCGCTACGAAATTGACGTTTTCGTAAAAGTACGTTACGTTATGTCAAAATATCAAAAATATACTGCCAGAAAAATATGTAGTACAATATTATTATTATGTAGAAAGTGGGTTATAAAACCAACCCTTAAGTTATGATGCTAGGGTAGATTCTCGTAAACATATGAACAAGAATTCACTGAGTAAAATGAAGGTGAAATATACTTTTAAGACTGTGAAGCTGTAAATTTCCATACAAAAAGCGGTAACGTTTCCCCCCCCATAAACGATGTCCGATTTTGATATTTTTTGAAAATCTTCTAGATCTAACGGAAAACAAAGAAATATGCTGGAAATATGCCTAAGATAAAAGTTATTAGTATCTGAATATCTATATTTTCATCGAGCGTTTCAATTGTTTTTTAATAGACTAAACTGAATTACCAAAAAAGAAAACCTAGAATATGATGCAGTGAATTAAATGATACCAAATTAATTTTATTATGTAGGGATAAAGGGGGTAAAACGTTACGACCCGCAACATTATTTGAAAAGCAAAATGTAGGCAATTACGTCCGGTACTCTGTCTATCGCACGATACGGGTCATTTTAAAAAAAAAAACCTCGCGCCGCGTATCGTGTGCTCACGATTCTCTTAAAATAACGTATAAACCTATTTTCAGACCCATTTTACCATAAACAACGAAATTCGTAAATAATTAACTTAGAAATATAGCTTTAAAACGAATACTTACTCCATTTTGCTAACCTCAGTCGAGTACAAAAGGAACAGTAGTTGAATTTTGAGTTTTTTGAAGACACATTTTTCCTTAAAAAATATTTTGCAGGCCATGTACTTAAAAAATAAAAAAAGAATAAAAAAATCATTAAAATATTCTTAAAATAAAATAAAAAGTTGATAATTTAGTTACATTTGTATCCCCTTGGCACTTGGACACTATACCTATTTTGCTTAATTTATTTGTTAGGGGTGCTTTTTAATTTATTTTAACTAATACAAAATATAAAAATAAATGCAATTAAAATAAGTGTCAAAAATTAAGAATTGTCAAATACAGTTTGTCATCTTACAATTATTACGTTTTACCTACATCGTTCTGCAAAAGACATTTATTGTTAACTCAGATTTTTTAAAATGACCTTATTCCTTAAACCCATAAAAATTAGTTTTGTAGCTTGATCCGTTTATTGGTTAGAGGTGTGCGTTGAATTAGAATTTAATATATATAAACCAATTCACAATAAATTATCTCTATTGACACGAACAAATCCTTATAATATTTTAAAGCTGAACGCCTGAAGTTTAGGGACATATAAGGGTCGTGTACGTGAGCAAATATTTGATTTGGACGTTTAGAGTACGTGTCCACACATACATTTTTCTTGCTTTCTCAGTGGACACTTAGAACTAACACACAAGTTTTGCGTACAAAAATCTGTGAAGTTTAAATTATGTCGATTTAATTATGAAGCTAGGTAATTCTTTTCATAGTATGTATTCCAATCAAATGAAAAATCGTAAGACAAGGACTTTTTTTGAGTATTGTGTATGTTTTTAATAAATATATGCATGATAATGATAACATAGCAGATAAAAAGGCTGCGTCTGCGTCGATCCCGGAATTGACGGCCAGAAGGAAACATAATAGGTATGCCGAGTTAGTTAAATTTTTTATTATTTATGGCACTTAATTTTTTTTACGAAACTAGCATTGCACATACATTTTTTTATCTACACAAATATTATAAAGAGGAAAGATTCTTTTGTTTGTTTGTAACGAATAGGCTCTGAAACTACTGGACCGATTTTGATACTGATTCATTGCGAATAACATAGGTTACTTAATATCCCGATATTCCCCCGAGATTGTAGTTAAGCGGGTGAAACCGCGGAGCGCTGCTAGTGCTAAATAAATAGGTCAGCGTTTGAGTAGGTATATGGTCGAAGGCGTTTGACCACTATCTCACACGATGGTAAGCGATGATGCAGTCTATGATGTAGCACGGTTTCCTAGAAGCGACTACTTGGGAATTTGCGGGGCGTTTAGTAATAGCTTTTCCAATTTTAAAAATGAACATTATAGAGTGGACAAAGGGCCCGATTCAGTCAATACAGTGATTTCCGATTCGAACGGATATTCAGTAAATAGGAGAGCAGAGATGTTGACAACTATTTGTATGGAATTCAAATATTTAACCGAATTTGTATGGGAAACTACTATTTATATACTTATTGAATAGTTTTATCATGAGAAAAAAGAATGAATAGATGGGTATAAAGCAGTTCCGCTTTGTTATTTCTATGTTATTTTGTTTGCTAAAACTTGGTGATGGTTTTTATTATTCATAGGTATTTGACATAGATTTTCCATGTACCAAAATACGGGTATCTGCCATTCGGGGCTGTGCCCCATTGGCTGAAAGAGCCTTTGGTCAAAATCAACTGAAAACTAATAGGCTAAAATGTAATTTTTTGACCAAAATTAATTTTCAAGTTGTGGCAACACTTTTATTAGCAGGCGGGCCTTTACGAAAATAATGGTGTTGTCGCATATTGAAAATTGACTAAACTCTGAGTAAGCTAGGGTAAATTTCCCAAATATAAATTTAAACAATACTTTTTTGCCAATACTTTTTCGAACAGTTCTTGAAATTACAAACATTTATGACCTTATTAATAAACACTTGTTCACTTCACAACACTCAATCTATAAATAATAAACAGTGGCAAAGTGAAAATCAATGTGCCCCCGATTAACTCAATTCATTTGGATGGTAGCCAAACCTTTGTGAGAGGGTGCGCGAAGTAATGATAGATTCTGATTACTCTCATCCTTTTCATCTATATTTTCACAATTGAAATACAACATGAGTATTTTTCTCGTAATTAAAGAATATAGTACTAGATTTACGTTATTGGAATCGCATGTAGGTAACTATTGACAGAGAGGGAATGCCGCCAGTCTCTTGGGGATGATGCCGCGTGGAGACGCTCTGAACGGTGGTTTGTATTTGTGATGTGTATCTGTGTTTTTATATTTATTTGTGTGTTATTTTATTTTTTATCACAGTTGCTCATAAAGTGGATCTTATTCAACCGCTTTTAGGCTCATAATCCAAAGTATTACACACGCGTGCGTTATGCATGACCTCGACGCCACTAGTGTGTTATAAGTTATGCTGATAAGTTAAATTGGTATCTTACTGCTAATTACATGTTAGGTAGATGAAACATTCTTAATTTATCTGGATTATACTGTTTTGATGGATAAAATAATGTAGGTACCAAAAAAGAGGTTTTACTCCAGCAACAAAGGTTGTATAAAGTAGCCTAAAAAGAGGTTTTACTCCAGCAACAAAGGTTGTATAAAGTAGCCTAAAAAAAATTGTAAACATAGACTTATCATCAAATATTTTGTTATTTATTATTTTCTTTTCAAGTCTTTTCTTTTATTCACAACTGTGATAAAAAAAACGTCGTACGATACACGTGTGGCTTGATCGATTTAATCTCGGCGATCTATAGACGCACTCGCGTTCCGCTCGCGCGTCATAAACCGCCTCGATGAAATGATCAATTTACCACACTTGTATCGTAATGTACTATTAATATTTTGTAATTTTATTTTAAGTATTAATAAAGTTGGTATGTTCTTGGATTAAAAAAATGTCTTGTAATTTTATAATTTACATTATCATTTATTGAGGATTCATTCGAAGCGAATTGTTTTTTTTAATTATTTTTGAGATACACTGAGCCAGTATCGAGTTATATTTTGCATTAGTTTATGGCCCAATATTCAGGAATCAGGATTATTTTAAGCAGTCACCCCCTTATTCCAAAACGAGAGACGTAGATTAAAACCTTAGATTTAGACACAGATTTACTCGTGAATTATAGTCTAAACACTGTTCCTAGAGATTATATAGTGAACTAGATTATATAGACTACTAGCTATTGCCCGCGACTTCGTCCGCGTAGAAATAGTAGATTTTGCGACTATAATTTGAGATTTAAACTATCCTATCTCTCAAGTTGGATCGAACTGCACATGGTGTGCGAATTTTATTATAATCGGTTAAGTGGTTTAGGAGTCCATTGAGGACAAACATTGTGACACGAGATTTATATATATTAAGATAGTTCACGAGTAAATCTGTATCTAAATCTAAGGTTTAAATCTAGATCTGGGACTATCCTTAAACCTCGTTTTGGAATAAGGGGGATAAAGTCATCATAGTTTGTCAAGTCAGGGGTTAGTTTAGTACCTCGTAGATTTCGGAGTACTTCACAACAATATTGCACTTTAACGGATCTAAACTGAATATTTCACCAGAATTACACAATTCAACTAGTTTTACAACTAAGTTCCATGTAGATAAAAGCAGCATGACAAGTTGTTGGCTCTTACCCGCCAAAAATTCCTAAGAACTTAAACCATTACCCCCTTATTCCAAAAAAAAGGTTTAAGGATAGTCCTTGATGTGGATTTAAACCTTAGAGTTAGACAAAGATTTACTCGTGAACTATAGTCTAAAGTCTACACACTATCCCTTTGGGTTATATAGGGAACTATAGTCTAATCAGTTTCACGAGGAAATCCGTATCTAATTCTGAGGTTTAAATCCACATCGCGGACTATTATTAAACCTTGTTATGGAATAAAAGAGGTAAGGTTTAATTTTAGGACCATTGATAAAAACTAATTAATTAATAGAAACCACATATTATACAGCAATGAGGTCAGTGTTATGCCTTATTGCCTTTAAGACATGACGTAATAGCCAAATAGAAAGAAAAACTGGTCGAATTTAACCACCTGTTTGTTCTTAGAAACAAAGACCAGCCAATTAAATTTATAATTAAAGTAAGACAAAGAACACGTATATTTGAGCTTGTGGATATTTTTAACTATAAGATAAAATTAATTACACAACAGAAAGGCCGAGTAATTTATTAAGTTGAAGTTTCGCAGAAAATTCAAATAAAATTGGTTAGATAATTTTCTTTTGGCGAAACTCAAAGAGCTTTTGAAGAGTTGTTTAGTTTCGATTCTGTCAGGTTTTGGGATGACAAAATGATTGATCTATATTGTATTTTATACAAAATATTATCTTTGTTATTACAAAAACAAATACTTAGGTATCTTTTTAGAATATGCCAGTTTTTGATTGCCATATTCAATGGACAGTGAAGTCTTAGGGTTCCGCTTTTATCTTTTTGATATGGAAGCCTAAAATATGCAAAAAAGTGGTATGATTCCGACAAAAATAGCCAAGCGGTCAATATTAATATAGCTAATTGTTCGATAAAGCCATCAAACAATTAGCACTAGCTCCCTGTGGTCAGGTCAAATAGTGGTAAATAATTACATTGTAATTGATAAATTGCATTGTAAAACAAATAAAAATTCAAAACATATTAGTAGCCGTGTGCTACTACATCAGTAGCTCATGGTCAATAACTTAAGTAATCAATAATTGTAACGATGTCAAATTAATTAATTAATAAATTCATTTGGGAGATCATGAGTCAAGTATTCCTCAACACTGTAGAAAGATTGCTAGATCAAGTTTCTTCTTAGTCTCCCTACCTTCACTCGCGTCCATCAAAGTCAATAAAGCCATCGAACAATTGGCTATATCAGAACATTTAAAATCTATTTTCTATGTTCCAATACTTTACACGTTTATAAAAAGTTTTATATTTTTGTTTATTCTATTGTCTACGTTCCAACATTTTACACGTTTAAATTCACGTGAATTGAATACAATAATGTGTATTATACAAATGATTGATGGCTTTATTTCCTTAGGCAGGTACAAAGTTAAAAGTAACTTTGTACCTGCCTACCTACGTAAAGGGGTTTACAGCGGTGCCTTCTGCATCGCTGCGCTTGGGCCGGCCGGAAGACCAGCGCTGCAGTCCAGCATCTAACTGGCTACAGTTTTTCTGCTGAGGCTGGTCCATTTGGGTCAGCACACGGCATCCCAGTTTGTTTTTGTGTTTTTTCTTGTGCGTATTCATTGTATTTATTTTCGTAGTTCCTATTTTTTTTTGTTTTGTACTTTTATGTCTGTGTGCTTTTCCAATAAACATTTATTCTATTCTATTCTAAAAAAATTTAAATTCAACTAACTACTTCACATAATAGCGTCAACAACATATTCCTGAACCTGACAGCTATTTAATATTTTGCATTTAAACGTGATGCAGTACACACCGGTTTAGCGGTAAAGTTTCCAAGTGCGGAACAATTTGTTTCAACATATTTTTATAATAAGTTTTATTTTTAGTCTCTTTAAATATGTATGTGTTTACGTACAGTCAGCGGCAGAATTGCAGATCCATAGTTCTAAAATTATATACACTAGCTGCTCCCTGTGATTTTACTCGCGTTAGTGTTTCTGTAAAAATACTATTGATTTCCTATTAACACATAATACATAATAGTTACTATGAACTATAAACTTTACTAGCTGCGCCCCGCGGTTTCACCCGCGTAAGTCCCGATTCCGTGGGAATTTCGGGATAAAAAGTAGCCTATGTGTTAATCTAGGTCTCCAGCTATCTAGATACCGAGTTTCATCGCAATCGGTCCAGTGGTTTTTGCGTGAAGAAGTAACAAACACACACACACAGAGACTGCGTGACTGACAAACTTTCACATTTATAATATTAGTAGGATTACCTCGTAAGAGGTTGAATTAAAAAAAAATCCGTTGATGTTATAAACGATTGTTCTCTTGCCTTTAAAGCAATAGTCCACTGCCGTCTTCCTACCTTCACTCGCGTCCATCAAAGTCCCTCGTTTATTTGTTGGTCTTTGGGTCACAAGTGTTTAGGATTGTCTAGAAAAGCGTACTACATCTTAGACCGCATCGTCACTTACCACCAGGTTAGATAATCAAACGCTGTAATAAAAAAGTGACTTCAAGCTATCCATCGATCGACAGTTAAATATGTCATCATCATCATCATCATCATATCAGCCACAGGACGTCCACTGCTGAACATAGGCCTCCCCCAAAGACTTCCAGAGCGATCGGTCGCATGCTCTCAGTCAGTCATGCAGTCATCCGTCCATCTAGTCGGAGGCCGTCCCGCGCTGCGCTTTCCGATACGTGGTCTCCAATCTAAGACTTTTCGGCCCCAACGGCCATCAGTTCTACGAGCCACAAATATTAAAAATGTATGTTAAATATGTATCCTAATTCAATTCTTTTTATTTCAGACTTTTACAGCCATCTAATGGTATCCCACATTCGCCCGAACTGTCTCTCTTTTGCAAACAAATCATTTTCTTTCAATCTCTTCATACCGTATACCACGACTCTTTATTCCTTACAATACAATCCACGTTCGCAAAACTCGACCTCACCTCACGTACACCGAAATGTTCTTATTGCAAAAAAAAACAGGGAAAGCAGTTCTTACGTAATGACAGTAAAATGTTAATTTTTACTTTTACGAGTATGTAAAGTTGAAACATGAAAATGGCTGTAAGACATGATCTTAATAATATAAATAAATAAATAATAAATATTGCAGGACATTCCACACATCGCCATCTAGCCCCAAGCTAAGTAATTATACTTGTGTTATGGGTGCTAGACAACGGATATACTACTTATATACTTTTCTTTGTAAATATATACTTATAATACATAGAAACAACCAGACCACAGACAAATATCTAAGCATAAATACTTGACTGAGGCGGGAATCGAACCCGCAACCCTGTGTTTGGCAGTCCGGCATGGTGACCATTGTGCCAACTGGATCGTCGAATTAATAAAAATGTTTTACAATTTCGGTTAGCGGGTGGCCACTCGCTTAACTAAATACATAGCTAACATGTTGAAAATAATAATCACACATGAGTACTTTTAATTCAAGTATTTATGTTTGTGTGTAACGTCTATTAGAAGAAGGTCGTAAGTCCAATACTTGTTTATAGTATTATTGTAGCACACTGATAGTGTACTTATGACGCATACTGTACATTAGAAAAAAATGTTCACCGTTTCTTCGATAAAACCATCCGTTGGAATAAGGATAGTAGGCTGCAAGGGCATTAAAACCTATAATGATTTTGAAACTCTAAGCCGAAACTTGAAGCTGATTTGTGTATGCAAGATGTCGCAAGGAAATTGCAATCTAGTTCTGAAACTTCGCCATGATTGCTTTTGGAACAGCGAAGCTGGCAAATAGAAATTATGTACATCAATCGAAATATCGCCAAACATGGAACAATCCAGGAATATAGGTAAATAATTTAGGTAAACACAAACATTGGGGTTTGAATAACTTCAAACCCCAATATTTAGAAGTAGCCCTCAACCGCTTGCTAATATGATTACCAATAACCCTGTATTACATACACACCCACCCATTTGTATTTATTGACGTAGATAAAGTAATAACAAAGTATATAGGTGTCTATTGATGAGGTTCATTCAATTCCTTTGGACCTTCCGCCTCAGTGACGTCACCTGCGTAAATCATAAAGGGTCTTTCATAGTGATTGACAAAGATTCGGTCACAGTTTTGGTTTCGCCCGAAAATCAGCCGAACCATCAACCGCGCAGATGTTGGTAAAATGCCGAAATTATTTTTGTCTGAATTCCAGCTAGTTTGTCTATCTGAGAGGTCGACTTCCGATTATGTTGAGTTTACAATATTTGAGATTGTTATACTCCTTAGCGCAAAAAGTCATCGGCTTAACTGTCCATATTTAGTTACATAAAATACACCAGATTTCAGAAATAAATTAACATCCCATTTGTGATATTATGAATGTAAAAGTTTCTGTGTTTGTATATTTGAAATTTATTTAAAGCCTGCTGAACCGATTGCAATGAAACTTAGTCATTAATGTACAACACAGTCCTCCGCATAATTATGTCTGTCTAAACGCAATAAAAATTTCATACGATTTTCATAAACGGATAGATTCATGAGGGGTTTGTGTAAATTAACTGAAATATGTTAGAGAAAAAGATAAAGCGTACCTCTGCCACATGAGTAGAGATAGAACCAGAAACTAAGGTTATTCGGAGCTGTCAAAACTGTTACATAATCATGTAGGGTTGGCACAGGTGGATTATATTAATAAAAAAATGTGTTTCAGTGTCTTTTATTATGGGAGATCATTTTGACGCGGTGACAATGTAAATTGAATTTTACTGAATAATCTTTTGTAATATTATAAAGCTGAAGAGTTTGTTTGTTTACTTGATTATTATAATTATTTAAGTCTTCTATTCGTCACTCGTCACCATAACACAAGAATGGTTCACACTCACTCCCGATGCTTAAGATCAAATTATTATCACTATATTTTATGAAACATTAAAAAACAAACACGCGAAGCGTGACGTTTACCAGACGCATGCGAGTGTGACAGCCATGAACTCGGGCACTGGCCGAGCCAGTATAGACCGGTTTTTCTCCGTACGTGACGGGCCGCCAGTGCTCACGCACGCACGCGCGTCACGGTTTAGTAGTGTACTTATCACAGAGCCTTGTATGACACCTTAGTCTCTGGTTCTATTCTCTACTCATGTGCCTCTGCTGCCCGTGCGAAACCTTAGCGGGTCCCTAGTTTATAGATAATAGTAGCGCTCCGCGATATCACCGCGTAACTCCCGATCCCGTGGGGATATCGGGATAAAAGTAACCCATGACACTTCCAATGAATCAATGTGTCCTCATACCAAGCCTCATCAAAATCGGTCCAGAAGTTTCAGAGCCTAATTGTTACAAATAAAAAATCTTTTTTCTAGGCCATTAGTATAAAAGAAAAGATAGGTTCTGGAATAATACTTACTGAGCTACATCTCAACTAAAACTGATGCATCGTGGCCGAAAATTCGGTTTCAGTTTCGGTTCATAATCTAGTTTCGGTCGTACACTAGTTTCTCCTTTATCTCATTCCAAGCTCAGATTGATAGGCACTTAAGGATGCCTACACACTTGGTTTAACACCAACTAATTTTGGAAAGGTCTCTAGAAAGCCTTTTTGTCACATTGGGACCTCTGTGGCTTACTGATGATGGCTAACCTTTTATCTAGTATCGACATACTTCAGAAGAAATTAGTAGAGTATAGAATCTATTCAGTATAAATAATAAATAATATAGAATCTATTCAGTATAAATCCAAAATAAATAAATAATAAATAAATATTACAGGACATTCCACACATCGCCATCTAGCCCCAAGTTAAGTAACTAGACTTGTGTTATGGGTGCTAGGCAACGGATATACTACATAAATACTTTTCTTTTGTAAATATATACTTATAATACATAGAAACAACCAGACCACAGACAAATATCTAGGCATAAATACTTGTCTGAGGCAGGAATCGAACCCGCAACCCTGTGTTTGGCAGTCCGACGTGGTACAATGGTACAATAATGAATTTTGGTGTTGAAAGTATTCAAATCTATACTAATATTATAAAGCTGAAGAGTTTATTTGTTTGCGGGCAAATCTCAAGAACTACTGGTTTGAATTGAAAAACTATTTTTGTGTTGGATAGTCCATTCGTCAAGGAAGGCTTATAGGTTATTTTATATTTCAATATTTCCACGGGATCGGGAGTTACGCGGGTGAAACCGCAGAGCGCTGCTAGTTAAATATAAAAATAAAGAGGCATTTTATTTATTATATACATTAATATCGATATTGTGTAAGAATATTTTGCCCATTTAGATTGTCATACGATTAAAATAAATAAACTTATTATATTTTCATTAAAATAAAAATAATAAACAGACTTATAAAATAAAAAGGTGAGTGGTTATTATGTTAATAATTAATTGACATAACGTAAATTTCTTCCACAAATCGCATTATTTCCTAAAATAGAAAACTAATAAACTTCTACGAGATGGAAAAAATGCAAAGCAGAAATAAAAACCCAATACAATTCCGTTAGAAGGAGCAAATAATGAAAGCTTTCACGACAACACTATTGAGCACCGAGATCGTCGAACAAATAACCAGAAAATTGATCCTACCAAGTGACTTCTAAAAATAAATACATACATTGTTAAAATATTTAAATGAATTTAGTATAAAATAAATATATATTTTAGGTGTTATTAAAGTTTTGACGTACCTAACTATCCAAACCGGTCTGCAAAGGTTAAATTTGTTAAGAAAAAGACCGTAGTTCGGTAAGTTAACAAATTGTTGCGTGTTGGCGCAGTTTCATTCCGGCATCGAGAGAGACCGCTCGTCGCGTGCCGTTCGATTCCGCGAAAATTATCGCAACTCAGTGGTTACTATTGAAAATCGTGATTTATATCGATAACAGTGAAGTGTTAGTGATTGTGTTGGGACGTTGAATTGGATCAACCCCGGTTTGGATTACCGATGATTTTTTTAATAATAAATATCCGAAGCAATGATCAGAATGAGTTCTTTTTAAATTCAGCTGTACAAACGTAGGTATCGGTTATGCAAAACAACTATAATTTAAATAATCTGAAAGGATAACATCGATGACTTTGTATTTAGTATTACTTTTTTGATGAATTTTTCTTGTCTTTTCAAAGGTCGTTCGCATTAACTAACTTATATATGGGTGTAACAAAAAACTTTGTTTCTTAAATATAATTATTTGAAGGATGACTTTAAGATTATACGACCTTGAGCATACGAAATTAACAACTACATTATATTTAAATTCGGTTTTACTGCTTGTTTTTAAACATAAACCTGTTCTTAAACTAGACAATCGCATATTGTGTGTTTTTAAAATTACAGGTCAACAAATAGTTTTCAATTACCACTGTCTAAAAAATTAGGTGCATAGTTGAGTAACAGTTTTCAGGGCTCTAAACCTATAAGAAAGGGAAATATTTTGGAAGAAGTTTCGTGCCCGATTTTGACAAAAAAAGACTGTATCATAAGATTTTTGAAAAGTCATTAACTTAGCCAGAAAACTTTTTAATTAATATACAGATACCTGTTCTATTACTAGACAATCGCATATTGTGTTAATTACAGGTCAACAAATAGATTTTTTTTTACCATTGTATAATTTAGGTGCTAGTCTTCAGAGCTAAACCCTAAAATATAAAACAGCAAAAAATTCTAAAAGGAGTTTTGTGCCCGATTTAAATTTGACAAAAACTAAATCTGCATTTAAACTAAGATTTTTTAAAAGTCGTTAATCTAACCAGAAAAATGGGTAGGGATAGTAGGTAATTGCATATTGTGTGTTTTAAAAATTACAGGTCAAAATATATTTTTTACCATAGGCTAAAAATTTAGGTGCATAGATGAGTAACAGTCTTCAGAGCTATAAACTATAAAACAACAAAAAAATCGGAAAAGAATTTCGTGCCCGATTATGACAAAAATAAAACTGCATCCTAATATTTTTTAAACTGATTAAAATAGCCAGAAACTTGTTAATGAATATACATAAATCTGTTTTAGTACTAGACAATTGCATACTGTGTGTTGTAAAAATTACAGGTCAAAAATAGTACATTGTTACCCTAGGTGTGAAAGTCACTCATTGAGTCCCGAGACGGAGTTTCGCTAATAGTTCGAGGGACTTAATGAGTCTTTTACCCGAGGTAAACACTGTGCTTTTCATTACGAATAATACATAAAATTATTCCTAATAACGAGGGTGAATGAGAGTCTCCATACTACCTGATCCTCTTACAAGGTTGAGACCAAAGAGGTTATACATTATGTAGTGTTTTGCAAAGCAAGGAGGTTAGGTTTTTGAAGTTCCTAATGCGTAATGATACTGATACTGGCTACAAGCACATTGCACACGTCGTGCGAAGCCATAATTTGACATGACAGCTGTCAGTGAAAGCGATTCTCCCTAGGGCTGAAAGTTTTTCTTTCGACACGCTTTTCAGGCACCTTTACACCTACTTTCGGAGTATGAGTAATGAAAAATAGTTTTTTTGACATTGTCTAAAAATTTAGCTGCATAGATGAGTAATAGTTTAAAACTTATGTCTGATGCGAAAGGATAATTTTAACATAGTTTTATCTTATCTAAATCGTGATAAGGCTCTGTTTATTATAAATGATAATCCAAGGAGGTAAATAATTGATGTTAGGTATTTAGGGCAGTTTGCGCGAAATCTTGCATAAACATATTTAGCTAAATACTAAATGCAATCAACGGGTATTCCAAAATCAATTCTATTAAAAAAATCACAAGGTTGATACTATTTAATTAGTTTGACACTTTGATAGTTGGTTAATCGTGGTCTTAAAAGTATTTATTTTTTGTTTCGCAAGTCAATATTAGCAAAAATCTTACTTAGATGTAGGTACAGTCGGCTGCATAATTCAGCCCCCGGTAGGGTTCAAAAATTACTATTATTGGCATGTTTGCATTCTAATATTTTTGTCTGATAAATTCATGAGTTAGAAGACTGAAAACATTAACTAAAGCAGGTGCATAGAATCTTGCTTGTGTTGAAAACATTCTTATGACACCCGTTTTGGAGCTCTGCAATTATGCAGCTGACCGTACATAAGAATAAATACCTTAATAAACTCTTACATTGACCCATTGTAGAGTAAGGCCTTACTACAGAAAGATGAGCCTTAAATCTAGGAACTTCAATTAGTATATTATTTTTATATGGACTTTTAGCTTAAATATTTGTAAAAACATACATAAAAATAGTACTAAAGTCTATTAGTATAGTCTTTTTTAATAATTTTAAGTAAACGGTAGTTTGACAGCATTTCATATAAAAAAAATTGTAAGACGAATGTCATCTCAGTCTGCCTGTGAACATGGGATCTGCAAAGTTCCCGAAACGTCAGGTTTAAAATAAAAAAACGCGTATTTATCCGTTCAAATATAATTATAATTATGAGTTCAAGTCGCGAAAACCTTAGAAAATACTAAAGTCTAATTAGGTAGTATTTACATACTTCTGCTGGTAATTTCATTACATATAGTTTTTCTGCGTTTTGATGATGGCAAATTATTTTTTTATCGCTAATATACCATAGACAAATAGTTCAACGACCACACGAGCCGTTTAATTAAAAGAAGAAAAAATCAAGTGAACAGTCTATCTTCAAATTGAACAGTTCGATTCAATAAATATTTTCTGATTCTGATTCTGATTCTTTGTTCAGTTCGTCTGCATTCTCTATAAAAGCGAAGGGTGTATGTTCGCTGTTGCCGTCCCTTTCCCCCTTATTTAATTTTTCATTTCAATATGGTATTTATAGGCGGGCCTTAAATACAAAATAATATTTTTTTACAAAATAATTTTTGTTGTCGGAGGATCCCTGCCACCCAAGATACAGGCTCTGCCTAGTTTGGGGACAGGAGCTCAATGTGTATTTGATCTTGTGCAACCTAAGTATTTATTTTTTGTAAATTATATGCATTGTAAAGTATTTTTAAGGTTTTGAATAAACTATTTATTTATTTTTATTTATTTATTTAATAATAGTTCAATATGCATTTACGCACAGTTAAACCGGTATTAGATCTATAAGAAATAAATAATGAATGGTATTCCAGTATTTTTGGTACTAAATATTACGAGGTCAAAATGTCAATGAGTCACTTTAGTCTTAGTGTCAAAATGTTAAAATGGTTAATGTTTGTATTTGTGTCATCTAATCGCGCGATACTTTATCGTGGATTCTGATCGAGATATTTGTACTGCAATTAAATTTTAATAAAATAAATAAATTGAATTTTATTTCAGGCAAAACCCATATATATTCACAAAATCAATTAAAATTACAACTAATTATACAGATATCAGAATTTTAAATTTTAATAAAATAAATAAATTGATTTTTATTTCAGGCAAAACCCATATATATTCACAAAATCACTTAAAATTACAACTAATTATACAGATGTCAGAATTTTAAATTTTAATAAAATAAATAAATTGATTTTTATTTCAGGCAAAACCCATATATATTCACAAAATCACTTAAAATTACAACTAATTATACAGATGTCAGAATTTTAAATTTTAATAAAATAAATAAATAAATAAATTGATTTTTATTTCAGGTAAAACCCATATATATTCACAAAATCACTTAAAATTACAACTAATTATACAGATGTCAGAATTTTAAAATTTTAATAAAATAAATAAATAAATGAATTGATTTTTATTTCAGGCAAAACCCATATACATTCACAAAATCACTTAAAATTACAACTAATTATACAAATGTCAGAATTTTAAAATTTTAATAAAATAAATAAATAAATGAATTGATTTTTATTTCAGGCAAAACCCATATACATTCACAAAATCACTTAAAATTACAACTAATTATACAGATGTCAGAATTTCATTTCAAAAAGTAGGTTAATGTTTGATTTCGATTTAGATGTAGTGTTTTGTATTGTTTGTTTGACATAAAATATTAATTGAATTTAAACACATATAGGTTGACTTGAAAATCAAAAAACTAATTAAGAACCTTTTAAATTAAATAGACAATTAAATTCTTCATTGTAAACACCATTTTTAAATTACATTAAATAAAAACAAAGCTTAAGTCTAAGTGTTACAAAGGGCGGCCTCATCGCTAAAAGCTGATCTCATCCAGGCAATCTTTGAAAATTGTCACACTAAACGAACTTTTGACTATTAAAATCAATTCAGATTTTCCGTTAAATGCATTTAGGTAGAATTTTGCTAAATTTGTTTAAGCACAATCTCATGCAAATCGCCCCTAGATCCTGACATATTAAAACTTACATATTAAAATTTGCTGAAACTAATCCGAAAGAGGCATTATTCAGCCTATCACCATCTTCTGTGACAGCTATCTTTCATTATTTCTATTTGTCACGCTTACAACTACGTGCAGGGAATTCGGATTGCCCACAAACAAGACAACACAAACCGAATGTGGGTTGTGGATACTTAGGAGTATTGTGTTGGACGAATAATATTAAAGAAATGGTCAGGGTTACTCTCATTGCGAACGCCTTGTAGAACTTTACCTACTAAGGAATGATCATTTTACCCATAGGAATACTTCAGATAGCTACAAAGTGTGTTAATACTCCTGTACTGTTAAATTATTGAAGTTAAACATGTTATCTACTGCGTATACAATTACAAAAAAAACCTCTTTTCTCCCATTAATATTGATTTCTGTTTTTTTTTTGTGATTAATCACTACATAGTCCATGCCGGACTGCCAAACACAGGGTTGCGGGTTCGATTCCCGCCTCAGACAAGTATTTATGCTTAGATATTTGTCTGTGGTCTGGTTGTTTATATGTATTATAAGTATATATTTACAAAAGAAAAGTATTTAAGTAGTATATCCGTTGCCTAGCACCCATAACACAAGTCTAGTTACTTAACTTGGGGCTAGATGGCGATGTGTGGAATGTCCTGTATTATTTATTTATTATTTATATAGTATAAAACAAAGTCGCTTTGCGCTGGCTCTCTGTCCCTATGTATGCTTAGATCTTTAAAACTACGCTACGGGTTCTGATGCGGCTTTATTGAATGTTCAAATGTTCAATATTCAACGCGTACGAAGTTGCGAACAACAGCTAGTTCATTATAAACTAGGCTTGTATTTTTGACGACCCAGTTGGCACAATGGTCACCATGCCGGACTGCCAAACACAGGGTTGCGGGTTCGATTCCCGCCTCAGACAAGTATTTATGCTTAGATATTTGTCTGTGGTCTGGTTGTTTCTATGTATTATATGTATATATTTACAAAAAGAAAAGTATATAAGTAGTATATCCGTTGCCTAGCACCCATAATACAAGTCTAGTTACTTAGCTTGGGGCTAGATGGCGATGTGTGGAATGTCCTGCAATATTTATTTATTATTTATTTATTTTACTAAATTATAACTTAAAGTCATATATTTTTTGAAATAATAAAACTTGAAAACTTGGAATACAAAATATTTTAGCGATTGACGTAAAACATATTATTTTGTTGCAATATATAAAGGATGAAAACAGGTGTGCCGGAAAACGAAAATTCCATCGAAATTTATCATTGAAATGTGATCCTCTTGAGTTATTATAAACGGCTGTTTAATTCTATACCTTCAATCAAGGACATAAAAGTCTAGATTTTCTAGAAATCTATTCATTCTAAACGAATGCTTTTAAGCTCATATTTCGAAGAAGAATCATAGCATTCTTTTATTTCTCAAGTTTTCCAGTCTTGAAATGCATTTTACGTAGGTATTGGTAAGTTTTGAAGTAGTAAGTTATTTTTTAAAGTTATTCTCTTCTTTGACTTTCAATAAAATGTACTCAATATCCTTCTTCATTATTTAAAACCGTATTCAACTTTAACAGTTGTGACATACTTTTTACGTAGGTAGTAAATTTGCAGTAGCAATTTATTTTATTAATGTTTTTTTTTAAGGTTTTAAAGTTTATTCTCTTCTTTGACTTTCCGACTGAATTCAATAACCTTTTTTCCTACAAATCCTTTTTTCAATATTCAAAACTATTAACCAACCATCAGGCCATAGACTAAAATAAATGACTTCATTTTAAATTTTAATAATTCTTTTAATAGTTTTAAATATTAGTTGACCGGATTTGATTACTCGCGATTGTACCAACATTTCGTCACATACAACCGATGGTTGACTAATGTTAAAACAAACGCAAATAGACTTGCTTTATGACTTTCATGTTTTTTTTTTCGGTTGACGGATTTTTCCACTGTTCACGTTAATGTGATGTGGTTTTGTGTAAAGGCGAACGCATTCTAGACTTTTCTACCCGCAGTTTATATACGCTTCTTCTTCTTCTCGTATAGTGGTGTGGCTCACCTATTGTTAGAGTTTTCAGATCGCCTTAAGGCTTCTAACTTGATCTAGAGGTAGCAACCGGGACCAACGGCTTAACGTGCCTTCCGAAACACGGAGGGGCTCACGAAAACACATTATTTACCACACTACTAATTGGCCACCCATCGAAGTAATGACCGCGCCAGGCGTCGCTTAACCCGCACGACCGTAAAGGATCGGCGAGCGTCGCTTAGCTGTGAGCCTCCTCTATTTACGCTGTTAATAAGGACATTAAAAAATCCGACATATCGATAAAGATGACCCAGGACCGCGTGTCCTGGTGAAGAGTAACTAGGAGAGCCAACTCCAAATCTATACAAATATATATTATAACTAGCTATTGCCCGCGACTTCGTCCGCGTAGAAATAGTAGATTTTGCGACTATAATTTGAGATTTAAACTATCCTATCTCTCAAGTTGGATCGAACTGCACATGGTGTGCGAATTTTATTATAATCGGTTAAGTGGTTTAGGAGTCCATTGAGGACAAAGATTGTGACACGAGATTTATATATATTAAGATATATTATAAAGCTGAAAAGTTTGTTTTTTGTTTGTTTCTTTGTTTGTTTGTTTGAACGCGCTCATCTCAGGAACTACTGGTTCGAATTGAAAAATTCGTTTTGTGTTGGATAGTCCATTTATCGAGGAAGGCTATAGGCTACTTTTTATCCTGATATTCCCACGGGATCGGGAGTTACGCGGGTGAAACTGCGGAGCGCTGCTAGTAATGGGATAAGGCTAGGAGAAAGAAGTAGAGTTTATATTATACGCTGTTTGTACCGCTAACAAACCTTAATTCGTAAAAAACACATAAGCATATCCTGATTGATTACCTTGATTTGCACAATGATACTATTATTATATTCTGTGCTATGGCCTATGGTGTTAGTTGGCCGCATAACTTAGTTGTTATGGCATTCGCATGGTGAGCGGTAGGTCGTGAGTTCAAAACTCGCCGTTTTTTTGTTGAGCTAATTTTTGTAGATGCATTTTGCTTGAAAAAAATAACAAAACTACCTAGTAATGCCTATGAAAAAAATAATTATAGGGAAATCCTTATCTATTTAAGGGTTCCGTACTTATTTTTAAAATTAAAGTTGTCCAGTCGGTGGTCGAAAATCATTCAGTTTGCGTTCACCTTTACTGGTAGAAAAAACAACGTCAAGAAAAAAATCTAGGTAGAGTTAGAAATAGAGTGTTTCTAAGATTTCATATAATATTTTATGGATCGTGAAAAAATAGAGTTAAAGTAAATGAAATTTGATCGTAATATCAAGACGCGTTTCAAATACCATTAGCACCATGTGTTTAACGCTATTAAAACTAAAAAACAATATAATTAACGACAGTTTCAAAGTCGTTCTTCACGACGCGACGCTCGGCGTCTAATGAAACGTAATTTTGACAAAAAATGTTCTGATCTAAAGTAAAATCTACTTACTAGTTAGCAAGCTACAAATGTTGGTTAGAATTTTCTAAGAAAAAACATAACCTTCTCTTTTGACTTCTTCTTCTTTTTTAACGCTGCAAGGGTATTAATAAACACGTAAAGCAGAGCTGAGCAACATAAATACGTTTAAGTAATTAGGGTAAGAAAAAAAAAAACAAATGGTTATCTGTACGCCACTAGAAAACGATGAAAAATTGTGTTTTTTTTTGTTATGCCAAAATATATACATATTTAAATATTTCTTTATCTTTTTTTTTTTTTTTTGCTTTATACAAGTCTTCTATTCTTCACTCGTCACCATAACACAGCCCAGAAGAGCGATATTATTTCATCTGGGCTTGTGAAATAGGTACTCTGTTTCCTAATGTTATCATGACGCATGACGTCACACATCGGGAACGGAACGTATAACGTCACACAATATTACCATGACAATTTTTTGTGAATGCAGTTGCAGTTGCAGTGTTCTATCAATTTATTAAACGTTGTCACGTCAAAAACTTAGTTTAGTTCTATTTTTAGGTATACAGGGTTATTGGTAATTATAGTAGCAAGCCGGTGAGAGTTACTTCTATGCACCTTAAAAAATAAAAATTTTAGGTTGTGTAAATTCGAAAAAACAGCAGATTTTTCAAAACAAATGACATTCAGACTAAGAATAGCAGATAAAACTTAAAAAATAAGTTTTAAGGTTAATGACCTATCCGTGTATGGTAACAGCTGATTTTCAGGTAAACCTAACCTCAAAGTTTTTTGTATAAAATGTATAAAACTAGCTTTTACCCGCGATTTCGTCCGCCGAGGAGTTAAATGCTTTAAAATATTCTCATAAC
Source organism: Idaea straminata (assembly GCA_951213275.1). NCBI lineage: Eukaryota > Metazoa > Arthropoda > Insecta > Lepidoptera > Geometridae > Idaea > Idaea straminata. The sequence goes on from OX577862.1 coordinate 3,711,636, forward strand.
GTATGAATTCGCCATAATATCATACTATCTGTATGTTAAATTTTAGCCTAATCCGTCCGTTGGTCTGAACAGATATATGGTCATCAGTTAGTCAGGATTTTAAATTATACTGGGTGATTGGTTTCCAATCCATGCAGGGGGTACTGCGCGCGGCTGATCTTGCGGAATAGAATATTATTTTTTTTACAAAAGTCGTAGAACAAAAGTAATCCGTGGAGAATTATGGATGCATGGTTTTGGATTGGAAACCAATAACCCTGTATATTTGTAGACGTTCCGTTAAGGGACATAGCCTGTTAAAGTGTTCCACAGAGCGTGACAGGAACACACTTGTAATTCATTCCTTTGAGGCATTTGTCTTTGCCTTGTCGTATGTAATTGCTTCTTGTCGTCCTGATCAGGGCAATAATCTACAGTTTAATCTGGCTATCGATCTTTGAACGCAAAAAATAAGTTAACGATGGCCTTCAATGTGGAATTCGTTCCTTTTACACAGTTGTCACTACCTTGTTTTATTTAAAAAAAAATGTTGCTTTAATCAGAGTGACAACAATCTACAGATTGTTAATCTGGCTATCGTTTTTTTAACCCAAAAAAAAACTAGTGAACGATGACCTTCAATGTGAAATTCATTCCTTTGACACATGTGACAGCCTTGTCTTATGTATTTTTTTCTTATAGTAGACAATAATCTACAGATTATCTTTCAGGCGATTACCGACCTTTCGAATTTGAGTGCAAAAACACAGTGAACGGTTGCCTTCAATGTAGGATTCATTCCTTTGACACATTTGTCACTGACTTATGTCATATTCGACGACCCAGTTGGCACAATGGTCACCATACCGGACTGCCAATCTCAGGGTTGCGAGTTCGATTCCCGTCTTAGACAAATATTTATGCTTAAATATAAGTATAATATTTACAAAAGAAAAGTATATAAGTAGTATATCCGTTGTTTAGCACCCATAACACAAGTCTAGTTACTTAGCTTGGGGCTAGGTGGCGATGTGTGGAATGTCCTGTAATATTTATTTATAATGACATGACATATGTCATTGTTTCTTGGCGCTCTGGTCAGAGTGACAACAATCTGTATTTATCAGGTAATAGCTTGGCAATCGTTCGAATTTGATCACCAAATAAACAGTGAACGGTTGCCTTCAATGTAGAATTCATTCCTTTGCACATTGTCACTGACTTGTCATATGTCATTGTTTCTTGGCGCTCTGATCAGAGTGACAACAATCTGTATTTATCAGGTAATAGCATGGCAATCGTTCGAATTTGATCACCAAATAAACAGTGAACGGTTGCCTTCAATGTAGAATTCATTCCTTTGCACATTGTCACTGACTTGTCATATGTCATTGTTTCTTGGCGCTCTGATCAGAGTGACAACAATCTGTATTTATCAGGTAATAGCATGGCAATCGTTCGAATTTGATCACCAAATAAACAGTGAACGGTTGCCTTCAATGTAGAATTCATTCCTTTGCACATTGTCACTGACTTGTCATATGTCATTGTTTCTTGGCGCTCTGATCAGAGTGACAACAATCTGTATTTATCAGGTAATAGCATGGCAATCGTTCGAATTTGATCACCAAATAAACAGTGAACGGTTGCCTTCAATGTAGAATTCATTCCTTTGCACATTGTCACTGACTTGTCATATGTCATTGTTTCTTGTTGGTCTGATCGGGGTGAAAACAATCTACATAAAGCGATTGCTTGGCAATCTTTCGAATTTGAACACAAAAAAACGGTGAACTGTTGTCGTCTGTTTTTCATTCTAAGTTTCAATTATTCCGGCTGTATTTTTTGTATCGCCATCTGGTGCTGTATTAAATAAAAATCCACATTAAGCCCATCAATCAAATGTCAGCGCCCTTTAACTAAAACAAACAGTTTTGGGATAATGTATTCCAGATTGCGACTAGAGGCCATTTAGTTGATATGAAAAACAGTATATTTTTCCACTGACAGCTACACTTCTGCCAAAATCAGTATCACCTCGCTGAGAATATATGAACTAGCTACGCCCTGCAGTTTCAATCGCGTAAGTCCCGATCCCGCGGGAATTTTGATAAGTATCCTATGTCCTACTCCATCTTCTAAACTACTATCTGTGCCGAAGAGCGGTGTTGGCTTAGTGGTAGATACCTCTACTTTCATTCTGAAGGCTGATCTACCAATGTATTTTTCTTAAGAAAAAATTATGTGGGCTAATTGACATTGCTCTTACGGTGAAGGAAAACATATCGTGATGAAACCCGCGGCTTAGTTGGCTCCACAAGTATTGACAAGTTCTCTCCTATGGAAATGGTCGACTAAGTTGAGAGTAGGTGCTGGGCAAGCCTACTCCATCCTCACGCAAAAAAGGACGCAGTTAAAAAGGGTCTAATTGCGGAAAAACAGTCCGTTCAAGTTCAAAGTACCATCTGTGCCGATTTTCATCCAAACCGGTCCAGTCCTTTTATTGTGAAGTGACCGTCTTCAAAACACTAATTTTTTTTCGAAAAGGTGGTAAATGTTTTCCAACTTCTACTTATAATTTGAGTGTTCAGTTGTTTTGAAATTATAATTAAGGTTGAGTTCTTACTCGTGCCATTTGAGGTGACAAAGTGCTTCTTTTTTCTGTTCAAGTAATACGTAGGTTGGTTTAATGTGTTTATAATTATTTAATTTGAAAATTTGCGTCACAATGTGTTTGGACAAACCGTTACTTATACGAATGGGGGTCGTCCAGGCAAATATCTTTTATTCTATAAGTTTGAAAAATCGAAAAAATATTTTTGAGATTTTGTATTGGTGCTGGAAAATCAACCGTATTCAGTAATTATATTAATAAAGTAAAGACTATTAATGTTTAAAAAAGTAGTCGGAACTCAATAAACAAATAAAATGGGAATACCTCTAACTTTTTTGGAAACAGCTGATTTTAGAGTAAACATCTTCAAATTGAAAAATAGTTCGAATTTGCAAATGTTGCATTGTTTGCCTAGAACAATGCAACATTTGCAACGTATTACGTACTAAAAGCCCTACTAAAAACTAAAAACTTCGTACTAAAAACCCTAGAAATAGAAATATTATTTATTTGCATGAAGTAGGTTACAAAAAGATCTTATAAAATATTACAGCTCCTTACTTCGTCGAAAATTCGACATACAAATTTATTAAAAGAAAATTTAGAATATAATTAAGTACAGTCACTGGTGTCATTATCAACACCACATTTATTAATATTTTGTTAAATAGCCATAGACCAAAACGTGTCAAATAAAGATAAAATAAATATAAAGTCAAATCTTCGAATCCACTACATTATATAAACAATAAAATAAAGTAAAAAAATAAACACACCCTTCGTCGAAACACATTGTATATTGCTAGACTATCACCTGTGTGTAAGATTCATCACATTTTTGCTTTCTTTCTCTTTCCAGTTATTAGAAGATTTTGCATTTTTACAGCCTAGGTATTATTTCTGCTAACAAGAAAACTTTCCCCTCTATTTGTGTCGTAAATCTGAAACAATCTTGTAACAATAGCGAAATATTCAAATTTATTTTTCAGTCTCATTATTTCTGCGAAGTCAGTTGAATAATTTTGAGGATTTTCTACAACAACAGTTTTCACTCCATAAAACTCAGTGACACGATGTGATAATTTTAGACTAAACTTTAAAATTTCGAGACAATTTGCTTAACTCTACATTTTATAAGCTTCTCAAGCTGTTTCTAAGCTTTATAAGCTAATATGCGTCTTAATATTTTGTGCATGCTACAAAAGCTAACCCAATTAGGAAAAAAACAAAAGAACTAAAGGTCTGTCTGTCTAATCGAACGGTCGACAAGTGATCGGCCGAGAGTTTTTGCGATTTTAGTTCTGCTTTGTAAAGAACATAACTACCCATAATAAGCCTCATATTTATACACCAAACTTTACTTCTTTCTTCTTAAAAATCGGAGATAAAAATAGTCCTGGGTATATTTTAGGGTGAAAGTCGGATAGTTGCTGCAATATTGGTAGAATCGCTGTTATTTCTAAACTAAACATTTTTAGGTAACAAGCCCAACATAGTTTTACTTTTAAATATTTTTTCTATGATTATACTTTGTTTTTCAGGCCTCTAAAAAGTGGGTACGGATAAAACGCTTGGGTTCTCTAACACTTGCAGTGGCTCTGAGGTCTCCCTCCAAAACGCTTTCAATAAGTAGTAGCATTACAATACTACGACATTTGGAACATTGTCTTTTGAGAACTACGGCAAGTATACAGTTGAAGCAACTATCCCGGTTTTACCCTATGGGTATAAACAACAATGTTTATATTTTGTACGTGATTTGAATCGCTTATCTCTAACTTTAATTTAGTTTTCCTTATAGACTACTGACTTAAATATAATGTGTAATTTTAAACGCTTTTTAGACGAACCTATCTTTTATGTTTAAAAGTAGACAGATTCACACGGTGTTTAATATTACCGGTTTGAGATTATGTTGGTAACAATTTACCTTATACCCGCCCATAATTCGCTATGTATAGTATATATAGGTGAAACGATTATTAATCTATGGTAGTATAATTTTTTTGTATGATTTTATAATTTTTCACGCATAGTTAACCACGAAAATTTAGGTAACAAAGACAATGTTGAGTATGTGGCTCGCATTCAAACATCCTACTAATATTATAAATGTGAAAGTTTGTGTGTGTGTGTGTGTGTGTGTATGTTTGTTACTCTTTCACGCAAAAACCGCTGAACCGATAGGGATGAAACTTGGTAAGAAGATAGTTGAAGACCTGGATTAACACATAGGCTTTTTATCCCGATTTTCCCACGGGATCGGGACTTACGCGGGTGAAACCGCGGAGCGCAGCTAGTTTTTCTATAACATTAGATTCAATAACTAGTACAGCAAGGACTATCCTACATTTCCCAATAACGAAATGACTATTAAAAAAACTAAACCTTATTTATGATAAAATAATATCTTTAAGGCGAAAGGGTACCGGCGCTCTCTCCATACAAACGTAGTCGACTGTTTCCTCCCTGGATAATGACACTAGCACAAATATCTTTGTGCCATAAAACCTATATCTGCCATGACTATGCCCCTATGTTTTGGTTTTTATTCATTTTCTAATTATCATAGAAATTAAGATTTAAAAAACAAAAGAAACCAAAACATAGGAGCACGGTCATGACAGTTATAAGTTTATGCTGCAAAAATATTTGCTCTTGTGTTATTATCCAGGGAGGAAACATTCGACTACGTTTGTATGGAGAGAACCCCCGGTAGCCTTTCCTCTTAAGAGAATTTCGTTCTTGGCAATATTATGGTGGTTATAGAGCGCGCTTTCTTTTGAGTGATTCGCAACTAGGTAAGAAAAAATCGTTCCCCATCAACATTGTGCCTGAAGGTACAGACGTAAGGTACCGTACTTACCTAATTTTTGACGTGATAACGCCTAATAAATTGGTGGATTCACAAAAAAGTGTCACGGTAATATTGTGTGATGTCATCCGTCATGGTAATATAACCAGACGCGTCATGGTAACTTAGGAAACAGAGTATTTATTAATAATATCGCTAGATCTTGTGTTATGGTGACGAGTGACAAACATTACAAATGAAAAAAATACAAATACAAATGAAAAAAATAAAAATATAAAAGACAAAAGAGGAAAAAATATATATAAAGGAATAACTAAAAATAACTCAATTTTTCATCGTTTTATGACGTTATCACGTAAAATTATCATCCATAAACCGACTTTACAGACAACCATTTGTTTTTTATAAGAAACTAGCTGCGGCCCGCGGCTTCACTCGCGTAAAACTTTCTGCGCAACTTTCCAAATTTTTGTCTGTCATCTGTCAAGAACCTTCTCCTAACAATAACACTTACAACAAAAAAAGAATTAGTGAAATCGGTCCAGCCGTTTGGGCGTGATGCGCTTACCAACACATATTGCGATTCATTTTTATATTATAGAAGATGAGCAGATATTGGAACTTTAAAGAAAAATATACTTACTTCTTACCGTCAATTATTGTCTTAAGTGTCCCAGGAAAAGTTTATCAAAATTAGAAACTCGTTCTAAGGACCGTTAAAACATCTTTAACTAGTTTCCATGTTACAACCATAACAGGTTTCCTATTTAAAACCATAAGTTCCTTTTGGTAGATGAGCATTTTAGGTTCAGCAAACAATTCAACCTATATTTAGAGTTCTTGCGATTTTATTTCGATGACTATATATAGGAAAGGGTTGTCACTTAATAATAAATATAATGTTTGAAAATAAAAAAAATCTGCTGCAATTTTAAATGTGTGGTTATTTTTTTTATAAAATAGACTTTTTCTTATACAACCGAATTGAAAACCTCCTCCTTTTTTGAAGTCGGTTGAAAATAAATTTTATTACTAATCTATATATATATAAAAGATAGTCGTGTTAGTTACACCACTTATAACTCAAGAACGGCAGAACAGATTTGGGTGAAAATTGGTAGGGAGGTTTAGAGCTTAGAGCCAGGAGACGGACATAGGATATTTTTTTCGATATTCCCACGGGATCGGGACTTACGCGGGTGAAACCGCGGGCCGCAGCTAGTATTGTATATTTTGTTGAGTCACTAGTCTTTAGGGTATGTTAGAGGTCGCATCTTATGTCAAGTAGTTTTGGCAGAAAATTAAGCATTAACTATCAACAAAGAGGTCGGATTAGCTACATCCCCTTTCATCACATTCGTAACACCTTAACGAAATTATGGCGTTACATCTGTTATATTTGATTTTTGTAACATTCTAGTGAGAGATTTTCAAGGTGTTTCACGTGAAAAAAGTTTATTTTATTATAATAAAAAGTTAAAAGTCGCCTATATATAGTTAAAAGTATATACCCATCGCGATCTGCTCTAAGTTTACCGACAGAGTTAACTGGGGTGGACTAAGAGCAGATTTTTCTTACCTTTGTCCACCTTAAGATACGAGTAACTGGGTGGTTTTGTGTGACACCCCTAACGGTACAGACGCGAGACGTGGTATTAATTACAAAAGTCACAAAAACGAGTTAACGTGATAATTATCCCTACTATGTATAAAAGTTACAGTTTTTGCTCCTCACCTGATTCGATGTATTTGTGACGTCAGAAAATTGTATACCATACTATTCGACGGGGGATGAGGGGGATAACGAAAACGAGGTTTAAGTATAGTCTGAGATGTGAATTCTATAAGGATAGTGTTTAGACTATAGTTACCTATATAATCTATAGGGATAATGTTTAGACTATAGTTCACGAGTAAATCTGTGTCGAATTCTAAGGTTTAAATCCACATCTCGGACTATCCTTAAACCTCATTTTGGAATAAGGGGGCATGAGTTTTTTGTTCATTGATTTTCAAAGTTTTTAAAAGGATTCAATGTGATTTCATGCGAATTGTTCCAACCAAATAAGGACTTTGACCCCACCCATTATAACTTACCAGTTTGGTTTTTTTAAAGTTTATTTCTTAAAATGTAACAAGACAAATTCTATTCGCTATTTTGGTTCTTAATGACCACATCTCTATTTTTAGGCCTCTTGTATTACAATAAACTTACAAACAAACAACAAAAACTTTTATTTTTAGACTTCTAATTTTAAAAGAGAAAAGTTGTTTTCAAAAACATGTCTATAAATAGTTTTAGAAAACGGTCTACATACCTATGACTTTATATTTCATAACTGTATTATGGCAAATTATGAATTGTATCCTGCTGCGTGGGATTCGTTCAAATAAACCGGTCAAGTGCGAGTTATGTTTATTAAGGTAACTTGTACACTTAAAAAAAATACAGGCTTTCTTATTATTATTTTTATTAAGAACCTGTTGTGTACCACTGTAGCACAAAGGCCCCTCTACTCCCCTTCCACTGATCGCGATCTTGTGCGACGGATTGCCAATCTATACTTATATTATAAAGCTGAAGAGTTTGTTTGTTTGTTTGTTTGAACGCGCTAATCTCAGGAACTACTGGTTCGAATTGAAAAATTATTTTTGTGTTGGATAGTCCATTTATCGAGGAAGGCTATAGGCTACTTTTTATCCTGATATTCCCACGGGATCAGGAGTTACGCGGGTGAAACTGCGGAGCGCTGCTAGTCTGTCATAAATTTGTCCATATTCAAGAGAAAATATATTTTAACACATTAGTTTAAAAAAATTATATATCAACGAACAAATAACGGATAAAAATAAGGAAACTGGAGTGGCTAGCACTCCAGCTTTCTCGTGACCTGGTATATTAAAAACTAGCAGCACTCTGCGGTTTCACTCGCGTAACTCCCGATCCCGTAGGAATATCAGGATAAAAAGTGGTCGTTGTTACTCCCAATGAATCAATGTATCCCCCATTCCAAGTTTCATCAAAATGGGTCCAGTAGTTTCGAAGCATATTCGTTGGAAACAAAAAAAACTAATATTTATATTTATTATATTATAGATAGAGAAAAACTGATTTGTAATATTAGCTTGATAAACCAATTTAACTTTCATAAGAATTGATTTATTTCCCTTTGATTAAATAAAGTCGATAAAAATCATTCCAAAATTTTAGAATTGTTTAAATCGTCTTTCATATCGATATTGTCGATTTATTACCACAATCCACGGCACAATCGGATATTACGAGTTAAGCGATCATTACCGCTATCACAGAATAAATAGTCGTCCAACCGCCACGCGGCTTAATGTCATACTTAGGGTTGACAACACAACAAGAACAACAAACAATCAAAAAGTTCCTATGCTGTCGTGTTGGCTTTCTGTATTTTATAGATTTAGATAGATAAACACTTTATTGCACAATAAAAACAAAACGCAAAATGATTACATATAACAAAAACAACGAACTTAAGTAACTACCTATATGCTAAAAGAAAATTCATATTTAATACCTAGCCTTTAAGGTAGAGCACATTCAGAATTATTTTGAACTGCTGAAACGTTATTTCAAATATTAAAACTGTAAAATATGCACCTCACTCATTCCTTTGCTGACTTTACTAAGGCAATACATATTTGCATTGCTGCCAACATAACGGCATAGGAACTAATGATGAAACGTACTCAAGTAATTTATACTGAATTAGGCGTGCCTTTAGGGCATACAATAACTCTTCTTCTGTCTGCCCTTTTATTTGGGTCTCACCATCTCACCATAAGCTGCTTCAGTCACAGTCAGCTGTACCTATTTGGCTCTGTCGAGAGTGAGTGACGCAGCTAACATGTTCGTATATTGTTCCAACGACGGGGATACCGACAATGCTGTGCACAAGAAAGCTTTGTAGCTGTCATAATAAAAGGTCACGCGTATTAAGTAAGGTAGGCAATCGCAAACGTTCTAAATAAAACAAAACCACCACGCGAAGTCACGGGCAGCTAGTTTTTAATAAAGCTGAGGTCTAATCGTCTAAAAGCCTTCAATTTAAAACTCGCTTTAAACGATGCGACAGCCCTATCCTAGATGACTGTGACGTAATGCACTTGACTCCGGTTTAACGTAGCGTAGATTGATTAACGAGAATTGGTATTGAATTGTTTGTTTTATATAGTTCTATTTCGCTGAAGGGCATCTGATAATGAACTTACGTATTTTTAGGTTAAATCTTAAAGAAAGGGTACCGGCGCTCTCTCCATACAAACGTAGCCGATTGTTTCCTCCCTGGATAATGATACTAGAGCAAATATTTTTGTTGCATAAAACCTATAACTGCCATGACTATGCCCCTATGTTTTGGTTTTTTCATTTTTAACCCCCGATTCAAAAACGACGGGGTGTTATAAGTTTGACGTGTCTGTGTGTGTGTGTGTGTCTGTCTGTGTATCCTTTCCTCCTAAGATATTCTCGGATGATGTTTTAGGCGATATCTGTTTAGTTTACGGAATATTTGGGGAATCAATTACTCAAAATTATTAACATTGCTTATGCTGAAGAAACATAGAGGAGCCATAAACAAAATGCCTATTAGCTATAAAAAAAAATATTTTTTGAAAATTATTGTCTGGTGCTCTAGACTTTTTACATTTTGGTATTACTAATTTAAAGGTGTTGGGCTAGTGGTAGAAACCCAGAGTTTTATTCCGAAGTTCGTAGGTTCGAATCTTTGCCGGCCGTGCACAAATGGAATTTTCTTACGAAAAATTTATGTGCGTTATTAACATTACTCTTACGGTGAAAGAAAACATCGTGATGAAACCCGCGGCTTAGTTAGCTCCAGACGTATTAACGAGTACATTCCTTTGGACACAGTCAATAAAACTAAGAGTGCGGTATAGGTTCTAAGTAATCTTCATTTAATATATGTCCCAGGGACTACACCGCCCTGAATTTCATGTATTAAAGTTACTGGGCGATGTATCATCTAAATTAGGCCAATATTATTCAAAATTATTAAGGTTATTGGCAATTTATTATATTATTTCTTAAGCAAATAATTTAATATTTTATATCTCATATTTCTGAAGGTTGGATAATGGCTTGAGCTATTTTGTTTGAACATGATGTAGCAATCGATTTTTTGTATACAGGGTTATTGGTAATTATACATACTAAGAAAGCGGTTGAGAGCTATTACTGTGCACCTTTATACCTAAAGCTGAGTTTCGAATTAACATAACATAAAAAATTAAAAATAAATCAAATGTCCAAGAGTCGTGGAAAAAAAGTTGATTGTTAAGTAATTCTGTTAATTTGCCAACTTCTAAAGCCAACTTCTAAAGTAAATACTGTCACATTTCGAAAACCTGAAGAAAAAAATTGCGGATCATTACTTTGACATCACCTAAATATATATATATTGCGTCAACCTATTTAAGAAGTTTTAAATACTTCCGACACCTTACCGAACGGTTAACGCGCTTAAAAACTGATTATTTTTTCAAAAAATTTGAGGTTATAATTTTAGGGTTATTCCCACAGTGAGATATTCCATTGTTCCTGTCAAAATGAACTAAAATTAAGTTACCATGAAAATGATCCTAATTTTGAATCCCATGAAGGGGAGATCCCTTTACGAAGTTCTATCTAAAATTCGTTTACTCATCACAGTCTCGTGTACATTTGAATATCATATAACATGTAACAATTTGATTTAACTTTAGCATTATGTACATAAGATATATATTCAGTTCTGCCAGGGGCGGATCGTGGATTTGTGGGGCCCTTGGCATGAGCCCAGCGCCCTATTACCCACTACTTAGGGGCCTACATAATTACTTACTTACTCTGCTGGCTCAGAGATCCAACGTGGATCTTGGCCTATGAAACGAAAGCCATCCATCGCTCCTTCTCCTGCGCTATTGCCAATTGTTGAAATTTGCGCAGGTCAGTTTCCACTGTCCTTCCAGCGATTCTTGGGTCGTTCCTGTGGCCTTCAACCGGTTTGGGTGACAAATGTGTGCTTTCTTAGCGCTTAGATCTTCTGCCATTCGCTCAAGATGGCCAAGCCAGCGAAGACGGTGCGCGTTGATCTCGTCGATGATATTCGGCTGCGCTACCAGTTCTTCGATTTCAGCTTTTTCTATAACTCCCCAAGATCTCTCGGAGGCTTACCAAATTGCTTAATAAATTGACATTTTGTCAAAAGATTGCTCTCTATAGTGATGTAGTCTCAGAATTCTTCGATTCGTTTGATAGAAGCGGACGCGGACTCATTGATCGATTTGCGTTATGGTCGAATATTTTAAAATTTTACATAATTTATTTTTACAATATTGTCTATTGTTTTCCATGGAGAATGGAGTCTATTTATATCCACGGGGCCCTAGGCTTCTGCCCAAAGAGCCCATAGTAGATCCGCCTCTGATACCTACCTACCTACATTTGCAATTAGTCTCACCGTTCATCATAGTCAACTCCAATCAGGCTTCCTAACTAAGTTCCGATCTTGTATGGAGTTTGTTCAGTAAACACAGCAATTTCTTAACCTAAGTTCATTAATAAATCTAGATATTAATGTCTGAATTTAGATTCATTAACAGAGAGCTGTTGACTAGTAACGAAAACAAATAAACAATAACAGATTCGAAGAACAAAACTAATGTAAATATGGTAAAATGTACCTTTAGCAAAGTGTATATGAAATTAATTTTATTTAATTAAAAAACGGTTTGAGTTGAAATTGAAAAACTTTCGTCCATTGAACTTAATCAGTCCATCTATACTAATATAATAAAAAGGCTCCGAAACTACTAAATCAATTTTAATGAAACTTGGTATAAGGATACCATGATTCATTGGGGATACCATAGGCTACTTTTATTCCGATATTCCCACGAAATCAAGAGTTACGCGGTTGAAACCGTGGAGCGCTGCTAGTATCGTATAAATTACTACCTACGCTCCGCAGTTTCACCCGCGTAAGTCCCGATCCCGGGAGAATATTAAAATGAAAAGTAGACTATAGCTTTTCTCAATAAAAGGACTATCTAACAAAAAAATAATTTTTCGATTCGAACGAGTAGTTCCTGAGATTAGCGCGTTCAAATAAACAAACTCTTTAGCTTTATAATATAAGTATAGATGATAATTGTATTTAGGCTGACATATCATACCCTATGTGGACAATCTTCTTTTATCATCCATCAGTGGATTTTTTTTACCAACTATGATTTTTGCATTAGTCTTTTGTGGATTTTTTTATTGAGAACAAACAATAAACTCATTAAAAACCTTGTTAGTTATTTTATTAGTTTTCACAAAGCAAAAAAATAAAAATGTTTGTACCCACCCGTAGTTTAACAGAAAATGTTTATAAAATTCATCAAGTATATCATTCAATATTTTGACGTCATCCATCTTTTAGTTCAATTACCTACGAAAACTACAAAGAGCCGCTAAAACAAAACAAATAACCGAAACGTGAACCGGTAAACCATTTTAAACCGACACACATCAAACAAAAAAATTAAAACCTTTCCATCTATCAGACAAACAACATTCCGAATCGACGTTTTGCGTGGATAGGAAATAAAACCTACTGCAGTCCACTGATTTAATGTCGGCCGATAGATTAGTATCAGTAGCCTCAGTAGAGCAATGACAATTTTTTGAGCCACTCAGAAATTGTAACATCGCGATCGCCCGTCGTTGAATCCGCTAACACAGGGTTATTGATAATTATACTAGCAAGCAGTTGAGGGTCACTTCTGTGCACCTAAACAAACAATTTTTGTTCTACGACTTTTGGAAATTCGAACATTTTTTTGTCAATTTTAAGGTTATGTTCTCCTAAAAATCAGTTGTTTCTTACATGGAGAGGTCATTAACCTTAAGGTTATACCTATTTTTTAAGTTTTATCTACTGTTCTACGTCTGAATTACCTTTGTTTTAAACAATCTGCTGATTTTCGAATTTACTTAACCTCAAAATTTTCAAAAAAATGTTTGAATTTCGTAGAACAAAAGTTGTATGTTTTGCTGCACAGAAGTGGCCCTCAAAAGGGCCGCTTGCTAATATGATTACCAATAACCCTGTATATTGTAAGAACATCAGGATAGAATGTAGCCTTTGTTACTTTATAGAATTTAATCAAAACCGGTTCAGTAGCTTAGAGCCAATAAGAGAAACAACAATCGGTTGAGCAATCGATAAACATACATATAAATAAAAAACTAGGTAGTCAACGAATTTAGAACTTCCTTCTTTTTTTGAAGTCCGTCGAGACAAAACCTTGACTACTTGTACTTGTATACAGGCTGTTTTCCGCCATTGAACCCTTTTTAAGTGGGTGCTTTTTGCGTGAGGATGGAGTAGGCTTGCCCAGCACCTACTACCCTCGCAGCTTAGTCGACCATGTCCAGAGGAGAGAACTTGTCAATACTTCTGGAGCCAACTAAGCCGCGGGTTTCATCACGATGTTTTCCTTCACCGTAAGAGCAATGTCAATTAGCGCACATACATTTTTCTTAAGAAAAATACATTGGTGTACGGCCGGCCGGGATTTGAACCCACGACCTTCAGAATGAAAGTCGAGGTATCTACCACTAAGCCAACACCGCTCTAAAAAACCTTGACTAACAGTATAAACCAATTAATTATCAGTTTATTAAATGTGATTGCCGAGCACCCAACGAAACCCTTCGCTGTTATTCCGGTAGTATGTCGGATGTCTACAAATTCACACCTGCAGCTGCAAGCTGGCTAAAAAACTTGGACATAGAGATATGATCCACGCAGAATAAACTCCATGCGCAATAATTATTACAAAGTAAGGTACCGCTAGACTTTCATCTATACTATTATTATAAAGCTGAAGAGTTTGTTTATTTGAACGCGCTAATCTCAGGAACTACTGGATAGTACATATATCGAGGAAGGTTTTAGGCTTTTTATTCTGATATTGCCACGGTATCGGGATTTACGCGGATGAAACCGCGGGGCGTAGCTAGTTATTTTAGTAAAGCTGAGAATTGCTCAGCACATGCCCCCAACACAGGAACGATGTGCATCATGAAGTTTAGACCATAGTGACTTGGAGAGTTATCAGGTAGCAAAGAATCGAACCTGTTAATTTTGCAAAAAAAACTTGAAAGAACGTAATAGAACAAGAGACCTTGGTCTATTACGTTCGAAGAACTGTCGCCAAATCTCAGACGACACAAAGTTTTTAGTCCACAGTAACTTTAAAGATTTATTCACATAATATTTGTTACGTAAAATGCAGACTAAAAATAAATTCGAGGACAGGTAAAACGTTATTTGACGAATTTAAATAAGGCAATAACAATTCAATAGGTTTAATTAATATTCGTTATTTAGATTAGAATAAACCTTCACAATAACAAAACGAAATAGCTACAAGAAATACATAATCCCCCTTATTTCAAAACGAAGTTTAAGGATAGTCCAAGATGTTTCAAACATCTTGGACTATCCTTAAACTTCGTTTTATCCTTAATGGATTTAAACCTTAGATTTAGATTTACTCGTGAACTATAGTTTAAACACTATTCCTATATAATCTTTATGGATAGTGTTAAGACTATATTTCTCTATATAATCTACAGAGATAGTGTACAAAAAAATCTGAGGGGGCCGGTCAGAACAGTATGCGGAGTCGTATGCAAAATCCATTTGACGGCTGTGACGTCATACATACGGCATAATTTGTAACAGATGTAGCTAATCTAAGCTCTTTGGGTTGTTAAAACTGAATGAAATATAAACCTATAATCAATGACAAAAATATATAAATATTGCAGGACAATGCACACAGCGCCACCTAGGCCCAAGCTAAGCAACTAGGCTTGTGTTATAGTAGCAAAGACACTAATGTCAACTAATAGACTACGTTTTTATGACGACCCAGTTGGCACAATGGTCACCATGCCAGACTGCCAAACACAAGGTTGCGGTTTCGATCCCCGCCTCAGACATGTATTTATCTATATTTATATTATAAAGCTTAAGAGTTTGTTTGTTTGTTTGTTTGTTTGAACGCGCTAATCTCAGAAACTACTGGTTCGAATTGAAAAAATCTTTGTGTGTTAGATAGTCCTAGATTGAGGACTTTTTATGCCGATATTCCCACGGGATCGGGAGTTGCGCGTGTGAAACTGCGGAGCGCTGCTAGTGCTTAGATATTTGTCTGTGGTCTGGTTGTTTCTATGTATTATAAGTATATAATTACAAAAGAAAAGTATATAAGTTGTATATCCGTTGTCTATCACCCTTAACACAAGTCTAGTTATTTAGCTTGGGGCAGATGGCGATGTGTGGAATGTCCTGCAATTGTTTTAAAAAAAAACTAGCTGTCCCGGCAACCGTTGTTTTGCCATATCCAAATTTCCCGCTTTTCTGTTGAATTTTTTTCTGAATTTTCTTTGCTATAAACCTCACGGGGCCCGAGACCTTACCAACGAATGCAAAACCGTGGAAATCGGTTCGTGCGTTCTGGAGTTATAGCGTCAGGAAAGAAAACCCGACTTATTTTTATATAGTAGATGTATCTATCATTTTCATAAACGTCATGATACAGTTCAGTGGACGTCTACCTTTACGCTAAAGTTACTAACCCAACTATCATGTCCAAACGGAAGTCATAAGACCGCCAGCTAAAAATAAAACTCCGAAAAACATTTGAGTCATTGTTCTTCAAGACAATAACTGATGATAATTTGATTCTCATTACGAACACGTACTGCGTGTCAATAACTGGTTATGGCTCAAATATGTAAAGTAGGTATTATTTTGGGTGAAATAAGTGAATTTACGTTGTAAATGTGAATAAATGTAAGTGAAAGTTTTGGAGCCAAGTTCTTTATAAATAAATAAATATTACACAACATTCCACACTTCGCCATCTAGCCCCAAGCTAACTATACTTGTGTTATGGGTGTTAGACAACGGATATACTACTTATATACTTTTCTTTTGTAAATATATACTTATCTATACATAGAAACAACCAGACCACAGACAAATATCTAAGCGTAAATATTTTTTTTAGGCGGGAATACAACCCGCAACCCTATGCTTGGCAGTCCGGAATGGTGACTATTGTGCCAACTAGGTCGTTATCGCAGGTAGGCGAGGAGACCTAGCCGAGAAAAAGAGTTACGCGTTATGAAAACGTGAAACGAAAAACCGTAAGAGAGGTTTAGCCAGCGGACGGCCGTCGGAATCGAGGCAGACTCTGAAAACGACAGAGTGACGATCTTAATGCATTTGAAGTAAAAGTTTTAAAATGTTATTTCAAAAACCGGCCAAGTGCGAGTTGTACTCGCGCACGAAGGGGTCCGTACCATTATATTCGTCTCTGAGGCGCTTTAGAGGTTTGGTGTTTGACCATTATTTGTTTGCCGCAATGAATCCTATCGATATATATAAGGGTCTCAAAGTGCACCGCAGGCATTTCAAGTGACTACATCTGTTGTGTCTAAAGGCCTATAGGCGCTGTCCATTTATCACGTGAGGCACGAAAGGGGGGGGAGGGATCAATACAAATCACGAAATATCACAAGCGGGGAGGGGGTGTAGTAATATTTCTTCTTAAGTTATTGCATAGCTTTTATCGCGGGCTTTGAGCGCGGCGATTAAATCAAAAAATTCCGTAACGATCAATAAAACCTAACACCACCCACTCCGCCTACCATGTAGCTCGGCCGAGCGTTCGCTTAACGTGTACGTATATGGTACGACCGTACGAAGCTCGCACGATGCAATAGCTTTACCGCGGCAATCTCCGAGTACCACACTTTTTTTTTCCGGCAAACGCGCGATACTCAACCTAAAACTGGCTTTACCTGTATATATTTTTTAGTCAAACGCGTACAAAATCGAAAGCGGCTTGTAGTGTGACTTGATTCACCGTTGCCAGGCAACGAACGAAATGAACGACAACCGCCCGCCGGACTAAAAAAAATGAAGATTCTGAGGTACTAAAAATATAAGTGATATATTGGGGGAGAGGGGGAGTAGTCTTAAACCTAACCATGTATCACCAAGGGGGAGGGTAGAGTTAAAAAATTCCAAAAAAAACATCACGTAATTGACGCCCTGTAGCACTATCAAAATGGACAAACAAATTTAGTATACCTAGAGAGAGTTGAAATGCTACGGTACAAAATACCTTTTCCCGTAATTCAAATAGTTTCCATCAAATACCTTCCGTAGAAGGTAGGTATTATGGTATCTATGAGTGAAGTAGAGATAGGTCCTTTACTCTAGAGAGTAAATTAACTTTACTCAATTTACGAGAGAAATTCTTTGTTCAATTTTAAACTAGGTAATTAAGTTACAGTGGAAAATGAAATTCAATTTCAATTTAAAGGCTCGCGTCCACTATCTTTAAGGGTATATTGTACCGGAAGCGCGCTAAATTAGATTTTATTAAATTTTCTGACAAAATTAACGGTGGGGATCGAACCTGATATTTTTTGCGTCGCAGGAAGGCCACCGCGCTGCAGATAGGGTTACCATTGCCGCATTTGACAGGCATTTTAAGGTTTAGACAGGCGTGCGACCGGCATTGGTCTGAGACAGGCGTTTTTAAATTTCGCGCGCATAAACTTAAATCACATCTTAAATGACATGGGCGGTGAGCGAACGTAGAACGTACGTTTTCTCTCGTCAACGCCCAGTGGAGTAAAGAAAGAATTCGGCTGACAATTGAATCAGTAGAAGCAATATTGATTACACAGGAAAATTACAAAACTGTATCTTGTGAAGATTTTTACGTTTATATATTAGGAAAGAAAGAACTATTAAAAAAAGTAATGTTCTCTGACAAATATCAGTAATAAATATACTTCTTCATTATTATCTGTTGGCTTTTAGTACTTAATACCTACAGCGTTTAGCTTTAGACAGGCGTTTTTCTGAAAATTCAGGCATTTTAGGTACCATAGACAGGCATCCCTCTATTTACATATGGTAGCCCTAGCCGCAGAGGTCTTTGCTTATGTTGTTCCCGATATTACTTATGTTTTTTCAGTGAAAACTCGGCAAATACAAATACAGAAATCTATAGGTATTCCTATATTAAAGGTTAAAGATTCATCACGAAGTCTCCAAAACTATAAGAGCTACGTGTTTGAAACTTCGCATAGGGTTCCGTTTTAGGATGTAGGCGAGCACTAGAAAGGATTCTTGGAAATCCGACCTCAAAAGGGGTAAACAAGGATGATAAAATTTGTAGTTCCTTGTAATTGATTTGTATTCTGTGTTGATAGCTACAAGAATGCGCTCCGTGGCTTCTATTTTTCTTGATTTTTCGCGAGGCGTAGCTAGTGAATGTAAACCCATATCAGTGAAACTTCCATTAGTACTTACATTACTAGACTAATAATAGATAGTAAATTAGAAATCTAAACAATGTGGGATGTAATTGGTCAAGTAAATAAAAGGTATCAATTTGTCGAGTGTATTTTTCCCGATTTTTTATTGTCATTTATAAGATGAATCCTTTGGTCAAGTGTTTTATTTAGATTGATTCCTCACGTCTTTCTTATTATTATGTTTTAGTTTTGGTCAAATTGTCTTTCCGAACAATTTATTTATGCTATTTATGCTTAGATATTTCTGTGTGGTCTGGTTGTTTTTATGTATTTTATGTAAATATTTACAAAAGAAAAGTATATAAGTAGTATATCCGTTGTCTAGAACCCATAACACAAGTCTGTTACTTAGCTTGGGGCTAGATGGCGATGTGGAATGTCCTGTAATATTTATTATTTACTAGCAGCGCTCTGCGGTGTCACTCGAGTAATTCCCGATCCCGTGGGAATATCGAAATATAAAAGCCTGTAGCCTTCCTCGACAAATGGACTATCCAACACAAATATTTTTTTTCAATTCGAACCAGTAATTCCTGAGATTAGCACGTTCAAACAAACAAACAAACTCTTCAGCTTTATAATATTAGTATAGATTATTAATGAAAGTCGAATCAGCAAAACCAGTATTATGTTTTTGATCGACATGGCAGTGGAAGGTTTGTTCCGCGCCGAAAATCAAGAGGGTTAGCTTTCGCTGAGCTTGGGGTCAACAGACCAATTGACGCCTGAGTCACAGACATTAAATGCAAATACCTGTAATCTCCGGCACCTATGACGGAATACACAATCATTGGATTCGGAATACACAATCACAATCACACAATCAAAGAGAGCTGTCCGAGCTATCTACAAAATGGGCCCCAGGGAATCACTTAGAGAAAAATTTAAAGAGATAAATATATTAACGCTCTATTCTCAATATATATTGGTGGGTCTGCTATGTTGCCTGATTACCTAGTCACTTTTTGACCTCGCTCTATAGCGCTCTATTCACAATATATCTAAGAAAACTTGCTATACGTTCACAAAAATCCTGAATTTTTTCATAAAAATAGCGATAATCATAATTTCAACTTAAGAAATAAGAATGAACTGACCGTGCCCGGTAGTAGGCTTCGGAAAATAAACAATGTGTGCTCTATTATAATAAATTACCCAAAGATGTATATGACATGTCCATTACCAGGTTCAAACCTTTTATAAAGCATAAATTGTGCAGTAAGGCGTACTATGATACTTCGTCTAACCTATATGATAACAACCCATGGACGTGACTTTAGTTGCTCCATTTTAAATAATACTTTCAAATATTTGTAATATTGACCTTTGTGAGCGGGATCACACAAAAAAAATCCCATGAGTTTCTTGTGCCTTCTTCTCATTGGTGGGCGCGTTCCGAAGGCACACATCCTAACTTAGTTTTTAAGACGTTTTCAAGTGGTCTATGTACAATTGTATTAAGCATCCAAAGAAATAAATTTTTATTGACTTTGACTTTGGTTTTTTCTTTTAGTTAGGAATCCGATCACTCGTTCGGCTAATTTTTGGATTATTTCTAACTATACCCGAAAACGTTATCCGATAGAAGGTTAGGTTAGAAATAGTAAAAAAGTGGTTATTTTCATTTTAAACATAACCCTTTTTTCTAACCTGACCCTAAATTTTGTTCCTTACAAAGTGGAAACAAAAGCCGATCAGAAGGAACACCAAAAACAATCGAAACGAAAACCAAAGACAATCAAATTGGTAACAAAAGACGATTGAAAGTTTTCAAATATTAAAACAATACTTAAATATTTATTTTTTTGGGAATTTTCTAAGAATGATGATTGGCAATCCCAAAATAAGAATTTAAATTGTAGGCAACGGTTTTACCAGAATTAGCGAAATAACATTTGAGCGTTTCAAAATGTGAAACGGTTTTAGACTAAGACGAGACATGAAAATGTAAAACTTCATTCTTCAATTAAAACAATTAGTGGTTAGACAAACCAAACATTTTAACATACTCATAAAATGCTATTATTTTGGGGTGTCCCCTGCTAAAGCGCGCAGTACACGTCTAAAAACTCGCCAATGTAAAAACGTCAAACTCGAAAGCGAGCGTTAATGTTGAATTATTTGAACAAAGAAGCAGTTGATATAAAGTTTAGATCAATCTGCTTGATACAACCATCCTAATAATATTATAAATGTGAAAGTTTGTGTGTGTGTCTCCTTCACGCAAAAACTACTGTACCGATTGCGGCGATACCCGGTATCTAGATAGCTAGAGACCTGGATTAACACATAGGCTACTTTCTATCCCGATATTCCCACATGATCGGGACTTACGCGGGTGAAACCGCGAGGCGCAGCTAGTGATCAAATATATAAACTGCCAGGTATCTTTAAAAAAGAGAAAAATACTCATCAAGAAATCTCTGAAATTATAAGAGCCACGAGTCTGAAACTTTGCATGGAGGTTTTTTTGGACGTAGGAGAGCACTAAAGATTTTTAGAAATTCGACCTCTGAAAAAGGCTGATACAATTTATAGTTAGTAACTATAGTAGTAACTATCATGTATTCTGTGTTTGAAGAAAACAATAATAACACTTTTAAACAGACAGTTACTCTGGTAAACCCTAGGGAAGCAGCTAGTATATAATAATCTATCAAGTCGTTCGAATCAAGTAGTATGAGAATAAATACCTCTGTTATCATTTTTGAAGTTTAAGATTGACACGATTTTCGAACGTGTGGTCTGCGCTTAAGTCTCAAAATAAAGTGATTCGTAATGCAGATTAGCCTAAGTTAGCGGAAAGTCTGACTTATTTATGACAATTCTGACCTTGTACGTTTTGGCAACATCTAAAAATAAATAAGAATACATTAACTTATTATTCCTTTAGTTGTTGGCTACATATTTTTGTTTCTAAAATCGTACCATTTTATGTTTAAAATAAGAATGCCTAGTATTTTTTAAAACTATAGACTTTATTCTTCTTAAGACAAAGTGGTATAACCAGAAGCGCGATAGAGGTGTCTTAGAAACAGTTTTTGTCCCATAAGGTAGTACAGATGGTTTTTCACCAAAATAGATGTGAGTCTTTTAATTACATAAAACAGTTAAAAAGGCCATTTTGCGGCGCACGGGGGAAAGGGATAGAGTATTCGCGCGGCGCGCGCGTAAGAAAGGGATAGGGGTTTTCAGGTCCTACTTCACCTCAAACTATCAATTTGGATGCCTATGTTTTCTTGAACTTTGAACCTTTGGGGACACCACTCTTTTATTTCCTTGACAAAACAATTTTTCTGCTACTTTCTGTCCAATGTCCTACACCTACACTGTCTGCAAATAACCTTTAATCCTTTAAACTGAATTAGACCTTGACTCTCGATTTTTGATCTTATCGTGAGACCGACAAGTTCATCAACGGAATAATTTAATACATGTTCTGAATTTATATTTAATATTAAAACATTCTGAATGGAAAATTCTATCTATTATTAGGTCACAGTATAGACTTAGGATGCTTAGGATGCACAAGGCGTTGGACGATTCGAGAACGTGAGTCATCATCATATCTGCCACAGAATATCCACTGCTGAACATAAGCCAAGACTTCCAAAAAGACCGGTCGCATGACCTCTGCGTCCAAAGACTTCCCGCGACATTAATTATGTCGTCTGTCCATCTGGTGGAGGCCGTTCCATGCTGCGCTTTCCGGTGCGTGGTCTCCAATCTAAGACTTTTGGCCCCAACGGCCATCAGTTCTTCGAGCCACATACCCATTGCCACTTCAACTTACTTTTTTTTTTTTTTTTTTTA
The DNA here is from genome assembly GCA_951213275.1 of Idaea straminata. Lineage (NCBI taxonomy): Eukaryota > Metazoa > Arthropoda > Insecta > Lepidoptera > Geometridae > Idaea > Idaea straminata. The sequence goes on from OX577862.1 coordinate 3,734,292, forward strand.
TTTATTAGAAGGTCATTTTACAATTTCATTACATTGGTTTTACTAAAAAGATGCCAGGAAACCTAAATGGGTTTGAATTGGCATCAACAATCGAAGCTACTTGTAAAGTTTAGTGACGAAATTATTAAATGTTCAAACGAAATAAGTAACTTATCACCTTAGGCCCGTAACAAAAAACTACAATAGGTAATCACAAAAAACAACCAATTAAGTTTAGTAAGTAGTGCATACGAATATAATATAATACTAATCTGATATTATGTCGGTAATTTTATAAATCCGCGCGTTTTGTCTCTCATTCCCCTTTTATCTTTCGTTCTTGTGCACAGCTCAACATAATAATAATAATTGGCCTTTACATCTAATATAAATGATTTATGCAGCCCAGTAACTTTAGGACATTCAGGGCGCTGTAGTGTCTGGGATGGAGTAGGCTTGCCTAAAAGAGGAAAGAACGTCTGGAGTCAACTAAGCTATCGGTTTCATAACAATGTTTCCCTTCACCGTAAGGGCATGGATTTTCTTTCCAAAATCCGTTAGCAATAAAATACAATATACATTAATAGTTGAAATAAGATTGACAAATGCCGCCTGGACAAAGTCATGGTGCTTGGTGACTCGTCGCGTTCCATCAAGCTGTCCATGCCTCCTTCTAGGCAAGAATGCTACATCCACGACTTCATCATCGCCTTTGGGGGGATGAGGTCAAATGCAAGTCAATTATGCAAGCTTATTATAAAATGGATCGACAAAGTACTAAGTGTAAATTCTGGGTCGAATACGATCTTAATCGAATACGCTACATTAGTATCCGATTTTTTTTTGCATTTGCGGTTCTCCTATCAAAACTATTTATATAGCGTTTGTAGGGCTTAGTAGCAACTGGACAGATTAATCTAATCAAAAAAGGAAAAAGAACTATAATTTTATTTTTTAGAGTTAACCAAACCAATTTCGTATAAACATTTATTCTGATATATGTGGTTATCGTTCTTGTTGCCTTTACATAGAATAAATATTACATTGAATATGAGAAACGATATTTTTATGAATAAGAATTTTGGGTGATATGAGATTTACTTTTGAATGTGTCTGTGTGAAATCTAAATGATGCGAAGGGTTAGGTATATTTTTTGTAAGGTCGTCGTTAGACCCGAAAATATTTATGTAAGCTTAAGGTGAAACGGTACCGACGCTCTCTCCATACAAACGTAGTCGACTGTGTCCTCCCTGGATAATGACACTAGAGCAAATATTCGACGACCCAGTTGGCACAATGGTCACCATGCCGGACTGCCTCAGGCAAGTATTTACGCTTAGATATTTGTCTGTGGTCTGGTTGTTTCTATGTATTATAAGTATATATTTACAAAAAAAAAGTATATAAGTAGTATATCCGTTGTCTAGCACCCATAACACAAGTCTAGTTACTTAGCTTGGGGCTAGATGGCGATGTGTGGAATGTCTTGCAATATTTATTTATTATTTATATTTATTTGATATTTTTGTGCCATAAAACCTATAACTGCTAAGCTACGTAAAATATGAGATAACGCGGGTGAAACTGCGAAGCTCTGCTTGTTTTCCTAGTACTCATTAATACAACACGAAATTAAAATATTGCTGACATTGACAGTTTCGGCATCTAGAACTGACCTCTAAAATGATCTGTAAAATAATTACATATTCACATAAATTCTATTATGTATTTTTTTTTTCGAAAAAATAATATCGGTCATTATAATGATTACGTAAGAGATTGTATTTTGAGAAAACAGGTTTAACTTGTATAGTACGCTGCGCTGTTGTTGTTTATTCGAGTTCGAGTTTTGAATAATAAATTAGTACAATTTTGATTAATCGCAATTTAACGTTTATTTTGTACTGGCTGCAATCCGCCGTTTTTTAACTGCGTTCATTCAAATTGATATTGATTTGATACAAACAAAGAATACTTAATAGTTACATTAACTTTTAAAAAATTAAAGCTTTTTTTCCCCTTAAGAGGTCCTAAAAGGTCCTGTTTTCCCCTTACGTCTTAAAAGGAACCTCTTTGCGAAGTTACAGACTTCTAGCACTTGGTATTTCTGAGCTTTCTTAACAAATCCTTTTGTCTTTTATATCTTTCAAATCTTTTACTCTCTCTTTTATAAAATAGCCCTCAACCGCTTTCCTATATATTTACCAAAAACCCTGTATAATATAACCTATAATAAAACCGAAATTGTGTACAGGGTATTTTGGCTTTCGGTTCTGGAAGCCAAACACACCGTGGGTATAATAAATTACTCAAAAAGAAACATTAGCTTACACCAACACCGTCCGCATCAATCTATACATATAAAATGCTTTGTCCTGAATGACTGACTGACTGACTGACAGATCAACGCACAGCCTAAACCGCTGATCGTAGAGACCTGAAACTTGGAGGGTGTGTTATTTGTATGACGTAGGTATTCGATAAGAAAGGATTTTCCGAAATTCTACCCCTAAGGGGGTTAGAAAGGGGGGCAAAGTTTGCTTGGGACAACGTGATTCCTTGGTCCATTTTCGACCTCAACGCGGACGAAGTCGCGGGCAAAAGCTAGTATTTTATAACCAAAACAATTGCAATGGAAAATAATTCCTCACAAAAGAATCGCAGAATTTTATAGTAGGTAAACATTAAACAATTCGCGCTTCGTTTGTTTGATTGCCCGCCATAAAAATATTATTGGTCACGCAATCAACATTTGATATACCTACATTCATACAAAGTTATACACTTATGCAGGTTGCAGACCGAAAGCTAACCTACAAAGTTTAGCTTAGCGAGCTTAGCTGACGCAATTTTTCATAGTCAGCAAAGGTCTGAGGGTAACAGGTGCATATTTAAAAGTTTTAATTTTTTTAATGACGGTTCAATATTTTTTGGTTATTCTGCGTGAAATAACTAACACTTCGAAAGCTTTAGTGATATCAAGCAGAATAATTAACAATTACTGACAATTATTTAAAAAAAAACTTTAAAATATGCACCTGCTACCCTCAGTATTTTGTTGACTGTACATTACAAACTGTAGAACCTAAGCTATATCAGCTAACTATATGCGAAGCTAAGTTAAAAGAAGTTAGATTAGCTTTCATTATAAAGCCGATCGTCCACCGCCAACTAAAGGTCGCTGTATACGCTGCATTAAGGTGAAAGGGTACCGGCGCTCTCTCCATACAAACGTAGTCGACTGTTTCCTCCCCGGAAAATGACACTAGAGCAAATATTTTAGTGCCACAAAACCTTTAACTGCCATGACTATGCCCCTATGCTTTGGTTTTCTTCATTTTCTAATCATTATAGAAATTAAAATTTAAAATACCAAAAAAAAAACAAAATAAAGTTTTATGAAACAAAAATATTTGCTCTAGTGTTATTATCCAGGGAGAAAACAGTCGACTACGTTTGTATGGAGAGAGCTCCCGGTAACCTTTTATTTTAAACTAATTTACCTTAGCTCGCATAGTTAAACCAGTTTTTCAGATTCACGTAGCTAAGCTGGCATAGTTTGCGGTAGACAGACATGTACGAAAAACTGACCCAACTATGCGAGCTAAGCTAAACTAACTTAGTTTAATTGGCGGTGGATGGCCGGCTTAAGTAAGATTTACGTATAAACTTAGCTTAGTTCGCTTAGCTGACGCAGATTTTCATAATTGTGTGCATATTACAAACTATGCAATCCAAGCTATATCAGCTGACTAAAATATGCGCAGCTAAGTTAGTTGTCTGTGCCGATGCGCAGCTAAATGAGCTAAGCTAAGCCCCTCCAGATTCATTAAATAAATAAATATTGCATGACATTCTACACATCGCCATCCAGCCCCAAGCTAAGTACTTAACTAGACTTGTGTTATGAGTAGGGACTAGACAACGGATATACTACTTATAAACTTTTCTTTTGTAAATATATACTTATAATAAATAGAAACAACCAGACCACAGACAAATATCTAAGCATAAATACTTGTCTGTGGCGGGAATCTAACCCGCAACCCTGTGTTTGGCAGTCCGGCATGGTGGCCATTGTGCCAACTGGGTCGTCATTCAATGTGCTAAGCTGACGCAGTTTTTCATAGTTGTGTGCAAATTACAAACTATGCAACCCAAGATATGTCAGCTAACTGAAATATGCGCAGCTAAGTTAGTTGTCTATGCTCTATGCCGATACGCAGCTCCGCGAGCTAAGCTAAGCCCCTCCAGATTCAATGTGATAAGTATTAGTTCGTTATTATTAGTGTTTTATACTAACACAAGCCAGTTGCTAAGCTTAGGGCTAGATGGCGCTGTGTGCGATATCCTACAATATTAATTAATTCATTGACGTAACTCAGCTTACTAAAATGTTCCACAAAAATATTTTTATGGCACTAAAAAGAGTAAAAATGTTGTTAACGTTGTTGACAGTTGCTTTATTACTTGAACGAGTGATATGAACGTGGATTTGAATGGTGTTTTGGGAAATTTAAAATATATAAGTATCTACAGTCGGAGTCAAAATTGGAGACCCACCGTAGATCCCCAAAACGGCTATTATTAAAATGTTTTCATCTCTAGCAGGTTCTAAGGTCCTGCTCAAGTTAAAGTTGAAGTCTAAAGGACTTCAACTTGAGCAGGACCTTAGAACCTTAGAACTCATGAATTTACTAAACAAACATTATTATTGTGAAAAAATAGTAAATTTAGAACATTACGGTGAGTCTGTAATTATCTTTTTATAATTCTCTACGTTCACAAAAATAAATAATAATAAATATTACAGGACATTCCACACATCGCCATCTAGCCCCAAGTTAAGTAACTAGACTTGTGTTATGGGTGCTAGGCAACGCATATACTACTTATATACTTTTCTTTTGTAAATATATACTTATAATACATAGAAACAACCAGACCACAGACAAATATCTAAGCATAAATACTTGTCACAAAAATAGCAATATTCATAGTTTCAACTAAAGAAATAAGGATGATCTGACCTTGCCCGGTAGTAGGCTCCGGAAAATAAACAGGTCGTTTAATAGTACATGTGTGCTCTATTATAATAAGTTACCTAAAGATGTATATGACATGTCCATTAACAAATTCAAAACTTTTATAAAGCATAAATTGTGCGGTAAGGCGTACTATGATACCTCTTCGTACCTTAATGATAAGAATCCATGGACGTGACTTTAATTGCTCCATTTCAAATAATACTTTCAAATATTTGCCCTTTGTGAAAAAAAACCCATGAGTTTATTGTGCCTTCTTCTTATTGGTGGGCGCGTTCCGAATAGAAATTTGACTTTGACTTTGTTGCCGGAGAGAATGCGGAGAGACGGTTGGAGTCAGAATTGCAGACCCACCTGGTCTAAAATTATTATTATTGGAATGTGTTCATGAGTTGAAGGACCTATTTTGCTTGAGTTCAAAACATTCTGATAATACCAGTTTTGGAGCCCAACAGTGATTCAGCACTATTGTAGCCTGATTGTACGTACTTACACAGGAAAACCAGAAGTTTGTTTTCAAGATAAAATGATCAAGTTAGAAATCGAAATGTGACGTGGAATTAGTGATTTCATCCGTATGGAATTTGAATTGTCCAAAATCCTTTCTTAATAAATATAGGTAGAACAACGAATCATGGCCCCTAGAGGAAATTGGTGGGGATGGTTTACGCATGTACTATCGCGGTCAGAATTACTACAGTCAAATCTTTATACTTTACCCCCGTACAATATTTTGCCCAACCCGAAAAACTTTCCTCTAAATGAGAAATTTTGGCAATGTATTGCACCGGAACTAAAATGACATTGAATTTTAATGCATTTGGTTATCCAATATTTCAATTTAGACGTAAACCAAAGTTAGGTGTGGTTTTATGTGTCCATCCAAAGGTTGCCTGGAAGAGATAGCTTTTAGCGATAAGGCTGCCCATTGTGCCATATTGTAACGTATTAGATATGAATTTTCTTTTAGCATATAGGTAGTTACTTAAGTTAGAATTAATTTTAATTTTGTTATATTATGTAGGTAATCATTTTGCGTTTTGTTTTTATGGTGCAATATATTGTTTATCTATCTATGTGCGCGACAGTACTTCAAGACGTGCGGGAGCGGGACAGAGCGCGGCTAGATACGTGTGTGCGAAAGAGAGCGATGATGTGAGCAACTGACCCTACCTTCACATCCCCTCCGCCAAACGGACCTAAAAGTTGAGTTCTGCGCATAACCCTTCCACTTTCCGCCGGGGGTCATGATTCGCTGTTTGACCTATACCTACATTATAGCAGCTATTTGTATGCCAAATAGCCTGATCCGTCCATTGGTTTGAGCTATGCGACGTGCGTTGATATGTCAGTTAGGAATTTATATTTATAGATATTTTTTTAGCTAAAAAAGTTAACCGGATTTTATTATTGTAAAACCATTATGAAAAAAAAACAACTTGAGAAGTGTCAAGGGACACCCGGATGGAACGAAGTTTCTTTCGATTAATTAGTGAAGTAATTGTAATAAAATCAAAAACTTTTGATGTTACAACTTTTGGTCTTAATTTTTTCCGTGTAGCCTCCTTTCGCAACGCGCCATAAGGAGCTTCGTTCCAATTATTGTTACTATACCCATAAATAGATTATGTTTACCGAATGGTTAATGGTGTTCAATATTTCAAAGCGATATGTGAAGAAAATAAAATAACATATCATATAAATTCCATCACAAGAGTATCATTTCTCTTTTAATTATGACATGCCAATATAACACCCACATTTCTCTTTGAAAGTGATATTATTTCTTACAAACATAGAATATATAGTTACTACGAACTAACAACTTTATCAGCCCTTTTCACCCTTAGAGGTCGGATTTTCAAAAATCCCTTCTTATTGTTCGCCCACGTCCTCAAAGGAACTCTCATTCGAAGTTTCAGACTCCTAGCTCTAGTAGTTAGATAGATAGATAACTTTATTCGTACAACACAGTAAGAAACAGAACACTATATACACAAAGTAAAGTAATAGCTAGAAAGTATAAGTTGCACAAATGGGCGGCCTTATCGCTGAAAGCGATTTGGATGGAGAAGAACTGATTCAGCTTTAATGGTAGGTTGTGAATTTACTCAAGCAGGATACCAAACATAACCTGTAACCGGTGATAATATAAAGTATTTACATAAATATGGCTTTAAAATATCAAACTATACACAATACATACCAATATATAATTATATACATAGATACAAAAAAAATACATACATACATACATAAATAATACAGGAATACATACAGATATTAGACAGTACTGAGGTAGTGATCAGTTACCATAGATTTGAAAATGGGTAGGGACTTAGCAGATCGGATGGGTTGAGGCAGGGAATTCCAGAGTATCACTGAGTGAAAGAAAAGGATTTTTTGTAGTAGTTTTAGAGATTTTGTGATATAGTCGGAGATCCCTTTAAGGAGGACCTTCATCGATCCGTTTAATGAATGAAAAGTATTTTATATCAAATTAAATAGGAAAAAAATATATAGTGCTACCTAAAAACAGTCCCGAATGATTTTTTTTTTGTTTTTAGACTTTATACTGGTTTGGTAAATAAACAAATTCCGTACCAATGAAAAACATAATATTTATTTTAACTTAACTTTAATGCATTAACTAGACCAGTGCAAATGATTTACCTGCCTACCCACGAGTTGTGACGGGCTTCATACTTTCTATTGGTATGGAATTTGTCTTTTAAACAAGCCAGTGAAAGGTTTAAAAAACAAAACAAAAAATTAAATTGGTAATTGATCATATTCTGGACTGATTTTTTTAGGCAACCCATTTGCAATATATTAATTGACCTATTTAATTTGATATAAAATACTTTTCATCCATTAAACAGCTCGATGAAGGTCGTCCTTAAAAGGATCTCCGACCAATAAGTATTTTTCTCTTTTATCATAGACTACTTTTTATAAGTCCCCTACATATTCGTTTTAGGGTTACGTAGTCTTAACAAATAACCCTTATAGTTTCCCCACGTCCGTCGATCCGCCCGTTTGTAGCTTAGTTAAGAGACTATTGGTACTACGAAAGGGTATCGGGGGCTCTCTTCATACAAACGTAGTCGACTGTTTTCTCCCTGGATAATAACAGTACAGCAAATTTTTCTTTTATAACTGCCATGACCATGCCCTTATATTTTTTTTTGCTTTTTCTATCTTATTTTCTATGATAATTAGAAAACATAGGGGCATAGTCATGGCAGTTATAGGTTTTATGGCACAAAAATATTTGCACTAGTGTCATTATCCAAGGAGGAAACAGTCAACAAAACAGATGGAGAGAACGCCGGTACCCTTTCCTCTTAAGCCCAATATAATAATATCCTGTTAACGTTAGGACTGAACAATCAACATGTGACCCGAAATTTAAAATATTATTTTTATCTTCCATGATGACAAGACTGTATCATAATAATCACTTACAATTATTTTAAAATTTACTGTACAAAATATGATTCAATTACAAATTATTATCTGAATAATCAAAAGTAAAGACTTTACATGGCATGCGACCGATAAATATCTTAAAAATTAAATACGTATCTTACTGCTTATTACATGTTATGTAGATGAAACATTCTTAATTTAACTGGGTTATACTGTTTTGATGTATAAAAGGTAGGTACCAACAAAGAGTTTTTAAGCCTTAAAATGGTTGTCTGTAAAATCGGTTTACGAACGAAAATTTTACGTGATAACGTCTTGAAAACGATTAAAATTTAAGTAAAGAAAAACAAAAAACACAATTAATTTTTGTTTTTCTTTACTTAAATTTTTGTTTTCGTATTCTGTTTTTACCCCCGACGCAAAAACAAATAGAAAGAACCCAAAAAATATTGTATGTCAGATGAGGTTAAAAGTCTTTTGTTTGAAAAAAATAGGTACTCAAAAAACATTCACTTTTTTTAAACACAAATATTTTGTTAACTTTTTAGTATTTTAACAAGTCTTTTCTTTTATTCGCAACTGTGATAAAATACGTGGTACGATACGCGTGTGGATATTGATCATGGCATTTTGAACACGCTCGCGTTCCGCTCGCGCGTTATAAACCGCCTCTATGCAATGTCAATTTACCACATTTATATCGTCATGTACTATTGTAGCATCTGAACAATAACCGAAGGCTGCGATGCAATGCTTGTTTGAAGCCTGCTTGAGAGTGTAAAGATTTTACTATCTAGCTAGTAAACACTTCTTATTATTCACTTGATTTATTTATTCGCATAGATAAATACAGGATGTAAGTTATTATATGAAATGTTATGACCTTAATTAAAACTCTGCAATCTACAGGCCACGTGCTATTTCGTCTGATTGTTCTGACTAGTAATTGACCAAATTTTTAAAAATGTACGAACATTATAGGATTTTAAAATAATATGGTTATTTTCACTACAAAAAAATATAAATAATAAATCTAAGTTTCCCTAGATAGCCCAAAATGCTGGCTGCATTGCTGGTCCAAAGAGGCAATGCAAGCCAAAGCAAAGGCTTTAAAACTTATTTAGCCTCCCAAAAATATTTAACAATTGACTGTCCTCGATTTTTAGCTAGACTAACGGATAGCAATTATTTTTTTAAATACAGAAGATTGGAAAGTTTCAACGTTATTCGATTTTTTAAATTATTTTTTTTTTGTTTTCGTAAAAGGGAATAATTATAATTATTGATAACAATTAGGTAATATAAACCTAAATTAATTAAATAACCTACCAAGTAGGTAGGATATTATTAAAATTAATAGTCCTAGGAAGTGTGCTCAAAAGGCTGGCTGCATTACGTCGTTGGATGGCTATGCTTATGCGCTGTCCGAGGTAGAAACCTGTCCTTTGATGACCAGAAGCTAAAACTAGTAGTTTTAAAATTATCTATAATATAAAAATAAATCGCTGAATGTGTTGCTAAGCGCAAATCTCGAGAACGGCTGAACCGATTTCGCAGATTCTTTTTGTGTGAATTAAGATGGGAAAATAATTACATGAATACAAATCGTGTGAGTTTGAAAAGTTTTTCTTTTTGGGACGGAAAACGATTGAGTGACGTTAGTGTCGTATAAATATTGATGTCAATATTCGTTAGGTTTTAGAGTCGAACAACATCATTTTTTTATATGACAAAACAACGTTTGTCAGGACAGCAAATTGCAAATAAAAATAGCCCATTCAAATCCGTGCTTTTCTATATAAAGGCAGTGAATATGAATATCTTATATATAAAATTCTGGTGTCACAATGTTCGTTCCCGTACTCCTCCGAAACGGCTTGACCGATTCTCATGAAATTTTGTGAGCATATTGAGTAGGTCTGAGAATTGGCCAACATCTATTTTTTATTTGTTTATTTTAGTTTTTTTTAATGGCAAAACAGCGTTTGCCGGTACAGCTGGTATTATATAAATACTTTAGTCACAACGTGACATTGCACGGGCGATGCTTCTATTATGAAGGCTAACTGGGTTATGGCGTCTCTCCGTTGAATACCGGAGCAATTTCCTGTTCCTTGTACTATCAATTACTTACTACAATTCGGTTCTTAACAATATGAAATATATATTTTATTGAATTACTACCCGTATCGTTATTCTCGGTGTACCGTTAGTTACACTGAGAGTAACGATAAGATTACACTAAGAGTAACGAAAAGTTATAGTTATATAGGTACAATGTACCTTTATAACTATAACTTTTATTAGTATTTTTATATATTTTTTGACGTTATAACGTCCTATAATTGATGAACACCTGCACTGACAAAAAAAGTGTGACGTCATGCGTTATAATTGATAAGTAACCATATCAACGTTATTGACAAGTAAACAAGTAACCATCAATGATTCTTATGACGTAATCACGTAAAATTATCGTCCATAAATTGACTTTACAGACAACCATTTTTTTAAATCTATTTTTCATTTTTCTATAATTATTTTTATTTTTTTCCTATTTTTTTTCATAATTTGAAGGCTCACAACATGGAGTGATCTCCATGTTGTGAGCCTTCAAATTATGACTTATAAAGTAATCGACTGTTTTCGTTCGACAATTTGCTCTTCTAGTACCGTGTGTAGGTATTCACATTACCTTACCATTCCTATCCAAAGTGCTCGAACGCCTCGTTCATCAACAACTGAGCGTCTTCCTCTCCAACAATTCCTTGATGAACCCTTTCCAGTCTGGCTTTCGCTCAGGACATAGTACCACTACAGCATTGGTTAAGATCACTGATGACATTCGACTTGGCATGGATAACCAAAAACTTACTGTGCTTACACTCCTTGATTTCAGCAATGCTTTCAATAATGTTGACTTTGACTTGCTTCTTGGAATCCTGCGCTCTCTTAACATATGTCAGTCGGCGATTGATTGGTTTCATAGTTACCTGTATGGGCGCCGGCAACGTATTCAGATTGACGAGAATTATTCGTCCTGGAATACAATATCTGCTGGTGTACCTCAGGGCGGCGTACTTTCTCCTCTACTTTTCGCTGTGTATATAAATACAATATCGTCTAATCTTTCTTCCTCCTACCACCTGTACGCAGATGATTTGCAAATGTATACTCAGGCACCTCTAGCGCAACTTAATTCTGCCATTAACAAATTAAATGATGACCTTAACAAAATCTGTGACTGGAGTAAATCTTATGGCCTCACTGTAAATCCTTCGAAATCTCAGGCCATAATCATAGGTAGTTCCAGATTTACTTGTAAAATAAAATACACACAACTGCCACCTTTAGTTTTCAATGGCACTTTGGTACCCTTCAGCTCCGAAGTCAGGAACCTTGGTGTCACTATAGATAGCAATCTAACTTGGGACTCGCAGCTCGCTGGGCTGAGGCAGAGGATGTTCGCATCTAATGCTTCGCTCAGAAGGTTGCGGAATTTCCTTCCGACTGCCACCAAAATTATGTTAGCACAAACTCTCTTGCTCCCTATTCTTGATTACGCTGACGAATGCTTTCTTGACTTGACTGAGGCGCAATTAAATAGTCTTGAGCGGCTGCAGAATCTCGCTATTCGGTTTATTTACAGTCTTCGTAAATACGATCACGTTTCAGAATATCGCAGTAAGCTCAAATGGTTGCCCATTCGTCTGCGTAGAGATTCTCATGTTCTTTCTCTACCTTATAGAATTCTGTTCCTACCAACTTCTCCTTATTATCTAAAATCTCGCTTTCAATTTCGTCATTCTCCCTCTAAATCTGTCCGTTCCTCTAAAGTTTTTCTTCTAGCGGTTCCTGACCGCTGTTCTACTTTCTACCACAACTCCTTTACCGCTCGCGGTGTAGAATTGTGGAATGCTCTACCTGCTTTTATTCGGCAATCCAAATCTTTGGCTGTTTTTAAAGCCAATGTGTACAAGCATTACCTTGCTCTCACTGAAGCTCGTCAATCAAACATATAGATGTCCTATTGTTTCATTGTACGTATATATTTATGTGTTGGTATGTATTTTTTTATTATAATTTATATATTTATATATTTTATTATTTATGTATTTTAGTATTTATTATTTTATGTTAAATATTATTTTAATATCTATTTAGTATTATCCTCCTTATATTTCTATCGCGTTATGAACAACCCACCCATCCCCTTCCTTAATTCTTGTCCATCCAAAGGTTGCCTGGAAGAGATCGCTTTTAGCGATAAGGCCGCCCATTGTGCCATATTGTAATGTATTAAATATGAATTTTCTTTTAGCATATAGGTAGTTACTTAAGTTAGAATTAATTTTAATTTTGTTATATGTAATCATTTTGCGTTGTGTTTTTATGGTGCAATAAAGTGTTTATCTATCTATCTAACTTAGCCCGCGCTCTCAAAGACGTAGCGTGCTGCGTGCTAACTGTTATATTTGATCGATTTGCAAAATATTTTAGCATTATTATCCACAAATATAGTTCCTAGAGGTCACAACCTATCATTTGATTCATTTTTAGAAACAAACGTTAACTATTTTTGAATAAAACCCGATAAACGATCTAATAATTCTCTGTTTTCTAACATGTTTTTTATCGAACGAAGTTGTTCATATCATGTTTTCAACCACAATAAACAAAGATATGGTTATTAAACTACAATATCCATTTATATCCAAATAACAAAGAAAGAGTATTTGAACAACTTAGAGTTGCTTAAAACAAAGGTCGATTTTGGTAGCTTTATTAGCACCTGCCCATTTTTTTCGAAAAAAAAAAGATAATTGTAAGACGTTTTTGATAATCATTTCCCACTATTAAAATACTTAACTAGCAAGGAGCCAATTTTATCATAGAGTTACGGCAGTGAGAGGTCAACCAAATGACATGAAGTTGCTAGGTGATCCAGTTGTTGGTTCTTACTTGTGTCGAGTTATATTTAGATAAAAGGTCAAGTCAGGTATAATTAATTAAGTTGATCTCTACTACGAGGCTACCTGCTTAGACATTTCATCTTAGAATGATGTGAGAATATAATAATCGCAAGGCAATACTTGAGCATATTTAATACCCAAATAGAAAAAAAATATGGTTTTTTTTAAAGGTTTTTATTTAAATGCGCTAATAAGAATAAAATAAAATATAATAAAAAACTTTAAAAAACAAGCTTTGATTATGTTCTTGTTAATGCTAAAAATTTTAAAATAATAATTTAAACTTGCTAAGAAAAACTAAAACTTAACACATAGTATTGAATCTTTGCGATTTTATCACATACAGATTTTTTTTAAATAAAAGCGTGTTACATTGTGATTGCAAAAGAAAAATAATGAAGATGTAGCATCAGGAATTAAATTGTTAGTATTTTGTGAAACAATGTGGAAAAAAGATATAAGCATTTAAAGTCAGTTTTCATTTCCTTCATCAACATCTCACGCCATTACACATTAAAGGAACTTCAAGAACCTAACCTCCTTGCAAATAAGTAGGTATTTTTGTTCAAAGTTTTTCCATTATATTTTTTATGAGAAGAGTTATTTATTACTCAGATGGACCGTTTGTTCCACAATTGTTTAAAACCAATTTATACCCATCAAAATTGAAATGCAAACCTCTTGACAACATAATATTAAGTGACAGGCGAACATCCAGTAGGTTGCGGATTCGATTCCCGCCTCAAAAAAAATCAAAGTAAAAAGTCAAAATTTCTTTATCCATTTGGAATCATTCGCATGAAATCACATTGAAACGTCTTAAAATACTAAGGATGTGTATACAGATATTTAACTAATAAAGCGATAACAACAATAAGTGTTAGTTATATAAATAGATGTCTACACTACCTAACTACAAATTGAAAACTGAAAACTTTAATCAATAATCTATATATTATACTAAAATTATAAAAAGTAAAGATTTTTTGTTTTTTGTTTGTAAAGAATAAGCTTCAAAATACAAGACCGATTTTGATGAAACTTTGTATGAGGGTACATTAATTAATTGGGAGTAACATAGGCTACTTTTTATTCTGATATTCCCACGGGATCGGGAGTTACGCGGGTCATACCGCAAAGCGTTGCTAGTTCATTTTACTTCTATAGTGTTTTTTGTCTCTATTACGGGCATTTGGTAGTACCTAATCAAGCGGTGCTTCGTCCACTGGCCATGTTTTTGTAGCTCTTTAGACACCATTAACCACGCCTACTCTTTTATTAAAAACTAATAGAGAAAGATCCCACAATACACCGTACTTTCGTGATTTTTAAAGCTGAGAATTTCGCAGCGCATGTCCCCAACACAGTTATAAACGATTTACAATTATGAAGTTCAGACTATAATGGCTCGGAGAGTAATCAGGTAGCAAAGTCAAAAATCGAACCTGTTAATTTTTCAATAAATATTTTTGTACCAATCGATAATGTTGCTAGGTAAAGACAAACTAGTTTCACCAAAAAGTTTGATCAGCAGGAACGTATCATGTTTATAACTGTGTCTAGTGCATCCGCTGAGGAATTCTCAGTTTTTATCAAATCACGAAAGTTTGGTCTTAGGCCGGATCTTGGTCTATATGAGAGGTAAAAAAGGATTACATTTACTGAGTATAAAAAAATGGATGAGTTTTTTTGTACATAAGACAAAAACGTGATACGTAACTAAGATAATTAACAAACTCGATTCACGTTTCCGTTGTCATTTTTCCGCTTCAATTTTGTAATAATTTAACATTGAGGTCAAGGGATTTTTGTCGGGTCATATTTGATGACCTCTGTTGTGCGTTTGGTTCGCCAGCCTGCGACACAGGAGTTTCGATTCCCGCCTCAAACAAATATAGTAAATTATATATATATTTTTATATTATATTATATTTTTTGACTGTCCACACATCGCCATCTAGCCCCAAGCTAAGTAACTAGACTTGTGTTATGGGTGCTAGACAACGGATATACTACTTATATACTTTTCTTTTGTAAATGTATACTTAAACTACTTGGAAACAACCAGACCACAGACCAAATATCTTAGCATAAATACTTGTTTGAGGCGGGAATAGAACCCCTTCGGCCGTGTATGATACCAGAGTTTGGTAACCAGTATCATACGAAGAAAAAATGATCGTCGTAGAACCCGTAACCCTGTGTTTGGAGTTTCTGTGTGTATGAATATTAAGTTTTATTTATAAAAGAAAAAGTTATAAAAGTACTCTATCCGTTATTTATCCCCCATAACACAAGCCTAGTTGCTTAGCTTGGGGCTAGATGGCGTTGTTTGACTTGTCTCACAATTTTATTTATTTTATCTGTTTCTGTTCGTAGACTGAGTTGAACTAGCCTTCTAAGTTGTGGTCGCTGGGTTTCTGTGTTAAAGTCTTGTTTAATGGAGTTGTTTTATAAAATCTTGTTTGAGAAAACCTTATTCGTTTTAAGCCTACATAAGTATGTTCCACAGTTTGATAAAGTAAGCTCATGTGTTCACAAATTACATGTAAGTTTTATATGGCTAATTCTAAAACTATAAGAGTTAGCGAAGAATCTTGAAAATAATTGCGTGTTCGATTTAGATAAAAATTTAATGATGCACATTAGGTTTTTTGAAAAGTCATTATCCCAGCCAGATATACCTAAAACCGTAGTTAAAAATATCTTTGTATTGATCGATAGTGTTGTTGATAGAGGTCAATTCTTGGAAACAAACAATAGAGGCAAATCAAATGGTAAAGCTCATTTTTTTAGTTTTCTGCTCTTGTAGTTTAGGGATTGACTATGAAGGCCCATTTATAAAATTACCCTCTATTGTGAGTCCGGCAGACAGAAAAAAGCCATTTCGATTTTGTCAAAGATGAAATTATTATTTTCTTTTTTTTTTTTTTGTGAAAATATGGCAAACTCTTCCTTCCGAAGTTGGTATTCTGAATGTTTTGTGTGATGTAAACAAAACTGTTACAAAGTAGTTTGAATAATTTATGTAAGTAATACTCAAAATAAAGATGAAAAACTTGGTTTCGTCGTGGCAAATACCCATTTGCAGTCAAATAAAGTAAGAAAACTAAGTTTTGCGAGATGTCATCACTCAAAGAACTAACTGAGTTAGGCTCTACCACATCTGCCAGAAGTGGATATATCTCTGATTCGGGTGGCTTTGGTCTCCATAATTGGATTACAAAGCCATCAAATTGAAAGGCCATTTTGTAAATGGTTGAAAGTTCGGAACAATAGATTTTTTTACACTTTAGTGAACTTTTGACTGTGTGAAAACATCGTAATGAAACCCGCGGCTTAGTTGGCTCCAGAAGTATTGACAAGTTCTCTCCTCTAGACATGGTCGACTAGGCTGAGAGGGTAGTAGGTGCTGGGCAAGCCTACTCCATCCTCACGCAAAAAAGACACCAATTAAAAAGGGTTTAATCGCGGAAAACAGTCCGTTCACGTAGGTCATAGGTACCTGATCCAATAATAATACCCATACGCCAACACTAGGGCACAGTTGCAATAAGTAAAAGGGTGATGGAGAAAGTAGGTACCACAGGTACGTATGACGTATGTACCTTTCACGCGACATTCTCAACAACTTGTTTAAAATTTTGATCAGTCATCGGCGTGTTGACCATGAGAATATTGTTTTTTATTTTTTGGAATTTTTTGGGGAAAATGCGAAATATTTTGACCTCTGTATAAAGCTACAAGATGGGACTTGTAAAATTAAGTTTTCTCATAATGTTGGGTATTATATTATTATTCAGAAATATTGTAATATTTCAATAGTTAGGTATATTCTAATATTTTAACATTCAGGTATATTTTTAAAAGCTTTTATTTAACTTGCAGTGCATGTATGTATGTTTGTTTGTTCAGGTCAAATCTTGCAACTTAAATTTGATTCACTTCCCAGTTATTTATACATATTTCAATCTACAAAATTTCAGGTATTTTTAAAATAGGTACCTCAATATTTCAGGTTATAGGTTATAGGTTTCAAGTTATTTTAGGTTAGGTAGGTTTCAGGTATATTGTAATTTTTCAAGATAGATAGATAGGCGTAGATATATCACGCTTATGTGAAATTGTAAGGTAAGTCTCCTAAACATCAGATTACTTATAATAATAAAAACTGGCATGTAGTTTTATTGCGAGTATGTTCAGTTTAAATTGCGGAAACTAAACAACTTAAAGATCAAATCTCAAAATAGATCGATTAAGCAACTAACCGTATCAACTTGTTCAGACCCTCACCAATTGATTGACGCAAACGATCCATCGAAGCACAAATTGATTTGGATAAGTCCAATTCTAATTGTTCCATAATCAATCGTCTGTGATCGCTTCAATGGCTACGCTTGTTCGTATCAAGCATTGAATCTGATGGACAATGCTTCGTTTTAATGATTTAGCTACTGGCCTCTTACAACTTAACCGAATTTATTAATCGGATAGTATAATCCATTTGTTAGTAAAGTTTAACTTAGCTAGTTTAGTTATCATAAAATAATATCCAAAAGTAATTATTACATTAAGTAAATTCTTATTATTTTCTAATAAATTTGTTATCTTTGTCCTTTGTTTTTATAGAAATTCTTAGGTTTAGCCTTTATTACCCGACTGCAAGGAAAGGGTAATGTTTTTCGCGTCTATATTTCAAATATTCTTTATTTATCAAATAATGATCAATTGTGAACATTTTGATGCTATTAAAAAAAACATAAATTTTTACTTATATTATGTATGACAAATGCCAGCCATCTTTTAACTAAAGAAGTTACTAGTGAGTGTTTTATTTAAATTGTATTAACACAATTAACAAAAGATATCTCAAAAGTAGTACAAAGCCTATTAATACTTAATCTGAACTTTTGTGTGCATTAGTAAAACCAGACAAAACAAATATAGTTGTATAATATGTAAACAATACGCACAAGGATAATACAGATTTACCTTCTGTATCGGTAATCATAACCAAACAAACCAAATTAGCCACCATCCACTCTCATTTAACACAAATATTTGCGCCACTTATCGGATTACAAGATTGATAAACATTTTAAAAATACATCTTAACGTCATTTTTTAGTATAGACGTTTAAATATTTGATAATAACCTTGTTTTTTTAATCATCATCTTCTTCTAATGATTTTGATTGGCTTAAACTTAGCTTTGCTCTTTTTAATATGAATAAAAAGTTATAATTTTAACTACGATGTCTTTTATATATTTTAGTCTGTTTTTATAATTTGTGATTGGCTGTAAATTACTTTTTATTTCTATTTTGCATATCTTGTTAAATTTAGCTGTAGGTAGACTTTCCATGTAAAATAGAATAAATAATCTCTGAATAAAGCAGAAAAACTAGTCGCAGGACCTAAGCGAGGTAACAATAAACAAAATTTTGAAGTATTTCACATAGTCGCAAGTTCGCGCGTATATTTTTTCCGACCACTAGCATTCGTCAACGAGTTTGCCCACGCAGTAGGTAAATTTTCCAAAATACTTTCTTAGCGAATGTATACGAATCTGGGTGCTAAATTTTGGCCCGATCCGTCTATTAATTTGAACTGCACGTTGTTATATTAGTCAGTCAGGACTTGAATTATATATATATAGGCTTAGTTTTTTTTATTTAAACAAAAATTGGTAAATGTTATCTACTTATTTTGTAATTGTTTAAATGTGAATAAATAATTTTAAATTCGGATATATATATTTTATATCAAACTACATTGTGCTCAACTTAACTTACCTAAGACTTGCCCAAACGTCAAACACAATCGTGTAAAGGAAGCACAGACGAGGTTTCTCATTGAAAATGGCTATACGTAGATATACCGATTCAGTTCCTTACCATAGCAAATACGGATAATTACGAAGTCGGTGGAACTTTATGGATGGCAAAATGCACATTAACCTACTTATTTGTTCTATAACTTAAAATGTAAAACATGCTTTTAGATTAATGCTTTCAAAAAGCAGAATACAATGACTTCCACTTGAAGATTGTTAGTGTATAACAAATAAAATTCAACAAACCAGAACTTAATTTCATAGTTTAATTGGACCACAAAAACACAATAATAAAAACATAATTTCTCATAATTTCTGACATTTAAGTCTTCATCTTTCTTCGTATATAATTACTTCGTATATAATAATAAAAAGGTAAGAAAAATACCTTAGATAATTTAAATTTAACAGTTTTTTTCCTGGTAAGTCTTTTTTTAGTTAGTTTAATTTTAAGCGGTAGGTATTATTGATTAACAATTTCAAATTGAAAGATCAGCGACAAGTATCTTGCAAGCAGAGGTCATTTGTTGCTATCCCCTCGTCCAGTTCAGTAGCGTGATCTAAATCCTTTCTACACTGCACTCTTAAGGTGAAAGGGTACTGGCGCTCTCTCCATACCAACGTAGTCAACTGTTTCCTCTCTAAATAATGATACTATTTTTGTTGCATAAAACCTATAACTGTCATGACTATGCCCCTATGTATTGGTTTTTTTCATTTTCTAATTATCATAGGACGATTTAAAAAACAAAAAACATAGGGCATTTATAATATAATTCAGCGCATCTTCCCTTACCATCGGTCGAGATAGTGGTCAAACAAAACAAAATAAATTTCCTTATTTTCTATCCGATTGATTAATTATTGTAATTGGTTATATCCGTCTTAAGTGGGTCAATAAATAAATCATACTCTCTTTTTCGGATCCGTTAATTTTACATAGAAAACTCCGTCCATGTTCAATGTTCATAGTGTTCGGAAATCGACAAACCAATTCTGACGGAGCTTACATAAAGCTTTACCGAGCTTTATAGGGACCTCTAACAAAGTGATATGAAAAATTCCATTTAATTCGCATTTTATTCAATGTAACATACAAAAATATTTTGGATTTGTTAGATTAATGCAAAAATTAAAATAGATAAACACTTTATTGCACCATAAAAACAAAACGCAAAATGATTACATATAACAAAATTAAAATAAATTCTTCATATTCATATCCATTTATTCGTTCATAAACATAGGTAATTACATTGGTCTTACTAATCCACTAACTTATCTAACTTAAGCAATTATATCAAAATCTTAATAAGTTTCCATATTAAGTAGGATGCCCAAAAAGCTAGCTGCATTGCCTCTTATGATGTCAATTCCAATTCATTGGCCAAAGTAGCGACTAGCCCTTTGGCATAGAATATATAAATATATATGTACAAGTACCTTTGGTCACCTAAAGCTAATGGGTAATATATAATAAAAATTTTGTTCATTAATATCTATAAATAGGATATACCCACCGATATTTGTAAACAAACTTGGCCATTTATATCAAAAATATCATAAATTTCTTGTGGCTTCTTCATATTGACGACCCAGTTGGTACAATGGTCACCGCCTCAGACAAATATGCTTAGATATTTGTCTGTCGTCTGGTTGTTGAACAAAAGAAAAGTATGTAAGTAGTATGCGTTGTCTAGCACCCATAATACAAGTCTAGTTACTTAGCTTGGGGCTTGATGGCGAAGTGTGGAATGTTGTGTAATATTTATTTATTTATTATTATATAGGAGGTTAAGTTTTTTAAGTTACAAATTCTAACTCAGATTTTAAGACAAGTCAGTGGAATTAATCCCTGCTTGCATTTTAAACAACTCCAAACGCGTTTATTTGATTATTCCTATTTTTAACCCCCGACGCAAAAAAATAACCCCGAAATTATGACCCTACGTAAGTACATCTGATTTTTTTTATTAAATATTGTCGCGTCGGGAGACCGCTCTTTAGAAAAACACCTTCATTTAAAAAAAGTTAAAAAAAAATTGCAAACTTTTTATTGATAAATAAATTATTGTTTTGTTATTAATTTGTTTTCATAATCATAAATATCATTTATTGTTGTTTTCGGTCTTAAAAGTGTATAATTTACAAAAGAAAACTTTACAAGCATTGCTTGACTTGCTGATGTCGCGGTGATGTGTGTCTTATTATTAAATATTTATTTATTCAATACAAATATCGACATGATATAAAAATACTTAAGTGCTTCGTTTCTTGTTTTATGTTATTTCATATCATATAAAAACTCTAAAATAGATATGTATATTTAAGTTAAAAATAAAAAGTTCTATTTTTATCGACTTGATTGCATTCGTTCCATTAAGTTAAGTGTTACATGACTATAAAGCTTTGATTGATTTAATATCGACGAAAACGGTTACAGTACATTCTTACCCTAGGGATGAAAGTAACTTATTTAGTTCCGAGACAGTGTTTAAGATTAAATAAGTCATTAACCTGAGGTAAGCAAGTTTTTTTCGATGGTGGCTATCTATGTATCTATTAATAGTCTAATTATTGAAACTAAATTAATACAGTCACTTAAAAATACATTATTAAATAAATACATACTTAAATTTATGTTATTTCAAGTATACATCGCGCTGTAATTGAGTAGCTGTAGAGAAAGTTGGAACATGGTTCAATAGAAATGTAAAATAGAATTAGTTTTTCTTAATAATTTGACAGCTGTCAGTTGAAAACGATCATTCCTAGGGCTGAAAAGTATTACTCTACACCCGCTCCTCAGTCAACTTCAGATCTAATTTGCGAGTATGAGTAATAAAAAGATATTTTACAGTTTTGTAATCATATATGCGTAAAACAATAAAATAGAGTCGTAAAATCAAATGTAAATACTTGCCTCACACATGGCAGTTATTCACACTAAATTAAAAATAATTCAAGCGTTCTATAGATAGTTATTTACATACAGTTCTTGCAAATTAACTTGGCCTGGGCTTCGCACTCTGTCGGGTCGTTATGCCCGCTTACACGTGGAAAAAATTAGTGATTTCTACACGTGTAAGGTAATCACTGTTTTTTTTTGCCATAGTTATTTTTGTAGTGTTTCCGGTTCTCGCGATTAGTTAAACTATTTTTAAATATCGAAATAGTCGTATTGTTACCTGACTGCAGGGAAAGCGTTATGTTTTTGTGCCTATATTTGTAAAATTCTTTATTTTTTAAATATTATTATTTCTTGCTGTAGAGACGTTGGGGTGCTGGGGAGACGACACCAAAAAATTAGTTAAAGAGTTGGGTGTTAGGATTAGGGGGAATGGGGCAGACTCCCGCTCCGGCTCGTTTCTGGCGCAGAGGTTAGCCATCGCCATTCAGCGTGGCAATGCTTCTAGCATTATGGGAACCTTTACGCCGGGTACGATAAGGGGCGGGTTATTTGACTAACTGGTACTTAATTATTGTATTTATAATGTTAAATGTGTATGTCTTTTTATATTATATATTGATAATTACTATTTATAATATATTTCTTAATATTATTATTCTAATCGTCCAAATCACTGAACTGATTTTCATAATTTGTTTTTCTTTAGATTCGCCAATTTTTTCGTGGCAATAAAATATGACATTTATTATTTCTATAGAAATAATCGCATTTGATCCGTTGAAGTGACATTCACTCAATATGAACACGTACCTACTTAAAAAATAAGTCCAAATCTAAATTTGTGTTATGGGTACTAAACATCGGATACTTATATACTTTTCTTTTATAAATATATACTTATAATACACAGAAAAAACCAGACCTGACATATATCTAAGCATAAATACTTATCTGAGGCGGGAATCGAACCCGCAACCCTGTGTTTGCCAGTCCGGCGCATCGTGGTGACAATTGTGGCAATTGGATTGTCAATTTGTATTAATGTTCAAAATGCAAATATAATTCCAATTATTGAACCTATTTTATTGGAAAAAATTCATTACAAATAGTTTATTCAACTCAATAGTTTATCTAATGATACAATTAAATAACTATCTAGATATTTAACCAAATACAAAGTAATTTTAAATCCTACCCAATTTGTAACACCCAGAAACTAAAAATCTATGAAATATAAAATAATCCCACGTGACCTTTTCCGTTCCTAAATAAAAAGAGCTTTGAAATCTTCTTAAGCAGAACAAAGGCTCCATACATTTGTACAAATCTAATAAAAAGATTTTTGACATAAAAGAAAGGATATTAGGTACAGATCACGACCGGATAAAAAGGGCGAAAAATACGATACTTATACGGTTTTTTATGTCTTGTAATAATGTTATTTTGACTTGGATAAGGATATGTTTGTTTACAGCCCAAAAGCAAATTTTAACATCAACGTTAGGCAAAGTTAATTCAAGAGAAAACATAAATAAATAAAATAAATATTGCAGGACATTCCACACGTCGTCGCCATCTAGCCCCAAGCTAAGTAACTACCCTTGTGTTATGGGTGCTAGACAACGGATATACTACTTAGATACTTTATTTTTGTAAATATATACTTGTATAATTGAAAATAAATACATAGAAAGAAACATATTTCAGGGATGTTGAAAATATTATCTGTATTAACAAAAAATCTTTAATCCCTCTTATGAACGGACATTCCAAAGAAATCAAAGTTTTTGCATCATCACCATCATCATCATAATCAGCCGGTGTCAGTCCATTGCTGGACGTAGGCCTCTCGCAAGATGTGCCACTGAGTCCGATCTTCGGATCTTCTTCTCCAGTCCACTGCCCACCGCTTTGCGTATGTCGTCGCTCCACCTGGTCACTACGTTTTGAAAAGTTTTTGCATGAAAATAATGAATTATTTTAAAACGTTCGGTTAAATTACTCTATCTAATTAGGTAAACTGAAATTCACTGGAATTTTTAAGATGTAGTAACATGCACCATTATTGGCAGCAAGCGAAATATTTTTTTTAATTTATTATGACATGCACGATATTATTATACCTATAGGAGGTACTCTAAATCTCCAATCTCTAGCTAGATTATACTCACCATAAAATAAAACATAAATTATAATTGTACTTCAAAATTTATATATTCTTGCAGTCCTTCTTCTAGGTATGTTGTTCTGTGTATATTAGAGCGCGGCGAAGTCGAATTAATTAATTATTATAATACCATGTTAATTTTTATAGAACAAATATAAAAAAATAGACTATAAATAGCTTACTAAGGTATAAACAGTATTGTTTCATTTTTTTTATTCGAATTTTATTTTATTTGCAGTACTTATTAGATAAGATGGGCAATGAGCATTCTAATCTGAAATGAATGATCATACAATAATTTATTTTGTATCAATTGATTTTGGTTGTCACAAATGAGATAAAATCAATTAGATAATAAAAGCAGCGCTCTGTGGTTTTACCCGCGTAACTCCCGATCCCGTGGGAATATCGGAATAAAAAGTAACCTTCCTCAATAAATGGACTATCACACTAAAATAATTTTGCAATTCGAACCAGTAGTTCCTGAGATTAGTGCGTTCAAACAAACCAACTCCTCAGCTTTATCATATAAGTACAGATTACTTCGTTATCTATGCAATATTTTTTTCGTTTAACTGTCAATAATTATTCCGATCTGTCAAGGCATTACGCACCGCGTTGAAAAGAAATGCGCGGGCGCAGCGACGGCGACGGCCATATCTAACTTCCGTAAATATTAGTCTGCACTGCGGTACTTTAATTGGTTTTTAAGTAAGATCAGTCGATCAATTCAAAATTTATACGTCAACTGATCCCGAGGTGTAAATACTCCACGAGATCAGTTGGGGACGGGCTCGGTCTAGTTAGACAGATGAGTATGTAGGTATGTTTGTTACTCTTTCACGCAAAAACTACTGAATGGATTTTAATTAAACTTTACAATAACAATATACTTTATACATTAGAATAACACACATATAAATTAACTAACAACGGTCCATGTTTCACCAGAGTAAGCCCCGCTTTGGAAAATCTGGATCAAAGGTAGCTTATGTTACTTGCAATGTATAGAATCAAGAATCAAGAATATTTATTGAAAAACTGTAAACATAAAATGACAAATTATAGTAGGTAGGCATCAACAGTTTGTCCATCCCAGACATACAATAATGAGTTCCATAAGTAATTTAATTTATACTAAATACAAAACAATATATTGAGCTGCCATATCAAGCTCATGTATCTAGTAAATTGCAAGTAATAGTTTCATCAAAAACGATCTAGCAGATTACAAAAACCGATTTTTTTACTTCTTTAAGATACCAAGATAATATATTATTAATAAGGTATTAGCTTTTAAATTGCTTGATATATCAACAAAGGTAAAAATATCCATACATCTAACAATACTAACTTAGTTGATGACTAGCTTTTGCCCGTGACTTCGTCCGCGTATAAGTTGAAGTGGACCAAGGAATCACGTTGTCCCATACAAACTTTGGCCCCCTTTTCACCCCCTTAGGGGTAGAATTTCGGAAAATCCTTTCTTATCGGATGCATACGTCATACAAAGAACATACCCTCCAAGTTTAAGTTTTCTACAATCAGCGGTTTAGGCTGTGCGTTGATCCGTCAGTCAGTCATTCAGGACAAAGAATTTTATATGTATAGATAGATAATGAAATTCGGAACAAAAAAATATTTCAGTAGAGTAAATACAAAATATTATATTCTGGGTCGTCTCTTCATTACCCATCAGGGTAAAATTCCTCTAAATCTTTTCTTCAGCGGATCATAACGACCCTTTTGATCTAGGTTTATGGACAAAATTACTTAGTTCATTTCTAAGGAATTCCAGAAGCACTAAAATGTAAGGTTTCTCAGAGGGTCGAAAAATGTTGTTATGGTCTAGGTTGAGAATATATGAGTATTTGGGGCAATCGAGTCAAAACAAAGTAATCAGTTCTGTTGACTTCCGTGTTGTGAAGAAACCGGGTGAACTATGGAGTTCATGTCTTAAGAGGAAAGGGTAACTGAGTTTTCTCCCTGGATGATGACACTAGAGCAAATATTGCGTAAAACTTATAACTGCCATGACCATGCCTCTATGTTTTTTTTGTTTTTTAAATATTAATTTCTATGATAGTTTGAAAATGAAAAAAAAAAACACAAAACATAGGGGCATAGTCATGGCAGTTATAGGTTTAATGCAACAAAAATATTTGTGCTATTGTCATTATCCAGGGAGGAAACAGTCGACTACGTTTGTATGGAGAGAGCGCCGCGCCGGTACCCTTTCACCTTAAATTTCATACTTACTCCTATACATAGGTAGTGATCGAATAGACCGGACCGTTCCGTTGCATGAAGGCACTGTTCCGTTACGTAATACACCGTTCCAGTTCGTAACTCCAATTGTTTTTAGGTACTTTATTTAAATCAAACCTGACATTCTGATAAGAGTTTAAGCTAGATTATTCACATTTCAAAAGCGAATAAAGTAATTCTTTGAAGGATTAAGCGGGATTATCCTTATGTTAACGAAATATCGTGTATTCGAATTTATAATTATTCTCATAGAAAGTACGTGATTAAGATTACAGATCATTAACCTTAACTTTTTTGTTTGTGTTAATTTGAACAACTGATTACGTACTTATTTTAAACCTTGGTAGTCTATGTTTCTAATATCGCCTCGCCGCGCGGCTTTTCTAGCAAGTTTTTTATGACGTGTTGTGCATTCTTTGATAATAGTAGATTATGCACCAAGGGAGTAAAGCAATGTTAAGACATTGCTTTACTCCCTTGATGTAAGCATCATGGGTGCCATATTGGACCCTGAGCGCAACGAGGGATGTAAGTAGAGTCCAAGTAATGCGAGAGGTTCAAGCCGCCCAAGTCGAAGAATTGCTTTTTTATTGTAAAACACAAGTTTGTTTCATTTTAGTCCACTCTGAACTTAAAATGGTCGAATCCCGGGATCCTGGAATACCCCGGGATTATATATTATAAAGAAGCCCGGGATTATATTGTTTAGTCACAATAAATTATTCATTTATTCTAGTCAGTAAAATTAGATTTCATCCACATCTATTTTTAGCTAGATTAGCTATGGTCTAACTAGAATCTAGCTAAATATTCCGGTTCTAGTATCAACATGAGTTTAATATTAGCATATTATAAATTATACCTCAGTATTATCCAACTGCTAATGCACTGCTATTGATCAATCGATGCAAATTTAACTGTCAACTTTCATTGCATTATAGAGATTTTTATATAATGCGTTTAACTATATTAAATCTCTCTTTTTTATATTAGAAGGAATATGTATTATTGCATGATCCCGTCACTCAGACTTACAATTATTTTAAATAACATCGATACGTAAAGGACAATGTCCACTTCCATAGAAGATGTGGCTTGCACTCAAACATTTTTAAACACGTAATTAATATTTAGATTTTTGTTAGGGTACACTGAAGTGGCCCTCAACTGCTTTTTTATAATTACCAATAACTGTGTGGTACAGCATAGATTATAATTGCAAAATATTGGAGTACCAGGATACTTCCATGAGCTTCCATTAGTCTAAGGTCCATCCAGGTTTATCGACTACATTTTATAATGATATTAAAAAGTAATATTATTATGGAAGGTCGGTGGTACCTAACTAGCTACATAGAAACCATTTAGTCTTTCTGTTTATCCATATTTGATTTATGTCACTTAAGTTAGAACACTTGGACTAATGACTAATGAGACGAATCTAATGATACCTTAACTACAGAACTAAGCTTCGTTTCCATTTCTACAGATTTCCAACTCTACAGACTTTTATATAACATACAGGATAGGCGCGAAAAACATATCCCTTTTCTTGCAATTGGCAAAAATATCTATAAGCTATTTACTAAAAAATATTAATTTATTACTCTAAAACATACCGACGAAGAGAGATATTAAAAAATAAACATAAATTATGATGAACAAGGATGAGGAGGATGAGAATGAGAAGGATTATGATGATGGTTATGTTATGATAAAGATTTTATCTATCTATCTTTAAAATAATATCTTTATGAACACTTTGATTTTAGATAAAGCCAATTACGGGTTTCGTCCTTTCATTATTTCGGTAAAAAGTAATTGAAGTTCATTTACTATAGCGTTTTAAAACTTATTTGATCATCTCTTTTTTTTGCAACAGTAGAACGACCGCTTAATGTGTACCTACATAATTAGTGTTACTAGGTGACGAAGTTGAATAAAAATAGACTCGTTTTTACAATTGCCACACCTATGATCACTAAAAATAAATCGCTTTGCATAAAAACTGTAAAGTCATTCATTGGTCAAAATCTTCCATCACAAGGCTAGTGAATGTATAAAAATATACATAGTTTTAAATGTTCTTAGATAACCGCAACATTTAAAACTAAATACAAAACTTTTCCATCTTAAGATGATCACATACAATGTTGTTTTGATGGAATTTTCGTTTCGGGGCGTATTGGTTGTCATCCCTTAAATTGCAAAAATGACATGTTTTATTGATATCTATCGCTTGAGCAGTTTATGTTCTAGGCTTACATGTGTATTTAATTATTTCAAAAATGTAGGTATACATATTTGACCTTACTTAAAAATCAACAAAAAGAAGTGATGATGACCCAGCTGGCACAATGGTCACCATGCCAGACTGCCAAATACAGGGTTTCGGGTTCGATTCCCGCCGCAAAAAATTATTTATGCTAAGATATTTGTTTTTGGTCTTGTTGTTTCTATGTATTAAGAGTATATATTTACAAAAGAAAAGTATATAAGTAGTATATCCGTCGTCTAGCACCCATAACACAAGTCTAGTTACTTAGCTTGGGGCGATGTGTGGAATGTCCTGCAATATTTAAATATTTTATTTATTTAAACACAAGCCTAGATTGTAATGAATTAATTATACAAAAAAGAAACGCCGTAATTGGACAGAATTGTGGGGAGAAAGAGCCTTTAATTAAGGTATAAGAAGAAGTAGGTACGCGGTATGTAACTCTCTTAATTGCAAAATATGAACTTTATTTATTTATCAATTAATTGATTTATAAACGAGACGGTTGAATATATAAACATCGTTTCAATGTTTGAGATAAGACTTGATGAATAATAAGATAAGGATCAATTTAATTATTTATTTAAGTCAAGGATTGAACGATTTTAGTCTAATATTTGCGTAAATTTATAGAAAAAATTTCCAGACTCTAAATAAGTATTTTAAATAAGTATTTTATTTTAAGATATCATTTTTTTAGATGCGTATTTACCCTTTACTTTTACCCGGAGTTTAAGAGGAAAGGGTACCGACGCTTTCTCCATATAAACGTAGTCGACTGTTTCCTCCCTGGATAATGACCATAGCACAAATATTTTTGTTGCATTACACCAATAACTGCTATGACTATGCCCCTATAACTTAGTTTATTTTTATTTTCTAATTATCGTATAAATTAAGATTTTAAAAAACAAAAAAAATAACATAGGGGCATGGTCATGAAAGTTATAAGTTTTATGCAACAAAAATATTTGCTCTAGTGTCAGTATCCAGGAAGGAAACAGTCGACTACGTTTGTATGGAGAGAGCCCCGGTACCCTTTCCTCTTAATAAATGGGTACAATTTTAACACTCATAACGCTCAAATGATAAAAAATGAATTTTTTACCTAAAACAAGAAAATATAATTAAAATTATACCTATGAATTTCTTTTAAATTATACAATTCATATAATACGAAAGTCCTGAGCCAGAAATCTATACTAATATTATAAAGCTGAAGAGTTTGTTTGTTTGAACGCGCTAATCTCAGGAACTACTGGTTTAAATTAAAAAAATATTTTTGTGTTGGATAGTCCATTTATCGAGGAAGGCTATAGGCTACTTTTTATCCCAATATTCCCACGGGATCGGGAGTTATGCGGGTAAAACCGCGGAGCGCTGCTAGTATCGAAATAAATGGAGCCTATGTTACTCCCAATTAATCAATGTATCCTCTTACCAAGTATTATCAAAATCGGTCATGTAGTTTCGGAGCCAACAAACAAACAAAATATAGAAGGACAAGAGAGTGATTTTATAAGGGTATTTTATCTTTTGAAAAACTCAAAAGATAAAATAGGAACCCATATAAAATCACTTTTATTAAAACAGTGTAGATGTAGATAAAATTAATTTTTTACTAATATTTCGATAGACAAACAACAAGATATCGCCTTAAAGGTATACTTAAATTTCGCTAAAGATATAGAACCTGAAAACCCCTATCCCTTTCACACGCGCGCCCCGAAACCATTAGTGAAAAACCATCTGTACTACCTTATGGGATCTGATGTCAAGTTTATGAAAATATATATTTTGTACTTATTTTGTCTTTACAGTTGCCGTAAAATTTAAAAAGCTCAAAAAAAATTACGAGTTTTAGGATTTTCATGATTTTTTTTTTTCGAGGAAAACTGGTCAAGTCCTTATTGAGACACGCTCAATGTAGGGTTCCGAAGGTATTTTATTCCACAGCGTTACAATTTACAATCGAATATGTTTGAGATTACGCTTTTCAATTCTGAAAGTCTATTACTCACTTTTCTTTTTAAATTCGTTGTACATAGGTATTTACTATTTCCAAAAATAACTATTTTATATTCCCATAATATTTTAAAAGACCTTTCCAACAATACTTCACGCCATGGGTTTGTTTAGCGAGAGAAAAAAAATCGTCCCTACTTTACGTGTAGTATGGGGTAACATAATAAAGAAAATTTAGAGTAGTTTTTTTTAAGTATTATTTTAGCATTTTGTCAGCATGATTTATATGTATTTTCATGCCAAATTACAAATTTCTAGTACTAATAGTCTATGAGATAAGTCGCGGACGGACGGCCGGGTGGACATGGCGAAATTATAAGGGTTCCCTGTTAGGACTATGGAACCCTAAAAAACTATAGCGACAGCGAAACCGATTGCGTCAATTGCTAAAAATCATTTTTTTTTTATTTTGTATTAAATTAACATAAAATAAAACTTAACTCATTTCGAAATGACCAATACGCAAATAAAGTTTTTTTAGCAACGCCCCTTTATCTGTATGGCCTTCTCAAAGTTAAACAATACATTAAACTGGACATTTTAAGCTCCTCCCAATAATTAAATAATTTTTAGATACATATTTATTGACTTCTTTACTTGTTATAATTATTGTGTTTCATAAATCTATGTTTATGTTACTAGCTTCATCTTCTATACATATAAAATGCTATGTCCTGATTGGCTGACTAACTGACAGAACAACACACAGCTTAAACCGTTGATTGTAGAGACTACGCTACGTCACACAAAGAACACACTACGATCCGCGGTTTAGGCTGTGCGTTGATCCGTCAGTCAGTCAGGATAAAGAATTTTATATGTATAGATGAATAATGCAATACTACCTGGAAACGGTTCAGGGCATAACTTCGCTGTTTTAGCTTGCCAAATTTCACACTATGGAATAATCCTGTAATTTTTTTTTTAATGAAAATCTGTTAAGTCATTTTAATGTAAGAAAAGACAGACAAACTTTAGTATTTATAATATTAGTAGGGATTATATTCATGATGTTTTTTTGTGAATACTTTATAATATTGTGAAATTAGTACGAAAATAAGATAATTCTAATTAAGGCTAACGACATTAGTGACGTCGAGAGTATCTGGTCTCTAAATAGAATGTTGTAGAAATGAGGCTGATTGCACATGTTATTTAAAAATCCGGCTAAGTGCGAGTCGGACTCGCGGACGAAGGGTTCCGTACCATTAATTCTGTTTCCCGATGCAATGCAAAAAAAACCCTAAAAAATATTATATATCAGACGAGGCTGTATAGCTTAAAAGACTTTTGTATACCCTTTTGTAAACATAACCTATAATTTTTCCAGGATCCAGACGTACTGACAAGTTTTTTCTCTCTGGACAGTTTAAACATGGTCAACTAAGCTGAGAGGGTAGTATAGGCCTACTCCATCCACAAGGACAGATATATAGAGGATTCATTGCGGAAAAGTCCGCATATATTCTAGTAGCCTTCAAACTTGTGGAAGGTCTAGTATTTCAATAACGAAAACCAATATCCCAATACTTTCTCCATCTGTCCTCTGACTTTCGAAGTTAATATTGATAGTAGGTACCAACCACGGGACAAAGCGATGTTTACCTCGAACATAACTTTACTTGTATCTGGAATCAATATAAAATTCCAAGTCCTGACTTACTGATCAACGCACAGCTAACGATTTTATCCAAGGTATTATCCAAGGCTAAATAAATATTGCAGGACATTCCACACATCGCCATCTAGCCCCAAGCTAAGTAACTAGACTTGTGTTATGGGTGCTAGACAACGGATTTACTACTTTTATACTTTTTTTTGTAAATATATACTTATAACACATAGAAACAACCAGAACACAGACAAATATCTAAGCATAAATACTTGTCTGAGGCGGGAATCGAACCCGCAACCCTGTATTTGACAGTCCGGCATGGTGACCATTGTGCCAAATGGGTCGTCAAATAGCTCGTATTTCATCGTAATAGTACCTACTATTCTTCTTCTACTATCTTCTCCATCCTAAGGTTGCCTGGAAGAAATCGCTTTAAGCGATAAGGTCGCCTGTTTGTACAATTTCGTAGTTAATAAGCTTTCTCATCCTTTTTGTTATTTTCAATGTTTTGTGTGTTGTACAAATAAAGTGTTTATCTATCTATCTACTAACTCCTCTTCTTCCAGAAGAGCAAAAATAATTCCACAATGGGTACAAAATTAAGTCCTACTAGCAACACTGATAACCTGTATAAAGTTAATTGGTATGAAACGGTTCATCTCCAACGTCCAGTTCCTGAAACTTTGATAAAGTAGCTTAGTGATAAGACTTTCAAATAACTAGCCTTCTCAGCAGGACTTCAATTCTCATAAAGTAAATGGATACACAACGGTTCTTTCTCCAATGTCCATGTTCCTAAGCTAAAGTTTCACTTTGACAAAGTAGCTTAGGCTTTGAACGAACTGGTTAGCTTGTTGATCTGAAATCAAAGTATGAAAGCTTCTTCGAAACTCATTCAAAGCTTTCGAAATCAATGACGCAAGCACATAATTACCGTGGATTCTGCCATAATAAGATTAATGAATCAATTACAGTAATTGCCTTTGATACCAGCAATTAGGTTCAATAACAAATTAATTTCGGATACAAAGTATGATAGATCGGTTTTCTATTATAAATGGCTTTTTAACCAACTTCAAAAAAAGGAAGTGGTTCTCAATTTGACTACGAAACGGGTTCTGTATAGATAGATAAACACTTTATTTGTACAACACACAAAACATTGAAAATAACAAAATGGACGAGAAAGCTTATTAACTACGAAATTTTACAAACAGGCGATCTTATCGCTTAAAGCGATAACTATTAATAATATAATATACTGGGAAATCAGCTGTTTTTGGTAAAAAAAGACCATTCATGTTAAAAATAGTAGGCGACACTAGTCAATAAACAAATAAAAAATAAGTGTCAATGACCTATAACAATAAGGAACAGCTGATTTGTAACCTCATAATTTAAAAAAAATGTTCGTATTCCTAAAAGTCGTAGAACAAAAGTTGTATTTTTCGTCGAAACACTTTATTATGTTTTTTTTATTTTTTAATATAGCTGTTCGGGCAAAACTTCTTTATTTATGGACCGATTTTGGTGTTTCTTTTACTTTGAACTTTCGCTGTTCCGGTCACCTACTCGCATGTTGTGTTCACTCTGCCACTCGCCTATTGGTCACAGTTGACGTATTTTTGTTAAAACAAGAAAGATTAAATGTAAATACCTACATTTAGTCATTAAAACGGGATATTTGCCATGTTTATTTTGTTTTTACTTTGTTAATATTTCGATACTACTACAATCTTAATAGTGAGATGCATATATGTATCCTATAATCCTTAAGTAGGATCCCGATCCTACTTAAGGATTATAACTTAATACTTAAGGTCTATGTATGGAAGAAGATAACCCGTTAACTTCTTCCATACATATAAAATTCTTTGTCCTGACTGACTGATCAACGCACAGCCTAAACCGCTGATCGTAGAGACCTGAAACTTGGTGGGTGTGTTCTTTGTGTGATGTAGGCATCCGATAAGAAAGGATTTATCAAAATTTCACTCCTAAGGGATTGAAAAAAGGGGGCAAAGTTTGTATGGGTGATTCCTTGGTCCATTTTCGACTTTTACGCAAAAGCTAGTTATTTATATAATCGTATGACATAATATTAATATTAACCTAAAAAAATAATTGAAATAGCATAGAATTACAAAACCAAGCCCTGATCTTCCAGCCAGCCAATGACCTCTTGGGTTAATTTGAAAATGTCCCCTGGAGGCCTAGGATATGAAAAGATTCAACAGCGACTGATGTGTTCCATAGTATGGTCCTCTTTACCACACTTATAGAGACCAGAGTCGCTCCATCATCATTTGTGGCGCATAGTCCATCGTCCATGCCCTGTCCTCAGTCTGTTTAACAGACACCACAGAAACCGGACCGGAAAGGGTCCAAATATCTTAAGATATACCCCATATTTGAAGATATTTGGACTTACCCTATCCCACCAATTCGTATTCTTTTATATTCAGAAATCATTTATTTATTGACTGTGTTTTCAGATTTTAGGTTTACAAATGTTATGTAACATAGGAAAATATAGGTAACAACATGTCTGGACCAGACGTTCAATACTTCGGTACGTACTTCGGTCTTATTCGAATCTCAGTCTGTTTCTTACAACAAATGTCACAAGTCGACCTCAAATTTCACAGCACTTTCCTCACGTAGGCATATCTTAAAATACATGATCTGGATCGGTGGAAAAAAATCGTAATATACCTAAACGAGAGTCTGAATGGGTATCTTAACATTCCCTTTTTTGTTGTCTGTGTGTCCGCACTAAGCGTTTGGTTTCGTCATTCCTTATTCGTACAGCTAAGGAATGGAATCAGTTGCCCACGTTTGTCTTTCCTGGCGTTTACAATTTAGGAGTCTTGAAGTTGCCAGTAAATAGAGCTAGCCCCAAGCTAAGTACTAGACTTGTGTTATGGGTGCTAAACAACGGATATACTTTTCTTTTGTAAATATATACTTATAGTACATAGAAACAACCAGACCATAGACAAATAACTAAGCTATCTAACTTGTCTGAGGCGGGAATCGAACCCGCAACCCTGTGTTTGGCAGTCCGGTATGGTGATTGTACCAACTGGGTCGTAACAAAAAAAAATACGTGATCTTTAAACGCCGATCCAAAAACCATTAAAGTAAAATGAATGCGAACCTTATTGTGTGAATTGTGGGTTTGTCCTCCTATTTCATAAAAACCTTTGCCATAAAACTATCCTCAGTCCACAATTCCTAAAGACAATGCAAAAGAAATGACCTGAAAGTGATGGGATGAGTTTTCATAGCTTTTTTATATTTCCTACGAAAGTTTGTCTGGCTTTAGGGATCTTATATAAGCAATAATATTTTTTATTGCTTTCTTTAAGTATTCGTTTTGTTGTAGATACCTATTCAAAAGAATATTTATTATTTTATATTGCTTTTAAAATACAGGTTATTTTTCAAAATATAGATAGTGCAAAGTAGAACTCTATGTATGACTTTTAGTCTAGATTTGAAATTAAATTCTTAAACCTATTTACTTGCGTGTTTTATAAATATTGGCAAATAGATCATATTTTTAGGAACAAAATCTCTAAATTCAGTAGATTATAAAAAATATTGTTTAAAATAGGACCCATTTATAGGTTAATGGAAAGTAGTCATACACATTCTGATGCTGTAAAGATCAAGGTTCAAGATCATTGGGTTATTTTTTGATTAAAAACCTTAAAATTTTGTATTAGTCAAATCATTGAATTTTTTATTAATCAATTTTTTTTTATATTTCTTATTTTTTTCTACTTTTTGTGTTCTAAACTTTTTTGATGTATCTATATTTTGTTTAGTGCTTTCGTCTATGTAGTCGCCCAAAGGCGTGTTAAAGTTTATTGGTTAGTTTCCGTTTTGCGACCAAATTATTTGCAAACTTGACGATTTGCTATAACCTTATAAGGGTGAAGTTTGTTTTATTTTTCTTTCTTTTCGAATAACGTAAAATGGCTGGAGTAAGCACTACCACACATTAGGCTTGGTATCACGGTAAATATTTTGTCCAGCATTTACTTAGTATAATCGTCTTTTTGATGACTAGCTAACAACATACATAAGTCACAGAGTCTAGCTAGTTTCATGGTACTTCAGCTACACTGAATTTACAAGAGCGTTGGTGCAGTCACCCAAAAGTGCAGACCCACGGTAAAATTTGAATTATTTTTCTTAAGTTCTAAATTTGAGAAATCTACGATGGTTTTGCATTTAAGCACATGATTTTAAATATACATTATATTGTTAAGATTTAGCGTTTGTGACTTTGAAAATATAATTTTAAGGTGAATAATTCAAATCACTTTTTTTTAGCTAATTTCGATTTTATCTATAGTTGACGGTCTTTATAGACACCGTTGTCTCTGGTCAAGATAAAGTTATATTTTTTTTACGGTTATGAAAATAAAAAAACTGCTGATTGAGTCTTTACAGCATCGTCTTTACAAAACTCGTCAATGTTTACTGGTCATAGACTATTTTAATTTTTTTACCTTCCTTGGTGTAAAGATACTAATAATTCTGTAATCCATCAAGGCATCTGTAACCAATCATGATAGAAATAGAAGATCAACACTTCAAACCCGATTAAACCGATTTGCCTTAATAGAAAAAAAAACATAATAATCCTAAAAAATCGTCATTTCTGAGTGTTTCCAATTTTACGGCGGTTGTAAAGAAAAAACAAGTACAAAAGTTATATTTTCATAAACTTTACATCAAATCCCATAAGGTAGTACAGATGGTTTTTTGCTAAAATAGATGTGAGTAAGCCTTATAACACTTTTCCAATAACAATACAATCAACTTTAGGAAACGTTCACGCTTATAACACGGAAGCAACAGTCATGCCCTAATAAAATGTAAATGTTAGTAATTAATTTAATTAAGGAACAATTCAATGGATCAAAACAATCACATAATTACATAATCATACCATTTATCCCTTTGGTGCTTTATAATTTTTAAGAGCCTACGTGTCTTGAATTTAAGGTAGCTCCTTTTCACTTTTTCCATAACTGGCGTAACTTTCAGGGTTTGTTTAATATCCTCGTTCCTTATTATAAGTATCATACTTACTGACTTTTTATAACGCCACAGGCTTCTATGTCTATTCTGTTGATGTGATGAACGTCTTATACTTAGAATAGAGTTAAAACTCCTATTTGAAAGATTACGTTATGTCAGTGAATAATTATTACTTAAAAAACTACAAAACCGATGGCAATGAAATTATATAGGTTAATTTTTATCCCGATATTCCGACAGCATTTGGACATAAGCAATTGAAACGCAACAGCAGTTGGAAGAATACTTTCGCCTGAGTTACAAAAAAAGATTTACCTATATGATATTATCATAGTACTACTCCAGTTTTTGTCATAACACTGTGTAATTTCATATAAACAAAAAAACAATGAGATGACCATAATTTTTAACCGCTTACAAAAACTAAATAGACTCACAAGGTCAAAAGCCGTGTCTATAAATAGCTAACCAAAGATTTCTTATCGCCACCGCACCGCGCCGCGTCACTAACTACCTGTGTAAAAAAACCGCCAGTACCTACTTAAATACTTAAGTTTTTTATGCGTCTCGGAAACTTACTTCAGAATATGTAAATGTAATTTGACTAGTTAATTGTGACCGTGACTTTAAACTCAAGTTTAAATGTATAAATAAATCCGATTATTAGGTGAATTAAACAGTTACCTCGCTTTGCTGACTGTTGGCATTAATTTCTCTCTCTCTCTCTGGTCGATCCTTCATGGCTGAAGATCGCGACCATCAATCTTTTTCACCCAGCGGTTAGTAAAGGTCCCCCACTTGGTCCGGTCTGCGGCCTTTCGAACCACTTCCTCAAACCTGGACGAGTTCTCCTGTTTTAGCTGATCTGACCATCTCATCGGGGATCTACCGCGTGACCGTTTGCCCTCTACATTAATTTCTACATCGGCCAATTTAAAGCTTGTGGTCTGCGTTCCAGGGACTCATTAACTGGATTTTAGGGTTCCGTACTTAAAGGGTAAAAACGGGACTCTATTTACAGACTTTACTGTCTGTCTGTCACCAGGCTGTATCTTATGAACTGTTATAGCTAGACAGTTGAAATTTTGAAGATGATGAATTTCTGTTGCTACTATAATCTATCTATACATATAAAATGCTTTGTCCTGAACGACTGACTGACTGACTCACTGACGGATCAACACACAGCCTAAACCGCTGATTGTAGAGACCTGAAACTTTAAGGGTGTGTTCTTTGTATGACGTAGGCATTTGATAAGAAAGGATTTTCCGAAATTCTACCCTTTTGGGGGGGTGAAAAAGGGGGGCAAAGTTTGTATGGGATAACGTGATTTTTGGTCCAATCTACTTTAAATTTTCGACTTCTATGCGGACGAAGTCGCGGAAAAAGCTAGTAATATATATACAAAAAAGGGGGGCTAAGTTTGAATGGGCAACGTGATTTTTGGTTAAATCTACTTAAGGTTTTCGACTTCTATGCGGACGAAGTCGCGGGCAAAAGCTAGTAATATATATAAAAAAGAAAATAAGTGGGGCTCCCATACAATATGGTACGGAACCCTTCGAGCGCGAGTCCGACTCGCACTTGGCCGGTTTTTTAAATATAAATAATCTACCACTATCGTAAAAACTACGAAATGCTATTAATAATTGTAACTAAGATTTCTTTACCAATGTATTTTTCTTAAGAAAAATGTATGTGCGCTAATTGACATTGCTCTTACTTTGGAGGAAAACATCGTGATGAAACCCGCGGCTTAGTAGGCTCCAGAAGTATTGACAAGTTCTCTCCTCTGGAAATAGTCCACTAAGCTGAGAGGGTAGTAGGTGCTGGGCAAGCCTACTCCATCCTCACGCAAAAAGAACCCAATTAAAAAGGGTCTAATTGCGGAAAACAGCCCGTTCAAGTACAAGTACAAGATTTTTTTATTTAACTTGTTATAAATATGTAAATATAATATAGTTTAGACCGCTAAAGTCTTCAAACTTGCACAAGTGTTTCAATCAGCACGATTGGTAGTTGGAATTCCCACAGGACCAACAACCCAACTAAGAGGGTACCTACTTACGAAACCAATACTAGTTTGGCCGCAAAATCGCCGCGGATAAGCTTGGGGCGGGATCTAAAATAAGGGTGAACTCAGACAACTTTTCTCCAACAGTTAAATAAATAAATAAATATTGCAGGACATTCCACGCATCGCCATCTAGCCCCAAGCTAAGTAACTAGACTTGTATTATGGGTGATAGACAACGGATATACTACTCATATACTTTTCTTTTGTAATTATATAGTTATAATACATAGAAACAACGAGACCAAAGACAAATATTTATGCATAAATACATGTCTGAGGCGGAAATTTAACCCTGTGTTTAGCAGTCCGGTATGGTGTCCATTGTGCCAACTGGGTCGTCAAGTGAAATAAGGCAGATATCTTTTTTTCACAAGTGATAGTTCAGCGTTTGGCCACCATCACACCTGCCTGATGAAAAGTAAAATGCAGTCTAAATATATGTTATATGTTTACCTAGAAGATACTATTCACTTGTCACTTGAAGTCACCCAAATTGTACACTTAAAGAAGGGTAAGAAGGGGAGAGAGCGCCGGTACGCTGTTTCCTCCCTGGATAATGACATTAGGACAAATATTTTTGTTGCATAAAACCTATAACTAAGTGTAGGATATTTTTTTAATTATTTTTAATTATCATAGAAATTAAGATTATAAAA
Source organism: Idaea straminata (assembly GCA_951213275.1). Classification (NCBI taxonomy): domain Eukaryota; kingdom Metazoa; phylum Arthropoda; class Insecta; order Lepidoptera; family Geometridae; genus Idaea; species Idaea straminata. The sequence goes on from OX577862.1 coordinate 3,774,614, forward strand.
CAAAACAAAAAACAAAACAAACAAAACATGGTCATGGCAGTTATAGGTTTTATGGCACAAAAATATTTGCTCTAGTATCATTATCCAGGGAGGAAACGGTCGACTACGTTTGGGTGGAGAGAGCGTCCGGTACCATTTGGAGTTATTTTAAACAAAACCATGCAATATTTATGATGACCAAAGTTATTTAGGTATAACAACCTAAACAATACCTTAGTATATTTTACATATTATCTTATTGTTTTTTTTTTGTTTTTAATCGTTAATGTGGAGAAATCAGAGAATATTAAATGAAGACTGATTTAAATCTATATATATAAAAGAAAGTCGTGTTAGTTACACCACTTATAACTCAAGAACGGCAGAACAGATTTGGGTGAAAATTGGTAGGGAGGTAGCTTAGAGCCAGGAGACGGACATAAGATACTTTTTATCCCAATATGCCCACGGGATCGGGACTTACGCGGGTGAAACCGCGGGGCGCAGCTAGTAAGATATATCAGTAAGATAGTGAATACTTTACCGTTATTTACAAAGATAAGATCTATATAATGCGCAAGAGTATGTTAAGCTTCTATTTAAAAAAATCTTTTCTTACATAAATTATCTATTAGCTACGATTTGCTACTCTCTGCAGTATGCGGTTTTACTTGTTTTAGGGAGGAACACACCGCTGACTTAAATAAAAAAAAAAAAAAAATCTCTCAATACTTTTTTTTTAATTTCAATAAAAAAAAAAAATATGACGTTCTTGTTTTTGTTTTTTTTTTAAATAATAGAACACGGAAGCCTCGAATAAAAGAAATAAACTATACAAGCAATTCACATCAATAACCAATACATTTTCTTTACCTATGCCCTAGAACGAAATTTCCTTCAAAAAATATCTGTTAAAATATCGGGATAAAACTTGAGTTAGTTCAGAGCTCTATCTATGTAGTAAGTTTTATCGTAACCGGTTTGATAGTTTTTCGGGAAAGTGTAAAAATAGACACAAAAACGTTTTTATTTAAAACTAGCTGCGCCCCGCGGTTTCACCCGCGTAAGTCACGATCCCGTGGGAATATCGAAAAAAATATCCTATGTCCGTCTTCTGATTGTAAGCTACCTCCCCACCAATTTTCAGCCAAATCGGTTTAGCCGTTCCCGAGTTATAAATGGTGTAACTAACACGACTTTCTTTTATATATAAGTATAGATATTATTAGTGTCACATTTTTTTATATTTTTTATTTTTTTATTTTGTTATTTTCTTGTAATTTGAGTAATCTTAATAAATAAATAATAGGTAAGTTAATTAGCATAACGATTAGAAGGAGGAACATAAATATCTCTTTTAATTAGTCCTATCTCTCTATCTCTTTTAGCAGTGGCAATTTTGCTATGAGTTCGTTTGATATATTTGATACATAAAGAACCTCTTATTCACATGACGACCTAGTTGGCACAATGGTAACCATGCTGGACTGCCAAATACAGGGTTGCGGGTTTGATCCCGCCTCAGTCAAGTATATATGCTTAGATATTTGTCTGCGGTCTATGTTTCTATATATATATTTACAAAAGAAAAGTATATAAGTAGTATATGCGTTGTCCAGCACCCATAACACAAGTCTAGTTACTTAGCTTGGGGCTAGATGGCGATGTGTGGAATGTACTGCAATATTTATTGTTATTATTATTTAATAGTACCTGGATGACCGAGCTTTGCTCGGTATTTTTATTTTTTTTACTTAGTCTAACCTCAAAGCAAACACTCATTGACTCCGTGTTACTTAACAACGCCATCTGCCGGAATAACTTTATTGCTCACAAAAAATAGTTTTAGTAGTTCGCCAATAGATGTCAGGAAGAGTCATATTTTTCAGATAAAAAAAAAGTAAGTTTCGATAAAACACGAATTAAATGACATTTTCTAAAAATTATTCCTAGCTAGATCGATTTATCGCCCCCGAAACCCCCTATATACCAAATTTCATGAAAATCGTTGGAGCCGATTCCGAGATTCCAATTATATATATATATATATATATATATATATATATATAGCAGCGCTCCGCGGTTTCACCCGCGTAACTCCCGATCCCGTGGGAATTTGCGACTATAAATTGAAATGTAAGCTATCCTATCTTTCAAGTTGGGTCGAATTGCACACGGTGTGCAAATCAAATTAAAAATCGGTTCGGTAGTTTAGGAGTCCATCGCGGACAAACACGTGACACGAAATTTTTATATATATAAAGATATACAAGAATTGCTCATTTAAAGGTATAAGATAAACGTATAATAAACCTACTTTAGTTCAAATATGTTTTGTTATTTTCACACTTTGACAGATGAGGTGTGCGAATGTGACAAAACACACATTAACAAACGAATACTTATCAAATTTTAATGTTTATCAATAAATAAGGGATTATAATAAAAAAAATAGTACCTACTAAGTTTGATTAACTCGGTAGTTTATTCATAGAGTCAAAGTTCCATGTCGACGCAGTATGGTAACTAAATAAATAAAATAAAAATAAATAAATATAAATTATTAATATAAATAAGTCTTAGAATGAAGACCACGTACCGGAAAGCGCAGCTTTCCGGTACGTGGTCTCCGTCCGTCCATCTAGTCGGAGGCCGCTCCGACTAGATGGACGGACGACTTAATTAAGGTCGCGGGAAGTCGTTGGACGCAGAGAGCATGCGACCGATCGCTCTGGAAGTCTTTGGGGGAGGTCTATGTTCAGCAGTGGACGTCCTGTGGCTGATATGATGCTGATGATGATGAATATAAATAAATAAATATAACTTGACTTGTGTTATGGGTAAATATATTCATATAATACATTTATATGAATATATATCAAAACAGAAAACCTTGCCTGAGATTTTTTTTTAAATAAAATGTTAATTCGAATTTAAAAAGCATACATTGAAGAAAGATAAATTAATACTAAATAATTAGACAATACATGAAACTAGTTACTTAGCTTGGGGCTAGATGGCGATGTGTGGAATGTGTATATACAAAAAAAATATTTTCGTGTGCCCGTCCGTGCTTCGGAAGGCACGTTAAGCCGTTGGTCCCGGTTGCTACCTCTAGTAGCAAACGTTAGGTCAAGTTAGAGACTTAGGGCGATCTGAAAACTCTAACAATAGGTGAGCCCATGAAAGAAGGAAACCTTGTTTCCTACCTGAAGAAGAAAAAGTAGAACATCACTTTTCAGCATCGTAATTCGAAGTTCTATGGTTAAGCCATTTATTAAATACTTTTTGCCAAAACCATTAAGAATTCAACTTGTGGCCTGTAATTTGAAATAATCTTGTGAACGGTCTGTGCTTAGAATTTAAAGTAGCTAAGTAACTACGTTTGTCAAATGATTAAGAGGAAAGGGTACCGACGCTCTCTCCATACAAACGTAGTCGACTGTTTCCTCCCTGGATAGTAAATACTAGAGCACTATAGCAAATAGTGTTGTTGCATAAAACTTATAACTGCCATAACCATGAACCTATATATTATTTTAAATCTTAATTGCTATGATAATTAGAAAATAAAAAAAACCAAGACACAGGGGCATAGTCATGGCAGTTATAGCTTTTAGGCAACATATTTTTGTGCTAGTGTCATTATCCAGGGAGGAAACAGTCAACTTCGTTTGTATGGAGAGAGCGTCGGTACCCCTTCCTCTTAACACTCTGATGCAAAATGTTCGACAGTAACTTTGTTAGCAAAATTTATTATCAGAAGCACGATTTTGTATTGTTTTTAAATTGTTAGGTAGTGTTTTAGGTTTTTGTGATTTGAACTTAAATAAGATTATTTATATCATAATACTAGCTGCGCACCTCGGCTTCACTCACGTTTGACGTTAATTTTTTGGACCGAAGTTCCTTATCGCGCTTTACGAAAGGGGGCTAGATGGAAAAAAATAAGACCAGAAGTTGTAACGACACTTTTTGCTATAGTTGTAAGCCGTGCGACTTGCGCTTGTTTCTCTGTCTGTCTCTCTCTCTCTCTCATAGAAAGCAATTACTAAAATTGAGCCTACTTATTAAGTTTATATTACATTATATTTGTTAATAATAACAAAAATATTATTATAACTTAAAAAAAATTGCAATTCTTTCACTAATTAATCGAAAGGAACTTCGTTCCATCCGGGTGTTCCTTGACACCTCTCAAGTTTTTTTTTTCATAAGAACCTTCTCCTGTCAGTACAAACACAACAAAAAAAGAACTAGCGAAATTGCTCCAACCGCTCACACGTGATGAAATGACAAAGAAAAATAGGGAATCATTTTTTTAGTGTAAATTAAAATCGTATTCCTTTTACATAACTTGGGGTTACAATGACTCAGGTCCTGAAAATTCTAGAAATTTTCCTTGATTTTACACAACACAAAATACGTAATAAATTGAATTACTGAAACCAAACATCTACGAAGTTAATAGGTAGATAGGTGACTGGGTATAAAGCTATTCAAAATTCACTGTTTTATCATTCAATGTCACGATGTGTGAAAAACACCAGGAATGGTTTAAAATTAGGCAAATACCTAAACAAGTCAACTATTTTGTGTTAAAAATAAAATTTAAATTGTTAGGTACAATCATCGTTCAAAAGTCCACCGGCACCGTAACGTTTACAATCCCGTGCAGCACTATTTGAACATTATAACAACGTAACCTTTAAATCGATCCCACGTCGGTTGGTGTAGCGGGTGGCGGTAAATACCACTCCACTAACTAAATACATAGCTAATGTTGAAAATAATAATCACACTGAGTACTTTCAATTCAAGTGTTTTTGTTTGTGTGTAACACCTTTAAAGAAGGTCGTAAGTCCAATACTTGTTGATAGTATCATAGTAGCAAACTGATAGTGTACTTATGACGCATTATACCTAGTTTATGTGCTGTTTACCGATACATAGTGGATCCTACGTAAAGGAAAGTTCTAGATTGTAAAGTATGCAATATAATACATCCAACTATTTTGTGTTAAAAATAAAATTATGTATAAACGTTAGATACATAACTTAAATGCTGTTAATTATTAACTAAAAGTACTACATAATCAAGGATAAAAAAATGAATATTAAAATAAATAACCCCCCGACACTCCTGGCATAAAAGATGCGAGAATACAAGCGGCATTCCCCGCTGGATGGCGATGGCCAAACTTTGAGCCAGGAATGCCTCGGAGCGATGAAGCTGCCCCCGCGCTCTAAGCCGACAATGCGATAAGTAGTATTTTTCCGAAATTCTACCCTTTAGGGTTTGAAATAGGGGGAGACGGCCGTTTTTAAGGGACAACGTGATTCCTTGTTCCATTTCCGACTTTTACACATACAAAGTCGGGCAAAAGCTTGTTGTACATAATATGATTCAAATATATAAATAAAAAGTAAATGGACTAGCCAACACAGAAATATTTTTTTAATTCAAACCAGTAGTTCCTGAGATTATCGCGTCCAAACAAACAAACTCTTCGGCTTTATAATATTAGCAAAGACAGACGAAGTAACTAAAAATAGCTCTAAAATATTACTTTTTGTGTCACTTATCAACGATTTCTAAATATAGATATGTGTTAAATACATAATTCTATGTAAAAACAGTTGTTATGTTCCAATCACACTGTTGACGTGTAACGAACAGAGGTCAAAGTCGTTAGAAGTCATTCGTGTGTCAATAAATATGAATTCCACTAGTATAAGTATATTGTAGTACTTTTCAGGGTTCCATACTTCAAAAGGTAAAAAAGAAAACCTTATAAGATGACTCTCTTGTCCGTCTGTTTTTATATCTGTACTAATATTATAAAGCTGAAGAGTTTGTTTGTTTGTTTGTTTGAACGCGCTAATCTCAGGAACTACTGGTTCGAATTGTAAAATTATTTTTGTGTTGGATAGTCCATTTATCGAGGAAAGCTATAGGCTACTTTTTATCCCGATATTCCCATGGGATCGGGAGTTACGCGGGTGAAACCGTGGAGCACTGCTAGTTTTTTTTATAACCTGTATATAGTTCCTAACTTCCGATCCTGATTTCGATGCATGGGAATATCGAAATATAAAATAGCCTATAGCCTTCCTCGATAAATGGACTATCCAAAACGAAAAGATTTTTTAATTCGAACCAATAGTTCTTGAGATTACCGCGTTCAAACATAGCTTCATAATATTAAGTATAGATATTCTGGGCACCATAACACAAGCCAAGTTAGATGGTGCCATGTGAAGTGTTCCACAATATTTATTTATTTATCAAGCATAAGATTTTTCGTTAAACGTCAGTTAGTTGTGACGGCCTTATCACAAAATGTTTCAAAAATCTATAACAAAAAATCCTATTTATTTAATTTAATATAAAGATACAAAACAATAATCCTTCTATTCTTGGGATTTACCTACTGATATTATAAATGTGAAAGTTTGTGTGTGTGTATTTATGTTTGTTACTCCTTCATGCAAAAACTACCGAACCGTAGCGTTGAAACTCGGTATGTAGATAGCTGGAGACCCGGATTAACACATAGTCTACTTTTTATCCCGATATTCCCACGGGATCGCGACTTAAGCGGGTTAAAACGCGGGGCGCAGCTAGTTTAATATACAAAACAATAATAATACTTAATAAACATACACACAAATAAAATACAGCTAAAATAAATACAATAAGTTTTTTAAGCACTGACCTAGGAGTTGATGATACGATTAACGAAATGTTATTATTTTTTGTTGAAAAACTAGCCACATTAGAATTTGATATGAATATTAGATTATTTCGAAACTCTTTGTGTTTGTGCTTATTTATTTAAAATAATAAATAAACCAACAGCTGGTTAAACAACTTTGTGAATTCATAATAATTATAAAATGTGTACTATTTTAAGCATAAGGTCATTTCAAGGTAATTTTGATGTTCATTGTTATGGTAAAATCATTGAAAAAAAATAGGCTTTGTATTTCGTTTTAATGACTAAGGTTGACTTGCACATCAAAAATCCTCAACATAATTAACCAGCTGTCAAAGTGTTAAACTGATTAAATGAAATCAACCTTGTGGTTATTGAAATAGAATTGAAGATTTTTAGATTACAGACTAAATGCGTTTAACTTGAATTTAGAATAATCTCATGCAAGCTGCCATATATATGTATAAATATGTACATATGATATCCATCGATAAAATGATGTAGAAGTAAATTATGCGTTTCGATTTATCATAAATATTATGTCAGGGAAAGAACTCACTGATCATTGCCTCCGATATTCAAATCACATTACTCATTCAATCAAATGTTTTGACAGACGTGCGGAGTAAAGTAATCAAATAAAATGACATAAATATAATAAAAGATGGTGGAGATCGTTCCAACGATTCTCCCTTCAATCGGAAACAAATTGAGGCAAAAAGAAGAACCATACGACAACCGTGCAAACATCAGAAAGAGACGGGAACATTATGAAACTACTAACTCTAATGTGGACAATGCTCAAACACACAAGATTAAAAAACCAAAAAGAGTGCCAATTTTAATTACATTTCTCATATATGTTTGTTTTGTAAATGTGATAATGTGTGATGCTAGTGTTAGTGAAATAAATAAATTCAAACACGACCGGAGTGCTGTTATAAGAGAGAAGACGACGCACTGGTTGAGTCATAGATATGATGATAGGTTACATAGCAAAAATCTCCGCAAAGGAAGAATGTCGACTAAAAGACAAGCGGATAATGAAGAGAAAACCCCTGAAGCTCAAGAATTGAATAAATACTTCGAAATATTTAAAAGTAAAGATGCTCAGAACGCGACTGAATTTCCCCTATTTGATATGCGAACGTATATTTACGATGACACCAGAGCTGTGGGGTACCCTCATGATCTCGCATCAAATCCATATTACGTGAAAAATATTAATTTAAGTTTGAGAGCAGAAAGACATCTATTTAGAGAAAAAATAGTCAAACTTGGAGTTCTTTTGCCAGCTGATCCGAATCATATCTTTTCTTTGGCTAAAGTATTGCCTATATTAGAAATGGCAGTTCCGGCTATGACTACGCCTGATGGACCTCTACCTGGTTGGACTATACTAGTGGACTATAGAGATACAAGATGTTCTTCTGTTGAAGGACCTCTAGCTGCATTTGAATTCTACGTCAACGGTTCTGCAGGTATGTTTTGGAATAAACACTGTTTCATTTGAAATAATTTGATGCTTCGTTTTCTATGTGAATGTCATAAAAATTAAACATAATTATATTGTCACGGCAATGATTTGAGATTTCATAAACCTTGTTGCTATTCTTTTTTTTGAACTCGATAACATTTTCAGATGCCTTCATCGGCCCTGGATGCGAATATGTTATCGCTCCGGTGGCTAGATATGCTGGTGCTTGGAATATTCCTGTTCTCACGGCTGGAGCTCAAGCAGAAGCGTTCGGTTACAAGATCCCAAGCTACGCCACGTTAATCAGAATGATGGGCAGCTACACTCAAGCCGGAGTCGCTATTAGGAAAATATTTGAGGTAATTTTCTGGGCCACGTCTGATAAGTGTTGTTTTTCTGAGCTTTCTGAATGTGTTGTTTTGCATGTAGTTTTATGGTATTGAATGATATTTTGCTATTTTCTATACATTTCGTTTATCGTAACTTCTAATTTTTCATCGTTTTTCTTTTAATTGCCATTATCGGGTTTGTTTTCACGAATAGTATCAGCTTTAAACGGAATATTTATGGGTTTAACACTTGAAGTGTCCAAAACATCCAAAAGACCAAAGTTATTAAACTCAGTGTCTATGCAATTTTCAAGTAGATTATGTTTGCCACCAACATAATTACTTAGGTCGCTTAACTAAGTTACACCATCAGCGTCCCTATTTGCTAAAATGTCGTCGCTAAGACCTTTATTGTAAATTTACTTTGACTGTTTTGAATTTTGGACATCTTAAAGCAATATCTAAAGTTGCTAATTCAAGATAATCAAATTCAAGTTTATGGTCCGTTGAAATTAACTTTGATGCTATAATAACAGTAATTTAAGTCCAGTTGGTTCTCTTTGTTGACAGTGCTCCTATTATACTTGCAAAAAAGACATGATAATATGGCTAGTTTTACACTATGTTATTATTCATTTTTTTTGCAAACAAATTTATTTTTAGTGTAATAAGCTTATTAATTCTAATTATCATGTTATTACGGTCACATGTTTGATAAGTATGAACCATTAATTTACCAAAGAAGTTATGCGAAAAATTATTTCAAAACGGCGCAGTTATATAACTTCGAAGTTTTGGTACTTTTTAAGGTATCGTGATTAAGAACAATCGCAATATATTGATATTCGAAGTAATAAACCAAAATACAGTCAAAGCATATCTATAAAACCATATTAAAGATATCAAGGTAAAGTTTAGTAACAGATCAATCAAATCTATTTTTAAAATTAATCGCATTTTTATATCTTTTTTTACATATAAACATTGTGGTGAACGTCTGTTTTGTTGCTGTTTTACGGTTTTTTTTTATTAGTTACTATCATAGTTAATTTTAAGTTTATTTTTGTGTACAAATAAAGTTGCTTTGTCATTACTTGATTTTTTAAGTCATTGTTTTTTGTATGTTACTTCTTCTATTTTAAGTTTTTATAAGGTGCTACGCGACTTTACCCGTTAAGTCCTGATCCCATAATTATCTTTAAATCGTAACACTTAGATATTAGTGAAAGAATATTTAGATGATCTAAACCTAATAATTATTATGTATCTACTTGGAAAAAGATTTATGTTTTTTTTTGGATGGGGCAATGCTAACGGCCCATACATTTATTTACGAAACTCTTAATTCTTCTCATGGCGCTCCTAAAATGAACATAATTTAGACACAAAATAAAATCATAATTTTGATGAAGATTTTCTATAACAATAGGAAGTTAAATAAAGGTCAGCAAGGGTCACAGCAGTAGTGAATTCGATTCCAAAAATAGAAAATGTTTACATTTATAATTAGGGCTGTCTAAATTATTTATTGTCTGCATTTAACATGTTTCAATAAAACATCAAAATTTTGCAGTGTTTTTCTAAGAACCTATCATAAAACCAGGAACTTCTATCTTTTCTTACAAGTTTTTTTAAAATAAACTAATCATAATTATTTGTTACAGGAATTCAACTGGCGAAGATTTGGTATGCTCTACCACAACAACGATTTATCAACCGGTAAAGGGAACAGCCCCTGTTTCCTAACACTCAGCGCCATCTTTACTGTGTTAAAAAAGAAAACCGTTGCAGAAGGTTCGAACATTATCAACATACCGTTCGATGAGACAAACACGACCAGTTCCAAATTCAAAGAAATGCTACATAAATTGTCAATGAATACAAGAAGTAAGTACGTATGCATATAAATTGGTATTCGATGTACGAATATTGTATTTAAATGACTAACAACGGTTCAGTGGTTATGCTAATTTTGTGTTTAGTTTTTCTTTTTGTAAAGAGACAGTGTCATAAATACAGAATAAAATGTTTTTCTAATAATAGCATTATCACATACTTACCTTTTCTTTAAAACTTACACGTTTTAATTAAACAAACACGCGGGCTCTAACATTTGCTCCAAATTTTCCTTAGGCGTTATTTTATTGCCAAAACCGCTACAGAACCCTGTAAAAAACGTTCTTAAAGCAGACCGAGTTACAGGAGAGACGATATAGGTACATAGGTACCCAAAACGACTAGCCCACCCTGACCCTAGGCAGAACGGAATTGAAAGAACGAAGGCCTTTACCCTACTGTGAGACAAACTTGCTAATATAAAAAAATAAAATCGGGTGAAGCAAAACATCTAAATGGACCCGCGGCTCAGTTACCCCCAGATGTATTGATGAGTTTTTTCCTCTGGACAAGGTCGACTAAGCGGAGAGGGTGGTATAGGTTCTGGGCAAGCCTAAATCATTTAAAATGCCCTGAATTGCATCGATTAAAGTTGCTAGTGTTTTATAAATCATTTAAATTAGATATAAAGGCCAATATTATTACGAGAAAAATATGTGTAAAAAAGATTGATTGAGATTTTTGAGTCGAAATATTTAATAATGGTATTTTAAAGTAATATAATCAAGACATAGTTTTCATAATGACAAAGGGAAAGTATCGAAAATGCGCTTATAAAGTTTTAATTGAGTTTTAGCATTTAGGCGTTAAAACCTCAATTTGGGTGGTGGGGTTTCACGAGGCAATGAGCAGTCAAATTCGCAAGCGACTTGTGCCAATATTTTTCTTATACACGTTACATTGCAGAATTAGTTGCAAAAATATTCCATACATAACTGAAATAAGGTAGCGGGTAATAAAGGCCAATAAAAGGTTTTTTTTAATAACCTTGAAGTGACAAAAAAACAAGAAAATAAACAAATTCATTGTTTTTCAGGTTAAAAACAAAGCAAAAATTCGTCTTCTATTTAATTTAATAAATTAGTTATTTATTCAGATGTTTATAAAACTAAGCACAATACATAACTATTTAAAAACATACTAGGAGATATAAACAAATAAAATCTAAAAATTAAAACTAAACCTATTTGAACAAACCCCTCCCTAGCGTTCCCGGTGCAAAGCTGGACAAATGCAAGCAGCGTTCTCTACTCATGTGGCGTTACCCCTCTGAACTGCTATCGACAGCCTTTGCACCAGGAATGCCCCGGAACGCGGATCGTCTAATAACCTGTTTTTAAGTAGGTTTCCTGTTTTTACGAAACATAAAGTTTTTAATGAAGGTGACCTTATTTTACTTACCTATTTAATTAACAGAAAAACGTTCTGTGGCTGATATGATGATGAAAGTATATTCTAAACTTTTGCAAATATGAGACACTAGTGTTACTATCGATACCGATGGTTTTACTATCGATTATTTACATTTAAAATCAGCCATCCTGTCAATATAATGCAAAATTATCGATAGTATTGCATTTAAAAATTCGATACTATCGATTGTTCTGTACTATCGATGTCTGCCTATATTAGAGAACAACGGCACAATTATTACTATCAATAGTATCGCATGTTAGCATGCAATACTATCGATTCTATCGATAGTTATATTACGAATCATGCTATCGATACTATCGACTTTTAACATAATCGATGGGCTGTCGATAAACTATCGATAGTCAACTATCGATCGACAACATTGTGAGAAATTTATTTTTGAATCTTACGCGATTTGTATTGGTTTGGAAAGCACATGATTTGAAAATAAAAATTACGTGATTAACTCCCGGAAAAATAAGGACAAACCAGTCGTATTCCTACTTTCATTCGAGTCCCTCGAAGGCCCTCGTTTATTTGGGGGTCTTTGAGACATAAGCGCATAAGTACCTTCTAGGAAAGCGTCTTACATCTTAGACCATCTTGTGAGATAGCGGTCAAACGCTGACCTAAATAAAAATATTAAAAAATTACTTGTTCAGTGATTTCTTAAGAGGAAAGGATACCAGGTTCTCTCCATACAAACGAAGTCGACTGTTTTCTCCCGGGATAATAACACTAGATCAAATATTTTTGTTGCATAAAACTTATAACTGCCATGACCATGCCCCTATGTTTTGTTTTTTAAATCTAAATCTCTATCATAATTAGAAAATAAAAAAACCAAAACATAGGGGCATAGTCATGGCAGTTATAGGTTTTATTAAGGCACACAAATATTTGTGATAATGTCATTATCCAGGGAGGAAACAGTCGACTACGTTTGTTAGAGAGAGCGCCGGTACCCTTTCACCTTAAATGACCTATTTATTATGCAATGTTTTCACTTTTTATGGTAGATTTTTTTAAATATTATATACCTAAGACGTTCCGGAAAATGTTTCTATAAATCGTGACCCGAGATTACCGCTCAGCGGAACGCTTTGCGATTTATTTCATTCCACCCACCTTAAGAAAACTCTTATTTATGTCTGGGATACTCGTACCTTGAATTATTGTCAGGAATAAATTGGTTATAAAAAATTGGTAAGCAAATTTGAATTGCAACTTTAAGGCTTTATGACTTAAAGGATTGTTTGTAATATTCTAAGGAAAGGGTACCGGGGGCTCTCTTCATACAAACGTAGTCGACAGTTTTCTCCCAGGATAATGACACCAGAGCAAATATTTTTGTTGCATAAAACTTATAACTGCCACGACCATGCCGCTGTTTTTTTTTTAAATATTAAATTCTAACATAATTAGAAAATGAAAAACCCAAAACATAGGGCCATTTTCTTGGTAGTTATAAGTTTTATGCAACAAAAATATTTGTGCTAGAGTCGTTATCCAGGGCAGAACAGTCGACTACGTTTGTATGGAGAGAGCCCCCGGTAACGTTCCTCTTAATCATTTCATAATATATACTTAAGTTTGCTTAAGTCCCGGTTCCGTGGGATTCTCGCATTTACGTTCTGTCTGCTGAGGATTGCTCTGGTAACTCGTACGCATATGGAGGCATGATATAAATCACTTTTTTTAAATAACTTTTAGAGGCAAGATCAACTCATGGAATAGCACAGTTTTTCTTAAAGGAATTTGGGAATGAAGTTCCTTATCGCAGGTTTGCGGCGAAACCTATTCCAGAAGAAAATCAATTCAATCCAGTTTAAGCGTTACGAAAAAATTGTAAATCGTAAAACCGACAGAAAAACTGTAAAGGTTTGTACTATTAAAACCAAGGACTGGATATCCAAAAATCTATGTTTAACCTTATAATCTAAAAAAAAACATAATGCTCGCGCGATCTAATTTTACCTGCGGCGCCTTCTAGTTGAAAAAATTTAAATCTTATCTGAAATTTATGCATATACACAGATTGCATACGAGTTAAACCATCCTAAAACCAACAAAAACACATGAAAAGAGAAGAGCACAAGAAACAAGAAAAGAATAATTTGAAGGGAGAAGCAAAATACTCGACGCTGGCAATATGCGCATCATAGAATATACACAGTCGCATTCGCCATTAGAAGAAAAAAAAACAGAAACGAATCTCCCACATACAAAAGTAATATCGTTCCAATTTATTTTATTTATTGGCTGACAAATTAGAATCAGTAGGTTATACCTACCAAATTATTACTCTTAACCATCGAATGCAAAATACACTTCATAAAATAGTGGAACCACAAAGTGGAACCTATCCACAGGGTGATCAGATCACAGAACGCTTACTTCATGGGGTGTTACATATTAATACACACTCCACACATATTTGAATTTTAAATCTGCATTTGCGTGAAAAAGAAAATTGAGTTTCCTCTTCAAAGGTTTGTAAATTGAGCTTCCTATTACTGAAACGTCAATGTGTTTGAATTTATCGGCAAAATAATTATAAATGACGTCGAAAACTCTTGCCTGCAAGGTTGAAGGTTGCGGGTTCGATGACCACCGTCAAACAAATATTTGAGGTCAGATATTTTTTCCGTTAACAATTTTTTTCATGTTCTAACAGACGCGGACGAAGTCGCTGGCAAAAGGTATACGGTTATAAAACATAGTGTAACAACAGAAAGCATGAGGCATTTAAGCATGAGTCTAACTATAACTTCGAACTAGCACTATAAACTTAAAGAGACATAATAATCTTGACTTTTCCTTGTAGGACGTTTTTATGTTTTTTTAGGACGTAGGCGCTAGTTTCCCCTTAAGAAATTTCAACTCACACGCGAAATTTCAGACTCGGTAACTCTTGTAGTTTGGGAGTTATGGCGGGAACGAGTTAACAACATGTCGTGCTGCAGTTTTATTTTCATGAAACTTAGTTTTAACCCGAGTTGAATTGTATAATTTTGGTGGAATGTTATTCAATTTAATTCTGTGAAAGTGCACAAATGTAGTGAAAGTAAAAATCAGTGTCAAACATAAAGTTTTTTCGTTGCCTCCAAAACTCTTATTAAAGTTATGGTAAACTTGCCACCGCTTTACTATAGCCCCTGACTTGACGAACTATGACGACTTTGACTGTTTTGATACACTTTAGGCCCGATTTATGAAAAATCGGGTCATAATTTGATGCAAAATATAACTTGACACTGGCTAAATGCACAAACAGTGCGAAGCCTTAATAGAAAAAAAAAATCTCTTGTAGTTTCAGGCATATGGTATGAGTTTTTTATATATACGATATTTGCGATTGTTTGTTTGTTTGCTCTTCACAATAAAATGGTTAGACTAATATATTAACGATTGTAGGACTTTGCGGGTAAAATTGCGACGCGCAAGCTAGTAATTGTATATTTTGCTTTATTAACCCGTTTTCTTTTCGAGAATATTACGCATAATAGGGTATAATGTTTGATATATCTTTTTAAGTCAGTTAACATGTGTTCCTTAATAGCTCTGAATACGATATTTAAGGGTAATTTTCAAGATAACGAGGCATAAATGGGACCTGGTAGATTGTTCAATTTATAGAGGTTTTCAAACTTTACTTATTGATTTTGTACCTTTGAAGGTATTTAAAGCCTAAAATAAACAAATAAAAAATAAATATTGCAGAAGTTTGCACACACTTTGTGATTTTTTCATTTTCTAATTATCATTGGTTATTGGTAATTATAATAACAAGCCATTGAGGGCTACTTCTGTGCACCGTAACAAAAAACTTTTATTTTACGACTTTTGGAAATTCGAAAAAAAATATGAAAATTTTGTGGTTATGTCAATTCGAAAAACAGCTGATTTTTTTATAAGAAAGGTCATTTAGACTAAGAACAGTAGATAAAACTTAAAAAATAAGTATAGTCTTAAGGTAAATGACCACTCTGTGTATGGAACAGCTGATTTTAAAGTAAACCTAACCTCAAAATTTTCAAAAAGATGTTCGAATTTCCAGAACTCTTTGTTGGTTACTATCATTTTTATACATCAAAACAGTATAACTACGAATTTAACTTATCAGGATAACTTATTACAGCACTAGTGTATCATGGTAATTCAAAACGCACGCGTGCATAATACGTTGGATTATAAGCCTAAGAGTCGTTTAATAAGATCCACTTTAAGAGCAAAACTAAAAACTGTGATAAAAAATATTTGCTATAGTGTCTATCCAGGGAGGAAACCGTCGACTACGTTTATATGGAGAAAGCGTCGGTACCCTTTCCTCTTAACGCCCTCTATACCATAGATTCGAAAAATAGCTGCGCATAAAAAATCTGATTGTTTACTATGTCAAATAATTACAATCTTTTTGAGTATAGAATTGCGATTACTACATATTTAATTTTAATCTATATTTTTGTTTATCAAATAGGTGATTTGTTAACAATTATATGCTTAACTGCATGTTTACAATGATTTCTGGGTGACGGTGGCACGATTTTTAATAGAATTAAGGACAATTTAACAGTGTTTTTGTACCAAAATATATAAAATTTCTACAAATTTCTAGTTTTATTTTTGATGACCTTCCAAAATATTACTATTCACATAACTATTGTTACTTTTTGTCGTATATTTATTGATTGATTTTGTTACAGTTGTCGTAGTTTGCGCTAACCCGAGCACAGTCAGAGAAATAATGCTAGCTGCGGATGACCTCAACATGGTATCCTCGGGAGAATACGTGTTTTTCAACATTGAACTCTTTTCTTAGTAAGTGTATTAGTATCTTATGAAGTAATAACCAACTAGTTTCTTATTTGTGGAATATTATGGGTTTATTTTCACACACACGATTTGTATTCATAGTCTTAATCGCGTATTTTAAGAACGAAGTTCCTTATTGCCTCTTGAGACGGGACCTATTTCATAAAAAATCTAGTTTAATCCTGTTTGAGCGTACAGAATTTGAAAAACCGTAGGAAAACCAGTAAAGGTTTGTACTATTAAAACCAAGGACTGGATATCCAATAATCTATCAAAATCATCAAAACCAATGCCTGTTTTTCTGTCTGTCGAAAGGAACGTTCGTTCTAAACGCGTGTCCCGCGACACGTTTTGTTTTTTATATTTTTATTTCTCGTACCTCAATGTTTCGACTATGTTACGCGATTAAGACCCGGAAAAAAATATAGAGCGGTGTAGTTTTAGTGGTACAGGCGGCTGCATAATTGCAGACCCATCGTAGAGCTCCAAAACAGCTGTTATAATAATGTTTTCAACACAAGCAAGATTCTAGACACTTGCTTTAGTTGAAGTTTAAAGTCTTCTAACTCATGAATATATAAAACAAAAATATTAGAATTAAAACATGCCAAAAATAGTATTTTTTAACTCTACCGGGAACTGCAATTATGCAACCGACGGTACAAACCTCAACTTTAATTCCGAAGGTCGTTGTTCGAATCCCGGCCGGCCTTACACCAATGAATTTTTCTTAAGAAAAATGTATGTGCGGTATAATCATTGTACTTCCAGTAGGTAAAGAAAAACATCGTGGTGAAACCCGTGGCTTGGTTGTTTCCAAAGACTTATATTGACTAGTCCTTCCCTCTGGATTTGAATGACTAAGCTAAGAGTATTATGTTCTGGGAGTAGCTAGTTATTGACTGAGCGAGCAAGGCAACTGAAGTTCTCGTAGTTAGACGCTGAAACTTCTGTATGTTTGTATCTGTGTATCTTTGTATATTTGTTCGATGAGAACTTGAGTACCGTCGCTCAGAAGGCTTAATTACATTGCAAAATCATTCCGATTACAAAAAATATTCTTCAGAATACCAAAACTTGACTTTGAGGTATTTCGAAAATATTTTTTGTAATCAAAATATCGAAATAAATATAAATTAATAAATATTACTGAACATTTCACACATCGCGCGTTCCTGAGAAAATTAGTGGTGACATATGGACAGACAGACAGACGGACAAGAAAGTGATCTTATAACCTTTTTTTACCTTTGAGATCCTTTACTCTCTGTAGTCAGCCCCTCATGACTGAGGATCGTGGTCATGAGTGGGTCTGCATCTGAAACGGATGACCTGTCTCCAGCGACTCCTATACATTGCCTCCATAACGATTTTGTAGAACTTGTCGGTTGAATTGTGTTTGATTTGGTCCGTCCAATCGGGGATCGACATCGCGAGCGTTTTCCATCAGTGTTGTCAACCACGATGAGTTTTTCCAAATTCAAAATATGCAAGTATGCGCTGATGGCAGATCGTCGATAACCTTATAAGGTACGGAACCCCTAAAAAATATTATTAACATTTCAATTTACTATGCAGCTTAGCATCAGCATCATCAAAGGAACCGTGGAAGCTAGAAGGCGATACGGAAGAAAGGAACGAGAAAGCGAGACGGGCTTACAGTGCACTACTGACTGTCACCAGTCCGGCGCCAGAAAAACCGGAATACTTGGACTTTTCTGATAGAGTAAGTTTTATTTAAACCAGCAATTACAAGTACAATACAGGTTTAAATTTTGACGTTATGTAAATTCAAAAATCAGCTGATTTTTTTAAACAAAAGGTCACTCAGACTTAGAACAGTAGATAAAACTTAAAAAATAAGTATAATCTTATTGTTTGTTACTTTTTTTTTGATCTATGTAAAAATGTATTAAGCATCCAAAGGAATATAATTTTTTGACTTTGACTTTTACTAGTAATATCCTCTACGTTTAAGGAAGAGCTGATTTTCAGATAAACATAACCTCAAAATTTTCAAAAAAATGTTCGAATTTCTGAAAGTCGTAGAGTATAAATGTTTGTTTGTTTAGGTGCACAGAATGGCCTTCAATCGCTTGCTAATATGATACCAATAACCCTGTATACAGAATAAAATGTTTTAAAGGCGTTTGGCGTTTTCAGCAAAAAATCTAAAAGAAGTTACGTGTCTTCTTCGTGTTAGTCTTGTTAAAAAATAAAACTGATTTTTTAGAAAAGTTCAGTTCACCTAGTATTCGCATCTGTAGATTTTTAGCCTACATTTTACATAGTATCAATCGAGAGTCTTGTTGATGAATATCAATTTCTGAACCAAACATAGTATGCCAAATCAAAGGAAATTCCCTTTTTTTAACTCATCTCTAATTTTCATACTAATATCAATGAGAAAACATGCTGTGAGGAGATATGCATGGCCTTTAAAGTAACAAACTGATGCACTAAAACCATCTTCTATTGGCGATCTTACTGGCGATCCTAGAGCTGGCGGCTTTTTGTCCCAGCGACTCAGTATTGCTATTCAGCGGGGAAATGCTGCCAGCATTTTGGGGACAATGCCTCGGGAGGGTATGGCCGAGGGCTTCCTCTTGTTTTAATGTTAAGGCCTAGGTTGAATTTTAATTAATTTAATTTTTACTCATTTTATTATTTATTTGTATTGTTTAGTTTTTTTTACTTAATTTCTGGGTGGGAAGGGTATTTTTGTTTTTTTTTTTTGCTACCATTTAATTATTTTGTGTTTATTAATTATTTTTAGTTTTTAATTTTGTGTATTTTGATTTGATGTTTGATTGATGTATTGACATTTAATTTTGTGTTTTAAATTGGAATAAATGTAAATACTAATGAAAATAGATTTCATTGTTATTAATTTGATGTAAAGTATAGATAAATCAGAACATATCAAATACGACTTGCCAGCTATGCCTCATACAATATTATTTTGTCCGGAGAAGGAAAAGTAAAAATTGCAAAAAAGCTGCAAAAATTAGCTATTTTTTTCGATTTGTCATACTATGTTCATTTTTAGGAATTAATTTCTATCGATTGACATAAAATACATCAAATTTTGTAAAATTATCAGGTTCTATTACTAGCTAAGGTAATGCCTTTTTCAAAAATCTAATAGATAGATAGATATTGCAGGACATTCCAGCCCCAAGCTAAGTAACTAGACTTGTGTTATGGGTGCTAGACAACGGATATACTACTTATATACTTTTCTTTTGTAAATATATACTCATAATACATAGAAACAACCAGACCACAGACAAATATCTAAGCATAAATACTTGTCTGAGGTGGGAATCGAACCCGCAACCCTGTGTTTGGCAGTCCGACATGGTCACCATTTTGCCAACTGGGTCGTAATGAAACAGTTTTTGTACAAACAGAGTATCTCTAAGGTTAATTTAAAAAAATCACCCTGTACTCATGGGTTATTTATTGAAACTTAAATACGCTATCAAGAATCTTTTTTTTATTCCCAGGTAAAAGAATTAGCAGCAACAAAATACAACTACACGTTCGGCAAAGGTGAAGTTGTCTCAACATTCGTATCGGCGTTCTACGACGCTGTTCTACTGTACGCGCTAGCGTTAAATAGAACGCTGGAAGAGGCTGACGATCCAAGAGGACAGTTAAACGGAGCTGCGATTATAAAGAACATGAAGAATAGGAATTTCCAAGGTAATTTTAGCTTTAGCATTTTAATAATGCTTTTCATGAAATGCTGAACGAATCATCCGTAATGGGATGTTACCATGTTCTTTGTTTTCATTTTATTGAACGCGATATTTCGATGTCGTGACAAGCACCATTTTCACTATAAATTATCACCATTTTACTATTAATTAATATTAATTAATTGTTATACAAATAAAAACATTTTAAATTACAAAAACCAAAAAGACATACAAAAACTTAAAAGATATGACATCATCAGTTTTCTTAATTCTCACCCTTTAAAAAAAAGGATATCCGGTTTTTCAGTTTTGCCATTAAAATGGCGTAGAAATAGCACAAATAATTTAAACAATGCATAGACTAATTCTTAATTTAAAAAAACATGCTAAAAATAAATTAAAAAATATTTATTCTATTAATTATTGTCCCTTGTGTATATTAAAACTGAATAATAACGCTACGACATCGTAGCGGGTCTACGACGTAGCACATGCTACGACGTCGGACCAATTAGGAATAATTAATTGTATGTTACACGATGCATTGTTATTAACAATTTTAATTATATTACCCGTGTCACTATTAGACTGGTTGGTGATGACGTGGGTAGATTTTTCTGCCCGTGTCGCTACTAGTAGTACAATTGGTAGTACCAAGGGCAATAAACATATAAATCTATTTTTTTCAATTGTAGTGTATTATATTTTCGACACTATAGTGCATAAAGTGACATATTTATTTTTACATATATTTAATATATATATAGAGTCCATCGAGATACAAGATATCAATTCAATTGACATTTTGACATTATAAAAATACTAAAACAAAATACTTAGCTAGAATAAAAATAAAAATAATAAATAAAAATTTCAAAATAAAAAAAAATATATAAATTAATAACTACTTTTAGTTTTATTAATTTATTGCCAAAAACCTCCAGTTTAAAATACTAAAACACACATTAAAAAAAAAGATAAAACAAAACACATTTTTATAGATAAAGAATAGTTGATTTTAAGCCAACATAAAATTGTAGTTCCTTCAATTAATTAGGTTTGTTAATCGAACAGCACGCTTAACCACGTTTCTCTAAAGGTCTACGCTCACTATACCTTATTAAGGTTGACTGGGGCGCGCCGTGTACGACGCCACTTCCGTCCCCTTAGAAGATTTTTTTTTATTTGGCTTATTTCCAAAGCTCCATGACTTTTTCATAACTTGCTTTCAAATGGGTCCACGACATTTTAAAATAAATAATTTCTCAACGGGTCCATGAAATTGTTTGATACAGTTAGCAATAAAGGATTCGATAATCCTACTAATATTATAAATGTGAAAGTTTGTGTGTGCGTATGTATGTTTGTTACTCCTTCACGCTAAAACTACTGAACCGATTGCAATGAAATTCGGTATGTAGATAGCTAGAGATCTGGATTAACATATAGGCTACTTTTTATCCCGATATTCTCACGGGATCGGGACTAACACGGGTGAAACCGCGGGCCGCAGCTAGTATAACATAAATAATTGTTTTTCATGAAATAAAAGACAAGGAGTAGTAAATCAGGATTATTAACTAACAAAGATTTAAAAATAAAAATATAAACACCAAAATCGATAACCATCATCGATCTCGAAATCTGCAAGGATACCACTCTTTATCCAATAGGTTTAAAGACTAACCGGTAAAAGATTAACCTTCCCCCTAACGATTCCCCTACGGAAAACGGTCTCCCAATCAAAAACTTTTTCACGATTAAGCATTGTTTAAAATAAAATTTGAAGTTCTTACTTACATATGCTCCCCCCGAACAGTTAAGCGCTGAACTGTTTTAAATTTTTTCAAGCTACATTTATTTATTTACTACATACGTAGGTAAATAAAACCTTATATTATGTTAATAACAATGTCCGTAACGTCTCCAGGAATAACGGGCGAAGTGGTGATAAACGATAACGGCGACCGCGTGGCGTCATACTCCTTACTCGACATGGACCCCGGTACGAGTAAATTCGAGGTAAGTTTTAGAATAAGAGTCTCAGATTACAGACGGAATTGTTGGGTGATAACGCGTCGGCCGTCACATAACTTAAAACGGCTATATCTCAGAAACTTTTGATCCTAGATTTATGGTCTTTCTACAGAAGTGATGGATCTGATCGAAGTTTTCTTCTAGTTAATTCTTTGGATTATTGATAAAAGTTCCTTGGTTAAAAATTACATTTATTTTCGATTGTCTTTTGTATTTTTTGATCGTACGTGAATTACGAAATAATGCACTCTTGTATCTGCGGAATTGCAGACACGTTCATTTATAAGTATCTCATTAGATCCATTATGGATCTGAAAAGAAATCAACTAAAAAAGAAAATCTCAGTAGATCCATGATGGATCTGGGAAAAAATCAACTACGAAAGAAAAATCTCGGTAGATCCACGATAATTTTAAATCGGGATCTAATGAGAAAAAAAATATCTCATTAGATCAATCCTGGATCTGTCCAATGGATCTTCTGAGAATGATTGTAATGATCCGGCTCGAAGGACCATGTCATAGAGTAAGATCCCGCTTACCGCCAGACCTTCGTGATTTTATGAAAGCTGCGAATTACGCAGCGCATGCCTTCAACACAGTTATTGCTGATGTGCAATTACGAAACTCAGACCATAGTGGCTTGGAGAGTAGGTAACAGGTAGCAAAGGCAATAATAGAACCTGTTAATTTTATTTCAAAAAATCGCCTATATTTTTGGCGTTATAGTTGATGAGATTTATTTTATAGATCGCTACTATGATAATAAACGTTGTGCTATGCATAACCTTTCACAGTATTGGACCGTTATCAATAAAATGGTTCTATTTGATTTTCGCCATTTTGGCGCTTAGAGAGGAGGAGGCTCACAGCTAAACGACGCTCGCTGATCGTTTACGGTCGTGCGGGTTAAGCGATGCCTGGCGCGGTCATTACTTTGATGGGTGGCCAATTAGTAGTGTGGCAAAAATGTATTTTCGTGAGCCCCTCCGTGCTTCGGAAGGCACGTTAAGCCGTTGGTCCCGGGTGCTGCGTCTAGTAGCAGTCGTTAGGTCAAGTTAGAGGCCTTAGGGCGATCTGAAAACTCTAACAATAGGTGAGCTACACCACTATACGAGAAAAAAAAAAAGGCGCTTAGAGCAAGAGTGAAGAATGGTGAAAATTCTTCCCCACCAGTGGGGGATACGCTGGTAGGGAAAAGTTCACTAGCCCAAAATACTAAGATCACATATTAAAGTTCTTCCGCTGAAAATACTGGAATACAATATAATCATTTAATTTATAAAAACTTTTACAAAATATTATACTACAGAGCTAAATCACATTTTAAAACGATAAATAATGAATTTGAAACTAGGACATCCTGTGTTTCAGGCCAAAAGGGACTTTAATAATTACCTATATATTTTGTATAATTAACTATCTACTTGCAAAAAAATACATACTATAGTATTACAACAAAAACACTTATATCTAGGTATAAAAGTTAACAGTGGAAATATGAAACAGTTATGACTACAATCATTTAGTCACATTAAGTAAGTTCTCCGTATCATCATAGGCCATACATACTAGTGCATCTTAAAGCTGTTTTATCATCATCATCATCACCATAATCATCATCTTCATCACCATCATATCAGCCACAGGACATCCACTGCTGAACATAGGCCTCCCTCAAAGACTACGTGGTCTCCAATCAAAGACTTTTCGGCCCCAACGGCCATCAGTTCTACGAGCCACATACCCCGCCCATTGCCACTTCAGCTTACTAATTCTTTGGGCTATGTCGCTAACTTTAGTTCGCCTATGAATCTCCTCATTTCTGATTCGATCTCGTAGTGGAACACCGAGCATAGCCCTCTCCATAGCACGCTGTGCGACCCTGAGCTTTCTTACGAGAAGTTTCTTAGGATATTATAACAAAGGAAAACCATTAAATTTTTTCGATAAGTATTGGCGACTGTTGACAAGACTAGAATTAGTTCTACATGCTACATTTGCGACCTCATCGTCTTCCCTTATCACATGCGATAAGGTCAAATGAAAGTTAAATAGATTTCATACTAACTATCAGCTATCGACCGATTTCATGCCATAATCTGCGTCCTCCACCCTTTCGCAAGTGAGAGTTACATAATAATTTTCCTAGATTAAGAGACAGATTGTGAGATAGTCACATTTACACGACCACATGAATTGTTATATTAAGGTAGGTAAATTTGTAGGTATATTTTCGGATATATTAGGAAATTAAGAAACACAATAATTGCCAAAGATACTTGTCCGTATTCCGATACGTAGGCCGGTGCAGCCACAAAAGAAGTAAAAGTTCGGAATAGTTTTTGTTTCACTGCCGGCTTTCTACCTTCACTCGCGTCCCTCGAAGGCCCCTGTTATTTGTAGTCTTTGAGTTACGAGCGTATAAGTATCTTCTAGGAAAGCGTACTACATCTTAGACCGCATTGCCATTTAACAACGTGACTAGGGCTTGAGCTCCGGAATTCCGGTTTTAACAAAATTCCGGAATTCAGACTTATATCAGTATCGTTTGTAATACCGGAATTGGTAAGAGCAAAACCGGAATTTCGGTATCGTTTGTTAAGAGTCAATGCTTGAGGACAATGCTTCAAGTAATTAAAAACAATACCGCTTTTAGTGTCGAGGCTAAAAGCGACTTTTCATTGTAATCATGTAAGAAGTTCTCTAACAGACAACACTTTGAAAGCAGTGACTTCTTTGGAATTTCACATCCAACAAAAGATCTAGATTATTCCATAATTTTTCATTATAATTACAGTTCTGAACAGCTTTTTCAATGGATTTATTATTCCTACCTAAAATACCCCTTCACCTCAATAACATCAGTTATTCAATCAACATTATGCATATCGTATACCTATTATGTTTAAAAGAAGCATGGATTTCTGGAATTAAGGAATTCCGGAACTGAATAGATCAATTTTGAAACTCAATTCCGGAATTGAAAAATGGACCGATATTCCGTGATGGATATTTTTCTAACATTTAACTATATAATAAAAAAACATACACTGCTTTTCTTTAGGTTTTGAGTTATTTGGAGCAACGCCTATTCATTGTTAGAACCTTTTAAAAAAAATCTAAATTGCCAAGAATCGACATACAATTTGTAATTTGGTTTTTGTTAATTTGTTGTAATTAATTACAGCACCGAAAATGGAAATTGAATTAATCTTAATTATTTTGTTGTAATCCCAACCCCAACTCCCGAGAGTGTCACCATTTTTCCAACGTCCCTAACCTTCGTAATTTGTTTTACCCTACTCTTTAAGCCTACCTATTATGTAAAATATTTCCAAAGCAATTGTTGACAAAATAAAATAGCTAAAAATTGCTTCTCGGCCCTACTCAGTGAAGAATTTCGTCAACATCAAAACTATCGCAAAAATAAGTTCATTTCTCATGATACTGGCATTTACATCTAATCTAGTAATTATTTTCCCAGGTCGAAACGTCGAGCTAAGAAAAATAAAAAAAAATACGTGATAAAACGTATTTTATTTTATTTTTCTTAGCTCGACGTTTCGACTACGTTAAAAATCAACCGCGATGAGACTCGCAAAGAAAAAAAATTACATCTAATCTAGATAATTTATTTATTTACGACAGAAACTTTAATTAGAAGAAAAGTATTTAGGTTAGGTTTAAAGAATTTATTTACTCATAAAAGACATAAGTCCACTAACAATGAGTATTAGTAAGTACCTACTTATCATTAGGTTAGTTTCAAAACTTTCGGAGATCATTTATCAAAATATCTTATCTATAATATATTCTCTAAGTTTGTTTTAATATTTATTTTTTATCACAGTTGCTCATAAAGTGGATCCTTTTCAACGGCTTTTAGGCTCATAATCCAACATATTATGCACGCGTGCGTTTTACATTGCCAACCTAGTGCTGTAAAGTTATCCCGATAAGTTAAATACGTATCTTACTGCTAATTACATGTTAGGTAGGTGAAACATTCTTAATTTATCTGGGTTAAACCAAAGAGTTTTTTAGCTAGCAAAAATGGTTGTCTCTAAAGTCGGTTTACGAACGAATATTTTACGTGATAATGACTTAGAAAACGATTAAAAATTAAGTTATGTGTATTTTTTGTTTTTTCTTTACTTAAATATATTGTTTTTCCATACCATTGTATTTTGTATCTAATTGTTTTTGCGTCGGGGGTTCTTAACCCCCGACGCAAAAACAATTAGAAAAAAAACCCAAAAAAATATTGTATGTCAGACGAGGCTGTATAGGTTAAAAGTCTTTGGACTGGCCTTTCCGGAGCATAATTAACAAAAAAATATTGCCTTAAAAAATGTAAACATAGACTTATCACAAATATTTTGTTAATTATCATTTTGTTTTCTTTTCAAGTCTTTTCTTTTATTCGCAACTGTGATAAAAAACGTCGTACGATATACGTGTGGAATTGATCTTTGCATCTTGGCGTCTTTAACACGCTCGCTACCGCTCGCGCGTCATAAACCGCCTCTATGCAAAGAACAATTTACCACACTTATATCGTAATGTACTATTCTGTTTTACATTGTTTTAGCTCTTTAGGTAAGTCATTATACATCTGTGCACCTGCAAACAATTTTTTAATTTTTTAATTAGTATGTCCATTGCCTAGCACCTATAACACAAAAAATCTGCAAAGATGCAGCACGATGATGATCTGCTGATGGGATCTGAAAAGTTCCCTAAACGTAAGGTTTAAAACAAAAATAAAAATATCCGTTGAAATATAATTATAATTACGAGTTCAAGTCGCGAAAACCTTAGAAATACTACCTATAACACAAGTCTAGCTTGGGGCTAGATGGCGATGTGTGGAACATCCTGCATTATTTATTTTTTATTTATTTTATTATTCCATGCTATTTAGGGCTCTGAAGAGCCTGGGACATGTAGGTGGGCTAGACTATGCCCAGCACCTATATCATCCTCTCAGCTAAAATTATTGTTCTACTGTACACAGACAAGTTGACTCCAACCCAAAATTCGTTTACTTTAATCCCACAGATCCTAATTAAGTACGGTCAAATTAAAACAGATTAAACAGATCTCTGGAAAAAAGCTAAAATTAACTTTCGGGCGGATACCATACACATTTTTTTAGAGCAAACGTTATATGTTTTTCTTGAAATTAGAAATTTTAGAAAACTTTTTTTTATCTATACATACATTACCTTTTTTAATTGTGTATCTTTATGTAGTTACTTACCAGTTACGATAAATACCGAAAAGTTTTTTTTTCTTTTTATATAATAGGTATATTTATGAAACATATTATGAAAAGCCCGGATAGCCTTCATCATTACTCATCTTGTACCAATTCAGGAAGTGGACAAAGTAAGGGTTAAGAACAATGTCATCCAACAACAACCAGTATTATTCATACACTGTAAGTAACTAGATTCACGTAGTTTTCAATGAAACACATAGTTAATCATCACAATAACTCAAACTAAATATAAAATAATATGATAGTACAACTCAGAGCGATTCGTGAACGAGCACGGTTCGCGGACGCCCATCCTGTTCGCCAAGCGTACTAAGATGGCGTTCCCCGATCCATTGACATATCAGGCTTCGCTAGATTGACTGATTACCATAGTCAATCTAACGTTTGACGGGTAGGTACGCGGTAGTATTTAATTGTTTATCTATGGATACGCCTTCATATATAACATAACACCTAAATGAGTAAGGAAAAATAAAGCTATTTTTTTGTTTTATTTTATTATCTTTATCTGCGTTTCAAAACACGAATCGTTGAGAGGGGTCATAACGGCAGAAGGCCACGTATAAAATGTCCTCGAGGCAGAGTGAGACTAATTAGACTCATAAACGAACGATTGGCTCACTCTGGCCAAAGACAGAAGGGCATGGAAACAAAGGGAGGCCTTTACCCTGCAGTGGTACTGATATGAAACAAACCAATTACTTTAATATTTATTTAACTCGAGTACTCGTATTATTTTACTCACATACCTATAAATTGTTTACATTCAACATCTCTTTACAAAGGTATCTAAACTTATGGCATAAATTTAAAGACAAACCTTACCGCAATGACTGAGAATTTTAGATTAAAATTCGACGAAGAACAATGAGAATTTCGTTTATTTAACAACTTGATGCGATCCACGGTTTCACCCACGTAAGACTGGTTGAACCAAAAAAATTCAAAGTTTCAACAATACCCAGAAAATAAAACAAAAAAAAATTTTGGGCAGTTTGGGGGTATTAGTTGAAAATTCGTTGATTTTCGGAGTCAGAGGTCATTAACAGTTTGATTGTTTATAGAGTTTGGACTACTAGTTTGATACTGGTCCTTATTTCTAAAGCAGCAGATTTTTCTGTACAAATAACCTCAAAAAAAAAAATATAATTATAAAAAAAAATTATCATCATCATTAATAGTTTGGTTGTTTATAGAGTTTGGACTACTAGTTTGATAATGGTCCTTATTTCCAAAGCAGCAGATTTTCCTGTACAAATAACGTCAAAAAAATATTTATACTTATAAATTTTTTTCAACCCTTTTATCAACCCTTTATCTTAAAATATCCTGGTCGAAATACATTCTATACTCCAGCAGAATCGGAAAATACGTTTTTAGAAAATCAGATCGAAGTTTTCATGATGTATTGTTTACTGAAACCTTGTAAGATTGTAAACACCTACGTGCTCCGTTCGCTGCCAACTCGAATTTCTTCAACATAAAAACTTTGTTCAGTTCCGAACATCTCCATGTAAATTTTCCGAACTTACGTATGATTTGGAAGCTCTCACATATTCGTACTTTATGTTCTTGTAAGTTTAAAACTGTGTGATTTATTGTATCTGAAAGGAATATTTATTTATGACTAGCAAACCCGGCGAACTCCGTTTCGCCACCAGATTTTCCTGAATTTTCTTTGCTATAAACCTCACGGAGCCCGAGACCTTTCCAACGAATGCAAAACCGTGGAAATCGGTTCGTGCGTTCTGGAGTTATAGCGTCAGGAAGGAAAACCCGACTTATTTTAAATATTAGATTTGAAATTACTATGTGTATTTTCACTTTAAAGTTGTTTAAATTATGGATTTGGATTCCGTACCCAAAGGGTGAAAAAAGGAACCCAATACAAAGACTTTACTGTCCATCCGTCTGTCTATCACCAGACTATCTCATGAATCGTGATAGATAAAGAGTTGATTTTTTTAAAGATTCTGTATTTAAATTTCCGCTATAACAAATGACACACAAACAGACAGACGGAAAAGAAAGCGATCTTATGAGGGTTCTTTTTTGCCTCTTGAGGTACGGAATTCTAAAACAGAAAAAATATGTATAAGAGGCTCCTATACAACATGATACGAAACCCTTTATACGCGAGCCCAACTTGCTCTTGGCCAGTATTTTAATTTTAACTTTTGGAGCTCGATATCAATTTTGTGAATAGGTATCGAGCATACCTACACAAAAAAAACTAAACGTCTACGCGAACAACTTTTGAAAATTCCAACATTTTTTGGACAATAACTGAAAAATGGAAAACAAGGTTATTGTTAGTTAATCCTATATTTCAAATACTGTCCCCAACGAAGTTTAAGCATAGTCCGAGATGTGGATTTAAACCTTATATTTAGACACATATTTACTCGTGAAGTGAAGTATAGTCTAAACACTATCTCTATATAATCTATACACTAACCCTACACTATACCTATATAATAGGGATAGTGTTTAGACTATAGTTCCCTATATAATCCATAGGGATAGTGTTTAGACTATAGTTCCCTATATAATCTATCGGGATAGTGTTTAGACTATAGTTCCCTATATAATCCACAGGGATAGTGTTTAGACTATAGTTCCCTATATAATCCATAGGGATAGTGTTTAGACTATAGTTCCCTATATAATCCATAGGGATAGTGTTTAGACTATAGTTCCCTATATAATCCACAGGGATAGTGTTTAGACTATAGTTCCCTATATAATCCATAGGGATAGTGTTTAGACTATAGTTCACGAGTAAATCTGTATCTAAATCTAAGATTTAAATCAACATCTCGGACTACCCTTAAACCTCGTTTTGGAATAATGGGGTGTTAGTTTTTGTTAATTAAGGCACGCCACATAGTCTGGTTCACGTTTGTTTAAGTGTTATTCTGCCCAAAATATGTTTGTCTCTAGTTTTATTGATTTGGCTTCTCCCGTAAGTAAACAAACACGTGTGGGTGATGTTACGTAACTTGACCGCTGATTTGTATGGTCGCTTTTAGGATGTAGTAGTCAAGTTGTGTGATATTCGTCCTGGCTGAATAGGCTGATACCAATCAATTTCTAGGCTGGTTTTGTGCTTACTATAAATAAATAAATTTGACGACCCAGTTGGCACAATGGTCACCATGCCGGACTGCCAAACCTAGGGTTGCGGGTTCGATTCCCGCCTCAGACAAGTATTTATGCTTAGATATTTGTCTGTGGTCTGGTTGTTTCTATGTATTACAAGTATATATTTACAAAAGAAAAGTATATAAGTAGTATATCCGTTGTCTAGCACCCATAACACAAGTCTAGTTACTTAACTTGGGGATCCTGCAATATTTATTTATTTAAAATAAATAAAAATAAATATTGCAAGACATTCCACACAACGCCATCTAGCTTCAAGATATCATCATACCAAGTTTCATCAAAATAGGTTTAGTTATTTCGGAGCGAAGTCGTTACAAAAACCAAAAAATATTTCCTCTTAGAAAGAAGAAAGAAATATAGATAGTAGATGTAGAAGTAGAAGTATAGATTAGTATAATTTATAAATAGATCATATAGGTTGCTTTGATGTAAATCATCGTGCTGAGAAATTGGCTTACAACGTGTTTAAATAAATAAAATAAGTTGTCAAAAGCCTTTGAGGTTTAGTCACAAGCAATTATACAGCTGAAGTAACAAATAAATAAGACGCTGCTTGATGACGCCGTGTAATTTCATATGATTGTTTATTTGTCAGAGGCTTGTTGGTTTTATTCGCTTTGATCTTTATCAAGTGGGAATATCGAGGTAATTAGTAGGCGCAGAGTGCATTCTCATAGCGCATGCTCTCGCGAACGCTCTGTAGTTGCAGTTTCGAAACGACTTCAAAGAAGGAAGAATTTGTCAATTTTATTGCGTATGCCTAGACAAGAATCTAATCGGCTAGTTAACCCCCGACGCAAAAACGACGGGGTGTTATAAGTTTGACGTGTCTGTGTGTGTGTGTGTGTGTGTGTATGTCTGTGGCATCGTAGCTCCCGAACGGATGAACCGATTTTGATTTAGTTTTTTTTTTGTTTTGTAATAATACATTATGTTACAAGTGTGGTATATCTTCACCATACACCGCCTATACTAATATTATAAAGCTATAGAGTTTGTTTGTTTGTTTGAACGCGCTAATCTCAGGAACTACTGGTTCAAATTGAAAAATTCTTATTGGGTTGGATAGTCCATTTGTCGAGAAAGGCTATAGGCTATTTTATATTTCGATATTTCCACGGGATCGGGAGTTACGCGGGTAAAACCGCGGAGTAATGTTTTAAGTTTTAACTCAATTAATGAGTTATGTCATGTATAATTTCTTGGTTTCCTATTCATTCTCCTACTGCTGCTATCATAATTAAGAGGAAAGTTACCCGGCGCCCTCTCTATACAAACGTAGTCGACTATTTCCTCCTTGGATAATGAGGCAATACAACACTACACTAGAGCAAATATTTTTGCAGCATAAAACTTAAAATTGCTAAAAAGCTTTTGCCCGCGAAAAAGTCGAAAATGGACCAAGGAATCACGTTGTCCCATACAAACTTTCCCCTCTTTTTTCACCCCCTTAGGGGTTGAATTTCGAAAAATCCTTTCTTATCCGATGCCTACGTCATACAAAGAACACGGCTTCCAAGTTTCAGGTCTCTACGATCAGCGGTTTAGGCTGTGCGTTGATCCGTCAGTCAGTCAGTAGTTCAGGACAAAGCATTTTATATTTTACTAGCAGCGCTCCGCGGTTTCACCCGCGTAACTCCCGATCCCGTGGAAATTTGCGACTATAAATTGAAATGTAAGCTATCCTATCTTTCAAGTTGGGTCGAATTGCACACGGTGTGCAAATCAAATTAAAAATCGGTTCGGTAGTTTAGGAGTCCATCGCGGACAAACACGTGACACGAAATTTTTATATATATAAAGAAGATATATATATTTTGGTTTTTTAACTCTCACTTTCTATGATAATTTGAAAATGAAAAAAAAATCAAGATAGTCGCGGTAGTTATAGGTTTTATGCAACAAAAACATTTGTGCTAGTGTCATTATTAGAGGAAACAGGCGACTACGTTTGTATGGAGAGAGGGCCAGATACCTTTCTTCTTAACCCGTGTCCATATTATTGTTTTCAGGAGCCCTGAAAATAATTAAAAGCGTTATATAAAGTATAGTCAAAGCTCTATAAATGTACTGTTGATTAATTATTCCCCACGTTTTATACAGAGGCTTTATGTACGCGAGTGCGACCGGTGATGACGGCTTTGACTACAAGTTGAGCGAAAAAATAACAGTCTAATTAATAGCACAAAGTAAAGTTCCACGAGTCTGTTTGTTTATCTTGTTCAGATAGGTATTTATAATATGTTTTCTCGAATTATATAAAGTCTGTTCTTCTACTTTAGCTAAATTTATTTGTGGTCGTTTCATAAATATTATGTGTACTTCTTCCATTGATCTCTATTAGACGACATCTTAACGTCTGTCTATCTATCTTTATTAGATCTGTTGAAGTTGTTGAACTTAACTATTAAACATAAATTAAATTAGGTTTAGAAACTATCAATATATAATATAAAAAGACATACACATTTAACATTATAAATACAAAAATTAAGTACCAGTTAGTCAAATAACCCGCCCCTTATCGTACCCGGCGTAAAGGTTCCCATAATGCTTATAATGAATTAAACTGAAATTTTACTATTTCTGTATTATCATTTTTTTCTTTTCTAAATACACTATTATAATAAAGAAATATTTTTTTCCTTATATTACGAGTAAGCTCTGAAACTACTGGATTAATTTCGATGAAACTTAGGATACAATAATTCATTGGAAGACATATTATGCTACTTTTTATCCCGAAAATGGAGCATAAAATAATGGATATAGGATATAACACCGCACCACGTAACTCCCAATCCCGTGGGAATATTGGAATGAAAAGTAGCCTATATTACTCCCGATGAAGTAATGTATTTTGATACCAAGTTTCATCAAAAATGGTTTAGCAGTTTTGAATCCCTATTCGCTACAAACATAAAATAAAAAATCCTCTTTATAATTTTAGAGTACTTTTGTTTTCTTTCTCACCAAGTAAGTTACGCAACATCTATCAATGCCCTACTTTCAAAGTCAAAACCACATTTGTTGAAACTTCTGCTAAGTAAATGCTAACTAAGATTAATCATTGGCATTAATATCCACATTCAACTCTAGTATTCAGCGCAGGTATAACTTATCTACGGGGAGTTTACTAATTGTTTTGCCCCTAAACTTAGCTAACTTAGATGACAACAAATATCAGTCAACAAACTAAGTGACTGATATGTTATTGCCGAAAAGTTATTTAGTTCACGAATAATGTAATGGTAACATTGTGATATTGGCAAATTTGTTGGAGCCGAAATTAAGAGCACCTGTTAAGGTATATCCCATTTTGTAACATGACGGGCGCAATGAGATGTAACCCGAGTCATATTGCTTTGGTTATACAGTATATAG
Organism: Idaea straminata; assembly: GCA_951213275.1. Lineage (NCBI taxonomy): Eukaryota > Metazoa > Arthropoda > Insecta > Lepidoptera > Geometridae > Idaea > Idaea straminata. Next base: position 3,808,824 of record OX577862.1, read on the forward strand.
TCTAAGATCCCTTTAAGAATGACCTTCACCGAGCTGGTTATATGGATAAAAAGTATTTTATTTCAAATTAAATAGATCAATAAATATTGCAAATGGGTTGATTAAAAAATTCAACCCAGAATATTAGATTATAATTTAGATAGATTAACAATTTTGTATGTTAAGCATGTTACTGGTTTAGTTAATAGACAAATCCCATACCGATCGAAAATATTTAGCTTATAGAATATGCACGTTAAGTTAAGTTGACTTCCCGCCACAACTCTTGGGTAGGCAGGTATAAACAGGTAAATCGTTACTAGTAATTTGCACTGGTTAATGAATTAAAGTTAAGTTAAAAAAGATTTGGGCCGAAAATTCCTAGATTGGAGACCACGTACCGGAAAGCGCAACGCGGGACGGCCTCCGACTAGATGGACGGACGACTTAATTAAGGTCGCGGGAAGTCGTTGGACGCAGAGAGCATGCGACCGATCGCTCTGGAAGTCTTTGGAAGCCTATGTTTAGCAGTGAACGTCCTGTGGCTGATATGGTGATGAAAATAAAGATTATGTATTTCATTGGTATTGAATTTGTCTATTAACCAAACCAGTGAAATGTCTAAAAAATAATTACCTAATATAAAATTAAATAATCTTTCTGGACTGAAATTTTTGAGTTAACCCATTTGCAATATTGCTATTGATCTATTTAATTTGATATAAAATACTTTTAATCTATTAACCAGCTCGGTGAACTTCGTTCTCAAAGGGATCCTATACTATTGCGCGTCATATTTTCACCCGCGTAAAATAAGCTTATGTGTTATACTAAGTCTCTAGCTATCTACATATAGAATTTCATCGCAATCGGTTTGGTAGTTATTGCGTGAAGCAGTGCCAAACATACACACACTATACACATAAAATTTGCCAATTTATAATATCGCTAAAAAATAGGTAGAAATGTAGTCGTTATCTATCTTTTGTTTTATATTTAAAATGTTATTCTGCTAATATTTGTATTTTTAACTAGCTGCGCCCCGCGGTTTCACCCGCGTTTGTCCCGATCCCGTGGGAATATCGGTTATTCGATTTTTTCTCGCCTTTTAAACCTTCCCTAGACCTCCACGAACATTTCAAGACTAAGATAAGATAAATCCGTTCAGCCGTTCTCGAGTTTTAGTGAGACTAACGAACAGCAATTGATTTTTATATATATAGATAAGTACTTATTGTATGCCCGCAATGTTCTAACTAAATTTTAAAAATAAACTATTTACAGTCCATTGTACACTTATATGAAACAATAAACATTCCTATTTTTTTTTACGTGATAATGTCTCATAAATTGATGGAACCCTGCATTCACAAAAAAGGGTCACGGTAGTATTGTGTGACGTCATGCGTCATGGTAACTTAGGAAACAGAGTATTTAATAATAGTATCGCTCATCTGGGCTTGTTTTATGATGTGACGAATAGAAGACTTATTTAAAGGAAAAAAATATATAAAAAATAATAAAGGAATAACAAAAAAATCTCAATTTTTCATCGTTTTCTTATGACGTTATCACGTAAAACGATCGTCCGTAAACTGACTTAACAGACAACCATTTGTTTTTAAACATATGATATACCTGATGGCTGACGGGGATGATGATTTTTATTCTGAAGCTGAAATAGTTATGAAGAATAGAGATGCTACCCTCTCAATAAATGCGCCACAAAGTACCATTAATTCTATTGAGGAATCAAAACGTGGGTTTTATAAAATTAGATGAGATTAAGTAATAATAAATAAACAAATAATAAATATATAGGACATTCCACACATCGCCATCTAGCCCCAAGCTAAGTAACTAGCCTTGTGTTATGGGTGCTAGACAACGGATATACTAGTTACCTACTTTTCTTTGTAAATATATACTTATAATATATAGAAATAACCACACCAAAGACAAATATCTAAGCATAAATACTTGTCTGAGGCGGGAATCGAACCCGCAACCCTGTGTTTGGCAGGCTGGCATGGTGAACATTTTGCCATATGGGTCGTCTATTGAGGAATCAAAACGTCAGTTTTCTAATGGATGAAAGTATAAACATTTACCTTCTGTCTACTACAAAAGAAATAATAATTTCAAATCTCAATAACAAGATCACTGGATCGTATAATATGATGTTGTTGAGCCATCATAGCGTAATACGTTTCCATTATTTATTACGAAAGCGACGTCCGAAGCCAGTTTTATAAAGGCAGAGGCCATTCGATCAAATAATAGCATCAAATCAGCTTGATCAGAAGGAAAATTGGTCCCTGCACGTACGTGCCTGTATCTGTTCAAGCCAAACTAACGCAATTTTATTCGGTCGTATTAAGTAAGTATAAAACTAACATTTTTCCTTCGATTGTGTTCTTCTAATATTTTTATTTCGGTTAAAGTCTTTGCTAACTATACAGGGTCAATTGCCTATAAAAATAATTGTAAGAGAAGGAGAAAGTTAATCTAAATTCTCATCTGTATATTCAATTTGTCATCAATGATTTTTTATTTTTTAAAGTGCATGGCCCGCCAGTGCAGACCATGCATGCTATATGATTTTTTTTTAACGAAAAATGCATCTTCAAAAATTGCAACTGAGACGAGACTCGAACTCGCATCCCTTGAATACCGTTCAAGTGCGCTTACCAATTACACCACTCAGTCAAGTACCGTCATAGTTGAATTTAAGAATCGCAATAACCTCTTTTCAAATTAAGTATTGTTAAGTCTCAGTTGCAATTTTTGAAGACGCATTTTTCCTTAAAAATATTTTCAATTTGTTCTGTTATTTTTAGACGACACATCTTAATATAATATAACGTTATGCCCGAACCGCCATAAAATTTATATAAATTGAAATTACAAACCCTCCTATTTTGAAGTCGGTTAATAAAAAGGTTTTGTGAAAAATACGTAATTATGTTACGTACATGAAATGTTAAATTATAGACGCACAAGATTTGTATGTAAATGAATGTTACAGGACATTTTACATAGCGCCATCTAGCCCCATGCTAAGCAACTAGGCTTGTGTTATGGTGATCAGACAGCAGATACGTGAACCGATATAATATTTATATACTTTCGTTTTGTGACTACATGCTTAGTTACTTACAAAAACACCCAAACAAGAAACAAAAATCTGTCCATAAATATTTGTAAAAGGTGGGAATCAAACCCACTAAATTCGTGTTCACCTAATGTGCCACAGAGGTCAACAATCGATATGTTTTTGTTAAAGTTTTATTTATCCAAAATCCCAGAATATCTAGATAGGTACCAGGTAGGTACTAGAATTTCGTGATTTAAACAAATTTAATTTCTGTTATTAAAAAAGTTAGTAGCTTTCATACCCATTTTCTACTAATTTGCGTCCGCGTTCATTTATCAAGCCGTTGTTTCTCAAACTTATAACTCTTATAACTTGTTTAATTAGTCTTCAAACAAAAAGTTTGACAAACGAAAAACAAAAAGCATTCCACTTAGCCGTTTTAGAGTTTCATATTATGAACACTCTCTTTTAAAAGACTGAGTACAAATTAATTGTAGCGCCACCTACCGAGTTCAATTGTGAATTTAAACTTTCTAAGTACCATCTCAAATACACAAAAATATTTCATTAATATCAGTTTGTCCGTATTTTTCTACATATGGATAGGTCAGCGTTTGATCACTATCAATCCTGCCTGATGGTAAATGACGATGCGGCCTAAGATATAGAACGCTTTCCTAGAACTTACCTATTCACTTGCGACATGAAAACCCCCAAATTGAAGGAAATTCACTGACATTTTCGGAGGATTAGAAGATATCAAAATAATAATTTGAAAATGAGTCTGACCTAGGAGCTAGTTTCTCAAAGGCGACTCTAGTAACTCGTTCTTTTAAATACCTGGGTGCTTATATAAATTTACAAGTGCTTAATGGACACCCAAATTATAATCTTATTAGAGTTGCTTTTAAAGACATGGGTGCTCATTTTCTCAGTTGCTCAAAGGAGAGTAAACTGTAAGCACTTGAAGGCCAATTCTCGTATACAACATTGCAATATCATTTCGATTGCATTTCGGTTACAAATATACACTCAAAGTCAGTTTGTTTTGTCAAAAAGCGAAGTTTAAGGGTATTTTGGGCTACTTTGAGTGTATTTTTTTCAATCAAAATGCAATCGGAATGATATTGAAATGTTATTTGACCAATGTTATTTACAAGCCTTAAGGGTGCTTATGTAAACTCACAGGTGCCTAATAAATACCTCTCATATTCTTATTGGAGTCGCCTTTAAGGACCTGGGTGCTCATTTTCTCAGGAGCTCAAAGGACACTAAAGTGGCGCCAGTAAGCACCTAGGTTATTTCACCCAAAAGCCAATTCTCGTAAATAACATTGCAATATCATTTCGATTCCAAAAAATACTTTCAAAGTCAGTTTTATTACCTCTCAAATTATATTCTTATTGGAGTCGCTTTAAGGACCAGAAGGCCAATTCTCGTAAATGGAGTTGTTCAAATTACATTTCAATATCATTCCGATTGCATTTCGATTACAAAAAATACCCTCAAAGTCAGTTTTTTTTACCTCTCAAATCATATTTTTATTGGAGTCATTTAAGGACCAGAAGGCCAATTCTCGTAAATAGAGTTGTTCAAATTACATTTTAGTATCATTCCGATTGCATTTCGATTACAAAAAATACCCTCAAAGTCAGTTATTTTAACCTTTAAAATCATATTCTTGTTGGAGTCGCCTTTAAGGACCAGAAGGCCAATTCTCGCAAACGGAGTTGTTCAAATTACATTTCAGTATCATTCTGATTGCATTTCGATCACAAAACAAAAACCCTCAAAGTCAGTTTCACATATGATAGTTTTTTTGCCAAAAAGCTGAGTTTGAGGGTATTTTGAGCTACTTGTAGGTATTTTTTTGTAATATAATTTGAATAACTCCATTTACGAGAATTGGCCTTCTGGATGGTTATTTTGTCAGTTGCTCATAGGACACTAAAGTATTCTCTATAAGAACCTGGGTGATATCACTCAGGTGCTCAAAGTGGAATAGACCAATACTTACCTAACATGTACTGAGGATCAACAACAACAAATTGAAGGAGACGTTAAATAAACAAAATTTAAAGCGGATTGCTTTTAGACACTTGTAAAGGTTTTCTCTTTTAGGTGCAACATTCACAACTTGTTATTTTAAGAACTAAATTTATGAAAGTTTTACACGCTTTGGTGTGACAAAATCGTAACAAATCTATACTTTGATACTCTATCAATGTATGTAGATTTTCCGTTTTTTTTATTTGTAATAATTACGCTCCGGAATTACTGGACTGATTTTGATGAAACTTGATATGAGGATACGGAAATTCATTTAGAGTAACATTGGCTACTTTTTATCTCGATATTCCCACGGAATCGGGAGTTACGCGGGTGAAACCGCGGAGCGATACTAGTCTATACATATAAAAGAGAAAAGGACTCATCAAAAAAATATCTGAAACTTCGTATGGTGGTTTTGTATAGGACGCGGAGGAGCGTACTAAGAAAGGATTTTTGAACAAACAAAAAAAACTTTCCTCTTTATAATAAAGTTCTTTACAATATTAGTGTAGAAGTATAGATTTAAATAAGTAGATATTTGTCTTGTAAAAACTCGATTGCAATGTCATGCAATAGACTTTTTCTTTCATTAAAGTTCTTGTGAACTTTCTTGTGTAAACTTTCAAGACAAATATTGTTAAGATAATTTAATTTTGAGTCAAAGTCGAGAAAGTTTAATCTCTTTAAAATGTGATTTCTCCTGTAGAATATAAAAAAAGATTGAGGTCTTTTATAGGGATGGTGTAATTGCTTTTTACAAGGATTTACCATCAAATTTCAAACTTGAGTAGGCCAAATTTTAATAGCGTCAGCCCAAAATCGTTCATTGAACTACAGTTAAATTTCCCTGCGGACATAAATATTCCTGTTTTGTCAAAGTAAAAATCTTAATCTTTTGTAAAAATGGATTTTTTCCTTTTGAAAAAATCTTTTATTAAGATTTTTTGTCATTTCTACTCTGAAAGTCGCTTTACTTACGCTCGTACCACCTCAGAAGTTGAAAAAAAAGTCTTCAATTTTCGACCTTATAATTATACTTTACGGCAGGCCACTTTACCAATCCTCGCCTTCTTAGGTGAAACTATCGAATTACGCCAACGTACCTCTCACCAAGCCAGAATGTAATCTATACTATCTATACTAATATTACAACGCTGAAGAGTTTGTTTGTTTGAACGCGCTAATCTCAGAAACTACTGGTTAAATGGTTCGAATAGAAAAAAATATTTTTGTGTTGGATAGTCCGTTTATGGAGGAAGGCTTTAGGCTATATAACATCACGCAGCGACCAATAGCGAGCGAAGAATCAGTGGGAAATGTAGAAAAAATGGGGAAAATTATTCATCTTTGAGGGCTTTCGTTGTTTGTTTGAACGCTCTAATCTCAGGAACTACTAGTTAGAATTGAAAAATTTGTCGTTTATCGAGGAAGGCTATGGGCTACTTTTCATTTTGATATTCCTACAGGATCGGGACTTACGCAAATGAAACCGCAGAGCGCAGCTAGTTTATATTAAAACTAAACGCAAATAAAACAAAGATGCGTCGGAATGCGTACTCTAACAAGGAATTCTTTTGGAATATAAAATTCATATATTAATATGTCAACACCCACGCTTGACCCTCAACAGGGTAGGATTTAAAATAAAAAAGAACATAATCTCTTCTTTACTATTTAATGAAGCGGTGAAACGCTTTGCTTGTTTCATTTTTAAAAAGTTAAATTATTTAACGACATCAGCAATTAAGGAGTAACCCTCCTTTTTCTCGTTTGCCTATAAACAGTTTTTTTTAGAATAGCGTTAAAACCGTTTATCTTATAGTTAAATATTGAATTATAATTTACGAAAGCTGTTAAAACATTAGGTAAGTATACCTATACCTACTTAATTTTATAACAGCTTTCTAACCTGTGAATTAGGATTCCGACTAATACTTCTATTAGTCGGAATCCTAATTCACAGGTTCACTCCTTCGAGTGGGAATATTTTTAACGTTGCTCAAATTGTGTTACTTTTTTATATTTTTATTAATTACTAGCAGCGCTCCGCAGTTTCACCCGTGTAACTCCCGATCCCGTGGGAATATCAGGATAAAAAGTAGCCTATAGCCTTCCTCGATAAATGGACTATCCAATACAAAATTAATTTTTCAATTCGAACAAGTAGTTCCTGAGATTAGCGCGTTCAAACAAACAAACAAACAAACTCTTCAGCTTTATAATATACGTATAGATTTTCTTCTATTTTATTCTTTCACCTGTGTTTTATTCCCGTTGATCCAATTGTTTTTTTTTGTATTACCTCTTTCCTCTATTTTTTTTACTTTTACATGTGAATACTTCCAATGAGTAGGTCCTTATTGGAAGTATTTGCAGGTTTTATTCCCGTTGCTCCAAAAAGTTACACAATTGGAGCAACGGGAACAATATTCCCACTCCTCCTATTAGGCGAAATCCCAATCAAAGGTTAGGAAATATCCCGTATTAACGTATAAATTGGACACTGCCGCGACAGAGCGCAACGCAAAGATTATAAATGATCCTAGAGTTCTAAGATCAGCGCTGGGACTTCTTGCTCTAGCTCTTGGACGAACCTTTTTTCTAGGCGCTCGCGCTGTTCCTACTACTTTTATTCTCTTAAGATTTTCTATCTTTTTTAGGATTGTACCAAAAGTGTAAAAACGGGACCCTATTACTAAGACTCCATTGTCCGTACGTTTACTCTGTCTGTATCTCATGAATCGTGATAGCTGATATAAATTTTCACAGATATGTATTTGTGTTGCCGCTTTATCAACAAATACTAAAAACAGAAACGAATGGTACAAAACCCTTCGTTCCGAAACGCATTTATTTGTGTACTAGCTTTTGCCTGCGACTTCGTCCGCGTAGTTTGCCCCCCTTTTGTCACCCCCTTATGGGTAGAATTTCGGAAAATCCTTTCTTATCTTATGCCTCATACAAAGAACACACACTTCAGTCTCTACGATAAGCGGTTTAGGCTATGCGTTGATCCGTCAGTCAGGACAAAGAACTTTATATATATATATGAACATTTGTATGAACAAACCAGAAAAAAATCTTTCGTACCAAAAAAATCCTTTCGAAAAAATTGATTTATGTACAGTCGGCTGCATAATTGCAGCCCCCGGTAGAGTTCAAAAATTACTATTTTTGGAATGTTTGCATTCTAATAGTTTTTGTTTGATAAATTGATAAGTTAGAAGACTTTAAACTTCAACTAAAGCAAGTGTTTAGAATCTTGCTTGTGTTGAAAACATTCTTATAATAGCCGTTTTGGAGCCCTACGGTGGGTCTGCAATTATGCAGGCGACTATACATTAATTTACTGCATATTGCCAACAGGTAGTGGCAACATACGTAGCGGCTACCTCTACACTCCAATTCATACCAGACCGGCCTATCCACTGGGCTGGAGGAAGGACATCACCACCACCGGATACACCCCAGTGCGGCTTCGATGGTTCGCTCTGTCCTGACAACTGTGAGTAACTTTAATGAGTTTTGACCTCGTTTTAATCTAATTTCAAAGTTGTATAATGTGCTATGATATAACACAGTTGCACAGTAGCACAGTTGCTTAGGCCACCTCCTCTTTATAAAAGGAGGTGGCCTAAGCAACTGTGCACTGTGAATCTCAACTAGGTCCTGACGTCATCACAGTTAGTGTGGTCGTAGAATTCTGTGAAGTACATCTCCAATCAAAAAGCTCTGACAATAAAAAAAATTATAAAGTCTTAAAGCCTATATACCAAGTTTTATCTAGATCGGTTAAAAGAGAAGAAATATTAACATACTGACAGAGAAGCAAATCTTGCCAGACTTGAAGAAAACACACTTCGCTCCCTCGGTCAATAAACGTTATAAAAAAGAAATTACCTTGCTGTAGACAAAAACGTGAACAAACAAGTGTCTATCGTAAAAACTAGGAACACGAAAGCACTTCAGTAAAGTGTAACTTTTGAGAACAACAAAGAAATCATCAGTGAAAGTGTTGAGTGAGACTTTTAGCTTCGACTTTGATGTTTCTAAGGGTAAATACAGACTACAGACTTTCGATCGTCCGATAACACGATGATTAAATTTACCTTTAAATTAAATTAATATTACAGATAAAAATGCAAGCAAATCATATATTGACTAAAATTAAATTAAAAATAAAAATAAAATAAATGAATTTATATTTAAAGGTTATATTTTAAAAATCTGTTAGTAATAGTTAGTAGTAGTTAGTAAAAAAATTGAAGTCCTAACTGATACATATATCAACGCACAGATTAAACAAGCACAGCAACCGGCGCTGCTGGTCCTAGAGACGAAATTTGAAGGAAAATTTGAATCTCTTTGTAAAGTTTCTAAAAAGGGTTTTTAGAAATGCCATCAATGAGATGATGAAAGGATCAGAATTAGTAAGCTGAAGTGGCAATGGGCAGGTCATATAGCTCGTAGAACTAACAACCGCTGGAGAGTAAAGTTTCACGAGTGACGGCCGCGATGTAATGCGAAACGGAGTGTTGGGAGACCAGCTGCCCGGTCGCGGGTTCGGTCTATTTGTGGCGTCATACGGGGTAGGCCTATCTCCAGCAGTGGATAATTATGATGGGCTGATAATTATAATGGTGACTAGCTGCGCCCCGCGGTTTCACCCGCGTAAGTCCCGATCCCTTAGGAATTGACTCTAGAAAACGTTTGTATGGGAAATAGAAAAGGGCTGTTTTTAGGGTTTTCCCGGAAATTATTCGATTTTTTCTCGACTTTTAAACCTTCCCTAGACCTCCACGAACATTTTAAGACTAAGATCAGGTAGATCCGTTCAGCCGTTCTCGAGTTTTAGTGAGACTAACGAACAGCAATTGATTTTTATATATATAGATAGATGATGATGAAGATTATGAAATTGAGTGCGAAATTGTGGGTCGAAACTATTTCAAAATAAAGTAATTATATGTACTTTCATTATCTCAAAAAACAATTGACCGCTTGCAAACATTTTAAAATCTTAGCTATAGTTTGGCAAAGTCGTGCGCGACCGTCCTGCGGTATTTGCGGGGTGGCGGGGTCGAGGTAATAGCACGCGATACACACGGGAGAAGTGTGCCCGGATATATCTTGCGATATATTGAAACAATTTTTGATGTAATGTAAGATTGAATAAAAAGTTACTTAAAGTTGTTCCATTATTTATTAATTTATATTGTTGGTAGTGGAATATAAAGTAAAGAAAAATTTAAATATATTCATTTACCAATACGAGTACAGTTTATAGAAATATATGCGGGCCTCACATTAGTTTAATGTCAGTATTGTAAAGTAAAGTATTTTTTTCTGTTAAAGTATTTGACTATAAATAAAAGAAGATTATAAATCAATATGCATATCACTTTCATGTTCTGTCTCTGTTTGAACTTCTTCATTATCGTCATCATCATCGTCATCATCATCATCGTCGTCTTCATTCAGACGAAATACGAATCTAAAAAAAACAACATTAATATAAAAAAGACATATTTTTCACAATATTAGGTTTAATTAAATTAAATCAATGGTGATTGTAGATAGCCTGAGCAGATGGTGCCGGTGATGAAGCGTCACGTCTGCCCAGTCCAATAATCGATTACATAAAAAATAAACAATAATGTACCTACCTGTCCAATGCATCGTTAATTAGGTTAATATTTTTATAATATTCGTCTTCACTTTTATGACATGGTCGTCACACTTTAATAATACGAGGGCGGCACTGAAAATTTCGGGAATCAAGGAAGTGACACAACATTACTATTTAAAAATGTATTTATTGCTTTTCGAAGTATTCTCCGCGAAATTTGACACATTTTTCCATACGGTGGAACCAATCATTAAAGCAACCATTCCATTCGGAAGTTGAGGTCTCCAAAATGGCCGTTTTGTAGGCGTCCACAGCTTCTTCAGGTGATGAAAATCTCTGACCACGCAATTTATTCTTTATTTTAGGGAAAGTATAGAAATCATTAGGGCTTAGGTCGGGGCTGTACGGCGGATGGTCTAATAATTCTATGTTTTCTTGCTCTAAAAACTCTTTTGTTCTGTTCGCGGTGTGAGAACTCGCATTGTCGTGATGGAGGATGATGCGGTGGCTGCAGTTCTCTTTGCGGAGTTCAGAAACGACCTGTGGCAAACAAATGCTAGCATACCATTCTGCATTAACCGTTCTTTGTCCCTCAAGAGGAATAGTCACAACATGGCCGGTTTTGGAGACAAACGTGGCCCCCATTTTTTTTGCAACACTCCGTGAACGAACAATTTTTGTTGGCTTTAACTCATTTTTGAACACCCAAACTCGTGACTGGTTTTTTGTTTCGGGTTCGTACGCGTATATCCAGGATTCGTCACCTGATACGATGTTGTATACAGCATTTGAGGATCCTGCGTGGAATCTTTCGAGAGTTCTGACTCACGAAGTACCGCGAGCCACTTTTTGCTCTTCACAGAGCGAATGCGGTATCCATCGGGAAAACAACTTTTTTACACCTAATTGTTCATGCAAGATTATTTGTATTTGACTCATGCCAATGTCTAAAGTTGCCTGAATTTCGCGGTATGTTCCATGTCGATCTTCCTCAATCAGCTTACGCACAGCATCAACGTTTTCTTGGGTGAGTGCAGTTTTTGGACGACCTTGACGGGGATCATCACTGAGCTTGACACGTCCACGTTGAAATTCAGCAAACCAGCGATAAATTGTGGTTTTGGATGGGGCTTCATCACCAAATGCAGAAATCATCCGGTCAACACACTGTTTTTGTGATAAACCACTTCGAAAGTCATAATAAATCATCGCTCTTGAATTGTCTCGAGTCAATTCCATTTTCTCAACGACTAAACAAGTTTGACAAAACCTTGTGAAAAGACCGAGATTCTTTTTTTAAATAAATAAATGGTATTCGATTCTTAAAACCAAGGAGTTTTCAATTAAAAAGATTTAAATATGACAGGAACAGTGGGAATAGTCCATTCCTGATACTTTTAGTGCAGCCTATGTAAAATAAAATAAAATAAACAACATTCTTAGTCGTTCATGTCGCCAGACTTATCCTGAGATAGTTATCTCGTGTGCGTTGAACTCAAAGTGTCATAGGTTTGAGAACACATGTTGCCGCTTCGAATGCGCGGCCGTGACTGTCATAAGTTGACGTGCGTTGCACGCGTTACCCTTGCCCACTACACCACCCGCTACCCGCTGACATCTTCAGTACCTCGTCCCCGCCATCGTCTGTAACGCCGCAAGGAGGGTTCTGCACGAACTTGCCAAACTATAGAATGTGTGGCTTTGGAATGCAAACTGCAAACTCTAATGAGAAGTTCTTACTTCTTACCTTACGATCTTACCGCAACTTATGAAGGTAAGATCGGCAAACTATCGGACGATCAAAAATGCTAGTCTGCGATCGTTAGTTTTTTTTTTATAGCGCTCTGCCCCTTGTAAAGAGTTTTCCTTTAGTTTTACCGTTATGTGGTAATGAGTGATAATTTTGTTTTTTTCTACGTTGTTTTTCTAAATAGGGAGTAAGTCTGTGGACTCCAGTATTACTCATTTTTACAAAAAAAAAAAAAATTAAAATATCTTGGTTTAAAAACAACAAAAGCCGTGTTGAAGAAATTGCAATAGGACCAATCTGAAAGTAATATGAAGAAATAAAAAAAGAAATCATTTATTTGGACACGACACAAGACAATCAGAAAAGTAATAACAAACTAAAAGCACCTATACCTACCTATACCTTTTATTCTTTAAAATAACATTAATTAAGTCTTCTTTTTCTCGTATAGTGGTGTGGCTCACCTATTGTTAGAGTTTTCACATCGCCCTAAGGCCTCTAACTTAACCTAACGACTGCTACTGGAGGTAGCAACCGGGACCAAGGGCTTAACGATTAATTAACTAAGTAACAAAAATGGAAAAAACAACCGAATTGTGAACTTCCTCCTTTTTTTGAAGTCGGTTAAAAATAACTTTTGCTATTTACGTTTACCAACTACAAAATACTACGGGTACGTATTTTAACTCACTTCGGAAGTGAATGATTGCTCGCCTATTGCCATTTTATGGAGCGTAAACTTCGCGAGCGACAAGTAACTGTAGGCATCTTAAAGGTAGTGCAAGGGTCATGTCATTCTGAAAGGTGGCCCTTGCCCTTGAACTTTATAATAAACTAGCTGTCCCGGCAAACGTTTGCCATTTGCCATACTTATACAAAAAAATGACAAGAAAAAATTAAAGGAAAAAAAATTAGGTGTTCGATTCTCAGACCTAACGCACACTCAAATTTTTTTATACAAATCGCTTCAGCCATTAATTAGAGTTTGGTAACTAACAAGATGATTTTAGAAGTAGACAGGCGACTTTAACACCAATTAAATGCTTCCATTTGATTTTCCCCACTTTGGCGCTGAGACCAATAGTGACGAGTGCTAATTTTAACACACATTGATCATGTTTTTTTTCTGGGCAACGATTTTTGAGCAAAATATAACCATTACACTAGACTGATCGTATCTGTACGGATACTCAGTACAAATTTTTACTACAAAATTTTGTTAGGTACTGCTGTTCTGTCTAATTCTGCTAATATAGTGATTAAAAGTCTTTGCATACTTAACTTTTAACTTAGTGTTATATTGACGACGTAGTTGGCACAATGGTCAAAATGCCGGAATGCCAAACACAGGGTTGCGGTTTCGATTCCCGCCTCAGACAAGTATTTATGCTTAGATATTTGCTGTGGTCTGATTGTTTCTATGTATTACAAATATATATTTACAAAAGAAAATTATATAAGTAGTAAATCCGTTGTCTAGCACCCATAACACAAGTCTTGTTACTTAGCTTGGGGCTAGATGGCGATGTGTGGAATGTCCTGTAATATTTTTTTTTATTTTTTTTATTTTTAATCTTTTTCTTTTGTTACAGCGTTACCAGTCTACGCAATATTGAGCATCATTCTGAGTTCAGTCGTCGTGGTTTTGGCTATTCTATCAGTATTCATTTACAGGTACGTAAATCGTATTAAAACAATGATTTCTTTTATAATTTAAGTACTATCAATATCCTCTATTTTTCTGTTTAAATTATAGAAAAATCGACTACATTGTTATGTAAATCATTATTTAAGAGGAAAGGGTACCGGGGGCTCTCTCCATACAAATAATCGTTTGTTTTCTCTCTGAATATTTTTGTTGCATAAAAATTATAACTGCCATGACCATGTTTTTTTTCTGTTTTTTTTTATTTAATTTCTATGATAATGAGAAAATGAAAAAAAACAAAACATAGGGACATAGTCATGGCAGTTATAGGTTTTGCGGCACAAAAATATTTGTGCTAGTGTTATTATCCAGGGAGGAAACAGTCAACTACGTTTGTATGGGAAAGCGCCGGCACCCTTTCACCTTAAGTAAAGTAAACAAGGTGAATTTATAATTATTTGACCGTTTAGTGCAATTAGAAACGCACTTGTGTACGTTACGGAGTTGTGAGTTCAAGTCTCGTCTCAGTATAATTTTTTGAAACGCATTTTCCTTTGAAAAATATTACCAATCATAACTTACAATTTTGCAGGCGTGAGTAGGCCACAGTGCAACTCAATCTCTATAGTAAAATTATTCATTTGCAGTGAACTGGGTCATGAATCATCAGAGGATTAGTGATGGGGAAAGCTCGTTGTCGATAAAAAATATCACTATTTATCGATAATGTTTATCGACTGCACTACATTCCAGTGCTTATACAAAAGGCTGGTATTGTGGATTGGGGGCACAATATTGCTGTTCCGTTCCTATGATTTATAGCCCAGTTTCTAGCAATTCTACTTATTTTACTTAGAGCTAAGAGGAAAGCTATCATGGTCATGGCAGTTATAGCTACAAAAATATTTCCTAGTGTTATTATCCTGGGAGGAAACAGTCGACTGCGTTTGTATGGAGAGAGAGCCAGGTACCTTTCCTCCGAATTGCCCGTCATTTCGTAAAGATTTTTCCTGTCTATCCCGTTAAAGCAATCGTGTTGTACAATGATGGAACAACTAACACTAAATCATCCTAGTAGTCCAATTGGACAAGTGGCAGAGCCTTATTAAGGACAAATAAATAATAAACCTTATTTTTCAGAACATAATATTTTACATAACGTGAACATAATGCAGACATAGTACGTACGATCTCATTTTAATATTATATCAAGTCCTCACTTTATTATGTACCGAGAGAAAATGAGGAACACATTTTGTCGAAAAAAAATTACGAGAAAAATTACGGTTTTGAAGCGCAAAGCTCTTATCATCTATACATATAAAAAAGCTTTGTCCTGAATGACTGACTGACTGACGGATCAACGCACAGCCTAAACCGCTGATCGTAAAGACCTGAAACTTTGAGGGTGTGTTCTTTGTGTGACGTAGGCATCCGATAAGAAAGGATTTTCCAAAATTCCCCCTAAGGGCTGAAAAAGGGGGACAAAATTTGCTTGGGATAACGTGATTCCTTGGTCCAATCTTGAAATTTTCTTTAAATTTTCGACAACAACACCTTTTTTTAGGTTTTTTTTACCGCTTAAAACCATTTTCAATTTTTTTGTCGTCGAAGTCGCTGGCAAAAGCTAGTTTTTTAATAAAGATCATTTTCAATATATTATTAATGGAACGATATTTTATTCTTATTAGGATTTTTATCGTAAACTTTTCTTTAAAGTAGCATTATTTTTTGTTAATTATGGACATTTAGATTAGGTATTAAGAATTTTATTATTTTAAAATTTTATATTATTTAACTTAGGTAAATTATGTACGATTAACAATATCTATGCATTCCATTATAATCGGTCTAATAAACTTATATGATTTTTGAATACGACTTTTATTTGGAATTCGCAAAATTAAGAGTAAATAGGTGGGTATATTCCATACGCTATTTTATGTACATAACTTTGCAATAAATGTCTTGATTTCTTGATTTCTTGTACTTTTGTGCAATTCCCTTTATGTATTTTGTTGAAAAATACACAATGTTAAATTTGTTTTTAATCATACTTTATGTCTATACTCGGAATGTACCTATTTACGTTAAAAAAATTTTTTTAAATATTTAACATATAAAATGTAAGTAGGTATTTCGGAAAGAAAACCTAAAGGTTTGAACGAATGTTCTTTTGCATAATAATTAATGACATACCCACATATTATATTGATGTAAGGCAGTGCATGATCATTTTAAGTAATAAAGCTATAAACTGTGTTTCTTCTGGCGCTGGCATTGTTTAAATTTAAAAAAAACTTACATCAAATACGACACTTAAATTTACTCAATTTCAAAGTATTTCATACATACTCAATCATTCCTATAATGCTATCAAATCTTTAAAATCAACTAATAATTATGCATATTGAGCATTCGACTTAGCTATATACCGTCTGAAAATTTCCATTTTACCACTGATTTTTATATCTGCATTAATGAAAAATTATTATCACATAAAATATGAATATAAGAAATATTTAGCATGTAGAATGTTGCATAAAGCATGGCATCCTCCGCAGGCATTATAAATTGGAAGCGGAGATCGCGATGATGACGTGGCGTGTCGGCTGGAGCGATGTGCTGCAGCCCGGCAGGGGGTTGAGGGGAAGCATGCACTCGTTGGGAAGGCGATATAGTACTGGGGTAAGTGATAATTTAGTGTGAACGCAGACTTTTTGATCGGCCGATAGCTTGCTAAACGAATTCGAAGGCAATTAAAAATCAAGAGAGTGATCTTATAAGGGTTCCTTTTTAACTTTTGGGGTACGGCACCCTAACAAGAGACAGTCCGTCTACAATTATAGGCCAGGTCATTTTTTACCTTTTCGGGAATCACAGGCAACACAGCAGTTGATTTTACCTTCATGGAATGAACTTGTAAATATGAGGTTGAGCTGTTATTGACTCTTTTCGTGTGACTATATTCAAATCAAAATGAATTAAAATGTTTTTTATTTTTATTTTATCAACACTTTTTGGGAAATCCACCTTATTTGAAAACTAAAAATTTCCTAAAAAAAGAGGAAACTACTAAAAAACTGGTCAATACATAAATATTTGCTACATTGTCAATCTGAAAAACAATTTATTCGTTAATTTCTTATTATTTTGTCATTAATATCAAAGTTTAGAACTATTTAGTGGTCCTTATTACCCGCATGTACCTTATTATAAATTCGTATCGGCAAATTGAAAAAATCTATTTTTTATGTTCGTTCTTAACAGACGGCAAACTATAATAAATAAGTATATTTATAAATCATTTATTTCAGTCTACAAAGGCCCACAGATAAATACCTTATAGACTAACATACATATTTTATAATAATAATTGAATATGTTGAAGAGATAGCTTAGAACTATGTTAGTAGCACTTCCACGAGACTACACTTTCGTCTTAGTTTGTAACATTAACATTAATATGATTACAGGACATTTCACATAGCGCCATCTAGCTCCAATCTAAGCTACTAAGTTTGTATTATGGCGGCCAGACAACGGTGGCCCTTGTTACCCGAACGTACCTTATTAACAATCGTTTTTATTCAACTTGTAAACAAAATAAGCTCAAGATAACATTTTTATATTCCCTTTTTATTGTGAAACTTTATCGCGTTCTTGATTTATTTGATTATTTGTTTTTATTTCGATACTTTATTAGCGATCGTTCTTAGTCAATGTTTATTTGGTGTTTGATTTTATGAAGATTCTTTTACCTATATTGACGGCATCTGGATACTTTTTTTTATATAGCTTTGTTACCTACACGAAAATATATATATATATATACTCGACAATTGAAAACCTCCTCCTTTTTTGAAGTCGGTTAAAAACAGGTATCTGAACAATGTATACAATTGTACATCCCTTTAAATACGAGTTGGTTTAATATTATACAAAACCGGCCAAGTGCGAGTCGGACTAGCGCACGAAGGGTTCCGTACCATTATATTCTGTTCTTAGTATTTGTTGTTATAGCCGCAACAGAAATCCATCATCTGTGGAAATTTCAATTGTCTAGCTATCACGGTTCATAAGATACAGCCTGGCAGACATACAGACGGACGAACAGACAGTGGAGTCTTGCTATTATGTCACTAATATCAAGGTTTTAAAAAACCTTTTAGTGCACTGTTCTTATCTTAATATTTTTTAATGTATTAAATTAAAAGTTATTTTGAGCGCTTATGAATTCTCTTGAAATTAAAAAAAAAAACTAAATGAAAATCGGTTCATCCGTTCGGGAGCTACGATGCCGCAGACAGACACACACACGCAGACACGTCAAACTTATAACACCCCGTCGTTTTTCCGTTGGGGGTTAAAAATGGTGTAGCGTTGATTGTACCTAGTTGCCAAGACTAACCTAGTTAGGTTTTCTGGCAATTAATTTTAGGAAATTGTATATGTACTTTTAAAAATAAATAAATAATAGCGGCCCATATTACCCCACAGGTACCATATTAATTTAATTCCCGCAATAAGCCGGTGTTAAAACAAAAGGAAATAGTACCAAAAAGAACCTAATTACATGAAATTTGGTACATTATTGGCTAAGTATTACGAAAACCTACACCTTTTCGCCAGTAAGCCATAGAGTAATGAAATCTAAGGATTACTGCTACCTTTCCCACTATAGGTAAATATTATACAGCGTTATTGGTAATCGTATTAGCAAACGGTCCACTTCTGTGCACCTAAACAATTTTTGTTATACGAATTTTGGTAATTCGAACATTTTTTTTTTGAAAATTTTGAGTTTAGTTTTACCTGAAAATCAGCTGTTTTTTACAAGGAGAAGTCCTTAAGATTAGACTTATTTTTTGAGATTTATCCACTTTTCTAAAACTTTTGATAATATTATACAGCGTTATTGGTAATTATATCAGCAAGCGAGCTACTTCTATGCACCTAAACAAACAAACATTTGTTCTACGACTTTGGGTAATTCGAATTTTTTTTTAACAATTTTGAGGTTATGTTAACCTGATAATCAGCTGTTCCTTACACGGAGAGGTCCTTAAGATTATACTTATTTTTTTAAGATTTATCTGCATTTCTTAAACTTTTGTTTAAAACAATCTGCTGATTTACATGACGTCAAAATATTAAAAAATGATCGATCTTAAGTTAAGTTTTTTTTTATATTTTATGTAATTTAAACATAGTGTTCGCAATAACAAATTTATCTATTTATCGAATTTCCAAAAGTCGTGTAACAAAAGTTGTTTATTTGTGTGCACAGAAGTGGCCCGCTTGCTAATATGATTCGACGACCCAGTTTGCACAATGGTCACCATGCCGGACTGCCAAACATAGGGTTGCGGGTTCGATTCCCGCCTCAGACATGTATTTATGCCTAAATATTTGTCTGTGGTTTGGTTGTTTCTATGTATTATAAGTATTTATAAAAGAAAAGAAATGTATATAAAAAGCTGGGGCAGAGTGGTCCAGAAGGACCGGTGACAGAACGTTGTGGAGAGGCGTTGGAGAGGCATATGCCCTGCAGAAGAAGAGATAAAAGAAAAGTATATAAGTAGTAAGTCTAGCATCCATAAAACAAGTCTAGTTACTTAGTTTGGGGTTTGATGGCGATGTGTGGAATGTCCTGCAATATTTATTTATTTATTACCAATTACCCTGTATATTGGATAATGTAACAACGTGTTATGATTTTTATGTTACGAAGAAAAAGGCATCTCTTTTTAAAAGGAGCTTTTTCTATCCAGGGATTTGCCAAGTCAACCTTCTGGTGCTTAGGTATAAGTGACTTATAACGACTCACGGGGACGCTCTTTACTGTCAGACGTTTTATTTGTAAATATTTAAGTGCAAAATTATTGTATTGGGGTTAGTTTCAATGTTTTCAAAATAGTTCCTACTAAGGCGGAAAGTTGGAAAAACCCTATTTATTTAAACAGGCAATTCTTGTATAAAATGCGTAATGGGATCGCGAGAATACTTACCTAGTTAAGTACTCAAAAGAGATTTACTTTTTTCTGTTTTTATTTATGTATTTGTTGTTATAGCGTATATTTTATATGTGAAAATTTCAACTCTTTAGCTATCATGGTTCATGAGATGTCTGGTGACAGACAGATGGACAGAGAGACGGACGAAAGGACAGCGAAGTCTTAATAATAGGATCCCGTTTTTACCCTTAGGGTACGTAACCCTAAATGATCAACTAAAGTATACAGAACCTAACAACATAAAAAAACAATATATTACACCTAACGATTACTTAAATATTTTATATTTCTTCGATCCATTTATCCCAACGCTAGAAATAAATATAGGTTGCCTTTTTTCACCTATTTTTCACAAAAGGGTAACACGAATATGAGAAAACACAAAGGTTTGTCAAATATTTTTATAGTACTGGCTTGGGATGGCAAAATATTTGTCTAGGATAAGCTCTGATATAGATTTTTGTTCAATATAGAAACATATAAACCCATGATAGTTTGGACGTAAATGTGTATGGTCTTGTGCTACCCCATTTCGATCTAGCGTAGTGAACCCCCCACCGACTTACTGATCGATCGACAATCAAGAATGCAAAACACATTACCACGCCTTTGCGTTGCGCAGTCGGGTAAAAACAAGCGTTCCATTCATTCGCGAGTCCCATTATATTCTTGTTGTAGCGGCAACATAAATGTGAAGTGACTTACTAAAATAAATTAATATAAAAATTTGTAAAGATCTTGTACACAGTTTTTTGTATAGAAATCGTTCCAGGATGTTTGAAATTGAGTAACGAAAAGGACATTTTTTGGAAGATATTGAAATTCTAAAAATGCAATTCGATGCAGCGGAAATCTTTGAATCCAACGACAGAAATAACACTTTTAGGCCAAAATGTAAAAGAATACTGTCCCAGCAAACGTTATGCCATATAAAAAATTATAAAGAAAAAAACAAGGAAACTAAAGAAATAGATGTTGTTCGATTCTCAGACCTAACGAATACACGAAAAAAATTCATACAAATCGGTTCAGAAGTTTAGGTTGAGTTTGGCAACAAACATAGCGACACGAGAATTTTATAGGAAAGAATGTTTATTGCATAAAACAAGAAAAATAAAGAAAAAGATGTTATTTGAGTCTCAGACCTAACAAATATGAACAAAAAATTCATACAAATCGGTTCAGAAATTTAGGTGGAGTTTGGCAACTAACAACGCGACTCGAGAATTTTATAGGAAATAATGTATATTGTGTACAATGAATGGTAGGTATGATTACGTTACTTATATAACTATGCAAATAGGTTTCACAATATATTTTTTCAGTTAATTCACGCGGCTTATCAGGTATACGTATATGTTTGCGGTCTGCACACAAGTAGGTATAGCTCAGCAATGCGAGCAAAGCCAAACCACGTAGCCAAACCAAGTGAGCTTAATTAGCTCTCGGTCTGCAACTAGCTAGCTATTTCAATTAACTTTTAATTAAATACTAGCTGTCCCGGCTAACGTTGTTTTATTGCCATATTCAAATATATATGTATATTCAAATATATATATATATATACCCCATTAACAAAATGATCTTCCATTTATTGCATTCATTTGTTACAAAAAAATGTGATAAATGAAGAACCGCTCGACCGATTTTGTGCAAACTTCACATAAACCATCTACTAAATAATCCGAACAAAGCATAAACATTTGGTTTAGATAGGTGAGCCCATTCTTGAGTTATAAAATTACAATGAAAAGTGGTATTGATTTTTATGGATTTTTATTTATATTTTTAATAACATGTTGACTGTTTTTATTAATAAAAAAAGCAAAAGGGAATAAAATGATGATTTAATTTAGATGGAGACCATTTTTTGGATTTGGGGCGGTTGGTCAAGGTTGTGTTTGGTCAAAGTGCATGTTTGGCCAAAGGAATATTTCGTCAAAATATACCCCTACAAAGTGTCAACTTATTTACCACAGGCCGAGTGAGTACTTAGTCTGAATGGCCCAAAATGAATTGACCTCCGCCCTTTCGAACGTAAACAAAAAATGACTACGTTCCAATGACCCGGTGTTAAAAAGTTTATTAAATAAAAACACAATGTTTTCATAGGAGTTTAATTGTCAATTTTTTTTATAAAATAATGTCTTATATCTTCTACTTATCACACCTATTTGAGAATGACAGCTTACCAGTCTGCGTTCACCTTTATAAAATGTAGTTAGCAGAACTTCGGAATGTACAATACTCGTCTGGGGAAATCTATTACCTTATTCAGCTACTATAGTGCACTTGAATTGCTAAGTATGATCGATCGGTTTGAATATACCTGATGTACTTGTATACGAGTACTTGTATTTATTGTTGTTTTTTTCCGCAACTAAATAAAATAAATCTATACTTATATTATAAAGCTGAAGAGTTTGTTTGTTTGTTTGTTTGAACGCGCTAATCTCAGGAACTACTGGTTCGAATTGAAAAATTATTTTTGTGTTGGATAGTCCATTTATCAAGGAAGGCTATATGCTACTTTTTATCCTGATAATCCCACGGGATCGGGAGTTACGCGGGTGAAACTGCGGGGCGCTGCTAGTAATAAATATTGCAGGACATTCCACACATCTAGACTTGTGTTAAAGGTGCTAGATAACGGATATAATACTTATATACTGTTCTTTTGTAAATATATAATTATAATACATGGAAACAACCAGACTACACACAAATATCTAAGCATAAATACCTGTCTGAAGAGGGAGTCGAACCCGCAACCCTGTGTTTGGCAGTCCGGCATGGTGACCATTGTGCCAACTGGGTCGTCAAAGATCTCTTTAGTTGGGTTCTTTTTGCGTTAGGATGGAGTAGGCTTGCCCAGAACCCATACTACTTGCTCAGTTTAGTTAACTATGCCCAGAGAAAATGATTTGCCAGTATGTCTGGAGTCATTAAGCCGCGGGTTTCATCTCGATGTTTTTCTTCACCGTCAGAGCAATGTCAATTAGCGCACATTTTTTCCTAAGAAAAATCCGGCCAGGATTCAAACACATGACCTTCAGAATAAAAGTCGAGGTATAAACCACTAAGCCAACACCGCTCCTACCAGGTGCCATTGTTAGAAGTGATTTCCGAAATTTTTGATTTCTTCTTTCGGCGAACAGAGCTGTCGGTAAATAAAAGGTAGCGACTGAGAGTTTTTTCTTTGTACCGATGAATGGCAAACAGTGATTTCTATGTACAGTATGCATCATAAGTACACTATCAGTTTGCTACAATAATACTATCAAGAAGTATTGAACTTACGACCTTCATCTAGTAGACGTTACACACAAACATAAATACTTGAATTAAAAGTATTCAGGTATGATTATTATTTTCAACATGTTAGCTATGTCTTGATTTGGCCAAGTAGTAAATGCCGCCACCCGCTACATCAACCGACGTGGGTTCGATCCACGGGTAACATTGTTATAACTGTGAAAATGTCAAATCAAAAATATCAATTGTTCGACGACCCAGTTAGCACAATGATCACCATGCCGAACTGCCAAACACAGGGTTGCTGGTTCGATTCCCGCCTAAGACAAATATTTATGCTTAAATATTTGATCTGAGTGTTTCTATGTATTATAAGTATATATTTACAAAAGAAAAGTATATAAGTAGTATATCCGTTGTCTAGCACCCATAACACAAGTCTAGTTACTTAGCTTGGGGTTAGATGGCGATGTGTGTAATGTCCTGCAATATTTTTTATTTTTATATTCTTCAATGTTAAAATAGTGCTGTACAGGATTGTAAACGCTACAGTGGCGGTGACTTTTGAACGTTGATTGTAGTATTATATCGTTTGGGATTAATTCTGTAAACTGTGTCAAGCTCTGACGAATTAATCAACTGTCGATGTTCAGACGGCACTCAGAAAAGAATTCTACCGCTCGCTCGTTTCACAACGCCTGCAATCCACGAAATTAGCAACTCTTTTGTACTAAATGGGTTGTAATGAGTGTGACCTAATTATTGTGAATGTAGCTGCTTGCGACTAACTACTGGCTTCCTCTTTGAAACACGTACAAAACTGAAGTTTTATTAGGGTACCGTATAGCATAATTTTTGGGTGAATTTATATTAGGTTGTTTTCCCACGAGGATATTTTTAAGTGACTCGCTAGTCTCTCCAGAGTAGCAGCCATATTGTTTCAAATTAGTTCACTTATGTTGGAGCTGAAATGGTGTGTTTACAGATAAATAACCGTATTTAGTTTCCATATATTAACAGAAATACATTTTGATACGTAGAGGTAACGACAACTTAAATATAACTCTTTTAGGGAGTGAATAAAATCTTATGACCTGAAAACCAGTGAAAATCCGAATTTTAGGCATCGTCTGAATTAAGAGGAAGGGTACCGGGGCACTCTCCATACTAACCGTTTTGATTTTTTTTCATTTTCTAATTACCATAGAAATTAAGATTTAAAAAACAAAACATAGGGCCATGGTGCCAGTTATAAGTTTTATGCTGCAAAAATATTTGCTCTATCCAGGGAGAAAACAGTTGACTACGTTTGTATAGAGAGAGCGCCGGTACCCTTTCACCCTAACGTGTTACATCTTAGACCGCATCGTTACCTACCATCGGGTCAGATACTGGTCAAACGCTGACCGCTAAAAAAAAGAAAAAGAAGTAGGTAACCTTAACTAACGTTACTGATATTTTTTCTCTTCCACAGACGACAGTATCCGAAGAAGCAACCTCACTAGCAGGCGACCGTCAAGTCTACACCCCTTGCGGTTTCTACAAAGGCTGCAGGGTTGCCATCAAAAGGGTCGACAAACAACGCATAGACCTAACACGACCCCTCCTTCTAGAACTGAAAAGAATGAAGGACCTGGAACATGATCATTTGGCGAGATTCTTCGGCGCGTGTGTAGATCCACCTCATTGTTGTATTTTAACTGAATACTGTCCAAAGGGATCGTTGCAGGATATATTGGAAAATGAATCGATTAAACTGGATTGGATGTTCAAAGTTAGCCTTATGTGTGATATTGTTAAGGTGAGACATTCTTAGAATATTAAACTAATAGCTGCGCTACGGCATTACCTACGTTAGTGTCTCTTTGATAGTGATATTGATTTCCTACAAACGCAGAATATATTATAGTCACTCATCATATTAGCCCATACACGTCCACTGCTGGACATAGGCCTCCCCCATATGACGCCACAAACAGCGGTCCTGAGCCGCCTCCATCCACCGACTACCCGCAACCGCTACAATGTCGTCGGTCCACCGGGCAGCTGGTCTCCCAACACTCCGTTTCGCATTGCATCGTGGCCACCACTCGATAACCTTTACTCCCCAGCGGTTGTCAGCGGTTGTCGGATTTTATAGTCACTACGAACTACAAAATCAGATCTGCTTATCAATTCATAGGTCTTATTTCTGAAAATCCTTTCTTAGTGTGCCTTCGTCTTAAAAGGAACCCCCATGTGGAGTTTAGTTGTAGCTCTTGTAGTTTCAGAGATTTCTTGATGAGTATTTTTTCTATTTTTGATATATATTTAAATAGATTAACGCCCGAATACTGAAAGGCTACTTAATCTTAAGCGGCGTTTAAATTGATATTTAAGCGTAGGCTTCAATAGCAAGCATACACTTAACTTAAATTTAAACGCAACTTAAGATTAAGTAGTCTTTCAGTATTCGGGCGTAAGGCTCTGGACCGAAGTGCGTCATATGATGTGTCATTGGCTGATTTCCAGAACGTAATATTCCTGTAGATCAAAAATTTTCCTAGTTTTTGCAAACTCAGAGTTTACGTTTTAAACATTTCATACGGTACCTACTTCGGTATGCTTTTAGGAACTCGTGAATTCATAGTACCTACTTCGGAAACCAATGCGATTTAAATAACAATAGAGTCAGTCTAGCGCCATTTTGTGAAGACGCAATAGGAAATTTTCAGTCACGTTTTTTAACACCGTATTAAACCTGTACTATTGTCATTTAAATTGCATTAGACGTAGGAAAAATCGTAGTTTACTGCTTAGTCGTTATTACACCTGCACGGTAAGCTGGAAGTTGCGAGATAGAGTCTCGTCGCGGTGTTAATTTTTGAAATAGCATTTTTACTTGAAAATATTTGTACCCTGTGCTGGCTGGGGTTAGGGTGGTTGGTTGGCCAAACACTCATATTATTTTTATTTTTATTCAGTACTAATTTTGTATTTTTATTTAGGGCATGCACTATCTCCACGGCACAGATATAAGATCCCACGGAGCGCTCAAATCTAGTAACTGCGTCGTCGACTCTCGTTTTGTCCTGAAAATCACTGACTTTGGACTCCACTCGCTTAGGACATCGGAAAAGGACTCAAGAGCACATAGTTATTGGACACGTAAGTTTTAAACTTTAAGACGAGATCCTTTTTAACCCCCGACGCAAAAACGACGGGGTACGGATGAACCAATTTTTTCAAATGAAAAGTAAAGCACATATGCAAGAATTTATATTCCAGCAACTTCTACCATTGGTACAACATCAATTTTTATTTAGAAATCTTCAGATCTTTGAGCATCATAAAAAAAAAATTGTGCTTTAACCCTATAATTTTTTGTGCTTTCGTAATTGGCAGTGCGTTCCAAAAGGCACTCATCCTAACTTAGTTTTTAAGACGTTTCAATGTGAATTCATACGAATGATTTTATTATTATTACTAATAGTCTGTTGTGTCCCACTGCAGAGCAAAGGCCTCTCTACTCCCCTTCCACTAATCGCGATCTTGTGTGACAGATTGCCAATCATATTATCCATATCGTCTCGCCACCTTCGTTGGGGTCTGCCGGGTTAATCTTTTTCCGTTGGTGGGTGTCCAAAAAGTTGTAGATTTGGCCCAAAGTTCTTCCGAATGATTCTAAATAAATAAAAATATTTTTACTTTGACAATATTCTAGTTTCCGATTTAGTATTTATGATTTTTAACTGACTTCAAAAAAAGGAGGATGTTCTCAATCTAAATATAGTTTTTTTTAATGTATTTTCATGTTAAAACCGCCTGTCGTTCACATTGAGCGGATATCCCCTTAATCTTAAAATACAGCATTGAATAACTTTTAATAAATAAATAAGATTTTCGATTTTGAAGCATCTATTTGCCATAATTGAATTGCTAATGAAACCTTTCAGAGTAGAATATTGCTTTACTGACTGTTTTACTAAATAATTTGATAATACTACTGAAGTAAGGTTTAATTTAAATTGTTGGGTAATAAATTAGGTTAAGTTCTGAAAATAATTATTGTCGTGTCAAAGGTACATGTCGAAGAGTTAATAAATTTTGCTACCACAGTTTTATTATAATGTATATTATTGTATATGGAGCCCCGGATCTTTGGAGCTGAAGAAGCCAACATGCCCTTTATAATAACAAGTTTAATTGCAAAGTAATAAATAATAAAATATAAATATTGCAGGACAATCCACACATCGCCATCTAGCCCCAAGCTAAGTAACTAGACTTGTGTTATGGGTGCTAGACAACGGATATACTACTTATATATTTTTCTTTTGTAAATATATACTTATAATACATAGAAAAAAGCAGACCACAAACAAATATCTAAGCATAAATACTAGTTTGAGGCGGGAATCGAACCCGCAACCCTGTGGTTGGCCGAAACTCCGTCGCGTCAGAGGTCGTCAATAATTATTCTGTTTATGCCAAAACTGCTTTCGAACCTATAAAACAAGTTGTTAATAAATCATGTCTGCATCCAATATTACACGAGTCCCCATAAAAAGACAAAGTTTTCAAGTCAATTACGAAATAAAAACAAAATCTGAGTTCGTAAAGTGCTCTTGTTTACGTTTAACGAAGTTCCGATGACATAATTTGATAAAAACTTTAGTTCCGCTTTTTTTAGCGAAGACGTATGACTGGTATTTGCTTATTTTTACTGACCAAAATACGAGGTTTAGACTTCTACACTAATATTAGAAAAAGGAAATATTATTTTGTTTGTTTGTAACGAATAGGCTCCGAAACTACTGGATCGATTTTGATGAAACT
This sequence comes from Idaea straminata, assembly GCA_951213275.1. NCBI lineage: Eukaryota > Metazoa > Arthropoda > Insecta > Lepidoptera > Geometridae > Idaea > Idaea straminata. Next base: position 3,837,069 of record OX577862.1, read on the forward strand.
TGGTATGAGGATACATTGATTCATTAGAAATAACATAGGCTACTTTTTATCAAGATATTCATACGGGATCGGGAGTTATTTATACTAATATTATAAAGCTGAAGAGTTTATTTGTTTGTTTGTTTGAACTCGCTAATCTCAGGAACTTCCGGTTCGAATTGAAATAATATTTTTGTGATAGATAGTCCATTTATCGTGGAAGGCTATAGGCTACTTTTTATTTTGATAATCCCATGGAATCGGGACTTACGCGGGTGAAACCGCGGGGCGCAGCTAGTATATTATAAAAAGAAAATATTTGATTGTTTGTTTGGACTAGGCTCCGAAACTACCGGACCGATTTTGATGAAACTTGGTATGAGAATTGATTCATTGGAAGTATTATAAATAGGCTACATTTTATCGGATCGGGTGTTATTTTGATGAAACTTGGTATGAGAATTGATTCATTGGAAGTATTATAGGCTACATTTTATCGGATCGGGAGTTATTCGGGTGAAATCGTGTAGCGCTGCTATTTAATATTTTCCTAAATCAAAATTATATCATTGTTTGTTCGTTCGGGGCAATATTTATTCTGCCACCGTTTTTTACACTAGGTATATTTTATTCAATTGTAGTTACCATATTCTATAAAGACAAGTGAATTGCCAAACTTAATACTAAATAGATTACAATTTATAATTTAGTCAGTAGAATATTATATTTTATTATAAAAATTAAGTGTCCTAGGTATAATTGTTTGTTTTTTTTTTCAGAAAAAATACTTATGATGACCATTTATAATCGGTCATATTATGATCGTTTCTGGTCAGGACATTCAATTATTTAAATTTACATGAAAGATCGACGAATGACGGCAAAACTGCCAATCCGGTCAATATGTTTAAAACAAAGACTTTTTATTAGTCCCTTCTTAAAACCTGTTTATTCTCAGGTTTACTATGGACATCACCAGAACTGCTTCGAATGTCGGAACTTCCAGCGGAAGGCACACAAAAGGGAGACGTTTATTCCTTCGGCATCATTATGCATGAGATTGTGAACCGACAGGGAGTTTTCTGGCTCGGACCTGGCCTTGAGATGTCGCCTAAAGGTTAGTCTAAAACAGTATTTCCCAATTAGTGGTACTTGTACCCTTGGGGGGTACGCGAGTAGCATGAAAGTTTACGTGAGGTAATCAAAAATGTATTCGGACAGTATTATTACAATATGTTTCTAGGGGTTTTAATACAAAAGAGGGTTGTTCTTGACGTCTAGGTTTCGTTTGAAGTTTTTGTGTGAAACAGCTGATTGTAAAATGTAAAATTTCCCTCAGAATTTTCGAAAATAACTTCGAATTGCCAAAAATCGTAGAAAACATTGTTCGCCTAGACGTTTAGAACAACCCCCTTTCGTATTAAAACACCTTCACTGAAATACATTGTATACCTATGCATTTCATTTTGAACTAGCTCTTCTCGCTGGAGGCCTCGTTCGCGTGGCCAACAAGATACAATTTACAAAAAACATCCTACTACATTCATGTCTCCAGGACCAGCGGTTTATTGTGTGCGTTAATGTATTAGTTAGCCAGTCAGAACTTTGATTTAATTTTTTAGAATATAATACCACCAGGTATTCGATGAGAAACTATTAGATTAACTAGAATCCTAAATACTGACAGACAGACATTACGCCAAGCTAGTGATTGCAGATAACTGAATAAGAGAAATCATAACATTCAAAACAATAATAATTGGCCAGCAGAGTTAAATTTTCGCATGGATTCACCTGCTTCGTTGATGATTTTATGAGATCTTAAAATTATAGTAAAAGAATATTTCTTAATGGGTGAAACTGATGGCCACACGTACCTAAAAATACGGCGTGGGATGGCCTCCGTCTAGGTGGACAAATTACTTATGGTTGCGGGAAGCCGTTGGATGCAGAGAGCATGCGACCGATTGCTCTGCGAAGTATTTGGGGGAGGCCTATGTTCAGCAGTGGATATCCTGTGGCTGATAGGATGATGATGAATGATACTCTATACTCTTTTTCTTTTTTGCTATTACCGACTTTAAGTGTGGTCGGATTTCCTAATTTGTCGGCATCTGGATACCCTGTCTAAGGTTGTCGGGTCTGATAGGCTTTCTTCAGCAGACGGATCATGCTGGTCTACCATATCGACGGATCACTCTGTTATTGACCTCAAAAATCTAAAAAATATATTTCTCTTACAGATACAATAGAAACAATAATAGCAAACGGGCTCCGACCAAACACATCATACCAACGATCATCCTTAGAGGTAGAAGATTCAACGGAATTAATGAGACGATGTTGGGCCGAAGATCCCAGTGAAAGACCGGACTTTGCCCATCTGAAGTCAGCTGTGAGGAGGCTCAACAAGTAATGTTTTTGTACTGTTTTTTGAGCAAGGTTACTTTTCTGATAAATTTATGAACACCTGCATTCACACAAAAGTGCCATGTTCCGGTACCGTCACTAAACGTCACGCGTCTCGTATTTGTTTAATAATAATATCGCTGATCTAGGATATTGTTATGTTGACGAGTGACGAATAGAAGACTTATACAAAGGAAAAAAATCTCAATTTTTCATCGTTTTCTTAAGACGTTATCACGTAAAATTATCAACCTTTTTTTATTAATATCGGTTATTATTATTTCTTTTGCATCTTTTTTCTACTATTCAACTTTCTAACACCTTATTTAATTATTTCCTATCTTGTCCAATTTTTTTATTTTTTTATTAATTGCAATTTGTTGATCATGGCTTAGATTACTCAAATACCCATATCACATACTGTAGTCACAATTGTTGCAAATCTTTTTAATCTTGTGACTTTTTTGAAATAGCCAAATTGTTTATAAACAACCACTACCCCATTGTTAGTTACCTATACGGCTGAACCGAGTTTTATGATTTTTTTGTGTATATTCGTTATCCCTGAGAATCGAACAACATATATTTTTAAGCTATTGCATAGCTTTTATCGCGGGCTTTGAGCGCGGCGACCGAATCAAGAAATTCGGTAACGAAAATAAAACCTAACACCCCCCACTCCGCCTACCATGTAGCTCGGACGTGTGTGCGTTCGCTTTACGTGTATGTAGGTATATGGTACGACTGTACGAAGCTCGCACGATGCAGATTTTTTTTTGAAATTGGCATTAACGACTAGTAAATTAATATAAATTGACTTCATTGAACAAAAAAATATGTTATTAATCACTTTCATAATAATTTTCAATTTCAATCAACTTTTTGAATGCTTCAGGCACGGTTCCGCCTAATCTTTGTTAACTAGTATCAGCTTATTACCCCCTGTAGAATAGCAATCAAACCCTTGCGGGGGTAATTACCCCCAGTTTAGGAACCGTGGTGTTAGTCACTGTCTTTCGTAAATGAAAAGGTATTTAATTCTTAACATGTCCCGCTTTCATATTCTCGGTAGAAAAGCTTTTGTCTCATTAAAATTGACATCCCTAAAACAAATATTGTGTTCTGGAAAATTTAATTTACCGTAGAACAGGGGGTGGAAAATGTTTGAGATCTCTTTTATCTGTGTTGCGTGGGGGGTTCCTTTAGGTCAGTTTAAAAGATTCGCTTTGAAGATGGAATCCACGTAATTACAAGGTTAAAATGTGTTTGTTTGTAAAATATTTTCTTATTAAATAAAGTACTGTCGATTTGTAACAATTTATCGCCCACTTGGAATTTCGTTATTAAAAAAGTATATAAAATTATTAGGTTATTTTTCTGTTTTTTTTTATTAAGCGCTGTAGATATCCGGGTTCTATTCCTAGGGCAAAACAAAATTGGGCAAAACAAGTAATTGATTCACAAAGAGATTATTTGACTCTTGTACAATTTGATTCAGATAAATAAAAATACATGATATTTTTCTCACATCTTTAACAATTATCGTCAAATTGATGTTGTCACATGAAAATGAGTTTAGTTGTTTTTGTGTTGTTTGTCTGTCCGTCTAAACGCGATAGGGGATTAATTTGTTTTATATTATACGCTAGCAGCTCTCAATCCCGTGGGAATATCGCGAAAAGTCAGTCAAGTAGTTTCAGAGCTTTTTCGTTACAAACAAAAAAAAACAAAAAATCTTTCCTTTTTAAAATAATAGTGTAGAAGTGTAGATAGAAGAAAATATAGAAATACCTATATTTATCATTTATCTTAACTCGTATTTGTCAACAGAAGTCAAGAAAGTAGCAACATATTGGACAATTTGCTGTCCCGTATGGAACAATATGCTAACAACTTAGAGTACCTAGTTAGCGAACGAACACAAGACTACTTGGAAGAAAAGAAGAAATGCGAAGAATTGCTCTACCAGCTGTTACCTAAGTAAGTACTCGAGTTTCAGCTGCATAAGTTCGAAAAATATTTGTGTTTTATGACGAGTTCTTTCCTATGGACACGGTCGAATAAACTGAGGGGGTTGGAATAGTTTCATCTAATACGAGTATTATGTACCAAGCACTACATCTTGATTAGGAGATTTGTGTTTTATGACGAGTTCTTTCCTATGGACATGGTCGAATAAACTGAGGGGGTTGGAATAGTTTCATCTAATACGAGTATTATGTACCAAGCACTACATCTTGATTAGGAGATTTGTGTTTTATGACGAGTTCTTTCCTATGGACACGGTCGAATAAACTGAGGGGTTGTAATAGTTTCATCTAATACGAGTATTATGTACCAAGCACTACATCTTGATTAGGAGATTTGTGTTTTATGACGAGTTCTTTCCTATGGACATGGTCGAATAAACTGAGGGGGTTGGAATAGTTTCATCTAATACGAGTATTATGTACCAAGTACTACATCTTGATTAGGAGATTTGTGTTTTATGACGAGTTCTTTCCTATGGACACGGTCGAATAAACTGAGGGGTTGTAATAGTTTCATCTAATACGAGTATTATGTACCAAGCACTACATCTTGATTAGGAGATTTGTGTTTTATGACGAGTTCTTTCCTATGGACATGGTCGAATAAACTGAGGGGGTTGGAATAGTTTCATCTAATACGAGTATTATGTACCAAGCACTACATCTTGATTAAAAGAAAGCAAATATACACATAATTTAAGTCTGCAGATAGATAACTTGCAAGGATAAAGTTGAAATTTATTTCTTGTTATTTTAGTTATTTTGTTTTATTTGGCTTACTCCCATCGGCCCCGCTAGTTCTCCCCCGTCAACGGGGCAGATGTGAAAAAGAGTTTAATCGGCCCCGCTAGCGTCGTCGTCGGCGTTCAGCAGCGAATGGGAGTAATTCCGGTTCACGATGAACCGTTTTTTGACAATTTAATTTTTAAGTAATTCTGTAAATGTTTTTTTACATGACGTTTAATTTAATTTACAATTTGTATATTTCTTTAATGTATGACGATACCGTTGGGAAAAACTAGTTTAAAATAATAATAATAAATAAAGGACGTTTAATTTTAATTAGAAATCTAAATAGTACTGTTTACTTTTCTTGTTGAAAAAAATTAACATTTAATGCGATTTGACTCTTAATTCTGTTTGAAGAAAGAACAGCCTGTACGTACAAAGAGCTTTTCACTTAAGAGCTTTTTAATTAACTTTTTATCTTACGAACGTCAGTGTTTTTGTTTTAAGTCTAACGATTGAGCTTTTCCTCAACCGGAAGTTGACGTCGACATATTAACTTAGCTATAGAGCATAATTGTGCAGGAAATACTCCTCTAGTAAATATTGGACACGTCTATGCCTCATTATTATTCATCACTACTTAGCATTTGACTCGACCTATGTTTAAAAATGTTTCAAATTATTCAGGAAAAAAATGTTTAAGTTAGTTAAATATTAAAATTTATTGCAACAACAAACTCTTAGTAAAGAGAGAAATTTAGATATAACAAAAACAATGAACTATAAATAGAAAATATCAAACACGGATACCCACGACGCATTGTTACTCCCATGGAATCAGTGTATATACCAAGTTTCATCAAAATCGGTTTCGGAGGCTATTCGTTACAAACAGAAAAACAAACAAAATCTTTTTGACGTGATAACGTCTATTATATCCATGAACACCGGCAGCACTCATAAAAAATATGACATCATTGCCCACGTTACCGGTGACGTCATCGTTCAAGTTACCGGTGACGTCATCGTTCAAGTTACCGCTCACGTTCCGTTATTGACTAGGTAATTAACAGACAATCATTTGTCAAATCTCAAGTCTCGAATCGGAAAAAAAGGAAAAAAAATGGAAAACAAAAAAAAAAAAGAACACTATTTTTCATCGTTTTCATAGGACGTTATGACGTCCATAAACCGACTTTACAGACAACCATTTTCTCTTTATAATATTAGTGTAGAAGTGTAGACATATTAACTCCAATCGTTAAGCTCCGATTTTCATTTCAGATCAGTGGCATCGCAATTAATAAACGGCCAGTCAGTCGTTGCGGAAACCTTCGAACAAGTAACAATATATTTCTCTGATATAGTTGGCTTCACAGCATTATCTGCTTCGTCGACTCCGATGCAAGTTGTCGATTTACTAAACGATTTATACACGTGTTTTGATTCCATTGTCGAGAATTATGATGTTTATAAGGTGAGTTGTTATTTTACACAGTTATAAATAGCTATTAATTGAAAATTTTAAACTTTAGAATAAGAATCCAGTCAAAAAACGGTGTGTGCTTATAATAGTCATTCGAAATTCCGTTCCATAATGTCTTTCTTAAGCGTAAAGGGTACCGGAGGCCCTTATTTTTGTTGCATAAAACTTGTAACTGCCATGACGATGCCCCTATGTTTTTTTATTTATTTTTAAATCTTAATTTCTATGATAATTAAAAAAATGAAAAAACTGAAACATACGGGCATAGTCATGGCAGTAATATGGCACAAATATAATTGTGCTAGTGTCATTATCCAGGGAGGAAACAATTGACTACGTTTGCATGGAGAGAGCGCCGGTACCCTTTACCTTAATAGAGTTGCGAACCCCAAAAAAAACACGTAAAAAAAAGAATAAAAGACTCTTTTCAATTTCTTGATATAACATTTTTGAGTAAAAAATATTATTAACATTTGTGGCTTGTAATTTACGTATACACAGTTAATTTTGATAAATTAATGTTCATTGATAAATAATAAAAAAAATCACAAGAACAATGTTGCAAAAAATAGTTTGTTTTAAAAATTTGAATTCTAATGTTTTTTTTTTCTAATTTTCCATTCCTAGGTGGAAACAATAGGAGACGCCTACATGGTAGTGTCAGGTCTACCAGAACGCAACGGAACGCGACACGCGGCCGAGATCTCAAGAATGGCGTTAGCTCTACTCGATGCGGTCAGACGATTCAAGATAAGGCACAGACCGCACGATCAGCTCAGACTGAGGATCGGATTGCATTCTGGTAAGTTAAGCAACATTTACTACGACATAGTAACCCCACGAAGAAATTGCCCGGTGTCGACTGTGGCCGTAAATCTTGGACTCGATTGAACCGATTTCGTTCTAACCACGGGAAAACTAACTACCACCTCCATAAACGGGGACTAAGAGTGTCACCAAGGTGCAAACACAGGGTTGAGGGTTCGATTCCTGCCTCTGACAAGTATTTATGGTTAGATATTTGTCTGTGGTCTGGTTGTTTCTATGTATTATAAGTATGTACTTACAAAAGAAAAGTATATAAGTAGTATATCCGTTGTCTAACACCCATAACACAAGTCTACTTACTTAGTTTAGGGCTACATGGCGATGTGTGGAATGTCTTGCAATATTTATTTATTTTTTTGGGGCGCGTGCTATATATTAGGCCGCATCATCTTCTACTTTCAGGCGGATGTGAGAATGGTCAATATATCATTTGTAAAAAACAAAACCCCATGAGTTTCTTGTGCCTTATTCTCATTGGTGGGCACGTTCCGAAGGCACACTGCCTTACTAGTTTTATGTTTAATGTGATTTCATGCAAATGACATGATTCCAAGTGCATAAAGAATTTTGAGTTATGGTACATCTCGCCTACGAAAAAACTGGTCTGTGGCAAATGTCCACTTTTTAAAATGAGTATGGTTAGATTAGTCCCGACCAGTTTGACTTCGAAATCATTAGACCATTCATGATGATACGTATTCTTTAAAAAGGCCCATATATGTTGTGTCTTCAGCCGCAAAGTATGCGAACAGACTTATTCTTAGACTAATCTACGTCTTTCATACATAAATCAAAGACTGCATTGTCTGTGAAGCATACATGATTCTCGTGTCATGTTGGATTAGCATATCTTGAGGATAGGGTTTTATGTGCCTTCCAGCTATTTGTTTAGAATTTCAAATCAGGATGTGCATTTTATTATAGATTTAGACGTATGTGGGTTCAGTTTTAAGGAAAATTTCCTTCTTGGAACAAAATCACACGAAAGAAAGAGTATGTATTTATTATACATTGAAAATTCATTTAAATTTAAAACCGATCAAGTCCGAGTCGGAGTCGCGCTTGAAGGGTTCCGTACCATTATATTATGTTTTTAGTATTTGTTGTTATAGCGGCAACAGAAGTGAAAATTTCAACTGTCTAGCTATTACGGTTCATTAGATACCCTGGTGACAGACAGACGAACAGACGGACAGTGAAATCTTAGTAAAAGGGTTCCGTTTTTACCCTTTGAGTACAGAACCCTAAAACAACATTTTTGTAGTGCCCGTTTCTAGTTTACGTCAATCCATTAGGAGTTTTCTGTATTGCCTACCTACACATATTCTTTGAAGCTTTGTAGAAACGTAATGGCATTCTTGTAGGGATGATTCTCATTAGACCGGGCCGTGCTCGGGGAGGGCCGTGTACGTGGCCCAGACGGGGCACGAATTTGAAATGTTACATACATCACTATCACTGCATAGTATAAAACAAAGTCGCTTATCGCTGTCTGTCACTGTATTCTTAGATCATTAAAACTACGCAACGGATTTTGATGCGGTTTTCTTTAATAGACAAACTGATTCAAGAGGAAAGGTTTAAGTATAACGAAAAACCAAACTACCACGCGTACAAAGTCGTGGGCAATAGCTTGCTTTGTATAAGTCAATTTGTATAACACTATGCATAATTCATATCCCGTCCGTGCTCGGACGACGCTCGTCTGCTCCACGGATCCGACCTACCTCCGATCGCCGTAACTTATGACGAATTAGTTGAGTGCACGTCCAGTTGACGCATACGTCACGTGCACGCAAACAATAATCGGTATTGCCGTAAAATTAAGCTACGCGTAACCGTTACATTAACTGCACGTATACTTCACCTACGCGCATCCTACGCATTGAAACAAGCTGTTGCCGTAATTTTGGACTTATCTTCCTAGGTGACAATTAATTTGACATTTTTGTCACACCAAAATTTACCGCGATACCGTTTGTGTGCGATACAAAAGACGCGGGCAATACAGCGAGCGCGCGACGTTTAGGTTTGCGTAACGTGTGCGTCTTAAGAAATTACGGTAATACGAAATCTATAGTTATGACGCAAACTCAGTCAAGACGCGCTGCATAAGAATACGGCGATCAGTCCGCAGGCCGTGCCCGGGGCGTGTCGTGTACGTAACCCGGAACACGAATTTGAAACGATTTGATACATTTTATATAACACCGTTCATGACCCGTGTCCCGTCCGTGCCCGGACGACGCTCGTCTGCTCTACGAATCCGACCCGTCCCCTCGGCGGCTGATAACCCGGTTTAATATAAACTAACGTACAGTACGAACGGCCTCCGCTCCGGACTTGGCCCGGACACAGGTCTAATGAGAATCATCCTTTTATAAATTGTAATCATATTTAAATACCTTTACCTAAAAGTAAATACCTACCTCAGTTGGAAAACTTAACTCATATCTGATAAGTTGTTCTCGTTCGAGCTTTCTCTTTTACCTTTATTCTCATTTCAAAAGTTTGAATAGGTACATCAATAAGATCAAGTTTCATTGACTTGTTATGAATGAGTCTTAGTCTAAAGGCAAACGCGCCGACTAAATGGTCGGCCGATACCTCGCCGGCTATCACTTTCAAGGCGAACAAAAGAAACAATTCAATTGAATATTGTGAATAAGAACTATTATAATATGTAATTGAATAACAATTCGTCTTTCTTCATTTTGATCGTCTTTTGTTAAGTTTTCGATCGCCTTTTGTTTTCGTTTTGATCGTCCATTGCTTATTTTTTCGATCGTCTTTTTTGATTGATTTTAATTTCGATCGCTTTATGTTTTATCGATTGTCTTTTATTTTTGTTTATCTTGGACTACGGGATTCGATGAGATTGGAAAAATCTTAACAGCTATTAGGCTCCCTTGAGGGATCATAAGGGATTCGCAAGGTCCTTGAACCTATTTTAAATTAGTTCTTATCGGTCCCCTTTGTTCTTGAGAGAACATAGGGGATCCGCAAGACCTTTCGACATGATTTTAAATTAGTTTTTATCGGTCCCAATGAGAGTGAAAATCTCTCAACTGGGGCTCCGTTGAAAGAACCGTTGAGTGTCAACATAAAAAAAAACCTATGTCGAAATGTTACAAAGGGCGGCCTATCGGCTAATATTAAGCCTACGCTGCGTTCGTCCTTATTTAGGTAAATAAGTAGGTATCACAAACATTTTCACGCTCAGATTTTGAATACAAATCGCTCCTTTTGTAACCAAAATACGTGGTATCAATCCCAATTTGTAACCAATAATTTTTTTTATCGTAAATGAAATAATACCAAAATGTTTCTGAATTTCAATTTAACTCGATATTTTAAATGAACATACCTACAAAAAAGCCATTAAACGGTGAAAAGAAACGTGAAATTGTATACAGGGGTTCATTCAGATTAAAAAATTCCTAAGGAAAACCGCTACGTGGATGTACCCATAAATTATTCTACGTCAAGTCCCGTCTTTATACCAAACTTTATAACAAAATTATCTAAATTTGGGATGAAACTTGTTAAATTTTCTATTGTATCATCAACCACTATCCTATGAGATGTGGGAGACCGCTGTCAAAACTTACTTAATCTTCTATACATATAAAATTCTTTGTCCTGAATGACTGACTGACGGATCAACGCACAACCTAGACCGCTGATCTGATTGGAGGGTATGTTCTTTGTGTGACGTAGGCATCCGATAAGAAAGGATTTTCTGTAATTAGTAAGAAGTAAGTATGGGACAACGCGATTCCTCGGTCCATTTCCGACTTCTACGCGGACGAAGTCGCGGGCAAAAGCTAGTACTCAATATAATTATAATACAGTGAAACTTGGTTAAGTGGGACCTGGATAAGTGAGAAACCTCCATAACTGGAACTCATGCCGAGGTCCCAACACTTTGGCACTGAATTACCTCTGTTAGTGGGACGAGGTAAGCCTCTATATCTGGGATTTGATCTTTCGATTTATCATCATAGTTACCTCTATAACTGAGACTTTATTTGCATAAACCTCTGTAACTGAGATAACATTGTTTGTTTACTCATTCTTATTCTACCCACAAATTCCACATGTAATTCCAAGTACGTAACTAATTTTGAGCTTCAATTACCTTCAGTTTTAGTTTTGCTTTACTATCATACAGATGTTTATTTGAGAAATGCCAAAACGAAAGCTACAATCGTTATCATTACGTGAAAAACTGAAGTTAATATCCGTTTATGAAGGTGGGAAGACACGCGAACAAGTTTGTGCCGAATTTAATGTGCCAAAATCTACTCTTTGTAGAATAATTCAGAGTAAACATAAAATTGAATCACAATGTTCTGAAGGACAAGGAAAACTAAAACGTGTACGTTTATCAGAATATCCTGAACTCTATAACTGAAATAACCTGTATTCTCACCTCTATTAATGGAACCCTCTGTAAATGAGACAGATATTTATTTATACCTGTATATCTGAGACACTGGGTAAGTGGAATACCTCTATAAGTGAAACGACATTGCAGGTCCCTTGATGTCTCACTTAACCAGGTTTCACTGTAGTAAGTAAATAAATACTGCAGGACATTCCACACATCGCCATCTAGCCCCAAGCTAAGTAACTAGGCTTGTGTTATGGGGGCTCGACAACGGATATACTACTTATATACTTTTTATTTTGTGAACAACCAGACCACAGACAAATATCTAAGAATAATACTTGTCTGAGGCGGGAATTGAACCCTGTGGTTCCTAGTCCGGCATGGTGACCATTGTGGGTCGTCAACTATCCTACGAAATGTCAAAACTTACTAAATTTTAATAGTAAGTAATAATTTGTTAGGGAGATAGGCCGTCGTCTGAGGGACCGAGGGATTGACTAGAGCTCCGGATCGGTTTTGGTGCAAAGGTTAACAGTAATATTTTCATTTTTTCTAAAAGTAAAGTAAATAATGAACAACTTGCTTTGTAATACATCAAAGTGTGACATTACGAAGATTTTGACTGAGGGCGTTACTGGCACTGAATTCGAGGTCAAAGCTTGGCTAAGAGAAACGTTCATTTATTAGGAGTACCAGCTATACCGAAGATGCATTGAACATCGATGTCGCACAAGTAGATTCGGATTACGGCACGAGCGAGACGCCGCGCGTTGACCTTGATTTGACCAATTACGACGTCTTCAAGTCTAGTGTGAATAGGTACCGTCTACGCGAGCATGCTACATCCTGTAACTCATCTCCGTTTCTCATCAGGTGAGATGAAGGCAAACGCAAGCTTATTTTGCGTAAAAAACATAAACATGTTTCGGGATACTCGACCTTCTTTTTTTCAACTTATTTTTCAGAAATGTGTAATAATGTGTATAGAAGATATATACTACATCTATGTGGAAGATTAGTTTCTATTACGGATTTTCGTTTCACGTTTTCGTAACGCGTAACATTTTGTCTCGGCTAGGTTCACCAACCAGCGATAAGGATTTTCCTTCCGAAAAAACGTGCGTGTGCCTCTATTTCCATAAATGTTTGTTTTACGTGACATCGATGTGCGATGTGTGATATGCGATGTATCTTCGACATAGCGTCTCGTAATACTTCTTGCACTAAACACAATATCACTTTCCTGACTCGACCTAGCTTTTAGGATGTAATGTGATATGATTTTCTGCCAAAAATATTACAAGTTAATGGAATCTGGATGCTAAGTATTTGCTGCAAAGTATATTACTAAACATACTTATATTATACGAGTACCTATAACTTGGTTGTGTTTTCTATCTATACTAATATTATAATAGCTGAAGAGTATGTTTGTTTGTTTGAACGCGCTCTGGAACTACTAGTTCGAATTGAATAATTATTTTTGCGTTGGATAGGAAAAGTATTGAGAAAGGCTATATAACATCGCGCTGCGACCAATATGAGCGAAGAATCAGTGGGAAATGTGAAAAAAAAAACAGGGAAAATTATTCATCTTTGAGGGCTTCCGTTGTTTGCTTGAACGCGTTGTACTCAGGAACTGCTTGATCGAATTGAAATAAATCTTATTGTGTTGGGTAGTCCATTTGTCGAGGAAGGCTTTAAGTTTCACACCATTACGCTGCGACTAATAGTGCGCTGCGTAAATTTAATTGTTTGCATTGAATAGGCGCCGAAACTACTGGACCGATTTCGATGAAACTTGGTATGAGGGTACATTGATTCAATGATAGTAACATGGGCTACTTGTAATCCCGATATTCCCACGAGATCGGGAATTACGCGGGAGAAACCGAGGGGCACAGCTAGTCAATATTATAATAACCAGCAGACCATTGAGACTCTTCCAAAGATACCTCATTTGTTAAATTATAGTAATTAGTTTTAAAGTTACATGGGAACAGATAAACATACATAGATACGAGTCAAAAACATAAACGCTCCCTTTTGGGCATCGCCGTAGTCGGGTAAAAACAAAGTTTCGCTGCTACGACTGTCTGTCTAAATAAGTTCATAAAAAGTAGCCTATGTGTTACTCCAGGTCTCTATCTATCTACATAACGACTTTCATCGCAATCGGTTTAGTGGTTTCTGGCGTGATGGAGTAACAAACATACATACACACACACACACAAACTTTCATAGGTACTGAAGACATTCTTAAACCAGCCGCTCCACAATGGGTCTGCAATTGTGCAGCCGACCGTATATACATCTACTACAAATATTTAATTAGGTATAAGAAATTTCCACATTGATTTCTAACGACCAGCAACAAGCTAAAATTTGAAATTAACATAATTAAACACCTAATATTTAAATGAAATCATATCCAATTTTTGTGAAAAAAAAAATATCTTTTTCACTCAATTATTTCATGTTCTCATACATGAAATAATTGAGGCTTTGAAAGATTAATTTTCAATAATGAAAATACTGAGAAGCGTAGCTTTTCCTCTCTTTGCTGTTTAAATATTATAATATAATGAATATTATAATTCTGCCGTCGGTTATGTCTACTTATTAATTATGAAGCGAATATTATTATTAATTTCATATTATCTTGCGATTAATTAACTTCTTGTAACTAGGGCCAATTACTTTGTAAATTTCATGAGCTTTTATCAAATTATATTAATTTTATACGTAAACTAGCTTTTGCCCGCGACTTCATCCGCGTAGGAGTCGAAAATTGACCAAGGAATCACGTTGTCCCATACAAACTTTGCTCCCCTTGTTCAACCCCTTAGGGGTAGAATTTCGGAAAATCCTTTTCACACAAAGAAAGGGTGTATTCTTTGTGTGAAAAGGATTTTCCGAAATTCTACCCCTAAGGGGTTGAACAAGGGGAGCAAGCTTCAGGTCTCTACGATCAGCGGTTTAGGCTGTGCGTTGATCCATCAGTCAGTGAGTCAGTCATTCAGGACAAAGAATTTTATATGTATAGATAATTAGGAGATAAATTAAATATTGAACTGGAAAATAATTATGGATTTTCTTGAAAATACCGATGTAGATTTAATACAAATGCTTTGAAATATTAAGCGGAAGATTAAAAAAATGAGGTACTTCTTTTGATTTGCCATACTATGTTTATTTGGAATTTTTGTCTAATACTATCGATTAATACAAAAATATTCAATACTAGCTGCGCCCCGCGGTTTCATCCGCATAAATCCGGATCCCGTGGGAATATTGGGATAAAAAGTAGCCTATGTGTTATTCCAGGTCTCAAGCTATCTAGATACCGAGTTTCATCGCAATCGATGCAGTAATTTTTGCGTAAAGGAGTAACAAACATACACAGACACAAACATTCACATTTATGGTATTAGTAGGTTTTTTTTTGGAAAATAACAGCTTCGGTTCCTTATATAATGATTTAGCAAAAATTTTATGTTGCACTTTTATTTTTTGTCAAAATTGGGCACGCAACTCTTTTAGGCATTTTTCGCTATCTTTTATAGTTTATGATATAGCCCTGAAGGCCCATGTGAAAATCTCACCCTGTCGGCACAATGGTCACCATGCCAGACTACCAAACACAGGGTTGCGGGTTCTATTCCCGCCACAGAGAAGTATTTATGCTTAGATATTTGTCTGTGGTCTGGTTGTTTATATGTATTATAAGTATAATTTACAAAAAAAACTAAATAAGTGTATATCCGTTGTCTAGCACCTATTATACAAGTCTAGTTACTTAGCTTGGGGCTAAATGGCGATGTGTGGAATGTCCTGCAATATTTATTTATTTACATCTGTGACGGGCTTTACGTGTAAAAATACAAAACACATCATATCTTTGCACGCATACAGGCTTCTAATCTCCAAAAAACACCTCGACAAGAAAATTTTCACGTTTGTACAAACAAAAATAACCTAGCACCATATATTTGTATTCGGGTAATGAGCAATGTTCCGAATGTAAATGATTCAGACCTTTTCTTCGCTCGGTAACATTTGTGGAACTATGGGTTGAATTTTGAAGTGGGTACGAAACATTAAGCGTCTAGAACACGGTCAAACGGAGCCGCAAGCCGTTGATATTCGATCGTCTTTTGTTTCAATTACGATCATCATTTCATTACCATCATCATTAAGCTACCGACTGCCCCCCAATTGCCATAAATTATGACGCGTTAGTCGAGTGCACGTCCAGTTGACGCATACGTCACGTGCACGCAAACAATAATCGGTATTGCCGTAAAACGAAGCTACGCGTAACCGTTACTTTAACTGCACGTCTACTTCACCTACGCGTGAAACAAGCCGTACAAATTTTTTGACTTATCTTCCTAGGTTACAATTAATTTGTCATTTATGTCATGTCAAAATTTAGCGCGATATGGTGAGCGTACGAGGTTTGCGTGACGTGTGCGTCGTAAAAAATTAAGGCACGACGAAATCTATAGTTATGACGCAAACGCAGTCAAGACGCGCTGCATAAGAATACGGAGATAGGCCCGCTGGTTTTTACATAAAACTATTTTTTATCACAGTTGCTCATAAAGTGGATCTTAGTAACTTAGGCTTTTAGGCTCATAATCCAACATATTATGCACGCGTGCGTTTTACATTGCCAACCTAGTGCTATAAAGTTATCCCGATAAGTTAAATACGTATCTTACTACTAATTACATGTTAGGTAGGTGAAACATTCTTAATTTATCTGGGTTATAAAAAAGGTAGGTACCAAAGAGTTTTTTAGCTAGCAAAAATGGTTGTCTCTAAAGTCGGTTTCCGAACGAAAATTTTATGTGATAATATGACTTAGAAAACGATTAAAAATTGAGTTGTTTATTTTTGTTTTTTCTTTACTTAAATATATTGTTTTTCCGTACCATTGTATTTTGTTCTTAACCCCCGACGCAAAAACAAATAGAAAAATCCCTAAAAAATATTGTATGTCAGACGAGGCTGTATAGGTTAAAAGTTTTTAGCCTGGCCTTTCCGGAGCATAATTAACAACAAAATATTGCCTTAAAAAATGTAAACATAGACTTATCACAAATATTATTTGATGACTATTGGGAACTGGAACAAAAAAGTCGTCGTCCCCCACTGGAAGCCATAGGGAATGTTTAAAATCCGTGTAAATCCGTGTCGCTGTCCACTACCGGTGGCGAATGGAAATAATTTAGAAAGCTGTGTCGATAAAAGCATAACGTGCCTTCTATGCCTCGGAATCGTACGTTAAGGCAAAGTTAAATCCTAATCTATACATATAAAAATCTTTGTCCTGACTGAATGACGGATCAATGCACAGCCTAAACCGCTGATCGTAGAGACCTGAAACTTGGAGGGTGTGTTCTTTGTGTGCCGTAGGCATCCGATAAATAAAATAAATAAATATTGCAGGACATTCCATACATCGCCATCTAGCCCCAAACTAAGTAACTAGACTAGTGTTATAGGTGCTAGACAACGGATATACTACTTATGTACTTTTCTTTTGTAAATATATACTTACAATACATAGAAACAACCAGACCACAGACAAATATCTAAGCATAGATACTTGCCTGAGGCGAGAATCGAACCCGCAACCCTGTGTTTGGCAGTCTGGCATGGTGACCATTGTGCCAACTGGGTCGTCGCATAGATAGGATTTTCTGAAATTCAACTCCTAGGGGGTAAAAAGGGGGGAAAAGTTTGTATATTAAATATAAGGATAGGTATTTATTTATTGTATGTATATTATAAAGTATAAAAGTATCCGTTATCTGGCCAGTCTAGTTACATAGCTTGGAGCTGTTTGTAATGCCTTGCAATATTTATTTAGGTATTTGTAACGTTTGATCGTATTTAAGCCACGTTTTATTTAGTACAAAATAGCGAAACATTTACGTGAATGGTTCACAAATATCGCTTACCCGAGAAACAACACGGTCGTTTTCATTACCTACAATGACGACAAGATAACAACTGAGGAACAAAGCAATTATTTCGATGGAACAAAGACCAAAATGTCCATTTGTAATATCGAAATGAATGACGTGACTTAGAAATCTTCGTTCCTAAATAAAAGATAATTTGAATTACATTTAAAAACCAGCTGTACTTTAATGTGTAAAAAAGCGCGTACGCGAAAGGTTGCCTGGAAGAAATCGCTTTCAGCGATAAGGCCACCCATTTGTGCAACTTATACTTTCTAGCTATTACTTTACTTTGTGTATATCGTGTTCTGTTTTTACCTGTGTTGTAAAATAGTAATATAAGTGTGGTAAATTGATCTTTGCATAGAGTCGATTGTTAAAGAAGCCAAGATGCAAATATCAATTCCACACGTATATCGTACGACGTTTTTTATCACAGTTGCGAATAAAAGAAAAGACTTGAAAAGAAAACAAAATAATAATTAACAAAATATTTGTGATAAGTATGTTTACATTTTTTTAAGGCAATATTTTTTTGTTAATTATGCTCCAGAAAGGCCAGGCTTAAGACTTTTAACCTATATAGCCTCGTCTGACATACAATATTTTTTATCGTTTTTTCTATTTGTTTTTGCGTCGGGGGTTAAGAAAAAAATACAATGGTACGGAAAAACAATATATTTAAGTAAAGAAAAACAAAAAATAAACAACTCAAGTTTTAATCGTTTTCTAAGTTATTATCACGTTAAATTTTCGTTCGTAAACCGACTTTAGAGACAACCATTTTTGCTAGCTAAAAACTCTTTGGTACCTACCTTTTTTATACATCAAAAAAGTATGTTATTAGCAGTAAGATACGTATTTTACTAATCGGGATAACTTTACAGCACTAGGTTGGCAATGTAAAACGCACGCGTGCATAATATGTTGGATTATGAGCCTAAAAGCCGTTGAATCCACTTTATGAGCAACTGTGATAAAAATAAAGTTATCTATCTATCTATCTACTCGGTCGGACTCGCGCACGTGCACGTTTTTCTGTGTTTGATATTTGCTCTTAAAGAAAGAAAGAAAGAAAGAGAGAGAGAAAGCATTTTTTTGGACAAGCACACGACACAAGACAATCACAAAAGCAAACATAAAAGCACTGACGTAAAACAAAAGTATAAAAAAAACTATAGCTGCAACAGAAATACATCATCTGTGAAAATTTTAACTGTCTAGCTATCACGGGGGATATACAACCTAGTGACAGACGGACGGACGGACGGACGCCGGACGGACGGACAGTGAAGTGAGCAATAGGGTCCCGTTTTTAAACTTTGGATACGGAACCCTAACGGATTTTATACAGTTTTTACCTAAAGACATAGTGATTAATGAGAAAGGTTTTGATGTAATATTATAATATTATTATTTAAGGGTTTTTAAGTCGCGAGGTATCAAGACCGCATCGTGATCTAACATCAGGCAGTAATAGTGATGTAATAGTGATCAAACCCTGAATTATCTTTTTAAAAGAACTGAATGAAGAAAAAACTTAATCAGGTATAAGTTATACTTGATAAATTATACTTTTTTCATTATACTTTTATAATTATACGTTCTTTCTTCATTCAGTTCTTTAAAAAAGATAGTTCAGGGTTTGACCACTATCATATCTGCCTAATGGTAGATTACGATGCAGTCTTGTTATATGTTCATGAATGAATGAAGAATTTCAGAATAGTAATATTAATAAATTATACATAATAAACTATAATTCATAAATTAAATTATACTCAATAAGTATAATTTTTTAAATTATACTTTTCTGAAATTCTTCTTTCAATAATAATTCTTCATTTATTCATGAACATGTAACAAGACTGCATCGTAATCTACCATTAGGCAGATATGATTGGGGTCAAAACCTGAACTATCTTTTTTAAAGAACTTTTTAAGAAAAGAAGAATTTATCAATTATAATTTATTAATTATTATTGATTAAGTATAACTTTTTAATTATACTTTTTTGAAATTTTTCATTCATTAAATTTACTCGCTACTTGTAAACTCCTAATAATAATGTAACCCATGCGAAGTCACGAAAAGTCGCTAGTTTAAATATAAAATTATTCTACTTTACCCTAACATTTATGTTGAAAATAAAACAAACTGAAATAACTTGCGGTCAGTTCATTCTCTCTCCATTTGTTTTGATATGCATTCAGTAAAGTTCTACTATCTGCGGTAAAATGTTTACTTGGGATTTTTACTCGTTGCTCGCAAAACCTTCTACTTGTTGCCCTGAAGTAGAAAGTCTATTTGTATAGAATTAGCTTGTTTCAGTTTTGTTAACAAAGACTTTTAAAGAAGCAGTATATATGTGAACCTAGTGGTAGTATCCCCGAATATCATACCGAAGGTCGTAAGTCCGAATCCTAGCCGGCCGTGTACCAATAGATTCTTCTTCTTAGATATTTTTTTTCGCTAATCATGCTCTACGGGAATACATCTTCACAAAACCCGCTTCTTCTTTGGCGTAGTGATAAGTTCTTTTCTCTGGACATGGTAGACTAAGCTGATAGGGTAGTAGGTGCTGGTCAAACGTACTCCATCCTCATGCAAAAAGGACACATCTAAAGAGGTCTTTAGGTGGTGGAAAAAAGTCCTTATACAAGTATTTTTTAATGCGAATGATGTTTTTTTTGGAAAAAGGTTTATTCTATCCTCCTGCACTTATCGCGATCCTCTACGACCTCTTGCCACTTTACGGGGTCTCTACTCTAAGGGGTCGAGGTCATCTTGCCAGCGCCTTTGTGGTCGACCTCGATATCGGGTAGTATCCGGGCGTGTCGATGTTTTTGTCCAATCTCCAGGAGGCAACCTACAAACTTGATATTCTTCGCTTCAATATTTGATTATGATACTTTTACGTACAGTCGGCAACAGAATTGCAGATCCACTGAAGAGTTCTTAAATTACTATTATTGAAACGTTTTCACTCTAATAATGTTTGTCTAATAAATCCATGAGTTAGAGAACTTTTAACTTTAATTTATGGACCTCAACATCTTGCTTTAATTGAAAACATTCTAATAATTGAAGTTTTGGAGCTTTTTGGTGGGTCTGCTATGTTGCCTGATTACCTAGTCACTTTTTGACCTCGCTCTATAACGCTCTATTCACAATATATCTAAGAAAACTTGATCTATGTTCACACAAATCCTGATATTTTTCGTAAAAATAGCGATATTCATAATTTCAACTTAAGAAATAAGGATGAACTGACCGTGCCCGGTAGTAGGCTCCGGAAAATAAACATGTCGTTTAATAGTACATGTATGCTCTATTATAATAAATTACCTAAATATGTCACATGTCCATTAACAGGTTCAAAACTTTTTTAGCATAAATTGTGCAGTAAGTCGTAATATGATACTTCGTCTTACCTTAATTATAAGAACCTATGGACGTGATTTTAGTTGCTCCATTTAAAAAATATTTCAAATATTTGTAGTACTGACCTTTGTGAGCGTGATCACATAAAACAAAAAACCCCATGAGTTTCTTGTGCCTTCTTCTCATTGGTGGGTGCGTTCCGAAAGCACACATCTGAACTTAGTTTTTAAGACGTTTCTGTGTGATCTATGTATACAGTCGGCTGAATAATTGCAGCCCCCGGTAGAGTTCAAAAATTACTATTATTGGCATGTTTTCATTCTAATATTTTTGTTTGATAAATTCACGAGTTCACAAGACGACTTTAAACTTCAACTAAAGCAGGTGCCTAAAATCTTGCTTGTGTTGAAAACATTCTTATAACAGCCGCTTTGGAGCTCTATGGTGAATCTGCAATTATGCAGCCGACCATACAATTGTATTTAGCATCCAAATAAATAAAAAATTGTGTAAAAAATATTTGGAATTTTTCACAAAAAATTAGACTCATTTCTTAAACGTATTTCCTAGAATGAAACATACGCTAATTTCCTTGTATGGAACGACCTTCACCGGGCTGGGTTAAGGGATGAAAATTATTTTATATCAAATTATATAGGTCAAAAAAATATACCTACCTACGGTTGCTATGGTTGACTAAAATAATAATAATAGCTGCGCCCCGCGGTTTCACCCGCGTAAGTCCCGATCCCGTCGGATTTTCGGGATAAAAAAAGCTTATGACACTCAGCTACCCCCAAACTATCTCTATGCAAAATATTATCCATATCAGTCCACTGGTTTCGGAGATTATCCCCAACATACATACATACATGTTACCAACGTTACCTCTTTATAATATTACTAGCGACCCGCTCCGGCTTCGCACGGCTATATTATGCATTATACATATAAACCTTCCTCTTTAATCACTCTATCTATTAAAAAAACCGCATCAAAATCCGTTGCGTAGTTTCAAAGATTTAAGCATACAAAGGGACATAGGGACATAGGGACAGAGAAAGCGACTTTGTTTTATACTATGTAGTGATATATTATATAATTTGACCAGTAACGCCATCTATTGAGTAGCTATGTAATATTTAAATTTTCCTACTAAAATAGGAAAATTTAAAATCCCTGAAACACGTCATCATTTATTTACGATAAGAAGATTATAATACAATTTTTCAAGTTTCTGCCTTTAAAAAAAATCAAACCTTCATACAAACTTCCACCCCCCATTTGCCCCCCTTAGGGGTTGAATTTCGCAAAATCTTGTCTTAGTGAGCACCTACGTCATAAAAGAAACCCCCTTGCAAAATTTGAGACTCCTAGCACTTGCAGTTTCTGAGATTTCGTGATGAGTGAGTGAGTCAGTGATTTTCCCTTTTATATATATATAGATAATAGTTTATTTTTCCATAGAGCAGTTACATAAGTTGCCATTTCATACATTTCTTCTCGACTGAGTATTATCTAGTATTCTAAACCAGTGATTGCTTATTATTATTTTTTTGCTATTAATTATGGCTTCGCATGGCTTGTGCATTTAGCCAGTGTCAAGTTATATTTTGCATCAAATTATGACCCGATTTTTCATAAATCGGACCTAAAGTGTTTTAAAACAGTCAAAGTCGTCATAGTCCGTCAAGTCAGGGGTTATAGTAAAGCGGTGGCAAGTTTACCATAACCTTAATAGAAGATTTAGAGGCAACGAGAAAACTTCATGTTTGATAATGATTTTTACTTTCACTACACTTGTGCACTTTCACAGAACTAAACTGAATACTTAACATTCCACCAGAATTATACAATTCAATTCGGGTTACAACTAAGTTTCATGAAAATAAAACTGCAGCACGACATGTTGTTAACTCGTTAACGTTAAGCCTATCAGACGCCATTTTGACGATAAGATCATCAAAAACGAATCGAACGCTATCATGTAAATTAAAAAAAACAGGAACTTGTAACGAACTGAAATAATGATCTAACTTCAAGGAAGTTTGTTTCGATATAGGTATAATTAAGGTTTTAAAGTAAACAGATTGAAACGAAACTCTACGTGAAACAATTTAATCCTGAAATGTGTAGATTGTAGAACATTCTCCTAATAGAGTACTGTACAATACTGTAAATTTAAATTGGGTGGAATTTTATTCTACCTACAGTTTTTTTTTAAATTTATTTATCATATTAACAATCATACACAAACATAGGTCTACTTAACATATAAAAACCACGGAGGTTTGACGTGATGCTAAGTAACAAATAAGTTCACGTCAGTCGGTAAGTAGGTATTTAACGAGAAAAAAACTAGAAAAGAAAAAAAATTGTAAAAAAAAGGATCAAAATCGTATTCAACCTATAGGTAGAATAAAAGGATTAGTAGTCGGTCGTCATAAACGCGAACTCGTCATACTAGCGCAACTCGTCATAAACGCGGCTCGTCATTTTCGCATATCGTCATATACGCGACTCGTCATATACGCGACTCGTCATTTTCGCAACTCGTCATTTTTGCATCTCTTCATTTTCGGAACTGATCATATTCCTTGTCCTTATATTGAATCACCCGATACACGTTAGCCTATCTGTACTAATATTACCTTGTTACCTCTTTCTAATATTAGTAGGTATAGATAGAATATTGTGTAGGGTGATTCAATATAAGGACAAGGAATATGGTCAGTTCCGAAAATGACGAGATGCGAAAATGACGAGTTGCGAAAATGACGAGTCGCGTATATGACGAGTCGCGTATATGACGAGTCGCGCATATGACTTGCGTATAAAATGAGAGAAATGTAATGATTAAATTTCGTGTGACGAATTGCGAAAATGACGAGATGCGAAAATGACAAGTTACCAAAATGACGAGTCGCGTTTATGACGAGTTACAAAAATTCCTAGACGTCTATTTTCATTTTCTTTCCTAAATAATGTGTATAAACTCTATCTCCTGTAACGTAAATTACCTACCTTAATATTAAAAAGTGATGTACGGTACTCGGAACATTGAACGGGTCAAAGCAAACAAAGTTTTAATTCACAACTTGTCACACAAAAGTACCTAATTTAATTAACATGTCTAGTGCAAATAGGTTGCATCTACTAGGGAGGTGTTTAATAAATCTAGTCACTAGATTCTAGTGTCATACGTCAGCGTAGAATCGTGCTGAGCACCTTTTATATCGACTTAATAATACAATTATTTTTTCCTCTTTATAATATGAACGTTGGACCACCACGTAGCTGACATTTTTCTGCTTTTCAACCGATCTGGATGAAACTTGGTTTTTAAGATTTTTTGATTTCGGGGATTTTTAATTGGAAGAGTATTTCCCCAAAAAAGGTGCATAAACAGGGCTACTAAATATTCCGCTTTATAAATATGAATATTATAAATTCAATGATTCTTTTCCATTTGAAAATGAGTACCTATTTTTAAATTGGTGTCACAATTTGCTAAAGATCTAATGAGGATCTTGAGAATATTTTTTTTAAAAGTAGTAAATTGCTTATTTTTCGCTAAACTATAAGTGTTAGATAGATAAATAAACACTTTATTTGTACAACACATTGAAAATAACAAAAGGACGAGAAAGCTTATTAACTACGAAATTGTACAAACAGGCGACCAGGGTTAATTACTATGATAATTACAATGGTCACCATGCCGGACCGCCAAACATAGGGTTGCGGGTTCGATTCCTGCCTCAGACAAGTATTTATGCTTAGATATTTGGGGAGTAAGGGGGGAACGGAAACTAACATCTTATCCGACCCAAGTGTCAACCTCACCTGCACGCGCATCGGCGGCGGTACTCGAATGGGTTCCGGGTGCTCCCTGCTAGATAACGGACGAGGCTCTGGCGACCGAGCAATGGCGGTAATAACCATACTCCCGCCCGGGCAACTGGTCGGAAGAGGCTACAGCGAGCCTTGGGGTCTAAATAACTCCTAATATGTCTGGTGCAGAAGGCAACGGGAAACCACTGCACTAAATTCCCAAGAAAATCACCATGAAAGTCACAATAAATACAGCGAGTTTGTCATGTGATCCGGCTGACGCCCGGCGCCACCGGCATACCGGGACCAGTGGTGTGAAATCTGCTACCGGCCACGTGTACGTGGTGCAACAAGCTGCACGTGGAGATTACATGCCTGCTAAAACAACACCTCATAGCAAACAGTCGGTAACACACCCAAGTTTAATCGGCACGTGGAATGTCCGTGGTCTAAATGAGGATGGAAAATTACAAATCGTCGAGGACGAGGCAGCACGAAAAAATGTACCCCTCCTGGGCTTGAGCGAAACACATTGGAGAGGCGCAGGTCATTTCAAAACGGACTCAGGAAATACTGTCTATTTCTCAGGACCCGAAAACTCGAGCAGTAACGGCGTAGCTTTTGTAGTGACACCTAAACTCAACAAATGTGTCGTTGGATATAATCCTGTAAATGATCGTATCATATCGTTAAAGCTACTTACTACTCCCTGCAAACTTAACGTAATCCAGGTCTATGCACCCACTTCTCAGTCTTCAGAGGAGGCTATTGAGGAGTTCTATACTAGTCTAACAACTACCATCAAACAGATACCAAGCAGAGAAATAGTGATGGTTATTGGAGATCTAAATGCCAAGATAGGCGAAACTAAAGATGATCCATACTTGCACAGATTGGTGGGGAACTACGGAGTCGGTGAGAGGAATGAACGTGGGGATCGTCTGTTACAGTTTTGTGCTGAAGAAGATTTCACCATAATGAACACATGGTTTAAACATCATATTAGAAGACTCTACACTTGGATATCTCCAGGCGATCGTAACAGAAACCAGATAGACTATGTAATGATTCAAACACGTTGGCGATCATCAGTTCTAAACGTGACAACCCACCCAGGGGCAGACTGCGGAAGCGATCACCAGCTTCTTGTTGCGACCATTAGAATACGGCTGAAGCAGATGCGAAAGACAAAGCCTCCACCAAATTTGAAGAATGTCCATTTGGAAGGTTTCAGAGGTGACATGGAGAAGAAATTACAGAGTCTATCTCCACATGAAACCGCAGATAGTAACGCTTCCTGGATGCGACTGAAAATGGCCATAGTACAAGCAGCAATGGACAATGCATTACCATCCTGTTCAGCCACCATGAAGAAACATTTCAGTCCCGAGACTGCAGAGGTTATTTTGGAGAGAAGACTTCTCAAGGAAAGAGGTATTAAAAGCGCAGAAGATCGTAAGCAGTACTCAAGTCTGAGCAAGGAAGTGCAAAGACTCTGTCGCAAGGACAAAACTTCATTCATTGATAGAATCTGCTCTGATCTGGAGAGGCACGCAGAGAAACACGAGACTAGAGACCTTTTTAGGAAAGTCCGAGATTTGACACGCAAAAAAATCCCAAGAACCTGTGCAGTTGAAGATGAGCAGGGACAACTTTTGTCTGAAATGGCAGAAGTTCTTGAGCGATGGAAACAGTACTGCGCAAATCTGTATGACATCAATGATGGTATAGAAAACACGGAAATAAGAATTACCGAACAAGAACCGGACATACTCGGCTCGGAAGTTGAGCATGCCATTAAATGTTTGAAGCCAAATAGATCTCCGGGAAAGGATGGTGTTACAGCAGAACTTATAAGAAATGTAACTGAGAGGGGAGTAGACTACCTCAAAAATATCTGTAACGCCATCTGGACAAGTGGAAGATGGCCTGATGAATGGACTGAGTCAGTGTTTGTTCCCCTGCATAAAAAAGGCTCAACAAAGAAATGCAATAACTACCGCACCATAGCCCTTATCTCACATGCCAGCAAAATCATGTTGCATATTATTAACAAAAGGCTTAAACACTATCTGGACTGCCAGATTCCCCAGGAACAGGCAGGCTTTGTCAAAGGCAAAGGTACCAGGGAGCAGATTCTCAACGTGCGGCAGATAATTGAAAAGAGCCGAGAGTTTAACACACCAGTCATCTTGTGTTTTATTGACTATGCTAAGGCATTTGACTGCGTGAGATGGGATAAACTGTGGAACATATTGCTTGAGATGGGCGTGCCAAGTCATCTAGTGTCCTTGATGAGAAATTTATATAGTAGCAACTGCTCGTATGTGCGGATTGACTCAGAGTGTTCGAATGCATTCCAAGCAAAGAAGGGAGTCCGACAGGGCTGTATACTTTCACCAATGCTTTTCAACATATACGGAGAATACATCATTCGTAAATGTACCGAAAAATGGCACAGTGGGTTTACTATTGGAGGGAGGAAAATTACGAACCTGAGGTATGCTGATGACACTGTCTTGCTTGCGCCGAATATGTTGACGATGAAAGAGATGTTGGAGGCTCTGGAGGCGGAGAGTGAAGTGCTCGGTTTATCCGTCAATAGAAGTAAAACCAAGCTCATGATCGTTGACCGCGCCGGCACACTTCCTGATATCGACGCTGTATCAGGTATAGACACGGTGAAAGAGATGGTGTACCTAGGAGCCTCTATCAAGGATAATGGTGATTGTTGTGCCGATATTAGACGGAGAATTGGGATGGCAAAAGATGCAATGACACGGCTGCAAGGGATTTGGAAGGACAGGGGAATCACCAAAAATACGAAAATCCGTTTAGTTCGTGCGCTGGTTCTCCCAATATTTCTGTACGGTGCGGAAACGTGGACAGTCCGAGAAGCTGAAAGGAAGAAAATAGATGCATTTGAGATGTGGTGCTGGCGACGCATGCTCCGGATACCTTGGACCGCGTTCCGTACAAATGTGTCTATACTAAAAGAACTCGGCATTAAAGACCGTCTTTCCACGATATGCCAGCGACGTATCCTCAGCTATTTCGGCCACATTATCAGACGTCAAGATGAGAACCTGGAGAAATTGATCATCTGTGCAAATGTAGAGGGCAAACGGTCACGCGGTAGATCCCCGATGAGATGGTCAGATCAACTAAAACAGGAGAGCTCGTCCAGGTTTGAGGAAGTGGTTCGAATGGCCGCAGACAGGACCAAGTGGAAGACCTTTACAAACCGCTGGGTGAAAAAGATTGGTGGTCGCGATCTTCAGTCATGAAGGATCGACCAGAGAGAGAGATTTGGTCTAAAAGAAAAGTATATAATAGTATATCCGTTGTCTAGCACCCATAACACAAGTCTAGTTACTTAGCTTGGGGCTAGATGGCGATGTGTGGAATGTCCTGCAACATTTATTTATTTATTTCCGTCTTCCCCAGGTCCATGCGTAGCTGGAGTAGTTGGTCTGAAGATGCCACGCTACTGTCTCTTTGGTGACACAGTCAACACGGCATCGCGTATGGAATCCAATGGTGAAGCCCTGAAGATCCACGTATCACCAGACACTAAGGCGCTGCTGGACACCTTCGGAACCTTCCACTTGGAGTGTCGGGGAGAAGTTGCTATGAAGGTAAAAAGAAGTCTTAGCTACTTTTTGGAAATATTTTTTTAGGCAATTGCATATTCAAATTTTTTACCGTGACGTGACTTGAAGTAGTGACGCGCTGTGCTACGCGATCCACTACGCCACAGGTGAAATTCTGCTAAATTTCAACCGCAAATCCGTTTATTTAACAGTATAAAAAGGCTATGTGTTAATTCAGCATTTTAGTTGAAGACCTCTTTCAGTTGAAAACCAACTTTTAGTTGAAAATCACTCCAAATATACCTAAATCTACCCACTTCTATTTACAAACATACACAAACACTCATCTCACAAACTTTTAACATTTTAATATTAATGGAAAAAGAAATAAAAATACTAGATTATTAATGAAAAAATATGATTATCCATCATCGTTATAACAATTAAAATCAAGTAGAAACTAATTTTTAAACTGACTTTGAATTAAAAAAAAATGCAAATTTAATAAACCCCCGTTGAACCATCCTTTAAAGAAGAAAAAACACATAAACTTTACTACATAAGAAGGTATTAAAGATATAAATCTCAGGGTGTAAACAGACTACAGACCATTTTTTTTTAAACAAAATAGGCTTGCATTTGACCTCATGGGAAGCGAAGATAAGGTCGAAGATGTAGCATGCTCGCCTAGAAGGTACCTATTCACTCCAGACTTGAAGATTCCAAGGTTGTAGTCTTGTAGGAACAGCGACGCGGGTAGAGAGTTCCATTTCTTAGCAGGGCGTACGAGAAAGGTGGATGCGTGACGCTTTGTGCGCGAAATTGGAACTTTCATCCTGTGTGGATGGCGATTCTTCTTGCACCTCGTTGTCTTATGGAAGAAAGACCTTCGGCCACAGCTGTTCACATTATAACGGAAATTGTTCATACCCATCCCACGACTTCACTATCTGTCTGTCTGTCACCAAGCTATATCTCATGAACCGTGATAGCTAGACTAGACAACTAGCTTGAACTAGAGTCAAAATTTTCACAGATGATGTATTTCTGTTGCCGCTCTAACAACAGTTAATACTAAAACAATTAAATAGGGCTCCCATACAACATGGTGCGGAACCCCGTCCTGCGCGAATTCGACTCGCACTTGACCGATTTTTTTCCGTCTTATTTTTCCGATTTGCGCGATTATTGGATTTATGATCCAAAAATCGCGCAAATCGGATACGAAAATAGCCCTGGACATGTCCTGGGCATTTATGGAATATGCAGAGTTTTATCATAACTGAACATCTAATTAATTTCAAACAGTTGCGTTAATATTTTAATAACTATCTTTGCCTTCAGATCAGATAGATAGATCGATAGATAAATTATTTATTGTAAACACCATTTTCAAATAACATTTAAAAAAAAAAACTTGTCTAAGTGTTAAAAAGGGCGGCATTATCGCTCAAAGCGATCTCTTCCAGGCAACCTTTAACAAAGAAAGGTCAACATACGACTAGTTTATTATCAAACGATAGTTTTGTCTGTTGTCTATTTTCACCCTAAGACAACGGTTGTGGCAAACGACTACACCCTTGTTGACGACCGTCCCTTTGAATCCTATAGTCTTGATAGCATTAAGCATAAAGTATATTTATGTTTTCAAGACGGTAAAAATCTGCCTCCGAGCGTCGGCTAGTAAATACAAGGGTTGTTAATAAAAATATTATTTTGTTTTAGCTGGGCTTCCTAAAAAGCTTATATTATTTTAATCAAAACTCATTATTTAAACCTTAATAACTTCTGTTGTTTCTACAAAAATATACAATTGTTTGCGAAATATTTTCACAGGTAATAGGTAATAATATTTACATCTAATCCACAAATTTTTAACGCTTATATTCGTACTCAGCGCTATCCCTTTCACACATGACGCTATTTCTTTTCACCGCGCCACGAAATGGCCGTTTTTTTACAAAATTGGTAATTCATGAATGAAAAACTTCAATGATTGACAAAAATAGATTACTATAACGACTATCTAAACAAAAATGTTGCGTGTTGCTAATCATTATAGTTTTTATGATATTTCGTAAAATAATTTTAAAAGCCCATTCAAAAAAAACTATCGAGAAGTACAATAGTTCATTGTAGTAGTACCCGACCGGGGTTCACCAGGCCAAAAAAAAGGTTAAACACTGTGACAAAACACGCGCGAGCGAAGCGAGCGTTTAGGTTCACATTGTTAAAAATAGCGTTTATAGGAGCTCATTATCCCATAAAATCTATCTCAATATTGCTACCTGATCGTTGGATAATGTTAACACATATCAGGTAGCAATATTTATTAATGCCCAGATGATGAATTCATCATCTGGGCATTATAAATATTAATATGTGATGTACTGTGATGAATATTATTAAAGTTTAGATGATAATTAATCACTTTGCCCAAAGAAGCTTGTCATTATTCATAACATATACACCTTCTAAAATAACTGCAATTACACCCATATTAAATAAATAATTTTATGATTTTGTTACAGGGAAAAGGAATTCTAGTCACATACTGGTTGTTGGGTGAGAAAGTAGACCCAAACGCACCGAAAGAAAAACACCCACTAATTAAAACTCAAACTTTATCAACTGAAAGTGGATCATTGTCCCACCTCACACCATTCAGACAAAGACTTGATGGCTCCAGATCATCAAGCCGTCGAGGTTCTGGAATATTCCAGCAAAAACTTGTAGATTTGAATAAACTAGAGAAAGAAGCTCAACCATTATTGCAATCTCTAAGCATTCAGAGGCAGCAATCAGACCCAACTGAACCAATCACAAATGGAATAATTGACAATGGAGAAGAACTGGACAAACTGAGTGTTACGAATTCGATATCACTAAATGTGAATTCCCTGAACCACAATTCTCTAAATCAATGCAGCCAACCTCGCGTCAAATTGAAGGACTGCCAACTCACAATGAACAACCACAAGTCTAATAACAAAATAGGTAATAATAATTGGATTTCAAAACTACCCTCAGCAAGTTCCTTCGATAATGGCACCAAGAAGGGAAGTGAACGGTTAAAAGATTATAGCAGCGTTCCTTTGCTATCGAAAGCGGAAACACCGAATGATTCAATAGTTTGAGACTTAATTTTCATAGTGTTAAGTACAATGACACTAATTAAGACACTTCTTAAAACATGACATAGGTATCGCTATGAATAAATTATGTAAGTAGTCGGCTGCATAATTGCAGACCCACCGTAGAGCTCTAAAACGGCTGTTCTATGAATGTTTTCAAACGAAAACAAGATTCTAGGCACCTGCTTTAGTTGAAGTTTAAAGTCTAACCCATCAATTTATCAAACAAAAATGACTATGAATGGAATAAAAACATTCCATTAATAGTCATTGTCGAAATCTACCGGGGGCTGCAATTAGTAAGCCGACCGTACCTTCCTTTCTAGTTCCCAAAACTTTACTTAAGCAATGAAAAGCTTCTATCTGTCTGTATCTATAACCATATTTAAGTAGTATTATTAAGTAATACGACTTGATGAGTCCTAATTTAAATAATGGTTGTCACTTAATCGTAGGAAATGCGTTGATTCGTTGTATTACAAAATGGCGGGTTTGTTAAGTAGCGAGGCACTTTATAATACGACGATTTCCACATAAAAATATAGGAGTTTCAACGATTCACCGACGGTAAAACTTGATGAAGTACTTAATGTTTTTACTTAATTTATCTTTAGTAAAATTTTGACCATAGGAAAAAAATTGGCTAAAAGCACAAAGATAAAATATATACACTACAGAAAAAACGTCTTTGAACAACAATAGCTAAGAACTTTAAATAATATCTTTGCTTAGTATTTTCGTATTTCGTGACAGAATTTCAAGAAACTGACATGACATGTATCGAGATCACGCTAAAGAAAAGAATTTAAGAGGAAAGGGTTCCGGGGGCTCTCTCCATACAAACGTAGTCGACTGGTTTCTACTTGGATAATGACACTAGAGCAAATATTTATGTTGCATAAAACTTATAACTGGCATGGTCCCCCCTTTTGTTTTTTTTTGGATTTTCAATTTTAATTTCTATGATAATTAGAAAGGGAAAAAGAACCAAAACATAGGGGCATAGTCATGGCAGTTATAGGTTTAAGACACAAAAATATTTGTGGTAGTGTCATTATCCAGAGAGGAAACAGTCGACTACGTTTGTATGGAGAGAGCGCCGGATCCCTTTCACCTTAATGTAGGTACTCTATTACTACAGTACCTAAAGCATTTGAAATAGTTTTTGCATGGGCGTTCTGAGGGAGAAATGCCGCATTTAAACAATAAGTGGAATCGGGCGGTGGTGGCATCATATTCCTAACTTAATAAATCCGAAAGCTTGTTTATTTACTCTTCACGGTCAAGTAACTGGACCGATTTTGACAAAAATCGGCATAGTGGTAGATTAGGGGATGGAGTCTAGAATAATTTTGATTCCGATAGGGACTTACGCAGGAGGGCGCAGCTATTTATGACTATGTCATTTTTTAAGCTATTGCGGGCTTTGAGCGCGGCGACCAAATCAAGAAATTCCGTAACGAAAATAAAACCTAACACCCCCACTCCACCTACCACGTAGCTCGGCGTTCGCTTAACGTGTATGTATATGGTACGACTGTACGAAGCTCGCACGATGCAATAGCTTTACCGCGGCAGTCCCCGAGTTCCACATGGTTTTTTTTACTCCCTGGGTTATGCAATGCTGGTTACGCCCGTGTCTCTATGGTCAAAAGAGGTTCCTAAAAACTAAATTGTAAATATTCTGTACTTAAGCTCTCCACCCACTGTACCGTATACATAACCTGCATTTTCTCCGTGACGTTTTCATAGAAAATCTTGTACGAACGTTGTAGTGAGCTAAGAATTTTATATGTGTGTAGTTTATTGAATGTTAGTACAATAATTGCTCATTACGATTTTTTTTAACATTCCTAAGAGCTTTGTGTAATATCTGTTTTTATTGTGATACTTATGAATTTAGATAATTACGGGTTTAGTACTAAAAAAAAGTAATCATAAAGTACACAAAAACTATCAATTGTGGTTTAAACCAACAGTACTAAACGCTCTTGTTGTTAAAAATATAAATGTCATGTGAATAAATTTAGAAAATAAAAAAATGTAAAAGATGTATGAAGTTAATTTAAACAAAATTCTATGTATATTTAAGGAATACCAAGTCAGTATTCATTATTTAAAATCAATATTAATTTAATAATTATTTATAATCTTCAAAAGATTGAAAAATGAGTGTCAAATGTATTTCATTACAAACAATGTTTCCAAAAAATTTAAAATCGATAATGTACTTACAAGTCAATAAAACGTGAAATACATGTTTTTGTTGATTATAAATTAAGCTCCAAAAAAAACATGATTATTATCTCGTTTTACAAACCTTTAATAGCGAAAAAAAAAACAATATTAGTTAAAAATTCTAAAATGTACTTAAATCTCTAGTGTTGTACTAGTTGTAAATATGTTTAAATAATATTTCTTTATTTATTGTAAATATTATTTTAAAGTAAATTTGTTGTGATCTTAGCAAGGTATCAAATTATTTAAAAATGTAGGTGGTTACGAAAAAATTAAATGTTTCTTAAACGTTATAGCAAATAAAAGAGTGAGAATGAACTTAATATGAAGTTTTATTAAAAAATCTCTAAGAGCTTATAAAAAGGTCCTAAAATCCTGGCACAATATTCCTAAAAACTATAATACAATTTTATATATTAATACTAATGTTTTATAATGACTAGGTACTTATTTTTTACTTAAATAGTATTTATAAGTAATTTTTTTTATTTTTTAGCAGCTTCCAGTAGCTCTTCAACGGTACTGATACTCGATGGCGGCACCTTCGCCTTTATTTCGTCGTTTAGCAAATCATAAACCATATCAAGTCGTAGTGTTTCCGTGCTATTTGGTGGCAGTAGCATAGCGAATAGCACGCGTTTCCGTGCGATGAAGTCTTCCAAAGACTGGCGTGCAGCCTGTTTCACAGCCATCTCACTATAAATAAGATAGGTAGGTTTCTTCGGTGCGAAATCATTGCGAAGTCGCGCTTCGAATTCTCTCCAAGTCTTCGCTCTATAACCGACACGTTTCCACCATACTGCCGCGTCGCCGCCCAGCAGTGACACTATACCCGGGAGTGCTTCATTATCAGGTATCTGTTCTGTATTTCTAAAAGAATTGACAGATGCAAGAAATTCTTCCAACACAACAGGACCTAATTCGCCGTTATATTTAATTTGTAGACTGGTTAGTTCGGGACGCGGACGCTGCCCCGTCGCATACATTCTTGACTTTTAAGATTTTCTTTGTCAGGGTTTCGTAGCACTTCGTTGTGAATTTTCCTTAACTCGCAGGGGAGGGAGGGTAATAATGAAAAAAGCAGCACTTTTCGGTAACCGATAAGCAGCCCTATAAAGCACCCGAAGCGTCTTAAAGTCAACCGAGGGCGTGCCAATACATTTTCGGTCCGAAATGTCTACAAAATTGTACGTGCAGACCTCGCATTTCGGTGTGCGACAACGATAGCGCGATTTAGAAAAGGGGAGAAATTGTGGTGGCGCCATCCATTGCCGGGTAAAGGAACTGCAACCGTAACAGGGTTAGTATATTCAGTACCCACTTACCTAAGTATGTGGATTATAAACAGAATACAGTTATAAGTGTTAAGTACGCTAACAAATTTAAAAATCAAATTCCTTTATTAAAATGGAAAAAAAAATATAGCAAAGTGAAGTTAGTGTTAATGTTTATTTCCTTTTAAAGTTTGAAAGTAGAGTACAAACTCAACTTTTAGAATAATAATATTAAGAGGTTCACATACTTATCAATGCGACATTTTACGATGGAATTTTCGTTCATAAGCATATAATTTAATCCCTCATAACAACTAAATGTTATGTTATTGACGTCACTCCCTTGAATAGTTTGTATAACAGACCTTTTATATTTTAACTAACTATAACGTGACTTAAATAATTGTGGTTAAAAACTTTATTTCTCTAATAAGAATTACAAAATTCATTTGCTATAGAAATACAGACAAATTAAGTTTAAATATGAAGAGGTACTGGCATACTAAGGTAGGTAAATATAAACTTACAATATTGAGCAGAAACACAGCGACATTCCGTAAAATGATTTCAACGATTGGTACTTGTTGCCACTACTTGTACTTGTACTTATGAACTGTTTTCCGCCATCGGACCCTTTTTAATTGAGTCCTTTTTGCGTGAGGATGGAGTAGGCTTACCCAGCACCTACTACCCTCTCAGCTTAGTCGACCATATCCAGAGGAGAGAACTTGTCAATACTTCTGGAGCCAACTAAGCCGCAGGTTTCATCACGATGTTTTCCTTCACCGTAAGAGCAATGTCAATTAGCGCACATAAATTTTTCTTAAGAAAAATACATTGGTGCACGGCCGGCCGGGATTCGAAACCATAACCTTCAGAATGAAAGTCGAGGTATCTACCACTAAGCCAACACCGCTATTGTTGCCACTATACACGTTATTATGTTTTAAACATTTAAACACTGCACTTAAATGTTGATAATACAAAAAATTTGCATTTTTAATTTTGTACTTAATTCAGCGGTAGTTAGAGAAACAAATACGAAAAACAAGTATGGGGGCAATCACATATTACACGATGGCGATTAAAAAAAAACTTAACCAAGTGCGAGTCCGGCTCGTGCACAAATGGTTACGTACCATTATATTCTGTTTTTAGTATTTTTGGTTATAGCGGCATCAGAAATACATCAGACATACCGACAGTTGAGTCTTAGTAATAGGGTCCCGGTTTTACCCTTTGGGACTGTAAAAAAGAAGAAATACAAGCATAATGAATTTATTACACAACTATGAGCGCTCCGCGGTTTCACCCGCGTAACTTCCAGCCCCGTGAGAATATCTTAATAAAAAGTAGCCCATGTCACTCCCAGTGAATCAATATATCCTCATACCAAGTTTAATCAAAATGGGTCCAGTAGTTTCGGAGCCTATTAAATTCAAATAAACAATCAAATCTTTCCTCTTTATAATATCAGTATGAAATAGAAACACCGAAAGTGGACCATATTAAGGTAAAAAGAAGGTTGCGCCCCCCCCCGAATCC
The DNA here is from genome assembly GCA_951213275.1 of Idaea straminata. Classification (NCBI taxonomy): domain Eukaryota; kingdom Metazoa; phylum Arthropoda; class Insecta; order Lepidoptera; family Geometridae; genus Idaea; species Idaea straminata. The sequence goes on from OX577862.1 coordinate 3,873,903, forward strand.
CCCCTGCTGCCCCCCCCCCCCCCACCCGGCATCCGTCCGGGGCGGGTTTAGATCACTTGTACTATAATAGTACAATACGATACAAGTGTGGTAAATTGATCTTTGCATAGAGGGATAAGAAGCCAAGATGCAAAGATCAATTCCACACGTGTATCGTACGACGTTTTTTATCACAGTTGCGAATAAAAGAAAAAAAACTTGAAAAGAAAACAAAATAATAACTAACACAATATTTGTGATAAGTCTATGTTTACATTTTTTAAGGCAATATTTTTTTGTTAATTATGCTCCGGAAATGCCAGGCTAAAGACTTTTAACCTATACAGCCTCGTCTGACATACAATATTTTTTAGGGTTCTTTCTATTTGTTTTTGCGTCGGGGGTTAAGAACTAAATACAGTGGTACGGAAAAACAATATATTTAAGTAAAGAAAATACAAAAAATAAACATAACTCAATTTTTAATCGTTTTCTAAGTCATTATCACGTAAAATTTTCGTTCGTAAACCGACTTTAGAGACAACCATTTTTGCTAGCTAAAAAACTCTTTAGTACCTACCTTTTTTATACATCAAAAAGTATAACCCAGATAAATGAAGAATGTTTCACCTACCTAACATTTAATTAGCAGTAAGATACGTATTTAACTTATCGGGATAACTTTATAGCACTAGGTTGGTAATGTAAAACGCACGCGTGCATAATATGGTGGATTATGAGCCTTGAATAAGATCCACTTTATGAGCAACTGTGATAAAAAATAGTATACGATGTACTATTTTATGCTGTACGCTTCAAAGATATTATATACGTTCAACCAAACTCTACAACTTCGACTGGTTTGTAATGAATTCACGAAATTGAGTTTCTTTAATGAATGAATATTAATTAAATCGTTATATTAATTTGCTGTTAAGGTGTAACTTTTAATTAAAGTTGCGGTTAATCTCGCATTAATGAAGTTTAAACTTTTGATTAATTTTACTTTTGAAGTACCTATTCAAAGTTTCGTGTAAATAAATAAAACAGCACAAAGTGCCATTTAGCCTCAAACTTAGCAACTGGGCTTGTAACCATCAAATAACACATTGAATGCTTTTTCTCTTGTTTTACAAAAGTTTTCTAAAAGCGAGGTAATCCGTCGCAAAAGATTACGAACTATGGAAGGGGAGTAGAGAGACGTTTGTTTAGCAGTGGGACAATAAAGGCTCATGACGACCAAATTGGCCCAGTGGTCATCATGCCGGACTGCCAAACACAGGGTTGCGGGTTCGAGTCCCGCTGCAGACAAATATTTATGCTTAGATATTTAAATAAATAAATAAATATTGCAGGACATTCCACACATCGTCATCTCCCCAAGCTAAGTAACTAGACTTGTGTTATGGGTGCTAGACAACGGATATACTTTTCTTTTGTAAATGATTAAAGAATTTTCAGTTTTATAGAAATACTAGCTGGTAATGTTGTTCGCGACTTCGTACGCGTGGTAGTTTTGTTTTATATAAACGGTCCTCTTGAATCACTCTACTTATAAAAAAATACCGCATCAAAATCAATTGCGTATAGTTTTAAAGATCAAAGCAAAGGGACAGACAGATAGTCGGTATTCGGCGACTTTGTTTGATATTATTTAGTGATAGTGATAGTGATGATAGTGACGCAGATGGCCCAGTACTGCGATGGACTATCGATTGCGGTACTGGGCCATCTGCGGCCAAACTGGCTCGAGGTAATCATCACCGAGCACCCGGAGATGCAGCTTCTTACTGATTTAATTGATATTTTTCAATAACAACTGTACCAATAACAAATCGAGAATAAAGTCCTTGTTGTCAACAATAAATTGATTCAACAAAAATCTGTAAAACACCTGAAACTACAAAAATGTCGACGCTGGCTTCTGCTTTCATTGTAAATATAATCGACAATATAGTCCTTGTTGTCAACAATAAATTAATTCAACAAAAATCTGTAAAAAACCTGAAACTACAAAAAATGTCGACGCTGGCTTCTGCTTTTATTGTAAATATAATCGACAATATAGTCCTTGTTGTCAACAATAAATTAATTCAACAAAAATCTGTAAAAAACCTGAAACTACAAAAAATGTCGACGCTGGCTTCTGCTTTCATTGTAAATATAATCGACAATATAGTCCTTGTTGTCAACAATAAATTAATTCAACAAAAATCTGTAAAAAACCTGAAACTACAAAAAATGTCGACGCTGGCATCTGCTTTCATTGTAAATATAATCGACAATATAGTCCTTGTTGTCAACAATAAATTAATTCAACAAAAATCTGTGAAAACCTCAAACTACAAAAAATGTCGGCGCTGGCTTATATTTGGTGTTCGTATTTCCCAAAGGTATTCTCATATCAACGGTTGTAAGCATTTGTCGTTAAAAACAAAGCAAACCTGAACATTGCGAACCCAAAACTGAAACGAGACGCAGAAAAATATACCTATTAATAAACAGGAGGTAAACTTATATAAGCGTGCAATTTGCTCAGTTTGTAAGTACCTTTTCTTTGACGTGATAACGTCTATTAAATCGATGAACACCGGCAGCACTCACAAAAAAGATGGCGTCATCCCTCTATTTACCGATGGCATCATCGCTCACGTTCTGTTATTGACAAGGTAATTTACTACAGACAGCCATTTGTCAAGTTTCGAGTCAAGAAAAAATTTTTTTTTTCCCTTATGGGAAAAAAGAAAAAAGAATAAAGCTCATTTTTTAATCGTTTTCTTAAAACGCTATCACGTAAATCTAGAGTCTCAAGTCTCGAGTAAAGAAAAAAAAGGAAAAAAATAAGGGAAAAACAAAAGAGAAAAAAATAAAGCTCAATTTTTCATCGTCTTCTTATGACGTTATCACGTAAAACTATATTCCGTAAACCCACTTTACAGACAATCATTTTCATCATTTTTTACAAGCTTTTATTTAGTTTCACCTATCACGATGTTTGTCATCAAATCTTGCAAACTAAATTTGATCCACTTCCTCTTATCCTACGGAGTTGAATTTTTTTAACAAGATAGGTCAACATTTTACCACTTTAACTCCTGCCTGATGGTAGGCGACGATGTGGCCTTGGATGTAGCACGCAAAAAAAACGTACGCACACGTACCTACGTATTTTCAAACCCTTGTTTTCGATAAGACACCAAAGAAACAGGAAATCCTAAGTCTTAGATTTACATGGTATTCTTTTTCATATTCCTAATTTCTTTATAAAAACACTAGCTGCGCCCCGCAGTTTCACCCGCGTAAGTCCCGATCCCTTGGGAATATCGGGTAGCCTATATGTTAATCCAGGCCTTCAGCTATCTACATACCGAATTTCATTGCAATCGGTTCAGTAGTTTTAGCGTGCAGGAGTAACAAACATACACACACACACACACACACAAACTTTCACATCTTCTATAATATAAAAATGAATCGCAAAATGTGTTGGTAAGCGCATAACTCAACAACGCCTTGACCAATTAGGCCAATTCTTTTTTTGTTGTGTTTGTTATTGTCCGGAGAAGGTTCTTATGAAAGAAATAATTAAGAAAATTGTGTAGAAAATTATTACGCGGGTGAAACCGCGGGGCGCAGCTAGTTTATAATATTAGTAGTACAAAATTGTATTACTTCATTGTTTGACTACTATATAAATTGCACTATGGCTGCACTATATTTTGTTTGGAGCGACCTAGCAGGCAGTGTTGCAGTTTCAGTCATGGATCTACTATTGTTTGTTACAGATACTTTGATATATTACAACTTCGTAAACTGTAATTAGCTGATGATTTTCGGTTTAAGATCTATCCCACCCAGTGACCATAAAATTAAACTCCGTAGGACTACCCAGTCGGCACAATGGTCACCTTGCCGGCCTGCCAAACACAGGATTGCGGGTTCGATTCCCGCCTCAGACAAGTATTTATGCTTAGATATTTGTCTGTCTGTATAATACATTATAAGTATATATTTACAAAAAAAAAGTATAAAAGTAGTATATCCGTTGTCTAGCACCCATAACACAAGTCTAGTTACTTAACTTGGGGCTAGATGGCGCTGTGTGGATTGTCCTGCAATATTTATTTATTTCTTTATTTTTATTTATTTATAGCTAGAAAAAAAACATTTGCATATACTTCATTCACCTTTCAGAACATTTCATACAGAACATCCGTTTATTTATATTTTTCGGAGTGTTATCAAGCTATAAAATTAATCACCTCGCATAAAATTGGTTGTGGCTCGTAAAATTGGCTGTTACTTAGAAAATTGGCGATTCCGTTTAAAATGGCCTAATAATCTCGGATGCAGCACTTTGTTGATCACATTTCATACTTACTTATACATAGGTATCTTGTTTGTATAAGAATTATGTAAGATGCCAACATAGGACCAAATTGCCAATTTACCAAAAAAGTTTACCATACTACCTTCAGAATCAACGTGCTAAGTTCAAAAGTAACTTTGAATATTAAATAGAAAAACTCGAAAGTCGAATAAATTCATGGAAAATGGGGAAAAATATTTTTCTCAGTTTGAGGTTAATAAGGTAAAGTTGGAGTTTCTCTAACAAGAAAATTAGGAAATGAAGTGAACGTTTTGGTCAGGAAAATACCTTGTATGTAAGTTACTCAATCCAAGTTGTGTTTCGTTTATTGTCATAGACCTACCTATAAGAATTGACCCATAATTATATCACTAATAGGTACTTATTAAAAATACGAAAGTTGATTTGTTTGTATTTTTGTTTGTTCCCTTTTCACGGTTAAGCGACAAGACCGATTTGGATGAAAATCGGCATAGTGGTAGTTTAGGGGAAAAAGAAGGACCTAACCTAAGCTACCTGTCCACAGAAGCGAAGCGAGGTAGTGGTGCGACGTTTCCACCAATAGGGTTTCGCAAGGACTCCGCACGCGGAGGATTTATGCAATTCTATTGGTGGAAACCGTTCCGCTCTTGTAGATAAATAAATAAATAAATAATATTTCCGGACATACAGATAGGCCGCATTAAGTGGGTGAAACCGCGGGGCGCAGTTAGTTAACAAATATACCTAGGTTCTTGATAAGACGTGTAACAACTCTAACAGAATAGTCTCCCTGCAGCGCTTTCTCCTAATAAATGTACCTCTATTTACTTTCTAAATAATTTTTAAAGGACTTTTCGAACGCCGATATTACCTGACAACGTTTGTCGCCGCAGGACGATATCGTTAAAAAAACGAAATAGCAACTTGTGTATTACTGTTTAATATTATTTAAACTCTGTAACATGAATGCAAGCAAAATATAAACCAAGAATGTAAAACATGAGCATAATCATCAAAACTTTATCAATAAATGAGTATAACTCGAAAGTCAAATAAATTCATGGAAATAGGGAAAAATATTAAAAACATTTTTCTCAGTTTGAGGTCAAGAAGAACATACTTAATGATTGGACAATTCAGTTCACACTTCGTAGTTTATTTTCAAATAGACGATGGGTCGGTTGGTCCAGTGCAGGCTTTCTACCATCACTCGCGTCCCTCGAAGGCCCCCGTTTATTTTGTGGTCTTTGAGACACGAGCGTATAGGTTCCAAGGTCGCGTGCTACATCTTAGACCGCATCGTTACTTTACATCGTGTAAGATAGTGGTCAAAGAAAGAAAGAAAACATTTATTTGGACAAGCAACCGACACAAGACAATCAGAAAAGTAGTAAGAAACATAAAAGCACATGAAAGTATAAAATGAAAAACGAAGTAATAAATAGGTAAAGGATATAAAATAAAAAAAGCTATACGAAATACATACGAAATAAGATCAAACGCTGACCTACCCGTATATATTATAAAAAAATGAATAATTAATAGAAAGCGATGTTCGAACCTTATACACTTTTTTTACTTGAGGGTAGAAAGACTACGCTTCGTCAATTGCATAGCATTGGTCGAGCACTCGCTTCATCGACGTCAGATGAGACAAACACTTGTCGTGTCTCCGGGAGTCTCACCGAATATTTATGGATATTATCGCGATATACGTCGTAGAATCTGTTTCATCACAAGGAGCGTTAATTTTTTACTTCGGAGGGCAGCGCATCAGGATCCTGATACTACCATCTATAGGACAGGCGGTGCCGATTTAACTAGGTAAGTGGCCATCGCTTTGTTTCTCCCTCATTAGTGTGTAAAGGTTCCTTCAGTGCGTACTTCAGTTGTTTAAAATCCTAGTCTGGCAGAAGCCAGAGGTCCATCATAAATCTTAAAAAATTCAACGACCTATCGATCTACAAAAAACCACACAAGCGAATTAAACTAAAACCAAAGGGGAAAGCTAGTCATATATTCCTAATAGACACCTATTCAAGCGCCAATATTGATGAGCAAAGCTCAAGGACATCATGTTACAACAATACCTTCGTGAACTCACAAAGACTATTGTATTGCACCCAATCTACCGTGAACACAGAACAGTGATTGATCACAAATAGATATCCACCCACAACCCTTAAGAAGAAGTAAACAACAATTTAAACAATGAACTTTGGCGTTTTATCAAAATACAATACGAAAATATTGTGAATAATATGGTTTTGTCTTCAATCTAAATATTTGTCATCACTAAACTGTATAAAACAAAGTCACTTTCCGCTGTCTGTCCCTATGTATGCTTAGATCTTTAAAACTACGCAACTTATATTGCTGCGGTTTTTTTAAATAGATAGAGTGATTCAAGAGGAAGGTTTTTATGTGTAATACATTCAAATTATATATTAATGCGAGGCCGGGGCGGTTCGCTAGTCTATACTAAGAGTTTGTTTGTTTGTTTGAACGCGCTAATCTCAGGAACTACTGGTTTGAATTGAAAAAATCTTTTTGTGTTGGATAGTCCATATATCGAGGAAGGCTATAGGCTACTTTTTATCCCGAAATTCCCACGGGATCAGGAGTTACGGGGGTGAAACCGCGGAGCGCTGCTAGTAAAAGATAAAAATACTCATATCAAGTAGGTCTTTCGTAAGGAGGGTGTGATAACGTTGACGCAACATACGTTAAAAAACTTTTGGGTTTTCAAAATTACTAAGTTGACATAATTACAAACAAATAAATACCTATGCTATAAAAAAACCAAGCAAATATTGAATTTCATAAGAAAAACCTCAGTATCGATGGATTTTACAAATCTATACTTATATTTTTAAATGAAAGATTTTGTTTGTTTGTTTGAACGCGCTAATCTCAGGAACTACTGGTTCGAATTAAAAAAATATATTTGAGTTGGATAGTCCATTTATTGAGGAAGGCTATAGGCTATTCTTTATTTTGATAAATCCACGGGATCGGGACTTACCGCGAGGCACAGCTAGTCAGTAAATAAAGTTTTTGAAATAATGTTTTGTAGACTGCATTCAGGTACAAACTAAACTAGTTTTCAATAACTCTAGTTGTGTTAGCGCTTTCATGTCCAGTTGTTAGAAAATTGACATGGCTAGCAGATTTCTCGATATCGGTTTTATAAATGGCTACCTTCATAACCTAGATTTTTGTTTTTAGGTAGAAATATAAATCATGGAATAACGATATATAAATCAAAATAACTTCAGGTTTTTGGGCTAATATTTTTCCGAAAGATCTAGTACACGTCTAAGCGAAAAAGTTCTGGTTTACGACCATTAACTTATTACTTAACTTCAACTTTGTTTTTATTTACAAGTTATATTATGATTAATAAAAATATCAGCGTAATGTTACATTAGATCAAAAACCTATGCACTTTTAAACGTTAAATAAATAAAAATAAAAAATATACAAGGCAGTCGGAGGATCGAAAGGAAACCGAGAAATGATTCATAACTCATTTATTGAGTTAAAACTTAAAATATCTTACATTATTACTTATAGATAATTAACCCAAGGTGAAACGTATCCGATGTTAGGTTAGGAATGCTGAAATATGACGGCACGCGGCTTTTGCAATCGAGGTCATGGCTTCAGCCAGCGAATTTGTATCCATCTTTCTTTTTTTATTTTTGGAACAAAAATGCGTAAGCATTAAAATTAAATTAAATATTTCATTAGCGTGTTAATAAAACGTTTTATATCTATTTTGCTACCTATTTTATTGATACAAAACACTGACACCGTCCCATAAAAAGAGAAGGTTACGACCTGTGGCTTCATAAAATTTCCGCGTGACAATTTAATAAGTCAATGGTTACAATATAAGTATAAGATACACACGAGCTGAAAATGCATATTTCTTTGATAAAATAAAAATAATTTGAGATTAAATGAATAAAAATTAAGTTTACACAGCTAAGGAAAAATCGCGCTCTAAAATATATGAAACAAGAAAATATTACGTGGTCGTGTATTATGCCGACTTACCCTAAAAACCATTTTCAAATCTCGCCGGCGCGGGCGGCGCAGCATTACATTTTGGACATTGATTACAATAAATAATAATAATTGTGTACATTTATAAAAGTGTAAGTATGACATGGCCCAGGAACAGGAGAGTCCCCTTCACTGCAGGGCCATTGGCTCAGCCGTTTAGAATAATCATTTTAATCGAGTCACCTTTGTGAACCTAGGACTAGTTTCCGCCGTATTCTTATGCAGCGCGTCTTGACTGTGTTTGCGTCATAAGTCATAACTGTCTTGCCGTAATTTTTAAGACGCACACGTCACGCTAACCTAAATATCGCGCGCTTGCCGTATTGCCCTAATACAACGTGAGCTACGCGTCTTTTGTGTCGCACAGTAATTGTCACCCAGGAGGATTAGTCAAAAATTTCGTACAGCAACACAGCTTGTTTCACGTGTAGGTGAGTTAAAGTAATGGTTATGCGTAGCTTTATTTTACGGCAATACGGACCATTAGCTTACTCGTCAACTGAACGTGCACTGCGTCATAGAATTACGGCCTTTGATTAAAGTAAAATAGCGGAAGATCGGTGACGCGCCTCTAACGCATGGACCTCATAAATTAGGTCCCCGTCGCCTAATTGACTCAGTCGCAATCAGCGTGGCATTCGCAATACACGTGTGTGTGATTGAGATTCTTTAGTGGTTTTATTCGAAATAAAGGTGTCACAATGCCTTCCTGTGCTTTTCCTAGTTGTACAAACCACTCAAAAAGAAAAAACAAAACACACGGCATTACTTTTCACTCGTAAGTACGCTTTCTTATTAATTATTGTCTTATTTTGTTTTATTTTATACGCCATTTTGCAGAACGGGATAGAAATATGCGTTACGTAAGTGTGCGACAAGTTAAGCTGCACGGCCAAGTGCCGGACCGCCGAGTGCCGCTATTTTACTTTAATCAAAGATTACGGCAATCGGGCTGCTGCACTGAATGCTTATGTAAATTCACAGGTAATTACGGCATATCCAAAATAATTATTATCAGGTCCCTAAAGTGGAATAGACCATCATATAATCGCTGTTTTTGAGCGCCTTTGAAATAAATTCCAAATCAATTCCTTGGTATCCAATCACTTAATTCATAAAAAACTTTTCAGGAGATGAAAAAAACCAGCCCGTCTGGACAGAACGGTGTGTCAATAGAATCATAAAACGACCGTAAAATATGAGAATTTAGCAAAAACCTTTTTCATCATTTTATGATAACATTTTATAACTAGGTAAGTACCAATATTTGGAATGTGTGCAGGTACTGGCAAAGTACCTACTTACTATCTACTCTATAAAAATTAGAAAACAACCTGTTAGTTTGCAAAAAAGCTTTAATATAATTAAACTTCTAATGAAACAGAGGTACTTTTATCTAGGTATACCATCATCACCATCATGAGGATCATGGTCGAAAATAATCGTACATTGCGATACAAGTGTGGTAAATTGATCATTGCATAGAGGTGGTTTATGACCCGCAAGCAGAACGCGAGCACCTTTTTAAAGCCGAGATGGAATAATCAAACCACACGTGTATTGTACGATATTTTTTTCACATTTTCACAGTTTTTCGTGACAAAGGCATGCTATCTCACGAAATCTGTGAAAATGATTTAAATGACGTCTTGTGGGCGATTGTCAATCAGTCAGGAAACATACTGTATCAAAGTGTGACTTTTACCTCAGTTTCATGTAGCCTACCTTTTGTTGACATATCACTGGAAAATATAAATATTTTTTGTGAAGAAACATTTTCCTTTCTCCATATTAATCTCATACTTTATTCATTATGTAATTCCACTGTGTTGGTACATAATTATTTTTGCTGAGATTTTATGTTTTCCTGACCATTTAAGTAAGTAAGCGACGGACGGAGAGAGTACATAGATAGAAAAAAATACTATAATTTAGACGATAAATCTCTTATGGATTTCTATGTACAAAGATCTAATAATAAAATAAAAGTAAATAAATATTGTAGGACATTCAACACAGCGCCATCTAGCCTTGTGTTATGGTGGCCAGACAACGGATACTGTTTAAATATACTTTTTTAATATATATGTACTTAATATACATAGGTTCATATATATCGTTTGAGGCGGAAATCCAACCAGCAACTTTCTGCATCGTGGGCGGGTTTTTGCACAATAGGTTCGCACAATGTAGGATTTATACACTTAACTTATGTCCACTTGGGCTGCCTGCCAGCTTTATTCTAGTAATATTTTATTAGAATGTCTAAATTTAGGAGAATAAAATATATAAATATTACCGATAGTCACCAATATGGCAACGGACCGCTTCTGAACATAGTTTTGTGGGAACCAAAAAACTATAAAGACTCTTTGTTTCTACTATGGAACCCTAAAAACACAATCATTATTTATGATGTTTTTTACTTAAATAATTGTTTATGAAGCGTTAAATTTTTTGTAATAAAGTTTATTAGAAAATCGAAAACCTCTAACTCAAAGAAACAGCTGATTTTCGAGTAAATATAACTCAATTTTTTAATATACTACCTCGAATATTAAAAAATCGTAAAACAATTTGTTCGTCTCTAGACGTCTAGAATAATCCGTTCGTATATTCGTATTCTTGTCGAAGTCAAATTTTGCTAGACCTCTAGGTAAATTAATAGTAAATTTTGCTTTGAAAGCGTCCCCTGCTCGCCCTACGGTCGGTATGAACCCAATTAGTTTAGCTAAAAGCTACACATTTGTCTCATTTCTACGTCAAAGTGTTTTTCACGGAAATAATCTAAAAAGCTTTTAAACAATATTTTTTATGAGTACTATTGTTTTTAACCTTGTTATAACAAAGAGGTACGAAAAAACATTAATCAAAAAACACACCAAAAAAAGCCTTTTTTTAAACAACGTTTGATTTAATATAAAACTCAAACCGTGAAACGTGAATAATTAAAAAATAATGAGAATAATTAATACCAACAAACTGCTTTTCAAAACGCTGAAATTACCTAAATTAAACTTAGTGGCCTTGTTTTATAAACCATTTTATACTCGTAATATCTAAACGGAAGCAGCCTGTAGGTATACCTACCTAAATTAATTTGCCTTCGTATCTTTACAGATGATTTAGGGAAAACGGAGCCCGATGCGGTTAAGGTTGATTTAACAAAACAAATACGCTGTTGCTTATTAACAAATAAATATTTGAGCCACGATGTTTTCCGAGTCATGTTTTTAAAATGAACACCAGTCAGCACTGCTATGGTAAGGTAGACAGATTGCAGGACTTAATTATGCCAACTTAATTCTTCCGTCATGCAAATAAATTGATATGCGGCACCGATTCATGGCGGAAACCCCAGACAGCCGCACTAAGCGTTTTGCTTCGTCATATTTTATTCATACTGCGAGGGAATAAAATCAGAAGTCTGCGTCTCTTTACTGTGGGTATCTTCAAGTGAACAGGTGTTTTCTTTACTAAATTACACTTTACCACTAATCTATTGAAATCAATTTTATTTTGTTAATAGAGAAACGTATTTCAAGTTTTTAGATTGACTATGGGAGCAACTTATTTACCAAATCAATTCGACTACTTTTAATTCACGTTTTAATGTTTTAAATGTTTAAAAATTCATTAACTTCCATCAAAGTTATTGAAATAATTTATTATTTATTATAAAAGTGTATTAATTACTATTGCGCCTTTAATTAATTATTTAGATTTTAAAGGAAGTGCTTTGACTGTGGACGTTACCGATCTCCACCACCGCCTATAAAAGCGAGCGCTCTGGCTATTATAGGGTCTTTGGCTGCTCATTGGATTCGATGATGCATACAGTAAGACTATTCCAAATTTTTGATATATAGTGTACTTTTGTTTAGTTTGTTGAAGTTAACAGATCTTGCTAATATTCGAAATAGTTGATGATTTATTATTAAAAGGGGAAAAGTGGTTCACTCTCTGCTGAAAATCAGCGTTGCATTTATGCAACACATAGATGAGCAGGAGTCTATTTGTTGGCGACACTGTTACTGTATAAATAACATAGCTTTTATTATTTAATTAAGTCTGTTATTTTTAGTCATATCAAAAACTAGCAGCGCTCCGCAGTTTCACCCGCGTAACTCCCGATCCCGTGGGAATATCAGGATAAAAAGTAGCCTATAGCCTTCCTCGATAAATGGACTATCCAACACAAAAATATTTTTTCTATTCGAACCAGTAGTTCCTGAGATTAGCGCATTCAAACAAACAAACAAACTCTTAAGCTTTATAATATAAGTATAGATAAGTTGTGTTCAAGTTTTAGTTTTATTGTTGGCCAAATATATCTATATATCTATCAAACTTAACTACCTAGAGATCTAGCTTGTATTTGCAAGAAGCCTTTTCTCCATGTGAAATTTTGTGTTTAATATATCTTTACGCAAACTACACGCCTCTACTGAATCAATCGTTTTGTTTGCTATGTTACATTGCTAGAGTCCTGTAGTAATAACACGAAGGCTTTTTATCTCGATAGTAGCTGCGCCCACGGTTTCACCCACGTAAGTCCTGATCCCGTGTATCGGGATAAAAAGTAGCTTATGTGTAAATCCAGGTCTCCAGCTATATATACCGAGTTTCATCGCAATCGGTACAGAAGTTTTTGCGTGAAGTAGTAACAAACATACACACACAAACTTTCACATTTATAATATTAGTAGGATTCTGAAGAGAGAGAGTGGCTAGGCTTAGTGGTAGATACCTCGACTTTCATTCTGAAGGTCGTGGGTTCGAATCCCGGCCGGCCGTGCACCAATGCATCTTAAGAAAAAATTATGTGCGCTAATTGACATTGCTCTTACGGTGAAACATCGTGATGAAATCCGCGGCTTAGTTGGCTCCAGAAGTATTGACAAATTCTCTCCTCTGGACATGGTCCACTAAGCTGAGAGGGTAGTAGGTGCTGGGCAAGCCTACTCCATCCTCACGCAAAAAGGACTCAATTAAAAAGAGTCCAATGGCGGAAAAACAGCCTGTATACAAGTACAAGAGTACAAGTACAAGAGTACAAGTACAAGAGTACAAGTACAAGAGTACAAGTACAAGGATTCTCAAGAGATCGGAATCGACGTAGGTGAAACTGGGGGCGCAGCTAATAACACCTGAAACTTACTGTATGATTTCCTTATTACAGTGGGCTCAGTTAGATAGAGCTTAAAGCTTTTAACAGAATTTCGCATTCCGCAACTTACTAACGGTAAGTCTTAAAGCAAGATGAAGCAATCAGGCTCAACTTTGATTAACTTAAATTCGATGACATAGTTTTAGGAACCTTGACTCTATTGGAATTTTGAACCAATATTTTTGTTACCTACCTTTGCTAGGTATAAAAGTTTGATTAAGTAATTCGGAGGAGGAATTCGATTTATAAAACGTCATTAATTACAGCTGAATGATTACTAGGACCAGTGCAGCACACGGGCCTCTTCTCAATAAAGTTAACAACCCAGTTGGAACAATGGTCATCATGCCGGACTGCCAATCACAGAGTTGCGGGTTCGATTCCTGTCTCAGACATGTATTTATGCTTAGATATTTGTCTATGGTCTGGTTGTTTCTATGTATTATTTGTATATATTTACAAATTAAAAGTATATAAGTAGTATATCCGCTGTCTGGCACCCATAATACAAATCTAGTTACTTAGCTTGGGGCTAGATGGCGATGTGTGGAAGGTCCTGCAATATTTATTTGCAATATTTTAAGTACTTAAGGCTTATGATAGCTTGGTTGTGCTTGCCATCATCATGTTTCTCCCTACAAGGTTATTTTCTCAATATCCAGTGAAATTAATGGTTATAAACTTAACTTAAAAGATCACAGTGATCTTTCGTGCAATTCCAACCCCGATATCGCACTACCGCTCTCCCATTCTTGTAACAAATTCATCACGAAAAAGCTCTCTACATTATTATTATTGTCTGTTATACGTCCTGTATCACGGGGCTATGGAGCCCCGGACCTTTGGAAGGCATGCGTGGAGCCGAAGCCAACACGTAGAGGCCCTTTACAATAACAAGTATAATAGCAAACAATGGGGTGGATTCTAAACCGGCGATTATCCCTGTATACACTATAAAGTGCAACCAAGGACAACCTCCGGTTTGGATGAAAACTATTGATAATCTACAGGACAAAACTACTGGAGCTATTGTGATGGGATGGTAGTGGACTAGATACTGGGGAACTATGGATACTATGGCACCTGCCGTAACAATGTTCAGTAAACACGTAAAAATGGCAGGCGGAGACTCGCCAACTCTCAGACTGGGCCACCCTAATTAGCCGAGTAAATTACAGCAAGGGGGCAACAGGAACGTGAGTGGCTGAAGGATGGAGAGGCCTCACTGGATTTTAAGTCATCGCTGGTAGTCCAAGCGAGCGGGCCAACTCATCACTGACGTTCAGCATCCATCCTTCGAGCATTTCTGCTATTGCGACTCCACTCTGGACAGCCGGTGAAGGCCAGAGGCGGGGGACCGCTTCCTCGTCAGGTTTCACTCCGACCAACCAACTAAGGCAAGCCGGAGGTGAGGAACGGTGACTTCCCCCTGGAGAACTCGGGACCGCGGGGTCGTTACTCACCGTCACCTCGCCTCAAGGCGCCCTGCACATTATTATTATTATTATAATAGGTATTTTGCAAAAACTGAATTAAATGCAGTTGCTTTAATTTATCATTTCTGTATTTTTTATTTATTTACCTATGAAAATAAAATTAATGATTAATATAATATTACGAAAAATTGAAAAAGATAATTAAAAAAAATGTATAATATTATATTACAAAAAATTGAAAAAGATAATTTAAAAAAAACGAATGATGTACTTAAATCTAAACACAAAATTAAACTCAACACAAAAATTACAAATAAACTAATCTTTTTCTATTATTTTGTTCTAAAAATAATTGCAATGCAAGAAGTGAAACTATGAGTATAAAGTGTGAATTAAGTGTGTAACAGTTTAATTTAAAGAATAACATTTAGTAAGTGTATAAATTTACGGTATTTCATTAAAAGTACTAGATGATTATTTGATACAATAATTTAAATAAATGATTATATTATTTATTTAAAATATTGTTAAAATTATCGTTATGATTTTTAAACTACGTTCACTACATAACTAATAGCCACAACTTCCGGCATAAAGCGCCACTACGTTTGACAGTTGTAGTAGATGGCGCTAGTGGGCTTTGATGCTGGAAGGCAGTCGGTGTTTGCTCGTCGAACTGAGCAGTTGTCTCAGTTATTAAGTATTGTGTTATTGAATATTGAGTATACAAAGTGTATAAGTGAGTGCCCTGAATTAGCATTTGGGTTTGGAAAGTGATTATATTGAAGTTACCAGTTGTTTTTTGTTATATATTTAAAGTGGCAGTCTCACAAGTGTGTGAATGTGAAGAAGTTTGTATAAGAAATGATACTACTTATTCGAGAAGTATCAGTCCATTCAGATGTAACGTCTCGTATAATTTAAAATTAACCGAAACTCATTTAGAACATCATACTGTTTATTTGTTATTAACATCCTGTACAAACTTCCTTAAACAAAGATCCAATTTAAACCGTAACTGAGTCAAAAGGCTTCCGAGAACGATGCTTTGGTTACGATGGGCTTAGTGAAATGACGAAGTTTAGACTCTTGAAGTACCAACTTAGAAACCCGTGATGCTCCGCACGACATCTAGATAGATCAATTCTTTATTGCAAACACCATTTTTAAATTAAATTAAATATTAAAAACTAAACTGAAGTGTAAGGGCGGCCTTTATCGCTCATAGCGATCTCTTCCCGGCAAACACTGGATTAACATTTTATTTTTAGTGCTTAAGAGGAAAGGGTACCTACCAGCGCTCTCTCCATACAAACGTAGTCGACTGTTTCCTCCCTGGATAATGACACGTTACTAGAGCAAAATTTTTTGCAGCATAAAACTTATAAGTGCCATGACCATATTGACCTTGCTCTAAGTATATCCCATTTTTTATATTTATTTTGTTTTTTTAACTCTTACTTTCTACGATAATTAGAAAATGAAAGAAATCAAAATATAGGGGCATAGTCATGCAAGATAAAGGTTTTATGCAACAAATCATTTGTGCTAGTGTCATTATCCAGGAAACAGTCGACTACGTTTCCTCTTAAGCCTACACTTCGCATTTAATACCTGGAAATATTATCTAAGACAAATAATTATCAAAAAAATGCACTGCACCAAGATACATGCATCTTTCTTTGTTCATGCATAATCTTAGAAAATATTTTTAGGAAACATTGGTTACGTTTCTACTAATGTAGGTTTATTGAAAACCTTTAGAGGATACGCAGGTATTCATAGCTTTCTCAATATAAATGTATCCTCTTATTTCCTTCCTAAATAATGCCATATCAATCGTTTTGTTTTTAAAACAGGATTCCGTACCTACCCTTTTTTATAGAAAAAAAGATTATTATAGAAATAATTTCCTTGTATTTCATATTTCTATAAAAAAGGAAACTGATCAGGTATGGGTATCGCAAACTTAGGTATATAAAAAATAGTTCGTTTATTTATTTCTTACTCTCTTAACGCCATTAATAAAATGCCAAAATAAAAATAATAAATAATGAACTAAATAGAAATAAAAATGAAGATATTTTTATATTTTTTATATTCATTGTCTTAAAGCTACGAAGCTGCACTCTCTTTGAAAATATTTAAGTATGTCAAAAATACAAATATTTTTTTATAACAAACGAACGCTTTTTCATTGCATGGTTTTACCTAGTCTAAAATCTATTTTATAATTACTTGCATTAATTTTATTTAAGTAATTTAAAGTGTTTCAAAGCGCAGTGATACTAATCTTCGTTTTTGCTCAGCAGAGTATAGTAACTGTATGAACCTTTCAGTATCTGAAAGAAAGCAACGTTATTTTAAAACCTTTGGACGGCATAGGACTTCAAAATATCCGACATAAAGAGCGAATTTAACAAAACACTGGATTAACATTTTATTAGTGCGTAAGCCATATTGACGACCCATTTGGCACATTGAAAAAATGCACATCCAAAAATTGCACTGCAAGGATATACATGCATTTCTAAGAAAATATTTCTAGGAAACACTGAAGGCATAGGACAATATAAATATTAAAAATTTAGAATTTGAAAAAACCTCCGACTCTTATACCCCATAACTTTCAGACGGCTGAACAGATTTCGATTAATCATAGCTAATAACACTTCTGACTAATTCACCAATAAAAGAAACGAAATCAAAATCGGTTTAGCCGTTCGGGAGCTACGATGCCACAGACAGAAACACACACACACACACACAGAGAGAGAGAGACAGGTCAAACATATAACACCCCGCGTCAGGGGTTAAAAATAGCTTAAAAGAAACTCAATGAATATCAATCTAAAAAAACCCGAGTATAATGCTGCTTGATACATTTATGTACAGTATTTGATTCTGGTCTGGATATTTTATATGCATAATAAGTATTTAAGTATTCTATCCGTTGTCTAGCTACCATAGCACAAGCCTAGTTGCTTAGCTTGCTGCTAAGTGGCGCGTTCTGCATTGTCCTGCAATAATGATTGGAACGTAGTTCCTTATCGCGGATTTTGGGGAGGACCTAGCCGAGAAAAAATGTAACGCGTTACAAAAAAACCGTAAGAGAAAGAGAGAATTAAGGAGACAAAAAATTTATACTAAACAAGTAATTCAATTTCTTACAACAATAAAAGTAGCAACAGATAGATCAGTAAACGGTCCAGCTATGAACAGGATGCGTTTCCCCAGCTGTCCACCGAGTAGGAGAACACTTCTGCGCACACGCACATCTTGCGCCCACCACGCACTCGAATAAACACCTTCGTCTACCTTGTCACTCTAATAAAAA
Organism: Idaea straminata; assembly: GCA_951213275.1. Lineage (NCBI taxonomy): Eukaryota > Metazoa > Arthropoda > Insecta > Lepidoptera > Geometridae > Idaea > Idaea straminata. The sequence continues at coordinate 3,892,247 of OX577862.1, forward strand.
GTTACGTATATTTTTAAATTATAAATTAAATATTAATAATATAAAATTTAAATATAATAATTAAAATTTTTAAATAATAATATTAATTAAAATTTTTAAATAATTTTCAATTTTAAATAATTTAAAATAATAATAATAAATTAAAATCATATTTTTTTTCTTTGACAATTAATATCTGTAACAACTGATTCACCTGAAGAAAATAAAATCAGCCTCAGTAGCTTCAGTAGTAGTAAAGTCCGTAGTCAAAGAAGCTATGACTTGCTATGGAAACTTGTTCCCTATACCCACGTGTTACAGTCAAAACTCTTAATCGGTCAAAACTGCTTTTGACTGAGAAAACAGGTTTTGACTTGCCAACTGATTTTCTCAGTCAAAAGTAGTTTGGACCGAAGGGGTTGATCAAAATTAGTTTTGACTTGTTATATCGGTGTTCGAATCTCAGCCGGCCGTGCACCAATGGATTTTTTTAAAGAAAAAATTATGTGCGCTAATTGACATTGCTCTTACGGTGAAGGAAAACATCGTGATGAAACCCGCGGCTTAGTTGGCTCCAGAAGTATTGACAAGTTCTCTCTTCTGGACACGGTCGTCTAAGCTGAGAGGGTAGTAGGTGCTGGGCAAGCCTACTCCATCCTCACGCAAAAAAGACCCAATTTAAAAGGGTCTAACTGTGGAAAACAGCCCGTTCAAGTACAAGTAGGTATGGTACAAAATAAATTGTTCGTGTAAGTCTTTACCCTAACCAAGTAAAATAGGTAGAATTTGGTTCTAGCACTCATCGGCCGCTGCTGCGGAATCCTCACTTCGCTCGCTCTAGTTACGAAACGAAATTATTGTTTGCATCTATAGTTTCATACGAACCATGTACAAAACTTCGTTCGCATGCCAACAATAGACGAACAGCTGTGCAATCAAGGCCAATAAGTATTCGGCGATCCATATACGCTGCATATTTTCTGTGCCTTCCTGAAACATATTGCTTTCAATTGCATAAGACTCGAAAAAAGATCAGATAGTAAATATATACCTATCCAGAAATAATTGTGAAGTGGTTTGTTTTGACAATTTTGAACAATTGTTTTGACGATCCAGTTCGCACAATGGTCACCATGCCGGACTGCCAAATACAGGTTCGGGTTCGATTCCCGCCTTAGACATGTATATTTATGCTTAGATATTTGTCTGTGGTCTGGTTGTTTCTATGTAATAATAGTATATATTTGCAAAAGAAAAGTATATAAGTAGTATATCCGTTGTTTGGTACCCATAACACAAGTCTAGTTACTTAGCTTGGGGCTAGATGGCGATGTGAGGAATGTCTTGCAATATTTATTTATTAATTAAAAATCAATCAATTAACCTTCCCGAACATGTGCCAAACAAATAAGAGGAAGTGGTTCAGCTTGCAAGATTTGAACTAAACAAAAATACATTCATACAAACATTGTAAGTTAAAAAGCTTGTAATTTATTTGTCTCACGGACACATGAGTGTGCAAAGGAAGGTTAGGATCAAAGTAGAATCAGGCAAAATAACAAATTTTATGAAAAAATAAAAAGGACCCCGTAAAAAAATAGATGGCAAAGTTACCGTAGTCAGTTGTACTGCGCTGGCGCAGATCATCAACGAGCAAATGATGACGTATAAAAACATAACAGGAGACAACAACGAGTTCAAAACTGAAGAAAATCTGAAAAAAAAACCAAAAAAATAATACAAATAAAAATAAAAACAATTAACGTTGACACCAAAACACTTACTTCACCAAGTTCACATGATGGTTATGACATTCCCTTATCTTAGCAATAGCTTCACTATAGCTGATCACCTCTGTTCCATCACCAAATAATCTGTTGCAGTTGATAGACAGAAGCTTTAACTGTCCAGTAAAAAATGACATCAACGCTACGGCATTAGAATCATAAGTAGCCACTATACCTCCTCCGTAAACACATATGAGTGCATGTTCCAGAATAGATAACCAATAGCCAAATCCTCGAGTTCGGTTAAAAGGTAACCAGGAGCTAAGAATCTCCGGATATGGCAACGTTCCATTTTTCATCAGATAACGACGTTCTGTCGAAGACAGATATCCGAAAAGCGGTGCCAAAACAACAGTAACAACGGTAGCTGTGACAAGACACCAGTAAAAATAAGTTATAGATCTTGAATACTTTTTATATTCCTTCAAAATACGGTTAGTTTCATGATCATTTTTGGCCAATTGTCGTTTTTCCAAATCGGAAACGTATTCCATTACTGAATACCACTTCGACTCCCAGTAAATGAACGTTATAGCTTTGACTACACAAATTGTGCTGAGCATAGTGACTGAAAGGTTTCGCAAAGCAAGTTCGATGTCCGATCTTATGAACCACAATTCGATATACTGACTCAAAACAAAAAGGGTACCAAGAATATGGATATAATTGTAGCGGAGGATCGAGATTTCACGATCAGGTTGCCAAATAACCCACTTTGTGAGGCCGAAAATTGTCGGACCCAACAAAGGGTACTTAGAATTCTCAAATTTATCAAGAATTCTGATCATTTTAGAGAACAACCTTTTGTCGCAAAGTGTCCGATTGTAGAAGACTTATTAAACTGACACTTTTAGTTTATAAGTTATTCATTTAGGAAGGCAGTGGTTTGAGTCTATGTAAACACTAGCGGTCCGCCTCGCGGGTGCGTTTGTCATAAAATTTAACCTAATGAATTATTATCTTCTTCTTTTCGTATATTGTTTTGTATGGCTGATCTATTTTTAGATTTATCTGGTTACCCTAAGGCCAGCAACTTGACCTAACGCCTGCCACCAGTGATAGAAATTTGGCGTCCGACACGTCCGAAAATTTTAGCAAAAGTTGATTATTTAAAAAAATTGCAAAACTGTCGCTTGAATTATAACCTCTCATAATTGCTAATATTTGGAAAAGTGTTTCTATGAAAAAAAGCGCACGAAGACAATCGGTGACGTCATCGTTCACACTTTGTAGGTTTTTCCGGTAAAATACTGCGGGAACAACAAGTTTAGGCTGTTACGAGTACATCAATCATGGCGGCTTCGTTTCGTGTCTTGAGATCAACAGATAAATTAACTCCAATTATAATTTTTATAATAAAATACTTGCAATATTTATTATTGCAAAAAGATATTGTAAAATTATCAGTTACCTATTAGCTACCATTTTCAACATATCTTTACCTATGAAAACAACTGAAATAAGAATCAAAAATGTCTATACTTGTAATAAAGGAAGAAAGGAAAATGAGTGAGTCTAGGGCCAAAAGTATAAGTAATAAAAACAAACAAACACACAAATCAATCGGCTCAATAACTCAATCTATTCTGCAGCTATAAAAATTTCACTTACGAAAGACAATAATGTCCACCTTAATAAGACGGTTTCAATTTGAAAAGTAACCACCCCCAAGGGGATTTAATGTCCATGTTTTGACATGTAAGTTATAGACATGGGCGATATTGTTTTTCAAATGTATCCTTAATAATTTATTGGGGCTACACTTTACTTTGATTGGTGATGTAGCTAGCCAATTTATTTTTGATATATAACGTATAAAATAAAGATAAATGAGTCAATAAATTAAGGATGAGTTTAGGAGATTTGTATCAAAACAAATGGCAGGTAGACATTGAAGGAAATAGTATATTACGATATAAGTGTGGTAAATTGATCATTGCATAGAGGCGGTTTATGACGCGAGCGTGTTCAAAATGTCGAAATGCAATTATCAATATCCACACGCGTATCGTACGACGTTTTATATCACTGTTGCAAATAAAATAAAAGACTTGTTAAAATAATAAAAAGTTGGCAAAATATTTGTGTTTAAAAACAGAAAAAGTTAGTATTTTTTGAGTATTTTGAGGCAATATTTTTAAGCTATTGCATAGCTTTTATCGGGTTTTGAGCGCGGCGACCGAACCAAGAAATTCCGTAACGAAAATAGTATGTAGTTCGGCCGAGCGTTCGCATTTTTGTTAATTATACTCCCGAAAAGGCAGGCAAAAGACTTTTAACCCATACAGCCTCGTCTGACATACAATATTTTTTAGGGTTTTTTCCATTTGTTTTTGCGTCGGGGGTTAAAAACAGAATATAATGTATACGGACAAATTATTTTTAAGTAAAAAAAAAACAAAAAAAACTCGATTTTTGATCATGTTCTAAGACGTTATCCGGTAAAATTATCGTTCGTAAACCGATTTTACAGACAACCATTTTTGCTGGCTTATAAACTCTCTGTTGGTACCAACCTTTTTTATACATCAAAACAGTAGGTATAACCCAGTTAAATTAAGAATGTTTAAACTACTTATCATGTAATTAGCAGTAATATACGAATTTAAATCATCAAGATAACTTATTAAATCACTAGAGTATCATGGTAATGTAAAAAGCACGCGTGCATAATACGTTGTATTATGAGCCTAAAAGTTGTTTAATAAGATCCACTTTATGAGCAACTGTGATAAAAAATATGATATTGACCTGTAAATCTATATGATTTAATACAGAGCCAGCAACTTCAATCAATGATATTTAGGGCCCTGTAGTTATTGGGTTTCATAACGATGTTTCGCTTCACCGTAACAGCAATGGTAATTAGTGCATATATTTTTTTCGTTCAAAAATCTCAAAAAAGAACGACATTGTACCGTTTGTCGGCCAAATAGCGCGGTCGGGGTCCAATCCTGATGATGCGTCTTGTAGACGCGAAACACGTGTCGTGGTTTATGAGTGGTGTCACTAATACTATTTTTTGCTTGTCCTCATTGCATGCCTCTTCAAGTGGGTGGGAGGGCGGTGCACATTGCATTTTGTGTTTTGGCACTAGGCTCGGAACTAAAAACTAAATATTAATACTTCCATTCCATTACTTCTTGTCCATCCAAAGTTTGCCTGAAAGAGATCGCTTTGAGCGATAAGGCCGCCCTTTGTAACACGTAGACTTAAGCTTTGTTTGTTTTATTATTAATGTTTTTGAAATTGGTGTTTACAATAAAGAATTTATCTATCTATTATGGAGTTTCGAAAAGTAACGAATTCAATCAACTGAGTATTATAGTTAGTTTTATGGTTGGGAAAATTAAAACAATATACCTTTTAAGCTATAAAAATGTATTGTGACAACGAAAATATGTCTACAAATAAGCAATTACGGTGAAGTTTCCTAACTAATCAATATAAGCTAATAAAACAAACGACTGGGCCAATTTGGATGAAACTCAGCATAGCAGTAGTTTAAGAAATTGAGAAGGATATAGGAAACTTTTGATCCCGCTATTCCCAGTTGACGACCCAGTTGGCACTATGGTCTGCCAAACACAGGGTTGCGGGTTCGATTCCCGCCTCAGACATTTATTTATACTTAGATATTTGCCTGTGGTCTGGTTGTTTCTATGTATTATAAGTATATATTTACAAAAGAAAAGTATATTTATGTAGTAAAACCATTGTCTATCACCCATAACACAAGTCTAGTTAATTCGACTGGGGCTAGATGGCGATGTGTGGAATGTCCTGCAATATTTATTTATTCCCGGAGGATCGTGCTATACGTAGGCGTAACCGCGGGGTGCGACTAGTGTGATGATAGACCTACATCTATACCTATAAGTAAGTTTTTAGATATGTACTACACAAGCATCTACTAGCCTTAAACCTTGTCAATTTACATTTCAGAAAATAATGTGTAGAAGCTGTAAGCACCTTTCAAAATCTGAAATTAGAAAAAAAAACAAATTCTAATTAATAAATCAGAGAATTAATAAATCAATTAATAAAACAATAAAACTAATTAATAAATCAGAGAAAGAAGATTTTGAAAATTAAATTACCCTAATTTATTCCTAGATAATTCCTCTAGTTTGATCAATCATTTTATTTTATAAAATTTAGGTTTGCTGTACACATGTCTTATTCTTTAGAACCGGCTAGAACGGCTTCAAAAAAGGAGGAGAGCTCCTTAATTATATTATGAACTTATAACAGTCGATTAAACTTAAAAAATAAGTTAATTTCAAGGTTAATGACCTTTCCGTGTTAGTAACAGCTGATTATGAACATAACCTCAAAATCTATACTAATATTATAAAGCTAAAGAGTTTGTTTTTTTGTTTGAACGCGCTAATCTCAGGAACTACTGGTTCGAATTGGAAAAAATATTTTGGATAGTCCATTTGTTGAGGAAGTCTATGATGCTATTTTATATTTCGATATTCCCACAGGATCGAGAGTTAAGCAGGTGAAACCGCGGAGCGCTGCTATTATTGATGAAATGAATGAAATAATGATTCGAAGATTCTAAATCTTCAAAAGTCGAAAGCGAATCGGTAAGGAACCCTATAAAAGTAAATGAAAGGTATGGTTTTTGTATTAATACTTACGCCTATGAAGGTAGTTATTGATAGATAAGCAAAAGGTCCCGCTTTAAATACAAAAGTGTGGTTCAATTTGCCTGCTAGTAGCAAAATTTGTTTTCTTGAACGCACATTTCCTTTCCACCATGCACTTTCATAGACTCCTCTATCTACGGCCTCTGACTGAAAAAGTATTTAAATTTTTAATTTTTTGAATAACAAACAAAAAAAACTAAATTAAAATCGGTTCATCCGTTCGGGAGCTACGATGCCACAGACAGACACACACACACAGACACAGACACGTCAAACTTATAACACCCCGTCGTTTTTGCGTCGGGGGTTAAAACGATCTTAATGCCCCATAATATCGTGGCTATTATAATATCTTTTACCTACTACTTTGTCCGCCAAGGAGTTGAATTTTCAAAAATATTGTCTGAGTTTTCATATTTAAAATTGTTAAATTACATTGCAATTTAATTTTGATTGCATTTTGATTAAAAAATAACAACCAACCAGGTATTTATTTTTTCAAAAAGCTGACTTTGAGGGTATTTTGAGCTACTTTGAGGGTATTTTGAGCTACTTTGAGGGTATTTTGAGCTAAATGCAATTGGAATGATATTGTAATGTAATTTGAACAATGCTATTTACAAGAATTATTGACCTTCTGAGCCTAATGATAAAAAAATTACAAGGTAGTATTTTGTTCGTAGCTGGTATTTTACGTAATTATTTCTACTAATCCGCAAAACACCACAAAATCTCGAGTTGCTGTTTCGCGTATATGGTGTTTTGCGTCTAAAGCGATCCGTCTATCATTTTGTGCTTATGCTTAGTTGTCAGTTAGGACTTTGACTTATATTTAACTATACTAATATTATAAAGCTAGAGTTTGTTTGTTTGTTTGAACGCGCTAATCTCAGGAACTCCTGGTTCGAATTGAAAAAAAAAAGTTGTGTTGGATAGTCCATTTATCGAGGAAGGCTAAGGTTACTTTTCATTGCTAGTAATAATATAAAGGTAAGGATAAAGTCCGTAGTGCGGTTTTAATTTTAAATAAGGGTCAATCAGCTACCCAGTACTAGGGGAGCCGATAAGAGTGAAAAATTCCCCTATGGGAGTCATTGAGGGTCAGCCTCTGTAATAACTAGTATGTTTTTTCAATCTTTATACAAAGTTGGTTTTACCTAATCCATTATCTTTGGATTTTTGTTTGTAAGCTCTAAAAAACTGAACCGATATTTTATGTTTGAAAGAAATAGGCTCCGAAAATACTGGAACGATTTTGATGAAACTTGGTATATGATGAATTGGAAATGACAAAAGCTACTTTTCATCCGGGCCCCGTACGTAGTTTCGAAAGACGTTGTAGCGACAGGTCGTTGTGGCGAAAAACTTTTAGCGTGGTACGCTGGAGCGAAAAGTCTTTGTTATCCCGATATTCCTACGGGATAATAATAATATAATAGTTTATTCACATACAACATACAATCGGTACTTAAATAATAACTCTAAGCTACAACAATCAATTATCCGAATTATGTAGTAGTTAGGTACATGACATGGTAGGTGTATCGTTGACAATTACTGTCTGCACTAGGTTAAACCTGTACCGCAGACAGTATGAACTCTCATGCATAAAATCTGCAAAAGACGTGTTACTACACGATGTATGATGCAAATACAAAGAGAAAATAAAAATAAAAAAAACAAAAAGAAGAGGTGTGAACCGGAAGTTTCCCACGTCACCCCAGACTCTGGGAACGCGTATGGGTGTGGGAGTGTGTGTGAGTATGAGAGGATGTGTGTAAATATGAATGGGTGTGAGTGCGAAGGTGTGTGAGTATGAGTAGATTGAGTTGTTGGCCTCCCCCTAATCACCAGCCTCTTAAGAGTTGGGCAGGGGGAGACCTCCTTCTCAGTGTGTGGAACGTAAAAGGTGTGGGGACGTGTGTGTGTTTGTGTGTGGTAAGTGGTGAGTGATGACATAATTATATAAATAAATAAAATAAATAATCTAGAGTTCCTAATGAAATTGATTCAGATTCGAAACCGATTCAGTAAATTCAGTAGGGATAGCGAGTTACGCGGGTGAAACAGCGGAGCGGTGCTAGTTTAAAAGATAAAATAAATAAAATATAAATAAATAAATATTTCAGGACATTCCACGCATCGCCATCTAGCCCCAAGCTAAGTAACTAGACGTGTGTTATGGGTGCTAGATAACGGATATACTACTTATATACGTTTTCTTTTGTAAATATATACTTATAATACATAGAAACAACCAGACCCCAGACAAATATCTAAGCATAAATACATGTCTGAGGCGGGAATCGAACTCGCAACCCTGTGTTTGGCAGTCCGGCATGGTGACCATTGTGCCAACTGGGTCGTCAAAAAATCCTTGGGAGTAACATACGATATTTTTTATCCCGGTATCCCACGGTATCGCTTCTTACCTGAAGTAATACCTCGTTCCCATGCCAGCAGTACACAAAGAGTTGAATAATCAGACTCGCAGAATATTGTAACAACCAAACTTTTTGGGATATCGTTGCGTCTTTCTAGAAGATTTTTAAAGAACAATATTTTTATAGAATTTCTTGACATATTTTATGTTTTAGTGTAATTCATCATCATCAATCATCTTATTCTTATATATATATATAAAAGAAAGTCGTGTTTGTTACAACACTTATAACTCGAGAACGGCTGGACCGATTGCGATGAAACTCTGTATCTGTATAGCTGGAGACCTGGATTAACACATAGGCTACTTTTTATCCCAATATGCCCACGGGATCGGGACTTACGCGGGTGAAACCGCGGGGCGCAGCTAGTATGTAATAAAATCAGTGAGATCTAACAATTAAAGTGTGGTTATCTCCGAACTTCGTATTCCTTTATTGTGACAGAATCATTTGACGTAGCTGTTTTCCGCATTTTAATTGTGGCCTTTTTGCGTGAGGATGGAGTAGGCTTGCCAAGCACCTACTACCCTCTCAGCTTAGTCGTTCATGTCCAGAGGAGAGAACTTGTCAATACTTCTAGATCCAACTAAGATGCGGGTTTCATCACAATATTTTCCTTCACCGTAAGAGCAATGTCAATTAGCGCACAAATTTTTTTCTTAAGAAAAATACATTGGTGCCGGCCCGCCGGGATTCAAAGCCACGACCTTTAGATTAAAAGTCGAGGTATCTACCACTAAGCCAACACCGCTCCTAATATGACGTATCTTTATGCAATGGCCTTGCGTGGTCAAGTTTGTTTCGCTAAGATGTATCTACCTTTCTTTGATATATTAGTGAACAAAATAACATTTATGGCGGAATGTGAACATTCAATTTTTTTTTCACAATTGGTATCTCAAACTAAAAAAACATGCTCTTATAAATTATAATTAAGGTGAAAGGGTACCGGCGCTCTCTCCATACAAACGTAGTCGACTGTTTCCTCCCTGGATAATGAATGACACTAGCACAAATATTTTTTACGCCATAAAACCTACACCTGTTATGACTATGCCCCTATGTTTCGGTTTTTTTAATTTTCTCATTATCATAGAAAGTAAGATAAATAAAAAACAAAAAATAAATAAAAAAAACGAAACATAGGGGTATGGTCATGGCAGTTATAAGTTTTATGCAACAAAGATATTTGCTTTAGTGTCATTATCCAGGGAGAAAACAGTCGACTACGTTTGTATGGAGAGAGCCTTCGGTACCCTTACCTCTTAAAGACGGCTAAATGTGATATTATTATCTGTATTAACAAAACGAGTAAGTACTGCTTGAAAACTTACCGAACTATACTGCACAATACTGCTACATATTGTCATCGAACAAAGCAACACATACAAAAACATTGTAGGCGACAGAAGCGAATCAAACATTTCATATTGCCTGAAACCAAAAAAGGATTCATTTATGGTAAGCCCATACGCTAACGATCTTGGTACACAGCCTACTAAATAGTTACTACCGGCACCGGTCGCCTCGTTGGTGAAAATTGTTGATTGTTACGAATGTGTTTTGTTTTTCGCAAAAGTCCTGAAATGAAATTGTAGGTGAGACTTTTACCGACACTTTTGTGTAACTTTGAGCCAAAAATTAAAAAAAAATTAAGAATGAAAACTAGCCTAGCTTTGAAATGACAAAGAATTTTCGTCTCAAATTACCCAAAAATATCGGTAAAGATTTCACCTACAATTCTATCTCAGCACTTTCGAGAGAAACAAAACACATTCGTTACAATCAACAATGTTAGTTGTAAGCGACGGGTATATATTTTGTGACGCGTTGCGTTTGGCAGCATAAATAGCCTTAATAATAATCATATTATTACGGGACAACAAGGACGAAATTGAGTTAGAGATGGCAAGGAATATTTCAAAGGACTTAATCTCATCCCTTCGGTTCTTAAGGCTTCTCTAATTTCCTGTTCTTTTCCTTGAAATTGTTAAGTATCTGTCAAAGACAGTCAAATGAAGCACAATTTATTAAACGACATAAAACGCCGCGATCTTTGCTTTTATTTAAAGGAATTAAGTTAAGTAGGCATATATTTTCCCGGAAAAATAAAAGCTTTTTGCCACTTAAGAAAATGACAATGTTTTTTTATTAATTCTGTGTTATAATCAAAGAAAATATAAATTATCTAAATAAGGAAAACGCGTTTAGGGAATGGTGCTCAAAATTGAAATTAAATCTAAAAAGGTTACGTAAGCATTATGGGCTCCGGAGCTGTTCATTCATGAGATTCTGGTGAGTTGTAAATGTCGTAAATTGAGAATCTGGTAAACTACTCCGGAGCCGCACCAAGTTATGACACAAAAGTAAGTACTAACTCAATTAATACGTTATGGAGTTTATGACACTCTCTAATCCTGTCCAATACAACCTTCTCAGAAATTGTACTATCGAAAATTCTTCTACATTTCTCTTTCAAAATAATCATCTGCCCCTTGAAATACGTCATGACTGCCACGGCGTTCATATCATAGGCTGCTAGCAATCCAGAACCTTGATAACCCATAATTATGTGTACAATTACACCTAGAGCATACCCTGGCATCTTTGTATTATCAAAAGGGAACCAAGAGCAAAGAATCTGTGGCATCGGCTCTTTCCCAGTCAGGACCGCTTCTCGGTAACTTTTGGACAAATATTTCAGGAAAGGAGAAATGAATAAAAGCATGATAGTCAAAAACACAACTACCCAATACAAATAAGTTATGATTCTCGTGTATTTCGTGTATTCTTTTATTATTTCCTTTGTTTTTGAATCTTTTGTGTTTAGCTGTTCTAATTCCGTTTTAGATATCTTCATTACGAGTTCTGACCATTGTTTTTTGTACACTAAGTAGAAAAAACACTTTGAGGCGCAAACTAAACTTAAAACAGTCAAAGATAAATTATTGATGACCAGATTGAAATCATATCTAACACGGTAAAGGTCTACAAATTCAGAGAACACAAACAGAAATGTAGTAGAGTGATAAAAAGTTAACAAATATCTTTGTTTGTTTCCGCTTCTCCACAAACCGAAAAAGTAGAGAGCTTTTATGGAAGGACCCATTAAAGGGTGCTTAGGGTCTTCCAATCGATTGGTAAACGAAATGAGCTTTTGAATCGCCATATATGCGTTTGAAGTGGAACAAAGTGCCAAAGGGTTTATATACTAAAAGCTAGTAGTCTAAGATCCCTTTAAGTACGAACTTCACCGAGCAGATTAATGGATGAAAAGTATTCTAAATCAAATTAAATAGGTCAATTAATATAACATTGCAAATGGGTTGTCTAAAAAATGTCATATTATTAATTAACAATTTATTAATTTTTATTTTTTTAAACACTTAATCGTTTTGTTTAATCGACAAATTCATACCTATCGAAAGTATGTAGCTTATAGAATATGCAAACTTTAGGTTCTCTACCTTTGTAGACAACCTAAAGTTTATCTCAACTCCTGGGTAGGCAGGTAAATCGATACTAGGCATTTGCACTATTTAACTAACATAAAATACTTTTCATCCATTAATCAGCTCAGTGAAGGTCATTCTTAAAGGGATCCCGTACTATAGTAATCTAGCAAATGTTCAATTAGCAAATAGGTGGTTGTTTTAAGCGGATTTTATATTCCATATTCAAATTGGATAAATGACTTGATTGGTGCAAATCACTTTATTTGATGATAGTTCAAAGAGTATTATTTAAAAATTGGGCCATGTGGGAGTTGAACTCGCGGACAAAGGGTTCCGCACCATATTGTATGGAAGCCCCACTTATTTATTTTTCTGTGTTTAGTATTTGTATAGCGGCAACAGAAATACATAATCTGTGACAATTTCAACTGTCTAGCTATCACGGATCGTGACATGCAGCCTGGCAACAGACAGACGGACAGACAGAAGGACTTTCCATGCATGTTTGAGAAAAAATAATTATCTTGGTTTTACTCTTCCAGTAGAACTATTACCAATCCAAGTTGATATTATTTTAATTATAGTTCGATTGATAGAACCACAACCAATACAATTTGACGACCCAGTTGGCACAATGGTCACCATGCCGGACTGCCAAACACAGGGTTGCGGGTTCGATTCGTGCCTCAGATTAGTATTTATGCTTAGATTTTTTTTTGTCTGGGGTCTGGTTGTTTCTATGTATTATAAGTATACATTTACAAAAGGAAAAGTATCTAAGTAGTATATGAGTTGTCTAGCACCCATACCACAAGTGTAGTAACTTAGCTTGGGGCTAGATGGCGATGTGTGGAATGTTTAATTAAAAAAGAAATGATATTATTAGTTTGGTTCGATTGATAGAACTCGGGCGATCGGACCACGACCAATAAACGAGGAAAGTAAAGTCTTGCTTATAAAGTTCCGTTTTTTCACTTTAGTTACGGAATCCTAAAAATAAAAATGAAGGCTTTAATAATATAAAAACGATGGAAAAAAATACGGAAACTAATAAAAAGGGAAAGTACTAGTCGTTTTGTTAGGAAGAATACCGTTGAAGGCTACTTCTGTGCACCTTTCAACTTTTGTTCTACGACTTGTGGAAATATGAACAGTTTTTGAAAATTTTTGATGTTATGTTATTTTCAAAATCAACACATTTTTTTAAATAAAGGTAATTCAGACATAGAACAGTCGATAAAACTTAAAAATTAAGTAAAGCTGATTTTCGGGTAAACATAACTTCAAAATATTCGTTTTATTTTCCATACATCGTAGAATAGAAGTCGATTGTTATGGTGTATGTGGGGTGCCCAGATAGAGTAATGAAAGTAGTCGTCCATTTCGATGGAAGGATTTATTCTCATAGCAATAACCTGACCCCGTATAACAGATTATAGCTTATACCGCTACACAGATATCTAGATAGGAAAGGGTAATAGTAGGTAGCGCATCTGATATACAAACTATCACGTATACACGTGATATTCATAAGATATGATAAAGACACGTATTTCTGCGGTCGCTATAGAGTATGACGAAATATGCTGACACACAGGAATGTGTGTCCGCCACAGTGTACAAAAGTAGCCCTCAACCGCTTTCTTATATAATTACCAATAATCATGTATACCTACTATACTTACAGTACTAAGTTTATACTTACATAAATAGTTTACTAAAGTATAAAATTATAGTAAACTATAGTTAGTATTATTCTATCACTTATAGTGTTAGAAGCTATGTATCCTATTCCTACTAATAGGATGGGATAGGATATATAGGTATACATATATCCTATCCTACCACTAGTATTATAAATGTGAAAGTTTATATGTTTGTTCGATACTCCTTCACGCTAAACTACTGATTGCAATGAAACTCGGCATGTAGAAAGCTCGAGACCTGGATTAACATATGTGTTACTTTTTATCCCGATATTTCCACGGTATCGGAACTTACGCGGGTAAAACTGCGGGGCACAGCTAGTAGTTTACTAAAGTGTAAAAGTATAGTAAACTATAGTTTGTAACGTTTTATAACATAGTGTTTTTTTTGCTATTAATTATGGCTTCGCACGGCTTGTGCATTTAGCCAGTGTCAAGTTATATTTTGCATCAAATTATGACTCGATTTTTCATAAATCGGGCCTAAAGTGTTTCAAAACAGTCAGAGTCGTCATAGTCCGTCAAGTCAGGGGCTATAGTAAGTTTACCATAACCTTAATAGGAGATTTGGGGGCAACGAGAAAACTTTATGTTTGACACTGATTTTTACTTTCACTACACTTGTGCACTTTCACAGAACTAAATTGAATAACATTCCACCAGAATTATACAATTCAACTCGGGTTACAACTAAGTTTGATGAAAATAAATCTGCAGCACGACATGTTGTTAACCTGTTCCCGCCAAAACTCCTAACATAGTGTTATAAACTATAGTTCGTATTGTGAAACGAGCTCATTGTGCCTCTAGACTCGAGTACCGAAGTTGACAATCGCAGCGTCAGCAATAATGAAAGTGGTGACACGATGCACAATTATGGTATACTAGCTAACGCCTCCCTGCCTCACTTGACTTCTTTATTTACATTCTCTGATTTATTCTATGATGATAAACAAGGTGATAAAAATTTAAAAATTTAATCGTTAAGATATCGTTTATTACATTTACTTTTACCAAGTAATTTTTAGAAAAGAACAGGATACTATGGTTGTTTGATTTTATTTAGATTTTGATTGTGTATTTTTTTACTATATTTTTATTTCTGTTTGTGGGTCTAAACTAGTTGTTAAATATTTATTTGATTTTCCTATTTAATAGATAGCAATGACTAATAGGTATATGAGCGAAAATGACTTTATTTAGCTGTAATTATTTGCATGAGCTCACATTCAATCGCCTTAAAACTAGTTTGTATGATGTCTTCGGAACACGCCTACTATATTAAAGAAAAAGACACAATAAACTTTTGATTATTCCTTTGTCTAAAAACCTTTTTCTTATGGTAATTGCTTTATTAATATTTTAATTAAATGCAATTTGAGACAATTCAATGAACTTTAAAGTAAACGATTTGCAAAATGAATCAAAATAATAAATGAATGAGAGACTTAAAACATTACGCCTTGCGTACGTAAAATGAAGGAATATAAACAAACAAACAATATTTTAAAACCTTTACTTTGCTATAATACAAATTAAAATCTTTTTAATATCGCTGAGTGGAGTCTGCTATTATCTGAGTATTTTAAAATACACTTGTTGTGCCCTGGGGGTTCCACCAGCTTAATTTAAGTCCCGATCCCGTGGGGTAAAGAGCAGCCTATATTGATTCCCAAGGCTTAATGTAGTAGGTATCAAGTTTCATCGAAACCGTTTCAGTACCTACTTAGTTGATTATAACCTTGTGGCCAAAGGATGCCGCATATAAATATTATACATCCAAACTACGCCCCGTGATTTCATCCGCGTAAATCCCGATCCCAAGGGAATTTCGGGATCAAAAGTATCTTATTAAGTATTGACGACCCATTTGGCACAATGGTCACCATACTTGACTGCCAAACACAGGGTTGCGGGTTCGATTCCCGCCTCAGACATGTATTTATGTTTAGATATTTGTCTGTGGTCTGGTTGTTTCTATGTATTATAAGTATATATTTACAAAAGAAAAGTATATAAGTAGTATATCCGTTGTCTAGCGCCCATAACACAAGTCTAGTAACTTAACTTGGGACTAGATGGCGATGTGTAGAATGTCCTGCAATATTTATTATTTATTTATGTGTTTCTTGATCCCTATAAAGACCTAAAATCTATACTAATATTATAAAGCTGAAGAGTTTGTTTGTTTGAACGAGCTAATCTCAGGAACTACTGTTTCGAATTGGAAAATTATTTTTGTGTTGGATAGTCCATTTATCGAGGAAGGCTATAGGCTACTTTTTATCCCGATATTCCCACGGGATCAGGAGTTACGCGGGTGAAACCGCGGAGTGCAGCTAGTACCCTATAAAGATCCAAAGACTTAAAAAAAAAACCCGACCCGTCATCCTTTTATGGCTGCACCGGCCTACGTAGAAGAACACGGACAAGTCTACTTGGCGACAGCCTCTAGCGTTACACACGTCAAAAAAACTGCTTAATATAGTATATCAGATCGAGTGTGTAAGCAACTAGGTTCAGGTGGCACATATTACAGCCAGCGCATACAAACTGCCTATTATGTACCTATCACAGAGCGGTGTTGGCTTAGTGGTAGATACCTCGACTTTCATTCTGAAGGTCGTGGGTTCGAATCCCGGCAGGCCGTGCACCAATGTATTTTTCTTAAGAAAAAATTATGTGCGCTAATTGACATTGCTCTTACGGTGAAGGAAAACATCGTGATGAAACCCGCGGCTTAGTTGACTCCAGAAGTATTGACAAGTTCTCTCCTCTGGACATGGTCGACTAAGCTGAGAGGGTAGTAGGTGCTGGGCAAGCCTACTCCATCCTCACGCAAAAAGGACCCAATTAAAAAGGGTTCAATGGCGGAAAACAGCCTGTATACAAGTACAAGTACATGTACCTATCACACATGAGAAGCTTAGAATTGTAATTGAAGTATGCCATAAACAACAAGATGTTTTTGTCTTCAACTCTTAATTTTTTTTATGGGAGGCATTTATGATTTTTTTTTAAATTATGGCCTCGCACGGCTTGTGCATTTAGCCAGTGTCAAGTTATATTTTGCATCAAATTACGACCCGATTTTTCATAAATCGGGCCTAAAGTGTTACAAAACAGTCAAAGTCGTCATAGTACGTCAAGTCAGGGGCTATAGTAAAGCGGTAGTAAGTTTACCATAACCTTAATAGGAAATTTTGAGGCAACGAGAAAACTTCATGTTTGACACTGATTTTTACTTTCACTACACTTTCACAGACCTACATTGAATAACATTCCACTAGAATTATACAATTCAACTCAGGTTAAAACTAAGTTCCATGAAAATAAAACTGCAGCAGGACATGTTGTTAACTCGTCCCCGCCAAAAACTTCATTTATGTTTTAACGCGCCTGAAATATCTAGACTGACTTTTCAAAATGGTCGTTACTTTATACATCGAACTGAGACAAAAACAAACAAAGTCAACCTTATTTCTATGAAAATAAGCTTTACATGAATTAGCAAAGGACGGTGGAAGATTGATAATCTATTTTTGTGGTTTATGGAGTATAATTGTGAATATTTTTGTCCTATCTTTTCCATATGAATTAATGTTTAATATTTCTATTTTATCGTAATATATTTTTTATTATTTAAAATCTTCTAGTTATTGAGATTTTTGTACCGAAAGTCGGCCTATTTTCATAGTTATTGCGGGAAGAGGCTACGAAAAACTATTATTTTTTGTATTAAACGTATATTATATAAAAAATATTTTTATATTATCTACAGATGAGTGTTGTCCGATTCATTTGGTATCTTTAAAATATGTGAAACTTTGACGGATAAACCGGAAAATGAACCGGAACCCAGCTATACTTTGCTAACATTTTAACACTTACACGTAAATGCGTCCTTAAGAGTGACTGAAATATACCAAGACAACGAGACACATAAAAACATCGTAAATTAGCAATAAAATTTTTATTTGAAAGAAATCTGTTACTGAAAACCAGCGCTTTTTAGCTGCGCATAATGAAAAAGCTAGCTGTGTTTGCTGTTATAACTTGTTTGTTTTTTTTTTGTTTTTAAATGTTTATGACCCAATTTATCGTTACCAATTGATTTTCCCACGGAATTAAGACTAACGCATATAATACCGCGGGATGCAGGTGGTTTCAAAATATACAAGAACCTTGTGATAATTAAGTGTTTCACGATAAATGGTTTTGTTAATTTAATAATACATGTGCGCTCTATTATAATAAATTACCTAAAGATGTATATGACATGTCCATTAACAGGTTCAAAACTTTTATAAAGCATAAATTGGGCAGTAAGGCGTACTATGATACTTCGTCTTACCTTAATAATAACAACCCTTGGACGTGACTTTAATTGCTCCATTTCAAATAATACTTTCAAATATTTGTAATATTGACCTTTGTGAGCGTGATCACATGAAAAAAAAACCCCCGTGAGTTTCTAGTGCCTTCTTCTCATTGTTGGGCGCGTTCCGAAGGCACACATCCTAACTTAGTTTTTAAGACGTGTCTAAGTGATCTTATACCTAGGTATTAAGCATTGAAAGGAATAAAGATTTTTGACTTTGACTTTGACTTGACTTTGACTTAATCCTATATATCTATTTTACTAATTTTAACAGACTTCAAAAAAAAGGAGAAGGTTCTCAATTTAAAATTTAATTAAATATTTATATTAAAATTACGTTGCAAATAACAAAATAAATCTGGTTTAGTTAATACCTAAGAGTTTATTTATCTATCTTACTTAATTGATTTAAAATGAACTTAAAAAAGAGGGAATTTTCTGTTTTCGAAATCAGTTACGGAACTTTAGTTTCGAAAGTAGCCTAAGGGTAATTGTGTTTTTTTTGGAATGTCTTTAAAACTACTAGACCGATTTTAATGCAATTTAGTAAGATAATACATTGAAAAGTAGGTAGTAAAATAGGCCATTTTCTATCCCGGTTTTAGCCAATATTTGCTACATATTATTAAAATTATTTAAAACGTGATATTTACCGTGTTTATGTTTATTGTTTTTAATTTGTGAAGCTCGATATTTTGATAACAAACATCATTTTCAAGGAGACTGAAAATTTGCAGGTGTATCTTGACAGTTAGAAGCAGCCGAAACATGGTAAATATCGCGATTTTTATTTCCCTTAGCTCGACGTTTCGACACTGTTACAATAGTCATGGACGCGAGGAGACCTGGAAAAATCCTACTAATATTATAAATGTGAAATTTTGTGTGTGCGTGTGTGTGTGTGTATGTGTTTGTTACTCCTTCACGCTAAAACCACTGGACCGATTGGAATGAAACTCGGTATGTAGATAGCTGGAGACCAGGATTAACATAAAGGCTACTTTTTATCCCGATATTCTCACGGGATCGGGACTTACGCGGGTGAAACCGCGGGCCGCAGCTATAATTAATATGAATAAAAATCGTGTGAGTTTAAAATGTTTATTAAATAACTTTAATAATGAATATAACTATCATTGTTTAAATCATATGTTTTAATATTAATATGAAAACAATCTAAAGTCATAACTTACTCTAAAATAACACGTAGACACTTTTATTCTCCTAATTGAGGTTCAAACAAGAAACTTTCGCGCTAAAGATAACTGAAGAGATTGAAATCCAATATCAGTTCCATTTGTAAGCACAATGGTAAATTGCATTTATCTCTGAGCTTCCAAAGTTACCTACGGGCGGGTTCTCATTGATTTCAGCTGAAAAATATATACGAAGATGTCATTGTTATTTTAGTAAGAATAACACAAGGCTACTTGCTTAGTTTGGGGCTAGGTGGCGCTGTGTTAAATGTCCTACAATATTTATTGATCGGACTAGATACAAAGACGAACGAAATCAAGATTGAGAACACGAGGTGAATTTTCAAATATTCATGAATATATTTTAGTCTTATATAATACACATAATATAAATTCTTTAATATTATACTAATATTATAAAGAGAAAAGATTTGATTGTGTGTTTCAATTGAATAGGCTCCGAAACTACTGGACCGATTTTAATGAAACTTGGTATGAGGATACATTGATTTATTGACAGTAACTAGGCTACTTTTTATCCCCATATTCCTACAGGATCGGGAATAACGCGGGTGTAACGCGGAGCGCTGCTAGTATTAAATAAAGAAACAGAAACAAAAGACGGATCGAAACACAAAAGCAATGTGCTTGTAGCCAGTATCAGTATCGTCACAACGCATTAGGAACTTCAAAAAACTAACCTCCTTGCTTTAGGTAACACCAAAGAAGCAATTATGGCTTCACACGGCGCATGCATACTGCCAGAGGTAGTATGGAGTATGGAGTCTCTCATTCACTCTCGTTATTATGAAGAATTTTATGTATTATTCGTAATGAAAAGCACAGTGTTTACCTCGGGTAAAAGACTAATTAAGTCCCTCGAACTATTAGCGCCCGAGCGTAAGAGCTCCAAAACGGCTGTCAGAAGAATGTTTTCAACGCAAGCAAGATTCTAGGCACCTGATTTAGTTGAAATTTGAAGTCTTCTAACTCATGAATTTATCAAACAAAAATTATTAGATTGAAAACATTCCAATAATAGTAATTTTAGAACTCTACCGGGGTCTGCAATTATGCAGCCGACTGTACTATTGTACCATAAAACCTATAACTGCCATTATGCCCATTGTTTGTTTTTTTTTCATTTTCTAATTATCATAGAAATTAAGATTAAAAAAAGAAAAAAACAAAACAAAGGGGCATGGTCATGGCAGTTATAAGTTTTATGTAACGAAAATATTTGCACTAGTGTCAAAGTGTATCCAGGGAGGAAACAGTCGACTACGTTTGTATGGAGAGAGCGCCGGTAGCCATTCATCATAATACAAAAATAAAAATTTTGAACAGAAACAAAAAAAGTAAAAATAATTTTCAATTGCCTTTCGTTCTAACAAAGTTCAAACATAAAACAAAATAATCTTAGATAGTAGACACGGTGTTCTCATCTTTATCAAGAAACAGTGTGGGCGGGTGGCAGACATTCAATAAAGGCTAAATCACTTTTATTTCACTCGGCGCGGCACCCAGAGACCGTGGAGAGCATATTCATGTACAAATACATTACATACAGTTTGTATGTACATAGATATGAACCAACATAGGTAAAGGGTGAACTTTTTTGACGTGATAACCTCTTACATTTTTACCCATTCACAACACATTCTATACATTAGGATGTAAAGAATGTGTTAATGGCATGATTTTATCCTTTGACATTATATGTAATAATTTAAACTAATTTACATACCTCAAATGAGGTTAAATAGCCAAGTACTTTATTATAATTTTGACATCTTTGATTTGATTATAAATCGATGAAGACCTTACTGCACTCACAAAAAAGTGTGACGTCACGCTTACGTTACGGGAACGTGAGCGTTTTTGACAAGGTAATCTTATCAACGTGTTTTATCACATACAATTAAAATATTTAGAACAACAACACAAATGTCTAAAAAAACCCGGCCAAGTGCGAGTCGGGTTTATGCCCGTAGGGTTCCGTACCATATTCTGTTTTGAGTATTTGTTGTCATAGCGGCAACAGAAATACATCATCTGTAAAAATTACATCTGTCTAGCAATCGCGGTTATCAAGCTAAAAAGTATAATTTGCACAAAGGTATACAGAAGTTGGGCGGCCTTATCGCTGAAAGCGATTTCTTCCAGGCACTCTTTGGTTGGAAAATCACTGATTTAGTCTACACTTTAATCTAGTCTATATATATAAAAGAGAAAATCACTGACTCACTCATCACGAAATCTCAGAAACTACAAGTGCTAGGAGTCTCAAATTTTGCATGGGGGTTCCTTTTATGACGTAGGTGCTCACTAAGACGGGATTTTGCGAAATTCAACCCCTAAGGGGGGCAAATGGGGGTGGAAGTTTGTATGAAGGTTTGATTTTTTTTTAAAGGTAGAAACTTGAAAATTAGAATTATATCTTCTTATCGTAAAAAAATGATGACGTGAGTTAGCTGGGCACCAGCTACGCAAGTACAGCAAACGCTGCACTAATAGCCGGCGCGTGCGACCTAGTTTTAAGTGCTTAGTTAAGTTCTATAATTGTTTCTTTAAATCTAAAATATTATTTTGTAATTAGTCTTAAACTAGCATCTAACAAATAAATTGTCTTTAAATAAATATTTTTTTATTAATTCTTCCGTTCGCCCAAACGTAATTGGCGCAGTCGGTAGGATCACGCGATCGCTAAACTTATACGAATCTCTAAGTACCAGAATCGATATCCCGGTACCCGGTCCGATTTTGTCTACAACCAGAGCACAGCGTCAGCGCAGCGATCGGCGAGTTTCAAGTCGCACCATCGTGATCCAGAAAGAACCTACGGGCGGCCCACGGAAGATCAGCGTACGGAGATCCGGAGAATTGGAGAACCCTACGCGCTATTTAAGACTCGACGGGAGATGCAGAGGCTGGTCCGGTGAGTACTCTCGCTATTCAACCAAGTTCCTTGCTCTATTTCCTGTCTTAGTGTAGATTTCATTTTATTTATTGCGTTGAAGAGTGTTCATGTTTTAAGCTAAAATCGCGCAAAATATAGTAAATACTCATATTCAATTCAATAAGTAGGTCAGTAATTGGAAACGTAAGCAATTTACATTGTGTTCATTAATACCTATTTAATTATTATAAAAACACAACACAATGACGGCCAACAATGGCGAAGCAGACATTAATTTTGTTAAAGATTTGCTACCACGGTATGATGGTAATCCCAAGTTACTTAATTTTTATATCAGGAAAGTAGAGGGTGTTATAGGATTGCTAAACGAGACCGCGAAAAACCACCCCGCTTTGGTTTGTATTATTAAAAGTAAATTGAGCGATTCCGCCAGAGAGGCTCTTGCCTATGGTGAGTCCGCCACGAATCTAGAGCGTAACGTCGCTTTAACATTATCCCAATAATGTTAAAGCGACGTTACGCTCTAGATTAGGAGAAACTCGAACGGAGGCACAGGTGATGCAAGAGCTGACCCGAACCCGTAAACTTAAAAACGAGGACTCCGAGTCGTTCGGAAAACGTGTGCGTGAGATTTTAGATACTTTACGTTCGATAGGTAAACACTCGGATAGAAACTATTACGGGTCAATGGCGATCGAACAATTTGTCGATAACCTTGAATTTCAAGTGTCTATTGGGGTTAGAATAATGAGACCGATTACGCTAGAATCCGCTATAGTTTTGGCAAGACAGGAGGAAGCTAAGGGTGCACCGAATAGGTATAATAATTCTTTTAACTCACCAAATGCACCCCCGTTTAAACCAAAGGATTCTCCGAGGGGCTCACAACCTAGGATGTACCAACCATCCCCGTTTAACCCCCCTCAGCAATCAGGAATCACGTCACAACCCCAGCGTAATTTTACGCCGCAGCAAAATAACATGTCACCGATGCAGCGACAACAGTGGGTACAGTCAATGCTCCCGTGGAAACAACGAGGATCAGGTAATTTCCGGTTCGGGAATCCTGGACCTTCCAGGGGGGGAAACCCCAGACAGTTCAACGTCCCGCAACAAATAAACCCACCAGCTAAAAGCTCCGACGTTACTATGAGGTCAGTAGCAAAACAGACGCCGCAGTTCGCTGTGGAGGAGCTGTTTTACACACAAAACTACCCCCAACCCCAGGGTGAAACTCAAGAGTCCGGTGAGTATGATAATTATTATTATTATCAAGAAACGGAGGACTTTGCTTCTCAAACCGACGAACGTCAGACGGACGCGGAGGACCCGCGGGATTTTTACAACCCCCACGGCGACCAGGTAACAACTTAGTTAAAATAAACATCCAGGATCGGGATCATCTCCCGTACATCGAACTACCTGAGTTTGGAGGTAAGTTCTTAATTGATACCGGCGCAAGTCGCAGTGTTATTTCATCTGATGTTATTTTTGATACTATTTTTGAATATTGTGTTGAATATGAACCTTTTCAAATTGCGACCGCGCATAATATTTCGCGACATAATTATGTTGTTAATTTACCTTTACCACCTGCGTTCAATTCCGACTTTATTCATAAATTTCTAATTTTTGATTTTGACCCAAAGTATAAGGGACTAATAGGATTCGACTTATTACGTCAACTGAAAAGTAACATTGACCTTAACATTAACGTTTTACGTACGTTGACTGCAGACATTCCAATTTATTTCAACCACCCACTAGCTAAAATTCAGATTGATTCAAAAAGCGAGAAACTGGTAACTTTAAAAACTAACTATGTGGACGGGCAGTATATTCAAGATGCATTTTTGTGGTCAGAGGGTTTAGAATCCCCCGCCGCACTTGTTACGGTAAAAAATGGTTCCTTCAGAACATCAGTTATCAATTATAATGAAAAGAAAATGTTTATCCCTCAAAAATCAGAAATAGAGTTAGAAACCTATTCTGAGATGACAAGTAACGAAGCGAAATTAAATTCATTAGATATTAAAACAGATTTAAATAAAGATCTCACCGAAAATCTAAATAAAATTCGCACCGAGCACATGAATGGTGAAGAAAAACAAGAGATTCTCAAACTCTGCAACCGTTACAAAGATATATTTTACTGTGAGAATATTCCTCTAAGTTTCACACACGCAGTAAAACATCAGCTACGATTAAGTGACGATAAACCGATCTTCGTACGTAGCTATCGACAGCCACCGCAACAACGCGACGAAATTCGTAAACAAATAGACAACCTACTTAAACAGGGTATTATCCGTGAAAGTATATCCCCTTGGTCTTGTCCTGTCCATATAGTCCCAAAGAAACCCGATGCTTCCGGGAAAATAAAATGGAGACTTGTGATTGACTATAGACGACTGAATGATAGGATAGTAGAAGACAAATACCCTCTACCGAACATTCATGACATACTTGACCGACTAGGGAGAGCCCAGTATTTCACAACCCTCGACCTGGCCAGTGGCTACCATCAGGTGGAAATGCACCCTGATGATATAGAGAAAACCGCGTTCACAACTGAGCGAGGGCATTACGAATTTTTGCGAATGCCATTTGGTCTAAAAATGCCCCAAGTACCTTTCAAAGACTCATGGATCATATTCTAAGAGGTATTTCTAACGTATACACGTACCTCGATGACGTCATTATAATATCTACGTCATTACAAGAGCATATGGTTAAGCTTAAAGAAGTTTTCGACCGGTTTAAATGCCATAATTTAAAAATTCAACTTGATAAATCCGAATTCCTTCAGAAACACGTAAAGTTTCTGGGGCACGAACTGACTGACGAAGGACTTAAACCTAACAGGGACAAAGTAAAAGCTGTACTTGATTTTCCATTACCTCGTACACAAAAAGAAATAAGAGCTTTTCTTGGACTTGTAGGTTATTATCGTAAGTTTATACAAGACTTCGCTAAACCTACAAAACCTATGACAGTATGTTTAAAAAAGGGTCACAAAGTTGTACATTCTAATGACTTTTTAGATGCTTTCAATAAGTGTAAACAGCTTCTCACTAATGACCCGATATTAAGGTATCCCGACTTTGACGAACCATTCATACTGACGACCGATGCATCTGATATTGCTTTAGGTGCCATACTTTCGCAGGGAAAAATAGGATCGGATAAACCAGTAGCATACGCTTCACGTACCCTATCGACTACTGAATCTAACTATTCCACGATAGAAAAGGAACTTTTGGCGATAGTGTGGGCAATTAAATACTTCCGACCCTATCTGTATGGCCGAAAATTCACTATTTATACAGATCATCGACCACTAACATGGTTAATGTCCATAAAAGACCCCTCATCAAAATTGACTCGTTGGCGACTAAAGTTAGCGGAATATGACTATACAGTGATCTATAAAAAGGGACGTCAAAATACTAACGCTGATGCGTTGTCCCGTGCAAAAATTCATTACCACAGCATGGATTCATTGGCTGTTAATTTTGAAGATAACGAGAACGATGAGCTTATAGGTCGAATATTTGAGAACGTTAACAGGGACATACAAAATGAGACTCGACAAGAACCCGACAATGTAGCAAACGACAACGTGAATAATAGGGAAACAAATAATCAACCAGAGACTATGACTGTCGACACTTTAGTAGTTCCCCAAACACAAGATGACGAATCAGACAGTATGACTGTAGTTACTGTTGATGATGACGAGCAACTAGTTAGCACCAACCACACCCAACCAGATAATGAAAATAATGGTATCCCAATACTATCTGATGCAATAGACAGACAGTTGAAACAATTTCACATTAGGTCTACTCCAGGTTCTACGTATAGAGTCGAAAATAGGTCAACTAATTCGAGAAAAGTAATTAAAGATGTATTTATTCCCATTAATAATACAGAACAGGAAATAATAAGATTTCTAAAAGAACATACTGTAGCCGATAGAATTTTCCATTGCTATTTTTATACTGAAGAACTGTATTTAGCTTTCTCTAAAGTCTATACGTCTACGTTTAATGAAAGAGGTCCAAAATTAATAAGGTGTACTTCTCGTGTCACTCTTGTCGAAAATAAAACTGAACAAGAGGAACTCATTAAAAAGCACCAGGGGAAAACAGCCCACCGTGGTATACAAGAAACATATAAACATCTACACAGAAACTACTATTGGCCTAATATGTTACTAACAGTTCAAACCCACATAAATAAATGTGAAATATGTCTTAAAACTAAATATGAAAGAAATCCACTAAAGCCACCTTTAGCTCTTACAGAAACACCACGAAAACCCATGGAACATATGTTCATGGACCTGTATTCAACAGGAGGTGGCACTTTCCTTACAATAATTGATAATTTTTCCAAATTCGCTCAAGCTATCCCGTTGACAGCATCTAGTAGTATCCATGTAGCTGAAGCTTTACTTAGTGTAATTTCAGTACTAGGACTTCCTTATAAAATAACAACTGACTCAGACACGAAATTTGACAATGACGTAATCAAGGAAATATGTGCTTTACATGACATTAATATCCATTTTACCACCCCTTACAATCCGAATTCAAACTCTCCAATTGAGAGATTCCACTCCACATTAGCAGAGATTATACGCATTCAAAGAATGACGAATAAAGACGACCCTATACAATTAGTAATGAAGTACGCTGTCATAGCATACAATAATGCTATACACTCGGCGACGGGTTATACTCCACACGAACTACTGTATGGTCACACAGCATCAAGGAACCCGCTAGAACTATACTTCCCAAAAGAGTTCTATCAGGACTTTGTGCTTAAACACAAAAACAACGCTCATGCAATACAAGAGTGCGTAGCAGCACTTATGTCGAAGGACAAGGAGCAGGAAATCACTAAAAGGAATCAGGAGGCTGAACTAGTTACACTCAAGGTAGGTGAAACAGTATTTAAACAGGTAGCGAAGACAGCCCGGAACGACAAGACTAAACCAGTATACAAGGGTCCGTATAAAATTATTCAGATACATCCGAATAATATAGCGGAGATCATAGGTAACCACCCTAATTCCAAATCCGTTAGAGTTCACTTCAAACTCCTCAAACGACCCCACATTGTTCCAGGACCCTCATCGCAGGAGCCATCGTGCTCTACGCAACAGCCGATGTAACTTTCCTTCCCATAAAAGATGACCAGGGAATCCTTTTGAATAAACAGGGACAAGTCATGAAACAAATAGATAACTATAATTTAGCTTGTGTATACAACATAACATACTTACATCTAACAACTATTAAACTAATGGCACTATTTGCAAGCACTAAAGCTTCCGAAACGTCCTCAACACTTCCGGATAAAATTCAAAATTCTTACCGTAATCAAATTGAGCATAGTTTTTCATTGATTAGTAAGAAAATCATGTTTATCGTTTCACAAACCCGTAGAAAAAGAGGTTTAATTGACGGGTTAGGTTCAATCGTAAAATCAATAACTGGAAACCTAGATCACCAAGATGCTATAACATTCGAATCTGAAATTTCGAATCTTAGAAGAAAAATTTCCAAGGTTCAAAATAATCAGAAACGAAAATTAATTATTGCCGAAAAAAAAATAACGGATTTTGGAACACAGTTAGAAAAAATCAATGAAAATCAAAGAAAACTGGTGTTGTACATACAAAATGCTACAAAAATAACAGATACCTTAGGCAACCATTTAAAATATCTAGATATATATGTTCAGATAGACTTTAGCTTACAGATAATTTTAGATAAACTTACTATTTTAGAAGACGCTATGTCATTTTCACAACTCGGTGTAATGCACCCCAGTATAATAGCCCCTAATAATCTATTAAAAGAACTTTTAACTTTAAAATCTATATACAATCTTAAGCCGGTTACAGAGATCAACTTAAACAATATCCACGACCTTGAAAGATCAATTACGGTAAAAGCTTATAGCACCGAACACACTTTAACTTTTATATTAGAAATCCCATCCATTGACCGTAATATATTGGACCTAATACACCTGTACTCCATTCCTGATAAAAACCATCTTACTATTATTCCCCAATCCAAATTCCTATTACTTGGTAGCGAAGAGTACGCATATATGGACAACGACAACTGCAAACGAATCTCAGAAAACACAAGACTGTGTGAAGATCTGAGTACGTTGTCTATCAAGGACACGCAGGACTGCATCACCGGCTTAATACAGCACAGGAACGTAAACTGCACGAGCAAAAATGACGTTAAAAAACAACAAAATCCAAAAAGTTAGAGAAGACACGTGGCTACTAATACTTCTCCAAGAAGAGGTGGTACGCACACAATGTGGCCCCAAAACCACATACACGAAGATCTCGGGAACCCAACTGGTCACGCTGACCAATGACTGTCGCGCCGACGTCGTAAACAGAACCCTGCAGACACACACTTCGGTCCAGGAAATAAACGAGGTAATTCCAATACCATCGACTAACAACATAGACCCAGCCTCTATCAAACTGGAGATCAAGTTGGAGGATTTAGAATTGGACAACACCAATAAACTTCTGGACAGAGCAGAGGAAGTGGACGACGACGGAGATGTCGCTGACTGGCCAACCATGATGGCCACGCCAAGTTGGACAACTCTCTTTCTGTACCTACTACTTTTGGGTACGGGAGTCTGGAAAAGTTGGCAACGCTGGAAACGAACGAACAACAACTCCCAACAAGCGAAGGCACCATCCAGTGAGGACACTGGTCGAAGCTGTAAGAAGATCAGCTTCGCTCTTAAGGAGGGAGGAGTTAGCTGGGCACCAGCTACGCAAGTACAGCAAACGCTGCACTAATAGCCGGCGCGTGCGACCTAGTTTTAAGTGCTTAGTTAAGTTCTATAATTGTTTCTTTAAATCTAAAATATTATTTTGTAATTAGTCTTAAACTAGCATCTAACAAATAAATTGTCTTTAAATAAATATTTTTTTATTAATTCTTCCGTTCGCCCAAACGTAATTCGTGTTTCAGGGATTTTCAATTTTCCTATTTAAAGGAGGGGAAATGGGGGGTGAAAGTTTGTATGAAGGTTTGATTTTTTTTTAAAGGTAGAATCTTGAAAATTAGAATTATATCTTCTTATCGTAAATGAATGATGACGTGTTTCAAGGATTTTTAATTTTCCTATTTTAAAGAGGGGAAATGGGGGGTGAAAGTTTGTATGAAGGTTTGTTTTTTTTTAAAGGTAGAAACTTGAAAATTTGAAGTATATCTTCTTATCGTAAATAAATGATGACGTGTTTCAGGGATTTTCAGTTTTCCTATTTTAAGGAGGGGAAAGGTTTGTAAAAAATGAGTTTGTTAAGAGTCTGTTGCTGTGTTACCTACTTTTGCTGTAGTTTACATAGCTACTCAATAGATGGCGTTACTGGTAACATTATAAATGTGAAAGTTTGTGTGTGTGTGTATGTTTGTTACTCCTTCACGCTAAAACTACTGGACCGATTGCGATGAAACTCGGTATGTACTTTTTATCCCGGTATTCTCACGGGATTGGGATTTACGCGGGTGAAACCGCGGAGCGCTGCTAGTCAAAGATAACCCTGAGATAAAAAAAATCCTGTCACTTAGAGTAATATTAAACTAGGTAAATCTAAGACAGAAAATGTTTTAAAACAACTCAAAGCAAAACTTTGAGAACATAAATAAAAATAATTTATTTGTGTTTTTTCGCACTTCGAAGAAATAAATCCACCCTCTACATTTACTTACCTACAGGTAGCTTCGAGTTTCGAGGTCTTCGAACGTAAAAGACCTCTATCAAGATAAGTGTTGATAAAAGGAAAGAAGATTCGGATATTTAGTGCTAGTAGATTGCCGATATTCATTTATTCGCGTTCGATTCAGTGCCATTTTATTGAGGGCTTTTATTTCATTTTCATTATTTCAAGGGTCGAACCCTTAAAATAATGAAATTATATAAAAGGAATCTTTGGCTAATATACCTACCATTAAAGCTGAATCAGTTCTTTTCCATCCAAAGGTTGCCTGGAAGAAATCGCTTTCAGCGATAAGGCCGACCATTTGTGCAACTTATACTTTCTAGCTATTACTTTACTTTGTGTTTATCGTGTTCTCTTTCTTTTTGTGTTGTACAAATAAAGTTATCTATCTATCTATCTATCTAGAGCGACTTGCACGAGACTGTGCTTAAACTGTAGATAAATATTAGTTTTTTTTTTTAAATAAAATAGGCTTGCATTTGACCTCATCTCACCTGATGGGAAGCGAAGATGAGGTCGAAGATCGATAGCATGCTCGCCTAGAAGGTACCTATTCACTCTAGACTTGAAGACTCCAAGGTTGTAGTTTTGTGGGAACAGCGACGCGGGTAGGGAGTTCCATTTGTTAGCAGGGCGTACGAGAAAGGTGGATCCGTGACGCTTTGTGCGCGAAATTGGAACTTTCACCATGTATGGATGGCGATCCCTCGTGCGTAGTTAAATGCATTTAAAAAGGTTAAATCTTAGATAAATTTATATTTCAATAACTACAAGCTATTTTCTAATTATTTAATCAGTTTGACACTTTGACAGTTGTTAATTATGTTTAAGGTCTTACACGAATAGATTTTTTGTTGTTCAAGTAAACGTTTAATTTAACGCGGTATTCCCTGCTCAAAACAATATTACAACTAGTTCTCCAGTATCCAGTTCACTACCTTCACATCACAATAGCCCAAGGAATTTTCTTCTGTAATTTATTGTTCGAGTTTCTAATTGAACGAAATACTATTTTATTTATATTATAAAATAAATAGATAAATATTGCAAGACATTCCACACATCGCCATCTAGCACCAAGCTAAGTAGCTAGACTTGTGTTATGGGTGTTAGACAACGGATATACTACTTATATACTTTTCTTTTGTAAATGTATACTTATAATAACATAGAAACAACCAAACCACAGACAAATATATAAGAATTAATATTTGTCTGAGGCGGGAATAGACCTCGCAACCCTGTAGTTGGCAGTCTGGCATGGTGACCATTGTGCCAACTGGGTCGGCAGTACTATTTTATTGTTTATTTTATTTATTTGTTATACTTAATATGTTACTGTCTATACTTAATGGCCGTCAAAAGAACTTTTGTAAAATATGTAAATTTTGTATTTATTTTATTTATTTCTTAAATCAGACTCTGCTTTTGTTCTAAGAGGTTATGGGTCCAGTCTATTAGTAGTTAGAGGCTGCATTTTATAGTGTATATAGGAGTAATCACCAGTTTTGTACCCACATAATATTTTGCTATTGTAAAGGGCATCTACCCAACCCATCACCTTCCTCAACTTCTTGTCCATTCAAAGGTTGCCTGGAAGAGATCGCTTTGAACGATAAGGCCGCCCTTTTTAGCACTAAGACTTAAGCTTTGTTTTTATTTAATGTTATTTGAAAATGGTGTTTACAATAAAGAATTTATCTATCTATCTACGTGTTGCCTTCATGCCCCATGATTTGAGACTAAACCATTTCACATTCCATTCACGTAAAGAAACCATAGATTTCTTCAATCATACTCTTTTCTAAAAACCAAGAATTAAATGTGGAAAATCAAATCCATAAAAATTCCTACCCAGCTAGTTAATTCGGACGTCCAAATTATCTTAATAGACGAATCGTTCCGAAAAATTTCAGCTGAATCGTTGTTACCTTTGTTTGAAACAAAAGATTTTCATTAGAAAAAGGTCACTTAATATTTTTGAGAAAAAAATCCTTGTCAACGAATTAAGTACTCTCTTAAATTGCTGGTTATAAGCGAGTACCTACCTTAAGATAATAAGCGAACTTTTTTTTCATTAGCCTATATTTTTCGACTGCTGAGCAAAGGTCTCTTTAAAAGTCAAAAGTCAATTTTTTTATTCCTTTGTATGCTAAATACATTTGTACATAGATCACATAGAAACCTTAAAAACTAAGTTAGGATGTGTGCCTTCAGAACGCGCCCACCAATGATAAGAAGGGACAAGAAACTCATGGGGTTATTTTTCATGTGATCACGCTCACAAAGCTGAATATTACAAATATTTGAAAGTATTATTGGAAATGGAGCAACTAAAGTCACGTCCATGGTTTGTTATCATTAAGGTAAGACGAAGTATCATAGTACTCCTTACTGCACAGTTTATGCTTCAAATACGTTCAAATACATTTTTAGGTAATTTATTATAATAGAGCACACATATACTATTAAACGACCTGTTCATTTTCCGAAGCCTACTACCGGGCACGGTCATTTTATCCTTATTTCTTAAGTTGAAATTATGAATATCGCTATTTTTAAGAAAAATATCAGGATTTTTGTGAACGTATAGCAAGTTTTCGTAGCTATATTGTGAATAGATCTTTAATATATTTATCTCTTTAAATTATTCCCTAAGTGATTCCCTGGAGCTCATTTTGTAGATAGCTCGCTTAATCGCCTACGTCCTAAATCGAACCCCCATGCGAAGTTTCCAACTCGTAGCTTGTAGTTTTTGCGATTTCATGATCAGTGAGTAAGTCAATGATTTCCTCTTATATAAATATTCTTACAAATCTTACGAGTTTTTAAACGACTAGTGACGTCATGTCCGTCAATATAAGTTAAACGTGCTGTAGGCATTGCCGATCCCCACCACCGCATATAAAAGCAAGTGCTTGGTTGTACACGGGTTCACTCCACGTTCACTCGTTTGAGGACTCTGAGGTTCGACGCTGCTTACATAAGACTATTCCAAATTATGTAATAGGGTTCTCTTGTATTATCTAGGAAAGGTAACAATGTTCACTTAATAATAAAAGGTGAAGTGTGGTTCGTTTCACCATCCACGTCAGTGGTATATGTGGAACCGTTTTATAGTGTCAACCCTCATTTATTGCGTTCTTAACTACCTCTTACTTTCATAGTTAACTAGATACCTAGAGATTTAATAGGTGTGTTTCTATCCCTAAAAGGCCTAAACATCCTGATTCACAATAATATATATAACCCTAACATTGTCCAATCAAATCGATATTGGAAGACACTATCCTTTTTATAGAGACACGTTTCCTTTGAAGACAGACACTTGCCCTATTGGAGAAACTATCCCTACTGCCAATTTTTAAGTGTCATTCAAAACTACATCTCTAACTCGTAATAGAACTATTACATATTGTGTTTAAAATCAGACCTTAACACCTTGTAATAAGGAAGATAATTGGTCGATTCGCTGAAGGGGTTAACCGGAATATTCGCGTTACGTTACAGAATTATGTCTGCCATTCACGTGGCTTCAAATTATAGCAAAACTCAACGGCAATGAAATTAAAATATATTTTATAACAATTTTAATGTTTCATTTTCAACGGTTAATTTTGATGGTGGGCTTATAAAGGTCCTTTTTGACTAAGGCCGGCCGTTCAAGCGGTTATACTTCTGAAATAGGTAGGTAGGTATGGAGGAGGTCTTTAACCGCTAAAAATGTTTAAAATTGTCATAGAAAATTGTCTTATTTTATAGGTTAGATAGGTATGGATACAGTATGCGTCATAAATCCCCTATCAGTTTGCTACAATAATACTAGAAACAAGTATTGGACTTACGACCTTCTTCAATAAAAACTTGAATTAAAAGTACTCAGAGTGTTTATTATTTTCCACAAGTTAACTATGACTTTTGTTGGCGGAGTGGTATAAGCCGCCACCCGCAACACCAATCGACGTGGGTTACGTTGTCATAATGTTCAAATAGTGCTGCACAGGATTATAAACGTTACGGTGGGCAGAAACTTTTAAACGTTGACTGTACATATTGATATTATTCGGTCCGCAGTACGAGCTTTGGTTTAAACAAAATCGGTTCATCCGTTCGGGAGCTACGATGCCACAGACAGCTACACACATACAGACATGCACACAAACAGATACGTCACACTTATAACATCCCGTCGTTTTTGCGTCGGGGGCTTAAAAGTTCTAATCGCAGCCGGTCTAAGCTAAACTGATCGGGACAATGTAATTGCTTTAGTATTTCCGAGCACAGCAGAGTGCAGTTTCAACGATGATTCTAATACGTTGTTAAAACTTATTACAATTTTATATGGGGTCTTCAACTCACACCAGTGAACAGATATCTTCTAGATAAGCGTGTAGTCACTTACCATCAGGTATAATATTGATCTACGCTGACCTAACATTTGTAAAAAAAAAAAAATGACAGTCGCAGGCAACTGATTTCATTCCCTTACAGTACGAATAAGGCATGACGAAGCAAAACACTACGTTTCACATTTTCCATCATGAACCGGTGTCGCATATCGGTTTGTCAGGAAAGCAGAGTGGTCAAGCATAGTGATCAAACGCGAACCTAACATTTGTAAAAAAAAAAGAAGCGATAACTTTTTTGCCTTTTGTAGTTGTTTTACATCAGGAATGTTGCAGGCAACTCTTTTCATTTTCTTGCTATACGAATAAGGAATGACGAAGCAAAACTTTTGTGCGTTTTTCAATTTCCACCATGAACCGGTGTCGCTTATCGGTTTGTCAGGAAAACAGAATAAATAAAATAAATATAAATATTGCAGAACATTCCACACATCGCCATCTAGCCCCAAGCTAAATAACTAGACTTGTGTTATGGGGTGCTAACTGCTAGTTAACGGATATACTACTTATATAACTTTTGTAAATATATACTTATAATACAACCAGACCACAGACAAATATCTAAGCATAAATACTTGTCTGAGGCGGGAATCGGACCCGCAACCCTGTGTTTGGCAGGCCGGCATAGTGACCATCGTGCCAACTGGGTCGTCAAAAATAAACGTGAACAGCAGCCTTTAGGACCTTGTGCGGAGTAGTGCTTTAGGTTCCGTCGTTCCACAAAAGGCCGGTTTCTGGTTTGAATAGGCGAATTCACAGTTTATAGCTCAGTTCTTACCGTATTGTGGATTGTCTGATGAAGTGACCCAGATGTTGGTCTCTTGCTTTATTTTTAATTCGAGATTGGATTGGATTTTTTGGGGATTCTTTGTTTTTTTCCATTCAAAATAAGAGATAGGTTTCTAATATAAATACTTTTTGAAAACCTACTCGGGTAGCGAATATCTATATTTCATAACTTTCCGTTATCCCCCATAAAACCCCCGGAAAAACGTCAATGGGGACAACAGAAATATATTTTTGTTATTTTTATTGAGTTCCACTGT
Source organism: Idaea straminata (assembly GCA_951213275.1). NCBI lineage: Eukaryota > Metazoa > Arthropoda > Insecta > Lepidoptera > Geometridae > Idaea > Idaea straminata. The sequence goes on from OX577862.1 coordinate 3,928,011, forward strand.
CCCCATTAACAGTACCTACACCGATGGGGACAACGGTCCTACAAGATCATGAATGCCTCTATGAACTTCCTTATTATAAAGGGCAATATCGGTACATTTATATGTATGTGTGCATCAGAATTAGTGAGTCCACCAGGATCCCCTAGCCCGATCCCCTAAGGGATCCTGATGCATTTATCGGTTCACCAGAATCCCATAACTATCCCTTCAGATCGTGGGTCAAACCTACAACAATGAATATAGGTCATCAATACAAACAACAAATTAGGTACCTACCAGTGTTGGGCAATATGTAATCTAACTACTGATTACTAACTACGATTACTTAAAGTAGTGAGTAATCAGATTACAAATTACATAAAATAATCGTAAAAAGTACATTACACATAATGATTACTAACTAATTATTGTAGTTACAATCACGATTACGAGATTACTTTTTAACTACATTTAAAATAATGTTGAGTATTAATGCGAGTCGGTCTAGCACAAACACGGCCTGGTCTAATGAGAATCATTCCTAAAAGACATTACATGTTTATTCAATTACAAAATATAAGCTTTATAAACCAATTACTAAAAAAAGTAATCAGTAGTTATAACTACTTGATTACAGTAAACAAACTGACAACTACTTCATGTAGTTTGATTACTGTAGTTAAGTAACATTGTGATTACTGTTATGATTACATGTATGTATATGTAGTTATGATTACATCTAACTACGACTAAAAGAAGGTTAACTACATGTGTAGATCAGATAATAGTTTACTGCGCCCAACACTGATGGATACCTATAAAGTAATAAAGTCCAATAAGGGTCTTTTGGCTTTACTCGGGGATTTGGGATGGCTCGATTAGGATGAGAAGACTAAACTCCCGCCCGGACGCAAAATAGGCGCTCTGACGTAGAGTTTTCGGTAAAGAGGCCGATAAAAAAAAAACAAATTAAATGGATATATATCTAAATCTCCAACTCACGTATTAAAACTTTCTTATCCTAGTAAATCGTAAAATAAATTACAAACAGATCTCACTCACGTCAATTTCACTTCCCTGAAATAAGGTCCTGTTAAGTTATATCATACGATGTACAAAGTGAACTGCAGTTCAGAATCTACTTATAACAGTGTGAAATAATAATTTATTCGCCGGAATACATAGCATAAAGGTCTTACAAAACATATTAGAATATGTATTCGGCCCGCAAGCAAATGTTAAAAATAATATAAATTACATAATGTCAATTAACAAATTCATAAATAATTATGTCAAAAGATAAAAATTCTAATGTATTTTCCTATTACTAAATGATTTGAATTCGTTTAGGTCAAAAAAAACAGTGTTCAAGAAGCCAGATACTTAATTTGTTCATAAAAAGATTACCTTCTAGTGCTTTGAGGTTACTAGGTAAGCAATTGTAGATCGATACATATTTCTCTTATAAATGTCTTTAAGACAAGGAGGTTGATGTAATATATCAATGAACACTTTTACTCGACTCGGCGGCCTCCGTGCTTTGTTATGCAAATGTCGCTGTTAGGTCCAGATGCTATCCCTAGTTAGGAGACCAAAAGCAAAATGCCTGTCGTCTAAATAAATAAATATCTATACTTATATTATAAAGCTGAAGAGTTTGTTTGTTTGTATGAACGCGCTAATCTCAGGAACTACTGGTTCGAATTGAAAAATTATTTTTGTGTTGGATAGTCCATTTATTGAGGAAGGCTATAGGCTACTTTTTATCCTGATATTCCCACGGGATCGGGAGTTACGCGGGTGAAACTGCGGAGCGCTGCTAGTTTGTTATATTTCTTCATATTTTATAAATTCTCGACAAATGACGACTTAGAATAAATTAAATTAACACGACAAGAAAATGATTAGAAATCTTAGGTATAAATAGTACTTTCCTAACCGAACTAAATTTTATAGGTAAGTAATGAATATGTACCTAACTTTTACATAAGAATACAGGTACGACAACAACTTTTATAACTTGGAAACGAGTTTGTCTGTAAAAAAACATAGTTTATGAACCGAATTACTTTCGGAAGGTCGCTTTTGATTACCATTTCTTTGTCAGATTTTATTACAGAAAAAAACATAATCTACTTTGTGAATATAACACTGGCCCCACCGTTTCACCCGTGTCATTTTTCAAAGTTTTATCCTTTATTTTATAGAAATCTATCCAAACTTTTAAGATTAAGAATTAAATTAAGAATTAACTTTCTTAACCAGTATTTTGTATAGCTGCCCAGGTTGGCAGCTACAGAAAGACTATGACAAGACGGATCCAGATCGGACGATCTGGATATACTTCTAAAGTCACACAAAGTGGACACTTTGTGTGACTTTAGAAGGACCGCTCAAACGATGGCGCACCAGGGGGGCAATTCTCCGGAATTGTCCGGAATATCTCTACTTCGACATTATCTCACGCGCCGGAGCGCGTGAGATAATGTCGAAGTAGAGATATCTCGAAAAAACATGACGGATGTCGATTGCAGCAGAATTTTCGTATTCTCGAAACGTCACATTAGAGAAATGCCCAGCGCTGGACTTGCAATACGAAGAATAGAGATTTCAGTGACATTTTCGTTAGACATTGCATAAGCGACATTTTATAAAACTCGACATCATCTGTATTTTAGCGAGAATCACCCTCCTGACAGCCTGCTCTTTGCTTCGTCTGTTTCACAGACGATTTCAATGCAACAGATGATGCGGTTGCCGTGGCTAAGTTTTGAGCGAAGGTACTGTGACCTAAATATATTGACGCCGTTGATACAAAGAAGAAGATTTACCTATGAACCGTTTTTGTATTTAAAAAGAAAAGGAAAACACCTTCCAAGTGCGAGTCGAATCCGTACACGAAGGGTTCCGTACCATTTTATTCTGTTTTAAGTATATTTATTGTTATAGCGGCAACAGAAATACATCATCTGTGAAAATTTCAACTGTCTAACTACCACAGTTCATTGGTGTTATGCGTAGTTGGTATTTTGCCGGTAATGCGTTTTGCGTAGTTTTTTTTGCGTCTAAGGGTTTACAGCCTTCTGACAGACAGACCAAGAGACAGGCGGACAGTGCAGTCTTAGTAGAAGGGTCCCATTTTACCGTCTGGGTACGGAGCTCTAAAAAAACCAAGTTATTACACCATGAAAATACAATAAGAAAGTAGGTAAACATGTAATTTATGATGTTATGAATGTCTCTATCCATTTATTATGTTACACAGTGACAATCTCCCACACCATTTCGCCTACAAACCCCGTATGACCTACATAATGCCTAGATTGTGTTATCCGAGATCGAAGCCAATTTCATTGGATCCAAGCCGTATTAGATAAGAGTATCAATTTGTGACTTTATTAAATTATTTGTAGCATAATATTGTGGCAATAATGTGAATGAGGAGATTCTTAGGCGAACTAAAGACGGTCTTTGCCCATTGGCATCGGTCAGAATCATAGGTCAGAATGCATTCGAATCACGTGACCCGCCCGGTTTCATTTTACATTAGCGGTCTCTGTACCAACATCGGACATACCTCCTTAACCATAAATAAAATATAGAGCATAAACTTCTATAAAAAAAAATAGAAATTCGACTCTCAGACCTTACGAATATGCACAAAAAATATTTTATAGATATAGAAGATACCTAGGAAAACATTTTTACCTACAAACGGAATCTTCCCATGCAACAAATTTATAGGTCCTCCTTTTCTTCTCGTATAGTGATGTGGCTCACCTATTGTTAGAGTTTTTAGAGCCCTCTAACTTGCCTAACGACTGCTACTAGACGTAGCAACGGCTTAACGTGCTTTCCGAAGCACGGAGGCACATTTTTGCCACACTACTAATTGGCCACCCATCGAAGTAATGTCTGCGCCAGGCGTCGCTTAACCCGCACGACCGTAAACAATCAGCGAGCTTCGCTTAGCTGTGAGTCTCCTCAAATTTATTGGTGAAATCCATTTTGCTTTACTCGGCTCATTTATACGTCCGTAAAGTTAGATAGTAGGTAGGTTATGTATCTTGGTTAGATAAAAATATTCCTGACCCATTTTCTCAGTTCAAAACCAGATATCATAGAAAATTTCAATAAAGTCAGATAGAAGATAGCTCTGCAGCTGAATAAAATTCATTTTAACTTTAACAACTTAACAAATCGTAAGTATTGGAAAAGTTTGTTGGTAGCAAACAGCTAATACTTACTTTGTGAACCAAGATTTGAAAATGGTTTAATATTTTTAAATTTTAACAAAGAGGTTGTTGTGTTGTTGCCTACGAGTAGAATATAAAGTAGTATTAAAGTGCCTAAAGCTAAGGATTTACGAGGACACTGGACACTAGACTGAATTTCTTTATCTATACATATAAAATGCTTTATCCTGAACTACTGACTGACTGACTGACTGACGGATCAACGCACAGCCTAAACCGCTGATCGTAGAGACCTGAAACTTTTAGGGTGTGTTCTTTGTTGTTCAATCTTTGTTGCTCCATTGCCGTTCAACCTCTATGTTAACGACTTGATTGGGAGGCTCAGCAACACTCATACGGGTTGCTTTGTGAATGGCCAATGTGTCAATAACATTGGTTATGCTGACGACATGGTGTTGCTGGGCCCCTCAGTGGGGTCGATAAAGAAACTTGTAGGTGTTTGTGAAATGTATGCGAAGGAACATGGTCTGCAGTACAACGCAATAAAGAGCGAGGCTTTTATTTTTAAGAGTTCTAACTGGAAGTCCCACCAGGTTCCTTTAATTGCATTGAATGGAGTAGCTCTGAAGTATGTCACCAGTCTAAAGTACTTAGGGCACATCGTCAATGAATACCTAAATGATGATGATGATATAGAACGTGAACGTAGGGCGTTTGGCAGTTCGCGGTAACATGATTGCTCGTAGATTCACTCGCTGCTCAGCTAAGGTCAAAATAACACTATTTAAGGCATATTGCCAGTCTTTCTACTCTAGCAGCTTGTGGATCAATTACACAAAGCGATCTGTCAAGGCTCTACAGGTTCAGTACAACGACATCTTCAGGATGCTGTTGAGGCTGCCGAGGCATTGTAGTGCGTCAAGCATGTTCGCAGAAGCTCGCACTGATGGCTTTCATGCTATCATGCGCAAGAAAATAGCATCGTTGTTCAATCGTTTCCGGGCCAGCAGCAATAGTATCCTGAAGATGTTTGAGTCACGGTATGATGGCCCGTTTCATAGACATTGGACTACGTTGTTAATGGGTAGGGAAAGGCCATTGTTCGGTGTCCAGTGACAGTACAGTTGCATTTAATACTTATGACATTTTAATTATTATATTATATTTTGTTTAATGTGTGTTAGTGTTTAATTGTCTTTTTTTAAGGATTTATTAATTGTCTTGGTTTTTGTGTGTGTGATTATTCAAATTTTTTAATGTTAGTTATAAGGTAAAATATGGAATCTCTAATTATGTACGAATTCTGAAATAAATGATTTAATAATAATTTGTATGACGTAGGCATCGGATAAGAAAGGATTTTCCGAAATTCCACCGGGGGGGGGAAAAGTTTGTATGGGACAACGTGATTCCTTGGTCCAATCTAATTCAAATTTTGCATAAACATTTTTTAACAGAATTGATGGAACACGTGTTTCGTATTTTATTGAAATTCATCCCCTAACGGGGTTAAAAAGGGGTAGAAAGTTATTTTTGGGGGGATTTCCTTCGATTCGAACTCCTTAGTGCTTTTAATTAAAATTAAGTAAGTACATTTTTTTAACACGTGTTCGAAACTCAATCCAATTTTTAGTCAACAAAAAAATACTATTAGAACTATTTTCGACTCCTACGCGGACGAAGTCGCGGGCAAAAGCTAGTTAAATCATAAAAACTGCATCAAAATCCGTTGTTTAATTTTAAAGTTCTAAGCATACATAGTGACAGACAGCGGTAAGCGACTTTGTTTTATACTATGTAGTGATACTTTTACTAAGTCCCCTAGACTCATTTTTTTAATTTGCTTCTAAGTACGGACTTTTTGTCCTCTATTCCTTTATTATAAATACCTATCTCGACGCGTTCTAAGCGACGTTCGCTGATTGTTTACGGTCGTGCGGCTTAAGCGACGCCTGACGCGGTCATTACTTCGATGGGTGGCCAATTAGCAGTGTGGCAAGGGTTTTCCTGAGCCCCTTCGTGCTTCGGAAGGCACGTTAAGCCGTTGGTCCCGGTTGCTACCTCTAGTAGCAGTCGTTAGATCAAGTTAGACGCTTTAAGGCGATCTGAAAACTCTAACAATAGGTGAGCCACACCAATATAAGATAAGAAGAAGATATTTTTTTTTAAATAAATATACAATAAAAGTAAAAACACATATATACATCACAAACAAAAAATACCGTCCAGAGCGTCTCCACGCGGCATCGTCCCCAAGAAACTGGCGGCATTCCCTCTCTGGATAGCCAGGCTCACCCTTTGAGTGAAGAAACCGCCAGCCCTTCGATCACCTGAGACCACACTAAGACGCTCCGCCAGATCCTTAAAAAATAAATGGGCACTAGGGCCCCAAGCTCCCAGAGTTTCTACCCCTGCGGGAAAGAAACATGTAACTGCCCGCCAGGTCCACAAAGAAAAGAAGAAGAAGATAAATACCTATCTATAGATTTTTCTACCACTTTTCTACCCAACTGTATAGCAGATTATATGAAATTCTTTCTCCACACAAGGTGTACGTGTAAATTCTACTCGTAATACGATTTGCTTCAAACATAAAACTCAAGTATGAAATTACCTGTCTAACGATATCGTACCGTTGAGATTACTACGTAAGGGACCTTCGCAGACTTTTACGTTCACTTTTTTTTCTATTAATTATGGCTTCGCACGGCTTGTGCATTTAGCCAGTGTCAAGTTATATTTTGTATCAATTTATGACCCGATTTAAAAGTCGTCATAGTCCGTCAAGACAGGGGCTATAGTAAAGCGGTGGCAAGTTTACCATGACCTTAATAGGAGATTTAGAGGCAACGAGAAAACTTCATGTTTGACACTGATTTTTACTTTCACTACACTTTTCCACTTTCACAGAACTAAATTGAATAACATTCCACCAAAATTATACAATTCAACTCGGGTTACAACTAAGTTTCATGAAAATAAAACTGCAGCACGACATGTTGTTAACTCGTTCCCGCCAAAACTCTTACGTTCACTTTATAATATGGTTAATCAGTATTTATCAAATATTCTATCTTGGGCCAAGTGGCGTGAGGCTTGGGCCAAAATGCCGCTTAACCAAAAGGGACAGGTATAAAACCATCATTAGACTTGTTCTTTTGTATGGTAGTGAGACGTGGCCGGTGCATGAGCGACATAAGCAGGAGCTGCGTGTCACGGAGATGAAGATGTTGCGCTGGATGTGTGAAAGGATCGCGTTAGGAACTCTCGCATCCGGGGCAGCCTTCATGTCCGAGACATTACAGATAAATTGCAAGTATATCGCCTACGCTGGTACAGTCACGTCTTGCGAAAACAGGCAAGTTACGTGGGGAACAAATGTCTTGCCATGGCCCTTCTGCCAGGTCGTGGCAGACTAGGTAGACCCAAGAAGTGCTGGCTTGACGTCGTAAAGTGTGACATGCGTGCAAATAGCCTTACTAACCAGGATGCCGATGATCGTGCAAAGTGGAGGCGTGAAAGTAGGAAAGCGGACCCCGGGCTCCCGAGAGGGATGCAACCGGAAACATCGCTCGGATGATGATGAGTAGGTATTTATCAAATATTATGTTTACTGGCCGTGTAAGCACTAAAATAGTATTGATAGATGTCAATATTTACTATGGATTTCTAGATTTCTGAGTTTCAGAATGACAGTTTGGGTTAAGAGGAAAGGTACCGCTCGCTAAGAACGCTCTCTCCATACAAACGTACTCGACTGTTTCCTCCCTGGAAAATGACACTAGCACAAATATAACCTGTAACTGTCATGACGATGCCCCTATGTTTTTTTTTTCATTTTCTAATTATAATAGAAAGTAAGAGTTACAAAAAGAAAATATATATATAAAAAATTAGACATAGGGCCATGGTCATTGGTCATGGCAGTTATAAGTTTTATGCTGCAAAAATATTTGCTCTAGTTTCATAATCCAGGGAGAAAACAGTCGACTACGTTTGTATGGAGAGAGCACCGGCACCCTTTCCTCTTAAATATACTGATATTTTTATCTTTATTTTTTTAAATTTAAATATGTTATCTATTATTATAGTATATGCATTTTAAAGAGAAAATATTTTTTGTTTGTAAGTAATATCTCCGAAATTTAAAATAGGTTCTACGAGCAAGTTAGTTTATTTCTTCAAAGATTTTCATTTACATTCACCAAGTCAAAGTGAAAACAGAGTTTTACACAATGTTTTCATTTCCGTGTTCCCTTAATTAAAAAAACCTTTGACGTGTCTTTCATACAATTTCTCATTGAAGTTTGTTTGGTGTGAAAGGAAATTTTGTTTCATCTTCTAACTTATAGCTGTTGCTTTCGACTTGGTCTGCGCAGGCTTTTCCAAAATTTCCCAAAATATTTTCTTAGTAGATGCCTACGCTATAACAGCTTTATATATGCCAAACAATGATGACAAGATAATACTTGAGCATAATCATAATAATATACTTACACAAATAGAAAAAAAAGTGTTAAAATTCTCCCTTTTTGGGGCTGTCCATTATGCACGTGATTCTCGAAAGGCAGGGGGAGGGGTCCGTAAAAAAATCACGAAATATCACAAGGGGGTAGGGGGGGTGTATATTTCACGTGTATTCATTTTTTCGGCCAACGCGCGAGACTCAAAAAGCGGCGAAATTTTTTCTATAATAAATACTTATATAAGTACCTGTATGTTATGCCCTTTTCTAGATGAAAATTAAATTGATAGTATTTCGTGAACTAGATGTGAAAAAAGTTAAAGGCATTTAAAGTCACGTGTTTTTCATTTTCATCATTAGCATCTGACGCCATTACACATATAGGAACTTCAAGAACCTAACCTTCTTGCGAACAAGTATTTTTTGTTCAAAGTTTTGCCATTATTCTTTTAGCTCGACCATTACCACCATGAGCTGAGCCTTGAAATATCAGTCAGAACTTTATACATATAAAACAAGTCGTGTTAGATCATTTATAACTTTGTACCTATGTAGATAGCTGGATACCTGAATAACATATAGACTACATTTAATCCTAATATTCCTACAGCATCGGATCTTACACGGGTGAAACCGCAGAGCGCAGCTAATTTATAGATAAAAACTCGTCAATCCAAAGGTTCCATTCAAAATAAATAAGCAAATTTCTCCCAATCGTAGTTTAAAATGATCGTATTTTCTGTGATATTTTCCCGCCATCCGATCCTAAGTGGTGACCTTTCCTCTTTAATTACGTAGCGTCAAACTTGATAAGGGTACTCGAATGTAATAAGGTTCATGCTCAGGGAGATTACTAGAAAGGTGTAGTATAGTACTTTCTTTAGATACTTAGCATACTCGTGACTTTAAGTGTTCTGACTTTAAGTGTACTGACTTTAAGTGTACTGACTTTAAGTGTACTGACTTTAAGTTTACTGACTTTAAGTGTACTGACTTTAAGGGTACTGACTTTAAGTGTACTGACTTTAAGTATAGGTACTGACTTTAAGTGTACTGACTTAAAGTACTGACTTTAATCGCTACACTTAAAGTCAGTACTGACTTTAAGTGTAGCTACGGCCCAATTTTGGTATGTCAAAATTTTAATGCTGAACCTTACTGACACGTAAAGAAGTAGAAGCAGGTGGAAAGTAAATGCTTGTTTATGTTACAATAAATTATTAAACATTAATACTTTCGAAGATAAATGGGTATAAATTTGTCGATGTTAAGAAGATGGTTTCCGTAAATTGTCCTTGTATTGATGTTAAATAGGACTATTAGTGAGACGTCGGATATTTAACGCAAACCCTCAGTAATTTCTCTTAAAAGAGGAGCCTTTGGGGAATTACTTAACGTGAAACAGTAAATAACACATTTTTTAAAAAAACATTTAAGCCCAAATAACTGAATTTATGCTAAGGCTTTTTGCACAGGGCTGCTCTAAGTGGAGGATATGGGGATTTAATATGGCTACTATCGACGAATCGAATCCGAATCTAAATAATACGAATTTGATTTTATTTGTGTTTGTTTATTCGTTGCGTCGCGACCATCGCGATATTTATGACATTGCAATTTTCCGCCACTATCGCGATTTGTATGGTTATACAAATCGAGATGGTCATGACGGGTCACCGTCTTGATAAGTTTCTATAGACAATACTGTCCAATGGCAGAATTGACCGACGCTTATCCGAAGTGTCGTTTTACAATTCTGCTATTGACAACATTTTCCATAGAAACGAATCCGTATCGCGTCATAAACATTTTGTTTTGTATAACCATTTTATAAAAAATAAATAAAAACATTAACAAAAGATAAATAACTGAATTAAAAATTAAGGCGCTCTTCCAGTACCGTGTGTAGGTTAGGTATTCATAATTCATAATTCATTTATTTCGCCATAACATTACATTGCATAATATAGGCATGTCAATTTACACAATTCCAATTAAAAAAAGTAGGTATTAATATTCTATAGTTTTACAAATAACGACTCATTAAAATATGTCACTTTAGTTAGTTCTAGTCATGCAAATCAAAAAATGAACAAGTCAAATATTCAGAGACATCATAGAATGGATTAACTTTTAAAAAATTATGGATTTTATTTTTGAATTCAATAAATGGAAGTTGTCTTATAGGGAAAGGAAGTTTATTGTAAATGTCAATTTTAAAACTTAAGCCTAATTTACGTGTTTTGACCTTCCTAGTTCTTGGTTCTACAAGTTTATATTTATGTCGTGTGTTAAAATTATGTAAATCCATTCTCATTTTCAATTCATTTTTTCTGCCGTGTATTTCCAGAAGAGGGTTATATATAAATAAAGCAATGACGGTCATAATCTCAGATTTTTTAAAATAAGCTTTTACTGATGTTAATCTTAAATTAAATTAAATATGATTCTGATGGATCTTTTTTGACAAATAAGTACCCTTTTTACATGAGTTGAATTACCCCATATCGTTAGAGCGTAATTTATAATAGACTGGCAGTAAGCATAGTAGACAGATATTAAGGTTTTTCTATTCACTACATTTCTCAACTTAAACAACGCATAATTGGCACTATTTAATTTTTTACATACCTTATCTATCTGGCTTTCGTAGGTTAAGGTTGAATCAAGTATACATCCTAAGAAATTTACTTCATTAGTTAATTTTACACTATCACGTAGATTAGTTTTAACCTTTCTGTAACTGTAACTTGTAATATTAGTTTTTTCATCATTAAGTATAATGCCGTTCGTAGCGAACCAATCTTTGATTATATTAAGCATTACATCAGTTTTATTAGCTATACCAATTGCACTTTTATCTGTAATACCTACGTGAGTGTCATCAGCAAATTGTGTAATGATTGCCCAATTCGGCATACAGCTTACCAGGTCATTTACATATACTAAGAAGAGCAATGGCCCCAGTATAGAACCCTGGGGTACGCCTATATCAGTAGTAACTTTATCTGAGATTGTCTGATTGATAATGACAACCTGTATCCTATCCATCAAATAAGACTTTAGCATTCTTAGTTCTTTGCCTTCAAAGCTGTAGAACTGTAACTTCTTTATTAGGATATCGTGTCGCAGACAGTCGAATGCTTTTGACAAATCACAGAAAATGCTTCGTACTTTCTGTGACTTATCCAGGGCTTCAAGTACATAGTAAATAGTTTTCCTAATCGCCATTTCTGTGGATCTACCCTTTCTGAAGCCAAATTGACACTCAGTGAACAAATTATTAGATTCGAAATAGTCTAGCATTCTCGATTTTATGGCTAACTCTAATATTTTAGAAAAAAACGGGTAAAACACAAATTGGTCTGTAGTTACCGATATTCTGGTGGTCTCCTTTTTTAAATAGAGGGACAATTTTACCTGACTTGAGACATTCTGGGAATACCCCTTGTAAGATACAATCGTTTAAAACTTCTAGAGTAATTTTGAACATGTTTAAATTTTTTGTGATTAATTTCTTTACTATTGTAGGATCTAGATCATAAATATCTTGCGAAGTTTTATTTTTAATGCAATTAATAATTTTTTTGAATTCGTTTTTGTCATCGGTATAAAATTGACTTTCGAATCTGTTTTAGGTAATTTTTTCAAATACCTGCTACACTTTGATAGATCTACTTTTAAATTTTCAGTAAGATTATGGGCTATATTGTTAAAGTATGTATTAAAATTATTAGCAATATCTCTTTCGTCCGTTACAATATCTCCTTTTAAATTTCGAATTTTTTCTATGTTTGAATTTTGTTTCACTATTTTGTTTGTTTGTTCTTTTACTATTTGCCAGGTCATTTTAATTTTATTCTTTGATTTTTGAATTCGTTTAGCGTTGTTTAATTTTCTTGGTCTCTAAAACTCTCCTTAATATATTTTTATATCTCTTTAGCTTAATTTTTCGTTCTTCGGTCGGCTGTGTATTTTGTAGCATTTCTAATTTCTGTAAATTTGATTGTGATACTTTTATACCTTTAGTAGCTATTATATTTTTTTTCTTATTTATAATCTTAATAGTTTTTATAGGAAAAGCACTAAAAAAACAGTATTTTAGGTAATCCATTAATATGTCCATCTTTTCATTTGCATGCATTATTGCTTTAACAGCATAGACAATACTTCCGAAGTTTCTATCGTACAAATAATGAAAGTAATCTATATTTAAATATGACATTATTCGTGTTGTTATTATTTTATTTTGACAGTGTTTTTCTACTTTATTACAATTAATTCTAAACGACAAAGCCACAGCATTATGGTCCGAGAGTTTAGATTTTAGGACTTCGCCTCTATGAAATTTATAATTATCATCATTAGTTACAATAAAATTATCGATACATGTAGCAGATTTTTTTTGCATTCGTGTGGGTTCATTTAATATAAGTTTACAATTAAATTGTTCTAAGAATTTTATGAATTTTCTTGTGTTACTGTCTAATTTTACTTTGATTATATTAAGATTGAAGTCACCTGCTATAACAAATTTCTTCTTTTCTTTCGACAATTTCTCAAATAATCTAGTCATAACATCTTCAAAAATTTTATAATCGTGATCAGGTCGATATACACAAATTACTACTAATTTAAAATACTTAATTTCTATGGCAGCTAATTCACAATTCATTTCAAAGCTAAGACTCACAATATCATGTCTAATTTTAAAATCTAGGTCGTTATTCACAAAAATCGCTGTTCCCCCATGTTCAAATATTTTTCTATTGTAGTAAGAACCAATACTGTAACCATCTAAATCCATAGTCTCTAGTTTAATATCATTTGCCCATGTTTCTGTTAAACAAAGAACGTCACATTTCGTATCTTCAAGTAATAGTTCGATCTCCAAGTTTTTTTTACCCAAACTTTGTATGTTTGAATGCACTATGTTTAACCTGTAGATATCATCGAATTGACTTTCAGAAAATTTGTAGCAACTGCCTCAGCATTTACAAATTTAAGACACGTCGATCCATTAAAATTACGACTGATACTAATTCTTACAATTTCATTTACTAAAAGTGATTTTACATAATAAGGTCCATGCATAGAGTTTATATCTATGTATTTAACATTTTCTGTTACTTTCGCAAAATGTGCTAATTTCTCATTAATCTTAAAAATATTCATATCATTGTGTCCGTCGTAAGTCAGACACCCCAATACAATAATGAATTTCCTAGCGTTATTGTTCAAAATGTTTTTAAGTATTTCAATGTACAAAAAGAACCTGTTTTTTGATCATTATAATTTCCAATTAGGATGAAAGCAAGGTCATGCTTGTCTAATTGAGTCGTATTATCGTAAAAGTTTTCCAAAATTTGTTGACTCGTAGCTCCAGGTTTGCAGTAATTGACAACGTCCATAGAACCGGTAAGCTGTAACACTTTAGCACCAAGATTCCGCCCAATACTATCTGAGAAAATGGCAATTCTTCGTTTTCTGATTTGCTCTTCTTTGTGCTTACTCTTTTCTCCAACTCCTTGTTTCCTGTTCTGGCCTTTTATTTTCTCGGTCTCCTCCCCAACTCTTAGTTTTCTGTCCTTTCTATCTACATTTACATTTCCTCTACTGACTGGTATATTGATATGTTCTCTTCCCAATTCTATCGCAGTATTTAGCTCTTGTATCCTATGTCGCAACTTATTTTCTTCTATTTCAAGTATTTTCAAGTTCTTCGCCAGTGACTTAATTATTTTGTTTTGTTTTCTCAATTTCCAACATAAATTGCGACTTCTAATTTTTTTCTTGCTGTTTAAAATCAGTCTAATGTTTCGTCTTTTCTTTCTTATCTTATGTGTATTTAAAACATCAGGTATTTCGGCTTGCACAGCTACGTCTCGTGTTATTGCGGCAAATGTAATTTTTTTTCTTTCGTACTGAGTAGTTCCAGGTGATTGAAACCGTGTTTTTTCTGGCGCCGGCGATTGTAAGGTCTTCAGTGACTTTATAACCAAATTACGCTTGTCTAACTCTTTCTTCAATGTAAAATTTTCTATCGAAATGTTATCTATTTCTTGGTTCGCTGCTTTTATTTCTTGAGTCAACTGATCGATTTGCATTTCGAGGTTGATTATGTGTGACTGATTGCAAGGGGAATCATCTGGCAAGCTTCTCAATGACTCGTCTACGCTCATACAGGTACTACTGTTCTGTATATTACTAATATTATTAAGATCAGTTTCCGAGTTGAATCTCCGCATTTTTCGGATGGTTACGTTGCTAGTGTAATCCATTTTTTTTTCTCAAAAAAGTAGTAATAATAATTGCTTTGTTGTTCCCAAAAGTAACAAAAAGTTAGGCCGCAATTTATGTTACTAGGTGCACACAACAGATGGCGCTAGTAGTAGGTTGTAGAAAAAAAATTGTTCTAAGTTACTGATCAATGTTCATATTGTTCTTACCCCTGAGTCTGTTTACTACTACCCTCACTTTAATTAAAATTAACAATGTTCACCAACACTATTTACGTAGATATTGTCACTAATCCCTTGATAAATCAGTAAAACACATGCACTATACTTAGATTTTAATTCAGTTTGTATTCGTAATCCGTTATTTTGCACATCAAAGCACTATTTGTAATTAAATTTTATAAATGTATCGGTATTGGGTTACCAGAAAAAAATCATATTACCTTAGCCCCCGCTCTCAAAAACGTAGCGTGCTGCGTGCTAACTGTTATATTTGATCGATATGCAAAACGTTTTAGCATTATTATCCACAAATATAGTTCCTAGAGGTCAAAACCTATCATTTGATTCATTTTTAGAAACAACCGTTAACTATTTTTGAATAAAACCGATAAACGTTCTAATAATTTCATGTTTTGTAACATTTTTTTATCGAACGAAGTTGTTCATATCATGTTTTCAACCACAATAAACCAAAATACTTATAGTTATTAAACTACAATATCCATTTATATCCAAATAACAAAAAAAGAGTATTTGATTACTTAGAGTTGCTTAAAACAAACGTCGATTTTGGTAGCTTTATTAGCACCTGCCCTTAACGGCAATTATTTTTTGGAAGTCGGATAATCATACACTAAATAAAAACGAATAAATAAAAAAGTTCAATGTGAAGGCATTTTTTGTTCACAATATTGCCCTCTTACGCTATCGTAAGAGGGCAATATTGTGAACTTTATGCATTTTATGTGACCCATACCTATGTATGGGTCACATAAAATGCACCGCGCATTTTTGAAAAATTACAGTACAACACGTTTTGTTAAATATTCCGTTTCCGAGACACTTTAGAGGTTCGGTGTGAAGGAATTATTTGTTCGCCGTAATACCCACTATTGATTGGCATGGGTCTCGAAATGCACCGCGGTATTATAAGCTACTGTGCCAAAATGTCCAAAGGCTTTTCATCATTGGAACTCCTTTCAATCAAATAAGTATATTATTAATGAAAAATATTGGAAAGAGGTATTACCCATCGAACAGGAAAAACTGATATTAAAGAAACATATTATTGACAAGAAAGAAAAAATATATCTCTTCTGTCTGTTTCAATTCAATATCATTTATTACGAAATAATATCTTTGGAAATATCAAAGTCACTTTATTTTTTTGTTAGATTGACATTATAGCGATAGCAGACCACAAACTTCGTTCTTGAAAAAAATATGTGCGCTAATAAACATTGCTCTTACGATGATCGATGAACATCGTGATGAAATCCATGGTTTAGAGCGCTCGCCCACGGAGACTTTTTGCAGCAATGCAGTAGCGATGCTGTCGCGCGTTCGCATCGGTATATTCGCATTCAATTGTTTGCCCTAGCCCACACGAACGCGATGCAAAAGCGATACAGTCGCGCTTCTTCAGTAACGGCATAGCGTAAGTAGCGCGTTTGCATCGCTTCTGTATCGCGTTGCAAATGCGACTAAGGCTCTGCGCAAACGTGCCACTAACCACCGCCCCCCGTTGGCCAGCCACTAGCAGTTCACACGATATTTTCATACATTTTCTTAAAACGCGGCGCACACATGTGGTTGGTGGTGGCCACAACAATATGTATGAAAACTGCTAGTTGCTAGCCACCGGTGGTTGTGGTTGGTGGCTCATCGCTACAAAAGTAGCCGGGGGCGAGGGCCCGGGACTAGGCATCTTCCATTTCCTCTGGACACGGTCGACTACGCTGGGAGGGTGGTATAAGTCTATAGTCTGCGTCCACCTGTTATCCTTAAGCAACGAGTATGTTTTGTCATGTTTCTGAACCAATTTTAGTGACGTGTCTGTGAATTTTAGTGACGTGTCAGGTGATATCTGCCATTGTATTTTTTTAATAGTTAGACAGTATCCGCAGATGGTTATATATTTTTTATCACAGTTGCTCATAAAGTGGATCTTATTCAACGGCTTTTAGGCTCATAATCCAACATATTATGCACGCGTGCGTTTTAAGTTATCCTGATAGGTTAAATACGTATCTTACTGCTCATTACATACTGTTTTGATGTATAAAAAGGTAGGTACCAAAGAGTTTTTTAGCTAGCAAAAATGGTTGTCTCTAAAGTCGGTTTACGAACGAAAATTTTACGTGATAATGACTTTGTAGTGTATGTACCATAGTAGGTACCTAGATCGTGAGCAAATGTAATGTATCATTAATATCTTTTAGAATAAATCAGTATATTGGAGAAGACAGTCGTTTACTTGATTTACCCTCTGTCGGGGTTTACACTTGAAGCTACTATGGTACATACACTACAACTTAGATAACGATTAAAAATTGAGTTGTTTATTTTTTTTTTCTTTAAGTACTTAAATATATTGTTTTTCCGTGCCATTGTATTTTGTTCTTAACCCCCGACGAAAAAACAAATAGAAAAAACCCTAAAAAATATTGTATGTCAGACAAGGCTGTATAGGTTAAAAGTCTTTAGCCTGGCCTTTTCGGAGCATAAAAACTATTGCCTTAAAAAAATGTAAACATAGACTTATCACAAATATTTTGTTAATTATTATTTTGTTTTCTTTTCAAGTCTTTTCTTTTATTCGCAACTGTGATAAAAAACGTCGTACGATATACGTGTGGCATTGATATTTGCATCTTGGCTTCTTTAACACGCTCGCTACCGCTCGCGCGTCATAAAATTGAAACCCAAAATACGTCGACGGACTAATAAAAATGGAAAAATCGAAGACGCAAGGAACAGCTGCTGACACGGCCACCGAAACTGCTGCTGTTGCCACCCCCCCTGCCACTATGGTACCAGTTCACACCATCTACCATACTACCACCAGTGCGGCCAACTTCTACTATAACGCCGAGCCCCCTCAACAAACCCCACAAACCAACATCTCGCCTCCATCTCCTCCGCCACTGGACGCCGCCGCCGCCGTTGCTGAGCGCCTAAAAACACTCGAGCGGACGGTGGCCCGGCACGAGCGGTGGAGAAGAAGGGCGGAGGTATGGATGTGGCAGCAGTATAATTTGCTATGGGAGCAATTCAATAGATATCTTCCACCGCCGCCGCCGCCGCCGCCACCGCCACCGACGCCGCCGCCGCCGCCACCGCCGCCACCACCGATGCCGTTCCTTTCCACTCGGCGGACCGCCCCTCCCGCGCCGCCGCTCCCGCCCACGCCACTACCTCCCCGCCTCGTGCGGCCTCGGCCTCCGCCGCAGCCCGCGCCCTCCCCCCCTCCTGCATCGCTGGCCTCCCATCCTGCGCTACCCCCTCCTCCTACGCCGCTCCCTCCCCTCCCCAATCGGCCCGCGCCACCGCCGCGGCCACAGCTGCCGCTGCCGCCCCGCCGTCCCCTCACTCAACCATCCCCTGAGCCCCAACACCACCGCCTTCCCTCACCCATCACAGACTTCATAAGGAGCACCCAACTGATGCCCGAACTGTCCCCACTACCTCCATCCCCCCCTTCCCCATCATCCGGACCCCCCCTCCCATCGAGCGCCCCGGCCTGTGGCAGCACCAGCTCTGCGGAAGCTCCTGCTCAAAATAATAAAGGAAACACCGACGATGGCAGCGGAAAGCACAAAAGGCTAAGAAAACAACAAAATAAAAAAAGCCAATGCGTGCTCTGCGGCGTCCTAATGAATAGCCGCAGTATGTACCTACATTAGGTAAGGAAACACAAGCAATATTTCGACGGGAAATATAAGAGCACTAGGTATTACCCAAGGCTCTTCTACATAGAAACAGAAATAAAACTTGACGAGTGCCCCGAGCATAACAGACCCCCTCGAGCATTCATCGAAGGAGTCTCAGGGGTCAATATGAAATTTTTAAGTTATAAATAGATTTAATTAAATAATAATACCCATCAACTTGTATCTTTTCGCCCAAACCTATAATAATAAACCTGCCACACTTAGGCACACTGAAACAAACATAATACACCGCACTAGGCATACACAGGGACGAGCTATAACGCGCAGAACATACACAAATCAAAAATAAAGCATCACAGCATGAACAAATCAATGAACTCAACATAACTATCATCAATAATCTGGTCTGTCAGGAGACTCATCGCAATAGCCCAAACGGTTGCCGACACGGACACCCGGCCCGATTCGACATGGGCTGGCGTGGGTCATGACGAGGGATCACATCATACACACCCATTCCCAAATTCTGCCATCCTGCAAATCAGAAAGTCAATTATGAATCAACAACTCAGGCAACCATCCGAACAAAGCATTCCCTACAGAACTCCCATCTCAACAGAGCCCAATGGCACACATAACGCCACGCATTCCCGCCCTACAAATCCAAATCTGAGTCTGTCATAATGCAACAGGATACAATCGTCCACCCCATCAACAATCAAAACATACTCACATCTCATTTCAACGCACATACAATGATTACAGACAGGATCAGTCAATCACATCAATAGACTACTCACCTTCGAACCAATAAGAGCACAACCACATAAACGCTGTCTTCACTGAATTCATCTCACGCCAGACGATCAGTATTCACAAAGAGCATCATCGCGCAGGTGACACCGCCGCTGGCGCACAGGCCTCTCTCTGAACTCTGCAAAACAAGAAACGTACACAACATTTAATCACCAAACTACAGCACAGGTACAAAACGGTCAAGCATCACTACACACCAGCCCACAACATTAAATACAATAACACAACCATAAAATAAACAAACCAATATAACCACCACCCCCGACAACATTCCTTGTCGCACAATTCCCTCATCCCCCCCAACCTATGAGCAAACTCTCAGGAACATCCCCACCGCACTCCAAATCACTTCCACATACAGGCACCTATAACCCCGACACAATAATCACTGCAACACTTATCGCTGCCGGCCGAAATTGCCAACGACAAACCAAGTTAAATAAGCAACACAGTACAATTCAAAAATAGAAATAAGTACCTCCGCTCAACCTTTGGATCGACGCAGAGCTAGGGGCTCTAAATTATCTTCAACTAATGTGCCTCCATTAAGCCAAATCAGCCGCCATCGCTCATCCTGGTGTCCCGATGCGGATCTAAATCAAAATTATAATGCCGCGGCGGCCTGCCCCCGGGTCCTCATCAACACATAGACTGAGGAACCCTAATCAGATAATCTCAGTCAAGTAATCGCACAAGCGAACCGCTATCATAACACTCCCACCGAAACGTACTCTACCTACTCAGTAGAGCCAAAACACCTATCATAAATTATTATGCACACTGACTCTTCTTTTTCAATAGGATAAGCTATTCCCCGCTACGTGACGGCGCCCCTCCTCGCGATCGCGCTCTCTAAGAAGCAAATAACAAAAATAAATAAAATAACAAAAAATACAATACAACAATACCATACGTTCTCCACTGAGATCTGACGAACTCTCCCCCCATTGAGCCCAAAACACAATTCTGTCTCTACAAGTCGCGCACCTGGGGAAGTAACGTCACAACTCACATTTCGTGAATCCTACATGAACATGGATCGAAAATTCCAAAGGGCCCTTAGATATAGGAATTCGTTTACTCTAAGTTCTCCGTCATTATTTTGAAACACATCGCTAACTTAAAAACTCTTCTTCACCAACCACCTCCTCTCCACACATCAAAATTACATAACCAGATAAAATGGGAATGTCCTATCCGTTCGACATGCAGTTAGCAGCGAAATACGTATATAAACCACCTCTATGCAAAGATCAATTTACCACACTTATATAGTAATGTACTAATATATACCACCCAACCTAAAGTTTTTTTTTTCATGAAATCGGAGTACTTGAAGCTATGAAAACAAATTACACCTATTTTTCTCCTCAATAAAATTTACCCATTTCGGTGTTTGAATTTATTAAATTTCTTTATTATAAGAATTATAAGCTTGATTTTTTTCTTTTTAGGGCTCCGTATCTCAAAAGGTAAAAAGAGGAACCCTTATATAAAACTCAAACAAAAGTTATAAGTTTAATTATACTTTTTTTGTAATAATGAAACTATTAGGCGATATAAATTACTATTCAAGCGATTTAAAAATTTGTTTTCAATTTAGTTTAATTGCAAATTTAAACCTGTTTTATATTACAGGTATACTTACCCCAAATTCTATCAAAAATGTCATTGGTGTGTGATCATCTTAAGTAAAAAGGCGTAGGCGTTTTAAATTTCACAAATATCATATTACATTAAACTCAAGTGTAAAGTTTTAACGAGCAATTTCCTGTCCTTGTCTACTTGACGGATTAATTAAAATATCTCTTCACTCTTGGTGTTAGTATAATTATCTTATGACGTGGTCCCAGTAAAAAAATACGAAAAAGAAAAGAAATAATTCGGTGCTGATTTTAGTTACATAGGCGTCTCTGCTTGTGTAGCATAGCAAGGAGATATGAGAGATAGAGCCCTTTGTGGTTAGATTTCTTTGCAACATATGTTCTGTAATGCTTCTCAAGTACTTTTAGGATATTTTAGATTAAAATTAATTTCGTTATTTTGTATTTTTTGGTAAAATCCGGGAATATCTCAATGTGTTCAATTATTTATCTTAGTCAACTAACAAGCAACAATGCGACGCATGCTACATGCTACTGCTCATAGGATTCTCGTTACTAAGACTTCTTTCGCTGACTCTTGTAACTGCTACGTGTGCTACGTACTACAGCTCGTAGAATTTTCCGATTCTCTCGCTGACTTTCGTTACAGCTACGAGTGTTACGGCTCGTAGTATTCTCCTTACTAAGACTTCTTTCGCTGACTCCTGTAACTGCTACGAGTGCTACATGCTACGGCTCGTAGTATTCTCGATACTAAGATTTTTTCGTTGACTCTTGTAAATGTTACAAGTGCTATATGCTACAGCTCGTAGTATTTTCAGACTCTGTCGCTGACTTTCGTTACAGCTACGAGTGCTACGGCTCGTAGTATTCTCATTACTAAGACTTTTTCGCTGACTCTACAGGAGTCAGCGAAAGAGTCTTAGGAATGAGTTGACTTCTACGAGTGCTACACAATACGGCTCGTAGTATTCTCGTTACTAAAGAATTTCTCGCTAACTCTTGTATCCCGAACCAGTGTCGCTGGTCTCAATTTCTGCACTAATTAAGGGCGGCCATCAACATTAATTTAATAATGCTACGAAAACGAATACCAAAATGGTAGCTGTTGAGGTAAATCTACCTACGCAATCCAATCCATCGGGGTAATGAATTAGAATGTAACAAAAGTAGAAACAGATTAATTCATGGATTATCACTGGATTAGAGTGAAACAAAGCATTGAAGTTTTTGGACCAATATTCTTCAGGGGATGTAGGTACTTACTGCCAGTGCAGTATACCTTAGGACTATTGATCAAATTCTATTCGTTATATCTTTTTATTTTAAATTTCAGGCTAAATACTCCAGTCAAAATAGCAATATTTTAGCGGTAAGATTTGAATTAATCGTTTAGAATATTTTATTTATTCGAGACTAATCACGCCATCTTGTGTTGAGTAGCAAAACTTTTAACAACCATCGTCTTCGTTGTTAATGTAACCTTACAGCAAGGGTTTTCGCCAACGATTCACAGTTTACCATAGTTTAAGCTATGTGCAACAGATGGCGCTATTTAACTAATGAAATAGGTACAAGTTACGTAGGTACAACAGATAAATTTAATCCACATTTTCCGAAGAAAAATCATATAGGATTTTGTCCATGTTTTTGTTTTTATTTTGAGAAGCTCGGTATTTGAATGTTGTTTGAGACACCATTTTCACAAGACTGTAGTTTGCGGGTAGATCTTGATAGTAATAACAAAAAACATTATAAATATCTCGTTTTAAATAACTTTAATTTCATACTTCTATACTAATATTATAAAGCTGTTTGTTTGAATGCGCTAATCTCAGGAACTACTGGTTCGAATTGAAAAAATATTTTTGTGTTGGATTGTCCATTTATCGAGGAAGGCTATAGGCTACTTTTTATCCTGATATTCCTGCTGCTAGTAGGAAATAATAATAAAGGTATGATACTGTATACAACGAAAAAAAAAATTTTTTTCTTCGAATGCTAAATAAAGTTTTTAATAGTTTCAGTCACGCTATCGTCACATATTTATTAAGCGTTTATGGCAAGATTAGCTGACCTGAAGAAAATGGCTCTCATAGACATGAGACTATATTTCGACAAAAGATATCCTTTATCTGGTTATACGAGAAAATGATGTAAGTATTGCAAAAATCATTAGTTTGTACCTATTTGGTATAAAAAAAAACTTGAGATGAACGGATGGAACGAAGCTCCTTTCGATTTTGTTTTTTTTTAAGTTATAATTATATTTTATTTTATTATTAACAAATATAATGTAATATAAACTTAATCAGTAGGCTCAATTTTAGTAATTGCTTTCTATGAGAGAGAGAGAGAGAGACAGACAGATAAACACGCGCAAGTCGTACGGCTTACAACTATAGCATAAAGTGTCGTTACAACTTTTGGTCTTAATTTTTCCGTCTAGCCCCCTTTCGCAACGCGCGATAAGGAACTTTGTTTCAAAATGCCGAAATCGAGGAACTGGTGGCACAGCCGAATATCATCGCGGTGCAGCGTCTACCCAGTCTTTGCAGGTCTTACCCTGTACCTTGCAGTGCGACAAAACTAAATTAAAGTCGGTTCATCCGTTCGGGAGCTACGATGCCACAGACAGACAGACACACACATACATAGACACGTCAAACTTATAACACCCCGTCGTCTTTGCGTCAGGGGTTAAAAATAAGCTTATACAAAAATGCTTATTTTAGGAACCAATATTCTTCGGAACAGCCACCTCATCAACTTCAGAAGGAATCGCCAGGATTACTAAAGATTATGAATTGAGGAATTTCTGAAAAGTACCTACATCGTGGATAGCCGGGCAACATTTGACCGTTGTTGCTGATATGAGGTGCATTGCCTCGATGTTCCCGATTGATAAAGATTTGTAAGTTGTTTTTTTGCATTACAACTTTAAGCAAATTCGTTGTGTGGGTTCGTGATATTGCGAGTATGCCTTCCAGTGATGGCAGCTACCCTTTTGTAGTTGGAGCTTTTCTAGCCCAGGATGTCTATTCTTTTCAGTCTTTCTTGTAGGTTCGAGTTATGAGATTGGCCGCCAGCCCATTGGGATGTTTTTCTAATTTGTTTTAGTGGGTTTGTGCAGCAAGTTTTGATTTGCATTACAAGATTTGTGAGTTGTACTTATTAAGCGAACGAGCGAAGCGCCTCTGCTTAAGTCTAGCAAAACTTGTCAGTATATAATTTTTTTGTTTCATATTATGATGATAGGAGTCCTCAACAGGTCGTATTTTGTTTAAAACCGATGTAGACAAAAGTTGGTATAATACCTTCAAGGTTGTTTTCGTTGTGAATTTTAGATTGGATTGCTTCCCCGAAAAGGTGCATCAAGGCACTTGATGTCTTCGCCGATTTCGATGATTCTTTTCTTATTTCAAAAATAGTAACTTCATGTTCATGTTTTTTTTGTCAATATTACTTTTCTAAATAATTCATTTTTAAGACCCAGTTGGCTCAATGCTGGACTGCCAAACACAGGGTTACGGGTTCGATTCCCGTCTCAGACAAGTATTTATGCTTAGATAACACAAGTCTAGTAACTTAGCTTGGGGCTAGATGGCGAAATGTGGAATATCCTGCAATTTTTATATTTATTTTTACAGGTATCCGGAAATATGTAACTGGTTGAAACAGTGCTGCAAATACGATTTTTACAAGAAACGAAACGGACCTAGTTTGATCGATTGTACGAACTACCTGAAGGAATTCCTTAGTAGGGGAAAGTGATTTATCGTCTTCTCATAGACTACTCTTCACTATCAAGCTTTATTAAGAGCCCTTCTATTTGAAATTATCTATTGAACTATAATAAACGAAAACGAAAAGAAGAAATAAAAATCTAAAAGTCTTCAGTCTGGGTTCACCCTTTTTTAATTTTTTAACAGACTTTGTGTAGCCTCCTAGATATTAGTGGAATAAATTATTTTCAACCTGCAAGTTGTAAAGGCAATTTATTTGTCGATCGCCTTTAATTTTTAAGTTGATAGGGCTTACTATAAAAAAAGACTAGTTCCATTATACCTCGACAGACGGCAGCACCATCGTACCGCACTAAAAAACTAAAAGATATTATCTAAGACCTGTAAAAATTCGACGAAGGTTTTATAGATGAAGATGTTGAAGTACATAATGCAGAGCAAAGATTGCAGAATGAGCATATAAAAAAATTGTATTATCTGAACCAGAGTCTGATAGATAACTAGATAAACGCTTTATTGTAGACACCATTTTTAAATATTTATTTTGCTTTTAATGTGTACATAGTAAGCACATATTTTATTATAAATACAAATAAATTAGTTACAATAAATGGGGTACAGTTAGTCAAATAACTCGCCCCTTATCGTTCCCGGCGTAAAGGTTCCCATAATGCTAGAAGCATTGCCACACTGAATGGCGATGGCTAGCCTCTGCACCAGAAACGAGCCGGAGCGAGAGACACCCCCATTCCCCCTAATCCTATCGCCCAACTCTTAATTAATATATAAATAACATTAAATATTAAAAACAAAGATAATTGTAAGTGTTATAAAGGGCGGCTTTATCGCTCAAAGCGATATCTTCTATGCAATCTTTGGTATTGGTACGGTTAGACGATTCAATATCATCTCATGCAAATGATTCCAACTAAATAAATAAATATTTAATTTTGACTTTACACCCCAGCGCTACTATACGAACGATTCGGAACTAGTTTTTTTCTTTTTAGTGAACCTCATTGAACACTATATCGATAAAGTGTTTTTGTTGGATAAATTTCTCGGCCTTTCTGTCACACTAGCAAATTGCAGGTTTAAGTATAGATGAAGGAAAATGGTCAACAATACGGTAATTTAAAATTCTCCGCGTACATTCAACTAAGAAGAGATGTTTTTTGAAGATGCGTTTTAAATTAAGAAATATAATGCATGGCATATCATTCTATAAATCAAGTGCTAGTAAATAAAGCATAAGTGGCAATTGCTCCAAAAAATACCCGCGGCTTAGTTCGCTCCAGGAGTAGACAAGTTCTTTCCTCTGGACATGGTCAACTACAAAAAGGACCCAATTAAATAGGGTAATTGCGGAAAACAGCCCGCATACAAGTACAAGGGTCTTCATAATACAACTTTAGTTGCTTAACTTGGAAATGTGTATCGTTGTGCGCAATATATTATTAAGAACTTTCCCATGGCAGGGCAAAGGCGTTTATACCTTTTTTCCATTGATCGCAATCTATGTCAAAATCATCCCGCCAACGTCGTCTTGGTCTGCCACGTGGTCGTATCCCTATGGGGGACAATTCTGTTCTTATTTTAGCTAATCGTTCATCTCACATGCGGCAAACATGTCCAGCTTAGTCGTATTCCAGCTTAACAGCTTTCTGGGAGACGTTAGCAATGCAAGTTCTGTAGCACAGGTTTGTGCTGTGTGCGATGACCCGAAATATTTATTTATTTTATTATCACAACTGTATGCCGAATTTTAGCCCGATCCATTGGTTGAGCCATGCGTTGATTTATCATTCAAACAAGTCAAGGTAAAGTCAATTTTATATTAATAGATGTTATGGACCAAGTGATTAATTGGTCATTATACATAATGCCCGGGCATTATGAATAATGACCAATATGAGAGTGCAATGTGATAATAACTACTGAAATCCTTACATTGCCCGGGCATTGTACATAATTCCTGTCACCTATTGGGCAGAGTAACAAAAATACATGTTTCATTACTGATTTCTATTTAAGACATTAAATAAAAATTTGAAACACAAACAACACAAAAAATTCTTCTTTTACACTATTTTTAGTGTGTTTTTAAGTTTACATACTTCGGGTACACTATTTTTCTCATTCCCACTCAAATAAAAAATATGAAATGGTAAAAAGGTCGGCCAGAAAGGTAGGTTATGTTAGATATTGTGACAAAGCACGCGTGAGCGAAGCGAGCGTTTAGGTTCACGTTTAAAGGAGCTCTTTACCACATATAATCTAAGTCTATTATCACATTGCCCAACAATCAGGCAGCAATATTCCTATTGCCCAGACAGTGTGATGAATATTAAAGATTAGATATCAGTTAATCACTTTGCCCAAAGTAGTTATTTTTATTCATAATGCCCGGGTATTATGAATAATGCCCGAATTAATCACTTGGTCCATAATATAAATAAAATATAAAATTAGAATAATCAGTTTAAAAATGCCACATCCATGCGACAATCTTACCTTACAATTGGTAGTATGCACGATAATAATTTAATAGATTATTATTCCGTGTGAGCGAACCAAGTGCGACTTGACCATTACCGTGTTGATATTCGAGCAGTGCAGACTGTTACACAACGTTCTAACTTTTAAACAAATAAAGGTAAGTTTCTTTGAGTTTAAGAGGAAAGGGTACCGGGACTCTGTCCATACAAACGTAGTCGACTATTTTCTCCCTGGATTATGATACTAGGGCAAATATTTTTGTTGCATATAACTTATAACTGCCATGACCATGCCCCTATGTTTTGTTTTGCTTATGTTTTTTGTTTTTTAAATCTTAATTTCTATGATAATTAGAAAATTAAATAAAAAAACAGGGGCATAGTCAAAGTCATTGCAGTTATAGGTTTTATGGCACAAAACTATTTGTGCTAGTGTCATTATCCAGGGAGGAAACAGTCAACTACGTTTGTATGGAGAGAGCGCCGGTACGCTTTCACCTCAAGATTATTTGGGCTATTGGAAAGTAGTCAATTTTCGTTTACTTTTGAAAGCCCCAGGTCGATTCAATTTGGCCTATTCAGTCTGAGTACCCTTTCATCTAGGTAATATTTTACTTATTCCAAGCAGCGCTCCGCGGTTTCACTTGCGTTTCTCCCGATCTCGTGGGAATATCGAAATAAATTAAACAAAATAATCAATTATTTAATAAGGAAAAAGACAAAGGTTAAATTAAAAATCCACCAAATTTAAATGTTACTGTCAATGAACCAATGTATCCTCATTTCAGTCCGAGTTTCATCAAAATAGTTCCAGTAGTTTCGGAGCCTATTTGTTACAAACATAAAAACAAAAAACGCCGCGATGCTATGCAATAGCTCATCGTAATTATATTCAAAAATTGTCTACGTGAAGGCATAATGTTTTTACATTTTTAAACCTGTCTGGGAGGTTCAATAAATGGGGTTTTTGAAATAATATTCGCTCTATATTATATACTTCCCGAAATAGGTGGTCGGTCACAAACCAAATAATTTGTAAAAATACTTTTCCGAAAATCAACTATCATCGCACATGCGCAAAAAAGGGTCATCCGTCGTCCGTCATCCGTCATCCGTCATCCGTCATCCGTCATCCGTCATCCGTCATCCGTCATCCGTCATCCGTCATCCGTCATCCGTCATCCGTCATCCGTCATCCGTCATCCGTCATCCGTCATCCGTCATCCGTCATCCGTCATCCGTCATCCGTCATCCGTCATCCGTCATCCGTCATCCGTCATCCGTCATCCGTCATCCGTCATCCGTCATCCGTCATCCGTCATCCGTCATCCATCGTCCGTCATTTGTTGTTCTTCATTAGTCGTCCGTCTTTTGTCATCCATAAATAGTCGTCCGTCATTAGTCGTTCGTTATAAGTCGTCCGTCATTAAGCATCCGCCATCCATCATCCGCCATCCGCCATCAGCCATCCGCCAGCCGCCATTCGCCATCAGCCATCCGCCATCCATAATCCGTCATGCGTCATCCGTCATCCGTCATCCGTCATCCGTCATCCGTCATCCGTCATCCGTCATCCGTCATCCGTCATCCGTCATCCGCCATATGTCATCCGCCATATGTCATCCGCCATAAGCTATCCATCATTCGTTATCTGTCATCCGTCATCCGTTATCTGTCATCCGTCATCCGCCACATGTCATCCGTTATATGCCATCCGTCATCCGTTATCTGTCATCCGTCATCCGTCATCCGCATAGCAGTAGAAAACTAAAAACAAATAGGCGGAGTAGGTGTTAGGATTTATTTTCGTTACGGAATTTCTTGATTCGGTCGCCGCGCTTAAAACCCGTGATAAAAACTATGCAATAGCTTAAAAACTTTACTCTTTTAATATAAGTATCGATTAGTGTAGATATCGACTACCGTCTTCATACCTTCACTCTTGCAAAGGCCTTCGCTTATTTGGCCTCTAAAAACCAGTTTATTCTAGATCGCCTTTGCACTTGCCTACATAATTTATTCAATAATTTCTCAGAAAATCTTAAAAATGGGTCTTACACTATACAAGATTGACGCCAGCCCCCCAGTGCGATCTGTCCACATGACCATTGAAGCCCTCGGTCTTCAAGACATTGAGTATGTGGATGTTAATCTTTTGACAGGAGAACATCTCAAAGAAGAATATTTAAAGGTAAATAGATAGATAGATAGATAAACACTTTATTGCACCATAATAACAGAACGCAAAATGATTACAAATAACAAAAACAAAATAAATTCTAACTTCAGTAACTACCTATATGCTAAAAGAAAATTGATATTTAATACTTTACAATATGGTACAATGGGCGGCCTTATCAGCAATCTCTCCCAGGCAACCTTTAAATTGGTAGGTCTGTGTTGCAACAATTATTAGGTTTTTTTTTAGCTTTAACAACTTTATAATATTTTTTTGATGCAAATAAATTATCACATCGGGGTCAGTGATCCTTTATAAGTTACATCTTGAGTGCAAGATAAATTTTTTAACTTTATTGTCGTTTCAGATGAACCCTCAGCACACAGTTCCCTTGCTAAAGGATGATGACTTTTTAATTTGGGACAGGTAAAGAAAACTGACCCTAACTGGGCTGCATTAAAACTCTGTCTCAGCTCTTTGCGCGTACGCTTACCTCATTACACAAATGCGCACACCCATGTATGCGCGGGACATTAAACACGTTAATAATGCTATGATCACTATTGGCATCTAATCTATTCATTCCTGCTCATCACCATACTTGGTGATGAGCAGGAATGAACAGAGATAAAGTTTAAGAGGAAAGGGTACCGGCGCTCTTGCCATACAAACGTAGTCGACTGTTTCCTACCTGGATAATGACACTAGAGCAAATATTTTTGTTGCATAAAACCTATAACTGCCATGACCATGCCCCTATGTTTTTTTTTTTTTTTTGTTTTTTAAATCTTAATTTCTATGATGATTAAAATATGAAAAAAAAAACAAGTCATAGGGGCATGGTCATTGCAATTATAGGTTTTATGCAACAAAAATGTTTGCTCTAGTCACTAGAGCAAATAATGACACTAGAGTCTCTAGTGTCATTATCCAGGGAGGAAACAGTCGACTACGTTTGTATGGAGAGAGCGCAGGTACCCTTTCACCTTAAGGCCCCGTACTCATAAAGCTACCAAAATAGACCTTTGTTAGCAACTCTAAGTAATCAAATACTCTTTTTTTGTTATTGGATATAAATGGATATTATAGTTTAATAACCATATTTTTGTTTATTGTGGTTGAAAACATGATATGAACAACTTCGTTCGATAAAAAAATGTTAGAAAACAGAGAATTATTAGATCGTTTATCGGGTTTTATTCAAAAACAGTTAATATTTGTTTCTAAAAATGAATCAAATGATAGGTTTTGACCTCTAGGAACTATATTTGTGGATAAAAATGCTAAAATGTTTTGCATATCGATCAAATATAACAGTTAGCACGCAGCACGCTACGTCTTTGAGAGCGCGGGCTAAGGTAATGTGAATACCTACACACGGTACTGGAAGAGCGCCTTAAGGAGCTATTCGTTATTTTAAAAAAAAATTAATTACTAAGGTATTGCAGTACAATACTAAATACTTTTCATAAGAAGTTCTATGTCGTTTCCGAAATCCCGGTTCGGTCTGTCACATTTTTAAACAAAACGCAAAAACGACAGGGTGTTATAAGTTTGATGTGTCTGTGTGTGTGAGTGTCTGTGGCATCATAACTCCTAAACGGATGAACCGCTTTAATGTTGTTTCTTTTGTTTGAAAGATAAATTACTCGGGAGTGTTCTTTTCTATGTTGGATCTGTCTATAAGTAATTTATGAGGGATACAAGTCAGGGGTTTTTAAATTCAAAATTTAAGTTAATGGCTATCAAGCCAGAAGACATCATCATTTTATCGCGTGTTGCGAAAGGGGGCTAGACGGGAAAAATTGAGCCTTCTGATTTAGTTTATATTACATTAAAATTTAAAAAAAAACTTTAAAAAAAATTATTACTGTTCCTTCACTAATTAATTTTTTTTTGTCTTCCAGTCATGCTATAACCGTCTATCTAGTCACAGTGTATGGGAATGATGACTCCCTCTACCCTGATGATCCAAAAAAGAGAGCAATTATCGACCAAAGACTTCATTTTGACAGTGGAATTCTCTTTCCTGCTTTACGAGGCACAGTCGTAAGTTGTTTCTAGACTTATATTTATCTAGTTAAGAAAAATATTAAGGTGTAATACTTGTACTTGTATACGGGCTATTTTCAGCAATCAGACCTCTCTAGTTGGGTCCCCTTTGCGTAAGGTTCTATTTGTCAGGGGGAGAATTAGCCCAGCTCTTCCATAAATTATGCCACCAGATGTGATTTCTCAAAAATTTCTGGAAGGCTTTACCGTCATCTACTGTACTTAGTCTGATCTCCGTTAGCACCATGCAGTCCAGCAGCATATGAGCGGGCGTTTCCTCAGCCTCCATGCACGCTCTGCACAGTGGGCTGTCCATTATGTCCAGGTTGTGGAAGTGTTTGTTGAAAGCGCCGTGACCGGTCAAAGCGATTGTTACCAAGCGTATTTGCGATCGGTTTAAGTTTAAAAGGCGTTTCGTGAGTCTGCTGTTTGTATCGGGTAGTGCTAGTTTGGTTTGCCTGCAGCTTTCCGTCGTAGCCCATAGGTGGCGGTGTCGCATATTAAGGTGAAAGGGTACCGGTGTTCTCTCCATACAAACATAGTCGACTGTTTCCTCAATGGATAATGACACTAACACAAATATTTTTGTTGTATAAAATCTATAACTGCCATGACTATGCTTGGTTTTTTTTATTTACTAATTATCATAGAAATTAATGTTTTAAAAACAAAAACAAAAAACATCATGGTCATGGCAGTTATAAGTTTTATGCAATAAAAATATTTGCTCTATTGTCATTATCCAGGGAGGAAACAGTCGACTACGTTTGTATGGAGAGAGCGCCCGGTACCCTTTCCTCTTAATATTTGAGTACATTCTAGCAAATATTGATCAAAGACTTTCTATATGACAGTTAAAAAAAAATAGTACTTACTATAGAAAATAGCTCAACCTTCGGCCGCCTATGCAACTTTTGTAAACAGTTTCATAAGAAGAAAATTTTCTCCTTTCACGTAACCAGTTCAAAAATATTAAAATGGACTTTACAAATCATGTAGGATTAAAAAGCTCCTGTAGTCCTCCTTCAGTTAAGGGCAGATTCTGGCAGAAAACAAAAAACAACGAAAAAGTTTAGTTAGGAATCTCCACCAAAAAATACAAGTTTCCAAAAAAAATGTTTTCTTGTAACCTAAGATCCCTTTAAGGACGACCTTCATCGAACTGTTTAATGTATGAAAAGTATTTTATATCAAATTAAATAGGTCAATTAATATATTACAAATGGGTTGTCTAAATAATAAATAAATATAAATATTTCAGGACATTCCACACATCGCCATCTAGCCCCAAGCTAAGTAACTAGACTTGTGTTATGGGTGCTAGACAACGGATATACTACTTATATAATTTTTCTTTTGTAAATATATACTTATAATACATAGAAACAACCAGACCACTGACAAATATCTAAGCATAAATACTTGTCTGAGGCGGGAATCGACCCCGCAACCCTGTGTTTGGCAGTCCGGCATGGTGACCATTGTGCCAACTGGTGTCTAAAAAAATGTTGTTCAGAATATGACTAATTATCGATTCATATTTTGTTTTAACCTTTCATTGGTTTGTTTAAGAGACAAATTCTATACCAATCGAAAGTATAAAGCCTATAGAATATGCAAACGTTAGGTTGACTATTATTTCCCGTCACAAGTCTTAGGTTGTTAAATCAATAAGTACTAGTCATTTGCTCTGGTCTGGTTAATGAATTAAGTTAAATTAAAATGAAGATTATGTATTTCATTGATATGGAATTTGTCTATTAATCAAACCAGTAAAAAGTCTAAAAATAAAAATTAATTAATCATTTTAGACTAAAATTTTATAGGCAACGCAAACGTGCAATGTATTTATTGATCTACTTAATTTGATCCATTAAACGGCTTGATGAAGGTCGTCCTTAAAGGGATCCCTTACTATTGATAAATCTTAAAATTCTAGGAACCAATATTCTTCTTCGGCGAGGCGTCTTTGAATCCTGCAAGCCTCGAAAAGATCCGTAAAGCTTATGAGTTCACTGAACAGTTGATCACCGGCGACTGGATGGTGGGCTACGAGGTGACCCTCGCCGACATTTGCTGTGTGAGCAGCATTAGCAGCATGAATGAATTGTTGCCTATTGATCAAGAACAGTAAGTAGAGAAAAATACTGCTGAATAAGAATCTTACCCAAACGTATGTCAAATATAGTCCATGAATATTGAAATTTTCTATCGATCAGGAATAATAAGCAGTTAAAAAGAATATCAACAAATCAAACAAAATCAAAATTCACAATTTATTTAGAATCATACAATTTGCATGAGATCATTATAAAGTGTTTTAAAACATAAATATAAATAAATAAATATTCGACGAAAGACATTCGTATAATAAAGTAGTTATATATAATGCTCAGGCATACTTTCGACTAGTGTAGATATTGGATGAAATCCTATTCAAAGACATTTTATTTATATATTTTATTTTTATTTATAATATTAAGTAGGTCAAGGCACCATATCCAAAGGGTCTCTAAAATTAAAACATTATTCTAAGATTTTAAAAACGGTGTTTACAAGCTGAAAGACTGAGCCATTTGAATTAGAATGGAATTTTAAGTTGACCTGAAAATCTTCTAGCATCTTTCGAGTATTTTCCATTTCGGATTAATTTTTCATTAGTGTCAGAATGGCAGGTTGCTTGTGCCGTATGGCACTAACAGTATAATTAAGAATTACTATCTATTTGAAAAATTCAAAAAATAAAATGACCAGCTATTCTGACATCAGAATGGCTGGTTGCCTCTTTGTTCAGCAATAAGGACACCGTGTCAACAAAAAAACAATATAATATTTGTTCATTGCACTTTCAGAAACACGGTGTCCTTATTGCTGAACAAAGAGGCAACCAGCCACTCTTATGTCAGAATGGCTGGTCATTTTATTTTTTTAATTTCTCAGAATATATTATAGATAGCAATTTTTTGCAAATACTAGCAAGTAGATAGCAATTCTTGAATATACTGTTAGTGCCATACGGCACAAGCAACCTGCCATTCTAACGCTAATAATTTTTCGTTGTTATGTATGGTATTGTATTCGTAAATTAATATAAGTTGACAGAAACTTATATTAATTTACGAATACAATACCCAATACATTTTTTTCTATCACAACAATAATATATAGGTACATTCTCGTAGGCTGTCTGTATTTTGATATTAACCCATATGATTTGTTTATAGTTTAATTTCTTTTTTTAGGTTTCCAAATCTTGCATCGTGGTTTGAAAGGTGCTCAAACTTAGATTTCTACCAAAAAGGCAACTTACCAGGCTTAGCTGACTTCATTGGTTTACTTACCATAAAACTGGGCAAAAAGAATTAATAGTTACATTTTTCAAAGGCCTTTTAACCCGACTATGGCAAAAGGGAGGGTCGTGTTGCACATGCTTTTGCACATAAGTAAAAAAAATCACATCAAAGATTAAAAAATGAATTTTTAAGTTGAATAAAAAATGTGTGTAGTTTCGAAGAAATAACATTATTTGAAGCAACATAACTTAATTTCAACTTAACTTAAAAGATACCTTCACAACTTAGTAAGTAAATTACTTGGCTTTACTTTACACTGACTTTATATGCATAGAAAAGTAAGTTTCGCTAACTTTTCTGAAATGTGTGGAATTTAATAAATTGTTAGATTTTTCCTTCGTTTATCTTTATTTTGACGACCCAGTTGACACAATGATCACCATGCCTGCCTGCCAAACACAGAGTTGCGGGTTCGATTCCCGCCTCAGACATGTATTTATGCTTAGATATTTGTCTGTGGTCTGGTTGTTTCTATGTATTATAAGTATATCGATACCTCCGACGCAAATAGTCGTACAGGTAAACAGTGACTTTTCAGTAGAGCATTTCTAAACTTCAATATTGCCTGATTCAGCTTATTCACATCAAAACAAAAACATTATTATTTTAATTTAAAACGAAGAACCTTATAAATACTATGAGATCTTAAAACCTAGGAAATCATTCGTATTTTTTTGAAATATTAGCCGAAATATAATGTTACGACCTTATACGTGTTACCTGAATGTCGTATCTTACTGATACGACTTTATACTACTCGAAAGGCTACGCGAATATGGTCGTATATCTGACTTACGACTCTATGCGTTGATTGTTTTTGCTATTTTTTGATGGTAAATGATCGTATCGTGAAAGTTACGACTTTATGCTATGGAAACTCACAAATATCCCTAGTAATATTATGTATGATTTAATCAAAAAATATTTTTTACCTACTCTGTTTGACCGCCAGTTTGATACGTTTTTGACATCTAAACTGCTGAACCGATTTTCATGAATTTTAGTAATAGAACGTGGTTGGTTGGAACGTTGAGAATAGCAATATACTTAATATTCTTAATATTAAAAAAGACTTAATAAGTCACTATACTTACTTGACTACTTTTATTGACATGTGTTCTGAGTACAGTCTGGTTAAATTAGGAACTAGTGGTACACAAATCATAGGTCATCGTATGACCACTGTCACACCTACCTGATGATAGGTGACTATGCGAGCTAAGATGTGCCACGTTTTCCTAGAAGATACCTTTTCACTCTTGACTTGTAGATCCCCAAATTGTTAGTACACGTCAGGAAAGACAGACGCAGGCAACCGATTCCTTTCCCTTGCAGTACGTATAAGGAATGACGAAGCAAAACGCTTGGTGCGAATGTCTCGTATGTCCAACATGAATTGGTGCCGCACATCAGTCTACCTGGTTGTATGACGAAAGAATGGAGATGGCAAAATTAGGTCCTAGAGTTCGGATGCACATTCCCCGAAATGTATCCGTATCCGATAAAATAAACAAGCTCGCCACTTTGCGGAGCTGTTCAAGGCTCTGAAGCCTTTGGTTAGCAAGCTTATTGTTACCGATGAGTCTCCTGACTCTCCTCTCAGTGAACTTCAACGTATCCAAGTGGTATTTTGCTGAACCATCCTAGATGTGAAAACAGTACCTACTCCATGCACGATCGGACTTATGCTTGGCACAAGTTAAGCAACGGTCCCGACGTGAAGTACCGTCTCACCTTTGCCAGAACACAAAGCTTTTTTAAAGCTTTGGATTCAATGTAGGTGCCAAAGATGAGAATTAGTGTTACAGAGATGCCAAGAAGTCATCAGTCATCTGTAGCATATTAGCTGAGCTCGAGCCTTTTCGTGGCAGAATTGTATACATATGCACAAGTTTTTGATTTAATTGTATGTATAGTTAAGTATTTTAACTTATTTTGTGTGTACGTGTCTTTTTTCTGGCATGAATAAACTTATTTCTATTCTATTCTATTCTAAGAAGCTCAAGATGGCCAGCTATCGGCTCGGATACATCTCGGAAAGTGAGAGTCAGGTGGAATGGACTCCTCTTAGCGGAGAATGGATACGCCTGGGTCTTAGACACGTTGAACTTGACCAGACTAGCATCACCCCAATCAGATACTGCCTTCAAGGTAAAGTTCATGAACGTCCAGGCATTGGCTGGACCAACTGAGTGAGATTTAACGCCAGAGGGAGATTTCGCGTATCTCTCCCAGCGTGGTCAGTATGCTCAACTTCATCTTACGCCAATTTCATACAATGATTTATATTAATTTCATACAAAAAATCTGTCGATTGGAGATATGGCTAATGGAAATAAATCTTGTCTAAGGGGGCTGTACGAAGTTCGCCCATATTGTCGACAAAGCGCGAAAGAAACTTGACCACAAGATTACTTTTTTAATCTTGCGCCGATTACGCCGACACAAAAGCCGGCGGCGGCGGCGTGTCTCAAATTGCCAGCAGCGTGCGCAGCGCCAATTGGCGCACATCTCTAATACCTATACACAAAAAATTTCATACAAATCGGTTCAGCCGTTTAGGTAGAGTTTGGTAACTAACACCGCGACATGAGAATTTTATATTATACAGGGTTTGAGTTTTAAGATCCTATAATGTGTATGTAACTATAAAGTTTAAATAAATCAATAATTTTACGAAGTATTCTTGTGCTTAAAGTCGTATATGAATTTTTAGTCGTTGTATTATGGTCGTATTGTTGAGATACGACTATACGCTTTTTATTGTTTTAACTTAGGACGTCGCTTAAGGTCTTATGTCTAAGTTACGACAAAAATGAATAAAAGTATGTAGCGTATACAGTCGTAACTATTAATATCTAGTGTTAAAAAAAGACGCATAAAGTCTTAACTTTAAAGTTACGTCTTCATGCACGGGACTTTTATGGTTTTATAAAAGTGCCAAAAAAGTAAATTAATCTTAATTATCTTACGTGAAACTTTATATTGGAATAAAAATTGACTAATTTTAAGTAATTTAATTCTGATTTCACCAATACGTTGAGGATTACGCGTATTATACAATAGAATAAAAATCTAAATTAGCCAAAAAAAAGTTACGACCTTATGCGTAGGAGGTATCGATATATTTACAAAAGAAAAGTATATAAGTAGTATATCCGTGGACTAGCACCGATAGCACAAGTCGAGTTACTTAGCTTGGGGCTAGATGGCGATGTGTGTAATGTCCTGCAGAATTTTTTTATATTCACTCCCGATCTCGTGGGAATATCGGAATAAAAAGTTATTTACAACACTCCTAATGAATTAATGTATTCACATACTAAGTTAGATCCAGTAGTTTCGGAGCCCATTCAAATTAACAAACAAACAAACAACAACAAACAAACAATCAAATCTTTCCTCTTTATAATATTAGTGTAGATTACAATTATTTCGCACTGTTGTCTACCTACTTCGAACTTAAAATGTCGAAATATTCAACACAGAAATCTAATTAAAAATAAAAATAGTAAGATGCCTGAAATATTTTAATCAGAAGTTTAATTCCTTTACCAGAACCGCTTTGGAACGAAGTGAAAACGATGTACAAAATTTCTACATTTAATTTTAATACCTATACTTGTTTGAAGTAGTGTTGCCGATCGATAGTAGACTATCGCTGAATAATCTCTATTCTATCGATAGTTCATTAAAAACCGATACTATCTATAGCCATTCGATAACCTATCGATAGCTCTAAACGAGGCAATACTATTGATTCTATCGTTTTATTTTTGAGCAACAATTCTATCGATGGTATCGATATCGATGGTATCGATGGTACTATCGATAGTTTATTCTTCGATAGCAACAATACTATTGATACTATCGATAGCAGGTATTGCCACGTTTATATTGACACTATCGATAGGCCAATCGATAGTATAGAGTTTTTAAGATGAAAACTATCTATAGTAAAACTATTGATAGTTCGGCAATACTAGTTTGAAGAGTGATGAGTATGAATGTGGAGGGATGGAGAGGAAGAGGACGACCTAAGAAAAGATGGATGGACTGCGTGAGACAAGACATGAGAAAGATTAATGTGAATGATGAGATGACGACTAATAGGAGTGAATGGAAGAATACATACTGCGCCGACCCCATATAAATTGGGATAAGCAGAAAAATGACAATGACTTGTTTTGGAACAATATGGACACCAGAAATACATAAAATAAAATTGAGAACAATGGATTAGTAGGTATTTTGGATATAAGTAAAACAAGCCCTATTTTGTAAGCTTCTGCCAAGCTAGCCCTATAGATACAGCCCTACGCTAAGCGAAAGATCGGACAGCAGCAGAATACTGGAGAGGTACAATTTCCCTTTATTTGAAGTTAAATTGTACCACCAACAAGAACACGAAAACAGACGGACAAGAGAGTGATCTTATAAGGGTTCGTTTTTTAACTTTTAAGGTGCCGAACCCAAAAAAAGAACCTGAGTGGGTACTTTGGGAGAGGAACCCCCCTGGGACGCGAGAACTAGTAGAGGAGTTTAATCTATACACAATAAATGCTTTGTCCTGACTGACTGATGGATCAATGCACAGCCTAAACCGCTGATCGTAGACACCTGAAACTTGGAGGGTATGTTCTTTGTATGACGTAGGCATCTGATAAGAAAGGATTTTCCGAAATTCTACCCATAAGGGGATGAAAAAGGGGGACAAAGTTTGTATGTGAAAACGTGATCTTGGTCTCTTATCAAGTTTTACACGGACAAAGTCACGTGCAAAAGATAGTGTGTTTCTAAAATTTGTTTCTGTATTACGTCAAAATTTAAAGCCTTCATTAAAATACTAATTTTGCCTAGAAAATGTCTTCGTAACCCTAGTCGCTTATGAATATCCATCATGAGAAATTTGTCCAAGATGCTACTAGACTCAATTTACTATTAAAACAGCCAAGTAAACTTACCAACTAGGTGTACCTATTATACAAAGAAAACTTGATAACAGCAACTTTCCTTATAAATACACGGTAACTTACACTAAGTACAGTCTGGAACAGAAGTTTGCCGCAAATTGATAACCAGCTGAAAGCGCTGCGGTTCTAGGTATATTTTTTAAGAAATATGAAATTATTTACATATTTTATGGAAGCTGAATGCAGAGTTTTCATAGTCATGCTATAAGGTTTACTTATTTGTCGTTGAAACTTTGGGTAGGTTAGATACATTGATAATTCTACAAAAATTGGTAGGTACTTATAGATTAGGATAACGCAAACTTCTATTTAAAATGTTCTTTTAGATGTAAGAAACTCGTCGCTCGGAGCGCAGCGAGCGACCCAAGCCCGATGACCGGACGGTCTCTTAAGGTCTTTGCGCACAGAACAGTGACGGCACGTGACCGACAGTTCAGTACTGTTCCGTGCCGTGACGTGCTATTCGTACATATCAGTGTCAGTACCGACACGGCGCACTGATTTTTAGTACTGTATCGCTAGGGTTACCATAACTTTCGAGCGCGAATCCAACGCGCACTTGGCCGGTTTTATTAATTATATGTGATAAAACGAAAGCGACCGCAAATATTTCCGATATTTTTACTGCGGTTGTAAAGAAAATGAATGTGCCTATGGTCGATTGTCAAAAAACCTGAAAAATACGGGCAACACACGGACCAATTCATCATCCATCTTAAAACGGCCGTGTCAGGCAAATTATTGTCCGCTACAAATTCACGCCGGATCACGGCGGGCGTCGGTGTAGCACTGACATCACTGAACGTCACTGTCACTGACCAGTACGAATAGCCTAGTACAAAAAGTATGCAAGAGTATCAGTTTTCACTGACACTGATGGATACGTCACGGTACGGCACGTGTCGGCACTGTACCGGCACTGTGCTGTGCGGACCGGCCTTTAAATACGCACCAAGCGGTTTGCGATTGCCGGAACATTTATTGACGACAACAGAATCATCCTCATTTACTGTTTATTATGATGTGTACTGCAGTCGCTCAAATATCAAACTATTACGGTTTCTCAACCGCATGTTGCGGTTGCGGGTACGGCTTGCCGTCATGCGTTATTCATACGTAGCCTCAGCTTATTTAAATAGTATTATTTTCTGTAGGTTTTGAAATTATTATTAATGAGGTTGAGTAGGTACTTGGGTAAGTATAACGAGGCAGTAAGCAGATCAATGAAAAAAAAAGTAACTTTTACAAAAGACATGGATTTTGTACACATACGCACAAAATACCAATATCTAAAACAATTACAGAAGAAAATTGGTTGCTCCTTTTACAAATGAAACTTGAGTTAAACATAAAAGAAGCTAAGGATTGTTCAAGAAAGAAATTTAATTAATTTTGCTGTTGCAAGTAACGGGTGCCGTTCATTATTGTCTGAACTTGCGAGAAATGGGTTAGCAATTTGTTACCGCAAAAACTAGATTAGTTGATATTCAGTTAATTTAAAATTAATCGATGTATGTCTCGATCTAAATCTCATCATATTTCATGCTTGAATTCGTCAATTTTCAAAAATCAAAATCATGTTTAGCGGATGCCTTTTGCCTTCTTTATTAGCTATCAACATCTCTATATATATAAAAGAAAGTCGTGTTAGTTACACCACTTATAACTCAAGAACGGCAGAACAGATTTGGGTGAAAATTGGTAGGGAGGTAGCTTAGAGCCAGGAGACGGACATAGGATACTTTTTATCCCAATATGCCCACGGGATCGGGACTTACGCGGGTGAAACCGCGGGACGCAGCTAGTACTAAATAATAATGTCATGGCGATACTTGAACACATACACAAATAGCAAATCTATACTAATATTATAAAGCTGAAGAGTTTGTTTGTTTGTTTGAACGCGCTAATCTCAGGAACTACTTATTCGAATTAACAAAATATTTTTGCGTTGGATAGTCCATTTGTTGAGGAAGGCTATAGGCTATTTTATATTCCCACGGGATCGGGAGTAACGCGGGTGAAACCGCCGACCGCTGCTAGTATATTATAAAATTCTTCGTTTTTCTAGATTACAATGAAATTGACATTATTTCGTGAACTAGATGTGGAAAAAGATGTAAGCATTTAAAGTTACGTGTTCTTTTAGTTTTTTCATCTGCATCTGACGCCATTTACACATAATAAGAACTTCAAGAACCTA
This sequence comes from Idaea straminata, assembly GCA_951213275.1. Taxonomy (NCBI): domain Eukaryota; kingdom Metazoa; phylum Arthropoda; class Insecta; order Lepidoptera; family Geometridae; genus Idaea; species Idaea straminata. Next base: position 3,970,210 of record OX577862.1, read on the forward strand.
AACTCTTTGCAAATAAATAATTTTTGTTCGCAGTTTTACCATTTCCATTGAATTGAGTTGTGCGTTGACATTACATAATAGACATAATAGAAGACATTACATAATAACAGAAGACATTACATAATAAATAAAAACAGGGTTTTTTTGGCGGGAACGAGTTAACAACATGTCGTGCTGCAGTTTTATTTTCATGAAACTTAGCTGTAACCCGAATTGAATTGTATAATTCTGGTGGAATGTTATTCAATTTAGTTCTGTGAAAGTGGACAAGTGTAGCGAAAGTAAAAATCAGTGTCAAACATGAAGTTTTCTCGTTGCCTCCAAACCTCCTATTAAGGTTATGGTAAACTTGCCACCGCTTTACTATAGCCCCTGACTTGACGGACTATGACGACTTTAACTGTTTTGAAACACATTAGGCCCGATTTATGAAAAATTGGGTCATAATTTGATGTAAAATATAACTTGACACTGTCTAAATGCACAAGCCGTGCGAAGCCATAATAAATAGAAAAAAAACAGTTTAAAAAACGAACTTACAATGTTTATGATAGGTACAAAAAAATCGTGACAACTTTGATGTTTCATCATAGCGTAAATACCTGTATTTTTACTAATTAACAAACAAAATTAACCCAATTTTAAAACATGCGAAACATTATTCATTCTAAAGTAGTTTACGTTACAAAATTTACAGTATATTCAGTGAAAATTTCACAACCTCTCTGATTATATTCCATATTTTATGGAATAACAACATCATTGTAAACATTCCTGCGTAGCAATCTGAATATGTTATACTACTAGGTGTTCTTTGGATTTACTTGTAAACAGAAGAATTGAAAATAATTTGAAACCATTTTTGTGGCTATTGGTTCCACTGCCGTCTTCCTACCTTACCTCGCGTCACTCGAAGACCTTCGTTTGTTTGAGGTTCTTTGAGTCACGAGCGTCTTCTACGAAAGCGTGCTACATTTTAGACCGCATCGACACTTACCCTCGTGTGAGTGAAACGCTGACTTATACAGTCAGCGTTTCATTCCTATCACAGATGAAGATTATATAATTAATACTAATATTCTAAAGCTGAAGATTTTGTTTGTTTGTTTGTTTGAACGAGCTGATATAAGGAACGGCTGGTTCGAATTAAAAAAAAAATTTTTGTGTTGGCAAGTCCATTTGTCGAGGAAGGTATGGGGATACAATGATTTATTGGGAACTAGCGACCCGCCCCGGCTTCGCACGGCTATACTGTGCATGAATTATACATATAAACCTTCCTCTTGAATCACTCTATCTGCCGCATCAAAATCCGTTGCGTAGTTTCAAAGATTTAAGCATACAAAGGGACATAGGGACAGAGAAAGCGACTTTGTTTTATACTATGTAGTGATAACATAGGCTACTTTTTATTTCAGTATTCTCTCGAGATCGAGGGTTACCCGGGTAAACCGCGGGGCTCAGCCAGCATATAATATAATAATAAGCTACGAATTCGCTAATATAATTCCAAAAAACAACTTAGTATTCTATTTTTATAAATTCTTTAATCGTTTTGAACTGAATTCAATCCCAACACACAAACAAACTTTTAACTTTGTTATACCTATCATTTACCTACCAAGTAACGGAAGAAAGCTGAAACATTCGATTTTGTACCCTATATCTACAGCAATAAGGGAATATGTGATGTAATTGTAATTATGTCGAATGTGGGCGCTAGATAAACAAAGGAAGGAAATTAGCCAAGTCCGAAGACGTGGTTATATTGTAGCTATCATATAGTGTAGAAGTTCCTTTACAATAAAACCTTATGAGAGAAAATTACCTAAATTAGCAAAGCTCATACGTAATTGCAGTATGCATTTCTGGATATTTTATCTCGTTGTTTTAATCCTTGACATTAAATCAGCATAATGACAACGTACTTTCACACCAATTTGAAGATTTGACTTCACGAAAATCGGTATTTAAGGAGACGATTAACCGAGTAAGTCGTGCGGAGCAATCTATCTATACATATAAAATTCTTTGTCCTGAATGACTGACTGAATGATGATCTGGAAAGTCGGTGTACGGACGACAATTCTACGTGATAACGTCATAAGAAAACATTGATGGTAACCAGGGTTGGTCGCTGGTACTTGATAATTATATATTGTAGCATCCCCTTTTGTTTCCATTTTAATCCTATTTGTTTCCATTTTGTTACCCTTCGGTTTCCATTTTGATCCCTTTTGTTTCCATTTTGATCCCCTTATGTTTCCATTTTGATCTCCTTTGCTTTCCATTTTGATTCCTTTTGTATCCATTTTGATCCCCTTTTGTTTCCATTTCTATCCCCTATTGTTTTTATATTCGAAATCCTATTTTACTCTGTTTCTTAACGGTAAGGGACGCGTCATAGTTATAATAATTTTACTATGACTCATGACGTCACACTTTTTTGTCAATGCAGGTGTTCATCAATTTATTAGACATTATCTCGTCAAAGAAATCTACAAATAGTGTTCTGCACCAGAATTTGATTATCTACATGAAATTGCAATCGATCATTACGCTGTGCGATTGCATAATCCACTTACATAAGCACTTCATCACCACAAGATAAACCCAAAGTAAATATTCCACAACTAAGATTCATAGGTAAGGATATTTGAATTTAGAATAGTATAATGAAATAATGCAATTCTATACAATTGCATGTCTCCGGTAGAGATATTACAACCGACTGCTGCAGCGGTTTGAGCTGATCTTCGTCGCAATTAAGGTTAGCATACATGAATAAATGTGTTCGGAACTGTGATTAAATAATACTAACACCTTTGTTACGGTTAGTTTAATTTTAGAATTGTTTTGTTAATTAGGAAGCTGTTGTTAACTACGATTAGGATGTCATAATTAACGTGCATGTGCATGCATCTTCTATACATCTTCGATACATCGCACATCCGCTCAAATAGTGTCATAACTCAAAAACAATATTATTTATTTCATATTTTCAGGAAACCTAATACACCATTTTATAAAGCTTAAAAATCATACGAATCTACTGAAATGTTCATATCGCTAATTCTATTAGTTTTCAAATTAAGACTAGAAAACTAGAAAACACAAATTATTACTTTAGACACCTTTTTCTCGAAATTTTTATTTTTTTGAATTATGACACTATTTGAGCGGAGGTGCGACATATAAAATGCTTTGTCCTGAATGAGTGACTGACTAATGGATCAACGCACAGCCTAAACCGCTGATCGTAGAGACCTGAAACTTGGAGGGTGTGTTTTTTGTGTGACGTAAGAAAGGATTTATCAAAAGGGTGAAAAAGGGGGCCAATTTTGTATGGGACAACGTGATTCCTTAGTCTATTTTCGACTTTAACGCGGACGAAGTCGCGGCAAAAAGCTATTATTGTTATAAAATGCAATAATCTAGATTAAATTGCTCTATATTCTAGTCCTAACTATCCTAGTTAATATTATAAATCAGAAAGTTTATTTATTTGTTTGTTTGTTGCCTCTTCACGTTCAAATGATTGGACCAATTTGGAACCTTTAAAACCCCCGACGCAAAAACGACGGGGTGTTATAAGTTTGACGTGTCTCTGTGTGTGTCTGTCTGTGGCATCGTAGCTCCAGAACGGATGAACCGATTTTCATTTAGTTTTTTGTATTCTAAACTCTTCGTTGGAAAAGATATGCTTATGTATTAATTTTTACAGTATATTAGTCACTGGTTTGACTAAACATGATAGATTTAGTGTCTAATAATTAAACATTTACACATGAACACAGATAATTCTGAATAGATTATGTAAGTCACCTGTTGGCGACGTGCCTAAAACAAACACTATAAATTATTGCCTGTTAAAATACTAATCTGGACCGACACTGAAGCCTTGCTTTAAATTCTGGACCAGCTTTGTCAAAGGCTTTTGCCAAAATGAATTATTTAATATAGTAACATTGTTGTTCAATCCAGTCTTTCCCAAACTATGAGTTGCGACCCACTGGTGGGTCAGAATAAGGATGATGATTTCTTCTTAACACACACATAGCATCTGTATTTTGGCTATGTGAAGATGTCTATGGCCATTATTCGGAAACAGTCAGATCCATGGGAGATTTTGAAGTGTGCACGCAAACAAAAATGCACTATCTCGTCCGTGCCATGATCCACGCTACGACTCGAGGGGAATAGTAATATAAGTCGTTAAAGGGTTAATGGTAAGCAACATGATCAAAATTCTTGATATCTGTGCCTGAGACCTAACCTTATCTGATTAATAATTAAAGTACTTTCCCCTTTACATCTTCATACTTTTGTAAAGTGAGATTTTAGTCATGGTTCATATTAAAACTAACTTGAGAACGGTGGATCCCGAACTAAGAATGGGTCATGGTCCAGATTACTTTGGGAACCACTGGTTTAATCAGTTTACTTTAATATCAAACGCTTGTAAATCGTGATATCTGTGCTAATTATAAAATTAATAATAAGTTATCGTTGGAAAAGCGACTTAAACCTACTTTAGTTATTTTTATTTCAATCTATAAATATATAAAATTCAAATTCTGACTGACTGATTATCACAGCTCAAGTCAATGGACTGACTGGACTATTGGCACACTTGTACTTGTACTTGAACGGGCTGTTTTCCGCAATAAGACCCTTTTGAAGTGGGTCTTTTTTGCGTGAGGATGGAGTAGGCTTGCCCAGCACCTACTACCCTCTCAGCTTCGTCGACCATTTCCAGAGGAGAGAACTTGTTAATACTTCTGGAACCAAGCCGCGGGTTTCATCACGATGTTTTCCTTTACCGTAAGAGCAATGTCAATTAGCTCACATAATTTTTTCTTAAGAAAAATACATTGGTGCACGGCTGGCCGGGATTCGAACCCATGACCTTTAGAATGAAAGTCGAGGTATCTACCACTAAGCCAACACCGCTCTATTGACGACCCAGTTGTCACAATGGTCACCATGCCGGACTGCCAAACACAGGGTTGCGGGTTCGATTCCTGCCTCAGACAAGTATTTATGCTTAGATATTTGTCTGTGGTCTGGTTGTTTATAAGTATATATTTACAAAAGAAAAGTATATAAGTAGTATATCCGTTATCTAGCACCCATAACACAAGTTTAGTTACTTAGCTTGGGGCTAGATGGCGATGTGTAGAATGTCCTGAAATATTTACTTATTTATTGGCACACATACAGCTATTATAAAGTAGATATAAGCTAAGAAATGATTTGAAAAGTTCAAGCGCTATGCGGACGAAGTCGAGGGTCAAACCTACCTCAACTATAAGTTTTTGTTATGGAAATTATATGCAGGTGGATATCACGATAGTATTTACAAAGTAGGTTGTAGATAATGTTTATTGCAGTCGCTTTGTAATAAAGTAGAGTAGGTCCCTGGGGTCTATATACAGGGCTATTGATAATTAGAAATTCTTAAAAATAAATAAAAATTTTCAGGTTATGTAAAGTCTAAAAACAGCTCGTTCAGACTAAAAACAGTAAATAAAACTTAAAAAAAATATGTAAAATTTTAGGGTGATTTACATCTCCGTGTATGGAACAGCTGGTTTTCAGCTAAGCCTAAACCCAAAATTTTCATGCCAGAAGTCGTAGGACAAAAATTTCCACAAGTCGTAGAACAAAAGTTTTAGGTGTGTTTAGGTGCACAGAAATAGCCCTCAACGGCTTGCTAATTAGAGATAACCCTGTATTAGGTCAAGAATGTTGCGTACATCATTGAAAATACTTGTGTTTTGTTCAGGAAAACTGATAAGGCGTGAAATAATGTAGGAAAGGTATCACTATTCATGAAAGAGAGAGAGAACATGCGATCGATCGCTCTGGAAGTCTTTGAGAAAGGCAGCAGTGGACTTCCTGTGGCTGACATGATGATGATGGATAATGACTATTCTTGTCACCAAAATATCATTAAATACGTTCTAAGTATATATAATCGATGTGTCATAATCTATAAACATTAGCAGATCTTAAATCTATTTTAAAATTCAAAGTCCTGACTGACTCTCATATTAACGGACTTAAACCAATGAACGGATCTGGTTAAATTGGAACACAGAAAGCTGTAGGTATCCGTTAAGAAAGGTTATCAGAAAATTAAAACCTTACGCGGACGATGTAGTGGGTGAAAGAGAAGATGATGTTTTTAGGTATCTATAAGATCAAGTGCTAAGTACACTATCAATTTGCTACAATAATACTATCAACAAGTATTGGACTTACGGCCTTCTTCTAATAGACGTTACATACAACCATAAATACTTGAATTAAAAGTACTCAGTGTGATTATTATTTTCAACATGTTAGCTGTGTCTTTAGTTGTAACTTTACCAAGTGGTATAAGCCGCCACCCGCTACACCAACCGACGTGGGTTCGATCCACAGGTTACGTTGTTATAATGTTCAAATAGTGATACACAGGATTGTAAACGGTAGGCAGAGGCTTTTGACCGTTGATTGTAGCTACTTGTACGGATTTTATGAAAAAATTGTTCTAGTGACATCTCTACTTATTATAATTTTAATCTCTCTGTTGACAAGCTTCAACAAAAGATGTTATAAAAAAACAAAAAATGCTTTTGCTAGAATATTTTTTAATCATTGTTCTAAGTTAAGATTAGATACAAAAAATACCTACCCCTTTTTTTAAGTAAGTAAATTTACTTTTTCTCATCATTCAACTCAAGTTCAACAAATACTTAGAAAGAGAATACGTTAGACAAGACATTAATATTAATGAACCAAGTTAAACTATTAAATGTTCTCTTGTTTGTTTGTTAGACTATGTTTGGATAAGCGTCTACACACGACGATATAACATGTGAAGATACTAAAGCTAAGTAAATTGATAGAGGAGGCTCACAGATAAGCGACGCTCGCTGATCGTTTACGGTCGTGCGGGTTAAGCGACGTCTGGCGCGGTCGTTACTTCGATGGGTGGTCAATTAGTAGTGTGACAAAAATGTGTTTTTGTGAGCCTCTCCGTGCTTCGGAAGGCACGTTAAGCTGTTGGTCCCGGTTGCTACCTCTAGTAGCAGTCGTTACAGGCCTTAGGGTGATCTGAAAACTCTAACAATAGATGAACCACACCACTATACGAGAAGAAGAAGAAGTATATATATGTAATTTTGCGTTGATTTTTAGATATTTTATTGAATTCAGTGCAGAAATAGAATTTAGATATAGAAACTGCTACGCGGTCAACGAATCTCATGTTTAAAATAAATAAAAAATTGTCTCTGGTCTCATCATTACATAATCTCTAATCGCTATACCTTTCCGTTTATTTAAACATACTTATTTCTATTAGAAACAATTATTAATTATGATTTTAATTCTATTTACGTTTCAATTAGTTATGAAATTATTTAAAATAAATTATTTAATTTAAAATAGAAAATAAATTTTATTATCATTCATGACACTGTTATTTAAATTTGGGATAATTTCAAAGCCGTCTAAAGAATTTGTATATCGTTGGAAAATTATGTATTAAAAATGATTAACAAAATAATAGTATTTCTGGGCGATTTATAATTTTTCTTACAAACTGCTAATTTTTTTTCGAATTTGGCGGTCCAATACCCTTAATCGTAGAAAGGTATTGAAGTGAATTTATTTCGTGTTTTATTTATATCTAGGGTTCTGCGCAAACGAGCCACCGACCACAGCCACCGGTCGCCAACCACTAGCAGTTTTCAAACATTTTGTTGTGGCCACCACCGACCACATGTGTGCACAGCGTTTTAACAAACTGTGTGAAAAATCGTGTAAACTGCTAGCGGCTGGCCACCGGTGGCTGTGGTTGGTGGTCGTTTGCGCATAGCCTAACATACACTAATCGTTGAGATCGTCTGGCAGCCGCTAGCCATAGAAAAAAGACCGAAACCATTTTTCATGAGGTATGTCACACACACCCATTAAATTAATGAGTTTAAAAACGTCAGCGGATTTCGTAGACAGAATTACGAAAAAGGTATATTTTTTTACCTTTATTATATTGAAAATAATGGATTAAAATAAATATGAGCTTTGATAGATAGATAGATAGATAGATCAATTCTTTATTGTAAACACCAATTTCAAATAACATTAAATAAAAACAAAGCTTAAGTCTAAGTGTTACAAAGGGCGGCCTTATGGATCAAAGCGATCTCTTCCAGGCAACCTTTGGATGGACAAGAAGTTGAGGAAGGTGAAGGGTAGGGTGTTCAAACTAAGATGCAAATAACAACAAAAACAACGATCTTCTTGGTCTTCATGTTTCAAAATGATTTTAAACCGTTGTAATGTAATTCTAAGCGTGTTCATGTAACATGTTTTTATTTACAGGTGAAGGAAACACACGGTTTAGTTGGCTGCAGGCGTATTGACGAGTTCTTTTCTCTGGACACGGTCGATTAAGCTGAAGAATAAATAGAATAAAATAAATAAATAGAATGGTTTAAAAAGTTGCAGGTGGTGTGTATTGTTCATTTAGATTAGATGTAAATGCCAATAATTATTATAATGTATATGTTCTTAAAGATTTCTGATTCATTTTATTGTTTTGGAACCGATTTGAAATCAAAAAGATATAAAACTGGAGGGTTTATTATGTGGATTTCGGTTGTGTATTCTTCCCGAATACAGCAACGCCAAAAGAAGAGCTATATTTATATTATTTTAAGGATTCTGTCCTTTAGTAGTTGAACAATTAAATGTTCCAATGAAAAACAATTACTACGGAAGGCGTACTTTAAGTTTCTTAGTTCCTAAATTAATTAACGAAATACCTAAAAGTATAAAACATGAATTAAATTTATAAAATTATAAAAGTAAACTTAAAATATATTTCTTAAAACTTCTTTTAAACAACTAATTAATAAATAACATAATATTTAGGTTAAAATAAAACTACTGATGAAAATAATTTAAAAAATAAATAAATCATATAAATAAATAAAATAAATCATTAACTAGTAAAAAGGTATCCAATTTATTTGAGTCACCCTGTATGTGTGAGGTGCTGTCTTCGCTCGGTTGCAATCAGACCGGTATGGCAAGATGCGCGCTCACGCACACATAAGTGTATGAAGCTTTGCGATCGGTGTGTACTTCCTACCTACTTAACCTTCCTATTGGAGTGTCAGGTACTAACACAAACCTCAATATGTTTGGTTTTCTAGTACTTTTTTAGTTATAAGATGTTTTTGTTAATATTTAAGTAATAAAAAAAAAAAAAAACAGTTATAAAAAACCATCGAAATATCATTCAGAATTCTTCTTCCGTAAAACCATAAATAGATCGTTTAAAATTCAAAAACTTTTAAGTCGTAGACTTATTGCAAACACTCTAAAGCCTCTGGCCTAAATTTCAATTCCGTCCCAATTTACTTTGCCGCCAAAATTTCCATTTATGCCTTTAAAGCATTCAACTTTTAGACTAAGGGCCGAAAAACTTCAGAAACCTGATTCGGGAGAACTGTGTGAATATCTCATTAAGGTGTTAAGGTGAGTCCATACGCCAAAGACCTTGGTACACAGCCTACTAAATAGTTACTACCGGCACCGGTCGCTTTCGTTGGTGAAAATTGTTGATTGTTACAAATGTGTCTTGTTTTTATCAAAAGTGCTGAGATAGATTTGTAGGTGAAATCTTTACCAATATTTTGGGGTAATTTGAGACGAAAATTCCTTGTCATTTCAAAGCAAGACTAGTTTTAATTCTTAATTTTAGGATAGCTTCAAAACTATATGGAATTTTTGGCTTAAAGTCACACCAAAATGTCGATAAAGATTGCACCTACAAATCCATCTCAGCACTCTTGGGAAAAACAAAACACATTTGTTACAATCAACAATATTAGTTCTAAGCGACGGGTATTTCTGGCGCGTTGCGTTTGGCAGCATAAGCAGCCTTAAGGTGAAAGTGCGAAAGTAATTTGAGTGGCTATATAATTAAATGGTTTGACAAAGGTAAGCGTGTTTTGTCTTTGTAAGAAAATCTATTTAACTTTAAATTTGTGCTTGTTACCTAAATAACTCTTTAATGACTTGTTGGTTTTGACAGAAAACATGAATGAACTAAAAGTGTTTCTGAAGTTTATAATAATTACGAAATTTTGCAGTTTGTAATCCCTTTTTAACTGACTTTAAAACAAGGAGGAGGTTTTCAATTCGTCGGGATATTTTTTTAGCTACAACGAGTAGTAGCTCCGCCAGGACTTTACTAAAATGATATTTTATAATTATTTTATTAATCTTAATTTACTTAAAAAAAATGAGGAATTTTCAAGATGTGGCAAAATCATCTTTGTACTTACTTGTACTTATATGCGGGCTGTTTTCCGCAATTAGACCTTATTTAATTGGGTTTTTTTGCGTGAGGATGGAGTTTTGCCCAGCCCTCTCAGCTTAGTCGACCATTTCCAAAGGAGAGAACTTGTCAATACTTCTGGAGCCTACTAAGCCCCGGGTTTTTTCACGATGTTTTCGTTCACCGTAAGAGCAATGTCAATTAGCGCATATCAATTTTTCTTAAGAAAAATACATTGGTGCACGATCGGCCAGGATTCGAACCCACGGCCTTCAGAAAGAAAGTCGAGATATCTACCACTTAAGCCAACACCGCTCTGTGGCAAGACCGTATAGCATTGTAGACAAATTTTGTAAATTCCCGAAAATCTAAGTAAATTGACGTAATTTTAACAAATTTAAATAAAAACTTTACTGAATAAAATTGGGAAAATCTTGGGATACCTTCAGGGATTTCTGTACAAAATCTTTAATGCTAGTACAAATACCTAGAAATAAATATGGCTGACTATTGCGAAGGAATGAAAAAATCTTATTAAAAACGAATGGAAATCAAGCTCTAAGTAAACTGCTCCAAACGTTTAAAACCGAGGACGCAGGGAAACGTTCAGCTACACGTTTCCTTAATGAAATCAGGAAAATTAAATATCTATGCAGTCTGCTGCTTCTAGCTAACTAACGTCTGTTAATGCATTCGCTCCTGTTTAAATTATTCCGCATTTATATTAAACGTAATTTAGAAGTGTTAGTATTTTACAAAATTATAAAAGACTTTTTTATTTCTACATAAATGATTTTCTGTTTCTAACGAGCGGCACTGAAAATTTCGGGAATCAAGGAAGTGACACAACATTACTATTTAAAAATGTATTTATTGCTTTTCGAAGTATTCTCCGCGAAATTTGACACATTTTTCCATACGATGGAACCAATCATTAAAGCAACCATTCCATTCGGAAGTTGGGGTCTCCAAAATGGCCGTTTTGTAGGCGTCCACAGCTTCTTCAGGTGATGAAAATCTCTGACCACGCAATTTATTCTTTATTTTAGGGAAAGTATAGAAATCATTAGGGCTTAGGTCGGGGCTGTACGGCGGATGGTCTAATAATTCTATGTTTTCTTGCTCTAAAAACTCTTTTGTTCTGTTCGCGGTGTGAGAACTCGCATTGTCGTGATGGAGGATGATGCGGCGGCTGCAGTTCTCTTTACGGAGTTCAGAAACGACCTGTGGCAAACAAATGCTAGCATACCATTCTGCATTAACCGTTCTTTGTGCCTCAAGAGGAATAGTCACAACATGGCCGGTTTTGGAGACAAACGTGGCCACCATTTTTTTGCAACACTCCGTGAACGAACAATTTTTGTTGGCTTTAACTCATTTTCGAACACCCAATCGTGACTGTTTTTTGTTCCGGGTTCGTACGCGTATAGCCAGGATTCGTCACCTGATACGATGTTGTATACAGCATTTGAGGATCCTGCGTGGAATCTTTCGAGAGTTCTGACGCACCAAGTAACGCGAGCCGCTTTTTGCTCTTCACAGATAATGCGGTATCCATCGGGAAAACAACTTTTTTACACCTAATTGTTCATGCAAGATTATTTGTATTTGACTCATGCCAATGTCTAAAGTTGCCTGAATTTCGCGGTATGTTACATGTCGATCTTCCTCAATCAGCTTACGCACAGCATCAACGTTTTCTTGGGTGAGTGCAGTTTTTGGACGACCTTGACGGGGATCATCACTGAGCTTGACACGTCCACGTTGAAATTCAGCAAACCAGCGATAAATTGTGGTTTTGGATGGGGCTTTATCACCAAATGCAGAAATCATCCGGTCAACACACTGTTTTTGTGATTAACCACTTCGAAAGTCATAATAAATCATCGCTCTTGAATTTTCTCGAGTCAATTCCATTTTCTCAACTCAACAAACAAGTTTGACAAAACCTTGTGACAAGACCGAGATTCTTTTTTTAAATAAATAAATGGTATTCGATTTTTAAAACCAAGGAGTTTTCAATTAAAAAGATTTAAATATGACAGGAACAGTGGAAATAGTCTATTCCCGATACTTTTAGTGCAGCCTATGTATTCTAATCTATTTCTACATATGATTAGTTAGCGTTTGACACACCTGCATAATGGTAGGTTTCCTAGAAGATGTTAACTCGCGACTTCAAAACCCCAAAGGCATTTTTAAGTATAATTTAAGCCCAATCCGACCATTGCATTGGTTTGAGCTGTGCGTTGAGATCAGTCCGTCAGACAAAATCTATATATCTATATATATAAAAATGAATTGCTGTTCGTTAGTCTCACTAAAACTCGACAACGGCTGAACGGATCTATCTTATCTTAGTCTTGAAATGTTCGTGGAGGTCTAGGGAAGGTTTAAAAGGCGAGAAAAATCGAATAATTTCCGGAAAAAACCCTAAAAACAGCCCTTTTCTATTTCCCCATACAAACGTTTTCTAGAGTCAATCCCTACGGGATCGGGACTTACGCGGGTGAAACCGCAGGGCGCAGCTAGTTATATATAAAAGGGAAAATCACTGACTCACTCACTCACTCACTCATCACGAAATCTCAGAAACTACAAGTGCTAGACATCTCAAATTTTGCATGGGGGTTCCTTTTATGACGTAGGTGCTCACTAAGACGGGATTTTGCGAAATTCAACCCCTAAGGGGGGCAAATGGGGGGTGGAAGATGGTATGAAGGTTTGATTTTTTTTAAAGGTAGAAACTTGAAAATTATATTTATATCTTCTTATCGTAAATAAATTTTAATGATGACGTGTTCCAGGGATTTTCAATTTTCCTATTTTAATCCTACTAATATTTTAAATGTGAAAGTTTGTGTGTATGTTTGTTACACCTTCACGCAAAAACTACTAGACCGATTGCGTTGAAATCGGTATGTAGATAGCTGGATACTTAGATTAACATATAGGCTACTATATTCCCACGGGATCAGGACTTACGGGATTACTCCTTTACGCAAAAACTACCGGACCGATTGTGATGAAACTAGGTAAGTAGATAGCTGGAGACTTGAATAAACACATAGGCTACTTTTTATCCCGATATTCCCACGGGATCGAAACTTACGGGATCAGGACTAAATATGTATTTTGAAAGGTTGCAGTAAGGGGGGAGGCGGAGAGGGTGTAGGGGGAGGGAGAGAGGGGGGATAAAAGCTTAAAACGCATGTAATGCGTACAAATCCACTTACAAATCCCTAAAGTCGAAAAGCAAATAATCCAATAATTTACATTTGTATGCATATACACAAACAAGGAAAATCGACGTGTGTATCCGTGCCCAGAGAACACAAGCGTCATGTTAAATATTATTCTACATTCGTATTGCATAGCACCTAATTAGTAGAGATGAAATAATTGGGTTATCTTGTTACAGCAGTTTTTTATTTCATTTTATGATGTACACGTTTATTACAATTCTTCGAAACATGATAGGTATAAAACATAATTTTTTACAGCGTAGACGCTTTTTAAAAGTACGGTCGGTTGCATAATTGCAGACCCACCGTAGGGCTCCAAAACGGCTGTTATAAGAAAGTTTTCAATACAAGCAAGCTTCTAGGCACCTGCTTTAGTTGAAGTTTAAAGTACACTAACTCATGAATTTATAAAACAAAAATTATTAGATTTAAAACATTCCAATATTAGTAATTTTCGAACTCTAGCGGGGGTTGCAATTATGCAGCCGACCGTACCTACTACTTGTACTTGTATACGGGCTGTTTTCTTTTTAATTGGGTCTTTTTTGCGTGAGGATGGAGTAGGCTTGCCCAGCACCTACTACCCTATCAGCTTAGTCGACCATGTCCAGAGGAGAGAACTTGTCAATACTTCTGGAGCCAACTAAGCCGCGGGTTTCATCACGATGTTTTCCTTCACCGTAAGAGCAATGTCAATTAGCGCACATAAATTTTTCTTAAGCAAAATACATTGGTGCACGGCCGGCCGGGATTCGAACCCACGACCTTCAGAATGAAAGTCGAGGTATCTACCACTATGCCAACACCGCTCGGTACCGTACCTACTAACAGAGCGCTCCCCGGTTTCACTCGCGTAACTCCATATCCAGTCAAAATATCGGGATTATTTATTAATCGGAAATCTTATACAGGGTGAATTTTTTGTGTGGGCCTTCAGGGCTATATTCTAAACTATTAAAGATAGCGAAAAATGCTAAACGGAGTTGCGTGTCCGATTTTGACAAAAACTAAAACTACATCATCAGATTTTTGGAACCCTAGCTAAGAATCGAACCTGTTGATTTTGCGGGCACGCAACTCCATTCAGCATTTTTCACTATCTCTTATAGTTTAGGATATAGCCCTGAAGACTACATAAAAATACACCCTGTATAGACTTCTTTGTAGTTTTAAAAGATGTTTTTATTTGTTAATTTTTATTTATTTATTTGTAAAACCAACAGCTTTACAAAAATAATAAGAAACGAAACAAGAAACAGAAAGCCAATTATAGGTTTTCACGAGTAGAAAATAGAATAGGTACGGATACAAAACAAGCAAGCAAAAACACAAATCACAATCCAGCAAGAATTAAAATATAGGTACATTCAATATAAATATAGAGACAATACCATAATTGATAAACAAATACGTAAATATAACATAACAACAAAACACTTATTATATATATGTAATGTAGTTTCTTAAAATTGTGAAATAAAAAACTAAACTGAGTTGCTCTGAAAACAAAGATTATGTATTTTATTAATTAACCTTACATCTTACACATCTACTAGATTACTCTTACATACTAAATATAAATCTTACCTGAAAACAAAGAAACAACATTTAGAGCTATTATTTCACATTTACTTATTATTTACGATATTATAATGTAAATTACATTAGTTTAACAAAACGTAAACAAAACCTACAAATCTGTCTGTCATCCTTCCACAGATCTATTTACACTACCACAGATTACATAAAACAGGCCGTTCTCAGGTGAATGCGCGGCAAAGCAAATCAACCTGGTTAAACGAAGTCTCAATAACTTTGTTTACATATATAGGAAAAGCGAAAGTTACTTTGCATTCGTTCAATTCAAAGAGCTTTAATGGCGACAAAAAAACGCTACATTATCCAACCTGCTCAACGCTTCAGCACAAGCCCAGCATAATTTGCCAATCAGTTAATCACAGTCACTATCTAACAAGATGTAAGATGCTCCGTCGAAGTACGCCTACTCAGGCGATAGTAATCCGCTCTTTAATCAAGGTAAGTTGCTGCAATCAGCTTTATTATTTCAGTTCAGTTCTAGCTTTGGCTATGGTCTATTTTGCGAGTGACTAGTACAAATAATATAATTTGCACTCTTCTACCAATAAGCGGAAAATTTAAAGTCGGTATATTGTAGTTACTAGCTGCGCCCCGCGGTTTCACCCGTGTAAGTCCCGATCCCGTAAGAATATCGGGATAAAAAGTAGCCTATATGTTAATCCGGGTCTCCAGCTATCTACACACAAAATGTTACTGTAATTGGTTTAGTAGTTTCAGCGTGAAGGAGTAACAAAGATACATCCAAACACACAAACTTTTACATTTATTCACCACTTACATTTTCACATTTTTTTTATTTCATTTTTTTGTAGGAATAGTAGGATAGGACTTATCCTATCCTACTATTACCAGTTACTACTAATAGGAGGACTGATGTCTTAACATTAGTCGACATAAAATGTGAAAATGTAAGTGGTGAATAAATGTGAAAGTTTGTGTGTTTGGATGTATCTTTGTTACTCCTTCACGCTGAAACTACTAAACCAATTACAGTAACATTTTGTATGTAGATAGCTGGAGACTACTAATAGTAGGATAGGATAAGTCTTAATAAGTATAATGTCTTAACATAAGTCGACATATTGTACTAACTACCAGTTACTACTAATGAATGAAATAAAAAAATACCAGTTTTGATTCTACACACCGGAATGGTGACTATGTGGAGTATTTAAGAGCAATCAACTGAAGACTTGTGATTGTGACATTTGCCAATCGATGGACCAATCTACGTAACAAAATTGTACTGGAATTGGTTGAAATTTTTCATCTTACTTTAAACCTCTTTGAATTGAACGACTGCAATGTAATTTTCAGCTTTTCTAGAATAATATTTTCAATAACTTGTATTGAAAATCTACAGTAAAATAAATTAGTTTGCTATTCAGATAAGCAGAAACGAAATTAATAAAAATTCTAGAAGTATAACACAGTAGGTACTTACTAATCACCTACCAAGACTAGCTGTGCAAAACTAAATAACTTACAGATGCTTTTGCTTTGTACCTAGGTATGGTTTTTGCAGGTGTGAGGCGGAATCTTACGCCCTAAAAGCCGCGGATAGGCACAGAGTAGATTGGACCGCTCAAAGTCTTCATTCGAAAGCAGCTGCAGCAGGCACGTATACCGAGACTCTCCACAATTTATATGCTTACAGTGCTGCAACACCTTGGCCATGTCGCGCGCAGAGGCTTGTACAATCCCGAGCGTCTAACGGTGACGGGGAAGGTTAAGGGTAAAATACCACAACGCCGAAGCCCTAAACAATGGACTGTCCAGATATCCGAAGAGCTGAACATACCTCTCATTACGGCCCTACATCAAGCATCGGATGAAATCCATTCAAAAGAGACAGTAGATCAACTGCTCCTGACTCCTCTACCTCTATTTACGATCCTCAGCATTGAGAAAACGACAAGGAGGATTATATAATATTGACCTTTTATTTTTATGTTGGCTCAGCTGCCGTACTGCCTAACACAGGGTTGCGGGTTTGATTCCCGCCTCAGACAAGTATTTATGCTTAGATATTTATCTACTGTCTGGTTGTTTCTATATACTATAAGTATATATTTACAGAAAGAAAGGTAGGCTTTTAGGTATCCTTTTTTCTCTAAATGCATCATCGGCAGCGATCTCTTGGTTTGACTCTTACCTTTGGGGCCGCTCGCAGTGTGTCCGCCATGAAGACTCCTTCTCTGACTGGTGTGATCTTGGTGCTGGGTGCCCCAGGGTGGAGTTCTGTCTCCTCTTCTATTCTGTGTTTTTATCAACACTATCACTAATGTGATATCATCTAACTTTCACCTATATGCTGATGACTTGCAAATTTATAGCCATTTTCCAGCTGACGACATCGTCGAGCAGGTTAAGTTAATAAACCGAGACCTTGTATCCATCTCCGAATGGGCTAAATCTTTTGGCCTCCTTGTCAACCCCTCCAAATCACAAGCTCTAATAGTAGGTAACACTTATCTCACAACACCATCGACAGGGGTCCAATGCCCGCCGTTGTGTATGAGGATGTTAAAATTCCATACACCGATTGCGCTAAAAATTTGGGTGTTCTTTTTGATAGTCGGCTTTCATGGGAGAAACACGTCAATCTGATAAGCCAGAGAGTCTTTGCCACCTTTCACTACCTCAGGCATCTCCAGAATATCCTGCCCCTGGAAACCAGGATCACATTAGCCCAATCCCTTCTTCTTCCTCTTTTAGACTATGGCGACGTTTGTTTTCTGGATGCCACGGAAGTCCTTCTGAACAAACTCGAGAGACTGCAGAACGTTTGCATCCGATTCATTTTCGGCCTGCGTAAGTTCGACCATGTCTCCGAGTTTCGTGCTAAGCTGAAGTGGTTCCCGATTCGCCGACGTCATGATCTTCATGTTCTCTCATTTCTTTACTCGGTTCTTTTCGATCCCTCCTATCCTACTTACCTCCGTGAGCGCTTCAGTTTTTGTGCTCGAGGTGCGTCTAATAGAACAGCTCAGCAACTCATTCTGAACCATCCTTCTAACACCTCTTCCAAATACGGTGGCTCTTTTACAATCCAAGCAGTGAGGCTCTGGAACGGCCTTCCTTACCATATTCGGGCGAGTGAGTCTCTCAGCACTTTTAAAAATAAACTAAAAGAGCATTATCTGTCCTGTGTGTAGTGTAGGTGTATTATATATAAGTATGTTTTATGTATTAATATGTATTGTTATTTATTTATTTTGTATAGGTATATATGTATATGTGTGTGTATTTATATATTTGTATAGATATGTATGTATTCACTTTTATATAAGTTGCGCAATTCCTTCTGTAAATTATAATATTTAGAATTCAATAACTGCTTTCCTCTTTGAAACTGTTTGTACACTTTTAATTACCTTCCGCTATATTATTTCCTTTCCCTAGAGGTCTGTCGGCAGAAAACTCTTCACAGGGTTAGACTTACCTTAGTAATAACTTTATAATGTAATGTTTTTTTTTGTATTTTTCTTGTGTACTGAATTTATTAAATAAATAAATAAAAAATAAGAAAAGTATATAACTAGTATATCCGTTGTCTAGCACCCATAACGCAAGTCTGGCTACTTAGCTTGGTGCTAGATGGCGATGTGTGGAATGTCCTGTAATATTTATTTATTTATATCTAATCTAAATCATTTATACAGCGCCAGCAGCTTTTGTCGCTGCTAGAAATATAAAAAAAAACAAAAGGCGATAACTTTGTCAAAAAAACTTTTGCTCCAATTATTTGAATGTGGAATATAGAATTGCTACTTGCACCACAACAAATCTAGAGGTGGAATACATACAGGATGAGCTGTCAGATGCAAGTACTCGTAGTTCCGTGTAAGATTGTTACGCCTGACATAAGTGCGACTCGTGTACAAATTGATCGGTGCGGTGTAGCAATCAGGTACTTATTGCTTACCTATAGAAGACTATAAGCATGTACTTTACCATACTTGCAAATACATAATAGTACATTTCGAAGCAAGTGTGGTAAATCGATCATTGCATAGAGGCAGTTTGTGATGCGCGAGCGGAATGCGAGCGCGTTTAAAAAAGCCGAGATGCAATTATCATTAGCCACACGCGTATCGTACGACGTTTTTTATCACAGTTGCGAATTAAAGAAAAGACTTGTTAAAAAAAACTAAATTAAAATCGGTTCATCCGTTCGGGAGCTACGATGCCACAGACAGACACACACACACACACACACACACACACACACCCAGACACGTCAAACTTATAACACCCCGTCGTTTTCGCGTCGAGGGTTAAAAATAAAAAGTTATCAAAGTATTTGTGTATGTTTACTAATTTTTAAGGCAATATTTTTTTGTTTATTATACTCCAGGGAAGGCAAAAGAATTTTAACCTATACAGCCTCGTCTACAACAATATTATTTAGGGTTTTTTTCCATTTCTTTATGCTATTAAGGGGGTAAAAACAGAATATAATGGTACAAAAAAAAACAAAACACAATTTTTAATCATTTTTTAATACGTTAAATCATAAGTCTAAAAGTGTTTTTCACTTTATGAGCAACTGTGATAAAAACTTATTTTTGCACAACATTATGTCAGATACCTCGAAATTCATTCTGAAAATAGTGGGTCCAAGTTCCAGCCGGCCGTGCACCAATGGATTTTTCTTAAGAATTATGTGCGCTATGCTGATGTTCCTTCACCGTAAGACTAATTTTAATGTTCTTACGGTGAAGGAAAACAATGTATTGCAACCCGCGGCGTAGTTGGTCCCATAAGCATTGACAATGTTCATCTGAACACGGTTTAGATAGATAGATAGATAGATATATCTTTATTTGGCCAACAACAAAACTAAAAATTAGACATAACTTATTTTTGACATGACTAAAACTGAAAGGGTAGTAGGTGCTGCGTAAGCCTTTCGTTACGGAATTTCTTGATTCGGCCGCCGCGCTTAAAGCCCGCGACAAAAGCTATGGAATAGCTTAAAAAACAATTATTTAAATAAATGTTAGTTAAAATATTAACAAATTACTGCTTAAGAAAGAGACAAGTCTGGATGACACTTCTACTGTTACAATTACACTAACTAATTACACTAATTAATTATAAGGAAAGGAACACTCGCTACGTCTTCTATTTGAGGACATTGTAACTAAAAACGGAGAGTTTTGTTACTACAGTAACTATTCATTTTTCATTTAGAAATATGTTTTTGGTTTATATATTTTTATTTGTCTATTATACATCCTGTATCACGGGGCTATGGAGCCCCGGACCTTTGGAAGGAGTGCGTGGAGCCGAAGCCAACACATAAATACCCTTTACAATAACAAGTATAATATCAAACAATGGTGTGGATTCTAAACGTTATTATTAGTGTAAACTTTCCCACGTAGGGCAAAGGCCACTCTCTATTTTTTTTTGAATATTCCAGGCTATTCCACACATCGCCATCTAGCCCCAAGCTAAATAATTAGACTTGTGTTATGGGTGCTAAACAACGGATTTATACTACTTGTATACTTTTATTTTGTAAATATATTTTAATAATACAATAGAAACAACCAGACCACAGACAAATATTTAAGCAATAATAATTGTCTCAGGCGGGACCCTGAACCCGCAACCCTGTGTTGGCAGTCCGGCATGGTGACTTTTGTATAGTCAGCAAAGGACTGAGGGTAGCAGGTGCATATTTTAAAGAATATTTTTTTAATGACGGTTCAATATTTTTTTGTTATTCTGCGTGAAATAACTAACACTCCGTAAGCTTTAGTGATATCAAGCAGAATAATCAACAATTACTGAACCATTATATTTAAACTTTAAAATATGCACCTGCTTCTTCTTCTTCTTGTCGTAAAGTGGTATGGCTCACCTATTGTTAGAGTTTTCAGATCGCCCTAAGGCCTCTAACTTGACTTGCTACCCTCAGTCCTTTGCTGACTGTACCAACTGGGTCGTCATTCCATTGATAGCGATCTGTAGTACATAAGTAATTTAGGACTCAAAATCGTCCCACCATCACCGTTTTGGTCTGCCGCGTGGTCGTGTCCCTATGGGGGGTCTCCCATAGGGACACGACCGACGGAAAATAAGAACAGAATGGTCATTCTGATCTTATTTTTAACCATCGTTTATCTGACATATCTGTTTATCTGATAAATAAACTACAATGTCAAACCGCGCGGTTTGACATTGTAGTTTATTTAGGCGGTAACCAAATACACGATACGACTCCAAAGTCAAGAGTGACATAATATTTTGACAGTAGTAAATTTTCGATCGTCTATTGTTTTTGTTTTCGATCGTCTTTTATTTAAATTTCAATCGTCTTTTTTTCGGTCGTCTTTTGTTTCCGTTTTTATTGTCTTTTTGTTTCTATTTCGATCGACGTTTTTCCGTTTCGATCGCCTTTTGTTAACCACTTAGTTGAGTAGTTTGACTACGAGTAAATGTATTCCTTTTGGACAAACTAGTTTGACTAGAAAGTTTGATCAGCAGGAACGTACCATTTAGGAATTATGCTACTTAGACATTTTTGCATAAGGCGACGCGCCCTTATGGAATATAAAAGATTATTGTGTTGTGTAAACTTTACCTACCCAACTACCAAATTAAAAAATTAGAGACCAAAGTCTCTTTACAGTATTGCAAGTATTTTGCCCTGAAATTCACGAAGTCATAAATTAGTTAAAGTACGTTCAAAAAATCGGGGACAAAATTAGGAATTCCAGCGGACTACGCTGCAGACTCCAGAATTAATCTGTTAATTGGATACGAATGCAGAGAAAAATAGAACACAAAGGAACGTAATAAAGCGATTAAACTTTAATTAATCAGTTTAAAGCTCATTGTACACTTACGAGCAGCGACAGTAAGCGAAACAATATACTAGAAAGTCGCTTTATGGGATTTTTTTTTATTTAATCTCTGTTGTTTTACTGTAGGACAAAAATCTCGCTCAACAGTTTTCAAGTCTGTTTATCCTCGGCTATGACTTTGAAGAGTCTTCATTGAAAGCATTCGTTTAGTTAAGTTTACTTTTACGGGGCTGTTTCCGCACTTAGCCTCTTCATTTGGACCATTGTGCGTGTGAGATTATCCTACTTGTCACTCCAACTATCCCAGGTCCTTTCAGACCCTGTAGTCCGGGTGAAATAGAATAAGGCTACGGTAGCCCCTGCCCGTCGTAAAAGGCGACCAAAAGGGGATCTGGTTCGTTGAGCGATCAGAGCTGGGGCTTTGATCGTTCGAAGAAGCGGACCTGGGATTGGGTGTGGTGTGGCCCCGCGCCATCCTTATTGAAAGGGGGGGAATTTTTCTTTGGAGATGAACGCGGTGCATGGAGGCTCCGGAGAGTTCGAATGAGACCCCGGGTCTCCAAGCTGCACCGAGGAGGGTCACCGGAGAGTTTTTAGTCGGTGTGACTCTGAAATCATTTAAATTCTTAATAATATTAAAAAGTTTATTTATTAGATAAGTAAGACAATACACATTAATCAAAATTACAACTTACAATATACAATCACATTAAATTAAAATAAAGTTATTTAAAAAAAATGTAATTATAATAAAATTCTTAGGTATATTTTTAGTTAAAAATATTAGGCACTAGGGTTATCTAATTAAAGTGATCCAAAACTCATTGATCGGAAGTACAAAATCCTCTTTGATAAAACGGAAACACATTCCGTTTGCAATTGTCCCGATGATGAACTTGAGTAAATTAAATCCAATTTTGTTCATTTGCTTTTCATTAATGTTTATTAAAACAAATATTTTCTTTGGATAAATTTTATTTGAGATTTCAATTGGTTTTGCTTACTTTGTCAGCTTTTGTTGCTGTTTGTCATTGATAGGTACTAATACTTTTATTTACGAAATAGTGTACGGCAATCTATACTTATATTATAAAGCTGAAGAGTTTGTTTGTTTGTTTGAACGCGCTAATCTCAGGAACTACTGGTTCGAATTGAAAAAATCTTTTTGTGTTGGATAGTCCATTTAACTAGGAAGGCTATAGGCTACTTTTTATCCTGATATTCCCACGGGATCGGGAGTTACGCGGGTGAAACTGCGGAGCGCTGCTAGTCTGGGATAAAAGTAACAGAGTGCCCTGTGGTTTCTCTTCCCATGGGAAATATTGGAATAAAATCAATCGAAATACCTAGTTCTAGTAGTTTTATGCTCTGCAAACTTTAAAAGTAGGTTTTAAAGGAATCCTAAGTTTGTATAAATGTAAATTTACCTCTTAACGGTCATTGGACGCATAAATATAAACTAGCAGCGCTCCGCAGTTTCACCCGCGTAACTCCCGATCCCGTGGGAATATCAGGATAAAAAGTAGTCTATATATATATATATTCCTCGATAAATGGACTATCCAACACAAAAATATTTTTTCAATTCGAACCAGTAGTTCCTGAGATTAGCGCGTTCAAACAAACAAACAAACTCTTCAGCTCTATAATATTAGTATAGATGAGTATTTTTGATGGTTTGAATTTATTTAAGTCGATTGGACCAAATTGGATGATCGACTCGCGATTAGACTAAATTGGATGATAATCGACACTGTGGTCGTTTAGAAAATAGAGAATGACATACACAGAAAAAATAACTAACAATTCAACTATTCAAAATTAACTTTAGATTAGACTCAAAGCGATCTCTTTCAAGCAATATAAAGTTACAAGTTTTATTTTAAACACCTACCATTTAAGCTCCGTAGATTAACAAAAGCTGTATTGATATGCAACCAACAGCGTCGCTCGATCCGATAATGAGAGTCCAGTTAATCCTGTCAAAGCCAAATTGACATTGGTAAGTACTGATTCTGGCGGTTTCCAGCTATTTATTCTGTAAATTCTACGTTTTGTAATGACTTTGTATTTTGTTGCCAATTCGATCTGAGACAAATGGGACCTAAAAAAGAATATTGTAATGGGTAAAATTATATGATTTACTTCATTGATCCAAACAAAAAACTAATATTAAAAATCCGATAGTTCGTTTATTTGTTTGTTTGTTCATTTTTAACGATCAAACGACTGGATCTATTTGGATAAAATCGGCATAGTATGGTAGTTTAAGGTATGGTAGGGAAACACCTGTGGTATCGGGACTTACGCGCGTAATTCACGTCGCAAACTATTGAGAATTGCTTAAAAATTGCTAATTGCGCATCATTTTGCATCTCGTTTAATTCTGTACGATCCACCAAAGAACAGACCTTTAGCTTATATATTATTACTAGCTGCGCCACCCGCGTAAGTCCCGATCCCGTGGGAATTTCGGGATAAAAAGTAGCCTATATGTTAATCCAGGTTTCCAGCTATCTAGATACCGAATTTCATCGCGATCGGTCCAGTAGTTTTTGCGTGAAGGAGTAACAAACATACACATACACACGCACAAACTTTCACATTTATAATATTAGTAGGATAGTAGGAAGCTCTCGCAAATCTGTCATCTGTCAAAGTGTAGATGACAGATGTGAAAGGCTTAGGTACTAACATGGTACTAACACACATATTCACAATCAACCATAGAGGAATAAAATAGCAATCAACCCTATGAGTATGCAATAGTGCGCGCCAACGCATAGAGCCGCAAAGAAGACGCTGCCGCTGATTCGCTGCAGTGAAGAGAGCAGCACAAAATTGACCAATCATAAAGCCGCATTTAGCGCAGTGCGTTCACTTATCCAAGAGCAACTAATAACAGATAATAAATAAATATTATTATATATTATCCTTCAGCCACTCACGTTCCTGTTGCCCCCTTGCTGTAATTTACTCGGCTAATTAGGGTGGCCCAGTCTGAGAGTCGGCGAGTCTTCGCCTGCCAGTTTTACGTGATTATTGAACATTGTTACGGCAGGTGCCATAGTATCCATAGTTCCCCAGTATCTAGTCCACTACCATCCCATCACAATAGCTCCAGTAGTTTTGTCCTGTAGATTATCAATTGTTTTCATCCAAACTGGAGGTTGTCCTTGGTTACACTTTATAGTGTAGACAGGGATCATCACCGGTTTAGAATCCACCGCATTGCTTGTTATTATACTTGTTATTGTAAAGGGCCTCTACATGTTGGCTTCGGCTCCACGCACGCCTTCCAAAGGTCCGGGGCTCCATAGCCCCGTGATACAGGACGTATAACAGACATAATAAATATTGCAGGACATTCCACACATCGTCATCTAGCCCCAAGCTAAGTAACTAGACTTCTGTTATGGGTTCTAGACAACAGTATACTACTAAAATACTTTTTTTAGTAAATATATATACTTAAAATAGCGACAACCAGACTACAGAAAAATATCTAAGCATAAATACTTGTCTGAGGCGGGAATCGAACCCGCAACTGTGTTTGGCAGTCCGGCATGGCGACCATTGTGCCAAGTGGGTCGTCAACTCAAGAATATGAGGGTAAGAAGTTACACAGAGTTTCTATTAAGAACTAGGTATGTGGAAACAAACAGTCGAACATAGAGCAACCGTTCTCAACACAAATAAAAGGAATTCGACCTATTAGAATAAGATCCCACCTACCTCCAGGCCTTCGTGATTTTATATAAGCTGAGAATTACTCAGCGCTATCAGGTAGCAAAGCCAAGAATCGAACCTGTTAATTTTGCTAAAAATAAAATCGCCTATATTTTTGTACTGATCGATAATTTTAATAAAAGCGATGGATTGTTGGAAACTAACATAGTGTGACAAACGAAAGAAAATATTTTATTTTTATAAAAATACTAAACCTTAGTGGATCATCTTTTGGTGGTCTGGCAAGTGTTAAAACTATTGAAATATCTCGCTGTTAGCAACATCGCTAATCGTTACGATTAGTACAAAAATATAGGCGATTTAGTTTTTTTTTTTGCAAAATTAACAAGATCGATTCTTGACTTTGCTAATTTGCTACCTGATAACTCTTCAAGCCACTATGGACAGAACTTCATAATTGAACATAGTTCATAACTGTGTTGGAGGCATGCGTTGAGTAATTCTCAGCTTTCATAAAATCACGAAGGTTAGGCGGTAGGCTGGATCTTGGTCTATTGGAAATCCTGAATTGATTGCTGTTGATCTAGGAGTTTCTAAGGAATTAGTTGTAAATAAATATGACAGAGTATTGGGCACTGCGCTGTCTAACCTCAAGCTAAACAACTAGGCTTTTGTTGTGGTGGCCAGACAACGGATTTCATACTTAGGTCTTTATTTTTCTTATGTAGATACATGCAACAGGACCTTTTTCCTAAGACTCCACTGTTCGTCTGTCTGTCTGTCAGTCTCATGAACCGTGATAACTAGACTAAAATTTTCACAGATGATGTACAGTGAAACTTGGTTAAGTGGGACCTGGATAAGTGAGAAACCTTCATAACTGGAACTCATGCTGAGGTCCCAACACTTTGGCACTGAATTACCTCTGTTAGTGGAACGAGGTAAGCCTCTATATCTGGGATTGTATTTCTGTTGCCTATATAACAGCAAATACTAATGAACCGATTTCGATCAAACACAGCTAAGAACACTCCCGACTAATTCACCTTTCAAACAAAAAAAAAACATCAAAATCGGTCCATCCGTTCGGGTGCTACGATGCGACATACACACACACAGACACGTCAAATTTATAACACGCCGTCGTTTTTGCGTCGGGGGTTAAAAATAGAATATAATGGTACGGAACTCTTTGTCCGACTCGCACTTGGCCGGTTTTTAAAGTTAACCTTTATTACTCTCCCGGCAAAAGTACAACAAATTATTGTCAATTCATAAAAAAACCCAGACAATTTTATGCAAAAAGAAGTTTAGGGCCTTCCACATCCTTAGCAGTACGCCTCGTAAATTCTTATACCTACCTACATTATTACTTTTGCTCAGGGACGTAATAAAGTAGTTTCACGGGGAAGGCGAGAAAAGGGTCTCCTTTACGCTGAATAAAACAATATTTTACTTTATTTTTTATTGTTTGAAAATAAAATCAAAGCGTTTGACCGAGCGAGCGAGCGAGGCGGCTTTGTTTCGAATGGGCACGAGTTCAAATTCCAGCCGAGGAGTTTCTATACCCTAAAACTTTAGATATTGATTTTTAAAACACCTTAATGTGACCATCATCATCTTCCTGCCCTTATCCCAATTTATATGGGGTCGGCGCAGTATGTCTTCTTCTTCCATTCACTCCTATTAGGTCATCTCATCGTTAACATTCATCTCTCTCATGTCTTGTCTCACGCAGTCCATCCATCTTTTCTTAGATCGTCCTCTTTCTCTCCATCCATGTAGAGGGCTACATTCATACTCATCACTCTTCTAGTTACATGCGTCTCTTCTCTTCTCATCACATGTCCATACCAACTCAAACGGTTCCCTTATACTTTTTCAGTAACTGGTGCTACTTTCAGGCTTCCTCCTTAATGTGACCATTACTGACCATATCTGTGATTATTTTAAGAAATAGAGTATATATAATACTAACAGTGCTCCGCGGTTTCCACCGCGTAACTCCCGATCCCGTGGGAATATCGGTATAAAAGGTAGCCTATGTTATTCCCAATGAATCATTGTATCCCCAAAACATTTATACAGGTGCCAGCAACTTTATTCAATGCTATTCAGGGCGTCGTAGCGCCTGGAACATGTATTAAATGGAGTAGGTATGTCCAGCACCTGTACCACCCTCTCAACTTAGTCAACCATGTCTAGAGGAGAGAACTTGTCAATACGTCTGGAGTCAACTAAGTCGCGGGTTTCATTACGATGTTTTCCTCCACCGTAACAACAATGTCAATTAGTGCTAATAAATTTTTCGAAAGAAAAATCCATTGAAGCATGGCCTTCCGGAAATATTAGGTATACTTGCAATATTTTGAACTCGTCTGTCACAACGGAGTCCATCTCTGTTATGTGATTTACTTTTCTGGATTAAAGTGAAAGGGTACCGGCGTTCTCTCCATACAAACGTAGTCGACTGTTTCTTCCCTGGATAATGTCACTAGCACAAATATTTTGTGTCATAAAACCTATAACTGCCATGCCCTATGTTTGGTTTTATCTAGAAATTAAGATGTTAAACTAAAAAAAACATAGGGTCGTTGCATGGTCATGGCAGTTATAAGTTTAATGCAACAAAAATATTTGCTCTAGTGTCATTATTCAGGGAGAAAACAGTCGACTACTTTTGTATGGAGAGAGCCCCTGGTACCCTTTCCTCTTAAAGGCACTCACTAAAACGAATTTACCGGGACTTTTCTACCTTCTTAATGTGGTGATTTGTGCGGCGGTAACTGTATTGGAATTTGAGAGTTTCTGAATGTCTTTGGAATCTAGATAGTAGCTAAATTCGGTATAGGTTGGAAAAGTTTTTGTTCCACTGCCGTCTTCCTACCTTCACTCGTGTTCCTCTCAAAGGTCTCTATTTAATTGAGGGTCTTTGAATCACGAGCGTATAGGTTTCTAGGAAAGCGTGTTACATCTTAGACCGCATCGTCACTTACTATCGTGTGAGATAGTTGTCAAACGTTGAATTCTAAACAGCAGTAATCACTAATATAATGCGTTTCGACAAGAGTATTTTAAAACAAAAAGAGTTTTATGTTTTTTAGACATCTAAAGATGAACTACTTTTGTTATACGACTTTCGAAAATTCAAATATTTTTTTTGAATATTTTGAGGGGATGTACAAAGAAATCGGCCAGTGAAATTTAAAGCAAAATAAAGAATATAGTTAGAAAATTTAGTTCTAAAAGCAAGTAAACATAATCATGCAACATTTCGATGTCCAAACTCGGTAAATTAAAAAAAAACTTATTTTTTTTTCGAATTTCGCGGACAAATTGGTCAAAATAACTATAAAACAGTGATATAAGGAATAATTTATTACTTAATAGGCAAATAATATATACAAACTGCAAGTCCTAAGTACTTACTTAAGATTTAAGTTACTTAGTTGGCTAGAACCCTGCTTAAATTTATGTCCTGTAAAGCTGACAGTTTACTCGTAATGCTCGTTAAGCCTGGCCTTATCGAGGTACAGAGTTTGACCGAACGAATTTAATTTTCCAAATCATTAAGATGATAGTGAAAATGGGTTTTGAAGGTTTAATCAACTTAAATGATGTTGTTAATTTCATCTTAATTCAATTATTTCATTGTAATTCATAAAAAACTGACGATAAAAAGGTCTTTAGTCTCAATCCCATCCTCATTTGTATATACCGATCAAAATGTTTTTGTCTGTCATAAATTGTTATACTCGTGAAAAACTGACAAAAACATGTGTCGTAATTAATTACATTTACATACATCATAACCTTTTTTTTAAAAGACTAAAATACTGAAATACTAGATGATATAGATCAAATATCTATAAATATAAAATTTAAAGTCTTGACTGATTTACTGACTGATAATATAATATCCATACATGGCTCAAACCAATCATTGGAGCACGAAGACGAAATCGTGGTTAAAAGCTATTTTAAATTTAACAACCCCATTTTATTGAATTATACTGTAGACTGTTCTGTATTCCATAATAAATAAAATTAAATAAAAACTAAAAATAAACTTCTAAATGCATTAGAATTCAAAGAGAAGTATGATTCGAAAGCCTACATATATTTTCGTAGCACGTAGCAATCTCGTAGCATTGCCGTAGGTAACGCTTTTTGTTTGTGGGGGCCTAACGGCCTCTGTAACGCGGGGCGGATGAACACCCGCCTGCTATGCAAAAGGTTACGGGTTCGATTCCCGCCTCAAACAAGTATTTATGTAAAGATATTTGTTTCTGAATTGAGTGTTTGTATGGATATTTAGAATAGATTTAATATTATATTTCAGAATTATTATATGCGTTGTCTAGCCACCATAACACAAGAGATGACTAATATTATAATCAAATTAAGTAATTAGGCTATCTACCTATACGGAAAGGAATACTGTCTTTTCTATTAAATTATTTGATCGAATTATCAAAGCATTTATATAAGTTATTTTCAGCATACTTCAAACATAAACTATACCCCTGCTAAATCAATAATTATTAGAGATTAATTGAATATACACAAATGTTCATTCACGCTATATTATTAACTTGAACAAGCAATAATTGTCACTTCAATAAACGACTTACTCCCATCCGCCCCGGTGGCTCTGCCTCGTCAACGGGGCAGATGGGAGAAAATAGTTTCATCGTCCCCGGTACTGTTGGCGTCGGCATTCAGCGAAAACGATGGCACATTGATTTTGTTTAACATGGCATTTCTTATTTATTTTAATGTTTTCTCTAAATCACCATAGATTTTAAAGGTCAACCGCTCAACTATAAACAATTAAAAACGCTGAAAATAAAAACTAAAAAGGTGATAAATAATCCAGTTCGGGTCACTAAGACAGCAGATAACTTAAACATACTCGGAAGTTGGACGAGGTTAGATTGAATGTTGAGAGGAATTAGAAAACATTTTTCTGCTATCTTTCACTTCGCTTTGCAAAGGGTTACAAAGTTACTTGTTAACACTTAGACTTAAGCTTTGTTTTTATTTAATGTTATTTGAAATTGGTGTTTACAATAAAGAATTTATCTATCTATCTATCTATCTATCTGTCTTAGTGACCCGAAATGGATTATTTTTCACATTTTAGTATTTGCTTTCAGGTTTTTTGAAGTCGGTTTTTTAAATTTTAAATATTTTTTTTATTTATCCATTTTTAGTACCGCTTACTGCTGTCACTGAAATTTCTACACCATAAGGCGAAATCGACTATTTCTTAAAATTGCAACCTGTATCTAATCAAAAGCATAATCATAAGCACTTGAGCAGTTTGGTGCAAACAAAATAAAGAAATTTTTAAATCGATCGTTTTCGAGTAATCGGCGAACATACATAACAAAAATATACGCGAAGGATATGAGAACCTCCTCTTTTTTTGAAGTCGGTTAAAAAGACTGATCGGTTACTGAATACCAGAATTTTACAACCTGAATTTGAAATTACATTTATTTTGACTTCAAATCAAAATGCGGTTATAGCACCGGTAGCAGCAAATTAAGAGGAAAGGGTACCGGAGGCTCTTTCCATAAAAACATGGATAATGACACTAGCGCAAATATGTTTACTGCCTAAAACTTATAACTGCCATGACCATACCCCTACGTTTTTTTTGTTTTTTAAATTTTAGTTTATATGATAATTAGAAAATGAAAAATCCAAAACATAGGGGCATAATCATGGCAGTTATAGGTTTTATGGCACAAAAATAATTGTGCTAGTGTAATTATCCAAGGAGGAAACAGAAGACTACGTTTGTATGAAGAGAGCTCCGGTACCCTTTCACCTTAACCACACGCTTCATTTCTCTTGCAACATTTTTTTTTACTCTTTAATAACCTGATGAACGATGCAAATTACCCATTACTAAAGTTCGAAGCTGGAAAACTCAATACATCAATACGAAGCCACAACTGTATGTTTCACTCTGCTAAATTTCCACCACTTATTTCTTAGGTCTTCCTTCAGTATGTGTTTAGCCTCCGAGCTGAACGGTCGCATTAGAGAGGAGAGTTTTTTTCCCAACAAAACTTTCGTGTTTAGAACGCGTCGTAAATTGTGAACGTTTTTTTTTAAATTTGTGATGTGGTAGTCTATTGAAAATGAGTGATGGATAACCGAGTTTTAAATCTTGTTGTTTTTTGTGCTCTGGAGGTTCTTACAAAATTAGGTAATTATAAATTAGTGATTAGATAAGTTAATTATGTTGATTTTTTATCTTATATAATATAATTAATAACGAAAATCAAACCTTCAGTGTTTAAAAAAAAAAACAAAAATGATACCAAAAATTTGCAATCAATTATTTACACCCTACCTCTTATTTTATAACCGACTTTAAAATAGAAGGTGTTTTATATTATAACTATATTTACCACAAACTTTTACTAAGAGGGAATGGTAAAAGTAGTTTTATAGAGGTTGGGCTTTTAGAGCGGCTTGTTAAAAATACCATAAAAGAAGAGAAAACCTTCTAGTTTCTTCTGCCAGTTTCCTTATTTAATGTTCCAAAATCACACATCCTAAGTTTTTCAGACTAAGTAATATTAATGATTTAATATATTTAACAACTATTCAACTTATAATATAGATTCCTTGGTAGGCATATAACTCGCGTAAGAAATTTCTAAGGTATTTTTAAGCCGAGCTCGGCTATCATTTGTGAAGGCAAACAAGAAACAAGTAAATTGTCTGCCTTATATTATCGATCGACACATCGAAGACTTAATCTTTCACCTACCCAATATTACAGCAGTGCTGAGCAATTCTTCTTCTCGTATAGTGGTGTGGCTCACCTATTGTTAGAGTTTTCTGATCGCCCTTAGGCCTCTAACTTGATCTAACGACTGCTACTAGAGGTAGGAACCGGGACCAACGGCTTAACGTGCCTTTCGAAGCACGGAGGGGCTCACGAAACCACGTTTTTGCCAGAGTACTAATTGGTCACTTACCCAACCCAGTGCTTAGCAGTGTAGGCATAATAATTAAATATTATACCTACAACTGAAGCATATTATTTTTATCACGTACATACAGAATTGTTTGCCATCTATTTCCTTAATATCACCGTCCTAAATAAATAGGCAGATTATTTTAGACCTTATGGAGAGGTCCATTCTTGTGCAAATATTTAAAAACAATCTTCGGAGTAGAGACAATAGTACTATCGCGTGGGAGAAGCAGAATGCAAGTATGTTTTATCTGTTTATATATTATTATATTGTGTTTATATATTACTTTGGAGCTGTTTTATTTATTAAAATCTAATATTGTTTGAGCATTATATGTCCCATATCAAGGGCAATGGTGCACCGGATTTTTGGAAAGCGTGCGTCGAGCCGAAGTCAACACGTAGATGTCCTTTACAATATCAAGTTTAACAGTAAAGTATGATGTAGACACCAAACCCGCGACTATCCCCGTCTGCACTATCAAATGCATTAATAATAATTTTCGGGTTGGATAAAACTATTAATAAAGTACAGAAGAAAATTAGCTGGGCTATAATGATCGGGTGGTAGTGGGATTTGGATACAACGCCTTTTTTTAACGATAAGAAATGCGCCTAATGCATCGTTCCACCGCTCCGTGGAGCGGCGGGGACGTGAGAAGCTCCCTGCTGACCTGAGATGGTGGGCGGCCAGAGGTTTACCTTTTTACCTCTTCACCGTAATCCAGGAGGAAGGAGGAACTGTTTGCACATACACACAACTACTTCCCCCTTACTGGCACCTGCCGTAACAATGTCCAACAAACACGTAAAAATGGCATTTTTATTATTATAGCGTTCCACATGTGCTACTGTTAATAATGACCAGGTTTCTTTGTCAGAATATTGTTATGTACAAAAACAATAACAATTATTATTACAGCAACATTTATCCCAAGGTTTATTAAGCTAACATGTAAGCAGAAATTACAATTCACACAGAAACTCCCAAAGGCCAAAAATATTTTAATAAACACTGAATTATGGAATAAATTTCACATTTGTTTAGCCTAAATGCTTCGCATGAGTGTTGGGTGACCGTAAAATTTAACGTTATTCAGACTATCGCCTGAAAAGTCCTTGATATGAAGTCTACTGAAGTGCTGAGTTGTTTGGATAAAGGTCATTAAGGAAACCTATACAGTTTTCCGACTGAGCATTTGAGCTCCGATTTGTGCTCAAAATAATATACAAATACAAGCTATTTATTGTTATTGGAAAGACTCGAATATCTTGCAATTCAATTTTATATCATGTTTGTTGAAAATAACTAGGTGATTAAGTACACAAAATATTTCGCAAATAATGTTTTCTCTAATGTTGGATCGTTATTAAAGATTTTATAACTATTTTTAAAAACTATAGCATCACCTCACCGTTTTACCCGTGTAACTCCAGATCCCGTGGGAAAATCGGGATAAAGAAGGTACTCTTTATCCCGATTTTCCCACGGGAGACTCCCAATGAAAATATATCCTCATACCAAGTTTTATCGAAATCGTTCCAGTAGTTTCAGAGCCTATTCAATGCAAACAAACAATCAAATCTTATTAGTATAGATATATTTTGTAGCTTTATAGAACCTGGATGTCATTCGAGTAACAAAAAAAAATAACCTCAAAGTCAAAGTCAAGTCAAAGTCAATTTTTTTTATTTCTTTGGATGCTTAATACAATTGTACATAGACCACTTGAAAACGTCTTTAAAACTAAGTTAGGATGTGTGCCTTCGGAACGCGCCCACCAATGAGAAGAAGGCACAAGAAACTCATGGGGTATCTGCCAAGTGCGAGTCGGAGTCGCGTACTAAGGGTTCCGTATCATTATATTCTATTTATAATATTTATTGTAATGGCGGCAACAGAAAATTAAATACATCATCTGTGAAAATTTCAACGGTCTATATAGCATGGTTCATGAGATCTTGCGATTGACAGACCGACCATAGAGTCTTAATAAACGGTTCCCGTTTTTACCCTTTAAGTACGGAACCTTAAAAATACTCGGTTTTAACATAGAAGTGATTAATTTAAAGGAACTTATGACACGAAACTATCTCGTTTAATTAAAACACCCACAACAACATCAATAAATCCAGATAAGAAAAGATTACAGAATATTACACGTTTTAAAACTGGTCGTACTTTAAAAATCAGAATAAACGAGCTTAATTTGTTTCTGATGGATGGTCCCAGTGTATAAAAACAGCAGCATACAACAGATTATTTATCGGCTGGTAGCTTGCAGATTGTACGCATACGAAGTAATTTTTAACCAACTTAAAAAAAGAATGAGTTTGGCAACTAACACCGCGACACGAGAATTTTATATAATATAGATTCACTAGCTACGGCCCGCGGTTTCACCCACGTCCCGATCCTCTTGCAATATCGGGATAAAAAGTAGCAAAGGTATGTTAATCCAGGTCTCTAGCTATATGCATACCGAGTTTCAACGCAATCTGTTCAGTAGTTTTTGCTTGAAGGAGTAACAAACCCACACTTTGACACACAAACTTTTTTAACTTGCTAAAACGACGGGGTGTTATTAGTTTGACGTGTCTGGGTGTCTCTGTCTGTGGCATCGTAACACTCGAGCGGCTGAACCGATTTTGATTTTGTTCCTTATACTTGAAAGGGGAATTAGTCAGGTTGTTTGATCAAATCGGTTCCGCCGTTTATAAGTTATGGGAGATAAAAGTCTCGGATTTTTTATTTAAAATTTTAAAATATTAATATTATTAGGATTAGAAGAATATGGTAGGGTGTATATTCACTCACTGAACTTTCGTTAAACTGTCAGCCGATAGAAAAGTCTGTAATCTGTTTACAAATTAAAACGTAGCCGGAATCAAATAGGACCCTCGGATAATCCCATTTGTATCAGATATGCAATCGTGCGCCGAGTGCGGCGAAAAGGCCAATGTTTTTTGGAAAACATTAACGTTCCTAATGTGATTATATGAGATACCCTACTAACTTTGGAACGAAATGGAGTTTTATTAAAAAAAAGGTAAGTACAATCAACGTTTAAAAGTACACCGGCACCGTAACGCTTACAATCCTGTGTAGCACTATTTAAACATTATAACAACGTAACCTATGGATCGAACCCACGTCGGTTGGTATAGCGGGTGGCGGCTTATACCAATCAATACAATACAATACTTTATTGATAACTCCCTAGTTACATGTCATATATGTAACTAGGGAGTTAGTATGTATTACATAGTATAAGTATGTTGTTATTATATAAGTCTATATTCATTAAACATTATAATTGTCAAAAGATAAAATATTACATTTGATCGGCCCACTAAAGACATGTTGAAAATAATAATCACCCTGGGTACTTTTAAATCAAGTATTTTTGTTTGTGTGTAACGTCTATTAGAAGAAGGTCGTAATACCAATACTTGTTGATAGTTGACTTGTTGATCTTGTCAAACTGATAGTGTACTTATGACGCATACTGTACGTACTGAGACGAAAGGAAAATAAATTTAAATTATTTGTAAGTTTAGTGATTTTACATAAAAATTAAATTACATTGACATTTAAAACGTGGCAAAGAATATAAATATTGCAGGACATTCCACACATCGCCATCTAGCGAAAGAAAGCGTGCAACATCTTAGGCCGCATCGTCACCTGCCATCTGGCGGGTGTGATAGTGGTCGAACACAGACCTATGAAAAAAAGGCTCGGCCGAGCTACATGGTAGGGGGAGTGGGGGGTGTTAGGTTTTATTTTCGTTACGGAATTTCTTGATTCGGTTGCCGCGCTTAAAGCCCGCGATAAAAGCTATGAAATAGCTTAAAACTACAGATTTTTTTAAGGGATCTGAAATGTCTTTTTCATTTATTTCCTTACTAACTGCGGCACGCAGTTTCACCCGCATTTGATTGTTTCTCATATACAAACCTTATTCTGATAAAAACGAAAACAAAAAAAATAATTATCCAAGTTGGTGCAGTTGTGCGAAATTTATGCGCGTAAATACGTTTCGGCGATTCAGTTTTTCATCATTGGAAATTGTTGATCCATGAGTCAGTCAGTCAGTCAGTCAGTCAATAATCATTTTATATGTATAGAGAAGATATTCATTTAATTTTGTAAAAATACCAAGGCCGGATGTTACAAAAAATACTTATTCTTAAAAAAGAGCGGTGTTGGCTTAGTGGTAGATACCTCGACTTTCATTCTAAAGGTCGTGGGTTCGAATCCCGGCCGGCCGTGCACCAATGTATTTTTCTTAAGAAAAAATTAAGTGCGCAAATTGACATTGCTCTTACGGTGAAGGAAGACATCGTGATGAAACCCGCGGCTTAGTTGGCTCCAGAAGTATTGACAGGTTCTCTCCTCTGGAAATGGTCGACTAAGCTGAGAGGGTAGTAGGTGTTGGGCAAGCCTACTCCATCCTCACGCAAAAACGACCCAATTAAAAAGGGTTCAATGGCGGAAAACAGCCTGTATACAAGTACAAGCACAAGTACTACAAGTATTCATCAAAAAACACAGTAGAGTTTTTACATGTCCCCATCAAAACACAGGGAAAATTATTTTACCCGCTCACGTTTCAAGGTAAAACCTTAAGATGAAGACACGAGCCGGTAAGTAAGTACCTACCTACCTACTTATTTGAAGGTCGCACTTACTTTAAAGCTGTGCCTGTTTTTATTAAAGCTAAGGCTCCTCACTACGGACATGATCTCAAGCCTCAGGGATAAAACTGCGCGATATGTACGCGTGAATACTGGAAAAAAATGATGTGACCAGTCGCTTGATGAGAGAAAAACCGGCCAAGTGCGAGTCAGACTCGCGCACCGAGGGTTCCGTACAAACCTGTAGGTATATAAGTAAAAGTTATGGTATTTTTATTGCTTGTTAAGAATTTCAATATAATACCACTACGCGTTCATGAGTAAAGGGGTAATAAGTTTAAAATTATTAAAAATATTTTTATTATATGATGTAACTAAAAATTTATGCTTTTCGCAATTTTTCCTTTATCTGTGTTATAAGACGTTGCTTCATACCAAATTTCAAGATTCTGAGTTCACGGGAAGTACCCTGTAGGTTTTGATTCCCTTGCGAGTGTCGAAAATTTGCGGCATAAACGGGAGTATCTTTTGATCGCGTTGACTTAGAAGTTTGATTTTTTCACAGCTCCAAGAGACCATAGACTTGAGTATTTGATATGAATTTCAGCTTGATACCTCCACGCGTTCCTGAGAAAAAAGGTCTTGACAGACAGACAGACAGACAGACGGACAACAAAGTGATCCTATAAGGGTTTCCGTTTTTACCTTTTGAGGTACGGAACCCTAAAAATGAATGAATTAATGAGAAGATGCTTTTGTAATATTTTTAAAAGGGTTAAAAACTAGTATTTTCTAAGGTTTTCGCGATTTGAACTCATAATTATAATTATATTTATTTTATTTATTTAAATAAACATAAAAAACGCGAATATATCCGTTCAAATATAAATAAGGTTAAAGACTATTTTCGAAATATTAAAAAATCTAACAATTTCGGAAATGCAAAGTCTTACAGCACAATTAAAGGGACGATTCTTATATCTACTTGTATACAGGCTGTTTTCCGCCTTTGGACCCTTTTTAATTGGGTCCTTTTTGCGTGAGGATGGAGTAGGCTTGCCCAGCACCTACTACCCTCTCAGCTTAGTCGACCATGTCCATTGGAGAGAACTTGTCAATACTTCTGGAGCCAACTAAGCCGCGGGTTTCATCACGATGTTTTCCTTCACCATAAGATCAATGTCAATTAGCGCACATCAATTTTTCTTAAGAAAAATACATTGGTGCACGGCCGGCCGTGACTCGAACCCACGACCTTCAGAATGAAAGTCGAGGTATCTACCACTAAGCCAACATCTCTCTTCTTATATCTTCATTGTTTTTTATACACCCGGCAACAGTTTTGCAATATATAAAAAACCGGGCTGATTTGTGAATCTAAACCACCTAGGGCGCCACCCAAACGCATTTAAAAATTCACTAAAATCGATCCAACCATTTAGGAGGAGTTCAGTGACATACACACGTACAGTAGAATTATATATATAAAGATAGGGACTATTATAGACCTCGGTATCTAGTATAAATTTAAACTTGCTAGGTCCACCCTTTCCTAAAAAAATCGATGGTGACAAACGGACAGACAGACGGACAAGAGAAGGACGAGATCTTAGAATTCTTAGAATCCTTTTATCACTTTTACGGAATCCTAAAAACGTATTGGAAATATGTAATTTTAAAACGCAAAAAAATTATTTGATTACGTAGAAGTAAAGCATGAAGTGTCAACAGTATTCATGTTCGGAATTTGAGCTTGAATCTCTGCTTGATCGTGCCTTGGGTGCATTAGGCTCAATCCAACAACATCATGAAACGTGCCTCCACTGGTTTATTCTTTTAAAACAATGGATTTTACAGAAGGCCTTTTGACAAAGAACAATAAGTTTCATGAAAAGAGTTCAAAATTTCAGCACGTTGTGCTAAGTTAATTGGAATTTTTGGCCAGTAATTAAAATAGCTGCGCTACAGATTTTTGAAATCTGACTTCTTTTAGATTCTGTTTTCAAAGTCTATTGGGAACCGTTGGATGTGGAATAAAGACAAACGAATCATTGAAAACTCATCGAGATAAAACAGTTTTTATATATGTTTTGCCTTTTTGTTTATTTCACGTGTGTCTATAATACGAACAAATGTTTTATACCTAATAAATGGATTATATTTTATATATAACCTGCGGGTAATAAAGGCGAAAATAAAAAAATAAAATAAATAAATTAGAAACCAAATATTTTGTAAAAATAGAAAAACTACTTAAAGTGAAAGAGTACCAGCGCTCTCTCTATACAAACGTAGTCGACTGTTTCCTCCCTGGATAATGACACTAGTACAAATTTTTTTGTTGCATAAAACCTATAAACTGCCATGACTCAGCCCTATGTCTATATTATTTACCAAATTTATAATTTATTGGTATAATTGAAGCTTTTAATAATTATACTGGTTATTTAGCTATCGCATACATCAGACATGTATTTAATTATTTATGCTTAGATATTTGTCTGTGGTCTGGTTGTATCTAGTATATATTTACAAAAAAAAGTATATAAGTAATATATCCGTTGTCTGGAACCTTAAACAAGTCTAGTTACTTAGCTTGGGGCTGGATGGCGATGTGTGGAATGTCCTGCAATATTTAATTTATTTGTTTTATATCACATAACACACAAAAAAACTAAAATGTTATTGTAGTATTGTCACTAATATCAAGGTTTTAAAAAAACCCGCAGGTCCCTTAAATATATATCTATACATATAAAATGCTTTGTCCTGAACGACTGACTAACTGACGGATCAACACGCACAGCCTAAACCACTGATTGTAGAAACCTCAAAACTTAGAGGGTGTGTTCTTCGTGTGACGTAGGCATCCGATAATAAAGGAATTTCTGCAATTCTACCCCTAAGGTGGTGAAAAAGGGGGGCAAAGTTTGTATGGGACAGCGTGATTTCTTGGTCAAATCTAGGCATTTCAAATTTTGCATAAAGAAATAGATAAACATTCTTTCGACTTCTACGCGGACGAAGTCGCGGCCAAAAGCTAGTAGGTAAATATATATATAAATAAAATAAATAAATAAATAAATATTACAGGACATTCCACACATCGCCATCTAGCCCCAAGTTAAGTAGCTAGACTTGTGTTATGGGTGCTTGGCAACGGATATACTACATAAATACTTTTCTTTTGTAAATATATACTTATAATACATAGAAACAACCAGACCACAGACAAATATCTAAGCATAAATACTTGTCTGAGGCGGGAATCGAACCCGCAACCCTGTGTTTGGCAGTCCGGCGTGGTAACCATTGTGCCAACTGGGTCGTCGATATATGTATATATGGATATTTGTATATATATCAGTTGCTACAATAACTAAAAGCTCTGTATCCCAGATATCCCCAAGTTTCACAGTACTAGGTAATTGTACACTTTGACAGATCCATTTGTGTTTCACAAAAGTTTCGATCTAGTTTAGAACTGTTGCTAGGTCCAACGGAAACGAGTTAAAGATAAACACAGTATAACCTCTTTGCTGGCGTTTCGATGGGAATTGACTCAGTTTTAGAATCTAGGTTAGTATTGGTTTAGTTGAAATGTTATTGACAGTCTTTTTTCTTCTTTCGATTTACCCAGTGTACCTTTTGAACGCCAGTGATTTTAATGGAATATACAATAGACGCCAATCCAAATTAAAGTTGGTATTGGTAGTTTAATCTGTTCCTTTATACAAAAAAATTGTTGTCTGTGAGGTCGGTTTACGGACGATAATTTTACGTGATAACATCATAACGATGAAAAGTTGATATTTTTTTGTTATTGCTTTATATATTTTTATCCCTGTTTCTTTTTTTTTTCATTTATATAAGTCTTCTATTTGTCGCTCGTCACCAGCCCGGATGATTATTAAATACTCTGTTTTTTAACAGGAACGGACGTACGACGTCACACAATATTACCGTAACACTTTTGTGTGAATGCATTTGTTCCACCAATTTATTAGACGTTATCAAGTCAAAAAACATCACTATGTTTTTTCACAAGGCGTTAAGATATCGTGAAGAAATCTTAACGCCGTGAAGGACGCCTATAGATGTCACTCGCGTTCAAAAGATTAAATCTTCAGACTGCTTCATCAGTAACGTGGCTTAATTACATCTATCAGAAATAGCAACTGGAACAAATCGCAATATGTGCCTTCTCAAGTATGAAAAAGATCTTGAAATTATTCTTCTTTTTTCTGTCTTTTAGCAAAAACGTCATTATAATAGTGACTCCACTTAATTAGTCACTAAGATCCACAGGGTATAATCAGTTGACTGCGTCCGTCTTTCCTGACATGTACTACTTAGGTGTAAAATATGAAAAAAAAAAAAAAACAAATAAAGACTATTTTCTACGAAAGCGTGCTACATCAGAGACGGCATTGTTATTTTTTTTTGTCCTGGGGAAACCCGGTCGGGTACCACTCCGTTGTTGGGGCCAACGAAGTGGTTATGTCGGGCTCCAACCGACTAAAACCCCAGGGTGCTCCGACTGTCGGGGCTACCGGCATCGCTTTCGCATTCATCAGCAGCCCCGACGGCATTTGTCCGTGAGGACCCTCCTCTTAGGCTTTTGCCCCTCCCCCTTGTTGCGACGCACCAGAGCACGTGGAACGACGCAACCTCCTTCTCGGGGACCAAGCGGATGGACGCCAGACAGCCCCATGTCTGGACGCACATGGTCCCCTGCGATGGGTCAGGTAAGTAGCCCCATCGCCAGCCACTCCGGTCGCACAGGACAGGGAAAACGGCAACAACACACCGGCAGTCCTCTTCCTCTGCGACCCCACCGCGTCCGCCATCTAACGGTGGCGGCCCCGTCAGGGCCCTGAAGGTAGGGGAAACGGCTCACCGCAATACCGGCAACCCTCTCCCGCCGTGGCCCTTACTCCTCAGTTGCGGTGCAGCCCATACTACACCGCAACCCGCCTCAGTCGCAGTACCGCCCATACAGCACTGCGACCTACCTCTCGTACCGCTCACACCGGACTTTGCGGGGAAGTCGGTGGAGCGGTCCCTCTCGGGCTAGCCAGCTCCACCTGCCTGGCTTGGCCTTGGGTCCCTCTTGGCTTCACCGTGGTTGGCAAGGCCACGGTTACTAAGCCCCCCCGCCACGACAAGGCGGGAACCCATGGGGGGGACGGCATTGTCACCTACTATCACACCTGTTGACACCATCAAGCAGGTGTGACAGTGGCCAAATGTTAACCTACCATTTGATAAAAAAAGTCTACATTTATATGTAGAAATACCTAATGCGAGGTTTTAACCTCAATATAACATAACACGATAAAACACTTGATTTTTAGAGACGTGAAATTAAATTAATCCACTTCACTCGCTCAACCCACACATAAACAAATATTTTCACGGTATAAATAATTTCGCGTACATTAAAATACTTGAACATATTTTAAAACAACAAAAACACATTAGATTTTAGCGTGAAAGCGTTACGTAATAGCCGTGCGGGAGTACCGCCAGTACGGTATAATGATTCTCATATATTTAGAGAGTAGTCTTTTGTTTTTTGTAGTTACTCTTAAGGGTGTAGATCGTGAAAATCACCGAAAAGAGTGTTACGATTTTTCATATTTAACCTATTTACATATTATTGATATCAATGATAATTTGTATATATTACAATCAAAGACCAATAAGTATGTTCATGCTTAAATTAAACTCTTAAACCTAATAGTTGTTTTATAATAAACGTCAACAAACGCACAAAATTGAGTAAAAATGCAAAAACATGACTTCGTATTTTTCAGATTTAACCCCATAAATCAACACAAATTGATAAAAAGAAACACTTTTTGAACACTGAAGAAACCAATAAGTATAGCTGTATACTTTTTTTTATACCTTTACAAACA
This sequence comes from Idaea straminata, assembly GCA_951213275.1. Taxonomy (NCBI): domain Eukaryota; kingdom Metazoa; phylum Arthropoda; class Insecta; order Lepidoptera; family Geometridae; genus Idaea; species Idaea straminata. The sequence goes on from OX577862.1 coordinate 4,013,475, forward strand.
AAGACTTCCTCTTTTAAAGCCCTAAAATCTAGATATATTTTAAGGTAAATTTTTCATACACAAATGTATGGGATAAAACGTTCGTTTCATTCGTGCAATCTCGGTGGTCAACAGCGGCAGTTTCTTTCTGTAAGTGAACGCGACACCACGCTTGTCGGCTGCAGACAGCAGAATTACGTATTGTGTATTTGTGTTTTTTGTAAAAAACTGTAAGTATAATATTTTTATAATTAATTTATTTTCAGTTAGTAGAAAGTATCGATATAATGAATGTCTGAAAGAAAACCATGATGGAACTAGATATAAATCGTAAAAAATACAATATCTACACTAATAGGTATTATAAAGAGGAAAGATTTGGATTTTTGTATGTAACGAATAAACTCAAAAAGTACTGGACCGATTTTAATAATTCTTTTATCATTCGAAAGCTACATTATCACTGAGTAACATAGGCTATTTTTTTCGCAGGACTGATTGAATTTGAGTGTCATGCCAGGGAAAAGAAAGTTTTGTACGCATTATAAAAATATGAAAGCCAAAAGATCTCGGAATAAAATGTAAGTTCCTCCCTACTTATTTATTATCGCATTTGAACAGGGTACATTACAAAGCTAATAGAATATGTCATATGATTTAGATCGCCCGATTCAGACATATACCTACAATAACATGTAGGTATATGTCAAATTGTGGAAGTAGGTAGGCGACAGCGCAACTTTGTCGACATACCCGCCAAACAGACGCGAGGCGCCTAGCGTCTGGCTTAGGGTTGTACAAAATAAATAAAAAGTGGATAATATTGATGAATAATATTTCCAGTATTGAAAATAAAGAAAACCTTGGGGCCGAGACTCTGAGCAACAATGCTACGCGCTGTATAGAGGTAAGTTGTTATACGTAATTCTTGTAGACTTGTTACATAAATAAATAAACTACTTAGTTAGTGATGGGCGAAGACAAAATCTCAATACCTACCTATAGATTTTTTCTTGCAATATTTATTATTTTCATCGAGAGACAAACACCTTAGTACCGAAATACTTCTCAATTACTTTCTCAAAAGAAAATTTACGTTCAAATAGGTGACGTCATAAAAAAACAATACCTAATGCGTAAAGAAACTATAATTTCTATTCATCAGGAACCTAATATTGTATTAATTCTTTTGCATTTTTTTAAATTTTTAATTATTTTTTATAAAAAAAATCAAGCCATTATCTTTCTTTACAGGAACTAGTTATTGAAAACGACCAAGAGGGAAAGGTGGATGAAATGGAAGTTGGGCGTAGAGTTGTAGACGTTTCTTTTTTTTTTAAAGCTCTTCAGGCCATAGGGGACCACGGTCCAATGGATTGTAAGTTAAGTTACCTCAGTATAATAGGTGAAGTAAAAGTTGGTCTGGACTCAAAACTCATCATGAAATGTAGTATGTGTAGTATGAAATTTACTGTGTGTTTGATTGAAAAGAAAGAAGATAGAATGGAAGTGAATCATCAAATTGTATCTGGTATCATATCATCTGGTGGGAGCTACTATCAGTTAAAAACATTAACTGCCGCAGTAGCCCTACCAATCATGTCACCTTCATTATACAATGAAATTAATAATACGGTTTGCGATTGGTGGGAAAAGACAGCAGCACATTCCATGGCAGAAGCTGTCAAGGAAGAAGCGGAGTACGCAGTGTCTATAGGTAGTGTTGATAAAAATGGTACACCATTAATATCTGTTGCTGTTGACGGTTGTTGGAGCAAGAGATCTTATGGTAAGAATTTTTCCGCCTTGTCCGGCGCAGCTGCGATAATTGGCATTAAAACTAATAAAGTATTGTTTTTTGGAGTTAAAAATAAATACTGCGTAGTTTGTGCACGAGCCGCAAAGAACGACAGTCAGCCCTCGGAACACCGTTGTTTCAAGAATTATTCGGGATCATCTACCGGTATGGAATCGACCATAATAGTTGAGGGGTTTAAACGTTCCATTGTTGATCACGGTGTAATTTATAATAAATTTGTAGCAGACGGCGATTCCAGTACTTATAAAAAAATATTAGATTCGCGACCGTACGGTAATTTAACAGTAGAGAAAATTGAATGCAAAAATCATCTTTTACGAAACTACTGCAATAGCTTGGAGAAACTGTCGAAAGACACTAAGTATCCTTGCGAATTGCGGAAATTCCTAAAAGAAAGGTATTTGCGTTTAAGAACGGGTGTAAAATGCGCTATTAAATATTGGGGCGATCAAAATCAGTCACTCGAAGAAAAAATAAAAAATCTTAGTGAAGATATCCTAAATGGTCCACAACACGTATTTGGTAATCACCAATATTGCAAGGAGTATTTCTGTAGACCTGATACTCGTCGAATAGAACCTGTTGGGTTGCTTCCAGCAATTGTTGGATGCGGATTAATGGACGCGGTACACATTTTAAGTAAAAGACTGTCATATCATTCTAGAAGTTTAATTCATAATTGTACAAGTAATATAGTTGAAAGTTTTAACGCAGTGATTGCCAAATTAGTAGGGGGTAAGCGTGTAAATTATTCTTCCCGTGGTTCTTATGCGGGCCGATGCGCAGCTGCTGTTGTGTCTTTTAATACAGGATCGATTCATAGTAAAACTCATGAAGTAATATTTAAATCTAGTCCTAATCCTTTGATCGCGAAAGTGGAAAATTGTAATCGTAAAATCCGTTTAATTGCTAAACCTAAATTAAGATTGAAAAAGAGCCACAGCGCTGTATCGAAAGACGCTCACTATGGACCAAACTGCGAAAAACCTGATCTGAGTCCAGAATTATATGAGAAAGCCAAGTCATCTTTTTTAGCCGATTTAAAGTTGTCTTGTGCTGAAAGAGAGGAGCTTGAAAGGTCGACCCATTTGCAAAGAAGTAGTTCTGAGTGGATGAGTACAAGGAGAAAATTACTAACCTCATCATCGTTCGGGGAAGTTTGTAAAAAACGAGAGAGCACAAGTTGTGCTGTTCTTGTTCGTAAAATCGTTTATGGTAGTAATATCTCCAGTTTGCCTGCTGTACGGTACGGTATCGAAAACGAAGAAACCGCAATTAAACAGTTAGAAATTCAAGAGAATATTAGTATACAAGGTTGCGGTTTGTTCGTCGACGATCAATATGAATTTCTTGGTACTACACCAGATGGCATTTATGCAAACGGTTTAATTGAAATTAAGTGCCCACATTCTTTAGCTGGCATGACTCTTGATGAAGCAATGGCCAAACATACCTTTTGGGTTAAGGACAAGGCTTCCAAGGGTTATGTCATAAATAAAAATCATAACTGGTATTTCCAAATTCAGGGACAGGTACATATTACTAAAAGAAACGTTTGCATGCTTGGCATCTGGTTTGGTGCTACTGTACCTATGAAAGTTTATATTATAGAAAAGGACGACAAATTTTGGGAGGAGAAAATGGAGATGAAATTAGTTAGGTTTTATTACGATTGCCTACTTCCAGAATTAGTTGATCCTCGGCAGTCACGAAGCATGCCCATTCGTGACGCGCCCAGTATCATAGAGGCTATGAAAGAGAGGAAAGAAAGAGCTTTACGTGTTATGAAAGAGAAGAACGCCTAATGATTTTGAAAGATACAGGTAACTTAACTACCCAGCCAGTCGATTCACGTAAACACGCCAGTCCAAAAGTCGTTTTAACTTAGGAACTTAGAAATCGCCTTTTGGTTTTCTGTTTTAAACGCACTTACTTATCTAGTCTTGGATTGTCATAAATCTTCCAATAGCTCAATTACTATACAATTTCTGAGTTACCTGGTGTAAAGAATCATAAAAATTGGTTAAAAAATACAGCGAATTGAGGATTCTCCTTTTTTTAAGTCGGTTAAAAGGGCTAAATTTGCAAAAAACGAAGTGACGTCACTGCGCTACGGTTTTTATTACTTACGTGAATCGGGCAGCTGGTAACGTTTTCATTCTGATAGGTTTTGTGATAGCCATTGATTTTATCATCAAATTAGCAGAAATCAGAACTTGATCCGTAATCGAATGAAAAACCATTAGAATTTTGAACTCATATTTCGTTATTGTTTAATTACATACTTTTAATTAGTATATTAATAATTTACAAACTTCTGTTAAAATTAGTAAATAAATGAATTATTTACTAATTTTTGTACAACCCTAGCACGCTTTTGAGATAGCGAGTAATGGCGACTCATATTTGTTATTGTGTAGTAAATAAATCATTTTTATACTTGTGTTTCATTTATTGACATTTTTTTTTAAACCCTAGGATTTTTTTTTAGATATCGACGAGGTGATCGTAAACAAAAAGTAAGTATTTGAGTTTACGCAATAGGCACATTTCCTTGCGTAGAGATAAACACACTTCCTACTGAATTTGCAATTATTTTATTGAATGAATATTTTACGAATTAGAATAAATTTTGGTAGTGAAATTACAAATAAATAAATAGTTGGAATCAGTCAGATGTCAAATGATAGAAAAACATAAAAATTGTGTCTCAACAATCTATTAAAAAGAATCAACAGCTAGTTTCCAAAAATTCAACGTTATTGTTATGCTGTAAATATTCAAGTTCAATAACAATTTCTCAACGTGGAACGTTTGTTGCAAAACATTTTGAAAATCGCGCTCTCTAGGTCATTCATCCGCCCCGTCGGATGTTACATTAAACTTTGGCGCTGCGGTCGCTCGAAATCGAGATCTCAGGCCAACAATCTACACCCTTAAATAATGGTGTCGAGCGTTTTATTTACTTTTCATGATGTTAGTTTTGTAAAATAGTACATAACGATACAAGTGTGGTAAATGGATCATTGCATAGAGGCAGTTTATAGAGCTGAGATGGAATGATCAAACCACACGTGTATCCTACGACGTTTTTTATCACAGTTGCGAATAAAAGAAAAGTTTTGTTTACTACTTTTTTAGGCAATATTTTTTTATTAATTATACTCCCGAAAGGCCAAGCAAAAGACTTTTAACCTATACAGCCTCGTCTAACATACAATATTTTTTGGGGTTTTTTCCACTTGTTTGTTTGTGCGTCGGGGGTTGAAAAACAGAACACAATAGTACGGAAAAAAAATTTAGTAAAGAAAAAACAAAAGAAGTTTTCTAATACATTAGTCTTAGAAAACGATTAAAAATTGAGTTCACGTAAAGTTTTCGTTTCGACTTAAGAGACAACCACTTTTGCTAGCTTAAAAACTCATCGGGAACATTTAACTTATCGGGATAACTTATTACACACTAGTGGCGTCAAGGTAATGTAAAACGCACGCGTGCGTAATACGTTGGATTATGAGCTTAAAAGCGGTTGAATAAGATCCCCTATATAAGTGACTGTAATAAAAAACCTATTACAGCTTCGCATACTCCTACATGATTCTCCAAAGGCTTCAGCTTATTATGGTCACACGATGGTAAATGACGATGTGGTCTAAAATGTCGCATATACCTATGTATAAATATGCGACATCTTAGACCACATCATCATCTTATAGCTCGTGACTGAAAGACCCCAAATAAACGGAGGCCTTCAAGGAACGCGAGTTAAGGTTGGAAGACGACAGTAGAAAAATAATATTTTCCTACCCTACTTCCTTTTGTGGCTGTACCGGCCTTTATGTTGAATCTAAAATAGGTACCTACCTAAGTAATATTTATAAGAATCAAAAGATACTAACTTCGCTACGAATTGGCAGCGCCTGGAGAATTCCAACAAAACTAAGTAAGTAAATCTATTCAATTTCTAGACACACGCACCTTATGCGAAACATAAATTTGAATACCAAATAAATAACTTTTATCAAGGGCATTTTCCTTTCATTCTTTAAAACTTTTCAATCCTCTAGCATTTGACTGCAAAATGAATAAAATACACAGCTAATAAACTAGCATAAACGAAATAAAGTAACACGTGTTCAATATGATGATATGTAATTCAAGCAACCAAATGTAAAGACAAGAATCCTATGGGGCATGGCAACCTCTCTGTAGTCCGCCCCTCATGACTGAGGATCGTAATCATCATTGGGTGGTCTGCATTTGGATCGGATGATCTGTCTCCAACGGCTTCTGTTCATCGCATTTCTTACAGTGTTGTGAAGCTTGACGGCTGATGAGTCCCTAATCTGATCCGTCCATAGATAAACACTTTATTGCACCATAAAAACAGAACGCAAAATGATTAAATACAACAAAAACAAAAATAAATCCATCCATCCATCTGGTTGGGGATCGGCCTCGAGAGCGTTTTCCCTGTGTTCCCAACCACGATGAGTTTTTCCAGGTTCTCATCGCGCTTCCGCATAATGTGACCGAAATATGCCAGTATGCGTTGGCGGCAAATCGTGGACAGTCTTCACTTTGAGCTGTGCTAGGATCGACACGTTGGTGCGTTTGGCTGTCCACGGTATTCTCAAAATTCGCATGGCAACCAAATTACCAGAATGGGAAAGCCGCGGTGGTATCTTCTTTTACATGGTTTACAATATTTCAAAACCAGCCTATGCGAACCAGGAATGATATATAACTGTGCATACCTGACATTTCAAAGGTACCTGGTGCGGAGGTCGAGTCGAAAAGGATCTCGTTTCACTGCCGTCTTCGTACCCTTACTCGCGTCTTTCGAAGATCCCTGCTTATCTAATTTTCATACAATCAAGATGATTTTTACAGCGCAGGCAACTTTGATTAATGCTATTCAGCCAAGTGTCTTCAAATTAGGAGTGTTTAGGTATCTAAGCATAAGGTAAGCCTTTTAGGATAAATAAATAAATATTATAAATATAAATATTGCAGGACATTCCACACATCGCCATCTAACTCCAAGATAAGTAACTAGACTTGTGTTATGGGTGCTAGACAACGGATATACTACATAAATGTACTTTTCTTTTGTAAATATATACTTATAATACATAGAAACAACCAGACCCTAGACAAATATCTAAGCATAAATACTTGTCTGAGGCGGGAATCGAACCCGCAACCCTGTGTTTGGCAGTCCGGCAAAGCGACCATTGTGCCAACTGGGTCGTTACAACTGGGTCATAAATTAAGATATATGGAGGGAAACTAAAATAAAATAAAAGATATCCTCAAGCGCCAAGGCATCGTTCCCAGAAGGCTGGCAATAATTGGCCTCTGGATGACCAGACTGACTCTTTGAGCGAAAAAGCCACCAGCCCTCCTCGTCAAGTACAAATATGATTTGACTACTGTAATTAACAAAAGCGTTCAAAACAAGTTCATCATACTTCGATACCGCTCGATTACGATCATAGTGCGTAATTTATTTGCACATTTTTATCATTACAAAGGCCAATCTGTTCATTTCACGACGAGAATGACCCAAGAGTGCTGTAGTCTTTCCAAAGCGGATTGAATTTCCGCGGCTGTCGTGAATTGAATTGTTTTCATGCTATATATTCTGAGCTGTACGTGGCAACAATGGATAGAATAGTGATGTGCTTTATCCGGAATTTTATATGTGGAACGGGGAGAATGCAGCAGTAAATTGACTCCGTTTTATATAAAAAAAATATCGGTCACACAATAATATTCTTCATCATCATCAAATTCAGTCATAGGACGTCCACTGCCCCCCGAAAACTTTCAGTGCAATCTGTCGCATGCACTCTGCGTCCAACGATTTCCCGCGATCTTAATTTAGTTGCCCATCCATCTGGTTGGAGGCCGTCTAGCGCTGCGCTTATTAATTTGTTAGCCACAGTTGACAATTACTAAAAAAGTTACCCTTATTCAAAACTGTTTTAGGAATCATAAACTAGCTAAAGCCCTCATTTACGTTTGATGCTACAAGGTCAGAAGACGATGGTGAATTTACCAGTATCATGTAGCTTTCTTTATGGAAAATTAAAACTTACAAAATATTAAGGAAGGCGATAAATGTGCCATTCTTGGATTTTTTTCTTTACATATTTAAGTTTCGTGTTTCAGTATTTTTAAAGTAATTATAATATATTGTTTGTGTTTCGTTTTTATGGTGCAAAAACTGTTAATCTATCTATGTACATTCCTAAATTTCCTCATACATTAAAATACCATCAGCATAGCATCGATCTTCCCAAATTGACAGAAATCTATAAAGGCAAAGTATATTGATAAAACAAAACCCTTCAAATACATAAGATGACATACATTAAGCTGTCTTTATTCAAACCCACCCCTAATACGACGAAGTGTTGAAACAATTTGATAATATTGTAACGTGAAACGGAAAAAATATGTTTTCCTTTTTCTTCAAGAAATGTTTACTTAAGCTTTTAGATAAGCATGTGCAGGGCGGTTGTCTGACTATACTCTATTCAACTAATCTTTATATGGAAGTCTATGGAGCGGGATTAGCCTAGTGGTAGATACCTCGACTTTCATTCCGAAGGTCGTGACTTTTGATGCATTGATGCACGGCCGGCTGGGATTCGAACCCACGACCTTCAGAATGAAAGTCGAGGTATCTACCACTAAGCTAACACCGCTCTTAAAATAGCTATCATATAATTCCGTCTCTTATTTCATTCTGCACTAGATTCCATGTCGTACATTGTGAATACCCTAATTTGTATTTCAGTATCAAAATATAATTGAAACGAGGCTTTCTAAATTGGTTAGGAATCCTTTAACAACGGTGATTTTGGAACTAATTCCCTTTGTTTTGTTAAATAAATTGTTTTAGAAATATTTTACTCAAGAAGAAACATTTTGTATTTTCTTACAAAATTGCAGTAGCTTGATGGCGATATTTGCTGTCCAATTACGGTCAAAGCTGTAATAATTTATTTAAGGTCGAATAAGCATACACTTGCGTTTTTATTCATAAAAGATAAATAAATATTGTAGGACATTCCACACATCGCCATCTAGCCCCAAGTTAAGTAACTAGACTTGTGTTATGGGTGCTAGACAACGGATATAATACTTATATACAGTTAGTTTGTAGATATATACATGTAATACATAGAAACAACCAGGCCACAGACAAATATCTAAGCATAAATACTTGTCTGAGGCGGGAATCGGACCCGCAACCCTGTGTTTGGCAGTCCGGCATGGTGACCATTGTGCCAACTGGGTCGTCAAATAATAGTTTTTTAATACGAGTACCCGGCACTTTGTCGTGACTATTAATAGCTATTAGTCCCAAATTTTAGCCCAATTCATCCATTGGCTTAGCTGTTTTTTGATAGTAAAAGCAGTTAGAACATAACATTTTATATTTATACAGGTAACCCTGTATTTATACTAGCAAGCCGTAAGGGGCTACTTCTGTGCACCTAAACAAACAACTTTTGTTCTACGACTTTTGGAAATTCAAACATTTCTTTGTAATTTTTGAGGTTAGGTTTACCTGTAAACCAGCTGTTCCATACATGGAGAGGTCATTAACCTTAAAATTTAACATTTTTTTACTTTTTATCTACAGTTCTTAGTCTGATAGACTTTTATTTTAAAAAATCTGCTGTTTTTAGAATTTACATGACCTCAAAATTTTCATTTTTTTTTTCGAATTTCCAAAAGCCCTAAACACATAAGCCCTCAACGCCTTACTAGTATAATTACCAATAACTCTGTAGTTTAAGAATTTCAAAATAAATAGCAACCCAAGGGATTTATTAAAATAAAAATACAATGAAAATTTCAGAAATGGCGTTCATAATAATAGCACTTAGAATTCAAGATGAGTTCATCAAAATAGATTTAGTCAAAATGTAATTTCGTACATCCGAATTTACCGTAGTATTTTGTATATTTACGTGAGCAGAATCCTTCATGAGGTGATGTCGTTGAATTTTTGTGGTTATTTATTTTTCCCTTTTGTGAGATGCGTCCCTTGAAAATTGAAGATGTACTATGAAAATATAATAGCATCCAGAGGAAAGAGGATCTGCTTTCCCTTCCAAAATGAATTATGTTAAATTCGCTATTTTGTTGAGGATACAAGATAGGAACATTTCTAAATAGATTTATACAAATAGGAATCTCTATGCTATTTTGGGGGGAAAATAGGCTTGTGCATTATTGTATAAAGTCTAATATAGTATCTTATAATGCTAATATGGTACCTATAAATTAGTCTAATTTCTAGGTCACAATTAACCTTTCCTATTGTCATAAACGTCAACTGTCGATTTTTGATATAATTATCGTCAAGGTAATCAATTCGCGAATGTATTTTATTTGCGGTTTCAGGTTACACTTCAAAAAAATACCCATAAAAAATATCTAGAACAACATCAGCCGATAGTGATTGATTTACCTCTAAGCTGATGTAATAATATTTTTTTATCTGATATCCGTTAAGGTCGCGGAAAGTCGTTAGACGCATTGAACATGCGACTGATTGCTCTGGAAGTATTTAGGGGAAACCTATATTCAGCAGTGGACGTCGCGTCCTGTGGCTGATATGATGAATTTCTGGAATTTCCGCATGTCAAAAAATCCATAGAGAGACGACCACGCGGCAGACCAAGACGACAATGGCAAGGCGATTTTGTATGCAATAGCTACAGATTGCGATCAATGGAAGGACACTGTATTGACGCCGTTGACTCAAGCAAGAAGAATGTATCCTTACACCGAGTTTCATCAAAATCGGTCCAGTAGTTTCAATGCCTGTTCGTTACAAAATATAAAAAATAGCATAGATGTCCAATCGACGCTCAAAAGTCCACCGTCTCCGTAACGTTTACAATCTTTTGCAATACTATTTAAACATTATAACAACGTAACCTATCAAACCCACGTTGGTTGGTGTAGCGGATGGCGGCTAATACCACTCGGCCAACAAAAGACATAGCTAACATGTTGAAAATAAAAATCAATGGAAGAAAGGTGTGGAGGCTTTTACTCAGCAGAGATACAGTGTAAGCTCTCAATAATAAATAATAATAGGCTCAGATTTAACGACGCAACTTCAACCCTTCTGAACAAACTTCCACATTAATGTTATCACTTCACTGTTAACCCACTCAAATAAAGAGAGTTGTCAGGAGGTTACTGAAGTAGGTGCAAATTTAATTAAATTAAAAATTCATAGTAAAACATACATAATACCTACTACACTCCCCGAAACAAACGAAATGAAAAATGTTTTCCAATTACACGAAGCAGCAAACTCCTCATCAATTCCAACGAAAAATATATACAGGGTTATTAGTAATCATACTAGAAAGCCGTTGAAGGCTACTTCTGTGCACCGTAACAAACAACTTTTATTCTACGACGTTTGAAAATTCGAAAAAAAAATGATAATTTTGAGGTAATGTTAATTCGAAAAATAGCTGATTATTTAAAACAAAGGTTATTCAGACTAAGAACAGTAGATAAAACTTTAAAAAATAAGTAAAATTTTAAGGTTAATGACCTCTGCGTGTAAGAAACAAGCTATTTTCAGGTAAACTTAACTTCAAAATTTCCAAAAAAATGTTGGGATTTCCAAAAGTCGTATAACAAAAGTTGTTTGTTTAGGTGCACAGAAGTAGCCCTCAACGGCTTGCTAGTATAATTACCAATAACCCTGTAGGTATATTAAATTCAATTTTCTTTCTTTAGGCAGCTAGGCAACACGAACTAAAAGGCTAATTAGTTACAAACTTGAATATCCTCCTGAGATACAATTGAAAGTGAAAGACTAAAGAATTCTAAAAAAAGTATAATATTCCTTTGCTATCTAGAATGGGGATTTAACATCTTTTTCACAAAATAACGTTTTAAACAAGATAACGTTTAAAATATTAAGATTGTTCTGCAAAATTGTTGTACGTAGATAATTGTATACATTTCTTTCTTACTTAGACCGAGGTAATCTTACCTACTTTAGTTAAACTTATAGCAAGATACGAAAACGTTTTCAAATATTTCACAAAGGATTATTTTCTGGTTTTTCCGGATGTAGATTTAAACCTTAGATACAGATTTACTCGTGATCTATAGTCTAAACACTATCCCTATAGATTATATAGGACTATTCATAAACCTCGTACTAAACTATAGTCTAAACACTATCCCTATATAATCTATAGGGATAGTGTTTAGACTATAGATCACGAGTAAATCTGTATCTAAGGTTTAAATCTACATCTCGGACTATTCTTAAACCTAGTTTTGGAATAAGGGCGTTGAAGTTTGTAATGCAAATGGCATAAAATATAAAAACTTAATAAAAAAAAAATTTTTTTTATTTAATTTTAGTATCAAATGTAACCATTTGTATAGTCATGGTAGTTATAGGTTTTATGCCACAAAAATATTTGTGCTAGTGTCATTATCCAGGTAGGAAACAGTCGACTACGTTTGTATGGAGAAAGCCCTTGGTATCCTTTCTTCTTGTGATGAGAAGATGGCTCCTGATGCTCCAGCAACCTCTACCTTTTAGTTTAAGGGCCGATAGTATTAAATTGTACATAATCTAAGTATAACAAGAATCATATCGCATAAAGCCCATCTTGATGGAAAGTTTAATAACCAGCATCTTATCAGCTTTAGTAGCTAAGCTTAACTTGTCGCTTGCTTAGCTTAACCTTTCCGTCACTTTAACTTAAGGCTATTTATGCTGCCAAACGGTACGCGCCGGAAATACAAGTCGTTTACAACTAACATTGTTGATTGTAACGAATGTGTTTTATTTTTCTCAAAAGTGCTGAGATGGAATTTTAGGTGAAATCTTTACTAATATTTTGGGGTAATTTAAGACGAGAATTCCTAGTCATTTTCAAAGTTAGACTGGTTTTAATTCTTAATTTTAGGATATCTTCAAAAGTATAAGGAATTTTTGGCTCAAATTTACACCAAAATGTCGGTAAAAATCTCACCTACAATTCCATCTCAGCACTTTTGAGAAAAACAAAACACATTTGTAACAATCAACAATGTTCACCAACGAAGGCGACCGGTGCCGGTAGTAACTATTTTAAATTTGAGATCCGTTTTCAAATCTCGTCTAAACGAACCGTTGAAAAGTATTTATGCTTTTTGAATCTTTGTTCTCCGTTTTAAAAACGCAAACTTTGAATTAGAAACACATTAACCTACATTGAAACTGCATCTTTCTTCCGCTTCTGATTTTCTTATAATTTCGTTTCGTAGAATTAAGAATTTTGTAAAGAAATTTCTCGTTAAACTTTTTGCTGTCGTTTTGTCGGGCAAGCGTAATCCTATTTGGTCCGGGATTTAAGGATTTCCTGATCGCATCGGAAGGTAATTAACTCGACATTAAACGAGAAATTATGGCGCTTTGTTTTTAAAATTATAATTTTATTAAAAACGGAACCAGTTTTACGGAACCCATTTGTAAGCCTTTGGAGGTACGAGGTGGTGTGTACCTCCAAAGGGAAGATCTTCCACCGGGCAGGTGTTATACCCGGTAGGCCGCGGCCCAACGATGTTTCGTTGGAACTTGTATATTGAGCTTATCTTCAGAAAAACTTCGCTTGCGCGATCTAGGATCTCCGATCGGCTTAGTGGCGCCATCTGTTGGTGGCGATGTGAAGTGTCGCCACATCACTCCCCCCGAAGACCGGAGGTCGATGCAGAATTCGTCTTGTTGTCTTGCCAGTGTGCCAGTTGAGTTGCGTCTCAGAGAGTCGAGACGTGTTGCTTGATGCATCCCAGTGAGTCGGGATGATGCTGTTCCAGTGAGTCGGAACAGTGAAGTCCACGGTGAGTCGGGACGTGTGAAGGGGCGTAGCACGTGAGGATCCGGTGTATCGATGGCCAGTCGATGAGATGTCGGACGTACTCAGCGTGCTGCAGGTGCCCAGTTGCGGTGTAGCCGTTGGAGGGTGAACCAGTGCTTGCGTAGTATACAGGCGTCGTGGTCCAACCGATGTGGCTGCGAGTGGTTGACTGCTGGCTGGCTGTAGGGGGTAGGTAGGAGTGGTGCGGAGGTGAAGAAGCTCATGTCGGCGAAGGTTGCGCTCGTCGTTCATATGAGGGGTCACCAGTTTGGAGGTACGGGGTGGTGTGTACCTCCAAAGGGAAGATCTTCCACCGGGCAGGTGTTATACCCGGTAGGCCGCGGCCCAACGATGTTTCGTTGGAACTTGTATATTGAGCTTATCTTCAGAAAAACTTCGCTTGCGCGATCTAGGATCTCCGATCGGCTTAGTGGCGCCATCTGTTGGTGGCGATGTGAAGTGTCGCCACAAGCCTTCGGTGATATTGTATTTGAAATATTTGAAATTACATTTTCAAAGGTTTTTATTTACACATGAAATAATTACCAAGCGTTGCGATGCTTTTTATCAGAGGTATTTTAATTAAATCGACTACGTTCCATTATATTGATACAAATACCTACAAATAAATTTTATCCGTTCTTACATATAATGTGATTTACCTATCTATACTAATATTATAAAGCTGAAGAGTTTGTTTGTTTGTTTGAACGCGCTAATCTCAGGAACTACTGGTTCGAATTGAAAAAATCTGGATAGTCCATTTATCGAGGAAGGCTATAGGCTACTTTTTATCCCGAAATTCCCACGGGATCAGGAGTTACGGGGGTGAAACCGCGGAGCGCTGCTATCTATACTAATATCATAAAGCTGAAGAGTTTGTTTGTTTGTTTGAACGCGCTAATTACAGGAACTACTGGTTCGAATTGAAAAAATATTTTTGTGTTGGATAGTCCATTTATCGAGGAAGGCTATAGGCTGCTTTTCATTTTGATATTCCCACAAGATCGGGAATTACGCGGGTGAAACCGTGGAGCGCAGCTAGTATTGTTTATACTTGAATTCCTAACTCATTTTTACACGAGGTGTGGGTTTGTTCTGTTTTGCATGCCTAACTACTTGTCCGCGGCTTTTCCTGCGTGGTTTACAGGAAAATCCTTTTCGTAATGGATACCTATACTTTACATAGACCACACTCTAAAAACTTTACGTCTCTAGAGTTAGCCAAGTCAGCGTTTGACCACTATCTCACACGATGTAGCGCGGTTACCTAGAAGATCGGTGTTGCCTTAGTAGTAGATACCTCGACTTTCATTCTGAAGGTCGTGGGTTCGAATCCCGTCCGGCCGTGCACCAATGTAAAATTAATGTGCGCTAATTGACATTGCTCTTACGGTGAAGGAAAACATCGTGATGAAACCCGCGGCTTAGTAGGCTCCAGAAGTATTGACAAGTTCTCATCTCTGGAAATGATCGACTAGGCTGAGAGGTTAGTAGGTGCTGGGCAAGCCTACTCCATTTTTGCGCAAAAAAGACTCAATTAACAAGGGTCTAATTGTGGAAAACAGCCCGTTCAAGTCTCTCTCTCTCTGTAGTCGGCCTCTCATGACTGAGGATCGTGGTCATCATTAGGTGGTCTGCATTTGGATCGAATGATCTGTCTCCAAGGGCTTCTGTTCATTGCAAGTATACGCTCATGATTTAAAGACTCCTAAATAAACGTGATCCTTTGAGAGACACAAGGTAAGAAAGTCCTTATTAGTCTTAACTGACTATAGATGCTATCAACATCCACAACAAACTCCAAGATCATATCTAGTACTTTTTGAATCACTATCTTTTACGAAGCATCAGCGTGGTAGATAGGTATTACAAAATTATCTAAAAGAATACCTCTACGGCCTCCATTCGAGCCGACCGAGACAATGCGGACGACAAGCGACGACGTGATTCGTGTTAGTAAGTTCTCTACCATTAACTTTAACGATATCGTTTAATGGCGATTAAAGAGAAAATAGGTATTTTAAAGACTTACCTAATGAAGTTTCTCGATTTTTATAGAAAAAGTTCTAGTAAGAAAGTGTAGGTAAGTTTCACAGCATTTACTAGGTTTTCTAAAAGCTCTGAGGTCATGTTTTTACATCTTGCGTTTTATAGCGAACATGGGACTACTTCCAGCAAAATTACAAACTCTACTTTGCTATACCTAGATTTAGTTGTGTCAGTAGCAACTGGACAGATCCGCAATTGGACAGATTCGCAACTGAACAGATTCGTAACTGGACAAATTCTCAACTGGACGAAAAACATTTGTTTATACATTTTTGACAGAAGGCTAAAATCGAGCCTCAAATGTAAAGAAAGTCAACTAAGCTGAGAGTAACCCTCTCAGCTTAGCAACTGGACAGATCCGCAATTGGACAGATTCGCAACTGAACAGATTCGTAACTGGACAAATTCTCAACTGGACGGAAAACATTTGTTTATACATTTTTGACAGAAGGCTAAAATCGAGCCTCAAATGTAAAGAAAGTCAACTAAGCTGAGAGGGTTAGTAGGTTCAGGGCAAGCCTATTCCATCCACACGCAATTAGAATCAAATTAAAAAGGTATATTTGATTAACAGCCCGTATACAAGTATAAGTTCTTTCGTCTTAGTTAGATGATGCGGCAAATAGACTTCAGAGCTTTGTCTGTGGGACTACTTTTATGATACGGACTCTATTGCCTATGCACAATGCAATCGCAAAGTAAAATGAATGACAATTTAATCCAAGAAACACAACTTAGTTTACTAAATCGGTAAATCAGTGTACTTAGGCCCTTTTTTTTTAAATTATGCTTTGATAGAATATGAATCCCTTAGCAGTGGTAAGTATAGGTTCTAGTATTTTTTATTTTATTGACGATTATTTTAATTTTTGTTTTGTTGAGTTATTGGTAGCTATTAGCTATGTAGGTGCATAAAGTATACCCAAAATTGATGTTTAATAATGGTTTGATTTGTCAGGTGAATTCCCTCAGGTGAATGAAGTCAACTACACCGTGTTTTACATAAAATATTTTTAACAGTTTTCTCATTATTTTTCCTAATTATTAAGGTAAAGTTTCACGAGTTTTCATTAGGGTGCTATGTGACCAAAATTATATAAAATGTGTCGTTATAACTTATAATGACTTGCCAGCTTCGTTTTCCTTCTTATAAATGTTTTAATAGACCAATTAAAACCTCATAAAAATATAAGGCGACGGAATTATTCGTCATAATTGTTCTTCGAAACAAAGTTGACATATTAAAACATGCAATACACCTACTTATCATTGTGTAATTTAAAATTAACAACATAGTACGAGAGCTCTTTAAGAACGACGTTCATCAAGCTGGCCAATGGATGAAAAGTATTTTATATCAAATAAGATAGGTCCATAAATATATTGCAAATGGGTTGCTTAAAAAAATTCAATCCCGAATCATATTTTTTTTTGTTATTAGACTTTTTTCTGGTTTGGTCAATAGACAAATACCGTACCAATGAAATACATAATCTTTATTTTAACTTAACTTTATTTCATTAAATAGCCCAGTGCAAATGACAAGTATCGATTTACCTGCCTACCCATGATTTGTGACGGGAAAAAATAGTCAATTTAACGTTTGCATATTCTATAGGCTTAATACTTTCTATTGGTATGGAATTTGTCTCTTATAGTGAAAATTTTAATTGTTAATCTATCCATATAAAATGCTTTGTCTATACATATAAAATTCTTTGTCTTGAATGAGTGACTGACGGATCAACACACAGCCTAAACCGCTGATCGTAGAGAACTGAAACCTGGAGGGTGTGTTCTTTGTGTGACGTAGGCATTCGATAAGAAAGGATTTTCCGAAATTCTACCCCTAAGGGGGTGAAAGGGGGGGGGCAAAGTTTGTATGGGATAACGTGATTTCTTGGTCCAGTCTACTTCAAATTTTTGACTTCTACGCGGACTAGCCTTTCTAGACTGAAATTTTTTTGACAACCCATTTGCAATATATTTATTGACCTATTTAATTGATTAAAAATATTTTTCATACATTAAATAGCTCGATGAAGGTCGTTCTTAAAGGGATCTCGGACTAACACTATTTTCTACGCATACCTTGCAATTAAATACCTAGTACTGAGACCGTTTATATAAACGGTCTCAGTACTACAAAACAAAATCAAAATTTAAATTGTTAATTAATCATACGCAATATATTTATTGACCTATTTAATTGAATAAAAAATACTTTTCATACATTAAACAGCTCGATGAAGGTCGTTCTTAAAGGGATCTCGGACTAACACTATTTTCTACGCATACCTTGCAATTAAATACCTAGTACTGAGACCGTTTATATAAACTTAATTGTACCTTATGAGTTTCTGATAACATCGACATAGCGGGCAGTAACTGTTTATACTTCTGTTTGAAATGACGCTGAAAGCACTATAGTTATAGCCATTGAATTAAGTCACTAAACCTAATATACCAAAGTTAAGGCTGGGGACTTTAGGTCGGGGAGACGAATTGAAAGACGCGGTTTTTTGTTTTTAAATTTTGAATGTTTTCGAATATTGTTATTATCATTTATTTATTTTTGTTTGTGTCTTTGGTATTTAATGTTTAAAAAACAAAGATAAGATAATTTACGGTTTTGACGTGTTTTTTTTAAACAGGTTAGAACACCTTACTGCGAGTTTTTTCGTCCAGCAAACGCTCCTATCACATTTGCATTATCGAGAAATTTTTACAGAAAGTGAAAGCTTCGCATTACGTCTGCTAGGAGCGCTTTTCAATTTTTCATACAATATTCGCATTTACGTAAATGTGATAGCACGTAGCGTTTGCTATACGAAAAAGATCGCACAACTAGCTCGGATGTGACGTCATATAATTTTTAAAGAATATTGCTTGTTCAAACTCTTTGGGTTA
Source organism: Idaea straminata (assembly GCA_951213275.1). NCBI lineage: Eukaryota > Metazoa > Arthropoda > Insecta > Lepidoptera > Geometridae > Idaea > Idaea straminata. The sequence goes on from OX577862.1 coordinate 4,032,147, forward strand.
TTTTTATTCTTTGGGTTTAGTCTAAACAAGACATTTGATATTTTTATTGCGGCTGCATCGCTAATTATATAGCCTTTTCTTTTTTTGAACTAGGTTAGGTAAGTAAGTTAACACAAAATATAGACAATTAGCTGCGTCCTGCGGTTTTACCCGCGTAAAAAAATATCTATAATAGGTAGTACCTATAGAATACTCCAGTCCAAATAAAAACTTCGAGAACCACAGATCAAAGTAATTTCAGATACTTTCTCGCAATATGTGCCATCTAATAAAGAAGTTTCGTTTCTCAGACCACATTGTCCACTCTTCTTCTTTTGCCTTGTCTCAATAACTTGGGGTTGGTGTAGTAGTCTTCTTCAACCATTCACTTCTATTAGCCGTAATCATATATTCACATTTTGATTGTCAGACACTTATAAATAATAATATTTTCTCTGATATTGTAATAAATTGGAGTTAATTGTCATAATGGAACGTCTGAATCATTCCAGACGTAAGCTGAAACCATATGTCTTTAGACGACAAAATTTACAAATGTAACATGGGAATCTGTAGACATGGGCGTCTGTCGAAATAGGAATCTGTAGTATTAGAAATCTGTAGAATTGGCAATCTACAGACGTGGGAAAAAGCTAATTAGCTATTACAATGGATTGTTGTTTACGATGTAGAGTGTAATTACCTAAGCAATAGCTAAAATGTGTGATATGCGAAAAAAACATGGACCTAGACTGTGCTAATATCATCTATAAAAGTTATGCCTTATTTGATAGTGCTGCTAAAAATACCTGAAAATGCAGAGATTGAGTTACCACACCTAGTATCAAAAAATATCCCAAAAAAGGAAGTAAAACCAACGTCTCCAATTAATGACGTAATCAGAACAAGATACACTTACAAAAAGTTTCCGAAGTGATATCTTGTTGGCCGAGCCTGTGGGCTAGAAGCTTGCCAAAGACCTTCGCTAAACGAAACTATCTGTCTATCTATCTATCATCCATAGCTATCTATCTATCTATCTGAAGTGTTATGAACTTGTTTGATATTAGTTGTTTTTGACTGGTTGTCATTCGTTGTCGAGCTAGACTACTAAATGCAAATTATAAGATACTAATATGTTTCTATTGGTAAACACCATACTATCCTTTAATACACTAATTCCTAAGTTTATAAAATCTCCTTACTCAATATTTTCATCAGCGCTGCATGCAATCTTGTTTCATTTTTAAAGTTCCATACCTGAAAAGGTAAAAAGGTCTGTTCTGTCCGTGTGTCACCACCGATTTTCTCAGTAACGGATAAACTTAGCAAGTTGGAATTTATACCAGAAACTATATGAGGTCTATAGTCTCTACCATTTTCATTAAAATATAGATCTCATCATGGTCATGGTCATGACGACCAGTCTTCTCACGGTTTATCAGGTCTTACCACATTGTTAAAATTTCTGGATATTTGGACAAAATTTCAAGATATTTTCACTTTAATGCCAAGGACACAAATTAATATCTATCTTCTATATATATATATATATATATTATATCTTATATATAAAAATGAATCGCAAAATGTGTTGGTAAGCGCATCACGCCTAAACGGCTGGACCGATTTCGCTAATTCTTTTTTTGTTGCATTTGTTATTGTTAGGAGAAGGTTCTTATGAAAGAAAAAAATTGGAAAGTTGTGCAGAAAGTTTTACGCGAGTGAAGCCGCGGGGCGCAGCTAGTATCTAATAAATGCAATAGTTTCTACCATTTTAGTGAAAATGATAAAGACTATAGACATGTTCATGGTCATGACGACCAGTCTTCTTACGGTTTATCAGGTCTTACCACATTGTTAAAATTTCTGGATTATTTATAAAATTTCAAGATATTTTCACTTTAATGCCAAGGACACAAATTAATGTATCTAATAAATGCAATAGTCTCTACCATTTTAGTGAAAATGATAAAGACTATAGACATGTTCATGGTCATGACGACCAGTCTTCTTACGGTTTATCAGGTCTTACCACATTGTTAAAATTTCTGGATTATTTATAAAATTTCAAGATATTTTCACTTTAATGCCAAGGACACAAAATAATATATCTAATAAATGCAATAGTCTCTACCATTTTAGTGAAAATGATAAAGACTATAGACATGTTCATGGTCATGACGACCAGTCTTCTTACGGTTTATCAGGTCTTACCACATTGTTAAAATTTCTGGATATTTGGACACAAGATATTTTCACTTAAATGCCAAGGACACAAATTAATATGCTCGCGAGTATACAACAAAATACTAAAAGAGTTATTGTGTGTAAAAAATATCTCCGTCGTTGCTCTCCAAGAACCCGAGATAAGAGCGCAGTCAATTTAATGTGATCATTCAAACGAAAATATAATATTAGAGTGGTTTTTTGTTATCTTTGCAATGAGACAAAGCTCTGATTACTTTTTCAACTTTTACTGTGTCATTGTTTTTATTCTGTTTTGTAGCTGCAAGGTGTTTTTTTAATAATTTCAGACTTTATACTTTTTTACGTCGGGTTTTTTTATAAATTGGTCAGCAGCTGTTCACTATCTTACCTGATTGTAACTGACGATGCGGTCTAAGATGTAGCATGCTTACCAGGTAGATATCTATACATTTGTGACTTCAAGATTCCCAAAAAAGCGGGGACCTTCGAGGGACACTAGCAAAGATAGGAAGACAGTCAGTGAAACTTTTCAGACACGTCTACCATGATTCTGGGGCATAAATATTTAAACTTCTTTTAAAAACATTAAGAACGCTTTCACTTGAAAATCTGAATATCTTTGAGTATGAGCAATATTACTATAAAATGCTTTTTCCCGAACGACTGACTGACTGACTGATGGATCAATGCACAGCCTAAACCGCTGATCGTAGAGACTTGAAACTTGGCGAGTGTGTTTTTTGTATGATGTAGGTATCTGATAAGAAAGGATTTTCCGAAATTCTGCCCTTAAGGGGTTGAAAAGAGGGGCAAAATTTGTATGGGACAATGTGATTCCTGGGTCCAATCTACTAATTCCACGTGGACGAAGTCGCAGGCAAATGCTAGTCTACTATAAATCAATTATAAAATACTCATCAAGAAAGCTCTGAAACTGCAAGGGCTACGAGTCTAATTCGTTTTAAGATGTAGGCGAGCACTAAGAAACGATTTTTGGACATTTGACGTCTAAAGGGGGGGGGGGGGAACTGCTAATAAAGTTTGTAGTTCTGTCAATAATAATTATATAGGGACACTAACGCGAGAAAATCCGCGGTGCAAAACTAGTTTATATATAATAAAATGTTTTATTTACGAATACCCATGGTCACCATGCCGGACTGCTTTGTCGACCCAGTTGGCACAATGGTCAACAATGCCGGACTGCCAAACACAGGGTTGCGGGTTCGATTCCCGCCTCAGACATGTATTTGTGCTTAGATATTTGACTGTGGTCTGGTTGTTTCTATATATTATATGTATATATTTACAAAAGAAAAGTATAAAAGTAGTAAATATACTACTTTTATACTTTTCTTTTGTAAAGGGTGCTAGATAACGAATACGTTATCTAGCACCCTTAACACAAGTCTAGTTACTTAGCTTGGGGCTAGATGGCGATGTGTGGAATGTCCAGCAATATTTATTTATTTATTTTTAAAATAAATTTGCGTCATATTTATGTATAGGTGTGTGTTTAACAAGGCTACTGGTACACATATTTTCCCTTTTACTATTATGGTTCCACTATCACACAATATCTTCATAAATAGTTACACAATAACAGCTATAGTAAACACAATAATTAAATTTAATGCCCTGAAGGGTGCGGTGTAGAACGTAGGTGTGTTTTACAATTATTGCCTTAACACGCGATATGTCAACGTTTTAGGTTGTCTACCACATAACTGTGGGTGGAGTGCGAGTTTTTTCGTATTACAAACGTCACTATCACGTTAACGAGAAAGTTTCTCGTTTACAATAACGTCAACCGGTAGTACTCTATGGGTTTTGGGTCTATATCGTAGTTCTCGTTGACCTAGAATCACGAAATTTGGCAAAAAGCAAGATCTTACAGCACAAATAAAGGAAAGATTCCAGAATTAAAAAATTTGAAAATTAATTGGTGTCCCCATACAAACAAAGTTAAACCAATTTAACTTGACCCTTACATTGTATGGGCGCTCAAACGAAATAGGGGTGAAGTAAAATTGATAACTACCATACCACTGCAAGGGTAAAGAAAGATAGTTGAAACTAATGTACGGAACCCTCGGCGCGCGAGTACGACTCGCACTTGACCGGTTTTTTTGTAACTTTTCGTCCAAAAAGTGAATGGATAGTGTGTATGCCAGTCAGTAAGTACCTACATTTAATATAAATATAAAGAAAAGGGTTTCCGACGAAACTGTAACAAATTGAAATGAAACAGGTAACATCTGCAGCATATAAACAACAATAAAATTTCTTTAGGTACAGTCAGCGACATATTTACAGACCCACCGTAGAGTGAAAGGCTCATCCAGTGTTAGGAAGTTTTTAAATTAAAAACTGGCTAACGGATAAGACGTTTTACAGTCGGAGTATATGTCCCAAAGCGACCACAGATTTTTGAATCATATCAGCCACAGGACGTCCACTGCAGAACATAGGCCTCCCCCAAAGACTTCCAGAGCAATCGGTCGCATGCTCTCTGTGTCTAACGACTTCCCGCGACCCGGGCATGTGGCTCGTAGAACTGATGGCCGTTAAGGCCGAAAAGTCTTAGATTGGAGATTGGAGAAAGCACAGCACGGGACGGCTTCCGACTGGATGGGTTTTTGAATACGTAAATAAAATTCAAATGTATAATTTGACTTACTATAAATTATTCATTGATCTTAATGATTATGATTGTAAAATTGAAATGACATAGATTTTGACATCTTCTTCTATACATAAAAAATGCTTTGTCCTGAATGACTGACTGACTGTCGGATCAACGCACAGCCTAAACCGCTGATCGTAGAGACCTGAAACTTGGAGGGTGTGTTCTTTGTATGACGTAGGCATCCGAAAAGAGATTTTCGAAATTCTATCACTTTGAGGGTGAAAAATTGGGGCAAAGTTTGTATGGGACAACGTGATTCCTTGGTCTAATCTACAAGTTTTACGCACGAAGTCGCGGGCAAAAGCTAAGTATTTGATTTATTTGAAGTATTTGAGCTCTAAATTTGCAATTTGAACGCAAAATATACTTGAATTTGCCCTCATCTCACCTGATAGGAAGCGACCATGAGGCTGAAAATATAGTATGCTTGCCTAAAGAACGGATTATCTGGACATCTTAATGGAATGCGACGACTCACTTGGCACCATGACTTTAACAGGAAATGGTGTTAGAAGCCGCCAGTCAAGGCCGACCGTACCGCTTAATTGTCTGCTTTTTAATGCCTCTATTCAAATGATTTTTCAACTCAAGCAGGGCTTTAAAGTCCTCAAACTGAAACTAAAGCATGACCCTTAAGTTTTCCTTGAGTTCAACACATTTCATTAATAACTACATATTTATGAACTCCACAATGGGACTGCACATTTTTACCTGATTGTACCTACACATATCTTTCTTCAAGTGCTTTGTTTTTTTTTTCGATCATCTTTTATTTCTTTTCCCTGTGGTCTTTTGTTATTTTTCACGACTGTACTTTGTGCAGTTGCTAATCAGTCCAGTTGCAAATCTGTCCAGTTGCTACTGTGCCCGTAAATAGACTGTACGTTCTCGTATATCTAAAATTTTCAAAGCCCAACTGTAACAAAACATTTCCTTTCAATATATACGTAGGAACGGATGTCATGTAAAACGAAGTACGTATTCCCGAAGGTTTATCGTGTTCCGTTCCCGATAAATAAAGTTAAAAGGGTAAGGTCTACCTTAGGGAGTCAAGACTTGGTTTACTTCATCAAACACCGCAATTTTTTTCTACCAAAATTTAATGTTACCTTAACCTCTTATAATTTAAACTTCATCAAGTCGCGAGGAAAGCGTGCTACATCTTAGAACGCAGCATCACCTACTATCAGACAGGTGTAACACTGACCTATCATTGAAAAAAAGCAAGGCTAACATTATTGTAAAAGAATCCTGTTAATCCACTCTCGCTGACTACAAAGACGTGGCCTTAAAATTTGGCGCGAAAACTACGTCGCGTCGCGCTTTCGCCGGAAGTATGATTTTACAGTTTATGAGCACCCGTCCACAATGCGTTGGTACACCTACCACAGGACAGCAGACCACGAGAAAAACACTCCAAATACTTTAAGTTTATTTATTTTTCAGTTGCAATCCACCAAAATCGTCGTTCTCCCTTAAGCGTTCGAAATCGAATCCCCGTTTTTTTGCCCGATCTTTGTGGTAGGACAAAACCCAGCTCACTGATTGGCGGACGACATCGCATGATGTCGTGACGTCAACCAATCATTGAGCGACCCTATGTTCCCGCCACAAATTCCGCCAATCACGTTAACTATCCAATCTGGTGTTGCCGTGATTAAATAGCAAACATGATTTATACAAACCATAGATTAAAAATATTATTTATAACAAAACAAACTCAAAACTAAGCATTACATTACATTTTCTTACATAGAATAATTGCTAAAATTAATTGAACCTAACAATCGACCGTCCTGACAACGTGTGCGTCCCCGCACACGACACCAGGTGGTAACCACAATAACCTAACAATGGCACACCCTAAATTTTATTTGCTAATAATTAATTCTAAATGTACAGTAACACTTTGCAAACACTAGAAATCGATCTTAAAAATGCCTGGTATTAATTTTTTTTTCTAAGATTACCTTGAATTTCATAATATTAACCATCTACTTAAATATTATTAATTATACTTTATATTTATAATACACCAGCTAACCTGATCGAAACAGGTACAAATTACAATATTACACTTGAACATATCAAGATGAATAAGATATTACACTAACAACCAATCTTTATCGAAACAGATTAAGGTAACTCTAACATAAATTATATAAATAATGCAAATAATAAAGAAAGATAGTTATCATATTAATCTACAGCATAACGAAACTAACTCGATTTGTTGAAATTGAATTTAGTGAACTAAGATGATCGATTCATTGAACTAATCATTAAAACCAAATCGCGACCGATCGATTATGTCGCAACTTATATAAGTAAATCAAACGAGTATTCTGAACGATCGATTAATCAGAATACCTTAATTCCCTGAACGATCGATTAATCAGGGTGCCCTAACTTCCTGAACGATCGATTAATCAGGATGCCTATCGACGCCGATCCGAGCCGATCGATTAATGCTCGTGATGGCAGCCGAAGGCCTTGCTATGACACTTGTTACACCAAGCCGCGAACCGATCGATTCTCGCGTACTTGATCTGTAACGGAAACAAATAACACTCTGTAGTATAGATAAAGGTATTAATCATTATAACGAATCTAAATTCTCATTCTAATTCGAATTATCATCATCATCGCTTTCAATACTATTGTTACTTTCAACCTCCAGAGAGGCCACATGTATCCACGGTTTCATGCGATCAGCAGCAACGGTAGTTGACCGTCTACTTTCTGTATCGATTAACCCACGTATTGGGGCTACAATATAGCGATCATTGCCTAAAACTTTGCTAACACGATACGGTCCTACGAAAGAGGGCATTAATTTCTTGCTCTGTCCGTCATTGTTGAAACTTGTTTTTGTTATTTTAACTAGATCTCCTTCATTATAGATACGGGAAGGTTTCCTGCCCTTGTCGTACCTGTCCTTTTGCTTGGCCTGTTCCTGATCTATCCTAGCTTTAACAATATCGCGTATTTGGCTCAAGTCTTCCATGTTACGTGCACTAGAAGTAACGTCATTAAGCATGGGGTTAATTTCGCTGTTCATAAGGGTTCCGAACAGCACCTCAGATGGTGTCCTACCTATAGTTTTCTGGTAAGTGTTGTTCAGTCCCCATTGTATGCGTCCTAAGTGGGTATCCCAACTTTTCTCGCCATGTTTAACACTCAATGCCTTCAGAGAGTCCAACACTGTGCGGTTATACCGCTCTACTTGGCCGTTAGACCTGGGGCTAGCGACTGCATTTAAGATGTGCTTTATTCCTCTATCAAGGCAAAAGCGTTTAAACATGTGCGAGGTGAAACAACTATCCCGGTCACTAACAAGTCTGTCAGGGTTTCTAAATATACTAAAAATATCATCTAACACCTTAACTACATTTTGGGTATTGGTATTCCTGACTGGTTTGAGAAAACAGAATTTAGTGAAGCCGTCAACGATCACCAGCAAATGCGTAAAACCTTTATTCGACTTTACAAAGGGTCCAAGGTGGTCCACATGAAGAGTGTGAAAAGGAATTTGTACTTTCTCAATAGGGTGCAGTAGCCCTTCGTGAGCGCCTGAATTGTTTTTCGCGTACGCGCATTCAATACAGGCGCCCACGTACTTTTTGACGAATCTGGACATCTTGGGGAAGTAATAATTGCTTCGAATTCGTTCTAGTGTCTTTTCTACACCAAAATGTCCAATGTCGTCGTGGTTGAGTTTGCACACCTGCCACCTGGCGCCCTTTGGTACCACCCACCTAATTTTTTCTTCATCTCCATCCAAACAACGAAACAGACGATTATCCCTGATGACATAATTCTGTCTTATATACTTTAGTCCCTTCTCATCTAAGTCACTTTTTAAAATGTCCATTATTCTACAAAGCTCTGTATCTCCTAACTGTAACGTGTGAAGCCAATCTTCGCTACTTATAGACATTACCGCCGGGAACTGATCCTCAAGATATTCCGCTGGTTCCACAGGATTACGAGATAATGCGTCAACGTGGCTCATTTTGACTCCAGCCCTATACTCGATAGAACAATTGAACTCTTGAAGTGTTAGCCACCAGCGGGCTATCCTCGGTATTAAATCTCGTTTTGAAAATGTGGAACGCAATGCACTGCAGTCGGTTACAATCCTGAATTCCTTTCCTAATAGATAGACCCTAAATTTACGAAGCGAGCATACCACAGCTAGTGTCTCCAGTTCGTAAGAGTGGAAGTTTTTTTCTTCAGGAGAAGTCTGCCGACTGTAAAATGCTACCGGATGAAAATTCTCGTTGTTTTGCATCCGTTGCAAAAGGATACCGCCGATCCCCAACCTGCTGGCGTCTGTATGTAATTCTAATTCAGCCGAAGGATGATATATGGCAAGAACTGGCCTATCAACCAAGATCGACTTTAAACTGTCAAACGCTCGTTCCTGATCTTCATTCCACTGCCATGCTACGTCCTTTTTCAAAAGTTTACTGAGAGGGAACGAAATTTGGGCAAAGTTCTCAATAAATTTTCGGAAGTAGCTGGCTAAGCCAAGAAACTGCCTTACATTATGTACATTCTGGGGACGAGGAAAATCAACAACGCTAGCAATCTTCTTTTCACCCGGCCTAATACCGCTGGCACTAATCTCATAGCCTAGATAATCTACCTTGTCCCGCAGAAACTCGCATTTTGAAAGATTCAATGTGAGATTCGCTCTTTCAAACATCTGCAACACTTCTTCAAGGCGCTCAAGACACTGGGCGTAGTCCTTACCGTAGATAAGTACATCATCAATGTACGCGGTAGCCTTATCAAACCGAGCCGGACCAAGAATCGTGTTTATCATGCGTTGGAAAACCGCTGGCGCATTCGCCAGTCCGAACGGCATACGGTTGAACTCGTATTGGCCGTCCGGCGTAACGAATGACGTCAGATGTTTGCTTCGTTCAGAGATCGGCACCTGGTAATAGCCAGATGCGAGATCAAGGACTACAAAACACGATTGACCCGCGAGACGTGCTATCTCATCCTCAATGATTGGCATTGGATACCGTTCTTTAATTGTCACTGAATTTAACATACGGTAATCAACGCACAACCTTGAGGTGCCATCCTTCTTGCGTACAAGGATTATGGGACTTGCGTAATCTGAAATCGATTCTCGAATCACACCAGCGCCTAACATATCTCCAACCATCGAGCGTACTTTCTCCCTTTCGTGGTGCGACAACCTGTATGGACGGTAAACGACAGGACACTGACTATTGAGCTCTATACTCATCTCAGTGACACCCGTACAACCTAAATCTTTCAGAGAGGAGGCAAAGCGATGCCGATATTTCCTTAACATCTCCATCAGAGTTTCCCGAACGCCGGCTGGCACTCCCTCACCCACATGCACTTGAGTTTCATCTAACTCCTTCCTACTACACGTCTCAACTAGCGATGGCGGTCCTTCCACTACTCGACTAACAACGTCGACGTTCTCCGCACGACAGAAGACTTGCCTAGCCGAAATGCGACAAAATTCTGAAAATGGCACGACCAGTACACTAATGTATCCGTTTACCGATCGATGCAGACCACCAGTGATGAAATACTGCTCATTCGGTTTTCCGGCTACACTACTTTTCAACAGCACGTCACCATCAAACTTCGATTGATTCCTAACCCTAACAGATGCTGCACCGTAGATCTCGATCGTATTGGCTGGGTAAAACGTCAATAAAGCGTTGTTTACATCAACAAGTTCGGAGGTAGGCAACTCGTCCCCTAAATTGCAAGGAAGGAACTGCAATGTATTCTTATCCTTGTAGACCGATATATGAGACTGTTCTGTGAACGTCCGTCCCACAAGAACAGGGATATCTAACCAATGATCCTCCACAACCTTGAACACTACGCTAGCTTCCACTCCATCGACATTAACGTCAAGAATTAGGTTACCTAGCGATTGAACTAGACCGTTACCAAATCCTCTCATAGTGTTACGGTCGTTATCGTGAGACAGTCCTAGTTCCCTAGCAGTTGATTCCCTAATAATCGATGCATAGCTACCAAAATCTATGAACGCTTTCACCTCAGTATCATTAACCTTAATATATTTAAAATATTTAGTACCTTGGGTGTCGATACTATTTACATCTTGTCTGAAGTCGATTCGCATAGTTTTCTGCACTGCACCAGTAGTGCTCTCTTGTGCTTTGTCATTTGACTTAACGAAACACTTATCCGCAACGTGACCAACTTTGTTACATCGTATACATTTAAGTAGCGGCTTGGGACAGTGCAAGAAACTATGGCCCCGTTCCTTGCAGTTATAACACCCGGTAATATTATGGCCTGGTCTGTTGCCAGCTTTAGGGTTTCCTGTGTAAGGAACAACCGAATTATCGAAATTTCTATTCCTAGCGTAAGATCGATCTGTCTGAGTAGGCTGATTATAATCCCTGTTACTAATCAAGTACTGTAATAATTGGTCGGGATGGGTACAACGTAATGCCAGGGCACCTGACTTAAGCGTTTTATCTGTAATACCGTGTATTATGCACTCTGCCGCGCGCGTACCTACTATTTCACATCGATTCACCAAACTCAACTTCTCATAATAATACACTTCTATGGACTCATTGTACCTACTTTTCCTCTTAATCATATCCTCTAAAGCCTGGCCGTAGTTCTGTTCACATGGAAATGCACTCAACAACTTCTCTTGCCACTCTGGCCATGTGAACAGAATATCTAAGCTTTCGTACCAGGTTTGAGCTAGACCTTGTAACTTTTGCATAGCAAAATGCGTCGTTGTTCTTTCATCCCATCCGTAAACCGAAGCGCACTCATTCACCTTTTTCAACCACACATCCATTCTTTGATTTTTAGATGAAGGATCAAAATTTGGCAATATATTTTTATGATCAATTTTCTGCAGTGGTTGTGGTGCACCATGGTTCACGGATGGCAATGCTAGACCGTCTCGCAAATGTTTAAATATATCGAATAAGTCTTTCTTAGAAATAGTAGGGCTACATGACCTGTCAATCCGTTGCTCGCCGTCGCGTTGCCGTGATCCTCTCGCAACCCGTCGCTTTGCATCCCGCCGCTCTGCATCCCGACGCTCTGCATACCGGCGCTCTGCGTACCGGCGCTCTGCATCCCGGCGCGTGGCTGACTCGGAGGTGCTTTGACGACGGTTATCCTCTTCTGGCTGGCTAACCCTGCGCGATGAGGCACGTAGATCTTCAGCAAGGCGCAAGCGGTGACGTCCTCGTCGCACTTCTTCCTCCAGCAACCGCAGTCGTTCGAAATCCAGGTCAGCGTCCAACTCTGGCCGGTGTCGACTGTTGCTACGGTCCCGCAGGTGACTACGGCTCCGCGCGGACGATAGAGCCTGCCGGCGGTCCGGAGTCACAAGTCTTCGTCGTCGGCTTGGAGGTTCCGACATTGTCTGAAAGCTTACAACCAAGGATTTGAGAACCACATGGTTTAGTTTTTATTCGCCACAAATGACTAAAAACAACAAATGCAGTTTATTGAGGGGCTAACGCAAAATGTAATGTATTTGTGCCATTATGTTACCCTTTTGTCTTTTAAAGTGCAAAATGTTCACATCACAAATAAAAATGTTCTGATGTAGATATTTTTATTTGACCCTCAATGCGTAAAACATCTACTGTGTACGTACTATCTACAATACGATGAAACGACAGTGCAAGTATAAAGAAAAAGTTAAATGTGACGGTACATTTTGTCTATTTACCATTACTACCACGCTATCAGGTCACAGATTCAACATTGCTATTTATTTAGAGTAATCAGGCGTTTTCGTTGATTTTACACCATTTATTTCGATTTAATTTGTCTGACCATCAATCGGGATCTGAACCCAGTTGATATACAATAATTTATGCAAAAATATGTTAGTCCGTTATATGAACAATCAATAAATTGAAATTAAAACAATGTAATGGCTTATAGGGTTCAATTAGTTGACATGAAACACTAGGTAGGTACTCATTTTCCAACCAGAAAGCAAAATTATGTTTGACACATTCTTTGATTTTAGACTTCTAGTAAGGATTGAAATTTAGGAGAAACTAAGAATTAACTTTCAAAATAAATAACGATCACTTCAAATATGGACTTAACTTTATTATTTGGGCGTGTACTTACGTTTTAACTGTTCTTGTCACTTCTGAAATATGAGCACCCGTCCACAATGCGTTGGTACACCTACCACAGGACAGCAGACCACGAGAAAAACACTCCAAATACTTTAAGTTGATTTATTTTTCAGTTGCAATCCACCAAAATCGTCGTTCTCCCTTAAGCGTTCGAAATCGAATCCCCGTTTTTTTGCCCGATCTTTGTGGTAGGACAAAACCCAGCTCACTGATTGGCGGACGACATCGCATGATGTCGTGACGTCAACCAATCATTGAGCGACCCTATGTTCCCGCCACAAATTCCGCCAATCACGTTAACTATCCAATCTGGTGTTGCCGTGATTAAATAGCAAACATGATTTATACAAACCATAGATTAAAAATATTATTTATAACAAAACAAACTCAAAACTAAGCATTACATTACATTTTCTTACATAGAATAATTGCTAAAATTAATTGAACCTAACAAGTTTTATTTCATTCTTCTGATAGACAACTATACTATATTTGTAGGTATTGAACGCACCTTTTCAAATATCTATTTTTTGAAAAAAATATTCTTAAATTAATATAGGTCAAGGGCAACAATGAAAAAGACCAAAATGACGCCAGTAGCATTTCAAGCCTACACAAATGCGTCAATTCAGTGTGAGTGTTTAAAAAGAAAAATAGATTCGATTGTCGGTATTGAATACCTAAAACTGCGGTCCGAATTTAAAACGGGCGGTCAATTTTACTCACATAACTTTTATCAAGCTTGACGTAAAACATAATTCCAAGAATATACGTTTAAAGGAAATACGGTTAAGCTGAGTGTAGACTAGAGCATTTCCCCAAGCATTAAATAATAAATATTGCAGGAAAATCCACACAGCCCCAACTAGCCCCAAGCTAAGCAATTAGGCTTATGTTATGGTAGCTAGACAATGGATAGAATACATGTCATACTTTTCTTTTGATATATTGATAATGGATACAGAAACACCCAAACCAAAAACAAACACAAAAATATTTGTTTGATGAGGAAATTCAACTTCTATGTCACAATAATGAAACGTTCTTACGAATGGCAAATGCAAAGCAAATGTTCAAAGTGTTCTAAATTTAAAAACAGCGAATGCTCAACCGTTAGCTCGATGCCTCGATGTTCTGTTACTACCAAATACTAGTCTATACCCACCTTTATACGTTTTTAAAATGAAGAGAGAATTTGGTAAGTATAAAGTAAATAAAGAACAATAAAATTGTAGGCTTCCTTTTTAAATGTTACCTTTTTGAACCTTTTTATGGAACGTGTTTCGAATTTTCTTTTTTATTGAACGCGTTTTTGGCTTTGAACGTTTTACAACTGAGAGCTGAGAGGCGAATGAGGCATAATATTTTTTTTACCTTTATGATCTGTTTTGATAACATTTAGCACATCACAAAAATATACCAGGTCCTTTTTCAAAAATCAACAAAGTATGAAACGACGTCATGTACTCAACGTAGGTACTTTTTGTGTATGTAGTGATGAAAACTCAGCCTGGTTAAAATATTCGTGTTATTGTTTTTAAATAATAGATAAGTGCGACGTTATAATCCTAATCCTAACGAATCTATACTAATATTATAAAGCTAAAGAGTTTGTTTGTTTGAACGCGCTTATCTCAGGATCTACTGGTTCGAATTGAAAAAATATTTTTGTGTTGGATAGTCCATTCATCGAGGAAGGCTATAGGCTACTTTTTATCCCGATATTCCCACGGGATCGGGAGTTACGCGGGTAAAACCGCGGAGTGTTGCTAGTATTATTATAAATCCGAAAGTTTACACTATTATGGAAAATACAAATTTATGTTTGTGTATGGAAAATATATGGTTTAAACTTTGTATTGTACTTTGTATTTTTATAAATTTACTAAGGTACACATATATTCATTACGGGACATCCAGTATTATATAAGGATCAGTGTTGCCAGCAGGTTCTTGTCAAAAATTACATGAAAATAAAAAAGTAACCTTGGGTGTAAAAAGTAACCTTTCATATTTTTTTTGTGAAATTTATTAAAAGTAGATTAGATTTTAATTGTATTACTTACAAAAATATAGTTTATTCAGTTCTTTTCCATTGAGTTGCATTTTGAAGTTTATGGTCGATCCGCCGATTTTTGTAGCTAGGTGAATTTAATTACTCAATTTTGAAAAGCGGTTTTATAAATTTTAATATTTTTTTTCAGTAACTGTCATAATTATTGTGTTACTAAAGCTGATATTTTTTTACTACATAGGTAAATATTTGCTAGAGATTTTCTAAATGCATTTATCATTTTAAAATAGAGGTGATTTTAAAATAGAGGTGTGAACTCTGCGTAAAACAAACAATGTAGAAAAATTAAGTAAATCCTGTCGCATCAGTTCGCCGATATGACATTAAAAAAATTAAAGACTATTCCGTTTCATGTTAGTTATACGTAAAAAAAAAAGAATTTATTTTGAAATTCCAAAAAGTAACCTAAAAGTTACCTTTTTAGTAGTGTAACCTAAAACTAACTAAACAGGCTTAAAAATCACCTAAAAGGTAACAAAAGTAACCTTCTGGCAACGCTGATAGGGATTTTCTAATTGCATTCAAGCTTCTTCTTCTTCTCGTATAGTGGTGTGGCTCACCTATTGTTAGAGTTTTCAGATCGCCCTAAGGCCTCTTACTTGACCTGACTGCTACTAGAGGTAGCAACCGGGACCAACGGCTTAACGTGCCTCCGAAGCACGGAGGGGCTCACGAACATACATTTTTGCCACACTACTAGCTAGTCACCCATCGAAGAAATGACCGCTCAAGTATCAGCCATGCCATCAGTCTTTGCAAAATAATAGAGCATACCTAATACCTATAATTGATCAGCTTTTGTGATAAATTCGCATTAACTTCATTTAAAATGTTTTAATAATACAGAACTAAGTTACCTTTGATACAAACTCGACTTACTTATTACTTACCTATTAGGCATCGATACACAAAGGTTAATTAATTATAATAATCAATACTTAAGCTTATAGAACGTTGTATTGTAAATGTAAAATATTAAACGGTAAATTTATACACAAAACCCCTTTCAAGAACTTCTTTGTACCTACAAATAAATTATGTTATAAATTTTCCTGAATTTATAATAATTTGTATAAAGCTTCTCTATCGGTATGAAATAAAGTAAAAATTTATTGCCTCTTTTTGTAGGTTTTTTATTTATGCGTTTAAATATGCTGACACAAAACTTCCTCGTGTAAGAAATCTTTAAAGGCATATAAAAGAGAAAAAGACTCACTAAGAAATATATAAAACTATAAGAGCTAGTTCATACATCGGCAAACTATACGGCGAAGGATTTTACTGCGAAAGGACCATACTGCGAAGACTTGTTTAATCGACATTTTGTTACTGCGAATTTTAAAAAAATGTATGTATGTAACGTAGCATCGCAGTAACAATACGTCGCAGTATGTATGTTGTTAAAAAGTGTTCGAAGAAACAAAATTCGAAGAAAAGTTTTTCGCAGTGATCCCTAAGAGCTCCGAGTCTCAAACTTCGCACGGGGGTTCTTTTAAAAACGTAGGGGAGCACTAAAGATTTTTGCAAATTCGACCGGGTAGAAAGGGCTGATTAAATTTTATAGTAACTACTAGCTTTTGCCCGCGACTTCGTCCGCGTAGAAGTCGAAAATGAATGTCTAAAAGGACTAAAAGATCTAAAAGGATTTTTAATTGGTTTAACTGTAATATATTTCTTAAGGTCCTAAAATTACCAAAATCGGAAAGTTAGTTTAAAAATTATTTTCCTCTATAGATACTTTTTTGTTACCTATATAATAAAAACGCATAAACCAATTGAAACCTAGTTTTCACTATTAGATAGCTCTTTTATTAGGAAGATCTAATTAGTAGAACATGAGTAATCAACGAAAAACCCCGGCCGCCCGCCCCCGTGACGACACGAAGGCGTCCTACGAAACATACAGACTACAAATACACAATAGTATAGCATACTTTTTATCCCGATATTCCCACGGGATGACTTACGCGGGTTTTATTATGAATAAAATATTTTGACTTGACTTGAATCATTCGTATATTTAACCAAAATGTTCTAGTCCTTACCATTTTAAATTTCGAATTCTACGTCCATATGAGGCCGAGTCCTAAAAGTGCAACCTCTTTGAATAAAAACTCAAATCCATTTTTTAACATGTGCCAAATACAAAGTAGGTAAGTTAAAAGGAGTATTGATATCAACTTTGAAGCAAAACACCCCGAAAATAACTTCCTACCCCTTTTTAACCCCGTTAGGAGATGAATTAAAAAAAAATACGAAACACGTGTTCCATCAATTCTGATAAAAAATGTTTATGCAAAATTTGAAGAAGATTGGACCAAGGAATCACGTTGTCCCATAGTAACTTTTCCCCCCTTTTCCCCTTAGGGGTAGAATTTCGGAAAATACTTTCTTATCCGATGCCTACGTGACATAAAAAATACACCCTCCAAGTTTCAGGTCTCTACGATCAGCGGTTTAGGCTGTGCGTTGATCCGTCAGTCAGTCAGTGATTCAGGACAAAGCATTTTATATGTATAGATTACTAGCAGCGCCCCGCGGTTTCACCTGCGTAAGTCCCGATCCTGTGGGAATATCGAAAAAATATCCTATGTCCGTCTTCTGATTGTAAGCTACCTTCCCACCAATTTTCAGCCAAATCGGTTTAGCCGTTCCCGAGTTATAAATGGTGTAACTAACACGACTTTCTTTTATATATATAGATGTAGACCTACTCCCCCTTATTCCAAAACCAGGGTTAAAGATAGTCCGAACTATAGTATAAACACTTTCCCTATAGATTATATAGGGATAGTGTTTAGACTATAGTTCACGAGTCATGCATCTAAATGTAAGGTTTCCACATCTCGGACTATCCTTAAACCTCGTTTTGGAATAAGGGGGACTGTGTTTGTAGGAAATCAATATCTTATCTTATATCTTTAAATGAGCAATAAAATTCTTGTATCTATAATATAAAAATGAATCGCAAAATGTGTTGGTAAGCGCATAACTCAACAACGCCTGGACCAATTTGGCCAATTCTTTTTTTGTTGTGTTTGTTATTGTCCGGAGAAGGTTCTTATGAAAGAAATAATTAAGAAAATTGCGTAGAAAATTATTACGCGGTTGAAACCGCGGGGCGCAGCTAGTATATATATATAATTGGAATCTCGGAATCGGCTCCAACAATTTTCATGAAATTTGGTATATAGGGGGTTTTGGGGGCGATAAATCGATCTAGCTAGGAATCATTTCTAGAAAATGTCATTTTATTCGTGTTTTATCGAAACTTACTTTTTTTTATCTGAAAAATATGACTCTTCCTGACATCTATTGGCGAACTACTGATACTATTTTTTGTGAGCAATAAAGTTATTCCAGCAGATGGCGTTGTTAAATAACACAAGGTCAATGAGTGTTTGCTTTAAGGTTAAACTAAGAAAATGAATGTTTATTTATATTATTTGTGTATTCTTAATGCACGAGTTAAATAAAAAAAAATACCGAGCAAAGCTCGGTCATCCAGGTACTAATTTTCCAAGAGACACTAATGCGAGTAAGTTTATACCAAAGAAAATGTCCCAGTATAATAAAAAGAACAACAAAAATCTGAACTTATTGTGTATATGCCTTGCCATTATTATTTAGGGCAAAATTCGAATGGACGTCGCGTATTTCTTTTGTCTAATAACCTTACAAGCAACAATTTCCGACACAACCAAATTCTAATTTATCTTTTCGAAAAACACCCTTGAAAAAGGCAATTCAAACCACCGACAGTACCGCGGGGGCAATCAAAGAAAGCCTTCCCGACCCTGTAAAAGGGACCAAAAACACGGACCTTTTATACAAGTGAGAAACACATTAGTCTAATAACCTTTGGGATTGCCCCGCCTAATGTAATGTGACAAAACGACAAATGTAACATTCAATTACTGTAATGAAAATGTATGACTGATAATTAATGGTCTGATTCTGTTTATTTTTTTAATTTGGTAGGTGTACCAAACCAATGACCATTGCCCCTTAGACGCATGAAACCAACTACGCAAAACATCTGACAAAAATTTATAGATTGAAGACCACGTACCGGAAAACGCAGTACGGGACGACCTCCGGATATGTGGAAAGACGACTTAATTTGTGGTTGCGGAAAGTGGATGCATGTGAGTGAAATATTTGAGGAAGGCCTATTTAGCAGTGAACTTCCTGAGGCTGATATGATGATGATGATACATCGAGATATAACAGTCGGCTCGAGACGTAACCGCCTGG
The DNA here is from genome assembly GCA_951213275.1 of Idaea straminata. NCBI lineage: Eukaryota > Metazoa > Arthropoda > Insecta > Lepidoptera > Geometridae > Idaea > Idaea straminata. The sequence continues at coordinate 4,051,522 of OX577862.1, forward strand.
TTCTTATGGTAGCAGCTGACTAAGCTGAAGCTTTTCATCTAAGGTAGCGATGTATCATGTTATCAATCGTGAACCTTCTAAGCAAGAATGCTACATCCTCGATCTTATCATCCCTTCCCATCAGGTGAAATGAGATCAAATGCGAGTCTATTTTGCGTAAAAAGAAATGTTAAATGTTACGACTATAAGCATTTCAGCAGCAAATACTTCAAGATTATATCACCAATTTCTGTCGCATGATTTTAAGTACAAAAATCGCTCAGTCTAGTTTGACGTTTGTGTTTACGTAGAAGTGTCACGCTGCGCAAAAAAATAAAAACAAAAATAATCTCTATTAAAATTTCAATCTCTCTGTTCAGGAGCGTCCTTAATTGTATGAATTAAGCATAGATGTGAAAGCCTACTTTGATTACATGCCTACTTTAAAATGTGAGCAAATGATATGAATTTTTTATATGGAACAAAAAATTTCAAGTTTTTTAAAGATAAAAAAAATTCGATAAAGAATTTCGTAACTAATTAATTAATAATGTATTAAACCTTCGAAACATTTTTCGTAAAAACATATCCTAGTTTGAGCAGTATTTAAATTTTAAATGAGGTACTTGATGAGCTCCGAGATAGCTATGAAACTTTGTACTCAAAATTTAGCTCCGTCCTAACTACTAAACCAGCAAGTTTTTGTGAGGCTATTTTACTTACCGGAACTCATTATGAAGGATGAAATAATGGAATAGGTAGGTATGTTTTACTTTGCGAGCAACGATAGGTATATTCTGTTTTAGAGAAACAACCGTCAGGGCTGTGAGTTATGATTACAATCAGTCAAATCAGTTGCCTGCGTCTGTCTTTCCTGACGTGTACAATTTGGTGGTTTTCAAGTTGCGAGTGAACAGGTATCTTCTAAGAAAGTGTGCTACATCTTAGACCGCATCGTCACCAACCATCAGGTAGGTGTGTTAGTGGTCAAACGTTTTTAAAAAAACCTACACTTAATTCAATATTTATTTTATGTTTCGTATAAATAGCCCAGTTAAATGTGTTTAAATGAAATTTTAAATGTAACAATGCTTATTCTGGAAACCGCACCTTTAAAGCATAATTTTCTAACTACTGAAATCTATTAGGCTTTAAAACTATCCAAAATTTACATAACAGTGTAATTAACAATAATCGGCGGTTAATTCGTAAACGACATTTTAATTTTAATTTGGGATAATTTCAAAGCATAATAAACATTTAGAACTTTATAAATTATTTTCTGTAAGCATATTTCACAAAATGATGTCACATTTCGATATCTGAGTAATTTTTAAGAAAAAATTATAAAAAATTGGGGTGCCGTTACTTCGACATCACTTAAGTAATTACTTAGTTAAACTTAATTCGAAAAGAGGTTAATGCGATTCTTAAATTCAATTATGACGGTACCTGACTGAGTGGCGTAATTGGTAAGCGCACTTGAACGGTATTCAAGGGATGCGAGTTTGAGTCTCGTCTCAGTTGCAATTTTTGAAGACGCATTTTTCCTTGAAAAATATATATTATGTCAAAATAAAGAAGAATATTTAATGAATTCCTAAGTAGGTACACAGATGAAGCTTAATCGCGTTTTTGTGTCGTTTTAGCGAGTGAAGACAACAGCTGCGGTACTTCTTATAAACGGTTTTGAACCTCTAAGTATCTAACACAAAAAATAAACGAACAAAACAGTTTTATTGATAGAATTACAGAACGATGGTTTTAAAAATTAAGACAGCAATTTGTTATATTTATAAAACAAACTAAGTAGATATGTACTTAAAAATATTAAATTTATAAAAATCATTTATGTACTTATTTAGTTTGGATAAAAATGAAACATTATTTTTACTAAAATAAACACATTTTTTTCAATTCATTTGGATTATATTATTACAGTCATTGGCAACAGGCGAATATAAAAAAATAAAAGTATATATTTAGAAAATTTAAGTATATTGATGGATTGATACATTTTAATTCAGTATTTTGTTAAGTATTTAAATTGCTTCGGGGAATAATGTACAATATGCAAAATGTACAATACCTAAAACGCACGACACTCAAAATGAACAAATTGCAATTTGTGCGAACTCCAATTCTAAATAAATAATCCAATAGAAACAGTATAATTACGAATATTATTTGGTTGTTAACTTATTGCCTTTGACTTTGATTTAATTTCCAGTTATATACCTACTTATTTTCAGAAATGGTTAAGAAACGGCATGTTTCCCGTAGGCAATCGTTGATTATTTTCTGTTCTGTAGCAAATGTTTTCCTATTGTTGTCCTTGATACAACCTGCAAATAATGTGGTTTTTATCGACAAGAAATACTAAAACTTGCGGTTATACAATTAATATTAAGCAACGATCCGTTTTAAAAAAATCTGCAAATACCTATGGTGGTTTAAAAAGTCGTAGAACAAAAGTTGATAGTTATAGTGCTCAGAAAACCTAGCCCTCAACCATTTTTATATATAACTATCACAGCTCTGCGGTTTCACCCTTGTAACTCTAGATCCCGGGGGAATATCGGGATAAAAATTAACCTATGTTATTCCTAATGAATCAATGTAACTTCATAGCAAGTTTCATCAAAATCGGTTTTGCAGTTTCGGAGCCTACTCGTTACAAACATAAAAAAAAATGTTTAGTCTTCGTCTTCATAATATTATGAAGGAAACTTAGATGTAGTTAGATACCTACCATTAAATATGTTTATGGTTGTTTTTACTAGTCTTCTAGCGAGTGAACCCATCTGATTGTTATTTTAAGCATTTCGCTAGTAAATGCAACAATGTTAGTGATGGATTATTAGTTTACAATTTCCATATTGAGTAGACAAGACGTGAATTTGGTTTCCCGTCTTCGAAAGTTAGGCGTTTACTTCAGCGAGTGTTGTTACTATTGTTTTACGTAGCTCTAGCATGGTAAAGTTTACCTACAGTCTACGGTAACTCTGTTAGTTTGTGTGTTTAGTCTGGATAAAATAACAGGGGAAGATTTTTCATGTAGGTATTATGATATGTAGGCGTCTAATGCGGCTTAGGTAGACCGAAGGGCTGACGGCTTCTTCACTCAAAGGGTGAGCCTGGCTATTCAGAGAGGGAATGCCGCCAGTCTCTTGGGAACGATGCCGTGTGGAGACGCTCTGTACCCACAGTATTTATTATTTGTGATGTGTATGTGTGTTTTTATTTTTATTAGTGTATTTTTTAATTTTAATATTTTTGAAATAATAAATATCAAATAAAATAAAAATAATAATATGTAGGTACATAGATCGGGGATCTGCAACGGTGCCTTCTGCATCGCTGCCCTGGGCCTGGTCGGAAGATCAGCGCTGTAGTTTGTTGCAGCATCTCAGCTGAGGTCGGCCCTTTTAGGATTACACACGGCATCCCGGACTTTTCCTCTATGTGCCTATTATTTAATTCTATAGATCGTTTTCCAATTCTGTCTGTTCTATTCTCATTTTTATTGAGTTTTGTTTTGTTATTATGGATAGGTACCTTTTTTATATTTGTCCTTGTTTTTTTCTAATAAATGTCTATTCTTAGGTTGATAGAGGTTTAATGGGTTAATTGGATTGAAAGTAATTCAAATTTAAGCCATTGAATATTTTGCATGGTATACAAATAAAAATACCAGGACTCTATTTTTAAAATATCGGAATCTCTGGTATTATGATTTGGTGAAGAAAAACATTGTGATGAAACGTAGTTGGCTCCAGAGGTATCGCCTAGTTCTTTCCTCTGGACACAGTCTAAGCTAAGTATAGGTATATCATGCACGGACTTTGGTGCACGAATAAATTCGGAACCTTAATTTTGTACTAGATTAAGTTTTTTGTATTGGATAAAAAAAAAATGCCTACGTATATAATATCATATACTTAGTATATAATTTTATAAATCACAAATAAAGTTGACTTATAACACCACTCGATGGTGATTTTTAAGTGTTCAATCAACACTTGAGGAAATAAAGGAAATGAAAATTCTTTCCATTTAAAGCCACGCCACTGCTTAACCATTTCTCTAAGCTACGAGAGCGACACGCCATCACACACTAAATAAATAAATAAATATTACAGGACATTCAACACATCGCCATCTAGCCCCCAAGGTAAGTGTTACGGACTTGTGTTATGGGTGCTAGACAACGGATACTTATATAATTCTTTTAATTCTTAATTCTTTTGTAAATATATACATAATATTATACATACATAGACACAACCAGACCACAGACAAATATCTAAGCATAAATACATGTCTGAGGCGGGAATCGAACCCGCAAACCTGTGTTTGCCGTCCGGCATGGTGACCATTGTGCCAACTGGGTCGTCAAACACACTGGATTAACGTTATGCAAACTTATGTTATCATTTCCGACTGCAACATTATTTCGACCTAAAGCAACCTGATGCTCAATCTTATCATTCAGAGTAATTTTTTTTCTATTAATTATGGCTTCGCACAGGTTGTGCATTTAGCCAGTGTCAAGTTATATTTTGCATCAAATTATGACCCGAGTTTTCATAAATCGGGCCTAACGTGTTTCAAAAAAGTCAAAGTCGTCATAGTCCGTCAAGTTAGGGGCTATAGTAAAGCGGTGGCAAGTTTACCATAACCTTAGTTTAGTTTAGTTTTCGGGGCTGTTTCCGCACTTAGCCTCATTTTTGGGCCATTGTGCGTAACCTTAAGGCGCTCTTCCAGTACCGTGTGTAGGCCCATACATTACCTTAGCCCCCGCTCTTAAAAACGTAGCGTGCTGCGTGCTAACTGTTATATTTGATCGATATGCAAAACATTTTAGCATTATTATCCACAAATATAGTTCCTAGAGGTGAAAACCTATCATTTGATTCATTTTTAGAAACAAACGTTAACTATTTTTGAATAAAACCCGATAAACGATCAAATAATTATCTGTTTTCTTACATTTTTTTTATCGAACGAAGTTGTTCATATCATGTTTTCAACCACAATAAACAAAAATATGGTTATTAAACTACAATATCCATTTATATTCAAATAACAAAAAAAGAGTATTTGATTACTTAGAGTTGCTTAAAACAAAGGTCGATTTTGGTAGGTTTATTAGCACCTGTCCTTAACCTTAATAGGAGATTTGGAGGCAATGAGAAAACTTCATGTTTGACACTGATTTTTACTTTCACTACACTTGTGCACTTTCACAGAACTAAATTGAATAACATTCCACCAGAATTATACAATTCAACTCGGGTTACAACTAAGTTTCATGAAAATAAAACTGCAGCACGACATGTTGTTAACTCATTCCCGCCAAAACTCATTCAGAGTAATTACTTCCTTATGATTTATTAACCAAATTACTTCACACTTCCAACTTCTTATTTATTAATGTAAAAGTTTATTTAAACAGGGCGTGGTCAAAACATGTTCCATTGGGATTTACATTGAAGTTTCGATGCACGCAACTGTAATTAGCGTCTCGATACGAAATTTTTTTATTCGTATTAAAATTTTAATTAAAATGTCACGTCAAAAATGGTAGTCTGTAAAGTCGGTTTACGGACTATAATTTTACGTGATAACGTCATATGAAAACGATAAAAAATTGCGTTTTTGTTTGTTTTTCCGTTATATTTTTATCCTTTCATTTTTCTTTCTTTTTTTATGTCTTCTATTCGTCACACGCCACCATAACACAAGCTCAGATGAGCGATATTGTGTTTATTTTATGATTCCTTTATATTTTTTTCCTCTCTTTTTTGTTTCCTTTATTCACCCGTCACAGTTTCACCCGCATAAGTCCCGATCCCGTGGGAATATCGGAATAAAAAGTAGCCTATATGTTAATCTAGGTCTCCAGCTATCTATATACCGTCTATCTATATAATGTCATTGCAATCGGTTTAGTAGTTTTACCGTGAAGGAGTAACAAACATACACACACACTCACACACACATAAACTTTCACATTTATAATATTACTAGGATTATATTCGTCACTCGTCACCATAACACAAGCCCAGATAAGCGATATTATTATTAAATACTCATGTTTCCTAATGGGAACATGACGCGTCATGATCTGGTAACATGACACTTTTGTGTGAAAACATGTGTTCCGTCAATTTATTAGACTTTATCACGTCAAAAGCGGACAAAGAAAACAATATCACGTAGAAAGGACATTCCAATTTCATACAGACATCATTACATTCGTTGATGCGCGATATTGTCTTTTAACGTCAAAATGGAGTTTTTTGGCGGGAACAAGTTAACAACATGTCCTGCTGCAGTTTTATTTTCATAAAACTTAGTTGTAACCCGAGTTAAATTGTATAATTCTGGTGGAATTTTATTCAATTTAGTTCTGTGAAAGTGCACAAGTGTAGTGAAAGTAAAAATCAGTGTCAAACATGAAGTTTTCTCGTTGCCTCAAAATCTCCTATTAAGGTTATGGTCAACTTGCCACCGCTTTACTATAGCCCCTGACTTGACGGACTATGACGACTTTGACGGTTTTGAAACACCTTAGGCCCGATTTATAAAAAATCGGGTCATAATTTGATGCAAAATATAACTTGACACTGGCTAAATGCACAAGCCGTGCGAAGCCATGATTAATAGAAAAAAAAAACGTCAAAATGTTACAAATGATGTCATCGACGTAGGTTGTTTGAATTCGTAGACAGAGAATAAATATAGACAAGCTACCAGCGTATACAGTGTGAGACAGCGAATATTCAACATACCTATAAGTAGGTATATAGTTGTAAAATTGCCATTAAACAGCAATTAACCATCACTGTACAAGTACACACTGATTAGTACTCCTTTTTAATATTATCTTATAAAGCACAAGTAACACAAATCATAGTCGAACAGGATAAGAAAACAAAACTTTCATAGACACCAAACGCTTGTTTGCCACCAACGACACTGATGGCAAACAAAAAAATCGTATACGCAAATAGAGACAAAAAACTTATACTTCGTCTTGCTCCCACTTACTCATTAGACGGTCAATCCTTCTCACTCTAGTAATTATTGTTATTTAAGCAGCCAGTCTATATTTTATTCTCAGTCTACGTTTGAAGAAAGGCGATCTGTCATTGTCATCAGTAGTGGCGCCATTTTTGACGATCCAGTTAGCACAATGGTCACCATGCCGGACTGCCAAACACAGGGTTGCGGGTTCGATTCCCGCCTCGGACAAGTATTTATGCTAAGATATTCGTCTGTGGTGTGGTTGTTTCTATGTACTATAAGTATATATTTACAAACGAAAAGTTTATAAGTAGTATATCCGTTGTCTAGCACCCATACCACAAGTCTAGTTATTTAACTTGGGTCTAGATGGCGAGGTGTGGAATGTCCTGCAATATTTATTTTATTTATTTATTTTATACTAAATGTAGTGAGTTAATTGACTTAAGAACTGCTTGCTGCTTGTTGGATGATACCTTTTTCCATCCATGGAACCAGGGATGAAAAACCTACCAATGTGCACATAGCATGAAAAAATCTAGAAAAGAGTAAACACGTAAATATTTCATGAAAAAATAAGTGAGCCTTCAGTTGTGCCTGCAGATATTTTAATTGAATTAAGAACTCATTCCAGGGATGGCAATAGGTACTAATATGTCCATAGCATAAAAAAATCTTGAGAAAAACATTTTTTATTTTTAAATATTTTTTAATCAGTAAATGAGCTAATATTTTAAATAGATAGCGAGCCTTTAGGTCATCCCACAGAGCTTATAATTAACCTAAGAATTGCTACCAGGTAGAACAACCAATACCACTATGTGTCCATATATCATGAAAAATCTTGGAAAAAGCACTGTTTTTTTTATTAGTTTTAATCAGTAAACCAGTAAAGTACTGATCGCTAAACCTATCGTACGCGTAAGGGTTGCATAACCTTAGTCGTCGAGCTTCTTCAATTACGTAAAAACCATCCGGATATTTCATATATTCGGTGTTATTGCTGTCACATATACTTAGATAAAAGTTCGCAAGTAATCGACGCGGACGGAGGCGTAGGTACGTAAATATGTGTTATCTTAGAAACATTATATGGAGTGTTGGCTCGTCGGCATGTGCTTCCTCTTGGTTATTAATATCAATTTACTCGAGTTTTGGGATGATACAATTTTCCTCCTCTACATGAAGTATGATCAATTATTTTTCTTTGATTAAACTTTGTGGTTTGTTCAAGGGGATATTTCAAAATTAGGGTAGTCTACTTGTGAATAAATAAAAAAGCCAGATAAATTTTCGTTATAATAAAAAAGCTTACAAATGACCTGTCAAGTCATTTCTTACTTGATAATCATGCATTATAAAGGGACAAGTGTAAGAAACAGTTGTCATTTTCATTGGATTAAGCACACTTATCAGAATCAAAATCAGTAGAGAGCGGCTTGCTTGAGATTGTACAAATACAATTTACGGCTAATCCCAAATTTAATTCTATTTCACTAACCACATGATTGATATTATATAATAACAGATGGTTGTGTTTGACACTTCGACAGTTGGTTAATCGTGTTTGAGAGCTTAAACAAATATATTTTTTGTTGTACAAGCGAATCTTATAGAGTTAAATTACAAAGTAAAATCTTTCTAAGTATTCCATTAGAAAGATTTTATATAGAAAGACTATAGAGCAATGTTGGCTTAGTGGTAGATACCACGACTTTCATTCTGAAGGTCGTGGTTCGGATCCCGGCCGGTGGTGCACCAATGGATTTTTCTATGCGCGCTAATTGACATTGCTCTTACAGTGAAGGGAAACATCGTGATGTAACCCGCGGCGTAGTTGGCTCTAGAAGTACTGACAAGTTCTTCCCCTCTGGAAATGGTCTACTAAGCTGAGAGGGTAGTAGGTGCTGGGCAAGCCTACTCCATCCTCACGCAAAAATGACCCAATAAAAAATCGTTTACTGCAGAAAATACAAGTACAAGTACAAGTACAAGTGTTCCATTGTAAAATTGTTATCTTGCTTCAAATTCACTTACTTTTACATCTAAATAAGCCTCTTAAAATAAAAACTCATATCATTAAACCAAGGATAAAAAGCTTTTGGTACCATACCTACACCGCACTGGTCATTTGACAACGCAAGGTTGGGTCAATTCAATTTGCTGACCAAACAAGATCGCTTTAATAGCGATTTCGGACCAAAAAGTACACAAATACGTAGACAGCGATAACTTGACAAAATGTTTTTATTTCATAATTTATTTTCAAACTAGCAACATTAGCCATTTTTATACCAATCTTTATTATCATTGCGTGGGTTAAAATTTTATGGGTCGTTTAAAAGATTATTTCCATTTATTACAAATTGTTTTTATTGATATTATCATGATATTGTGGTTAACCGATTCAACAAAAGGAAAGTTCTCAATTTGGTTTTTTAATTGTTGAACTTTTATAACTTCATTCGGGCATAACTAAAGGTGAAAGGGTACCGGTGCTCTCTCCATACAAACGTAGTCGACTGTTTCCTCCCTGGATAATGACACTAGCACAAATATTTTTGTGCCATAAAACCTATAACTGTTTTTGTTTTTTATATCTTAATTTCTATGATAATTAGAAAATGAAAAAAACAAAACAAAACATAGGGGCATAGTCATGACAGTTATAGGTTTTATGGCATACAAATATTTGTGCTAGTGTAATTATCCAGGGAGGAAACAGATGACTAGGTACGTTTGTATGGAGAGAGCGCCGGTACACTTACACCTTAAAACTTACAATGCTAATGGGCTTCTCAGTCTATAGGGAACCACAAACTGGAAGTAAAATACGCATAGCTGACTTTACCTATATTTTCAACTCTCAAGAGGTAACATCGATCCTGAAAAGTTTCTAGATGCATCTGTCGAATAGATTTTTCAGTTGTGATTTCGTTTTCAAGAGAGAATTGAATTGAGAATGTTTATATGGAAAATACTTCTTTGTGTGTTTATTGCGTTGAGCTTATTGATTTGTTATTTTATAGCTTATATACGTATTTACAAGTATTTATGCTTAGATATTTGTCTGTGGTCTGGTTGTTTCTATGTATTATAAGTATATATTTACAAAAGAAAAGTATATAGTAATAAAAAAAAGTATACATGTAGTATATCCGTTGTCTAGCACCCATCATACAAGTCTAATTACTTAGCTTGGGGCTAGTTGGCGATGTGTGGAATGTCCTGCAATATTTATTTATTTTTTATTTGCACCCCGCGGTTTTAAGAGCGTTAGTGTCTCTTTTAATCTGGTTCTGATTTCCCACAAACACAGACTACAAAATGGTTACCACGAATTACAGCTCTTTTTAAGACTTTATGGGTCAAATTTCTAAAACTAATTTATTTGTGCTCGCGTACATCCTAAAAAGAAACACCATGCAAAATTTCCGACTCAAGGCTCTTGTAGTTTCACCCGCGTAAGTCCCGATCCCGTGGTAATATCGGGATTAAAAGTGGCATATGTGTTAATCTAGGTGTCCAGCTATCTACATACTATTCATCGCAATCGGTGCAGTAATTTTTGCGTGAAAAAGTAACAAACATACATACACACACAAACTTTCACATTTATAATATTAGTAGGATAATTATAAAAAAATAGGCCTTGTTTCTCCCAAGAATAAAAAAAATGATAAAAAATTAATAAATTAATGAAAAAATTAATAAATCTTGTAACTGGGAGTCTCGAGGATCGGGATCAATTGTAGTTTGACTGCCACATGTTTTTTAAGCTTCAATGGCTGTCAAACGGTAAAAATACAACACTGCGAGTGTGAGTGCGAGTGAAACTATTAAAAAAAAGATCCCGCCTACAACTTACTACGAATACTATGTTTGTATACAGGAATAAATTGCTATTAGCAACATTATCGATTAGTACAAAATAAATAAATATTGCACGACATTCCACACATCGCCATCTAGCCCCAAGCTAAGTAACTACACTTGTGTTATGGGTGCTAGACAACGGATATACTACATGTATACTTTTCTGTTGTAAATACATATTTATAATACATAGAAACAATCAGACCACAGACAAATATCTAAGCATAAATGCTTGTCTGAGGCGGGAATCGTACCCCCAAACCCTGTGTTTGGCAAAAATATAGACTACTAGCTGGGCCCCGCGGTTTCACCCGCGTAAGTCCCGATCCCGTGGGAATATCGGGACAAAAAGTAGCCTATATGTTAATCCAGGCCTCTAGCTATCTACATACCGAATTTCATTACAATTGGTTCAGTAGTTTTAGCGTGAAGGAGTAACAAACACACACACACACACACACACACACATACATACACACAAACTTTCAAATTTATAATATCAGTAGGATAGGATACTCTTCAAAGATCTTATACTTACAATCATCAACAAATATAATATTTTGAAAAAGATTATTACAGGATTTTATGTTGATAAAAAACTATATGGCCCATACCTCATTAATAGGTACCAACTCTTAACATCTTACACACGTGATAACTTTTAAACGAAATATCCGATTGAGATGAAACAAAAAGTATTTTACTTCTACATAAATACTCTTGATAACATAATGCTTAATTTTAATAAAGATTTAATATTACGATACACATTTAACGTAGTTTTTTCTTCAGACGATTTAATAATTATTTTGAACATAAAATCGGTTATTGTGATTAAACCATGATAGCTAGATATATATTCTCGCGGACTTTTTTGTAGGTCTTAATGGGATCTACAAACCCGTAGTACATCATTTTGTTCTATTGTCAATAGTTTTTGCAGCGCACGCAAAAATAGGTTTTCGATTTTACACCTTGTGTTACAAAATAGCAATTTTATTACGGATCCCTAATTTTGAAAAAAAAAACATAGCCTTCCTCGATAAATGGACTACCCAACACTGAAAGAATCATTCAAATCGGACCAGTAGTTCCAGAGATTAGCGAGTTCAAACAAACAAACAAACAAACAAACTCTTCAGCTTTATAATATTAGTATAGATTTGTTTTTTTGCAAATTTAACAGGTTCGATTCTTGGCTTTGCTACCTGATAACTCTCCAACTATGGACAGCACTCGCAAAACTATCAAAAGCCGCCATTTTACTGACGCAAATTTATAAAAGTTTTCTCGCAGTTTCTGTAGGTATCGGTCCTTTCCGTAAGTAGTTTCTAAGGACTTTGTTTCTGTCTAGTACTAAAACTAAGTGGTATAATGGCGAATGTCTTTAGGGCATTACTGTCCTAAAGAGTGGTCATAATGTATGTCACAAATTCAATCAGACTAAATAATATCACAAAGAAATGTTACAATGTAAATGAGTGGTTTTTTGTACAGTAAGCATATTTTTTATTCGACGAAGTAATGTGTATCTACATAATAAATTTGGTGTCTTGTAGAAAAAAAGGTTAAAAATAATAAATAAATATTGCTGGACATTTCACACATCACCATCTAGCCCCAAACTAAGTAACTTGTGTTATCAGTGCTAGATAACGGATATATTATACTGCTTATATATTTTTCTTTTGTAAATATATACTTTTAATACATAGAAACAACTAGACCACAGGCAAATATCTAAGCATAAATACATGTCTGAGGCGGTAAACGAACCCGCAACCTTGTGTATGCCAACACATTTGCCTGGAAGATATCGCTTTGAGCGATCAGGTCGCCCTTTGTAACTATTAAGACTTAAGCTTTGTTTTTTATATTAAATACTAGCTATTGCCCGCGACTGCGTCCGCGTAGAAATAGTAGATTTTGCGACTATAATTTGAGATTAAACTATCCTATCTCTCAAGTTGGATCGAACTGCACATGGTGTGCGAATTTTATTATAATCGGTTAAGTGGTTTAGGAGTCCATTGAGGACAAACATTGTGACACGAGATTTATATATATTAAGATAGGTAATTTATAACAACCCCTTCGTTATTGAATAGGGGGTTCAAAAATGATGTTTACTATAAAGACTTTATCTATCTTGAATAGACTTCTTGAAAAGTTTCAAACCTTTTACAATTACCTTTTTTTTTCGAAAAACCCTTTGAAAAATATAAATTTTTCTGTAATAATTTACCGCATGAAAGCAGTCCATCACCTCCCTTTTATTTGAGAATCACTCTTGAAGGATTTGTTTATTTCCCGATAAAATGTACTGCAGTACGCCTTTGATGTCAGTCGTGGCCGTCGCTTTTCGTGTCTTGTAATCTACGGACAAATAATTGAAAATTTATTTTATAAAAATAAACCTTTTGCAACACGTTTTACAATGCAAAAAAAAATGTTAACCATTACCTACCGTTGCCAAAATTTTAATCTTCTTTATAAATAAAATTGAATCGCCAAAATGTATTATGTACTGTACGCGCATAACTTCCGAACGACTGCACCAAATTGGATAATCTTTTTTTGTGTTCGTTATTATCAGAAAATTAAAAAAAAAAAAAACACGAAAAAACGTTCGTTAGGACTAGTTCTAGTAATATTAAACTATATTATATGTGAAATCTGTGGATATTTACGGTTTTCAAAGTTATGAAGTATTAGGTGGTTAGATTTCGTTAAATGCAATAAAGCAATATTTTAAATGTGAGAGTTTATGTGTTAGTGTGTTTGTAACTCCTTCAGGCAAAAACTTCCAAACCGATTGCGTTGTAACTCGGTATGTAGATAGTTGGAAACCTAGATTAAAACATAGGCTACTTTTTATTCCGATAATATGTTATAATAGAAGGTGAGCTACGCGTCTTTTGTATCGCACAAAAAACGGTATCGCTCTAAATTTTTACATAAATCTCAAATTAATTGTCACATAGGAAGATTAGTCAAAAATTTCGTACGGCAACACAGCTTGTTTCACGCGTAAGTGAAGTAGACGCGTAGTTAAAGAAACGGTTACGCGAAGCTTTATTTTACGGCAATACCGACGATTGTTTGTGCACGTTGCGTATGCAACTGAACGTGCACTCGATTAATGCGTCATAGAATTAAGGCGATCGGGCCGCAGGACAAACCGCTGGGTGCAGCTCGTATTTCATATTTTATCGATAGATGCCAGATAACAACTCGATACAACTGAATAGTAGGTGCCTATATAAGGTTAAGGTGCCGACTTATCGAAATCTGATAAGTAAACGATATTTAAATCTCCCTTTCGTTTATTGATCTTATAGCTAATATTTCGGCATAAAATGATGTAGTTTTTACACTTTTGACGACCCAGTTGGCATAGTGGTCACCATGCCGGACTGCCAAACACAGGGTTTCGGGTTCGATCCCTGCCTCAGACAAGTATTTATGCTTAGATATTTTTGTGGTCTGGTTGTTTCTATGTATTGTATGTATATAATACAAGTCTAGTACATAGCTTGGGGCTAGATGGCGATGTGTTGAATGTCCTGCAATATTTATTTAATTATTTTTATTTTTGTTAATTGACTGTTAACGAGTAAGACTCTGTGATATGTTCCAAAAATAGTATTAAATTTATCTGAAAATGTTCAGTATATAAACTGCACAACTCTGGTGAAAACGATATCCACACTCGATTGGGTTCTTGATAAGACCGGATACGCTGTAAATATGAGCGGAAGCATTCACTTCATTACACTTTGTTGCAAAGAATTTGTGACGGCAAATCAACAAATACGTAATCTATGTTCTTACACCCACCATGACGTCATTATGGCGCTAGTAACTAAATTCTATGACTTCATAATCATAATCATCATATTATTTTACTAGCTGCGCCCCGCGGTTTCACCCGCGTAAGTTCCGATCCCGTGAATATCGGGATAAAATGTAGCCTATGTGTTAATCCAGGTCTTCAGCTATCTAGATACCGAGTTTCATCGCAATCGGTCCAGTAGTTTTTGCGTGAAGAAGTAACAAATATACATACATCCACACACGCACACACAAACTTTCACATTTATAATATTAATAGGATTGTTTCATGTGTAGGTACAGTGGCTTCTTTTTAAAGTAGCCGTTTTTTATTTCTTCCTTACGGTTGGTATTTGTAACTCTTTCTTCCTTACGGTTGGTATTTGTTGGCTTTCCCATACACGAAGGAAGTTATATAATTAATTTAAAAAATATATTATTAGCCTTAAGACGTTATATTTTCCGATAAATCTTCGAGAATGATTTGATTCATATCTTTCATGAGTTAAAAAAGACTTTAAAAACAGAGGTAGGTACTAGATTTTATTTTATAATTTTACTTGCTTTTTGAACTCATTTCTCCGCTGAAATAATATTCAGCATCAATACTACTACTTATTAAGTAATTAAATTAGTATCAGACTTATTATTTGAAACATAGGTATGCATATATAAAATCCAATATCTAGTTTTGGTTTAGAATTTAGATTTTCGTTTCATTTCTTTATTCTTTTTATATAAAAACTAGATAGAATTATTCTAAACTAGCAGCGCTCCGCGGTTTTACCCGCGTAACTCCCGATCCCGTGGGAATATCGGGATAAAAAGTAGTCAATAGCCTTCCTCGATAAATGGCCTATCCAACACAAAACGAATTTTTCAATTCGAACCAGTAGTTCCTGAGATTAGCGCGTTCAAAAAAACAAACAAACAAACTCTTCAGCTTTATAATATTAATATAGATGAGTATTTTTTATATAATTTAAAAGGTTAATACATATAAATTACCTTTTTTTAAATGTTGAAGATATTTGCTGAATTCTGAATAGTTATTTGTTTATTAAATCTTGTAACCAATTGTCTCAAGCTAAAGAACAGCAAACGTAATAAACTCTGACCAGATGGCCTAGACAGAACAAAAAGTTGAATTACGAGCGGCAACTTGCACACCTTTTTGTACTGACCCAATTTTTGTGTTATGAAGTGTACAAAGTTATTTACCATCCCTCGGTAGCTATTTGCCGTTGTCAGTAATATTATCCTGAGGCTTTTTCCCTATAAAGATAAGTTGATCTGTCATTGACATTATTTTTTATTAACGCCCCAACGTTGATTGGGTGAAAATTGATACTTTTCTCTAAGCAATTGGTTTCATCACGAAAATTCATGATGCACAAAAATGTTATGAACAAAAATTTTTTTTTAAGAAATTTTAAAATTTATGTAATTTTTAATTGAAAACAGTACCTATTTGTTTGTATTATTCTTTTTAATAGCGGCTTTGTTTAAGTTGGTATTGGATAAATATTATGAATAAACACTTTCCCCGACACGGTTGAATGCCAAAACTGAAATGACGATTAAAACTTTTGTTGGCGGCTTTACAAAAATAAATATGTGATTTATTGGTTTCGCAATAATCAATTTCTTCAGACTGCTGCTCGTGTTTGTTTCTGCTAGAGCCTAAACAAAATTATATTAAATCACCTTTTATACAAAAAAACAACTAAATAGAAATCGGTTCATCCATTCAGAGGCTACGATGCCACAGACAGACACACACCCCCACCCACACGTCAATAAGTTGACACCCACCCCTTTTTGGGACGAGGTTTAAAAATATGATATTGTTTGTTTTAGAGTGCCTGCTTGGCGGGTAGGATGCGGCGGCATGCACCGCTTCGTGCTGCTGATGGCGGTGCTCACGCCGACCATCACGCCTCAATCTACGCAGACAGGTATAAAATTACTTTTCTTATTGACGACCGGAACATACTAGCACGCACCGACTTAAGAAGATCGATTGAGTAAAGGTCTGTTGATATTTACAGACATTGAGTGTGCCCGACATAAAATAATATTCATATTTACCAGTTTAACTAATATGATACGGTACAACAACATTATTTAGACTTGTTTTAAAACAATTTCTTTGCTGCTGTATTTGTGTTGTTAAGATAATTAGTATAGTTGTATAACGATGAACAAGCAACGAGCTGTTATTCGTCGAAGAGTTGGACACTCGCGACAGAATTCAGGCAGGATTGGCTGAGTAAATAGAAGAGCGTGCAAAGAGTCTTATCTGAATGCGTTAGTTGAACGAGAACCATTGACCGGATGAATAAAATATGTCTGTTGATGTCTGACACGTCACGCTAGATGTAAATAGATAGCGTCTGTCTTGGAACGTAAATGTAAATGTCCATAGATAAAAACGGACCTTAGGCGAAAGATGAAGAATTAGTCTGAAAACCCATAAGTAATAAATAAATAAATATTCCAGGATATTCCACACATCGCCATCTAGCCCCAAGCCAAGTAACTAGACTTGTGTTATGGATGCTAGACAACGGATATACTACTTATATACTTTTCTTTTGTAAATATTATATACTTATAGAAACAACCAGACCACAGACAATTATCTAAGCATAAATACATGTCTAAGGCGGGAATCGAACCCGCAACCCTGTGTTTGGCAGCCCGGCATGGCGACCATTGTGCTAAGTGGATAAGTACTTAAAACATTTTTACACTAAATTCTCTAGTATATGAATCAACCAATTTGCGTTTTATTTCAGCACCTCAAAACATTGAGACTTCATCGCTACTAACGTCAAGTATGACAGTACCGCCGACAGTCTTCCGAAACCCACGTCCTCGACGGCCGCATACGAGACAGGGGAAATCAGATTCACCGATGCTCAACTACATTTTCGATTCGTACGCGACGAGCAACAAACATTTTCACGATAAGTAAGTGTTCTTAGAACGTAAAAGAATCATTGGAGCGGAAAATAGCTTTGCGTCCCTTGTTACCGTGCCTACAGTAGCTTCAGAGTTTTAACTACTTGATACCGAACTTTAGAGGTGCTTTATTGAATCTAGAAGAATTGAGAGTAAAAATAATCTAGTTTGGAAACGAGCTTCAGATGATACAAGTATGGAACAAGACGTTTCAAAGTGATGTCATGCATGAATTTTTATAAATGAAAATAGAAATGCCTTTAGACACAATGACGCAACATACAGATTTAAACAGACTTAAATACATTTGTACATAGATCACGTAGTAACGTATAGTAACTTAAGATATTGCGAATACAACTTAACTCTGCAAATACAATATAACTATGCCAAGCTTCCATAGTATTTGTCAGGACTCCTTTGACTCTGACATCATACATATACAGGTGAATAATAATAAAAAATGTGTTTCCAAAAATTTCACCGCGATGAGTCCGGAACTCGCAACCCCCTTGAATAATTTATTTGGTATAATTCATCTTCGCTTTGTCTAACTTTCCAAAAGTTAAACAAGGTCAGTGCCTCCTCAAAAAGTACAAGAAGAATTCGAACAACAGATAAAAATCTTTACGACACAGTTAAAAATCTTTATAACGTTATAAAATTTTTGCTACTGGTATTATCGCACAAAAATTAGGCTGTATTTTGTCACAAAAAAGTATTTCAAGGATATTTAGAAAAAAAACCGGAGACTTTATGAACCTGGTAAATAATAGCGATTGCCGACCCGTAGAGGAAGGGCGATAAGACTCAACCCCTCATTAAACAGAAGCCCTAACTTCATGTTATTCGAAGGATAATTTTGTGGACCAAAATAATTTGTTCAACATTTCTTTTTTCTTGGTTCAATGGTCCATATTTGTTAAATATCCTTAATAAAAATAATTATAAAATTGACATACTTATTGACATTTTTATTAAGTACTAAAAGATAGCAAGTGGGAACAAATAATTAAAACTAAAACCTAAATTAAACATTACATGGGTATAAAATGATATTTAAAGAGATTTTTATTATGCTGCTTATTTATAAATAAGCAGCATAATATTATATTATACATTTCCATTAACCTATATTCCATATGTCCATATATACCTATACAGGGTTATTGATAATTATACTAGCAAGCCGTTGAGGGCTACTTCTGTGCACCTTAACAAACAACTTTAGTTCTACGACTTTTGGAAATTCTTAAAAAAAAACAAGTATGAAAATTTTGAGGTTATGTAAATTCGAACAGCTGACTTTTTAAAACAAAGGTAATTCAGACTAAGAACAGCTGTAGATAAAACTTAAAAAAATAAGTGAAATTGTAAGGTTAATGACCTCTCCGAGTATAGAACAGCTGATTTTCAGGTAAAACTAAAATTAAAATTAAAAAAATAAACGAATTTCCAAAAGTCGTAGAACATAAGTTGTTTGTTTAAGTGCACAAAAGTAGTCCTCAACGGCTTGCTGGTATAATTACCAATTATCCCTGTATATATTTTATATTGTATAATCTATATAACATAATTCGTATTTATAATATTAGTAGGATATAACTTAAAAGTACCTATAATTTCATGCTTAAATTAATTTTTAATGTAAAAAGTATAGGTAGGTACATTGAATAAAGTGTTTGATAAAGGCCAATTTCAACAAATTACCCTTGAGCGTTGTAATGGTTATATTGTATTGACAACCAATTTATCGATAAAATAAATTAAAAACAAATACTGACTATAAAAGCCATGATATTAATACGACAAATAAATAAGATAAACAAAAACCGATGTTTGAATATAATATCAATGTACAGCTCAAATATATAATAATGCAGCACATTACAAATATTGCCATCTAGCCCCAAGCTAAGTAACTAGACTTGTGTTATGGGTGCTACTTATATACTTTTCTTTTGTAAATATATATGTACTTATAATACATAGAAACAATGAGACCAAAGACAAATATCTAAGCATAAATACTTGTCTGAGGCGGGAATCGAATCCGCAATCCTGTGTTTGGCAGTCCGGCATGGTGACCATTGCGCCAACTGGGTCGTCAAACGAAGGAATCGGGTAAATATTTGGTAAACAGATAGCTATTATAACTTAGGAATCCTCTAAGATATTTTTTGGAAAAGCTTACGCGTTTGAAGTTGCGGGCAAAAATATAAACCTAAATGAATGATGTCCCTCTTTCGTACATCTGTCTCATTTAATACCAACAATGGTTATGTAATCTATCACGCGCATTTCAGTGAAACAAGAAACTAATCGAGCGTAAGTATTAACAGACGATATCTCATTTGCCGGTCTAATGAAGATCCTTTTCAGAACCACAGACCACGTTCTCACCGCACTGTAACGTCTCATTTCTAAATGTTTGGGGATAGGGTAGTGATTCTGAGATAAGTGATATCGAAGAAACATTAATTGGATCGAAAATAATATGACCATATAAATGTTTATTTTTTTCAAGAAAAACATGGTAATTTTATACACCATTTAAAACTTAATAGGTAAGTGCTTACCTAAAACTTTAATTGAACTTTACCACCACGAGGTATTTTTTTTTTTTTTTTTTTACTTAGATTCAGTATATAGTATTTTTGGGCTTTAAATTGATGCATTGCCCCAGTGTTGAATAAAATATTATATTTGTAACACGTTTTTGCTTCTACCTACTCTGGTCTAGCACTACTTTTAAAAGAATCAAGCTCATAATGCATATATCTACTTGTATTTGTGCTTGTACAGGCTGTTTTCTCACAATTAGACCCTTTTTAATTGGGTCCTTTTTGCGTGAGGATGGAATAGGGTTGCCCAGCACCTACTACCCTCTCAGCTTAGTCGACTCTGTCCAAAGGAGAGAACTTGTCCATACTTCTGGAGACAACTAAGCCGCGGGTTTCATCACGATATTTTCCTTCACTGTAAGAGCAATGTCAATTAGCACACATACATTTTTCTTAAAAAAAAAAATTGGTGCACTGCCGGCCGGGATTTGAACCCACAACCGTCAGAATGAAAGTCGAGGTATCTACCACTAAGCCAACACCACTCTTGCATATATCTATAATAAAGTCACCACCAGGCTTAGATCCTGATATTAGACACTGTTTTGCCATAAAACAGACGCAGAATCAACAGTAGCAACAGCTATTACCCATAGTTGTTACTGGGGTGGTGGTCACGTCATGTTTTGTAGAGCAGGGTTATGCAAAGTCCTGCCGTCAATTCTTCGCAATTCAATAAAGCAGTACCTATTCTGCTGCTGGTTATCTACTTGCCGATATTTGAATTGCAGAACAACGGCGGAATGTTTTGTGATGTTGTCGTTCTGTTTTTGTACATTAAGTTGTGCAAGACAAACAAATAAAATACAAATACATTGATTACTATATATACTGTTACTAGGTATATTTATTTGATTGTTGTTAAAGCGGCAACAAGAAATACATAATAATCTATATATATAAAAATGAATTGCTGTTCGTTAGTCTCACTAAAACTCGAGAACGGCTGAACGGATTTATCTTATCTTAGTCTTGAAATGTTCGTGGAGGTCTAGGGAAGGTTTAAAAGGCGAGAAAAATCGAATAACCGATATTCCCTCGGGATCAGGACTTATGCGGGTGAAACCGCGGGGCGCAGCTAGTCTTATATATAAAAATGAATTGCTGTTCGTTAGTCTCACTAAAACTCGAGAACGGCTGAACGGATTTATCTTATCTTAGTCTTGAAATGTTCGTAGAGGTCTAGGGAAGGTTTAAAAGGCGAGAAAAAAATCGAATAATTTCCGGGAAAACCCTATCAATTCCTACGGGATCGGGACTTACGCGGGTGAAACCGCGGGGCGCAGCTAGTCCATAATAATTTCAACTGTCTAGCTGTCACGGTTCATGAGATACAGCCTAGTGACAGACAGATGAACGGACAAACAGACAGTGGCGTCTTACTAATATAGTCCCATTTTTACCCTTTGAGTACGGAAACTTAAAAATAACTACAATAATTAATGTCACATTGGTCTATGCCCAGTACGAAAAATATTTTGTCAGTCGTTCAGAATCGGACCCCTTAGCCGAGAAATCATCTCGCTCGCTTACAGAGTTTAAATTATTGACCGTGAAACTGTAGTTTCTTAGTTTTACCGCAGTCTTGTGATTTGTTGCCACGAGGTATAGAGGAAAACCATATTGAGTTCATATTTTCAGATTTACATAGGTACGTGAAATATTATGACAGGTAAAAAATCTACATTTACGTGAAATCGTTCTGAAAATTGCAACCTAGTTATACAATTTGTTTCAGCGAATGGATTTTGTTCTGTATGTGGACAACTTTTGTTCTACGATTTTTGGAAATTCTAACATTTCGTTCGAAGTGTTTGTATGAAACAGCTGATTTTCAAGTAAAAATTCCCTCAGAATTAGCGAAAAAAAAGTTCTAATTTTCAAAAGTTGGTCGCCTAGACGTCTAGAACAACATTGTATTTCTAACTTTGGATTTCATCATTCTTTTCTGACTACCGAAATCACAAATATGAGATATTATATTTTAAATATAAACAATAAATACAAAGGAGGATGCCCAATAATAGTCCCCTTATGGCTAAGTATCTTAGCTTTTTTTTTCTTTTTTGCATGAAATCTTGTCGTAATAATATTTTTTGAAGTGTTATTCTATAAAAAATTACCGTAGATTTAAAAATGATATTCATTTCGATATTATTTAATTCATTCTTGATACACCCCTCTGTCTTTTTAGCTCCATTAATGTCTTTTTACGAAATATTAGACGCGACAGAAAATCACATCAAAGTATGCGACACAGTAACAAAAAATGAGATTTCTCTTAACCCGGGGTGAATTGGAATCCGTTTACAGAATATAAAAAAACATATTTGCTTGTCTATAAAAATAAAGTTAGAATTCGTTGAAATTCCTTAATCTGTTAATAAAATAAGCATGCTCCTTTAAAACAATGAAATCTATAAATATAAAATCCTAAATCCTGACTAATATACGTCTAATTTTATTTACTGTCCAAGTTTTTTTTTTATACTTTATTATTTTATTTTATGTATGGGTGTATGTATGTGACTTGAGTTATTTCGATTTTAATTCACACTATAGATCTTGGTTATCTGAAATAAATGCATTTTATTTTTAAGCTATCACATAGCTTTTATCGCGGGCTTTGTGCCCGCCGACCTAACCTAGAAATTTCGTAACGAAAATAAAACCTAAGACCCCCACTCCGCCTACCATGTAGCTCGGCCGAGCATTCGCTTAACGTGTATGTACATGGTACGACTGTACGAAGCTCGCACGATGCAATAGCTTTAGATTTAGATTTAGTTTTTCAGATACTTTTTATTTTTATTGTCTGTTTTTTTGTAATTTCTTTTATTTGTAACTATCTCTTACTGTTTCTTATTTGTATCTATACTTTGTCGTGTGTTTGTTCGAATAAATTATATTCTATTCTTCTATTCTATTCTTTACCGCGGCAGTCCCCGAGTACCACACGTTTTATTTTATATATATCAATGCAGAACTCAAACCAATGGACGGATTCTTCTGATATTTAGCATACAGACAGCTGTTACACCGAAAACATCAGCTCAGAAAAGAAAATTCATACACTACGCTAACAAAATCGCGGGCAAAAGCTAGTACCTTATAAGCTTATGTAGCAACAAGAAAAATTGAAATAAATAGCTTCACCAACCATCATACTCAGTTAGGTTTAGTTACGCAACAATAACGGTGTAACGCAAAGCCCAATAATTCGTATACGAGTCACGTCAACAAGAGTTGCCAGTTTGAATAAAACTGGCCAAGTTGGGGGTCACACATTTTCTTTTTGAGAAAAAAAAAACATTGCCTTCCCCTAACACATGTTCGAGATGTTCTTTTTGTAAATTAGACTCGGAATAATATCGTAACTTCGTTCCTTTATGTGTCTTATATCTTTACATCTCCCTTTTATGACTGCTTGGTTTTGATATGGGAAAGTCTCAATCTTGTACGTTTTATAAATTAGGTGGCCTTTCCGGGGTCAGTTGGGTTTGACTAGAATAATAATAGTGAATGTAAGCAGCCGACGGTATATAATAAGTAGCACGATCAATCATCGCAACAACCTTTTATGTCTGAATCAAATAACTCGCATTTTATACCAGTGTTTTCGACTAAAGATTGTTATTGTGATATTCAAATGAAATTCACTGCTTTATTACCTTTAATACCATAATCAAAACCTTGGGGATAGAGAAAACCAACAATTTACATTTCATTTTAAACAAAAATAATTTAAGAAGTTTTTCATTAAGAATTAATAATAATTTATGATTTCCTAATGTATCGTAAATTTCAAAGAACTTTACAGTAATATTGTAATGCATACTAGCGAACTAAAATGGAGCGACAGTCACTTTTCAAACCTACAAATAAATGTGAAAGTTTGTGTGTTAAAATGAAATAACTTCTTACTCCTTCATGCAAAAACTACTAAACCAATTGCGATGAAATCCTACTAATATTATAAATGTGAAAGTCTGTGTGTGTGTATTTTTGTTACTCCTTCACGCTAAAACTACTCAACTGATAACCAAGAAATTCGGTATGTAGATAGCTGAAGACCTGGATTAACAAATAGGCTACTTTTTATCCCGATATAAAAAGCATAGAAAAGATACACGCGGGTCAAACCGCGAATTTGTTTGTTTAGTTTGGAATATAGCTGAAGTTCTATTTTTTATACTGATCCTGATACCGAATTTTTGCGGGTGAAACCATAGGGTACTTATGTTAGCTAATAGTTTTCTCAACATTAACAACGAAATTAACAAGTATGGTTTCGGAACGCGCGATACAATGAGAAGAAACTAAAATAAACTAACGGGGGAAAAGTGTTGTATTCTAGAAATGACAATATTACTTTAAAAATCATTTCTTGAACACTGTTTTTATGACCTAAACGAATTGAAATCATTTAGTAATAAAAAAATTACAATGACTATGTTTTAGTTTTTTTCATTATCATAGAAATTAAGATTTATAAAACAAAACATAGGGGCATGGTCATAGCAGTTGTAAGTTTTATGCAACAAAAATATTTGCTCTAGTGTCATTATGCAGGGAGAAAACAGTCGACTACGTTTGTATGGAGAGAGCACCCTTTACTCTTAATTTATTGAAGGAGGTAAAAATTCGTATGCTGACAAGAATAACACATAGGTACTTCTAACTTCCTATGGCGCTACAAACCGGTGTGGGTTTTGGCTCTTCTACAATTTGCCTCCAGCGATTTCTGTTCAGGGCAATACGTCTCTAGTTGGTCTTCTTTTGAGGAGTAGCCAGGTCCTCCTTTCATCTTGTCCTTGGCCTACCAGAAGTTCAAATCAAAAGTTCATCATATTAGTACTAAAAGATCAACATGATTTAATTAAATAAATTATTATTATTACGGAAAAAAGAAAGAAAGAAATTAGATTTATTTGTAACCAAAAGAAACCACTTTAAACAAACATAAGAAAACGAAAAATTAAAACACGCATTGTGGTTACAAAAATAATTACGGCTTAGTCTATTTAGAGCTACGTTATTTTACGATAGTTATCAAACATTAATTTTTAATTAATTTTCCATATTATTCACCTTATTAGTCAAGATCTCTCATCATTTTCTTACTTCTCTCCCTATATATTAGGTATAGTAAAGAGCCCACAGTAACAAACTACCTCGGAAACTTTGGACGGAAAATTGACTCCGAAAACCTAATTGAGAAACTAGCGTAGTATTACTTAGTCACAGAGGGTTGTTGATTCCAGCCCTAATGAAAAAAGGTCAATGAATACTTATGATTCTGAGAGTAGCGGAGAAAATTAATCATGAACGTAGATACTTCATTTAGGAGACCTAATATAATTGAGTATAGGTTCTTGTAGAAACGTGACACTATTATTTATTGAAACGAAATTAAAATATATACCTACTTGTTATTTCTAATCTTGAGTTGGCACAATGGTCACCATGCCGGACTGCCAAACACAGGGTTGCAAGTTCGATTCCCGTCTCGGACAAGTATTTATGCTCAGATATTTGTCTGTGGTCTGGTTTTTCTATGTATTATAAGTATTTATTTACAAAAAAAAGTATATAAGTAGTATTTTCGTTGTCTAGCACCCATAATACAAGTCTAGTTACTTAGCTTGGGGCTAGGTGGCGATGTGTGGAATGTCCTACAATGTTTATTTATATATTATTTATTTATTTATTTATATTAGGGTTCCGTACCGCAAAAAAGGTGAAAGAAGAACCCTTATAAGATCACTGTCTTGTCCGTTTGTTAGTCCGTGTGTCACCACCGATTTTCTCAGGAACCGGTGGACCTAGCAAATTGAAATTTATACCAGATACTGAGATCTATAGTTCCTATTAGGTATTTAAAATTCAAGACAGGAAAAAGATATGTGCAAATTTAGATTTTCGAGAAAATTTGTAGGTACCTAAATTTACCATAATTTTTAACAATTTTATGTTTCGGAATTTTCCCTTTACTTGTATCTTTCTATTTAAAAGGCACCATGTATTTCTTAACGACGATGTTGTTACAGGTTAAAATCGGCTGATTTTGCAAATCAAGTTTTATTATTTTTTACCTACAAATAAAAAATACAAAAAAATTAAATAGATAATTAAAAAGTAATTAAACCTAAATATAAAATACATAATTATTCCATAATATACAAACGTATAATAAAACAAACATAAATTGCATAAATCAAGTAAAGTTTTATGGGGAAACAAACACCATCAAATTGACATTGTCAAATCTTTTTCCGCCTAACTTTTACTATAAGAACTGAAAGGGCCTCGTGGGCGTTCAATAATCAAGCCTCAAGTACAATGGAACGTTAAAAACAAAGAAAATTAAATATTAAAAGTCTTTTGGGGAGTATTGACAATATTAATAAAATCAAAAGTTATCAAGTGAATAATCAAACACAAAAAGACGAACCAAATAACACTTCGTTAAACATAATTTGGCTGGAAAACTCCCGAGTAAAATTAATAATACGAGGGTAGATTGAAAAGTTCACAGGTTCATACAGCCTCGAAGTGATATCTGGGTCTAATCATTTGTGATTTGGTAGTAATACTTTTGACTAGAAACGTATCTAATAACAATATATATTAAGCTATCTAGATACCGAGTTTCATCGCAATCGGTCCAGTAGATTTTGCGTGAAGGAGTAACAAACACACACACACACACACGCGCACACACAAACTTTTACATTTATAATATTAGTAGGATTAGATATCTAATAAATACGTTTCTAGTCAAAAGTATTACGGTCAGATCACAAATGAGCAGATCCACCAAGACCTCGGAATAAATAAATATTGCACGACATTCCACACATCGCCATCTAGCCCCAAGCTAAGTTACTAGACTTGTGTTATGGTTGCTACAACGGATATACTACTTATATACTTTTCTTTTGTAAATATAAACTTATAATACATAGAAACAACCAGACCACAGACAAATATCTAAGAATAAATACTTGTCTGAGGCCGGAATCGAACCCGCAACCCAGTGTTTGGCAGTCCGGCATGGTGACCGTTGTGCCAACTGGGTCGGAATGAAAACAATTGGAAGAAATAACAACTAGTCTAAAAGCAAGAGAGTTACAGAGAGAGTAGAGTGCAACTGCATCCAAATCCAAAGCTGTTGGAATTCATCCGCGAAAACGACGAAACACCACGTTTTTTCAGAACTTGAACCACGAACGCCTTGAAGGTGACGTCTGCAACTCGGCTAGTAGTTAAGCTTCTAGCGCACGTACTTTACTATGTTCTCTGAATGTATGTAGGTGTGACACGCACACCGCGGCGTTTGGCATCGTGGCATACTCCCACACTGAAATTTGGCAGCGCTTCTAATAAGATACCGCAAACTTTTAAATCGTCCCTAGTTTTTTCTTCCCAGAATAATTTGTCAAATAAAATTCCGACTTGAAACTTACTGTTAAAAAGTTTGCCATTTTTCGCACCCTTGGGATCCAAACGGGCAGTTATCAAACATTTTCAAGAAAAACATGGAACAAAAATTGTTATTTTGAAAGTTTAAATTAGCTGTAATGAATAAACTGGTAACACAAATTATGTATTATACTATATGCAATTCAAAACATATACTTATTAGCAGAACAGTAACAGCAAACGTATAAGAAGGCAGAAAAAAAACCAACATTCCTTCATTTTGAACCAATTTTCCCAAATATTGGTTTCTTTACTTCTGGGATCTTTATTATGTCATGTGAGTAATTTGTGTATATCTATACATATAAAATGCTTTGTCCTGAACTACTGACTGACTGAAGGATCAACGCACAGCTTAAACCGCTGATCGTAGAGACCTGAAACTTGGAGGGTGTGTTCTTTGTATGACGTAGGCATCGGATAAGAAAGGATTTTCCGAAATTCCACCCTTAAGGGGGTGAAAAAGGGAAGAAAAGTTTGTAGGGAACAACGTGATTCCTTGGTCCAATCTACTTCAAGTTTTCGACTTCTAGTTTATTATAAACTTTGACCGCAATAGATAAATTATAGCCCTACCCTCAACAGCGTCCGCGTAGATATCGATCCATTTATTTGAGCGTTGCATTGAAATATCAGTCAGTCAGTAAGTCAGAACTTAAAATTTTGTATTTTTTTAATAATAAATACCAGCGATAAAACATCCTATATATTAAATGCTTTTAAAGGACATCGAACAAAGATTTAACCTAATCTTTAATCTTTATTCCAGAATCAAACAATTTATTTACCAAAGCCGTCGGCTTTCCTTGTGGTTATGTTTCGTTAGGCTATCTAAGCTCACAGCCTTCTTAATCTGTTTGTAAAATGCGTTTACAGTATCATCGGCTTAGTTTAAAGTGAATTTGGGATGAACTAAGCCTTGACTTTAGCTGAGTAAGTAAAATTATGGGCCAACCTCAGGAGAACCTCGTATACTAATATTATAAAGCTGAAGGTATTGTTTGTTTGTTTGAACGCGCTAATCTCAGGAACTACTGGTTCGAATTGAAAAGTTAGTTTTGTACTTTTAATTTCGATATTCTCACGGGATCGGGACTTACGCGGGTGAAACCGCAGAGCGCAGCTAGTTATAAATAGAGGAAGTGAAATTACACAAGTATATCTGAAAAAACAACATGGGGGAGAATTCAAAAGAAATCTTCTATCTATACATGTAAAATGCTTAGTCCTGAATGATTGATTGACGGATGAACGCGCAGCCTAAACCGCTGATCGTAGAGACCTGAAACTTGGAGGGTGTGTTCTCTGTATGATGTAGGCATTCGATAAGAGAGTATTTTCTGAAATTATTTTCCTTATGGGATGAGAAAGGGGGGCAAAGTTTGTATAGGACAACGTGATCCCATTAGAACCATTTTTGACTTCTACGCGGACGAAGTTACGGTGAAAAAACTAGTTATTGATAAAAGAAGTGAAATTACATAAATATATTTTAAACAACATAGGTGAGAATAAGAATATTTTCAGAGCGGTGTTGGCTTAGTGGTAGATACCTCGACTTTCATTCTGAAGGTCGATGTATTTTTCTTAAGAAAAAAATATGTGCGCTTATTGACATTGCTCTTACGATGAAGGTAAACATCGTGATGAAACCCGCGGCTTAGTTCTCTCCTCTGGACATGATCGACTAAGCTCAGAGGGTAGTAGGTGCTAGGCAAGCCTACTCCATCCTCACGTAAAAAGGACCCAATTAAAAAGGGTCCAATGGCGGAAAAATGCCTGTATACAAGTACAAGTAGATATATATTTTCAATTTTCAACAATTTTTTTCACGAAAATACGCTCGATGCCACCCATGATGATGATGTCTCCTTGACCAATTTCGGTCACAGTGACTATTTTTCTGAAGAATTATGTAGGCGATGACAAACTTCGTTGTTCCACTCGTCTATTGCTCTTTAGTGACTAGCGTATTCGATTTTTACAGAAAATGTATAGATTTTCGCCCGATGCTACCTATATATAATAGACTAGCAGCGCTCCGCGGTTTCAGCCCCGTAACTCCTGATCCCGTGGGAATTTCGGGATAAAAAGTAGCCTATAGCCTTCCTCGATAAATGGACTATCCAACACAAAAACATTTTTCAATTCGAACCAGCAGTTCCTGAGTTTAGCGCGTTCAATCAAAAACAAACTCTTCAGCTTTATAATATTAGTATAGACTAGCAGCGCTCCGCAGTTTCACCCCCGTAACTCCCGATCCCGTGGGAATTTCGGGATAAAAAGTAGCCTATAGCCTTCCTCGATAAATGGACTATCCAACACAAAAAGATTTTTTTTAATTCGAACCAGTAGTTCCTTAGATTAGCGCGCTCAAACAAACAAACAAACAAACTCTTCAGCTTTATAATATTAGTATAGATAGGTAGAAACTTATTTAGGCAATTCGGGCAAATATAACTCATGGTCCTTTTTAATGCATATTTCAGTCATAACATTATTTAAAGAAAAAAGGATTTTAATTCTTTCGAAGTTTAATTTTGCAATAGAAGGAAACCTACGCATAAAAACATGGTACTGGAAAGAGTCGGGACAATGACATGACCTTGTAGGTTGTGGAAGATTTAATTATTATGCCTTTCAACATTAAAAATAAAGATAGAATTAAAATTTCTTAAACTTTAAAAGAATATATTTCTTTTTATTAGCATACTAGCAGCGCACCGCGGTTTTACCCGCTTAACTCGCGATCCCGTGGGAATATCGAGATAAAAAGTAGCCTATAGCCTTCCTCGATAAATGGCCTATCCAACACATAACGAATTTTTCAATTCGAACCAGTAGTTCCTGAGATTAACGCGTTCAAACAAACAAACAAACTCTTCAGCTTTATAATATTAGTATAGATGATTTTAGAAATAAATGAATTAACAAGCTAAATACTTCTCTTGCTCTAGGTTTCGACCACCATCTTTCGAAGGCGATACAATTTCACAAGATACCATAATAAATGCTGACACAGGAGAGACCGTCCTATTTGAATGCAAAGTAACTGCTTTACGAGATAAAACGGTAAGCCTTAATGGTAAAGGAAATTAAATTTAACGAACATTCAATTGAATATACTAAAAAATGCAATACAAGAATTGATTCGAGTATTGTTCCGAGCGTTGTATCGGCAAATGGACTGATAGCGAAGAGCCTTGATCATCACCTCAAGCTCTCGCTGGATGGTTAGGTTAAGGGTCAGATCCAGAAGGTAGTCATCTTGGATACGGCACGTAGTAGGTTTTAGTACTTAGATATAATAATTTTTTAAGTTTTTTTAGTGATGTATATAATATTTTGTATTCAGTTAGTATTTAAAAATCTAAATTTAAGAAAAAAAAATGATAGAAAATAAAATGATAGGTATGTAGATATATATTCAATGCTTAAAAATACAGAAAGAAAAGTTAAGAAAGGTTTTTTACAGGTATCATGGCTTCGAGTAGCCGATACAGAGAATCTGGAACTGCTCACCGTTGATCTTGACACACATACAGCTGATATCAGGTATGTAAATAGATAAAGAAAAATAGAAACATCAACAACACCAAATATAAGTGGTGTAAAAACAAAACAGTGTAAAATATAAATAAATCTTTAAGGGCAGGTGCTAATAAAGCTACCAAAATCGACCTTTGTTTTAAGCAACTCTAAGTAATCAAATACTCTTTTTTTGTTGTTTGGATATAAATGGATATTGTAGTTTAATAACCATATTTTTGTTTATTGTGGTTGAAAACATGATATGAACAACTTCGTTCGATAAAAAAAATGTTAGAAAACAGAGAATTATTAGATCGTTTATCGGGTTTTATTCAAAAATAGCTAACGTTTGTTTCTAGTCGTAGGTTTTGACCTCTAGGAACTATATTTGTGGATAATAATGCTAAAATGTTTTGCATATCGATCAAATATAACAGTTAGCACGCAGCACGCTACGTTTTTGAGAGCGGGGGCTAATTTAATGTGAATTACACACGGTACTGGAAGAGCGCCTTAAGAAACATAATAAGTTTTAGTACAACATATTGAAACTTATCTGGTAATTGTTCATAATAATTTTAAGTCAAATTTTAATTTTGTGTTTGTTAGGTTACAGTAGGCTATGTTATTTGTGTGGACAATAGTCTGGTAAATAAACGAGTTCATTTCATTTCATTATCCTGGAAAAAGAAAGGTGAGTATAGACTAGAACATTTCCTAGAGCATTTCAATGTATTGTAGCACTCTTACAAATGGTGCAATATAAAGAAATGTTAAGCATTATCATGTTTTAAACGGTTTTTAAAATCCGGTTCAGTAAACATCGAGAAATACAGCGAATGCTCAATGATCTGTTACTGGTAAATGCTCTGGTCAACTAAATAATTTTTTATCCATAGGTCTTATACGTGGTCTAATTGCGTCCTATCGCAAAATATGATGAAAAGAAAAGAACATTCTATTCTATTCTACATTTCTACATTTTTAGTGCTATAGTGGTGGTTTTTTTTTAAATAACAAAACAAGAATCGCTTATTTTTAATGTTTTGATGTCCCCGACAATCCTGCATACTTAAAACACATGAAAAACCAACTTAATTTTTCAAAATTCCTATGAAAGGCATGCTCAAAATTCCGCCCATTGTGGGACGCGGGTCGGCAACGTACTTAGCCGACGTACTTAGCGCAGTTTCCTTTGTATTTCAGTGTCAAGAAACTTAATTAAAAAAAAGAGAAAATGAAAGAGTTAGGCGATAGGATTAGGGGGGATGGGGGTGACTCTCAGTCCGGCTCGTTTCTGACGCAGAGGTTAGCCATCGCCATTCAGCGTGGTAATGCTTCTAGCATTATAGGAACCTTTACGCCGGGTACGATAAGGGGTGGGTTATTGTATGTCTTTTATATTTACGGTGTGTATCCCATTACCTGAACAAGAAATATAATCACTACATAGTATAAAACGAAGTCGCTTCTCGCTGTCTGTCCCTATGTATGTTTAGATCTTTAGAACTATGCAACGGATTTTGATACGGTTTTTTAAATAGATATAGTTTTTCAAGAGGAATGTTTTAGTATTTAAAACAAAACTACTACGCGTACGAAGCCGCTAGCAACAGCTTGTAAACTAATTATATACCATTAGGTATCGAGTGGATCTGGCAGGGGAGATCTGGAAACTTGCTCTGGCTGACGCCAAAGTTCAAGACTCTGGCGTGTATTGCTGCCACGTATCTACACATCCGCCTATGCTGAGGAGGTTCAAACTTATCGTGCATCGTAAGTAGCTGTCGACTATTTCAGCTTTAATATTATTTTGTGTTATTCAAAAAGAGGATCCAAATATCTAACCATCATTTTGACGACCCAGTTGGCACAATGGTCACCATGCCGGACTGCCAAACACAGGGTTGCGGGTTCGATTCCCGCCTCGGACAAGTATTTATGCTTAGATATTTGTCTGTGGTCTGGTTGTTTCTATGTATTATAAGTAATATATATACAAAAGAAATGTAGTATGTAGAATGTAACATGTAGTATTTCCTTTGCACTTATAACACAAGTCTAGTTACTTAGCTTGGGGCTAGATGACGATGTGTGGAATGTACTGCAATATTTATTTATTATTTTATATGTTTTATGTTATGTCAGGCTTATTCATTAGTTTAAAATCAAGATCCGAATAAAGTTAAAGTCAAATTTCTTCATTCATTTGGATGCTTGTGTATATTTTGTACAAAGATCACATAGAAACGTCTTAAAAACTAAGTTAGGATGTGTGCCTTCGCGACCACCAATGAGAAGAAGGCACCAGAAATTCATGGGTTCTTTTTCATGTGATCAGCCTCACATATTACAAATATTCTAAGGTATTATTTGAAATAATATCTAAACAACTTATATGTTATTGGGTTATTAAAAAAAATCCTTCGACATTCTATTTTTTAACCTCGCCTGTTGTGTCCAACTGTTGTGCCTCCCCCATTTTTCTCGCCAGCTGTTTTTGGCCATTCTTGGCCATTCATTATTTCAATTTTAAATGAACAAAATTTTTGATAGTAATTATTAGTGGTAAGTATCCGATTTATTTGAAATTGTGACAAGTAATTATGCATCCAGGTATTAAATGGCAACCTACCAAATATATCTTGTACCAGATTGATATTAGCGTCATATAATATGAACAATAAATGACCCAATTTTTTACTTGACCGATTCCAACGTTCCAGTAAACTACAGTAAAATAATCGGTACCCTGCTAAATCACAATGAATTACTAACATTTTGCAGACAACTGTATCTAAGTCGGTTCAGCCATTTTGGAGATAAATGGGAACATTTGAGTGTACAATCAAACAAACCCTCTCTCACCCTAAATGCATATACCGTTCTCCATTCCGTCGCGGGTAAATATACAACAGCTCAATCAACTAGCATAAAACGTGATCCGTTAACATTATCACTATATAGAAATCTAAAAGAACAACTCTTCCTTAGATCCGTGTAAATTGTACAACTTTTGTCTTATAAAATATCCATTTGCTTTTACGACACTTTAGAGAAGTTGCTACGATACGTGTGGCAAACAAGGCGACGTTTTCAACGAAGTGGTTGGTACCACTTATACATGAATGTAGCAGTGGTTTTACCTCAACTCTTGACATTACTGACAAACGGAATAAGACCAATGAGTGCACAAACAAACACCGTTTCACCCAAAATCTATATACCTACCGTCTTCCGTTCCATAGCGGGTAAAAATAAAAAATACTTATAAAAAAATCCCAAATTCAAGTGAATATTGATGAAGATCAATATAATAGAAAACTAGCTGAGCCTCGTGGTTTAACCTGCGTAAGCCCCAAATTCCAAAGGGATATCAAAATAGACTATGTGTCATTTATTCCTGGACTCCAACTTCTATATAGCAAATTTAATTTTGAGAACAGTATTTTCACTACTTACTTCAACTTACTTACTTACTTATTTTCAGTACTTCAGTATTTTTTAATAAAAATAGTTTTTACTATTGTTTTAAATATGAAAGTTTACATATTAGTTTGTGACAGACTACAAGTATGTATTATTTCTTCCTAAACTAAAGCTTTTATAGGGGTTCACTACACTAGATCGAAACACTTTTTCAATTGTTACATTTTAACTATGTCGACTCACCATAAGCTAAATTAAACTAAGCTTCATTATTACAATTTATATAACACCGATGCTTCATTTCACCTAATGATATTTTATTACTGGTTTATTTTGCCTATAGTTGCCATATAAATGATGTGTCATCTACATACCATTCGATCAAGAACTGTTTTTAGATTTATACAATCCTAATCCCCTAGTTTCTTTAAAACAAAAGGTCGAAAAAAAAAAACAAAAGACCATCGAAACGAAAACAAAAGCCGATCGACAACAGCGCCATTGTGACAGGTAAAGGTATACCAATATTCAAAGCAATCTTTACAGTTGTTTATGAATAAATAACACATAAATGCATTATAAACTTAAGCACAAACTTTCACATTTAAAATACATATTCAAATCAGCGGCAATTTGTAACCATTTGTTGTATTTGGCTGAGTTACAGCAATAATATTATTTAACTTAGATTAATTTATTAAAATAAAAATTAAATTATACCTACTTGTATAGCTCATCGGGCGTTTTGGCGTGGGCTGTAAGCCTGAGAGCAACTGTTTTTTTAAATAAATAATATTAGATAGAAATTAACTAAAGTTAATCTCAACGTTATTCGATACCAAATTAACAGAAGCCCCTTAAAATCAATTAATGAGAAACATTAGAACCTTACAAACTATCATTATAATCAGATTTACTGGAAGCGCTTAACACACATGTAATTCCAAGTTCTCAATTATTATGTTAATGTAATATTCGAAGTAATTACAAGTTAGTTTACGTAGTTCGCTTGCGTTAATCGGTCATGGAACAAAGGGGAAGTTGTGTGATGGAATTTATGGTTGAACGGCGACGATCTTTAGCTGATGACTTATTGCGACCCAATACAAATAATCTTTAGACGGAAAATGTATATACTCGTATGTTGCAAAATGCCTAATTTTAGCTAAGGGTGACCAAAGCGATACTACCTTGGACAGCTGATAAGCATCGCTATCCAACAAGGTATCGCTGCTTTAGCCTTTTGGGCACACTCCTTAAAGACTTTGGGCTTTTAATTTTTATTTAACGTAAGTAGGTAGTTTATTAAATCATTTCATTTTTATTATTTAATTGTTATGTTTTATTCCTTTGTTATTATCGGAAATAATAAATTCTAAATAGAAATAAGCGGACTTTAATGTAAAGGTGTCTTAAATTGTCAGATTTTTTATGCAGTTAGAATCGTAAATGTATTTTAATGTATAAATCATCTCCCAGAATCCCATTTTAAAGTGCTTACATAAAAGTATTGGACATATATAGCAATTGGTGATATATTGACGCTGGCCAATCGCCAAAAATAACGGAAATGTATCAGGAGGGCTGACCCCAAAGAGAACAAAGATTTATTGGGCAATGTAACACGAACCATAAAGGATGATTTAGATTTCTAAACTTTGATAGAAATTAAAGATTAAATCACAAAACTAGTAACTACACAGAAGAAAGGTTTCTTGAAGCCATAAATAATCCTCTAACTACAGACGCTAGAGAATAATTAAATGGTTTTAGTAAAACGTCTTAAAATGATAAATTATATTCTTAATTAAAAAGCAATATTAAGAATATACTGCTTATTATTTTTAAGAACATTTAAGTACTACAATTACAACATTCAATTTTTTTTATTCAATAGGAGTTATGCAGTTTTGATTCGATAGGAGTTATGCAGTGCTTAACTTCACTTTGAGGTGTCTTAAAAAATAAGTTAAGAGTGTGCCTTCGGAACGAGTCAAGAAATTGTTCTCTAGCGTTTATAGGGAGACGATTATTTCTTGCTTCAAGAAACCTTCTTTTTCTGTTAAGTTATGTGTTAACCTGAGAGTATATTTATAATGATTAGAATTACAAAAAGCAAACAATCAAAGACCGAGTCTACGACACAACTGATTTATTGGTACCTTCAAATATATTCAGTCAGTTAATTCAGTCAATCAATTTTAAATAACATTTTATAAAAGTAAGTATTTCTAAAGGTTACACAAAATCGTATACCTAGTGTTTCACCTAAAAGTTTCGAAAAGCTTTTCTAAATGGTAAATTTCATAGTCAAGACGTTAGACCTAGTTTAGAGTAAAAAGTAGATCGAACATTATCACTCTGTTTCGAGTTTTTGTTACTCACAGCACATACTCAAAGTGTACAATGAGGACCTCAGCTTTGAATAATCGATTTGTAAATGTTTTTGAAAATTAATTTACCTAATCTTCTAATATATAAAATTCTCGTGTCACAATGTAACCATACTCTTCCGAAACGGCTTGACCGATTTTTATGAAATTTTATATGCATATTCCGTAGGTCCGAGAATCGGCTACTATCTATTTTTTATTTTGTTTCCTGTAGTTTTTTTTGTAAATGGCAAAAGAACGTTTGTGTATATTTATATTTTATTTTTCTACCAACAGCACCAACAATAAAAATGACGAAAGAAGCCTTCCTCGAGACAGGTGAAACTCTGTCCCTTAAATGCTCCATCTTGCACCTCAACCCTGGAGACACAGAACCGGTGTTGCACTGGTACAGAGGGAACACCAACACATCCTTGGACGAAGTCAGGGGCGGAGTGCTGATTGAAACTGATCATTTGACGCTCACTAGTCATTTACAGGTAAACCTAAGTAGTTTGGCTTGATCTCATGCTTCCAAAAATATTGTCACATGCCTCAATAGAAAAATAATATTAATTATTCAATTTTAATTTATGTCTTAGAGGCATGACTAAGATACAAATTGATTTGAACAAGCAGAGAGCAAACAAAACCAGCCAAGTGCGAGTCGGACTAGCGTCTGAAGGGTTCCGTACCATTATATTCTATTCTGTTTTGTACTAACAAAACAGAATAGAATATAATGGTACATAGTTAAACTTGGTGGAACAAAAAAAATACTAATTTTTTGTTACATCATCTGTGAAAATTTTAATTGTCTAGTTATCATGGTTCATGAAATCTAGGTTCGTGACAGACACGCAGACGCAGACGCAGACGGACAGTGGAGTCTTAGTAAAAGGGTCCCGTTTTAACCCTTTGGGTACGAAACCCAAAAAATAGCATTAGTAATTTTTTTCCCAAATAATAGAAACTCTTTACATGATTGACGACAACCTCCGATCACTACACCACTGGAGCTTGGATGTCACGTTGGACTACTAAAATCATACATAAACTAAAGAGTTAATAAGTAGGTAATAATAAACAGAGATGGTACAATATAGGCCTAAATTCTGTGACCAAGCTCAGCTTTACTTAATTAGGAAAATAATATTGCGACTTTAGTACATTGAGGTAATATGTAATTATTTAGAACGCACTCGATTAATTATACCATATTTACCATGAAACTTAAAAAGAAAAGTTGTATCAGTCGAAACGCTGTCTAAACGCTGAATAACTGACTGACTGACGGATCAACGCTCAGCCTAAACCGCTGATCGTAGAGACCTGAAACTTGGACCCCCTTATTCTGTGGCCTACTTTCCCTCACACTAGACATCTCAAAATTCTCTTTGGTATGTGCTTTGGTCACCGAGGCAACCAGCCAACACGAGTAGTCGATAGGAGTTGTCAACAAATTGGAAAACAGTTAATTAAAAGGCAAATAAATAGAAAACACATTGGTGACCCCCTAGAACATGCAGATGGTTGACCAGGCACCAGGTAGAGCGTGGGCCGACGCTAGTAATGGGAAAGAGTCGAGTGAACCTATCGATGTTTTCAAAGTGCGCCACCTTTCGGGCCCGAGGAACCTGAGATTTGGTTTGCTCAAGTGGAGGGACAGTTCGCTATTTCCGGAATTCATAGCGACTCCACCAAGTTTAACTATGTCATTGGCCAACTCGACAACCGGTACTCAAGAGAAGAAGTATCACGTGGTTCCCTCCAACCAGCATACTCAGGCCCACACAAAGTTATATCTCGAGGAGATAAAGTTTTTAAAATTTTACTAAAAGGAAAAGAGACCACAGTATCAATAGACCGAATCAAACCGGCGTACATACTGTCGGACTAAAATGCAGAAGTCTTGCCATCAATAAATAAAGAAATAATAACCCGTTCCGGTCGTCGCGTTAAATTCACAGATTTCCACTATGAATATCGCCCTTGACGGTCTCCGGAGGGGGGTGGTGTGGCCTACTCTCCCTCACACTAGACATCTCAAAATTCTCTTTGGTATGTGCTTTGGTCACCGAGGCAACCACGAATAGTCGATAGGAGTTGACAACAAATTGGAAAACAGTTAATTAAAGGCAAATAAATAGATAAC
Source organism: Idaea straminata (assembly GCA_951213275.1). NCBI lineage: Eukaryota > Metazoa > Arthropoda > Insecta > Lepidoptera > Geometridae > Idaea > Idaea straminata. The sequence goes on from OX577862.1 coordinate 4,090,806, forward strand.
TTATCCACAATTCCAAAACGAGGTTCAAGGATAGTCCGAGATGTGGATTTAAACCTTATATTTAGATACAGATTTACTCGTGAACTATAGTCTAAACGCCATTCCTATATAATCTATAGGTATAGTGTTTAGACTATAGTTTCATATATAATCTACATCCACATCGCGGACTATTCCTTAAACCTCGTTTTGGAATAAGGGGGAGGGTGTGTTCTTTGTATGACGTAGGCATCCGATAAGAAAGGATTTTCCGAAATTTTACCCCTAAGGGGGTGAATAGGGGGGGGGGGGGCAAAGTTTGTATGGGACAACGTGATTCCTAGGTCCATTTTCGAATTTTACGCGAACGAAGTCGCGGGCAAAAGTTAGTATCATATTATATTAAGTAAGTCAAACTCAAAATTCTTTTTTCATTTGCATTCATTTACATGGGATCACATTAAAACGTTTGAAAATTTAATTTAAGATGTATGCCTTCGGAACGCGCCCACCAATAAGAAGAAGCCACAAGAAACTAATGTGTTTTTTGTGATCATGCTCACAAAGGTCAAGATTACATTATATTTTTGAAAGTATATTTGAATTTATTTCAGCCATCAACACATCATGATTAACATTTGATCACCCTAAACATACTAATCTAAGCTATATTTCTCGGCTATATTGGCTTATTCCAGTCTCAAAGTTTCATAGGAAATTCTCGTTAAGGTACGTTTTGATCACGTGCGTAAAAAACTCCTAGGCCTTGGCCTGATCTGTTCCTAAATTCAATAAGTAAGAACGTAATTTTTAATAAGTTACCATAAATCATTTTCTTTACTAAAACCAACTACTTAAAGGACTTAAACTACTAAAGAAAAGTTTGTACTTAATTTGTTTACTTAGCTTGCTAACTTTTAAAGTCCTTTTAAGTAGGTAACAAGTTCTAAACAAACATGTAAAAAAGGCCTCATTCTTAAAACTGATGTAGCCACTTAGACATAGTAAGAACTTCACTTTTAACGACTTATCTCAACTAACCTTATTTAAGTGGCAAGCTTCTAACCTGTTTAGCAAAAAGTTCTCCCTAAAATTTCGATCTAATCTATGCGTCGAAGGCCGCATTCGCTTTAAAAACTCAGGTAGATATACGACTTATGGAAATGGTAGGATGGAAAGGGCAAAGGGCATTAGTCAACATAAAGCAAATCTCTTAACCAGCAATGGCTATTAATATGACCTGATAAGGTGTAACTGATTGATGAATCCATAAATAGATAGATATTCTTTATTGTAAACACTGTTTTAAATTACATCTTCTTCTTTAAATATAAAATGATTTGTCCTGACTGACTGACGGATCAACGCACAACCTACACCATTCATCGTAGAGACCTGAAACTTGGAGGAAGTGTTCTGTGTGTGACATAGGTATCCAATAAGAAAGGTTTATTATAATTTTACTCCTAAGGGGGTGAAAAAGGGGGCAAAGTTTGTATGGGACAATATGATTTCTTGGTCCATTTTCGACTTTTACGCCGACGAAGTCGCGGGCAAAAGCTAGTCAAATATAAAAACAAAGCTTAATTCTAAGTGTTATAAAGGGCGGCGTTATCGCTCAAAACGATATCTTCCAGACAAACTTTGGGTCATCACCAACACCATCTTCCGATCAGACAAGCCATATTGCATTAAAGCATGGTGTAAAACAAAGTCATTTCCCACTGTCAGTCCCTATGTACGCTTAGATCTTTGAAACTACTCAACGGATTTTGATGCGGTTTTTTTAATAGATAGAGTGATTCAAGCGGAAGGTTACGGTATAAAAAAAATATAATTACCACGCATACGAAATCGCGGGAAACAGCTAGTTTAATATATAATTTCGGCCGTTACATCTAATATAGATGATTTATACAGCGCCAGCAAGCTAAGCTCTTGAGGGCGATAACAAAAGATATACGCACTAACTTAAATTATAAGCAGTTCATACTTATTATACAATACATAAAGAATATAATATTAAATAAACATAAAGATATTTAGATGAAAATAAATAAGTTGAAATCAATCAAAAACTTATCATCATCATCATTCGAGCGATGTTCCAGGTTGCATCCCTCTTGGGAGCCCGGGGACCGCTTTCCTGCTTTTACGCCTCCACTTCGCACGATCTTCGGCGTCCTGGTTTGTAAGGCCATTTGCAGTCTGCCACGACCCGGCGGAGGCGCCATGGCAAAACTTGTTCCCCACGTAAAGCCGGTAAAGCCGGTTTTCGCAAGACGTGACCGTATGGTCACGTCTTGCGAAAACCGGCTAGTCACATCCATCGAGACATTGCAGATAAATTGCAAGAATGCCACCTACGCTGGTATCAGCGTATACGGTCACGTCTTGCGAAAACCGGCTTTACCGGCTAATATATAAATATATAATTTCGGCTAAATATATAATTTCGGCCGTTACATCTAATATAGATGATTTATACAGCGCCAGCAAGCTAAGCTCTTGAGGGCGATAACAAAAGATATACGCACTAACTTAAATTATAAGCAGTTCATACTTATTATACAATACATAATATAAAATATTGATAAGCGAGTGTTCCAAAATGTATCTCTAGTGCCGTGTAACAATCCGCGAATGTGCGCTATTAAAGTAACGAGTGGTATGAGATCGTTTCTAGTTTTTAGTGTTTATATGCCTACGGACAAGGAGAACAATCTGTCGGAATTTACGGATTGCCTGAGCGCGGTGAGTGCTATTATTAGTACTAACATAAACTGTGAGGCCGTCTACATACTAGGAGATTTTAACGCTCATCCTGGTAAACTGTTTTACAAGGAGTTGAGTTCGTTTATGAGTGATTTAGAGTGGATATGCGCAGATGTACACAGACTAGGACTGGGCAGCGATATGTTTACGTTTTTAAGCGAAGTAAATGGCTCCAGAAGCTGGTTAGATCATTGTTTGGTCACAAAGTCAGCGTTGCAATCAATTATTAATATTTATGTAAAATATGACATCTATACATCAGATCATTATCCTTTAATAGTTGAATTTAATTTTAATTGTATTAAACGAAAATTGACATGTACAAATTATAATAATAATATGCCTATAAAGAACAACAAAATATTATGGAAGGAACGTAACTTTGACCAATGTAATTTATATACTAAGATGTGTCATGAAAAATTGAGAGAAATTAATTTTCCTAATAAATTGACTGCTTGTTGCGACCATATTTGTGATAACACGGAACATCTTAAAATTATTGAATGTTTATATGATAATGTGATTGAAGCTCTTAGTCATGCGGCATCGGAAAGCTGTATTGTAAGGCGATCCCATGGTCGAAGGCCTGTGGTTGGATGGAGTCAACACGTTAGGGAGGCTCATAGGGAGGCTAGGTCCAAATTTCACTGTTGGGTGTCTTACGGTAAACCAGAATCGGGTCGTCTGTGGGAGGAGATGCGTGAAAGCCGAAAAATATTTAAATCGCGTTTAAAGTATTGTAGAAAACATAGTGAACAATTAAAAATGGACAAATTAGCATCTTTGCATTCATCTAATGATTTCAAAAAATTTTGGAAGTCGACCAATGAATGTAGGGGTGGTCCTGGCCTTCCTGTGAGTGTCGATGGTATTTGTGAACCCAGTGGCATAGCAAATGTGTTCAAAGACCACTTTACTGTTAAATCACCGTTGGGGCCACCGCAGTCTACGGGTGGGGAGGAATGTCGTGGTCAGGTTTCTCCTGTTTTGGCTAAAGATGTTAGGAGCGCGATTAAGTCCATGTCTAGAGGTAAATCGCCTGGTCACGATGGCCTTAGTATTGAGCACTTAAAGTATGCAGGGCCTCACTTACCGAGAGTACTCGCAATGTTTTATACATTATGCATTAATCACTCATACTTGCCTGTTGCTATGATGAGGACAGTGGTGGTGCCAATTGTCAAAAACAAAACTGGAGACGTGAGTGATAAGTCCAACTACAGGCCGATTTCATTAGCTACTATCGTGGCCAAAGTTCTTGACAGCTTGCTTGATTCACAACTGGACCGTTTCCTCAATATACACGATAATCAATTTGGATTCAGACCAGGACTCTCTACGGAATCGGCTATTCTGTGCCTTAAGGAGACTGTCAAGTACTACACAAACCGTGGAACGCCCGTGTTTGCCAGCTTTCTTGATTTGTCTAAGGCATTTGACCTGGTGAACTATGATGTACTATGGAAAAAGATGAAAGACGCGGGGATGCCATTCGAGCTGATCCAGATTTTTAAATTTTGGTACCGGAACCAAGTCAATGTCGTGCGATGGGCAGGTTCTTTATCGGAACCATACAGACTTGAGTGTGGCGTCAGGCAGGGGGGGCTAACATCACCCAAGCTTTTCAATCTTTATATAAACGCACTGGTAGGGGAGCTCAGTGGCACCCGTGTTGGCTGCCACATAGACGGAATCTGTTTAAATAACATTAGTTACGCAGACGACATGGTGCTTCTGAGTGCCTCACCGTGTGGTCTATCAACTTTGTTGAATATCTGTGAGAGATACGTTCATAGTCACGGCCTAGCGTACAATGTTCTAAAGAGCGAATGCATGGTCTTTCAAGCCAGGGGAAAACGTCAGACAACAATACCACCCATAAAACTTTGTGGGGTCACACTACGTACGGTTGAGCAATTTAAATATCTTGGACATGTAGTGACTGCTGACTTGAAAGACGATGCTGACCTAGAGAGAGAGCGGAGGGCGTTGTCTGTGCGTGCTAACATGATTGCCCGCAGGTTTGCTCGTTGTTCACCTGAGGTTAAAATTACTCTTTTTAGAGCTTACTGTACATCCTTTTACACGAGCAGCCTGTGGGCCAGTTACACAAAGCGAGCCTTCAATGCACTGAGAGTTCAGTACAATAATGCGTTCAGGATACTGATGGGTCTGCCACGTTTCTGTAGTGCATCGGGGATGTTTGCCGAGTTGCAGGTAGACTGTTTTTACACTACAATGCGAAAACGGTGTGCATCCCTGGTGCGCAGGATACGGGGCAGCGCTAGCGGTGTCCTGAGCGTATTTGCATTGAGGTTCGACAGCCACTATCTCAGGCACTGCTGTATGGTTCAGGTTCTTAGAAACCAGGACATGTAATTGGTGAATTGTTATTATTGGACAGTATTTATTTGCTTTTATTTTGTATTTGTATTTTATCGTTTTGACATTTAATTGATTTATTGAATTTATTTTGAAAAGTGTTTTGTGTTTATTTTTTGACATTAGGTACTAAATTTATTTGACATTTACGAATGATGACATTTTATTTTATATTCGGATTTGATTTTGTTCTTGACTTATGTGTATTGTATGGATCATGTATGGATTTTAATTATCTGAAATAAATGTATTGAATTGAATTGAATAAAGAATATAATATTAAATAAACATAAAGATATTTAGATGAAAATAAATAAGTTGAAATCAATCAAAAACTTATCATCATCATCATTCGAGCGATGTTCCAGGTTGCATCCCTCTTGGGAGCCCGGGGACCGCTTTCCTGCTTTTACGCCTCCACTTCGCACGATCTTCGGCGTCCTGGTTTGTAAGGCCATTTGCAGTCTGCCACGACCCGGCGGAGGCGCCATGGCAAAACTTGTTCCCCACGTAAAACCGGCTAGTCACATCCATCGAGACATTGCAGATAAATTGCAAGAATGCCACCTACGCTGATACCAGCGTAGGTGGCATTCTTGCAATTTATCTGCAATGTCTCGATGGATGTGTGGAGTGACGCGATCCTTTCTCGTCACTCCACACATCCAGCGTAACATCTTCATCTCCATGACACGCAGCTCCTGCTTATGTCGCTCAAGCATAGGCCACGCGTCACTACCATACAAAAGGACAGGTCTAATAAAATAAAAAATCAATATAATTGAAGGTACTGAGCTCTACGAGAAACATCAGTAATTGATATTGCGTCTTTTTAAATCAACTTGCATAATATCGCGTCGATAACAAGCCAACATCTTCATCTTCGTGACACGCAGCTCCTGCTTCTGTCGCTCAAGCACCGGCCACGCCTCACTACTATACAAAAGGACAGGTCTAGTAAAAAAAAATATCAATATAATTGAAGGTACTGAGCTCTACGAGAAACATCAGTAATTGATATTGTGTCTTTTTAATCAACTTGCATAATATCGCGTCGATAACAAGCCGCTTCCTTGATATAAGAAAGTAACTATGAAAACTCTGTGTGAAATGAAACACAGAATATAAGTCTTGAATTTGAGCAGCTCGTAAATTTCCACAAAAGGGACATTTAGCAGGTTAAGCACTCAGTGGCTTTTTGTTTACGGTCGTTGGATGAATGCTACTGAAAATGGCTCCGAGGAATTTTCGACTTTATCCTGTTTTATCTGGATTTCTTTAAAGAAAAAGATACGGCACATTTTTCATGACAATGTAGTTTTTATTATGAAATCATGAGTTTGATTTCAATGATAAAGCACAGGCAAAGACTTATAAATTATAAAACAAGGTAGGTATAGAACAGATTACGCACAACAGATTCACTTTTCCAAACTAATTTAATAATTAGAAAAGCCCCTCCCCAGCGTTCCCGGTGTAAAGCTGGACAATATGCAAGCAGCGTTACCCCGCTGAACCACTATCGACAGCCTTTGTACCAGGAAAAGCCCTGGAACGCGGATCAAACCTGTCCCGGAGGCGACGGCCAATCTCCCTTACAAATGCCAAAATGCCCTCGCCCCCCCCCCCAACGCCTTCTTATTTGGCTCAAACATTAAATGTGTGGTGGTAGATTACTAGTCGAATTGTTTAACTCGAATAGTTTTAGTCAAATTTTCAGTAGACGATATTACTATGCCTAACAAAAGTTTTTGAAATGTTCATATTTTGAGATGTAGCACCCTTAACCTGCGCAAAACTTACCCAAATAAGAAAACACAAATCGAAACATTTATTTTGACTCAACGAGCAAAACCAATTCCAAACTAAAATCAGCCGTAACGAAGGCATTTCTTTCACCTCTAATGCGAGTAACATTAAAGCCACCACTTAACGTTCCACCCCGCAAATGCATTACGGTAATTTAGTTCCAGAGCTGAAACCATCCTGAATTACAGGAGCAAGTGTTATATAGGACAGGGTGGGGATTGACCGGAATTATTACGGGTTAACTTTGTTCTCTTAGTAGTATTTTTGGTGTAAATTTCTTTATGAATAGATATATATATATAGAATAGACCTAGATATTTAATTTAAAGATACGTTTTAGTAAGCATTATTACATTACTATTTTGTTTAGCTAAATTTTTTAGCGGTCCAATTTCAACTTTTTATCTTTTATCAGTTCTGTAAAGTTTTACAAGTTATAAGATTTGGTTATGAATAAAAATAATTATATTTTCCTTTATATAACATGTAAACAATAATATGATAAATAAGTCAAATAACCCGCCCCTTATCGTTCCCGGCGTAAGGGTTCCCATAATGCTAGAAGCATTGCCACGCTGAATGGCGATGGCTAACTTCTGCGCCAGAAACGAGCCGGAGCGGGAGTCTAATTATATTGCTAATTTAATTCAATTCAATACATTTATTTCAGATAATTAAAATCCATACTATACACAAAATGAAAAAATCAAATCTGAATATAAAATAAAATGTCATCATACGTAAATGTCAACTAAATTTAATAAATAAATGTCAGCTAATGATTTGATGACGATGATGATAGAGAAAGGCGCGGGCCGCCGTTAGCGATGCTAAGCGCTAAGACGGACCCAAAATGCTGACGCCGATAAATTGTGCGGTGTGTTACATAATGTACACCGTACAAGATCTTTACCAATTTTTGGAGTTTATTGGAGTTTACTCCTTAAGAATCGATTTTCATATATAAGGCGCCCGGTATGAGAAAAATCCGAGGGGTAAAACCTACTAACAAGTAACGAAAATCGTGTCACGTTTTTGGTGCGCACCTTTAGTGCGCAACTTTCTAATTTGGCTGTGAGTGTATTGCGTATGGTTAGATACTCGTACTTAAGGTCCTCTTCCAGTACCGTGTGTAGGTATTTTAACATTACCTCAGCCTCCGCGCACAAAGACGTAGCGTGAAAGTGAGCCGCGCCCAACGACTCGCGTACGCGATCAAGCTACGCCACAGTGTAGGTGTAAACAGTGGGCACGCCACAGTGTAGGTAGGTGTCAACAGTAGGTTTTCGTTATCTAATTGGGCTCGATACATAATATAATAAAACTAATGTGTAGCTGTAATAATGTACCTATAGTCCGGTCATTTTAGACAGTTGAAATAAAGAAAATTCCGACAGAGCCAAATCTTCGTAGAGACCTTATGTTTACCACAAGGAATAAAGTGTCAAAAGTCCCCATCAGTCCCATGTGAGCTTAGGGACTTATTCGGGGCCCAAGGTCAAAATTTTAGGTTTTTTGGATTTTTCTCGAAAACGGTAAGTTTTATCGAAAAAGTACCTCAGAGCAAAGTTGTAGATCTTAAAATTCTCTATAAAAATGGTCCCTATGATTTTTTTCTCTAAGACCCACTATTTCCCAGATATTGCGCTTGTAAGAAATCATAGGGACCATTTTTATAGAGAATTTTAAGATCTACAACCCGCCATTATAAAATGGAACACGGTTAATGTTCTATCTGACATGTCTATAGTTAATAAGTCAATGGTTCGTATTTAATTTTCAATCGATAATATCTAGTTATTTACCTGTGGTACGTTATTGCTTCCGCTGTAAGTAATTTTTTGTAACGTTTCCATATATTTTTTATTCAAAATGAGAAGGCCCTTATCCTCTACGAACTAGCAAGCGACTATGTCGTCTGGTCTTATTTCAGCTCAGATGGACGGAATGAGGCAATGTACGGCGCTGACCTCTCTTGTAATTTATCTCAATGGTTTACGGACGATAATTTTACGTGATAACGTCATAAGAAAACGATAAAAAAATTGAGTTGTTTTCCTATTTTTTTTTCTTCTTATATATTTTTTTCATTTATAGTTTTCTTAGACTGACTGGAGCACTCGCTCACTCAATCGCGTCTAATCACCATAACACAAGCCTAGCTGCTTCGACTGGAGCAACAATACAATATACAAACTTGTTACTAACCTTATCTCTTTATAATATTAGTATATATTATTTGCGCTCAGTCAATCGCGTCTAATCACCATAACACAAGCCTAGCTGCTTCGACTGGAGCAACAATACAATATACAAACTTGTTACTAACCTTACCTCTTTATAATATTAGTATATATTGATTTTAGTAAGGCATTTGATACTTTGAGGCATAATGACTTACTACAAAAACTAGACAACACAGGAGTGCGAGGTCCCCTACTCAACTGGAGCAAGGACTACTTAAAAGACAGATCTTATATGGTCAAAGTTGGCAGTACTTTCAGTCTCAATAAAGAAGTATCAGAAGGAACAGCCCAAGGATCAGTTCTTGGTCCGTTGCACTATCTTGCATATGTTAACGAAATGCCTAACGTAATAGAAAATTGTTCAGTGTATCAATACGCGGACGATACCTGCCTAATCTCAACCGACTTAGATGTAAAGACAGCCGCAGAACGACTTCAATCGGACTTTACACGGACCGCGAAATGGGCGCATGACGTAGGCCTGGTTATCAATGTGAGGAAGACTAAGATCATAAACGTTCACTCTATTCACAAAAAACGTCAGAATTTTAGAATAATTGGGCACTCCCACGATTGCCTTCATAAATCTCCTCGATACTGTCAATGTGAAGAAATCGAACAAGTAGTTAGTCACACATACTTAGGTATTATCATTGACAACAGATTCAACTGGTCACATCATATAAATTCTGTGTGCAATAAACTTAGAACTATATTAGCTAAATTCGTGTGCATAAAAAATCAAGTTCCATACAAAATACTGCTAAATCTTTACACCTCACTGGCTGAATCGATAATCTCGTACGGATTAACTAGCTACGGACGTACCTATAAAACATATCTAGAAAAAATAAGTAATATTCAGACTCGTTTCCTAAAATTAATTGTTCCCTATAAACTAAAACAACAATATAAAAACAATATATCAGGCTTATATCACCATTGCAAGCTATTACCTGTACAATCAAAAATCAATCTGACCCTATTAATAGATAATTACAATAACGATGCCATACAAATACCTTTTTCTCACAAAATATGCACTCGTCAAATAACAAATAAAAAATTACTCATACGCCGAACTCATAACATATACGGCAAACGTACAACTGCGTATATTATACCTAGCTTGATAAATAACCTACCTAAACCAATTAAATCAAAACTAAATGAAAATAACTCCAGTGTGAAAACCATTCTAAAACAATATTTCCTTAACTTACTGGATTCAAAACTATAATTTGTAATTAAAAAAGGAGCAACCTGTATACTACACGGCACACGCACCAGATTGTAAACAAGTTACCGACCTAGCATTGTCATAATATTACTTGCAAAACAGTGTTACCCTCACTTCTATTGTGTCAATCAGCTGTCGCACGGTATGCACTGACGTGCTATATATATTTCTTACCTAGTTTTGTCCCTATCTAACACCTGCAACCGAGCGACTTGTAATACGAGAAGGCGCAATACGAGTGAGGAGAAATGTTTAATTTTAATTTTATCTTTGTTGATGGTAGTTTTATAATTTAATACCTAGTTATCGAGTACTTATTTATGTGACGAATGAAAGTGTCATGACAAACCTATGTAGGTTTTTTGGCACACGTATAAATAAGCAATGTAAATACTTTTTGACAAATAAATAAACTAAAAAAAAAATATTATTTGCGCTCAGTCAATCGCGTCTAGTCACCATAACACAAGCCTAGCTGCTTAGACTGGAGCAACAATACAATATAAAAACTTGTTACTAACCTTACCTCTTTATAATATTAGTATAGATTATTTGCACTCACTCAATCGCGTCTAGTCACCATAACACAAGCCTAGCTGCTTAGATTGGAGCAACAATACAATGTACAAACTTGTTACTAACCTTACCTCTTTATAATATTAGTATAGATTATTTGCGCTCACTCAATCGCGTCTAGTCACCATAACACAAGCCTAGCTGCTTAGACTGGAGCAACAATACAATGTACAAACTTGTTACTAACCTTACCTCTTTAAAATATTAGTATAGATTATTTGCGCTCACTCAATCGCGTCTAGTCACCATAACACAAGCCTAGCTGCTTAGACTGGAGCAACAATACAATGTACAAACTTGTTACTAACCTTACCTCTTTATAATATTAGTATATATTATTTGCGCTCAATCAATCGCGTCTAGTCACCATAACACAAGCCTAGCTGCTTAGACTGGAGCAACAATACAATATACAAACTTGTTACTAACCTTACCTCTTTATAATATTAGTATAGATTATTTGCGCTCACTCAATCGCGTCTAGTCACCATAACACAAGCCTAGCTGCTTAGACTGGAGCAACAATACAATGTACAAACTTGTTACTAACCTTACCTCTTTATAATATTAGTATAGATTATTTGCGCTCACTCAATCGCGTCTAGTCACCATAACACAAGCCTAGCTGCTTAGACTGGAGCAACAATACAATGTACAAACTTGTTACTAACCTTACCTCTTTAAAATATTAGTATAGATTATTTGCGCTCACTCAATCGCGTCTAGTCACCATAACACAAGCCTAGCTGCTTAGACTGGAGCAACAATACAATGTACAAACTTGTTACTAACCTTACCTCTTTAAAATATTAGTATAGATTATTTGCGCTCACTCAATCGCGTCTAGTCACCATAACACAAGCCTAGCTGCTTAGACTGGAGCAACAATACAATGTACAAACTTGTTATTAACCTTACCTCTTTAAAATATTAGTATAGACTATTTGCGCTCACTCAATCGCGTCTAGTCACCATAACACAAGCCTAGCTGCTTAGACTGGAGCAACAATACAATGTACAAACTTGTTACTAACCTTCCCTCTTTATAATATTAGTATATATTATTTGCGGGCACATAAGTTTGTAAATTATTATTTGCGGGAAAAAGTTTGTCATCCCTGCAAATGCAAGCTTCCGCGTTGGGTTCGCTCGAACGCAGCGTGCCGGCAAAAGTGGCATAGGTCTTACCTCGATGACGCCCGGAGGCCGACTGCGAGGAACTGACGCGTGCTAACTGTTATATTTGATCTATTTGCAAAACATTTTGTACTTTTTAGCATTATTATCCATAAATATAGTTTCTAGAGGTCAAAACCTATCATTTGATTCAATTTTTAACAAACATACGTTAACTATTTTTGAATAAAAACCGATAAACGATCTCAAAATTCTCTGTTTTCTAACATTTTTTTTAACAAACAAAGTTGTTCATATCATGTTTTCAACCAAAATAAACAAAAATATGGTTTTTAAACTACAATATCTACTTATATCCAAATAACAAAAAAAGAGTATTTGATTACTTAAAGTTGCCTAACACAAAGGTCGATTTGCGAACACATGGTCTTAAGGAGTAAACTCCAGTCGTGCGTCGGAGCTGACACACACACTTTTTTTTAATAAATTTATTACTTTTCGAATAATAAAAGAATTATCGAAATCAAATCATATAAGGCGGAGATATCCATTCATATATATTTTATGCCCCTTTTTTAGGGGAAGTCAATCAAAAACCCCTAAGAAAAAATACTTCTATATGAGTAATCTCAATTACTTTATACTAAGTTTCGTTGATCGGTTATAATGAACGACCTATAAAAAGTATCAACAAACATTACCTACATACATACTATAATAGAGAAAAGCAAAGTTTGACAGACTTTTGAAGCAGAGACGCTTTGCCCAACTGGTGAATAAATGAATTTAAAAAACTATACTATAAACTATTTCATATCACCACGATTGATATTTTCACAACTAGCACTGAATAATAATTGTAAATATATTACTGCAAATTTTACAAATCAAATAACATTTATCTACAATAATAAATTCGAACAAGTTAAATGTTGTTCATTGCTCATCGAAATATATTCGTGCATTGATTTGACGCCTGTCCAATGTTGTTTAACCGTATTTAATGCGTGATATTAATCGAATTATACGTTATTGGTTTGAGTTCAATCAACTGTAGGACTCAGATGGGTAGTTCATTAATCAAGGGCGAACTCAAACTGCGTAGACCGAATGATTTTTAAGGTAAATAAAAATACTTAGTTTCGGAGCCGGAAAAAGACTCTCTGAGAAAAAATAAATACCAAGATATAGTAATTCTAAATAGCAAACTTTCGATATTTCGAACATCACAACGACTAACATTCTCTATTAGGTAATGTACTTTTTATCACAGTTGCTCATAAAATGGATCATATTAAACCGCTTTTAGGCTCATAATCCAACGTATTATGCACGCGTGCGTTTTACATTACCATATGCACTAGTATTGTAATAAGTTATCCTGATAAGTTTAACTCGTATCTTACTGCTAATTACATGTTATGTATATGAAACATTCTTCTGAGTTATACTGCGATATATATGTTATTTAAAATAAGCATTTGGACTAAGTGCGTTTTTGTCTAAGTCGCAATTATAGACGATTCTCTACTATGCCGTTTTTTTGCCAGCCGGAATAGATCAACGCCAAAGGAAAACGCGAATTCAGAACAAAAAACTTTTAAACCAAATTTTAGCTAAATATTTGTATGGGTATTATGGAGAACTCTTCTAACACTAAATAATCACTACATAGTTTAAACAAAGTTGCTTTCTCTGTCCCTATGTCCCTTTGTATGCTTAAATCTTTGAAACTACGCAACGGATTTTGATGCGGTTTCTTTTAATAGATAGAGTGATTCAAGGGAAAGGGATATATGTATAATACATGCATAATATAGCCGTGCGAAGCCGGAGCGGGTCGCTAGTAATAGGAATAAAACTTTAAACTACCATGGTCACTACAAAGTTATTCAAAACGAAATCTTTACCATATTAAAAAAAAACATGACTTTAGTTCTAACACAGAATTTTATAAACTTCCACGCTGAAATATTATGTTAGGTGTAAAAATATAATGAATTCTTCGCAATACTCGGGTGAAAATTCTTACCGCCTACACCAGTTTCAAAGCCTTTAGACGTAGCGATGACGCCCACTTGAGGCATTATTGTTGCTTTATGCTGTTTCTTCTTTGTATATATCTCTTACGCGTACATTTAATAAATACTGGAAAATGTAAAGTTTAGTTATACACACTTATATTCTTATTTTCCCGGGTCTTAATCAACGAGGGTTTAAAAAACATACGCAATTAATACCCGGGAAAATAATTACTGGAAAATGTAATGAAGCAATTGTATACCTTCACTACTTTCTGTAATTGTATTATCGTATTTACATCATAAAGTAGATATTGAAATCTAATAATCTCTATGCAATTTTACCTGTACCTTTACGAGGACTATTTACTATAATTGTTAACTTACAGTAGAACGAGTTAACATCATGTCGTGCTGCAGTTTTATTTTCATGAAACTTAGATGTAACCCGAGTTGAATTGTATAATTCTAGTGGAATGTTATTCAATTTAGTTCTGTGAAAGTGCACAAGTGTAGTGAAAGTAAAAAATGAGTGTCAAACATGAAGTTTTCTCGTTGCCTCCAAATCTCCCATTAAGGTTATGGTAAACTTGCCACCGCTTTACTATAGCCCCTGACTTGACGGACTATGACGACTTTGACTGTTTTGAAACAATTTAGGCCCGATTTATGAAAAATCGGGTCATAATTTGATGCAAAATATAACTTGACACTGGTTAAATGCACAAACCGTGCGAAGGCATAATTAATAGAAAAAAAAGCTATGCTTAGTGCAGGGGCCGCTATTACATTAACTTGTACATTTCTTATCTTATTTTAATACCATTTCTGCATATTCAATATCTATTATGTAGAAGTCTTTGTGACTTCTTTGGTAAATAAAGATTTATTTATTTTTATCACAGTTGCTCATAAAGTGGATCTAATACAACGGCTTTTAGGCTCATAATCCAACATATTATGCACGCGTGCGTTTTACATTGCCAACTTAGTGCTATAAAGTTATCCCGATAAGTTAAATACGTATCTTACTGCTAATTACATGTTAGGTGAAACATTCTTAATTTATCTGGGTTATACTGTTTTGATGTTTAAAAAAGGTAGGTACCAAAGAGTTTTTTAGCTAGCAAAAATGGTTGTCTCTAAAGTCGGTTTATGAACGAAAATTTTACGTGATAATGACTTAGAAAACGATTAAAAATTGAGTTATGTTTATTTTTTGTTTTTTCTTTACTTAAATATATTGTTTTTCCGTACCATTGTATTTTGTTCTTAACCCCCGACGCAAAAACAAACAGAAAAAACCCTAAAAAATATTGTATGTCAGGCGAGGCTGTATAGGTTAGAAGCCTTTAGCCTGGCCTTTCCGGAGCATAATCAACAAAAAATATTGCCTTAAAAAAATGTAAACATAGACAGACTTATCACAAATATTTTGTTAATTATTATTTTGTTTTCTTTTCAAGTCTTTTCTTTTATTCGCAACTGTGATAAAAAATGTCGTACGATATACGTGTGGAATTGATGTTTGCATCTTGGCTTCTTAACACACTCGCTGCCGCTCGCGCGTCATAAACCGCCTCTATGCAAAGATCAATTTACCACACTTATATCGTAATGTACTATTTTAATTGTATGCGTTGTATGCAAGTCACCATTATTATTTTATGCTACAACCCATTTGTCGGTGCTTTAAAACGATCGTATTTCTCAGGTCACTAGACTGAAAATGGAGGACGCAGGAAACTACACATGTGCTTTAGAAGCGCCGATACAAATGCGGACTCTCGTCAGGGTTCATGTATTACAAGGTAAGATCTAATGTTATAAAACTTTTCACTGTCATACAACTAACTACGATACTTTATAAAGAGAGCAAGCAAATACATAGGTATAAATAAGAAACCATCACATCTACAAATAGTTCGATTTATAATGATTTTACACATTCATTAATTTTCTAAAATTTAAATTTTTATAAAAACAAACTTATAAAAAATCCCATCTAAGTACTTACATAAATACCTAAACAAAATTAAATTTACAAGCCTTAACATATAAATTTTACATTGAAAATAGTAAATTAATATAATGATTTTATTATTAGTTACCCATTCTAAAAGGCTTTAGTAGCTGTAGCATGTTTTAGATCTAAAAAAAACTATATATATAAATTAAATCGATTAGTAATAATAATTCAATTGATTTGTCAAAACTAAATTAAAAAGAATAGCTGCTTTGGATTTGACTTCTTGTAGCTTCTTTCGAGTTTTCTTTTCAGATTTATTTTTCGACGTTTGAACGAGAGTGGTTATAGGAATATCTGTTAGAACTAATTAGCTCATCCTATATTTTTACTTGTACTATTGTACCTACCTATAAACAAACTAAAATTGTCAAGTGCAAAAATAGATATATTGTCAATACCAAATACCCAAGGTACCTACCAAAATTGTTTGAGATATGGGGTTTATTGACAGAAGTGTTCAATAAAAGGGTTCCGACCGGATCCCTTTGGAACCCAAGATTGACAGTTTCTTGTTTATCTCTCCATTGTTTTCATAAATATCTTGTTTGTGTTTGTCGATTGATTTTACAGGTGAGAAATGTAGCGTAAAACGATGTCTTAACATTTGTATGAAGAGCGTGTATCGTTGAACCTTACCTCACTTGTTTCGATAATCAAATAAATTTAAATGTACCTATACAAAAATGAAAAGAAAATACGTGTTTTCAAATACAAACAATAGCTAGATGTAGGTTTATGGTATACATCGTATTGGCCACTTATGAGTTTAATGTCCCTGAAGTAGATTAATAAATAAATTAAAATAGCATCAAATATATTTAACATTTGTGAAAAAACAGGTTTTGTGTTACTACAAACAATACGGATTTTACCATTAACAACACAAGAAATGGCACAGACAAAGAAAAAATAAATAATTAGTAAGTAGGTCCTGTCTTTAAATGCAATAGATATTTTTTAACTCGATGAAGTAAGATTAATGGTTTCGCGCTCGCTTATTAAAGATTCCACTTTTGAGACACTTTCACATAGGAATGATAATGTTATGTCTACACAATATATAGAATTAGAGAGATATAATATTATTGACCTTTACAGAGATGTAAAAACCGGCGCTGTATCATCTATATTAGAAAATCTAGATGAGACAGCGCTGACGTTCTTGTGCTTGAAATATGTGGAATAGATGGAGTAGGCTTGCCCAGAACCTAAACTATCGTCTCAGCTTAATCGACCCAAAGGAAAGAAGTCAAAACGTCCGGTTTCGGATTTCAAATCGAACCCACGACTCTATAACTAACCAACTCAAATAATCTATACTAATATTATAAAGCTTAAGAGTTTGTTTGTTTGAACGCGCTAATCTCATGAACTACTGTTTCGAATTGAAAAAATATTTTTGTATCAAGTGCCATTATGTCAAAGAAGAGTTTAGGCTATTTTACATTTCGCTACATAATATTTCAACCAGTTATTTTTTAAACAGGATCCAGCCTAGCAGAACTGCAAAGCGGAGTGAAGACCACATCTAGCTACCTAAACCTACTGCTCACTTCATTGCTCATCGCAATGGGGAGCTGGTTCGACGACGTGAGGTGACCTCCTTAGAGACAGATTACTTTGGTATTGAATGCTGGTAATGATTACGATGATGTCAAAGCCAAGATTGAAGGCTGATGGTTGCTGATTTAATATTACTTTTTTGTTAGAATCGAATTAATTAATTGAAGAACTGTTTGTAATATTTGAAAAATTACTCTTTCAATTTGTAAAAATCTCTCTCTCTGAATCTCTCTCGTAAAAACCTCAAAGTCTGTCGTACTTACTAACCTATGTGTTTTAAGAATATTGTTTTTATTTATTGTATTACTAGTATATTGATATATTTCTTCATTATTTTAGATCTTCATAAATTGATAAGAGAGAAGACTCGTAAAAATCTACCTGAAATATTTATAGTTGGAATGAAAATAGAGATACTATTTTAGTTTTATTTTTCTTCTAGATTTAATTTTACTTGTATGACAATAAAAAGGGATTCCATTTAGGTTTATTAAGTATATTACTACTAATTTTAATAAGATTTCATCATTTAGAACTTTATTGTTAAAGGCATCATCGCCAAAACTTCTATCTTCCAGCATTCATGTATAAAGATCCTTACAAATCTTAATACCGTCCAAGGATCTTTTAGGACCACTCGTGTACATATTGTACTATATCAATAGTTCTAAGAAAACTAGAATATTATTAACTTTAATAGCCCCTACACAAAAAACGACATTAATATAAATTCTAAAATATTATTTGCTATTGGGATTGTTCATTTATATTTTTCAATTGAAGTTACAAAACCATTTAGAAAAATAGACTTCCTCGACATTATAGATTAAAAAAAAAAAAAATCGGCATGTGCCATACCTAATTTAAAACCTTCGACCATGATCCCTCTATGTTTAGAATAAAATCAAATTACAGCCAACTAATAAATATGGACACACTTTTTACACAACTTTGGCAATGGAAGACATTGATATTACGCCAATGGTGACTTCACCACGTTCAAAAGTAAAAAGTAGAAATATTCAAAAATTGATTAAAAAAGAACTAGTGAGAAAATCTTAAATTAGTCTATATTAACGGAAAATAATATAAAAACCACAGGTCAGAAAGTTCGAACAATCCCAATTGTAGCGGTAAAAAATTTCATATGCTAATAAGACGAATCATGGCTGACCTATTCTCCAATGTGAAACATCACTGTCAAATCCATGTTTTTTATGAAATGAATGATTTTTGATAATGCATTCCTAAAAACATTTTTTTGAAAATTATATTTTCACGAGGTGATTTTCATTTTTAACCGACTTCAAAAAAAGGAGGGGGTTCTCAATTTGGTTGTATGTATTTTTTTGGATGTTCGCGCATATCTTCTTTTTTATCAACCGATTTTGATTAATTATAAAACATAGGTAAGTTCTTGGAAGTCGGACTGGACTTGATATGATAAAACCTTACATGGTAACATCCAGTCCGACTTCCAAATACTTACCTACGTTTTATAATACGCTGGTGGTAGTATTTTTTTGATAATCCGTGGTATTTAAGTTTTTTATTTTTAACTTTTTAGTTTACCTTTTTTTCTTTACGAAATTTATTTTTATATTTAGTTTATTTTGTATATATTTAAAAAAAAATTTTTTTTTTCTTTGTAATTTATTTTTGTTAATTTTTTAAGTACTTCATATTAGAAGTCGGTTTCTAAATTTTTAAATTATTTTTTTTTGGTCTTGTGAAAATAATGCTATTTTCACAAGACCAAAAATAATAATTTAAAAATTTAGAAACCGGCATCTAAATATTAAACTCCACAATATAAAAACACCGTAAATATTTCGCTTTAAATAGCTTTAGTAGGACAATCATTATAAATCACAAACCGTCAAAAGAATTTTTACGTTTACGCTGAGAGTCTACCGATGAAACATTCCTATATTTGACAACACCTTTAATAAAAACATTTTTGTGTAGGGGAATATTATATACACAACTTTAGTTCATCTCTTTCACATATCTCTTCATATCGTGCACTTAATTTCAAGTTTTCTAAATGTTTTTACCTAAAGGAAACTGTATTATATTAGAATAAAAAGTTAATATTATCCATATCAATCAGTGTTACCAGGTTAGGATGGGTATTAACGACATCAATGCTAAAAGGTTTAGCGTTCACACGATAAAGATTTTAATACTTTAACCATCAATTTAATCTTTAATTTTATGTTTAGATTTAAGTACTTAATTCGTTTATTTTCTCTAAAAAGAATTTATAATTCACCTACTTATCTGTCTATACTATATGTTTTGTAATACGAAAGGCCTTGTTCTAGACATCGAGGTAATTTGTTCCACAAAGTTTGTCCCCATATTTATTACTAGCGACCCGCTCCGGCTTCGTACAGCTATATTATGCTTGTATTATACATTAACCCTTTCTCTTGAATCACTCGCGGGAAGCGACTTTGTTTTAAACTATGTTAGTGATAGTGATTTGCATCGTATGTCGTTAATTTTCGTCAATTATAAAATTAAAATAAGACAAATACTAAAGATATTAAAGTTATGATACAATATTATGTACCTAGTTATCAAGAAAAAAATAGTGTACTAATTCATTCAAAAATATGTGTTTTTGTAATTTATGTTAAATAGAGAACTTTACATAAAATAAATAAATAATTATTCACAAATGATATTCTTTACATATCATCTAAAATATCAATAAGCCAAATACATATTAATCCATTATTGTTACATACAAGAAGTACTTTTTGTATAATATTACAATATACCTACCTAGTAACTAAGTATATTGATTTAATATGTAAATAAAACAAATTATAAACGTTTGCCATGTTTTAAACACCGGTGCTTTAAGTTGACTGTTATTTTAGAAGTGTAATGTAAAATAAATATGCAATATTGTGATAAGAATAATTTTTTAATAAAAATTGTTTGGAAAATCATACCTAGACTTTTTATTTTATAAACTTTCTAAACTCATACGATTTGTATTCTTTAGTAACGTCAGAGAGAAACCTAAAATTTAAGTAGACTTGCACAACAAAAATAAATTGAGGACTTTAAAGATGATTAATTATTGACTGTCAAAGTGTCAAACAGATTAAATATACTTGTGGTTATTGAAATATAATTTAATTTTAGATTACCCGTTAATGCAGGTCAGTGACAAAAGGAAAACGACTGAAGGAAGTCATCAATACAGTCTTTCATTTGATGTATACGTCAGTGCGCCGATTGTGGCGCCGCCATCTTGTTTACTATAGGAATAAAATGGCGGAACGTGGTTCATTCAGTCGCAGTAGCTTCATGATACCTGAACTTTTACATGATCGCACAATTTTTTTGAGTTAATTAGTTTAATTCCTACAAAAAGTAGATTAGGTGTTATATTATAATAATGCTGATGGGTATCTTATATCTTTAAATGAGCAATTCTTGTATATATATGTCGGAGAATCAAGCCCGACAACTGAACGCAAGTGTGAGTCACGCGCTCACGCTTGGACGCGGCCGTAGCAGCGGGCGGCCGATCGGCATTCTTACGATCGCAGCCGAGCCGAGCGGACGTGTCTGTTCAACTCTGTATTGATTATCGTAAATAAACCTGTACCTACTAGTTATCTCACGTCGTTTCATTTGTACGCTTGCTCGAGACTACCCACAATGGGAGATAATGATGATGCGCGCCCAC
This sequence comes from Idaea straminata, assembly GCA_951213275.1. Taxonomy (NCBI): domain Eukaryota; kingdom Metazoa; phylum Arthropoda; class Insecta; order Lepidoptera; family Geometridae; genus Idaea; species Idaea straminata. Next base: position 4,112,278 of record OX577862.1, read on the forward strand.
GGAGCCCAATCCTTCGGCCAGACCCGTCATCAGAATTGGGATCACCTCGAGCACAGCAGCAAGAAACCGAACATTTACAACCCCCGCAAACTAATGAAGATCTGTTGCGAAAAATGTTCGAACTTCAAAACAACAGTATGCTGAGCCTGATTGAAGCAATCAAACAACCGTCGAGTACAAACAATGGTAATATCAAACTACCCGAATTCGATCCCGAGAAACCCGATGCTGACGCACGAGCTTGGTGCAACACGGTTAACCTCTGTTTTGGTGAGAACCCGTTACAAGGAGGGCCGCTAATAATAGCGCTCAGCGGTGCATTAAAGGGAAGTGCTTCACAATGGCTGTCACATGTTTCTTTTCCCGGTATGCAGTGGTCACAGTTTCGTGAATTGTTTACTGCCAGGTACGACACCGTGGAAACTTCGGCAGCTACCCTCATTAATTTACATGGTAGCAAACCGAGAGAAAGCGAGTGCCTGTCTGTTTATGCTGCAAGATTGATTACAACTTTAACTTCTAAATGGCAAAACATGAGCAAAGAAGAGATCGTGGTATCGACTGTGTTGGCACATCTCACGCAATTTGATAAGCGCTTACAACGTTTGGCTTTTACGACTGAGATCACGTCGAGAGACAAGCTACAGCGCGAATTGCAAGCTACTACGTTTATGAAGAGGAAAATACCACAAACAGTGGATGAGATGCGCACGGATTCGAAACGAATCAAGACGGGACCGCCTGCAAGGTGTTTCCAGTGCGGCAAGGTGGGCCATCGTGCGCAAGACTGTCGTTCTAAGGATAGGAGACCGATGGCGATGACGTCATTGTCCACCACCAGTAACCAGCAATCACGAGTCGTTTGCTTCCGGTGTGGCGGGATGGGCCACTTTTCTTCGAAGTGTACCAACAAGCCAGGCGCCAACAGCGGCGGCGGCGGAAGGACGACGACGCCGGGGACGAGTGCAGCGGTACCGTCGGCCGCGGCGGAACGTGAGCGCCAGGTCAACGTGTGCAGCGTGAGCAGTCCACGTGGTCAACTTAGCAATAATAGTGAGTCGTATCTGTTTTGTTTTGATTCTGCTGAATGTTCCCTTATCAAAGAAAGTATCGGTAATAAGTTTTCTGGGAAGCGATTAAATAATGTTGTAAAATTAACGGGGATAGGTCAGCATAGTGTGTACAGTACACTTCAAATTTTATCTAGAGTATCTATTGGTGAGTTCAATTTGGAAATTCTATTTCACGTGGTGCCCGATAATTTTATGAGCGAGGATATTTTTGTTGGTAGAGAAATTCTGTCTCAGGGTTTTAATGTTAGCGTGTCGTCCGATAGTGTTGTTTTGTCTCGTCCTAAAAGTATTCTAATGTGCGGGAAATCTCGTGATAATGAAGTTTTAGACTTTGACTGCATAGATACCGATGTGCCCGCAAATTATAGGTCGCAATTAATCGCAGTTCTGAAAGAATTTTCGACATCATTTTCCCGGGGTATAGCTACATCTCGTGTAAATACTGGTCAGCTTGAAATTCGCTTAATTGATCCTACGAAAACAGTTCAGCGTCGTCCTTATCGCCTCGGTGCGACCGAGCGGCAAGTTGTTCGTGAAAAGGTCAATGAACTATTAGAAGCAGGAGTGATTAGGCCCAGTAGTTCTCCGTTTTCCAGTCCTGTGCTATTGGTGAAAAAGAAGGATGGTTCAGACCGTATGTGCGTTGACTATAGGGAACTTAATGAGAACACCGTAGCCGATAGATATCCACTTCCGTTGATCGAGGACCAAATTGCTAGACTAGGTGGGGCAAAATGGTTTACCTGTTTAGACGCAATTAGTGGCTACCATCAAATTCCCTGTGAGTCATCCTCGGTAGAGAAGACTGCGTTCGTTACGCCCGACGGCCAATGGGAATATTTGACCATGCCGTTTGGTTTAAAGAACGCTACTTCTGTTTATCAACGAGCCGTCATGCGAGCTCTAGGAGAGCTAGGTCATTCTTTCGTTGTGGCTTACGTCGATGACCTACTGATTCTTGCGTCAGATGTAGAGCAGGCGATAGAGCGCCTTCGTATTGTTCTGGAGGTAATGACCAAGGCAGGATTTTCCTTAAATCTAAAAAAGTGTGCATTCTTAAAGCGTCGAGTCGAATACTTAGGATTCATTGTAGAGGATGGTAGAGTCATGCCAAATCCCAAAAAGATAGAGGCCTTGACCCGACTCCCACCTCCAACTTCCGTCACTCAGCTTAGACAATTCATAGGTTTAGCTTCTTATTTTCGACAATTCATTAACGGTTTTTCTAAAATTATGGCTCCTTTATTTAAATTAACCAGTGGTAAGGGCTGTGAAATCAAATGGCAGCCCGCTCATGAGCAGATCAGGCAGGAAATCATTACTCGTCTGACTTCACAGCCTGTGCTACGAATCTTTGACCCGAACCTGCCTTTAGAAATTCACACGGATGCGAGCGCAGAAGGGTATGGGGCTGTGTTTATTCAAAAACTTGACGGAAAGCAACATCCAGTTGCCTATTACAGTCGTCGCACATCCCCTACCGAATCTAGGTATCACTCCTACGAATTGGAGACCTTGGCAGTCGTCAACGCAGTCAAGAATTTCAGACACTATCTACAGGGTCGCAAATTCACCATCGTCACAGACTGCAATTCTGTCCGGGCCACCAAGAGTAAGATAGAGCTCTCTCCGCGGGTACATAGATGGTGGGCTTACCTTCAGTCATTCGACTTCGATATTGTCTATAGAGAAGGATCTAGGATGAAACATGTTGATTGTCTTTCTCGTAACCCACCACTAACCTCTCCTTCAAGTGACTCAATACGCGTAGATCAAAAACGTGTCGATATAGCCGAGCTTTCTAGTAATTGGCTTCAGGTAGAGCAAGAGAGAGATCCGGAAATTCAAAAGATTCTGTCGGATCTTCAGAATGAAGTGTTGTCTGAAGATATCAGAAAGACGTATGAGATCAGGTCAGGTATTCTCTATCGCAAGGTACAGAGAAATAATAGAAATCGTTGCTTGCCCATAGTTCCTCGTGCATTTAGATGGTCAGTTGTGAACAATGTTCATGAGTCCGTCATGCATTTGGGATGGGAGAAAACGCTCGAAAAGACCTACGAGCATTACTGGTTTGAAGGGATGTCTAAGTTTGTTAGGAAATTCGTTGAGAATTGTATCACTTGTAGGATTTCGAAGCCAAGTACAGGTAGAGTTCAAGCAGAGTTACACCCGATTCCCAAAGCAAGTATTCCATGGCACACGGTTCACATCGATGCATCAGGGAAACTTAGTGGCAAGAACGATGTCAAGGAGTATGTTTTCGTCTTGATAGATGCCTTCACGAAGTTTACATTGCTTTCTCACTCCTTGAACATCGATAGCAAGAGCAGCATTAGGGCTCTAGAATCTAGTATTGTTTTATTTGGTTCACCCACTCGTGTAATTGCTGACCAGGGCCGATGTTTCGCTAGTAAAGAATTCGCTGACTATTGCAAAAGTCGAAACATTGACTTGCATCTTATCGCAACAGGCGGCAGTCGTGCCAATGGGCAGGTAGAGCGAGTGATGAGCACATTAAAGAGCATGTTAACGGCCGTTGAGTCGAGTAAAGATCGTTCTTGGCAGGATGCGCTGGGTGAGGTACAACTAGCAATGAACTCCACTGTAAATCGGGTCACGAAAGCTAGCCCATTAGAATTAATGATCGGTAAGGTAGGGCGACCTCTAGGGTTAATGACGATAGCTGATGAAGTTCATGATGTTGATCTTGATGCGATACGGGAGCATGCAGCCCAGAATATTAGGCGATCTGCAGTGTACGATAAAGCTAGGTTTGATAAAAATAAGGCTAATTTTAATCGTTTCAATGTGGGTGACTATGTTCTCATTGAAAATGAGGAAAGGAACCAAACTAAGTTAGACCCTAAGTTTAAGGGACCCTTTAGAATTATAGAGGTTTTGGAGAATGACAGATACCTCCTCAAGTCATTAAATTCAAAGAGAACGTACAAGTACCCACACGATAGAGTTAGAAGGGTACCAAACCCAGAAGGTCCTGTAGACGAGTCAGATGATGATTCAGATGTAGAGAATGGGCGTTGTAGCGCCTTAGAGTAAGATAAGATTCGTTTGTGTTATCCTTATTTTCGTTGTGGCGAAAATAAGATGAGTCGTTGGTGCGACGGCATGCTTTCATGGTTATCCTTGTTTTCGTGGATGCGGAAACAAGATGAGTCGTTGGTGCGACGGCATGTTATGAAGTTAACCCTCGTCTCCGTTGGTGCGGAAATGAGATGAGCTGTTGCTGCGGAGCTAATGATTATGATTGTAACTGATCTGATATTTAAATTGCTACGTTTTAGTAATGAAAGATGATTATCACAGAAAAATCTCTTTGTAATGATGTTTTGTTCGAATATGATTCGTTCCATTGTTTTAACCATTAAAAGTAATGATTGCTATAGCAGCCTTTGAGTTGAGAATTTTACTCTACATAGTAAATAGTCCCTGAATGTACCTACTCTAAGTAGTCAGAATAGCCGAACACAAGTACTGGGATCTAACTACATTACAGGTTGTCCACACGAGGACGTGTGATGCATCAGAGATGGCCGTGTCGGAGAATCAAGCCCGACAACTGAACGCAAGTGTGAGTCACGCGCTCACGCTTGGACGCGGCCGTAGCAGCGGGCGGCCGATCGGCATTCTTACGATCGCAGCCGAGCCGAGCGGACGTGTCTGTTCAACTCTGTATTGATTATCGTAAATAAACCTGTACCTACTAGTTATCTCACGTCGTTTCATTTGTACGCTTGCTCGAGACTACCCACAATGGGAGATAATGATGATGCGCGCCCACGGAGCCCAATCCTTCGGCCAGACCCGTCATATATATAATTGAAATCTCGGAATCGGCTCCAACGATTTTCATGAAATTTGGTATATGGGGGGTTTCGGGGGCGATAAATCGATCTAGCTAGGAATCATTTTTAGAAAATGTCATTTTATTCGTGTTTTATCGAAAGTTACTTTTTTTATCTGAAAAATATGACTCTTCCTGACATCTATTGGCGAACTACTAATACTATTTTTTGTGAGCAATAAAGTTATTCCAGCAGATGGCGTTGTTAAGTAACACGAAGTCAATGAGTGTTTGCTTTGAGGTTAGACTAAGTAAAAAAAAAAAAATACCGAGCAAAGCTCGGTCATCCAGGTACTGTAATTAATATGATTTAAAGATATTCTGATTGCCTTTAGATTTACGTAACTTATGCTCAGTTTTGACTGAAAATTCCTAGTCCTTTTTACGCATTTAGCTAGAGTTTAGTTAATTTTGTCAACGCACAGTGTCATGCAAGCCGCTTTAAGACTTTTAATTTTATATGGACGAACTTAATATAGCTGCCTCCCGATACCCAACCGAATTTTTTAATTTGTTTTCAGAATATAGTGATAATTAGTCAGGTTTACGTAGCACCCGCAAAGGATTGGCAGTTGCCTGCGTCTGCCTTTCTTTGCGTGTACAATTTGGATGTCTTCAGGTGACGAGTAAACAGGTATAAATAGAAAACGCATGTGATACACCTTAGACCACATCGTCTATTTACCATCAAGCGATATAGTGTTACACTATCACCACTATAAATACATATAATTATTTATCTTCTTTGGTCATCGCATCACGCGTGAACGGCTGTACCAGTTTCGCTAAATCTTTTTATCTTGTGTTTGTTATTGTCTGGAGAAGAGTCTTATGAAAAATATTAAAAAATCGAACCCGGGTAAAACTGGGGAGCACAGCTAGTCACCAATAAAACAAAAGAAGAATTACAGCAAACACCATAAATTTTTTCAAGAACCAGTTTTTGTTGACATTTATACCATTTTATTTTCCAAAACAATTTGATCACACAATGAAATAAATCTAAAAGTTTGTGCCTTAAATTTCAATATTCATTAATACTTAAAATTTAATTACAAAATAATCAATATTCGTATTTATGAACCCTACTGTTTATTTAATTAAACATTGAGTTTCAATCGTTCTGAGAAGAAACTGAGAAATACTGAAATTCGTGTTTTGAAATCAGTCTGTTTAAATCTCAGATATAAACTAAACAATCCTATTCATTAAAGGATACCTACGAGAGTAATTTCCCCGTCGTTCCTACTAGCAATGTTCTTACTGGGGACGAATGGGAAAAATACACACCTGAACCTAGTAGGCACAAATGTTGGTGGTTCTATCTTGGATATTTATTATATATTTTAGTAAAACTCACTGCTATTACTGCACACTAGAAACAGAAGTATAAATCGCAATCCTACTAATCCTACTAATATTATAAATGTGAAAGTTTGTGTGTGTGTGTATGTTTGTTACTCCTTCACGCAAAAACTACTAGACTGATTGCAATCAAACTCGGTGTCTAGATAGCTGGAGACTTGGATTAACACATAGGCTACTTTTTATTCCGATATTCCCACGGGATCGACATTTCCGCGGGTGAAACCGCGGGGTGCAGCTAGTATATAATATACGTGTTCAGTGTTAAAATATTATCAGTAAGTATAACGGTTTGTACTTATTTTTAAGTCTGTGAATAAATTAACTAAATGACCTAGAATTTTTTAATAGTCGATGTTCCCAAACGATCCTACTAGCAACAATATATTTTGAGATGGATGATTTTTATTTCAAATGGCTAGCTCTGTCTGAGCGTATGACGTATCGACTGCAAAAGCGTTGTGAATGTTTTTAAGGAGTATTTTTAGTGAAATCCCGCTGTTGGGTAATTCAGTTAGGATTTTTACCCACTCGTTTCTAGTGGTAACTTTTCTAGAAACGACTGGGTATTTTCCCATTTGTATGCACTGGTCATATTTTTAATAGGTACGACTAGGAATTAAAGTATTTTTCCTCAGATCTGGTAGTTATTAGTCACCAGTAACAACTGGGATAATTCCCTACCGATACCGATCCTAGGTACAACTGGGATTAGGTATCCAATTCGTTCCCAGTTGTTCTCTGGAAACGTTGCTAGTAGGATCGACTGGGAATAACCGTACTTATTTACGAAATGTACTGAAAAGTTAGTCACAAATTAAATTATCGTCAATCAAACGGAACTTCGTCCAGAAATAATTAAGGCTAATATTTTAATGGTCTGTGCTTGTTTGGTAATTGGAATTATTGATTTTATCTTAAATTTAATACGAGAGAGAATTAACATAGTACCTACACTTACGTTAGTCAAATAAAGGTATGTCCTAGATCAATAATCAAAGGTCGATTGCCGGGTGGTATCCAACTATTTTCGCAACAGAAACAAAAGACGAACGAAATAGAAATAAAAGACGATCGAAACAGAAACAAAAGTACATATAGAAATAGAACAAATTGGGAGTTTTGGCGGGAACGAAAGTATAAAAATTGTTCGTATTGAGACGCTAATTACAGTTGCGTGCATCGAAACTTCAATGTAAATCCCAATGGAACATGTTTTGACCACGCCCTGTTTAAATAAACTTTTACATTAATAAATAAGAAGTTGGAAGTGTGAAGTAATTTGGCTAATAAATCATAAGGAAGTAATTACTCTGAATGAGTTTTGGCGGGAATGAGTTAACAACATGTCGTGCTGCAGTTTTATTTTTATGAAAATTAGTTGTAACACGAGTTGAATTGTATAATTCTGGTGGAATGTTATTCAATTTAGTTCTGTGAAAGTGCACAAGTGTAGTAAAAGTAAAAATAAGTGTCAAACATGAAGTTTTCTCGTTGCCTCCAAATCTCCTATTAAGGTTATGCTAAACTTGCCACCGCTTTACTGTAGCCCCTGACTTGACGGACTATGACGACTTTGACTTTTTTAAACACTTTAGGCCCGATTTATGAAAAATCGGGTCATAATTTGATGCAAAATATAACTTGACACTGGCTAAACGCACAAACCGTGCGAAGCCATAATTAAAAGAAGAAAAAAAAAATTTTTTTTTTGGAATTGTCTACGGAAAAATGAATGCGGGGTGAATTAGTTGGGTTAGTCTCCGAGCTACTCGATCTCCGAACGACCCACTTTGATTACATTTTGTTTGGTCACCACTCATTTTTTATAAGGTATAGTTGAACCTACGACTTGCACTAATTTTAGTAGCCAATTCAAAGAGATTCCATTCGCCATTTTCTCCTTTAAAACGTTAGGCCAAGCGTATTTTCGTCTAACATCTATCGTAACAACAAAGCGATAACCAACAGCAATTAATTATTCAGGCAACGAACAACAGTTTTAAAGAAATCCGGCTTCTATTTTAAATATTAAAAATACAATCTCATTACCAACCCCTGTTTTAAATTTAATGCTGTTACGAAAGTGGGTTGGAATTTTCTTTTTGTTTTTTTTTGAACACAAATCTGCGTAATTTTACCTACCTTACTTTCGAAGTAGTAGGCAAAAATATGATAACAGAAGTCTTAACATGAGTTGGTACCCACGCAGTCAAAGTTGAGTAGCTGTCAGTAGCTGGCAAATAAAAAAAAAATCCACGAAAGTTTACAACCTGACAAAATAGCTAGTTCTCTTCTTAAAATATTACCATAACTGTGATGCTTGCCTACTTCTGCCAACCTGGTCCAGCTGCTTTAAAAAAATCAATAAGTGACATCCAGGGGCAAATGAGATTTAAACAGCTTTTCCAGGAACAATGTTTTATTCTTAAATATAGGGTTCTTTACAATAATTTACAACAATACATTCTTACAGTCAATCCAGCAATTTTCCAGCTATACTTATAAAGAATAATATAATTTATATTCACATCATCATCCGAGCGATGATCCCGGTTGCATCCCTCTCGGGAGCCCGGGGTAGCTTGCCTGCTTTTACGCCTCCACTTTGCACGATCTTCGGCATCCTGGTTAGTAAGGCCATTTGCACGCATATCATCATTTACGACGTCAAGCCAGAACTTCTTGGGTCTACCCAGTCTGCCACGACCCGGCGGAGGCGCCATGGCAAGACATTTGTAATATCCAAATATAATATATATTCTGCATATATTTCATTTTCGGCCATAATGACTATTTCTGGCTACCTGCGCAGTGACTATTACTGATAGTACTAGACATCATCATCATCATCATTCGGTGACAGTTTGACACGGTGAATTCGATTCAAATCATTTATTTTGTTTTACAAAATATATGTAAAAGGGTAATCAATACAATAAATGTAAACCAAAATATTACCATACCTAAATAAAAGCCGATAATAAAACGTAATAATTTACACTTATCCGTTTCATTAACAGAAACTTTACCAATAATGCACAATAATAATTTAAATCGACATAACAAACCTTTAAATTGTTGGCGTTCAATCGTAAATCGCAATTATGCATTATGTATGCAAATTAAAATGCAATCTCGAGCAATGAATCTGTGTATATTTCCGACAAATTTGGTTGGAAACTAAACGTTTCATTTTCAATGGGTATTTTATACTTGTTTACCAGCAAAATAGACGCCAACATGACTGTAGAAAACATTGCTTTTTTATCAATGATGACAGACGCCGCACTAAATTTCTCAGCTTTGCGTGTTGGCCTTCCTCCGCAAAGCTACGGATCAATTGTTGTGCAGGCTTTTATATAGGTACTAGCGGTCCGGTACGTGCTTCGCTACGCATAAAGATTTGACAGCAAAATCCCCATTAACAAAATGATCGGCCATTTATTGAATTCATTTGTTACAAAAAATGTGATAATTGAAGAACCGCTTGACCGATTTTGTGCAAACTTCACATAAACCATCTTCTAAATAGTCCGAACAAAGCTTAAACATTTGGTTTGGATAGGTGAGCCCGTTCTTGAGTTATAAAATTACAACGAAAAGTGGAATTTATTTTTATAGATATAGAGATATATCATTATAATGTATTATTGACAGAAATTTAAATATCAAGGATGAAGTTTATTGACGTAATAATATTATAATGACAGTAATTAAGTTATAAAAATAATTGTTTACCAACTTTTACCAACTTTGGTTTATTTTTTCTTTCCTCTATTTTCTTTTCATCGTTTACCTGTTCTGAATAAATGTTTGAAGTACACAAATTTATTTGTTTCCTTATTAGCGATGCTATTAGAAAAAAAAAACAACAACATTATAATTAATGTAATTCAATATGAAAGCAGTAGGTAATTGGCGATTGTTTGGAAATCAATTAAAAAAAACGCTAAGAATCATTTTTATTTCATTTGACAACTGCGTCGTGACCCAAATTAATTAGTTTGTGATTGTAATATTGCGGTGTTTCGTATCATAAATTAAGTGCTTCGGAACAATGTTGGAGGAACGCCAAAATATGCTTAACTCTAAAAACTCATTTAACTGGCTTTCCAATGGTAATTTGAAAAGGTTTTTCATTTTTGAACCGACTTCAAATAAGGAAGAGGTTCTGAATTAGTTGCGTAGGTATATAATTTTTTTGTATGTTTATAAATTCATATATATATAATTTAATTCAATCCGCAATAGGTATATAGAAAAATGCCTAATAGTGACACAACACCTGTCTGGGAAAAAGGACATTTAATGTTTAAGTAAAATAAAGAAAATTGAAACATCAATTTAAAAAAATGCTAAAACAAAGAACTCGTTATTTGTCAAGACATTTTTGATATTATGTTCTCAAAACGTCTTGAAAAAAAAATATTGAACGAAACCAGCTTTGAGTAATATTTAAAAGTAAAGTTGATAAGAAATCTTTTAATAATTTTTAAATCACAGTTTAATATTTTAATCGCATTAACTTCAAAACTTCTAACATCGAACATCACGACATTTCTCAGAGAAAGCAAGTCATGACAGCTTAATTTACCGATGAAGGAACGATATCAAAATCCAACCACAAACTCAAGGTAAAATTCAATATAATAATAACGCTTCAGTTATCAAAAGTTATTACAAACGAGTTTTTCTTAAAGAAAAGTTCATATTTTCCGAGTTTTTTTTTTTCGATATAATTTTTCATCAGAGATCATTTTCCCCGAGAAGTAACTCTATTATTATAATAAACAATTTCTTTGCCATTTTATACCGCACTGGTACACAATTTTATTATGAAATAAGGTGGCAAAGGCTTTTTGCTAATACAGTTACAAACCTTCTTCCCTTTGTGTCGAAAATGTAGTTCCAGATAGTTTGCTATATACTATACCGACATAATTCAAAAAGGGAGACCATTACGTAATTATTATTGTATTTGCCGCATTTCTTTGATATATTTTTTGGTGCTATCAGAACATCAGTATTCGGTATTTGTGAAATATTGAGTGCGGGGTGGTGTCCAACTAGCTGGACCACGAGTCTCTGAAAAGTCCCCTAGTTGCCCCTAAATGCCCGTGGTCGCATATATACTAAAAAAAAGATATTTGAATCGCGATCAAACAAAAGAAGATCTGTACACAAAAAGACGATTTGCACAAAAACAAGGACGAACTAATCAGCTAAGACGATTCGTACACTGAGTCATGGCTTTTTCGTTCAACTGCAACGCACAGAAATATGTTGTTATTTATTACTTTAGATATTATTTGTGTTGCATAAATATTATAATTTAAAATAAAAATTATGCGACATTCAAATAAACCGCCCCTGACCGCACCCGGTGCAAAGGAGCCGAGGATACTGGCCGCGTTACCTCTCTGTATGGCGACGGCTAACCTTTGCACCAAATACGATCCGGAGCGGTAGGTTGTATAAATAAATAAAATAAATAAATATTGCAGGACATTCCACACATCGCCATCTAACCCCAAACTAAGTAACTAGACTTGTGTTATGGGTGCTAGATAACGGAAATACTACTTATATACTTTTCTTTTTGTAAATATATACATATAATACATAGAAACAACCAGACCACAGACAAATATCTAAGCATAAATACATGTCTGAGGCGGGAATCGAACCCGCAACCCTGTGTTTGGCAGTCCGGCATAGTGACCATTGTGCCAACTGGGTCGTCAAATAATAAATTAGTTTATTTGAGTCCTTTTTATTATTATTTAAACATATATGCTGTGGGGACAAATAAATACTTTCTCTATTGTATTTCGTCAATTTATTCTTTATAACATACATATAAATTCACTTCTAGAAGTCCGTTTGATCTCATATCATTTATCTCGACACACTTGACCAATTTTGTGTCAAACGTAATGAGAGTATTAAAGAAGTTTATCTTAAATGATCATTTTATTTAATACCTTGTTCACTGTAACATGAATCAAAGGACTTTTACAACTACCTTAGCTTGAAATTGAATTAAATTTTTGATGTCGTGTTTACTATAATTAACTCTAACTAAACTACAGTAAATTGAAAATTTATAATACGTTCGGTCGGCTGCATCATTGCAGGCCCACCGTGGAGCTCAACACTAGCAAGATTCTAGACACCTGCTTTAGTTGAAGTTTAAAGTCTTCTAACTCTTTAATCTTATATCTTTAAATGAGCAATTCTTGTATAATATATATAATTTTAATCTCGGAATCGGCTCCAACGATTTTCATGAAATTTGGTATAAAGGGGGTTTCGGGGGCGATAAATCGATCTAGCTAGGAATCATTTTTAGAAAATGTCATTTTATTCGTGTTTTACCGAAACTTACTTTTTTATCTGAAAAATATTCTTCCTGACATCTATTGGCGAACTACTAATACTATTTTTGTGAGCAATAAAGTTATTCCAGCAGTTGGTGTTGTTAAGTAACACGAAGTCAATGAGTGTTTGCTTTGAGGTTAGACTAAGTAAAAAAAAAAAACCTAGCTAAGCTCGGTCATCCAGGTACTTTATCAAATAAATTTTTTTAGAATGAAACATGTTTATTTGTTTATAGACAAATTTAATAAATTAAAACACTGATAGTAATATCATCGCTCGAGTTTCATGATCTTACAAGTGACAGTCAGTAAAATACCTACCTATCTATTAGGCATGAGTCTCTGCAAATATATATAGGTCCAAATAATTCATACTAATAAATCTTTAACATCTTAGTAACACAGGGCCTATACGACATAGACTGTTTTCATGTTCTATTCAGGTTTCAGCAGCAGTGCTTCCAAAATCTAATTAATTAATTTTCCTAGTTTAAGCAAATGTATTATTTATCTTTTTAAACTATGATTTAGCTTTTTATTATAATATTTTGTAAAAGTTTTATTTATTAAATTATTCTTATTCTTATTATTCTTATAATCTTGAATTACTTAATTGAATTAAAAATTGTGTGATATCTTTTGTTTTAGTAGTGTTTTCGTCACTAAAAATTTAATATTACGTATCACTTTGAATAATCCTACGTTACAAAAGTACCTATCATATGACGATTTTTTTCCACTGTATATGGACAACTAAGCTGAGAGGGTATTACATCCTCACACTAAAAGAATCCAACTTAAGATGTATAACTACGGAGAACAATCTATATTAGATAGATATTTGTCTGTGGTCTGGTTGTTTCTATGTATTATATGCATACAAAAGAAATGTATATCCGTTGTCTATAGGACCCATAACACAAGTCTAGTTACTTAACTTGGGGCTAGATAGCGATGAGTGGAATGTCCTGCAATATTTATTTATTATTATTTATTATATACAAGACAAGTTCAAGTACTGTTTCACAAGACAAATTAATAATCGAGCAAGAGTAAGCAAGTATTTTGATTTAAAACAATTTGAATTTTAGGTATCATTTTCAAATTAATTATTTTTCTGCAATAATTCGACAAAAACGATATAATACCGTTTATGAAATGCCTATGGCATCCAGAGCACGTGTGGACATACTGCTATGTTTCCCAATTGATTATTCATGAAACATCTGCCATCTTATTATGGTATGAATAAGACGTGGGAATGAAGGATGTGGCAGTATTTAATAAAAAGACAAATATTCAACATCAGCATATTTTAAAAGCTTTTAATTAACTTTCAATGTATGTATGTTAGTTTATTTTATCTAAGCTGTCATTCCCATCTTCTAAGTACAATTACAAGTACGAGTATGATATGAAATTAAACAATATTTTATTAAGAGGAAAGGGTAACCGGCTCTCGCTTCATACAAAAACAAGAGCAAATATTTTCTTAGGTCTAGTTTAGGTCAAACTTTGCAAGCTTAATTTGAACCACCTATCCTACGGAGTTGAATTTTTGCATTTAATTTTTTTTTTGTAGACTAAGTGCTCATCAGATAACTGTCAAGTCTTATTTAATTATAAACGAGCTTTCACCGGCGAATTGGATAGCATAGGATGTGATTGTTCAATAATCATTTCATAGCAAATAATTTTGAATTCAATATAGCCCCAAGCTAAGTAACTATACTTGTGTTATGGGTGCTAGAAATCGGACATAATAACTTATATACTTTTCTTTTGTAAATATATACTTATAATACATAGAAACATCCAGACCACAGACAAATATCTAAGCATAAATACTTGTGTTAGGCGGGAATCGAACCCGCAACCCTGTGTTTGGCAGTCCGGCATTGTGACTATTGTGCCAATTGGATCATCGAATTATTAAAGGCGCTAATCTTCTTTTGGGGATCACAGCGTCTACGTGTTAGTTTCGGCTTGCCGGCTCCACTCACACAACAAAGGTCCGGGGCTCCATAGCCGCGTGATTTAGGACACAATTACAAACAATAGTCAATTCATTTGATCATTTTAGTCAATTCATTAGTTTCCCCCCCCCGCCGCCGTCACCAAGTAAACATTGTAGTCGGTTCGGTCCCCTTTAAAAAATTATAGTGAGAGTCATAGTGCGTATTTTTACTAACTTCTTGGTTTGTTTTACTGAAGAATTGTGTGTGTTTGAGCGCAATACTGTGGTGCCTGAAAAGTGCTTAAGGATTGGACGCATTTTAGTAAATTAAATAGGCACGTAAGTGACTGTGCATAAATTTATTAAGACTACCGGCAGATTAAAATTAAAATTAAACATAGAGCGCCTGACGATATTAACAAAGCAAAAATGAAGTGCGCGGGTTGCTTAAAGATCATTTCATCGCGGAAGGAGGGCTCTATATCGTGCAGCCATTGCCCCCTGTCTTATCACAGGGCATGTGCGCTCGTCCAGGAGTCGGCCGACGCTAGGGATTGGGTGTGCCCTAGCTGTAAATCCAAAATAAAAAAAGGCAACAATAGCGCCACGCCTGTCAAGGGCTTGGCTGTCGTGGTTGAGCCTGGAATCTCGCCGTCGCCGCTCGTGGCCTCGCCCACGGTCCAGGAGCCCCCCCTCGCCTGGGTTTCGGCCCAACAGGAGATGATGACCGCGATAAATAACATCGCTCAGGAGCTGCGCGAACTTCGGCGCGAGCTTCGTGGCGAGATAGTGGAGCTCCGGGCGGCCGTCGTCGGATTTGACGGGAGGGTCTCAGGACTCGAGAAACGCTTGGAGGCGCTGGAGCGGCGTGAGATTGCGGTGCCGGAGACCGACGGCCGGGTCGCCGAACTGGAGGGGACGGTCACGTCCCTGCGGCAGGAGCTGGCCGAGCGGGAGCAGGAGGCTCTGCTCTCGGACGTCGAGATCGGCCACCTGCCGGAGGAGCGGGGCGAGAACCCGATTCACGTGGTCAGGGTGCTGGCCGCTCGACTCAGTGTGACGCTCGAGGACCGTGACATCGTGTTCGCGGAGCGTGTCGGCCCGCCACCGGCGGCCCCGGGCGGGCGTCCGCGCCGCCTGGTGGTGCGCCTGGCGCGCCGCCACCTGCGCGATGAACTGCTGCGTGGGGCGCGCGTGCGACGTGCGGTGGAGGCACCGGCTGCTGGTGACGCTCGTCCACAGCGTGTCTACGTGAACGAGCGTCTTACACGTCGGAATAGCCAATTGTTCCACAGGGTACGTGAGGAGTGCCGAAACCACCAGTGGAGGTATGCCTGGACGAGGCGTGGAGCCATTTTGGTGAAGCAGGCCGAGGGGCGCCCTGTACATCGAGTACGAGCGGCGGAGGACCTAGAGCACTTGTTCTCGGCTCAGGGTGTCTCGTCACAGCAGTCTCCTGGAAAAAAAAATTTTTAATTGCCATTAGTTTTGTAGTTTCATTTTTAATGTTCATCTATTATTTAATTCATGTGTTTCTCACCTGTTGTTCTGTCTTTTTATTACTCCATGTATTTATACCCATTTTTATATCTGTTTTTCTTATTTTAATTGCTATTTCGGGGTGTCGTGTGTATTTCAAGGATTTTGATGAAAATTCAGAGCCAACAGTTCCTCCTCTCACTAAAATAATTTATTTTATTTATTTATTTTATTACATTTTATATTTAGTCATGTACTCTTATATCTTATTATCATTATTTCAAATTAACCTCAATTTTATACACATAATCTTACTTATTATTATATATGACTTTTATACAATATATTTTATTTATTTTACTATTATATACAACCAGATAACATACAATAACTTATATGATATTATACCTACACATAGTATTCTTGATTTCTGCCTAATTACTAGATGCATTTTAAGTGTTAATATTTCTATTCCATTAATTCAATTTAATTATTCCTATAAAATTATCTACAATATAGCTAAGTGTAAGTTAATAAATATAATTAAGTCTTTCATGCCCAGATACATCATAGTATTTATGGACCAATGATTCGGAACAAATATTTTAAAGTTGGATTATTCAATGCAGGTTCTCTTAATACAGGGCAGGAGGAGTTGATTGTTGCCATGAGTCAGGTACTACCCGATCTTATGGCAATTAATGAGTGTTTCTTAAGAGCTGGACAGGAAGATAGGGCCCCTGTAATCCCTGGATATAGGCTCTGGATGACTCCCCGGCCTAATAGTGTAAGGAGAGGTTGGGGCGGAGGGGTGGGTTTCTATATTAGAAAGGGCATTAATGTCAGTAAGCTTTCCCACCCAATATCAGAGCCCGTTGAACAGCTGTGGCTGCGCGTGAAACTTAACAATAGACAAATTGTGGTGGGGACAGCATACCGGCCGCAGTGGTTGAACGTGGATGATTTCTTTGAGGCAGTTACTGAGTCAGTGGTTTCTCTCTCCCCTTATGATGGGATTATCTTAGTTGGAGATTTTAATATTGACCTTCTCCAGACTACTGCCTGTACTGGAAAATTTCATCAATTTCTGCAATCTCTGAGCCTTTATCAGTCTGTTACTGTACCTACTCACTTCACTCACACACAGACCTTGATTGATCTAATTTGCAGTGACAGTGTCCCAATCAATGTCCATGTTAAGCACAGTCCGGACTTGGGCCACCACGCTATGGTTTCGGCTGATTTCAAATTTAAGTGCCCTAAGCCTGTACCTAGGTGGGTCATATTTCGCCCTTTGAAAGATATTCTTCCTGAACTTTGGTGTAGGGATTTGGAAGGGGTTAACTGGGGGATTGTTCATTGCATGAGAGATGTTGATGAAATGGTCTCATGGTTGAACTGCTGCTTTCAGACTCTCTTTGACTTACATGCGCCCATCAAGAGGAGACGATTTCGCCATCCACCTCATCCATGGATAACCGATACTATAAAGTCAATTATGCGGATACGGGATGACTATCATAATAAATTTAGGCAAAGTCAGACACTTTCATCCAAGTCCAGCTACTTGGAGATGAAGAATCTGGTCATTCATGCCATTGAAAATGAGAAAAAGGCTTATTTTAAGAATAATATTAATAGCAACATAAAAAATCCTAAGATATTGTGGAAAAATCTAAAGAACACCATCTCTCCTAATAGAGATATTGGAGATTTACCTCCCCAATTTGACAATCCCGATACTATAAATGCCCATTTCTTAGATATCCCTGGGGCGGAGCTATCCAGTATCTCCCTTCTTTCTTATTTTGAATTTCACCGACACTGTTTATCAAGTGAGTTTTCTTTGTCCATAGTAAGTGAGGATCTTGTTCTTAAACTCATTAACAACTTGAAGTCTAATGCAATGGGAGTTGATGGTATTTCTCTGGAAATGCTTTATCTAACACTACCTCAATCCCTAAGTGCCATAACTGCAATAATCAACACCTCTATATCGAGTGGAGTATTTCCCACAGCTTGGAAGACCGCGGTGATTAAACCTATACCTAAAAATAAACAACCCTGTTCCGTGAAAGACCTCAGACCGATTAGCTTGCTTCCGTGTCTCTCTAAGATACTTGAGAGGGTTGTCTTTATGCAATTATCTAAGTTTATTGAAGATAACAACATTCTACCAAACAGACAATCTGGGTTCCGCAAAGGATATAGCACTGCTACTGCTCTTTTGGATGTCGTGGATAGTCTACTCGGTGCCCAAGATCAAGGAAAAGTTAGTGTATTATTATTGTTAGATTATTCCCGTGCATTTGAGTGTATAAATACGTCCCTGCTGCTATCTAAGTTAGCCTACTATGGTCTGGACATGAAAACTTTACACTGGTTTGACTCATATCTTAGAAATAGGCAGCAGTATGTTGAACTTACCAAAAATGATGGCACTAGAGTCTTTTCAGCTCCGCGAGCAGTGACTAGGGGTGTTCCTCAAGGTTCGATACTCGGTCCGTTGCTGTTCATCATTTATTGTGCTGATCTCCCTCATGCCATTAATCACTGTGATTATCATTCTTATGCTGATGACCTGCAGTTACATCTCTCTTTTCATCCATCCGAATATCTTGCAGCAGTTGATAGAGTCAATGATGACCTTATCAACATCTCTAATTGGTCGAAAGCGAATGGTCTTGCTCTAAACCCTAATAAAACAAAATTTTTGGTATTGGGATCTAGGTCTAGAGTGCAAAGGATGGCAAGTGTTCCTTTAGATATACAACTGGACAATATTCCTATTGAGAGGGTCATGGAGGCTAGGAATTTGGGGTTGCTCATGGATGAAAACCTCAGATTTGAGGGTCACATTGCTGAGTATGTGCGTAATTGCTTTTACAGGCTTAAGGTATTATACAAAATAAGGCAATATCTAAGCACTGACTTACGTATAGCTCTGTGTGAGTCATTAGTTCTCTCCAAACTCAATTACTGCAACACTGTTTTTGGTCCATGCATTCTGGGTAAGACAATGAAGCTTATCCAGCGTGTTCAGAATGCCTGTGCTAGATTTACATTCAGCATCCCTCCTCGTACCCACGTCACACCTTATCTGTGCAAACAAAAAATATTGAAAATGGAGGAGAGACACAAGCTTCACTTTGCATGTCTTATGTTTGGGATAGTAAAGTTAAAAAAACCGGCGTATCTTTACGACAAACTCACATGGGCTGATGACTTTAGGCATTTTTCTAGCCGACCAGGTAAACATGTGCTCAATTGGCCCCGACATCATTCGGTGGCATTCCGTGGCGCTTTTCGTTATGCGGCCGCTGGGTGCTGGAACGATATTCCTCCTCCTTTGCGTGCCCTGAAGACAGTGGTACAGTTTAGAAAACAATATAAAGCCGTACTGCTGCAAAAACAAATTTCACATGCGGCGGTTACTTACGTTTAGTTTGTGCACGTCCCGTGTGGAGGCTATCGTTCTGCTGCGGGCGGTTGCGCTGGCGCTACTATTTTATTATTTATTATTATTCTTCCACGTGGGGACAAGGGACATGCTCGCATGAGGAATGTTAATTAAATGATCCCTTTTGCCTTACGATTTCTAGGTTACTTTCCTTTTTGACGTGGCGTGGCGGCATGTGACAATCACGTGTTCATAGTTGTGCGTGTTGTTACGTCACTGTCTTATTTTGACAGTGACGTTTCTTAGTTAACTTCTTTTCTTATATTTATTTCTTTCTTCTTAAACAGGGTAAGGGTTTTATTTTTTATTTATTTCTTTTTGTTTATATCTATTATTATTACCTTTGATTCATGTATATTAATTAGGCCAAATTATTATATTTTATATTATTATGTTTAATAGTTTATGAGTAGGTTGGTTCTCTCTTTTGCTGGGGGAGGGGGGCGTAAAGGGGTTTACAGCGGTGCCTTCTGCATCGCTGCGCTTGGGCCGGCCGGAAGACCAGCGCTGCAGTCCAGCATCTTGCTGGCTACAGTTTTTATGCTGAGGCTGGTCCATTTGGGTCAGCACACGGCATCCCAGTTTGTTTTTGTGTTTTTTCTTGTGCGTATTTATTGTATTTATTTTCTTAGTTCCTATTTCTTTCTTTTTTGTTTTGTATCTGTCTGTGTGCTTTTCCAATAAATATTTATTCTATTCTATTCTATTCTAGTTTTATTATATATTTTTTATCACAGTTGCTCATAAAGTGGATCTTATTCAACGGCTTTTAGGCTCATAATCCAACATATTATGCACGCGTGCGTTTTAGATTTGTTAACTAGTGCTGTAAAGTTATCCCGAAAAGGTAGGTACCAAAGAGTTTTTTAGCTAGCAAAAATGGTTGTCTCTAAAGTCGGTTTACGAACGAAAATTTTACGTGATAATGACTTAGAAAACGATTAAAAATTGAGTTGTTTATTTTTTGTTTTTTCTTTACTTAAATATATTGTTTTTCCGTACCATTATATTTTGTTCTTAACCCCCGACGCAAAAACAAATAGAAAAACCCTAAAAAATAATGTATGTCACACGAGGATGTATAGGTTAAAAGTCTTTAGCCTGGCCTTTCCGGAGCATAATTAACAAAAAAATATTGCCTTAAAAAAATGTAAACATAGAGTTATCACAAATATTTTGTTAATTATTATTTTGTTTTCTTTTCAAGTCTTTTCTTTTATTCGCAACTGTGATAAAAAACGTCGTACGATATACGTGTGGAATTGATATTTGCATCTTGGCTTCTATAACACGCTCGCTGCCGCTCGCGCGTCATAAACCGCCTCTATGCAAAGATCAATTTACCACACTTATATCGTAATGTACTATTATTAGATACTAGATACATGAGCTTGATATGGCAGCTCAATATATTGTTTTGTATTTAATATGAAGTACCTGGATGACCGAGCTTAGCTCGGTGTTTTTTTTATTTTTTTACTTAGTCTAACCTCAAAGCAAACATTCATTGACTTCGTGTTACTTAACAACGCCATCTGCTGGAATAACTTTATTGCTCACAAAAAATAGTATTAGTAGTTCGCCAATAGATGTCAGGAAGAGTCATATTTTTCAGATAAAAAAAAGTAAGTTTCGATAAAACACGAATAAAATGACATTTTCTAAAAATGATTCTTAGCTAGATCGATTTATCGCCCCCGAAACCCCCTATATACCAAATTTCATGAAAATCGTTGGAGCCGATTCCGAGATTCCAATTATATATATATAATAATAATAATAAATAAATGCGTTTATTTCTTTTACAAATGCTTAAATCTATCTACATTAGGTTGAAACCTTCTTTTAAGCATGAAATGCCTGTGTCAGAAGGCTCCGCTCTTCTATAGTTATTATTACTTATAATTTGTTAAGCAAAAGGTATACAATACAATATGACTTCTCAAAATTATTAGACAATACTTACAAATAATACTTACAAAAATCAATCGTGTTATTTAATTTTTTTATTTTTGTTTATACGAGGGTAAATGCATAAATAATGACGACAAATCCAATCACAAAGTACGTTAGTGTAGGTAATACGCGCTCATTGCCTCGCATCACCGAGTCGAGCTTAAAATGATTCATTGCGCGAGAGTAGGTAGGTACGGGATCATATTGTGTAGGTAGGTTATCGCAGCCTTATCAACCAGATAAGGCTGCGTTCCGAAGATGCGCTGTACCATCAACGCAAGTCCGTTTAAACAAAATAGGTGTTGTAAATGGATAGATAGGAAAAAATAACCAAATTTAAATTCATTATTTGACTTAAATTTAGCAAATCATACATTATCGCATTACATTTCTGTTATGTAATTTGATGTAGAAAGAGTGTAAATGAAAATATTTGTGTATTATGTATAAATAAGTTAGATAAATGTAAATACATAACATTTATCTAACTTATTCATACATAAATAGGTGTAAGTATATTTTAAATAAATAATATTAAGTTTTTTTTTTTTTCTTTTCCTTTTTTTTCTCTTTTTATTCTCTTTTTTATGCAATAGTCTGTAGGAATGCCTCTGTATCTTCATAAGGTAGTAGTTTTAACCAATCATTAACAATCCTACTGCACTCAAAGTGATGCTTGTTGTAGATATTCAATTCATTATTTACTTTATTATATATATACGACGAGCGTCGCTTATACTGAATTCTTGCAAACTTAGTTCTAACAACAAGTACAGGAACTACCTCAATTATACGTCTCTTTCCTTTCTTTGCATTCAATTCAATGAAATTCAATGTTTTGTGTGTATTTAAAATTACTTTTTTTATATATAGCTTTCTAACTGTTAATAGGTCACAATCTTTATAGATAGCTTCAGTAGAATATCTAATTTTTTTAAAATAACTAACTTTGAGCAGAGCACGCTGTGCCCTCTCAACGTTTAAAAATTTGGTTTTAGCAGCGCCTCCCCATACCGGGATGCAATAAGATAATACTGACTGAACCAAAGCAACATAAATAATATGTAAGAGGCTTTTGCCATTCGCTAAATGAGTCTTAGATGGGATAATATATCTCAACATTCTGAACACCCAAATAAATTTTCTGACTCTGGCCGTAACCAATTCAAGATGCGGGTACCAGGTTAGGTTATCATCAACTATAACACCAAGGTATTTAGTATGTCTAACTTTAGCAATAGTAGGACAGTTACAGACGCCATCCTCTGTATTGCTCTTACAGTTATGAATTTTTATGTGGAGGTCTACTTTAGGTTGAGTACTTCTGTTTATACTAAAACATATATAATTCGTTTTTGAAGTATTTAACGTAAGTTGATTATTACGTAACCAAACTGCAAGCTTAGCCATACCAGTCTCTACACTACATTTAACATCTTGCCATCTTTTCCCACTAAAAACAACAGCTGTATCATCAGCGTAAGAAAATATTTCGGCATTAGATATCTTCAATTTGCACAGGTCATTGATGTAGATTAAAAATAGTGTAGGGCCTAACACGCTTCCTTGGGGAACGCCGTGAGATATCGTAGTTTCATCGCTAATGTAACTGTCTATTTTTACTCTTTGTTTTCTATTACAGAGATAATCTTTGAACAGTAGCAATGGCAGGCCTCTTATTCCCATTTGTTCCAGTTTGTTGACTAGAATTGGTATAGATACAGTATCAAAGGCTTTTTTTATGTCTAAAAATACTGCGAGACTTTTTTTTCCTTTGTCCAGATGTTCAGTTATAGTAGAACTCAAAGCCGTCACTGCATCCTCAGTGGATATACCTTGCCGGAAACCGAATTGTGAGGACGATAAGAGTTTATATTTGTTCAAATAATTTAAGAGTCTTAAATTTAATAATTTCTCAATGACTTTTGACATAGCTGGTAAAATAGAAATAGGTCGATAATTATTAATATCCTCGAAATCACCACCTTTATGGACAGGAACAATAATAGACTGCTTCAAAGCGGCAGGAAAGACACCCTGATGAAAACATAAATTAGAAATGTGGGTTATAATGGGAACAACGACCTGCCTGATGTTTTTTAAAAATTTTGAAGTAATATTATCCCAACCAGGGGCGCTTTCAGACTTAAGATTCATCAAGATACTGTTTACTTCACCTTGATCTGTGTCTGACAATACAAAAGAATTAGATTGTGACAAAGATTCGTCAATAGAATTAAAGTCAGAAGAAAAGTCTGAGAAACATTTTTGAGCAAGCTCTTTACCAATATTGGTAAAATAGTTGTTAATATAATTTGTTGAATCCAAGGGAGAGAGTTTAATATTTAATAGTTCTATGTTTTGATTGTTTTGTTTATTGGTATATGTGACCTTTTTAAGATTTTTCCATAATTGTTTGTTATTATTAAGTGATTTTTCCAGTAATTCCTTCTCATATTTTCTTTTTAGTTTTTTTATCAAATTGTTACAGTAGTTGCGGTATCTGGTGTAGCTTATCTTTAAAATTTCATTTAGGGGATCATTACGAAGATTTTGTTGTAGTTTATTGCGGTGTTTTATACAGCGCAGTATACCAGGAGTAATCCATGGCTTTATTGTGCGTTGGCTCTTAGGTATCATAACTGTAGTAGTACTTGCGTCTATACACTCACGGATGTTTTGAATTAATAAGTCGGTTACAATGTTAGGGTCATTATTTAAAAGTAATTCAGTAAAGTTTTTTTCTTGTAGATATTTGCTTACTTTTTCAAAGTCAGTCTTAGTTTTAGTCTTGTAGCAAGAATTGGATTTATTTTTTGATTTAGACAATGACAAGAAGGTAGTATAGTGGTCAGTGACGGAAGTATGTAATATTGCTATGGTAGCAGTTGTCTTTTTTTTATGAATTTTTAACATCAAATGATCCAAACAACTACTTTCCCTAGTGGCAAGTGTGTGGCCTGATAAAATACCATGTAATGACAGGGTATGCAAATAGTTAGTACGATTATCATATTCATAAGACTTTTCCCTGTCATTAGGTTTAAGATTGATGTTTATGTCTCCTGATATCACGATTTCACTTTGAGATGAAAATGTATTTAAGTAAGAATCAAGGGAATCTATGAAACCATTTGCGTAACGATTAGAAGGAGAACGATAAACACCCAGAACTGTACAGTTCAGTATATCTACCTGCAGGCAAGAGGCATCAACCAATTTTATTTCTGTCACTTTGTGCCTTAGGCAGTTTTTGACATAGACAACTACACCATCATTCTGGTTAAGTAAGTGTTTAGTAAAATAAGATTGATAATTATTGAGTTGTGGAAGAGAATTATTTAAATTTAGTCTACATTCCGTAAAAATTAAAACATCAATATCGACTTTTAATCCAGAAATTGTTACTATAAAATCATCAAAATTTTTAGTTATGCTACGAATATTTTGTGATAAAATTGTTAAATCAGAGTTGCTAACATTTATATATTTTAGTAGCTCAGAGGTGTCACATTCAACAGTACGAGCCATTTCAACATTGTCTATCTCTTGAATGGTATGCAGAAGATCAGGCATCATGAGTAATTAATGAGATAAAGATCGTAACTAGCCAAGAAAAATATGTATTGTAATAGTGAACCAAACGCAATTGTTTAATATAAACAAAACGCAAGTTGTACAGACGATATAAAATGACTCATTAGTATTAAGCTAACCTCTAAATGTATAGAAAAACGTCAGTTGCGTGTGGTCGACTACAGACGCTTAGAAAAAGGGATTATGTAACATTTTTAGTTAGTTTTGACAGCACATTCATTTTTGTACCAGTCTGAAGGAAGGATTGTTTTTGCTAAATTGAGAATAATAAATATTACACAAGTGCTTCTACACTGTTGTTTTAATTATCATAAAAGGAAGAACATTACATGGCGCAGTCGAATCAAGAACCAAGAAAAAGCCTTTATGAATAGTGAAAATAATTGTGAACCAAGTAACCTCGAAGAAATGGGCACGCCGATTGAATATAAGATGCCTGCACCCCTAGAATTTGACACGGTGGGAAACATGCTGATGAAATGGAGGAATTTTAAACAACAGCTAGAAATTTTCATCTTAGCAGCAGGTTTGGAGAAAGTTTCCGAAAAAAGGAAGTCCGCCATTTTACTAAATACCATTGGACCAGAAGGACAAAATATTTACTACAATATCATAAAAAAGAAAACGGAAGAATCACCTAAATATGAAGAGTTGTTGGCGATGTTTGATGAGTATTTCGAGCCTAAGCAAAATGAGGTTATCAATACATACAGTTTCCACACTAGAAACCAAGCTGATGGAGAGACTTTTGATACTTTCTATTCAGAAATAAGAAAACTAGTACAGAGCTGTAATTACAATGAAATGGAAGAAAGAATGCTAAGAGACAGAATTGTCATGGGGGTTCGAGATAAGAAACTGCAGCGGAAACTTCTAGAAACCAGCGGATTAACACTTCAACTAGCGGTCGACCGGTGCCGAGCAGCAGAACTATCTGAGGAACATACCAGCTTGATTCAGAAGAATGAAGAATTACTGAAGATTGACTTTGTACGAAGCAAACAATTAGAAGCTAAGTATTACAATAATAACTTTAATAAAGAAGGTAGGCCACAAAGGCAAAATGTTTACAGTAGTCAGTTCTATCAATGTAAGAAATGTAACAAAGAGCATGGGCCAAGGCAGTGCCCTGCTTATGGGAAAACTTGTTCTAAATGTCATAAAATGAATCATTTTGCTCAAGGTTGTAAGAATAAGAAAGTAGATTCCCTTAAGGATGAACAAAACTCGGATGTAGAAAATTCAGTACATGATTTGTGACTAGTAAAAGTATGTCATTCAATACACGGTAAAAAAAATAGCTGTCAGGAGGAGTGGTTAACAATATTAAGAACTGAAAATAAAAAAGTAACGTATAAATGTGACACGGGGGCACAGGTGAATGTGATTTCTGAAAAAGATCTTATAAAAATTGTCGATGATGAAAATCCTAAGTGGTCTGAGACAAACATAGTTTTAGAAGCATTTGGGGGTAATAAAATAAAGCCAATAGGAAAAATAATATTAAAAATATATTTAAGTGAAACGGAAACAGTTGACACAGAGTTTATTATTATAAAAGAATATGTCCGACCAATATTGGGTCTAAGTTCATTAATTGAACTGAAACTACTAAGTACTAATAATTTAAACATTAAGACAAGAGAAGAAAATAATAGAAATATTAACTTACTAAGCAAAGAACAAATAATTAATAATTATTCTGAACAGTTTCAGGGAATCGGTCAATTCCAGAAAACACTTGAGCTGCACATCCAGCCAGATGCACAAATTGTAGTGAAACCACCACGACGTGTTCCTCAGGCACTGTCGGAACGACTAGCAGACAAACTAAAAAATCTAGTTGAACATCAGATTATTGAGAAGGTAGAACATCCGAGGTCTTTTGTAAGTAATATGGTTCTAATTGAAAAAAGTGATGGCAGTTTAAGAATTTGTCTTGATCCTCAGGAATTAAATAAGGTATTATTAAGAGAATATCACTTAATACCTACATTAGAAGAAATAGTAGCAAAATTAAAAAATAAGTCTGTTTTCTCCGTCTTAGATTTGTCAGATGGATTTTATAATATAAAATTGTCAGATGAATCAACAGATCTTTGCACATTTAGTACACCCTTTGGCTGTTATAAATTTTTAAGATTACCATTTGGATTATCAGTTGCTCCGGAAATTTTTCAAAAATACAGTGAAAATGCTTTTGGGGACATACCAGGTGTAGTAATTTACTGTGATGATCTGTTGATTTGTGCTGAAACAGAAGACGAACATGACAAGATTTTAAAATGTGTACTTGAAAGAGCGAAAAAAATTAATGTAAAATTTAATAAGAAAAAATTTCAATTTAAAAAAACAGAGGTAAAGTATTTTGGACACATTTTTTCAAAGGAAGGTATGAAAACTGATCCTGGTAGAGTAAAAGCTATAGTAAATATGAAAAGTCCAACTAATAAAAAAGAATTGCAGATATTTTTAGGAATGATTAATTACTTAAGAAACTTCATCCCAAAATTGGCTGATCTAACAGCACCATTAAATAGTTTATTAAAAAAAGATGTTACTTGGTTGTGGACAGAATTGCACGAAAAAGCTTGTAATAATATTAAAAAATGCATAAGTACTGCACCAGTACTGCAAAATTTTGACACTTCTCTACCGGTAACAATTCAATGTGATGCAAGTAAAGACGGTCTGGGTTGTTGTTTGATGCAGATGGGAAAACCAGTATCTTATGCATCGCGAAGTCTAACAAATGCAGAAAGAAATTTCTCACAAATAGAAAAAGAATTACTGAGTGTGGTCTGGGCAACTAAAAAATTTCACTATTTTATTTATGGAAAGAAGTGCACTATAGTTAATGATCATAAGCCATTAGAAAACTTACTAAAAAAGGGCATTCATGCAATTCGGTCAACAAGGTTACAAAGATTAAAATTGAAATTACTGAAATATGACATAGAATTTAAATATCAAAAGGGACGTTTAATGCATATTGCAGACTTGCTCTCACGTTCATATTTAGAGGAATTTGATGAGGATCAGACATATTTGTATGAAGTAATACACTGCATCGGTATTTCCAATTATTTGCAATGTACCAAAGAACAAAAACAAGAATTAATTGTAGAAACAAGAAAAGATGATGAATTAACAGTATTATGTAACTACACGCAACATGGATGGCCAAATTTAAAAATAGTCCCAGATAATATTAAGCATTACTATAAATTCAGGGAAAATATTTCAATAGACCAAGAACTCTTGTTTATGAATGAAAGGTTAATTGTACCAAGATCATTAAGAATAACAATATTAAATAAATTACATGAAGGTCATTTAGGAATTACAAAAATGAAACAAAGGGCTCGAGCTTTATATTATTGGCCTCAAATTGATTCACACATTGAGTCAGTAGTTAAGAAATGCTTTGTTTGTCAAACTTATCAAAATAATAATATTAAAGAACCATTGATGACGCATGAGGTACCACAATTACCATTTTCTAAACTTGGAGTAGATATATTGGATTTTAAAAGAAAAAGCTATCTTGTTATCTACGATTACACCACAAAATGGCTAGAATTAAAATTAATATCAAGTAAGTCAGCACAAAGTATAATAAATGTATTAATAGATGTTTTTATCAGTTTTGGCATACCACTTGAAATAGTAGCAGATCATGTTCCCTTTGACTCTGCTCAATGTAGGCAGTTTGCAAGGGAATGGGACTTCAACTTCACATATTCAAGTCCGAGATATCCACAATCAAATGGTATGGCAGAACGTGGAGTACAAATTGCTAAAAAATTACTAAGCAAATGTAGTGAAGATAAGACAGATTACAGAACTGCTTTACTGCAATATAGGTCATCTCCAGTTGCTGGCACATATTTCTCACCAGCACAATTAATGATGTGTAGAAACTTAAGAACAAAATTGCCATCAAGTTTTGAATATTTAAAACCAAAGATTAATCATGATGTAGACATAGAAATGAATAAAAATGTTAGAAGGAACATCAACAATTATAATATGCATGTTAAGGAAAAAGAAAAATTTCAAATAAATCAAAAAGTCTGGTTTAAAAAAGAGCCATTAAAGAAAAAATGGATCCAGGGCACTATTGTTAGCAATAAAAACCAAGAATTTAGATCATATGATGTGAAGGACTCGAACGGTATTACTTATACAAGAACTTCATACCATATTCGTTCTCAATAATCTGATATAACATATAAAAATATGAAACAGGTAGAGTCGGTATTGGATGTGTGGTTCAAAGTATTCAGTTATCTTATTAGTACTTAAACATGTAAGCTTAAGTTAAAATAAAATTAATTAGATTATAAAGTTAAATAAAAGCTTGATCTCAGAGTTTAAGTAGAGGAGTAAGTGATAATAATAAAAGGTGTTACTTTGAAACTATTACATATTTGCTTAGATTTTAAACTTAGTGTATTGAATAAGTTAACTATTATGTAAGTTGTTAGTTACTTGTATGTAGATACATACAAGTACATTGTATGAGTAGGATAATATTTTTTTTTTTTTGTTTGTTTTTTTTTAACGGAAAGGGATATGATGTAATAGTGAACCAAACGCAATTGTTTAATATAAACAAAACGCAAGTTGTACAGACGATATAAAATGACTCATTAGTATTAAGCTAACCTCTAAATGTATAGAAAAACGTCAGTTGCGTGTGGTCGACTACAGACGCTTAGAAAAAGGGATTATGTAACATTTTTAGTTAGTTTTGACAGCACATTCATTTTTGTACCAGTCTGAAGGAAGGATTGTTTTTGCTAAATTGAGAATAATAAATATTACACAAGTGCTTCTACACTGTTGTTTTAATTATCATAAAAGGAAGAACATTACATGTATAACCAGTAGATGATGGATGTAGCAATAAAGATATAATATGAAGCAAATACATGTAAATACGAATAAGTGATTTGAGATTTATATAAAAGTGTAGTGTGATTTTGTATGTGAGTAAAACT
This sequence comes from Idaea straminata, assembly GCA_951213275.1. Taxonomy (NCBI): domain Eukaryota; kingdom Metazoa; phylum Arthropoda; class Insecta; order Lepidoptera; family Geometridae; genus Idaea; species Idaea straminata. The sequence goes on from OX577862.1 coordinate 4,142,419, forward strand.
GTAAGGGACTTAATATTTTTTGCAATGTTGATTATTGATTTAGATACTATCAATTCGATTGATTTTTGTGCACATAACAATATAGTTACAACATGAAATGCAAAGACAATACGATAAATGCGAACCAGTAGTCATGCCATCTGCATGAGGATGTTAATTTGACTTTCATTGGTAATAGTAATGATAGGTGAGTTATCAGAATTTCTTACGTATACGCGACCGTAGGATGTCCAGCAGTACCTGAAGCCTTTTGATTTCGAGAGGTCTCTTGCGAGGAAAAAAAGTCGGGAAGCTTTTGTCGTAAGTTGTTCAGCCACATATACAGGAGTCTCTTCGTTCTTCGTCAAACCGAGGTGTTTTGCACGCAGCTTGGTTTTGTACTTTATGTTAAAAGCTTTCGTCATCTTTAGGACATCAGTTTTTAGAATGGTCGAGGAAAGCTCGACAACAATGGGTGTATTCGATTGACCTTCTTTTTTTCCACGCACTCTATAAATATATATATACAAGAATCGCTCATTTAAAGGTATAAAATTAACGTTACTTATGTAACTCATTATTGTACATGTCCGGGATGGACAAGCTGTTGATGCCTACCTACTATAATTTGTCATCTTATGTACACAGTTTTTAAATAAATATTCTTGATTCTTGAATAAATTAAAAGTACTTTGTTGCTGTAAATATAATCTTAATCTCCGTGTAAGTAACAGTTTTTTTGAAAAGACATTCGAATTTCCAAAGTCGTAGAACAAAGTTGATTGCTAGAGTGCACAGAAGTAGCACTCAACCGCTTTCTTCTATAATTACCAATAACCTTGTATTCTTTAATACAAAGTGGAGTACCATATCCTCAAAAATTCCAATCTCTCTCTCGTGAAATACAAATTAGGTACGACTGTCGCCGTATTTTCTCAGGACTCTAAATTTGAGCAAATTTAATCCAAGCTGTCATTTCCATCTTCTAAGACACAAGTATGTATGATATGAGATTAAACAATATTTTATTAAGAGGAAAGGGTACCGACTTTCGCTCCATGCAAACGTAGTCAACCGTTTCCTCCCTGTGCCCTTAGACAAGATGGCTTTCTATTAGCGATATCGCCAATTGACCGACTTGTTAAAAAAAATTTATATGAAATTAACACCAGCCAACAAAAAGTCACGCATTAGAGAAAAAAAATGGTGGATAAGTTCCATTTTATGCTACTTTTATATAATGGTTTATGCTAATTTCATACAATTAAATCTATCGATTGGCGAATTAAATCTATATGGCGATGTGTGGAATGTCCTGAAATATTTATTTATTCAAAAAAACTATTTAGTTCGTATTACATTTTGAGGAACCGATTTCGTTTAAAATTAATATATAATTATAAATAATTTTAATTTTAATGAATACATAATTATAATTAGTTTTAATATATAATTATAATTAATTTTCTGCGTAACCTAATCTTAGTTGATTGAATCAAGGTTTACAGAATTACAATTTTAAAGAAATAAAGTTACACTCTTAATTAAAATAACACTCTTTTTACAATTGTAAAAAAAATCAAATAGCTAAGCCTTATAACTAGGGCCGGCCGTTAGAAAGTTGCAAACAAAATCGTTTACCAAAAACATTATTAAATCAAACGAAATCAACTCTTTAAGACTTTGAAGCCAAAATTTTCTCGATAGACCACACAAAGTAAAGAAAAGCGGTAAATAAATATTGCAATTCAGAGATAACAATGTACCAAGGTAGCTCTGGGCAAGCAGCCAACACTCAGAGGCAGCTGAAATTTAGAACAATTGAGTTATATATAAACCACTTCAAACAAACGTCGTTGTTGTCTAAATAGAGTTATGTAAAACACAACAAAGTTGCATCAAAAAATCATGGGAAACAAGTTTCAAATGGTTATACAGGGCTATTGGTAATTATACTAGAAAACCGTTGAGGGCTACGTCTGTACAGCTAAACAAACAACTTTTGGAAATTCGAAAAAAAATACGAAAATTTTGAGATGATGTCAATTCGAAAAACAGCTGATTTTTTAAAACAAAGGTCATTCAGACTAAGAACAGTAGATAAAACTTAAAAAAATAGGTAACATCCGTGTATGAAGTTGATTTTCAAGTAAAATTTTCCTCAAAATTTAATATAACAACGAATTTCCAAAAGTTGTTTGTTACGGTGCACAGAAGTAGCACTCAACTTGCTAGTCTATCTTGTATAAAATTTTGAACCCAGAAAATGTAAAATGTTCAAACCATCGCACGACTAATGTACAAATAACAAATGTCCAATCAAACCTTTTGTCCAATCATTAAAATGATTAACTGTAAAAATGACCAACCAGATTAATACTGATTCAATATACCTAGGTATATTATAAGGTAAGAAGAAAGAATAAGAAGACAGGTAAAGAAGAAAGAATAAGAAGACAAATTAAAAACCCCCGACTGATAAGGAAAATTGCATATAACTTTTGAATAGCTGAACCGATTATGATCAAACATTGCTTAGAACTAAAAACACTCCCGACCAATTAACCTGTGAAACGAAAATAAAAACAAAATCAAAATCGGTTCATCCGATGGGAAGCTACGATGCCACAGACAGACACGTCAAACTTTCTCCCCTCTTTTTGCTTCGGGGGTTAAAAAAACTAAGGTTTTTTTAACCCCCGATTAAGATTTTCTACAAATAAAGGCAAAAACAGCAAATGTAGGTCAGTTGACAGAAAACTCTTTACAAGGTTAGACTTACGTTAGTAATCAATCAATAACTAAGTGCTCGTCCCGATAGGGGTGGAGACTTTGGGATCTTGAAGCCTCTGCATTTTTAGAGACCTCGGCGCGCGTCTTGTCGAGTTGTCTGGTGATCGGAGGGCTGGAGGCTTTTTCGCTCAAAGAGTCAGTCTGGCTATCCAGAGGGGAAATGTTGCCAGCCTTCTCGGAACGATGCCTCGGGGAGACGCGCTTGGGGATGTCTTTTTTTGTTATTTTATTTTATGTATATTTTACTATTGTAAGGTTCTCTTAATTATGTAATTTTTAATTGATAACTAGCTGCGCCCCGCAATTTCACCCACGTAAGTCCCGAACACAGCGCCATCTATTTGGTGTATGTGCAACCTAGATGTCAAACAATATTGAAGAATTTTATCGATGAATCAACGTACACCGCCATCTATGAAAACTTCATAAAACTAAACAGTAAATAAACACTTACTTAAGAAACCATTAATTGATTGAATATATCCTATTCAGTAAGTTAGACCAAAATACGGGTACATGTGAAATTTGATTGAAATCGGTTCAGTCGTTTTGGAGTTTATTGGCAACATACATCGTGACACAAGATTTTTATATATACAGATAAACAGTGTTTGTTTAATTCTTATTATTGAATAAATAAATTAAATAATAATAAATGAAATTGTTGTGGTAAATCAGTAGTTTAACAACTACCCGTATCTCATTTCTAAGGGAGCTCTGGCCCAAACAGTAATACGCGAGTAAGACATAAATTATGAGAACGAAACCTTGCTTCTAAACGTGAGGAGAAAAAAATAAGTGAAAATTACTTCAAGAATACCTTTATTTTTCCTTCAGGTGCTATAAAATTACACAAATTTATTTGAGAGCTTTAGGTGAGTGTAGGTAGGAACTCTATATAACGAGTTTTATATACCTAACTCAATTATAATATACGTATGCTTGCCAGCATGAATCTTAAGCACAAAATCCTACGTGCTTAGGACACAGAACAGATTTTTTTTCTATTTATTATGGCTTCGCATGGCTTGTGCATTTAGCTAGTGTCAAGTTATATTATGAATCAAATTATGACCCGATTTTTCATAAATCGGGCCTAAAGTGCTTTGTCCTGAACGACTGATTGTCTGACGGCTCAACGCACAGCCTAAACCGCTGATCGTGGAGACTTGAGACTTGGAGGGTGTGTTCTTTGTGTGACGTAGGCATCGGATAAGAAAGGATTTTCTGAAATTCTACCCGTAAAGGGGGGAAAAAGGAGGGCAAAGTTTGTATGGGACAACGTGATTCCTTGGTCCATTTTAGAACTCAACGCGGACGAAGTCGCGGGCAAAAGCTAGTAAATAATACAAAAATCATGACTCGTATAGTTTAAAGTTGACTCATCTTTCTTTAGTAAAAAGATGACATTCTAATTGAAATATATCAAATGAATAAAGTTTAACAAGTAAAGAGTCATTTCATTAAACAACTCTTATAGAAGATAAAACTAATTATGTTCTTGCTCATCAACTACCATCCATGTCTGTTTAATAAACGAAACTTATTTTAATCAAGAGCCGAGGACAACTTTAAGATGTGGTAAACCAACATAGAGAAGCTGGAGGTGACTCTCTAACTCGGTAAAGTACAAAGAAACTAATGAAAAACCATTATAATATTGGCACAGGTCGCGATTCAAGGTGTGCAAACCAATTCTACTGTTCTGCTAATTCAACTACTCTGTTCAATTAATTCTGTGTTATGTTATCGACCATGTTATGTTATGTCGTCTACTTTTGTATAGTGATGTGGCTCATCTATTGTTAGAGTTTTCATAGATCGCCCTAAGGCCTCTAGCTTGACCTAACGACTGCTACTAGACCAACGGCTTAACATGCCTCCTCAAACCGACCATTTGTAGTGAATTCTACACATGTTTCATAAAATATGACCTTGACTATATGACCAACCTTAATATGAAAAAACATAATTTAGAAACTACTAGCCCTTGATGTAGCCCTCGGCTGGCGTTAAAGGAACAGACAATATAGCGGTGGCAAACCTTGGCCGGAGACTTCTAACACCACCTGCTGGACAAAGACATGGTGCCAAGTGACTCGTTGCGTTTCATCATGTTGTCTTTCTAGGTGAGCATGCTACAATCTCGACCTCATCGTCGATTCCTATCAGGTGGAATGAGGTCAAATGCAATCCTATTTTGTGTAAAAAAAATACTGTTATTAATCAAATAGATTTAAATGACATTTGTATGAAGTAATTCTATGTGGAAATACGGGACATCATCTGCTGGACAAAGACATGGTGCCAAGTGACTCGTTGCGTTTCATCATGTTGTCTTTCTAGGTGAGCATGCTACAATCTCGACCTCATCGTCGATTCCTATCAGGTGGAATGAGGTCAAATGCAATCCTATTTTGTGTAAAAAAAATACTGTTATTAATCAAATAGATTTAAATGACATTTGTATGAAGTAATTCTATGTGGAAATACGAGACATCATCTGCTGGACAAAGACATGGTGCCAAGTGACTCGTTGCGTTTCATCATGTTGTTTTTCTAGGTGAGCATGCTACAATCTTGACCTCATCATCGATTCCTATCAGGTGGAATGAGGTCAAATGCAATCCTATTTTGTGTAAAAAAAATTACTGTTATTAATTAAATAGATTTAAATGACATTTGTATGAAGTAATTCTATGTGGAAATACGAGACATCCGCACCAAGCGTTTTGCATACCGCAAGGGAATGGAATAATTTGCCTACGTTCCTGACGGGTATAATTTGGGGGCCTTCAAGCCGCGAGTGATTACATCTTCGGCTCTTTCGTCACCTTCCGTCAGGTGATAGAGGTCAAACGTTGACCTATCATTTATACTAATATTATAAAGCTGAAGAGTTTGTTTGTTTGAACGCGCTAATCTCAGGAACTACTGGTTCGAATTGAAAAAATATTTTTGTGTTGGATAGTCCATTTATAGAGGAAGGCTATAGATTACTTTTCATTTAGATATTCCCACGGGATCAGAAGTTAGGGGGGGGGGGGGTGAATATAGTCCATTTAATGTATGGATCTTTTATTTTTCCAAAATCATGATAATGCAACAATTAAGTATAACGAAAAATTATCTTGAAAGCTCATCTAAAAGGTCTATATCTGTGTCTACTTGCAATGGCAAACTTTGTTCTTCAAGTTAAAAGGAATTTTAAGAGGGTGTCGTTGGTGTTCCGTGCCTTTCTCATACAAGTATGTACTTAGTGAGAAAGTGGTGTGTATTCACATTTTCAAGATTCCACTACTGAATTGTTTATTGGAGTGTTGTTTAGATGTTTAGCATTGCATTTTATGTATACCTACACGTAACTACTTTATAATTAACGTGCAGAGCTCCACGGTTTCACCCGCGTAATTCCCGATCCCATGGGAATATCGGGTTTTATCCCGATAGGAGTAGGGTATGTCCAAATAATCAATGTATCCTCACACCAAGTTCCACCGAAATCGGTTCAATAGTTTCGGATCCTATTCGTTAGAAACATAAAACCAAAAAATCTCGGCCGAGCTACATGATAGGCGGAGTGGGGGGTGTTAGGTTTTATTTTCGTTACGGTATTTCTTGATTCGGTCGCCGCGCTGAAAGCCCGCGATAAAAACTATGCAATAGATAAAAAAATATTTTCTCTTTTTTTAATAATTTTAGTATAGATTACAATATAAATTACTATTAGTACTTATTCCCTAGACTATGTTTATTTAAGTTTATAGTACTAGTTCGTAGCTACGATCATGCCTAAATTTTTCATTTAATTGTCTTTTTTCCTTTTCAGATCCTGTAATAGTAATCGTCTTTTTTGTAATCGTCTTTTTTGTCATTTTCTATGTTTCGTGTGTTGTACAAATAAAGTGTTTATCTATCTATCTAATTAGTTCTTTGTAAATACACTATGTTTTATAAGAAGGTATATACCTAATAACTGTTGGATCTCTGAATAAATAAATAGTACCAACCCAACAAGAATAACGACTAGAAATATTTTATAAAAAGTTAGATAAAATTATCTATTTTATGTCGCAATAATACACAAAGTGACAAGTTATTTATAACATCACTATGAAGTCTTTGATTACCCTCCTGGGTAATGAACAAGGAAACCAAGGAAATTAAACATTATAATTTGTATAATAATATAATTAGTATAACAATAGACCATCTATAATAACAATCTTTATCGGCTCTCGAAACACATTAACATATTTATAAGGTTTTTGTGACATAACCAAGAGATCATAGGGGCTCTATTTTTGAATAGCTCGTGTGACATAGCTTCGTCGTACACGTCTACAATTCATGCTCGACTTCCAAGTCGCATTACAACATTTCTGTATTTTTGAATAGTTCGTCAGCGTAATTTAAATAACATTTTTTTATTCGTTTTACGCAGAAAATTTTAAACCAGTAATTAACGATGAACATCCGAAAGATATAAATATATTTCAAAGATCGTTTCCGAATGTTTGACGTTTACCTATCACTCGCCTGTCGGCGACGAGTGGTGGAGACCACTCGTTACGATCGAGCGATTCAAAAATAGCGAATTTCCGATGTCGAACGAATATCAGTAGAAATCGAGCGCTCGACGTGGGGCGAACGATTCAAAAATGGGGCTCCTGCAAAGTCCTCGAAAACGTCAAGTTTTTTTAAAAAAAATCGAGATTATATCCGTTGAAATAGTTTCATTATTTGGTATTATCTCTTACTTACAAATTAAGACCTTACTAAATTGTAACATTTCATTGAATTTGGGAGGCTCACAGCTAAACGACGCTCACTGATCGTTTACGGTCGTGCGGGTTAAGCGACGCCTGGCGCGGGGGGGGGGGGGCACTTTGATGGGTGACCAATTAGTAAAATGTCTTTTCGTGAGCCCCTCCGTGCCTCGGAAGGCACGTTAAACCGTTGGTCCCGGTTGCTACTTCTTGTAGCAGTCGTTAGGTCAAGTTAGAGGCCTTATGGCGATCTGAAAACTCTAACAATAGGTGAGCCCCACCACTATACGAGAAGTAGAAGAATTGAATTTGCTCTAATTTTTTTTCTTCTTTTCATGCAATCTGCCGCTCAGCTTTGCAATGACTTTCCTTATTAATAATTTCATCAAATAGTAAAGTAAAATTAAACTCAACGTTAACAATGCTATAAAATCTAGGTACAATTTCTGATACAAAGGTATATCTAAGCCCAAAGTACGAAGATACCTAGCTCCTTTAGTCTGAATGACGTGGTCTACCCAGTAATTTATTAATTGACCTGGAGTCATGGGTCTGGAATGGAAGAGTGAAGATATTTCTTTAATCCTCTCATGATAGCTGAAAATGAAAAATATAACATTAGTGAAATAATTAAAAGTAATGTAATCATAAAAAAGGAAAAACACAACATTCGAAATTATACAGGGTTATTGGTAATTATACTAGCAAGCCGTTGAGGGCTACTTCTGTGCAACTTAACAAACAACTTTGTTCTACGACTTTTGGAAATTCGAAAAAAAACATATAAAAATTTTGAGGTTATGTAAATTCGAAAAACAGCATTTTTTAAAAAAAAAAGGTCATTCAGACTAGGCACAGAAGATAAAACTCAAAAAATAAGTAAAATTTAAAAGTAAATGACTTCTCTGTGTATGGAACAGCTGATTTTCAGGTAAACCTAACCTCAAAATTTTCAAAAAAATCTTCGAATTTCCCAAAGTCGTAGAACAAAAGTTGTTTATTTAGGTACACAGAAGCAGCCTTCAACTTGCTAGTTTAATTACCAATAACCCTGTATAGATAGGTAAATGTTCTCACTAAAAACTTTTTAAAACAAACAAATAACACATTATCGGAACATTAAGCTAAGCAACAGGGTTTGTGTTATGGTGACCAGACAACTTAATAGGTAAATATTGCTCAACAACTAACAGCACAAATTTTGCGTCGCGCAGTCGTGTAAAAAAACAGTTGTAATATTTACCTTGAATTGCCAAGAATCTCTTGAATAGCATTCTCCAAATGAACTGACATGTCATAAGCTAAGTCGACGTTTAGTCCAATCCCTTTGGCCACCGCTCTAGCTATATTGACGAATTGATCACCGAATAGTGGAATACCGATAATGGGGACCCCAAAGTGTATGGTTTCAATAGTCGATAGTAGACCACCGTGGGTTATGAAGATAATTGTATTTGGATGAGCTAAAAAAGAATAAAATACTTTGAAATAAAAAAATAAATATATTAATTATTGGTCAAAAATCTCAAAATAAACACAAATACATGGAATTAACTACAAACTAAATACGAGATGCAAACAAATAAAATGTAAAATTTAAACTTAACCTATTCGAACAACCCCCTCCCTAGTGTTCCCAGTGCAAAGCTGGACAATATGCAAGCAGTGTTTGAAATTGATTTACAGAAAGAATCTAAATCTAGTACTTCTAGTTACATTACTCCGATGATCCGATCCTCATCATATTATTCTTCACCAATTTTATATGAAACCTATTTATAAGTACAAATAAAAAAATCCGTATCTTCTCTTCTATCTATCTATCTATAAAAATCAATAAAAATCAATGCCACTTTTCGTTGTAATCTTATAACTCAAGAACGGGCTCACCTATCCAAACCTTTAAGCTTTGTTCGGACTATTAAGTAGATAGTTCATGTGAAGTTTGCACAATATCGGTCGAGCGGTTCTCCATTTATCATTTTTTTTTGTAAATTAATTCAATAAATGGCGGATCATTTTGTTAATGGGAATGTTGCTGTCAAATCTTTATACGTAGCGGAGCACGTACCGGGCCGCTATATCTCATAAAGCAGAGATATGCAGCAGCCCTCTTTATACCCTTCTTGTGGAAAGTACCCATCTAATCAAAAATGACCAACGACAAAAATAAACTATAAAATCTTAAAACTATAAAAACATAAACTAAACGTCGTAACGTACATCGTAAACTATTACCATACTATGTTTCGTCAAGATCGGTTGTAAATATTACGACCGATGCAGAGGTGTACCAACATACTGATAGACGAAAGAAAAATATGGCACGATTTGAATCAGAAACGCATCGCTCGCTCGATCAGTTACGACTTCTCTATATATACGGTTATTGCTAATTATACTAGCAAGCCGTTGAGGGCTACTTCTGTGCACCTTAATAAAACAACTTTTGTCCTAAGACTAGACAGGGTCCCGTATATACCTTTAGGGTACCCAAAAAAGGAAATTACAGCTCCGGAGACGTCGAAGCATCAAAACCTCAAGGAAAAGTTGTACTTTAAAATTATTATTGTATTATATGTGAGCCTGATTTGTCCCACTGCAGGGCAAATGCCTCTCTAATCCCCTTCCATACTTCGCGATCTTCTGCGATGGATTGCCAATCTATCTTAAAGTCTAGACCGTCTCGCCATTTACGAAGGGTTAGCCGGGTAATTCTTTTTCGTTGGTGTGGTCTAAAAAGTTGTTTGTTTGGCCCAAAGTTCTTCCGGCATACGGCAATTTAAAATAGATTTTAAAAAAAATTGTCATACCTAACTAACCGGTATGATTTTTTAAAAATTATAATAATCTTTATCCTTACCGAGAATACTTTCTTGAGGAGCCCATTCCACAATGTGAACGTTACTAGGCACATCAGACAACGGGGATTCCAACTTCCATATTACAGTTTGTTTGAATTTACTGAAGGTTTTCAGTAGATCTCTTTTCAATTCGTCAGGCCATGTCTTCCCGGGCATCATGCTGCCAAGACTGAAGTAAATCACTCCGTGTTTTGCATTATCTAGGATCAATTGGAAATTCTAAAAAAAAGGAAGATTAATTAGAATTTTACATATAAGTATTTACTTAAAAGTCAATGTCAGTCAAATCTATATCGACGGCGGCTCTGACATTGATCTTACGGTAAAGGAAAATATCGTGATGAAACAGCGGCTTAGTAGGCTCGTAAGCTGAGAGGGTAGTAGGTGCTGGGCAAGCCTACTCCATCCTCACGCAAAAAGAACCCGATTAAAAAGGATCTAATTGCGGAAAACAGCCCGTTCAAAGTATAGTAGTGCCCTTCTTTTGCTTGGTTTAGCTGCTTGATGGTAAATAAATAAAAGATGATGAAGATGTGTCGCATAAGTTTGCCTGTGGATATTGTATTAACTGTTGTTCATTTATATAACTTACCTTTGGCAACGGTGCCACCTCATCATTCATATGGTACCCAGCTATAGGAACGTAGTTCTGCGGTAAAGATAAAGCAAATCCTTGTGATACGTGAGAATTGCCAAACATTATAGAAGCATTGTACAAAACATCTTCGTAGATAGGTATCTCTCGCCCTCGTATCTGGAAGGCGGGACTGTAGAGTTTTTCAAAAGTACTAATATAAGTGTTTTTGTGGTACCTAAAATGATAAATATATATGTTTTTATTTGACATAGTAACAACAAACCAAACCAATATCGCACATAGGTAAGTAAGTACTAAAAGGACAGGCCTATAAAACCATCATTGGACCTGTCATTTTGAACGGTAGTGAGACGTGGCCGGTGCTTAAGCAGGAGCTGCGTGTCACGGAGATGAAGATGTTGCGCTGGATGTGTGGAGTGACGCGAAAGGATCGCGTCAGGAACTCTCGCATCCGGTGCAACCTTCATGTACGAGACATTGCAAATCAATTACAAGAATGTCGCCTACTCTAGTATGGTCACGTCTTGCGAAAACCGGCTAGTTACGTAGTGAAAAAATGTCTTGCCATGGCGCCTCCGCCAGGTCGTGGTAGACCCAAAAACTGCTGGCTTGACGTCGTAAAGAGTGATATGCGTGCAAATGGCCTTACCAACCAGGATGCCGAAGATCGTGTGAAGTGGAGGCGTAAAAGTAGGAGCGGGCTCCCGAGAGCGATGCAACCGGGAATATTGCTCGGATGATGATGAAAGTAAGTACATAAAAATGGCTAAAATACTTTTGCACATGCTACATACATAATTGCAAAACATTCAATTAGTACACCTTTTACATTTATATTGTCGGTCTATGACTGGCGAACATTTACTATTAGAAAACTGTGATAAAAAATATCTAATTCCTCGCTAACTCATTATATTTAATGTGCACATTTTTGGCAATGGACTGTTACAAGTAACTTTATAATATGTCAAACTTCTTTACATAACAAAGGAATATTATACACTAAAATGGAAATTTAATTAAATGGAAAATAATAAAAGATGAATGTATTTGAAATACCTATTCAGTGATACCCCACTTGATAAATTTGGTCAACTTGTTTATTATTTATTTATTATATGTCCTATATCACGGGAATATGGAGTCCCGGACCTTTGGAAGGCATGAGCCGAAGCCACCACGTAGAGGCCCTTTACAATAATAAGTATAATGTCAAAGTATGATGTGGACATTATTATTATTGAAATGTCTTTTGTGATACTCACATGGTTGAGACGAATCGATTAACATAAGATGAAAATCGCTCCATGCGTTTGGGCTCTAATGAGCCACATAGGTTCTAACATACATAGACTGATGAACACATTACCACTCCTTTGCGTTGCGCAGTCGGGTAAAAAAACAAAAATGATGCCTATATCTCTCTCTCTCTCTGGTCGATCCTTCATGACTGAAGATCGCGACCACCAATCTTTTTCACCCAGCGGTTTGTAAAGGTCTTCCACTTGGTCCTGTCTGCGGCCATTCGAACCACTATCTCAAACCTGGACGAGCTCTCCTGTTCTAGCTGATCTGACCATCTCACCGGGGATCTACCGCGTGACCGTTTGCCCTCTACATTTGCACAGATGATCAATTTCTCCAGGTTCTCGTCTTGACGTCTGATAATGTGGCCGAAATAGCTGAGGATACGTCGCTGGCATATCGTGGAAAGACTAATAATAGCATGAAAAATGTAAACTATTTCAGCTTCTTGTATTCTATACCAATAATACTTTATCTAACCCCAATCCCTAATTAACAAAACGTCATAAACATTAGACCCTCGATCTCAATAACTACCAAAGTTAATTACTTGGTCATTTCAAGATCGTTTTGGGAATAGGTATTTCTATCCTGGACACTCGTAAAATTGAAACGATTCCTCGGCCTTTTGTCCATTTTAGTTTTCTTTATACTCATCTATACATATAAAATTCTTTGTCCTGACTGACTGACGGATCAACGCACACGCACAGCCTGAACCACTGATCGTAGAGACCTGAAACTTGGAGGGTGTCTTCTTTGTATGACGTAGGCATCCGATAAGAAAAGATTTTTCGAAATTCTACCCCTTAGGGTGTGAAAAAGGAGAGCTAAGTTTGTATGGGACAACGTGTTTTCTTAGTCCATTTTCGAATTTCACGCGGACGAAGTCGCGGGCAAAAGCTAGTAATATTATAAAAAGGAACGACTCCGAAACTTCTGGACAGATTTTGATGAAATTTGGCATGAGGATACAATATTTATTGGAAATAACATAGGCTTTTTATTCGGATACCCACGGGATTGGGAGTTACGTGGGTGAAACCGCGGAGCTCTGATAGTCTTCTTTAATCTGACTAGCTTTCAGCTGCTTTCAGTCGCTTTCATCAGTTAATTATTATAAAATATTTTCATAACGTAGCCAACGTTAGCTATTTGTATGCCAAATGTTAGCACGATTGGTTTGGGCTGTATATATCAGTTCGATAGTTAGGACTTTTAAATTAAAAATATAAATAACTAGCTGCGCTCCGCGGTTTCACCCACTTAAGTCCCGATCCCGTAGGAATGCAAAAATGAAAAGTAGCCTATAGCCTTCCTCGAAAAATGGACTATTCAAAACAAAAATATTTTTTCAATTCGAACTAGTAGTTCCTGAGATAAGTGCGTTCAAACAAACAAATAAACTTTTCAGCTTTATAATATTGGTATAGATGAGGCTCGGATTTCAAAAGGTGAGTACACAAATTTGACAGTTTCATTTCCGACATTTAATAATGAAGACCTATAGAAAATCAGCCATTTCGGGAAAAGTTATTTTTGAAATACGTACTTTATGTAGATCAGTACATTTTGACATTCAGACCAAACCACCCGTAAGGAAATAATATAACAAGCGCCTGTAATTTCTTCGAACACCCACACCTTTCTAACGGAAACAAAGAAGTTCAAATGGGTGCACTACTGTTTGTGTGAACAAGAGCTTATAATCTAAGTTGCAATCGTAGGTTTTATTCTTTTACTTTACGGTTAAGCCGCTTATGCTCTGGAAATTTAAGATTTCTCTTCAAGATTTCTAAACAAAAGCCTGAATCAACTCATTTTACAATTTGGTTTTAATGAAAAGACTTTGCTGACCGCTGAGATGAAATTAAAAAAGCTTTAAGCAAGTCGTATTTTATTATTTTAGATTGAATTTAACCTGAAATAAATTAATAAATGATAAAAAAAATAATTTAGCTCAAATTTCGCCATCAAATTATATTGCATAAAATAAGCATGACAATCTTTTATGCTCAGAGTGCGAACAGAATCGCATGTGAAACCAAAGAGAGTCAAACCAATATTTATGTAGCAATATTAGTTTCTAGTCTGGGTGTTAACTTTCAATTCATCTACGACGCAAAATGCCTAAGCAACAATGGCATGACAAAAGTCTTACCTCTTTCCATTGTTCCCTGTCTAGTGCCAGAAGGATCCAGTCTTTACGTGGCAATGTCCAAGGCAATCAAAATAACTTATTAACCTACACGTAACTAAAACTTATTTTCAAAAATATTCCCTGTCTAGTGCCAGAAGGATCCTTACGTAGCAATGTCCAAGGTAATCAGAATAACTTATTTACCTATATGTAACTAAAACTTATTTTCAAATATATTCCCTGTCTAGTGCCAGAAGGATCCAGTCCTTACGTCGCAATGTCCAAGGCAATCAGAATAACTTATTTACCTACACGTAACTAAAACTTATTTTCAAAAATATTCCCTGTCTAGTGCCAGAAGGATCCTTACGTTGCAATGTCCAAGGTAATCAGAATAACTTATTAACCTATATGTAACTAAAACTTATTTTCAAATATACTTACTAACCAAGGAAAACCAAGTGCAAGTGCAGCAATCCACAATTCCTTAACTCTCTGTATGAAGGTCATTGGTGGAGTCCATGGTGACATTTGACTAGGTAAATAAGCAGGGTTTGGTATATCACCTATTAGAAACATCACGAAAGGATGAGGTTCCATTGAAGACGACCAGATCAAAGGGCATCCAAATACTGATGCTAATCTAAAAATGTAACAATTTTCGATCAATATCCTAATTCTAACTAATATTCAATCCGAATTTTGTTCTTTTTTGGTTCTTCTTAACGATTAAATGACTGGACTGATTTGAATGAAAATTGGAATAGTGGTCGTTTGGCGAAAGACAGTGATCCTGATTCTTGACCCGGTACAGAACTTATGCGGATGAAACCACGGAGCGGGGGGAAATAAGTAAAGTATACTTAGTAATCTTTATATATATAAAAATTTCGTGTCACGTGTTTGTCCGCGATGGACTCCTAAACTACCGAACCGATTGTGATAAAACTCGGTATCTAGATAGCTGGAGACCTAGATTAACACATAGGCTACTTTTTATCCCGATATTCTCACGGGATCGGGACTTACGCGGGTGAAACCGCGGGGCGCAGCTAGTATTATATATAAGGTTGTCCGGACATATACAACAAGACGTCTTCGCTTGCGTCCTTTTTGCGTCAGGTTCTTTTTGTCAGGGAGGGGGAGGGGAGGTAAGAACACAAAATAGATAAAAAAAACTTTGAGTTCTTTGGCCATACCGCCAGTAAAACCGGTGATAACCTCCAAAAACTAATAGTTAATGGAAGAGACGGAGAGGGAGAAGTCCAATGCGCTGACCAGATCCGCACCGTCGCCGAAGCGGTTCATGTCGATGAAAGCAGGAAAAGATGGCGCAACATTGTACGAGAGAAATTAATTCCCTGATGGGTCACGACCCCCAGCATTGGGGAATCGACGCAAGGGAGAGGGGGGGGGAAGTAGCCCAGCTCTTCCATAAATTTACCCACCATATTATGTGGTTCTCGTGTTAACCTAACTTACTTCTTACCCTGAATAAAGGTCGCTGAATAACCATTCAACGATGGCCACATCGAATTCTTCCGTAGGATCCATAAGCAATCGTTGTACGTTTTCATGACTAATAGCATCATACGTAACGTTGAACATTACTTCGAAACCTAACGATAAATCCATCATTCTCGAATCTTGTCTCAAAACCTTTGCGAGGTCTAGCTCTTCTTCTACAAGAATAAAAATTGATATTTTAATTTGCGTTTTTGCACTTACAATATACGCTATCATTTTAGGTAGTAATGGGGTATTGGGAGCTGGGTTGGCCTAGTGGTAGATACCTCCACTTTCATTCCGAAGGTGGGTTCAAATTCCAGCCATCAGTTCCTTAATATACTTTTGTTACGAAAATGTACATGCACTTAAGACAATTGCTCTTACGGTGAAGAAAAACATCATAATGAAAGCCGTGTCTTACTTGGTTCCAGACATTTTAGGGAGTGCTTTCCTCTGGACACGGTTGACTAAGCTGGGAGGATTATATGAGTTCTTGGGCAAACCTACTCCATCTAATACATGTCCGCTGAATGGAGTTAGTAATCTAGATAAGTATATTAAGCCATTATCAAGTGTTAGGTATACATAGGTAGTTTGACTTACTCATAACTTTCATATTATTAAAGTTGGAGCTAACATCGATTTGTCGAACGGTTGGAGGAGGATTTTTTAGAGGTATCGCAGTGACATAAGTTATCTGAAAAAGTAAAGAATAAGGGTTATCCCCGAGCGACCTGTCTCTGAGGTTCTTTCACTTTCTAAATTCTCGACAAATGACAACTTAGAATAAATTTTGAGCGAAAAAGTGCTGAAACAAGCAAGTGACTCCCGATTCCGTGGGAATATCGGGATAAAAAGTAGCCTATGTTACTTGAAATTAATTAATGTATCCTCATACCAAGTTTTATCAAAATAGGTCCATTAGATTCGGAGCCTATTCGTTACAAACAAAAAACAAAAACTTTCCTCTTTACAATATTAGTGTATATAGTATAGATATTGATCTGTAGATGAATAAACTAAAACAATAATAACTTAGTACTTACGTTATGGCCACCTTTAACCAAATGTCTCACGAAACCTTCACCCAACATCGAATGACTCTTCCCGGGATACGGGAAAAAAACTAATATTTTATAACTGTTTACTAAATTAAAAATAACAACAAACACTATTAAATTTATTAATAACCGCATTTTTAAAACTAGATTGAATTGTAATACAATTAGTTATTCCTAAGTACTAGGTATAATTCTCTATTATCACAGAGTACTCGATTCCGATAAATGCGCAGACGCATCTGGCATTACTATGTTGCGAAGTGATGTGATTAGTGTTTTATAGTACTTGAAATAGAATGATAAGGATATTTTTAATCAAATATTTTTATATTGGTTGGTAGGTATAAAATAGATGCGTAACGATTTGCTAACATTTTTTCTGCACTAAAAATTAACACGGCGTGGGCGGCATTTTCCATTTTTTCTCTTATTTTGCATAAAAAATGTCACTTAAAATTTAAAAAAAAACATACAATCGAATTGAGAAACTCCTCCTTTTTTTAAGTCGGATTAAAATTCAAGTACTGACTGACTGATATAATTATCAACGCACAGCTTAAGCCGTTCTAGCCCTAGATACCTGTTTGGAGATTGTGTTCCTGTTTGGAGGGTTTTTCGAAATTTACCCCTAAGAAGGTGAAATGGCAGAAAAAGCCGCGGGCAGAAGCTAGTCTGGTATATTTCTAAATTGTCGTTAGTATTTAAGACATCCAAAACTTTTTATAACCTACCAATCTAAACGAAAAAGTAACCACAGAAAAGTATGTATGAAATATGCATGATGTATGTCAGAAGTCTGATAAATATAAATAAATAAATAAATATTGAAGGACATTCCACACATCGCCATCTAGCCCCAAGCTAAGTAACTAGACTTGTGTTATGGGTGCTAGACAACGGATATACTACTTATACATACTTATCTTTTGTAAATATATACTTTTAATACATAGAAACAACCAGACCACAGACAAATATCTAAGCATCAATACTTGTCTGAGGCGGGAATCAAACCCGCAACCCTGTGTTTGGCAGTCCGGCATGGTGACCATTGTGCCAACTGGGTCGCCTAATAAATATGGATGATGTCAAACCGTTCCGTCCGTTCTTCCGTCCGTATGTCTGTCACCAGGCTGTATCTCATGATCCGTGATATTTTGTGATCATTCACTCACAAAGGTTTACAAGATGTCTTAAAACAGACTTTTCATATTTAAAACAGACCTTTGACTGTTATTAAAATGAAAAGCTGTTGAATTTGCAGGTTTAGGTAAACCCGTACTAAAAACCCGACTCACAATAAAGTCAGATTTTTTATTATTTATATGGTTTGTAAAAAATATACTTATCTATTTTAAAAGTAACCATAGGGATTTTATTGAGTAATTATGTTTTTATTATCCCGAACAAAGGTGAAGTAAAAAACAGGTAAGAACCTACAGTAAAAATGCGGTTAAAAAGAGCATAATTAATGTAAGAATTAATATTGTACTAAGGTTGGTTGGTCTTAAAAAAAAATTAAAACGCCCAATTGGGCGTTTTAATTTTTTTTTAAGACCAATCATCATCATTTTTCATTTTCATTTTCATTTTTTTAGCATTCAGAAATTAAAGTATAAAAAATTTTTTATACCTTAATTTCTGAATGCTAAAAAAATGAAATCAAATAAGAAATTCATTTCGTAGACTTTATTTCCTTGGAGTTTACTCTTAGTATATAGTGTTTCAACGTATTGTAATATGAAAGTTGATTGTTTTAGACGTCTAAGCGAACAAATTTTTCTCAGGTTCACTTGCATAATCAGCACATAATCATAATCATTTATTCATTTACACGAAATATAGAATGAGCAAACTAGCTGCGCCCCGCGGTTTCACCCGCGTAAGTCCTGATCCCGTGGGAATATCGGGATAAAAAGTAGCCTATATGTTATTCTAGGCCTCTAGCTATCTACATACCGAATTTCATTGCAATTGGTTCAGTAGTTTTAGCGTAAAGTAGTAACAAACACACACACACATACACACACACAAACTTTCACATTTATAATATCAGTAGGATAGGATACTCTTCAAAGATCTTATACTTACAATCATCAACAAATATATTTCGAAAAAGATTATTACAGGATTTTATGTTGATAAAAAACTCTATGGCCCATAACTCATTAATAGGTACCAACTCTTAACATCTTACACACGTGATAACTTTGAAACGAAATATCCGATTGAGATGAAACAAAAAGTATTTTACTTCTACATAAATACTCTTGATAACATAATACTTAATTTTGATAAAGATTTAATATTACGATACATATTTAACGTAGTTTTTTTCTTCAGACGATTTAATAATTATTTTGAACACAAAATCGGTTATTGTGATTAAACCATGATAGTTAGATATATGTTCTCGCAGACTTTTCGATTTTACACCCTGTGTTACAAAATAGCAATTTTATTACGGATCCCTAATTTTGAAAAAAAAAACATAGCCTATAGCCTTCCTCGATAAATGGACTACCCAACACTGAAAGAATCATTCAAATCGGACCAGTAGTTCCAGAGATTAGCGCGTTCAAACAAACAAACAAACAAACTCTTCAGCTTTATAATATTAGTATAGATTTTACATGTTATGAAATAGATCTATCATTTAAAAATTCTCTGACGTCATAGTATCACAATCAGGTTGCAAAGACCATGATCCCACGATTACGAGTATAACGCGATCTCGACCCATTTTTATTAAATTAATATTTAAGTAGTAAAAAATGAGATTAAGAAATATATTTAGCTATAAAATATAGTTTTCAAATATACTACATTTTTACCTAAAACAGGTACATTTTAATATCATAGCAACGGCGATAAAGGAATTAGATAATCGGCCGTTTATCTCTATCAAGTAGTTACGTGGTCACTTCAAAAATAACAAATCAGTATGATAACCAACTTAGGAAAAAAAATTATGACATTCGAATAACGGCTGAACCATTTTAGTTGATATAAACAAAGAAAATATGAACATCCAACATCCATAAAAAAATACAACCGAATTGTCCTTTTAAGTCGGTTATTAAGACGCGGATACTTGCTGGTTAAGTTTACAGTCGTATGAGATCTTCAAATCTCATCAAACCTTTATTTGGAAAGAGATAGGGACCTAATTAACTCCATGAGTCAACGTAGGTATTTCTTTTGCATCGCATCAAGGGGGAAGGGGCGAAAGCCTCGTAAGAGGAGGACAAATGCCGTCTGGGCTGCTGTTGAATGCGAAAGCTATACCCGTTGCCCCGACAATAGGCATCTTAAGAATTAGAGATGAAACGTCCCCAAAACAAGGATCCCTCCTTTTGAACTTTGATAGCAGAACTAGAACAACTAGTCGCACATCAGTTTAGTTTTTTTGTGCAGAAAAGTTCCAAAATGAGCTATTTCCCCTGATTTTCCACACCATGTTTGTTGCCAGGATTGACACTATTGATTAGAAAACTGTTTAAACTCTATGATTTGTATTTATAGTAATTATTTTCCTGGGTCTTAATCGCGTATTTTGTATTTTTATTCCTCTTACCTCGATGATTCGACTTTGTTACAATAGTCATGGTCGCGACGAGACTCGAAAAAATAAAAATACGCGATTAAGGCCAGAGAAAATATTATAATTACTATTGATCAGTACAAAAATAAACCATAATTATTTTTGTTGAAAAATAATAAATAGGTTTTCCTAAAATCTAATAATACAGTTTGCGCAGTGGAAGCGTGCTGGGCCCATAACCTGTTCAAATAAAGCACTGGAAGATTTAATTTAATCATTTATTTTAATAAAAAGAAAATTTAAACATCTCTCACCAATTTTTAAAGGATCAATATTCAAATCGCAAAAAGCTAAAAAAGTGAAAAGAAAGCGAAAAAATTCTTTATCGTTTCTCTCAGCCAATTTTGTTGTTAATTTGACAAGCGTTGAATTTTTTCCTCATACGAAAGTAAGGATGAATATTTTAAAAACCTCTTGGGGAAAGCGGTTGAAAATGGCTATATGATTAAACTGATAATTTTCGGCAGGTATCCGCATTTTTTTTAATTAAAAGAAATAAAAAAAAGGTAGGTAAATGTTAAGGATGACTTGCACAATCAAAAATTAAAAACGTCATTACCTTAAACATACGATCAACCAACTATCACTGAAAACTGATTAAATAATATTAAAGTATTTATTGAAATAGAATTAAGCTTCAGATTACCTGTTAAATGCATTTAGCTAGACTTTAGCTAAATTTGTTTAAGTACAATGTCATGCAAGCTTCCTTTTGAAATGTACCCGGTAAAACCATTCACACTCATAAATGTGGTAACCGCAATAGTGTCTCAAGTTGGTTGTCGTGACGCCAACTACCACGTCTGGCTGGCAGTAACTACATAGACAAAACTATTCCTCTAGACCTAGAATTTTAAAGCCCTACCAAGAAAATGTATTTGAAAACGAATTCACCTTTCAAACAAAAAAAAAACTAAATCAAAATCGGTTTTTCCGTTCGGGAGCTACGATGCTACAGACAGACACACACACACACACACACACAGGGACACATCAAACGTATAACTGTAGCTCCCGAACGGATGAACCGATTTTGATTTAGTTTTTTTCGTTTTTGCGTCAGGCGTATACACTCTATAAATAATGTACATTGTTTTTGTACAACTGGGCCATTTCCAACAGACGCAATTTATTTTTAAATTTTATATTTACCATTATTTTATTTTTCCAAGAAGATGTTTGAGTGTCTTTGAGTGTGATGTTCAGTCAACAAAAAACTATGGTCTCAATAAAACAAATGGTTGTCTGTAAAGTCGGTTTACGGACGATAATTTTAGTTAATTTTGTTTGATGTAAAAATAATAAATGAATTATTGTTATTATTAAAATAATAAAAGGTAAAAGAAAATGGAAAGTGTAAAATCGAGTTAAAGTTGCATTATCAATTGCAAATCAACGATGAAAACTTGAGATTATTTTTTGTTATTTCTTTAAATTTTTCCCTTTTTTTCTTTTTTTTTTGCGATGCTAGAAGGTCAACATAAAATGTTGTGATTTAAAAAAGTACTTTTGATAGACATATAGGTACTAACACAAAATAAAAACTTGAGAGGTGTCAAGGGACACCCGGATGGAACGAAGAAAGACCAAACGAAAATAACTGGCTTGCTTTACATGACAGAGACAGGCAGAGAAACCGCGCACGCCGCACGGCTTACAACTACAACAAAAAGTGTCGATACAATTTTTGGTCTTAATTTTTTCCGTCTAGCCCCCTTTCACAACGCGCGATAAGGAACTTCGTTTTAAAAACAAAAACATAGTAAAAATGCCATTTTAAATGACTTTAGCAATGAAAAGGACTAAATATGTTTAAATCCTTTAAAATCATCATATAGCGTGGCGACGCAACCGATTTCTGGCGTGGCATGCGTCGCCACCCCAGAAATCGGTTTTATGTGCGGCTATATAATATGTTTCACATCAAAAACATGAAAAACAAAGTAAAAAAGTTGAAAAAAATGTGAGCCGTCACGGGACGCCTGGCAGATGTGAAACATCGACATTATTTTGTAAAAGTAACCCGTACACACTACTGCATATAGACTGTATATATATATATCATCATATAGCGTGGCGACGCATGCCGTGGCGTCGCGTCGCCACGCCAGAAATCGGTTTTTTGTGCGGCTATAGATGTTTCACATCAAAAACTTTTACTGTTCCATGTGAGTAATAAGATGTCTATCACCAGCACATGGCAACGAGTTCAACTCGCACTTGGCCGTTCGTGAATTTTGAACGAGCGGTGTTACATTATGATTTAAAGCGTTTCCGTGTTCCAGAACGGTTTGCGTTCATCTTCAATTATACAAACTAGCATTTTGGGATTGTTTTGATTGTTCATGCATTGGATTTTGTTAGCAAAATCTCCCTTACTGACAGTACTGTACAGTACAGTAGTGTGCAGAAAATAAAAAATAAATAAATAAATAATAAATAATTAAAATAAATAAAAAATAAAAATACTGGATCATTCCTGGCGACCCAGTTGGCACAATGGTCACCATGCCGGACTGCCGAACACAAGGTTGCGGGTTCGATTCCCGCTTCAGACATGTATTTATGCTTAGATTTTTGTATATGGTCTGGTTGTTTCTATGTATTATAAGTATATATTTACAAAAGAAAAGTATATAAGTAGTATATCCGTTGTCTAGCACCCATAACACAAGTCTAGTTACTTAGCTTGGGGCGGCTAGATGGCGATGTGTGGAATGTCCTGCAATATGATATTTATTTATTCCTGCCTGTCCCAGAATCTTTCCAAAACGGAAACATTCGGAATCTAAATTCGTGCCTGCCCCAAAATTTCCGGGACAGACAGGAACTACATAGGAGTATTTGGTTCCTAACTACTGTACCCGAATTGATTTTGATTGAAAAAAGAAATGGTTGTCTGGAAAGTCGGTTTACGGGCGATAATTTTACTTGATAACGTCATAAAAAAACATTGATGGTAACCAGGGTTAGCTGCTGGTACTTTATAATTATATATTGTAGCATCCCCGTTTGTTTTCATTTTGATCCCCTTTTGTTTTCATTTTGATCCCCTTTTTGTTTCCAATTTGATCCCCTTTTGTTTCCATATTCGAAATCCTATTTCACTCTGTTTCCTAACGGGAACGGGACGCGTCATGGTCGTAATATGTTACGCATGACGTCACACTTTTTTGTGAATGCAGGTATTCAATTTAATAGATGTTATCGCGTCAAAAAAAATGGAAAAAAAGGCGATCGAAACGTAAAAAAATACGATAAAATACTTACTTAAAGGAAAAAAGGAAAAAAAAGGAAAAATCAAGAAAAAATTTGAACACTGACTTCTATGTCGTAGGTAAGAATAGCTTACCATACTATAGTTTCTAGCTTTTTTTTTACTTTATCGTTTTTTATGTTTATTTGTATGTTGTACAAATAAAGTTAACTATCTATCTATAACCACAATTTACGAACAACAAAGCTTATGTAAACTTGTAGTTTCATTTTCGATACCAACATTTCATACAATAATAAAAATAGATTGAATGTAAATCACATCAAAACTAACCGCTGTAATTTAGAATCAAATATCGAAGTTCAATAACTATAGCGACTATTAACAGTCTGGTTCTACTCTGAAAATACATATTTTATTCAATTCTTGGTTATATGTTTTTTTTTTTCAAATAAAATGCACTTTCTTTATAATTAATTGTGACGTCACATAGCCTATAACGCTTCTAACGATACCTCATTTGTTGAATTATGTTAAATAGTTTAGATGTTATGAGGGCACAGACAAACATACATACATACAAACATACATCGCGGTCAAAAACATAACCCTCCTTTTAGTTGGGTAAAAATGTCGAACCTTGACAAGACTATAATACTCAACCAAATACGCAAAGTTCTTCCTACTGGGTTACACGGGAAAAAACAACACAGGCGAATTTAGAGGTGTGCATTCTACTTGTCTCTTTCTCTCTTTTTTCATACCTGCAGGGCAAGCATGGGCGAAGAAATTTTATCCACAGGAAAAGGACAAAATAGTCTTTCCTTCTGTCAGTCTTGTCCACCGCCCGAGCATTCCCATGCTCGGGCGGTGGACAAGACAAGGGTGGATATACTATCCACGGTAGACGAAACGGGGGAAACGCTTATCCCCGTAATTATTGCCATTGTAAGAAAACCACAGAGTACATAGAATGTCGTCGCAAATAAACCTAATAAATTATTTTTTTTATACATCTGTGCTTGTCAATGTCATTTGTATGACTTAATTTTACTGACATTAGACAAAAATTAATTTTGTCTTCACTATGTCCCCATGCTATAGGCGGGGAAAAGATGTCCACGTGTAATGTCAAATGGGGATATACATATCCTTTCCCCTTTTGCTGTGCTTCGGCAGGTGGACAAAATAATTTTCTCCCAAATAATTTTCTCCATTTTCTTGACAGAGGACATAACGGTTGAATATAATTTTTACTCTCGGCCCATGCTTGCCCTGCTGTGCAGATTTTAATCCCAGTTGATAGTGGGATCAGTTTTTCTCATGGTCTTCTCTATCTATTTCGCTTTATCTGACGCATCGTCTGGGGAAACTTCGCAGTCTATTAGGTCTTTTTGACTCCGTCTATCCAATTCAACTTCGTTTTCTTTTTTTGTAAATCTGGGCATAAACGCATAATAAAAAAAAACTACATACTAATATTTTAAATTTTTTATACATGGCTCCAGAAGTATTGACATGTTCTCTCCTCTAGACACGGTCTACTAAGCTAAGAGGGTAGCAGGTGCTGGGCAAGCCTACTCCATCCTCACGCAAAAAGGACCCAATTAAAAAAGAGTCTAGTTGCGGAAAAAAGCCCGTATACATACATCATCATGACTTGCGAAAAGTTGTAACAAACAACAACTTTTCATTAGACAGCAATTAAAATACAAACAAGGTTGATAAGTAGGTATTAAGAAATCAACATAAATTAGTTGTCCTAGACTTCTGATTAGGTTATCGGCTGTTTTTGTGTCATTCAATTACTCATACAATCGATACGTTATACCTACTAGATTTAAATCAACATTTACCCCAGCTTGTTTAAACAAATGTAGCTAAATTCTAGCTAAAAAGACGATCAAAACAAAAACAAATCACAATCGAAACAAAATAGACGACCGATAAAAAAACAAAAACGATCAAAATAGAAACAAAAGAAGATCACTCGATGTTGTTAAGCTATTGCATAGCTTAACAACATCGGCTTCCGAATCCAGAAATTCCGTAACGAAAATGTAACCTAACACCCCCCACTCCGCCTACCATGTAACTCGGCCGAGCGTTCGCTTAACGTGTATGTATGTGGTACGACTTTACGAAGCTCGCACGATGCAATAGCTTTACCGCGGCAGTCCCCGAGTGCCACACTTTTTTTTTTCGTACATATTTTCTTCATAGCACTTGTACTTGAACGGACTGTTTTCCGCAATTAGACCCTTTTTAATTGGGTCCTTTTTTGCGTGAGGATGGAATAGGCTTGCCCAGCACCTACTACCCTCTCAGCTTAGTCGACCATTTCCAGAGGAGAGAACTTGTCAATACTTCTGGAGCCAACTAAGCCGCGGGTTTCATCACGATGTTTTCCTTCACCGTAAGAGCAATGTCACTTAGCGCACATCATTTTTTCTTAAGAAAAATACATTAGTGCACGGCCGGGATTCGAACCCACGACCTTCAGAATGAAAGTCGAGGTATCTACCACTAAGCCAACACCGCTCTCTTCTTCATAGTATTCTTCGTATAAACGATACAATTTTGACGGGTTTAATAATTTTCACAATAGCGCCTAGCGTTTTAGATTTCACTGAAGCAATTACCCACTCGCTAATTCAGTTGGCGAAGTTTATGTGTACGAGCCATACTAAAGTTTCAAAACGGTTAAACCAGTTCTGGCTGATGATTAACAAAATGAATTTAATCCCGTTATAAAATTAGACAATGTTATCGTCGAAAAGCATTTTGCAACGATACTTTAAAACAAGGGATATTAAGTTATTGTGTTCGTGAAAATGAGGATTTCCGGGAGTATTTTATTAATTCTTACTGAACTAATTTATAATTTAATTATTGCAGGACATCCACACATCACCATCTAGCCCCAAGCTAAGTAACTAGACTTGTGTTATGGATACCGGCAACATTTAAATTGTGAAAATATCTACCTATATAATTCACAGAAATTAGAAAGAAGGAAGGACGAAAGAAAGACGACCCAGTTGGCACAATGGTCACCATGCCGGACTGCCAAACACAGGGTTGCGGGTCAGACAAGTATTTATACTAGATATTTGTCTGTGGTCTGGTTGTTTCTATGTATTATAAGTATATATTTACAAAAGAAAATTATATAGGTAGTATATACGTTGTCTAGCACCCACAACACAAGTCTAGTGACTTAGCTTGGGGCTAGGTGGCGATGTCTGGAATGTCCTGCAATATTAATTTATTATTTATGTATTTAATAGGTATATACACAACTTTGCCTTCTGCTAGGTTTAGGGTTCCAGTTTGTTTATTTTCCGGAGCCTACTTGGGCACGGCCAGTTTAACATAATGTATACATAGTTATATTTTATTTTTGATATTTAGCAGCAGCTAAATAACTAAATTTAAATGAATTGACTATGAATTTGACCACGCTTTCAAATTCAAATGTAATACTTAGTATGTTTATCAATTCAAGAAAACATTGTATCCGCATTGCTAAGCTTATTGTACGAGCGGCGAAACAAGTTCCGTGGTCGCATTCATTACAAGAGCAAACAAACTTCCGACCGCGGGTGGCGAACTTATGTTCATCGGTGTATGTTTACTAGAAGCTGTAATTAATCGAATTGCTTTTATTTTCACTAACTGTATATGTTACCTATTTTTATTATTAAGGTTATTTTTAAGAAACAATTATTTGATCAGAAATTGTTCTAATTCATCAAAACTTCGAATAAAAATTACCTACTTGTTTGCAAGGAGGTTAGCTCTTGAAGTTTCGATTAGATATGTGTAAACTTCGAATGAAAATTACTTGTTTACAAGTAGGATAGGTTTCTGAAGTTCCTATTCGGTGTAATGGAGTCAAAATTAAATAATGATGAAAAAATAGAAAAACATGTGACTTTCAATATTTATACCTTTTTTTCACATCTAGTTTTAAATTTTTGTTTATATGTTCAAGTATTGCCTTTCCATTAAATTATGTTGTTGTCAAAATTGGATGTTTCAAGTTAGACGACACGAAATGACGACTGTGACGTTTCAACCTGCAGTAAATTGGATGTGTACAGTATTGAAGAAATACAAGTATCCGCTTGTGAATAAGCTTAAAGATTATGCCATTAAAATTTTAGGAACATTTCGAATAAAACACATATTTCTAATACAAGAAATCCTGAACAGAGATACAATGTCCTTTAAATTTGATTGTTACAACATATTCGAATGTACAGAGTGTTTCCTATTAGAGATTATGAATATAAAAATATGTGTCTTCTATAATTTAGAATGCTATTTGAACCTCAATATGTAACATTTGATTAAAACCCCGAAGAATGTATAGTACCTATATGAATTAATTACCATTATGTACCAACGGAACGCAGACATGGCCATTAACTAATCGTCAAAATTCCGACTTCGGGGTTTGCCAACGTGCCATGGAGCGCAGCATACTTAGTGTAAAGCTTACTGACAAGATCAGAAACACGAATCTGCGCTCCCAAATTAAAATCTAGGACGCTGGCCATGTCTGCCGCATATCCGATCAGATATTGTGGACAAAAATCACCACGGACTGGGTCCCTAGTCCGTAGTGATTTTTACGTTTGCGTTTTGCGCCTATCAGGCGATCCCGCGGATGGCCCAGAAGGAGACGGCGGGACTCGCATCATAGGGACTGGACCCAGCTGGCACGGGACATTGGAAAGGGGGAGACAGGTCTTTGCCCTACAGTGGGACAGAATAGGCTAAATGAAATGAACTATGTGACATATAGAGAGCGTGACAGACAACTAGAAAATGCTTTTAATCAAATTCTTGCATTTGGAGTCTTGAATTAAGAAACTAAACAGGAAAACTTTGAAGAAGAGGAGGGGATGCTAGAGCAGCACATGACCGACGACGACTTTCTTAATGCTTGAAGAGCAATGAACGTTGGACAAAAGGATGCATTTTTATTCATTACAAGAAGTATTTCAGAAAAGCTTAATAATGGTACTGCTGAGCGTCTAAGGTTGTTTATAACGGGTAATGCACGAACGTTTTTGGAGTCAGGGTCTCTACTGCAAAAACGTTCCTCTTAAACTTATTCAAATCTTATTCAAATAAATCAAATCAAATAAATAAGAAAATTAAATAAATCGCTTTTACGGCAAGCAA
Organism: Idaea straminata; assembly: GCA_951213275.1. NCBI lineage: Eukaryota > Metazoa > Arthropoda > Insecta > Lepidoptera > Geometridae > Idaea > Idaea straminata. The sequence goes on from OX577862.1 coordinate 4,171,454, forward strand.
GTCGTTAAGAAATGTGCACTAACAGGGCTAACAGTCACTTAGTGGGAGGATCTACATTACATTCTACACTGAAAAATCAAAAAATCAAAATATTTTGTCAGTAGAGTTTCTAGTTTCTTTCAAAGCAGGTAATTAAGGTAACTTATAGTTAGAGAGTTTCAAGACACACCTATTTCACAAAGTTTAAAAGCGCTGCAACATATACCGCGCATAAATTAAGACAAAATCATGTAGCCTTGCTTCAAGGTGGGGTGAAACTTTGCTCTTTTACAAAATTGGTTTACATATAGCTTTTATAGAAACGAGTTTATGCGATATAACTTTATAAAATGTAGAACTACCCTCAATTTATAAAGATAGATAGATAAACACTAAATTTTACCATAAAAACACAATACAAACAAAAAAATGTTACTTAGAAAATACTAAAACTCAAAACTTCTATATAGAACAAGATCCTAGGGTGACAAAAGGGCGGCCTTATCGCTTAAGGGTTCTTTCTTAAAAGGACACGGTAAAAACTGAACCAAACAAGTAAGTAGTTTATTTCGAGTAATTTAAAAAATCACTTCGTACGTAGGTACCTATAAGACAATTTCTGAAAATTATATTTTTCCAGTGTCTCGCCTGAAATAATTCTGTGAAATTGTACGAGATACAAGGAAACAGGCCTCATCAGTTTACTTGACAGAGGCAAATTACATGATTTGTTTTTATGTTGTTAGCAATGTTTTTTTGGGCTCCATAAATGTATTCTTATTTGTTAAACTGTTGTTTTTGAGTAACCGTTGTGAACAAATGAAAGCGCTAATTTATGAACCTACAAATGAATCTCGACTGGTAGGCTAGGGTCGTCACGCATTTGTTGCCAGAGGACGGACGTCAGAATCGAGGTAGACCCCGTCAACGATGGCATGAGGATCTCGTTGCATTTGACACAAAGTCAAAGTCATTTTTTTTTATTCCTTTGGATGCTTACATTTGTACATAGATCACATAGAAACGTCTTAAAAACTATCATAGACTGGCTAAACCTAGCCCAGGACAGAAATGCTTGAAAAGATGTTATGGAGGTCTTTGCCCAGCAGTGGGAAAACATAACAAAAAAAACTCTGTATTAAAGCTGTAGCCCATATGGTGCTACGGAATCCAACTCTAAAGCACAGCCTTCAACAGTAATATACCTAATATGAATACAAAGATGACAAAACACCATACTACGAACAATAGCTTCGTAGTACAATCGAAACAACGAGATTTACGAGTATCTTGACATCCACGATGAGATTAAACGCTACAGACTCCTACACGCCAGAAAACTCGCAAATCACCCCAACCTAAGCTAAGCTGTGAAGGCAAGCTAAGGTTGAAAGAAAGCAAGTGCTTTAAACGGGAAAGACAGAGGTAGTGGTCACGTTCTTCTTCATGCCATCGACTCAACATCAGCTTATGATCTCACGACTGATCGCAGACCGGAGGAAAGGAAAAATAATGTAAACTGATAATATATTACCTGATAAAGATTTAAAGAAAATCGGTTACGGATAGCAAATAAACAAAGACCATGGAAGCATCGATGGAAAAGGTACCTAAAAGTGCCACAGGACAAGCTGTTCACTGAAGTAAGAAAGTTCTAAATAAACTAACTTTGCTGGTACCTTTTTTAAGAAGTTTAAATGTCATTTCATGCGAATTCCAAATGATTTAAAAAATTGAGAATTTGACTTTGATTGCAGTTTTAGAGTAAATTTTGTAAAAACCTTAACTTCGTTTTCGATGTTTTTTTTTTTTTTCTTTTATTATGGCTTCGCACGTGTGCATTTAGCCAGTGTCAAGTTATATTTTGCATCAAATTATGACCCGATTTTTCATAAATCGGGCCTAAAGTGTTTCAATACAGTCAAAGTCGTCATAGTCCGTCAAGTCAGGGGTTATAGTAAAGCGGTGGCAAGTTTACCATAACCTTAATAGGAGATTCGGAGGCAACGAGAAAACTGCATGTTTGACACTGATTTTTACTTTCACTACACTTGTGCACTTTCACAGAACTAAATTGAATAACATTCCACCAGAATTATACAATTCAACTCGGGTTACATCTAAGTTTCATGAAAATAAAACTGCAGCACGACATGTTGTTAACTCGTTCCCGCCAAAACTCCGTTTTCGATGTTAAAAAGTCAAATACAGTAGAGCCATGCGTAGTTATTAGACAAACCTTCATGGACTCATGCTCCTCAAAGAAGCTAGTTTGACTTTGATTGCAGTTTTAGAGTAAATATTGTAAAAACCTTAACTTCGTTTTCGATGTTAATAAGTCAAATACAGTAGAGCGATGCGTAGTTATTGCACAAACCTTTATGGACTCATGCTCCTCAAAGAAGCTAGTTCCGTTATAAACTAGAATATATTCCAAACAAAAACACGAATCAAGTTTAACGTTAATCGCAAAACCTCCGAATGTACCAATCTTTTTCTGAATTATTTCGAGAGCAATCCCACTCGTGGTTGGCGTTGATCTGACCGGGAAAGGGACAATGTGATAAAAAACTCACGGCATAGTGACATTAAAATATTACAAAACAGTCTCTAACCCTCGTCAAGAAAAATCACTTTTAATTTGTGACGCCTACGCATTAGATGATCCAAAAACATACACTTTTGTAAAAGAGGTTCAGGTAATAAAAAAGAAGAAAAATCTTTTTACCAAATGATATTAAGAAATCAAATATAGGAGGTAATAATATCTTCTAGGTAATCGTAATACATCTAACACAATCAACCCTATGAGATTGCATAGTGCGCGCGTACGCATAGAGCTGCAAATAAAACGCTAATTTGCTAGAGTGACGAGAACAGCAGAAAACTGACCAATCATAGTGGCGCATTTAGCGCAGTGCGTTCACTTATGCAAGAGAAACTTAAGTACTTACACTTGGAAAATAATGTACTTACACAGAAAAAAGGTTTTTAAAGTAAAAAAATAATTATCTCCTTATATGACGTAAGAGATTAATTTCTTGGTTTTAGTAAATCAATCTTAAGATAATAAGCAGTAGGTAGATAGGTATTCCTAAATTAAGAATATTGCTTTCAAATTAAGAATACTGCTTATCACTTTAAGATATTTTACTCAAAACACTTGTAAATATTGTGTTAAACCCAAGATATTATTCTCTAGCGTCTTCATGGAGATGATTGTTACTCACTTTGAAAAACCTTTTTTTGGAACGATGTTCCTTATCGCGCGTTGCGAAAGGGGGCTAGACGGAAAAAAATAAGACCAAAAGTTGTAACGACACTTTTTGATTTTATTACAATTCCTTCACTAATTAATCGAAAGAAACTTCGTTCCATCCGGGTGTCCCTTGACACCTCTCAAGTTTTTTTCTATGTACAACTATATTTGACGACCCAGTTGGCACAATAGTCACCATGCCGGACTGCCAAACACAGGGTTGCGGGTTCGATTCCCGCCTCAGACAAGTATTTATGCTTATATATTTGTCTGTGGTCTGGTTGTTTCCATGTATTATAAGTATATATTTACAAAAGAAAAGTATATAAGTAGTATATCCGTTGTCTAGCACCAATAACACAAGTGTAGTTACTTAACTTGGGGCTAGATGGCAATGTGTGGAATGTCCTGCAATATTTCTATTTATTTATTTATATACCCTTTTATAGTTAAAGATACACACACGAACTACACACAAAAGGCAAATTTCTAACCCGTTAGATCTGAACAGTCAGCCAGATATAATAAATAAATGCCTTCCCTTTCGACTTTAGTGGGTACATAAGTTAATAGACTCACAGGAATTCCCGGTTTTGTAGTTCGGTATTTGTGGGTACGATACGCTCTGAATATTTTAGGTATTACCTAACTCAATAATATATATTATTTATATGTGTTGAAATAAACGATGGACGTGTTGCTCTGTGTCCCGAACTCTAGATTCTGAATAATCAAACCTTAAAAATGTCAATGATCAAACGAAATTAATGGTTAACCGAAACTTTGAACTCACCTTAAATGTTCGATCACATTTATACGAAACATCCTGAGTCTAATTTTAATAGGTCAGAAAATTAATCAACTAAAATAGAAAAAAAGCTAGATGAAAATCCCATCTTGTATTATTTGCTAGCCGCCATCTGTCATTCCTTTTTTTTTAAATGGGCTTGGCACACATTTCTATACATAACGAATTATAAAGCACAAAAAATAACTAGATAGATTGCTTTACAAACCCAAAGCCACATACACCATGTTGACATTTTGTGTTCGTTTTTTTAAAGATTTTTCTAAAATATTCACGAAAATCTCTTACCTTGTCACACGTAAAACATGTTACATGTCCTTTGGGAATTACCCCTGTGGTAGGATAGAAAATTCGAACATTTACTGCATTCGTAACAAGGTACGCACTTCACTACAGCAGGCAGCCTTGAAGTTTGAACCGGCTGTCTGCGTGCATCGATTATCTTCTCTGATGAGGAGAGCCTCACTCTATCTTCAGGCTTCGTCCGCGCGCCTGTTCTTTTATAACGTTTCCTATACATGGTTATTGGTGATTATACTAGCAAGCCGTTGAGGGCTACTTCTGTGCACCATAACAAACAACTTTTGTTCTGCGATTTTTGGAAATTCGAACATGTTATGAATATTTTGAGGTTAGGTTTACCTGCAAATCAGCTGTTCCTTACACGGAGAGGTCATTAACCTTAAAATTTTACTTATTTTGTAAGTTTTATCTACTGTTTTTAGTCTCAATGAACTTTATTTTTGAAAATTCAGCTGTTTTTCGAATTTACATAACCTCAAAATAAAATTTTTGTTTTAATTTTCCAAAAGTCGTAGAACAAAAGTTGTTTGTTAAGATTGTTAACACTCAATGGCTTGCTGGTATAATTACCAATAACTCTGTATTATTCGTTCCGCTATACCTAAATCTCTGTAACATTATTTTACCTACACTCTATCTAGTCCAAGTGCCATATATTTGTGCTTTTTATTCCTAACTATAACATCACCTCCGTAAAAAAAATATTATACTGTCATCTATACATATAAAATGCTTTGTCCTGAATGACTGACTGGCGGATCAACGCACTGCCTAAACCGCTGACCGTAGAGACCTGAAACTTGGAGGGTGTGTTCTTTGTGTGACGTAGGCATTCGATAAGTAAGGATTTTCCGAAATTCTATCCCTTAGGGGGTGAAAAAGGGGGACAAAATTTGTATGGAACAACGTGATTACTTGGTCCAATCTACTTCAAATTTTCAACATCTACGCGGACGAAGTCGCGGGCAAAAGCTAGTTACTTACAAAACAACACCAAAATTAATGAAAATTTTAACTAAATATATTTAGATTTCTGTGCATCGAGTTTTTAATATTATGTAACAAGCAAACAAGAAGTTCTGAAACGTTTCATTTTATTGAAGCGTTTTTAATATTTACATAAAACTGTTTCAGACGAGACGGTTTTATTTCAAATTCTCGTTTGCCTAGATATCATATTACATTTTATTTAATTTATAACGACGACAGCAAAGTTTTCGGTGTTGCTCAAAAAGTAATTTTTTAAAGGAACGCTTCGTTTTCATGACGGTGTGTTGTCAACTAACTTACATTTTCCAATTTCGTATTATGAAAAGATTAAAGTTTGTTTATTTATGATTTAAGGGTATGTAACTGCCGGAAACGCATCTTATCTAATTTTATGCTGATAGATTTATCTATTTTTAATTTAACATTCCCTGAACTGCTACAAATAGGTATTTTAAAACCAAACTAATCAAAATTGGTACAGCCGTTCACGAGACTTCGAGATAACAGCATTTCGAGGTTTCACTCGCGTAACTCCCGATTCTGTAAGAATATCGAGATACAAAGCCTAAGTTACTCCCAATGGATCAATGTATCCTAATACCAAGTTTTATCAAAACCGGTCCAGTCGATTCGTTACAAACATAAAACACAAATCTTTACTATATCAGTGTAGATAAGATTTTAGAGTAACTAACGAACAGTAATTGATTTTTATATAAATATAGAAGATAATTAAAAATGAAACTTCCATACGCCATATAAGAGCGGTGTTGGCTTAGTGGTAGATACCTCGACTTTCATTCTGAAGGTCGTGGGTTCGAATCCCGGCCGGCCGTGCACCAATGTATTTTTCTTAAGAAAAAATTATGTGCGCTAATTGACATTGTTCTTACGCTTAAGGAAAACATCGTGATGAAACCCGCGGCTTAGTTGGCTCCGGAAGTATTGACAAGTTCTCTCCTCTGGACATGGCCGACTAAGCTGGAGGGTAGTAGGTGCTGGGCAAGCCTACTCCATCCTCACGCAAAAAGGACCCAATTAAAAAGGGTCCAATGGCGGAAAACAGCCTGTATACAAGTACAAGTACGCCATATAACTCAAAAAATAGCAGTAAAACTAACGTACCAGGGTAAGGGACGCAATGCGATTTCTCCAGAGTCTCAGTTGTATACGCACAGAACCAAGTCTACCGCATATGTTAACATCAGGTGAACCGTCTGCTTATTCCTTCCATTTCGACCCAGTTGGCACAATGGTCATCAATGGTTTGGCCGGACTGCCAAACACAGGATTGCAGGTTCGATTGCCACCTCAGACAAGTATTTATGCTTAGATTTTTGTCTGTGGTCTGGTTGTTTCTACGTATTTACCGTTTCCGTATATCCGTTTTCTAGCACGGGGCTAGATGGCGATGTGTAGAATGTCCTGCAATATTTATTTATTTGCTATTTTTTAAATAAAATAACCCCCATCTTAAACACAACTTAAAACCTATTTTATGTCAGAATAAGGGAGTACGGCCACGTTTTACCAAATAAAACAGTAGGAATACTGTTTCTTTTCGGTTGTTTCGGATATAATTCAATGGAAGCCAGTCTAACATTCGCTTCACGTACATGTGTAAGTCTTGGGGGAAATACAGATATATACAGGTACTTACAGGTACTCAAGATAACAAAATGCAGAATGTGTTCCTGTTGATTTCTTGCCTTAGGAAAAGATTGCCAGAGTCAAACGTACGTAAAAGAAACGTAAAGAGACATTTATTTAACTGATAATAAGTTATTGATTCTGTTTAACTTATTTGGTGAAATGGTGATGAAAAATAAGAATTCCCAGAAAGCCCATAGGTATTACGATGTAATGTTATTCCATATTCCATAATCTAAAACGGAATTCCGAAAATATTATTTTGGTGAATACCTACCTATGTTCTTTTTTATTGCTCTTGAAATGGAATGGAATGAATTAAAAACAAAAATAAATAATATTGCTTTTGCGATATATAACAGTATAACGTGTGGTTTGATCATTGTATCTCGGCTTTTTTAAACGCGTCTCAATGCAGTGATCAATTTGTGTTAAATTGATCACTGCATTGAGACAACTTGTATCGCAATGTACTGTTTTTAATGTACGTACAAAAAGATTAAAAGGATATACAACGATGACCGAGCAAAGTCTCAAAAACCTTTTTTTAAGGTCGGTTAAAATGTAAACAAAATTACTCATCTCCACACGCCATTTTGAGAATCTTCTGCTTTTTAAGTCGGTTAAAACAACAACCACTTTATACAAAATGATAAAATGGATTTTTAATTATCAGAATTTCTCTCATAAAAATTAAGGTAACTAAATACCCTAAAGGCGTTTAGTAAAAGATCTTTTAAAATTTACCTAACGAATATCTAACGAATCGTGGCAGTTACTCATTTAAATTTTATTGTAAGACTAGCTTTTGCCCTCGACTTCGTCCGCGTAGAAGTCGAAAATGGTTCTAATAGGATTGGTCCAAGGAATCACGTTTTATAATACAAAAGTTGCCCCCCTTTTTCACTCCTTAAATGGTAGAATTTCGGAAAATCCTTTCTTATCAGATGCCTACGTCATACAAAGAACTCACCCTCCAAGTTTCAGGTCTCTTCGGTTTAGGCTATGCGTTGATCCGTCAGTCAGTCAAGACAAAGTTTTTTTTATAAGTATAAACAGAAAATATTTTAGACAAACCTAAAGCCTTATTATCGAAAATTATCCTTCTTTTTATTTTTTACATTTATGAGATGATTCTCATTAGACCGGGCCGTACCCGGTGCGTGCGGTGACGGAGCACGGATTTGAAACGTTCATTATGGTATGAGGCAATTTATATTACACAGTGTCCCGTCCGTGCCCGGGCGACGCTCTTCTACTTAGTATAGCACGGACGGGCTCCGCCCCGGACTCGGCTCGGCCTGGACACAGCCCGGTCTATTGGTCCGGCTTAAGGGTCCTGCCGGAAGACCAGCGGCTGTGTCAGCATAAAATATTGGTGCAGCTATCATTGGTGAGGCAAAACCTATTTGGAGGCAAACGGTTCCTTACACCTTATTTCTTATAGCTTTTTTATTTTATTTCCTTTAGGATTATTTTTTTCTCATTTTTTATTTATTTTTTTCGTGTTTATTATTTATTTACTTTTATGTTAGTGCTTTTATGTTTGTTTCTCCTTTTCTGATTGTCTTGTGTCGTGTGCTTGTTCAAATAAATGTTTTCTTTCTTTCTTTCTTTATTGAGAATAATTCCTAAACCGAGACAATATAAAATTGAGTTGTAGATACTCGGATCAACATCAGTATATACCACAAAGAAGCCGTTTACAAATAGGAATTATCCACATCCTTGGAATCCTTAGAATTTCAATATGACTTCTCCATTTACATGTGAATAACATAGACCGCACGTCACACCGATACGTAACATTCGGCTTCTGAAAATTTGATGCGTATTGTTGCTGAAATTTAGCCGAGTTGAATACAAAATTCGCAGTAGCCACGAATTCTGTCTTACGGTAGGCACGATAAAGATTCTCGTTAAATATAAAAATACACATAATAATATAATAATCGATATTATATTCAAGATTCATGTCGTGACTTTGAAAAGGCTGTTTGAATTTCTTCGAATGTGTCGGGGAACATAGAACCTGCGCCGAACTACTTCCATTTGGAACTTTATATTATGGCAGATTCAAATTGGTGTAGTACTCGTAGTTTTTAATCCCATATCTCAGTTTTTAGTCTCTTGGGGACGATGCAGCGTGGAGACGCTCTGGACGGTATTTTTTATTTGTGATGTGTATGTGTGTTTTTATTTATATTTGTGTAATTTAATTTTTATTTGTGTTTTTTATTTTTATTTTAATATTTTTGTTTTTAATTTTATAAACAAGTTCACATTGTCCGATCGGTCGGGCCATGTGTTCTTAAATAACGATAAACCTCATAGTGCGATTCCTAAATCGAATCAAAAGTAAGAAAAGTTCACGTCGTCCGATCGGCCGGACTGAGCAGTCGGACCACGTGTTCACAGGGTAATATAATGTCGTACTTAATCTGTGTGCCAAATCTTAACTTAATCCATTAACTGGCTTGAGTTGTGCCTTGATACATCAGTCCTTCAACTTATATTTAGTATAATATTGCACTCCGCGATTTCCCCATCTTGATATTTTTCTGCGTGACTTTCTTATTTTTTTGTTTTCTTAAGAACCTTCCACTGACAATAAAAACACAACAAAAAATAATTACTGTCATCAGTCCAGCAGTTCACGCGTGATGCGATGGCAAAGAATAAAAGGGATTCGCCAATCTGGAACAAAAACGCCAGTGAGTCGTAGGTAGGTATACAAAAAAGGTTTAAAATGTTCAAAATTCAATCAAGTTTGGCCAAAACAAACAGTTCGATACATGGTGGAAATGTCATCCAAAAACCGAGAAGGAGAAATCCCAAAAGACAGTGGGTTATGTGCAATCCGTCCGGACGTATATTCCAGCTTTTTATTTTACAAACTAAATGTTGAATGAGTTTACTTTCTTGTAAACAAAATATGCGGTATCGCGAACTGAATCTATTTAGGGAGCCAGTTTTCCTAGAAAACAAAAAGAATTTCAATATGTTATAGTAAATTTGGCAATAAACACTGCCTTTGTCTTACCTAGCTCTTAGGTTTGTTTTTAATCACTATTTCAATTCGGTACTTGACAGTTGTATCGATAAAATTAGCTAGTGCAATATGTTTTTGCACTTAAATAGTGTAATATTTTTTGCTTTAATATATATTACACTATTCATTTATGTCTCTTGCTTACGAGACACGAAACGCGACTAGCACTTGCAACATTATATCGGAAAGATATAAAACCTCCATGGAGTGAGCCGTCAATATGGCCCGTGACGTCATTGATTGATTTTGTTCGACAATTCTAAATAATGATGATTTACTTTTTTTGAAAGATAATTGTATAGGTCTATAATATAGATAGTTGCGAATTAGAAAATACTTATTGGAAAACTGTCAAGGCGCCAATTGATAGGGTTAACCCAGCATATGTAAGGTGGATGACAAGGAAACAAATATTTGGGCTTAAAAAAGGACGACCGACCTATTTGTTAGAACCACAGGCTGGGTCGTCTTGTTAAAAGTGTCATGTTCCCGATGTGTGTCGTCATTGTCACGTCCCGGTGACGTCATGTCAACGATAACGCCACACAGCACGCAGCAATATAAAACATTCGTGTTTGTTTTTTATTGTCTAATAATAATATCGCTCGTCTGGGCTTGTATTATGGTGACGAGCGACGAATAGATGACTTATTTAAAGGAAAAAAATATAAATAAAAACAAAAGAACACAATTTTTTTTTAACGAAAAATGATCGTCCGTAAACCGAATTCACAGACAACCATTTTTTGTAATAATTTTGACCAGTGTATTGATGGTTTTCCCATGTTTGATATCATAAAAAAGTACTGGGCAAGCGAACGCCATCTCATACTAAACACAAAAGCACCCTGAATAGCATGGAACAAACGCGTACCGCGTCTCGTGTTTGTTTTCGCTCATCTGACCTTGTGTTATGGTGACAAGTGACGAAAAGAAGACTTTTTTTTCATCGGTTCCTTATAATGCCCATAAACCGACTTTACAGACAACCATTTTTTTTAAATCGTTTTGACCGGTATATTTCATGTATATATCACATGTTCGATATTAAACAAAAAAATTGTACTGGACAAGCGTACTCCATCTCATACCAAGCACAAAAGCATCCAGAATAGCATGAATCAAAGTTCAAATCTAGGTTAGATGCTAAGGCCAATATCATTCAAAATTTCTATCCTTCTTTGGATATCTCAGTATCTTTCCTTTCATAAATGGCAATGACATGAGTTCAAGACACTTAATTATAAGTTCAGTTGTTACCTAGCAATTTATACAATCCAAACTAAACTTCGTAGGCATCGAGGTGTAATTTCCGACACATCAGAAACCACTAGTTGAGTTGGCTTATGATTTAATAACTTCTGTAGGTAACATCGTGTCTAGAACTTGTAACGTCACTCCGAGAAAGAGATAGAAATTACAGTGTATTAGAGATAGTAAGAGAGTATTAAAAAACGTTACCAATCTTCTATATCTATAAAAATCAATGCCACTTTTCGTTGTAATTTTATAACTCAAGAACGGGTTCACTTATCCAAACTAAATGTTTAAGCTTTTTTCGGACTATTTAGTAGATGGTTTATGTGAAGTTTGCACAAAATCGGTCGAGCGGGTCTTCATTTATCACATTTTTGTAATAAATGAATTCAATAAATGGCGGATCATTTTGTTAATGGGGTATAGATATTTTTGTATATGGTAAAACAACGTTTTCCGGGATAGCTAGTCTTCTCATACATACCATCACATCAGTCACAGGACGTCCACTGCTAAACATAGGGCTCTCCCAAAAACTTCCAGGTCGATCGATCGCATACTCACTGCATCCAATGACTTCCCGCGACGTTAAATTATCGTCTGTCCACCTAGTCGCTGACCGTCCCGCGCTGCGTTTTCCGGGACGTACTTTTTCATTATTTTTATTTATTGAAATCCTAAACTTTTCCACTGCAGGGCAAAGGCCTCTCAACCTTTCGTCCATAGATGGCGATCTATAGCCATTGCATATCAGTCATTCCTATAAGAGTCAAAATCATCCCGCCATTATCGTCATGGTCTGCGCTTGGTCGTGGCTCTATAAATAGGAGACCATTCAGTTGCTATCTTGGCCCATCGTTCATCTGACGCGAAGAAAACATTAGCATTCTTCTTAGCAAAACAACTGTCAGGTGTAAAAACGCTATACTGGCAAAGACCTCGGACGTGTCGCGAACATTCCCGCGTATTTAATGTCAAGTATCTCTAACTAATTCGAACTTTATATTGGTCAGTACATGATAGAAAAAGGCAGCAAATAAATTAATCTTCTGTTAACGCACCAAACCAATATAGGTGTCAATGCGCCGTCAATGGCAGGAACCCTAATTAGCTTCAATGTCATGGGCAACGGGCTGACTTCACTTCAATCCTACTATCGACGACTTATGCCAATATTGTGAACTACATCTTACTAATTATAATAAATAATAAAAGTCTTGTGCTTTAACAACTACATCATTTGTTAGGGATAAACGCCTTTAATGTAATTGTCCGTCAGTTTCTTCCGTCACTCCGGCATCATTGTGTCAAAGCTGCTCCGAGCAGTGCGCGTTTAGACACTTAAATAATTATTAGTTACTAGCTGCGCGCCGTGGTTTCACCCGCATAAGTACCGATCCCGTGGGAATATCAAAATAAAGAGTAGCCTAAAGCCTTCCTCGATAAATGAACTATCTAACACAAAAATCATTTTTCAATTCGAACCAGTAGTTCCTGAGATTAGCGCGTTCAAACAAACAAACAAACTCTTCAGCTTTATAATATTAGTATAGATGAGTTTACTGTTGTTTTTTTTGTTGAAAAAATAATGCCTGGGTAAGTTATCTTGCTATAAATCATCTCGCTTTGAATTCAATTAGGTACGCAGGAAATTAGTTTCTTTACGACATTTTTGGTCTAGCAAAGTGAAATTTTTTTCAATAATTCAATGTTATACGTAAGGTTTAAAATAAAAACAATGTTTAGCAAAAATGTTTTAAGTACTTTGACAATTGAATATGTTTTTTTTATTTGGGAAATAAAAATAAAAAAATACATTTTGACTTCACTCTGCAATTACTCACATTATTTGCTCAGGTACTAATATTTAAATTATATCATAAATAACTTAAATAAGATCGCACGCGCATCTAAAAGATGCCTGTTCATTCGTGACTTGGCTATTATGTACGGTTTTTTTAAGTAAGGAAGTATTCTATCGTTTCTATGGCTTTTATTTTCGTGACAAGACAATATAGTGGATTCTTTGAGGGATTTTGAACTAGTTTAGAGAAACAAATGATTTTCTGTAAAGTTAGTTTACGGACTATAATTTTACGTCATAAGAAAACGATGAAAAATTGAGATTTTTTTGTTATTCCTTTATATATTTTTGCCTTTTTTTCTATCTATTTTTGTCCTTAATATAAGTCTTCTATTCCTCTCTCGTCACACAAGTTATTGTGTTAACAAGCCCAGATGAGCGATATTATTATTAAATACTCTGTTTCCTAAGTTACCATGATGCGCCTGGTCATATTACCATGACGTTACACAATACTACAGTGACACTTTTATGTGAATGCAGGTGTTCCATCAATTTCGTCAAAAAAACGAATCCGAGTGAAAATTAAAAGTAAGATGATTCTGGAATATAATTGTTTGATATATGGTTCAGATGTCTTTTCTACTCAAGTTTAATTATTGAATCTCTTTGTACGTAGGTACCTTACGCGCCTTGCTAGTCAAACTTGTAAGTGAGGAAGCAAAGCGTTTATCCAATTTGCCTGGAAGCGTAAAGTTGGTCCGATCAGTCTACATCAATCGGTTTTGCACTGTTTATTGATGTGGTTATGAAGGTTTAGAGCAGGCGTATGCGTTAGTGGAATTATAATTTACTAGCTGCGGCCCGCGGTTTCACCCGCGTAAGTCCCGATCCCGTGGGAATATCGGGATAAAAAGTAGCCTATGTGTTAATCCAGGTCTCCAGCTATCTAGATACCGAGTTTCATCGCAATCGGTCCAGTAGTTTTTAAGTGAAGGAGTAACAAACACACACACACACACACACATACACGCACACACACACGCACACACAAACCTTCTTATGTCCTTCTTCATCTTCTAAACTACCACTAAGCTTTTCATGTAAATCAGTCCAGTCGTTTGACCGTGAAGGAAAATAGAATAGGACAAGTTAGGATCAGTATCTGGACATCAAAGCTAACTATCAATGATAATGCCTACTCTAATGACAAGCAACGTATAGCCCAAACCGCCAGGTCTTTAAACTTCAAATTTTGCACAGGAATTCCTTAGGAGCTGTGCCTAAGAAGGGATTTATTAGAATTCCCACGAGATAAAGTCTTACACTGGGCGCGGCCAGTCGTATAACAAACCTTTTTGGTGCAATTAGTTTAAGTTAAGTAATTACTGAAAATAACGTGAAGGTATAAACATAAAATAAAAAAGATATACTTAACAAACAGGTAGGTACAATACAATTTATAAATGCCACGTCAGTGTCTACAAAAATGATTTAACAAAAGTTTATGTTATCCACAACTTTACCTAACCACCAGAACTTTAGCATTTAATTCTGTAGGCTCAAGATTCGCTAAGACATTCTAAGTAAAGGGAAAATTCCGAAAAATAAAATCGAAATTTGCCTCATGATCTTGATTTTTTACACCTCAGTATCTGGTATTTAATAAATTTCCATCCGTTCCTGAGAAACCCGTTGGTGACACACGGACAGACAGACAAACGGACAAGAGAGTGTTCTTATAAAGGTTCCTTTTTGTAATTTTTGTGGTACGGAACCCTAAAAATCAAGTATCAATACCATTAAAATAAACTTTAACGAAGTATTTTGCAAGCATTCATTGAAATTACAACTTTAATAACTCCACAACATCCATCTTCTACGTGCATAAAACTTTTCACAATAACAAAAGCAAAGTAAGTACCTTTTCTTTAATGAATAGCTCTTTATAACTTCATAAATATTTCATTATTCGTCTTGAAATTAAACATTACCATACAATTAAGTGGGATAACGTTTAGGAACTCCATTCATTGTACCACTCAAATGATTTTCCGCTCCTTGCATTATTCATAATGTAGTCTTAATATAATAAACTTGGGACAGACCTCATCATTTTTATTAGGCCTCCTATGGGCTCAGAGACCGATCTAGGCTACCTCATTAGCATAAATAAAGAAACCTTACCAATTTACCTTCCTTGATCCGTTGGTTTGAGTCTAAATACAAGAGAATAAATTTCACATCGAATGGAAAAAGATTTACGTCAAGCAATCCACTTGTTTCGGATCATTTCCTATACAAAAGATATATACCAGTATATTTAAGAAGCGCTTCCTTTTTTTCACTGAATTCAACCCTGTAGAGACATACTTTTAGACCCCAAAACCGCCTCATTAAAAGACCTCGAGATTCGGGAGAGATAAAATTATAATTTTATTTTATTATCGTCTTGTTAAATGTACAAATTGTCTAGGACTTAGGATAAAGTTAAAGTGAGGTGTACATTTTTACTTTTGATTATTATACATAAATTTATGTTGGCATGTTATTTAAACGACTGAAGCCAAACAAGATAGTTCCAAGTTTGGCAAAAAGACCAATCATTTAATAATACAACGATTTTATTTAGAAAAAAAATTTAACTTATTGATTCGATTATTTTTAACGGATTGTGCCCTACGGGATCAGATCAAAAGAGCAAAAAAAAACAGTAAACATTCGCATGAGATCAAACTACAAACTTTGTCCCCCTTTTTCACCCCTTAGGAGTAAAGTTACAGAAATTCTTACCGGATGCTTACGTCACACACAGAATACACCCTCCAAGTTTTAGGTCTCTACGATCAGCGGTTTAGGCTGTGCGTTGATCCGTCAGTCAGTCATTCAGGACAAAGACTTTTATATGTATAGATAGAGAATTTTCCCCCTTTTTTGAAGTGGGTTAATAACCGATCGTTGAAAACCTCCTTTAGATACGGAACTGTCATCAAGTTTAAAAGCGCTTTATAATATTTTAACAGCCTGTAAGAGAAGTTGTTAAATTCATGATAATATTGACAGTTACTTCGAAGTAGATATACAAGTACTAAAGTTTGTTCACTATTCGTTTGTAATACCTTATTTTACGATATTTTTTATGAACTCATAGTTTTTTATTACTCTTGATCGGGAATAGTTGCTTTCACCTCAGTTATCGAAAGTTGTGCTTTGAAAGAAGATTTTTGCTGCAATGACTGTGATCGCACATTTTAAAGTTGCTGTACTATTAAAAATACAAAACCTTAAAGCATAAATTATGACATACCAAAACTTCAAAATGGAAAACATAACATAGATAGATAGATAGATAGATAACTTTATTTGTACAACACAAAAAGAGACAGAACACGATAAACACAAAGTAAAGTAATAGCTAGAAAGTATAAGTTGCACAAATGGGCGGCCTTATCGCTGAAAGCGATTTCTTCCAGGCAACCATTGGATGGAAAAGAACTGATTCAGCTTTAATGGTAGGTTGTGAATAATTTAAGTTATAATATACACTATTTACATAATTATGATTTTAAATATTAAATTAATAATACATACCAAATAATTATATTGATAGATACATACAAATAATTACATACATACATGTATATATACATAAATAATACAGGAATATATACGGATATTAGACAGTACTGAGGTAGTGATCAGTTACCATTGCTTTGAAAATGGGTAGGGACTTAGCAGATCGGATGGGTTGAGGCAGGGAATTCCAGAGTATCACAGAGTGAAAAGAGAAGGATTTGTTGTAGAAAGTAGAGTTGAGGAGAGGAGCTTGAAGGAGAAGGGATTCTGTTGAACGGAGTTGTCGTAAATGGGCGTCACTCAGGAATTTGAAACGTTCTCTGAGGTAGTGAGGGGAGGAGGGAGCGAATAGGACTTTGTAGAGGAAGCAAAGGATATGAACATTCCGGCGAAGGCGGATTGGCAACCACTTGAGCTTATGGCGAAATTCAGAGACATGGTCATATTTGCGAAGTCCAAATATGAACCGTATACAGACGTTTTGAAGTCGCTCAAGTTTGTCGAGTTGCTCTTCGGTCAGATCGAGGTAGCAGATGTCGGCATAGTCGAGGATAGGGAGCATGAGAGACTGAGCAAGGCTAACTTTAGTGGCAGTGGGGAGAAAGTTCCGCAGTCTACGGAGCGAGCCCGCAGCAGCAAATATCCTCCGACTGGTTTCAGTTATTTGCGGCTGCCAGCCCAGTTCCGCATCCATGATGACACCAAGATTTTTTACAGTTTTGGAAAAAGAGATATGGTTTCCGTCAAACATCACGTGGTCGACCTCCTCCCACCTAATTTTTGCCAACAACCTAGAACTCCCCAAAACAATGACTTGGGACTTGGACGGATTCACCGCAATCCCAAAAGAATCGCTCCAACTACAAATTTTAGCCAAGTCACTATTTGTTATTGCAATGCCTTCATTTAACTGTTGCCACGGGGTTTGTGAGTATATTTGAAGATCGTCTGCATAGAGATGGTAAGAGGAAGTAAGATTGGAAGTGATCGAACTAATGAATACTGAAAATAGAAGGGGAGAAAGAACACCGCCCTGGGGTACACCCGCAGACACATCGCACCAGGATGAGTAGGTGTCTTCGACACGTATACGCTGCCGGCGACCGCACAGGTAACTACGAAACCATTCAATCACCGTTGGAGATATGTTAAGAGAGCATAAAACACCAAGCAAGATGTCATAGTCGACATTACAAAAAGCATTACTGAAGTCAAGCAACGTTAACACCGTCAGCATACGATCATCCATGCCTTTGCGTATGTCGTCAGTGATTTTAACAAGGATCCGGAATCCGGATTGGAAGGGATTATGAAGCATATGACCACTAAGGAATCTGGAAATTTGTTGATGGACGAGGCGTTCGAGGATTTTGGAAAGAAATGGTAAGATAGAAATCGGTCGATATTCGGAAAAGGTTTTAGGATTGGATTTTTTCGGAAGAGGAATAATTTGGGCCTCTTTCCAGAGGGAGGGGAATACATTGTGAGAGATGGAGAAATTCATTATGTGCAGGATAATAGGAAGAATTTCGTCAATAATGGGCATAAGCATGTTGCGACTGATGTTGTCACTGCCAACGGCTTTGGAGGTTATGTGTTTCATGCTCTGCTTAACACCACAAGCAGTGAATTGTTCAAAGATGAAAGATGGCAAGTCAGGAGTTGTAATTGAAGAGAGACGTTGTAAAGTTTCAGCTTTCACAAAACCATCAAGTCTTGCAGAGGAGGAAAAGTGTTGGTTTAGTTGATCCAAGTTTAAATCGGTGGGAATGGATTGTTGAGTTTGTTTGCCAACTCCTAACGACTTCAGAAATTGCCATACTTTGGCTGGATCTCCAGCTTCGATGGAGCTATGAATATGCCGGCGTTGTGCATCCCTACACATTCTATTGCAGCGATTTCGAAGTAAAATGAATTTATCCCTATTTGCATCAGTTGCATTATGGCGAAGTCTACTTTTAGCCGCGGATTTCTTGTTTATAAGTAGCTTTATATCGTCATTCAGCCAGGGTGCAGGATGATGTTTCAGCTTTACAGCTTTTAAAGGAGCGTGTGTGTCAATAAGTTTGGTTATAAAGTTATTGAACTGTAAAACTTTCTCATCAATGGAGTCGCAGTCAAAAACCCTCCCCCAGTCGACATCTTGTGTATCTTTGCGAAGATCCTCCAGCTTAATACCACTAAAGTTGCGCTGAAAAATATATTTAAAAATTTATTATATTTTAACATACTAATCATATATCCAACCAACAATCATCCATTTAAAGCTGCTGTACAATTTAAGATACAAAACCTTAATACATCAAAGCATAAAATATGACATATCATAATGTCAAAATGGAAAACATAACAAACAAATTATAATATCCAACCAACTATCAACGTCAGCTCTAAAGAATTCAAAACATTTTTTCCTAGAAAGGTTAAAATCTGACTTAACAAAATGTCAAAATGGAAAACATAACAGATAAATTATAACCAACTATCAACGTCAGCTCTAAAGAATCAAAAACATTTTTTTCTAGAAAGGTTAAAATATGACTTAGCAAAATGTCAAAATGGAAAACATAACAGATAAATTATAATATCTAACCAACTATCAACGTCAGCTCTAAAGAATTAAAAACATTATTTCCCAAAACTAAAATTCTAAAGTTCTAAAATCATAACACCTCATTTCTAAAGACATTAACATTGTATACTAAATATCTCGCAGCGGGACAAACAGCGGCTCAGTCCATGCATAGTAAACAAAATTACCATAGAAAGTACGTTGTTTAGTAAAATATAGTGAATTCTAATCCAGTTCAGACAATAGCTGATAATTATGTGCACTGATTTCAAACAAAACCTCTGCTCGGTGAAGTGCTGTGAAATTGTGGAGTTTTGAGACATAATTGCATTTGAAGTGTTTTGCATTGTTGCTTTTTATTCGACTACGGTGAGGCCAAAAGGGAGGGTAAACCATGCGATACATTGCAAATCTGCAGGCAGATCTGCAATTATACTGTTCAGGCGCCAACTGTTTACATTGCAAAATGACTAAAGTCACCTTGGTAGATTGGACATTTTTCTCTGCAATGTGGTAACCGTATGTTTATCTTTCTTCGAAGGGAGAAGATCAAAAAGGCAGATCCCACCATCAGATGGAATTAATAAGTGCATAGGAAGACAGAGATTTTATATATACACGAACCAAAAATGTGTATATTATAACAAAGTACACACCCTCCAAATTTCAGGTATCTACGATCAGCGGTTTAGGCTGTGCGTTGATCCGTCAGTCAGTCAGTCAGTCATTCAGGACAAAGAATTTTATATGTATAGATGTTTATTTGTTCCTGCATATATTTACTAAACTATTTATTTAAACTTGACTAATGAGGTAGTATCTTGTTAAGATTATGTAATTTACACTGAGATAATAGTTTACTTGTATAAATCTACATTCTTCCTTGATAAAAGTTTTTTTTACATAAATAAATAGTTATAAGAACAATTAAAACTGCCCACATTGTCACTAAACGTGGAAGACAATTCCAATAAATTTAATCAAATTTTACTGTAGTATCTTGTTAAGATTGTTTAATTTACACTGTAAGATAATAGTTTACTTGTATAAATCTACATTCTTCCTTGATAAAAGTTTTTTTTTACATAAATAAATAGTTATAAGAACAATTAATTCTGCCCACATTGTCACTAAACGTGGAAGACAATACTAATAAATTTAATCAAATTTTACTGTAGTATCTTGTTAAGATTGTTTAGTTATAAGAACAATTGAATCTGCCCACACTGTCACTAAATGTCGAAGACAATTCTGATGAAACTAATCAAATTTTACTTTTACGAAATAATCTTACCTACCAGTTACAGAAGAGAAAATATCAATATTTCACAAAAACCGTTTACAGTTTAATCAAAAGCTGTCGTTTTCGGCTAAATAAACTGTTGTCTATGGGACCGTTTCACAAAACAAACGAAATTAAGCGCGTTCAACGCTCTCAGCCCTTATTAAAACATTCGGTCCTCAACAAACAGCTGATTTTGTTAAATAGAATCAGTCCACTTCCCTTTAACACTGAATAAAGTAGCATTTTATTATTTGTTTTTTGAATTAGACACTGTATAATTATTGTATCCTCTGTGTGAAAAGAATCAAATGAGAATTTTCACACAGAGCACACAATAATTTAAAAAATAATTTAGAGTGTATCACCCATAATACAAGTTACTTAGCTTAGGGCTAGATGGCGATGTGTGGAATGTCCTGCAATATTATTGTTTATTATTATAATTTGTTGTAGAATCCATTTACTTTTAAACCACATAGCAGGCTGCTCCAAGTCTGACAAAATTTTCTTTCGTCTGTCAGTTTGTTGGTACTCTTTTACAGGTATTTAGCAATTGATCGAACTGATGGACGAAACTTGTTATACATTTTTTGCGATTTTGTAGACTTTATTTGGTGCTGGGGATTTTTGATTGAATAGGATACTTCACCCAAAATAGGGCTACTCCATGATCCTTTTTTTATTAGATAGGCAGTACTTTGTTTACCTATTATTTCAATAACCCACATATACCTACCTGCCAATATTTTCATCAAGATCGACAAATTCAAACAGGTCCCCAGTGAGACGTACCGAAATGTATCTCGTATGACGAAGCGAATTAAAATTACAATAAACGTCTGGTTCCCTCTGAGAGGTTGTAAAACTCTGGATGTGATCGTTACGATGTTTTTGATGTCTTGGTCCGGGGGAAATAAAAACAGGAGAATTAAGTGCAAGACTTTGTACTTTTTGATTTGAAATGGTCATCACTAAATTAATTTATTTTTTATCTAGTAATTACATTTATTGCCAAGTGAGACAGTGGTCAATGATCTATTCTACGTTAAGCTTAAAGGCCACAAGAGTCCTTTGAGCGTCTAAGAAAATAAGGACCCAGGTCCTTAAATGCGACTGCAATTAAATTATTATTCTGGGTATCCCTTCACCTTTGAATTGTCATAAGCATCCAGGTCTTTAAAGGAGACTCGTTACCAGTAAATGTATTTAAGCACATTAGGTACCTACTACGAATTATCACATATGGAAAGGTATATACCATACGAAGAGACGGCGAGAAACGCCTTATGAAGATGAAGTGTTTGATGGAGAACGGGTTTCTAATGAAATATTAAATACTGCCTGCAACAGTTTTGATATAACGTTATCAGAGACGAAAGCATTTTGACGTAACTTTATTGAGTGATCAACCTTACAAAAAATTGTATTCACACTTACTGATCGGTGTATTCTTTCATTTGTTTTTTTATACCCAGGATATTTATAATTGAAATTAAAATTCAAAGTCAATACTATTTATTCATTTGGAATCATAGAATTTACATGAAACTTGAAACGTCTTTAGAACTAAGTTAAGATGTGTGCCTTCGGAACGCAAAGAAGGCACAAGAAACTAATGGCGATCTTCTGTGATCATGCTTACAA
This sequence comes from Idaea straminata, assembly GCA_951213275.1. Taxonomy (NCBI): domain Eukaryota; kingdom Metazoa; phylum Arthropoda; class Insecta; order Lepidoptera; family Geometridae; genus Idaea; species Idaea straminata. The sequence goes on from OX577862.1 coordinate 4,193,633, forward strand.
CGGTCAAGATTACAAGTATTTAAAGGAATGGATATCATAATTGTACTAAAATATTATCCTTTTATATCAGTAGTACCATTTATTGTATTCTTTGTACCATTAATGTTACTAGTGACAATTATTTAGGACGTGCATGTATTTAGGAGATGTAGTCAGCACGAGTCCGTAGTCCTTTATTCCAATAGGTAGATAACTATTGTCAGTAACCAAACTGCTGTACCCAACATACGTGACCATGTTTAGTCTCGTGTGAATATTCTGATTTACTGTGAATATTCGGTGAATTATATACAGTGAATATTGCAATAGGGAAGTTTAACATTTGGTGCATTGTGGTTTCAAATCTAAATTAGAATATCATTATTATTTTAGTATTCAATAATATTGCCGATTTAACAAAGTGAACTGGATTGTTTACGCTTACTCTAATTGAAATACTTTAGAGGTTGATTTTCGTAAAATCCTTTCTTAGTGCCTTTACGTTCTAAAAGAAACAACCATGCAAAGTTTTAGAATCGTAGCTCTTGTAGTTTTGGAGATTTTTGGATGAGTATTTTCCTCTTTTATATATACACTAGCAGCGCTCCGCGGTTTTACCCGCATAACTCCCGATCCCGTGGGAATATCGGGATAAAAAGTAGCCTATAGCCTTCCTCGATAAATGGCCTATCCAACACAAAACGAATTTTTCTATTCGAACCAGTAGTTCCTGAGATTAGCGCGTTCAAACAAACAAACAAACAAACAAACTCTTCAGCTTTATAATATTTACTATATATACATAGATATACGAATTTGTAAATACATATTTACTAAACAAATAGATATTATACCTAAATGACAGAATTGTTTGTTCTATGGTGGGAATCAAATCCGCAACTTTCTGCAACACAGGCCGGTGATTGTACCGCGCCACAAAGAATTGTCAATAAATAAAACAACCATCAAAAACATTTAAAGCGCACGTGCTGCGTGCATTGTTGTGTAATATTTAAAAAAGTCCGACTATTTTAAATAAATAAATAAATATTGCAAGACATTCCACACCTCGCCATCTAGTCCCAACCTAAGTAACTAGACTTGTTTTATGGGTGCTAGACAACGTATATACTACTTATATACTTTTCTTTTCTAAATATACAAATACATAGAAATAACCAAACCACAGAAAAATATCTAAGCATAAATACTTGTCTGAGGTGGGAATCGAACCCTGTGTTTGGCAGTCCGGCATGGTGACCATTGTGCCAACTTGGTCGTCAATTTAAAAAAAATCTAACTTTAATTTATAAATTTTAAAGTAAATATAGAAAAATATCACAATGTTTAAAGTAAAAATATCACAACAAGAACAGAAATTATAATAACAGTCTAGAAACTAGAATATTTGTTTTTCACATGCATTACAAGCTTGCATGAGGTAAAAGCGAACCTCAGTATAAATAAGTGAATATGTTTGCCTTCACCTTTATTTGGTTGGATACATATGAAAATTCTCTCTACATTTGAACTCGCTTCGAAATAAGAAGTTATTGTGTTTGTTGTTCTTTGAACTTGTTAAGAACATGTTTATTAGTATGTTTAAGATATTATATATAAGATATATTGAATCGATCACCAATCCGTATACCAAGCGTGGTGATTATGGCAAAACCCCCCAAAACGATGAACCTCATATGGGCCTCGTTCATAACCTTAGAGTCACTCAGCGGGCTATGGAAAGAGCTAAGCTCGGAGTTTCTCTACGTGATAGAATTCGAGATACGGCAATCCGTAGAACCAAAGTCACCGACATAGCTCTCAGGATTTAATAAGCTGAAGTGGCAATGGGCAGGTCATATAGCACGCAATTTAGCCAAATACTGGTGGTGGTGTGGAAGTCAAGTTTTGTGTAGCAATTGTACGGTGTATATCGTGGTGTGCGGTGGAAGAATCTTAAAATTTGTCGTGGTGTTGACCACTTTTAATTACTTTGGAGGTAGAACGACCAACTCATGGTGTTTTCGAAGGCCTCGGGAGGGCACACGGAAGAGTCCAAGGTGCAGGCCAACTTGCTACTTAATCTGATTGAGTCAGAAGGTTGTGACATTTATGATACCTTTAAGTTTGACGGTGATGAAGAGCGAGAAGATTAAGATGTAATATATTAAATCAATTTGGTAAGTACCCTTTTTAGTACAAGCCTAACATCACGTTAGAAAGGTATAATTTTGTTTCACGTGACCAATATGCAACATTTTCGACAACATCAAATGCCCTACATCAAAAGAAGAAAAAATAATGTATTTACAATATTTTAATAAAAAGATAATAATGTAAATAACTCCACACGTGAATTATGTACATATCCACTGTTTTTCTTATCCTAAATAAACATAGAAGACAAAAGGGGCAAAACGGAGCGAATAAATCAACATTTATACACGGAATGAATACTTTACGAGTTTGTTAACTCACTCGAGTATTTCATGTCTGTTATACAAAAAAAACGAGACACACATTTTCGTTTTAATTAAAAATAAGATACTTTTTTTTAATAATAATGAGGCTGACCTCATTACAATCGATTACACTTACAACTCATTACAATCGATCTCTTACAATCGAGTGAGATAGTGGTCAGACGCTGACGTCTGACCACTATCTCACTCGAGATGTAGCACGCTTTCCTAGAAGATACCTAAACGCTCATGACTCAAAGACTCCAAATAAACGGGGGCCTTTTAGGGACGCGAGTGAAGGTAGGAAGACGGTAGTAGAACAAAAACATTTCAGACCCATCCTCCTTTTCGATACTATCTAAATAATCCCCTGAAAATGCCTACAAATGTAATAAAATACAGAAAACTTGGAACGAAATCGTGAAATTGAATCGAATATCAGTAGAAAATTTCATATTTATGCAAAATGCTAACACGTTGCACCTCGAGCTGAGCTGTGTCGCAGTATTGCATTATTGCATCCCTTTCAGAATGGAATCTTGCACTTTAGTTTCTAATATTAAAACTAAATGCCAACTTCTTTATACAGAAATGTAAGTAGGTATGTGGTTGGATATATTGGTATGGTTTCTGGAAGTGGAGCCCAAAACATGAGGAAGCGCAAGCTCTATTAACGACACTCCTGGGTGCCACGTTCATCTTCATTCGTATATATCAGTTTAAATGTTTTTATCTCTGTGCCTGTCATACTATATTATCATTCAATAAAAGATTCTAAAAAAATATAATTTATAATTCCTACGGATTAGTAGGTAGCTCTCACTAGCACCCAGCAGGCAACTTAGACTCGGCTACAGCCTCCGTGAATGGGAGGAGTGCTAGATCATAGGCTAATGAAGAAGTAAAAAACAAACATTCTAGCACCATTATCATAAATCAGTGAGCAACAGCTAGTACAATATATATATTTTTGAAATATACTAATTATTTTACGCCCTTTTATTTGATACCCCACACGGTACATTTTTTTATTCATGACTCTATGTCCTCTAGAGGGCGCCACATTTAATTTATTGTGACGTCACATAGCCTATAACCAGAAGACTGTTGAGACGCTTCTAACGATACCTCATTTGTTAAATTATAGTAAGTAGTTTTGAAGTTACGTGGGAACAGATGAACATACATACATGTCAAAAACATAACCCTCCCTTTTGACTTCGCCGGAGTCGGGTAAAAAGGCAAAGATTTTAGAGGCGACGAGAAGAAAGGCAGAGTTACAAATGGACTTAATTACCTAAATGTAGCTGAATTGGTGGAATTTATTATTCACAACCTATACTATCTCCTTGTCTATATTTTTTTTCCATAGTGCGTCCGAAAACTTCTGTGATCTCAAGTAGGTACACCAAAAGAAACTTTGGTGAAAAACAACCAAAAATATTAACGCTACTGGTTCTCATTTTTAACCGACGTACAAAAACTAAGGAGTTTCTTAAGTCGACGGGTAACTACGTATATATGACCACGCATAATTTTTAACAGAGCAGTCTGATTTCAATAATTCTTTGAAGGTATATAGTAATACTAGCTTATGCCCTTTATTAGTAACTAGCTACGCCCCGCGGTTTCACCCGCGTAAGGCCCGATCCCGTGAGAAAATCGGGATAAAAAGTATATGTGTTATGCCAGGTCTCTATCTATCTACATACCGAGTTTTATCACAATCGGTTCAGTAGTTTTTGTGTGAAGGAGTAACAAACATACACACACACACACACACACACACAAACTTTCACATTTATAATATTAATAGGAATAGGATACTGCACTTCGTCCGCGATTTGAAGTATGAAGATTGGACCAAGGAATCACGTTGTCCCATACAAACTTTGCCCCCCTTTTTTACCCCCTAAGGATTAGAATTTTGGAAAATCATTTCTTATCGGATGCCTACGTAATACAAACAACACACCCTCTAAGTTTCAGGTCTCTACGATCAGCGGTTTAGGCTGTGCGTTGATCCGTCAGTCAGTCATTCAGGACAAAGAATTTTAAATGTATAGATAGATATAGAAGATATACACCGAAAAGTTGGTACCATATAAATTTGTTAATTTAAAGCTGTTTTGTACAACTTTATCTTTTTGACGGACAAAAACAATCATGAACTGCTCCCGACTCCTGACCGCAACATCTCGGCACACCTCAACAGATTTACGTTCCAACTTTACGTCAAACTATTTTAAACTTCGAGTATGAGAATGTATTTATCGAGAGATATTTGCAATACAAAACAAACCGCAATACCACAGACCTACATTTATATATTTATGTTCGCCCATTAGTTTTGACCACGGTAAGGGTGAAATTGGTGTAACTTCTGTTAAAATAATTATACATATTGGATAATATAATAGACTAGCTTTTGCCCGCGACTTCGTCCGCGTATAAGTCAAAAATAGACTAAGTAATCACGTTGTCCCATATAAACTTTGCTCCCCTTTTTTACCCCCTTAGGGGTAAATTCGAAATTCTACCTCCTTAGGGGTAGAATTTCGGAATATCCTTTCTTATCCGATGCCTACGACACACAAAAAACACACCCTCCAAGTTTCAGGTCTCTACGATCAGCGGTTTAGGCTGTGCGTTGATCCGTCAGTCAGTCAGTCAGTCAGTCAGTAGTTCAGGACAAAGCATTTTATATGTATAGAAGAAATAGGTAGGCATTTTGGTATTTCAATTATAAAAGAAATAATAATGTACATCTTATATATAAAAATGAATTGCTGTTCGTTAGTCTCACTAAAACTCGAGAACGGCTGAACGGATTTATCTTATCTTAGTCTTGAAATGTTCGTAGAGGTCTAGGGAAGGTTTAAAAGGCGAGAAAAAAATCGAATAATTTCCGGGAAAACCCTATCAATTCCTACGGGATCGGGACTTACGCGGGTGAAACCGCGGGGCGCAGCTAGTATTAATATAAAAACTAGCTGTCTCGGCAAACGTTGGTATGCCATTTACAAAAAAATAAGTAAAGCAAAAATAAAGGATTAAAATTAAAAATAGATGTTGTTCGATTCTCAGACTTAACGAATATACACAAAATATTTCATAGAAATCGGTTCAGCCGTTTAGGTGGAGATTGGTAACTAACACCACGACACGAGAATTTTATATACCTAATAAACGGATAAAGAATTCTAATCCTAACTGACTTACATAATCTACACACAGCTTAGACCAATAAATAGATAGCGCTTGGTTTTGAGGTTTCAAAAATATCAAAGTTGTTTATGTTTTGCATTTATTATTATTTATGATGTTGCGAATACTAAAATTTAGGTAAGATTAGAAAGGAATAGGTAAATATGTCATCATGTGGTCCCAGTCTGAATGTTAATATATTGATATTAAAGATATGGGATTAGTAAACTTCATTGAATCGTTCATTATACGGGACTAGCGACCAGCTCGGGCTTCGCACGGCTATATTATGCATGTATTATATATTTAAACCTTCCTCTTGAATCACTCTATCCATTAAAATAAACCTTAACAAAATCCGTTGCGTAGTTTTAAAGATCCAAGCGTACTTAGGGACAGACAGCGGAAACTGATTTTGTTTTATACTATGTAATGCTGACGGAAACACAGACTGTTTTAGGAACCGCGCTGAAATATAACTAGATAAAACCTGCGGAAATACATTATAGTCCGTCGCCAAGGGTCGATTTTTTGGCCGACTTTACTTTGTTACTAAGTTAATATTCGCACCTAACCGTAAAAACAGTGTTTGCGCAGCCAAATAGTGTTGATGTGACTAGTGAACTTGAGACCTAAGTGCAATGCGACCTGATCGAAGTCTCAATTTGTTTTTGTTGAAACAGATCGAGATCAAGGTCAAAGACCTTTTGACCTTGATGTCGAAGTCGAGGGTAAAATAAAAACTTCTTAAATATGAACATTAAATTTATGTGGAAGTTCACAACAAAAGTACCTTTAAGTTAGATTGTTTCGTCTATAACGTAACTTTATTATTCAAATTTCGAATCTAAACCGCGCTGTCATTCATTCGTTCTAATCTAAATCGCAAACGTCCTATTGGTCCGTTCAAGTGAATGCTTTGACAGCTAGTCGCCACTTGTTTTTTGTTTGACACGAGGTGTACAAACCTAACTGCGATCGTGGATTCCTGTGGGAGATAACTTCGGGAATATCTAGCAGGAAACCAAGGGCTCTTCATTATCGTGTAATTATTGTGCCACCGCGTCCATCTCCAGCTGAATTATTGGCTTTCGAGTACAATCATTGTCTCAGTGTCGTATTAACCCGCGCGCGGGGTTGTTTGTGGACCACACCTTGAACAAGGAAGCTGGACATCGGGAGTAAAGGACATAGCTTTGGTGAGTCCCTCGTAAATCTAGCTTGTTCTTACTTCACCTCTGAACCGACCAAAATCGTATATCGTTATTTTCCCATATGTATAAGCACCTCGAAGACACCTAGGCCAGACGACCCAGTTGGCACAATGGTTACCACGCCGGACTGCCAAACACAGGGTTGCGGGTTCGATTCCCGCCTCAGACAAGTACTTATGCTTAGATATTTGTCTGTGGTCTGGTTGTTTCTATGTATTATAAGTATATATTTACAAAAGAAAAAGTATATAAGTAGTATATCCGTTGTCTAGCACCCATAACACAAGTCTAGTTACTTAACTTGGGGCTAGATGGCGATGTGTGGAATGTCCTGTAATATTTATTTATATGATACAAATTTTCTACCTAACAATATGTATCTACTTACAAAATTCTTATTCGTCTAAAAACCTCGACCTACTAAAATGTTTCTTTCTAACTGCGGAGCGATTTCTTCGATTTACCGTAAATAAGTTACTAACAAATTTCAAGGTAAGTTCGTGTTTCGAATTTTCTGCTACAAAATTACATTTAATTGTTTTCGTATAGATATTATTAGGAATACCTATCGGCATCATAAAAAATATTTTGTTAATCACAAAATTGTTAAATATTAGACTATGTCAAACTGTTCCTTCTTCTGAGTAATTTATATCGGCGATGTATGGAGACATTCACCAAGTAATAGATCGAGAAAACTCTTGACTTTGCTAGAGGGTCATTCTCACTACCCGTAATGACAAAGTAGCCGCCTTGAACAATGCTGACGTACTGAGTCGCGTATCTGGAAAGGAAATAACATACACCTCGGGTAGTAGAGTTAGACGAGTCGATTGCTTACCCGATTGAGTTTTTATATTCATTATCGGCCCCTGGACTATCATCACACATTATAAATTTAAAAATTGATGTGCCGATTATCTTGTTGCGTAATTTAAGTCCGCCTAAATTATGCAACGGGACTTGGCTGAGGATAGTCAGGTTGCAGAAGAATGTCATTGAGGCCGAAATATTAACTGGGTGTGGTGCCGGGGAACAAGTTTTTATTCCCCGAATACCACTGATACCAAATAATTTTCCTTTTCGCTTCAAGCGAATCCAATTTTCAGAGAGTCCAGTGAGACAAGAGAGATGCCTATTTGACAACAATTTATTATAATTTTAATTTCACACATTTTGTTTTTTTTTATGTTTTAATATATTTTTCTTGTATTCTTTTATTTAATTATCTATTTGATTAATTATTTGATAGGTGATTTTAATTGACTGTAATTTTAAAACAATTCATATGCCAATATGGCGGAACATGTCTCTACCAAATTTAAATTTAATAATAACTTTGTATACCCGTATTTATGTAAGATTAAATGAATATGACTATGAGTCTTTGTTTTGCCAAGAGAATAAACAAGGCGCAATGCCAGATATTGCGCACCGCAGGCATAGACCTCACCACAAGCTGCTTCAGCCACGGTCAGCTGTATGTGAATCTGTCCAGAGTGAGTGACGCAACTAACATGTTTGTGTATTGTTTCCGACGGCGTCACTTACAATTGATTAAGGTGTCACTTACAATTGATAAAGGCTTCACTTACAAGACCATTGATTTCATTATTAATAAAAAAATAGTCCCTCTATATTTATTATTTTGAAATTTTCAATCATCTATGAACCTACCATATTCATAAACACAAAAACAAAAGATTTGGTATAAAACCGTTAAACAAAATTACAATTAGAAAAATTTGGTGTGTCTCACGGCTTTGGCAAGGCTCAGGGCTGTATCGCAACCAGAATCCGGAGCATGGCTTCATGCCCTACCCTCACGTCACCTAGACACTTACTAAACTATCGCTCTCTGCGTGTCGCGGCTGCTCTCCGCCTGAGATGTAAGGTGTGTGAACCACATGTTTGCATCTGCGGTTCCACGGTGAAACAGAACGGGCATCACGCGTTGAACTGTCGTCGGTGTGCAGGCAGGTTTCCACGTCACCATGCTCTCAATGACATAATCCGTAGAGCCTTCATATCGGCAAATGTCCCCTGTGTCCTGGAACCTCCAGGTCTTAGTAGATCAGATGGCAAAAGACCGGACGGGCTGATCCTGATACCCTGGAGTAATGGAAGGTGCCTGGTGTGGGACGCCACCTGTGTCAACACTGTTGCTGCCAGCCACTTACCCCGGCGGCAGAAGACGCTGCTAGTAAAATACGGGCTGAATATGTGGACTCGGTGCCTAATTATATTTTTGTGCCTGTTGCTGTGAATACGTTGGGGCGCTGGGGAGACGACGTCAAAAATTAGTTTAAGAGATGGACAGAGATGAGATTAGGGGGAATGGGGGTTTTTAGCGTAGAAGTTAGCCATCTCCATTTAGCGTAGCAATGCTTCTAGTATTAGGAACCTTTACGCCAGTAACGATCGAGTTATTTGACTAACTGGTGACTTTATTTTTTGTATTTATATTTGTTTATATATGTCATTGTAAAATAATTAATTTGAATTATAAACATTTGAAAAACGATTAAATTTTCAGCCAACTTCATGGACATACATCGGCTAGATTAGATTAAGCTTAGTATAAAATTAGGTTTGACGTGCATTATACATCCGATAATTATGAGAGAGCCTGCAACCACATATAGCACAGACCAAACATGTCTAGTTACAGTCAGTAGTAAAATTGCCCTAGATGTACTGTAATTTATTTTGGAGTAAATTACTTTGGAACTTTGCAATTTAGCAAAATGGAAATTGAATATAAACCTTTTAACAACAGTGTTATGGAATTATATTCTGTAAAGATAGGAAGATAGTACCTAGTGCCAGAAATGAAATTAATTATTTTATTATTTTAATTATCTTTTTTAAAGTTAATTGTTTACGAAAAAAATATTTTATAGTGAAATACATAACAATTATCGACCAAACGAACGCAGCGAAAGAGGTCTAGTGGTAAGAGGATCGGTCGCTCGTATGTTTGTATGTCTGATGGTTTGTATGCTTGTTCGACGATAACTTAAATACCGTTGCTCTGATCTTCATGATTTTTAAACGATCAACGTTCAGAGCGTTCGAGCCAAATGTCACAAAATACTACGACTACAACAAAATACACGAGATCACAAAATTGAAAATGAGCGCAACCAAAGTGAACCAAAGTGTACGGCAATGAGTCTAACAAGCCCGCGACAATGAAACTACTGAAACTCTCGAAGAAAGATTGTATATCATGAGAGAACACGCAAATGATGCTCGTCAACATGAAAATGTAGACGAGTGCAACCAATGATTGGAATCTGATCGGCTCCAAGTCCAACAAGCCCGTGACTATGAAATTCCTGAAAGTCGCGAACTTAGGTTGGAAATCATCAGAAAACACGCAAGTTATTCTCGTTAGCATGAAAGTGAAGACGAGCCCAACCAAAAACTGAACTCTATACGGCAACAGCCAACAATCCCGCGATACTTAAACTACTGACAGTCGCAAACTTAAGTTGGAAATCATGAGAAAACACGCAAGTTATTCAGGGACAAAACCCCTATGTAACCAAGTGTTATCCCCTAAATGGGGGATTCTCGTTAGCATGAAATCGAAAACGAGCAGAACGAAAGACTGGACTCTGTACGGCAAAAGTCCAACAATCCCGCGACAGTGAAACTACTGAAAGTCGCGAACTTAGGTTAGAAATCATGAGAGAGTGCAAGTGAACGCCGACATCAATGTAGAGGTATCACATCGAGATGGAGGAGAAAGAGTATATTTAATAACTTTTATTCCAATCAAACATCAAATCAAAATACACAAAATGAAAAACTAAAAATAATAATAATAAACACAAAATAATTAAAAAGACGCCAAAAAAAAAACCCAGAAATTAAGTAAAAAAAACTAAACATTAAAGAGTATATTGATTTCGATAAATGCAAAACAATATTATGTACTTACACTGAATGTAACGAATATAATAAGTAATTTTCAAACAATAATGTAAATAAAGGAGTGTGTGTTCGATGTCATAAATTCACCAATCAGCTAAACATATTGTCTGGTGACAACAACATGGATCCAGGCGAATATCCAACAGAACTATAAGATTTGACAATGATACAGGAACAACTAATTGCGAAAGTGCATCCAGTAAATTTCAAACTACCGTATTCGTGGACAGCAATATGCGTTTAGTGGACAAGTCATCAATTTTGCCCAAGCCCGTAATTGTTTTTAAAAGTTTCGTAGTGATGTTTTTATAAAATACTATTTCTTAGACAAATAATGAATAAGTCAAGTATAAGCATAACTGATTTACTTGTGTATGGCTATTATATTATTCTTCGGAAAAAATCAATCATTTTTGTCAGTTATAATATAGGTACAAAAATACCAAAGATTAAATCTAAGTTCTGGTCGGAAGATGAAAACTTCAAGCGGCTGAAATTCATTTAATCACATCGAAATATTAGAAATTGTATGTCAATTTATAAATTCTTTCACGAAGCCACTTTGCGGTCATTATAAAAACGCATGTCAAAAAATTAAACTAATTTCTACCGATATCTTTATTATTTGGGTAACTGATAAATATTTTCTTTTAAAAGAAATTTCTAAAAATTTAATAGATGCTTTCATAAAGACTGCAGAGAAAAAGTCAATCTACCAAGGTGACTTTGGTCATTTTTGCAATGTAAACAGTGACCTTGGTAGAACGGGCGCGCACTTCTTTTTTTCGTCTTTAACATACAACAGTGCTAAATATACTCCTTATTTTTGAAATTAGAGAGCTAGTATGACAATAGTTTGTGCGGTTATTTCGATCCGCGAGATCAAGTCCCATCGAAGTCGGCAATGAGCCGACGCACAACCGACGGATCTGTTTAGATTTTCGAATACATATATCTATTTTATAGGTAGGTAATATACTTAGCTTTCAGTCTTAAAAACGAACCGTATCTAGATTTTCACAATGCTTATATAGTACCTGCTTGCTTCTTATAATGTATTTTTTTCAAATAAAGCCTATTCGAACTGCCTCTATGTGTAATCGAAGCAAAGTTCAAAAGAGATTTTTAACAATAAATGTAGATTAGTATGAGATTCTTTGTTAAAGTTACCTTTGCCCGTTTTTTTATTCAAGCATTATTAGGTCTTCACTCTTGTGTTGATCTAAAAACCGTTTTTATTGAAATTTCCTTTTCATTATAATCGTTCTTTCTAATAGAATTCGACGTGAAAATTCCTTTTTACGACGGCCCATGACGATATACTTTTTCAGTTTCAGTTTATCTAACAAAATTAAATAGATACTTACATCTACATTCAAAGGCGAAATGTAATTAAAAATTCTCCAAATTTTTTTATGCCTCTAAAGGAAACGTTGGTTGTTTATAATTCTGATATCCTCTGTAAATAACAATAACAATAAGACTCAAATTATATGAAATCATCCGAACACAGCAGTACAAGATGGATGGATAAGGACGGAGAAGGACATAGGAAACAGCTAGTAAATTATAAATCTATACTTATAATAAAATAAACAAATAAATAAATATTACAGGACATTCCACACATCGCCGTCTAGCCCCATGTTAAGTAACTAGACTGGTGATATGGGTGCTAGACAACGTATATACTACATAAATACTTTCTTTTGTAAATATATACTTATAATACATAGACACAACCAGACCACAGACAAATATCTAAGCATAAATATAAATGTCTAAGGCGGGAATCGAACCCGCAACCCTGTGTTTGGCAGTGGCGGCATGTTGACCATTGTGCCAACTGGGTCGTCAACTGGGTTATATTATAAAGCTGAAGAGTTTGTTTGTTTGATCACGCTAATCTCAGGAACGAATATAAAAAATATTTTTGTGTATAGTCAATTTATCGAGGAAGGCTATAGGCTACTTTTTATCCCGATATTCCTATGGGATCGGGAGTTACGCGGGTGAAACCGCGGAGCGCTGCTATTAAATATACCTTTACTGTAATAGGCTATTTGAAATTAAATAAGAAATCGATTGTTTCTGTGCACCTTAACATTCAAATTTTGTTCTACGACTTTTAAAAATCCGAACATTTTTTTGAAAATGTTAAGTTTGTTTACCTTAGATTAGCATAGAATCTTTCTTACACGAAAGATTTAACTTAATCTGATTATCAGATTAAGATTTTTTTTTAATTTATGGACAGTTTTTGGTCTAAGACATTTATTACAATAACCGGTAAGTGGATCAAAATTTAGTTGCAAGATTCCAACCGAACAAACATACGTTGCAAATTATAAAAAAGCTTTTCAAAAAAATAGCTGACTTTCAAATTAACATAGTTTCATAAATTCCCAAAAAATGTTCGAATTTCCAAAAGTCGTAAAACAAGAGTTGATTGTTACGATGCAAAGAAATAGCCCGCTTTCTCATAATTACTAATAAACGTGTATAATTTATAGGATTTAACAAACCTCTAAGACCTATAAGACCTTTTAAATTCATATTCCTACTATCCTATCCTACTAATCCTATCCTAGTTCCTACTATTCTACTAATATTATGAAAGTTTGTGTGTGTGTACACACACACACAAACTTTCATGTTTATTACTCCTTCACGCTAAAACTACTTGACCGATTGCGATAAATTCGGTATGTAGATTGCTGTTAATCTAGATTAACATATAGGCTACTTTTACGTGGGTGACTTACGTGGGTTTAACCGTGGAGCATAGCTAGTCTATACTAATATTATAAAGCTGAAGGGTTTGTTTGGACGCGCTAATCTCAGGAACTATTGGTTCGAATTGAAAAAATATTTATGTGTTAGATAGTCCATTTATCGAGGAAGGCTATAGGCTACTTTTCATTTTGATATTCCCACGGGATCGGGACATACGCGGGTGAAACCGCGGTGCACATTAGAAATCTTCCATCTGGCAAACTCAGCAAGTAGGTAGGTATTTTATATACCCACAAAGCGCTCACTGAAAGACACAATGTCCTGTCCGTACACTAACGTCGCACAATCGATCATCCATCGCGTCCCACTTTACCACAAAGGGGTGTCAATTTACCACGCACTTGTTTACCATTGTATTGACAGGTTTTATTGTATGGCCAATTGTGTCTGGTTTTTGTGTTTTTGAAGAGGTTCACAATGGAAGGTTAATTTGATAAACAGTAATCACAACGATAGGACAAAGTATTTACGTTTTCATAATAATAGTTGTCTTAATTCTTGCGTTCTTTGTTATAAGTGAGAAGAAATAAACGATTTATTATTATTATACGTAGGATATTTCATAGGCTTAGTTGCACTATCTGGTAAGTATATTCAAAAGGGTTACTTTTAATTAAACAGAAAAAAAAAGTGTGTTTTTTTTGAAAAAATTGTAATTTTTGAACTCTACCGAGGGCTGCAATTATGCAGCCGACTGTACAATGCACACCCTGCACTGTAAGTACAATGCAGCCAAAAATTCTTTGCATAGAACTAATGATAAACTACAGGATAAAACTACTTGGGCTACTGTGATGGGATGGTATTGGACTGGCTAGTTTATTATTATAATTTTATTGCTGTAGACAACAATTGCACCTAGACGACAACATTTATAAGTCACTAGTTATTCCTGGCGGGCTTATTTGTGGGAACTTCCAACGATCGTTTCTAAGTAGGCAAAATGAAACGATTTTTGAAAATGTTATTTTCAGGGGGAAATGTCGCAAGTGCTCATTTACGGCTCTTTATCCCCCCCTGTGAAAATTTTAAGTTTCTAGTGCTTAGTGGTTTAGGCTGGTTAGATGCTAAATGTGCACTTCGCAAAAAGTAAAATACGCAAAATTAGCAGACAGTGCATCGTCGTCGTCAGTCGGTGAAAGTTTTTTTTTTTTTTTTTTTTTTTAATGGAGCCTACCAATCCCACCGCGATGGGTGGGCCGTCGGCTAATCAGTTTTCCCCCAACAATGATCAGGGCCTTTATTTAAAAATATAAATATTTTTACTTAGCATCTAATTGTCTTATCTTCTATTACATGAGCCTTTACTTGTTTAGTACATTATTTTTTATGCATATTACAGAACAATAACTATGAATCATCTATACAAATACAAACTAAACAAATATAATTTATCTTCTCCCTGTATACATAATGGACTTATGTATACAAGGAGAAAACAAACTCCATTTTAACTTATTTTCTATTATTTATCTTGCTTATTTACTATGTTTTGTTTTAATCTAGTTTAACAATTTCTAGTTTTATTAAGTATCTTTTCTTTTTACATTGCTGTTTACGACTGTTACAAGTTTATCTTATGCCTATCTCGTTTTTATACATGCACCTCTTTTATTTTTTAAAATAAAATGGTTTCATGGATTCTTAAGCTAATTTGTTTTATTTCTATTGTTTACAATTCTAATTATTTTTAAGCAATATTGTATGAACTTTTCTCGTCCTTTGTTTTTAATTATTTCCTTAAGATTTTCTATTGTTATGTCTATGTCAAGTTCGCATTCCAAATTATATCTATCCCCCCCATACACCACACATTCCGCTAACAAGTGAGGGACAGTCTCCTCCGCGTCGCCACATTCGCAGAGAGGGCTGTCCCTCAGCTTGAACCTGTGCAGGTATGCGGAGAACCCGCCGTGTCCGGTAAGTACCTGCACGAGCCTATGAGTAGGGTTGAGGTTCTTAAGGACAGCCCTGGCAGAAAGGACGTCCGGAAAGAATAGCTTCGTAGTTTTGGCTTTGTTGGTTTTTGTGTACCTCTCGTTCCAGCTTTTGATAGATTCTTCTCGGAGCTTCTTCTTTATATATGACAGGGGGCATTTGTCATATTTAATGGCCGTCTTATCCTTTTGGGCTGCCTCTTTCGCCAGTTGGTCGGCGCGTTCATTTCCCTCTGTGCCTACGTGTGCTCTTATCCAGAAGAATCGAATGTTTAGACCTAGCTCTTCGCTCTTTCTGAGCTCCCGGGTGATCAGGTGTTCAATGGGGTGCCTTCCCTCACCCGTCTTCAAAATATCGAGGGAGGACCTGGAGTCGCTAAATATGCAGGTGTTCTTTAATTTCGCCTTGACTGCATAACATACAGCTTGCAGAAGGCCAAACATTTCCGCCTGAAAGACTGTGCAGAACGACTCCAGGCGACACTTACCAAACTTGATTTCCTCTCCATTTTTCCAACAGGTGAAGGCACATCCCACTCGGTCATCGATCCTACTGCCGTCAGTATATATACGTATGTTGTCAATTTGGTGCTTACCGACGGTCTCCGGCTCCATGTTCTCCAGACAGACATACTCGAACCCCCCAGATTTAGCTGGATGTTCAGCCTCTTTCAGGTCTGCCTGTTGTTCCACCATTCTGCCCCAGATCAAGTCCTCCTGCGGCACCCCTCGCTTGGCCCTGAACAGCCTCGCTGCCTCCCGCACCCGCAGGTCGAGTGGGAGCAGGCCGGCCAGCAGCAGCGAGGCCTCGTGTGAAGTGGTCCTATATGCCTTAATTATTTTTATAGCGAATCCTCTCTGCACCGTTCTGAGCTGCTTTTGCACCGTCAGCTTTTCAGATGCTTTAAACCACGCGCCGGAGGCGTACAGCATAATTGGTTCCACCACTGCGCTATATATGGTTCTGATGATCTCCGAGTTTAATCCCCAGCTAATCTTTGCCGTTCTGGCGAGCTGAGCGTACAGGGACGTTGCTTTTTGACAGATGTATGTCACGTGTTTGTTAAAAGTCAGCTTGCTGTCTATATATAGTCCCAATACTCTCATCTCGCCGACGTACTTTATGTATGTTCCGCCCATGTGCACGCGAGGGATATCGAATTTCAATTTTTTGGTTATGACCATAGCTTCGGTCTTGTGCGCCGCGAATTTTAGTTTGTTACGGATACCCCACTCGTGCACACGCGCGAGAACGCTGTTTGCAGATTTCTCAATTTCCGTCGCGTTCCGCCCAGAGAACACCAGAACCACATCGTCCGCGAACGCTTGGCTGTACACCTCCATCCCCCCCAGTTCGTCCAGGAATGGGTCCAGTAGGACATTCCAAAAAGTTGGTCCAGCAATAGACCCTTGCACACAACCAATGTTGGTCCCTTTGGTATAGCTATGTCCTCCATATCTGACAGTTACTCTTCTATTGCTCAGGTAGTCACCCACCAGTCTTAGTAAGTTCGCCGGACATCTTCTCCTCGCCAGCTGCACCCGTATGGCCGGCCACCAGGCGCTGTCGAAGGCGCCCTCTATGTCCAATGAAACTACTACATTAATTTTCTTGTTGTCCAAATTTTTGTTTACATGCTTCAGTAGGTCATAGAGGGCGCACTCGGTGCTCTTCTGGGGGACGAATCCGTATTGTCGGGGGCTTGCCGTGGGCCAAATGTGGTACCTTATCCTCTTCACCATCATCTTTTCCAGGACTTTCCCCATCACGGGGAGCAGGCCGATGGGTCGATAAGCTTTTGGTTGGGAGTAGTCCTCTTTTCTTGGCTTTTTGAGTACCACTACGGCTGCCTCCTTCCACACCTCAGGGAAACAGGCCAGCTCCATACACTTGTTAGCGATTCCCAGGAAGACTTCGATATCAACGTTTATGGCTTTAAGACATATATCCGCTGTGAGGAAGTCGGGGCCGGGAGCCTTTTTTGGATTAAAGCTGGTTGCGGATTGTTTTAGCTCGTTTTTGGTAAAAGGTGGGTCATCCTGTACTCCGTCGTCATTGACTATTTGTATGTCAGCCTTTCTTCTTATTTCTTGGTGTATTGAATTATCCCCGGTCACATCGTCGTCTGGGAAAAATATTGTTGCTAATAGTCTAACTGACTCTTCTGGAGTAAGCACTTTCCCATCCCTTACCAATGCCTTATCCTCTCTCCTTTGTCCTTTCCTGAGTACCCTGTAAATCCCGTCCCACATACTTTCCTTTTCCTGCTTTCCACAGAACTCCTTCCAGCTTTGCACCTGTGCTCTCTTTGCTTCTGTCTCATATTTATCTTTTGCTTTCAGGTACTCTTCCACGACGTGGCCGCGCCGGCCCTGGGAAGTCCATCTGAGTCTGCGCTTTCTTCGCATCGTTTCGGCTTTCAGGTTCCGCAGCTCATCCGTCCACCAAGGCAAGTGCGTTTTTTGTTTTATTTTAATCTCTGGAATGTTTCCTTCACAAGTTTTAGTTATTATATCAACGTATTTTTTAATGGTATTTTCTAATTCTATTTTTGTTGTAATCAAACATAATTGTTCCCTACTGATGTTATTTTTAGTTAATTCTATTTTAAGTTCTTGTGAGAATTTTGACCACTTTGCCTTTTTTGTGTTAAATTTCCTTGTAGAACCATTTTTGTTAATTTGCATGTGTTTGTCCAGGTTTAATGTGACAATGATCGTATTGTGGTCGGAACTGGTAATGCCTCTGTCAACTTCCCAGTGGCCAATTCTGTCAATGAAGTTCGTTGAGCAGGCTGTTATGTCAATGTGGCTAGAGCAGAGTTGGCCGTTTCTTACCACTTCGAAGGTCGGGGTGTTGCCTTGGTTCAGGATGTGCAGTTCCATCAGGTCGAGCTCATCAGCCAGCGTCTTTCCTCTCTCGTTGCTCGATACGCTACCCCACCAGGGGTTCCAGGCGTTGGCATCGCCACCCAGCAGAAAGTACCCTAACCCGGTCTTCTCGATCGCGCTCCTCACCTCAGTCATATACTCTTCGATAGGATGATTTCCCTCCCAATAAACTGAGGCAACCGTTATGGTCCATTTATCGGTCTTTAATGTGGCTACTGCCATGTTTTCGAGATCTGGTCGGTCCATTACGTTTATTGCTCTATCGAAGACTACTATTGCTGCCTTTACAGGTTTTGTGCGGTTATGGTCCCTCTGAACCACTCGTGTGCCCAGGCTAGGTGTGAGTTCTCCAGTTGCCCCCACATATGGTTCCTGCACGAGTGCGAAAAGAGCTTTTCTTTGTCTGCCCTCCTGCATGAGCTCCTGTGTCGCCAGCTTTTTCCTCTGCAAGTTCGCCTGCAGTACAGTTTCGTGAGCTGGGGATTTTCCGGCTGAAGAGATCGTTGGGAGGCCCTTAGCAGTACGCAACGGCGCTACGCGCCAATGCCTCCCATCGTCTCCTCACCGGGCACTCCCTGCTGAATGCGTTATGGCACACGTTGTCTAACTTTGCCTGCAGGCAATTCACGCATGTTGGTGGCTCCCGGACCCGCAAGTCCTCGCAGTCCCTCTGTATGTGTAGCCCCCCACAATGGCCGCACTTGTCCGCTGTCTCGGTACAAAACTTTTTACCATGACCGTAGGCCAAGCAACGGGTACACTGCACCAAGGGGGACTGATCTTGGACCCTCACCCGCTGTAGGTCTATATATACACTTCCGGCGCGCGTCATCTCCTGCCAGATCTTCGTGGACACTTGTAAGACCACGTGGCACTGCAGTGGGTTTCGCGTCCTTCTTCTATATTTCACTACCATGGTCCTGTCTTCGCCTGTTAATTTTTCTAATAGTCCTTTGTTCTGCGTCTCTATGGCTGCAAGGATTTCATTATCTTTCAGGTACGCCATAACATTGTGCAGCACCACCAGGGGCTTTTTGTTCCTGATGTCTTCCACCTCCAAATTTCCTTTTGCTCTTTCCTTAATCCTGTTCTTTATCCTATCTGCCTCCTCCCTGCTGGCACATCCTATGATTACCTTCTGGTCCCTTGCTTTCCTTACCCTTTCTATTTTCAGTCCTTCTTTCTTTGCGTTTACCGTTTCTATAACTTCCTTAAGGACGTCTCCCGAGGTGGCCGTTTCATTGGTAGATTTAATCACCAGCGAGTGCAGCGGTGCCTGTATAGAGGGCACCACTGTGGCTGCCACCTGGGCATAGGTAGTAGGTCCTGCTTTAGTTTCTAAGGTCTTCCTTGTCTCGTCCGCCTGTGTTTTTATCTCTTCCTTGATTAGATTTTGATTCATTTCTATTTTATTCAGTCTTTCCATAATTTCTACTGTGCTTACTTCCTTTTCTTCTCCTTCTCGTTTCGCATTATTTTCCTTCTCTGTGTTTCCTATGCTATTTAATTCCTTCTCCATTTCTGCTATCATCTCGCACATTCTATCCAGAAGGTCTGCTACTTTTTCTTTATTTTCTTTCTTAATCTTTTGAATAATCGTCTTTATCTTTTCAGCAAGGTCGTTAGCTTCTATCTCCCTTTCTCTCTCTGTTCTGTCAAATGTCTCGTCCATACGGTTCCTGTCTTGGATCCTATTTGGGAGATTTCCCATCGTCATAAGCGGCTCACCTAAGCATACCATTGTGGGGGATGGCGTTCTACTTCGGGTCTCGTATGATCTGATGTGGCTTCTAACGAGGCTCGCAATGGGCGCGACCTCCGAGGGGGAAGCTGGTATGCGCGGAGTCTGGAGGTCATGGTTTAGGTTTGTGTCTTTTTGCGCTGCGGAGGCAGTCTTCCCAAGATTCAGCATAAAAGATACTGGTTTTGGTTTAACCTCTGCTTTAGTGGCCTTGTTGTTGGTTAGCCGTCCGTCCAACTTCCTCTGCCCCATCGGGGTGGGCGAGGGTGTCTGTTTTTGTGTCGATGGTGAGGTTCTCTCCGTTTCGCTACAGGTGGGGGTGGTGGCCACCTTATGTCCACTTGTCCTTTTTGAGGGTCCTGCCCTCTCGTTGTCATCTGTATCTGGTCTGCCTTGTTTTGGTGTGTGGAACATTCTGGTGCTGGGGTCAGATTTGTTTGAAGTCAATTTGTTGGGGGAAAATATGTTTTAAGCAGCTTCTTCGGTGAATATAGCCGCAATTATCAAAACTTTTACAACACACGTAAAATTGTTTAAAAAGTTCGGTGTAAATAGCCGTAATTTTAGAACTTAGTTAAAAACAGCTGCCCGTAACAAATGTCCTTCCGCTCAGCAATAAATGCCGCTAGTTCATGCACTTGCTAGGTCGGTCGCGAGAATAAGGTCGTAAGCGCCGCAGATTTCAAAGCGCTTACGCGTTTCATCAACACGGTCACTGTTTGTGTTATTTAATGGCAAATATTGTTTGTGTTTTCGTATTTATTTCTTATTTAGTTAGGTTTTTTGTCAGATTTTTGTATCACTAGCACTGGTATGCACTAATTAGTGATCTATTGTTAAATTTCGAACCACACGACCACTTAAAACCACTTTTCTTGAATATTTTTAACGAGCGTTTTGACAGAAACGCGTCGGTGAAAGTTAAAACTTATTAAGTACTAGCAGCGCTTTGCGGTTTCACCCGCGTAACTCCTGATATCGCGGAAATATCGGGATAAAACGTAGCCTATTTTACTTCTAAACTAAATGTATATATACCCATACCCATTTTGATCAAAATCGGTCCAGTAGGTTCGGAGCCTATTCGTTACAAACAAAAATGCTAAAAAACGTCTTATAATTCGAATTATACACCGGCATTCACAAAAAAGGGTGACGTCATGTATTACATAAAAACGTTATTGACAAATAACCATAGCAACGTATTGAAGTATGAAAAATGGTTGTGTCAACGATGCAAAAAAGTTCTTATGACGTTATCACGTAAAAAAAATGGTGTTTGTAAAGTCGGTCTACAAACGAGAATTTTCGTTTGTAGACCGACTTTACAAACACCATTTTTTTTAATTTTAAGTATTAAATGTTTATTTCATCATGCGTCATCAGCAAAATGTTGGTGCACCTATCATTGCTGAAGCAGACGGCTCCTTAAATTTTGTATCTTTTTTTTTTTGTATTGTCTTACATATTTATTTTTTCGTTTCTATTTGTATTTTATATTTTTGTTTTATGTTATTGCTTTTATGTTTAGTACTACTTTTTGTACTACGATTGTCTTGTATCGTGTATAAATAAATGTTTTCTTTCTTTCAAGAAAGAAAGAAAACAAAGAAAGAAAACATTTATTTAGACATATCGAATGATTCTACTTTGTAGAGGCTCTATGTCAGACAGTTAAAGTTTTTTTTATCTATTTTTCTCCAATGTTCATTGTCGACTTATTAGTATGTGTTCTTTATTTTTGTGATCCCCATTGTCCAATAGGGATCACAATAATAAAGATCCCTATTGTCCAATAGGGATCACAAAAATAAAGAACACTCTTGTCCATTATGGATCACAAAAATAAAGAACACATACTAATAAGTCGACAATAAACAATGGAGAAAAATAGATAAAAAAAAACCTTAACTGTCTGACATAGAGCCCCTACAAAGTAGAATCATTCGAAATCCCTAGCGAGTTAAGCCTTGCTCTCAACATTAAGACAACTTTGCCGTAATTAATTACAGATCCCCAACTTTTAGACACTTTAATGTACTATTTTACTTTCCAAATTGTATTTTACTTTAAAACTCGAGTTCGAAATGTGTGAAGTAGGTAAGTGCTTAATTTAACAACAAGTTCTGGTTTGGTATTTTATGTGCAGAATATTGTTTTGTACCAACTTAGTTACATTGCGGAGATGTAAAATAATAAACATTAATTAAATTTTGTTTTATACTTTAAAAAGTAAATGAATTAATATACCTATATTTATATAAAAGAGAAGATCACTGACTCACTAACTCATCACAAAATATCAGAAATTGCTAGGGGTCTCAAATTTTGTAAAGGGGATTTTTTCAGAACGTCCTAAAGGAAATTCGATTAGGGGGTAAAGAGGTCTTTGTCCTATATGAAATACGTATTCAAAACACGTGGTGGCTCTTTTAATTTACATGTTTAGGACGTCTTATAGGACGTTCTAAAAAATCCCCTACACGGAATATAGGGAAATTCGACCCCTAAGGGGGTAAAGAGGTATTTGTCCTATATGAAATACGTACTCAAAACAGGTGGTGGCTCTTCTAATTTACTTCTATAGGACCCTAAGGGGGTAAACAGATCTTTTTCCTATATGAAAGACGTACTCAAAGCATGTGGTGACTCTTCTAATTTACATCTATACTACGTTCTAAAAAAATCCCCTAGACGGGTTTTGGGGAAATTCGACCCCTAAGGGTGTAAAGAGGTATTTGTCCTATATGAAATACGTACTCAAAACAGGTGGTGGCTATTCTGATTTACTTCTATAGGACGTTCTAAAAAAATCCCCTAGACGGGGTTTGGGGAAATTCGACTCCTAAGAGGGTAAAGAGGTCTTTCTCCTATATGAAAGACGTACTTAAAACAGGTGGTGTCTATTCTAATTTACTTATACAAGACGTTCTAATAAAATCCCTTTGACGGGATTTGGGGAAATTCGACCCCTTAGGGGATAAAGAGGTCTTTGTCCTATATGAAAGACGTACTCAAAACAGGTGGTGGCTCTTCTTATTTATTTTTACATTTTATACTTACAGAGACATCTTTAAAAGTTGACAGACGGACAGATTTTTAGACATTTAAACTTAAAAAAAAAACATTTGAAAAAACATTTATACCTAACTTTTAACCAATTATACGTAAAAGTGTTAACGGTTGAAGGGCATACAATAAATTTATTTACTTATATGATTAATTGAGTAAAATTATAATTCCATATCAATATCACTAACAATCTAGTATAAATCTGCGGTGTAGACTGCTTGGATTAAATTATGAGTTCAATTTATTTTATGAATCGAAAATAACAAGTAGCTGAAAGCTAATTAAGTTGCCTAGTATCGTATTAATAAAATTATTAGTCAAGGATTGACGTATTAATATTTCAATATACAGCCTTACTAACCCACTATTATCACTACAATTATGTAGTTGATACATACCATGCGTGGGAGGGATTTCATGGTTTTGGTGTAGAAGTGTTTTCGTACCCCCACGACACCTACCCAGCAACATTAACGACGCCGATTTAATATGTCAACACTTTATTAAATATACTTATGATAATTTGGTAATCGATTGTAACTCATTTAAATGTTTTTATGCGAACGTACGAAGTATACGTAAACAAGGAAGATTCGATGAATTGAAATGTATACTAGAAGCTATAGGTAGTACGATGCATATAATAGTTCTCACAGAAACTTGGATTAAATCCGAAGCAGAAGCCAATTTTTACTCACTACAAAACTACTCTCATGTGTACAACTATAGGAAAAATAAGGACGCGGGAGGTGTGTCTATATATATACATACATCTATTAAATATAACGTAACTGAGGAATTTTACTTGAATGGTTGTCATTTTCTGTGGATTTTTTTGCCGCATATTGCATTACATATTGGGGCTATATACAAGCCAGACAAAAAGAAGACTACTGCGTTCCTAGAAAAATATTCAGAACAACTGGAGAAACGTTCGAGAGCTTTAGTGTTCGGCGACTTCAACATAGACTTATTAACAAATGGACCCGACACAAAAAAGTATTTGGCGACATTGCAAGAAGCCGGATTTCAAACTATAAACAAAATCCAAGATGATTTCTGTACCCGCGAGACTGACACAACACGGACGTTAATAGACCATGCCTGTACAAACATAGAAGACTTTTCCAGTACCCTGACGATAATCGATGCACCCTTAGCCGATCATAAGCAACTATATCTGGAATTGAAGAAATACAAACATATAAAACATAAGAAACGGATACAATATGAAGCTATCGACTATAAGAAACTCTATGAAAATGTACGCGAAAATCCAGCTCTAAGCGAAGCTAGCTGCTTTCAGGACTTGGAAAATTATATTAAGGATAAAATAGACTTACACAAAATAAAAAAGACTAAAGTTCAAAACTTGCCAAAAGAAGACTGGATTAATAAAGAAATTATAGAAGGAATTAAAACAAAAAACACACTATGGAAAAAGTTAAAGAAGCAAAAGAATAATGAAAGTTTAAAAAATGATTTTGTAAAATATAGAAATAACCTAGACTCATTAATTAGAAAAACTAAAGATAATTATTTTCACAAAGAATTCAACGACTGTAAATCACCGAAACATATGTGGAAATTAATTAATTCACTTGTAACGAACAAAATCAAATGCAGTAGCGCACCAACTAAACTAATAAATCACAATAATAATAATATTATTCAAAATCCATTAGAAATCTGCAACCTTTTTAACAAGTTCTTTGCTTCCATAGGCACACTATTAGCTGACAACATACAGAAAAACACTCTAAACTCTGACTATTACACTCTTACTTACTTAAACAATGAACCATCCATTAAAATGAGCGAATTACGATGCTGCTCTCCAGAAGAGGTACTTAAAATTATTCAAAACTTAGACGCAAATACTAGCACTGGACTTGACGGAATTAACACGAAATCACTAAAGTGTATTGGTAATTTAATTGCTAAAAATATGGCAGACTGCATTAATAAGTGTCTAGATGAAGGAGTCTTCCCAGATAGTTTAAAGGTAGCAAAAGTGACACCAATTTATAAATCTAGCACTAGAACAGACCCCGGGAACTACCGACCAATATCAGTCTTGCCTGTTATATCCAAAGTTTTTGAAAAAATAATTTATAGAAGGCTTCACAAACATCTAGAAGGTTTGAATTTTTTATATAAACACCAATATGGTTTTAGACCAAAATCTAATACACTCTCTGCTGCAATTGACCTAGTAACTAAAATTAAAAATAATATTGACAAAAAGAACTTCTGCGTAGGTATTTTTATAGATTTTAAAAAAGCGTTCGACACCGTCTCTCATGATATATTGTTACATAAGCTTAGGAACCTGGGTATAACGGGCAAGGCTCTGAATATGTTTGAGACCTATCTTAGTGGCAGATATCAAGTCGTGCGAATTGAAAATGTACAGAGTACTCCCCAGGGAATTTCCTGTGGAATTCCCCAAGGATCGGTGATAGGCCCGTTGCTATTCCTTATTTATGTAAATAACTTAAGTAATATTGGACTGACCGGCCATATAACAATGTATGCCGATGACACCTGCCTATTTTACTTCGGACCAAAACTTAATGACTTGATAGACAAAGCACAAAGTGATTTACATAAGTTTAGCATCTGGTGTCGCAGTAATTTATTAACAGTTAATGCAAAGAAGACTTCATTCATGATCTTTAATGCTAAAAATAAAGAAGTTCCCAAATATGAGCCCTTACACATAAACAACACCAAACTGCAACAATCGCATTGTGAAAGATACCTTGGCTTATATTTGGATGACAAGTTAACTTGGAAAGAGCATATTGAGTATGTTAGGTCAAAATTGTTATCGCTCAATGGTCTTTTACATAAATCAATATCATGTATACCACGCAAAGTACGTTTAAACATCTACAACTCTTTAATAAAGTCACATTTAGAATACCTCATAGAAGTGTGGGGCTCCGCTGCTAAAACAAATCTCAAAGGCTTACAAATTTCACAAAATAAAGCAATAAAAACCCTATACCACTACAATTTTCGGACACACACTCGCACCATATATAAAGAAACGAAACTACTCAACCTCAAACAGATATATACCTACCAAACCTGTATCTTAATACATAAAATCCTCACCAATCAAATACATATAGACATAACATTTGAAAAAAGAAACTTCCCAATGGGGCTAAGAAATAAAAATAAGATTAAAGTGAGTCAGCCGAGAACAAAAACATATGGTGGTAATAATATAATGTTTAGAGGTGCGCTAATGTATAACAACCTACCTAACGATGTAAAAGAATGCAAAACTATGCCAATGTTTAAATCTAAATTAAAAAATTATGTACAAGAAAAGATATTCGACTAAACTGCTCCGACTCTCGGAAGTCACTATAAACTAACATAATGCTAAGCTTATACTAAACTCATTGTAAGTGGACTATTGTCTTTTATGAGTAATAAATTCTTTAAACCTAGTGTTACCTTTTTCTTTTTGGGTCATTAGTCGATTCGCACCGCGAGCGATTCGGACCGAGCCGCGCTGTGAATCGCTAGAGCTCGTTTTGATGGGTTCATTCGAACCGCGGTATGAATCGCCCAAGATTTTTTTGTAATGGGGCCGATTCGAACCGCAGTGAGGTCTCTTTTGAATCGGTGAATTTGGACAGAGAAGATGTGTAGAGTAATTATACATCCCTAGTACAACCATGCACAAAATAACAGGGAAAAAACAAAATAATTTAAAAGTTACGTAAGTCATAAGCTTGCACTGTAAAATAATTCACACTGTCTGGACGGTGGAATTTCAAAAGATACCGTAGGCAATTCGCACCGCTTCAAGCACGCGGTTCGAATGAAGCCATTCAAAAGGAGCACTTGGGCGATTTATACCGCGATCCGAACCGCTCGCGGTGCGAAACGCCCAATGACCCTTCTCTTTATTACCCGACTGCAAAAGAAAGGGTTATTTTTTTTTGTTTATTTGATTTGACTTGCAGTTTTTTACGTGAATCATCCACTATTATACCACTACATAGACATAGTAGGTTGTGTAAAAATATGCATTTAATACTGTATTTCAATCTCTTTATGCATGTATTTATTTGGTCCCTCTTCGTTGCGTAGTTTAGTAGAAATAGCATTTTTAAAGATTGCATTTAAGTCATCACAAGAAGATGGAGGTCTTATGTTACTACATGTTTTATTAGGACTATACATGTAATTCCCAATTCTCTTGTGGGGCACTCAACAAAACTTATCTTTGCCTTTATTTCCTGATTTTTTAATTATTTTCTTTTTTTAGGGAAATCCTATTCTAATCGTTTTGGCGAAAAAATTGTAGACAGAATCACTCTTAGCGCTTAGAGATAACTTTTAACGATAATTGTAGTGCCATATTGTTTGGTTAATATTGATTTTTTGGCAGGAATTTATGTCAGAATTAAGGTTTAATATGGAACAAGAAAGAGTTTATCTATCTATCTATCTGTATCTTCGATGTTGGCCTAGAAATCTATATTATTATCTAAATGATCTTGCTCATGCAATAGGCAGACATTCGAAAGCCTTTAAGAACTTAGAGGTCTTCTGGTACCGTAGAAGTTCGATTAATAGTAATTACCTTTTTTATTGAAATAGGTTTAATCTTATCAAAATATCTATAAACTGATTATTGTGAATAGTTTTTAGTCGGATGCAATCTAAAACCAATCTAATATGTTTCGTACGTTGAAATTGTACATAACAATAGAATTTTTGTCGATCCATTGAAGTAGTAAAATCGGTCCCAGTACGCTATTTCACGATGCATATTGAAATTCAATATTTCACACGGGAGTAGCCGAAACAATATAGCCTTTTTTTTCTAGAATTGTATTAAAGTGGTTTTTTATTATGTATATTCGTTTTACGATAACTTTACATATAAAAACCGGCCAAGTGCGAGCCGGATTCCCGCAAAAAGGTTTCGTACTATATATTATTTGTTTAAATTTCGTCGTCATCGGTTGTTCTAGAATATTTGGATATTCCTAGTTGTAAGGAAAGAAATCCTACTAATATTATAAATGTGAAAGTTTGTGTGTGTGTGTGTGTGTTTGTTACTCCTTCACGCTAAAACTACTGAACCGATTGCAATGAAATTCGGTATGTAGATAGCTGGAGGTCTAGATTAACATATACTTTTTATCCCGATATTCCCACGAGATCGGGACTTACGCGTGTGAAACCGCGGGGCGCAGCAAGTATAATTATAATTATTTATCACAAACGAAGAAGACTTGAATATACTGGTTATTCGAAGTAGTATTTCATGAGTATACAGGGTTATTGGTAACTATACTAGCAAGCCGTTGACGCCTACTTCTGTGCACCTTAACGATCAACGTACTACGACTTTTGGAAATCTATACTTATATTATAGAGCTGAAGAGTTTGTTTGTTTATTTGAACGCGCTAATCTCAGAAACTACTGGTTCGAATTGAAAAAATATTTTTGTGTTGGATAGTCCCTTTATCGAGGAAGGCTGTAGGCTACTTTTTATTCTGATATTCCCACGGGATCGGGAGTTACGCGGTGAAACTGTATTCTATAAAAACTTGCCACAGTGCTTGTTTTGTAAGGGAATGTTGTGTGTCGTCTCGAGTCATTTTGATTTTCGTCCAAACACTCCAGAATATTTAATTTCTTAGAAGGGTTTTTCACCCATCTTCCACTAGTATTTTTTGTTGAAAGAAACATCGCTTAGACGCTTTAACCACGCAAAAAGTCAAGTCGTCACAAATAACGTCTTAGTGATTCAAAGTCATTTCGAGGGTCGCCTCAGTGGTTTCAATCAAGGATATACTTGTGTCTGCCTAGGTACGCAAGTCAAAATATTAATTTGTCAATTTCATTATTTCATCACCTGTCAACTGGCAGATCGACATATATGAGGCCGATTCATACATTTTCAATATGGCGCCATCTGTTTGCCAGTTGATGAATTATTCATCAAAAAATGTATGCATGAGTTATCCGATCATTGTAAGATCGAATACAAAAGTGGTAATAACTTCCTTCTTTTTTTTGAAGTCGGTTAAAAACAGTATCAACAACAACTCCGCCATTTTTTTCGCGAAAAGTTGTCTAAAAAAACTTCTCAGTTACACGTCAAGTCGTCTCAAGGGACGCCTTAGTGACACGTCTTGTCGGTATCTCATTTTAAATTCTCTCAAATCTCATTTTAACCTCAAAATAGTTTTACAAACAAAATTGTGTTATCTCAATAGGCAAAGAGGCAGCCAAAACTAACAACAAACTTGGCGCATTACGTGCCGTATTCATAGTCATCTACCATAACTTAGGCATTTAAGTATGCTAGTACCTGGATGACCGAGCTTTGCTCGGTATTTTTTTTTATTACTTAGTCTAACTTCAAAGCAAACACTCATTGACTTCGTGTTACTTAACAACGCCATCTGCTGGAATAACTTTATTGCTCACAAAAAATAGTATTAGTAGTTCGCCAATAGATGTCAGGAAGAGTCATATTTTTCAGATAAAAAAAGGAAGTTTCGTTAAAAAACGAATAAAATGACATTTTCTAAAAATGATTCCTAGCTAGATCGATTTATCGCCCCCGAAACCCCCTATATACCAAATTTCATGAAAATCGTTGGAGCCGATTCCGAGATTCCAATTATATATATATATATATATACAAGAATTGCTCATTTAAAGATATAAGATAAGATAAGTCTGGCCTCCTGGTACTATATTATTTACTACAAATACTAGGTTTTAGAAACAAACGATTATTGGATGTTGAACAAGCATTTCCGCTGAATAAAATTATATGCATTAATTGAGAACCTCCTCCTTTTTTTGAAGTCTCTTAAAAATATTTAGGTAAAATATGAATTAAAATAAATGGCATCATCAAGTTTCATGAAAATCCGTCCAGTAATTTCGGAGCCTATGTATTCAGTTCAAACAAACAAACAATATTTTTTTTCTCTTTATATTATTAGTATAGAAGTAAAGAAAATAAATACAAATAAATCAGTTACAATAATTTGACTCCCGCTCCGGCTCGTTTCTGGCGCAGAGGCTAGCCATCGCCATTCAGTGTGGCAATGCTTCTAGCATTATGGGAACCTTTACGCCGGGAACGATAAGGGGCGGATTATTTGACTAACTGTACCCCATTTATTGTAACTCATTTATTTGTATAGAAGTAAATATAAATATTTTAATGGAAGTATTAATATTTAGTTTTTAGTTCCAAGAGACCCACGTTCAGCAAGGCAACATCTAGGAGAGCGACGTCGTATCTAACGTTTGTCGCCCTGATATCCAATCCTGATGATGCGTCGTGTAGACGCGAAACACGTGTCGTGGTTTATGAATGGTGTCACTAATAGTAACTTTTGCTTGTCCTCATTGCATGCCTCTTCAAGTGGGCGGGAGGGCGGTGCACATTGCTTTTTGTGTTTTGGCACTAGGCTCGGAACTAAAAACTAAATATTAATACTTCCATTACAGATATGAAGTTCCGAAAAGTAACGCCGGATTCAATCAACTATAAATATTTTAAACATATTTGATAAGCATCTATAACTAAGGCCACGTGCACTTAACAATCACATCACGTGGGATCCCATTTTATTTTCCGCAGAATGCTTTCAATTGCAGTTGTAGCTCGTTAGGTATTTGATTTGGAGGATATTTTAAGCAACTGTTGTACGGAAATCCTCTATTGGTTTCTGTTAATAAAAGAGGTTTAGGTTACGATCGAATTGGACGTAGAATTTTTAATTCAATAATATCGCTTAGTTTGACCAAACGATGCTAGTTTTTATCTATGCTGTGGAACTTTTGAAAGTGTACTAGTAGCTAGGCATCTATACTAATATTATAAAGCTCTAGAGTTTGTTTGTTTGAACTTATCTCAGGAACTACTGGTTTGAATTGTTTTTTGTTTGTGTGTATCCATTTATCAAGGTAAGCTACTTTTTATTATGATATTTTATTCCCATGGAATTGAGACTTACGTGGGTGAAACCGCGGGGTTCAGCTAGTACCTAATATAGGTATTTAGTTTTCAGTGGTTTGGAAAAATAATTTAATAAATACTTATTCAGATAGGTACCTATAAATGATTATCTTCTGGGCAAGTTCTGAAGACACACGTTAGGACTTAGTTTTAAGAAGATTCAACGTGATCTCATGCGAATAATTTCAGTTGGAAATGTAGACTTTGACTTCATAAGATACAGCTGCGCCCCGCTATTTTACCCGCAATAGTGTCTGTTTAAAAACGATATTGATTAAACATAATAGTTACCATAAACTATAAACTTTTATCTGTCCTTTTTATCTCGAATTCGATAAAAAGTCGAATTTCCAAAAATCATTTCTAAGTGCTCCTTTACGTCCTGAAAGAAAATTTTCAGACTCATAACTCTCGTAGTTTCAGAGTTTTGCTGATGTCTTCTTCTCGAGTATACGTATCAAATCTATACTAATATTATAAAGCTGACGAGTTTGTTTGTTTGAATGCGCTAATCTCAGGAACTACTGGTTCGAATTGAAAAAATCTTTTTGTGTTGGATAGTCCATTTATCGAGGAAGGCTATAGGCTACTATTTATCTCGATATTCTTACGGGATCGGAATATACATTAAGATTCACAAAGCAATTACTGAAGTTAAGTCTCCTGTGAACCTTTGGTACTTAGATGACGGGACGATTGGGGGAAAAGGAGAGGATGTAATTCAGGACCTCCGCTCCCTTATCCCTAGTCTCAAAGAGCCGGGCTTGGAGGTGAACCCAGCAAAATGCGAGTTTTTACCCTGTAGTTCTGGGGCTCTCACTTACTTCTCTAGTTTCCGTTCTCTCTTGCCTGGGCTTCGGGTACTCTCTACTTCCACTTTCACCCTCTTGGGATCTCCTATTTTCCTTGAGGCCATTCCTGAAGCTATCTCCTCCCGTAAGAAATTGCTCTTGTTGACGAAAGAACGACTTAAAAATATTTCTGCTCACGTGGCTATGGTGTTGTTGCGTATGTGTTTTGCATTGCCAAAAATAACGTACTTGCTTCGGACTTTTTCTACTTGGCTCTGTCCTGAAGAGGTGGCCTCCTTCGACTACCTGTTGAGGTCGACGGTTGAGTCGATTCTCAACATATCCCTCAATGATATCCAATGGAGTCAAGCTGACCCTCCCATTCGGTGGGGGTGAGGTGCGCTCGCGATGTTGACTTGCCGGCTTTCCTGGCATCGGCGCATTGGGTTGCAAACCTTGTCACTGCTATTCTACATTCCAATGGTGGCGGGGTGAGCATTCCCTATGTGTCAGATGCGTTGTCGGCTTGGTCCGCTGTCAATTCGGGCGCGCCTTGTCCAACTTCCTCTCACATTTAGAGGGCTTGGGAAGAGGTGGGGACTAAAAGGGTTCTCGAGGAGATTTCGGTGGATGTCACGGGGGAGGATTTGGCAAGGCTCAGAGCTGTGTCGCAGCCAGAATTGTTTTGTTGCTGCTTTTACTATATGTACGCCTGGGGCGGCGGCAGAACACGCTGCCAGTAAAAAACGGGTCAAATATGTAGACTTGATGGCCAATTATATTTTAGTGCCTGTTGCTGTGGAGACGTTGGGGTGCTGAGGAGACAACACCAAAAAATAGAAGCATCGCCATTCAGCGTGGCAATGCTTCTAGCATTAGCCGGGTACGATAATGGGTAGGTTATTTGACTAACTGGTCACTTCATTTTTTGTATTTATAATGTTAAATTTGTAGGTCTAATTTAATACATTATTTATTCATTTGTATTTTAGTTATCTGTATAATAATATTTTATAAGTTCTTTTAAAAATAACAATCCATTACATCACGCACTGTAAGTAAACATCAAATAAATATTAAGATAATATTATATCGTTATAAGCTTACAATTTTATAATACTGATTTAAGGCTACATATTTATAAGTTTAATGTGCCTGAAATAAATTTTACGTTTTAGTATAAATAAATTATGTAAAACTACAGTCTCTTAACCTGAGTTATCAGAACTTTGAAACGTTCGCATTCTAAAATAGTATTTCACTAGTGATTTATGAACATCTGATCGCCGATTCACATTTAATCCTCAATAAATTTCGATAGAGAGAGTTATTGGTTTTTTTATAGGTTCACCAAGGTGAAAAGGACTTCTTTATTGCGATGGGCGAGTAGTTTCAGCAAAGATGTTTGATTGAACCTTATGCCCCAGAGTTAAGAGCGAGAATTGAGTTTCGAAATGGAACTTGCAATTTTGTCGATTGTGCGCTTACAAATTATGTGTTTCGGCCTCGTTTCGGGCAATATAAATCTGATTTACTAAATGGATGAGTTAAGTTTATAATTATGGATGTCTGAGTTTGAAATTTAATAAATTATGCTAGTTTTTTATTCGTCGATTCAGACGCACGACACGTATGATTAAAAAAACAGATCTCAGAATCAGGAAAAAAAGGATCTTACCACCCGAAAATAAGAACAAATTACTAGCAGCGCTCTGCGGTTTCACCCGTGTAAGTCCCGATCCCGTGGGAATAAACAGCCTTTTTCGATAAATGGACTATCCAACACAAAAATATTTTTTAATACGAACCAGTAGTTCCTGAGATTGGCGCGTTCAAACAAACAAACAACCTCTTTAGCTTTATAATATCAGTATAAATAACGAATATTTTTTTGTTATTGCAAAAGTCACTTGACTAATGATGACTGACTGCTGTAAAAATCTGCGGTGATCATGCGGTGATACACGGACAGACGAACGGACAAGAGAGTGATCTTATAAGGATTCCTTTTTCATCTTTTGAAGTATGGAACCCTAATAATATACAATCTACACTACAGACCTTCGTTCCTTTCTAAGTGTACGCCTACGTCCTGTAAGGAACTCCAATGCGAATTTTCAGATTCGTAGCTCTTAAAGTTTTAGGGATTTCATGATGAGACTTTTCTCTTTTATGAATGAACTAGCTTTTGCCCGCGACTTCGTCCGCGTAGATGTCGGAAATTTTAAGTAGATTGGACCAAGGAATCACGGTGTCCCATACAAACTTTGCCCCTTTTTTCCTTCCGTGCACTTTCATAACTAAGTTTTGTTAACTGGTTAAGAAAAACCCATTTTTATTATTGTTTTCACAACTGGTTTTTAAACAAGAATACGAAGTGTTCATTCATAGCTAAGTTTTGGTAACCGGTAAGGAAAAATCCTTTTTTATTATTGTTTTCACAACTGGTTTTTAAACAAGAATACGAAGTGTTCATTCATAACTAAGTTTTGTTAACCGGTTAAGAAAAACCCTTTTTTAATATTATTTTCACAACTGGTTTTTAAACAAGAATACGAAGTGTTCATTATGATTATGTTTTTATAACTAGCTACAGTCAGCAATAACATTTTTCCTTTAACCTTAAATCAAAATAAAAACAACAGAGTTAGAGTTTTTATCGAGAGTATTGCATGCGGAAAACGGATGAGGTTCTTATCTCAATAAATTATTATCTATTATTGATATGTAAACTGCAATGGCATGACATTGACATTGTCATTTTAGTATTATTTAGTTTTCTATTGCAATTGAGTGCAATTTATATAAAATATATAACAACCGAAAACTTAAGTGATAAACTATGTCGCTTTCTAAGCCCATCATGGAGTTCATAACGACAAAAAGGGATCGCGAGAAACTACTATATACGACGGCCGTCAGTACCATAAAATTAAAACTTATGTGAACGAAAATGTTTTTTGGAAATGCTATAATAAAACCGGTTGTAAAGGTAATGTGACATTAAGCAATGAAAACCATATAGTTAAAGAGGGCGTGCACGATATTGATTGTTTACCTAATAGTGCAAAATATGTAGTTTTGAAGAAAATGAAAGATTTGAAAACTAAAATAGTAGCTAATGTCGATCCAATACAAAAACAGTTTGAAGAAGTAGTATGCGAACTGGAAGACGATGGCGTGCACTTAGTTGCTGACTTACCAAAATTTGACAATATTAAAAATGGTCTATACAAAGCAAGAAATAAGGCATTAGGAGTTTCTAAGCTCCATTTTGAATCACCAACTAAAGTAGAAATACCAAAAAAATATAAAAACTTCCTCCTGGCTGACTATAACGACAATGACACAAACAGCAGGATTTTAATATTTTCTTCTTCTGATATAAAAACGTATTTGGACAATTTCGAACATTTCTTTCTGGATGGAACTTTTAAGTCTTGCCCTGAACCTTTCACACAAATATATACCATTCATGGACTACATAAAATAACAAAAAAAATTGTACCTTTATTCTTTGGTTTCATTCATAATAAAACTGAAAATACCTACAAACTTATATTTGAAATGATAAAGTCACAAATTCCTGAATGGAACCCCGTAAAATTGACACTGGATTACGAAATCTCAGCAATGAAAGCAATACGTAAAATTTTTCCGAATGCAGTAATGAAAGGATGTTATTATCATTTTTCTGCCAGCCTTTTTAAAAAGGCGAAACGATTAGGGATTAAATCTACAATACAAAGACGACATATTGCGAGATGTGCTGGCTTAGCCCGATTGCCATTGAGATATGTAATGGCAGGTTACAAGTATACAATGACCAAATCCCCGAAAACTGAAGCAGTGATAAAGTTCAACAATTACCTAAACCGTTACTGGTTCAGCGACGTAAATTTTATCAAGACTTGGTGCTGCTACGGCGAGGAAATTCGGACCACCAACAATCTAGAAGGCTGGCACGCAAGACTTAATAGAATGGTTGGACGCCAAAAACCGTCGCTAGCAACAATTCTGAATGTTCTTATTAAAGAAACAAAAATTTCAATGTCGTTCAAAACAAACAAAAACACATCGAACAAAAATTACCAAGAGATTGACCAAGAAATTGCGGATACTATACATCTTTTAACAAATAAGTCTATCACTGTTGGACATTGTTTAGAAATAATTGCCCCATTTAAATATTAAGTAAAAGTTAATTTACCTAAATTACATTTTGTGTTTGATTTAAGGTTAAAGGAAAAATGTTATTGCTGACTGTAGCTAGTTATTAAAACATAATCATAATGAACACTTCGTATTCTTGTTTAAAAACCAGTTGTAAAAATAATATTAAAAAAGGGTTTTTCTTAACCGGTTAACGAAACTTAGTTATGAATGAACACTTCGTATTCTTGTTTAAAAACCAGTTGTGAAAACAATAATAAAAAAGGGTTTTTCCTTACCGGTTACCAAAACTTAGCTATGAATGAACACTTCGTATTCTTGTTTAAAAACCAGTTGTGAAAACAATAATAAAAATGGGTTTTTCTTAACCAGTTAACAAAACTTAGTTATGAAAGTGCACGGAAGGCCTTTTTTCACACCAAAAGGGGTAGAATTTCGTAAAATCCTTTCTTATGGGATACCTACGTCATACAAAGAATACAACGTCCCAAGTTTCAGGTCTCTACGATCAGCGGTTTAGGCTGTGCGTTGATCCGTCAGTCAGTCAGTCCAGTCATTCAGGACAAAGCATTTTATATGTATAGATAAAAATAACTTACCTACATTGTAATAAAAAAGATGATAATTAAACATTTTGTACTCTTTTTAAGTTTATGACATACTAGCAGCACTCCGCGGCTTTACCCGCTTAACTCTCGATACCGTGGTAATATCGGAATAAAAAGTAGCCTAGGTTATTTCCAATATATGAATGTATCCTCATACCAAGTTTCATCAATATCTACTCAGTAGTTTAATTACAAACAAAACAACAAAAACGTTTTTCTCTTTATTATATTAGTGTAGATGAATAAAAAGAACGTACAGTATAATAAAAAAGATAATAATGAAATATTATTATTTTGTAATCACCTCTTCTAAAGTTTATGACTTATAATTTTATTACGATACTTTCTGAAGGTACTTGCTCTTTTTCTTAAATTAAGTTTCTTTTTATTATGATACAGCGTGAACTTAAATGTAATTTATGTAACCTTTGTTTGTAATGGAATGTAATAAATCATACTGATTTTAAAATGAGGATTTAATTTATAACTTTGAATTTCTATTACGACTAATAAAAGTCGATTGAAAGGCGGACGGCTGTAAAATTTCACTACTTATAAAAAAATTGTAAAAAATAAATAAAAAAACTTGCTAGTTCCCGTTCCTGTGAAAACGGAAGATGGTGACAGACGGAAAAGAGAGTGATCTTATAAGGGTTCCTTTTTTACCTTTTGATTTACAGAACTCTATAAAAAACTAAATTAAAATCGGTTCATCCGTTCGAGAACTACGATGCCACAGACAGACACACACTCACACACACAGACACGTCAAACTTATAACACCCCGTCGTTTTTGCGTCGGGGGTTAAAAAATACTTAGCGTTAAAAAAATTGCGGCTTCGCAATAGTTGAGTCATTGAATCAAATTATGGCTTGATTTTTTTAAAATCTGGCTCAATGTCGTTATACATCGTCAAGTCTGGGGCTACCTATAATTCGCGACTTACAAAATAATGTTATATTTCGTACCTTTCGGTTGAGGATTAAAAATATTTCGCAGTGCCTACTGCTCTATACTTTTGACTTTTTTCTTTTGACGTGATAACGCCTAGTAAATTGATGGAACACCTGCATTCATATAAAAGTGTCACGGTATTATTATGTGACACCATGCGTCATGTTAATATGACCAGACGCGTCATGGTAACTTAGGAAACTTAGAGTATTTAATAATAATATCTGGGCTTGTGTTATGGTGACGAGTGACGAATAAAAGACTTATATGAAGGAAAACATAAAAATATATATCAAGTCAAAAAAAGAGTTTGACGTTTTCAGGTAAAGTTATCGTCCGTTAACCGACTCTTCTTCTTCTTGTATAGTGGTGTGGCTCACCTATTGTTAGAGTTTTCAGATCGCCTTAAGGCCTCTAACTTAACCTAACGACTGCTACTAGAGATATCAACCGGGACCAACGGCTTAACGTGCTTTCCGAGGCACGGAGGGGCTCACGAAAATATATTTTTGCCACCCATCGAAGTAATAACCGCGCCAGGCGTCGCTTAACCCGCATAACCGACTTTACAGACAACTATTTTTTTACCACAAATTATCTACCCGTAGTTTAGAAAACCAATGTTACCCTTCCATTCATTGAGGGCGGAACAGCTGTCCTATCTAAAAAGGGCAAACCAATTTGACCTTAGGTGCTGGGATCTCGATTGCCTCTGCCATTTAGCCCACAAAAAACCTAAGCTTAACCTAGACTATAGCAGTTACGTAGATCGGTATTCCATTCATCTTGTGTCACACAAGAAAGGTTATTTAAATTAAATTAATTTAAACTCTACCTTCCTATTCTAGTTCCTGAGCGACGCCCATTCACGACAACTCTGTTCAACAGAATCCCTTCTCCTTCAAGCTCCTCTTCTCAACTCTACTTTCTACAACAAATCCTTCTATTTTCACTCTGTCACTACCCATTTTCAAAGCTATGGTAACTGATCACTACCTCAGTACAGTCTAATATCTGTATATATTCCTGTATTATTTATGTATGTATACATGAATGTATGTACTTACTTATTTGGTATGTATTATATATAATTTAATATTTAAAACCATAATTATGTAAATATTGTATATCATCACCTATTATAAGTTAAATTGAGTAATTTAATATAAAGAACTGATTCTGATTTATATAAAGAACTGATTCTGATTTTATGGTAGGTTGTGAGTACAACCTACCATAAAATCAGAATCAGTTCTTTTCTATCCAAAGGTTGCCTGGAAGAAATCGCTTTCAGCGATAAGGCCGCCCAATACTTTCTAGCTATTACTTAACTTTGTGTTTATCGTGTTCTGTTTCTTCCTGTGTTGTACGAATAAAGTTGTCTATCTATCTTACTTAGAGGTAGATAAAGTATTTATCATATAGAGATAGATATACCTAAGTATATTACCAAAATAATGATAGAGAATATTGTTTGGTTCACACCGAAAATTCCGGGTCCGGCCCTAGGCTTAGATTCATAATGAAACACGCAACATATGATTGAAAATCAGGAAGCTATAGCCATTTTGATCACGAAGAAGCGCTGCACGTGCCTACAACCCAATTTTATTAAACAAGGTTAGCTTTAACGACAAGTTTTCACAAAAAGCTGTCTTCCCTAATGGTGGTAATAAAAACTAGTGCCAAATTACAAGAATTTCTGCTGGATATTTCCTAGAGTTTTAAAACGACTAATTAAAATTGCCATTCTTTAGATAAATTCAAATAGCAAGTACTTCAATTACATCAAATACTTATTCTAAATTAGAAGAAGCAAATATTTATCTATTATTTACCTGTTTTTAAGTAGTTTTCCCTGTTTTATAGAAAAACTAGCTGTTGCCCGCGACTTCTTACCCGAGGCAGTTTCATTTAATGTTCCAAAACCTTCCTCTTGAATTAGTCTATCTATTAAACAAAAACCGCATCAAATTCCGCTTCGTAGTTTTAAAGATCCAAGCATACTTAAGGACAGACAGCGGAAAGCTACAGGAAAGTGAGAGACAGACAGACTCACAGACAGTGAAGTCTTAGCAATAGGGTCTCGTTTTTACCCTTTGGATACGAAACCCTAAAAAATATAATAGCGAAATTTCGACATCTTCAAAAAGTTACAATAAAAAACCAAATCTAACATTTCATTGTCCTAGAAAGTCCTTAAAGAACTTAAACAAGCTTGTTACAAATTTCCTTCCACAATCTTCGTGTAAAATGAGGGGACATTTGGGATCATTGATCCAGAAATCGGCTCATCAGCTCGCGTCAATTGTGCTAAATTGGCCCAATATCCTCTAACGTTAGTTTACTAGGAAACCTACGCGGAGGAGAGAGATAGATAGATTCACTACGAGATTGTAAGTGATAGGTCTGATCTAAAGGCGATTAGTTTCTGTTAGATTCAATTAATTAGACTTAAGTTTAGGTACTGAAACGGTACTTGAAATGAGTAAATAGAATATATTTCATCTATACTTATATTATAAAGCTGAAGAGTTTGTTTGTTTGAACGCGCTAATCTTAGGAACTACTAATTCGAATTGAAAAATTATTTTTGTGTTGGATAGTCCATTTATCGAGGAAGGCTATATGCTACTTTTTATCCTGATATTTCCACGGGATCGGGAGTTGCGCGGATGAAACTGCGGAGCGCTGCTAGTTTATTGTAAGGCGCAATAACAGAACACAAATCAATCAATACATATAAAAATAACATACTTATTACAAACCAGAATTCCGCTCCGATAATAAGTTATGCACTGTATTGATTGGTGTAGATTATGACATCAAAATTCTGTCAAAACTGACAAATCTTAATAATAATTACTTTTTTTTTCTTTGACCGAAGTTATGGCTGTGCATTTGCACGCCAGTATCCAGTAGTCTTATAATTACTTTTGAAATGACATTATTGCGATACAAAAGCAACATCTTTTAATTCTAAACACAATATTGTCAAACATAACACCCCGTCGTTTTTGCGTCGGTGGTTAAAAATAGTTAAAATTCTAAACATAATATTGTCAAACAAAATAGTATAAAACAAAGGTACGTTTTAATACAAAACCGCATCGCAGGTGTACAAAGAAATATAATGAGATTAGAAAAACAATACGGGTGGTTAAATTAAAGCATTATTCAAATAAAAGAGACAGAGATGACAATCTACTTACCGCGTTACTTTATTAAGATTAAACCACTTCGTATAACCGCAGTGTGTTAGAGTATGATAAGAAATACCACACCCCGAACAAGGGAAACTCCTCATCGGGTGGGACAAGCGAGGCGAGGCAATGAGCCCTAAAGCGACCAAACATTGACTATAATGATGCGAATCTAAAGACATCCTCTCTTCAAAAAAGTGTTTGTACGTAGTACGTACGTAGGCTGTTTGAAAAGTTTTTGTTTCACTGCCTTCTTCATACCTTCACTCGCGTCTGTCGAAGGCCCCCGTTTATTTCTTTCGGAGTCTTTGAGTCACAAGCGTACATAGGCTGCACTAAAAGTATCGGGAATGGAATATTTCCACTGTTCCTGTCATATTTAAATCTTTTTAATTGAAAACTCCTTGGTTTTAAAAATCGAATACCATTTATTTATTTAAAAAAAGAATCTCGGTCTTGTCACAAGATTTTGTCAAACTTGTTTAGTCGTTGAGAAAATGGAATTGACTCGAGAAAATTCAAGAGCGATGATTTATTATGACTTTCGAAGTGATTTATCACAAAAACAGTGTGTTGACCGGATGATTTCTGCATTTGGTGATAAAGCCCCATCCAAAATCACAATTTATCGCTGGTTTGCTGAATTTCAACGTGGACGTGTCAAGTTCAGTGATGATCCCCGTCAAGGTCGTCCAAAAACTGCACTCACCCAAGAAAACGTTGATGCTGTGCGTAAGCTGATTGAGGAAGATCGACATGTAACACACCGCGAAATTCAGGCAACTTTAGACATTGGCATGAGTCAAATACAAATAATCTTGCATGAACAATTAGGTGTAAAATGGATACCGCATTCGCTCTGTGAAGAGCAAAAAGTGGCTCGCGTTACTTGGTGCGTCAGCACTCTCGAAAGATTCCACGCAGGATCCTCAAATGCTGTATACAACATCGTATCAGGTGGCGAATCCTGGATATACGCGTACGAACCCGAAACAAAGAACCAGTCACGAGTTTGGG
The DNA here is from genome assembly GCA_951213275.1 of Idaea straminata. Classification (NCBI taxonomy): domain Eukaryota; kingdom Metazoa; phylum Arthropoda; class Insecta; order Lepidoptera; family Geometridae; genus Idaea; species Idaea straminata. Next base: position 4,235,649 of record OX577862.1, read on the forward strand.
TGTTCGAAAATGAGTTAAAGCCAACAAAAATTGTTCGTTCACGGAGTGTTGCAAAAAAAATGGTGGCCACGTGTGTCTCCAAAACCGGCCATGTTGTGACTATTCCTCTTGAGGGACAAAGAACGGTTAATGCAGAATGGTATGCTAGCATTTGTTTGCCACAGGTCGTTTCTGAACTCCGTAAAGAGAACTGCAGCCGCCGCATCATCCTCCATCACGACAATGCGAGTTCTCACACCGCGAACAGAACAAAAGAGTTTTTAGAGCAAGAAAACTCAGAATTATTAGACCATCCGCCGTACAGCCCCGACCTAAGCCCTAATGATTTCTATACTTGCCCTAAAATAAAGAATAAATTGCGTGGTCAGAGATTTTCATCACCTGAAGAAGCTGTGGACGCCTACAAAACGGTCATTTTGGAGACCCCAACTTCCGAATGGAATGGTTGCTTTAATGATTGGTTCCATCGTATGGAAAAATGTGTCAAATTTCGCGGAGAATACTTCGAAAAGCAATAAATACATTTTTAAATAGTAATGTTGTGTCACTTCCTTGATTCCCGAAATTTTCAGTGCCGCCCTCGTATAAGTATCTTCTAGGAAAACGCGCTAAATCATATACCGCATCGTCACCTATCACTTCCTATCTATTTATCTATTATATAATAATGCGGCGAACATACATAAAAAAATACGCGACGAATTAAGAACTTCCTCCTTTTTTGAAGTCGGTTAAAAATAAACCCCTATTTGCGGTTATCACGACAGCACGCATGAAAGGCTGGACTAATTTCGCTAATTCTTTTTTTGTTATATGTACTTGTTATTGTCAGGAGAAAGTTCATATAAAAAAAATAATTAAAAAAGTTAAACCGCGGGGCTCATTTAGTTTATAATAAAACAGACGGACAAGAGAGTGACCTTATAAAGGTTCCTTTTTTTACCTTCTGAGGTACGAAACCCTAAAAACAGCATATCAAAGAAAACCTAACATAAAAAAGTACCTGGCTTACAGTTTTTACCCTACACCAGTTTGCAATCAGAAAGATAAAATCAGTTCCACTTTCCGTCCTATGCAAAAAACGCACGATGATAAAAATTCACCGAGCCATTATCACTGTTCGTTTTGCTTCATATTTTAAGAGCGCAATATACTTCGTCGCCACACGGGTGTAAATTTTCATTCTGAACCAGCCCGGATTAAAGTGTCACCCATTTGAACTATGCTCTTACCCTATACCTGGATAACTTTTAATGTTGTCAATGTCACCGTGAAGTTTTTCTCGACGATTTGAATTAGGACGTGGGTAGAGGGTAAAAGGATAAAAGTTTAATTTAGTTAGGATGGCTTGGATTTGGATAATTGTTTTAGCGTTTTGGTTATTAATCCATTTGGAGTTCGGTAGTCCATCTTAATTGGTCTCAAAATAAATCGTCCTACGTAGATGTACTTTTGAAGTTTTAACGATGAAGAGATAGGAGGTTGTATTAACACGTTAAAGTTGCACTGTTTACTGAATCGCCATGTGATGAGGAGATAGTAGAATACTTATTAACACTTTGAACGTATGGTGTTTACTGAATATTTATTGAGTATAAGCGGGAGTTTTTATACTAATTAAACTAGGTACATTACACGTCACATGACCTTCTAATACAGTATCGGTTCCTGTGTAACCTTGGCCTTGGCTTATCTTCATATCGGTGCAGGTGCGATACAATATCAAATTACTATGTTTACATTATAGTTTTGTCTATAACTTTTACCATTGGTTTCACTGGCTTGCATTCTTACACTACACACTTACATTGTTAATGACATAGCATTTTTGGTATCTGACACTTTTTGTCCACAGATTAGACAATGACATTGTTAGGCATTGGAATAATATGTACGATTCCAGAGCTAATTTTCGTATACCTATATTGGTAGTTCTATATTATGTTTTTCTTTTATCTTTAATTTTTGAGTTAGTTTTAAGTTTTGAATATTGTATGGAATTCGGTCTGAATAATAAACACATATTATTATATTATTATAGCGAAAAAAATGCAAATATAATAATTAAAGAAAAACTTTAATACAAAAAATAAATATTGCAAGACATTCTACACATCGCCATCTAGCCCCAAGCTAAGTAACTAGACTTGTGTTATGGGTGCTAGACAACGAATAGATTTTTGTATGGGTCTTTTCCTCTTTTATATATACACCAGCAGCGCTCCGCGGTTTTACCCGCGTAACTCCCGATCCCGTGGGAATATCGGGATAAAAAGTAGCCTATATAGCCTTCCTCGATAACTGGACTATCCAACACACAACGAATTTTTCAATTCGAACCAGTAGTTCCTGAGATTAGCGCGTTCAAACGAACAAACAAACAAACTCTTCAGCTTTATAATATTAGTATAGATAATATAAAACAAAGTCACTTTCCGCTGTCTGTGTGTGTATGCTTAGATCTTTAAAAGTACGCAGCGGATTTTGATGCGGTTTATTTTAATAGAGTGATTCAAGAGGAAGGTTTAACCGACTTTACAAACAACCTTTTTTTACGCAAAATGGGCGTATATGACCTCATCGCACCTGATAGGAAGCGACGATGAGGTCGAGAATGTAACATACTCGCCTACAAAGAGAACGGCCTGTGCTGGACAACATGATGAAACGCGACGACTTCTAAACCTGTAGTGTAACCAAAAAAGGATTATACTCAGCATAATGTTGTGATGCCAAAAAACACCACAACGTTGATTTTCGGGGGGTGGTGTCAGAACCTACTCCGATCAAGGTCTACCACCACTTGTTTGTCTGCTCCTACAGAAAATTATTTTACGATTTCAACGACTATTTCCCTGATTCAAAACAATTCAATTCCATTTCAGAATCGAACTGGAAAATTAAATGTAATAAAATCACGTCATCCGATAAAAGTGGTTCAGTCACCGGATACACTGCAGACCAATTATTGTACAGTACACAGAGCGTACCTACACTCACGGTAGGTCCTGTATAAACCCAACTAGGTAGCAATAAGGTGAAAGGGTACCAGCGCTCTCTCCATACAAACGTAGTCGACTGTTTCCTCCCTGGATAATGACACTAGCACAAATATTTTTGTGCCATAAAACTTATAACTGCCATGACTATGCCCCCTATGGTTCCTATCCTAAGGTTGCCTGGAAGAAATCGCTTTAAGCGATAAGGTCGCCTGTTTGTACAATTTCGTAGTTAATAAGCTTTCTCGTCTTTTTGTCATTTTCTATGTTTTGTGTGTTGTACAAATATGTTTCTATGTTTTGTTTTTTTTGATTTCATTTTCTAATTATTATAGAAATTAAGATTGATTAATTAATTAAGATTATCAATTATTATTTCCTTTCCCTAGAGGTCTGTCAGTAGAAAACTCTTCACTTCTTAGACTTACCTTAGTAATAACTTTATAATGTAATCTTTTTTGTATGTTTCTTGTGTACTGAATTTATTAAAAAAACTTCGTTCCAATAAATAAATAAGATTTAAAAAACAAAAAAAACATAGGGGCATGGCTGTTATAAGTTTTATGCAACAAAAATATTTGCTCTAGTGTCATTATCCAGGGAGAAAATAGTCGACTTCGTTTGTATGGAGAGAGCCCCCGGTACCCTTTCCTCGTAACTGACGCTAAAACACCGGCTCATTCGGTTACAATGCATAGTGGTGACGGTGGGATACCATATGATAGGTAAGTATACGGATTTGTGCTACGTTATAAATTCTGTTTTTAATTACAATTTAGTGTAATGTAGGTTTTAGTGTAATGTAGATTTTAGTGTACTGTAGGTTTTAGTGTAATGTAGGTTTTAGTGTAATGTAGGTTTTAGTGTAATGTAGGTTTTAGTGTAATGTAGGTTTTAGTGTAATGTAGGTTTAGTGTAATGTAGCTTTTAGTGTAATGTAGCTTTTAGTGTAATGTAAATTATAAACATAGTATAAATTGTATGTAGTGTCGTGAAAATTAAAATCAATGGAACATTTTTGTCTCTTATACAGGGTTATTAATAGTACCTACTGTATCAATTAGTAGTGTGGCAAAAATGTGTTTTAGTGAGCCCCTCCGTGCTTCGAAAGGCACGTTAAGCCGTTGGTCCCGGTTGCTACCTCTAGTAGCAGTCGTTAGATCAAGTTAGAGGCCTTAGGGCGATCTGAAAACTCTAACAACAGGTGAGCCACACCACTATACGAGAAGAAGAAGAAGAACAGAGTTATTGGTAATTATACTAGCAAGCCATCGAGGGCTACTTCTGTGCACCGTAACAAACAACTTTTGTGTTACGACTTTTGAAAATTCGAAAAAAAAATAACCGTAGGGTTTTATTCCTTATTCAAAACACCGTAATGCAAAGTTTCGCAAACATGTATATCAATAGAAAAAAAACCAGCTAAAGCATTCGTAACCCAGAGGACGTTAGTGACCACGAGAACTAGTAACCTATATTTTTTTGTTTGAAACTAGCACAATAACGTTCATCGAGAAATTTTTCACTATTCCGTCGATAGCGGGAAACGTTACACAAAAAAACAGCAATTTCAGGCAGTGATTTACAACGCTTTGATTGTCGTCGAAAACTGTTATAAATATTTATGTGTTCCATTACTCATGACAGGGACAGGGAGTGCGAGAAATAACAACGATATTTTAAGTGACCTGTTTGATGTGATGTTTACTTATCATGTCTTTTGTTTTTACTCATAATAATAATTACGTGTTCATATTAAGGTGTACTCATGACAGGGAGTGCAAAAAATAACAACGATATTATAAGTGACCTGTTTTATGTAATGTTTACTTATCTTGTCTTTTGTTTTTTTTTACTCATTATTTTTTGGAACCAAGTTCCTTATCGCGTATTGGCGACCTAGTCGAGCAAAAATGTTACGCGTTACGAAACCTTTTAGAAATAAATCCCCAGCATATACCTACACACACAATAGGTAGTACTAGCAACTCGTTCCGGCTTCGGACGGCTATATTATGCATGTATTATACATATAAACCTTCGTCTTAAATCACTTTATATGTAGTTTTAAAGATCTAAGCACCTTTGTATGCTTAGACAGACAGACGCGGAAAGTTACTTTGAAAAAAAAAAGGTAAAGGGACGTTGTTCCAATCGTGTGTCCCTCAATACGTTTTTTTTTACTCAACCATGTCCCCTCGATACAAAATAAAAATATTAGAGAAATTTTAAGACCTTTAGGTTTCGATAGGTTCCTAAACAAAGCGAGTAAATTATTAAAGAGAGTAAAATAAGAGTAAAATGCTATTTTATTGATTAGAATCTTTATATCTTCTAGCATTAATTATTTTCCCAAGTCTTAATCCAAATCGTAATAATATAAATCGTGTGAGTTTAAAAAGTTTATCTTCTAGCATTGAATACAGAGAGGAGGAAAAAGGTAGAATAGACAAGATATCAAACCACAGACCCTTAAAATATGATACAAAAACAATATATTATAAATTAGTGGTGATAAACATTAGAAAAATCTTGCAAATAAAGAAATACGATAAAGATATTCAAACAGTTTGGCAGGCAATTTACTTAATTCAATTAAACTACATCTAAATTAAGTGCCTACAATCATTATTATTCTCAACTATAAAGCCTTAAGTCCACCGCCAACTAAATAGGTTAGTTTAGCTTAGCCCGCGTGAGCTAATTTTTCATACCTGTGCATCCACCGCAATGTCAGCCGCTATGCCAGCTAAGCTACGTAAAACTGAATAACTGCGAGCTAAGCTAAACTTACATATATTTTTTTTATATTTATTTACCAAAAAAAAACAATTATATAACACACATTCGCTTCACTCCCTTAAACCAGTAATTGGTTTGTGTGGGAGTTGCACAATACGCTTACTAACTAAACCTACATTACATAAACTACCGTTAATATTAACTACAGTTTAATCAACAAAAATTTTACGTGTGGGTATTCACACAATATTTGTAAATTCCTAAGAAAAGGAAAAAGGAAAGTCGGTCGTAGGAAAAAATCCTAGTTGCGGAATATCAGAGAGGTGGAGGATAGCGAGTGCCGCACAACTTTTTAACCTCGCGAGGGATCGGGTCAAATATTCTGAGCTGACTGCCAACCTTCACTAGTTGGAGAGGTACCCTGAGAAGAAGAATAACAATTCAACCATGCATCAATCGTCGTCTTCACTATCCAAGCAGTGCGTCTCACTCGCACACATTGGTCGAGCACACCAACAGCTTTGCAGTTTTTACCAACAGTTGGCGGTGGACAGCAGGCTTAAAGGTATTTAAAATACTTTACTAACACAATAATAATGAAACGCCCAAACTTTTCATATTAAACTCTACTCGGCGTTACATTTTATATCTTTTAAACAATTAACTCCTTACATAACTAACTTTATTCATAAGGTCTTAATAAAATTTATAAGGTTTGAATTTCGGCGTAGGTACCTACTTAATGTATTAGGTGAAAACTCCCAGTTACGTACCTACGAACAGATTAAACTTATATATACAATCTATACTTTTATTATAAAGCTAAAGAGTTTGTTTGTTTGAACGCGCTCAGGAACTTCTGGTTCGAATTGAAAAAATAGTTTTGTGTTAGTTAGTCCTTTGGCGAGGAAGACTATTTTACATCCATATTCCCACGGGATCGGGAGTTACAAATGCAAAATCTTACTAGGTCTATCAGATATAGATTCGTCGTAATTTGTTGATCTTCTTCCAATAACTACCTACACCTTCATCACTGAACAATGTTAGATACTAAACATTGCTCAGTGATCTCTATTATCTATTCCATTATTGTCTATCAAAGCTCTATAGTCGGCATTATAATTGCTGTCTAACCATAGTCAGTCTGTAATTACGATGGACTTTAAGAGAAAAGGGTACCGGGGGTTCTCTCCATACAAACGTAGTCGACTGTTTTATCCCTGGATAATGACACATGAGCAAATATTTTTGTTGCATAAAACGTCTACCACTACAAGTGTTTTTTAAATCTTAATTTCTATGATAATTAGGAAATGAAAAAACATAGGGGCATAGTCATGGCAGTTATAGGTTTTATGGAATAAAAATATTTGTGCTTGTGCTAGAAGAAACAGTCGACGTTTGTATGGAGAGAACGCCGATACTCTTTCAACTTAAACAGAAGCATGACCCTACAAAACAAAACATTCTAATAATATCAATTTACAGTGTGTCTGCATTTTTGTAACCTGATTGTTCAGTCTCTACTAAAATAACTATTATCGGAATAATTTCAATCTAATAATACATATTTGTCTAATAAATTCGTTGAAGATTCATTGAGTAAAAAAGTTGAAAGATTGTTTACTTCAACTCAAGCAGAACCTAAGAATCTTGCTTGACTTGAAAACGTTATAATAGTCGTAGTTCTTAAGGTCTACAATTAGTTACCTAATTAAATTCAGTGATTGTACCTAATCTACACAAATAATTTAATATTATGAACAACAAAGATTTGTTTGTTTGTAACGAATAGGTTCCGAAACTACTGGATCGATTTTAATAAAACTTGGTATGAGGATACATTGATTCATTTGAAATAACATAGGCTACTTTTTGTGCCCATATTCCAACGGGATCGAGAGTTATGCGGGTGAAACCGCGGAGCACTAATAGTTAAATTTTAAATTTTCAAAGTTAAAATTTTAGCATAATTAATTTCCGCTTGCGGATATTCTGAAATACAGGATCTTTCGAGGTCAGTCTTTGTTCTTTGAAATGGCTTTGTAAAAAAATATCAAGACATATCAACAACGCCTACCTTAAGATTACGCAATATTATTTGCCCCGAGACATCTTTATTACACCTCTAAAGATACATAAGTAAAAGTAAACATAAATCCCGGAATAAATTATCTAATGTTACATTTTTATGAACACTCCCCCTCACTATTGCTTGCCTATAAACTTTGTATCATTTGGACATTTTGGGAAGTAATCATTTTAGGAATTAGACTGTTGACGCGAGCATATTCTCGCCAACCAAACCGTCACTCCGTACCTCCCTACTGCGGTGGCCAGCGCGCGGCCCCCGCCCGCGTCCCGCTTCTTTACTGTAGCCTGCTCCCGCGCACTTCTTTGATTCACCTACTACGAGCACCTTACAGTGCGTCTCGCTCATGCAACCTTTTTTTACTTTAATTAATCCTGTTCACATATTTTGTCGGCTGAACTATTAAACCTTTAACTACAGTCCACTCTCTTCTTTACCACCTTCTACACGCCGAGGCTTCAACATAGACATTCTATTCAATTCAGTTATTTCATACTAGCGACCTGCCCCGGCTTCGCTGGGCTATATTATTGTCAGCTTCACTAATTATTAGAGCTTATTATTACAATCTACATAATATTATAATTGTATTTTACATTATTATTTATGATTTATATTACATTTGTTTATAATTTAATGATTGGGAATTTTGTGACTCAATGCTGTGGCAACACTGTCATGGCGGTTGGCTGGTCATTCGATGTTTGAAGTTCAGAGTGCGAAGTGTTTCGCAGTATTGAGAATAAAAACGCATGTAAGTACTTGCAAATATTGTTACTGATAGTTATAAGTAGATTAATAAGATGAACGATTATGTTGCAAAGTCCAAGTTTACGGAATATACAATAATATTAGCATGATTTACTTGTTTAATTTCTATATTTTATAAGATCCTTAAACCCGACATTCTGACAAACTCAGAAGTAGGATAAATGGACATTAAATTGAAAGAAAAAAAAGTTTTTAGGATAATTGTATACTGTGGGATAAACGAATATCAAACACAAAATCTTTTTTTTTTCCCCTTCACTTGTGGGTAGATTATTTTTTTAAAATATGTTTGTCATAAAGCCCAAGTGCAACTAACAATCGCGATAACGAAGATTTTAGACGAAATTGCCTACTGAAGATATAAGTAGGTACTTAGTTAACCGCAAATAAAAGATCAAACTGCGCATAGGTATGTAATTTCATGTTACAGATCGAAAATGAATAATCCAACATCTCCATCCCGAGAGCGATCGACTTCACAACTAGCAGTTGATGATGCTGATCGATCTCGAGCGATCAGTCCAATAATTGAACCACGAAATTCAATTCGCCGCGTCCTACGGACGCCCAGTGGCGCGCGGGATGATGTGCTACGCGATTATGGCGCCACTGATGGGTCGCGCATTCACCGCACCACCACCGCCACGTCGTCACCTAGCCGTTGTCAAGTAGTACCTCAGGACCACGGCAATGAGGCGCCCGCGCTGTACGATCGTGGTGGTGAAGGGCCATGCTCGAGTAACCGACAACGTATGGAGCGTCCTCGCAGCCATCGCGAGGAGCACTCGCGAAACCGCAGCGTAGTGCGCTCGCGTAGTCGTCGCGTGGAGCATTCGCGCGACCTACACGCTGAACGCTCTCGTGACCGCAGCGCAGTGCATTCGAGCAGTCATCGCGACGACCCCAGGCGTGACCTTCACGCTGAGCGCTCGCACAGCCGTCGCGAGGAACAGTCGCACGGCCTTCTCGCCGAGTGCTCTCGTGACCTTCACGCTGAGCGCTCGCGCAGCCGTCGCGAGGAACAGTCGCACGGCCTTCTCGCTGAGTGCTCTCGCGACCGCAGCGCAGGGCGCTCGCGCAGAAGTCGCGCAGGGCGCTCGCGCAGCCGCCGCGCAGTGCGTTCGAGCAGTCATCGCAACGACCCCTCGCGTGACCTTCACGCTGAGCGCTCCCGCAGCCGTCGCGAGGACCAGTCGCATGGCCTTCTCGCTGAACGCCCTCGCGACCGCAACGTAGAGCGCTTGAGCGGCCGTTGCGAGGACCCCTCGCGTGACCTTCACGCTGAGCGCTCCCGCAGCCGTCGCGACAACCAGTCGCACGGCCTTCTCGTTGAACGCTCTCGCGACCGCAGCGCAGGGCGCTCGCGCAGTAGTCGCGTAGGGCGCTCGCGCAGTCGTCGCATGGGGCGCTCGCGCAGCCGCTGCGCTGTGCGCTCGCACGGTCGTCGCGTGAGCCGTTCGCACCGTCGTCGTCGCGTGGGCCGCTCGCGCAGCCGCCGTGTTGAGCGCTCGCGCAGCCAGCGTAGAGAGCGCTCTCGCAGTCCTCGCGCGGGGCGCTCTCGCAGTCGTCGCATGGGGCGTTCTCGCAGCCGCCGCACGGACTCGCGCAGTCTACACGTCAAGTCAACGTGCAAACGTAGTAACCAACAAACCGATGGAAGTAACAGGTCGTATAAATATGATTTAAATTGCATTTCTCAAATCGTTCAAACCCTAAATGCCATAAACCAAAATGATTCTCTTGCAAAATTAGGGCAGAACGCTATCCCAGAATTTCACCCGGAACGTAGGGAGCAAACGATGCTAATGTGGCTGCACAAAGTGAATGAATGTGCCAATATTTACGGATGGACGGAGAAACAAGTCATTCACTTTGCGTTGCCGAAACTCCGTGGAGTGTCCCAGCGGTGGTATGAAGGGTTGTCATCTGTTCTTTTCACATGGGTAGAATGGCAAGAAAAACTTCTTTCTGCGTTCCCATCAGAAGAAAATTACGGACAAATGCTTGGCGATATGTTGGCTAAACGTGCCCGATTTAGTGATTCTCTCGAAGATTATTACTACGAGAAAATCAATTTAATAAATAGATGTGGTATTGTAGGTTCCAAGGCCGTTGAGTGTGTTCTGCATGGCATCGACGATAGATCGGTTAGGTTAGGAGCAGAAGCCGTTAAATTCGACGATCCTAACAAATTGTTATCATACCTACGTAATGTTCGTAATGTCAGACCTCTAAATGACCGTAAGGGCAACAGAATACAAGTTCATAGAAATCAAGTTATTAATTCGCAAGTGACCAATGAGACACAACGTAATATTGCTAAACCGTTCCGTTGTTTAAACTGCAAACAGGAAGGTCATGCATATCTGAACTGTCCGCAACCGCGGAAAGTTTGTAGTAAATGCAAGAAGATAGGACATGAGACTGAAAATTGTTACTCGAAAGTACCAGCTACAATAGAAAAGTCTGTGTTAAATGTTTCTAACGATAATCCTAGTTTCGAGTCTAGTAAATTAGGTAGTTCACAACTCAATCAGAAATATTTTAAACAAGCTAAAGTAAATGGCGTTGATATAGAGGCATTCATCGATTTTGGGAGTGAATGCTCCATGATAAAAAAATCAGAGTTTTTAAAAATTAATGCCGCGTTGGACACAACTAGCTTACCTATTCTTAGGGGGTTTGGGAATTCCGTTGTGATTCCAATTGGAAAATGTTACGTTTCTATAAATGTAGATGGTGTGGCAGCTGATATAGACCTCCTTGTAGTCCCTGATCACGTCATGCACGTTTCTCTAATGATTGGCCAAACCTTTACCGAACAATCACATGTAGTCATTACGAAAACTTGTAATAGTCTCGAAATATCAACCCTCGACTTGTATGAACATTTAAATAGTAAGGTCAAGATTTTTTGTGAAGATGATAAGGAAGTGTCTGGTCTATCTATCATTGATGTTTATACTGATATAGCTAGTTTTGAAGGGGAGGTGTACATAGAAGGTAGTTTACGATATAAAGATGGCGTCCAGTATTGTACTTTATCTGGTTTATACTACTTGTGTCAAGGTAAAGGTCAAATAGTTGTTACTTGTAACCCGTCAAATAGATTACTGCTTAGCAAGAATTTTCTTATTGCTCGTGGCAAAATAGCCCATGAAGAAATAACCTCACAGGTTCTTAATGTAACAGTAGGTTCTGATGTCGACGTAAAATGTATAACGGAATTGGATGTTAATATTGATGATGAGCTAACTAATGAAGAAAAACGGCAATTATTAGGTTTACTAAATAATTTTAAATCTTGTTTTGCGTTTAATCTTTCTCAATTGGGTAGTACAACGGCCGGGATGATGAAGATAGAGTTGGACGATGATCGGCCAGTGGTTTACAGACCGTATAGGTTAGCTATAAAAGAAAAGGAGATAGTTAGGGACATGATTACAGAACTGTTAGACCACGATATCATACGGCCGTCTACGTCATCTTATGCGAGTCCAATAGTCCTAGTCAGGAAGAAAACTGGCGAGATGCGTCTCTGTATAGATTATAGAGCTCTCAATAAGAAAACTATCAGAGAGAATTATCCAATGCCTCTAATAGACGACCAGTTAGATGTACTGTCCGGTAATAAATTTTACACTACATTAGATCTCACATCCGGTTACTATCAGGTGCCCATTCGGGAGGAGGATAAGTATAAAACAGCTTTTGTCACTCCCGAGGGACACTACGAGTTTAACCGGATGCCATTCGGACTCGCCAATGCACCTGCTACCTTTCAGAGGTTAATGAATGGTGTTTTAGGTTCTACTGGTCAAGGTGATGCTCTAGCTTATTTAGATGATGTGATTATTCCATCTAGAACTATAAGTGAAGGTATGACTAAGTTACGAAAAATACTGACTTTGTTTAGAGATGCGGGACTTTCTTTAAAGCCCTCAAAATGTTTCTTTTTCAAGCAAACTATAGATTACCTAGGATTTGAGATAACGGAAAACGGAATACGACCTGGTTCAAGGAAGGTTGAAGCTGTCGAACGATTCCCTACTCCCCAAAACCAACATAACGTTAGACAATTTTTAGGACTAGCCAGTTTTTTTCGTCGATTTGTGCCTAAATTCTCTATTGTAGCTAAGCCGCTTACGCATTTACTAAAAAAAAACGTTACTTGGATTTGGGGAGTTGAGCAAGACATTGCGTTTAAATCTTTAAAGGAAGCTCTAGCTCAAAAACCAACTCTAGCATTGTACAATCCTAGGTCAGAAACAGAATTGCATACCGATGCATGCAGGATAGGAGTTGGTGGTATTCTGTTACAGAAGGATGAAAACCAAGTACTTAGACCGGTCGCTTACTTTAGCCGTCAAACCACCCCTGAAGAGCAAAATTACTCGTCTTATGACCTAGAAACGTTAGCCGTCGTTTGTGCTCTTCAGAAGTTTCGAGTCTATCTGATCGGTGTTCACTTTAAAATAGTCACTGATTGCAATTCGTTGAAAGCCACACTTCAAAAAAAAGACATGCTTCCTCGCGTTGCTCGGTGGTGGGAACAAATTCAAGAATATAATTTTTCAATTGAGTATAGGCCCGGTACTCAAATGGCGCACGTAGATGCACTTAGCCGCAACCCTATCTCTAGTCCAGAGTATCTTAATGTTTTTACCGTCACTGACACTAATTGGCTCACCACCGTTCAAATTGCAGACGAAGACATTCAAAGAATAATAGGAATTCTTAAGAATCCCGAATTTGATGATTTGGTTGATATAAGGTCGAATTTCAAAGTTAAAAGTGACAAATTATTTCGCATAACGCCAGATGGAGATCGTTGGGTTGTACCAAAGGGTGTAAGGTGGCAGGTGGTTAAGCAAAACCACGATGACATCGGACACTTTGGTTTTGAGAAAACTTTGGAAAAAATTAAGTCCAGCTATTGGTTCTCGAAAATGCGTCATTATGTAAAAAAATACGTCAAATCCTGTTTGGAGTGCACTTATTCCAAGTCTAGTGCAGGTAAAAAGCCGGGTTTCTTACACCCTATCCCCAAAGTTGCTGCACCCTTTGATACACTCCATCTGGATCACACAGGACCGTTTGTTCGCAGTAGTAAAGGGAATATGTATATTTTAGTTATTATCGATGCTTTTACTCGTTATATTTATTTGAAACCTGTGCGAAATACCAAATCTCAGACATCCATAAAGGTACTTAGGGAATACTTCGGCGTTTTTGGGGTACCTGGGAGAATAATCTCCGATAGGGGCACTTCTTTCACAAGTGATAGTTTTAAAAGGTTTATGAGTGATAAGGGCATTAAACATGTATTGAATGCCGTTGCATCCCCCAGGGCAAACGGGCAGGTGGAACGGTACAACAAAATAGTGATAGATGCCCTAACAGCTAAAACTATCGGTACAGCTGAAAATAAGTGGGACGACCACCTGCCTGAAGTGCAATGGGGTATGAACAACACATTTAATAAAGGAATAAATAGGACGCCCGCGGAAGCCTTGTTCGGTAGACGATTAACAGGATCTAGTGAAGGAAAAATAATTTCCGAAATAGAAGAAGACGTAACTAGAACTAATGATAGTCAAGATATAACTGAGATTAGAGATGAAATAAGTTTACATATTGCGGATAGGCAAAACAAGGAGAAAGCTAATTTTGACAAGAAACGTTGTAAACCGATTTCTTTTCGAGTTGGAGACTTAGTCAGAGTTGAAAGACAAGTACCGTCTACCGGACAAAGCCGAAAGCTAATACCGAAGTTCCAAGGTCCCTATAGAATTGCTAAAGTCTTAGATAACGATAGGTTTCAGATAGAAGATACCCCCCTTACTAAGAAAGGTAACAAAATTTATTCGACAGTAGTAGCCGTGGATAAGATTAAGCCGTGGTTAAGTTTCGACAGGCCACACGACGATGACAACGAATCAGTCTCATCGCCGCGTGGATCTGATAAAACTGAAGTTAGTGATTGAGATGGTCGATTTACATTATTTGTTTTATTTTTCTGATAAACTGATTATATTATTAATTATTTTGCAGCATTGATCGGACGGAATGGTCCTACCTAACTTATTATTTAGTGGACGGAATGGTCCCAATTGGTATTTAAAATTATGTTATATTTCCTCATTGTTAATCTTATAAAATCTATTTGCAGTATTGATTGGACGGAATGGTCCTACTTAATTTATTATTTAATGGACGGAATGGTCTCTATTTTAGGACGGAATGGTCCCTATTTTATTATTTATTGGACGGAATGGTCCTAATTTAGTATAAAATGGACGGAATGGTCCTAATTTAGAATTGGATGGACGGAATGGTCCTAATTTAGTATAAAATGGACGGAATGGTCCTAATTTAGAATAGTATGGACGGAATGGTCCCAATTTAGTATTTATTGGACGGAATGGTCCCAATTTAATATTTAATTGTTCTATGTTTAACGAAATTAAGTTAGTAAATAAGAGTCTAACTTTTGTTATTGTTTCGATTGAAGGTAGTTTTTGTAGTGAGATCATTGATTTTAATTTACTAGAAAATAGATGTTAAAATAGTTCCGAAACAGCTTTGTATTTGTTAATACCTAGTTATGTACAATGATAATAGTTGCTTTGTTTATAGTTAAATAGAGCATGAGGTCATGCTTTGTATAGGAAGGCC
Source organism: Idaea straminata (assembly GCA_951213275.1). Taxonomy (NCBI): domain Eukaryota; kingdom Metazoa; phylum Arthropoda; class Insecta; order Lepidoptera; family Geometridae; genus Idaea; species Idaea straminata. Next base: position 4,250,934 of record OX577862.1, read on the forward strand.
GAGTGTCAGCTTCACTAATTATTAGAGCTTATTATTACAATCTACATAATATTATAATTGTATTTTACATTATTATTTATGATTTATATTACATTTGTTTATAATTTAATGATTGGGAATTTTGTGACTCAATGCTGTGGCAACACTGTCATGGCGGTTGGCTGGTCATTCGATGTTTGAAGTTCAGAGTGCGAAGTGTTTCGCAGTATTGAGAATAAAAACGCATGTAAGTACTTGCAAATATTGTTACTGATAGTTATAAGTAGATTAATAAGATGAACGATTATGTTGCAAAGTCCAAGTTTACGGAATATACAATAATATTAGCATGATTTACTTGTTTAATTTCTATATTTTATAAGATCCTTAAACCCGACATTCTGACATTATGCATTTATTATACATATCAACCTTCCTCTTGAATCACTCTATCTATTAAAAAAACCACATCAAAATCCGTTGCGTAGTATTCAAGATCTAAGCATACATAGGGACAGACAGCGAAAAGCGACTTTGTTTTAAACTGTGTAATGATATAGAATGCATAATATAAAACATTAAAACAACACACTCCATTATAAACAATAGAAATCTTTTATTAGTAAATTAAATCATACTACAGTCAGATTGGTTTGTCGTATCATTTCATCAGTTCTTAGCTTCAGATGTTGCTAATTTAGCAAACGTTACAAAACGAATTATCCTAATTAACAACAGTGTTCCATATTTTATAATCAAAGGGGCATGGTCATTGCAGTTATAGGCCTAATGGCACAAAACGATTTGCTCTAGTGGCTTTATCCAGGGAGGAAACAGTATGGAGAGAGTGCCGGTATACCCTTTCCTCTTATGAGGAAATGTACCCGGTCGCTTCTCCATACAATGATGCCACTAGAGCAAATCTTTTTGTGCTATAAGACCTGTAATTTCCATGACCATGCCTCTATAAATAGAAATTAAGATTTTAAAAACAAAAAAATAGGGGCATGGTCATGGCAGTTACAAAAATATTTGCTCTAGTGGCATTATCCAGGGAGGAAACAGTGTATGGAGAAGCGACCGGGTACCTTTCCTCTTAAGTAGGTATGTTCTGTATATCACCCCCATCGTACGTCAACGATTATTCCTCTGTTAAATTGTGGGTACTTTGTTACAAAACAACCTACTTTTATGTCTAAAGAAAAATATTTTTTATCTCCCTCCACCAAACGGATCATTATTCAAGACGTTTCCGCCTCAAGCAATGGGTGTGGATTATGTCCTTATACATTTTGGAGTTAAATATTGGACCCATATTGTCAGGTGGCGTGAAAATATTATTTACTGCATCGTAAAAGAACATTGGATAAATGTATGTTATGGGAACAATTCCGAAAATTGTATTGCTGTATTTATGTTAGAAAAATGTGTTTTTATTTTTTGAAGACTGACATTATAGTTCAAATTTATAAATTACATTATTTTTTTAGAATGGCTGGCTTGAGATTGAGCTTAAACACATTTCGCTAAATTATAGCACTTAACGGGTATAATCTAAAATTGAATTCTATTTTTATAAACACAAGGTCGATATTATTTAATCAGTTTTACAATTTGACAGATTGCTAATCATGTGGTCCTAAACGCTTTTTAGTTTTGCTGTACAAGTCAACTTTAATCACATTATAGTACGAATTTTAAATTTCCAAGGAAAGTATTTAAAACTCGTGTCGTGTATATAAAACAATGTAAAAAGTACAAATATACAGTTCTTTCAAAGTTTTGAAGACGGAATCGTCCCCATTTCTTTGGAATTTCTAACTAAATTGTACAATCAACGTTCAAAAGTAAACCGGCACCGTAACGTTTACAATCCTCTGCAGCACTATTTAAACATTATTACTATGTATTATAAGTATATATTTACAAAAGAAAAGTATATAAGTAGTATATCCGTTGTCACGACACAAGTCTAGTTACTTAGCTTGGGGCTAGATGGCGATGTGTGGAATATCCTGCAATATTTATTTTATTTATTTATTTATTACAACGTAACCTGTAAATCGATCCCACGTCGGTTGGTGTAGCGGGTGGCGGCTAATACCACTTGGCCAACTAAAATCATAGCTAACATGTTGAAAAAAATAATCACACTGAGTACTTAATTCAAGTATTTATGTTTGTGTAACGTCTATTATAAGAAGGTCATAAGTCCAATACTTGTTGATAGTATTATGGTAGCAAACCGATAGTGTACTTATGACGCATACTGTACCCACTTTTTTTTAGCTACTTACTTCTTCTTTCGAAACGCAAAATAAAGGCTCGTGAAAAATGAGTCACGTCTAACAGCTTAATATGAATACTAAGCAAATACTTCAGGATAACGACAGCTGTAACGACGAAATTTCCTTTACATTCAAAACTTTTGACGACCCGGTTGGCACAATGCTCTCCATGCCGGACTGCCAAACACAGGGTTGCGGGTTCGATTCCCGCTTCAGACAAGTTAAATACTTGCTTAGATATTTGTCTCTGGTCTGGTCTTTTCTATGTATTATAAGTAAATATTTACAAAAAGAAAAGTATATAAGTGGTATATCCGTTGTCTAGCACCCAAAATACAAGTCTAGTTACTTAGCTTGGTGCTAAATGGCTATGTGTGGAATGTCCGGCAATATTTATTTATTTATTTATTTACTTAAGTTTTGAAAATAATAATTGAGACCTTTAAAATCAGTGGACGAACACCCGCGAGCGACGCAGAAGGTTGGAGGTTCGATTCCTATAATTATTCTAAACAAACATTTTCGTATGTATTTATTTGTCCTTTATTTCAAGTTCTTGTGATCGTCGTTTATTTTTCTCTTCCATTTAAGATTGTAAGCCTTCTTTCCTTTTTTTAGACTTTCTAATTCATTTATGACAATTTAAAACAAAAAAATATATGTCAAAATTACATATTACAAGGATTACAAAACACGAAATTAACAAAAATAAAAAGAATAAGAAATAATTCAAATGTATATATTTATTTATAAACGTATGTATTTGTTTCTAGTCTAGGTGTTTCTGTAGGTATGTATTCTCAAATTTTATCAAGTACTCATATTTACAAAAATAAGTATTCTACCTGTTATATAACACAAGCCTAGTTGCTTAGCTTTTGGCTAGATTACGCTGTGTAAAATGTCCAGCAATATAAATTTATTTATTTTATTTTTCGATCGAGTAACATCGTCGTTACTATAAAATTTATATTCGAAACTTTGTATGTATGTATGTATGTATGTATGTATGTGGGCTTTTTTCCGCAACTAGACTCTTTTTAATTGGGTCCTTTTTTGCGTGAGGATGGAGTAGGCTTGCCTAGCACCTACTACCCTCTCAGCTTAGTCGACCAATTCCAAAGGAAAGAACTTCTCAATACTTCTGGAGCCAACTAAGCCGCGGGTTTCATCACGATGTTTTCCTTCACCGTAAGAGCAATGTCAGTTAGCGCACATAAATTTTTCTTAAGAAAAATCCATTGGTGCACGGCCGGCTGAGATTCGAACCCACGACCTTCAGAATGAAAGTCGAGGTATCTACTACTAAGCCAACACCGCTCATTCGAAACTTTATTTTTTTATTGTTTCTTTGAAGACAAACTTTTATAACACACAATGGACAATAATTTGATACCAAAGCTTCGAATTTCCGTAAACTAACGAACGATATTGACATTTCAGAAGGAAAAAAATATTTTCTAGATAATGATGGTCGGTGTTTTTCCTATTTCTGATTTTCATAATATACGTCAAAGAAAATACAATCTTATGTATTTCATCAAATTGAAAACCGATATTGGTTCAGTACAAAGTGGGTGATAACGCCCCGTCGTCGTGGGCACTGCAGGCTTAGAGGGGTGCGGTTGTTGAAGCCTCGGCGTGGAGAAGGTGGTAAAGAAGAGAGTGGACTGTAGTTTAAAGGGTTTAATAGTTCAGCCGACAAAATATGTGAACAGGATTAATTAATAGTAAAAATGGTTGTGAGCAAGACGCACGGTAGGTCGCTCGTAGTAGGTGAATCAATGAAGTGCGCGGGCGCAGGCTACGGTGAGGAAGCGGGACGCGGGCGGGGTCCGCGCGCTGGCCACCGCAGTAGGGAGGTACGGAGTACCGGTTTGGTTAGCGAGAATATGCTCGCGTCAACAGCGGTAAAAGGGCCCAGATAAAAGGGGGGAGTCTAATTTAGAAGGGGTGATGGCTAATTTGTAATTTCATCTACTAATTAGTCTATTTAAAAATTTATTGAAATTTAAACCTGCCTACTACACAATATCGATTATTTAGTTAAATTTTTGATTGATCGATACTTCTGCCTAGTTTAGAATGTAAGCTCCAGAAAAGCTGACTTACTCTCGAGCTATCTCAATGTCTGATTTCAATCTCAATCGAAAAATTGATTTGCACGACCAATGTCAAAAAAAAGAAAAATATCCAAAGCCAAAGTTCAAAAGTTATACAGTCCCATTTGTCAAATGGCACTCTTAAAAACAAGAGCAGTGCCACATTGGCATCGAATTGCTTGGAATTTTTGTTGAACCAAATGCCATTGAGATCGGGTTACGGGATTGAGAAACGGCACTCTTGCTTGACGGTAGTTTGACAGCTGAATATTGCATTCGGATCGTGTTTGTATTATGAATTATTGTCACAATTACGAAAGTGTAACTTTGTTGGAATTGATTAACTTTCAAGGAAAGAAGCACATAAAATGGCTCGCTTGTTATTACAAAATGTTATAGTCCGTGAAGCTGCAAGGATGGGTTTACGCCAAAGGCGTAATTTTCGTCGGATTGCCCATCTTCTTCTTCTTCTCGTATAGTGTCCTATTGTTAGAGTTTTCAGATCGCTTTATTAAGGCCTCTAACTTGACTTAACGACTGCTACTAGAGGCGGCAACCGAGACCACCGGCTTAACGTGCCTTCCGAAGCACGGAGGAGCTCACGAAAACACATTTTTGCCACACTACTAATTGGCCACCCATCGAAGTAATGACCGCGCCAGGAGTCGCTTAACCCGCACGACTGTAAACGATCAACGTGCGTCGCTTGGCTGTGAGCCTCCTCATTGTCCTTTACGCCGATAAAGCCTTTAGCTATGACTTAAGACTAATTTGAGGCAAAATTATCGCATCAATAAGACTATGTTTCATGAATTCTACCAAGAATTAGATCCCTAGTTACAACAAGAAGCGATATATAAGCTCAAAATACAAGGTAATCATTTTAACATTGTATATTGGACATTGTTACGGTAGGCGCTACAGTTCCTATAGTTCCTTGTTCAGTCCACCTACCCCATCCATCACATTAATTGTAGTAAAATCTACGGTTAAGTAGGTACAATAATTATTCATCATCAGTATTTTTTCTTTGACTTCAATTGCACCTTAATCATCTCACAACTAAATTCACAAGAATCGCATAAAAATAGAATCGAGCATCTCTTGACCTCAACACGTAGAAACTGCAAATGAAAGCTCAAGCAACTTTGAGAAACGAAATCAACTCTTATTTATATTAGGGTTCAATCCGAAAAATCCGGACCCTATCGACGGAACCATCACTTTACTTTATTCAAATTTGGAGACCTTAAAAGTGCGAAACTTATCTTTTCGTTTAGAAATCGGATCTCGGTCGTTATCCTCGGTTTGTTATGCAAATAGCGATTCCCTTTCCGATTCGCTAGGTTCCTCTTTGTGATTATTTGTCGTTTTCAATTGAACGAGTGAATCTTGGTTGACACTTCACTTGTTCGTTCTTTCATCTTTGATAATGCTCCTGAATGATTATACGGCGAGGAGATCACAAATCGAAAAAGAACAATACTTCGTTTTTGAAGTGAAAACTTCTTTAGCGGCGTTGAGCACTTTTTCTGTAATGGGTATAGAATCTTAAACTCGCGTCAGGACACGTGACCTGATCGAAAAAGCGTAAGACGGATGGAGAGTAGACAGCTATCCCCTCTCTACGGCGCCGTGCGCGGGGTTGTAACACGGCCGCTCGCATTCATTTATGCGTTGAACTCGAATGACTCGGAGGTCACGCGCACAGCGGGCACAGCTGATACCGCGCGCGTGTGTGCGTGGAACGAGCTCGCGGCTATGTCAGTGTGGGTGAGCGCTTGGGCATGCATTGCATTTCTGTAACTTAAAATGCGTAATTTGTTAAGAAAATTTAAAAATTTTGGTAATGTTTGTTTGGAAGAAAATTTTGTGTTAACGCTTAGAATTCGATTTTGCAAAAAAGTTGAAAAAAAAATGGACACTTTGACCTTCAATATCTCCAGAACCTGGGGTTTCCCAGGTATTGTCTAGAAGAAAAAAATGATCCCAATGATGGGCAGAATATGTGGTTTTCGTTTTCGTTAAGGGTCTTTTTACACCCTTTAGATACATATGAACTTACATAGTATAAATGTAATATTTGTAATATGTTTATACTTTATAGCATTAACCTATATTTTCATAACATCACAATAAGCACATGTGCGGTGTAGGTTTACCAAACAAATAATTTCGAATGAAAATAAATGAAATAAAATGATAATAAATAATCTCCGTTTTTCAGAGAAAGAAAAGAAAAAAAAATTATGGATGAAAGTTGATTTTTCGGAGAGATAAACTTTTTAATGTAAAATAATTGTAATAGTTTTAAAGTGTTAAATTTTTAATGTAATATAAATTGTCATGTTTGTGTACGATAGCGCAATAAATGAATATTGTATTCTACCACATAAATGATAGTACTTTTATACTGATAAAGCAATTGGTGCAAAATTATTCCCTAACCATTCCAAAATATCAAACATGCTCAACGTTAATAATCAAGTTTTCACTTCTGCCGGCACTCCCGGAGTGCAACCCGTTTTTTTTTTAACTATAATACAGGGTTATTGGTAATTATAATAGCAAGCCGTTGAGGTCTACTTCTGTGCACCTAAACAAACAGCTTTTGTTCTACGACTTTTGGAAATTCGAATAAAAATGAAAATATTGAGGTTATATAAATTCCAAAAACCGCTGATTTTTTCAACTTTAGATTTTTTACTTTTGACTTGACAAAGGTAAAAAGGGTACCTTTGTCAAGTCAAAAGTAAAAAAAAAAAATGTTTGGGGGAACGAAATTGATAATCTAGCCAATTTGGGGGATAACAGTTATGGCATCAAAATACATTGTTTTGTAAACTGTTGTTGTTTTTTTACTTTTGCCAATGCCACGAAGATTCCTTCTATCCCCTATGTTGGGGGATAGAATTAAACATTGTTTTTTTACTTTTGCCAATGCCACGAAGATTCTCACTATCCCCTTTTTTGGGGGATAGAATATAGGGGATAGGGGGATACTTCAACTTACACCGAAACATAAAAACAAACCCACTATTAAATAAGTTTTATTTGAAACTAAACCAAAATGACTTCGTTTCTCACTTCACAAAAGTCAACAGTACAAAATTGTAAATATTTATCTACATATCACAATATATTAAGAATTTTTCATTTATATTTATGAAACAGTATATTTTCATTACTTAGCTTCGTTCCACGAAAATATACGGACACAACTGGGAGAGTCGTAAAAGCTACTAGATTTTCGTAGTTTACGTATACAAAATGGGACAAATACACAAGTACTTCTGTCATAACTTCGTTTTAGCCTAGTTGAATACACTTTGTGAAGTAAAATAACTTATACTAATGTAGCCAACCTTAAAAGTAACCAATACAGAAGCAACTAATATACTATAACTTCAAACATCAATTTATTATACAGGGTTATTTTTTAATTATACTAGCAAGCCGTTAAGGGCTACTTCTGTACAAACAACTTTTGATCTACGATTTTTGGATTTATCTGAAAATCAGCTGTTCCATACACGGCGAGGTCATTAACCTTAAAATTTTACTTATTTTTTAAGTTTTATCTACTGTACTTAGTCTGAAAGAGCTTTGTTTTAAAAAATCAGCTATTTTCGAATTTACATAACCTAAAAATTTTCATTTTCTTTCGAATTTCCAAAAGTCGTAGAGTAAAAAGTGTTTCGTTAATGTGCACAGAAATAGCCCTCAACGGCTTGTTAGTATAATTACCAATAACGCTGTGGAAAGAAAGAAAATATTTATTTAGGCAAGCACACGACACAAGACAATCAGAAATGTAGTATAACAAACTAAAAGCACTAACATGAAACAAAAGTATAAAATAAAAACGAAAAAATAAATAAAAATCGGGAATACAAAAGAAATAAAAATAAGATCTAAGGAGCCGTGTGCCTACAAAAAGGTTCTGCCTCAGCCATAGCCATAGCTGCACCACAACGTTATGCTGACACAGCCGCTGGTCTTAGTAACAATAAAAGCAAAAACCTTATTTTAAATCAATCATGGAGATGGGAGATAAAAACCGGCCAAGTGCGAATCGGGTTCGCGCACGAAGGGAAATTGTATGGGAGCACCATTTAATTTTTTTTCCTATTTGTTGTTACAGCGGCAACAGAAATAGATCATCTGTGAAAATTTCAACTGTCTAGCTATAACGGTTCATGAAATACAGCCTGGTGACAAATAGACGGACAGAAACAGACAGTGGAGTCTTAGGTATTGGCTCCCGTTTTTTCCAAATGGAAAAACAAAAGTTCGTTATAGGGTTCCGTACCCATTTGGGTACGGAACTTTTGTCCAACTTTTGTCCAACCAACTTTTGAACCAACTTTTGTCGAAAAAAAAGGGAAACGGAACGGTAACTAGAAGAACCGACCCCAAGAACAGGAAAAAGGCTAGTAGAGAACGAGAGGTCGAAAACGGCTTAAAGCTAAAACCTAAGAAGGTAAGTATACTTTACGCATTAAAGATTTATCTAAACCAGGGGTTCCCAAGCTTATTTTGTCTACTGCCCACATTGAAAATAAATAATTTTTTAGGGCCCCCATTATTTGACCTACTTAAAAACAACTATAACATAAAATTAAATTAATTATTGTGAGCTATATGAGCGGAAATTAAACATTAATTCTAAACAAAACTTTTACTATAACCCGCAAGAGTTAACTTGAAACCTGAGTGCAGTAGGTAGTACACAACGCACCTATTATGCCGCGTTGCGAAAGGGGGCTAGACGGAAAAAATTAAGACCAAAAGTTGTAACGACACTTTTTGATTTTATTACAATTCCTTCACTAATTAATCGAAAGAAACTTCATTCCATCCGAGTGTCCCTTGACACTTAATAAATAAAATAAATAAATTTTATTTACCAAGAAACCTTACAATAATTATTACATCACAGATTCGCCACACTAGGCAAAGCCTGTCCTGTGGGGGAAGTATCCCTAACTACAGTATGTAGGTATTTACCTCTCAAGTTTTTTTTTGGCACCCCTTTAGGCCTGCAGCGCCCACAACGGGGCGTTATCGCTCACTTTGGGAATGGCTGATAAACCATCGATATATAAGACCTAACCCAAATAGGTAAGTATTTTCAGAATATCAATAAATTACAACACTTCAAACGAAATACCTACTTTTATGGAAAGCATTAACCTTTTTTATTGATAAAAATATCGTTTACCAATTCAGAAATGCTTTAGGTAGTCTATAAAAGTGTTTTACTTTCTCCAAACGTCATGACTCGTCATGACTAGTAGAATGACGCAAGAGCCGTAGGACGTGCCAGTAATTGACGATTCACTATGATTTTCTTAAGAGGAAAGGGTTACCGGGGGCTAGATATCCATACATGTGTTATTTTCCTTTTACTTTGTTCCTGTTATTTTTGTTTTTTAAATCTTAATTTCTATGATAATTAGAAACTGAAAAAAAAAAAACAAAACATAGGGGCATAGTAATGGCGGTTATAGGAAATATTTGTGCTAGTGTCATTATCCAGAGAGGAAACAATCGACTACGTTTGTATGGAGAGAGCGCCCGGTACTCTTTCCTCTTAATATGTACTCATTACATGCTTACATTTGCGCGACCAATTGTTACAATTTGTGTAAAGCTTTAAATGAACTGAAACATTACACTTAAAGAGCGTCGATATTTTTTAACATCAGCCTACGCATCGCGTATCTTCTAGAGAATTTTAACACCCTATTACGATTGTATTGAAACCTAAAAAATGCTCGTAAAATAACAAACGACCGTGAACTCAAAATGCTGTAAATTGTTGAATCTGATTCAATGCAAGGATGAAAACGCGATGTTTGGAAAATAAAAAGTGTCATCCTACTAATCTTATATATAAAAATTAATCCTTATTTTCCTTGGTCACGGCATCACGTGTGAATAGCTGGACCGATTTCGGTAATTCTTTTTTTGTTGCGTTTGTTATTGTCAGGAGAAGGTTCTTATGAAACCGCGGGGCGCAGCTAGTTTTATTGTAAATTCTGGAATATCTAATCTTTCTGATGCTTCGGCCGTCTATAGAACCAAAGTTTCGGAACTGGTTCCGTACGAGCCTTTTAATTTACTTGTATGGAACTCGTCCCGATCGAGGATTTTAATTTTGTTGTATTCAGACAGTTATATGAATCTTGTTTTAAATGTCTTACAAAAGTTGCGTAATTTCCGGTCCCTGTTACTTTACTTAAAGGTCTAAAAACATAAAATTTTGCACAAGGGTAAAATTTCATGTTTTTAACTTAATTATTTCGACTGCTGTTTTTGAAGAACTGGTAACATTGAATGAAACGAAGGTCGGGTTGAAAAAGTTTTTAATACACTGCCATAGTCTTCCTACCTTCACTCGTGTTTATTTGGGGGTCTTTGAGACACGAGCGTAAAGGTATCTCCTAGGAAAACGTGCTACATCTTAGACCGCATCGTCACATACCATCGTGTGAGATAGTGGCTGACCTATTTATTTTTTTAATATGGCTTCGCACGAATTGTACATTTAGCCAGTGTCAAGTTATATATTTTGCATCAAATTATGACCCGATTTTTCATAAATCGGGCCTAAAGTGTTTCAATACAGTCAAAGTCGTCATAGTCCGTCAAGTCCGGGGCTATAGTAAAGCGGTGGCAAATTTACCATAACCTTAAAAGGAGATTTGGAGGCAACGAGAAAACTTCATGTTTGACACTGATTTTTACTTTCACTACACTTGTGCACTTTCACAGAACTAAATTGAATAACATTCCACCAGAATTATACAAATCAACTCGGGTTACAACTAAGTTTGATGAAAATAAAACTGCAGCACGACATGTTGTTAAGTCGTTCCCGCCATAAACCGGCTGACCTATTTACAATAACAAAAGAAAAATTTGCAAAAAAAAATCGGGCTACGTTAAAATCGTGATATACTGTACTAAAAACTACAGTAATAAACTATACTAAATTGAGTACCTACAGTAGTTTAAAGGTACCCAAACTAAACAAGTTTCATCAAAAAAAAGTCTAAGACATAAAACTAGAAAGACTATTATTATACTGTGCAGTTTAAATAAACTTTCTAGACTTAAACTATCATCAAAGGTCATTAGACATCGTTTATGATATCAAAGATTCAAAAAATTTGCATTCTAGGTTTTTTGTTAGTAAATTATTTGAGGCGTACGAGGGCGGCACTGAAAATTTCGGGAATCAAGGAAGTGACACAACATTACTATTTAAAAATGTATTAATTGCTTTTCGAAGTATTCTCCGCGAAATTTGACACATTTTTCCATACGATGGAACCAATCATTAAAGCAACCATTCCATTCGGAAGTTGGGGTCTCCAAAATGACCGTTTTGTAGGCGTCCACAGCTTCTTCAGGTGATGAAAATCTCTGACCACGCAATTTATTCTTTATTTTAGGGCAAGTATAGAAATCATTAGGGCTTAGGTCGGGGCTGTACGGCGGATGGTCTAATAATTCTGAGTTTTCTTGCTCTAAAAACTCTTTTGTTCTGTTCGCGGTGTGAGAACTCGCATTGTCGTGATGGAGGATGATGCGGCGGCTGCAGTTCTCTTTACGGAGTTCAGAAACGACCTGTGGCAAACAAATGCTAGCATACCATTCTGCATTAACCGTTCTTTGTCCCTCAAGAGGAATAGTCACAACATGGCCGGTTTTGGAGACAAACGTGGCCACCATTTTTTTTGCAACACTCCGTGAACGAACAATTTTTGTTGGCTTTAACTCATTTTCGAACACCCAAACTCGTGACTGGTTTTTTGTTTCGGGTTCGTACGCGTATATCCAGGATTCGTCACCTGATACGATGTTGTATACAGCATTTGAGGATCCTGCGTGGAATCTTTCGAGAGTTCTGACGCACCAAGTAACGCGAGCCACTTTTTGCGCTTCACAGAGCGAATGCGGTATCCATCGGGAAAACAACTTTTTTACACCTAATTGTTCATGCAAGATTATTTGTATTTGACTCATGCCAATGTCTAAAGTTGCCTGAATTTCGCGGTATGTTACATGTCGATCTTCCTCAATCAGCTTACGCACAGCATCAACGTTTTCTTGGGTGAGTGCAGTTTTTGGACGACCTTGACGGGGATCATCACTGAGCTTGACACGTCCACGTTGAAATTCAGCAAACCAGCGATAAATTGTGGTTTTAGATGGGGCTTCATCACCAAATGCAGAAATCATCCCGTCAACACACTGTTTTTGTGATAAACCACTTCGAAAGTCACAAAAAATCATCGCTCTTGCATTTTCTCGCGTCAATTCCATTTTCTCAACGACTAAACAAGTTTGACAAAACCTTGTGACAAGACCGAGATTATTTTTTTAAATAAATAAATGGTATTCGATTCTTAAAACCAAGGAGTTTTCAATTAAAAAGATTTAAATATGACAGGAACAGTGGAAATATTCCATTCCCGATACTTTTAGTGCAGCCTATGTAAAACTTTTTAGATAATTAACCGTTCAGATTTTCGAGTAGAGAAAATAAAAATTACAAGTAATTTACCATCCAAGTATAGTCTTACAGAATCAGTGGCGTAGCGTCGTCCGGGGCGGAGACAAAATGTGCCGCCCTTTTGAAGTCTTAAAAATAAAAATGTTGGCTATTTGCCGCCCTTTTGACGTCATAAAAATAATAATGTTAGCAATTTGCCGCCCTTTGACGTCATAAAAATAGTCATAAAAGTCATCATGTTGATGTTTGTGAGAAGAAACGTAACGATATGAAAGAATTAAGCGAAAAATATTAATTTTAAAACCATGTAAGGATGCGGGGCGACTCGTGATTTGCAAAAATTGTATTAGGCGGGAGGGACATTCAATATGTGCAAGTGGGCAAGAGCTAATTTTAAAAAAAAATAATTGTCTGACTGACCGCCAGTGACCGCACAATTTTTTTTATCCCGATTTTGCCGCCCTCCTAATAGTGACGCCCGGGGCGGTTCCCGCTCCCCGCCCCCCTCGCTACGCTACTGTACAGAAGAAAACCTTAGCTATGCCTACCTAAGAGCGGTGTTGGCTTAGTGGTAGATACCTCGACTTTCATTCTGAAGGTCGTGGGTTCGAAAGCGGCAAGCCGTGCACCAATGTATTTTTCTTAAGAAAAAATTATGTGCGCTAATTGCTTTTACGGTGAAAGAAAACATCGTGATGAAACCCGCGGTTTAGTAGTCTCCAGAAGTATTGACTAGGCTCAGAGGGTAGTAGGTGCTGGGCAAGCCTACTCCATCCTCACGCAAAAAAAGACCCAATTAAATAGGGTCTAATTGCGGAAAACAGCCCGTTCAAGTACAAGTATAGGTACCTACCTTCTGTGAGGTAGATAGTAGGCTATCCATCAACGGTTAGTATTATTATGTGATTCTTACACCACACGACCTACCAGTTAAGCTAAACAGACCTTCTCCATCCTAAGGTTGCCTGGAAGAAATCGCTTTAAGCGATAAGGTCGCCTGTTTGTACGATTTCGTATTTAATAAGCTTTCTCGTCTTTTTGTCATTTTCAATGTTTTGTGTATTGTACAAATAAAGTGTTTATTTATCTATCTTACTCCCATCGGCCCCGCTGGCTCTTCCCCGATAGGAAAAACAGTTTCATCGGCCCCGCTGAACGCCGACGCCGTCACTAGTGGGTCCGATGGCACAAATTAAGTTTCATACTAACATATAAAAATTAAGGTTCTGTTTCGTTATCAAAAAGACGAAACAGCCAACAGTAAAGGGTTTATCTCCTCTTTAATACGACAAACCTCGTAAAGCATTAGAATTGTGTTTCTTATCAGGGTGTTGTTTATTGTGTAATATTATATTTTACGACTCACATTAAGATTAATATGACCTTTTAAACAGTTATTTTATATATCGGAGTAAAGCTACTAAGATCAATATAGGTAACTAAGTACTTACTTCATAATAATTATTATCCTGGGTCTTAAAATCGGAATTGGAATTGCTTAGTGTAATAACTATTGATTATAACCAAGCAAGCGAAGCGAACATTTGATAGAGAAACATTACAAGTGGAATTCTTTTAAAATTTCAATAACCTAAGCAACTTTTGTTCTACTACTTTTGGAAATTCGAACACTTTTTGAAAATTTTGGGGTTGTTAATTATAAAATCAGCTGTTTTTGGCAACAAAGACCAATAATGTTTAGAATGTAGGTAGTCAGAAATTAAATACACAAATAAAACTCAAAGGTCATTAACCTCTAACTCATTTATGAATACCTGCATTCACAAAAAAGTGTCACGTTCCGTGAGACGCCATGATTGCATACCGTTCGCGTTGTGCCACGTCATGCGTCAAAGTAACATGACTATGACGCGTCCGTTCCCGTTAAGAAACAGAGTAAGTATTTAATAATATCGCTTCTCTGGGCTTGTGTTACAGTGACGAATAGAAATACTTATTTTAAAGGAAAAAATATATAAGTAAAATTATTAGAAAAAAAAGAAAATAAAAAGGAATACTACATTTTTCATCGTTTTCTTATAAAGTTATCACATGTGAGGAGGCTCACAGCTAAGCTAAGCTCGCTGATCGTTTACGGTCGTGCGGGTTAAGCGACGCCCGGCGCGGTCATTACTTTGATGGGTGACCAATTAGTAGTGTGGCAAAAAAGTATTTTCCTCAGCCCCTCCGTGCTTCGGAAGGCACGTTAAGCCGTTTGTCCCGGTTTCTACCTCTAGTAGCAGTCGTTAGATCAAGTTAGGCGATCTGAAAATTCTAACCAATAGGTGAGCCACACCACTATACGAGAAGAAGAAGAAGAACGTAATCACGTATAATTATCGTCCGTAAACTGACAACTATTTTTCGTATTAGAAACCTTTCGCGAAATCACGTTGTATACTGCAAATGGCTTTAATAAAACAAACATTCAACTATTAGCTTCAGTACTTATCGATACGTGTAAACTGTCGCTCGAAGAGGATTAGCTCTACAATTATTTGTTCCAATCAAGGCATTGATATTGCAAAACAATTATTTTAAGAGGAAAGGGTACTGGGGGCTCTCTCCATACAAACCCTTCAGGCGCCACAGGTCTTCTTAGCAACTAACTTCTCATCATACCTACTTCGCAAATGGCCTACTTAGCCAACAGCCCATTTCGCATTCAGCCTATTCTCAAAGTGACTACTTCGCATACGGCCTCTTGTCAAAAAATTATTAGCAAACAGCCCATTTCTCATTCAGCCTATTCTCAAAGTGACTACTTCGCATACGGCCTACTTGTCAAAAAAGTATTAGCAAACAGCCCATTTCTCATTCAGCCTATTCTCAAAGTGACTACTTCGCATACGGCCTACTTGTCAAAAAAGTATTAGCAAACAGCCCATTTCGCATTCAGCCTATTCTCAAAGTGACTACTTCGCATGTCGAAAAAGTAACAAAGTACTAGTACGATTTGCAAATAGGGAACGTTTTTACGTAGTCGTCTGTTTTCTCCCTGGATAATGACACTACAGCATATATTTTAGTTGTATGAAACTTATAACTGCCCCTATGTTTTGTTTTTTTTTACTTTTTGTTTTTTAAATCTTAATTTCTATGATAATTAGAAAATGAAAATACCAAAACATAGGGGCATAGTTATGGCAGTTATAGGTTTTACGGCACAAAAATATTTGTGCTAGTGTCATTATCCAGGGAGGAAACAGTCGACTACGTTTGTATGGAGAGAGCGCCGGTACCCTTTCACCTTAATCTTTTAACTACATTGAAATCGTAGCATATTATTTATCTCGCGATGTATTTATCGCGAAATAAATTTATTCTTGTAATTGAAATTGACTATACGTTCCTTTGATGGATTTGATTACGTTGACGCATACCCTAAAGGAATATGGTAAAACTTCGAACAAAAATTACTTGCTTGCAAGTCGTCGAAAGTCGTTAGTCGACAAAGCGCATGTAATCAGTTTTAGACACTCCGAGAGTAGTCTATACCTGCGTTTACATCCTTAAAAACCCTGGTCTAAAAATGGTACTACGAAATCAGTATTCTTGGTAAAAAAAATCTCAAATTTTCATGGATTTTTGCTTATAACTTCTTTTTTAGAACAAAAAAAGTTACTTGATAAAAGTTGTAGATAATTCGCAAAAAAATGTTAACTATTTTTTGTGAGACCTATATTATATAGTTCGTCAGATAAACCATAAAAACCATTATAACCCCTTTTTCCAATATGGTGGCCATGGGACACGGATTACAAACTTCAAACTTAGATTTAACTTTAAACTGATATTGGTATATTAAAGATCCCCTTGATATCTGAAAAATAAAATTGCATCCTCTGCAACAAAGCAACCTCAAATGTAACTTTACAATTATATTGTTATCTAGAAAACGGTGAATTTTTTATTTGTACACCCATGCTGAAATATTGCCTTGCCATTATTATTTACAACCACGTCAAGACCGATGTTGGCTTAGTGGTAGATACTTCGAATTTCATTCTGAAGGTCGTGGGTTCGAATCCCGGCAGGCCGTGTACCAAAATATTTTTCTTAAGAAAAATTGATGTGCGCTAATTGACATTGCTCTTACGGTGAAGGAAAACATCGTGATGAAACCCGTGTCTAAGTTGGCTCCAGAAGTATTGACAAGTTCCCTTCTCTGGAAATGATCGACTAAGCTAAGAGGGTGGGCAAGCCTACTCAATCCTCACGCAAAAAAGGACCCGTACAAGTACAAGTTTATAACCACGTCTACGTAACAACAAAGTTAATACGTAGCCATGTGTTGATAGTGGCGCTCTTATCAATAAATAGTAACATAAAATTCCGTTTACCTAGACGTGAAAGTGACCTAAACATACTCGTAAAAACTCACAGTACGTGCTCACAACACCTTCGCAACTATATGACACGGTTTTGTATTTCAAACAGTGTCTACGGTTGAGGTTAAATGAACGAAGATTTATGGGCTGACGTTGCAGGTGGCTTTTAGGTGCAACCTTTTATATCCATTGTTACGTATAAATGGATTGGACAATGTAACCTGAATATATTTGAATGGTTAAGAATATTTTAATAACTAAATTATACACCAGGTCAAACTAAAAACATCGAATTTTCATTTTTACAATTATTGTAATACCGTGTATATATCGTCAATATACAGAAAGATAGTAAAATCCTACTAATACGAAAAACGACTGGACCGATTGCGATGAAACGTTTTATCTAGATAGCTGGAGACTTCGATTAACAAATAGACTATTTTTTTTACAAGCCCCACTTATGTTTTTTATCTGTTTTTAGTATCTGTTGTTACAGAGGCAACATATATACATAATCTGTGAAAATTTCAACTGTCTAGCTATCGCGGTTCATGAGATACAGCCTAGTGACAGACAGACAGCACGTCGGAATCGAGTCTGCCTCGATGCTCGATGCATTTCAAACAGGCTAGCTAAAAACCTAGCCCAGTAGACTATTCACAAACCGATGGAAAAAAAGTTTGCTGCTTTTTCACTCCCGCGACTTTTGATGTGTTCCTATCCTTGTCTTTTCAGTTTTATTCGTTTCGGTAGCCTTACGATGGTTTGTGAATCAGGGGGCAGGACCGATAACTGCTTGGAAGGATGTTAGGGAGGCCTTTGCCCAGCAGTGGGACAAGGCTAACAAAAAAAATCAAATATGTATGACCTTACATTAAAAACTCACATAATATACTAAACAAAAAACAAGCATATGAACTTCACGATAAACGTCTCAACAATAAAGCAAAGTTGTATTCTAGTTTATTACAACAGTTTCAACAAATAAAACAGCATCCTGCAGTTCTGCGACAAACGAAGCTTATTGCATAATATTCTTTTAAAACATACGACGCCTACCTACAGTATCAAGTTACGTCAGTCGTCGGTTCTTGAACATTTAGTATCATAAATGTTACGGAAACTTCCAGAAGGTTCCGCAGGTTTTCCCGCTTGCCTTGGCTTCTTTCCAACGAGTAAGGCATACATACGCGGCACTTTTGTTTAGATTAATTGTAACTACTTTTGCCAAATGCACTTTAAAGCTAGATTTACGGTGGATAGAAAAGTGTCATTTGTCACTTTTAGATTATCTAGTGATATGTGAAGGAGAATGAGATTAACCTTCCAGGTTGTATTTATAAAGTAGCACGATTTTCACTCACTTTTTGGGTATGGCTAACGAAACTCTTTAGCTCCTCACTATATATTCACAAACGTCGCTATGTTCTAAAGTTATCATTAGTTATCTGTAGACGAAAGTAGGCATGGTGCGATCTAAAGTATGCTGTTTTACAGATAAATTGTAAATGTATCTAAAAAAAACATTTGCAACAAATATTCATGCAAAAAACTACAACTACCTCACTCACACGATGGTAAGTGACGATGCGTTCTAAGATGTAGCACGCTTTCCTAGAAGATACCTTTCTTCTAAAGACTTGAGTGAAGTGGTATTTCCAACATATTTCAACTGCCAAGTACCAAATTGTAGCATTGACAACTGGAGGTATGCCTCCAGCTGTCAACGCCGCACGTAGAGTTCGCCGGAGGCAGATTGTGTAAGAGACCAAAACCTACACCGGATTGAAGTGCCATAGCGCTGACAAGCAATTAATAGAAGGACGTTTTAGCAACTCTAGCTGCAAATCGAATTAGATTCTCCAACATGGCACCTGAATATTACGCTACTACAGTAAAGGTCTTTAGACACAACTGACAAACTCATTATGCTGCGGTGCACTTTGTGACCCATACCTGTCGATAGAGGGCATTATGGCGAACAAATAATACGTTCCATGTTTCAACAAATATCCCGTTTCCGAGTTGCTTGAGAGGGTTGCTGTGAAGAAACTATTTATTCGCCGTAATGTCCTTTATCTCAAAGTGAATAGCTCAAAAAATCACTAAGCCAAGATCACACAGTAAATGTTAGGGCCCCGTTTTGTAATACGCAATTTGTTTACTACCTTAAACTTAAAATTAAATAAAAGTTATACTAACGTAAACTGTACAACCTTTTACAAAGATGTCTAACTGTTGACATAAACCATAATTCCAACAAAACCAACAACTCCCTTCAACTTGTAAATTTGGTTACCACAATAAAGTGTCACAAACTATGAAATATTAACTTACAGTCAACAGAATGCAAAGCTCTAGAATAATTGAATAAAAATCTTCTAGATAAATTATTGTGAGAGCATGTCAGTATGTCTTAGCTCGCCGCTCGCCGCAACTTAATTCTGGACTTGAGATATTGTGTTTCGGAAATTTCACTCTGGATTTTGTAGGCGATTACATAATTTATTACTGTGTCAGCTTTTAACTATGCAGAATAAATAAATAAATATTGTAGGACTTTGCATACAGCGGCATCTAGCCCCAAGCTTAGCAACTAGAGTTATGGTGGCCAGACAGACAGGAAAGAATACAATTTTTGTTTGTCAATGTTTGCAATTGCAAGTTTTAAAATAGCAAGTGATTAAGTTTTTGGGCTACATTTTGTATCGTGCGTAGTTCTTATGATGAATACAATACCTTAAAAGGAAAGAGTATCGGCGCTCTCTCCATACAAACATAGTCGACTGTTTCCTCCCTGTGCCCATATGTCTTGGTTTTTTATTTCCTAATTATCATAGAAATTAGAAACTAAGATTTTAAAAACAAAAAAAAAACATGCGCAGTTATAAATTTTATGCAACAAAAATATTTGCTACGGTGTCATTATCCAGTATGGAGAGAGATTCGGTACCCTTTCCTCTTAACCCAGTGAGTATTCTTTCGTCTTTTCACACCATTTAGGCACTTGAAACACATCAAAGTTTAGCCCAAGAGCCGACGACGACGTGGTAGCCAGCCATGTTGTGGCCGCTGCAGTGCGAACAGCTTTATCTCAACAAGTTTAGACAAAAAACTAATTTTCTTAACCTCATAAACAACGCGATCACTTAGCACTATGTAGTCTGGAATACTGATGAATTACTTCATCAAAAGTCCAGTGTCCATTTTAGAAATACAAAATTAAACCAAAAACATTGTTGTTGGATAAAATATTTCAAGATTTTATTTAGGTAACCTGCTTTTAAGCAAATAACTTTGACAAAACAAACCCAACGGAAATCTAAAATAAAATCAGACGAGGTCATAAATAAAATAGCCAACCTACGGGAACAAATACAAATTTTACTCTCACTTTGAAAATAAAACATCGTACAATATTGGCAGTAAATTTAAATAGCCGGAGACAACTTTCCCGGGTTTCACAAAACCATGGAAATCCCTGTATATACCGGATTTTAACTGGAATAATCCGGTTTGAACTGGCGAAGTCGGTGCTAACGCAATATCAGCGGCGACCGGCTTAACTCGTATTTGGGGGTTCCGCAGTTTATTTCCCACTAACTTCGAAATAATAAAGCTCCATTTTTAGACAAAAAAAAACTAAGTAGGTTATATTTTAGGAATTCTTTGAATCTGGTAATTTATTCAAACCTTATCAGCCAAACCAAATGAGAAGATAGTTTTGCAAAATCTAATTAAAACATTTCATGTGCTTCACCGCGTTAAACAAAATTAAGTCTCATATGAAAAAGCACAGTAAGTCCAAAAAGTCCCAATTCACATTAATAAGACCACAAAGAGAAACCTCTGCTGCATTATTCTTTTTAACAAAAACCTCATTTATCTCGGACAAGTGCACATTTACATTGGACGCCTTGCGTTAATTTTCCCTTGGGTCCGGTCTACGGAAAATGACATGTACCTATCTATCTACTGTAACGTTATTATAATGTAGTGCAACTACAGTTTATTTTAAAAAGATTAAATAACTTATTGTTACTTGAAAATGTAACAGAAATTGAGAAAGAGATTGTTTAGAGACATCTTTCCATTAAGGTGCTTTTATAAATTTACAGGTGGCGATTAGCTTTTGATGACCTGGACAATAAAATATTACCCGTAAAGGGTCTATTCTATGAAAACCTGGGTGGTTATGTATTTTCAGGTCCTTAACGGACAATAAAGTGTCATCTGTAAAGGGTCTATTCGTGAGAACCTAGGTGTTTCTCAGGTCCTTAAAGGACAATAAAGTGTCAACAACCAGGTCTATTCCACTCCCTGCTTGAAAAAAAATACTTTAATTGCTCAAAAACTTTTACTCTATTGTCTACGAGACCTACAATACATGAGCTCTATAATAGTGTGCCACTGATGCATCAAAATCTCTAACGATTGAAAGAAGTAAACGCGATTTCTCGAAAAATGGGCCATGAGATATTAAGAATAATTTATGGTTGGTTTGAAACTATTCATAATATTAATTTGTAAGCCTAGATATAACAGCTAGGCAACAACTGGATATACCCTGAAGCATATTGCTTTGAAATGAAACATATCAAATACCCGGACATCAAAAAGACTGACAGGATTCCTGTAACGTAGGTACCAAAGCATGAAATGCCTGGAATAGACCAAAGTAAGATTTCGGACAACAGTGTGTTGGTCAGAGCGATTAGGTAAACCTATTCATAGAGAGGGGATTATAACAATTTTGATACTATGATTATCTTCTTTGTTCAAAAAAATCTGAAAGTAGCTGTTTCTTCAATCTGGTTTTAGGACTTTTTGGGATAAATTCATTTTTTTTTTATGTGGGGTGAAATTCTGTGTCATAAATTGGGACTAAATCGATCTATACTTATCAAACTAGCAATAACAGTCCGAATATTTTTTTTAGATGTAACGCTTACCTGATTGTGCCTAAATAGTACCTACTACTTTCAAAATAATCAAGCTTATTATGTATAATCACTCACAATAATTTGCTGACCCAGCGCAAAGGTCAAGCCATGCTCAACAAAGTATAGTCTAGCGAAATCCTTCCGCCGGCTCGTCAGCTTAATATAACTTCATTTAATGATAAGCAGAACCTATTTTCTATTAACTACCTGTCAACCGTTTGAATTGCGGAGAGAACGGAGCAGAATGTCTTTGTGATGTTATAGTTCGTGGTTGTAAAAGCTAGATCGTGTTTTTATTTAATATACCAGTCGACATCGCTATATTTGAGACATACAACTTTAAAGGATTAAAACGATGTTTACTACTTAAGGCGCTCTTCCAGTACCGTGTGTAGGTATTCACATTACCTTAGTCCCCGCTCTCAAAGACGTAGCGCAGTTAGTATGCAGCACGTGCTAACTGTTATATTTGATCGATATGCAAAACATTTTAGCATTATTATCCACAAATATAGTTCCTAGAGGTCAAAACCAATCATTTGATTCATTTTTAGAAACAAACGTTAACTATTTTTGAATAAAACCCGATAAGCGATCTAATAATTCTCTGTTTTCTAACATTTTTCTTATCGAACGAAGTTGTTCATATCATGTTTTCAACCACAATAAACAAACATGGTTATTAAACTACAATATCCATTTATATATTCAAATAACAAAGAAAGAGTATTTTGATTACTTAGAGTTGCTTAAAACAAAGGTCGATTTTGGTAGCTTTATTAGCACCTGACCTTAAGCAGAAAAACTAAGAATATTCTAAACGTCATAAAGCATAAACATTGTCTGCCTGTGTGGAGCACTCTCATTATTTTTCATTAAACCTGTGGTGGTCTTATTTTTATTGTCTCCGTTCCCGCACTATGCGACCACCCGACCACGGGAGTGCTACATTAGAAAATGTTATTAAGAGTTTTATGATCGAGACATGTTTTACCGGATTTTATTTAATACTTAGTAATTATAATGAAACCTTACCGTCCTTATACTTTTTAATTTTAATTTTTAAATATAATATCTGCACTCAAACTCCATATTAGGAACATAAAATTGAATATATGGAGAAAAAATATACAAACCGTTTTAAAAAAATAAATTTGGCTTGGATTGGCAACACTTTTTGTGAATTGAGAGTGTTTATGTGGGATATATATTTATTCAACATAAATAAGAACCCAAGTATACTTCCGCAGGTAGGTAATTTATGAATCTGTAGTTTCTCA
This sequence comes from Idaea straminata, assembly GCA_951213275.1. Taxonomy (NCBI): domain Eukaryota; kingdom Metazoa; phylum Arthropoda; class Insecta; order Lepidoptera; family Geometridae; genus Idaea; species Idaea straminata. Next base: position 4,274,387 of record OX577862.1, read on the forward strand.
TAGAAAATATCTCAAACATAGAAAACCAATCTCATCTTAATCCTAGAGCTCCCTCCCCCCCTCCTAGAGGTATTCTATGCTCTTAATGGTACGGACTTGTAGGTATGTAAAATATAAATGAAATAAAAATTAAACCGAGTAGGTATGTCTTATCTCAGCTTTCGATCCCTAATGTACCCTAAATAAAACTTATTAAACATGGACTATATGTACGCCTGGGGTGGCGGCAGAAGACCCTGCTAGTAAAAAACGGGCCAAATATGTGGACTTGGTGCCTAATTATATTTTTGTGCCTAATGCTGTGGAGACGTTGGGGTGCTAGGGAGACGACGCCGAAAAATTTGTATTTTTTTATTTTATTTATCATATTAACAATCATACACAAACATAGGTCTACTTAACATATAAAAACCACGGAGGTTTGACGTGATGCTAAGTAATGAATAAGTTAACGTCAGTCTATAGGTAAGTAGGTATTTAACGAGTTATTTAGTGTTAAAGAGTTGGGCGATAGGATTAGGGAGAATGGGGGTGACTCCCGCTGCGGCTCGTATCTGACGAGGAGGTTAGCCATCGCCATTCAACGTGGCAATGCTTCCAGCATTATGGGAACCTTTACGCCGGGAACGATAAGGAGCGGGTCATTTAACTAGCTGAAGATGAACAAAAAGTATAGGTATTTCCTGTTATTTTACCTGATAATTGTTATTAATGTTTAATTACATTGAATACACAATGTACGTACGGTTGGTTAGCTAACTGAAACCGTAACCCAAGTTTGATTACAACCTGACCTTGTTAAGAGTGCCACTATCTTAAACAGTTTCATGTACTCTCGTTATGGAATACACATTAGGTGCTAGTACCTACAAGTTTACGAGCAAACTGACTTATTGATAGTTTTCCAGCATTATAAGTGCGTTTAATAATAATTAAAAAATATATATTTGAGTAGGTCATTTATTGAATTATTTATTGAACTAGCTGTTGCCCGCGACTTCGTTCGCGATGTGGTTTTGGGTTATTTAGAATTCATTTTTCTGCATAGATACAATTTATCATTCGGTGTAAGTTATTCAAACAAAATAGGTAGTTACATTGTTTTTAAACTATATTTTTAATTGATTTGGCAAAGGCACTTTACTTACTCATACTTTGAAAGTAGGCCTAAGAAGCCTGAAGAGCGTGTAGAAAGAAAAACTTTCAGCCCTAGGGAAAATCGCTTTCACTGACAGCTGTCATGTCAAATTATGGCTTCGCGCAGCTTGTGCAATGTGTTTGTAGCCAGTATCATTACGCATTAGGAACTTCAAAAACCTAACCTCCTTGCTTTAGGTAACACCAAAGAATAACAATTATGGTTTCGCACGGCTCATCTATACTGCCAGAGGTATAATTTATATTTTGTATTCAGTTTGTTTTTATAAAAATCTATGTCTAAATTAAAAATAAATAATAAATAAAAATAATAATGCGGCCCTAACCATCGGTAGCCTGGACCTTGCCTCGCTGCCGACGACGACGACGGTTTTCTAAGTTTAGGTTTTTATAATGACTGTTTTATAATTTATACATTATTTTTAAAACTTGTAAATTATATTTTATTTTGGTAGTAGGTTTTAGTGCTTGGATAGAATTGTTTTTTGTTTTTTTATAGTGATGTATATTTTGTATTCAGTTGTTTAAATATTCAAATCAAAGAGATAAAATGGATAAAAAAAATATATTTTATTGTGGAAAAAAGTAAAAGTAAGTTTTTAAATCGCAAATGTTTATTGTAAAACTCTTAGAATGTTTAACAAGATTTTTGGGGGCTTGTATTGCTCATGTCCGTGAAATTCAACCTTAGATCTATCCCATACGCGACGCCTGGATAGTACTAAAGGAGCAAGCTTCGGGCGCGGCTTGCTACCACCCACCGACCTAAGCGGACTTGTCCGTGTTCCGATAAGTAGGCTGGTGCAGCCACAAAAAGAGGACAAATGGGAAGACCTTATTATAAAAAAAAACCGTAAAAGTGTTAATTATTTGAAACATCACTTCACTAGAAGGCGCACTCCATGAAAGTTATGATTTTTTTTTAATAATTATAGGTTATACTGCACTAGAGGGATAAGTAATCACCGTAAGAACTATATTTTTACCAACCATTGCCAATTAATCGTAAATATTTTACAGAAAACCGTATCCAAATCGGTCTAGCCATTTTGGAGATAAATGGGAAAATTTGGGTGCACAAACAAACACCTTCACTCTAAATACAGTCCTCCGTTCCGTCCCTGGTAAAAAATCCCATCTTTCTTGTAAATATCTTTGTTTTTGAAGTCATTAAAAAGCCTTTTATCCAAAAGAAAACAGTTTAACAAAACTAACGTCCAAACAATATTAATAAACAACAACTTCTAGATTTATTTTATCCCTTTCAACTTTACAATTAAGGATTCCTTTATCGCTTTATGTCAAGTACTGTTGTTAAGAAATTACAATTACCAACTGAAAACCGTCAAGTAAACCAACCGACCGGCCGCAGTTTCGTTCATTAGATACAAATGAATATATTCCAGGGCTTTCAAACGTCTTTTGTAAAACGACAAATATTTATCAATTTATCTTTAAATACTATATAACCTTCAAAGTTTTGACTCACTGATAAATCACCACATAATTTGAACCCCATAAGAGATATCAAATGTAAATACAGTGTATGAACGGATTTCTTAAAAATCCACACATAAAGAGGGTGAAATGGCAGACAAAGTGTGGGCCGCAGCTAGTAGTTAAAATAAATCATGAATATATAAAATCTAGAAAGAGATAAAGTTATAAATATAATAAAATATTGAGAGAAAATATTATGGTAAAACTGACTAAAAGGGACCAATATTATAGTAATGGTGCTTTTATTAATGGTAAGGTTGACAATGTTACCAAGGCCTTTACTGCAAATTAATGTAAGTTTTCTGTACCAGCCCTATGGTAAACGCTCATTGGTAAATAATTAAACAGATTTTGATTCGGTTCGCATACCAGAGCAGTAACCAGAATTCTCCACTATAAGTTATGTGCGGTCGAGTTTGGGTCAAAAGACAAGATAATAACGATAGTACATCGCTTACCTTTACCCTCTTTAGCATATAAATAATCCACATTTCAAAAAGAGGTTACATTCCAAAACGTTTGAATTTTGATCACCAATTACGGGGACGAATTTCAGAAAAACTTATTGCAGACAACATAATTTTTTGAGGATCCCGGAAATTGTATTGAAAACTCACCGCACATCGCCACTCGTTGCATGTGACTCTTAGATTGATGATGATGAACGTAGAGGAATGGAGAGGAAGAGGACGACCTAAGAAAAGATGGATGGACTGCGTGAGACAAGACACGAGAGAGATTAATGTGAACGATTAGATGACGACCAATAGAAGTGAGTGAAAGAAGACATACTGCGCCGACCCCAAACAAATGAAGCTAAGGGCAGAAAGAAGAAGAAGTAGAACTTTTTAAATTAGCTTTAACAATAATGCTGTAGGTATAGGTATTGAATCGAATATAAAATTGCAATTTACAGGAAACCTGATGAAACACAAACAGAATATCATATCCAATAAAGTTCCATTATTATTTAGGGGATGTTGCCGCAATATCCTGAACTGTGTTTTGCTGATACAGTCAAATATGAGCAGTATTCATAGCAAATCCGTTGAAAGCTAAAACGAAGTTCAGTGACAATGCAATATAGAACTTGCTTTATAAACAAGATACTTTCAAGAAACAGATCTAAAAATTAACGTGTATTTATTTTTATAGCATCCGCTTATTAGCGACAATGGAAACATATAAACAAACAATCAAATTTATATATACTTTTACTTTATATATTAGTATAGATGATAACTAAAAATAAAAATTACCATTATTAACTTATTTAAAAAATCTACATGGCTAATTAATTTTCTTATCAAATCCAATGGGACAAAGTACAGAATCTGACATAAAATTAAATACCATTTTTACAACGTTTTAGTATAAAAGATACGGATTTACAAGGAATTAAAAATTGTCACCGTTTTCGCGAATCTTTAGGTCCAATAAAACCATCTTCGCTGCTTGAGCGTAAGATTAACATTATAAACCTTTTATTATCAAATTACAAAATTCTCGCTACAAAATTTCGAAATTTGTCATCGTTTGTTGTGACAAACGGTTTTGGCTTGCATTTTTTATAAGAAATAAACAAATTTTGAGGCGAAATGTGCACAATTATGCTCGTTTACACGCATCCTAAAAATTTATAATTTATGGAAGTAAGGACTCATCAAGAAATCTCAAAATACTTAAAAGCTAAAGCTAAGAGCTCAAAATATAAACTTCGCATGGGTGTTCCTTTTAAGACGTAGGCGAGCACTAAGAAAGATTTTTTGGAAATTCAACCCCTAAACGGGAAAAAAGGCATCCTAAAGTTTGTAGTTTAGTAGTAACTACTATATATCCTATGTTTTTAGGAAATCAGTATCACTTTTAAAGAAACACTAACATAACGTGAGTAAAACCGCGGGGCCCAGCTATAAAAACTCAAAAGCTTTTCTTTATGTAAAGTTCTCTTGAAGAAGAGGATGTTTTTGATGACAATGAAACTGTTAATGTTTGAATAATTCCAGGAGATACAGTTCTTGCAATTCATGAGTGCGCTCGGCTTTTGTTTGTGTGAGTGACCAATCTGTATATGTGTTGCTCACTACTGACCGCTCCGTCGTCGGGTACACAAACTAACGAACATGTGTATTTACGATTACAACTACAAACAAAGGCCGAGCGCATTACAATCATCGTGAATTACAAGAACGGTAGGTACCTCATTGCAAACGTTGAAGTTTGTTGCAGTACCTAACAACAGTCCCTCACAATTCTAGAATTCTACTAGTTAGTATAACAAGTCATCACTATCTCGATCTTATAACACCAATCGTAGTACCACTTATCCAAACTTCGGGATTTCACCAAAACTCCAATTATAGAACTCTAATTCACTTACCTTCAAGTCCACGAATTGTTGTTAGTTGAAACTTTGGAAATTCTAAAAGGTAAGGCGGTAGTTATAGACCACCCACTAGGGAATCGGACACTCAAAGAAAGTTATCAAACTTGAAGATAACCACTGATTCCTCTTAACCAGTTCTTACTAATCAATGGTACAGATTAAAAACACACAAAAAATGAATTGGAGTTGGTATTTAATGCGACATGATATAGTCTAGATTGGAAAGCAGAACCAAACTTGGAAATGGAATCGAACAAGAACATTATGTTCATTAAAATTTAAAAGTAGGTACTACTGTTTTGAAAGTGTTAATAACAATAATATAATATTGACCTTAATATCTAATCCAGATGGTTTATACAGGGCGCTTGCTCTAGTGCCTATTTTACCTAATTATTATTTTTATATGAGCGGAGCTGAAGCGGTTCGGAAAGATTATCAATTTTGCAACTGTTCTTAAAGAGAACCGTCTATGACTAAGGTTCTAAAACTGGCATCGTGGGTCCAATTCACAACTTTAGTTACCGATAACTCAAAAGATTATCGGGGCGGTCACATCTGCAAGATAACAGATGCTTAGAATCACTTTGCATCCAATGTTTGGAGTTGAAGATAGTACTTTAAATTCGGTTTGATGTTTTAATTTTAATTTTTGCAATTCTTTCATATTCAAAAACGATTGGGCAGAAAGAATATTTTAAATGTAAAAACATTTTATGAATAGCCTAATGTTATTTTCACCCACCTGATGGTAGGTGACGATGCTACCTAAGACGTACTATGCCTTTCTAGAAGATACCTTTTCACTCGTTACTTGAAGACCTCTCAGTTTTAAACACGTCAGGAAAGACAGACGCAGGCTACTAATTCCAATCCCTTGCTGTACGCATAAGGAATGATAAAACGAAACGACTAGTGTTGATATATTCTAGTGAAAATTATCAACAGCATCCAAATATTGAGCTGCACAAAATAAAACAAAAAAAAGGTAAATAAACCTGTTTCAAATAACTATAGAAACAAAAAATTGTTAAAATCATTACTAAAAAACATCACTTTTTCTTAAAATTTCTTTCAAATATTTCGTGAAAGAAATCTATTTAAGTACCTGGTTCGTGAATGTTCTATTCTAATTTCGGTCTGAGATGTGTGTTCAATATTCAAGCACATAATGCTTTGCGGACGATGTCTGCATATTTAACAGAGCAACTTTGGCCTAAAGGCGCTGAGATTAGAATTTTGATATATATTTTTAAATTGCAACGCAGTCGTGAGCTGTCAGATTTAATAAGACAACTGAAAATAATGAAGTACACATACAAATTAAAGATACTCATTCATAGACATATTTAGACCTAAATGAAGAATATTTAATCTAAAACATTAACAAAATATTTTTAATCTTTAGGTGCTGAGATTAGAATTTTGAAATATATTTTTAAATTGCACCGCAGTCGTGAGCTGTCAGATTTAATAAGGCAACTAAAAAGAATGAAGTACACATACGAATTAAAGAGATCTAATTGAAGAATTATTAAGTACTAGCTATCTACATACCGAATTTCATTGCAATCGGTTTAGTAGTTTTAGCGTGAAGGAGTAACAAACATACACACACACACAAACTTTCACATTTATAATATTAGTAGGATTTATAAAACAATTTTTAACGTTCAAATATTTTTAATATTTCATTAATAAATCCTATTATTCTCTTCATAGTAGGTATACTTTAAAAAAAACTAATTTGAAATTATGACACAAAAGGATCTCAAAATAACTATTATCATTTATTTAAATACTCGCTTTTACCGGCGACTTCGTCCGCGTAAAAGTCGAAAATGGACCAAGGAATCACGTTGTCCCATACAAAGTTTGCCCCCCTTTTTCACCCCCTTAGGGGTAAAATTTCGGAAAATCCGATGTCTACGTCACACAAAAAACACACCCTCCAAGTTTCAGGTCTCTACGATCAGCGGTTTAGGCTGTGCGTTGATCCGTCAGTCAGTCAGTCAGTAGTTCAGGACAAAGCATTTTATATATATAGATTAAAACCTGAAGTCAAGTTCGATAAAAATTTGGTGGTTTTGTAATCTGGAATCAAGTATATCTCGTATACCTGTATATTAATTATCCGCTACTCATAGATGTAGAGTTCGAAATAATTATCATTAGAAACTACTGTGATATTTCCGTACCTTCCTACCTATATGTCCGAGGCTTAATATAAATGAATACTTGAAAATCCAGACTTAAGCGTTCGAACTGAGTCTTCGTCGCAAAGACCTTGGGGTGAGCCAATTTTGGGAAAAAATCAAAAACAACTACTAACTTCTGCAAATAATTTGGCGAATAAGCTCGTCTCATCGCCTCGGTGAAGAGAGTTTTGGGTACAGGCTTAGCATCTCCCAATTTAGGCTTTTAGATAATATTACTTTTAATACGTGTATGAGTTCAAGGTTGTTCATATGAACCCTGTATATATTTCCATATTTTACAAAATAACTTTTTAACAGTTGACTTTATGAAAACTACTATATGCGAAGTCTTTAAATGTAAACCCGCGGATTCAAATGTAAGAGAATTTTTGATGCTATCAATTTGGAGACATTAGTAAGTTTTTCATTGAATTTTACAGTAATTTTTCAATTGTCTACTTCCCATTGTTACGGAAAAGTTAAGTTGTAGCGTGAGAAATCTATATACCTTACCTCGATGGAAATCTATATGCATAATACATCTATATAATGTACATGAAATTCTCGTGTCGCTGTATTAGTTGCCAAACTCCACCTAACCTGAACCGATTTGTATGAACTTTTTGATGTATATCGTTAGGTCTGAGAATCGAAAAACATCTTTCTTTTTTCTTTTGTAAAATATAGCAAAACAACTTTTGGCGAGACAGCTAGTAATTAATGAAAATGTTGGTTTAGTATTACTGAAAACTGGATATCAATATTCCGTTAAATGAAAATAAAAAAGGTTTTAAGAACGGTTTTGTTCTATGGAAGTGCAAAAATAGAAAAAGGGATAGATTCTGCCATGTTTAGAATATATTTGATTTTAATTTTAAAAATTTAATAAATACAAAATAAGATATTCATAATAATATCTCTTCTGATTTACATCAAACTAAATTCATGTAGTTTGATGTAAATTAATATTTATAAGATTATCAGTATTTGAAGAGGATGAGGATTTCATTCTGGGTTTGACTAAAATAATGCTCATTATCTTTACTGCTAAGAAATGTTGTTAGAAATTATAAATTCATGCTAATTCAAATTTTTAAAGACATAAAAATGAATGGTATGTTATTTCGTAGCTGTAGGACAATAATTTAATCTATGTATATTAAATGTTTTTCAAACAATATGAACCAATAAATGTTTTATTATTATTTTTAGTACATATAATACTGTATCTGAGAAGAATAATTTAATAGTTTATAATTCTAATTCAGTTTAGAATTATTCATTATATGAGATGGGTACAAATGGAATTTTTCCATAAAATTTAAAAAGAGCCCCATAGAAAACATTTATAATAAACAATTCGTGTAATTCTGTGAAAATATATCCGCTACGAGACTCATCAACTGAATTAACAATTTTCACTTAAAATTCATAACGCTTCTAGAACTGACCTTGACCGTTCATCATCATAAAGAGGTAGAATAACTGAGTAAGTAAGGAGCAGTTTTGACCTAGTGGTAGATTAAATGCCTCGTTTATGTATATGGATGCTTATCCTCGACAGAAACGGGATATGTTCATTGATCTATTACATCAACCTCCTCGTCATAAAGACATATATAAGAGAAATGTATATAAAATATGTATATCGATCTACAATTGCTTAACTAGTAACCTCAAAGCACTAGAAGGTAATCTTTTTAAGAACAAATTAAGCATCTGGGTTCTTGAACACTGTTTTTATGACCTAAACGAATTTAAATCATTTAGTAATAGGAAAATACAATAAAAAATTTATCTTTTGACACTATTATTTATTAGTTTGATAATTGACATTATGTAATTTATAATATTTTTAACATTTGCACGTCTGCTTGCGGACCGAATAAATGTTCTAATATGTTTTGTAAAACCTTTATGCTATGTATTCCGGCGAATAATGATCTTATCTTATCTCGACATGACTTCCGAAGGTCGAATTCATAAGGGGTTGGAATCAGGCTTGCTAAATAGATTTTTGTCAAGAAAATTTTATGTGCGCGAATTGCTCTTATGGTGAAGGATACCACCGTGATAAAACCCGAGGCTTAGTGGGCTCCAGAAGAATTGACAAGTTCTTTTCTCTGGACCCGGTCTAGTAAGCTGAGATGGTAATTGTTATTTTTTTAACATCTTTGTAATCACGAAGTAAAAAGAAAGAACTTTTTGTACCTATTCTATGAAGTTTTAATGTGAAGTTGTCTTTATAATAACATTATAAAAACTAGACTTCATGAAAATGTACTACAAGATGTATATCAGAATATAAAATTAGATATCTTATATGTGCATATTTATTACATCAAAGTACACCGCATGCAAAAAGGACCAAACTAAAGAGAATGTGAATATTTGAGTTCTTAGATCAAAAAGTATATTTTGTATAACTTTTACCATTTTACCAAGTTCTGATTCAAAGAAAAAGATTCGACAACCAAAGTTGAACCATTGACGCCAACTTCTGCCAGATTTCATTGTCTTTATGGCTGTAGATTTCACTAGTTTCTACATCAATGAATAAATAGGTAAGTAGTAGCTGTTACGAAAACTATACCCCCTTGATTTTCTCTATTATGATGTATTACTTACATTTATGGCATCTTTTGTCATCTTGCCACCAGAAACGTTGGCTAATTAAAAAATACACCTAACGACGTTACAAAAACAGCAGTTTGTTTGTTAGAATACATGAGACGCGATTATAAAAAACTGCTTATTATTTGTTTTTAAAACTTTATTAGCTTAAATATTTAGAACCGTATACGAATTATTCCTAACCTAACCTGAAATCGTGAATTAGTAACGGGTTTTATACTGTCTTCATTTATTATGACAAACAAATATTTTAAAAGACGGCGTAACTAAGGTACTTGAAAGCAATCTACATAAAAAACGACACAGAAGTTGGAATAGAAATTGCATTCAAAACTTTGTCATAAAACTTGCTCTTTTGACCACAATGGTAATGAGAACCATTTGATACCATTCTTACTGGTATCAAAAAAACGTCGCGTTTAAAAAGTCATAATCAAGTCACGAGGTATTCCATCTTCTGATCTCAAAATGTCGGATATACTGCGATAACACACGACTTAATATCAAGTGATTATTACTGAAAAAATATATGATTCAGAAATTTCTGAATTTCGAATTATAAAATGGTTGCACTTTCTTTCAGAATATCGAATCATAAAATTGTTGCACTTGCCCAAAGTCCTTTGAAATTTTTAATCATCGCATGAAACAGATTTTTCCACTTCTCTATTTAATAAAAGAAAACGTTAAACAAATATCTTCGAATCACTTAAAAACGAGTATCGCAGTTCACAAACATTTTTAATGAGTGCGAAAAGTTTGTAAACCAATTGTATAAAATCGCTCGAGCCATGCACCGCGTGCGAATCACTTAAGTAGTTCAATAATACATTCAAAGCTCACAAAGTGGCTTGGAACTTGTTAACTATTGTTACACAAGGGTGCAATGTCTCGTAAAATTGCTTCACACAAAGCCTTTGTAAACTTATAACGGGATAGGTTTTATGCAAGAAGCTTATCTTACAATTTTTCATTCAGTTCAGACAGGAAAAAAATGCTTAAGTCTTGTTTATTATCTTCATTACAGACCAGTAGCTACAAAAAAAGCATTTTAAAACGACTTGCGCCATAGTTTTTGTACTTTGTGTTCAAAATCTTTTCTTTCATTTTCTAAAAAAATATCTTTCCATTTGAACAATAAAGTATAATTTAGATGGGGTTAACTAACCCGAGGATTAGTTGTCATATCTCCCAATGGAAGCCACATTGAAGCTGGAACGAAGATTGGCGCGAAGCCAGCTGAAACGTTGAAGATATTTCGTTCGCAGACCTTTTAAACTGGTTAATTTCTGATATTGTTCCGGGAAATCTATAGTAGTTATTATATTTCTCGCGTAACTAATGGGTCTTCTGGGGAGAAATACAATCGTATTCATCCCATTTCTTATTACTTACTCCAGTTACAGACATTACCGTAGATGATTGCTGATTACAGAATGGTTGACGTATAACAGACGCTTATTTTACTTTGCGGCACCCTATTAGTTCTTGAATTAACTCTGCTGTTACCTAAGAATCCTAAAATTACGCATAACACTGATTCAAGTATAACTTAAAAAAAGCGTTAGTCGGCAATCACTGGAGTCTTCAGGATGATTCTTGAAGATTAACATAGATTACCATAGATAAAGAAATGGGTGACTCAAGACGCCAGACTGACGGCTCATTTTGCTATGCTGCTTCCTATTATTTCCTTAGCTAAAGGCGGCTAGCATGACATTGTGTTTAAACAAATTTAGCTAAATTCTAGCTAAATTAATTTCACGTGTAATTTAAAGTTTAATTATTTTTTATAAACCCCAAAGGTTGATATTCTCTAAACAGTTTGGACACTTTGATCTTTGGATCACTTTGTGGTTAATCATGTTTAAACGTATTTAATTTTTTGTTGTGCAAGTCAACCATAAAATCGTAAAATTAAACATGGCATAATATTAGGTATGACTTTTATAAAATCACGTTAGTCAACAACCAGTTTAACGTTCGAAAACGTTTTGTTAAACGTTAACTGATTGCTGGAGTGACGTTAGATCACGATAAATAAAAGCATTCGTTTCGTGCTCGACCCATATATTCGGATTAAACTAGGTTAGATTCAATACTTTGTTTCCAATTCTATTGTACTAAAAACACTAGCTGATTCGTCCATGGTGTGGATGAAATCAACAATATTATTGAAATTATTAGTACTAAGGTAATGTCAAAAGGTAAAAGTTGTTTTCGAACAAAAGGGGGACGAAATTTTAGAGTTTTTCATCAGAACTAAAACTAGGCTACATATTTAGATACGAAGAAGACTAATAATGGCCAAATGCCTAGTCGTAGAGGTAACGGATTAATTATAAAACTTCGCTTCCCGACTTCACATATGCAATTTTTCTTTTTCACCGTATTTTAACTAATATAGCTGCTAAAAGTACGAAACAGACCAGTACGGCCAGTTTAAGATTACCCAATAAGGAAATGATTATCGTGACCGTCTAAACGCACATACGTACCGTTTTTAGTTTTTCTAGCAGTATAATAATATATCCCGATAGTAGTGTCAACAACCGGAGTTATCCCTAAATATTTGTTCAATAGCCTACAAGTACTTGATTTACCCAAGAACACTTTTCTAACGTTACAGAAAGCGTCTATTTTAAATACTTGCCGTATAGTAAGAAAATTCCTCCAACTTGACTCAGACAATAGTATTAACGTATCTACGAGTATATCTCATCAACCCCAACCAGTTTCAACTCATCAAACCTAAGCTGGCACTTGGTTAACGCCCGTGTCAGTTTAATTTTTACCAGGTGCAAACCTGAGTTGAATAATCTTTCTAAAACAACATAATAATAATAATAAATCATTTATTTCTCAACACAATACATACAATACACATCAAATTTAAAATAGGATAACTATTTATGCTAAGTACAGTGTGAGCTGGTGTCTAGACTAGGCATAGCCTGTGGGTATAGATCACCAGGCTCTCATATTAGGTTACTATTCTTTTTGGACTTGACTTGTTATTTCTTAAAAAATAAAGTTATGTATAGTGGTGAGTAGCATTATTTGTGCATGCGTTGCGTTATTTTAGCATCCTAAGACACCAGACTCTTACGAGTCTGGACTCCGGAGCACCTTAAACGTATCAGTTGATTAAGCTAGGATAGTTAGAATATTTTCAGTTTCATCATAGTTCACCTGCAGAAGATAATCGATAATAAGCCTTTTAGATTTCAACCTTGTTTGCAAATGGAATAGGATTTTAGGGTTTAATTTTCGATAAAGATAGGTGCCTAAAAAACAGAAAAATCTTTGGGCAAAACTTGTTCTGAAGCGTTTTGTGTGATAGACTTCATCCCTATTTCTCGTTCTTTCTGCTGTCATATTTGTATCGGAATATGCTGCAAGTGAATGCTGCCTGAGCAGAGTTTCCAGGAGAAACAGCTGTCTAACAGTTAGTACCTTTGTGAGTTTGTAGAGTTCGTTAGTTGGGTATCTAAACGGTAAAAAGTTACTAACCTTGAGAATAGCTCTTTGGGCTACTTCAAGTCTTTCCATTTAAGTTTTGTGGGTTCCGCCCCAACATGAGATGCAGTACCCCAAGATGGACTGGCACAAGGCGAAGTATACACATTTCATTATATTTCTATCTGCTATGTGTCTAAGGTTTTTAAATACATAGATCAGTTTACGTAACCAAGCTGTTAGAAGTTTTATATGTTCCTGAAAGTTTAATTTTTCGTCTATCTGTACACCTAGATATTTTACTGTTTTAGATTTCTGTACGTTAGGACAATCTAAACAGGAGTTAACGACAGAGTGTACATTTTGAGTTTGTATGGGCTTTAATAGTTAACGAACTGGGTGGTTGTTGAGAATTTATCATTGAAAAAGTTATAAAATGAGTCTTATCAATATTTAATGTTAATATGTGTTTACTAAGCCAATTAGACACTAAGTCAAAACCAAACTGCGCATCAGAGAATACTCGTTCCCAAGATTCAGCTGCAAAAACAACAGCTGTGTCATCAGCGAAACTTAGAATCTTACCATTTGGTATTTGGAGATTGGTGAGCTCATTGATATAGATGAGGAATAAGGTTGGCCCCAGTATGCTACCTTGGGGGACACCGTAGGTAACCAACAACTTATCACTCATCCATTGGTCCACCTTTACTACCTGATATCTATTTGTAAGATAGTCTGTGAAAAGCTTTAACTCAATGCCCCTAATTCCGTAGCATTCCATTTTAGACACAAGTATGGGGACAGAGACCGCATCGAATGCCTTTGCTAGGTCTAGAAAAATTGCTAGGGTTTTCAGTTTTTTGTCTTGATTTGTAACAATAAAGTCTATCAATTCGTGTACTGCATCTCCAATTGATCGTTTTTTACGAAAACCATATTGTAGCGGGGAGAGAATATTGTTGTGTTCCAAGTAATTAATCAATCTAGAGTTCATAATACGTTCCAGAATCTTTGACAGCGTAGGCAAGATTGAAATGGGTCTATAATTGTTGATGCTGTCTCTGTCCCCACTCTTGTGTATTGGTGTTATGCGTGAAATCTTGAAAGCATCTGGAAAGACCCCACTACTAATTGCAAGATTGCAGATATATTTAATAGGTTCAATGAGTAGATCCCTATACCGTTTCAGCATGGAACCAGAGATATTGTCTAGGCCCGTTGAGCAATCACCCCTCAGGTTACGAATTAGAGTGTCAACCTCCTGTTCGTCAGTCGGTAAGAATACAAATGAGTTCATTTGACTATTTGTTTCGACAGTATTTTGCATGTTGATAGATCTGGGTGGATGTTTTTCTGCTAGGGTTTTGCCTATTTCTGCAAAGTATTTGTTTATTTGATTAACACTATCTTCCTCCCTAGATACTGTGATTAGTTCTATTGCCGTCTGTTTAGTTTGTTTATTTGAATAAGTAATTTTTTATAAGTTCAATATGGTGCATCACGTTTAAACGATAGAGTTGATCTAGTTACTCGAATGACGAATGAACGAACATTACTCTTTTGCGTACCTCACGAAAAAATAAAGACGAATGTTTGATGTTTCGAAAATACGGTATGAAGACTTCAGCCTCCCAATTTGAAGTTTTGGTGGAGTACATGGAGCGGTAAGTTATTGTTCGTCTTTACAAATAAAGCCAATAAACTTATTGTGTTCCAAACTAAAGACATTTTCACTGTTTGTAGTCACGGAGACGATGCTTATGAAGCCTGCTGAGGGTCCTCATGGGAGGTTGCTGGCGATGCGGAGGTGGGAAGAACTCATCTCTGCCCTCAATTTAGACGCCATGGGATCCCCGAGGAACTCCAAAAATTGGAAGAAGGTATGAACCTTCATACTTCAGGGCATTACTATGGTTAAGGCATGATTTTTCTGACTAACTGCATTGTATTGTGTTTAATTTTAATTTGCTTGCTGTTGGAAAACACATCTTGTAAATTTCACGTTTTAACATTTATGTGTTCTTGGACTAATATTTGTTTTGGACTGACTGCTTTATCTTGTGGTGGAAGGTGTGGAGTCATTTTAAACCAAATACCAGGAGGAAGGCGGCTAAAATTGGAGCTTCCGTGTCAGGCATAGGGGGAGGGCCGGCTTCGACTTTACCACTGACAGACCTAGAGCAGCGAACCCTTACCATAATGAGTCCGTTGTCTGCTACAGGTCTGCCAGCTGCTGCTTCAGATCTGCCTGCTGAAGTCGGCATTGAAATAATTATTGTTTGCCTTATTTTATGGATGGTTATTGTGTTAAGGTACCTACCAGCTTTTGACGACTTCTGTGGTGCGAAATCACCAAAAAAAACCTAATTGCCTAAGGGTTAAAATAATTCATATACATCGGATTTAAATAATATTTAAAAAGTTATGCTTTTATTTCCAATAGTAAAAGTCCAATAGCTTTAATTTTTTTAATTGTTTTTTTAGCCGGGTCAAAACAATATACACTGTACTGCTCTGAAAACATCGTCTTTGTATTTGGCCATTCAACCATGCACATAGTGACATTATAAAAATGCCAAATGCCGAATGGTATCATTTGATAGGCAATTAAATATATTTTATCATCTTCCTTATAATCCGAGAGGCTGTTAGTGATTACGATTATTTTTTAGTTTTTGTGTTCCAAAGGCTTACTGATTTTAACATGATGAAACTAATCAATCTAAGTACTAATTGTGTCATTAAGAAATATTTAATTAGAAAAACGCACCATATATCAATGGATTTTCCAATTCTTAATGACAGCATACCTGTTATTATGTAATCATCTTTTGAATCTTGTGCAATCATCTTTTGTAATCCATCTTTTAAATCCAAAATTGTGCTGTATTTGGCGATTCTCTACCCCTAAACTATAAAACGTCAACGTAATGATTTAAAGATCTAATCATTTATCAGCCCATATTCAAGACTTTTATCTAAATGATTATTTCTTATCACTGATTGTTGCAGTAGTTGGTCAATTTAACATTAAGTCTTATATATTTATTCAACTAAAATAATACATCTCAAATTAGATTAGGTGTGTTCAGTGTGTTACATTTAAATAAATAACTAAAATTGTAGTTAAAATGTGGTTTTTATTAGTTAGTTTTAGTTTAATTAGTTCAGTGTTGGGTCAAGATAATAGATACGAGTTAACGATACTTCACTACAATGATTTTCATGCAAGGTATGTTTGAAAATAATATCAACATTTTGTTGCGGCAGGCGCCATAATACCCATAGTTTCTCAGTATCCAGTTCACTACCATCCTATCACAAAAGTCTAAGTACCTACACGGCATTTTGTGGTTGAAAGGAGTACCTGGTGTCTCTTCATAAGATCAAAAATCGAATAAAGAAATGCAACAAATATCAATTTATTTTAGTAATTTAGTTACTTTATTTAACCCAAGCATTAATAAATCAATACCAATCATTGCCAGCGTCACTATATTTTAATATCGACAATCATCAAGACGATTATGAAAACTTAGAATGCATGTCAGCGACACACACGACATTGGAAAGCATTGTTTGCGAATAAATAAAACAACTCTGCAGGAATGTCGATTTCAATTTCCATTCCTATTAGTCGACGAAAATCAACTCGCAAAGGAGTATGATTCTTGGGTTTTAAAGTCGGCACGCAATGGCCCTCTATTCAACACACACACAATCGATGTGTGTGTCAACATTGGCGCGCAAATGCGGACTTCCAGTACATCCTGTCGACACAAGCAGTCTTAATTATATAGCTAAATAAGATAGCAAATCTGAACCTAGATCAAAGACTTGTGAGAAAATGTACTCTTTAGCATTACAAAATGAGACTAAAGATTGGACTACAGAAAATATTTTTGAAAGTGTGGGCTGAACAGGACATTTTCAGCTCAGGAAACATATCATATTTTGACGGAATGGCCTCTTTACCAGGCCAGTAGATCGTATGTTAAAATAAATGTTGATCACGACCAGTTAATTAGAGTAAACGCTGATGAACTAGGGGAGACAACTACCAAGTCAGTTTTGAACAATTATCCATCTCGTCCTTGACATTAAGAGGAAATATGCTTGAACGAGGTATTTTCCAAAGAGGAATTCATGGGTTACTCGCAGAAAACTAGCAGCATCTGTTACAAATGAAGAGGCGTTCTATAAGCAGTTTCTCTTGTAGTTTATCAATGGTTAAATTCAAACCGGAGGTTGTTCTTGTCTGCATTTTATAGTGCATACTAGGATAAAAACCGATTTGGATCCACACCATACTTTGCTATTGAACTTGTTATTGTAAAGGGTTTCTACATGTTGGCTTCGGTTCTTTCAAAGATTCGTTGCTCCATAGCCGCGTGAAATGGTACATCTTGTAAATATTTAAAGAGACATGAGTTTTTTTTAAGATTTGTGGAAACCAATCCATGGGGTGGAGTATGTAACCCAACAGCTGCACCATGTATCGGTGGATTCGCTCGTCTGGCTACCATGGTTAGGCAGAGGAAGGCAGCCGTACCTGATGCCTTACTCCTCAACGGAGGAGATAGTTTTCAGGGCACGATCTGGTACAACCTTCTTAGATGGAATGTTACTCAGGAATTCATGAATATGTTACCTCACGATGCTCATGTAAGTGACATTGATTTATTTTAAATCATTACTTATTTCAACGTTTATTTCATTTAGTATAAACATTTTTGATACATTTCAATATTTTTTGGGTAAAGTAAATTTAAAGTATTTAAAGTAAATACTAAAGTAAATTTAAGTACCAAAATTATGACATTTATGATTTAATTGCTTTATTACTTTAATTAATGTTTTTTCTGGAAAAAATAGAAATTAAATCCAAGTCCCTGTCGCGACAGTTTGCGAAAGCGATTTTTTGGGAATGAGGCATTTTGAAAAGAGACATTACTTTTCAAAATGCCTCATGGCGACTTAGGCGAGTTAGAGGTTTTGTGACTGAGCCATTAAAATTTTCAAAGACGTGTTAAATTTTCAAAGATGTGTTATACTTTAAAAATACCTATGGTATTTTTAAAGTATAACACATATTTATACAGACCTGTTAAATTTTAGGTGTTAGGAAATCACGAATTCGACAATGGCATCGAAGGTGTTGTACCTTACTTGGAACATTTAGACTCTGAAGTCGTCACAGCCAATATAATTGATGATGAAGAACCAACTATTCAAGGTCTATACAAACCAAGCATAATTATAGAAAAAAATAATAGAAAAATCGGTATTATTGGAGTTATTATTGCTAGTACTGATGTAAGTACAAAAAAATATTGTATGAGCCTTTCAAAAATAATAATATTAAAAACTTTTGTGATAGAATCTTGTAAAACAGCATGATATATTGATAACTATCACAAATTAGTACTTTTTTTATGTTGTTGGTTTATAATTTCAGACTTTAGCAGCCACAGGAGATCTTAAATTTACAGATGAAGTAGAAACTGTAAAGGCAGAAGCTGAAAAATTGAATGCAGAAGGAGTAGACATTATAATTGTGCTTTCACATTGCGGATTGGACATCGACCGGTAATCCTTTCTACTCATTACGTTTGCAATAGCAAATATTAATTGATCTTCAAAGAATTCCTTCACAGTAAAATATATTATTGTTGTTATTTTTGCATCTTTCAAAATCTGAATTTAGACATTTACACGGTGCACATTACGGATTTAAGTATTTTTCAATACAAAAAATGACAGTAAACTTTATTTTAAGCATGTATTTAGTATCTGCATTAAATATGGATATAAAAAATATATAAATAAAATAAATAAATAGTACAGGACTTTCCACACATCGCACTAGACAATGGATATACTACTTATATACTTTTCTTTTGTAAATATAAACTTATAATACATAGAAACAACCAGACCACAGACAAATATCTAAGCATAAATACTTGTATGAGGCGGGAATCCTGTGTTTAGCAGTCCGACATGGTGACCAATATGCCAACTGGGTCGTCAAAATATAGTGGGAATATAAATATCACACGAAATATTTAATTTGTGTTTTAGTGAAATAGCTCTCAATGGAGGTCCCTATATAGATATAGTCGTTGGAGGTCATAGTCATACACTATTGTACAATAATGACGTGCCAATACACAGCGCTTTCCAAGCGGAAGGACCATATCCTATTGTAGTTGAACAACCTGGTAGAAAGGTAATTAAAATTATAATTTAATTAAAATGATGACCTTCTGAGTTTAGGTTTTATATTAATTATTTTCGTACAAAATTTAAACATCACTACAAAAGCGTAGGTAGAATTTTATGACACAAGTATTTTATTTGTAGTTTTCATGATGATTCAATATTTTTCTATCCAAATATTTTTTATAATCTTAAAATATTAGTTTTACAGTTACTGCGAGTATATTTAGTGTTGTTTGATGAACTATATAATGGAAATTAACGTAATCAATTCTCAGGTTTTAGTTGTTCAAGCTGCTGCTCATACACAGTATCTAGGAGAAATCAAACTGTTCTTTGACGACGCTGGTAATTTGGTAGACTGGACAGGCGATCCTCATTACATCGGCACTGATGTAGAACAAGGTAATTTTCATAAACATCATCATCATATCAGCCACAGGACGTCCACTGATGAACATAGGCCTCCCCCAAAGACTTCTAGAGCAATCGGTCGCATGCTCTCTGCGTCCAATGACTAAAAAAATAAAAAATAAAATAACAAAAAGGGGCGGGTTATTTGACTAACTGTACCCCATTTATTTGTATTTATAATATTTATAAGTTAAATAGGTAGGTTTATTAAATAACAAAAAATTAAATAAATTAATGGTTTTCAAAGTCTAAGAAAGAAAGATCTAATGAAATGATTAAGGGATCAAATGCCAAGTGCAGGGTTAAGTAATAAAAAAATAAGAAGTATTAATAAAATAATTGGCCTTTTCCCAATAATGGGCAAATTACTCGATACCTCCAGATTCGCTAAACGAACCTCTATAAATTCTTTAAATAGAGCATAGATGCATATTTAGAATTTCACCAGAAGTGAAGTGGCGTACCACAGTTGGTAGTGGTTAGTTCAGAGGTCGTCGCAGTATAATTTCGGATATATTTTTACTAGAAAATATTCCTAGACTACATGTGACAAACTATGTTTCAAATAAACAAAACGATTTTTCAGCACAAGATGTTCTAGACAAAATAAATGAGTACCTTCCCATGATTGAAGAAAGGGCCTCTGAGGAAATTGGTTCGAGTTTGGTCAGATTGTCAGCAAGTTGTGCCTGCGGGGAATGCAATCTTGGAAATTTCATTTGTGATGCGTTTATGCACTCCGTAAGTTTAGACCAAACAAATCTAAAGTATCACAATTTTATTGATAGTAACATTAAAAAAAATGGTATTTCCTTAATAAAAGTGAGAGAAAAATATTTATCAAGAAATTGCTGAAACTACAAGAGCTACGAGTCTGAAACTTCTCATTGGGGTTTCGTTTCAGGATGTAGGCGAGTACTAAGAAATGATTTTTGGATATTCTACCTTTAAATGGATAAAAAGTAGTAACTATTGTGTATTCTGTGTATGTATAAAATCAAATATCACTTTTAAAGACACAGTATCTAGTTATATATATTTGTTGAAAAATTTACAAGATTTTCAAAACTATATTTTAGGTGTTAGATTGGGCCGAAGGAGACAATTGGCACTACGCACACTTCTGTGTCACAAATCAAGGCGGAATCAGAGCACCTATTGAAGATGGAGGTAACATTACTTAAAATACTTAACAATGCAAATGATTAGTCTTTCCAAAGTTTTACTATTATCATCTCGAAAGTCTTGATCACCATTTATCGGCCCATCCAACGAATGAATGTGACGGACGTTAATCAAAAATATTGGTTTACGCAGCTAGGCGAACTCCTTTTTTTACTACTACTAGTACTTTTTTGCTGGCTCAGTGACTCTAAAGTCGAACTTGGCTTCCTAAGCGAGAGTCTCTTCTTCCGTCTCTTCGAGACATCTTTTTTTTG
The DNA here is from genome assembly GCA_951213275.1 of Idaea straminata. Taxonomy (NCBI): domain Eukaryota; kingdom Metazoa; phylum Arthropoda; class Insecta; order Lepidoptera; family Geometridae; genus Idaea; species Idaea straminata. The sequence continues at coordinate 4,295,800 of OX577862.1, forward strand.
GATTGAAATTGGAGAATTAAGACAAAAATTCTATCACATTAAAGATTCTAGATGATGAATATTTTCTCGTATTTCAGTGATAACCTTCGAAGCGGCGATATTGTCGACACCGTTCGAGAACAATGTCGAAGTCTTCGATTTACGAGGCGATCATATAATGGAACTATTAGAATTTTCTGTAGCCAACGATCCTTATGCCGGAGCCAGAATGCTTCAAGTATCAGGTAATCTATTTTTATAGAAAAGAAAAAGACTCATCACGAAATTTCTGAAACTACAAGAGCTACGAGTCTGAAACTGCAAGAGCTGAAGTGTCTGAAACTGCAAGAGCTGAAGTGACTGAAACTACAAGAACTACGGGTCTGAAACTTCGCGTGAAGCACTAAGAAAGGAATTTTGGGAATTCGACCTGTAAAGAGGTAGAAAGAGATGTTACAATTGGTCGTAGTAACTAAAATATAGATTTTCTGTGTTTATAAGAAATTAATAAAATCACTTTTAAAGATACACCAACGGAGGTAAAACCTCAGAGCGCAGCTAGTAATACATTGTATTACTCAAATCTAATTACATTGCTTTTTGTGTTCGTACAGCTTTACAGCCGACCATAATTGAGACTGTTATTGTGGTATCATGGTGCTGGCCATTTGTGGATTCCATTGCCGAAACATGTTCTTGACATAACCCTTTGGAACGCTTAATCTGTCAGTGTCAAGGAATACCTGCCCATAACTAATATCTATAACAGATGCGTTGCTGTTACCAGTTAACTGTAACGGGTCATTACTAGGAGAATAAATCCACATAGTTTTACTACTCCATCTGGGCACCCAACAGTCACCTCTTTTCGTAATAAAATTAACTTAAATACAGGGTTGCGCGCTGTGTTCGATGGCTCTCTACCTCTAAACAATAGGGTTCTCAATGTGACAGTGCGATGCATTGAGTGTGAAGTCCCTAGATACTACCCGTTGGAATTGGACAAGTATTACAAAGTCGTAACGCAATCTTTCATCGGCGAAGGCGGTGATTCGTATTTCGTGAGTTTTTTCTTGTTTTAAAATAATTTTGATTTATAATAGTACACTTTACTGTAAAATAAACAATAAACCAGTCAAACTCTTGATAGAAAAGTATACTTGCGTACCCTGCACCTACTACATTTATTATTTTTGCGCTACCAGTCTAATTTTATATATTTACTAGCTTTTGCCCGCGACTTCATCCGCGTAGAAATCGAAAATTGACCAAGGAATCACGTTGTCCCATATATACTTTGCCCCCCCTTTTCACCCCTTTAGGGGTAGAATTTCGAAAAATCCTTTCTTATCGAATGGCTACGTCATACAAAGGACACACCCTCCAAGTTTCAGGTTTCTGCGATCAGCGGTTTAGGCTGTGCGTTGATCCGTCAGTCAGTCATTCAGGACAAAGGATGTTAAATGTATAGATAAAGTAAATGAGGAATGCATTCTATTGCTCACCCATGACAAACCTCGTCTAGCTAAACTGACGTATAAAGATGTTTTAAATAATAACCTACATGATAACGAAGGTTTTACTACAGTAACAAGAAAAAAAACTACTTATAGGTACAAAAACACGAGAGGAACGCAGAAAAACACCAGTTCTAAGCTGTTAGTGGCGGATACGTTCGCGTACATTTATTTGTCTCGGCTTAAAAAGAGTATTACTGAAAATGACATAAAAGCACATATAAATGGAATGAAAGAAGAATGTATAGGTATTGAAAAATTGACACAAACAAGAGAAACGAATTTTGACTCGTATAAGATCACTATACACCAGTCTAAACTGAGTACCTACTTGCAAAACGAGTTCTGGCCTGAGGGGTTGGTGTTCAGAAGATACCGTGAGCGCCACCAAAAAAAGTGACGTTAGAGATACAGCCATTTGATACCGCTTTTTTAACACTCAATTATGGATAGTGACATCAACAAACTAATTACTTTGGTTACCTACAACTGCAAGAATTTTAAGAGGTCAATCGGCGACGTTAAAGAACTGTGTATAAAACACCAGATTGTTGCCCTACAAGAAACATGGCTGTTTGACCACGATTTAGACCTACTTAGGTCTGTGGACCCACGATTTGAATGTCATGGTGTTTCAGCCATGGATACATCGACTGGTATACTGAGAGGAAGACCGTTTGGGGGAGTCGCCCTCCTTTGGGATAAATCAGTTTTCACGTGTGCTGAAATAATTCCATGTTTTAACAAGAGAATGGTGGCGGTGAAATTAGCAGCTGGTGATCGTGAGCTGCTGGTTTTCAGTGTCTACATGCCTACGGATGATATTGAAAACCTACCTGAGTTTACCGAGTGCCTAGCGAGTGTTAGTGCGTTAATTGACACCTGTGACGTTGAGAGTGTATTTGTACTGGGCGATTTTAATGCGCAGGCCGGTAAACTATTCGGTAAGGAGTTGTTAGATTATTGTGCGGAGAATTCGCTGCGGTGTGCAGATTACGATGTTTTGTCTGTCGACTCGGGCCAATATACCTACGTGAGCGAGGCGCACGGGACGTGCAGCTGGCTCGATCACTGCCTGGTGACTGCGGCTGCGTCGGACCTCGTCGTGAGTGTATCTATTCTGTACGATGTGTTTTGTTCGGATCATTTACCGTTAACTTTACAGTGTAACTTAAAAAGTATCAGGACGAAAACTAATTGTGATTTAAATAAAAATTTAAGTTTAAGTTACATATGGGGTGAACGAGATAGCAATCAAATTGCGTTGTATGGTCAAATTTGTACTGAAAAATTATTATTACTAAGAACTCAAGAATATTATTTAATTAATTGTTCATACTTGCAAAATAAATGTAAGAATGACGAGCATAAAGTCATTATTGACAGATTATATTGTGATATAATTAATATTTTACAAACAGCAGCTAAAATCACGAGCAAGAAACATAAATATAAGAAGCAGAGGGTTATTGGGTGGAACCATCTTATTAGGCCTCTGCATCAAAAAGCTAGACTGTACTTTCGCGAATGGGTTTCGGTTGGCAGGCCCCGCTCGGGATTATACTATGATAAGATGAAAGCCTCGCGTGCTGAATTCAAAAAAGCACTCAAAACCGCACAACAGAATCAGGAACGTATCAAAATGAATATTCTGGTTAGTAATAGAAAAGACAAAAATTTTGTGCAATTTTGGAAAGAAGTAAAAAAACTTAACCCTAAATCAGGTCTACCGGTCAGCGTAGGTGGAGAAAAGGATCCGAAAAATATTGCAAATATTTTTCGGGACTTTTTTAAGGTAGATTTCGCTAATAAACAATGCAACACTACAAATTGTGAGAAGAGAGTGGGCTGCACGAGTGAGCGTGAGTTACTCTGCATACAAAGAAAAGACATTATAGATATCTTAAAAGGTATGAAAAGGGGAAAATCGCCGGGGCACGATGGACTCAGCGTGGAGCACCTGCTCCATGCTGGACCTATCGTGAGTGAATTGCTCTGTGCATTCTACTCTCTTTGTGTGCAGCATACCTACGTTCCTAAAGACATGATTCGTACTTTGGTTGTCCCGGTACTGAAAGATAAAAGAGGTGACATCTCGAGCGTGGCCAATTACCGACCCATATCGCTTGCTACGATAGTGGCCAAGGTATTTGAAAAATTGTTGCTGATGAACTTAAAAACTAAACTAAAAATAGATGATGGTCAGTTTGGTTTTAGGCCTGAAGTGTCCACAGATATGGCTATTTTCTCATTGAAGCAGATTGTAAAATATTATAAGAATAGGGAGACCACTACATATGCGTGCTTTCTTGACCTCAGTCGCGCTTTTGACACAATTCAACATGAGAAGATGTGGCAAAAGCTGCGGCTGAATGGTGTATGTGATGATGTGACAAATCTTTTAGCCTACTGGTATTGTGAACAGGAGAGTCATGTCAAATGGGGTAATATGTTATCGGATGGTTACCGGTTGAAAAGTGGTGTAAGGCAGGGTGGCCTGAGCTCTCCGGACCTATTTAATGTATATGTTAACAACTTGATTGAGGAACTGAGCAGCACCGCCGTCGGACTGAAGCTAGGTAATATATATTTCAATAATTTAAGTTATGCAGACGACATGGTGCTGATTAGTCCCTCAATCAAGGGGTTGCGTAAGCTGATCACCATCTGTGAAAAATATGCATTTTCGCATAATCTAATTTATAATATTAAAAAGACGGAAATGGTGGTTTTTAAGTCGGGAAAAGGCCCTGAAAACATACCTCATGTATATCTCAATGAACAACCAGTGAGAATAGTTAGTAGTTTCAAATACCTTGGCCATATTGTGACGAGTGACTTAAAGGATGACGAGGATATGGAGAGACAGCGTAGGGCTCTTTCTGTTGTTGGGAATATGCTGGCTCGGAGATTTTTTAAAGCTGACAATGATGTCAAGAGCACGTTGTTCAGGTCCTTCTGTCAGGTGTTCTACACTTGTCAGCTCTGGACCTGCTATACTAAAAGGTCTCACAACAGCATCCGTGTTCAATACAACAACATATTCAGGCAACTAATGGGCCTGTCGCGCTATTGCAGTGCCACTGAAATGTTTCTGGAAGCGCGGGTCAACACGTTTGTTGCTGTTGTGAGACATAGAATAGCGTCTTTTCAGGACAGAGTTGCCAAGTGTAATAACGAGATAGTGAGGGAGTTGAGCAGCAGGCTCTTGACATCAGACATGTATAAAGACTGGCTAAAAATTGTCAGCTGACATTCCTGCGTACTTATATGTAAACTGTGATGTATTGACGAAATTGATAAATTTTCTAACCTATTTAATTATTTAATTTTTTATACTTTTTCATACTTATTTCTATGTTGCTATGGATACGTCTGAAATAAAGCTATTTATTATTTATTATTATTATTTATTATTATTTATGGGTGTTTTTCTTTTATGTATTTTTGATTTTTGTTATTTTAATAGGTACAGACCTTCTCCATCCTAAGGTTGCCTGGAAGAAATCGCTTTAAGCGATAAGGTCGCCTGTTTGTACAATTTCGTAGTTAATAAGCTTTCTCGTCTTTTTTGTCATTTTCAATGTTTTGTGTGTTGTACAAATAAAGTGTTTATCTATCTATCTATCTATCTAAATAAAAATAATTATGATCGACTTTAATGATATTACCGAAACTAAAGACATACAAAAGGTACAATATAGGTTTATATCAGAAATCAATATCAAACCGAAAAGCTTGCAAATTACTTCCAAAGAATCGTTTTATCAAAACTTAACCGAAATATTATCAAAATGAACACCATTTAAAATCTGTCCAAGTTTGCAAACTATCGTTTAGCCCTTTAATAAAGTGATATTACTCCACCTACGATAGAGGTATTAGCATAATATTGTATCCATAATGTAGTTTACATTGACCTCGCCTTGTGAAACTCGACAGGGTGAAATTTGAAAGGTTTTTATTTATGTGAAAATGTTGTGTTTGTTTTAATTGTAATTTTTCGAATAATACAATAATGCACTATTCCGGAAATGGACACAGAGTCCTAAAAGGACTTGTTTCAAAAATTACCTATACCGAAAAGGACTTGTTTCTATCCTATAAAGGCCTATATATCCTATAAATATTTGATGGACTCATTCCAAAAATGGCTTAAAATCTGACAACACGGAAACAAAAGACGATCAAAAAAAACATGTTGGCCGATCCTTAAAATGAAAGACATATTTTTAGTAAAAAGGTTATTGATGAAAATAACCTCTAAATTTTATAAGAAAGCTTACAGTTCTATAAACGTAATAATATAATATTTTAAAATTTTCATCTGGTTCAAAGTCTAATTTGAATACTAAATGAAATAGCTTTTATTCTTCAAATAAATTGGCTACATTACAATTTTATTTGACCAATGTAGAAAGTTCTACATAGTTTTTGTTACTAGAAGTTCAATCTATCGCTTGGTCGTGAAAAGTTTAATAGAATTCAGTAAAAACGATGTAGATTAAATTTTCTTCTTTAAGTCAATTATTTCAACGACGAAAGTGATATAATTTACTTTGAAAACCTACAAAATTGTTCAAACAATAAAAAATTTAGAAAAGAAATGTCAGTGTTTCTGATAGAAAAGTGAACGATGAAAAATTCAAAGAAATATTTTCAATAGATGACTAAAAATTGTTTGTCAAGATATAAAAAAACCACTCAAGAAAGATTTGGTCATTCCTGTCTATCCCCGAATGCTATCTCCAAAAGGTGACAAATTATTGTACCTAAATCTACGGCCTGTTTGTTTTTGGGAGCTTTAAAACCCTGGGCTTTTACCATTTAAGACAGAAAATACTACTCTCGCTTGCAATGTTGTTTAGAAACAAATTACCTACCGTTGAATCCGTTATTTTCATTGCATATTTTCATCCCATTCTTTGATATCTTAAAACGGTAAGGTAATTACAAATAGCTTTAAAACCTATGTAAATATTGACATGAAAGAGACTTCCTTGGTGTTTAATATTTTTTCTTTCTCCTCCCGCTAGATTTTTTTAAGTTGCCAAAAAAAAGTACAGGAAGTACATTTTCTATTGAAGCTGTTGAAAGATCTTTTTGACAGCCAACATGCATGCTAACATTTTTTTGGAAATTCCTACGGAATCGTTAACACTAGCGATAGATGTTTATTAAAAGTTTTTTTATTAGTATTGATACTTTCAGGCATTCGTATCGTATTCGATGGAGCCAAGCCAATCGGTGAACGAGTATTGAATGTAACTGTCAGATGCATAGAATGTAGCGTGCCAAAATATGAACCTATTGATCCCGATAAGTATTACAAAGTAATGACCACAGATTTCATTGGCAACGGCGGTGGAAATTACACCGTAAGTTTTTAAAAGTTTTGTAACCGACCGAATAACCTTTGCGAAGAAAAGAAAGAAGAAAAGAAGCATAATAGACAAGTTTTATTGGAGTCCGGTGATTGCGATGTTTTTCGGACTAAAAACTTTTTTATATTTTTGAGCTTACTTAAATAATCACAAGACTCTGACTAGTTAAACGTTCCAACGCATTCAATTCAGGGATAATCACAAAATAAATCTTCCTGACTGCCCCCGAATTTGAGTTCAGGGACAAACAGGATTTTCGATTCCTGTTTGTCCTCATTTAGGGACAGACAGAAATGACCCAACAAAACGTACTACGACAGTAGTTTGATAAATAACATCGAATTAAAATACAAAATCGTAAGAAAACGTAATTGCGATAAAAAATTATAAAGACAGATGACGTCATTATGTCGATCATCTTAATCAAAGACAAAAACAATGTGATGTGAGAGTAAAGAAAAGTTTATATTTCTAATAGGAGAGCCTCCATAAATAAAACACCTAAAATATATTTTTAAGTTGTTTAAGGTGAAAGGGTACCGGCACTCTCTCCATACAAACGTAGTCGACTGTTTCCTCCCTAGATAATGACACTTGAGCAAATATTTTTGTGGCATAAAACCTATAACTGCCATGACTAGTAACTAGTGACATTATCCAGAGATGAATCATCATCATCATCATCATCCGAGCGTTGTTCCCGGTTGCATCCCTCTCGGGAGCCCAGGGTCCGCTGTATCCAGAGATGAAACAGTCGACTAAGTTTGTATGGAGGGAGCGTCTGGTATCCTTTCCTCTTTAAATATATATTATTAATGTTTTGCGAAAATGTACTCACAGTCGTACTCTAAAGATACTTTTTCTGCATAAAATATAATATAAAAACAAAAATTAATCACTAAAGTCGATCATTATAAATTATATTATCAGAAATACTTTCAACAGAACACAAGACAAAAGAAATGTAGTCACATTTTTCAATACTACTAAAGTAAAGTGTGAATTATTTTATCTATATTTTATATACAAGAAGAATTAGGAAAAAAATTAACTCGGCAGTTTAAAAGAAACTCCTACATTTTTTTGAAGTCTTAAGCTTTTTTTAGTTTTAAGCTTTTATATTAATGTATCTTCTATACATATAAAATTCTTTGTCCTGAATGACTGACTGACTGACGGATCAACGCACAGCCTAAACCGCTGATCGCAGAAACCTGAAACTTGGAGGGTGTGTTTTTTGTATGACTTTGGCATCCGTAGGAAAGGATTTTTTGAAAATCGACTCTTAAGGGGGTAAAAAAGGAGGGCAAAATTTGTATGGGACGACGTGTTCCTAGGTTCATTTTCAACTTTTACGCGGAAGAAATCGCGGGCAAAAGCTAGTCTCTAATAAACTTACTCTTAACTAAATATACAAATATTCTCATTATTCCAGATGATATCAAATAACCGCCGCAACGTGGAAGTGGTCGGTGTAGACTACGATATATTGATGGATTACATAAGGCACCAGACTCCGGTCTTAGCGGAGAATGAGGGAAGAGTTCAAATATCTAACCCTTGCATGACCTAAGATGCCTTAACTCAAATCCCTTGACTTAACAATTAAGCACAGTGCGATTAAGACTTACAAAGTTAAAAATTTTGTTATAATATAAAGCTTTATATATTTTTATACATATAAAAGCTATTTTATGTTTTATTCTACCCAGTTGACACAATGGTCACTATGCCGGACTGCCAAACACAGGGTTGCGGGTTCGATTCCTGCCTCAGACAAGTATTTATGCTTAGATATTTGTCTGTGGTCTGGTTGTTTCTTTGTATTATAAGTATATGTTTACAAAAGAAAAGCTTATAAGTAGTATGTCCGTTGTCTAGTTACTTAGCTTGGGGCTTGATGGCGATATGTGGAATGCCCTGCAACATTTATTTTTATTTATTTATTTTTTATTCTAAGATTGACTTGCACAACAAAAATAAGTAAGACCTTAAACATGATTAACCAGCTGTCAAAGTGTCAAACTAATTATATAATTTCAACCTTGTGGTAGTTGAAATAAGATTTAATTTTAGATTACCCGTTAAATGCATTTAGCTATAATTTAGCTAAATTTATTTAAGTATACAAACCGCCTTTACTCTTTTTAATATTAAATTCAATAAGAAGCTTTACAAACTTCTACTAGATATGACGTCAAAAAATGTAATACTCTTACGAAAGATTTAAAAAAACTTACATCTTTATTAAAATCATAAAGAATACCTATCAAATATTATATTAACCTACTTTACTAAGTATGACGGCTAACTTGAGAATTTTTAATTAATTCACTCAAAAAATCGAAGAACCCGTCTCTTAAAGATTTATAATCCTTGATAGGAGAGAAAAATGTAAGAGCTACGAACAAATTAATTGGTATTATAAATTATGCAGCAAAATGATCTTGCGAAAAATCTTAAACCTTTTTAAGATTCTTTTGCTTCGTACAAACTGCTGTTGAATTCCATTTAGTGATTCAAAGGCAACGACAACGATCAAACGTACTTCACGAAGACCTTATCCAGTAGTATGAATGGTAAGTTGCCAAATTTTTAAAGAGGTAATAACTCTAGATAGAATAATCTATACTAATATTATAAAGCTGACGAGTTTGTTTGAACGCGTTAATCTCAGGAACTACTAGTTCGAATTGAAAAATTATTATTGTGTTGGATAGTGCATTTATTGAGAAAGGCTTTAGGCTATATAACATCACGCTGCGACTAATAGGAGCGAAGAATCAGTGAGAAATGTGGAAAACACGGGGAGAATTATTCATCTTTGAGGGCTTCTGTTTTTTGTTTGAACGCGCTAATCTCAGGAACTGCTAGATCGAATAGAAAAAATATTTTTGAGTTAGATATTCAATTTTTCGAGGAAGACATTAGGCTACTTTTTATTTTGAGATTCCCACGGAATCGGGACTTATGCGGGTGAAACTACGGGGTGCAGCTAGTTACACCATTTTTCGTATTAGCTGCGCCCTGCGGTGTCACCCGCGTAAGTGTGGGACCGAGGTAAAAGTAGCATTATGGCTTCCACCAAATGGCCATCCATCTCTAAGCAACGATGTACAAAGCGGAAGAGTTTATTTGTTTGTTTGAACGCGTTTATCTCCGGAACTAGCGTATTGGTTTTGCGAAAACGTGTAAATTTATGGTGTTTAGTAATAATTTTCTTTGTATTTTTAGTTGTAATCACTGTATGTTTTCCTATGATAATAAAATTAATAAATTATGTAGGTGAAAGCAGTCTCTTTGGTTTGTCCACTGTAGAACACTATATTGTTTGCAAAGATATCATACAATTTGCCAGCGTTTGGTATATATGGCACTAGCTGCGCCCCGCGGTTTCACCCGCGTAAGTTCTGATCCCGTGGGAATATCGGGATAAAAATATAATATATATTAATCCAGATCTCTAGCTATCTACGTACCGGACAACACACATAAACTTTCACATTTATAATATTAGTAGGATAGGATTACATAGGAACTTTAATAAAATAGGCCGTTTTAGTGCCTGTAAGTTCATTCTGTAGTATTTATCGTAAACGTCACTCAGGTCGGCAGTAAACACCGCTCTTTTCGTTCACAAAATTTGCGGTTAAGCGGTAACTTAATTAAGAGAGCTCCCACGTAATTTATGTATGTTAAATCCACTTACTTTGTTTTTATATTGAATGCTTACGAACGTTGATTTAATTTTCAACGTTTGCTTTTAGTTTTTTTGGAGCTTAACCTGTTTTTCTCCCCCTATTCCATACATCCCTACAGACATAATTATTATCGCCATTCTTTTTCTAAGAAAGGATTAAAAACAAACGTTTGAATAGAAATTCTTGTTACGTTCCGATACTCAGGGCATAGACTTTAAGCATGAATCTTGTCTTGACGATATTTCAACATACGGTTTCACCCGCGTAAAAAGGGTCGGTCCGAGGGAATATCGGAATAGTCTATGTTACTCCCAATCAATTAATGCATCCTCTTACCTAGTTTCATCAAAGTCGGCCCTGTAGCTTCGGAGCCTATTCGTTATTAACAAAAAAACCCTTTTATAATATTATTATAGAATATAGATTTTCACCCCTGGGACCTGTTATTGAGGAGGGATTCAACTTTATATGTTGGCATTTGATAAGAATAGATGTAACAAAAGCTCAGCTATTACGCGTGCTTTGAGCGTGGCGACCGAATCAAGAAATTCCGTAACGAAAATAAAACACTCCCTCACTCCGCCTACCATGTAGCTTGGCCGAGTTTCGCTTAACGTGTACGACTGTACAAAGCTCGCACGATGCAATAGCTTTACCGCGGCAGTCCCCGAGTGCCACACGTTTTATGAAAATGAATCTATCTTTACATTCTATGATCATCTATACATATATTTTATTAAAATTCATATCCTACCGGGGTTAAAAAGGGGTAGTAGGTAAGTTATTTTGGGGTGATTTCTTTCGAAGTTGATATCAATGGTCCTTAGTGCTTTTGATTTCAAAAAAAACCTATAAGAAACATTTTTGACTTCTGCGCAGACGAAGTCGCGGGCAAAGGCTAGTTTTAATAAAATCATTAGGCAATTACTTTCGCCCGATTAACATTTTCGTTGAAAACCAATTCTTTAGATAGGGTAATCCTCTCATCACTACGGCAACCTAATAATCATAGACATTTACTACCTTCACTTAATTACATACAAAATTGCTATGGAATCCAAAATGAGGCGTATAAAGGCACATTTTTACTACGCTGTTCTATTTTGTTTTGACGGGCCTTACGACCCGACGGCCTTCGCTTAATCTCCAATTAAGCTTAAATGGTTATTGCTATAGGTAACATACATTCGCGTCGTTTGTTTTCCGAAAGACGTAGTCCAAAATACATAAGGCACTTAATCATTTTTATACTCAGATTTTAACCTATTTTATTTATCCATAATTAATTAACCATAACATTTTGTGTCAAACTCCAAAAAGTCCAAAATCAGTGGACCGATTTAGATGAAATATTTTATAGACATAGTTTCGGGGCATTTTTTATTCTGGAATTCCCACGGGATCGGAACATACGCGGGTGAAACAGCGGAGCGCAGCTGGTTACTTTAATTTTTAACGTAAAATGAATATCGATAGATCACGTCAAAATTTTTAAACTTTCCTATAACTTTCCTCATAAAATTTTCACATTCTACTTCAGCTCATTGTTTACGCGATAATAAATTTATCTACATCATAAAAACAAGGGTCGGGATCGCGTTGTAATAACTAGTTATTTTGTTTTTTGGAATCCGATAATAAATATGAGCATAAATTGGCTAAGTGAGTGAGTGTAGTGTGCGGCGGCCCTAATGACTGTTTACAAACCGCATTGCATCGAAGGCGCTCTTTTCAGTTTTCAGCTTTTCAAGTTTTTCCGTGACCATGATCGATGCAACTCGATCAAAACGTTGGGTAAATATCAAATCAACGAATAGTTATAACGCGAACCTTATAGATTGCTATATTCTTGGCTACAAACTCTCTGCACCAAATAATTTGACCTCAGGCACCGACAAAATGAAACCGGAACTCAGAAACCACTAGACGACAACCGATGCCAAAACGTCCAAGGAGCATGTCAGTTAATTAGTTTTAAATCGATATGCAATTCCGAGTTCCAGCGACAGTTTAATCAGACCAGCTTCATTCACAGTTCAATCAAGCATGCCTGTTCAACGGCAAATTAGAAGCGGTTCCACTTGTCGCAGTCTATGTTATGTGACTATCTTGACATGTTAAAACTTTTGAAATCTTACTGTGGTATGTTTAAGAATAATTAATGATGTTACACGGAACACAGTAGCAAAAGACAAAATTTTATATACGTAAAAGATTTTATTTTCGTTTATCACTTGAATATTTAGACCCTGGTGCATAATGGTAATTATGTTTTTACCTTTTGTACTTATTAACACATGTAAATCATGACTTTGTATATTTTGTCACTCAGACTATGACACTCACTGACGAAATCTTATATCTTTAAATGAGCAATTCTTGTATATATATATTTATATAATTGGAATCTCGGAATCGGCTCCAACGATTTTCATGAAATTTGGTATATATGGGGATAAATCGATCTAGCTAGGAATAACTTTTAGAAAATGTCATTTTATTCGTGTTTTATCGAAACTTACTTTTTTTTATCTGAAAAAATATGACTCTTCCTGACATCTATTGGCGAACTACTAATACTATTTTTTGTGAGCAATAAAGTTATTCCAGCAGATGGCGTTGTTAAGTAACACGAAGTCAATGAGTGTTTGCTTTGAGGTTAGACTAAGTAAAAAAAAAATACCGAGCAAAGCTCGGTCATCCAGATTATGCACCAATGGAATAAAGCAATGTCTTATGTTCCAAGACAAAGACATAGTTTATCCCAAGGTGCATACTCAGTTCACACCGTCAGTCCAATCTTTTTTAATACTTGTGGTGGCCAGTTCCGTATTTGAAAAAAAACCACTAAAAAATGGGGCAATTGCAATGAGATGGTAGCATGATGCTTAATAGGTATTTGGTATGTATTATAGGCGAAACCTATTTGCTTAGACCTAACAATATAAATGAAAAACATAAATCGTAGCCTGCTTGATTTTTGTAGACCAATCCTATAAATAAAACCTATTTGTTGAAACCTTCAAAATGAAAACCAAGACTTTTCACACGAATTTCAACGTTCCAAATTCAAATCACTTTAATTCCTTGGGAATTTCATACAACATTATCTCCCTTGGAAATAATGTTTTGCTTTAAGTTGAGATTAATAGGTCTTTAATCCGTGATTAAAGTGCTGCAGGTTTTTTTATTAATTCCATAAATAAGATATTAAACGCTTTTCTTTATGACAGTACTTGACTGTTTAACTCCATGCAAAAAAAATGGAAAGAATATAGGATGGAAAATAAATTGTTGACTACACGCATTCGGTCCATTTGGGCCGTAAGTATATGGGACGAGACCATGAATCACTAATTTAATATTGTAACATGTAGACTCTGATGCATAATATCACAATGGTATTTTGTTATACTATATTACTTGCTCATTCATTCTACATCATGACTTTTGTACATTTTGTCACTCAGACCCATTAACACCTTGACTTCAAAACACTTATTACCCGATACCATGAAAAAGTAGGCGCAAAGTAGGTACGTTTTAAGAGACTTATGAATGGTGTGCCTAATAACAATTACAATATAAATTGTATGGTAAAAAACTTCGCAATCAAAAATTAAATAGGTCTGATTTAAGTTAATTTTCAAGTTTAACCTTTTCGTTGTCTCTTAACTTCTCCGAAATTAGATTTAGAGATAACAACCCGACAAGTCCGACTAGCACCAAGCCCAGGTAGACGTTCCTTTGTGTCTGTTTATTAAGGGTCTACTACACTACATACATTGGGGTTAACAATGCCAAAACAAACTGGAAAAGTTTGCAATGGAGCTAATTTCGTTGTCACGTAGTATACACTAACACGGATAGTCGATCGTTTTAAGGAAATACGGTGAAGGCTCTTCTCAGGTTCACGAAGAACATAACATACATTTATAAATTCTTTAAAATTTTTGTTCACATATCGATAGGAATTTCCAATGGAATAACCCATGTGTATGGAAAATAAATCTTTTGAAGTACTACCTACGGTACCTACCAAGTAACCCGCTTCAATAAAACCACAATTATTCCGAGTTCGAGAACAAACAGTAGTAACCAACTTTCTAAACAAGTAAAGTGAACTCGCCGGTACCTGAACAGGTACTTATCGACTTTTATAATGGTCTTAGTTGTGAGAGGCGAATGTCGTTTCCTTAAAGAATTGCTTGTGTCTCGTTTTGTTATTAAACTCGGTGAGAATAGGTGCAATGTTCTTTTAACTATTGTATTTGTTTGAACGCGCTAATCTCAGAAACTTCTGGTTCGAATTGAAAAAATATTTTTGTGTTGGATAGTCCATTTGTCGATGAAGGCTATAAGCTATTTTATATTTCGACTAGCTTTTGCCCACGACTTAGTCCGCGTAAAAGTCGAAAATACAAACTTTGCCCCCCTTTTTCACCCCTTTAGGGGTAGAAGATCCGAAAATCCTTTCTTATCGGATGCCTACGTCATACAAAGAACACACCCTCCAAGACAAAGCATTTTATATGTATAGATATTCCCACGGGATCGGGAGTTGGGCGGGTGAAACCGCGGAACGCTGGTATAAAATTATACAGAGAAAATATTTTTTTTTTGTAACGAATAGGCTCCGAAACTACTCGACCAATTTTGATGAAACTTAGTATGAGAATACATCAATTTATTAGGAATAACATAGGCTACTTTTCATCCCGTTATTCCCACGGGATCAGGAGTAACTGCGGAGCGCTGCTTGTAAACTCTAAAATAATAGAATAGACGAGCCAGTGCTGACTTGCACAGAACTTCTATTAACTCTTGTTTTATACAAGACAACTATGTTTAATTTTAATTAAATTGGTGCGTGTAAAGTGGACTTGGGTCAAGGGTCAGATTCAGAAGGCTAGACCAGGATACGGCACGTATTGTCAGAAAGTTCTACCATCGATAGCCTAAGCCCTGCCGAATAGTCTTCTTGCTTAAGGGCAGGTGCTAATAAAGCTACCAAAATCGACCTTTGCTTTAAGCAACTCTAAGTAATCAAATACTCTTTTTTTGTTATTTGGATATAAATGGATATTGTAGTTTGATAACCATATTTTTGTTTATTGTGGTTGAAAACATGATATGAACAACTTCGTTCGATAAAAAAAATGTTAGAAAACAGAGAATTATTAGATCGTTTATCGGGTTTTATTCAAAAATAGTTAACGTTTGTTTCTAAAAATGAATCAGATGATAGGTTTTGACCTCTAGGAACTATATTTGTGGATAATAATGCTAAAATGTTTTGCATATCGATCAAATATAACAGTTAGCACGCAGCACGCTACGTCTTTGAGAGCGGGGGCTAAGGTAATGTGAATACCTACACACGGTACTGGAAGAGCGCCTTAAGGTTTTTCTAAGCAAACGAAAAACAGTGGATTACTGAACCAAATAAATAACTATGTTTAAATTTGTTTTAATTTGATTTACTTCCTATTCCTATTTTATTTTTAGTAATGTGTTTATTTTCAAAAAGTCACGGAAGCGATTGATTTTAGTGAGAGGACAAACAATTTTAAATTACAATATATATCAAAGTAAAAAATAAAAAAATGTACTCGTAAAATGTACAAAAAGGACAATTTCAATCCACCCTACTAACATATGACACCCAACAGCAAAACAAAATTAAAACCTTTAAAAAAATGAGCCATTTAAACGCCAAACTCTGCTTCGTTTACGAGCTAAATAAACAATCACGTTGTTCATAACAATAATAACATCATGTACTGCTATAAAAAAACGCAAAATTAACGTTAAATTTCCGTTAAATTTCCGTTAAAAAACTGTCACGTAACTCGGCATTGGTCCGCTGAGCGTAGGCACGTAGCGGTCGCTCGTAACGGCCCAACGTGTGGTCGTTGCATTCGTTTTCGTTAGAGCTGGGATACGGATCAAAAAACTATAAAGTAATTTTTAATTTTTGTACTGTCAGCCGGCAAAATTGGATATGGCTATACAGTATAAGACAAAAACCCTGTAACCCGTCTTAGGCACATATATATCAAGAAACTTACAAAAAAATTGAAAAATAAATATTTACCTAATAATAAAAGAGTAACTTTAATGTAAAGATCGGGAATTTACTTTAATTTACTTAAAATTATAATAAAATTGTTGACAACTGATTGAACTTTATTGTTGATAAAATTGTTGATACCCTTAGGTATTTAAAAAAAAATCCAAACTCTAGGTAAATTAGAATTATTTTCCCAAACCGGAAAAAAAATCCTAATTTTCCATTTTTTCTAAATACCGTCAAAATTTTAGATAGATAGTCCCAACTCTAAACGGAACATAGGAAGCATTACAACTAGGTGACCTTTGTGGCCGGCAGGTGCGATTCCAAATCATTTTATTTTTATACAAATACCTATAGGTAGATAGATAGGTATTCTAAAATTGCAACATTTCCCCTTCCAACTTTAATAGAGTCTTTAAAAACAATATCTAATTCTGATTTGCCTCAAACACTCTTGACTTTTATTTAAATTATTTTTTAAACGGAATATTTACCATATAACTATTAGGTGTTTTTTTTTTGTGAGTCTCGATATTTGGATTCTGTTTAAAGCCCCATTTTCAAGATACTGGAGCTACTAATCAACTGGATAAACATGATAGTTTAAAATCAAATTGTTTTTAGTAATGTAAGTAACTACTGCATTAACCGCACTTTTCCTCAATCCAGAGGTTGCCTGTCCTCACCATATAATCACTCCAGCCTTTAACAAACATAATTCTAAGCTATCTCTTTAACACATTCCATTATTATTATAAAATATGTATGTTAGTCTATAAGGTATGGGCCTTTGTAGCCTGAAATAAATGATTTATTATTATTATTATTTATCTTGTTTTGGCGTGACCATATATTTAGAATATATTATATTTCGAAGATATTGAGAATATTATAGAATATATTTAGAAGATAGATTTTGAAATCTATATATCATTACTCAAATCTTGACATGTCAAGATTTGAGATTTGATTTGATTTTGACTCCATTTGGAGTGCCTACGATTAGTACTTTAAGCATTCTGAGACTGTCGAATCAAAATATTATTTGACACTGGCAAAATGGCATACAAATAGATTAATCATTCAAGATATGTAATCTTACTCAAAAGGTGGGCATAGACTAGAGCATTTACTTGTAACAGAACATCAAGCATTCCGAGTTTTTTAGGGTTTCGTAACCAAAGGTAAAAACGGGATACTCTTACTAAAACTCTACTGTTTGTCTGTCTGCCTGTCTGTCATCAGCCCCCTTAGACAAGATCGCTTTCTATTAGCGATATCGCCAATCGACAGACATTTTTATTGATTTTTTTGTATGAAATTGACACAAGCCAAAGAAAAGTCACGTAGTCTCGCGTTAGAAAAAAAAATGGTAGATAAGTTCCATCATATGCTAATTTTATACAATGGTTTATGTCAATTTCATATAATTAAATCTATCGATTGGCGACATCGCTAATAGAAAGCAATCTTGTCTAAGGGGGCTGGCTGTATTTCATGAACCGTGATAGCTACAGTTGAAATTTTCACAGAATGGAAATACATTCTGTGAAAATTTCAACTGTAGCTGCGCTGTTGCCGCTAAAACAACTAATACTAAAAACAGAATATGATGGTGTATGTATTGGTACGGAATACTTCGTGCACGAGTCGGACTCGCACTTGACCGGTTTTTTTACTCGAACCACACTTCGAACATGATGAGTGATGTTCTTTAAAAGCTTTTATTACTTGCAGTGTATGTATGTATGTTTCTGCAATCGCGCATGTGCTGCTGGACTGCATGGTGCTAACGGAGATCAGACTAAGTTCAGTAGGTGACGGTAAGTGCCTTCCAGAAATTTTTGAGAAACCACATCTGGTGGCAAAATTTATGGAAGAGCTGGGCTGGTTCTCCCCCTGACAAATAGAACCTCACGCAAAGGGGACCCAACTAAAGAGGTCTGATTGCGGAAAATAGCCCGTATCCAAGTACAAGTACATGTATGTTTCTATTTTCCTGAATTATATCATTCGAAAAGCTTTACATTGAAATGCTCGAGGAAAAGATCTGTGGGAGGAAAAGCTCTGTGTGAATTATATCATTCGAAAAGCTTTACATTGAAATGCTCGAGGAAAGACTCTGTGGGAGGAAAAGCTCTGTGTGAATTATATCATTCGAAAAGCTTTACATTGAAATGCTCGAGGAAAGGCTCTGTGGGATAGATAGACTCACCTTAATATTTAAATCCTAAAACGGCTGCTATAATTGGCACTCGTTACATTAGACAAGTCTAGAAATAGATGTAGGAATCAAACTGAAAACACTTTGCTGGCTGTGCTCGACCGTTTTATTCCGATTGAAGTGTTATTATTAAACGTAAGATGTTACAGTTCTTGTCACGAGTCGTAAGCAGACGTAGCAATTGTCAGTTTACAGGAGCTTTCACGCGATTGGTTTGTCCAACGACTCTTTAAATGTTTATTGGGCTCATTATGGAAATAAGCATAGACTGAGCATGCTTGCGTTTGACAGTCCACATGTGCTCACGATTCGTGAATGAACAGCCAATTACCACACATAGCTTTCACTACTGAATACAATCTTTTTAGGGTTCCTTTTACTAAGTCTTCTTATTGACTAAGTCTGCTCGCCCACCGAACCACAAAGCCCATCATATAATAGTACTTCAGCGCTTTATACATAGACTAGCTTTTGCTCGCGACTTCGTCCGCGTAGAAGTCGAAAATGGACCAGGGAATCACGTTGTCCCCTATGAACTTTCGTCCGACCTTTTTACCCCCTTAGGAGTGGAATTTCGGAAAATCCTTCATCATTCTTATCCGATGCCTACGTCATACAAAGAACACACCCTCAAAGTTTCAGGTCTCTACGATCAGCGGTTTAGGCTGTGCGTTGATCCGTCAGTCAGTCAGTCAGTCATTCAGGACAAAGCTTTTTTTATGTATAAATTGTATTCTGTAGATACTTTTAAAATATTGAAGCAAAATACAAAGAACACCCAGTTACTCGTACCTACATACATTAGATTGAAAAAGTTAACGTCAGTAAAGAAATGCTATAGTATTATTGAAACATTGGTACGTCGATTTAACTTCAGTATAAACAAAATAATACGTTTAGAATCCACATGTTAAATAGAATATAAACTAAAAAAAAATATTTATATTCTTTTTTTAATAACCCATTGGACTTCGGTACTCGACAGTTCTAACGATAAAATATATTTTTAAATAGTTTTCCACGAGAGTTTTTTTCGTCGAGAATTAAGATAAGTAAGTATCCGCAAACCTAACAGCGGATAAATGAGGATCCAATACAACCTTTGAAACATCTGGCGATTGCGATCGAAAAGCTGTGATTCGCAGCATATTTTCATTTTATATTTATGTTAGATATTTAAATTATTTGTAATATAAGACAATCTACACAGATATCGATTAATACTCCGTAGAATCTAAACTATTTATGATAAGTTAGTCGAGTGTATCATGTTGTATCTGTCAGTAGTGCGTCGATCGTTCACTAAAGTGAACGTCGCCTGCGCCTGCGCCGCTTAATGGTTTGAGACGGCACGGCGCAGGCACCTGCGCTAGGTGTGCGCACTGATTGATAAAAAATCAACAACAAGACACAAATAATTATATCACCAAAGTTCATCCATCTAAATCTCCGACATTTATCCATATATTTTTTAAGTTTTCATAAAAGAGATGTCCAAAACAAGTGATTACTCATTAAATTCGGGTCACACTCCATGACGTCGCCGAGAAGAATAATTCAACTGGGCCTAACCGGCGACACTCTGATTTATATTGGGACAAGAAAACTCCTCGAGAGATAGAGCTCACAATTTTCAGAGTGGTCAAAAACAAACGCGTAACTATTACAATAAAAATTTTAGAGGTAGTTGGTGGTATGGACCTCCAAAGGGAAGTTCTTCCACTGGGGAGGTGTTATACCCGGTAGGCCGGGGCCCAATGATGTTTCGTTGGAACTTGTATATGAGCTTATCTTCAGAAAAACTTCGCTTGCGCGATCTAGGATCTACGATCGGCTTAGTGGTGGCGATGTGAAGTGTCTATACTTGAAGTATACTTATATACCTGTCTAAGATAAATCAATGAAAGCTATTAAGAATATAGGTCAATCGAAATTCTTATTCAAAATGTAGCCTCCTTGATAATTAATGAATGTACCGAGTAAGATCTGAAATGTATTATAAAAGAGAAAAAGATTTAACAAGAAATCTCTGGAACTACAAGAGCTACGAGGCTGAAACTTCGCAAGAATGTTCCATTCTAAAAATTACAGTTAGGTATTCAAAAAGGCAAATAAAAACGATAATGTCCGAATGGTGTTTTAACGTGAGTGAACACTACGAAAAGGTTTTTTGAAAAGAAAGGTGTAAAAAGTACTGTTCAGTTCGTAGCACCTATTATGTATTCTGTGTTTGTAGAAATCAATATCACTTTCAGACACTAAAGCGGGTTAAATCGCAGGTCCGCAGCTAGTTAATCAAAATTGTAGCGGCTGACGTATGACGTGATGTCAACAACTTATTCCTCCCACACACCGTAATTAACCAATAAAATACCGCACCACTCTCTGTTGAGAGGTGGTGCGGGATTGCGGTTGATAGTAGGATATTCACCTAGAAATCTTGTTAGATGATCTAACAAGATGTCTAGGTGAATATCCTACTATCTTCTAATATTATAAATGTGAAAGTTTGTGTGTATGTTTGTTACTACTTTATGCAAAAATTACTGAACCGAATGCCATGAAACTCGATATGTAGATAGCTAGAGACCTGGTGTCGGGATTTACGCGGATGAAGCCGTGGGGCGCAGCTAGTTTTCAATAAAACCCTTAATCATAAATAAGTAATTTCGCGTCTGTACTTTTAATTCATTTATAACTCTACGCAACGTACATACTATATGATTGGAAAACGTATGAGAGTAGCGGACCTGATGAATTTATTATTATGATATCGTTTATTCATGTTCTCTTTTGCCGCATTTTGTCGCCATCGCCAGTGAAGCAATAATAAAAAAACCAGGCCAAGTGCGAGTCGTACCCGAGCACGAAGGGCTCTGTACCATTATATTCTGTTATTAGTATTTTGCGGCAACAGAAATACATCATCTGTGAAAATTTCAACGGTCTAGCTGTCACGGTTCATGAGATACAGCCTGGTGACAGACAGACGGACGGACGGACAGTGGGATCATAGTAATAAATCTAAATATTTTATTAGTGAATCATTTGACTAAGAAGGTAAGTATGAAACTTTTGAATTGAGGGCTATTGCTATTCTCTTTGGGGCTATCGCCAGATTCGGATTGACCAAAGATTGGCTTTTTACGAAATATCGACTTAAAAGACTTGTTAACTATTGATAGGTAATTCTAACTCATCAAAACGAGGTTATTTATTAAAATAATTTTGTCATTTCAGACACGATTATTCATAAAATTGATCTTCAATGCAAAGTCTCAAAGTATATAAATAATGAAAGTTTAAGCAGTTGGAAAGTTATATTGAGGTTAGATTCTAGACTTACTGACTATAGCGATGTCTAAATTTTGAACACATCATGTATATATTTTAAGGCAATATATCTACCTAAAATCTGAAATATCTAGCCTAACTAAATAGATTATTTTGTAATATATAACATTCAAATCAGAAAGAGTGAAAAAACATAATTCAACAACAGAATAAAATCTTCGAATACCGCACCGGTTTGTCAACAATAGGCTTAAAATATCTCATGAATATTTTTATTCCTTCATTTACCATTTTATTTTCATTTACCAGCCAAGTAATAAATGCAGGCATCATATCCAACGAGATCCTCAACCAAGCTAGGCATTAAACTGGTCCAAGTCCCAGCTTATGTACTTTACGTATCTACGCAACATAAAATTTACTGCCTGGTCCATCCTAACATTTACGAATCCTTAGTTACGATTATAAAAGGTAATGATCCCTTAAAATGTACCTTTTTATTGAAAAGGTTAGTAGCCATTCGCAAATTGAAATTATACAGAGCGCACCTGTGGCGTAGGTAAAGAAGATTTAGATGTGCACTAATATCTAAATATCTATAAGTAGTAGAAGAATACAGAAATGAAATTATGTTAAAAATTGGCAAATAAAAAAAATAAAAAAGGAAAATGTTTATAAATAGAGACAGTTTTTTTTTTTAATGAAAATGATACAAAACATAAATAAAAACATTGTGTTGTTGCTTGCTATGTATGTGTATGAATGTGTAGATGCTGATTAATATTTTTGATCTGTTTTTAGGTTTTAGTTTAGTATTTTAGACTTATGTATAGTTAGTTATAAGGTTATTTTAAAATAGGCTTAAGCGCTACAACAGCGACAGTAGCGGTATTTTTAAGTAAAACATGTGAAAAAAATAAAAAAGTAGGGCTTAATCCGGCCCTATCTCACTGGAATGCCATGGCGACATCGCTGTCTATGTATCCCATTAATTTAAATTGAATTTGGAAGTTAACTCACCTGGCAATAGTGTGGCGACGTCGCCACAATATCCAATAAAATGTATATGAGTAAGCTGCGCCTCACTCACTCAGTTTCCAACGGGTCGCCAAAAGGAAGGACGAACTTGTTTTTCGTAACAGACAGTAGCCAGTGACTACTCTATACGTAGTCGGCGAAATAACCATGGCGTCGCGGTTAGGTAGGGCCCTAATCCTTAGAAAGAATCAGTATTAAGAACTGGATTTATTTTCTGGGTGTAATTTATGATCAAATTAACTTTCTGCCCCGGCTAATATATCACCCAACTTGAACAAATCATTGCCAATAGTCTTCTTTAACGGCCCCTTGAGGTTTTTGTAGTAATGACTCCATAGTTAAACTTATTCCAGGGCTAGAGTTTGAAGCTCGTCATCAGCTAATGGAGTCAACTTATCTTAAGAGTGACCGAATAAAATTAGTAGACTAGCGCTGCAGCAGAATTTCTTTGCTGAGGTGTAGCCCTTTTATGCAGAGGCACACGGCTTTTTAAACATTACTGTGTTTTTAAATAATATGTAATCTTCGGTTTTATTTTCGTTTATTGATGTACTTAACCTTTATTTCTTTATGTAACTTTTAACTGTTGTTTCTACCTTGTGTTTGTTTGTCGTGTGGGTTTGTACTGAATAATTATTTTATCTAATCGTCATCAATTCAGCCACAGATTGTCCACTGCTGAACATAAGCCTCCCCCAATGACTTCCAGAGCGATGGGTCGCATGTTCTCCGCATCTAACGTTTTTTTTTTTCGTCAAGATAATGCGCCCTTATGCATTTCCCACCACTCCCGGGGGGAAACAGTGGGGATATGTGGGGCTCCCTACTGACCTGATCCGCGACCTTAATAATTAAGGTCGCGGGTCAGACCAGTCGTCCTTCCATATAGTCGGAGGCCGTCACACACTGAGCTTTCCGGTACGTGCTCCTGGAGTCTAGGCCCCCCCACCGGCTATCAATATTTTGTCAATCTAATCTTGTAATAATCTCTTTCGCCTTTTTTATCTTTTTCTTAATCCTTCTTAAAATATGTGAATAAATTGGGACACTTAAGTATATAAAGTTAACAACAATTTGTATAAAACCTCCCAAAATTACAAATTATTCATTTTGTTGATTCTTAATTTTCTTAAAATATGTGAAAAATATGGGACACTAAGTATATAAAGTTAACAACAATATGTAAAAAATCACATAAAGTTACAAACTTAATTTTGTTGACAATATCCCGTTATCCACGGGTGATGATGGCCAGTGTATTTTTTTGTCGTGATTTTGACTACGATATTTGTACTACACAATACTTTGTTATTTCAAAAGCCGTTCTGTTTTGGTATTTTCTATTTTGATTTCCAAACATACAGCGTTGTTTAAAAAGTTATCTACAAATATTGTTCGTTACTCTAAACTTTCGTTATAACTGATCCCTATTACGGTGGAATCCACAACAGAAATTCAGTTATCTGCTTGTTACCTACGTTGTTAAGTATACTTATGTGAGGGAGACCAAAAAGTTTAATTAATGAGTGATTGCACACACATACCTACACACAAGATCAAATTTTTATATTAGACTCTTCTATGAGCATCAGATAACGACGCACCCGTCTCCTCGCAACCATGACTATTGCAACATATTCCAAACATCGATGCTAGAGAAAATAAATACACCATGAAGACCCAATAAACAATTACAAATTCCTTTGACTACAATAGTCAATATGATGAAAAAGACAACTTAGATCTACATACAACTAATTTTGTCGTTGTAATTTAATATTTTCAGAGTAGAGTGTGAAAAATATTGTTTAATCGACAGGAATTTACTTAGACAGACAGCACGCCGACAAAATTAAAAGCATTTTAACTAACTTAGTAACTTAGTTTCTAGAGTAGTGTTCGATTATCGGGATAAAAAGTAGCCTATTTCACTCCCAATGAATCCTCATACAAAGTTTCATTAAAATCAGTTCGTTTCGTTTAAATATCCGTTTCACACAAAAAAATAGACAATGAAATCTATTCTCTTTATAATATTAGAATAGACAACTTTTAGGCGCCAAACGCTGCTTTGACTGGACGATTCATCAGATAGTCATATATCGATTATAATCGATGGTCAAATGAGTATGCGAATTGTGCGGTAGAGATAAAAGTATCTTATTAAACAACAACAACGATAACAATTATTATTTGAAACGACAAATCTCCATCACGACCGAAAGCAATGGCCACCCTAACCCCTAACAAAATTAGTTTGCGTCGAATCACTGATTGTTCGAAACGGTTGCGTTGCCAACTCCGAACTTAATTAGCGGACAACAAACAGACAAACAAAATGTTAAAATGTAACAACGCTTACCATCAACGTTTACCGTTTACCATTTCAAATGGACGCGCTCGTAATTGAAAACGATCCTGCCATTTCCACTGTTTTCCCGACTGTTTTGGTCTGATTTTTTCAGGAATTTGTTCTCTGTCATCGGCTATTTAGATAAAAAAAAGTGTAAGATAGATAGATAAACACTTCATTGCACCACACAAAACAAAATAATTCTAACAAGTACATATCTGATAAAAAGAAAATTAATAAAAACGGGGGAACAAAATAGTTTTTGAAAAGAGGGTAAAATTGAAATACAAGGTTTCCGATAGAAATGACAATAGAATCAGTATAAAGACCTGTTCTGGTTGAACCAACCAAAACCCATCATTTATTTATTGAATAAATTCAGTACACAAGGAAAATACAAAAAAAATGATTACACTTAGTAATAACTTTATAATGTAAAGTTATTACTAAGGTTATATCATCATCATTACTCTGTAACCACCTAATGTAGACATTTATCATGATTTAGTATGATCAATCACAACATATTACCAGGGAATATTCGACGGAAATGGATAAACTCATAAATTCAACATCTCACTATGAGTTATTAGCAGTCAAAGCAAGTTATAGCTGTGATCGCTGCAGCCAGAGTCATCGGATACACCCACCATATCGACTGAAAGCTATTCAACGGCTCACAACTATTATGTTCCTCCCATAAATCCTCACATACCTACTCATTTTATAAATTTATAAAAATAAAATCAAATGTCCTGACAAACATCTACAAATCTCACACTATAACTTGTGTTATTTATTATATTTAAGAAAAGTAATTTTTTCTTGCTTGAAGTTTCACCATTAAATAGTGAGATTTAAATGAAGTATTGTGAACAAATGTATACGAGCACACTATTGCTTCTTCCCCACTGGTCAAATACATGATTGCTCATGCTAAATACCTACTTCAATCTTTTAGTAATTATATGACATTTTTTAATTTTCAGGAAAACATTGTACTTAAACAGAAGAACCACCTGTGTCAACATAACAAAGCGAAAAATGTTGGTGATAAAACTATATCACATTTAAAAGAAACTGTAAAAAATCTAATGCCTCAGTGTATAATGAAGCGATTGCAGATCTGGAAGATATAGGCTTAAATTTTATAGAAACTATACATTCTCTATCCAATATACAACATTTTCTATTACAAGACAAATTGCTCAAAAACAGTATTTAACAATCTATAGACGAGGTGCAAATACCTGAAGATTTTTCATCTTTCATTTTGGCAAACTATTTATGTAAAGGTTATACTTGTTTTTCGCTCACAAAAAGAAAGAAAATTATTTCCAAAATTAAAGAAGTAGAACTATTACTGTTGTAAAATACTATTTGAGCTTAAAATAATTTAATTAAAGACTTTGTTTTGTTACTAGTTTATTTTAGAGTGACAGTAAAAACGTAAAAACAAAATACAAAGAATATAAAATTACTTCTATTCATTTACTGTACAAAGAAGTAGAAAAAGTAGGTATACTATAATAATTATACAACGATTACCAATACAAGTTGATATTATTTTAAGGATAGTCAGATTTGGTAGTCTGATTCGGCCGTGGTTCGATTGAAAGAACTTCCACTGAAAAGGATTTTGGAAAATTCAACTCCTACACAGGCGAAATATCAGTTAAAGGTTGTTATGACTACATTGTATTTTAGAAAGTTGCAACATAATCAGTCACAGTAAACTCACAAGAACACAAAGATTCATGGTCACGATCTAAAATTCAGTGAGATGAACCATGAAAACTCCCCAGCGACAACTCGATAAGTCATAAAACTTCAGTAAATTATCACGGAAGTCATTTCCTGCAGGCTACAGCGTCATTATGTCAAGGTTGTCATTAATTTTAAGAGATCCCAGCGGTTCAAAAACCTTGCATGAAGCCGAACTGTTAGCCAATTTTTAAACTTGATAATATATTAATTACCAGCGTAAATCTCGTTCCCATGAGAATTTAGGGATTTTCATCAAAATCGGTCCATTAGTTAATTAATAGATAATTACAAAAACAAAATATGTCCTCTTTTATTACAAATAAAAATATTTGTTGTATTCCGCCTACGAGACCCCGTCTACGATCTACAGGATACTATGGGTAGCAATGGAATAGAATAGAATGGAAAAGAAAAACATTTATTTGGACAAGCATAGACGCAAGACATTTCTACGGCGTTGTTCTTGACCATTGATCGAGATTTTTGTGGTCAAGTAAAGCTTACCTAAGCCTTTTCACGGGGGGCTACTTGACACAGGGGGTTACTTAAAGCTCATGCTGGGGCAGCGTGGTCCAGAAGGACCAGTGATAGAACGTTGTGGAGAGGAGTTGGAGAAGCATAAGCCCTGCAGTGGGCTAATACATGCTGCTGAAGAAGAAGAGAAGAAGAAATTTCACCTAAAGCAGGTGTCTGGAATCTTGCTTGTGTTGAAATCATTCTTATAACAGCCGTTTTGGAGCTCTACGTTGGGTCTGCAATTATGCAGCCGACCGTACTTACTGTAAAATAAAAAATAATAAATAAATAGACAGTATGTATATTATGTAGAGCGAGCCAACGACGGGGGCATTCAGCGCCGCAGTTTGTAAGTATGCGGAGTTTATTTATTAGGACAAAAAGCCAAAGCTTTTAAGGCGAGCGATGAGTCTGTGTTTTGTTTCGATAGCACGGAGGAGCTGCTCTGCTACCATTGACGGATTTAACTCCAGTTAAGAAAAATGCAGTTTTTCTTTATACTGCGTAGTTTTGGTTTGAGTTTGGGTATTAGGTATTCATTTTTCTTATAAAATACTTCTAGGAATCAAATAAAAAGTTTGAAGTAGATACCTATAGGTAAGAACGTATTTATGCTACTAAACACTTTCCAACAAAAAAAGAGTCATCAAAATCGGTTCATAAACAATGAAACTATGCCCGAACAACCATAAAAAAATTACGGTATTAGGGTAAAATAGAATTGTCCTTCTTTGTTCGAAGTCGGTTAAAAAAGAGACCACGATTATTAAGATTTAAGATTTGTTTGTAAACTGCGCCTTAAAAAAGACAATGTGATTTTTATCAAATAACTAGATACTTATAACAAAGGAAACCATAAACAGTAACTGTACCTAACTGTCCAAAAACATTTCTCTGTGAAAACCGATACTCAATATCCGATACAGCGAATTACGTAACATCATTGCTTTTTATCTCGCCATTGTGTCCGAAAATGTGTACTTAAACCTGTGCTCGTACTTATAATCAACGTCCACTGTATATAATCAAAATAACATCGTAACTGGCCAGGCATTATACGCCATTTTTGTTAATATTCTTAAGTAGGGATGCAACATTGTAAATTAAAAACATCGATGTTGGAATATCGATGTTTCTAAAGTGAAACTTAGAATAGAATAAAAAAACATTTATTTGGTAAAGCACACGACAAAAATAAACATCTAAAACAGTTGAGAGATGTTGACAAACAAACATAAAAACATAAGGTTTATGATAAAAATAGACAGAAAATTAAAATAATACAATAGAACAAAAAAGTATAAAATAAAAAACGTGTGCCACTCATACATATATACAAACGCTCGGCCGAGCTATATGGTAGGCGGAGTGTGGGGTGTTAGGTTTTATTTTCGTTACGGAATTTCTTGATTCGGTCGCTGCGCTCAAAGCCCGCGACAAAAGCTATGCAATAGCTTAAAAGACAGAAAATTCAGAGAAAAAAAGTATTTAAAATAAGATCTAAGGAGCCGTGTGCCTCCAAAAAGGTTCTGCCTCAGAAAAAATAGCTGCAACAACATTTATTTATTTATTTAATAAATGTTGTTCAGTACACAAGGAAAATACAAAAAAAGATTACCTACATTATAAAGTAATTACTAAGTCTAACCATGTGAAGAGTACATTAGTTGCTACAGCAGCTACTCTTCTGGTACTTCTTCACAAACTTCGATGTATTTATTGCATTCCTATTCTTACGCGATTGTCAAGGTGCGTATTGTCAAGGAGTGTAGGTATGTATGTAACCGAAATGGTACTGTAGTCATATTGTCTTACAGAAATTATATTATTGTGGTCTGGATTTGGTTTACTTAAAACATAGAAACCGCAGCGGTGAAAATTCTAACTGATGCCTGTGAAAAAAGTGTTCGGCTCGTTGTAAAATTGCTATATAAAATAAACTTATTAAAGACTAAAATAATAACAATTTAAAATTTTACGGCGAGTGAAGGCTTTTGTTACCCTGATTGTACTATAGGCGTGAACATTTATAACCGACGGTCATAAAAACATACGAAAAATCTTTACCAAGATTTCGTATCGTCCTTTACAAAAACTGAAGAAAACCGACAAAGCCACGAAAGTATCAAAAGTACAAATCCCGAGCGAATAAAGTAAAAGGAGATTTCTCGAAGTAATGTTTCACTTTTTTCCTTCGACAGTAAAAAGGCTCAAGTTGAAAACTGTTTTGCATAAAAGCCGAGGATATGCAATGCATTTTTATGTACAGCCTCGGTAAGAAATTGTACTTTAAAATAAAATCTGTAAGGTGTTAGGCGTACCTTGTGGTAAGAAAACAGAGAGAAATGCAAAACTTTATAAAACAATTATTTTTCATCTTCAACGTAAAATACAACTGAGTTAGTTGCAATTTTTTTGCGAAAATTCCGTCCTATCGGTATAGTACAAGCAAGTACAAGTATTTCAAATATCTCGAACTAACTTTATCTATAGGTATCTATATCTACACATATTACAAAGAAGAAAGATTTGATTGTTTGTTTGAATTGAATATGCTTCGAAACTACTGGACTGATTTTTAGTGTAACTTGGTATGAGAATACATTGATTCATTAGAAGTGACATAGGCTAATCTTAACTCGATATGCTCACGGGACCGGGAGATATGCGGATGAACCCGCGAAGCACTGCTCGTACCTACTAACTATTGTTTGATCTAGTACTCCTCATTGATATTGTATAGTTCTATGGACTGTCAGAGAAACGAATGTCAGAGAACTATTTCACAATCAGCAATAACATGCTTTTTTGCTGAACTACGATAATATTACTTACGATAGAAGTGTCACAGTCTATTCAACCGTCTAAAACATTCCCTATATCATTGTTGTTTAGCAATATAACGAACCAGTCGACATAATAGGAGATGTCCACAAAAGCTATTATGTAACGACTTACAGTCAGCAAAAAAACATCGAATCATAAAGAAAAACCTTGCTAATCACATCGAGACAAAGTTGCTTTTTCATTGACCCCGATTAGCCGTTTTCAGGTAACTTGACACTGATTTATTACAAGTGAAATCAATCAAATAATGCGACATTTATCACGTTGGAACGAAATAGGTCGCATTTTAACACCCTTTGCCGAAAAAACACAGTTAATTCTTTTAGTCATCAATCTTGAGATGATGTTATCTTAAACACCTATAACAGCATTAGCTTATTCGATGTAAAAACGATGAAAATAAAACCTTTTCTGTTCAAAACGTTATACCGTTTATCTACAACAAAAACATTTTACATAAACAAGATATTTTTTAAATCGAACAACGATTTTATTACCCTTATCTACCCTAAGTAAGAAACTGGGAAAGACTAAGTTGTGTAATATAGTTTTACTCGTTTTGACTCATCTAGTTGATGAAACAAATGTTTTATAATGACTTCGATTTATTACCAACTAAGACCTGAATTAAACACCAAGACAAGAACGTCGAGAAGCTGATCATCTGTGCAAACGTAGAAGGCAAGAGTGATGCCCTAAGTGATGGTCAGACCAGTCAAAACATATTACCTCGTTCAAGTTTGTTCTCTTCCGGTATGTAGCCATTCGTCCACTTTCTCTCTCACTCTACCTGGTACAGGATTTATAAAAATCGCTGAGTTACGAAGAATGGAGGTC
Organism: Idaea straminata; assembly: GCA_951213275.1. NCBI lineage: Eukaryota > Metazoa > Arthropoda > Insecta > Lepidoptera > Geometridae > Idaea > Idaea straminata. Next base: position 4,327,333 of record OX577862.1, read on the forward strand.
TTCAGCCTTCATTCGTAACAGTGTCTTCAGCCATAAAGGATCGATCAGAGAAGAGATTAAATGGATACAATAATGATTCAAAAAGTCACAACTATTCTGCATAATTTGTTTAGGCAAAAATTTCCACTTGTTTCAGGATTTAGTTGACAAATTAAAATAATTGTTAAAGAACTTCGCAAGAGAAAATATCCAATGAGAAATTTACTGCAAGAAAACTTTATGTAGGTACTAGCTGCGCCCCGCAGTTTCACCCGCGTTAGTCCCGATTCCGTGGGAATTTCGGGATAAAAAGTAGCCTATGTGTTAATCTAGGTCTCCAGCTATCTAGATACCGAGTTTCATCGCAATCGGTCCAGTGGTTTTTGCGTGAAGAAGTAACAAACACACACACACATGCACACACAAACTTTCACATTTATAATATTAGTAGGATTAGGTTATTTAACAGGAAAATTAAGATTACCTAATGTAAAAGACATGGTTTTCTTAGAAATGTCTATGCTATATACCATAACATATTAATGTAAGAACCTATCTTCTATTTTCCGCCTTTCACCTTCGATGTTTTTCAACTTAGTTCGTTACTGAGTTTGGTATATAGAATCAAATTAACTAATTTTTCACTAACAAAATTTCCTTAATTCCACTTAAAGCTGTGTTCGTTGAGCCACCGCATAATTAATTAGGAAGATAATCATGATGTATTTAGTAGCTTATTAACTTTATAACAAGCAGGGGTTGTAGTTGGCCTGTACAAATTTACATAGGCTAAATTTATTGTATACACCGTGGATTTACATATTTCCACTAGATTAGAATGGAATTACTTTTACTAGTAGGTACTTAGCTTAAACATATTATTATCTTCTAGATCTAATCAAATATCACCATTTCTGTTTTCGTTAGCTGAAAGAATGTTCGTTTTTAAGTCATGTTGTATACTTAACTCATTTTTTTTATTATATTATTCCAATAAAGTAATTTATTCCAATTTTAAATGTCAAAATTCTAATTACAAAACACGAAAATAACAATAATAATAACTTAATTTCTCGATTTTTTTTAATTTGGTCACTTTTATTCTCAGCATACTGGTCGTCAAAAGATTTCATCCACCCCTTCGTAATTGTTTTAAATGCGATGTCTTAAGTATTTGATATCATAATTTGCTGTTTTTGCTTGTCCATATCTATACTTATATTATAAATAGGAAAGATTTGATTGTTTTTTTTTTGTTTGCATTGAATAGGCTCCGTAACTACTGGACCAATTTTAATGTAACTTTGTATGAGGATACATTGATTTATTGGGAGTGGGAGTGTATTACTATAAACAAGAATTTCATTAAGCCTTTGACGTTATCTCAGAGACCGGAGAGTATCTGGATCTGGAAATGTATCCGGACCTAGATCTGGAATTCGACAGTTACTATCAGAGTGAAGCTCCTTTTTACTATCAGCATAGCGTCAATTTTATGAGCGTCAAAAAGGACGGTCACTAGGCGTATTTACCGTTAAAATGCCCAAGCATTGCTTCCCTATTTCTTCTATTTACTTCCTATTTAAATTGCTTCCATCGTTTGAGGGTGCAACCGTGTGAAGACTGTATGTCATAGCAAACTCTTTTGTCTCATATTTCCGAATTTCCGAAATTCTACCCTTTAGGGGGTAAAAGGGGGGGGGGGTAAAGTTTGTATGGGACAACATGATTCCTTGGTCCAATCTACTTCAAATTTTCAAATTCTACGCGGACGAAGTCGCAGGCAAATAGTTTTATGTAGGACACTGAGCGTTGGTTACTTAGTAACGTTGTTGATTGTCTAAAACCTTTGTATTTTGCACTTGTTTATTTCTATAAAATTATTGTTTTGTTATGTTTATACAGCTATTCAGTTTTATACAAGTTTATTTTTATAGTGTTGAATTTATTTCGATCTTCACAAAAACTTAATAAAACGCTCATTCTGATGTCACCTCGTAGTTTCAAAAATTACGGAATGCAAGACTAAAGCTTTAACCCCACAAGTGTATTATTAACTGAAAACGCATTATTATAACATCTTAAAACAAGTAATCAGTACGTCCAAAAAGCAATTTTCCAAACAGAACAAAATAACTTGAGTGGAAGTCACGAAATGAATGGAAAAGGTTGTAAAAATAAATGAGTTCTATAGATTAAGGCGCACACCTATTAGAGCTCGAACGGGTGAACATATAGAAAGTGTTAATTGAAAATACTTCGCAGTTTTCAATGAAATACCAACCTACTGTTGGTACGCGTTGGTCTATAAAGACGTTAATTTATGTTTGTATGAAAAAAGCATACATTTTTATTTTTCGGTTTTTTTCCAATCAATTCTTAACCCCCAACGCAAAAACGACGTGGTGTTATAAGTTTGACGTGTCTCTCTCTGTGTGTGTGTCTGTCTGTGGCATCGTAGCTCCCGAACGGATGAACCGATTTTAATTTAGTTTTTTTTAGTAATTAATCTCCTTTCATCGAACGACTTCCTAATTCGAGGTTCGTTTCATAACATTTCATATCATTTTTTTATTTAAACTATTATTCATTTAATTGTAGAATCATATTATAGTCCACAGAGTATCTAGAAAAATAATAATAAATAATTAATATAAAAATTCGTTCCACCCTTTAAATCGTTTTTTTGCGTGAGAATGGAGAGAGAGAGGGTAATAGGCTTGCCCAGCAAGTATATTACCCTCTCAGGTTAGGTTAGGATAGGAACCGTGTTCAGAGGAAGTAACTTGTCAAAACGTATCGAGCCAACTAAGCCGCTGGTTTCATCACGATGTTTTCGTTCACCAAAAGAGCAATTAGCGGACATACGTACATTTTTCGTAAGAAAAATCCATTGGTACACGACCGGCCGGGACCCACGACCTTTGGAATCAAAATCGAGGTTTTTACAACTAGGCCAACACCAATCTATCATGTTTGTCTTTTGAAGGTTTAATTTTTATCTCGGCTAGCATTAGAACGGACTAAAAACAGAATACACAATATTATTTCCAATAACGTAAAATGAAGTGATAGTTATTTTCTCAGAAATATTTAACAAGCTCTTCAACGTCCAGCAAGCAGGATCACCGTTCCGCACTGAGAAGTATCGCCTAATTGATACAACAAGTTCAGGATAAACAGAAAAAATGAGAGGAATTAAAAATTAACTGATTTAGCGAGATTCAAGTTCTGAATTGGTGTGAATTTTTAATGATATGAAGTACAATGTAGTTTAAAATGTTAATTAAATAAACGCACGTAATGGGTGCCGATAGACGGAACACGTATTTGTGGAAGACTCCGTAAAAGATGGCGAAATGATCTGGAAGACTGGCTAAGTATGTATAGCCCAGGACCTGCTTCTGATACCTAGATTTTTTTTCTTTTATTCAAAAAAGTAAAAGGTTTTCAATTATTTCCGAGTATTTTTTATTGGTATGCATTTTTCTTAGATCTTGATGCATTTGACGGAGACTGGCAAAACTAAGCCTAAGACCGAACTGTTTGGAAAGATGTTAGGGAAACCTTTGCCCAGCAGTGGAACAAAATAGTAGTCTTAAGATTTTTTTAGTAAAAAATCTTAGAAAATATTACTAGGAATTTTTATTTTATTTATTATTAAATTGTTATCCCTTGTACCGTTTACAACACGCAAGCATTGGGTTCGATGCGACTCCTATACCAATATCTCTCTCCAGACTCACAAAAGATGAAAAGATACCTTCATTGTGCAATTCCACGTGAACTCCGACTTTTTCTTAGAAAAACTAAAAGGATAGAAATAATACCAAAGTCCTGAGGGATCGTCCTTCTATTTTGTCTGTACATCACGTTCTCTGTAACATCAGTTATGTTATAACCCGAACCGGTTCGATTCTGATGACTGTTTCATGTTATTTTTGAAGGAAAAATCTATAACGTACGTTTAATGTCAGACCCCCTTATTCGAAAACGACGTTTAAGGATAGTCCGAGATGTGGATTTAAACCTTAGATTTAGATGCAGATTTACCCGTGAACTATAGTCTAAACACTATCGCTATATAATCTATAGGGATAGTGTTTAGACTATAGTTCTATATATAAGCTAATAGTGTTTAGACTATAGTTCACGAGTAAATCTGTGTCTAAATTTAAGGTTAAATCCACATCTCGGACTATTCTTAAAAATCGATTTGGAATAAGGGGGAGAATGTGTGTCCGTTCCATCTAAAGTAACCAAAAAGTATATCTGTTTTTAAACAGACATACCTAATACACTGGTGTGTCTAATAAGAAGAATCCTCATAATATAGATAGAAACGTTTATTTTTAATTTATTTAAATGCTTGGATTAACCGCTTGTCAGATAGACGATGGAACAAAACAATTGTTGTACTTCTGGACACAACCAAGAAGATTATTTAAAAAAACTTTAAGTGGTACAAAATTTAGATTTTTTGTACTGCATAGGGCAACAGACCAAAACGACTATGGCGGGATAATTTTGACTCCTATTGGAATTACTGGTGTACATTATAGTTACAGCGATCAATGGAATAAAGGTAGAGAGGCGTTTCCCTGCAGTGGAAAAGCTCTTATCTTCTTCTTCTCGTATAATGGTGTGACTCACCTATTGTTAGAGTTTTCAGATCGCCTTAAGGCCTCTAACTTGACCTAACGACTGTTACTAGAGGTAGCAACCGGGACCAACGGTTTAACGTGCCTTCCGAAGCACAGAGGGGCTCACAAAACACATTTTTGCCACAACTACTAATTGGCCACCCATCGAAGTAAAGACCGCACCAGGCGTCGCGTAACCCGCACGACCGTAAACGATCAGCGAGCGTCGCTTACCTGTGAGCCCCCTTCCGCTCTTATTAATTAAATATACAATTGGTTTCAGCGAAGGCGTTTTAATACGAAAGGGGGTTGTTCTAGACGTCTAGGCGAACAACTTTTGTTCTACGACTTTTGGAAATTCGAACATTTCGTTCGAAGTTTTTGTATGAAACAGCTGATTTTCAAGTAAAAATTCCCTCAGATTTATCGAAAAAAAGTTTGGATTTCTAAAAGTCGTAGAACAAAAGTTGTTCGCCTAGACGTCTAGAACAACCCCCTTTCATATTAAAACCCCTTCGCTGAAACTCATTGTATACTTACTTCAGTAATTTTGTCGATATTGTTTTTGGTATGAGTCATTATACTAACAATTAGAATTTACAAAAAGTTCCTGTGAAATCAAAGTTTTTGAAAATGCATTTTTTTAGCAAACATTACAAGGAAGCAATTGCCGAGTTGCTACAGGCTAACGCTCTGAAAAAAATAAAAAATGTTTTCAATAAAAATTGAAATCCTTAAATTCCCTTGTTAGTTTTTATTAATATATTAATTGAGTACTACTAAAGTGAATCCCAATCTTGATAGGATTTTAGTAATAGGTTTTAAATTTAATTTATTAGGAGATTCGGAGATTGATGAATTAGATAAAATAAATAATAAATAAATATTGCAGGACATTCCACACATCGCCATCTAGCCCCAAGCTAAGTACTAGACTTGTGTTATGGGTGCTAGACAACGGATATATTACTTATATACTTTTCTTTTGTAAATATAAACTTATAATACATAGAAACAACCAGACCACAGACAAATATCTAAGCATAAATACTTGTCTGAGGCGGAAATCGAACCCGCAACCCTGTGTTTGGCAGTCCGGCATGGACACCATTGTGCCAACTGGGTCGTCAAAAATGATTTATTAGAAACCAAATCGTCAGGACGTTTGAATTGAAATTTATCTAGCTGACTTCTAGTCAATGTCAACTGATCAGCCGAGCAAACTAATATCACAAAACGCATATATTATATCTCTATGATTAATGGATTAAGGAGCCTCCCATAATATGATTCAGTAACTGGTGCTGGTACCATCTGTTTGGCCGCAGTATTTAGAGAATGCAAATCTCACGAGATTGGGGCTAAAGCGAGATCCCGCGAGTTTATGAATAACGAAACTACGAGATCTCGACAGTTTCGAGATTTCGCGAGATTGGCGGTTTTGTATTTTTTTAACAAATAATCACGATACTTGAATAAATTAGGAAAAAAATAATAATAATTATAAGTATTATAAAATAAACATTTATTTTCACGAATTTTTTTTCAATAGATTGTTATGCATCAAATATTGTTTGACGTATCTGTCTATAATTTTTTAATGAATTTCTAAATAGAAAACTTTGACGTATGTATCTAACAAATAATAAATGAAAGAAACAACCAGTCTTCTCTTCCAATAACAAACAAAAATCTTTTAGTAATAAAACAGCTTTGAATAAGACGTTTGCAATCTCGTTAAACTCGCGAGATCTCTTTCGTTTCGAGATCAATCTCGCCAAAAAAGGCCGAGATCTCGCGAGAACGAAATTGTATTCCCTAATCGTATTATGGCATGTTTGAAATACTCTAAAAATGTAGTATTCTTACACAAATGTAGTCAAAAATGACTTATTTATTCTTTCTACCCAAAAATTTAATAATCGCTTCACCAAAACCCAATGGCGCAAACAATTCTCTAAATTTATAATCGACAAAACAATCCCAATAAAGAAGCAATTTTCTCCAAAATTATATAGGACTTCTAATATCCCTCCAAAATTATACTCTCCCTCATAAAAAACGTAATGACATGCAGTTATTCCTTTTATTGTTGAAATAAAACCATTGTTTATGTAGGGAGCGTGACTTGTATCTATACAAAAATAAAACAACAACTAACAAACAACAAAACGAAAAATAATTAAAAACAATTCTGAATTGTACAACGTACAATCAACGATCATAAGACTCTGCCCACCGTAACGTTTACAATCCTGGAGCACTATTTTAACGTAAGTTCTAGCAGCGCTCCGCGGTTTCACCCACGTAACTCCCGATCCCGTGGGAATATCGGGATAAAAAGTAGCCTATAACCTTCATCGATAAATGGACTATCCAACACAAAAATATTTTTTATCAATTCGAACCAGGAGTTCCTGTAACTTCCGATCCCGTGGGAATATCAAAATAAAAAGTAGCCTATAGCCCTCCTCAATAAATAGTCTATCCAGCACAAAAATATTTTTTCAATTCGAACCAATAGTTCCCGAGATTAGCGAGTACAAACAAACAAACAAACTCTTCAGCTTTATAATATTAAAGTATAGATTGTAGTAAACTGATAGTGAACTTATAACGCATACTGTACGTACAGAACGCGCCAATGCTGCTATAGGTCCGCTAATCATCGAATTTTATCAAAGTGACGACCTTAAGAAACCTTTTTTAAATAGATTTGATAAATATAACACAAGAAGAGGTAGGGAAGGAATGTTAGATATACCTTAAGTTAAAAATTAAATAAATAAATAAACATTGCAGGACATTCCACACATCGCCATCTAGCCCCAAGCTAAGTAACTTGACTTGTGTTATGGGTGCTAGACAACGGATATACTACTTATATACTTTTCTTTTGTAAATACATACTTATAATACATAGAAACAACCAGACCACAGACAAATATCTAAGCATAAATACTTGTCTGAGGCGGGAATCGAACCCGCAACCCTGTGTTTGGCACTCCGGCATGGTGACCATTGTGCCAACTGGGTCGTCGTGTTTGAAGAACGAATGTTGTTGAATTGTTGAAGAACGAATGGGTACATGGTGCCTAAGGTGTACTTACAATGACTTGTCGTGGCCAAGAAGTGAACCAGGGATGACAAAAAATATGTTAAAAAGTAAACTTAAGGATAATTTATTAAAAACAGTTAAGTAGGTACTTCATTTGAAATTTTCTAAATCTATAAACTCTTAAACTAAATTAAATAAGTAGGTAGGTATATAAGATAGTGCACATGTAATGTAAGTAAATAAGCGCGCGCTCGCCAACTAACTGCACTTTGCAGTTTGGCGAGAAATTAATTTGTAAGAAAATGTGTACTTTTTATAGTTAAATAAATAAAAAATATAAGAAATTACTCTGGTATGACAAAGTACTAGTGATCAGTAGGCGCTTTACAAGAAACAAGTACGAGTCGGACTCGCGCACGAGGGGTTCCGTAACATTCTATTCAGTTTTTAGTATTTGTTGTTATAGCGGCAACAGAAATACATCATCTGTGAAAATTTCAACTATCTAGCTATCACGGTTCATGAGATACAGTCTATTGACAGACGGACAGTGCAGTCTAAATGGGTCCCGTTTTTACCCTTTGGGTACGAACCCTAAAAATAGCCTTGCTAAGTATTAACTAAATTTGTTAAAATAAAATACGAAACAGATTCGTTAAGATTAGATTAGAAAGAGACTTGACAAAAAAGAGTTTGGCTTAAAATTTAATTTATTCAAAAGAGGACTTGACAGAGTAATAACCTTTCTAATTCAGATGACAGAGCTCTAAGGCGTACGTGGGACGTGTATTAGATGGAAAGAGGCTTGCCCAGAGCCTTTACAACCTTCTTAGCTTAGTCAACCATGCCCAGAGGAAAGAATTAGTCAATACTTTTGAAACTAACTAAGCAGCAGGTTTCATCTATACTATTATATTTTAAGCTGAATAGTTTGTTTGATTGTATGTTTGTTTGTACGCGCTAATCTCAGGAACTACTGGTTCGAATTGAAAAAATCTTTTTGTGTTAGATTGTCCATTTATCGAGAAAGGCTATGGGCTACTTTTCATTTTGATATTCCCACGGTATCGAGACTTACGCGGATGAAACCGCGGAGCGCAGCTTGTAAGTTATAAATATTTATAACTTACAAGCTGCGCTCCGCGGTTTAATTTATTAAAATAGATAATAGAAAACAAAAATACCACGATGTTTTCTGTATGAATAGTGAAATGACTTTTGTAATTTTGACTAATTTGTAATTTTGACTAATTTTTAATTTTGACTAATTTGTAATTTTGACTAATTTGTAATTTTGACTAATTTGTAATTTTGACTAATTTGTAATTTTAACTAATTTGTAATTTTGACTAATTTGCACTTTTCATCTTTAGTTTCGGAGCAATCACTGTAAGAACGACTTTACGTAAAGGTTTCAGGAAAACATCTTACTCAAGAAATGAAAGGAAGTTTTGTCATTAACGACCAAAATCCTAACCTGTTACTGCCAACAGACACCATTGTTGTAATAACAGAACGTGTAAAGGTAAATATACACTAGAACTTTATAACTTAAGTACATAGAAAGTTTTAGTGTAAAGGTATGGTAACTAATAATAAATGTACTGCTTCTTTATCGCGGGTTGACGACCCCTCGTCAACTCCGTGCCGAGAAAAAATTTCACGCGTTACGAAAACGTGAAACGAAAAACCGTAAGACAAACTTATCTCCCACATTCCCGAATACGGGGTGGTGCTCCAAGTATTTTCGGAACAGAAACAAAAGTTGATCAAAACGAAAACAAAATACGATCGAAACAGAAACAAAAGACTAAATCGAAACGAGAACAAAAGACTATCGAAACGGAAACAAAAGACTATCGTAACAGAAACAAAAGATTATCGAAACGGAAACAAAATACTATCGAAACGGAAACAAAAGACTATCGAAACGGAAACAACAACAATCGAAATGAAGACAGAAACAAAATATGATCTGAACTAAAACAAAAATCGTTGATCCACTGCACGCAGGGTATGGGACCTGGCAGTCTTTAAGGAAGGCCTATGTTTAACAGTAGATGTCCAGTAGCTGATATGGTGATTATCCATTCCTCTAAATAATCCGTGGACAAAAAAATGGTCCGAACGTTCTAGGGATATTTATTGCTCTAATCCAGTGTATCCACACTTTTATGTTACAATGTTAACAGTAATAACGCTTTTCATAACGTTTAATGAGGTGACGCGGTCTGAGATCCAACATGCTCATTAACGCATTGCGAGACAAAATGTCCTCTCCTACGTAATAAGCAGTTAATATGTTATTTTATATAGCTGTTAACATGTTATGTCGTTTGTGTGATGATCGTTGAGTGCTAATGAAACGACATTAATGGAGTTTTGTACGAAAATTAAGTACTTATTACAAAGTTTTCAAGATACAAAACATTATTAATTAATGTACTTTTTTAACTGTTATCATGAACAATATGGTTAATTAACTTGTGGTTCAGAAAGAAAAAGTCTTTACTGTAACGTTGATAAAACTTTGTACGGAAATGAACTATATAACCTTACTTGATAATAAGTTTTCATGGTACAAAACATTAATTATTAATGTACTTTTTTACCTCATAACATGAACAATATGGTTAATTTACTTGTGGTTCAGAAGGAAAAAGTCTTTACTGTAACGTTGATAAAATTTTGTACGGAAATGAACTACTTGATAAAAAGTTTTGATGGTACAAAACTGTTGAAATAAATGTTTACATGTATCACCTTCATGGTCTTATCTCACAGGCTGGTTTGGTGATTGATGTTTTTTCACCTTTAGAATGTCATTACAATATATATGGCTGTCTACCTGAAATGTTAGCTTTTATTTCCACTGCTGCATACTTTTTCCAAATAATCCCAACAAGGGTTATGGGCCCAGGGGCGAAGGCTCCAGAGTATTGCAAAAAGTGAATAAGGAATCTAAATTAATAAAAAGTACGATATGACGACCGTACGAGTGGAGCCCTTAAAAGGCGAAAATTACGATTCCTGGAAGATTCAAATAGAAGCTTTATTAGTAAGAAATGATTTCTGGGAATATATATCAGGTGAGAGGCCAAAGCCGACGGATGATGCTAATAAGTTACTTTGGGAGACTGCGGATAGAAAAGCAAAGTCTGAACTTATTCTGGCAATGGATCCGAGTGTTGTACGTCATGTTAAGAAGGTGACTACTGCGAGAGAGCTATGGTTAAAGTTAGAGAGATTGTTCGCATCACGAGGCCCCGCCAAGAAGGCAACCTTGATGAAGAGGCTCATGCTACATAAAATGAGCGAAAGCGATAAGGTGAGCGAACACTTGGATTTTTTTTTCGAAGCCGTCGACAAACTTGATGAAATGGGCATAAAGATTAATGACGATTTATTAGCGATAATGCTTTTATATAGCTTGCCAGCTAGTTATGAAAACTTTAGATGTGCGATAGAGTCAAGGGACGAGCTTCCGACGCCTGAGCAACTGCGGGTGAAGATAGTCGAAGAATGTAATTCGAGAGGAAACACCAAAGCTGAAAACATAGAAGGCGCTATGTATGTAAATAAGTACATAGGACCTAAGAAGGGACAAAAGACTGGAGATAAGAAGTTTAAATACAAATGTTTTAAATGTCACAAGTTGGGACATAAGGCATCGGAATGCAAAAATAAGGAAAGTACTTCGGAAACCAGATTAGTAGAGTCGTGTAAAAGTGAAAAGTGCGTTGAAACTTTAACTTGTATTGAAGTTTCAGATGAGTGCCTTGCTGTTGATATCAAACGCCGACATGAGTGGCTCTTTGATAGCGGCTGCACTTCTCATATGTGCAATGACGGGACAAGGTTTAATGAGGTACTGCCATCGAGTCAAATATTAAAATTAGCCACAGAATCTTTGTCATCCGTACAAGGTAAGGGTACAGTTAAGATATTAGCATGTAATAATGACGGTACGCGTAAAATAGAGTTTCAAGATACGTTGTTAGTTCTTGATTTACGTAATAGTCTAGTTTCGATCGCCAAGCTCACTGAACGAGGCTGCGATGTTATATTTAAGCGCGATATAGCTTACGCTGTGAAAGACGGTGAGGTTAAGCTAACGGCTGATAGACGAGGGGATTTATATTACTTAAGGGAACTGGATGCCTCGGCATCGGCAGTATCAGGGAATGGTGTGAATTTATATGAATGGCATGAGCGTATGGGACATTTGAATGCTAGGGATCTTATGAAAGTACTGAAGAAATCGGGTTTTAACCTATCGAAGGTTGTTAGTAACCTTCAGGATTGTGACGTGTGCGCTAAGGGTAAGATGGTTGCGTTGCCTTTTGTGAAGTCCAGGGAGCACTGTAGTGAAAAATTGGGAATCATCTATTCTGATGTTGTAGGCCCAATGAGAGTTCAATCGAACGGAGGTAATAAATACTTCGTGACTTTTATCGACGACCATACTCGTTGGTGTGAAGTATTTATGTTGAAAAATAAATGTGATGTATTGTCAAAATTTAAAATTTTCAAATGTCACGTCGAAAATTTGACTGGTGTAAAAATCAAAACATTTCAAAGTGATAATGGCACGGAATATAAAAACAAATTTTTTGATAAAATGGGATTAGAAGGAGTTATACGACCCCTTATACTCCGCAAAGTAATGGAGTAGCTGAACGGAAAAATAGAACACTCATAGAAATGGCCAGGTGTATGCTTATATCGTCAGGATTGCCACCGAGTTTTTGGGCAGAAGCGATTGCAACTGCGTGTTATATTCGCAATAGATGTCCAACAAACAGTTTAAACGGCAGAACTCCGTATGAAAAATGGTTCAATAAGCCTGTGAACGTAAGTTATTTGAGAACATTCGGTACAAAAGTTCATGTCTTAGTTAAAGAGCCAGGGAAAGATAAATTTGCATCACGTACTATTGTTGGTTATTTTGTAGGATATCCAGAAGAAGCTGTCGGTTACAAGCTGTGGATTCCGGAGTGGAGAAAGTTTATCGTGTCCAGGGATGTAAGATTTCAAGAAGGAAGATTCTTTGATAATAAAAGTAATACCTCAGATAAATCGCTGCTTGAGTCACAATGTGAGAAGGATGTTGTGAGGAAGAGTATTGAAATAGAAATTCCATTGGAAAGTCTGTCAAATGAACCGATTCGTCAAAATGTAAGTAATCAAACTATTGTGTCAATAAGTCGAGTACCGAGTACGCCGAGTATGCCAAGTACACCATGTACGCTACATGAGGAGAGTACGCCAAGTACGTCACGTCAAGTACCGACTACGCCGACTACGAGTACGCCAAGTACGTCACATGAGGTACCATGTACACCGAGAAATTTCATCGAAATACAGAACTTGCCAGAACCATCGAATGAGGAACCAAGTATAGTCAGTACGGAAAGTGCTGAGGGTGAAAGAGTAACTACTCTGAAAAGAGGTCCTGGTAGACCGAGGATTGAAAGAGGTCACGTAGGGCGACCTCGTAAAATCTACAATATGGTTGAAGTTCTAGAAAATAGAGAAAGTGAATCATCGAGGGGCGAAGATGAATTTTTTGACACGGATGATTTTGCTGGAACTATTGAAACTTCGTTGAAAGATGCTTTGTCTAGTGACGAAAAGAGTCAATGGGAAGAAGCTATTTTATCGGAACTTCGGAGCTTAGTGAAGAACGACACGTGGAAAATAGTAAAGAAACCGATTGATCGTAATGTCGTGGGATGTCGATATGTGTTAACAACGAAGCTTAATGTCGATAAAACTGAGAAGAAGAAGGCAAGACTTGTAGCGAAGGGTTATAGTCAACGATCAGGCCTGGATTATCACAGGACATATGCGCCGGTAGCGAGACTATCAACCGTACGTTTGTTGGTCGCATTAGCTGTCGAAATGAATATGGACATTGATCAGATAGATATTAATACGGCATATTTAAACGGCGATCTGAACGAAGATATTTATATGAAGATCCCAGAGTTGCTGAAAGAGAGTTTGGAAAAACTTGTAAAATGTGATGGTGTTAAGAGCCTCACTGGTAAGAGAGCAATGAAGATGCTTGAAGATTTAAAAGAAGGTGGAAATATCTGTCTTTTAGAAGAAATCTTTGTATGGACTAAAACAGGCCGGACGTCAATGGAACATAAAACTTGATATGAAGTTAAAAGAAATGGGTTTGAAACCGACTGTGAATGAGCCATGTTTATATCACAAGCGACATAAAGACGGATCAGATCTATTTGTAGTAGTTTATGTTGATGATATTTTGATAACGAGTCAAAAGAGGTCAGTTATTGATACCTTCAAGCATAAACTAGCAAAAAGGTTCGAACTTAAAGATTTTGGTCGAGCAAACTTTTGCTTAGGAATTGATATTAAACGAAAAGGGGACAAATACTATTTGTCACAGGAAAAATATATCAATGATATGTTAAAGAAATTCAATATGGAGAACTGCAATCCCGTCAAGACTCCTATGGAGATAGGGAAGCCAGTGTTGAGCACTAAAGGAACAGAGGAGCGGAAAGCATTTCCCTACAGAGAACTAATAGGTTCGCTCATGTATTTAAGTGTTGCAACGAGGCCGGATATAGCAAATTCAACGGCGAAACTAGCGCAGTTCGTGGAGAATCCGCAAAAAAGCCACTGGAAAGCAGCAAAACGGATTCTTCGTTATTTAAAAGGTACGATAAGTTACAGTTTGGTATTTAAACCGACTGGTTTATGCATTCATGGGTATGCGGATGCGGATTGGGGTAGTTGTACGTTTGATAGACGTTCCTTTAGTGGATACGTTTTCATTTTAGGAGGTGCAGGTATCTCATGGGCTTCACATAAGCAACGCATCGTAGCAACGTCGACCTGTGAGGCCGAGTTCGTGAGTTTGGCGGAAGCTATGAAAGAGGCTATGTACTTAAATAGTTTATTGAACGAACTAGGTTTAAACAATTTTTCTAAGGTAAGAATGCATGCTGATAACTTAAGTGCCATTTGCTTAACTGAGGATAACGGTGTTTACCACGCTAAAAGTAAGCACATTGATATCCGTTATTTCTTTATGAAAGATGTACTGCGTGAGAATAAAGCAATAAGTTTGGAATATTTGTCGACTGATAAGATGTTGGCAGATATACTCACTAAGCCTTTGTCCCGTGTAAGGCACGAATCTATGACTTCTAATTTAGGTTTGTGTGTGCGGAACAATTAGGTATTATTGTTAATGAGACCATGTAGTTGAAGGAGGTGTGTTGAAATAAATGTTTACATGTATCACCTTCATGGTCTTATCTCACAGGCTGGTTTGGTGATTGATGTTTTTTCACCTTTAGAATGTCATTACAATATATATGGCTGTCTACCTGAAATGTTAGCTTTTATTTCCACTGCTGCATACTTTTTCCAAATAATCCCAACAAAAACATTAATTATTAATTTACTTTTTTACCTCATAACATGAACAATATGGTTAATTAACTTGTGGTTCAAAAAGAAAAAGTCTTTACTGTAACGTTGATATAATTTTGTACGGAAATGCACTACTTGATAAAAAGTTTTCATGATAAGAAACATTAATTATTAATGTACTTTTTTACCTCATAACATGAACAATATGGTTAATTAACTTGTGGTTCAGAAAGAAAAAGTCTTTACTGTAACGTTGATATAATTTTGTACGGAAATGAACTACCTACTTGATAAAAAGTTTGCATGGTACAAAACATTAATTATTAATTTACTTTTTTTATGGTTAATTAACTTGTGGTTCACAAAGAAAAAGTCTTAACGTCTTAAGTCTTAACTGTAACGTTGATATAATTTTGTACGGAAATGATACAAAGTTTTCAAGAAAAACAACATTAATTTTTAATGCACTTTTCAACTCATTCCATAACATGTACAACAATATGGTAGGTTAACTTGTGGTTCAGAAAGAAAAAAATAATAATATATTTCTGTTGAAATGAAGTACTGAATACAATGTTTTCACAATATCGAACATTAATTATGAATTTACTTTTTAAACTCGTTTTCACGCGATAATAATATGGACAGCAATATGGTTACAACAGGATGCATTGTTATCAACTGATGGTTCAGAAAGAAAAAGCCTGTAATGTGACGTTTGTACGGAAATAAAGTACCTACTACATTAAACAATGTTTTCAAAATTCATTTTTAATTACGAAATAACTGTAACAATGGTTACACCTTGATAATGTCATGGTATATTATTTATTAATCCTTGTTTCACAGAGAAAAAAAGCCTTAATACAGGGCTCGACGACAATGTATATAAACAAGCTTTTAATAGGACGAGGACTCACTGGGCTAAGCGTGAAAACGGGTTATCATTTCTTAATTGTTTCTTCTTATTATTATTGTCAAGGTTTTAGCTTCTATGTCATACGTAAAAAGCTTGAAGCTTTCTAGAAAAAAACAGGGTTCATTCCATTTGCATTTATGAAAATGGAAAAGGGTTTTCCATTCGAACCGGAAAAATATGTAGAAATATATTCATTTTCCGTCCTTTTCCGAGTTGATCTTTGGAAAACTATAAAACCCCTTTTATTGTAATTTGTCAACCGCTGTCTTTGACCGCGTTATTAATGTGCCGAGATAGCATAACTTGTAACATAAATCTTTTACTTGAGGTCAGGGGTTACGAATGTTTTTATACGGAGCTAGCTGCGCCTCACGGTTTTACATGCGTAAGTCCCGATCCCATATTAGGATAAAAAATGTTAATCTAGTGCCCTGTTTATGAAAACTTATAAGTGTATGATTCGCTTTCACGACACGAAATATTTTATCAATTATTAACCGATTGCCAAACTGTCAAACACAACCACCTGTGATTAAATATTATCAACCTTGTGTTAAGTGAAAAAGAATTTAATTTTAGATGACCCGTAAATTGTATGCAGTATCTCAGTAATCTCAAGCAAGCCGCCATCTTAACAAGTTAGCATAAATATAGGTATGCCACCATTTTTTTAAAGAATATCAGTGGCTTACCAAAGACTAAATGGAGAGTCGCCAGAAACTCGGGATTTTCTTTGGTATTTCTAAAAGTTTTAAATTATTTTTTTATGAAACAATATTTTAGGTAGGTACTTTTATTTGTTGCCTATAATTAACATGTCTAGTTTTTGGTAAACGGATGTTTAATGGATAAAAATTTAACAATAAAGGGACGCTCGGCCGAGCTACATGATAGGCGGAATAGGGCCCCCCTACTCCGCCTATCATGTAGTGTGTTAGGTTTTATTTTCGTTACGGAATTTCTTGATTCGGTCGCCGCGCTTAAAGCCCGCGATAAAAGCTATGCAATAGCTTAAAGTGATTGTCACAAAACACTAGTCTCTTTGTATTTTGTGTCAATCATTAGAACCAAGTCTTTAGCTGCCATCTAAACCTCTTTTCGCAGGTGGTATATACTGATCATTTCATCGCAAACCCTTCAGTATTTTGTGCGTGTAAAAACACAAACTTCTACATTTTTTCTATTCTTAGGAAGGATAGGACAAATATTGTTTTTGACATTTTTATAACTTAGGGCTTATTGAGATTTATTGATTTTTCTACAGATATATAGATAATATATTGATACACTTGCCTACTTCTGCATACGAACAACAGCCGAAGATGTAGCTAAAACTGACCTAACGAAGCGCCCCCGAGGCTAAACTGCAACGAAGTTTTATTAACGACTTCCACCGATAGCAAGTTGCAGTAAAAACTTCAGTGTAAGTACCGGGGAAAAAAAGCCATTGACACAATAAGAAGAAGAAGGTTGTACCGGAACCCTGTTTCCTATTTTGCTGACAGGTTTTCTTCTTGCCTACGTTTTAATTGCAATAAAACCCCAGAATCTCTTTGTGATGTTGTCGGTTCGTGATTCGTGTAAATTGGTGGATTTGCTGCAGTGCCGTTGTGACTTATGTATGAAGATCGCTATATCTCAAGAATAAATACTGTTGTACTGAAATGCTGTTTAAATCTCATTTGCCCTCGGATATCACAATAACATTTATGACGTAATAACGTATTATAAATTGATGAACACTCACGACAAAGTGTGACGTGATCTCGTTCCATAGCAACAATGTAAACATGGCAACTTACGTTCCCGTAATAAGCGTTATTTACATAGCAACGTAAATAAATAGCAACGTATTGAAATATGCAAAATGGCATCAAAATGGTAATGTCAACGATACAAAAGAGTTTCTCGGCGCCCGGTGTTATAGGAGACGCACAAAGCCGATACGAACATTAAAAAATAGAGTTACCCTAAACGTCATTGATTTTGTTAACATCATAACCTCTCTAAGAATGGTCAAATATTTATTGTAAAAATATCCATTGCTCGTTTTGGATTAAACTTATCAATTAACAAAACAATGTTTTCTTCATAAAATCATCATAAATTTTCCTTACACGTGCGCTTGCACAGAGTTCTTATGACGTTATCACTCAAAATTATCGTTCATAAACCGACTTTTAACTTAATTAGCCTTTTTAGAGCCAGAAGTCAGCAGCTGTGTATAATTTCCTTTAATCGTCAGCAGGCTATTTATGTTTTTCAATATTAAAAAATCGAATTGTTGAGAGAGTCGTAAATATCTAAAGCGTAAAAATGAAATGGAAATATTAAAAGTGCGCAAAAAGCTCTATAAAAGCATCGTTACGTTTTTAATAACAGCTTTTTGTACATTTTATGCATAATATTCTCGGTGTTGCAGTGTTTTTAAAATAAACGGTTGTATTGTAGTTTCCTAGCGGAGGGTAACATTGGTTTTCTTGCTTATTTTTAAATTCAACAACAAATTACAATTTATAATTATTCGTTTAAAAGCGACGACTCTATTATACTAGGTACCTTTTGAAAAACCAGAACGTTTGAAAAGAAATCTTACAGATTTGAACATGAGGACCTTTGTACTATTTTGTAAAGTAACACGATTGCTCTTTAATTCCACCTAACCACGACCTGAGACTTGGACTTGTACACTCTTTTCTCTATGTCAGTCGTCGTGACTACGGACAATACAACGAGCTCGAAACGTAGGTAAAGTTATAACCTATATATAAAGTAATCAATTGTTCGTCAGTCTCATTAAAAACTCGAAAACAGCTGGACGGATTTGTCTCAATTTGTTTTTGAAATATTTATGTTCAGGTAAATATTAAATGATGAGAAAATATGGAAAATCACGAGAAAAATAGTAAAAAATAACAATTTTATTGTCCCATACAAATTGTATCTACCTTTCAAACATTTAATGTTCATCACGTGGGTGACAAATATCTGATCACACCTATAAATAAAAAACAAATCAGTTACAATTAAAAATATTTTTTCAATATCAATGGGAAAAAAATTATGTAATAGATACATTTTAATAAATATTTTGGGGCACAATTAAAAATGAACGATTTGCTTTGGCAAATATTAGATTTGGCGGTTGAGGAAGATCGCCGATGCCGACGTGGTATCGAAGCAAGACGAACCAAACTTCAAACTCAGGCAAGAGAAAGTAAGAAAGATACAATCGTTAACAGTGGACACAAAAATCATAATTAAGTTTCTGATATATACTTACTTATCACTCTTGTCCAAACACGGTAAAATACCAAAATTTCTTAGTTGTTGCTAATTACTTAGCAATTAATATCCCCGAAAATCCCGAGGTCGGTCTCCTGACAGCTTATCTATTTTAATTTCTTACAATACAAGCTACGAGCGCAAGCGGAAATATAAACAGTCTCATGTAATTTGTAACCAAAGGAGTGGTCATTAATACAAAAAGAAAAAAATTGTCAACTATCCAACAAAATTCTTAAATTCGCTGCAATTAAATTCGCCACCATATAATCTGCTATTAAATATCGGAACATTATGTTTAGGAATATATACCAGCCGTGTGTTTTTAATGAAGAAATTAATAAACAACGTCATCAAATAATACGGAAAACGAAATAGCGGAATAGCAGAATGTGAAGGATTTCTTCAGTTGTTCACTTTAGTCATTCCTTATGAAACTGTACCAAAAAACGCTGACGAAAACGGAATCTGACGAATGTATCTTGAATGACACAAAAGACCTACTCTCTGACAAATCTATAATTCCAAGCCTTGATCACTGGCCTTATGAATATGACAGACAGGCTCACAGAAATATACACGGCTTTTTCCCTCATTACCTCCGAGCATAGCAATAATGTCATACTACAGTACATACAAAGAGAAGAAGTGAATGTGCGTTATATTATCACAATTTCCAGCAGAAAAGTTCCTAAGAACTGGAAAGTATGTGTAGGCCTTGCAAAAAAGAGAGAAATGAAGAAGAAGGCTAGATTCTTTGGCAAATTATGTCTAGAGATGAGACTGTATCAAGTAGCAACTGAGAATAATAAAAACATATATTTAGTTAAACTAGCATCGTAGGGGATGGACCCGGTTGGCACTAGACTAGAAACAGTGGAAAGAGGGGAGGCCCTGCAGTGGGACAGAACAGGCTAAAAATAAAATAAAAAAAATATTTAGGTAAATACCTCATCAAACAATGACTAATTCTGAGGACAATTTAATGAAACACGTTTTGATAAAAATGTCTAGTGCTTCGGACTCAGAATAAGGGAGCTATGTGTTTATGTCTATAAACTTCTCTTCCTGGCGTATAAGTTTCAATATGATGCTATAAATATCAAATACTGTTGATATTGATAGCATCATGAAAATGCAACACAGCAGCAACATTGTCAGGTCAGGGAGACAAGCAGGTTATCTATAAGAGAATCACATCTTACAAAGTTCGCTCCGATCTAAGAATGACAAAAACACAGTAAGATTGTAGCAGGATGTTCAAAGGGAACTGTGACAAAGCAGGAATTATAATGAAGCTAGAGGACACCTGGTCATCAGGAATCCTTCTCCAATGTGGAAGAAAATTATTTTAGAAGTGTGTTGATTTAATATTGGTTTTTGACATTGAAAACGTTTTTGTTTTCGTGGGGTATGGCGCTGATTTTAGAAAATAGTGCTAGATGTGAACATGTACGGTACGTTTCAAAATGTGGTTATGAGCGTCCGAAATTATTCGACGCCGACTGCCCATCTTCATTCTGCTAATGTTGACAGATCATTGACAACATGAGCATGAGCATAACCAGCAAGTAATGTTGACAGATCATTGGTGACCTGAGCAGAACCAGCAAATATACTCGAGACAAGACCTTTATAAAATGAGGACGAGAGAGAGAATGAGGAGGATGACCTCAGCATGAGAACCAGCGCAAATGCCCACCCAGAGAAGGAAGGAGGCCTTCGGCCATATGCTACTCATGGATATATAGAAAAGTATAAGAGGGACTAAGACCTCCATCACACCATGAGTGCACATCTGGCCGAGGAAAGGAGAAGGAGGAGGGGAAGTCTCTAAGTTTTAGAGACTCGTGTGGGGAACACACAACAGGCCCGTATGCTAGGGTTAACAAAACAAGCCCCTCTGTCAAAAACTTTAGCACCCGCAAGTGGTAAAGCACCTCATTCAGACCCGATGCAAGGCCCTATGATAATATAAACTAAATAAAAGGGAAAAAGAAAGAACAATGCCACACAAGATATTCTCTCTTTAAAAAAATAATATTACATCTAAACTTATCAACTATATGAAACTCTCGCAACCGGTACACAGTTTGCAGATGCAGCGGCTAAATTTAAGCTTACCAATGAGAGTCAGTCGCTACGCAATATGAAAGAGTAATTGATATCCGAAACAAAACAGGCGCGAAAGGCACCATGCCGGGCGTATTCAACATTTCAGTGTACAATACGAACACGAACAGTCTGTCAAGTAAAATTACTGTATATTTGGTTTCAATGTCGTCCGCTCTTTTGGAAAAATTGGCTATACGATTGACATACATTCATCGCCATCGCGATTATCTCATTAGCCGGTTTCAAGATTACCCATAGTGGATTCTCAGTTGACATCGAGCTAGATAGCAAGGCATATTCATCGGTGCACGCCTTTCTAATTTAGCAACTTATTACATTCTCTTTGTATTCAACGAGAGGATTGAAAATAAAATAACATGCAGAAATTGAGACTTATTTCTTTACGTATAGTGCCCCGATTCATTTTTAATGCCCTTTGATAGTTGCGTGTACTGTGAGAAACTTAACTTAATACTATAGCCTCAATCGAATCAGACAAAGAGCCTTGCTAGGTATACAGGACATGATCTGTAGATATTTAAGTTTGTGTTAATCGTGAGTGATGAAAATAATGAAAATGGTGACGTTGAGCAGGACTCTTACACACATAACCATTTAAAAACGAATCGTGTTTTGCCTTTATACACTAGTTCCTTATAACATAGACCACAAACTATACGTATACACCTGCACCAAATTCCCGTGCTACTCTATAACTGACCGAGATTAGTTCTGTTCGGGACACTATTAAATTACTCGGTATTATTGCTAATACTAAGGGTTTAGAAGGTATATTAAAATCTAAATCTTTAAATAATGGATAGATTAGATTTAAAAGAAATAAGAATAAGTAGACCAGAGTTGGAATCTCCAGGAGCTACGATGAGTGTGTTCCACCTAGTTACATAGTAGTTATGGAAAAAAGTCTAGACCTCATTAGTTTTTGCGTGAAGATGGACTAGGCTTGTCCATCACCTAGACTAAATCGCAGCTAAATCGACCATGTCCAGAGAAAAGAACTCTTCTACTGGAGCCAAGTAAGCCGCATTTCCCGTAGGAGCCAATACCTAGCGTACTTTTTTTTGTGAAATCCATTGATGTACTGCCGGCCAGAATTCAAACCCACGATCTTCGGAATGAAAGTCGAGGTATCTACCACTAGGCCAACACCACTTTCCGCTACACTAATACAACAAGTTGGATTTTTTTTTAATGGAAAAATAATCGTTCCTCCATTTTACATAAACATTAATTATAAAGGGTTTGTATTTGGGATGTAGTCGCAGTGGAATCAGAGAATCGTCTTAAGGGCAGATGCTAATAAAGCTACCAAAATCGACCTTTGTTTTAAGCAACTCTAAGTAATCAAATACTCTTTTTTTGTTATTTGAATATAAATGGATATTGTAGTTTAATAACCATATTTTTGTTTATTGTGGTTGAAAACATGATATGAACAACTTCGTTCGATAAAAAAAATGTTAGAAAACAGAGAATCATTAGATCGTTTATCGGGTTTTATTCAAAAATAGTTAACGTTTGTTTCTAAAAATGAATCAAATGATAGGTTTTGACCTCTAGGAATTATATTTGTGGATAATAATGCTAAAATGTTTTGCATATCGATCAAATATAACAGTTAGCACGCAGCACGCTACGTTTTAAGGTAAGGTGAATACCTACACACGGTACTGAAAGAGCGCCTTAAAGCCAGCATTTACGCCAGCGTCATATGCAATACCTACTGTGTAATGACTCCTATCCTCTAAATAATGGTAATAAAATAGGGCCGGTAAGTGGCAATTCTCGTTACGGGTTTTTGGAAGTGACCCCCTACTGAGAGAAAATAAAGACGTTTCGCAACAAAAAGATCGACTATACAGGTTCGCTGCCTCTATTCGTGAAACGCGCTTGTTCCAAGTCATTCCCACTGCGAACGAGTGGGGCAATAATCCCAGTAGGTACGTTACTAGTACAAGTCTTTAGTACAGATGGTTTCTGATCTGGTTGAGCCCAGAAACCATCTGTTCAATCTATTAAACCAAAGAGTAAACAAAGTATTCTATAATAATAGAACATTATTTTTGACGACACAGTTGGCACAATGGTCACCATGCCGGACTGTCAAACACAGGGTTGCGGGTTCGATTCCCGCCTCAGACATGTATTTATGGTTAGATATTTGTCTTTGGTCTGGTTGTTTCTATGTATTATAAGTATATATTTACAAAAGAAAAGTATATGAGTAATATATCCGTTGTCTAGCACCCATAACACAAGTCTTGTTACAGGTTATGTTTGGTATCCTGCTTGAGGAAATTCACAACCTACCATTAAAGCTGAATCAGTTCTTTTCCATCCAAAGGTTGCCTGGAAGAAATCGCTTTCAGCGATAAGGCCGCCAATTTGTGCAACTTATACTTTCTAGCTATTACTTCACTTTGTGTATATAGTGTTCTGTTTCTTCCTGTGTTGTACAAATAAAGTTATCTATCTATCTTGTTACTTAGCTTAGGGCTAGATGGCGATGTGTGGAATGTCCTACAATATTTATTTATTAATATTTTTTATTATTATAAGTATTATTATATACGTTGTCTAGCACCCATAACACAAGCTAAGTTGCTGAGCTTGGGGTTCGATGGTGCTGTCGAAAAAAATAGCATGACCTAAAAACAAAGTAGATAACAAACATAGTAACTAATCAAAGTAAATCCCTGTTTATATTAGTTCAATTAATCACGATCGTATCACATACGATCCGGCTAATATCTCTGGCGATTCGAGGCCCACAATGAAGGATTCCACAATTTATCACTCTCATTTCGCTAAGTAAGTTGCCGCATTACGTAGTCGTTTCGTAATAAATTGGCGAAAGTGATTGGGAAATTTTCATTATCAAATTACCTTCCTAAGCCACGTAATCCTGGAAAAATTATGTCCTATAGCAACTAATGGCTTACGAACGACTACAGGATAAAATAAAAATAATCAATTGACCCACGATACAAGCCAAATATTAAGAGGAAATGGTACCGGGAGCTCTCTCCATACAAACGTAGTCGACTGTTTTCTCCCTGGATACTGACACTAGAGTAAATATTTTTGTTGCATAAAACAAGCCATACAATCAATCCAACTGCCATGACCATGTTTTGTTTTTTTTACATCTTAATTTCTATTATAATTAGAAAATGAAAACCAAAACATGGGGGCATAGTCATGGTAGTTATAAATTTTATGGCACAATAATATTTGTGCTAGTGTATTATCCAGGGAGAAAACAGTTGACTACGTTAGTATGGAGAGAACGCCGGTACCCTTTCACCTTAAGTTACAACGTAATTTATTATTGAGATTTAGGCAATTAGATCAAAATTGCTTATATCTCTTGCGTGGGGATCTTACGTAAAAAGCACCCAAACGATTCCACAAGAGAGAGAGAAATAAAGTGAGCAAGCAACTTTTTTTCTTGTGCTTTTGTAAATTTTGGATTTTCTATCGTTTGCTGTAAAAGTAGTTTACAGCAAACGATAGAAAATCCAAAATTTAACATTATTTTTCCCAATTCACTGGCTTATGATATTGGTGGATTGGCAAACTTACGGTATAAGCTAATTTTCTTAAGTAACAACATCATTTATTATTGAGATTTCAAGATTTAAATCTCTTGGGTCCTTTTGCGTGAGGTCCTTACGTAAAAAGCACGCAACCGATTCCACAAGTGTAAGATTCTTAAGATTGACCTTAAAATAGTGAAATTAGTTGTTATGTACCTTGCAGCACTGCATAGATAAATAGGAAATTTAAAAGCTAGCAACATCTGTTTTAGCAGTAATTTTGAGGATTATCTATGATTTTTTACGAGATTATTAAGGTGGCTCGATATGGATGTTGTTGCTTTGATGGTGAACGATTTTCGCTTCTAGATTAATACTCACGGTGAAAATACAAAAAGAAACACCACAGCGTTGTCTACTCGTGTGTGAGAGAGCGTATCTAAGATGTGTCGCGGGATCCCGTGAAGGTGCAGCGCGGCGTTGGGTGAGTGAGTGACCCATCTTTCACAAGAGAGAGAGAGAGATAAAGAGAGCAAGAACTTTTTTTCCTTGTGCCTTTATAAAATTAACTACTTTTAATCCTAATAATAGAAAACCCAAAAAATTTCCTCGTATTTTTCCCAATTCACCGGCTTATGATATTGGTGGATTGGCAAACTTACGGTATAAGCAGGTTTTCTTAAGTAACAACGTCATTTATTATTGTGGATTTTTTTTGAGTTAAGTCCTTGTTGGATGCAAAAAGGATCCTAAAGGTCTAGTTGCAGAAAACAGCCCCAACTAGTAGCTAATTCCAACCTTTGCGTCTCTTTAAGAGAGCAACTCTTTTGGTGTCAACATATCTTTTTATAACACAAAAATATCAAAAAACCAAGAGCCTCAAAAGACACAAAAATTATGGACACGACGACAGGATGAAGAACAATAGATTCTTTTTAGGGTTCCGAACCCCAAAAGGTAAAAAAAAATGCTCATAACAAGATCACTCTCTTGTTTTTACAACTATGATAGGTCCGCGTTAAACCACTATCACACCTCTCTGATGCTAGGTGACGATTTGGCCTAAGATGTAGCACGCTTTCCTAGAAGATACCCAGTCACTCGCGACTTAAAGACTCCCAAATTATACACGTCAGGAAAGACAGACGCAAGCAACTTGTTCCATTCTCTTGCTGTACGAAAAAGGAATGACAACGCAAAACGCTAGTTCGAACGTCTATATATATATATACGCGACGAATTAAGAACCTCCTCCTTTTGTTTGAAGTCGGTTAAAAAGAAGAAGGTTCTCAATTACTCGCGTATATATATTTTTTTCTACCACGAATCGGTGTCTCGTATCAGTTTGCCTGGTTGTATACTTTAGCTAGTATAGGATAACTTATAGCTTAAACTTAAAAGGAAAAACCACGAAACTTGATAAAAACTTCAATAAGTAACTTACATATTTTTCCTGATTATTCAACTATCATCATTCAAAAATCAAAGAGAATATTCACAAAAGACCTTTAGTTTTTTATGTATAATAACAGCGCTTCGCGGTTTCACCCGCGTAACTCCCGATCCCGTGGGAATATCGGGATAAAATGTAGCCTTCCTCCACTAGCGAACACAAAAATAATTTTTCAATTCGTACCAGTAGTTCCTGAGATTAGCGCGTTCGAACATACAAACTCTTTAACTTTGTAATATTATTATAGATTTATAATCTAATCACCAGCATTATTTTTGTTTAAGAAATAACGAAATCATTTTTATGACCACTACACAATAAACACAGGAAATCACTGTCAAAAAAATGGGAACGCTTTTCTTTTGTTTTTGCTGTAAATCATCTTTCAAAAAGTACTGAACGTGCAAAGAGGTTTTAACTTTTACCAAAAAGGTTGCTTACCATGAGGTCTGCTTTGTGCATAGGCCTTGCATAGGCTTTATGAGTTAGATTTTTACAGATATTGGAGATAGGTAGGTAATACCGATTGCAACTGATTGTTCACAATCGTGAAAGTTAAGCGATGTTTGAAGGTGTCGTTAAGTGGATGGGTAAATTGCCACGGCTTTTGGGTCTTATTTACTGTGGTTTGTGGTTATTTATAATGTTTAATAATCATCGCTAAATGTAAAAAGTAAACTAAAAAGTGAAATATACGTATGTAAATTCTGTGTACTAAGTATCGGGAATTTGTCAATAAAACAAAAAATACAAATTATTCATCTAAAATTATTTTATCGCCTTCAAAGTAGGCCCCATCGCTTGCAATACAACATCTCCACCGCTTCACCCAGTCTTCCATACATTTTTCATAGGCTATTTGCGGTATGGCCTTTAGCTCATTCAGCGAATTTTCTTTTATGGCTTCTATCGACTCAAAACGTTTTCCTCGAAGTGGTAATTTTAACTTGGGAAATAAAAAAAAGTCAGACGGAGCCATATCAGGTGAATACGGTGCTTGGTCGAGAACTTTTGTTGAATTTTTCGTTAAAAACTCTTTCACTATAATGGCTGTGTGTGATGGTGCATTATCATGGTGCAGCATCCATGAGTTGTGTTGCCACAAATCTGGACGTTTTCGGCGGATACTCTCACGCAAACGCTTCATGACGCCTAAATAATATTCTTTATTTACTGTTTCTCCCTCTGGAAGGAATTCGGAGTGAACCACACCACGGTAGTCAAAAAAAACTGTCAGCATCACCTTGATTTTGGAGCGACTTTGCCGCGGTTTTTTGGGTTTTGGCTCGTTTTCGAGACGCCATTCTGAAGACTGTTGGCTTGTTTGCATGTCGTACTCATAAACCCATGTCTCGTCGCCAGTTATTATACGTTTCATAAAGGTCGGATCCGTAGAAGCTCGGGAAACCATGTCTTCGGCGACATGCTTTCGCTGCGCTTTTTGAACAAAATTAAGCTCTTTTGGAACTAGTCGAGCGGCGACGCGTTTCATGCCTAAAATGTCAATGAGAATGTTGTGGACGGACTTAAAAGATATGTTCACCTCACTAGCCAACTCTGTCAGACTCATACGTCGATTTTCGAGCACTAACTTCTTGATTCTGTCGATGTTTTCTTTGGTCGTAGCGGTTGAAGGTCTACCAGAACGAGGCAAGTCTACTACTACTTCTCGGCCTTCTTTAAAAGCCTTATACCATTCATAAGCCCTCGTTTTCGATATACACGATTCGCCGTAGGTATTTCGCAACATTTTTAGTGATTCACCACATGAAATATCATTCGAAACACAAAATTTAAGGCACACTCTTTGTTCAACAATATTTTCCATTGTAAAAATCGCCGAGGACTCAAAACTATCACCAGCAAAAAGTGTAGTTTAAAACAAATTAAATGACAGATCCCGCTCAAATTTTGCGCGCTTAATCAGTACAGTGCTACCAACATGCAGTAAAAAAATTAGAACGACCTCTTTTACGCGGGTCTTTTTATTGACATATTCCCGATACTTTTTACACAGAGTAGTATGTATACATATAATAAATATACGAAGGACAAATGATTTTTTATTTTTAAAAAGAATGCTCTCAATCGGTTGTGCTGCCTGCGAATAATCGACACCCGCGTAATAATTTTGTGCGCAACTTTCTTTTATTTTCTTTAAAAAAAAATAGCGAAATTGGTCCAGCCGTTCACGCATAAGGGAAATAGAGATTCATTTTACATTAAGAGATAGATATAATATATTGTCTATACTATATATACTATACTATATCTATACATATATTATAAAGCTGAAGAGTTTGTTTGTTTGTTTGAAGTTATGCGGGAGTTATGCGGGTGAAACCGCGGAGCGCTGCTAGTAATAATATACACGACGAATTTTTCAGTAGGTTATTAAGCTACACCTAGTTGCTACTAGTAACTCCAAAAAACGTTGTTAAAATGTTTAATGTCTAGGTATATTAAATACAGTCAAATTCAGACAAAAAGGTACATTTTCATTGCGTACACTGAAAAAAATAATGGCTAAACAAGTTAAAATCTTGCTTGATTAAAAAAAATGTGATTGAGACATTCAAGAAAATATCAAAAACAACAGTTGACGGTTTCTTGTTACAATAAAGTTAAAATGATTGAACGTCTATCAAGTCGAATGTGTTGAATTTAATAAGTTTTATTGT
The DNA here is from genome assembly GCA_951213275.1 of Idaea straminata. NCBI lineage: Eukaryota > Metazoa > Arthropoda > Insecta > Lepidoptera > Geometridae > Idaea > Idaea straminata. The sequence goes on from OX577862.1 coordinate 4,356,442, forward strand.
AGAGAAGTTTGAATAAACACAAGTTTTCTTTATCACTGAGGTTTATTTGAGAATTTAAAGTTAATTTCACAAAATGTAATTAGTTAATAGTTTACGATGCACCCGATATATTAAGATTATAGTGAAACAAAACAATATGGAGTCAACATAAGCACATGTTTTTCAGAGGAGCGCGAGAAAGAACGTAGGTCCGTCCTCGTTGCTGTCCGGACGCTAATTAGGTTGGCGAGAGCGCGAACCCGTGCCCCCGCGCACCTTGACCTCACCCTCCGGCCTAGGGATGCTAGCTGATCGATTATGCAATCTGATAATCGATTAGCCACGCAGGAGCGCGAGTGGCACGCTTCTCTGGGTGGCCAGTTTGGCCAGAGTTGTTTAGGGTTTGGTCGGACGGGTCACATACAATAGACTCCCCCTCTAGAGCAGGTGAACGACCTCGTACCTGGTCTAGGTCACAGCGAAGCTTGCTCTGTCGCGGACGACCACGACGACGACGCGGGACAACTGGCGGTGGAGCCTCATGGCCATCACTGTTATCAAAGAAAGGCGTTAAGTCTTGAGTGTGGTACTTTCCGACAGTAGTAGCGAGATTATTCGTTGGTGACAAAACATATGTAGTGGGGCTGACCTTCTCGGTGATCACGTAGGGTCCGTCTCTCTTAGGTATAAACTTGGAGGTGATACCTTTATTGGCGTTACTGAGTACATGTGACTTGAGTTACTTGAGTAGGACCTTATCTCCTTCTTGATAGGATGGTGCAGGTCGCCGGGATCGGTCCGCAGTCTCTTTTGCCTGGTCCTGGTGAGTTTCCACTCTCTCTCTGATGGCAGACAATGAGCTGATGAAAGAGCGTAAGTATGGTGTAATCTGCGGAACGAAATTTTCTTTATCTAAAATAGAACGCATGTCATGATGAGCTTCAGTAGGAGATCTTAACTCTCTTCCAAATGTTAGGTAAGCGGGAGTGACTCCTGTAGTTCTGCAAACATTGCTATTCATGGCATAGCGGATAACTGATAGCTTGTTTGGCCAAGAAGTATGATCATTCTCAACTAAGTGGGCGAGTTGTACCTTCAAATCCCGGTTCTTTCTCTCAGCGGGATTCGCTTCAGGATGGTACAAGGGTACTAAGCATTGCTTGATGCCCAGGATGTACGTGCACTGCTGCATCACAGCGCCTACGAACTGTACACCGTTGTCAGATATTATACGGCGCGGTAGACCGTATCGTAGAAAGTATTCTTCGATTAAAATCCGGGCACAGACTTCGGCGGTCGCCTCACGGACTGCAAACAGTTCGACCCAACGTGTCGCGGTGTCCTCGATAAGGAAAATCCAGCGCTCGCCACCTTCGCCTTCCGGTAGGGGTCCAAATAAATCGATGGCGATCGTTTCGTTGCGCTGATTCATCACTGGTGTCTGAAGTAAGCCAGGTGGTTTCTCATTCGACGCCTTGTAACGTTGGCAGTGTATGCATGCTTTCACGTACTCGGTGATGACTCGTCGCATACCGGGAAAGTAATATAAATGTGATGCCTTTGAATATGTGCGATCGATTCCAGGGTGTCCAGCTAGTGGGGAATCGTGGCACTCCTTCAGGATCTCCGATCTCATGCCGAGCGGTATTACAAGTTGCGGTGCCTCGCTCTCTGAATCGGGATTAAATCTGTATAGGATTCCTTGGTCCATAATGTAACCGCGGCCGGTCCACCGTCGGGCGGCGGTCTCGTCGGTTCCTTCAATATCTTCTACTATCTTTTTCACCTCAGGGTCCTCGAGTTGTTGCTTCCTTAAATCCGCAGGAGACTTTTTAGGTAGATCGACGATTACGGCGCAAATTCCGCACCCTATCTTAGTCTCGTCGTTGCAGATCGGTCGGCTAAGGGTGTCCGCCACCACGTTAGCTTTACCCGGGGTGTATTTAAACTGTATGTCGTAAGATTGGAGCTTGAGCGCCCATCGCACAAGGCGGCCGGTAGGAGACTTGAGTGTGAGCAGCCAACGCAGCGGCTGGTGGTCGCTGGCGACGATCACGGGGTGTCCATCGAGGTAACCACGGAAACGGTCGACGGCCCACACGACAGCGAGAGCCTCGCGTTCAGTCGTCGAGTAGTTCCTCTCGGCGGAAGTGAGCAGACGGCTGGCGTACTCAATCGGTCTCTCGTCCTTCGCCTCCCCCTGGAGTAACACCGCTCCGACCGCGTAGTTACTGGCGTCGGTGCGCAGGATGAAGGGTCTGTTGTAATCGGCTTGAATTAATATTGGTGCGGTGACAAGTAGTCGCTTCAGATCCTGGAAAGCCGCAGCTTGATCTGAGCCCCAAATCCACGCTTGATTCTTGCGCGTCAGTTTGGTGAGTGGCTCGGCCACTTTTGAAAAGTTTGGTATAAATTTCCTGAACCATGAGCAGGTTTGAAGAAATGTTCTCAGATGTTTTATATTGGTGGGTACTTGCATGTCCTGTATTGCCTGAACTTTCTGAGGGTCCGGAGAGATTCCATCTTGGGTAATGATGTGTCCGAGGTACTTCACACTCTCTCGGGCGAAGACACACTTCTCACGGTTCGCTCGAAGCTTGAACTGTCTCAGGCAGATGAATACAGCTTGTAAATCATGCAGGTGTTGTTCATAACCCTCTGAAATAATCAGCAGATCATCTAAATAAGCTAATACAGTCACATTTGCTAACAGAGGACAAGAACGGAAGCGATCAATCAATCTTTGGAAAGTTGCCGGAGCATTTTTAAGTCCGAATGGCATTCTCACAAAACGGTAAGTTCCAAATGGGCAAATGAATGCTGTTTTGTCCCTGTCTTGCGGTCTGACGTTAATTTGCCAAAATCCAGATTTTAAATCGATTGTACTCATGAAGCAATTTCTCTTTGTAGACTGTAGCAAGTCATCAATTAGTGGCATCGGATAATTGTCAGTCTTAGTGACGGCGTTTAAGCGTCTATAATCCACACAAAAGCGAATGGACCCATTGGGTTTTGGTACCAGAAGCGCAGGGGAACACCATGCAGATTCACACTCTTCAATCACATGCTCATCCAGCATCTTCTCAACTTCTAAGCGCATAGCCTCCTTTTTAGCGGGCGTCAAACGATACGGGGGCACAGAAATAGGTGCATGCTCACCTGTGTCTATACAATGTTCGGCATAGGGAGTCGCCTCTCCCCCTGGTTCAAAGATATCCGCATTGTCAGACAACAGCTGCTCCAGCCGGTCCCTCTCAGCTGGCTGCAGCCTCGTGCCCTCGTCATCCCGCAGGAGCACAGCAGAAGCACAGGGTATCCCAGGTGAAGTTCCTTCAAACTTCATTTCAAATAATTCACTGCGACTACTGGAAAAGTACCAACACTTGTTTGAAAAAACTAACACGACTTTGGCTGTCATCAAAAAATCTATCCCTAACAATGTTTCATTATTAGAAGCATCTGGTAAAATAATAAAAGGAATAGGTATAACTGTATGCTTTAAAGTAACATTTAAAGTTGTGATTAAAATATCAAGTTCACGAGTGTGGCCATCCGCAAGCTTAATGAGCCTGCGAGCAGGCTGGAGGGGATGTCCCTTCCGGAGGAGAAGTCTATATAATGTATGCCCCGCTATACAGTGCTTTGCACCAGTATCTACCAATGCGGTACCTTGAATACCTAAAATTTCTATTTTAAATATAGGTTGTTTAAACTTGTGCTCATGTTTTACAATAGTAGAAGTATCATTAATATTAAGTTGATCAACATTACTAACATTAGAGACATTGTTGATAACAAATGAGTTAAACTTTAGGGAATAATTGTCAATACACTTCGAACATTTGTCGCGCGTGGTGCCGGGCGCACCGCACCCATAGCAAGACACTAATTGATTACTTTGCACTTGATTAAAAGACACTGTATTGCTCTCACCTTTGTCCATTAACTTACGGCATTGGTCCTTATTGTGGCCGTAGCGTTTGCAGTAGGCACAGAAGGGGCGCGCGCGCGGCGTAGTGGCGCCAGTGGCTGTGGGCGGCACGGCGGCGGCGGCACGCGGCGCTGGCACGGCTGGCGTGCCGGCGGCGGCGTCGCTGGAGCGCGTGCCGGTTGAAGTGCGTGGCGCGGAATTGACCGACGCAACCTGCGGTCGAGCATACTATAAACTATGTCTATTTGAGCGCTAGGTGATATATCACCAGGCGACAGTTTTGCAAATAACGCTCTCAGTTTCACGACAAAGACTTCAGTAGTCTGAGAGCCTTGCTCTAATCGAAACAGCTCTTGATAAATCTTGTAGGGAGGGCGAGTTTCACCGAAAGCCCCTCTAAGCTTGTCTAAGGCGTCGGGCCAGTCCCTGATTGTATGTTTTATTCCTTGCCACCATGTAGCTGCGTTATTAATTAGCAGTAAGGGCATACCTTTTAGGGCGTTCTCATTTGAAATTGAAACACAATCTTTATAAATCCCTACTGCGTCAATAAAGTTGTCAACGCAGTCGCCCTCGCCGGCGAAGCGCGCAGTGCACGCCGCGAAGTTACCACCGGGAGCAGCGCAGGCGGCGGTGGAGGGATCGCCGGTCACGAGCGGTGTGCTGGAACGTTGCAGGCTCGACAGCAAGGACCGGAACTGGTCCTCCGTCATGACGATGTTGTTCGGCGCGGTTAAAGTGTCCATCTCGACGGCCGTGTCGTTTAGCGATCTACGTTTTCTCGGTGCCATTGTTTCGTATTAGTGTTTGTTAGCACAACTAATACGTTTCACTATTTAAATCACTCACGAATGTTATTTTCGTGGACTCGGGCCCTCTCGTTGGGCGTCCATTTATTGTAGAGAAGTTTGAATAAACACAAGTTTTCTTTATCACTGAGGTTTATTTGAGAATTTAAAGTTAATTTCACAAAATGTAATTAGTTAATAGTTTGCGATGCACCCGATATATTAAGATTATAGTGAAACAAAACAATATGGAGTCAACATAAGCACATGTTTTTCAGAGGAGCGCGAGAAAGAACGTAGGTCCGTCCTCGTTGCTGTCCGGACGCTAATTAGGTTGGCGAGAGCGCGAACCCGTGCCCCCGCGCACCTTGACCTCACCCTCCGGCCTAGGGATGCTAGCTGATCGATTATGCAATCTGATAATCGATTAGCCACGCAGGAGCGCGAGTGGCACGCTTCCCTGGGTGGCCAGTTTGGCCAGAGTTGTTTAGGGTTTGGTCGGACGGGTCACATACAATAGTTTACTTTATTCATGTCGAATTCCATCATCAACTTATTCAGATCTATGAAGTTGCTTTATCATTACTACACATTATCAATAGATAATCTAAAAAAGATTTTTATTAATCTAAATTGCAAACCTATTTAATTCATTAGTTAAAAAATAATTAATAGAATAGTTTCATAATTCATTCGATCACTAAACTTTATAAGAATGAACAAGCGCCTATTTGAAAGATCTAGAAAGGTAGTTAATTCAAACAATTATCTTCATCGATGTTCGGCCTATTATATATTCTGTGGTTCGGCGCGCATCGAATGTTCTCAAACAAGTCACAACGGAGTTTTTGGCGGGAACGAGTTAACAACATGTCGTGCTGCAGTTTTATTTTCATGAAACTTAGATGTAACCCGAGTTGAATTGTATAATTCTGGTGGAATATTATTCAATTTAGTTCTGTGAAAGTGCACAAGTGTAGTGAAAGTAAAAATCAGTGTCAAACATGCAGTTTTCTCGTTGCCTCCAAATCTCCTATTAAGGTTATGGTAAACTTGCCACCGCTTTACTATAGCCCCTGACTTGACGGACTATGACGACTTTGACTGTATTGAAACACTTTAGGCCCGATTTATGAAAAATCGGGTCATAATTTGATGCAAAATATAACTTGTCACTGGCTAAATGCACACGTGCGAAGCCATAATAAAAGAAAAAAAAAAAAAAAAACAAGTCACAACGTGTTTCCAAGCTTCGCACTCTTGGCGGTTTCGCTTTGCAATCAGTTGCAGTCCGTCCTGTGAGTCCGTCCGTAGAATATTACCTTTAATTATTAGCGTTTGTTTGTTTAAAATTATTAAAATACCAACCTATAAGTATTCAATACTGCAGTGTTTTCGTGAAGTGGAAATGGATGAGGTGATGGCTTTGCTAAAAGCCTGGGGGCTCCCGGAACTAGGGCCTAATTTCGCAAGTAAGTATAACTAACTTCTTATTTAGGTATTTTCTGTGTTTACTTCTTTTCCACGCGTAATTTGGTTCATTTTCATTCTGTACTTATATCAATGGTTCTCCCTGCTAATAGGTATCACAGAAAATGAAATCAACATACAGTCGTTAGCGGCTCTGACAAATGACGACATAAAAGAAATCATTCCTCAATTGGGACCCAGAGCACTGTTTATTCGATGCTGGAAAGCGTGGGCAGCGGATTTTTCTGAAACTGCTTCAAGTGATCAAGGCCTAAGCAATCCGACTATAACTGATTTCACCAATTTGTCTTTTGTAAGTACCTACCTACAGCACCTAGCCATTTTTTTAACCTAACTACTTATTCGTGACAAAATATGATCTCTCAATATTTTTACCCGACTATGACAAAACCAAAAAGGAGGGTTATTGTATTAACATTATGTGAACTTTTACCTCATATTTTTCATAAAGATGAAAAATAACCTGAACTTACTGCGTCTCGGTATAAGGTACCTATTCTATCAATGTGAATGCTAGCTAGGTAGGTAGTTAAAATATTAAGGTTCCTACTTCAATTCCAATAAACTTATTTCAGGAACTCCCTGTGCTTATTGATAATTTCCTACCACTACCAACAAGTAGAACAAGCCTCATAACTGTGGAAAAACCGCAGCAAACTTCGCCTACAAAATCATCTCACATTGACATTGAGAATAACGTAAGTACCTACCTACTTACTTGTTAGTTGATTTTAAACATGTTTTGTGAATTGTAAGGGTACAGAGAGAAATTACTTATTGATTATACCTATTAGTAGATGTTGTTTATGTTTAGGGTTTAGTATCCCTCATGTCCCTTACTATGCCTCTATTGTCTGTCAGTCCATCTGTCTGTCAGCGGGTTGCATCTTACAAATAAATGTATAATAGATACACAGTTTCACAGGATGTGTAGTTATTTCTGTTGACGCTTTAATAATAAGAAATAATTAATATATAAGTACTTATTATCTTTAATAAAGGCAGCTCCCATAATATGGAACCCTGCATGCACCAGTCCGAATCGCACTTGGCTGGTTTTTTTTAACTAAAATCTATTTATTTATTTATTTCAGGCACTTTTCTTATTATTGCAAAATAATTTTGAAAGTGCAAGTTTGTTGCGGTATGTGGGAAAATCATTGGAAAGCGAAAATTCAAGAAATCTACTCGCAGCAACGATATCAAAAGAAATTTTAAAAGAAAATCAAAATTTGCCCATTACTTCGACGATTTATAATACATGGATAAAAAATATGAAACTATTATTCCCAGAGGAGAGAATAACAACATATTATATCCCCCCTTGTGTTACCGCTCAGGGTACACACCAAGCGAGAGGAAAATTAGTAAGCCAATTAATGAACATCAGACGAAAATATCAAAAATTAGGTGTGCTTGAATCAAAAGAAAAAAAACGTCAAATACAAAGCACAGGATCTCAGGCATCTTCATCGCTCCAGCCAATTTCTCAGACAGTTGAGACTACCAACAACACTGAAGAAGATATAATATGGCTGAAAAGCAGCTCGGAGCCCTGGGACATTGTAGAGTCAAAGTGGAAAGCTACATTGTCGGAGCGTTTCAGGAACTTAACTAAGCCAGAATATTCCATTGAGCAATACTTTGATGACTATCCTGCGTTACAGAAGCCTCAGGGGTATAAATTGGTAAGTGCATATATTATTTATACAGAATCCTAACTTCCTAACTTATTTATTATAAATCCGAAAATAACTCTGTCTGTCTATCTGTGTTTGTTTGTCTGTTAACCTGTCAAGCCTAAACGGCTGGACTGTTTTTTTATGAAATTTGGTATAGAGGTAGATGGGACCTTATATTCTACTTATGCTACTTTTTATCCCGATCCCGATTCCGGTCCCAGAGTAAAGGGAGAAAAACTGGAGCAACATACCTAACCACTGAACCAATTCTAATGAATTTTTGTACAGAGGTAGTTAGGATTTTTACAAAGGACATACTTAGGTAACTAATTATTACATAGATAAAGGTTGTCGATGATTAACTAAAAAATAAGATTATAATAAGTATAACATGATTTTGTGTACTTACCTCATTGTTTTATTTTTGTTTCAGCTTGTTGATGACTTTAATACAAACTACCCTGATCACACCAACAATTTCTACCTCAATTTTCCTAGCATCAAAAATAAACTGATAGTGCTGGTGTTAAAGAAGGCAACAAAAAATGATACTTATATAAATGACCTCATTCATTTGGCAAAAGGTAAGTGTTACCAATACTTTGCTATAAAAAATATAAATTGAATAGCCCGATCCACACCAGACGATCCAAACCGCGCGAGCCACGTCCACACCAAACGTTCCCGTGGAGCGTGCTCCTGCCAAGCGCGATCGGAGCGCGTTGGATCGTCTGGTGTGGATTCGCCTTGTATTACCAGGCACTTATGTGTTTGTAATTATATTGAATACAGAATAATAGTCAGTGAGTGCAGAAGGATTGCTAATTTAAATTACTTTAACCCGCGATCGGTCGCACGGGGTCTTTAAAAGCCCGATGTTCAGAAGAACTGATTTTTTTTAGCAATGGTAATACTTACAAATCTGTGTCTCTTAGTAGCTTCCTTAAATATATTTATACACTATAAAATCTATGTTTGAGTTAGTTCGCATCGTGCACTTGACTGGAACAGACGTTTGTTTTGCGCGCGGGCTTTGAAAGACCCCACGTGACCGACCGTGTAACTTTATTATTTTTACAACAGATTTTTATTTTTTGTGGTAAATGGTCAAATATGGCCCTTCCGGAAGATGAACAAATAATTAGATGGCTGGAGGAAGAAACTGAGAATAATGTGGTGGTAGATGAACCAATGGATGGTGAAGACTCCGATTATGGACTAGATCACCTAGAAGAAAGTTCTCATGAGACGGATTCAGAGCAAGACTGTATATCAGAAACTGAAGATGTTGAAGAATTAGACTCAGATGATAGTGATGATGATGTTCCGCTAGCACAAATGAGGACGTCGAATCATTATGTTGTTCATCGTAGGTTACGCAATGGTGAATTTGAGACCATTTATCGTTGGAAGAAAACTCCTCCAATTCCATCTGTTAGGACACGAGCGCATAATATTATATCTCATTTGCCAGGGCCACGAAATATAGCTCGTGATATCAATGACCCTTTCGAGGCTTGGAATTTATTTTTCTCCAATGATATCTTGAATTACATTGTTGAATGTACAAATGAGAAAATTCAGACACTTCAAGATAACTACGAAAGATCACGAGATGCACAACTTACTAACATACCTGAAATACGAGCATTGTTTGGATTATTGTATCTAATTGGTACACAAAATTTACGTCACACAAAAATTGAAGATGTATTCACAGCTGACGGTACTGGTGTAGATATTGCAAGAGCGGTAATGTCGCTTCAAAGATTTAGATTTCTATTGCGCTGTTTGAGGTTCGATAGCAATGCTACACGAGGGGAAAGGCTTGAATTCGACAAACTTGCACCAATCAGGTACATATTCGATACATTCGTACAGAAATGCAAAGATTATTTTAGCGTCGGAGCATATGTAACACTAGATGAAATGCTGGAGTCTTTCCGTGGGAGATGTTCATTTAGGCAGTATTTGCCAAATAAACCCGACAAGTATGGTATCAAAATATTTGCTTTGGTGGATGCTCGAAATTTTTACGTATCAAACATGGAAGTTTATGTTGGTAATCAACCAGATGGATCTATAGACACCTCGACTAATGCTCTTGTAAAGAGGCTAATACAACCAATCTCTGGTACGAATAGAAACGTGACAATGGATAATTGGTTCACTAGCGTTCCATTGGCCAAAGAACTACTAAAAGATCATAAACTGACGATCGTTGGAACCATGCGCCATAATAAGCCTGAAATTCCTATTGAGATGAAGACTAAAAATAAAGAACCTAATTCCTCGTTGTTTGCTTTTGGAAATGATCATAATACTTTGGTATCTTACTGGCCGAAGAGAAATAAAGTTGTGATTTTACTGTCCACAATGCACCACGATAATGCTATAAACACAACTTCAGTCGAGAAAAAGCCAGAAATAATAGAGTTCTATAATGTAACAAAAGGTGGAGTAGATGTTGTAGATCGCCTGAAAAAAAATTATTCAGTTTCAAGAACTTGCTGCCGATGGCCTCTCAGAATTTTTTTCTCGCTTTTGGATATTGCAGGAATTAACTCACAAATAATATTGAAATGTAATAATCCAGATAGTATCACGACCAGAAAACAGTATCTTAAAACATTAGCATTCATTCTTTTTGACGATTATTTGAAATACAGAAGCACTATAGCTACTCTGCCACGCCCACTCCAGGAGCACATAAAACGATTTACTGGGCCGAAGGTTCTGCAAAAACAGCCACAAAATCAACCAACAATGTCCAGGAAAAGGTGCGTGTATTGCCCACGCAACATAGATCGAAAATATTCGACTGTGTGCTATTCGTGTCATCAAAATATATGTCCAAGACATGCAGCGTCAGTGTGCGTCAACTGTTCAGATGCACGAAATGCAGAGCAATGAAAAGTTTTATTATTATGTTACTAATTCATTTTATATGGCTTTTGTGGTGAATAATTATTTGTTTTTTAAGTTCTTTTTTAGTTTTTGGAAGAAAGCTTAGTTTTTTTGTTACTTTTATAGTTTTAAGTAAACTTTGCCAAAAATGAGCCAAATTTCTGATATTTTTTTGTAATTAAGACTGATTCAAAAATAAAAAGGTTTTTTATTATTTTTTCTTGTTTATTTTATTACTAATACTTCTCTTTAAAAAACTGCATTGATAAAATAAATAATTAATAGCAACATATTCTAAAAATGTGTAGTTTTCAAACTGGTCTTTTAAGGACCCCACGCGACCGACCGTGTTATCATAAGTAGCGCGACCGACCTAGGGTTAAAGGGACAAGACTTTTTAGGTATAGTACGGGATCCCTTTAAGAACGACCTTCACCGAGCTGATTAATGAATGAAAAGTATTTTATATCAAATTAACTAGGTCAATAAATGTAAAAAATCTCAGTTTGGTTAATAGTCAAATTCCATACCAATGAAATACATAATCTTTATTTTAACTTAACTTTAATTCATTAACTAGACCAGTGCAAATGACTTGTATCGATTTACCTGCCGACCTAAGAGTTGTGACAGGAAAAAATAGTCAACCCAACGTTTGCAAATTCTTTATTATAAGCTACATACTTTCGATTGGTATGGACTTTGTCTATTAACCAAATCAGTGAAAGGTTTGAAAAACAAAAAAGAAAAGTTAATTAATCATATTCAGGACTGAATTTTTTTAGACAACCCATTTCCAATTTATTTATTGATGATTTAATTTGATATTTTTCATTCATAAATCAACTCGGTTAGTGTCGCTCTTATAGAGATCTTAGACTAGTATTTATTAATGGTACATCCGTGTCTGTGAAGTGATGTTTGTTTTCTGATAAAGATGTTTGTGATTTCAGACACGAACGAAGAAAACAGGAATCTTGCTGCTATATTGAGTTTGGCTGAACTCATAAGCCCTTGTGTTGTAGTACTGCCCGGTCAGTCTACTTCTTCAAGCGCCAGTATCGTATCGACCTTTCATCAGCTAAAAGGAAGAAGGTAAAAGATAAGAGATGGAAGCCGACAAAAGCCGAAAGCCGGGAAGCTACTAGGGGGGGGGGGGTTATTCTATAACTTAAGCCTCGCTGCAGCAGCGAGGTAGCAGCACTGTGTCTCTGTCACTCTTGTGTAAAATGACAGAGACACAGCGCTGTGCTTACACTGCTTCCGCGCTGCTGCATCTGAACTCCCAGCAGGGCAAGCATGGGCCGAGGATAAAAATTATGTCCACCTGTTATGTCCTCTGTCAAGGTAGAAAACGGAGGACTTACCGGGTGGACATAATTTGTATCCTCGGGCCCATGCTTGCCCTGCAGATCGCTTTCGGTGTAATTAAGTAATGAATAAGTAATTATAGTAAAAATGGTCATTTTGCATATTTTTCGTAATAAAAAATAAATTCGTTTAAATGTTAATTTAATGTGTTTTATTGTTTATTTGCACAGGATGTCCCAGAAATACCACATCAGAGCAACAGGTGATCAGTCAGTACTGCCAGCTAGTTTCACTGACTGATCAAAATCTGACGCTTTGATCTGGTATTTCTCTAACACTCTGTATCCTGTAGGTATACGTGCACCCAACAAAGTACAATACTTGAATATATCATCATCTTAGTTAATTCTAATAAGAGACACTTGATTAAACTGAAACAGATAACATTTATTTTTAATATTATGGTATGATAAAAACAATAAACTATACATACTAAACACAATAATATACTTATTAGACCAAAACATTTATAGATTTTAGATCGATTATGCATCTGTATAGGTTCAACTAGGTTTCATTATAAAAACAATTAAGTTTTTCATTTGATTCTAGACACAAGCTCAATAACACCAATCAAGTTACTTGTTTAGACTATTAGGTACTTTACTTTTTATAAGTAAATATGTGACAATATTACGGTCATCAAATAACTTAATTAGGACTATCGAGTCTTAGTAACAAATACAAAGGGCAGTTGATAAAAATAATGACTAGACTTGATTAAGCCGATAATAACTTGTTAGAATGTGCTATGTCTGTTTGTTCCGTTTCGCAATCAAGAAGACTTGATTCCCTTAATCACAAATCTTTGTGCGCTCGTATATAAACATCTGACTTGATTGCAATTAACATTTTTTTGATGTATATTAACAATTTTTTTTTTTTCAGTGTAAGCTTAATGGACTAAAAGGTCATAAATTCAGACAACATACATGTCGGCCCAATGGACGGATAACCAAAAAGTAAACTATCTAGTTAACTTTCACAAAATTAACTTTTGGTTTTGGAGCCAATAGTACATTACGATATAAGTGTGGTAAATTGATCTTTGCATAGAGGCGGTTTATGACGCGCGAGCGGCAGCGAGCGTGTTATAGAAGCCAAGATGCAAATATCAATTCCACACGTATATCGTACGACGTTTTTTATCACAGTTGCGAATAAAAGAAAAGACTTGAAAAGAAAACAAAATAATAATTAACAAAATATTTGTGATAACTCTATGTTTACATTTTTTAAGGCAATATTTTTTTGTTAATTATGCTCCGGAAAGGCCAGGCTAAAGACTTTTAACCTATACATCCTCGTGTGACATACATTATTTTTTAAGGTTTTTCTATTTGTTTTTGCGTCGGGGTTAAGAACAAAATACAATGGTACGGAAAAACAATATATTTAAGTAAAGAAAAACAAAAAATAAACTACTCAATTTTCAATCGTTTTCTAAGTCATTATCACGTAAAATTTTCGTTCGTAAACCGACTTTAGAGACAACCATTTTTGCTAGCTAAAAAACTCTTTGGTACCTACCTTTTCGGGATAACTTTACAGCACTAGTTAACAAATCTAAAACGCACGCGTGCATAATATGTTGGATTATGAGCCTAAAAGCCGTTGAATAAGATCCACTTTATGAGCAACTGTGATAAAAAAACTGTAAGGTACCTGGGAGTAAAATGGTCTCACTCCATTTTAAATAATACTTTCAAATATTACTTAGTTGTAACCCGAGTTGAATTGTATAATTCTGGTGGAATGTTAGTCAATTAAGTTCTTTGAAAGTGCACAAGTGTAGTGAAAGTAAAAATCACTGTCAAACATGAAGTTTTCTCCTTGCCTCCAAATCTCCTATTAAGGTTATGGTAAACTTGCCACCGTTTTACTATAGCCCCTGACTTGACGGACTATGACGAATTTGACTGTATTGAAACACTTTAGGCCCGATTTATGAAAAATCGGGTCATAATTTGATGCAAAATATAACTTGACACTGGCTAAATGCACAAGTGCGAAGCCATAATTTAAAAAAAAAAGGAATAAAACATATTGACTTTGACTTTGACATTAAAGATTTTTAAAAACCCTGATATTAGAGTCAACATAACAAGAATAAATAAATTGTTTTTCAGATTGACAGTAAAGTAAATAGTTTTCCCTATTTTCACAAAATATTTAGTTTTTAAATAAAGTGGCAGTAGGCCCTTATTACCCGCAGGTATGTAAAGAGTCAGAATGGCAGACCCACCGTAAAACTGCTACAAAAGAATGTTTTCAATTCAAGCAAAATTCTATGATCTTGCTCGAGTTCAAGTTGAAAGTCTTTCATTAATTTATTAGATAAATATTATAATAAAAAAACATTACAATAATATTAATTTTATAACTCTACAATGGGTCTGAAATTTGACTCCGACCGTACCTTAGGTATTCCATTTTGTCACAATTTAGAGGTTGCCTAGGTTTGCGGAAATTAAGTTCCTTTCAGGTTTTATTCGTTTTTTCAAGCTTTATTCGTACACGTATAAGCCTGGGCGCAGACGCACGTTTTTCCGCATGTGGTTATCGCGTGCGGTTATCGCATACGTACGCATACGTAACGCATGCGGAACGCATTGTAAATTCCCTTCTATGTAAATTCATACAAAATGAGCCTGTCAACGCACACGTGCGTGTTTTTTCCACGCGGAATCCATTCCGCTCGTGCGTTTCGATTGCAAGCCCTTGCGGTTGGAGCGAACCGTACGTAAAAAAACCTAATGACGTCATACGGAACGTACGCGACGCAGCGTTTCCATACATTTGTACCAACCGCCGCACACGTACGGAAATTACGAATCGAAATCGCGCCACGCCCCCCGTGGCGCTGCTCCTGATAAAATTGATTTTAAATTAATAAATGATAAATTCTTAGTAAAGTTGACTCTCGCAGATTCTCTAGTATTTTACGGATGTATCCAATAACTGATATTTAATTTTTCGATGATAACAGAAGCGCAATTGTCAATAAATCGTCATCCTCCATCGTCGTGCATTCACAACGCTGTCCCTAGTCGTACTGGCCAGGTAAAATTCCGCAGGATAAAACCGTACGTATGCGCCAGGCAAGCGAAATTCCGAATTGGAAACGCACGCGATAACCACATGCGGAAAAACGTGCGTCTGCGCCCAGGCTAAATAATAGTGTTAAATTACATACGTCGGCAAAGGGTTACGTTAATAGTTGCAATAAGCAGAAGTTCACGGGTTCGATGCTGTGGAACAAATATTATGTATTTACAATACGTATATTGTACAGACATATGTATTTGTTGGTTTGACAATATATACTTATAAAAACTTTTCTTTATTATTTCAAAAATATTAAAATTAAAAAACACTGAAATAAAAATTAAATTACACAATTAAAAACATACATACACATCACAAATAAAAAACACCGTCCAGAGCGACTCCACGCGGCATCGTCCCCAAGAGACTGGCGGCATGGGAATGCCGCCAGTCTCTGCCGTGAGCCTGGCTATCCAGAGAGGGATCTCTGGATAGCCAGGCTCACCCTTTGAGTGAAGAAGCCGCCCTTCGGTCCTTCGGTCCCAGAAGCCCTTCGGTCACCTGATGCCGCACAAAGACGCCCCGCCAGGTCCATAAAAAATGCTTTGTCCTGAATCACCTTTGGCCTGACGGAGCAACCCACAGCCTTAACTGTAGAGACCAGATACTTGGAGAGTGTGTTCTTTGAAAGAATTTCCCGAAATTCTAGTCAAAGGGCCGAAGAAGGGTGGCAAAGTTTGTATGGGACAACGTGATTCCTCGGTTCAATCTAGTTCAAATTTTGCAAGTTCTTTCGACGCGGACGAATTTGCGTGCAAAAGCTAGTAGTAAATAAAATTATAAATAGCATTGGCTAATGTACCGACTATTTTCACTTTTTGGACTATCAATTACATTTTTCAACATGATGCACTAGCTCTAGCCAAATGAAACTCTCAGGGTTTATTCTTCATGAAAGCCAGTAGTTTTAAAGATAGGTTGAAAAAAAATCTTTAAAATATTTTTTAGAACCATACAAAGATAATGTAAACATTAGATTAAAAAAAAAACTTTAATGGTTTATTTTGAGTTTTATAAATCTTAGACTCTGAATGCTATGGGGGTACAAAGGGTCCATTATTGAACTTAATTCACAAAAATATCTCAGAATCTGATAGTTTGACTGTAATTGCGAAGTTCGGATTGAAATCTGATTTTGAATAAAATTTCACTAAAGTCCAAATAACTTTTGAACCATAAAATATTGCAGAACATACAGGGGGTTAAATCTATTGGTACTGAGGTCCTCCACCCCCAGCAACCGATGATCCACCCCCTTGTTACACTGTGTATAAGTTAAATAGCATCATCACAACATCCCCCTTGTGGGGAAGAATTGTTTTTTTTAACCCAACTCTACTGAGATTGATACTCGAAATTGACTTCCGCTTTTACAAGTGGTTTTTATTGAAAAGTACAATTTAGTTCATAAATAAAATTATAACGCCAAGTAGCTACGCGAAGACGATCTTTAACTTGATATTGAGTAAGTAAATATTAAATGCCGGACTGCCAAACACAGGATTGCTGGTTCGATTTGCGCCTCAGACATATATTTATGTTTAGATATTTGTCTGTGGTCTGGTTGTTTCTATTAATTATAAGTATATATTTACCTACAAAAGAAAAGTATAAAAGTAGTATATCCGTTGTCTAGCACCCATACCAAAAGTGTAGTTACTTATCTTGGGGCTGGCCATGTGTGGAATGTCATGCAATGTTTATTTATTTATTTTATTTTATTACATTAAAAATGTAAAGGCTTGACTAATCTTATTAAAATCCCAACAAACTAATTACCCGTTTTTATCGACGACGTAGACATACTGTCTCAACTAAATGGATTTTATACAAACCAATATTTTTCCTAAAAGTCTTATTTAATAACGATATTATTTTGAAACCTTCACCGTAAAATTAATAAAATAGAAACTTTGTCGTAACAATTTTATCATTAAAGCTTTGTAAAGAGAGCCTTCTTAGAAAATTGTGTTAATTACGCTTTTAATAATGAACCTTTTTTTTATTCTCTTCGGAGTATTCTCAGTAGATTTTTTTAGGATCTGTAATATAGGTATCCACCTGTGGGACCTTCATAATTAAATAAATTCGGGTTGATTTTTTAATAATGAATAAAGATCGCCATTTTGGTTTTTTCAACTTACAACTTTTTTTTTCTAAATAAAATACATTTGGTCAGTGATAATGCTTTTTAGGCTTCCGTACCCAAGGGATTTTTTGTGATCATGCTCACAAAGATCAAAATATTTGAAGGTATTATTTCAAATGTAGCATTTTCCATGGGTCCTTATCATTAAGATAAGACATGAAAATTGATCCAATAGTTTTAGAACATGTTCAATACAAACAAAAATAAATAAATTTTAAAAAATTATAATAGGTATTAGTATATTTTTGAGTGTTTAATAAAAAATATGATAGGTACATATTAATATTGTAATATGATCTGTATCACCATAATAATTTATTTAGTGCAACAGTGATTTCTCAATTTATATATTTAGACACACAAACATTAAGACACCACTAGTGCACATTATAATGTGTCAAGTTTTTAAAACCCTTTGTAATTTAAATCGATTTATGCCACAGTAAGAAATTATTTAATTCAGTGGTAATCTCTCATTTATTTAATTAAAAACTTAAATCACTAGTGCACATTATAATTTTTATAGTTTTAAAAACTATACACTAATAATTTCTAGTACTTACAATAAATAATATATTACATTTGTACACCTACTAAGTAAGATGTTGACCTAGCAAATATAACAAAACTTTTGGTAAACTAATAATTTGTATTTCTTCGGGAAAATGCTGCCTAGGTATATTTTTATACCTATAATCGACTTTTTTTTAATTTACTCAATTGCCTTGTTGCGCTTCGGGGTCTAATATGACACCCGTGACGTAAGACATTGCTTTACTCCCTTGGGACATAATCAACTATTGATTTGAAATAAATATTATGAAAAATTCAGTGTAACTACGATGTACCTCGCTGCTACAAATTAAACCTCTATCGATACAGACAGACTAATCAACTTCAAATACAAAAACACTTAACAAGATAAATCTAAATTCAATTACTTATTTTTCTTCTTTTTATCATCTTTCTTTTTACATAACTTACTACAAACAGTACTGCATAAGGCTTTGAGAGTTTTTAGTAGAATATATAAAGCTATTACTAATATAGCTAAGAAGTCGAGGTACATTTTCTGGTACCAAGGGACTATTAAAGCAGCCGATCGAAGATGTGGGGCGCCACTAGTCTCGATAACATGTTCAGTCCAATGGGTCACTTCTTCGCTGGGATGGATTGGCCTATCGTGGTAGATGAAGGAGATCTCTTTGGCTTTTTGAGCATACCTGAGGAAAGATAAAATTGTTCTAAACTGTCCTTAGGAAAAAAAACAAGAGATGTCATTTAATGCTTGGTCGATGGCATCGCTGGCAACACCACGCTGCCCTACAAAGTCAAAGTCAAAATTCTTCATTAATTTAGAATCAATACAATTTGCATGAAAATTGAAACGTCTTAAAAACTTAAAACCAGGCGCAGCAGATGTCGGCATTAAAACGGCATAATTCAAATGAGACATGTAAGCCGTATGTATCCTGATAGGTGGGCCGGTATCATCACACATTGGGTGTAAACGAAGTCGAAGTAGACCCCGAAAACAGTTACGTCATGATCTCAATGAATTTCGAATGGCAGAATCTGGCGTTAAATCAATGGGGATAGGAAGAAACTATAGGTTAGATAAAAAAAGTTATGGAATAACTTTTATTGTTGCGTCTGTCAAGGTATATACTTTGAATGATAATCATACTTGGTATGATAATTCTGTCGAGCACAAATGGCTCGCCTGCGACCGTAATATTTGAAAGAAAATGGATTCAGTTCCTTACTAGTGATTTCTATGGGTCCGTAACTTAACTGCTACAGACACTCTAATTATAAAGGAATATCTAATGAATTTTAAAATGATACACCCCTTTTTGATTCGCAGCGTCTGCAGTCTCCGTGAAACTAAGAAAGCAGAGTCATGAACTTTTGGTCGATTTTTGCTTTGTATAGAAACAAAGCAAAAAATCGACCAAAAATTTCCATCAAAACTACACTGGATCTTTTGGCAATAAGATTTTAGAACATTTTTACCAATGATCACAAATGGTAAACATTTTAAACAATTTGTTTTTTTGTTCAATGAAGTAACATAACCTAATTAAAACTACATTGTTCATTATTTATCTTATTTAGGTCAATATACTCACTTAGGATTAGAAACCATTTCCTTAATTGCTTCCCTTAATGGTGCTTCCATGGTGTATGATAACTGAACTTCTCTTGCGAAACCTTTGGAAACAGCTCTCTTAGTATTGATGAACTGATCCGCAAAAACTGGTATTCCAATGATAGGTTTCGCGAAATGAATGGCCTCTGTTGTTGATAGGAGACCACCGTGGGTGATAAATAATACTGTATTTGGGTGAGCTGAAATTAAAGCGGCGAATTGTAAAGAAAATAGATCACAGATGTAAAAAAATGAGTAAGTAAATAAATATTGCAGGACATCTACACATCGCCATCTAGCCCCAAGCTAAGTAACTAGCCTTGTGTTATGGGTGCTATACAACGGATTTACTACATAAATATACTTTTCTTTTGTAAATATCTAAGCATAAATCAATGTCTGAGGCGGGAATCGAACCCGCAACCCTGTGTTTGGCAGTCCAGCATGGTGACCATTGTGCCAACTTAGTCGTCAAAGAGTGCGTTATGGGAAACTTTACGACGGGAACGATAAGGGGCATATTTGACAAACTGTAGCCCATTTATTGTAACTCATTAATTTGTATTTATTTTCAAGTACAATGTTTTTTTTTTTCAATAATTAAAATTTTAAAAGCTTAAAAAATTACCTAAAATACTGTTCTGTGGTGCCCAATTAACAATATGTACGTTCTTGGGTGCATTGGGAAGAGCTTCTTCAAATTTCCACAAAACTGTCTGCTTTAGCTCTCCGAACACTTTCAGTATACTGTCCTTCATCTCATCGGGCAAGTCTTTGCTCTTCAGATTAGAGCCCATGCTGAAGTAGATAAGGCCATTCTTTGCATTGTCTAACAGTTTTTGTAAGTCCTGTGAAGTAAATAATAACTATTTAAGTCATACGGTAGGGCAGACCTTCATCCAGGTGAAGAGTATAGATGCACCGTTGTCTAATTCGTTTTGGCTAATGTCTCATCTCCGACTAGACTTAATTAAAGTCGTTGGACGCAGAGAGCATGCGACCGATCGCTCTGCGAAGTATTTGAAGGAGGCTTATGTTCAAATCAAAATTCTTTTCTTCCTTTGGATACCTAATACCTAGGTACAAGATCACGTGGACACGTCTTAAAAACTAAGTTAGGGTGTGTGCCTTCGGAACGCACCCACCAATGAGAAGAAGGCACAAGAAACTCATGGGGTTTTTTTTCATGTGATCACGCTCACAAAGGTCAATATTACAAATATTTGAAATGGAGCAATTAAAGTCACGTCCATGGCTTGTTATTATTAAGGTAAGACGAAGTATCATAGTATGCCTTACTGCACAATTTATGCTTTATAAAAGTTTTGAACCTGTTAATGGACATGTCATATACATCTTTAGGTAATTTATTATAATAGAGCGCACATGTTATTTTAAACGACCTGTTTATCAGCAGTGGAGGTCCTATGGCTGATATGATGAATGCTCATACCTTGAAACCTAGTTAAGTTCTAAGATATTTCGGAGAGTACTAAAAAAATAACTAATTGATCAATAAAACAAGTTACTTACATCCGGCAATGGTTTCACTTTTCTATCAATATGATATCCACCAATAGGTTTGTAGCTTTGTGGTAACCTTGTAGCTCTTCCCATGGATACGTGAGAGTTTCCAAACAAAAGGGACGCATTATACAACACGTCTCCATAATCTGGAACTGGCCTTCCTCGCGCCTTAATGTGTGGAACTAGCGCTTCGTTGAAAACATCTTGTTGGGCACCATAGAAATATCTGAAAAACATTTCGAGTAATTAGGTCAGGCTTTTTGTCTCTTCTATCTTTACCAAAACTACCTATAGATATCTTTGGTTTATAATTCGACACATCCCTATTAACAACAAATAGTTGTGTTGGCCTAGTGGTAGATACCTCGACTTTCATTCCGAAGGTCGTGTACCAAAGTACCAATGCATTTTTCTTATGAAAAATATATGTGCACTAATTGAATTTTCTCTTACGGTAAAGGAAAGCATTGTAAAGAAACCTGCAGTTTATTTGGTTCCAGACGTATTGACAAGTTCTTTGCTCTGGATACGGTTAACTAAGGGAAGTATAGACTAAGGACAGATATGGTAGTATTGACTAAAGACAGAGGGTAGTATAATGCTGGGCAAGCCTACGCCATCATCTCGCAAAAAAGAAACCATTAACAGAGGTCTAATTTAAAAAAAAAAACCGTATACAAGTACCTTTTAACAACCGAAATGGAAATCTGTATCCATAATTGTTCAATTCTTTCGGAAAATGAGAATGGTGGCTCTACAGCGGTCAGTGTATCAGCATTATAAGCAGGGCTAAGATTTTCGTCGATAAGTCGCAAAACTTGCCAATGAGGTTCCACAGAAGAGAACCAGATTAGCGGACAACCATACACGGCTGCAAGTCTGAAAACGAAAAAGTCTTTTTAAGTTTGGTAGTTACAGCTTGGACACGAAAATAAATTATTACGTTTGAACAAGAGTTAGTGAAAATTATGAACAGAATATATTGAAATGATATAAATAATAGCAACATCGAATGTATCAACAAAATAAATCTTTGAATAAGTTTTTAGAAACCTTAAGCAACACCTATACCGAGCCAAAATAACAGATTATTTATGCATGCTGTTTTACAAGCGCATCTTTCTAACACATTGCTTCGTATAATACTTTGATTGATTAGAATCTAGTTCAATTTTGGCAATTCATCTTGGATCTGGCCATCTGAGAATGATCCACTTTTTAACACGCTTTTATTAGTTTCACCTATATGTTTGGTTGTATGTAAGCGAACCTTTTGGGCTCGATTTTTTTCTATAAAATTGTGAAATAACACGTTTTTGCATCCTTACCCTGCGTATACATCAGACCACATCCATTCGGCTATCACAGCGTCAAAGTGCTGCGTCTTATCTGCGAGCAACTTCTGTACGTTGACATCCATCAGAGCTACTTTACTCAGTTCTTGCATGAAGAAGTGAAGCATAGTATTACTGTTGAAGTCTATCTCTTTGTTAATCATTGCTTTTATGCTCATCATACTATCTGAAAATAATTCATTATTAAGGTTAGGATAATAATTACTGTTTTGTTACCGTTAAATAAATGAGATTATTATACAAATCCTTAGGGTATGTTTAGATATAGATCTCTTACTTAAAATTACGTTTTGAGTAATTTTGATAAATCGTAATTTTGGCCTATTTAATTTTGTGCACAAAATTTTTACAGCTTATGGGTAGACATTGTTGAACATAATAATATTACAACAATCTTTAATGTACCATTTTATAAGTAAACTAGCAGCCCGATCCCGTGGGAATATCGGGATAAAAGTCTATGTTACTGTCAATGAATCAATGTATCCTCATATCAAGTTTCGTCCAAATCGATTCAGTATTTTCGGATCCCATTCAATGCAAACAAAGAAACAATAAAATGTTTCCTCTTTATTTATTAGTATAGATAAATAAATAAATGAATGAATTTATTTTATAGTAAATTTTATTCATAGACGTAACAAACTTACCATTCATCATAGGATGTGGTGCAGGCACGATCTTCGTCAAATTAGGATGATTTATCTTTTTATCCAGTCCTATAATATATGTAACCTGCAAAAAAAATTGACATTTAATTATTACTTATTTTACAAAAACAATCAATATCTTCAAGTCGAGCAAACATGACCGTAGGTTCTTGTATACGGACTGTTTTCCGCAACTAAGTATACCGATTTAGTTGGGTTTGTTTTGCTTGTTTTTTTGCTCAATGAGCGTTTTTGATTTCTGAACCTTACATCCTACTAATGTTATAAATTATGTGAAAGTTTATGTGTTAGTTTATGTGTATATTTGTTACTCCTTCACGCAAAAACTACTGGACCGATTGCTTTGTTAGTCCTTCACGTAAAAACTACTGGACCGATTGTAATGAAACTCGATATGTAGATAGCTGAAGACCTGGATTAACACAACAATAGGCTACTTTTTTATTTTTATAATATATAAATATAAAATTCAAAGTCCTGACTAACAGACTGATAAATGAACGCACAGCTTAAACCATTCAGAGTATCGGGTTAAAAGCATACCATACCGGAAATATGCCCGAAGAACTTTGGGCCAAATCAACAACCTTTTGGACACCCACCAACGGGATTAACCGGCACAAATATTAACCGGCCGACCCCGTCAAAGGTGGCGAGACGTAATGGACAAAATGACGGATTGGCAATCTGTCGCACAATAACGCGATCAGTGGAAGGGGAGAAGAGAGGCCTTGGCCCTTCAGTGGAACACTACAGGTTCTTAATAATAATAATACCCATCCTATAAAAAAGGATTTTTAAAAAATAAAACCCTACGCAGACAAAGTCGCGAGTGAAAGCTGTTAATATGAATTTAACAAACCTTATGGCCAGCATTTAGCAAAGGGGTAACGATCCCATCGCCCAGGATACTGTGACTGGTCCCCGCCAATGGGAACACCACGAGCACGTTGTACGCATTGCAAGCGCACAGCGTCGAAAGAAACAATACTGTTAGAGGCAACGCCATTTTCTGAAACACAACAAGTTTATCATTAAAGACTCGCGCACGAAGGGTTCCCATACAAAAAATACAAAAAACAAGTCAAAACAAACAAAACAACATACAAAATAATCGGTTATGAACAATGAAAACAAACCGTTTTCGTAGTTGGTTATGAACCATGGTAACGAAAAAAAAAGTATTTTTCGTTTTCGTAATTGGTTATCAAACAAGATAAAAAAACGATGTTCGTATATCGTTATCAAAGATCAGTTACGAACGTGGAGTAAAGGAGTTTTTTTATGTTTTTTGGTATTTTGTTGTTATAGTAGCCTATACATCTTTAGGTAAGAAAAAATCCTAAATTATAGGGTGGGGTCGCTTTAAAACAGTTACGACTAATAGGTACTAAAAATTATTCTCATTAAGTGGAAACAAAATTAAAAATTAAATCCTATATGATTTTAGTTTATTAGCAAAGATAAACATAATATCATACTAGACAGGCGGATATAGATTAGATAACATTCCTTGTCTATATAAGATTTTTAAATATACTTACGTAATTTGTATATCTAGTAAATTGTATTTTTAGAAAATATATTTTTTAAGGTTTATCTCTCTGCGGCCTAACTCAAAACTCAAAATTCTTTATTCCTTTGGATACTTAATACCTAGGTACAAGATCACATGGACACGTCTTAAAAAAAACTATCGGTAGCCTGGGCCATGCGTCGATATCGACGTTCTAGGTTTAGGTTTTTTATAACAATTAATTGTTTTTATACAAATGCTTTTAGACATAACAGACGTCATACTAACTCAAAATACCGTGGTGCATTTTAGACCCATACCTATCGATAGAGGGCATTACAGCTAAACAAATAATGCCGTTACACCGAGAACCTCTGAATCGTCTCGGAAACGGGATATTTAACCAAACGTAGAGTCTTATGATTTTATAAAAATTGGCGCATTTTGGGACCCATAACAATCGATAGAGGGCATTAGGTATTGCGAAAAAATAATGCCTACATAGCGGACCTCTAAAGCGTAAATTTCTCGCAAATTTTGAAACGAAATGGTTAATGACAGACAACCTACAAGGACTTGGACTTAACTATTACATAATATTTAAAAAATAAACTGGACAAATTGGTACCTATATTATCATGGACAAAGTATATTTTAAGCATTCTATAGAATACCTTATTCATTAAGGCTACTAATTTCTCGTTGATACGAAACATAAATTTGTTTGTCTAATATTTGTTTGTTTGTTCCCTCTTCACGGTCAAACGACTTGACCGATTTGGATGAAAATGACCATAGTGGTAGTAATAAAACAACGTGTCTATCTTGAGATTCGGAACGACAATATATTAAAAAGTAAAAACGCATAGACAAAGAACAGTACATGAGTTTCTCACAAGAAGGCGATACTAGCATCTATATTTTGTTATTTACAACACTCCCACTCAAAATATTGATCTTATAAACTTTAAGAACTTATAATTATATTTCTGAGAACACCCTTTAGCCACAAGCCTGGCTCGATAACCGACATTGTTTTCAGCATCACACTTCTTCTTAAGAACCCATTTGCATTTTACAATATTGCCACGTACACGACTGTCAACAGCTTCCCATGCATTATTGTCCTCAAAACTTTTCAATTCTTCCTTGACAGCTCTTTCATAATGCTCTTGCTCTGGTCCTTGCAGTGCTTCTTCTGATGTCAACTCATCACTGAAATATTTATTACACTCTTCTGTGCACATAAATGCAAACCTGTCTGGTTGATTTCTCTGCCGTTGTGGTAATATCCTTACTATGGTCTCAGATTGCAACTCTTCCTCGGATGTCACCTGCTCTTCTGGTATATAGGTTTCATCCTTGTCACTTTCCAAAGAGATGAACGAATCGTCTCTACTTTGGTCAGAAAGCTCTCCCACTGAAGACAGATGTTGCCTATTCTGTATTGGTTTGTCATCTATCTCTTCTACTTCAATCATCATTTCTTGATGAGACAATCTTTCTTTAATAATGACAATATCTCTACTGGTTATAATAGCTTTCGTTGATGGATTGTATAATCTATATCCTTTAACATCCTCAGAGTAGCCAACTAGTATACATTGTTCACCTTTCTTGTCCCACTTGAGTCTTTTCTCCTTGGGTATGTGCTTCATGACAGTACTACCAAAAATTCTTAAATGACTAAGGTCTGGCTTGGCCCCTGTCCACAACTCGTATGGTGTACGATTGCTCAATCCGTTTATTACAATTCTATTCTGTAGATAAACAGCTGTGTTAATGGCTTCTGCCCAAAACACCTTACTGAGTTTAGCATCGAACAAAAGACATCTGGCTTTTTCAATTAGAATTCTCTTCATGCGCTCGCAAAGCCCATTTTGTTCAGGTGAGTAAGAGTTTGATTTTTGATGAAGTATACCTTCTTTCTTCAAATAATTATCAAAATCTCTGTTACAGAACTCTCCGCCATTATCACTTCTCAAAACTTTAATTTTATTTGATGTTAAATTCTCAACTCTTGCTTTATACTCTGTAAAATACTTTAAAGCCTCATTTTTATTTTTCAAAAAATATACATATGTCATGCGGCTGTGATCATCAACAAAAAACAGGAAATATCTCGACCCTCCTAGCGATGCATTTTCTATCGGGCCACATATGTCGCTGTGTACCACTTCTAAAAGCTTAGTACTCCTGTTTCCTTCATTAGCAATAGGCAAACGACTTTGCTTTCTTTCACAACACACTATGCAATCAGACTTATTAATCTTAGCTGTCTGAGTAAACTTGACTCCGTCCACAGCATCCTGCATTTTATTCAAGTTATAACTGTTGACATGTCCCAGTCTACAGTGCCAAACTTCTGGAGACTCTGCTACTGCTGCCTCCAAACAAGTAGAAGTCGTGTTTAGTTTGTAAACTCCATTCACAAGCGATGCAGTAGCTACTAGAGTGTCCTTTTTGTTAAATATTTCACACCCTTTATCAGAGAAATGCACCTTGTTGCCCTGCCTTATCAACTGGCTCACTGACAATAAGTTAGTAGATAACTCGGGAACACATAACACATTTTCAACAGTTATGTTAAAATCACATTCTTCAGTCGATGTTGTTATCTTTACGTTTCCGCAACACAACACAGGGATTTTATTCTGATTAGCAACCATTATTTCTTTGGTAAAGCCAGTATAACACGTGCCAATCATCCAATCTTTATTACTAGTCAAATGCAAACTCGCGCCAGAGTCGACATACCATTCACTCTTATCAAATGTTCCGTTTAAAAACACGGCACTAAACGCATTACTTGTATTTGGCGATTTATTCTCTGAATTATTAAAATAATTATCTTTGTTATTGCATTGATTACGATAGTGGCCTTGTTGTTTACAATTGTAACATTTGACATTTGGTTTTCCTTTGACTGATGTTGACACTTCTGCTTTCCTGCCATCTTTATTGGCCACAGACTGTGCATACGGACTATTCTTTGAAGGTTGAATGTTCTGATTTTTGCGGAAACATGCGAATGCATTATTGACATCAATATCTTCCGGTTCCATGTCCATCAATTTCCCTTTAATGGCGTCGGATGTAATTATGATCCCTGAGTGCTCTATGGCCATTATCATGGGCATATATTTTTCGCTTAGACCAGCCAGCATGATAGAGCCAATCCACTCGTCGGTGATGCCAAATCCCGTACCTTGTAATTTCTGTCCGACTTCAACAATTTGCGTTACATAGGCTGTCATCGAAGTGCAATTTTCTAATCGAATAGATATTAAATTCCTCAAGAGACTGATTCTTCTAGTAAAACCAGAATCATCGAATAACATCTTCAATTTATCCCACAATTCTTTCGATGTTCTGACATTTTTTATATGAACGTAAAGAGTCGGGTCAATTGTCAAAACCAGTTTGGCTTTCGTTTTCGCATCATCTGCAGCTACTGGTGGAATTTTGGGCTCAGGTTTTATACACCCAACCATTCCTTCTAATACCAGAAAATTCTCTGCGGCGAAACACCACTCACTATAGTTTTCACGCCCTCGTAATTTTGGTACGCTTATTATATAGTTCGAACTGGACGCCATGATTGTCACTCACACACGTTGTAGCTTGTGGATATTAAAATAGCCGATTTTTGCTCACTGTTTACTTTACAAACAGTCTAATGGCAAAACACACAGTCTATTGTTCATCACACTGATAATTCTAACAATAAACTCACAATCTAGCTATTAAAACGGGACCTGGGCCCATAACCTGTAATAAAACAACGTGTCTATCTTGAGATTCGGAACGACAATATATTAAAAAGTAAAAACGCATAGACAAAGAACAGTACATGAGTTTCTCACAAGAAGGCGATACTAGCATCTATATTTTGTTATTTACAACAGTTTAAAGGCTGGAGACGGACATAGTATACTTAGATACCGGAATTCCCACGGGATCGGGACTTACGCGGGTGAAACCGCGTGGCGCAGTTAGTTAATTTTTTTTTTTGCCATTTGTTACCATTTAAAAGAAACTTAAAAAACATTCAGTACTTAACCTAGCACAGCGAAACCACTAAGGTTTATAATTATGCTAAGTACATTTAAATTTAATAAAATATCACAATATAATAAATAAAAAATATTGCAGGACATTCCACACATCGCCATCTAGCCCTAAGCTAAGTAACTAGACTTGTGTTATGAGTGCTAGACAACGGATATACTACTTATATACTCTCTTTTGTAAATATATACTTATAATACATAGAAACAACCAAACCCCTGACAAATATCGAAGCATAAATACTTGTCCGAGGCGGGAATCGAACCCGCAACCCTGTGTTTGGCAGTCCGGCATAGTGACCATTGTGCCAACTGGGTCGTCAAATATGGTTTCCTCATAATATTATATTATTACCACGCGGATGTCTTTCAACTATTTGATAGTAGCGCTATAACCTTGAGCGTTGCTCTTCGCCTGCGGTTATAGATAAGTAGTACAATAGACCTCATATTCAGATAGATATGTTTATTTACAAGAATATGGACGTACCTACATAACCACAAAAAAATACTCATTAAAAATGACGTAATCGTAATAATTATCACTATATAAACTCGTTTACGTCAAAGAAAAACAAAAAATACTAATGTAAAAAGTTTAAAAAATATTCGTAAAAAAAAAATCTCATTTTCCAAAAGGACCATTTTGGCGGTTACGCTATGTAGCCTTTCCATTGACGATATTATAAAACAAATCCTGAAATAAACTTAAAAACTATTGAAAATATTTTCATACAGTTTCCACTAATAAACAGAGTGATCTAAGAGGAAAGTTTAAGTTTAAGAATTATTTACTAGCTGCGCCCTGCAGTTTCACCCGCGTAAGTCCCAATTCCGTGGGAATATCAAAATGAAAACTAGCCTATAGCCATCCTCGATAAATTGACTATCCAACACAAAAATAATTTTTCAATTCGAACTAGTAGTTCCTGAGATTAGATTTGTGTAAATTTACCTAATATATAATATATACTTGACTTATATAATAGGTTTTTATTATATTCTGTTACCTAAGCGAAGCCAGGTCGGGTTACTGGTATTTATAAAATGTTATATACCTATTACATTACATCGAAAAAAACTTAACATAACTCGTTTACGTTAGAGAAAAACAAAAATTACTAATGTAATAATGATAAAAAAATTCGTAAAAAAAATTAAACCTTATTTCCCAAAAGTACCATTTTGGCGGTTAAGCAATGTAGCCTTTCCATTGACGATATTATAAAACAAATAATGAAATAAACTTAAAAACTATTGAAAATTTTTTCATACAGTTTCCACTAATAGACAGAGTGATCTAAGACGAAAGTTTAATTTTAGGAATAATTTACTAGCTGCGCCCTGCGGTTTCACCCGCGTAAGTCCCAATTCCGTGGGAATATCAAAATGAAAACTAGGCAACTATTTTAGACCCACAAATAGAAAAAACCGGCCAAGTGCGAGTCGGTCTCGCGCACGAAAGGTTATATTCTGTTTAAAGTATTTGTTGCTATGGCGGCAACAGTAATACATCTTTTGTGAATATTTCAACTGTCTAGCTATCACAGTTCATCAGTACAGCCTGGTGATAGACAGACAAATAGTCTTAGTACAAGGGACCCGTTTTTACTCTTTCGGTACGGAACCCTAATTACATAAATAAAGTCAATAGTTAAAGTCAATACGAACGAGTATGTGAATATCATGTTACTGTGGTGACCCTGACCGTTTCCCCCGTTTATTTGATTCCTACGTAGAATAATACTTTACCTACCTACCTTTTTTAGAGACGAGATCATTACTTTAAATTTCTATATTTATTTTACTTGGCACAGTTTTGTACATAATAACTATGCACAACATTTTATTACACTTTTTACATTTTTATTTTTGGACTATGTATTATTAGCCAGTGAAGATATTACTTGTTGCTTTTTATACATCTTTGATAAAAAATCTAACATAATATCTAGAAAGAAATACACTTAAGACTGTTTATTTGATTTTCATATCTTGAGAATAATCAGATGGTCAATAAACATTTTTATAAGGAAAAAACTAAAATAATAATTGACAACTCACCATATATTTTTCCATACCAATAGTAAAACACAATTTATATGCTCGCTAATTTATTTAAATCACGTTTTATTTTGTATGTTAATATTTTTGTTACTCTTCCTATCAACTAGACAATTCAACACATACTGGGATATTTAGGCATTTATACTGATATAAATCTGATTCTGTTTATCGCAAGATAATGTAACTAAATCTTAAATAATAATTAACAACCTACTCACCATAGTCTTTTCCATATCAATACGATATATTAACACAAATTATTTATAAAACGCTCACTAATTTATTTAAACACGTTTATTTTATGCGTCAATATTGTTCTCACTCTTCCTGTCGACTAGACAAACTAACACACACTGTGATGTTTAGGCATTTATACTGATATAAATCTGATTCTGTTTATCGTAACTAAATCTTTAATAATTAACAACCTACTCACCATAGTCTTTTCCATACCAATACAATAATAACACAAATTATTTATAAATCGCTCACTAATATATTTAAACACGTTTATTTTATGCGTCAATATTGTTCTCACTCTTCCTGTCGACTAGACAAACTAACACACACTGTGATGTTTAGGCATTTATACTGATATAAATCTGATTCTGTTTATCGTAACTAAATCTTTAATAATTAACAACCTACTCACCATAGTCTTTTCCATACCAATACAATAATAACACAAATTATTTATAAATCGCTCACTAATATATTTAAACACGTTTATTTTATGCGTCAATATTGTTGTCACTCTTCCTGTCGACTAGACAAACCAACACACACTGTGATATTTAGGCATTTATACTGATATAAATCTGATTCTGTTTATCGCGAGATAATGTAATTTGTAGACATAGTATCTAACTTGATAATTAGTGGACATAATTTGGATTAAATTTCATCATTTTGGTAAGATTGTATTTTTTGCCGGTTTTTTTACCGTTGATTAATTAAATAGAGTTCTTAAGATTTTGAAAATTTTGGCCGATGTAACTCGCTAATCCGCTGGTGTACAAAGTATTTCACAAGAATTTGTTTTTATTGCTGAAACTCAGTGCAAATTAGACGCTCACTGTTGTTGAGCAGAGTATTTTATTACTTACATATGATGTTATTCATAGATTGATGACTCAATGGCCGACCACATTCGATTGGCAAAGGACCGATTGTCCCTCTTCAATTTTTATAGTCGTCAACTGGTCCCACATCAAAGGCAAAGTCAAAAAAAATTATTCCTTTGGATGCTTTATTTATACATTTGTACAAGACCACATGGACACGTCTTAAAAACTAAGTTAGGATGTGTGCCTTCGGAACGCGCCCACCAATGAGAAGAAGGCACTAGAAACTCATGGGGTTTTTTTTCATGTGATCACGCTCACAAAAGGTGAATATTACAAATGTTTGAAAGTATAATTTAAGATAGAGCAATTAAAGTCACGTCCATGAGTCGTTATCATTAAGGTAATACGAAGTATCATAGTAGGCCTTACTGCACAATTTATGCTTTATAAAAGTTTTGAACCTGGTAATGGACATGTCTTATGCATCTTTGGGTAATTTATTATGATAAAGCACACATGTACCATTAAATGACCTGTTTATTTTCCGGAGCCTACTACCGGGCAGCTTCTTAAGTTGTAATTATGAATATCACTATTTTTACGAAAAATTTAGGATTTTTCTGGATCAGTTTCAGGATCAGTTGGGCGATAACGTTACTAAGTTTTTTTACTACATTATTTACTATGGGTTATTTGGACCCAATAATGACCATGATTTGTCTACAGTATTGAATATTTGTATGATAATCAGATAAACTACGAGAAAACATGAATGAACCCATTTATCAGAATCTGATAACAAATTAATGCACCGCATACGCATTTCAGTACTTGACAACATCAAAGAATCTCTGAAACTACAAGAGCGACGAGTCTGAAACTTCGCATGAGTGTTCATTTCAAGACGTTGGCGAGCACTAAGTTCGGATTTTTGAAATTTAAACCTCTAAACGGGAAAAGGGCTGCTGAAGCTTGTAGTTTCTTTTAACTATTATAGCATTTAGGATGTTGATGGGACTGCCACGGTGGTGCAGTGCATCTGGAATGTTCGCCGATGTCGGAGTAGATTATTTTCATGCAATACTACGAAAATGAGCAGCCTCTCTGCTTAGACGGGTACGTATTAGCTCCAACAGCATCCTAAATGTAATAGCTAACGTGTATAAATAAATATTGCAGGACATTCCACACATCGCCATCTAGCCCCAAGCTAAGTAAGTAGACTTGTGTTATGGGTGATAGACAACGGATATACTATTTATTATACTTTTCTTTTGTAAATATATACTTATAATACATAGAAACAACCAGACCCCAGACAAATATCTAAGCATAAATTTTGTCTGAGACGGAAATCGAATCCGCAACCCTGTGTTTGGCAGTCCGGCATGGTGACCATTGTGCCAACTGGGTCGTGTCGTATGAACCCACTATGTATCACTGTATTAAGGTGGCAAGTCTATTCTTAATATATTTTAAATTGTTACTAACATAGTTGTAAGTACCTACTAAGATTGACGGATTTATGTTATCTGATAAGTAATTTAATTTAATTTTAATTATATATTCAGTGTTTGTACGAAATGAATATCACTTTTAAAGACACACTACCAAAATTTTACAAAAGTATATTTGTTTAATTTTTTTTCAGTATATACACATTACGAGCTATTACGTATAATCACACATACCTACCAACATTTACGAGTTTCGATGACGTCAAATAGCGGCCTTGTCCAGTGCTAGTAGTTGATGACACGAGGCCAAGTTCAAGTGCGCGTTGAATAATAGACAGGTGGGTATGGACTAGAGAATTTTATAAACACAATAAAAAAAAACAAATATATTTATTAAAAACGCACCATAAACAAAAAAAGAGGACGGGTAAGAAAAGTTTTTGTTCCACTGCTGTCTTTCTACTTTCATAAAATTTGCTTTCTGTGGTGCTACATCTTAGGCCGCATCGTCACTTACCATCGTATGAAGTACTGGTCAAATGCTGACCTAATAAGTGTTATAGTTTTAAAAAAATAACGCCAGCCGGCGCGAGCGCCGCCGTAAAGATAAAAATTTGAACGTGCAAAGATAATAAAACTTAAAATAAATATCTAAATTATGTATCTAAGTACTGATAAGTATTGAAAAAATAAATCAATAATTAATCCTACTAATATTATAAATGTGAAAGTTTGTGTGTGTGTGTGTTTGTTACTCCTTCACGTCAAAACTACTGAACCGATTGCAATGAAACTCGGTATCTAGACAGCTGGAGACATTAACACATAGGCTAAGCTTTTTATCCAGATATTCAGGATTGGGGCTTACGCTGGTGAAACCGCGGGGCGCAGCTAGTATATTAATAAATACGGTACGTAATCTCAGCTTTAAGATATAAAAATACAGGATGGTCAGTTTTAATGGATCACGCACGAAATGGCAGCTTCTCAAAACGGTAAATATAACTATTACAACCACGAAAACTGTTCGTAAGAAACCATTTCTTGTTTTTATGATAACGAACATCATCATTATTTGTTTATACTATAGATAAGTATAACTTAATAAATATTTTTATTAAGTAATTTAATAAGTACTTATTCATAATTTGTATAAGGTACGGTC
The DNA here is from genome assembly GCA_951213275.1 of Idaea straminata. Taxonomy (NCBI): domain Eukaryota; kingdom Metazoa; phylum Arthropoda; class Insecta; order Lepidoptera; family Geometridae; genus Idaea; species Idaea straminata. Next base: position 4,390,895 of record OX577862.1, read on the forward strand.
GGCTGCATAATCGCAGACCTACTGTAGAGCTCCAAAACGGCTGTTTTAAGAATATTTTCAACACGAGCAGGATTCTAGACACCTTCTTTAGTTGAAGTTTAAAGTCTTCTAACTCATCAATTTATCGAACAAAAATTATTAGAATGAAAACATTCCAATAATAGTAATTTTTGAACTCTACCGAGGGCTGCAATTATGCAGCCGACTGTAAATTATATTCAATCTATATATATAAAAATGAATTGCTGTTCGTTAGTCTCACTAAAACTCGAGAACGGCTGAACGGATTTATCTTATCTTAGTCTTGAAATGTTCGTGGAGGTCTAGGGAAGGTTTAAAAGGCGAGAAAAAATCGAATAACCGAAATTCCCACGGGATCGGGACTTACGCGGGTGAAACCGCGGGGCGCAGCTAGTAAAAAGATAAATATTGGTTTTAGAATATTAGTTTACAATAAATAACAGGATTTATATCTAGTAGCTGCAGCACAGTTGCCCCCTAGACACTTTCTGTTATCTATACCGTCAATCAACAGTAATTTTTAGTTTTTTTTTTAACTAAAACTCACGTGGTCTCGCTTTAAAGATTTTTAGATTACAGAGATATTTAGATTTAAGGTAAAAAAATCATAGAATGCCTATGTCAATTTCATACAAAAATATCTGTCGATTGTTGATATCGCTAATAGAAAGTAATCTATACATATAAAATGCTTTGTCCTGAACTACTGACTGACTGACTGACGGATCAACGCACAGCCTAAACCGCTGATCGTAGAGACCTGAAACTTGGAGGGTGTGTTCTTTGTGTGACGTAGGCATCCGATAAGAAAGGATTTTTCGAAATTCTACTCCTAAGGGGGTGAAAAAGGGGGGCAAAGTTTGTATGGGACAACGTGATTCCTCGGTCCATTCTCGACTTCTACGCGCGGACGTAGTCGCGGGCAAAAGCTAGTCTTGTATAAGGGAGCTGTTCTGGTTGCTACTTTATTTAAAATTGACCACTCTGTATTTTACTTAAAATCGCTTTTGCTAGCGACTTCGTCCACGTAGACGTCGAAAATAGTTCTAATAGGATTTCTTTTTATTGATCAATTCTGTTAAAGAATGTTTATGCTAAATTTAAAGTAGATTGGACCAAGGAATCACGTACACCATACAAACTCCCCCCCCCCCTTAACCCCCTAAGGGGTATAATTTTCGAAAATTCTTTCTCATCTAATGCATACGTCATACAAAGAACATACCATCCAAGTTTCAGGTCTCTACGATCAGCGGTTTAGGGTGTGCGTTGATCCGTCAGTCAGCCAGGACAAAGCATTTTATACGTATAGATTAAAATATTATTAGTATCCAATTAAGTTTAAATAAGCTATAAATTGAACCTCCTCATTTTTAGAAGTCGATTAAAAATTACATTCTTATATAAATAGCTAATGATTTTAACACAACTTCGTAGTAAAAACAATTAAATTTAAGATTTAAATCCTTAGATAACCAATTTTGAATTTTAAATTTATTACCCTTCCCAGGGCTATGAATAGGGTAATTACTGTATTAAATTAAATAGTACTTTACTTAATTTAATTTAATAAAATAGTACCTACATTCTAAAAGTAGAACTAAAATGACTATTATTGATATATTTTTATTCTAGTAATGTTTCTTCAGATAATTGAGTTGAAAACATATATCACGAGCAATTCTTGTATATATTATATATAATCAGGATCTCGGAAACGGCTTCAACGATTTTCATTAAATTTAGTAAGCGTTTTTGGTTCAAGGAATCTATTTATCAAGGTTCCAGGTCCGAGAAAAGCTCGGTTCCCAAGATATAGGCATTTGAAAACCCGTGTTTAAAGAAACTATCAGCGCCATGACAGACATACCTTAATAATACCTATGCCCGATGAAATATTGGATTTGTGATTAGAAAAATTCGGTAAGTATGTAATACTTATTAATTTGTAAAGTTATTAAGTGTTGAGTGTATAAAATTAGTAGCCTCCAACAATAATTATATTTGAAATATGAATCTACTAAAAGTACTGCAGCTAACATGACCCTTGTGTTCAAATAATATTATAGTCCAGCAGCCCTCGAACGTTTTTTAAGTGATTAATAACAGGCTGAATCTTAGTGAGCAGGTTCAGTTCGACGAGACGCCCAAGTTTCTTCCACTGACAATTCTTGATAGAGGTAGCTAATGTAGTGCTCAGGTATAAAACATGTCGATTTCGTGGGGTGTCGAAATTGTCTAATAACAGTAAATTTCGGATTTTGAATATCGAGGTAATTGTATGATAAACTCGGAACAACAATTGTCCTACAAAATGGATTGTATGACTCTCCAATCCTCCACTCCGAATGTGTCGAAATAACAAGGTCAATAAAATGATTAATAACAAGGTGATTTTTTGTATGCAACTTAGTCAATATTTGTACAATCAAATGGCCACATAGTCCTACAAATTTAGTGGTACGTTTTTCCAGTCCTACGCTTAGAAGTTGTCCGATCCACCGTAAGCCTTTTTAATAAATAATGAGTAATTGCAGAGTGAAGATAATTAATCGATATATTTATCACAACTACTTATACCTACTAAATCAATTGATGTAAGTATAATATAAAACAAAAATGGAGACAAACGGTAAATTTTAGTTTTACCGTCGTTTTCATAACTTCGTATTTCAGAGGGATAAAATGCCTGAAAAATGTTTGGTTGAACAAAAGGGTTAGGTACAGAAACTCGTTCGACCCTAAAATCAAATAATTTAAACCTTCATTTCAGTATATTTTTGTTATATTCTTACACTAAATGCTTTAAAGAAAGGGACTAATGGACTAAAAAGGACCTTGTTTGGTTACTATAATAAAAGACACTAGTACATTTAAAACACTGAAGACTGAAGATACATTTAAAATTAAAAATGATTGCTCTTTCAAAGTAAATGTCAATTGTTTGTTTTTAATCAGTTGGAATCGCATGAGACCACATTGTCTTAATGTATTGTCTTAAAAACTAAGTTGGGGTTTGTGTCTTCGGAACTCGCCCTCCAATGAGAAGAAGACAAAATAGGTAAGCTTATGCGGTTATTTTTTTTGTAATAATAACATCTATCGCTAAATCGCCATCTCTAACGTCTTCAGTACTTAAGACAGGTTGCTTATCACTTATTAAGGATTGTAGAGGCACAAGAAAAGTTTTTTCATGTAGCAGGAAGATTTCGTTCATGGATTTTTTATTTTAAAACTTAACCCAAAATAGTCCTAACTTTATTATTACGATGTTATCTTAATTAAAAACAGCCATATTTCAAGGAAAAGCTTTACACGTTGCAATAGCTTAAATTATATAATAGATTGAATAATTAATTTGTAAATACCTATCATAATACTGTTCATCACTCTCAGAATGATTAATCAAATTCCAATACGGAAAATCATGATCATGATAACTCCATTTTGATAAGAAAGTTGTCGATTAATGATGATTTTATTGTTTTTATAATAGGTACCTACAAAATTAAAAAAATACGTAAATGCCTACCAATCCAATCAATTACTAAGTTACTTACCGCTTTTTTAATCATAACCTTGCGACAAATTAGATAACATTAATCAATTGATATTTACCCACCTGTAAAACAACTAGTTTCCGTAAAGGATTTCTATTACGGAAGGGGGTTATTCTAGAAGTATCATCATCATCATCATCATCATATCAGCCACAGGACGTCCACTGCTGAACATAGGCCTCCCCCAAAGACTTCCAGAGCGATCGGTCGGGACATGTGGCTCGTAGAACTGATGGCCGTTGGGGCCGAAAAGTCTTAGATTGGAGACCACGTACATTTTGTTCTTAGACTTTTGGAAATTCGAACATTTTTTCGAAGTGTGTGTATGAAACAGCTGATTATCGAGTAAAAATTCCCTCAGAATTATCAAATTTTAAATTATCAAATATATAAATTCAGTTTATATTTTTTTTACTTATTTTTGTAATAATTTATCTGCAGTTATTTAGTTATTTTTAATTTGGTAAATACAATTGGGTTCGTCGTGGCTTTCGCACCCAGTGGTCGACGAACCTGTGATCGACGCCCCCGGTCAGTTTAATTTTATTTAAGCAGTTTTTAATGAAATGTATAGGCGTGAAATCTTTCGAAAAATGATTTGATTTTACACAAATGTGGTTTCGAATAAAATACATATTATCAATCTTAGAAACCAACATAATTTACAGTATATCAGAAACTTATTAAATATTCGATGATTTCACTTTTCTCTTAACTGTACCAAATCTTAAAAATGCAGATGTTAATTATTTCAAAAATACAGCGGTAATAGGACGGTCGTGACCTTTCTGTCACACACAAATTAACCACCCTGTATATCATCAAGATTGGGAACGTGAAATACTCTAAATAAAACAACAAGTCATATTTCTAACTAAGTTTAATATTTTAATACAAAAAATAATAATATTTACTTTTTGAAATATATAAATTCAGTCCATAATTTGCAAATTAACAAGCTCGATTCCTGGCTAGGGGTCTTTTCCAAAAAGATAATGATGCTGTTAAAATTTTTGTTTAATTAATGGAGTATCAAATCCTATCAGTATGTTTTGCTATCTCATATAATTTAGGAATGAAGGTCCAATAAATATTCACCTTGTTTATTGGTTTAAGTATTTGTCATAACTAGACATCGGATTATACGCATTTGCATGTTTGCATATGCAAATGCATACAATTCTATTTTTATAGCGTTATAGCATATTAAGGTACTTTCTCATTGACAGTGTTTATTTTGGTAGTTGTATTATGCTATCAACACGTCTGCCTCACACACGCTCAGCGAGATTAACCAACGAAACTGAACAAACTCTGCCTGTAGAGTTCTCAACAGAAATGGCGCCAAATTTCAAATTCTATCCGGTAACGTTAGTTGACGACAACAAATATTTTTCAGGATATAAATTAATATTAAGTGACAAACGTCTGCTCCAAAAGTACTCAAAAACATGTTGTTTTTTATTGTCACACAAATTATAATATATAATTAATTAATATAATGTGAAAATAAACGTAAATTCTAATGATAAATGGTTTTTGATTGTGTATATTTTGCGCATATTTCACCCTTTTTAGTGCATATTTTGGCATTTTGATAGTACATATAATCCGATGTCTAGTCAAAACATTTATTAATAAACGTGGTTTGTCCAACTGCTGCACAAAGGCCTCCCCCATTGTCTTACCATTGATGAAGTAAAATTTAATTTACTTCGAATAACTAATTGATTATATTATCTGCTATCATTGAGTCTTTGACTTACTTTTTACCTTATTAACTGGTGTTCTAAATTCTCTATAGAAAAATCTTAACACTCTAAACGCTTTCACAAGAACGTGGATTACTATTATAGATACAACTAAAAGGTCGAGATACAGTTTCTGGTACCAGGGGACTAGAAGTGCTGGGGAGCGTAAGTGTGGTGCTCCTTTTGTTTTTATAACATGTTCTACCCAATGGACCATTTCTTTTACGGGATGGATAGGACGGTCGTGGTATATAAAGGACCATTCTTTGGCTTTCTGCATGTATCTGAGAAAGAGAAAAATAAATGTAAATTATTTTAATAAATCACTCGTGTCTTTTGTCTATGATCTATGTTATGAAATTCGTACAAGTATTATTTAAAAAGTGTCAGATTCACCGGAGGAAAAGCTAAATATTTCTAATATTTATATTCGAGTTCAGATTGAATTTATATAATGACAACTAGGTTTGATTATGAGAGAAGTTAAATTACAACTCTCAACTTTTGCTATTTGATAAAATTACCTCTACAACATCCTAAGTAAAATTGGATATATATATATTTATTACAAAACTAGCAGATAAACTCGGTACCACCAGCGCAACTCCCGATTCCTTGGGAATATAAAATACTGCGAATAAATCAATGTATTTTCATGCCGAGTGTCATCAAAATCAATCAAAAAAACTCTATGATGAAATTAAAAGATGGGTTTTTAACTTACGTAGGATTTGAAACCATTTCAAAAATTACATCTTTCAAACTATCTGCCATAGTGTAGGATAGATCGACTCTTTTAGCGAATCTTCAGAATCAGAAATCAGTAATTTCGAACTAACAAAAACACTATGAAAAAATTAAAAGATGGGTTTTTAACTTACGTAGGATTTGACACCATTTCAAAAATTACATCTTTCAAACTGTCTGCCATAGTGTAGGATAGATCGACTCTTTTAGCGAATCCTCTGTTCACAGCTCTATCAACATTACTGTATTGATCCGCAAATATAGGAATACCAATCATTGGTACCCCGAAGTGAGTAGCTTCAGTTGTTGATAGTAGACCACCATGAGTGATGAATAGAACTGTGTTCGGATGAGCTGGAAAAGCAATATTATATCATCAAGATTGGTAATTGTGGTATTCGATTGTTATTTTTCTAAAAGGCCTCTGTTCTTTCATCCGGGCGATGTTCCCTCCCTCTCGGGAGCCCGGGGTCCGCTTTCCTACTTTTACACCTCCACTTTGCACAATCTTCAGCATCCTGGTTAGTAAGGCCATTTGCACGCAATTTACGACGTCAAGCCAGCACTTCTTGAGTCTAACCAGTCTGCCACAACCTGGCGGAGGCATCTGTTATTGATAGCTAAAACAGCGCAAGCCTGAATGCTGAACTAGTTTTGTGGTTGCTTGCGAGAAACTAGCTTTTAACACGTGTGTCGTGTTCAGTCTTGCTTGCTGCTAGAATATAATCTTTCCCTGGGTTTTTGAGGGGATACATTTTATCAATTTTCAAAAATATTATTACCTAATATACTTGGTTGTGGTGCCCAATGAACAATATGCACATTTTTCGGCAAATCAGGCAAATCTTCTTCAAGTTTCCATAGCACAGTTTGTTTGAATTGACTAAACATTTTTAGAAGATCTTCTTTAAGTACTTTTGGAATAGTTTTACTTTTCAAATTCGAACCCATACTGAAATAAATTAGTCCGTCTTTAGCGTTGTCTAATAAGGTCTGCAAATCCTAAAAAAAGAAACCATAGGATAAATTAACTGGTTACCACTTTCTTAGCTGTAAAAAAATTGTATTATAGTTCACAAGTGTATCGGCATCGGCAGGTCTATGTTTGTTGCGAAATTCCATATTAATCAGCGCATCAGAAGAAAATATGTGTTAGAAAGTAGTCATATTTTTATTTATTGAAATTGTAGGCATGTGAATGCCCTATATTGCATCTAATCAAGTCAAATATTTAAAACAACGGATCATCCATAGTTGTTTTTCATTTAACGCTTCGACTCACCTTTGGTAAAGGTTTGACTTCAGTAGCTATATGATGCCCTCCAATATGTTTATAGTTCTGAGGTAACCTTATAGGTTTTCCTAGAGACACATGTGTGTTGCCAAGGATCATGGAAGCATTGTAGACCAAGTCTGAGTAATCAGGTACAGGCCATCCTCTTTCTTCGAGGATGGGAACGACTGCTCTGTTGTATAAACGACTATCTAGTATAAAACCAATTCTGAAATTAAAATTAATACAATTTTAATATCGACAACATTTTGCAAAAAAATAGCATTTAAAAAACCTTTTAAAAACTAGCTTTTATTGCATTGTTACGCGATTTACACATGTTTGAAAAATTTGAGCTCAATCGGTAACCGATAACCTGGATCAAATTTTATTTGCAAGATTCTATGACAAACATCGGGACAGGTGAAGCTAAATAAAAGCTTATAATATTAAAAGAAGCCAGATTCTACACAGGTGTACTGTCGGAATACCAATTAGCTGAACCCCACGTGACGCAGAGCTCACATCTGTAAGGTTTTAAAGTAATGTTACCCGATTCTGTTTATTTTAAACAATATTTACAATACAAAATACAATATAAAAAAATAGGTAAATACTACATTTTTACCCGATGTGCGAGTAAGCTCTGGGTCGCGTGGGGTTCAGCTAATTGGTATTTCGACTGTACATCCTGTAAGTCCATTACGATCACATCTTATCTATGAAAATGTATTATATAAAAAAAAAATTTAGTGCTTTCGCTATTTAAACATAGGCCCATATTTAGTACTTACCCTACAAATAAATGTCCAGCAATTTGTAAAAAAAGTTGATGAGCTCGTTCGTAAAAAGTAAATGGAACTGTAGCGCTGGTAAAAGTGTCTGTGTTATAGGCGGGACTCAATGCTTCGTCTACAAGCCTTGTCACTTGCCAATGAGGCTCTACAGATGAGTACCAAATGAGAGGACAGTCAAACGCAGCTGGTACCCTAAAAATATAATGAATATACGATTAACATTAATTACCCTTTCTACTCTTTTCTTAAGAGCGGTGTTGGATTAGTGGTAGATACCCCGACTTTCATTCTGAAGATCGTGGGTTCGAATCCCAGCTGGCCGTGCACCAATGTATTTTTCTTAAGAAAAATTGATGTGCGCTAATTGACATTGCTCTTACGGTGAAGGAAAACATAGTGATGAATCCCGCGGCTTACTTGGCTTCAGAAGTATTGACAATTTGACAGGTTCTCTCCTCGGGGCACTTTCGACTAAGCTAAGAGGGTAGTAGGTGCTGGGCAAGCCTACTCCATCCTCACGCAAAAAGGACCCAATTAATAAGAGTCCAGTTGCCGAAAAAAGCCCGTTTACATACATACATACTCTTTTCTTAATTTTTTAGAGTCAAGCAGCGCTCAGCGGTTTTACCCGCATAACTCCCGATCCTGTAAAGAATATCGGGATAAAAGTAACTTATGTTGCTCCCAATGAATCAATGTATCCTCATACCCAGTATCATCAAAATCGGTCTGGTAGGTTCGGAGCCTATTCGTTGCAAACAAAAAAAAAGAGGTTTGTATTAATTACTATACTCACATAGCAAGAAAGTCATTAAACAACCACTCTGCAAAAACCACGTCGAATTTTTGGCTTGGATCACGCATCAGTTCCTGAATTTGTCCATTTTCCAAATGTTCGCCAAACATATATCCAAACCCAAGAGTCATGCCTAAGCCCATGATACCATTCATATCGAATCTTTGGTTGAGTATACTCTCAAAACTTAAATCTGAAAATATAAAAGCCTCACGTCAACAGCACGTCAACGACTACTCGTGCTGGTCTCTTCGACGACCCAGTTGGCACAATGGTCACCATGCCGGACTGCCAAACACAGGATTCCCGCCTCAGACATGTATTTATGCTTTGATATTTGTCTGTGGTCTGGTTGTTTCTATGTATTATATGTATATATTTTTAAAAGAAAAGTATATAAGTGTATATCCGTGTCTAGCACCCATAACACAAGTCTAGTTACTTAGCTTGAGGCTGGATGGCGATGTGTGGAATGTCCTGCAATAATTCTGTTAAAAAAACAGCTTCAACTTACGGTCTGAGAACGACCCATCATCCTGTTCTTTCAACAAGATATTGGTGACATTTGGATGTGAGCTCTCGAATGGGAGGCCTTGAATGTATGTCACCTGAAACAATTTATGATGAAAATATTTTTCCAAAGAAATAATATACCGCATATTACTAGCCTAACTGTTACTGCAATACACGCTAATTACAGTTTACCATAATATCTCTATATCTCTAGTATACATACAAAATGCTTTGCCCTGAATTGACTGACATTCGGATCAACGCACAGCCTAAACCACTGATTGTAGAGACCTGAAACTTGGAGGGTGTGTTCTTTGTATGACGTAGGCATCCGACATATACCCTAAAAATATATCGGGACAATTTTAACCATTTATAGACCAAAACATGTCTTAAATTAAACTGTTCTGCAAATATTTAGTGGCTCTTATCAAATTTCAACTTTTTTTTTAGTTTTGTTTGTCTATTGTCTATTTTTGTTATTTACATAGTTTAGTTTGTTTGTCTATTTATATACATAACTAAATATCTGTACCTCATGTCCTGCATCCAAAAGTGCATTAACAATAGAACCTCCGAGAATGCTATGACTCTTCCCAGGCAGTGGAAATATGACCAGTATTTTGTAGGCATCGCAAGCCAAAACGGTCATCAGAAGACCGAAAAAGACGTGTAGAATCCTCATATTTATGAGCACTGAAAAAAAAAATGTTTTAACACGAAAAATTTACATCATCATATCGTTCGTCATCGTCAGTGTGGGAATATACCTATTCACTGCAAAATTACAAAGAACCAAAGTATTTCATGACAAAATACCACAAACTAAGGGGCACTTCAGGGCTAACGATCCTTTAAAATGCAAAAAAAGCGTTTAATTACTTCACTCAATATACATAATCTACGTACCTATTTTATTTCAATAAAAATCGAATTTAAAAACAGCCAGGAAAACGTTTAACACGTCGTTGTATTTGCCACTATAATCTGTTACTACGTATTGATTATGATAACACTGTATTTTTATTTATGCCTAAAATATAGATTATCAGTCTAAAAACGAACACTAGTAACTTGCCCCGTAGACACTTGCATCGAAATATCAACAATAATTATGAAATTTTGCGCCTTACTCGCGGCCAACCATTGGACCTTCATAACCACATGAACGCGCACTGTTCTGAGGAATATTTCATGCCATTTTCTGTGAAATAATTGGCCTTGATGTCTCAAAAGTTAAACGTTTAACCAATTGATACTATCCCGATGTAACGGTGAAGTTCGTTTGGAAGATTTACAATAGCCCATCGATTTATTATATCCATAAGAAAAAACGCGATAACAAAGTAACAAATTAAGCGACTCGACAATATAATGTTTATTTTGTCCAGCTGTGTTAGAGATATACCAAAATATCGATGATCACATATGAGCTCGAATAATAAAGAATCACAAAATACTATAAGAAAATTATTACCTCTGCTGTTAGTAGACAACCTCTACATAATAGTTGTATTTGATTACTCAGGTACTGATGTAAGTAAAAACTTTAAGGAAAAACATCGTCAGTTGTTACTTATAGATTTGTTTTTATGTGTAGGTATACATTGGTGTAGTTAGGTCTACCTATCAGTCGCGAGGAGTGAAATTTGTTAAAGGTAAGCCTATAAAACACCATAGCAATATAAATTATTTTTAGAGAGCTCACCTAATACTACAAATCACAGGTTTTTGCCTAGTTTGAGCGTCAAGTTTCTTTTTTGTTTTTTTTACTTACATTATGCTATACCACAGATTTAACCAAACATACAAAAGACACAAAAAAACTTAACAATAATATTATACAGGTAATTATTTTGTAAAAAAACACGTAAACGTCTGAAGTGCCTTTATGCCTGAATTCGTATAGGTAAGCCTACAATCCGGTTGTATGGACCCCTCGCTACTGCTACCTACTCATATTTCATTGAATTGCATCATTTATTCCGTCTAGCTAGATCAATTGGGTTTATTTGCAACAATCAGATTAACTTAGCATTACGTTAGTATCGAAAAATATTGTGTAAAACGTTGAAGGATATTTTAGATAAGATTTAGCAAAATGATTTGTGAACAAGAAGGCACTTAGATAGTTGATAAAAAAATGCACCGTGTTGTTGCTATCAAATTAATATACAGGGTTACTTGTACTTGTATACAGGCTGTTTTCCGCCATTAGACCCTTTTTGATTGGGTCCTTTTTGCGTGAGGATGGAGTAGGCTTGCCCAGCACCTACTACCCTCTCGGCTTAGTCGACCATGTCCAGAGGAGAGAACTTGCCAATACTTCTGGAGCCAACTAAGCCGCGGGTTTCATCACGATGTTTTCCTTCACCGTAAGAGCAATGTCAATTAGCGCACATAAATTTTTCTTAAGAAAATACATTGGTGCACGGCCCGCCGGGATTCGAACCCACGACCTTCAGAATGAAAGTTGAGGTATCTACCACTAAGCCAACACCGCTCTTATATATATACAGGGTTATTGGTAATTATACTAGTAAGCCTTTGAGGGCTACTTCTGGGCACCTAAACAAACAACTTTTGTTCTACGACTTTTGGAAATTCAACATATTTTTGAAAACTTTGAATTTACCTCGCTCGTGGTTCTTCACAACATGTTCCTCATCTCTTCCCCTCCCGTCATAGCATCTCGAGACGGCTTTCTGTTTTGTTAGATTCTGTGATATGCACGTTTCATGCTCTAGTCTCGTCACACTTTCGGACCATCTCAGCGTCTTCATCTCCGCTGTATAAAGCTTTTCAATTTAAACTATTCAATTTAAACTTTTAATTTTATTTATACGTTCAATGGTCACACGTAATTGAAGCGGCTCTCTAGTATTCGGTAGCTTTGAGTGTTAAGCTAGTAAGTTTGTCAAAGTCAAAAAAATTATTCCTTTTGATGCTTAATACCTTGGTACAAAGATCACATAGACACGTATTAAAAACTAAGTTAGGATGTGTGCCTTCGGAACGCGCCTACTAATGAGAAGAAGGCACAAGAAACTCATGGGGTTTTTTTCATGTGATCACGCTCACAAAGGTCAATATTACAAATATTTGAAAGTATTATTTGAAATGGAGCAACTAAAATCACGACCATGAGTTGTTATCATTAAGGTAAGACGAAGTATCATAGTACGCCTTACTGCACAATTTATGCTTTATAAAACGTTTGAACCTGTTAATGGACATGTCATATACATTTTTAGGTAATTTATTATAATAGAGCGCACATGTACTATTAAACGACCTGTCTGTTGCCCCTAGCAACTTAACATAGGCACCCCTAGTACCTACCTACTTTGTTAAATAAACTCTAGACGTAACGTTTCAAAACCCCACTGACATCCACTTCAATTTGTATAAATCTCAACATAAAACAACCCAGCCCAGTTTGTTAGTTTACTCGCGTGCCTTTTAATTTATACTGTTAGCGGAACTAGTTTCAGGAATTGTTTTTCAAATTTTCACCTGAAACATATTTTTAAAGCTTGCTAAAAATATCGAAATATCCATTTGTCTTTTTTACACAATGTTTAGCTGTTTTACTCGCACTTTTATACGCTATGTTTGTATTGCATCATTCATACGATTAAAGATAAAAAAGTGATAGATTAGGCTTCCTAGCCGCTATAGTCTATTACGAAATCAGAGGAAAAATAGGATATGTTACGTCGAAATAATAAATAAGTAGTAAAATATGGGGATAGATATCTTGCAGGCACAAAATACTCAATACAAAAACAAACGAATGATCTAAGCTAATTAATAATCAAATTCAGCATTTCCTCGTTTTCTCTCATGATCATGGTATTGACAGTAGCTTTCGATGTGTAATTCTACATAGTTATTTTTCGTATGTGATTCATATATTGTTAGAAATTGCATCGTTACAATTATAAAGAGGTATCTACTTAAATTCACAGAAAAATTTTCAAATAAAAGACATTCTGCAGTACACATCAAATTGTACTATTATTTTTCACAAATCTAGAGATAATATTTCATTAAAAGTCATTTGATTAGGTCCCTCATTATAATCGTAACGAGGCCTTAGGGCGACATGCAATATCTAACAATAAATCTAAATTTTTTAGGAAACCCCTTGTTAAGAATTACAGATCGCCCTAAGGCCTCGTAACGATTATAAAATAAACTAGCTGCGCCCCGTGGTTTTACCCGCATAAGTGCCGATCCCTTGGGAATTTCAAAATGAAAAGTAGCCTAGACTTGATAAATGGACTATCCAACACAAAAATATTTTTCAATTCGAACCAGTAGTTCCTGAGATTAGCGCGTTCAAACAAATAAACTCTTCAGCTTTATAATATTTATACTTATATAAGCTTTATAGTATAGATAAATAAATATTGCAGGACATTCCACACATTGCAATCTAGTCCTAAGCTAAGTAACTAGACTTGTGTTATGGGCGCTAGACAACGGATATCTTATTATATACTTTTCTTTTGTAAATATGTATACCTAAAATAGTTAGAAACAACCAGGCCACAGAGAAATATCTAAGCATAAATACTTGTCTAAGGCGGGAATCGAACCCTCAACCACATGCCGCAATCGTGTGTTAGACAGTCCGGCTTGGTGACCATTGTGCGTCCAAAAGATACTATATACCAATACTTAAGAGTACTGACGCTTTCGCCATACAAACGTAGTCGAATGTTTTTTTTTCTTATAATTATGGCTTCGCACGGCTTGTGCATTTAGCCAGTGTCAATTTATATTTTGCATCAAATTATGTACCTAAAGTGTTTCAAAACAGTCAAAGTCGTCATAGTCCGTCAAGTCAGGGGCTATAGTAAAGCGATGGCAAGTTTACCATAACCTTAATAGGAGATTTGGAGGCAACGAGAAAACTTCATGTTTGACACTGATTTTTACTTTCACTACACTTGTGCACTTTCACAGAACTAAATTGAATAACATTCCACCAGAATTATACAATTCAACTCGGGTTACAACTAAGTTTCATGAAAATAATCCTCGCTAGATAATGACACTATAACAAATATTTTTGTTGAATAAAACTTATAAATGCTATGACCATGCCTCTATAGTTTTTTTTTTTAACTTAATTTTTATGATAATTAGAAAATCAAAAAAAATCAAGAGGTGTACGTACAGAGAATTGTAATTTAATTGAAAGATTCTCTCAAGTTTTATAATATAACTAGCTTTTGCCCGCGACTTCGTCCGCGTAGAAGTCGAAAATGGTTCTAAAAGGAGTTTTAATTGGTTTAACTTTAATATATTTCTTAGGGTTTTATTATGTTAGACTGCACACTATTGCTAATCTCGCACGATGCATATTATGCTTGTTAAATTCGAGATCTCTGAACAAGCACATATGGCGTAATGGTACAGTTGCCGGCCACAACACCGGCGACACGGGGTTCAATCCACAGCATGGTGTAGTCTTTTTGTATAAATTAAAAAGTTCTAAATAATATTGAGATGCATATCGAAATAGTACCGGTACTTCACACGATTATAGTTTATTACGTTAAATTAAATAAAGCAAAAAGCAAAATGTAGTTAAGGACACTAGAGGTCGAGCGGTTAACTGCGTCGGACGTTCGTGATCGACGACTACCGCCATTTCTCGTACCTAACTCAATATTTTGGAAATCAATTATTTTACTCATTCTTGCAATTTTAAGTGTGTGTTCGTGCGCAAAGGGGTGAGTTGCACATTATTTTATGCGGTTACAATGTTTAAATAAGATTTGAGGACGTAGTATCAATATTTATCATTTTGTTTTAGCTTACGGTCACGCCCTTTTTATCAACCCCGCAAACACCTGAGCGGCCGTTAGCCGAGGCTTGGTTTTGGAAGGGTTCCGTATAAAAACTCTCCTGGCGTCCAAATTAGATTTAGTTTAACCTCAATAGTTTGTAGTTCCATAGTTTAAGATAAATAATTGTACTTAGTATTAGTCGAGACATAGGGTAGGTGCGTAAGTGTTTGCACTGGTGGCACCTTTTTATATTATATGTTGTTCCACGTAAACCTGTTTTTATTGTAAAGTTAAACCCATAACAATGACGCCCAACGTTAAAAAAGGGTTTTAGCGGGTTTACTAAGGGACATACTTTAGTATATAGTGTTTTTTTTTGTTATTTTTTTTTTCAATTCAAATAGGAATAGTAACGTATTTCTGCAACTAACACCCTACTACGCACGACCGCGGAAATTAATATACCTACCTCACATTTTACGTACCACTTATCAAGTGTCTATTTCGAGATGGATCCCCAGTTTTTGCTGAAAGATGAGCTGGAGTTTGAACTCGCGTGTCGCGGCTACGTGCAACCGGGCGGCCTGGTGTCAGCCTTGAAACTGGTTTTAAAGAAAATGATGGTTGTCGAAAGTGCTCAACAAGTATCGTACGCAATAAAACCAACCTCTAATTGCATTGAACATCCGGATGACGAACTTGAAATTTGCTCAAACAAACTAGACACCATAGTGAGGTACGTTTCGGAATTGAATGAGAAACCAGATAGAAGTTTATACAAACGTCTAGTAAGCCGTCTTTCTCACGTGGTCAATAGGCTTAAGTTGATTTGTGCAGTTGAGCAAATAGACAAAGAAAGACAGCGGGCTCTTACAGATAAAGCGTTGATTTTGTTAAACGACTTAGAACATAAGGATGATTTAGAAGATGATGAGAAAATTACTCCTGCGATGAAGGAGGCCTTACAAAGGTCCTTTGGTGAGGACAGTAAGAAAATATTAGAAGAAATTGAAAAAGACCGTTTTGTTGATGCCGGGCCATCAACATACTTCAAAGCAACAGGAAAGGGCGATATGGTCACAGAGAATGCCTCGAGACCAAATTTAGAACAAAAACGGGTCAGTTTTGCGCAGGATGACTTTGATATTCAGACATTTCACGAAAGACTTCCTCAGGCCAACGTGTTTAACTCAACAGCTTTCCACGAGAATCAGTCTCGTAAAAACAAATTAATACCTATTAGTCAATGGGGTGTGCAATACTCGGGAGACAGTAGTTACAGTGTTAACGCATTTATCGAACGCGTAAATGAATTGAAAGATGCCAGAAATGCAACTGATGACGATCTTTATAGACACGCCATCGACTTTTTCAAAGGTGATGCTTTAATCTGGTTCCGAGCGAACAGGGAATACGTCAGGGATTGGAGTGAACTGGTATTATTATTAAAGCGCACCTTCCAGTCACCTTTCTACCAGGAAGAACTGCTATCGGAGGCAAAATCTAGGACACAAGGACATAACGAATCAGTGCTCATTTTTATCTCGGTCATGCAAAACCTATTTAATAGACTTCCTAACAAGATTAGTGAGTATGAAAAGATCATGATAATAACGAAGAATTTACAACCTTATTATCAGAGAGCCATCTGTAGGGACGTATTCACCTCAATTTCCGATCTGATCAACGTGCTCAGGATTATCGAAAGGACAAAGATAAATTGTGATAGGTTTCAAGAACCGAAAGCTCTAATCAATTCGATAGAACCTGACTTGGCTTATAGATCGAACGAACAAAGTCAAACTACTGAAAACGTAAGTGAAATAAAAAACGCAGACACAAGCAACAACCCCAAAATGAGGTGCTGGAATTGTCGGGAGTCTGGTCATTTGTTTCGGTCATGTTCAATGCCCAAACAGCGTTTATTCTGTTATAGATGTGGCCGTTTCGGGGTGACCACTAAGGATTGCTTGTGTAAGGGAAACGAAACAGGGGAGCGTCAAGATCCCGCTCATTGAACGCTCCCCAAGATGGTTACAATCATAATAAAGAGTGGCAAGATTGGCTTAATTACGTAGGCAACTTTATGACGAAACTTACAATATTGCCATTGACATTTCGGAAAGAGTTGGACAATAGGTCATATGTGCACATAAATATTCTGGGCAAGTCATTTAGCGGACTATTAGATTCTGGCGCTTCACGCTCAGTGGTTAGCTCTGATTTTTCAAAAAGACTAACAAGTATGGGTGTAAGAGTACAAAACCTTGATCCGATACGTATGACCACTGCAGATGGTACCGGTCACTCTTTAACTGCTGTAATTGATGCTCCGGTTCAATTTAATGACACATTTAAAGTTGTACCGCTATTAGTAATGCCAAATCTAACACAAGAGCTTATATTAGGGCAAGATTTTTTTGAAGCATTTAATATTGAATTTAAGTTTAAAGGTAATGATCACGAAGGACAAGTTAATTGTATTTCTGAGAAATCGATAGCTCTAATTGGAAAGGACAATCTAAACGAAGAAGAACAGTTAAGGTTAACAGCGGTAATCAAGGAAATAGAAAATCAAATTGGACAATGGTTAGGGAGAACAAAGATCATCAAACATAATATAGATACAGGTGATAGTAAACCAATTTATCGTAAGCAATATAAGTTTTCACCGTTAATCAAAAAGGAAATTGAACGCGAATTGGATGATATGCTAGCTAAAGACGTCGTCGAACCATCTTATAGTCCGTGGTGTTCCCCGATAGTGCTCGTTAAAAAACCCAATGGAGCAAACCGGTTATGTGTGGACAGTAGACAGCTGAATAAAGTCACCAAAAGGGATACATACCCTTTACCCAAGGTGTCATCGATATTGGATAATTTGCGAAATGCTAGGTACCTAACAACATTAGATTTAAAATCTGCATTCTGGCAAATAGAATTAGAGGAATCTAGCAAGGAAAAGACCGCGTTCGCCGTGCCTGGCAAAGGCCTTTATCAATTTAAGGTCATGCCATTTGGACTTGTAAATGCTTCTCAAACCCTACAAAGACTGATGGATATCCTGTTTCATGCATTAGAAGGGAATGTTTGGGCTTACCAAGACGATATAGTCCTTTGTTCAGATACATTTGAGAATCATATAGAAATTCTAAAGCGGGTGACAGATATATTGAAGGAGGCAGGACTTACTATAAATGTAGAGAAATGTAAATTCGCTAGGCCTACCATGCGTTTCCTTGGCTACATTGTAGACAAAGAGGGGCTGCGCACCGATCCCGACAAGGTTTCTGCCATTTTAAATTTTCCCAGACCTAGGAACATCACGGAGCTAAAAAGATTTATAGGTATAGCAAGTTGGTACCGCAGATTTGTCAAGGATTTCTCCGTTATTGCAGCTCCGTTACATGAGTTAACAAAGGGTAGAAAGGTTAGGAAGTTTATGTGGACAGAAGAATCTGAGAAGGCATTTTTAAAATTAAAAACCTTGCTAACATCTACTCCAGTCATATCATGTCCCGATTTTAGTAAACCCTTCATTGTCCAGTGCGATGCATCAAGTAAAGGAATTGGTGCGGTCTTGTGCCAGAAAATAGATGGAGCTGAACAGCCAATTGCATATTTAAGTAGAAAATTGAACGATAGAGAACAGTCATACTCGACATCGGAGAGGGAGCTTCTAAGTATAGTGCATGCTATAGACAAGTTCAGGCCATACGTAGATGGTTCCCACTTCACTGTAATTACGGATCACAGTGCTCTACAAATGCTGCACAAAATGAAAGACCCTCACGGAAGACTTGCCAGGTGGGCCATGAAGCTTCAACAATTCAGCTTTGATATTGTCCACAGACCCGGCAAATCTAACGTGGTACCTGATGCTTTATCGAGGGCGGTTGATGCACTGGTTGATAGTAGCTGCGAGCTTAGAATATCAGAAAGACATAAGGACGATTGGTATAAGAATAAGGTAGCACAGGTTTTGGATGGCAATGATTCTGGATGGCAGGTAAGAGATGGAGTGTTATACAGGAAAACTTGTCTTAAACAGTATCCGGACAAATCATGTGACTGGAAATTGTATGTCCCGGAAGCACTAAGGTCAGATGTACTGAAACGGTGCCACGATGGCTTAACATCTGGACACATGGGCGTTCGTAAAACTTTATTCAGAGTCAAACAATTCTTTTATTGGCCCAATATGCTAACGGACGTAAAACAGTATGTAGGCAAGTGTGAAAATTGTGCTAAAGTTAAAGTATCTCAGCAACTTCCCTTTGGTCATATGGGGCATCATAGATCGGTCACGCGGCCGTGGCAAGTTATCTCGTTGGATCTAATGGGACCATTTCCTAAGAGTAAGAGTTGCAACACAATGTTATTGGTAATTACATGCCTGTTTAGCAAGTTTGTACTATTATTTCCACTAAGATCGGGGAAAGCAGAAAAAATCTGTGAAACGCTAGAAAGACAATTTCTGCTCTTCGGAGTTCCACAGGCAATAATTTCCGATAACGGAAAACAATTTAGCTCGCATTTATTTAGGGAGCTCGTTTCAAAATATCATAGTAAGATATGGTACACACCCAACTACCATCCGCAGAGTAACCCCACGGAAAGAGTCAATAGAGTTGTAGGTACTATGATATCAACATACATTACCAGCAAAAAACACAACGAGTGGGATGTAAATTTACATCATTTTGGCCATGCAATTAGAACAGCGGTACACGAAACAACAGGTCTTACTCCATCATTTTTATTTTTTGGTAGGGAAACTGCTATTCCACATTTACCTAATGATAATTCAGTTGACATGCAGGTGTTAGACAATAGTGCGTGTGTGGACACAAGAGGATATCTAGCTGACGTAGAACGTAGAAATCTTCTTTACAAGGAGGTTACACAAAAGTTGAAAATATCTCATGATAAAAGTAAACGTAACTACAATGTCAAGCGTAGAATTGCAGACTTCAACGTAGGGGATGTAGTTTGGAGAAGGACTAAACAGCTCTCTAATGCAGGTGCCAAATTCATGGCCAAACTGGCCCCCAAATTTGAGAAGGCCATCATTGTGGAAAAGGTATCGGATAACGTCTTCCATCTTAACAACGCCTACGGAAAACAAATTGGCATGTGGCATGCCAAAGACCTAAAGCCAGTTTGGGACGGTTATCGCTCTGAAAAGAAATAAAATGTCTCCATTTTATTTCTTTCGGTTGGTGAGGGAATATTATGTTAGACTGCACACTATTGCTAATCTCGCACGATGCATATTATGCTTGTTAAATTCGAGATCTCTGAACAAGCACATATGGCGTAATGGTACAGTTGCCGGCCACAACACCGGCGACACGGGGTTCAATCCACAGCATGGTGTAGTCTTTTTGTATAAATTAAAAAGTTCTAAATAATATTGAGATGCATATCGAAATAGTACCGGTACTTCACACGATTATAGTTTATTACGTTAAATTAAATAAAGCAAAAAGCAAAATGTAGTTAAGGACACTAGAGGTCGAGCGGTTAACTGCGTCGGACGTTCGTGATCGACGACTACCGCCATTTCTCGTACCTAACTCAATATTTTGGAAATCAATTATTTTACTCATTCTTGCAATTTTAAGTGTGTGTTCGTGCGCAAAGGGGTGAGTTGCACATTATTTTATGCGGTTACAATGTTTAAATAAGATTTGAGGACGTAGTATCAATATTTATCATTTTGTTTTAGCTTACGGTCACGCCCTTTTTATCAACCCCGCAAACACCTGAGCGGCCGTTAGCCGAGGCTTGGTTTTGGAAGGGTTCCGTATAAAAACTCTCCTGGCGTCCAAATTAGATTTAGTTTAACCTCAATAGTTTGTAGTTCCATAGTTTAAGATAAATAATTGTACTTAGTATTAGTCGAGACATAGGGTAGGTGCGTAAGTGTTTGCACTGGTGGCACCTTTTTATATTATATGTTGTTCCACGTAAACCTGCTTTTATTGTAAAGTTAAACCCATAACAGTTTTTAAATTACCAAAATCGGAAAGTTAGTTTAAAAATTATTTTCCCCTATAGATACTTTTGTTTGTTACTTATATAATAAAAACGCATAAACCAATTGAAACCTAGTTTTCACTATTAGATAGCTCTTTTTTAAGGAAGATCAAATTAGTAGAACTTGAGTAATCAACGAAAAACCCCGGCCGCCCGCCCCCGGCCCCGTGACGACACGAACGCGTCCTTCGAAACACACAGACTACAAATACACAATAGTATAGCATACTTTTTATCCCGATATCATCGAACATCTTACGCGGGTTTTATTATGAATAAAATATTTTGACTTGACTTAAATAATTCGTATATTTAACCAAAATGTTCTTGTCCTTACCATTTTTAATTTAGAATTCTACGTCCCTATGAGGCCGTGTCCTAAAAGTGCAACCAATTTTGAATAAAATCGGATTGAGTTTTCGAACATGTGAAATACAATGTAGATAAGTTAAAAGGAGTATTGATATCAACTTCGAAGCCAATCACCCCGAAAATAACGTCCTACCCCTTTTTAACCCCGTTAAGGGATGAATTTCAAAAAAATACGAAACACGTGTTCCATCAATTCTGTTAAAGAACATTTATGCAATATTGAAGAAGATTGGACCAAGGAATCACATTGTCCCATACAAAATTTGCCCCCCTTTTTCACCCCCTTAGGGGTAGAATTTCGGAAAATCCTTTCTTATCCGATGCCTACGTCACACAAAAAACACACCCTCCAAGTTTCAGGTCTCTACGATCAGCGGTTTAGGCTGTGCGTTGATCCGTCAGTCAGTAGTTCAGGACAAAGCGTTTTATATGTATAGACTATAAACAATTTGATATGTAACGCAGAATGTCCTCTATAAAGCCACATTAGGGTATCGATTATTAGTGTGCATACTCAAGTGGCTATTCCAGACACCGCAATAATATTACCGTTGTGGAGGCAGGAGGCATGCAATTGTACGTAATATTGTCAATATCCTGTACATAACACCGAGACATTGTCGTTTACATGCAATCGTAATTGATATTAGGTTTCTGGTTGCACGATGTTTAGTATTATGTTGTGGATTATAATTAATATGTTGTGTTAAGTATGCGTCATAAGTACTCTATCAATTTGCGACGAGTATTATCGTATAAACAAGTATTGGACTTACGACCTTCTTCTAATAGACGTTACACACAAACATAAATACTTGAATTAAAAGTACTCAGTGTTATAATTATTTTCAACATCTTTAGTTGACCGAGTGGTATAAGCCGCCACCCGCTACACCAACCGACGTGGGTTCGATCCATAGGTTGCATTGTTATAATATTCAAATAGTGCTGCACAGGATTGTAAACGTTATGGTGCCAGTGCACTTTTGAACGTTGATTGTATATGTATTAATTAATATTGGCCGCCTTTACAGAGGAGATAATGGCTTTGTAAGACGTTCGGTTGTATACCTACTATTCATTGAGCAGTATATTGAAGCAGACTAGTTCAAATGGATGTAGCTAAGCCAAGTTATTTGTAAGGCAAGGCCCAAACAAACCTTCTAAAAAGGTTACTTTAGCTATTCTATTATGCTCTTACTTATCCGTTACGCGTTATGACGTTACATCCGTTACATTTTGTTTTTACAACTCTTCTGAACCATTTTGAAACATTTCAAAATGACGGACACGAGTTGGTATAATGTTTGATTGTTATTTTTACCAAAATAAGGTACCTGTGGGTGATAAGGGCCACTAAATTTTTTTTTAAACCTTGATATTATTGACAAAATAGCAAAAAAATTAAAAACTGTCCAAGTGAGAGTCGAACTCGGCTCCGTATTCTGTTTTTAGTATTTGTTTTTATGGCGGCAACAAAAATACATTATCTGTGAAAATTTCAACTATTAGCTTGATAGCTAATAGTTGAAATTTTCGGTTCGTGAGATACAGTCTGGTGACTGACGGACAGACAGACAGTAGAGTCTTAGTAATAGGGTCCCGGTTTTTACCCTAAAAATGAATAATTGAATTGTTTTTCAGGTTGATAATAAAGCAAATATTTATCTAATGATCTGTTTTAAGTAGATTTTCCTATTAACGGAATATTTAGTTATTAATTAAGGTGGCTGGTAACCCTTATTACCCACAGGCACCTTATTATTGTTTAATGTACTTAAGAATGTTGATAACATTATCACAATGATAACACAGATTATTTAACACATTTGAAAGAGTTTAATATCAGTTGATATACAAACAGATAAATAATACTATACATACAATACTATGCACATGATACTATGTATAAATAATACTATTTTTAAATACCTCTCTACAAATTTGGCCAACCTCTCTATAAATTCGGACTACCGAGTCAAAAAAGTCTCAACAGTTCGATTGGCTCCCCCAACCGAACTACTAGGACAATGAAGTAAAGTCACGGTCACCATGCCGCACTGTCAAATACAGGGTTGCGGGTTCGATTCCCGCCTCAGACAAGTATTTATGCTAAGAAAAGTCTATATGTAGTATATCCGTTAGACAACGGATATACTACTTAAATACTTTTCTTTTGTAAATAAATGCTTATAATACATAGAAACAACCAGACTAAAGACAAATATAAAAGCATAAATACATGTCTGAGGCGGGAATCGACCCAGCAAACCTGTGTTTTGCAGTCCGTCATGGTGACCATTGTGCCAACTGGGTCGTCATAATATCGAATATGTTATATAATATGTTGTATGAATGCATATTAATATACCTGTTGTTTTCATTTCAATTGTTAATTGACACTCATTTGTCATTTGCTATTAAAATTAACAAATATGTGTTTGTACCGTTTTACTCAAGTTTTACTCTATTATATTTCATAAATTACCAAGGTATTCGGTTACCCGCGGTACAGGCTTAGCCCCAGGCGAAAACCATCTGTTAAATATAATTAGGCTTTGTATTTTTGTCATCTATACTAGCGTCACATAGCGTTTTGTTTTATGTTTGTAACGAATACGCTTCGAAACTCCTGGACCGATTTTGATAGAGTTTTTAAGATTGAGTTTTTAAAACATTTCAATGTGATCTTTGTATAAAATATACATAAGCATCCAAATGAATAAAGACATTTGTCTTCGATAAAACTTGGGATAAGGTTACATTGATTAATTGGGAGTCACATAGGCTGGTATTTATTCCGGCATTCCCACGGGATCGGGAGTTACGCAGAAGAAACCGCGGAGCGCTGCTAGAGTTATAATATAAAAATGAATCGCAAAATGTGTTGGTAAGCGCATAACTCAACAACGCCTGGACCAATTTGGCCAATTCTTTTTTTGTTGTTTTTGTTATTGTCCGGAGAAGGTTCTTATGAAAGAAATAATTAAGAAAATTGCGTAGAAAATTATTACGCGGGTGAAACCGCGGGGCGCAGCTAGTGTCTAATAAATATGTTTCGTATTTCTATTACACATCCATTTTACCCATGGTTTTTTGTTGTAGGTAAGAAGGTAGGTACTTTTGTTAAAGTACAATTTCAATCAATAAAATTTACTGATTCTGACAGGATAAAATTAAGATAAAATCATATTTTTTTCCTCACCTCGAGGCTTTTTGGTAAATTGGAATAGAATAACTTTGATATTTAAGTAAGTACTTGCAAGACGGCCGCGCCTGCGGCTTCTGGCTTACAAAAGGGCGTGAAGGAGAGAGAACCGATTGGGTAGGACAATCCTGAAGAAAATTCTAAGAAAATACTAATACATAATAATATATGACAAGTTAGCAGCGCCATGTACAGTCGGCTGCATAATTACAGTCCCCGGTAGAGTTCAAAAATTACTATTATTGGCATGTTTCAATTCTAATAATTTTTGTTTGATAAATTGTTGAGTTAGAAGACATTAAATTTCGACTAAAGCAGGTGTCTAGAATCTTGCTTGTGTTGAAAACATTCTTATAACAGCCATTTTGGAGCTCTACGGTGGGTCTGCAATTATGCAGCTAAGTCTGCAATTAGGTAGTAACATAAGTTAGAATTTATTTTGTTTTTGTTATTTGTAACCATTTTGCGTTTTGTTTTTATGGTGCAATAAAGTGTTTATCTATCTATCTAGAGGTCATGTGTGTGACATTTAGGGCTAAATCCCTATTTAACCCTAGAAGGCCCCCGTTTCTTTGGGGGTCTTCAGGTATCTTCTAGGAAAGCTTGCTGGGAATCGACATACTGAGAACAACTAGGGAGTCTCAGTATGTCGATTCCTAGAACATCGACGCAGTGTTGCTCAGCCCATCATTTCGATTTCATAAGCATGTCGAGCGAGCATTACGTCGATTGCCCATCACGCCGACGCAGTTTTAAGGTGAAAGGGTACCGGCGCTCTCTCCATACAAACGTAGTCGACTGTTTTCTCCCTGGATAATGACACTAGAGCAAATGTTTTTTGTTGCATAAAACCTATAACTGCCATGCCTACGTTTTGTTTTTTTTTTGTTTTCTAATTATCATAGAAATTAAGATTTAAAAAACATTACATAGGGGCATGGTCATTTCAGTTATAAGTTTTATGCAACAAAAGTTTTTGCTCTAGTGTCATTATCCAGGGAGAAAACAGTCGACTACGTTTGTATAGAGAGAGGCCCCGGTACCCTTTCCTCTTAATATTAAATACTGTCGAGAATAAAATCCCACGGACGCGATAAGACCCCCCAAAATGCCTAGTACTGACTAATGCACTATAAATAATAAAATCAAAGGTATATCTATATGCCTAGATAATACAAAATTAAATTTCATCAATCATTGAAGGAGTTATTCCATTTCAGCCACTCACTATCTCTATTGAATTGTTAACCGTACCATCGTTTGCGTATCATTACAATGCCAGAATAGTTAATTCTATCAATTCATTGGAGTAATAAACGGATTAAGAAGGCGGGTTCCGTATTAACCGTTTCTACATTGATCAACCCTTTGTGATCGTTACGGGTCTCTAATTTCCATAATACGGCTGGAACTGAGGTCTAATGCTACGTGGGGTTACCAAACGTCTATGTTTTGTGTAGACAGTGCTGCAGACATATCTAAATAGTAACAGACATATTAACATTTAAAAAAATACAATTGTGCAAGTGCACCGTTTTCTCAGAAATTGGACATTTAAATGAATGGAATTTTTTTTTGAATGGACTATTTTATGAATGGACATTTTTATGAATGTACATTTGTATGATTGGGCATTATTTATGAATGGATATTTTTAGGCTCGTTGTCATTTTTTATAAATTTGACATAAGTCGTGCAAAAAAGTTGACCAGAATATAAATCGTTCTTAAAAGTAATTGCCTTGTTCTACATTATGACTAAACGAACCAAGCATAGCTTACTTAACTCTTTATCAAAGAATAATGGCTTCATAAAAATTACTCAATTGCAAGGAGGTTAGGTTCTTGAAGTTCCTATTTGTATAATGTCGTCACATGCTGTTGAAGAAAATAAAAAACACGTAACTTTAAATGCTTATATCTTTTTTATACATCTTCTTCACGAATTAGATTACATAGTTATAAAACAGAGAATTTTATCATAATTGCAATTTTTTATATGCTCTAGTATTGCCTTACCATCATCATTTGGGTAAATCATGGTCACCCTACCGTTGCTCTTAGCAAACAAGATTTAATAGATGTTCAGCCTCAATATGCCAATTCGGTCAGGACAGGCCGTTCATTACGGGGAACATAGTGAGAGAGAACATAACTAGGTGTGTGGGGAATTAAGGTCCCATAGGTCAGACTGACCTAATTAGTTGTACCTAGAGTACCTACCTATTACAAAGGTTATGTACGAGTCCATAGATCCGTAGAAGAATCAAAGTCACCGACATAGCTCTCAGGATTAGTAAGCTCAAGTGGCAATGAGCAGGTCATATAGCTCGCAGAACTGACAACCGCTGGAGAGTGGCCGCGATGCAACGCGAAACGGAGAGTTGGGAGACCAGCTGCCCGGTGGACCGACGACATTGTAGCGGTGGCGGGTAGTCGGTGGATGGAGTCGGCTCAGGACCGCTGTTTGTGGCATCGTATGGGGGAGGCCTATGTCCAGCAGTGGATATGATGAAGTACGAGTAGATGCCACATATCTCAATACATATAAAAAGCGGTATTGGCCTAGTGGTAGATAACTCGACTTTAATTCCGAAGGTCGTGTGTAAGAATCTCGACCGGTCGTGCAACAATTAGATTGTGCTATTATTCTTTAGAAAAAAAATATGTGGTATCGTGAATATCATGATAAAACCGCGGCTTAGTTGGCTTCAGACTTATAGGTGCTTGGCAAGCCTACTCAATTCTCGCACCAAAATGGCCAAAATAAAGATGCAGAAAAATAGTCATTCATTATACAAATACCTACATAAAATCTAAAGATCAAAGACCAAATGCCGCAAATGTAATGCTAACTAAGCTTACATTATACTTATTAACTAGATGATTGTTGCACTGTACGTTTCTTATACCTATTATAATACAACCGTTGTCTAACCTCACTAATAATATTTTATAAAGGCGCTCCAGTCTGTACAAAATCTTATATCTTTAAATGAGCAATTCTTGTATATATATATATAATTGGAATCTCGGAATCGGCTCCAACGATTTTCATGAAATTTGGTATATAGAGGGTTTCGGGGGCGATAAATCGATCTAGCTAGGAATCATTTTTAGAAAATGTCATTTTATTAGACTGCTCGTGTAGAAGACCTGGCAATATGCCTTGAATACCTAATTATTGAATACCTTATTGAAACTTACTTATTTTTTATCTGAAAAATATTACTCTTCCTGACATCTATTGGCGAACTACTAATACTATTTTTTTTGTGAGCAATAAAGTTATTCCAGCAGATGGCGTTGTTAAGTAACACGAAGTCAATGAGTGTTTGCTTTGAGGTTAGACTAAGTAAAAAAAAAATACCGAGCAAAGCTCGGTCATCCAGGTACTAAAATTTAAATAAGTTAGTTCTTACATAATATAGTAATAGGTTATGTACAAACTCTGTAAACTACTATTTATGAAATAAAGACATTTTAAAAGTTAAGTTAGAAGACCAAATGAGATTACACCTAATGTCACTAATTTTATTGATCATAATATTTAGAATGAATATTAAAAATGTGTAACGGATTGAATAATTAATTTTAATTTATGATGTAAGTAGTTATGATTTATTATTGTGTGCTCAATGAGAGGAATTGTGCATTTTAATCGAATCATAAACACAGTTCGACAATAAACAAGTTAGGTATATTATATTCCTATTATATTTGCCAAAGCCAAAGCCAATGGAATCTGTTATACGACAATCAATTAAAATACCAAATTAGAATATTATAGTATAACTATAGAATATGTTATTATACTATACATAATACTTTTTATGACTCAATATTTACGATTTCATTCTTATTTTGAACCCTAGGGGGGGGCCGAAAGTACTTATTTTCCCTACGGCCCCCATAAGTGGGAGTCGAAAGGAATAATCCTTAAACGCAAAGTGCATTCATTCATGAGTACTTGAATGAATGCATTCAAAGTGGACTTCAGGAGTTCCAATGAGTCGACATTGGCAGGAGATAATTAAACCTTCGCCAACTGAATTCAGATAACATTTAATGGATTTAACGTTTATTGAGGTGAAAAGAAAACGACCTGAAATTAATCTTTTTGGAACGAAGTTCCTTATGGCGCGTTGCGAAAGGGGGCTAGACGGAAAAAATTAAGACCAAAAGTTGTAACGACACTTTTTGATTTTATTACAATTCGTTCACTAATTGATTGAAAGAATCTTCGTTCCATCCGGCTGTCCCTTGACACCTCAAGTTTTTTTTATTGGTCCCTCCTATCTAAGCAAGTAATATCTCGGTTATATGAAAAAAAATGCTTTAGCTAAAACGAAATATTGAAATACATTTGTATGAAAAAGCAATAACCGCGTACCCACATAAGGTACTACTCGTTTCTCGTTTCTAATCGTCGGTCCCTGTTGAATTTAATAGAAATAAGTGACATACGAGTAAAATCGCGGGTAAAACCATGTCTCTGGGTAAAACGCGATTTCTCCCGCGTAAGTCCCGAACACAGCGCCATCTATTGGGTGTATTTGCAACCTAGATGTCAAACAATATTGAAGAATTTTATCGATGAATCAACGTACACCGCCATCTATGAGAACTTCATAAAACTAAACAGTAAATAAACACTTGCTTAAAAAACCATTAATTGAGACATTTTATTCGTTTACATTCACGACATAAGCGAATAATTGAGATGATAACTATCCTATCCAGTAAGTTAGACCAAAATACGGGTAAATGTGAAATTTGATTGAAATCGGTTCAGTAGTTTCGGAGTTTATTGGCAACATACATCGTGACACAAGAATTATATATATACAGACTAGCTGTTGCCCGCGACTTCGATCGCGATGTGGTTTTGGGTTATTTAGAATACCTAGCATTTTTCTGCATAGATACAATTTATCATTCGGTGTAAGTTATAAAAACAAAATAGGTAGTTACATTGTTTTTAAACTATATTATTAATTGATTTGGCAAAGGCAATTCTTATTCTAGGCTTACTCATACTACGAAAGTAGGTCTAAAGATGCCTGAAGAGCGTGTAGAAAGAAAAACTTTCGGCCCTAGGGAAAATCGCTTTCACTGACAGCTGTCATGTTAAATTATGGCTTCGCAAGGCTTGTGCAATGTGTTTGTAGCCAGTATCAGTATCATTACGCAATAGGGACTTCAAAAACCTAACCTCCTTGATTTAGGTAACACCGAAGAATAACAATTATGGCTTCGCACGGCTCATCCATACTGCCAGAGTTTAGTACATAATAGGTTTTTTCTTAGTAATCGAATTCAGCTAGATATATTTAGTTCAAGATATCTTATTTAATAAAATAAATGTAAAGATGAAAATGGTCAAAGCGACGTATGACCATGCTGCGCCTCTACCGGCGCCCTGTCAAGATGTTGCAGATGTGGCTTTATGTGACCGTGCGGTCAGTGTCGTTTCTTGAGTAAAAAATACTGGCGGGAAATGCTTGCATTTTGAATGATTTTAATTAGTATTATCTTTTGTTATTTTATTATGTTTTTGTGTTAAGTTTAATCTGGTTTTTCATTTATGATTGTGTATTTTGTGTAAATAACATTTTCTAGACAAACCGTGTTACAAAAACTGTAACTTAATCTACGGACTTCGCGTCATCACTCAGTGTTGGATAAACTAATTTATAAAAATCTCTTCGGTTAGTACCGACGTTAAACATGTTGAAAACAAATAGCAAAAGCAAAAAATCTACATAAGGTCCCAACCTTGTAAGAGGATCAGGTAGTATGGAGTCTCTCATTCACTCTCGTTATTAGGAAGAATTTTATGTTTATTCGTAATGAAAAGCACAGTGTTTACCTCGGGTTTGTTTTGTTTGCCCAAGGTGTGAAAGTCACTCATTTAGTCCCTCGAAGTATTAGCGCCCTCGCTACGCTCGGGCGCCAAACTCCGTCTCGGGACTCAATGAGTGACTTTCACACCTTGGGTAACAATGTACTATTTTTGTTAATTTTTCACAAATAAAACATAATAAACAACAATATGATAAGCTAAAACTAAGTCCAATTTCTATTAGCACAAAATGTCCTATGAATCCCATTTTCTGAATTCTTGACCAAAATAACCAGTTTTTTTTATTAGGTAGCTGGCAGGGCTACGTAATTTTGGAAAATAAAAATGATTTTTACAAATGACTATTACCTGTATATTTTTTAACCGACATCAAAAAAGGTGGACGTTCTCAATTCGTCACGTAAATATATATTTTTTTATGTATGTTCGCTGATTACTCGTAAACTCTTGGAGCGATTTGGATAATTCTTTTTTGTTTTTACTATCTAAGGTTTCCGCTACTTGAACTCATAATTCAAACTATAGCAGGAGAAAAGCGCGATAGAAGTGTAACATCGGAGGTCTTCGGTAAAGGAGATCGGTAATATTATGTAGTAGTACCTCTTTTTACTAACCTCATTTTCAGTTTCACGTAGGTAGTATTAAATGCAAACTATTTGGTTTTATGTCAGCTGTCATCTTGAACGGAGGCATGTACTGCACCTCTACCATGACTTTTTGAAGAACTCGAAATAAAAGAAACCCTTTTTCGATCACTCTTTTGTCCGTTTGTCTGTCGGTGTGTCACTACCGATATTCTCAGAGACGGGTGGACCTAGTAAGTTGATTTTTAGGAAGTTTCATAGTGAATACTCAATATAGTATGTTTAACCCTAGAATACTAAACATCGCCTGACAGGCCGGGCGCGGTCAGTTTTTTCAGTTTATTTCAAAAACGCGCCTGCGAATCTTAGTGTGCTTTCGCGCCAATTCGGTGTTCACCACCCCGTAGTCGTGAGCGGTCGCGGGTCCGGCGCGGACGCTTCGTTTGCAAAATATAGGCCTCTCGATCGCCTGGGAGTCGATCATTAGTATTAACGGTAAGTTTATTCTTTGGTTATTTTTATTGTTTTGCGATTTTTTTTTGCATGTAACCGTGTTATTAGTTAACAAATGTTTATTTTCTTTTTAGATGGATCTCAACGATGAACAAATAGCCGATTCCTTACTAAATGAGAGCTCCGACAGTGAAACTGAAGACCACCTGGAAATCGATCCGTATGACTCTGATGATAGCGCGGCAGATCCTACTTTCATAAGGCAAAAGAAGTATGTGTAGCTATCCCTGCTAAAAAACGACGTATGAGTGTATATTACTGCGCTAAATGTAATAAAAACTATTGCTTGGAACGATCTCCAAACTGCAGTTCCTGTGACAAAAAATAAAAGACTGACTTCAAATTAGTTTGTAGACAAAACTATGATGTTACCATAAATTTCATTTAGAGTTTTAAAAAGTTTATATATTCAATAGTAGTAATGATGCCAAAAAAATAAAAAATTAGAAGTTATTTTTTTAACAGACTGTTCCAAGACTGTTTATAATAAAATAAAAAAATGTTCGTAACTGTTAAGTTTAAGTCTAATTTTAAGTAAAATGTTGATTTTAAAGAAGAATTACTTTTTTAGTTTGTGAAAAGGTAGAGGTTTGCCTATTAATTTATGTCATTTTTATAAAGAAATAATAAATAAGTAATTAAATAAATTGGTTTTATTTAAAAAGTAGCCTCCCAAGCGATCATTAGTATTAAACTGTGGTAAATTTATATTAGTATTCTAGGGTTAATCGAATACGTAAAAAACCCGTGGTAAGGGTACTGTTCCCTTCTGACGTTCGATTACGTTTTACCACGGAAAAATATTTCGATTTCTTATTTTTTAAATATTTTTTTATCAAATATCTTAATTATTGTATTAAAGTTAAATTAAAACATACCCTAAATGTTATTCTGATATATTCTGAACATATTCGTGTGGACCTTTTTAAAATCTGTTCTGTAGTTTATGAGATTACCTGGTTCAAACAAACAAACAGACAGACAAACAGACAAACAGACAAACAGACAAACAGACAAACAGACAAAAATTCTAAAAAGTACCCTATCGTGTTCAGCTAACGATTTTAAGGCGACCTGTCTATTTTTTTTCTGGATATCTTACAATTACAGATTTTTTGATGTCTACAGATTTATTATATGTATAGATTATGGCGCAAAATTAACCGAAATTTCCCCAATAAAAAGTTCAGTTGCTTATTATACATAAAATTCTATCCTTATTTTATTTTAGTTCCAAGAAATAATAGAAAATACCATTGGTATTATATTACAGAAGGCCAATTCTCGTAAATAACATCAAATATCATTGCGATTTCATTGCATTTGCATTGCATTTAAATTGCAAAAAATACTCTCAAAGAAGCTCAAATTACACTAAAAAATATTCTTGAGAATACCTTCTGATATTTTTAAGGAATATTTTTTGTAAAAGAATCGTCGAAATGATATTGCAATGTAATTTGAAAATTTTTATTAACCAGAATTGGTTTTCAGTTTGTATTGTACTAATAAATTTATTTGAACGAAAATAAATTTAATTAAATCGAACGTCGATTACCGAAAATGTGTATTTTTTGGAAAAAAATACGGTTAAAATAATAATTTCTGATTGATTTCTATCCAGCCAACGTGATTCAGTTTTCAAAAAAAAATAGAGTGTTTTGTAAACATCTGATTAATCTAAGCGGTTCTAAGGGTATAGAGTTTAGTACCTCAAAAGTTAAATAAGGAATCGATATATACAGGGTTATTGGTTTCCAATCCAAAACCGTGCAGGTGATAGTTTTCTACATCAAAACGAACAACTTTTGTTCTAGGACTTTTGAAACATCGAACATTTTTTTGAATTTTTTGAGGTTATATTAATTCGAAAATCAGCTGATTTTTTAAAATAAAGGTCATTCATAGTTAAAACAATCGATAAAGCTCAAAAAATCATTATAATCTTTAGGTTAATGACCTCTCCGTGTTAGTAACAGCTAATTTACGGGTAAAAATAACCTCAAAAAATTCAAAAAAAAATGCTCTAATTTCCAAAAGTCGTAGAATAAAAGTTGTTCGTTTTGATGTAGAAAACTACCCCTTGCACGGTTTTGGATTGGAAACCAATAACCCTGTATATACAATCTTATAACCCTTATAAGATAATCTATACTTATATTATAAAGCTGAAGAGTTTGTTTGAACGCGCTAATCTTGGGAAATACTGGTTCGAATTAAAAAAATATTTTTGTGTTGGATAGTCCATTTGTCGAGAAGACTAAAGGCTATTTTATATTTCGATATTCCCACGCGATCAGGAGTAAAGCGGATAATACCGCGAAACGCTGCTAATCTATACTTAACATTATAAAGCTAAAGAGTTTGTTTGTTTGAACGCGCTAATCTCAGAAACGATTGGTTCGAATTGAAAAATTATTTATGTGTTGGATAGTCCATTTTTCGGGTAAAGCTATAGGCTACTTTTTATTTTGATATTTCTATCGAGACTTATTCGGGTGAAACCGCGGGGCGTAAGTTTTTAATATAGCTGAGGTCGTATCGTCCAAAATCGTTCGATTTAGAACTACTTACTTCATCTTAAGCTTAAACATGCGGAATGGAACATCCGGTTTTACTCAACTATACATATCAAATGCTTTGTCCTGACTGACTGACGGATCAACGCACAGCCCAAACCGCTAATCGTAGAGACCTGAAACTTGGAGGGTGTGTTATTTGTATGACGTAGGCATCCAATAAGAATTTTCATAAATTGTACTCCTAAAGGGGTGAAAGAGGGAGGTAAAGTTTGTATGGGACAACATGATTCCTTGGTCCATTTTCTACTTTTACGCAGACAAAGTAGAAAAGCTATTCTATTCATACGTCCGTGGTTTCAATCATGGCTCCTAGAACGTGTCAATCTAATGACAGTTAGGTGCAGTTATTGCCGTCTGTAGAGCCCTGAGGTAGAGCCTGAGGTGACAAACTTACGACGACTATCAATTCAATTACATCCAACACCCCGAAAACCCGACAACTAGCAAATAGATTAATTACTCTGATTGAACGAGAGCTGTAGTTGTACCAATTAATTAATCAGTAAATAATATCAGTTGACTATTGACATATTATACTGTAGGTTATTTATTTACTTTAATGCCCCTAATTAATTAACGTAAACAGTTGGTTTTATAAATATTACTGGAATCTACCCTGAAGTATATATTGTAAAATGAAAAATAATAAATCATTATTTATTCTGTAGCCCAATAGTTACAGCTGCTAAAAATGCTTATATCAGAAGATTCAGCTCTTCCGAAAACGTTACAATCGCAGAACAAATACCTAACAGTAAACTAAATTTAATCTAAACAGCATATTTTACAAAAAAGCTAATTTATAAATTAAAAAACTAATTTAAATATATACTATTATCCTACTGATAATCTAACTTTAGACGACCCAGTTGGCACAATGGTCACCATGCCGGATTGTCAAACACGGGGTTGCGGGTTCGATTACCACCTCAGACAAGTATTTATGCTTAGATATTTGTCTGTGGTCTGGTTATTTCTATGTATTATAAGTATATATTTACAAAAGAAAAGTACATAAGTACCTAGTATATCCGTTGTCTAGCACCCATAACACAAGTCTAATTACTTAGCTTGGGGCTAGATGGCGATGTGTGGAATGTCTTGCAATATTTATTTATTTATTTAACTTACATAACTGGGCTAAAATTATACAACCCACATCTTGATTGAAATTGACTATGTATGCAGTTGGAGTCCCAATTAATCTAAGAAAGTAAAACAGCACCAAATCAAACGAATCCCATCTCAAAGTACTACACATTAAAAAGTTTACAATACAAGCAAGATTTGACTAACAAAGTTAGTGGGCTCAATGCAATTAGGTGCTCACTAATTACTTTATTGGCGGTGGAACGGAGCCAGCATTCCGGTCACGCTCGCTACGTGGATATTACGAACCGCATTCTCGTCTTTCCACCGACCTCTTAATAAAGGCTACCCATTTTAATGGAACATTTTCCTAAATAACTTGCCGTTTTAAAAGATGTTTTTGAGTTTGTTAACGAGGAAATTTTGCAGTGTTATAATACACTTGTTGTTTTATAGGTAAGTAAATTATTATCTTGGAGTTTGTATTAAGGTAAAAGGGTACCGGTGTTCTCTCCATACAAACGTAGTCGACTGTTTCCTCCCTGGATAATGACACTAGAGCAAATATTTTTGTTGCATAAAATCTATAACTGCCATGACTATGGTTTTTTTTCATTTTCTAATAATCATAGAAATAAAGACTTAAAAAACAAAAAACACATAGGGGCATGGTCATGGCAGGTATAAGTTTTATGTAACAAAGATATTTGCTCTAGTGTCACTATCCAGGGAGGAAAGAGTCGACTACGTTTGTATGGAGAGAGCGCTTGGTACCTTTTCCTCATAAGAGTATAACGTACAAGCCTTAAGTCAAGCATGTTCATCGTATACTTCAGAGACTGTGTAAACCATCTAATTAATTAACATTGCTGCTACGGTGAAGGATAACGATAACATTTCTCAATGTTTTCCTTCAACTCTCTCCTGAAACTCGAGGTTTACTTGGCTCCAGACGTATTAACGAGTTCTTTCTGGACATGGTTGACTAAGCTGAGGGGGGCATAGGTGCTGGCAAGCCTACTCCATCTAATACATATTCAAAATGTTAGAGCGCCATTTAAGCTCGAATTGGAGTTGATCATGCTGCTGTATAAATAAATAAATAAATATTACAGGACTTTCCACACATCGCCATCTAGCTGGGCTAAAATTATACAATCCAACTTTTTGAACTGCACGCAGCTGGCACTATACTGGGAACAGTGGAAAGAGATGACGGAGGTCTTTGGCCTGCAATGGGACAGATAGACTAAAATAAAATAAATAAACAAGAACACTAGGACTAATGAGACGAATCTAACAAGTGAGGAAGTAATAGTACTCATTATGCAACTAGTGAATAAAGGACATTGGGGGCCATGAATCACTCGCGTCGCTTAGGATTCTAACATTTGAATCACTCCCTAAGTTCGTGATTCAGTCGTTAGAATCCTTCACTTGCTCGTGTATCATCTATGGCCCTCTCTTTAAATCCGTACTATATTCAAAAGTTGCATACTATACTTTATGACTACGAGAAAAAGAAAAAAAAGACAGACAGTTTATTTTTTGCGAAATAAGCATTGAGATGGAGGTCGAATATTATAATAAATTCAAACACCAAAACAGTAATTAAAAGGCCTTTTTATTCACTGTTTTCAGTGAATAAAATAACCTTTTTGGAGTGGGAATGGTATAAAGAATATTACTACCAAACATACTCGTACAAAAATAGGCGCGAAAAACATAACCCTTTCCTTGCAGTCGGGCATCAAATAATTGTATTTTGTATTGTATTTGTTCATTACGTTATTCTCTTCTCTGTTTTGACCAGAGCTTTATGATCTTCACCAAGAACATCAAAAACATGTATAAACAAAGTCATCAGAAAGTCGATTCTCATTACGATTCAGTCGTTGATGTAGAGGAAAGAGTGGAAATACCGCCTCCGTCGTGATACTGATTGGATATGACTATTCGATATTTTCCTCATAATAAATATAAGCCACTGTTCTATAAACAGGAAAATATTGGCTATATTTTCGTGATATTCACATTCAGTAGACATCAGAGTCAATATACTTGATGAGGTAATATTTGTTTCATAAGGATATAGTTAGAAGAGTTCCGTCAAGGGAGCGTACCTGCCCTACGCAAATACATACAAGATTTTCTACAAGCTGCTCCCGTGAGAATATCGGTATAAAAACCGGCCAAGTGCGAGTCGAACTCACCTATAAAGCCGCAAAAGAAGTACCTAGATTATCTGCAGAAATTTTAACTGTCAAGCTATCACGGTTCATGAGATACAGCCTGGTAAGACAGACAAACTGACAGTGGAATCTTACTAAAAGGGTCCCATTTTTTCCGGATCAGGGTACAGAACCCTGTGTTGGATGTCCTTAGCTTAATTAGAATAGAAGAAAGACCTACCTAATATTTGTACCTAAAGTCTAGACCTAACATAACCTACCATCTATAATCTATACTTTATATTATAAAGCTGAAGAGTTTGTTTGTTTGTTTGTGTTTTTGTCTGAGCGCGCTAATCTCAGGAACTACTGGTTCGAATTGAAAAATTATTTTTGTGTTGGATAGTCTATTTATCGAGGAAGGCTATAGGCTACTTTTTATCCTGATATTCCCACGGGATCGGGAGTTACGCGGGTGAAACTGCGGAGCGCTGCTAGTAATTCATATTAAAGGTATAAGTACCTACCTACATGGTTGTATATATAATCGCGGTGCATCCAACCGTCGTCGTTGGTTCGTTTGTTTGTACCTCATAGTAACTATTGCGTACTCTGTAGGATGTATTCGTTTATTACCGTGTAATTTTTCTAATTAGTCGCAAATACACCGCTTGAGATCGACATGTGTCATTTACGAACGTTTACCTACCTACATTCTTCTATCCAGCAAAGTCAACCTTAAGACCATGAACCCCTGTGAAGTATTCTGATGTGTTTTTTAAATTATTAAATTAAAATTTAGTTTGCTACAGCAAACAAAGTAACTAATAACTAATTAGCATAGTAGCAGCTCAAACTCAGGAACTATTTATAATTAAGTTTAACTTAGGCATCATTAAAACTAAGATTAAACTGGAAAACATAGCAACAGCACGTCCACTACTAGTAGTAATGTAAGCTGGTTGAGGGTTCTAAGCATAATGTGATGTCCAGGTCTTGAGCTACCTTACTTAATTACCAAGTTTCATCACAATCTGTCCAGTTTTTTTTCCATGATGGAGGAACAAACATACGATAATTTGACGACCCAGCTGGCACAATGGTTACCATGCCGGACTCGATTTCGATCGGGTTCGATTCCCACCTCAGACAAGTATTTATGCTTCGATATTTGTATGTAGTCTGGTTGTTTCTATGTATTATAAGTATATATTTTCTGGATTTATTTTATTTATACAAACACACAAACTTGCACACGTATATTATAAAATTAAAATTCCATAATAATAAATATATTTAACTTAGTTAATCAAGCTTGGGGCTTCTATCAAAACATTGTAAGAAAATGAAGTTTTCGCTGAAAGCTAATTTAGTTGGATGATATGAAAACAGAGTACCTACCTAGATCTGCAGTTTACTCTCGCAGGACGAAATTGTCATCAGGCTGGGTCAATAAAAAATACCTTTTCCACTTTTCCTATTGATTTACAAATTCCAGAGAAAAGAACTTGTCAATACGTCTGGAGCCAACTGAGCTGCAGTTTCCATCACGATGTTTTCCTTCACCATAACAGCAATGTCAATTAGCGCACTAAGAATCGTAAGAAAAATCCATTGGTACTAGACCTGTCGGGAATATTATTTAGCTGTAAAAAACCAGAAGCCGGCTGGTGCTGTAAGAATTATAGGCGCGAACTTCGATCAAATGAGAGAAGTTATAACAAGAAAAGTTTTTTCGAAACTAAATCTCGTAAGTAATACATAACAAAGGGAAACTCAGTTAATTTGTTATTTTAATAATCACGCTTACCGTCAAACATAACTTTGAAATTCTTTTTAGCATCATGGGAGACATTTATTAGAGATCTTAATTTATTTTTTGTGGGTACAAATACATATTTGTTTAATTTACTATTCACTCATTTAGGTATAGTATGCGTCGTAAGTACACTATCAGTTTGCTACCATAATACTATCAATATTGGACTTACGACCTTCTTCTAATAGACTTTACACACAAACATTCCTAAATACTTGAATTAAAAGTATTCTAAAAGTATGTGATTATTATTTTCAGCATGTTGACTAGTTGGCCGAGTAGTATAAGCCGCCACCCGCTACACCAACCGACGCGCGACGTGGGATCGATTTACAGTTTACGTCGTTATAATGTTGAAATAGTGCTGCACAGGATTGTAAACGTTATGGTGCCAGTGGACTTTTGAACGTTTATTGTATATACAACTTCATACAAGTGATGAGGTGTAGTATTCGTTTAAAGGTTAGACGATAAAATACCAAAAGCAACAAAAAATATTTTAGTGCATGTTAGGAATCCACCTTTATCTATGCCTGAATTCGTAAAAGTAACCCGACGGAAATCGGGATTGATGGACTACTCGCTACTGCTTACCTACCTATAATAGAATTGCAGGTCATGACAAATGCGGCATTTTACTTAGAAGCTACTGGACAAGTACCTACTTTTCACGACTTTTTAGTTCTAAAGGTAACATAACTAATAAATACAACCAAAGACATAGTAACGGCAACACCAATTCGATTTAAATGTTTATTAACCATTAATTAACTTTTATCTTACCAACATTCTTTTCCTTCCTAAACACACATTTTAAACTTTTAGACACAATCCAAATAATCAGCAGCAATAAACATATGCCATCGACATAGAACTTTTGGTTCCAAGACAACAGAACAGCTTTGGAGCGCAAATGAGGTGCTCCTTTGGTTCGCACAACGTACTCTATCCAGTGAACTAACTCCTTTCCTGCTGGAACTAGGCGGTCGTGGAATATAGATGATAGGTATTTTGCTTTTGTTTTGTATCTGAAAAAATGAATATAGAAATAGATAATTTAATCCATCGATTGATCAATCAAGAGCTGTCAAACTTAAGTTCGAGAATTTGACTTTTCCTGTGTGTTTAATTTCGCCCCAAGTTTAGTCGATGCATGATTAAAAAGTTGAAATTTCATTGGTTAATTCACTCAGTCTCATTTATCAAAGTTCTTAAATATAAATATGTTTTTGGTTAAAACCTTATAGTTTATTCAATAAATCTATATATATAAAAATGAATTGCTGTTCGTTAGTCTCACTAAAACTCGAGAACGGCTAAACGGATTTATCTTATCTTAGTCTTGAAATGTTCGTGGAGGTCTAGGGAAGGTTTAAAAGATACGGGACGGTTTAGGGACGATTATTCCCACGGAATCGGGACTTACGCGGGTGAAACCGCGGGGCGCAGCTAGTCTATATATATAAAAATGAATTGCTGTTCGTTAGTCTCACTAAAACTCGAGAACGGCTGAACGGATCTACCTGATCTCAGTCTTAAAATGTTCGTGGAGGTCTAGGGAAGGTTTAAAAGTCGAGAAAAAATCGAATAATTTTCGGGAAAACCCTAAAAACAGCCCTTTTCTATTTCCCATACAAACGTTTTCTAGAGTCAATTTCTACGGGATCGGGATTTACGCGGGTGAAACCGCGGGGCGCAGCTAGTCTATATATATAAAAATGAATTGCTGTTCGTTAGTCTCACTAAAACTCGAGAACGGCTGAACGGATTTATCTTATCTTAGTCTTGAAATGTTCGTGGAGGTCTAGGGAAGGTTTAAAAGGCGAGAAAAAATCGAATAACCGATATTCCCACGGGATCGGGACTTACGCGGGTGAAACCGCGGGGCGCAGCTAGTCTATATATATAAAAATGAATTGCTGTTCGTTAGTCTCACTAAAACTCGAGAACGGCTGAACGGATCTACCTGATCTTAGTCTTAAAATGTTCGTGGAGGTCTAGGGAAGGTTTAAAAGTCGAGAAAAAATCGAATAATTTCCGGGAAAACCCTAAAAACAGCCCTTTTCTATTTCCCATACAAACGTTTTCTAGAGTCAATTCCTAAGGGATCGGGACTTACGCGGGTGAAACCGCGGGGCGCAGCTAGTAATATATAAAACCTTGTAGTATATTTGCTCTTTACGCTTACTGCATTTCAGAAATTTTGTAAACAAAAATTTCGTTTCAATTTATTTTCCTCTAAAATTACTTACTCTGGATTATCCAGAACCTTATTAACAGCTGCGGTTAGTTCCTCGGCTATATCATCACCAAGTTCAACCATGATGCCAAAACCTTTCTTCTCAACAGCTTTCAGGTTCACAAACTGATCCCCTAGTACTGGCAGACCTACGATTGGTACTCCAAAGTATACACATTCAGTGATCGACAACTGACCTCCATGTGTTATGAAGAGTTTTAGGTTTGAATGCGCTGAAAAAACGTGAAGTTAAATTATCGATGACATATCTACAGGAAAAAGTTTTCAATCTTTCTTAGGTGTCTTTTAATAAATTTTCTTTTTCGCTTTGTGCCAAAAAATAGGTGTAAATCTTTTCTTTTACTAATTTTTTTCTTTTTCCTTTTTTCATTTATTTATTTTTTATCTCACCTAATATACTCTGTTGTGGAGCCCATTTCTTCAAATGAATGTTTTTCGGCACGTCTTTTAATTCCCCTTCAAACTTCCAGATTACGTCTTGTTTAAGATTTCCTAATACTTTCAAGAAAGTTTCCTTCATTTTATCTGTCATGTCCACGCTTTTTAAGTTTGATCCCATGCTAAAGTATACTATGCCATTTTTGGACGTGTCCATCAACTTTTGCAAATCCTGAAAAGTAATTTAAAATATGTTACTGATTTCTTTTTCGAACTTTATAAACAATATTTTATTAGTTCTTTGTACTGTTGTCTATTTCAAAAACAGAGATAAATCAGGTCACAAAGCATGAAGAGCCCGTTCCAAATTCTAAGTATACCTACCTCAGGCAATGGCTTAACTTTCCCATCAATATGATATCCTCCAATATATTTAACATTCTGCGGCAACCTGAACGCTGTTCCAACTGAAGGATCTGAATTTACTAACATAAGAGATGCATTATAAATGACTTCTTCATATGAAGGCATAGAAATTCCTCTCTTTGCTGCAATTTTAGGAAATACGTCATTGTAAATTGCTTTTTCAAATGGTGCAATGATAAAACTGAAAAAAAATAAACCACAATATTTTTGTCAAATAAAGTAGATGGTTCTGAATTTGTGATTTCTCATATAAACGAGTATATTTTTAAATTATATATTGGTTATTCATTTTTATTTAGAAGATAATAAGTTCATATTCAAAACCTATACAGTTTTCGTGAGATGTTGACGATCTGTTGGAGATCTTCGGAATAATAAGCAGAATCTGTGCTCAGAGTGCAGCAAATTGCTCAGTTTTCGAGTTCTGTCACGTTTGTGGAATCATACCTTCGAATCATACTCACAGATATCTATTATAGATACCTACTTTATATAAATATAGTAAAAATTAAATGAATTTCGACCGATATTAATAAGGCTTTAGATAAGAAAGGTTTTATATAGACTTTCTCTTCCTACCAACTTAGTAAACCAAATTAAGAAGACAGAACTGGTCAATACTCTTGAGCATTTGAGCCGTGGTTTACACTATTTTATTTAACTTACTTCACAATGAACTGTCTTCTCACAGCACTGTATAACTCAACAACCCTTTGCCAGAATGTGAAAGGAGGTACGTTTGTGGACATCAAGTCTGCGTTGTAAGCAGGATTGGGGACTTCGTCGATCACTCGTAGGATTTGACCGTGGACTTCGGTTGATCCAAACCAGATTAAAGGACATTGGAATAAAGGTGCTATTCTGAAATAACGATAACAGATTAAACACTTAGAGATTAATTTTCTTGGAGGATTTGAAGTTGAAAGCTAACTACGTTTGATGAGCTATGCACGTTTATTTGTAATCATCTAAGAAAACAGTTGAAGAATTTTTCTGTGCAATTTACTTAACAATCAACTTTTTTTCTACGACTTTTGGAAGTTCGATTTTTTTAACTTTTGAGGTAATATTTCTCCGAAATAATTTATTAAAAATATTGTCTTACCCCGCCACAGTCTCTGAGAAAAACCACTCCAAAACAACTGCATCAAATTTTTCATCAGGATCGCTAAGAAACTTTGTCATCATTTCATGCTCCAATAATTTCTTGTTGAAAGCGTAAACGAAGTACATAAACGCAAATCTATCAGCGACGTTGGCTCGCCCAACAAGATCTTTTATCTTGAATCCACTGTCTGCCAAAAATATTCATATT
Source organism: Idaea straminata (assembly GCA_951213275.1). Taxonomy (NCBI): domain Eukaryota; kingdom Metazoa; phylum Arthropoda; class Insecta; order Lepidoptera; family Geometridae; genus Idaea; species Idaea straminata. The sequence continues at coordinate 4,434,781 of OX577862.1, forward strand.
TATTACCTAATACTTACTTGTATACAGGCTGTTTTCCGCCATTGGACCCTTTTTAATTGGGTCCTTTTTGCGTGAGGATGGACTAGGCTTGCCCAGCACCTACTACCCTCTCAGCTTAGTCGACCAACTTGTCTCTCGGCTTAGTAGAGGAGAGAACTTGTCAATACTTCTGGAGCCAACTAAGCAGCGGGTTTCATCACGATGTTTTCCTTCACCGTAAGAGCAATGTCAATTAGCGCACATAAATTATTCTTAGGAAAAATACATTGGTGCACGGCCGGCCGTACTTATCTTACTTATATTTAAAAATAACACTTACGGATTTGTATAAGATAATTTCTTACACAAACTACAAACTTTATCAGCCTTTCTTACGCCTTCTAGGGGTCGAATTTCCAAAAATCCTCTGTTAGGGTGCGCCTACGTCCTAACAGAAACCGAGCGAAGTTTCAGACTCGCAGCTCTTGAAGTTTCAGAGATTTTTTCATGAGTCTCTTTCTTATATGCTCGTAGAAGAAGATTAGATCTTGACCTAGTATTTATTTTTGTACTGCTGCGCTGCTGTTACGAGATAGGCCGAAAGATAGTGCACCGATGATATTTTCTTAAGAAAAAATGATGTGCGCTAATTGACGGTAAAGAAAAACATTGAGATAAAATCCGCAGCTTAGTTGGCTCCAGAAGTATTGACAAGTTATCTCCTCTGTTCATGGTCGACTAAGCTGAGAGGATAGTAGGTACTGGGCAAGCCTTCTCCATCCTTACGCAAAATGGACTCAATGAAAAAGGGTCTAATTGCGAACAAACCGTATACAAGGTTATTTTTACAAGGCCTCAATATGTAATTAATTTATTGCTTATATGGATAATTAATTACTTGGAACTTACCACCCAATTCTTTATTTATTTCGTTTGAAACATTCATAACATTAATTTCTTTCAAGTTAAAAACTGGAATTTCTTTTGGAAATGGCGTTATAAAGACAACCTGCGAATAAAAGGGGACTTTAGTATATTTTTGACGAGCACCTATGGGTCACTATGGGAGCACTATGGGAAGAAAAATATCGAAATGAAACCCGCGATTTAGTTGACTCCAGACGTTTTGACAAGATCTTTTCTCTGGACATGGTCGACTAAGTTGAGAGGGTAATATACATGCTAGGCTGGGCTAGCTTACTCTATCTAATGCAGGCGCTACAGTGCCCTAAATATCATTGATTAAAGTTGCTGCCGCTGTGTAAATTATTTAGGTTAGATGTACCTAAAGGTCAATATTTTTCAGTTAATCGTAAAATGTTACCGACTATAAAAAATGTATTTAAACTTTGTAGGAACCATATGTAATTTTTAATCATAAATTTATTTATTTTTGTCATCAGTACCGACGCGGTGTAATATCCAGAGAAGGTGTAACCGAAAAAGATAAAATAAACTGAAGCAGGAATGAAAACAATTTTTTGTTCAATTTCATTAAAAATTTACCGCACTGCACACTGTTACGAGTACAAGTATGCGTATACTTGTGTAGTTATGTGGTGCAATAAGTTAGTGTTACATTAACATTTTATGGTTTCAAGTGGAGAAAAAATGTTTTAATTGCCTACATCCAGGCTCCATCCAGGTTTCATCGTGGTTTTATTTGCCAATTTTCGGTAGATGTGATAGAGAGGTAGGATGCTCCGATTTCCACAAGTAGCCAGTTGTGCGTGATCATTAACTGCTACTCCAGCCAACTCAGATTCGACCAGAAGCTCAGAATCTTCCTGGGGTCTTCGCACGCCTCTTGGAGTGTTGTTGGGTTGCCACGTAGACAGCCAGGCTCTCGCATTCCAGGTTTGTGTGAGCGATTGTCTATCTTCGTCAGACAAACACGCTTTGCAGAGCGGGGTGGATGCACTAATGTAACTATTTTCACGGATATAATCGCGTTACAAGCCAATCGAGGAGACTAATGCCACCTCAATCTGCCTGTGACCATTGTATCTGCACAAGTTTTACCCAAAATACTCAGTTCTGCTTCGACCATTGTACCTGCACAAGTTTTACCCAAAATACTCAGTTCTGTTTCGACCATCGTACCTGCACAAGTTTAGTACTCAGTTCTGTTTCTAAGTTTCATGGATCAGCATAGTTCTCGAAACATCAGATTTTTACAAAATAAACGCAATGATATCCTTTAAAATAGTTTCATTAGATAGATAGATAGATAAACACTTTATTTGTACAACACACAAAACATTGAAAATACCAAAAAGGACGAGAAAGCTTATTAACTACGAAGTTGTGCAAACAGACGACCTTATCGCTTAAAGCGATTTTTTCCAAGAGATTTCATAAAGAGTTTATAAGTCGCGATAACTATAGAAATACTATGTTGTTCGGATGTTTAGGTAAGTATTCGATTTGCAGATAAAAATCTTTATGTGCGAAAGGATAATTATATAAAAGGTACCTAATCACACTTTTGAAAAAATCTTTGTTATTTTGCAAAACAAAGATGTGAAAATATTAATTTGAATGCAGTTTATGACGTGGCTCTGGATGAGAATTTAAAGAGGGTCGTTTACCTCTTAAAATCTCTTCTTTTTGGTCGTTAAAATACCTATTTTACCATTATTATTTTTCACCTTTTTTGCATTAACGAATTTAGGTTGTATTCAAATCTTACTCAGTCACAGAATGCCTGTCGCAAAATGTCTCCTAGTCGTAAAATTTCCTTTTCGCAAAATTTCTCTTAATCGTAAAATATCTCTGACTCATAATATCTCTTTCGCAAAATGTCGCAACAGGGACTCGGAATAATATTTCGTTTTTTCAGGAAAATCATAAAACAAAATTATGACACTTCTCACTTAACTTTTGTTACTTCTCACCTCATGGCCCGCTTCCAGCAGATTATTGACGATTCCTCTGCCGAGTATGGTGTGACTCGGCGACGCCATTGGAAACGATACCAAGACTCTATATGCTTCATTTGGTGAAATCAATAACAGGAAAAATACAATCGCCGCTAGTGGGATTTTCATCTGAAATATTAAAAAAAAATTCAATGCGAAAATATAGATAGACAGATTGACCCCTTTATTACTCACACACAAAAATAAATTAAATTAAAAATTAAATAAAATACAAATAAATATTAACATTGGATACCTATAGGTACTTAATATCCCTTGCAAGACTAATGGCCAAAATACAAAATATCTATAAGTACTAAATATATTTAATTTTTGCTGTCCTTTTTTTAATATTTAGTACTATTTATTCTGTATTTTATTACCAACTTTGTACTAAGAATAGCTTTTGCCCGCGACTTCGTCCGCGTAGAAGTCGAAAACTTGAAGTACATAGATTGGACCAAAAAATCTCGCTGTCCCATACAAACTTTTTCACCCCCTTAGGGATAGAATTTCGGAAAATCCTTTCTTATCGGATGCCTACGTAATATAACGAATACATCCAAGTTTCAGGTCTCTACGATCAGCGGTTTAGGCTGTGCGTTGATCCGTCAGTCAGTCATTCAGGACAAAGCATTTTATATGTATAGATATAGAAGATTAAACGAACTTACTTGTACGTGACGTTCTATCATAATCATAATTCACAGTGTTATTTCTATGCTATTACTACTTACGTTTAATAATTCAGGATAATTATCTCGAGAACAAAGCACTGAACATTCAGGTAAATATACCTATAGTTTAATACACAGTTACTTCGAGTAGCACTTGGAATGCAAAGCTTAGCGTTTCCTTGCAGAGCCTTTAAAACAATTATACGACTACTCGGATTGAACAATGTTTATATTCAATATTAACTTTTCAATTAAACTAAACCAATGAATTCTTAATAAGGAAGGATATATAATATCTATACATATAATATGCTTTATCCTGAATGACTGACTGACGGATCAACGCACAGCCTCAACCGGTAATAGTAGAAACCTGAAACTTAAAGGGTGTGTTCTTTGTATGACGTAGGCATCCGATAAGAAAGGATTTTCCGAAATTCTACCCCTAAGGGGGTAAAAAGGGGGCAAAATTTGTATGGGACAACGTGATTCCTTGGTCCATTTTCGACTTTTACGCAAACGAAGTTGCGGGCAAAAGCTAGTATTATTATATTAAGCAGATTGTCTCATTGTAACAGAGAGGGAAACAATCAAGAATCATCACACAGACGACAAAACATTGTATATAGTAGTCTCAGTTGGTCTACAGACAATATTATTTGTTTTATCTATACTATAAATAAATAATAAATATAATAAATCTTATATATAAAAATCAATTGCTGTTCGTTAGTCTCGCTAAAACTCGAGAACGGCTGAACGGATTTATCTTATCTTGGTCTTGAATTATTCGTGGAGGTCTAGGGAAGGTTTAAAAGGTGAGAAAAAATCGTTCCCACGGGATCGGGACTTACGCGGGTGAAACCGCGGGGCGCAGCTAGTATATATATAAAAATGAATTGCTGTTCGTTAGTCTCACTAAAACTCGAGAACGGCTGAACAGATTTATCTTATCTTAGTCTTGAAATGTTCGTGGAGGTCTAGGGAAGGTTTAAAAGGCGAGAAAAAATCGAATAACCGATATTCCCAAGGGATCGGGACAAACGCGGGTGAAACCGCGGGGCGCAGCTAGTAAATAATAAATATTGCAGGACATTCCACACATCGCCATCTAGTCCCAAGCTAAGTAACTAGACTTGTGTTATGGGTGCTAGACAACGGATATACTACTTTTATCCTTTTTTTTTTCACAACCAGACTACAAACAAATATCTAAGCATAAATACAGGTCTGAGGCGGGAATCGAACCCGCAACCCTGTGTTTGGCAGTCCGGCATGGTGACCATTGTGCCAACTGGGTCGTCTAATATTATAACAAGGAAAGATGTTTTGTTTTTATGTTTGTAACGAATAGGCTCCAAAACTACTGGATCGATTTTGATAAAACTTGGTATGAGGATACATTGATTCATTGGGAACAACATTGGCTTTCTATCCCGATATTCAAAAGGGAAGCATTTGACACTAGCTCACACGATGGCAAGTGACGATACGGTCTAAAGATGAAGAAATAAGAAGTAGCAAACGTTTTGAGATTTTTTTGCAGCCAGCTGGTAGCTTAACACTTCATAATGTTTCATATGTATGAGTTATCTTATAATATTACCATCATCTTCGCTGCTCTACTCTACCCTGTGCCATAAACACAAGATGTCACTCATTCATCTCATCCCCATGATATTTAAGTTACAGTTGATTAGAGAGAACAACGGGACCTTTTCCTTTGTTAAACATTGATCTCGGTAGTGTCCCAGTGACTTGGTAGTGTCTCAGTGACTCGGTAGTGTCTTATTGACTCAGTAGTATCCCAGTTACTCGGTAGTGTCTGAGAGACTTTGTAGCGTCTCAGTAACTCGGTAGTGACTCAATGACTTGTTAGTGTCTCAGACCTACTGTCTCAATGACTTGACATGAATCTAAGAGTTAAGTCTCCACACTAAGATACTACATCTTAGTGTGGAGACTTAACTCTTAGATTTAGTAATACACCGTTTTGCTATCTGTACGTTACGTGTTCTGTACGTTGTAGCGTCTCAGTAAGTCGGTAATGAATGACTCAATGACTCGATAGTGCCTCAATGACTTGTTAGTGTCTCAGACCTACTGTCTTAAATACTTGGTAGTATCTTAGTGTGGAGACTTAACTCGTAGATTTAATAATACACCGTTTTTGCTATTCGTACGTTAGGTGCTGTAAAAACCTTAGAAATTTGGGATGAATTGAGAACTTGTTCTTAAATGGTATGAATTGAAATTTTTAGGGCTTAATTTCGACTTTTGCAAAACCCGGGAAAATAAAATGACTATTGAAAAAAAAAGTAAAATCGAACTTCTTTTTTTAATCGGGTGAACAGTAGGTTTTTAATACAAATATTATTTCTGTTTCAGTGTTATATTAATTATCTTTGATATCACCCCAAAGGTATAAGTTTTATCAAAAATCAGAATCGAGTTTTCGTTGAAATCCTCATTTCCATTTGCATCTGAAGTCTGAAGACAGTGGAGGCTTGCGAAATGGCTCTATTTGTAGGTACATTCAATGCTGGAAAGCAATTTGGTACGCCTGACGGTCGCTCATAGCAATTCCATCCCGTACCATTTGCTAGCACACTCTCAAAACTCTTTGTTTGTACTCTGCAAAACGTAAAGCAAGTTTAAAGAATGTAGGTAGAGGTACCTACTCGTAACTTAGGAACCTTGGGGTCTAAATATGTTGATAGCAAAAGCTTTTGTAGTTCCTTGAACGTCGAGTTTGTTAATTCATCATTGCATTATTTTTAACTCACGTAATTAAACTAAACATTTGTACATTACTGTACATCTAGTTTCATACTGCAGCATTCTTCTTCTTTGAGTGTTGATTCCGAATACCTATATATTTTTTGTTTCTTTTTTTGTACTTAGTTATGAATTTTATATACATTTTATTTGGTTCTTTTAAGCATTTTTTTGCTTACTCCGCTGGCTCAGCGACCCAAGGTACATCTTGGCCCCCGAAACGGGAATCTTCCATCGCTCCCTATCTGTACTATTTCTTGCCAATAATAATTGTTGACTTGAAATTCGCACAGATCAGCTAAGCAAATCCTATCCTACTAATATTAAAAATGTGAAAGTTTGTGTGTATGTGTATGTGTGTTACTCCTTCACGCAAAAACTACTGGACCGATTGCGATGAAACTCGATTTTTAGATAGCTGGAGACCTAGATTAACATATAGGATACTTTTTATCCCGATATTCCCAAGGGATCGCGACTTGCGCGGGTGAAACCGAGGGACGCAGCTAGTCATTTTATCAATTTTGTATTTTTCTTGTTTTTAATTTTAAATATTTACATGCAAAATCCAGGTCAGTAAGTTGATAAATACAGTCAACTCGAACGAAACCTGTATTCAATTATATCGAGAAACAATGATAGTGGCAAGTAGGATGATGGAACCATTTCTCCGTGTTTTAGCACTCAAGCGTTAAAAACTGCTTCAAAGCGTCTCCGAAGATAAAGAAAGATTATTTTTATAACGTCACAATATCGTTTTAAAAGAATTTCATTAAAATGTTTGAGTCTTTGTAATTTACATAGGTTTTCTTCATAAACCCTGGTCTATTGCGTAGCTTTTGTTTATTTCATGACAATGTCTACAAAATGTTTTCTTTATTTACTAATAAAAAACCGACGAAATTAAAAGATACCCTCTATTTTAACGTAACGATAAAATCCTAACTAATATTATAAATCCGAAAGTTTGTTTAATTATTATATGTTCGTTCGTTTTAATATTATTTTTTTCACGTTGAAACGACTGGCCTATTTGGCCAAAAATCGGCATAGTGATAGTTTAGGTGATGGAAAGGGACCCTCGGGATCTGGCTTCGCGGGTTAAACCGCGGGGCACAGCTGGTATAGGTCGTTCTTCAAAATCTCATTCAATTTCATTCGATTCCTGGCTAAGGTAGTAATGACTTTTTCAAAGATTCAGTTTTAGTTTTTGTCAAAATTACGCTTTATCTGGTAGTCTATACATAATTATAAAATTCTTTGTTCTGAATGACTGACTGACTGACGGATCAACGCATAGCCTAAACCGCTGATCGTAGAGACCTGAAACTTGGTGTTCTTTGTGCGACGTAGGCATCCGATAAGAAAGGATTTTCCGAACTTTTACTCCTAAGGGGTTGAAAATTGGGGGCAAAGTTTGTATGAGACAACATGATTCCTTGGTCCATTTTCGACTTTTACGCGGACGAAGTCGCGGGCAAAAGCTAGTTTAGGATATAGCCCTAAAGGCCTTTGTAAAAAAATCCTGTATTATATATTTGTTAGTTTTAAAATACTTACTTAATGGAAAACTGTCAAGAAACCAATTCGAAAAAGCAGAATTGGTTTCTTGAAACATCGACACAAGCACCAATTAATAAACCTTCCCGTTTCCTCTTTCAATTCGTTAATGATTTACATTCATAGAACAAATATACCAAAGCTTCAGTAAACCCCACATCTGTTAAAATTAAGTCAACTTCCGTAGAAATTCTCTTTCATCTCGCAAATTGCTGCTTACATTGTGAACGACAAAACAATTCGGCTACAACGTCATTTGAGGTCTTATGCATACTAAAGATTTTTTATCGGCAGATAATTTCGTCGTCAGTATAGTTCGCAGTTCGTATTTAAAAAGGTAAACAACAATTAACTTCCAAACAAACAATTCTCAAAAGGTCGTCATCAGATCCTTGGTAAGTTTTCGTGGAACCGCCTCTGGGGTAACCCTTTTTTAACACAAAAAGAATCATCTTAATAGGTTGAGCCATCTTTGTAAAATCGGTAACATACTACGTAAAAATTAGAAAACATAAAGTCTGTTACAAAAAATTAACTTTTTTTGAAATCAGTAATCACTGTTACGTCCATTAAGGTAAGTTTTAAATTAAAAATAGGGAAAAAAATAGTTTGGGAAAATTACCTTAATTTACCCAGAATTTCAGAAAATTCATGTTTCTACGCCATTATTTACCGAAAGTCACATCTTGTAAATGATTTTATGTTCATGCAAAAATATATTTTTAAATTTTTTTGTAACGTCTTGGCTTGGTACATGAACACAAAGTTTTATTTCCAAAATATGTATAGTATGGGTGTGGCGCAACATAGGAGCGCAGAATCGCAGACTGTCTGTGGTATGCGAGGACACTAAAATATCGATGTTTCTCTGCGATACGTCCTTTTGCATTTCAAATTAGGAGCGTTTCGTCGAGTGCGTTGTTTTAGGGCGTTCCTGTGTGCTAGCCGAACCTATCTGTTCTAGGAGGCTTGTCTTAGGTTAGTTGGGTAGTGAGAGCTAATTTTAGTGCTTTGTTTTAGGGCGTTCCTGTGTGCTAGCCGTACCTTTCTGTACTAGGAGTCTTTATCTTAGATTAGTTGGGTAGTGAGAGCTAATTTTAGTGCGTTATTTTAGGGCGTTCCTGTGTGCTGGCCGCACCTTTCTGTTCTAGGAGTCTTATCTTAGATCAGTTGGGTAATGAGAGCTAATTTTAGTGCGTTATTTAAGGGCGTTCCTTTGTCCTGGCCGAACCTATCTGTTCTAGGAGTCTTATCTTAGGTTAGTTGGGTAGTGAGAGCTAATTTTAGTGCGTTGTTTTAGGGCGTTCCTGTGCGCTAGCCGTACCTTTCTGTTGTAGGAATCTTATCTTAGGTTAGTTGGGTAGTGAGAGCTAATTTTAGTGCGTTATTTTAGGGCGTTCCTGTGTTTTAGCCGTACCTATCAGTTTTAGGAGTCTTATCTTAGGTTAGTTGGGTAATGAGAGCTAATTTTAGTGCGTTGTTTTAGGGCGTTCCTGTGCGCTAGACGTACCTTTCTGTTCTAGGAATCTTATCTTAGGTTAGTTGGGTAATGAGAGCTAATTTTAGTGCGTTATTTTAGGGCGTTCCTGTGTTTTAGCCGTACTTATCTGTTTTGAGGAGTCTTATCTTAGGTTAGTTGGGTAATGAGAGCTAATTTTAGTGCGTTGGTTTAGGGCGTTCCTGTGTTTTAGCCGTACCTATCTGTTCTAGGAGTCTTATCTTAGGTTAGTTGGGTAATGAGAGCTAATTTTAGTGCGTTGTTTTAGGGCATTCCTGTGCGCTAGACGTACCTTTCTGTTCTAGGAATCTTATCTTAGGTTAGTTGGGTAATGAGAGCTAATTTTAGTGCGTTATTTTAGGGCGTTCCTGTGTTTTAGCCGTACTTATCTGTTTTGAGGAGTCTTATCTTAGGTTAGTTGGGTAATGAGAGCTAATTTTAGTGCGTTGGTTTAGGGCGTTCCTGTGTTTTAGCCGTACCTATCTGTTCTAGGAGTCTTATCTTAGGTTAATTGGGTAGTGAGAGCTAAATTCCATCAAGTAGTTCGATAGATAAAATTAAATTGGAGTTCAACTGCGTTGTGGGCTCATCTGAGACAAATGGCTGCTAGAGCAAATTTTTTTTTATAAAACTTATAACTGCCATTTTTTAAAAAGCATAGGGATTTGTTATTTTTTAAATTTTTATTTTTTTTAATTTTTATTTCAATGATAATTAGAAAATGAAAAAAACCAAAACATAAGGGCATAGCCATGGCAGTTATAGGTTTTACGGCACAAAAATATTTGTGCTAGTGTCATTATCCAGGGAGGAAATAGTCGACTACGTTTGTATGAAGAGAGCGCCGGTACCCTTCCATCTTAAGTGTACATCTGGCTTTCTACCTAAAACTCGGTCACGCACCCTGTATACCACAGTTCTATTAGTTAGCAAGCTACTTGCCTATTCTGTTTTCCCTACGGTACCAGATTTAACGTGAGACGTGTTTACTGCAATCGGTGTACCACATCTATTGCGGTTACTGCAATCTACTATTACATTGATTTCCTTTAATTAAACCATTATTAACAATAGACATATAGCGATGTTTGCTTAGTGGTAGATACCTTAAGTTGCATCCACAACCCATGGACGTGACTTTAGTTGCTCTATTTCAAATAATACTTTGAAATATTTGTAATATTGACCTTTGTAAGCGTGATCACATGAAAAAAAACACCATGAGTTTCTTATGCCTTCTTCTTGGTGGGCGCATTCCGAAGGCACACATCCTAACTTGGTTTTTAAGACATTTCTATGTGGCTTTTGAAGGGTCTTTGTACAAATGTATTAAGCATCCAAAGGAATAAAATGTTTGACTTTGACATTCCGAAGGTTCTAATTCCATGCACTAATAGTTATTTCTTACGAAACATGGATGTGCGCTAGATAGTTTTCGTCTTACGGTGAAGGAAAACATCGTAATTAAACCCGCGGCTTTGTTGGCTACAGACGTATAAACTAGATCTTTTTCTGATACGGTCGTCTAAGCTGAGGGGGTGATATAGGTTCTTAGTAAGTCTAGTCCATCTTATACAAACAGACAGCCAGAAATTGCTGGCGCTGTTTCATCTGGATAAGATATTGAACATACAAACACTATATACCTTCGTTAGAACATGTTGTAAGAATGGACGAGAATAAACCTGATCGTAAACTGGGCGGCAAGCCAGATGGTCGTAGAAGCGGAGGCAGGTCCAAGCTCAGGTGCGGCTAAATTTCTAGAACGACATCAATCGGTTTGAAGAACTGGAGGGCCTAAAATGAACTCAATTGGAGAAGACTACTTGCCCAGGTTAAGTTTGTAAAGCCTTATGTGATGATGATCGGGAAAAAAGTTTCATAATGTGAAAAACTAATTCTTTCCCAATAGACACTAGGGAATACTTTCTTGTTTTAGATCTTGAGAATAATAAACCGTCTATTATCAATGTAAGCTTTTTTAAAATTAAGAATACTGCTTATCATTTTAAGTTTTTTTTTATTAAAACCAAGAAATTATTTTCTAGCGTCTATAGGACGATAATTTCTTGCTTCAAAGAAACCTTTTTTTTCTGTAAATGTACCCATGATTTATGTAGATGCAGAAGTGCTCAACAGAAAACCGCAAACTTCTAAAAGAAATCATACCTACAATTTGTTTAATCAGTCAGCACAATGTAAAAATATATTTCCAGATTTTCCAGGGAAATGCGTCAAGCAAGTCTGTCGACAGTACCTACTGAGTCAGGAGTTGGTGCACAATAGTGTCAACTCTGGACTAATTAAATGCTCCGGACAGCTGTCCGAGACATCCCGTGTCGGTAGAATGAGAGCCCGCAGATATATTGCATAAAACATAGAAAAAAAAGTATTTTCATGGAAAAAAGCGTTTTCAAATACATCTAAGTATTTGAAAACGCTTTTTTCCTTGTTCTTTTGTATGGTTTTATTGACTTCTTTTCTGTAAATGTCATGTTGTGTTAAGAGAGAATGACATGCAAGATAAAATAAACATTCTAGAACTTTCTTGATCAAGTTTACTTGAGTTCTGGAATAGGTTTCTTTTTTCTAATGATAGGTCAGGGTTTCACCATCATCACACCTGCCTGATGAGGTAGGTGACGATGCAGTCTAAGATGTAGCTCGCTTTCCTAGAAGATACCTACACGCTCGCAATTTGAAGACCCCCAAATTGTACACATCAGGAAAGACATACACGATTTCAATCCCTTGCTGTACGAATAAAGAATTGAAATGCTTAGTGGCAATGGGCGGGACATGTGGCTCGTAGAACTGATGGCCGTTGGGGCCGAAAAGTCTTAGATTGGAGACCACGTACCAGAAAGCGCAGCGCGGGACGACCTCCGACTAGATGGACGGACGACTTAATTAAGGTCGCGGGAAGTCGTTGGACGCAACGAGCATGCGACCGATCGCTCTGGAAGTCTTTGGGGGAGGCCTATGTTCAGCAGTGGACGTCCTGTGGCGGATATGATGATGATGATGATGAATGCTTAGTGGTTACCTGGGATATCTATCGAGAGTTGCATATCAGTTTGCCTGGAATGACGAAAGAATAAAGAAAGTAAGATTCAGTCGGAAAAAATAAGTTTTAAATTGTACAACGCAACGGCTCTTTGACTATAAGAAGTCAAAGTTAAGTTCGTAGGAAATACGCCATCATGCAACCTTCAATCTCAGACTTTACAACCTCTTATCTCAGTTCTTATTACTAATAGTAGGTAACATTTAATAAATTAATTGTTTTTCCTTTTCTATCGAGGACACCTAAATCATTTTATTTATTCACAAGCAATTTAGGATTAGTAGGACTTTACCTAAACAATTTGTTTAGTATCGCAAAGTTATACAAATACTTGTTTGATAACAAATCCACAAGAAAATGTTATGTTACTTACCAAACAAATATTATCTTATCAGAACCTAAAAGTTTTCTCTCTTGAAAAATTCATAAACCTGAAAAAGGTCATATTATCAACAAGAAAAGGATGTCAAAGGGTACGTAAGATATTTACTACAAAAAAATATTAAAACACCACTGGACACACGTTTTTAATAGAATAGATATCAAGATCTCAACAATTAGATCTTCTCGGATTTTCTACTATTATTCAATAAAGCTTTTTAGCCAAAAAGGTTTTAGGCTCCGAAAAAAATACGCACAAATAGTACAATCCCTAAACTTTAAGGGCTGACCTTCAACGGCGATTATAAAGCAAGCAATCTGCACTGCACATCTACAGCGTTTGGACAACCACTGTTTACATTGCAGAACGACCAATGTCAGCACCTTGGTAGATTGGACCGCTTAACCGCTTTACTTCCCCGCACACATCCTCAGCATACCTGACTAGGATTGGCCACACGCATGCACATAACCTGAGTTATTATCGCTGTTGCACAAAGGCCATAAAAATTATGATAGCCAAGAAAATTCTGGCCAAAGTCGACAATTCTGACTATTGTTGCCGAACTATCGATAGTTTTAGTATCTACAGCAAAACTATTCTTCTAGGCAAGCGTGGTAACACTTTCGATAGTATTGCATGGAAATATTCAATACTTTCGATTGCTCTGTACTATCGATTTCTGGCTATATTGCAGAGCAACACTAGTCAAGACTAACGACTCTGGCAGAACTTTGCCATCGCCAGGTAAATAAACTCCAAGATTTATAAAGTATTTTCATAGAAATACTCACTAATTATTTGACATCACATGATAGGCAGTCAGGCAATCTTCGTGATTGAAGTTATTCCATATTTTTTTCATTTCATTTCATCATACATTCATACTTCTATGATTCAAGAAGATTGTTTCCCGCCTCGGGCATTGAATATCGGCTTTATTCCCCTTCAAGTTACGCAAATAAATTGACAAGCAATGAATTTAGGTCTTAAAATGGGTATATTACCTGTGCTGGCATTTCCTTCGAAGCGGTTTCATGCGCACAAAGTGAAAAATTCCGTTTTAGATGTTATGTAGGTAGGTACAAATTTATTTTCTATATTTTATCAAAAACGAGTTGTGCCTCGCGGTTTTACTAGCGTATGTTTGACCTTAAAGAGAGTTTTAACAAGTTACAAACAAACTTTAGCATTTACAATGATTACTTAGTTAGGATCGTCTTTTGTTTTCGATTGTCTTTTGTTTTCGTTCTTATCGTCTTTTGTTTTGCTTTTGCATCGTTTAGTCTCCTGAACTAAAAGACTAGAAGTAGGGGGAGCCGATAAGATTTATCAAACAAATCCCCTGACCTTACTCAAACATATTTTTTACTACACGTATGTACCAAAAGTAATCGAAGCTACGGAAAAAATATTTCCCACTTTTCCAAATTTCCCTAATTTTACAGTAGTACTTAGCGTGTATAACTCTAAGTACCTGGATGACCGAGCTTTGTTCGGTATTTTTTTTTTACTAGTCTAACCTCAAAGCAAACACTCGTTAACTTCGTGTTACTTAACAACGCCATCTGCTGGAATAACTTTATTGCTCACAAAAAATAGTATTAGTAGTTCGCCAATAGATGTCAGGAAGAGTCATATTTTTCAGATAAATAAAAAGTAAGTTTCGATAAACACGAATAAAAACACACACACACACACACAGACACGTCAAACTTATAACACCCCGTCGTTTTTGCGTCGGGGGTTAATGACATTTTCTAAAAATGATTCCTAGCTAGATCGATTTATCGCCCCCGAAACCCCTATATACCAAATTTCATGAAAATCGTTGGAGCCGATTCCAAGATTCCAATTATATATATATATACAAGAATTGCTCATTGAAAGATATAAGATATCTATTCTGACGTAATACGGCTAAAAAAAATCTCATACCTATTTTGTATGAAAACTTCACTGACTCAGAGACAAAAGAAGGTAGACAAAGTACAGCCATAAAACGGGCTTAGCTAGTCTACTAAATATCAATAAATGGTTCAATTAATTATTGTCGAGTTGTCTGTGCTTTTGCCTTAAAGCGAATCTGTCATAAAGCGATTCTGCCGTAAAACGAATCTGTCATAAAGCGAATCTGTCCTAAAGCAAATAAAAGCTTATGGTAGAAATGGAAAAAGATATGGAAACAATGGATCGATCCTAGTCTACTTTATCATACATGGAAGCCGAGTCAGCAATCAGATTAAAGTTTAAAGAAGATGAATGTTCCGATCTGTATTTGTTGACAGTAAGTGTATTATGCGCCTGGCCTGTAGGGAAATACAAGACAGTGAAACTTATTTGCTTGGAACTCTGATAAGGTACCTTCTACATAGGTAGATAGGTAAGTATATACTACAATGTAGATGAATACTTTACGAAAATGACGAAGGGGGGTGTGCCCTAGGAAGGCTTTTAGTAAAAGATCTTAGAATGATGAACATTATCACAATATTTTTAAATTAAGAATACTTAACTACTACTAAGGTACACACGTCCCGATTTGGTCGGCCCAACCAAATTGACCCAACCAAATTGGTTGTCGCAACACATGCTACGATTTGGTCAAGGAGAAAAACGGGACCCTATTAGCCATAGTTTTCCATTTTCCAGTCCACTACCATCCCATCACAATAGCGTTTTCTCCTGTAGTTTATCAATAGTTCTATCCGGGGGTTATCCTTGGCTGCTTTTTATAGTGCAGACAAGGATAATCGCCGGTTTGGTATACACACACATCATACTTTGCTATTAAACTTGTAAAGGGCTTTACGTGCTGGCTTCGGCTCCAAGGGTCCAGAGCTCCATGGCCCCATGATATAGGACATATTAATATGGAGTACCCGTATTCAGAAAGTTCGGGTTCGACTCCCGCCTCAAACAGTATTTACTTACCTCCATTTACAAAATAAAAGTATATGTGTATTCTATCCGTTGTCGGGCCACCATAACACAAGCCTAGTTGCTTAGCTTGGGGCTAGATGGCGCTGTGTGAAACGTCCTGCGATATTTATTTATTTTATTTAAATGTAATGTAGTAATGTTATTATCTGGTTGTACGAATAACAATTACTTAATTAATGTATTCATTAACTAACATTGTCATCATACTAAACAGTTTCATTAGAATTTGCTAGACAGACAGTTCAAACAATGTGTTTATTTCGAAGAGTAGAATTATAAAGAAACTGCGAGAAAGATGGGTTTCGTAAAAATAAATTTAACAAATGTACTTACCAACTTCTTCTTTATTTAAATATTTTTATTTTTTAATCTCAATTATTTTATAAATATTCACAAAATATTGCCGAAGTATAGTTTGCAAAGCAAACCGCCCTACAAAATGCGATATATAATATAATTATATAATAAAAACATATTATACAAAAAAATAAGACGAAAAAAGTCGGATATGAATATCTTTGGTACAATATAATAATATATTTAAAACGTAAAAACAAGGAGTAAAAATTTATAATAAATCATAGGATACATTCTCTAATATTTGACGGTATTGGCGGTATCAGCCCATACAGTAGGTCTGGATGACATGAAAGGTCTCAAAAAAGTTGCCTTAAAACCTAGCGGTGTCGGAATTCAAAATTCAAAATTAACTTTTGACTAATTAAAACTTAAAGCTTACCTACCCATATTACTGTTTTCTAGTTAACTCAACTTCTGCTTATTCTTACCAACTTGACTATTGAAAAACTCTTTTAACCCATATATTAATAGTCCTAATGCTACTAATACAACAGCAAGTAGGTCTAAGTAAAGGCGTTGATACCAGGGTAACAACAACGCAGGAGAGCGCAAATGTAGAGCCCCTTTGGTTTTGACCACGTGGTCTACCCAAAAAATGAGCTCTTGATCCGGTGTTAAAGGCCTGTCGTGGTATATTATCGACCATTCTTTGGCTTTTTGGATATATCTGAAAAGAAACACAATTGTATTTTTAATATGCAAGTATGTAAACTTACCTAAATGTTTTATTATTTTTGCAAATCCTAGCACTGAAGGCTATGTTTACAGTTTACTTTGAGCGTAGCATATTTAAAATAATTCAGTCATTTGTTTTTTTTTATTTGTTATCAAAAATCGTATAAAAAATTAAGGTGAAAGAGTACCGGCGCTCTCTCCATACAAACGTAGTTTGACGACTGTTTTCTCCCTGGATAATGACACTAGCACAAATATTTTTGTAACATGATACCTATAACTGCCATGTCTATACCCCTTTGTTTTGATTGTTTTCATTTTCTAGTTGTCATAGAAATTATAAATTAAAAAAAAGCAAAACATAGGGGCATAGTCATGGCATTTATAACTTTTATGTAACAAAAATATTTGATATATGAAAGAAAACAGTTGATTACGTTTGTATGGAGAGAGCGCCCGGTACCCTTCCCTCTTAAACGTTCCGTTGTACTTGTGTAGGTATCTAACCTTCACGGTTCCACTAAAATATCACTTTTTTATCTTTTCAGGACTCAAACTAGAATCACATCCTGTATCTCAGAACGTGTTCTTAGTTCCGTTACCAACTTCTTAATGTTCATCTTCATAACAAGTATAGTTACTCACTTCGGATTCCCAAGAACCTCCTTAAGTTCTCTTCTAAGATCTTCAACCATTTGATAAGACAGGTCAACTTTCCTAGCAAAACCCTTGTGAACAGCTCTTTCCACGTTACCGAATTGATCCGCGAAAACTGGTATACCGATCATTGGCTTTCCAAATTTGATAGCTTCAGTTGTAGAGAGAAGACCCCCGTGAGATATAAACAAAACTGTGTTGGGATGAGCTGAAATATAAAGAAAACGTGATAAATAAACTATTTAATTTTGAAAACCCCAAAATTATTGGTACTGCGTGCTGTGCTGACTGTCTGCAACGTCACCTACGATCAGGCAGGTGTGATAGTGGTCAAACGCTGACCTATCGTAAGTAAAAAAAGGTACATGCGTGCACATGAAATCTTAAATCTCCAACATAGACAAACACAGATTTTACTTCTTAAAAGGACTAGGAGAATAGGTCAATGCCATTCCAACTTACCAATCCAGCCCAAACCATAATATATACTTGACTTCTTTAGAGTGAGTGGGTATCTATTATAATTTGGCTAATAAAGACACATGCTCAATTTGCATAACTTACCTAAAATACTCGGTTGAGGAGCCCAAGACACAATGTGAACATTTTTTGGTAGATTTGGGAGTACTTCTTCGAACTTCCATATGACAGTCTGTTTCAATTCACTAAACACTTGAAGTATGCCTTTCTTCAACTCATCAGGAATGTCTTTACTCTTCAAGTTCGATCCCATGCTGAAGTAGATCAAACCATTTTTGGCATTATCAAGTAGTTTTTTCATATCCTAAAAACAATATTCTTGGTATTAACACACAGGCTAATAAATAATTTGGTCTAAAAACATAGATTTTTGCATAAAGTTTTATTTTAAGTTAAATTGGGAATTCATTCCATAAAGGCGAAATATAATCAATCTTGGAATATTTTGCAAATGGCGCAGGACCTCCATATTTATTTGGCAATGTGCATTGTCACTAACCTATTAGCGTGGCGCGTTACGTAATATGTATGCAGATCAATGATGCAGATATACCTTACATATGTATGGTGATAACAATTTTAATGAACCTTGAATGTCGACGTTATTACTACGTGATTCTGACAATGACATCAGCGTTTTGACTGATAAATAATTGTACACCTCCACGCATTAACAACGTAGGTAATTCAAGTACGCGCCATGGACGCACAGCAGTATATTCCTATTTTTATGCGTTAATTTCAAGTTCCACTTACGTCTTTAAGAGGTTCAATGTTCGTGTCAATGTGATATCCGCCAATCGGTATATAACTCTGTGGTAACCTTGGAGCCAACCCCATTGAAACGTGGGAGTTTCCAAACATCAGAGAACCGTTGTGGATCACAACATCATAGTCCGGTATCGCGTATCCTTTTTGTTTCATTATTGGAACGATATGTTCCTGGTACACAGCGTTTTCTAAGGCATTGTAACTTCTGAAATAATTGACGCAATTAATTTTGATCATGGAACATCCATCATAATTGAAAACGCTGTCATAATTGAATTCAACTTCTTATTTGTGGACTGTTTCGCTGCCATTGTTATTAGGTTAGTTTGTGAATATAAGGCAGGGTCTGGTAAGGCGCCATAGTTTCTCAGTATCCAGTACTATAATTCCATAATAATGGCCTAAATAGTTTTATTCTGTAATTTTTCAACAGTATCCAAACCGAAAATTGTCCATGGCTGGCCAAATACTTTGCCATTAAAGTTATTTGTAATTGGGACCTTTACGTGTGAGCTTCGTTTCTGCCAAGGTGCAGGGCTCCATAGCCTCGTGATATGAGAGCTATACTTATAATCATAGGTGAATACTTGCCTCGTTGAAATATATCCTTTCAACTGAGCCCACAGTTCTTCGATTCGGGACTTAAAAGAATACGGAGGTACATGGGTACCCAGTATGTTGGTGCTATACGCTGGGTTCATGGGTTCATCTATCAACCTCATGACTTGCCAATGAGGTTCCACTGTAGACACCCAGGCCAGTGGGCAGTTGTAGAGGGGTGCGAGTCTGGAATTATTGAGATATATTAATTTAAAGTTTGAGATACACACTTTTACTTATACAAACATTGTAAAAAACATGATGTTAGATGGCCTTGCTTTTTTTTAACACTTTTTCGTCAGTGACGAATATCTAATTTTAATGTTCATCAAACAACGAATACATAGATAATAGCCACCATATCCACCTAAAAAGTATCTAGTCATTGATAAAGGTTTTTTTGGAATTTTCTTACAAATTTTTTGTGTGCTCTTACGGTGTAGAAAAACATCGCTCTCGCGGCCCCAAAAACGTAGTGACTAGTTATTTCCTCTGAACATAAACGAATAAGATGAGAAGATAATATGCTGTTAATATGGTGCTGGGTATGCCCAGTCTATTTAATACAATCTTGAAATTATGGGGCTTTATAAATCATCTTCACCGAGGTCTACTTTCTTCCTACTAATATTATAAATGTGAAAGTTTGTGTGTGTGTGTGTGTGTATGTTTGTTACTCCTTCACGCTAAAACTACTGAACCGATTGCTTTTTATTTTTTATTTATACCGATATTCCTACGGGATCGGGACTTACGCGTGTGAAACCGCGCGGCGCAGCTAGTACCTATATAATTTGAAGTCCAGGAACTGACTGACTAATTAACTACTCACACAGCACAACTCAAACCAATGAATGGATAGGGCTAAATAATGATGTCAAGGCAATACTTGAGCTTAAACACAAACAGAAAAATATGATAAAAATCTCCTTTTTTTTTCTCTAGATGAAATCGATAGTATTTCATGAACTAGATGTGGAAGAAAGATATTTAATAGGCATTTAAAAGATATTTAAAAGTCACTTGTTTTTCATTTTCTTCGCCATTACAATTATAGGTATTTTAAGAATTTGACCTCGTTCCAAACAAGTATTTTAAGTTTAAAGATTTGCCATTATTCTTCGGCACACAGATAGCTATTAAACCTAGGCATTTGCTAAGAAATGATTTTAGAAAATTACCTCCATCGTAAAACAAATCGCAAGTAAAGCTAGTTATGGATAAAAAAATGTGTATTTAAAAACTGAGTTACAATTTCGTTAAAGAAAACACTGTAATGTACTCTCCATTGTAGTAAATATTATTATCTCTATCTATGCTAATAACCCATTGTGAGTTGTATAAAATAAATATAATTTGTATTTTACTTACGCAGAATATAACTCTGAGAACATCCATTCGGCGATGACAAGGTCGAACGTCTTCGATAGATCCCTAATTAGTTTCTGAACAACGTCTTGTCGTATGGTGTTAGCACTGATGTCGTGCATTATTTGCTGTACAACTGTTATGTCGGACATGTCCATCTGTTTGTCCATTAACATTTTTATGTTTATAAAGTTTTCTGTAATAAGATGAATATACTTTTTTATTAGGAATCTCGGTGTCATAAAACGAGAAATATTATCTTATCTCGCTGAAGCTCGTCAATCAAACATATAGATGCCCTATTGTTTCATTGTACGTATATATATTTATGTGTTGGTATGTATTTTTTTATTACAATTTATATATTAATATATTTTATTATTTATGTATTTTAGTATTTATTATTTTATGTTATATATTATTTTAATATCTATTTAGTATTAGCCTCCTTGTATTTCTATCGCGTTGTGAACAACCCACCCATCCCCTTCCTTAATTCTTGTCCATCCAAAGGTTGCCTGGAAGAGATCGCTTTTAGCGATAAGGCCGCCCATTGTGCCATATTGTAACGTATTAAATATGAATTTTCTTTTAGCATATAGGTAGTTACTTAAGTTAGAATTAATTTTAATTTTGTTATATGTAATCATTTTGCGTTGTGTTTTTATGGTGCAATAAAGTGTTTATCTATCTATCTATCTATCTTAACTAATTTTGTTCATAGTGTACCTTCGAATAGATATCGCATATAGAATAACAGATACGTGCAAGATAGATAGATAACTTTATTTGTACAACACAGTAAGAAACATAGAACACGATATACACAAAGCAAATTAAAGTAATATCTATAAAGTATAAGTTGCACAAATGGGCGGTCTTATCGCTGAAAGCGATTTCTTCCAGGCAACCTTTGGATGGAAAAGATTTAGCTTTTATGGTAGGTTGTGAGTTCATTCAAGATATGTTCTGCCCTCGTTATTAAGACAGTATCTTCGAAAATGGAGTTGAGAGAAAAAAGTGGTTAAAGTGATTTGTAAAAAAAAATCTGTGCAAAAACTGTCTACGTTAGATTGAATTTGTTTATTTTCTGAGTTCAGTATTAGTCAAAATACCTTGGAACTCGTCTGTGACTATGCGTCATAGCCAGCATAATATAACGACCCATGAGGTAGATAACTAGGTAAGTAAAGCAAGATATAAGACGCGGAAGATTAAAACATCGATGTCGCCCAAGTCTAGAGTTCCGCACAAGTGCAATATTCTAAACAACACAAGTGCACAAGTGCAAGTATGTTATGTTGCGTGCATCAGTTGTTCTATAATATGAAATCTGTAAAATCTATGATTTTGCCCCTCAAAATGTAGGTGTTGTTTTTTCGAAACATTGACCACTCTCCTCTCTTAAAACAATGTATGGAATATCATCCCTATAGTTTCTTATTATATTGAGTTAATATATTATATATTACGAACCGTTAAAAAATTTACTATTATCTGGTATAATTTGCGTCAAGTTTGCATGTGGTTTCCTTTCAAAGGGTAGAATGGATGTCACCTGGAATCAAGGTAGTAAATTAGAAAAAAAGTTGATTTTTTGTGTCTCTCTATCAACTTTTCTTAATCTTAATTACAACGAATACAATTTCAACTTTACAGGGTGAAATTTTATTTGTTCTTAATTTTATTTGATGTGGTTTAGTAGGTACTTTTCCGTAGTAGATAACTCTACGAAAACTCAACTGATAATATTACTAGTAACTACGCTGGAGATTAATTAAGTCATAATTCAAACTACTATTATAAGCTCCGTACACCGCAAAAAAAAGTTCGAGTGCCTCCTGTTACCACCTTTATCAGTCTGAGAAATTGACACGTGCCCCGCTGCCGCGCCGCCTAGGCGCTTCGTCAATTATTCAATGAGAGATCTCATTGATGAAGTTGAAA
Source organism: Idaea straminata (assembly GCA_951213275.1). Lineage (NCBI taxonomy): Eukaryota > Metazoa > Arthropoda > Insecta > Lepidoptera > Geometridae > Idaea > Idaea straminata. The sequence continues at coordinate 4,457,444 of OX577862.1, forward strand.
AGATTAGGTCCTCGGCTATTATTGAGTAGCACTATTTGAAGTTAAAAGTTAGGTAATTGAATTACATATTTCAGTACTAAATATTAATAACCTGATTTAAAACGATAAGCTGCAAAATATGTTTTTAATTTTGGGTATTTTTGGACTATTCTTTTGGACATTATTTATGTTTTGGTCATTAATCATCAAAATAAGAATGTTCAAAATCTAATTAAGTTCTCCTGGGACGGTGCCAAAAAAGCTTGGCTACTTTGCCTCTTTTGTAAGGCAATCCGTTGGCCAAAGTATCAGCCAGCCTATTGGTCACCTCAAGCTGAACTTGTCATCTAGATAAATTATCTTAATTTTTTTGTACTTACTTCATGACCAGCGTTAAGCAAATGCTTCACCACCCCCGCACCGAGAATTCCATGACTTTTACCGGGTACTGGGAATACTACGAGAATTTTGTGCGATTCACAAACATATAGGAGCACAGCACTGATGAGGAGATGCTTCATTGTAACTGAAACGAATAGATACCTGTAACATAATATCTAATTCTTAATGTAAATAGCCAAATTGATAAGTGGTAACTAGAGGTAGGCAAATATCTAAAACCTTCAAACATAAGTAGTAGGTACTTATAGTATTGACGAGTATTAAACCTACTTAAAATCAGTTAGGTATCTTATCAAATAATTCCAGAACATTACATCTTACAATAATAACGTTATCATTCACAGCATTTCCTTTGAATAGTCTAGACTAGACTCTAGACAACGAGACAGGAAATGAAAGTTGAAAAATAATAAAGATGGAAATACTTATGTATTTGAAAGATCTAATATTCTAAATACATCTAAATATATTATAATATATATATATAAAACTATATTATACTAAGCAAATTAAAATGAATCGCCGAAATGTGTGTACGCGCAGATCTATTTCTAATACCAAAAAGTAATACCAATAATGTTTTAGTTATCGTTGTGTTTTTTTAGCATATCTTCCGAATGACTGCCCCAAATTGAATCATTATTTTTTTGTGTTCGTTATTGTCAGGATAGGGTTTGTGTAAAATAAATAAAAAAAAGAATATGGGTGAAACCGCGGGGTGTACCTAGTTATATAAATAACAGATCGTATAAAACTACCGTTCATACCTCATTTATTAAATCTATTCAGTATCGAAATACGTTTAAGTATACAAACTTTGGGTGTAAAGCATTGAGAGTTCTTGTAGTTTCAGAGATTTCTTGATAATCTACTATACACGTTTATATTTATTTAAACTATATTTTTTTATACTATTTTGGCACTTTTTGGACTATCAAGTAGGTACATTTTTCAACTTTAGTTTTACACTACAGTTTTAGCCGAATGAAACTTTCAGGGTTTATTCTTCATGAAAACCAGTAGTTTTTAAGATAGGTTGCAGAATAAGTAATAAGCACTATTTGATTTTTTTTTTAATACATACAAAGATAATAAAAAAACATAAATAAAAATAAGATTTTGAATTTTTATATAAAATTTTACAAAACGTTCACTATTGAACTTGTTTCACAAAAAAAGACAGAATCGCAGACCTGATAGTTTGGCTGTAATTGCGAAGTTCAGGCTGAAATCTGATTTCGACTAAAATTTCACTAAAGTCCAAATTACTTTTGAACCACTATAATTGCATAACATACAGGGGGGTTAAATCCATAGGTACTGAGGCAAGCAACCGATGATCCAGCCCACTTGTTACACCCTGTGTATATTACGTTTACCTAGAGGTTTAGATAATGATTTGTTTTGACTATATACTAAAAGTTTAATTATTTACTAAGATATCCACTATTTGTACGTCAACTTATCCTACTAATATTATAAATGTGAAAGTTTGTGTGTACGTTTGTTACTTCTTCACGCTAAAACCACTGAACTGATTACGATGAAATTCGGTATGTATATAGCTGGAGACCTGGAATAACACATAGGCTACTTTTTATCCCGATATTCCCACGGGATCGGGACTTACGCGGGTGAAACCGCGGGCCACAGCTAGTAGCTCAATATATACACCGATGTATTACTTTGTAAGACCATTTATTATCAGTACCTACCATAATTAATACAAATAAATGATTATGATAAACTTTAGATTCATATCCCTTTTTTACCGACTTCAAAAAAAGGAGGAGGTTCTCAATTCGGTTGTATGGATTTTTTTTTTTCTTATGGATGTTCGCGCATATCTCCTTTTTAATTTTAGCAATCGATTTTGACAAATCTTTTTTTCTCTTAACCTTTTTTGTACTCTTTGGGAATACACACATAAGTAATATCTTTTGGACACGGTCGACTAAACTGAGAGGGTGGAATAGGTACTGGAGATGATTAATAAATATACAGGTTGAATTTATATGGGCCTTCATATCCTAAACTATAGAAGATAGAAAAAATGTTGAAAGGAGTTTCGTGCCCATTTTGATAAATACCTCATTAGAATTTTTCAAAAAATGATCATCCTATATTTTTATACCAATCGATAGTGTTGATAGAGAGATCAGCCCCCTTAGACAAGACTGCTTTCTATTAGCGATATCGCCAATCGATAGATTGAATTGTATGAAATTGACATAAAACATTGTATTAAATTAGCTTAAGATGGAACTTATCCACCATTTTCTTTTTTCTCCAACGCAAGATTACGTGACTTTTCTTGGCTTGTTGTAATTTCATACAAAAATATTAAACAAAAGGTCTGTCGATTGGCGATATCGCTAATAGAAAGCAATCTTGTCTGGGGCTGGACTGACTTTTCATTTAAAATGGTCCATACTTTATACCACATGAGTGAATTACTCATGTGCTTTAAACATCAAACTGAGACAAAGTCAACTAAAGTTTTGCTAACATTTTGACACTATCCGTAAATGCGTTCTTATTAGAGTATATCTTATATCTTTAAATGGGCAATTCTTGTATATATATAATTGGAATCTCGGAATCGGCTCCAAATATAGGGGGTTTCGGGGGCGATAAATCGATCTAGCTAGGAATTTGAGGTTAGACTAAGTTAAAATCAATGTTTATTTATATTATTTGTGTCTTCTTAATGCACGTGTTCACTTACGTAATTGATTGATAAACTGTAAAAAATTAAGTATTTGTTTCTAATATAATATCAAACTAATTGCACTCATGATTTTTTTTTTTAAATAACCAGTTCATATTTTTTTATTATTCTGTCGGTAAGATCGAAAAATATTATTCATATTTCATCATTTTATTAGTATGTAATTCGTACTTAAATATAATTTCCAAAAAAACACAATTTATAAAAAAAAAATACCGAGCAAAGCTCGATCATCCAGGTACTAAATATTATGGCACACGCGTAAGAGAATCTTAAGTTTAGACTTTTATCATTTTTTTTAAAGTAAATTATGTACCCCGTGTTATCCGCATATTTCCCGATCCTGTGGGTACATCAGGAAAATAGCCTATGTGTTATTTCAGAACCCCAACTATCAGCATAGGTACTAAGTTTTATCGCAAACGGTGAAGAGGTAACAAACATCCACGCTCACACACATAAACTACGGTTTTTTCATACCTCAAAGTATTAATTAATTTCTTTTTAAAACAACCAGTCTTAATTTTAATATTTAAAAAGTCATTTCTTTTTTAAATATACTTACATTTTTATAACAGTAACCTTGTTAATAAAAACTACTTTAAAACGAATTAAACAAAAATAAACACAACTTACTTGTGACAATTCAAACATAAACTGAAAAAAATCACTTGTAATTATATAGCATTTCACAAAATAAATTATAAACGATATAAAAACTAAACAGACAAGGTTATCAGAGTTCAATGTTCGTCACAAAAGCAGATATAGTTTAAGCAAATAATTGTCACAACAACAGTGATGCCGGTTGAAGACTGAATGAACGACTACTCAGTGTATTAATACATCCTTGTCTTAAATAGGTAGGCATATTATTGAATAGGTAGGTAACTTTATGTCAGAGCAAGTGATGAGTGGAAATAATATCACGGACGGAATCAGCCAGAGCCACCCACAACGCAGGGTATCTTAGTGTGGGGGGATCCTTACTTTGTATTATCTTAAACTATGTTTTTACTATTTTTTATTGTCTTAAATAGATAGAATTGTCATTGATTAGGTAGGTAATATTTACGTCTGTGTCAGAGCAAGTGCATAGTGGAAATAATATCACGGAAGGAATCAGAGCCACCCACAAGGCAGGTTATCTTAGTGTGGGGGCACGGGGATCCTTACTTTGTGTTATCTTAAACTATGTTTTTACTATTTTTTATTGTCTTAAATAGATAGGAATATTATTGATTAGGTAGGTAATATTTACGTCTGTGTCAGAGCAAGTGATTAGTGGAAATAATATCACGGAAGGAATCAGCCAGAGCCACCCACAACGCAAGTTTATCTTAGTGTGGGCGCAGGATTGGACAGGGATTGGGACAGGGATTCTTACTTTGGGTTTTCTGAAAGGATGTTTCCACTTTTTTTAAATGGTCTTAAATATAAAGGAATATTATTTATATAAATAGGAATATTATTAAATTAGGTAAGTATTTTTTGCGTCTTTACCAGAGCAAGTGAATAGTGGAAATAATATCACGGAAGGAATCAACCAGAGCCACCCACAACGCAGGGTATCTTAGTGTAGGGGCACGGGGATCCTTACTTTGGGTTCTCTTAAAAATCCTTTTTCAATTTACAATAACTAAGTTCATTCGTCGTAGAATTTTACAAACAATTTAAGGTTTTAGATAAATAGTTTTCATAAAATATAATTTATCTACTTATAAATAGAAAGAATAGAGAATAGATTGAAAACAACCATATATCTATTTATATAAGCAACGTCTTATTACGTACTTACATACCAAATGAGTTTTTTTGCGTTCAAAATATTCATGTTATAAATATTTTTTGTATGTGTTTGTAAAGTAAATGTAGCTTTGTATACTTTATTGATGTAGGTAAGTACCTACAATACATCTGAACCTGCTTTATTTGAACTATTTAGTTTATAGACTTTACTTGTATAAAAAATGCTTGTCTGTAAAGTCGGTTTACGAACGATAATTTTACGTGATACCATCATAAGAAAACGATGAAAAAATTGTGGTTTTTTTTGCCTTTTTTTTCTTGTTTTTTTGTCTTCTACTTGACACTCGTCGCCATAACACAAGCCCAGATGAGCGATATTATTATTAAACACTCTGTTTTCTAAGTTACCATGGCTCGTCTGGTTAAATTACCATGACGTTACACAATATTACCGTGACACTTTTTTGTGAATGTAAGGTGTTCCACCAATTTATTAGACACTAGCTGCGCCCCGCGGTTTCACCCGCGTAAGTCCCGATCCTGTGAGAATATCGGGATAAAAAGTAGCCTATGTGTTAATCCAGGTCTCCAGCTATCTTCATACCGAGTTTCATCGCCATCGGTCCAGTAGTTTTTGCGTGAAGGAGTAACAAACACACACACACACAAACTTTCACATTTATAATATTAGTAGGATTAAAAGCTCAAATAATTTTTAAATAATAAATAAACGAAATGACAATTTACCGGAGTTGCTCCACCATATCCTGTGATACAGGTCCTGCGGTTCTATTTTAAAACCAGTCAAACTTGTTGTTAAATGAAATTGAGGTATTGGTGCAGGTTTTGCTCATGGATTCGGCTTATCTAACTTTTGCGTATAGAGATGCCCCCTAGATTAATGCGAGAGAATCGTTGGTTGCAAGTATAAGCAGTATTTTTAGGGTTTCGTATCTCAAAAGGTAAAAATGGAACCCTTATAAGATCACTTTCTTGTCCTTCTGTTTGAACAATAAATATTTAAAATAGTATTTAATTTAAAAGTTTTAAATGTTCATTTTACATTTTTTGTCTCCGATAAAACATTGATTAGTATTTAAAAATATTTAATTTTCGTCATTAATTTGAATTGTCTCTGGGAAATATTCGGTCATTTGACATTTTTGTGTGTGACGTCATATTTCATGCTTTAACAGCTTACTACATGAAAGTTTTGTATTTTTACCAGTGAAATGTACTCATAGAAATAGTATCAAACGGACCACTTACTACGTCCTTGTGCTGCATATTCAAAACGTGACTTCTCAACTGCTGCATATTCAAACCATGCCCATGGCCGCTCGCGTTTCATTTCTTATATTAAAAATATTAAAAAGGATATTTACAATATTCTTAATGCAAATAAAATGTCAACCTATAAACTACGATTTTTATTTTACCAATTTGATATTTCATATTTTTATATTACAACTGTCAACCACTGAATTTTAAGACTCTACCCAAATACGACCTGTTTCTAAGCTTATCCAAACTTAGATCGATTAAAAACGGCGTTATTATTTTTTGTCTTTAAAAGTCTCAAAAAAGACGAGAAATTATCGTCTTTAAATAATACCATCATACTGACCTACTAATATTATTAATGTGAAAGTTTGTGTGTGTGTGTATTTTTGTTACTCCTTCACGCAAAAACCACTGGACCGATTGCGATGAAATTCGGTATCTAATAAGCTGAAAATCTGGAGTAATACATAGGCTACTTTTTATCCCAACATTCCCACGGGATCGGGACTTACGCGGGTGAAACCGCGGAGCGCAGCTAGTAAATAATAAAAAAGAGTCGCCTACAAATGTTACAAAAAACAACACTTAATGTATGTAACAACACTTAATGTATGGGTCTTATCAATCATCTATTCGAACAGAAATTAACAGAATATTAAAAGAACGTCAAGTTATGACGTGAAAAGACCATTTTCAATTGAAAAATTAAGTAACTTCCGCTACAGATAAAACAATATTTTTTATTTAGAATAACTTTAGATCTTTGAGCAGTTTTTCCTCGTATGAAAACATTATAGTTTAAATTTTTTTCGATAGTTTTTTTACTGGGATTTTTAATAGTACATTACGATATAAGTGTGGTAAATTGATCTTTGCATAGAGGCAGTGTATGAAGCTCGAGCGGAACGCGGACCTGTTAAGAAGCCGAGATGCAACAATCAATTCCACACGCGTATCGTTCGACATTTTTATCATAGTTGCGAATATAAGACTTCTTAAAATAATAAAAATTTAACAAAATATTGGTCATAAGATAAAAAATTAAAATTTATAGGCAATATTTTTTTGTTAATTATACCCGAAAGGGCAGGCAAAACACTATTAACCTATGCAGCCTCGTCTGACATAAAATATTTTTTTGGAGTTTTTCCATTTGTTTTTGGCTCGGGGGCTAAAAATAGAATATAATGGTTCTATTCTCTACTCTTGTGATAATGGTACGGGAAAAAAAATTAAGTATAGAAAAATCAAAACTAAATTTATACCCGACTACGCTGAAGTCAAAAGGGAGGTGTTTTTATGTTATAATTATTCTGTACATTCGTCAAAAATGAAAGAAAATAGTATTTATTTTTAACATAATCACGTGCTTCTAAGATGAGTAGTTACTAGAGTAGGCATTTAAGTAAATACAACGTAAAATGATATTATTTTCCCACATTATTAAAATTGAATTTGAATTTTGTGTTAAGATTACTAGATAGAACTTTATTTATCGGTCTTTGTAGTATTCTAGTAGGTACCTATCTATATTTTCTAGATTAATATGGATTAGTGTAGACTTATCCTTATGCTTCTAAACAAGAATCTACAAAGAAGGTAGGTACTTACACTTATACAGGGTTATTGGTAATTATACTAGCAAGCCGTTGATTAAACTAGCAACTTAAAAATTTTCAAAAAAAATATGCGAATTTCCAAAAGTCGTAGAACAAAAGTTGTTTGTTTAGGTGCACAGAAGTAGCCCTCATCAGCTTGTTAGTATAATTACTAATAACCCCATATAAAACAAAACGTACCTACCTACTTATACACGGTGTAACAAAGGGGGGTGGATCATCGGTTGCTGGATTTAACCCCCCTATTTGTTCTGCAATATTTAGTGGTTCAAAAGTTATTTGGGTTGTAGTGAAATTTTAGTCAAAATCAGATTTAACCTGAACTTCGCAATTACAGCCAAACTATCAGGTCTGCAATTCTGCCTTTTTTTCTGAATTAAGTTCAATAATGGACCTCTTGTACCCCAACACCAATCAGAGTCTTAGATTTATAAAACTCAAAATAAAACCATTAAAGTAATATTATTATTTGTTTTCAAAATCTAATGTTTACATTATCTTTGTATGGTTCTAAATAAAATATTTCACATATTATTTTTTTCTGCAACCTATTTTAAAAACTACTGGCTTTCATGAAGAATTAACCCTGAAAGTTTCATTCGGCTAGAGTTAGAGCATCATGTTGAAAAATGTAATTGATAGTCCAAAAACTGAAAATAATCGATATCTCATTAGTATAACACAACGAAAAAATGATTAGCGAAATCGGTTAAGCCGTTCCCGAGATTTGCGCTTAGCAACACATTCATTGATTCATTTTTATATAATAGAATAAGTTTCATGTTATGCAAAGTTATACCGATTTTATTATCCCACACATCCTATCCTACTATCCTATCCTACTAATTATAAATGTGAGAGTTTGTGTGTGTGTGTGTATGTTTGTTACTCCTTCACGCAAAAACTACTAAACCGATTGCGATAAAACTCGGTATAGCTGGAGACCTGAATTAACACATATGCTACTTTTTATCCCGATATTCCCACGGGATCGGGACTTACGCGGGTGAAACCGCGGGGCGTAGCTAGTTATAAATATACGTAGGAAGAAACAAACAATGACAAATATAATTTCATCAAAGAATCGTCTACCGTATAATCAAGTTGACAATTGAAATAATGACATATTATTATGTATGTATCTTTAAGAGGATTACATACCAATTATTATCTGATAAGCCGATTACTATAACGTCCGTCAAGTTCTAGAACGGTTAGTAAATACGGAGTAAAACCTCGTTTTAGACCGACCTTAAAAAAAACAGCCTTTAGACCAAATCCAGAGAAGAGAACTTGTCAACAAGTCTGGAAACAAACTAAACCGCGGGTTTCATCGCAATGTTTTCCTTCACCGTAAGAGCAGTGTCAATTACCGCACACACATTTTTCGCACAAAAAAAAACCGTTTGTGCACGTCCTGCCTGGATTCAAACCCATGACCTTTGGAATTTAAATCGGGATATTTACCACTACACTAACACCTTCCCATAAGTTAACCTAAGACTTTTAAGGCATTTCAACAATTCAAATAAGAAGAAATACCTACCAGCCTAGTTTACAATGAAGTAATTACACAAAATAAAGAATATTACAAACATACAAAGATAGGCGCCAAAAACATAGCCCTTTCCTTGCAGATATTCAGAGGTAAAAAGAGCTATTTATTGACGTGATAACGTCTATTAACAAAAAAGTGTCTGACGAAATATCGTGTGACGTCATGCGTCCCGTTCCCGATGAGTGACATCATGCGTCATGGTAACATTAGGAAACGAAGTATTTAATAACAATATGGCTCATCTGTGCTTGTGTTATGGTGACGAGTGATGAATAGAAGACTTATAAAAAGGAAAAAAAAATATAAAGGAAAAAAAACTTCTAAATATAAATAACAAAAAAAAACTTAATTTTTCATCGTTTTCTTATGATGTTATCACATAAAATGATCGTCCGTAAACCGGCTTTACGAACCATTTTTTTTGTATAGATGGATAAGTACGCGATTTATAAAAGAATAAAAAAATATATATATATAACCCTCTTAAAGACCTCTAGAATCATACGAATGTTATTATTAGATATCGAAACAGAGAATGACTTGATGTTTTAAGATAATTAGGTAAGTAACATATCAAGCCCGATGACATCAGAGATACAGCGAAGAACTTGACAACTGGATGGAAAATAGGGAGCAATAAATAAAAAACTTGAAGAATAAAAAATAAACTTGAGAGGTATCAAGGGACACCCGGATGGAACGAAGTTTCTTCCGATGAATTAGTGAAGGAATTGTAATAAAATCAAAAAGTGTCGTTACAACTTTTGGTCTTAATTTTTTCCGTCTAGCCCCCTTTTGCAACTCGCCATAATGAAATTCGTTTCAATAAATATTGCAGGACATTCCTAACATCCCCATCTAGCCCTAAGCTAAGTTTATCTATTTGATTGGGTTTGGCACGATAGCCTTATAGACAAGCTTCCATCATACGGTCTGCCAACTGGTTTATGTCCCTAGATTTCGGATTTCCTGGGGGTACGGTCACTGCTAGTAGTCATTGATGGCTGCGCATCTGATCAAATGGCTATTAAGAATTAGAAATCGCCTTATTGGCTATTTGAAATCGCTTTAAGCGATAAGGTCGCCTGTTTGTACAAACTCTTAACTTCAGCACCTACATTGAGTCCAAAGCCCAACTAGCCTCAAAAAAGCTTGGTGTTCTGGCGAAGGTGAGACGGTACTTCAAATCGGGACAGTTGCTCAACTTGTACCAAGCACAAGTCCGCTCGTGTATGGAGTACTGTTCTCACCTCTGGGACGGTTCGGCGAAGTATCAGGTGGGGGCGTTGGAGTCAATTGAGAGGAGAGCCGGACTCATGGGTGACGATAAGCTTGCCAACAAAAGGCTTCAGAGCCTGGTGGCGAGCTTGTCGGTCTTTTATCGGATGTGCAACAGAACTTTACGACCTAATCATGACATCTCCATTCTTTCGTCATACAACCAGGCAGACTGGTCTGCGGCACCGATTCATGGTGGACATACCAGAAGTTCGCACTAAGCGCTTTGCTTCGTCATTCCTTATTCTTACTGCAAGGGAATGGAATCGGTTGCCTACGTCTGTCTTTCCAGACGTGTACAATCTGAGGGTCTTCAAGTCACGAGTGAATAGGTATCTTCTAGGAAGGAGTGTTACATCTTAGGCGGCATCGTTGCCAACCATCAGGCAGGTGTAATAGTGGTCAAACGCTGACCTATCATATGTAAAAAAAGGTCTTCTATTGAACTTGTTTAAACAAAGGCGAAGGACCTGATAGTTTGGCGTTAATTGCGAAGTACAGGCTGAAATCTGATTTTGACCAAAATTTCACTTTAGTCTAAATAACTTTTGAACCACTAAATATTGCAGAAAACACAGGGGAATCGATAGGTACTGAGATCCTTCACCTCCCAGCAATCGGTGATCCACCCCCCTTGTTACACCGTGTATAATGCTTAGTTGTTGTTTGTTTTTGTGTTTTATTTGCCTAATAAATTCGATGGTTTTATGTATTTTTGTCAGAAACGAGGAAATAAGTAATTATTTAGGGCCTATTGTTTAGGGCTTAGTTTGATTTATTCATTACTATAAAAAAGAGATAAAAAAAAAACAAAATAAAATCATAAATATGGAAAATACCAAAAACAAAATTAATTTAAAAAAAACTTGAGAGATGTCAAGGGACACCCGGATGGAACGAAGTTTCTTTAGATTAATAAGTGAAGGAATTGTAATAAAATCGAAAGTGTCGTTACAACTATTGGTCTTATTTTTTTCTGTCTAGCCCTCTTTCGACACGGCACGATAAGGAACTTCGTTCCAAAAACAAAACAAAGCAAATAGAAATACCTAAATATTCTTCAGTTGAAATGTGTTTTGTCATTTTCACACTTTGAGATGACAGCTGATGTGCGAAATTGACAAGACACATTTTAACCAACGAAGGCTTAATGCTTAGAGTTTATCGGGGTCAGCAAAAGCTGTATCCAAACACGAATTATCAGTTTATGAAATTAAAGTCCGTTTGATTTTCGGTTACCTTTGCAATAAAAAACTACCGAAAACTAATTTTTACTATTGGATAGCTCCATCTTCGGAAAGATTTTATCATCAAAAAGTAGAACCCATACATAATAATAATATTTTGGTTTTGTCTATGGTAGATAACCATGGGCTTGGGACCATTATTTATCCCAATTTTCCTACAGGACAGGGACTAACGCGTAGGGTAGGTCTCCGAGCGACCCGCATCTCCAAGCGACCAATCTCCGAGGTTCACACTTTGACGGATTCGAAACTGAAACGAAAGACGATCGAATAAAAAATAAAACACGATCGAAATAAAAGCAAAATTTAAAACCATACGCCAACGACTTTGGTACACAGCCTACTAAATAGTTACTACCGGCACCGGTCGCCTTCGTTGGTGAAAATTGTTGATTGTTAAGAATGTGTTAAGTTTTTCTCAAAAGTGCTGAGATGGAATTGTAGAAGAGATATTTACCGACATTTTGGTGTGACTTTGAGCCAAAAATTCCCTATGATTTTTAACCTATCCTAAAATTAAGAATTAAAATTAGTCTAGCTTTGAAATGACAAGGGATTTTCATCTCAAATAACCACAAAATATCGGTAAAGATTTCACCTACAATTCCGTTTCAGCACTTTTGAGAAAAACAAAACACATTTGTTACAATCAACAATGTTAGTTGTAAGCGACGGGTATTTCTGGCGCGTTGCGTTTGGCAGCTGAAATAGCCTAAAGACGATTTCTCTCCGTAAAAAAGTACGTCACTATTTCTAAATATAAAGGCAAGTACCATCAATTTAATGATGTGAACAAATTCAGAACAGAATTGTAATTTAAAATAAAATATAATTAGGTATTAGGTACAATAAAAAAATCGTTAAGTTTGTTTTTCTTGTAATTGTTAGATATAATTAGGTACATATATACTTATTATTATTATTTAGTACTATTTCTTACTCATAATAAGTCTTATTAATTAAGTAATTACCCACTTAGCTAAGGTCCATTACATCTAGCTTTTGCCCGTGACTTTGTCCGCGTAAAAGTCGAAAATGGACCAAGGAATCACGTTGTCCCATACAAACTTTGCTCCCCTTTTTCACCCCCTTAGGAGTAAAATTTTGATAAATCCTTTCTTATCGGATGCCTACGTCACACAAAGAACACACCCTCCAAGTTTCAGGTCTCTACGATCAGCGGTTTAGGCTATGCGTTGATCCGTCAGTCAGTCAGGACAAAGAATTTTATATGTATAGATAAATATTGCAGGCATTGCTCACAGTGCCATCTAACCCCTGACTATGCAACTAGCCTTGTGTTATGGTGGTCAGATAACCTATAAAATACTTATACAATGTATTTTAGCGAAGGGGTTTTATACGAAAGAGGGTTGTTCTAGACGTCTAGGCGAACAACTTTTATTCTACGACTTTTGGAAATTCGAACTTTTATTTCGATAATTCTAAGGGAATTTTAACTTGAACATCAACTGTTTTAAACAAAAACTTCGAACGAAATGTTCGATTTTCAAAAAGTTGTTCACCTAGACATCTAGAAAACCCCCTTTTGTATTAAAACCCCTTCGCTGAAACAAATTGTGTAAAGAAAGTTTTAGATACTTAGCTGAAATTAAATTCAGGTAGATTACTACATTAAATTAAAAGCAGAATACCCTGTGAAATCCTTGAGAATGGATTTTCTCGTAGAATCCTCTTAATCCTAAGATTGCCTGGAAGTGACCACTTTCAACGGGAAGATCGCCTATTGTCGCACTCTATGTTTTGGTTTGATTTTTATGGTTCCCTACCCAAAGGGTAAAAACGGGACCCTTTTACTAAGATTGTTGTCTGTCACCAGGCTGTATCTCATAAACTGTGATAGCTAGACAGTTGAAATTTTCAAAGATGTATTTCTGTTGCCGCTATAACAACAAATACTAGAAACAGAATTAATGATACGGAGCTCTTCGTGGGCGAGTCCGACTCGCACTTGGCCGGTTTATACTTTTTTTTATTTATCTTTGTGTTGCAATAAAGCGTTCTTTATGTCTATCTTTATCTCTATGATGGTTTACAATAATATACATAGGCCCAATGTGATACGGAGCCTTTCATGCTCGATTCCGACTCGCATTTGGCCAGTTTATACTTTTTTTTTATCTTTGTGTTGCAATAAAGCGTTCTTTAAATCTATCTTTATCTCTATGATGGGTTACAATAATATACATAGGCCCAATGTGATTCGGAGCCCTTCATGCGCGATTCCGACTCGCATTTGGCCAGTTTATACTTTTTTATTTATCTTTGTGTTGCAATAAAGCGTTCTTTATATCAATCTTTATCTATATGATGGTTTACAATAATATAAACAGGCCCAATATGTACCTAGGCCTTAAGCGCCCGATTTATTCATATATTCACATTACCTAGTTAGTATTCAATTTGCTACCATCTTGAGACAAAAAGAGAATACTAACAAATAAAATAAATAACCTTGAAAATACAATAACAGGTTACAGGCTCATATATGCAAAACTTATGGCGAGCCGCCCGCTGGCAGTTCAGCTCTTGAATCTTAACAATGCTATGGTTTTTGTTAAGCTGATTACAAAAACATTTTTTAAGACGTTTTTATGTGTTCTTTGTACAAAATACAAAATGCATCCAAAAGAATGAAAAATGTTGACTTTGACTTGGATAGAACTTATGGGAAGAACTGTTTTTTTCGAATAACTAATTTTTGAATTAAACTGTTAAACACCTTGTAACATATATTAATATGGCACATTTTTAAAGTACTTACCTACGTACTTACTTAGCCCAACAAAAGACAATCTAAAGGAAAGCAGAAATCAATTTTTTTAGTCTTTTGATTTTAATTTAACCATCTTTTGTTTCTGTTTCGATTGTATATAGATCGGCTTTAGTTTCTGTTTTGACAAGCCACGGTAATAATTTCACACGTACAATCAACGGTCAAAAGTCTATTTAAATATTATAACAACGTAACCTGTGGATCGAACCCACGTCGGTTGGTGTAGCGGGTGGCGGCTTTACCACTCGGCCAACTTAAGACATAGCTAACATGTTGAAAATAATAATCACATTGAGTACTTTTATTTCAAGTATTTATGTTTTGTGCAACGTCAATTAGAAGAAGGCCGTAAGTCCAGTACTTGTTTATAGTGTTATTGTAGCAAACTGATACTGTACTTATGACGCATACTGTACAAATAGATACAATAGTCAACTGTATTTCTATCTCTACACTACCGTAGAATTATGTTTTTCAATAAGTTTAAATTGGGAAAATAGGATGAATTTCAGGGCTGAATTGGGACTAAATCGTTCAAACTCACACGACCGTGATTTTTACGTTCGTCATACAAAAACCAGTCAATAATTTCACAAATTATAACCTAAATTCTAAGCTGTTCTTTAATTTCAAGACCTCTTGTACTTATTTAGTTGACACTGATAATCAAACTAGTTAAAAATTTTGCTACCATGAGTCACAGACCCTGTTTAAAAAGTTATCTTTGCAGAGGATATAGGACAGACGGTAAAATAAACTGTTTTAGTACTTAGTTATCTAATTTATAAAATTTAGTATTAATTTTGGAACATTAATAAAAAATATCGTTTCCGTTTGTTATATTTAATATTAAAAACTTAAAATTTGAGGTTATTTGTAAATTAATTGCAAAGGGGCATGCCCACTCTCCCTTGTAAAATATGCTGTCACTGCACACACTTCAAACTTAATGCTAATGATTCTAGGGTATGTTAGTAATAAGAGGGTTATGAAGTTAGGTATAAAAAAAGTTTTCAGTAACAAGAAAAAACAATTTTTATTTTTACAAAGAAATAGCTTCACATCAGTATATGGAACTACAACTTAAATAGTTTAATGTAATCAACGATTATAAAAATAAACGATTAAATATCATCATTACCTAAACCAACAGTTAATCAATGAATAATAATTAATCATCGTAAACTATTAAAACATTATCGAAAAATTGAGCCGGAGGTGAAATATCTGGTTGGTGCCGCATCCACCTTAGATACCATATCACAGTCATAACGTGGGCACAGCATCCCACTGTTCGACGACCAACAATGCTGCTCGGTTTCCGGATTGAATGACTTCTGATTGCACCGAAGGTGATGTAGCTGACGTAGATCTCCGTTCATCAGCCAATCTTGTTGCTGCTCTGTCAGTTCATTGCCACCAAGTATGACATAAAATCACTGATCTTGGCAACTGAAAAAAGGAAAATGTTAGGAAAAGACATAATAATATTACCTATTGTTTCTACAGCCTGCCTGATAATATGATAATAAATGCTGGGAACTTTTACTTTGAAATAATAAAATAGGTTGCAAATATGCTTATCTATAAACAAATCTAAGTGTAATTATTAGCAACATTGTAATGTGATTAACCAAATCAACAAATATTTTCAATGGGTTATAGTATGAATTATGGTATAAAACATATTATTACAGGTTTTGATAAATGATTGAAACATATGGACATGAACAAGATAGATAATCAATAATTCAGAATTCTATAGCTTATAATAGCTTACCTCTCGTGGCTTTGACTTTTTGACTTGCAATCATATTTCTTATGCGTTCCTCACGTGGAGTATCAGACCGCAATGTGTGTAATCTGCCTCTTACAAGAGATCTACCACAGCTGTTGCACACACGTCTATAATTAACAGCAGGTGCTGGTGTATTTTGTGGTTCTTGGGTTGTGCTGGTGGTGAAGACCGTAGGTTGGGAAATAGGTACTTGGGCATTCATGCTGGGGTCGTTAGATTTAGCAGATATTGTATCCAAGTTCGCGCTGAGGTTGTCGTATGAAGCTGGAGCGGTATCCATATTCGGGCCGTGGTCATCGAGATTAGAAGAAGTATCGGAGTCCATTTTATAAGCTTTTAGTCAACAAACAAACAACAAAAGTATGCGAGAAAATCAAACTAAACCAAACGAAACAGCTTTTTTGTGATTGACGTGAGTACATGACGTGAGTGACATACTACGTGCACTAAAGAGTATCTAAATACGACGTGCACGGTCATAGGGATTGGGATATTGACCATAGACTATTATTCGAAGTATCTGTTTTAAATAATCGATTACTTATAATCGTTCCAGTGAATCGAACTTCAATATATTTGTTATGGAAATAATTATTAAGAAATATATACCTACCTATTTACTTCTGAAAATCAGATAGTATGTCAGAGGAAGTAATCTTATCTTCTATTTATTATGTATATACATATAAAATGCTTTGTCCTGACTGACTGACTGACTGACAGATCAACGCACAGCCTAAACCGCCGTTCTTTGTATGACGTAGGCATCCGATAAAAAAGGGTTTTTCGTTATTCTACCCCTAAGGGGGTAAAAAACGGAGGCCAAGTTTGTATGGGACAACGCGGAGGACGCGGGCAAAAGCTAGTTAGGTGTTAAAAATGTATTAACTGTACCCAAGAGGGCACGCGTCTCATGTTTGTTTTATGTTGCTGCGCGCTGTGTGACGTCATTGTTGACATGTCACTTTTTTGTGAATGGTGTTCCATCAATTTATTAGACGTTATCACGTCAAAGAACAAAATCAAAAACGGGGAGCAATTACACAATTAGATATTATTATGGCGATAGCGAGAGCTCGAGTGAAACTCTTGAATGTTCCTCTTTGTCCATCGGAAGTCGTTTGGTCATAGGTATTTAATAAGGCATTACTCTATCTCTACTTAGTCTAGGTCGAACGGACAGTAAGCAGCGAAATGGCGCCGTAGCGTAGGTATACCTGCGTACAAATACTTAATCGTAATGGTTTCGTACTTCTGAAATCAGTGACAGATTCTTCGTGAAAAACACAGCTAAACAAATAGATTGTTTTATTTATGGTCAATTATCAGTAATCGATTGTGGATTATGGACAGTAAAAGAAAATGGTAACAACACTAGCATTTGCAACTTGTTTATCGAGGTACAATGAGGTGTATGTAGGCTATTTCATTTCCTGTCGTTTTCATATTCATTATTTTAAAATATTGTAAAATACTTTTCGTGTTAATCGATTGATACGTTGATTAACGAAAAAATATAACATATTTTTTGAATAAACGCAATTTTTTGTGCAATCAAAAGCATTATATGGGCGGGCCCCTTTATTAATTGGTTGCTATATTAATCTATTAATAGGTAGGTTAGATAATAACGTCGTCAAAAGGAAAAATCCTAGAGCGGTGTTGGCCTAGTAGTAGATACCTCGACTGTCATTCCGAAGGTCGTATGTTCAAATCTGGGCACGCCGTGCATCAATCGATTTTTCTTATGAAAAAATTATATACTTACGCTAATTGACATTGGTGAGTGAAGCAAAACATCGTGTTGAAACCCTCGGCTTAGTTGGCTCAAGAAGTATTGACGAGTTGTTTCATCTGGACACGGTCGACTAAGCTGAGTGGGTAGTATAGATGGTGGGCAAGCCTCCTCCATCCTCAAGCAAAAAGGTCCCAACTAAAGAGATCTAGTTACAAAAAAGCCCATAAACAAGTACAACGGAAAGATCATAAAGTTAATCCTACCTTAATGTCTCATAATAACTAAATAATAATATTTATAAACATAATAAATAAATAATAATAATATTTATTTATTATATTTATGGGGCATTAAGGAAACTATAACATAGGATATTGCAGAACAATGCAAACAGCACCACCTAGCTCTAAGTTAAGCAATTAAGCTTGTGCTATGGTGGTCAGACAACAATAAAATACTTATAAACTTTTAAGTAAATAAATACTTCATATACATATACATAAACGCCCAGACCACAGCAAACATTTATTTACAGAAACAAATATTATAATATCTGTACACAAATATTTATTTGACTTCGGGAATCGAACCTACAACTTTCTGTTATCATAGTAGGTAATTATTTTAAACTTTGACTTTATCAAAAACCTTCAAAAAATAGGGGGGACATCAAAGGACGCGAATGATGATAGAAAGGCGACAGTGGAACAAAAAACGTGTGGCACTCGCGGACTGCCGCGGTATAGCTATTGTATCGTGCGAGCTTCATACAGTCGTACCATATACATACACGTTAAGCGAACGCTCGGCCGAGTTACATGGTGAGCGACGTGGGAGGTGTTAGGTTTTATTTTCGTTACGGAATTTCTTGATTCGATCGCCGCGCTCAAAGCCCGCGATTAACGCTATGCAAAACTTGTCGCTTATTATACTGTCATCGCTAAGTATAAACTCACAAGAATTTCACGTCTGAATGAACCTAAGTTTTAAGTCAAGAAGTATTTTCCGGAAAATCATCGCTTCGTAATAAATTGTTTGTGACATAAACCAAAAGTTCTAACTTTTAACCAAGTTTCGGTTTCAACAATCCACGGCGCGATGAACACAGGAAACTTTCAATATTTATTAATCCCAGGATCAATTTCAAACTTGTTGATGAATTTAAGAGGTCGCTTTACGACTTTGACGTGACCAAAGGCGGGAAATTGTTTGATTATGGTTTTAAATGTCTCATGTTTTTTGCATAGTAAATAGTAAACCTCATGAACTAGTAGGACATGAGTATTATTTACTCATGTGCTAGTAGTAAGGTACCTGCGGCTAATATGGGCCACTAACACATTTTTTTTAAACCTTGATATTAGAAACAAAATAAACAAATCATTTTTTTTTTTCAGATTGACAATTGATCAGATGTAGTTTTGGCGGGAACGAGTTAACAACATGTCGTGCTGCAGTTTTATTTTCATGAAACTTAGTTGTAACCCGAGTTGAATTGTATAATTCTGGTGGAATGTTATTCAATTTAGTTCTGTGAAAGTGTACAAGTGTAGTGAAAGTAAAAATCAGTGTCAAGCATGAAGTTTTCTCGTTGCCTCCAAATCTCCTATTAAGGTTATGGTAAACTTGCCACCGCTTTACTATAGCCCCTGACTTGACGGCTTTGACTGTTTTGAAACACTTTAGGCCCGATTTATGAAAAATCGGGTCATAATTTGATGCAAAATATAACTTGGCACTGGCTAAATGCACAAGGCGTGCGAAGCCATAATTAATAGAAAAATAAATTGAGCGGATGTCATTTTTCATAGGAAAAATCCAGTAGCGAGCAATAAGGGGCACCTTAAACTAGAAAATTGAAAAGTTCGTCAACGAACTTTATCTCTTTCGATATGCCATTTCAATCAAATTTCCGTTATCTTAGTTATCTCGAGTGGAACCGGATTCCGCGACAATATTCCCTAATTAAATTTTCAAGAGGTACTTTACCCTTTCCTATATAAACGGCCAAAATTGATAGGAAATTTATTAACAGAATCAACAACTCGCCCAGTAAAAATAACTTAACAGTTCGAAATGAAAGCATTTATCGTATTGTTATGTGTAATTAGTTTAGTTTATTGTAAAAGTTTTGGGCACCCTCGAACCGAGCGTAAGTCTAAAAATTTGTTTTCTTTAAATATTTATGTTGGGTATTTTTGTTTTTGACTTGTTTGTTTTAATTTTCTCGCTGATACATAAGTCAACCCAGACTTTTTATTGGATACTTTTTTATGGGTGAAAACAGACAACTTTTTGATCGGTTGATTATTTTATTCATGTGGACATGGAACATGTGGCATGTGGGGGAGTTATCGAGAGTGCACGAGAGGAGCCTCCCCGAGCGATAAACTTGGCTACCAAACTAGCACATGAACATCCGGCGCACCCTGGACACTTCACTCCAAGACCCCCACAGAGGGCCATTTGTGTGACGCTTTTCAGAGTCACACAAATGGCTCTTCTCAAAGCCAAAATTATTTAATAATTTTTGTTCGTCAAATTATCTAATAATTTTTGTTCGATAAATTGATGAATTAGAAGACTTTAAACTTCTCCTAAAGCAGGTGACTAGAATCTTGCTTGTGTTAAAAACATTCTTATAACAGCCGTTTTGGAGCTCTACGGTGGGTCTGCAATTATACAGCCGACCGTACATTAATGAGCAATAGTGTATCGGACTATCGTGATAACCTAATGAATCTTTTCCTGTTTATTTATTATTTATTATAAGTATAGATTATAGAAGCCGTCAAGACATTAATAATTATACCCAACTAGCTTTTGCCCACGACTTCGTCCGCGTAGGGTTTGAATTTTCAAAATCTTTTCTTAGCGGATGCGGATGGAAGTTATTCATCACATAACATCTTTTAAGGTGAAAGGGTACCGGTGCTTTCTCCATACAAACGTAGTCGACTGTTTCCTCCCTGGATAATGACACTAGCACAAATATTTTGTGCCATAAAACCTATAACTGTCATGACTATGCCCCTATGTTTTGGTTTTTTTCAGGTTCTAATTATCATAGAAATTAAGATTAATACACACAAACATAGGGGCATATATGTAGTCATGGTAGTTATAAGTTTTATGCAACAAAAATATTTGCTCTAGTGTCATTATCCAGGGAGAAAGTCAAAATCAAAGTCAAAAAAATTTATTCCTTTGGATGCTTAATACAATTGTACATAGACCATATGGAAACGTCTTAAAAACTAAGTTAGGATGCGTGCCTTCGGAACGCGCCCACCAATGAGAAGAAGGCACAAGAAACTCATGGGGTTTTTTTATGTGATCACGCTCACAAAGGTCAATATTATAAATATTTGAAAGTATTATTTGAAATGGAGCAACTAAAGTCTCGTCCATGGGTTGTTATCATTTAGGTAAGACGAAGTACCTATTCCTTACTGCACAATTTATGCTTTATAAAAGTTTTGAACCTGGTAATGGTTTTGAAAACAGTCGACTACGTTTGTATGGAGAGCCCCCGGTACCCTTTCCTCTTAACGGCTCCCCTTACGGATCCCCTACCATCAACGGACCTCCTGTCAAGAACTATCTCACACATATCGTCCATGTCAAATTTTACCCCGATCTGTCTATTGGTTTGAGGTTGGTGCGTTGATATATTAGATTTGTTAGTCAGGACTTTATTTAATACTAGCTGCGCCCTGCGGTTTCACCCGCATAAGTCCCGATCCCGTGAGAATATCAAAATAAAAAGTAGCCTAAACCTTCCTCGATAAATAGACTATCCAGAATTTTTCAATTCGAACCAATAGTTCCTGAGATTTACACATAAGCATTCAAAAATGAATAATTATCCCCGTTTTTTTCCACATTTGCCACTGATTCATTGCTCCTATAATTGGTCGCAGCGTGATGTTATATAGCCTAAAGCCTTCCTCGATAAATGGACTAACCAACACTAAAATATTTTTTCAATTCGAGCTAGAAGTTTCTGAGATTATCGCGTTCAAACAAACAAACTTTTCAGCTTTATAATATATAGCTGTATCCTGCCACGCTTTGCTGTGGCACATGTCGCGGATATGTGACTGATGCAAAAATTAGATAAAAACAATCCTTGATGCGGATTATATATCATTCTAAAATTTCAGCTCGATCGGTGCAGAACTTTTTGAGTTTTTGAAGCGTACACAAACCAACATAACATTTTTTTATATATATAAGTATAGATTAACAGATTAATATTCAATTTCAGTGCCTTACAATACGTGCATTAACATGTGGGATGAAGGATGCATCAATGGACCGCTGACCGGAGCTGGTAATATACCTTGAAATAAAATAAAAAATAAATAAATATAAATATTGCAGGACATTTCACACATCGCCATCTAGCCCCAAGCTAAGTAACTACACTTGTGTTATGGGTGCTAAACAACGGATTTACTACTTTTATACTTTTCTTTTGTAAATACTTATATACTTATAATACATAGAAACAACCAGACCCCAGACAAATATCTAAGCATAAATTTGACATTTCGATGCGACTCCAGCATATGCACCCTCAGCGTATAGCCCAGATTCCTCAACGATGTCCTCCCCGACGGTGTAGTGCAGGCGAGAGATGTACACCGCAGCAAGAACTCCCAAACTTGAATCAGTCGGGGCTGTACCGCAGCGATTCATGATAGGTCTTGGTCGCCGCTTCTTTTGTGTTGACAAAACCTTCATTATCGTCATCATTAGGAACCTTTGGCTTCGGAACGACAGCGGCGCTCGAGGTGACTGGGGCCGCATAATGTTGTAGTTTCTTATATAAATGTTTATTATTTAAGGTGGCGATGATAACTACTTGGGCGGCGGTGGTTTCAACCCTGGGAAGCGGTGCATCAACATGTGGGATGAAGGATGCATCAACGACCAACTCACTGGAGCAGGTAACATTTATTATAACTACCTGTTTTTTTGCCCACGTTTATACAATGATCCTTGTGATAATATAGATAGACTAGCTTTTGCCTGCGACTTCGTACGCGTAGAAGTCGCAAATGGTTGTAATAGGATTGGACCAAAAAATCACGTTGTCCCATAATAACTTTGCCCCCCTTTTTACCCCCATAGGGGTTATATTATAGAATTTTGGAAAATCCTTTCTTATCGGTGTCTACGATCAGCGGTTTAGGCTGTGCGTTGATCCGTCAGTCAGTCAGGACAAAGAATTTGATATGTATAAATAGAAGATAGATAAAATATTTATTCAGTACAAAGGAACAAAAAAACACAATGTAGAAATAACAGTAAAACGTTACATAAGTAAGTAGTAATACCTACCTTAAACAAAGGTTATAAAAACGAAAATAAAACAAACCGAAGAATACATTATTTAAAAAAAACAAGGCCAAAGTTTTTTAGTAAGTACAGTCGGCGACAAAAGTGGAGGCCCACCGTATACCCATTTTTTGTACGCGTGTGAGAAGTTATTTTTCTGGTCTTCCGGTAAAACCCTGAGGTCTTTCAGAGTCACAAAGCAATAGCAGAACCTATTATGTGTTTCCCCATACAAAAATTGTGTATAAGCTACGTAGATAAATAAAAAGTAAATAAAAAATACTAAATATTTCATTAACTGGCAGACAGATGGCGCCATATTAAAAATGTATGAAGAAACATGTGATAGAATACGAAAAAATTTTTGGTTAATAAACGTGAGATAACTAACACTTCGAAAGCTTTAGTCATATCAAGCATAATAATTAACAATTACTGAATCGTTATTTAAAAAATTAAAACTTTAAAATATGCACCTGCTACCCTCAGTCCTTTGCTGACTTTACTAAATACAACATCTCTCGTCAGTTTCTTTAATGTATGTTTATGTGTTTCGACAATTTTCGTTAATTGGACAGTTACCTATTGTAGATAGATAGATAGATAGATAACTTTATTTGTACAACACAGGAAAAAACAGAACACTATATACACAAAGCGAAGTAACAGCTACTTATAAAGCATAAGTTGCACAAATGGGCGGCCTTATCGCTGAAAGCGATTTCTTCCAGGCAACCTTTGGATGGAAAAGAACTGATTCAGCCTACAGTGATTGTTACAAACTGATTGTACCTACAGTGTCGTAGAAAAATTATGTAGTTGACCAAATCTTTAGCCTCAATCGAATCAGACGATGGGCCCTGCTAGCTAGGTATACAGCGTTAAAGGTCGTCCAATCGCCGGTGTTCTATCAATCGAACCACGGGCATTTCAAACTGTCCGCAGTTCTAATAACCACGGGTAAATCAAACTGTTCGCATCAATCAATTTTTTTTTTTCAATTTCTATAGTCTTTATTAATAATAATATGCTTGAAGTAATAAGTTACAATTCCAGTGTACGTTAGAAAATTCCTAGATGTAAACATCCTAAAATTAAAAACATTTGGAAAGCTAGTTCGCTTTTTTGATGTATGAAACATCTATAGCCGCACGTAAAACCGATTTCTGGCGTGGCGACGCATGCCTTTTTTAGTGGACTTTTTTAACTTAAATATTAACCTATAACTTAATAAATACCTACTATTTTTACGATTATCATGCAAGCTTTAGTTTAGCATTGCTTTTTTTTTTCTTTTTTTTTTCTTTTATTATGGCTTCGCACGTGTGCATTTAGCCAGTGTCAAGTTATATTTTGCATCAAATTATGACCCGATTTTTCATAAATCGGGCCTAAAGTGTTTCAATACAGTCAAAGTCGTCATAGTCCGTCAAGTCAGGGGCTATAGTAAAGCGGTGGCAAGTTTACCATAACCTTAATAGGAGATTTGGAGGCAACGAGAAAACTGCATGTTTGACACTGATTTTTACTTTCACTACACTTGTGCACTTTCACAGAACTAAATTGAATAACATTCCACCAGAATTATACAATTCAACTCGGGTTACATCTAAGTTTCATGAAAATAAAACTGCAGCACGACATGTTGTTAACTCGTTCCCGCCAAAAACCTAGCATTGCATTTATTAAGTTCTATCAATCGAACCACAGACAAATCAAACTGTCCACAGTTCTATCAAGCGGACCACAGACAACGCGTTTATTGGTCGATACATGGTCGATACCTTCCACCCTATGATTCCTCTATGCTTCCTCTATGCTTCCACCATATACTTAGCTACGTTGATACAGACATCTCAAGTTGAGACGAGTTTGTTTACGAGTTACCTAATCTGAATATTTTAGGTGGTGATGACAATTACCTTGGCGGCGGAGGCTTCAACCCTGGAAAACGGTCCCTTCAGGACTTCATCAAGAAACTTCAATACAATCGACACAACCTAAACTTATTGATGTGAAAACTTTACAATTTTTAAATTGAAGATTGCAAACTATGTAATAAAAAGGTGAAGGTTTAACAACTATTTTTTCTAACTGTGATTTATTAACTTAGATCTTCTTCGTTTTATGTCTGATATTAGTTGAGTTTTAGTTGTCATTTTCTATTGTTCTTTTTTGTTTTCTTCGACTTATCTAATTACTTAGTTAAAATAATCGATTATGCTTTTCAATAAATCTTATTTGTGAATTACTTATAATAACTTTTTATTCATCTCTTAATGTCACCTATAAGCACTTGCTTAATACCCAGGGAGAAAATTGCAAACCCCCATCACTAAGTTAAATGTTTACCTACCCAGAGAAAAAAATATTTTAAAGCAATAAATTATCCCCTCCCTATAGACGCTAGACAATAATTTCTTGATTTTAACCGACTTCAAAAAAAGGAGGAGGTTCTCAATTCGGTTGTATGTATTTTTTTATGGAAGATCTTAGTCAATGTTCTTGAAAATAATAAGCAGTTTCTTAAGTTAATAAATATTTCAGTTAATAATTTTTTATCGAATATTATTGCTATAAATTAAAAATACCGCTTATTTTTTTTTACTAAAACCAATAAAATAATTCTCTAGAGTCTATAGGAGAGTAACTATTATTTATTGCCTTATCAAAACTCTGTGTAAGTACATAATTTACTTGAAGAAAGATGTCTACTACAATGTATAGTAAAAACAATGTATCCGAGGTAAATTGGAATAAAGAGCAGGCTAGATATGTGTTACTCCAGGTCTCAAACTATCTTATGAAACCGAGTTTCATGGAAAACAGTCCATAAATTTGGGTTCTAAAAGTAACAATCACACATACATACACCAAGGCATTAATTCAGCGCTGTTCAACAATTATACCGACCTGATGATCTTCGAACAATGTACGACAATGCAGGGAAACAATTGAAGATTCTGCCTAAACTTTTGAGATATTAATTATTTACATATACCTACTTTTCGGAAGGTATCTACTAAATACTGCCGAACGTAATACTTTAAGGCTATTTATTCTGCCATACACAACGCGCCAGAAATACCCGTCGCTTACAACTAACATTGTTGATTGTAACGAATGTGTTTTGTTTTTCTCAAAAGTGCTGAGATGGAATTGTAGGTGAGATCTTTACCGATATTTTGGGGTAATTTAAGACGAAAATCCCTTGTCATTTCAAAGCTAGACTAGTTTTAACTTTAATTTTAGGATAGCTTCAAAACTTAAGGAAATTTTGGACTCAAAGTCACACCAAAATGTCGGTAAAAATCGCACCTACAATTCCATCTCAGCACTTTTGAGAAAAACAAAACACATTCGTAACAATCAACAATTTTCACCAAGGAAGGCGACCGGTGCCAGTAGTAACTATTTAGTAGGCTGTGTACTAAGGTCGTTGGCGTATGGACCCCCGTGACTGCTAGGTGTACAGACTTCCCCCCCCCCCCCGTGGATTCCCGCCTTGTCGTGGCGGGGGGGCTTAGTAACCGTGGCCTTGCCAACCACGGTGAAGCCAAGAGGAACCCAGGGCCAAGCCAGGCTGGAGGAGCTGGCTAGCCGGAGAAGGACCGCTCCACCCCTTCCCCGCAAAGGTATGAGCGGTACGGTAGGTCGCTGTGCTGTATGGGCGGTACTGCGACTGAGGCGGGTTGCGGTGTAGTATGGGCTGCACCGCAACTGAGGACTAAGGGCTACGGCGAGAGAGGGTTGCCGGTATTGCGGTGAGCCGTTTCCCCTACCTTCCGTGGCCGCCACCGTTAGATGGCGGACGCGGTGGGGTCGAAAAAAAAAAGGGTGTACAGACTTCACCCAACCCTACACATAGTAGGACTAGATAGGTGGGTACCTATATTGATAAATTCCCAATATAAAGTAGACTACACAGAGCAAGCGCGGCAACAAACTGTGCACCTGTGACATGACAAATCACACTATAATCGTGTAACATCAATAGTCTATCGATGTAGCGGTGTTGTGTGCTCTCTATAAATCCACATGAAGATCTAACAACTAGCAGCGCTCCACGATTTCCCTCTCGTAACTCCCGATCCCGTGGGAATATCGGGATAAAAAGCAGCCTATATTATTCCCAATTAATCAATGTATCCTCGAGGAGGCTCACAGCTAAGTGACGCTCGCTGATCGTTTACGGTCGTGCGGATTAAGCGACGCCTGGCGTGGTCATTGCTTCGATGTGTGGCCAATTAGTAGTGTGGCAAAAATGTGTTTTCGTGAGCCCCTCCGTGCTTTGGAAGGCACGTTAAGCTGTTGAATGAATGTATCCTCATACCAAGTTTCATCAAAATAGGTCTAGTAGTTTCGGAGTCTATTCGTTACAAACAAAAAAATCTTTCCTCTTTATTATAATATTAATATGTAGATTAGACTACATCTACACTTCCACATATCATACACTTACATAATAAAGAGGAAAGATTTTTTGTTTGTATTAATAGGCTTCGAAACTACAGAACCGATTTTGATGAAACTTGGTATGAAGATAACATTGATTGATATTTTAAAGTATGTCCACTGATTACGTAGATACACGAAGCTGTCTTCGAGTAATTGTCTCAATCAATGTAGATGATATTTTTTTTATCCCTATAATCCCACGGGATTTGGCCCAGTGTTATTGTAATATAGTAGTTAATTACCAACCTATTAAGTCCAATTACTGAATTGTGCCATATTGTAAGATACTAAATATCAAGTTTCTTTTAGCATATAAGTAGTTAGTTACTTAAGTTAGAATTTATTTTTATTTTTGTTGTATGTAATCATCTTGCGTTCTGTTTTTATGGTGCAATGAAGTGTTTTTATCACAGTTGCTCATAAAGTGGATCTTATTCAACGGTTTTTAGGCTCATAATCCAACATATTATGCACGCGTACGTTTTACATTGCCAACCTAGTGCTATAAAGTTATCCCGATAAGTTAAATACGTATCTTACTGCTAATTACATGTTAGGTAGGTGAAAAATTCTTAATTTATCTGGGTTTTTTTTTTTTTCTGTGTCCAGTCAGCTCTGTGACCGAACTATTGGCCCCGGATTTACGGATTTGCCAGTTTCAAGTTCTGTTGTAGTTCTTGTTTCTTTGTCCAGTCAGCTCTGTGACCGAACTCTTGGTCCTTTATTTCTCTTCGTATTCGTTTTCAAAGCTTGGGTGTTTCTTTGGTATGATGTTTGTGAATAATTTAGGACCAATTTATCTGGGTTATACTGTTTTGATGTATAAAAAAGGAAGGTACCAAAGAGTTTTTAGCTAGCAAAAATGGTTGTCTCTAAAGTCGGTATACGAACGAAAATTTTACGTGATAATGACTTAGAAAACGATTAAAAATTGAGTTATGTTTATTTTTTGTTTTTTCTTTAATACTTAAATATATTGTTTTTCCGTACCATTGTATTTTGTTCTTAGCCCCCGACGCAAAAACAAATAGATAAAAACCTAAAAAATGTTGTATGTCAGACGAGTCTGTATAGGTTAAAAGCCTTTAGCCTGGCCTTTCCGGGGTATAATTAACAAAAAAATATTGCCTTAAAAAAAAATGTAAACATAGACTTGAGAGTTTTGGCGGGAACGAGTTAACAACATGTCGTGCTGCAGTTTTATTTTCATGAAACTTAGATGTAACCCGAGTTGAATTGTATAATTCTGGTGGAATGTTATTCAATTTAGTTCTGTGAAAGTGCACAAGTGTAGTGAAAGTAAAAATCAGTGTCAAACATGCTGTTTTCTCGTTGCCTCCAAATCTCCTATTAAGGTTATGGTAAACTTGCCACCGCTTTACTATAACCCCTGACTTGACGGACTATGACGACTTTGACTGTATTGAAACACTTTAGGCCCGATTTATGAAAAATCGGGTCATAATTTGATGCAAAATATAACTTGATACTGGCTAAATGCACACGTGCGAAGCCATAATAAAAAGAAAAAAAAACATAGACTTATCACAAATATTTTGTTAATTATTATTATGTTTTCTTTTCAAGTCTTTTTTTTTATTCGCAACTTTGATAAAAAACGTCGTACGATATACGTGTGGAATTGATCTTTGCATCTTGGCGTCATTAACACGCTCGCTATCGCTCGCGCGTCATAAACCGCCTCTACGCAAAGATCAATTTACCACACTTATATCGTAATGTACTATTATCTATCTATCTATCTAAATCAACGGAAGTAAAATCAAATAGTTTTAGAACTAATTCAGTTTCACAAAGGGTCTCAGTGCGACAAAAAAAATTAAAAATATAGAGTAGGTATAAAAACTTTATTTACAAAGAAAACAGTGCCGAATAATCGACGGCACAATAGTTTCTTAAACTTATAAAATTAGTTAATATTATGGGTAGGTACAGTCACATTACCAATTAGCTGAACCCCACGTGACCTATAGCTCACTTGCAAATCTGTAAGGTTGTAATGTTACCTGATTCTGTTTTTTTAAACAATTTACTATTCAAAAAAAACTTGAGAGGTGTCAAGGGACATCCAGATGGAACGAAGTTTCTCTCGATTAATTAGTGAAGGAATTGTAATAAAATCAAAAAGTGTCGTTACAAGTTTTGGTCTTAATTTTTTCCGTCAAGCCCCCTTTCGCTACGCGCCATAAGGAACTTCATTCCAATGGAATATAAAAAAATAACAAAATAGATAAATACTATTTTATACAGATATGCGTATAAGCTCTGGGTCACGTGGGGTTCAGCTAATTGAAAATGAGACTGTACCTACCTATTCTTTTGTACATAATGTACTTTGTTAATCAAGCTGTTTATATCTCCTAGAATTCTATAAAATATTAATACTTTATAATTTTATATAATATTTTCCCATACCTTATACCCAACCATATTTTAAAAATTAGTTTATATTCTAATCCTAACTAATATTATAAATGTGAAAGTTTGTCTGTTCTCATATTTTTTAAAGTTACTTGAAGTTATAAATAATATAAATTTTATATAAACGGGTCGCTAACAGTTATTTTAATATTAACCCGAACGTTTCGATTTGGTTGCACCGATCATGTTCGCGAGATGTTTCAAAACTACTCTCATTCTGTTGGTATATGTTACACTCACGAAATCCGATGATGTAGGAGGAGGTTTTTCACGATGCTTTTTGCCTTTTTTTTGTATTCTTTCTATAAACATTTATAGCTACGCCACGCGGGTGACACGGCGAGTCGTTAACATTTTGTGATTTCATATTTTAATATTTAGGTGATACAAACAGCTTGTTACATTAAAAACTATTTACAAGAAAAATAATTATAAATGCTAAAGGCACGGCGTAAGGCTCAGTTTTGCTTGGCAAGTCTTCATAAGTCTTTCACATTGGATGGGCAATAGTAATGGTTTTAGTGATTTTTTTATGTGGTATCACAATATTAATGAAAATTAGATTAAGGCCGACAGACGATAAAATTTTAATCCATAAAAAATAATATTTATTTCTTAGTTGACCGTGTCCGGAAGAAAGAACTAGTATGGAGTCAACAAAGACGCAAAGTTTTATTACGTAAATTTGTATTTGCAAAACTCTATTCATTATCTGGCCACCATAACATAAGCCTAGTTTCTTAGCTTGGCACTGTGTGTAATGTCTTGTAATATTTTTTACTCTTTACTTAATTAGTATTATTTTTAATGACATGGTATATTGGTTTCGATATTTCGATGGAGAAAATTCCGTCGTCTGCTTGCGGCTTAAGATAGAGATTAAAAACAAAAAGAGAGCAAAATGTAATACGAACTTAAGAAATATACTTCTATTTACACATATTTTTGTGAAGAAAAAGAACAGTATGGATTTGTGAATGGTTAATGTTGTGCAATGGGCTTTACTCAGATTCGCTTTTTGTCAAACTAGTTCCTAATTGCTCCATAGACGGCACTGGATTGTAATTCTAAGAATGCAAGCCAGAGATAAGAATGATTAATATTTCATCAATTCAAAATTCACTTTATTGTTTTAAACATTGGTTTATTTTAAACAATCACAAGGTCGAGAAATAAGCTTTAGGCTGTTGTGCACATTCCATTTACTTTTACAATTTCTTTGGTCATACATAATATACATTTTGCAGTTTTTTTTTTAAGTTAAACTTCTTTAGGCGCTTAATAAAAAAATGATGAGAATGAAATTTTAAATGCGCGCGCATCTGTAACACAATAGTTACATGTTGCAGCTGCTTAACCCAAAAGTAAAACAGGTTGAAGCTGCGAGAGTGAAATTTTAAGCGCTCATAACTGTTACACTAAAGTTTAGTGTAACAGTGACTAAAGTAACAGGTTGAAGCTGCTCGCAAAATAAATATCAGACAGGAACTCCTAGAAGTATAACTTCTCACGCGAGTACAAAAGTACAAGCACCTATTTTTTTTTTTCTGCTATCATCTATCGAGGCATAATAGAACTAGTCTTCTTTTTTGAGTAAGCCCTTTTTAAAATGAAAATGATTAAACTTTAAAAAATATCACAATGTGGCAATCAGTATTTGTACTAAGGTTTACCTTCTAAGATAACGTACAATATTCTATAAAATGTTAATTTTCTTTTGAGTCACAGAATAAAAAGCGGTGGGTAAGGCAGCATATAAATATTAGCTAAGCAAGATTTAGATTAATATTTAAACTTTTTGCACGATATAATCTGATTACGCCTGTTAGTCTTAACTAGGCAATCCATAAAATACTTTCTAACTTCGTTTCTTATCAGTTAATTGTCAGTGAGTAAATTATTTGCAGATTGCATTGAATAATTTGCATATTATCACATAAGCTTTCTGTAAAATATTAGATACTTTGCCATTATTTGTAACAATTCAATTTTATTGTCTAAAAATAATTAACATTTTAACAGTCCCCTTAAGACTAAAATTGAATTTTTTTATAACAGTTTTTGATCACTATCTCACACGATGGTAAGTGATGTGGTCTAAGATGTAGCACGATTTCCTAAAAGATACCTTTACACTCGTGACTCAAAAAGTTCCAAATAAACGGGGGCCGTCGAGGGACGCGTTACTCGTGCAACTTGTCTACCCACATGTACCCACATGTACCCAGGACTGTTAAAGTGTTAAGTTGCTAATAAAATTAGCAGCATTTTAACGTCTTTAAACACTAAGTGCTTCAATTTCCTTAACTTCAAAACCAGTCACAGTACATTCAAGTAACAGAGATCTGGGAAATAAAAAATTATAAGTACATTCTATGAGCTAATAAGTTACATATTAATTTAAAAATAAATTATTAATAAAGCTATGTCATAAGTGGAGATGTGGGGAATTAATTGCTCTGCCCATGCCAAGGCTCCTGATTATACTGTGGTAGTTCCATAGGCATTTTATTATAGGTACTCGGACCAGGAGCAGCGGGCTTCGGAGGATTCCCTTGCCTAAACTTAGTAGAGTATTTGTAAAAATCAGACATCTCAAATGGTTTTGTTTCCTCTCTATAAGGAATACATTTACCCTGTTCGATTACAGTGAGATTTTTTGGTGAATCTAAAGAGACACCGCTTGGCGATAGAACTGGAGGACTCTGTGGCACATGATTAGGACTCTGGGGCAACTGCATAGCTGAATGCCTACCAGATGATATCATAATCTCGTAGGCTTGAGAGTTTCCGACACTAGAAGTCCGTTTCAAGCCTGAACTCTTTTTTAAAAGAGGAGCTTCTTTAGTTGGCGAGTCTAATGATGTCTCATACCATTGTTTCTCTTTCACTTTCAAATCGTTCTGAGAGAGTGGTGAGAACTTGTTCATACTGATGGAATCGAAATTTGAGTATCCCGATTTAATGCTAACAGGACTCATTGCATCCGGATAATGTCTCCGGTCATCTCTGTGATAGTCATCGGTAGAAACTTGAAGCTGTAGGTTCATGGGGTGTCTTATTGCATTATGTTCTCGTAGTGGCAATGTATTTGGCACTGAAACTATTCTTTCGACAATGTGCGGTGGTTCCTGTATGTCAGGCTGCGATCGATGCTGCAGAATCGGCAGTGGCGGTCTGTAATTGTCTGATATATTCTCCAAATGGCTGTTCATGTTGTTATATTCACTATGAGACGTTAGATGGTAAGTCTGTGTTCTTTGCAGTGTGTTTCTTCTGGCACCCTCTGCTCTGCGCTTAGCTTGGCCATGTACTTGATGATGATGAGCGAGCCCACCCAAATGCTGGTTTTGTGCTTTCAAATGGGAAGCATATTGGTATAAAAGCGGAGTGTTTCTCATCCCATTCTGAGTCTGATGCGGTGCTACACTACCATGAGTGTAATTTGTAGTAATATCCGGGTGACTTGAACTGAAATGAGTTTCCCTCATTCGTGACACATTTTGAGCTTCAGGAGTGTTTGTATTATAGTATATCTTATTCATATACTCGGTAGTCATAGTATGGTGTCTGTAAACGGTTCCCGGTGAGATATCATTCTGTATATTCTCATTATTAGCCTCGTGACGTCCAGCTAGTGCAGGATATGTGTGAGAAGTGTGTATAGAGAATGTATCTGTGTTTCGTTCTTGAGGAGGGGACGGAAAGAAGTTTGAACAACTTGTTTCAGGACGTCTAACGTAACGAGGGTGACTTTTAGTCGATATTCCTGATATGGACGGTGTTGACAGCCTGTGAGAAAGGTTTTTGCGCAGGTTTTGCTCTGAATCGTGCATGGGCGCAGCCCTAAGCCTCCTGGATGATGTATCGGAGCCGTCGTGTACGTCATTACCCTCAGTAGATCTGTCTACGCTCCTTACACTTCCTAATCTCTCCCTGCTCGGTACTTCGGGGCTCAGGGGAGCTTCAGGCGGCATAATCCCAGTCAACTGAACTTCCTGAACACATAACTTGTAAAGTTCTTCATTTTTATTGGCCAGCATTTGCTCCAATTCCTTCTTTCGAGCCTGTAATTTGAGCAATTTGTCTTGTTTATCGGAATGCAAATCGCTGCCCATCGTGCTGGTACCCATGTTCAATACGGTAAAACAAACACAAAACACATCAGTTTATAAGAATAGATATGAAAATAAACATGAAACTGAACGAAAAAACTGAAATAAACAAAGAAACTACATTCTTGAAAGTTGACACACAATATTATTACACACGCACATCCGCGCCCATGTTGAATAATGTTGCCAGTTTTTAACGTAAACCGGATCGTTTTTCGTTCGGTTTTTCATACTGGCTGACTGAAAGATACACTTTTCGGACATGTCGGAGCCCTAATTATAGAGAAAACGTTACCTTTTGCAGTCAACGTCACTGTCAAGTTTAGTGTCAACATGACACTTCCACCTTCCATCGACAATATTTTCATTCATTTCTAAAAATTTAGTTTACGAAGTACTTTGGTAATGCAGTGAATTTCATGTAAATTAATTAATTCCTCATCAAACCTTGTCCTCCCTTCCAAGTCCCGTGTCCGTCAAGTTCAACTACCAAATAGTAAAATGTCTCGGGTCTACAGAACCCTTATCAAAGCTGCCGATAGATATGTTCCTACAAAAATGCGCCCGCTATGGGAACACGAAGCTGGTAAGTGATAAAGATAAACTTTGAGTAAACCTATCGACTTTAAACTTTTAGAAACTAAAGTAATTTTTTCCTTTTCTAGGTCCTAAAACAATATTCTTCTGGGCTCCTGCATTCAAATGGGTAAGTATCAACGTGTATTACACTGTCAAGGTCACTTCTATTTATATGTAGACCTCGACAAAGGCCAATGATAACGCGCATTACCCTTCCTGTAAAAGGGCAAGTTACATAAACAGGCAGCTACTTCACAAAGAAATTTGTAATTTACAAAATGCCACTTTCTGTATGTCCTTATGACACTAATTTGGAACATCATAGCGAAATTTTTAAGTCATGGAAATGTTTTTGTTAAAATGGGGATCACAATAAGCATGGTAAAAGGTATCTTATAAGATCTTCATTCTGCTGGGAAACAGCGCATGTAGCAGGAAGGAATAAAAAGGGTTAAAATTAACACAAACACATAAATGAACAAAATACTTTACAATTTCATGTTATTGTCGTGGAACTATTGAATAAACTTGGTTCACATCTCATTTTTGTGGGTCCATGTTTCATTTAAAAATGTTTTGTGAGTAAAATTTCATACAATTAATCATATTAATTAAATTCAAAACTAATTGTCCTTTTAATTTATGTCTTTACATTAGATTTATACCCTTATTCATATACATTTGTAGAGCTTTTGGCAATTAAAATTTGTGTTTTGCACATATTTTAACAATCGAAGGCTTTATGAATGGTTATGAATAAAGGAGTCTCAAAACCTATACTACCTCAATCAATTTTGCTCACAAAACATGTTGGTGTTGCCATCATACTTAAATCATGTTAACCCTTTCAGGCCTTGGTGTTTGCCGGACTAGGTGACATAAACCGACCTGTCGAGACCCTCTCCCAATCTCAATGTCTTTCTCTCGCAGCTACAGGCTTAATCTGGTCCCGCTACTCTCTTGTCATTATACCCAAAAACTATACTCTGTTCACTGTTAATGTATTTGTTGCTATAATTAACTTGTACCAATTAGGTAGGGTTATGAAGTATCATAATGAAAAAGATGCTCAAAAGAAGTAAATATTGTCAGCTTTCTGGTAAACTTTGCTTTGTGCATTGTTACAAAAATAACTAACAAACCAGTGAAAAATTTGTTACTTGTGTAATTTATGAGTTATTTATTTATTGTAGATAGAAATCTCACCTACCT
Source organism: Idaea straminata (assembly GCA_951213275.1). Classification (NCBI taxonomy): domain Eukaryota; kingdom Metazoa; phylum Arthropoda; class Insecta; order Lepidoptera; family Geometridae; genus Idaea; species Idaea straminata. The sequence continues at coordinate 4,493,776 of OX577862.1, forward strand.
ATTTATTGTTGATTTATTAGGTAGTTCATTTTAGGGTTACCAGGGTAGTAAATCTTTATTTGTATATTTCTGCACATTTAAAAATGTTACACTCTATTTAATAGAACTTGTTTTTTAAATATTCTAGAAAAATTATGCTCATTAAACTTTGCTTAACTTTGTTAAAAGGTGGTAATTTATTTACCACTTTGTGATAATATGATCTGCCAAATGGTTATCTATTTTTGTAAAACATTATAAAATTGTGTCTTGTAAATGTAATGTGAACATATCAATAATGTACTTTATCCACCATAAAGTGATAAAATTAATTGTAAGATAAATGGCAGACTGTCATAAAGATATACGAATATTCAACAAGCACATTCATGGTAGGTAGTAAAATTTAAAGTGTATAAGTACACAAAAATCATTACCATTATCTAAGAAAAAAATATTAAAATATTTTGTAAGAAAAATAAAAATGACGTTTATTTTTGTAAGATTGTTGTTGAATAGTAAGTAAATACACTAATTTATTTATATCATTTGTTTCTTCTGTACATTTTTACTAACTTCTTAATTTGGTGATGGCAGGTTGGAGGAACACTTTTCAGATCAACAGGTTGCATTATGTAACATTAACACACATTTTGCATGATCATAGAACTCCTTCAAAAAACCTATCAACACCCCTGTTATTACTTTATTTTTATCTAAGTTCTGACTAAATAGAAAATATACCAAGCTAATTGAAGAAAAAGCAGACAGTTACTTATTTGGTAAGTACCTACATACATCAAACCCATACAAACCCAACTATAGAGATAAGCACACTTGAGTTGCAAGTCGGATCATAAATATCATCGCAAGTTATCTATGAGTGTTATGATAATCATGCATGTTCTCGCAATAGTTGATTTAAGTGGAATAATTTTAATTAGATATAAATAATCTAAGTAAGTATAAACCAGAGCCCGCGTGCGAGTTTTTTGTTTAGCAAACGTTACTATCACATTTGCGTAAATGATAAATTGTATGGAAAGTTAAAGTTTCGCATTATGTCCGCTAGGGTTTTCGCTTTTCAACTTTCCATAAAAAATCTCGTTTACGCTAACGTAGTAGCAGCGTTTGCTATACGAAAAACTCGCACTTAGGATACAGATGCTTTGCCTCCAGTTGTTTACGCGCTCTATCAAACGTATCGTATTGAATATTTCCGATCTGGAATCGGCAAAAGTATATGAATATGCGAGCCAAGATAGCAACAGTATCTAGGGTGTATATGTTAAATGTACGATAATAACGTTTTATATTAGGTATATTAATTTAGGGTGTTTAATTTTGAATAAATAGCTGTAACTACTGAAACTGTTTTAAGCTATCTCGCGGCTCGCGTATTGTCAATAATTTTAGTGTTGAAAGTAGGTAACATGGCAAATACTCATCCAGTGCGTTAACAAGTCATGCAGCAGAGGTAAAGTAAACAATTCACTAAAGAGGTGCTTATCATGCCCATCGAAAGGGAATGTAAAACTATTTGTTCAGATTGATAGCTATTTTAGCGGTCTTTACGTCTGAAAATTAACGATATATGAACCACATAACTTCTTTTTTTACGAGAATAATATAGGGGTTAGAAATATTTTGCCCGACTCTATAATGTTCTACATCGAAAGCTATATTTCAGGCGCTGGTATACGTATCACTGGACGACTATCAAAGGCCTTTAGACAAGGTATCAACCACGCAGTCTGCTACTCTCGCCGCCACAGGACTCATCTGGACTCGCTACTGCTTGATTATAAGACCAATTAATTATTCGCTATCGCTCTGTAACTTTATGCTGGGTGTTGCTAATGCTGTACAGTGCTATAGGGCGTATAATTATCAGAAGAATATGGTTAAGGTGGATGAGACTAACCCTGAAAAGGAAGAGGGCGTTCTTATGGTGCTACCTGCATCAGAACAAAAAGTTAGTAAGTAAGTTGGCTGAAACCAACAGACGTAATAGCTAAACTTCTGCTACCTGGATAAATGTAAGAAAATCATGTTTTTGCCAAATCCTTCCATTATTAACTTTGCTAAAATTTCAAATTAATAAAAAAGTTGTCATTGGAAACTAGGTTGGCTGAACCAACAAACTTAATAGCCAAAATTCTGCTACCTGGATAAATCACGTTTTTTGCACATTATGAAATTTGGCAAAATTTCCAATTTACAATGGAAACTATAACATACAATTACGATAAATCGAATTTATTACCATCGCGGCTCTAGTCAAAATTGCAAATCCAAAGATAATAATTGCAATGAATTTTTGAGTCTTGCCATTTGCCATTATTTTTGCCATATTATTTTAACATTATTAGTTTATGTTTTTATGACTAACTTAATTACCTCTAACAAGAACAATATAACAGTATTGAAATACTTAACTTAAAGGTAAAGATTAGCCTAAAATATTCTTGCTAATTCCCTAAAATTATTTTGCCAAAATACTATATAAGTATAAGTAGTTAAATATTAACCCAAAATATTTTTGCCAATTCCCTAAAATCATTTTGCCAAAAGATCTTAATTAACATTTCGCTGAATGAAATCGAATATTAAAATTAACAAATCTATTTTAGATATTAGAACTAATAGTAGTTAGATTATTTAGATTGCATGTCGTTTTTAGTTGCACTGTAAGTAGTATAGAAAAATGTATCTATGTACTTATCTATTGCACTTAAGCATGTACTTATTTTGTTTTCGTTTTATTAAACTTGTTGCAATTTATTTACTTGTTAATTTATCTATACTAATCGGGATCGGGAGTTACGCGTGTGAAACCGCGGGGAGCAGCTAGTTTATTCTAAAATATAAATTCATGTTTTACTGCTTTTTCTTCTCTAGATTAGTTTTTAGTTTATAGTGGTCGTGGACTTCTACGACAAAAAAACTTGGCGGTTTTTCCAAGGAGGAACCTAATGTTGGTGTGTTGTAAGTATATTTTGAATTATTAGAAAACAGATCACTGAAAGGTTATGGGTAAATCTTTTTAAAACCGGATCCCCGCACGATAGGTTTCAGATTAAAAAAAAAACCATAAAAGCTTAGGACCTGCGGGTCAAAATGATTGATTTAACCTAGAGTACACGTGTACCACTGACCACAAGGTACTTCCATTTGAAATTTTGGTTTTATCATAATTGGCGTTCCAGGTCGACCACTATTAAGAGGAAAAGGTACCGGCTCTCTCTCCATACAAACTTAGTCGACTGTTTCGACGTTTGCATGGAGAGAGCGTCGGTAGGTACCCTTTCCTCTTAACTTACTTCCATGTAGAGTTTTTGCCCTTTTTAAGTACCTAATACTAATAGGTAAAGGATCTACAAATCTATCACTACATATTATAAAACAATCCCTTCGCGGCGTCGGTCTGTCTGTTCGCTATGAACTCAAAAACTAATCCATCGATTTTCATGCTGTTTACACCAATGGATAGAGTGGTTCTCGAGGAAGATTTTAGTATATAAAACAACTACCACGCGTAAAAAATCACGGGAGAAAAAAAAAATCAAACAAAGAATCCCTTACGATAAACTATATTATCAACTATAAATTATTATTTTATCTATACATTATCAATCTTCAACCATATTTAACAACCGATCAATACCAATGGGCGAGAATGTCCTCCCGCTATCTTCCGAATACATTATAACATTTCTTATAACATAACACTGCAAATCTCCTATTTTATATATAGGGCGACCTTCACGAATCTTTCCCGCTATGGGCACAAAGGTTATCCCTTTTTCCATACATCTAGTCTCTAGTAACTCTGAGAAAGATTTCTGTTGAGTTGTCGATAGTAATGTGTCTGCAATTCTGGAAGTCTCCTTCGGTTCGGTTGGTAGGAATCGAGGTGGTGGAGGTGGTTCGATGGAATCTATGTCAGTGCTTCGGTTCATCATGTCCAGTGCTTTCCTGAAGGCATCCCGGACTGCTGGCTCTTTTAACACTTCTTCGGGGAACATTTTCTAGAATAAAAGTTTAGGATTAGTATTTTATGTAAATAAAGAGTTATTTTAGCTACTTAAAATATCCTGAGGTAACCCTATATGGCCCAGATACATCTATCACAGTTCAAAGGCACTGGATATTGCGCTAAATGGACATGGAACATATTAATAAAATATTGTAGGATGTTTCACACAGTACCATCTAGCCCTAAGCCAAGCAACTGGGCTTGTGTCATGGTAGCCGAACAACTGATGAAATAATATACTTTTCTTTTGTATTATATATTTAACAAGCAGTGCTCCGCGGTTTTACCCGCGTAACTCCCGATCCCGGGAGAATATTGAGATAAAAATATATACGCGACGAATTGAGAACCTCCTTTTTTGAAGTCGGTTAAAAAGTAGCCTATGTCACTCCCAATCTAAACTTTACTAGAGTACGTTTATTTGTTTGTTTGAACGCGCTAATCTCAGGAACTACTGGTTCGAATTGAAAAAATATTTTTGTGTTGGATAGTCCATGTATCGAGGAAGGCTATAGGCTACTTTTAATTTTGATATTCCCACGGGATCGGGACTTACGCGGGTGATACCACGGGCAGCTAGTGTAGAATAAATTGATTCATTTACGTCTAATCAAAATCGGTCCAGTAATTTCGAACCTATTCAATTCAAACAAACAATAAAATCTTTTCTTTTTATAATACTAGCTGTGCTCCGCGGTTTCACCCGCGTAAGTCCCGATCCCGTGGGAATATCAAAATAAAAAGTAGCCTATAACCTTCCTCGATAAATGGACTATCCAACACAAAAATATTTTTTTAGAAAAAATCAATAGAACCAGTCGTTCCCGAGATAAGCACGTTCAATTAAAAAAAACAAACTCTTCAGCTTTATAATATAAGTATAGAAGTATTAGATATACGTAATACCCAGACCAGAAACTAATATCTGCACATAAATATTTGTTTTTTGGCTTTGGTTTGGGGCTTCCATGTCGCAGGCGGGTGTTTGCCCGCCGCACCACAGAGGTCATTATTGGGAATATTTAGATAAAAACGTATTTAAATCACAAAGAGACAATATTCTTCATAACCTTGAGAGATAACGCGAGAGACGAAATAATATCATGGCGCGCAAGGTGAAATGAATGTTATTTTATGTGGTTGGTTATCTGGGACTGATAGCTGCATAGATGTAATTGTTTGACCTACCTATCATCTCCAATGTCACCATAAATCTATACTTAATATTATAAAACTGAAAAGTTTGTTTGTTTGAACGAGCTAATCTCAGGAACTACTGGTTCGAATTGAATTTTTTTTTGTTATGTTAGTCCATTTATCGAGGAAGTCTACTTTTATCCCGATATCCCCACGGGATCGGGAGTTGCGCGGGTGAAACCGCAGAGCGCTGCTAGTATGTACATGGTAATTACTTTTACAAAAATCTAATGATGCAGTATTACTTTTTTTTTAAATCGGGCATGCGACTCATTTTAGCATTTTTCACTATCTTATATAGTTCAGGATATAGCTCTGAATATGTTTGTAATATCCGAAACTATTTAACCGATTCTGATGAAACTTGGTGTGAGGATACATTAAATCCTAGGAATTAAAAAAGGGTTTTTAAAGAAATCCTAGTTAATCAATGCTTTGTCTTGTGTGTGATATTCAACGTCATAAATGTGATAGAGCACTGCTTTCACTTTGAAAAGATTCATAGCGCGGCAGGAAATCAATCAGTTAGGCCGTCTTAGCACTAAAACTTGTAGTTAAGTTTATGAAAGAGCTGGCGTAGTTCAACCATTAACAAATAGAGAAAAAACGCTAGGTCTTAATAAAATGGTTTCGTAGGTAAGTACAAATTATATACACTTTACGACCGAATCTTATCTTAAGGCGATTAAATTGACATTTAAGTGACATACACCCGAATACTGAAAGGCTAAGTAGCGTCTTAAGTGGCGAATTGATTGACATTTAAGTGTCATATTTCAATAGGATAGGAGCGTCTTACATATTAAGGAGACTCCGAAACGTTTGAGTATTCGGGGGTTTCTGCAATAGAATAGGAGCGTCTTAAATATTTAGGGGACCCCTAAATATTTGAGAGTCGTTTGAGTATTCGGGCATAAATGTGGTTTTATTAGATTAGATTTAAATAAATACTGACCTTAAAATCGGTATAAGATGAGAGTACAGTGGCATGTGTCGGGTTGGTGTTGAGCCACGCGGCGAGCGCGGCCAGCCAGCGCGGTAACAGCGCGCGCGCAGCCAGCGCGGCCACGGTCGGCGCGCCCAGCAGCTCCAACCATTCCACGCACCACAGCCACGCCGCTGGATATAATAAATAAATAAATATTGCAGGACATTTCATGCCAAAAGGACCCTATTCGTAAGATTTCACTGTCCGTCCGTCCGTCTGTCTGTCACCAGGTTGTATCTCATGAACCGTGATAGCTAGAGAGTTGAAATTTTCACAGATGGTGTATTTCTGTTGCCAGTATAACAATAAATACTAAAAACAGAAAAAAATATACATTTCTTGAGTATGTTTTCAAGAATTTTAGGTTATGTTTACTATTTTTTTAGGCAACATTTTTACTGTTAATTATACTCCCAAAAGGGCAGGAAAAAGACTTGTACTTGTATACAGGCTGTTTTCCGCCATTGGACCCTTTTTAATTGGGTCCTTTTTGCGTGAGGATGGAGTAAGCTTGCCCAGCACCTACTACCCTGTCAGCGTAGTCGACTATGTCCAGAGGAGAGAACTTGTCAATACTTCTGGAGCCAACTAAGCCGCAGTTTTCATCACGATGTTTTCCTTCACCGTAAGGGCAATGTCAATTAGCGCACATAAATTTTTCTGAAGAAAAATTCATTAGTGCATGGCCGGCCTGGATTCGAACCCACGACCTTCAGAATGAAAGTCGAGGTATCTACCACTAAGCCAACACAGCACAACAAGGCAAAAGACTTTTAACCTATACAGCCTCGTCTGACATACAATATATTTTTTGCATTTGGTTTTGCGTCTGGGGTTAAAACAGAATATAATGGTACGGAACCCTTCGCGTCCGACTCGCACTTGGCCGGTTTCGTATAACTTACTGTTCTCCCTCCCGACTAACTCGAGCGGGGCATGCACCAAGCAGTGCTCCAACTTCGGTAAGATGTGATGGTGCAACAGCGGCAAGAGGGCGGAGCCCCACGCGCCACGCCACGCGGCGAGCAGGCCTCTGGCCGACGTGTCGCCCGGGTGCCACGCGCCGAGCGCATCGGCCAGACGGGATCGAATGGCAGGGTACACGTTGGATGATAGAGTTGAACCTGAGGATATCATTTATAAATTATTGTTAGTGTATTCACGGTTCAAACTTAAAGTATGGAACTGAATTTTGGTATGTACTTACCTAGTTTTAAAATATCTGTTTAAAAAAACCTTACTAATTATTAGCTTAGACATTCAATATTCAGTTACTTTATCCATTGATTCATACTAGGTTATGTATGCTTGTTGCTTCTTCACGCTAAAACTACTGAAGTGATTGCAATGAAATTTATCAGGTGTATACGGATGTAGCTAATACCAAAACAACAATAAAGCAATAATTGTCTATTGGGTGAGACATTTGCCTATGTGAAATCAAAGGCTCTCCAGGCATGCCTGCAGTAGAAATTTTCTGAATACCAATGATAGATAATAAATAGATAATCATTTATTTGTAATGATGTGTAGATTATACCTGCTAAATCATGCCACGGCAGTATCCAATGGTGTAGCGGCTGCGTGTCCCTCGTGGGATCCCAGGCGGTGACTCCAGCCTGCAGGCGAGGCACTATAGCTCGCGCCGCGGCTCCGCTCGCGATCCATTGCGGGCAGGCTGATGACGTCACCCAGGACTGAAGGGCACGCACCATCGCATCGGGTTCACGGGGATTCCATGTTCTGAACACAAAAATTCGACCATTTAAAATAAAAAGTGAGACAGACAAAAACTCCATTCCCCCTTCGCGCCGTTCCTTCCGTTTTTACCTTTTGTTTTCATTCCATTGTTATTAAGCGGTATTATCTTACCATTATACCAATACAGATAAGTTAGGTTAGCTATACATATAAAATGCTTTGTACTGACTGACGGATAAACGCACAGCCTAAACCACTGATCATAGAGACCTGAAACTTGAAGTGTTTGTTCCTTGTATGACGTAGGCATCCGATAAGAACGGATTTTACCCAAGGGGGTGAAAAGGGGGGGGGGGAGGGAATTTGTATGGGATAATGTGATTCCTTGGTCCATTTTCGACTTTTAATTTTCAGGACATTTCAGCAAAAGCTAGTAGTATTATATAAGTCTTCTCACGTAATAATAAGTTTATAATGTGCCTGTAATACTCACTGTGCAGCCTCAGTAACATGTGTCACATAATGTTGCCATAATAAACTGTTATACGCGTCTTCGGTCAGCAAGGTTTTCCATTTCAAGAATGTAGGTATGTGTTCTTCAGGCGAGTCTAGGGGTTGCCAGGGTGCTAGTAGGGCGCTGATTAGAGGGCTCACTATGTTGCCAGCTATAGTGCCCAGGCCGAACATTTCATACTCTAGCGGGAAGGTATCCTGGAATCAAGATATTTGTGAGAGCTTTTAATTGATGAAATATAAACTGCTTCTATCTGAAATGCATATTTCTATTTCTGGAGTTGAACTCCCGACGTATCTCCTGGGGGAGCATAGCGCTCCCGACGTATCTCCTGGGGGAGCATAGGGCTCCTGACGGTCCCTCTGCCAGGAACTTATTCACGCCCGTCGCGTCCCTGGAGTAGTGGATCCGCGAGGCGTTCCGATCAAAATTTTACATAAGCGCCCATCGTCTGCCCTAGTCTTAGGGGGACGACGGGCGTGAAAGTTCTTGACAGGAGTACCGAGTGGGGGATCCGTTAGGGGACACGACGGTGTGAACCATAAATTGCAATTTAATATATTTAAAGCAAATTTCAACGTTTTTTTACTTAAATTAATTTTAATATAAAAGCCATCTTTACCTTCAAATCAGCTAGGACATCATAAGCGGCCTCCAATGACAGATCAGGCCTATTCAACTCTTGAACCCTCATCAATATATCCTCCACTTTATTGATAACCACATCGTGTTCCTGCAGCTTAGTGTCACATTCCTCCAGGTCTCTTTCTAGGACAACTATCGTATCTTCAGCTGTTTGGAGCTCGCGGGCGTTTTGGATTATATCCTGATGAAAAAAATGGTAGTAAGGAACAAATCCGGTTCGAAGGACCACAACGTGCACTGGTCCGTCGGATCGGATTAATAAAACGAAAAAGAGTCAAGCAATTCCTTAAAAAATATATAGGTAGTTAAAAGAACTAAAAAGGTTTTATATACCATTTTTTACCGAAAACATATAAGTAAGAACAGTTTAGAGCAGTATGTTGGCATATTGGAAGATACACCCATTTTCACTTAAGGAGTTCGAATTTCAACTATGCTATTCCAAAAGCTCCTAAGCATGTACCTGTTCACAACAATCAACCAAGAGTGACAAGTTATGTGCCAGCTCTGGCATGGCGAAGTTCTCACACCGTCGCCTCGGCTCGTGCTCGAAGCGGGGCGCGGCGGCGCGCAACGCATGGTATCCAGACAGTACACGCTTCTCTTTACCTGTCATGTCTATTACGGGGACGCGGGACAATTCGTTACTGGAAAAAAGATAATTCAGTTAGTGTAAACTATAACTGCAAGTCTTATTTTAAAAGGTTAAAAGTAAGATCTCAAAGTTAAGAAAACATTCAGAAATAAAAGTTCTTTTTTCTTTTTTTTTTTAGTGAATTTTATCATTTATATTTTATTGGAGCTAATTGGATTAAGGGGATTTTTATATTACGCGAGTAAACACGCAAGCGTCCAACTACTAATATAATAAAGCAGAATAGGAATATATAAGTACCAGAAGACAGTCACCTAAAACAACAAGATTCATGAACATCTAGACATGCCTATCAGGATCAATCTTACTATAGAGCCTTACATGCTAAGAAACTGGAAAAAACAACCCAACCATCGCCTCTGAGCTCCTAAGCTGTGTGAAAGCAAAGACTAAAAATTAAGTGGCAAGATTCCAACCCAACAAATATACATTAAATAAAAGCTTTTAAATATGAAAGCAATTCTTCAAACAGGAAAGACGATGCAGTGGCCACTTTCTTCATGCATTGATTCTCACAATATTAGCTTATGGCCTCAAGACCGATCGTAGATAGGAAGCAAGGGAAAAGAAATTGATAAATATAAAAGAACTAGCTGCGTCCCGCGGTTTCACCCGCGTAAGTCCCGATTCCGTGGGAATTTCGAGATAAAAAGTAGCCTATGTGTTAATCCAGGTCTCCAGCTATCTACATACCGAGTTTCATTGCAATCGGTCCAGCCGTTCTCGAGTTATAAGTGTTGTAACAAATACGACTTTCTTTTATATATATAGATAAAATGTGTTATTTTCTTACGTAGATATAGTATGCAATGTAGGTTTCCCTTCCTGTATGACATCGGCCGCATCTTTATAGAAATATCTGCCTTTATGTGACTTCTTCCAGTTGTAAGACTTTTCACCTGGACCTTTTTCTGCTTCTTCTTTCTCTTTCAAACGTTTTTCCTCTTCTCTTTTGGCTTTAAGCTGAAATGTATTACAAAAGGTTTTGGGCTCTTTGTTTTCTACACTTATATAATAAAAAGTGGCTGTGACATACGGCAGACAGACAGACATGATGAATCTATAAGGGTTCCGTTTTTGCCATTTGGCTACAGAACCCTAAAAAGGAATGTGTTTTTTGTTTTTTTAATGAATAGGCTCCGAAACTAGCTCACCGATTTTGACCAAACTGGGTATGACGATACATTGATTCATTGGGAGTAACATAGGCTTTTTATCTTGGTATTCCGGCGGGATCGGGAGTTACGCGGGTGAAGCCGCGCAGTAGTATGTCCTAAATTCATTACAAATTGTTACAAAGTGTTTGTGAGCAAATATAAAAAGTAGCTGCAACTGGCTGGCTTATACTATACTACTCCTGGGGAGGCTTCCCCCATCTTCCTTGACCTATATCAGTATATCAGTGATCAGCAGTGGAGGTTTTCTTGCCCGAGCTTCTGAGGCCAACCTAGACATTGTCAAACTTACCGCTGCTTTCTCAGGTCCATAAGCACCAATGGCACCTCTACCTTTCCTCACCGTAGCCTCCACGGGCGCCGATATACCTTGTAGATCTTTACCCAGACCCTTACCAGGCTTGTAACCCATCTGAAAATATTAACATTAATTTTTAGTAAATATAAGATAGAAGTTGAATATTTATTCAACAACTTTGATTACTTATATCAGTCTTTTGTAAATCTGGGTCTGCCCTAGGAAAGAGATTGGGAAACTCTTCTTCTATGATTAATTTCTATTTAGGGCTGCGCAATTTGGAAAGTATTCGGTCAAATTTCATTTCAGAAGGCCAATTCTTGTAAATAAAATTGTTCAAATTACAAAAAATACCCATTTTGTATTCTTGAGAATACCAAAAGCTGACTTTGACAGTATTTTATGTAATTGAAATGCAATCGCAATAATATTGCAATGTAACTTGAACAATGGTATTTACAACAATTGGCTTTCAGGTCAAGAAATAATAAGCTATCAGGTCAGAAATGATGAGCTTTATAAATACTATGGTTAAAGAAAATCAGCATTATAATAAAAAAACATTAATAGTAATTACCTGTAACAACAGTTTAGCTCCTATCCCCTTAGTATGTTTTTCCCATGTCCCAACATTTCCTCCAAGATTGGCCTGCCTCATACCCTGACCCTTGCGCCTGATGCCAGCAGTCTCATTCTCATCTATGACAGCTGGTTCATCTTCATCTGAGCTGTCTGGTGCAAACTTTGGTCGGGATGTTGAAGCCTCACCTGTTTCTATTTCTGAAGAAATATAGAGTAAGTATTAATAGGCAATTTTTTAAAAGGAAAGGTTACCGGGCAGTCTCTCCATACAAATATAGTCAACTGTTTCCTCGGCGGATAATGACACTAGAGCAAATATTTTAGTTTTTTGTTTAAAAATCTTAATTTCTATGATAATTAGAGAATGAAAAAACCAACACATAGGGGCATAGTCATGGCAGTTATGCCACAAAAATATTTGCTCTAGTGTCACAGGGAGGAAACAGTCGACCATGTTTGTATGGAGAGAGCAACCGTACCCTTTCACCTTAACATTTATTTGAAATTGCAGGTTATTGGCACCTCCCAGTCAGTGGGCCTAATTTTGATACGGCATCATTATTTTCTTGCATACATAATGCAACAAAAGTATTTCATTTGAGAAGCATTTAGGTACCTATATATCAAATGCATTTCCAGTTTGATCTAATGATACTGGACTATCAATTCCATGGTTTAATAATTTAAAAAAAATATTGCTAAACACTGTGTTTTTTAAAACATTGTTAACAACAGAGAGGCAGAAATTCTAGCCCATTTTATCATGATATACAAAATTAAATATGCGACTAATTACAAGGTATATAGGTAGGTACCTTTACTTTCTTCTTTTTTCTTGCCAGCTTGCTGAACACCTCCAGCAACAAAACCAATAGGGGCTGAAAAATCCTTGGGTTTACGAGTTCTTTTCCTGATGGTGTCTTCATTGTCTTCTTCGTCACTGTCTTTAGCCCATACACCTTGAAACACATGGTTAATATTGGACAGTAAGTTATTAAATATGCACTGGTATGAGACCTCAGAACATTTACATAAACACTTGCTCATCTACACTAATATCATAAAGATTTTGTCTTTTTTGTTTGAAATTAACAGGCTCTGAAACTACTAAACCAATTATGATAAAACTTGGCATGAAGATACATTGATTTATTGAGAGTAATGTAGGCTACTTTTTATCCCGATATGCCCGCGAGATCGGGGCTTACGCGGGTGAGACCGCAGGGCGCTGTTGTTAACTTTTAAACGTGTAATTTGAATGCACTCAGACATTGTGTGAACTCAAACTCCTATCTGAGTGAACTTGAATGCTGCACTCTTTATCCGATTTGCCTCGTACGAATGGTAAAAACCTCAAAGTAAAAATCTCTTCAATGCCTGGGTACACAGCTATTGCTAGAAAATGTTTTTACTGAGGTTTCGTAAATAAGTTAAATGAATACATAATAAAATAGAAGAATAAAGTGTTTATTTACCATAGATCTGGTGTTCTTTCTTTTGCTTGTGAGTTCTATTGAAATTGAATTCATTGTCCAAATCGTAGTCAGTAATTTCGAATCGGATAACCTCGTCGTCGGACATCCTTGTTTAGAAAACTGTAAGTAGGTAGCACCAAAAGACAAAAGGGAACAGAGGAGAAACACAGTAACTTTATTTGAGTATTTGCTTTGCTTGTGCAGGGAGAAAAATAATAATTTTATTTATTCGACAAACAAACAAATTCCACAACAAAAATGTCAGATAATTTTATTGACAGTGACAGATGTCCAACAGGTAACAGTTACAGCCCGGATTTTTTTTTATATTTCCGAAGGACCAGGCAAAAATTATTAATTAAATTAATTTAATAAAACCATTACTACGCTGACTTTGTTAAATCAATGAAAAATATGAGCTATTAAAAGTGTAGTAAAGTAAAAATCAGTGTCAAACATGAAGTTTTCTCGTTACCTCCAAATCTCTTTTTAAGGTTATGGTAAACTTGCCACCGCTTTACTATAGCCCCTGACTTGACGGACTATGATGAATTTGACTGTTTGAAACACTTTAGGCCCGATTTATGAAAATTTGGGTCATAATTTGATGCAAAATATAACTTGACACTGGCTAAATGTACAAGCCGTGCGAAGCCATAATTAATAGAAAAAAAATACAGTCAAATATTTAAAAAAAAGTTTTCATTGGCGGGAAGTTGAGCATTTTTTTCATTCTAGGTTATTTAGAGAGAGAAATGAATCGTAAGTAAATAAAACATTGTCTTGCTGAAAAATGAAATACCCTTGCTAAAAAAATATTAAATATTGTAAATTATAAATAAAACAAATAGTAGGTAATTCATTTTCAGATTCCTGGTCAACACCAATCGACAAATTAATGTCATGGAAAGGAAATAATTGGGTTAAATACGAGCCCAAACCTAATAAACTTGTACTTCAGATACATTTCGATCAATTACTGTTAATATCTGAGAATAAAGTTCTTGAATCATTCAACGTAAATTCGAAAATAAAAGGAATTTATAAGGACGACATTTTAATTTTGATGATCAGGACAAATGAGACTGAAGTAATTATTTTATTTGACAATTTTATTTTATTTTATTGTATCAAAACTATTTTATTTAGGTATGTCTTTTCTTTTCAGGTCTATCACCTGAAACAATATGAAAAACATTTTAAAATTTTCTTTTGCAATTACAGATACATAAAATAAAATTTCAAGTGATGAGTAATGAAAGTCAGTGTTTTAAATCATTAGGAAAACTTTTTCCAGTCGTTTCTCATGATAGAAGTTCTAAGAAAAGATTCCCTTCGAAATATCGCAGTATGAATGACATGGTTAAACATGTTTTGACTCAAAAAGGTAGTACAAACTAAATAAAAATAAGAGAAGTTTTGATGTCAATAAAAATTGTACAAGTAGTAACTTTTTGTTTCAGATGCAATATCAATGCCAGACGTTTACACTGATTTTGTTAAGCTCTGCCTGTTGGATCCTAATTTTCCCAAAGTGGTAGCAGAAACTGAAAAAATTCTTAAATCCGAATTTCAAAATAAGTTCTAAAAGTTAAAATAAATAAAATATCATATTAATGAATTGCAAACGTGAGTTTTTAAATAAAAGCCTTTAGACAAAACAGGCATAGTAACTTAAAATGGTGCGGTGCATTTCAAGACCCTCACACCAAACCGCTAAAGCGTCTCTGAAACGGGACCAAACGTGTTCCTGGTTGTCCTATGATTTTGCAAAAATGCGCGGTGGATTACGAGACTCATACCTATCGATAGAGGGCATTACAGCGAGCAAAAAATGCCTTTACATCGAACCTCTAAAAAGTATCGAAAACGGGATATTTGTTGAATCATGTTGTTGAACGGATCATGTTTCTTTGTATATCTCGTTTCCGAGACGCTTTAGAGGTTCGATGTGAAAATCATAGGACAACAGGGGTTCCCAAACTTATTTTGTCTACTGCCCACTTTAAGAATAAATTATTTTTAGCGCCCCCCATTTTTTCACCTACAACCACTATATCATAACATAAAATTAAATTAATTATTGTGAGCTATATTAGCGGAAATCTAAACTAGACTAATTTTACTATACTACTGCGCTCAGGTTACAAGAGTTACCTTGAAACCTGAGCGCAGTAGGTAGTACACAACGCACCTATTTTTTTTGGGTTTTTTGGGTACCGCCCCTCTTTAGACCTTAGGCCTGCAGCTCCAACACCTACAAGGAGGCGTTATCGCCCACTTTGGGAACGGCTGCTTTAGAGGTTCGATGTGAAGACAATATTTATTCACCATAATATTGAGACCTATGCCAATCGATAGAGGGTATCGATTGGCATGGGTTTCAAAATGCACGGCGCAAAAAAATACTATGCCAAGGTCCCATACTAAATGTCCGGACCCCTTTTAGAATTAAGCGAAAAACACTTTTTTTCTAATTTGGCGGGCCGGATGTGTTTTTAGTTTTAAAAAGTTGGTTCTTTTCCTTTTACGGCAAGTTCGTAGTAATTTTCATTTCCGTTTGTTTGCTTGATGGTCGTTATCGGAAAATCGACTAAAATGAAATTATATCGATAACGTTCCTTTGAAGGGTGAAATCGTAACTCAAGCAAGCAAGCAAAAAATTAATCGATTAAACTTCCATCACTCACTAAGAAATGTCATTCGTGCTATATTTGCCTGAAGAATTCTTTTTCTGTATTTTTAAAGAAATATTTATGAATTTCGTCATTTTTGAAATAAACCGAGGTTCAGAAGGTGAAAGAGGTGCTGCGGAGTGATCCCCAAGTGTTTATATGTCCGACAAAAGTTTACCTCAATGAAAGGGTGACATAATTCGTGCTAAATAAAATTGCGTATCATGTAGTTTTTTGATTTATTTTGTGGGCTGCCGTATCTATTTTGGACACAAGCTTCTTTCCTGATGTAAGTATGAACAGGAGCTAAAATATTTCCTAGGACATGTCATCTTAATTTTGCAATAATTACCAAATTATTGCTACTGAGTTTGAGGATTGAAATGTCAAGGTTCGTTGTTATCCTTCGTTTTAGCCGTGATATCAATACTTATAAGGCGAGTGCATCCTACCATGGCAAGATATCCTTTACCTCTCTCGAATTACCTACCTTATAACCACAACAATGCTTGCTTATTTGTTTATGTATAGATTTCACATAATATACATATAAATAACCAAACTTATTAAATCTTTAACTAGAGCTTTTACATATTTTATAACACTAGAATAGACATTGATTCTCTCAGGGCGCGTATCTTGTCATTTATGCATCATCTTGTAATAACACGCTGTCTTCTTACCTTTACTCATGTCCATCAAAGTTCACACTTATTTGGAGGTATTCAATCATGAGTGTATAGGTATCTTCTAGGTAATATGCTGTATCTTAGACAGCATCTTTACTTTCCATAAATAGATAAACTCTTTATTTTACCATAATTCTTACATCAATAATCATGGTGAGGCAATACTTATGCATATACACAAATAGAAAAAATATGATAAAATTCACCATTTTGTTTAGATTACATGTCATTAGTATTTCGTAAAATGGTATAAGCATTTATAGTTACGTATTTTTCATTTTCTTGATCAGCATCTGACGCCATTACACATAGGAACTTCAAGAACCTAACATTCTTGCAAACAAGTAATTTTTCTGCATTAATTTATACTGTAATTTTTTTAAATATAAATTAAAAAAATATGGCACAATTGGCTGTCTTATCGCTAAACACAATCTCTTCCAGGTAACCTTTGCTTACCATCAGGTGAGATAGTCACACAACTCTTATTTAAAAAGAAAACAATCAGGAAAGACAAATAGTCAAAGTCAAAGTCAAAGATCTTTATTCCTTTCAATGCTTAATACCTAGGTATAAGATCACATAGACACGTCTTAAAAAAAAAAGCTAGCTATACCCTGCGGCTTAGTTAAACAGAAATGCATAGACATGCAATCGTAAATTTTACTTTTTTATCTAGCTATTCAATTGCAAGTGAAAGTTTCATAAGAATTTAATATTGTGTAAATAATTATGAAATTATTAAAGACATTAGCTATACCCTGCGGTTTAAGGTGCATAATGTTAATTTATGTTTGATTAAGTTGTGCATAATTTGTGCAAATATAGAAGAGAAGGGGTCACATGGTAGATCCCTTATGAAATGGGCAGATCAGCTGCAATATAATAGCATGTCCAGGTTTGAAGAATTGGTTCAAATAGCTACAACCCTTACAAACTGCTGGGTAACTTAAAAGATGAGATATGCTTCACATTATGGGTAAATATTCAAGTCAAGCAATTTAATTATAAAAAGGGAACAAACAAATATTATACTTTAAATTAGTCGGGACTGTGTACACAGAAAATCTTGGTTTCCTATTCAGTTTAAACTATTTACTTCGAGAACTGTTGTAGATAATCTGTACTAAAATTATACAGCTGAAGAGTTTGTTTGTTTGAACACGCTAATCTCAGGAACTACATGTTCGAATAGAAAAAAATATTTTTGTGTTGGATAGTCCATTTATCGACGAAGGCTATAGGCTACTTTTCATTTTGATATCCCCAGAGAATCGGTACTTACGCGGGTGAAACCGCAGAGCGCAGCTAGTTCTCGAGATAAATATCTACCAATGTTTGTTTAAAGTAGGCAGCTATCACTAATTAGACAGATAATGCATAAATAACTTATCAATTTGTCAGATAACCACTAAACAAATAATTAGTAGGTACCTACTATGATTTGGTAGGAACTGTATGATAAGTACTATACTACTAGTAAATTAAAATTGTCACAGAAAGAATCCTACATAATCATCCAAATAACACAGGCTCTGTGGTACCACTCCAATAAACAACTATATTGTGATCTATAGATCAAGATTGTACATAAAAGAGGAAGTTTTAGAAGTTCCCAACCCACTTGTCAAGAATCTGTTGGCTGAACCGCCTAACAAAACTTTTATTTGACTAGAAGACGAGCACCCCAAGATCATATAGGGTCACCACATATGAACTTGTCACTGGATGAGTACCATGAACGCCACATGTAGAAAGATAATATGATAGTTGGCACAATGGTCGCCATGCCGGACTGCCGAACACAGGGTTCGATTCCCACCCAATATGTCTGTGGTCTGGTTGGTTCTATGTATTATAAGTATATATTTACAAAAAAAAGTATTAAGTAGTATGTCCGTTGTCTTGCACCCTTTTTTTTATTCTTGGAGTTACTGCGATCAGTCTATGACAGACTTTTATCAGTATTGTTGCAAGTAGGGTGAGATTTAAGGCGCAGTGGCCATCACCAATGCTTCCTCTACGTTCATACAACGTCCAGCCTTTTCAGTCTGCGTGTCTTGTTTGTGGTGTCAATTAGCTGGCAAGCAAGTGGATTTGGATGGGCAGCGAGGCGCACCAATAAAACAATTCTAGTTACTTAGCTTGGGGCTAGATGGCGATGTGTGGAATGTCCTGCAATATTTATTTAATTATAAATTATGCATTTAAAATCTATACCTACAGCTGATTATTATACATAACATGGCTATGTAAATGAGCATATTGGAATGCAGGTTGTGTTAATCTGTAGATTTTCCTGCTTTTTGCTGTAGGTATTTTGTGTTTTGGAAGCCTTACAACCAAAGATTTTGAATATTATATTACTAGAAGTAGACTGAACAACAGTATCATGATTTTGTATTAAAATCAATTAGTCGGTTCAGTCAAAAAAATATGAAAATTGTTATAAAGTCCACTCTATAAATAGGTTTAGCCTCTTTGCCTACAACACATTAAACATATACAATTTAATTAAAATAAAATAAGGTAAGTACCTAAGACCTAAATAAGTATTAAAATGGCAATTGTCAAATTAAATAAATAAATAATGCAGGACATTCCACGCATCGCCATCTAGCCCCAAGCTAAGTAACTAGACTTGTGTTATGGGTGCTAGACAACAGATATACTACTTATATACTTTTCTTTTGTAAATATATACTTATAATACATAGAAACAACCAGACCACAGACAAATATCTAAGCATAAATACTTGTCTGAGGGAAATAGAAACTATCCACAGACATTCTAACAGTCTATGTGTTAAAAAACCCTTCACTACATAGTATAAAACAAAGTCGCTTCCCGATGTCTGTTCATATAATATATGCTTAGATCTTTAAAACTACGCAACGGATTTTGATGCGGCTTTTTTAATAGATAGAGTGATTAAAGAGGAAGGTTTGTATATATAATACATGCATAACATAGCCGTGCGAAGTCGGGGCGGGTCGCTAGTTTACGAATTATTCTAAAAGCTTACACATATCCAAAGGAGAAATGCGCGAACATCCACAACAAAAAAAAACTTGAGAGGTATCAAGGGGGGTGTCCCTTGATACCTCTCAAGTTTTTTTTGAGAGGAACGAAGTTCCTTTTGATTAATTAGTGAAGGAATCCTAATTTTTTTTAAGTTAAAATAATATGTTATTATTATTAATAAATATAATGTAATATAAACTTATTCAGTAGGCTCAATTTTAGTAATTGCTTTCTATGAGAGAGAGAGACACAGACAGACAGAGAAACACCCGCACGCCACACGGCTTACAACTATAGCAAAAGGTGTCGTTACAACTCTTGGTCTTAATTTTTTCCGTCTAGCCTCCTTTCGCGACGCGCGATAAGGAACTTCGTTCCAAAAATACATACACCCGAATTGAGAACCTCCTCCTTTTTTCGAAGTCGTTAAAAAGAAGTCAGAAAAAACTATCATCAAGTTATATTTATAATAACCATGAAATCTCTAACGACGTTAGTACAATCCACCATTGTTAAATATTTCTCATGTGAAAGGGAAAGCTCACTTCACAGAAATATGTAACAGTTATACTTTACTAGTACCTACCTAAATAATGAATTGTAGTGTAAAAGACTGTTGCTTATAGCTTATCCTAATTCAATTAATATTAAAAACCCGAAAGTGTTTATTTGTTTGTTTGTGTCCTCTTCACGGCTAAACGACTTGAACGATTTGGAAGGAAATCAGCATAGTGGTAGTTTAGAAGATGGAAGAGGACATTAGATATTTTAAAAGGTAAAATATTCAATACTAGCTGCGTTTCGCAGTTTCACCCGCGGAAGTGCCGTTCTCGTGGGAATATCAAAATAAAAAGTAGCCTATAGCCTTCCTCGATAAATGGACTATCCAACACAAAAATATTTTTTTCAATTCGAACCAGTAGTTCCTGAGAATAGCGCGTTCTAACAAACAAACAAACTCTTCAGTGATAGAAAAAAAGACACATCCAGAAATATCTGAAACTTCAAGACATACGAGTCTAAAACTTCGCATGGGGGTTCCTTTTAGAACGTAGGCGCGCACAAAGAAAGGGTTTCGGAAATCCGATCTCTAAAGGGGTAAAAGGGATGTTAAAGTTTGTAGGAAACAAATATCAATTTTAACGCGGGTAAAACCGCGGGGAGCAACTTATAACTTTATTTTTTAGCTATGTTTTGAGTTTCAAAGTTGCCTTAAATTTTTTCTACATTTTTCCCTGTCTGTAATCGATATTGGGACCGTAAGCTGATGTGCGAGTTGATGGCATGAACAAAAACGCGACCACTGCCTCATTTTACCTTTTTTTACCTATATAAGTCAACGTTTAACCACTATCACACCCGCCTGATAGATGATGATACAGCCTAAGATGTAGCACGCATTCCTAGAAGATCACTCGCGACTTAAAGACCCCAAATTGACCTCCGTCTGTCTTTCCTGACGAAATACAGACGCAGGCAACTGCCTCCCAATCGGCGTAACTTATGACGCATTAGTCACGTGCACGTCCAGTTGACGCATACGTCACGTTTACGCAAACAATAATCGGTATTGCCGTAAAACGAAGCTACGCGTAACCGTTACTTTAACTGCACGCCTACTTCACCTACGCGTGAAACAAGCTGTTGACGTACAAAATTTTTGACTTATCTTCCTAGGCAATTAATTTGTCATTTATGTCACGTCAAAATTCAGCACGATACGGTGATCGCGCGACGTTTAGGTTTGCGTGAAGTGTGCGTCTTAAGAAATTACGGCAATACGAAATATATAGTTATGACGCAAACGTAGTCAAGACGCGCTGCATAAGAATACGGCGATCGGCCCGCTCTGGTTCCATTCCATTGCGTTACGAATAAGGAATGACAAAGCAAAACACTTAGTGCGGATGTCTGGTATTTCCACCATGAATCGGTGCCATATATCAGTTGGCCTGGTTGTATGCCGAAAGAATGGAGACAAAATTGGTTAGGTAGTTTTGTTGCACACTCCCCGAAATGTATCCGATAAAAGATCGACAAGCTTGCCACTCTTGTGACGATGTATGTGACCCTATGTATCGTTGTCAATAGAACTGTTTAAATTTGCTTTTACTGTTCCAGATGTCACGATAAAACCGGTACCTAGTCAAGATGTCAGGCATCCTTCGCAACATGTCGATTACTCTCGCTCGGCAGCTGACCCGCTCGCTGGACCCGAGGCACGACTACGAACCGCACGCCTGCTACAATTCTTTCTGCAAGCACTGGCAGCAAGCACACGATATCATTGTCAAGTCGCAGGTGAGGACATACATCCTACTAATATTATAAATGTGAAAGTTTGTGTGTGTGTGTATGTTTATTACGCCTTCACGCTAAAACTACTGAACCGATTGCAATGAAATTCGGTATGTAGATAGCTGGAGGCCTGGATTAACACATAGGCTTTTTATCCCGACATTCCCACGAGATCGGGACTTACGCTGGTGAAACCGCGGGCGCAGCTAGTATCTTCTAACTACAGAAGCCACGGGATAAGAAATCCTAACAGCGAGTGCCTCGCGGTATATCTTCTAACTACAGAAGCTACAGAATAAGAAATACTATCAGTGCCTCGTGGTTTACTCGTGTAAGTCCTGATCCCATGGGAATATCGGGATAAAAGGTAGCCTTTGTTACTCGCACTGAATCAATGCACCCTCATACCAATTTTTATCAACATCGGTCTAGTAGTTTTGGCGCGTATTCGTTACTAACAAGACTAAAATACCTATTTCCTCTTTATATTACTAGCTGCGCTCCGCGGTTTCACCCGTGTAAGTCCCGATCCTGCGGTAATTTCCAAATCATAAGTATCTTTCATCATCCCCTAAACTACCACAATGATAGATAGATAGATAAATTATTTATTGTAAACACCATTTTCAAATAACATTAAATAAAAACAATGCTACACAGGGCGGCGTTATCTCTCAAACCGATCTCTTCTAGGCAAACTTTGGATGGATAGTGCCGATTTTCATCCAAATCATTCCAGTTGTTTGATAGTGAAGAAACTTTCAGATTTACAATATTAGTTAAGTTAAGATTAGTGTAGGTAGACCATGGAAGCAAAATATAGTGTAGACTCAGCACAAGTATGGAAAAACACATCCCACAGAGTTGTTCAAATAAATAGATAGACAATTCTTACCACGCAGTAAAGTACCTAAAAGGCTAGAGAGTTTTCTGTAGATAATGAAACGCATAACTCTTATCTTTTCTGGCACGAATGTGTAGAATGTCAAGCAGGGAATTACCCGGCGATGTACTTCGTACCTAATATTTGGAGTGCGCCTGGCCCAATTAGGCAATTTTATGAACTAGCGATTAGCTTCAGTTTCGCACATGTAGCAGTTCCTTTTCACCTACATTTTTCAGGCAATTTTCACAAAAACCTGTATGAATGAATACACCTAAATCTCAAGAATCATTCCGTCCATTGCGTTCAGAGAGACAGACACGATGGAGGGACTTTATTACCCGACTGCAAAGAAAGGGTTATGTTTTTCGCGCCTATCTTTCTTTGCATGTTTGTTTTATAAAACGTGATAAAAGAGACCTATTGTAAAACATTAATATAAAATATAATATCAATATAAGACTCAGGGTAAAAATTAAGTAAACAACATTTTAAAACAATTAAACAATCTAATTTATTCAACCGTAAATCAATTAGTGACAACATCACAAAGACAATAAAATAAAATAAATAAATAAATAAATATTGCACAACATTCCACACATCGCCATCTAGCCCCAAGCTAAGTAACTAGACTTGTGTTATGGGTGCTAGACAACGGATATACTACTTATATACTTTTCTTTTGTAAATACATACTTATAATACATAGAAACAACCAGACCACAGACAAATATCTAAGCATAAATACTTATCTGAGGCGGGAATCGAACCAGCAACCCTGTGTTTGGCAATCCGGCATGGTGACCATTGTGCCAACTGGGTCGTCAATAACCTACTAGCATAATAGGAAATAGGTTCTGCTTCTGCAAATTAGTTGGATCATATTGCAAGTTGGTTGTGCAGGAAATCGGTAGCAAAACTTCGTCACAGCCCCTTGCCACTTGAGCTTACTAATCCTTTGGGCTATGTCGGTAACTTTAGTTCGCCTAAGAATCTCCTCAGTAACATATACTTAAGGGCCATACGCCAACGACCTTACTACACAGCCTACTTAATAGTTACTACAGGTACCGGTCGCCTTCGTTTTGTTTTTCACAAAAGTGCTGAGATGGAATTGGAGGTGAAATTTTTTCCGACAGTTTGGTGTGACTTTGACCCAAAACTTCCCTATAGTTTTGAAGCTATCCTAAAAAATAATAAAAACTATAACTTTGACTTGAAATAACTTTGTATAACTTATAACTTTGAAATGACAATTAATTTTCGTCTCAAATTACCCCAAAATATCGGTAAAGATCTCACCTACAATTCCATTTCAGCACTTTTGAGAAAAACAAAACACATTCGTTACAATCAACAATGTTAGTTGTAAGCGACGGGTATTTCTGGCGCGTTGCATTTGCGTAGCATAAATAGCCTTAAGTGGAATCATGCCTAATATATCCCCAGCCTCAACACCTGTACGACGACGTGCTCGGCGTAGTGAACCACCTTGAACAGCTGAACACTCTGCTGGTGCTGGAAGCTCGAGCGAGGGAGATCAACTCGGTGACCAGCCCAGCGTCGTGCCTCGAGTACTTGCTCAGCGAGAACCTGCTTGATAAACTGTATGAGTGGGCTGTTTTAACTGGGAAGTGAGTACTTTTAATGTTTTTTCTATAACCTATCTTCTATACAGATAAAATGCTTTGTCTTGACTGACCGACTGACGGATCAACGCACAACCCAAACCGCTGATCGTAGATACCTGAAACTTGGAGGGCGTGGTCTTCGTATGACAATTCTACCCCTAAGGGGGTGAAAAAGGGGGGACAAAGTTTGTTTGGGACGACGTGATTCTAGTAAAAGCTACAGTATTTATACTTACAACTGCATCCCGATCCATTGGGAAAATCGGGATCAATTTTGCTGCAGAGTTCATTTCTTTCGCTAGCGGCCGCTGTTTAAGTTGGTAATTAAGTTTTTACTTAGATTTAGATTTTAAAGTAAAGTGTACCACGACCTTCCAAGTGATTTGGGAGTGTACATGTACATTCTTCATTCCTTTGTTCTTAACTTAAATTATGCATAGATGTTGGGAGTGTAAATGTACATTCTTCGTTCCTTTGTTCTTTACTTAAATCATGCATAGATGTCGGGAGTGTACATGTACATTCTTCGTTCCTTTGTTCTTTACTTAAATCATGCATAGATGTTGGGAGTGTAAATGTACATTCTTCGTTCCTTTGTTCTTTACTTAAATCATGCATAGATGTTCGTAGGCATAGCTGACGTAATTTACTAAGAAAACTATATTGTAGCTAAAAATAATATATACGAATTATCACCTAATGATTCACGCAGGATAAACAACATTCATGTGATAGCGATAGTACTTATTGCAAATGTTTGCTACTAGCTGCGCTTCGCGGTTTCACCCACGTAAGTCACGATCCCGCGGGAATTTCAGGATCAAAAGTATGCTATGTCCTTCTCCATCCTCTAAACTATCACTATGCCGGTTTCCATCCAAATCGGCCCAGCCCAGTCGTTTGACCGTGAAAAGGGAACAAACCAACAAATGTACAAATTAACAAAGAAATAAATGAACAAACTTTTTATAATATTAGTTAGGATTAGTTGTTTGTACTCTAACTGCCTTGAAACGAAATAATTGCTTTTGTAGGTCAAAGTGTATCGATAGATTCTTGTTCTAAACTAGCAGCGGTCCACGGTTTTACCCGCGTAAGTCCCGTGCCCTTTGGATAGTGGGAATAAAAAGTAGCCTATTTTACTCCCTAGGAATCAATGTATCATATTATCAAGTTTCATCAATTTCGGTCCAGCAGTTTCGGAGCCTAACGGCACTAAAAAACATCAAATCTTTTCTCATAAAAATATTAATGTAGCTTTTGTCTATTATTTACATTTCATTATAATATATCACAGACAAAATCAGAATTATTAGAGACTTATCTATGAAGTGGACTATAATCAGTCAATTGGTTCACTGATAAGCTTTTATTAATTGAGCTTCATATGCACAAAGCCACAAACAAATATATATTTATTATGTATCTAATTCATAGAAATAACCCTTTTGCGTACTTTTATTTGTAACTAGCTGCGCCCCGCGGTAGTAAGTAAGTCCCGATCCCGTGGGACTCTTTTACCTTTTGGGCACGGAACTCTAAAAAGGACACAGTGATTAATTGGGTGATTAACATGCGCGGGTGGAAATCGCGGGGCGCTGCTAGAACAAATATTTATAGATTACTTTTTGTTTGTAATGAATTTGTTTTGAAACTACTGGACCGATTTTGATGGAATTTGGTTTGAGGAGACATTTAAACGGGCTCGAGACTTACGTGGGTGATACCGCCGGGTGCTGCTAGTCTTCTAATAATATATAATTTAAAAAAAATGTTTGTAGTGAATAGCGTCTGAAACTACTGTACAGATTTGGATAACACTTGGTATGAGGATACATTGAGTCATTGGGCTTAACATAGGCTACTATTTATCCCGATATTCCCACGGGATCGGGAGTTACATGGGCGCGACCACGGGGCGACGCTAGTCACTAATAAATATATCTATTGATTTACAGATACGAGAATGCTGTACGATTGGAAGAATTGAAATTATTTGGACAGCTCATCAGCCATTACAGCACAGAGGTAATATTCTCTAATATTATAAATGAGAAGATCTGTTTGTTTGTTTCATTGTCAAACTATACTATACTTTTGCCAGGACAGAATAATAAATAAAAATAACTGGCTAATTGCGAGTCGGATTCTTGCAAGTGAAAGACAAGACGCAAGTTTTGTGCAAAAAAATCTTGATTGACACGAACAGCGTGGATGACAAAAGTAATATTGATCTAAATAAACAAAATAATAAGTATTAATACTAAAAATAATGATGACTTAACACTATGTCGCAAGATCCGTTAATTCTGCTTGCCTAAGGTGAATCGGATAAGTGGGTCACACTTAACTCGCACGAAGGGTTTCGTACCATTATTTTTAGTTTTTAATATTTGTTGTTATAGCGGCAACAGGAATACGTAATCTGTGAATATTTCAACTGTCTAGCTCTCACGGTTCATGAAATACAGCCTGGTGACAGACAGACAGTGGGGTCTAAAAAACGAGACCCTATTACTAGGGTCTCGTTTTTTTACCCTTTGGGTACGGAACCCTAAAACTATCGACCTTATTTACTAATAATCTAAAAAGTAAATACATTGTAGGTATATTTAAATCAATCGCTGTCCGATGTCTCGCAAAAACTCAATAGCTCGACCGATTTTGATGAAGTTTTTTCACAATTGGACCGTTGTGAAAAACAAAATTATTTTTATTTGATGGTGTCTGTCTGTCCTGGCATATAGTCCAAAGTAATATTAAAAAGTAAGAATCAAGCCGCATGCAAAAGCTAGTTATTCTAAAAACTATATTTTGTTCCAGGTCATAGCAGCGGAACCATTTTTGCGTCCATTATTGAAACTGCTCAGTGGATTTAGAAACGAATTGCCGTCCCAAAAACTTGAAAGTAAGTAACATAGGAATAATACGTGATCACGATTACCTGCCTTCTCAACTATCTCCCTAACCTGAAACGGTCCCCCTGGACTGGGGGAGGCGATAAGCGCTGATTTAAAATAAGATCGAAAGGTATCGCGGCCCCCCTGGGCTACCCCAGGGGAGCCGTCAAGCGTTGAACTGTTTTAGATTTTTTCAATCTCATCCCCAGTAGAGAAGGCTCACAGCAAAGCGACGCTCGTAGATCGTTTACGATCGTGCGGGTTAAGTGACGCCTAGCGCGGTCATTACTTTGATGGGTGACCAATTAACTGTGTGGCAAAAATGTGTTTTCGTGAGCCCCTCCATGCTTCGGAAGGCACGTTAAGCCGTTGGTCCCGGTTGCTACCTCTAGTAGCAGCCGTTAGGTCAAGTTAGAGGCCTTAGGGCGATCTGAAAACTCTAACAATAGGTAAGCCACACCACTTTACGAGAAGAAAAAGATCACTAGTCCAAGTAAAAGACAATCGAAAATAACCATTGCAGCTAGATTTGAACTTGCGACTTCCCGCCGTTCGTTTAGGGAAAGCGACACCTCTCTCTGGAAGCTTGTCGATCTTTTATCGGGGAGTGAGCAAAAGAACTATTCGACCTAATTTTGCCTTCCTATTCTTTCGTCATACAACCAGGCAAACTGATATGCGACATAGATTCATGATAGAAATCCTAGATACCCGCACTAAGCGTTTTGCTTTGTCATTTCTTATGCGTACCGCAAGGGAATGCAATCAGTTGCTTCAAGTCGCGAGTGAACAGGTATCTTCTAGGAAAGCGTACTACATCTTAGACCGCATCGTCACCATCAGGCAGGTGTGATAGTGGTCAAACGTAGGTGACGATGCTGCTTAAGATGTAGCACGCTTTCCTAGAAGATACCTATTCATTCGCGACTTCAAGACCACCAAATTGTACACGTCAGGAAAGACCGACGTAGGCAACTGATTCCATTCTTATTCCCTCCCATATATTTTTATTTTTTGATTTCAGGTCAATTAGTAACCGTATTGAAACAGCTATGTGTAACTCTAGTGCAGAATATGAAGTTCATAGATTTATTCTTTCTGACGACTCACGCGCAGAACGGATCGCACGCAGAGTAAGTCATTTTATCTTGTTTATAAAGCGGAGTGTAACCGGATATACGGGAAATACATTGTATTAATCTTTTAGTAAAATGGTCCAGTTACAAATCGATATGTAAGGTTGTTTTGTAATCTCCCCTAAAAAAAGATTAGGATTGGATGATAAGAACAGAAAGAAAAAACTAGTAAAAATCGACCAACAAAGTTACATAAAGGTAAACCAATCCATGCGTTCTTGTAGACCAATACGAGAATTTCTTTCTCAACCATGTCATAACAAAAATATACAAATAAATTTCATGTAAAGATGTAAAAGGAAGCCATTGCACGCAGAGGGCATATGACAGATCGCTCTGGAGGTCTTTGGGGGAGGCCTATGTTCACCAGTGGACATTCTGTGGCTGAACATACTTTGGGGGAGGCCTATGTTCACCAGTAAACATTCTGTGGCTGAACATAGGCCAATTTTCAACATCATGATGATGATGAAAAGTTAGCATTCAAGTTTTATTATTATTTCTCTGGCTAGCACTTTGACGAAAGACTATCCTGGAATTGTATCGCAGCACTGTCTAATTTAGAAAGAAAAGTAAATATGATGGAAACTCATTGTAAATTATCTCTTATTCCGTTTGTTTAAGGTTTATTCTAGTCCGATTGCTACTCGCCTCTGTACACAGAGAAGGTAGCGTGGGTTCGGCCGCGCGAGATGCCTTGCTTCTTTGCGCTAATATGTCCGCGAAAAATACGCAGTTAGCTGATTATATGCTGGCTGGGAATACTTGCCCGGTCCTGGCCACAGGTATGTCAATTTTTATGCAAAAAAAATCGTTTATTGCCATAATATTTCAATTTTATACAGTAAATAAGTCAAAGTCAAAAATCTTTATTCCTTTCAATGCTTAATACCTAGGTATAAGATCACGTCTTAAAAACTAAGTTAGGATGTGTGCCTTCGGAACGCGCCCACCAATGAGAAGAAGGCACAAGAAACTCATGGGGTTTTTTTTTTCTTCATGTGATCACGCTCACAAAGGTCATAAACTGATAAGTAAGTATGGCCAAAGGAGCAGGCTCAGCATATGCTGTGAGACGCAGCTGCACAGTGCTGGTTTTCAGCCTGACCTTTTCTCTCTGTTTCTTGTATTATTTAGGTTATTAGAATGGGTATCATAGGATCTTTTCCTAAAAGGATCACGTATTGATGACATTTCAAATAGGATTATCGTTTCGGGGCACAGCTGCTTTTAGGCTTTCATCGTCAATTTTCACGGTTCGTGATTTTTTTGACGGCGACAGTGGTTTTTGGAAGCTGTGTTCACACGAATCACGAATCGTAAAAAAAAAAGGTCGGATGCAATTTCATTTCGAATTCTCTTTTAAAACGCGTTTGTCAAAAAACACGAATCGTTAATAACAGATACCTGTAAATTAACATGGAAATGTAAACAATGCAGATTTAAAATTAAATTAAAGTAAAATTAAAATAATATTTGGCGACCCAGTTGGCACAATGGTCACCGTGCCGGACTGCCAAGTACAGTTTTGCGGGTGCGATTCCCGCCTCAGACAAGTATTCATGCTTAGATATTTGTCTCTGGTCTGATTGTTCCTATGTATTATAATCTTTTAAGTTTAAACGAGCAATTCTTGTATATATATATGTAATTGGAATCTCGGAATCGGCTCCAACGATTTTCTTGAAATTTGGTATATAGGGGTTTCGGGGGCGATAAATCGATCTAGCTAGGAATCATTTTTAGAAAATGTCATTTTATTCGTGTTTTAAGGCGTTTGAGTAGTCCCAATTTAAACTGAAATATATGACTCTTCCTGACATCTATTGGCGAACTACTAATACTATTTTTTGTGAGCAACAAAGTTATTCCAGCAGATGGCGTTGTTAAGTAACACGAAGTCAATGAGTGTTTGCTTTGAGGTTAGACTAAGAAAATCAATGTTTATTTATATTATTTGTATCTTCTTAATGCACGTGTTCACTTACGTAATTGATTGATAAACTGTAAAAAATTAAGTATTTGTTTCTAATATAATATCAAACTAATTGCACTCATGATTTTTTTCTTTAAATAACCAGTTCATATTTTTTTATTATTCTGTCGGTAAGATCGAAAAATATTATTCATATTTCATCATTTTATTAGTATGTAATTCGTACTTAAATATAATTTCCAAAAAAACACAATTTATAAAAAAAAAATACCGAGCAATTAGGATCTCGGAAACGGCTCCAACGATACTCTTGAAATTTAGTATGTGGGGGGTTTTCGGCTCAAGGAATCGATTTATCAAGGTTCCAGGTCCGAAAAAAGCTCGATTGCCGAGATATAGGCATTTAAAAACCGTGTTGTAAGAAACTATCGGCGCCATGACAGATGAGGGCAACGCTGGGTAAAAAAGTAAAAAAACTGTTTTTACTCTATACTTTCCATAAATACTGGCCGGTATCGTGAAAAAAAATGCTGTCATTGACTGTCAAAGTCAAAACTGCCCCTATAAAAGTTGTAGGTTTCGAAGTTTATCGGTAAGTATGTAATAGGTATTTATTAATAATCAGGACCTCGGAAACGGCTCCAACGAGTTTCATGAAATTTAGTAAGTACATATTAGGTTCCGAGGCTGAGGTAAAAAAAACCTAAAATATCCGAGCAAAGTTCGGTCACCCAGGTACTTATATATTTATAAAAGAAAAGTATATAAGTAGTATATCCATTGTCTAGCACCCATAACACAAGTCTAGTTACTTAGCTTGGGGCTAGATGACGATGTGTGGAATGTCCTGCAATATTTATTTATTTAATATCGATTGTTTCAGGTCTAAGCGGTTTATATTCGCTTCTACCTCGAACTCTAGATGAGAAAATACATCGTCTGACAGCCGATGACGTAAACCAAGTCAATAAGTTGACGCTGTTCATTGACTCGTTGGAGTTCTGCAATGCTGTCGCTCAGGTACTGTCTACATTTACGCACATAAAGCCAAATAGAAATCGTACGAATACTTCCCTTAAGGCAGAGGGTAGCAGGTTCGATGCCCGCCTTAAACTTATAATTATTTATGGACTAGTCCCGCGTTTTCACTCGCGTTCGATTTTTTTTATAAGAACCTTCTGCAGACAATAACAAACATAACAAAAAATAAATAGCGAAATCGGTTTAGCCGTTCACGTGTCATTAGATGACAAAGAAAATAGAGATTTATTTTTTTTATATAATAACTAGATAAAAAAGTAGCCTATGTGTTAATCCAGGTCTCTAGCTATCTAGATACCGAGTGTCAACGCAATCGGTCCAGTGGTTTTAGCGTGAAGGAGTAACAAACATACACACACACACACAAACTTTCACATTTATAATATTAGTAGGATAGGATAAACATAGACTTTTGTTTCTGGTCTAGGTGTAGGTGGTGTGGCTATAGTGACCAAATAATGGATAGAATACTTATATACTTTTTTCTATTGTAAATACTGCTATACTAATATTATAGGGAGAAAATAATTGATTGTTTGTTTTTTGTTTGCATTGAATAGGCTCCGAAACTACTAGACCAATTTTGATGAAACTTAGTATGAGAATACATTATTTCGTTGGGAGTGTCTAGGCTAGTTTTTATCCCGATATTCCCGGGACTTACGCGGGTAAAACCGCGGAGCGCTGCTAGTACTTAATATACATGCAGAAACACCCGGACCAGAACTAATATCTTAATATTTGTATAAGGCGGGAATCGAATTTTGCGACCGTCGGCGTCGTTTGATTTTTTTGTATTTTCTAGACTTTTAATCTTGCCTTAGTGTATATCAATTAATTGGAATTATATTGATTTCTATCATTTAATTCTTTCTTTCAGGTTGCCCATCCGTCCATAAAAAAGCATCTCTTAGATCTGTTATACCAAGGGTTTCTAGTGCCTGTAATGGGACCTGCATTACTACAGGTAAATATAAATGTTCATTGTGTTCAGGAGGCCAATTATCGTTAAAATTACATTGCTATGTCATTACGATTGTATTTTCATTACAAAAATACCCTTAAACTAGCTCAAAATCAAAGTTCGAGGATAAATATCATTTTTTGTGATATAAATCAATACAAAAATTGTTTAAAAATGTGATAATAATAAGTCAATTTTTGCAGTTTTCTACTGTATTTCTCCATCCTAATTGTAGATGGCATTTAGGTATTAATATTAAAATTATAGGTATTATAAATATTAGTGTAGGTATTAAGAAAATCAATAAAACCCAATAGTTTTATTGACTGATTGGAATTTTATAAAGATTTATATTTTTTAATTGATTTTTTCTGATGTAGTATAATAATTAATGTTTTTTGTTGATTTTTCGAATTTTTTTATATAATTTATTATGTTTATAAAACTTAGGTATGCAAACAGTATACATAAATAATACAATAAAATAATAATATGGCTGTCATACAAAATACATATCCAATTTTTGATATATATCATAAAAATCCGATATTTTGAAATTTATATAAATATATTTTCGAACCCTGCTCAGAATACCCTCAAAGTCAACTTTTATATTCGAAATGCAAGCAGAATGATATTGCAATGCAATTTTATTTACGAAAATTGGTCTTCTGATTGGGTTGTGTGTTGTGTTTTTCATCAGCTGTTTGGTGAAGGAATGTCGGTGAAAACTGGAACTGCGATAGGACTTTTAATTTACTGGCTAAGCTCCGCGGTTCACCCGCATAAGTCCCGATCTCGTGGGGATATCGGGATTAAAAGTAGCATATGTGTTAATCTAGGTTTCCGGCTTTCTGCATAGTGAGCTTCATCGCAATAGGTCCAGCCGTTCTCGAGTTATAAATGTTTTAACTAACACGACTTTGTTTTATATATACTTTTAATAAGCTCTCTTTAGTTAAAATGTGTTTTGTCCCTTTCACACTTTTATAAAAGACAGATGTGCGAAGTGCGAAAGGGACAATTTTTTTAACTATCAAGGTCATATTAAAAGTTTAGGAATAAGACAATTGACCCTTTATTCATAAATATTTAATAAACCTTGTTTAATTAAAATGTGTTTTGTCACTTTCACACTTTGACAGATGAGAAAATGTGCGAGTGGCAAAACATATTTTAACTTACTAAAGCTTTAATGTTTATGAAAGGGTGCGATTGACTCATTTATTAACTGCGCCTCGCGGTTTTAATCACAAAAGAAGCATATGTATAATCCACGATTTTAGCTATTTACAAGTTCCATTGCAATCGGTTCAGACTTTTTTGAAGAGGTATTTATCATACTAACACAAAAACTTTCGCTTTTATAATACTACTAGGAAATTGAATATTAATTTTAAAAGCAACATTGAACTTTTTCTTCTTCTTTTTCTTATCTGTTTTTAACTATAAATGTTTTTTTATTTACTGTGTTTGTCTGTTTTTTTTTCTGCTTCTGTGTTTGTTTTAAGTATTGTTAATCGAGAAATGTTAAAATTGCATTGAGGTATTATTATGGCGCTTTAATGCTCAAGATTGCTGCGAAACGACATGCAGCATATTACTTTAATAAAAATATACTGAATTTACTTGATATTTTACCTCAATGCAAACTATAAAAGAGTGATTCATTGCTCGTTGTTTATTGAAACAAATATAAACCTTATTTGATAATCTATAAGGTTTAATTTCGTTTCGAATAAACGAAGTATCACGTCAAGCTTTCATTGCACGCTCGGGATTGGGCACACGGTATGGGCCATACGAAATGACGGTACAAATATACACCCTATGAGTAAAGGACATAAGTGTGAATTTCGTTTGAGCTTATCATACTAACATTTGTTTGTTCACTAACATGGCAGATACATTAATTCATTATATTATTAATCTAAAGTTATTCTTTTATAATTAACTAGCGATCCTTAGCCTCATTAGTCACTCTGTCCATTAGTGAAAACTGTATGAAAATCTGGTCAGTAGTTAATCGCGTTCAGACAGACAGTCACCTGTGGCGGTGGGACTTTGTTTTTTAAAAGTATAGAAGATAATAATATAGGTACCTTATACTTACTTTTGTTAATAATTTAAATGTGACAGCAGAATTTTAAAGTTCTGTCACGCACTTAAAATCACTCGTTTTACATTTTTTTTTATAACCATTGTTTCTTTAAAAAACAAAAAATCAAGTTTATTCATGAAATCGTTTACAATTTGAATCAAAGTTACAAAATCAAGCTATTTATCAAGCATATCAACGTAATACAGTCATACATTTCATATAGGTACTGAGTATAAACATACATTGAATCAAGTAGAGAAATTCGTCTCGAACCAACTAAAATTATTCCAAACAACCAAAAATTCACCTAAATCCAACAAAGCTCACACCGAAATCAACATAATTCATGAGAAAGTAACCCTATATTCGACTATATGCTCCCCAAACCAACGAAAACAGCATCTAATAAAACAAAATTCACATCAAAATCAACAAAATTCACACAAAATCAACAAAATTCATACCAAACTAACAAAGTTCATACCAAACTAACAAAAGTCACACAAATACAAATAACTAACAACGTTGACCCTTAAACCAACTACATTCGCTCCAAACCAGTAAAAACTAAAATTTGGTGTAACTAAAATCAACAAAACTCACACAAAACCCACAAAACTCACACAAAAACCTCCTAAAATCATACGAAAATCGACAAAACTAACACCAAAATCATTACAAATTCACAACCCACGCAAAATATCAACTAAACTTAAACCAAAAACAACAAAAATCACACAAAAACCTACAAAACTCACACAAAAACCAATAAAATTCACACGAAACCCAAACCAAACAAAAAATCCCATGCAATGAAAGCCTCCGTGGTACCATAGACGAGAGCGGCGCCCTTGCAGACCGGCCTCCGCGAGCAAACGACGGCCATGTGTTACCTCGAGCTGGTACTGCGATGCGTCACCGAGCGGGGGCTCCTCAAGGCGGTGCTGCACTTCCTCTTCGTTTATGAATACGACTCGGTGAAGGTCGTCGACGTATTGCTCAATCGAATGGCTGGGAATTCGCAGGTGAGCATACTTACCATAGACAAATCAATTACCAGATATAGACAAACGCTTCCCATACAAAATAGCGTACGTGCATTTTAGTAACGCCATCTGTAATCTAATGAAATTTACAAACTATTGGAAATTAGTAACAGATTGTAATAAAGAATCAGAAAACTTAAAGAAATTTATTTTTATTAAAATTTTTAGATTTTTATGACATAACTTACCGTTTGGCTGAAAAACGCAAAAAAAACGTATTTTCGACCTTTGACCTCGTATAACTTTTTTAACAGATGTCGAATCGATGGGGACTTTTGACAATTTATTTATAATGATGTTCCGAACATTCGTACAAATTTTCAGCGACCTGCAAATTATAGTACTAACCTTACTCCTAAAATTTGGATACTACTAACAGTTTCTGCATTATTCAGGTTCAGAAAGTTAAATTTGCTAAAATTTTGAAGTATCATAATGTTGAATTCTCGAAATATTCATTTGTTCTTTTTTTAATTTTTTGTTCGAATTTTTGCCATTATTCATAATCACAAAATACTTGAAATGAAACTCTTCCTACAGATGTCGCTAGTATCTCTCAGTGTAATGGAAACCCTCATAAACTTAAACTGCGAAGACGTGATGTTAGAACTGGTCTTCAAGTACTTGTTGAGCGGGCAACACTTGGTTACGTCACAGCGGCACAACATCACCAATCCGGACTGTTATAGAGATGCCGCTTTCGCTTTTCTAAGTAAGTTTACAGAGATTTTAACACAAAGTTGAGACTAAGTCCAAAAAACGGACCACTTTATTCCGAACAATATCTCTAAAAGAATTAGCAAAATCGGTTCAGCCGTTCTCGATATTGCGCTTAGGAACATAAGCGATTCATTTTTAAAAGCTTTTACTTGCAGTGTATGTATATATGTATGTATTTATATTATAGATGAGTTAGGAGGATAGGATTGGTCAGTCAAACAATTTGTTATTTATTAATTTCAGGTCTTTCACCAAACTGCTGCGGCCGTTCCCTAGACCGATCTAAACAATGGGCGGATGAAATGTCACTCACTGGTCGAAGATCTTTAGACAGTAGACGAGGCGATTGGGGAGCCAACGAAGATATAGCTATGAATACTCTAGTCCAAGATAAAATTTATTATGGTGTAAGTATCTAATCTGACGACCCAGTTGGCACAATGGTCGCCATGCCGGTCTGCCAAACACAGGGTTAGACAAGTATTTATGCTTAGATATTTGTCTGTGGTTGTTTCTATGTATTATAAGCATATATTTACAAAAGAAAAGTAGTACATCCGTGGTCTAGCACACATAACACAAGTCTAGTTAGTTAGCTTGTGGCTAGATGGCGATGTGTGGAATGTCATGCAATATTAATTTACGGGCTTTTTTCCGCAACTAGACTCTTTTTAATTGGGTCCTTGCGTGAGGATGGAGTAGGCTTGCAATATTAATTTATTTAATTTTATTTATTAATTTCCAGAATCCCAGCGAATCACTAATAGGCAACTACCACGCGTACCTCTGCGACGCAAGATTCGAAATTGTATCCCGAACGATCGCCTGCGCACATTGGACTCAAACATATCAATCTCACACCAAACGTGAAACCAATAACAACCAATTAAAAGAAACAAATGGTACCATAGAGAAGGAAAATACGACCAACAATATATCAGAGCGAGATAGTCTGAACAGAGAAACAGATGCTCAAGAACAAAACAATATAAAGAATAAAGAAAAAACAGAGTTAGATGTTATAAATAATATTAAAGAACAAGACAGCTTAATTTCAATATGTACAAGTGAATATGACACGTTGAAAACGAGCGATACGAGCGAAAAGGAACAACATAGCCTAACATCGCTAACTGAGAATGTTGATATGGATATTAAAATCGATTGTAAAGATCTTGATAGTTTGATATCGATTGGTGAGAGTAGCGATTATGAAAGCTTTAAGTATAACGATGAAGATGTATTCGCTGAAGATTTGTTTAGAAAGAGGTTAGACTTGAATAAAGTTGAAGAATTGAGATATGAAGAGATGCCGGTGGTTAGGAATTGGAGAGCGAGTGCCGAAACTGTAATCGGTAAATATATATTACTAGCTGCGCCCCGCGGGTTTACCCGCATGAATCCCAATCCCGTAGGAATATCAAAATAAAAAGTAGCCTTCCTCGATAAATGGACTATCCAACACAAAAATAAATTTTCAATTCGAACCAGTAGTTCCTGAGATTAGCGCGTTCAAACAAACAAACTCTTCAGCTTTACAATATTACTAGCTGCGCTCCGCGGTTTCACCCGCATAAGTCCCGATCCTGTGGGTTATCAAAATAAAAAGTAGCCTATAGCCTTCCTCGATAAATTGACTATCCAACACAAAAATATTTTTTCAATTAGAACCAGTAGTCCCTGAGATTAGCGCGTTCAAACAAACTCTTCAGCTTTATAATATTATTAATATAGATTTTATCGTCTAAATCTATATTATTGCGTTACAAACACACAAACTTTCACATTTTAAATATTACTAGCGACCAGTCCTGGCTTCGCACGGATAGCTAAGTAATATTTATACAAAACCTTAATGAAATATAGACCTAAACCTTCCTCATAAATCACACCGAATCAATATATTTAAAACCATTGTCAAGTAATAATAATTTTAGTGTTTTTGTATAATTTTCTATTGTGATGTATATATTTTTTATTCAGCTTTTTCTAAATAAAACACTTGAAAAAAAAAACTTGGGAGGTGTCAAGGGACACCCGGATGGAACGAAGAAAGATGAAACGAAAATATCTGGCTTGCTTTCTATAAGAGAGAGACAGAGAAACACGCGCACGCCGCACGGCTTACAAATAAAGCAAAAAGTGTCGTTACAACTTTTGGTCTTAATTTTTCCGTCTAGCCTTCTTTCGCAACGCGCGATAAGGAACTTCGTTCGTAAAAAATTATGTTAGTGCTTAGTTCTGTTATTCTCGGTGGACGGCGATATGATAATTCTAGGATTAGGGTTCCGTACCTAAAAAGGTACAAAAAGGAACCCTTATAAGATCATTCTCTTGTCCGTCTGTCCGTGTGTCACCGATTTTCTCAGGAACGGGTGACCTTGCAAGTTGTTTATGCCAGATACTGAGGTCTATAGTCCCTATTAGGTGTTTTTATTAAAAGGAAGAATAATAATTATTGTTTCATACAGCCTCGTTTATTGGCCATAGATATCTTCTAAGTTTTTTTTATCTGTGGCAAAATGGTTCTGCCATCTATAGGGACTTTTTGTTACCTTTGCAGGCCCACTCCTGAACAGCGTGTTAACGAAAGCCGCAGCGCTCCTAGACTCCGAAGTGGTTGTAAACTGTCGCGTAACGAGCGTTATAACGAAGTTAGCGTCGTTACCGGCGCCGTTACTCACGTCGTTACTACTCTGCCCCAGCTTCGTGTTGCAGCCTAATGTGCCTTCTTTATATCAGGTAAATTAATCTATCCAACCTTAATGATTTATTATACCCTGGTAGTTACTATCATTTGACGATCTCTGAGACGCGGTGGGAGAGCTTCTGTCTGCGACGTAGAAGTTTATGGGTGGATTTTTTAAGTACAGATGTTTTTTTAGGCGGCCACCTTTCATACCTATTGCAACAAATACCATGAAATAAAAACTCGTAACATGTTTTCCTGTTACATGGCATTTGTTGCAATAGGCAAGGTAGCCGTGCAACGAAAAACAAATCGCTGGCTATTTACAATGCCAGAATGTTACAACCACTTTAGAATCAAGAATATTTACTAAAAAACTGTGTACATAAAATGATATAATATTATAGTAGGTAGGTATCAAAAGTTTGTCCATCTGGGACATACAATAATGAGTAACTCATTATTGTATGTCCCAGATGGACAGATGGAAAGTAACATAATTTATACTAAATACAAAACAATATATTGCATATTAGTAGTCCATAATATTTAGTAGGGCATAGGATACTTTTTATCCCGATATTCCCACGGAATCAAGCAGCTAACTAGTCCCTTGTTAAATTACTAAAAAAACCTTAAGAAAGTAAGAAATTACTCAGAAACGGCTCGGCCGATTGAGATGATTTTTTATTGATAAATAGAAATAATCAATTTGGCTTTTGTTTCAGATATTAAGTAAATTGAAGGAAGAAATCGATGAGCTAACGTTAGAAATAGATAACATACCGGATATTGTAGACAAAGCTAGAATATACCTAATGAATAGAGAATTTACACTGTTGAACGTGCGAGCGCCGAACACAGATGATAGTAAGTACATAATTGACACAGAATAAAACTCAAAATTCAATTAATTCATTTGGAATTATACAATTTGAGATCACATAGAAGCGTCTTAAATACTAAGTGTGTGCTTTCGGAACGCGCCCACCAAAGAGAAGAAGGCACAAGAAAGTCATAGGTATTTTTTGTGATCATGCTCACGAAGGTCAATATTACAAATATTAAAAGGTATTATTTAAAATGGAGCAACTAAAGTCACATCCATGGTTCATAATACGCCTTACCGCACAATTTATGCTATATTATGAATACATGATACATTCGGCAATATAAGTTGAGGCCCACGGCAGAGGTCTTCTTCTTCGTTTTGATATATTAAGTAGGGCAGATCCCTCCAGCCCGCTCCAGCTTGCTGCCAGGTTTTTGACGGTGTTATTAGCTGATGTTAGTTCAGCCAACGTACAGCTGTTAGAGCTGGAGGGATGGTTCAAGAGTTGAGGTCTAAAACTGCAATTTTTAGATTTTTTTGGATTTTTCGGTCGTCGTCTTTTGGCAACCAAATACAGGCCTAGTTGCTTAGTTTGGGACTAGATGATGTTATGTATACCAATCTTCCCCCGCGGCGTCTGTCTGTCTGAACGTGATTACTTTAAAAACTACTGAACGCATTTACATACGGCTTTCGGCGGCTCGTTAGTTTATTAAAAAACTAGCTGCGACCCGCGGTTTCACACGCGTAATTTCCAGATCCCATTTGAATTCCGTGATAAAAAAAATAACCTATGACACCCGGCCCCTCAAACTATATCTATGCATAATTTCATCCAAATCGATTCACTGGTTTAAACGATTACCCCCTACCAACTCACAAACTTTACCTTTGTATAATATTGGTATAGATAATGTTTAACCTATTCCAGGTCAAGCGCATTCGAGTCCGTCCCATAGGAATGAGGAATCACCTTTCACACGAGTCGAACCCAAACGAAGGAGTCTATCAACTTTCACCAATATGTTAGCTAGAAGATTGTCTTGTAAGTAACTATTCTATTCAATGGGACGCGAGTCCCAATCCCGTGGGAATATCGGGATATAAATTACCTATCTACCTGCGGTTGAAAGTTACGGGTTCGATTCCCGCCTTAAAAAAAATAATAATAAAAATAAAAATAATCTCGTACAGTTAAGCAAATGGCCCTAAAGGCAAAAAAATCACCTGT
The DNA here is from genome assembly GCA_951213275.1 of Idaea straminata. Taxonomy (NCBI): domain Eukaryota; kingdom Metazoa; phylum Arthropoda; class Insecta; order Lepidoptera; family Geometridae; genus Idaea; species Idaea straminata. The sequence continues at coordinate 4,534,824 of OX577862.1, forward strand.
TTTATCCATAAACTAGATTTGCCCGCGACTTCGCGCGTAGAATTCGAAAATGGTTCTAATAGGATTGGACCAAGAAATCACGTTGTGCCATGCAAACTTTGCCCCTCTTTTTCGTCGCCTAAGGGGTAGAATTTCGGAAAATTATTTCTTATCAGATGCCTATGTTAAACAAGGAACACACCCAAGTTTCAGTTCTCTACGATCAGCGGTTTAGGCTGTGCCTTGATCCGTCCGTCAGTTAGGACAAAGCATTTTATATGTATAATATATAGAAGATGGGAATCAAATAATAATATTTTATTATCGTCATATTATTTCCAGCATCATCACCGTCCCAAAACGCGCACAGCCTTCAATCGCACGTCCCGAACGCGAGTCCACAACGGAAACCTGTCTTCATACAAGACAATTACTGGAACCAATCTATAACACATCAGTCCATACTAAACGCGGTCCTGCTCGATGAATGGTTGAAGGAGTTAGCTGCTCTATGTGAGGAGCAAGCGCTAAGACTTGCCATAGGCAATGATGAGGACTACGTGCGGGCTGTGGCGTTATGACTGAAGGTTAATGCCGGTGATAGAATTAAAAAATAAATCAACACAGCCTCATTTACATCGTGCGCCCGTCACCCGTGACACGTATTTGCAAAGATCTTACCCGTATTCACAGACAGTACTTAAGTAAATAAATAAAATAATAATAAATAAATATTGCAGGACATTCCACACATCACCATCTAGCCCCAAGCTAAGTAACTAGACTTGTGTTATGGGTGCTTGACAACGGATATACTACTTATATACTTTTCTTTTGTAAATATATACTTATAATACATAGAAACAACCAGACCACAGACAAATATCTAAGCATAAATACTTGTCTGAGGCGGGAATCGAACCCGCAACCCTGTGTTTGGCAGTCCGGCATAGTGACCATTGTGCCAACTGGGTCGTCAAGTTGCTCTTGGATAAGTGAACGCACTGAGCTCAATGCGGCCCTATGTTGTTTTTGTGCTGGTTTCTTCACTCTAGCAAATCAGCGTCTTATTTGCGACTCTATGCGCACTCTGCAATATCATAGAGTTGATTGTGAATATGGGTGTTAGACTGTCCATAAAGAAAGGACCGATTTTACCTTAATTTTAACGTTTGACAGCACAAAAGCTTGTGTTAACAAAAATCGGTCGTCATAGATTTTGTCGGAATATAAGAATATTTTCTATCGTTCCTACGACTATGTGTGTAACATAGACAAACATCGTGTGTATATTAGACGTATGTACCGTGTAAATAAGGCTTATGATATACTCGTTCGAATTGGCCATAGACAAACTATTGTCGCTGTAATCGATAAAAAGAGATAACAATGTCAACCTCTATACAAAAATATCGAAACGAAGTGAAAAAACTGTCGATCAGAATGTAAATATTTTTATAGAGTCAATGTGTCGTATGAAAGAATGCGTTTCGAAAAAGAAACCTGCACATAAATGGCATTTTTTTAATTGTCCTATTCAATACAATAATTGTACATAGATATTTTTATTTACATTATTTAAGTTTTATTCAGTGGATAACCCACAGCCTATTAGTAAAAAAATTTGAACAAATAGTTTTAGAACTTACAGATACGTTTCTAAGTGAAGGGATGCTTTGTCCCGCTCTCGTAGGTTTTTTTACACGAATATGACAGCATTGCGTAACTTAAGGGTATGTAATATTCTATTAAGCGGTCAACGATATGTTTTCAGTTTTGCGACCACCTTTCAAACCTATGACAGTGTATAGAGAACATTATTACAAACAATAAATTTCGATGTTAAAAAATCAAGTTAAGTGTCGGGTTTTCCTGATATATGGCAAATAAAAAAAATATTATTAAATATTTTAAATTACATCAAATTTTAGGCAACCTGGCACTTTAAAGTGAAGGGGTATCGGCGCTCTCCTCATACAAACGTAGTCGACTGTTTCCTCCCTGGATAATGACACTAGAGCAAATATTTTTGTGCCATAAAACCTATAACTGCCATGACTACGCCCCTATGTCTTGTTTTTTTTTATTTTCTAATAGGTAATCATAGAAATTAAGATTCAAAAAACAAAAAAGAAAAACAACAGGGGCATGGTCATAGAAGTTATAAGTTTTATGCAACAAAAATATTTGCTCAAGTGTCATTATCCAGGGAGAAAACAGTCGACTACGTTTGTATGGAGAGAGCGCCCGGACCCTATCCTCTTAAGAGATTTGTTATATGGCATTTGTTGTTTGATTAATGTCCTCTATTCATTGCCCAAGCATTGGGAGAAGGTGAACGTTCAAAAAAAAAAAGATTAAGTCGACTACTACTCAAATGCAAGTGTCCATACTTATTTGTAACTATCCCTTTCACTTAGGCACGCTTCTGTGCGCGGCGGTTAGATTTTAAGCAAGTGAAGTAGTAAAGTTATTGTTAAGTCGTGTTCAAAAAAACTTATGAATTTAGGAACCCGGAAGTTATTAGGTAACTTAATTTATTATTTATCCAATCCCGATTCAATTTTACATATTCAATATAAACATACAATTTTACATATCTGAATCATTTTTAAACAATTTCAAAGGTTTTCAATTCAATAAATTCAGTTGTATTTTATGAATGATAACTTTAAAAAAAATTAAGTAACATATGAGTATGGAGAATCGGAAACTGGCATAGTAGTTTACCTACTCTTTTTTTTCACTTTTCTAACCTATGTCAATGTGTGGCAAAAAAAATTAATTAATTTTTTAAAATAAAAAAATATACAAACCTGAAATTTTTTGGCATTTTGTCATATGTTATTTGTATGAATGTTCTCCATATACCTATTGCCACATGTTTAAACTAGAAAGCCAGTCTCCATACTAATTTGTTACAACTCCTTTTTTATTTATAACGTCCGTATTCACAAACATTACTAAAGTTGCTCTTGGATAAGTGAACGCACTGCGCTAAATGCGGCCCTATGACTGGTCAATTTTGTGTTGCTGTCTTCACTTTGGCGAATCAGCATCTTATTTGCGGCTCTGTGCGTTCGCGCGTACTATGCAATCTCATAGGGTTGATTGTGAATACGGATGTAAGTTTATCTTCCCAAGAACAAGACTTGAGAGCTTAGATAATTTTTAATGTTTTACTTTTTTTTATGAATTTAATTGTAAATACAAAATTACATTATAATGTCTTAGGCAAGTTTTTCTTAATATTTTTAACATCACACATTTGATTCTAAGTAGGTACCTAATTTTAGTTATGAATTATATTTTTATAACGCGTTTGCCATCAAGTTGAATTTACTGTGATTAGGTTTTTATAGATTTTTTCAATTCTACAAACTTGCGACGAAAATGTGTTCTATAAATTAAATATTTATAAGTATAAATAAAATTAATTGCTATTTTTTATAAATTGAAAATTGTATATACTCGCTTATACAGGGTAATTGGTAATAAGCTATACAACCAGTTAATGGGCATTTCTCTACACCACAAATACTTTTGTTCTACGATTTTAGGGAATTCGAATTTCGAAAAATGTATGGTTTTGTCCATTTGTAAATCAGCTGTTACTTATACAGAGAGGTTATTTACCTTTAGACCGAATACGCTGTGAAATAAAACTCAACTTTCCTTGTAATAAATAAAAATTACTAGTATTAATAATCTCTGAGCTAAGCCACAGAAAGGCGGCAATAGCGAAACTCTAGCGCCCTTATTCCAAAACGAGGTTTAAAGATAGATGTGGATGTGGACGAGATGATGTGGATTTAAACCTTAGATTTAAACACAGATTTACTCGTGAACTAAACACTATCCCTATAGATTATATAGGGATAGTGTTAAGACTATAGAACACGAGTAAAACTGAATCTAAATTTAAGGTTTAAATCCATATCTCGGACTATCCTTAAACCTCGTTTTGGAATAAGGGGGTATGGGTTCCTTATTAGGACTACGGAACCCTAAAAATTGTACTATAGACTGTATTCTTGAACAGGGTACAAATTGGTTGCTAGAATTTCCAAAAATCGTAAAACAAAAATTGTTAGGATGCACAAATACCCTGATATATTTTCTTAGCTAATTATAAGTGACCCTGTATATGTGTATCTATCTATAAGTTCTACTTATATTTATAATAATACTTATCTTTATTTTCATAAATTAGTGCAATTTGATATTTTCAAAAAATCTTATTTTTATAAATTGAATGTATGAATTATAGTTTTATTAAAATTGACATTTCTAAATGATTTTTACTAATATTTCGATTGTTTGTTATTTTCGTGAAACGATAAGTTTTTATGTTATTTTTTAATGCTTGTTATTATTAATTGATGAATCGATACATTTTTTATTTACTTTACTTTAAATTTATATGTAATTATTGTATACTATCTGCGGCTATCAGTCGAAATCAATAACCCTATCTAACTTGCTCTAATTAGTCGCCGATAGCATTTCTGCCATTTTAACGTCTTTATGAAAACTGCGGTCCAAATTGAATGAACAGCGCTTACAGTGCTAGAACTAAAAGGCTTACTGAACATTCTCGTGACTGTATGTCCATTTCGGATCGCCTGCTAAATTGTTTTAAGACCTTATACCATGATTAACCAACTGTCAAAGTGTCAAACTGTAAAAATATCAAAAAGTGGTTATTAAAATAGAACTTAATTTTGAAATACCCGTTAAATGCATTTAGCTAGAATTTAGCTAAAAAACACAATCTAATTCAAGCCGCCTTTAGTGACACATATGATATCAGCGACTGATTCGAGCAAGTAAGATAGGGTTATTAATTTCGACACGTATGTCCATCTCCACATTAAGGATTATTTTTCTAAACAGATTTTCATCTGTATCATTATGTCATATAGCTTTTTAGCAACTGAACAGATTCACGACTATTTAGCAACTGGACAGATTCACGACTATTTAGCAACTGGACAGATTCACGACTATTTAGCAACTGGACAGATTCGCAACTGTTTAGTAACTGGACAGATTTAATCCCATTCCGTCCCAAAACGAATGCAATAAGTTAATTATTCTATCTTTTAGCTTCAATCAGAAAGTCATATCTCGTTTTATTACTTATTCTAAGACGCTTTCTCCTGGAAGAATGAAACCTCGTAGGTTTTTCAACTTTTTTTTTAAAGTTATGCCGAAGTAACGACTCGCCAAATAAAAATAATTTTCAGTTTTATTGTAAAAATAACCAAAGTTTGAAATCGAAAATCTTATTCGTATTGTACCATAATTGCTTAACTACTAAAACCTAAATGAGACTTAACTATCCCAAAATTTAGATGTATGTAATTCATATGTTCACCATCATATTGTAAATTGAAACTAAGAAATTCACGACAGTTTCAAGGTCTTATTAAGCATTAAGTTGTTAAGAAATTATATAATAGATCTGCAGGTTAAGGTGAAAGGGTACCGGCGCTCTCGCCATACAAACGTAGTCGATTATTTCCTCCCTGAATAATGACACTTGCACAAATATTTTTGTGCTATAAAACCTATAACTGCCATTACTATGCCCCTATGTTTTGGTTTTTTTAATTTATCATAGAAATTAAGAAATATTTGTTCTAGTGTCATTATCCAGGTAGGAAACAGTCGACTACGTTTGTATGGAGAGAGCTCCCAGTACCCTTTCCTCTTAAAGCCGGGCGCATACGTACGTTTTTCGCATGCGTTTATCGCATTCGAGCTCTCGATACTTCAAATCAGCCAATCAGAACGCAAGGGCTGGCATTCGAATTGTATGAAATATTTTCTGGCCGAAAAAAACCGCACGTGTTCGGTAGTTATAGCATTTTGTATAGATTTGAAGTATTCGAGAACCCGAATCAGTTAACCGCATGCGGAAAACTTACGCACGCGCTCGGCCTTAATAATTTAACATTTCGATTTTTTACTGGGTCGTTTTTACAAAAAAAAACTGATGAAAGCTTGATTTTCGCGAGCAACTAGGTAACAACATTCTTCAAAGTAAATTCTTGCCAAACATAATCAATTTGCATAATAATGTATTATTTCCGAATTGAAATGAAAATGATGCACAATGTTTGAGATTGTAGTGTTTTTTACGTGAAATTTAATTAAAATAAAAAAATTAAACGCTACTTGCTTTGTTTTTATTTATTTTAAATAATATTGATGATAAGATCAAGTATATAACCAAAAAGAAATCCCTAGGTGTATATCATCTATACATATAAAATTCTTTGTCCTGAACTACTGACTGACTGACTGACGGATCAACGCACAGCCTAAACCGCTGATCGTAGAGACCTGAAACTTGGAAAGTGTATTCTTTGTATGACGTAGGCATTCGATAAGAAACGATTTGCCAAAATTCTATCCCTTAGGGGGTGAAAAAGGGGGGTAAAGTTTGTATGGGACAACGTGATTCCTTGGTCCATTCTACTAATTCTACGCGGACGAAGTCGCAGGCAAAAGCTAGTGTGTATATAAAATAAACACTCCTTGTATTTTTTTATGTCAAACCTCGGATCAAAGCAAATTGAAAGATTGAAAGTCTTTGGTGTCAAGTGTCAAGATTGGAGCCATATTGAAGCATAATTTTACTATAATTTTTGTTCATATTTTATTCAAGGAGATTTATAAAGTATTTGACCATCTTAAACCAAAGTATTTCGACAAACCAATATGAAGACAAAAATGAAGCAAACCCAGAGCTTACAGCTAGAACCAAAGTTAACAGCAACAAAATCGAAGGCTAACCTTGACCGAGAAGAGCGATCGAAATCTACTGAGTCGCAGAAAGGTCGTAGAAGGTCAGTTGCTGAGAAACAAGGGACAGATTTCAGTAACAAACCCTCACCTTTGGATTTTGATGCTTTCTTACCATGGATTTGTATGGAATGGCAATGCCCAAAAATAGTGACTGTTGTAAAGACTATTCAAGGTTAGTAATTTACCGGCATTAAATTTAGAGCGTGGAATTAATTAGCTTCACTTCATAAAGTTTTTTTATAATAACTATTTAGGCCAGCCTTTGACCTTTGACGACCCTGTTGGCACAATGGTTACCATGCCGGAGTGCCAAACACAGGATTGTGGATTCGATTCCCGCCTCGAGACAAGTATTTATGTTTAGATATTTGTCTGGGGTCTAGTTGTTCCAATGTATTTTATGTATATATTTACAAAAGAAAAGTATATAAGTAGTATATCCGTAGTCTAGCACCCATAACACAAGTCTAGTTACTTAGCTTGGGGCTAAATGGCGATGTGTGGAATGTCCTGCAATATTTATTTATTTGACCACTACCTCACCGGATGATAGGTGACGATGCGTTCTAAGAAGTAGCACGCTTATCTAGAAAATACCTATACACTCGTGCCTAGAAGACCCCCACTGAGCGGGGGCCTTGCGAGTTACAGATGTCCTTTACTTATGGTATTTTGTTTCTATGCATCACCCAGCTACCCTTGTAGGATTCAGCGCTTAAGCTTCGTTCCGATAGCAAAATAAAACTCAAGTGTGTAGATAATCGTAAAACATATCTTATTTGCAGAAGTCTACAAGAAGAAAGAGAAAAGAAACAGTTCAACAAGATCACGAGGTTCCAAAACTCTAAAAACGAAAGGCGATGAAACTGATACCCGAAAAAGTAAAGATTCCCACGTTTCAGTCGACGAGAAGACAAGCACTATTATTTCCAACAAACAAAACATAGTGGTTGTTAAATCGGTGTACGATGTAAAAGGACATCTTGTTGAAGTGGCGATAATCGAAGCAAAGGATATACCACCAAAGATTATGAAGGGAATATCCGTCTGTATACCTTTTCATTCTGCTTTTACAAGGCTAACAATCCAAAAGGGAGGAGTCTCTTCGCTTCTATTGTATGACATCGGAAAACTTTTACCGACTTCAAACATTACTGACGTTCACTTGGAGCATTGCTTTGTTCCGGAGGGAAATTTTTACGTTCTCTTAGATCAAATTTCGCATTTAAGGAATTTGTTTCTAAGACACTGCCTTATAAACGATGAAGTGTGTGACCAATTGGTGTCTAGAATTGAATACGGAGGCTCTGGATCTTTGCTGTTGATTCTAGACTTGGGATCAAATTCTATTACTGACGTTGGAGCCAAACGTATCGGTGAAGTATTAAGAGTAAACCGGACTTTACTACATTTGAATTTATCGAATAATAAAATCACTGATGTTGGTGCTACAGCTATTCTTTCGGCCTTATCTGAATTCCCTCTTAATATGGACGAAGTAATCGCTATGAAGCAAAGGAAATTTGAATACGCAAGGTCTAAAGCCGCCATCTTTAAGAAATGCTTCGATGAAATTTTTAGAAGGACTCGACGCGAAATGGAGTCAAACAGTGGTAAGAAAAGTGTACCGAAGTTGAAATCAATAAATAAAAAAGAGAAATTACCAGCTAAACCAATGAAAAGAATGTCTGAGTTTTATAGTGAGAAGACAGCCATCGAAACCGCGGAAAGAATGATGAGAGAGATTGTTGGAGATTTTGTCGACCCATTTGATTCTAGGGGGCTTATAATTAAGAATGAGTTTTATTACGGTGTCGGTAATATGTCTCTATGTTCTTTAAACTTAGCGTACAACATGTTTACTTTCGATACAATAAAAATGATATACAAAGTTCTGAAATATCAGAACCTGGTTACAAAGACGAAACCAGAAACTGGTTTAATGAGAATCGTATTTGAAGGCAATAGACTCCCGATTGATTGTATTGAGTACCAAAAAATAGAGGAGTTATTGACTAATGTTATCAATTCGAATGTATTGATGAACAGCCCATTATTGAGTGCAAGGAAAATCAGGTCGACTAAACAAAACGACTAGCACCTTACTTGTTTTCCGACTTAGGGCTCGCTCATTCACACATCAATTCGTTTTACAGGTCTGTTTTATCGTGTTTATTTGGTGATGGCGTATATAAACTTTTTCAAATATGTTGTGAACATTACCTTCCAGGAAACACGGATCCGTTAAGACTGTCCCTGTAAATACGGATCCTTTGTGTGAATGACTACTTATTCACGATTGTTCCAGAAGATTTTAATTTTAGTTACATTTAAGAAACATTTTTTATTTTATAAGACCGAACTTTAAGTTACCCCTAAGCCGATTACGAACTCGTAGTTTATTGTAATACCAATTAAGAGTCAATTTTGTTAAGGAGGCACATTTTAAGTTAATTTATTCATAAAATTAGTATTATTTAATTAAGTTTTAAATACCTAAAGAAGGTTTGAAGGAACCACGCCGAAATTGTCGTTTGGTCCACATTTTTGAGCCGACTCTTGAAGCAAAGTCTCCACTACATCTTTGACCAGAAAACATGAAGCATTAAAAACTACAGTGGGTCAGAAGTTTATTTTAATTTAGGAGGAACTGCTACTAATTTTATTTCGTTGTTTGATGAATAAATGAGCACTATTGAATTTAAAAAGTTCCTATGCCTTTTCCTTACGTATGAAATAAGACGATGTATCATGCTCGCCTAGAAAGAGAACGGCATGCCTGGACAACATGATGAATCACTTGGCACCATGACTTTGTCTAGGGGGTGGTGAAAGAAGCCACCTATTGTGCCAATACACGAAAAAAAAATTTTTTTGTTAATTTCTTTTCTCGTCAAACCTATATTTTGTCAATTTCAATTTTCGTCAATATACGACTTGTTCCTCTAGTTATGAGTGGCACCACGGTCATTTCTCTCTTAACTGTGACACATTGACTGTGGTCAGTAGTACCACAGCGACAGCTGTAACCTTAGTATAACCAGTCCACTGTTTGTACCACGGTAATAAAAAAGTAACCGTAGTGCCACTGGTGTACTACTGGGTGTACCACGGTTTCAATAGGCCGACCTAGGCCTATCATTGTCACCATAGATAGCCCTAGTCGAAGCCCTAGTCGAAGAAGTCGAAGTACCTACTATTCCCGACAGGCATGGAAAAAAAGTAAACCTATTTTTTAGTAATTGGATTTTTTTTAAATCTGTTATCACCTCCTTAGACAAAACATTTTGAAATTACTTTGATTATATTAGTATTTGTCTATGATTTTATGATTATAATTTTTGACACGCTTCCTCTTAACGTCTTTTTGCAATCTCTACAAGTATATTTTAGTATATAATTAGATTTTTGATCAATTTTACCTGTATTTGTTTATATTCGTTTATTTTTAACAATATGAAGGGCAAGTCAACAACTTCGATGAGGTCCATTAAGAATCTAAATACTAATGATGATGACGATGAGGAGGAGGAAGAAGAACTAGCCAAGAAAACTATGGACCTGGACGAGTTTATTGCATTCGGTTGCTCTAAGTTTGTATGCCCATACAATGTTACTGTAAAAAAGGATATTCGAGGAGGTAAGTGCCTTACTGAAGTAGATACAGGTACATAGGTTAAGTCTGTTGGTTTGGAATGCATCATGCATGTTAAAAATTCAATGGAAATCCTATAATGAATTTAAAAGTTGTGAGTGTGTGTGAGCTGGAGGTAGGTTAGGCTGAACGGATTTGGAATGGAGCTGAAGAGCTAGAATAACACTTAGATTAATTCCTTAATTCCCACGGGATCAGGACTCGCGTGGATATTGGGTGAAGCTAGTTGGATAATATACAGGGTGTCCAGTAATAAATGGATAGGCATCTATGGATAGAAAAAGAAAGAACAGAAAAGAACCGAAATGAAATTTGCAAGTTTTTTTTTAAATTTGGCACTAATATTACCATACATTTTTACAGCGGGAAAAGTTAAAGTTTAGGTTAAAAAATAAAAAACGTGAAATACTAAAAACAGATTGGAATAATTCCTTCATTTGCAGTTTTGGCACCAAAAAACACGGAGAAGGGAATGAAATTTAAAAAAAAATGGCGGATATCTCGGAAACTGAAAGACTTTAATAGAGCATAACTTTTATTTTTCTGAACCGGCACAGTGTATGTATAATTATATAATATATTATTCTAATTCAAATTGTATATATTGTTGTAGACGATCACCTAATGAAGTTACTAAAACCCGAAGGAGGCACTTCTAAACACAAAACTAAGCAAAACGCAACATTAATCAAGTTAAATACATCCGAAACGGATAAAACAGAAGAAACCACTCCTAAAGAACAGGGAATTGATGATGACACATTAGTTATAACTGCACTGTACGATAACAACAACAGACTTGTGGAACTACTGCTCCAAGACCTCCCAGATGTGCCCAGAGTTCTCATGCAAATAATTGGCTTGGTGATGCCCAAGTACCCTGCTCTAACTAAGGTGTCTATAAAAAAGTCTAAAATCAACAAATACACTATATACGAATTGGGTAAAGTGTTAAACTTCACATCGGTCACAGATATATGTCTTGATGGATCATCATTGCCCGAAGCTAACTTCGCACTGTTACTAGAAAATTCTCGTGTTAATAGTTTATCGCTCGCTAGATGTAATATAAACGATTTCGTTTGCGAAACCATAGCTTTCGAGTTAAATTTCTTGCAGCCGGCTGAGACTTATCTGGTTGCTCTGAATCTATCATGCAACCGCATCACGGATGAAGGAGCTAAACATTTGGGGTTAGCACTGAGAACTAATAGACATTTGCGATATTTAAACATCTCTGGCAACGAAATAGGCGATGAAGGTGCTAACTATATACTTCAAGCCTTGATGTATTTCCCTTTGACATGTGCGGAAATAATAGCGAAGCGTGAGAGATACATGGACTATTTAAAGGCTAAGAATTCGATTATAATGAAGTATATATCCGGATTCGAGAAGAAATCGATTGAAAGTCCCAGTAGTATAGCGACGAGTAAGAGACAAAAGTACCAACATCGAGATAGCACCTATTCATATAAACCATCGGGTAAACAAACTAGAAGGGAAATGAAATCGCAATATTTTGATGATTTAGCGTATATGAGAGCTGAGCATCTGGCTTGTGAATTAATAGGCCCTCTCATCGATCCCTTCCATAATAACTTTTTAAAAATGATCAATGGCTATAACTACTGCGTAGGAAACATGGTGCTCTGCTATTTGAACTTGGCGTATAACAATATCACGTTGATGAGTGTGAAAAGATTGCTAACATTGGTCAAATATCAGAGTACGACGAAGAAACTTTCCCAGCATGGATTAATGAGGGTAGTTATCGAAGGTAACAATTTACCAAGTGCATGTTCTGAGACTGATTTATTGTACGATTATTTGAACCGGAATATAGTTTGTTTTAGTCCTAAATTTAAGACTAATGATACGAAAGGAAGGGCCCGTGGAAGGTCTAGGATATCTGTTATCCCAGAGATCTTACCAACATTATCAGCTAATAAATCATAAAAGTGATCATTCATTAATTATTTATTAGATTAAGTATGTAAAAGTGTATATACAGTAATGTGTTACACTAACATTCATATTAATTGTTAACTTTAGAGGTATATATTATTAGATGCTCAGCTAAATTGATATATTATATAGGTAGTGCCTATGTAAGTAGGATCTACCTATGTAGTAACATTAAGTAAGCTGAACAATACATATTGTTAAGTAGTTCGGGGAATAGAGATAGGCATTATAACATAGATTACAAATAGAACTAATTTAATTTGGATAGATAATAAAAGATAATAAAGTTAAATGAACTAGATCTGGTAACTTTCGTTCGGAATCAACTGACAAATATTTCTACCTATATGAGAATTTAGCATTAGGTATATATTTAGAAAAAATAAACAATATTCAACACTATTAATAAAAATCTATTCAAAGTTGTTATTTTGAATTGTACAACACCAACATTTTCGTTCGTCAACATAAACCGTTATTTATAATAGCTCTACATTTTTATAACTAAGTCGAGTTATAAAATACTGCTCTAACATTAAAATCTAATATTTTATCACATTTTCTAAATTTAATACTGGTCATTCTGGTCATTCTGGTCATATATGGATCTTAATTTCTCGGTGGTAGGTATTCTCTGTTTGGTTGTGTAGGTTGTCTTCCGTTACCGCCTGGAAATCCTTGTCCATTAGGTCTACCTGATGGGTATCCTTGGCTCCCAGGGTAGGACGAGTCAGAATTCGGTCTCGTACTAGGATAGCTGGTTGAAGGTCCTGGGCTACCAGGGTATGATCCTTGTGGGCCTGAACTCCCTGGGTATGGTGTCGAAGGTCCGGGATAAGATTGTGAGCTAGGATAGCCTGTACTACCGGGATAGGATGGACTGGTTGGGTACGGAGTTGAACTACCTGGATAATTCGATTGTGGTCCTTGTGTGTCGGGACCGCTTGGATACCCTGATTGACCTTGAGGTCCAGAACCTCCTGGGTAGCCCGACGGACCTTGAGGTCCAGAAACTCCCGGGTAGCCCGATGGACCTTGAGGTCCAGAGCCTCCTGGGTAGCCCGATGGACCTTGAGGTCCAGAGCTTTCTGGGTAGCCCGATGGACCTTGAGGTCCGGAACTAGGATAGTTGCCAGGACCTTGCGGTCTTGAACCAGGATAGGACGGACCACCGTTTCCAGGGTAGTTGGGTCCATTCTGACCTTGAGGATAATCATTGAAGCTAGACAAACCCTGAGAGCTCGGTCCAGAAATTAAATAAATATTAGCGTTTATTTCGTAAAGACTTGGAGCGGATTCACAGTCAAACTGATTCCACCAAACACAGACGAAATCTTGCTGAGAGAAGATAGTTCCATTAGGACATAGAAAATCATAGGTTTTGTTGTTAGCACAAACGTGAAATACTTGACAACGGGTTTCAACATCGGCGTAATATCCAGGGTATGGCTGTGCTTTACAACTGAAGGATGTCTGAGGAATATAGGATAGGATTGGATAATCAACATCAGGAGTACCAGGAATAGCTGAATAGTCACCATTTTCGTAGGCGCCTGTATCGTCGTCTGCGAATCCTGAAACACCAGGTCCGGAGCCGGGCTGTCCGGGGTAATTTTGTCCAGGTCTAACAGATGACGGTCCACTTCCACCTTGTCCCGGATATGACGGGCCTGATGATCCGGATGGGCCCGGAAAGCCTCCAGGGCCTGGTGGACTCTGCCCAGGGTATGAAGGGCCTTGACCAGGGTAAGACGGACCTTGTCCGGGGTAGCCTTGTTGAGGTCTTCCAGGTCCACCTGGTCCAGACGATCCTGGATATCCTTGGTTAGGTCCACTGGGATAATCTGATGGCCCAGAAGGATAGCCTGCCGTAGAGCTTGGATAGTTATTGTCATTCTGTGGTCTTATTGGATATGGTGTGGTGGAAGGGTATCCACCGGGTGGTCCGGAAGGTGAACCAGGTCGGCTAGACGTTGGGCCAAACGGTCTATTAGGTTTGTTGTAATCGTATCCATTTTGAGCTGCTATTAGAGCCAGTAACGCTGTAAAAGAAAAGAATAAAAAGTTAACTAAACAACGAATGGCAGGTACTAATTTATTTTGGCAATCGCATGGCAAATATACAAGAGAAACCTACTGATACTAATAAGTTCAAGAGCAAGTAGAATTTGCACAAGGGTGTATGGCTAAAAACCTTTTTAAATAACGTTTTTTTTTAAGATTTTATTTAACTTTCAATGTATTTGTACTGACGACGCGCGTTTTAGTTGAACGCGTCCTTTGCGCTTAATCAAGACGTTTTATCAGACAAGGATCGCGTGGAAAGGTAACAACGTGACTTCGGTCTGGCCTTTGCTGAGCGTCTTGATTACGTTCTACGCGCGTCGACAGCGCATAAAATGATGTGCAAAGGCTTTTTGCATTACAAAAACGCAAGCATAAGTGATGTAGTCGCAGAAAGGGAGGCACATAAATATATCACTTGATGCGGAATAACACGCGTTTAAATCACTCTGGTTACGTATCCGAAAGTTAACAAGACTAACAGTCGTTAGTAAATTGTATGTGATCCCACAATAAAGTGATTCAGTTCCACGATCAGAACCGTTTAATTTCCTCATTAGATTGCGACAGGGGCCCCGATAGAGAAGCTCTCACGCGATGTCATCTTGAGAACTATTGTAAAGCTAATGTGTGGAACTAAATGTTTAGATAGTGATACGTAATGTTTGGTTATTGCGAGCATTCGTTTGACTATGTATTAATGCTAATGTTATTAATCGTTTTACAAGATTCCTTGTTATAATTCGGATTAAATTATTTATGTTACTGAAGAATTGAGTCAAACTAAACTGACGGACACATACCCTCTTATTTCAAATGAAGATTTAAGGATAGTCCGAGATGTGGATTTTTGATGCACTCTATCCCCCCTTATCCCAAAACGATGTTTAAGGATAGTCCGAGATGTAATAATAATAATAATAATAAATAATAATAAAATAGTTTATTTAACAAAATGATACAAACAGTACTTAATACTAACAATGGACCTCGAACTAGGAACATGTCCTGTATCTCGAGGGTCCAGGAAAGATTACAATTGAAAGAAATAATTACAGTGAAACCGTGGAGATTAGACAGTAAACTATTACTCACATATGTATAATGGAACATAACATAAAGCATTAAATTTATTAAATCTACTCAGGCTCTGTAAAATGTATATATGTATGTATTTGTGTAAGAGTGTGTTGTGTGAGTTAGACGTGTCCCAAGACAAGCAGAGTCCCCAACATCCTAGGCCAAAATTCAGACAATGGGTGTGTGTGATGGTTGTATATATGTGTATTAAGGTAGTATATTATGATGTGAGTCGTGTGTCGTTTCATAAGCTCGGGATTTTTCACCTCACCCCAAAATCAAAAGACCCTGGGTAGATGAATGTGCTCGAGCCCAATTGGTAAGGAATTGGTCCGCGATCATTAAAAAAAAAAAAAAATAGATAATAATAAATAATAATAGAAAATAAATACAAGTTATCGACACAAAGCACGCAAGGGTTCAGGGTTCCAAGAGTAATCCCCAACAACAATATCCTCCGCCTGTTGATATGACATAGCATAAAGCAAGGCAGAGATCTTAGTTTTGGCAGAATTTCCTCTCAACCCCCTAATATCACATATTTCGAGGATGCGATTATACACGACGTTGTGGACGAAACTAGGAAGACGGCGTGCAAAGGCAGAGTTAGCTTTTACTATAGGCGCTCTAAATAGCCGTCTCCTCATAGGACCAGGGTCAGTACTTGAGAGGTTTTTGTTGATGTATAAGGTCACCTTAAGAATGAAGAGCTTCCGAACAGACAGAAGTTGGGTTTCTTTAAAAAGCAAGTCAGTCGGAAAACGAAAATGCCTTCTGAACGCAACTTTTATAACAGACCGTTGGGCCCTTTCTAATCCCAGCATAGCCGTCTTCCCAGCACCTCCCCACACCTTTATGCAATAAGTGAGAACCGACTCACAGAGAGCTGTGTAAACAAGCCTCAATGTGTATTTATCTGCAACGTCACGCAGCAGCCTCATAATATGTACAAGTTTTTTTACTCTGTTACTCATAAGGATTAGGTGAGGTTGAAATGAGAGTCTTTGATCAATCTCAATCCCTAAATACCTAATTGATCTACTACGTTCAATTACAGGACAAGAGCAATGACTGGTAGAGTCACAAAATGAGTGAACACTAAGGTCGGGTAAAGAGATTGGATCGGTGGAGGCTGTCTTTCTGAAACACACGAGTTTAGTTTTCTTGATATTTAGGGATAGCAGGTTAGCATTGAGATAGTCACAAACAAGATTGAGCCCTCTTTGGGATTTGTAGATGTGGATTTAAACCTTAGATTTAGATACAGATTTACTCGTGAACTATAGTCTAAACACTATCCCCATAGATTATATTAAGAACTATAGCCTAAACACTATCCCTATCCCTATCCCTAAACTCCGTTTGCGTTTTTAAATCTGTTTCTAAATCTAAGGTTTAAATCCACATCTCGGACTATCCTTAAACGACGTTTTGGGATAAGGGGGATAGAGTGCATCAAAGTTCAGGATACAGAAAAGCTTGTTGAGTTGAATTTTGTTGAATTAAAAATCATGGTTCAAGAAGACTTTGAAGTAAATATTTTATTATTTCAGAGTCGTCTTGTATTTTGATGCAGTTTATGTGTCCGTCAGTGAATTTCCGTTATTGAAAGCCAATTACGGAAGTATCTAAATCACATGAGTAAATAAATAAATATTGCACAACATTCCACACATCGCCATCTAGCCCCAAGCTAAGTTACTAGACTTGTGTTATGGGTGCTAGACAACGGATATACTACTTATATACTTTTCTTTTGTAAATAAATACTTATAATTCATAGAAACAACCAGACCATAGACAAAATATCTAAGCATAAATACTTGTCTGAGGCGGGAATCGAACCCGTAACCCTGCGCTTGACAGTCCGGAATGGTAAACATTGTGCCAACTGGGTCGTCAAAATAGTTAAATAGGGGTCTCGTACGTAGTTTCAAAAGCGTTGTAGCGACAGGTCGTTGTGGCGAAAAACTTTTAGCGTGGTACGCTGGAGCGAAAAGTCTTTGAAGCGAATTGGATGGGGACGAATGACACTGCAGCGACAAAAATTGTGGCGAAAAATGTTTGCGTTTCTTCTATTAATTATGGCTTCGCACGGCTTCTGCATTTAGCCAGTGTCAAGTTATATTTTGCATTAAATTATGACCCGATTTTCATAAATCGGGCCTAAAGTGTTTCAAAAAAGTCTAAAGTCGTCATAGTCCATCAAGTCTGGGGCTATAGTAAAGCGGTGGTAAGTTTACCATAACCTTATAGGAGATTTGGAGGCAACGAGAAAACTTCATGTTTGACACTGAATTTTACTTTCACTACACTTGTGCACTTTCACAGAACGAAATTAAATAACATTCCACCAGAATTATACAATTTAACTCTGGTTACAACTAAGTTTCATAAAAATAAAACTGCAGCAGGACATGTTGTTAACTCGTTCCCGCCAAAAACTCCGTTTGCGTTTTTAATTAAATTAAATTATTATAGACTCAATAAAAATTGTATTGTCAAGGAGGTTGTCAAAAAATACGTTTTTTTACCTACCCATCTTTTAATGCTTGCTACCATACTTTTTATACCATTAGATTAGTTCTAATCTTTACTCATGTGCCTAAATGTAAGTCTTTTAAAAATGTTTTTGTCCTTGACTGAGGTACATTTGATTGCCATCAGCATCTAGTCCAAGGGCAAAGGTCTATCACGCGAGGCGTAAGTACCTACCTATTTAACTTCTGTAATCATTTCTTTCCCAGGATTTCAATACTTTGACGCGCAATTTTGCACAATATGGTGATTATACTGTAATGTACTCAGGGCCTAAATAACGATGCTAACATCTGTTTTTATTGACTTTGTTGTTATTAGAAAATATATTCTGTAAATAATCACGAGAATCGATCTTTCGCAAAATAATAGGTAACATTACTGTTTAGAGGGAAAGCGTACCGGCGGCGCTCTCTCCATACAAACGTAGTCGACTGTTTTCTCCATGGATAAGAGCATTTTTTTAAACTTAATTTCTATGATAATTAGAAAATGAAAAACCAAGACATAGGGGCATGGTCATGGCAGTTATAGCCTATAAGCAACAAAAATATTTGTGCTAGTGTCATTATCCAGGGAAGAAACAGTCGACTAAGTTTGTATGGAGAGAGCGCTCGGTACCCTTTCCTCTTAAGGCCGGTACAGCCAGAAAAGAATATTATGGGCCCTATTTTTGAATCATTCGCCCCGCGTCGAGCGCTCGATTTCTACTGATATTTGTTCGACATCGGTAATTCGCTATTTTGAATCGCTCGATCGTAACGAATGGTCTCCACCAGTCGTCGCCGACAGGCGAATCGTTAGTAAACGTCAAACATCACGTCAAACAATCATAATCAAACATTCATTATTTATATCTTTTGGGATTATTTCGGATGTTCGTCGGTTAACGAACAAAAATTTACATTTTAAATTTCGACGAAGAAACAATTCAAAAATACAGAAAATTGGTGTCATGCGACTTGGAAGTCTAGCGTGACTTGTAGACTTACGTACTTGTACTTGAACAGGCTCTTTTCCGCAATTAGACACTTTTCAATTAGACCATTTCCAGAGGAGAGAATTTGTCAATACTGTAGCCTACTAAGCCGCTGGTTTTATCACGATGTTTTCCTTCACCGTAAGAGCAATGTCAGTTAACGCACATACATTTTTCTTAAGAAAAATACATTGGTGCATTGGGCCGGGATTCGAGCCCACGAGCTTCAGAATAAAAGTCGAGGTATCAACCTTGTAGACGTATACGACGAATATCACGCGAGCGATTCCAAAATAGAGCTCCTGGGGCCCTACCGCGATAAGTGCGTCGGCTTCAAACCAACGCGTCGGCTTATGTTGACCCGCGCCTCACACTGGGCGGAGTTTTGAACCCGCCTTACATAGGATTTTTGAAAAATTAAGTTGTTTTATTCGTGTGTTTTAAGTATGCAGGATTGTCGGGGAAATCAAAACATTCAAAAATAAATAATTCTGGTTATGTTATTTTTTAAAAACACCACAAAATATGACTTTGTTATTTTTTTTAAATAACAACTGGAATCATTTATTTTTGAATGGTTTGATGTTCCCAAAAATCCTGCATACTTAAAACACACGAAGAAACAACCTAATTTTTCAAACTTTTTATGAAAGGCAGGCTCAAAATTCCGACCAGTGTGAAGCGCGGGTTGGGATATCGACGTCGGCTTGAAGCCGACGCAATAAGCGCGGTAGGGCTCCTGGTCGTATCCCGTATCTTTCTATACTATACTAATCTTAATATTAAAAAGAACAAAAGTTTTATTGTATTTTGTTTGTAACGAATAGGCTCCAAAACTACTGGACCGATTTTGATTAAACTTGGTATAAGTATACATTGATTCATTGAGAGTAACATAAGTTACTTTTTATCCCGACATTCCCAAGGGATCGTGAGTTATAGTCAGTAATCGTTTAAGTAGGTATTTTCTATAATTAGCAATACAAACATCTCCGTCTACAACAATTTTTGAAATTGCTTTAACCAAATTCTAGTTATTCTAACAAGCCCTTCAAGGACGAACTAAATACATTTAAACAACTGAATTACAAATTGCTTAACGATCTTTAATCTCATTACAAGTACATCCTTAAAAATCGTGACTAATTTGATTCAGTGTAGTTATACGCGAAAAACAATTGATTCTGTTTTAGATGCATAAATTATATAAAACTATTTCGAGAAGTAAGTATTTTAGGTTCTTTATAAATAAAATCTATACATATAAAATGCTTTGTCCTGAATGACTGACTGACAGATCAACGCACAGCCTAAACCGCTGATTGTAGAGATCTGAAACTTGGAGGGTGTATTCTTTGTGTGACGTAGGCATCGGATAAGAAAGGATTTTTCGAAATAACACCCTTAGGGGGTGAAAAGGGGGGGAAAAGTTTGTATGGGACGACGTGATTCCTTGGTCCAATCTTCTTAAGATTTTGCAAAAACATTCTTTAACAGAATTGATGGAACACGTGTTTCGTATTTTATTGAAATTCATTCACTAACGGGGTTAAAAAGGGGTAGAAAGTTATTTTGGAGGTGGTGTGATTAAAAGTAACATTTTCGACGTCTACGCGGACGAAATCGCGGGCAACAGCTAGTAAATAAAAATACATAAAGATGACCATTGTGACGCGGCGGGCAAAAACCCACGTGTAATGTATAGTTTGCTGGTTCGATTCCCGTCTTAAACATATATGAATGTACAAATATTGAAATCAATTTTATAATTTACTATAGCAGCGCTCCGCGGTTTCACCCACATAACCCCGATCCCGTGAGAATATCGGGATAAAAAGCCAATCTTATTCCCAATAAATCAATGTATCCTCATACCAAGTTTCATCAAAGTCGGTCCAGTATTTTCGGATCCAATTTAATGCAAACAAACACACAATCAAATCTTTTCCCATATTTACAAAAGAATGTATTCTACCCTTTGTTATTTGGCCACCATATGATACAAGTCTAGTTGCTTAGCTTGTGGCTAGATGGCACTGTATGAAATGTTTCATAATATTTATTTATATTGGAATATTCAAAGCTCAATAATTGGTAACATTTCGACCCTAAAGATAGGTAAAGTAAGTACAAATGGATACGGAACATCTTCGATCACGTATTCGACCTACATGATGCGCATACGCATCCCATACATCATTATCATTATATTGAATGACACGATTGCTTTTTGAACAATTTCATAATAATTATTTTATTGCGGTAACATTAGATATTGCTTGACAAGGGTCTGCGCAGAACCAATTCTACTTGTTGCGCAGAAGGGTTCGATTTCCGCCTCAAACAAACATTTAGGTACAGATATTTGTTTCTTGTCTAGATATTTTTAAATGTATGTTTATTCTAAAGAAAATAATAAAAACCGTTGTATGGCTACCATAATACAAGGATAGATCCTAAGCTTGGGGCTAGATGGCGCTGTGTTCATATGTCCTTCATTTTTATTTTAAGTTTTCCGCATTACCTTAGAATATAATAGCATTTATTAAAAAAACACACGGGGGAAACAAATACAAAATAGGTAGACATCATTAAAAACAAAAATAAATAAAAAATTAAATGAAATGAAAATAGAACAGACAGAATTAGAAAGTCTTAGTTAATAGGCATATAATAATGAAAAATCCAGGATGCCGTGTGCTGTCCCAAATGGACCTTCAATCTTCACAACTCAACTTAGTTTGAATCAGGTATAATTGACACTTTTTGATGGAGTTACCTTAAATTGTTGATCTCAAAGTCAAAGTCGAAATTCTTTATTCCTTTGGATACTTAATACCTAGGTACAAAATCACATAGAAACGTCTTAAAAACTAAGTTAGGATGTGTGCCTTCGGAACGCGTCCACCAATGAGAAGAAGGAACAAGAAACTCTCGGTTTTTAGAGTTCCGTACCCAAAGGGTAAAAACGGGACCCTATTACTGAGACTTCACTGTCTGTCCGTCCGTCTGTCTGTCTGTCACCAGGCTGTATCTCAAGAACCGGGATAGCTAAACAGTTGAAATTTTTACAAATTATGTATTTCTGTTGCCGCTAAAACAACAAATACTAAGAATAGAAAAATAATGATTAAGTGGGGCTCCCATACAACATGGTACGGAATCCTTCCTTCGCAAATCCGACTCGCACTTGGTCGTGTGTTTTTTTTTACTTACAGCAAAACGTTGACAAACGCAGCATGGCGTTGGTGCTGCTAGAGTTCCTAAACTAAATCCTGTAACAAACAAAAAACATTTTTTTTAGATGATTCAACTGATTTCAGGCAATCTTACCTGGTAACTTTATTAAAAAACATTCAAGGTGAAAGGGTACCGGCGTTCTCTCCATACAAACGTAGTCGACTGTTTCCTCCCTGGATAATTACACTAAAGCAAATATTTTTGTTGCATAAAACCTAGTACCTGGATGACCGAGCTTTGCTCGGTATTTTTTTTTTTACACAAATAATATAAATAAACATTGATTTTCTTAGTCTAACCTCAAAGCAAACACTCATTGACTTCGTGTTACTTAACAACGCCATCTGCTGGAATAACTTTATTGCTCACAAAAGATAGTATTAGTAGTTCGCCAATAGATGTCAGGAAGAGTCATGTTTTTCAGTTTAAATTGTTTCGATAAAACACGAATAAAATGACATTTTCTAAAAATGATTCCTAACTAGATCGATTTATCGCCCCCGAAACCCCCTATATACCAAATTTCATGAAAATCGTTGGAGCTGATTCCGAGATTCCAATTATATATATATATATACAAGAATTGCTCATTTAAAGATATAAGATAAGATAACTACCATGACTATGCCCCTATGCACTATGCAACCCTACATTCGGCAATGATCCCCGCAAAATTACAAAATTTAGATTTTCGTCAAAATTGCGTGCCACCTTAATTGAAAAATTACAATTTCGTAAAATATGGAAAACTACTTGAAAGAGTTTATAAAATTAATAATTTGCTTTATCATCAATCAGGAAAACAATTTATTTGTTATTTTTTTTGTTTTTCTGTCAAATTTCAAGATTTTGAAAAAACATTTGTGGCTCTTATATTTCTCGAATTTATATAAATATTACAGTACATTCTATACCTCGCCATCTAGCCCCAAGCTAAGTAACTAGACTTGTGTTATGGGTGCTAGACAACGGGTATACTACTTATTTACTTGTAAATATATACTTATAATTCATAGAAACAACCAGACCCCAGACAAATATCTAAGCATAAATCCTTGTCTGAAGCGGGAATCGAACCCGCAACCCTGTGTTTGGCAGTCTGGCATGGTGACAATTGTGCCAACTGGGTCGTCTTGGCGAGCATACGGCACGAAATACTCTTTAGAAGAAATATCTATTGGTATTGTTATCACCTATCAATAGAGTGAAACATGGAATGTAAAGTCATTAACTTTATGAATAGAAGTAGGTAAAATAGAAGTAATACCTATTTGTTTACCTAAAGCTGTAAATCTGTTGTCGTTTTACCTCGTTAAGGTATGATGAGTTAATGTTGTTGACTAATGACTAGCTACTTGATATAGCTTGGTTTGTGAAAGGATGTTAATGCAAGAATATAAATTGGCGAAAAAAAGTGGTTGTTTATAAAGTCGGTTTACGGATAAATAAATCAATAAATATTACAGGACATTCCACACATCGCCATCTAGCCCCAAGCTAAGTAACTAGACTTGTGTTATGGGTGCTAGACAACGGATATACTACATAAATACTTTTACGATGATAATTTTACGTGACGTAAAGTCACAAGAAAACGATGAAAAATTAATTAATTCATTTTTGATAGATTTTTTAAATTTTGTCTTATTTTTCTTTATATTTTTTTCTTTTTTATAAGTTTTCTATTTGTCACTCGTCACCATAACACAAGCCCAGATTAACAATATTATTACTAAATACTCTGTTTCCTAACGGGAATGGACGTGCCATGGTCATGTTACCATGACGCATGACGTCACACAATATTTCGTCAGACACTTTTTTGTGAATGCAGATGTTCCATCAATTTATTAGGCGTTATCACGTTAAAAATCGACATCCAGTCTCTAATCGTCTCTTGTCTTGCTCTAGTGTCATTATCCGGGTTAGGGTACAACTCGCCCACGGAAAAACTGGACTGTAGTTCACTTTTTCAAATGTGTATGGGTAAATTCGTCCAGACCTGTTTTAGAGTAACGGGCCAGATGTCTTCTAATAAAAATTTCATGGATATTTCGGCATAATCGTTTAAGGTAAAAGGGTACGGGCGCTCTGTCCATACAAACGTAGTCGACTGTTTCCTCTCTGGATAACACTGGCATAAAACCTATAACTACCATGACTATGCCCCTATGTCTTGATTTTTTCATTTTCTAATTATCATAGAAATTAATATTTAAAATACGAATAAGAAAAAAAAAATAGAGGCATGGTCATGGCAGTTATAAGTTTTATGCAACAAAAATATTTGCTCTAGTGTCATTATCCAGGGAGGAAACAGTCGACTAAGTTTGTATGGAGAAAGAGCCGTTCCTCTTAAATTTTACTTATATTTTATATCAATGGTGCGTGACTGCATACATTTCTTCGGGGCATAACGCAATAGGCCCCCCTATTAGGTCTCATTTAGTACCTAAGGGCAGACTCTTCTCACACTACTGTACTTTATTAAGTACTATTTACTTTAATAACATAATCACTTATTCTATTGTTATTTCTATCTCCTATCTTTATGTTAGTACTTAGGTGTAATTTTAGCAATTGTTTGTTATATAATACCAAAAAGGAGGACTAAATATTTTTCAATATTTCGAGGGTGATGCAGAATAGCAACTTTTTTACAATCGCGACTTTTCATTTGAACGTAGACGCTCTTTTTTTTTGAGAACACAATTTTTTTTTCCTACCGGACCACCAACAATTGCATATTTACTGGGACAAAATAGGGCCATAAATAATTAGGTGTAGCCAAAATAAAAAAATGTGACTGTAACCCACATTAAACATGTAACAAAACGAAAAATACTTGACTATTTTTCAAGTTACTTAACTTAAAGTACAAAAAAAAACTAAACAAACACAGGTCATTGAACACGGACATTAAAATTTTTGCAAAAAAACACTCTCATCTGATTACATAATGAATTACCTAGAATATTACATAGTACAATTGTTTCATTCACTAAACTTCAACCGATAAACTTTTAAGATAACAATGTGTTGAAATAATGTGCAAATATAAACACTGGGAAATGATAATATGTGTTAAGCGCTCATTACACGATCAAAATACGTGTCAATATCAAACTGTCCAGTGTGCATGATTGTACCGTTCAGAATTAAATAAATAATTATAAAATAAATATTGCAGAACATTCCAAACATCGCCATCTAGCCCCAAGCTAAGTAACTAGACTTGTGTTATGGGTGCTAGACAACGGATATACTACTTAATTACTTTTCTTTTGTAAATAAATACTTTTAATACATAGTAACAACTAGACCACAGCCAAATATCTTAGCATAAATACATGTCTGAGGTGGGAATCGAACCCGAATCCCTGTGTTTGACAGTCCGTCATGTTAACCATTGTGCCAACTGGGTCGTCATCAATTAATGCTCGGTTTGCATTATCGGATCAATCTTTTTTTTACATATGATAGGTCATCGTTTGACCACTATCACACCTGCCTGATGGTACATAGGTGACGATGCAGCCTAAGCTGCAGCACGTTTTCCTTGTAGATACCTATACACTCGTGACTTGAAGACCGCCAAATAAGTGCCGATCCCGTGGGAATATCGCGATAAAAAGCCTATCCTGAACTAGGTTTCAACTTATCCTTATACCAAATTTCATTAAAATCAATCCAGTAGTTTCACAGAACTAAAACGATGTGATTTGATTTATATAACCAGAAACAATGTTTCTAAGTCTTAACCAAATCGGAAAACGAAACCGCAAGGTCCGTTCAGAAGATTTATTTATGTACCTACTCTGTAGTAAGTTCAATCAAATTGATTCAAACAATCGAATTATTGATAGGTAGTTTTATGTTCGAGTTGGACGCGATGTTTGAACGTGTAAGCCGCCATTTACGGAACACCTATTGTTCTAGACATTAAATAACAGTGTCTAAAAATGAGATAAAACTAGATGAATAGTTATAAAGGCTGTTATTTAGATCACTTAATATTGGCGTGATAATAAGTAGGCTTTTTGTAATTTTATTGTTAAATAATATTACACTACACTTATTGCAATAAATTAGATGCCGTGAGGAAAAGAACCCATGGATATGATGAAATTTCGTGGTTGTTTTTATCTTATGGCCATTAGTATTGACTATAGGATCAAGTAGCTGTATAATTTCTTGTAAGTTAATAAAACATTATTTTGTTTTTAATTTTAGGAATATAAATAATAAGAACGCGTTGATGTCTTTTCTATGTAAGTTTAGAAGTTAATAACTTTCTGCGCAAATTAGATATCAAATAAAATTAAAACCTACATTTTTGCCTTACATAAAGTAAAATATAATACTTTGTTAAAATTAAGAGGAAGAGGACGACCTAAGAAAAGATGGATGGACTGCGTGAGACAAGACATGAAAGAGATGAATGTTAACTATGAGATGACGACTAATAGGAGTGAATGGAAGAAGAAGACATATTGCGCCGACCCCAAATAAATTGGGATAAGGGCAGGAAGATGATGATAATACTTTGTTAAAATACACATTTTTTGGACGTCGAGGAATATTTATAAAGAACATCATTTAAACACTTATCCCCTGATTCCAAAACGAGGTTTAAGAATAGTCTAAACACTATCCCTATATAGACTATAGTTCTTTGTATAATCTATGAGGATAGTGTTTAGACTATAGTTCACGAGTAAATCTTTGTCTAAATCTAAGGTTTGAATCCACATCGCGGACTATTCTTAAACCTCGCTTGGAATAAGGGCCTAATATTTGCGAATTGAACCAAATCGTTTAAGTTAATTACTTTTTACGGCAGTTTCAAAGCAAAGGGTATCCTATATAAGCTATGTATATAGCCTGCTGGGAAATATTATATTTCAATCTATAATTTGGCATGGTTAGCAAAAATCTAAAATTTTACATAAATTACGCGTTTGAAATTCTACCCGAGTACGAAATCTTAGGTTCATTCAAATATTAATGTACAAAAATCCTTACATAGCTATTCAAGCGTAATGTAACCCAAACATTGTTTAGTTACGAATATGTTGGAAAAAACACGTATTGTCAAGACACGGGAACAAAAAGTTCAGTTCAATGAGAAAATTAACTTTACCTTAGACATTGTCTTTTGTAGCTTGAAAATTAAAGTTTTTAGTTTTCTTATTAATTATTCTCTGTTATCTCTATGACTAAGCTCCTGCATAATATTACCTAACGTAAGTTACAAGTGAAAATATAACCCTTCCGTTTTGGTTTAGAATAGTCGGGTAAAAAGCTTTGCTGTTATCAAATAGAATGACATTTATTAGAAGAGCACACGTACAGTCAGCAAAGGATTGAGAGTAACACACTTCGAAGTGTTAGTTATTTCACGCAGAAAACCAAAGATAAGATAAGATCATTTATTCCCCGGAATACATACCATATAGGTCTTACAAAACATATTAGAACATGTATTCGGTCCGCAAGCAGACGTGCAAATGTTAAAAATATTGAACGGTAATTTAAAAATAATAATAGTAGTGATGATGCACCTATGCACCAGCATATACACTAGCTTTAGCATAGTTGAAACAGTTTAGTGATATCAAGCAGAATAATTCACAATTATTTAAAAAAATAAAACTTTGAAATATGAACCTGTTCCCCTTAGTCCTTTGTTGACTGTACAAGAAATAAAAATGATTAAATAATGAAAGCAGGTAGATTAATAATGTTACTTAATTATGTTCCAAAAGCGCGTTTTACAAAATAATGATTTCGATTTTCTACTGCGTGATTTTACATAAAATCTGATACAAATTTTATTTTCTCGGGAAAGTATAATCTAATTAACGGATTGCAAACAGCTTGGTGCGGTCTTTCGGGGTTTATTCATAACAGTCTATTGCAGGTGCATATTTTAAAGTTTTAAATTTTTTTATTACGGTTCAATAATTTTTGGTTAATATGCGTGAAATAACTAACACTTCGAAAGCTTTAGTGATATCAAGCATAGAATAGAACAGAAAGCCATTTATTTATCCTTAATATACAAAATAATAATAATAAATCATGCAGTTTTAGTTTTTTCTTGTTTTTCTATTAAGGACCTCTTTTCGAGTAAAGGCCTCCAAAGCATATCAAGCATAATGATTAAAAATTACACAATCGTTATTAAAAAAAATAAAACTTTAAAATATGCACCTGCTACCCTCAGCCCTTTGCTGGCTGTACTATAGGAGCGGTCTGGTCACCCAGGTTACAGGCGACACTTTGGTGTAAATTAAGGAAAAAACATGCGTACCCTAAATACCTTTTGATATAGGTATTCAGATGAATCAACATCACATATTACCTATAAAACAAAGTCACTTTCCGCTGTCTGTCCCTATTTTGGATCTTTTTTAAGCCTGCATAATCACAGTCACGTATTTAAAGTGTGTATAATTTCTTTGTAAAAAGAGAACTAAGTACTTCAATGTACTTATAGTAAAAAACATAGTCTTTACATAGTATAAAACAAAGTCACTTTTCTCTGTCTGTCCCTATGTATGCTTAGATCTTTAAAACTACGCAACGGATTTCGATGCGGTTTTTTAAATAAATAGAGTGATTCAAGAGGAAGGTATATATGTATAATACATGCTTAATATAGCCGTGCCAAGCCGGAGCGGGTGGCTAGTAAGTAATATTCAGATTTTACTTGTCACGTATTGTAGTTTCAGTAAGATTTACAATTTTTTTTTTAGATCTAATAAAAACTTTACAACA
Source organism: Idaea straminata (assembly GCA_951213275.1). Taxonomy (NCBI): domain Eukaryota; kingdom Metazoa; phylum Arthropoda; class Insecta; order Lepidoptera; family Geometridae; genus Idaea; species Idaea straminata. The sequence continues at coordinate 4,563,926 of OX577862.1, forward strand.
TGAATACACGCAAAATAAATATTATCATTTTGAATTTCTATCAATAATGTACTATTATTAATAACCTTTGTTTATAGGTTATTTGTATATTTTATATATTTTTATATTTATTTATATTATCTTTACGATTTTTAAATAAACCATAGATTTTTTAAATTTAAAAATGACTAATTTATGAAATGTTTTTTCATTCGAAATTGTTTGAAAACTTAAAAATAACGTCCCGACCTACTTAATATTTTCAGCTAAAACTTATTAATAAATTATTAGAATCCTATTCTTCTCCATCGAACACACAAATATCACTAAAATTTTAACTATATAAAAATAGTAAAATTACACACGTATTCCCTTATTTTGGAGTCGGTTAAAAATGTGCTGAACTCACCGTGGGCGTACGAAGCGCTTGCGCGGTGTCGCGGACTGCGGACCGAGGCGCACGCGCATCTATTTAAGCCATTGTCAAACCACCACCAAACGTACAGCATGCCTTGCAAGGGATGCAAGGGAGCTTTCAACAAAATCTAGGCCATTCTGTTTGTGGAGTAAAGAGATCACAGTTTCCGTAACAAAACTTTGATCCCGATTGCGAACACCCATTTGAGCTCAAAGTTGTGAATTCAATTCCTGCTGCAGAACATATATTGACGACCCAGTTGGCACAATGGACACCATGCCGGACTGCCAAACACAGGGTTGCGGGTTCGATTCCCGCCTCAGACATGTATTTATGCTTAGATATTTGTCTGTGGTCTGGTTGTTTCTATGTATTATAAGTATATATTTACAAAAGAAAAGTATATAAGTAGTATATCCGTTGTCTAGCACCCATAACACAAGGCTAGTTACTTAACTTGGGGCTAGATGGCGCTGTGTGGATTGTCCTGCAATATTTATTTATTTTATATTTATTTGTTCAACAGATATTTGTTTCTGTTCTTGGTGTTGCTGTATGTATGTATGGATTTGCAAAATAAAAGTATACACAAACAAACCAATATAGTTTCTTAAGAGGGAAGGGTACCGGTGCTCTCTCCATACAAACGTAGTCGACTGTTTCCTCCCTGGATAATGACAATAGCACAAATATTTTTGTTGATAAAACCTTTAACTGCCATAACTATGCCTCTATGTCTTGATTTTTTTTCATTTTCTAATTATCATAGTAATTAAGATTCAAAAAAACAAAATATATATAAAAAATAAGATACAGGCCAAGAACATGGTCAAGGCAGTTATAAATTTACTGCTGCAAAAATATTTGCTCTAGTGTCATTATCCAGGGAGGAAACAGTACTAGTCGACTACGTTTGTATGGAGAGAGCGCCGGATACCTTTCCTCTTAAGCTCAAGGGCTAGATAACGCGGTGTGAAATGTCCTACAATATTAAAAAACAAACAATTTAAAAAAAAATCATACAGAGCTGTTATTTTAATTAAACCATTCGAATATGCTAAAATGTTGGATTTTAAACTACACGATTATTTTTAAAGTTATTTAAAACTTTATTTAATAACCATGTTTTTGTTTAAATCTATACAAATATTTCAAAGCTGAAGGGTTTGTTTGTTTGAACGCGCTACTTTCCTGTACTACTGGTTCGAATAGAAAAATCTTTTTGTGTTGGATAGTCCATTTATAGAGGAAGGTTATAGGCTACTTTTTATTTTGATATTACTACGGGATCGGGACTTATGCGGGTGAAACCGCGGGGCACAACTAGTATCTCCATAAAATAAAAACAAGAAACATAGTAAAATTTAGTAAACTTCAGCCCCTTATTCCAAAACAAGGTTTAAGGATAGTCCAAACACTATCCCTATATAACCTATAAAGATAGTGTTTAGACTATAGTTCCCTATATAATCTATAGGGATAGTGTTTAGTTTAGACTATAGTTCACGAGTAAATCTAAATCTCAGGTTTAAATCCACATCTCGGACTATCCTTAAATCTCGTTTTGGAATAAAGGGGCAGATGTTTCCTTTATGTCGGTGCATAGTTGTAAATATCTTCGTGTTTGTGGTTTTGAGCTTAATAGACAAAGCTCAGGCGTCTCCTTTGATGAAATTTTCGGATAATTTTACGAGCGTAAGTAAATTATTGTTGCTAATGTGTGGTTGCAAGGTTTTGTTTTCAAAATTATGCAAAAGTATTAAAATTAAAGCTCTTCTTCTTCACGTTTTTTTTATTTTAAGGTAATCGCCAAGCGAATATGTAAGGCTCATCATTTTTTAAGGTGATAATCCTACTTCCTACTAATATCATGTGAAAGTTTGTGTTTGTGTGTATGTGTATGTTTGTTACTCCTTCACGCAAAAACTACTGGACCGATTGCGGTGAAACTCGGTATGTAAATAGTTGGAGACCTGGATTAACACATAGGCTACTTTTTATCCCGATATTCTCACGGGATCGGAACTCACGCGGGTGATACCGTGGGGCGCAGCTAGTGTCTAATAAATTGATGAAATGCCTACATTCACAAAAAAATTGTCACGGTAATATTGTGTGACGTCATGCGTCATGGTAATATGACCAGACGCGTCATGGTAACTTAGGAAATAGAGTATTTAATAATAATATCGCTCAACCAGGTTTGTGTTATAGTGTGACTAGTGACGAATAGAAGACTTATATAAAGGAAAAAAAGAAACAAATAGAAAAAAAAGAAAAGGTAAAAAATATAATTATTCCTTTATATTTACAAAAAATCTAAATTTTTCATCGTTTTGACTTTACAGATAACTATTTTTTTATTTTATTTTAAGATGATCGCGAAACGAATATCGGGCCCATCAATTTTTATTTTCATATTTTTAGAAATATACCAAGTTGTCAAGGGATAATTTTAAAGCCTAATAATTTAGTTTTTGGAAAAAATATGTTTTACATGCGCTTAGTACAAAATAATGTTCGATTTCGATTTGAAACTAGACTATTTTTAACAAAAAAAACTACCCTCTCTTTTTGAATTTGGCGGGTAAGTAGAATGACGTCGGAGGAGCGGTGTTTGCTTAGTTTCAATCTGAAGGTCGTGGGTTCGAATCCCGGCCGGGCTTGCACCGATGGATTTTTCTTAAGAAAAAATTATGAAAACATCGTGATGAAACCCGCGGCTTAGTTAGCTCCAGAAGTTATTGACAAGTTCTCTCCTTTTTACATGGTCGACTAGGCTGAGAGGGTAGTAGGTGCTTGGCAAGCCTTCTCCATCCTCACGCAAAAAGGACCCAATTAAAAAGGGTCTAATTGCGGAAAACAGCCCGTATACAAGTACAAGTAGGTCGACATCTACCCTTATAACTGTTTTCACAATATTGCTCATTTAAAAACAAAACATGTGCATAATTTGATGAAAGTTTTTACGAAAAACTGCAGTTAGAGTCAATTCATATTCAGAGGTTGTCATGTACTTACCCATATAAGTTAAAGGTCCTGAACTCAGATCCTCAGTTTTGCAGTTAAAATCTGCATTTTTTTTGTGTACCTTTTAACGTCCCCCTTACGGTCCCCCTGCGGTAAACGGTCCCCCTGTCCTGATTTATTTGTCGATTGACGGTCCCCCTGTGTTAGATTTTTTGAAGCTTAAGCTTTTAATCGTATAGAGACGATCCTGGTCCAAGTAAATGACGATTGAAATGGAAACAAAAGACGATCGAAACGAAAACAAAAGACGATCGAAAAAATAAAGAAAAGACAATAGATTACTTATTTATTACAAAATTAGTTCCATACAAATTAAATACATCAAATTTAAAATACTTAAATAATAAATGAATAAATTAAAAAGACTTACACATTGAATGAAAGTCGAGGTATCTACCATTAAGCCAACACCGCTCTTAGCTAGTATATTATGACGACCCAGTTGGCACAATGGTCACCATGCCGCACTGCCAAACACAAGGTTGTGGATTCGATTCCCGCCTCAGACAAGTATTTATGCTTAGATATTTGTCTGTGGTCTGGTGGTTTCTATGTATTATAAGTATATATTTACAAAAGAAAAGTATATTATAAGTAGTATATCCGTTATCTAGCACCCATAACACAAGTCTAGTTACTTACCTTGGGGCTAGATGGCGATGTGTGGAATGTCCTGCAATATTTATTTATTTTATTATGGTCAATCAATCTAGCTAAGCTAGTTGCAGACACGCGCTTTACGCAGCCTTATTCCTATGTCAGGACCATCGACTGACTTTTCCATTTGCCGTCTGCACTAACCTTAGATGTCACATCTTCAGTGCATCTACTAATCAATGGATTCCGATGGCAACTCGATTATTATCGGCATCGAATGACAGGGCAGATCGAGTCGATGTCTCGAATTAGTATCGATATCTAGGTGATCTAAGATTAAATGTTGCGATGATGTTGCTATATCCTTGGTAGGTATCAGATCGTGCCCAAATTCTCTATGGAATAGCATTAATATTATGTGAGTTTAGACGTAATGGTAGAAAGCTAGGTATTTATAGTAGCACTAGCAGCGTCCCGCGATTTCACCTGCGTAAAAAGTAGGCTTGATCAAACACAGATTGAACATTTTTAACTAAAGACACACAACAAACTGAAAAACTAAGTAATTTTGTAAGACGATATTGCTTATTTGACAATTATCTGTTGACTTATGTTAAAAAAAATAGGTCAAGGAAGCTACCTATATGCCTAAATCTGTAAAAGTAAGCCGTAAGGAATCGGGCTTAATGGCTTCACTTCTGCTGTACTGAAATATAAATTAAATTAAAAAATATTTCAAGACATTCCACACATCGCCATCTAGCCCCAAGCTAAGTTACTAGACTTGTGTTATAGGTGCTAGACAACGGATATACTACTTTATATACTTTTCTTTTGTAAATATATACTTATAATACATAGAAACAACCAGACCACAGACAAATATCCGAGCATAAATACTTGTCTGAGGCGGGAATCGAACCCGCAACCCAGTGTTTGGCAGTCCGGCATGGTGACCATTGTGCCAATTGGGTCGTCATCTGAAATAAAATAACTGTTGTCAAATATCTGTTTAAGTACAAGTATACTAGCTAGAGGATTGAAGTGCCGGGGTGGAAGAAAACTAATGGGTATTTAGAGTTATATATGTTCTATCTAGCGGTGTTGGCTTAGTGGTAGATACCTCGACTTTCATTCTGAAGGTGAAAGTATCTACCAATGTATTTTTCTTAAGAAAAATGTATGTGCGCTAATTGACATTGCTCTTACGGTGAAGGAAAACATCGTGATGAAACCCGCGGCTTAGTTGGCTCCAGAAGTATTGACAAGTTCTCTCCTCTGGACATGGTCGACTAAGCTGAGAGGGTAGTAGGTGCTGGGCAAGCCTACTCCATCCTCACGCAAAAAAAGACCCAATTAAAAAGGGTCTAATTGCGGAAAACAGCCCGTTCATTGAAGTACCGGGGTGGAGGAAAACTAATTTCATAAAAAGGTATTTGGAGTTATATTTGTTCTATTTAAATATATAAGGTACCTGCAGGTATTTGTTGTTTGTTTATAAACGATGTTGCATCTCTATTTTCAAGATTACCTTATGCTCACATTTTTGTGATCGAACTTTTATAATTTGACCTTTTTTTTACAATATCGTCTATGTTTTTAAGAGGAACAGTACCCAGCTCTCTCTTCATACAAACGTAGTCGACTGTTTCCTCCCTGGATAATGACACTAGAGCAAATATTTTTGTTGCATAAAGTCTTGGTTTTTTTGTCGTTTTCTAATTATAAAAACTTAATAAAAAGTAAGAGTTAGAAAAATATTCTGGTTAGACCAAAACAAAGCTAAAAGACCACAGATTCAAAAATTAAAAAAAAGTGAATAACGGTTTCCAATCCCTCCAGATCCCTTTTTGGTCAACCACTCACAAATATATTAAAAAATAAGCATAGGGGCATGGTCATGGCAGTTATAAGTTTTATCTAACAAAAATATTTGCTCTAGTGTCATTATCCAGGGAGGAAACAGTCGACTACGTTTGTATGGAGAGAGCGCAGGTACCTTTCCTCTTTGTGCCCCGGGGCCCTGGGCTGCAGCCTAAAAAGCCCATAAGTAGATCCACCCCTGTGGATAGATTCATCAAATTATTCAATTAAGTACCAATGTATTGATTTAAAGATCTAAATATAAATGTGTTTTATTATATAGATAAATAAGCTAACAAGTCAAGATAACCAATTAAACTAGTCATAAATTAAGTTAATGAATTAGGACGGGGGCAGAGTTGAAGTTACAACAAGACCTAGTGTTTCAGTGTTTGTGGAGCGCACGGAGCATCTTGCACAATGTGACGTGATTCGTGATCTACTTACCTCACTTGCCCATACCTACCTTCCTGGTGCTTATTAGACGAGCATTTCTTCTTTACTTTGGTGGTCTCAATGTTTGAGTAAATAAATGATAAACATTGAGCAAAATGAAGAAGTACAGTCGGAATACCAATTAGCTGAACCCCAGGTGACCCAGAGTTGTAAAGTAATGTTACCTGATTCTGTTTTTCTTTAAACAATATACAATACAATATAAAAAATAACAAAATAAATGTGCATTTAAGAATGCATTTTTTTATTTTATTTGAATGTATTTTCAAATAATAAAAATAAAAATGCATTCTGATCGATGGGCCAAGATTATCACACACTGGGTGCCGATAGACGGCAAACGTAGCCGTGGCAGACCCCGTGAAAGATGACGTGATGATCTGGATGCATTCGATGAAGACTGACCCAATATAGCCCAGGACCGACAGGCTTCACCCGTTCCCGCAGCCCCAAAATCACGGCGAGAGAGGAACCGGTGGAGTTTTAGTGGGTAAACCTCTGGCCACCCACCACCTTCAGGCCCCCGGGGAGCGGCGGGAGTATGCATAAGGCGCATTTCTCCACCTTAAAAAAAAAAAACAAGGACCGACAGGCCTGGAAACGGATGAGGGAGACCTTTGCCTTGCAGTGGGACAATATAGAAAAAAATATATATAAAAAAGTGTAAATACTACATTTTTACAGATGTGCGAGTGAGCTCTGGGTCACGTGGGTTTCATTTAATTGGTAATCCGACTGTACCTAAGTAAAATCCTATGTTGTGAAACTTTCCTTTCCTTGTTTAAAACAAAGTGAGTAGATATCAGATTTGACGAAGAGATAATTTGGCACAAGAGTGAACTTGACGGAGCAATGGCAAGATCGGATATTACAGACTAGCTACGCTCCGCGGTTTCACCCGCGTAATTCCCGATCCCGTGGCAATTTCAAAATGAAAAGTAGCTTAGAGCCTTCCTCAATAAATGGACTATCCAACACAAAAATATTTTTTTTAATCGAACCAGTACTTTCTGAGATTAGCGCTTTAAAACAAACATAAAAACTCTTCAGCTTTATAATATTAGTATAGAGCTCCACGGTTCCACCCGCGTAAATCCCGATCCCGTGGCAATTTCAAAATGAAAAGTAGCCTATAGCCTTCCTCGATAAATGGACTATCCAACACAAAATTATTTTTTCAATTCAAACCAGTAGTTTCTGAGATTAGCGCTTTAAAACAAACAAAAAAACTCTTCAGCTTTATAATATTAGTAAAAATATATACAGATGTATTATTACAAGCATATTTCTAAGGGCCTAATAAAAAGACCCCAGGGCCCACAAATTCACAATCCGCCCGTCTACACAGGTTAAATAATTATGAAGAACTAGCTGCGTCCCGCGGTTTCACCCGCGTAAGTCCCGATCCCGTGGGCATATTGGGATAAAAAGTATCTTATGTCCGTCTCCTGGCTCTAAGCTACCTCCCTACCAATTTTCACCCAAATCTGTTCTGCCGTTCTTGAGTTATAAGTGGTGTAACTAACACGACTTTCTTTTATATATATAGATGTTGAAAAAATACATTGTACGTACAACTAAACTGCAGTGACATCAATCTAATATGTATTTATTTTCTTTTATTTGTTTTTCTGTTATGTTTTTATTTTATTTTTTATAGCTAGTTAATTTTTGATAAGTAACGTTAAGTTAAGTGGTGATAGACGTTGATCTCACACACTTTTTCTTTTTTTCTAACCTTAATCCTAAACGCGGGAACCTATAATTGGCTTTACAATCTTATTATATATATACAAGAACGTCGTGTTTGTTACAACACTTATAACTCGAGAACGGCTGGACCGATTGCGATGATCTCTGTATCTGGATAGCTGGAGACCTGGATTAACACATAGGCTACTTTATATCCCAATATGCCCACGGGATCGGGACTTACGCGGGTGAAACCGCGGGGCGCTGCTAGTTTTTATATATAAGTTTACTTTTTGTTAACGCTGTTGGTTCTCCCAATAAATAAATAAATAAAGAAATAAATGTGTTAATAAAGGTCTCCAGCTATCTAAATATTGAATTTCATCGCAATCGGTAAAGTGGTTTTACCGTCAAGGAGTTACAAACAAACTTTTACATTTATAATATTAGTAGGATTAGTAGGATTTATGTTCTGAGATCGTACACAAAAAACCGGCCAAGTGCGAGTTGGATTCACGCAGGAAGATTTTTTTGTTGTTATAACGTCAACAGAAATACATCATCAGTGAAAATTTCAACCGTCTAGCTATCACGGTTCTTGAGATACAGCCAGACAGACGGACACTGGAGTTTTAGTAAAAGAGTACCGTTTTTACCCTTTGGGTACCGAACCCTAAAAAGGTTTCTTGAGGTAAGACATAATCTTCTCCTGTCTCCATATAGACGCTAAAGAATAATTTCTTGTTTTAAGTAAATGTTTTTGAAACTAATCAGTATTCTTAATTTAGGCTAGGATTAGCTTTTGCCCGCGACTTCGTCCGCGTAGAAGTCGTAAATGGACCGAGGAATCACGTTGTTCCATACAATATTTTCCCCCCTTTTTCACCCCCTAAGAGGTAGAATATCGAAAAAGCCTTTCTTATCTGATGCCTACGTCATACAAAGAACACGCCCTCCAAGTTTCAGGTCTCTTTAGATCAGTGGTTTAGGCTGTGTATTGATCCGTCACAGTCAGTCAGTCAATCAGGACAATGCATTTTATATGTATAGGACTAGCTATGCCCCGCGGTTTCACTCACGTAAGTCCCGATCCCGTGAAAATATCGGAAAAATGTATCCTATCTGGTTCTCCTGGTTCTAAGCTACCCCATCAATTTTCAGCCAAATCGGTTCAGCCATTCTCGAATTATAAATGGTGCAAGTAACGCGACTTTCTTTTATATTTATGGATAACTCCCGCTCCCGTGGGAATATCGGGATAAACAGTATCCTATGTCACTCCTAATTAATTAATGTATCCTCATATGAAGTTTCATCAAATCGGTCCAGCCTATTCGTTACAAACAAAAAAGTTTTCAAACATGTGTCAAAATACAATGTAGGTAAGTTAAAAGGAGTATTGATATCAACTTCGAAGCAAATCACCTTGAAAATAACTTCCTACCCCTTTTAACCAAGTTAGGGGATGAATTTCAAAAAAAATATGAAACATATGTTCCATCAATTCTGTTACAAGAATGTTTTTGCAAAATTTGAAGTAGATTGGACCAAGGAATCACGTTGTCCCATACAAACTTTTCCCCCCTTAGGGGTGGAATTTCGAAAAATCCTGTCTTATCCGGTGCCTACGTCATGCAAAGAAGACACCCTCCAAATTTTAGATCTCTACGATCAGCGGTTTAGGCTGTGCGTTGGTCCGTCAGTCAGTCAGTCAGTAGTTCAGGACAAAGCATTTTATATGTATAGATAGAAGATAAGTATAGATTATTTCTTGCTTCAAGTCCTCGAGGAACGTTTTTTCTGTGTGCCACTTAAATAAGAGTGGGTATTCTAGGTCCACAATGAAGGTTGTTGCAAAGGTTTTTCACAGACTGCCATTTATAATCACAATGAAATTCGAATGCAAATCAATAGTTTGACTGACAATGCACTAACTAGGTATAGATAATACACACGTTTTTCAGATAAAATACATACATATTTAAGATTTGGTCATTAGATCAATCAAACCTGGTCTTCAATAGTTCTTAAGATTTTAAACAGCCATGGATTTTTTCAATATTAAGAGAAAAGGGTACCGACGCTCTCTCCATACAAACGTAGTTGACTGTTTCCTCCCTGGATAATGAGACTAGCACAAATATTTTTGTGCCATAAAGCCTATAACTGCCATGACTATGCACCTATGTCCTGGTTTTTATCATATTCTAATTATCATAGAAAGTAAGAGTAAAAAAACAAAAAAAAAAACATAAGGTCATGGCAGTTATAAGTTTAATGCTAAAAAAAAATTTGCTTTTGTGTCATTGTCCAGGGAGGAAACAGTCGACTACGTTTGTATGGAGAGAGCGTCGGTACCCTTTTCTCTTAATAGTGAAAAAAACCATGGCTGTTTAAAATCCTAAGATCTATTGAAGACCAGGTTTGATTTATCAAATGACCAAATCTAAAATCTACGTTTGTATGGAGAGAGAGCCGGTACCCTTTCCTCTTAAAGTTGTTAAAACGGGTTTTTTATTGAGAGCATTTTCACGAGAAAATAACGAGGGCGTTTGCGGGTAAACATAGTAAATATTCTGTTTCAAATAACATGGGGCTCAGGGTTTGCTCGCGTCCGTGATGTCCTACACGTAACCCCCGGATAGCGCTCAAGGAGCAGCCAATCAAGCGGTGGTAGGCTGTGGCCGGCGGCTTTTATAACACCCTCTAGTAAAAGTCATGGCGTCAAGTGACTCGTCGCGTTCCATCATGTCGTCCAGGCATGCCGCTCTCTTTCTAAATGAGCATGCTATATCCTCGACCTCATCGTCGCTTCCCATCAGATGAAATGAGGTCAAATGGAATCCTATTTTGTGTAAAAAGAACTTTATTTTTGCTTAAAATGCGCTATAGAATAAAAGTAGCTATTAAACGTTATTTTCTCAACTATCTGAAAGCGACAATTTAATAGCAGTTCGCACGTCGCACCTATAATTCTAAATTATAGTAAATATTCTCCAATTACCATGTCTCTAAATTGTATAGCTAAAGGGCAGGAGGCTGTGTGTTTGTACGTCATCTAGCCCTTAGCGATATGATTTAATTTCGAACTATGAGAGACAGCTGACTCATATGCTAAGTTTGCGTAATGATAATATAGTTGACAAGGATCCGATGTAAGTAACTTAATTGTCCCATTTGCATCCCGTCCTGTGTGTCCAGTCCTCTCGGACAAGATTGCTTTATACTAGCGATATCGCTAATCGGCAGATTTTTTTGTAGGAAATTGACTTAAAAATTGTATGAATTGATATAAGATGAAACTTGTCTACCATTTTTTTATTCTCTAACGCAAGACCACGTGAATTTTCGTTGGTTTATGTCAATTTAATACAAAAAAAATAAAATATTTCTGTCGATTGGCGTTATCGCTAATGGAAAGCAATCTTGTCAATTAAATAAATTCTAATAAAAGGTTGAAGTCCTAAGTTGAAGTCTTTTTTTTTAATCTGTATTCGTTATTTTTTTTAAGTTTAAAGCCTGACTAATATTATAAATCCGGTTTATTTATTTCTTTGTTTGTATGTTCCCTTTTCGTGGTCAAACAACTGAACCGATTTGGAAGAAAATCAGCATAGTGGTAGTTTAAGGAATGGAGAAGGAGAAAGGATACTTTTGATCCCGAAATTCCCGCGGGATCGGCACTTACGCGGGTGGAACCGCCATAATCTATCTTTGCCGCGTTTACAATGTGATAACATTTCAACACAGTAATTAAGACGTAATAATTTATTGGCTGTTCTATTAGACAATCGTACAATGGGTGATATGGTTTTTATATGATTATAATCAGTCGGTTTGAATACACAATAGTCAATGCCGAATAGCTTAATTGTTTTATAATATGTGATTTAATTCTTATTTTGTTTTAGATATGCTCAATCATGCTATTCTGATAAAAATATACTGTATCAATTTATTTAAAATAATTACTACTAGCTGCGCTCCGCGGTTTCACCTGCGTAACATCCGATCCTGTGGGAATATCAAAATGAAAAGCTTAGAGCCTTCCTCGATAAATGGACTATCCAACACAAAGATAATTTTTCAATTCGAACCAGTAGTTCCTGAGATAAGCTCGTTCAAACAAACAAACTCTTCAGCTTTATAATATTAGTATGGATGTACATTTAATTACGATGACTTTGGTATAGGTATGTAATATACAAATGCACTTAAATTTGGTTAAGCAGTAACCAAATTTTTAACTGCAACGAGAAGTGTGATACGATGAGAATGCGAAAAAACGCCTCGTTTTAGACCGTTTGTGTTGATTTTTAATATGTATCTATGCTCCTATTATGATAAGCTCACATCTTGTTTATAACTTATACGGTTTAGGAAATATACCCGTGTGACCATCAAATTTGAGCCTCAATAAGAAATGCCCACACACTGTATTTCAAATTCAATATTTCAATAAAGAAGGAAAACAGAGGGACATTTGTGTACAACAAACCTAGGTTTAAAAAATCAAACTCTTAAGAACGAACGCGTTGATATCTTTTGTATGAACATGTTGAGTTAAAGAATTCAACGCGCGTTAGCAACCAAACTTAGTTTGGTTCCGATATGGCTTGGTATCTAAACGACAGTTTGTTAATAACGGCTCAAGGATGAACGGTGGTCTGGTGGCTTAAAACAGGAAAGAACTGAGAAAATTGGAGGAGGCCTATACTCTTGCAAAAGGGACGCTTTAAATAAATATTCGTATCAGAATAACTTACACAACTGTGTTGATATCACATAATACTGTTTAGGTACCTACCTACCTACAATTTTTTATCCTCTTCGTATACAGTAATTTACAATTATTATTTTTATATGCCGAATATTTATTTAAAGCGTCCCTTTTGCAAGAGTATAGGCCTCCTCCAATTTTCTCAGTTCTTTCCTGTTTTAAGCCACCAGACCACCGTTCATCCTTGAGCCGTTATTAACAAACTGTCGTTTAGATACCAAGCCATATCGGAACCAAACTAAGTTTGGTTGCTAATTCGGCTACTGAATTTTTACAACTTTTTTGTCGTTAGGGCGACAACCGAACTGTTGAATTTATTCAAACAAACACACGGCATAGTATACACACAAATATGAAACAATAAGAGATAATTACAGAGAAAAGTAAATACAAAAAAACAGAATTTTTTTTTCGTTTTGCAACAATTATTAGTAAATAGTTTTTAAGACTTTGTGATTTCTTATTTTGTTGCAAATAAATAATATTCTATTCTATTCTATTCTATTAAAATAATAAGTATCTCAAAAGTCGTGTGTTACCCGAATGGGTAAAACCTCAGCATGTGCTGTAGATACCTACGCAAGCACATCTACAGCGCTGGTTTTTCAGTTTTAGCGGACCACTATAACTGAAAAATTGCAGTAGCTCTGCCATGGACTAATTCTTCTTCCAACCGGAGTTGGAACAAAAACAAATTACATATCTCTGTGTGTGACATACTTCTTGTGCCTATGCCATTCCTTTACTTGCGAGTAAATCACTTAACCTTTTCGCGAACAATCATGGAACAATAGCAGACAAATCAGGCACATTCTCCAACATGACAGATTTATGATACCATGCCTCGTTAGTGAACGATAGATTAGGATGACGCTTCTTGACTTCTTGATCGAGTACCTATAGGTACTTGGTTTGAATATAGACTTTAAATTGGCATGCGAGTAGGTATCACACATAATACACCATAGAATAATTTCTTGTTTCTAGTAAATGTTCTTGAAAATAATGAGCAGTATTCTTAATTTATGAAAATTGCTCTTAATAAGATTTTTTACTAAAACCAAAAAAGTATTCTATAGCGTCTTTATGAAGAGGATTATTTCTTGCTTGAAGAAACCTTTTTCAAAAAAGGTTTATCAAAAAGGTTTGTATCAAAAGTTTTGTATTGTTTCGGTATTCCTGTTTGTTTTAAAAATTAGGTAGAAAAGGTCCCTCCCTGGTAACTTTAAAATTGTAATTTTCCTATGACGGCGTTTAAGTTATTTTACGATGCTCCTTTATTGACAACGTTACAACGTCTACAAAATTGGTCAGAATTATGTCGACTTGACGAAGATGATACGTTTTACGAACTCCACTGCGGCCGTGACCCGATTTATTTCGGCTTTCCCTTGCCTTTTTATGTAGGTACATTTTAAGTTTTTTTTGCTAAAGTAAGCTAAAATTGTTCGTGAGCCAATTTATTTTGGCTTTCCCTTGCCTTTTTATGTAGGTATATTATAACTTTTTGCTAAAGTAGGCTAAAATTGTTCGTTCCCATGATAGACTTAACAAACAAACAGTAAAATAAAAAATGAGTAATTTGAATTTGAACAAAAGATTACGTTAGTTTTTTTTTTTAGTTTCATCACAATCAGTCTAGTAGATTTTGCGTGAAGGTACACACATACTTTCACATTTTTATTAAGTTCCCGCATTTTTGTATCTCTTTAAGTGATTCTGATTTCCTTTAGACGCATATATATAACGCCAACTACGCAAAACACCACCTTTACGCAAAACGCATGACTCGCAAAATACCACTTACACAAAATACCTACTTTGAGTTAAGCAAAATACCAAATACGCATAACACCAACTTTGATTTAGAAACAAAAGACGATTTTCTACGAACACAAGAATACATACTTCATAGTAAACCGATCTACAAAAGGGGGTTTTATCAGCTCTTTTATAATAAGAAAATAATTGAATAACAATAAATCAATATTGCAGGACAGAACAGGACATTCCACACATCGCCATCCCCACGGTACGTAACTATACTTGTGTTATGGGTGCTAGACAACGGATATACTACTTATATACACGTAAATATACACTTATAATACACAGAAATAACCAGACCATAGACTATCTAAGCATAAATACTTGTCTGAGGCGGGAGTCGAACCCGCACCCCTATGTTTGGCAGTCCGGCAATGTGACTATTGTGCCAACTGGGTCAAATCCTTACTTAGTGCGAGCCTTCGTCCTAAAAAGAGCTCTTGTAGCTCTTGTAGGTAGTTTTGGAGATTTCATGACGAGTATTTTTCTCGTATACATTTTGTAAGGCAGTAACATTATAAACTTTTTATGAAGTCGGTTAAAATTGCAATCAACCTTACCTAGCCGTCTTGTACTCGTAATTTATTTCGTGTTTACAGACTGGTCTAGTCTAGGTAAATGAGTAAGTGAATGTATGAGAAATAATAAGGCATCATCTGATTGCTGGACGGCTTGCGAAATTTATGTAATTTACCTACGTAGGTACCTAGTTAGATGCAGTTAATATTATGGGAATTTGTTCAAACTTTGACTTAAGAGTTTGTAAATTATTGGTTCTGTTTTGTATTTGAATATTTAGAACTAGTTTTCAAGGAATGGCGCAATAGTGTTCAGACAGAATTTATAGGCTGACACGAAAAGAAGAAGAATAAATATTATGTAGGTATTAAATTATAGATTATAGATAAGTTATAGATGGATAGATAGATAAATTCTTTATTTCAAATAACATTAAATAAAAACAAAGCTTAAGTCTAAGTGTTACAAAGGGCGGCCTTATCGCTCAAAGCGATCTCTTCCAGGCAACCTTTGAATTATGAGTCTATCCATAACTTTTTTCATTGATTTTTCACTGATATCACATATTTTCTGTTTCGCTAAAAATACATACAACCGAATTGAGAACCTCCTCCTTTTTTGAAGTCGGTTAAAACCACTCCGGACTCTCGACGCTCGTTGGAGTTTTGTGTAAACAAATATGTTACTTAAAATTTAGATACATAAGTAAAATTAAAACGAAAAATAAATACGTCCACAAAATTTTGTTGGTGACGAAGGTTTAAATAAAATTTCGTTTACCAACGAATGCAAATCGAATTCGTTACTTCAATAAAGGTGGGTCTTTCAAAATGACATTTAACGCAGAGTAATTAAATAGACAAAACAATTCAGCTTTAAGTCATAAAAGCAGAATAGGTACCTACCTACCCAAAAGTCTGGTATATTGAATACCTACCAACGAAATTGCAGCAAACACTTTCCCCATAATCGGCTTGGCAACTGTCAAAGATGGCGCTGGTGTAGCTAATTCCCAAAACATTGCGATTTAAAAAAAAATAAAGACACATTGTATCAAAAAAATGTACTTACCAAAATTTGAATCCTTTGCAGAGGTGTAAGTAAACACAAAAACTATATTGGGACCGTCTCAAAACACTGTATGTAGGTGAAGTTCGAAACAGGGTTACAATAAAACAAAATAATTTTAAGATAAAAACTGTAATTATCGAGTATTGAAACTCAGTATCACCTAATAACAATATAATATACAATGATACTAGTATAATTATACATATACCACTAATAGGTATACAATTATACATTACCTCACTTATATTAACGAAAATGACTTCATTAAGGTCTAATTTATCTAAAACAATAGGCATCGGTAAGCTAATAGCTATTAAATAATAATTATTGCATTAATAATATAGCTAAAATAATTCTATGTTATGGTAAAGTATGTTTTAGTTCATATTTTATAGCTAAATTAGTCATTTAGTCACTGAAATTGTTACTGTAACATATTTAATTAAGTATGAAATTGAAACGATTTTTTGATAATGGCAATGACTGAAAAATTAAGATATTTTTACCAAAAAAATTTAGACAAAGTTGTATGTTTAGACAACGTTGTATATTAGTCAACCAGTGGCGTAACTAGAGTGTGGCAGAAAGTTAAAATTGCATTTAGAATTTGATTATAATTTAAATTTTAATGGAAACTAACTTAATTAATTGTTAATTAATTAAAGGAGTTCAATATTAGTTTTCATATGTCATTTTGGGGACTACCAAAATGGTTTCCCTGCGTCTAAATGTCAACCTTTCTACACTACTGATCCGATTTAAAATTTTAAATCTTAGTAGCTAAAATCATGAGAAAGCAATTGTCATTCATTTATCATACATTTTCAGTCATTTATTATACATTTCTTTTTCTTTTATCACTCGTCGAAAGCTCTAATCAATTCCGAGATTCTAGCACCATGATTCGAAAGGCAAAAAATTGGTGGGTTTACTAAAAATAAGTATTTTTTAATATAATTTTTATGCTAGGGTAAATGGCCAAGTCATAATAGAAAACAAAAACTGAATTCTTAAAATCATTCAGTTTTTCAAAAATGTATTTGTCATAACGTATTAAGATTTTAAACAACATTTTACTTACATATAAGCTTTATATTTTAGCTAAAGTTGTATAATAGACCAAATTGCATATACATTTGATAAGACAACGTTGTATAATAGAAAAAATATGGTAATAATTTTATCTGAAAACGTAATACACAAAATTGCACAACTTTTTTTTAGACAGCAATGAATATAAGACATTTTCGTCAAAAACTTAAATGATAAATAAATAACTTATAAATCAAAATTGTGCTTTTTCAGGTAGAAATACAGAAAAAAAATCTTGAAGTGAGAAATAATCATCTTCCTATAGACACGAGAGAATGATATCTTGTTATTATTGTTAGTACATTTTCTTGAAAATAATGCGCAGTATGCTTAATTAAGAATACTGCTTATGATTTTAAAATTATTTATTAAAAGAAAGGAATTGGGACAGGATTTTTTTTGTCACTTCAAGTATTTTTTTTCAGTGTAGGTATAAGAATTCAGTGATTGCTTTCAAAAATGATCAACTTTAACAGCCACTGTGTTCAAAGTGGTAGTGGTGGGTAAATGTATCTGATCCCAATCAGTACTGAGATGTGCCTCGGTGTCAGTCGCCTTTATAGTGAGCCCTAGTGATGGAACAGCGTTCGCGCAATGCGGTAACCTCAGGGTCACTGGCCTGAGGAATACCAGCCCTTGCGGACCGCACATCACTAGTGGCGACAGCATCGCTTCACCTGTTTGTTAAAATATTTGTTAAAATAGTGATGGGGTGCGGAAAAGGTAGTCGTAGTGACTTGTCGATAATATTTATAATCGAAAGGGCTAGTAACATTTAAGTATGGAGACTGGCATAGTAGTCGCATTAATCTTTTGTTTTTTATTTTGGTGCGCGGCCATCTTTCAAACATATGGCAACGTATAGAGGACATTAAAGTGAAAGGGTACCGGCGCTCTTTCCATACAAACTAATGACACTAGCACAAATATTTTTGTTGCATAAAACCTTTAACTGCCATGGCTATGCCCCTATGTCTTGGTTTTTTTCATTTTCTAATTATAATAGAAATTAAGATTTTAAAAACAAAAAAGAACAAAACATGGGGCGATCATGGTTATGGCAGTTATAAGTTTTATGCAACAAAAATATTTCCTCTAGTGTCATTATCCAGGGAGGAAACAGTCGACTACGTTTGTATGGAGAGAGCGCCCGGTACCCTTTCCTCTTAAAGACCGCTGCATACGTAACGGGAAAACCTCGGACGGGACGGGGACGTACGTGCATAGTTCATAAAGTGATTTTTCTCGTGCCGGACGGGACGTGACGATTTCTTGACATCATTTCATATAAAAATAGCACGTCTCGTTCGGCACGAGAAAAATCACGTTACGTAGCGACTTTACTACAAACGACAAATGCCATGTGACAAAATATCGTTAAGTGTTAGGTTTGCCTACTATTAGATGTAAAAAAAAAATTTGATTTTTTTATTTGCTACTTATTTGGGAAAACCTGGCATTTTAAGTGATTTTGTAACATTATTTATTGCTTATATTAATCTGTATATATTGGCAATTTTTTTGAAAGATGGCCTTGCTACAAATGTGTGACCGTTTACTATGCCAAAATGTTACAAGCCCTTTATGTTTCATGTAAAGTGCGACTAAGTATGGGCTGTAGCCTAAAACTGAGTAAAACAACACAACAATAAAAGCAATAGCTACGGCCCAAAAAAGTCTCTCAAACATAACTACGTCACTATGACTATAAATTTTCCAAAAAAAGCTAAACCTAAGTGCAAAGGGAATTAAATAAAGTAGTTGGGAAACGACAATAGTAGAACACACAAACACAAATCGCAACACATAGTTTTAGTGCGGACCATACATGCAACGAAAATGCAACAGTTTTTAACTCATACGCAGAAGGGAGAGGAAGCAATACACAAAAAAATGGTTGTCTGTAAAGTCGGTTTACGGACGATAATTTTACGTGATAACGTCATAAGAAAACAATAAAAATTGGGATTTTTTTGTTATCATGCTCAGATGAGCGATATTATTATTAAATATTCTGTGTCCTAAGTTACCATGACGCGTCTGGTCATATTACCGTGCCACTTTTTTGTGAATGCAGGTGTTCCATCAATTTATTAAACGTCATCACGTCAAAAAACACGAAAAAAAAAAAAACAAAAACAAATCAGAAACGGGAAAGGAATTTAAAACAAGAACCACTGTTATTAATATCAATAAAAGGTAATATAGAATATTTATCGATAATGCTTTCGGAAAGGAAATAGGTGCACAAAATTACACTAAAACACAAAATAACTGCACAAATATATACAGTGCACACATAATTTTCAAAATATTAACGTACTATATTGAAGGTTGTTGGTAGCAAAGTCTTCGCCTCCTGTCCTTTATTTCTAAGTACGAGTGTATTGTGTTGTGGAAACTGCGCAAATATAAATATTTCATATAACCCATTGTTAGTTACATAAATAATTTCATTAGTATGAGTGTTGATTAAGCGTATGTGCGATATATACGAAAAAATCAATGATTATATCGATAATGGTTGATTATGAAGCTACATGCTAAATAAAAAAAAACATGCATTACTATATGATATACATCAATAATATTAACCGTTGTTACATTAAATCAATATTAAACTTTTGTTCCATTCATCGTACATTCAAAAATTCCCAAATATATTCCGATTCTTGCATCTAAAGGCCAATTAGTATGTGCAGGCTAGTTCTACGTAACGCGTGCGTTGTTATGGAAGCATTACCATTGTCCATATCGATAGGTGGCCCTCCGACGCGCTGGCTCAGCCTCGGGTCAGAGACAGTAAAGTAGATCTTTTGTTTAATCCCAGGAGCTATTGCCTTCGGAGGTATGATCAGGGAAACGCCCCATTGTCTATCTTCTAGCACGCCTCCTTCGCTATCGAATATCCCCCAAGTTGTATGAGGACCATCAGGTTCTACTCCCTTCTCACTGCTACCCGATGCGTTTTCACTCGATACTTGTAATACAGTATTCTGATTATTTATAACTGTTGTATCATTTTGACTGTTTTCAGAATCTTCTTGGCTATTCTCAACACTCTTTTCCATTATTTGTTCGCAAAATGTTACGGTGCGATTCGTTTTAGATTTATCCTGAATATCTTGGGAAGTATAAGGAGTGCTTTGCGGTTTATTCTCGAAATTCATACTACATTCAGAAGCATAATGAGTCTCCATAGATGTAGTGGATTCGTAAGGTATAGGGGCTGTTGTTGCTTTTATTGCATTGGAAATGTGTTCTGCTTTTCCATGCAGTCGAGGTGCGTACATCGGCTCTCCCTTCAAGACTTTCGTTTCCATGTTCAGAGATTTTTCTTTCTCGGCGTCCGTTTTAGAATCGGTTAGTCTAAGTTTAGAGAAGTCTATCTCTTGAAATATCTCGTTATCTTTAGCCTCTTGCGCTTCGGATTTAGATTGATAGATTGGTTCTCTACGTGATAGGTGATTAGCATCACTCAATTCGTAGGGACTGCTCCTTGCACTATCTTGAACTGGAGTCTCGGGAGGTATTTCTTTAGGAGGTGTTTCTTGATGCGATTCATAAATTACATTTTCTTTCAATTCTCGTTTCGATACATACAGAGGCTCTCTTATTTTTGCTGAATCGCTTTCGTTCGCTTCCTTTCTAGTTTGATATATCAATTCTTTCTTAGCTTGATTTCGTTGTTTAATTATTTCTAGTTTTTCTTCCAATCTGATACTGTAAGCTGATTCTTTACTAGCTAACAATGCTGCTTTTTGGGATAGAATTTCTTGCTTAGAAACATATGTGCATTCGGCTGAGGCCGGTCTTATGTCAGTTCTAGCATCTAGTATTTCACTTCGACTACCATAATGAGTATCAGAACAACTAGATTTAACTTCAGCTCTCGTTGCGTATGGCGACTCTGTTTTACCTATTCTACCCATCATTTCCGCTCTAGTCGCGTATGGTGGCTCACTCATACATTTGCTCATAGGCGAGATTCTGCCCGGGTAATTAACAGGTGTTTGCAATCGTCTATCTGGTCTGATAGCATAAGGATTCTCAGTCCAAGATGTGCTCGGTGGTGGGTCGTACGTTCTTTTACCGTAAATAGGTTCTTTTGGAAGAGATCCATCCATACGTTGTTTTAACATTTCCTCTTTAGTGTTGTAGGGTGATTCGGAAAACCTTTGCCGTAGCATTTCTTCTTTTGTTGTGTACGGGCTCTCTGAAGTTACTCTGGTTTTGAGTATTTGTTCTTTGCTGGAGTATGGTGACTCGCTGTACATAGATTCAGATTGCCTCATTAACTCTTGTTTATTTGTGTACGGGCTTTCTGATATCAATTCTGTTCTAGTCGCGTAAGGATTCTCTCGCATGCACTCAGCTCGAGTAGCATAAGGAGGATCCATGATCGGCATTGGCAAAGTTTGATGGTTACCATAAGGGTTCTCATAACTCTGGTTCGACATTTCAGATCTGCTGCCGTAAGGATTTTCACTAGAAGTGTCATAGAAAGAAGAGGTGTAAGTCCGTCGAGGTTTCGGAATGGGATCATAAATTAAATCTTTACTTTGGTAAATCGGTTCTGGAGGTAGCGGTTGCGAAGGGTGGAATGGCTCGTGCTTAGTTTGCTGCTGTCTTTGGTAAATGGGATCTATTTTGGTAATCATATTAAAGCCCTGTCCGGTCTGTCCGTAGATGCCCCTCCGGTTGTATTCAATGAGAGAGTTCTGTCTACGCAGCAGAGGGGTAACTTTCGGTTCAGTTTCAAAGTCGCACATTGAGTTCTGTCTCCTTAGTGATTTGAAGACTGGTTTAGCGTCGTAGTCTCTGATCGTGCAAACGGAGCCGCTTCTGTCGTCGCAGAAGGAACTCTGTCGCTTTAGAATCGGTTTCAAAACTGGTTTCTCGCAGGAAGAAGAGTTGCTTCGTTGCAACATCTGGTTCCTGACCTGTGTGTTTCTCATGTGGATGCTCATATCGCTCAGATCTGATTTCTCTCTTCTAAGCATCGGTACATGTCTCTGTTGCAAGTCACTCTCGCATAGCGACTTCTGTCGAGACACTCGTTTCGTTTTCGAACGGAATAAGTCGAGTACAGCGTTTTTTATAAACGATGGTTTTTTCGATAGTTTCTTTTTAGTTTTTGGTGAGAACGTCTCGTCGCGCTCGACGCTCGAGTTCATGGCATCGGAACTGCGGAACCCACAACCAGATACCCCTTAATTGGGTACTCTATGATACCGACATTCTACATTCTTTGAAATCATCAAAGAATCTAGTGTGTCTAACGGATGGCATTATTCGGAAATGAATTTTGCGATTACGAAAAGCATATTGAAGTATATTACTACATAAGAAATCTAAATTACTAGCACAGAACAAAACTAAAAGAATGAAACTATGCATTGTAAAAGCACAATAGATATACCTAAAAGGCTGTGATAAAACTAAAGATAATTCAATATGCTTCAGTATAAACAAGTTGCACTAAAATGCAGACACTGCCAATATTTGTTGTCTCAATGACACTAAATACAATAGATTACAGTGTTATTACAATTTTACAGACGCCCTGTATATAATATGTTACATATATTTATATTCTTTACCACATACAATACCATAATAAATACGTGGCCCAAGACAATGTTAGTCGTGAAGCGATCCGTGTTTGCATGTTAGAGCAAATTGTAAAGGACTTATTAACAAGGGATACATATTTTTAAAAGAGATAACGAAAGGGAGTTTCTATGAACATGCAATGAATTTTACCAGTTCCAGAATTCCGCGAAGTAATGGCTGAGTTTTTAATCGTTAAAAATTTTGTTTTGAATTTAAATGTAATATTATTTAGTGAACCATCCATCTAGAACATAATTTTTTAACTTCTATATGATTTATTAGACTTTGAAACTATTTAAATAATGGTGTAATTAACGAATATTATATGAACGATACTGTTTTAGCTATACAGGGTGATAAGTTTTCAATCCAAAACCGTGCAGGGGTAATTCTCCACAGCAAAACTAATAACTTTTGTTCTACGGCTTTTGTCAAAACCTAATACATATCCCAAAAAAATTAAGTGTTTTTAGTAATGTCTAGCCATTTTCTATGTCTATGTTGATTTTACGATATTTATAGAATAGAATACTTATTATTTTCTTATTTTTGTAAGTATGAGAAAAAAATTGATTGAATAGACAAAATTCGTAGAACAAAAGTTTAAAAAAAAAAGAAGAAGAATTACCCCCTGTACGGTTTTGGATTGGAAACTAATCATCCTGTAAATATCTTGCCTCGTGTATTGACCGATTCTAGTCTTGAAGTTTCATAGTAAATATCAGTAGCGAAGAGTGAAATTTATTTAAAGGTAAGCAGCCTACAAACTGTAAAATGTATGACATTGCAGCATGTCGTTAAGCGTTACAAATGTACGCGTGAAAAAAAATTATACTTCGTCGAATTTGGAAATACGGTTTCATCACAGAATGACTCTATTGGGCTGGAGGGGGGGGGGGGTTTAACACATTAAAGTAATGTATGTCTGTGTGCGTACCTTATATTGTGCATGTGTTGTGGTTTCCTGTATAGTTCGAATGCTGAACCCCGCTGTTCTCTGCTACCTGCTAGGTCTGGAAGATTTATTTATTAATATTTATTTATTAAGACTGAACTATAACACCTTAACAGTTAATAACCAAATCGAAGTTATAATTAAAATTATTACTTATTCATCACACCAAATCACCCCGAAATAACTTTCTACCCTTTTTTAATCACGTTGGAGAAGAATTTCAAAAAAATACGAAACACGTCGTTTGTCAATTCTGTTAAAGAATGTTTATGCAAAATTTGAAGTAGATTAGACCAAGGAATCACGTTGTCCCACACAAACTTTGCCCCCCTTTCTCAACCCCTTAGAAGTAGAATTTCGGAAAATCCTTTCTTAACGGATGCCTACGTCACGAAAAGAACACCCTCTCAAAATTTGAGGTCTCTACGATCAGCGGTTGAGGCTGTGCGTTGATCTGTCAGTCAGTCATTCAGAACAAAGCATTTTATATGTATAGATAGAAGATAGACAATTTAACGTAAAATGTGCAAAGTGCAAAAAAGAAGAAGAATATATTGATCTTGTAGTATTTGGGGTGAGTAACAGCGATTACAAATCAACTTGCTAGATCCACCCGTTCCTGAGAAAATCGGTGGTGACACACAGACAGACGGACAAGACAGTTAGCATAAGAGGGTCCTTTTCCCTTTTGAGGTACGTAACCCTAATTAGGACATTTAACTACGAGAGCTTTTGAAAATTTGAACTTTTTCCTGAAAATGTACCCTCAAAACAGATGTGTTTTATATGTTTAAAGTTTGAACTAATATTTTTGTTTTTATTTCCAAAAATGACTAGAAAAATTAGTAATATGTGGAAATAAAACTCTGAAAAAAATTAAGTTCGTAATTTTAAAACTTGTAGATCAAAAGTTGTTTGCCTAGACGCGTAGAATAACCCTCTTTGGTATTACAATACCCTTATCGAATCACATTTTATAGTTTATTAGTTATAGACTACCGCTACGAACCGATGGATAATGTCCGTCATGAAAAAAATTCTATATATTCTTTAATTCTTGTCAATACAAAGGTTGCCTGGATAAGATCGCTTTTGGCGATAAGGCCGCACATAGCCATAATGTTTGGTTTTTTTTATCAAATATTATGTAAGTTAGTGTTAGAATTAATTTTGTGTTTACTTGTTTTTATGGTGAAATAAAGTGTTTATCTAACTACAGTGAAGCTAGGGTCGTCGGTTCAAATCCCAGCTAGAAGTAAAAAAATAGAGGGGAATTTCAATTCGGTTTAAAACTAAATAAAATACAAACCAATTAGATGCGGATTGTGTGGTAGATTAATGGCGCGATGGTGCGGCGGCGGCCCGGAGTACGGTGGCGCCATCTGTTGCCCGCCGTACATGTTACCCTTCACATAACGAATAAAATGTTAGGGGGCGTCCATAAATTACGTGAGGTGTTTTTTTAATTTTCTCCCTCCCCCCCCTGGTCAGATGTCGTGAGATTTTATTCAACCCCCTCCCCAATTCCCTAATCTCACGTGAGATTTTTCAAATTTTCAAAAAATAATTAATATTGCTGAGAGTTATAAAAAATTTACAATAGAATGCTTAAATCGTGACTACTGTGATTAAAAAAAAGAATATCTACTCTAATTCAGTCCATGGAGAATCATGCGCGGTGTCAAGAGAGACTATTGATGTCCATTTCATTTTCAGAAAAATCATCTGCTCCTTCAACTTCGTTCTGATCTAGCCACTCTAAGCCGGAAAAACCAATCAGAAAAAAATTACGTGATATTTGCCGAGACCACCCCCCTCTCTCCAACGTAAGATTAGATGAGATTTGACTCGACCCCCTCCCCCCTTAAACATCTCACGTAATTTATGGACGCCCCCTTAGTTATTAAATAAATATTGCAGGACATTACACACAGCGACATCTAGCTCCAAGTTAAGCAACTAGACTTGTGTTATGGTAGCTAGACAACTAATAAAATACCTACTTATTTACCTACTTTAATTTTGTATATGTACTTTTGTATAAGTACATACGTTTACAGTAACCAATATCTGTACACGAATACTCTTTCGACGGTGGGAATCGAACCCACAACCTTTAGCGTGGCAGGTTAGCTCATTCGCCATAGAGGTCTACAAGTCTGCAACTTACTAATTATTTTCATTTCCTTTTTTCGTAGGTACCTGCCTATTTTATTGTTCTGCATAAATAAAAAAAAAGTAATAAAAATATGTTTATAAAAATAAATACCCGATTCCTGAAAATCGAGTCATAATTCGATGCAAAATATAACTTGATACTGGCTATATGCACAAGACTTGCGAAGCCATAATGAATAGAAAAAGAACGTGTCGCGGGAACACACGTTTGGATCGAAAACAATTTATTTTTAATATATTAAATTATTTTTTTGTCATTTATTTGTTGGAGATTAGTTTCTCTTACGGTACTTTTGCGCGTAATATTTTTCGGCTAGGTCGCTAACCCGCGATAAGGAACTTCGTTAATTTTTTTACATATCAGCTTTTGGTCACTATCACACACTGTCTAATGGTAGGTGACGATGCGATCTAAGATGTAGCTCACTTCCCTAGAACCTATTCATTGGAGACTTGAAGACCCCCCAAATTACACGTCAGGAAAGACAGACGCAGGCAACTGATTCCATTCCCTTGCAGTACGAATGAGGAATGACGAAGCAAAACGCTTGGTGTGATGGATGCTCCACCATGAATCGATGCCTCACATCAGTGTTCCTGGTTGTAATTGTTATAGATAAGTAGGTAGTAAACAAACCTGTGTATAGTTAGTATGTGGATGCGGCCTGTGCGCCGGCTGCGAGGCGGAGTGTTGGTGCGAGTACTGCGCGTGCGCCGCCGGGGACTGGACCTGCGCCTGCGCGCCCCCGCCGCCCCCACCGCCTGCGCCCGCACCCGCCCCGGGGAACCCGCGCGATGGGGAACCCATACCGGGGGGGACTACTTCTAGGCTCTGATACACAAAAAGGTTTTAACTCACTACAAAAAAGATAGGAGTTCTCAATTCTATTAAAACTACAAAATTAGCTAGCTTTGATTATCCATGCTATGTTTGTTTCTAGGAATTGATCTCTATCGGCATAGATATAAAAATACAGGTGGTCATTTTTTAATAAAATAAACAGGTTCAAATCCTTGGGTACGCATCTCCTTTTAGCATTTTTCGCCACCTCATAAAGATAAAAATTGAAAGTCCATTTCATTTCATGGATTTTCGGGCATAACTTATTGTTTATGAATTGATGGAGTCGATCCCCCCTGTATGTTCTGCAATAATAAGTGGTTCAAAAGTTATTTGGACTTCGTGAAATTTTAGTCAAAATCAGATTTCAGCCTGAATTTCGCAATTACAGCCAAACTATTAGGTCTGCGATTCTTCTTTTTTTTGTTAGAAATTGTACCCATTTTTAATTTCATTGGCCGTCATTTTATTTTATTGAAGTCAGTTTTCAAACTATTTTGTTAACTGGACCCGATGAGGTTTGGAGAAAAAATCTTTTGATATTATTTAATCTATTATGATCTTTTGAGTTTTTATGATAAATCTTTTGATATTTTATGATAAATCTTTTGAGATTTTATGATAAATCTTTTGAGATTTTATGAAAAAGTTTAAAATGGGTTTTTTATATTTTGACACTACCAATATGCCATTTTGTTGACACTAGTTTTTGTGCTGTCAAACTTTGAAAACATATAGGCAACAGCGTCAAAAACCGCCATTTTATGGGCCCTAATTTTTTTTATTCGCATTTTCTGTCAAAATTTTCAACGGTCTTTATCTGTTTTCTATATAACATTACTTTGTCGACTAAGCTGAGAGGGTAGTAGGTGCTGGGCAAGCCTACTCCATCCTCACGCAAAAAGGACCCAAAAAAGGGTCCAATGGCGGAAAGCAGCCTGTATACAAGTACAAGTACCTTTAAATTTTATTTTTAATTATATTTATCTTACCCCGTTCCTATGTGGGTTGTTGTCTGGCGGACGGTAGTGTTTCGGTTTGGGAGGCGGTACAGGCTTGTAAGGTGGTGCCCTCCCAGAGTAGTCCGCTTGGGAGGCGGAGTTGGTCCGTGTGCTTGATAGGTTTACACTGGGGAACGAATATTAAGATAAAGGAAAGCATTCACTCGCGGCTTGGTTTGTTCCAGACATATTGACGAATTATTTCCTCTGGACGCGGTCGACTAAGCTTAGGGGGTGATATAAGTGCTGGGCAAGCCTACTCCATCCTCACGCAAAAAGGACCCAATAATGGTCTAATTGCAAAATACAGGAGTGCAAGTAGATGGACATATACCCTTAACTGTTTTCACAATGTTGCTGACGTTGCGTATATCATCCAAAAACGTAAATATATAACATAAAAACCTAACCCTAGAAGACCGTCTGTAGCGAGGCGGGGTCCATGCTACCGATGGTAAGGGTCACAGAGAGAATAATCTTATGACGCGAATCGTGTCATATTTAGGAGGACGCTTTCTAAATGTGACCCTTGACCCAATCTATTATCTTTGCCAACTGGTTGAATAGCAAGAATGTTAGTTTTGCTTTGGCAACTGGTTGTAAATCTCAGTTGGCAATGTGGCCGAAGGGGACCCAACCAGTTAGTCATATAAAAGCGATTATTATAATTAAAGTGAAAGGGTACCGGGCGCTCTCTCCATACAAACGTAGTTGATTGTTGACACTAGAACAAATAGTTTTGTGCCATAAAACCTATAACTGCCATGACTATGTTTTGGTTTTTTCATTTTATATTATCGTAGAAATTGAGATTTAAAAAAAAACATAGGGTCATGGTCATGGCAGTTATTAGATTTATGCAACAAAAATATTTGCTCTAGTGTCATTATCCAGGGAGAAAACAGTATGTTTGTATGGAGAGAGCGCCGGTACCCTTTTCTCTTAAGATGTGTGTACCTGTATTTAGCATGGTCAGTAGTGGTGTTAGGTAAGGAAGGTCCGCGAGCGTGTGCCGGCGCAGCCCGCGCCGCTCCACCACCGCCGCCTGCGCTGCTCCTGTATTCCGGTACTCTATAATATACATATACAAATATATCAAAATTATGGTTTTTAGGGTTCCGTACCCTAAGAGTAAAAACTAGATCCTATTACGACTTTACTGTCTGTCCATATGTTTGTCCATCTGTCTGTCACCATGTATCTCATGAACCATGATACATGAGTTAAAATTTTCACAGATTAATATTTCTGTTGTCACTATACCAACAAGTACTAAAAAAGTAAATATTATATTATAAAATACTCAAGTATTTTCTAAGAAAAGGTTTTTTTTTCTTTTATTATGGCTTCGCACGTGTGCATTTAACCAGTGTCAAGTTATATTTTGCATCAAATTATGACCCGATTTTTCATAAATCGGGCCTAAAGTGTTTCAATACAGTCAAAGTCGTCATAGTCCGTCAAGTCAGGGGTTATAGTAAAGCGGTGGCAAGTTTACCATAACCTTAATAGGAGATTTGGAGGCAACGAGAAAACTGCATGTTTGACACTGATTTTTACTTTCACTACACTTGTGCACTTTCACAGAACTAAATTGAATAACATTCCACCAGAATTATACAATTCAACTCGGGTTACGTCCAAGTTTCATGAAAATAAAACTGCAGCACGACATGTTGTTAACTCGTTCCCGCCAAAAACTAAAGGTAATTTTCATAAAAAAAAAAAATTTAGGCAATATATTTTTTGTTAATTATACTCCCAAAGGGCAGGCAAAAGACTTTAAACCTATACAACCTAGTCTGACATATAATATTTTTTAGGGTTTCTTGCAATTGATTTTAAGTCGGGGGCTAAACACATAATATAATGGTACAGAACCCTTCGTGTGCTAGTCCGACTCGCACTTTGCCTGTTTTATTTATTAGATGTAAAGGTCACATTGTCAATGTATATTTACGACCCAGTTGGAACAATGGTCAACATGCCGGACTGCCAAACACAGGGTTGCGGGTTCGATTCCCGCCTCAGACATGTATTTATGCTTAGATATTTGTCTGTGGTCTGGTTGTTTCTATGTATTATAAGTATATATTTACAAAAAAAAAGTATATAAGTAGTATATCCGTTGTCTAGCGCCCATAACACAAGTGTAGTTACTTAGCTTGGGGCTAGATGGCGATGTGTGGAATGTGTTGCAATATTAATATTTACCTGTAATTAGGATCGGCAGCTCTGTATTCAAGAGAATTGTGCTCGTGTGAGTTAGAATTCCGTTGTGGACTGTGTGCCATCGCAGATGGATTGGGAGGCGGGGGCGGCTCCATTTTACTGAAATCGTTAAAAAAATTAAACTAGTCCTTTTAGGGTTCCGTACCCAAAAAATAAAAATAATACATAGAATTGAGAACCTCCTCCTTTTTAAACGAAAAACGGGACTCTATTACTAAGATTTCATTATTTGTCTGTCTGTGTGTCCGTCCGTCTGTCTGTCAATGTCAGTTTATCCTTATTTCTTAAGTTGAAATTATGAATATCGCTATTTTTACGAAAAAAAATGTGTGTGTCAGCTCCGACGCACGACTGGAGTTTACTCCTTAAGTACGAGTATCTAACCATACGCAATACACTCACAGCCAAATTAGAAAGTTGCGCACCAAAAACGTGACACGATTTTCGTTACTTGTTAGTAGGTTTTACCCCTCGGATTTTTCTCATACCGCCTTATATATGAAAAGGAGTAAACTCCAATAAACTCCAAATATCAGGATTTTTGTGAACGTATAGCAAGTTTTCGTAGATATATTGTGAATAGAGCGTTAATATATTTTTTTATCACAGTTGCTCATAAAGTGGATCTTATTCAACGGCTTTTAGGCTCGTAATCCAACATATTATGCACGCGTGCGTTTTATATTGCCAACCTAGTGCTGTAAAGTTATCCCGATAGGTTAAATACGTATCTTACTGCTAATTACATACTATTTTGATGTATAAAAAGGTAGGTAGCAAAGAGTTTTTTAGCTAGCAAAAATGGTTGTTTCTAAAGTCAGTTTACGAACGTAAATTGTACGTGATAATGACTTAGAAAACGATTAAAAATTGAGTTGTTTATTTTTTACTTAAATATATTGTTTTTCCGTACCATTGTATTTTGTTCTTAACCCCCGACGCAAAACAAATAGAAAAAACCCTAAAAAATATTGTATGTCAGACGAGGCTGTATAGGTTAAAAGTCTTTAGCCTGGCCTTTCCGGAGCATAATTAACAAAAAAATATTGCCTTAAAAAAATGTAAACATAGACTTATCACAAATATTTTGTTAATTATTATTTTGTTTTCTTTTCAAGTCTTTTCTTTTATTCGCAACTGTGATAAAAAACGTCGTACGATATACGTGTGGAATTGATCTTTGCATCTTGGCTTCTTATGACACGCTCGCTACCGCTCGCGCGTCATAAACCGCCTCTATGCAAAGATCAATTTACCACACTTATATCGTAATGTACTAATCTCTTTAAATTTTAGTTAAACTCATGCAAATGTCGAAAGTTGTATCACTGCGATACATCGATGAAGTTAATCGATGTGTTCTGGCTCGTGATTGGTCAAATCAAGGTCACCAATCTACTTGTACGAAGCACTTGGTCCTTGGGGTTCAGATGCCTTAAAATTTTATAAAGAAGTTTCAAACACACTTCCTAGCCGCCATTAGTAGTAAGTACCTAGTTTAATTTTATTTTTTTATTCATATTTAATTTTTATACCTAATTCCTTTCTTATTATCAAATAAATAAACAAACCCCTTTTGGTACGTAAACAAACCTCTTGTACGATGCCGATGTGCAATGCATCTTCGGCATAGAAAAGAAAGAAAAAGTGTATTCCTTATTTTTTTCTTCTTTCTTAGCCGTGCCCTTATTATCCTATTTAAAGTATTGAATTCGACTTACATAGAAGGTGGTGCGACTTTAAGATCGTCAGGTGCGTTTGGTGGCAACCGACACGAACCGTTCCCTGCTGCCACCGTCGTCGCTGGACCCAGCGCGCTGTATTCATATGGTGAACTACCATCGTACGAGTTTTGCTGGAAAATATAAAAAAAGTATATTTATTTGTATAATTAAATAAATATAAAAGATTGAGCTAAAAGAACATAATTGGTTGTCTGTAAAGTCGGTTTACGGATGATAATCATACGTGATCAGGTGATAAGAAAACATTGAAGACAAACCTTTTGTATCGTTGACATTACTATTTTGCATACTTTAATACGTTGCTATGGTTACCATGTCAATAACATGACACTTTTTTGTGAGTGTAGTACGTTGTTCATCGATTTATAAGACGCTATCACGTCAAAAAAGAATAACTTGTATTTTGTTATGCCCAGAGGTTCACTCACGAATCTATCATACTTTGCTTCGTAATGGTTTCACGACATTTCATTTTAAATTAAATAATAACTCTTGTGATAAGTTTTTGGTCAATTTAAATTTGGTTTCAACAGCAATATATAATTAAAAGTGCCATTTGGCAATCATATTTACCTGATTAGCATGCCTATGCCTATCCAGTGAAGCCTGGCTATGTGCCGGTTGCATACTTCGCGCCCCGTACCCACTCTCCTCCTCTTTGTTCCCGAACAACCGTTCTTGGGCACTGGGTCTAATGTTAGCGTTGGGGTTGTGCCTGAGGGAATGTGGGGGTCGACCAGGGGGCGGCGCTGGGAGTAACACGCCGCCTGTTGGGCGTGTCACTGCGACTGCAGTGCCTGGGATTGTGCCTGGGCCGCCGCGGGGTGGTAACTCTGGTACTGAAACAACGAAACGATAAAAAATCAGTTCCTTAACTCAAAAGAGTGACAAAAATAAATTACTATTAAACTTGTTATTGTTAAGAGGCCTCTACGTGTTGGCTTTGGCTCCACGCACGCCTGTCTAAGGTCCGGAACTCCATTGCCCCGTGATATGGGACAGAATGTAAAATAAAATGCAATCTTGACCTTTGTGAGCATGAACTCAAACACCATGAGTTTCTTGTGCGTTTTTCTCATTGGTGGGTGCGTTCTGAAGGCTAACTTAGATTTTTCTTGCTTTTTGTATTTCTTGAAGGCGTTTTAATGTAATTTCATGTGAGTCCAAATGAATAAAGTATTTTGATTTCGACTTTAGACGAAATTCAAGATAATCCTAACACTACGAATTTCGGAGAAAATCTAGAAGAAATTCAAACAAACTTCAGATTACCAAAATAAAATTTCTATATTTTGGGAATAATTGGAAAAAAAGGAATTTTTCAATAAAACTGATTTTGGCCAAGGGCAATTCTACATTTCAATACCGCCATCTATTAACCGACTAAAACATTAGAAAGAGTAATTTACCTGTGCCATACATAGGCGAGTGTGGCGGCGAATGTGTCATAGCATTCCCATGGTACGGAGGAACTTCAGAGTTCATCTGACTGTGACCATTCGTGGTGGGGCCTGTGTTGTTCGAGAAACCATACTTGCTGTCACCGTAGCCACCCTGCTACAAAACAACACATAATAATTTAAAAACTTAAAGTAAAATTAGCCCAACAACTGGCCCACCAGAGACCAAAGTTCTTCTTCCTTAGAAAAATAATGTAGAATGAAGAAAACTGAGAGAATCGAGAGTAAATTAGAGAGTAGAATTGAACCCAGTTTGCAGAAAGAATTAATGGATACGATAAAAAGACAAACGGTAAGCGTTGAACAAGAATCACAATGAATATATAATTAAAAATGATTTGAAATGATATAGTATAATGAAAAATGGTCTGATTATTGTCACAGACAATTTGAATTAGCCGCTCGGCATATGTGCGGGTCGTACGAAGCTGAAACAACTCGCTCATCTGTCACTGCATTGATTGGGACAGATCGAGCGGCCATAATTATTCACATTAATTGAACCGAACTACGACGGTACCTATTGTACCATTTTTTCTATAAAATAATCATAAAAATAAAAGATGGATCAAGGATCCGGCGTTTTTACTTCCACCCAGACAGGCACCCTCAATTAGGACTAAACAATTATTAAAAATTAAAAAAACAAACCGTATAAGGCGGTGGTACTGCATCACCCATAGTCATATTTATGTTCATATTCATATGATTGATGTCATCATCTCTATCCATGTTGTCCTGTGTTGTAGCTATTGAAGGATCCGAAGACGATTTCACCAGTCTAGGCGCAGGCGGAGGACTCACTTCCAAATCACTTTCAGGACTCGATGCGTAAGATAGACGATTCTCAGTACTTGATGACATTGAGAATAAAAAGTCGTCCGATAATGGTTCCGGCCTCTGTTGAGTCGCAGCATCCGGTAGGGTAGGTATGGAATGGGGTGATAACACAAGACAAATGAATGATTGCACATAACACGTAAAAATAAAACTTAGCTGTGAATGATTAATGGGGATTCACACTGGATGTTAACATTCAAAACTGTTTTATTTATTAAAGTAATGATTTTGAATTTTAACGTTTTGATTGGTATTTAACACTGGTACTTAAATGGTGAAATTAGATCAAAAATTTAACTTAGTTTAAATCTAACATAAATAAAATAAACAACAAAACAAAAAGCGCATGCCAAAAGTATGAAGCAGCCAATATTATGTGAATGTACATAATATTGGCTGCTTCATACATGATACAAGAAGAAAGAAGATTAATAAAATTTATTAAAAATTAACATATTAGGATGATATGAGAAAATAAGTGTTAGTTGTGCTAAAACTAGAATGGTAACTTTAAAAAGATAGGTATTTTGGTTTTCATTTTAAACGTATCCTAAATGTTGTTCCGAAACTGGCTTACTGAGAATTGGACCGATGTCCCTTTCAGCCTCAGTTTGATCGTATTTTTCGATTTTATCAAGATCTTCCAACTTTAAAGTTGGCAGAGACAAGTTTTTAACTTTATTTAAGGACCGTTCCGAAACAGTTGGCAACGTTCGAACCTCGCTGTATCTGCTGTATCTTAATGGATCAACTTTCACAGTACATTTGCAGTTCGGAATCTTACATATAGGCCGTAAAGGTTTTTCTAAACCTTTTAGAAGCGGCTTTGGGTTTTCTGCTTGTAACTTTGCTTTCCATTCGGGAACCTCGTTACTCTTTTTAGGGTCGTTATCGCTTATGAAGAAAGAAGCGGGTTTATATTGGTCTGAGATAGTCATTGGGACTACTGAAGATGGTCTTTGAACGTTAGTAACGGGAGACCTGGAAGTTGTTTCCAGTACACTATATGGACGATATGATTGTTGGTAAGCCTTAAAAACAGTCAGTTCGGGAGTGTTAGCCGCTGATTTAGCTTTTATCTTTCTATAATAGTTTTGTCTATCATCGTAAGGGTAACTAGCTAGAGTGTGACGATTTTTATTAGAAACGAACGCGTTGTTAGGCATGCAGGGTGTAAGAGTTTCTGAATAGTAGTAAGGGACTACATGATTTCTGTTAGCGTCATACATGTGATCTACTTTCTGGTTAGGTAACATGGGGTGCGGTGAACTCAAAGGCCGGGATGGAGGGTAGTTGGGGATCGGATAGGAAATGGGGTAAAAGGCAGGGTAAGG
This sequence comes from Idaea straminata, assembly GCA_951213275.1. NCBI lineage: Eukaryota > Metazoa > Arthropoda > Insecta > Lepidoptera > Geometridae > Idaea > Idaea straminata. Next base: position 4,599,452 of record OX577862.1, read on the forward strand.
GGAAGGAGGAATTGGGAAGTAAATGTCCGACACCATTTCATCGTGCTATACCAAGACAGAAAAGAAACGATCCTGTTAATTAACATGACTAGAGAGGATGAAGATTTAATATAAAGCACCCAGTACACCATCAAACAATGCCTCAATCTTAAATGTCTCATGTGTAAATGCTATCAGTTTTTGATCAAACAGCAGTTGTATTCAATCAAAACTCTAAAGATTTAACAATTTTGTTTGCTTTTTCATGATACCATCAAAAACCTTCGAAGTTATTTGAGCTATTTGTTTAAGGTAAACAGATTAACATTCATTGAAATTGAAATGATTTTCAAATTGTGCAGTTTCATTTTGATTGAACCATTTTGAAAGTGTACATATATCAGAATTTGAAAAATCTCTATCCTCGACTTGGAACAGTTAAACAAGTATACTAGAAAAGATAAAGCCACGTACAATTTACTAATGCACCAATATATCCCTTTACCAAGCAACCGTCTCGAAGCATGATGCGTTTACTGAAGACATATGTACTTATTGTTAAATATATTAAGTATATTAATTATATTTTGAATAGTATAGTCCAACTACCTAGTTAAAAACTAAATGTAATTATTGCTTAGACTGTGAATTACTAAATAAAGGTAATAATAATTGAAGCCACAGTAAAAGTAGATTTTCCAAAACCAATCGTCTATTTTTTGTATGTAAATCAAAAGGTTAATGTCGGTATTTGGCAGTTATTTTGGAAAACAATTTAAGTAGATTTTTTGATATTTTCGACAAATAGCAAAACCTGATTTTTTTCTTTTCTCTTCACAGTTTAATTTTTTTGGCATTAATTACCACTTAAAAGAAACTTAAAGTACATACTACATAACCGTTAATTTATTTATTTAAAAAAATATTATTTATTATTTATTTATTTATACCTTACTATCTATTTTTTGATAAATAAATAAATAAAAATAAAACGCACTGAAACTACATATTACAAACTCTCTGCCAAACCGCTTGAAATTAAATTTTGATAAAACGGTTATGATGAATTTTAAACAAAGAAATAATCTTGATTTAAACATTGATATAAATTACTTAGGGAATAAAATTATGCAAGAACATAACACACGGTTTTTAGGGTTAATAATTGATGATAAACTTACATGGAAATTGCATATTGAAAATTTAACAAAGCGGCTTAACAAATTCTCATATGCATTGCATAGATTAAGTAGAACCGCAAATTTGTCAACCCTACTAACATCATACCACGGGCATGTTGGGTCCATACTACGATATGGAGTAATTTTTTGGGCAAACTCTACTGATAAAAATAAAGCTTTTAAGGCTCAAAAACGCTGCATCAGAGCAACATCATGTTGGGAATACTTTATTAAGCTAAATATATTGAGTCTTCCTTCATTATACATAAGTGAAGTAGCTCTATTTGTTAGAAATAATATGAACTATTTTGTCATAGATACGAGTGCAAGACGAGGTAAATCTTTACGGTACCGGTTATGTAACACTAATTTTTTGCATAAGAGTGTTGTTGGTATGGCACCATTTGTGTACAATGCAATTCCCAAAGACATCCGAGACATCGAAAATTTAAATGAATTCAAGCATACTCTAAATAAGTTTTTGTTAAAAGGCATATTATAAGATTGATGACTTTTTAAATGATAAAGAGAAATAGATTTATATTATATTTACGTATTCTCATAATATATAATCTATACATATAATAAATCTGTAGACATCAAAAAATCTGTAATTGTAAGATATCCAGAAAAAAAATACACAGGTCGTCTTTAAATCGTTAGCTGAACACGATAGGGTAGTTTTTAGAATTTTTGTCTGTTTGTCTGTCTGTTTGTTTGTTTGAACCAGGTAATCTCATAAACTACAGAACAGATTTCGACAAGGTCCACACAAATATGTTCAGGAAATATCAGATTAACATTTAGGGTATGTTTTAATTTAACTTTAATACAATAATTAAGATATTTGATAAAAAAACATTTAAAAAATGTGAAATCGAAATATTTTTCCGTGGTAAAACGTAATCGAACGTCAGAAGGGAACAGTATCCTTACCACGGGTTTTTTACGTATTCGATTAAACATACTATATTGAGTATTCACTATGAAACATCCTAAAAATCAACTTACTAGGTCCACCCATCTCTGAGAATATCGGTAGTGACACACCGACAGACAAACGGACAAAAGAGTGATGAAAAAGGGTTTCTTTTTTTCGAGTTCTTCAAAAAGTCATGGTAGGCGTGCAGTACATGCCTCCGTTCAAGATGACAGCTGACATAAAACCAAATAGTTTGCATTTAATACTACCTACGTGAAACTGAAAATGAGGTTAGTACAAAGAGGTACTACTACATAATATTACCGATCTCCTTTACCGAAGACCTCCGATGGTACACTTCTATCGCGCTTTTCTCCTGCTATAGTTTGAATTATGAGTTCAAGTAGCGGAAACCTTAAATAGTAAAAACAAAAAAAGAATTTTCCAAATCGCTCCAAGAGTTTACGAGTAATCAGCGAGCATACATAAAAAAATAAATATATACGTGACGAATTGAGAACCTCCTTCTTTTTTGATGTCGGTTAAAAATATACAGGTAGTTATTTGTAAAAATCATTTTTTTCCCAAAATTACGTAGGCCTTCCAGCTACCTAATAAAAAAAACTGGGTATTTTGGTCAAGAATTTAGAAAATTGGAAAAGGGGTCCGGACATTCAGTATGGTAGCGTGGTTATATGTTATGTTATGTTTTTTGCGCTGTGATTTTAGACCCGATGAATAAATTATGCCCAACGCTTTATAGGTTTTGTTTGATGGCATTATTTGTCATTTTCGATAGGTATAGGACTCAAAGTGAACCGCAAACGAAAAATTATAGGTTATCATTTTTCTTTAAATATTCCATTTCCGAAACGTCTCGCTTCAGAAGTTGAATGTCCTTTTGTAGTTTGGCATAAAGGTTTTGGAATAATCGGTTTTGACATAAAAACCTAAACTAGGCATAACATAATTTTACACAATTATTTTTGGCATAAAGTCACCGCGCACTCTTAGAAAATCAAGGAACATCACGTTTCTTCAAAAACCCTGTATCGAAAACGCTTTAGAGGGTTGGTGTTTTTATTATTTGTTTTTTTTTTCGATGCCCTCTATCGATAGGTATGAGTCTCAAAGAGCACCGTGCACTTTTGTGAAATCATAGGACATCACGTTCCTTCAAATACCCCGTTTCCGAGATGCTTTAGATGTTTGGTGTGAAAGCATTTTTTGTTCAACGTAATGCCTGCTATCAATATGTAAGGATCTCAATGTGCATCGCGTTATTTTAAGTATTAGTATTTGTTCTGTCCAATGGCCTTTCTTTTTAATCATTAATATTATTATTTGATAATAAAAACAATGTATATTATTATTTGCACCAAAATAGATTATTATTTGCATAATGTTGGTGTAATAATACTATAATAACCTCTTATATGATTAATTGAAGAATATGAATCGAGACACAAAGGTAGTTGATAATTATTTTTTCTTTAATTTACAAAAATCTAAAGATAACTAGGAAGACAAAGTATTTTGAAAAATTTGTGCGAATAGAAATTGGACTTGGTTTTAGCTTATCATATTGTTGTGTATTATGTTTTATTTGTGAAAAATTAACAAAAATAGTACATTGTTACCCAAGGTGTGAAAGTCACTCATTGAGTCCCGAGACGGAGTTTGGCGCCCGAGCGTAGCGAGGGCGCTAATAGTTCGAGGGACTAAATGAGTGACTTTCACATCTTGGGTAAACAAAACAAACCCGAGGTAAACACTGTGCTTTTCATTACGAATAAACATAAAATTCTTCCTAATAACGAGAGTGAATGAGAGACTCCATACTACCTGATCCTCTTACAAGGTTGGGACCAAAGAGGTTATAGATTATGTAGATTTTTTTGTTTTTGCTGTTTGTTTTCAATATGTTTTCAATACTCAAATACGCCGGTACTTACCGAAGTGATTTTTATTAATTAGTTTATCCAACACTGAGTAATGACGCGAAGTCCGTAGATTTAAATTACAGTTTTTGTAACACGGTTTGTCTAGAAAATGTTATTTACACAAAATACACAATCATAAATGAAAAACCAGATTAAACTTAACACAAAAACATATTAAAATAACAAAAGATAATACTAATTAAAATCATTCAAAATGCAAGCATTTCCTGCCAGTATTTTTTTACTCAAGGAACAACACTGACCGCACGGTCGCATAAAGCCACATCTGCAACATCTTGACAGGGCGCCGGCAGAGGCGCAGCATGGTCATACGTCGCTTTGACCATTTTCACCTTTACATTTATTTTATTAAATAGGATATCTTGAACTAAATATATCTACCTGAATTCGATTACTAAGAAAAAACCTATTATGTACTCTCTGTCAGTACTCTGGCAGTATGGATGAGCCGTGCGAAGCCATAATTTGACATGACAGCTGTCATTGAAAGCGATTTTCCCTAGGGCTGAAAGTTTTTCTTTCTACACGCTCTTCAGGCATCTTTAGACCTACTTTCGGAGTATGAGTAAGTAAAGTGCCTTCTCCAAATCAATTAAAAATATAGTTTAAAAACAATGTAACTACCTATTTTGTTTTATAACTTACACCGAATGATAAATTGTATCTATGCCGAAAAATGCTAGGTATTCTATATAACCCAAAACCACATCGCAAACGAAGTCGCGGGCAACAGCTAGTTTTAATATAATTTTAAACTTAAACATTTTAAATTTTAATTTGCTTCTGGATTGACATGACTGTGATGAGTTGGTTTATGCTTCGTGACTCATCAGTCAATAATGTAAAAAATATGTAGATGTGTGTAAGCCCAAGAGGCGGGAACTAGAGTTACCTTTATATTGTGTGCCTTTAACATCTGTTATTTACCTAGTTCCACAGACAATAAATTCATTTCATTTCAAATTCATTTCATTTCATTTCATTTCACCGCTAAGCAGTTTTTCGGCAGTAGTTCCCGCTTTTCCCCTAATAAGCGCTTTTTAAAGATAACCACAGTCTAAACAATAAAACCTTAATAAATTCCATTTTAATCCACCCCCAATATAATAAACTTCACATACCTTAGTCTCAGACACCCATAACTGTTGCTGCTGAGTCCTTTGTATCAAATCTTGCAACTTGCTGAACCATGTGTTCTGGTTGGCCTCGCTTAGTGTGATAGTGTGTGTGAACACATGTCCCCATACACGTTCCATGTGTTGGCACTGTTCTAGAAGCTTCTTTGAGGATTTGTGGGCTGATCTAAATAGAAAGGCAAGATTTAAATGTGAAAGTTAGTCCCCCATATTCCAAAACGAGGTTTAAGGAAAGTCCGAGATGTGGATTTAAACATTTGATTTAGATATAGATTTACTCGTGAACTATAGTCTAAACACTATCCCTATATAATCTATAGGGATAGTGTTTAGACTATGATCAATCTGCGTCCACTTTTATCAAGATGTTCCTACGGAATCCCAATCTTACATGAGTAAAACCAAAGCGCACAGTCAAAGTCAAAGTAAAATAAACTATTGCACCGTACAAACTTCGTACAGTCGTACCATATACATACACGCTCGGCCGAGCTACATGTAGACGAAGTAGAAGAAATAAAAAAAATAAAAAAATCAAGCCACACCTCCGTGCCCGTCGGAGTGGGGAGCGTGAGGTTTTTTTTCGTTACGGAATTTCTGGATTCGGTCCCCGTGCTCAAGGCCCGCGATAGAAGCTATGCAATAGCTTAAAAACAATAGGATTAATGCGATGCATTACATCACTTAAAAGAGTCTTGAAAATTAAGTTAGGATGTGTGCCTTTGGAACGCCCACCAATGAGAAGAAGGCCCAATAAACTAATGGGGATTTTTTCTTTTTTGTGATCATACTTACAAAGGTCAAGATAACGAATATTTTCGAAGTTATTATATTTGAAATGGAGCAATAGTACCTAAACATAAAAATAAAACTTACTTAGGCAACCCAGCTCGCAATTGCTTGATGATATGTTTATTGTCAGCCTTCAAGAATATAACGATAGGGTAGAACTGGGCATAGTTGAGCCTGTCTACAGCATTTGGCGTGATGTCCAGTAAGGCATGCTTTCCCCTTTCCATTACGGATCTGATGCTTGATAGACGGATGATACCGGTTGATTTCGTCTTACTGTCTTCTAGCGTGCTGTCCATTTCTAGAGGAAAATAAAGAATATTATAAACATACTAACTTTTGGCCACAGTGGTAAAAGGTGAAAATGGACCAAGGAATCACGTTGTTCCATACAAACTTTGCCCCCCTTTTTCACCCCCTAAGGGATAGAATTTAGGAAAGTTATCGGATGCCTACGTCATACAAAGAACACACCCTCCACGTTTCAGGTATCTACGATCAGCGGTTTAGGCTGTGCGTTGATCCGTCAGTCAGTCAGCCAGTCGTTTAAGACAAATAATTTTATATGTACCTATAGATTATACACATACAAACATACAAGATAGGCGCGAAAAACATAGCCCTTTCCTCGCAGTCGGGTAATTAACAGGATTAAAATACTTGTCCATTTTAATCTATTAACAACAGAGGAACCATTATCAACAACCCGCATATATGTTGTTGTTTTAATGTGCAGTTAGTCAAATTAAAATTCGCACTACAGCTAGTAGAACAAGACGGCTTATTTTCTTCGTTTTGAACTATACAAGTGCTAATAGAACTGAACTGTAGAACTTTACGGACTACTTTTAATGGAAACTTACTTTTGCATTTTTTACTTTTTACTTTTGATTAAATGGACATATACTTTTAATGGATCAGTACTCAGAATTTACAGTATGCGTCATAAATCCACTATCAGTGCGCTGAGATTCCGGTAGTATCGCTTCGGATACAGGCAGTAATATTGTGTGCAAAAATCGGGTACGCGAGTCACCAAAGTGCACACTATAGACGAGCTGCTTAACATCGAAGCTCGTCATCTTCTTCTGCATAGGTTGCCAGAAATAGTCACTGTGGCCGAAATTGGTCAAGGAGGCATAATAATCATTATCATCAGTGCGCTTCTTCTTCTTCTTTTCGAGTCAGTGACGTTCGACCAGTCAAATTTATACAGCCCAGTAGCTAGCCACTGCAACTGCAGCAGCGTTGGCCTCTACCAGGTCCTCCAATGTGCAGGTGTGAGGGCACAATGGGCATTGGAGTAGGTGCACCATGGACTGCGATGGGGCTCCACACTCGCATTGCTCCTCAGTCAGTGCAATATACCCCCATTTGCTCAAGTTTTGTCTGCAACGGCCTACTTGACTGGTTCATAGTATCAGTGCGCTACAATGATACTATTAACCAGTACTGGACTTACGACTTTCTTCTAATAGACGTTACACACACACATAAATACTTGAATTTAAAGTAGGTACTCAATGTGATTATTATTTTCAACATGTTAGCTATGTCTTTAGTTGGCCGAGTGGTATAAGCCGCCATCAGATACACCAACCGACGTGGGTTCCATCCACAGATAATGTTCAAATAATGCTGCACAGGATTGTAAACGTTACGGTGGCGGTGTATTTTTGAGCGTCGATTGTACAAAATTAATTTGAAATTAAATCAGTGAAAAGTGTAGTACTCACTGGGTGCAGAGAATGTATCAGGCGAGTCTTGCAGCAGTCGTTCCCTTGCGATATCAGCGACGGGACCGAGCACGATGACAGGTCGCACGAAGCCAGGCTGCTTGAGCACGACGCGCTCGTACGCAGGGAACTTGCTTATACTGTCCGATAGTACTACTTCGTCCCAGTGTTCCTGTGGGACAAAAGAATAGAATATAATTAATTGACATTGAAAAATGCAGGTGATTTTTCTGTAATTTTCTGCTCTCAACATCTCTAGGTGCTTAATTTGACGACCTCTGTAGCACGTCGAGTTTTCTCTCTAAAATTCGTCTTCTCTATCATGCCTACTGCTTAATGGTTTCTCAACTAACCTTTTAGTCTAAGATCCCTCTAAGAACGACCTTTATTGAGCTGTTTAATGGTTAAAAAGTATTTTATATCAAATTACAATAGGACTAATTACAATGTCAAAAGCCAATAAATACGGGCTGTCTAGAAAATTGCAGTATAGAATATTTTTTAGGCATTTACGATATATTTATTGATATATTTAATTTGATGTAAAATACTTTTCATTCATTAAACAGCTCAATTAACGTCGTTCTTAAAGGTACTATCTTATATCTTATTCTTATATATATATATATATATATATATATATATATATATATTTTATTATATATATAAAAGAAAGTCGTGTTTGTTACAACACTTATAACTCGAGAACGGCTGGACCGATTGCAATGAAACTCGGTATGTAGATAGCTGGAGACCTGGATTAACACATAGGCTACTTTTTATCTTCCCACGGGATCGGGAGTTACGCGGGTGAAACCGCGGGACGCAGCTAGTTTATTATAGTTATCTTTTTAAAATTTTGTTCGTAAAAGGAAAAGGACCGTACCTTGCCAAGACTCTTGCTCCTACGATGGGTAGACCGCCTCCGTCTAAAGAAGTTGTGTTTCCCATCGTTACCGGACATCTCCTTCTTTGTTGCGTTGAACTGAGCGGTGGCCAGCTCTTCGGCGCGCGCCTTGTTGGGTATTGTGCCTTTCTGGACCTCTTGGTTGTTCCGCCCTGAACGTAACACAATTTTTTTGTAAATGGTTGTTATGTTTTAAGATGCGAATTTGTTGAAAAATTTGTTAATCCCTTAGGCAAAAACGATTGCACCATTGTATTGAAAATTGACATGTAGATAGCTACAGTCTTGGATAAACACATAGACTTTTTATCCCGGTATCAATAAGTGTTCGGGATCTGCTCTTCCATAAATTTTACCACCAGATGTAGTTTTATGAAATGTGGAAGGCTATTGACGTCACCTATTAGTCCTAATACTACGCAGTCTAGTCGTGTTACGTCTTTTCAGCCTGTATACATGCTCTACACTGGGAGCTGTTGAAAAGTCATCTAAATAAATAGTTCAAGTCAAACATACCTATCCTATAAACTTGCCAAGCGCCAACAGTGCCGTTGTGCAAGGTGTCCACGACGTGGAACACGTCGCCGCAACGGAACGACATCTCACCGTCTGTCGGCTCCGTGTAATGAAAGTGAGTCTTTACGTGGAATGAATCCCCCGCTGAAATAACAATAGGTTTAGAATATTAAACATTTACTATAAGGTGGAGAAATGCTCCTTAGCATCATCCAGCCACTCCACGAGGAGAGGGGGGGAACAGCGAGGATATGTGGGGCTCCCTACTGGCCTGAAGATGGTGGGCGGCCAAAGGCTTACCCACTAAAACGTGGTGCGATTCTACCGCGGCACCCTGCGGCACCCGACGTCTAAGGACTGTTCCCTGGTCGAAGATCGTGCGAAGTGGAGGCTTAAAAGCAGGAAAGCGGACCCCGGGCTCCCGAAATGGATACAACTTGAAACATCGCTCGGATGTTGATGAGGACTGTTTCCTTGCTAAGATTTCACTCAATAATAATATTATTTATAATATCTCTGATCTGTGTGGATCTGAGTTTTAAGAGATGGTAGAATATAACTCACGCATCTGTCCACTGGCCACGGCGTTGTATTCCTCAGGTGAATGTTGCACGATCAGGTCTATACGTTCCTGCAAGCTGAGCAGGAACAACACCGCCTCCTCGCGTGTTACGCCTTTCATTTCCATGTCGTTTACCTGATGACACACATAAACATCAAAAAGAAGATCAAGATAAGATTAAACTTACAATTTTTCATTCATAACACGGCATTGGACACGAGAATTTTTGCGAATAGCACGCTGGTCAAACGAAACTAAGCGACCAGTTTTGAAAAGGACATCCCTAACCTTGAAATCCAGCAAGTCTAATAAACGGAATTCATTTGAAATAAGTCTAAACCGAAAGTTAAGTTAAACTTATACCAACATTGCTGAAGTGGCAATGGCTCGTATAACTGATTGGCGTTGGGGACGAAAACTCCTAGATTGGAGAACATCACGTACCGGAAAGCGTAGTGCGGAACTGCCTCCGACTAGATGGACGGACGACGTAATGAATGGTCGCGGGAAGCCGTTGGACGCAGAGAGCATGCGACCGATTGCTCTGGAATTCTTTCGGGGAGGCCTATGTTCATCAGTGAACGTTCTGTGGCTGATATGATGATGATGAAGTCTAAACCTGGAATTTGGATGAAGTCCAAGGTTCTGACTACGGAACCTACCTTCAATATCTTATCAGCAGGCTGCAACCCTTGCAAAGCAGCAGGACTGGTTGGCTGGACTCCTGACACAAACACACCGGAACGATTGCCTCCACACAACCGCAGACCAACGGAGCCTTCCTTTTGGAAACTAATTAGACGGGGTTCACTCCTGTAAAAGAATATGATTAGTGAAAAATTGGGTATTATTATTGGTGAAAAGAGAATATTATTACGTTGGCGTCTCCAAGTAAAATGGAAGGTTACTTACGGAGGTTTACTTCTTTGATTAGCCATTGCATCTTCTTCGTAAAGTTGTCTTCTACTGCTATAATAATCTGAAAGCAATACGAGAATTTTATTTACTTTAGGTATTAATACTTATAATACTTCAACAACCATCATAATGGCATAGGTTTCTGATCACTAACTAAACGATTTCTGTCTATATCAAGCCCCAGAACCTTATGTATCTGGCGCCAGGAACGTGGAAGTAGTCCCAACATCAAGAACACTGAAATTGTTCATAAGAAATTCCAACCTTCCTCCCATGGCCTTATCGACATCTTAGGTCATAAAGGCCGAATCTCGGGACATACGTTGGTTACTTGCTCTAGGCTCTTTCACCAATGTACTCACTTAAGTCCCTACATTTCTTTTTCTCTCCTCTTGCTATGCAACTCTCCCCGATTGGGGCTATAGACAATACGTGAACGGCTTGCGCGAGAGCTCTTCTTCACGATCTCTCGGTACTCTAGCTAGCCAAGGCTGAGCTCCTAATGCGCGTCGCTTCTTCGTCGCTTCTTGTGCCACTCGTGGGCGAATTTTCATTGGACACACACACCTATAGGTAGAACTATACAGCCATAAAAGTTGTCAGGTTCTTACCTTCGTTTCTAGGCGGTGGTGGTCTAGGTGGCTGGTCATCATGTCGTCTACCATCAGCTCCTCGAACTGGCGCTGCCACGTACAGGTTCTGACCGCTACTCGAATACCCTGAGGATACTGCCTCTGATGTTGGATACGTTGGGTGCGGTGTTGCTTCTACAAGGTGAAAGAGTTATGGTGATAAAAACCTGCGCATAACAATAGCAATATAATGGGCTCAGGATAGCGCTAAACTTCATACAGAGATGGAATTACCAGCTTTACCTCGACTGATTCGTAAACTGCTATTGAATATTTGATCAACTTTATCAAATTGAGGAAGCATTTAGCAGGTACAATTCTTCTTCTTCTCCATGTGTGTGGTTGATTTCACATTAAAATTTACTGGTAATTTTAAGGCTATAGCTTTTTTAAGCTATCTAACAGGTAGGTTCTTCCAGCTCGATTCGAGGACGAGTTATTGTGTAAAAATAAAGAATTATTGTGACTCACCTAAACTATTATAATTATTTTGATAATTTCCATTAGTGACAGTTTCTTCTCTGATCAGCTCCCTAGTGACCACCAAGTTGAGTCTATCCTTGCAGGCTTCCACCAATTTCCTCGCTTCTTTCAACGTCATAGCATCAGTTACTGGAGTGTTGTTGATCTTGGCGACAACGTCGCCTTCGCAGAGACCTTGGCCGGATTGGTTGAGCTGTTCCCGAGCTCTCAACGTTAGCTCTTTTACGTATATTTTGCAGCCTAGCACTATGCCGAAATCTGGAATATCAAAAAGATCATTAAGAGATTGAATTGAGGTCTTTGTACTAATTACGCAGTATGTTCAAGAAGTTATTTTTTTAAATAACTTCTTGAACGTACTTGAACATTCTTGTTCTAATTGATGAAATGGGGGCGATGACGCGGCCATAGAAATTACTGGACCTTACCAAAAACAGAAGACGCAGCTCATTCAGATTAGGAAATAAAAGAATGATGATTTCCTTCACTTAATAGCAATTATTTTAAAAGACTATTTTTTGCAACTTTACTTGAGTTAGGTACCAACCACGTTCCGGGTTCGAACTTACCTTCTTTCTTTCCATTTCTAGAAAGCGCTAGTTTGATTGTCGTCGGCGCTGTTGGAGGAGGCGCTGGTGCTCGTCTTCGGACTACCAGTGAAACTGTGGCCCCTGAATCCCGAAGCACTTGCACTGCCCGAGCATATTCCACGTTTTCCAAGGGAACTCCGTTTACAGATACTATCCTGTCGTTTACTCTGTGAAGAAGAAAGTGAATATTGATTTTACATCTTCAGAATGCGAAAGGAATTCGTTAGGCGTTTCTAAATCCATACAGACTAATTATCGAAGTCTGTATGTTGTAGGCCTATGGATTTGGTTAATTGTACTAGATATAGTGCTTAAAAGACCTGCAGACCACAAAGACTGAAGATGGCATCTTGCCATGATGAATTCGGGCAAAAAAATCTTGTACCTGCGAGCAATAGGTGGCCCTAAAACCGAACAAAATCGTCCCCAAAAACTTACTGTAACTTATCCTCTGCAGGTCCTCCTCTCAGCACATCAGATACCGCTATGGAGGGGTCGCCACTGGCAAAGTGAGGGTTATCCCGGCCACCAGACACGGCGATACCGAACCCGTATCCCTGCACCCTGTTCAGACGGACCCTGTGGGTCTCCCATCCTGCACTGCGTTCTGTGGTCTGAAAAGGAAGAGAAGAGAAGTGTTATTTATTATGAAATAACCATGTCAATGAAGAATTGAAGACTTTTTGGAGTTTACTCCTTAAGAATCGATTTTCATATAATAAGGCGCCCGGTATGAGAAAAATCCGAGGGGTAAAACCTACTAACAAGTAACGAAAATCGTGTCACGTTTTTGGTGCGCACCTTTAGTGCGCAACTTTCTAATTTGGCTGTGAGTGTATTGCGTATGGTTAGATACTCGTACTTAAGGAGTAAACTCCAGTCGTGCGTCGGAGCTGACACACACACTTTTTTTTATGGATGTCAAAAGTGCGCGGGCCCACTAATAAGAAGAAGGCAAAATAATCTGATGGCCTTGCCTTCAGACCAAACGAAGGCATTAATGAAAATAATAGAAGATGGTTGGACTAAGATCGAAGGGTTAAAAGTAATGCAACCTTTTTCACCCGACTACGGCGAAGTAAAAAGGGTTATTGTTTTTGACCCGTATTTATGTATTTCATCTGTTCCCCCATAGAGGTAATCGAAGGGTCCCGCATATTTTCTAAACTACTTATTATAATTTGACAAATGAGGTAGCGTTTTTTAAACCTCTGTTGGTAACTTTTTAACCGACATTAAAAATACGTTATTACTTCTTTCTTCCACGAAATAATCATAATCTTATATAATGCATCAATCTTTTGCAAATAAAACTTTTCTTAAAACACAAATAACTTTGGTGGACCTAGTAAGGTACATATACCAGCTGTTGTAGGTATTTGCTTGAATAGTTTCTCACGCAAGGAGTGTAACTGATTTAAAATCTTCGTGCGATCGGAAAGTCAAATACCTACCTACCAATACAGTTTGTTTCACTCTTGCAATGCTAATGAAACTTTCTCGTACGGGATACCTACTTTACTTAACTATAGAAAAAAGTGCCCTGTACCTACAAAATTACATTGCTACATTAATACACTGCTGTGCATACCTACCTAGTATGGTTATGTGAACTCATCAAAATGCTGAACATGTACCTATATGAAAAATTCTCAGACAGTGGTAGACATTCCTATGCTATAAAGTTATCTACACTTCTATACAAATATTATAAAGACGAAAGATTTTTGATAAAGATAACGTCCTATAAATCGATGAACACCGTGCTGCACTTACAAAAAAGTGTGACGTCACGCTCGTAAGCGTTATTGACATGGTAACCATAGCAATATAATTTGTTTTTTGTTTATAACGTATTCGCTCCGAAATTACTGGATGGATTTTGATGAAACTTGGTATGAGGATACATTGATTCATTGGGAATAACATAGGCTACTGTTTATCCCGATATTCCCATAAGATCGGGCATTACGCGGGTGATACCGCACCATAAAGGTAAGGAAGTATGTATAGATGCAAGATTCCTTTACGAAAGTGGACCACACGATATGAACTAACATATTATGCACATTGCACAATAAGCCTATTTGAATGAGTTATGAATGTTGTCTAGAGCTCTGGCTTAATGGAATTCAATGTAGGGCTTCTTGACTTGGTAATCAATACTTATAATACCTACACCCGACCCAAAAAGGAGGGGTTCAATCATTTACGTTTCTTTATTTATTTATTTAATAAATTCAATACACAAGAAACATACCAAAAAAGATTACATTATAAAGTTATTACTAAGGTAAGTCTAACCCTGTGAAGAGTTTTCTGCCGACAGACCATTGCCTATGTAAAGGAAATAATTTCGCTGAAGGTAATTAAAAGTGTACAAACAGTATGACTGTACCACAAAATATATATGTACGGTCGGCTGCATAATTGCAGACCCACCGTAGAGCTCCAAAACGGCTGATATAAGAATGTTTTCAACACAAGCAAGATTCTAGACACCTGCTTTAGTTGTAGTTTAAAGTCTTCTAACTCATCAATTTATCAAATAAAAATTTTATTAGAATGAAAATATGCCAATAATAGAACTCTACCGGGGGCTGCAATTATGCAGCCAACTGTACAAGTAAGTGTACTGTTTTTCAACAGCCTATAACTCTGAACATAACACGAAACAATTTCCAGTTTCGTCACCATTGATAGCCCTAATTAAATAGATTCATTTTACGGAAAGACCTATTACAAAAGAACAGGTGTTCCTGCTAAGTAGTCACACTTTTGTCAATGACTCCTTCCAGAGTGGTTGCGTCCATAGCTGAGGACCGTGATAGGTGGGAGGGATTGGAGACATCTTTGCGCAGCAGTGGGACATTATGGGATTATAAAATAAGAGAGAAGACTCTACCTACAGTAACAAATACTAAAAAGCTCGTTTAATATAAGCGAGTCTTCAACTTTGTAGCTTTTTAGCTCAAGGGAGAGCTTAAGCGCAGAATCTTAATTGTTTCACTATTTAATTGAGAGAAATTTTACATGAAGATGTAGGGTAAAAAGGAACACTTTTAAGATCACTCTCTTGTTCGTCTGTCCGTGTGTCACCACGAATTTTCTCTGGAACGGGTGGACCTAGCCAGTTCAAATTTATACCAGATACTGAGGTCTATAGTCCCTATTATTGGGTATGATAGTAAGTCGGTACAACTACCAAAACGTGCACATTTTCTAAATTATAGACCGGTCCCTACAGCCAGTTTATCCAGTTATCGACCTTGAGCTCAACCATGATTGATAAAACCTTCGACAAGTCAGAACTCGCTTTGAAGAACGGGAACGATTTCTGAGTAATTCTAAGAAGCCTGTCATTATTACGATAAAACAGTAGCAACGATGTTTTGCTTTGTTTTGAATCGGTTGATGATTCCAGTCTTTGTTGTGAACTATAAGCTCAAATGTCATTTGTATGTAGCTTAGTTTTTACATTCCTTTAGCACCTAACTATTTAGCGTATATGATCTAATTCTATTTAAAAACCAGTCGTGTTTAAAATTCGACCTAAATAGAAGCAATCAAATGATGACATCATGTAAAAAATAATAGGATACTTTGATAGAATTGCAGTCAATTGGAATGTATATGTATTTAGAAGTAAAATACAACAATAATAGAAGAGCGTAACCTTCTGGCTCGGGTATTTCATGCCTAAAAGAAGGCTTCAAATGATGTAGGCATACTAGCTTTTGCCCGCGACTTCGTCCGCGTAGAAGTAAATTGGACCAAGGAATCACGTTGTCTCATACAAATTTTCCCCCCTTTTTCACCCCCGATGGGGTATAATTTCGGAAAATCCTTTCTTATCGGATGCCTACGTCATACAAATAACACACCCTCCAAGTTTCAGGTCCCTACGATCAGTACTGTGCGTTGATCCGTCAGTCAGTCAGTCAGGACAAAGCATTTTATTTATAAAAAAAATTATATATGTTAGATGAAATAGAAACTTTACCCGCAGGCTTATGTAGTAATATTATTGGAAGTTGTCCCAAAACATACAAATTTCTATTGACAAATTTACCTTTCAAATTTTGCCCATATAAGGCTAGACACCATATGAATGATACAACAGGTAGGTATGTTAGTATATGACTGCGAGTTAAGCAACATGGGTCAAAGTACCAACAACGCGCAACGCCTTGAATGCGGTGGCGCCTACGCAAAAATAAGACCATGTTTATGCAATACGAAGCTCTTCATTGATGGTTTCTTTTCACTGAATTTCCACATAAGGTACCTCTATCGAGTTTTACTTCTATTCTATTCTGTTAAGACTCTACGACTTTTCTGTACCCATAGGAAACTTGCAACTTAGCTGATTCTTGGACCTTCTTGTCACACAAAACTTGAGAAGGATTACAAAATCCGGGTAGGTTTTCTCGGGGACTTCCTGAAACGACTTAGCTTACGTCACTTCTGATGGATGTAGCTAATCCAACCTCTTCGTTAGAAGTTAATTTTAGCAACCCCCTACTCTTTTGACCATTTACACCATTTAGTTTAACGATAGATTTTATTAATAACCATCAAAACTTACCTAACAAAAATAATTTATGAACATTCCTTAATTGGATTTTGCTTTGTCTCTAAAATGGTATTCGCGACTAAATATTGCGAATTTAATAGCGCACATCAATTTCATTTGATAGATTTTATACCTATTTAATTTATGAATGAGGTAGAATTAATCATAATCTAACTAATTAAAATTCCATTATGTGCTTTGGCAAGGTTCAAACCTACATCGTAATTGGTATAAGAAGGTATAATAGTTAACTTGAAAAGGTTTGAAGCAAGAAATAATCTATAGACGCTAGGAAATAATCATTGCAGTATTCTTAATTAATAAGTATTCCTAATCAAAAACGACTCTCTAGTGTCTATAGAAAAAGGATTATTTCTTCTTTTAAGAAACCTTTTTTCTGTGAAGAAATGCATCCAGTCTAGTTTCTCTCAAATACGACAAATACTGACGACCCAGTTGGCACAATGGTCACCATGCCGGACTGCCAAATACAGGGTTGCGGGTTCGATTCCCGCCTCAGGCAAGTATTTATGCTTAGACATTTGTCATTCAATAAAAAAAAATTGATGCTCGTAGCATGTCGTAGGTGGAATAGGTATGTACCCACTTTTAGTGAAGTGCGACAAATTTTACGATCACTGACCTGCAATTTCTCCAAGCCCAAGTTATCCAATTTCATATTATTAAGACAATTCATTTATTGCACACAACTTTTATTTTTCACTTTCTAAAACGTTTTAAAATCCACTTAGGTACCTATAATAAAGTTTTCACTCAATTAAATTAATTATTTGTGTATTTTAAGTTTGGCGCGCTTTCGTTTTCACAGATTTAAATATGTAACTTTATTCTTTTTATTTGTGGCAAAGGTTGTCTTACGCATACGTCCAGCGATGACGCCGGCTCGCGGCATATGAGATTAGGTTATACCTACCTACATAACAACTACACCCTAGTTTGAAACTTGAAGACCCATACACCCATACAAAACGGAATTCAAATGAACTTGCATGCTGTTAAATTCTAAATAGCAGCGCACACTCGTTCACATAGTAAGCTAGTTAGAAATGGCGTATTACTGTTATGTTTATTAGTGTTTTGTTTACCCGAAGTTTAGCGGTTTTGTTAGGCATCTACGTACTTGCCTATGCGTAGTTATGGCTTGAAAGTATTGACCAAACAGAAGTCAGAACCGGCTGTACAAATGAGGCTTTTATAATGAGGTCACTGAGAAATATTCCTACCGAATTGATGATGTGAAACATAGATAAGTAATATTATTTTATCACATAGAAACATAGAATACATAATATTATTTATGACTCTCTACTCAATAACAGTCACAAGGCGCAAAATGCCTTACCTCTAAAGTTGCTTTTACCTGAAGTCTGGAAACTAAGACGCGCAGTTAGACTAGCAGCGCTCCGCAGTTTGACCCACGTAACTCCCAATCCCGTGGGAA
Source organism: Idaea straminata (assembly GCA_951213275.1). NCBI lineage: Eukaryota > Metazoa > Arthropoda > Insecta > Lepidoptera > Geometridae > Idaea > Idaea straminata. Next base: position 4,617,808 of record OX577862.1, read on the forward strand.
TATTGGGATAAAAACTAGAATATGACAGGACAGGACCAAGTTTCATCAAAATCGGTTCATTCGTTTCGGAGCCTATTCAATGCAAACAAACAATCAAATCTTTCCTCTTTATAATATTAAAGTATAGATATAGCATATTGATATGACTAGATTAGAACATGTTTTAACTTACCTAAATCTGAGTGACTAATAATAGCAACTATTATTATTCACTCAGATTTATTTAACTACTTTACCTAGCTTAGCTACTATAATCCATTGGATTGCGTTATTTTCAAGGGTGAACAAGTCTGCTAGGTCACCATCATATTTCGTTAGGGGGCAATCTTTAAAATGAAGCAACTGTTTATGCCATACGATGAAATCATTAAAGCTACTATATCGATTTCCCTTAGATGAATACTATGTGTAGGTATAGAGGTCAATACTAGGTACGGTCGGCTGCATAATTGCAGACCCAACGTAGAGCTCCAAAACGGCTGCTATAAGAATGTTTTCAACAGAAGCAAGGTTCTAGACACCTGCTTTAATTGCAGTTTAAAGTCTAACTCAACAATTTTTCAAACAAAAATTATTAGAATGAAAACATTCCAATAATAGTAATTTTTGAACTCTACCGAGGGCTGCAATTATGCAGCCGACTGTACCTACACATAGTTTTCATGCTTACTTACTACCAAGAATTGTATCCGGCCCGGCATTTTAAGCAGAAATAAATAACTCTGATGTACCAAACCTCTATCAAAAAGTTGAACAATCCACCACAGCATAGTAACCATAGACAGATCGTAGTCTGTAGTCATCATTAATATTCAGTCTGCAATTCGGTAACAGAACTTTTTAGCATTAAAGTACTTCATGAACATAGAAATAAAGCTCAAAATAACATCTTATTTCTTTGTAATTTGTGTATTCTCAAATATTGGTGTTGACTGTTGAGACAATGGGCATTCAATCGATAGTTCAATCAAAGTTTGATTTTATATCATAGAATTCAGAACTTTAACAACTGTGCAAGAGAGTTGAATGTGAGGAAGAAAATAAGGTTGAACTTATGGTTTATTGTAATATTACAGTGGCTGGCTATCAACCTTACAAACTTTGAATACCAATTTCGAGTACCATAGGTAACTTGAAACCTATAATAGATAATAAGCTTGAATTCCTATGTACTAGACATTAACAACCTCTGTGGCATGCTGGAGGAATGTGCGCATGCGACGTAGAAGCTTGCGGGTTCGGTTCCGCAAAAGCAATTATTATGTTGAGCTTTTTCCTGGTGTTTTTACATGTATGTAAATATTCTAGCCGTTATCTGGCCACCATAACACAAGCCTAGTTTCTTAGCTTGGGGTTAAAAGGCGCTGTTAGATAGAATGTCCTGCAATATTTAAATAAAATATAGGAACCTACATCATGCATTCTAGATTTGCTTTGAAAAAAAAAAGAAAATTATTAAGGCACTCTTTTTAATTGATTTTATTAAATTAACTTATTAGGTTTACTAAATTTTAAATTATAAAATATACAACTACAACATTCTGGCGCCTTTTTAGGGCTTATAGTATTTTTATAGTTGATAATAACATTTAATTCTACTGCAGTGTTCTATTTAAATATATGACAAACATATAAACATACAAAGATAGGCGCAAATAAACGTACAAACCCTTTCCTTGCAGTCAGGTAAAAACGTTATGCCTAAAAGTTATGATAAATAACAATAATAAAGTGAAAAACTTTTAGTATGTTAGTCGAGAGCTTACAAAAATCAGGTACAGAAATACCCAGGTAAAGTAGACAGATTAGTTCCTTTAAACAGAAGCAGCTCATCAGAATTCTTCTTCAACTGTTCTATCAGAAATGGCTTATTTAACTTTATTTCATTAGTATAAACTTGTTTTAATTCAAATGCCTTCTGAACGAGTAAGTCTCTATTGATTTGCTGATCTTTGTAAGTTATTACTGTTTTGGAATTTTGTAATAATTTTGACAATTCTTTTAAGTTATCTGGATATTGCAGTGAGTTTGTTGAATATTCAACAGCTAATGTGTTCTTTTCTATGTTATTTGTTGTGTCAGATTCTAGGTCTGTTAACGTTTTTTTCTTATTTTTTTTCGGGCAAATGTGGTTGTCAGATGTTGTTTCCACTGTTGACTCCTTCCCTTCGTCGTCGAATACTATTTTTTTATTCAAAGTACACTGACAAGTATCACAATCGGTTTCTTCATTGAATTTTCTCCGTGTTTTAGTAGGCTCCTCTGTTTCTAGTTCTAGTAAGTGTCCGTACTTTATTTCTATCTTTTTTATCACTGCTTTACACTTTTTGTACACCGTTTTTAACTCTAGAAGGTCCTCGGCACTAATATCACTCGAGATTTCCACATTTTCAGACGTACTCCTTGAGGCTTTTCTTTTCTTTGATTTTTTGCTTTTATCACTGATTTCTGAAGTGTTCATTTCAGATTCGGGAACGGTGTGTCTATTAGTATACTTTGTTGTAGATTTTTGCACGTGGTTTTTGTTAAAAATAGAAGATTCTTGCTCGAAAAGTGGTTTTTTTATGACTGCCATTTCGACTGGTAAATCGGTTTCATTGTGTATCACCATCATACAATTTTATTGTCGTTTGTTTGATTTCACTATACTACTTTATATTTATGTAGTAATCTAAGCTTTTTCTATGAATATTTCTTTGTAAGTTACGACGCAACAAAATGCACGCCTCCTCCCAACCAAACACGCGTAACGCTAAGCGAAGTGACATTGACGTTTACCTGACGCTGACAGTTTGATGGGAGTGAATATAGCTACAAACTTGCGATAATCGACTAAAATAGAATTTGCCGAAGGTACTGCATCACTAATCATTCGTTTTTTTTAAAAGATCATCGATCTAATTTTGGGATTAGGGAACCTATCACCATAGTATTTTATATTCTCTTTGCTCCTTACGGCATATTCATAAGAACTTCTATGTAAAAATTATAAATAGACCACTAAAAATAAACAAATAATAAGTTCACATTGTTTACAATTCATTATCTTTATTTTTCCTCTTTTTCTTCTTTTTGGGAACATAACAATCTTCAACAAGCACTTTATTTTGTTTATTCAGTTCCTCGGAGCTTTCCTTATTCTTCTTCTTTACAAGTTCTTGATTCAGTAATAATAATTCATCAGTTCCATTTTCAAGATTTGATTTTGATTTTTTCTTTTTGGTAACTTCGATGGTAGCTAATTCGTTGGGATCAATTTCTTCGCGATTACTTTTAGATTTTTTCTTTTTAGTTTTGATTTCATTGGTAGTTACTTCATTGTTATCAATTTCATTAGGATAGGTTTTCGATTTTTTCTTTTTAATTGGTTCATCATTTTCCGGTAATTCATTGTTTTCAATACAATCTTCTGTCTTTTCAGACTCAATTAAATGTTTTTTCGACTTATCTTTCTTCTTTTTCTTAGGTTTCTGAACATCTTTTGGAATTTCAGTATTAATAGCTACATTTTTATTGTAGAATGAAAATCCTTCAAATGGAACATTTGTTTCTTGATTTTCAGGTTCTTGTTGAGTTCCTGCAAACCCTCGAAAGCTATAATCAGCTTCATCAACATTTTCTTGATAATTAAAAGAGACTTTAGTTTTTAAAGCAGATAATTTATTTTTAAAATAATCTTCCATGCTGCCCTTTTCAGTGAATACTTGCTCGGTTATTTTAACAGCAATGGTATCTTCTTTCAAGACCTCAGGCTTTACTTTAATGTTTTTCAAACTTTTTTTACCGAAAATATTGGCCAGATCTTTTTCACTGTAGCGGGTAAGGTCTTTACCTCGTGTAAATTTGTGATAGTGCACTCTGGTTTTGCTTTTCTTTGATTTGTGTTCGAGAGACACGCCACTATGAAGTTTTTCTTCGTTTGTATCACCTAAAAAAAAAAAAGGTTTTAAAATATATATTTTCAAATAGCACGATATTCTAACAATGGAATCGTTATGAAGCTATATTCAAGATAAACGTTCAAGATAAAGGTAATTACTTTTCTACGTACAAGTTTATCTGAGTAGGTATTAGGTAGATAAAAAATATTATGAAAGTTCAAAATTACATATTACAGTACGTTGATAAAGTGAGGTTATGTTACATACCATTCGATAAATTCGCTAATAAAGTATTAAAATCATCTTCATGCTTGGTCCACTGGTCATTCTTGTCCTCAAACCCCAGGCCTTTCTCATCGTTCTTGTATCGAGCCACTACATGCTCAACAATTCCATTTTCATTGGCACCGAGACCCTTTCCTGAACTCCAGCCCATTTTCTCCAACATACGTTGTCCGAATTTATTGGAATCATTGCTCCAAGCACTGTTTTTAGCACGTAAATTTATCACTTTTTGTTTACGACGAGGACCCGCTAACATCGACATTGTTTTAACAAAAAAAATATGAAAAGTCAGCACGTGAAGCTGACATTTCAAAACAAAATGGCCGGCACTAACGTGAAGCTCGCACAATACAAGCAGCAATATTAAGATTGATTGTGATTGGACGGCCTTTTAGCAAACACTAGCAAGCAACTGTCATTGGTTTTTGTTCGGTACATGTTGGTAGCACTGAGGCGAAGGTCAAATGATGTTCCGAAGTCAAAGTTTTTATAACTTTTTTTTGAGCTTTTTAGTTTTCCTAAAAATTATCTAAGTATCTAACCACGCGCGGTATTGGAAAATGAAAAAGCTTCAATTTTATTTATTCCCAGCATAGAATTTGACGGTCATACCCTAAGTTTCTTCATTCTCAGTAGGTAGTTCCTTTTGACAGTACCGTATTAATAGTAGGTACAGTATTAAAATACCGTACCTTAAGCACGGTATTTTAATTTCTTATTTTGACGGTACTTCTATTAAAAGTTTCGTTTTCAGTCTTTAAATAACTTGTTTATTTTTAATAAATTAACAACATCATTATGAGGATGCAATACTCGTCGTTCCAGCCTAGCAACTGCAGTGAAACTTGGCTACTTATGGCTACATTTTCCATACATGGGTGTCCAAAAGGTGTCTAGTTTTGCTAGAAGAAAGCTGTTGCTAGTTAAAAGCCCTATTGCAATACTTGATACTTTAGACGTAACTTTCATTCTAAAAAACTTTATTTATCATAGGTCAGTTTATCAGGTCCATCAAGAACATTGTGTCTTCGATTGTAGGTACCTAATTTGGCGGGGAAAAAAATAACTAGACGTTTACAAAAAAAATACCCAATTGGGTAAACTGAAATGTATTTTTGTAGTGTTAAGGGTAAAAACGGAACCCTATTACTAATACTTCGCTGCCCGTCCGCCTGTCTGTCACCAGGCGGTATCTCATGAACCATGATAGCTATTTATAATAGTAAGTTTTTTATTTGTCCCAGAATTCGGTTAATACATAGGTCTTAACAACACTACAAGTACACGCTAACTCTGCCATACAGATGGCGGTTGGTGTTTGACCAATAATTCTAAGTTCAATAACTTAATACTTCCTCGTGGATTATTTAAAATTTCCAACCGTTTCTCCAACCATCCTAAAAGTCCAATTTTAATGTAAGTATAATTATGATTTGAAGAGTATCTATGTACAACTTAACCGATTTCAGTGAAATCTGCCAAAGTTGCTTATACATTTAGAGTAGGTAGGTATAGGTACATTACTTTATTTAAAGCATAAGAAAACTTAATAGTAGCATAGTGATAGCATAACAAAGTTTGTAATAGGTAAGTAATAGCTTTGGGTAATCCTAAGATAATAAATAAATAGGTTGAAAATTATGTTAATTGCAAAATAGTCTCCATTTTGTCTTTCGTTCCCGCCTAATTATGCTCGGTGTAGCCCAAGAAAGTTCGTATAGCCTTAGTAAATCATTTTCTACAAAAAAATGTGAAATTGTCCCGCAAACAATCTCAACAATGCAATAATTTCCATATTTCTCCTCTATTGCCTACTGAAGCGTAGACATTTGTGATTGAGGTTAAATATTATATGATATCTTTTGCTATCTGTTGCTAAATTTAATTTTTACCCGACCGACTGACTAAGGAATGGTTATGTGTTTTAGCAAGCTCGTTAGCAGTCGTAATAGCTATTCAGTCGTAACTTTGCTTATCATATGAAAGTGAAAGGAAAACAATAAAATATCGACTAGGGTATAATTCATTATTTGACGACCCAGTTGGCACAATGGTTACCACGCCGGACTGCCAAACACGGGGTTGTGGGTTCGATTCCCGCCTCAGACAAGAATTTATGCTTAGATATTTGTCCGTGGTCTGGTTGTTTCTATGTATTGTAAGTATATATTTACAAAAGAAAAGTATTTATGTAGTATATCCGTTGTCTAGCACCCATAACACAAGTCTAGTTACTTAACTTGGGGCTAGATGGCGATGTGTGGAATGTCCTTTAATATTTATATTTATTTATTTATTATTATGCAAACTTTTTCTTTGACATGTCACCTCCAGTGTAACGTGTATCTCAGTGTACTGTGTCCACATTGTACAATCAAATCACATAGACGGGGTAAAAATCCAAAACGGAAAAAGGGATTGACCCTCACGCGCCCCAAAGGAAACGAAAAATAGAAAATGCCTTCGTTTGAACCAACTTCAGATAAACGTAAACCTAACTGCAAAATGGGACCGTAATGACGTCACTTTTTCAAGATTTACCCAATGATTGTTACAGACGTTTTAGATCAAATTGTTGATAAATATATTTTGTTACATTTTTGTTACTATTCGTAAGATCCAAAAAGGGTGTGTCACTATGTTTATTTTTATGATCATGACTTTTGGCTTTATCCTACTAATATTATAAAAAGTTTGTGCGTGTGTGTGTTTGTTACTCCTTCACGCAAAAACTACTGGACCGATTGCGATGAAACTCGGTATGTAGACAGCTGAAGACCTGGATTAACACATAGACTATTTTTAACCCCCGACGCAAAAACGACGGGGTGTTATAAGTTTGACGTGTCTGTCTGTCTGTGTGTGTGTGTGTGTGTGTGTGTGTGTGTGTCTGTCTGTGACATCGTAGCTCCCGAACGGATGAACCGATTTTAATTTAGTTTTTTTTGTTTGAAAGGTACATTAGGCGCGAGTGTTCTTAGCTATGTTTGATCGAAATCGGTTTAGCCGTCTAAAAGTTATGGGGGACAAAAGTCAAGATTAACAACCGAATGTAAATAGATATGCCCGAGTGGGGTATCAAATGAAAGGGCATGATTTGCACATTACAAATAGCTAATTAAAAAGTCCCTCCCTACAAAAAGGATGAAATAAAAAATTAAATTAAAAATTTAAAAAACCCCTGACACAAAATAAAAATAGTATGAACGTAAAAAGCCTAAAACAAGCAAAACAAAAACTATGAAAAAAAAAACCCTACAAAAAGAAAAAAATAACACCGAAATTATGATTCTTCGTAAGTAGGTACATCTGAATTTTTTTGATTAAATATTGTCGCGTCGGGGGACCGCTCTTTTTTTCGAGTCAATTTAATATAATGTAAGAGTCGTCGTTTGTTTTAGCATTTATTTTACGTTCATACTATTTTTATTTTGTGTCGGGGGTTTTTTAAATTTTAAATTTATTTTTTTATTTATTCCGATATTCCCACGGGATCGGGACTTACGCGGGTAAAACCGCGGTACGAAGCTAGTTTCAAATATACCTTCAATGTATTTGCTTAAATGACCACATAAAGTACTCTTCTTGCCGATTTGAAAAATAATAAGTAAAAAAAAACCGGCCAAGTACCAGTCTGACCCATTAACCGTGATTGCTAGACACTAGACTATTCTACTAGTAGACTAGTCACAGATATGAATTTCAGTTGCCAATATAACAACAAATACTAAAAACAGGATATAATGGTACGGAACCCTTAGTACGCGAGACCGACTCGCACTTGGCAGGTTTTTATTGTTATAAATTCTAGCTTTAGGTTTGTATACTTTTAAAGGGTTTATAAGTTCTTATCATCATTATTCGAGCGATGTTCCCGGTTGCATCCCTCTCGGGAGCCCGGGGTCCTCTAAAGGGCTTATATGTTAACACGTGCCAAGTCCGGATAAAGTACCAAGAAAACTAAAATTATCGTATGACTTGGCTTCAGTTGTTCACCTAGATACCAATATCCTTTTATAGATTTATACTAGTGCTGTTGATCGATAGTTTATTAAAATCAATAGTATTGATACTATCGATTGCATAGTGCGTAATAATATTATCGATACAAACAATACTATCGATAGCATAGTGCGTAATAATATTATCGATACAAACAATACTATCGATAGTATATCAGCAGACAGATATCAGCCCCGACAAAAATATTTTCCATTAGCGATATCGCTAATCGACAGTTTTTTTTATAAGAAATTGACGCATTGTATGAAATTAATACAAGATGAAACTTGTCAACCATTTTTTTTATTCTCTAACGCAAAACCACGTGACTTTTCGTTGGTTTATGTCAATTTCATACAAAAAAAACTGTCGATTGAATGAAATACAATCTTGTCTAAGGGGGCTGTTCTGGCAGAAATCAAAAAGAAAGAATGGAAGAAAAAGAAAGAATCAGAAAGAATATAGGCAGAAATCGGTAGTATCGATACAAGCTATATTTATCATTTAATACTAAAGATAGCATCAATGCAATCGATAGTTTGATTACATAAGATGCATAATCACCCAGTTGGCACAAATGGTCACCATGCCGGACTGCCAAACACACAAACAAGTATTTATGCTTAGATATTTGTCTGTGGTCTGGTTGTTTCTATGTATTATAAGTATATATTTACAAAAGAAAAGTATATAATAAGTAGTACCTACATTATTTGTCTAGCACCCATAACACAAGTCTCGTACTTAGCTTGGGGGTAGATGGAGATAATGTGGAATGTCCTGCAATATTTATATTTATTTATATTATATTTGCAATATTTATTTATTTATAATACTATCCAAACTATCGATAGTGTTGCATACGCGAACTTACGAATCCCGATTCAAAAATATAAAGTATCCTACGTCCTTTGCTCTATCCTCTAAGCTACCACTGTGTCAATTTTTATCCAAATCGGTCCAGTCGTTTGACCGTGAAGAGGGCAAACAAACTTCACTACATAGTATAAAACAAAGTCGCTTTCCGCTGTCTGTCCCTATGTATGCAACTACGCAACGGATTTTGATGCGGTTTTTTTTAACAGATAGAGTGATTCAAGAGCAAGGTCTTGGTATATAAAATAAAACTACCACACGTAAGAAGACGCGGGCAACACCTAGTTATTTATAAGATAAGGATGCTATTGATAGAGTAGCTGACTTTCGATATATACAATCGATAGTAAAACTATCGATATTTTGGCAACACTAGTAACTATTAGAAGTTGGAAGATTGTAAACGATTCGTTGGCAACATAACTGACTGCAGTTATTTGCATACTGCAGTTACTCTCAAGATATATATTGTGTGAAATGTGAATCAGATTCAAATCGTTGATATTCTTATGATGATATTATTCGATTCGATGTCAAATGTGTTTCTTAATTACTTACTTTATTTAGCACCAATTAAGAGGAAAGGGTACCGGGGGCTCTCTCCATACAAACGTAGTCGACTGTTTTCTCCCTGGATAATGACTCTATAGCAAATATTTTTGTTGCATAAAGCTTTTTAACTGCCATGACCATGCCTTTATGTTTCTTGTTTTTATAAAAAATAATTTCTTAAAAAAAATGGAATATAAAAAACCCAAGACAGGGGCATAGTCATGGCAGGTATAGGTTTAATGCAACAATTTGCTCTATTGTCACTATCCAGAGTGGAAACAGTCGACTACGTTTGTATGGAAAGAGCGCCGGCACCCTTTCCAATTAATATAATTGTGAATTCAAGTTACGTTACAGTGCAATGTACCGATTTTACCCTTTAAATACGGAACGCTAAAATACATACATTTCAAATACCACAAGGACAATGATGCATCCAATGCATATATTTATAACGTTAAGTAGCAGCATATAAATGCATTCTTCATAAAAAAACCACGGTTGATTGCACTTTTGTAGCCGCTGACTCACTCATCCTTGTTCTTAGCGATGCCAGTGGCGTAACTATACTGCCCAAGGCCCGTAGCAAATTCATCAAATTCATTTGACGACCCGGTTGGCACATAATCACCATGCCGGACTGCCAAACACAGGGTTGCGGGTTCGATTCCCGCCTCAGATATGTATTTATGCTTAGATATTTGTCTGTGGTCTGGTTGTTTCTATGTATTATAAGTATAACAAAAGAAAAGTATATAAGTAGTTATATCCGTTGTCTAGCACCCATAACACAAGTCTAGTTACTTAGCTTAGACTTGTGTTATGGGTGCTAGACAACGGATATACTACTTATATACTTTTCTTTTGTAAATATATACTTTTATTACATAGAAACAACCAGACCACAGACAAATATCTAGCATAAATACTTGCCTGAGGCGGGAATCGAACCCGCAACCCTGTGTTTGGCAGTCCGGCATGGTGACCATTGTGCCAACTGGGTCGTCAAATCTACATCTATACTAATATTATAAAGAGAAAATATTTGATAGCTTGTTTGAATTGAATAGGCTCCGAAATTACTGGACCGATTTCGATGAAACTAGGTATGAGGATACATCGATTCATTGGGTGTGTTATAGGCTACTTTTTATCCCGATATCCCCACGGGATAGTGAAACCGCGGAGCACTGCTAGTATCGTATATTTTAGGTCCTCATTCGGGTTGCAAGCTTTTTGCACATTTTCGGGGGAAAAATGGAGGTGAAACCCTTTCACCTCCATTTTTCCCCCGAAAATGTGCTTCTCAATACAAACATAGTCGACTGTTTCCTCCCTGGATAACGACACTAGAGCAAATGAAAATATTTTTGTGACATAAAACCTATAACTGCCATGACTATGCCCCTATGTCTTGTTTTTTTATTTTCTAAATATCATAGAATTTAAGATTTTAAAAACAAAATACCAAAAAAAAAACATAGGAGCATGTTCATGGCAGTAATAAGTTTTATGCAACAAAAATCTTTGCTATACACACAAAAAAAATCAAAATATAGGGACATGTTCATGGCAGTTTTAAGTTTTGTGCAACAAAAATATTTGCTATAGTGTCATTATCCAGGGAGGAAACAGTCGACTTCGTTTGTATGGAGAGAGCGCCCGGTACCCTTTCCTCCTAACAAATTCTTCTAATTCAGTTTCTAAGAAAAATGACTCATCCATCACAAAGGATCTATTTTATTTATTTATTTTTTTTATTTAATAAATTCAGTACACAAGAAAAATACAAAAAAAAAGATTACATTATAAAGATATTACTAAGGTAAGTCTAACCCTGTGAAGAGTTTTCTGCCGACAGACCTCTAGGGAAAGGAAATAATATAGCGGAAGGTAATTAAAAGTGTACAAACAGTTTCAAAGAGGAAAGCAGTTATTGAATTCTAAATATTATAATTTACAGAAGGAATTACGCAACTTATATAAAAGTGAATACATACATATCTATACAAATATATAAATACACACACATATACATATATACCTATACAAAATAAATAAATAACAATACATATTAATACATAAAACATACTTATATATAATATACCTACACTACACACAGGACAGATAATGCTCTTTTAGTTTATTTTTAAAAGTGCTGAGAGACTCACTCGCCCGAATATGGTAAGGAAGGCCGTTCCAGAGCCTCACTGCTTGGATTGTAAAAGAGCCACCGTATTTGGAAGAGGTGTTAGAAGGATGGTTCAGAATGAGTTGCTGAGCTGTTCTATTAGACGCACCTCGAGCACAAAAACTGAAGCGCTCACGGAGGTAAGTAGGATAGGAGGGATTGAAAAGAACCGAGTAAAGAAATGAGAGAACATGAAGATCATGACGTCGGCGAATCGGGAGCCACTTCAGCTTAGCACGAAACTCGGAGACATGGTCGAACTTACGCAGGCCGAAAATGAATCGGATGCAAACGTTCTGCAGTCTCTCGAGTTTGTTCAGAAGGACTTCCGTGGCATCCAGAAAACAAACGTCGCCATAGTCTAAAAGAGGAAGAAGAAGGGATTGGGCTAATGTGATCCTGGTTTCCAGGGGCAGGATATTCTGGAGATGCCTGAGGGAGTGAAAGGTGGTAAAGACTCTCTGGCTTATCAGATGGACGTGTTTCTCCCATGAAAGCCGACTATCAAAAAGAACACCCAAATTTTTAGCGCAATCGGTGTATGGAATTTTAACATCATCATACACAACGGCGGGCATTGGACCCCTGTCGATGGTGTTGTGATGATAAGTGTTACCTACTATTAGAGCTTGTGATTTGGAGGGGTTGACAAGGAGGCCAAAAGATTTAGCCCATTCGGAGATGGATACAAGGTCTCGGTTTATTAACTTAACCTGCTCGACGATGTCGTCAGCTCGAAAATGGCTATAAATTTGCAAGTCATCAGCATATAGGTGAAAGTTAGATGATATCACATTAGTGATAGTGTTGATAAAAACACAGAATAGAAGAGGAGACAGAACTCCACCCTGGGGCACACCAGCACCAAGATCACACCAGTCAGAGAAGGAGTCTTCATGGCGGACACACTGCGAGCGGCCCCGAAGGTAAGAGTCAAACCAAGAGATCGCTGCCGATGATGCATTTAGAGAAAAAAGGATACCTAAAAGAATGTCGAAGTCCACAGAGTTGAAAGCGCTGCTAAAGTCCAGCAGCACCAAGACAGTGACAAACTTACTCTCCATAGCCAGACGAATGTCATCAGAAACCTTTACTAAGGCGGACACAGTGCTATGACCACGTCGAAAGCCAGACTGGAATGGAGTAAGCAGCCTGTGATCGTCAAGAAAGTCACTGAGTTGTTTATGGACGACGTTCTCCAAGACTTTAGACAGCACTGGAAGGATAGAGATAGGTCGAAACTGAGACAAAGTAGTTGGATTAGAGGACTTAGGAAGTGGAATAACGTTGGCCTTTTTCCACGTCGAAGGAAATTTGTTAGAAGATAGAGAGAAATTAACCAGGTGTGTAACAACAGGGGCAAGGTCACTTAAAATCAAACGAATCATTTTGATACAAATACCATCTGAACCAATGGCATTTGTGGAAATCGAAAGGAGAATTTTTATTACATCACCAACAGCAACCTCCAGGAAAGAGAACGGAGAACAAGAAGGTTTAGGTACAGAGGAAAGATAATCAAGAGTAGAGCATTTGACCTGATTGCTAAGGACATAAGGAGGACGAGAGAAATGGGAGTTTAGAGAGTTAAGATCGAAGTTAAATTGAGAGTCTGCTGATGACTTACCAATACCGAGCGACTTTAAGAACTTCCACGTTTGGGAAGGGTTGGCTTTTTCAAGAGACTTGTGGATATGTCGCCGCTTGGCGTCTCTGCACATTTTCGAGCAACGATTACGTAACGCTTTATAGGCAACATGGTTAGTTTCCGTGGAATGTCGCTTATACCGCCTTTTAGCCTTATCACGCTTGGACATAGCGTCCTTAATATCTGGAGTAAGCCAGGGAGCCGGTGGGTGTTTGACTTTCACGCGTTTCAGTGGAGCATGCCTATCATACAGAGAGAGTAAAATCTTGTTGAATGCCTCGATCTTGTCGTCTATGTCGCTAGCAGTGAATACCGTTAACCAATCAGTGTTGGATACCTCCAACTTCAAGGCCTCGATTTCAATGTTTTTGAAACTACGCATCAGCAGATATTGTGGTTTACGCCGTGGACACCGGATCTTGTACGAGAGAAAGATAAGGTCGTGGTATGAGAACGGAGCAGTGACTTGACCATGGGTGGCAACACGATCCAACTGAGAAGTAATGATAAGGTCGAGAAGGGAAGGAGTACAGTGAGGCTGGTTATGAGTGGCTGAAAGAGGGAGGGCATGCATGTTTACTGATGACAAAATCGACAGCAACCTGCGGGCACGATGATCATCCTTGATGAGACATGTGTTAAAATCACTAAGAATCAGAATATGTTCATAAAGAGAGGAGAAATTAGTTAATGCTGATTCAAAGGTAGAAAAATAATCAACATGACAAGAAGGTGGGTAGAAAACACCCAAAAGAACCTTAGAGTGGCGGAACGAGATTTCAACAAAAAGATACTCTGCTGAGTTAGAAGTGTACTGATTTGGTGACTTTTCCACTACAGTGTGTGGGATATCGGATCGCAAGTAGATACCGACACCACCACATCCCTTACCTACCCTATCATTACGAATGAGCCGGTAACCCGGCAATTCATAACGTTTAGAAGGGAGGGTAGGCTTCAGAAAAGTTTCAGAGACAAGTATCACATCAATGACATTGCAATCAAAAGAAGAGAGAATATCGGAATGATGACTAGGTATGCTTTGTGCATTGATGTGAACTACATTTAAGTTTTTGGCACAGCCTGCAAACGTCGCCGCAAGCTTATCCCTCAAAAGCACTTCGTCATCATCGGAGTCAAGAGCACTAGCGTAATCATCGTCCGCCGAGGCAGACGAAGAGCAGGAGAAGAAGCTATCATCAACATCATCAAATAGCATGTAGGTAAATATAAAATAAACTAATAATATTAAAATACCTATATAAATATATAAATCTAACGAGTGTAAATATAAAATATAAATATAAAATAAACTAATAATATTAAAATACCTATATAAATATATAAATCTAACGAGTGTAAATATAAAATACCTAACTAATAAACTATGTAAAAACAAATAAATATAACAAAACCACGACTACCAAACACACCGCGTACAACGGAACGTTATTTTATACAAAACTAAGAAGAAAAAAAAACGAATGTATCTAAAAGAGTATTGCGTGCAACGAAACGTTAATTGCAAAACTCAAATTAAGTTATCACAAAAACAATCTGACACGACATTGCGTAAAATGGAATGCGAAATGTAATTAATAAACAATGAGCTGTCACTGTCAATGTCATGATTAGACAGTGAGTTAAGTGTAAGAAAAGATATTTTAAATGTAAAAACACAGAAAAAAGAGAAGAATAGTAATTTAGTACGCATACCCGAATAAAAACACACAAAACAAACAACAATGGAGGAGATGTCGATGGAGACTTCGACTGAGAAACTCATTTAGCGCCACCCAGCTGCTTCTTCAGAGCGCCACGGGTCGCCGGTGCTTTTGCCTTCGATGTAGGAACAGGAGGCGTCCTATCCTTTGGATCCCCAGCGGGTGCCGTCGATGATGAGGCTCTCACAGGCACGGAGTACCGCTGCATCAGCGCAGTGAGTTCCGGCGGTGTCTCGATCTTACGACGCGACTTATCCGGCAGCTGAATATTGATTTTGCCCTCGGAAGTCCAGCACTGCTGTATGCCGAAGTGTTTGCGGGCCGCCATAAACACATCATGCCTTGCCTTTGTGAGAAATTCCGACATTGTAATCCCACTGCCTTTTAACAATGTCTTGGCACTCCATGCAGTGCTCCGGACAGCGTACCTGGAGAAACGAATAAGCAGAGGCCGGGGCTTAGATGTCCTAGTTCCCAGACGGTGACAGGTAGCGATGTCTTCACAATTCACATCAGCCATTTGGAGCTGTTTGACCAAGACGTCAACAGCTGATTGTGACGGGGTTTCATCTGCGACCTCAGGGACCCCATGCAGTAGCAGCACCTTACGTCTGGAGATTGTTTCCTGCCTGTCGATGCCTTGAATGATGAGTTCAGCTTGGGACTTTAATAGAGTGACTGTTTTCCACATCACTGACTTGAACTCGAGGAAGTCCTTAGACAAAGATGCCAGATCCTTGTGCTGTGCGCTATCCGGTGATGCAAGACGCTGCAGGGACTCCTCGTACTGGTGCATGCGTGATTGGAAGTTGGCAGATAGAGCCTCCATGTTCGCCGTCAACTTATTGTAGAGATCCATATTTTGTTTTTGTTTTGTGAGGAAAGTTTGATAGTGCAGTGTATTTAGTAGGCCTCAGAGAAGCATAGTACGTTAACTTTTACACTTAAACACTGCTTTTACTATTTTTAATTAATAAAATAGCAAGAGCGAAAGTTTTTTATATGTCGTTATTTCAACTACCCCCGACCAAAAAAAACAATATCTATCTACAATACCAGCTCAATCCAGATATTTGAGGTTTATTACCTTGGCGGAATTTATTATATTTGCACCGAACGGAAATCGTAACCAAGAACGTGAGTTCTAATGTAAAACCTCTTTACGTGGGAACTCATAATCAGCCTGGACGAGGAACTTATTAAAAATAAATAAGGAGCCAAAATGTTCTGTCCTGTCATAACACATAAGGTTCACATTCGGTTGGCAAGTCGGATTGTTAATGACCCCTGAAGATCGCTGTCAAGTTGTATGATATGACTCATTTCATACCTGATCAACCCGAGCATTTCAGTTCTAAAACCCTATAATAACATTATAATAATAAAGGCATTTTCGTAAATATTCAACGCTGAATTATGGCAAAGGGATCTTTAATTATCTGTGGAGTTAACGGTGAACGGTCGAGGCCGCGGTGGAGAAAAAAAATCTGCGACCACTTTACCCGGCGACAGCTGCGAATTGGCGCAAAACAGGTTTTGGCGGGACAACTGACGTCATTGACATGTGCCTGGACCTTGCCGATTTGGGCAACAAAAAAGATTGAATATGTAGGTAATGTTTCATGCTGAGGATCCATAATTTTACGGTACCATTAGGTGCTTCTTAGCTTGTTTGTGTAAGAAGCTTCATGCAAGAACCATGATGTTGCGTTGCAAAGGTTTTTGTGAATATATCTCATTATCATATATCTCAGCACCTACTACCTTCTCAGCTTAGTCGACCGTGTCCAGGGGAGAGAACATGTCAATACTTCTGAAGCCAACTAAACCGCGGATTCCATCACGATGTTTTCCTTCACCGTAATAGCAATGTCAATTAGCGCACATAATTTGATGCACGGCCGGCTGGGATCCGAACCCACGACCTTCAGAATGAAAGTCGGGGTAACTACCATTAAGCCAGCAGCGGTCTACTAAGTTCTGGAACCAAAATTGTATGCCACAATATGGTAGCCATTCACTTTCTGAAGAAAAAGTTTTCAGACCTTTTCACAAAACAAATACTTTGATAAGGGGTCAGATTTTGACTACCCTCTAAAATCGTCCTTTAACTGCTATAGAGAAAAGATACTGACTGTTAAAATTATTTTTTACTCTATTTCTGTAATTTAAGTTCATCTCTATATTATATAAAATTCTCGTGTCGCGGTGTTAGTTGCCAATCTCCTCCTAAACGGCTGAACCGATTTGTATGATTTTTTTGTGTATATTCGTTAGGTCTGAGAATCGAACAATTTTTTTTTTGTGTATGGCCAAGTAACGTTTGCCCGGACAGCTAGTATTTAGACTAATATTATAAAAGCTGAAGAGTTTTTTTGAACGCGCTAATCTCAGGAACTAATCGTTCGAATTGAAAAAAATATTTTTATGTTGGTTAGTCCATTTATCGATGTAGACTATAGGCTACTTTTCATTTTGATATTCCCACGGGATCGGGAGTTACGCGGGTGAAACCACGGGGCGCAGCTAGTACTTTATATATTCGCATTGTAGGTTTCCAAGTTTGTATTACGAAGATACGATCTACTGTTTTTGTCAAGCGTGGCGTAACGTTACTAAAACCGAGAGAACGAACTCAATTACAAAACCTACATTTTTTCAACCAACTAACAAAACAATACAAAGCATAACTTAAACAATTCGTTGCACAAAAGCATATTTTTGGACAAATATATTTTCCAGTTGCGACCTGCACTTTCACCCGCGTAAATTCTGATCCCGTGGGGATATCAGAATAAAATGAACCTTTTGTACGCCCCGCGGTTTCACCCGCGTAATAATTTTCTGCACAACTTTCTTAATATTTTCTTTTATAAAAACCTTCTCTTGACAATATCAAAGACAACAAAAAAATAATTGGCCAAATTGGTCCAGGCGTTGTTGAGTTATGCGCTTACCAACACATTTTGCGATTCATTTTTATATTATAGAAGATATCAGTATTTTTGCGCGGTTGACCAATCACACTTCAATCCTCACTTTTTAACAAACTTTTACGTAAACCAAAGTAGATATACTTAGTTAAAACTATCCTCATACTAAGTTTCATCAAAATCAGCGCAGAAGTTTCGGAGTTTCAAACAATAAAATAAATAAATAAAAAACTTGAGAGGTGTCAAGGGATGGAACCAAGTTTCTTTCGATTAATTAGTGAAGGAATTGTAATAAAATCAAAAATAATTTTTAATTTTTTCCGTCTAGCCCCCTTTCGCAACACACGTGATAAGGAACTTCGTTCCAAAAATCTTTCCTCTTTATAATATTAAGGTGTAGATAAAAGTCAATATACGCGAATGCCTAACTATTTTTACCTTTTCTCGGAGGTCAGAAAGAGATTCAGTGACTCATTCGCTAGTCGGAATCTGATCACGATTAAAGAATTAAAAATGATGAAATTGACGGTGAGTTACAAAATTTTGGGCAAATCTTTACTTGGATTGTCTCAGTCGATAGTGAAAGAAGGCTCTTTCTTAATTGCACGATCTATTTGTACACTAGCTGCGCCCCGCGGTTTCAATTCGATCTAGCAGTTTCTGATATCAGCGTGTTCAAACAAACAACGTAAGCCCTCAAAGATGAATAATTTTCCCCCTTTTTTCCAAATTTCCCACTAATTCTTCGCTCCTATTGGTCGCAGCATAATGTTATATAGCTGATAGTCTTCCTCAATAAATGAACTATCTAACACAAAAATATTTTTTCAATTTGAACCAATAGTTCCTGAGATTAGCGCGTTCAAACAAATAAAATCTTCAGCTTTATAATATTAGTATAGATTACCCCTTTAGAAGTTGAATTCCCAAAAACCCTTTCATATTGCTCGCCTATGTTCTAAAAGAAACCCCCATGCGAAGTTTGAAACTCGTAGCTCTTGTGGTTTTAGAGCATTCTTGATAGTATTTTTCTCTTTTAGATACTAGCGACTCGTCCCAGCTTCGCACGGCTATATTATGCATGTATTATACATATAAACCTTCCTCTTGAAAAACTCTATCTATAAAAAAAACCGCAGCAATTTAAGTTGCGTAGTTTTAAAGATCTAAGCATACATAGGGACAGACAGAGAAAAGTGTCTATGTTTTTAACCCCCGACCCAAAAACGACGGGGTGTAATAAGTTTGACGTGTCTGTGTGTGTGTGTGTGTGTGTGTGTCTGTGGCATCGTAACTCCCGAACGGCTGAACCGATTTTGATTTCGTTTCTTTATATACTATGTTATGACTATGTTTTTTACTATAAGTAAATTAAAGTACTTAGGTCTGGACTTTTGACCTCTTTTTACAAAGAGATTATACACACTTAATATAAATGACTGTGATTATGTAATATTGTCCCATGATAGTAATTAGTGGGTTTTGAAAAGATCCAAAACTTTATCTAAAGTTAAATACCTACTTAGTTGAGGTTATTATTCTCACTGCTAATGTTTTGATTGTGTATTATAATAACAGTTATTTCTTTAATTGTGCCTGACGATTTACCTACTTAGAATGCTTAATTATTATAATAAAGGCAAGTCTCTCTATCTATTTATACGAATAAATAAATATTGCAGGACATTCCACACATCGCCATCTAGCCCCAAGCTAAGTAACTACACTTGTGTTATGGGTGCTGGACAACGGATTTACTATTTATATAATTTTCTTTTGTTATACTGAGAATACATAGAAACAACCAGACCACAGACAAATATCTAAGGCATAACTTGTCTGAGGTGGGAGCCGAACCGGCAACCATGTGTTTGGCAGTCCACCATTGTGCCAACTGGATCTTAGAATCTATAAAATAGTCTATAGAATCTATTCAACAGTTACTCACCTACTATGGTGCCTATAGGTGCAGTTCAAACTAGACTAGAAACTTGTTTAAGCCGGCATGCGGTACAAGTTATTTTTAAAACTTGTAATTGAAATGATTCTACAATGATATCATTATAGTTTTGTTGAATTTGAAAATTATTAATATGTTTTCAATGTTTGGTATACTATGATTTCTTTAATATTTGAGTTGAAGGTTCATCGCTTAATATCATGCATCCAAAAGAAAGTTGATGTTTTCATATTATGTAATATATCGGTCGGTAAAAGCTATAGAAACTCAACAACATAAGTTACTGAACTTATTATGAGGATGTGAAATGTTCGAAATGATGGTGTCAATGCACTATATCATAGTAAAGGCATGCATCGAATCGACAAACGCGTTTGACTCTCCGGCAGCGGCTTACCTGTGACTGCGATTCACTCCGAGCATGGTTCAAGTTGTTTACCACCAATCCGTTGTCAGAAGCCATTGGATCCATCTCTCCATTAACATCATCCGATACTCAACCGCACATAACACTTCACCACCTTTGAAATACTTCGTCACTCCCTACTTTAAAAACTATAAACTACAGTTGCAAGAGCACACCGCACACAATAAGGCTTCACTGGATTTAAGCAAACTAGTTACACCACCGCTCTAAATCAATAAACCGCAGTAATGACATTACGTTAGAGAAGTAAAGTTCATGCAGGAGCAACTTGAAAACTTTTGTAAGCACGTCTCGCCGCTGCCTGCTAAGGACGCCAGGCGGCGAAACGCTAACAGTGCGTGATTTCTGTCCACTCTCAAGACCGAATGGTCTTAAAAACTATCAATCTTTGCATACCAGAGAGCGATGAAACGGAGGCTCTCGTCGTTGGTTAGTTACCGTGCGAGTGAAAGGGACGACGGTCGAGCCAGGTACTCCGGCCCGAAGCGAGCGAACAGTATTTCTACAGGTTTTGCTCTCCCACTACAAGGAGGCACGGGGCGCGGACTCGAGCCTCGCTCGCTCAGAGCTTGAAAGTTTAGTTTAAAACCACAGCAAGCGACGCAGCTCGCGAAATGGCCTTTGACTTTACGACTTCATGATTACGTTACACAACAAGTTACTTACAATTTATTTAAAAACCTAACGGATTCATATGATCATATCGGTCAATCTGATTACTATTAGACCACGTGCAGATAACATATTTAAATAAAGTAGGTACGTAATAAAATCGTGTCGAGTCAAGGAGCAAGTCCAGTCAAGGATCTAAACAAAAGTTCTGTTCTATCAATAAATTTTAAGAGCGATCAATGTAGCGATCGATGTGTCAATAAATCGAATCGTCCCAATGCATCTCTGGTGAAGGCCACTAGAGTAACCTCTACACAGAACACTCCTGCGCAGGGACCCACGCACACATCAACAACCCCAATAGCCACTCATAACCACATTCAAAAGAACCATCCGTGAAATGCACCGAGCCCCGATCGGGGATTATTCTTACCTGGTCTTTGTGTTAGATGTAATTGGTGTTTCTTTCAATGATTTTCTATAATGTGATGGGCTAGCATCATAGACAGGTGTGGCCATTTATTTATTTTTATGGACGACCTTCAGACGACAAACCTAAAATGGTCATTTGCCAAAAGATCTTTCTGAACTAGTTTAACAAGCTGCCCAATCCTACGACGGAAATCTAGTATCGTGTCTCGCGGTTTCATTCGCCATCATCAATATCGGCTCAGTATTTATTGACAAACAAAGCTCTTTTCAAATAGATATAAACCTCTTTTCTTTTTATTCTTTTAAAAAAACGTATATTAACTTTATCCTGTCAAGTTGTAATCAATTTCAAATCAATTTTCAGACCCGTCAAATCAAGATTTAATTTTTCTCTTTGCAGGGTTTCTTCAAACCTGCAAACAATGGGCCATCCAACCATCTAAACTTATTTTTTTATGAACAAACAACAGCTTGTCGGCATCGTAACAATATCAGCAGTATTTTCGTGTCTCGGAACAATATTGGAAAATGCTGGTCGGAAACGGCGACCACCGCCGCCACCGTGGTGATGGTAAATACCACGCACGATTTATCTATTAAAAAACAAAGATAACTATATATTACACCGGGATAGAACGAGCATATGAACTTAGAATTGATATCGCCTCAGTTTCAGAAGCATTAATTTAAAGCAGTATTTAAATTAATGCTTCTGCTGGGCTGTTACTGTTACGCAATTGGATCTCTTTAGTTAAGTCCCGTTTGCGTAAGTTTGGAGTAGGCTTGCCTAGCACCTGTACCACCCTCTAACTTAGTCGACCGCATCTAGAGGAAAGAATTCGTCAATACGTCTGGAGTCAACTAATCCGCGGGTTTCATCACGATTTCCTTCACCGTAAGAGCAATCAAAGCGCACATAAATATTTCAAGAATTTATTTGTGCACAGTGCAGGCGGGCCGATATTCGAACCTAGGAACAGTTAATTCAACGGCTTCAGTTGGATTCCATGTTCAGATGTTCTCTCTGCACTAAAATACTGGGACGTTAAATCTCTTGTTAAAACACAATCTTTATCTTTTTCCCACGAGATGAGTCAATAGATCATTTTCTACTACAATTATGTAATGTTTAGGCTCAACTAATAGCATATTATCACGTTTATCTAATCTCTTAAACATCTTAATCGAAATGATTGTTTACAGGGTTTCAAAATCAAGGATACTAAATAAATCAGAGTAACAAGTAAATGAGGAAAAAAATAGTTAAATTCTTCGTCAATTTGTTATCTAAAGCAATCAAGATGAATAACGGTATTAAACCAACCCGCCTCTGGTACCTTACTGGTAAGATACATTGTCGGAACAACATCCTGGACAGGGTAATGGGTATCCATCCACGCATTTTGGATACCAGACCGGTTAAAGAAACAGTTAGACTGGTCCTAATTCTTGCATCAGCTGTTGTTGCTGTCTCTTACTCTCTTGGAGTTTTCGAGCCTAAGAAATATATAAAGCATATTCATACAAGTGGACCGCCGCCACCGGATAAACCGAAGAAGAAAGAATGTCCTGATCCGCCTCCCCGTTGTGCTACAGAAGAAGAATGGTATTATGGATGGTCACCCCGTTCGAAGCCTTGCAAGTCAAAATAATAAAGATACATTATTAGAAACAATGTTGAATTTTATTATTTCTACTTTTTTAACTTCTTCAACAATTATAGATAGATAAGCTGCGCCCTGCGGTTTCACCAATCCACCCGATCCCGTTGGATTTTCGGGATAAAAAGTAGCCTATGTTACTCCCAATGAATCAATGTATCCTCATATTAAGTTTCATCAAAATCGGTCCAGTAGTTTCAGAACGTATTCGTTGCAAAGAAAACAACAACAAAAATCTTTCCTTTTATAGACTAGCTGTCCCGGCAAACGTTGTTTTGCCATATACAAAAATGGAAAAAAAATAATGTTCGTTTCTCAGATATAACGAATTTATACAAAAAGTTTCATACAAATCTGTTTAGCCGTTTAGGTGGAGTTTGGCAACTAACACCGCGACACGAGAATTTTATATTTAAAGGGATGTAGATTTATGTAATTTATTGATTACTCAGTCAAAATGCTTTTAATAGGTAGGTAGTTTAATTTTTTAGGGTTCCATATCCAAAGGTTGCCTGGGAGAGATCGCTTTTAGCGATAAGGCCACCCATTGTGCCATAGTGTTAGGTTTAATATTGTTTTTGTAACAGTAGTTTATGTTAGAATTAAGGTTTAATGTCTATGATTCCTCTATGGGTAAAGAGTTTATCTATCTATCTGTGTAATGGTAAAAACGGGACTTTATTACTAAGATTCTGTCTGTCTGTCTATCACCAGGCTGTATCTCATGAACCGTGATAGCTAGACAGTTTAAATTTTCACAGATGATGAATTTCTGTTGCCGCTATAAAATACTAAAAACAGATAATGGTACTTGGCCAGTTTTTTAAAACATGTTTAGAACCTATAGTGTGCCTATAGTTCAGTTGGCTTAGTGATTGTCACAGCCCCATAGATTTAATTCAAAACTGCAAGTCTAGAGAGCAAAGAGTGCCTTTGTATTTAACAGTTTATTTTTCAATATTAAAGTGTGATATGGAAACTATAATAAAATCAATCGTAGTGTCGGTTACTGTCATTGCAGCCTATCATTATTACATTACTCAAAATAAATAAACCAAAGACCAACCCCTCCTAACCACAGAGAGAAGAATATCTAATTAACCTTTAAAAAGAAACTGGAGACGCTGTCATCTCCAAATATTGTCAATGGCAATCAAAATTGGATGTCATGTTTAAAAAAACTACAGCGAAAAATTAATTTTTGATATATATTCCCTTATTCAATGTTATAATAGTCCAATTGTTATGGATATAATTCACAAGCCCAAGTTGGTCGAAAAGGATTGAGATGGATAGACGTGAACAACTCAAATTCGTATTATTAGTGATGTCGATGACTTCTTGTGTGGCGTACTCCTATGGTATGTTCACACCTTTCCGAAGAACAAAAACGAAAAGCATGCAGGAATTGCCTAAAGATCACAGAAACGATGGAGGCACAAGTCACAAACGCTTTGCGTCAGTAAGTCAGATACCTAAAGTGGGTACAGTGGATAGAGACTTGCTAAGCCATACAGAACCACAATAAAAGTCGCTTGTAAATAAACATGGTATTAATTAAGTATTATGTGTTGGTCTAACACATTCGAATTTCAGTGTGACCATATGGTGAACTAACTGTTCGTGATAGTTGATTTTACTATTTGTTATAATGTTTACTGAGTTAATAAAAGTTTTGTTAGTACATATCGTTTATGTGAGATGACAAGTGGAATTATGAACTGTGATGTTATAAATAACCTAGACCTGGAATCGTCTAGTCCAGAAGTACGTGGCTTTTTTTTTGGGAGGAGTACCGTGGGTAGAAAGTTCGCTTAAGGTTTTTTTGTTTTTTTTTTTTTCAAATTCGTGTACTGTATGACTTTTCCGATCGATGGGTCGCATGCCCTTAGCGTCGAACGGCTTCCCACGACCTAAATGAGGTCGTCTGTCTATTAAGTCTTTGGAGGCCTATGTTCAGCAATTTACGTCCTGTGGCTGATATGATGAAAGTACGTTTTAAAGATCTTATTCGCGCCTATTTTTGTTTGTTTGTAAGATTTTTTAGTCCCTCATATTTCCCAAACCACTCAATGGATTTCTTTTAATTAAGTTTAAAGAACAAACAGATGGTCCACCTCTTGGGCTGGGACTTGAAGATGGAATAATTTTATGCCTGTAATCTAATAACGTAAATGTATCCCAACTATTCTTTGATTAAAGATTTTACTGTACTCAAAGCTACGAATATAAAAAATGCGAAGGTAATCATCTGTCCGTCTATTAAGTTTCACGTAGGCATCAATCATCATATCAGCCACAGGACGTCCACTGCTGAACATAGGCCTCCCCCAAAGACATCCACTGCGATCAGTCGTATGCCCTCACTTAGTTATAACTTTTCTAGCCTTGAAATGCTAAAACCAGTGCTCATCTTTTATTTTGTGATGAATATGAAAGTTTGCCTGTTTGTTACGTTTTTACGCCTAACCCAATTTAGATGAATTTTGGTATAGAGATAGATAGAACCTTGGAAAAGGACATAAGCCAATCTATACGAATCTAGATCCCGAATTATGCGGAAACACCCGTGGGGCGCAGATAGTAATAAATTACATGATAGTCTAACAATAGGTACCCATTTGCATAAAAAATAATCTCGAATCGACGAACATATGTTTCTGTTATTGGTGTCATTAGTATTTACGCCCACATTCGATAAGTTTACAATGTGATTTTGTTACGGCTGTTTTATTAACTAATCCTAGGGACAGTGAGTAATTTTAATAATAAAAGCTTCGTTAAAAACTTGAAGTAGATTGGACCAAAAAATTACGTTTTCTCATACAAACTTTGCCCCCCTTTTTCACCCCCTAAGGGGTAGAATTTCGGAAAATCCTTTCTTATCGGATGCCGACGTCATACAAAGAACAAACCCTCCAAGTTTCAGGTTTCTACGATCAGCGGTTGAGGCTGTGCGTTGATCTGTCAGTCAGTCATTCAGGACAAAGCATTTTATAAGTATAGATAAATAACGAATATCGCGGGGCACAGCGCCATCTAGCCCTAAGCTAAGCAACTAATATGGTGGCAAATTTTAATTCGTAGACGCAGTTCTCGGATTACATTTATTTTATCAAAGACTAGCAGCGCTCCGCGGTTTCATCCGCGTAACTCCCGATTCCGTGGAAATATCGGGATTAATAGTAGCCTATATTATTGCCAATGAATCAATATATCCTTGTACTAAGTTTCATTAAAATCCGTCCAAAAGTTTCAGAGACAATTCGTTACAAGCAAACAATAAAATCTCATTATAATATTAGTAGATTTTTATCGGATGCCTACGTCATACAAAGAACACACCCTCCAAGTTTCAAGTCTCAACGACCAGAGTTGATCCGTCAGTCAATCATTCAGGACAAAGCATTTTATATGTATTTAGAATTAGTCAAAGTCAGTCACTGTCTCGAAAATGTAGCTATCTATAAAAAAATCGGTCTAGTAGCTAGTAGTTCTAACCATGGATGTAGAAAAAAGATTTCAAACATCCATCTAAAATTAAATGAAGCAGAGATCCAAACTCTTTCGTCTATTAACTTTAGCAGTTTTATTTCGTAGCATAAATTTTTTTTGCTATTAATTAGGGCTTCGCCTTGGCTTCGCACGGCTTGTGCATTTAGCCAGCGTCAAGTTATATTTTGCATTAAATTATGACCCGATTTTTCATAGATCGGGCCTAAAGTGTTTCAAAACAGTCAAAGTCATCATAGTCCGTCAAGTCAGGGGCTATAGTAAAGCGGTGGCAAGTTTACCATAACCTTAATAGGAGATGTGGAGGCAACGAGAAAACTTTATGTTTGACACTGATTTTTACTTTACACTACACTTGTGCACTTTCACAGAACTAAATTGAATTACATTCCACCAGAATTATACAATTCAACTCGAGTTACAACTAAGTTTCATGAAAATAAAACTGCAGCTCGACATGTTGTTAACTCATTCCCGCCAAAACTCTTTCGCCAATATTCTATCAAAAATGCAAACGCAGTGTGTCATCCAAATACACGTGTCAACCATCAGGTAGAATAATATGACACTTACAAATAAATTATATTAACAAATATATATCCTAAAATTATAAACAATGAATATCAAGAAGTTTTTTCAGGCAGCTGTATTTAGTGTATCATATTATTTTTCGTATAGGGTTTTGTCGAAATTTATCGAGAGGCAACGAGGGCCTAGAGCGACTCGTAGAGGTGATATTACATCGAAAAATGTCGCCGGAAAATAAAATAATCAGGTACAAGTTTCGTAAATTTTTCTCTGTATATAATTACATCTCTGCTGAGTAAATAACGACAAAGATAAATAGATCATCATCATATCGGCCACAGGACGTCCACTGCTGAACATAGGCTTCCCCCAAAGAATTCCATAGCGATCGGATAGATAGATACATAACTTTATTTGTACACAAGAAGTAACAGAACACGATATAGTAGAAAGTATAAGTTGCACAAATGGGCGGCCTTATCGCTAAATTTCTTTCAAGTTACCTTTGAATGGAAAAGAACTGATTTAAGGTCGCTGCATACGTAACGGGAAAAACTTCGGACAGGACGGGGACGTGACGTGCATCGTTCATAAAGTGTTCGCTGTCTTTCCGTAACGTGATTATTCTCGTGCCGGACGGAACGTGACGATTTCTTGACATAGTTTCATATAAAAATATCACGTCCCGTCTGGCACGAGAAAAATCACGTCGCGTATGCGACCTTTAGACGCTACGACAATTACGCTGTCGATTATGATAGCTTCAACTCCTGCTTGAGAATCATTACAAAAAAAGGAATCTTCACTGGTTGTGTACAAACGATATATATAAGAGTTACGGACCAATATCAGTTGCAACACAATGTTACTAGAACAAGCGAAAAATTTACCGTATCTTCAAAGATTTAAATATATTACTCTACATTTTAACAAAGACTTTAAATTTGCCTAAATTGTTCCATCTTTTCCTTCCAGAGGCAGGTATTCAAGGTTTGTGGTGGTGGCGGAATGTGGTAATTTGGTGAAGTGAACAAAGAACAGAACAGAACAGAACGTCGTCGTTCGAATCGGCACCATCACAAATAGCACACATTAGTATTTTCTATTAAATTCCTTTTTATAAATCTTGAGTTTTAATTTTAAAATCGCACAAGTAGGATCAGTACTTTTAATCCAAAGCCTATAATTTGAAATGATTAAATACAGAAGGATCTGGTTGTAAGTGCAGCTCACATAGTAATTATCACAGATCACTATACAGGGTTATTGGTAATTATACTAGCAACCCGTTGAGGACTTCTGTGCACATAAACAAACAACTTTTGTTCTACGACTTTTTTAAATTCGAACATTTTTTTGAAAATTTTGAGGTTAGGTTTACCTTAAAATCAGCTGTTCCTTACACGGAGAGGTCATTAACCTTAAAATTTTACTATTAATTTTTTGATTTTTATCTACTGTTCTTAGTATGAATGACCTTTGTTTTAAAAAATCTGCTATTTTTCGAATTTACATAACCTCAAAATTTTCCTATTTTTTTTTCGAGTTTCTAAAAGTCGTAGAACAAAAGTTGTTTGTTACGGTGCACAGAAGTAGCCCTCAACGGCTTGCTAGTATAATTACCAATAACCCTGTAATAGTTTTCTTTGGCAGCACACATAGAGGAATAAAAGGTCGAAGGCAGCACA
This sequence comes from Idaea straminata, assembly GCA_951213275.1. Taxonomy (NCBI): domain Eukaryota; kingdom Metazoa; phylum Arthropoda; class Insecta; order Lepidoptera; family Geometridae; genus Idaea; species Idaea straminata. Next base: position 4,646,721 of record OX577862.1, read on the forward strand.
CCCTGAACCACATGAGTAAGGAATAGAACTGAACCGCAAGAAAAGTGCTAATTCAGTTGATCTAAACTTTTTTTATCCTTCTGTCAAGTCAATTTTCTATCAAAAATGCAAAAGCAATGTCATGACATATCACATCAATAAATCAAAGACTTTTGCTATAAATAAATCACAAAATATTCAAAAGACTAATGAACAACAGAAATAATTATGAACGTTAAGAAATTTATTCAAGATACAGCTGTATTCAGTGCTTCATTCTACATTTCATATAAAGCGATGTCAAAATTTATTGAGTGGAATCGAGCAACTAAAACAGGAACACGGAGAGCTGATATTATATCATTGAAAAGTGTGACTGGGAAATAAATGATCAGGTAATACAGGGTTTTTTGAGACTATCTCGATATTGGGATTCTTATTCTTCTTCTTCTCCTTCTCGTATAGTGGTGTGGCATACCTATTGTTAAAGTTTTCAGATCGCCCTAAGGCCTCTAACTTGACCTAACGACTGCTACTAGAGGTAGCAACCAGGACCAACGGTTTAACGTGCCTTCCGAAGCACAGAGGGGCTCACAAAAACACATTTTTGCCACACTGTTAATTGGTCACCCATCAAAGTAATGACCGCGCTAGGCGTCACCCGTAAACGATCAGCGAGCGTCGCTTAGCTTTGAGGCTCCTGAAGTGGTGTGGCTCACTCTGAATATTGAGATACAAATGGGGGATAGCATCTGAGGGATACCCCATTACTTATTTTTTTTTAGGGTTCTACTGTTCGTCTATCTGTCAGTATCTCATGGACCGTGGTAGCTATACAGTTAAAATTTTCACAGATGGTCTATTTCTGTTGCCGCTATAACAACAAATACTAAAAACAGAATATTCCCAAACCATTTGTGCGTGGGTCCGACTCGCACTTGGCAGGTTTTTCTCTGATCAACCCACAAAAATAGTAGTCTAGTACCGTATGGATCAACCTATTGTCTATTACCGTATTCACATCCTACAATTAAAGCTGAATCAGTTTTTTTCCATCCAAAAGTTGCCTGGAAGAAATCGCTTTCAGCAATAAGGCCGCCCATTTGTGCAACTTATACTTTCTAGCTATTACTTTACTTTGTGTATATCGTGTTCTGTTTCTTCCTGTGTTGTACGAATAAAGTTATCTATCTATTATGTCCATAGAAACACCGAAATAGTATTAAAACGTTTATTGAGCTAAGGAGCAACACAAATCACCATTTTGGATTCTATCAACTACCTTCAATAATCTACCCTCTAGTAATAATCTTATTAGTCAATAAGAGTACATAGTTGGTTAACTAAATAGATACATAACATACCTTTCCCCCAAGTATGAATTATATTATACACATCAAAATAAAGTCTTACTAAATACAAAATAAACTTATACATCAAAACAATCATTTGACATAGGTACATAATCTAAATAATCTAAATTAGGTCTAACATAAGGAGTCTTATCATGTAAATGCGATTTGTTTTTAATTTTACCCCCAGAAAACCCAGGCTCTGGCTCCACCGGTATTCCTAACATTTCCGCCCATTTATCAGCACTAGGAATCTCAATAATATCCTGCTCAACCATCGCTTCCTGACTAGTACCATCTTCCACTCTCTCTTCCCTACCTTCTCCCTCCTGCTCCGGATCTACCTGTTCTGATTGTGGTTCTGAATTTGGATGTCCCTGTCTAAACAACTGATCAATGTGCCTACTAACTACAGTCCCTTCTGTCGTGCCCACTGAGTAACTAGATGGTCCCTCTCTATCTACTATTGTACCTGGCAACCAACGGGGACCACTACTGAAGTTCCTATACATGACTCTCTGTCCTATATCTGACTGCCTACATTTTACTTGAGCATTTCGAGTTACTTGTTCTTCTCTCAAAATACGACTATGATTATCAGGATGGATCGTATCTAATAAGGTACGTAGGCGTCTATTCATAAGCAATTCTGCAGGACTCTTGTTAGTAGCCGAACATGGTGTAGTACGAAGACCCAAAAGCATAAGAGGAAGTTTAACATCCCACGATATGTCTTTCATTTTACGTAGCTTATCTTTTACAGTTTGGACCATTCTTTCAGCCAATCCATTAGTGGATGGATGGTATGGAGCTGTCGTGAGATGACGAATATTATTAGAGTCCAGAAATTGTTTCATCTCTGAAGAAACAAACGGCGTACCATTGTCAGAAACCATTGTCTCACAAAGCCCATGAGTGGCGAATAACATTCTAAGATGCCTAATCACCGTTGCAGATGTCATATTATTAACTATTATTACCTCCGGCCATCGCGAGTAAGCATCTACAACGATTAAAAAAATGTTATTCTGAAAAGGGCCCGCAAAATCAACGTTGATACGTGACCAAGGCTTAGAAGGTGTTATCCACTCATAAGTCGTTTTTGGAGGCATATGTCTGTTCTCTAAACAATGCTCACAACTCTGTACCATAGTCTCAATATCACTATTTAACTCTGGCCACCAAACGTAACTTCTAGCCAGTGCTTTTGTATGAACGATACCATTGTGCGTTTTATGCAAAGCTCGCATTACGGTATCACGCAACGCAGGTGGTACCACTACACGATTACCCAACAGAATGCAGTCTTCGCATAGCGATAACTCCGTACGATGCAACCAATATGGGCGTATCTGGTCATCAGTTACCTTAGGTGGCCAACCAGACAATATATAACGACTGACACGAGACAAAACTGTGTCTCGTTTAGAAGCCATTGCTATCTGTTCAGAATTTATAGGAAAATCCTGAGGTGTCTCAGACATCAACAAAATGTCATGCAATTGAGACTCAGGTTGCTCAGGGACCGGTTGAGGCCACCGGCTTAACCCGTCCGCATGACCAATTTGTGTCCCTGGTTTATAAGCTATTTGATAGTCAAGAGAGGCCAGTACTAAGGCTATTCTAGTAAGACGAGGTGACAAAACGTTAGGAATAGGTCTGTTAGGATCAAAAATGCCTAATAAGGGTTTATGATCGGTGATTATTTTAAAAACTCTACCCATCAAATAGTTATGAAATTTTTTGACACCGAACAAAATAGCAGTTGCCTCTTTATCTAGTTGAGAGTAACGTCGCTCGTGAGAGTGAAGTGTCCGGGAGCCCATGGCTATCGGACGCTCTGTGCCATCATCCATAATGTGAGAGAGGACAGCACCGACACCAAAATCGGAGCTGTCACAGGTTAACACTAAAGGTCTGTTTAAGTCGTAATGAACGAGAGTTAACTCAGATGACAAGAGTCGTTTAGCAGTATCGAAACTATTCTGTTCAGCCTCTGTCCATTTCCAGTCATGTGACTTATCGAGCAGTCTATGTAGTGGCTCGAACACAGTGGCCTTTTGTGGTATGAATCTTTCGTAAAAATTATACAAACCCAAAAATGCTTGAAGCTGTTGGACGTTTGCCGGCTCTGGCGTTTTATGTATAGACTCGACCTTACTCTGTGCAGGGTGTATGCCATCTCTATCAATAATAAAACCTAAAAATTCAACACGCTGTTTTGCAAACTTGCACTTACTTTCATTTAGACGCAAACCAGCCTTTTCTATTCGCTCGAGGACGGTATCCAGACGCTCCGTCATCTCCGCTAGGGTGCGCCCGCTCACGATGACGTCATCGATCAGCACGGCGACTCCGGCCACGCCCGCCAGCAACGCTGTCATTAGTCGTTGAAAAATACCCGGGCATGCCTTTACACCAAATGCTAATCTATGCACAGTAAAAAGCCCTTTACAAGTATTTAAGGTTAAAAGACGTGCTGTATCATCTGAAACGACCACTTGTGTGTACGCTCGGTCTAAATCGAGAGTCGTATAAAATTGACCCCCGGCGACAGCAGCGAACACTTCACTAGCAGTCGGCATCGGGTAAGTATCGGACTCTGTAGCTCGATTCACTGTACTGCGGTAATCCCCACACAGGCGTATATCACCATTCTTCTTAACGATAGGCACTACTGGAGTCGCCCACTCTGAAAAAGATACAGGTTGTAATACACCTTCATTGACCATTCGGTCGATTTCTCTTTCAACTCGCGCCTTAATAGCAAACGGAACGGACCGAGCCTTTAAAAACTTAGGTGATGCATCAGGTTTCAATTGTATATTAACAGGGTCCCCTCGATATGTCCCTAATTCGGCCCTAAATACTTCTCTATACTTAGCTAATACAAAATCTACACCGGACATATCAATATCAGAAATCAAATTAATATTAGTTAACGAAATGCCAAGAGCCCCAAACCAATTTCGCCCTAAAAGATTAGGGCCCTTCCCATTAGCTATAACTAAATCTAATTTACACTCAATGTCTCTAAATTTAACTAAAATTGAAGTCTGTCCAATGACTGCAACCGGTGCACTATTCCAAGTGCACAGTCGATTATGTAGACGTCTGAGCGGCGCCTCGGATTGAAGCTGCCTCCAAGTATGCAGGTTGACGATGGAGAAGGCTGCGCCCGAGTCCACTTCCATCATTACCGGAACGCCCTCTAGGAGCACCTTCACACAATACGCCGGCACACGCACAATATTGCTCTCCAAAGTATAAATTCCGTTCATAAAAAACTCATCATCGCTTTCTTCGTTAGCATAATTCACTTTATTAGCACTGTTTTTCCTCTTTGCAGCGCATATTTTTTCAATATGCCCCTTCTTCTTACAATAGTGACATACTACATTAGCAAAACGGCATTCGCCCCCGTGTCGCTCCCCGCACCGATAACACAGCCGATAGCTTGACTTCGTAGTGACTGCGTTGACATCCATCGGTTCACCGGCTGATACAGCAGACGACACTGCCTGGTATGACGTAACAGGCCCCGCGACACTCGCGGTCTGGATCATTCGAACGTCATTCCCCGCGGCCTCGGACGAAATCATGGAATCCACGACATCTTTGTATTGTAGATTGTCACTCTTTAGTAATTCATACTGTAACTTCTGATTACGCATGCCACAAACGAGCCTATCTCGTAACATACGTTCCAAATTTGAAAAATTGCAACCATAACTAAGCTTCCGTAACTCGGCAATATAGTCAGCCGCCGATTCACCGGGTCGTTGATCTCTTTTATAAAATTTGAACGAAGTTGCTATTTCATTTGGTTTTGGACTGTAATGATTCGTTAAAATCACAACAATTTCACTAAAAGTCACTTCACTTGATTTTCTCGGCGTAATTAACGCAAGAAGAGTTTCAAACACTTGATTGCCACAAACTGTGTAAAAATTAGCCCTTTTTGCCGAATCTTCTTCGACACCATTTGCTTCAAAACAATAGTTGAGTCTATCAATGTACGCGTCCCATATATCGACCTTCACGTCGAATTGATGAAAGTTCACTGCTTTTAGCGACATTATCTCGTTACAAACACTTTCCACTATAGTAATTTAACCAAGTCGCCAATATTATGTCCATAGAAACACCGAAATAGTATTAAAACGTTTATTGAGCTAAGGAGCAACACAAATCACCATTTTGGATTCTATCAACTACCTTCAATAATCTACCCTCTAGTAATAATCTTATTAGTCAATAAGAGTACATAGTTGGTTAACTAAATAGATACATAACACTATCTATCTATTGACAAGTTGTTTCTTACCTTTTTCCGTCGTTTCCTTCCAGGGAATGTATTCAAGGGTTGCGGTGGCGGCGGAATGTGGTAGAAATACGGCGGAGTGAAAAGCACATCCTCCATCGAGGCCACAGGAGTCGGCACCATCGATCTCACTGTCCCATACAGGCTCCTATTCCGTACCTGATTCCCGTACATATTGATCATCACACCGACACACTACACCCACGAAACCAAAACACAGGCAGCTGAGTAGACGTTATTTTTTAAATAAAAAAAAATAAGCCACTTTTATTCTAAGCCAGTTTCTTTTCATACAATGTAATCCTAAAACAACAATATGTTTTTAATATTTAATTTTAGAACAACATTTTTTATCGCGCGAGTGGCCAGTGTTATTGTCGCTTTGAAATGCGTATTCGCGCGTTCGGAGAGATGCAATCGTGTTCGAATTATAACTAATTATCATAGTTTATTTGCTTTTTCCAATAGGGTACGTGGAGCGAGACGTTATCGACATTGCTGGCTATGTACTTAGTTTAAAATGAGAGAAAAACATGCAAACACGCATGCGAGAGCCGTTACACATCAATGAATTTAAAAAGTTCTCATTATGTATTTAAAAAGAATCTTACGTGATATATAACTGTATAAGTTGTGGAGTAGTATGCTGCAAACTGAAACTGTATTCTAGTTTCAATGAAATGATTCACTTTATTATTGACATTGCTCTTGAATTCAACGACTCTAGCACTCACAATGCGATGTCAATCAACTTGTAAGTAAAGTTTACGAATAATAATATTTAGACATAGACCCCCTTATTCCAAAACGAGGTTTAAGGATACTCCGCGATGTGGATTTAGACCTTAGATTTAGATACAGATTTACTCGTGAACTATAGTCTAAACACTATGCCTATATAATCTATAGGGATAGTTTTTAGACTATAGTTCCCTATATAATCTTTAGGGATAGTATTTAGACTATAGTTCCCTATATAATGTATAGGGATAGTGTTAAGACTATAGTTCACGAGCAAATCTGTGTCTAAATCTAAGGTTTAAATCCACATCTCGGACTATCCTTAAACCTCGTTTTGGAATAAGGGGGATAAAGTTTAGGAGATAGTTCTTGCTTTGGAAAAATGTTTTCCATTCCAAAATCATTATTTTTTCGAATGCGTTCTTACGTACGTAGATGTAAATGTTTATTCATCAAGATTATCTCAATGCAGCTAATTAGTTCTCAATTTGTTTTTAACGTTCCACACTCAAAGGGTAAAAACGAGACCATATTACTATGACTTCACTGTCCGTCAGTCCGATTATCTGCCTGTCTGTCACCAGGCTGTATATCATTAACCGTGATAGCTAGACACAGACCCCCTTATTCCAAAACGAGGTTTAAGGATAGTCCGAGACGTGGATTTAAAGCTTAAATTTAAACACAGATTTACTCTTGAACTATAGTGTAAACACTATCCCTATAGATTATATAGGAAACTATAGTCTAAACACTATCCCTATAGATTATATAGGGAACTATAGTCTAAGCACTATCCCTATAGATTATATAGGGAACTATAGTCTAAGCACTATCCCAATAGATTATATAAGGAACTATAGTCTAAGCACTATCCCAATAGATTATATAGGGAACTATAGTCTAAGCACTATCCCTATAGATTATATAGGGATAGTGTTTAAACTATAGTTCAAGACTAAATACGTTTCTAAATCTAAGGTTTAAAACCACATCTCGGACTATCCTTAAACCTCTTTTGGAAAAAGGGGGAGACAGTTGAAATTTACACAGATTTATTTTGCCGTTTTATCAAAAATTCTTACTAAAAACAGAAAAAAAATATAAGTGGGGTCGCATACAACATTGTACGGAACCCTTATAGCGCGAGTACGACAGGCACTTGGCCGGATTTTTTGTTAGATACCAAATCAAGTAAGATACAAACGTGCTTTTGAGATTATTCTGCTGAGCACAAATACCAATATTCACGAGAAATTCATCAGTTCAACACTTCCTTGAGGTTAAGATGAAAGTGTACCGGGCGCTCTCTCCATACAAACGTAGTCGACTGTTTTCTGACACCATTATGACACCATTATCCAGGGACTGTTTTCTACCTGGATAATGGTAGCCTACAGCCTTCCTCGATGAATGGACTATCCAACACAAAAATATTTTATCAATTCGAACCAGTAGTTCCTTGATTGGCGCGTTCAAACAAACAATTATTAGTATAAATTACAACTTTAACAAAAGCTAAAACCTTTGTTGATGCGACCTCTTTGTGCCTCTATGCGATATTATGATATTATGGAGCTTTTATAAAGGTATGTAGCGCCATCTCTGAACATAAGCTAAAAGCACGACGCAAACTATAGTAATATTTTACAAGTTTGTTATTTATTCACTTTACTTTCTACAACAGTTAATAGTTCTATTATTTTCTCTAAGAGTTTAATAGAAAGTGATGGCGTTCAAATTCTTAATTTCACAATAGAATTGATAAAAACTTGAGAGGTGTCAAGGGACACCCGGATGAAACAAAGTTTCTTTCGATTAATTCGTGATTTTTTTTAAATTAAATCAAAAAGTGTCGTTACTACTTTTGGTCTTAATTTTTTCTGTCTAGCCTCCTTTCGCAACGCGCCATAAGGAACTTCGTTCCAATATTTCTATGGTCCCCACTTATTCAATATTCGACCAGAAATCAAACTTATGAAATAAATCAGCACCAAATTTTTTCTACGTCAATGTGCAGCACTTAGTTCCTCTATGGCAGCACTCATAGAGGAATCATAGACCAGCACTTCAGTTTATTCTTTTGTCACATTCAAAAAGATTCTTATCATTGTCATAGAGAAACAGAACATTTTTCTGACATTCTCCGCTATGTTTTTCTGTATTTCATTTATTGTCAAAAATGGCTGATAATGACTTAATTAGATAGTTAGTTTATTTTAGTTTTCTACAACAGCTACGGCTTTACCATCCACAAAAATAACCCAATAAAAGAAACAATGTCTGCAGGCAGTTTGGCACGAACTCTTTTCACACTGATTTTCAACAAAGTACACTGTGAAGATGCTCATGGTTTCGGACCTGATAATGGATTTGGTGCAAGTTACGTATGGGCTGGCTCTTTAGAGTCCGGGCTACAGATTGCCGAGAACCATAAAAAGCCAGTAATGCTGATCATTCATAAATCCTGGTGTTCAGCGTGTAAGAACTTGAAACCGAAGTTTGCGGCATCAATGGAGATACAGAATTTGAGCAAGCACTTCGTCATGGTGAATTTAGGGGATGAGGATGAACCTAAAAGCATAGTTTTTGCGCCTGATGGAAATTACATACCTCGGTAAGGCCAAGGAATAGGTCATTGGGATGATATACTGAACATTTAAAATACATCATTGGTCAATTTGTGAGATTAAAATATCTGTCAGAGTAAAAAATGAAAAACAATGTCAATAATATTTTAAATTCAATAGCACTTGCACCGTGTAAAAACCCTTTTCAATCCACCAACACTGTGCGGTTTCATTCCACCCTCGTAAATCCGCATTACATACTTCCAAGGGTTCAATGTCGGCTCAAAGTTTCATAAAAATCGGTCCAGTAGTTTCACAGCCTATTCTTTACGAACTGTAATCCAAAAATTATATATTTGGTTTGTAGAATTTTATTCCTATCTCCAAACGGAATGGTGGATTACGAAGTAACAAATGATGAAGGTAGTCATCATCACAGATATTTCTACAGCAGACCCGAACAAATAGCAAAAGCTATGAAAAAAGTTATTAAAAAATATGAACTCGAAGAATTTGATGTTTAAAATTTGAAGATTAATATGTGAGTATAATGTTTACACGATTTCTTAGATTTTTTAAGAAGCACGGCCTAAAAAAATTAAATAATATGTGAGTATTTGCTTACGTAAGTATATGACTTAGGTAGACCTAAAGGCAGCCAAGAAGATAGTACCCTTTTCAAGTAAGTAATCAATAAATTGAAAGAGCGAGTGTAATTTTCTTGTCAATAAAAGTTTTAAATGTTTGTTCGCACTTGGCCGGAATCGCAAAAGTTTGGATTCTTTATTCGCCGTGCAGTATGACAGATGACTAATTCACCTTTTAAACAAAAAAAAACAATCGGTTCATCCGTTCGGGAGATACGATGCCACACACTATAGACCCCGTCGTTTTTGCAAAACTTGTTAAAAACAAAACTTGCAATAGCGACATCTCTGAATACCAAGCGGAACTACAACGCTAGAACGTTACCCATAAACAGTCAAATGGTTCCGCCGTTCAGTTTACGATTAAAGCAGACAGATGGAGCCGTAAGTCTGTCAAAAAAAAAACGTCAAACTATTCTTTTTTTTATGTCAAAACAAATTGGCTGACGATGAAGAAGATAAAATTAAATATGTTTGTGTTTTTACCATGATTTTAACCCAAAGCTTCGGCTAATCAACCTCCAACAAGAAAACTATGTCAGGTCGTAACATCGCAAGAGCCTTCCTCGGTTTGGTGCTAAACAAAATTCGAAGTTCAATCTTAGCGTCGAGTCAAGACAATGGTTTCGGGAATAACTACGTATGGGCTGGCTCTTTAGAGTCCGGGTTGAAGATAGCCACTACGCACAAGAAACCAATGATGGTTATCATTCACAAGTCTTACTGCAAAGCCTGTATGAGATTGAAACCTAAAGTTGCTTCCTCGCCAGAGATACTTACACTGAGTAAACATTTCGTTATGGTAAATTTGTCTGACGACGAGGAGCCGCAAGATTCTGTTTATGCGCCAGATGGAAACTACATACCTCGGTAGGGTTTTCCTTTCTATATCTATACTTCTACCCTGATATTATGAAGAGGATAGATGTTTTGTTTTTCGTTTGTTTGCAACGATTAGGCTCGCAAACTACTGGACCGATTTCGATGAAACTTGGTATGAGGATACATTCATTCATCATTCATCATAGGCTACTTTATCCCGATATTCCCACGGGATCGCGAGTTACGCAGGTGAAATCGCGGAGCGCTGCTAGTATTTAGATAAATAACATACTTCGCCGAAGTCTATATGAATTAATAGAAGTTAAAGAGTTGAGTTCATCAAATACCAGCAGCGCCTTGCGGTTTCACCCGCATAAGATCCGTTCCCATGGGAATATCGGTGTAAAAAGTAGCTTATGTTACTTTCAATTATCAATGTATCCTCATACCAAGTTTTATCAATATTGGTGTAGTCGTTTCGGAATCGATTCGTTCCAAACTAAGCAAAAAGTCTTTTAGATTAAGTGTTTTGAGATCCTGCTGTTGATTTCAGCATATTTAGATATATTTTTACTAGATACCTATCAATTTACGAAAGGAAAGAAGAATAGGTTCCTACATTTTTTTCCTTTAGATAAAAGTAAATCATACGTACCCAACTTTACCTACTCTAATAGTGAAGGAAAAATTTTTCTTATGTCCCGATTCTATAAATACGTGCAGTAACGGTAAAGGAAAACCATAATAATCTTAATATATAAAAGGAAAACGTGACTAACTGATCAACGCACAGCTCAGATCATTATGATATAGCTATCCTCAACTTAGGTATTTTCCGGAATTTACCAGACATGTCCGGTAATATAGGTCTTTGTCCGGAATGCGGGAGGAATCCTAAACAGTCCGGAATTTAAACAATTTAAGTCAAAAGCGAAAAAAAAATTAAAGAATTCAAATATTTTTATCACTAAAATTTGATTCGGTCATTCACTTGCACGATTTCATCGAATGTCCGGAATTTGCTCCGGAATTTAGATTTTTTTATCCGACTGATTGAACCCTATCCTCAACCCCTACAAGGACAAATTTATGCCAATCTAGTCAATTCAATAACTTGGCTTCTTGACGATGATCTAACTATATGTCAGTCTGGTTAGACTGACATATAGTTAGATCATCGTCAATATATCATCCAATATATGCTTAGGAACTACAGCGGTTTTACTACATTTCAGTCTAGTCAATCCAATAACATGCCTAGAAACTACAGCAGTTTAACTATATGCCAGTCTAGTCAATCCAATAACATGCCTAGGCACTACAGGGGTCTTACTATATCAAGCTAGTCGATCCAATAACATGCCTAGAAACTACAGCGGTTTTACTATATGCCAGTCTAGTCAATCCAATAACATGCCTAGGCACTACAGGGGTCTTACTATATCAAGCTAGTCGATCTAATAATATGCCTAGAAACTACAGCGGTTTTACTATATGCCAGTCTAGTCAACCCAATAACATGCCTAGGCACTACAGGGGTCTTACTATATCAGTCTAGTCGATCCAATAATATGCCTAGAAACTACAGCGGTTTTACTATATGCCAGTCTAGTCAATCCAATAACATGCCTAGGCACTACAGGGGTCTTACTATATCAAGCTAGTCGATCCAATAACATGCCTAGAAACTACAGCGGTTTAACTATATGCCAGTCTAGTCAATCCAATAACATGCCTAGGCACTACAGGGGTCTTACTATATCAAGCTAGTCGATCCAATAACATGCCTAGAAACTACAGCGGTTTACCTATATGCCAGTCAAGTCAATCCAATAATATGCCTAGAAATTACAGCAGTTTTACTATATGCCAGTCTAGTCAATCTAATAACATGCCTAGGCACTACAGGGGTCTTACTATATCAAGCTAGTCGATCCAATAACATGCCTAGAAACTACAGCGGTTTACCTATATGCCAGTCAAGTCAATCCAATAATATGCCTAGAAACTACAGCGGTTTTACTATATGCCAGTCTAGTCAATCTAATAACATGCCTAGGCACTACAGGGGTCTTACTATATCAGTCTAGTCGATCCAATAACATGCCTAGAAACTACAGTGGTCTTATTGTATGTCAGTCTAGTCAATCCAATAACATACCTAGGAACTAAAGCGGTCTAATTATATGCCAGTGTAGTCAATCAAAAAACATGTCTAGGAACTACAGCAATCTAACTATATGCAGATCTGGTCAATCCAATAACATGCCTAGAAACTACAGCGGTCTAACTTATGCCAGTCTTGTCAATCCAATAACATAACTAAGAACTACAGCGGTATAACTCTCGAATGTTTCAGACTGTTTTTCGTAGCACCAGATGGCCAAGTAGACCATGGCATATACAACGAAGATACGAACTCAAATCACAAGTTCTTTTACAACCAACCGGAACAGATAGCCAAATCTATGATGAAAGCCATTAAGAAGTATGCCTAAACTGTCAACACTAACATCTTTATTTGGTAAGGATGCAACATCTCTTTGTAATTTTTAGTTTTGAGCCAAATCTATGATGAAAGTCATAAAGAAGTATGCACAAACTGTCAACATCTTTATTTGGTAAGGATGCAACATCTCTTTGTAATTTTTAGTTTTGAGCCAAATCTATGATGAAAGTCATAAAGAAGTACGCACAAACTGTCAACATCTTTATTTGGTAAGGATGCAACATCTCTTTGTAATTTTTAGTTTTGAGCCAAATCTATGATGAAAGTCATAAAGAAGTATGCACAAACTGTCAACATCTTTATTTGGTAAGGATGCGGAGAATCAGTAGGATTTTTGTAACTTTTAGATATTAGCTAAATCTATGATGAAAGTCATAAAGAAGTATGCATAAACTGTCAGCACTAAAATCTTTATTTGGTGAGAATGCGGAGGATCTTTTTGTAATTTTTAGATATTGGCTAAATCTATGATGAAAGCCATTAAGAAGTATGCCTACACTGTCAACACTAACATCTTTATGTCGCCCCGCGATTTGTGGGAATATTGGTAAGAAAGTAGGTTATATGTTTATCCAGGTTTCTAGCTATCTACATACCGAGTTTGGTAGTGAAAATAACCTTTGAAATAATATTATTTGGTTTCAGTAACTGTGATAACGTCTGAAGAATAGCTCCCGTCAGTCAATAAATCAATAGAATCGAAGTTTTAGTGTTTAATTTCATGTTTTAATGGGCCTCAAACAGTAGTAATAGGTAAGTGTGTAATAAATTGGATAGTTTCTAATTGTAGCAACCAAATCTGCTGGATCCTCGCGAATCAAAAAGGAAATTCGTATCCGGTTTTTGGAAAGAAGTTCCTTATCGCGCGTTGCGAAAGGGGCTAGACGGAAAAAATTAAGACCAAAAGTTGTAACGACACTTTTTGATTTTATTACAATTTCTTCACTAATTAATCGAAAGAAACTTCGTTCTATCCTGGTGTCCCTTGACACCTATCAAGTTTTTTTTGTCTTTTACATCAATAATCAAGGAGCAATCTCCTGGTAGGTTTTAGCAGCGGCTTGTTACCACCTATCGGCCTAAGTCGTATCGCTAAGCGGACTTGTCCGTGTTCCGATACGTAAGCCGGTACAGCCACAATTAAACAAGTCAGAAGTTTGTTTGACTGCCTTCTTCCTACCTTCACTCGCATCTCTCTTAGGTACTGTTTATTTGGAGGCCTTGAGTCACCAGCGTAGGTGTCTTCGAGGAAAGCGTGCTACATCTTAGACCCCATCGTCACTTACCATCGTGTGAGATAGTGGACAAACGATAACCTATTTAATAATTAAAATCTGCTGGATTTACGCAAACGTGCAAATATGGGGAAGGTAATTCTGGGTTAGTATCAAAGGGTCTAATACGCAAGTCGTCTTATGCGGCAACTTGTCTTAAAATCATGTGGACTAATTTGCAACTAGTCTTCGATATCCGGTTTCTTTGTCTATTTATATCGCACATCAATAATCTTAATAACTCACGATCCTGTTGGGATATCAGGATAAAAAGTAGCCTAAGTTACTTCCAATGAATCGAATGTATCCTCATACCAAGTTTCATTAAAATTGGTCCAATAGTTTAGAATAGAATATACATTTATTAGAAGAGCACACGGACAAGAAAATAGTAAACAAATATAAAATAGGTACATAATAACAAAACAAAAAATAAATAAAAATAAAACAGATAGAGTTACAAAAACAAAGAATTAGAAAGAAAAAAAATTGCGGGATGCCGTGTGCTAGCCTAAAAGGACCGACCTCATCTGAAATGCTCCAGCAAACTACAGCTGATCTTCCGGCCAGGCCCAGGGCAATTTCAGAGCCTATTCAATGCAGACAAACACTCAAATCTTTCTAAATATGGATCAATAATCCCAATATGATAGAGAAATAAGGGTACTTACATCTTCAACCACCGGCTCGACGTACATCTCCAGCGTGTTGTTGAGAGGTGGTAGTTGCATCGGAAGAGGTGATGCTGCGACGGAGGAACGGCGGGATATGCTGTTGCAGGAACATTGCGATACGGACCGACGGGATCGGGGAGATTCTCTGTAACAAGCAAACGTATTTTATAAATATGTGGGAGATTAGTTTCTCTTACGGTTTTTCATTTCAGGTTTTCATAACGCGTTACATTCCCCCGCAAACCAACCAAAAAAAAGAAAGAAAAAAATTAAAATTAGATTAAAATTAAGAAGACTCATTAAGGGTGGTGTTGGCCTAGTAGTAGATACCTCGAATTGAATTCCGAAGGTCGTGGGTTCGAATTCCGGCCGGCCTAATGTGAATTCCGGTGTACTAATGGATTTTTTTCAAGTGAAATTTATGTGCGCTATTTGAAATTGCTCTTATGGTGAAGGAAAACATCGTGATGAACCTCGCGGTTTTGTTGGCTCCAGACGTATTGACAAGTTTTTTTCCTCTGGTCACGGTCCACAGAGGGCACAATAAATGTTAGGCAAGCCTACTCCATCCTCATGCAAAAGGACCCATTAAAGAGGTCTAGTTGCGGAAAACAGCCCGTAATGCAAGTACAAACTAGTGTACAAGAGCGGTGTTGGCTTAGTGGTAGATACACTTGACTTTCATTCTGAAGGTCGTGGGTTCGAATCCCGGCCGGCCGTGCACCAATGTATTTTTTATGTGCGCTAATTGACATTGCTCTTGTGAAGGAAAACATCGTGATGAAACCCGCGGCATGGTTAACTCCAGAGGTATTGACAAGTTCTCTCCTCTGGAAATGGTCGACTAGGCTGAGACGGTAGTAGGTGCTGGGCAAGCCTACTCCATCCTCACGCAAAAACAACCCAATTAAAAAGGGTCTAATTGCGGAAAACAGCCCGTTCAAGTACAAGTACAAGCTACACTAATTATTTATTTCTCTTCCAAAATCGGGTGCGCCAGTCACCAGCACATCGTAGACGAGCTAAACATCAAGCCGCGTCATCGCCTATACTATAGGTAGCCAGAAATGGTCACTGTTCCCGATATCGGTCAAGGTGACATAATAATTAGACTCAGACGGAGCCATTCATTTAAAAATGTAATATCTCTTTGGTTTATATTTAATTTGGTGGCTGATAAATTGTTAAATAAATAAATAAAGATTGCAGGACATTCCACACATCGCCATCTAGCCCCAAGCTAAGTAACTAGACTTGTGTTATGGGTGCCAGACAACGGAAAATACTACTTAAATATTTTTCTTTTGTAAATATATACTTATAACTAGCTGCGCTACGCGGTTTCACACGCGTCACTCCCGATCCCGTGGGAATATCAAAATAAAAAGTAGCCTATAGCCTTCCTCGATAAATGGACTATCCAACACAAAAAAAATTCAAATCGAACCAGTAGTTCCTGAGATTAGCGCGTTCAAACAAACAAACAAACTCTTCAGCTTTATAATATTAGTATAGATACATAGAAACAACCAGACCACAGACATATAGCTAAGCATAAATACTTGTCTGAGGCGGGAATCGAACCCTGTCTTTGGCAGTCCGGCATGGTGACCATTGTAACAACTGGGTCGTCAACTGTGTTGTATCTATACTTAGCGGGAACACCAGCCCCCTTAGACAAGACTGCTTTCTATTAGCGATATCGCCAATCGATAGATTAAAGCCGTTGGTCCCGGTTGCTACTTCTAGTAGCAGTCGTTAGGTCAAGTTAGATGCCTTATAGGGCGATCTGAAAACTTTAACAGTAGGTGAGCCGCACCACTATAAGAGAAGAAGAAGAAGAGTTTTTAGCATGTTTCTATCTCCCGGCCTCCCGTTATCTACAGTCATGAAACTGATGAAGAGGTTTGCAGTAAGATCAAACTAAAGTTCGCAGTAACAAGATGTCGATTAAACAAGTCTTCGCAGTAGGGTTTTTTCACAGTACAGTTTTTCGATGTAACGTACCATCGCAGTTTTTTTAAATTTTAAATTGCATTGCATTGTGCAAAAATAAAGCATTGCAGTATAGAGATATCGATGACAAGTTTTAGAATAAACGAAATTCGATGATACGGCTTTCGCACTTAGGTAACCCCATGGTAACTGCCATGACCATGCCCCTATGTTTTTTAATCTTAATTTCTATGATAATTAGAAAATGAGAAAAACCAAAACATAGGGCATAGTAAGTCATGATAGTTATAGGTTTTATGGCACAAAAATATTTATGCTAGTGTCATAATCCGGGGAGGAAACAGTCGACTACGTTTGTATGGAGAGAGCGCCGGTACCCTTTCACCTTAAACTCCATACTTACTTGTACTTGTATACAGACTGTTTTCCGCCATTAGACCCTTTTTAATTGGGTCCTTTTTGCGTGAGGATGGAGTAGGCTTGCCCAGCCCCTACTGCCCTCTCAGCTTAGTCGACCATTCCCAGAGGAGAGAACTTGTCAATACTTCTGGAGTCAACTAAGCCGCGGGTTTCATCACGATGTTTTCCTTCACCGCAAGAGCAATGTCAATTAGCGCACATACATTTTTCTTAAGAAAAATACATTGGTGCACGGCCGGCCGGGATTCGAACCCACGACCTTCAGAATGAAAGTCGAGGTACCTACCACTAAGCCAACACTGCTCTCCATAATACCAGAAATGTTGTCAATTCCATATCGCCATAGTTTCAGGGAAATGTTTCGGCAAAGCTCGATTATTCGTAGATAGGTACAAGTTCTTGTACATAAAGCCCTCTTGCCTTAGGCATGTCGATACAATATAATGTTCATCGTAAAAATACTCTTTTACATATCAGTGCCTACAATGTAAATGGAAAAATGTACTAAAACGTTTTTACCCGTTTGTGTCTATATTTTTACTAGAAATTTTCGCTTATTCCCATTTGTTCCTTCTGGCTACGTTCCTTAGAAAGACGCTTGTTTCGAGTCGTTCCTACTTAGCGATGTAACCACTAGGAACGAATTTGAAAAAATCCCAGTCGTTACCAGTGGGAGAAAATGGTACACCCAACATTTTCAATAGTCACCTATTCCCTGTCGTTCCTTGGCAATTCTACTTCATTAAAAGATTTAGTGTTATAAAGCTGATGTACCAGGCACCCATAGATTATAAGAAGCTCTCATTATATTTAGTATTAGCTGCGCCTCGCGGTTAAAGCTGCGTAATTCCCGATCCCGTGGAAATATCAGGACAAAAAGTAGCCTATGTGTTAATCCAGAGTAATTGTTCTCAGTATCCGGGTCTCCAGCTATCTACATAACGCAATCGGTTCAGTAGTTTTTGCGTGAAGGAGTAACAAACAGACTAACCTACACTACTAACACACAATCTTTTACATTTATAATATTAGTAGAAAGTGGGATTTGAAAGATTTTGTGATCACAGTTGCAAAATGACAGAGAACAGCGGGATTAAGTACCAGGTGTTTATAAGTTACTGTAGCTGTTGAGAACCTAAGATGCTAATGGCCGTAACTATTTCTGGTGTTTGCTTCGTAACGTGCGATTTATGCCGTTTGTCCATCCAAACTTAGTTAGTTAAACTTAGCTCACATAATTGGGCTAATTTTTCATACATGTGCGTCCACCGCATACTATGCCAGCTAAGCTACGTAAAACTGCGAGCTAAGCCCAACTAACTTAGTTTTAATTGAGCTAATTTTTCATACATGTGCGTCCACCGCATACTATGCCAGCTTAGCTACGTAAAACTGCGAGCTAAGCCCAACTAACTTAGTTTTAATTGAGCTAATTTTTCATACATGTGCGTCCACCGCATACTATGCCAGCTAAGCTACGTAAAACTGCGAGCTAAGCCCAACTAACTTAGTTTTAATTGAGCTAATTTTTCATACATGTGCGTCCACCGCATACTATGCCAGCTAAGCTACGTAAAACTGCGAGCTAAGCCCAACTAACTTAGTTTTCATTGAGCTAATTTTTCATACATGTGCGTCCACCGCATACTATGCCAGCTAAGCTACGTAAAACTGCGAGCTAAGCCCAGCTAACTTAGTTTTAATTGAGCTAATTTTTATACATGTGCGTCCACCGCATACTATGCCAGCTAAGCTACGTAAAACTGCGAGCTAAGCACAACTAACTTAGTTTTGTTCGCGGTGAATGTTCGGCTTTACACTTGCCATTTTCAAATGCTACAATATACACAACCACAATATTTACAACAACTTTACTTAACTTAACTTTAACTTTTTAATTTACTCGTGTTACAATATTTTCAATCCATAACTACGAAAGAAATAGCAATAATAAAAGATGATAAAAGCTTCCTTCCTGAAGATTCTTAGCGTCACTAATGTGACGTTAAAAATAGAATCGTAACCTTGAACGAAGTGCTCCATCAGGGGTGTTTCCTTGAGGCCCCTCTCTTAATTTCCCTCATTCAACGCAGCTAAAGGTTAAGTGGTTATCAAACTTTGATAGCTTTCATAAAATCGGGGCTTGATTTCAAAGCGGATCTCACAAAATCATCAAAAAAAAAATCGGTCAAGTGCGAGTCGGACTTGCGCAAGAAGGGTTCCGGACCATATTGTATTCTGTTTTTACTATTTGTTAAGCGGCAACAGAATTACATAATGTGTGAAAATTTAAACTGTCTCGCTATCACGGTTCATAAGAGTGGTGGTGATAGACAGACGGACGGACGAACGGACGAACGGACGAACGGACCAACGGACGAACGGAGGAACGGGCGAACGGACGAACGAACGGACGAACTGCGTCTTTTGAGGACAATATAGTCCCGCAAACTTTATTTAGATAACTGTAAAGTAGGTATTATAATATTCGTTATTAACTTCACTAATATAATTTTGATAGAGCTTATCTGTTTTGTTTTTTTAGTACATATGTTTACAGGCTATTGCCCGCTAGCGACTTCATCCGCATTAGGTTTTGAGACAAGAAACCAAGTGGTACGGTCGGCTGCATAATTGCAGACCCACCGTAGAGCTCCATACCGGCTGTTGTAAGAATGTTTTCAACACAAGCAAGATCCTAGACGCCTGCTTTAGTTGAAGTTTAAAGTCTTCTAACACAACAGATAATCAAACAAATATTATTAGAATGTAAATATTCCAATACTAGTAATTTTCGAACTCTACCGAGGGCTGTAATAATGCAGCCGACTGTACAATACTCACTGCTTACACACGTGTATGGAAGAAGTTCGACCGCGGCGGAGGAACTGCCTGGTTCAAACTATTGTTCCCAGTCCCTTCTACCTTCTAGTGCAGTGATTCCCAAAGTGGTCTATATCGACCCCCAGGGGTCGACGGCGATCTTCAGGGGGACTACGAGAGCGAAAACAAAATTGGGGTCTCATTCACGAAAGCCAATCTCCTTTAAAAGCAGGTCTTGACTTCTCATTTTTTACTTAGGTATACATAGGTTGACTATGTTTTTGTAGTAGTTTTTATGAGTTTCAACAACTCTGGCTTCATAAAGATTTTTTTGTTATTTATCCCACACTTTGAAATATCTTAAAGTTTTCATTACTATTCTGTCTTCATACATGATGGTAAAGGGTGTATAATAAATAACAAAAAGAAAGAAACTCCACATCACTAACCGAATCGTTTTAATTTGAATTTGATGCATAAAACTTTACAGAATAAGAAACAGTAAATAATAAGTAATCTAAAATTACATCTGTGTTAATTTAAGTGGGGGGTCTATGCCAAACCGAAATACGGAATCATTCTCACTAGTTCTATTCATTAGTTCGATCGTCGAACTAGTGAGAATTACTTTTCTCATTTGTTCGACCGTCGAACTAGTGAGAGTATTTGTTCTCACTAGTTCGATTCATTAGTTCGATCGTCGAACTAGTGAGAATTACTTTTCTCATTAGTTCGATCCGTTAACATAAAATATGTTTGATATGTGTAACAAAGATCACAAATACATACATTGTATATATATGTAGGATTCTGAGTGAAAGGGAACGTAAGACGTAATGTTCCAGAGATGAATGTGTGTTAGCAGTTTGATTGGATTGATACAAGATTGATAGGATGCTTAAAAAGTGTAAGGAACGAGTGAAACGTTTTTGAATGCGTATGATTCTTAAGGTGTGAGCGAGTTGACGATAGCATGAGTGAAAGAGAAAGATAGTTGGTCAGGCGTGAATGAGAGGCAAGATAGGAAGACGGTGTAAGGAGAAAGGGAGAAAGAGGATAGATTAAGAGATATAATTAAGACGAAAACATTATTGAAAGACGGCTCGGCGGACGATTGTCAATTAAAAAGACGGAAATCAAAGACGAATATCTGTACAAATACGGAGTTATAAAAACGCCCCTATATATATATAAATTAAAAACGCTTATTTATGTATAATAAATGATTTATTGGTCAAAGACCTAATTGAAAATGTCAAAATTACAATCATACATTTTACAAATTATTTGTAAACATAATATCTTGGAAAAACTATACCATATTCTTGATCAAAAACGCACTTGTAGGTAGTAGAAAAAATATTTTTCTGTCTCGCTTATTTCAATAAGCTTAACCAGAAACTAAAAAAAAAGCTTATGATAAATGATTGTTGGAAATTATTTGTACCTAAACATAATATCTTGGAAAAACTATACCATATCCTTGATCAAAAACGCACTTGTAGGTAGTAGAAAAAATATACTTCTGTCTCGCTTATTTCAATAAGCTTAACCAGAAACTAAAAAAAATGCTTATGATAAATGATTGTTGGTCACAAATTGGGATTTCAAAATTATAATAGTACAAAATTAGGAATAGGTAAGTAGAACCTTAAAAACGTTCATAAACACAACTCTGGTGGAATATTGACCCAGTTGGCGACCCAGTTGGCACAATGGTCACCATGCCGGACTGCCAAACACAGGGTTGCGGGTTCGATTCCCGCCTCAGACAAGTATTTATGCTTAGATATTTGTCTGTGGTCTGGTTGTTTCTATGTATTATAAGTATATATTTACAAAAGAAAAGTATATAAGTAATATATCCGTTGTCTATCACCCATAACACAAGTCTAGTACTTAGCTTGGGGCTAGATGGCGATGTGTGGAATGTCCTGCAATATTTATTTATTTATTTATATACATAATTAAGGCCGGCTTGCGCTGCTCACTACACCGTTTTAGCTAGTACGAATTAGAATTAGAAAAGAGAATTCAATACAAAATATTAAACAAAATGTTAAGATCTAGCTAATTCGTACTAGCTAAAACGGTTTAGTGAGCAGCGCAAATCAGCTTAAATATATTTTTCTCTGTCTTACTTATCTCAATAAGCAGAGAGAAAAAAAACTTTTAATTTATGTATGCCCCCGAAGATTTATGTATGTAGGTATATTGAATATTATAAAAGTACATTGATTATCATATCATGATTAAATAATAATCAAATACTCAATATTACTATAACCGCATCTTTTCTAAAAAATGCCCAACATCAATTTGTCCGCTTATTAATTGCATTTGAGCATCAATAATGTAATCGTCATTGAATAAATCAGTTTTTTTTCTTTTACAACGTTTTTTTGATGTGGAAGGTGCCTGAAGGATGTCATTTCGATATAAAGACAATAAAGAATCGTCACGTAAAATATGCAAAATTTGCAATAGGTTTACATGGCCTTTCGTTACAAGGTTATTTATTCTATGGTGCCATCCTTCTACTGCATTATTTGTTCGGTGGCGTTCACCATAAACCGACCAAATTCTATGATAATCACCCTTCATCCAGTAATTATCGAAATAATCTTTAAACTTCATGATGGATTCGCAATTCTCCATCATTTCATTTTGAATATACACCCATCCTGAAACAATTTCATTTTCTGGAAGCAATGCTAAGTTGGCGCATAGTGTAATTATTCTTCGGTTGCGTTTATCTTTACTTAATCCCAGGATTTTTGCTTTGCGCCACAAGCTGTTCACGTAATGGTAGTAGCAACCTTTGACTGTACCATTTAATTTTGTCAACGCTTTCATTGTGCCTTCTTCGAAATCTATCGTGACTTTAGCAGGCTTCCACTCTGGAATTTGGGATGCAATTAAATCAAATAAAAGTAAGTAAGCTTTTTTGGTCCTGTGAGTCATGAAAGCGTACACCAGAGGGATTACATTCGTGTTATTTGTATCACTGTCAATGTCTCCGTGAATAGTAAAAAGTTGTTGAAAAGGTCTCGGACATGATTTAAAGGTGCCATCCATAAAAATGTATTTTATTTTTTTCATAATTTCTCGGGCGTCACTTGAACAAAACACTATTATTCTCATTTTTTTATAACGGTAATCAGCGAGTAAGAAATCTGAAAAAGTACTGGGAACCTCGACTTCCTCAACAGTCTTTACGTTTATTTTTTTCACGTGTGCTAACTTATTTCTTCTTCTATAAATGCGTGACTTTATTTCACAAAAATCAGGTACAATATTGTTTGAAGCTAAATGCAGCCCTTGATTTTTTAATGTAATTAGAGCTCTGTTATAAACTCTAGGAGCTGGTTCTTTTCCCGTTGCTGCTTCTTCGCAAGCATTACTTATAATAATATTGACTGTATTTCGTGTTTCATCTGGATTACATTGACCGCAGTGGGGTTTCGATTGTAAACTATTAGTGAGGTCCTTAAACAAAATAAATGTTTTAAAAATGCATACAATAAATGTACTCATAATAGTAAATAACCAAGACTTACCATATTCATTGTGACGGATCCAGTACATTTTAAACTTTTATAATTTTTGCACCGCCAAATGCTGTGGCCATTTTTGTATTTACGCATTGAATAATATTGATATCCTTCTAATTGCAGTATCCTTCCACGACCACTTTTAATAAATTTCACTTCTTTAGACGTCATTTCGAAAATAAAAACAGTAAACAGGCACCACGGAATAAACTTTGCTACTGCAGGGCACAGACAGCGTAATACTACATTCATTTTGAGAAACATCTACCCTCAAAATATAACAAAAATCATGTACCCTCAAAATAAGACCACACTCCTTCTGACGGGGTGTTCAGTTAAATGTTTATAAAAATTATGATGTGCAATGTGCATACCTAGGTGCTATAGGCATAGATGCATTTAAGGTAATGTACAGTAGACGGCTTCCGGGTGATATGACAATGATTTGTATTATGTGATCTGTTTGTATTGTTTATTTACTTACTGTTAATTTACTTGCAGTCGAGTTATTTAGGTAATTTATTTTATTTTTATTTTTTACATAAAAGGTATAGTAACAGACATCAGATTTAACACTTACTTAAGAACTATACACATTATTAACATTAAAAATCTGATATCCAAATACATACTATAGGTACACAACTCATAGGAAGATTCTCATTTGAATATTCTCACTAGTTCGACGGTCGAACAAATGAGAAAAGTAATTCTCACTAGTTCGACGATCGAACTAATGAATAGAACTAGTGAGAATGATTCGAAATACGATGCCAAGGGTCTACGAGGCAAGAGAGTTTGGGAACCACTGTTCTAGTGTTTATCTATCTATCTACCCAGTAACGTACCCACTGGGAAAAAAGTCGTTACCAGTGTTAACAAATGGCACTCAATTCCCAGTCGTTCCTACCTAGCACCGTTTTAGGTGTGTCTTCACTTAGCGAGTGATCATGTAATATTAGAAAACTAATTTTACAGTTTTTAGGTTTATCTAAATATATTTAACACATAATTGGGTCGTTATTTTTTTCAGTCGTTCCTAAGCAACGCTTCTACTTCATTGAAATATTATTCAGGCTGACTAAAATGTTCAGGATTTAAGGCGCTCTTCCAGTACCGTGTGTAGGTATTCACATTACCTTAGCCCACGCTCTCAAAGACGTAGCGTGCTGCGTGCTAACTGTTATATTTGATCGATATGCAAAACATTTTAACATTATTATCCACAAATATAGTTCCTAGAGGTCAAAACCTATCATTTGATTCATTTTTAGGAACTAACGTTAAGTAACTATTTTTGAATAAAACCCGATAAATGGTCTAATAATTCTCTGTTTTCTAACATTTTTTTTATCGAACGAAGTTGTTCATACCATGTTTTCGACCACAATAAACAAAAATATGGTTATTAAACTACAATATCCATTTATATCCAAATAACAAAAAAAGAGTATTTGATTACTTAGAGTTGCTTAAAACAAAGGTCGATTTTGGTAGCTTTATTAGCACCTGCCCTTAAGGCATGATACAGGGTAGTAAAAAATCAAGTAGTATATTACCTTCTGTTTCTCCTGCACACGTGTCTCAAAGATGCCCGTTCGCAACTACATCGTACAGGCACGAAGTATCCCAATTGGGGCAGAGGCGCCGGTTCAGATGAATCGCTGGAGTCGCTCCATTCGGGCTGGCTGAATGGCCCTATGTTCACGACCGAGGGCATTGTGTTATTTCAACACTGGATCGTTAACCAGTTCTTCGCACTTTTCACTTTTGAAGGCTATTTTCGTTTTGATTTACTTTTACTTCACTTTTCACTGGTTTGAGTTTCATAAATAAGTTCAAAAATGTTATTTTATTTTGATTTGAGTTATTTTAGAAATTATTGTAGCTTCTCAGTTCGTAATCGTTTGTAAAATGAAGTATGTAGGTAATGGCTTGGTATTTAGATAAGTGATATTTCGGGTGCGTCTACACAATTAGAACCAAATAAATAATGCGTGATAGGCTGATAGGAATCGATAAGATTGGTTTTTTGGGTTATGTTGTAATGTACGTACTCTATATACAGTATGTGTCATAAGTCCACTATCAGTTTGCTACCATAATCAAGAATTAGACTTACGACCTTCTTCTAATAGACGTTACACACATAAATACTTGAATTAAAAGTACTCAGTGTTTTTATTATTTTCAACATGTTAGCTATGTCTTTAGTTGGCCGAGTGGTATAAGCCGCCACTCGCTACACCAACCGACGTGGATTCGATCCACAGGTTACGTTGTTATAATGTTCAAATAGTGCTGCACAGGATTGTAGACGTTACGGTGCCGGTGGACTTTTAAATGTTGATTGTACCTATACTGTCTATTAGTGTCTATACATAGGTAGGTACTACAATCAGGCAACAAAATTGCAGACCCACCGTGGAGCTCCAAAACTGCTATTATTTTCAACTCGAGCAAGATTCTAAGGTCCTGCATAAGTTGAAAGTTAAAGCGATTTCAACTAATATCTATTAGACCAGCCTTTCCCAAAGTGGACGATAACGCCCCCTTGTGGGCGCTGCAGGCCTAAAGAGGGCAAAAAAATAGGTGCATTGTGTACAACCTACTGCGCTCAGGTTTCAAGTTAACTCTTGCGGGTTATAAAGTAAAGGTCTCGTTTAGAATTAATGTTTAATTTCCGCTAATATAGCTAACAATAATTCATTTAATTTTATGTTAGAGTTGTTTTTAAGTAAGTGAATTTTTTTTTCTCAAAGTGGGCAGTAGACAAAATAAGTTTGGGAACCTCTGTATTAGAAAAATGGTGGGTCTGATTTCTGTTGACGACTGTGCCTACGACTACAAATCATTACATAGTATAAAACAAAGTCACTTTCCGCTGTCCGTCTCTATGTATGCTTAGATATTTAAAACTACGCAACGGATTTTGATACGGTTTTTATAGTAGATAGAGTGATTCAAGAGGAAGATTTTATTGTATAATACATGCTTAATTAAGCCGGAGCGGGTGGCTAATACATTTTTTTTTCAAATACGTTTTCACTTTGGACAGGTTGCTTGTTGTCCCACACTAGGGTAGGACTGTCTCGTTTGGGCCTTAATCCTGGATTACCAAACACAGTTTCTTGGTTTGCTGACTTATGAGGTAGGTTCCCTTAAATTATAAAACAGTCCCAAGCTCTTTATCACATTTTCAGTTTCTGCCTAAGGTTAATAATTTATTCAGGACTTCCAATCCGTATAACGAAAGAGACCAACTAGTTGTGCAAAATGTAACTGACGAAAGATTTTTCATGCATTATTTTTCCCATACAAATATTGAGGCATATCCTGGTATTTATTTTCTGTTGTTCATTGTTTTCCTCCTTTATAATGTTGTCTTAATGTTTTTTGGAACGAAGTTCCTTATCGCGCGTTGCGAAAGGGGGCTAGACGGAAAAAATAAAGACCAAAAGTTGTAACGACACTTTTTGCTATAGGTTGTAAGCCATGCGGCGTGCGCGTGTTTCTCTCTTTCTCTCATAGAAAGCAAGCCAGTTATTTTCGTTTCGTTTTCTTCGTTCCATCCGGGTGTCCCTTGACAGTTTTTTTTCTTTCTTTTTTCCAGTTGGACCAACACCGAACAAATGGTTGTGCCGAAAAGAATCCGATCGGTCGGACTGAGCAGGCTGACCACGTGTTCACAGGAGAATTACTGAAGTAATGTTTTTCCAAACGAACCAACTGTTTAAATTTTATTTTGAAAATGTATTATTAAATATATATAAAAAACTTGAGAGGTGTCAAGGGACACCCGGATGGAACGAAGTTTCTTTCGATTAATTAGTGAAGGAATTGTAATAAAATCAGAAAGTTTTTTTTCCGCATAGCCCCGTTTCGCAACACGTGATAAGGAACTTCGTTCCAAAAAGTTTTGTGTGCGAGTGCGAAAATTACATCGTGCGAGCTTTGTATAGTCGTACCATATACATACACGTTAAGCGAACGCTCGGCCGAGCTACATGGTAGGCGGAGTGGGAAGGTGTTAGGTTTTATTTTCGTTACGGATTTTCTTGATTCGGTCGCCGCGGTCAAAGCCCGCGATTAAAATATAAAAAATTGCAATAAATTTTAATTTAAACTTGAATATCTTCTTTTGCGTCGCGCAGTCGGTCGGTGAAAAAGAACAAGTTACTTTGTTTAAAAACCCAAACAACCATAGTGAATGGTCCAGTAGAGAAATAATCCGAAAACGTGAAGGAACGCACATTCCTTTGGGCAATTCCGAGCCGTGACTCACAATAGGACCGTCTAACCAAATTATGATTAGGTTTTTTTTTGTTTCGTGAAGCCATTTCTTTAAAATTGTTTGATAATAGTTTTGTGTAGAACGTAGGGTTGTGGGAACCTTCGCTTTGAAAGGGTAGTTGAATTTTATGTAGAAAAGTCTTTTTAGTAGAAAAGTATTATTAGTAGAAAAGATTTTTTGTAGAAAAGTATTTTTAGTAGAAAAGATTTTTTGTAGAAAAGTCTTTGAAATATGTAGCCTAGCCAGCTGAGAACAATTTCATTAGATAAGATAAGATAAGATAAGATCATTTATTCGCCGGAATACATAGCATAAAGGTCTTACAAAACATATTAGAACATGTATTCGGTCCGCAAGCAGACATGCAAATGTTAAATGTTAAATTACATAATGCCAATTATCAAATTAATAAATAATAATGTCAAAAGATAAAAACTCTATTGTATTTTCCTATTACTAAATGATTTGAATTCGTTAAAGTCATAAAAACAGTGTTCAAGAAGCCAGATAATTAATTTGTTTTTAAAAAGATTATTTTGTTTCCATTTCGATCGCCTTTTCTCTTAATTACGATCATCATTTCATCACATCATATGCTAATATATTATTCCCCATTAAAGAGGAAAGGGTACCGACGCTCTTTCTATACAAATGTAGTCAACTGTTTCCTCCCTAGATAATGACAATAGCACAAATATTTTTGTTGCCTAATACTTATAACTGCCATGACTATGTCCCTATGTCTCGATTTTTTTCATTTTCTAATTATCATAGAAAGTAAGAGTTAAAAAAAAATATATTTAAAAAATAAGACATACATCATTTTTTTCTAATATTTTGTTTTTTTTAATCTAAATTTCTAGGATTACAAAATAAAGAAAAACACCAAGACATAGGGGAACCAAGGCACATGGTCATGGCAGTTATAGGTTTTATGCAACAAAAATATTTGCTCTAGTGTCATTCATTATCCAGGGGGAGGAAAAAAAATTGAGAGGTGTCAACCGGATTTGACATCCGGATTTCTAAGTTTCTTTCGATTAATTAGTGAAGGAGTTGTAATAAAATCAAAAAGTGTCGTTACAACTTTTGGTCTTAATTTTTTCCATCTAGCCCCCTTACGCAACGCGCCATAAGGAACTTCGTTCCAACAGTCTATTATGTTTGTATGGAGAGAGCGCCAGTACCCTTTCCTCTTAATACGGACACACAAAGTAGCACAAGAGCCATGTAGACATCAACATACCTTAGTATAAATGGTCACTGTGGGCATCAACGGAACTACCATCTATGAATACAAAGTATGTACTTTACCTTCCTACTTGTTACAACTGACAAATATGTTTCGTTCCTTTGTAGCTAACTGTTGAATAAAACCGTTGGAATTAAAACGTGTGGCACTCGGGGACTCGGGAACTGCCTCGGTTCGGAAAAGCTATTGCATCGTGCGAGCTTCGCACGTTAGGCCGAGCTACATGGTAGGCGGAGTGGGGGGTGTTAGGTTTTATTGGAACGAAGTTCCTTATCGCGCGTTGCGAAAGGGGGCTAGACGGAAAAAATTAAGGTCAAAAGTTGTAACGACACTTTTTGCTATAGATAGATATAGATAGATATATCTTTATTTGGCCAACAACAAAACTAAAAATTAGAAAGATAGAACTATAGTTGTAAGGACACTTTTTGCTATAGTTGTAAGCCATGCAGCGTGCGCGACTGCGCATGTCTCTCTCTCTCTCTCTCTCTCTCTCTCATAGAAAGCGAGCCAGTTATTTTCGTTTCGTCTTTCTGCGTTCCATCTGGGTGTCCCTTGACACCTCTCAAGTTTCGTTACGGAATTTCTTGATTCGGTCGCCGCGCTCAAAGCCCGCGATAAATGCGATGCATTAGCTAAATAAATAAATAAATATAGCAGGACATTCCACACATCGCCATCTAGCCCTAAGCTAAGTAACTAGACTTGTGTTATATGAGTGCTAGACAACGGATTATTTAGAATCATTTAGAACTAGCTGTGCTTCGCGGTTTCACCTGCGTAACTCCCGATCCCGTGGGAATATCGGGATTAAAGTGGCCTATGTTTTTCCAAAAAAATCAATGTACTTATCCTCATATCAAGTTTCATCTAAAATCGGTCCAGTAGTTTCGGAGCTTAGTCTTTACAAACAAAAGACGATCAAAAAAAGAAAGAAATTAATGTAACTTCTTCTTCTTTCTTCTAACTAAATTAATGTTTTTATACAATGTGTTTCAGCGAAAGGGGTTTGAATACGAAAGGGGGTTGTTCTAGACGTTTAGGTGAACAACTTTTAGTCTACGACTTTTGGAAATTCGATTTATTTTCGATAATTCCGAGGGAAGTTTTACTTGAAAATCAGCTGTTTCATACAAAAACTTCGGACGAAATGTTCGGAAATCGTATTAAAACCCCTTCGCTGAAACATATTGTATAATACACACTTCGTTTACAGACTACATTATTTCTAAAATAGTATTGAAAAATAATCTTACTGACTTTTAACCCCAATTTCACCCCCTTATTTTAAGCACGAATGCTAACGACGTTTCTTTTTAAAATAATTACATTAGTAACTTTCTCAGATACTAATAAGTAAGTTATACTGTGTGAGGTCAAAGACAAATAAAAAGCCTTCCTAGAAATCATTAGTTCATAGATGCGTGGGCGCATGTTGTTTGCACTATGCCCGGGTGGTAGTCAAGTCACACAAAAAAAAGGTTTTTCTTTAATGTTTCCGTTTTTTTGTGTCTTATGGATCAGTCAGTTTACTAAGTAAATTTTTACAGTTGATTCGTAGAAATAACTAGCAGCGCTCCGCAGTTTCACCCGCGTAACTCCCGATCCCGTGGGAATATCAAGATAAAAAGTAGCCTTTAGCCTTCCTCGATAAATGGACTATCCAACACAAAAATAATTTTTCAATTCGAACCAGTAGTTCCTGAGATTAGCGCGTTCAAACAAACAAACTCTTCAGCTTTATAATATAAGTATAGACTAGCAGCGCTCCGCAGTTTCACTCGCGTAACTCCCGATCCCGTGGGAATATCAAGATAAAAAGTAGCCTTTAGCCTTCCTCGATAAATGGACTATCCAACACAAAAATAATTTTTCAATTCGAACCAGTAGTTCCTGAGATTAGCGCGTTCAAACAAACAAACTCTTCAGCTTTATAATATAAGTATAGACTAGCAGCGCTCCGCAGTTTCACTCGCGTAACTCCCGATCCCGTGGGAATATCAAGATAAAAAGTAGCCTTTAGCCTTCCTCGATAAATGGACTATCCAACACAAACATATTTTTTCAATTCGAACCAGTAGTTCCTGAGATTAGCGCGTTCAAACAAACAAACAAACTCTTGAGCTTTATAATATAAGTATAGATTAGCTTTTGCCCGCGACTTCGTCCGCGTTAAAGTCGAAAATGGACCAATGAGTCACGTAGACCCATACAAACTTTGCCCCCCTTTTCACCTTCTTAGGGGTAAAATTTCGGAAAATCAGATGCCTACGTCATACAAAGAACACACCCTCGAAGTTTCAAGTCTCTACGATCAGCGGTTTAGGGTGTGCGTTGATCCGTCAGTCAGTCAAGACAAAGCATTTTATATGTATAGATAGTAAATAATCCACATACATCACTCCCAGTTGCAATACTTTATCTTTAATACTGATTGATCAATCGATATTAAATAAGATGGGGCATTGTATAGAAGATTGATGTGTTTTTAGACTCCATGGCCCGGTGTCTAGGCCATGGAGTCTTAATACCCTGGTGTTAGGGTTGAAATTAGCTTGGTATTTAAGTGTAGAGGTGGATGAATCACGGTACATTGACTTTGTTCTGTGGCACCCGGTGTGTGGTTTGATTTGGCAATAAGTCTAAACTAAGTAGGTACGGTCGGTTGCATAATTGCAGAGCCACCGTGGAGATCCAAAACGGCTGTTATAATAATGTTTTCAACACAAGCAAGATTCTATGCACCTGCTTTAGTTAAAGTTTAAAGTCTTCTAACTTATCAATTTTTCAAAGAAAAATTATAAGAATGAAAACATTCCAATAATAGTAGTTTTCGAACTCTACCGGGGGCTGCAACTATACAGCCGACTGTACTTATGTAGGTACCTCTATTGTATTGTAGGTACCTCGATTGAATTTACCAAACAAAAAATGCCAATAATATTAATTTTTGAACTCCACCGGGGGCTGCAATTATACAGCCGACTGTACTTATGTAGGTACCTCGATTGAATTTACCAAACAAAAAATGCCAATAATATTAATTTTTGAACTCCACCGGGGGCTGCAATTATACAGCCGACTGTACTTATGTAGGTACCTCGATTGAATTTACCAAACAAAAAATGCCAATAATATTAATTTTTGAACTCCACCGGGGGCTGCAATTATACAGCCGACTGTACTTATGTAGGTACCTCGATTGAATTTACCAAACAAAAAATGCCAATAATATTAATTTTTGAACTCCACCGGGGGCTGCAATTATACAGCCGACTGTACTTATGTAGGTACCTCGATTGAATTTACCAAACAAAAAATGCCAATAATATTAATTTTTGAACTCCACCGGGGGCTGCAATTATGCAGCCGACTGTACTTATGTAGGCACCTCGATCGAATTTATCAAACAAAAAATGTCAATAATATTAATTTTTGAACTCCACCGGGGGCTGCAATTATGCAGCCGACTGTACTTATGTAGGCACCTCGATCGAATTTATCAAACAAAAAATGTCAATAATATTAATTTTTGAACTCCACCAGGGGCTGCAATTATGCAGCCGACTGTACTTATGTAGGTAACTCGATCGAATTTATCAAACAAAAAATGCCAATAATATTAATTTTTGAACTCTACCGGGGGCTGCAACTACGCAGGCGACTGTACCTACTTCATTCCCTTTACGATCAGATTGTCTTTCAATTTGTCTATGAAGCAAAAGGCCTAAAATGTATGGCTACACAGCAAATTACCTAACCTGTAAATTGCCTAGAGATATACATGTTTAACATTTAGTTAATCGGCTAGTCTCGTTTGTTTTCCTTGACACTACTAGTAGTGCCGTGAGATATTTTTTTCCCGTGCCTCTAATTCTTATGCCGTAATTGTAGAAAATTATATCGATATAAGGTTCATAATTTTTCAACAGATAGGGTTTTAAAAGGTAAAAATGTAATTGCATATAATTTAAATTAAAAAAATGTATGGGATATGTTGGTTTGTAGGAGCCCCAAATTAAGCTTGTGTTACGGTCAGACAACGAATAGAATATTTATATATTTTTCTTTTGTAAATTTATACGTAACTAGCTGCGCCCCGCGGTTTCACCCCCGTAAGTTCCGATCCCGTGGGAATATCGGAATAAAAAGTAGCCTATGTGTTAATCCATGTCTCCAGCTATCTAGATACCGAGTTTCATCGCAATCGGTCCAGAAGATTTTGCTTGAAGGAGTAACAAACACACACACAAACTTTCACATTTATAATATTAGTAGGATATACATACAGAAACAAAGATTTGTACCTATATATGTCAATATTTTTTTGAGGTGGGAATGTTACCGGAAACCTTCTGGAGAGGTCGTCATAAAAAAACCCTAAGTAGGTACGTAAATATCAGTAAGTAAGAATTATCCGAAAAGAATGTAAAGTTTCAACATATTTAAAATGCTTACCTTGAATTAACTAGAAAGCTTTTTAATGCCAATTTATTTCAGTTACACTTTCAGATTGTAATCTATTTAGGTATTGCTTTAGAAATACTGTTCGGCAAAAGTAAAACACATGTCTATTATACGCGCCCTGCCCGTGATCCACCAACAGAGTTCACCTGGGTGTTCCAGTGGTAGTATTAACTTCCCGTGGTCCAACCTCAAGACAACTCTTTAACAGGCCAAAAACGATTGCGATCAAAGTGTTTCTGCGAAAAGTTCATTCTGAATTATTAATCACTAGCTGGGCCCCATGGTTTCACCCGCGTAAGTCCCGATCCCGTGGGAATATCGGGATAAAAAGTACCCTATGTGTTAATCCAGGTCTCCAGCTATCTACATACCGAGTTTCAATCGCAATCGGTCCAGTAGTTTTTGCGTGAAGGAGTAACAAACATACACACACACAAACTTTCACATTAATAATATTAGTAGGATAGTAGGATTAATTAGCGAATTCCTTTTCTTAATAGACTAGAACTTTGTGTTGTGTTGTTCTTTTTTTTTAGGACTTTTTACACAGCGCCATCTAGCCCTAACCTAAGCAACCGGGCTTGTGTTATAGTAGCCAGACAATGGATATAATTTTTTTTTTAAATATGACACTTAATTAAAACATTTTTTAAGTCCTAGCCTCTTTTTTATTTGCTTCCAAGTACAGACTTTTTGTCTTCTCTTCCTTTATGCTTACTATACTTATAGTATAGTAAACTTGAAGAACCACCCTGATCAGAAACAAATAACTGTACATAAATAAATAAATATAAAATGCTTTGTCCTGAACTACTGTGTGACTGACTGACGGATCAACACACAGCCTAAACCGCTGATCGTAGAGGGTGTGTTCTTTGCATGACGTAGACACCGGGTAAGACAGGATTTTATGAAATTCCACCCCTAAAGAGGTGAAAAAGGGGGGCAAAGTTTGTACGGGACAACGTGATTCCTTGGTCTATTTTCGACTTCTACGCGGACGAAGTCGCTGGCAAAAGCTAGTAAATAAATAAATAAATATCGCAGGACATTCCACACATCGCCATCTAGCCCCAAGCTAAGTAACTAGACTTGTG
Source organism: Idaea straminata (assembly GCA_951213275.1). Taxonomy (NCBI): domain Eukaryota; kingdom Metazoa; phylum Arthropoda; class Insecta; order Lepidoptera; family Geometridae; genus Idaea; species Idaea straminata. The sequence goes on from OX577862.1 coordinate 4,681,476, forward strand.
TTATGGGTACTAGATAACGGATATACTACTTATATACTTTTCTTTTGTAAATATATACTTATAATACATAGAAAAAACCAGAACAAAGACAAATATCTAAGCATAAATACTTGTCTGAGGCGGGAATCGAACCCACAACCTTCTGTTTCGCAGGCAGGTGTTCGCTCGCTGCGCTACAAAGGTCGTCTATATTAATATGCAGTTGAACTCAAAGTCAAAGTCAAGATTCTTTATTCCTTTGGTGCTTAATTCCTAGGTACAAAGATCACATGGACACGTCTTAAAAACTAAGTTAGGATGTGTGCTCTAGAACTCTTGTATTACGTCGTTCAATTATTCAATGTTGACATTCAAAGTTGGACAAAAATAATGAGACTGGAAAACGTGTTTTCGACAATTCATTCAAATTCATCACTTATATTTATTTTAACCTTGAATAAGATTAGTCATGAGCAAATACAATAATTTGTTTTCGGATACAAAAAACTGTGTCTCACTCACTTTAAGTAACTTTACGTTCTGTTTAGAAATACTTGTCTACTAAGTTTTAAGGGTATTTCAAACCGGATGCTCAACAAATTTCGAATCTAGAACTTAATAACTTTTGTGAGGCTATCACAAATTTAAATAACAGAAATAGTTTAAAAAAGTAATGTTGTATTACGGTTTCCAATTACGATAAAAAGCCGTTTTTTTTGGTTTGAAGTTATGGCTGTGCAAAATTTGGCGTTCCACATAATTTTAAAAATCCTATAACTAAGTATTACTTAAAATAACCAAAAAAGGAGTTTCTAAGTAACACGAGAGGTACTAAATGCAATGTTGTCATAATGTACAGGGAGCCAGATGGTAATAGTGTCAAAATGTATTGATGTCAAATGTTTAAAAACGTCTAATTGTTACAACGATCTAATGTAAGAATGTGTGGCGACACTTCACATCGCCAACAGATGGCACCACTAAGCCGATCGGAGATCCTAGATCGCGCAAGCGAAGTTTTTCTGAAGATAAGCTCATATACAAGTTCCAACGAAACATCGTTGGGCCGCGGCCTAACACCTGCCCAGTGGAACCTCCAAAAATGCATTGATGCCAGGCAGAGACAGTGAGTGCAAGAAAAAGTTAATTCTTTATCTGCATTTTTCTATATAAATAACATTGTAACATTAAAGTCTGTAATAAATTTCTAAAAAGCCATCCATCGTCATTCCATCGTGGACAAAAGCCGGGGATTGTGGGAATTACTGTACGATGACATCAAACAGCAAGGAATCGTATTTTTAACTTTGAAATGCTGATACAACGACGTTAATAAGTAGATTTCAGGATAAAATAAATCTGGAGAAAAGATAGATGTTGTAAACATATCACACAGCGCCATGTAGTCTCAATCTAAGCTACTAGGCTTGTGTTATAATGATAGATATTATAATACTTTTATTTTTACAAAATTTGTGAACCGTCTTTGTCTCGTGAATGTGTGCTGTTTAAAGAAGACTCTTCTCCTTTCTTACTCCTTCACGCAAAAACTACTGGACCGATTGCGATGAAACTCGGTATCTAGATAGCTGGAGTCCTGGATTAACACATAGACTACTTTTTATCCTGATATTCCCACCGAATCGGGACTTACGCGGGTGAAACCGCGGGGCGCAGCTAGTGATCTATATTTGCATACAACTTTCTAGGTCCACCCGTTCCTGAGTAAATCGATGGTGACACACGGACAGACAGACAGAGGGACAAGAGCCTTTTGAGGTACGGAACCTTCTAACAAACAATGAAAGTAGTTATTCTTTATATTTTAGCTAAGTTCTCCACAATGGACAGTCAATAGTTTCAAGTTAATAAATTTTAATAATTTACTCATCAAACTCACATAAAATTCCATTGACAAACTTCACCCGCATGCCGGCATCCTCTTAATAAATATCATAAATAACAATTTACGAACTTCCATAAAGAGGGTTAGTGTAAAAAAAAATCTTTAGTTCCAACTCACTATATTAGACTCTCTTTTCGATGAAAATCAGCTGTTTCATAGAAAAACTTCGAACGAAATGTTTGAATTTGCAAAAGTTGTAGAACAAAAGTTCTTCGCCTTGACGTCTAGAACAACCCCCTTTTATATTAGAAACCCTTCGCTAAAACACATTGTATTACATTACTAAAGTCTGACTTAATCTAGTCGTCTGTACCTATCTATATATATTTCTAAAAGATATAAGCATTTGCGCGAAGCTTTGCCATTATCTATACTTATATTATAAAGCTGAAGAGTTTGTTTGTTTCTTTGAACGCGCTAATCTCAGGAACTACTGGTTCGAATTGAAAAATTCTTTTTGTGTTGGATAGTCCATTTATCGAGGAAGGCTACTTGTTATCCCGAAATTCCCACGGGATCAGGAGTTACGGGGGTGAAACCCCGGAGCGCTGCTAGTCTTGGTATATAAGACCTATATTCTATTAACCATGTTCACGTTGCCAAAAGTGATTAAAAAATACCGGCATGGTTTATGGTGCTAGGTTAGATACCTACTCTACATATTTTTGCGCAATAATCGGCCAATAAAAACAAATAAAGAGGTCGTAGTATTTTATTAGTAATGACAGATGAAAGACCTACTATTTCTATGGCAGACAGTGAATATGCGCCCACGCATGCGTTCTATTTCCGAAACTGTCGTCTGTTAGTTGACAGCTAGCGGCTGTTGGATTTGACATTTATAGGTAGGTAGGTAGGTACCGCTGTCTACAAGAACACAGTGTTTTTTTTTCTATTAATTATGGCTTCGGTTTGTGCATTTAGCCAGTGTCCAGTTATATTTTGCATCAAACTATGACCCGATTTTTCATAAATCGGGCCTAAAGTGTTTTAAAACAGTCAAAGTCGTCATAGTCCGTCAAGTCAGGGGCTATAGTAAAGCGGTGGCAAGTTTACCATAACCTTAATAGGAGATTTGGAGGCAACGAGAAAACTTCATGTTTGACACTGTTTTTTACTTTCACTACACTTGTGCACTTTCACAGAACTAAATTGAATAACATTCCACCAGAATTATACAATTAACTCGGGTTACAACTAAGTTTCATGAAAATAAAACTGCAGCACGACATGTTGTTAACTCGTTCCCGCCAAAACTTCCCAAGAACATTGTTTCGATTAGAACTGTTCAAGACAAAATTCGAGAAGAAAAACAAATGGGTAATAAATCTCTTTTTAAGATGCTTGAAATTGAGGACAAACAATTTAATATTAAGTAGTGAAACAGGCGGAAAACTTCTCGTGTCACAATTGGACCGGCTGGTTGTGACATGGGAAGGTTTTTCAAACCGTATCACTACTGGGCTTTCGACGAGTAGTGCCACGGGTAATAGAAAAACATAACACACTGTAAATAACTCTATGTACATCGTAGAAAATTATTAATTAGTTAAGATTTTTTAATTACTGTAATTTTTTAATTACTGTTTTAAAGTTCCTTTAAATTAAATTCTGTTTTGTTGTTCAGTAATAAACAGATAAATCCATTTAAGTAGCCAGTTTAGAAACGAAACGAAAACGACAATATAATTCTGTTTTCGAAGCTGATTATCAAACGAGTAAAAATCTTACGTACGTAACAACACAGACTAACAATTAATTCCATTTTCTTACATATTAATCCGCCTATTACCAGTCGTTCCAATAGCTCATGTACCAGGCGTCCATAGGTTTTAAGGAGCTATCATTTTATTTAGCACTGCGCACCGCGGTTTCAGCTGCATAAGTCCCGATCCAGTGGGAATATCAAAATAAAAAGTAAACTATAGCCTTCCTTGATAAATAGACTATCCAACACAAAAATAAAATTTTCAATTCGAACAAGTAGTTACTAAGATTAGCGCGTTCAGACAAACAAACAAACTTTTCAGCTTTATAATATTAGTATAGATATAAAAATCAAAGTAATGACTGACTGATAAGTCAACACACAGCTAACCAATGAACAGATCGGGTTAAACTTTAGCAGACAGACATTATGACGTAGCTCTAAGCATTCACCCTTCACGACTAGGAAAAACTTTTTCTTTTAAAATCGTATATAAAAAGCAAAACTTATATCTGTAAAGAGTCGTGTAAAAACCGAAAATAATAGCTGTAACGGGAAACCAAATTGCGGACACATCTTTCGGTTTAAAATTAACGAAGTAAATAGATTTCAATTAACACGGGACAGGAGTCGATTTCATTGATAGATTTATTGTGTTTGAGCCGAGCGTAAGAACTTACAAGACAAATCTATTTCTATACTATACTATAATTTATATTATAAAGAGGAAAGATTTTTTTGTTTTTGTGTTTGTAACGCTCTGAAAGTACTGGACCGATTGTGTTGAAACTTGGTATGAAGATCCATTGATTCATTGGGAATAAAAAAGAGTACGTTTTATCCCGATATTCCCAAGGGATCGGGAGTTACGCGGGTGGAAACCACGGAGCGCTGCTAGGAATACGTAATAAACAATATAATATTTTGTATTTTTTGTTTATGATAGGCTCCGAAAGTACTAGACCGATTGTATTGAAACTTGGTATGAGGATACATTTATTCATTGGGAATAACATAGGGTACGTTTTATCCCGATAACTCCCAAGGGATCGGGAGTTACGCGGGTGGAAACCACGGAGCGCTGCTAGTAATATAATAAACAAAATCAATTTTTTGTTTTTTTTTTGTTTAAAATAGGCTCCGAAAGTACTGGACCGATTATGTTGAAATTTGGTATGAGGATACATTGATTCATTGGGAATAACATAAGGTACGTTTTAACCCGATATTCCCACGGGATCGGGAGTTACGCGGGTGAAACCGCAGAGCGCTGCTAGTAATATAAAAACAAAATAAGAATTTTATTTATATATATATATATATATATATATATATAGATTGTTATGTCAACTAGGCTATTCATCAAAATTAATTTAAATAAAGCGACTAGAAATTGGGAATAAAAAAGAGTACGTTTTATCCCGATATTCCCAAGGGATCGGGAGTTACGCGGGTGGAAACCACGGAGCGCTGCTAGGAATACGTAATAAACAATATAATATTTTGTATTTTTTATTTGTGATAGGCTCCGAAAGTACTAGACCGATTGTATTGAAACTTGGTATGAGGATACATTTATTCATTGGGAATAACATAGGGTACGTTTTATCCCGATAACTCCCAAGGGATCGGGAGTTACGCGGGTGGAAACCACGGAGCGCTGCTAGTAATATAATAAAGAAAATCAATTTTTTGTTTTTTTTTTTGTTTAAAATAGGCTCCGAAAGTACTGGACCGATTATGTTGAAATTTGGTATGAGGATACATTGATTCATTGGGAATAACATAAGGTACGTTTTATCCCGATATTCCCAAGGGATCGGGAGTTACGCGGGTGGAAACCACGGAGCGCTGCTAGGAATACGTAATAAACAATATAATATTTTGTATTTTTTGTTTGTGATAGGCTCCGAAAGTACTAGACCGATTGTATTGAAACTTGGTATGAGGATACATTTATTCATTGGGAATAACATAGGGTACGTTTTATCCCAATATTCCTACGGGATCGGGAGTTATGCGGGTGAAACCGTAGAGCGCTGCTAGTAATATAATAAACAAAATAAGATTTTTGTTTGTAATAGGCTCCGAAAGTACTAGACCGATTGTATTGAAACATGGTATGAGGAAACATTGATTTATTGGGAATAACATAGGGTACGTTTTAACCCGATATTCCCACGGGATCGGGAGTTACGCGGGTGAAACCGCAGAGCGCTGCTAGTAATATAAAAACAAAATAAGAATTTTGGTTTTTTTGTTTGTAATAGGCTCCGAAAGTACTCGACCGATTGTATTGAAACTTGGTATGAGGATCCATTAATTCATTGGGAGTAACATAGGATACATTTTATCCCGATATTCCCAAGGTATCGGGAGTTATGCGGGTGAAACCGCAGAGCGCTGCAAGTGATTATAAACTTGTGAAAGACGAAGCGACCAACTGAAACTCATGTTTGTGTATAATATTTTAATTTTACGAGCGTTTCCGTATTTCGTTTTGTAACATGACATTTAATTTAATGGAACTGAAACTCATTCTGTGCTGTTTGGTTTTGATTTATTGTTCTTTGGAATTCTAACTTTTATTGTTTTTTATGGAAGAGACACGTGACATGTTTGATATTGGTTTATCTTATATTTTTAAAGAAAAATCCTGCAAAAATAATAAAAAACAGCAACGCAACGAGTCGATTCTTAGAAATGCTTTTTCTTAGAAAATATTTTCTAGAAATCAAATAGCAGGTTATTCCGATCCCGTGGGAATATCGGGATAAAAAGCCTATGTTATTCCCAATGAATCAATGTATCCTCATATCAAGTTTCAACAAAATCGGTTCAGTAGTTTAGAAGCCTATCCGTTACAAACATAAAACAAACATAAAAACAGATCGACAAGAAAGTGATCTTAGTGGTTCCTTAATGAATCCTAAAAACAAAAAAAAACCTAATAGTTTTGGAGCTCTACTATGGCCTGGCAATTCTAACTCCGACCGCTTTCTAGTCGCTTTATTTAAATTAATTTTGATGAATAGCCTAGTTGACATAACAATCTATATATATATATATATATATATAAATAAAAACGGCTAAGTGCGAGTCGGACCCTCGCACGAAGGGTTTCGTACCATCTTTATATATATAAAAATTTCGTGTCACGTGTTTGTCCGCGATGGACTCCTAAACTACCGAACCGATTTTTAATTTGATTTGCACACCGTGTGCAATTCGACCTAACTTGAAATCAAATCAAAATTCTTTTATTTCTTGGGATATAGACCACTTGAAATCGTCTTAAAAACTAAGTTAGGATGTGTGCCTTCGGAACGCGCCCACCAATGAGAAGAAGGCACAAGAAACTCATGGGGTTCGATAGGATAGCTTACATTTCAATTTATAGTATATATATAAAAGAAAGTCGTGTTTGTTACAACACTTATAACTCGAGAACGGCTGGACCGATTGCAATGAAACTCGGTATGTAGATAGCTGGAGACCTGGATTAACACATAGGCTTTTTATCTCCAAATTCCCACGGGATCGGGACTTACGCGGGTGAAACCGCGGGACGCAGCTAGTTATATTCTGTTTTAAGCATATGTTGTTAGGGGGCGTCCATAAATTACGTGAGATGTTTAAGGGGGGGGGGGAGGGGGTCGAGTCAAATCTTATCTAATCTTACGTTGAAGAGAGAGAGGGTCTCGGCAAATATCACACAATTTTTTTTCTGATTATTTTTTCCGGCTTAGAGTGGCTAGATCAGAACGAAGTTGAAAGAGCAGATGATTTTACTGAAAATCAAATGGACATCAATAGTCTCTCTTGACACCGCGCATGATTCTCCATGGACTGAATTAGAGTAGATATTCTTTTTTTTAATCACAGTAGCCACGATTTAAGTATTCTATTGTTAAATTTTTATTACACTTATAACTCTTCAGCAATATTGATAATGATTAGTCTTACTAGTCGCCCACACTTTGAATAATCTCACGTGAGATTGGAGGATGGGGGAGGGGGTTGAATAAAATCTCACGACATCTCACCAGGGGGGGAGGGAGTCGACTGTTTCCTCCCTGGATAATGACACTAGCACAAATATTTTTGTGGCATAAAACCAAATCTTATTTTCTATGATAATTAGAAAATGAAAAACCAACACATGGGGGCATAGTCATGGCAGTTATATGTTTTATGGCACAAAAATATTTGTGCTAGTGTCATTATCCAGGGATGAAACAGTCGACTACGTTTGTATGGAGAGAGCGTCGTTACCCTTTCCTCTTAATACGAACCAATTTACCAAGTTGAACTGCGTCAAACAATTTATATTCTGTCACTAAACTGTGTCGATGATGTGTAATTGATGTTAAGAGGTAAGGGTACCGGGGGCTCTCTCCATACAAACGTAGTCGACTGTTTTCTCCCAGGATAATAACACTAGAGCAATTTTTTTAATTGTATAATACTTATAACTGCCATGACCATGCCCCTATGTTTTTTAAATCATAATTTCTATGATAATTAAAAAATGAAAAAAAAAAACAAAACATGGGGGCATAGTCATGGCAGTTATAGGTTCAATGGCACGAAAATATTTGTGCTAGTGTCATTATTATCCAGGGAGGAAACAGTCGACTACGTTTGTATGGAGAGAGCGCCGGTACCCTTTCACCTTAAGTGTACTTATGGCGGAGCATTTTGTGTTTTACGAAGTAGGTTTAGTACTTTTTCTCATAGGTATATTTAGTAGTGTGAGTCACCTAGTCTTAGTTTTTCAGGTCGCCCCAAGGCACTGACCTACAGGGTGAATTTTTTACATGGCCCTTTATGGTTTTATATATTTTTTTAATTAAATAAGAATAAACATAAATACAAAATATAAACACCCATTAAAACCACACGAGGTTTATCTTAGGTGTACAATTGAATAGTGAGTTGAAAATATTTTAATAATAGCAGTTTTGGGACTCTACCGTGGGTTTGGACTTATGTTGCATGATTGATACTTGTACTGTATATAAGGCCTATCCGGTACAAATAAGGCTGCTAATAAGGGCCACCTGCCACCTGAATTAAGAACTATTCATAAAAATAATTAACACTATTCAAAAACAGGTCAATAGGTAAATATTTGTTTAATTGTCAATATGAAAAACAATTGTACTTGTACTTGCTCTTGTATACAGGCTGTTTTCCGCCATTAGACCCTTTTTAATTGGGTCCTTTTTGCGTGAGGATGCAGTACGCTTGCCCAGCACCTACTACCCTCTCAGCTTAGTCGACCATGTCCAGAGGAGAGAACTTGTCAATACTTCTGGAGCCAACTAAGCCGCGGGTTTCATCACGATGTTTTCCTTCACCGTAAGAGCAATGTCAATTAGCGCACATTAGAAAAATACATTGGTGCAATTGTTTATTTTCTTGTTATTTTGTTACTATAAAGATTTAAAAAACCCTTTAGTGTTCCTTATTAACCGCAGGTACCGCAATAAACGATTATTATTATTTTTTAATTATAAAAGAAATCCACGTCAAAACCAGGTTCCAACAATTCCAAAACTAGGTCACCTATTTTCCGATTCCAGTTTAAAGCTATAACGAGAGTCAGACTATAACTTATAATAGCATAAGAGCTTAAATTTTGTCGGAGATCCGCAAAGCTTAAATGCAGTCAAAGAGATCAATTGTCATACAACATGGCCTGGTTATGCAGTCATTAGTGAAATCCGGTAATGTATTCGCGTATGACAGACACTGCACTCAGGTCAATGTACCTGAATTTATTTCAGTCTACAATCTAGAAAATTTGTTTCAGCAAAGGGATTTTAATACGAAAGCGGGTTGTTCTAGACGTCTAGGGTAACAACTTTTGTTCTACGACCTTTGGAATTTACATAGAAACTTGTTACCAACGTTACATCTTTATAATACACTAGCAGCGCTCCGCGGTTTCACCCCCGTAACTCCTGATCCCGTGGGAATTTCGGGATAAAAAGTAGCCTATACCCTTCCTCGATAAATTGACTATCCAACACAAAAATACTTTTTCAATTCGAACCAGTAGTTCCTGAGATTAGCGCGTTCAAACAAACAAACTCTTCAGCTTTATAATATAAGTATAGATTATTAGTAATTGAACAGCAACCACAATATGTATTAGTATAGATATTGTGTTTGCTGTGTTTTTAGGAAATAAATATAACTTTTAAAAAGATACTAACTCAAGTAAAACTGGGATTCGCACCTAGTAATATTACATCGAGGAAAAACTTTTATGTTTGTAACGAATAAGCTCCAAAACTAATAGGTCAATTTTAATGAAACTTGGTGTGAAGATACATTGATTAATTGAGATTAACATAGGCTACTTATAATTCCGATATTTCCACGGGATCGGGCCAGGGGTAAGTTTTAAGTAAACGCAAAGGTAAGTAAAGTAAAGGTTCTCAATTCGGTTGTATGATTTTTTTAGTTACTAAACGTCACGTTCCAGGACTTGATTAAAAAGTTGCCATGAATACCGAAATGTGTCGCATTGTTTTGTTTACATTATAATTGGCTTGGCTTAAAGCCAAGTGAAATGGAAATTACAAGCAAGACCTCTTCTTCGAATTGCAAGCATAAATCCGCAAACGATGTTAATATTTCGCACTTTAAAACACTAATTATTAAATCACTATTTCGATTTCGATTTCGTAAAACTACACTGAACACTATTACTATGATCGATTATTTATTTATTTTCGATTCACATCACTGAAGTTTTATTTTTAAATTCGAATGCGGCATGGTGCCGCGGCGGGATGTTCGAAGCAACTGGGAGAGGTTCGGCCGTTTGCCAAGGAACTTCTTGCCTGTATCTGAAATGTTATTTACGTGAGATCCATGACGTGGCCATTAACTGAATGAGTTTACAGTGAAAGCTACAATTTTTAATTTTGATAATTATTTTTATTTTTTTTCGATTTTCAACTAGGTATAATTTTAACATTTAACATGACATAGTTAAATACTACACCTCTATAATATTAAAGTTAATAAAATAATATTTATTTACCGTTGCTTTAGAAGTTTATTTACTTACCTTGTTTTTATTTTGTGGAGCTTTTGTGAAGAAAAATATAACATAATATCCCGTTTTCATATAACATAAACTTAGTAAGAGAAAAAAATAATCCTACAACGTTAAAACTTCTAAAACAACGTAATCTCGCTTTTTACAAGTGATTGTCAACAATTTACATTTTCAATTACTTATGTAAATGAACACAACATAACTGCTTTCTACTTTGTCAAACAAAATATTACTTAATCTTAGGGTACGGCTATGCCAAAGATACATCGTACATAGCACGTCGCACATCGCTGGCATAGCACCATGGACATAGTGGCGCACGCACATATCGAAATATGTACCACTGCAATACATCGATGTGTTCTGCCCCCAAGATGCATTGCACATTGACATCGCACAAGTAGACACAAAGTATTGCGGTGGGAGCGAGATGGGGCGCGTTGACCTCGATTTGACCAATCACGTGGCAGCCCCTTTAGACAAGATTACTATCCATTATCATATCGCCAATCGACAGATTTTATTTGGATTTTTTTTGTATGAAATTGACATAAATAAACCAAATAAAAGTCACATAGTCTTGCGGTATAGAAAAAAAAGTAGACAAGTCCTATGGCAATTTCATGCAATACTTATGTCTGTTTCATACAAAAAAAATCTGTCAATTAGCGACATCGATATGGAAAGTAATCTTGTCTAAAAGGGCCACCACGTGATTGGTCAACGCGCCCCATCTCGCTCCCACCGCAATACTTTGTGTCTACTTGTGCGATGTCGATGTGCAATGCATCTTTACCATATTCGTACTCTAATGCTTTATCTCAATAAAAACGATTGCAAAAAACTAGCAGCGCTGCGCGGTTTCACTCGCGTAACTCCCGATCCCGTGGGAATATCGGGATAAGAAGTTTCCAGATAAAAATACCAAGTTTCATCAAAATTGGTCTAGTAGGTAGTTTCGGAGCCTCATCATCATCCAAGCAATGTTCCCGGTTGCATCCCTCTCGGGACCCCAGGGTCCGCTTTCCTGCTTTTACGCCTCCACTTCGCAGGATCTTTGGCAATAGTTTTGGAGCCTATTCGTTTCATACATAAAAACAAACAAATCTTTCCTATATTATTTTAGTGTAGTAAATGTAGGTACTTGACTTGGTTCATTTAACTCTTTTCATTCATGCAAATTCCAGTTTGGATGTCGTTAAGGTTATTTATACTATCTATCATCATTCTAGATAAGTGGGTTCTACATCAAAGCGTAAGTACGATACAAATTGAAAGATTAATTGTTAGTTATAAACTGCGTTCGTCAAAGCACAAAATGACAGACATTAAGCAAAAAAGCAAGTAAGTAAAGATTAACAGAGTCTAGAAACAGAATCTTATAAGTACAAGAGTGATTTACTTGCGAGAGTGGTTTTTTTGTGCATGTTGTGTGCTGGCTGTCGCAAATAATGGTACATTACGATATAAGTGTGGTAAATTGATCTTTGCATAGAGGCGGTTTATGACGCGCGAGCGGCAGCGAGTGTGTTAAGACGCCAAGATGCAAAGATCAATTCCACACGTATATCGTACGACGTTTTTTATCACAGTTGCGAATAAAAGAAAAGACTTGAAAATAAAACCAAATAATAATTAACAAAATATTTGTGATAAGTCTATGTTTACATTTTTTTAAGGCAATATTTTTTTGTTAATTATGCTCCGGAAAGGCCAGGCTAAAGACTTTTAACCTATACATCCTCGTCTGACATACAATATTTTTTAGGGTTTTTTCTATTTGTTTTGCGTCGGGGGTTAAGAACAAAATACAATGGTACGGAAAAACAATATATTTAAGTAAAGAAAAAACAAAAAATAAACAACTCAATTTTTAATCGTTTTCTAAGTCATTATCACGTAAAATTTTCGTTCGTAAACCGACTTCAGAGACAACCATTTTTGCTAGCTAAAAACTCTTTGGTACCTACCTTTTTATACATCAAAACAGTATAACCCAGATAAATTAACAATGTTTCACCTACCTAACATGTAATTAGCAGTAAGATACGTATTTAACTTATCGGGATAACTTTACAGCACTAGTTAACAAATCTAAAACGCACGCGTGCATAATATGTTGGATTATGAGCCTAAAAGCCGTTGAATAAGATCCACTTTATGAGCAACTGTGATAAAAATGTATTTTCTATCTTTCAAATACAATATGCTTGTCGTCTACAAAGTCAAAGTCAAATTTCTTTATTCATTTGGATGCTTATGTATATTTTGTACAAATATCACATAGAAACGTCTTAAAACTAAGTTAGGATGTGTGCCTTCGGAACGCGCCCATCAATGAGAAGAAGGCACAAGAAACTCATGGGGTTTTTTCATGTGATCACGCTCACAAAGGTCAATATTACAAATATTTGAAGGTATTATTTGAAATGGAGCAATTAAAGTCACATCCATGGATTCTTATCATTAAGGTAGGAAGAGGTATCATAGTACGCCTTACCGCACAATTTCAAATAACACCTCAAATCGTTAATTATTCCCATATTATTGCTTGGAAAATTGTTGTGTACCTTTTGTAGGTGAGTATAATTTAAAGGCGAAAGTTGCAGTTTTTAAGCATATTCTAAGTAAAAAAGTTAATAAATATGTGGTAAGTAAAAGTCGTCGTTTCATCACTATCTCACCTAATAGTAAATGACAATAGGGTCTAAGATGTTAATTAAAAATAATATTTTGTTAAGCCAACCCTTTATATCCAACCCCACACGACCGGAAGTCTCGTGGTTATGTTAATAAACGTAATTCGGTAGAGGCAGTAGGGGTTCTGCCTCTTGTTTGGATAACACAATATTTATAGCTTTTACCCTTTGATCCACTCGTATCAAAAAGCTTTTGGCTATGACACGTGACATCTTCTTCTATATTAAACGCTTTTATTTAACTTGCAGTGTATGTATGGTATGTTTTAATGTATGTTTGTTTGGGTCAGATCTTGCAACTTAATTATACTATACTAGCAGCGCTCCGCGGTTTCACCCGCGTAACTCCCGATCTCCGATCAAAATAACAAGTAGCCTATAGCCTTCCTCGATAAATGGACTATCCAAACGAAAATAATTTCTCAATTAGAACCAGTAGTTCCTGAGATTAGCGTGTTCAAATAAACAAACGAAATCTTCTCTCGCTCTGGTCGATCCTTCATGACTGAAGATCGCGACCACCAATCTTCTTCACCCAGCGGTTTGTAAAGGTCCTCCACTTGGTTCGGTCTGCGGCCATTCGAACCACTTCCTCAAACCTGGACGAGTTCTCCTGTTTCAGCTGATCTGACCATCTCATCGGGGATCTACCGCGTGATCGTTTGCCCTCTACATTGGCACAGATGATCAATTTCTCCAGGTTCTGGTCTTGACGTCTGATAACTCTTCAGCTTTATAATATTAGCATAGATAATTCTACTGTACGTGTGTATGTCACTGAACTCCTCCTAAACGGGTGGACCGATTTGAATGATTTTTTTTGTATGCGTTTGGGTGGCGCCCTGGATGATTTAGATTCACAAATCAGCCCGGTTTTTTTAAAGCTTTTATTTTACTTGCAATGTATGTATGTATGTATGCATGTATGTTTGTACGTATGTATTTAAGTATGTATGTATGTATGTATGCATGTATGTTTGTACGTATGTATGTATGTATGCATGTATGTTTGTACGTATGTATTTAAGTATGTATGTATGCATGTGTCTTTGTACGTATGTATTTAAGTATGTATGTTTGTTTTATGGCAAAGCAACGTCTGCCAGGACAGCTGGTTACAATTTGAATATCTCTGCTAAAAAAGCTTTTAAAATTTTAACATGACGAAAAGGGTCGGGTCATTTAAAATGTTCAAAACCACTGCAAAAACTTTTAAAAAACAAACTCACATTACTAAGGAAAAACGAATTAAAGTCCGTCCATTGCGTCCATTCACGACTGGTGGTCAGATGAGAGATTAAAGTGATAGAGAGATAGAGAGATAAAAAATTGCTCCATTTCAAATAATACTTTCAAATATTTGTAATATTGACCTTTGTGAGCGTGATCACATGACAAAAAAACCCCATGAGTTTCTTGTGCCTTCTTATGGGTGGGCGCGTTCCGAAGGCACACATCCTAACTTAGTTTTTAAGACGTTTCTATGTGATCTGTGTACAAATGTATTAAGCATTAAAAAAAAAATTGACTTTGACTTTGAAACACTTTATTGCACCATAAAAACTGCCTAAATGAAAATAAATCAAATAAAATAAATTCTAACATAAGTAACTATCTGCTAAAAGAAAATTAATATTTAATACCTGTTCGCGCCGTTCCGTTTTCCTTCATTCATACTTGCTATTCTATGTCGTACGTAACGTCATAGATAGTGACACATTCTTTCTTCGTCTTGCCAACCATATTGTTACTAAAACATTAGCTAATACGCAATGTAAAACTTAATAATTAAATAATATAACACAGTTCCCTAAACCGTCTTTGACTATTCGCCCAAACAATACCTAACAATATGGCACAAAGGGCGGCCTTATCGCTAAATGCGATCCCTTTCAGGCAACCTTTGTACCAACTAGTGCCAACTTATCACTGATTCAGTTAGTCCGGAGCGGATATTTATACGTTAATTTTAACAAGAAAATATCCTACCAATAGTATAAAAGTGAAAGTTTGTGTGTGTATTTATTCATCTTCACGCAAAAACTACTGGACTGTTTACGATAAAACTCGGTATGTGGATAGCTGGAGCTGGAGATTAACACATATTCTATGTTTTATTATATATGACGACCTAGTTGGCACAATGGTCACCATGCCGTACTGCTAAACACAGGGTTGCGGGTTCGATTCCCGCCTCAGACAAGTATTTATGCTTAGATATTTGTCTGTGGTCTGGTTGTTTCTATGTATTATACTAGCGACCCGCTCTGGCTTCACATGGCTAGATTATGCATGTTTTATACATATAAACCTTCCTCGTGAATCACTCTATATATATATTTGTCTGTGGTATGGTTGTTTCTATGTATTATAAGTATATATTTACAAAAGAAAAGTATACATGTAGTATAACCGTTGTCTAGTACCCATAACACAAGTCTAGTAACTTAGTTTGGGACTGGATGGCGATGTGTGGAATGTCCTGCAATATTTATTTTTTATATTTATTCCGGTTTCCGGGATTTACACGAGTAAAACCGTAAGAGGCAGCTAGTTGAGCAATAGTAGATCAATTAAACAAGGCTATTAAGGGTCTAGTAACTACTGAACCCATCTATTAGAGCTTGCAGCTGGGCCGATCTAACTATTGTTTCATCAGAGCTGCGTAGGCGCACGTGTGCGGCAAACTTGGGTATAATATTGCACTAATGTAGGTAGTTAGTAATATAAACGGAGGGTGGAAACAGAAAGATCAAAGTAAATAAATATTCAGTTACAAAGGGATATTATAAATAAATAAATATTGCAGGACATTCTACACATCGCCATCTAGCCCCAAGGTAAGTAACTAGACTTGTGTTATAGGTGCTAGACAACGGATATACTACTTATATTACTTTTCTTTTGTAAATATATACTTATCCTATTCTACTAATATTATAAATGTGAAAGTTTGTGTGTGCGTCTGTGTGTTTGTTACTCCATCACGCTAAAACCACTTAACCGATTGCAATAAAATTCAGTATGTAGATAGCTGGAGGCCTAGATTAACATATAGGCTGCTTTTTCCCAATATTGCCACGGGATCGGAACTTACGCGGGTGAAACCGCGGGGCGCAGCTAGTAATATATAGAAACAGCCAGACCACAGACAAATATCTGAGCATAAATACTTGTCTGAGGCGGGAATCGAACCCGCAACCCTGTGTTTAACAGTCTGGCATGGTGACCATTGTGTCAACTGGGTCGTCAAACTATAGGAGTTAAAAGAAACTCCTTAAAAGAATGTATTTTATTTTAGCTCCCGTTTTGAAAATTTATATGTAGTCAAAAATTAGCTCTTTTCGCCTCCCTGGACTGGAAAATCCAATACAAGTGAAAAATTCCCTGACTATGTTTGTCGATACTTCGTATGTTTTTTTTTTTTTAGTAAATTATAAAAAAGAAATGGGTTTTTGGCGGGAACGAGTTAACAACATGTCGTGCTGCAGTTTTATTTTCATGAAACTTAGATGTAACCCGAGTTGAATTGTATAATTCTGGTGGAATGTTATTCAATTTAGTTCTGTGAAAGTGCACAAGTGTATAGTGAAAGTAAAAATCAGTGTCAAACATGCAGTTTTCACGTTGCCTCCAAATCTCCTATTAAGGTTATGGTAAACTTGCCACCGCTTTACTATAACCCCTGACTTGACGGACTATGACGACTTTGACTGTATTGAAACACTTTAGGCCCGATTTATGAAAAATCGGGTCATAATTTGATGCAAAATATAACTTGACACTGGCTAAATGCACACGTGCGAAGCCATAATAAAAGAAAAAAAAAAAAAAGAAATGGTGGTCTGTAAAGTCGGTTTACGGACGATAGTTTTACGTGATAACGTCATAAGAAATCGAAGAAAAAATTAAAAAAAATTGTTATTCCTTTATTTTTAATTAGATTTTTTTATTGATTTTGTCTGTATATATTTTTTTCTTTTTAAAGTCTTCTATTTGTCACTCGTCACCATAACACAAGCTCAGATTAGCGATATTATTACTAAATACTATGTTTCCTAACTTACCATGACGCGTCTGGTCATATTACCACGACGCATGACGTCACACAATATTACCGTGACACTTTTTTGTGAATGCAGGCGTTCCACCAATTTATTAGACGTTATCTCGTCAAAAATATGAAAATATTTTACCGTATTAAACGTAAGACAGGTATTGGGCTTACATAATTATGGGCCCAGAGCTATTCCGGATCCAACAGATAGCTAAATAACAAAATTCAAGTCCCACCATCTATTTTAAGCTCGTGTCAAATGTACTACCGAGAAAATAGCCGTGAAATGTCTTCGTTGTCCCATTTGCTAAGGACATAAATTCCAGATTTACCTCAAACTGCTCGGTTCGAAGTAGAAATACAGCTTGACTTGAAGTTAGGTTAATTTTGCAAAATGGTGTGACACAATTCAAAATGCCACCAAAATTTTACTTCACTACATAGTATAAAACAAAGTCGCTTCCCGCTGTCTGTCCCTAAGTATGCTTAGATCTTTACAATTACGCAACAGGTTTTGATGCGGTTTTCTTAAATAGATAGATTCAAGAGGAAGGTTTAAGTATATAAAACAAAACTACCACGCGTACGAAGTCGCAGGCAATAGCTAGTAGATAAATAAAAACAAAACATGAGGATAATAAGCTATAAAAAAGCAGTTCAAATTGAGTATTGGTGATCTTTACAAAATGCATATTAATTTCAGTAAGTAATACTTAAAAATGTTACGCTCAAAGTTGTTTCACAATCAATCAAATTAAACCAATTAATCTCATTGTTTGACAACTGACACCAAAACTCCCATGAATAAAGATGGAATAAAGCCATGGACATAGTTTCCATTGTCAATAGAATCCATGGCGTTTTAATTGTATCACATTGACACGGCCTCACACATTTCCTCTTGTTTTGTTCAACAATGCCTTGAAATGGCTTGATTGTTGATTTTTTACATCAGTCATGGTATTACGGATTTTGTCTATCTGAAGAAATGACTATCGTTTCTATATTTTGCACCATTATAACTGAAATCAACAATGCAAATTGAGCGAAAATAGATGACAGTTTCGCAGTTTTCAAGAAAATTACATATTTTTGCAATGCGGGTTTGCTTGAGGCTAGGCCTCGTTAGTTCAAAAATGTTTAAAAAAATCTCATTTGAATGAGATGTCTCCTTGTTTCCCAAAAACTATAAGAATAGAGGGACTTACTAAGGCCTCAGGATGGTCGCTGCGGGTGAACCTGAGAAGATGGACCATGATCGATCCAAGTCAAATTCAGTGCGGCTGCGGGTCTCCCTCCAGCCCTGATACCTGTAAGTTGCCTGACCTAATTCCAGCTAATAACAACGCCAAAGACGTGGCAGTATATACTAGAGTAGACAAATCTGACTAATACCTACCTAATCATTTCCCTTTTTATTTGTGTCAACGATACGAAGAAGACGATAAATTGAGGAGAGTTTGAATCCCGCAGCCTACGGCCTTGATGTACTTGTACTTGAACGGACTGTTTTTCCCCAATTAGACCCTTTTTAATAGGGTCTTTTTGCGTGAGGATGGAGTAGGCTTGCCCAGCACACTCTCAGCTTAGTCGACCTTTCCCAGAGGAGAGAACTTGTCAATACTTCTGGAGCCTAGTAAGCCGCGTGTTTCATCACGATGTTTTCCTTCACCGCATAAGAGCAATGTCAATAAATCAGCACGCAGCGCACATAAATTTTTCTTAAGAATAATACATCGGTGCACGGCCGGGTGGGATTCGAACCCACGACCTTCAGAATGAAAGTCGAGGTATCCACCACTAAGCCTTGATGTAGCATTATAATAGTTGCAAGGGCTGCAGGCTATGAGTAAAATGTAGCTCATAAACCAATAGGTTAATAAGTAGGTATAATAAAAGCAACAAACCTGTGCAGGTTATGGCTCATAACCATGTTTTCTTTGGCGTTATCACCGTTGTAACCTGAAACAAGGAACGGCTTTGTAAATATAGCGCAGTAAGCTTAACGTGAGATTGAATTGTAATAGTACATTACGATATAAGTGTGGTAAATTGATCTTTGCATAGATGCGGTTTATGACGCGCGAGCGGCAGCGAGCGTGTTATAGAAGCCAAGATGCAAATATCAATTCCACACGTATATCGTACGACGTTTTTTATCACAGTTGCGAATAAAAGAAAAGACTTTTAACAAAATATTTGTGATAACTCTATGTTTACATTTTTTTAAGGCAATATTTTTTTGTTAATTATGCTCCGGAAAGGCCAGGCTAAAGACTTTTAACCTATACATCCTCGTGTGACATACATTATTTTTTAGGGTTTTTCTATTTGTTTTTGCGTCGGGGGTTAAGAACAAAATACCAATGGTACGGAAAAACAATATATTTAAGTAAAGAAAAAACAAAAAATAAACAACTCAATTTTTAATCGTTTTCTAAGTCATTATCACGTAAAATTTTCGTTCGTAAACCGACTTTAGAGACAACCATTTTTGCTAGTTATAAACTCTTTGGTACCTACCTTTTCGGGATAACTTTACAGCACTAGTTAACAAATCTAAAACGCACGCGTGCATAATATGTTGGATTATGAGCCTAAAAGCCGTTGAATAAGATCCACTTTATGAGCAACTGTGATAAAAAATAGGTTTACTGCGAGTATTATTTTACTGCTTTGAGTCTACAGTACGGTATAAGAGAGTGGGCGAGTATTGCTTATTCCATACCAAATCTATTCTTTTATTTCCTTCCTGAATTATATTCTACAGAAAACGTTTTTTAAATCAACAAAAAATAAAAGATCAATAATGACAAACATGTTTGCTGTAGGTAAAGAAAGAAAAGAAAGAAAGAAAAACATTTATTTGGTACAGGCACACGACAACTTTAAAATTAAACACACGCAAAGAAAAAGGTTAACAATTATACAACGAAGAAATAAACATACACTAAGCCTAAGAATATTTAAGAAGTCATGTGCTGCCCAAATGGGTTGACCTCAGCTGTAAGCCACAGTCAAGCGTAACTTGGCTGCAGCGCTGGTCTTCCGGCCAAACCCGCTACCGTCCTGCGTCGTCATACGCTCTCACATATGTACACACAATAAAACAATAAATAAATAAAATAGCAAAATAATTATATACTTACGGTAAATAGGAAAGAAAATAGAGTAAATATTTTATTTGTATAATACACAGACATATATATTTGGTACAAAACATGCCTGTTCTCTTTTTTTTTCGAATATCCTAATTACTATAAGCACATGAGTAAAGCTATAAGTATGAATTTTAATTTATTTTTATTTATTAAACATTTACAATATATGAAAATTATTAAAGCTAACCAAAAATCACAATGATTTGTCCGGTTTACCAAGGGTTTACCATACATAGGTTAAGTTCGTTACCTGAATAAATTATATATTTTTAATTATTTATTCTTAAATTACATATTCCTGAAAATATTCCTAAAAAAGGAAAAGATAAAGGCACGGTTACAGCAATAGGTTTTAAAAAATCAAGTAATTGCTCTCGAAGCATGATTTAGGAATACAAACAGAGGGGTAGTAAAAAAACCTAGGTTTTCAAAACAAATTATTTCTCTGAATGTACTTGTATACAGGCTGTTTTCCGCCATTGGACTCTTTTTAATTGGGTCCTTTTTGCGTGAGGATGGAGTAGGCTTGCCCAGCACCTACTATCCTCTCAGCTTAGTCGACCATGTCCAGAGGAGAGAACTTGTCAATACTTCTGGAGCCAACTAAGCCGGGGGTTTCATCACGATGTTTTCTTTCACCGTAAGAGCAATGTCAATTAGCGCACATATTTTTTTCTTAAGAAATATACATTGGTGCTCAGAATGTAAAATAATAGCAGTCATGGCAGTTATACGTTTTATGCAACAAAAATATTTGCTGTAGTGTCATTTCATTATCCAGAGATAAAACAGTCGACTACGTTTGTCTGGAGAAAGCCCCCGGTACCCTTTCCTCTTAAACATATTTGCTTAGGTAATATTTTTGGCCACGAAGTTGGTTTTGGCCCGCAGAACTTGTATCAGTCCAAGCCATTATAATCTTCTAAATGACCACAATCTTCAAAGGTCTCAAGTTCAAGTTTACAAGGCAAATAAACTTTGTTCTTTGAAGCTTTGTCTCGCTAATCACAACACAATCGCTCCATAATACTCAGGATGTCATTAACACAAGCGATGCGATGTTTTTATGGTCTTCACAATGGACGTGGGTAACCGCAAGGCAGGATGTTAAAGCCCTACCTACTTTAAGTAGCATTACTTGGGGAACCTAGTAACTATTACTTCTACTATTCCTTACTCATGTGCTTCTACTATTTATTGACCGAGCGAACGAAGCGTCTCTTCTTTAAGTCTGGCAAAAAAGTCTTGTATCAGTGTGTGTGTATATTTGTTGGTACTTCTCTAGCCGTATTAATTAACCGATCTAGACAAAAGTTGGTATTGAGGTTTGATGATTTAATTGGAAGTACCTGGATGACCGAGCTTTGCTCGGTATTTTTTTTTTACTTAGTCTAACCTCAAAGCAATCACTCATTGACTTCGTGTTCCTTAACAACGCCATCTGCTGGAATAACTTTATTGCTCACAAAAAATAGTATTAGTAGTTCGCCAATAGATGTCAGGAAGAGTCATATTTTGCAGATAAAAAAAGTAAGTTTCGATAAAATACGAATAAAATGACATTTTCTAAAAATGACTCCTAGCTAGATCAATTTATCGCCCCCGAAACCCCCTATATACCAAATTTCATGAAAATCGTTGGGGCCAATTCCAAGATTCCAATTATCTTATATATATAAAAGAAAGTCGTGTTAGTTACACCACTTATAACTTATAACTCAAGAACGGCAGAACAGATTTGGGTGAAAATTGGTAGGTAAAGAGGTAGCTTAGAGCCAGGAGACGGACATAGGATATTTTTTTCGATATTCCCACGGGATCGGGACTTACGCGGGTGAAACCGCGGGACGCAGCTAGTATATATATATATATAAGAATTGCTCGTTTAAAGATATAAGATTTGTCGTCCCACGAATTATTGATGTTGGTTTTTTGTCAGAAAGTTACTTTACGTTGGTTTCATAAAAAATGGTAAAGATCTGATGACCATTTTCGGAGTGATGAGCAGAATAGCTCCACAAATGCAGTAAATTGTTCGCTTTTATATGTGGAATCAGCCTTTTAACAAATAGGTATTAATGAAGAGAACTACTGCTAATTAAAAATGCTGTAACTTTCAGCAATTACCTTCTGTTAAAAACTTAACAGAGCGAGTAAATGTCGTGACTTAATTATATGTGTCTTCTGCCCAGAATAAAATAGCACATCAGTTTTTAACGGATTATTCTTGTTGTCTACCACTGGTGGACACTATTAATACTTATTGAATTTTCCTGGTAAGCCGGTTCCCGACATAAACTTGTTTTTTTTTTATTTCACAAACTTCCTAACCGGAGCAGATGAAAACAATTGTATTTCTGGCAACTCTACTGGTCATAATGTAAATAGAACCAAAAATCATAGATGTAGTCGGGGTTTTTAATTGGGTAGCCAGGTAACTTCCTGGCACCGTCCTGGGATAACTCTGCCAAATACTTGTATGCAGTTGGTTATACAAATTTTTTTAAAGCATAAATTGTGCGGTAAAGCTAACCATGATAATTCGTCGTAATTTTAATGATAAGAACCCATGGATTTGATTTTAATTGCTCCATTTCAAATATTTGTAATATTGACCATTGTGAGCATGATCACAAAAAAACCCCATGAGTTTCTTGTGCCTTCTTCTCATTAGTAGGCGCGTTCGGAAGGCACATATCCGAACTTAGTTTTTAAGACGATTTATTGTGATCTCGTAACTGTATGATTCCAAATGACTAAATAATTTTTAGTTTTGAGTTTTAATCTATACTAATATTATAAAGCTGAAGAGTTTGTTTGTATGTTTGAACGCGCTAATCTCAGGAACTAAGTACTGCGTCGAATTGAAAAAATATTTTTGTGTTTGGATAGTCCATTTATCGAGGAAGGCTTTTTATTTTGATATTCCCACGGGATCGGGACTTACGTGGGTGTAACTACAAGGCGCAGCTATTAAAAATAAAATTATACCAGTGAAAGTACTTGCAATGTGGAAGTTTAGCTATTTATCTAATAAAACCTCTGCCCTTTAACGCGGTAAGATCAATCCCTAGATAAAATACCTACTATCCAACTGGATAAGCGTTATGGTTTTTGATGAACAACATCCGGTAGAAATAAATACAAATCACTGTGGTGTTGGCGGATGCAGTTGCCACTTTATGCTCTGATGTGGTATCCAAGTACTGAGTAGAGATGTGCGCCGATGGTTTTGTGAACGGCGGCGGCGGCGTAATCGGCGTAATCGGCGCGGTAGGGGGAAGTAAAAGTAACATGACAGACGTATTTTTGTTTTTTCTTTTTGTATGAAATTGACATAGGCGAATGTGGTCTTGCGTTAGAGAAAAAAAATGGTAGTATAACTTCGTCTTACGCCAATTTCATACAATGATTTTTGTCAATTTCATACAAAAAAATTGTCTAAGAGAACTGTACTAAATTGAAATTCTCATTACAAAATTCAGGTAAAAACATGTAACGAAAATGCATTATTGAAATGCATTATTAAAACTGAATTTGCATTTTCCTTAAATTCAGTTTCAGATTGCAGTTCACAATCATATTCGTTTACGTGATGTTACACCCACGTGTTTTACTGTAAAGTCATATAATGGACCATATAAGAAGCAAATACACCTGAAAGTTCATTGAACTCACATTTGACGAGGTAACAAGCCACACTGTGTAAACAGAAACAACGCAATGGTTACGTTGTTAGGGCTGTCCCATATTATCGCGCAGCATGGGAAAGTAATTTCTTTGAACTAAGAGTCGCGTTTAAGGACCTGGGTGTTTATTTTTCCAGGTGCTCAAAAGATACTACAGAGTCTCTAAAGTGTCATAGGTGATATTACTCAGGTGCTTAAAGAGAAATGGACCGGATGCGAATTGACAAGACACATGCACCTAATCCAAGATTCATAGATTTGAAAGAAGACAATTTAAAATATATTTGGCTGCTTTATTGAATTCCTTTATCTTACCAGACCAGCGCTGCAGCCAAGTAACGCTTGACTGTGGCTTACAGCTGAGGTCGACCCATTTGGGCAGCACGTGGCTTCTTAAATATTCTTAGGCTTAGTGTATGTTTCTTTCTTCGTTGTATAATTGTTACCTTTTTCTTTGTATGTGTTTAATTTTAAAGTTGTCGTGTGCCTGTACCAAATAAATATTTTTCTTTCTTTCTTTATCTTTAAACAAAAGCATTTCATTTAGACATGGTCGACTAGGCGAATTGGAACTGGCGCCCTGAATGGCTAAATTTTGATTAAAAACGTTGTATTTGTCAATTTTAAACACTACAAAATTTGGGGGATAATGCTATACCAAAATCCCACTATGGTAAGCATAGAGAATTGGCGTCAAAGCCTTACTTATGTAGGTACCTCTACTTGTATAACTTAAATAAACAAAAAAAACTAAATTCAAATCGGTTCATCCTTTCGGGAGCTACGATGCCACAGACACACACATAAACACACGCACACACACACACAGAGAGAGAGAGACACGTTAAACTCGGGTTAACGGGGTTGTACACCCCGTTATTTTTGCGTCGGGGGTTAAAAATGTAACGTAAAATGTTTAAAAGAATAATTATTGACAACCCTAAACACCTCGAATGTGTTAAAAAATTAAAATAAACTTTACTGCATCGTATCGTAATATGATTTTAATGAACTTAGCGGAAATAAGTGAAAAGTTATTAAACAAACAATGCATTATGTAGCTTTGACTCAGTAACATGAAATTGAAATGCATTTTCTCTAGCATAAAATATGTAGGTACTTTTTATAATCTAGAGGATTTTCTGTCGAATTTATGAATTATTTAATGCACTATTATTTGTTAATGCAAACAATATTTTTTTTTGTATTTGGTAATGCAAATAAACTTTTACGATCAGCGGTTTACGCTGTGCGTTGATTCGTCAGTCAGTCATTCAGGACAAAGCATTTTATATGTATAGATTTTCTTTTAATTTGCGGAAGAAGAATATAGTGGCCAGATATAAGCCAGATTTGGGAAAAAAATATAAAACTTAAATTTACAAAAAAACATGCATATTTATCTAAATACATACCTACTTATCTAAATTTAATTTAACAAAATTACAGGTGAATATGATAATCTAACGGCTTGGCGCGGTGTCTATTCATCCTCATATTACGTTACAAGTAATTTGAGTCTAGCCGATACGTTGCTACTTTGTAAAATTCACTCTCGTGTTTACTTCAATAATACATGAGTATCATGAGTATTTACATACATATCTAGAGTACCTGCTTTATTTATTCTCAGAATCAGGAAGCTATATCACGAGGAAATAAAACATAATATTTTGCATCTTTGCAATTTGTACGTTACCTATTTGTTTTTGACTTGTTTTTATTAGGGCTTTTGGAACTTACTCTTTACCAAAAGCCATCGTCTTCTAATAGATGGCATAGGCCAATGAAAAACAATATGGTATTTTTTAGCCATGTGTTTAGATGTATGTATGCATACAGGCTTTTTTCCGTAACTAGACTCTTTTTAATTGGGTCCTTTTTGCGTGAGGATGGAGTAGGCTTGCCCAGCACCTACTACCCTCTCATGTGTTTAGATATGCTTGATTATGGCCGAAACTAAAATAAAACCATATTTTCAAATTTTCTGACATAGAGACTTATTTTCTTAAGAAAACATACAGTGACATAAAATAAACAACATTTAAAAAAAAAAAATTATAGTAACGTTCATCAAGTAAAAAAAATCCTCTATAATTTTCAACCGGGTGTTTGATTTTGATAGTACATTGATTTGCAAACCGCATTATGTATGGAATCCTTCTTACATCCAATGTTTTGTTTATTTGTTCAACAAAATTATAACCCTAACTTATTTTTCGGTTCTAAATGCTAAATAACAAATTGATCGACGTCAATTGAATGTAATTCAATTTCCTGTTGAAGCTTTACCGAAAATCAACGGACACTGTAACTAACTGATGCTGTCATAATATTCTATCACTTCTCCTGGGTTCAGTTTATTATCAACTCCCAAAGGCACACCTAAAATCTGGAGCACAAAATAAGAATATTTTATTTCATAGGTATTTAGATGTGTAGCTACTAGCAGCCTAAGTATCAGCCCTCCTGATTCACAAACCGTCGGAAGGCAACCGAAACGAAAAAAAAAATTGCTGCTCTTTTACTCCATCCTTGTCTTTTTAGTTTTATTCGTTTCGGTAGCCATCCGATGGTTTGTGAATTAGCCTGCAGGTCCTTGCACTTTCCTTAAAAAAATATTGATCTATATTAGGCGCCCGAATCTAGATTAGTTATACACCGCCAACAACTTTAATTCGTCCTATTAAGGACACTGTACTGCCTGGGACATTTATTAAATGGAGTAAGTATGCTTGTAGTAGGTACTTCATTTCTCTATTAGTAGAGAAATTCATTTTATTTCTCTATTTATATTTTGAATCAGTGCACTTTTGAGGTTATAGGTAACAGACAGAGTTAATTTCGAATTGATAATATTAGTATAATTAATTCTCACGCCTAAACCACTGAAACCATTTGGATGAATTGATGAATTGGTATAGAGCTAGGAGCTAATAGAAGGACATATATGCATTTTTTTCCGAAACCTATAACCTCGAAATTCAGAATAGAACCTGGATTAAATGATCACCCAATTTGTATAAGCCATCATAAACCCATCGTAGCAGAAAAATAACAAGTAAATCATTTATTGTAGAGATCAATTTTTAGATTACGACTTACGACTTCTCCAAAAGCTAAGGTACACAATCAAATCTATTACACAACATCGGACGAACCTAATAACTGTGAAATTGCTTTGACATAGAAAATATTACAATAACGATTAAGGGTCAGCGCACAAAACCGCTGTGATTGTGAATAGAATACAAACCGCAAGTTTATGTTATAAAGGTACTGATTGAGTAGACTGGCGTGGTTTGGTCACGTCATGTGGAGAGATACTGATGTCACCAGAAGTGTGCAGGATTTAGGAAGTGGTCTTAGAGCGAGAGAACAGCCAAAGAAAACTTGGAGGGATTGCGTTAGGGAGGATTTGGAGGAAGGGGAGTAAACCAGTGAGATAAAAATAAATAAATAATAAAAATAAATATTACAAGACATTCAACACCTCGCCATCTAGCCCTAAGCTAAGTAACTAGACTGTGTTATGGGTGCTAGACAACGGATATACTACTTTTAATATACTTTTCTTTTGTAAATATATACTTATAATACATCTAGACCACAGACAAATATCTAAGCATAAATACATGTCTGAGGCGGGAATCGAACCTGCAACCCTGTGTTTGGCAGTCCGGCATGGTGACCATTGTGCCAACCGGGTCGTCGTATACGGAACCCTTCGTACGCGAGCCCGACACGCACTTAGCCGGTTTTTCTTGAATGAATGTACTGCCAAATTTCTACGATATGGTAGGGTATCGCTAAATTTTGGCAGTAAAGGGTGGCCCCTACCTAACTACGCCTCTGCAGAATTGTATGGAATCAGACAAGTTAATCAAGGTTTCAACCATAACCTTACAAGGTTAGTTCCGAAGTATTTGTCATGAGCAAACTTCGATGAATAGAATCTAATTGTATAAAGACGTATCTACATAATATTATTATGATATTGTGGGTGTACAATTGTACAGTCGGCTGCATAATTACAGCCCTCGGTAGAGTTGGAAAATTACTATTATTGGAATGTTTGCATTCTAATAATTTTTGTTTGATTAATTGATGAGTTAGACGACTTTGAACTTCACCTAAAAGCAGGTGTCTAGAATCTTGCTTGTGATGAAAACATTCTTATAATAGCCGTATTGAAGCTCTACGGTGGGTCTGCAATTATGCAGCCAACCGTACATACGAAGACCTTAAAAGCGTAGAGCTTTGATATCCTACAATATATAATACGTACGCTAGATTTGGTATTCCATAGAAAATGTCAACTATATTTTGTGTCAAAAAAAGCGACCCGCCCGCGAGAGTCTCTACTGAGAAACTATTTTGACATTTTAATATCAAGGGTGTGTCATTTTTGATTGGCTGTCGTCACCGGGACAAGAGGTTTGATCCGCGTTCCGGGGCATTCCTGGTGTAAAGGCTGACGTTAGCGGTTCAGCGGGGTAATGCCTGCATATTGTCCAGCTTCTCACCAGGAACGTTGGGGATGGGTTTGTTCGATTAGGTCTAGTTTTTTAGTTAAGTTATTTGTTTTTATTTTTTTATTATTGTTTTAAATGTATTTTGTATTGATTTAGTGTGAATTAATTATTATTTTTGGAGTATGCCTTTTTAAAATCAAAATAATTGTACACGACTATTTTCAAGTATATTCACCATCCTTCATTACTACTCTTAGTCCGGTCAATTTAGACCAAAAAATAATAGTGAAGTTACATAAAGTCCCAACAAGCTGAAAATCAGTGAAATTGTTCAAAACATAATTATAAACAATGTCTAGAAGTTCCCCATCATTCCCGTGTAAGGAAATTTTTTTATTCAAGGTCAAAGGTCTAAAAAATGAGTTTTTCGCTATTTTCAGCAAAACGGTAAGTTTTATCATAAAAAGTACCTCAGACAAAATTGTAGATCATAAAATTATCTATAAAAAATGTTACAATACTTTTTTCTTACTAGCCACCGTTTCTGAGATATAACGATTCAAAAAGTTGTAAAAGTTGTTATCGTCATAATATGCACACGTTTCCACGCCACCTATGAGGTAGTGTACTTAGCGCGTTTTTTTTTAACGTGGTTTCCCTAGGCCTACTCCACGGGTCAGTTGTGATCCTGTTTAATGTAAAACTATTGCAAAATAACGGTTTTCATAGATTGGAAAAGATAAAAGCGATGTAAATTAAAAAAAAAGTGGTGAAGTTCATTCGCCTGATTCGTAAGTTTCAAATTCTTGTTCTTCTTCTTGTTTTTCTTCCCCTGCTTCTTCTTCATCTTCATTTTGGATGCAAGTAAATTGCGTCAATTGCGACGTATCGCATGATACTTCGTTGAAATCAAACGAATCCTCCATTGTTTGTGATTCAATATTAGAGCACGACCGGCCTTGACAATTTTGCGCATGCCAAAGAACAAAACAGTCCGACTTTTTTGCAACAACATTTAGCACTGCATCCCTTTTTGCAATTGCAAAAAATAGTGTTCAGCAGTTTTTCCGGCGCAGGTGGAAGTAAAGTTTGAACTGGCTCTAATATATTGTTGACCAACTTCCAACCCTGTCTGTCGGGTCTAGCTGATAACCAAGCCAGTAACTTGGTAATATACTCGAAAAAGATGTTAGTGAGCAGCAACTGAGGTTGGAGGAAGACAAGCTAATTGAACTTGTTTTTTAGTTTTAGTATTTTTAACGAAACATGCATATCGATGCTTATCTAAACAGGTAGTTTTTTTAGAAGCTCCGTGCATATAAAGAAGAAAGCGAATGCCGTTGGTAATAACTTCTTGTTGAGTTGAATTACTCTTTTTAAAAACTTCTGCACATTGAATTAAATCTTGTTTATCAAACATTTTGAAAACTGCTGTTTTACCCCTCCTGTAAAATGCAGATAGTACATGATTTTGACACTTTACAAAAGTAAATAAATGAACTTCACTACTTTTTTTAATTTACATCGCTTTTATCTTTTCCAATCTTTGAAAATTTCCGTTATTTTGCAATAGTTTTACATTAAACAGGATCACAACTGACCCGTGGAGTAGGCCTAGGGAAACCACGTTAAAAAAAACGCGCTAAGGACACTACCTCATAGGTGGCGTGGAAACGTGTGCATATTATGACAACTTTTTGAATCGTTATATCTCAGAAACGGTGGCTAGTAAGAAAAAAAGTATTGATACATTTTTATAGATAATTTTATGATCTACAATTTTGTCTGAGGTACTTTTATGATAAAACTTACCGTTTTGCTGAAAATCGCAAAAAGTCATTTTTTTGACCTTTGACCTTGAATAAAAAAAAATCCTTACACGGGAATGATGGGGAACTTCTGGACATTGTTTATAATTATGTTTTGAACAATTTCACTGATTTTCAGCTTGTTGGGACTTTATGTAACTTCGAATGTCTAAATTGACCGGACTATCTCAGCGCGAAAATGCCTAAATGTAAATGAAAGCCTTTTATTAATCATCACCCGTAACTCCCGTAACGTAGCGTAACTCCCGATCCCGTTGGAAAATCGGAATAAAAAGTAGCCTATGTCACTCCCAATTAATCAATGTATCCTCATACCACGTTTCATCAAAATCGGCCATCTTAGCTATTGCAAGTGACGTCATTAAGGTGAAAGGGTACCGGCGCTCTCTTCATACAAACGTAGTCGACTGTTTCCCATTAGGATAATGACACTAGCGCAAATATTTTTCTTGCATAAAACTTATAACTGCCATGACTATGCCTCTGTCTTGGTTTTTTTTTTCATTTTCTAATTATCATTTAAATTAAGATTTTAACAAACAAAAAAAACTAAATTAAAATCGGTTCATCCGTTCGGGAGCTATGATGCCACAGACAGACACAAACACACACACACAGAGACACGTCTGTGTGTGTGTGTGTGTATAACTTATAACAGCCCGTGGTTTTTGCGTCGGGGGTTAAAAACAAAAACAAAACATAGAGGCATGGTCATGGCAGTTATGATAAAAATATTTACTCTAGTGTCATTATCCAGGGAGGAAACAGTCGACTACGTTTGTATGGAGGGAGCGCCGGTACCCTTTCACCTTAACACTTGTGTACAATTATAATTGTACGTACATAACTGTACTAATAAATGCCATTTGTCTATTTGACATTCAATAAACTGGATTTTTATACACTTAATAATATCAAAAGACAATCTATGTACAAGTCTATAGACAGACACAGCTCTATGATAGACGCAATTCAAAACAATTAAAGTTCTTATGATAAATTATGTTTTTTGTCAGTTTCCATTTTATTTCTTGTCCAGTATTTTGTGGTGTGTAGGTGTGAATTAATTGGCTTTAGTGCAAAATTAATTATGTCATAAATAGACAAAGTATACGAATAATTACATGTGATTACTACAGTGAGTTATTTTAAGGAATCGATGTTTATCAGCAACACTATTGTAAATTCAAAAATATACGGAGATTATTTTTTTTGCAAAATCAACAGGATGTATATTTTTATAGGACTTTTCCAAAAATCTAATAATGCAGTTTCAGATATGGTCAAAATCGAGCACGCGACTCCTTAGCATTTTTCGTCATCTACGAAACTTTTTTGTTTGTTTTTATGTTTGTATCGAATAGGCTCCGAAACTTCCGGATCGATTTTGATGAAACATGATATGAGGATACATTTATCAGTTATTATAGCTCGTTACTTCCGATCCCGATATTCTCTCGGGATCGGGAGTAACGCGCGTGAAACCGCGGAGCGCTGCTAATCTATATGTACATATAAAATTCTTTGTCCTAAATGACTGACTGACGGATCAACGCACAGCCTAAACCGCTGATCGTAGAGACCTGAAACTTGGAGGGTGTGTTCTTTGTATGACGTAGGCATCGGATAAGAAAGAATTTTCCGAAATTCCACCCCTAAGGGGGTGAAAAAGGGGTGCAAAGTTTGTATGGGACAACGTGATTCATTTTCGACTTTTACGCGGACGAAGTCGCGGGCAAAAGCTATCTCTTATAAGAGTTTAAATTTAAGAAATGGCCCTGAAGACCCATTTTAAAAAATCACACTGTTATGAGTCATATCCATAAATAAGTACCTCTTAGTACACGAGTAGGTAAAATCAACCAACTCAGAAAAAAGTACAAAATCTCATTATAATTCTAGTTACCTTCCTCAGAACTTTAACAACATCAAAACTTTTCCTATTATTGAGCTGCCCAAAAGATTCTCCTTCATATATAATTACAAAAAAAGGGACTCATACCATTTAATTATGTTCCTTAATAATTAGTGCTTTGTTAACTCTTTCCCACGGCTGAGGTCTCACGGATCCGTGAACTTTGTGTTTTACTATTAAAGACGTTGACATTGTTCTGGAAAAAGTAGCGAAGGTAGTTAAACTTATTTTAGAATTTATTATTGGGAAAATTCAATGGGAAATAAGAGTCTTTTCTTACTTGAAAGAATATTTAGTTCGATTTAATACTATAATCGATTAAGAGGAAAGGGTACCGGGGGCTATCTACAAACGTAGTCGACTGTTTTCTCCCTGGATAATGACACTAGAGCAAATATTTTTCCAGCATAAAACTTATGCCATGACCATTGACCATGCCCCTATGTTTTGTTTTTTTTTTGTTTCCTATATCTTAATTTCTATGATAGTTAGAAAATGAAAAAAAAAACAAAACATATTCATGGCAGGTATAAGTTTTATGGCACAACAATATTTGTGCTAGTATCATTATCCAGGGAGAAAACAGTCGACTATTTTGGATGGAGAGAGCGCCGGTACCCTTTCACCTTAAGGTTGCTACAAATGCTGTAATCCAAAATTTTATACATTTTATTGCAAGTAGAAGTTATATACCTATTTCTTGCTTATCTACGTACTTTGATCATCGTCTTGTATATACTTTTTAGTACCTGGATGACCGAGCTTTGTTCGGTATTTTTTATTTTTTTTACTTAGTCTAACCTCAAAGCAAACACTCATTGACTTCGTGTTACTTAACAACGCCATCTGCTGGAATAACTTTATTGCTCCCAAAAAATAGTATTAGTAGTTCGCGAATAGATGTCAGGAAGAGTCATATTTTTCAGATAAAAAAAAGTAAGTTTCGATAAAACATTAATAAAATGACATTTTCTAAAAATGATTCCTAGCTAGATCGATTTATCGCCCCCGAAACCCCCTATATACCAAATTTCATGAAAATCGTTGGAGCCGATTCCGAGATTCCAATTATATATATACAAGAATTGCTCATTTAAAGATATAAGATATATTCTGTGTCATCGTTGTGATTTTATCAAATCAATTGAACGAACTTTCAAGTGAATGAATTTGGTCGGCTTGTTAATTGGCAATTTCAATTGTAACGTTTTGTCCCCTGTAGATTCTGAAATTAAATTGATCAAGGAATGAGATCCAGGTCGCATAACTTCTTTGTCGAGGGCAAGCTTCATTTCAGAACAGCTACGCTTGATTGAAAGATAATCGTCGGTAAGAAATAGCAAGTTTTTTAATGTCCTTCCACTTAATCCGACCAACTGGTCGTGCCGAATGGAAACTTATGAAGGGATTTTTTTCCAATTAAACCAACTTGATTGGATAAAGACGAAGATGACTGCAACGGAAACAAAAGACGATCTAAATAAAAACAAAAGACGATCGAAACGAAAACAAATAAAACGGTCTGGATAAAAACAAACGAGGCTAGACTCAACAAAAAAACTGACGTTTATTATGATGTCACTAGACAAAAAATGGTCAGGTGTCTATTTTAGTTCATAATTAATTCGATATAGGTACTAGAGGTTTTGTGATCGGCGTAATCGGCACGGTAGGCTTAAATGAAAGTAACATGACATATCTACTTTTTTCTTTTTTTATGAAATTGACATAAGCCAACGTGGTCTTCCGTTAGAGAGAACAAATGGTAGAATAACTGACTGAGGAATAACATCATCTTACGCCAATTTCATACAATGGTTAATGTCAATTTCATACAAAAAAATCTGTCGATTGAAGATATCGCTAATGGAAAATCATATCGTCTAAGGGGGCTGTATGGAGTTCGCCCATATTGTCGGCAAACCGCACAATTTTGAAACTAGAACTCAAGATTACTTTTTTAATCTCGCGCCGATTACGCCGACACAAAAGCCGGCGGCGCGGCGTTACGATCGACGCACATCTCTAATAGGTACCTAAAACCTATTATTTGGTAATTCCCGACAGCCTCAAAAACCATTTTCATTATAGTGTTCCAGTATTTTCAAATACCATCAATTTTAGACACAAATATCACCTTAATTGTATTAACACAATTAGCACGTTAGTGACCTATTAGTCAGCGTTCATTGGACTAATTTGTCCACGTGATTGTCCTGAAAATATCAATAGGCATAGAGGTGCGGTTGGCATTTATTCAGTCTACTATCGTGAGACCATCGGATTCCATAGAATTAGTCGTTACGCTGTATTTGGACGCTTCACTGCACCCATGGGATGGTTCTAAACTCTTGTTTAGAAATGGGTTTGAACGTTCTTGATGAAGCGAAACGATTCAGTCATGGGTTATCAAAATTCTTGGTAAAGCCTCGTAAAACCAATAGTTTAATGAAGCCAACAGCAGCACTTTAGGAAAGAAAATGGCTTAGTTTTGTACCTATAGATTTCTCGAGGTACGGTTTTTTCAAACATTTTCGACAGACATGCCTTTTAATATGGGAAAATTATGTCTAAATGAACCAGATACGGTCGGAGTCAAAATTGCAGACCCACGGTAGAGTTATAAAATTATATATTTATCTAATAAATTAATGCGTTGCAAGACTTTAAACGTGAACCGGGCAAGACCTTAGAATCTTCCTTGAGTTGAAAACATTCTCTAATAATAGTAGTTTTGGAGCTCTACGGTGAGTCTGCAATTCTGACTCTGATGGTACCTACTTAAATGGTGTATTTATAATTTAGTAGATTTTTTAAGTGAGTAATTTTCGATATGAAATCTGCAAAAGAAAAAACCTAACTTAAGAATGCCAAAGCTGAAGTTTATAATTATTTTACTACAATATAACAAAGCAAAATACGCAAGTTCCACAAGTTCTGTGAGAAAAATCATACAATTAATTATAACTGATAATTTTATCGACGAAACTGATGCAGTCAGAACTGAACCATCAATAGATAACTCAAGCGTTACTATGTTTAATTAATAAATTATTTTTAATTATACACGGTCGGTCATCGAACCTGAAACAAACTAAAGTGCACGTCCATCCCATCCCTAACCAATGGAGTTTTATGCTTTGACACTTTAGTGATGCGAAAAGGCATCGCATGATATCGATATACGTGCATTCAGAATCGATTAAGAACAAAAAGTGGAACTGAGAATTTGAACTAATGGTGAGTATACTTTAATGGTTCACATTTTAGTTTTTGTTCTAAATGAAGATTAAACCACAAAGAGATGATGTCGTTCATACGTGTGATTTGTTTTGGATTACAAAACGCCCCTAGTGCTGCATCATACAAAGGTCGTAGGTACCAAACATTTTCGATCGTCTTTTGTTAGCATTTCGATCGTCTTTGAATTCCACTTTGATCATCTTTTGTTTCTGTTCCCATACTGTTGAATTAGGAACATAATTTTTCTGGTTAGGTTGTAACAGTTTCAATCGTCTTTTGTTACCATTTCGATCATCTTTGGATTCCACTTTGATCATCTTTTGTTTCAGTTGCCATCGTCTTCTGTTTCCATACTGTTGAATTAGACACATAATTTCTGGTTAGGTTAAAAGGGTAAGGTTGTTGGTGCGTAAAAGCTTCGATCGACTTTTGTTAGCATTTCGATCATCTTTGGATTCCACTTTGATCATCTTTTGTTTTAGTTTTGATCGTCTTCTGTTTCCACACTGTTGAGTTAGGAACATAATTCGATAAAAAGATGTAATAGTTAGCTATTTTTGGAATGATTATAATTTTATGATGATCCAGGTTAAGAATAATCTAAACTAGTCATATATTTCGGTTCATACTATGTCGATCTTCTTTTGTACTGTGGCGATTTTCAAAAAGCCGCCAGTACATCTATTAGTCATCCATTAAGTTATTCCAAAGCACGAAAATAGTTAACTGAAGAATGCAGATCATTTGCCAGCAATGGTACTTGAAACTCATTTAAAAATATATAACGTTCAGATATTTTTGAACAAAACTGAGAGTACAAGCATTTACAAAGGCATTCCACACTAGATAAGGACGGATCAGGCAGGTTTGGAACAAGGAAATTAAATACAGTGACGGAATAGAGAAAACATCTAAACCTTTTCTTCACAAAAAGGACATTGGTGAATATAATTTTAATGATGATGTTTTTTTGGGTTAGCATAGTAAGAATGTGACTTTTTAAAACTATGATTTGGATAGAAGATAATATAACAAAAAAGAAAACGTGTGGCACTCGGGGACGGCCGCGGTAAAGCTATTGCATCGTGCGAGCTTCGTACAGTCGTACCATATACATACACATTAAGCGAACGCTCGGCCGAGCTACATGGTAGGCGGAGTGGGGGTGTTAGATTTTATTTTCGTTACGGAATTTCTTGATTCGGTCGCCGCGCTCAAAGCCCGCGATAAAAACTATAAAAAAATTCGTCACATGATTCCTTTAGTTTTCCGGTTCGTATATAAAGGAAGATTAAACTTCAGTGGCTGTTTAAAACATTTTGTTATAGAGTAATTTTTGTTTGTCTGTGTTGCCATCGTGGCTAATCATGCAATTTGTTTGTTTTTTTGTCAATTTGTGACCTTTATTCTTGTGTGGCTTTTGACTGTTTTTTCTACCTGAATAAATCTTTTATCTATCTATCAATTTACAGAAATTAATATCATACTTATCTATGCCTATATCCAAGAAGACCCTTTGATCGTGATAAGAGTATCAGTAATGCATCAGAAAAACATTTAAAATACTTCAATCAAAGCGAATTGATGCAACTATTTGTTAAGATTCCAGAAGATCTTTCTACCCCACTGTTAAGTTAAATCTCTTTGACTGGGTCCATATAAAAAAAACAGTGGTTAAGACGTTCCCATGGTCGATTCACATGGATCGTCACACCCTGTGCACAATAGCAACGCAACAGGAACTTAGATAGTCGGGGTTGGCCGGCCTTTGACCACCTATGACCTTTCACAGTTACTCTGTAATAAACTGTGTTACATTTGCGTACTTATACTCTATGGATTTTCACAATTTTCGATAGTTTTAGATAGAACTATAAACATCTGTGCCGGAGTTGATCTCGATTCCTTGACAATTTGAACAAAGA
Organism: Idaea straminata; assembly: GCA_951213275.1. Classification (NCBI taxonomy): domain Eukaryota; kingdom Metazoa; phylum Arthropoda; class Insecta; order Lepidoptera; family Geometridae; genus Idaea; species Idaea straminata. The sequence goes on from OX577862.1 coordinate 4,719,140, forward strand.
GTTCTTATGTCAAAAACACTACCTCTAAGAATGATAGAGTTTTGGCGGGAACGAGTTAACAACATGTCGTGCTGCAGTTTTATTTTCATGAAACTTAGTTGTAACCCGAGTTGAATTGTATAATTCTGGTGGAATGTTATTCAATTTAGTTCTGTGAAAGTGCACAAGTGTAGTGAAAGTAAAAATCAGTGTCAAACATGAAGTTTTCTCATTGCCTCCAAATCTCCTATTAAGTTTATGGTAAACTTGCCACCGCTTTACTATAGTCCCTGACTTGACGGACTATGCCGATTTGATTTTTTTTAAACACTTTAGGCCCGATTTATGAAAAATCGGCTCATAATTTGATACAAAATATAACTTGATACTGGCTAAATGCACAAGCCGTGCGAAGCCATAATTAATAGGAAAAAAAGAGTGATATAATAATTCTTATGTCAAAAACACTACCACTAAGAATGATAGAATCATTCTTATGTCAAAAACACTACCTTCACTTCAAGTTTTCTCTTACTCTTCACTATCCCGATTACCTACATCATTGTTCTTGAACCATCCATGGGATGTTGATCCTGGTGATCTTCCAGTTCCCTCACCTTGCATTTTAAGTACTCGTATGCTGCTTTTCGCAACTAGACAAGTTTAGTTGGGTCCTTATTGGCAGGCGGAGAACCAGCCCAGCTCCTCCATAAATTTTGGCACCAGGTGTGGTTTCATAAAAAACTCCAGCGATCGGACCACGACCAATAAAAATCCAATAAAAGAAAAAAAATGGAAGGCTATGACCTGATTTTTTGAATAACGAATTTTGATAAAAATGAATTTTTGTATGTACAGTCACATTACCAATTAGCTGAACCCCACGTGACCTAGAGCTCACTCGCAAATCTGTAAGATTGTAATGTTACCTGATTCTGTTTTTTAAACAATACACTATATAATACAATATAAAAATAACAAAATTGGTAAATAAATACTATATTTTAACAGATTTGCGAGTGAGCTCTAGGTCACGTAGTGTTCAGCTAATTGGTATTGTGACTGTACTGTGTGATTTTGGTATTAAATCCATTTGAAAAATCGGGTCATAATTTGATGCAAAATATAACTTGACACTGGCTAAATGCACAAGCCGTGCGAAGCCATAATTAATAGTAAAAACATGGTGGAAAGAAATAAACATTTATTTGGGAGTTTTGGCGGGAACGAGTTAACAACATGTCGTGCTGCAGTTTTATTTTCATGAAACTTAGATGTAACCCGAGTTGAATTGTATAATTCTGGTGGAATGTTATTCAATTTAGTTCTGTGAAAGTGCACAAGTGTAGTGAAAGTAAAAATCAGTGTCAAACATGCAGTTTTCACGTTGCCTCCAAATCTCCTATTAAGGTTATGGTAAACTTGCCACCGCTTTACTATAACCCCTGACTTGACGGACTATGACGAATTTGACTGTATTGAAACACTTTAGGCCCGATTTATGAAAAATCGGGTCATAATTTGATGCAAAATATAACTTGACACTGGCTAAATGCACACGTGCGAAGCCATAATAAAAGAAAAGAAAAAAACATTTATTTACTCTCAAATCTCTGGCTTCACCAGTTTAACTAAGATAATAAATATTTCACTTAGTAAGTGCTGTTTTTACTGATTTCAAAAATTAATGTATTTCCACGGTTCATTGAACGAATTTATTGTAATTTGGTTTGTTGATATCTTTAACTACAAACCATTAAATCGGATGATTGGATTAAAACTGTGAAGAAATTGATATTTTTGGCGTGACGAAACTGGATTGCCGTTCTCTTAAATGTATTAATTAAAAAAAGGAGCTTTAAAAAGATGTTTAAAGCTTTTACCGTGGTCTAAATAGCGAGTAATCATAATTATAATAATATTTATTAACTAAACCATACATCATTCTAAGACGTTACTTAGATTACTGATAAGACCGGAAGAACTATCTGTAAAGATTTCGACACCCTTATTTCAAAAAAAAAAAAACTGCACTTTGCAGTTCGGTGTGAAATTAGTTTGTTAGAAAATGTGTACTTTTTATTTAGTTCAATAAATCTATAATATAAAAATGAATCGCAAAATGTGTTGGTAAGCGCATAACTCAACAACGCCTGGACCAATTTGGCCAATTCTTTTTTTGTTGTGTTTGTTATTGTCAGGAGAAGGTTCTTATGAAAGAAAAAATTAAGAAAGTTGCGCTAGAATTATTACGCGGGTGAAACCGCGGGGCGTAGCTAGTAAACAATAAAAAAAGAGTTAAAATGTGTTTGGCACTGACGCTCACCTGTCATCTGTAAAAGTGCAAAAGTGACACATTTTAATTTTTTATTTTACTATTAAATACGGGACTGATCTTTATCATTTAAGTACTTACCTAGTAGGTATTTGCTTAAATACTAATAACAGCACTTCGACATTTAATCAAACAATTCTAAAAGTACAGCAAAAACATCACAAGATGCATTCGAACAAAGCACCAAAGGCATGTTTCACAAAAAGGTGACCTTTACCAGACCAGCCAACTGCCGAAATCGTACACATCTGCAGAACATCGCAATTTGAAGTCGCAGCGCAGGCGCAGGCGCAGGTGCGAGCGCACATGGTGCCACTTTAACTTATTTTTAGGATTCCGTAGCAGATAATCTTGCTAAAACGGCCTGGAAAATCATACATCTGTACTATATATACTATAGATAGTACAGATGTATGATATTTATAATATTAGTATACAAATATTATCTCCGGCTCCGAAACTACTGGACCGATTTTGACGAAACTTGGTATGAGGATATATTGATTAATTGGAAGTCACATAGGCTACTTTTAATCCCGATATTCCCACGGGATCAGAAGTTATTTATTGAATACATGACTTTAGCTATGTAGGTACGTAAAAATGTAATTAATTCTGTCTGTGGTCTGGTTGTTTCTATGTATTATAAGTATATATTTACAAAATAAAAGTATTTAAGTAGTATATCCGTTGTCTAGCAGCCATCACACAAGTCTAGTTACTTAGCTTGGGGCTGGATGGCGATGTGTGGAATGTCTTGCAATATTTATTTATTTTAATTATGTGATGATTTGAGATATGGTTCCGAAATTCTAGTAATTCTATATATGTACCAATATTCTGTACTAGCTGCGCTCCACGGTTTCACCCGCGTAAGTCCCGATCCCATGGCAATATCAAAATAAAAAGTAGCCTATAGCCTTCCTCGATAACTGGACTATCCAACACAAAAGTAGTTTTTCAATTCAACCCAGTAGTTCCTAAGATTAGCGCGTTCAAACAAACAAACAAACTCTTCAGCTTTATAATATTAGTATAGATAAAACCTCTCTGCGCGTTGTGAAAATAAAAAGTTTATTTATCAATTAAGCGATCAATCTTTCGTCTTTCGCCTCTGTCTGACGCATCGTTCGCTAAAGATAAGGTACTTCACATTCTATGGAAAAAAAAATCGTAAGGTACTTTTATTCAAAATTTGTCCTTTTGACTGTCCGGACCCGGGAAGTTAAACTTGATTGTTTTGTGTTCAGTATTTTCTAGTGATTTATTTTGTACGGAACCCTCTCTGTAAAAATCCGAATCTTTTTACACAAATCTCAAGATCTTTTTTAAATCGTTTTCTAAAACATTTTTTTAGAGAGAAGCCTGGAAAGAAGTTTTTAAGAGAGACAAAGAACAAAATTCAATCTAACCTATAACTTACGCTTCTATTTGTGGATAAAAGACGAGAAATGAGTCATAGTGGCTCAAAATAAGATAAATAAAAGTGAATGTTACTATTCAAGCTCACACATTGTGTGGGTCAAGTCAATACTGCATATTACATCCGAGAGCGATTTCTCAGAACTCAATAGTAATGCATACAAACTTCTTTGTCAGATTCTCGGAATACAAAGTCAATGTCATGGCCAACTGCTGTCGCCCAGGTTGCTTATCTCTATGCTCTTGCCCCATGCTCCAAAAGTATTATCATATCAAACACCAGAACGAAATTTTATCAAGGCAAGACAAGGGTTTCTTTGATATTTTTAAACTCATGTTTTATGCGATAATAAATATAATGTGTTTCAGCAAAGGGGTTTTAATACGAAAGGGAGTTGTCCTAGGCGATCAACGTTTGCTCTACGACTTTTGGAAAATCGAACAGTTTGATCGAAGTTTATGTACGAAACAGCTGATTTTCAAGTAAAAATTCCCTCAGAATTATCGAAAAAATAAAGTTCGAATTTCCAAAAGTCGTAGAAGACAAGTTGTTCGCCTAGACGTCTAAAACAACCCCCCTTCGTATTAAAGCCCCTTGGCTGAAACACATTGAATAAATAATAATTGTGTTGGCATCGATTTGTATATCAAAATAGATATAACGACCCACCCCGGCTTCACACGGCTATATTATGCATGTATTATCCATATAAACCGTCCTCTGGAATCACTCTATCTATTAAAAAAACCGCATCAAAATCCGTTGCGTAGTTTCAAAGATCTAAGCATACATAGGGACAGTATACCTTCCTCTAGCCTACTTTCGAATTCCAGGTACTTTTACCTAAATCAATATTGATTCTACTGGCCCAATTTACAACTAGGTTACCTGGTTAACCTACCTAGTTTGTCTGTTAGGTAACTCGGGAATCTAGAATTTGATTCTGCAGGTATATTTATAAAACTACCTCGGGATATAGTCGAACCTGGAAACTAAGGCTGATTTTTATCACGGGAGACTTTGCCAGTGTAGGTACGTAAGTAAGTCGTCGGAAGTTACAAACCTACGCGGGTGAAACGGGTGCCATTAGTCTTCGATTAATCTAGCATTCAACTAATTTTAATCCCGAGAGACTTCGCCCGTGTTGATACGTAAGTAAGTCCTCGGGACTTACAAACCTGCGCGGGTGAAACGGGTGCTTTTAGTCTTCGATTAATCTAGCATTCAACTGATTTTAATCCCGAGAGACTTCACCCGCGTATACGTAAGTCCGCGAGACTTACACGCCTAGACCTACGCGGGTGTAACGGGTGCTATAATGCTATTAGTCTTAGATTAATCTATTATTCAAACTAGATGCTGTTAGTGTTAATTGGTGTTACTATCGATATTACTTCTATCTATACCTATATACTGTTAATTCTATAAATTCTGTAAATACTGTTAATTATAATATACTGTTAATTCATCGAGTATGATGATGGTCCTTCTTTAAGAAACTTCCCTCCGAAATTGCTCTGTAATTTTAATCTTTCCAAGGCCTTTTGACTTTAAACTATCTACGTTCTCCCTCGGCAATAACGTGCAATTTTCCAATCAAATTCTCATTGTTATTTCATTTCACGATGTCTGTTTGAACATTTGGGGGAAGATCTAGTTAGTTATAAGAGAACTAGCTTTTGCCCGCGATTTCGTCCGCGTAGAAGTTGAAAATGGACCAAGGCATCCCGTTGTCCCATACAAACTTTGCCCCCCTTTTTCAACCCCTTAGGGGTAGAATTTCGCAAAATCCTTTCTTATCGGATACCTACGTTATACAAAGAACACACCCTCCAAGTTTTAGGTTTCTACGATCAGTGGGATTAGTAGTAGGTCGTCATTTTCGCAACTCGTCATTTTCGTAACTTGTCATTTTCACATCTCGTCATTTTCGTAACTGGTCATTTTGACGAGGTACGAAAATGACAAGTAACGAAAATGACGAGTCGTGTTTATGACGAGTTTGCGTTTATGACGACCTACTACTAATCCGATCAGCGGTTTAGGCTGTGCGTTGATCCGTCAGTCAGTCGTTCAGGACAAAGCATTTTATATCTATACTAATATAATAAAGCTGAAGAGTTTGTTTGTTTGAACGCGCTAATCTCAGGAACTACTGGTTCGAATTGAAAAATTCGTTTTTTGTTGGATAGGCCATTTATCGAGGAAGGCTATAGGCTACTTTTTATCCCGATATTCACACGGGATCGGGAGTTACGCGGGTGAAACCGAGGGGCGCAGCTAGTGTATAGATAGAAGAAGATAGAAGATTACGTACCTACCTATGTTTTAGTTGCTATGTTGCTGGGTAGTTCAGAATCAATTTGGCAAATTGCTTTCTGAGTGCCTCATTTGTATTTATGTGAATGACTTTTATTTGTACCTTTCTGACATTGGGTATCTAAGTACAGTATGCTTCATAAGTACACTATCAGTTTCCTACTATAATACTATCAACAAGTATTGGACTTACGACCTTCTTCTAATAGACTTTACACACAAACATAAATACTTGAATTAATAATAATAAATATTGCAGGACATTCCACACGTCGCCATCTAGCCCGAAGCTAAGTAACTAGACTTGTGTTATACAACGAATATACTACTTGTATACTTTTCTTTTTGTAAATATGTACTTTTAATACATAGAAACAACCAGATCACAGACAAATATCTAAGCATAAATACATGCAACAATGTGTGTGGCAGTCCGGCATGGTGACCATTGTGGGTCGAATTAAAAGTACTCAGTGTGATTAGTATTTTCAACATGTTAGCTATGTATTTAGTTGGCCGAGTGGTATAAGCCGCCACTCGCTACACCAACCGACGCGTGGGATCGATTGACAGGTTACGTTGTTTTAATGTTTAAATAGTGCTGCACAGGATTGTAAACGTAACGGTAGCGGTGGACTTTTGAATGTTGATTGTACCTCTGCGTCTTTTCTACTAGGTATACCTAAACAACACCTATTTATGTAGCATCAGAATGGCTAAAATGGTTAATTAGTGGTTCATCATTATCAATTGTTATCGCCAAAAAGGTCAATAGGGTAAGTTTCTATTTCAGACGATGTTTTTAGTGTTTAGTACCTTAAAAAGGTATAAATAGGAACCCTTATGAGATCACTTTCTTGTCCGTCTGTCTGTCCGTGTGTCATCACCGATTCAGAAACGGGTGGACCTAGCAAGTTGAAATTTATCCTACCAGATACTGAGGTCTATATTTTTTACTTATTCAAAATCTACTGAACAATAATTAAGGTACCAACTTTTAATATCTTGGAAAAAAGCCTTTTTTAAATTTAAACATAGAAAAAATCTTCTAGGTACTTACCCTCTAACAAAACATGGAAACTTTTACCCTTTGGGTACGGATTAGTACGGAACCCTAAAAAATATCTATACTAATATTATAAAGCTGAAGAGTTTGTTTGTTTGAACGCGCTAATCTCAGGAACTACTGGTTCGAATTGAAAAATTATTTTGTATTTATGATGTATTGGATAGTCCATTTATCGAGGAAGGCTATAGGCTACTTTTTATCCTGATATTCCCACGGGATCGGGAGTTACGCGGGTAAAACTGCGGAGCGCTGCAAGTTTAAAATAAAACTATTGCATCGTGCGAGCTTCGTACAGTCGTACCACATACATACACGTTAAGAGAACGCTCGGCCGAGCTACATGGTAGGCGGAGTGGGGAGGGTTAGGTTTTATTTTCGTTACGGAATTGCTTGATTCGGTCGCCGCGCTCGGAGCCCGCGATAAAAGCTATGCAATAGCTTCAAACCTTTTTTTTAAATTTAAATACAGAAACAATCTTGAACTACTTACCCTCTAACAAAACATGGAAAATTGTACTTTTTGTGTACGGACGGAACCCTAAAAAATATTTAAGTAAGTAAAACAAATTGAGCTCACTGTTTTAACAAAAAATGGAAAGAGTCTTGAGTGAAAACTACCCTATATCATGGAAAAAATTGGGAAAAATACTTTAATTTTTTTTTAACTCACCGTTAACAATAAACCTGTGTCTATCGTTCATAAGTTCCTTGGATAGTTTCGGGCATTCCTTATTCAACACTGCACAAAACTCATTCAACTTAACACTATTTTGTTTACTAACAACTTGTATGAAGTAATTACACTTCTCACTCTCCCCTGCACTCGTCATTAATTCTAGATCATTCAAGTTAAAAATACCCTTTTTAACTAAAACATCTAGAATATTTGTTTCGTTTAATTCTCGTAGTAAGATGTGTTTATGCCGGTGGAGGCCGGCGACGACGTCACCGGTCGCGCGCGCCGCCATCGTTTGACTGATTAAATAGCTTACCAAGTTTAGTATTGCCATAGTCGCGGAGCTCAAAAAGCGCCGTTTTTTCACTTCTCTATACACACGTATTCTGTTATTTATATAGTACTAGCTGATGCTCGCGACTTCGTACTCGTGGTAGTTTTGTTTTATACTAAAACCTTCCTCTTGAATCACTCTATTAAAAAACCGCATCATAATCCGTTGAGTAGTTTTAAAAATCAGACAGACAGCGGGTAGCGACTTTGTTTTATACTATGTAGTGAAGGTACATGCTGATAATAAGGGACACTTAAGGAGTTTTTAAATCCTTGATATTAGTGACAAAATAATAAGAAAATAAACAAATTAATTGTTTTTCAGATTGACAATAAAGCTTAGAGCTAAAAATACTCATCTAATGGCCTGTTTTAAGTAGTTTTTCCCTATTCTACGAAATATTTATTTTTTATTAAACCTTATAAAAAACCCAGTAATTCACAGTTTCAGTTTCAGTTAGTTCACAGCTTCATTATGATTATGACTATACTGTATAATTATAAAACAAATAACTATAATTATTTGAAATTAATAGGTGCAATAGGTAAATGAGTCTGAAAGAGAAAATCTTTGTATTTTTATATACTTAACTTATTTAATTTTTGCAACTTTTCACACTTCAGTTAGGTACCTATCAAAATTAAATTCTTACAACATCAGGAAATTGGTAGTCCAAATGCCACAACTATCTAATTTTGTGGTAGTAAATTTTCAGTAGTCGGCAACATCTTATTTACTTAATTAACCGACCGGTCGATAATCGGTTTTTTTAGCGCCCAAAATCCAAAGAATACCAAAGGTTGTTCTGAATACCATAAAAGGCGAAAAATCGCCAACGGGATAACGTTGGCAACACTGTAAAGTAATAATAAACCCCATGAATAGGTCCATTCAAAAGATGCAACTGCAGATGTTGATTCTTGACTTTGTTGTAAGACTGGAGCTGGATTGGACTTCAGTATAAGGATAAATATACCATTTATAGCTTACTTAAATTAATCCTACTTAATATTATAAATGTGAAAGTTTGTGTGTTTGTTACTCCTTCACGCTATAACTTCTGGACCGATTGCGGTGAAACTTGGTATATAAATAGCTGGAGACCTGGATTAACACATATTCTACTTTTTATCCCGATATTCCCCACGGGATCGGGACTTACGCGGGTGAAACCGCGGGGCGCAACTAGTAATCTATATTCTTACTAATATTATAAAGCTGAAGAGTTTGTTTTAACGCGGTGATCTCAGGAACTACTGGATCGATTTGAAAAAAAATATTCCCACGGGATCGGGACTTACGCGGGTGAAACCGCGGATCGCAGCTAGATAACAATACTTACGCATGCCATATTGTGAGATCCTACTATAAACAAATATATGTAGGCCCTAATTCCGTAAGAATAGTCGTACGGAATCATTGTACGGGCATATTTATATTTTTTTATTATTTTGATTATATCGATCGCGAAATACGACTTCAGAAACTGCATTTATTTATGACAATATGAATGTAAACCACACAAAATCGCTGTAGCTGCAAAATAACTACTAGCTGCTCCCCGCGATTTCACCCGAACACAGCGCCATCTATTGGGTGTATTTGCAACCTAGATGTCAAACAATATTGAAGAATTTTATCAATGAATCAACGTACACCGCCATCTATGAGAACTTCATAAAACTAAACAGTAAATAAACACTTGCTTAAGAAACCATTAATTGATACATTTTATTCGTTTACATTCACGACATAAGCGAATAATTGAGATGATAACTATCCTATCCATTAAGTTAGACCAAAATACGGGTACATGTAAAATTTGATTGAAATTGGTTTATTAGTTTTGGAGTTTATTGGCACCATACATCGTGACACAAGATTTTTATATATACAGATATAGCTTTTGTCCGCGATTTCGTCCGCCTAGAAGTTGAAAATGGACCAAGGAATCACGTTGTGACCATACAAACTTTGCCCCCCTTTTTCACCCCTTTAGGGGTAGAATTTCGGAAAATCCTTATTTATCGGATCTTACGTCATACAAAGAACACATACTCCAAGTTTCAGGTTTCTACGATCAGCGGTTTAGGCTGTGCGTTGATCCGTCAGTCAATCAGTCATTCAGGACAAAGATTTTTATATGTATAGAAGATAGATAGAATATATGGATACAATAATATAAAAGCCTAAAAGACTGAAGTCGATAGTTTGTGTAATTTTTTTAGTAATTCAAGTAATATTTGACCGTGTCACACGTGAGACATGTCAAGTTGCCTTGCCTTACAGAATTACGGTCCTGTAGGCTCTAAGTACCTATCATTTATATATACAGTCGGCTGCATTATGTGCAAAATTATGAGACATCTTCCCGTTCGTTTCCGGCAACATAGCTCTATCCCAAAGATAATAAAACTATTTTATATTTTTGGAAGTCAGTGCCGCTCATAGAAATCGTAAGTTCGTGCCGATGCACGAACATGTATTTCTATGGTACCGCCAAACTATACTTTTTGAAGTTATACTTCTTTTGGCGCGATGGAGAAAAATGATGAGAGTGAATTTTTACGATGCGCGCGCACACCGACACCTAAATTTAACATATAGCAAACCTGGCCAACACCATGCCCAACATGGCCAATAGAGGGTGTCCGGTCAACGCATTGTTACTGCCTGCTGGTTATTGTAGAATGGTAACACTGCGACGCGACAAGCTCACGGACTTGTTTCCGTTTCCTTCTTCAATCATCGGCTCTTGTCGCGCGCGCAATGTTACAGAGTCTATTATAAATTTTCCACCGTTTTCTGTAATCTGATTGAACTTTTTGTGAACCCGTTGCACACAATAAACTTTGTGTTCGAACTTAGTGCGTGTTTTCCTAAACATCCCTCGAAGGCGTACTAAATATTGGCTGCCCAACGTGAAAAAGTTCGAAAGAAAATGGTGGACGCGTCTGTGTAAAACTGCCGCGCCGCAAACTTTTGTTATACTCAAAAGAAACTCTGTGTGTGGAAAATAATGGTACTGACACGAAGCTGCGACCGAAAGGGGGGTGAAGAAGTCGATAACAGACTAGTTTTAAACCCACCCACCCCAAACCCCGACTTCGACGATGACGTTTCAGCACCGCCGCCGGCCGACCCTAAATCGGGCACGAGCCGCGGAATTGGCTACTCAAACGTTTCTCACTCCGTCGACGTCGAGGATATCACGCCACCGTCGGCCGACCCAAGACAGGGCATCAGCCGCGGCGGCGCAAACGTCGATCTCGATACGGTCACCATCCTAATGACACAGCTACAGAAGACACAAACCGAGGCAATAAAAGAGCTCCTAGACTCCGTCCTGAACCGTCAAACACTGTCAACGACACCGATACCATCCTTTATCGATCCCACGATGGGAACCTTAGCTCGCTGCAAAGCTACGTTCGGCGGCGGTCCAGACGAGTCCATTGAAGCCTTCATCGATGCAGTAGAATCATACTGCGAATGCACACAAGTGCCAGACTCAAACATCATCCGAGGATTATCGATGCTGTTGTGCAAAGAGGCAGGTACGTGGTGGCTCGGCTTAAAACACACCGTAACAAGCTGGGCACAAGCCAAAGATAATTTGATAAGTGCCTTCGGCGACCGCCGGCCGCCTCACCGAGTGTATCTCGATATTTTCTCCTCGCCACAGAACACAGAAAACACTGATATGTTTGTCGCGCGAACGCGCTCTCTCCTAGCAAGGTTGCCGCGAGGTGACATATCACAAAAGGCTGAGCTAGATATTACTTATGGCCTTTTACATGCTCGCATCCGAGAACGTCTTCGAAGGGAGGAGTTTACTTCTTTTTCCCAGCTACTTCAACGTGCTAGAGCTATCGAAGACTCTTTGAACGAGAAGGAGACAACAATGCTCAGAGAGTCTACAGTACCACCTCGCCCTGCCGCCACTACAGCCTGCGCTAAGCCGATGCCGGCACAGGCCAGGCCGCTGACTGCGCCGCTCACCGTGCCAGCTAGCACGCAGCTCATCGTGCCGCCTGCCGCACCACCTAGCGCGCCGCAAACACAACATCAACAAACCGGTGCGGGCGCCGCTAAGAAGCCCCGCATAGTTTGTTCATACTGCAAGTTTTACGGTCACTCGAGGGAACAATGTCGTAAGTTGGCGAGCCGAGGTGAGTCCAATGCCTATACTAACTTTGCTCAAGAGTCAAGTGATAATAGTGCTAAAAGTTTTTATAGTGTTGAACCTTTTAATCATGAACATTCTAAGTTTAACTCAAATTGTCATTTGAATGCTGAAAATTTGAATAATTTTCAATTTTCCTATAAGAATGATGCACGCATGGAAATAGCTGATTTACCAATTATTAATGAGCATAACCCTGGCTTACATTATACCAAAAATAGCTGTGCATGCACCATTCAAAATAATAATTTTTGCTCTGTGTGTATTTCTCAAACGGACACATGTTCCCAAGAACATAATTGCAAGTTACCTGTGTGCAATGAACCTAACTTAGCTTGCAATAATAGCTCAACTAATTCATGTTGCTGTATTCATAAGTGTTTTTGTTCTAAAGCTTTTATTCAACCTGACAAAAATAATATTAAGTTTAATAATTGTACCACTATACCGATAACTTGTATTGATATTTGTAATAATGAAAACAAAACTTGCTTTAATGCACCTGTTAATAATTTGCAACATTTCTCTGAAGGAGTTAATAATAATACTAATGATACCTACATGTCTAAGAATTTTAACCCTTCACTGCAGGGGAATGTTGACCAACTTAAACCCCCAGTACGGACTGAACAATTTTTTTTTACTAAAACCCAAAATGTTATCCCCTCACAATGTGATGTATTTAATGTTAACCCTTTAGAACCTGAGGGGTCAAATGCTTATAATGTGACTTCAGTGACAAACTGTAATTCTAAAAATGTTAATTATAAATGTTGTCCAGCTAAGTTGTCAAATAATACTTGCGGTAGTAACATGGCGTGTTGTTCGGGCGCTTCCGCTAGAGGTCACGACCTACGCCCAATTTTTGAAATCGAAATTTTAGGGGTCAATGGTACAGCATTGATTGACACGGCCGCTAAACATTGTATTGCTGGGCACACGCTATATGCTCTACTTCTCCGTAAAGAACACCCTCTCTCTCCGACTACCAGAAAAATTAAGTTAGCCGATGGCATCATTCGAGAGATGCAAGTATTTTCTACTATGCTACAAGTAAATTTAAAAGGGCTTTTGATTAACATTCCGTTCCTTGTTTTTCCGCATTACACCAACAATGAAACACTACTAGGTATAGATTTTATTAAGGCTGCTGGAGTGGTTATCAATTTTTACCATGAAACATGGTATTTTAATAAGAAACATAAAATTAAATACAAGCTTTTGTTTGAACCGGCTTCTCGGGTAGTTTCCTGCGCTTCCACAGATATTCTTCCAGAGGATGAGGGTTCTCACCTTCAACCTGCAGAACGAGAAGCACTCACCGGTCTCCTCGTCCAAGATTCGGACATTTTTATAGCAGGGGGAGGTTCTACACCCTATGCAGAGCTTGGAATCGACATTTGCAATCACCCGCCCATTGCTGTCCCTCCATATGGTCGTAACCCCCCGAAAAAGAAACTTAAGAAAACTAGAATCAACAAAATGCTTCAAAAATCGGCTTGGTGTTCTCCGGCACTACTGGTGCCGAAGTCCAATAGTTGTGGTATCCGTCTTTGTGTCGCTTATCGACGCCTAAACGCTGTCATCAAGTCTGATTCCAATCCGATGCCACGCATCGCTGAACTGTTGCAGAATACTAAGAGGAATCGCTTCATCTGTTTGTTTGACCCTTTTCAGCCCATTTTCTGCTGGGAACCAGGGGGAGCAAAACCGAAATTTCATTTCTAAACGCGACAGTCAACACTGTATTATCAGAAAGGCAAGTCCTTCATTTCAGATATTCAAAACCCTGACAATAATTTGGGGAAGTTTTATATTTTAGAGTTTTTATTTAAAACCATAATCATGTTGTTTTTTTTAATGACCCTTTAAAACCCTGTTTTTCCTAAGAGAAATCGAGGAAAGCTAGCCAACGTCGACAATAGGGTCCTAGTCCAGGAGCGAGGGCGTTCTCCAGGACTAGAGGGGGAGTATATAGCAAACCTGGCCAACACCATGCCCAACATGGCCAATAGAGGGTGTCCGGTCAACGCATTGTTACTGCCTGCTGGTTATTGTAGAATGGTAACACTGCGACGCGACAAGCTCACGGACTTGTTTCCGTTTCCTTCTTCAATCATCGGCTCTTGTCGCGCGCGCAATGTTACAGAGTCTATTATAAATTTTCCACCGTTTTCTGTAATCTGATTGAACTTTTTGTGAACCCGTTGCACACAATAAACTTTGTGTTCGAACTTAGTGCGTGTTTTCCTAAACATCCCTCGAAGGCGTACTAAAAACAGCATTAAGTTAGTTCTAGGTGGTATGAAAATTGATAACTATGTTCAAGTTGTATATTCTAGTTTTTTTTTTCCATACGCCAAAGAAGTATAACTTCTAACGCGTGTACATAACACACACTCTTTTTTTTTCGGTCTGAGACCGAATATTTGGCTCCTTGTAATAAACTTGAATGAATCATGGACCTAGAAAAAAGTCTATGGATAGAATAGATCAATAATCGACTAGTTTTAGTCTACTAATTTAAGTCGATTATTTTTATCGATTCTCATTATTTTCTTTAGGTTGGCAATCTGTGGGACACTGTTTGCTTCAGGTTGCTTGCTTCGTCCGCAATCCGCTACAACTTCAGATCAGTCAAAAACTTGCTTGATAACCTAAATTGTTGTTTTCTTTCAATGATAGAAGAATAATGAAAATAGCAGTTGTGTTTTGCCGATAATTCTATTGGTAAAATTAAGTGTTTGAAGAGACAAATTAAACCAAATTTATTTTTAGGCAATGGCGCCTAAGACTATAAATTCCCTCGAAGGTAAGTCAAAATCACAAGCCAAAATATTCCAATTAACTTTTACTTGAAGTATAATACCGTAATGTATGCGAGATTTATGTGAAATAAATAGTATTTTACTCACTATTTTATTGTTTGTAAATAAGTTATAAGCTGTAATTCAAAGTTGCGTCCACTGAGTTACTTTGTAATCTGTCCCCAATAAGCTACGGATTTACCCACGTATTGACGAATTTTTTCCTCTGTATTAAATGATTAAAATTACATGTAAGAGCTAAACGTGTAAGAGCCAAAAGGCCCATTTTTTACTTGCAGAATCAATTTAAACTTTAAAGAATATTAGCTAGGTATTATTCCGTTCTTTAAGACTTTAACCATACTTACGTTTTATAAACTTTCAGAGACGGATTCTGGGTCAGATTCGGACAGTGCTTCAAGTGGAAGTCGCAGCAAAAGCCCCAGTAAAAGCCCCAGTCCTTCACATTCAGGGAAAGGGGATAGCCGATCAAGGTAAATAGATAATTGCTTGAATGATTTAGAAAGCTAAGAAGAACTCAAGTCTCAGTTTTTTTGTATTTAGTATAAATTAAGTTACTGTAACTCATTATTGTATGTCCGAAATGGACAAACTGTTGATGCCTACCTACTATAATTTGTCATCTTATGTACACAGTTTTTCAATAAATATTCTTGATTCTTTAATTAGAATAAATCTAGCTAATCCATATATGTGAAATGAAACAGAATATATGAGTTAACTAACTTTCACCCGTAGCTTAGTCTGCAAAGGGGTTGAATTTAGCAAAATCCTTATCAGATGCCAATGTCTTAATAGTTATTTGCGTAGCAAATCTTAGACCAATCTGTCTATTGGCTTGGACTGTGCGTTGATGTTTGTCAGTCAGTCAGGACTTTGAATTTTATATTTATAGATTAAAGTCTAATACAATTATGACATCTCAAATTCCTTAATATTATCTATTTATCTTTCACATCTTAATTAATTGAGATATTATTTTAAAATAAACCTATTTAACATACATAATACAATTACAATACAAGTACTTACAATTGTTTGTATGAATGCCTCCAGATCAGGTAGTCCAGCGAAATCAGGCAGCGAATCTCCAAAGTCAAATCGCTCAGCTCGATCAAGAAAATCATCAAATGCTTCAAATGCTTCTCGTAGCAAGTCCAATTCACCTGCAGAGTCCAATAAATCAAATAGATCTGGCTCAGCAAGGAGTAATAAATCAGGGTCATCAAGCCCTGCTGGAAAACAAACAGCTGGAAGTCCTAAACAAGCATTAAGATCTAGAAGCGGATCTCGAACCTCACGTTCAAGGTCTGGCAGTGCACGATCACGTTCTGGCAGCGCTAAATCGCGCTCCGCTAGCGCTAAATCCCGCTCCGCCAGCCCCAAATCCCGCTCCGGCAGCCCTAAATCACGCTCCGCCAGCCCTAAATCACGTTCAGCCAGTCCTAAATCCCGCTCCGCCAGTCCTAAATCCCGCTCTGCCAGTCCTAAGTCTACAGCACAGAGCCCTAAGTCAGGTAATGCTAGCCCCAAAAGAAGATCCCGATCGGGCAGTTCTTCTAGGTCTAAAAGTCAACCGGCCAATCAGGATAGCCGATCTAATTCACCGAATCTCATGATTGATGATCAACAAGCCAATGAGAAATCAAAGAGCAGATCTAGGTAAGAAATTACGTTATTTACATATATTGTAACCTGTGTAATAAAAATGGAGAAAGATAATTGAGTGGAATAGGAAAAGTTGATCCCACAAAGTGGAAAAAGCCTATAAAATTTTAAAAGATAGAGACGAAAAAGGTTTTATCTGTTTGTATGTTTTGAAGTCTCTTCACAACATTAACATTTGACACTAAATTGATCTAAAAGCTTCATTTCTGCTTTGCTTCGGTGAGAGGCTGATGATCAGTCATACTGGATACCATTATCCTAGTATAGACATCAGTCTTTTACAAAAAGTTGTTTACGGTCTTTATATTTTACTATAACATTAGATTTGTAGTATCGAGTATCTTTTATGAGATGTACTCAAACAATTAATTATTAGACGACCCAGTTGGCAATTGTCTGGCATGGTGACCCAATGGTCACCATGCCAGACTGCCAAACACAGGGTCGCGGGTTCGATTCCCGCCTCAAACATGTATTTATGCTTAGATATTAGTCTGTGCTCTGGTTGTCTCTATGTATTTACAAAAGAAAACATTACAGGACAAAAGAAAAGTATATTGTTTTTCAACATTTGTAGAACCAACAGCGCCTATGCATTATTTGTCAATCATTTTATGTAGACACTATTATGAAACATTATGTGGCACTTTCAGATCAGGTTCAAGACAGTCTAGATCGAAATCTAGGAGCAAATCAAAATCTAAAAGCAAAAGTCGCTCCCGTTCACGATCGAAAAGCTCAAACGCATCTGAACCTGGAACAGGTAAAATCATTTATTTATTTACTGTGAATAAATATAACATTTATATAGACCCTAGTTTAGTTTCTTAGCTTGATTGCGACTTCGTCTGCTTATTTTTTGATTTTTCCTAAAAAATCCTTTGTCCTGAATCCTTTGTCCTGAATGACTGACTGACGGATCAACGCACAGCCTAAACCACTGATCGTGTAGAGACCTGAAACTTGGAGGGTGTGTTCTTGTATGACGTAGGCATAAGATAGATTTGTAGATTTGTATGGGACAACGTGATTACTTGGTCTATTTTCGACTTCTACGCGGACGAAGTCGCGGGCAAAAGCTAGTATACATATATTATAGATCAAAATATAAAATTGTTATAACTGTTAGTAGCCCCTTCAATAATTATTTAGTTAATGTATTACTTGCTATTTTAGCTGAGAAAAAGAAACGTCAGGTTCTCTCCGACTCTGAAAGCGATGGCGATAAAGCATCTAAACGTAAAAAGGGCAGCGACAGTGGATCAGACACCAGCGGTAAACCCAAGAAGAAAACTAAGAAGATTATCGATTCCGATGACGATGAGGGGCAAGAGAAAACTGACACTGGTTAGTGTAATTTTAATGATCGATGTTAGAAGGATAAGGAATGTTTCTCATTAGGCCGGGCCGGGCTGTTTACGTGGCCCAGGCAGGGCACGGATTTGAAACGTTACGTACATTTTGTATGAAGCAATTTAAGTTACACCGTGCATGATCCGTGTCCACGGTTGTTCCACGAATCCGTCCCGTCCCCTCGACGGCTGATAGAAACGTGCAGCACAGACGTATGTTTTCATCATCATACCAAATAGTACATTGTTACCCTAGGTGTGAAAGTCACTCATTGAGTCCCGAGAAGGAGTTTGGCTAATAGTTCGAGGGACTTAATGAGTCTTTTACCCAAGGTAAACACTGTGCTTTTCATTACGAATAATACATAAAATTGTTCATAATAACGAGAGTGAATGAGATACTCCATACTACCTCTGGCAGTATGCATGAGCTCACACAGCTCATGCATACAGCCATAATTTGACATGACAGCTGTCAGTGAAAGCGATTTTCCCTAGAGCTGAAAGTTTTTCTTTCTACAAAGATAGCAATTTTGAATATCTTTTCCTCGAATATGGAAACTTGTAAAAAGAGCATCTGCTTTTTATTCAATTCGAGCATAATATCAGACCATCTGGCTCACTGACAATACACCCTTTCAGCACCCTGCAATAACTCCGAAATATTAGAGTGTTATAAATATTATTAAATCCACATATGAAACAATAATGGCAAAGCTTCGCGCAAATGCTTATATCTTTTTTCCACACCCATTACACGAATATTGTAATCTAGAAAAGAAAAACCGGAGAATATTATAATATTTTTTTCTATTTCTGTATATGCTCAAGTATTGCCTTGCATATTATTTATTATTTCTATTGTTCTTATTCATTTATTTTTCTTAAATTTAGATTTTTATAAAAATAAACTGAATACAAATATATACACTATAAAAACTTATAAAATAATTTTATCTAAGCGATTAAACTTAACCTAAATAAAATGTAATTTACAAGTTTATTTAGGTTAAGTTTATTTATTTCTATTATATTTATATTTATTATTTCTGTTGCTTATTCAATTCTCATCAAACATTTTATTTCACTCTCTAGTGACGGCCGACGCTCTATTCGGTGATGCATCTGACATCAGTACAGACGATGAGAAACGTTCGGAACGGTCACGCAGTCGCAGCCGCAGCCGCTCGCGCAGCCGCAGTCGGGATCGATCCGAAGATCGAAGGTCCGGAGACGAGGGCAAGAGGAGCGGGGACGAGGTATATTTATTTAGCCTAAACAGTTCTAATTCAGACCTACCTATCATGAATTATTTAATTATTTTTTGATTACTAACACTTATGGACCATATTTAGTTGTCAGATTTTTTGTATAAATAATTTGTGGTCTAGGGCTATTTTAGACCAGGCATTCCTAAAATAGATAAAATAAAATCATCCTGCCATAGTAGTCTTGGTCTGCTGAGTCAGGGACCAATTGGTTCATATTTTGGCCCATCCTTCATCCGACATGTTGCAGTCATGATTGTAACAACAGCAACAGTCGTATTATATTAATTAAGCCTTCTGAGAAACGTCAGCAATGCTAGTTTTGAGACTTTGCTAATCTGATTATGGCAAAGAAGTCCGGAACCTGTCTGCGAACATGGTTGATGCACTGTAGAACCGAGGCTCATAAGGATATGTCATACATGTCATTGTATTGCAGCTATGTGACACTAAATGATTTCTTGCAGAATTTAAACCGAAGTTCGCGAGTGTAAATTAAGCAGTAAGCTTCAAATAGAGTAATTTTAACACTGTCGCTCGCTACATTTGCCAAATCTCCGCGCGACAATATTACACCTTTTAAATAAATAAATATTGTAGGACATTCCACACATCGCCATCTAGCCCCAAGCTAACTAGACTTGTGTTATGGCTGCTGGACACGGATATACTACTTATATACTTTTATTTTGTAAATATGTACTTATAATACATAGAAACAACCAGACCATAAACAAATATCTAAGCATAAATACTTGTCTGAGGCGGGAATCGAAACCGCAACCCTGCGGCAGTCTGGCATGGTGACCATTGTGCCAACTGGGTCATCACCGCCATATTATTTTGCCTATAATGTGATCTAAAAATGTTACATCTATCTATATATATAAAAATGAATTGCTGTTCGTTAGTCTCACTAAAACTCGAGAACGGCTGAACGGATTTATCTTATCTTAGTCTTGAAATGTTCGTGGAGGTCTAGGGAAGGTTTAAAAGGCGAGAAAAAATCGAATAACCGATATTCCCACGGGATCGGGACTTACGCGGGTGAAACCGCGGGGCGCAGCTAGTTAAAAATAAAAATGTATGTCACTGTTAAATCTCCAGGACAACCGCGGTAAACCTGATGAAGAAGAGGAACCGGAGGTAGAGATCCCTGAGACCCGTATCGATGTAGACATGCCTAAGATATGGACGGAGTTGGGCAAGGAGTTACACTTCGTGAAGCTACCTAACTTCTTGTCGGTGGAGACCAGGCCGTATGACCCTAACACTTATGAAGATGAAATTGATGAAGAAGAAACCCTCGATGAGGAAGGCAGAGCCAGGTAACTTAATTCCAACTAATTTTAATTAGGTGGTGACACACGGACAGAAGACAAACAAAAAAGTGATCTTATAAGGGTTCCTTTTTAGAACAAAGTCGATTTTTCGATACACGTTTTTGTAACGCCTTTTTCTCGGTCCCTCGCTAACCCGTGTAAAGGAACTTCGTTCCAAAAATAATGCTTTTCGTTTTTTCTAGTCAAGTCGGCTCGGTTAATACATGCACGGCAAAGGTCGTTGGTTCAAACCTCTAACGTGCACAAAAAAGTATTTTTCTAATTTCAATTAATACCATAAATGCGCACATTAGTTTGTTTGTCTGTGGTTAAATAGCTAAATAAATTTGAATTAAAATTTGCTCAGTGGTAGGCCATAAAATAGAGAGGGTTATAGGACACTTATTGTCCTAATAGTCCCATGGGATCAGAACTAATGCTGGTAAAACTGCAAGGTACACCTAGAAAATTTATCTCTTAGGTCGTCTTTTTAGGGTCCCGCCCCAAAGGTAAAAACGGGACTTTATTACTAAGTCTTCAGTGTCTATCGGTCCGTCCCTCCGTCCCGTCCCTCCGTCCAGTCTCTCCGTTCGTCCGTCCGTCCGTCCGCCCGTCCATCCGTCCGTCCGTCCGTCACCAGGATGTATCTCATGAACCGTGATAGCTAGAGAGTTGAAATTCTCACAGATTATATACGGCTGTTTTTTTAGTATATCAGTGTTTTTTGTTTAATTAACCTTTTAATGTTTACAGGTTAAAACTAAAGGTAGAGAACACGATCCGTTGGCGAACTGCTTTCGACAAAGATGGCGCTGCTATAAAGGAATCGAACGCGCGAATGGTGAAGTGGTCTGACGGAAGCATGTCGCTGCATCTCGGCTCTGAAATATTCGATGTTTATAAGCAACCGCTGCATGTAAGTTTATTGTTAACTTGCTGAGTTTTGCACTTTAAGGCGCTCTTCCAGTACCGTGTGTAGATATTCACATTACCTTAGTCCCTCAAAGACGTAGCGTGCTGCGTGCTAACTGTTATATTTGGTCGATATGCAAAACATTTTAGCATTATTATCCACAAATATAGTTCCTATAGAAGTCAAAACCTATCATTTGATTCATTTTTAGAAACAAACGTTAACTATTTTTGAATAAAACCCAATAAACGATCTAATAATTCTCTGTTTTCTAACATTTTTGTTATCGAATGAAGTTGTTCATATCATATTTTCAACCACAATAAACAAAAATATGGTTATTAAAAAAAGAGTATTTGATTACTTAGAGTTGCTTAAAACAAAGGTCGATTCTGGTAGCTTTATTAGCACCTGGCCTTAATTGGTCCGGATTTGTTCAATTTTCCATACAAACGTCACACTTTTCTTCGTGATATTATTTATTTAGAATTTAGACAGTGTTTTTCCATTACTTACCTTTTTTTCCAATATTTATTACGGTTTCTCACGCGTAAGTCCTGATCCTGTGGGAATATCAGGATAAAAAGTAGCATTTACTAATCCAGGTCTCTAGCTATCTGTACCGAGTTTCATTGCAATCGGTTAAACAGTTTGTGCGTGAAGAAGTAACAAATATACATAAACTAACAAAACTTCTAGCCACAACCAGTTAGTGCATTTTAAAAGCTAAAAGAAAAGTAGCGTTTGCTCAAGCCAGCAGGAATTACACCAATCTTCCACGGTCGACTACGCTGAGAAAATTTTGCATGAGATTGGGGCAAGCCTACCCCAACCTCATGCAAAAAGGACCCAACTAAAGAGTACAATAACAATCCACTAAACTTAAAAAATGTGTTATTTTTTCCAGGGAGACCACAACCACCTCTTCGTCCGTCAAGGCACTGGTCTGCAAGGGCAAGCAGTCTTCCGAACCAAGCTATCATTCCGACCACACTCGACAGAGTCGTTCACTCATCGTAAGATGACACTGTCGTTAGCTGACAGGTCTACGAAGACGTCAGCCATCAAGATACTGTCGCAAGTCGGAGCCGATCCGGATGCCGATAGGAAATATCAGTTAAAGGTATCAATGTTATTAACATCATTTTGTGTGAAAAATGGAGTCGACTGCCGAACTTCGCGTCGTTTTCAATACAAGTGGCTATTAAATGCGTTGTCTTGCCTGACTGACTTACTCACCTTGGCTCCAGAAGTATTGACAAGTTCTCTCCTCTGGACATGGTCCACTAAGCTGAGAGGGTAGTAGGTGCTGGGCAAGCCTACTCCATCCTCACGCAAAAAGGACCCAAATAAAAAGGGTCCAATGGCGGAAAACAGCCTGTATACAAGTACAAGTAATGCCCAGCCTAAACCACTGATCGTAGAGACCTGAAACTTGAAGGGTGTGTTCTTTCTATGACGTAAGCATCCGATAAGAAAGGATTTTGGAAAATTCAAACCCTAGCGGACGAAGTCGGAGGCGAAAACTAGTGTTACAATAAATGAACGATTTAGATAATGACCACAAAATTGGCGGATAGTCAAACCGATCTGACCAAACCAAACTGATCTAGATTGCTGATCAGTTAAGACACTGATCAGCAATCTAGATCAGTTTGGCGGATAATCCGTAAAGGAGGCCAACAGTCTGCTAAAAAAAAAATATTGAGCTAATTACTATTTACCTACGCTATAGAAAGAGGAAATGGAACTCCGTGCGGCAATGCGGTCGCGTGCTGCCACACGCCCGAAGCGTCGGTCCGGGGGCGGAGCCCGAAGCGCCGGCGCCGGCCCCGCCAGGGACGACTCGGACGACGAAGGCGGAGTCTCGCTGCAGGCTATCAAGAACAAGTACAAACAGTCTGGCCAGAAAGGTAACATTATGCCATTAGCTCTATGCGGTCTAGAAAAGCCCTAAGCGTCGATCCTCGGCCCTGCCACTTTATTTGATAACAAAAATAATAAGTAATGCCATCAGTTACAAACTTTTAAAATTAATGAGGGTCTTTCAATATATATGCAATTCTTAGTCAATACGAAAGTATTCATGGCTGTGCTTTGTATCTTATAATTATATCTCATACTTCCAGCGTCAGCCGGTGCAGCAATTTACTCATCAGAATCCGACGCGTCCGATGTGGAGACGCATCGCGCTCGTCGTCTTGACCGCGCTAAAGCCCTCAAAGACTCCGACTCCGAGGCGAGTGATAAGCAACCCGAGCGGAGTCGCAGCGGGTCACCGAGTGGCAGTGGAGGGGGCAGTAGGAGTGGCAGTGGAAGTGAATAATGCAGTACGAGAGTTTATATTACTTAGACCCTCAAAGACTCTGAAGCTAGCGATAAACAACCGGAGCGGAGTCGCAGCGGGTCACCAAGTGGCAGTGGAGGAGGCAGTAGGAGTGGCAGTTGAAGTGCATAATGCAGTACGAGAGTTTATATTATTTGCGACTCCACTACACTACTTGTGAAGTTAATCGACGAGGTTGACCGAGGTCCTAGGTACGTGTCTACACACTCGTGCAACTTCGCGAGTAATTTTCGTATTCGAACTCCGCGTCGCGTCGCGCCCTTTGACTCGTGTACAACGAGCGGAAGTCAACCGAGGTGAGGCGATGTTGCCCGAAGTGAACCGAAGTGCCTCTCTACACTATCTAATTCGGGTTGCTTCGATCAACTTCACGAGTAGTGTAGTGCTGGCTTTATAGGTATGACCGCGTTATTGCCCTCAAAGACTCCGAGTCCGAGCAATAAGCAACCGGAGAGGGTCACCGAGTGGCAGTAGAGCGGGCAGTAGGAGCGGCAGTGGAAGTGAACAATGCAGTACGACAGTTTATATTATTTAGACAGATTTGTATCTGAGTTGGAGTTAGTCCGATCATATTTGAGTTGTGTCGTTTTTCTATATTTTATTTTGTGTATTTTTATCATAAGTATAAGTAGCTGTTGCCCGCGACTTCGTACGCGTGGTAGCTTTGTTTTATATACTTAAAACCTTCCTCTTGAATCACTCTATGTATTAAAAAAAAACAAAAAAAAATGTATCTAAGTCCGTTGCGTAGTTTTAAAGATCTAAGCATACATAGGGACAGACAGACAGCGGGAAGCGACTTTGTTTTATACTATGTAGTGATAAGCCTTGAGCGGTATTGACCTAGTGTTTGATACCTTGCCTTTAATTCCGAAAGTCGTGAATTCGAATCCCGGGCGAATGTCAATTAATATTACTTTAAAAAATAAAAAAAATACCTAGAACACCTATCGCAGTTCTATAAACGACAATAGCTCGCTCAATAATGGACCTCTATGCTGATGTAATTTATAATAACGAATAACAAGATCAAATAACATAAACACAAAAAACGTCAACGTAAACAATCTTTGATTGACACAAATTGGTATTCTAATTGTGTACCCTAACCTACTAGCTATAAAGCTAAGATTCGCAAACACATTTTTTGTTTCATACAACTTGTCATTTGATTCTGTACCATAACGTCCTACTAATAAGACTCAGATTTCCATGTTTCGCGCCGTCAGTTATAACTGACAATTGATGGCGCGAAACTTCAACAAAGGGAGCGTTAGGTTTTTTCGTTACGGAATTTCTGGATTCGGTCCCCGCGCTCAAGGCCCGCGATAGAAGCTATGCAATAGCTTAAAAATATGTGCGCTAATTTACATTGTTCGTATAAAAACATCGTGATGAAACTCGCGGCTTTGTTGACTCCAGACGTATTGACGAGTTCTTTCCTCTGGACACGGTCGACTAAGCTGAGAGGACCAGAGGTTAAAATGACATTATTTCGTAAATTGCGATCGGCCTTACTCCACTGAAAGTTGTTAAACAACGATGGTTTATTATGAAATCCTGTAAGTATTGGATTTCATAATAAACCATCGTTTATCAAATCTCTAAGTATGTAATTTGACATTGTGTAATATTAAGACTGTTTGTAAATAATTAATAAATATAGGTTTTTAATATACCTACTCAATTAAAGCTTTTAATTCCAAATAGGTATAATCCGCGCGGAGAATGATGAACTCTAGCGGAAAGTGGAAGGGGTATGCACAAACTCAATTTTTATTCCGATTCCGTGGGAATATCGGGATAAAAAGTAGCCTATATGTTAATCCAGGTCTCCAGCTATCTAGATAGGAGTTTCATCGCAATCTGTCCAGTAGTTTTTGCGTGAAGGAGTAACAAACACACACACAAACTTTCACATTTATAATATTAGTAGGTTAGTAGGAGTAGGATTGGTTAAGGGGGCTCCATACGCCAACGACCTTGGTACACAGTGTACTAAATAGTTACTACCGTCACCGGTCGCCTTCGTTGGTGAAAATTGTTGATTGCTACGAATGTGTTTTGTTTTTCTCAAGTGTTAAGATGGAATTGTAGGTGAGATTTTTACCAACATTTTGGTGTAACTTTGAGCCAAAAATTCCGTATAGTTTTCAAGCTATCCTAAAAATAAGAATTAAAACTAGTCTAGCTTTGAAATGACAAGGAATTTTTGTCTTAAATTACCCCAATAAAGATCTCACCTACGATTCTATCTCAGCACTTTTAAGAAAAACAAAACACATTCGTTTCAATCAACAATGCTAGTTGCAAGCGACGGGTATTTGTGACGCGTTGCGTTCGGCAGCATAAGCAGCCTTAAGCAGCATTCATAAATAAGAAAGTTAAATTCCAAATAAATCTTTTATTGTCATTAATTAACAGTTTTACAAAATCTATACTATACCCGGAATTCCCACGGGATCGGGAATTACACGGGTGAAACCACGACGCTCAGCTAGTATACTTATCTATACTAATATTATAAAGCTGAAGAGTTTGTTTGTTTGGGTGAACGCGCTAATCTTAGAAACTAGTGGTTCGAATTGAAAATATGACGACTCAGTTGGCACAATGGTCACCATGCCGGACTGCCAAACTCAGGGTTGCGGGTTCGATTCCCGCCTCAGACAAGTATTTATGCTTAGATATTTGTTTGTGGTCTGGTTGTTTCTATGTATTATAAGTTAATCAGAAGAAAAGTATATAAGTAGTATATCCGCTGTGTAGCACCCATAACACAAGTCTAGTTACTTAGCTTGGGGCTAGATGGCGATGTGTGGAATGTCCTGCAATGTTTATTTATTTTATTTTGACGTGAAAAATAAATTGGTGAAACACCTGCATTCACAAAAAAGTGTCACGGTAATATTGTATGACGTCATGCGTCATGGTAATATGACCAGACGCGGCATGATAACTTGAAACAGAGTATTTAATAATAATATCGCTCATCTGGACTTGTGTTATGGTGACGAGTGACGAATAGAAGACTTTTATAAAGGAAAAAAAAGACAAAATAATAATATTTTTTTAATTTTTCATCGTTTTCTTATGACGTTATCACTTAAAATTTTCATTCGTAAACCAACTTTACAGACAACCGTTTTTTTATGAGATGTAGGGATATAATATGATATAACTCAACGACCAACAATAGTCATTCATAAAGAGACACTAGAGTTTTGGCGGGAACGAGTTAACAATATGTCGTGCTGCAGTTTTATTTTCATGAAACCCGAGTTGAATTGTATAATTCTGGCGGAATGTTATTCAATTTAGCTCTGTGAAAGTGCACAAGTGTAGTGAAAGTAAAAATCAGTGTCAAACATGAAGTTTTCTCGTTGCCTCCAAATCTCCCATTAAGGTTATGGTAAACTTGCCACCGCTTTACCATAACCTCTGACTTGACGGACTATGACGACTTTGACTGTTTTGAAACACTTTAGGCCCGATTTATGAAAAATCGGGTTATAATGTGATGCAAAATATAACTTGACACTGGCTAAATGCACAAGCCGTGCGAAGCCATAATTAATAGAAAAAAAGAGACACTAATACGGGTGATACCGCGGGTCGTACCTAGTATAATCTATTCCTTAACAGTTAATAACATACTGCCCGTATATATGATTCTACTAACTCCTGTAATTGACCACCAACCTTCGTCGCTTTTCGTAATATTTGGTAGAACGTAACCGCATATATCCAGTTGTATCCGGTTTCTATCGAAGAATCTGTCAAATTATTGAACACATTATTTTTTTGATGTCCCGCCAATTTTATTTTTCAAAGTATAATAAAGCTTTTGTCTATGTCAGATTTAGATATTTTTACGAAAAAAATCTTTTTGTCGAAAGAATGGCATGGCAATACTTGGCATACCAATACACAAATAGAAAAAAATATGATAATATTCTCCGTTTTTCTAGATTACAATATAATTAATAATATTTTGTGTATCTAAAAAAAAAGATTTAAGCATCTAAAGTCACGTGTTTATGATTTTCTTCATCAGCATCTGACGCCATTACACATATAGGAACTTCAAGAACCTAACCTCCTTGCAAACAAGTAATTTTTTTCGAAGTTTTGCTATTTTTCGTTACGAGCAAAAAAGTCGAAATACCCTTAATCGATTGCGATGAAATTCGTATGTGGGTAGCTAGAGTTCTGGAATAATATTACATAGGCTGCTTTTATCTCAATATCCCCAAGGGATCCAGCAGGGACTTACGCGGGTGTAAGCTAGTGTTAATTGAGTATGTACCTGTCAAACGTAGTATTCGGTGCTGTCAATTGACAGCTGTTTAGAAAAGGTATCGGGTATTCAAAGGATATGTGCAAAGTTTCGCCTCGCTTTATTACAGCTTTGAGAGGTTTTAGCGGAACATATTCTGCAACAAAATAAACTTTTTTAGAGCTCGATATTTCAATGCTATTTCAAGCACTTTTTAGAGTTTCGTACAAAGGCTAAAAACGGGACCCTTCTAAGACCCTACTGTTCGTCTGTCTGTCTGTTACCAGGCTGTAGGTACCTATCTCATGAACTATTATATTGCTAGACAGTTGAAATTTTCACAGATGATGTATTTATTGCGCTTTAAGGTGAAAGGGTACCGGCGCTCTCTCCATACAAACGTAGTCGACTGTTTCCTCCCTGGATAATGACACTAGCACAAATATTTTTGTGCCATAAATACCTATAACTGCCATGACCATTCCCCTATGTTTTGTTTATTAAATCTTAAAACATACATACAAAACATGGGGGCATAGTCATGGCAGTTATAGGTTTTATGGCACAAAAATATTTGTGTTTTCCTATTAACAACAAATACTAAAAACCAACTTGCACTTCGCCGGTTTTTTACTATCAACTAATATTCTGTTCATCACTCCGAAGATCCTAACAAGCGGCTTAGGCTGTGCGTTGATCCGTCAGTCAGTCAGGACAAAGGATTTTATATGTATAGAAGACTAGCAAACCCGGCGAACTCCGTTTCGCCACTAGATTTTCCTGAATTTTCTTTGCTATAAACCTCACGGAACCGGAGACCTTTCCAACGAATGCAAAACCGTGGAAATCGGTTCGTGCGTTCTGGAGTTATAGCGTCAGGAAGGAAAACCCGACTTATTTTTATATATTAGATTAGAACTAATATTTACCATGAATCTCCACAGTTATAACTTGAAACATCTCAACATATTCATCATCCAAATCTTTAAAATACACGCTCAGCACCCAATTACCATAATCACTCTCTAAAAGTGGTCCGATCATAAACTCATTCTCTCTCATCAACTTCTCCTTTTCGCCCAAGACATCGGTATCCTTCGAGCTTAACGTAATCGTACTGTAAACTCGATAGTTATTCAAGTTTGAAAACGATGTAATGTTATTCGAATAATTTATAACAATGTTTGCACTGTGTTGTCGTTTCGAGTTTTTTCTCGGTATATTTAGTTTTATAACCTCGTTATTTGGGGTGTGTAAATAATAGAGAGATTTCTTGTTCAGTTCGGGTGCCGAAATTATGATAATATCGCCGAGTAAACATTTGATAACGTACGGTGTTAATTCTACTTTTGTTTTACCTGAAAAAATAGAACATTTAAATATTTGAGACACGTTGATATCTGTTCTGAATAAAACTGAATTCAGACGTTATGCAATGTGACCTGGAGCCCTATTTTTGAATCGTTCGCCCCGCGTCGAGCGCTCGATTTCTACTGATATTCGTTCGGGATCGGAAATTCGCTATTTTTGAATCGCTAGATCGTAACAAGTGGTCTCCACCACTCGTTGCAAACAGTCGAGTGGTAGGAATAAACGCCAAACAAAGATCAAAGATCGTTTCCAAATGTTTGACTATGAAGTCAAACATTTGGAAACGATCTTTGAGAAATATTTATATCTTTTGAGATTATTTCGGATGTTCTTCGGTAATTACCGGTTTTCATTTTTCTGCGTAAAACTAATAAAAATTGGCATTTCAATATACGACGAGGAACGATTTAAAAAACAGAAAATTGGTGTCATGCGACTTGCAAGTCAAATATGACTTGTAAGCGTATGGCGGAGACCACTTGTTACGATCGAGCGATTCAAAAATAGAGCCCCTGAGTCTGCAACACAAAGAATACATTATCTAAGTCTGAGTCGATCAGCTGTTCCTTCTATTCGTGTAGATTTACTTGTACTTGTATACGGGCTGTTTTCCGCAATCAGACCATTTTTATTGGGTCCTTTTTGCGTGAGGATGGAGTAGGCTTGCCTAGCACCCATTACCCTCTCAGCTTAGTCGACCATGTCCAGAGGAGAGAACTTGTCAAAACTTCTGGAGCCAACTAAGCCGCGGGTATCATCACGATGTTTTCCTTCACCGTAAGAGCATGGTCAATTAGCGTAGATAATTTTTTCTTCAGAAAAAATCATCGGTGCACGGCCGGCCGGGATTTGACCCCACGACCGTTAGAATATAAGTCAAAGTATCTATCACTAAGCCAACACCGCTCGTATAGATTTATAGGAATTCCAAAAAACTTATTTCTTAAACTGATTGCGAAGTAAACGGCATGCCAAATTATTTTTTGTTTTTGTTTCATATAACTCCCGACCCGTGGTAATATTGAGATAAAAAGTAGCCAATGTTATTCCCAATTAATCAATGTATCCTTATGCCAAGTTTAATCAAAATCGGCCCAGTAGTTTCGGTGCATATACGTTACAAACATAAAAAAACGAGCAAAAAAAACTTTCCCCTTTATAATATTAGTGTAGATAGGATAGCTTTATAAAGAACTCGCTGCGCCCCGCGGCTTCGCTCGCGTAAAACTTTCTACGCAACTTTCCAAATTTTTGCGCATTTTTTTTCTTTCATAAGAACCTTCTCCTAACAATAACAAATACAACAAAAAAAGAATTAGCGAAATCGGTCCAGCCGTTTAGGCGTGATGCGATGATCAAGGGAAATAGGGATTCATTTTTATATATAGGATTTAATAGTTTTTAAATTATAGAAGCGCTTTTAGCAAAATAGTGCAAGATTTCGATTTCTAACCGGGCTATTTTGACATTTATTTTTACAAAATGTCCTTAACAATGTATTTCTTAAATGTCATAAAGATTAAAGTAAAGCCATTAACCTGCGATTAGGCTAATTGCTTACAGAATATAGTGCTTATCTTTGTTTAAAATACGCATGCACATAATTAAAGTATGAGGACAACCCTTTTAATAGGATAAAACAGACAGACAGACGGCTACAGGAAAGTGAGCTTATAAGGATTCCTTTTTTACCTTTTGAGGTAGGTACGGGACTCTAATGATAGAATATTGTACCTCATTGGTCTAATTATGATTAGTAACTAAGAAGATTACTAGTGGCTAGTATGTAGGTACATAATGATCTGACAAATGAACTGTCGAGTGAAGGCTGAAATCTGTATCAAGTGCATTTTGAGGCAGATGTGTTCGCCGAAGCGCTATAATAATATAATGCTATAATCTCCCTTGTTTGATGTGATCTGAGGTACCTACGGAATCCTAAAAAAGAGGTTCGGTAAAACAGATCAAAATCGATAACAAAGATAGTTCTTCTTATGCCTGTCCTTATCCCAATTTATTTGGGGTCGACACAGAATGTCTTCTTCTTCCATTCTCCTCCTCTATTACTCGTCTACTCTTGACGACCCAGTTGGTACAATATGGTCACCATGCCGGACTGCCAAACACAGGGTTGCGGGTTCGATTCCCGCCTCAGACAAGTATTTATGCTTAGATATTTGTCTGTGGTCTGGTTGTTTCTATGTATTATAAGTATATATTTACAAAAGAAAAGTATATAAGTAGTATATCCGTTATCTAGCACCCATAACACAAGTGTAGTTACTTGGCTTGGGGCTAGATGGCGATGTGTGGAATGTCCTGAAATATTTATTTATTTTATTTATTTATTTACTCATCGTTCACATTCATTTCTCTCATCATTTTGTCTAACACAAGTCTATCCAACTTTTAGGTCATCCTGTTTTTTTAAATATTGAAGAATAGCTATTTTTATGAAAATAAAGAAGTTATGCTTGTAACCATAAAAAAAAACATACGTACAGACGAATTTAGAACCTCCTTCTTTATTTGATGTTGGTCAAAAAAGTTTTTAAATGGTTTTATAGGCAAGGCAACTTGCACCCGTATTAACAATCAACCCTATGAGATTGCATAGTGCGCGCGAACGCAAAGAGCCGCAAATAATATAAAAAGTGAAGAGAGCAGCACAATAATTGACCAATCAAAAGGCCCCATTGAGCGCTGTGCATTCACTTATCCAAGAGCAACTTAAGTATCTACTGTTTGTAAATACGGGCGTTAGTCTATCCCACTTTACTTAGGTAGTCCTCTCTTTTTGAAATATTTAAGAACCGCTATTTTTATGAAAATAAACAAAGAAGTCATGCTCGAAGCCATAAAAAACATACATAGGTACAGTGGAATTTAGGTCCTTAAGGCCAGGTGCTAATAAAGCTACCAAAATCGACCTTTGTTTTAAGCAACTCTAAGTAATCAAATACTCTTTTTTTGTTATTTGGGTATAAATGGATATTGTAGTTTAATAACCATATTTTTGTTTATTGTGGTTGAAAACATGATATGAACAACTTCGTTCGATAAAAAAATGTTAGAAAACAGAGAATTGTTTAATCGTTTATCGGGTTTTATTCAAAAATAGTTAACGTTTGTTTCTAAAAATGAATCAAATGATAGGTTTCGACCTCTAGGAACTATATTTGTGGATAATAATGCTAAAATGTTTTGCATATCGATCAAATATAACAGTTAGCACGCTGCACGCTACGTCTTTGAGAGCGCCGGCTAAGGTAATGTGAATACCTACACACGGTACTGGAAGAGCGCCTTAAAAACTTTTTTAAGTGGTGTCCTTGACAAGGATACTAATGGCTGTCTGTATGGTGTTATTCGGTATAATTTAGCACAATTTTACATCACTTTAGAGAAATTATCTCCACTCTTACCAACATAGGTATTTATTGATATATTTACTCAATCGATATCTGTTATATCAGTTGGTTACAATAACTTTATTGAAAACATGTCTCAAGTCACCTTCTGTTACATTTGGCCACAAGAGGCTTTCTGTTTCTGTTAAATGACTAGCTGGACTCCGCGGTTTCTCTTCATCACTCAACATTCATCACTCTTTTAGCCACTATACTTACACGCTGTTTTTTAACCCTCGCTCGACGCAAAAACGACGGAGTGTTATAAGTTTGACGTGTCTTTGTGTGGGTGTTTGTGTGTCTGTCTGTGGCATCGTAGCTCCCGAACGGATAAACCAATTTTAATTTAGTTTTTTTTTTGTTTAAAAGGTGAATTAGTGAAGAGAGTTATTAGCTATGTTTGATCGAAATCGGTTCAACCGTTTGAAAGTTATGAGAGATAAAAATCAGGATTCAAAATCGAATGTAAGTAGATATGCTCGAGTGGTATATCAAATGAAAGGGCATGATTCGTACGTTACAAATAGCTATGTTTGATCGAAATCGGTTTAGCCGTCTAAAAGTTATTCGTAACTAGATCTCATTAGTTGGGTTATTTTTGCGTGATGATGGAGTAAGCTTGCTCATGCGCCTACTACCCTTTTCAGCTTGAGCGGTGTTGGCTTAGTGGTAGATATCTCGACTTTCATTCTGAAAGTCGTGGGTTCAAATTCCGGCAGGCCGTGCACCGATGAATTTTAAGAAAAATGTATGTGCGATAATTGACATTGCTCTTACGGTGAAGGAAAACATCGTGGTAAAACTCGCGGCTTAGTTGGCTCCGGAAGTATTGACAAGTTCTCTCCTCTGGACATGGTCGACTAAGCTGAGAGGGTAGTAGGTGCTGGGCAAGCCTACTCCATCCTCACGCAAAAAGGACCCAATTAAAAAGGGTCTAATTGCGGAAAACAGCCCGTATACAAGTACAAATACCCTTCTCAGCTTAGTAGATCGTGTCCAGAACAAAGAACTATAGTCTCTCCTCATTACATGTCTCTAATACCTAACTCAAATTGTTTCTTTTCTCAGAGTGTTTCTTAGATGTCCTGTCAATATACCTACACAGTTAAATACTGAAGGATTTCAAACACGTCACAAAATACACCTTATCAATCGATGTAGGATCGATTAACACAATCACTCGCGCATATCGATTCGATTAACGTAATACATACTCGATAATTCTTCGGCATATCTCTCCACAGTGACACAATTTGATAATATCGAGTTTAGTATAAAAAAAAGACACAGACACACGTTCATCTCTCGACAGTTTCAATTGTACTGATACGTCTGTAGTCATTTGTTAAGGGGCTGACACATAGGGTATGAATTCGACGAAACATTAACTAAAAAAAATATAAAGAAGGCTTTGTAGATAAAATTCTAGTAGAAGTTTTGGCGGGAACGAGTTAACAACATGTCGTGCTGCAGTTTTATTTTCATGAAACTTAGTTGTAACCCGAGTTGAA
The DNA here is from genome assembly GCA_951213275.1 of Idaea straminata. Taxonomy (NCBI): domain Eukaryota; kingdom Metazoa; phylum Arthropoda; class Insecta; order Lepidoptera; family Geometridae; genus Idaea; species Idaea straminata. The sequence continues at coordinate 4,753,730 of OX577862.1, forward strand.
TTGTATAATTCTGGTGGAATGTTATTCAATTTAGTTCTGTGAAAGTGCACAAGTGTAGTGAAAGTAAAAATTAGTGTCAAACATGAAGTTTTCTCGTTGCCTCCAAATCTCCTTTGGTCAAAGGTTATGGTAAACTTGCCACCGCTTTTATAGCCCCTGACTTGACGGACTATGACGACTTTGACTTTTTTGAAATATTTTAGGCCCGATTTATGAAAAATCGGGCTTATATATAATTATAACTTGACACTGGCTAAATGCACAAGTCGTGCGAAGCCATAATTAATAGAAAAAAAAATTATAGTAGCTATTCTTTTTTTTTTAGGCTATTATTTATGGCTTCGCACGGTTTGTGCATTTAGCCAGTGTCAAGTTATATTTTACATCAAATTATGAGCCGATCTTCATAAATCGGGCCTAAAGTGTTTCAAAACCTTTAACGACAACTGCCTAGTCTGACAGTTGGTTTTTAGGGTTCCGTAGGTACCCAACGGGACTCTTTTACTAAGACTCCACTGTCCGTCATTCTGTCACTAGAACTGTATCTCATGAACCGTTATAAGTAGACAGTTGTTTTTAATCTAAATTTAATGTAGTTTAGGTTAGTACCTAAAACCTAATTAATTTGTCTATTTCAGTAAATAAATAGTGAAAAAATATAAAAATACTAGTCCGATTTTGATTAACCTGACTCTAGGTGTTTTAAGTTAATATATTTAGCATTTAAGCCGGTCTAAAACGGGTCAAATCCAGAACTACCTTTTCCAAAGTTGGAAAGAATTCGTCCTGCACGAATTCTTTATGAACACAAACATTTAATTAAATAAACGTCACGCTGCTTAGTAGTAAAACTACTTGTTTTTAAATAGTTCTTATTCCATTGTGATAAATATTAAAATTGCGCACACATGCCGTGTTGAATAAAACCTTTTTCATTTAAATTAATTTGAATAATAGCAAAATCGTTTACATTTATTGGTTTTTGCTAGCAACTCGCGATAACAGTTTACTTATGCGAACTTCTTTATATTATAAACTATTTTATAATAAACTAGCTGTCCTAGCAAACATTGTTTTGCCATAATAATAAAAAAATGATGTTCGATTCTCAGACCTAATATACAAAAAAAGGCCATATAAATCGGTTCAGTTTAGGTGGAGCTTGGCAATAACACCGCGACATGATTGACATCAATATTTATACGATACTAACGTCACTCAATTGTTTTGCCTTCCCGGAACCTCTCCATTAAAACTTGAACTTTATGACATGGTATTAAAGTTTAAATTGACTTTTAAGTATTATTACGAATCGTTTGTATGGGAATTAGGATTATAGAAAAGTGTTGTTTTTAGACATTTTCGGGCATTTTTTTAATTTTTTTTTCTCTCCGTAAGAACTATCCTAGTACTACAATGAATACTGTAAAATCGAAATCGGTTCAGCTGTTCTCAAGATTTGCACTTAGGAACACTATTTATAAATTATAGAAAAATTGTATGGGAGTATATAGAAAAGTGTTGTTTTTAGATTTTTCAGGCAATTTTTAAATTTTTCTCTCCGTAAGAACCATCCTCGTACTTTAAGGAATATTCTAATAAAGAATTAGCGAAATCGGTTAAGCCGTTCTCGAGATTTGCGCTTAGCAAGTGAAATTGCAAAGCCGCGGGCAGAATCTGGTCTAAAAATACAAAAAACTTTTATACTTACGCAATTTGAATTCATGGTAATTATTTTCCCGGTTTTTATCGCGTTTTTTTATTTTTATTTCGCTTACCTCGACGTTTCGACTATGTTACAATAGACATGGTCGCGAGGAGACTGGAGCTGCGGCAAGCGTTATTCTCTCATGCTGATAGTTGAGGGTAGTAACCGAGGGTAGGGCGAGTACCGAAAAGAAAATAACCAAAAACTTGAGAGGTGTCAAGGAACACCGGGATGGAACGAAGTTCCTTTCGATTAATTAGTGAAGGAATTGTAATAAAATTTTATTTTTTTAAGTTATAATAATTTTTTTTTTATTATTAACAAATATAATGTAGGCTCAATTTTAGTAATTGCTTTCTATGAGAGAGAGAGAGAGACAGACAGAGAAACACCCGCACGCCACACGGCTTACAACTATAGCAAAGAGTGTCGTTACAACTTTTGGTCTTAATTTTTTCCGTCTAGCCTCTTTTCGCAACGCGCGGTAAGGAACTTCGTTCAATAAATGGTAAGAGAAATAAAAATACACGATTAAGACCCGGGAAAATAATTACTATAAAAGTACTGATTTATGCACAGCTTAAACCATTAAAGGGATCGGGCTGTTTGCGTGACAACGTCGGCGTTCGCAAAGAACGGATTTTGAAAAATTCAAACCCTACGTAGATCAAGTCGCAGGCAAAAACAAGTAGGAAGTCTACTACATCTACAACTTACCACGGTTTGAATCTTCAGTTATCGTCTTTTGAATTTATACAAAAGTCCCGTAGAAAAAAAATTGTACAGTTTTCCAATATTGAAAAAATCTGGAAAGCTAAATCAATTTACCTCAAAAAATAACTCAATCCATCCAGCTGTTTAAAGTCATATCGTTACCAAGTAACACTATTTCATTTTTTTTATTTAGATATACAGACAGCACTTACTGTTTCAGCATGGTTTCAGCATTTACTTTTGAAGAATTTTATAAATTGACCTTCATGGCCTATTTCTAAACTAAACCTGCATAACCTATTAGATTTTTGGAAAAGTCACTATCCTACCCAAGAATCGATCCTTTATCATCTTTTTTTTTGCTATTAATTATGGCTTCGCACGGCTTGTGCATTTAGCCAGTGTTAAGTTATATTTTGCATCAAATTGTGACCCGATTTTTCATGAATCGGGCCTAAAGTGTTTCAAAACAGTCAAAGTCATCATAGTCCGTCAAGTCAGGGGCTATAGTAAAGCGGTGGCAAGTTTACCATAACCTTATTAGGAGATTTGGAGGCAACGAGAAAACTTCATGTTTGACACTGATTTTTACTTTCACTACACTTGTGCACTTTCACAGAACTAAATTGAATAACAATCCACCAGAATTATACAATTCAACTCGGATTGAATCCGGCGTTACTTTTCGGAACTCCATATCTGTAATGGAACGCCGAACGCCATTACAGATATGGAGATAACGCCGCCTCGCCGAACGCTGGAACAAGAGTCGCTTGTTCCAGCGTTCGGCGAGGCAACATCTCGGAGAGCGACGTCGTATCTAACGTTTGTCGCCCATATAGCGCGGTCGGGGTCCAATCCTGATGATGCGTCGTGTAGACGCGAAACACGTGTCGTGGTTTATGAATGGTGTCACTAATACTAACTTTTGCTTGTCCTCATTGCATGCCTCTTCAAGTGGGCGGGAGGGCGGTGCACTTTGCATTTTGTGTTTTGGCACTAGGCTCGGAACTAAAAACTAAATATTAATACTTCCATTAATTCAACTCGGGTTACAACTAAGTTTCATGAAAATAAAACTGCAGCACGACATGTTGTTAACTCGTTCCCGCCAAAACTCCTCTTTTCATCTTTTTTTTTCTATTAATTATGGCTTCGCACGGCTTTTTTCATCTTTTAATTGTGTATCAATTGATAGTGTTGCAACAAACGTCATAATTATGGAAAATGAAAGGAAATAGCTTAAAAGTTTAGTTTTTGTCAAAATTGGGTACGCAACTCCTTTTAGCGTTTTTCGCTATCTTTATAGTTTGAATTGTCCATGAAGGCGCATTAAAAATTAAATAATCTATCTATATGCCTGCGTATAAATGAAATATTACATATACCCATGTTTTTATATGTTAAACGATTTATCAGACATCATAAAGATTTATATTATTATAGGAATTGAGGTTAAACGTTATGACAGATCCTTTGGTATGTGAAATCTTACATATGAAACTTATAAACAAGATTAATGCTAGTTGCCAATAAAAAGTAGCCTATGTTATTCCCAATGAATCAATGTATCCTCATACCAAGTTTCATGAAAATCGGTACTGTTGTTGCGGAACCTATTCGAACAAAAAACAAAAATCTTTCCTCTTGTTAAAAAAATTAGTGTAGATTAATTTAATTGAATAAAAAACGACATCGAAGTTAATTAAAATACTATAATAAATTTTTTTTTTTAAAACCCAGAAATGGATTCAAATCTTCTACATATAAAATGCTTTGTCCTGAATGACTAACTGACTGACGGATCAACGCACAGCCTGAACCGCTGATTGTAGAGACCTGAAACTTGGAGGGTATGTTTTTTGTGTGACGTAGACATCGGATAAAAAAAGATTTTTCGAAATTTGTCTAAAAAGGAGGGCAAAGTTTGTATGGGACAAAGTGATTCCTTGGTCCAATCTACTTCACATTTTGCATAAACATAATTGATGGAACACGTGTTTCGTATTTTATTGAAATCCATCCCTTAACTGGGTTAAAAAGGGGTAGAAAGTTATTTTGGGGTGGTTTCCTTCAAAGTGGATATCAATACTCCTTTTAAATTACCTACATTTTATTTTGACACATGTTTAAAACTCAATCCAATTTTAAGTCAACAAAAAAAACCTATTAGAACTATTTTGAACTCCTGCGCGGACGAAGTCGCGGGCAAAAGCTAGTCTGTCATATAATTGATTAATAAACAAGAGTTCTAATCCAGTTTATGTATGGACCAACGCGTGTGTTGACACCAGGTATTTCTCCCGTACTGTCACACTCAGACCGGGATAGCACGGCGACTACAACGTTGTTGGCAACAAGGGGACTGCCATAATCACCCTGGAAAAAATAAATTAAATTATCTATACATATAAAATGCTTGGTACTGAACTACTGACTGACGGATCAACGCACAGCTTAAACCACTGATCGTAAAGACTTGAAATTTGGAGGGTGTGTTCTTTGCATGACGTAGGCACCGGATAAGACAGGATTTTTCGAAATTCCACCCCTAAGTGGGTGAAAAAGGGGGGCAAAGTTTGTATGGGATGTATGGGCAACGTGATTCCTTGGTCCAATCTTCTTCAAATTTTATATAAACATTCTTTAACAGAATTGATGGAATACGTGTTTCGTATTTTTTTGAAATTCATCCCTTAACGGGGTTAAAAAGGGGAAAGACGTTATTTTCGGGGTGGTTTTTCCATTTTCGACGTATACGCGGACGAAGTCGCGGGCAAAAGCTAGTTAATTAAATAAAAAGGTGCAAAAGTCCTAGAAGATACAGGATGAATTTTTTACATGGCCCATGTATTTTGCTATATCCTAAACCATAAGAGATAGCGAAAAATGCCGAAAGGAGTTGCTGCATCATTAGATTTTTGAAAAGAAAAAAATCCCCATTAGTTTCTTGTGCCTTCTTCTCATTGGTGGGCGCGTTCCGAAGGCACACATCCTAACTTAATTTTTAAGACGTTTCAAAGTGATGTAATGCACTGCATGACACCTATTGAATAAAAAACATTGAGTTTGAGTTTGACTCGAAAGTTGTAGTATGCTTCACGTTATATTGGAACGTTTACCACTTGAAAAAGTCATTACCCAAACCACTTGAAAAAGTTCATTTAAAAAACCAAAATCTTCCTATTTTTTGTACCAATCAATAGTATTGATGACAGAGATAAATTTCTGGAAATAAACATAGTATGTAAAATTAAAGGAAACACCTCAAAGTAGATAATTTACATATATATTTAGTCAGTTTGCAGCCCATTATTTCCAAGATTCTGAGCACGCAAATTCAGCTAGCTTATCGATCTTCTATCGTACTCACTTGTTCGTCTCCACACATGGTAAACGTTCCAATTTCACGTACAAAGCGTCAAGCATACTACAACCTTCGAGTAAAACTCAAACTCGATTTTTTTTATTCAATAGGTGTCATGCAGTGCATTACATCACTTTGAAACGTCTTAAATATTAAGTTGGGATGTGTGCCTTCGGAACGCGCCCACCAATGAGAAGAAGGCACAAGAAACTCATGGGGGTTTTTCTTTTTTTGTGATCATGCTCACAAAGGTCAAGATAACAAACATTTTGAAGATATTTTTGAAATGGAGCAATTAAAGTTATGCCCATAGGTACGACGAAATATCATAATAAGCCTTATCGCATAATTTCTGCTTTATAATTTTTTTAAACCTGTTAATGGGCATGTCATATACATCTTTAGGTAATTTAATATAATAGAGCACACAGGTGCTATTAAACGACCTGTTTATTTTCCGGAGCCTACTACCGAGCACGGTCAGATTATCCTTAATTCTCAAGTTGAAATTATGAATATCGCTAGTCTTGAAGTCTACTGTGAATAGGTACCTTCTAGGCGAGCATGCTACATCCTTGATCATCGCTTCCCATCAGCGAAGGCCTGTTATGTAATGAGCTATCAAAGTTATAAAAGAGCTGATCCGATACTATAGCTAGTAATATTCTATAGCTACCTTGCATTGTGACACGACTCCAACATCCAACCATCCTGCGCATACCATGTTGGCTGTGATCGCGAAGTTGAGTGGAGTGTATCTGGTGCTGCATTCTTCTGGACTAACGACGTACATTAGAGCCTCGCGCAGTTCCGATGAATGCGACGTATCATCTTCCTAGAAGTGTAAAACACATACTTATTAGAAAGACTCGTCATGTCCGTTCTTAGATATTATTCTTTGCAAGGAAGATCTTCCACCGGGCAGGTATTAGATATACCGAGGCTTGAGGTCGAATGATGGAACTTGTATAAGCTTATCCTCAGAAAAAGTTCGTTTGCGGGATCTAAGTCAGCTCAGCGTCATCTGTTAGTGGTGAGACGAAGCAGTGCCATACGTACCAGTCAAGACGTGTGCCCTTACATTTTGCTTTTGCAAACTTTAAAACCATAAAAGAATATTAAGTTAATATGCTTTCATGTTCAACATCCTACCGCATCCACTTTTCAATCCACTTAAAATAAATAAGAACAAAGGCAGCCAGGAGAAAATTGCTTTGAGGTGATATTTGAGTATTGCCTGCAGTCGTTCAATCATTTGCAAAAAGAAAACTTACATCGACAGAACCCCATCCTATAGCATAAACGGGATCGCGGTTTGTAAATGTATACGCCCCACCAGACACCCAGGCTTTTTCCACTGACCCTTGCACCAGATTGATTGGAATAGTTGGCCTTAGAACGGCTATGTCGTTCACTAAAGTTGTAGGAGCAAAGTCTGGGTGGGGTGTTATTCGGTTGATGACGTGGATGGTTCCGCCAGCGTTGTTGAATGTAGAACCAACACGGGCTCTCCACCAGCTGACTGGGTGTGGCCTGGAAATTTCGAAACCATGATAAGAATGAAGATGTCATTCAATCAAAGAAAACTTGAAAATTAAGGTAAATTTTGGACCCTACTTCCAAGCTTTCGCGAAAATCTAAATTTGCCCATATCGTGTTGACCCAGGACCTTGATTTTTATACAGCTAATAGGGACTGAAGGCCTTAGTATCTGGTATAAATTTCAAGTTGCTAGGTCCACCCGTTCCTGAGAAAATCGGTGGTGACACACGGGCAGACAGACGTACAAGAGAGTGATCTTATAAGGGTTCCTCCTAATGATAGAATAGCGATACCTCATTTGTCAAATTATGATTAGTAATTTAGAATATTACTAGTGGCTATTGTGGTACATAATGTAAATATGTTCACTTACTCATTATCAGTATAAAAGCAAGATGCCGATGATAGAATAGCTCTATTAGTCAGGATAGTTCCTCCACATCCGAAACTGTACGATCCAACACCGGAATTGGTCAACAGTGCGACGGAAAATGGATATTTTTGTATTGCAACTGGAGCGCCGTTTGTGATTCTTTCAACTGAAATTTATGTTATTAAAGAAAAATCTATAGCTCTTAAATACTAATAGATGCTAATCATACAGCCAAGAATAAGAAAAAGCCTAATTAATAAGTACTAAGATACAAAAGTTAGTTTTATTAAGCATATTTACGTAAGACCTTGTGGATTATCTTAATGCCCCATTATTCTTGTGTCAGAAGAACTGGTGGCTTTGTCGCTAAGCTAGAGAATCAGAGGGGGCGCGGTGACTGCCCAGTTGGACAATTGTCACCATGCCGGACTGTCAGACACAGGGTTGCGGGTTCGATTCCCGCCTCAGTTGAGTATTTATGCTTAGATATGTGTCTATGGTCTGGTTGTTTCTTTGTATTATAAGTATATACAAGCAGCGCTCCGCGGTTTCACCCGTGTAACTCCCGATTCCGTGGGAATATCAAAATAAAAAGTAGCCTATAGCCTTCCTCGATAAATGGACTATCCAATACAAAAATAATAAAATTAAATAAATAAATTTTCAATTCAAACTGGTAGTTTCTGAGTTTAGCACGTTCAAACAAACAAACTCTTCAGCTATAGAATATTATTAGTGTATGTAGATTTACAAAAGAAAAGTATATAAGTAGTATATCCGTTGTCTAGCACCCACAACACAAGTCTAGTTACTTATCTTGGGGCTAGATGGTGTGAAATGTCCTGCAATATTTATTTATTTAGTTTAATATAAACGAATATTTTTTCTTACCTTGTCCATTAACAAAACTTAGAACTAAAATAATACAGAAAAACTTGAAAAAGAACATGATTAACACGAGGATTTACTCGACTCGCTGTGGCTTAAAACTGATTATCAATAAGGATTTAATACTTTTAAAGATAATACGTTATCAGAAATGTAATTATCTGAATTATTTTATTTTTGTTATCTAATTACGAAACTCCGTCATATGATGATAAATATTCGTGGCGTCTTAATTCGTAAACCGTCTCTTTGGAAGGTGGCCCTTAGCTTGTACTAGAACATGATAATAAAATAATGGGCCAAAATGTTTATTAGATAGATAGGTATTTTGTGTCCATTTTGATCGCTTTTTGTTCCGGTTTCAATCGTCTTTTGTTTCCATTTTGATTGTGAATATAAATGTAATGTACTTATACGAACTTAACATTACGATCGGAATGGAAACAAAAGACGATCGGAACAGAAACAAAATGCCATCGAAATGGAAACAAATACGACCAAAATGAAAACAAATGACGATCAAAATAGAAACAAAAGATGATCAAAATGGAAACATAAGACTGTCGAAATAAAAAACAAAGGATGATCGGAATTATAATACATACAACCGAATTGAGAACCTCCTCCTTTTTTTGAAGTTGATAAAAAAACAAAGGATGATCGAAATGAAAACTAAAGGACAAAATGATAACAAAAAATACGTGTACCTACTACCTACCTACAGGGTTGAATTTTGGACCGCATCATGGAGAAAAAGTACTATAAAGACTAGTGATAGCAAATTTTATTTAAGGCGCTATTCCAGTACCGTGTATTCAGGTAGGTAGGTATTTGTTACTAACTGCGCCCCGCGGTTTCACCCGCGTAAGTTCCAATCCCGTGGGAATATCGGTATAAAAAGTAGCCTATGTGTTAATCTGGGTCTCTAGCTACCTATATACCGAGTTTCATCGCAATCGGTCCAGTAGTTTTTGCTTGAAGGAGTAACAAACATACACACACAAACACACAAACTTTCACATTTATAATATTAGTAGGATGTACGTAGGTATATTTTCAGAGGCACTTTAGGGATATTATAATAATTTGTCAGACATATACTTATAACAAAGGTAAAAAATACTAAATCTAGGATACCTACTTATAAAAGAGAAGAAACTCTTTTCTGAACCTACAAGAGCAACCCACCCAACCCACCCATCCCCTTCCTTAATTCTTGTCCATCCAAAGGTTGCCTGGAAGAGATCGCTTTTAGCGATAAGGCCGCCCATTGTGCCATATCGTAAGGTACTAAATATCAATTTTCTTTTAGCATATAAGTAGTTATAAGTTAGAATTTATTTTTGTTTTTGTTGTATGTAATCATTTTGCGTTCTGTTTTTATGGTGCAATAAAGTGTTTATCTATCTATCTATCTATCTATCAAGAGCTACGAATCTGAAAATCCGCATGGGGGTTAAGGCGCTCTTCCGCTCTCAAAAACGTAGCGTGCTGCGTGCTACCTGTTATATTTGATCGATATGCAAAACATTTCGGCATTATTATCCACAAATATAGTTCCTAGAGGTCAAAACCTATCATTTGATTCATTTTTAGAAACAAACGTTAACTATTTTTGAATAAAACCCGATAAACGATCTAATAATTCTCTGTTTTCTAACATTTTTTTATCGAACGAAGTTGTTCATATCATGTTTTCAACCACAATAAACAAAAATATGGTTAATAAACTACAATAAAATATCCATTTATATCCAAATAACAAAAAAAGAGTATTTGATTACTTAGAGTTGCTTAAAACAAAGGTCGATTTTGGTAGCTTTATTAGCACCTGCCCTTAAAGGAAACACTTCTTAATTTTTAAAAAGAAACAAAACTGCAGTCAAAGATTATTGAAATTACGATTATCACACCTGGGAATCAAGCCAGCTAAAATCCGAAGAATAACAGTAGGTACTTGTATAGCATCAATCGATAGGGTCAATGATAAGGATCAAATCTCTCTAACGAGATGATTGACCCTACATTGCATTCATTAATTTTAATTTGTTAAAATACGGAATTAAATGAATACATTTTTAAGATGTTTTTTGGTCAAAAAATGAATGCATTCATTATTTTTACCATTTTACTCAAGGAATAAGCAAACAATAACTTGTAAAAAATACTTTTTATTATAAAAATAAATGGTAGATCTATTTTAAAGTGTTTATAGACAAACTTTTCATAGTTTAAATACTCCCCGGCACCACGGTAAGGCGGAGGTCGCAGGTTCAAGTCCTGCCACAAATAATTATTTTAATAGTTTGTTATGTTTCGTTACAATTTTTTATAGTATAATAGCGACCCACCCCGGCTTCGCACGGTTATATTATGCCTGTATTATACATATAAACCTTCCTCTTTAATCAATCTATCTATTAAAAACCGCGTCAAAATCCGTTGCGTAGTTTAAAAGATCTAAGCATACATAGGGACAGACAGCGGAAAGTGACTTTGTTTTATACCATGTAATGACTAGCTGCGCCCCATGGTTTTACCCGCATAAGTCCCGAAACCGCAGAAATTATTCCATGTCCTTCCCCATCCCCTAACCTATCACTATGCCGATGTTCATTCAAATCGGTCCAATAGTTTGACAGTGAACAAATAAATAAACCAACTTTCCGAATTTAAAATATTAGTTAGGATTTAAATTTTCTCTTAATATTTAGGTAATTGATTATGATCTGTGGCTGTGGCTGTCGGATATGGTGGTGGAGCATCATCAGCTGGCACATTACTCGCTGCTGGCGCCTGGATTCTGATTACCAAGTTGGGTTGCGCATTAGCAGCTTGGTGATACTGTCGCGAGGTTACTATACGCAGTGCACGTTGACGCCTATTGCGAATTATCACGACCCAAATGCAGATCCATGAAGCAAATACCACTCCGAAGCCGATGCCAGCCATGATCCATACTAGAAATAAATATAGAAGCTTTGATGAAATAAATATTACAGGACATTCTAGACATCGCCATCTAGCCCCAAGTTAAGTAACTAGACTTGTGTTAAGGTATTGACTAACTAGCCAAAGGGTATGTATGTATGTATGTATGCATACGGGCATTTTTTCCGCAACTAGACTCTTTTTAATGGGGTCCTTTTTGCGTGAGGATGGAGTAGGCTTGCTTACTCTCTCAGCTTAGTCGACCATGTCCAGAGGAGAGAACTTGTCAATACTTCTGGAGCCAACTAAGCCGCGGGTTTCATCACGATGTTTTCCTCCACCGTAAGAGCAATGTCAATTAGCGCACATAATTTTTTCTTAAGAAAAATACATTGGTACACGGCCGGCTGGGATTCGAACCCACGACCTTCAGAATGAAAGTCGGGGTATCTACCACTAAGCCAACACCGCTCTCATTGACTAACTATGGAACACAAACTATGAATGCGACATCTTAGCAGGGAAGCGTATGAGACCACATGCAAAGTTTCGGATTCGTACCTCTTGTAGTTTCAAACATTTCGTAATAAGCCTTTACCGATTTATGTAACTACTAGCATCATTTCCCGATTTCACCCGCATTACTCCCGATCCCGTGGCAATATCGGGATAAAAAGAAGCCTATGTTATTCCCAATGAATCAATGTACTCCCATACCAAGTCTAATTAAAATCGGTTCAGTAGTTTCGGAGCCTATTCGTCATCTTTCCTCTTTATATTATTAGTTTAGTTATTTCATCAACTGGCACACAGATGGCGCCATAATGAAAATGTATGAGTCAACCTTTTGTGCCAGTTGAGAGGTTATAGAAGAATTGATGACAATTTAAGTAATTAACGATACGTAGGTAATTTACCATGTAACTTGATTTAACTTATAGGTAAACTAGCTTTTGCCCGCGACTTCGTCCGCGTAGAATTAGTAGATTAGACCAAGAAATCACGTGGGCCCATACAAACTTTGCACCCCCCTTTTTCACCCCCTTAGGGGTAGAATTTCGGGAAATCCTGGGACGATAAGGGCCCGCCCCTTATCGTATTTGAATAGCTGGTGACATCATTTTGTGTAATGTAGCCCCGCGATTCGTCCGCATAGAAGTCGAAAATGGTTCCAATAGGATTGGACCAATGAATCACGTTGTCTCATACAAACTTTGTCCCTCTTTTTCACTCCCTTAAGTGTAGAATTTCCGAAAATCCTTTCTTATTGGATGCCTACGTCATACAAAGAACACACCCTCCAAGTTTCAGGTTTCTACGATCAGCGGTTTAGGCTGTGCCTTGATCCGTCAGTCAGTCCATTCAGGACAAATAATTTTATATGTATAGAATCTCAAAGCAAGTTACCCACTTAAAAATTAAAAACACTGCGCTTACTTGTGCTCGCCGTAATCGGTTGGAATTCAGGCAACTGTGGCATCGGTGGTGGATCATATAGATTCTGTGTCATCCTCTTACTTTAACTAACAATGATTATGAAAATACGCGTTTATAACTTTAAACAAGATTTTTAGATGTATAAAGCGATTGCTACCCGTGTTTGATCAACTAAATGCATTGGCTAAGTCAAATTGGAATAAAAAAAACTGTTTTTGTATTATCTAACGTAATCTAAAAGATAAAGAGATAGGTGGACACGGGGAATTTGCAATATCCTTTAGTTCACGGATATAGGTGTGCGTACTGTGTTTGTTTTCAGAAATTGAGCCTTATCTTGATGCCCAATAGGTACCTGCTGTGACTTGATATTTAACCGACTGCGCGACGGTAAGGAGGGTAATGTGTTCGTCATTTGTCATACTAACATTGGTCTTTATCATCAGACTAAACACCTTATTTTTTAGTATACACGGTGTAACAAAGGGGGTAGATCATTGGTTGCTGGGGTGTGAGGGACCTCATTACCTATCTATTTAACCCCCCTGTATGTTCTGCAATATTTAGTGGTTCAAAAGTTATTTGGGTTTTAGTGAAATTTTAGTCAAAATCAGATTTCACCCTGAACTTCGCAATTACAGCCAAACCATCAAGTCTACGATTCTGCCATTTTTTGTGAAACAAGTTGAATAGTTGACCTTTTGTACCCCTACACCAATCAGAGTCTTAGATTTATAAAACTTAAAATAAAACCTGCTTCCCGCTGCGTCCAGCAGCTCCTTCGAATACCATCGGGAACGGACATGGGAGTAGAATTTCTCATTTATTATAGAAGTAAAATTATGAAAGGACTTTTTTTATTCTAAAATAAAAAAAGGGTAATAAGAAATCAATATAATTTATTACAGCAAATAACTTACCTAGCACAGTGACAGTGACAGCGCTGACAGAATTCTAACATTTTGTAAAACGCGCCTATTTTAACATTGCATTAAAATGTACTAGCACAAACGTTTATTTCTATGGTACTAGCTTAGTACTAGTGGTAAGCGTACATATTAACTCAAAGTTTAAAACATAATTTTTCAACTTCTAAAACGTTTAGTTCGAAACTATTCAAGTGAAATGAGCTTGATATGGCAGCTCAATATATTGTTTTGTATTTAGTATAAATTAAGTTACTTATGTAAGTCATTATTGTATGTCCCGGATGGACAATCTGTTGATACCTACCTACTATAATTTGTCATCTTATGTACACAGATTTTCAATAAATATTCTTGATTCTTGAAAGTAGCGTTTATGAAGTAACTTCTACGATAGTTTAAAAGCCTAATAAAAGTAAAAATAATAAAAATAAAAACGCAATTTACAAAATAGTTTTACATTTGTGTTGTTTCTAGATATTTTTTACGAAAAACAGTAAGTATATTTTTTCCGAATATAATAATTTTTGCATCCGATTGAGATTCTGTAAATCAATGCTTACTTGATCGATGCTTGTAGGATGGAAAATTAGTGGCAATAAAAAATATTAATAATATTATCAACACTGTAAATACTAAAATAAAACAAAAAAATGATGAACTAATTACCCTCTTTTGCGTTGCGTAAACGGGTAAAAAGGGGCAAGCTTAAAATCAGTGCTGTGTGTCACTCACAGCATAACTGAACCTTTTGCCAAAGGTTTTCTTTTAAGAAATTGTGTGAGCAAGGCAATAAACAATTATTTATTTATTTAAGACATGTCAATGATGTCTCAAGACATTAAAGAGATGTATTTAAGCGATTACGGCTAATAGAACCACGGAAGAAGTTTTTTTTTGTCTATTCTGATCATCCTGTTTTAAAAAACGCTAATTTGTTCGGAACTCGTTAAGCTGCAGCTGTGACTTTCCCAGTTGTGTCTGGTCGGTGATGGGGTGGCAAAGGTCCTTGTTCACCACCAGACGCCACCACCACGGTTCCAGTGAACTGCCTGGGTCCAGACACTGCCCGTATCGATCTCTTATAAATAACGACACCCAGCACGGTGAGGCCCACGCACATGGCTATTGTAAATATAATTCCTACAGCCAAACCCACCCAGACCCATGCTAGAAAAAAAATAAAACGTAGCGTTAAGTTTTGACTCAACGGAACATGTATAAATAAAAAAATTAAATTATAAAAATATAAAAATTCCTTAAAAAAAAAAGAACTTATTAAGAGTAGATACAAAATAAGTGTTTTGTTAAGATTATTAAAGATGAATTAGGAGTCTAATGTATACATATAAAATGCTTTGTCCTGATTGACTTACTGACTAACTGACTGACGGATCAACACACAGCCTAAACCGCTGATCGTAGAGACCTGAAACTTGGAGGGTGTGTTCTTTGTGTGACGTAGGCATCGGATAAGAAATGATTTTCCGAAATTCTACCCCTGAGGTACAACAACATACCAAAAACAGAAAATAATTGTACAGAATCCCACGTGCGCACTCCGGCTCGCACTTGGCCAGTTTTCTTAAACCAAATATAGCTGTGTTACTTACGGCTAACGTAAATCTCCGTGCTGGGAAATTCCGGTATTTCAGGCCATTCGAAGTCTGTTAACGGCATTATCAAATTCACTTGTAACTTTTTTTTAATAAGCTCTGCTCTGTTTAATGCGACCAATTAATTGTCGAATGTTGGTTTAAAATTCATTGATTTAACTTGTTTACACGTATTTATGCCTTGTCCGGATTGATAAGGTAATTTTATCTATGTTTATAACTTGGCCAGGGTATTTTTTTTTTAAAATTAAGCTATTTCCGTTAATTCGTAATTAAATGACGTTTATCATAGTAGTAGCACGAAATAGATAATAGTTAGTAGGTATGTTACATTTTAGAATTTGTGTCTGTTTAGCATCTGGCGAATAATATACTTAAAGATTTTTTTATCATTACATATTAAAAGCTTTTTTAATTTGCAATGTATGTGTGTATGTTTGGGTTAGGGTACATCTCGCCCACGAAAAAACTGATCTACGGGCCAAATGTCCACTTTTTAAAAAGTGTACCTATGGGTAGATTCATCCGGACAAGTTTAGAGTAGCCACTATTAAAAAAAATCGGCAAACTTTTTTGCTGGTCAAACTTCAATTTCGACCAAATATGGGCTAGTTTAACTCTTTATAGCTCAAATCTTGCAACTTAATGAGAACCATTTCGCCTTATCCTACGGAGTTGAATTTTGACGGAGTCATACTGAATCAGTTACGATGAATACCTATGCATTTTTAGCATGACCTTAATCGACCTCCAGGAGTGGCTCCAAACGAGGGAATTCCTCAACGGTTATCAGCAGAGACATGAAATGTTGTTTACGCATTGTGAAAGCCCTTTCTAAACAATACTTATTAATTAAGATTATTGCTTTGAAATTAAGAAATTAATTCTCTACCGTCTATAGGGAAAGGTTTATTTTTTGCTTCAAGAAATATTGTTTGATGTTATACTTCTTTAGGCGCGTTATGAAAAAAATGAAGAGTGTGAAATTTTAAGATGCGCGCGCATCTGTAACACAAAAGTCACATGTTGCAGCTGCGTAACACAAAAGTTAAACAGGTGAAAGCTGCGAGAGTAAAATTTTACACTGTAGTACTGAAGTAACAGGTTGAAGCTGCCCGCAAAATAAATATCGGACGGACGGACAGACAGACGTATAACTTCTAGAAATATAACTTCATAACATAAGTACACCCATTTTTTTCT
This sequence comes from Idaea straminata, assembly GCA_951213275.1. Classification (NCBI taxonomy): domain Eukaryota; kingdom Metazoa; phylum Arthropoda; class Insecta; order Lepidoptera; family Geometridae; genus Idaea; species Idaea straminata. The sequence continues at coordinate 4,770,435 of OX577862.1, forward strand.
GTGCAAGAAAACAACCCGTTCAGTTAAATAAGTTTTTATTTTAATAAAATAAACAGGTCCCTATGTATAGAATAGAATTTATTCGAGCAAACACACGACAAAGTATAGATACAAATAAGAAACAGTAAGAGATAGTTAAAAATAATAGAAACTACAAAAAACAGACAATAAAAATAAAAAGTATCTGAGAAGTCGTGTGTTGCCCGAATGAGTAAAGCCTCAGCATATGCAGATACGCAGGCGCATCTGTAGCGCTGGTCTTCCGGCCGCACCCTGTGGTCTTCTCCCTTTGTATTTTTTGTATAGTATCATTAACATCAACTTTCTTTACGGCGGCGGTGGGTAATTAGGGTAGTTTGATGAAGATCCTGGTTGATGGGTTGATCCCACCAGCAGACACGGCCGCGGTATTACAACAGGTCTGCCGTTGTCTACCACCTGTTGCGTTACAGTCATATTGCGTCTCGAACGTTTTATTATGAGGTAAGCTAACACGCAGACTCCCACGATGAAGGCTAGCGAGATGAACGCGCCAACGGCCCATGCCACGTAGATCCAAGCTAGAAATAAACATGAGAAATGGGGTACCTATTTCCCGTATCCTCCAAATGGGGGATGGTGGGAATTTGGCGTGGCATTATTCCCTAAATTGATAATCTAGCCAATTTGGGGGATTATGGGAATTGAAAGTTGCGTTATTCCCGAATCTTATATCTTTAAATGAGCAATTCTTGTATATATATAATTGGAATCTCGGAATCGGCTCCAACGATTTTCATGAAATTTGGTATATAGGGGGTTTCGGGGCGATAAATCGATCTAGCTAAGAATCATTTTTAGAAAATGTAATTTTATTCGTGTTTCATCGAAACTTACTTTTTTTTTATCTGAAAAATATGACTCTTCCTGACATCTATTGGCGAACTACTAATACTATTTTTTGTGAGCAATTAAGTTATTCCACCAGATGGCGTTGTTAAGTAACACGAAGTCAATGAGTGTTTGCTTTGAGGTTAGACTAAGTAAAAAAAAAATCGGTCATCCAGGTACTGTATATCATAACTAGGATGCATTCCCCCAAATCCTACTCAAATCCTCAGTGGCTCACCTATTGTTAGAGTTTTCAGATCGCCTTAAGGGCTCTAACTTGACCTAACGGCCTAACGTGCCTTCCGAAGCACGGAGCGGCTCACGAAAACACATTTTTGCCACACTACTAATTGGCCACCCATCGAAGTAATGACCGCGCCAGGCGTCACTTAACCCGCATGACCGTAAATGATCGGCGAGGCTCTCTTAGCTGTGAGCCTGAGCCTCCGTATGGGGATAGTGGGAATTGTCGCGGCATAATCTATACTTCAATACTTTTATTATAAAGCTGAAGAGTTTGTTTGTTTGTTTGTTTGTTTGTTTGAACGCGCTAATCTCAGGAACTACTGGTTCGAATTGAAAAATTCGTTTTGTGTTGGATAGGCCATTTATCGAGGAAGGCTATAGGCTACTTTTTATCCCGATATTCCCACGGGATCGGGAGTTACGCGGGTAAAACCGCGGAGCGCTGCTAGTATATTATATTATAAAGCTGAAGAGTTTGTTTGTTTGTTTGAACGCGCTAATCTCAGGAACTACTGGTTCGAATTGAAAAAATATTTTTGTGTTGGATAGTCCATTTATCGGGGAAGGCTATGGGCTACTTTTTATCCTGATATTCCCACGGGATCGGGAGTTACGCGGGTGAAACTGCGGAGCGCTGCTAGTATATTGTATTTCCTTACAAGATCTTGGTAAACGTGTCTTATTTACAATGCAAAAATGGTCCAAACAACTACCTATCTATTAAATACTAGCCCCCTTATTCCAGAACAAGGTTTAAGGATAGTCTGAGATGTGGATTTAAACCTTAGATTTAGATACAGATTTACTCGTGAACTATAGTCTAAACACTATAATTTTTGCTTCAAGAAACTTTTTTCTGTGTGATAACACGTTCATTAAGATTATTCTTCCATTGTATTTAAGTAATTTATTGGGACTTACTGCTTATGGTCACGTTCAAGTCAGGAAAGTTTATATCAGGCAAGTCTGTCAGCGGCATCGTGTTGTTGGTGACTTCCTATATGATTAATACTTGTCCATCGATGTGAATTAAATCAATTGTGAAGTTTTCTTGCGTCGACTTGGTGACTTTCTATATGATTAATACTTGTCCATCGATGTGAATTAAATCAATTGTTTCAGTTTAATTTATAAAATAGTTCTTTTGTCTGATTATTTTAATTTATATGCACGGGACTTTTTTTTATCTAAGCTATTTCTTTCAACGTATGTTTTTTTAGAAGTTTATCTTTATAAACAATGCTATCTTTTACTGCATTTTTTGCGCACTATTTATTTTATTTTTTTATTTAGGTTACCTCAAGGGGACTGCTAGGTTACGGGGGAGACTCAGTAACAAGTAACTAAATACTAAAAAATTTAGCAAATTTCGATTGTATTTGTTTCTATGTTCAAAACTCATTTAATCATTATAAACACAAATAAAAAATCACATCAAATTAAATTACGTAAGTACAAAAAAATAACAAAACAAATACAAAAGAATTACTAATATTACGCCAAACAATACTCCAACCCAGAAATTAAACCTTAAAAACAAAACAAATAAATAATAAAACTAGAATGTTTCTGTTTAAAACAAAAAAAACCCCATGAGTTTCTTGTGACTTCTTCTCATTGGTGGGCGCGTTCCGAAGGCACACATCCTAACTTAGTTTTTAAGACGTTTCTATGTGATCTTTGTATAAAATATATATAAGCATCCAAATGAATAAAGAAATTTGACTTTGACTTTAGATCGTCTTTTGTTACCGTTTTGATCGTCTTTTGTTACCGTTTTGATCGTCTTTTGTTTCCGTTTTGATCGCCTTTTGTTTCCGTTTTGATCGCCTTTTGTTTCTGTTTAGAAAATAGTTGGACCACCTATAGTCTCCTAATAACTATACTGTACTCTGTAATGAATTTGTATGGGTGTGGTTAAAAATGTAAAGTAAAAGCTGAATCGTGTATGATTTTTTATTCATTTTGAATAATTGACATTAATTATTATAATAATAATAATATGGCCGTGAAGTGTCGGCCTAGAATAACACTTCCCCATATCTTCTTGTGGGTGACGTAAGAGGCGTCTAAAAGATTACATTAGGAACAGGGATGGGCAGCAGCGTCTCTGTCTCATTCCATCCAAATCGACTGCGCTCGCCAACCCGCATGCCCAGCGTGGTGAGTATGGGCAAAACCCCTCAATGATGGATAATAACAAAAATCCCAGGCCCCCAGTCCCCGGCAGCCTTGCTATTCCTGGCTACGGTAGCGGCCATGGTAACGGCAGGGCAGGGGGTGCGAAGAATCCCCGGCAGAGATCCGGCTACCACCACCGACGACTGGCCCTGGTAACACATAATACGCGCACTTTGAGGACCGACGAGAAGTTGTACGAGTTGGAAGAAGAACTGAGCAAGTTGCATTGGGACATCATAGGGCTATCTGAAGTCCGAAGAGAGGGTGAGGACACGATAACCCTAAATTCTGGCAACTTGTTCTTCTACCGGGAGGGCGATCAACTATCCCAAGGTGGTGTTGGGTTTATCGTCCACAAGTCCCTCGTTAACAACATAATGGTTATCGAGAGTGTGTCGAATAGGGTAGCGTACCTTATACTCAGAATATCTAAAAGGTATTCGCTGAAGGTCATACAGGTATATGCGCCGACCTCGACACACCCGGATGACGAAGTGGAGGCTATGTATGAGGACATTAGTAGAGCCATACATAAGTCTAAAACTCACTTTACTGTTGTTATGGGGGACTTTAACGCAAGAATAGGCAAAAGAAGTGATGACGAGATGAAAGTGGGAAATTTTGGTTTTGGGCGACGGAACCCTCGAGGACAGAGGCTGGCCGACTTTCTGGAGAAGGAGGGACTCTTCTTGATGAATTCTTTCTTCCAGAAGCCGCCTCATAGAAAGTGGACTTGGATGAGTCCCGATGGTTCTACAAAAAACGAGATCGACTTCATCATGACTACTAGGCGGCATATATTTAACGATGTCTCTGTGATCCACAGAGTTAAAACTGGCAGTGATCACCGTATGGTAAGAGGCACGTTGAATATAAACGTCAAACTAGAGAGGTCTCGTATGATGAAGTCGACGCTCCGGCCTACAGTTGCCCACTACCAGGATCCCGAGAGCTTTCAACTCGAGCTCCAAAATCGCTTCGATTGCCTAGAAGATTGCGTTTCTGTGGACGATACTAATAACAGGTTTGTAGAAATCGTCCAAGCGGTCGGGTCAAAATTCTTTAAAACCCGCCATAAAAATAGACCTCAAAAATTATCAGGCCACACTTTGCACCTCATGGAAAAACGACGCTCCCTGACACTCCAATCATCCGACGATGCAGACGCATTTCGGCAGCTCAATAGACACATCAATAAGTCCTTGCGGCATGATATTCGTGCCTTTAATACCAATAGTATTAAAGAGGCGATAGAGCGGAACAAAGGCTCCAAAGTGTTTGCAAGAGACAGGTCTATTGGGCAAAGCCAGTTGACCAAGCTGAAGAAGGAGGATGGGAGTATAGTGTCGACAAAACCAGAGGTGTTGAGAGAGGTCGAGAGGTTCTATAGACGGTTATATACTTCGGTAGCGCAACCTGTTGCTGATACGGCTAAAGACCCGAGAGCCAAGCTTACCCGACACTTTACCGAAGATATCCCGGACATCAGCTTGTATGAGATAAGAATGGCCCTTAAGCAGCTCAAGCATAACAAGGCATCGGGCGAAGACGGAATTACGACAGAGCTTCTGAAAGCGGGTGGAACACCGATACTTAAAGTCCTTCAGAGGCTGTTTAATTCCGTCCTGCTCGAAGGTGTTACACCAGAAGCGTGGAACAGGAGCGTGGTGGTACTTTTCTTCAAGAAGGGTGATAAAGCCCTCTTGAAGAATTATAGGCCCATTTCGCTGCTGAGCCACGTTTATAAGCTGTTCTCAAGGGTCATCACGAATCGTCTCGAACGCAGGCTTGATGACTTCCAACCACCCGAACAAGCCGGGTTTCGAAGAGGCTATAGTACCATAGACCACATACATACGCTGCGGCAGGTTATACAGAAGACTGAGGAGTATAATCTGCCATTATGCTTAGCGTTTGTGGACTATGAGAAGGCCTTTGATTCGGTCGAAACCTGGGCGGTGCTGCGATCTCTCCAGCGATGCCGAATTGATCATCGGTATATCGAAGTGTTGAAGTGCTTGTACAAAAACGCCACAATGTCGGTCCGAGTTCAGGAGCAGTGCACGGGGGCGATTCCATTGCAGAGAGGTGTCAGGCAAGGAGATGTAATATCTCCAAAGCTATTCACCGCTGCTTTGGAAGACGCCTTTAAGCTCTTGGACTGGCAAGGATTCGGCATTAACATCAATGGCGAATACATCGCTCACCTTCGGTTTGCCGACGATATTGTGATCATGGCAAAATCGTTGGAAGATCTCGGTGCAATGCTCGATGGCCTCAGCAGAGTCTCTCAACAGGTAGGTCTTAAAATGAACATGGATAAGACGAAAATTATGTCAAATATTCATGTCGCGCCTGCCCCTGTGCTAGTTGGGAGCTCTATTCTCGAAGTTGTAGAAGAGTACATATACCTAGGACAGGCTGTCCGATTGGGTAGGTCCAACTTCGAGAGGGAGGTCAATCGACGAATCCAGCTCGGCTGGGCAGCGTTCGGAAAACTGCGCGATATCTTCTCGTCTAAAATACCTCAGTGCCTCAAGACGAAAGTTTACAACCAATGTGTGTTACCAGTGATGACTTATGGTTCAGAAACGTGGTCTTTCACTATGGGCCACATAAGAAAGCTCAGGGTCGCACAGCGTGCCATGGAGAGGGCTATGCTCGGTGTTTCACTACGAGATCGAATCAGAAATGAGGAGATTCGTAGGCGAACTAAAGTTACCGACATAGCCCAAAGAATTAGTAGGCTGAAGTGGCAATGGGCGGGACATGTGGCTCGTAGAACTGATGGCCGTTGGGGCCGAAAAGTCTTAGATTGGAGACCACGTACCGGAAAGCGCAGCGCGGGACGACCTCCGACTAGATGGACGGACGACTTAATTAAGGTCGCGGGAAGTCGTTGGACGCAAAGAGCATGCGACCGATCGCTCTGGAAGTCTTTAGGGGAGGCCTATGTTCAGCAGTGGACGTCCTGTGGCTGATATGATGATGATATGATGATGATGATTATAATAATACGATCAAGTCTTAATCTGTACAATTTTATAATAGTAAAGAAAAGAAGATGTAACATTATAATAGCTTAACAAAAATACATGAACGTATGGTGAAATTTGTAATTTATGGATTGACTAATCCATTTAACCTTCTGCTGTTGACAGAAGGAAAGGATTTATCCGCGTACCTAGTAGGTAATTTAACACCCGTCAGGTGCTAATAAAGCTACCAAAATCGACATTTGTTTTAAGCAACTCTAAGTAATCAAATACTCTTTTTTGTTATTTGGATATAAATGGATATTGTAGTTTAATAACCATATTTTTGTTTATTGTGGTTGAGATGTGAACGTGATATAAACAACTTCGTTCGATAAAAAAAATGTTAGAAAACAGAGAATTATTAGGTCGTTTATCGGGTTTTATTTTAAAAAAAATTGTTAAGGTTTGTTTTTAAAAATGAATCAAATGATAGGTTTTGACCTCTAGGAACTATATTTGTGGATAATAATGCTAAAATGTTTTGCATATCGATCAAATATAACAGTTAGCACGCAGCACGCTACGTCTTTGAGAGCGGGGGCTAAGGTAATGTGAATATGTACCTACATACGGTATTGGAAGAGCGCCTTGAGGTTATTGATGCTGCCAAACGCAACGCGCCAGAAATACCCGTCGCTAACAACTAACATAGTTGATTGTAACGAATGTGTTTTGTTTTTCTCAAAAGTGCTGAGATGGAATTGTAGGTGAAATCTTTACAGACATTTTGGGGTAATTTGAGACGGAAATTCCTTGTCATTTTAAAGTTATACTATTTTTAATTCTTAATTGTAGGATAGGTTCAAAACTATAGGGAATTTAGGGCTGAAAGTCACACCAGAATGTCGGTAAAAATCTCACCTACAATTCCATCTCAGCACTTTTGAGTAAAACAAAACAAATTCGTAATAATCAATAATTTTCACCAACGTAGGCGACCGGTGCCGGTTGTAACTATTTAGTAGGCTGTGTAGCAAGGTCGTTGGCGTATGGACCCCCCTTAAGTTGCTCTTGGATAAGTGAACGCATTGCGCTAAATGCGGTCAATTTATATATTATAGAATCAATACTACGTAAGTATTCGAAAGTAAAATAAGTATCATTTTTTTTATCACAGTTGCTCATAAAGTGGATCTTATTCAACGGATTTTAGGCTCATAATCCAACATATTATGCACGCGTGCGTTTTAGATTTGTTAACTAGTGCTGTAAAGTTATCCCGAAAAGGTAGGTACCAAAGAGTTTATAACTAGCAAAAATGGTTGTCTCTAAAGTCGGTTTACGAACGAAAATTTTACGTGATAATGACTTAGAAAACGATTAAAAATTGAGTTGTTTATTTTTTGTTTTTTCTTTACTTAAATATATTGTTTTTCCGTACCCTTGTATTTTGTTCTTAACCCCTGACGCAAAAACAAATAGAAAAACCCTAAAAAATAATGTATGTCACACGAGGATGTATAGGTTAAAAGTCTTTAGCCTGGCCTTTCCGGAGCATAATTAACAAAAAAATATTGCCTTAAAAAAATGTAAACATAGAGTTATCACAAATATTTTGTTACTTATTATTTTGTTTTCTTTTCAAGTCTTTTCTTTTATTCGCAACTGTGATAAAAAACGTCGTACGATATACGTGTGGAATTGATATTTGCATCTTGGCTTCTATAACACGCTCGCTGCCGCTCGCGCGTCATAAACCGCCTCTATGCAATGATCAATTTACCACACTTATATCGTAATGTACTATTACTGAATTTTAACAATATTTAATACCTACTTTAAATAACTAACTAATTTACAGAATCTACCATCGTAAAATGTATTTTTTTTCCAAGTTTTACATTTTAGTGATTTAATTTTCTAGGCGAGTTGCGCATACGGGGGCGGATAGCCGGGCGCAGTCCCCGGTCCGGGCAACGTAGACTCGTTTTCTGCGAGACGTGTCTTCCGCAGACGCAGGCTCTGCCGTACTCCAGCGGCGCGGGATGAGACCCACTGACGGTTCTTCTTCGGCGCAAAAGCAATAGTTGCGATGAAAGATAACATTATCACACTTAGCATTAAGTAGAGGAATACTGGACCTAGAAATAATAAAAAGATAAAAAAGCATTAAAACAATTTCTATTACAGACGAATAATAAAATAAATATTGCAGGACATTCCACACATCGCCATCTAGCCCCAAGCTAAGTAACTAGACTTGTGTTATGGGTGCTAGACAACGGATATACTACTTAAAATACTTTTCTTTAGTAAATATATACTTATAATAAATAAATAAATAAATATTTCAGGACATTCCACACATCGCCATCTAGCCCCAAGCTAAGTAACTAGACTTGTGTTATGGGTGCTAGACAACGGATATACTACTTAAAATACTTTTCTTTAGTAAATATATACTTATAATACATAGATACAACCACACCACAGACAAATATCTAAGCATAAATACTTGTTTGAGGCGGGAATCGAACCCGCAACCCTTTGTTCGGCATGGTGACCATTGTGCCAACTGGATCGTCCAAATAATCGGTGAACATATATAAAAAAAATATGACGATTGAGAACCTCCTCCTTTTATTGAAATCGGTTAGAAAGGGTGTTTGTCGGGGCTGTTCCTTGTTACTGAATACAAATATACAGGCTGTTTTTTTTACATGAGCCTTCAGGGCTTGCCAGAGACGGAAAGGTGAAAATTGTAGAAAACTACAAAAAGTAGCTGTTTCCTTTGATTTGCCTTACTAAGTTTGTTTCCAGGAATTAATCTCTATCGGCAACACTATCGATTGGTATAAAAATATATATGATTATTTTTTTGCAAAATCAACAGGGTCGATTTCTGGCTAGGGAAATTACTATTTCAAGAATCTAATGTTTTAGTTATTGTCAAAAACGGGCATGTAACTCCTCTCGGCATTTTTCGCTAATTCTTACCCCCTTATTTCAAAACGAGGTTTAAGGATAGTCCGAGATTTGGATTTAAAACTTAGATTTAGACACAGATTTACTCGTGAACTATAGTCTAAATACTATCTCAATCCTACTAATATTATAAATGTGAAAGTTTGTGTGTGTGCATGTGTGTGTGTGTGTTTGTTACTCCTTCACGCTAAAACTACTGAACCAATTGCAATGAAATTCGGTATGTAGATAGCTAGTGTATTATATAGATTATATAAGGATAGTGTTTAGACTATAGTCTAACTCACGTTCACTAGTAAATCTGTGTCTAAATCTAAGGTTTAAATCCACATCTCGGACTATCCTTTGGAATAAGGGGGATGGAGTTTTCTTACGAAAAATGTATGTCCGTTGTTCTAATTGCTTTTACGGTGAAGGAAAACATCGTGATGAAACCCGCGGCTTAGTTGGCTCCAGACGTATTGACAAGTTCTTTCCTCTGCATATGGTCATATAAGCTGAGAGGGGGGTATAGGTTCCGAACATGCCTATTCTATATAATAGACTGCAGCCTGAATAGCATGGATTAAAGTTGACGCTGTATAAATTATCTAGATTAGATACAAGTATCAATATTATTAGTAACTAGCTGCGCCCCGCGGTTTCACCCGCGTAAGTTCCGATTCCGTGAGAATTTTGGGATGAAAAGTAGCCTATGTGTTAATCCATGTCTCCAGCTATCTAGATACCGAGTTTCATCGCAATCGGTCCAGTAGATTTTGCGTGAAGGAGTAACAAACACACACACACACGCACAAACAAACTTTCACATTTATAATATTCTTAGTAATGAAACTTACGTGAACTACGAGTAAAAGATGGTAGATCTACATCTACATCCAGCTCATCAGGGAGCACCAACCCCGATGTTCGCTTGTTAATCTCCCAGTTGACATGTCGAAGCTTGGCGAATACTGTCCACGGTTGTCTATTGAGGGGTGTCGGGTTATGTGTCGTGATCTCACAAGTTCTTCCTGAGATGTATCCATTGTAATTCACTGGCGTGTTTTCAGTTGTAAACGCTGAAATTGACAATAATCAATCAAAGAGTTAAAATAACTATACCTATTGCAATAGGGGGAACTTTTGTTGTAAGCCTTAGTGGAGTATTTTGTTATTAAAGTGTTTGTATAAAAATAATTATCATTCTTTTTTTGAGGACATTTCGATGATAGGACGTTTTAGTACTAGGTCACTTTAAATAAATAAAATAAATATTGCAGGACATTCCACAGATCGCCTCTAGCCCCAAGCTAAGTACTAGACTTGTGTTATGGGTGCTAGACAACGGATATATTACTTATATACTTTTCTTTTGTAATTATATACATATAATACATAGAAACAACCAGACCACAGACAAATATCTAAGCATAAATAGTTGTCTGAGGCGGGAATCGAACCCGCAACCCTGTGTTTGGCAGCCCGGCATGGTGACCATTGTGCCAACTGGGTCGTATAAGATGAAAGTAGGAAGCAGGTGTCTAAAAAAGGCACTAAATTTGTGATATCTGGTGGAATTTGGTGCCTACAAGGACAATTTTATAAAGGTAAAATAAAAGATTTGATAAAGGCAAAATAATAAATCAATTAGTGATCGAAGGTTTGGCGGCTTTTTCGTTCAGAGGATCAGACTGGGCGTCCAGAGAGGAAATGTTGCCAGTCTTCTAGGAACGATACCTCGGGGAGACGCGCTTGGAGTGTTTTTATTTGTATTTTGTTATGTTTTTATTGATGTTTTTTAAAATAATTAAAAGAAGAAATAACATAATACAGTGATTAAAAAGAGATATTAGTCATACACATACTTAGTCCATCTGAACGCAGAAATCTACAGTACTCCGGTGGCTCGCCATTGTAAGTAGAACCAGATACGGCAATGGATCCATGGCCTATCTCCTGTTGTGTGACTTGCAGATATTCTGTAATTTAATACCAACTGATACACGAATTCATCGTTTTTAAATGTCTGTGTGTCAGTTTATCTGTCTTTCCCTCTGTTACCTTTGCAATTGAAAAGAACATACCCATTGAGATCTGAATTTCGTTATTGAACAGCTCTTTTTTTTTAGGGAATGATTTGGTGAATTTTGATTTTGAACTTTGATTTGCCAGAAGTTTATTTCCAGGAATTAATCTGTATCAGCAACACAGAAAAAAATAATCATATTTTTATACCAATCGATAGTCGATTGGTATAAAAATATGATTATTTTTTTTGCAAAAGGGTAATGACTTTTCAAAAAAATATAATGAGTTAGTTTTAGTATGTATGTATACGGGCTTTTTTCCGCATTTTTTTAATTGGGTCCATTTTACGTGAGGATGGAGTAGGCTTGCCCAGTACCTACTACCCTCTCAGCTTAGTCGACCGTGTCCAGAAGAGAGAACATGTCAATACTTCTGGAGCCAACTAAACCGCGGGTTTCATCACGATGTTTTCCTTCACAGTAAGAGCAATGTCAATTAGCGCTCATAAATTTTTCTCAAGAAAAATACATTGGTGCACGACCAGCTGTATATTATTGTAAAAAGTATAATTTTTTTACCTTGTATCTGAAGTTTGAAAAGTGTTTTGTATTCATTAGTGTTTTCCACCAGACCGATGTTGCAAAACCACACATGTTCATTCTCTGAGGCTGGCAAAATCATTTTAATGCCACATTCACCGGCATTAAAACCAGCACCCACGTATTCCACTGATGATGATTTCATACCTGGAATCATTAAGATTAAGATAAACCAAATTGCAAAGCCAGTGGACACAACAGAAATCATCATGTCAGTCCATGCACGTCCACTGCTGGACATAGGCCTCCCCCATACGACGCCACAAACAGCGGTCCTAAGCCGCCTCCATCCACCGACTACCCACGACCGCTACAATGTCGTCGGTCCACCGGGCAGCTGGTCTCCCAACACTCCGTTTCGCGTTGCATCGCGGCCGCCACTCGAGAACCTTTACTCCCCAACAGAAATAATAACTTAAAATATCGTGGCGCACTTTGAGACCCATACCTATCCATAGAGCGCTTTTCGACAAACAAAAAGTCGTCTGTAAAGTCCGTTTACGGACGTTAATTTTACGTGATAACGTCATAAGAAAAATATGAATTTTTTTAGTTTTTTTTTCTTTATATAAATCTTCTATTTGTCACTCGTCACCATAACACCGGCCCAGATGAGCGGTATTATTAACAAACATGAGACGTGTGACGTTTACCATGTCGCGTCATGGTACCGGAACATGATACTTTTGTGTGAATGCAGATGTTCATTAATTAATTAACCGTTTCACGTCAAAATGCCCTTGTCTAAACCTCTAAAGCGTCTCGGAAACAGGATATTTGCAGAAACGTTATGAAATGTCTTTCTCTATAGTTTAAACTCACCAGGAAAAACAGGGTAAATGGTTCCATTAGAATCTCTGAAGTCGCAATATTTGATTTCAGCGTTGATTGAACACAATAAGGTGACAGGCTCGTTTTCTAATCCTGATATGGATTTCGCGTATGTTGGTTCAATTTTCGGTTCTGAAAAATAATGGTTAACAAACATACATACATACCAGAAGATGTCACTAGTTGTTCGCTAATCGGGCGCAGCGTACTCGCCACGTAAATAATATACCGACTGTTAGAGCACTTACTCTGTTCAATGCATTTTTACAAGATTTTCAAGACATCGACATATTTTACGATAAATTATATCTAGTTATACGGAATCTTTGATTGTACCTTAGTAGTAACTTAAAATAGTGTGCGTTTTGGTTAAGACTGTTAGCCACTGTTTATTTTATTCTAAATAAATACATACATACAAAAATACATCGTAGTCGGGTAAAAATTAAAAATCGCTTATTTATCCCTTCAGCCATTTTTGTAACTGGTTCGTAACTAGCTAGTAAAAACAATTTTCCTCACTGTTTTGTAATCATTTACACATATTTTCCGTTTTTGTTATATTTTATATAATATGTAAAATTTACCCTCTCAGCATAGTCTACCATGTCTAGAGGAGAGAATTTGTCAATACTTGTGGAGCCAACTAAGCCGCGGGTTTTATCACGATGTTTTCCTTCACCGTAAGAGCAATGTCAATTAGCGCATTTAGAATTTTTCTTAAGAAAAATTCATCAGTTCACGGCCGGCTTAGATTTGAATCCACGACCTTCAGAATGAAAGTCGAGGTAAATACCACTAAGCCAACACAGCTCTGTCTTTTTACTTACTTGTGACATAATGACCATCCTTCAAACCCACATAGTTATCCATGAACGAGTAGTAGGTGCCGTTTTCAGCTTCCATAGCACACATCCATCTTCCATGATCGGTTCTCCACTGCCAGTAATAGGCTCCGTCCGGTTCGACAATGCTAACGCTACACTCTGAGTCTTTGAACTGTGTTGTGTATCTGAAACCAATAAATAGGTACGTGTAATGGAAGTAATAATATTTAGTTTTTAGTTCCGAGCCGCTCGTTAGATACGAAGATGTTGCCTCGTTGAACGCTGGACCAAGAGTTCACCGAGGCAACATCTCGGAGAGCGACGTCGTATCTAACGTTTGTCGCCCATATAGCGCGGTCGGGGTCCAATCCTGATGATGCGTCGTGTAGACGCGAAACACGTGTCGTGGTTTATGAATGGTGTCACTAATACTAACTTTTGTTTGTCCTCATTGCATGCCTCTTCAAGTGGGCGGGAGGGCGGTGCACATTGCATTTTGTGTTTTGGCACTAGGCTCGGAATTAAAAACTAAATATTAATACTTCCATTACAGATATGGAGTTTCGAAAAGTAACGCCGGATTCAATCAACTACAATAAAATCGGTCAAGTGCGAGTCGGACTCGCGCACGAATGGTTCCGTACTGTTATATTCTGTTTTTAACCCTCGACGCTAAAAAAATAATAGTTGTCTGTAAAGTCGGTTTACGGACGATAATTTTACGTGATAATGTCATAAGAAAACGTTGAAAATTCAGATTTTTTTGGTAATCCTTTATATATTTTCCGTTTTTTTTCTTATTTTTTACTTTAACACAAGCCCAAATGAGCGATATTGTTATATTCCGGTAACTTGACACTTTTGTGTGAATGCAGTGAATGCAAAATTAAAAAAAAAAATAACGAGGCTGTATAGGTTAGAAGTGTTTTACCTGTCCTTTTGGGAGTATAATAATAATTACCTAAAAAATAATGCCTCTAAAATAAAGTGTAAGTAAATATCATAATTTCTTAACAAAAATTTTTTACTGCTTTCTGTTTTTAGTATTTGTTGTTATAGCGGCAACAGAAATACATCATTTGTGACAATTTCATCTCTCTGGCTATCATGGTTCATAAGATACAGCCTGTACGGTAAGTAAAAAAATCGATACCATCGGTTTTTAATGAACTATCGATAGACTATCGATTTTTCAGCGATAGTCAACTATCGATTAGCAAAACTAGTTTCGTCTTAATTTACCTTTACTTAAATATCAGACTGTCTTTACCTTCTACCGTGAATTGTTTCTTGATATGATCCGCTGACGAACAACACCTGGTTCGTAGGACCGTGGAACTGACAGCCTCGTACTTGATAACCGTCAGGCAGTGAACATGTTAATTTTACTCCTGGATTTATGTCAATTACATCAGTTTTCACTATATTTGTTTTCGACTCTGTAATTTAAAGTAATTTTAAATAAACTTGTTTTGTTTGAGTTATGTTTTGTTTAACGGAACTATACAATTCTGAGTCTATTTTTTTTAGTCTTTACTAGCAGCGCTCCGCGGTTTTACCCGCGTAACTCCCGATCCCGTAGAAATATCGGGATAAAAAGTAGCCTATAGCCTTCCTCGATAAATGGCCTATCCAACACAAAACAAATTTTTCAATTTGAACCAGTGGTTCCTCAGATTAGCGCGTTCAAACAAACAAACAAACTCTTTAGCGTTAGTATAGATTTGACGGTTGTGCAGTTTGTCTGTCTCTAGAGAACGAGTTGCCAGGATTGTGGAAGGTTTTGTTAATTGATTATTTTATTATGTTTTGTGTAGGTATAAGTAATTAGTAAGTAATTGATGTATTAGAATATTATCTGTTTGTATATCATACTTCTTGTTTAAGAGGAATGGGTACCGGACGCTCTCTCCATACAAACGTAGTCGACTGTTTCCTTCCTGGATAATGACACTAGAGCAAATATTTTTGTTGTATTAAACTTATAACTGCCATGACCATGCCCCTATGTTTAGTTTTTTTTTGTTTTTAAAATCTTAATTTCTATGATAATTAGAAAATAAAAAAAAAACTTGAGAGGTGTCAAGTGTTTCTTGAGAGGTGTAAGTGAACGAAGTTTCTTTCGATTAATTAGTGAAGGGATTGTAATAATTTTTCTTTTTAATTTATAGTATTTTTTTTTATCACAGTTGCTCATAAAGTGGATCTTATTCAACAGCTTTTAGGCTCATAATCCAACATATTAAGCACACGTGCGTTTTACATTGCCAACCTAGTGCTATAAAGTTATCCCGATAAGTTATATACGTATCTTACTGCTAATTACATGTTAGGTAGGTGAAACATTCTTAATTTATCTGGGTTATACTGTTTTGATGTATAAAATAGGTAGGTACCAAAGAGTTTTTTAGCTAGCAAAAATGGTTGTCTCTAAAGTCGGTTTACGAACGAAAATTTTACGCGATAATGACTTAGAAAACGATTAAAAATTGAGACGTTTATTTTTTGTTTTTTCTTTACTTAAATATATTGTTTTTCCGTACCATTGTATTTTGTTCTTAACCCCCGACGCAAAAACAAATAGAAATAACCCTAACAAATATTGTATGTCAGACGAGGCTGTATAGGTTAAAAGTTTTTAGCCTGATCTTTCCGGAGTTTAATTAACAAAAAAATATTGCCTTAAAAAAAATGTAAACATAGACTTATCACAAATATTTTGTTAATTATTATTTTGTTTTCTTTTCAAAGTCTTTGCTTTTATTCGCAACTGTGATAAAAAACGTCGTACGATATACGTGTCAAATCAAATAAAATCAAATCAAAAATCAAAATTTTTTATTTCTTGGGATGCTTAATACAATTGTATATAGACCACTTGAAATCGTCTTAAAAACTAAGTTAGGATGTGTGCCTTCGGAACGCGCCCACCAATGAGAAGAAGGCACAAGAAACTCATGGGTTTTTTTTTTTAAGTGATCACGCTCACAAAGGTCTATATTACAAATATTGAAAGTATTATTTGAAATGGAGCAACTAAAGTCACGTCCATGGGTTGTTATCATTAAGGTAAGACGAAGTATCATAGTACGCCTTACTGCACAATTTATGCTTTATAAAAGTTTTGAACCTGGTAATGGACATGTCATATACATCTTTGGGTAATTTATTATAATAGAGCACACATGTACTATTAAACGACCTGTTTATTTTCCGGAGCCTACTACCCGGCACGGTCAGTTCATTCTTATTTCTTAAGTTGAAATTATGATTGTGTGGAATTGATATTTGCATCTTATCGTCATAAACCGCCTCTATGCAAAGATCAATTTACCACACTTATATCGTAATGTACTATTTTTATTATTAATAAATATAATGTAATATAAACTTAATCAGTAGGCTCAATTTTAGTAATTGCTTTCTATGAAAGAGAGAGAGAGACAGACAGAGAAACACGCGCACGCCGCCGTACGGCTTACAACTATAGCAAAAAGTGTCGTTACAACTTTAGATCTTAATTTTTTCCGTTTCACAACGCGCGATAAGGAACTTCGTTCCAAAAACAAGACATAGGAGCATAGTCATGGCAGTTATAGGTTTTATGGCACAAAAATATTTGTGCTAGTGTCATTATCCAGGGAGGAAACAGTCGACTACGTTTGTAGAGAGAGAGCCGGTACCCTTTCACCTTAATTTGATGAATTCTAAGAAGGTCGTCTGGCAGAGGTCGCAAGTATAAGGGATATACTTGCGACCTCTTCCAGACAACCTTTGAACGCCATACTATTTATATCTATTGTGATGTTACCCAGTGAGCTGTAAGGGGCCATTCATAAAATACGTTCGCATACATGGGGAGGGGAGGGGTCTTGCTGAGTGTGACAAGATGTGACAAGGGGGGACGGGGGGTATACGCCAACGTGACGTTCGACGTTTACAACCAACTCGTATCGCAGCTCGGCGAGCTCGAGAGCTGTTTTGCATAATAGGATATGAAAACGATGGTACGGAAGATGCAGAATGGTTAGATGACGATGAAGTGTACGGCAGTTTTGAAGATGAAGAATCAGATGGTGCAATACCGATTGTAGATATTTCGGCCCATTCAGAAAATCCTTGGAATAATAGAAATATTATTCATTACTTATATGTTCGTTATGAAAGATATTTTATAATTAATTTTAATTTTATTATAAGAACTAAAAAAATATATTTTTATTTTTAAGAATTTGTGTACTATCATTTAGAATTTATCATACTCAGCAAGAGGGGGGATCTTAGTTTTTGTGACGAAATATTTCTAGGGGGGGTCACAGAAAGTGTGACACAGCGTGACAATAGGGGGGGAGGGGGAGTCAAAAAAAGCTGATTTTATGTGACGTATTTTATGAACGGCCCCTAACATTTAGAGAGTGGTCATCTCCGAACTTCCCATTCCTTTATTGTGACACAATAATTTGACATGTAATATGCGAAAACACCCGAGGGATTATGCGTAATTAAGTTTATTTTGCAAAAACTTATCTGTGGTTTACATATCACTGATGTTACCTGGTTCTGTTACGGTGACAGAAATAATTTCCTTTTCAACAGTCACCCTTCCTGAATATCCGATGTACATCTTCCAAAGACCTTCGTGTTTAGAGCCAACTCGGTCAAGTGTCAGCCTGCATCTGCCAAAGCCATCAAGGATGGTGTTCTCGTTCGGGTCTACCAGCTTACAGTAAACTTGGTTTCCTTGTCCGACTTCCATATCCACTGGGTTGTCTCGATCGAGGTAGAGGTATGTGGTAATATCTGCATTTTGACTCTGGGACTCTATAAAAAATATTTATATTGGATTCCAATTCAAAAACATTTTGTTTAGTTTTTTACATCAAAGCGAACAAATTTTGTTTTAAGACTTTTGTTAAAAACTAATATAAATCTTAAAAAATAGTAGTCTGTAAAGTCGGTTTACGGACGATAATTTTACGTGTCAACGTCTTATGGAAACAGACTCTTTAAAAAATATTGATATTGAATTCCAATTCAAAAACTTTTAGTTTAGTTTTCTGAATCAAAGCGAACAAATTTTGTTCTAAGACTGTTGTTAAAAACTAACACATATCATAAAAAATGGTTGTCTGTAAAGTCGGTATACGGGCGATAATTTTACGTGATAACGTCTTATGAAAACATACTCTTTAAAAATATTGATATTGAATTCCAATTCAAAAACTTTTAGTTTAGTTTTCTACATCAAAGCGAACAAATTTTGATTCGAAGACTTTTGTTAAAAACTAACACATATCTTAAAAAATAGTTGTCTGTAAAGTTGGTATACGGACGATAATTTTACGTGATAACGTCATAAGAAAACATTATCGTTACCTTGTCAATAACATGACACTTTTCGTTACATTGCTATGGTTATATACAAAACAAAAATCTCAATTTTTCATCGTTTTCTTATGACGGTATCACGTAAACTTATCGTCCGTAAACCGACTTTACAGACAACAATTAGTTTTTACTTGATTTCTTTATAACCTAAACAATTTAAACTGAAATCTAGGTGTTAGAACTAGGTTCACTACGCTAGATCGAATCATGTTTCCACTTGTTACATTTTAACTATGATGACTCACCATAAGCTAAATTGAACTAAGCTTCATTAGGACATTTTATTACTGGTTTATTTTGCCTATAGTTCATACATTCAAATGATGTTTCACCTACGTACTATTCGATCAAGAACTGTTTTTAGATTTATACAATCTTATCGGATCCGCTAGTCTAACTAGGGTAGTTCCCCTATATCAACTACGCATCTTGTTTCTCAAATCTCATTCTTATCATTGTTTTTAAGATAGATAACGATCGCTATTACTCCACATAGTTGTATTACACAACCCAAAAGCAAGTTCTCCTTTTGGTAGAACTGGAAGTTGGGTAGGTTCTAGCAAATTTGGTAGAACTATGTAGGTATAATTATATCAAAAACCTAAAGAAATATAAGAAAAAAGTACCAGGTTTTTTGTTTTCGAGAAAAGAGGATATTCTCCAATTCCGAACATGGTGAATATCCTCTTTTTTAATAACTGTAATGACCATAAAAGTATATATTAAAGATGTATTTATCAACTAGCTGCACCCCGCGGTTTCATCCGCGTAAGTCCCGATCCCGTAGAAATATCGCGGTAAAAAGCCTATGACTAAAAAGCGTAACCTATGTGTTAGCCTAGGTCTCCAGCTATCTAGATTCCGAGTCGCAATCGGTTCAGTAGTTTTTGCGCACACACACAAACTTTCGCATTTATAATATTACTAGCAGCGCTCCGCAGTTTCACCCGCGTAACTCCCGATCCCATGGGAATATCAGGATAAAAAGTAGCCTATAGCCTTCCTCGATAAATGGACTATCCAACACAAAAAGAATTTTTCAATTCGAACCAGTAGTTCCTGAGATTAGCGCGTTCAAACAAACAAACTCTTCAGTTTTATAATATAAGTATAGATTAGTAGGATTTTACTTACCTTCTCCATGAGCAATAACTATAACAATAACACTAAAAACCATATAGAACCACATTTTCAAAAGAGAACTCTAGATTTTTATGGTATTATTTTTCAATGAACGCTATCCGATGCTCTGTTTGGCTAATAAGTATCTGTACTATCGCATATTTTGTATCAAAATTATGTATCTGTCCTTATCAAAGTTGGCAGAATCAGATAGTCTACACGATATTACTAAAATATTTTTAACTATGACTACCATCTAAAGATTTTTGCGCCCCAAAAATATTGCATAACTTTTTAACAGGGTTAATTAAAAAGTGGAACCCCAACTGTCTTACTGACTTAGAACTTTTATATGTCAAAAAACATTTCATAATATGTAAAACAAAGTAAGTTTTAATTTCAGAAAAAAATTGAGAACGTTACCTATTCACACTACCCGGATTGTGTAAGGTCGTGCCGATACAGCGACGACGTTTTATGTGGTCACGCGGTTTCACCCGCATAAGTCCCGATCCCGTGGGAATATCAAAATAAAAAGTAGCCTTCCTCGATAAATGGACTATCTAACACAAAAATAATTTTTCAATTCGAACCAGTAGTGCCTGAGATTAGCGCGTTCAAACAAACAAACAAACTTTTCAGCTTTACAATATTAGTATAGATTACTTCTATTGGTAAAAATGTTTTCCAGAGACCTTTGGTACTTGAAAAGGCACATCATGCATGTAACTTTGTAATAATAATATATACAGTGTGTTTCAGCGAAAGGGATCTAATACAAAGGAGGGTTGTTCTAGACGTCTAGGCGAACAACTTTTGTTCTACGGCTTTTGGGAATTCGAACATTTCGTTCGAAGTTTTTGTATGAAATTCGAACATTTCGTTCGAAATTTTCAAGTAAAACTTCCCTCAGAATTATAAAAAAAAGTTCGAATTTCCAAAAGTCGTAGAACAAAAAACGTGGCTGTCGTATTAAAACCCCTTTGCTTAAAAACATTGTATATATAAAAAAAATGATTATTTTCTCCACAATTTTTAACTAATATAAAGTAGAATGTAATTCGTATAAAATTGTGGAGATTGGAGCTTGACCAAATATGGTTGACTGCTATTGCAGATCAATCGTTAAGTCAAATTAGAGGCCTTGAACCACTCATCTGCCTTACTAAAAGAAAATAAAAAGTTAAAGAAAACATCGAATATAATGCGTAAAAAATTTAATACATATTTAGATATCTACTCAAATCTTCTGAATATAAACATCTCAAAAAACTTAAAAATAAAGGTATCAAAATTGAATCTCAAAATTACTGTTCTCATGTAAAGTTACAAAACAAGCATTGTAAGTTGTTCGTTCCGAAGTTGCAGCTATATTATCTATCTACTTTGTGTTTTGAAAAAACTAAGAAACTATGCCCAAAACATCTATTTTTCTGCTGCAGTTTCGCGTCCAAATTAAAACGCACGTATTGTAAATTTCACCTGCAAGTTTGTTTCGATTTACGTTTATATTATAATCGAGGCAAAAATTTAACCTTTATAGATTTATAAACGTCTAAATCGAAGAAACTCACATTACAGACGAAGAGAAAGAATATCAGAAACCTTTTCAAACAGTTTCTTTCATGTGAAACTGCGTCTTGAAATACGAAGAAGTGTGGTTTTAGAGAGAGAGGCGTTAGGCGTCGATTCGGGATCAAACTTTTGACTCAGGGCATACGAGGGCGGTTGACTGCGGTCCTCCTGGGTCGGTTTAACGCAGCCTTTGACAGTAACGCTACCGCATGAGAGTCAAACCAAATCGATATCAGATAGACTAAGTCGTACCTTAGAAACCTCTGTATATTT
This sequence comes from Idaea straminata, assembly GCA_951213275.1. NCBI lineage: Eukaryota > Metazoa > Arthropoda > Insecta > Lepidoptera > Geometridae > Idaea > Idaea straminata. The sequence goes on from OX577862.1 coordinate 4,792,320, forward strand.
TTTGATAAATAATTCAAATTACCCAATATAAAATCTCAAAAACTTAAAGTTTAGAATTATTATTGAGGCCCAGAATGAACCTAAATATTTATTTATAATCGTCTAAGCATTTTGGATATATGGGGGCGGTTGATGACGCTCATTCTCGGGGGTGGGTATGATCTCGGGTGCTACTGGAGTCTTCCGGAGGCTTGTCCTGACGGCGGCGGCGCGGGATGACACCCATTGACGGTGACGTTTCGGAGTGAGAGCCAGACCGACGATCATTGCTACGAGTATCAGACTGAGTATCACGTAGAGGAAGACTTGGACTGGAAAATGAAAAAGATCATTTGTAGGTACAAATAGGCTGAGTATCAACGCACAACCCAATGGCCAGATCGTTTTTGTTTCAGAAGAATTTTCTCATATACTGACGAAAATGTGGGTAAAAGTTAGTTAGCATATATTAAGCTTTTTTTCTCGAAACGTTTTTATTTCAACTTGGCTTGTGAAATATCAAACAATAAACCAAAGCGAAAGAAGATAAAAAAATATAGTATAGAATTGGTACCGCGCTTTCAGTTTTCCTGATCTCTCCATCTTATAATCTAATGCATCGCTTGTCCAAGGGTTTTAATATATAAAATAATGTTATAAATACTTACATCCACTAGCACCAGAAATGTTGTAGTTCTCTTCGACTCCACCGGGAGGTGTTTCTTCAAAAACGAACGCGCCTCCAGTCTGCCTGCTAATCTCACCATCTTGTCCAGTAATCTTTGCGACGATGGTCCAGGGGTGGACTTCCAGTATGGTAGGGTTGCTGATATGGAGTCTACATTCGCCTCGTGCAAGTGAACCCACGAAGGGATATTCTGACGGCATGTTGTAGGTGCTGAAGCCTGAAACACAATATTATTATGACGGTGGGGAAGTGGAGTGTTACGATGACGGGGGACGATCACAGCTTGCGTCCGCAGGAATTACCAGTCCTCTAAACCGTTTACCGATACCCCATACAAACTAAGTCCACTGTTTTTTCCCTGGATAATGACACTAGAGCAATTATATTTTTTGCATAAAACTTATAACTGCCATGACCATGCCCCTATGTTTTGTTTGTGTGGAGAGAGCACCCGGTACCCTTTCCTCTTTATTAAGTAAGTATGACGTTACATGGGGAGTGGCGTGGTATATTACATTTTTAAATTGTATAGATACACCCAAGAAAGGACAAATATGCGTGCCCTTTTAGATTGCCCGTTATTTTGTTTTCACTAAGTAGTTTTCCACTCTTTTACCGAACTTTGATATCGATTTTTGGAAAGTTTAACCCGCACTGCAAAAAAAAAACATGAAGAATTCTTTCGCGCGATGGTTTGATACAAATTAAATGCATATTTTAACCGCAAGTGCATACATACTAATAATACAGTGTTACGAAATGGGGGGAAAAAAACTTGGTTTTTTCCTCTAAATGCATTAAAACTAAATGTATTATGCACGTATGAGGAAAGACTTAGGAAATTTAATTTAGAGACTTTAGAATAGGCGTAAAATAACCGATCCAATTACTTTGTTTAAAATTGTTAATTCACAGTTAGACACGAACATCCTGAGCCATATTTCATTCAAAATTTCGAATAAGTCAAGCCGTCGGAGGCATTTATTTTCAATTTTTGGTACCACGAACAAAGTTACTCATAACAGTCCATTGCCAAGAATGTGCACATTATACAATGAGTTAAGCGAGGAGTTGGATATTTTCCATTACAGCTTGTTTAAATACAAAAGAAAAACAAAAGCTTTACTAGCTAATTGTCAAAACTAAATTGATATTGTATAAATTGAAAAGTGTAATCAAACGCTTGTGCGTAGTTATAATAGATGTACAAATTGAAAATGATTATTTGCAACTAATGTCTATTTGTAATATTAAATTTGTATATTGTTACTATGCCTAATAAAAATAAAATAAAATAAAATAAAATATCACACTTACATAGTAAGTGCCTTACACCATAATACAGTGTTACGAAGTGGGGCGAAAATTCCGAGGGGATTTTTCCTCTAAATGCATTAAAATATCACACTTCCATGGTACATAATACAGTGTTACGAAGTGGGTTGAAAATTCCGAGGGGTTTTTTCCTCTAAATGCATTAAAATATCACACTTACATGGTAAGTGCCTTACACCATAATACAGTGTAACGAAGTGGGGTGAAAATTCCGAGGGGTTTTTTCCTCTAAATGCATTAAAATATCACACTTACATAGTAAGTGCCTTACACCATAATACAGTGTTACGATGTGGGGTGAAAATTCCGAGGGGATTTTTCCTCTAAATGCATTAAAATATCACACTTACATGGTAAGTGCCTTACACCATAATACAGTGTAACGAAGTGGGGTGAAAATTCCGAGTGGTTTTTTCCTCTAAATGCATTAAAATAACACACTTACTTGGTAAGTGCCTTACACCATAATACAGTGTTACGAAGTGGGGTGAAAATTCCGAGGGTTTTTTCCTCTAAATGCATTAAAATATCACACTTACATGGTAAGTGCCTTACACCATAATACAGTGTTACGAAATGGGGTGAAACATTTTAAGTTGTTTTTTCCTTTAAATGCATTAAAATATCACTCTTACCATATGCGTCGATGCGCACAAATCTGCAGTAATCAAGCGGCTGGTTGTTGTGAACTTGCCCGCGGACAACGAGGACTGGATCATTCCTTTCTAATTCGACATGCAGTTGATCTGGAACGAAGAACGTAAGTTAATTTAATGTTATGAAAGGGACTTCAAAATCAGCTTTGCTCTTCGAAAATGCGAAGGCGTTCAATAAATTTTCTAGACATTTTTTCTCCGTAGTTGCAAAGTTGAAATGTTATAAAATGCTATCAGCCCCCTGATTCTCAAACCGTCGAAAGGCAACGAAAACGACAAAAGAAAATTTCTGCTCTTTCCGGTGGATATAATATAATATACCATCAACTGGCAGCGACAGATGGCGCCATATTAAAAATGTATGAAGGTATTTTTGTCTGCCAGTTGAGAGGATATGTATGTATGTAAGTATTTTTATGTGGAATTCGTAATTATTATTAGTATGTAGGTATGTATGTATTTATTATTATGTTTTTGTTGTTATTTGCATATTAGTTAATTTTCCTAAGTTTGGACACCCTACCCTTCACCTTCCTCAACTTCTTGTCCATTCAAAGGTTGCCTGGAAGAGATCGCTTCGAGCGATAAGGCCGCCCTTTGTAGCACTAAGACTTAAGCTTTATTTTTATTTAATGTTATTTGAAAATGGTGTTTACGGTAAAGAATTTATCTATCCACCTCTATCACTCCCGCGACTTTTGACGTGTTACCATCCTTGTCTTTTCAGTTTTATTCGTTTCGGTTTCCGATGGTTTGAGATTCAGCCTGCTGATTTTTGTGAATTGATATTTCATATACATACTATTGACGTTAAGGGTGAACTGCTCGCGATGTTCCGCAGCATGGTCATCGAGACCGACATGGCACGACCACGTCCCGCTGTCTGTCGTCTGGAGGCTATTGAATCTGAGTCCGCATTCTCCAGCATCGAAACCAAGACCTACGTATTCAGACGAAGCTGTTTTCATGCCTGGAAAAGAAGGGAAAATAATGTGTTGCATTAGAAGAAAAACAGCTCCTTTAAGCTGGGTCTCCACTTGTACTGCAGCGGGTCGAGACAGCCGTTGGACTCGATGCTGCCTCTAATAGAGATTCGGTTTAAGGGCAGGTGCTAATAAAGCTACCAAAATCGACCTTTGTTTTAAGCAACTCTAAGTAATCAAATACTCTTTTTTTGTTAATTGGATATAAATGGATATTGTAGTTTGAAAACCATTAGAAAACAGAGAATTATTAGATCGTTTATCGGGTTTTATTCAAAAATAGTTAACGTTTGTTTCTAAAAATGAATCAAATGATAGGTTTTGACCTCTAAGAACTATATTTGTGGATAATAATGCTGAAATGTTTTGCATATTGATCAAATATAACAGTTAGCACGCAGCACGCTACGTTTTTGAGATCGGGGGCTAAGGTAATGTAAATACCTACACACGGTACTGGAAGAGCGCCTTAAGAGCGAACGCATTTCTTGGTTTGAAGGCAAATGACAACAAGTAAACAAGCCGTTTCATACGTCTTAGGTATTATTTAATTAATTAATTAAATGCCTGGATCGATTTGAAAAAATCTTTTTTTGATTGAAAGGGGATAACTCACAAGTGGTCCCATAAAATTGTTTTCACTAAGCAAAGCTTGCTCAAAAAACTTACCAGGATATACAGCGAAGGTGGTTCCATTTTGTCTTCTGAAGTAGCAGTATTTGATGGGTGCGTTGATGGAGCAGGACATGGTGACAGGTTCGCTCTCCACAACGTCTAAGGTAGAGCTGTGGTCCAATCGCAGGACCGCTTCTAAAAATATTTAAAAAAACTTGAGAGGTGTCAAGGGACACCCGGACCGAACGAAGTTTCTTTCGATTAATTATTGAAGGAATTGTAATAAAATCAAAAAGTGTCGTTACAACTTTTGGTCTTAATTTAAAGAACTTCGTTCCAATAAAAGCAACTTTTAATCGATGGTCTTCTTCTTTGTAAGGTTCTGTATAGCAATAAGTAAAAAAGGAACCCTTATAAGATCACTCTCTTGTCAATCTGTCTGTCTGTACGTGTGTCACTTTTGAAGTGGGTATACGTCTGCGACTCATAAGGTGGCAGGCATGATGCCTGACCTAATATTTTGTATGATCTGCTGAAAATAGTCTTCTAATGTTTTAATTTATTATGAGTATGGGGCAAAAACTTGCCGTTAACACATAAGTATTAAGTATATAGTTTAAGTTTTAGTTAGTATTATAAATATATAGATCTTTGGGACCTACAGGTGTGTAAAATATTACATTGTGACACCAGGGTGCAAATCACATTTTTTCGGCAAAGGATGTAAATAACACGAGGGTCAAAACACAAAACATTTTGCATTTTGTGTTTTGGCAGTAGGTTCGGAACTAAATATGAATACTTCCATTACAGTTATGGAGTTCCGAAAAGTAACGCCGGATTCAATCAACACGACGGTCATCAAAGGAAACTTTCAGGCATAATGTAAGTATTGTAAAATATTTACCCTGTTCAACTTGTGCGGCAACAGCAGGAATGGCAAGGGCGAACGGGCACAGCACTTCCATGAAAGCGTAGTAGACATCCTGTTCGGTTTCCATGGCACACCTCCAGAGACCAAGTTCGTCCACTTGAGGATTGATGAGGTAGATGCTGCACGTATTGCCTACGAGCCTTGATTCGTATCTGAAATTATCAAATCAAAGTGTTCTGTGTAGTTTTTGAGGGGAACAAATGTGTAGAGCTACGGGGCAGAGCTAGCGGGGCCGAGAGTAAGTCGCTTGAACGCGACTTCGTCCGCTTAACAGTCGAAAATGGTTCTAATAGGATTGGACCCAGGAATCACGTTGTCCCATACAAACTTTACCCCCCTTTTTCACCCCCTTAGGAGTAAAATTTAGGAAAATCATTGTCTTATCTTATCGGATGCCTATTGCCTACGTCACACAAAGAACACAACCTCCAAGTTTCAGGTCTCTACGATCAGCGGTTTAGGCTGTGCGTTGATCCGTCAGTCAGTCAGTCAGTCATTCAGGACAAAGAGTTTTATATGTATAGATAAATTCAAAAATATTCGCGACGAATTGGGAACCTCCTCCTTTTTTTAAGTCGGTTAAAAATAAAAATAAATTTATCCGACTGGATTAAAGGGTTTTGTTTTTCGCGCCTATCTTTGTTTGTTTGTTTGTGAAATTCTTTATTTCCTCATATCTTCCAAACTACATGGATTTATTTAATTAAGGTACCGGAAGATTCGTCTCATTAGTCCAAGTGTTCTTAGATAGGAGACATAAAAATAATAAATAATAAATAAATATTGCAGGACATTCCACACATCGCTATCTAGCCCAAGCTAAGTAACTACACTTGTGTTATGGTTGCTAGACAACGGATATACTACTTTTATACTTTTCTTTAGTAAATATATACTTAAAATACATAGAAACAACCAGACCACAGATAAATATTGTCTGAGGCGGGAATCGAACCCGCAACCCTGTGTTTGGCAGTCCGGCATTGTGACCATTATGCCAACTGGGTCTTTAATATGGCGGCTGCTAGATGGTGATTATTATGATCTTCTTTTTACCCGACTGCAATAATAATAATGCTTTATTTGTCTTTACAATAATATGAAAGGGTTATGTTTTTCCCGCCTATCTTTATATATTTGTATGTCTTTCTCTTAATTACCTGTGTTCGTTTCCTGAAGCATCAGTAACAGTTTCCACATGAGATCCGGTAGCTAAGAAGATTCTGCCAGGGGCCCTGAACTTGCAACCCTTGACTTGTTCGGTACTCTGCAGCTGGCAGACTACAGTCACATCACGGGATACATCGTGCTTTTCTACAGTGGTCGTCACCACAGCCTTGGATGCTGTAATTAGAAAATTTCATTTCATCTATTTGCTTTTACAGAGGCTTACCTAATCCTACTAATATTATAAATGTGAAAGTTTGTGTGTGTGTGTTTGTTACTCCTTCACGCAAAAACTACTGGACCGATTGCGATGAAACTCGGTATGTAGATAGCTGGAGACTTGGATTGACACATAGGCTACTTTATATCCCGATATTCCCACATGATCGGGACTTACGCGGGTGAAACCGCGGGGCGCAGCTAGTGGTCCATATAGGCATTGCAATTCCGCGGCGATAGATCGAGATTTTTCTTCCTATAGGTACTCGATAAACAATAAACTCTTCTAGTTAACACATTGTTATTTTGGTGATCAGTTATGAAGTTAGTTGGTATTTTAATAGTTGAAATATTAATGTTTAAACGCGTTCCAATGTCGTCGGCTGCATAATTGCAGCCCTCGGTAGAGTTCGAAAATTACTATTATTGAAATGTTTGCATTCTTAAATTTTTTTTTTGATAATTGATGAGTTAGAAGACTTTAAACTTCACCTAAAGCAGGTGCCTAGAATCTTGCTTGTGTTGAAATCATTCTAATAACAGCCGTTTTGGAGATCTACGGTGAGTCTGCAATTATGCAGCCGACCGTCTCAGATTTATATGTATTGCTAGCAGCACCCCGCGGTTGCACTCGTGTAAGTCCCAATCCCGTGGGAATATCGGAATAAAAATTAACTTGTGTTACTTCCAATTAATCAATTAACTAACACCGCTTGGTAAGTGAAAAGGATCTCGACTTTTGGTCCAAAAGTCTGGGATTTGAGTCCTGGCCGAAAAGTTGTGAATTGTTTAATCTTTTTGTTTCTTTTCTCACTCTTATATACACCAGGTTTTGAAAGCATGGGATATTCGTTGTAACCCGTAAAATCGTTTTCGTTTAAACCCGTAAAACTAAGACCCGTTTACATAATTGTGTGAAAAACGACATTTATTTCGTTTTCTTATTCATATTATATGAATTCACGTAATGAAATTCATTGATTGTGCTTTTCTGTTAATAATATCGGTTCCATATGTTGAGAAAACTGATAATAAATAAATAAAAAGAGAAATAAAAAATTTTTTTTTGTAAAATTTTGTAAACGGATCCTACTCTATCTGGAGAAATAATCATTAATCGTTTTATCTTCGATCGAGAAGAATTAAAGTCTTCACCTATCGGCTCACGACACCGTATCAGTCAGTCTTTGTGTCACTAGATAAAGTAAATTACTTATTAAATTACATTATTGCACATTGTTTTACCTCAAAGATATTTAAATTATAGTGTAATAAACGGAACATCTTCAGATATCAATACTCATTTTATAAAAATGAAAGATTCGTTTTTTTAGTTTGTTTAATTGAATAGGCTCCGAAACCATTGGACTGATTTTTACTACTTCTTTTATCCCGATATTCCCATGGGATCGGGAGTTACGCGGTTGGAACCGCGAGGTGATGCAAGTCTTATTATATTTGATTTTACCTCTATTATTAACGTTCACACGCAGATAATGTTCTTCAGCGGACACTCTTCCAGAGAATCCAAGATACATCTTCCAGACGCCATTGTGTTCTGAGCTGGCTCTCAAAAGCGTCAGTTGACATCTGCCGAATCCGTCGAAAGTGGTGAAACCTTGAGGGTTTTCGAGTTTGCAGTAGAAGACGGTTTCAGGGCCAACCTCGATGTCAACTGCCTCACCTCCGACGATATTGACCGTGTATGTCGTTGTTATTGGTGCTATTGTAGTGCCGGCTTCAACGTTCGTTGGATCTATAAGAAACATTTTTGAAAACCAGACATGAAATGATGATTCAGATAACGTGGTGGTGGCATTTAACTTATATTTCATGGTAATTGGTTGAGGGGTGGTTGTTTGAGAGTTAAAGATGGATAAAAATGATTTGCAAAGCACAATGTTCTGAAGCATTTAAGGCTGATTTAGGGCGTTTAATACAGTACCTAAATATTGTATGATATGCATTTGTTGTATTTGCAAACCTTCTGAATTCGTTCCAGTTTAAGTTAGTCATACAATTACCAAAATCTAGCTTCAATGCAATAAAAATAGCAGTCTAAAAAACATAAAATAAACACCTGAAGGTACACAAATGTTATCTCTCAGATTGATATGTGAACGAAAGGAAAAAGATTGCATGTCATAGTAAATTGGTTGGCCCTTTCAACAGGAAAATGTCAGAGACATGCAATTTCTCCGCAAGTACTTACCTACTTAAAAATAATTGCTTAATTAGTTATTAGTATGTTAGTAAAAGTATTAGTAAATAGTAAGTTAGAGGAAGAAGAAAGAAACATTTCAAGACTAACACATGACATATAAAGAAAATAGAAGAGAACAGAAGTAGGTTTAAGAGTTAATAGCTTCCAAGTAGGTTACAGTTAGTAGAAAGAAAAGAAGATAAAGAATATAAGGTTATTGTTATTACCGACAACATTTACTTCAATGGGAGCTCTATAAATGATACTAGTTCCATAAACAATCTCCCAAGTTCCATTCAGGGAAGAATCCAGATCAAAAATTTTGAATGCACAGGAGTAAACATCAGTTAAATCTTTCTCGTATTTGAAAGCAACATCGCTCGGAGCTTTAAGTTTGCAAGTTGGGTACAAAGCAGTCGGTTCCCTTAACCTAACAGTTAAGTGTTCACCCGCATTAACATTTGCTTGTTGCGGTAGTGCTTCAACAAACTCTGTGGAAAATAACGCCTAATTAATTTGACTTATTACACTATCTCATTGTCACCCCAAATTTATTGATATAAAGATCTTATCATCGGACGTGACTTGATACGTGTATTATTATACCTTCTGAAAGTCTATTAATCAATATTACCTTCAACGTAGATTGTGAAAGGTAATCTCCGTTCGATTCTTTCGGAATGCCTTGTTGCTCTAGCTATCAAGGTCCATTCTCCGACATTGTCTTCTGATTTTACAGTAACAATAACACCGCACTCGACACCAGTCTCTCGGATAATTTCTACTCCAGGAACGTTAAATCCATCAATGAATTTGTGCTGTAATCCGTCAGGAGTTATAATGTGACAAGTCTCAGGATTCGTAAATACATCAGTATCGATAGTAACACGATGTTCTTTTCCGATTTCAGTATCAAAATGCTGTTCGGTTAACTTTTGAATTACTCGATCGTCCTCTTCTATCGGATTTGAGGGATCTAAAAGACAATCCAGATTCACCTTTAGGCAGCTATCGTTTATATTACCTACTTTGAATTCAAAAACTAACCTTGTAGCAGTATTGTTGCTGTTATTCGTTTTTCGTTGTAGCGACCGTTATTATTAAATTTTCCAATGAGATTCCATTTTCCTAGTAATTCGTTAGTAAATGGACCGATTAATAGGGAACATAATGCCGGAGCACTGTCGAGAGCAAAAGAAGCACCTTCGAAGTTATTTTGCGTGGTCAAGTCGTAAGACTGTCCCGAAGGTGTTGTAAACTCACAACCGTCTGTTGTTCCAGATGTAGCGGACACGTCAATATGTAACAACCCTCCTAAATTGACTACACGAGTTATTTCATCATTAGATACATTGTATGCCTGATTGTAAGGATTTTCTTCGTCTAGAAATGAAAATATACTTTTATAAATTCAATTCGAAAAAAAAACCTTTATCATTTGAAAAAAAACTACGCACCGTATAAGAACAAACTAACTGGCAGTCGTACTTCATCAAATCCTAGAGAGCTTCTGAATTTCCCATAAATAGTCCAATCGCCTAAGAAACTAGCCTGAATTTGGGAAATAGTAATGCTGCAAACGGGGCTTTCAAGCGAATTCGAAGGTTCCAGTCTCAAATGCGGATACTCTGAGTCTTGATCTATTACCAGATCTTCGCCCAAAGGTGTTACAATATGACAGTTAACAACTTGTCCAGTTCCTATCACCGCTGGTGACAATGAACCACCAAAATGGACGGGATGATCGAATTTTGGATGAATAGTTGTAGCCCATGGATTTTCTAAAAAAATGTTTTTGAAATTTTTAACTTTAAATATCCACTTAATTTAGGTGTAAGTAATCTTTCAATAAGGAGTTTAGTTATATCAATTTGGTTTTACGAATTATTTACCTCTATATAATATTTACTTAACTCAGTAACAATGCAATCAACTTTATCTATACAATCACTAAATTGACATTTCGATAGAAAACTTACGCAAAGTGATCTTTACTAGTTGACACCTCGTAATTTCCTCGTCATTGTTTTTATGTTTGCCACAGAGACTCCAGTCTCCCAAGAGATCTTCTGTCATTGAACCAACAGTAATTCTACAAGAGACAAATTCGCTAGGATCATGCACAACGAATCCGTTCGCTTCTTTTTCTCCAGATTTCACCTCTTCTAGTTTTATATTTTCTCCCTCCGGTTTAATAACGTAGCATTCTTCGATTTGATCGATTTTACTCAAACTAATGTCTATCATTTTACCTATTATTGTAGGGTAATTTATGGTATTTAACCAAGTTATTTGATCATCATTTTCTGGTTGAATTTCTGAAAGTTACTTGTAAGTATTATAATTTCAGTCTTGAATGTACCTAACTAAGTTTTTAAATATAACCGTTTTGAACCTCTGTTATGTCTTCATCATATATTTTTACAATACATTATTATATTTTTCTTTGTGTCATGTGAAAAAATAAGTAAGTTTCCATATTATGTTTCTTTTTATACAATATATACATACAAATAGTTTATTAAGCACTTAACTGTGCGTGAGTTCAAAGAGACTTACGGTGCTAAAGTTTGGTAATCACGTAGACTTTGATTAGGCCATAAATATAGCAGGTTGGTATTGTTATATATAACAAAATTAATGAAATACACACCATCTCCCAGCACAATGATGTTTCTCGTTTCACTAGGATGTGTTACTCCATCTGTAGATTTGTAATACACCTCCCACACGCCTGCATCACCGTGGTTAGCATTGTTTACGGATATTGAGCATGTAGGGAGCGTGCCTGGCGACTCGAGTTTGAATCGGTCGCCATACTGATGCGGTTGTCCGTGAATGAAGTCCATCACCTCATTGTTAGGGGTTTTCAAGTGGCAGGATGCAACGTCAAAAGCTGTGATTGTGAAGGCGAAGGACTCACCGACGGCGACGTTTACTTCGAGATCTCGTGCAGCAATGGAGCCTGTGAATATTTTTTGTAAATTATTAAAAAGCTTTAAATATATTCTATATACATTGTGTTTTCGTCGTAGAAAAATTTAAACCTTTGGTGTGATTGAACCAATAACGGACCTACATTCATCTGCTTATCAATCAAAATGATTTAGCAATCCTTTAAATGGACAAACAAAAGATTAGTCCTCTAAAAACAATATTTCAGACGCAAAGTTACTTTCTAATGAAATTCAATTATAAGAAACCATTATTTGCCTGCAACAATGGACCACCCATTGTTATAAACCATAGTCTATTCCAGAAATATATTTCTATCTCATAAAGCATTGCGTTTTGTTTTATTCATTGCGAGAAGACACAATTTATACATACAAGCTTTTAAAAAATGACAAACTGAAACAAAGGATCTTTTTTAGAAAAGTATATAAGTAGTATATCCGTTGTCTAGCACCCATTATCACAAGTCTAGTTACTGAGCATGGAGCTAGATGGTGATGTGTAGAATGTCCTGCAGTATACAGTATTTATTTTTCAGTATTCTTTTAGGGTTCCGTAGTCCTAACAAAGACCCCTTATAGAGTCGCAATGTCGTCCGTGCACCTGTCCGCGGCTTTTGATATATCGCTCTTCCTTGCACTCGAAACTCGTGAGCAAAGTTCATTTGTAAGTACTAAGCAACTAAGCGAGCGATGAACTTAGATATTGATCACATGGAAAGTTTTAGAAGCTTAAGTATCTAGATTAGATTAATTTAATCAGGACAGTACTAAGTACTAAACTTAAGTAAGGTGGTGTTTTTATTTTTTTTACCAAATATAAGTGTCGTTACTTTGTCAAAATTTAAGTTGACTTAAATTATTCGAAATTTGAGTTGAAATAGAATTGAATTACCCGTTAAATACATTTAGCTAGAATTCAGCTAATTTTTTTTAAGCATAATATCATGCAAGCTACCCCCCGTTTTAGGCTCTACATTGACTGTCAGTCAATCTTCTTCTTCTCGTATAGTGGTGTGGCTCACCTATTGTTAGAGTTTTCAGATCGCCTTAAGGCCTTTAACTTGACCTAACGACTGCTACTAGAAGTAGCAACCGGGAGCTCACGAAAATACATTTTGGCCACACTACTAATTGGTCACCCATCGAAGTAATGACCGCGCCAAGCGTCGCTTAACCCGCACGACCGTAAATGATCAGCAAGCTTTCTCTCCCAATCTATTAAGTAGTTACACCCTATACTTCTAAAATACCCAATCTTATTGCTTTGAAAATAAGAATAAGGCTCATAAATTTTGCGGTCTCAAGATACCGGTGAAACCACTACCGTTTCTAATCATTCAGACATCCACATTAACTCTGAAATTTACACAATTTAATTTCTTCTCATAATAAAATCTTTTTATAAAATTAGTAGTTTTAGCTTCGGGTGACCAAAGGACTGGCTCCTACGGATAGCGGATAAGCATCGCCATCCAACGAGGTAACGCACCCTTCCTAGATCCCATTTAGATTTTTAATTAAATGTAAGTAGTTAGATTACTTAATTGTTGTAAATATTTTTTAAGTTTTAAATAAAATAATATTTAAATTGAATTAAATTAATTTCCATGTAGTAAAATACCAAAAACTATTATTCGGTTTGTTAAATTTTCTATTATTTAAGAAACCTTTATGCAACTTTTAACGGTTAATTCTATCTTTTGTTTGTTTCTCGTTTGCTTTTTTCTTAAATAAATCTTTTATTTTTTTATATCTTGGAATCACCTAGCAATAAAAGGCTTCACTATTTTTAGAGCCTATATCACTAAAAACTGATACACATCACTGTCACTACACTAACCTGCGAGCAGCAATAATCCGTACACTATGGTCCTCATTGTGTCGCCCTACACGTTGTTAGACTGAGCACACAATAACAGATCTCTGATGTCGGAACGAATACTTAAATATTTTCTTATCGGATTACAATCGGTAGTCTAGTATGAAATCCGATAATGTCAAGAGTGATTTTTATTTTCTCACATTTTTTTAAACGTGCATAGCAGTAGGTGGTATGGACCTCATCCGTTTTTTTTAAAGGTTTTTGGTAGGTTTTGCAACTTTGGTAAGTCCATAATTTTTTTGGACTATAGTTTGTATTATTTCTGGTTGTTTTTCGGTTGGTCATTTTAAATGTTTTGCCATGGCGCCTCCGCCAGGTCGTGGCAGATTGGGTAGACCCAAGAAGTGCTGGCTTAACATCATAAAGGGAGATATCTATGGGTGACATGCGTGCAAATGGCCAAACAAAACAAGATGCCGAAGATCGTGCGAAGTAGAGACGTAAAACATCGCTCAGACGATTATGATGATGATGATAATTTTTCTGGTGGGAAATCTCTATTCCTGGACATTTTTATAATTGGACGATTCTTCTTAATTTTCTTACAGTGAAGGAAATTATCTATCGTGAGGAAATTGGCGTGACGTTTAAGAACAATGATTGGATAGCATTGAAACTTCAACAATCCAGAGTAAGCATCCGTGGCGTCTGATTACCTAATGCCTTTCACCCCTACTTTTGGAGGAAGGCCCTGGCTGAGCGTATTTGAACTAACTTATATGTACCTTCAATTTTGATTACAGCGTCATGCTTCTTACAATTATGGATTTTTTTTCTGAAATATTATTTAAAATCATTTTCTTTTTTTTATATATTTCTCAAATAATCGCTCGATTCTGTTATGATTTACAAAATTTTACTTTATTAATTTGTTTTCTGGATTAAATCCAAGGATTTCTACCATAATCTGTCCTTAATATTTCCATAATCTAATCTTAGGTGTTGTTAAGAAATAATGTATTCCCTTTACTTTATATTCCCTCCCAATTTTCGGATGATGATAGGCGTGATGTGGTCTCCAGCTTTAGGGATGTGGCACCGGACATCCAATTGGTCGCCGAGGAGTCCCTGCGGTTGCTGGGTGCACCACTTCTTGATGGTTCTGTACCAAATTTCATCTCGGAACAAATCCGCAAGTTTAGGGAGTGCTCTGTTCGTCTGAAGGAGATAGGTGCACATTATGCGCTTACCATTATCAGGTTCTGCCTTTTCGTCCCGAAGTTTACGTATGTGCTTAGGTGCGCTCACCTGTGGAAGTTCCAAGGGTTGTTGGCGGAGGTTGACGAGTGCATTAGGGACATTTTATCTTCAGTCCTGAATTTGCCATTGAGAGACAAAGCGTGGGCTCAAGCCTCTCTTCCGGTGCGGTTCGGTGGCATAGGTGTGCGTAGGGTGTCTTCTGTGGCTTTGCCGGCTTTCTTGGCTTCTGCTTACGGGTGCCTCGAACTCTTTAACCAAATTGTGGGTCCTTCGTTGGGTTTGGTCGAGGTTGCCCGTCTTTTGGAGGCACGGAGTGAGTGGGATGTGCTTTGCTGCATATCTCCCACCTGTTTGTCTTCTCAAAGGTCTTGGGATGAATTGTTGTGTGAACGGTTGCAGCGGGAGCTTGTTGGTTCGTGTGTGGACCTGTCGGAGCGGGCTCGTTTGCTTGCGGTGTCCCAGCGGGAGTCTGGTCTATGGCTCAACGCGGTACCTTCACCTCATACTGGGACGTTTCTAGACGACATTACTCTGTCATTAGCTATTGGTCTACGTGTGGGGGTCAGGACGGTCCAGCCCCATCAGTGTCAGTGTGGGCAGCCGGTCGACGAGTTGGGGCATCATGGTCTCTCGTGTCAGCGAAGTGCGGGTCGCATCCCTCGCCATGCCGCTTTGAACGACGTAATCCGTCGGGCACTTGCCTCGGCGAACATTCCGGCAATATTGGAGCCAAACGGAATTGTTCGATCGGATGGCAGGAGGCCCGACGGATTATCGCTCATTCCCTGGAGGCAGGGCTTGTCTTTGGTGTGGGATGCGACGTGTGTGGATACGTTGGCACCTTCACACGTGCTGTCCACGTCCGGACAGGCTGGGGCAGCGGCCGCGCAGGCGGAGTGCCTTAAGTCCCGCAAATATGTGGACCTGGCGGGCAGTTACATGTTCGTTCCCGTGGGGGTAGAATCTATGGGAGCTTGGGGCCCTAGTGCCCATTTATTTTTTAAGGACCTGGCGGGGCGTCTTTGTGCGGCATCAGGTGACCGAAGGGCTGGCGGCTTCTTCACTCAAAGGGTGAGCCTGGCTATCCAGAGGGGGAATGCCGCCAGTCTCTTGGGGACGATGCCGCGTGGAGACGCTCTGAACGGAATTTTTTATTTGTGATGTGTATGTGTTATTTTTTTATTTTTTTTTCTGTTCTTTGTTTGTGCAATTCATTTTTTGTGTTCATTTAATTTAATCTAATTTTAAGTGTGATTTTATAAATTTATGTTTTCTTTAAATAAATAAAGTTTTTATGTGTTTGTTGAGAAATAATGTTAGTTTTATCTTCGTATTATATAAGATATCTACTTCAACTGCATAGTAACATAGTACATAGCCAATACTCCAAGGTACTGCGTCAATCGACCTCCATCGTTTTGGATTAAAGAGATCTATTTACTTTACTTAGCCTATTTATTTGAGCACTAGTGGAACTCTACTTAGCCTATTTATTTGAGCACTAGTGGAACTCTACTTAGCCTATTTATTTGAGCACTAGTGGAACTCTACTTAGCCTATTTATTTGAGCACTAGTGGAACTCTACTTAGCCTATTTATTTGAGCACAAGTGGAACTCTACTTAGCCTATTTATTTGAGCACAAGTGGAACTCTACTTAGCCTATTTATTTGAGCACTAGTGGAACTCTACTTAGCCTATTTATTTGAGCACTAGTGGAACTCTACTTAGCCTATTTATTTGAGCACTAGTAACGTGGGATCATCGGGATAAAAGTAGCCTATAACACACCCAATGAATCAATGTATCCTCATATCAAGTTTCATTAAAATCGGTCCAGTAGTTTCGGAGCCTTTTCAATTCAAATAAACAAACCTATACCTATAAGTATAGATCTCTAATGATGTATAACTTTAGGCTTTCAACCGCGATTTCATCTGAGTTAAATTATATAAAATGCTTTCTTTAACTATCTCTCTACCAAACTTTTTGACCGCTCCGTGACTTGAGCTGTGCGTTGATATTTAAGACAGTCAGTCAGTACTTTTAATTATATATTTATACTAGCTTTCGCCCGCGTCTTCGTCCGCATAGGGTTTGAATTTTCCAAAATTCTTTTTTATAGGATCTCTACGTCTTACAAAGAACACACCAAATTTCCGGTGTCTACGATCAGCGGTTAAGGCTGTGCGTTGATCCATTAGTCAGTCAGGACAAAGCATTTTATATGTATAGACATAACTAGCTCCGCACCCAGTTTTACCCGTGTCAAACACAGAATACATAATAGTTACTATGAACTACAGACTTTATAACCCCTATTTACCGCTTTAGCATAGCCCTTTAGAGATCGAATTTCCAAAAAACCCTTTAGTACTCGCTTACGCTTACCTTAAGGGCAGGTGCTAATAAAGTTACCAAATTCGACCTTTGTTTTAAGCAACTCTAAGTAATCAAATACTCTTCTCTTGTTATTTGGATATATTGTAGTTTAATAACCATATTTTTGTTTGTGGTTGAAAACATGATATGAACAACTTCGTTCGATAAAAAAAAATGTTAGAAAACAGAGAATTATTAGATCGTTTATCGGGTTTTATTCAAAAATAGTTAACGTTTGTTTCTAAAAATGAATTAAATGATAGGTTTTGACCTCTAGGAACTATATTTGTGGATAATAATGATAAAATGTTTTGCATATCGATCAAATATAATAGTTAGCACGTAGCACGCTACGTCTTTGAGAGCGCGGGCTATGGTAATGTGAATACCTACACACGGTACTGGAAGAGCGCCTTAACCCCATGCGGATTTTCAGATTCGTAGCTCTTGTAGGTTCAGAAAAGAGTTTTTTCTCTTTTATAAGTATCCTAGATTTATTATTTTTTACCTGTGTTATAAGTATATAGATATACTAGGTTTATTATTTCTAACATGATGTCAGACAAATTATTATAATATCCCTAAAGTGCCTCTGAAAATATACCTACGTACATCCTACTAATATTATAAACGTGAAAGTTTGTGTGTGTGTGTGTATGATTGTTACTCCTTCAAGCAAAAACTACTGGACCGATTGCGATGAAACTCGGTATATAGGTAGCTAGAGACCCAGATTAACACATAGGGTACTTTTTATACCGACATTCCCACGGGATCGGGACTTACGCGGGTGAAACCGCGGGGCGCAGTTAGTAACAAAATATACCTAAGTAGGTACATAATGATTTGCTTATTTATCGTGAAATTAAAATGCGTCTTTCGTCATTATCATAAGCCTATACGTTTTCTT
Organism: Idaea straminata; assembly: GCA_951213275.1. Lineage (NCBI taxonomy): Eukaryota > Metazoa > Arthropoda > Insecta > Lepidoptera > Geometridae > Idaea > Idaea straminata. Next base: position 4,810,429 of record OX577862.1, read on the forward strand.
TATCTATGGATAATTGCATTAAACCTTGACAAATTCATTAGAATTCCTTTGAATTAAAAGTTGTATAGTTTTTTAAATAAAAAAATGGCTAATTGGCTTTTTATTTAAAAACTAGCTGCGCCTCGCGTAACTCCCGATCCCGTGGGAATATCAAAATAAAAAATAGCCTAGAGGCTTCCTTGATTAATGGACTATCCAACACAATATTTTTTTCAATTCGAACTAGTAGTTCCAGAGATTAGCACGTTCAGACAAACAAACTCTTCAGCTTTATAATTATTAGTATAGATAAGGGGTACTAAATAGAGAGTGAGAGGAATACACAGAATGATTTTTTTACATGGGCCTTCAGAGCTATAGATGTCCTAAACCATAGGAGATAGCGAAAAATGCTAAAAGGAGTTGCCCAATTTTGACAAAAACTAAAAGTGCATCTTTAGATTTTTGAAAAAGTCATTATCCTAGCCAGGATTCGAACCTGTTAATTATCCAAAAAATATTTCTCCTATATTTTTGTACTAATCGATAGTGTTGCTGATAGAGATCAATTCCTGGAAACAAACATAATGTAGCAAATTAAAGAAAATAGCTCTATTTTGTAGTATTCTGCATATTTGTCGAAAATTTTTTTTCCTAAAAAAGTTCATTGCTCTCACCTTAGTCGACTGTGTTTAGAGGAAAGAACTTGTCAATATATCGTACTACCTGCGCCCCGCGGTTCCATCCGCGTAAGTCTCAATCCTATGGAAATCTGTAGTATCTATACTAATATTATAAAGCTAAAGAGTTTGTTTGTTTGAACGCGCTAATCTCAAGAACTACTGGTTCGTATTGATAAATTATTTTTTGTGTTGGATACTCCATTCATCGAGGAAGGCTATAGGCTACTTTTTATTTTGATATCCCTATATGGATCGGGAGTTACGCTGGTGAAACCTATCCAGCACAAAAATATTTTTTTTAATTCGAACTAGTAGTTCCTGAGATTAGCGCGTTCAAACAAATAAACAAACTTCAGCTTTATAATATTAGTATAGATTTAAACAAAGGACAATGGGCATTTTCGTATAGACGGTGTCCCACCTGTTGTATAGAGTTATATGTCATTCGAAAGGTCATGACAGTAGCTTTATTTTATTGTATGACACTAACCCTGTAACTCGAATAGGGACGGATCTAGGACGTTTTCAATTTTGGAAAAACAACTTTCTTTTTAGGTCGAGATGTACGTCATTTGAAAGCTCTTGAGAGTAGCATTATTTTATTGTAAGACACTGATCCTGAAATAAGAACAGGGACGGATCTAGAACGTTTTTAATATATGAAAATAAAAAAAAATCTTAATTACTTAATTACTTTATACTTAATTCTTCTATTCGTCACTCGTCACCATATCACAAGCCAGATGAGCGATATTATTATTAAACAATATAAAACAAACACGAGACGCTTGACGTTTATTTGTACAACACACTAAACATTGAAAATAACAAAAAGGATGAGAAAGCTTATAACTACAAAATTGTACAAACAGGCGACCTTATCGCTTAAAGCTATTTCTTCCAGGCAACCTTAGGATGGAGAAGGTCTGTTTAGCTTAACTGGTAGGTCGTGTGGTGTAAGAAACACATATAATAATAAATACATACGTAAAAAAAGATATAAACTAAATACTTAAACATAGATATCATAACATACACATAATAATATTTAGCAAAACTATTCATAATGAGAATAAATTAACAAATATGTATATAATACAAAAAATAAAAATAAAATATAATAAAACTATACAAGCAATTCTAAGAGAAAAATCAAGAATACAAATATAAAAAGAAATAGGAGGCAAGAGTTATGTAACAATAGAGTGAAAGTAATGTTCAGTTACCATACTCTTGAAAATGGGTAGGGTTTTAGCAGAGCGGATAGGTTGGGGTAGAGAATTCCAAAGAATGACAGAACGAAAAGAAAAGGATTTGCTGTAGAAAGTTGAATTGTGAAGGGGAGCTTGAAGGAGAAGGGTATCAATGGATCGGAGTTGTCTAGCATGACCGTCACTTAGGAACTTAAAACGTTCTCTTAGGTAAGGGGGAGATGAAGGATAAAATAGAATTTTGTAGAGGAAGCACAGAGTATGGACATCCCGGCGAAGGCGGATTGGCAGCCACTTGAGTTTATATCGAAATTCTGAAACATGGTCATATTTGCGTAACCCAAATATGAACCTTACACATACATTTTGAAGTCGCTCAAGTTTGTTGAGCTGCTCTTCGGTCAAATCGAGGTAACAGATGTCGGCGTAATCAAGTATTGGGAGCATAAGGGATTGAGCAAGACTAACCTTAGTGGCAGTAGGCAGAAAGTTCCGAAGTCTACGAAGTGAGCCCGCAGACGCAAATATTTTTCGACTGAGTTCTGTTAGTTGAGGTTGCCAGCTCAGTTCCGTATCCATCGTGACACCAAGATTTTTGACAGTTTTGGAAAACGGTATACGGCTTCCATCAAACAAGATCATACCAGAACGGCAATGGAGAAGATGAAAAAAATATGGACGAATCGTAACATAACGAAAACCACGAAAACCAGGCTCGTGAGGACACTTATCTTTCCCATATTTCTTTACGCTGCTGAGACGTAAACTTTGCGAGAAGTGGAAAGGCATAAAATAGATGCTCTGGAGATGTGGGGCTGGAGAAGAATGCTTGGGGTTTCGTGGACCGAGTTTCGCACAAACGTCTCGATACTTCAAGAACTCAGTATCAAGCGGCGTCTATCAGCAGTACAATCTCGCATCCTGACTTTCTTCGGCCACGTTTCCCGGCGTGATAATCTGTCCATTGAGCGCCTCGCTGTACAGGGAAAAATAGAAGGCACCAGATCGCGCGGGAGGTCACCTACGCGATGGATTGACCAAGTCAAGGCTGCAGTGGGAGGTTCTTTGAACGAATGTAGCAGGATGACCTCCAGCAGGGAGAGATGGCGAGCAGTCGTGAAGCGCGCAACATCTACCCCCTCTACTACATGATAATCACGACCGCTCTGTCAAGAGCGTAACGAAAAAGAAGAAGAAGCAAGACGTCACTCTTCTTGTGAATGCAGGTGTTCATCAATTTATTAGACGTTATCACGTCAAAAAACTATCTATAGCTATTTCAGTGTATAGTGATTGAAACAAGATTTAACTATTTTCTATGATTTCTCATAGGTACCAACTATATTGTGAAAAATCGTAAGAAATTGTAGTTATTAATTGATTAACCATTCGGTTCTCTCCGTTAGTATAACTATGACGCTAAAACAAATTACTAAATGAATTAATGCAATATAAAACCCAGTTATATTTGAAGTATGAGAAATGTAATTCATGGAAAGAAAATGAGACTTTAAAAAGTTTTTTATAGGGTTGCAGGACTCGCAGGTTTGTCAAAATCAGCCTCCTTAAAATAGCATTTTTTCCATTATTGGAGTGAGTTTAAATCCTCATGTAGAACAGTTATGAGAGATGTTAGTTAAAAAGAACTTTCTGGACTTCAGATGTTGTTTTGTTTGAACTTGTGATGACGACAGCTGCATTATTTAGGGTGACATCGACTTGATGGCTATGCAAGGATTTTTTCAGGCAGGAATAGCATACAGTAGCAAACCTATGGTATACATCATGCGTGGGTTGATCCTCTAATCGGAATACCGTTCGTTGTTTCTAATCCCACATTTTATTTTAGTGTTCTGACAGTGCTGTTTAAATTAAATATATTTTTGTCTACCACAAAGCTCTAATATTTTAGAGTTGCTGGTTTTTTTACGAAGGTTAAATGCTCAGAGTTCGTTCTTAGTCGAATTAGTATTTAGCTAGTTCACTGTGTTGTTAGTAAAATCCTGGAAGCGTTTGATAAATCCTACTTCAACGCACTCAAAAGATTTCACCTGCCAGGTGAAACTTATATCATCGGCAAAAAGCTTTAGTGTTTTATGCTTGGGGGTATAGATTCAAAAATGAAGGTTACTATCCTTTGGCAATTTACTAACTGCTACTAACCCCATTCTGGCAGCAAACATAAAACGTTCTAAATTGAAGGTTTCCTATTTACTAGGACAAAATAAGCCTTTTGAACTGTGTTGATGCCAATTTGGTTATCTTTTTTTGCCAGTCAAGTTCCCTAATGAAAGCAAAGATAATAATAATAAGATTTGGTAATAGCACTCAGTTTTATCAGCACAAAGATTTTATTGTCTGCTAAAACCTCCAACAACGAATATTGATTTAATAGCGCGAAGATGGCACTACCATATCGGCAATAAGAAATCTTTAATACGAGTTTAACTCCAGCGATAATCGGTCAGATCAAGTAGGTTACATTTCTGATATTTGTAGACGCTTTCGTTTTGTAGCAGTTCCTTTCTTTCATGACTTGTTCTGTTTCTCATCGACTCTCGCAACATCAGCCTAACCCAATTATGGTCCCAAGACTAGTCATCATCATCTTCCTGCCCTTATCCCAATTTCTTTGGGGTCGGCGCAGTATGTCCTATTCTTCCATTTACACTTCCATTATCTCTACGTCATCTCATAGTTCACATTTATCTTTATCATGTCTTGTCTCACGCAGTCCATCCATATTTTCTTAGGTTGTCTTCTTCCTCTCCACCCCTCTACATTCATACTCATCACTCTTCTAGTCGCATGCGTCTCTTCTCTTCTCTTCACATGTCTATACCAACTCAAACGCTTCCTTTTACTTTATTAGTAACCGGTGCTACTTTTAGGCTTGCTATATTAGGATATACACATTCCTTCCATCCATTATCCATCCTCGTTACTTTACACATCCGTCTCAACATTCTCATCTCCGCTACATGCAATCTTCCCTCATTCTTCTTCTTCACGGCCCAGTACTCCGATCCATATGATATGATAAGACGATAGGTCTTATCACGGTTTTATAGATTTTACCCTTCAGTTTAAGGGGCATCCGTGGCTCACAGGTGGTTGATGTGACCTGTCGCCATTTCAACCATCCAGAGTTAATCCAATGTATACAGCGCCCAAGACCAGTCGCCAGAAATAATCAAGGAAACGGGTAGACTCTGTCGGGGACACAGCCTCAATGTAACTCATAAAACGTTTTATTTTACGTCAAATTAACACGATTCTTAACAGAAATAGCTTATTTAAAGGCATTGTTAGAAGTTTAGATTAGCTGCGTCCTCTTTCTATGCACGCTATAACACATTTATGACGTTACAACGTTCGTTATATTTGATTTTTACAAGTAACCCCTACTGTTCAGACCGATTTGAAAGATTTATCACGTCAAAAAAGCTTGTTCTAGCGTCTTGACCTTATGCTCACGGCAAGGACCTAAGCATCAAAAAATATTGTTTACCCTCCGAGAGGCTTGTTGCGTCAAATAACTTACATCTCAGCCTTTCAAATAACGTATATAGCAACATCAACACGTTTTTTTGACTATAAACGTCCTTAATCCGTTTCTGTTCATAATTGACTTGAACGACCTGTTTTTCCGCAATCTGACCATTTTTAATTGGGCCCTTTTTTGCGTGAGGATGGAGTAGGCTTGCCCAGCACCTACTACCCTCTCAGTTTAGTCGACCATTTCCAGAGGAGAGAACTTGTCAATACTTCTGGAGCCAACTAAGCCGCGGGTTTCATCACGATGTTTTCCTTCACCGCAAGAGCAATGTCAATTAGCGCACATAATTTTTTCTTAAGAAAAATACATTGGTGCACGACCGACCGGGATTCGAACCCACGCCCTTCAGAATGAAAGTCAAGGTACCACTAAGCCAACACCGCTCTTCCTGTTCATATTTCCAGATATGAATCACAAAAAAAGGTACTGTTACGACCTTTCAAACTGTATTATATATATATAGACAGCAATATATTTTTATTAAAAACATCCTAGATCCGTTCCTGTTTGGATTTCAGAGTTAGTGCGTCACAATACAATTAAGCTACTAGCAGTATTTTTTAAATGACATACATCTTGATCTCAACTTTTTAATGTTTTTAAATATTAAAAACGTTCTAGATTCGTCCCTGTTCTTATTTCAGGACCAGCATCATACAATAAAATAATGCTATTGTCAAGAGCTTTCGAATGACGTACAACTCGACCTAAAAATAAGTTTTTTTTTCAGAAACTGAAAGCGTCCTAGATCCGTCCCTATTCGAGTTACAGGGTTGGTGTCATACAATAAAATAAAGCTACTGGCATGACCTTTCAAATGACATATAACTCGACTCTATACAACAGGTGGGACACTATGCCCATTGTCCTTTCTTTAGCAAATGTAGGTAATGTATCTAATAACCCGATCCGGAGTAGATTTAATCCACTTTGAGAAGCCTTTTCATATTTAAAGTGAAATTAATTAGCCTTGTAATTGAATGGTTTACGTAAGTAGACCTCACACAGATCCTCGGTGATACGAGGGTGACCATAATATTGCTGTTTTAACTGAATTCGAGTCATATTCCCCGTTTATTTGAGGGTCTTTAAGGCGCTCTTCCAGTACCGTGTGTAGGTATTCACATTATCTTAGCCCGCGCTCTGAAAGACGTAGCGTGCTGCGTGCTAACTGTTCCGCATATTTAATCGATATGCAAAACATTTCAGCATTATTATCCACAAATATAGTTCCTAGAGCTCAAAACCTATCATTTGATTCATTTTTAGAAACAAACGTTAACTATTTTTGAATAAAACCCGATAAACGATCTAATAATTCTCTGTTTTCTAACATTTTTTTTATCGAACGAAGTTGTGCATATCATGTTTTCAACCACAATAAACAAAAATATGGTTATTAAACTACAATATCCATTTATATCCAAATAACAAAAAAAAAGTATTTGATTACTTAGAGTTGCTTAAAACAAAAGTCGATTTTGGTAGCTTTATTAGCACCTGCCCTTAAGTCACGAGTGTATGGGTGTGTTTTTGGAAAGCGTGCTACATCTTAGACCGCATCGTCACTTACCATCGTGTGAGATAGTGGTCAATCGCTGACCTATCTGTATATATAAAAATCTTGTGTCACGATGTATGTTGCCAATAAACTCCAATACTACTGAACCGATTTCAATTTAATTTCACGTGTACCCGTATTTTGGTCTAACTTACTGAATAGGATAGTTATCATCTCAATTATTCGCTTATGTCGTCAATGTAAACGAATAAAATGTATCAATTAATGGTTTCTTAAGCAAGTGTTTATTCATCATATCAGCCACAGGACATCCACTGCTGAACATAGGCCTCCCCCAAAGACTTCCAGAGCGATCGGTCGCATGTTGTCTGCGTCCAACGACTTCCCACGACCTTAATTATTTACTGTTTAGTTTTATGAAGTTCTCATAGATGGTGGTGTACGTTGATTCAACGATAAAATTCTTGAATATTGTTTGACATCTGGGTTGCAAATACACGCAATAGATGGCGCTGTGTTCGGGACTTACGCGGGCGAAATCTCGGGGCGCAGCTAGTTTATTTTAAATATACAGTACCTGGATGACCGAGCTTTGCTCGGTATTTTTTTTTTACTTAGTCTAACCTCAAAGCAAACACTCATTGACTTCGTGTTACTTAACAACGCCATCTGCCGGAATAACTTTATTGCTCACAAAAAATAGTATTAGTAGTTCACCAATAGATGTCAGGAAGAGTCATATTTTTCAGATAAAAAAAGTAAGTTTCGATAAAACACGAATAAAATGACATTTTCTAAAAATGATTCCTAGCTAGATCGATTTATCGCCCCCGCAATCGTTGGAGCCGATTCCGAGATTCCAATTATATATATATATATATACAAGAATTGCTCATTTAAAGATATAAGATAAGATATAGAGGCAACTCTAATGACAAAGTTGTTTGTGAGAGTCGTCTTTGTTTATTTGTTGTCACAAGACAGAAAGGAATCATATGATGGCGCTTAAATCAATTATACGAATTAGATTATCTTATATAAATAAAAGAAAGTCGTGTTAGTTACACCATTTATAACTCGGGAACGGCTAAACCGATTTGGCTGAAAATTGGTGGGGAGGTAGCTTACAATCAGAAGACGGACATAGGATATTTTTTTCGATATTCCCACGGGATCGGGACTTACGCAGGTGAAACCGCGTGGCGCTGCTAGTATATAAATAAAATAAATATTGCAGGACTATCCAAACAGCGCCATCTAGCCCCAAGTTAAGTAACTAGACTTGTGTTATGGGTGCTAGACAACGGATATATTACTTATATACTTTTCTTTTGTAAATAAATACTTATAATACATAGAAACAACCAGACCACAGACAAATATCTAAGCATAAGTACTTGTCTGAGGCGGGAATCGAACCCGCAACCCTGTGTTTGGCAGTCCCGCATGGTGACCATTGTGCCAACTGGGTCGTCAATTAGATGTACATATTGTAGGCTGGTGAACATGAAGTATAATAGGCTTGCTTAAAACCAGTGGCGTAGCTAGCATGGGTAGCACCCGAGGCGAATATGGTAAGTGTCACCCCAAAACTTAAATTAAAATATTTTTAGGCAAAAGAACTTGTATTTTTATTGTTTACCTGAAGAGCTTATTAACCCATATTATTTTTTTGATTCCTCATGAAAGTTACTTGGAAATTACAAGTTTACCTATCTTCGAAGCTAAGCTTCTTACTATTTTACAAGTAAATTTAGAAAAATCTTATGACTTCCGGTGAAAAATTAACTCGGCTAAGGTCTAATACTACAATAAAAAAATAAAAATGCACTATGGTTAGGTACTTTTTACTTGTAATTAAGAAAAAGTACTTTTTTTTAAATGTATCAAATGTTGCCATTTTTTCATCAATGTTACCATCGTAAGATAGAATAGAATAGAATATAATTTAATCGAACAAACACACCACAAAGTATAGATACAAATAAGAAACAGTAAGAGATAGTTAAAAATAATAGAAACTACAAAAAACAGACAATAAAAATAAAAAGTATCTGAGAAGTCGTGTGTTGCCCGAATGAGTAAAGCCTCAGCATATGCAGATACGCAGGCGCATCTGTAGCGCTGGTCTTCCGGCCGCACCCTGTGGTCTTCTCCCTTTGTATTTTTTGTATAGTATCATTAACATCAACTTTCTTTACGGCGGCGGTGGGTAATTAGGGTAGTTTGATGAAGATCCTGGTTGATGGGTTGATCCCACCAGCAGACACGGCCGCGGTATTACAACAGGTCTGCCGTTGTCTACCACCTGTTGCGTTACAGTCATATTGCGTCTCGAACGTTTTATTATGAGGTAAGCTAACACGCAGACTCCCACGATGAAGGCTAGCGAGATGAACGCGCCAACGGCCCATGCCACGTAGATCCAAGCTAGAAATAAACATGAGAAATGGGGTACCTATTTCCCGTATCCTCCAAATGGGGGATGGTGGGAATTTGGCGTGGCATTATTCCCTAAATTGATAATCTAGCCAATTTGGGGGATTATGGGAATTGAAAGTTGCGTTATTCCCGAATCTTATATCTTTAAATGAGCAATTCTTGTATATATATAATTGGAATCTCGGAATCGGCTCCAACGATTTTCATGAAATTTGGTATATAGGGGGTTTCGGGGCGATAAATCGATCTAGCTAAGAATCATTTTTAGAAAATGTCATTTTATTCGTGTTTCATCGAAACTTACTTTTTTTTTATCTGAAAAATATGACTCTTCCTGACATCTATTGGCGAACTACTAATACTATTTTTTGTGAGCAATTAAGTTATTCCACCAGATGGCGTTGTTAAGTAACACGAAGTCAATGAGTGTTTGCTTTGAGGTTAGACTAAGTAAAAAAAAAATCGGTCATCCAGGTACTGTATATCATAACTAGGATGCATTCCCCCAAATCCTACTCAAATCCTCAGTGGCTCACCTATTGTTAGAGTTTTCAGATCGCCTTAAGGGCTCTAACTTGACCTAACGGCCTAACGTGCCTTCCGAAGCACGGAGCGGCTCACGAAAACACATTTTTGCCACACTACTAATTGGCCACCCATCGAAGTAATGACCGCGCCAGGCGTCACTTAACCCGCATGACCGTAAATGATCGGCGAGGCTCTCTTAGCTGTGAGCCTGAGCCTCCGTATGGGGATAGTGGGAATTGTCGCGGCATAATCTATACTTCAATACTTTTATTATAAAGCTGAAGAGTTTGTTTGTTTGTTTGTTTGTTTGTTTGAACGCGCTAATCTCAGGAACTACTGGTTCGAATTGAAAAATTCGTTTTGTGTTGGATAGGCCATTTATCGAGGAAGGCTATAGGCTACTTTTTATCCCGATATTCCCACGGGATCGGGAGTTACGCGGGTAAAACCGCGGAGCGCTGCTAGTATATTATATTATAAAGCTGAAGAGTTTGTTTGTTTGTTTGAACGCGCTAATCTCAGGAACTACTGGTTCGAATTGAAAAAATATTTTTGTGTTGGATAGTCCATTTATCGGGGAAGGCTATGGGCTACTTTTTATCCTGATATTCCCACGGGATCGGGAGTTACGCGGGTGAAACTGCGGAGCGCTGCTAGTATATTGTATTTCCTTACAAGATCTTGGTAAACGTGTCTTATTTACAATGCAAAAATGGTCCAAACAACTACCTATCTATTAAATACTAGCCCCCTTATTCCAGAACAAGGTTTAAGGATAGTCTGAGATGTGGATTTAAACCTTAGATTTAGATACAGATTTACTCGTGAACTATAGTCTAAACACTATAATTTTTGCTTCAAGAAACTTTTTTCTGTGTGATAACACGTTCATTAAGATTATTCTTCCATTGTATTTAAGTAATTTATTGGGACTTACTGCTTATGGTCACGTTCAAGTCAGGAAAGTTTATATCAGGCAAGTCTGTCAGCGGCATCGTGTTGTTGGTGACTTCCTATATGATTAATACTTGTCCATCGATGTGAATTAAATCAATTGTGAAGTTTTCTTGCGTCGACTTGGTGACTTTCTATATGATTAATACTTGTCCATCGATGTGAATTAAATCAATTGTTTCAGTTTAATTTATAAAATAGTTCTTTTGTCTGATTATTTTAATTTATATGCACGGGACTTTTTTTTATCTAAGCTATTTCTTTCAACGTATGTTTTTTTAGAAGTTTATCTTTATAAACAATGCTATCTTTTACTGCATTTTTTGCGCACTATTTATTTTATTTTTTTATTTAGGTTACCTCAAGGGGACTGCTAGGTTACGGGGGAGACTCAGTAACAAGTAACTAAATACTAAAAAATTTAGCAAATTTCGATTGTATTTGTTTCTATGTTCAAAACTCATTTAATCATTATAAACACAAATAAAAAATCACATCAAATTAAATTACGTAAGTACAAAAAAATAACAAAACAAATACAAAAGAATTACTAATATTACGCCAAACAATACTCCAACCCAGAAATTAAACCTTAAAAACAAAACAAATAAATAATAAAACTAGAATGTTTCTGTTTAAAACAAAAAAAACCCCATGAGTTTCTTGTGACTTCTTCTCATTGGTGGGCGCGTTCCGAAGGCACACATCCTAACTTAGTTTTTAAGACGTTTCTATGTGATCTTTGTATAAAATATATATAAGCATCCAAATGAATAAAGAAATTTGACTTTGACTTTAGATCGTCTTTTGTTACCGTTTTGATCGTCTTTTGTTACCGTTTTGATCGTCTTTTGTTTCCGTTTTGATCGCCTTTTGTTTCCGTTTTGATCGCCTTTTGTTTCTGTTTAGAAAATAGTTGGACCACCTATAGTCTCCTAATAACTATACTGTACTCTGTAATGAATTTGTATGGGTGTGGTTAAAAATGTAAAGTAAAAGCTGAATCGTGTATGATTTTTTATTCATTTTGAATAATTGACATTAATTATTATAATAATAATAATATGGCCGTGAAGTGTCGGCCTAGAATAACACTTCCCCATATCTTCTTGTGGGTGACGTAAGAGGCGTCTAAAAGATTACATTAGGAACAGGGATGGGCAGCAGCGTCTCTGTCTCATTCCATCCAAATCGACTGCGCTCGCCAACCCGCATGCCCAGCGTGGTGAGTATGGGCAAAACCCCTCAATGATGGATAATAACAAAAATCCCAGGCCCCCAGTCCCCGGCAGCCTTGCTATTCCTGGCTACGGTAGCGGCCATGGTAACGGCAGGGCAGGGGGTGCGAAGAATCCCCGGCAGAGATCCGGCTACCACCACCGACGACTGGCCCTGGTAACACATAATACGCGCACTTTGAGGACCGACGAGAAGTTGTACGAGTTGGAAGAAGAACTGAGCAAGTTGCATTGGGACATCATAGGGCTATCTGAAGTCCGAAGAGAGGGTGAGGACACGATAACCCTAAATTCTGGCAACTTGTTCTTCTACCGGGAGGGCGATCAACTATCCCAAGGTGGTGTTGGGTTTATCGTCCACAAGTCCCTCGTTAACAACATAATGGTTATCGAGAGTGTGTCGAATAGGGTAGCGTACCTTATACTCAGAATATCTAAAAGGTATTCGCTGAAGGTCATACAGGTATATGCGCCGACCTCGACACACCCGGATGACGAAGTGGAGGCTATGTATGAGGACATTAGTAGAGCCATACATAAGTCTAAAACTCACTTTACTGTTGTTATGGGGGACTTTAACGCAAGAATAGGCAAAAGAAGTGATGACGAGATGAAAGTGGGAAATTTTGGTTTTGGGCGACGGAACCCTCGAGGACAGAGGCTGGCCGACTTTCTGGAGAAGGAGGGACTCTTCTTGATGAATTCTTTCTTCCAGAAGCCGCCTCATAGAAAGTGGACTTGGATGAGTCCCGATGGTTCTACAAAAAACGAGATCGACTTCATCATGACTACTAGGCGGCATATATTTAACGATGTCTCTGTGATCCACAGAGTTAAAACTGGCAGTGATCACCGTATGGTAAGAGGCACGTTGAATATAAACGTCAAACTAGAGAGGTCTCGTATGATGAAGTCGACGCTCCGGCCTACAGTTGCCCACTACCAGGATCCCGAGAGCTTTCAACTCGAGCTCCAAAATCGCTTCGATTGCCTAGAAGATTGCGTTTCTGTGGACGATACTAATAACAGGTTTGTAGAAATCGTCCAAGCGGTCGGGTCAAAATTCTTTAAAACCCGCCATAAAAATAGACCTCAAAAATTATCAGGCCACACTTTGCACCTCATGGAAAAACGACGCTCCCTGACACTCCAATCATCCGACGATGCAGACGCATTTCGGCAGCTCAATAGACACATCAATAAGTCCTTGCGGCATGATATTCGTGCCTTTAATACCAATAGTATTAAAGAGGCGATAGAGCGGAACAAAGGCTCCAAAGTGTTTGCAAGAGACAGGTCTATTGGGCAAAGCCAGTTGACCAAGCTGAAGAAGGAGGATGGGAGTATAGTGTCGACAAAACCAGAGGTGTTGAGAGAGGTCGAGAGGTTCTATAGACGGTTATATACTTCGGTAGCGCAACCTGTTGCTGATACGGCTAAAGACCCGAGAGCCAAGCTTACCCGACACTTTACCGAAGATATCCCGGACATCAGCTTGTATGAGATAAGAATGGCCCTTAAGCAGCTCAAGCATAACAAGGCATCGGGCGAAGACGGAATTACGACAGAGCTTCTGAAAGCGGGTGGAACACCGATACTTAAAGTCCTTCAGAGGCTGTTTAATTCCGTCCTGCTCGAAGGTGTTACACCAGAAGCGTGGAACAGGAGCGTGGTGGTACTTTTCTTCAAGAAGGGTGATAAAGCCCTCTTGAAGAATTATAGGCCCATTTCGCTGCTGAGCCACGTTTATAAGCTGTTCTCAAGGGTCATCACGAATCGTCTCGAACGCAGGCTTGATGACTTCCAACCACCCGAACAAGCCGGGTTTCGAAGAGGCTATAGTACCATAGACCACATACATACGCTGCGGCAGGTTATACAGAAGACTGAGGAGTATAATCTGCCATTATGCTTAGCGTTTGTGGACTATGAGAAGGCCTTTGATTCGGTCGAAACCTGGGCGGTGCTGCGATCTCTCCAGCGATGCCGAATTGATCATCGGTATATCGAAGTGTTGAAGTGCTTGTACAAAAACGCCACAATGTCGGTCCGAGTTCAGGAGCAGTGCACGGGGGCGATTCCATTGCAGAGAGGTGTCAGGCAAGGAGATGTAATATCTCCAAAGCTATTCACCGCTGCTTTGGAAGACGCCTTTAAGCTCTTGGACTGGCAAGGATTCGGCATTAACATCAATGGCGAATACATCGCTCACCTTCGGTTTGCCGACGATATTGTGATCATGGCAAAATCGTTGGAAGATCTCGGTGCAATGCTCGATGGCCTCAGCAGAGTCTCTCAACAGGTAGGTCTTAAAATGAACATGGATAAGACGAAAATTATGTCAAATATTCATGTCGCGCCTGCCCCTGTGCTAGTTGGGAGCTCTATTCTCGAAGTTGTAGAAGAGTACATATACCTAGGACAGGCTGTCCGATTGGGTAGGTCCAACTTCGAGAGGGAGGTCAATCGACGAATCCAGCTCGGCTGGGCAGCGTTCGGAAAACTGCGCGATATCTTCTCGTCTAAAATACCTCAGTGCCTCAAGACGAAAGTTTACAACCAATGTGTGTTACCAGTGATGACTTATGGTTCAGAAACGTGGTCTTTCACTATGGGCCACATAAGAAAGCTCAGGGTCGCACAGCGTGCCATGGAGAGGGCTATGCTCGGTGTTTCACTACGAGATCGAATCAGAAATGAGGAGATTCGTAGGCGAACTAAAGTTACCGACATAGCCCAAAGAATTAGTAGGCTGAAGTGGCAATGGGCGGGACATGTGGCTCGTAGAACTGATGGCCGTTGGGGCCGAAAAGTCTTAGATTGGAGACCACGTACCGGAAAGCGCAGCGCGGGACGACCTCCGACTAGATGGACGGACGACTTAATTAAGGTCGCGGGAAGTCGTTGGACGCAAAGAGCATGCGACCGATCGCTCTGGAAGTCTTTGGGGGAGGCCTATGTTCAGCAGTGGACGTCCTGTGGCTGATATGATGATGATATGATGATGATGATTATAATAATACGATCAAGTCTTAATCTGTACAATTTTATAATAGTAAAGAAAAGAAGATGTAACATTATAATAGCTTAACAAAAATACATGAACGTATGGTGAAATTTGTAATTTATGGATTGACTAATCCATTTAACCTTCTGCTGTTGACAGAAGGAAAGGATTTATCCGCGTACCTAGTAGGTAATTTAACACCCGTCAGGTGCTAATAAAGCTACCAAAATCGACATTTGTTTTAAGCAACTCTAAGTAATCAAATACTCTTTTTTGTTATTTGGATATAAATGGATATTGTAGTTTAATAACCATATTTTTGTTTATTGTGGTTGAGATGTGAACGTGATATAAACAACTTCGTTCGATAAAAAAAATGTTAGAAAACAGAGAATTATTAGGTCGTTTATCGGGTTTTATTTAAAAAAAAATTGTTAAGGTTTGTTTCTAAAAATGAATCAAATGATAGGTTTTGACCTCTAGGAACTATATTTGTGGATAATAATGCTAAAATGTTTTGCATATCGATCAAATATAACAGTTAGCACGCAGCACGCTACGTCTTTGAGAGCGGGGGCTAAGGTAATGTGAATACCTACATACGGTACTGGAAGAGCGCCTTGAGGTTATTGATGCTGTCAAACGCAACGCGTCAGAAATACCCGTCACAACAACTAACATAGTTGATTGTAACGTATGTGTTTTGTTTTTCTCAAAAGTGCTGAGCTGGAATTGTAGATGAAATCTTTACCGACATTTTGGGGTAATTTGAGACGAAAATTCCTTGTCATTTTAAAGTTATACTATTTTTAATACTTAATTGAAGGATAGGTTCAAAACTATAGGGAATTTAGGGCTGAAAGTCACACCAGAATGTCGGTAAAAATCTCACCTATAATTCCATCTCAGCACTTTTGAGTAAAACAAAACAAATTCGTAACAATCAACGATTTTCACCAACGAAGGCGACCGGTGCCGATTGTAACTATTTAGTAGGCTGTGTAGCAAGGTCGTTGGCGTACCCCCCTTAAGTTGCTCTTGGATAAGTGAACGCACTGCGCTAAATGCGGTCAATTTATATATTAAAGAATCAATACTACGTAAGTATTCGAAAGTAAAATAAGTATCATTTTTTTTATCACAGTTGCTCATAAAGTGGATCTTATTCAACGGCTTTTAGGCTCATAATCCAACATATTATGCACGCGTGCGTTTTAGATTTGTTAACTAGTGCTGTAAAGTTATCCCGAAAAGGTAGGTACCAAAGAAGATAAAAAATAATAATCCACAAAATACACTTCTGAACGAGCAAACAAATATAGTTCCATCTCCACTACTCAGATCAATAGTGGGGCGAGGAGGTGGTGGGCGTGGCGTCGACAGTGCATAAAAGGGGGAAGGAGCGGCGTCGTTGACTCACTCTTGTTCCAGCGTTCGGCGAGGCAACATCTCGGAGAGCGACGTCGTATCTAACGTTTGTCGCCCATATAGCGCGGTCGGGGTCCAATCCTGATGATGCGTCGTGTAGACGCGAAACACGTGTCGTGGTTTATGAATGGTGTCACTAATACTAACTTTTGCTTGTCCTCATTGCATGCCTCTTCAAGTAGGCGGGAGGGCGGTGCATTTTGTGTTTTGGCACTAGGCTCGGAACTAAATATTAATACTTCCATTACAGATATGGAGTTCCGAAAAGTAACGCTGGATTCAATCAACTATCTTAGGTACCAAAGAGTTTATGGTTGCAAAAATGGTTGTCTCTAAAGTCGGTTTACGAACGAAAATTTTACGTGATAATGACTTAGAAAACGATTAAAAATTGAATTGTTTATTTTTTCTTTACTTAAATATATTGTTTTTCCGTACCATTGTATTTTGTTCTTAACCCCTGACGCAAAAACAAATAGAAAAACCCTAAAAAATAATGTATGTCACACGAGGATGTATAGGTTAAAAGTCTTTAGCCTGGCCTTTCCGGAGCATAATTAACAAAAAAATATTGCCTTAAAAAAATGTAAACATAGAGTTCACAAATATTTTGTTACTTATTATTTTGTTTTCTTTTCAAGTCTTTTCTTTTATTCGCAACTGTGATAAAAAACGTCGTACGATATACGTGTGGAATTGATATTTGCATCTTGGCTTCTATAACACGCTCGCTGCCGCTCGCGCGTCATAAACCGCCTCTATGCAATGATCAATTTACCACACTTATATCGTAATGTACTATTTTATCACAGTTGCTCATAAAGTGGATCTTATTCAACGGCTTTTAGGCTCATAATCCAACATATTATGCACGCGTGCGTTTTAGATTTGTTAACTAGTGCTGTAAAGTTATCCCGAAAAGGTAGGTACCAAAGAGTTTTTTAGCTAGCAAAAATGTTTGTCTTGTCGGTTTACGAACGAAAATTTTACGTGATAATGACTTAGAAAACGATTAAAAATTGAGTTGTTTATTTTTTGTTTTTTCTTTACTTAAATATATTGTTTTTCCGTACCATTGTATTTTGTTCTTTACCCCCGACGCAAAAACAAATAGAAAAACCCTAAAAAATAATGTATGTCACACGAGGATGTATAGGTTAAAAGTCTTTAGCCTGGCCTTTCCGGAGCATAATTAACAAAAAAATAATTGCCTAAAAAAATGTAAACACAGAGTTATCACAAATATTTTGTTAATTATTATTTTGTTTTCTTTTCAAGTTTTTTCTTTTATTCGCAACTGTGATAAAAAACGTCGTACGATATACGTGTGGAATTGATATTTGCATCTTGGCTTCTATAACACGCTCGCTGCCGCTCGCGCGTCATAAACCGCCTCTATGCAAATATCAATTTACCACACTTATATCGTAATGTACTATTATTGAATTTTAACAATATTTAATACCTACTTTAAATAACTAACTAATTTACAGAATCTACCATCGTAAAATGTATTTTTTTTCCAAGTTTTACATTTTAGTGATTTAATTTTCTAGGCGAGTTGCGCATACGGGGGCGGATAGCCGGGCGCAGTCCCCGGTCCGGGCAACGTAGACTCGTTTTCTGCGAGACGTGTCTTCCGCAGACGCAGGCTCTGCCGTACTCCAGCGGCGCGGGATGAGACCCACTGACGGTTCTTTTTCGGCGCAAAAGCAATAGTTGCGATGAAAGATAACATTATCACACTTAGCATTAAGTAGAGGAATACTGGACCTAGAAATAATAATAGATAAAAAACATTAAAACAATTTCTATTACAGACGAATAATAAAATAAATATTGCAGGACATTCCACACATCGCCATCTAGCCTCAAGCTAAGTAACTAGACTTGTGTTATGGGTGCTAGACAACGGATATACTACTTAAAATACTTTTCTTTAGTAAATATATACTTATAATAAATAAATAAATAAATATTTCAGGACATTCCACACATCGCCATCTAGCCCCAAGCTAAGTAACTAGACTTGTGTTATGGGTGCTAGACAACGGATATACTACTTAAAATACTTTTCTTTAGTAAATATATACTTATGGTGGTTGTATCTATGTATTATAGATACAACCACACCACAGACAAATATCTAAGCATAAATACTTGTTTGAGGCGGGAATCGAACCCGCAACCCTTTGTTCGGCATGGTGACCATTGTGCCAACTGGATCGTCCAAATAATCGGTGAACATATATAAAAAAAATATGACGATTGAGAACCTCCTCCTTTTATTGAAATCGGTTAGAAAGGGTGTTTGTCGGGGCTGTTCCTTGTTACTGAATACAAATATACAGGCTGTTTTTTTACATGAGCCTTCAGGGCTTGCCAGAGACGGAAAGGGGAAAATTGTAGAAAACTACAAAAAGTAGCTGTTTCCTTCGATTTGCCTTACTAAGTTTGTTTCCAGGAATTAATCTCTATCGGCAACACTATCGATTGGTATAAAAATATATATGATTATTTTTTTGCAAAATCAACAGGTTCGATTTCTGGCTAGGGAAATTACTATTTCAAGAATCTAATGTTTTAGTTTTTGTCAAAAACGGGCATGTAACTCCTCTCGGCATTTTTCGCTAATTCTTACCCCCTTATTTCAAAACGAGGTTTATGGATAGTCCGAGATTTGGATTTAAAACTTAGATTTATACACAGATTTACTCGTGAAATATAGGGTAAATACTATCTCAATATATTATATAGATTATATAAGGATGTTTAGACTATAGTCTAACTCACGTTCACGAGTAAATCTGTGTCTAAATCTAAGGTTTAAATCCACATCTCGGACTATCCTTTGGAATAAGGGGGATGGAGTTTTCTTACGAAAAATTATGTCCGCTGTACTAATTGCTCTTACGGTGAAGGAAAACATCGTGATGAAACCCGCTTAGTTGGCTCCAGAAGTATTGACGAGTTCTTTCTTCTGGACTTGGTCGACTAAGCTGAGAGGGTGGTATAGGTTCCGAACAAGCCTACTCTATCTAATAGACTACAGCCTGAATAGCATGGATTAGAGTTGACGCTCTATAAATTATCTAGATTAGATACAAGTATCAATATTGTTAGTAACTAGCTGCGCCCGCGTAAGTTCCGATCCCGTTCCCGATAAAAGTAGCCTATGTGTTAATGTATGTCTCCAGCTATCTAGATACCGAGTTTCATCGCAATCGATCCAGTAGATTTTGCGTGAAGGAGTAACAAACACACACACACGCACACACAAACTTTCACATTTATAATATTAGTAGGATGAAACTTACGTGAACTACGAGTAAAAGATGGTGTTTCTACATCTACATCCAGCTCATCAGGGAGCACCAACCCCGATGTTCGCTTGTTAATCTCCCAGTTAACATGTCGAAGCTTGGCGAATACTGTCCACGGTTGTCTATCGAGGGGTGTCGGGTTATGTGTCGTGATCTCACAAGTTCTTCCTGAGATGTATCCATTGTAATTCACTGGCGGGTTTTCAGTTGTAAATGCTGAAATTGACAATAATCAATCAAAGAGTTAAAATAACTATACCTATTGCAATAGGGGGAACTTTTGTTGTAAGCCTTAGTGGAGTATTTTGTTATGAAAGTGTTTGTATAAAAATAATATTCATTCTTTTTTTGACATTTCGATGATAGGACGTTTAAGTACTAGGTCACTTTAAATAAATAAAATAAATATTGCAGGACATTCCACAGATCGCCATCTAGCCCCAAGCTAAGTACTAGACTTGTGTTATGGGTGCTAGACAACGGATATATTACTTATATACTTTTCTTTTTTAAATATATACGTATAATACATAGAAACAACCAGATCACAGACAAATATCTAAGCATAAATATTTGTCTGAGGCGGGAATCGAACCCGCAACCCTGTGTTTGGCAGTCCGGCATGGTGACCATTGTGCCAACTGGGTCGAGATGAAAGTAGGAAGCAGGTGTCTAAAAAAGGCACTAAATTTGTGATATCTGGTTGAATTTGGTGCCTACAAGGACAATTTTATAAAGGTAAAATAAAAGATTTGATAAAGGCAAAATAATAAATCAATTAGTGATCGAAGGTCTGGCGGCTTTTTCGTTCAGAGGATCAGACTGGGCGTCCAGAGAGGAAATGTTGCCAGTCTTCTAGGGGGATACCTCGGGGAGTATGATGTTTTTTAAAATAATTAAAAGAAGAAATAACATAATACAGTGATTAAAAAGAGATATTAGTCATACACATACTTAGTCCATCTGAACGCAGAAATCTACAGTACTCCGGTGGCTCGCCATTGTAAGTAGAACCAGATACGGCAATGGATCCATGGCCTATCTCCTGTTGTGTGACTTGCAGATATTCTGTAATTTAATACCAACTGATACACGAATTCATCGTTTTTAAATGTCTGTGTGTCAGTTTATCTGTCTTTCCCTCTGTTACCTTTGCAATTGAAAAGAACATACCCATTGAGATCTGAATTTCGTTATGGAACAGCTCTTTTTTTTTAGGGAATGATTTGGTGAATTTTGATTTTGAACTTTGATTTGCCAGAAGTTTAATTCCAGGAATTAATCTGTATCAGCAACACAGAAAAAAATAATCATATTTTTATACCAATCGATAGTCGATTGGTATAAAAATATGATTATTTTTTTTGCAAAAGGGTAATGACATTTCAAAAAAATATAATGAGTTAGTTTTAGTATGTATGTATACGGGCTTTTTTCCGCATTTTTTTAATTGGGTCCATTTTACGTGAGGATGGAGTAGGCTTGCCCAGTACCTACTACCCTCTCAGCTTAGTCGACCGTGTCCAGAAGAGAGAACATGTCAATACTTCTGGAGCCAACTAAACCGCGGGTTTCATCACGATGTTTTCCTTCACAGTAAGAGCAATGTCAATTAGCGCTCATAAATTTTTCTCAAGAAAAATACATTGGTGCACGACCAGCTGTATATTATTGTAAAAAGTATAATTTTTTTACCTTGTATCTGAAGTTTGAAAAGTGTTTTGTATTCATTAGTGTTTTCCACCAGACCGATGTTGCAATACCACACATGTTCATTCTCTGAGGCTGGCAAAATCATTTTAATGCCACATTCACCGGCATTAAAACCAGCACCCACGTATTCCACTGATGATGATTTCATACCTGGAATCATTAAGATTAAGATAAACCAAATTGCAAAGGCCAGTGGACACAACAGAAATCATCATGTCAGCCCATGCACGTCCACTGCTGGACATAGGCCTCCCCCATACGACGCCACAAACAGCGGTCCTGAGCCGCCTCCATCCACCGACTACCCACGACCGCTACAATGTCGTCGGTCCACCGGGCAGCTGGTCTCCCAACACTCCGTTTCGCGTTGCATCGCGGCCGCCACTCGAGAACCTTTACTCCCCAACAGAAATAATAACTTAAAATATCGTGGCGCACTTTGAGACCCATACCTATCCATAGAGCGCTTTTCGACAAACAAAAAGTCGTCTGTAAAGTCCGTTTACGGACGTTAATTTTACGTGATAACGTCATAAGAAAAATATGAATTTTTTTAGTTTTCTTTTCTTTATATAAATCTTCTATTTGTCACTCGTCACCATAACACCGGCCCAGATGAGCGGTATTATTAACAAACATGAGACGTGTGACGTTTACCATGTCGCGTCATGGTACCGGAACATGATACTTTTGTGTGAATGCAGATGTTCTTTCACGTCAAAATGCCCTTGTCTAAACCTCTAAAGCGTCTCGGAAACAGGATATTTGCAGAAACGTTATGAAATGTCTTTCTCTATAGTTTAAACTCACCAGGAAAAACAGGGTAAATGGTTCCATTAGAATCTCTGAAGTCGCAATATTTGATTTCAGCGTTGATTGAACACAATAAGGTGACAGGCTCGTTTTCTAATCCTGATATGGATTTCGCGTATGTTGGTTCAATTTTCGGTTCTGAAAAATAATGGTTAACAAACATACATACATACCAGAAGATGCCACTAGTTGTTCGCTAATCGGGCGCAGCGTACTCGCCACGTAAATAATACACCTACTGTTAGAGCACTTACTCTGTTCAATGCATTTTTACAAGATTTTCAAGACATCGACATATTTTACGATAAATTATATCTAGTTATATGGAATACAACAAATACAAATATATTTATTCAACAAAAAAAGGTGAAGTACATAATGCTTACATGTCTAGGTAGATTCTTAGGTAGAATCTTAGATTGTACCTTAGTAGTAACATAAAATAGTGTGCGTTTTGGTTAAGACTGTTAGCCACTGTTTATTTTATTCTAAATAAATACATACATACAAAAATACATCGTAGTCGGGTAAAAATTAAAAATCGCTTATTTATCCCTTCAGCTATTTTTGTAACTGATTCGTAACCAGCTAGTAAAAACAATTTTCCTCACTGTTTTGTAATCATTTACTAATAAACACATATTTTCTGTTTTTGTTATATTTTATAAAATATATAAAATAAAATAATAATAAATAAATATTGCAGGACATACCACACGTTGCCATCTAGCCCCAAGCTAAGTAACTAGACTTGTGTTGTGGGTGCTAAACAACGGATATACTACTATACTTTTCTTTTGTAAATATATACTTATAATACATAGAAACAACCAGACCACAGACAAATATCCGAGCATAAATACTTGTCTGAGGCGGGAATCGAACCCGCAACCCTGAGTTTGGCAGTCCGGCATGGTGACCATTGTGCCAACTGGGTCGTCATATTTTTCAATTCGAAACACTAGTTTATGATATAGTTTATGCTGGGCTTGCCCAGCACCTACTACCCTCTCAGCTTAGTCAACCATGTCCGGAGGAGAGAATTTGTCAATACTTGTGGAGCCAACTAAGCCGCGGGTTTTATCACGATGTTTTCCTTCACCGTAAGAGCAATGTCAATTAGCGCACATAAATTTTTCTTAAGAAAAACTCATCAGTTCACGGCCGGCTTAGATTTGAACCCACGACCTTCAGAATGAAAGTCGAGGTATCTACCACTAAGCCAACACAGCTCTGCCTTTTTTACTTACTTGTGACATAATGGCCATCCTTCAAACCCACATAGTTATCCATGAACGCGTAGTAGGTGCCGTTTTCAGCTTCCATAGCACACCTCCATCTTCCATGATCGGTTCTCCACTGCCCGTAATAGGCTCCGTCCGGTTCGACAATGCTAACGCTACACTCTGAGTCTTTGAACTGTGTTGTGTATCTGAAACCAATAAATACGTGTAATGGAAGTAATAATATTTAGTTTTTAGTTCCGAGCCGCTCGTTAGATACGAAGATGTTGCCTCGTTGAACGCTGGGAACAAGAGTTCAGCGAGGCAACATCTCGGAGAGCGACGTCGTATCTAACGTTTGTCGCCCATATAGCGCGGTCGGGGTCCGATCCTGATGATGCGTCGTGTAGACGCGAAACATGAATGGTGTCACTATTACTAATTTTTGTTTGTCCTCATTGCATGCCTCTTCAAGTGGGCGGGAGGGCGGTGCACATTGCATTTTGTGTTTTGGCACTAGGCTCGGAATTAAAAACTAAATATTAATACTTTCATTACAGATATGGAGTTCCGAAAAGTAACGCCGGATTCAATCAACTACCAATAAATACAATAAAATCGGCCAAGTGCGAGTCGGACTCGCGCACGAATGGTTCCGTACTATTTTAACGTGTTTTTTATTGTGCTTTTAACCCTCGACGCAAAAATAAAAATAGTTGTCTGTAAAGTCGGTTTACGGACGATAATTTTACGTGATAACGTCATAAGAAAACATGACACTTTTGTGTGAATGCACGTGTTCCGAAAAATTTAAAAAAAATAATGAGGCTGTATAGGTTAAAAGTGTTTTACCTGTCCTTTTGGGAGTATAATAATAAATACCAAAAAAATAGTGCCTCTAAAATAGCAGTAAACATGTCAATAACTTAAATTTCTTAACAATTTTTTTACTCCTTTTTAGTATTTGTATAGAAATACATCATCTGTGACAATTTCAACTCTCTGGCTATCATGGTTCATATGATACAGCATGTACGGTAAATAAAAAAAATAGATACTATCGGTTTTTAATGAACTATCGATAGACTATCGATTTTCAGCGATAGTCAACTATCGATTTTTCAGCGATAGTCAACTATCGATTAACAAAACTAGTTTCGTCTTAATTTACCTGTACTTAAGGCGCTCTTCCAGTACCGTGTGTAGGTATTCACATTACCTTAGCCCCCGCTCTCAAAGACGTAGCGTGCTACGTGCTAACTGTTATATTTGATCGATATGCAAAACATTTTAGCATTATCATCCACAAATATAGCTCTTAGAGGTCAAAACCTATCATTTGATTCATTTTTAGAAACAAACATTAACTATTTTTGAATAAAACCCGATAAACGATCTAATAATTCTCTGTTATCTAACATTTTTTTTTTCGAACGAAGTTGTTCATATCATGTTTTCAACCACAATAAACAAAAATATGGGTATTAAACTACAATATCCATTTATATCCAAATAACAAAAAAGGGTATTTGATTACTTAGAGTTGCTTAAGACAAAGGTCGATTTTGGTAGCTTTATTAGCACCTGGCCTTAAATATCAAGCTGTCTTTACCTTCTACCGTGAAATGTTTCTTGATATGATCCGCTGACGAACAACACCTGGTTCGTAGGACCGTGGAACTGACAGCCTCGTACTTGATAACCGTCAGGCAGTGAACATGTTAATTTTACTCCTGGATTTATGTCAATTACATCAGTTTTCACTATATTTGTTTTCGACTCTGTAATTTAAAGTAATTTTAAATAAACTTGGGGTTATGTTTTGTTTAACGGAACTATACAATTCTGAGTCTATTTTTTTAGTCTTTACTAGCAGCGCTCCGCGGTTTTACCCGCGTAACTCCCGATCCCGTAGAAATATCGGGATAAAAAGTGGCCTATAGCCTTCCTCGATAAATGGCCTATCCAACACAAAACAAATTTTTCAATTTGAACCAGTAGTTCCTCAGATAAGCGCGTTCAAACAAACAAACAAACTCTTTAGCGTTAGTATAGATTTGACGGTTGTGCAGTTTGTCTGTCTCTAGAGAACGAGTTGCCAGGATTGTGGAAGGTTTTGTTAATTGATTATTTTATTATGTTTTGTGTAGGTATAAGTAATTAGTAAGTAATTGATATATTGGAATATTATCTGTTTGTATATCATACTTCTTGTTTAAGAGGAATGGGTACCGGACGCTCTCTCCATACAAACGTAGTCGACTGTTTCCTTCCTGGATAATGACACTAGAGCAAATATTTTTGTTGTATTAAACTTATAACTGCCATGACCATGCCCCTATGTTTAGTTTTTTTTTGTTTTTAAAATCTTAATTTCTATGATAATTAGAAAATGAATAAAAAAAACTTGTGTCAAGTGACACCCGGATGGAACGAAGTTTCTTTCGATTAATTAGTGAAGGGATTGTAATAATTTTTCTTTTTAATTTATAGTATTTTTTTTATCACAGTTGCTCATAAAGTGGATCTTATTCAACAGCTTTTAGGCTTATAATCCAACATATTAAGCACGCGTGCGTTTTACATTGCCAACCTAGTGCTATAAAGTTATCCCGATAAGTTATATACGTATCTTACTGCTAATTACATGTTAGGTAGGTGAAACATTCTTAATTTATCTGGGTTATACTGTTTTGATGTATAAAATAGGTAGGTACCAAAGAGTTTTTTAGCTAGCAAAAATGGTTGTCTCTAAAGTCGGTTTACGAACGAAAATTTTACGTGATAATGACTTAGAAAACGATAAAAAATTGAGACGTTTATTTTTTGTTTTTTCTTTACTTAAATATATTGTTTTTCCGTACCATTGTATTTTGTTCTTAACCCCCGACGCAAAAACAAATAGAAATAACCCTAACAAATATTGTATGTCAGACGAGGCTGTATAGGTTAAAAGTCTTTAGCCTGATCTTTCCGGAGTTTAATTAACAAAAAATATTGCCTTAAAAAAATGTAAACAGACTTATCACAAATATTTTGTTAATTATTATTTTGTTTTCTTTTCAAAGTCTTTTCTTTTATTCGCAACTGTGATAAAAAACGTCGTACGATATACGTGTCAAATCAAATCAAATCAAATCAAATCAAAAATCAAAAAATTTTATTTCTTGGGATGCTTAATACAATTGTATATAGACCACTTGAAATCGTCTTAAAAACTAAGTTAGGATGTGTGCCTTCGGAACGCGCCCACCAATGAGAAGAAGGCACAAGAAACTCATGGGTTTTTTTTTTAAGTGATCACGCTCACAAAGGTCAATATTACAAATATTGAAAGTATTATTTGAAATGGAACAACTAAAGTCACGTCCATGGGTTGTTATCATTAAGGTAAGACGAAGTATCATTATACGCCTTACTGCACAATTTATGCTTTATAAAAGTTTTGAACCTGGTAATGGACATGTCATATACATCTTTGGGTAATTTATTATAATAGAGCACACATGTACTATTAAACGACATGTTTATTTTCCGGAGCCTACTACCCGGCACGGTCAGTTCATTCTTATTTCTTAAGTTGAAATTATGATTGTGTGGAATTGATATTTGCATCTTATCGTCATAAACCGCCTCTATGCAAAGATCAATTTACCACACTTATATCGTACTATTTTTATTATTAATAAATATAATGTAATATAAACTTAATCAGTAGGCTCAATTTTAGTAATTGCTTTCTATGAAAGAGAGAGAGAGAGACAGACAGAGAAACAAGCGCACGCCGCCGCGCCGTACGGCTTACAACTATAGCAAAAAGTGTCGTTACAACTTTAGATCTTAATCTTTTCCGTTTCACAACGCGCGATAAGGAACTTCGTTCCAAAAACAAGACATAGGAGCATAGTCATGGCAGTTATAGGTTTTATGGCACAAAAATATTTGTGCTAGTGTCATTATCCAGGGAGGAAACAGTCGACTACGTTTGTAGAGAGAGAGCCGGTACCCTTTCACCTTAATTTGATGAATTCTAAGAAGGTCGTCTGGCAGAGGTCGCAAGTATAAGGGATATACTTGCGACCTCTTCCAGACAACCTTTGAACGCCATACTATTTATATCTATTGTGATGTTACCCAGTGAGCTGTCAGGGGCCATTCATAAAATACGTTCGCATACATGGGGAGGGGAGGGGTCTGGCTGAGTGTGACAAGATGTGACAAGGGGGGGCGGGGGGTATACGCCAACGTGACGTTCGACGTTTACAACCAACTCGTATCGCAGCTCGGCGAGCTCGAGAGCTGTTTTGCATAATAGGAGATGAAAACGATGGTACGGAAGATGCAGAATGGTTAGATGACGATGAAGTGTACGGCAGTTTTGAAGATGAAGAATCAGATGGTGCAATACCGATTGTAGATATTTCGGCCCATTCAGAAAATCCTTGGAATAATAGAAATATTATTCATTACTTATATGTTCGTTATGAAAGATATTTTATAATTAATTTTAATTTTATTATAAGAACTAAAAAAATATATTTTTATTTTTTAGAATTTGTGTACTATCATTTAGAATTTATCATACTCAGCAAGAGGGGGGGATCTTAGTTTTTGTGACGAAATATTTCTAGGGGGGGGTCACAGAAAGTGTGACACAGCGTGACAATAGGGGGGGGAGGGGGAGTCAAAAAAAGCTGATTTTATGTGACGTATTTTATGAACGGCCCCTAACAGTTAGAGAGTGGTCATCTCCGAACTTCCCATTCCATTATTGTGACACAATAATTTGACATGTAATATGCGAAAACACCCGAGGGATTATGCGTAATTAAGTTTATTTTGCAAAAACTTATCTGTGGTTGACATATCACTGATGTTACCTGGTTCTGTTACGGTGACAGAAATAATTTCCTTTTCAACAGTGACCCTTCCTGAATATCCGATGAACATCTTCCAAAGACCCTCGTGTTCAGAGCCAACTCGGTCAAGTGTCAGCCTGCATCTGCCAAAGCCATCAAGGACAGTGTTCTCGTTCGGGTCGACCAGCTTACAGTAAACTTGGTTTCCTTGTCCGACTTCCATATCCACTGGGTTGTCTCGATCGAGGTAGAGGTATGTGGTAATATCTGCATTTTTACTCTGGGACTCTATAAAAAATATTTATATTGGATTCCAATTCAAAAACATTTTGTTTAGTTTTTTACATCAAAGCGAACAAATTTTGTTTTAAGACTTTTGTTAAAAACTAATATAAATCTTAAAAAATAGTACTCTGTAAAGTCGGTTTACCGACGATAATTTTACGTGTCAACGTCTTATGGAAACAGACTCTTTAAAAAATATTGATATTGAATTCCAATTCAAAAACTTTTAGTTTAGTTTTCTAAATCAAAGCGAACAAATTTTGTTCTAAGACTGTTGTTAAAAACTAACACATATCATAAAAAATGGTTGTCTGTAAAGTCGGTATACGGGCGATAATTTTACGTGATAACGTCTTATGAAAACAGACTCTTTAAAAATATTGATATTGAATTCCAATTCAAAAACTTTTAGTTTAGTTTTCTACATCAAAGCGAACAAATTTTGATTCGAAGACTTTTGTTAAAAACTAACACATATCTTAAAAAATAGTTGTCTGTAAAGTCGGTATACGGACGATAATTTTACGTGATAACGTCTTATGAAAACAGACTCTTTAAAAATATTGATATTGAATTCCAATTCAAAAACTTTTAGTTTAGTTTTCTACATCAAAGCGAACAAATTTTGATTCAAAGACTTTTGTTAAAAACTAACACATATCTTAAAAAATAGTTGTCTGTAAAGTCGGTATACGGACGATAATTTTACGTGATAACGTCATAAGAAAACATTATCGTTACCTTGTCAATAACATGACACTTTTCGTTACATTGCTATGGTTATATACAATACAAAAAAATCTCAATTTTTCATCGTTTTCTTATGACATTATCACGTAAAATTATCGTCCGTAAACTGACTTTACGGACAACAATTAGTTTTTACTTGATTTCTTTATGACCTAAACAATTTAAACTGAAACCTAGGTGTTAGAACTAGGTTCACTACGCTAGATCGAATCATGTTTCCACTTGTTACATTTTAACTATGATGACTCACCATAAGCTAAATTGAACTAAGCTTCATTAGGACATTTTATTACTGGTTTATTTTGCCTATAGTTCATTCATTCAAATGATGTTTCACCTACGTATCATTCGATCAAGAACTGTTTTTAGATTTATACAATCTTATCGGATCCGCTAGTCTAACTAGGGTAGTTCCCCTATATCAACTACGCATCTTGTTTCTCAAATCTCATTCTTATCATTGTTTTTAAGATAGATAACGATCGCTATTACTCCACATAGTTGTATTACACAACCCAAAACCAAGTTCTCCTTTTGGTAGAACTTGAAGTTGGGTAGGTTCTAGCAAATTTGGTAGAACTATGTAGGTATAATTATATCAAAAACCTAAAGAAATATGAGAAAAAAATACCAGGTTTTTTGTTTTCGAGAAAAGAGGATATTCTCCATTTTCGAACATGGTGAATATCCTCTTTTTTAATAACTGTAATGACCATAAAAGTATATATTAAAGATGTATTTATCAACTAGCTGCACCCCGCGGTTTCATCCGCGTAAGTCCCGATCCCGTAGAAATATCGGGGTAAAAAGCCTATGACTAAAAAGCGTAACCTATGTGTTAGCCTAGGTCTCCAGCTATCTAGATTCCGAGTCGCAATCGGTTCAGTAGTTTTTGCGCACACACACAAACTTTCGCATTTATAATATTACTAGCAGCGCTCCGCAGTTTCACCCGCGTAACTCCCGATCCCATGGGAATATCAGGATAAAAAGTAGCCTATAGCCTTCCTCGATAAATGGACTATCCAACACAAAAATAATTTTTCAATTCGAACCAGTAGTTCCTGAGATTAGCGCGTTCAAACAAACAAACAAACAAACTCTTCAGTTTTATAATATAAGTATAGATTAGTAGGATTTTACTTACCTTCTCCATGAGCAATAACTATAACAATAACACTAAAAACCATATAGAACCACATTTTCAAAAGAGAAATCTAGATTTTTATGGTATTATTTTTCAATGAACGCTATCCGATGCTCTGTTTGGCTAATAAGTATCGGTACTATCGCATATTTTGTATCAAAATTATGTATCTGTCCTTATCAAAGTTGGCAGAATCAGATAGTCTACACGATATTACTAAAATATTTTTAACTATGACTACCATCTAAAGATTTTTGCGCCCCAAAAATATTGCATAACTTTTTAACAGGGTTAATTAAAAAGTGGAACACCAACTGTCTTACTGACTTAGAACTTTTATATGTCAAAAAACATTGCATAGTAATATGTAACACAAAGTAAGTTTTAATTTCAGAAAAAAATTGAGAACGTTACCTATTCACACTACCCGGATTGTGTAAGGTCGTGCCGATACAGCGACGACGTTTTATGTGGTCACGCGGCATTCCTCGATAAATGGACTATTTAACACAAAAATAATTTTTCAATTCGAACCAGTAGTGCCTGAGATTAGCGCGTTCAAACAAACAAACAAACTTTTCAGCTTTATAATATTAGTATAGATTACTTCTATAGGTAAAAATGTTTTCCAGAGACCTTTGGTACTTGAAAAGGCACATCATGCATGTAACTTTGTAATAATAATATATACAGTGTGTTTCAGCGAAAGGGATCTAATACAAAGGAGGGTTGTTCTAGACGTCTAGGCGACCAACTTTTGTTCTACGGCTTTTGGAAATTCGAACATTTCGTTCGAAGTTTTTGTATGAAATTCGAACATTTCGTTCGAAATTTTCAAGTAAAAATTCCCTCAGAATTATAAAAAAAAGTTCGAATTTCCAAAAGTCGTAGAACAAAAAACGTGGCTTTCGTATTAAAACCCCTTTGCTTAAAAACATTGTATATAAAAAAAATGATTATTTTCTCCACAATTTTAACCTTAACCTATAAATTTAACTAATATAAAGTAGAATGTAATTCGTATAAAATTGTGGAGATTGGAGCTTGACCAAATATGGTTGACTGCTATAGCAGTCCAATCGTTAAGTCAAATTAGATGCCTTGAACCACTCATCTGCCTTACTAAAAGAAAATAAAAAGTTAAAGAAAATATCGAATATAATGCGTAAAAAATTTAATATATATTTAGATATCTACTCAAATCTTCTGAATATAAACATCTCAAAAAACTTAAAAATAAAGGTATCAAAATTGAATCCCAAAATTACGGTTCTCATGTAAAGTTACAAAACAAGCATTGTAAGTTGTTCGTTCCGAAGTTGCAGCTATATTATCTATCTACTTTGTGTTTTGAAAAAACTAAGAAACTATGCCCAAAACATCTATTTTTCTGCTGCAGTTTCGCGTCCAAATTAAAACGCACGTATTGTAAATTTCACCTGCAAGTTTGTTTCGATTTACGTTTATATTATAATCGAGGCAAAAATTTAACCTTTATAGATTTATAAACGTCTAAATCGAAGAAACTCACATTACAGACGAAGAGAAAGAATATCAGAAACCTTTTCAAACAGTTTCTTTCATGTGAAACTGCGTCTTGAAATACGAAGAAGTATGGTTTTAGAGAGAGAGGCGTTAGGCGTCGATTCGGGATCAAACTTTTGACTCAGGGCATACGAGGGCGGTTGACTGCGGTCCTCCTGGGTCGGTTTAACGCAGCCTTTGACAGTAACGCTACCGCATGAGAGTCAAACCAAATCGATATCAGATAGACTAAGTCGTACCTTAGAAACCTCTGTATATTTTTTGATAAATAATTCAAATTACCCAATATAAAATCTCAAAAACTTAAAGTTTAGAATTATTATTGAGGCCCAGAATGAACCTAAATATTTATTTATAATCGTCTAAGCATTTTGGATATATGGGGGCGGTTGGTGACGCTCATTCTCGGGGGTGGGTATGATCTCGGGTGCTACTGGAGTCTTCCGGAGGCTTGTCCTGACGGCGGCGGCGCGGGATGACACCCATTGACGGTGACGTTTCGGAGTGAGAGCCAGACCGACGATCATTGCTACGAGTATCAGACTGAGTATCACGTAGAGGAAGACTTGGACTGGAAAATGAAAAAGATCATTTGTAGGTACAAATAGGCTGAGTATCAACGCACAACCCAATGGCCAGATCGTTTTTGTTTCAGAAGAATTTTCTCATATACTGACGAAAATGTGGGTAAAAGTTAGTTAGCATATATTAAGCTTTTTTTCTCGAAACGTTTTTATTTCAACTTGGCTTGTGAAATATCAAACAATAAACCAAAGCGAAAGAAGATAAAAAAATATAGTATAGAATTGGTACCGCGCTTTCAGTTTTCCTGATCTCTCCATCTTATAATCTAATGCATCGCTTGTCCAAGGGTTTTAATATATAAAATAATGTTATAAATACTTACATCCACTAGCACCAGAAATGTTGTAGTTCTCTTCGACTCCACCGGGAGGTGTTTCTTCAAAAACGAACGCGCCTCCAGTCTGCCTGCTAATCTCACCATCTTGTCCAGTAATCTTTGCGACGATGGTCCAGGGGTGGACTTCCAGTATGGTAGGGTTGCTGATATGGAGTCTACATTCGCCTCGTGCAAGTGAACCCACGAAGGGATATTCTGACGGCATGTTGTAGGTGCTGAAGCCTGAAACACAATATTATTATGACGGTGGGGAAGTGGAGTGTTACGATGACGGGGGGCGATCACAGCTTGCGTCCGCAGGAATTACCAGTCCTCTAAACCGTTTACCGATACCCCATACAAACTAAGTCCACTGTTTTTTCCCTGGATAATGACACTAGAGCAATTATATTTTTTGCATAAAACTTATAACTGCCATGACCATGCCCCTATGTTTTGTTTGTGTGGAGAGAGCACCCGGTACCCTTTCCTCTTTATTAAGTAAGTATGACGTTACATGGGGAGTGGCGTGGTATATTACATTTTTAAATTGTATAGATACACCCAAGAAAGGACAAATATGCGTGCCCTTTTAGATTGCCCGTTATTTTGTTTTCACTAAGTAGTTTTCCACTCTTTTACCGAACTTTGATATCGATTTTTGGAAAGTTTAACCCGCACTGCAAAAAAAAACATGAAGAATTCTTTCGCGCGATGGTTTGATACAAATTAAATGCATATTTTAACCGCAAGTGCATACATACTAATAATACAGTGTTACGAAATGGGGGGAAAAAAACTTGAGTGGTTTTTTCCTCTAAATGCATTAAAACTAAATGTATTATGCACGTATGAGGAAAGACTTAGGAAATTTAATTTAGAGACTTTAGAATAGGCGTAAAATAACCGATCTAATTACTTTGTTTAAAATTGTTAATTCACAGTTAGACACGAACATCCTGAGCCATATTTCATTCAAAATTTCGAATAAGTCAAGCCGTCGGAGGCATTTATTTTCAATTTCTGGTACCACGAACAAAGTTACTCATAACAGTCCATTGCCAAGAATGTGCACATTATACAATGAGTTAAGCGAGGAGTTGGATATTTTCCATTACAGCTTGTTTAAATACAAAAGAAAAACAAAAGCTTTACTAGCTAATTGTCAAAACTAAATTGATATTGTATAAATTGACAAGTGTAATCAAACGCTTGTGCGTAGTTATAATAGATGTACAAATTGAAAATGATTATTTGCAACTAATGTCTATTTGTAATATTAAATTTGTATATTGTTACTATGCCTAATAAAAATAAAATAAAATAAAATAAAATATCACACTTACATAGTAAGTGCCTTACACCATAATACAGTGTTACGAAGTGGGGCGAAAATTCCGAGGGGATTTTTCCTCTAAATGCATTAAAATATCACACTTCCATGGTACATAATACAGTGTTACGAAGTGGGGTGAAAATTCCGAGGGGTTTTTTCCTCTAAATGCATTAAAATATCACACTTACATGGTAAGTGCCTTACACCATAATACAGTGTAACGAAGTGGGGTGAAAATTCCGAGGGGTTTTTTCCTCTAAATGCATTAAAATATCACACTTACATAGTAAGTGCCTTACACCATAATACAGTGTTACGATGTGGGGTGAAAATTCCGAGGGGATTTTTCCTCTAAATGCATTAAAATATCACACTTACATGGTAAGTGCCTTACACCATAATACAGTGTAACGAAGTGGGGTGAAAATTCCGAGGGGTTTTTTCCTCTAAATGCATTAAAATATCACACTTACATAGTAAGTGCCTTACACCATAATACAGTGTTACGATGTGGGGTGAAAATTCCGAGGGGATTTTTCCTCTAAATGCATTAAAATATCACACTTACATGGTAAGTGCCTTACACCATAATACAGTGTTACGAAGTGGGGTGAAAATTCCGAGGGTTTTTTCCTCTAAATGCATTAAAATATCACACTTACTTGGTAAGTGCCTTACACCATAATACAGTGTTACGAAATGGGGTGAACCATTTTAAGTTGTTTTTTCCTCTAAATGCATTAAAATATCACTCTTACCATATGCGTCGATGCGCACAAATCTGCAGTAATCAAGCGGCTGGTTGTTGTGAACTTGCCCGCGGACAACGAGGACTGGATCATTCCTTTCTAATTCGACATGCAGTTGATCTGGAACGAAGAACGTAAGTTAATTTAATGTTATGAAAGGGACTTCAAAATCAGCTTTGCTCTTCGAAAATGCGAAGGCGTTCAATTAATTTTCTAGACATTTTTTCTCCGTAGTTGCAAAGTTGAAATGTTATTAAATGCTATCAGCCCCCTGATTCACAAACCGTCGAAAGGCAACGAAAACGACAAAAGAAAATTTCTGCTCTTTCCGGTGGAGATAATATAATATATTCCATCAACTGGCAGCGACAGATGGCGCCATATTAAAAATGTATGAAGGTATTTTTGTCTGCCAGTTGAGAGGATATGTATGTATGTAAGTATTTTTATGTGGAATTCGTAATTATTATTAGTATGTAGGTATGTATGTATTTATTATTATGTTTTTGTTGTTATTTGCATATTAGTTAATTTTCCTAAGTTTGGACACCCTACCCTTCACCTTCCTCAACTTCTTGTCCATTCAAAGGTTGCCTGGAAGAGATCGCTTCGAGCGATAAGGCCGCCCTTTGTAGCACTAAGACTTAAGCTTTATTTTTATTTAATGTTATTTGAAAATGGTGTTTACGGTAAAGAATTTATCTATCCACCTCTATCACTCCCGCGACTTTTGACGTGTTACCATCCTTGTCTTTTCAGTTTTATTCGTTTCGGTTTCCGATGGTTTGAGAATCAGCCTGCTGATTTTTGTGAATTGATATTTCATATACATACTATTGACGTTAAGGGTGAACTGCTCGCGATGTTCCGCAGCATGGTCATCGAGACCGACATGGCACGACCACGTCCCGCTGTCTGTCGTCTGGAGGCTATTGAAT
Source organism: Idaea straminata (assembly GCA_951213275.1). NCBI lineage: Eukaryota > Metazoa > Arthropoda > Insecta > Lepidoptera > Geometridae > Idaea > Idaea straminata. The sequence goes on from OX577862.1 coordinate 4,846,562, forward strand.
CTGAGTCCGCATTCTCCAGCATCGAAACCAAGACCTACGTATTCAGACGAAGCTGTTTTCATGCCTGGAAAAGAAGGGAAAATAATGTGTTGCATTAGAAGAAAAACAGCTCCTTTAAGCTGGGTCTCCACTTGTACTGCAGCGGGTCGAGACAGCCGTTTGACTCGATGCTGCCTCTAATAGAGATTCGGTTTAAGGGCAGGTGCTAATAAAGCTACCAAAATCGACCTTTGTTTTAAGCAACTCTAAGTAATCAAATACTCTTTTTTTGTTAATTGGATATAAATGGATATTGTAGTTTGAAAACCATTAGAAAACAGAGAATTATTAGATCGTTTATCGGGTTTTATTCAAAAATAGTTAACGTTTGTTTCTAAAAATGAATCAAATGATAGGTTTTGACCTCTAAGAACTATATTTGTGGATAATAATGCTGAAATGTTTTGCATATCGATCAAATATAACAGTTAGCACGCAGCACGCTACCGCTATTGAGATCGGGGGCTAAGGTAATGTGAATACCTACACACGGTACTGGAAGAGCGCCTTAAGAGCGAACGCATTTTTTGGTTTGAAGGCAAATGACAACAAGTAAACAAGCCGTTTCATACGTCTTAGGTATTATTTAATTAATTAATTAAATGCCTGGATCGATTTGAAAAAATCTTTTTTTGATTGAAAGGGGATAACTCACAAGTGGTCCCATAAAATTGTTTTCACTAAGCAAAGCTTGCTCAAAAAACTTACCAGGATATACAGCGAAGGTGGTTCCATTTTGTCTTCTGAAGTAGCAGTATTTGATGGGTGCGTTGATGGAGCAGGACATGGTGACAGGTTCGCTCTCCACAACGTCTAAGGTAGAGCTGTGGTCCAATCGCAGGACCGCTTCTAAAAATATTTAAAAAAACTTGAGAGGTGTCAAGGGACACCCGGACCGAACGAAGTTTCTTTCGATTAATTATTGAAGGAATTGTAATAAAATCAAAAAGTGTCGTTACAACTTTTGGTCTTAATTTAAAGACCTACAGGTGTGTAAAATAATTGTAACACCAGGGTGAAAATCAAATTTTTGTGGCGAAGTATGTAAATAACGCGAGGGTCAAAACACAAAACATTTTGCATTTTGTGTTTTGGCACTAGGTTCGGAACTAAATATTAATACTTCCATTACAGTTATGGAGTTCCGAAAAGTAACGCCGGATTCAATCAACACGACGGTCATCAAAGGAAACTTTCAGGCATAATGTAAGTTTTGTAAAATATTTACCCTGTTCAACTTGTGCGGCAACAGCAGGAATGGCAAGGGCGAACGGGCACAGCACTTCCATGAAAGCGTAGTAGACATCCTGTTCGGTTTCCATGGCACACCTCCAGAGACCAAGTTCGTCCACTTGAGGATTGATGAGGTAGATGCTGCACGTATTGCCTACGAGCCTTGATTCGTATCTGAAATTATCAAATCAAAGTGTTCTGTGTAGTTTTTGAGGGGAACAAATGTGTAGAGCTACGGGGCAGAGCTAGCGGGGGCGAGAGTAAGTCGCTTGAACGCGACTTCGTCCGCTTAACAGTCGAAAATGGTTCTAATAGGATTGGACCCAGGAATCACGTTGTCCCATACAAACTTTACCCCCCTTTTTCACCCCCTTAGGAGTAAAATTTAGGAAAATCATTGTCTTATCTTATCGGATGCCTATTGCCTACGTCACACAAAGAACACAACCTCCAAGTTTCAGGTCTCTACGATCAGCGGTTTAGGCTGTGCGTTGATCCGTCAGTCAGTCAGTCAGTCATTCAGGACAAAGAGTTTTATATGTATAGATAAATTCAAAAATATTCGCGACGAATTGGGAACCTCCTCCTTTTTTTAAGTCGGTTAAAAATAAAAATAAATTTATCCGACTGGATTAAAGGGTTTTGTTTTTCGCGCCTATCTTTGTTTGTTTGTTTGTGAAATTCTTTATTTCCTCATATCTTCCAAACTACATGGATTTATTTAATTAAGGTACCGGAAGATTCGTCTCATTAGTCCAAGTGTTCTTAGATAGGAGACATAAAAACAATAAATAATAAATAAATATTGCAGGACATTCCACACATCGCTATCTAGCCCAAGCTAAGTAACTACACTTGTGTTATGGTTGCTAGACAACGGATATACTACTTTTATACTTTTCTTTAGTAAATATATACTTAAAATACATAGAAACAACCAGACCACAGATAAATATTGTCTGAGGCGGGAATCGAACCCGCAACCCTGTGTTTGGCAGTCCGGCATTGTGACCATTATGCCAACTAGGTCTTTAATATGGCGGCTGCTAGATGGTGATTTTTTTATTCTTCTTTTTACCCGACTGCAATAATAATAATGCTTTATTTGTCTTTACAATAATATGAAAGGGTTATGTTTTTCCCGCCTATCTTTATATATTTGTATGTCTTTCTCTTAATTACCTGTGTTCGTTTCCTGAAGCATCAGTAACAGTTTCCACATGAGATCCGGTAGCTAAGAAGATTCTGCCAGGGGCCCTGAACTTGCAGCCCTTGACTTGTTCGGTACTCTGCAGCTGGCAGACTACAGTCACATCACGGGATACATCGTGCTTTTCTACAGTGGTCGTCACCACAGCCTTGGATGCTGTAATTAGAAAATTTCATTTCATCTATTTGCTTTTACAGAGGCTTACCTAATCCTACAATATTATAAATGTGAAAGTTTGTGTGTGTGTGTGTGTGTTTGTTACTCCTTCACGCAAAAACTACTGGACCGATTGCGATGAAACTCGGTATGTAGATAGCTGGAGACTTGGATTGACACATAGGCTACTTTATATCCCGATATTCCCACATGATCGGGACTTACGCGGGTGAAACCGCGGGGCGCAGCTAGTGGTCCATATAGGCATTGCAATTCCGCGGCGATAGATCGAGATTTTTCTTCCTATAGGTACTCGATAAACAATAAACTCTTCTAGTTAACACATTGTTATTTTGGTGATCAGTAATGAAGTTAGTTGGTATTTTAATAGTTGAAATATTAATGTTTAAACGCGTTCCAATGTAGTCGGCTGCATAATTGCAGCCCTCGGTAGAGTTCGAAAATTACTATTATTGAAATGTTTGCATTCTTAATTTTTTTTTTGATTAATTGATGAGTTAGAAGACTTTAAACTTCACCTAAAGCAGGTGCCTAGAATCTTGCTTGTGTTGAAATCATTCTAATAACAGCCGTTTTGGAGATCTACGGTGAGTCTGCAATTATGCAGCCGACCGTCTCAGATTTATATGTATTGCTAGCAGCACCGCGCGGTTGCACTCGTGTAAGTCCCAATCCCGTAGGAATATCGGAATAAAAATTAACTTGTGTTACTTCCAATTAATCAATTAACTAACACCGCTTGGTAAGTGAAAAGGATCTCGACTTTTGGTCCAAAAGTCTGGGCTTTGAGTCCTGGCCAAAAAGTTGTGAATTGTTTCCTTTCTCACTCTTATTTAGGTTTTGAAAGCATGGGATATTCGTTGTAACCCGTAAAATCGTTTTCGTTTAAACCCGTAAAACTAAGACCCGTTTACATAATTGTGTGAAAAACGACATTTATTTCGTTTTCTTATTCATATTATATGAATTCACGTAATGAAATTCATTGATTGTGCTTTTCTGTTAATAATATCGGTTTCATATGTTGAGAAAACTGATAATAAATAAATAAAAAGAGAAATATTTTTTTTTTGTAAAATTTTGTAAACGGATCCTACTCTATCTGGAGAAATAATCATTAATCGTTTTATCTTCGATCGAGAAGAATTAAAGTCTACACCTATCGGCTCACTATGCCTTATCAGTCAGTCTTTGTGTCACTAGATAAAGTAAATTACTTATTAAATTACATTATTGCACATTGTTTTACCTCAAAGATATTTAAATTATAGTGTAATAAACGGAACATCTTCAGATATCAATACTCATTTTATAAAAATGAAAGATTCGTTTTTTTAGTTTGTTTAATTTAGGCTCCGAAACCATTGGACTGATTTTGATGAAATGGCTACTTTTTTTATCCCGATATTCCCATGGGATCGGGAGTTACGCGGTTGGAACCGCGAGGTGATGCAAGTTTTATTATATTTGATTTTACCTCTATTATTAACGTTCACACGCAGATAATGTTCTTCAGCGGACACTCTTCCAGAGAATCCAAGATACATCTTCCAGACGCCATTGTGTTCTGAGCTGGCTCTCAAAAGCGTCAGTTGACATCTGCCGAATCCGTCGAAAGTGGTGAAACCTTGAGGGTTTTCGAGTTTGCAGTAGAAGACGGTTTCAGGGCCAACCTCGATGTCAACTGCCTCACCTCCGACGATATTGACCGTGTATGTCGTTGTTATTGGTGCTATTGTAGTGCCGGCTTCAACGTTCGTTGGATCTATAAGAAACATTTTTGAAAACCAGACATGAAATGATGATTCAGATAACGTGGTGGTGGCATTTAACTTATATTTCATGGTAATTGGTTGAGGGGTGGTTGTTTGAGAGTTAAAGATGGATAAAAATGATTTGCAAAGCAGAATGTTCTGAAGCATTTAAGGCTGATTTAGGGCGTTTAATACAGTACCTAAATATTGTATGATATGCATTTGTTGTATTTGCAAACCTTCTGAATTCGTTCCAGTTTAGTTAGTCATACAATTACCAAAATCTAGCTTCAATGCAATAAAAATAGCAGTCTAAAAAACATAAAATAAACACCTGAAGGTACACAAATGTTATCTCTCAGATTGATATGTGAACGAAAGGAAAAAGATTGCATGTCATAGTAAATTGGTTGGCCCTTTCAACAGGAAAATGTCAGAGACATGCAATTTCTCCGCAAGTACTTACCTACTTAAAAATAATTGCTTAATTAGTTATTAGTATGTTAGTAAAAGTATTAGTAAATAGTAAGTTAGAGGAAGAAGAAAGAAACCTTTCAAGACTAACACATGACATATAAAGAAAATAGAAGAGAACAGAAGTAGGTTTAAGAGTTAATAGCTTCCAAGTAGGTTACAGTTAGTAGAAAGAAAAGAAGATAAAGAATATAAGGTTATTGTTATTACCGACAACATTTACTTCAATGGGAGCTCTATAAATGATACTAGTTCCATAAACAATCTCCCAAGTTCCATTCAGGGAAGAATCCAGATCAAAAATTTTGAATGCACAGGAGTAAACATCAGTTAAATCTTTCTCGTATTTGAAAGCAACATCGCTCGGAGCTTTAAGTTTGCAAGTTGGGTACAAAGCAGTCGGTTCCCTTAACCTAACAGTTAAGTGTTCACCCGCATTAACATTTGCTTGTTGCGGTAGTGCTTCAACAAACTCTGTGGAAAATAACGCCTAATTAATTTGACTTATTACGCTATCTCATTGTCACCCCAAATTTATTGATATAAAGATCTTATCATCGGACGTGACTTGATACACGTATCAAGTCACGTCCGATGATAAGATAGACTTTCAGAAGGTATAATAATACACGTATTATTATACCTTCTGAAAGTCTATTAATCAATATTACCTTCAACGTAGATTGTGAAAGGTAATCTCCGTTCGATTCTTTCGGAATGCCTTGTTGCTCTAGCTATCAAGGTCCATTCTCCGACATTGTCTTCTGATTTTACAGTAACAATAACACCGCACTCGACACCAGTCTCTCGGATAATTTCTACTCCAGGAACGTTAAATCCATCAATGAATTTGTGCTGTAATCCGTCAGGAGTTATAATGTAACAAGTCTCAGGATTCGTAAATACATCAGTATCGATAGTAACACGATGTTCTTTTCCGATTTCAGTATCAAAATGCTGTTCGGTTAACTTTTGAATTACTCGATCGTCCTCTTCTATCGGATTTGAGGGATCTAAAAGACAATCCAGATTCACCTTTAGGCAGCTATCGTTTATATTACCTACTTTGAATTCAAAAACTAACCTTGTAGCAGTATTGTTGCTGTTATTCGTTTTTCGTTGTAGCGACCGTTATTATTAAATTTTCCAATGAGATTCCATTTTCCTAGTAATTCGTTAGTAAATGGACCGATTAATAGGGAACATAATGCCGGAGCACTGTCGAGAGCAAAAGAAGCACCTTCAAAGTTATTTTGCGTGGTCAAGTCGTAAGACTGTCCCGAAGGTGTTGTAAACTCACAACCATCTGTTGTTCCAGATGTAGCGGACACGTCAATATGTAACAACCCTCCTAAATTTACTACACGAGTTATTTCATCATTAGATACATTGTATGCCTGATTGTAAGGATTTTCTTCGTCTAGAAATGAAAATATACTTTTATAAATTCAATTCGAAAAAAAAACCTTTATCATTTGAAAAAAAACTACGCACCGTATAAGAACAAACTAACTGGCAGTCGTACTTCATCAAATCCTAGAGAGCTTCTGAATTTCCCATAAATAGTCCAATCGCCTAAGAAACTAGCCTGAATTTGGGAAATAGTAATGCTGCAAACGGGGCTTTCAAGCGAATTCGAAGGTTCCAGTCTCAAATGCGGATACTCTGAGTCTTGATCTATTACCAGATCTTCGCCCAAAGGTGTTACAATATGACAGTTAACAACTTGTCCAGTTCCTATCACCGCTGGTGACAATGAACCACCAAAATGGACGGGATGATCGAATTTTGGATGAATAGTTGTAGCCCATGGATTTTCTAAAAAAATGTTTTTGAAATTTTTAACTTTAAATAACCACTTAATTTAGGTGTCAGTAATCTTTCAATAAGGAGTTTAGTTATATCAATTTGGTTTTACGAATTATTTACCTCTATATAATATTTACTTAACTCAGTAACAATGCAATCAACTTTATCTATACAATCATTATATTGACATTTCGATAGAAAACTTACGCAAAGTGATCTTTACTAGTTGACACCTCGTAATTTCCTCGTCATTGTTTTTATGTTTGCCACAGAGACTCCAGTCTCCCAAGAGATCTTCTGTCATTGAACCAACAGTAATTCTACAAGAGACAAATTCGCTAGGATCATGCACAACGAATCCGTTCGCTTCTTTTTCTCCAGATTTTACCTCTTCTAGTTTTATATTTTCTCCCTCCGGTTTAATAACGTAGCATTCTTCGATTTGATCGATTTTACTCAAACTAATGTCTATCATTTTACCTATTATTGTAGGGTAATTTATGGTATTTAACCAAGTTATTTGATCATCATTTTCTGGTTGATTTTCTGAAAGTTACTTGTAAGTATTATAATTTCAGTCTTGAATGTACCTAACTAAGTTTTTAAATATAACCGTTTTGAACCTCTGTTATGTCTTCATCATATATTTTTACAATACATTATTATATTTTTCTTTGTGTCATGTGAAAAAATAAGTAAGTTTCCATATTATGTTTCTTTTTATACAATATATACATACAAATAGTTTATTAAGCACTTAACTGTGCGTGAGTTCAAAGAGACTTACGGTGCTAAAGTTTGGTAATCACGTAGACTTTGATTAGGCCATAAATATAGCAGGTTGGTATTGTTATATAACAAAATTAATGAAATACACACCATCTCCCAGCACAATGATGTTTCTCGTTTCACTAGGATGTGTTACTCCATCTGTAGATTTGTAATACACCTCCCACACGCCTGCATCACCGTGGTTAGCATTGTTTACGGATATTGAGCATGTAGGGAGCGTGCCTGGCGACTCGAGTTTGAATCGGTCGCCATACTGATGCGGTTGTCCGTGAATGAAGTCCATCACCTCATTGTTAGGGGTTTTCAAGTGGCAGGATGCAACGTCAAAAGCTGTGATTGTGAAGGCGAAGGACTCACCGACGGCGACGTTTACTTCGAGATCTCGTGCAGCAATGTAGCCTGTGAATATTTTTTGTAAATTATTAAAAAGCTTTCAATATATTCTATATACATTGTGTTTTCGTCGTAGAAAAATTTAAACCTTTGGTGTGATTGAACCAATAACGGACCTACATTCATCTGCTTATCAATCAAAATGATTTAGCGATCCTTTAAATGGACAAACAAAAGATTAGTCCTCTAAAAACAATATTTCAGACGCAAAGTTACTTTCTTAGTGAAAATCAATTAAAAGAAACCATTATTTGCTTGCAACAATGGACCACCCATCGTTATAAACCATAGTCTATTCCAGAAACATATTTCTATCTCATAAAGCATTCCGTTTTGTTTTATTCATTGCGAGAAGACACAATTTATACCTACAAGCTTTTAAAAAATGACAAACTGAAACAAAGGATCTTTTTTAGAAAAGTATATAAGTAGTATATCCGTTGTCTAGCACCCATTATCACAAGTCTAGTTACTGAGCATGGAGCTAGATGGTGATGTGTAGAATGTCCTGCAGTATACAGTATTTATTTTTCAGTATTCTTTTAGGGTTCCGTAGTCCTAACAAAGACCCCTTATAGAGTCGCAATGTCGTCCGTGCACCTGTCCGCCGCTTTTGATATATCGCTCTTCCTTGCACTCGAAACTCGTGAGCAAAGTTCATTTGTAAGTACTAAGCAACTAAGCGAGCGATTAACTTAGATATAGATCACATGGAAAGTTTTAGAAGCTTAAGTATCTAGATTAGATTAATTTAATTAGGTCAGTACTAAGTACTAAACTTAAGTAAGGTGGTGTTTTTATTTTTTAATTTTTTTACCAAATATAGTGTCGTAACTTTGTCAAAATTTAAGTTGACTTAAATTATTCGAAATTTGAGTTGAAATAGAATTGAATTTACAATTACCCGTTAAATACATTTAGCTAGAATTTAGCTAATTTTTTTAAGCATAATATCATGCAAGCTACCCCGTTTTAGGCTCTACATTGACTGTCAGTCAATCTTCTTCCTCTCGTATAGTGGTGTGGCTCACCTATTGTTAGAGTTTTCAGATCGCCTTAAGGCCTCTAACTTGACCTAACGACTGCTACTAGAAGTAGCAACCGGGACTAACGGCTTTACGTGCCTTCCGAAGCACGGAGCTCACGAAAATACATTTTGGCCACACTACTAATTGGTCACCCATCGAAGTAATGACCGCGCCAAGCGTCGCTTAACCCGCACGACCGTAAATGATCAGCAAGCTTTCTCTCCCAATCTATTAAGTAGTTACACCCTATACTTCTAAAATACCCAATCTTATTGCTTTGAAAATAAGAATAAGGCTCATAAATTTTGCGGTCTCAAGATACCGGTGAAACCACTACCGTTTCTAATCATTCAGACATCCACATTAACTCTGAAAATTACACAATTTAATTTCTTCTCATAATAAAATCTTTTTATAAAATTAGTAGTTTTAGCTTCGGGTGACAAAAGGACTGGCTCCTACGGATAGCGGATAAGCATCGCCATCCAACGAGGTAACGCAGTCAGCCTTTTGTGCACCCTTCCTAGATACCATTTAGATTTTTAATTAAATGTAAGTAGTTAGATTACTTAATTGTTGTAAATATTTTTTAAGTTTTAAATAAAATAATATTAAAATTGAATTAAATTAATTTCCATGTAGTAAAATACGAAAAACTATTATTCGGTTTGTTAAATTTTCTATTATTTAAGAAACCTTTATGCAACTTTTAACGGTTAATTCTATCTTTTGTTTGTTTCTCGTTTGCTTTTTTCTTAAATAAATCTTTTATTTTTTTATATCTTGGAATCACCTAGCAATAAAAGGCTTCACTATTTTTAGAGCCTATATCACTAAAAACTGATACACATCACTGTCACTACACTAACCTGCGAGCAGCAATAATCCGTACACTATGGTCCTCATTGTGTCGCCCTACACGTTGTTAGACTGAGCACACAATAACAGATCTCTGATGTCGGAACGAATACTTAAATATTTTCTTATCGGATTACAATCGGTAGTCTAGTATGAAATCCGATAATGTCAAGAGTGATTTTTATTTTCTCACATTTTTTTAAACGTGCATAGCAGTAGGCGGTATGGACCTCATCCGTTTTTTTTAAAGGTTTTTGGTAGGTTTTGCAACTTTGGTAAGTCCATAATTTTTTTGGACTATAGTTTGTATTTTTTCTGGTTGTTTTTCGGTTGGTCATTTTAAATGTTTTGCCATGCCTCCGCCAGGTCGTGGCAGATTGGGTAGACCCAAGAAGTGCTGGCTTAACATCATAAAGGGAGATATCTATGGGTGACATGCGTGCAAATGGCCAAACAAAACAAGATGCCGAAGATCGTGCGAAGTAGAGACGTAAAACATCGCTCAGACGATTATGATGATGATGATAATTTTTCTGGTGGGAAATCTCTATTCCTGGACATTTTTATAATTGGACGATTCTTCTTAATTTTCTTACAGTGAAGGAAATTATCTATCGTGAGGAAATTGGCGTGACGTTTAAGAACAATGATTGGATAGCATTGAAACTTCAACAATCCAGAGTAAGCATCCGTGGCGTCTGATTACCTAATGCCTTTCACCCCTACTTTTGGAGGAAGGCCCTGGCAGTAGAGCGTATTTGAACTAACTTATATGTACCTTCAATTTTGATTACAGCGTCATGCTTCTTACAATTATGGATTTTTTTTCTGAAATATTATTAAAAATCATTTTCTTTTTTTTATGTATTTCTCAAATAATCGCTCGATTCTTTTATGATTTACAAAATATTAATTTATTAATTTGTTTTCTGGATTAAATCCAAGGATTTCTACCATAATCTGTCCTTAATATTTCCATAATCTAATCTTAGGTGTTGTTAAGAAATAATGTTAGTTTTATCTTCGTATTATATAAGATATCTACTTCAACTGCATAGTAACATAGTACAGCCAATACTCCAAGGTACTGCGTCAATCGACCTCCATCGTTTTGGATTAAAGAGATCTATTTACTTTACTTAGCCTATTTATTTGAGCACTAGTGGAACTCTACTTAGCCTATTTATTTGAGCACTAGTGGAACTCTACTTAGCCTATTTATTTGAGCACTAGTGGAACTCTACTTAGCCTATTTATTTGAGCACTAGTGGAACTCTACTTAGCCTATTTATTTGAGCACTAGTGGAACTCTACTTAGCCTATTTATTTGAGCACTAGTGGAACTCTACTTAGCCTATTTATTTGAGCACTAGTGGAACTCTACTTAGCCTATTTATTTGAGCACTAGTGGAACTCTACTTAGCCTATTTATTTGAGCACTAGTGGAACTCTACTTAGCCTATTTATTTGAGCACTAGTGGAACTCTACTTAGCCTATTTATTTGAGCACTAGTAACGTGGGATCATCGGGATAAAAGTAGCCTATAACACACCCAATGAATCAATGTATCCTCATATCAAGTTTCATTAAAATCGGTCCAGTAGTTTCGGAGCCTTTTCAATTCAAATAAACAAACCTATACCTATAAGTATAGATCTCTAATGATGTATAACTTTAGGCTTTCAACCGCGATTTCATCTGAGTTAAATTATATAAAATTCTTTCTTTGACTATCTCTCTACCAAACTTTTTGACCGCTCCGTGACTTGAGCTGTGCGTTGATATTTAAGACAGTCAGTCAGTACTTTTAATTATATATTTATACTAGCTTTCGCCCGCGTCTTCGTCCGCATAGGGTTTGAATTTTCCAAAATTCTTTTTTATAGGATCTCTACGTCATACAAAGAACCTAATTTCCGGTCTCTACGATCAGCGGTTAAGGATGTGCGTTGATCCATTAGTCAGTCAGGACAAAGCATTTTATATGTACTTATAGACATAACTAGCTCCGCACCCAGTTTCACCTGTGTCAAACACAGAATACATAATAGTTACTATGAACTACAGACTTTATCACCCCTTTTTACCGCTTTAGCATAGCCCTTTAGAGATCGTATTTCCAAAAACCCTTTAGTACTCCCTTACGCTTACCTTAAGGGCAGGTGCTAATAAAGTTACCAAAATCGACCTTTGTTTTAAGCAACTCTAAGTAATCAAATACTCTTTTTTTGTTATTTGGATATAAACGGATATTGTAGTTTAATAACCATATTTTTGTTTATTGTGGTTGAAAACATGATATGAACAACTTCGTTCGATAAAAAAAATGTTAGAAAACAGAGAATTATTAGATCGTTTATCGGGTTTTATTCAAAAATAATTAACGTTTGTTTCTAAAAATGAATCAAATGATAGGTTTTGACCTCTAGGAACTATATTTGTGGATAATAATGATAAAATGTTTTGCATATCGTTCGAATATAACAGTTAGCACGCAGCACGCTACGTCTTTGAGAGCGAGGGCTAAGGTAATGTGAATACCTACACACGGTACTGGAAGAGCGCCTTAACCCCCATGCGGATTTTCAGATTCGTAGCTCTTGTAGGTTCAGAAAAGAGTTTTTTCTCTTTTATAAGTAGGTATCCTAGATTTATTATTTTTACCTTTGTTATAAGTATATGTCTGACAAATTATTATAATATCCCTAAAGTGCCTCTGAAAATATACCTACGTACATCCTACTAATATTATATAAATGTGAAAGTTTGTGTGTGTGTGTGTGTGTGTATGTTTGTTACTCCTTCAAGCAAAAACTACTGGACCGATTGCGATGAAACTCGGTATATAGGTAGCTAGAGACCCAGATTAACACATAGGCTACTTTTTATACCGATATTCCCACGGGATTGGAACTTACGCGGGTGAAACCGCGGGGCGCAGTTAGTAACAAAATATACCTACGTAGGTACGAGTACATAATGATTTGCTTATTTATCGTGAAATTAAAATGCGTCTTTCGTCATTATCATAAGCCTATACGTTTTCTTTATCTATGGATAATTGCATTAAACCTTGACAAATTCATTAGAATTCCTTTAAATTAAAAGTTGTATAGTTTTTTAAATAAAAAAATGGCTAATTGGCTTTTTATTTAAAAACTAGCTGCGCCCCGCGTAACTCCATATCCCGTGGGAATATCAAAATAAAAAATAGCCTAGAGGCTTCCTTGATTAATGGACTGTCCAACACAAAATTTTTTTCAATTCGAACTAGTAGTTCCAGAGATTAGCACGTTCAAACAAACAAACTCTTCAGCTTTATAATTATTAGTATAGATAAGGAGGTACGAAATAGAGAGTGAGAGGAATACACAGAATGATTTTTTTACATGAGCCTTCAGAGCTATAGGTGTCCTAAACCATAGGAGATAGCGAAAAATGCTAAAAGGAGTTGCCCAATTTTGACAAAAACTAAAAGTGCATCTTTAGATTTTTGAAAAAGTCATTATCCTAGCCAGGATTCGAACCTGTTAATTATCCAAAAAATATTTCTCCTATATTTTTGTACTAATCGATAGTGTTGCTGATAGAGATCAATTCCTGGAAACAAACATAATGTAGCAAATTAAAGAAAATAGCTCTATTTTGTAGTATTCTGCATATTTGTCGAAAATTTTTTTTCCTAAAAAAGTTCATTGCTCTCACCTTAGTCGACTGTGTTTAGAGGAAAGAACTTGTCAATATATCGTACTACCTGCGCCCCGCGGTTCCATCCGCGTAAGTCTCAATCCTATGGAAATCTGTAGTATCTATACTAATATTATAAAGCTAAAGAGTTTGTTTGTTTGAACGCGCTAATCTCAAGAACTACTGGTTCGTATTGATAAATTATTTTTTGTGTTGGATACTCCATTCATCGAGGAAGGCTACTTTTTATTTTGATGTCCCTATATGGATCGGGAGTTACGCTGGTGAAACCTATCCAGCACAAAAATATTTTTTTAATTCGAACCAGTAGTTCCTGAGATTAGCGCGTTCAAACAAACAAACAAACTCTTCAGCTTTATAATATTAGTATAGATTTAACCAAATTTCTTTAACAATGTAGGTTAAACCTAATAACCGGATTAAGCCAGTTTGAGAAGCCTTTTCATATTTAAAGCGAAATTAATTAGCCTTGTAATTGAATGGTTTACGTAAGTAGACCTCACACAGATCCTCGGTGATACGAGGGTGACCATAATATTGTTGTTTTAACTGATCTCGAGTAATATTCCCCGTTTATTTGGGAATCTTTGAGTCACGAGCGTATGGGTGTGTTTTTGGAAAGCGTGATACATCTTAGACCGCATCGTCACTTACCATCGTGTGAAATAGTGGTCAAACGCTGACCTATCTATCTATATATATAAAAATGAATTGCTGTTCGTTAGTCTCACTAAAACTCGAGAACGGCTGAACGGATTTATCTTATCTTAGTCTTGAAATGTTCGTGGCGGTTTAGGGAAGGTTTAAAAGGCGAGAAAAAATCGAATAATTTCCGGGAAAACCCTAAAAACAGCCCTTTTCTATTTCCCATACAAACGTTTTCTAGAGTCAATTCCTACGGGATCGGGACTTACGCGGGTGAAACCGCGGGGCGCAGCTAGTCTGTATATATAAAAATCTTGTGTCACGATGTATGTTGCCATTAAACTCCAAAACTACTGAACCGATTTCAATTTAATTTCACATGTACCCGTATTTTGGTCTAACTTACTGGATAGGATAGTTATCATCTCAATTATTCGCTTATGTCGTGAATGTAAACGAATAAAATGTTTCAATGAATGGTTTCTTAAGCAAGTGTTTATTCATCATATCAGCCCCAGGACGTCCACTGCTGAACATAGGCCTCCCCCAAAGACTTCCAGAGCTATCGGTCGCATGTTCTCTGGGTCCAACGACTTCCCGCGACCTTAATTGTTTACTGTTTAGTTTTATGAAGTTCTCATAGATGGCGGTGTACGTTGATTCATCGATAAAATTCTTGAATATTGTTTGACATCTGGTTGCAAATACACCCAATAGATGGCGCCATGTTCGGGACTTACGTGGGCGAAATCGCGGGGCGCAGCTAGTTTATTATAAATATGGATATAGAGGCAACTCTAACGACAAAGTAGTTTGTAAGAGACGTCTTTGTTTATCTGTTGTCACAAGACAGAAAGGAATCATATGATGACGCTTAAATCAATTATACGAATTAGGTGTAGGTACATATTGTAGGCTGGTGACTGCTGTAGGTAGTGCCGCGTGGCATGGGTCTAGCATTGGTAGCACCCGAGGCGAATATTGTAAGTGTCACCCCAAAACTTAAATTAAAATAACTTTTTAGGTGAAAGAACTTGTATTTCTACTATTCTTTGCCTCAAAAGCTTATTAACCCATACTATTTTCTTGATTCCTCATGAAAGTTACTTGGAAATTACAAGTTTACCTATCTTCGACGCTAGGTAGGTTTTCTTACTATTTTACAAGTAAATTTAGAAAAATCTTATGACTTCCGGTAAAAAATTAACTCGACTAAGGTCTAATACTACAATAAAAAATTAAAAATGCACTATGGTTAGGTACTTTTTACTTGTAATTGAGAAAAAATATTTTTTAAATGTATCCAATGTTGCCATTTTTTTCATCAATGTTACCATCGTAAGATAGAATAGAATAGAATATAATTTAATCGAACAAACACACGACAAAGTATAGATACAAATAAGAAACAGTAAGAGATAGTTACAAATAAAAGAAATTACAAAAAACAGACATTAAAAATAAAAAGTATCTGAGAAGTCGTGTGTTGCCCGAATGGGTAAAGCCTCAGCATATGCTGCAGATACGCAGGCGCATCTGCAGCGCTGGTCTTCCGGCCGCACCCTGTGGGTGACTTTTCCGCTCCCAAGAAACGGCTTGGTCACCAAGAGAATATAAATAAATATACTAAGTATAATAAATATATTGCTAGTTATCTATAAATATAAATATAACAATATTGATAGTTTCTAAAAATATAAATAAATATTTAAAAAAATGGTGTAAAAAAAAAGTATAATAAATAGATAGTAAACTTGTAACTTGTACTTTTGTGAAAGGGGGTGTGGGCCGCCCCCGCCGCCCCCCCCTAGCTACGCCACTGCCCAGATATACTGTTCTTTCAGCTAAGCCGTATATCCAGAGAAAAGAATTCGTCAATACGTCTGTATCCAACTTAGCCACAAGTTTCATCATGATGTTTTCATCTTCGTGGTAATCGAAGTTAATTTGACGACCCAGTTGGCACAATGGTCACCATGCCGGACTGCCAAACACAGGGTTGCAGGTTCGATTCCCGTCTCAGGCAAGTATTTATGCTTAGATGTTTGTCTGTGGTCTGGTTGTTTCTATATATTATAAGTATATATTTACAAAAGAAAAGTATATAAGTAGTATATCCGTTGTCTCGAACCCATAACACAAGTCTAGCTACTTAGCTTGTGGCTAGATGGCGATGTGTGGAATGTCCTGCAATATTTATTTATTTATTTATTAATTACAAAAGATACAGTCTGGTGACAAACAGACGGCCAGACGGACCGACAGCGAAATCTTAGTAATAGGGTCCTGTTTTTGCCCTTTGGATACGCAACCCATAAACAATTTAAATTATTTCATGCCACCAAAATATAAGTTTCCTCTTTTTACTTTACTACAATTTATTCAGAAGAAACTTTGCTAAATCCCTGTGATCATGGATAACCTAAATTCATCCACATGAATAGGCAATCCAAGCATGCGTGCTCACAGACGCGTTCATTTAGAAAACTATTTTGCTCAGTAGGCCATATGGCTTTTGCCATCCCCACAGCCGAAGATAGACTACCGACGTTTAATCGGCTGATTTAACTCGATTCACTCGTATTTTCTTGGTTTTCGAATCGGCCGATAGAATAACTTGTCGTCTGCTTTCGCCTTTGCCTTCTGAGGGGGGAAAGTAGGTTTTTACATCAGCAAAAACTATCAAAATTGGAACAATCGACTGTTTTTGGATTGCAGTATTTCTATAATTTATTTTGGATATTATTATATAAGTTACGTTTATTTATAATATATGACGTAAACACAATTTTACAATCTACCTATTT
Organism: Idaea straminata; assembly: GCA_951213275.1. NCBI lineage: Eukaryota > Metazoa > Arthropoda > Insecta > Lepidoptera > Geometridae > Idaea > Idaea straminata. Next base: position 4,863,490 of record OX577862.1, read on the forward strand.
TGATTTGTAAATTTTATGTTAAAAATATTAATATGCGTAATATTAGAAGCGAAGCTAAATGAAATCAAGTGTGTAAAGGGTGTTTTAAGGGGTTGAATAAAATTGATTTAATTTACACAATACACAAACAATATATAAAAAAAAAAAAATTTCAGGACATTCTACACAGCGCCATCTAGCCCCAAGCTAAGTAACTAGACTTGTGTTATGGGTGCTAGACAAATCATATACTACTTATATAATTTTCTTTTGTAAATATATACTTATAATACATAGAAACAACCAGACCACAGACAAATATCTAAGCATAAATACTTGTCTGAGACGGGAATCAAACCCGCAACCCAATGTTTGGCAGTGACCATTGTGCCAACTGGGTCGTCCCAATATCAATTGTCATTAAATAAAAGGGTTGAAAGTTTTTTTTTGTGTTTTTTTTATTTTAATATGATTTTTGATATTATGATTGTTTACGCTGGCTTGGGTAGCCTAAATAAGGTTGATTTTCCTTCACTTTTTGCAATATTTATCATCAGCGCTGTATTTAATAAGTACATAACGAATTAAACTTTATCTTTCAATTCGTCAGTCGACTCTTTTATATCCGGGTAAACTTTATCTTTCAAGTCGTCAGTCGACTCTTTTATATCCGGGTAAACTTTATCTTTCAAGTCGTCAGTCGACTCTTTTATATCCAGGTAAACTTTATCTTTTTAACGTCAGTCTACTCTTTTATATCCGGGTAAACTTTATCTTTCAAGTAGTCATTCAACTCTTTTATATCCGGGTAAACTTTATCTTTCAAGTCGTCATTCGACTCTTTAATATCCGTGTAAACTTTATCTTTCAAGTCGTCATTCAACTCTTTTATATCCGGGTAAACTTTATCTTTCAAGTCGTCAGTCGACTCTTTTATATCCGGGTAAACTTTATCTTTCAAGTCGTCAGTCGACTCTTTTATATCCGGGTAAACTTTATCTTTCAAGTCGTCAGTCGACTCTTTTATATCCGGGTAGACTAGCCAAATCACATAAGTGCTGGAGGTACCTCCAGAGAAATCTTGTGGGCCCAATCACACAGGTCCAAAACGCGAATATACTTTACCTTCAACAAATCCAAAAGTGCCGTGTGTTTCTGACATCTTGTCCCACATCTAGGTAATTCAATTCAGGATCTTTATACTTAAGTAGTTGTATCTAGAGATAAATGGATTTGGTATAAGCTAAGCTTTAATTAAATGGTATTCTCTTTCGGAATATGAGTACGAAAGATATCATGATGTATGCCCGCGATTTAGTCTGCTCTTTTATTTGCAAGTTCCAAAATACCTACCTTCCTTTTTTGGTAAATACTGAGGAATAACATTTTTTTCTCATTTATACAAGTAGTATACAATTATTTGCAATAAATGTTTTGTATTTTATTAAACTTAAACTTGTTTTAATGCATTCCTATCTCATCTCGTCTTCTATCTATTTTTGCCTCCCTATCTTTAATACCACATATATTCAATATGTTTGCGAGGTTATTAACAATTTTACGATCATATACTTACTATAATTCTACTTTAACGTGGCAAACAAGTTGCGGGCAACATGTCCTTTCGCCTTTTCTCTCAACTAAGAAGAAATGTGTAAACGACCGTGGAATACACAATGTGCATTCGGCATGTGAACAAAGATACAAGATAAAATCAACTTTATTGTTTTAAATTTATGAATGGTATTCGTTTAACGGTTAGTTTAAAAAATGTAACGTTTTATAGTTAAGTTGAGCGTACCGGCGAGACATTCACATGATCAGCTTAGTTTTGTTAGTAACTCTCCAACCTTCACGGGAGGAGGACGTTTTTGTTGTCCGGCGCAACATTATTATCAGTTATTCTAAAAACAAAACATTTGCATCCCTTGTGTAAACTAAACTAAGTGTTATCCAACATTGTGTTTATTGAAGTGTGAGTTTCCTACGTGTTTTGGAGTAAACTTAACTTAATGTCTAGTGTAAGTGCCAACTTTATATTGATTTTTTTTTCTTTAACACATGGATGGACAACTTTCGTTACTTAGTTATTTTATTGATTCTTTATCCTTTCGAAGATTGATTATTATAAAGTTTAATCAAGACATTGATATTAGGTGATGAGAAAGCGTGAGTTTGCTATTCCGTTATTATTTTATCATTTTAAACTTGTCTGACGGCTAGACGATGGCTTTTATATCTACATATGTATTTTATAATAAACTCAATATTTGCATTCTATGATTATAAAATGGAGACGTAAACAATAATGTTTGGGAAACTTTAATCCGGTTTAAATGTCAGTTACGCTATCATACTTTGAATGATTCCAAAACCAATGATAACATTGTTAAGACTCAGTTATTTCTTAACCACAAATCTAAACATTTTTTTCTAGATTAATCTTAACGGTGACAAAGTCATAATTTGCATAACGTTGGATATGATAATAAGGTACAGTCGGCTGCAAAATTGCAGACCCACCGTAGAGCTCCAATACGGCTGTTATAAAAATGGTTTCAACACAAGCAAGATTCTAGGCACCTGCTTTAGTTGAAGTCTAAAGTCTTCTAACTCATCAATAATTCAAACAAAAATTATTAGAATGCAAACATGCCAATAATAGTAATTTTAGAACTCTACCGGAGGCTGCAATTATGCAGCCGACTGTACATAAATGTTATTATAAAACATACCATGTTATGTTTAATTAATATCATCTAAGACATTTATTTTATAACTAGCTGCGCCCCGCGGTTTCACCCGCGTTTGTCCCGATCCCGTGGGAATATCGGTTATTCGATTTTTTCTCGCCTTTTAAACCTTCCCTATACCTCCACGAACATTTCAAGACTAAAATAAGATAAATCTGTTCAGCCGTTCTCGAGTTTTAGTGAGACTAACGAACAGCAATTCATTTTTATATATATAGATTAATCCTTACTATACATACCTATTATGTTTGAAAACAACGGACTTTTAAAGTTTCATCGTTCATCTCTTGAATGTTACTGCTTTGTTAGACATTGTTATTAAGATATTGCATAGCTTTTATCGCGGGCTTTGAGCGCGGCGACCGAATCAAGAAATTCCGTAACGAAAATAAAACCTAACAACCCCACTCCGCCTACCATGTAGCTCGACCGAGCGTTTTTTTTAATATTTTAATCTCATTTTTGATTACCTGAAAAATGGTACATCAATATCAGTTCGGTAGATGAAAAGAACGACTTCTTCTTTTGTCAGAAGTGAATTATCAAAGGTGACGAATTTGGCCATAAGTTGAATATAGACTAGAAGAGACTAGAACATTTACTAGTAACAGAACATCGAACTGTTCGTACTTGAACGCACCCTATTATATTATTTTTTATCTATGGCCACGTCTCTCGTCTATGAAGACGCTTCGGGCAATATGTCTATGATGGCGAAAAAAGCAAAGTTATTCTAATAATTCGATGTATTTAAATATAGTGAAACAATACATAAAACGAACATGCGTTGTTTTCAAATTTACTCGAACCACACTTGGAACATTTGTCTTGCATTTGCCTGTATTGTAACATTCGTAAAAACGTTATATTAGATTGAAATGCAGGAAATGCGCTGGTCTATACTCAACGAAAACTCCTCAGCTAAACAGCTAGAGGAGCACACGAAGCAGGCCATCAGGTGCTCCATTATTTGCTCAGTCTTCCCACAAATATTTTGAGTGTTTCCCTGAAACACCACTTCACCATGCTCGTCTTGCTGCGGCCTGAACTCAAAAGCCGTTCAGACTCTCACTGCAGGTCAGCACCGGCTTCAGCGAGATGGATAAGGTCCGGAAGGGAAATATTTGAACTACTGAACCAGTATTTTTACAAACCTCTTTAAACTCACACGATCATCACACGATTCATGTTCTTAATTAAAAAAAAATGGTTGTCTGTAAAGTCGGTTTACGGACGATAATTTTACGTGATAACATCATAAGAAAACATTGATGAAATAGAACGTTGCTATAGTTACTTATCATGTCAACAGAACCTGACACATTACCATTTTGCATACTTCAATACGTTGCTATGTTTATCTTGTCAATAATAGAACGTGAGCGATGACGTCACACTTTTTTGTGAGTGCATTCCTATTTAAAAGACGTTTTCACATCAAAAAACAGATCGCGACACTGACTACTCGCAACCACGGCAATTGTAACTCCACCTTAACGTCAAAGCAATTTCCAAAATAATTTTCCAAATCGCTATTTCGACACATTTTAACAAAAATAATGAATCATTAAACGTTTCTTGTAGAAGTAGGTTATCGAAATGAGGCCTAGTAATCAATACCTTTACCGGATTCACTCGGCATTGTAATAAATTAGAAACATACCTATAACTACCTACTATCAATGGAAAAGCAAAGAAACAACATACCAGCGCATAAATTCAAGTTTTATTTGAATAAAATAGTGAATAGACACGGCGTTTTTATATTATTATGTCCGTGACTGTGGTCACTAACTGTGGTTACTGCGGTCTGTTTGTAATATGTTTCTATGATATTCTAGTAGAAAGAACGCAAATATCTAAATACAAACTGTGTGCCTTGTGCGGATTTAATTCCCGCCTCAATTATACTGAAATTGTAAAGATAAAGTATTTTTTTGTTTGTAACGATAACTGTATGTCACTTTGATTGATTTCGAGCGCTCGATTTCTACTGATAATTGTTCGACATCGGAAATTCGCTATTTTTAACTCGTAAACTAAGATTTGTCCTTGTTTTTAAAACGATTGATTCGAAACATCAATAGTACATTGTTACCCTAGGTGTGAAAGTCACTCATTGAGTCCCGAGACGGAGCTAATAGTTCGAGGGACTTAATGAGTCTTTTACCCGAGGTAAACACTGTGCTTTTCATTACGAATAATACATAAAATTCTTCATAATAACGAGAGTGAATGAGAGACTCCACACTACCTCTGGCAGTATGCATGAGCCGTGTGAAGCCATAATTGTTATTCTTTGGTGTTATCTAAAGCAAGGAGGTTAGGTTTTTGAAGTTCCTAATGCGTAATGATACTGATACTGGCTACAAGCACATTGCACAAGCCGCGCGAAGCCATAATTTGACATGACAGCTGTCAGTGAAAGCGATTTTCCCTAGGGCTGAAAGTTTTTCTTTCTACACGCTCTTCAGGCATCTTTAGACCTACTTTCGGAGTATGAGTAATGAAAAAACTTTTAAACTCATATTTGTATATTCATAGTAATTATTTTCCCGGGTCTTAATCGTGTGTTTTATTTTTATTTCTCTTACCTCTCTTTCTCTCTTCTAGTTTTCTACTCGTCGCCGACAGGCGAGTGGTAGAATTAACGTTAAACGGATAATTTAATGCAAAATATAACTTGACACTGGCTAAATGCACAAGCCGTGCGAAGCCATAATTAATAAAAAAACGTTAAACGTCACGTCAAACAATCAATTAAACGTCAATCAAAACGATCTTGGCGTCTTTGGTGTCATGGAAGTCATTACTTGTAGGTGTAAACGACGAAGCTAAGTCACACGAGCGATTCAAAAATCGAGCTCCTCCACTCACCCCATAGGATAAAATATGCTCTTAGGGTGATCAAATCTACTAAAGAGCCTGGATGTCCGAAACATGAAACTTGGTATGAGGATACCTATGTTAGGTATAGGTTTTGGGTCGAAAACCTATATTGTAGTTAGAATAAAGGAAAAATTTCAAAAAATTAAAAAAATGTAAATTAATTGGTGTCCCCATACATACATAGCTAAACCAATTTAATTTGACCCTTACATTGTATGGGCGCCCAAACGAAAAAGGGATCAAGTTAAATTGGTACCATACCACGGCAAGGGTAGAGAAAGAGAGTTAAAACTAATGTATCGAACCCTCGGCGCGCGAGTACGACTAGCACTGGTTTTTTTATTTTCCTGATATTCCCACGGGATTGGGAGTTACGAGGGTTAAACCACGCAGCATCGCTAGTATACATTATGTATAGATATTTGTAAATATTCTATTTTGTCGTCTGACCATCATAAATCAAGTCTAGTTGCTTATCTTAGGGGTAGATGGCGCTATGTGAAATGTCTTGCAAAATTTCTTATTTCATAAAAAGCAAAAATAGTAATTTTGCTGCTGACTGTAGATACCCTAATCTTCATTCAGCAGCAAAAACTGCTGACACATCATAAAATACTGTAGATGTGTCAGCAATTTTGAACTGCTGTTATTAGACTTTTAGGTATTTGTGGTACAATGACTGTTAATTGTTTTGAAATCTTAAATTGTGTCAGCTACTTTTGCCACCGATTGTACCCACATATGACTTTGAGTCAACCTTAGCCTCGTTCTACATAACTACGACTCATGATAGGACGAATTTTAGGGTAACATCAATAAATAAGATTTTTTTAACCCTTGAACAGAATAGAATATAATTCATTTATTGTGAAACTGTGTACATGATCCAATGATAATACTTAAAATAGTCACAACAGTTCACCACACTGGGCATACAAGATTAAAATTATTAATAAAATTGCAAATATTAGATTCAGCACATATTTTCAAAATGCATTCTCAATATCATTATAATGCAGATTAATAGCATTTGACTAACCCACGACGCAGAAATTGACATTGCTCTTACGGTGAAGGAAAACATCGTGATGAAACCCAAGGCTTAGTTGGCTCCAGAAGTATTGACAAGTTCTCTCCTCTGGACATGGTCGACTAAGCTGAGAGGGTAGTAGGTGCTGGGCAAGCCTACTCCATCCTCACGCAAAAAGGACCCAATTAAAAAGGGTCCAATGGCGGAAAACAGCCTCTATACAAGTACAACCTACGACGCAGAAAGAAAGGTGTTTTAAGTTTGACGAGTCTGTCTGTGTGTGTATGTGTCTGTCTGTGGCATCGTAGCTCCCGACAGATGAATCGATTTTGTTTTTTATTTGAAATTGTTAAATTAATCGGGAGTGTTTCCTAACTATGTTTTCTTAGCTACGTTGTTATGCTATTTTCCTTATCTTTTAATTTGTTTGACAAATAACTTTTTAACCTTGGATTGAATGAATGAATACCTATTGAATGAAGATTAACCGACAATCGCAGTTTAGAATTTTTAAACAAGTATGATTAATTTTACTATTAAAGTATAACGGAAGATTTACCATTTTATCCGTTAAAGTGCTCCAGAGTCTTTGGTACCACCACCAGGAAGGTACCATTGTTTTCCATTGTTTTAATTGCATATTTTTATTTTATTTCTTGCGGTAAGAGAAATAAAAATTAAAAAGAGAAAAAAGAGAGTCTTAATTGCGTATTTTTATTTATCTTGCCTCAAGAAATAAAAAAGAGAAGGAGAGGTAAGTCTCTTAATCGCATATTTTTATTTTATTTCCTGCGGTAACATAAATAAAAATAAAAAAGAAAAAAAAAAGAGTCCTTATCGCGTATTTTTATTTCTCTTGCCTCAAGAAATAAAAAAGAGAAAGAGAGGTAAGAGTTTTAATCGCGTATTTATATTTTTATATTTACTCTTATGAGGAATAGTAGAAATAAAAATAGAAAAAAATTAGAGAAAGAGTGGTAAAAGAAATAAAAGTAAAAGGAAAATAATTACTATAAATATACAAATCGTGTGAGTTTAGAAGTTTATGATGTTTCAAATCAGTCGTTTTAAAAACAAGGACAAATTGTAGTTCAAACCGATAGCTGTGAGATATACTTCGAAAAAGCAACGGTATCGGATGATGTCACTGAAATTATCATGACTTGCTAACCATTAGTAACTAAACCACAAACGGTACAGAACGTTAAAACATGATTTTGTGTCTGCTTATTCTTGTTACTTTGAAATATCTAGGTGGACAAACTTCAACGTCATCGTTTATTTTTCTGTAGAGCACCACAGAGAGTCGAAGAGACCAAAAATCTAGCTTTTATTTTGTTCCCGGCAAAAAATTATGCTCTGCGCAGCAGTAAGTTTTATGTTTGACGCAAAAATGACTAAAATGTCTAAAAATCGACAGTCACAATAACTCGATAGTCATCTTAGACTTAATTGATCATCATCATATCAGCCCATACACGTCCACTGCTGGACATAGGCCTCCTCCAAACGACGCCACAATCAGCGGTCCTGAGGCGCCTCTATCCACCGACTAGCGACTACCCACCACCGCTACAATGTCATCGGTCCACCGGGCAGCTGGTCTCCCAACACTCCGTTTCACGTTGCATCGCGGCTCGAGAACCTTTACTCTCCAGCGGTTGTCAGTAATGCGAGCTATATGACCTGCTCATTGCCACATTGTAATCTTAATAAATAAATATGAAATTCAAAGTCCTGACTGACTGACTTATATTATATCAAAGCACAGCTCAAAGTAGTGGTCGGATCTGGCTTAAAAAAATAAAAAAAAATAAAAAAATGATATGCAGATTCAGATTATGACGTAGACAATATAGAAGGATTTTTGGAAAATTTTACTCCTACGCGGTAATAATTATTAAAACATTTATTCCTATGATGTAACTCTGACATAATTTTGAACGACTAGATTTTTTTTGTAATTTACTTACTATCTAAGACCTACTAACTAAGGTACTTTTATTAGTATTTTTAATAATAAGTTACTTATTTATGTATGGTCGGCTGCATAATTGCAGACCCACCGTAGAGCTCCAAAACGGCTGTTTTATGAATGTTTTCAACACAAGCAAGATTCTAGACACCTAAAGCAGGTGAAGCTTAAAGTCTTCTAACTCATCAATTAATCAAACAAAAATTATTAGAATGAAAACATTCCAATAATAGTAATTTTTAAACTCTACCGAGGGCTGCAATTATGCAGCCGACCGCCTAATTATTAATAATTCTAATATACCTTAGTAGGTCTTAGGTAGGTATTTAAATACCTACTCAACTATTTGGTGTACATTTATAATAACCTCAGAATAATAACGTCCTTAGTTTTTACACTCGATATGTTAGTCACGACGGCGACTCGTCTTCCCTAGTTCAATGGCCAACGAGCAAAGTACGTACCTACCTGTACCATAATCACGAGTTGCTTACGCACTCAATTTGATAATATCTGTGGCGCGATGTTCGAACACCTGCCTAAAAGGTTGCGGGTCTTATTCCCGCCTCAAACAAATATTTATGTAAGTACAGATTTTTGTTTCTGGTCTGGGTGTCTGTAATCTGTTTTCTTAGGTGTATAAATGTATAAAATTTATAAGTAGGTATTGCGTAAAAATATAAGTACAAAGGTATTAGTAATTATACTTATAAGAAAGCAGTTGCGGGATATTACTGTTCTGTGCACCCTAACAATCAACTTTAGGAAATCCAAAGGCACACATCCTACCTTAGTTTTTAAGACGTTTCTATGTGGTTTTTGTACAAATGCATTAAACATCCAAATGAATAAAAAATTTGACTTTGACTTTAACATTTTTTCTTTGAAAAATTTGAGATCATAATATCTATAACTGCAATAGTCATGGCAGTTATAAGTTTTATGCAACAAAAATATTTGCTCTAGTGCCATTATCCAGGAAGAAAACAGTCGACTACGTTTGTATGGAGAGAGCGCCGGTACCCTTTTACCTTAAGCCATCTCGCGATTCACGCACTCAATTCTTTCTAGTCTTGAAGTCTCATAGTAGATACTCAATACGGTAAATGTTTGATCGAGTGCGTGAACAACTCGTGGTAAGACCTCAGGTACGTGTACAAGTCTTATTTTTGTACGAGTCTGACTCACGCTTAAATAATAACTTGCGAAATCTAAATGGAGCGAAGAGTCACATTCTGAGGTTATTGTGTAAAAATCGTATTTAGTAACGAATTGCAAAATGTGATATTTTACACGATTTCGCTTGCAAGCATTCTAATTAATTTGACTGGTTTATTGAATTAGTAATCGAGTGATTGATGAGTGATTGCTGTATGAATTCATTTTTTCAATTTTCATTGCAGGATAATCCACACATAGCTCCATCTAGTCCAAAGCTAAGCAACAAGGCTTGTGTTATGGAACACCCGATCGAATTCTTTTTACTTCGTATCCTTTACTAGCTCTGCCTTAAGTGCAGTCAGCATACATTTTTAGTTTTTTTAAATTACCTTAAGCGTACAATGTCCTTTACTTGCTTCGGACTGCGGCTTCGTCCACCATTTCACCCTCTTAGAGGTGGAATTTCTTAAATATTTTCTTAGTGCACAACTTTTTATAAAGAACAATCTCTCCGAATTTCATGTCTCTAGGACCTGCGGAGGACTTAGAATTTTATAATACGAGCAGCGCTCCGCGGTTTCACCCGCATAAGTCCCGATTCTGTGGGAATATCAAAATAAAAAATAGCCTAAAGCCTTCCTCGATAAATTGACTATCCAACACAAAAATATTTTTTCAATTCGAACCAGTAGTTCCTGAGATTAGCGCGTTCAAACAAACAAACTCTTCAGCTTCACAATATTAGTATAGACTAGCAGCGCTCCGCAGTTTCACCCGCGTAACTCCCGATCCCGTGGGAGTATCGTGATAATAAGTTGCCTATAGCCTTCCTCGATAAATGGACTATCCAACACAATAATAATTTTTCAATTCGAACCAGTACTTCCTGAGATTAGCGCGTTCAAACAAACAAACAAACAAACTCTTCAGCTTCACAATATAAGTATAGATTAAAGTTGCTGCCGCTGTCTAAACCATCTAGATTAAATAAAAATACCAATATAATAATATGCCGTACTGTCTTGTTTATTACAACTGTTGTAATCAGTCAATTAGTTCATCAACTGTGTTTATTTTCCTGATGTTAACGGTATTACGACACACATTGTTTATTGTTAGCTGTGTGACCGTATGTGCATTAATATTTCACTCGAATAAAGCTGATTTGCAAGAAATTAAGTTAAATCGTCGTGAATATGCAAGAATATATTATAATGTAACTGGATCTGCACTGAATTGACGACCCAGTTGGCACAATGGTCACCATGCCGGACTGCCAAACACAGGGTTGCGGGTTCGATTCCCGTCTCAGACAAGTATTTATGCTTAGATATTTGTCTGTGGTCTGGTTGTTTCTATGTATTATAAGTATATATTTAGAAAAAAAAAAAAGTATATAAGTAGTATATCCGTTATCTAGCACCCATAACACAAGTCTAGTTACTTAGCTTGGGGCTAGATGGCGATGTGTGGAATGTCCTGAAATATTTATTTATTTATTTAATTATTTCGTGTGAAAACGTCATATACGAAAGACAAAAGAAAATCTGTAATAGGTGCGCCTGGGCAAGGACTAAATTGTAGTAAAAAAATAACGAAGGAGACATTTTTTCTTTCTTATAAAACGTTCTGAGATTGCAAAATAGGGTTGTTCCCATCCGCAGCCTTTTGAATGCAACTAAAACTTTTTCATGCAAAATCAAATAAACAAAGTCTAGAGAACAAGGGTAAAATTGTGTGTTTTTGGGTGGAAAATAGTATTTTTTGGGTTGTTGTCTTAAGTGTCATCAAGCGCTTCTACTGACATATAAATCAACCCAAATATATATTTTCCCCAAAAAATCACTATTATACGTGTTCCCTAGACTTTGTTGATGTGTGTACCTAGTCACTACAACAATAAAACATAAAGTCACTTCCCGCTGTCTGTCCCTACGTATGCTTAGATCTTTAAAACTACGCAACAGATTTTGATGCGGTTTTTTTAAATAGTTATAGTAATTCAAGAGGAAGGTTTTGGTACACAAGACCAAACTACCACGCGTACTAAGTCGCGGGCAACAGCTAGTAATAGTATAATAAGCTTTGTGACGGGGCCTTTTACCAGCATGGTTAAATTAAATATTGAGTCAGTTCTATATTATACAAGCCGACCTAGACCCGCACTGTGATAATGCCACGGTTTTAAATTAGACCAGACGACACAATCGTCACTTTTACATAACAGAACACACTTTCATTATAAGCTTGCGAAAACTATAAATCACATTGCTGTCTAATAAAATTACTTAATTCAAAAGAGGATTTCTTTTAGTGGTAGTGTTAGGCAATTAGGCAAAATAACGTAGTAGTCGGAGATCCCTTTAAGGACGACCTTCATCGTACTGTTTAATGGATGAAAAGTATTTCATATCAAATTAAATAGGTCAATAAATAACGTGTAAATAAAGTTGGCAGCTAGAGAACAATTCATTTGATTCACAGAATTTCCTTAGGTTTGGCGACTGGTGCGGTGTCGAAAATCCATAGATATAAAACTGAAAATGTCATGCGAACGTATAAAATCCATAAAATCAAACTCACCAAAGATATTAAGCTCTGATCACTGGTCATGAGTCGTGTGAGGTCAGAGTTTACGTTTACAAAAGATTTATTGAGCTATATTTTAGAAAATGAAGTTTCAATTTTGTTTATTGTCCTACTTATCGGTTTTTAAACGAAAGCATGTCGTTATAGTGGGATTATTCTGCATTTTATAAATACACTAGCTGCGCCCCGCGGTTTCACCCGCGTAAGTCCCAATCCCGTGCAAATATCGGGATAAAAAGTAGCCTATATGTTAATCCAGGCCTCCAGCTATCTACATACCGAATTTCATTGCGATCAGTCCAGTAGTTTTTGCGTGAAGGAGTAACAAACACACACACACACACACAAACTTTCACATTTATAATATTAGTAGGATTATCTTAAGTATTTTTTGTCTTTGTAGTCAAATTAGTGAGACACATTTGCTTTATATAGATTATTTTACTAGTTATCCTAGCAAACGTAAAAAATAATGATTTTTTTTATGTTTTTCGATTCTCATACCTAACGAATATACACAAAAACTTCATACAAATCGGTCCAGCCGTTTAGGTGGAGTTTGGTAACTAACACACCGAGAATTTTATATATCGAGGGATAGTCTAGGATTTTGTAATCTTTACTCTAAATGCATTTTCATAGGTCAATTGTTAACATTTAACTCACTGCTCTACTCTAAATGTTAATGAGCAATACTAGATCAGTAGCGAAGGGTCAATACAATCCGATTCCTGTCGGCCTACCTTTATAGACCAAGATCTCCTAGACCTTCGTGATTTTTTATCTGAGAATTACTCAGCGCATGCCTCCAACACAGTTATGAACGATGTGCAATTATGAAGTTCAGACTATACTGGATTGGAGAGTTATCACTATCAGGTAGCAAAGCCAAGAATCGAACCTATTAATTTTGCACAAAAAAATCGCTAATCAATAATGTTGCTAATAGCGATAAATTCCTGGAAACCAACATAATATGGCAAATGAAAGGAAATATAGAAAGAAAAAGAAAGAAAGAAAGAAAAAGAAAGAAAGACAGAAAACATTTTTTGACAAGCACACGACACAAGACAATCAGAAAACTGGTGACAAGCATAAAAGAACTAACATAAAACAAAAGTATAAAATAAAAACGTAAAATAAATAGGTAGGAAATAAAAAGAAAAAAAAAGAAATAAGATCTTAGTAGCCGTGTGCCTCCAAAAAGGCAATGGCAATATCTCATTTTTATAATTATACCTACACCATTGTGGATCATCTTTCGGTGGTCTGGAAGGTGTTGAAACTGATGATGATGAAGATGTCTCCTTGACCGATTTCGGCCAAAGTGACTATTTCTGGCAACCTATGCAGAAGAAGATGATGAGCCTCGATGTTCAGCAGCTCGTCTATAGTGTGCTCTTTGAGTGACTGGCGTACCCGATTTTTGCAGGAAATGTTCTACCGCATATCGGGCACGTAAGCACACCATTTACAACTATTGAAACAGTCTAGCAATTAGCAACATTATCGATTTAAATTGGATCTTACCCTATAATAGTGATAATCCAAGATCAGCGATCCTTTCATTTCTCGATTCTCTAATAGTAGAGATAAAACATGGTACAAAACGATGCGTCCCGCAGTACTGCGGTTATTTCGGTCAAATATTAATAACTCTGCAGGTTAGCTTTCCGACCGCAACTGCAACATACATCAAACGCTATTACTGAGAACACAGACAATGAACGAAATTGGAACGTTAATACATAACAATTTATGGATTTGCGTTCCAATTTCACTAGATTATTGTGATATTAAACACCGTAACAAGAAAATAAACTATTGGTTTTTTAGATTGTCAATAAAGGAAATATGTTCTTTTCCCTATTTTTACGAAATATTTAGTTTTAAATACCTGCAGGTACCTTATTTTGTTTTATATAATCGTCCCCAGAGCGCTGACTAAGCAATAGAGGTGTAATTTTGAAAAACAATTACTTCGTAGATCATATTCGAATCAATTTGAAGACTCATTTCGCGTTAAGTCGTAACTATTTACATGACAATTGTAACAAGAAGGCCAATTCTCGTAAATTAAATTGCAATATCTTTTCGATTGCAAAATATAATCTTGAGAATAGCTGTCTTTGAGGGTATTTTGAGCTAGTTTTGTGGTATTTTTTTGTAATCGAAATTATATTACATTGATAAGAGCAGTGTTATTTACGTGAATTGGCCTTCAGGTATCCACGGCATAACTTACTCATGTGACAGCAGTTAGCATAAGTCACACAAAATTCAATAATATATTGGTTTACGTCAAGTACCCGTATACAAAACACTCTGCATACAAATTGTATTGATATCGAATGCATTGTAACGTTATGTTCTATATCCGCCTTGAATTATTCCACTTATAAATAAGGAAATGTCAATAAAGTTCGGAGAACTCGTAGCTAGTTACTCAATCACATTGATAGCTATTATACAATGTTTAGGACATTATAACTTTATACCTCAAAGGGAGGTTTTATTTGTTTATTATTTGTTTTTTATGTTCTCAGTGAGGAGTTATTTGTTTTACAATCCTCATTCATTTTTTTCTTAGATTTGGTAAAAAACTGATTTTAAGGGTATCTTTTGAAATCGAAATGCAATCGGAATGATATTGCAATGTAATTTAAACATTGCTAATAACGAGAATTAGTTTTCTGGATACAAAATATCACTACAAAAATATAAAACCTAAGGTTATAAAACAATTATATTTATGCACTAAAACCTAAAAAAATATATTTTTATTATTAATGGTCAAAATCCTCGCAGAGGATTAAAAGGTTATAATGTCATTTATTGATATACTTATTCAAAGAAATATAAAGCCAATAACATAATAGATTTACAGGCTTTTACAGTAGCAAACTCCTGTATGCACACTATTGCACACTCTGTTCAGTTGCTTATCTGTCCAATTGCGAATCTGTTCAGTTGCTTATCTGTCTATAAAAGTGAAATAGAAAAATATCTCTTTGTCTTACGTTGAATTGCACTTTGACGTATGTATTCAAAAGCAAATTGCTATTGTTAAAACTGTTAGAAAAGTATCAGTTTTTTCCCTCTATTCCGTTTAATGTAGATATCTTTGTTATCCTAATTTTCCCGTGCGATCTCCCACCAAGCAAGAGATCTGTAACCATGACAACGGGAACGGATACGCGTTATTTCTGTCGTCCCCTGGCGCAGTACATCGCATTCCATCAACCTATGTGTGCCGATGTTTCGACAGAGCCACATCGAGATTGGGTCAGCCAAGTTGCAAACTAAATTCGTACTAAGGTGCCTGCTGCTGGCGACTAATCTATCCTACCTAACAAAACTGACGGACACATAAACTGCATCAAAGTTCAGGTTTACTTTCAAATTAACCTTTACTAATATTATAAATATAAATATGCATTCCACACATCGCCATCTAGCCCCACGTTAAGTAACTAGACTTGTGTTATGGGTGCTAGGCAATGGATATACTGCATAAATACTTTTCTTTTGTATAAATATACTTATAATACATAAAAACAACCAGACCACAGACAAATATCTAAGCATAAATATTTGTCTGAGGCGGGAATCGAACCCGCAACCCTGTGTTTTGCAGTCCGACGTGGTAACCATTGTGCTAACTGGTCGTATTATAAAACTGAAGAGTTTGTTTGTTTGAACGAGCTTATCTCAGGAACTATGGGTTCGATTTGAAAAATTATTATTGTGTTGTGCATTTATCGAAGAAGGCTTCAAGCTATATAACATTACGCTGCCAATAGGAGCCAAAACATCAGTGAAAATTATTGCAAAAACGGGGATAATTATTCATATTGGAAGACTTCCGTTGCGTACGCTGCGTAATTTGATTGTTTGCATTGATAGGCTCCGCAACTTTTGGACCGATTTTGATGAAACTTGGTATTAGGGTACATTGATTCAATGACAGTAATATGGGCTACTTTTGTCCCGATATTCTCACGGGATCGGGAGTTACGCGGGTGAAACCGCGGAGTGCAGCTAGTTTTTTAATAAGTGGGCAAACTTAATCTTGTCGAGTTAAAAATCACTTTGACGACTTTGAAATTATACTAAAAATATTTATTTCAATGTCTTTTTGTACTATGATGCAGTTTATGTGTCCGTCAGTATATTAACCTCACCCACCCTTTCCATTTAAACCTATTTAGGTTTTTAAAAAAAACCTTAATATTAGTGACAAAATAATAAAAAAATACATGGTAGGCGGAGTGGGTGGTGTAAGGTTTTATTTTCGTTACGGAATTTCTTGATTCGGGCGCCGCGCTCAAAGTCCGTAATAAAAGCTGCAACAAATGATTTTTTTAAGATTGACAATAAAGCAAATATTTATCTTATGACCTGTTTTAAGTCGTTTTTCCTATTATTGTGAAATATTTAGTTTTTTTTTAAATTTAGGTGGCAGGTGGCCCTTTTTACCCGCAGCTACCTAAGTATATGTTACAGATAGATAAATAAACATTGTTTTTCGACATACTTACCTAGATAGATAGATAGGTAGAACGGTTTATTGTACAAAGATAAATTCCGACATCTATATTATTCTCGTGTTGCGGTGTTAGTTGCCAAACTCCGCATAAACGGCTGAACCGATTTGTATCATTTTTTTTGTGTATATTCGTTAGGTCTGAGAATCGAACAACATCTTTTTATTGTTTTTCCATTATATTTTATACCCATGGTAAAAAAACGTTTACAATTAAAATAATAAAAAATCAAGCTTAAATATAGAGTGCCAAAATATGTGTTTACAGCCGAAAGCGACTAGATCATATTTATAATTAATTTCCAAGTTAATTATTTTTCTTTTTTATTATTTTAAATTATCCCGTAATTGACCTGAGTTAACTCTAATTTCTTGATACGAACCGAGAATTGAAAATATATTGGTTTATTTAATTTTTTTACCGAATAGTTTACGACATTTAAAAAAATTGGACCGGAATAAAAAATTTACAAGCATTTCTTTGTACTTGAAATTATTTCAAAATAAACCCCCTTAGAAAAATATCCTTGCCCATTAACTTAACAGAAAAAAATATTACAATATTTCCACGGGATCGGGATTCGGGACTAACGTGCGTGTGAAACCGTATCACACACACTAGTCGTGAAGGGCTTAGTTATTGTGAATGTATTTTCTCACACTTTTGCTTCGCTACGCTATATTAATTGAATTGTTCTGTTATCTCTGTATGTCCCACGGTTTGACCTTAGTACTAGAGATGGTGCCAGATTTAAAAGAATAATTACAAAACGTAGTAATACGAGGTATTCATTGGGATTTCTTTTTTAACTGACTTTAACAATGGAGGCTTTCAATTTAAACACACATGTAGAGTCTGCAACATAATTGCAGATCCATTTGGATAAAAATTGATCAAGTCTCAAGCCCAGCGAACAACAGCTGCAAGACAACAAATTCTTCGTATCTAAGGACCATTGATTATAATTAGACGGTAGTTTAAGAGGAAAGGGTAAAGAAGGCTCTCTCCATACAAACGTAGTTGACTTTTTTATCCCTGGATAATGACACTAGAGCAAATATTTTTGTTGCATAGAACTTTTATCTGCCATGACGATGCCCCTATGTTTAGTTTTTTTTTTTGTTTTTAAAATCGTAATTTCTATGATAATTAGAAAATGAGAAACACCAAGACATAGGGGCGTAGTCATGGCAGTAATAGGTTTTATGCAACAAAAATATTTGTGCTAGTGTCATCCAGGGAGGAAACAGTCGACTACGTTTGTATGGAGAGAGCGCCGGTACCTTTTCACCGTAACAACATTCCATATTTTTGTAGAACTAATTGTCACCTCAGTCTGCCTGTGACCATGTGACCTGGAAAGGTCTCAAAACGTCAGGTTTTAACAAAAATGAAAACGAACGCGATTATATCCTTTAAATTACTTTCACGATCAAAACTAAATTAAAAGACAATCAAAACGGGAACAAAAGACGATACCTATGTAGGACCTAAGCCAATAAAATATCTGAACTTTACACCATCTGAACCTAGACTAGAGGTTCTCAAACTTATTTCGTCTGCCGCCCACTTTGAAAATCTATTCTTTTTAGCGCCTCCTCATTTTTTTAACTTTACGACAATGGCAATACTTTATTTAATTTCAGCGACTAGTGACATTAATTGATTAAATTAATTATAGACAATATTAGTCTGGTCTGCATTCTAAACAAGACAGAAGTATCGATGAACCAGCCGATTGAAACAGATTTTTAATAATAATAAACTTGTTAAAACTTAAATGCTTACGGGCTATCCTACGAAATCTATGTTAAATATTTTTAGATTCTACAATCAAACAGGGCAGAAATATGAACTAAATTATCTACTTATGTCGTGTAGTAGGTAGCTTTTAATTTAATTAATTTCAAATTACTAAGAAGATGAAATTACAAATCTTCATCGCCTGACCTAAACCACTTCAATACCCCCCCCCCCATTATTTTCTGGGCCCTCTCTGCCTGCAGCGCCCTTAAGGGGGCCATATCGACCACTTTGAGAAACACTGACCTAGACTATCAAGCGAGTAATAAACTCTAGACAATACCGACTATAACAGAATAGATGTACATATACGAATATACTAAAGTAGTCACAGTAAAATTATATGACATAACGGCCTATTGTCTCGCTTAGATTAATACGTATTATATGTCTATATACTTTATAGGGTTACTAGCTGCGTACAGTGGTTTCACACGAGTAAGTCCCATTCCCGTGGGAATATTTATTTATTTATTTCTAAAAAATTAGGGATCCGTAAGATATTTGCAATATTGTAACCCAAGGTAGAAAACCCACAACAGTTTTTAGCGTGCGCTGTGAAAACTATTGATGATAAAATAAAATAATGTATTACAAGTTTGTATGCCTTGTTAGTCTACAAAAAAGTCCGCGAGGCAATATACTTATCTATTATAGTTATTCAACTATACCTCCTACAAATCATAAAAAAAGAAAAAACGTATATCAGGATAAAAAGTAAAGCCTATAGCTATTTACATACCGAGCTTCATTGCAATCGTTACGTAACACAAGAAAAAAAGCTTAAAAAATATTTTTAAAAACAATTTTTTATTGCATTTTCACGCGATTTACACATGTTTGCAAAATTTCAGCTCAATCGGTAATCGGGAAGTGGATCAAATTTTATTTGCAAGATTCGATGACAGATATCGAGACAGGTGATGCTAAATATAAGCTCGTAATAAAAAAAAACTATAGAGTTACCTAGATATAGGTTCAGGGCCTATATTGTCTATATCTAAATTTTTTGTAACTAGGTTTTGCCCGTGATTTTGTCCGCGCAAGGTGTGAATTTTCCTAAATTTTTTATTAGTGGAATTTTATTGCCAAATTATTGCCTGATTCGTCTATTAGTTTGAACTGTCCGTTGATTTATCTATCAGTCAGTCAATCAGGTATTTTTAGGTACTTATAGATCTATTTTTAAAGTGTTTTTAGTTGTGCAATTAAATAAGTAGGTAGGTACTTTTTTAACAAACAAATTACATTTCTTAAAAAACAAATTATCGCCTGATTACAAACAATCTTCTGTTTATTACATTGGTTTTTTTTGTAAACTATTTTGTACCTTATTGTAGACACCCTTCTTTATACATAAAACTACCTACCTAATTCGCTACTGAACAAGACGTTGATAAGTAAACAAAACAATAAAATAAAAATGAATAGTCTTAATACAAAGTTTTCTTATCTAAAGTTCCCTTTTTACTATCTCTAACAAATGCTTCAACCCTCTTTATCTACATCTACCCTCCGAAGAACGATAACAAAATTATAGTAAAACCACATTCTGGGGGCTCGCGGTTGTTGCTAAAACTACTTGGTTTAGGGACACCTATATTTATAACAAGCTGCGCTAGCTATAACCATATTAAGTTGCAAGATTTGACCCGAACAAACATACATTAAGAATTAGTAGGCTGAAGTGGCAATGAGCGGGGCATGTGGCTCGTAGAACTGATGGCCATTGGGGCCGAAAAGTCTTAGATTGGAGACCACGTACCGGAAAGCGCAGCGCGGGACGGCCTCCGACTAGATGGACGGACGACTTAATTAAGGTCGCGGGAAGTCGTTGGACGCAGAGAGCATGCGACCGATCGCTCTGGAAGTCTTTGGGGGAGGCCTATGTTCAGCAGTGGACGTCCTGTGGCTGATATGATGATGATGATGAAACATACATTAAACATACATACATACACTGCAAGTTAAATAAAAGCTTTTAATAACAAATTGTCGCAGCAAGTAGTTTAAATGTAAATAAAAACAATGCAACGTGGTTGTACTATTATAAAGCATCGCTTTCTATACTAATAAAACAGATTGCTGATTAGATTCGCTGGAATAGCTTAGCTTCAAAATATTTATAGCCTAGTCTAGACTAATCTTTTATAAATGCAAATGAATATAGACCGTTATAAAAGTCGGTTGTAGATTTTATTACCGTAACTAGTGACCCGACCCGGCTTCGCACGGTTTGCAACATCTAAACCTTCCTCATAAGGGATGATACCCATTAGACAGGGCTGTGTACGTGGCCCAGACGGGGCAAGGATTTGAAACATTACTTACATTTTGTATGAAGCAATTTATATTACACTGTGCATTATCCGTGTCTAGGGTTACCATATGACAGGCGTTTGCCGCATTTAACAGGCATTTTAAGGTTTAAACAGGTGTACGGCCGGCATTGGTCTGAGACAGGCATTTTTAAATTTCGCGCGTATAAACTTAAATGACATGGGCGGTGAGCGAACGTAGAACGTACGCTTTCTCTCGTCAACGCCCAGTGGAGTAAAGAAAGAAATCGGCTGACAATTGAATCAGTAAAAGCAATATTGATTACACAGGATAATTACAAAACTGTATCTTGTGAAGATTTTAACGTTTATATATTAGAAAAGAAAGAACTATTAAAAAAAGTAATGTCCTCTGACAAATATCAGTAATAAATATACTTCTTCATTATTATCTTTTGGCTTTTACTTATTACCTACAGCGTTTTGCTTTAGACAGGCATTTTTAGGTACCATAGACAGGCATCTCTCTATTTACATATGGTAACCCTATCCGTGTCCCATTTGCAGGGCAAGCATGGCTGGAAACATTTTATCCACAGGGAAAGGACAAAATAGTCTTTCCCTAGCCCACCCCCCAAGCATGGCCGCAAGGGTGGATATACTATCCACAGTAAACAAAACGGGGAAACACTTATCCCCGTAATTATTGCTATTATAAGAAAACCACAGATTAAATGGAATGTCGTCGCAAATCA
The DNA here is from genome assembly GCA_951213275.1 of Idaea straminata. Lineage (NCBI taxonomy): Eukaryota > Metazoa > Arthropoda > Insecta > Lepidoptera > Geometridae > Idaea > Idaea straminata. The sequence goes on from OX577862.1 coordinate 4,885,250, forward strand.
ACCTAATAAATTTGTTCTTTTATACATCTGTTCTTGTTATTCTTGACAATGTCATTTGTTTGACCTAATTTTACTGTCGTTGAAGTATCAATCTCTGCTCTTGTTGTGAAATCGATAAAATTTCCCCATGCTATTTTCGAGGAATAGATACGTGTAATGTCAAATACGGCATAAGGGGAAAGGATAAATGTCAAATTATCCTTTGCCCTTTTGGCAGGTGGATAATAGTACATTGTTACCCTAGGTGTGAAAGTCACTCATTGAGTCCCGAGACGGAGTTTGGCGCCCGAGCATAGGGAGGGCGCTAATAGTTCGAGGGACTTAATGAGTCTTTCACCCGAGGTAAACACTGTGCTTTTCATTACGAATAATACATAAAATTCTTCCTAATAACGAGAGTGAATGAGAGACTCCATACTACCTGATCCTCTTACAAGGTTGAGACCAAAGAGGTAATATAATGTATAACCTCTTTGGTCTCAACCTTGTAGTGTTTTGCAAAGCAAGGAGGTTAGGTTTTTGAAGTTCCTAATGCGTAATGATACTGATACTGGCTACAAGCATATTGCACACGTCGTGCGAAGCCATAATTTGACATGACAGCTGTCAGTGAAAGCGATTCTCCCTAGGGCTGAAAGTTTTTCTTTCTACACGCTCTTCAGGCACCTTTACACCTACTTTCGGAGTATGAGTAATGAAAAATAATTTTCTCCCTTGACAGAGGACATAACGGGTGGACATATGTATAATTTTTATCCTCGACCCATGCTTGCCCTGCTGGGCCCTGACAGGACACGGTTGTCCCACGGATCTACTGTAATATAATGTGCAGCCCGGACGGGCTACGGCCCGGCCCGGACAGTCCGGACACTGCCCCGTGCAATGACAATCATCCCTAAATCACTATGTCATTTGTAAAATAAGTATAAAAATCCGTTAGGTGATTTTTGGGTTTATCGCGTTCAGACAGAAAGACGACGGGGACTATGTTTTGTAAGAAGCATGTCGTCACGAATTGATTATTTAATAAATCTCAATTTATTAACGATAAGTTATAGATATACATTAACAAACAAAGCAATTATCTTGATTTTGCGATAAAAAATGCATTAATATGGAAATATAGGTATTTTAAATACCAATACAATACTTACAAAATCAGGAATTGGTTTTTTAAACTAGCTTTCATCCGCGATTTCATCTGCGAAGGGGTTGAATTTTCTAAAACCCTCTCTTAGCAGATGCCTAAGTCATCTATACATATAAAATGTTGTCCTGAATGACTGACTGACGGATTAACGCACAACCTAAACCGCTGATCGTAGAGACCTGAAACTTGGAGGGTGTGTTCTTTGTGTGACGTAGGCATCCGATAAAAAGGATTTTCCGAAATTTTACCTCTTAGGGGGTGAAAAGGGTTCGTTCAAAGTTTGATTCCTTGGTCCATTTTCGGCTTTTACGCGAAAGAAGTCGCAGGCAAAAGCTAGTAATAGCTATAATTGTACACAAAATGTTATCCTGATCCGTTCATTGGTTTAAACTATGCGTTGATAAATCACACCCTTATTCACAATCAACCCTATGAGATTGCATAGTGCGCGCGAACGCATAGAGCCGCAAATAAGACGCTGATTCGTTAGAGTGAAGAGAACAGCCCAAAATTGACCAATCATAGGACTGCATTTAGCGCAGTGCGTTCACTTATATTCAAGAGCAACTTAAGGTGAAAGGGTAACGGGCGCTCTCTCCCTACAAACGTAGTCGACTGTTTCCTCCCTGGATAATGACACTAGTGCAAATATTTTTGTGCCATAAAACCTATAACTGCCATGACTATGCCCTTATGTCTTGGTTTTTTCATTTTGTAATTATCATAGAAATTAGGATTTTAAAAACAAAAAAAAAACAAAACATAGGGGCATTGTTATGACAGTTATAAGTTTTATGCAACAAAAATATTTGCTCTAGTGTCATTATCCAGGGAGGAAACAGTCGACTACGTTTGTATGGTAAGCGCCGGTACCCTTTCCTCTTAAGTACTGTTTGTGAATAGTCAGTCAGTCAGTCAAGACTTGAAATTTTATGTTTATAGATTTCTAACAAGAATAATTGTTTTGCTTTAACATTTTAATGAAACCAAACAAATCGTATGTTTTCTCTACCTGGGAGATATCTTATCCTAGAATAGAAACAAGTCCTGTGACGTCACCCCCACCATTTACCAAAGATCTCTACTTAATATATATCTATTTGACGATCAAGTTCTATGTAAATTGGACACACAAACTATTTAGAAATACGGATCGAGATACTTTGGTATGTAACTGTAAATAGCTGTGCCCCGCGGTTTCACTCGCGTTAATTCGAGGAAAAATCCTACTAAAATATATTCCATGGTAAAAACATTTTTTTTAAATATAAAAAAGATAATAGTGTAGACATATGCTGTCGCAGACTTTTTTAGAACTTTTAAAGGGAAACAATTCTTTTTGATTCGTTTTTTTATTCGTTTTTTATTATTAGTTTTGATTTAAAGTTGTTGATTTTTAGTATTTTCGATTATTTATTTTAATTTATTGTGATGTATGGATTTGATTATCTGAAATAAATGAATTGAATTCCGTCGTATTTGATTTTTAGGTAACTTAAACCGTTTAAAGCAGCGCATGCAACGGAAGCTCTCAATATAAATATTTTTCCCATTTTTGCAACATTTTTCATTGATGCTCCGCTCCCATTGGTCGTAGCGTGATGTTATATAGCCTAAAGCCTTCCTCGATAAATGGACTATCCGACACACATTTTTCAATTAAAACCTGTTCCTGGAGATTTGCTATTTGGCTTTATAAAATAAGTACACAGATAGTAAGTAAGTATACAGATATGAAATACCAACTTTTTTATTCAGGTGTATAAAATTCCAACTAAAATTATACTTAAGTAAATCCATCTACTCTATTAATATTATAAAGAGGAAAATTTTTTTGTTTGTTTTTATGTTTGTAACGAATAGGCTCCGAAACTATAGGACCGATTTTGATGAAACTTTGTATAAGGATACATTGATTCAATTGGAAAAACATAGGCAACTTTTTATCACAATATTCATACGGGATCGAGAGTTACGCGGGTGAAACCACGGAGCGCTGCTTGTCATATTATAATGAGGAAAGATTTTTAGTTTATTGTTTGTTTTTATATTTGTAACGAATATGCTCCGAAACTATAGGACCGATTTTGATGAAACTTTGTATAAGGATACATTGATTCAATTGGAAAAACATAGGCAACTTTTTATCACAATATTCCTACGGGATCGAGAGTTACGCGGGTGAAACCGCGGAGCGCTGCTTGTCATATTATAATGAGGAAAGATTTTTAGTTTATTGTATTTTGATGAAACTTGGTAGAAGGATACATTGATTCAATTGGAAAAATATAGGCAACTTTTTATCACAATATTCATACGGGATCGAGAGTTACGCGGGTGAAACCGCGGAGCGCTGCCAGCCATTTTATAAAGAGGAAAGATTTTGGTTTCTTGGTTTTTAACGAATAGGCTCCGAAACTATTGGACCGATTTTGCTGTAACTTGGTACGGGGATACATTGATTCATTGGGAATAACATAGGCTACTTTTTAACACGATATTCCCACGGGATCGGGAGTTACACGGGTAAAACCGTAAGATTGCATAAATTCTACCACCACCGATAACTTTGTTGGCTTATATAAGGCCTATACGCATTTCAAGTGTCAAGTCTATAGATAATCCTGTCCAGATTAACTAGATCTCTCCGTACGTAGTAAAGAGCTTTGTTTAGGGTTCTAAAGTGATTGGTCGATTAGCTGGTTGGTTGGATAGGGATTTAGATAGTGTCTAAAACAGTAAATGCGGGTTTTATCTATGTTCTTATTTCAATAGAACTTTCTACATACTTTTTCTAGATTAATTCAATAAAATAGTGCGCGTTCCGCTCGCGCGTCATAAACCGCCTCGATGAAATGATCAATTTACCACATTGGTATCGCAATGTACTATTATTTATTTACTGCGGTTTCACCCGCGTAAGTCCCGATCCCGTGGAAATATCGGGATAAAAAGTAGCCTATGTGTTAATCCAGGCCTCCAGCTATGTACATACCGAGTTTCATCGCAATTGGTCCAGTAGTTTTTGCGTGAAGGAGTAACAAACATACACACACACACATACACACACAAACTTTCACATTTATAATATTAGTAGGATTAGGTACACCAACAGTAACAAACACTAATACTTACTAAGAATAAAGAAAAATATTACTTAAATAATATCCATGTTTACCAATAATGACGACCCACTTGGCACAATGGTCACCATGCCAGACCGCCAAGGGTTGCGGGTTCTATTCCCGCCTCAGACAAGTGTTTCTGCTTGAATATTTGTCTGTGGTCTGGTTATTTATATGTATTATAAGTATATATTTATAAAAGAAAAGTATATAAGTAGTATATCCGTTGTCTAGCACCCATAACACAAGTCTAGTTACTTAGCTTAGGACTAGATGGCGATGTGTGGAAAGAAAAAAAATTGTATACACAACTTTGCCTTAACAGAATAACGAATTCTAAAGGCTTAACTTAGGGATTAAATTAAATTAAAGTAAATTGAAGACTAGGACTAACCAAAGCTTTTTAGTACTTTACTTCCGTAACCAGCCATTGATTGAAGACGTCAATGTCAGATTTTCTATAGTTAATCTCGTTATATTGTTAGTGCGGGTTAAGCGACGCCTAGCGCAGTCATTACTATGGGTGGCCAATTAGTAGTGTGGCAAAAATGTGTTTTCGTGAGCCCCTCCATGCACCGGAAGGCACGTTAAGCCGTTGGTCCCAGTTGCTACCTCTAGTAGCAGTCGTTAGGTCAAGTTAGAGGCCTTAATGTGATCTGAAAACTCTAACAATAGGTGAGCCACACGACTATAAGAGTAGAAGAAGAATCTCGTTATATTTTGAGCAAGCTCTTGTGAGAAAGTGATGACGCCGATTGTGACTTTATAACATAACCAGCGCTTGCTAACGACCTTGTTTGTTGGGTTTGAATTTTCCAAAATATTTTCTTAGCGGATACATTATAACTTTCTGTATGCCAAATTTGAGTCCAATCCATCAGTTTGAGCTGTGTATCAGTCAGTCAGTCAAGATTTTGAATTATACAATGTGTTTCAGTGAAGGGGTTTTAATACGAAAGGGGGTTGTTCTTGACGTCTAGACAAACAACTTTTGTTCTACAACTTTTGGAAATTCGAACTATTTATTCCATAATTCTGAGGGAATTTTTACTTTATAATCAGCTGTTTCATACTAAAACTTCGAACGAAATATTCGAATTTTCAAAAGTCGTAAAACAAAAGTTGTTCGTCTAGAAGTCTTGAACAACGCCCTTTTGTATTAGAACCCCTTCGCTGAAACACATTGTATATGTATTTATAGATAGCAGCACCCCGGCGTAAATCCCGATCCCGTGGGAATATCAAGATAAAAGTACTTACCCCTAGAGTTATTTCAGGGTTCCAACTAACGGTTAATTCAGTAGTTTTTACTTAAGGGGTAACAAAATTTACATTGACACTCAAGGAAAACATCGTGATGAACCCCGCGGCTGAGTTAGCTCCAGCCAGACGTATTGACAAAGTCTTTTTTCTGGAGACATTCGACTAAGCTGAGAGGGTAGTATAGGAACTGGGCAAGCTTACTCCATCTCCACGCAAAAGGGACCCAACTAAAAAGGTCTAACAGGCCGTATACAATTACAAGTATGCTTACAGGGTTATTGGTAATTATAATATCAAGCTGTTGAGGGCTACTTCTGTGCATCTTAACAAACAACTTTTGTTCTACGACTTTTGTTCTACGACTTTTGGAAATTCGATAAGAAATATGAAAATTTGAGGTTATGTAAATTCGAAAAACAGCTGATTTTAAAAATAAAGTTCATTTAGACTAAGAACAGTAGATAAAACGTAAAAAATAAGTAAAATTTTAAGGTTAATGACCCCTCCGTGTATGGAACAAGTAAACCTAACCTCAAAATTTTTAAGAAAATGTTTGAATTTTCAAAAGTCGTAAAACAAAAGATGTTTGTTTAGGTGCACAGAAGTAGCCCTCAACGGATTACTAGAATAATTACCAAAAACTTCGTAACACACAAACTACAGGTAGATTATTTTAGCAATATCTAGCAATCGACTCAACACAGCAATAAAATTATAATCATACCATGAAATCTCTAAGATCGTGGCAATGTCGTAATTATTGAAAAGTGGCTAACAGTTAAACAATAAGGTCACTATACGATGACCACATTTATATTTGTCAATGACTTTATTTTGCAAATTAAAAGAACTAGTTTTTGTGGTGTTTGGGGGAAGATCACAGGTCGCGTCTGCAAGAGCCAACAAGAACCAACTACCGTGCACGTGTTGGTGCTAAACGAGCTCATTTATACAATCAAATATATGTGTGTAGGATTAATATAGACAACCAGTGACGTAGCGTGGGTCACTGTTGCCCGGGGCGGAGTCATAATGTACCGCCCTTTTGACGTATAAAAAATAATAAAGTTTACAATTTGCCGTCCTTTTGACGTCAAAATAATAATGTTGGCAATTTACCGCCCTTTTGACGTCATAATAATAATAATGTTGGCAATTTACCGCCCTTTTGACGTCATAATAATAATAATGTTGGCAATTGCCGCCCTTTTGACGTCATAAAAATAATAATGTTACTGTTTGTGGAAAAACACTTAACGATATAAAAGAATTGAGCGAAAAAGATTTATTTCTAAACTATGTAAGGATGCGGGGCTCGTGATCGTGACTCCCAACCAATACAGTTGTTGCAAGTGGGTAAGAGCTAATTTCTTGCAAAATTAATTGTTTGACCGACCGTCAGTGACCGCACTAAATATTTTTTTTCCCAATTTTACCGCCCTCTTAATGCGCCCGGGGCGGTCCTCCCCACCGCCACCCCATCGATATGCTACTGCGGCCAACTAAACTAAGTTACTTTAGCTTAGCTTGCATAGTTGAGCCAATTTTTCGTACATGTGCGTCCACCGCAAACTATAAAAATTTAAAAAATATTTTTAATTGCAGTAACCAATATAACTTAGGTACTAAAATAGTTGAGGGAGCCACCTTTTAAGTAAAAAATACTTGTGATAGATGGCCCCGCTCTTCTATAATTAGGATATATGATACATTAAGATACATTGAGATACATTGAGATACATTGAGATACATTGAGATACATTAAGATACATTAAGATACATTAAGATACATTAAGATACATTAAGATACATTAAGATACATTAAGATACATTAATATACATTAAGATACATTAAGATACATTAAGATACGTTAAGATACGTTAAGATACATTAAGATACTGAAAATTAATTAAGTAAGTACTTATTCAAATATTAAATAATAAAAATTCTATTAATTTATATAAATCTAAACTATGCCAGCTAAGCTAAGTAAAATTGAAAAACTGCCTTAAACTAAACTAACTTAGTTTAGCCAGCAGTGGACGGAGTACTGCTATTTTCAATAACCCGTACTTGTACTTGAACGGGCTGTTTTCCGCAACTAGACCCTTATTGATTGGGGCTTTTTTGCGTGAGGATGGAGTAGGCTCGCCCAGCACCTACTACCCTCTCAGCCTAGTCGACCATTTCCAGAGGAGAGAACTTGTCAATACTTCTGGAGCCAACTAAGCCGCGGGTTTCATCACGATGTTTTCCTTCACCGTAAGAGCAATGTCAATTAGCACACATAAATACATTGGTGCACGGCCGGCCGGGATTTGAATCCACGACCTTCAATGAAAGTCGAGGTATCTACCACTAAGCCAACACCGCTCTTAATAACCCGTATAGTCAACGAAAGCAGTGACAATCTTATGATTACTTTCCCTCTCACTGCCTCCGAGTGAATCTTACAAACCACTGATCCATACAATACTTTCACTAATCTAAGGTACCTACGCATAAGTAGGTGTTTAATAAAGGCCCAATTGGGGCCCTTTGTGATGATGGCGCAGAGCTGGTTGTGAATGTTATTAACGTTTCTTAACAGGTTTGCAGTCCGATGAGGCGCATGTGCTTCATGGTCACTGATGTAGATATTGCAGTCTTCTTTTCGTGTCGATTCCGTTATACACTCTTTTTTTATTAATTTTTTATATTTTTGTATTTCCTTTTCTTTGTTTTTTTGTTTTATTATTATTAGTACCTGGATGACCGTATTTTTTTTACTTAGTCTAACCTCAAAGCAAACACTCATTGACTTCGTGTTACTTAACAACGCCATCTGCTGGAATAACTTTATTGCTCACAAAAAATAGCATTAGTAGTTCGCCAATAGATGTCAGGAAGAGTCATATTTTGCAGATAAAAAAAAGTAACTTTCGATAAAACACGAATAAAATGACATTTTCTAAAAATGATTCCTAGCTAGATCGATTTATCGCCCCCGAAACCTATATACCAAATTTCATGAAAATCGTTGGAGCCGATTCCGAGATTCCAAATATATATATATATACAAGAATTGCTCATTTAAAGATATAACATATTCAGTATCCAGCCCAATAAGTGACTGCTGTGGCGTCATCAGTCGTCTTATAGAGGTCTTGGGTGGAGGAAACAGGACACGAGGGTCACTCCAGCAGATGAGGCATAGACTGCTCTGTTCGACCAGGGTTACAATGGCAGTAGACATTTCCTGGGTCGGAGTAGACATAACCCCATCGGCTTAGGTTGGTCTTACAGCGACCCACCTGAGTGGCCTGACCCGATTAAGGGTAAAAATATACAAAAGAACCACGTTTAACTGATCAAATTCTTATTAAACTTATTTAAATTACCTATAATTTAATTAACCTATGGGGACGTATTTAAAGATGGCTGCAAATTGCTTTGGGATTTTGATGGTCATAGGCGAAACCTTGGCGGCACTAATCGAACATTTTTTTAAAATCTTGAGCTTATGTTAATTTTAAATTCAGCTGATTTTTTTGAGATAAAGATAACTCTGATCTCTCTGAGGGCGGCATACGTGAGATTGTCCTTAACCATACATAGCTGATATTTAGATGACCTTCTTGATAAATGGATTATCCAACACAAAAATAAATTTTCAATTCGAACCAGTAGTTCTTGAGGTTAGCGTGTTCAAACAAACAAACTCTTCATCCTAGATATTGGAAATGTACCACTTAAGCCAAATAATGTCATTATCAAAATATTTGTAACAGTTTCCGTATGAAAACATACTTTTCCCCCGATAACTGACATGTTCAGTAGATGACTATGACCGTATGAAGCCACGCTTCAATCACGCCCCTCATTTCCATAAGCACTGGTTCTCTTGTACAGATAAGATTCATATGACATTCACTGTCGTGTTTATCTGATTGAAAAATAAATAAATCTTATATCAATCAAGCAAGGGAAATACCTATTCTCAAAAAAAAAATAGTTAAGAAATTGTAATAAAATCAAAAAGTGTCGTTACAACTTTTGGTCTTAATTTTATCCGTCTAGCCTCCTTTCGCAACGCGCGATAAGGAACTTCGTTCCAAAAGATAACTACAAACAACTAGGATTACGCTTAAAGAGAGTGTACAGTACAAGAAACACGAAATATTTTATTTAAATAAACATCTATATATATAAAAGAAAGTCGTGTTAGTTACACCATTTATAACTCGGGAACGGCTAAACCGATTTGGCTGAAAATTGGTGGGGAGGTAGCTTACAATCAGAAGACGGACATAGGATATTTTTTTCTATATTCCCACGGGATCGGGACTTACGCAGGTGAAACCGCGGAGCGCTGCTAGTTAATAATAAAAATAATACGCCCGCAGGGCACCTTGAGGCGAGGTGACGGGGAGTAACGACCCCGCGGTCCCGAGTTCTCCAGGGGGAAGTCACCGTTCCTCACCTCCGGCTTGCCTTAGTTGGTTGGTCGGAGTGAAACCTGACGAGGAAGCGGTCCCCCGCCTCTGGCTTGCCTTCACCGGCTGTCCAGAGTGGAGTCGCAATAGCAGAAATGCTCGAAGGATGGATGCTGAACGTCAGTGATGAGTTGGCCCGCTCGCTTGGACTACCAGCGATGACTTAAAATCCAGTGAGGCCTCTCCATCCTTCAGCCACTCACGTTCCTGTTGCCCCCTTGCTGTAATTTACTCGGCTAATTAGGGTGGCCCAGTCTGAGAGTTGGCGAGTCTCCGCCTGCCATTTTTACGTGTTTATTGAACATTGTTACGGCAGGTGCCATAGTATCCATAGTTCCCCAGTATCTAGTCCACTACCATCCCATCACAATAGCTCCAGTAGTTTTGTCCTGTAGATTATCAATAGTTTTCATCCAAACCGGAGGTTGTCCTTGGTTGCACTTTATAGTGTAGACAGGGATAATCGCCGGCTTAGAATCCACCCCATTGCTTGCTATTATACTTGTTATTGTAAAGGGCCTCTACGTGTTGGCTTCGGCTCCACGCACGCCTTCCAAAGGTCCGGGGCTCCATAGCCCCGTGATACAGGACGTATAACAGACAAAATAATACAAAGTGTGGGAGGGAACTCCTCCGTTAAAACTTGTGTTAGAGTCTCCCTTAAGAGGAAAGGGTCTCCGTTAAAACTTGTGTTAGAGTCTCCCTTAAGAGGAAAGGGTCTCCGTTAAAACTTGTGTTAGAGTCTCCCTTAAGAGGAAAGGGTCTCCGTTAAAACTTGTGTTAGAGTCTCCCTTAAGAGGAAAGGGTCTCCGTTAAAACTTGTGTTAGAGTCTCCCTTAAGAGGAAAGGGTCTCCGTTAAAACTTGTGTTAGAGTCTCCCTTAAGAGGAAAGGGTCTCCGTTAAAACTTGTGTTAGAGTCTCCCTTAAGGGGAAAGGGTCTCCGTTAAAACTTGTGTTAGAGTCTCCCTTAAGAGGAAAGGGTCTCCGTTAAAACTTGTGTTAGAGTCTCCCTTAAGAGGAAAGGGTCTCCGTTAAAACTTGTGTTAGAGTCTCCCTTAAGAGGAAAGGGTCTCCGTTAAAACTTGTGTTAGATTCTCCCTTAAGAGGAAAGGGTCTCCGTTAAAACTTGTGTTAGAGTCTCCCTTAAGAGGAAAGGGTCTCCGTTAAAACTTGTGTTAGAGTCTCCCTTAAGAGGAAAGGGTCTCCGTTAAAACTTGTGTTAGAGTCTCCCTTAAGAGGAAAGGGTCTCCGTTAAAACTTGTGTTAGAGTCTCCCTTAAGAGGAAAGGGTCTCCGTTAAAACTTGTGTTAGAGTCTCCCTTAAGAGGAAAGGGTCTCCGTTAAAACTTGTGTTAGATTCTCCCTTAAGAGGAAAGGGTCTCCGTTAAAACTTGTGTTAGAGTCTCCCTTAAGAGGAAAGGGTCTCCGTTAAAACTTGTGTTAGAGTCTCCCTTAAGAGGAAAGGGTCTCCGTTAAAACTTGTGTTAGAGTCCCCCTTAAGAGGAAAGGGTCTCCGTTAAAACTTGTGTTAGAGTCTCCCTTAAGAGGAAAGGGTCTCCGTTAAAACTTGTGTTAGAGTCTCCCTTAAGAGGAAAGGGTCTCCGTTAAAACTTGTGTTAGAGTCTCCCTTAAGAGGAAAGGGTCTCCGTTAAAACTTGTGTTAGATTCTCCCTTAAGAGGAAAGGGTACCGACGCTGTCTCCATACAAACGTAGTCGACTGTTTCCTCCCTGGAAAATGAATATTTTTGTTACAAATAACTTATAACTGCTATGACCATGCCCCTATTTTTTTTTTGTTTTTTAAATCTTAATTTCTATGATAGTTAGAAAACGAAAAAAAAAACAAAACATAGGGGTATAGTCATGGCAGTTATAGGTTTTATGGCACAAAAATATTTGTGCTAGTGTCATTATCCAGGGAGGAAACAGTCGACTACGTTTGTATGTATGCTAAGAAAGGATTTTCCGGAACTTCGACCGGTAAGGGGGTAAATATATTAAATAGGTCAATGAGATACTTTTCTTGCGTGATACGTTGCGTAGTAAGAAGCATACATAGGGACAGACAGCGGGAAGCGATATAGCTATAAATAAATATGCAAACAACATATAAACTGGGCACAGTTTCTAAGAGATCAGGCGAAGGCTGTAGCCTTTCCACGAACTGTGTTTCACGGTCGAACCAACATTGTTGACTTGTTAGTAAACATTATGTCCGTTTCTTCTTATTTTAATGTTGTTTTAATAGTTTTCTGTGAAAGTGTGTTGGTTTTTGCTAATTTAAAATCTTTATGATGAATTTGTAAGATCTTTATGATGAATTTTTAAGATCTTTATGATGAATTTTTAAGATCTTTATGATGATTTTTTAAGATCTAAATGATAATTTTTTTAAGATCTTTATGATGAATTTTTAAGATCTTTATGATGTATTTTTAAGATCTTTATGATGAATTTTCAAGATCTTTATGATGAATTTTCAAGATCTTTATGATGAATTTTTAAGATTTTTACTACTAAAGCAATAACCACCAACACACTTTCTCAAAAAAACTATTAAAAGAACAAAAAGTCTTGATATTAAACCAAGAAAATAAACAAATAAATGGTTTTTCAGATTTACGATAAAGGAAATATTTATATCTATTGACCTGTTTTTAACTAGTTTCACAATTGAGGTGGCAGGTGGCCCTTATTCCCCGTAGGTACCTTAATCGGCGATTGTACAAAAACTATAATACATTTCTATATAGAACGAAACTAAGTCTGTAAACTAGTTAGTAAGTTACCAATAAAACCTGCTTGAATATTATGTTAGTTCCACTTTTTTAAACCATTGCCTGTTTTAACAAAGTAGGCACTAGCACTAGAGTTTTAGAAATACTTGAAAATATATCTGCAGCACTGGTACACGGTGGAACTCGTACTCGTAAATAACGCAATATTTCAAGTTTTCCATTTTGTAAACTGCGTGACGCAAAGAAAAAACCAAACGAGGACAAAACAAATGAATTACGGTTTTCGAAATACAAATGTATAAATAAATAGCTGTATAAATTTGAATTATCTCAACGCCACTAGTGTGTTATAAGTTATCCTGATAAGTTAAATTGGTATCTTACTGCTAATTACATGTTAGGTAGATGAAACATTCTTAATTTATCTGGGTTATACTGTTTTGATGGATAAAATAAAGTAGGTAGGTACCAAAAATGAGGTTTTACTCCATTAATAAAGGTTGTCTATAAAGTCGGTTTACGAACTATAATTTTACGTGATAACGTCTTAAAAAATGATTAAAAATTTAGTGTTGTTTTTTCTTTACTTAAATATAGTTTTTTCGTACCATTATATTGTGTTTTTAACCCCCGACAAATGGAAAAAACCCTAAAAAATATTGTATGTCACACGGGGCTGTATAGTCTTTTGCCTGGCCTTTCGGGAGTATAATTAACAAAAAAATATTGCCTAAAAAAATTGTAAACATAGACTTATCACCAAATATTTTGTTATTTATTATTTTATTTTCATTTCAAGTCTTTTCTTTTATTCACAACTGTGATAAAAAACGTCGTACGATTCACATGTGGCTTTATCGATTTAATCTCGGCGATCTATAGACGAACTCGCGTTCCGCTCGCGCGTTATAAACCGCCTCAATGAAATGATCAATTTACCACACTTGTATCGCAATGTACTATTAAAACATTCTTCCATTATCTCTATTTTCATAATAAATCTACTCTATCCTGACTAATTAAGGTCAATAACAAATTATAACATAAAAACTTAAAAAATCATTAGAAATCTCTAATTTAGTTAAATACCTCATCAACATACCAACAAAAACATACTTATTATTTACCAAGAACTCGTTACCAAGGTTCTCTTATTGTTACAGATGTCAACATCATGCCATCGCTATCAGTGATCAGAGAAGGTTTAAAGAGTTCTGACGTTCACTGATAAAAGGAGATAAACCACGGATAAGTTACAATTTAAATATCAGTGTGATACGAGATCCAGCATCGTTGATCGATTCGTCTGTACATCTCTTCATACACCTTATACTGCTGTATTTGGCAAGTGGTGTGCAGTAGTAAAATAATTTGTTGTAAAAAATGGCGAGCACTGGTAGTGAAATTTGGCTGCAATGGTTCGCATGCTGCTACCAACCGGCTGCGCAGGCGCAGAGGACTCGCCGGAGAATAGACCGGTCGATGATCGGTGCTCCCACCAACTTCCAGCATACTGGACACATAGGTAAGATTAGATTAAGAACATTCAATTTGATTGATGATCCAGTTGGCATAATGGTCACCATGCCCGGACTGCCAAACACTGGGTTGCGGGTTCGATTCCCGCCTCAGATAAGTATTTATGCTTAGATATTTGTCTGTGGTCTGGTTGTTTCTATGTATTATAACAAACGAATTTACAAAAGGAAATTATATAAATAGTATATCCGTTGTCTAGCACCCATAACACAAGTCTAGTTACTTAGCTTGGGGCTAGATGGCGATGTGTGGGATGTCCTGCAATATTTATTTACTTTTAAAAAATTAGGTGTGTTATAGTAGTTCCTAAGGTTTTTGCTACTTGAACTCATAATGGAACTATTTTAACAGATATAATCGCGTTTATTTCGCGTTTTGTAAGACTAATTTCAACTCAGTCTGCTTGTGACCATGATAGCTGTAAAGTTCTGGAAACGTTAGATCGAATCAGTCAACCGATTTACCATATTTTTTATTAGCATTACAAATACGTGCCTTGCTTCTTTAAAGTTTAATGACCTTTTTAGGCATATTGTATTCTATAGACTCTGTAATATGATAGTATGTAAATTAATTAATTATAATGCATAAGAAATACAATGACCTTTTTGTATAACCTATATTATCTAAAATGTGATTCATCGTGAATTTAATTCCATTCTTAATTACTGATCCATCAGTTTAACTTATAATTTACGACTTTATATAAAGGACATTTTAATAGGAAGGAATCAGTTTTGTTGTCAGGTTTAAAAGCTGACATCTTTTTAAATTTTTAATTTGTAGTCATTTTTAAATAAATACAAAATTATAATGTTGGATAGGAAAAAAATACAGATATTTGTTGTTCCGTATATTTTTCGATCAAACTGAAACAATTTTCCTCATAAAGAGCAATCACATGTGCCTAAAGTGTCTAAGACCGCCAGGCTGGCGAATTTCGATTTTTGACTTCAGTTTGGACTTTAGAGAAAAAAAATCGACACAACAACGGAGCACAAACCTCAATTCAGGACAATCGTCAAATTTCAAAAAATCCAAAAGTTCGGTTCTAACTTCCCACACTACTATAAATGCCTTTAAATCTTTTTAATTTTTGCGTAGCCTTTCCTACTAATATTATAATTATGAAAGTTTATTTGTCCTTTACGCAAAAACTATTCAACAGTTTAAGTTGTTACTCGGTATGTAGATAGCTGGAGACCTTGATTAACACATACTCGCAGACAACGAAATTATGACCAGAGGTGCCAACTCGGATTTTGAAAAATGCGTAGACCTCATTAGAAAAGTTCGTAAGTCTACGTACTTTTTTCTGAGTGAAATAAAGAGGAATAAAATCAGTGTTTAACTCTGCATTCAACCCGCACGCGGATCGTTCTATTTCTTTTGTTTGTTCTTTTTTGAGTTCAATTGATAGATTTTAAAAGAACAAAACAACAGTAACTCTGTCGAATCGAAATATTTTTAGGTTAAGTTTTTCTAGACGTTACACACAAACATAAATACTTGAATTAAAAGTACTCAATATGATTTTTATTTTTAACATGTTGGCTATGTCATGTCTTCAGTTTGCCGAGTGGTAAAAAGGTCGTAGCACACATATCAACTCGTAAACGGAATGTAAACGTATCAACTTGAGCAATTCAGTATTCTTTGTATGAAACTCTCTACTGCAACGAACAATAATTGGAATCGTAACGAAATTGCCGGGACAAGCTCAGGAACCGCGGTACGGTGACGATCCTTTTCCAAGTCGATATGTGTGCTACGACCTTAAGCCGCCACCCGCTTCACCAACCGACGTGGGATCGATCCACAGGTTACGTTGTTTATAATTTTCAAAAAGCAAAAGATTGTAAACGTTACGGTGGCAGTGTACTTATGAGCGTCGATTGTACGTATGTATCGATTTATTGACATGCGTAGTTGTTGCGAGATAAACGTGATCTGAGACCATTGACGAGTGGTGCTCGAGTTAAACCGACTGATGTGATAATACGTGAATTATCGCAACCTTCAATACTTGGTGAAGGGTAATGAACTATGATATGCGGGCGAAGACTTTTAATACTAGAAGTAGACCGAACAACAGTATCTATGTGTCACAAAATGTTGTACTTACTAAGACAGAATCGCTCAGGCTAAGCTGACGTTTGTATTCTACGCAGAAAATAATTAATTAAAGAAATCCATCGAGTGGTTTCGATATATGAAGGAATAAAGAATATTACAAACATACAAAGATAGGCGCGAAAAACATAACTCTTTCCTTGCAGTCGGGTAAAAACAAACGACAACAGGAGGCACAGACCGCGGAAAAAACACCGCCAGTAACTTATGATCGCCTAGTACTTTATCCTGCTGTTCACTGTTTTTGCAACAACAATCGTTCAAATACATAATTAGAGCTTCTTATAACCTATGAACGCCTGGTACGATAACTTCATATTACTTATTCTATTGAAAAATTTAATTAAAAATTTTAAAATCCAAAATAACACAAAATAATAACAATGGTATGAACGTAAAAAGCCTATCAAACAAGCAAAACAAAAACTATGAAAAGGAAAAATCACAAATAGAACAAAAAAGGTTTACACCTAGGTTATTTTTTTCTTTTTTAGGGTTTCTCGTTTATACGTGAAACCCTAAAAAAGAAAAAAATAACCTCGAAATAATGACCCTACGTAAGTACTACATGTGATTTTATATATTTTTGATTCATTTTATTAAATATTGTCGCCAGTTTCCATTCGTTTCCGTCTAGGAACACACCTGGTGGGAACGACTGAAAACATTCTGTTCGTTCTTGATGACTACTTCACCAGGATCATCTTAATTTTAACAAAACCAATCTAAGCTCACGGAGTATATAGAGTTTTTGGAAATTGTAAAAAAAGTGAATTACTGGTTATCGATAGTTTCAGTCCCATCTCTATTCAAAAAGTGAACATAGGTGCGCAAAGCGGAATGAAATTTTAATATTTTTAATAGCTATCGTGTGCGCAACACGGAATAGTTAAGGTGCGCAAAGAGGAATACCTCAGAATACAAAAAGAATAAAAATAAGATCTAAGGAGCCGCGTGGAGGCACACATAAATATTGTTTTAAGAGGAAAGGGTACCGACGCTCTCTCCATACAAACGTAGTCGACTGAAAATGACACTATAGCAAATATTTTTGTTGCATAAAACTTATAACTGCCATGACCATGCCCCTATGTTTTGTTTTTTTATTATAATTTCTATGATAATTAGAAGAAAAAACATGACATAGGGGCATAGTCATGGCAGTTATAGGTTTTATGCAACAAAAATATTTGCTATAGTGTCACTATCCAGGAAGGAAACAGTCGACTACCTTTGTATGGAGAGAGCGCTCAGCGCAGGTACCCTTTCACCTTAACAGCAATTCTTAAAAGACTGCTTATTATATCATATCTAAGTACACATAAACTTAGCAGAAGTAAAAAAAGCAACACTTGGGCTTGGAAAATACATCTTACGTAGTTCAAATAAGGTGTACTTTAGTTTTTTAATGATATTGGTTAGTATTCTGCGAGCGTATAGTGTTCGTTTTTGGTAACGAAGGCAGGAATGGATGGCAGAGTTGAATGTATTGATAAAGTGCTCGGTCCGGTCTAACATCTGTATATATAAAAATCTTGTGTGTCACGATGTATGTTGCCAATAAACTTCAAAACTACTGAACCGATTTCAATCAAATTTCACATGTACCCGTATTTTAGTCCAACTTACTGGATAGTTATCATCTCAATTTTTCGCTTATGTCGTGAATGTAAACGAATAAAGTTTTATGAAGTTCTCATAGATGGCGGTGTACGTTGATTCATCGATAAAATTCTTCAATATTGTTTGACATCTAGGTTGCAAATACACCCAATAGATGGCGCTGCGTTCGGGACTTACGCGGGTGAAATCGCGGGGCGCAGCTAGTACCTAAATAAAATATCTAACATCCTTCAAAATCTATCTATATCTTATACTAGCTGTCCCAGCAAACGTAGTTTTGCCATTTACAAAAAAAAAACTAAAGGAAACAAAATAAATCATAATATTGCATTGTCACCCGATTTACACATGTATGCAAAATTTCAGCTCAATTGGTAACCGGAAAGTGTATCAAAATTAAGTTGCAAGATTTGACCCGAACAAACATACATACTTACATACATACATTGCAAGTTAAATAAAAGCTTTTAAAAAATAGATAGTATCCGACTCTCAGACCTACTGAATATGCATATAAAATTTCATAAAAATCGGTCAAGCCGTTTCGGAGGAGTATGGTAACATGACGGTAACACGAGAATCTATACTTATACTTGCTGTCCCGGCAAACACTGTTTTGCCATTAAAAAAAACTAAAATAAACAAATAAAAAATAGATGTTGGCCGATTCTCAGACCTACTCAATATGCTCACAAAATTTCATGAGAATCGGTCAAGCCGTTTCGGAGGAGTACGGGAACGAACATTGTGACACGATAATTTTATATATAAGATTATAAAGCTAAAGAGTTTGTTTATTTGTTTGTTTGAACACGCTAATCTCAGGAACTGCTAGTACGAATTGGAAAATTATTTTTGTTTGGGTTAGTCAATTTATATATTCCCACGGGATCGAGAATTACGCGGGTAAAACCGCGGAGCGCTGCTAGTTTTATATATTAGAGAAGAGATATAAAATGCTTTGTCCTGTCTATATAAGAAAAACACTGAATACAAAATCTCTGAAACTACAAGAGCGATGAACCACGGTGAAATATATCTGTTCCGCGGAAGTCTAAAATGAAACAAAATGAAAATCTTTGTGAAAGTAAATTATTTATATTAAAAAGAAGATAATAATGATCGATTCAAATCTCGTTAGACATTAAATAATATCGTTATCATACGGGAAATATTTAAAAATATTTAAGTAGGGACATAAATCAAATTATAATTCGGATTAAAAAGATAGTCTAATCTAGTACGTGCTATCTTAGACGTTTTTTGAAATTTAGATTTTATGAAAATGTTCATAAACTAATTGTTAGGTATCTAATCAATAAAACAACTTTACTTTTACTACCACTAAGATAGTAGTTATGTGGTGACGAATTGGTTATACTCAGGTTCGAATCCTGACTGATGCTCTGAGGCCTTACCACGAATCGTTTACTCGATCAAACGGCTCCGAATCAGGTCGAAGTTCTAAAGGGAAAATTTCATTATGTGTAGAAAGTTCACATGTTAAAACTGACGTCTGTCGTGTCAGAGTAGCAAACTTCTAGCTATTAAAATATAGTCAAAGACGAATATTTTTAATTAGTCGTAACCATTCGTATGACAGCCATTGAATCGTCTTAAAAGAAAAGCTAGAATGTGCCTTCAGAACGTGAGAAGATGACTTAAAGACATGGAAGTCATTAGGTTTTTTTGTGATCATTCTACAAAGGTCAAGAAAAGAGTATCTCTGTGTCTATCGCAACGCATATTTCATATATATTTAGTTACCCTCCTGACAGAGACAGATATGCTGTTTTAGCTGCGACTAAAATAGATGGGCATCTCCGTCGATTCAAGACTTTATCTTTCATGAGACTCAATACGATACTAAATTATGGGGGAAATCCCAGACACCCGCACTAAGCGACGTGCTTCGTCATTCCTTATTCGCACAGTAAGGGAATGGAATCGGTTTCCTGCGTCTGTCTTCCCTGACGTGTACAATTTGTGGAACATCCCGTTGCAAGTGAAGAGGTATCTTCTAGGAAGCTGCTACTTCTTAGACCGCATCGTGGCCTACCATCAGGCAGGTGTGACAATGGTCATTTGTAAAAAACCTATTTGGTGCTTTTAATCGAGTGCGTAACGACTCGTGATAAGCCCCCTGTTTGCGTCCACCAATAAAATGCCTAATCACGCCAAATCGCTAAATGTCTCTCGCCAACAATTATAAAATTGTTAATAATTGCATGAAAAAAATATTGTTTTTATCCAAATATCTTACGATATGCGTTAATGTGATAATTAATTTATCGATCAAGAAATGCCCAATTAAATACTTCGATTCGGATTAAATAATATTGTAATCGAGTACGTGATGTCTCGGACGTTTATCGTATATTTGATCTCGATATTTGATTCCGATCTCAAAGTTCGTTGATCGATATTATGATCAAACGAAACGACAATTTTACGTTATTATTGTAACTAGCTTTTATCCGCGACTTCGTTTGCGTTGAAGTTGGTTTTTTTTTATTTCTTAGGGGATGCCTACGTCATAATAACGGGCTAGTGTACTATCCCAACGAATCCCCCTGGTGGGTAAGAATGGATTTTTTCCACCTATCTCTACCAAGGTTTTTGTGTAGTTTTTGTTCACAAGTACATTTCAATTCATAAATAGGTTTGAATAAAAACTCTACGCTAAGACGATTGAAAACATAAACCAAAGACGATCGAAATGGTAAAAATTGACGATCGAAAATTCTATCTGTTGAGAAAATGTTGCCCGATCTGTCCTTTGGTTTGATGTTGCGAATTCGATTCCTGTTGTGAAAATAGTATTTTTATGATCTAGGTACAGTATTCTACTGATATTTATTTATTCCTAATCTGAGTGTTCATGTTCTCCTTGTAATCTGGCTACCATAACACAAGCCTTATTTTTTTTAATTTGGCGCTGTACATACCTATTCTTTAAAAACAATTTCAATTCAAATTATGATAAGTAGCTTAGAAATTATACAACTGAAACAAACAGATGATCATACATACATACATCATTACATAGTTTTTCATTACTCATACTCCGAAAGTAGGTCTAAAGATGCCTGAAGAGCGTGTAGAAAGAAAAACTTTCAGCCCTAGGGAAAATCGCTTTCACTGACAGATGTCATGTCAAATTATGGCTTCGCGCGGCTTGTGCAATGTGCTTGTAGCCAGTACCAGTGTCATTACGCATTAGGAACTTTAAAAACCTAACCTCCTTGCTTTGGGTAACACGAAAGAATAACAATTATGGCTTCACACGGCTCATGCATACTGCCAGAGGTAGGATGTAGTCTCTCATTCACTCTCGTTATTACGAAGAATTTTATGTATTATTCGTAATGAAAAGCACAGTGTTTACCTCGGGTAAAAGACTCATTAAGTCCCTCGAACTATTAGCCAAACTCCGTCTCGGGCCTCAATGAGTGACTTTCACACCTAGGGTAACAATGTACTATTAAAAAGTTACTTTCCGCTGTCTGTCCCTATGCATGCTTAGATCTTTAAGACTACGCAACGGATTTTAATGCGGTTTTTTAATAGATACAATAATTCAAGAGAAAGGTTTATATGTATAATACATGCATAATATAGCCGTGCGAAGCCGGAGCGGGTCTCTAGAAATAATATAAACAAACATAAAAACATAACTCTTTTTTTGACTCTGCCGTAGTCGGTTAAAAAATAAAACCGCTTCCGAAGAAGGTGGATGCAGAGAGCGATACTCTCAACTCTAAGTATGTAAATTTTATAGCAATATCGAAACTATTTTCCTCAAACGTAGAGTTAATATTAGCACACACAGAGATATTTAACTATTTGTTTCCTGTAATTTAACATGCTTAGTAAGATAGGAGCTATGTATTTTGTGCACCAATGTATTTTTCTTAAGAAAAATTTATGTGCGCTAATTGGCATTGCTCTTACGGTGAAGGAAAACATCGTGATGAAACCCGCGGCTTAGTTGGCTCCAGAAGTATTGACAAGTTCTCTCCTCTGGACATGGTGACTAAGCTGAGAGGGTAGTAGGTGCTGGGAAGGCCTACTCCATCCTCACGTAAAAAGGACCCAATTAATAAGAGTCTAGTTGCGGAAAAAAGCCCGTATGCATACATACAAGATAGGAGCTAAAATTAACACCATCATGCAGGAACTACTGGTTGGAATTGAAAAATTATATTTGTGTTGGATAGTTCATTTATCGAGGAAGGCTATAGGCTACTTTTTATTCCGATATTATGACCGCGGAGCGCAGCTAAAAGACAAATTATTTTAATAAAAATACATTTAAATTAAAAATTAATATTAGCACACACACAAACAGACGGACATATTTAATAATTTGTTTCCTGGAATTGAACATTCTTAGTAAGATTTAGGATTTTTAACTAACACCATCATGGCTCTTTACACTATAAAGTTATTTGAAACGGAATATTTTTATTTTGTGAAAGTGGAATGGACAGAAACTCCCGTTTTAAAATTAATCTATACTAATATTATAAAGCTGAAGAGTTTGTTTATTTGTTTGAACCCGCTAATCTCAGGAACTACTGGTTCGAATTGAAAAATTACATTTTTATTGGATAGTTCATTTATCGAGGAAGGCTATAGGCTACTTTTTATTTTGATTTTTCCACGGAATCGGACTGACGCGGGTGAAACCGCGGAGCGCAGCTAGTTGTGCAATAAAAAGGCTGATTATTTTAATTTAAAAAAATATATTTAAAATAATATTAGCACACATACACAGATAGACAGACATATTTAACTCTTTGTTTTCTGGAATTTAACATTCTTAGTAAGATAAATGATTTTTCATTACTCATACTCCGAAAGTAGGTCTAAAGGTGCCTGAAGAGCGTGTAGAAAGAAAAACTTTCAGCCCTAGGGAAAATCGCTTTCACTGACAGCTGTCATGTCAAATTATGGCTTCGCGCGGCTTGTGCAATGTGCTTGTAGCCTGTATTAGTATCATTACGCATTAGGAACTTCAAAAACCTAACCTCCTTGCTTTAGGTAACACCAAAGAATAACAATTATGGCTTCACACGGTTCATGCATACTGCCAGAGGTAGTATGGAGTATCTCATTTCAATTTTATGTATTATTCGTAATGAAAAGCGCAGTGTTTACCTCGGGTAAAAGACTCATTAACCTAGGGTTTCACACCTAGGGTAACAATGCACTATTAAGTTATGCAAAAATTTTGAGTATTATTTGCACTTCAAAAGAAGGAAAAAGATTCATACAAAAAAACGGATATTTGACAAATTTCATTAAAAAGTATTTGGTATGTGATCCTCTTAATAAGCGATTAAAGTTGTTACCGTGCAGATATACCAACTCAACTGCCTACATCTACAATATGTGACGTCAACATACAGAATTCTTAAGAGGAAAGGGTATCGGCACTCTCTCCATACAAACGTTGTCGACTGTTTTCTCCCTGGATAACGATATTAGAGCAAATATTTTTGTTGCATAAAACTTATAACTGCCATGACCAAGTCCCTATGTTTCGTTTTTTATTATTTTTTTGTTTTTAAAATCTTAATTTCTATGATAATTAGAAAAAAAACAAGACATAGGGGCATAGTCATGACAGTTATAGGTTTTATGGTACAAAAATATTTATGCTAGTGTCATTATCCAGGGAGGAAACAGTCAATTACGTTTGTATGGAGAGAGAGCCGGTACACGTCCACCTTAAGGTAAAAATAGCTGGAAATCTCAACAATATGAGAATCCATGCAGAAAACACACATCTATGTTAGGTCTGGGCCTAAAATAGCCGGCAGTTCGGTGTCCGTCGTCGACATGCGCGAGCGCAACGTCCGTGACTCATCTCGTACACTCATACGACGTGGCAAGGATCGCAATGAACCTGAACTAAAATATATGATTACTAGCGTCCCGCGGTTTCACCCGCGTAAGTCCCGATCCCGTGGGAAAATCGGGATAAAAAGTAGCCTATATGTTAATCCAGGTCTTCAGTTATCTTCTTACCAAGTTTCATTGCTATCGGTTCAGCGGTTTTTGCGTGAAGGAGTAACAAACACACACACACACACACAAACTTTTACATTTATAATATTAGTAAGATTTACATTTATAATATTAGTAAGATATAAAACAACATCTCATAATTTTGTGTTACAACATACCTATAAAAGAGTTACATATATGTATAGAAAGTGCAAAAGCAAACCCACAAAGACCTTAGGGACCAAACAAAGACTCCACTGTCTGTCTGTTTGGCTGGTGCTAGACAGACAGACAGAAAGTGCAGTCTGCTGTATCTAATGAACCGTGATAGCTAGAGAGTTGTTTTTGTTTTTATTTAACTCTACTTATTACGAAGCCTATTAAAAAACCAATTAATTGTAAGCTCGCTTGCGCCGCACCACTTCTAGTAAAGATGCAAGCAAGGATGGCAGTGCCCTCGCTAACGTTCACTAACATTCCTGTCGTGGTGTACACTCATGCGCATACCGAGCAATGCGCACTTCTCCATTGTTGTTTACGTTTAATTTAAAACGAATTAAGTTAGATACGGGATACCCCTTATTAATTAAAGGAGCAATTTTATTGATAAGCTTCCTTCGTTAGTGCACTTTAAACTTTATTGTTACTAATAATTATTATTGTATAGTTTCCTTTTTTTATTAAGAGGAAAGAGTACCGGTAACTCTCTCCATACAAACGTAGTCGACTATTTTCTCCATGGGTAAGGACACTAGAGCAAATATTTTTGCTGCATAAAACTTATAACTGCCATGACCTTCGGCCATGCCCCTATGTTTTGTTTTTTTATATTTTTTATTTCTATGATAATTAGAAAATAGTCATGGCAGTTATAGGTTTTATGGCACAAAAATATTTGTGCTAGTGTCATTATCGAGGGAGGAAACAGTCGACTACGTTTGTATGGAGAGAGCGCCGGTAAACTTTCACCTTAATAGTGGCTTCGCACGGGCTGTGCTTATAGCAAATATTAATGACTAAGTTTAAGGTAAATAAAACTGGAGCACGACATATTTAGCCCTTTCCCGCCAAAACCTTATAACAAGTGAAGGTATTGGTACAAAATAAAGGCGACTTCTTTTTTGCAAAATTAACATGATCGATTCTTGGCTTTTCTACCTGATAACTCTCCAGCCACTACGGTCTGAAATTCATAATTGCACATCGTTCTTAACTGTTGGGGGCATGCGCTGAGAAATTTTCAGCTTTCATAAAATCGAAAGTTCGGTGGTAGGCGAGATCTAATAGTTAGAGGATTATTGCCTTAAGGGGGATCCATACGCTAACGACTTTGGTACACAGCCTACTAAATAGTTACTACTAGCACCGGTCGCCTTCGTTTGTAAACATTGTTGATTGTTACGAATGTGTTTTGTTTTTCTCAAAAGTACTGTAGGTTAGATCTTCACCGACATTTTGGTGTGAGTTTGAGCCAAAAATTCCCTACAGTTTTGAAGCTATCCTAAAATTAAGAATTAGAATTAGTCTAGCTTTATCGACATTTTGGTGTGAGTTTGAGCCAAAAATTCCCTACAGTTTTGAAGCTATCCTAAAATTAAGCATTAGAATTAGTCTAGCTTTGAAATATTCGTCTGAAATCTGAAAAAATCCCAAAATATCTGTAAAGATTTTACGTATAGTTGCATCTCAGCACTTTTGAGAAAAACAAAACACATTCGTTACAATCAACGATGTTAGTTGTAAGCGACGGGTATTTCTGGCGCGTTGCGTTTGGCAGCGTAAGTAGCCTTAAGATTTTTTTCTGTGTATCTGGAAAATGTCATCGTCACTGCCCATGGGGTGAGATAAGGTCAAATTCAAGCTTTACCGTGGACCTCCATTAATGCTGAGTGTATATTTAAGAGGAAAGGGTACCGGGGGCTCTCTCCATACAAACGTAGTCGACTGTTTCCTCCCTGGATAATGACACTAGAGCAAATATTTTTGTTGCATAAAACTTATAACTGCCATAACCATGCCCATATGTTTGTTTTTTGTTTTTAAAATCTTAATTTCTATGATAGTTAGAAAATTAAAAATACCAAGACATAGGGGCATAGTCATGGCAGTTATAGGTTTTATGCCACAAAAATATTTGCTCTAGTGTCATTATCCAGGGAGGAAACAGTCGACTACGTTTGTATGGAGAGAGTGCTGGTATCCTTTCACCTTAATTAGAGCACCTACAGCTTAAGTTGCAAAGTTGTTCGGTGAAATAAACTGAAGGGAGGGTAACCAAGCGAAACGTTAGGGCTCAGTTAGTATGAATAATCATACTTTTATTTTTATCCCTCTTGTGACTTTGACCTGTTTTTGTAAGACATTGAATGTAATTTTACAAGTATAAACAGGTGCTATGTAACCTCAAAATCCTACTAATATTATAAATGTGAAAGTTTGTGTGTGTGTGTATGTTTGTTACTCCTTCACGTAGAAACGACTGAACCGATTGCGATGAAACTCGGTATGTAGATAGCTGGAAATCTGGATTAACACATAGGCTACTTTTTATCCCGATATTCCCACGGGATCGGGACTTACGCGGGTGAAACCGTGGGGCGCAGCTAGTTTTATTTGCTATGCCTAATGAGAACTAGATAACGAATAATAAGTTACATAGATATGTTATTAATAATTGTAATAGGGTTGTATTTTGTAACTTGTATACGGGCTGTTTTATGCAACTAGACCTCTTTTTAACCGACCTCAAACAAAAGGAGGAGGTTCTCAATTCGTCGCGTATATATTTTTCTTTATGTATGTTCGCCGATTACTCGAAAACGTCTGGACCGATTTGGAATATTCTATTTTTGATTGAAAGGGGATAACTCATTGGTTGGAATAGACTTGCCCAGCACCTGTACTTACAACCCTTGTGTCTAGAGCAATATGCCAACTAAGCCGCGGGTTTCATCTTTTCATCGATGTTTTACTTTACCGTAAGAGCAATCGCAATTAGTACACATAATTTTTCCCAAAGAAATCCATTGGAGCTCGGCCGGTCGGGATTCGAACCCACGACCTGCCACTATGCCAACGATGCTCCATGTTGATACTAATTTTGAGCGCTTATGTATACTACCTACTTAAGGCGCTCTTCCAGTACCGTGTGTAGGTATTCACATTACCTTAGCCCCCGCTCACAAAGACGTAGCGTGCTGCGTGCTAACTGTTATATTTGATCGATATGCAAAACGTTTTAGCATTATTATCCACAAATATAGTTCCTAGAGGTCAAAACCTATCATTTGATTCATTTTTAGAAACAAACGTTAACTATAATATCCATTTATATCCAAATAACAAAAAAAGAGTATTTGATTACTTAGAGTTGCATGAAACAAAGGTCGATTTTGGTAGCTTTATTAACACCTGGCCTTAAAGTTTTTTTAAAGAATGATGTGGCTTCTAATTTACTTAGTTACCAAGACAAACCCAGTTAGGTATCCTGGTAGTTGTCATTTTTCCAGACAATGGCCAGACCATGGTTTGGATACAAAACACAAGCCTATAGTTGCTTAGCTTAGGGCTAGATGGCGCTGTGAAAAGTGTCCTACATTTTTAAAATTTAAACAAAACTATTTTTAAGTCAAAAAAGTTTCAATAAAAACGAAATGTAAATTAGATACATTATTCATTAACGGTATTATAGGAAATTACACTAAGCATTACACATTAGAAATAGATACATGGCATTACATTACACAAGACGTTTTTTTTTACGTTATTTAGGCAATATATTTAGGTATTCGTTTTAAGGCCAGGTGCTAATAAAGCTACCAAAATCGACCTTTGTTTTAAGCAACTCTAAGTAATCAAATACTCATTTTTTGTTATTTGGAAATAAATGGATATTGTAGTTTAATAACCATATTTTTGTTTATTGTGGTTGAAAACATGATATGAACAACTTCGTTCGATAAAAAAAAATGTTAGAAAACAGAGAATTATTAGATCGTTTATCGGGTTTTATTCAAAAATAGTTAGCGTTTGTTTCTAAAAATGAATCAAATGATAGGTTTTGACCTCTAGGAACTATATTTGTGGATAATAATGCTAAAATGTTTTGCATATCAATCAAATATAACAGTTAGCACGCGGCACGCTACGTCTTTGAGAGCGCGGGCTAAGGTAATGTGAATACCTACACACGGTACTGGAAGAGCGCCTTAAGATCAACTTGACAAAACTGGTACCTAATTACCACTGTTGCGAAAACGTAATGAACAATCGACAAACTTAATAACCAAAAACTAACACTAAATTACCTAATTGAGCATATAACAAGTAACTTTTTGGACAAGTTTATTTGTATACGTACGTATAGTAAGGAAAGCCTCGGCCTGTCACCGCACGCAATTGCAATGCCCGACAGGGCTCGTAATGTGAACTTGTATGCCTATTATAACATCTATTGTACTTACCATATGAATGCAAATAAATGAAATGAAATGAAAATTAAAATCTTATATCTTTAAATGAGCAATTCTTGTATATATATATATATATATATATATATATATATATATATATATATATATATATATATATATATATATATATATATATAATTGGAATCTCGGAATCGGCTCCAACGATTTTCATTAAACTTGGTATATAGGGGGTTTCGGGGGCGATAAATCGATCTAGCTAGGAATCATTTTTAGAAAATGTCATTTTATTCGTGTTTTATCGAAACTTACTTTTTTTTTATCTGAAAAATATGACTCTTCCTGACATCTATTGGCGAACTACTAATACTATTTTTGTGAGCAATAAAGTTATTCCAGCAGATGGCGTTGTTAAGTACCACGAAGTCAATGAGTGTTTGCTTTGAGGTTAGACTAAGAAAATCAATGTTTATTTGTATTATTTGTGTCTTCTTAATGCACGTGTTAAATAAAAAATTAAAAAAAATACCGAGCAAAGCTCTGTCATCCAGGTACTATATATAAAGCAAAGTAAAGTCTCATATAATGACAACAATTGCCATTACTTACAACTAAAATTGAGGTCACAACACATTGACTCTTAATTAACCGACTGCTTTAATGACTTAACCTACATTGTTATGTTGTTTTAACTGTGTGTTTATTCCGTAACAATCAACACATGTGGCTTCATAAATATAATGTCATTACTCCATTCAAAATATATCACACATCTTTGGAACGATTTCAGTAGTTTAATTTATTTTATACTAGCTGCGCACTCGATACCGCGCGAATTTCGTGATCAAAAATATCCTACGTTCTTCTCCAACCGCTATGCTGATTTTGACAACCCAGTTGGCACAATGGTCTCCATGCCGGACTGCCAAACACAGGGTTGCAGGTTCGATTCCCGCCTCAGACAAGTATTTATGCTTAGATATTTGTCTGTGGTCTGGTTGTTTCTATGTATTATAAGTATATATTTACAAAAGAAAAGTATATAAGTAGTATTTCCGTTGTCTAGCACTCATAACACAAGTCTAGTTACTTACCTTGGGGCTAGATGGCGATGTGTGGAATGTCCTGCAATATTTATATTTAATTATTTTATTTTATCCAAATCGGTTAAGTCGTTTGACCATGAAAAGGTAACAAACAAACAGATAAATAAACAAACTGTTAGTAAATAGTAAGTGTGCTCTCTTATAGTTTCAGAGATTTCTTGAGTCTTTTTCTCTTCTATAATAAATTTAGACTAGCTTTTGCCTGCGACTCCGTCCGCGTAGAAATCGAAAATGGTTCTAATAAGATTAGACCAAGGAATCACGTTGTCCCACACAAACTTTCCCCCCCCCCCTTTTTCACCCCCTTAGGAGTCAAATTTCGGAAAAATCATCCTATCGGATGCCTACGTCACACAAAGAACGAAGTTTCCAAGTTTCAGGTGTCTACGATCAGCAGTTTAGGCTGTGCGTTGGTCCGTCAGTCAGTCAGTCATTCAGGACAAAGCATTTTATATGCATAGATTATTATAAGGTTAAATTAAAAATGACGATCCAGTTGGCACAATGGTTAACATGCCAGACTGCCAAACCTAGGGTTGCGGGTTCGATTCCCGCCTCAGACAAGTATTTAGGCTTACATATTTGTCTGTGGTCTGGTTGTTTCTATGTATTACAAGTATATATTTACAAAAGAAAAGTATATAAGTAGTATATCCGTTGTCTAGCACCTATAACACAAGTGCTAGATGGGGCTAGAAGGGCTAAAGGGGCTAGATGGCGATGTGTGGAATGTCTTGCAATATTTATTATTATTTATTAAATAGATTACTAGCTGTCCCCTCAAACGTTGTTTTGCCATATAAAACAAAATGTACACAAAAAACAGAGCAGCCGTTCAGGTGGAGTTAAGCAACTAACACCGCGACACGATTAACAATATTTATAAATACGATACTAAACGTCACTCAATTGTTTTGCATTCCGGAATCTCTCCATTAAAACTTGAACGTTATTGTATGGAATTAAAGTTCAAATTTACTTTTAAGTATTAATACGAATCGTTTGTATGGAAATAGGGAGTATAGAAAAGTGTTGATATAAAAATCCTTCTCTTTTTTTAATAAAAAAAACACCAATGCTCTTTTTTCGAATTATGTATGAATAAGCTTGGAAACAAGATATTTTCGTCTTTTAATTAGGTAAATCAAAATAAAGGAAAAAAACTCACCTACCTTCGCTAGACAGACACGAGTAATACAGTTTTCGTGATAAGCATTTTCCTTTGTTTTCCATTTCCGTCATAAAACTTTTACTATTACAATTCTAATTTTCAATCTAGTAGATGATCATAAAGCGCTAATAGGTAATTATTTAAATGGCTAACTAGTTAGAAAATAGCTTTCGATGGTTTTCACTTTTTACTAATATAATGTTAGCGAAACTTTAGAAATCAAAATGGCCGCGTTCGTCACTTAACATGTGGCTTCACTACTTACATCTGCCAGTGTATAATGTAAATACATGCACTCCAGCAGCAACGTGTCTAAAATCTATCAAAAACAAAATATGAAGTAGGTACACAAAGAAAGCTGTTTTCCTTTTTCTCACCCATGTTTCTCACATCTAATTCCTAAAAGAAATATTTCCTTTTTTAATTCATAAAACAGCAAAACACAGGGGCATGTGTACAGCAAACCCTGACGAAACCTAGGATATATTAAAAAAAATAAACTCTAAAATATTCAGAAAGAATATAAGGCTTTAAAACGCTGTTGATATTCAATCAAAATTCATTAAAAACGAAAGTCAACCTACAAATGTAATTTTCTAATAAATTTAACTAAGCATTTACATTGTTAACGTTCAATCAACATAACTTAACCTGTATATTTATGTAAATAAACAACCAAAGACGGCATCTATAGCAATCGATTGGGTAAGCTCAGTGTTTCGTCCCACGACCCTTATGTCCAAATGGGAAACGAATCACTTAATTTTTGGTTTCCCTCACCTTTTTCTGGTCCTTTGCTACAGCAAAGGACCAGAAAAAGGTGAGGGAGACGTTTGCCCAGCGGTGGGACGATATAGGCTTATAAAAGAAATAAATATTTTTTTATTCTAATAAATAAATAATATTGCAGAACATTCCACACATGGCAATCTAGCCCCAAGCTAAGTTACTAGACTTGTGTTATGGGTGCTAGACAACGAATATAATACTTATATACCCACTTTTCGTTGGTAAATATATACATCGCACCTCCGCTCAAATAGTGTCATAACTCAAAAACAATATTATTTATTTCATATTTTAAGGAAACCTAATACACTATTTCATAAAGCTTAAAAAATTATTCAAATCTAATGAAATGTTCAATGTTCATATCGCTAATTCTATTAATTTTCAAATTAAGACTAGAAACCGGAAAAACAGTTAGACTATTACGTTAGACACATTTTTCTCGACAGTTTTCTTTTTGAGTTATGACACTATTTGAGTGGAGGTGCGACATATAATACATAGAAACAACCAGACCACAAACAAATATCTAAGCATAAATACTTGTCGTTCCAATGAAAAGAATCCCAG
Source organism: Idaea straminata (assembly GCA_951213275.1). NCBI lineage: Eukaryota > Metazoa > Arthropoda > Insecta > Lepidoptera > Geometridae > Idaea > Idaea straminata. The sequence continues at coordinate 4,917,379 of OX577862.1, forward strand.
ATATTGCTAACAAAACATCATTTTGTGTTATATTTATCCAACTAAAATTAAGTTGCCGACTGTTCTATTTTTTTTTCAATATCCTTTATTGCTGATGCCTACGTATGTGTGTGCCTATGTACGTATGCGTATGTGTATGTGTGTATACTGTGTATCCCACAGTGTAGCCCTTAGTCAGTCACTTAGGACTTTAAATTTTATATTTAAAGATACATCAAACGGGGCAAATCAACTTATTTTAAATTAAGTGTTTCGTCCCATTGAGACAAGCAGGCCGTGGGACGAAACACAGGGCTAGCCATCGATTGCTTCGTGACTAAAATTTCACAGGTTAATGCATTATTTACCTTACTTCCTCTACCGTATGTCACCTTGATTGGAATAAAAATAACATTGTAATCGATGAATCAAGGATGTAAATGCACGTAACTGCTGTCGAAATACTGTTCTTGTAGACTTCTGACTTTTAGACGACTGAATAGTCGGCCGATAGGTGTATTTATGTATTTAATTGTTTTGATTGTGTTGTACTGTGTGGATTTATAATTACCTGAATAAAGATATATTATTATTATTAATATATACCATGTATTCCAACAAACGTATTGTGTAATACGATTTTTTTACGTTTTACGTGGGCAAAGCCGTGGGGCGAATATTAGTAAATGAATAAAACTGTACAATGCATGTATAATGTTAGTTTTTTTGCTCACGACAATTCTCGAAAATCTTTGAATTCGCCCTACCAACTGCCCAAATGGGACGAATTTGAGGGATCAACATCAGCCTTTCTTTCTTTCTTTCTTTCTTTCTTTAGGGTTGTGGGCATGCCCATCGTGCCCACAACGATGGATTCGCGCTTGGTTCTAGACATCTAAGCGAACAACTTTTGTTCAACAATTTTTGAAAATTCTATCTTTTTTGTAAATTTTGAGGCTAGAACTTTCGTTGGAAGACATTATATAGCAGATAGCCGAAAGGACCACAGCCATTCATTCACTAAGTGCCGAAACTAAACTATCGACCGATATGAAGTTTATAGTCTGATTAGTTCCAAAATAACGCTAATTTATTTTATTTTCATGAGCAGTGACCTCTTTTCGGAAATACTCTCTCGAGGAGTTAACGAACTGGATTGTTGCGGCTTTTTTTCTGAATTTATTCATATGGCAACCGTTTTTAATAAGTAGGTACTTACTTGGAAATATGTGCTACGAAAAGCATCATATTAATGTAAGTAGCTAAACTACTTAAGCTGAAAGGGTACCGGCGCTCTCTCCATACAAACGTAGTCGACTGTTTAATCTTTGGATAATGACACTAGAGCAAATATTTTTGTGGCATAAAACCTATAACTGCCATGACTATGCCCCTATGTCTTGTTTTTTTTTTCATTTTCTAATGATCACAGAAATTAAGAATTAAAAAAAAAATAGGGTCATGGTCACGGCAGTTATGTTTTATGCAACAAAATTATTTGCACTAGTGTCATTATCCAGGGAGGAAACAGTCGACTACGTTTGTATGGAGTGAGCGCCCGGTACCCTTTCCTGTTAAGTAGGCTATGGAAATTAGTTCTACGTAAAACATGTTTTTTTAATGTATATACTACATTAAAAAACAATGTTTTACGTAGAACTAATTTCCATCCTACTTAAAATGAGTTCTAGATATATTTAATGACGAAAACATGATGATTTATTTTAGGATTCCGTACCCAAAGGGTCAAAACGGGACCCTATTACTAAGACTTCGCTGTCCGTCCGTCTGTCCGTCTGCCTGTCACCAGGCTGTATCTCATGAACCACGATAGCTAATGTGTTGTCACTGATATATTTCCGTTGGCGCTATCTATAACAAAAAATACAAACCACAAAAAAGTAAATATTTTTTGTTTTTATGGTTTAAGGGTTACCCATAAGGGTGCTTATATAGATTATCGAAAAGGATACAATTTAAATAGAACTAAAATCTCTCTCTTTCCAAAACGAGGTTCAAGAATAGTCCGAGATATGGATTTAAACCTTAGATTTAGACACAGATTTACTGGTGAACTATAGTCTAAACACTCAAGAGTAAATCTGTGTCTAAATCTAAAGTTTAAATCCATATCTCGGACTATCCTTAAACCTCATTTTGGAATAAGGGGGTATAGGTTTAAACTATGCTATCTATGTCGATGTTGTATTCTCTACTCTCACCCATTTGCCTACTTCAAAACATTACCTTATATTCGCCTAAATGCTTCCGATGTAGGTTAAAGTCTACACAGAAAAATGGTTACTTTAAGCAAGAAATAATCTTCTTTCTAAATAGATGCTCTAAATAATTTCTTAGTTTTAGTAAATGTTTTTGAAAATAACAATTTCTTGGTTTTAGTTGAAAATAAAAATCAGTTTTTTTTTAATTTAAGATTATTGCTTTTATATTAAAATACTTCTAACTAATAGCTTATCATTTTAAGATATAGGGAGAGAAGATCTCTTGCTACATGACTTTTTTTGTCGAATTTCAAAACAAATCTATACATATAAAATTCTTTGTCCTGAATGACTGACTGACGGATCAACGCATAGTCTAGACCGCTGATCGTAGAGACCTGAAACTTGGAGGCTGTGTTGTTTGTATGACGTAGGCATCCGATAAGAAATTATTTTCCGAAATTCTACCCCTTACCCACCCTACCCACGCCTTAGGAGGTGAAAAAGGTTGGCAAAGTTTGTATGGGACAACGTGATTCTTTGGTCCATTTTCGACTTTTACGCGGACGAAGTCGCGGGCAAAAGCTAGTCTGTTCTAAAAATCTACGTGATCCTAAGGATTCACGATCCCCTCGTCGGATATATCTTTAAACTTTGCATTCATAATCCATGGAAAACTTGCCAAAACCAGGGTCATACAATTTAAAACAAAAACCCCGGAAGTAGGTACCTACTACCGTCCATCGTAATACGGAGGCAGTCATACCTAGGCCATTCCGTTTTATACAAAATTATTTTTACCTTGAACTTTGACTTGTATCATCATACAGCTACTTCAAAAGACAATTTTGTAAAGTCTTGTAAATGTAAGTTTAATTGTTTATTTTTTAAATAATTGTGTTATTTTGACCTTGATACTTAAAACCTTTGAGCACTGGTGTTTTTTTATTTCGCAATTTATTGATTAAAAACAAATTGTTGCCTTTGGAAATATTATTGAAAGAGCTAATGTTATGTAAGTACCTATTCTTTAAACATCAAAAGTACTTAGATCTTGAGTGCTTGACTGTTTTTTAGGGTTCCGTACCTCAAAAGGTAAAAACGGAAACCCTTATAGGATCACTTTGTTGTCCGTCTGTCTGTCTGTCTGTCAAGACCTTTTTTCTCAGGAACGCGTGGAGGTATCAAGCTGAAATTCATATCAAATACTCAAGTCTATGGTCTCTTAGAGCTGTGAAAAAATCAAACTTCTAAGTCAACGCGATCAAAAGATACTCCCGTTTATGCCGCAAATTTTCGACACTCGCAAGGGAATCAAAACCTACAGGGTACTTCCCGTGAACTCAGAATCTTGAAATTTGGTATGAAGCAACGTCTTATAGCAGAGATATAGGAAAAATTGCGAAAAGTATACATTTTTAGTTATATCATATAATAAAAATATTTTTAATAATTTTAAACTTACTACCCCTTTCCTCATGAACGCGTAGTGGTATTATATTGAAATTCATATCAAATACTCAAATCTATAATACCTTTAAGCTGTAACAAAATCAAACTTCTATGTCAACGCAATCAAAAGAAACAGGAATTAAAACCGCATATTTTGAAACTCGCCACTACTCGCAAGGGAATCAAAACCTACAGGGTACTTCCCGTGAACTCAGAATCTTGAAATTTGGTACGAAGCAACGTCTTATAACACAGATAAAGGAAAAATTGCGAAAAGCATAAATTTTTAGTTACATCATATAATAAAAATATTTTTAATAATTTTAAACTTATTACCCCTTTACTCATGAACGCGTAGTGGTATTATATTGAAATTCTTAACAAATACTCAAGTCTATAATATCTTTTTATCACAGTTGCTCATAAAGTGGATCTTATTCAACGGCTTTTAGGCTCATAATCCAACATATTATGCACGCGTGCGTTTTACATTGCCAACCTAGTGCTGTAAAGTTATCCCGATAGGTTAAATACGTATCTTACTGCTAATTACATACTGTTTTGATGTATAAAAAAGGTAGGTACCAAAGAGTTTTTTAGCTAGCAAAAATGGTTGTCTCTAAAGTCGGTTTACGAACGAAAATTTTACGTGATAATGACTTAGAAAACGATTAAAAATTGAGTTGTTTATTTTTTGTTTTTTCTTTACTTAAATATATTGTTTTCCCGTACCATTGTATTTTGCTCTTAACCCACGACGCAAAAACCAAATAGGAAAAACCCTAAAAAATATTGTATGTCAGACGAGGCTGTATAGGTTAAAAGTCTTTAGCCTGGCCTTTTCGGAGCATAATTAACAAAAAATATTGCATTAAAAAAATGTAAACATAGACTTATCACAAATATTTTGTTAATTATTATTTTGTTTTCTTTTCAAGTCTTTTCTTTTATTCGCAACTGTGATAAAAAACGTCGTACGATATACGTGTGGAATTGATATTTGCATCTTGGCTTCTATAACACGCTCGCTGCCGCTCGCGCGTCATAATCCGCCTCTATACAAAGATCAATTTACCACACTTATATCGTAATGTACTATTAAGCTGTAACAAAATCAAACTTCTACGTCAACGCAATCAAAAGATACAGCAATTAAAGCCGCATATTTTGAAACTCGCAACTACTCGCAAGGGAATCAAAACCTAAAGGATACTTCCAGACGACCTGGAATCTTGAAATTTGGCATGAAGCAACGTTATAAAGTACACATATAGGAAAAATTCCGAAAATCTTAAATTTTTAGTTACATCACATAGTATATTTTTTTTAATAATCATAAACTTACTAGCTGACCCAGCAAACGTTGTTCAGCGATTAAAAAAAAAACAGATGTTGGCCGATTCTCAGACCTACCCGATATGCACACAAAATTTCATGCAAATCGGTTCAGCCGTTTCGGAGGAGTTTGGAAACAAACACCGCAACACGAGAATTTTATATATTAGACTTGCTGACCCAGCGATTAACAAAAAAAAATAAAAAAATAGATTTTGGCCGATTCTCAGACCTACCCGATATGCACACAAAATTTCATGCAAATTGGTTCAGCCATTTCGGAGGAGTTTGGAAACAAACACCGCGACACGAGAATTTTGCTTCCCATTCCCTCTCGCTCCACACCATGGTCTGAACCAGGGGCCCGGCCCTACGAGAGGTCGCTGCCGCCGATCGCCTCCACGAGGACAACTAATTAGTGGACCCAAGTGGCTGTGACTGTGGAGCAGGACCAGCATTAAGCCAAGCTTTTTTATCAAGGATATAATCCTCTAATTTATAATATGCTTGTCTACATAGTGTGCGTTTTATGCATGTTTTAAATTTTGTCTCGTTCAGTTGTAGAATCCGCAGTGGTATTTTATTATAAAATTTTACACAATTCCCCATAAAAGAATTTCGTACCTTAGCCAATCTAAACCGAGATTGATCCAAATTGTGCCTATTTCTAGTATTAAAATTATGTCTATCACTTCTCTTCTTAAAGAGATGAAGATTTTTCCGAACATACATAATGTTTTCATATATGTATTGACAAGGTACCGTCAGCTTTCCACATTGTTATGTTATGGATTTCATTTAGCAATAAAAATACCATAACTTTTACTTATATACCTACAGGTTTGTACGGAACCCTCGGTGCGCGAGTCTGACTCGCACTTGGCCGGTTTTTTACTTCTTCATGCAAAAACCGATTACTATGAAACCCAGTATATTAACACATTATTAATATTTTTAAATAACGAAATAAAATTGTATTTTCTTTACTGTATAAAAGTAATAACATATCAAAAACTAACAACCTTTTTTATTGACGTGATAACGTTTTATAAATTGATGAACCAACGTATGCACTCACAAAATAGTTTCACGTTCTGTTGACATGGTAGGTAAACATAGCAACGTATTTTTATCAACGTTTTCATATGACGTTATCACGTATATTTTACTATTGGACATTTAAAGTACTGGATATTTTAATAATTAGACATTTTTATAATGGGACTGTATAACTTTTGGACATTGGCTTTGGACATTTTTCTTTTTTGACATTAGTCGTGCAAATCAAAATTATCGTCCGTAAAGCGACTTTACAGACGTTTTAGGGAGGTTTTTTTAATAATAAATAGGTCAGCGTTTGACCAATATCTCACACGATGGTAAGGGACGATGCGGTCTAAGATGTAGCAGGCGTTCCTATGCTCGTGACTCAAAGTAACCAAATAAATCTATAAAGAAAATAATTACAGCGCCCAGAAAAAAGGTTCGTCCTCAGCAGGATGCTAGAGCAAGAAGCTCCAGCGCTGATTTTCAGTACAAACCTTGTAAAGCTTTCAAACAACTAAATGACCTTTATTCGCCGAGCGATCGTGTCAGAAAGACAATAGATTAGCGTGTCTGTCAGTCGACGGACACTATTACCAAACATTTACGATTATTACGCTTATTTATCGCACTTAGCAAGCCCGATAAGTTAGTAAATATGTACTATTATATAACCACGGATATATATTACTATATTATATGTCCATTTAGCTAATTAAAGGCAGACGCCCATTATTCTTTGATAAATTGTTTTCACGAAAATTTGGGCGTAATAAAACACCATCCACTTAGTTAGGTAAGTAGTTTGTAACAATCTATATATATAAAAGAAAGTCGTGTTAGTTACACCATTTATAACTCGGGAACGGCTAAACCGATTTGGCTGAAAATTGGTGGGGAGATAGCTTACAATCATAAGACGGACATAGGATATTTTTTTCGATATTCCCACGGGATCGGGACTTACGCGGGTGAAACCGCGGGGCGCAACTAGTCTCTATATATATAAAAGAAAGTCGCGTTAGTTACACCACTTATAACTCAAGAACGGCAAAACAGATTTGGGTAAAAATTGGTAGGGAGGTAGCTTAGAGCCAGGAGACGGACATAGGATACTTTTTATCCCAATATGCCCACGGGATCGGGACTTACGCGGGTGAAACCGCGGGGCGCAGCTAGTTTTGCATAAAACGAATTTGCTAAATGGAAATATGCTAAAAGCTTTCGATAATTTTAGGTGAATAGATGACTTTGGTTATGTAATTGACTTAAAAAAAAGATTTCATTTTGCTTAGTAATGAGTTGTAGGTGTAAGTTAATGTTGAAACCAAATTGCATAAAGATCAAATTGCATAAAGAGTTAAATAAAATAAATATGGCAGGACATTCCACACATCGCCATCTAGCCCCAAGTTAATTAACTAGACTTGTGTTATGGGTGCTAGACAACGGATATACTACTTATATACTTTTCTTTTGTAAATATATACTTATAATACATAGAAACAACCAGACCACAGGCAAATATCTAAGCATAAATACTTGTCTGAAGCGGGAATCGAACCCGCAACCCTGAGTTTGGCAGTCCGGCATAGTGACCATTGTGCCAACTGGGTCGTCAGTTATGCTGCTTCCTCTGAATATCAGCTTTTTCGAGCATAAATTATAACATTTCACATAATATGTAGTCCCATGCAGCACCAAGCGCTTATGCTTGTGTTGTGGTGACCAGATAAGTGATAGATATTTTTCTGTTTCTTTTCTTTTTGCCTTTTTTGGCGCCTTTATTGTAATCTCAACTAATATTTTAAATGGCTTAGCTTGGGCTAGATAGCGCTGTGTAGAATGTCGTACCATTTTTTTATTATTTAATTTTCTTATTTAATAATTTAACAAATTGTACGTCTGTCTGTCTGTTATGTTTTCAAGCCTAAACCGCTGAATCAATTTTAATATACTTTGGACTTTTGAAATAGGGGATTGATTCTGGACTTACGCTATTAAAACGGGGCAGAGGCTTCTCTTTTTTTCCTCATCCCGGCTCCCTGGATAATGAATGACACTAGAGCAAATATATTTTTAGAATAAAACCTATAACTGCGATGACCATGCCCCTTAATATTTCTTCAATAACAACACTGATGAGTATGTATGTACGTTCCAGGTTCGACAGACGTGGATATCCCAGCGTCGCTGCTCCATTCTATGCAGAATCAGATGCAGAGCAAGGGCGGCTATGAAATGGCTTACGGTGTTAAGGTAAATAAATAATTAAATAAATATTCTAGAACATTTTAAACAGCGACATCTGGAGTTTAGAAACTAGGCTTATGTGATGGGGACCAGATAACGGATATAATCCTTATATAGCTACCTTTCGGGAGTAAATGCATACTAATATATACAGAGACACCCCCAGAGGTTAAATATAAATAGGATGAACTCACAAAAAAGTGTGACGTCATCGTTCCGTTATTGACAAGGTAACCATAGCAACGTATTGAAGTATGCAAAATGGTAAAGTGTCATGTTCTCTTGACATGATAGGTAACCATAGCAACGTATCATTTAAGGCGCTCTTCCAGTAACGTGTGTATGCCCATACATTACCTTAGCCCCCGCTCTCAAAAACGTAGCGTGCTGCGTGCTAACTGTTATATTTGATCGATATGCAAAACATTTTAGCATTATTATCCACAAATATAGTTCCTAGAGGTCAAAACCTATCATTTGATTCATTTTTAGAAACAAACGTTAACTATTTTTGAATAAAACCCGATAAACGATCTAATAATTCTCTGTTTTCTAACATTTTTTATCGAACGAAGTTGTTCATATCATGTTTTCAACCACAATAAACAATAATATGGTTATTAAACTACAATATCCATGTATATCCAAATAACAAAAAAAGAGTATTTGAGTTATTTTGGTAGCTTTATTAGCACCTGCCCTTAATCAATGTTTTCTTATGGCAGCATCGAGTAAAATTATTGTCCGTAAATCGATTTAGACAATTTTTATTGGCTTGTCCTTTTTCCTATATTGTCTATACTATAAGTATAAAAGAAGAGAGGACAAAAAGTCTGTATTGTGAAGCAAACTAAAAAACACGAGCGTAGTAACTAGCAACGCTCCGCGGTTTCACCCACGTATCCCGTGGAAATATCAGTAGCTTATCACTTCCAATGTATCGAATAAAATCATACCAAGTTTCAACAAAATCGGTCCAGTAGTTTCGGAGACTATTCAATTCAAACTAACAATCAAATCTTTCCTCTATAATAATAATATAGATATAATATAGGACAAATATAGAGTACATAAATAGGTAAATGGACGTAACTAATTTAAATTAATTATTTTTTTAATGTTTCAGGCGTACTGAAGAGCTTGGCGGCCGCAGAATGAGTGAAATAAGTCATATTTATAAGTTAATACGTTAAATAATTAGTACATAAATACTACTTGTCTATTTTATAGGTCATCTATCTATAATTATTATTAAACAAACTCTCTCCCAAGTATGTCTGACTGAACGCTTTAAATTCTCCACTGAACCGAATGTCATACAGGTTTCACTTTATAGACAGAGTGATTTATGATTAATTTCAAGTAGGTATATTCGCTGAAACATGACAGAAAATTAATTATATTTTGCTAGCCAAGAAGTGGGTTGCTGGTTTGTATAATAATTTAGAATTTTTGCTCTTACCATCTGAGCTACGAGCTTACGAGCTTGCCTTATATAAGCTGTAAAATAGACTAAAAAATCTTGTAGGCACACCCGCAGTAAAGTCGTAAAAAGTATGTTTTGCCGTTAAGTTGACAATTCTGATGGATGTAGCTAATCCAGCATCTTTGTAAGAAGGTTAAAGCATGCCCTGTAAAATAGACTAAAAAATCTGGTAGGCTGGGACTCAGCCGCAGGAAGTCGTGTAACGTTTCATCTTATGTCGACAATTCTAATGGATGTAGCGAATTCAGCCTATTTGTTAGAAGCTTTTAATTGAGAGGCAGTTACATCCACTTTCTTCACATATTGGTTATTATAAGAAAGCGTTTGAGGGCTATTTATGTGCACCTTAACAAACAAATTTGTTCTACGACTTTTGGAAATATGATTTTTTTTCGAATAAGTATTTTGAGGTTGTTTAGAGGCCATCAACCTTACTAATAACCCTGTATAGGCTAGGCGTTACAAATTATGACGTATTGTTGATGTTACATTTGGTTTTAACAAGTGACCCCATACTCTTCTTTCTCTTGTTGAATGCGTTTTCACGTCAAATTGATCTAAAAATAAAATTGTATTTATTATTGTGAATTTAAAATAGTTTTTAGTTTCTCTTTTGTACATACAATATTTTAATTTTAATCAAGTTACCTATATATTGTTCTTTAAGGTTAAAATTTTAAGATACGTACCTAGTTGTATTTTTTATGGCGACTCAAAGCGTAATTTTGGCTTGAACCAAAAAGAGCTAAAATTTTGAAATAAAAAGTTACATAATATCATTTCCAACTGCCGTGACCGTACCGCGAGGAAATAAAAATAAACATTCTAACTTTTAAGATAATTCAATGTCTTTTAGCATTTCGTAGAGATTGAAATGTAAAAAAGAATCACCAAAATCGGTTCATAAACAAAGAAGCTATGCCCAGCCATAAAAAAAATTACAGTAAAATCAGAACCTCCTGAACATTTTATTGGCTATTTTTTTGCAATAACTCTAGCTTTTGCACGCCAAAATTACGCTCGGCACAGTCTTTAAATCACCAATGTCAATTCATAATAACTTTATTGCACCTTTAAAACAAGTTAGAATAAATAAGTGGAAGTTTTGCTCTTATTGGTAAACTTACCGGCATGAATCTTGAGTTTTGAAAAGTATATCACAGAAACAAAAAGTTTCTTGAAGCAAAAAATTATCCTCTCCCTATAGACACTAGAGAAGAATTTCTTGGTTTTAGTAAAAAAAACGTCAAATAATAGGTATTCTTGATTTAAAGCAATACTTATCCTTAAATCGTTATTTGTTACATAAGTTCTATTCAAGATTGCAATAAAAACTCTTTGCACGTTTTGGTGTAGACTATGAGTGCAATGAGTAGCTGTATTATAAAAAATAAGTAATAAATAAATAAATTAAGAATACTATGAACATTTAGATACTACAAACAAAAAAATATTTTCTAGCGTCTGTAGGGAGAGGATTATTTCTTGCTTCACAATAATCTTTTTATGTGATGTTTCACTCAATACTCCAGTTTCATGTGCGTACCTATAGTTAAGTTGTATTCTCATATAGATTAAGTCAATTTAAGTAATGTAAAGTTTGTGTGTTGAATTTAGTAATATTTTTGTGTTTTGTTTAAAAATTAATTAAGTATTTTAAGATGCAAAATGTTGAAAGATAAAAGAAAGTGTTATAAGTATCATTATTCTCAAGGCCGAGGGTAAAATTTTATTCGTCCTTAATTTTTTTAAAGTGGTTTGGTAGCGAATTTCTAAATACCTATTAAGGCAAGTAGGTATAATTTTAGAAATTGCAAAAACTCAACTTATTTTATCGTTAAAAAATTAAAATAAGTGATTTAAACACCCCTGACTTTTATACCTATAACTTTCAGACGACTGAACCGATTTCGATCAAACATAGCTAAGAACACTCCCGACTAATTCACCTTTCAAACGAAAGAAACAAAATCAAAATCGGTTCAGCCGTTCAGGGAGCAACGAGGCCACAGACAGACACACACCCAGACACGTCAAACTTATAACACGTTCATGCGTCGGGGTTAAAAAGACGAAAAAGATGTTAAAATTAAAATAGCTCCGGAAATACTAAAAACTTTTTTTTAAATAAATGACTCAATTTAAAAAACAGTAAACAGTACCTACAGTGCAGGAAAAAAATTGAGGTAAATTTAGGTACTTACAAGTTTTCGAGCAAATCTTTTGTACATATCTTTTTATCGTGTTGACTCAGGACCTTGATTTTTATACAACTAATAGAAACTATACACCTCAGTACCTGGTAGAAATTTCAATTTGCTAGGTCCACCCGTTACTGAGAAAATCGAGGGTGACTCAGATGGACAAAAGAGTGATCTTATAAGGGTTTCTTTTTTACCTTTTGAGGTCCGTAAATAAAAAAATAGGGCAGTACATTTGTATAGAAAAGTGTATTGAGATACCTTCGAAATCCCTGCTAATAATGGCAATTTTGGAACTCTATGGTGCTCTTTTATTGCCGCCCGTGTGCCTATTAAGGTGAAAGTGTACCGGCGCTTTCTCCATATTAACGTAGTCGACTGTTTCATCCCTGGATAATGACACTAGCATAAATATTTTTGTTGCATAAAACCTATAACTGCCATGATTATGCCTCTATGTCTTGTTTTTTTTTTCATTTTCTAATTATCATAGAAATTAAGTTTAAAAAAACAAAAAAAAAACGAAACATAGGGGCATGGTCACATCAGTTATAAGTTTTATGCAACAAAAATATTTACTCTAGTGTCAGTATTCAGGGAGGAAACAGTCGACTACGTTTGTATGGAGAGAGCGCCCGATACCCTTTCCTCATAAATAAACTTTCTGTCATCTTGTCCAATGTTTTTGGATAATGAAGCGACTCTAAAGTTTATCAGAGACTGAAAAATATTCCTAAAAAATAGTACTTATCACTAGAAGAACATTTAACATTGCTACTAATTAACTACTTTTCTTTGTTGAACAAGTGTTTTTACATTGTATTTATTGTTTAAATATATACTATTAACATGACTGTTGTATTATGAAAAACCCATCAACATATTGTACCCAGTTCTTCAATCAATATTTTCTGATTCTGACTTAAGAGGAAAGGGTACCGAGCGCTCTCTCCGTACAAACGTAGTCGACTGTTTTCTCCCTGGATAACGACACTAGAGTAAATATTTTTGTTGCATAAAACTTATAACTGATATGACCATGCTCCTATGTTTTGTTTTCGTTTTTAAAATCTTAATTTCTATGATAATTAGAAAATGAAAAAAACCAAGACCTAGGAGCGTAGTCATGGCAGTTATAGGTTTTAGGCAACAAAAACATTTGTGCTAGTGTCATTACCCAGGGAGGAAACAGTCGACTACGTTTGTATGGAGGGAGCGCCAATACCCTTTCACCTTAATAATGGTTGGTTATTTTGCAAGAAAGAACATTAAAACATACCACAACTCGTGCATTGTGAAGTTTTCAAAATAACCAACTATCGTTAAACCGTTTTAAAAATATATAATAGTTTTTAAAACAGATGCCTAACAGGTAATGTGACTTACCTAATAGATAATACCTATAGAATTTTAAGACAGAGTGAAATTATACATTTAAATATTAAAATAATTGTTGTTGCCACACATAAAATCCAAAGATTTTGTCATTTTTTAATTAAAACGACAAAGTTATCGTATGTTATTAAAAATCCCTATTATAACTAATGAAAGTATAGTGTAAATTGAACTTTGAGATAAAATACTTGACACGTTTTCTTGTTTTATTTTTAAACATTCAAAGTTAACTACTGTTTTGATTTTGCCGTAGTCGGGTAAACAAAGGACGAGGTTTTCTGCCCCTTATTCCAAAACGAGGTTAAAGGATAGTCCGAGATGAGGATTTAAACCTTGATTTAGACACAGATTTACTCGTGAACGTCTAAACACTATCCCTATAGATTATATTAGTCCCGATCCCGTGGGAATATTAGCCTATAGCCTTCCTCAATAAATGGACTATCCAACATAACAAGAATTTTTCAATTAGAACCAGTAGTTCCTGAGATTAGCGCGTTCAAACAAACATACAAACTCTTCAGCTTTATAATATTAGTATAGATAGGAAACTATAGTCTAAACACTATCCCTATAGATTATATAGTAAACTATAGTCTAAACACTCCCTATAGATTATATAGGAAATTATAATCTAACACTATCCCTATAGATTATATAGGGAACTATAGTCTAAACACTATCCCTATAGATTATATAGGAAACTATAATCTAAACACTATCAATATAGATTATATAGGGAACTATAGTCTAAACACTATCCCTATAGATTATATAGGAAACTATAGTCTAAACACTATCCCTATAGATTATATAGGGAACTATAATCTAAACACTATCCCTATAGATTATATAGGGAACTATAGTCTAAACACTATCCCTATAGATTAAATAGGGAACAATAGTCTAAACACTATCCCTCTAGATTATATAGGGAACTGTTGTCTAAATACTATCCCTATAGATTATATAGGGAACTATAGTCTAAACACTATCCCTATAGATTAAATAGGGAACTATAGTCTAAACACTATCCCTATAGATTATATAGGAAACTATAGTCTAAACACTATCCCTATAGATTATATAGGGAACTATAGTCTAAACACTATCCCTAAAGATTATATAGGGAACTATAGTCTAAACACTATTTCTATAGATTAGATTATAAAGGGATTGTGATTAAACTATAGATTTTATAGGGATACTAGCTGCGCCCCGCGGTTTCACCCGCGTAAGTCCTGACCCCGTGGGAATATCGGGATATAAAGTAGCCTATATGTTAATCCAGGTCTCCAGCTATCTACATACAGAACTTCATTGGAATCGGTCCAGTGGTTTAAGCGTTTCACATTTATAATATTAGTAGGATTTTTTAGACTATAGTTCACGAGTAAATCTGTGTCAAGTCTTAAATTCACATCTCTATCTATCCTTAAACCTCATTTTGGAATAAGGGGGTTTGTGTCTTAATATGTAGTAAGTACCTAGCATAAAAAAAGGATTTAGGCTTTCCGTAAAGTTTCGTATGAAGATTATACTCTTGGTTTTGGTACACAAGATTTGAGTTGTCTTGTTAGTCTAGAGTGGGCTTCGCCGGAAACCTGGATCCGAATCTGATAAAGGAATGTTAGTTTTTAACAGTTACAGATACTCCTCTCACCAAAACCGCGTGCGAACGTCGTTTTTTACAAAATACTGAGGCAAAATTAGTACTTTACTTTTTCTGGTTTACTTACTTGGCAATGCAAGTGCCTTACCAATTATATAAATCAGAGTACAAAACTCTCAGTTGAAGTCAACGCATAACACCAACTACGCAAAACACCACCTTCACGTAAAACGCATGACTCGCAAAATACCACTTACGCAAAATACCAACTACTACTTCGAAAGAAAGAAAAAATCTGACCCTTTACTTTGTTTGTATCTAAACTGAAAGTAGGTATAAATTAAAGTTTACAATTTGTTGAATATTCAAAATCATTTCCACCTATTATTACATAAATGCATTTTATAATAATTCTCTTACAAAAATCTCAGTTTTACCTACTTTAAAAAAATCCGGAAATTTTAAAAGTCGGTCTTATTTGTTTTATGTTCTGGCCCTAACTAGTCATTACCTTGACTAGTCCTTGGCCTAGTATTCTCTCAACTCGTGTGGTATAATATCGTAGGCAAAATAATATCGAAGCGAAGTTGTAAGACTATGTAGATAGAGCATACCATCTGCCGTGAAGTTATCCTCAGGCGCTTTCAATATCTCAGTCTGTGGCAGATTTTGTTCCGTGGTTGACATTTCATAGCACTGACGTGTATCACAGTACCTATAACAACTTTATCAACTTACATTGTGTCTTGATATCGTATTAATAGACGTAAAAATCGTATTGCGTTGTGTGTATACTAAAAAAAATCATCAGTGACAGATCATTCAGTGACGTTACCTATTGCTATGCGACCGAACAAATAGAGGCAAATTTCAAAACAAAAAGCAGAAAACTTGTTGACATTTTAGAAGAAAATGTATTTTATAGCAGCGATTATATTAGTTTTACTTTTTATCAAGATTTATCATAAAATGACTCTGGGAGTGTGCACTAGCGATGATAAAATGAATAGCAAAGTTGTGATTGTAACCGGTTCAAATACAGGAATCGGTTACGAAACCGCTAAAGAGCTGGCGAGACGAGGCGCTAAGGTTATTCTAGCCTGTCGAGATTCCAATAAGGGCATGACCGCACGAGAGAAAATTATACAAGCTACGGGAAACCGAAACGTACACTTCAAAGTATTGGATCTGGCATCATTTAAATCGGTGAGCGAGTTCGCCGACGATATCCTAGGGTCGGAACCCAAACTCGACGTTCTGGTCAACAACGCTGGTACGGGAAACGTCGGCAACTTTCTTACAGACGACGAACTTCCGTTCGAAGTCCAAGTCAACCATTTCTCACCATTCCTCCTCACCATGCGTCTGTTACCGCTGCTGAAAAGATCGGCGCCTAGTCGAATAATAAATGTCGCTTCGATCATGCATAAAGCGGGTAAAATTGACTTGGAGTTGTTCGACAAGCAGGCCCGCGGTGCCTTAGAACGGACTAGAGTATATTCCAACACTAAGCTGGCCAATATTCTGTTTACGCGGAAGCTGAGTAAAGTCCTCCATGGGAGCGGAGTCACGGTCAACTGCTTGCACCCTGGCGCTGTGAACACGGACATATTCCGCGACAAGAACTTCCTCTTCAAGTTTTTGATCGGCATCTTCTTTAAGACGGCAAAGGAAGGTGCGCAAACTTCTATTTACTTAGCGGTTGCAGATGAACTGAAAGACACGAGTGGAAAATATTATTCTGATTGTAAAGAGAAGAGACCTTCCCCACACGCAGAGGATGACAAAATGGCGGACAAACTGTGGCAACTTTCTTATAATGTCGTAAAGAAACGTATTGACATCGAAATAGAAGACGCTAAAATGGAAAAGTTGGCTTAAAACTATGCATTATAAAAGAATATAAAAATAAAATAACTCTTTATTGTAAACAAAAATGTATAAAGGTATAAACACCAATAAAAATGATATATAGGTACCTATGTAGTATACACGTACGTTTAACTTCAATTAGCTACAATTAACTAGTGTTGTGCTTAAAAATATGTTTCAATCTATACATATAAAATGCTTTCTCCTGAACTACTGACTGACTGACGCATCAACGCACAGCCTAAACCGCTGATCGTAGAGACCTGAAACTTGGAGGGTGTGTTCTTTGTATGACGTAGGCATCCGATAAGAAAGGATTTTCCGAACCTATTGTGAAATATATATGAACTATAGGATGTTCCACCCCTAAGGAGGTGAAAAAGAGGGGGAAAATTTGTATGGGACATCGTGATTCTTTGGTCTATTTTTGACTTTTACGCGGACGAAGTTGCGGGCAGAAGCTAGTAATAGTATAGGAGCTAGCAACGTTTTCGAGAAAGAATTTCAGGTCAGTTGATTTTGTGATATCCCGTCCTTCTTGCTCTTTCGGTTAGAGTCTGGGCTATCTGGCTGGCGGTAGCGGTTGCGTTCATTAGTGCGCATCCTACCTGTCCAGGTGATAATCCTGGATTTTAAAACATTTTAAGAGGCGTAATTTTTAATTTTTTGTTTTTAAATAAGTCTACCCGACACACTTTTTTTATTGCCAGACATTTTTGACACTGCTAATTATGTGCCATACGCGATTCTATTTTTATTTTTTATAAAAATTTCAAAGTATTTTATAATGTCTGTAATTTTAATATTATGTTATTTAAAGATAAGAATAACTTAAAATTAATTTGCCAGACATTAATTCGATCGTTAAAGCTTGAAAAACTTAATATAAATCTATACTAGCTGAAGAGTTTGTTTGTTTGTTTGAACGCGCTAATCTCTAGAACTACTGGTCCGATTTAAATGATTCTTTCAGTGTTGGGTAGTCCATTTATCGAGGAAGGCTATAGGCTATATTTGTTTGTATGTTTTTTTTTTTCAAAATTAGGGATCCGTAATAAAATTGCTATTTTGTAACACAAGGTGTAAAATCGAAAACCTATTTTTGCGTGCGCTGCAAAAACTATTGACAATAGAACAAAATGATGTACTACGAGTTTGTAGATCCCATTAAGACCTACAAAAAAGTCCGCGAGAACATATATCTAGCTATCATGGTTTAATCACAATAACCGATTTTGTGTTCAAAATAATTATTAAATCGTCTGAAGAAAAACACTACGTTAAATATGTATCGCAATATTAAATCTTTATCAAAATTAAGCATTATGTTATCAAGAGTATTTATGTAGAAGTAAAATACTTTTTGTTTCATCTCAATCGGATATTTCGTTTAAAAGTTATCACGTGTGTAAGATGTTAAGAGTTGGTACCTATTAATGAGTTATGGGCCATAGAGTTTTTTATCAACATAATCCTGTATTAATCTTTTTCGAAATATATTTGTTGATGATTGTAAGTATAAGATCTTTGAAGAGTATCTCCTACTAATATTATAAATGTGAAAGTTTGTGTGTGTGTGTGTGTGTGTGTGTGTGTATATGTTTGTTACTCCTTCACGCTAAAACTACTGAACCAATTGCAATGAAATTCGGTATGTATTGGATTAACATATAGGCTACTTTTTATCCCGATATTCCCACGGGATCGGGACTTACGCGGGTGAAACCGCGGGGCGCAGCTAGTTATTTATAATTCACATTTAGTAATTGGGAAAATTTAAATAAAATGTGTTGTTTTTGAAATTTCATTATAATTTTATATTCCTTTTTATTCTTAAATTTTATTTAAACTTGCTATGACTAGAACGATTATTATTATTATTGTTTTCAACATATTTTGTTTCTCCTCGCTGAAGAGGGTGAAGAGGTACGGGCCGAAGCCAAGTACTTATATTAAAATATAATATTAGTAGGATAAAATTGTTAAGTTGTGTCGGAATTAAGAAGTTTACGTGTGAGGCGGCATGTATTGAGGATCACGGCTTTTTGTAACTGTAAGTATGTGGATGGATTTATGTTCAGTAGTTTTAGGTTCGTATGAAGGGTTTTTGGTATGACACCTGTACTAGATAATACTATTGGAATTGTTCTTACATGACTGACTTGCCACTGAGTTTTAATTTCTATAGAAAGTTCTGTATATTTTGCATTTTTTTCGGTATGGAACTTTGTTTGTAATTAGCTTCTTTTGATGTGCTAGGTATTGGTGTATGATGGCGGAAACTTGATCGTGCCGATGTTTGTAGTCGGTCTGGGCTATTGACCTACATGCACCAGTTATGTGCTGGATAGTCTCGGAGGCACTGTGACATCGTCTACAAGAATCCTGATAGTTAGGCCGGCGGATGATGAACTTTTGGTAATTCCCTGTATCAATCACCTGATCCTGTATCCCAATCATAAATCCCTCTGTTTCAGGAAACAGTTCACCTCGTTGCAGCCATGCGTTCGACGCTTTGATGTCGACATGAAATTGCAGCAAATCGAGACGGTGTCTCCCGTGCAAAGATTTTCGTTCCCAGGCTATTATTTTCTGTGTATTACTAGTAATATTTTCATTGGGTTGTTTAGCTGTTGAGGATAAGATTATTATTATTATTATTTGTTATATGTCCTATATCACGGGACTATGGAGTCCCGGACCTTTGGAAGGCATGCGTGGGGCCGAAGCGAACACGTGGAGGCCCTTTACAATAACAAGTTTAATGGCAAAGTATGATGTGGACATCAAACCAGCGATTATCCCTGTCTGCACTATAAAATGCAGCCAAGGACAACCTCCGGTTTGAATAGAACTATTGATAAACTACAGGAGAAAACTACTACTTGGGCTATTGCGATAGGCTGGTAGTGGACTGGATACTGGAGGACTATGGGTACTATGGCACCTGCCGTAACAATGTTCAACAAGCATGTAAAAGTGGCAGGCGGAGACTCACCAACTCTCAAACTGGGCCACCCTAATCAGCTGAGTAAATTACAGCAAGGGGGCAACAGGGACGAGAGTGGCTTAAGGATAGTGATGCCGCACTGGGTTTTAAACTCAGGTCACGGGCTCCCTGAGGGTCCAGCCTACCTGGCCCACTCATCACTGACGTGCGGCATATATCCTTCGAATATAATCTTGCGACTCCACTCTGGACGGCCGGTGAAGGCAAGCCAGAGGCGGGGGACCGCTTCCTCGTCATTTTTCACTCCGGTCAGCCAACTAAGGCCAGCCGGAGATGAGGAACGGTTGCTTCCCCCTGGAGCACTCGGGAACCGCGGGGTCGCTACTCCCCGACACCTCGCCTCAAGGTGTCCTGCGGGCTTATTATTATTATATACAATGACAAGTAATTTACTTTTGCAATGGTTCTCTGTCTTATTCTCAGCTTATTCTGCAACTGTCTCTCTCGAACTACTAGCATCATACTGCAATACTTTTTATTTTAATTCAAGGTTTAACGATCGAATTAATGTCTGGCAAATTAATTTTAAGTTATTCTTATCTTTAAATAACATAATATTAAAATTACAGACATTATAAAATACTTTGAAATTTTTATAAAAAATAAAAATAAAATCGCGTATGGCACATAATTAGCAGTGTCAAAAATGTCTGGCAATAAAAAAAGTGTGTCGGGTAGACTTATTTAAAAACAAAAAATTAAAAATTACGCCTCTTAAAATGTTTTTAAAAACCAAGGTTTATCACCTGGACAGGTAGGATGCGCACTAATGAACGCAACCGCTACCGCCAGCCAGATAGCCCAGACTCTAACCGAAAGAGCAAGAAGGACGACATATCACAAAATCAGCTGACCTAAAATTCTTACTTTCCAAACGTTGCTAGCTCCCGTACTATAAAGAACGTTTATCTTTTGGATCATATATGAGCGCGGCTATGCCACCGATAAGTTTGTGGACTATTCAACACAAAAATATTTTTTCAATTCCAACCAGTAGTTCCTGAGATTAACGTGTTAAAACAAACAAACCTCTTCAGCTTTATAATATGTATTAGTATTTAAAATTCTCGTGTCACAATGTTCGTTCCCGTACTCCTCCGAAACGGCTTGACCGATTCTCTTGAAATTTTGTGAGCATATTCAGTAGGTCTGAGAATCGGCCAATATCTATTTTTTATTTGTTTATTTTAGTTTTTTTTTAATGGCAAAACAGCGTTTGCCGGGACAGCTAGTATTAGTATAGATATCATCATATTAGTCACAGGACGTTTACTGCTGGACATAGGCCTGATAGGCCTCCCCCAAACACTTCCAGAGCGATCGGTCGCAACTCTGTGCGTCCAACGGCTTCCCGCGCGACCTTGATTAAGTCATCTATCCACCTAGTCGGAGGCCTTCCCGTGATATATTTTGATATTATTATTTAAAGCGTTATATGAATTTTATATTACGCATTAAATATTATATAACTACCTACACTTATGACCTTTATTATGGACGTTATGTTGTGACCTTAACCTTGCCGCACACCGGCGACAAGCGAAAGCTACAAACGCCGCTACCACAAGCGGCGACCAAAGTGGCGGTCGGTGGCCGTTACTCATGTGTTATAACACACGTGCGTTTTACTTACCATAACACACAAGTGCTGTAAAGTTATCGCGATAAGTTAAATTCATACACGAAATAATATATTTACAAGAATATATTAAACGTAGATGAAATATTCTTAATTTAACTAATTTAACACGGTTAAAAACAAGGTAGGTACCAACAAAGAGTTTTTTAAGCCAGTAAAAACACTTCAAATTTTGAAAAGACTAGAAGCAAATGGCATTATTTAATAAACTGGATCTAGACCATTAAAAAAAAAATGATTGCCGCCTTAAACACAAATATTTTGTTAACTTTTTATTATTTTAACAAGTATTTTCTTTTACTCGCAACTGTGATAAAATACCTTATATTACCTACGCGTGTGGATTTTTGATCATTGCATCTCAGTCATAAACCGCCTCTATGAAAAAATCAATTTACCGCACTTGTATCGAAATGTGCTATTCCATTTCACTACTCCGATTTTCACTTAGAACTGCGACTACGAAATTGGGTTCAACATTATTCGATAATTTACCTTTTTGAGACATTTAATTTTGATTTTATTTCTTCTATTTATTATTTTTTTTATTTGACATTTTTCTTTTTACATTTTGACACTTTTTTTATTATTAATTTTGATTTTTAGTATTTTCGATTATTTATTTTAATTTATTGTATTGTATGGATTTGATTATCTGAAATAAATGAATTGAATTGAATTATCGATTGGTACAAAAATATAGGCAATTTATTTTTTTGCAAAATTAACAGGTTTGATTCTTGGCTTTACAACCTGATAACTTTCCAAGCCCCTATGTTGAGAACTGCATAATGCACATCGTTTATAACTATATGTTGGGGGCATGTGCTAAGAAATCCTCAGCTATTATAAAATCACGAAAGTCTGTCTGTAGGCGGGATCTTACTACATAACACGTTTATACAGGATTATTGGTAATCATACTAGCAAGACATTGACGGTGCACAGAAGTAGCCCACTTCTGTGCACCTAAACAAACCACTTTTGTTTTACGACTTTTGGAATTTCGAACATTTCTTTGAAAATTTTGAAGTTATGTTTACCTGAAAATCAACTATTTCATACACGGAGAGGTTACTTATTTATTAAGTTTTATCTACTGTTCTTAGTCTGAATGACCTTCGTTTTAAAAAATCAGCTGTTTTTCGAATTTACACAACCTCAGAATTTTCATATTTTTTTCGAATTTTCAAAAGTCGTAGAAGAAAAGTTTTTTGTTAAGGTGCACGAAAGTAGCCCTCAATAGCTTGCTAGTATAATTACCAATAACCCTGTATATGGTACCTCGGTCTCTTCAATCGCCGGCATCTCTTCCGGAGGCCTGTAGCAACCTGAAAAGGCTGCTAGCCTTCTGAAAGGACCTGGGATGGTTGAAGTGACAAGTAGGATATTCTCACACGCACAATGGCCCCAATAATGAGGCTAAGTGCGGAAATAGCCCCGTAAAACTAAACTAAACCCTGTATATGCGTGTTGGCCACGAGAAGCGAGCAGCGAGGATTTGTAGCATGTGGCGACCACCGTGCCTGTATGGTCGAAACCACCGTGTCATCTGTGTGTGGTAATAGGCAAATCCAATCCATATAAAACTAGCTGCGTCCCGCGGTTTCACCCGCGTAAGTCCCGATCCCGTGGGCATATTGGGATAAAAAGATACTTTTTATCCCAATATGCCCACGGGTCCTGGCTCTAAGCTACCTCCCTACCAATTTTCACCCAAATCTGTTCTGCCGTTCTTGAGTTATAAGTGGTGTAACTAACACGACTTTCTTTTATATATATAGAAGATGTATAAAAACTATAGGACAGATGGTGGCATTTTGTGATGACCCGTGTGCGGCGGCTCTTAAATACTCTATGATAAAAGGTCTTAGGTCAATCAATACCAAAATAGACTATTTAAATAAAAATATACAAATGAGTTTCATAAACTTTAATTAACGATTCAAAAACACTCAATACTTTTTAAAAACAATACAAAAATTCGACAAAAACGGACACTTTTGCTTCAAAATTACGATATTTTTACGCATAATTTAACTTAAAAAGTAAGAATTAATACTTTAAAACTTATTGTAATGTTGCCACAAACTGTGTTATTTAAAATATTTTGTCATTTTTAATTAAAAAAAGGAAATATGATCATTTATCTTTTTCTGTGTCTATGCTCAGATCGAGCGGCGCTGGGTTTCGATTTATCCTTACTATATCTCGATTCATCTGAAAAAAAAAAAAATATTTATATATGACCATCGCTTATGTGTTATGTTACGAAAAATGATTGCAATAATAATTTGACACGAGTTGAGTGAGTCAGTAACAACTTGCGGTGTATTGTATTGTATTACTTGCATCACAACTTGCGATATGTTGTATTACTTGTATTACAGCTTTCGAAGTGTTGTTTTACTTGTATTGCAACTTTCGAAGTGTTGTATTACTTGTATCACAACTTTCCAAGTGTTGTATTACTTGTATCACAACCTGCGATGTGATGTATTACTTATTTTATAACTTGCGATGTGTTGTATTACTTGTATTATAACTTGCGTAGTTTTGTATCACAACTTTCGATGTGTTGTATTACTTGTATCACAACTTGCGATGTGTTTTATTAAACTTGTGATATGGTGAGTTATTTAAATCGTAGTAACCTCTGCTGGAGTCCTTGTGCCTGTGCCGCCTACGGCTAGAGGCGCGCGAGTCAGGCGAGGAGCGTCGTCGCGGCGAGTCCCGCTCGCAGCCCCACCACCACGCGGGGGGAGCTGATGCGCGGCCGCGGAGCGCTGCGCCCGGGTACCCGGCTGCTGCAGCCGGCATCTGTCAACAACAAGCACATAAAGATGGCAGCCGTTGGAAGGAAGGCTAGGAAAGTTCGGTCACAAAGCTGACTAGATAAAGAAAAGAAAAAGTATGTGTGTCAGCTCCGACGCACGACTGGAGTTTACTCCTTAAGTACGAGTATCTAACCATACGCAATACACTCACAGCCAAATTAGAAAGTTGCGCACTAAAGGTGCGCACCAAAAACGTGACACGATTTTCGTTACTTGTTAGTAGGTTTTACCCCTCAGATTTTTCTCATACCGGGCGCCTTATATATGAAAATCGATTCTTAAGGAGTAAACTCCAAAAACAACCAGTCCTGACATTTAAAACTGTTATAAGCTGTATTGTACACATCTTCGCTCGTAAAGCATAATAACAGTATAATCGCTCATAAAGCATAATAAGAGTCTTGTGCGTGAGAGAGTGTGGTCTGTGGTAACAACTAGCGACGTGGTTAGTTCAACCACTGATGTAGTCGGGTTACCACATATTATGTGGTGGTTACCACTTGTGATATGGTGGGTTACTTATTGTGATATGGTGAGTTACAATAGTGATGTGGTATGTTAGCACTTGTTATGTGGTAGGTTACAACTAGTGGTGGTGGGTTACTTCTTGAGATATTATGGTGAGTCAAAACTTGTGACAAAGTTGGTAACAGCTAGTGATATGGTGAGTAACAACTTGTGATTTGGTGGGTTACCACGTGTGATGTGGTGGGGTACCACCTGTGATGTGGTGGGGTACCACCTGTGATGTGGTGGGTTACCACCTGTGACGTGGTGGGTTACCACCTGTGATGTGGTGGGGTACCACCTGTGATGTGGTGGGCTACCACTTCTAACGTGGCGAGTTACAAATTGTGATGTAGTGCAATACTATATTTGATTAAAAATATATTAATTATTTACCGGTGGATAGTTAGGCGGTATGCAGTACTTGGGGGCAGGCGTGGAGCCCTCGCCCTCCGCGCACACGAGCGGAGGTCCCGCCGCCATGCGTGTAGGGCTTTCTGAAGTTGATAGCTGTCACAAACACAAAATAATTATTTTGTGAGATGTTGTAAGATTTTTTTGTTTTTCAAGAATAGGCTCCGAAACTACTGAACCGATTATAATTAAACATGGCATGAGTATACATTGATTTTTTGGGAGTAACATAGGCTACTTTTTATCCCGATATTCTTACGGGATCGGGAGTTACGCGGGTGAGACTGCGGGACGCTGCTATTTGTAATGATTGACCTAGAGTGTATACATAGCCTCGTAAATCAACGTACCTGTTGTTTGAGCGTGTTGAAATCATTGCTCATGTCCCTGTAACGCTGGAGGCACTCCTGCCACATGCCAGCCATCTCGGCCATCTCGGAACGCTGCTTCGTTATCTCCTCCTAACAATCAAATATAACATTTTACTATCGTAAACCCTCAGGCGCAGCTGTGAGGGCGTAGTCTCACGGATCAGATATGCAAAGAAATATTGCTGAAAGAACTACACAAAAAAAAGGTTTTTTGAAGCAAAAAATAATACTCCCCTATAGACTTTAGAGAATAATTTTATGGTTCTTGTAAAAAAAATGATAAGCAGAATATTTAATTTAAAAGCAATATTTTAAATTTTAACGCAATATTCTTAATTTAAAAGCAATATTCTTAATTTAAAAGCAATATTCTTAATTTAGAAGTAATATTCTTAATTTAAAAGCAATATTCATAGTGTAAGAATACTTACTGCGTATTTTCATAAACATTTACTAAAATAAGAAATTATGCTCTAGCGTCTTTAAGGAAATCATAATATTAGTTCAGTCAGGACTTTGAACTTTATCTTTATATAATTCTACTGTACGTGTGTATGTCACTGAACTTCTCCTAAACGGCTGGACCAATTTGAATGAATTTCTTGTATGCGATTGGGTGGCGCCCTGGATGGTTTAGATTCACAAAGCAGTCCGGTTTTTTTAATGGCAAAACAACGTTTGCCAGGACCGCTAGTATTTATATATAAGACTAGTTCAGGGCCGCGACTTCGTCCGCGTAAAGGCGAAAATGGTTCTAAAAAGATCACCTTGTGCCATACAAACTTTGTCCTCCTCTTTCACCCTATCTTATCGGATGCCAACGTCATACAAAGAACATACCCTCCAAGTTTCAGGTTTCTACGATCAGCGGTTTAAGCTGTGCGTTGATCCGTCTGTCAGTCAATCAGGAAAAAAGCATTTTATATGTAAAGAAAGAAGAAAGATTAGCTGCCCCGGCAAACGTATTGCTAACAAAAAAGTAGATGCTGTTCGATTCTCAGACCTAACGAATATACACAAAAAATCATACAAATCGGTTTAGGCGTTCGGAGGAGTTTGGTAACGAACACCGCGACAATAGTATTTTTTATAGAAGAAGTATGTATGTATGTATATACCATAAGCCTGGCGTCAGTATCACCGACGTCCCTAGCAACAGTCTCATATCGCCGCATACACTCGCGCCACAAGCGAAGCTGCGCAGCCGCACTCTCGCGGACATTCTCCGCAGACTCCTAGTGAAAAATAGAAAGTGATCTTATAAGGGTTCCTTCTTTTACCTTTGCGGAACCCTAAAAACAATCAAATAACACCATCACTAGCCGGTAGAGATAAAAAATAAAAGCTTTTAAAATAGAGAGTGATCTTATATGGGTTCCTTTTTTTACCTTTGCGGAACCCTAAAAACAATCAAA
Organism: Idaea straminata; assembly: GCA_951213275.1. Taxonomy (NCBI): domain Eukaryota; kingdom Metazoa; phylum Arthropoda; class Insecta; order Lepidoptera; family Geometridae; genus Idaea; species Idaea straminata. The sequence goes on from OX577862.1 coordinate 4,944,423, forward strand.
TAACACCGTCACTAGCCGGTAGAGATAAAAATAGAGAGTGATCTTATATGGGTTCCTTTTTTACCTTTGCGGAACGCTAAAACAATCAAATAACACCGTCACTAGCCGGTAGAGAGATAAAAAATAGAGAGTGATCTTATATAGGTTCCTTTATTACCTTTGCGGAACGCTAAAAACAATCAAATAACACCATCACTAGCCGGTAGAGATAAAAAATAGAGAGTGATCTTATATGGGTTCCTTTTTTACCTTTGCGGAACCCTAGAAACAATCAAATAATACTGTCACTAGCCGGTAGAGATAAAAAATAGAGAGTGATCTTATATGGGTTCCTTTTTTTACCTTTGCGGAACCCTAAAACAATCAAATAACACCGTCACTAGCCGGCATACCTAGATGACTTATGTCGCGTAGTGGGCGAAGCATCGAACAAAGTCAAATTCTTATAGTACGGGATCCTTTTAAGAACGACCTTCATCGAGCTGTTTAATGGATGATTGGATGAAAAGTATTATATATTAAATTAAATAGGTCAATAAAAATATTGCAAATGGGTTGCCTAAAAAATTCAGTTCAGAATGATTAATTTAGTATTTTCTTGTTTTTACACTTTTTACTGGTTTGGTCAGTAGACAAATTCCGTAGCAATGAAATACATAATCTTTATTTTATCTTAACTTTAATTCATTAACCAGACCAATGCAAATGACTAGTAACGATTTACCTGCCTACCCAAGAGTTGCGACGGGAAAAAATCGTCAACCTAACGTTTGCATATTCTATAGGCTTTATACTTTCTATTGGTATGGAATTTGTCTCTTAAACAAACCAGTGAAAGGTTTAAAAAACAAAACAAAAAACTAAATTGTACATTAAGCATATTCTGGACTGTTTTTTTTTCCAACCCATTTGCAATATATTTTTGAACTATTTAATTTGTTAAAAATACTTTTCATATATTAAACAGTTCGATGAAGGTCGTTCTGAAAGGGATCTCCGACTATTAATTAATTTGGAATCATTTGCATGAAATCACATTGAAACTAAGTTAGGTATAAATATAGGTATTTTGTGCAGATATTTATTTCTGGTTTGAGCCACCACTTAATCGTTCTTTCGTAGACACTTGAGCAATAAAAATCTCGTTTTTGATTTTACAACCTGGCTCATCTTCTTCTTTTCGTGTCGATTCTGTTATACCTATTGTTATTTTGATATATATTTTTTTATATATTTTTGTATTTAGTTTTTAAAATTTTATGTTTTTGTATTTGTTTTTTTTTTTCTAATTATTATATAATGCTATATACAGTATCCAGCCCAATAAATGGCTGCAGCCGTGGCGTCATCAATCGCCCCATATAGGTCTTGTGTTCAGGCTCATATGACCAGGCTCATAAATGTGGTTCATGGTGGAAATCCCAGACACATTTTGCATCGTCATTTTTTATTCGTACAGCAAGGGAATGGAATCAGTTCCTTGCGTCTGTCTTCTCTGACGTTTGGGGTCCTACCACAAGACTTATCATTTTTTTAGAATTTGACATTTAATTTAATAATTTTTTAATTTCAAGGATTGTATTTTAATTTTGCCTACCTGACTTGTAAATCCTGTTTATCAATAGAGTAAAACAAGTTGAAAATGGAAGGAAATAGCTTACGTTAATTTTGTTGTTATCCTTAAGCTGTGTGTGAGAGATGCCTTTGAAACATCGCATTAGTTCCTTCCACAGTTTCATCATCTTATCCATAGCTTCACGCTGCTCGGCTATTTCTTGCTGGAAATATTAACATTAATATAAAAATAAATACATACAACCGAATTGATAACCTCCTCCTTTTTATGAAATTGGTTATACATTAGCAGCGCTCCGCGGTTTCACCTGCGTAATTCCCGATTCCGTGGGATATCCTATGTTAATTTCCATGACTCAATGTATCCTCATAACAAAATTTATCAATATCGGTCCAGTAGTTTCTATTATGCTTAGTAGTTAGATTTATGCTTAGTTATTTGTCTGTGGTCTAGTTGCTTCTATGTATTATAAGTATATATTTACAAAAGAAAAGTATATAAGTAGTATATCCGTTGTCTAGAACCCATAACACAAGTCTAGTTACTTAGCTTGGGGCTAGATGGCGATGTGTGGAATGTCCTGCAATATTTATTTATTTAGACTAACTTGCGCCCCGCGGTTTCACCCGCATAAGTCCCGATCTTAATTTTTAATTTTTTTCACATTGATCATTTAAACTTTACCTGGACTTCCACAAATATTTCAGAACAAAAATTTGACATTTCGCTCTAATAGCCATTCTTACGCCCGAAAACTGAAAGCTACATATCTTAAGTGGCGATGAAATTGGCATTTTTAAGTGGCATGCTTAAATAGAATAGGAGTGTCTTAAATATTTACTAAACGTTTGAGAGTCGTTTGAGTATTAGGGCAATAAATTTTTTGCGAGACTAACGAACAGCAATAATTATTTTTAGGATTCCTTACCTAAAGGGTAAAAACGGGACCCTATTAAAAAGACTTCGCTGTCCGTCCGTCTGTATGTTTGTCACCAGGTTGTATCTCATGAACCATGATAGCTAGAGAGTTGAAATTTTCACAGATGATGTTTCTCTGTTGCGTTTTTAACTACAAATACTAAAACAGAAAAAAAGTAAATGTTTTTTGAGTATATTTTTAAAAATTTCAAGTTATTATCATGTTTACAATATTTTTGGCAATACTTTTTTTGTTAATTATACTCCTATACAGCCTCGTCTGACATACAATATATTTTAAAGTCTTTAGGGCTATTTTGCTCGATATATTATATTGATCGTAATGGTACGGAACCCTTCGTGCGGGAGTCCGACTTGCACTTGGCCGGTTTTTTTATTAGACAGAGTCTTCATCTACAGTTACAATAATCTTACCTTAACAACCTTCAAATAATTGCTCCTTCCGCTGATGGTGCTGGTGTCTCCATCAGCTACACTCAAACCGGAATCCCTCTCCTTCTCCGAGAACCGATCCCGGAACTCATCTTCCCTCGACACGACCGAACCTCTTTCAAATCTATTAACGAATATATAATTAAATATGTTATGATGCCTAAATTAAGTGTCATTTATGCGTATAAATCTAGTGTTAATTGGCCTTTCACTATCACTACATAGTATAAAACAAAGTCGGGTTCCGATGTCTGTCCTTATGTATGCTTAGATCTTTAAAATTACGCAACGGATTTTGATGTGGTTTTAATAGGGATTGAAGAGGAAAGTTGATATGTATAATACATGCATAATATAGCCGTGCGAAGCCAAGGCGGGTCGCTAATTTTTTTATAAAATTGTGTAATTTGCTTCCATCGTGTAATCTTTCTCCGATAAGGCGTTAATTATTGGAATTGATTTGAATTGGCGCACGAAAATGACGTCTTTGTTCATGTTTTTAAGGCTCACTCCATGCAGGTTTTGTATTTTTTTCAGTATAATGTTCTGCAGGTTTTGTGGTAATGTCACAGTTATGGCCACTGTGGTTAGTTACTTGCAATCAACAGACAAATAATCACGATTTTTTTTATTTATTTGTATAGCGTCAGTAGACAACCCAAATATGCCTGCTATGTGTTCTTGGGGGTCACATTTTTTGACGAAATTTTCGTCCCTAAATCTCAACTAAATATTGCAGGTGCTAATAAAGCTACCAAAATCGACCTTTGTTTTAAGCAACTCTAAGTAATCAAATACTCTTTTTTTGTGGATATTGTAGTTTAATAACCATATTTTTGTTTATTGTGGTTGAAAACATGATATGAACAACTTCGTTCGATAAAAAAAATATTAGAAAACAGAGAATTATTAGATCTTTTATCGGGTTTTATTCAAAAATAGTTAACGTTTGTTTCTAAAAATGAATCAAATGATAGGTTTAGACCTCTAGGAACTATATTTGTGGATAATAATGATAAAATGTTTTGCATATCGATCAAAGCGCAGCACGCTACGTCTTTGAGAGCGGGGGCTAAGGTAATGTAAAAACCTACACACGGTACTGGAAGAGCGCCTTAATGCCAAGTAATTTGTTTTCATGTTTTACAATTTTAATAAAAGTATATACAACTGGTTACACCACATACTAGCTATCATGATTTCTTAATAGAAATTTCAATTTAAACTTCGCGCCAATCAGGCTAATTTTTTATTAATTTTAAAATTAAAATTAAAATTCTACATTGTCGCACTTATCGCGAGACACTAGCTGGCATCGCACGCCATCTTGGACATCGGCCCTTGAGATAGCAACTCGTGCGTCTCTTGGGAGTCCCAGCTGGAGTTTATGTGTGTTTTGCATTGCATTTATATTGCACCCGAGGTGCCCACGAGGGTTCTGATAGCCCTCGCTAGATTTGTGTCTCAAATAGACCAACTACCGCACTGCGCCGTTACCGGTATACGAAGCAGACAAGTGCTGACAGTGTGAATCCTGTTCTGGAGCCTACCATCTGAGCTCAGAGTAGAAGAGAATAGCAAAAGACAGGTTAGTGCGACATTCCTTTCATTTTCCTTTCTCTCACTTTTTGTATGTCGACGGTTATATTTAAGGTGAAAGGGTACCGGCGCTCTCTCCATACAAACGTAGTCGACTGTTTCCTCCCTGGATAATGACACTAGCACAAATATTTTTGTGCCATAAAACCCATAACTGCCATGACTATGCACCTATATTTTGGTTAAGATTTAAAAAACAAAAAAGAAACAAAACATAGGGACATGGTCATGGCAGTTAAAAGTTTTATGCAACATTTTTTTGCATTAATGTCATTATCCAGGGAGAAAACAGTCGACTACGTTTGTAAGGAGTGAGCCCCCGGTACCCTAAAGCTTGCAATGTACCTTAAAGGGTATTTTGAGCTACTTTAGAGGTATTATTTGTTAATCGTATATTATTCATTTGCAAATATATTATTTGACAATCGAAAAGATATTGAAATGTAATTTAAACAATGTTATTTACGAGAATCCGCCAAAATATACCCTCAAAGTCAGTTCTTTTTTTCGTCAAATAGCAGCGTTTTAGGTTATTTTGAGCTATTATAGTATTTTTTTGTAATCGAAATGTAATTTAAACAATGTTATTTACGAGAATCGGCCAAAATATACCCTCAAAGTCAGTTCTTTTTTTTTCGTCAAATAGCAGCGTTTTAGGTTATTTTGATCTACTAAGGTATTTTTTTTTTTGTAATCGAAATGATATCTATTGCAATGTTATTTACAAGAATCTCCCAAAAAATACCCTCAAAGTCAGTTTTTTTTTCGCCAATAGCAGCGTTTTAGGTTATTTTGAGCTAATTAAAAGGCATTTTTTTGTAATGGAAATGCAATCGAAATGATATTGCAATGAATTGCGAAATGATATTACGAAAATTGTCCTTCAGAATCCTTACTTGGCCTTAACTTACCTATCAGAATTCCTCCTGTCCCTTCTATCCCGACGTTCCTTCACCAAATGCCTCTCCGGATTAGGATAAACCGGTTCCCTTGCTTCACCCTTATCATAATACTTCGAATCATCATAATGTTTAGTTTTTTCACTCCTAGTAGTACGACGACATCGATCGTCGTAACTCTCACGTTGTATATCGAAACTTCGACTAGTCGTTTGTTCGCATCGTCGACGTTTATCATCGTCGTAACGTCTGTCGAAGTATCTATCGTTCTCTTTCCGATAATCTATATAGGTCCGAGTTGGGACTGCATCAGGCGGGTACTCTCGGAAGCGGTCGTCCTCATGCCTTAGCCGCGATGGCGTCACTTGAAGTTTGGAGTATTTATAGCAGACGCACTTGTCGGGGTGGGGCGTTTCGGTACGTCGTTGTGGTTGTTGGAAGTTTTCCGAGCTCCGCATTCTATATGGGAAGTCTATGTGGTGGGATCTATCTGGGGAGAGACGCTTTTGGTGTTTGGTTTCGTAGTTTTCGCGTGATGCGACTTCGCATTGGAGGGATTTGTGGCTTTGAGTTCTTGTCTGGAAATTGATAATAATGATAAAAGTGATGAAGAAAGTATTTAGCATTTTTTCACTATTACTGTTTTTAACACAAGCTTAGCTTGCGGCTAGGCACTTAGTGCAATATTTATTGATTACTGGCTGCGCCCCGCAGTTACACCCGCGTAAGTCCTGATCCCAAGGGAATATGGGGATAAAAAGTAGCCTATATGTTAATCCCGGTCTTTAGCTATCTACATACTGAGTTTCATCGCAATGGGCCCAGTAGTTTTTGCGTGAAGGAGTTACAAACAGAAAAACACATAAACTCGCACAAAAGTAGGATGGTTACTTACAACTTCATGGGTGTTTTGTGGCGTAGTCTTTTCCGTCATCTGCGCACATAATTTGGCAAATGTTTCCAACAAGACTGTCTGATCGATCCCGGGTGATGGCGATTGCTTTTGCCTAAATGCAAATATAGAGATTAGAGATGTTATATTTCGAATTAAGTGGAACATAGTAATTAAAAATTAAGTTGAAAAATTTGACCCAAACAAACATACATTGAAACATACATACAAAAATACATTGAAACATACATTGAAACATACATACAAACATACATACAAACATACATTGAAACATACATACAAACATACATACAAACATACATACAAACATACTTACAAACATACATACAAACATACATACAAACATACATACATACAAACATACATACAAACATACATACAAACACTGCAAGTTAAATAAAAGCTTTTAAAAAAGGAGGACGGGTCGGAAAAGTTTTTGTCCACTGCCGTCTTCCTGCCTACATTCTTCTTCAACTACTATAAATAACAGCGTCTCCCAAAGCCAAAGCACTCGTTTATTTGAGAATCTTTGAGTCACGAGCGTTTGAGTGTCTTTTGGGAAAGCGTGCTACATCTTACATCGCATCGTCACTTAACATCATGTGAGTTAATGGTCTATCTTTATATTTATAACTAGCTGCGCCCCGCGGTTTCACCCGCGTAAGTCTCGTTCCCGTGGGAATATCGGGATAAAAAGTAGCATTTATGTTAATCCAGCTTCTTAGCTATCTACATCCAAGTTTCATTGCAATCAGTCTGGTAGTTTTTGCGTGAAGGAGTAACAAACATACACACAAACTTTCACATTTATAATATTAGTAGGATTCTACTGTACGTGTGTATGTCACTGAACTCCTCCTAAACGGCTGGACCGATTTAAATGAATTCTTTTGAATGCGTTTTGGTGGCATCCTAGATGGTTTAGATTCACAAATTAGCCATGTTTTTTTTTTTGCAAAACAACGTTTGCCGGGACTTCTAGTTTATTAGGATACAAAATCAAAATGGGTTCAGCCATACGATGCCACAGACAGACACACACACACGTCAAACTTATAACACCGCGTCGTTTTCGCGTCGAGAGTTAAGGGCAGGTGCTAATAAAGCTACCAAAATCGACCTTTGTTTTAAGCAACTCTAAGTAATCAAATACTCTTTTTTTGTTATTTAGATATAAGTGGATATTGTAGTTTAATAACCATATTTTTGTTTATTGTGGTTTAAAACATGATATGAACAACTTCGTTCGATAAAAAAAATGTTAGTAAACAGAGAATTATTAGATCGTTTATCGGGTTTTATTCAAAAATAGTTAACGTTTGTTTCTAAAAATGAGTCAAATGATAGGTTTCGACCTCTAGGAACTATATTTGTGGATAATAATGCTAAAATGTTTTGCATATCAATCAAATATAACAGTTAGCACGCAGCACGCTACGTCTTTGTGAGCGCGGGCTAAGGTAATGTGAATACCTACACACGGTACTGGAAGAGCGCCTTAAGAAATCAAATAGTGTGGTTGTTACCGATCTCTATCCCTGGAATGTCCATTGTCGTGGCTCCGTCGATGCCGATGCCGATGTTCACGAGTCCTGGAGCCGGATCTCTCACGGTCGCGGTCTCTGCTCGACCGGTGGCTCTCGTGGCGCCGGACGTGACGATGTCTAACACAGGTTACATTATTTAGGGTAAATACGGGACCCTATTACTAATACTTCACTGTGTGTCTGTCACCAGGCTCGAATTAAGTGGACCATAAGTAATTGAAAAAGGAGGAAAACTTTTTGTTCCACCCCGTCTTCCTACCTTCACTCGCGTCCCTCAAAAGCCCCCGTTTCTTTGGGACGATGTCTAACACAGGTTACATTTTTTAGGGTAAATACGGGACCCTATTACTAATACTTCACTGTCTGTCTGTCTGTCACCAGGCTCGAATTAAGTGGACCATAAGTAATTGAAAAAGGAGGAAAACTTTTTGTTCCACCCCGTCTTCCTACCTTCACTCGCGTCCCTCGAAAGCGCCCGTTTCTTTGGTACGATGTCTAACATTTTTTAGGGTAAATACGGGACCCTATTACTAAGACTTCTCTGTCGGTCTGTCGGTCTGTCTGTCACCAGGCTGTATCTCATGAACCGTTATAGCTAGACAGTTGAAATTTTTACAGATGTTTTTCTATTGCAGCTATAACAACAAATACTGAACAAAAAAATATGGGGTTCAATTCGTGCGCGAGTCCGACTGGCACTTAGCCGGTTTTTATTAGGCACAGAGGCCTTTGGACACAACAGGCATAGTATCCTTAAATGCCATACTGCACTTAAAAACCCCATACGATATAGGGCATTACAGCGAACAAATAATGCCTTCACACCAAAACTCTAAAGCGTATCGGAAAATTGCACTACGCACTTATAGAAAGACACGGTCTTGGTTCAAACCTCTAAAGCGTCCTGTTTCCGAGACGCTTTAGGGGTTTGGTGTAAAGGCATTATTTGCTCTTAACGACGTTTATCGATAGCTATGCCTCAAGTGCATCGCGCAAAAAAATCACTATGTAAAGATCCCAAGACAGTTGATTTTTTTTATAGATGATGTATTTCTATATAACAACAAATAAGTACTAAAAACAGAATGTTGCGGAACCCTTCGTGCGCGAGTCCGACTGGCACTTGACCGGTTTTTATAGTTCCTGAATGAAGGCTTATACTTACTTCTTTTTGTCCCTTTTAATAGCCTCTTCAAGGAAAGCATAAATAAACGAATCTTGATCCTGCGGTATGTCATTGACAGTTGTATCACCTTTCTGAAATAGACATTTAAACAATTGTACATTTTACAGTAGGTACCATAAAACTTTACAATAAGAATGGCCGCAGTTGACGACAAATGTAAATATGTAACTTTAATTAATTGCTGTGGCACTGACCCTGCAGCCTAGCCGTCGTCGTCTTGACTACATAGTATAAAACAAGAGCCCAACCACGCTTATTGCGTCGGCTTCAACCCGACGTCGAAATCCTAACCCGCGGCTCAAACTGGGCGGAATTTTGAGCCTGCCTTTCATAGACAGTTTAAAAAATAAGGTTGTTTTTTTCGTGTGTTTTAAGTATGCAGGATTTTTGGAGAAATCAAACCATTCAAAAATAAGTGATTCTGGTTGTTATGTAAAAAAAATAACAATGTCATATTTTGTGCCGACGTACTTATCGCGGTAGGGCCCCAAAGTCGCTTCTCGCTGTCTGTCCTTATGTATGCTTAGATCTTTAAGGTGGGTCCATACGCTAACGACCTTGGTACACACAGTGGCGTAGCTACCGGGGTTAATATTGTAAGTGTCACCCCAAAACTTAAATTTAAATTACTTTTTAGGCAAAAGAACTTGTATTTCTACTATTCTTTACCTCAAACATTGTCTTGATTCCTCATGAAAGTTACTTGGAAGTTACAAGTTTATCAATCTTCGAAGCTAGGTAGGTTTTCTTACTATTCATAAGTAAATTTAGAAAAAAATTCCGGTGAAAAATTAACTCGACTAAGGTCTAATCCTACAATAAAAATGCACTATGGTTAGGTACTTTATCCTTATAATTAACAAAAAAGTACTTTTTTTATGTATCCAATGTTGCCATTTTTTTCACCAATGTTACCATCGTCGGATAGTAAACTTGTAACTTGTACTTTCGTGAAACGGAGCCCGGGTGTTACCCCTAAGCGGGTGACACCGCCCCCGCCCCCCCCCCCCCCTATCTACGTCAATGGGTACACAGCCTACTAAATAGTTACTACAGGCACCGGTCGCTCAAAGTCACACCAAAATATCGATAAAAATCTCACCTATAATTCCACCTCAGCACTTTAGAGAAAAACAAAACACATTCGTTATAATCAACGATTTTCACCAACGAAAGGTGAACATTGTTGATTAGTTTCTACTAGTTGCTTAGCTTGAGGCTAGATGGCGCTGTGCGAGGGGTCCCACAATATATATTTCTCACCTGTGGAGGGGTGACAGAGCGAGGCGTCGACACCATTCCTGCTTTCAACGCTAGCGATATACCTTCTCGTCTGTGAATCAATAGACTTTAAAAATCATAACCACTTATTTATAGGTTAGGCCATATTCATATAGAAAGACAATTCTAAATAGGTGAATTCTTATAATTTTCCATCCCTTATCTATCACATACAGTTCTTGTAATTCACGAGTATGCTCGGCCTTGGTTGACGTGCACAATCATAAATGCGTTTAAAACCTCAAACATGATTAACCAACTGTCACAGTGTGAAACTGATTAGGTATGTAAAATCACCCTTGTGGTTATTAAGCTAGAGGTTAATTTTGGATGCATTTAGCAAAAAATGTTTAAGCACAATGTAAAATGTATAGATTGATTTGGTACATACGTGGGTCGCCTATGCCGTCTTGGAGACCGTGAGTCTCTGCGTCCTTCGCGTGACGATCGAGACAACGATGGGCTGCTCGTCTTCGCCCTAGGGTACATTACATATTATCCCATTATTATTGACGACCCAGTTGGCACAATGGTCTCCATGCCGGACTGCCAAACACAGGGTTGCGGGTTCGATTCCCGCCTCAGACAAGTATTTATGCTTAGATATTAAATATCAACAACCAGACACCAGACAAATTTTGTCTGTGGTCTGGTTGTTTCTATGTATTATATATATTAAAAAAAAGTAAAGAAGTAGTATATCCGTTGTCTAGCACCAACTAGTAAGTAACTAACACAAGTCTAGTTACTTAACTTGGGGCTAGATGGCGATGTGTGGAATGTCCTGCAATATTTATATTTATATTATGATAATAGTACATTACGAGAGCGGTGTTGGCTTAGTGGTAGATATATCGAATTTCATTCTGAAGGTCGTGGGTTCGAATCCCAGCCGGCGGTGCACCAATGTATTTTTCTTAAGAAAAAATTATGTGCGCTAATTGACATGCTTTTACGGTGAAGGAAAACATCGTGGTGAAACCCGCGGCTTAGTTGGCTCTAGAAGTATTGACAAGTTCTCTCCTCTGGACATGGTCGACTAAGTTGGGAGGGTAGCAGGTGCTGGGCAAGCCTACTCCATCCTCACACAAAAAGGAACCAATTAAAAAGGGTCTAATGGCGGATAACAGCCTGTTTACAAGTAGTACATTACGATACAAGTGTGGTAAATTGATCATTACAGAGAGGCGGTTATGACGCGCGAGCGGAACGCGAGCGTGTTTAAAAGCCAAGATGCAATGATGAATAAACCACACGCGTATCATACTTACGACGTCCTTTTACAGTTGCGAGTAAAAGAAAAAACTGTTGAAATAGTAGAAAGTTAACAAAATATTTTTGTGTTTAAGGTGGCAATCAATTTTTTTAATGGTCCAGTTTAAATAATGCCATTTGCTTCAAGTCATTTAAAAATTCGTACTGTTTTTGCTAGCTTAATAACTCTTTGTTGGTACCTACCTTTTTATACTTCAAAACAGTATAACCCAGTTCAATTAAGAATGTTTCATGTATATAACATGTAATGGTGGTGCCCGGGGCGGTCCGCCCCCCACCCCCTTCGCTACGCTCCTGATTCGTAAAACGCTCACCTAACAACAGGATCACCATCTGGCTGGCCATCCAAACCAGCTGCAGGTAAATCTTGTAAGCTTGCTTTATTGGCTAAATGCTCCATGTTGGGGTGACATCCCTGTGTAGATAAGGCAGACCTTCAGGCGCTGTCCTAACTGCGCATCATCGCGCGACCGGTTTCTAAAGAACAATTTGGTCGCATCGCATGATCGTGCGTCCGTCAATTAACTCAATAGATACCAGTTGTGTTCGATCGCATCATACGACCATTTTTATCACGGTTTCGCGATGATGCGCAGTTAGGACGACGCGTCAGATTGCAACTTATGACTTCAAAATGATTAGTCTTGCAATGTAGGCAATCATTGTGGCAACCGGGAGGACGCAGTTGGCACAATGGTCACCATTGCTGCCAAACACAGGATTGCGGGTTCGAGACAAGTATATATGCTTAGATATTTGTCTGTGGTCTGGTTGTTTCTATGTACCTTAAGTATATATTTCCAAAAGAAAAGTGTATAAGTAGTATATCCACTGTCTAGCACCCATAACATAAGTCTAGTTATTTAGCTTGGGGCTAGGTGGCGATGTGTAGAATGTCCTGCAATATTTATTTATTTATAGCTAAATGAAAAATAATGATCATTTCAGAATCAAAATCAATTCATTGTTTAATCTTTTCATGCAACTAAACCGATAGTAATGAAACTTATGCAGATATAGCTGAAATCCTGCATTAACAAAGACAACTTTTTATCCCGGTCTTGGACTCTCGCAAGTGAAAGAACGGGTTGCGATTGGACGACCGATTTTTATTATTTGTTAGATGGATGAGCATCACAATTGGACCCGGTAGGTGACCTTTTATGGCAACAAAGCCAAATTATTTTTTTAATTCATTTAGAATCATTACAGGTTCACTTTGAAAAATTAGTCTTAAGAAATAAGTTACGCTGTGTGCCTTCGGAACGCGCCCAACAATAAGACACAAGAAACTCATGGGGGAAATCAGGTCAGGCAGTAGGTAAGTACTTAGATAAAAATATAATATACTTACGGTATTAGAATCATCGGTAGCTATAGAATTGGTTTCATCACGCCGTTTCCTCGCCCTTTTGCTTTTCGCGTCAAATACTTTGTACAATTTCTTACTATCGCTCGACTGGCACTCCATCGAAACCGAGCTCTCAGAGACATCAGATTCAAACTATATTATACTTTATAATCTCCCATTACTACTAAAATTGTGTGGATTTAAATATTTTTTTACGAAATAAAAATTTAACAAATCTATTTACCAAACATTCACGGACAGAAATTATTAACAAATGATTTGAAAAAGGAATTTTTTGACAGGTTTTTTGCTGCTAGAATATTTGAAGTAACAAAATAGGTTTTATGTAAAAAAAAAAAACAATTAAACGCCCATATTACACTTCTTAATAATTTTTGAATACCTTACTATCACATGCTGCCACTACCTAAACTAAATATACCTAGTTAGTGGAAATCCAGATCACTGAGTAGAATTAAGTCAATAATATTATAAATGCGAAAGTTACTTGATATAACGTTATCACGCCCAAATTACTGACACAAATTTGATGAATTTTGGTATAGATGGGATCTTGGAGAACCACCTATTTCGATTCAATACTTACGCGGTAAAACCGCGGGGCGTCGGATCATAGATGATTACAGAGGTGTGGACAAAACAACTATTAGCCAATTGATAAAAAAAATAAAATTCAGATTCAATTTTCAATATATTATAGATTATTGTAATAATTCACATTAAACTTAATTTAAAACTTATATCCCACATAAGCTCCTCACACTCATCTCAACTCTACTGTCGTCTTATAAGATAGGCTAAAGGTACTCGGTATAAAATCTCCATCATAAAACCAATAAACAGATTCAAGTCCCATTTTATTATAAAAATCAAAATTACGAGATAGTATAATACAATCATTTCCGTCAATCGAACAATAGAAATCGATTATAGCACATTGATATCCTCGTAAATAAAACATCGTGGACATAAATAACAGAAAACAGTTCCGCACGGTATAGTTGCGCGCGCGCGCGTTTGTCGTATCGTATAACAGTCTGTCCGGATCACTATATTTACATATACCCGGGCGGGTACCCGGTAACGAGGAGTTCACTATCACTAGCACTGTTAGGTGATGGTCGGCACAGTCACATGTGTCATTCGAGGTCCGCGGGCGCGGGTGAGGGCGACGGCGCGTCCGCCGGTTGCGTGCACTGGAACAACACATCGGCCAGCTCGTGCGCCACCTTCTGGTCTAAGATCTGGCTCATGACGAGCGAGAGCAGCCGGCGCTCGTGCCGCCGGATCAACGGCCGATTCTCAGGGCGCTCCGCTAACCGGAGCAGGGTAGCAGCCGCGCGCCGTAACATGTCCAGCGAGGTGCCCATTGCGTCCGGGTTGTCCCGCAGGGCCGCGACGCCGTGTGAGTTGGCGACGCCCAGCGCCGCGTGCTCCGCCCGCTCGATGAAGGCGAGCAGCGCGGCGATGGCCGGCGCGTGCGCGGCAACCTCGCGCGCCGCGCACCCACCCGCTCCCGCCAGGTAATGCAGCAGATTTACGGCGAACTCGCGCACAACCGGCCGCTCCGGGCGGCAGAGGTCGCGCGCGAGCCCCGCGCACAGCGCCGCTAGCCGCGACACCGGCGGCGTCGCCACCACGAGGTCGACGTTCGCATCCGTCACGCACAGCTTGCAGAGCGCTTCGAGCGCAAGTCGACGCGGCGACAACGGTGAGCCCGCGGCAGCAGCCGGCGGTGCATCACCCGCCACCGCCGCCGGGCACACGGCCCAGTGCAGCAGACCGTCGAGAAGTGGCCGCGCTACCGCCTCCGGCTGGTGTTGCAGCTCAAGTCCGCCTGCAATGTTAGCGCAGGCCACGAGCGCGTCCTCGCGCAGCGCGGCGAGCGTGTCCCACCACCACTCGTGCGCGCCTCGCAGCGAGGAGCAGCAGGAAGCGGCGTCAGTCTCGTCGCGCGCGGCTCGCTCGTAGGCGCGGGCACGGGCGGCACGCGGCGCATGCTCGTGGTGCAGCAGGAGCAGCTTACCAGCGAGCGCCAGGAACGCACCGGACCGCGAGAATTCCGCCTCGTTGCCCGGCACGAACGTTAGTCCGCGCAGAATGTTCGATAGAGCGATACACCGTCTCGCGAGCTGGTCACGCGTCTCGTCTACGAGGTTGAGTGAGGGCTCGTCGCGGGTGTAGCACTCGTCCTCGTAGTCTTCCAGCTTGCGACGACGTAACACGCCGGCCGGATCGCGTATCTGAATGGAATTACAATAAAATATTAAAATCTTAGTCTTATCCTTGATATTCGTTATTAAAACTTCAGAGATCAGCTTACCTGCAGCGTCGGCCGCCTTGGTCTTTCCGGTTCGAGCTCCATATCGTCGGGCCCGGGGCGCGGCGGACTCGGCGCGGGCGCCGGCGTCGTCGCAGGGGCGGGGGCAGGTGCGGGTGAGGTGGGCGCGGCCGGGGTCGGAGCGGGCGGAGGGGAAGGAGCGCGCTCGCCCGGCATCACGCGCACGAATGGTAGGTGCAGGAACTCTGTGCGCACGCAGGTGATGGCGTGCTCGGCGGCGGGCGCGTCGCCGGCAAACTGCCACGGCTCGAGGTCGCGGTCGTCGCGCTCCGCATCCGCCGGCGGCTCCTCGTCCGGCTTGAGTGTAACGGGGTGCCGCCGCCGGGACTGCATCGTATAGTTCTCGGTGCCGTGCAGTAGACGCACGGAACGCGGCTCCCGGTCAGCGGTCGGAGGCGCGGGCCGGGGAGCGGGTGTAGGCTGCGGAGACGAGGGCGCCGCGTACCACGGCTCCGGCTCGCCCGTCGACGACTCGAACACGTCAGCAAGCGCGCGCTGGAAGTGCTCCAGCAGCAGATCCAATAGTCCGGGCATATGTTGTAGCCCAAAATAACCTGGCGATTGATAACGATCACACGTATATTTCATTTATTAACAAATCGATCGGGTATGATGAGGTATGAGTGAGTAGGAAAGGGGGGAGGATCTCACCTATACAGTTGTCATCGAAGAGCAGAATGTTGAGTATGTCGAGAGCCCAGCAGGTCTCTGCGAGCAGGCCAGACTTGAGCGCCATGACGATGCGCCAGGCGTCGACAGGCGCGACGTCCGCCTTAGTGAGCCGGCGTCGTTTCTCACCGACTGGAACGGCTCCCTCCACACACTCCGAGGGGAACGTCAACTCACGCTTCAATGCGCCTGCTCCACCTCCGACACCGCCGGCCACCTGCAAAACAACATGGACTACGATCAGAACGCTGCTTTAAACCAATCAACGCGAAAACATTAATGAATGATTATTTATCGCCATGCTTACAAATGAGTAACAGATTTTTAAACAAAAAACCTTTTTAAACCAAATACTATGAGCAGACTCAGGATATATTGTGAGCTACACAGCGCTGGTTTTCAGCTTGGCCAGCCAGCCAGTCACAAAAAAAGTAAATAACACATTAATAACCAAACTATAAAAAAAAGAAGTAAAAATAAGCCAAATATGTATCAATACGGAACGATCGACTAAATAAGGCGTGGTGTTATTTAGGGATGAGTTGTATTTGATAGAAGCGTGTCAGTTTGTAAAGCGTG
This sequence comes from Idaea straminata, assembly GCA_951213275.1. NCBI lineage: Eukaryota > Metazoa > Arthropoda > Insecta > Lepidoptera > Geometridae > Idaea > Idaea straminata. The sequence goes on from OX577862.1 coordinate 4,961,031, forward strand.
TACATACCGTTGCAGGCGTGGCGGCGGCAGGGTAGGCGTCCTGTGCCGGCGGTCGCGGCGCTCCACCCCACGCGGGACCGCTCGTCTACAACAACCATAACCAACCATCGTCTCAGATGTGCCCTCGACAATACACACTACATCTGAACAACTTAAACAATAATTTGCGAGACGCATTTTACTACGCATACTACTCGAATCTATGTATTAATGATTAACGTGATAGAATAATTTCGTGTGAAAAATATGAATATAATATGTTTTGCTTGCAATCTAATTTTATGTGTAATGCAAATCAAATAAAAAATTCCGACTTTGAATCTTAACTATGTGCTAGTGTAAATCTTGCATTTAAGAATGATAGGAGTTGGTTTATGTTTATTTACCTGTGGTTGGTAAGGTTGATGATTCCACGCGGGCGGCTGTGCTGGTGGGGGCTGAGGTCGCCAGGGCGCAGCACCCGGCGGGGCGGGAGGCTGAGGTGCTCGCGGGAAGGCGGCGCCCCAGGCCGGTGGGAAGCGTGCGCCCGCGCCGCCAGCGCCTCCCGCCGCACCGCCCGCGCCATACGCCGGCTCGCCCTTCGCGAAGTCGGGGTGTCGCCGCGGCGCACCAGGCGGCGTCGCACCACCCGGGGCCGCACCTGGCGGTGTCGCTCCCGCAGGCTTACCACCGCCGTACTGTATTTAAATAGCAACGTTATTGCACAGTTCTAGAACGTCCTCGGTCTTCGTTTCCCTTAGATAGTTGCGCGGTCTAGTCGTGAACATCATTTTCTCAACTTTAACTTCCTTCCAAAGTAACGACTAGTACAGTCGAGCTGAGATTCATCGAAGCTACTTCTAGTAAACTACTCGATACAGATATGAATCTAAGCTCGATCGCGCAGCTCTCCAAGTGATATCTTTACGACGACGATCGATCGACTGGCGCACGTTATCCAATCGAAACAATCAGCGACGAAGACCGAGACAAAAATAAGCGATACAATTAATATTGTTACACTGGCCGTGCACCCAAAATATACAATGTACGGTGATGTCTTCGAAATTAATCGATCGAATGTCTCGTCTTATGGTGCGGGGTTCCCCCACCCTCTCGCTTCCGTACCACGAGACGAGCGATACATCCGATTGGATCGTGTCGCGATATAAACAAAGCATCGCGACATCGTTAAACTTACGGCTAAGCCAACGATGACCTGTGAGATATGCATGCACATGATTTAGTGACCACAATTTTATAATTAAGCCACCACCACACACTCTAAACCTTAACTTCCATTTGTTGATTAAATTTGTTAAATTTTGATTTCTAGCGAACGATTTAAATTTTGTCACGATCGCCGTTCGTCCAGATCGAACGATGACGTCTTAATTAAGCCAATTAATCACACCGCAAGCCAAAATTTTGTTAACATAATAGAAGAAACAAATTAACAGTGATAGCTCGAAATTCCGTCAAGCGAGTGATATTATTCCAAATAAAAATTAAATGAAGCCAAAACCACGAATGAGATGCCCCCCCCAGCCCGGCCCGTTATCGAAGATCGTCGCGTCTCGCTTCTACAAAGTGTCGGTCAATAATTGTATCTGACCATTGTGATTTAGGTAAATTAACTTTGTACCTAACAAAAAGGTTAAACATGAAATTGCAATGACAACATTTTAAGACGTGGTCAAGCTTAGAATGACTTTCAGTTGTAAGACTGATAAATAAAATATACAAACTTTCTGATGAACAAATGATAAACAAATCAATACTTTCAGTTCATTAAAGAGACTGAATGAAATAAATTCTTAGATAAATGAATAGAATCAACTCGAGAGTAGCGCGCGTCGATAATCGATATATTGTGGTCGCGGGTATGGTGAGTGCTGTATGCGGTATGGTGTAGGTACGATATGATATCCGTATCGCCAATTGATGGGAAGCGGTGTTGAGTGCGTGGTACAAACGGGGGTCGTACGTAGGGGCGCGGGGCGGTCGGCAGCGGCGCCACCAGTTGACGAGCCAGCTGCGAGCTCATTATGTTACCGACGTTACCGACACTCGACTGCGTCACGTGGCCGCCCCCACCAGACATCTACACCAATCAACAGACACGCACGTCATTCCACCGGTCTAATCACACTACTTTTACACTCACACAATATGCAAACATCATAACCAGGAACACTCTTCCTTGACAATGTTTGCAACAAAGTTAGAGGCTAGTTGCATTCTTGTAACACAGTCCACAGACGAAGCCTATGGTCTGTTCGTCGATGCTATCATAAGAATCTTTTTAGCTGTGGACGTGGGAAGAACGTCGCAAAATTAACATTAAGTTGATTAGATATTATACATAACAATAATAGTGCTGCCACATGGAGAAATATGGGAGTTTTTGGATAGCGGAGAATGAAAAATGAATATATTTTTGGAAATAGTGCTGACATATGGAGAAATATGGGAGTTTTTGGATAGCGGAGAATAAAAAATGAATATATTTTTGGAAATAGTGCTGACATATGGAGAAATATGGGAGTTTTTTGATAGCGGAGAATAAAAAATGAATATATTTTTGGAAATAGTGCTGACATATGGAGAAATATGGGAGTTTTTGGATAGCGGAGAATAAAAAATGAATATATTTTTGGAAATAGTGCTGACATATGGAGAAATATGGGAGTTTTTGGATAGCGGAGAATAAAAAATGAATATATTTTTGGAAATAGTGCTGGCATATGGAGAAATATAGGAGTTTTTGAATAGCATACACTGAAAAAGAATTATTTTTTTGTCGGTATTACTAAGGACATTTCCACCTATCGGTGAACCTGATACAATAGTAATTAAAGCATTTTTTTGCTAAATATGTAACTTCGACTCTAACTTTGTATTCCATACACACCATCCATTCAATTCTCATTATATTTTCGTAGATACAACTTATATTCTATACAATATTATTTCATTATTCTTCTTGATATTTTTATATAAAGAGATGACTAAATACTAACAAAAAACGCACGAAATACATCGATTCGTACATAATCTAAAAGACTATGAACAAAACGAATAGTGCAAGTTTAAAGCGAATATATCATACACATTACACAGATAATAGACGATAATCCTTGCATGCTGTCATGCGGGCTGCAACTGCAACACTACTCATACAGTTTGAAGGCTGACAAAGCTACATCATTCAATAGTTTCAACCTCAATGTAACATTCAATCAACTACTGCTTAATTTTTAACATATCACAAGTTTCATTTCGTTTATAGATCATAATTTGAGTAGTATAGTCGATTGCAATCATTTTTAGGGTAAAAACGGGACCCTTTTACTAAGAGTATGGTTCGTCTGTCTGTCACCAGGCTGTATCTCATGAACAGTGATAGCTAGACAGTTGAAAATTTTATAGATGATGTATTTCTGTAACTGCTATAACAACAAATAACAAACAGAACATGACTCGCACTTGGACGGTTTTTCTTGAACGTGCATATAAATAAATCTTTTTAAGTTCAAAATGATCACAATCTGTAGGTATCCTAAAGTTATAAAGCCATATAAACTTTTTATTAAAACTCTAATATAAAATGTAGATAACTTGAAATCTCTAATTCATGTCTCAAATCGAGCACAGTCGACAGCGACATCTTTGATCTGAGATATTCTTGAAGTATAGTTTCGCTTATTAGCGCTAAAATGTGACCTACTATGAGTGTGCTCGAGTTGAGTGAGGAAGTGGAGTATTATTGTGTGTTAGTGAGTGTAAGTGTGTCGTGTGTACCTCGATGGGCGGCTGGTGCTGGTTGGGCGGGTGCTGGTTGGGCGGATGCGGAGGATGTGGCGCGCGGTAGTACTCGGGGTAAGAGGCGGCGGGCGGCGGCGTGGGCGCGGCGCCACCTGCGCGCCCGTACCCGCCGCCGTAACCACCGTATTGGTATTCTCCGCCGGCCCCGCCGCCTGCGCCTGCGCCGCCGCGGTACCCTCTAAACAACAGACAGAACGTCACACCCAAGCTAGAACTAAGTACATTTGATCCACATACACGACGTGTGCAAGGTTAAGTCTGTAGAACTACAACTTGCCATATAAAATGTATGGTTACCAACTCTTCCTGATTGGCATACGTTCTAGCTTCATTAATGTTACAAAATTTTGTGTTACACAAATTTCTTCCAAGTATGGATATTTATAATGTTACATATTCTAGACCACCATAAGAATACAATGCGATCTACAATAATTTAAACGCAAGCTGATTACTCCTTCAATTAATTTATGATTCAACATCGCTTCATTAAGGGCTCAGTTTCTCAAAAGGTAAAAAAGGAACCCTTATCTGTCTGTCCGTCTCTCTTGTCCGTCTGTTTTTTTTTTATTAACTTTCAATTCATATGGCAAAAACGACAAAAAAGTAGTAACATCGCAAAAAATGTGCCAATTTAGACAATTGATATAACCAAGTTGGACACACGTACCTGTCCCCATCAGGTCCATATTGAGGGTAAACTGGCCTATTTGATTGATAAGGAGATCCATACTCGTAACCGTAGCCTTGTTGGTAACCTGGAACGTAGGACGACACTTTTAATATTTTTTCAAAACTTAAATATCACATAGAAGCTTCTAACAATGAATGTGCTTGCAAACAATAAAAATACAGCGTTAATTGAACATATACAAAGTATTGTTTCTTTTATGATATTAACAGTGTACACCTACAAAATCATACCATAGAAATAAAATACCTACTATCAGAACCTTTTAAATGGGATAATTTCTTCTGATTATAACCTCGCTTTTTATAACGTCATATGTGACAATATTTTGTGAAAACAAATCCGTAATTAAGATAAAAAAATGGCACGCATAATTGTCCAAATAAAGAGGGTTAAGTACGGAAACAGCCTCGTAAAACTAAACTAATATAAAAATTGTTCTGATGATTTTATAAGTATTTTATTTTTATAATTCACACATAAATAACGTATTTAGTTACTTTTAAATCATACCCACTCGCACGAACTTTAATATATTAAAAAGGAAACAAAAATATGCATGATTCGCAAATAGACATGTGATAAAGGGAATAGTTAGTCTTTCGATGGATAAGGTTACGCAAAAAGGTTACGGAAAAATTACACAAAGTCATAAAAAAAATAATTTAAAGAACACAGAGTTAATGGGTTAAGTCCAATCGGGGAATTTTATTCGAAAAGTTATTAAATTCCTTTAAAAAAGTCTCAAAACTACTGTCTAGTAAGATTTTGTTTTATTTATCACATATCTTTTACTTTTAAACTAACCAGATTATTTAAAAAACAAAAACCCATACTAAAAATACACAATGAAAAAATTGTCGTTCAAAAATGAATATGCACAAAATTATACAGAAAAATCTCACCCTGCGGTTGAAATAAACTCGTATTTCTTAGAAACATTTTAAGACATCAAGACGCAAGTGTTGCTTTGAAGCAATGTTACGTGTAGGAGCGAATCTTCCGAAAAAAACAACGCATTATGAAATATTTACCGTGAGAAAAAAATATTTGGCTCCGTGATTGTGATTAATTTACCCGACGCATTGTTATTTTTGGAACTGTAAAGTTACACTAAACTAAGAAAACACTGAGAAAAATGTTCTATGTTGTATAGGATTGGGCCTAGATGACGCCTCTCCCATGTCCAACTCTACCGAGGATGTTTTTTTTTAATTTTGTATTATTAAATGGCTTATCCAAATAGATTTGAAGTGGCAACTAGGCGCATCTATTAATAAAAATGTTATTTAACCATCAGGTGAGATTATCTATATAGAACGATATGGTCGTGCGTCGTGCTTGGTGCAGACTGCGGCAAGAATCTTAATAAACATGGCCCAAAAAAGAAACTATTGTCGTGTCATGGATTGTTTAATTAGTCGTGGACCTAGGGTTCATTAGTATCCTTGCCGCGGTGTTGCTGCGACAAGAATCTTAATGAACACGGTCAAAAAGCATCTTTAATGTTGTCATATTGGATTGTTCGATCAGTCGTGGACCTAGGTTCATTATTATCCTTGCCGCGGTGTTATGTTAGAGTGTATTGTGTACCTGGGGGTCGCCGAGGACCGGGCGGCTCGTCGAACGGGTTAGAGGCGGCGAGGTTGTCACCGCCCGCCCCGCCGCCTACAACCATATTAGGTTATAACCCAGAAAAATACCAACTTTATAGAGGAAAACTTATGACGGCAGTATGGTCGGCTGTACCCTGCAGTTTCACTCCGAACAACATAACGAGAGAAGTGCGAGAAAAATGCCTCGTATGTGACCCTTGTTCAAAATTTCATATTTCTAGACCTAGCAGTTTTAGCTGTGCGTTGACCTCCAGTCTTCACATTTACCATGAATTTATGTTGATGGTATCGTTCAAGAATACTGGTATCAAAGTATTTCTGTTGTTTAAGAGTCATAAGTTTTCCTCGGAGACTATGTTAGGAAAGGATTAACAACAAGACAAGCATCAATAAATGACTGATGTTATTAGCGTGATATATCATTCGGTGATCGTTAGGTACAATAGACGACGCAAGGCTTGAGCTCTGACATTTGCATAGAAGAGACGTCTGGCTGACTTAACTTTACAAAATGATTGTGCGAATTGCCACAACATATTGCCGATAGAGCTCAAACCCCTCGCCTAATTATTGTATACGTGAATATTAGTGGACTGCACGAAAACAAAACAAGCACCGATCTAGTGCATTAGTGTCGTTTCTCTCGCACGAAGCGACCTTCACTCGGTTCTATGACACATGGCTCATATACAGCTAAGATTTAATGACTAAAAACTATAGTATATTAAAATAAGAGTTGAAATACAGTTTGAATAATAATGTGCACATTTTAAAGTGCAATCGAAGAGCGAGTATATACAATATGTACAATACAATGGAACGACAAACACGATAAGTTAAACCCGTGTCGAAAGAGATTGATTTCGTTTAAACTTTCTAGAGTTTTATATTGAAAATTCTCCCATTATAATGCGGAAAAATAACGAGTTCTCTTTTTCAGTTCAGTGAAAATTCTTTATTATTATTTTATGTCCATAGTTTTGGATGATTAGTAAAGGATGACAAATTTAACGAATATGAAAACAAGCGATAATAGAACATGTCAAATTGTATGTTACCTTGTGAATGGTTGGGCTGAGGCGGGTAGCCGGCGTACTGTGGCGAGTAGCCGTCCATGGCGGGGGCCGTGCCCGCCGCACCGCCCACCGGGAATGATTCTTGTGAATTTGATGACCCTGCAACGTTCGGACGGAATCGTTATACACTTACAACCGACTCCTTATAAGACGTAGGTTCAGATTATGTTCACATGAAACTGTAATACGAGACGTGGCATATATTCACCTGCACTGGACGTATTGTTCGTTTTCCCGCTCTTCTTCTTCGTCGAAGCCTCGACCTGGTTGATGATCGGCTGCGGATCGATCCCGCCCCGGTCGAAGTGACACTCGTACGCGAGTAGATTCTTCGTGTAATGCTTGCGTAGCGTGTACGCAGCAGACGATGATGCACCTATACCTAATAGACCCGCTATATCCTTCCAAGTTTTATTCTTCGTCACCTGTAAACGTACAATTTTATAGTTTTAGAGTGGCCGTATACATTGTAAGCGTTCATTAGGCGGATACGTGAGCTAACCATGCCGACGCGGCGTAATGCCCGAGAGTAGGTAAACTGAGGAACACGAACGCCGCGGCGCGGGCTGCGATAGAGAACCGATGGAGACGCGAGTCCGCGCCGTTCTAACGACACTACATTGTTAAAGTAAGGCGGTCGGTTGCGACTGGCGGCGAGCGTTCGAATGATAAAAATTTATTAACTATCGTTAAACGCGAGGCGGGTTTATGGCGCCTGCGCACATAAACCGCGGAATATGCACTGACATAAAACCTAACCAAGTAAAGGTCTCGAATGCAGCAACGGCTCGACTCGACCGTTTTACTGACACAGCTAAACTGACACTCGACGCAAGTTGACAAATATTTACGAATGCTTACGATAGTAGGTAAGTAACTATACATGGAATAGAATTACATTGTACTCGGATTGTTCGTCTACCGCTCGACTTTTACTGCATACAGCAATAAATGGTTAAACACGGCATTTACATTTATTAACGAATAACACTATAGGGAATAATAATATTGGTATTATAAGCCGTTTATAGAACTAAGTTAAACTGTTAAAGTTGAGTTCTAGTTTGAAAAATCTTTATATGCACAATAGCTATGCATTTAGTTGTACTCAAGCAAGCAACACGCGAGAACCTTGACATATTTCTGATAAAACGTATTGTATTTAGAATAAGTTATTCTTGTGACCGGACAGAAACATTTACAACAAATGCACAGGAGTATTATAACAGGATACAAATATAATGAAGAGACAAATTATTAGATTATAATCTAGTCATAATTATCTTGATGGAGTTAAAGGTTACCTTTTAGGCATAAAGCTATTTATTAGCGCAACTTCTAAATCCAACAATTCTGTATTGTACGAAAATAACCTGATCTTTTTATGTTACCCGCAAAATTTGTGCTCACAAATGTAAGATAAGCTCTGTCTGATGTGAAAGCAGGTTTAAAAAACTTGAGAGGTGTCAAGGGACACCCGGATGGAACGAAGTTCCTTTCGATTGATTAGTGAAGGAATTGTAATAAAATCAAAAAGTGTCGTTACAACTTTTGGTCTTATTTTTTTCCGTCTAGCCCCCTTTCGCAACGCGCGATAAGGAACTTCGTTCCAATAATAAATAAATATTGCAGGACATTCCACACATCGCCATCTAGCCCCAAGCTAACTAGACTTGTGTTATCGGTGCTAGACAACGGATATACTACTTATATACGTTTCTTTTGTAAATAAATACTAATACATAGAGACGACCGGCCCAAAGACAAATATCTAAGCATAAATACTTGTCTGAGGCGGGAATCGAACCCGCAACCCTGTGTTTGGCAGTCCGGCATGGTGAAATGTAGGTCAGTCATATGTAACGTACCTCGACGAAACCCCCTCGATCCCTGACAAGCAGATAGAGCCTGTAGAGATCTAGCGGTTGTTTGCTGATCGTGGGACAGGCTGCGATTGGCGTGCGTCGCTCCTCCATGAACGCCAGCAACCTCTCGACCCAGCCGCGCCGCTCGGGCGCGTCGTCCATCTCGTACAGCTTGCCCAGCGAGTCCGACTTCTGACGCAGACATACCACATCATACACCAACACTCTCTCTCATACATTATCTACTGCTACATACAGAACTAGACGCAATCGATACACGCTACATGCAAAGGTATTCAAATGTAGGACACTAATGACAAAAGAGGTTGTATAAGACACTAAAAATTACAAAAGAGTTTGTAAAAGACAAAAATATTACAGTATTAATATAAAAATATAAAGACCTCTTAAAGTAGGTCTAGTTGCAGAAAACAGCTCGTATGCATACAAGACGTCGTGTTTTAGTAAAAAAAAACATTTATTTACTTAATGGGCATATAAAGCAGTAGGAGCTGGATCCAGGACTGGCTCGAATTACTCTTTTTAGGTTTAGTTCAAATCGAAGTCAAAATAAACAAAAGTTGTTTATTTTAAAACCATTTTAAAGAAGAAAAAGTTGCGTTAGTTTGGTCACTTTGAAAGGTTTGTAGCTGGATGCTCAAAAAGGCCTTTGATAGATTTTCAACCTCTTCCACCATTCACTTCCTCCCTATCGGTGTATTACAAAAAAAATGTTAGATTGTGTCTAATTCTGTGTTCATATTATTATAAAGCGAACGTCTTTCGCTAGTATTTGTCGAGACGTGAGCTATTTGTCCATGATTATAGATGGATGAAGCGCAATTATTATGTAGGATTTATGATGAAATCTGCTTTACCGGGACTGACGATGACTCTCCGCGTCGTTTCCTTTGGTTTTCCCCCTAGAATCAAAATATCCACTAGTGTATTGTACCTTTTATTTTCACACCTCCGCTAAGTCATGCTTCGTCAGCCCCGTTTTTTCGAAACTCCTTATTTCAATTATTTTATCAAAAAGTTTTTGTTTGTAGGGTACAGGCTTAGAGCAGACGACGCGTAAGAATACAGAGCGACAAGGATCAATAATGAACGAGACCAAAAAAGGAACCAATAGTCATGTTGAATAAGGTTCAAATGACGACCCTAGCGGCCCTTATTTAGGTTCATTATTGCCCTTGTCGCTATGTAGATTGAATTGGAGTCTCACGACGCTCCTATTGGTTAGCAGTACGCATCACATGATATCACTGACCAATAGGAGCGATGCCGCGAGACTTATACAATCTAGTCTTGCGCATCGTCTGCTTGCAGCTTTAATACCACCAGTTTCAAACTAAAGACAAAACCAACAATTTATTTTTTAAAAATATATTTTACTTTGTCATGAAACTGAATAAGGCGAATTTTAATATCAAAATAAGGAGTTTTTACTGCACTACAGTAATGCATTATTAAATATGTACCTACATAATGATATCGAATGTAGTTATATCATTTATCTTGCAATCTTTACGTGGTGCAGGCGAACAATCTTTTCATGCTCTAATTTTTAACATACATTAGCAATTATATTGTAGGTATTCTATTTAATTACTAAATAAATTTATATCCTCATTCGAGCTTACTAAAATTATACTAGCACCACGGTTTGACCCGTGTAAGCCCCAATCTCGTGTAACTATGGGGATAGAAATAGCCTATGCCCATACAAAGTTTCATCAAAATCGGTCCAGTAGTTTCAGAAGCTATTCATTATAAACAAACAAAAAACCATTTTTTTTCTCTGTATGATTGTAAACTAAGACTACTGATGCACTAAACAACTATCATAACAATTTCCTAATTTATTATCGAAAGCAATCCGGCACCTCTAAAAACAGCAGAAAGCGGCAAATAATTTTACAGCCAAGCTTCATATCACTAACTCTAAAAATGTAATTTCCATTCAAATAATCCTGCTTAAAGAAACATAGAATATCTGTCTACCATGCAGCTTGCAACAAATATAATGTTAAATAGTGATATATTAATGTATAGAGCACTACAGCATGCTTATGATCTTTAACTTGATATAAACCTTTGATCTGTAGGACTCCGGTGGTATGTGACTGTTAAACACCTGAAATACATGACAGAATGACTACCTATTGTCTTCACACTATGGAGTTATAGGGACCCACTAGATAAGGACTAGAGACTACGTATTCAGTGCGTGCATATGTTACAAACGTGTATTGAAAATATTCTATCACACTGCTTTCAATACCGCAATCGCGCCTAAGAAATGTACAAAGCGAATCTTTGGTTTATCAATGCTATGTCTCGCTGACGTAAGCGAATATGTAACAAAGTATTGATTAACTAAGGGAATCTATGGTTAATCAATACTAGTCTTGCCGACGTAAGCGAAAATGTGACAAAGAATTGATTAACTAAAGCGAACCTTTGGTCATACTTAACTGTTATCCGGTAAGAAGTGATTTTCAATGCATCGGTAAAAATTTTGGTAAAGGAGATTATTAAAGACAGTGTGATAAAATAATAATATTTCTGATTATTTACAGCAATAACCAAATTAATGACAAAACGGAAAGTGTTATGTCTTAAAGTTATCCAATTAGACCATTAGAATATCAAAATGTGAGGTTATCTATCCTATGGTTTAATTACAACTACTGTATTATGGATAGATTACTCCTAAAATTGTGAGTTTTTACATTCGTGCATTTGGAGTCTTGTCCTGATTGCCTTAATAATACTTACCTGATTATGCATTACAATCCTGGCGACAAAAATCTTAAGGGTCATAAAAATGACGCATGGCATCAAGAGGCCAATATTTTCAAGTTGGAACGGTATTTTTTAAGTCAGTCAAGTCAATTCTTTCTGTCGACAGACAACAAATTGTCGGTTTACTGGTATCATGAGCTAGGTTACTGACTAGATTTAGAGCTAGGTTTGTGGATTCCGAGCGTCTCATAAGATCCATATTTGGAGTTATATAGTTGCAGTAGGTCTAGTAAACTTAGATAGAAGGTCGTGGTTTTACGGCTTCGTGGGTGCTGTTAGGACATCTAATCCAATTAATCCGGTATCGAAGTGGGGTTTAAGAGGCGTTACACTCACAGGACTAGAAGGTGGTCTCGGCCAGGGTGAGGGCGAGGGTGAGGCCTCGTAGTCGTCGTGCAGGGAAGAGTGCGACGCGCCTCCAGGAGACGGAGACGGCGCCGCGCTGCCGTACTCCTTGCGCGAACCTTTGCCCGATCCTGATGCGCAGGTGTCGTCACCTGACGCTGGGTAACAAACAGAGTTTAGTTACAAAACTGATTCAGTGTTCAATGCGGTTTATTAGATAAGGCGACCGAATGAATCTGTGTTCTGTAACCATTATATTAGCATTTGTATCTGTCTGATCAACTCTAATAATGTAGTACCTGCAGATGCGTTGCTGAGCGTGCTCTGCTGGCTGCCTTCGTCGAGCGGCGCGCCGTCAGGGCCAGTGGTGACAAGCGCAGTGGCAGGCGCACCAGGCCCGTTGTCGTGTGCCTCGCCTGGTGCCGTGGGCGGCGGCATGGCACCCTCGCCGCCCGGCCCACCTGGAGCGCCCGGCGGGCCCATGTGCCGACCCTGCTGCTGGAAACATAATAACATAACCGTTACATATGGACATTCAGAGGTATTTCTAGCTATGTAAACAAAAAGGTTGAGTTATATACCTTGATAGGTGGCGGATAGTGTTGCGGTGGATGCGGCGGCGGAGGCGGCCTGTACCCGTACTGGTACGGGTGGTGATTCCTGGGCGGGTAGCCGTAGGGCTGCGGCGGGTAGTGCGGCCCCTTGTACGGGCCATGATGACCGTAGGGCTGGCCGACCATGGGCCCGGGCGGTGCTGCACCAGCGGGCGGACCGGGCGGTGGTGCTGAGCCGCCTGGCGGGCCCGCTCCGCCGCGACCCCCGCCGCCTTCGGGCATCGACGACGACGTTCGCGGGGGCATCGTTACGTTTTGGGTACCTGCAATCACAATTTATCACAGCATCATTTACAATGTCAAATTATCACCTCATACCCTACATTGTCATTATCATAGAACATACCGTGTTATGTTTGTACATAATATCAGTTTATAGTTACATAACGATAGTTAATAGGCCACCTGGTTAACCCTGCACTTGCATTAAAATTTAGGGCACAGACAGAGTGAATAACCTTTATCAACTTGTTGTGTTAACAGTGACACGAGAGGAACATTAATTATGCAAACGGTTGTTTAGCGTTAGGTGTTCCGATTAAATTGTATACGAGAGTGCAAGCGGCAAACATTAGAGAGTGTGATCGATCGTGTAGTGTCGTGGAATCAGGCGAGCGTCGAGTGCACACACACACATACTCCTTCCTATACGTATATACTGGTACAATTTGAATAACACAGTTAACGAGGGCTCGCCTAAGCCTGCCTGACTGACTATCATCAATCGAGGGCGGAGAGACGCATCCGATCACTTTCGTTTTCCATGGCACGTGAGCAGCATGCACCGCTAGCCTGCGAATTCTCGTTGCACTTTATTACATCCGTATATGTGCATACGACATGCACGCAACGCATTGACCGGGCCCGAGGTACGACCGCCACTGATTTGCGACGACGAAAGTGGTATTGCAGCTTTTATGTGGGACGACTTGGATTTGTTACGTAGGATATGACGATATTATGAAAACGATAAGATCACGTTAACGGTTGATATTCGCTTGAGAGCGAGCGAGCAAGAGTGATCGAAGTGTTCGATTGTATTCTCCATTACGATTTCATAATCGTCTGTTGTGATTGTTATGTAAACAAGCTCAGTCACGTGGCATTCTAAGGGCCGGCGCGGGCGGTTTAATCTCATCAGTAAGCTATTATCGGGTTGGCATTACATAGAGCCGGTATGCGATCAGACTACGAGCAGACAGCTAGGCGCCCCGGTGAATCATAGATAACAACGTTCTGTGACACGCGCCCACCTATATCTATATATATAATGTTTACGGTAACCTTTAATGAGTGTCGAGCTACGGTAATGGGGTCGGTTGTCCCGGTCGCGCGACCCGCCTAGCACGAGCCGTATGTCCCCACACACGACCACGTCACACCACTAAATTTATCACTCAAAGATATAACGACTACCTGACGTTTCTTTTGAAAAGACATTGATACAAATTAACAATTATAAAATATGAAATCGGTCTAAAGAGGAAAAGAATAAACGAACTTTCGTATAAGATAAGATTATGTATTCACAGCGCCCTGCGAATTCACCCGTGTAAGTTCCGAAAAGTCCCCAGTTTTTTTAGGAGAAAAACTCCTAACAGGATACACCCAACACCTTACAACACCCGTCTTCTTTGATTGAAGTATAAAAAAGACAAAAGTAAGTATTATCTTTATAATATTAGTAAGTCTTGTATACCTAGATCTATCAATAAATTGCAATATAACAATGTATTATTAAGTATGCTGTCTTTAATATTCTTATTTTGTTTCTATTTGTTATTGTCTGTAATTTGCTTTCTGTTTTTATTTCTTCTATTTTGTTAGTTTTAGCTGTAGACTTTCCAAATAAAATAAATATTTATTTAAGACTAGCTGCGCCCCGCGGTTTCACCCGCGTAAGTCCCGATCCCGTGGGAATATCGGTTATTCGATTTTTTCTCGCCTTTTAAACCTTCCCTAGACCTCCACGAACATTTCAAGACTAAGATAAGATAAATCCGTTCAGCCGTTCTCGAGTTTTAGTGAGACTAACGAACAGCAATTCATTTTTATATATATAGATTTCAATTCAACTTTCCAAACTAAACATACTTATGTGTGGCGCATTTAATAACAACTATAAAAATACTTAATTTCTTGCAAAATCGTAGTAAAAAAAAACAAATAGTTGTCTGTAAAGTCGGTTTACGGACGATCATTTTAAGTGATAATTTCATAAGAAAACGATGAAATTTTTTTTCTTATTTTTTTTATTTTCTTTTCATTTTTTACTTTACATAAGTCTTCTATTCACTCTCACTCGTCACCATAACATAAGCCCAGATGAGCGATATTATTATTAAATACTCTGTTTCCTAAGTTACCATGACGCGTCATGGTCATATCACCATGATACTTTTTTGTGAATGTAGGTGTTCATCAATTTACTAGACGTTATCACGTTAAAACTAAGTGTCTTTGTTAAATTAAGAAAGCCGCTCAAAAACAATAATTTTATTAAAGAACAAGTTAAATCGCCGTAAGTTGACTTGTTTCCTAACCCCAGCGGTATTTTCCATTGTTAAACAAGCAACTATATTATAAGAGAGTGGACTGTGAAATGATAAATGTGACACAGTTAGGTTTAGTATTGGGTTGCCGTTGTCAGAACCAGCACCGAGCCAAGTCAAGGGCAGCGCACCCGTCACCGCAACGGCCGGCTTGTAGCTAACGCAACACAATCGAGGCCTTTACTTTCCCAACGGAAATATCACGTTTACAGCCATTTTTATGATCTGAATTCGTATCGTATACAACAGTTTAGCTTTCCCGCATGTCAAATCTAGTTCTATACATTAAAATGAAGATGCAACAATGTTAAAAAATATGGACAAGAAAAGGATCTTATAAGGTTTCTTTTTTATCATTTAAGCTACGGAGCTTAAATGGCAAAAAGTCTAAAAAATAAGGATATTTTATTAATTTATATAGATTGGAATATTTAAATACCTTTTATTGGCGCTAGATTATTTATACAGCGCAGCCCTAGCAAATGAATCTGTGCTATTCAGGACGCTCGCTTTAGCCTTCTAATACATGTCCAGGAGGGCATGTATTAGAAAGCTTTCCCTATACTACCCTCTCAACTTAGTCGACCAAATCTAGAGAAAAGAACTCGTCAATACGTCTGCATGGATGCAACTTAACACATATAAATTCCCGTAAGACGTTTCCGCAAGAAAAACGATTGGTGCACGACCGGTCGGGATTCGAACCCACAATCTTCGGAATTAACGGCAAGGTATCTACCGCTAGACTAACACCGTTTCATATTTTTAAGTGCCTATAACATTTCAGGTAATTTTTGAAGTATAATATTTTCTAAGATGGCTCTTATACAGTTATACCAGTAAGTCCAACAAATATAACCAATAGAAACATTCCATAGCGCGAAGTGATAATACAAAACATCAATGTCACGTATACTGGTATAGACAAGACGGCCTCGAGCTCGCAAGAAATGTGGGACTGGCTGCTAGTGGCTACTGTGACTATGTATTTTGCCGTCAGCGTTCGGTCGAGCGCAGCTAAGTGGAGTACCAACTACCGACATTCCGCGAAGCCGCCTACGCACAATGCAAACTATACCTGAGCCAAATTAGATTTACCTATACAATGTAAACAAGTGCCATTTACATTTTTGGAACGAAGTTTCTTATGCGAAAGGAGGTTAGACGGAAAAAATTAAGACCAAAAGTTGTAACGACAGTTTTTGCTATAGTTGTAAGCGGTGCGGCGTGCGCGTGTTTCTCTGTCTGTCTCTCTCTCTCTCTCTCTCATAGAAAGCAAATACTAAAATTGAGCCTACTGATTAAGTTTAAATTTAAAAAAAAAACAATTTCTTCTCTAATTAATCGAAAGGAACTTATTTTCATCCGGATGTCAATTGACACCTCTCAAGTTTTTTTGTTAAGTTATTTACTTGTCAAAATAAGTCCCTTTTAGGGTTCCGTACCTAAAATAGGACCCTTTTACTAAGACTCCACTGTCCGGCTATTTGTCACCAGGCTGTATCTCATGAACCGTGATAGCTAGACATTTGAAATTTTCACACATGATGTATTTCTGTTGCTGCTATAACAACAAATTAAAAACAGAACATAATGGGACGGTACCCTTCGTGTGCAAGTTCGAATCGCACTTGGCCGGTTTTTTAAAGTGCGTGAGCTGCAATGACTTTTAATTTCTGGAAATATTAAAGGTGAAAAAAATAAAAAATATATATTACAGGGCATTCCACACATCGCGATCTAGCCCCAAGTTAAGTTACTAGACTTGTGTTATTGGGTGCTAGACAACGGAAATACTACATAAATACTTTTACTTTTTTTTATAAAAATATACTTATAATACATAGAAACAATCAGACCACAGACAAATATCTAAACATAAATATTTGTCTGAGGCGGGAATCGAACCCCACAACCCTGCGTTTGGCAGTCCGGTGTGGTAACCATTGTGCCAACTGTGTCGTCAAAACAAAAAAAAAGGACACTTTCCAACAGATAAACACCGTTCTGTGCAGTTTCGGCGATACTAAAAATGAGAGGAATTTTAGCAGCTTTGCGTATCATATACGGCGAATATCTACTAAAATTTTGCAATGTCACGGTTGTTTAAGGATTTCATTAGCGACGACTGTGGTTTTTTTGGGTTCCGCAGTCTCCAAGGGATCCATTTTCGCCAAGTCCATCTGCCCGCAGCTTGACTAAAAGACTATTAGTACTAGAAAGCTGTAATTTGCCATCGATAAGGGAGGCTCGACGACTTGCACTTGGCCGGTTTTATTAGGATTCCGTACTAAAAGGGTAAAAACGGGACCCTTTTACTAAGACTCCACTGTCCTCTGTCAGGGTGTATCTAATGACCCGTCATAACTAGACAGTTGACATTTTCACAATATTTCTAACGGCGCTATAACAACAAAGAAAAACAAAATATAATGGTACGGAACACTTTGTGCGCTAGTTCGACTCGCACTTGGCTGGTTTTTTATCTAACATTTTCTTACCTACCTTAACAACGTACTGATTGTGGTATCTTTATGGCTTAAATAACTGCCAAAAATTAGTGTCAATAATCTAATCATTCATGTGTAAAACTTATCGCAGTAAATCCGCCAACTTTTACCAATAGACGAGTACGTTACAAACATATATTATGTACTAGCTGTTGCCCGCGACTTCGTTCGCGATGTGGTTTTGGGTTATTTAGAATTCATTTTTCTGCATAGATACAATTTATCATTCGGTGTAAGTTATAAAAACCAAATAGGTAGTTACATTGTTTTTAAACTATATTTTTAATTGATTTGGCAAAGGCACTTTACTTACTCATACTCTGAAAGTAGGTCTAAAGATGCCTGAAGAGCGTGTAGAAAGAAAAACTTTCAGCCCTAGGAAAGATCGCTTTCACTGACAGCTGTCATGTCAAATTATGGCTTCGCGCGGTTTGTGCAATGTGTTTGTAGCCATTATCAGTATCATTACGCATTAGGAACTTCAAAAATCTATCATTCTTGCTTTAGGTAACACCAAAGAATAACAATTATGGCTTCGCACGGCTCATCCATACTGCCAGAGTTTAGTACATAATAGGTTTTTTCTCAGTAATCGAATTCAGGTAGATATAATTAGTTCAAGATATCTTATTTAATAAAATAAATGTAAAGATGAAAAACTGTAATTTAAGTCTACGGACTTCGCGTCATTAATCAGTGTTGGATAAACTAATTTATAAAAATATCTTCGGTAAGTACCGACGTATTTGAGTATTGAAAACATGTTGAAAACAAATAGCAAAAACAAAAAATCTACATAATGTATAACCTCTTTGGTCCCAACCTTGTAAGAGGATCAGGTAGTATGGAGTCTCTCATTCACTCTCGTTATTAGGAAGAATTTTATGTTTATTCGTAATGAAAACCACTTGTTACCCAAGGTGTGAAAGTCACTCATTTAGTCCCTCGAACTATTAGCGCCCTCGCTACGCTCGGGCGCCAAACTCCGTCTCGGGACTCAATGAGTGACTTTCACACCTTGGGTAACAATGTACTATTTTTGTTAATTTTTCACAAATTAAACATAATAGGTACACAACAATATGATAAGCTAAAACTAAGTCCAATTTCTATTAGCACAAAACTTTCAACATACTTTGTCTTCCTAGTTATCTTTAGATTTTTGTAAATTAAAGAAAAAATAATTATCAACTACCTTTGTATTTCGATTCATATTCTTCAATTAATAATATAAGAGATTATAGTATTTACACCAACATCATGCTAATAATAATCTATTTTGGTGCAAATAATATTTTACATTGTTTTTATTATCAAATAATAATATTAATGATTAAAAAGAAAGGCCATTGGACAGAACAAATACTAATACTTAAAATAACGCGATGCACATTGAGATCCTTACATATTGATAGCAGGCATTACGTTGAACAAACAATGCTTTCACACCAAACATCTACTAAAGCGTCTCGGAAACGGGGTATTTGAAGGAACGTGATGTCCTATGATTTCACAAAAGTGCACGGTGCCCTTTGAGACTCATACTTATCGATAGAACCAACCCTCTAAAACGTTTTGGATACAGGGTTTTTGAAGAAACGTGATGTGCCTTGATTTTCTAAGAGTGCGCGGTGACTTTATGCCAAAAATAATTGTGTAAAATTATGTTATGCCTAGGGTTTTTATGTCAAAACCGATTTTTCCAAAACCTTTATACCAAACAACAAAAGGACATTCAACTTCTAAAGCGAGACGTTTTGGAAACGGAATATTTAAAGAAAAATGATAACCTATAATTTTTCAAAAGTGTGCGGTTCACTTTGAGTGCCATACCCATCGAAAATGACAAATAATGCCATCAAACAAAACCTATAAAGCGTTGGGCATTATTTATTCATCGGGTCTAAAATCACAGCGCAAAAAACATAACATAACACATAACATAACTTTTCCAATTTTCTGAATTCTTGACCAAAATACCCAGTTTTTTTATTAGGTAGCTAGCAGGGCTACGTAATTTTGGAAAAAAAAAAAAATTTTTACAAATAACTACCTGTATATTTTTTAACCGACATCAAAAAAGCTAGAGGTACTCAATTCGTCTCGTATATTTTTTTTATGTATGTTCGCTGATTACTCGTAAATCTTGGAGCGATTTGGAAAATTCTTTTTTTGTTTTTACTATCTAAGCTTTCCGCTACTTGAACTCATAATTCAAACTATAGCAGGAGAAAAGCGCGATAGAAGTGTAACATCGGAGGTCTTCGGTAAAGGAGATCGGTAATATTATGTAGTAGTACCTCTTTGTACTAACCTCATTTTCAGTTTCACGTAGGTAGTATTAAATGCAAACTATTTGGTTTTATGACAGCTGTCATCTTGAGCGGAGGCATGTACTGCAGCCCTACCATGACTTTTTGAAGAACTCGAAAAAAAGAAACCCTTTTTCGATCACTCTCTTGTTCGTTTG
This sequence comes from Idaea straminata, assembly GCA_951213275.1. Classification (NCBI taxonomy): domain Eukaryota; kingdom Metazoa; phylum Arthropoda; class Insecta; order Lepidoptera; family Geometridae; genus Idaea; species Idaea straminata. The sequence continues at coordinate 4,981,388 of OX577862.1, forward strand.
TCTGTCGGTGTGTCACTACGGATATTCTTAGAGACGGGTGGACCTAGTAAGTTGATTTTTAGGAAGTTTCATAGTACATACTCAATATAGTAGGTTTAATCGAATACGTAAAAAACCCGTGGTAAGGGTACTGTTCCCTTCTGACGTTCGATTACGTTTTACCACGGAAAAATATTTCGATTTCACATTTTTTAAATGTTTTTTTATCAAATATCTTAATTATTGTATTAAAGTTAAATTAAAACATAGCCTAAATGTTATTCTGATATATTCTGAACAAATTTGTGTGGACCTTGTTAAAATCTGTTCTGTAGTTTATGAGATTACCTGGTTCAAACAAACAAACAGACAGACAAACAGACAAACAGACAAACAGACAAACAGACAAAAATTCTAGAAACTACCCTATCGTGTTCAGCTAACGATTTTAAGGCGACCTGTGTATTTTTTTTCTGGATATCTTACAATTACAGATTTTTTGATGTCTACAGATTTATTATATGTATAGATGGTAGAGTCTAAACAAAGTTAGGTAAACTTCGAAATTGTGTTTCATATGGCTGAGAGAGCTCTTTAATGTTATCACTAAGCCAGTAAACAAGGTATTTATAAACACTAAACAGAAGCAATAGCGTTAATAAAAGCGATCTAGTTGAGACAAACGCTGGCGTCATATCCATAATATTTTTGTAGACTAAGGAATGATTTAAATTGGACCTTACTATGTTTGTAGACTAAGGAATGATTTACATTAGACCTTACTATGTTTGTAGACTAAGGAATGATTTACATTAGACCTTACTATGTTTGTAGACTAAGGAATGATTTACATTAGACCCTACTATGTTTATGACCTTACTATGTTTGTAGACTAAGGAATGATTTACATTAGACCTTACTATGTTTGTAGACTAAGGAATGATTTACATTAGACCCTACTATGTTTGTAGACTAAGGAATGATTTACATTGGACCTTGCTATGTTTGTAGACTAAGGAATGATTTACATTGGACCTTGCTATGTTTGTAGACTAAGGAATGATTTACATTGGACCTTGCTATGTTTGTAGACTAAGGAATGATTTACATTGGAGCGGGCCGTGTACGTACGGGGCACGGATTTGAAACGTTACATACATTTTGTGTGAAGCAAGTTATATTACGCCGTGCATGATCCGTGTCCCCTAGGCGGCTGATAACCCGGTGTAGTTAAACGTGTACCACGGTCGGGCTTCGCCCCGGACTTGGCCCGGTCTAACATAAATCATCTCTAATCCTAATGCCTAACTAATTTTATAAATCCGAAAATATGTTTATTTATTTGTTTGTTCCTCCCTTCACCGGACCTAAAAAATACCGGACTGGACCGGTAAAATAGAGGATGGAGAAGGTCATAGGATACTTGCAATCACGAAATTCCCGGAATCAGTACTCCGTCCCATCTCCTAGAGTCCCCTTCAGCCGTGGAGTCCCTTCAGCCGCGGATACGTTGAAATACTCAAATATAGAAATGCTTGGTGTTTATAATATGAACTAAGGCTAATTCTAGTAAATAACATTGTCCAAATTACTTTACATATTATATCATTATGATTGCATTTTGAATGCAAAATATAACCCTCAAACTCTCTAGTTGACAAAAAAAACTGACTTTGATTTTTGACTCTGATATTTTGTAATCGAAATGCAATCAAAATGATATTACAATGTAATTTGAACAATAGATAGATAAACACTTTATTGCACCATAAAATCAAAACACAAAATTAATTCTAACAAAGTACTTATGCTGGAGAATTGGCCTTCTGGTTTATAACTATCCAATTAGGTTAAAGGTTGAAGTTTTCATCTGGGCATGTAGGGCATCCTAAACTATGAGGAACTAGCTGCACCCCGCGGTTTCACCCGCGTAAGTCCCGATCCCGTGGGAATATCGGGATAAAAAGTAGCTATATGTTAATCCAGGCCTCTAGCTATCTACATACCGAATTTCATTGCAATCGGTTCAGTAGTTTCAGCGTGAAGGAGTAACAAACATACACACACACACACACACACACACACAAACTTTAACATTTATAATATTAGTAGGATGATGGTGCTACATGGACAGAAGCCGACGAACATGGTGAACACAAAGTTAATTAGTAAAATAAATGGCGACAAGCCACTGGACCCTTGTTGGTGAGTCCATCAAAATGAACGTGGCTAAAAAATAAACGAATTATGCTGTGAACCACTGACACTTTGCAAAGTGTAGCTTTAGGTGCGTGAACATGATCTAATATTGCGGGATTTTTTAACTTTCCCAAATCATCAAGATCTACGTGACATTTTTTGGAATGTAAAGCACTTTGTTTTAAATATAATGATTTGTCCTAATACTATTGGAAACTTATTTTAAAATTACTATCGCGAACGAAGTCGCGGGTGAATAACTAGTATCTATAAATTTGGTGTCTAAACTTGAGCACAGTTCCCACGACAACTTTACTAGAGCACCGAGTTCAGGGGTAAGCAATTAAGTTGGAGAAAGTAATCTCGGTTGGTCGTGAGGGTGGATTGTAAGTTAAGTGAATGTCTACATAGTAGATATAGCGTAAGTAAAGGTTAGGGAAAGAATGTCCGCACCATTAGCCGAGGGGGCAGACGAGAACGGGGTGAATGGGCTGTCGAACCCTCCGACGACCTTGACTCCGCGAGATTTATCACTTTTCCGGGGTAATCTGAATACAATTAGGCGATGGGCAGCTGGAGGTACCGCAGTCACGCAACAGGTCCACCCGACCTTCAATCTTATTTTACTTATGTGACCGAAACTACGGACTTGATTTGGGCCGTCTTAGCATTCTTACCAATTTATTTACATAAACAATATTTCTATTTCCCAGTATCATCGTATTCAGGCAAGTTCTGCCCCCTTAGACAGGATGACTTTCCAACATCGATATCGGCAATCGACAGTTTTTTTTGTTTGAAATTGACATAGGCTCACGAAAAGTCACGTGGTCTTGCGATACAGAAATAAAACAATTATGGACAAATTTCATCATAGGTCAATTTCATGCAAAATGATCTGTCGATTAGCGATATCGCTAATGGAAAGTAGGTAATCTTGTCTAAGGGGACCGATTTTTTTTATTATTTTTGTATGAAATTGACATAAACCAACAAAAATTCACGTGGTCTTGCGTTAGAGAGTTTAAAAAAATGATAGACAAGTTTCATCTTATGTCAATTTCAAGCAAAATTATCTGTCGATTGGCGATATCGCTAATGGAAAGTAGGTAATTTTATCTAAGGGGATCGATTTTTATTATTATTTTTGTATGAAAATGACATAAACCAACAAAAATTCACGTGGTCTTGCGTTAGAGAGTTTAAAAAAATGATAGACAAGTTTCATCTTATGTCTATTTCATGCAAAATGATCTGTCGATTGGCGATATCGCTAATGGAAAGTAGGTAATTTTGTCTAAGGGGATCGATTTTTATTATTATTTTTGTATGAAAATGACATAAACCAACAAAAATTCACGTGGTATTGCTTAGAATAAAAAAAAACGCTAGACAAGTTTCATCTTATGTCAATTTCATGCAAAATGATCTGTCGATTGGCGATATCGCTAATGGAAAGTAGGTAATTTTGTCTAAGGGGTATTGCTTAGAATAAAAATATGCAAGACAAGTTTCATCTTATGTCCATTTCATACAATGCCTATGTAAATTTCATACATAAAGATCTGTTGATTGGCGATATCGCTAATGGTAATCTTGTCGTTGTCCTTGCAGCCTGTCTGAATATGATGATACTGGGAAATGGAAGGTGCGAATGAATAGAAAACCAGTTAATATCATACCTTGATATATAGATTCCAACACTGGAATCGTCGTTGGGTACTTCAACAGAGACAATAAATCGTTTTTCACGATAAAGGGGAATTGTTAGATGCCAGCATCATAAATAATATTAACGACGTCATCGATCCCTTTATATAAACCAAAAAGTATTCAAAACAAAGCAGGACGGATCGTTTACGTGAAAACGATCAAAACAAACATTATTCTGGGATGGGGAAAAAAAGCTTTGTTTCTTCAATCTTTTTTTTTTTAGAATAACGAGTTCATTGGCCTTGTCAAGGACGCGCAGGCACGTGGTTGCACATAAAAGAATTTGTGACATAAAAAATGGGCAATAATGGACATACCAAAACGAGGTCACAATGGTTTTTAATGTGCGTTATGTTTACAACGGTTTTGAAGTATTCTACGTGTATGCTTATGTAGTTGTATTTCATTTATTTATTTAGATTTATCTCTGTTACTATTGGGGGGTCTTGATAATTTAGAGCTCTATTAAAAAGTTGATGAATGGAATAAAACGGGGTCTTAAAAGTTTGGAATTTCGAATATCGGCGCAAAATCGAAGTAGTTTTAGGTAGAATCCCAAGACCGAACCAGCGTTATCTTAGTTGATGGCATTCCAGTGCTCGGCCGCCGATACGCACGACGGACGACTGCGAAACGCTTTTAGCGCTTCTACCATATGATATGTATGACCGGCACGCAGCTAATGCAAAAACGACCATATCACATTCCTTTTAAAGTCTCGATTTGAAAGAATATCAAACCGAACATACTTTGCGCAAAAGAAACCTTATTCGACGTAAATTAAAGTCGTTTTCGAAAGTCAAGTTGCATGCGGGCGTCAAACAATACGCAATTCACCTTCGAACGCGTCAGGTTGCGGTATTGCGGCTTCATTGTGTTCAACTAACGATGGAACTCGTGTTGGAAACGACAGAACGACGAGCCAAGTGCGGGCTAATGTACGGGATTATACTTTTACTTGCCGATCAATACGAACATTCACGATCGATCACTCATCGAACAACTTTGCAAGTTGTTATATTAGCAATCCATAGGTTTCCATTAGAAATATTTGTTTAGAAAAGTGTTTTGTTGATTAATTTCTTACGTTCATACCATATACTTAAGAATCGTCCGTAAAAATCAGGGAATATGCTTAAAAACATAAGCTTATAAATAATCATCAACTGGAAAAAAACCCAAGAACACGACGTAACATACGATTCCAATTTTAGTATATGTTATTATAACTCAAACCTTCCAAAACCAAGCAGACCATCTCAACTAGTATTTTAAAAAGAACCTTCTCATTCGATGTAGGTAGGTATTTGTCAGGAGTAGAGAACACCGACAAGCCGATGTGTTGACGTCATAGAGTCATGTATAAACCTTACCAGTTGCGTTAGTTGAGACAAGCGTTGCATGTGTATTCTATACATCGCTGTATCTGTGGATGCTGCGAGATATCGTATGGAGACAGGGTCGGTAATGGACAAGTCGACTCGTCTATATGGTCGCCGTATAGAAGGTATAGTCGAGAGGCGAGGGAAGTATTGCGGTCATATAACCGGTATTCAAGTGGCGCAGTCGCCACTCGGTCGGTCCACAAGCCGATGTTTTGAGAAAGCCACCTTCGACGATCGACGACGTTGAATAAACACGATTGCTTTTGCGGTTTGCCGTCCTCGTCTGTCCGTTCGTTTATACAGCACACTATTGTATTATATTATGCAGCCCTAATGGGCTTCTCTCATTCACATGAATGGATTTGATCATCAGATATTTGATTATACTTTTGATAATTGTACAATACAGATTGATTAAACGCATAGTAATTAAAACTAATCCGGTTAGTTTATTGTAATATTTCCTCAATGAATCACAGTTTAATTTAAGTTTTTACTTGTTAGGTGTGGAATTAATAACATACAAAAATACCTAAAAAATTGTTTTCCTAGTAATCGCACCTATTAAAATCCATTCATTAAATCAAAATGACTCATTGACATTTTAATGATAACTTGATAGATAAGTAATAAAAAATATGGCACATGTATGTCCAAGGCATTTCATTATACGCTATGAATGACGTAAATAGGATGAAGTAAATAGGATGTGTCAACCCTTTCCTTAAATTAAACCCTACTTCAAGGACATTTCGAAGGAGAATCAAGAGGGTGTTGGAATTTAAAAAACAAAGACTTATTACGACATTAACCTTTAACCATGACCTACATAACAAGTTACTTAATTTGTATTGATGTTTAAGTTGACGAGTTTAGAAGATTTCATTCACTTTATTTTTGGGTCTTTTTCTTCTGTAACTATGTTATATGTTTCGTCTCAAATGAACCATTCTATTTTATTGAACCTTAGAGAGTGTGCCGGCATTCCTTTCTCCATACATAATGTATTTTAATAAAAAAAAATGATTGTTCTAGATTTTTTTTTAAACCTAGGTGTGCTGTAAGTACACATCCTCTTTAACAACCAATAGACAAACTAAATATTTCCTTGAATTCTATATTTCATAAAAAAAAGAAAATAGAGGGACAGTGTAAAGTACAGCAAACCTTGGTTTTATGAAGAAATAATATTGTATTAGACATATATGGAGAAAGCAAAAGCAGCATTCTTAAGATATTCTATTCTAATAATGTGGCAGTACAAACACAGTAATTCAATTGAAAGTAAATGTCTGTATATCTACCCCAGTAAGTGAATAGCAGTAAGGAGGTAGAGTAGATACATCGATGTGTAGATAGATCGATGCAATATCTTGAGTAATAGGAGAGGACAACGACATCGTCGCCTGTACCTATAGCTGTTATATACTTGTTTGAGAGTGGCGGAGTGTCGGGTGGTCAGGCAGGCATATAAGAGCGGTTGTCGGGCCTCAGGGGTGGAAAGTCCTGTTTTGCGTGCTTGCCCCGACCAAAGGTGGGGGGTAAGTTTTTCACGAGGCCCTATATACCGCGACCACCCCGGCTCGTACATAAGGTGGGAGGGCCGGGGAGGTTCGCGCCCGCAAAAGGGGCAAAATACGGCGTACTCTGGGCGCCCGTTCTATGTGGGTCAATGTCGGGAAAGCCCGTGTCTACCGGTGACGGAGTATGCACAACGAATCTGATCAACACACACCCACTAACAAAACAAAGCTCTATATTCAGCATAACCCGCAGAACGACCGTCCCGACTCGAAAATCTTTCTTAGGATACTACTTTCGCTTCTTAGCAATATGGACATACTTACATAAAGACTTTAATTGTATGATATTTAACACTTTCATCTACAAATTTTGAACAAATTGAAAGCCTAATATTTTTAACGACCTACGAAAACTTCTAATCTACACCTTCAAATTCAACTTGGTATCCTCCCATCCTCATAAAGCCTAAACCTAGACGTTTATTCTTCCCTGAGCACAAGTAACAATAAGGGGATGTCCTAATTGAACATGGATCGCGTGATCGCGCGATGAAAATGGTCGAACGATCGTGCGATCAAACACACTGGTATCTTTCGAATGTCCTAATTGACAGTCGTACGATCATGCGATGCGACCATATATATTTAAAAAAATGTCGTGTCGCGGTGTTAGTTGCCAATTTACCTAAACGATGGAACCGATTTCAATGAATTTTTTTGTGTATATTCGTTAGGTCTGAGAATTGACACAACATTTTTTTTTCTTTTTTTTGTAATTTGCCAAACAACGTTAACCGGGACAGCTAGTTGTTCGATAGAAATAGCATTGCATCGGACGCATCGGTCGCGCGATGGGCAATAAGGACAGCGCCTTATAATTATATATGGTATCCACTCACCAACAGCCGGTGACATGGATCGTGATCCACTGGAGCCAGTAGGGCTAGGCGTCGGTCTCAGGTGCGGTGTGGTAGCGCGACCAGCGCTGCCGCTGCCGCCCGAGTCATTGCTGTTCTGTCCGGTCAGATCCTGGAACAACACAAAGGTGAAAATTTAGTTATGAGTTGCTAATGCGGGCACGCATTCTATCTTGCCAAGGTGGATACATTTTGAAGGTGGTAAGATACGCCTTGTTTTTGATGCGAAGTAAATACTTTAATAATTTATCTCTCTAATCATAACTCTCATTCTTGAATCACTTTTTTGTGTTCCGTACACAAAGGGTAAAAACAGGACCCTATTATTCAGTCCGTCCGTTCTGTCTGTCTGTCACCGGGTTGTATCTCATGAACCGTAATAGCTAGTTAAAATTTTCACAGATTATGTATTACTGTTGCCGCTATAACAATAAATACTAAAAACAGGAATAAAAAAATAAGTGGGGCTCCCATACAACAGGGTACGGAACCCTTCGTGCGCGAGTCCGACTCGCACTTGGCCAGTTTTATGTACGGGTAGTCAGAAAAAATATTATGTACACCCACTACACACTAGCCCCCTTATTCCAAAACGAGGTTTAAGGATAGTCCGTTATATGGATATAAACCTTAGATTTAGACACAGATTTACTCGTGAACTATAGTCTAAACACTATCCCTTTAGATTATATAGGAAACTATCGTCTAAACACTATCCCTAAAGATTATTTAAGGATAGTGTTTAGCCTATAGTTCACGAGTAAATCTGTATCTTCATCTAAGGTTTTAATTTACATCTCCGACTATCTTTAAACCTCGTTTTGGAATGATGTCTCTGTAGACATCATTCCAAAACGAGGTTTAAAGATAGTCATAACACGTTGCAAAGAGTATTAAACAATAATAAGATTCAATAATTCCAAAACAAAATAAAGTTACAAATTCTTCCACCCATAGACTGCTTGAAATATAAGAGAAACTGCATTTCATCGAAACGAAACATTACAGCCCATTACAATAACAAATTGCAACGATGTATGTTTCAATTTTACGGCAAACGATACACCTGAAGCAATAAAACACAAAGGTGAAGGAAAACATCGAAAGGAAGGAAACCGGTATGAGCTCAAATCTGAAACCGATTCAAGCTAGACGAATAGTAAAAGATATTTTAAAAGAAATATACGTTAAAGTTTTAATGCTTTAGGTCATTACATTAAACAATATTACGTATCTTTGAGATTAGTTTTTGATAATAATATTGCAGTTTCACCCAACACATAAGTTGTCGGTAACGATTCGGTATCCTATAGCATACATGTTGTATCATGGGAGTCCTCATGACATGGAGTGGCGTGATCAATTGATCATGGAGCACTCGCGAAGTTTGGGAAGCATGGCATGTAATGGCTCAAGTAAACCTAACCCTTTATTCCAAAACGAGGTTTAAGGGAGTCCGAGATGTGGATTTAAAACTAAGATTAAGACACAGATTTACTATAGATTACATAGGGATAGTGTTAGGACTAAAGTTTACGAGTAAATCTGTATCTAAATCTTAGGTTTAAATCCACATTTCGGACTATCCTTAAACCTCGTTTTGGAATAAGGGGGAAAGACGCGGTTTTGTCACAATTGAATCGCAAAGTATGAATATGGAACGATGATGCTCCGTGTCATATACAATATAAAACGCAGTTAAGGATCATTCAGAAAATCCTTCATCAGAATATTTGCATTTTATTAAATCTGCAATATCAGTATATATTCTCTAGTCGCGTATATTCTATGCTAGAAATGTAAGTTCGTCACAGCTCATATCGTGTTGACTCGTAACTTCCACTCCACCATATTAACAGTGCAAAACTATTCAATAGAGCCTAGCCAATAACATGAAGACACTGGCCATTAATGAACATAGCAAACACAAATATCCCAGCCCTAAAAATCTCGATTCCGAAATAATTTATAAACATCTAAAATATAATAATACTATTATCATTACAAACATTGATAATACCAATAACAAACGTGATAAAAACAACAATTATAGTAAACTCATCTTCAATTATAACAATCAAAAAATTATAAAGTATAAATAGACTATACGTACCGTTACCAAACAATCAATGGTCACTGTTACTGTTTAATAATCGGTGATCCCTTTCGATTACGATTCTAATAATAACGGTATAACAGTGTTTAGATAAAGCGGTAGCCGAAACGAGAGCGAACTGTCAAACGCACAAGTAAATATAAAAGCTTCTCAAAGTTTAAATCGAGAGTTGGTTGTATTAAAGAGAAGTGATCGAATGCATCGCGTTCACAATATTCGTTCTATACGGAGCTCGTGGAGGCGACTCACGACCCCCCGCTGTCAGCCTTCCTTGCCTGCGAGAGGCTCCGGCGTCGATCAGACGAGTCCGGTTGGCGGGCGCGGCGCGCTGCGGGTAGGTGCGAGGCGAAGCGGGGGGGAGAGCGCGATAACTGCGGCGATGTTTTTGCCGTGCTCCAGCTCGCTCGCTCGGCGCACCAGCCGCGTTCTTCATTTCGAACAGAGTCCATTATCTTTAACTCCATCCCTCTCGCACTCGTTGCGCGCTTCGTCTCGCCTCGCCGCACCGGCCGCTGTTTTATTGCCAGCCGACGATTTTAACGTGCGCTCGCAACGTCCGCCGGAGCACAAAAGTTTTTATGGAAATTTCATTCCGAATGCGCCTCGCCCGCTCGGTCGCTCGGGAACGTCAATATAAAAGCACGATAACGAACGGACGAGTCAATTAATTATTATTGTTGAAGCAGTCGGGACGTGCTAGTCAGCTTTCTAGATATTGTGTTACTAACATTATAGGAATCATTATGAAGAAACTTCATAATTTCTTGATTGGTAGAATAAAAAAATTGGTCTACTAGCTGATAAAGAGCGCATCACACAATTTGCTTATCAAGATAATAATTCCGAACTTTATGAACGGTTCAAAAGAGATAATAATAATGTATGCAGTACTTACATGATTGGAGGATTATCCAACCGAAATGAATATCTATCAAATTATCATTAATGAAATTGTATACAATATGAGTTAATAATAAACGATTAGATAATAGATGGTTTGTTATCGCATTCACTACCGCCGACGTCGACGAGATCGACTGAAATTGACCGAGTGCACTTGGCCCTAATCCAGACACAAATAAACACAAAATGTCTGTTCGCATACATCTGAATAACACAACAATACGCTTCGGATTCCGACGACAACGCATGTTCCGACTTCCGAGACTATCCCATTGAATTGTAGTAAGAATACATTTGTGCTACGCGAATGTGGAGGGGACGATCATGACTTTCAACGGTTGTATTGTATTACTTGCACACTGCACTCGAGACATGATAAAGCTTAGTACCTTCACGGTCGAGTTAGAGCTAAGAGAATAATTTATTAGAATAAAAGTGAACAAATAGACAGCCAACAGTTTTTGCATAAAATACTTTTCTTTAGTCTGACAGTCCTTAAAACAAACAGCAAAATTAGTGTTCTAAAATAAGAGAATGTCCACTCGTCAGCTAAGATCGATAGGTTAGGTAATAATAAATAGATTAGGTCAGTGGCACGAGGGCGATGTTTAGAATCGCTTGCAGTAAGCTATAAATAGAGCCCTACTCAAGGATTATTGAAATTAAAAATAAATCTTGAATAAATATTATATCTGGAACATTACATTTCAGTTTGGTATGCTTTCATAATAATCAAAGCCTTTTTGACAGAGATACAGAAAGACCAAAATAAACTAGTGTTTTGTAACAATATACGACTGTGAATAACATAATTATAGAATAAAACGAAAGAGAAGGAACTTGTTGCAATTGAATAGATTAGGTACTTGTCCAAGCGTTCATTGCATATGGAACGAGCCGAGATTAATCGGAGTAAATGCGTTCCAAGATCATTCAAGAGTTCGTCGACCGCGTGCGAAAATGTTGTCGTAAATAAATAATTCACAAGGCTAAGTGTTCTCGGTTGGGCACACGTGGTGTTAGGCACGTGTTGTAGGTAAGTAGGTAAACATTTACATTACATAACCGGCTCGTCATCGACAATCGCGCGCTATTGAAAACCAACTGCCGGTACTACTGCACTTGCATTTTAATAACATTAACGCAATTACCTCGAACGATGTCTCTGCTATATTTTATTGTACGAGTTTATGAAATTCCACACGACACGACGAGGCAGTTCAACCTGTACACGTAGTCGTAGAAATATAGGCAAATGGAAACCATGACGTCAATAAAGACGAAGTGTTTCCATTTGGCAGTTAGTAGCCTGAACAATTCAAAACATTTGAAATACACCCAATTGATTAACTAAAGTAAGAATGATGTGAAGGAAGAGAAAATGAAAAGCAAACACGGGGGTGCCCCAGGGCAACCCGTGTACGAGGCACGAGCTGTGAGTGGGTAACATTTATACTAGCAATACCTATTTACAACCTCCAAACCATTTGTACAAGTACTTAGTCACGGATCACGTGCACAAAGGACGACAGTTCACTAACCCCACCCACCCTTGCAACCTACTTGTCTGTCTAGCTACGATCTTTCAAATAAGCTGACATTATTTGGACTAAGAATATTTCATTCATAAAACTGGAACATGTAAATTGCGTTTTGTATGATGTCGGAAGACAATAAAAACGGTGAAGGTAGAAACTGCTAGTAAACAGTTTGGTTTACAAATATCCTCAATAGATAAAGAGAACTAGGAAATAAAACTGAAATAGAAATGGATGTTGACGAGTTAAAGGGCTGAACTTTAGTAGGCAATACATATACTCGTACATACGTTTGATAATATTGAAGATAGTGCGATGATTTCGGTGTAAAGCCAGATTGCTCAAAGAAACAGAATAAGTAGGTAAATAAAGTAGGATAGAAGACTTCCAAGTTCATAAACAAAAAAAAATAATAATCTTGAATTTGTTGAGAAGGGTACGTATGTGTGGGTGTGTATTTGTATAAAATAGACGGTTCCGCAACGAAGGCAAGTGGTACACACTTTATTGAATGTCTTTATAGGCCACCTGTTACTCGGGTCGGTGTCGACAAAACAGCTGATCAAGCCCGAGCGAATTATTATTATTGTTGTCGGATGTCGACTCTGGCTTATTTATTTGTGACGAAGGGGGTCGAGGGGGTAGGGTGACTAGAACGATGCCGAAACTCAACTTTTGCCGACAACTTCTCTACTATTGTTCGAATGTAATTGTTAATGAATCATGTCGAATTAGTCTCGTCAACACTCATTTTGGCATGTATAAACATTTACAATAATTTATCTTTTTTTCCCAATATCTGGAGAGTCCATTGCCTTCTATACTATGAACTGAACCAGTATAAATAAACAAGGTTTTTGAGGAATCCTACTAATATCAACTTTCAGAGTCTCTTTTGGGACCTGATGACGCAGATCCATCAATCTTTCCTTTCGGTTTTGGAGTACAAATTCGTACTAACTTACTCTGCTATAATTTCGACATGTTCATTGGTCAATACAAGCAGACCGTGGGTTATTATCAGTACATAAACTGCTACTGACTGACATTATAGTATTCCTTTAGGGATTTAATGTAACCCAATAAGGCTGCAGGAAAACTTAGATTCAAGATCAATTCATGAGGATGGATCATGCTTATAAGTCAATAGCGCAATCGTAATCAACCAATGTCCAAGTCCATCGATTTAAATCTACAACTTACAACGAAATATTGTTTAAACTTTAGGCGGATGGAGGTAAGGCCACATTTGAAAGCTACGAGAACCATATTGTACAACAGAAATCAGTCTTATCGAATACCGCAGTACGATTACATAAAATTTGAATATCAATCATCATGTATTACGATTAAAAAGCACGAGGGAACAATGTGAATGTCCAATTAAACGGAGCTCGAACACGTCATCGAAAGGTGTTTCCCGAAGAACGCACACACACATGGACGATCAGCTGACTGCTCCGATTTTAACCCACACCACTGAGCCGACTGTTAGAGAACATAAATAATGACGTCCCACCTACCTAGCTATACGTAACACACATCGTATAATTTGTATGAGCCACCGACGAAAGAGGAATGCGCGATACTCCGCCGTTTTCTCCGGCATTATAGTTTTTACGGTGCGACGAATAAAATTGACGATTGATCCGTATCGTTGCCGACTGTTAGGACATTATTCAATTAAACTTGTAGAGCGTGATATAGCATTAAATAATCAGAAATTCATTTGTACTATACGAGCACATGTGTAAAGGAAGACGATAACAATGTTTACAATGCAAATTACGTCGTTTATAAAAGGTATTGCAAATTCTGTTTAGAGTGCGCTTATCTTTTATTCTTCTTACAATTTCCAAGTGTTATTTTGTTGAATAAGAACATCTTGCTTTCAATTTATAGCCATTTCTTACCCCAAAGCTCAAAACATACCGAATGTTCAGACCAACTACGAAAGCAACAAAGTTCCATTAAATCTAAAAGATAAGAAGTTGAGAAGGGCGCTTGACTCATATAAGTTTTACAAAGAACAGCATACTGGTACAAATATGATAACAATATTGTCTCATTGACAATACACATAATCTGTGTCCAAGAAGACAAATAGTAGAAATATTAACAACTTCAAGTAGACATCTCAAAACGAAAATAACAAATTCAAGTATTTGGAACTCTAATTAATGTGATACAGGTGAAATCAAAACAGGTACTTTCGAAAAGAGAAGTCTCCGAAATTTCCTAATTACAGGACCTACCTATGTAAATTCTGAAGATAAGTATGTAAATGACACTGAAGATTTAGAAATATATGAATGGCACTTTGATTAATAGTTGAAGATAGAAAGAACTTTAGATTAGATAGTTCTAAATCCAAAGACAAGATTTAAAAAAATAATTAGTTTGTCAATCCACCCCAAACAAAATAATACAAATCGATATCGTTTAATTTAAAGTATTCTAATTAAAATACTAGGATATACCTCAGATATAATACAGAAGAAGGCCTTAGTTCAATTTACGAAAAAGAGAATTCCTTAAAACAAAACCCAGTGAATCAATCAGTACACAAAGACAAAATGAAGAAAGCTAATCATAATAATCATTAAACTACACACATTCAAAACAAATTAACAGTAGATCTGCCGGTCGCTTGTCATAATCATAAATGATAATAAAAACAAACATCTATCTAGAGATAGTACTTTGCCACAAAATAGAACCAAGTATTGAGCCAAACTACGCACACATCGGCGCAAAGGCGGTCGGATGTCACGCACACAAGCGTACTGCTCGTCGACACACCCACTCACACATCTATGCAAGATAAGAATCGTCCCATTTTACATTGAGTCATGCGGTCGTAGCGATACTTACTGTATTTGCAGGCAGCCTTATGATGACAGCCGTCTTGAACCTCGATTACAGCAGCGCCGACACGCCGCCGATATTTAAATTGGGACAAGCTTTGTAAATGCACTTCTTTCTCACACACACTACTGTCTCACTCTTAAAACACAATATTTAAAAATAAATCTTCGACATGGATGAGATTACTGGAAACATCGGAGGGCCTATGATAATAGACTTATCAAAGAATTTGAGGGATTTGATATAACGATGAGAAAGCAAATAGGTAGGTACGCGTTTTATGATGGGTTCGATTGCGCTAGCAGTGCGCGCGTTTCAGTTGGCGCACGGCGACTGGCGCAGGCGAGGCGTGTGGTGCGACGAAGCGGGCGGGTGAGCGATTTCACCGGGCTGATATTGCGACGGCACGCCGCCGCCGCTCGCTCCAACCAACACTAACCCATAATATGTATAGCTCTGCGAGCGAGGGCATGCCACAGCGGGGCCGAGGGTTCGCTCACTCGCATCGAGCTGCACGCATTCAACAAACTATCCAACTCAACCAGTTATTTTGTTAGCCCTCCCGCTTTACTTTGTTACTTGAAATACATTTTATGACAAAAACTGGAATCTAGAACGATGAACCATAACTTCCATGATAAATAGAATACAAACCAAAAAAGAAAGAACAAATACGAGACTGAAGTACTGGCAAATACAATACAACGAACAAATCTAACATCAATATAGACACATTAATTGTAGCAAAATCCATGATGGTACTTATATTTTGTGGATATGCTGAAATTGAGCCTGTACAGTCGAATCCTAACTAAGCTTTATCGATCGCGTAGCTTCCAACAGTATCATACATATCATCAATAGGTAAGTAAGTACATATCTCATTAGTGTCGCATTGCAAACAGGCAGCGATGGCCTATTGGGAATACAGGTCAACGCATATGCGCACTGTGTCCAGTTCATACTCATACATGTATATCTCCAACATTACTAAATTCAATTTCAACGGACATTGTAATTGAAATGTACTGAATAATTTCATCATGACAAATGGAAAATGATTTTTTATGAATTCAGTAAATTATGCATCAGTAAAAAATTACTACTTACTCAGTTTTAAGTATGGCATATAATCAACTTTGAAGTGTCACAAATGAAGAGGCTAAGTGCGGAAACGGAAAAGTTTACTTACAATTTGGGAAACATTGTTTATGACATTGAATCGGATTGATTGGTATAAAATGTATGAATATAGAAAGTCTAGTAAGTCCACACAGTTTGTACTTGACGAAAATATTTTAATAATAGATTAATTAGAAATATTTATTTAGTCTGACAAGTAAGACCCTAAAAATGAATTGTCCATAATTAATTGCCGTCTAATTAGACCTTTATTTGAATTCTCCGAATTAGGCAATGTTACAAATGCACAAAGAAATATTTCATAAACGTAAGTTATTCCCGAGAGTAAAGAGACGTAGGAAAATATGTAGAGGGTGGGTGAGGCGGCTCGCTGGTGAATTTATCGTTATTTTCGATACGGAAACCTGTTTTGTAAACTGGCAGGCAAGCGTAGATTCTTTAAGGAGGCGGCTGCTCCGCAAAATAAAAGAAATATGTTTTAGTGGGTTAGCAAGCATGTTTACGACCGGCTTTTTCATGAAACCGATTATGCTGCCATTTAGTTACATCACAATTCTAGACCTATGAAATTTATTTAGACGAATTCTTTGAAGCATTCAAAATATTAACAAATTATACCATTAATGAGTGTGGATTAGAATTTACGGCTTACGACGAATGTTGTGAATATATTTTGGTTATTGTTTGTTAATTGAAACAAAAGCTAAATGTACAGGTTATTACGGGCAACAGCGCCATCTGCAAGGCGTAGCGTAGTCCCGACAGGATGCCCGACCAGTTTCGAAGTGACACTGAACACCTGCAACGGCAAACTCTGCCAACATTTTGTTTAAGGAATTATTAAGGCGGTATAAAAACCCAAAGCAAAATGCCTTTCGCCTAAAACAAAACAAGTTTATCATTGGATGAAATATTATTTAAAAGTGTTTCTGTGTGAAGATCAAAATATTTTTCCTACATTTTGGCATAATTTAAAAACAAAAATAGGTGTTTTTTGACTTAATTTTAGACATAACAGCAAGGAATTATAAGACATCGTGATAGCGACCTGCGACATCGACAATGATAGTAGTGGCGTTGCATCTTCGATATCAATTATAAATCGAAATGTCTAAAGTATACGAATTTTTGTTAAATATAGTCTCGGACAGTCCGGGTTTCCTTGCAATGTATTTTTTTCACTGACCAAGTAAGAAATGCTTGTGATATCAACCATTTGGGAATGACAACCGAGCCGCAGAATTCAATTAATATTGAAAAAGCATATACAACAAACAAACAAACTCTTAAAAACGACTGAATCGCCTAACCGAATAAAAGTGATTAACGTGATAAAAGTGGGCCAACTTGGTATTGTTGCTTTTAGCTGGAGTCCTAGAATAACATAAAGGTGACTTTTATCGAGATATTTCTCGCGAATCATGACTTAAGTGGGCACCGATCCCGTGGTACACAGTATGTAATATTATAAATGCGAAAAGATTGTATAAAATATGCTTGTAACTCCTTGATGCAATAAAACTGATTTGGATGAAATTTGGAAGTGGAAAACCCTGGAACACTTGTGACATTTTATGCCAATATTCAATCGAAATTGGATCTTACACGAGTAAAACCGCAGGGCGTAGCTATAACGTACAGTCGGGTGCATAATTACAGCCCCCGGTAGAGTTCTAAAAATACTGTTATTGTTTTCATTCTAATAATTTTTGTTTGATAAATTAATGAGTTAGAAGACTTTAAACTTCAACTAAAACAGGTGTCTAGAATCTTGCATGTGTTGTTATTAAAATATTCTTATAACAGCTGATTTGGAGCTCTACGGTGGGTCTGCAATTATGCAGCCGACCGTACATAAACGTTGTATACTTGGCACGACAGCGAACACAATAAATGTAAGGAGCGTCTGAACTGGGCAGCAAGCTCGCCGCTCACGTACATGTAGATGTTTCGAGCTTGTAAAGTTGTGCGACGTTAAAGGAGAACTTCATAAATTTATTTTGAGCTACTTTAATAAATATGCTTACTATAGAACTTTTATTAACTGAGACTTTGGGATCTTACGCCGCGTAGGAGTTGAATTTACCAAAATCATTTCTTAGCGGATGCCTGCATCATAATAGCTAACTGTATGTCAAATTTCAGCCTGACTTGTCCATTAGTTTTAGCTATGCGTTGAAACAAACGTAACAAACGTATATTGAAACAAACGTTCCAGGTTTGGCCGGAAGACCAGCGCTGCAGCCAAGCTACGCTTGACTGTGGCTTACTGCTGAGGTCGACCCATTTGGGGCAGCACATGGCTTCTTAAATATTCTTAGGTTTAGTGTATGTTTCTTTCTTCGTTGTATAATGTTACCTATTTCTTTGTGTGTGTTTAATTTTAAAGTTGTCATGTGCCTGCACCGAATAAATGTTTTTCTTTCTTTCTTTCTTTCAAACACTTTAAATTATATTAATATTTGTCATGGACATATTAGGAACAATTTTTAAAGGAGTCATGGAGCTTTGGGAATAAGCCTTTAACGCACAGCTCCACCCAATAGATGGATCGGACTTCAATTTGGAACACAAATAGCAATTACTAGCAGCGCTCCGCGGTTTCACCCGCGTAACTCCCGATCCCGTGGGAATATCGAAATATAAAATAGCCTATAGCCTCAACAAATGGACTATCCAACACAAAATAATTTACAACACTAATTTTTCAATTCGAACCAGTAGTTCCTGAGATTAGCGCGTTCAAACAAACAAACAAACAAACTCTTCAGCTTTATAAAAATAAGTCGGGTTTTCCTTCCTGACGCTATAACTCCAGAACGCACGAACCCCTTTTCCACGGTTTTGCATAGATGACATAGGCATTCGTTAAGAAAACGATTTTGGAAAATTCAACCCCTATACGCGTACCCTATACGCGGCGAAAGCTAGCTAAGCAAGCATCAGTCAGTTAGGACATTGCAGGCGATCGGTTATCATTAACTGTCAAAACGTAGAAAAATAGTGAATCCCGAAATAAAAATAACAGCAGACAATAACTATACGACTGCCCCGAGCTAACTCAACTGCCAGGAACAAATTCAATAAATAGTGTATAAATAAAATAAACATATCCGATAGGGTTGTCAGTTGCATGTAGATATATGGAAGTAAACGTGCAACGGAGGGCGTCCTTTGTGTCCTTGTTTGGTGAAACAATACTCGGCAGTTATGTAACTTAAAGACGCGTCAATGGCATCTCGACCCTGCCTCAGTTCTCGTCACTGACCCACATTACAACTTACAATAACAATAACGGCATAACATTTCATTACATCATTTGCAACTTCAAGTAATTACGTTACACTTTCGTGTGAATAGATAACTTTGTTTGGTATGATTATAAATTATTAATTGTTATGTACAATCGGCTGCATAATTGCAGCCCTCGGTAGAGTTCGAAAATTACTAATATGGGAATGTTTAAATTCTAATAATTTTTGTTTGATAAATTGATGAGTTAGGAGGCTTTAAACTTCAACTAAAGCAAGTGCATAGAATCTTGCTTGTGTTGAAATCATTCTTATAGCAGCCGTTTTGGAGTTCTACGGTGGGTCTGCAATTATGCAGCCGAACGTACAATCGGCTGCATAATTCCAGCCCTCGGTAGAGTTCGAAAATTACTAATATGGGAATGTTTAAATTCTAATAATTTTTGTTTGATAAATTGATGAGTTAGGAGACTTTAAACTTCAACTAAAGCAAGTGCATAGAATCTTGCTTGTGTTGAAATCATTCTTATAGCAGCCGTTTTGTAGTTCTACGGTGGGTCTGCAAATATGCAAGTACAAGTATTGGAATGTTTGGAATGTGTTTAAAACTTTTATATTCCTATTTGCTGACTTTGAAAGTAATCGTACATACCTACTTTTATACGTGCTTTCGCAAGAAGCCCGTTGGGTCTTTTTTACCTGAGGATAGAGTCGGCTTACCGGCACCTTTACTTAGCTTAGTCGACAGTATCTAGAGGCTAGAAGAAAGAATTTGTCAATGCGTCTGGAGCCAACTAAACCGTGGGTTTTATAAATCGTAAATACATTAGAGTATATTTTCTTAATTTGAATAAAACAGTTGTTTTATGGTTTATAGAAGGTATGCCGATATTTCTTTCTTCATCCAAATGTATTCCCCTATTTCCTTCCTGACTAATATGCCCCTAAAGTAATCATTTTTCATAAAACCTAAGTTTGCTGTACCACATGTCCCATTGTTTTTTTTTTCTAATAACTAATTTACTAAACGAAATATGATCTTCTAAAAACGTAAATCAAAAAGGCATACAGCAAATGTAGGTTTATTGATAATGCGGAAGGGATAAAGCGCTGATAGAATACAGTCTTAAAGAATTTATGGTGACTTTAGAACAAAATAGTAACAAGTAAAATAGAAAGATGAAATGAGTCCAAAACAACTAAATTCAACACTACCCATAATGGAATAGTACATTACGATATAAGTGTGGTAAATTGATCTTTGCATAGAGGCGGTTTATGACGCGCGAGCGGCAGCGAGCGTGTTATAGAAGCCAAGATGCAAATATCAATTCCACACGTATATCGTACGACGTTTTTTATCACAGTTGCGAATAAAAGAAAAGACTTGAAAAGAAAACAAAATAATAATTAACAAAATATTTGTGATAACTCTATGTTTACATTTTTTTAAGGCAATATTTTTTTGTTAATTATGCTCCGGAAAGGCCAGGCTAAAGACTTTTAACGTATACATCCTCGTGTGACATACATTATTTTTTAGGGATTTTCTATTTGTTTTTGCGTCGGGGGTTAAGAACAAAATACAATGGTACGGAAAAACAATATATTTAAGTAAAGAAAAAACAAAAAATAAACAACTCAATTTTTAATTGTTTTCTAAGTCATTATCACGTAAAATTTTCGTTCGTAAACCGACTTTAGAGACAACCATTTTTGCTAGCTAAAAAACTCTTTGGTACCTACCTTTTCGGGATAACTTTACAGCACTAGTTAACAAATCTAAAACGCACGCGTGCATAATATGTTGGATTATGAGCCTAAAAGCCGTTGAATAAGATCCACTTTATGAGCAACTGTGATAAAAACAATGTTACAAATGCAGTTGCCACTAACTCTCAGACAATTGATCCGCTCGTAATTAGACACGACCGACCACCACCAACACCAGCAGTAATAGTAATTAAGGAACTGCTTCCGTGTAATAACAATAGGCGCAGAATAATGAACAACAAACTAGTTGGAAGTGCGGGGACCGGGCTACGCTACGAGGTGTCAAACGGTGTCATTGTAACTAAACGGTTGTGGTGATAAGAATGGTTTTAAATAGCGTGCTAGATGAGTAAACACGTCACGGTTATTATTTATAGAGCCGACAAAAGCCGAAACATTGAATGAACTTTTCTTTTCGTGACGAGAAGAGTGGGCGTGTGTGCGTGTCCTGGTGTCGATGTAGGCCACTGTCAAGGTCGAATGTTTAATATAAAGTCTGGCGCCGGGACATTAAAATGGTTGGGCCCTCTCCCCGGACCCCCTTTATCCCGTCCCGGCGGTCGCAATCGTTGCACTCGTTATTTATTATCTGGAGGCATCCCCCGCTCACGGACGCCCGTCTTCGACATCAACCTACCTACTACCCTAAAAGTAGCTATACTTATATACGTACCGAACGAACCGAGACAAACCACTCTGATACCTAATCTACAAGACCCGAGGATACAACTTACGAAAACAATATAACAACTGCATAGTAAAACGGGTGACGTTTTATCGCCAACCTGACCTATTGCACTGAATGACGAAACTCATCGGATTAGCACAATATATACCTACACATCTATATATAATACAGATAAATGTAGGTAGGCGTGAACTGTTTGAAGGTCTTTTATCAAAACACAGGAAAGTCGTGTTACGTATTTAGCTTACGTTATAAGAATCATTATAGTAATTCATGAAACGTAATACATATACGTTCGAGTAAATATTGCAGAATACAAACATTAATTTACGTCACAATTGTTTTACACATGAATGAGAATCGTAAATTATATGTAGGTATGTATGTGTAAGAAAACCACTGGCAGTCTGTTAAACTCCGATGGTACATCATTTCATAAGAATCTAATGTTTAATACATATATTCAAACTTATTGTGTGAACTCACAATTTGTGTGTGTACAGGCTCATTAAATATACATTGAGTGAAACAAGTTGTCATACACTTAACCTATTTAAAAGTCCATAATTACTAAATCGTCTGGTAAACGTTGGGGATACCCTTTTGGCCGGCAGCCAACAGGAAGGGGCATCTCTAAATAAATTCAGAATAATAATGTTCCGAAGTAACATTGAAGGTCGATTTATTCGATAACTCCATTATAGTCGTGACAGAAATCTTCGGGTTGAATTTCGATAGCGTATTGTATTCCATATTCTATCATTTATTCAGTTAAAGAGGATCGAGTGAATTTTAAAATAAAATAAATAAATATTGCAGGACATTCCACACATCGCCATCTAGCCCCTAGCTAAGTAACTAGACTTGTGTTATGAGTGCTAGACAACGGATATACTTTTCTTTTGTTTTATACTTATATTACATTGAAACAACCAGACCACAGAGAAATATCTAAGCATAAATACTTGTCTGAGGCAGGAATTGAACCCGCATCCCTGTGTTTGGCAGACCGGTATGGTGACCATTGTGCCAACTGGGTCATCGAAAATACATTTTATGTCAACAATTGTAAACAGATAGTCCGTATGGAGACATAAAAACTGGTGTTATGGAGAAGCTTCGCGAGTGTTCAGCGTGAAATCAGGCTAGGTCGTTTAAAGTCTTGGTCACGAATCGGCGACAAGATTGGGACGTGCGCCCGCCCATTGAAATCAGGTGACATCATTCCTCAACACACCAACTCCAATATACTGGAGAAACTAAGTATTGATGCAACAATTGCACGGTTGCACCCAAAGTGAAAAGGAATTCTTTATGGATCCTTTCACTAACTTTTACGTCCCCACTTTGGTAGTCTCAGGGTGACGATAAAGTTTTGGTAACGCACTATAGCGTACTTTAGCTAGTGTACTCAAATACGTAAGGAAGAAAACCATCAATATGATCGAGGGTTAGTAAAACAAGGGCAGGGAAAAGTTTTTCCCAGTTAAGTTCAACCAACAAATTGATTAAAAAACAAACATCTGATAATACGGATACAAATCTGTTCTATTATTATGCCGAGCGCTGTTGGTCTAGTGGTAGATACTTCGACTTCCATTCCGAAGGTCGTGGATTCAAATCCACGCCGGCTGTGCATCGATGGATTTGTGCACTAATTGACATAACTCTTACGGTGAAGTAAAACCTCGAGATGAAACTCACGGCTTATTTGGCTTCAGATGCAAGTTCTTTTCTTTGGGCACGGTCAACTAAGCTAAGATGGTAAGTAGGTGCTGGACAAGCCTACTCCATCCTCAGGCGAAAAGGACCCTACTAAAGTGGTCTAGTGGCAGAAAAAAGCCAGTACAAGTTATTATGCCGAGTTTGTGTATAAAAGATTATGATTGGATAATCATCTGAATACAAACTTGACGAAACATAATAATATGCTGAATACCGCCGAGACTTCGAAAATCACTTATTAAGTTTGAGTGTGTGTAACAACTGACAGACAGATTTGTATCCGTGTTTTATTTATGTGTGTGTGACAAGTCGCAAAACGTCACAGCAGTCTTTGATTGATGGTTGTGGTGACATTGCGTCATAGACAACGAGGGGCGCAGGGTCAATGTCGTCACGATCACAAATCACGACTACTTCTACAATATATTATACTGGCTGAACCTCGCTGTTTCACCCGCGATCCCGTGGGAATATCGGGATAAAAAGTAGCCTATATTATTCCCAGTGAATCAATCAGTCCAGAAGTTTCGGAGCCTAGCCGCTAAAAACAAAAAAAAAACAAAACAAATATTTCCTCTTTATTATATTAGTGGCCTTACTACTATCTACTATTATATTAGTGTATATCTAGACTAGCTACGCCCGTTAGTCCCGTTCCTGCGGGAATTGCGGGATCAAAAGTATCGTTCAGCTCTATCTGTTATATGTTCTTCCATCACGCGGGTGTGATAGTGGACAAAGGAGACCTACCATTAGTAAAAAAAAAATTACAACGGTCTAGTTATCACGGTTCATGAGATACAGCCTCGTGACAGACAGACAGACGGACGGACAGTGAAGTAGTTTAGTCCTAATTGAGGGTGCCTGTCTGTGTGTAAGTAAAAACGCCGAATGCATAATCTTTTTTTTTTGGAATTATTATAGGGAAAATGGTACAATAGGTACTGTCGTAGTCTATTCGGTTCAATTAATGCTCACTAATTATGGCCGCTCATCTGTCCTTGCAATCAATGCAGTGACAGATCGAGCGAGGTGTTTCGGCATCGCACGACCCGCACATATTGCCGGGCGGCATTGTCCGTGACAGAAATCTTAGTAATAGGGTCCCGTTTTTTCCCTTTGGGTAAGGAACCCTAAAAAGAACTCCTAAACTACCAATATGCCAATTTTCATTAAAATCGGTCCAATCGTTTGACCGTGAAGGGGGAACCACCAAAAACAAATAAACAAACTTTCGGATTTATAATATTAGTTAGGATTAGGATAAAAGCACTAAGTGAAATATTACAAATAAAAAAAAATTGTAGAACATTTTACACAGCGCCACCTAGCCCCAAGCTAAGCAACTAGGCTTGTGTTATAGGTGCTAGATACCGGATAGAATACACATACCTTTTTTGTAAATATATACTTAAAATACTTAGATATTAACTTGTATTTCTTCATAAGTTACATTTTAAGTAGCGTATGGGAGAGAAACATTTTAGATTTTATATGAATGGACCTTACTAAGAAACTTGAATGAACTCAAGTTTAATCAAAACAAAGCAGTCGATTACGAAATAACCGATCAGAATTTCATTAAAGCAACATAAACAGAAGTCGTATCTTTCGTCGAAACGGTTATACAGTTCATAATACCTGGTTAAAGTTAGTGAAAATTCATAAACATCCGAGAAGGGTGGTCTCAGGTTATGTTACGACCACCCAGAGCAGTCGCAGCCCGACCCCGTACGTTCCCTGGGTCTACTATAATACTATTAAACGACACGGGTCGCTTTTACGACAAACATCTAAAACATACATCCGCAATAATGATACGGTAAAGGTCTACGATACGGTAAACTCTAAAAAAAATGTTACGCGTTACGAAAACGTGAAACGAAAAACCGTAAGAGAAACTAATCCCCCCCATATATATACCAACTAGCAGCGCTCCGCAGTTTCACCCGCGTAACTTCCGATCCCATGGGAATATCAGGATAAAAAGTAGCCTATAGCCTTCCTCGATAAACGAACCAGTAGTTCCTGAGATTAGCGCGTTCAAACAAACAAACAAACTCTTCACTTCTCCTTCGGACTTCGTTCCAAACCCGTGTTCTGCGACAAGTCCATTTTTTCATACATTCGTAAAACAAAAAACATATCTACGTCTCTGGGGAAAGACAATAATTAATAAATATTGACGCCTTCCAAAGGTTCGGGGCTCCATTGCCTCGTGATACGAGACAAATAAATATTTGCAGAACAATGCACACAATGCCATCTTACACCTTGGCTAGGCTTGTGTTATGGTAGCCAGATAACAGATAAAATACCTATTTACTTTTCTTTTGTAATACTCATTGATGTTGCAGGGGTGACACTGTCCTCTAAGCCTATGTTTAAAAAAAGTGATAAGTACTGATTTTTCACGAACACTATACTAATATTATAAAGCTGAAGAGTTTGTTTGTTTGAATGCGCTAATCTCAGGAACTACTGGTTCGAATTGAAAAAATCTTTTTGTGTTGGATAGTCCATTTATCGAGGAAGGCTATAGGCTTTTTATCCCGAAATTCCCACGGGATCAGGAGATACGGGGGTGAAACCGCGGAGCGCTGCTAGTAGTTAATATGAACTAAAAACTATAAAGTCCTTTTTACCCTTTTTTTATTTTAGAAATTCGACCTCTAAATGTCTAATTTGTAAAATCCCGTCTTAGTGCGCGCCTACGTCATAAAGGAAAACGTAAAAACGCGAAATGAATCAACAGAGAAACTGAAATATTACTTAACCTAAAGTAGATTTTTTATTTTTCAGTAGGTATATCGCACTTTATAGTAAAAACAACAATAAAAACCTATAAAGATGATTAATATTTACAGAGAAGGTAAAACTGAAAAATTATGGATCGTTAAACTAAACGCCAGCCAGGAGGGGCCTATCGCAGAAATTTCACGTAGTTTCATAGTATTATTATGTATAATATTCGGGGCTCCAAGCCGGGTCTGTTTACAACCTCGCCGTTCGTTATAAAAGCATTTTTATAACACGTATAAGCCGTCAGATTCATGGACTTATGTGTTTCTGAAAATACGGGCGTCTCTTTCAAGGATAACGTAAGATTTAATACGGTTTAATAGAACCGTGATTTATTTGTGAGGTTACTATGAAAGGATTACCTAAATATTTTGGGTGGTTTTAGAAAAACATCAATATTGGAACGAAGTTCCCTATCGCGCGTTGCGAAAGGAGGCTCGACGGAAAAAATTAAGACCAAAAGTTTTGACGACACTCTTTGATTTTATTACAATTCCTTCACTTATTAATTATTTTTAAATACTACTAAATGAAAATAAGGGAAAAATAAAAGATAATCAGATTCATAAATTGAATGACTTTTTAGTTTAGAAATACTTATATCCTAAAATCCTAACGTTGTCAGTATTCGTAGGTTTAATTATATAACTAGTTGCGCCCCAGGCTTCACCCGCGTAAGTCCCGATCCCGCAGGAATTTCGGGTTCAAAAGTATCCTTTGTTCTTTTTTTTTTTAAATTATGTCCATACGCCGGCATAAACAACCACTACGCCGATTTTTATTCAAAGCGGACCAGTCGTTTGATGGTGAAGAGACAAACAAACAAATAACTAAACAAGCTTTCTGATTTATAATATTAGTTAGGATTAGGCATTTTTCGTCTCTTGTTTTTCTTCTAAAAACAGTTTCTACCAGAGACAACCTTTTACTTAAAAAGCGCCATCTATCGAAATTAAATATAAAATAGAAATAAATATTGCAGGACATTCCACACATCGCCATCTAGCCCCAAGGTAAGTAACTACACTTGTGTTATGGGTGCAAGAAAAGTATATAAGTAGTAACTACTTATATACTTTTCTTTTGTAAATATATACTTATAATACATAGAAACAACCAGACCACAGACAAATATCTAAGCATAAATACTTGTCTGAGGCGGGAATCGAACCCGCAACCCTGTGTTTGGCAGTCCGGCATGGTGACCATTGTGCCAACTAAACGAAATTGGTTGTTTAGAAAGGAAAAAAGAGACTGGGAAAAGTGAACTATGAGTATACTATAAATTATTAATGTAACGAATGAATAATAATTCTCTAGTTATAAAAATTAAAACACCGGCGGCATAGCATATCGCACACATGAAACCGAAATAACATGGAAAGGCTTTGTCTGTTCTGCGAATTGTAAATTATTTAAATACAACAAAACAAGTTGCGACCACATTTCGTTCAGAAACGGCGCGGCCGGCCTCGCGGCGCATTATCGGAATCGGACCGCAATAATTACATTCGAATGCGGCAACTCCATCCATCTGTCCAAACGACTAAATAAAACATACAACACGCTCATGATAAAATAACCACCAGTTTAATATTTTATTCATTCTCTGGAAATAGTGAACGTTGCATTAATTTGGAGCTTAAAAGTAATTACATTTCAATCTGCAATTCGAATAATAATTTATTAATTTAAAAAGTTTGTATTAATCATATTTTTTAATTACAGGTTTTAGCAGCGTAAAACCAGATCCTGTGGAAATATCGTGATAAATATTAGTCTATATTACTCGGAATTATTCAATTATCATCAAAAACTTAGTAGATGCATAACCTTTTCAAACAAAAAAAAAACAATCTAGATAAGCCATCGTCGGTTTTAACACTGCGACTTGCTTAGTGTAATTTACATTCGTGACTTGAACTTCAAAACCCCCATTCTTTCCATTATTTTTGTAAAAAAAAACTTGAGAGGTGTCAAGGGACACCCGGATGGAACGAAGTTCGTTTCGATTAATTAGTTAAGGAATTGTCATAAAATCAAAAAGTGCCGTCACAACTTTTGGTCTTAATTTTTTCCGTCTAGCCTCCTTTCGCAACGCACGATAAGGAACAGACAACCGGACAAGAAAGTTATCTTATAAGGGTTCCTTTTTTTACCCTTTGACGGAACAGAACTTACGGAACCCTAAAATAGTAAATCCAATAATATAAAGTGTGAAACAGAGTCGTGTAAAAGAGAAGTACTCACAAAGAGTAGAGTAGGGGACAAAAACAAACAGTCAAGGTGAATTTTGGCGCTCGAGTTGCGCCAGTGTCGGATTATGTAGCACCCTTGGCTTTTCAATTAAAAACGAAACGTGCACGTCGACAATTCGAAACGTTGAATACAAACTGTTTCTATCCTGTAAACGAGATTACTCACTTATCAAAGTATGAGCACTACATTTAGTAAATTTAAAATAAAAAAATGATTAACTTTTTTCTGTTTTTAGATTTGTTGTTATAGAGGCAACAGAAATACATCATCTGTGAAAATTTCAACTCTCTAGCTATCATGGTTCATGAGATACAGCCTTGTGACAAACAGACGGACAGACAGCGTAGTCTTAGTAATAGGGTCCAGTTTTTAGTTTTTTAGGGTTCCGTACCCAAAGTAGGGAACCCTAAAAAAGTAAAAACACATACTCCACTATTCATAACCATATCATAACAGTTCAGTAGCCAGAAGAATGTGCCCTTTGATAATTTTGAAGTTTTTATTTATTTTTATTTACTTGGTGAATTCATTGCTTTGTACAAAAATGCTAACAGTTTTTAGCTATGATTTAGGTATTTTGAGCTATAATTTAGGTATAAAGGTATTATTTCTATATAAATTAAAATACTTCTATCTAAACTTCAAAGGACTGAGCGGTGTTGGCTTAGTGGTAGATACCTCGACTTTCATTTTGAAGGTCGTGGATTCGAATCCCACGGCTTATTAAGCTCCAGAAGTATTGACAAGTTCTCCCTCTGGAAATGGTCGATTAGGCTGAGAGGGTAGTAGGTGCTGGGCAAGCCTACTCCATTCTCACGCAAAAAAGACTCAATTAAAAAGGGTCTAATTGCGGAAAACAGCCCGGTCAAGTACAAGGACTGAAAATGCTAACAGATATCTATATTCATATAATTTATCCGTCCATAAACTCTCTCACTATTTATTTTATTATTATTATTTTATTTCTCACTTTTACAAAGTGCAGCTAGTTCAAAACACAAATATTAACTAGGAAGGCTTATTTATGAAGAAAGTAAATAGGTATATATTTGTCCTATAATTGTAAAATAATATCCAATGAAATGACCCAGAAGAAAAAGGGGTAAAATTCTAATATCCTCATCACAATTATTAGTCAAAATGTTATACTAGTAATGTGACATAACAGCGCAGCCTTTGGCGACCTCGCATAAAGGAATGTTGTTAACAAAATAACAGAAAATAGAAGCACAAGTGTGAATAATTGTACTTATTTCTTTATTCATTAAGCGTGTTCGTTCGTCGTGCGGTGAAATTTTGTCTGAAATTTTCAGCGGCAAATGTATGTACTTATTTGGTTTGTTTTTACATGCGAACGCACGTCGCTTCGGCATCGGCCGCCCGCGCCCGTTCTGATTACGCTGCTGGGCGCGTTGTTATAGTCATGTCATTCATTTGCGTCTACTGTACCCTGTCCCACTCAATCTCGTTTATTATGAACGTGCAGCGAGCGAACAACCCTGCCACTCGCTTTTTGCATATGAATATTTCGCTCTATGCATTACTTTTACATTGTTAGTCAACTCCTGTACGGGCACATGATACTGCACGTGAGACCCGCATCGCGTATTTTACTCGTGAGTGTTTTTAATTATGTTTATCGTGCCTTTGTTGTAGGTTGCAAATACTTTTTTTTATTAAACGCTGCAGTAAGAGAACAAGCACATTAATTTGTTAGACAGGAATAGCTGCAAGTCATTAGTCGAGTAATGCATTTGAAGGAGATGCTACAGAATTGTATGGACGTTCGCATAGTCCACGGGCGTCAAGTCCTTTTTTATTATTTTAATAATCTCTTGTCGCACGATGGGACTCATATATTTTGGATGGAAGACACATAAATAAACAAAAAATATTCCATGGCGTAATCCTAAAATGTCTCCTTTCGAAGATATGCCACTAAAGTTTTGAAATAAATTGCTCGAGGATTACATAAAACGCCATGTCGTGGGACAACACTCTCGATTGGCAAATATTTTACTATCCTTCGATATGGGGATAGTCAAAATCATCAGGCGGTTTCAAATGTTTCACCTTGATTAACTCTGTTCAGTGATGGATTAGAAATACGATTTGAAGACAAACATTATTTGTCCTGATGTCTTCTAACGACCGATATACGTTTTACCCCAAAATGTGGCATTTTATGTCATCTTCTGACAAACGTGAGACTTTAGAACATTAAGTGTTGGAATATATTTTTTTGTTTATTTGTGTATTACCTATCCAAATATATAGATCCTCGTGCCACAAAATATTGTTAAAAAATCAAAATGGTGCCGGAGGAGTGCGCCAATATCTTTATTGGCCCTTCTATGTTCGTTAAGATCATGACAAGTTTTGGAATAATTTTGTGTAGCTTTATTATACCTAAAGAGCCACACCCACAGTAAAATTACTAATAAAAAATGACAACAATACACGTCGTTCGTTCGAAGAAACGAAACGTCATATTAATAAACCTCAATATACGTTAAGGGTCTCAAAAATCGTGCACATTCATCTTAAATAATATTCAAGGGGACATTATAAAGAATTCTTTCATTTGACAGAAAGCTCCGAGCTCTTATTTCTCGGGAGACGTCATTCAAAGAGCACCGTGTAACGTTGCATAAATAACTTGAATTAGAACCCTTCATGATTACTTTCCCCGAATGTTTTTGACTTAAATAATTTGTTAACGTTATTTTCTGACAATTACATTTTATGAATTTTTTTAAATACAATTGCTAAGTTAAGAAGATATTAAAACTATAAGTTTCATATTATTTTTTATCATACAAGCTACCTCTTATGATTTTTTTATTATTTCATTAATAGATATCCTTAAATGCTTAACTTTTCATAGAAATGCATTGCGTTTTATTTTTTCTAAAAACAAAATTTATATAATTGCGAAATTCTGATTCACGCAGAATACTTTGATCTCGATAACAACTTGCTAGGTCTACCCGTTACTAAGAAATTTATAGTGACACACGGACAGACAGACGAGAGAGTGATCTTATAAGGGTTCCCTTTTTTACCTTTTGAGGTAAATTTTTTGTAGTATCGTGGTTTCATAATAAGTGTAAAAGACGGTCAGGGATCACAGTAGGTAACTGAAAGTAAATGGCATACAAAACATTTAGTCCGGTGATCGGTTTAACCCTCATAAAATTAAAACAAGTTGTGTGAACTTAAATCAAGTACAGGTGCAAACAGCTGATGTTAAAACTCAATATAAAAATAAAATTCAAATAATAAAGTTCAACGTTTAGGGTTGTACTTGTTTCGCCGTTTGTTACAATTTGACGCAAGAGTTTTCGTTCATCGTTGTATTCTCTCCCCTCGATTTGATCAGAGTCGGTACATTCATTTACAAAAAGCGTCACATCACGGAACGGGCCCTGGTTTAATAATTCCACTCATTTGGTTGTCCCCCGGGCGACCGGGCGGCGAGACAATGCGAACCCGCCTAACGGTATCAATCAACATCAAACACTCCCGACTGTCTATACAAATTTAGGGTTGCCCCAAAAATATCAGCGATTTCATTAGTAGCCCTAAAAGGCTGGGATTTAAATCCTTTTAATACAGAAAATCTACTTCAAACAGTGAGAATTTTTGCCCACTGGCACAAATGGGGATTTAAAAGTATCCAGTTTGTATTAAAGAAGTTTTATTTGCAAGGTATGGCGCAAAACCACACTAGCTTAGATCTGGTCTGAATATGGAGTCAGTCCACAAATAGCAGGCGAGTATCGTTCACGCACACCACATGTGTTCGCTAACGAAGCAGCGAAGACACCACGATTATGATAATATTTATCCATAAGTTTCATACTCTTACACATTAATGCTACATGTGTGAACAACATGCGATTGTAGGCATCATGACTACAACTTGACAATCTCAATATACTTCAATTAACATCATTAATCTAAGGTGAATATCTACTGGTGGATTACTCGGGTGTGTGCGAGAAGCACACCTTGCTTATCAATAAGGAAATAATAAACCGGTATAATGCCGCCGTATTCAGGCGAGGACTTAGCGCGCACTGTCATAAAGCCATTACGACGAGGTGTAATTAGATAGGCAATTTTGTGTGACACGAGACAAATATCATGTTTGAAACGCCCTCGGAATAAACAGGGTAATACAGGCGAAAATGTGAGATTATTTTATCATCATCATGTTATAAAAATAAAGGAATATGCCCGTAGAGATATAAAGAGAACATAGCGTTCATTATGTGAGGAAACGAGTTCTGTACTTTGTTCTTTACGTGAGTGACTAGCTGCGTACATTATTCAGCCATTAGTGAACACCACTCTGGCAATGTCAAACCGACCTCCCCCATTACTGTCTTAGTTTAGACTCTACATACAATGACGGTACATAATTATTGCACTCGACCCATAACGGGTTCAATCTCCTAAATAATTTATAAAATTACATAATAAGTAATTTAAAATCACGTTTAATCATGCTTTTAATTTATTGGATAACTTTTATGAATGTAATTCCGATTCGATATGGTGTAATTAAGTACGCGCCAGTCTCTCATTCATTAAAAAATGTTTAGATAAACAGTTTACACTTCATTCAGTACAACAAATTACTTTGTTGACGACTTTTCTATATATAAAATTATGTAAGTTGGTAGGTATATCAATAATGTAAAAAAGTTAACGAACGCATAGGTACGGTCGGCTGCATAATTGCAGACCCACCGTAGAGCTCTAAAACGGCTGTTATAAGAATGTTTTCAACGCAAGCAATATTCTAGACACCTGATATAGTTGAAGTTTAAAGTCTCCTAACTCATCAATTTATCAAACAAAAATTATGAGAATGGAAACATGCCAATAACAGTAATTTTAGAACTCTACCGGGGGCTGCAATTATGCAGCCGACTGTACATTCGAATAAGAAAGAAAACCTATAAAGGCAGATATAAAATGAGGTAAGAATATACGTTTCGAAGCCGACAAATGTTGGTTGATAGCTTTTTAATACTCAGCTTCTTGCTCGTTTGAATCATCAACGCGCAAGTCATCTCTGATTGATTGTACAAGTAGGGTCTGGCTGGCTGTATCAAGTGTTTATACGTATGCCTGGAGATTATAATATTTTATTATTACAATGTCTACTTATCAATATGTTTTAGTTTATCTATTCATATTTTGAGAGTTGGTCTTTGCGAAATGGTGTCCCTCGTGTAGTGATTGAAATTTTAAAATCTAATAAGTTTTTAACTTACGGAGTCAGGATCGTGGGCGTTCGGTGTGGACGGCTGCGACGGCCTCGGTGGTGGAGGGTAACCCTGAAACACCACCACTGTTAAGTCAAAGTTTCATTAAAACATTATAGAAGGCGGAAGACCAGCGCTGTAGCCGCTGCATGCAGTTACAACGAATGCTGAGGCAGATCCTGGTACGGTTCCCAAAGAAGCTGTATGTCCATACGGCTTCTTAGGCAACCTAAGTAGGTACAGTCGGCTGCATAATTGCAGCCCCGGTAGAGTTCGAAAATGACTACTATTGGAATGTTTTCATTCTAATAATTTTTGTTTGGTAAATTGATGAGTTAGAAGACTAAACTTCAAAAACTACTTAAACTTCAACTTTAAACTTCAACTGAAGCAGGTGTCTAGAATCTTGCTTGTGTTGAAAACATTCTTATAACAGAAGTTTTGGAGCTCTACGGTGCGTCTGTAATTATGCAGACGACCGTACATATTTAGATTTTGTGTTATTGTTTTTTTGTTGTCCGCTGTTCATTGTTTTCGTGTGCTTGTCTCATTAACGTTTTTACATTCTTTAAGGATCTTAACGAATGTGGGCAATAAAAAGAAATAACTTATATTTTAGATTGATTTTTTGGACTATGAGGAAGTTGGCGTCACACGTTCATTAAAATCCTTGTCACAGTGTAATATCTATTTTCAGCATGTATTCACATTATTTGCGTAGTCGAGCGTTGATTATCTTGAACTTGACCTCGTCTATTTTAAAAGCACGACATAAAAATAGTTTTGAAATTCCAAAAATACATCTATTTAAAATTATACCATTAGTTATTTTTGTTCACATTAGAAATATTGTTAATTTAGTTAACGAACGATTTTAGACAATTAAAAATAAGAACAAAGTAAATGTAGAATACAATTGTAGCCCCGTGGCATCATCCCGAGTCAGACTAACAAATTGGTTAACTTCAAGTCAGAGCGGCGGCAATTCGAATTAAATGGCAATTCCGAACTAGCGACTATGACAAAAAGTTTGGAGCTTTAAACCAAAGTTAGTTTTGTTCACCACAGTTCGCTAAAGGCCATGATTTTCCAGCGACAAACTCAAACATTGCACTAGACTAGTCAAACAAAAACGACAATGAATGAACTAAGCGTTGTTTAATATAAAATTTCCAAGTTTGAATATATCAAATCATTTAGATTTATTACAAACTAGCTTTTGCCCGCGACTTTGTCCGCGTAGATGTCGAAAATTGGAAGTAGATTGGACCAAGGAATCACGTTGTCCCATACAAACTTTTCCCCCTTTTTCAGCCCCTAAGGGCAAGAATTTTGGAAAATCCTTCTTCCTTAACCTTCTTAACGGATGCCTACGTCATACAAAGAACAAACCCTCCAAGTTTCAGGTCTCTACGATCAGCGGTTTAAGCTGTGCGTTGATCCGTCAGTCAGTCAGTCGTTCATGACAAAGCATTTTATATGTATAGACTAGCATTGCACCGTGGTTTCATCCGTGTAACTCCCGATCCCATGGGAATATTAGGATAAAAAGTAGCCTATATTACTGTCAATGAATCAATGTATCCTCATACCAAGTTTTATCTCAATCGTTTCAGTAGTTTCGAAGCCTATTCAATGCAAACAAATAATGAAATCAAATCTTTCCTCTTTACGATAAAAGTATAGATATAGACGCATAATGTTCAGAACTTGTGTAAACATTTGTGGTTAGAATTCAGAAAAAAAATACTCGAAGATCCTTGTTAAATACAAGTACAAGATGCTTTAGTGTCTCCCAAGCAACCTGCCTTTGGAGTTGACATTTCAGCGTACAATAGAAAACATTCCCCCCTCCAAGGTTATTGTTACGGCTGAAACTTCAGTACAACAATATATTTGTCGCCACTGTACCAGACAGTGAGAAACGTGTAAAAGGTACCCGACTGTGGCAACTGTTTTCTCTGCAAATTCGGTACTTTATTTATAAACGGACCTCTCATCTCGTGGCGGCACAGTTTTATAGCTCCCAAAAGTCGAATATTAATGATGTTATCTTTTATAATAAATGAGTCTTTGTGGAAAATCATGGATTATGTCCAATTATCGGAGAGCATTTATTTGTTCTGATTGCGATGCCAAACGTTGCTCTTACAAATGAACTAATTCTCACTGCATAGGTTCCCTAACAAAGTTCTGTTTCATTTGAAATTGTACCGGTGAGCTCGACACAGCAGAAAACTTTGAAGCTCAGAATTGAAAATTCCTAATACACAGTCGAAGTAAGAACGCAAACGTTTATAAACAGAAATGGACGTAGTAATTAATCCTTTGAACGATATATGTTCATTTGAAAGCAAGTTCGTAAAGTCCGAGGGGGGATTAAAGGCGTAATGCCTTCGCGCTCTGTGCCAGTGTCTGACGGCTAATATCAGACGAAACGAAGAACAACATCGACTGAGCAAAGGACGTAGTTTAAACTTTTAATTAGTACACAAAATAAGTATATCTATGTATGTCTCTTCTACAACAACGATAACAACGATAATCTATACATATAAAATGCTTTTTCCCTCCGGACGGATGACGGATCAACGCACAGCCTAAACCACTGATCGTAGAGACCTGAAAATTGGAGGGTGGATTTTCCGAAATTCTACCAAGGTGGTGAAAAAGGGGGGGCAAAGTTTGTATGGGAAAAGTGATTCCTTGGTCCATTTTCGACTTTTACGCAGACGAAGTCGTGGTCAAAAGCTAGTATTAGTATGTAATTAAAATCAAAGTTGTAGGAAATCTAACGGCGGTTTGCATGATATAGTGCTAAAACAATCTAAAATTAAATTCTATTTCAATAAACCACCAGGTTGATATTTATCAGTTCGACAATTTGACAGCTGTCTTAAACGCTTTCAATTTTTATGTGCAAGTCAAGCTTAGTTTTGTTAGAAAACTAGACACTAACACTGAAACTTCAAATTTTTCCTATCGGATTTAACGAAATTGAACTTTTACTAGAATTGTCTAAGTTTATAAAGTGAACTCTTCACAAAGTAAACCTGAATAAAACTGTCGATCAGTATCAGTGCCGGATTAGCTATATAGCAGAAGGTAACAAGTGCTACGTGGCCCTGCAAAAAAACTACAATTTTTTTTTACGTGATTTTGTGTTCTTATTTATATTTTGCTGTGTAGACAATTGCAAAACTAGTTGTTTTTTGTTTTTGATTTTTTGTTGTTTTTTTACTGTTTTTTTTTTCATTAAACAGCAGTAAAACTGTTTAATAATAAAGCAGTGAAAACGACGAAATCGATTAGTTTTAAAGTTTTTAGTAGGCAAGTAGCTAAGTTTTGATATTCTTCGCTTAGCATACCGAAACAGATGCGGTTTTAGAAATAACTTTTTTTAAGTGCTTTATCTTTATTTTTGCAACTCCAAAGTCTCGCGTTGGCTTAATCAGTACTCGTAAAACTTTTGAAGGTCTAGAAATGAAAGGCTTTATTGGTTCTATTTGATTGTTAAAACTTGTCGCTAATGAAATTAACTAATAGGCTTTATGTCAAAGTTCTAAGTATCTATATCCTTTTAAATGCTTTTATGAAAAATATTCCGATACTTCGGAGGGTACATACCATTTGAATATAAAATGATGGGAATAAAAAACACTTTCATAACATTAACAATAATGATAATAACCGGCAAGCGAAGAGACTAAAAGCACAAAAGACAAGACAAATGTCAGTTCCTCTTCTCTTAACAATTGGATTGCATTATTTTGCGGAGATTGCAAAAGGGGGGCGCGCGGCATAATTTATCCAAGTCGGCAATTCCCGACAGCCCTGCCACGGTGAGTCGACTCCGCAGGAGAATGTACGGCCCACAGTCAGCGCTTTAGAGGTTTCACAGCGAACAGAGCGAGTTCTATACTCAACTTCGTAGAATCCGGAGCATTTTGTAGTTTGTTATTATGAAAACGCTACGCTACAGGGATAACTTGTTCCATAAACGACGGAAAACAAAAATGTACTTGTAGCTGTATAACAGTTTAAACTATTTCTTCTATAGCAACAACATTCCGTCTAACTGCAACTATGCTTATTCTACTAGGTTATTATACTTCGCTTGCAGACACACCAATAAATTGCTAAAGTTAAACCATTCAATTGATAAAGTTATCAAACAAAAAACAAACAAGCTTCGATATCATTTCAAATAAATACTACTAAAGGAAAAATCTCCTGCAGGCATACTTCAGAAAAGCAGAGCAATTAATCGCACGGCCTTTGACAAATATATTTCCTTGACAATAAAATATACAGAGTTTTTACTGGCAAAGGCGAACGTCGGAGTAGCGGACGGGTAGAGCTGTCTCGTGCAACCGGCGCGCTCGGCTCTCGACCGGCGTGCCTACCATGGGGGAATATTAAACGGACTGGTACCGGTAACCCGACCTTATATTATCTTGCCATTCCATACGAGCCTTTCGTTCGACCCAATATACAGAACATTTCGAGCGTTATACGATTACCTGTCTCTTTTAGTTCGGCTTTATAAAATAAACAACGAGTTGTTACCTATTGAAATATACTGAAATATTTTATATGATATTAAACGTAACAAAGGTAAATGTTCATTACAGCGTGGTCTATATCGTATCGTATATCTCTCGTGTATTTTATGTTGCTTTTATACGAAAGTCCAGTAAAATATAATTAGTGATTCCTCATTACTGCTGGCGCTGGCGTGGCCCCTCTGGACGTTCGTGCGTCTGCTGGCTTATGGTTATTAATAACGGCGGGCGTCCGCCGCCCCCGGACCCCCTCGCAGGCCCCCGCAAGCCCCCACGCTCGCCCGCGCTGCCGCACGTCTGACATTTTAATTCCGGAGCCGCGGCTATAACTCCAATGCATACTTTACTTATCGACATTTTTTATCGATATCGAGTACTTCTCTATTCGTGTTCTACTTGTTGTGGCTACATCACTAGACAGACCTGTGTGACTGTTGTCCGCAAACTTAAATCAAATATTGTTTGAAATATTCCTATGTTTGAGTTTAATGACTAGTAAGTTAGTCAAGGAGTAGCTGATGACAAATCAGAGGCCTCTTTGGCATTATTACATTATAGCAATTAGAATTTAATTTAGGTATTACAAATCACATGTTTTAGGCGGAAACAAAGAATATTTCTTGAATCTAGGAATACAACCCAGGTACTTATTTATATCAAAAGTCTAAGAGATTGTAGTCCCTAGAGAGACAATTCATTTTATATATACTTTAACAAATGACGTATATATTCTCAGAAAGATAAAACATGTACTTGGCTAAAACTAGTAAAGTTTTTTATTTTGAATACAAGTTTGAAATAACAAGAAGCTCTAGATTATAGAGATAAGAAACATACAGAATTGAAAAAGTCTATAAAATATCGAGAGAACTTATAAACATCACTAGCAGCGGCAACGAATGCTACAATGGCGGTCGGGCGAGCGCAGGTCGAGCGCAACATGGCTGCCTGGTAGGCGGTTCGTGCGAGAGGGACAACACTAGCGGCGGATATCTGCCTCCTGGTCGCACCCGTGCCGTGCGGAGCGCTCGCATCGATCTCCACTCTCTGTGTTCAGCCCCCAGCACCAGAAAGGCGGAACTAACAAAATTACAAAGCGCTTTCGAGCCGCTAATCATAAAATAAGATACGACGTTTCATTTCGACCGTACGACTCTCGAGCGATCACGATGCTGGAATGGCCCTTGACTCTCAAAATTCTCTACTTCGTGGACAAACACCGTCGAGCGAGTATAAACTGAACGTTACTTGCTCGTTCACTGATCGCAGTCGGTGGCTAGCTCGCTTGTTTCATAACACTAAATCGACTCAGATTTATTTTCGTGCCAAGTATATATATATATTATAGAGCTTTTAGTCCATAAACAACAACTGGCGCACAAAGAATATTAGTTTAGCCCAAATGAGAATTTTAATTACGAATGTTTGTAACATTGTAACGAAACAAGAATTCCTTTTAGAGCTAACTCGACGTTGTTGTAGAGAAGCGGAATGGGGCTAGCTAGAGGCATAAAGCTTTACATCTGAGGCAAGTCGGCGGTACCGAAGTACGAAGCCGGTTGGTTTACGTTAGCATAAATTGTAGCTGCCTCAGTCGTGTTTTGTTCGAGCGGTGTGTATAAAATCGACGGAAAACGTTCGCTCCCCGAGGCTAAGAGGCTCCGAACTCAAAGTGTTCTGCTCCGTCGATTACTTGATATCTGACTGACGTGACGTTAAATTTTTGCTTCTTCAAGTTCGGTGAATGATACGACCATAACTTTTACGTTATGGTAATTTATTACGTTCAAGTGTTTAAAAAACAGTTATACTCTATATATGAATACGTTTATTAAAATGTGATTCGTTTTTTGTAATGATAATATTGTGCTTCCATGTTAATCAATTATATGCAAATTGATAGGTCATTTATAGGTCTGTGGGATTTACTGATTAAAATAAACAACTGTGATAATATAACCTACAGATTAAAGAGTTAGTATTGATACTATAGACATCTTGTATTATGGAATGCATGCAGCAAGATAATCACATAAACGAAAGTAAAACTATTAAAATACAGTAATGAAAACATACAAAACAGTATTAATGAAGTTGTGAAGAACGCTAACGGAAGGTAGTCCGGGCACGTGCAAACCAAACAGTTGTAGAATAGAACATAGAAATGTAAATTTCAGTCAGAACGCAACTCGACAAAACACTGCCCTCACGTTCTCAGATGGATTCAGAATCACTATAACAGAAACATGAAGCGTACTCTACGATGTAATCAACCTAGTATAAACTGTAGATGGAAGCCTCTATAATCCTTAACAACCATCTTCTTAGTCTTGGAACCGATAGCACAAATTAAAGAGGAATTAATTAGGCAGAATTCAGTGTGCTGCCAGATCTTCTGACATTGGGTCATCCAATGTACAACTATTAGGGTTGAAGAGACAGGTCAAGAGGTGTAGCATACTTTACTCGGGAGCCCCGCAGTCTCACTGAAATTGACATGGATCGATTATGTCCCATCTTCCCAGGCTCACCCTGTAGCGACTATAATACATCATCATTTAAAAATATATTCTAACTCCATATAAAGTTGTTCTCAAGAAAAATAACTTCAATGATTATTACAATAACACTAAAACCCAAGTGGAAGTTGAATAAAGAAACAGGAAAACAAACATAACGAAAGTAAAAGTTGTCCATTACAGGGTATGGTATGACCATAGACGGTTTATTGAAATAGTTATGGTTAGGGAAGGTAATTTTTAAAAATTGCTAACAACGAGGGGTTTCGTACATTCGGCAGCAGTTTAATGTGAGGCGATAACAGTAAAGTTCATAGGCAAAGTTCCATCCGCCGAGTATCGTGGATTACTATACTTTCCATATAGAGTGGGTCCAATTTCGCTAAAGCTATATACAGATTCATATCAGCGCTCGTGCTGACGTGAACTATTCACATTTAAGAGCGCTCCAAAATAATAGCAATGAAAAATATTTTATTATATTTAGCGTTTCTGTACGAGTCGACAAACGGTATCCTTTAATGTCTGTACTGACTGACGACTCAACAGAATTTTCATGGAATACCTACTTTTGATATTTGCAAAAATTGTGATAAAATAAACAATTTTTATTTCTACCGTAATAAAATCGATATGGATGGACGCAATCTGAATCGCAAGTAACCGTTTATCTTTCTTTGGGCAGCTACAGCTATCTTACGAGGCGAGCGTCGCGGTCGTCGGTTGTCGTGATCGTATGTTGGCCAAGTAGCGCTACCGAGGCGAGCGACTCCAACGAGCCAAAATTATCGAAAATTTCCGCCGACCGACGACGTTCGCTGCGATAAACGAAATGCAAACATGACGCAGTCTCACACAAATTCAAGTTATTAACGATATTACTTTTGGTTACAGAGATACTTTGAGTGCTTTTAGTAAGAAACCAAGATAGCCGCAGTATTCCAGTTTATTTCTACGAGTATTATATAAAGTTATCTAATTGAAAGCCACAAAATTCCGAGTAAACATTATTTTAACATTTCACGAACAGTCCGTGGTTTTTAAGTTTCCACAAATTATAACTAAGTAGTCTAAGAACTAAGGCGTTCTTACCTCGTAGTTCGTACTTTTTAAAATTAGAAATTTTAATACAATTTATCCTGTAAGAAACGCTTCTTAGCAAGTTACTTTTACTATCACAATAGAATACATCCATGTTGTATTTTAAATTAAAATGTTATATTTTAGAAAGTAAACAAAGAGGTGAAACTGTAAAGAAGAAAAAACTTTTCGCTGTAATTATTCATTCATTAAGTCTGATACAATAAAGCGTTTATCTATACATCTATATATTAATCTCATTATTTAATACAAAAATAAAACCATTCTAAGTTGTTTTACTATCGCAGTATCCGTCCGTAAAGGATGTATTAAATTTAAACATTTCTAACTTATTTATCATCTTATTTAAAACCGACAGATTACTGAGCGAAGATAAAAGATAAACTTGTTTCTTAGCTCGTTTACTTTGGTCGCTATTTCCTGTTCTGATCAAGTTTTTTACTGCCTTAGAAATATGCAATTTATTCTTAGTCTGTTATTTTTATTAATTCATTATAGACGTCACGTCTCAGCAGTATTTATTGGAGTATTATCTGAATGCAATTTATTTTCGAAACTTAATAATGGGTTCGTATTTAGTTGCGTATTTTTTTTTCTTTTAACAAATTAGTTTAATGGTTTGGTTATACCGTGCCATTCATCTTTATTCATTTAAATCTTTTTGACATTACAACTATGTTTATGTGACTTATTTACTGATAAAAGTTTGTTAGTTTCAAATTAGAGTTTTTAATAGGAGAAAAAGAAAAGGTATTGTAGTAAGCCCATATATCTCTTAGGCAGGATGTTGGTTGGCTGTTTACCGTATTCGTCGCTAGCGTCACCACAATATTCTAATTTTC
The DNA here is from genome assembly GCA_951213275.1 of Idaea straminata. Classification (NCBI taxonomy): domain Eukaryota; kingdom Metazoa; phylum Arthropoda; class Insecta; order Lepidoptera; family Geometridae; genus Idaea; species Idaea straminata. The sequence goes on from OX577862.1 coordinate 5,024,476, forward strand.
TCATCTTCATTAGGAACCACTTTGACAACGTCCTCTTAGTTCTAAGTTTATCCGTACAAAGAAAGGTCAATTGTTTTTAAGATAATGACAATGCGAGATTTTGCAGTTTTTTAGGTTGAAGTTTAATATTGAATGAGTTTTTTTTAGATTCGAGTTTGATCATAAATAATTTATGTTAGGTACTCGCTACAGACTAGTTGGCGGCCAAGCTATCTGGCCTTATAAACTGATACCAAAATACGGATGACAAAAAAGCAGATTTTTCTCTCATCCATGTACCAAACTATCGATTGATAAAAGGTATTTGTCACCTAAGGGATCTATGAGTCACTTCAGAGTATTAGGTACATAAAAAAATTGTGTTATTTAATCTTGGCGAGCCGAAAATTGCCCGTTCAGTTCTAAGAGTCTTACCTGATGCTGCGGCGGGGGTTGTCCATGAGGTAAATGCGGGGGGTGCTGGGTATCCTGGGTCGGCGACATGCCACCAGCAGCGTTCGGTGGAGCCCCGGGACTTGGTGCACCCGGTGGCTGGTTGGGAGGTTGCGGGGAACCACCGCGTTCATATCCCTGTTGAAGCATACATAATTATAATCATGTAACTAGACGAACAGGGACCTTGCTATTTGGTTATCTGTACTAATTGAGTGGGTAAAAAGTCACTATGAGATGGTCGAACCAATGTTTATAACGACTTAAGCGAACCTGAGGGAGGAGTCTATAAAATTGTGAATGAAATAGTGATTTCAAGACATGATGGACAAATAAGAATGGCCGTCTAGATACTACACAAATGGCATTTTTATATGAATAGAAGATGAGACCAAAGATGCTTTCCTAGAAGGTGGGGTTGCATACAATTTGAACTTGAAAAGGTTCCAACAAAATAAATCGTTTTTCCCCCAACATAACACAGTTCACAAATATCAATAGTTCAACCACCACATAGTAACGTAAACAGTTAGAAAAGCTCATATATGTAGTATAAAACAATCGGGCACGTGCAAGCAGCAAAGGGTCGTCGTCCACGAACGGCCTTGACCGAGCATCCATTATGCACACCCGTTTACTTGCAAACGAGTGCACCGCAACGCAACGCATCTACGCCTACTACAAACAAGCCTATGTAAATATACTACGTACGCGCAATATCCAGAGTGAAAGAGTTACTCTGTTTAGTGAATAGAACGCCAGATAGCGTCGCGCGTCGGATGTACATGTAGAGTCGGCTGCATAATTGCAGCCCCCGGTAGAGTTCTAAAATTACTGTTTTCATTCTAATAGTTTTTGTTTGATAAATTGATGAGTTAGAAGACTTTAAACTACAACTAAAGCAGGTCCTTAGAATCTTGCTTGTGTTGAAAACATTCTTATATCAGCCGTTTTGGAGCTCTACGGTGGGTGTGAAATTATGCAGCCGACCGTACAACACAATTGAAATACTACGTCGCCTTTTACTGAGAGCTTACTTCTTCTAACTAATGGGAACACGTAGTTTCAAATTATAATTAAGGAGGATTAAATAACAGTAGGTAAACATTTCAACATCCTGATACCCCTCGCAACAATACCCAAAAAAGTATCTTAAACTACCCACATTAAGGCAAAAACATACCCATACGAAGGGTAAAAATAAATAAATGTTCAATTTCACCTTCGGTCATTAAAAAAACTGCAATCGAACCGGGATATAACGCGATTCGTTTTCGTCTAGCCAGCTAGCCTATGGCGTAATATTTACGCAGTTATCTCAGTCCTAAGTGCTAGACTTAGTACCAGACAATCGTGCATGCTTTCACTGAGGTTAGGTAGGTACACAGTTTCCGCGTCACGATCCAAGGTTGTATTAGGTATGAAGGTGGTTTGATATTACTAAATCCAGGTCAAGACAATTCATTCACTTTTAATGTTTCTCCCCCTTACAGCTGACGATAATTGAATAGCAGTGACCTCATTAGTTCACGGTCTATAAATAACTTATGAACAACAAAGTAAGGGTGGAATTGTTAATGCACAATTTAAAAGTGTTTTTTTAATAATCTACCTGTTGAGTGTTTTTATTGCTGGGCTTTCACCCGCGACTTCGTCGAGCAGGGGTTGAATTTTCAAAAATCAGTTCTTTGCGGATGCCAACTATTTGTTTGCAAAATTTTTGCCTCATCCGTCATCCTACTCCATAAAATTTCTGAGTGCGTGTGTCTGTGTGTAAGTTTATTACTTTTAGGTACATATTCAAACAATTTTGCATAAGACAATCCACTATAGAATTTAGAGTTTACCTTGTCTAGATTAGCTTCTGCTTTATACTCAAAAAAAATTATACCAAAGTCCTCTAGCTGATACTAGTTACTATTTATGCTATTTGTATTAAGAATACAAGCAAGCGCTTTTGTATTGGAGATCTTTGTAAAAATGTTTCTTCTGGCTAAATATAAAGAGGTAAAGTTTTCACATTGGAAACTGAGATTCACAACCAGTTGCCACAGAAGAAATAACATTTTTGCTACTCAACCAGTTGCCAAACACGATAGATAAGGAACGAAGATAGGGGTTATCTCCGAAACCATTGGACCGAGATTTGGATGAAATTTTGTATAGAGTTAGTTTGCGGGTGGTAGCTAAGTCTCATAAGCTATTTTTAATCCCGGAATTCCCACGGGATCGGAACTTACAAGTGTTAGTAATAAATAAAAAAACATCAGTAAGTCAAAAACTTAGAGTTTGTTGGTAATGGTAAAGTTGTATAACGTGTCTTCATCTTCTATGGGTACTTGAGCTAAAGCTTCAGTAAATGGTTATGTTGCTGATAATTTATCCGAAACCTATCAATACCTGACGATACGCAACCTGCTATAATCACATACATTATCGTCACGACTTGCGAGGAGTTGTCGGACACAATCGTAATTAAATTGAAGAGCGAGCAGTGTCAATTAACCAAATTGACACATACTAGCAGCTATGTACAGTCGGCTGCATAATTGCAGCCCTCGGTAGAGTTCAAAAATTACTATTATTGGCATGTTTTCATTCTAATAATTTTTGTTTGATAAATTGATGAGTTAGAAGACTATAAACTTCAACTAAAGCAGAGATTATTATAACAGCCGTTTTGGAGCTCTACGGTGGGTCTGCAATTATGCAGCCGACCGTACATTATTGTACATAGTGCATGGATATACGGAATCAACCTTTTGACAGAAGGCGAAATTATAATAAAACTAGATAAAAATAGAATGAAAGAATAGAATATAAAAACTCCAAATGCATCAATGTATCCTCATACGAAGTTTCATCAAAACCAGTTCAGTGGTTTCGAAGCCTATTTAATGCAAACAAACAATCATATCTTTCCTTTTTATAAAATTAGTATAGATATAGATTAAGCGACTGTGAAAAGTGCCCAAAAAATAATAAATGAGTGTAGTGAACTTTCACTCGGATATAATTTGGAGGTTAAGTTTACAAATTTGAAATGTAGGTAAACTGGTAAAGGAGGCTAGAAGGATATCGAGACTAATGCCTAGCAGCTGAGTTGAAGTGTGTTTTAGTCGAACATCCGCGCCAGTCGCCAACCAATCCATCAAAGGAGGGTGCCTGAAACGGGAGTGGGGTACCACCCCCTCGTACCCACATAAATATTGCGGGTAGGTGAGTACAAACCCTTTGACCGAGTTCTGTTTACTTTCGTTTTCGCTCAGCTGACGGGGCCGCCACCCCTCTTGTGCATCACCTCCACTATTATTATGATAATTAGTGAGCTATCAACGTACTAACTACAAGTAATCTAATTGTGGTTTTGGCATCTCCTACGCTACAATCGTTCGGCGGGCACGGGTGGCGCGCCGCGCGGCAGCTAGGCCGCGTAGTCGTGCTCATACATTAATGCGTCAATCATTCAATATCGACATGGTCAGTGTAACACGTCAAAACAATTAAGTGGCTAACAGACTTTGCATCCTTGGCAATTCTGTAGTGATTTAAAAAGATTCAACCTCAGGTGCGAATGGGGTGTCTGGGAGAGGTACCTACTCAAGGTTGCAACGAGTGCGGACGCGGTAGACAGGGCGTAGACGTGCATTATTAGGTGGGTGCCGGAACACCCTCTGGAGCCTTGTCGGGGGCGGTGGGGTGCGCGTACGTCATCACCTGAGGCGCGTCCTTGAAAACGTCGTCGCATTCATTGCACCCGGATACGGGTCGTACATATCTCACGAACCCGCAATACACAAGATCCAAGTACCTTCTTGGTCTCTAATCTTATTCAAGGCCACACCCACATCTCCCCATCGTGAACTCTCTAGAGGCAAAAACTTCTAAGACGAACTTTAAACATCAAACATGCCTTACTAAATATTATTGTTCCATGTGTAATAAATTGAAACTTGATTTGTAATTAAATGAACTAATACAGTTATACATATCAGACAATAATTACTTTCAATCAAGTAATTGTATAACTTTGACAAGGACACTGTTAACATATTCACTTGGTTTACAAATATACCGGTTCTGGACTGAACATGGTCAAGATTGTATGGACCTTGATTGCTTTCACCGTATAACATTAGTAGGATGATAATACTCTCAATTCATTCCAAATTCCACAATCCCCAATAATAGGTTTATCGCCTGTTGATGACGCTCGCCGCCGCCGCCGCCGACGCGAAAAGCAAACTTAATGGGACAATACTGCCAAACTGTTTACCAATCATTACAATCTACGTGTCATCAAGATCACGGTCAATTTATTTGATACCCGATAAGTATGAGCCTCCATCTGCCCCGCCCGATCCTATGGTATCAAGATACGATAGATATGTTGCAAAAATGTAAAATATTTTAAGTTAATCGTTTGTATTATATAGTGTCTTAGTGCATGCTTATTATTCTGCCTGCCGTTAATACATTGAATGTCAGAGATGTCAAAACTATAGAACTACTAGCTGCGCCCCGCGGTTTCACCCGCGTAAGTCCCGATCCCGTAGGAAAATCGGGATAGTTATAGTTTGTTCGGGATAGTTTCATTGCAATCGGTTCTGTGGTTTTTGCGTGAAGGAGTAACAAACATACACACACACACAAACTTTCACATTTATAATATTAGTAGGACTAGGAAAAAAACCAGTTGAATTTCTCTTAAGTGGCACTGAATTTTTGAAGAAATTATCTCTGTCTGCTCTGCCCTGCGGTTTCACCCGGAAAACCGCGGGGCGCAGACAGGTTCCAATCGGGATTAGGATAACATCTTATTCAGATCTTATTCTACTATACCAAAATTTGTTCAGCGATGTAGAAATGACAACGTAACAAACATACGGACAGAAACATAAGGAGCTATATAGGCATTTCGATTTGTAGACGAAATAACATAGGCAATTACAATGTCTAGACATTGAGGGTTAGGCAATCTGCTTCTTAGTCAATTGATTAGTTATGTATTATTAGTCCGTAATTACATTTTAGACATAATCTGGAACTTTTCGTACAAGTTTTTTATGAAACATAGTTAAGAACAATGAAAACCCGAATTCAAATCGGTGCATTCGTTTCAGAGCTACGCCTACGATGTCAGCACGTACACAGACAACAAATGACAAAACGAGAGGGGCTCTGATACGAAGGCATGATACAAAACACACAAGTTAAAAATGACATGGGAGTATCTTTATTTATATCCCTTTTTTCTTCTTCGGGGAGTTAAAAACCAAGGATTTAGCGGTAAACCAACAACAGTATTGAATGAGATTAGCCCTGATGGCTAACCGTCAAAACAGTCTTATTCATCTTGGAATCCATTTCTTAACAACGATTTCTACACGAGTTCCCTCCAAGAGCCGTGCTTCAAATGTACCTCGAGCTCTGTTGCACAACGAGCTTACGTCAGCGAGCGCTCGAAGCGGCTTACGTCATTCGAGCGTGTCCGCAGCCCCGAGCTAAGTTAGAACTTATTACGGGGGGCCTTAAGAGTCGTTTTCCTCAGAATAAGGATTAAGCATGATAGAACGTTTATGTTCACGTGAGTGGATGAGGCTCCGACGCGCCGCGCTGCCGCCCGGCTCAACGGTTCTGAGAAACGTTCGAGTCTGCTCTCTAGTTTAGGACTCGAAATGAATCGTATAACGACTCTACTGTGAGGCATGAGATACTTCTTGGAAAGCAACGTATTGTCAGTGTACGATACAATTATACCCACGAGCGTTTAGGCAAGTTTCTTTTTATAAATAAACACTAGCCTAAATATAAATTTCTAGGCGTACGTACTACGAATTCCGGCAATAATAAATATAGATAGTATAAAATTTCTATGTTGTTTATTTTGACAAACGATAAGAAACCTGATCATTATTTGCAACACAAAAATAAACATACACTTCGAGATAAAAACAGACTAGCCAAGGCTAGACAACAAGATAATAACCACGTGGAAACACTAAAACCCACTGACATAATAATGATATTTTTAGTATTTACATTACATTATTATAATACGTAAGATAACGTTTACCGATACGGCATTTAACAGATATTATGTATGCTATAAGTACCTACCTACACTTGCCAGAGTACAATGACCTACAGACATATGTAACCTTCATTATCTTAGTCATCAATCAGAATTAATCTGTATTTGCAAATCCACGCATACAAATGTTTATAGAATATTAATTATCATAATGAGGCATCCTATTCTGAGTATTCATATAATTATGTGTACCTACTTTACATTTACGTAATTTTACGTTAATTTTATTTTGTCTCACTACTAAAGTTTTGATTATCTGTTTTATTTATGTTGATTATTACGGTTTCCTACCCAAAGGCTTAAAATAATGGGACCCTATTACTAAGACTTCACTGTCCATCTGTCTGTCACCAGGCTGTATCTCACGAACCGTGATAGACACTTGAAATTTTCACAGATTAGATATTTCTGTTGCCGCTACAACAACAAATTTTAATATTAAAACAGAAAAAAAGGTTAAGTGGGGCTCCCATACAACATGGTACGGAACCCTTCGTAAAGGTTGCCTGGTAGAAATCGCTTTCAGCGATAAGGAAGCCCATTTGTGCAACTTATACTTTCTAGCTATTACTTTACTTTGTGTATATCGTGTTCTGCTTCTTCATGTGTTGTACAAATAAAGTTATCTATGTATCTATCTTCGTGCGCAAATCCGACTCGCACTTAGACAGTTTTTCTATTTTGGATTTGAAGAACACATTAGAACTTTAAATGAATAACGAACCTAATACGCAGTCAATAATTTAGGATTGTCCTAGATTCCTAGATTATTTATGGTCATATATTTTCGTTGAAACGGCATTCACTAAAGTTTCAAATTAAGAAGAAAGGGTACCGACGATCTCTCCATACAAACGGAGTCAATTGTTTCCTCCCTGGATAATGACACTATAGTAAATATTTTTGTTGCATAAAACTTATAACTGCCATTTTTGTTTTTTAAATCTTAATTCTATGATAATTAGAAAATGAAAAAAAAATACAAGACAGGGCATAGTCATAGCAATTATAGGTATTATGCAACAAACATATTTGCTCTAGTGTAATTATCCAGGGAGGAAACAGTCGACTACGTTTGTATGGAGAGAGCGCCGGTAACCTTTCCTCTTAAGCTTTACGATGGATGACAAAATCCTTAAAATATTATGATTAGTCTGTTTTGGCGAGATAGAGTTACAATTTGTTTTTGTAATGCTATCTAATCATATAGCATATTGCCTATCTTTCATCAATCAAGTGACTCAATCTAATCGAACACAGCAAGGTGCAGAGAAAGGAATGGTATAAGTTGTTCCACTCTCTGTTTAGTTTAAGGTTTGTAACGTATGCTGCATACCTGATGCGGTGAGAAAGGTGGCCTCGTGTTCGGCGCTCCAGGAGGTCCAGGTGGCGGTGGGTACCGCTGAGGGTAGGATCCTGGAGGTCCATAGCCTCCCGGAGGCTGCTGAGGCCCGCCCGGCGCTCCGCCTCCGTATGGGGGTCCACCGTAACCCCGTGGAGGCTGTAATTAAACAATAAAAAAATATTTCAGCTGTTAATTAATATCATCTGTTTTATTTACTTAGGTCTTTCAAAATACTTTGGTAATAGATCAAGTACTTCTCTAATTTGAGAATAACATATAACACAATCTATACTAATATTATAAAGCTGAAGAGTTTGTTTGTTTGTTTGAACGCGCTTATCTCAGGAACTACTGGTTTGAATTGAAAAATTGTGTTTGTGTTGGGTAATCCATTTGTCGAGGAAGGGTTTAGGCTATTTTATATTTCGATATTCCCACGGGATCAGCAGTTACGCGGGTGAAACCGCGGAGCGCTGCTAGTACTGGATAATTGACAGACAGACACTTTACATCGAATTTGTTTTATAAAAAGCGTTATAGACAAAGCAGGTGGTCTATTTGACGACTTAAATTACATTATGATATTAGTTCTTTTTTTAATTCTGCCCATCTTTCTGAGACTTGAAAGGGACATATACAATACTTTAATTAAAAACGTTTAATATTCATACAATTATTATTTCCCCTTTTGTAACGCACTTTTGACATTAATAAAATTACAAGCTGCCAACATAAAATGGATAATAAATACTGTTACAGTAAATATCAATTCATAGGTAGACGTCTAAATAATTTACGTCCGAAATAATTCGCTATCCCAACAAAGTCGGTGCGCTTCAGTTTTCAGCTTTCATTTTGTTCTATGATGGAAATTCAATTATTCGTACGAGCCCCGCTCTGACGTGGTGAACGAGCAAGCGACGGGGAAGCGGTATTACACTCTGATCAATGTTTTATGTCTAAAACTACAGGATCGTTCTGAAAGATTCCGGATGTAGTTTGACTGGAAGGTATGAGACTCGTGTTCGCCAATTAGAGTTACATTTTTACGAACATCGGGGTGTTTTATGGCGGATTCAATGATTTATGGGGGCGTTGTTGCGGGGTGCGGTTTGTGCGGGGGGAGCGGAGAGGGTTGCGGAGGGTGCAGGCAGCGAGGGCGGCTGTACGCCATTGGCCAACACAGCATCGATCGCGCGACGAGCTCGGAGCGGCCCGCCCGCCTCACCCAGCCTCCACCTACGTTAATAAGTAATCATCCGACCCTGCGATACCTCACCGAGTTTTCCGGACAGAACTGAAGCCGTTCAGATGGGCCTCGTATCTTCACTCAATTGGAACAAAGAGCTACAGCATGAGAAGATCCTTAATGATTTATTCGGTTATTGACCTAGCTTAAGACCACAAGAAGAGAAGGAGTTATCTTCGCTGTCTTTTTATAAAGTCCTCTTATAAATAAGTAGACCGTGTTTAGAAAATCTCAAGAGAGATCAATTCTCACTGTAAGTTTTACTAAACGGTAAACATTATCATAAAATGGGCAAGGAAAGGTTTTTGGATCGTAAGTAAAGAAACTTAAGAGGAAAGGTACCCGGCTCTCTCTCCATACAAACGTAGTAGACTATTTTCTCCCTGAATAATGACACTAGAGCAAATATTTTTGTAGCATAAAACCTATAACTGCTATGACTATGCCCCTGTGTCTTGGTTTTTTCATTCTAATTATCATAGAAAGAGTTAAAAAACAAATATATATAAAAAATAAGACCATGGTCATGGTAGTTGTAAGTTTTATGCTACAAAAATATTTGCTCTAGTGTCATCATCCAGGGAGGAAACAGTAGACTACATCGTAAGGTCCTGTTTTTTAATACAACAATTACAGTTATCTTCTGAAGGTTAGAAAAGCTCAAAATATACAGTTACATATTTCCGCAACAACCATATTTGTGTGATAGAGATTATACACCTACATGCCAGTCGACAAAGGACACTGAGACGAACAAATAATGCCTTCAAATCACATAGTCTGGGAAACGGGCAATCTTAACAATATCTGACCTCAGTTTGACTAAAATTGCCCGTTTTCGAGACGCTTTAAGGTAGAGGCATTATTTGTTTGTCTCGTTTTGCTTTTTCGACTGTCATGCTTTAGAATTTTCACCGCGCAAACGTAGGTAGTGTGGAAATATGTACCTTTACAAGCCTTGCGATATCTCGCAAACGGTGAAAGTTAGGATAAAAGTTCTTGAATAGTATTCGTTGAAAATTTTACTATCTTTGTAATGGTTTAGAATGTACTTTAAATAGATAGATAGATAAATTCTTTATGGCAAACACCACATACTTCACCAATTTGATCCCAACTTGTGCTCTTTGTGGTGATTTCAGATACTTCATTTGAAATTATGTATGTGAAAAGGCCTTACCATTAATTGCTATCACGAAATCGATAAACTACGAAGAGTGTAATTTTATCTGAGGACCTCGTTTCTTAATCATTTACACTCATGCGGGTTTAGAAAAGTCAGGCACGTTAATATTTCGATGGGAATTATTTTGAAAGGTGCCATAAATTCATTACCTTCTAATGGATGAGTGTAATCGAGTATTCCATCGAATTACACAAAACACAACATACAGACCCAAAAACGACAGCGTGACGATTTTGATGCATTTGACGGAGACTGGCCAGAACTAGCCCATGACCGAAATGCTTGGAAGCATATTAAGGAGGCCTTCGCCCAGCAGCATATGACAATAACAAAAATATGCATATATTAAATGCAACTAACTATACAAGTCTATAATGTGTAGTTAGGAATGCAACCGGATTCCGATCCGGCGCGACATAATTGCATTCACCTACTTGCATTACTGTTATGTAATTTATTACCTACGCAATGGCCTAAACATTAACCTCCATTTCAAATGATAGAGGTTATTAGCAAATGTTTTCTTTCTCGCAAGTTTTGCATAGGTTTTGTCAATATTTGAGTATCATTTAAAATGTTCAAGGATTGATTTAGATTTCAAACAGCTGAGTTATTACTTTCTTTTCATATAAGACCTCTGTCAAGATGAATTGAAATTCATTTTTAGATGAAGGAAAAAAGGCTCGCATTTGGCCTCATTTCACTAAATGTAAAACGACGATGTGGTGGATGATGAAGCATACTTACCTAGAATGTAAGTACCTATTCACTCTAGATTTAGAGACTCCGAAGTTCACAGTTCATTTTATCTTTAAAAGTTTCATCAGAAGCTAAAAGGCTGATAGAGGCGGTTAAGGCGTTTTTAGAAGGTAAAAGGACAGAAGAAACCGAGTTTATGAAGTTCTTGAGAGCATTATTCGAAGTAACACTTCTGATATGGACACTTCTGTCATAAAGTTGATTAATTGTTATAGTACGTGTAGTCATGCCCGGTTTACATTATTCCAGTCCACTAAACCAGTAGCGTTGGACTGGAATGGTCTGGACTGGAGATTTTGTCCACATGATTCCAGTCATTTAAAAGCTGTCGAATCGTGTATCCTGTATAATTCTGTTAGCACTCAAATGGCACTGGATTAGCCGACTACATTATTCCAGTTGCGCTGGAATGGTCATGCTGGATCCAAAAGTAGATCGCCAATCCAGTTACTGGACTAGATTTCTCACTGGATCCAGTGCATTTCAGTGTAGGTTTACTTACATTTTTCCAGTTGCAATCCAGCGTTGGATTAGATCGCTGTACTGGAATAATGTAAACCGGGCATCATTTCAGAAAATAAGTACGATTGTTGGTCCCTGTAATTCATTATGGCCCATGATATTGAAAACTTGACATTCTTTTAACTAATGCTTTGATTTCTAAAGTATGGTCTATGCTTTAGAAATCAAAGCAATATTATCCGTACTACCTACTGCCGGGGCTACAAGTACTGAGTACAATACCGCCAGTGACAGCAGACTAAGACGAAGAAATATTAGATAAAGAAAGATTATGTTAATTAGACATGATATGTAGGTAGCACCAAGGCCTGAAATGTAAACATTGGCATTCGTACAAACAACAGTGGCAGTTGGTGTGCGCCGACGGATACGAGCAAACATTACATAACTTTGATTGTGTTTGTAAAAAGTTGGGGATTCCCTCCACTACAAACAAACGCATCTTACACCGACACGCCACAAATGTGTGAGTGTAACCTTGCCTTCCTTTACATATTAAACGCCGCCGTCGGGCTATCCCTTTGCGTATCTTTACAAAAAAGTCGAACCTACCTACCTATACTGTAACAAGAAAGAGAGAATGAATGAGATTGACTGTTATTGCTATTATTATCCCGTTCGTCTCATCGAGCTCCTGTGAAAAACGATAAAAGGTCCACTGACCGGTTTTACTTTTTATGTAGGTACTGAGTATCAACAATGGCACGTAAAACGTATTCACTGAATCATCTGTTTCGATACCGACTTCCGAGACGCCACGTGCTATGAATAACAGTTCACTTACAGAACTAGGTACCTACCTACCTACCTACTTCAAACAAATTACAATGAACATTCTTTTTATTATTATTGCATCGTTAAGTAACAGGTTTCCGTTAGATAAGTTAAATTGTATTAGATAACATTATTGTATTGAATGGTTACAAACATTGTTGGCTGTCCTTGGTCGAATGCGAGCAGCACGTGATACCATAGTTTTTTAATGAAATAGACATTCAATAAACAACATCGGTTGAGTAGAAATTGAGCAGAAACAGACATGTTATAGCACTAATAAATAAGAAAGTCGCTCGCCTTAAGATTGCAATGTTTACCGTCGTTATTCGTCTAGAGACTAGTAGGACGAGAATGCACGGAATGTCTGTATATTTTAATTATAAAACACTATAAATAGAAAGAACATTACTTCGTGTTATGCGGTCGGTTACGGCAAGTTATTTCGGTCTGCGCCGTCACGAGCCTCTGTGAATGTCAAGCTCGCGGTAACGTTAACTAGGTGGTGTGGTTACTAGTTAGGCAACAGGTGGCTTGCACATAGATATCTCTAACAAATATTTCACAATAATTGCACTAATCATCAATTACTAACGTAACTGATCAACACTAAGACCGTACGCAGGTAACAGATGCTGCTGTTGCAGTGTGTCCTACCTTCAATCAATCGAATCGAAAAAATTAAAAGGTAGTTTAGTAATCAGCCCCCTTAGACAAGATTACTTTCTATGGATATCATCGATAGAATTTTTTGTATGAAATTCGTAAGATGAAACTTGTCTACCATTTTGTTTTCTCTAACGCAAGACCACGTGACTTTTCGTTGACCTATGTCAAATTCATACAATTTTTATATCGATAATAAAAAGTAATCGTAAGGGGGCAGATGTCAAGTCAAATGTCGTCACCGTAAGCATCTGAATTTCCTAAAAGAAATTCTCAGAATAGTAGTAATAACAAATTTAAATGAAACTGAACCTTGACAAAAGCGTCTCATTCATTTGTAAATCTACATTAAATCTGTATATTTAACTCGAATACCTATAACCTAAATCATTTAGACGCGTGTAAATGGAAGTCATTAACCTTTCTGACTGAGCTCAGAGTAAAGTCCTTGGCAATGGCCCCTTTCATACGGATACTTATACTTATACATTTATCGATGTTAGTGTTGTTACGTAACGCAACGTTTGCATCATTGGCATTGGCGAAGCGTCACCGGGCTTGCTTTTGTAAACGATTTACATTCGGGAAACAACGATAACACGGAAGTCTGCTATCTAAGTACGGTTATTATTTCGTTTAGCATTTACCTCTGACTTCGCCTGCGTAACGCGTAGCTTTCTTGGCGGATACCTACATCTGTATGTGGAATTGATTTAAGCTGTGTGTTGATCCTATTTCCTAATTAGTTTGTGTGTATGTTTGTTACTCCTTTACGCAAAAACCACTGGACCGATTGCGTTGAAACTCGGTATGTAGATAGCTAGAGACTTTATTTAACATATATGCTACTTTTTATCCCGTAATTCCCACCGGATCGGGACTTACGCAGGAGAAACCGCGGGGCGCAGCTAGTAGAAAATAAAACAGTCCTCCCATAATACAGAAGCCAAAGGTTACCTATCAGTTATCAAATAAGAATTGGAAAAGTTTCACAGAACTCCTTTATTATTAATCGGAATGTTTTGATTTAACAGACGTCGAGCGGCCTACGCGAAGGGAGCCGGCAATTACGTGACGTCACTACGGTTTAACGACCCCATTACAACATTCAACATATTGAGTATGAATGAATGCAGTCCGCGTGACGAGTGACGTTTTTATGTCAATGATGCAAGGTGCACAGTCGGGAGATAAAGATGCGAAAATTGAGCGCGGCAACTTTCTCCGGATACGCTACACTTGCAAAGAAATTCTTTCTTACCATGGTAAGGGTATCGATGTTGCATGGTAAGAAAGAAGTTTCGGATCATCACAAACTTTGAAGACGCAGGTGTTTTTGTAAAGTATGACTAGCTTTTGCCCGCGACTTCGTCCGCGTATAAGTCGAAAATGGACCAAGGAATCACGTTGTACCATACAAACTTTGCCCCCCTTTTCATCCCCTTAGGGATAGAATTTCGGAAAATTATTTCTTATCGGATGCCTACAAACAACAAAGAAGACACCCTCCAAGTTTCAGGTCTCTACGATCAGCGGTTTAGGCTGTGCGTTGATCCGTCAAGCAAGACAAAGCATTTTATATGTATAGAATATGATTTGAAAAGAAAAACTTGGCATGTGACGTATGACTCGCATGCATTCAGAAACAATGAAGCGCGTAAAGAAAGGCGTGAATTGAGTGGGACATGAAAAAGGAAACTATAATAAACTAGCTATGCCTCGCGGCTTCATCCGCGTAAGTCCCGATCACGCGGGAACAAAAGTATCATAATTATGTCCTTAACCTTCATACCCTAAACTACCACACTATGCCGATTTCCAGTCGTTTGACCATGAAGAGGAAACGAACAAACAAATAAACAATTTTCGGATTTATAATATTAGTTAGGATAGTTTTAAACAGTAGGGGGATACGCTAGGCATCGATGTCAGTACTATAAACTATCCAAGTAGAACACAATGACACGTTTATCGGTCGCCGAAGTACGAGTTCGAGGTGGCATTGATTTTACGAAATCCACATCACGGACTCAGAATGAACGGCCTCCGTCGAGCCATTCATCTCGTTTTCATGTATACAACACCACCATTGCGATACGAAAGCGAGAGCGATGTTTACTCAAAGACTGCACTACGCACAACACGACCAACTATTTGCCCTAAATACGGAGATGGATTTGATATTATATATACAATCGTTGTGTGATTAACTTGTCAGAATTATTAAGTCACTAGTGTATCTTTAAAAGTGATATTGAATTTTGAACCACAAACTTTAACAGCCCATTTTACCACATTAAGAAGTCGAATTTCCAAAAACCCTTACTTAGTTCAGACTTACCTAGGCTGCGCGCCTAGGTAAAAGTAACCTTCATGCAAAGTTTCGGATTCCTTGCTCTAAGTTTTAGATATTTCGTGATGGGTCTTTTTCTCCTTAATATACATAGATTTTGCTGAAATACAGAATGTATTGGACATCGCTTGGTGTGTAGGCTGCGGACATTTGATTGGGTCGCTCTTTCTAATATAGATGATCCTTAATTTTCGGTCTTTCCTTACTTTTCAAATGTTAACTCAATCAAGGAGCACAATTATAACTGATCACCTGAATGATTTCTGCCTTATTGTTCCAAAACAATTCCAAAATAGAATAGCGAAGTCACACGACACTGTGTTAAAGTTTGTCATCAACGGAATAATGAACGAATCGTTTTCAAATTGAGTTGTTTAAAGATCGAATGAATTGGAATTCTATTTAGTAATTGTTAATAGCCGATGCAAGACAATCGTGTAGGTAGACAAACACACACATCGACATCATACAAGCTAAATCTAAATATAGCGGGCGCCGATATCAGCGGCTCGCCCTTGAACCAGTCGCACGGAAACATTTTATTATTATTACCGAGCTGTCGGCGAGCTCGAGTATGTCGGGTCGACGACCCCGTAACCACGTGTCTCCTTATCGACAACTATCTAACACGATTGTGGGTAAACAAAATGCCGAGATAAATGACTAATTCCACAATGCTCGCCCATTTGTGTCATTCATCATAAAATAATAATAATCGGTGTGACGACAAATCGTCATAGTGATACAGATTAAACACGTTTCTGTCGATATTGTTTGTAAACGGCGACGAGTTGCTATTTACTTGGTTCCAAGAATTCCGCACGCCGGAATCGACACTTTATTAGGTAGGTATTAACTGACTTCTTGATTCGGTATTAGAATCGCTATGATTGTCCCCGAACTCTGTTGTAATCGCAAATCTATACATATAAAATGCCTGACTGACTGACTGACTGACTGACTGAGGGATCAACGCACAGCCTAAACCACTGATCATAGAAACCTGAAACTTGGAGGGTGTGTTCTTTGTGTGACGTAGGCATCCGATAAGAAAGGATTTTCCGAAATTCTACCCCTAAGGGGGTGAAAAAGTTTGAATGGGACAACGTGATTTCTTGGTCCATTTTCGACTACTACGCGGACGAAGTCGCGGGCAAAAGCTAGTACCTATTATATTTAAACTTATCAATATTATGATGTAAAAATTTTATCAGTAATTCATGAAGTTGTTGAAAATCAATAGAAAATTAAGTTAATTACGTATGCAAACAAAACAAACAATTAATGTGATTGCCGCTAAATAGTATATCAATGAATCATAAACACAAAGTCGTACGGAAGTATATCCATATCGTGGGAAGTAGGACATTGTTATGTAACCGGTATTTGTTCACCGGCACCGGTCAGCCTACGGATACATCCTTACAAATGCGTACGACCTTGAATATGAACTCGAAAGTGTAAACAGGCATGCCCGATGCATTGTTTTATGCATGCCGCCAAACAATATACCGATTACATAACGAAAGGCTCGAACCCTTGAACTTTAGCTTTCAAGATTTCGGGTGGTGTAACTTTTTACAAGTTTCACGATTCAATAAGACTTTCTTTTATTCATATTTAGTTAGTCAATAACATGAAACCCATTACCAACCATATCATAGGTAGATACTTCGAATCAGCTTCGAATTATTGATTAGACTTACTCGAGTATAAATGCTGCAATACATTTTGTACTCAAGTCCGTTGTTCAATCAAAGGTTAATGTAGAGAAACTCGAGGTTTATGTCATGTAAGTCAGATGGATACACGCGTCGGATGTCAAGTTCCATCCACGTTGATTTAGTCGGCACACGCGATCCACCGCAATACATTATGTATGCGCTGGGGGGCAAACAGCGAAACGTCAGCGGTGCCTCAGAGCTCCACTACCTTTTACCCCCTTTTGGAAGTGCGGCGGGCTGAACGCACAAATCTCCGCCTGGAAGCGAGTAATATTTGCCTACACATCAAACTTTCACTATCGTCGTGGGCTTTCGTTTTTATATCTGCTAACTGAGCGAGCCGGCTTTGTTATTCCTCCAAAGCGATTCCCTTTTTCTTTTTTTTTAACAAGTAGCGGCTGACACGTTGTTGTGACGGGAACAGCAGTTCACTATACTAGATTTCATAGATTTTTACGTTTTTTGTTTTATTTGTACTAAGTTAAGTTTTAAAAATACCAACGGGACTGGATTAACAGAGGAACCGCTCACGATTAAATGACTGCCTGCTTGGCATAAAATATATTTGTTGGTGGTTTTCGTATTTCAAGTAAAAAGGTCGGGCCCCTCCGAGACTGACTGAATCAAAAACTGCCGTATTAATATATCTATACTTATATTATAAAGCTGAAGACTTTGTTTGTTTGTTTGTTTGTTTGTTTGAACGCGCTAATCTCAGGAACTACTGATTCGAATTGAAAAATTTTTTTTGTGTTGGATAGTCCATTTATCGAGGAAGGCTATGGGCTACTTTTTATCCTGATATTCCGACGGGATCGGGAGTTACGCTGGTGAAACTGCGGAGCGCTGCTAGTCTATATTATAAAGCTGAATAGTTTGTTTGTTTAAACGCGCTAATCTCACGAACTACTGGTTCGAATTGAATTTTTTTTTGTGTTGGTTAGTCCACTTTTCGAGGAAGGCTATATGCTACTTTTTATTTTTATTTTCCCACGTAATCGGGACTTCGCGGGTGAAACCGCGGAGCGCAGCTAGTCGTTAGATATGATCCTGGATATGCTTCCTGAAAAATTTGATCTAAATAGTCAAGATTACAGCTTTTTGAGCATAATTTCTGGATCCTGAAAACTTAACACTCACATAATATTATAGGAATCGGGATCTCTGACTATACAGGGTGGTTAATTTAAGTGGGTCAGTAAATCCAGGTCCCAGAATCGCTGTAGCTACGAGAACACGTTACCTAGACCTTCTCTTATTTTTGAATCATATTTTTTGAAAAAAATTATATCGCCATTTATAAGTTTTTTTAAAGAAATGGTACAAATCACTCTTGGAAACAACGTAGATAAAACTTAGATTAAGTAAAAGTTTGAAAATCACGAAAACTATCTTTGTATAATTTTGTATCTAAATCAAGTCAAACCATTGTCCTACCATGTAACAGCTGAAAATTCCGAAGCTACATGTGAGCATGACTCACATGTAGCTTCGGAATTTTCAGCTGTTCGACACTAGTATACCATCAGAGAGGTCTTAAACAGATTTTTTAGTTTTTCAGTATAAAAGTTGCCTGGAAGAGATCGCTTTGAGCGATAAGGCCGCCCTTTGTAGCACTAAGACTTAAGCTTTGTTTTTATTGAATGTTATTTGAAAGTGGTGTTTACAGTAAATAATTTATCTATCTATAAAATTGCAAGTTTGAATAATTTTTAACAGTTGTAACTTTGAATGACCACAATTTTTAAGGGTGAAATGTTACAATCATTTTTAATTATTAGATGAAGACAACATCCATGATCAGATATCCAAAGGTATATTGTTAGCTATAAGAATGATACTTTTTGATTTAATCAAAACAATTTCAACATAGCATAACTCCGCAGCCAGGGGTCGGATGCAAAGCAAACAAAAGCCACCAGGTAGGAAGAAGACTACTCAAGCACCCATACATTAAACTGACCCAGGATTTCATATTTTGCCATGTTGCGAGATAGAACATGTACTTAGTTATATATTATCTCCTCATTGGTAGCTGATGAACGTGAAACGATCAAGGAACAGAAATTATTTAGAGAAGATTATTTGAAGCCATCTAAGGGTCACATTAGACAGTGTCAAAAGATAAAACTTAAACCCCTTCATTCCAAAACGAGGTATAAGGATAGTCCGAGATGTAGATTTAAACCTAAGATTTAGTCACAGATTTACTTGTGAACTATAGTCTAAACAAAAATCTGTGACAAATCTTAGGTTTAAATCTACATCTCGGACTATCCTTAAACCTCGTTTTGGAATAAGGGGGAAAGAAGACATCCATCTAGATAAACTATTGCATTTAGACCATAGCACTGAACCATCACATTTATATATTTTAAATATTTACTTTGTCTAGCCACCATAACACAAGTCTAGTTGCTTAGTTTAAAGCTAGCTGGCACTGAATCTTTTAATATTTATTTATTCATTGGAATGGTTTGACCATATTGGTTGAATGGTTTCATATATTTGTCATTGCATTGCTCTGTACCCTGACGGCTTAGAGTAATGTCTGAAGACCAAATTATTGATAATAATGATGTTTTCTATACAAATAAATGGGATTGTAATTTTAGACAATCGTATGGCCCTTATTAATTTTTTAAGCTCGTCTAGCACCACCCAGGGGACACAGGCAGAGTTATGGTTCGGTAACTCCTACAGATGTGAGCTTAAGACCGATGAGATTGTAGTTCAAAGAAGCCATGAAGACTAACACTTGTCAAACTAGATTGTTTTTTAAAGTGACATAGGAAAAATAAGTAACTGAAAACACTTTCATAAAACCGAATGCCCCTGGTGAAATTTTAATCCACGAGCACCTCTTTGTTAAAGCTGGGGAGTTTTAACACTTAGAGGTGCTCTAAACCACTGAGCTGTGAGCTACATGCTCATTGAGCTATTCTGAGTGCAATTTTAAAGTGTTCCCAATATTCTAACAATTGTCGTCTCCAGCCCGTATCCCTAAACTGTCAGATAGCAGATATTGGTTCAATACCAAAAGCATCAGTAACAAGTCAATAAAATTGAGGCCTTTGAATGTGGTGCAATTTTGATCAGACAAAATTTAAAGTCTGTATCTTACGGAACCGAGGAAAAGCAGGTAAATGTGACTAAATGGTTTTTTGACATAACTTAAACGATGAAAACAATATTCTGCCTTCCTACTCTAAACCTGTTCATACAACAAGTGGCAGTTCAGCTACTATCCACTTCCAAGCTATGGTTGGAAACGAAGAAAACAATATGAGAGCATAGGTTTAACCTCGAGGATACCATCAAACACAAGAAAGAAATTCGAAACTGAAAAGTTTTGATGGAATAATGGATTTTTTTTTGTGTGCAAGATATTAGAAATATCTGCATTTCAAAATGGTTTATACACCAGAAATATTGCTAAATCCCAAAGATATTTCAAACCGTGGGATAGGCGAAAAAATAATTCACACATAATTTTAAGAAAATTGTTAAAAGTCAATAAAAATTGAAGAGATTCATTAGCAAAAGTATAGTTTTTTAATTTGTCTGACAAATAACTTGTTAAATTGAATTTATAAACAATTTACTCATATTAGTTTTTATTGGGGTGTAATGCCAGTTAGTCACTTGAATGTAAAATAACTAATAGACTTAATTATAAAAAACTATAAATTAAAAAAAAATTGGTATGGGATATTTTGTGAAGTTAATTTAGAGTTGTTTTGTAAAGCTGATTTCACATTTCTTTGCATTGTGAGGATTGCCAAAAAGTTGTTTTTATACTTGTAAGAATGTTGGTAGTATATTAATTACATAGTGGAAATGGGAATGATTTTAGTGAAAATTTAGAAAGGTATAATAATTTACTTTTTACTAAACCTTTTGAGAGAAAATTTCAAAGGAGTAAATCTAAACAAAAAGACAGTACAAATATAAGAAATGATTCACTTACCGTTGAATTTCTATATGGACTTCCTTGAGGATTATACGGTGGCATGGGCCGTGGAGGTGGCCATCCAGGTCCAGGCCCGTATCCACCGGGTGGTTGATCATAACTATTAGGATAACGGTGAGGTGGCGCGCCGCTTGACTGCAGCAGCGAGTTGAGAGTGGGCGTGGGCCCGGGTGCTTGGGACACCTGCCCCGCGAAGAATCGTGGCTGCTGCGGGCCCGGCGGCCGCGGTTTACCGGGAAACCCCGGGCGCGGCGCGTAGTAAGGATCCGCTCCCTCTGGGTATCTATACTGGCCGTACTGGTCGGGCCCCGGTCTCTCCGGGCCTCGGTCGTGGCCGGGCGGCTCGCCGTCGCGAGCTTGTCCCGGTTCGCCCGACATCGGCGATTTGCTCTTTGTGTTTAACGCGCCATCGGGCGGAACGCGCCCGACAGCTTTGTCGGTGCCGTTTTGCAACAAAGCGTTCCTTGATTCACTGAGCTGCTCGGTTGAATTCTGCTCTATATTAGCTTCGCTACGCTGAGATTCAGCCTGCGTCGCAGCCATGTTCGGCTGACAACGGCCGTCCCTGCTTACTCGCAACAGCGATCGACCGGCTCGCTTACGTTACATCGAAATCGGGCGTCGGATTGCAAAACCGCGACGCGGACACATCCATCACTAACAAAAGATTAACCAGACACAAATTGTAAACGCGAAACTGACGATATATCGTTCACTGAAGCACACACATCGATCACATATCTACTCCATTGGCGTAAACGAGGTTAGGGAAAAGGTTACATAGCTAGCAAGCGCTTTTGTCATGTTTAGGCGAATTACCATATCACTATCACGTATAAACACTGATCTCAAGTTCACCAAGAGTATAACACACATCCAAGCAAGATTTCCAACTAAATATTTAGACACAGAACAACGGATTCACGAATCTTCCGAAATTATTGGCGTCCGCCATTACGGACTATATTCTGCAGAGCTTGACTCGACGCTTTTGCCTATGTTCACACTAGTAACAAAAAATATTTTTTTGTTTATTAAAAATATTTGCCAACTATGACTTTACTGCATTTATTTACTAAAAAAATAGTGCTATTTAGTTAATTAGATTTAGTTTATCAGTAGTGTCATAGAGAAAAAGGGTATTGATAAGTGAATGTTTACATTTTCGTAAACCATCGCGACCACGTAGTTACCACAGGGTAGCCACCATAGCAAAACGAAAATTTTGCTGGCGCGAAGAAAACACAGCTAACTTCGTTGTAATCATTTGAACGACATGCAAAGTAAAACTGCCGAAAAACTCATAATTTTGATGCAATTATTTTTGTATTGCAATAGATTGTAAATTAAATGCTAAAACTTTACGAGCTTATTACATGAAATTATATTTTTTTAACTGTTTTTAACTTTTAGTAAATAAATTTAATATCCGTTTCCTGTCTGCTTAACCAACATAATAATGACAGATAACGGAGAAACTTTTTTTTTAAATGTCACTTCAGGCAATGGCAAAAGAAAAAAAAGTCATATTTAGTCGATTGTAATTTAAGATCGAAATCGGTAGGTAGGTATTTAGTCTATTTTTGCATAGCTTTAACTTTGGTTTATGGCCGAAGAAAAAAAATAGAGTCGTTGCGTTGGCGGAAATTCTAACTTCCGAAAATTCTCGTTATATTAGGTGCTAATGTATTGTGTGTAAAAAAGACCCTTAAAAATCTAATATCTATTGGAAAAAGATCATTTAAGTTTCTGGAAAATTACCCTATATTACCATAGAGGTAAAGCATTTTACGTACAGTTTTGGGGGATATTTGAAATATTGTGAGAATAACAACACTATCATTTAAGAGCCTGATAGGGCGTTCGTCGCTAAATATAGTGTTGCCACATTTTGGATATTTGAATGTTTTTTTTTATTTAAGTCCTGGGCGTATCTATAGCTACAATTACGCAACCAAAGTGCTATAAGGATGTTTTCAATGTATAATAGTAATTTTAGAACTATTTAATTAGTGGGTCTGCAATTCTGTTGCAAACCAACTCTGAACATAATATGGAACATTTATTCTGGAATTTACCATGTGTGTCATCATTGATAGCCTTAATTATATAGATTAATTTCACGGAAAGACCTATTGAAAAAGGACAGTTGTATTATTAGCGTAGATCCATTTTGCTTTAGAAAAATCCATTGGTGCACGGCCGGCCGGGATTCGTACCCACGACCTTCAGAATGAAAGTCGAGGTATCAACCAATAGGCCAACACCGCTCTTCAGCCGCTGCATACAATAAGACTATTCCACATTACAGTTCAAAAACGATCGGTGCTAATATTCTAAATTGCGTTGATTTAGTAACAAAAGGTGAAATGTGGAACGATGATGTTGGAACCGTTTTGTAACATGTTACCCCAGTTTTGGCGGGAACGAGTTAACAACATGTCGTGCTGCAGTTTTATTTTCATGAAACTTAGTTGTAACCCGAGTTGAATTGTATAATTCTGGTGGAATGTTATTCAATTTAGTTCTGTGAAAGTGCACAAGTGTAGTGAAGGTAAAAATCAGTGTCAAACATGAAGTTTTCTCGTTGCCTCCAAATCTCTCATTAAGGTTATGGTAAACTTGCCACCGCTTTACCATAGCCCCTGACTTGACGAACTATGACGACTTTGACTGTTTTGAAACACTTTAGGCCCGATTTATGAAAAATCGGGTCATAATTTGATGCAAAATATAACTTGACACTGGCTAAATGCACAAGCCGTACGAAGCCATAATTAATAGAAAAAAAAACATGTTACCCGTTATTTGTGCCCTAACGTATTATTACCTTCATACCATATGGTCGAAGTTCATACCTCATTTAGTAGCTTTATTTCAATTTCAATTACCTTCATACTTAATGTAGCTTCTTTTTTTATTAATTTTCATTCCTAATTTCTGAGGGTTTTTTGATACATACTCTTTAGGTAAAAAAACCAGCCAAGTGCGAGTCGGACTCGCGCACGAAGGGTTCCGTACCATAAAAAACCCAAAAAAAAAGTTGTATGTCAGACGATGCTATATAGGTTAAGTCTTTTGCCTGCCCTTTTGGGAGTATAATTAATAAATAACCTAAAACTCTTTATAACATAATAAAAAAATATTTAGGTGCTTTTTTCTGTTTTCAGTATTTGTTGTTATAGCGGCAACAGAAATACATCATCTGTGAAAATTTTAACTTGCTTTATGACAGCCTGGTGACAGACGGACGGACAGCGAAGTCTTGGTAAAAGGGGCTCGTTTTACCCTTTGGCTACGGAACCCTAAAAAAAACGACTTGGAACAAGTCTTATGACCAACATCTGTGATACACAAAGTAAAACACTATAATACTATTTTTAAAATTGATTTATTCCATGTCATTACAAGATTAAATTTTGTTAATTTGGATGCAAAAATATTGTTATCTTCTTCACTTAGAACTGTATTAAAACGATCAACGATCAAATAATAAATTATTCATTTAGTTAATCGTTATATTAATTTTATTTTAAAAATTATTATACGAACACTTGATTCTATTGGTAATTGCTTTGCGTTATTTAATGCAATCAGGCAACAAAAATGCAAGCCCACCGTAAAGATTTAGATCTTTATTCATAAACTGTTATAATTATGATGAATAAAATTGCTAATATTACATTTATTAATAAGTTTATTTTAGTTATTATCTATTATTTAAGATTAAAGTCTTTCAACTCAAGCAGGACTTAAATCTGTGTTAAGTTGAAAAACATAATAATAGCAATTTTAGTACACTACGGTGGGCCTTGAGGGGCAAATAACCTGACGCCATTTTGTGACGTCACTAACTAACTTCACTCTGCTTGTATTGCACCAAATCAAACTGTAATGAAGTTAGTCACAGTTTTATTATTGAACATAAATCGTAAACAATTATAAGAATGCAAGTGAAATATTAACGTTCAATCAAAATATATAATATAAATTATTACTTTACATATCACATGAAATATGCTTACAAATATTATTACTTGAGCGAAATACTAAAATATAAATGCCAAATATTTCAAAACATAATGGGGTTGGCAACTCTTAAAGTGGCGCTAGTATATATAGTTCCCAAAACATTGTGATAAACGCGAAAAACTTTTAGAAAATGACACGCTGTATTGTATCAAAACTTTTAGAAATTGCATTTGCAGATGGATAAGAATACAATATTAAAAATATTTAAATAAACCAAATAACTGTTTGGTTCTTAAAATTATTGTCTGAGGGCCTTTTAAAACAAACTGTGACAAAAGGTGAAAATTATTAATGAATTCCAAATGCGAACCTTTTTTTAAAATTATGTCTTTGCACAGCTAGTGCTCAAAACAGTCAGTCATAGTTCGTGAAGTCAGGGGCCATAGTAAAGCGTTGGCTAATTTACTACAACCTTCTACGAGATTTTGGAGGCAACGAGAAAAGTCCATCTTCAACACTGACTTTCACTACACTGCACTTTCCCTAAACGACATTTCACCAGAATTACAAAATTAACTCTGTCAACACTACGTTTCATGTAAATAAATCTGCAGCACATGTTGTTGGCTCCCAAAAACTCTCGCAGAATATTTTTTTACTTTATTCAGTCAGGTCTGTGACCGAAAATTATTGACCTACCTTCGCAAAAACATTTTAAATGACAGCACAATGGCAATGGAACTAGCTACGTTAGCACCATCTAAGTTTAAAATTTGTCCGGCCAACCCATTCCAAACTGCATTAACACTACAGTAATCATAAAAAAATCTATAAAAAAATTTACATCTAAATTAGTTATGGCATAAAATTATATAATTTTTAAATAAACTACGAATCTCAATAACCTAATTTAAGTACAGAAATCACTATACAGGGTTATCGGAAATTTATTGACATCATTTCAGGGGTTTATTCTAAGTTAATGTGTGAGCGAAAGACTTTCTAAAAGTCATATCTTTTCCTCTATTAGAATGTCAATGAATTTTCAATAACCTTGTGCTAAAAAAAACAATGTGATGGACAGATCTCAGAAAAAATATTACATTAATTTCAAACAAATATATTGTGCTAAACATTGACAGCAGACAAAACGAGAACCTACTAATTTTGATGTTGGTTAAATTAATAATTTATTGAATTTGATTATAAGTTTAGCAGTTGCATTTAAACGACTCGACGGTTTTGGTCCTTCGAGCGAGATGATAGTTTTTTTAACATCAAATAACTGGCAAATTTCAGTTTATGAGGTTTTGTTACATGGCATTTGTTGTTTGTATTAATATCCTCTGTACATTGTCATAGATTTGAAAGGTGGCAGTGCAAAAGCAAAGATTGAGGCAAGTTGTTTTTACATATTATGATAAGTCAGCGTTTGACCACTATCACACCTGCCTGATGGTAGTAGACGATGCGGTCTAAGATGTAGCACACTTTCCAAGAAAATACCTGTTCACTCGCGACCTAAAGCATTATATAAAATTACTTATAAGTACATCGTAGAACAGCAAAATTAAAAAAATGTCCGAAGCTCAAAGACCAAAACGTCGCTTAGATACAAATGCTATATAATCAGGAATGTTGAACTACCGATATGCCACTATGTTTTATACTTTCCGTATTTAATACTGTTACAAGTCTAATGTTGTTCAGGCCAGAATACATCAGGTCGGTCTTGAAAGCCAGGGTACCAATGTGAAGCATCTCTACCAAGTAACACAATTACTTTCAATTGACAACTTTTCAGTGAGTATTAAAAAAAGTTGTTTATTATAAACCTCTTACAAAACAATCGATGACGTCACAGCTCTTACTTTAAAGGCTTACTGCAAGGTTTGGAGTAATATTGCATTGTAAAAGCAACATTAACATCTTGGTATTAGAACTTAATTTAACGTTTGCAATGAAACTACAAAGGCATGGGTCTTCTTGTTTGACCAATTGCTTTACGTAAAACTTGATCTAAGTACTTGAAATTGTTTGAGCTTGAATTAAAAGATAATTGAACCCCACTTTTATGCAGTTTAAAAAAAAACTTCTTTCAGATGTCTCTATAGGTGGCCGCAGCATCTTTACATCCAAGAACGTAAAAAAAAACTAAAAGATGTCTATGACCAGTAATAATCGATAAAGTTTGTCGAGGCTGTATGGGCCCACTCAGCAGTCCTAGCCTTCCCTGACCGGGTTAAAAAAAAATGTCTTGACCAGAGACAATGGTGGCTATCCGAACTAGCTTAACAAAAATAAGCTTATTGAGTATCCCTCATTAGTTTAGAAAGTAACTGTGCTATTTGATAATAGTGTTAATTGGCCTGTTACGACCCAGTCCATAAGGCCATTATATACAATAAGGCATGTCGACACCAGCTCCAAGCCAGTGTTAAAGTGTCTACAATCAAGAACTGCCAAACTCGTTCATCCATGCTAAGTATTTCTGTATGTCACCTTTGGACACAGATTTGTTACATTTCAATAGTGCCTCGATGAAGTCTTGTTTGGTGACTGGCAGATCGAGTTCTTCTTTAGCTAGCTGTTTGATTTGTTCGGGCTTCAGGCCGGCGATCTTGCGGCGCATCGACATCATTGATGCGTCCCTGTTAAAAAAACGTAATAATATTAATACAAAGGGACTTGATATAGAAAGCGCTCCAGATCCGCGCCCAGAAGGCTGTGAAGATTAATGTATGGAGCTCAGCGGCGACGTCATGTATATTTCTTTCTTTAGGCGCTATACATTTTAAGATGTCTAGAGCAATAACTCTTGTTTAATAAAACCTAGGTTTTGCTACACATGCCTTTGAGATTTACTTTTTGGAACGGTTAGACGGAAAAAATTAGGACCAAAAGTTGTAACGACACTTTTTGATTTTATTACAATTCCTTCACTAATTAATCGAAAGAAACTTCGTTCCATCCGGGTGTCCCTTGACACCTCTCAAGTTATTTTTTTTAGCTTTTTGGAGAATCAGCGATTGGTTACTCTAACCAGGACCATACAAATTTCCCTCGTAAGTAAGAATGAATTGTAAGAAACAACCACAGGAACAATCGTATAAATGAAAGTGTAGGAGCAATTATAATATTTCCATACCTGCAGACATTAGTGATATCAGCTCCGGAGTATCCGTCAAGTTTCTTAGCGATGGACCTGAGATCGACTTCAGGATCAACCTTGACCTCCTTCAGGTTGATGGCAAGCAGCGCCTCGCGGCCTTCCTGCGTCGGTAGAGGGATGTATATGCGCTTCTCGAGCCGACGCCGTAGGGCTTCGTCGATGTCCCAGGGGAAATTTGTAGCTGCTAGAACCATTACTATCTGGAAAGATTGTACAAAATGGTGTAAAAGAAAGTTAGAGCGAAAGTAATGCCACAATATAATGCAATACTATCGATAGTTTCGACAGTATTGTACATAAAAAGTAACCAATTTATCGGCTGTAGCGATTGCTCTGTTTATTGCAGAACATTATTTTTAATTATGATCAGTCGGCGTTTGTCCACTATCACACCTGCTTGATAGCAGGTGACGCTGCGGTCTAAGATGCAGCACGCTTTTCTAGAAAAGCTCGCGGCTTGAAGACCCCCAATTATAGTACACTGATTCCATTCCCTTGCGGTACGAATAAAGAATGACCATGCAAAACGCTTTATAAAACAATTAGCAGCGCTCCGCGGTTTCACCCCCGTAACTCCTGATCCCGTGGGAATTTCGGGATAAAAAGTAGCCTATAGCCTTCCTCGATAAATGGACTATCCAACACAAAAAGATTTTTTCAATTCGAACCAGTAGTTCCTGAGATTAGCGCGTTCAAACAAACAAACAAACTCTTCAGCTTTATAATATTATTAGTATAGATTAATACTGTCGATTGTGTTGATTGGTATCAATAACTATGCAATACTATCGATATAATATCAATACTATACAATCGATATAATATCGATAGTATTGCATAGGATACGCACCATGCTATCGATTTTTAATGAACAATCGATAGTTGACTATCGATCGGCAACATTATAATCTAAAACATTTAGTTACCTTCTGCGGTTCATCAGATACGGAGCCGAGTCCGTCCATCTGAACGAGCAGCTCCGACTTGACACGTCTCGATGCCTCGTGCTCGCTGTCCGAACCGCGACGAGAACATAACGAGTCTATCTCGTCTATAAATATTGTACTTGGCGCGTAGAAACGTGCCTGGAACATATACAAAGATTCATTATTTTATTGCAATATGGAATACAGTGGAGGAATACAATGAGTTCAACCTTCTGAAGTAAAAGGAAACAATCGCCAATCTAACCCGAAAATGAAAGGCAAATTTTGGCAGCGATTTCCAAATATTCGGTTTATTTTACTCCCCAACTACGGCAAAAGGAGGGTTATGTTTTTGACCGCGATGTATGTATGTATGTTTGTCTATGCCCTCATAATGATTTTTACTTTTATTCATGTCTAATTTTATGAGCTTGAAAACTATGTATGTACAAATTATTAAATTTATTAAAATTTTGGGCTGGTTTGAGAAAATGGAAAAGGGATTAAATTTAAATTATTTTAATATGGGATAAAAGTATACAATTCAAAGTCCTGATAGCTACACAGTTTTTGAACTAAAGGACGGATCGGCCTAAAATTTATTCCAAACATAAAATAGATAGCTATTACGACGAAGGCAAAGTAGGCATCCGCTAAGAACGGATTCTGAAAAATTTAACTCCGACGCGGGCGAACGCCGCAGGTAAAAGCTATTAGCATCATAAACGACTCACCATTTCAAATAACAATCGGACTAGTTTCTCAGATTCTCCTCTATATTTCGATGTGAGTGTACTAGATGATACGTTGAAGAAAGTGGTCCCGCATTCGGTGGCCACTGCCTTGGCTAGCATCGTCTTGCCGGTACCAGGGGGGCCTACCATCAGTACACCTTTCCACGGTCGACGGATACCCTAGAATTTATAAAAATATATGTGAGATTGTTACATCCTTTTAAATATAAAATTCGCGTGTTAGTTGCCAAACTTCACCTAAACGGCTGAAGCGATTTGTATGAATTTTTTTGTGTATTCGTTAGGTCTGAGAATCGAACAATATGAATTTCTTAATTTTTTCCTTTATTATCTTTTATTTTTTTATACGACAAAAGAACTTTAGTTCTTTATAGTTGTTACGCTCAAAGAATGAAGAAAAAACAGCTTACAACGCATTGTGGTGTCTCAAAAATTCACGGCTAAAAAGTATTGTTGTTGAGAATGATTGTTGTTTGGGATTATTATTGTAATTTGAATTCAGTTTTGGCCTAGTGTTAGATACCTCGACTTTCATTTCGAAGGTTGTTGGTTCGAATCCCGTGCATCAATATTTTTTGTAAGAAAAATGTATGTGTGCTAATTGACATTGCTCTTACGGTGAAGGAAAACATCGTGATGAAACCCGCGGCTTAGTTGGCTCGAAATGTATTGACGAGTTATTTTTTCTGAACACGGTCTACTAAGCTGGGAGGGTAGTATAGGTACTGGGCAAACCTACTCCATCCTCACGCAAAGAGGACCCAATTAAAAAGGGTATACAAGTAAAATGTAACTTACTTTAAAGAAGTCTGGCATCCACATTGGTAAGACGACAGCTTCTTCTAATAAACGCTTCGCTTCCGCTAAATCTGCTATATCATCCCATCTAATGTTTGGATTCTTTTGTACTATATCCCTTTCTGAAAATAAAGAAACATAAGTATAAGTGTTTTAATTGAATTTCGTATAGATAATCACTAAATAAAATCCGCATATGAGCGTAACACATACTTGCTGTTTTTTATGGGCTAGGATTTGTGTACCGGTAAATTGTTTACCGGTTTAAATATAACTCGCGGCTCTAAATACGGCTTGGACCAAGAACGAAATTCAGACGGCTAAATCATAACCTATATTCGATAACCGCGACTTATGTTGCATGAAATAGAACGGATAAATTCCATTCAATACCGGTATTTCAACTTAAACCCTTAAGGTGAAAGGGTACCGTCACTCTCTCCATACAAACGTAGCCGACTGTTTCCTCCCTGGATAATGACACTAGCACAAATAGTGTTGTGCCATAAAACCTATAACTGCCATGACTATGCACCTACGTTTGGTTATTTCATTTTCTAATTATCATAGAAATTAAGACCTAAAAAACAAAAACAAAACATAGGGGCATGGTCATGGCAGTTATAAGTTTAATGCAACAAAAATATTTGCTCTATTGTCGTTATAAAGGGAGGAAACAGTCGACTACGTTTGTATGGAGAGAGCCACCGGTGTTTCCTCTTAATACTTAGTCCTTAGAGTTAACCGTAAAAATAGGAGTTTCGAAAGAACGAAACCGAAACGAATGGGTTTTTATGTATTCGCTCCTATTTTGGTTATTTTAACGAGATCAAGTGTCGATCAAGTCGTGATTTTTGGTGCATCACTAGAACAACGCTATAATTTTTTGATAAATAAATTCAGTAAACAATGGAATTATGCCCACACCTAGTTTTAAAAGCAATTATCTAAATATTTATGTCATGAAAAATGAATTTAGATAAGATATGAAAACAATTCAGATGCTAGCAAAATATTTAATGTTTTACTAATCTCAAGTTAGAAATGACCTCGTGCACGATAAAACTACGGGAAAAACGAATAATTACGCATTTCAATTGATTAATAGAAATATTTCAATGATAAAATGGGAATTAGTGATAGTTTGAATGATAAAATCTCCTTTTAAGACCATGTGTTCGCAAATCGACCTTTGTGTTAAGCAACTTTAAGTAATCAAATACTATTTTTTTGTTATTTGGATATAAGTAGATATTGTAGTTTAAAAACCATATTTTTGTTTATTTCGGTTGAAAACATGATATGAACAACTTTGTTCGATAAAAAAAATGTTAGAAAACAGAGAATTTTTAGATCGTTTATCGGTTTTTATTCAAAAATAGTTAACGTATGTTTCTAAAAATTGAATCAAATGATAGGTTTTGACCTCTAGGAACTATATTTTTGGATAATAATGCTAAAATGTACAAAATGTTTTGCAAATCGATCAAATATAACAGTTAGCACGCGTCAGTTCCTCGCAGTCGGCCTCCGGGCCTCGTCGAGGTAAGACCTATGCCACTTTTGCCGGCTCGCTGCGTTCGAGCGAACCCCACGCGGAAGCTTGCATTTGCAGGGATGACAAACTTTTTTCCGCAAATAATAATTTACAAACTTATGTGCCCGCAAATAATATATACTAATATTATAAAGAGGTAAGGTTAGTAACAAGTTTGTACATTGTATTGTTGCTCCAGTCTAAGCAGCTAGGCTTGTGTTATGGTGACTAGACGCGATTGAGTGAGCGCAAATAATCTATACTAATATTATAAAGAGGTAAGGTTAATAACAAGTTTGTATATTGTATTGTTGCTCCAGTCTAAGCAGCTAGGCTTGTGTTATGGTGACTAGACGCGATTGAGTGAGCGCAAATAATCTATACTAATATTATAAAGAGGTAAGGTTAGTAACAAGTTTGTATATTGTATTGTTGCTCCAGTCTAAGCAGCTAGGCTTGTGTTATGGTGACTAGACGCGATTGAGTGAGCGCAAATAATCTATACTAATATTATAAAGAGGTAAGGTTAGTAACAAGTTTGTATATTGTATTATTGCTCCAGTCTAAGCAGCTAGGCTTGTGTTATGGTGACTAGACGCGATTGACTGAGCGCAAATAATCTATACTAATATTATAAAGAGGTAAGGTTAGTAACAAGTTTGTATATTGTATTATTGCTCCAGTCTAAGCAGCTAGGCTTGTGTTATGGTGACTAGACGCGATTGAGTGAGCGCAAATAATCTATACTAATATTATAAAGAGGTAAGGTTAGTAACAAGTTTGTATATTGTATTGTTGCTCCAGTCTAAGCAGCTAGGCTTGTGTTATGGTGACTAGACGCGATTGAGTGAGCGCAAATAATCTATACTAATATTATAAAGAGGTAAGGTTAGTAACAAGTTTGTATATTGTATTATTGCTCCAGTCTAAGCAGCTAGGCTTGTGTTATGGTGACTAGACACGATTGACTGAGCGCAAATAATCTATACTAATATTATAAAGAGGTAAGGTTAGTAACAAGTTTGTATATTGTATTGTTGCTCCAGTCTAAGCAGCTAGGCTTGTGTTATGGTGACTAGACGCGATTGAGTGAGCGCAAATAATCTATACTAATATTATAAAGAGGTAAGGTTAGTAACAAGTTTGTATATTGTATTGTTGCTCCAGTCTAAGCAGCTAGGCTTGTGTTATGGTGACTAGACGCGATTGAGTGAGCGCAAATAATCTATACTAATATTATAAAGAGGTAAGGTTAGTAACAAGTTTGTATATTGTATTATTGCTCCAGTCTAAGCAGCTAGGCTTGTGTTATGATGACTAGACGCGATTGACTGAGCGCAAATAATCTATACTAATATTATAAAGAGGTAAGGTTAGTAACAAGTTTGTATATTGTATTATTGCTCCAGTCTAAGCAGCTAGGCTTGTGTTATGGTGACTAGACGCGATTGAGTGAGCGCAAATAATCTATACTAATATTATAAAGAGGTAAGGTTAGTAACAAGTTTGTATATTGTATTGTTGCTCCAGTCTAAGCAGCTAGGCTTGTGTTATGGTGACTAGACGCGATTGACTGAGCGCAAATAATCTATACTAATATTATAAAGAGGTAAGGTTAGTAACAAGTTTGTATATTGTATTATTGCTCCAGTCTAAGCAGCTAGGCTTGTGTTATGGTGACTAGACGCGATTGAGTGAGCGCAAATAATCTATACTAATATTATAAAGAGGTAAGGTTAGTAACAAGTTTGTATATTGTATTGTTGCTCCAGTCTAAGCAGCTAGGCTTGTGTTATGGTGACTAGACGCGATTGACTGAGCGCAAATAATCTATACTAATATTATAAAGAGGTAAGGTTAGTAACAAGTTTGTATATTGTATTATTGCTCCAGTCTAAGCAGCTAGGCTTGTGTTATGGTGACTAGACGCGATTGACTGAGCGCAAATAATCTATACTAATATTATAAAGAGGTAAGGTTAGTAACAAGTTTGTATATTGTATTATTGCTCCAGTCTAAGCAGCTAGGCTTGTGTTATGGTGACTAGACGCGATTGAGTGAGCGCAAATAATCTATACTAATATTATAAAGAGGTAAGGTTAGTAACAAGTTTGTTTATTGTATTGTTGCTCCAGTTTCACGGTTTTGTAATGCGTAACATGTTTTTCTCGGCTAGGTCCCCGCGTCAACCCGCGATAGGGAACTTCGTTCCAATAAAAATATTAGGTACATTATTACAGCTACACATTAGTTTTATTATTTTATATATCGAGCCCAATTAGATAACGAAAACCTACTGTTGACACCTACCTACACTGTGGCGTGCCCACTGTTTACACCTACACTGTGGCGTAGCTTGATCGCGTACGCGAGTCGTTGCGCGCGGCTCACTTTCACGCTACTTCTTTGTGCGCGGAGGCTGAGGTAATGTTAAAATACCTACACACGGTACTGGAAGAGGGCCTTAATCACTGATTAATGAAACATCAAAGAAAATTAGAACACAAATCGATTACTAATTGTTGTATCTTGTTTTTTACTTAGATTAGACTCAAAACATACTTTATACTTTATTCCAAAACGAGGTTTAAGGATAGTCCGAAATGTGGATAGATTATATAGGAATAGTGTTTAGACTATAGTTCACGAGGAAATCTGTGTCTAAATCTAAGGTTTTAAATCCACATCTCAGACTCTTCTTAAACCTCGTTTTGGAATAAAGTATGTATGCAACCAAACTTAGTCCCCAGTTTGGTTGCAAATTATTTTAAAATTCAAGGAAAAGGTACTACTAGCAGTCCTCCACTGGAACGCATATTCGCAATGTCAGTTTTAAGTTTCAATGACTTGAAGACCCCCAAATTATTCAAGTCTGAAAAGACAGACGCAGGAAACTGATTCCATTCCCTCGCGATGTGAAATAAAGAAAAACGAAGTTAAACGTCTATTGCGGATATCAGAGGATCTAAATTTAAGTAAAATTAAGTAGTTCGATCGAATGTACTTAGTTTCGAGAGTCATGTGTTCGATTAATCGAAAGTGATTGTTCACATGGGATTTATTGCGAAACAACTTTTTGTCGTCAAACGCTGCTTCGACTGAACGGCTCACCAGACATTAATGAGCCGAATATCTGTTATACCGGCAAATGATAACCTCTGATGGAAAGTAAAAAAGGTATGCGCAGAACTCAATTTTCATGTAAATATCGAGTTCTGCGCATACGCCTTCCACTTACCGCGGAGCTCATCATTCGCCGCACAGGGTATACTTGTGTTCTCTGCGAGAAGGCAGCTTAGTCTTATCTTCTTTCAAGGCTCCTAATTTTTATTGTGTTTTTTGTTATTTCATATTTACGTATTTGTTTATCAGTTTTAGTATTGTCTCTATATTTATATTGAATGTAAGTACCTATATTTTAATTCTTGGTTTTTGCTTGCTTGTTTTGTATCTATACCTATTCTATCTTCTACTCGTGAGAACCTATAATTGGCTTTATGTTTCTTGTTTTGTTTCTTATTATTTTTGTAAAGCTGTTAGTTTTCCAAATAAATAAATTATAACTTACCGAGCATGTCAACCAAGTCACTGTCAGCGGCGGATGGCGGCTCGAACCTCTTGTCGTCGTCTTTGTGCTTCTCGTCGTCCGTATCGCCGTTATTGTTATCCTTGTCCTGTTTGTCTGGTGCCTTACTGTGTTCCTTGTTCGATGTATCTTTTGATTTTGCTAAACAAAATTGTAAAAATGTCATATTTTCTTGAGTTTTTGGAGGTACGAGATGGTATGTATGGTCGGAGTCTAAATAGTGGAGCCCCAAAACAGCAAATCTTAGAATATTTTCAACTCAAGCAAGATTCTAAGGTCTTGCTCGAGTTCAAGTTTAAAGTATTTCAAAATTTTTAAATTTGATTATAATAATAACATTCCAATAATTAAATTTAATAACCCTACGGTGGGTCTGTAAAGTAAAGATCTTCCAATATATTATTAAAATAAAAACATTCCAATAATTGTAATTTTAGAACTTTG
The DNA here is from genome assembly GCA_951213275.1 of Idaea straminata. Taxonomy (NCBI): domain Eukaryota; kingdom Metazoa; phylum Arthropoda; class Insecta; order Lepidoptera; family Geometridae; genus Idaea; species Idaea straminata. The sequence goes on from OX577862.1 coordinate 5,060,743, forward strand.
CGGTGGGTCTGGAATTCTGACTCCGACCGTACTTCTAAAGTGAAGATCTTCCACCGGGCAGGTGTTATACTATACCCGGTAGGTTGCGGCCCAATGATGTTTCTTTGGTAATTATGAGCTTAATTAGTTGGAAAAAAATATATATTTATAAAAGTTCTGACTGAACGATATATCAACGCACAGCTAAAATTTGGCATAGGTAAGGTCGAACTAGTATAACTTACTCATCTGCCATTGACGGATTTTGGAAAATATAATTCCTACGCAGACGAAATAGCAAAGAAATGCAAGTATGTCGTTATAAAATAATAATGTGATAGTATCTTATCGCGGGAAGTCGTTGGACGCAGAGAGCATGCGAGCTATCGCTCTGGAAGTCTTTGGCGGAGGCCTATGTTCAGCAGTGGATGTCCTGTGGCTAATATGATGAGAGTATCTTACCACTAGAGCTATCGCTCTGGAAGTCTTTGGCGGAGGCCTATGTTCAGTAGTGGATGTCCTGTGGCTGATATGATGAGAGTATCTTTACCACTAGAGCTATCGCTCTGGAAGTCTTTGGCGGAGGCCTATGTTCAGTAGTGGATGTCCTGTGGCTGATATGATGAGAGTATCTTACCACTAGAGCTATCGCTCTGGAAGTCTTTGGCGGAGGCCTATGTTCAGCAGTGGATGTCCTGTGGCTGATATGATGAGAGTATCTTACCACTAGAGCTATCGCTCTGGAAGTCTTTGGCGGAGGCCTATGTTCAGCAATGTCCTGTGGCTGATATGATGAGAGTATCTTACCACTAGAGCTATCGCTCTGGAAGTCTTAGGTGGAGGCCTATGTTCAGCAATGTCCTGTGGCTGATATGATGAGAGTATCTTACCACTAGAGCTTTCGCTCTGGAAGTCTTTGGCGGAGGCCTATGTTCAGCAGTGGATGTCCTGTGGCTGATATGATGAGAGTATCTTACCACTATGGGCTTTAGTTGCTGCTAATTTAGGGTTCCTAACGTCTGACGGTCTTCGTTGTGATGTGGTCGCGTGTCTCTGCGCTGGCGCTGATTTCTTTATGTCGTTGCGTGCGTTCCGGGGCGCGTTCCGAGCTGATTTCATTACCGGTGGGTTCCTGAAACCGATGACATACGATATAGACATGATATAGACATTACGAATGATAAACGAAGGGTGTTGTAGTTTGACCCTTATGTCTGTCTGTGGCATCGTTGTTCCGAATCATCATCTGTTTTAAAGCCCGACGATATAGACATTATGATCTATGAATGATAAACGAGGGGTGTTGTAGTTTGACCCTTATGTCTGTCTGTGGACGTGGCATCGTTGTTCCGAATCATCTGTTTTTCATCTGAAAGCCTGACTCCAGACTCAAGTCATGACTTGTCGTGGCTAAGAAGCGAACAGGGGATGACAAAAAAATATGTTAAAAATTAAATTAAGTATAATTTATTAAAAACAGTTACGTAGGTACTTCATTTGAAATTGTCTAAATCTACTCTAAAACTAAAATAAGTGGGTAGGTAGGTATTTATTTCTTTTTATTTATTTATTTATCTATCAGAAAAACTACATCTATCATTACAGGACTCCCCAATGCAATAGTGTAGTTAAAATAAATTTAAATTAATTATAACAAATAATCCATAAAGCTACCTTTTGGAATTCACTCTTCCCGCATGTGAATACGTCAATTTGTTCGGCAACTAAATTTAGTGTGTGTAAAACCCGCGTGATTGGTGATTTTTTGGCTAGGTTGGTCCTACCACGGGGCACCGCGAATAGTGCCGGTTTTCGTGTATGGCGCCGCTTTAGGTACTGTTTCGGAGCATATAGTTTGACCGATTCCAGTATGGTTGGATTACATATGTTACCTCTTAACACCTCTAAAATATAAGATAGTGCATATGTAATGATAGTAAATAAGCGCGCGCTCGCCAACAAACTGCACTTTGCAGTTTAGCGGGAAATTAGTTTGTAAGAAAATGTGTACTTTTTTAGTTAAATAAAAAATAAAAATAAAACTAGGCCGCGGCAGACAAATTTGCGCCAGTTCACTTCAGAAGAGCGCTGTGACTGTGGGGGACCAGCACCATTTCACCTCTTCCAATGACCACTGTGCCCTAACACCTACACGTTAGACGACCTAATTAATGCCATCGATGCTGCCGTAGCTGAGGCGCTTATATTTTGGTCACACAAAATTTAAAGGCTGTATGTTTTCAGATTCATTATCAGATTTTTTTTCTTTTCATGTTATGCATCAATGGCCTCAATTATGTCGTCCAACGTGTAGGTGTTGGGGCACAGTGGTCATTGGAAGTGGTGTGAGATTGTGTTGGTCCCCCACAGTTCCCCACAGAAAATGAATCTTCTGTGAGTAAATTCCTGACTTGATTCTTGTCGTGAATCAATATCTATATAAATAAAAAAAAATTGCACATCGCCATCTAGCCCTTAGCTAAGTAACTAGACTTGTGTAATGGGTGCTAGGCATCGGATATACTACTTATATACTTTTCTTTTGTTATATTATAACCTACAGATATGTTTCAGGTCTGAATTTCTCTTTTTACAATAGTTTATAACTAAGCATTCAATCCGCTGTCTAGTTCCAATAGCTAGGGGCTAGATGGCGTAGTGTGTCTTTTTCCCAAAACAATTGACGACCCAGTTGGCACAATGGTCACACCGGACTGCCAAACACAGGGTCAAGTATTTATGCATAGATATTTGTCTGTGGTCTGGTTGTTTCTATGTATTATAAGTATATACTTACAAAAAGAAAAGTATATAACTAGCATATCCGTTGTCTAGCACTTAGAACACAAGTGTAGTTACTTAGCTTGGGGCTAGATGGCGATGTGTGGAATGTCCTGCAATATTTATTTATAAATGTAAGAAATGTCTCGAACCTGAGTGACTTGTGGTCGACACTGGTAGGCGGGGGCCAGGCGTTTGGGTCTCTATCAGGCGGTGGGGGCCAGACGTCCGGGTCGATCTCGTGTGGAGCTGGGCCCCACATGTCCCGTGTGGGCAGGTCTTCGTAATCTGGTAACAAATTATAATTGGGTAAGAAAACTTCGTATTTTAATAGCCTTTATCAAAATCTAATAAAATGCTTTGACCTGACTGATTGACTGACGGATCAACGCACAGCAGAAACCGCTGATCGTAGAGACCTGAAACTTGGAGCGTGTGTTCTTTGTATGACGTAGACATCCGATAAGAAAGGATTTTCCAAAATTATACCCCTTAGGGGATGAAAAAGGGGGGCAAAGTTTGTACGGGCGTTGTCCCATACAAACTTTGCCCCCCCTTTTCCTTGGTACATTTTCGACTTTTACGCGGACGAAGTTGCGGACAAAAGCCAGTTAGTTAGGTATAAAATTCAAAATCCTGACTGACTGATACATCAACGCACAGCTCAAACCAAATAGACGGATCGGGGCAGAATTTGGCATACATACAGCTGTGGAACGTTTACGTAGGCATCCGCTAAGAAAGGATTTTGAAATATTCAACTCCCATGGGGTTTAAATCACGGAAAAAGGCAAGTTTTCATTATGAAATTGTACACGGTTAATTTTTTGACCAAAATCTCTCTTTCTCATATTTTGAGGAGTTTTTTTAAATAATAAATAAGTCACGTTATCTCACATGATGGTAAGCGATGATGCGGTTAAGATGTAGCATGCTTTCCTAGAAGATACATATACACTCGTGACTTGAAGACCCCCCAAATAAACCTTCGAGGGCCTTCGAGGGACCCGAGTAAAGGTAGAACAAACATATATTACATGAAATATTTAAAAACACACCAATTGGTGTGCGTTTTCGTGCGAAAATGCAATACGTTTTAAAATCAACGCGTTATACATCGAAAGCGCAGAAACAAGTCTCCGCAGACGTTCGTCACAAACAGAAAGTTGTATTTCAAGTTGTCTGCACTGGTGTAAGGGTCCGGCGACGGATTATTTCACATTTAATTAAAATAGCGAAGCGTAGTGTAACAACTATACTTGGAAACTGGGAACAAGATCTAGTATTTACTGAGAATATTGTAGTTTTTTATAAGGGATGTTAGTTGGTTTGGAAAAAGTGGGTAATCTTGAGACTTTGTAGTTACAAAGTTTGCAGTTGCAAGGCTTGCTTGTTAATCAAGGAACAGAAGTGCAGATCCACCGTAGAGCTTCTAAACAGCTATTATTAGAATGTTTGCAACTCACTCAAGATTCTAAGTTCTTGCTTAAGTTGAAGTTTAAAGTCAACTCATGAATTTATTAAGAGTAACCATTTTTAGAATGAAAACATTCCAAGAATATTGATTTTAGAACAGTGGGTCTGGAATTCTGTTCCCGACTGTACATCAAGACTAGAATGAGTACCAAATATTTATACTTAAATACCTACAAATATTTATTCCATTGTCTGGTAGTCATAACAAAAGCCCTAGTAATAAACTTAGCATAGCTTGGGGCTAGATGACGCTGTTTTTTAGGAAAAAGCATCCTGTGTTTAGATCATAGATCATGTTCTTTGTAGGGACTTCAAAGTACGCTAGTTTTACTGACGCTCATTTTTTATTGTTAGCAAAAATACTGTAGGTAAAGTCGGCAACAGAATTGCAGACCCACCGAAGATAAAATGATTTGCACGACTAATGTCAAAAAAAGAAAAATGTCCAAAAGTTATACAGGCCCAATATAAAAATGTCTAATTATTAAAATGTCCAGTACTAAAAATGTCCAATAGTAAAATGTCAAATAATAAATTTGTCCAATTATAATAATGTGTACTATCACTGGTATATTTTCACAAATTCATGAGTTGAAAGACTTTAAAAATCTCAACTCAAGCAAGACCTTAGAATCTTATTTTAGTGTAAAACATTCTTCAGTTTTGGAGCTCTATGGTGGGTCTTTAATTTTGTTGCCTGATTGTACCTACTCATCATATCAGCCACAGGACATCCACTGCTGAACATAGGCCTCCCCCAAAAAAATCCAGAGCGATCGGTCGCATGCTCTCTGCGTCCAAAGACTTCCCGCGACCTTAATTAAGACCATGTGTTCGCAAATCGACCTTTGTGTTAAGCAACTTTAAGTAATCAAATACTATTTTTTTGTTATTTGGATACAAGTAGATATTGTAGTTTAAAAACCATATTTTTGTTTATTTCGGTTGAAAACATGATATGAACAACTTTGTTCGATAAAAAAAATGTTAGAAAACAGAGAATTTTTAGATCGTTTATCGGTTTTTATTCAAAAATAGTTAACGTATGTTTCTAAAAATTGAATCAAATGATAGGTTTTGACCTCTAGGAACTATATTTTTGGATAATAATGCTAAAATGTACAAAATGTTTTGCAAATCGATCAAATATAACAGTTAGCACGCGTCAGTTCCTCGCAGTCGGCCTCCGGGCCTCGTCGAGGTAAGACCTATGCCACTTTTGCCGGCACGCTGCGTTCGAGCGAACCCCACGCGAAAGCTTGCATTTGCAGGGATGACAAACTTTTTTCCGCAAATAATAATTTACAAACTTATGTGCCCGCAAATAATATATACTAATATTATAAAGAGGTAAGGTTAGTAACAAGTTTGTACATTGTATTGTTGCTCCAGTCTAAGCAGCTAGGCTTGTGTTATGGTGACTAGACGCGATTGAGTGAGCGCAAATAATCTATACTAATATTATAAAGAGGTAAGGTTAGTAACAAGTTTGTACATTGTATTGTTGCTCCAGTTTAAGCAGCTAGGCTTGTGTTATGGTGACTAGACGCGATTGAGTGAGCGCAAATAATCTATACTAATATTATAAAGAGGTAAGGTTAGTAACAAGTTTGTATATTGTATTGTTGCTCCAGTCTAAGCAGCTAGGCTTGTGTTATGGTGACTAGACGCGATTGACTGAGCGCAAATAATCTATACTAATATTATAAAGAGGTAAGGTTAGTAACAAGTTTGTATATTGTATTGTTGCTCCAGTCCAAGCAGCTAGGCTTGTGTTATGGTGACTAGACGCGATTGAGTGAGCGCAAATAATATATACTAATATTATAAAGAGGTAAGGTTAGTAACAAGTTTGTATATTGTATTGTTGCTCCAGTCTAAGCAGCTAGGCTTGTGTTATGGTGACTAGACGCGATTGAGTGAGCGCAAATAATATATACTAATATTATAAAGAGGTAAGGTTAGTAACAAGTTTGTATATTGTATTGTTGCTCCAGTCCAAGCAGCTAGGCTTGTGTTATGGTGACTAGACGCGATTGAGTGAGCGCAAATAATATATACTAATATTATAAAGAGGTAAGGTTAGTAACAAGTTTGTATATTGTATTGTTGCTCCAGTCTAAGCAGCTAGGCTTGTGTTATGGTGACTAGACGCGATTGAGTGAGCGCAAATAATATATACTAATATTATAAAGAGGTAAGGTTAGTAACAAGTTTGTATATTGTATTATTGCTCCAGTCTAAGCAGCTAGGCTTGTGTTATGGTGACTAGACGCGATTGACTGAGCGCAAATAATCTATACTAATATTATAAAGAGTTAAGGTTAGTAACAAGTTTGTATACTTATTGTATTATTGCTCCAGTCTAAGCAGCTAGGCTTGTGTTATGGTGACTAGACGCGATTGAGTGAGCGCAAATAATCTATACTAATATTATAAAGAGGTAAGGTTAGTAACAAGTTTGTATATTGTATTATTGCTCCAGTCTAAGCAGCTAGGCTTGTGTTATGGTGACTAGACGCGATTGACTGAGCGCAAATAATCTATACTAATATTATAAAGAGGTAAGGTTAGTAACAAGTTTGAATATTGTATTATTGCTCCAGTCTAAGCAGCTAGGCTTGTGTTATGGTGACTAGACGCGATTGACTGAGCGCAAATAATCTATACTAATATTATAAAGAGGTAAGGTTAGTAACAAGTTTGTATACTTATTGTATTATTGCTCCAGTCTAAGCAGCTAGGTTTGTGTTATGGTGACTAGACGCGATTGAGTGAGCGCAAATAATCTATACTAATATTATAAAGAGGTAAGGTTAGTAACAAGTTTGTATATTGTATTGTTGCTCCAGTCCAAGCAGCTAGGCTTGTGTTATGGTGACTAGACGCGATTGAGTGAGCGCAAATAATATATACTAATATTATAAAGAGGTAAGGTTAGTAACAAGTTTGTATATTGTATTGTTGCTCCAGTCTAAGCAGCTAGGCTTGTGTTATGGTGACTAGACGCGATTGAGTGAGCGCAAATAATATATACTAATATTATAAAGAGGTAAGGTTAGTAACAAGTTTGTATATTGTATTATTGCTCCAGTCTAAGCAGCTAGGCTTGTGTTATGGTGACTAGACGCGATTGACTGAGCGCAAATAATCTATACTAATATTATAAAGAGTTAAGGTTAGTAACAAGTTTGTATACTTATTGTATTATTGCTCCAGTCTAAGCAGCTAGGCTTGTGTTATGGTGACTAGACGCGATTGAGTGAGCGCAAATAATCTATACTAATATTATAAAGAGGTAAGGTTAGTAACAAGTTTGTATATTGTATTATTGCTCCAGTCTAAGCAGCTAGGCTTGTGTTATGGTGACTAGACGCGATTGACTGAGCGCAAATAATCTATACTAATATTATAAAGAGGTAAGGTTAGTAACAAGTTTGAATATTGTATTATTGCTCCAGTCTAAGCAGCTAGGCTTGTGTTATGGTGACTAGACGCGATTGACTGAGCGCAAATAATCTATACTAATATTATAAAGAGGTAAGGTTAGTAACAAGTTTGTATATTGTATTGTTGCTCCAGTTTCACGGTTTTGTAATGCGTAACATGTTTTTCTCGGCTAGGTCCCCGCGTCAACCCGCGATAGGGAACTTCGTTCCAATAAAAATATTAGGTACATCATTACAGCTACACATTAGTTTTATTATTTTATATATCGAGCCCAATTAGATAACGAAAACCTACTGTTGACACCTACCTACACTGTGGCGTGCCCACTGTTTACACCTACACTGTGGCGTAGCTTGATCGCGTACGCGAGTCGTTGCGCGCGGCTCACTTTCACGCTATTTCTTTGTGCGCGGAGGCTGAGGTAATGTTAAAATACCTACACACGGTACTGGAAGAGGGCCTTAAGACGCGCTGCGCTTTCGGGTACGTGGTCTCCAATCTAAGACTTTTCGGCCCCAACGACCATCAGTTCTACGAGCCACATGCCCCGCTCATTGCCACTGTACCACTGTGATTGTACCTACTACCTACCTACAATATAATTACCTTATTATTACCATAATGGCTTAATTATTTTACATAATTTTCCTTTCACTTAATGATGGCAGAAACTCAGTCACCAATATTCAAATACGTTTACGTACATTTGACTTTCTATCTAACCGATCAGGCGTGAACAATATAGTGCTTCAGTAAAACTTAAGGTGCATAAAATAGAAGTTGCACGCAAAATGCCTGTCGCCAGCTTTAATTGTTAATTATTGCATGGAAAATTGCTGTGGGTACCGTTTGTAGGTAAGTGCTTTTTCAACATTTTGTTTTTTTTTATTATGTTCATTGCTATCTGTCCCTAAGACATTCAGCAACTGGTTAGGCGGATGAGTGAGTTTGTCATGCATGGTGTCCGTCCAGTGAAGAACCCATATTAGTTTCACTCCAGAAGGTCTCTTGGAGCTGTACGTTTCTATCGATTGAAGCTTGTGCTATCTTTTATTTATATTTGTATTTAATTTTAAAAAAATTACTTGCCTTTTCCTAACCTATTTTATTTTATATTTTTTGTACATATTATAATTTCTTTTAAATTTTGTTTTTGTTTTTTTAACAACTTTTTCCATGCATAACGCATCTTAATAACTTTTTTCCATGCATGAATTAACAATTTTAGTTAATATGCTTTTGGCTCCTGTTTGCACCTTAATCGATATTTAATGAGATATCGATTAAATAACAAAGTGGTCTGATAAAATATACAATTAGATATGGACGATTACGCGCTCCTCTGAGCGTGTTGTGCGTGACAATACATATAAACAATTTGATTACAGATGACTTAATTGCATTAATATTATAAATGCAAAAGTATGTCTGCTTGTCTGGGCGTATGTTGTTGCTCATCACGTAAAAACTGCTATCTGAAATTAGCGATTATTAAATGACTTATTCCGAAACAGGCTTATTCTTTAATGGCCTAATTCCGGAAATGGTTTAAAATCGGGAAGACTAGTAATAAAACAATAAAAACCTTGAAACAATATAAAAATTAGAAATATAGAAATTAGATAATATGAAGGTACCTAATTTACAGTTTCTCGTAATTCGGATTCATCTGTCCTAGAGTAACTTATACTATACTAGCTGCGGCCCGCGGTTTCACTCGCGTAAGTCCCGATCCCGTGGGAATATCGGGATAAAAAGTAGCCTATGTGTTAATCCAGGTCTCCAGCTATCTAGATACCGAGTTTCATCGCAATCGGTCCAGTAGTTTTTGCGTGAAGGAGTAACAAACACACACACACACACAATATTAGTAGGACTACTATTTATTCCAATATTCTTGGGACTCAGATTTTAGAGGGTGCAACCGAAGGACGCAGTTAGATAATAATTTAGATTAATCTGACCACAAACACAGATGAATCCTCAGAGTATCCCAAAGGCTTTTAAGGTTAAGGACTTTTTCTTCTCATATTTTTAGGACTCAGAATTTAGCGAGTGAAACCAAGGGGCACAATTAGTTGAAAATAAAACTGTAAATATTAAGAAATCAATTCTATTGACAAAAATAGTATTATACTTTTGACTTATAAGTGAAATTCATACGCTTATCTGCTATCTGATAAAAGATGTGATAGGTATTTATTAAAAACGGAAATGATTCACTTTTCCAATTAATACTCAAAGTATAATTTTAATATTCATAGGTACCAACCGGAGGTTGTCCTTGGCTGCATTTTATAGTGTAAACAGGGACAATTTTGTCGCCGGTTTGGTATCCACATCATACTTGGATATTAAACTTGTTATTGTAATGGGCTTCTACGTGTTGGCTTCGGCTCCACACACACCTTCCAAAGGTCCGGGGCTCCATAGCCCCGTGCATGTAATTCTACCTTTTGATTTATTTATACGAAACAGTATTAAAGGAGAAGAGATCAGTAATAAAGCAGTCTAAAAATCTGGCAGGTATTAAAGAAAAATGAGTCCTTGTTGGGTGTTTAAGAAAAGGTCTTTTGAAGAATGAGGTATTATGAGAACAAGCCTTTAAAGAATAAGCTATTCTGAAAACAGGTCTTTTTTTCGCCGTAAGCCATTTTACGAATTGGTCCTATAATCTATACATATAAAATTCTTTGTTCTGAACGACTGACTGACGGATCAACGCACAGCCTAAACCCCTGATCGTATAAACCTGAAACTTGGAGGGTGTATTATTTGTATATCGTAGGCATCCAATAAAAAAGGATTTTCCGAAATACCCCCTAGGGGAGAAAAAAGGGCAAAGTTTGTATGGTATAACGTAATTCCTTGGTCCAGGTCTACTAAATCTACGCGGACGAAGTCGCGGGCAAAAGCTAGTATCTACTAAACCAATCTCTATTTTCCTTGGTCACGGCATCACGCCTAAACAGCTGGACCGATTTCGCTGATTCTTTTTTTATTGCGTTTATTAATGTCAGGAGCAGGGTCATATGAAAGAAAAATCAAGAAATTATTACGCAAGTGAAACCGCGGGGCGCAGCTAGTACTAAATATTAATGGCCATGACCTATATTTATTAATGATTGCATATTTTGCATAATTTGTTACCAAAACCGAACAAGTTATTTTGAAGCGAGGGCGGTAATAGTTGCAAAATTAACATAAATGAGTAAGCTTGCGTTTAAAATCATCATTTTTTTGAAACAAAGTGTCACAAAGTAATATAAGGCCCACCCGATTTTGCTAATGACAATTTATTTGGTGTTATCTATACATACATATAAAATTCTTTGTCCTAAACTACTGACTGACTGACTGACGGATCAACGCACAGCCTAAACCGCTGATCGTAGAGACCTGAAACTTGGAGGGTGTGTTCTTTGTGTGACGTAGGCAGCGGATAAGAAAGGATTTTCCGAAATCCTACCCCTAAGGGGGTGAAAAAGTCGGGCAAAGATTGTATGGGACAACGTGATTCCTTGGTCCATTTTCGACTTCTACGCGGACGACGTCGGCAAAAGCTAGTGATATATTTTTTGTGTTTAAATAAATGAATATTAAAGGATATTGAATACATACATCGCCATCTAGCCCCAAGCCAACCAGTTGGGCTTATGGTAGGGTGACTAGACAACGCGTCCTTCGAAGGCCTCCGTTTATTTGGGAGTCTTTGAGTGACGAGCGTATAGGTATCTTTTAGACCGCATCGTCGTCGTTTATGATCCTGTGAGATAGTGGTTAAAAGCTAGAAATAATGGTTGTCTCTGAAGTCGGTTTACGAACGATAATTTTACGTGATACCGTCTTATAAAACGATTAAAAATTGAGTTTTGTTTTTCTTATCTTTACTTGAATATTTTTTTTTCCATTCTGTTTTTAACCCCTGAGGCAAAAACAAATAGAAAAAAAACCCTAAAAAATATTGTATGTCAGACAGACATAGGCTGTATAGGTTAAAAGTATTTTGTCTTCCCTTTCGTCGTACGATACGCGTGTGGATATTGATCAAGCATCTCGGCATTTTGAACACGCTCGCGTTCCGCTTGCAGGTCTTAAACCGCCTCTATGCGATGATCAATTTACCACACTTATATCGCAATGTACTATTATGTACCTACCTAGTACATTTTACCACATCAATACACAAAAAGTTGATGCTATCCGTTATTTTTAGAGCTCCAATACCTTTTCACGGTAATTGTTCGATTGCTCGCTTTCAGATTCCGATAGTCACGATGAAAAATGAATCGACATAGTTTCCAAAATTTCATGGTAAGTTTCGTTTTACAGTTAATACTGTACTACAGAATTAATGCCTATGATACTAATTCAAGAACAAAACTACTCTTTTCTTATTTAATTTATGGTTTGAGTTTTGTCAAAAAGGTATGCTTTAGCCATTTAGCATTTAAAATCACTTTAATACTAATGGCCAAAATCAATAATCTATTTATCACTAGCTGCGCCCCGCTGTTTCACCCGCGTAAGTCCCGATCCCGTAGGAATATCGGGATAAAAAGTAGCCTATGTGTTAATCCAGGTCTCCAGGTATCTACATACCGAGTTTCACCGCAATCGATCTAGTGGTTTTAGCGTGTAGGAGTAACAAACATTACACACACACAAACTTTCACATTTATAATATTAGTAGGATATACCCGGGTTCTGATTCTTTTTGCAAGAACAAGACGACTCTTTACTCTTTTCTTATTAAATTTATGGTTTTATTGGTGCTTTTGTTTTTATCAATAAAGTATGCTTTAGCCATTTAGCATTTGATTTCAAATCACTCTAAAGCTGATGCCCAAAATCAATAATCTATTTATCAACTACCACCCAAGGGGTTCTGTTTTTTCCAGATGATAGGGTCAGCGTTTGACCATTATTTACACCTGCCTGATGTAGCTTTCCTAGAAAATATATCCGTTCCCATAAGTTCTGATTTTTTTTTGACAGTTCAGCTACAAGAACGACCCAGTTGGCACAATGGTCACCATGCCGGACTGCCAAACACAGGGTTGTGGGTTCGATTCCCGCCTCAGACAAGTATTTATGCTTAGATATTTGTCTGTGGTCTGGTTGTTTCTATGTATTATAAGTATATATTTACAAAAGAAAAGTATATAAGTATATCCGTTGTCTAGCACCTATAACACAAGTCTAGTTACTTAGCTTGGGGCTAGATGGCGATGTGTGGAATGTCTTGAAATATAAAAAAAAAGAAAGATTTCAGAAAATGACATTTTGAGCCTTGGTAGTTGATGTAGGTTAGGACAATAATAATTGACCTGATGACTACTAGCAAAGATAGAAATCAGGACTAGCAGAAGCCCTTCTTCTGCTAGTCCGAATCGAAGTAATGAATGACTACGCCAGCCGTTCTTAGTCTATGTGTGGTTTAAGTTTGAAAATGAAAACTAACCAGTAGCTAATAGGCATACCGCAAATAAATATAACTACTGCCTATAATAACCTACCTTTACATTGTCTCACTGTTGTGGTTACTAAGTATTTGTGGTTAGAAACAGAGAAATACAAGATTATGGTTCATATAATATCGTATTTAAAGTTATATTTTACAATAAATATTTTAGTTCGTAGACAAACTGTCTATGCTTAAGAGGAACACACACATCTTTAATATTTAGTGCTTAGTTATGTTATGTACAATGAGTTTTAAATAATATATTTGTATTTGTACATCAATTTCACTTTTTGATGGAAGTTCCAGGGCATACCTCTTTTCATCCATTAAATTGCAATAAAATGTTATGTTATTCGTGTCAATCGCTTGGAAAGTTTGTTAGAATATAAACTTTCCAAGCGATTTACGTGTTTTATTATTTAAAAAAAGGAATCTAACTTATAATTATAACTTTAAAGTAATACAAGCCTAATGATTTTTTATAGTGCGTGGCCTACACTGGGCTATCTGAACCGAGAGGCACAATCAGAAGCGTATCTGGACATTATTAAGACGGTTGCAAGTCAAGTTTCGTCTCAGTTGCAATTTTTGAAGTCGCATTTTCCCTTTAAAATATTTTTAAAAACAAGCCTAGTTTTGTAATTCATATTACAAAAAAAGAAACACCGAAATGGGTCACCATTATTGGGAGAAAATAGTCCTATTTATTATTGTATGGATAAATAAGAACACGGTATGTAACTCTCTTAAGGTGAAAGGTTACCGGCGCTCTCTCCATACAAACGTAGTCGACTGTTTCCTCCCTGGATCACAAAGCACAAATATGTTTGTGCCATAAAACCTATCACTACCATGACTATGCGCCTATGTTTTGTTTTTTTTTTCATTTTCTAATTATCATAGAAATTAAGATTAAAAACATAGGTTCATGGTCATGGCAGTTATAAGTTTTATGCAACAAAATATTTGCTCTAGTGTCGTTCAAACGACCCAGTTGGCACAATGGTCACCATGCCGGACTGACAAACACAGGGTTGCGGGTTTGATTCCCGCCGTCAGACAAGTGTTTATGCTTAGATATTTGTCTGTGGTCTGGTTGTTTCTATGTATTATAAGTTTACAAAAGAAAAGTATATAAGTAGTATATCCGTTGTCTAGCACCTATAACACAAGTCTAGTTACTTAGCTTGGGGCTAGATGGCGATGTGTAGAATGTCCTGCATTATTTATTTATTATCCATGGAGAAAACAATCGACTACGTTTGTATGAAGAGAGCCCCCGGTGCCCTTACCTCTTAAGGCCAGGTGCTAATAAAGCTACCAAAATCGACCTTTGTTTTAAGCAATTCTAAGTAATCAAATACTCTTTTTTTGTTATTTGGATATAAATGGATATTGTAGTTTAATAACCATATTTTTGTTTATTGTGGTTTAAAACATGATATGAACAACTTCGTTCGATAAAAAAAATGTTAGAAAACAGAGATCGTTTATCGGGTTTTATTCAAAAATAGTTAACGTTTGTTTCTAAAAATGAATCCAATGATAGGTTTTGACCTCTAGGAACTATATTTGTGGATAATAATGCTAAAATATTTTGCATATCGATCAAATATAACAGTTAGCACGCAGCACGCTACGTCTTTGAGAGTGGGGGCTAAGGTAATGTGAATACCTACACACGGTACTGGAAGAGCGCCTTATGTGAGGTTTATGTTACAACCAATATTTAGTTTAGTTAGTAGACAGACAGTCTGTGCTAAATAACGTCTCCGGTCATTATCCTACTTAGTTTGATAACTGTTTCAATTCGTTAAATATTCTAATGACTATTTTGATCGATCGGTCTACAAATAGCGCCATATAGGAGGCGAAAGCAATATGTTTTTCGCTTGTAACTGAAATTGTTAATTATTACATGTTTTTTTTTAGTAAGAGTTTTCGTGTATACTGTTTGTTTTATAAAGTAGTACCTGAATGACCGAGCTTTGCTCGGTATTTTTTTACTTAGTCTAACCTCAAAGCAAACACTCATTGACTTCGTGTTACTTAACAACGCCATCTGCTGGAATAACTTTATTGCTCACAAAAAATAGTATTAGTAGTTCGCCAATAGATGTCAGGAAGAGTCATATTTTTCAGATAAAAAAAGTATGTTTCGATAAAACACGAATAAAATGACATTTTTTAAAAATGATTCCTAGCTAGATCGATTTATCGCCCCCGAAACCCCCTATATACCAAATATCATGAAAATCGTTGGAGCCGATTCCGAGATTCCAATCTATCTATATATATAAAAATGAATTGCTGTTCGTTAGTCTCACTAAAACTCGAGAACGGCTGAACGGATTTATCTTATCTTAGTCTTGAAATGTTCGTGGAGGTCTAGGGAAGGTTTAAAAGGCGAGAAAAAATCGAATAACCGATATTCCCACGGGATCGGGACTTACGCGGGTGAAACCGCGGGGCGCAGCTAGTTATATATATATATATCCAAGAGTTGCTCATTTAAAGATATAAGATAAATTGTGCAGTGATACTTCGTCTATTGTACTATGATACTTCGTCTTACCTTAATGATAAGAACCCATGGACGTGACTTTAGTTGCTCCATTTCAAATATACCATTAAGCTTTGTGAGCATGTTCACAAAAAAAGCCCATGAGTATCTTGTGCCTTCTTCTCATTGGTGGGCGCGTTCTGAAGGCACATCCTAACTTAGTTTAAAGGACTATTCAAAGTGAACATGATTCTAAATTAATTAAAAAAAAATGAGTTTCAAGTTCAATAAATCAATTTTGTAATAATAATAACATTGGCCTTTTAATCTCATTTACCTGTATAATTTTAAAAATTCCATGCGTTTTATTGTGCCTTCTTCTCATTGGTGGACGCGTTCCGAAGGCACACATCCTAACTTAGTTTTTAAGACGTTTTAATGGGATTTCATGCAAATTTTATGATTTCAAATAAATAATTTTGATTTTGACTTTAATTTGTACTGTGCCAGTAACTTTAATCAATGCAATTCAGAGCGCGTGTAGTGCTTGGGACATGTGTAAAATGGAGTAGGCTTACCCAGAATCTATACTATCCCCTCATCTTAGTTTACCGTGTGCAGAGGAAAGAACTTTTCAATATGTCTGGAAACTAAACCGCGAGTTTTATCACGATGTTTTCCTTCACCGTAAGAGCAATGAGTGTTGGTTTATTGATAGAACTGGTATATACATCGACTTTCATTCCGAAGGTCGTGGGTTCGAATCCCTATCTGCGGGATTCGAACCCACAGTTTATCTTACGGAAAAATGTATTCAATTTATTAAATACCTTAATTAATTGTTAAAATGAATATTAGCTGTTTATTAATTTTCTAAATCAGTCTCATTTAGAAACGGTTCATTAAAGGAAATTTCAACAATCAACGTCGTCGTTTCCTTTCAACTTCCAAACATATAGAATTACTGAACTTATAAAATAGTTAATTAACAGGAAATACGTAAGTACTTAAGTAGTTGATAATAGAACCGACTAATAAAAAGATAATTATAAAATCGACAAAAAAGAAGGGAAAAATAATTGCACTTTCAGTTTTACACCTAGTTTGTAGTTGTCTGCCCGAATTCAGATTAAAAAGGTAAAGTTTTTGCCCCCTTTTTTAGTAACTAGCTGCGCCCCGCGGTTTCACCCGCGTAAGTCCCGTTCCCGTGGGAATATTGGAATAAAACGTAGCCTATGTATTAATCCAGGTCTCCAGTTATCTAGATACCGAGTTTCATCGCAATCGCTCCAGTAGTTTTTGCGTGAAGGAGTAACAAACATACATACATTTATAATATATAACATAGTAGGAAGTAGGATTTTTAGTGCCCCATTAATCTGTCATATCAGTTGAAAAACCGATTTTACTGGTGTTTTTTAAATTGAGCAGTTTGTTTCACTCTCAATTCTATTCATCACTCCAAAGTTCCCAGTCAGACTCTCATTTGTATGATCACTCTTGAACCCTTTCTAACAAAAAATAATCATCAAAATCGGTTCATCAAACAAAGAAGTTATGACCTAACAGTCATAAAAAGACATAACATATTGTGTAGTCGACGAATTGAGGAACGTCCTAATCCTAATTCATCTATACTAATATTATAAAGCTGAAGAGTTTGTTTGTTTGTTTGAACGCGCTAATCTCAGGAACTACTGGTTCGAATTGAAAAAATCTTTTTGTGTTGGATAGTCCATTTATCGAGGAAGGCTATATACTTTTTATCCCGAAATTCCCACGGGATCAGGAGTTACGGGGGTGAAACCGCGGAGGGCTGCTAGTCTGTAGAATATAAGTACAGTTTAGTACAGTTAAATACTTGTTTTAAAAAAAATACAGCACACGTCAAAAAAGTAACTACATCTTTTTCCAAGAATGAGTCAAGCCTGAACGGTAAAAGGAATCTCGTTGAATCATTTGCCACGAACAAACTGGACAACTTCAAGTACTCGTTTCAAACATCTATTTTAATTCTAGTGTTTCATTATTCTAAAACTGGAAAGTGAGTTCAATGCATCTGTCTTCATTAAATTACAGGTCATTTGTAACACGTACTTTGGCCATATTGCGCGCGGAGGCTTTGACAATCTTGAGCGCCTAATGGTGGTAAGGATGAGGGTAAAACACCACGAGGGCGAAGCCCTAAATGATGAACCGATCAGCCCCCTTAGACAAGCTTACTTTCTTTAGTATAGATATTGCCAATCTACAGTTTTATTTATTTATTTTTTGTATGAAATTGACATAAGCCAACGAAAAGTCACGTGGAAAGACCAAAAAAAAAGGTGGACAAGTTTCATCTTATGTCAATTTCATACAAAAATCTTTCGATTGTGGATATCGATCTTATCTAAGGGGCTGAAAATCTTGAGTACCTAATGGTGACGGAGAAGGTTGAGGGTAAAACACCGCGGGGGCGAAGCCCTAAATGATGGACCGATCAGCCCCCTTAGACAAGCTTACTTTCTTTAGTATAGATATTGCCAATTTACAGTTTTTTTTATTTATTTTTTGTATGAAATTGACATAAGCCAACGAAAAGTCACGTGGAAAGACCAAAAAAAAGGTGGACAAGTTTCATCTTATGTCAATTTCATACAAAAAACTATCGATTGGCGATATCACTAATGGAAAGAATTCTATACTAATATTATAAAGCTGAAGAGTTTGTTTGTTTGAACGCGCTAATCTCAGGAACTACTGGTTCGAATTGAAAAAAAATTTCGTGTTGGATAGTCCATTTATCGAGGATAGCTAAAGGCTACTTTTTATTTTGATATCCCCACGGGATCGGGAGTTACGCGTGTGAAATTGCGGAGCGCTGTTAGTCTTGTCTTAGAGGGCTGATAATGAGTACCTAATGGTGACGGGGTGGTTGAGGGTAAAACATCGCGGGGGCAAAGCCCTAAATGATGGACCAATCAGAAAATAAATTTCAATTCTCTTAAATTAAATTGTTCAAATTACATTGCAATATCATTTCGATTACAAAAAATACCCTCAAAATAGCTCAAAATACCCTCAAAATCAGCTTTTGTTATTATCAAGAATATTTTAATCGAAATGCAAAGTAATTTGAATTTTTTTATTAAGAGCTACGCTCCGCGGTTTCACCCCCGTAACTCCTGATTCCGTGGGAATTTCGGGATAAAAAGTAGCCTATAGACTTCCTCGATAAATGGACTATCCAACACAAAAAGATATTTTCAATTTGAACTAGTAGTTCCTGAGATTAGCGCGTTCAAACAAACAAACAAACAAACTCTTCAGCTTTATAATATTAGTATAGATTGGATAGTCTATTGGAGGAAGACAATTGATAGACAGCACCAGGAGTCACGATCGTGCCAGCGTCATGGTTCCAAGATTGATAATCACAAGCATAAAGCGACTATAAATATGTATGTCATGGAAAAATTAAATGACATACAACTGCGACAACGCCATAACAGTCCAATGATGATCATCAAATGCAATTAAACTGAGAAAACATCAAGAACTAGGTGCGTACTGCGGTTTAACTCGTGTTAGTTGCGACCCGTTGGGAGTTTTGGGATAAAAACAAAGCATTCTCAAAACTAAATACAACAATCCTACTAATATTATAAATGTGAAAGTTTGTGTGTGTGTATGTATGTTTGTTGCCCCTTCACGCTAAAACTACTGAACCGATTGCAATGAAATTCAGTATGTAGATAGCTGGAGACCTGGATTAACATATAGGCTTTTTATCCCGATATTCTCACGGGATCACGATCCCGTGAGAATATCGGGACTTACGCGGGTGAAACCGCGGGGTGCAGCTAGTCTATATATATAAAAGAAAGTCGTGTTAGTTACACCACTTATAACTCAAGAACGGCAGAACAGTTTTGGGTGAAAATTGGTAGGGAGGTAGCTTAGAGCCAGGAGACGGACATAAGATACTTTTTATCCCAATATGCCCACGGGATCGGGACTTACGCGGGTGAAACCGCGGGGCGCAGCTAGTATTTAAATAAATATAAATGACCGAACTTTTTTTTCAATAAGATAAATAAATTAAAACTAAAAAACGTGTGTAGACGGCATACATTCAGTATTATATTTATAAGCTAAGGCTTTGTTCGCAACAGCGCAGCGGCTTATTTGTATTTTTCTTGAAGTCACAAAGATCCATAAAATATGTGTAAATTTTTGTCATACCTATATAAAGTAGGTGCTTAAGTTTTTTTCTTTTAGATAGGATAGTTATCATCTTAATTATTCGCTTATGTCGTGAATGTAAACGAATAAAATGTATCAATTAATGGTTTCTTAAGCAAGTGTTTATTTACTGTTTAGTTTTATGAAGTTCTCATAGATGGCGGTGTACATTGATTCATCGATAAAATTCTTCAATATTGTTTGACATCTAGGTTGCAAATACACCCAATAGATGGCGCTGTGTTCGGGACTTACGCGGATGAAATCGCGGGGCGCAGCTAGTTTACTATAAACTAGCGACCCGCCTCGGCTTCGCACGGCTATATTATGCATGTATTATACATATATATAAATCTTCCTCTTGAATCACTCTATTTAAAAAAAACCGCATCAAAATCCGTTTCGTAGTTTTAAAGATCTAAGCATACATAGGGACAGACAGCGGAAAGTAACTTTATTTTATACTGTAATGATAGTGATATCTGCCACTGCGGACTGCCAAACACAGGGTGGCGGGTTCGATTCCCGCCTCTGACAAGTATTTATGCTTAGATATTTGTCTGGGGTCTAGTTGTTTCTATGTATTATAGTATATATTTACAAAAGAAAAGTATATAAGTAGTATATCCGTTGTCCAGTACCCATAGCACAAGTCTAGTTACTTAACTTGAGGCTAGATGGCGCTGTGTGGATTGTCCTGCAATATTTATTTATTTTATTTATATCGAAATCCGTTCAGTAGTGAGTGATAGAGAAATACACAGATAAGCCAAACTTCGCGTTGATTTTAGTAGTAGTACTAATATGTTAAATGATATGACATTGAACAAATTAGCAAAAACTGAATTAAACATAACAAGGAAATAAGTACTTTTATAAATAAAGAGCTACTGACTGAGCATCATATTACCCAATTGATATTAAAAATAGCTTTAAAGTAATAAATTGTAATTTGATATTCCCTGAGTTTCGTATTATCCAGACATATGCAAATAACAGTGGCGGCGGTAAGTCTGGTAAAGCTTATTGTATATTATGAATACTTGAGAAATGACTCGATGTGTCTGATAGTACCATAGTTTCTTATAACCTTACACAAAAATAGCCCAATTTTGCTAACTGGGTACCGTACCATAATATGTAAAAAAGGAACCCTTATAAGATCACTCTCTTGTCCGTCTGTCACCACCGATTTTCTCAGGAACGGGTGAACCTAGAAAGATGTTTATAGATAGATAAACGCTTTATTTGTACAACACACAAAACGTTGAAAATAACAAAAAGGACGATAAACTACGAAATTGTACAAACAGGCGACCTTATTGCTTAAAGCGATTTCTTCCAGGCAACCTTAATCAGATACTGAGGTCTATAGTCCCTATAAGGTGTGCAAAAATCAAGGACCTGAGTAAATACGATATTTATACGCAAAATAGGCTTGTCTTTGACCTCAATTCACCTGATGGGAAGCGATGATGAGGTCGAGGATATAGCATGCTTGCCTAGAGGGTACCTGTCACAGACTCAGTCTCGGACTTGTAGACTCCAAGGTTGTAATTATGAGGAAACCAACAAGCAGGCAGAGGGTTGCATTTTTTAGCAGTGCGCAGGCACCGAAAGTGAATATGAAAGGAATAGTAGATTGTTATACAAGGGTTGAAGGGAACCAATTCCCATACGAGGTATTTAGTCCGAGTCCGAGGTGTTTTGATAGGTAAAGAGCGGTCCCCCGAACGACATAATTAAAATTTAAAAAAATCAGATGTACTTACGAAGGGTCATAATTTTGGGATTATTTTATTTCTTTTTGTAGGGTTTTTTTTTCCATGGTATTTTTTGCTTGTTCTAGGTTTTTACGTTAATATTATTTTGTATCGGGGATTTATAAATTTTTTTTTTTCATTCTTTTTGTAGGGACTTTTTAATTTATAATTTGTAATGTGACATGATTCTATCTACTTACATTCGGTTGTTAACTTTTATCCCCCATAACTTTCAGACGGCTAAACCGATTTCGATGAAACATAGCTATTTGTAACGTACGAATCATGCCCTTTCATTTGATACCCTATTCGAGCATATCTACTTACATTCGGTTTTTAATCCTGATTTTTATCCCTCACTAGCAGCGCTCCGCGGTTTTACCCGCGTAACTCCCGATCCCGTGGGAATATCGGGATAAAAAGTAGCCTATAGCCTTCCTCGATAAATGGCCTATCCAACACAAAACGAATTTTTCAATTCGAACCAGTAGTTCCTGAGATTACTTTCAAACGGCTGAACCAATTTCGATCAAACATAGCTAAGAACACTCTCGACTAATTCACCTTTCAAACAAAAAAAAAATTAGAATCGGTTCATCCGTTTGGGAGCTACGATGCCACAGACAGACAGACACACACACACACACACACACAGACACGTCAAACTTATAGCACCCTGTCATTTTTGCGTCGGGGGTAAAAATAGCAGTTTTTATTAATTAGTCTTTAGAACCAAGATTGTACAGCTTACAGAGTTAGTATCCCGCCAAATTATATTCTTATTTAAATTTTAAAGACAAACAGACAGCGCAAGGTGATAGAGAGATGGAGGTCAAATTCATTCCCGCCCTAGGGAGGAAAGCAATTACTATGAGTTTTTCTCTACCAAGGGTGGGAAGCAGCGTATTCGACCCGCTATCGCGCTACTCGGATCAAACAAACACTACTTTCCGAGTATGAGAAATGAAAAAATTATACACTTCGCACTGATTAAATAAAACCAATAAGGCCCGTCTTTTCTTAACATCTTTATACGCAGTACCGCCATCTTATTTCTAGTAATTTACCTAGATCCTCTAATATATTTCTGTGCCAATCCAATCATCGATTATAGTTTTGTATGGAGATGAGTGGTGCAAAGTCGTTCGTATAATAAACGAACACATACTTGTACTTGTATACAGGCTGTTTTCCGCCATTGGACCCTTTTTAATTGGGTCCTTTTTGCGTGAGGATGCAGTAGGCTTGCCCAGTACCTACTTCCCTCTCAGCTTAGTCGACCATGTCCAGTGGAGAGAACTTGTCAATACTTCTGGAGCCAACTAAGCCGCAGGTTTCATCACGATGTTTTCCTTCACCGTAAGAGCAATGTCAATTAGCGCACATAATTTATTCCTAAGAAAAATACATTGGTGCACGGCCGGCCGGGATTCGAACCCACGACCTTCAGAATGAAAGTCGAGGTATCTACCACTAAGCCAACATCGCTTTAACAAACACATAATATCAGTATCCTCGTATCAGACAGCGCATCCTTCCACCCATTGTACTGTATTACGTACAATGGTGACATAATGGTCAAATGGCACCATTACCGCTCGAATAGCTCCATCGAAGGTCGTCCATTACCATGTCGATGACGCCCGCAGCTTTGGTTAATTGTTAATTGGATTTTAGTCGAAGACCCGCAGCTATTTTGATGGTGATTCTGTTCGGTGTTTGGTTTTCAGGGTGAATTGACTAGATAAAGTATTTACGTCATGAAATTAATATCTTTAGTTAGTTGCAAGTAGTAAGTTTTAGGTCGTAAAAAAAGGTCTTAAAAAGCTAGTGTATATTAGCCAGATAGTGTACCTATATTGGCCATAGTGGCCACTAGCTTTTTACAATTAGGTCTTAGCGTTAATGTTAAAAAGCTTATTGGCTATGGCCAATATACACTATTGGCCACTAGCTTTTTTACAATTAGGTCTTAGCGTTAATGTTAAAAAGCTTATTGGCTATGGCCAATATACACTATTGGCCACTAGCTTTTTACAATTAGGTCTTAGCGTTAATGTTAAAAAGCTTATTGGCCAATGGCCAATATACACTATTGGCCACTAGCTTTTTACAATTAGGTCTTAGCATTAATGTTAAAAAGCTAGTGGCCAATGTGGCCAATATACACTATTGGCCACTAGCTTTTTACAATTAGGTCTTAGCGTTAATGTTAAAAAGCTAGTGGCCACTGTGGCCAATAGTGTATATTGGCCATAGTGGCCACTAGCTTTTTACAATGGTGGTGTTGTTCGCCCACTTGCGCCCCATTCTTACGTTTTGTGAAGATCTGTCACGCACGGCGGATTCGCCATTTTACTGACCTCAGTTACTGACCCAATTATTGTGCTGTCAATGACTGTCAAACGTTGAAAATATATGAGCAACACATGTGCAACATTATCAAAAGCATTTATAGACCCATTTTTTTATTGCTTGCAGTTTCTAAGCTATTTGAGTGTTGCTACAGAGGCTAGTATAACAGTGGGTAGTGGTTTAACTTATAACTGTTTTTGACGTGATAACGTCTTATAAATCGATGAACACCGTACTGCACTTACAAAAAAGTATCATGTTACGGTCACGTTACGGTGTATTATTAAACAATGAATTCTATTAATTAATTAATTACACAAAAAAAAGAAACAGTAATTCAAAGGGAAGAAAATAGCTATTTCTTTTTGTATACAGAGTTATTGGTAATTATACTAGCAAGCCGTTGAGGGCTAGCTACTTCTATGCACCTAAACAAACAACTTTTGTTCCACGACTGGAAAGTTGAACATTTTTTTGACATTTTTGAGGATAGGTTTACCTAAAAATCAGCTGTTCCATACACGGAGAGGTCATTAACCTTACAATTTTACTTATTTTTTAAGTTGTATCTACTGCTCTTAGTCTGCCTTTGTTACAAAAAATCGGCTGTTTTTCGAATTTACATAACCTCAAAATTTTCATTTTTTTTTTCGAATTTACAAAAGTCGTGGTACAAAAGTTTGTTGCACAGAAGATGCACAGAAGTAGTCCTCAACGGCTTGCTAATAGTAGGCGATAATTAACCCTCTTAACTCTTTAATTACTCGAAATAAACCGATATTTATAAATTCTTTCTAAAAAAGCTATACTCTATTTTAATCTTAAATTATGCATACCAACGACGCTTGGGTTAAATGAGGATAAAAAATAAAAATTAAACACCGGCTTTTCGCTTTTAAAACATCCATAAATATTAGATAACCGCCTCAGCGCGTAAATTACGTAAGAATATTGTTATCGCCTGTAGTAAATTATCACTTTATGACGTATTTGTTGACATTAAACCACAGGTGAGACGAGGCAACTACAAACTTGGTAAAACTTTTCTTGGTAGAATATTTGTTTAAACGTAAACCGAGCAAATTTTTCCCTGAAACCAACGCCTCACTATGCTGTCCTCGTAATTAAAAACACAGTATCTATCTTCGAAAACAGAGTTTTTTTTAAATTAAAGTTATATTTAGGGTTCCATAACCAAAGGGTAAACACGGGACCCTTTTACTAAAACTCCACTGTCCGTCTGTCTGTCTGTCACCATGCTTGTACCTCATGAACCGTGATAGATAGAAAGTTGAAATTTTCACAGATGATGTATTTATGTTGCCACTATAACAACAAATACTTAAAACAGAATATAATGGTACGGAATTCTTTGTACGAAAGCCCGAGTCGCACTTTGCCAGTTTTTTTTATTACTCATCCGAAAATGCGCCAAATTGGTGGGACGTAGGGTATCGCGTCACGAAGTAAAAATGGGCGTGGGCCGGAAATGTGTGTAGAAGGGAAGGTGGAGCAAAGGTGTTCTGGAATAGAGATTCGGGAAGAGAAGTGTGGGCAGACCACCGCCCAGATGGTCAGACGAGCTCATGCTGAGGCAGTGTGGTCCAGGAAGACTGGTGATAGGAAGGTGTGGAGAGACATTGAAGAGGCGGCGAGGAGAAGAAGAGAAGATCATCCAATAGAGTAATACGGCATTTTACCTACTCTTGGTTCGATTAAAGGTCGTTGCATACGTAACGGAATAAAACTCGTGGACGGGACGGGGACGTGACGTGCATTGTTCGTGGACTTTAAACATACGTAACGTGATCTTTCCCGTGTCAATTTCTTGACAGCGTTTCATTTATAAAAAATAACGAGTGGCACTCGGGGACTGCCGCGATAAAGCTATTGCATCGTGCGAGCTTCGTACACTCGTACTATATACATACACGTTAAGCGAACGCTCGGCCGAGCTACATGGTAGGCGGAGTGGGGGTGTTAGATTTTATTTTCGTGACTGAATTTCTTGAGTCTGGCACGGGAAAAATCCCGTCACGTATACAGCCACCTTTAGACGTTGGTAACTTAACACACAAAACACCATCCATCTATAGTAAAAGTTAAAGGAAGTGAAAATCATCTGTCTACTAAAGATAATGTTAATGATTAAAAATCCAATCACATGGAGTGTTGGTACTTAAGAATTAAAAAGTTAACTTTTGAAATTATTATTATATACCTTTTAGTGATATAATAATTGCTTTAGTGAGAGTAAATGAAATAAAACCATCTAAATTGCAGATAGTAGATACGCGACTCGAAGTTTGTAGTAAAACTGATGATTCAACTTTCTCCATAATTTGATTCAAAAGCATAAAATAGTAATTTTGGGAGATATCTTCCGGTATAAAGTCACGCGACGGTTCAGTCTCGTACTTGTATTTGTTCACGGGCTAATTTACCTCTTTAGTTGGATCCCTTTTGCGTGAGGTTCTACTAAAAGAGATACCAGCCCAGGGTCCCAACCGCGGTAATTGCGTCGACGTCGATATCCGAACCCGCGCCTCACAATGGGCGGAATTTTGAGCCTGCCTTTCATAGAAATTTTGAAAAATTAGGTTGGTTTTTCGTGTGTTTTAAGTATGCAGGATTTTCGGGGACATCAAACCATTCAAAAATAAGTAATTCTAGTTTTTATTTAAAAAAATAATACAGTCATATATTGTGGTGTTTTTTTTTTTCATGAAAATTTGTGGAAGACTTTTCACGTTACCTAAAGTAATAAGTATAATTTCCGCCAGAACTACACAGTCCAGGAGTACGTGCGCGGCCGTACTTTCTGTGCATGATCTCCGTTATGCGTCAGTTCTAAAATGGTTGTTATAAGCGCCATGACCACTCAGGGTAGTGTTAATCGCTTCTGTCCTTCTGTTGATTTGTTCCGATAAGTCTATCTTGGGGCTTAGGGGATAGTAGTTCTTCATCCCTCTGGGGACCCCGGGGTCTGCTTAGTTTTAATTTTTTTGATAGTATTTGTCTACTGTTTTTCGCATAGTTTTAATTATCCTGAGGTATCGAATCCTGGTAGGTGATCAAGATGTTTTTTAGGCATTTCGGTGGCAATGACTTAAAAACTAGATTCCTTCTAAGATTAATTGTAATGTACTTACTGCCAGCCATCGGCGTGATAACCTTCTCGCCCTCGTGTTGGAACATTTGCAGCGAAGTCATCGTGGTTTTCAACTGCTCGTATTCACGCGCCATTTGCTTCTGGACCTGTGGACAACATTTCATGCACTCATTAAATTAGTATTACTTTAGAACGAGTCGCGAGGCATTTTGAAAATTTACTTTTAATCCCCCGACGCAAAAACGACGGGGTATTATAAGTTTGACGTGTCTGTGTGTCTGTTTGTGGCATCGTAGCTCCCGAACGGATTAACCGATTTTTCTAGCTCTGTTTATGTTTATCGACTTCAAAACTGAAATCCGACATACTCTTATTCGACGAGACTTTACTTTGAAATTATACAACTCCGATATGATTTAATTTCGACAGGACTCTTCTCCTACACGCTGTACATCGACAATATCTTAATTCGAAATCAATGCTGCACATACAATGACATGATCGACGAAATCTTCATGACCCTAGAACTGGGGTGCTAGGTTATTAAGCTATTGCATAGCTTTTATCGCGGGCTTTGAGCGCGGCGACTGAATCAAGAAAATCAGTAACTAAAATAAAACCTAACACCACCCACTCTGTCTACCATGTAGCTCGGCCGAGCGTTCGCTTCACGTGAATATGGTACGACTGCACGAAGCTCGCACGATGCAATTTTTTTCGAAGTAAAGTCTTGTCGAATAAGAGTTTGTCGGAGTTCAGTTTTTTCGTCATGTGTAACTACTAGTTCGAGAAGCCTACTGTTAAATTCAAGTGGCACATCACTCACTCACGACTCTCTTTACTCATGATTAAGTCTTAAAAAATAGCATGTGCAAAATACCTCGTAGAAACGTCAACAGAGCACAAAGAAGCACCAAAATTGCGGTCTCAATAGCATACTTTGTCCGTTTCTCAGTGTTAAAATTCAACTAACAATTAACATCTTTTGTTAGGAAATTAGGTGGATCTTTTAAGAGATAAACAAGATAAATGAAGTACGTAATTTAGAGATAACAGAAACCAAAAACACCTGTAATTAACTGTATTGCAGTTTTACGTTCTAACAAGCTTTTAACCTCGACTTCACACTTGTTACTTCTGGCTCGATACCAGGATGAAAGTTTAGTTAGGCAAACCCTGTTGCATATAATATTTTTGTTTAAAGTCATGAGGTAAGAGGAAAGGGTACCGGGCGCTTTCTCCATACAAACGTAGTCGACTGTTTCCACCCTGGATAATGACACTATAGCAAATATTTTTGTTGCATAAAACTTATAACTGCCATGACCGTGTTTCGTTATTTTTATTTTTTTTGTTTTTTAAATCTTAATTTCTATGATAATTAGAAAATGAAAAAAACCAAGACATAGAGGCATAGTCATGGTAGTTATAGGTTTTATGAAGGTTTTATGCCACAAAAATATTTGCTCTAGTGTCATTATCCAGGGAGGAATCATTCGGCTACGTTTGTATGAAGAGAGCGCCGGTACCCTTTCACTTTAAGTATTACTCTAATTTCGGGGAAAACGTTAGGGCGCATTCAAGACCCAAAGTAAAATGCCTTTAGTCTATAATTAAGGTTGTTATTGTGTGTACCGTTTGTAGGTGAAATCTTTACCTAAGATAAAAAATATTTTGTTTGTTTGTTTGAAACTACTGGACCGATTTTGATGAAACTTAGTATGAGGATACATAGATTCATAATATTCCCAAAGAATCGAGATTAACGTGGGTGAAACCGCGGAGCACTGCTAGATAAGGTATAAATTAAAGACGGAAATTCATTATGTTGTTTGTCTTATAGTTCAAAAATGACGACATGTGTGTTTTTTTTACTTAAATAAGATAAAGGTAATGCTTAAAAACATGGACAGTGGACATAGAAAAAAGAAATATGGTAAAAGTTTTCTAGATTACAACGACATTGATAGTATTTTGAAATATGGATAAGACCTCCTTTTTTGAAGTAAGTTATAAACGATGATAGCCATTAGAGTATGTGATGTCTAGGAGGCCAATAAGAGCTTATAGACATCGATGTAACTAAGTACATACGTCAACATAATACAACTGAGACGTAAACTGACTAATCGGATTAAGTTTACCTAGAGGCAGGTTAGGTAGGCACATCTTGCTCAAAACCATTACAATGTAAATTTCTTCAGCATTATCATACAAAACAACGACAGCGTTTTATAGACTCTTGGTGGAAAAGCTAGATTAGACACGTCTTGAACACTTACGTATCAGAAATACATCACAGTGTAGGCAGAAAAGTGAAATTTTTGATCTCTCAACACGATTATCACACAATGTTCACAATGGCACTTAGTCACAGTAAAAATGTTAATCACTTCCCACACTAAAATATCAAAATCGTTGAGCAATATCCTAAGGAGGTTTCACGCGACATAAAAATGTTTATTTTCACCATATTCACGTAATGCCTTGACCGCCTTCTTTACTAACAAGCTAATCTAAAAAAGCCGTTGATATATTCGAACTACCCGCAAATTCAAATTTAGGGCACCGTGTCACAGGAAATAATGCCGTTTATTAAATTGAAATATAAGCGAGTGTCGCGTGTTTATTTTTGACGAATGATAAAAGTTAACTGTGTCGTGAGGAGTGAACGAAATCGGACACCCGCGGATCCATTGAACCGACAAGAAGGGAAGTTCGATGACCTCGACAGCCTGCTCCAGCCGATATTCAACGCATCAAATGACAATATAAAACGACTACACGATCAGAAATCGCAACGACAATAGGACAAATGCTTGGCTTCTATCCAGCAGCGGCTGAATTAGACTAGGTGACCTAAACAGCTCCTAAAGATGTCGAAGTTACGGCCCGCCTTTCAATTTTATTATTCAATATTTTTGTAAAAATGACCCCATTTACAAATCGAAATCGATGTATTTGTAAATAGCACAAACTGAAATTAAATGCGGAAACTTAAATTTTCCAACTACTAAATAAAACCTGTGGTTGTGTGAAATTCTCCCGGACTTTAATTAAAAGTGTCGTTTATGAATTTTTGGTACACTATGGTTTAAATTATGGATAGTTTCAAACCATAGATAGATAGTTTCTATATTTCTAGTTTTGTGGTTGTTTTAGTTTAATTGGTTGTTAGTTTTAGTTGAAGGTGTTTAGTTTAAGGTTTTAGTAGTTAGAAAGTTATGTCCTAAAAGCGCGTAAAAAATAATGTCAGCTTTCGATTTCTAAATGGGCAAAAAAACACATTTTTCGAATTTGGCGGGCAAGTAGGTCAAAATAGCATTAATAGCCCGGTTTTTTTCTACATAACACTTAAACAACGTCATTTACTCAAGTTTTACGTATGAGTAATGCACAACGAGAAGTCATAAATGTACATAAACTTTCGACAAAAAAAGATATTTTTAACCCGACAAAGGAACTGTTATATGCTGCCGTATTAATAAAAGAACAACCTCTGTCACGCAGTGAAGAACTCCCGTCTGCAAAGCAAAAGGTTGCAGGTTCGATTCATGCTGTGTAACAATTATTTATTTCTGTCAACAAATATTGTTGCGGTGTTTCTGTATTTATTATATTATGTAGGTTTATGTAAAAAAGGTACTAGTATTAAGTATTCGATTTGTTGTGGGTACCATAACACAAGCCTTGTTGCTTAGCTTGGGGCTAAATGGCGTTGTATGCAATGTCTTTATTATTGTCTAAATTTATTTATTACTAGCTTCGCCCCGCGGTTTCACCCGCATTCGATTTTTCTTCATAACAACCTTCTCCAGTCTATAACAAACACAACAAAAAAAGAATTTGTGAAATCGGTCCAGCAGTTAACGCGTGATGCAGTGACCAAGGGAAATAGGGATTCATTTTTATATAATATTAATTATATTGTTGGATTAGTGAGGAAAAAGGTATATAAGAATTCTATACGTTGTCTGGCTGGCATAACACAAGCCTTGTTGTTTAGCTTAGGGCTAGATATATTATTTAAGTTGCATTAGTTAGGACGCTAGCGCCCTTCCCTTGTCAATCTGTCTGTAGTATATTTAATAACCACATTTTTTACAGAGTTTACTGAAGCAATGACACCTCACAACTGTCAACAACAACTGAGGATAATAATTTAAGTATAATACTACTGATATTCCCTCGGTTCACATGCAAAATAACGTAGCCGTACGGCACGTAGGTACATTGACCTCCTTAAATATCGATTTCTAAGAAGTTCTCAAAGAACATTAACCGAAATAAGAGCTCTATTACTACTATAATGACAGCATAAATATATTATTTTAACCATTGTTTGTTGAACAGGGACAATCACATTCGAGTGGTATTATAATTTATTCTTTTCTATTACTAGTAGCGGTCTGCGGTTTCACCCGCGTGGTGCCTGCTCTCGTGGGAATATGGGAAAAATAAAGCCTATAAAAATCACCGTGTAAAAACCTATCATTCGATACTTCATTTATCAAAATTTGTTTATTTGTTATCGAGTTAAGAGTTGGTTTGTTTGAACGCGTTAATCTCAGGAACTACTGGTTCGAATTAAAACTCTTTTTGTGTTGGATAGTCAGTTTGTATTTCGATATTCCCACGGGATCGGGAGTTACGCAGCAAGCTGGCCAAAGTGTGCATTTGCTAGTAAAAGTGTAACGCTTTAATTACACGTGTCTAGGTAATCATAGGTAATCGCAGATCGATCGTTCCGATCATTTGCCATGGAATGTTTGTGTAAAAACATTATAATGTTGCAAAGACTATCGTAATCGATTTTTTAGGACGTTAAAGGCTACGCCGAGTAGAAATTGGCGAAAAAAAAACCTTTTTATTGCCAAAATTACCTGATTAGAGATGGAAATGTATAATTTGTAGACTATTTGTAAAGAATATCATATAAAGTTTCTTAAAAATTTATCATATTTTGCAACTATCCAGTAATTTAACCCTTTAATTTAATAAAATAAAAAGGTTAAAACTTATTGATGTTTCTTAAAATGTACAGCTTAATTATGAAAAAAAAAACTCTAATATTATAAATTCGAGACTGTCTTCAGTTAAACGGATTGATCTCTCAGGGGTCGTAAAACTGTCAACAGGGGATCCGTAAGGGGTTTCTTCTTTTGAGAGTCAACCGTAATAATATGTAAATGTCACTATCGTATTGTTGCCTGGAGGAGATCGCCCTCAGGCCATAAGGGCGCCCTTTGTACTGCTCTATAGGATCTTATTTAGATTTAATTTTTTTGCTTTAGTATTTTAGACGTAATCATTTTTAACTCTCGACGCAAAAACGACGTGGTGTTATAAGTTTGACGTATATGTGTGTGTGTCTACGATGCCACAGACGGCAGCATTGTAGCTCCCGAACGGCTGATCCGATTTTGATTTCGTTTCTATTATTTGATTAATATTTTTATTGCTCTTTATGGTGCAATAAAATATTTATTTATCTATCGAGTCCAGGATAATAATGCGAGCGACGATGCCTCGGAAAAAGCACCAAATCTGCTAACTCATCATCGTAAAAACATCATTTGAGATCATCAAGAAATGAAAAAAAAGAAGCTATAATTTTCCAATTGAATTCATCAGCACATATTTGCAATTGCAATCTCACAGTAATTCGAATGTAAAACAAGTCAATTGTGAAAGAGGGAGGCCTAGACGGACAAAACAATGAAATACGTACAATGGGTATAATCATGTCATTTCAAGATGCATGCTTTGATATTACGACCGAGGTTTATGAACAACGCGGCACGACGACACAGAGGAAAGTATTTATATCGCATTCATATCTTCGAAATTTGTCTTTTTGACCAAGCGAGCAATGCAAGCGAAGCGTATCTGCATTAAGTCTGGCAAAATTTGCTTTAATCTGTATGTATGTTTGTTGGTACTCCTTTACAAGTCGTTCTTATAACCTCTCTGCCTCCTTAGACAAGATTGCTTTCTATTAGCGATATCGCCAATCGACAGACATTTATTTTTATATTTTTGGACGAAATTGACACAAGCCAACGAAAAGTCACGTAGTTTTGCGTTAGAGGAAAAAAATAGTGGATAAGTTCCATCTTATCTTAATTTTCATCTTAATCATCTTAATTTTGTACAATGTTTTATGTCAATTTCATACAATAAATCTATCGATTGGCGATATCGCTAATTGAAAGCAGTCTTGTCTAAGGGGGTTGGACGACACTTTTACGATTTAAAAGATTTTACTTGATTGGAAAAGAAGGCTACGGGATTTCTCTCCGCCTTCCGCCACCGAAAGGTTAACTTCAAGTTGGTCTCATAGATGAATGTCTCATGAGAATCTTTGGAGTGATGAGCAGAATGTAATAAATTGATCACTTTTAGACTTCTGGATTAACAGAACACGAACAAGAATGCGGTTCCAACAATCTCACACGAAACCTTAAGTTTCTGCAGCGCAGTACTACTCTTGACCGGTTTTTAATTACTTCAGTATATTATAAACTTACCTATAATTTTTATAAGGATTTTTATTTTTATTTTTTTTTAACAATTTTAAATAGGCAGGAATTGTCAAGGTCCTTTTTAAATAATTTATTAGAAGCAACGTAGGCCGTTTGCAAAAACGTTATGCTTTCTAGCTGTTACTTCGCTTTGTGTATATAGTGTTCTGTATTTTCCTGTGTTGTACAAATAAAGTTATCTATCTATCTATCTATCATGGTATATGATTGGGCTGATTCTATACCGTGAAAATGGCTCATAGATAAACCAGATTATTTACCCAGACAACGCGTCCAATAATGTAATACAAACACCATTCATTCTTACAATAAAAACACTTGTGTCCATGTCCTCGCTCAGTCAATACAGTTTTTGTAAGGTGAAACCTGACAAAGGTCTTTTTGTCGATCGCGTACAAGTTTACGTAATAATTTTAATCTTATTACAAATTAACCTTCGACTATTTTGAGCCTTTGCATAAAGTGTCTCTTTAACAAAATTACTACAAGTTACACGTCAGACAAATTAAAAAAATCTCGATTCACAAATATCGATTAAAAGGAAAAGGTACCGGGGGCTCTATCCATACAAACGTAGTCGACTGTTTTCTCCCTGGATAATGACATTAGAGCAAATATTTTTGTTGCATAAAACTTATTACTGCCATGACCATGTCCCTATGATTTGTTTTTTTTGTTTTTGAAATCTTAATTTCTATGACAATTAGAAAATGAAAAAACCAAAACATAGGGGCATAGTCATGTCAGTTATAGGTTTCATGGCACTAAAATATTTATGCTAGTGTCATTATCTAGAGAGGAAACAGTCTACTACTTTTGTATGGAGAGAACGCCGGCACCCTTTCACCTTAAGTACTAATATAAGAGAAAATATTTTTTTGTTTGTAACGAATAGGCGCCTAAATTACTGGACCGATTTTGATGAGATTCGGTATGATTCATAGGCCACTTTTTATACCGATATTCCCACGGGACAGGGAAACGCGGAGCGCAGCTAGTCTGTTATAATAAGCAAATAGTACAGTAATAGTAAATC
This sequence comes from Idaea straminata, assembly GCA_951213275.1. Taxonomy (NCBI): domain Eukaryota; kingdom Metazoa; phylum Arthropoda; class Insecta; order Lepidoptera; family Geometridae; genus Idaea; species Idaea straminata. The sequence goes on from OX577862.1 coordinate 5,095,437, forward strand.
TTTTAGAATAAATATTTATTTATCCATCACTAGCTGCGCCCCGCGGTTTCATCCACTGAGTCCCGATCTTGCAGAATTTTCAGGATCAAAGTATCCTATGTCAACAAATAAATCTATACTTATATAATAAAGCTGAAGAGTTTGTTTGTTTGTTTGAACGCGCTAATCTCAGGAACTACTGGTTCGAATTGAAAAATTATTTTTGTGGTGGATAGTCCATTTATCGAGGAAGGCTATAGGTTACTTTTTATCCTGATATTCCCACGGGATCGGGAGTTACGCGGGTGAAACTGCGGAGCGCTGCTAGTAACTAAATAAAAAACAAAACCCTTTCCTTGCAGTCGGGTAATAAAAAACCTTCGGATTTATAATATTAGTTTGTATTGTAGCAGTCTACAATTTATATGCTAATTATTGATAGAATGACGACTTTGAAGACGCCGATAGCAATACGACGACACGATGTTGTATAATCTAACAATAGGTTCATGCTATTAGAAAAACAAATTAATTCTAATCAAGGTTTTGATGTAAATGCAGTACAGTTACTTGTAAACATTTCGAATGAAAGTGAGGACTATTCATTACTAGCAGCGCTCTGCGGTTTCACACGCTAACTCTCGATCCCGATATCGGGATAAAGATAAGGTATATCTATGCCTATGTCACTCCCAATGAATCAATGCATCCTCATACCAAGTTTCATCAAAATCGGTCTTGTTGCTTCGGAGCCTATTCAATTCAAATAAGCAATTTATTTTCCCCTTTATAATAGGTATGACGGACCCAGTTGGCACAATGGTCACAATGCCGGACTGCCAAACACAGGGTTGCGGGTTCGATTCCCGCCTCAGACAAGTATTTATGCTTAGATATTTGTCTGTGGTCTGGTTGTTTCTATGTATTATCTATATATATAAAAATGAATTGCTGTTCGTTAGTCTCACTAAAACTCGAGAACGGCTGAACGGATTTATCTTATCTTAGTCTTGAAATGTTCGTGGAGGTCTAGGGAAGGTTTAAAAGGCGAGAAAAAATCGAATAATTTCCGGAAAAACCCTAAAAACAGCCCTTTTCTATTTCCCATACAAACGTTTTCTAGAGTCAATTCCTACGGGATCGGGACTTACGCGGGTGAAACCGCGGGGCGCAGCTAGTAAGTATATATTTACAAAAGTATATAAGTAGTATATTCGTTGCCTAGCGCCCATAACACAAGTTTAGTTACTTAGCTTGGGACTAGATGGCGATGTGTGGAATGTCCGGCATTATTTATTTATTACTAGCTGATGCTCGCGACTTTGTACGCGTGGTAGTTTAAAGGATTCAAATTGGATATAATAACAGAAAAATTCAGAAGTTCTTGACCATTCGATAATTAATTTACCTTACACTTAGCATTAACGGCTGATTAACCTAATTGCAGTACCTACAAATGTCACTTTATTTTTAAAGTTCACTGTTTATTTAATGCATACCTACTACTTTGTTAATGTCTGTAGGTACTACAGCACAAGGTTCTTAATGAAAGTGAAATAAGGCAAGGATGCTTACTACCTATGTACTACTTACTTTCATGCAAAATGTCGCAGTGTAGATGTAAAAATCTGTTTTTAATTAGCAAAGGTAGCCTGGAACCGATCGCTTTGAGTGATAAAGCCGCCCTTTGTAACACTTAGACTTAAGCTTTGATTTTTTATTTAATCCTACTAATATTATAAATGTGAAAGTTTGTGTGTGCGTGTGTGTGTGTGTGTTTGTTACTCCTTCACGCAAAAACTACTGGACAGATTGCGATGAAACTCGGTATGTAGATAGATGGAGATCTGGATTAACACATAGGCTACGTTTTATCCCGGTATTCCCGCGGGATCGGGACTTACGCGGGTGAAACCGCGGGGCGCAGCTAGTGTAATATAAAAATGGTATGTATTTGCAATACAGAATTTATCTATCTATCTTCTATCATTTTAAACATCAAAAAGCATTAAAATAGGTATCTCGCTATAAAAAATATAAACAAAAAACATGATAAATATCCCGTTTTAAATAACTAAACTAAACTAAACTAAAAGGTTGGATATGCAATCACATCTTTGTCTCTTCTGACCGATTTTAAAGACTTTAAACGCTTGGAATTGTTTCAAACTTAAGTTAGGATGTGTGGCTTTGGAACACATCCTCTAATTAGAAGAATGCACACAAAATTCTTTGGGTTTATTTAGGCATATAAGTAAGACATGTAGTCTATGTATGTATGATTCATTAGTTGAAATTCATACATGTAAGTGTGTCATTGTTTTCATTCAGAATTAACTTTTATCTAAGTATATATCTTTTATAAGGACAGCGATGCTAACCTAAATTATCACAAGTATAAACAATACCATGAGGCCAGCTCAGCAAGACCATGAGGCCCTCACTAAAATACCCAGCCGACGATCAAGCTGCTTCTAAAGAATCATTTTCTCATTTGTCAAATTATGATTTATAGTTTAGAAGATATGTGGGAACATACATATATATATCTATCCACATGCATTCATATGGGACAAAAACATAACCCACCCTTCTGGCTTTGCCGTAATTGAGTAATTAAACAACAAAAAAAACATCTCAAACGAGGTTGAGCCCGTTTCAAGTAATCGGTGAATATCATAGAAGTTCACTAAAAAAATTATATAGACAACTAAGTATTGTTAAAAAATTTTGAATCAGTTATATAGTGATTGATAATGATAATAGATAAGATGATAGCATAGTTTGCACTAATAATTATTATTACACAACAATATGAGGAAAGACTGTCATTACTGGTTTGGCTACAAAAACATGGGAAAATGTATATAACTTGATTTCCAAGAAACTTGTTTGTATGGCGGTGTATACTTCTGTGCTATGGATTTAATTCTGATTTTTTTAAATACTTTTTAGCATTCCATTCTAAGACTTCGCTGTCCGTCTGTCTGTTATGAGACTGTATCTCATGTATCATGATAACTAGACCATTGATTTTTTTAAATACAGTAACAACAATGTGGCAACCTCTGTGGCAAACATTTGCCTGTGACGCAGATGATTGTGGGTTCAATTCCCACCTCAAACAAATATTTGTATTTAGATATTTGTTTCTGGTCTCTGTGTTTCTGTTTGTATAATATGTACGTATTTACAAAAGAAAAGTATTTAAGTGTTTTATCAGCTGTCTGGCTGCCACAACATGAACTAAAGGCTATCTTTGATATTTTTAGTATGTTCCTATTTGTGATTGTCTGTAAATGGCGTTCTGTTTCTATTTCTTCTTTTTATTGTGTTAAACTTAGCTATAGACTTTCCTTACAAATAAATAAATAAATGTAGGTAAAGAACTCTCGTACAAATGGTACAAAAGAACACTTCACAACAGTTTTCCATGCAATAATTTAACAAATTATTTATTTGCATCAGGCATTTAGGTTTAGGACCATGCCAACTTGAAATATTTTTAATAAAACAATGTTTTATCATTCAGATTTTTTTTTCTTGTTTTTTATTTAGCTCCTCCTCCTGTTCTGGTTTAGAGATTCATGATTATGGTAAGCTTATGATAAATGTCAACTACTAGGTACTTACACAAAACTTTCCTTTGTTATAAAAATGTCAACAGGTACAAGAGGCTTTCAGGTAGGTACATGAAGTATATAATTACAACATTTATACACTATAACTAAAAAGGCATAAACAAACCCGCATGGAGGTAAAGTAAGACACTGGGCGGCCTTCCGCCTTCCTTCCACAACCGACTATCATAAAAGGAAATGTACCATCCAAGGTGAGCAAGTATAAAACACTCGCGAAATATGGAAAATTGTAATACTACTCACCAACTGCCACTTGGACTTGCGTGTAGGATCAGCGATAGTGATCAACAGCCTGTGGATCAGCTGAACCGTGCCTTCGTAGTATACCATAGCTGACTCGTAGTTCCCCATCAGTGCCATCTCCCTCGCCAGTTTCGTGTTCTCGCAAATTTCCCCAACAGAAACTGCCATTATTGTCATTCCCGCTGCGTACATGTAACTTATCCACAGTGAAAATGCTGCAGCTCGTCGTCGTCGTCGAGACCCCTTCGGAGATCACAATCACAATCGCGTGTAACACTCGTTCATCGGAAAGTACACTTCATTTTTAGAACTTAGCCAAGCTTTACCTATAGTTTAATTACAATATAATTCTATGATAAATAATCATTTATCACTGCATGGTGTGTGAAAACATTACAATATGTTTTTTATTTGAGAAAATAAACTGAAATTTTGTCGGAGAGTCCGTACGGACAGTCCACAATCACAATCGCAAAGCAACTGTCAAAAAAACAAAAAAAAATGATAATAGTAGAATTGAAAATAGAACTATATACCTAACCTCTTTTGCGTCAAATTTTATTTGGCCAGCCCATCCATAAGGCCAACACGTATATTTCGCTACCAATACCCCACTCGCTCGGCTGTCAACGAACGATATGCGCCTAAGTTCACACCGACAGTTTCCTATAGGATTTTGTGGTGTGAAATTCGCCGCATATCGTTCACTGACAGCTGAGCGAGACTAGCTAACTCAAAGCTTTCAGTAGTGTGACTTAAGGTAAACACCAATGATGCCAACATTAAAACACAAAGCATCACCATCACATTTTTTTTCAAGTTTTGGCTTCGTGTTAAATCATGCATGTAGCCATCATCAAATTATTGCGAATGCAGATAGAGAATTGAATAGCTATGTTGAATAGTTGGAAAATTATGTTCTAGATGCGTGGCTTATATGAGGTCATTTGTACAAAAATTGCTTTTCTTTCAATTTTCTTTGTGTTCATTTTGATAAACTTTGAATTAAACGCATCGTGCACTTCGACCATTTACAAGATCGGTATTATCATCAAAAATCTGGAAATACTACCCACTATACGTACCTATACAAAAATACCCAGTACACGACAACTTTTTTTTAGTTACAAACGTCTGTACTTGATCTGTACTTACACAAATACTTATTTGACGGCGGGAGTCGACCACGCAACCTTCGGCGTTGCTGGTGGGTGTTCGCGCTACGCCACCGTGATCGTCAAATAATAAAGTAGGGAAAAGACTAAACTAGTTCACTAAATCTGACCAGCGTAAAGCATTGTACCCCTACCACGAGTTGTTTACGTACTGGATTAAATACTAAACTATCTTTAACTACATCAGCCAATACCTATCATGAATCGCTGCTGTACAGCCCCGACTGATTCTAGTCAGGGAGTTCGTGCTGCGACGCCTAACACTCCGGTGTACATCTCCCGCGTGCACTACACTGTCGGGACGAAGGACATCGTCGAGTAAGTACGCCGAAAGCTGGGTTGTACGCTGAGGGTGCATATGCTGGAGTCGCATCGAAACGTCAATTTCAAGGCGTTTGTGGTGCGAATACCGAACAACTATCTGCCTCGCGTTATGGATGAAAGCTTCTGGCCGAAGAATGTGGTGTTCCGTCGCTTCCGCGGACAAATTCCACAAGAACAGACTAAGACGAAAGTGTAGTATCATGGAAGTGCTACTAACATAGTTCTAAGCTATCTGTTTAACACATTCAATTATTATTATAAAATATGTATGTTAGTCTATAAGGTATGTATCTATGGGCCTTTGTAGCCTGAAATTAATGATTTATTTATTATTAATACGCGAGCCGCGAGATAGATAGCATAAACAAATGGTTGGCTGTAAAGTCGGTTTACGGACGATAATTTTAACTGATATCGTCGTAAGAAAACATTTACGTTGCTATGGTTACTTGTCAATAATGGAAGCGATGACGTCGCACTTTTTTGTGATTGCATTCCTATTTTTAGAACGTTATCACGTCAACAATTTCTTTCTATTTCAGCTGTTTACACAAAAATAATATTTGGTCACCCTAAACAGGAATACTACTATCTATATCGGCTCTCCTATTGACCGGGTAAAACATTTTTTTGCTGTTTTTTTTTTGTAGAAAATACTTCCACTATTGTACGTTTGATCGAGTTCGTAAATAACTCGTGGTAAGGCCTCAATCTGACCTCGCTAATAGTAGCTAAATAAAAAATGAGTAATATCAAATAAAAAATAAAAATGTTAAATAAAATTTGAGAGGTCTCAAGGGACACCCGGATAGAACGAAGATCCTTTCGATTAATTAGTGAAGGAATTGTAATTGTTTTTTTTTAAGTTATAATAATATTTTTTTATTATTAACAAATATAATGTAATATAAACTTAATCAGTAGGCTCGATTTTAGTAAACTGGCTTGCATTCTATGAGAGAGAGAGAGAGAGAGAGAGAGAGAGACAGAGAAACACGCGCACGCCGCACGGCTTACAACTATAGCAAAAAGTGTCGTTACAAAAATGATGATAATAGATTTAAATTAAAAATGAGTACTAACAATAAACATTTTATTTATATCTCTATACACCTATACACATTAATCATACATATTATCTTCATATACACAAAACATACTTTCATAAGTTTATTTATTTACATCATATATTTATCTATAACCATATTAATTTAAGCTGCTTGAGTAATAGATATTACCTGTAGTTGTGATAACAATGGAATTGTTTTTATTTTTTCTTGGAGTTTACTTCTCTATAAACGTTTTTATTTTAAGCTCCCGGTATGAGAATTTGATGGGTAGTAAAAAAATAACGTTACGATAGAGGATTTAGCTAATCTTACGTCTTTGTTATAAGGTAAACGTAAGGAGCGATGCGAAGCCAGAATCGTTACCTTGGTTAGATTAGCTACATCTGATAAAGAGTAAACTCCAGTCGCGAGTCGGAGCTGACACGCACAATTATTTTTTATTTTAAAACTTGTAGTTTTCGTTAACATTTTTTCTACCCATAAAATGGGAAAGCAAAGCGATCTTAGTCCATACTTTTCGATTTAAATATCAATAGCGCAGCGCCATGTCAGTTGGGTTTTTATGTTGAAATAATGGCTCCGCACTGCTTGTGCATACAGCCAGCGTCAATTAATTATTGTTATATTATTTTAGTAATATTTTCCTAACAAGTTGAGTCCAATGATGATGAGCTTACATCAAAAACAAGCCAACTATGTATCAATTAGTCAATCACCAGGAGTTTTAGGGCAACCCAATTAAAATAAAAGACGAGAAAGATTTAACAGAAAGATTTGATTTAAATTTGGTTTCATACCGAGAAAAAAAAGCAATTAAAAATATGATTGATATATTATTTTTATCTCTTTTCAATGTGCACCTTCTCAGCATATGTTTGCACAATTATACGGATAAAGTTGTCCAATATTAATTAAACGCCAACGTGAAACAAGAGCTATTCCACCTCATAATACAGATTCCACTAATGTTTTATCCTGATCCCGGTCAAATTTGAGTTAACCACTTGTATTGATATTCCAACCGAAAAGAACAGAAATCTCTGTCGTTTTACGTCCTTGATAATATTTCTAACCCTTACTTAAATTCTAAATAAACAAAAATAAATACAAAAATAATTAACGCTGTACCTAAGAATATTATTTTCTCGAAGAGTATGGTTTAAATTCTGTAGACAGATGGTCTTTATTTAAAAAAAAAGTAGCCTCAAAACATTAAACCTCTTTAGTGTATAGAGAAGCACCAAACGAAACAAGCGCCATTTGAGATAAGCTTAAAAAAAAGCTGTAACAACTTTACCTTTTTCTACAGATTATCCATTCTTGCAAAGTAATTTAACATTACAGTGGTATAGAAAAAGCTTCAGAACATTCTCAAACAATGATGAATGCTATAAATATAAAATTTTAAGTCCTAATTGACTGACGAATATATCAATGCACAGCTCAAATCAAAGTTGCTTTATATCGTGATAGATTGAGTTATTTTTGTCTGACAGATAGCTTTTAACAGCATCATCTACCTTGTAAAGGTCGTCCAATATGCAAATGCAATCAATGTCACGTCCTACTTAGAAAGTCGATACACAACTGAGGCATAGATAACACTCTCATTAGCACCAACATTTTGCTAAAAAATGTCCAGATGTAATCTCTATTCCACTGTATTTTAGATCTCTTTGTTAACTTAATATAAACGTATAAAAAATCTAAATAAATTCTTTAAATCTAAACAAATATACAAACATAAACCGCTTAGCTAAAACAGACACCAATACAATTTGGCATAGACAAGTATTTATCATTCAATGACACTTAACTTCAAATATAAGACTAGGTTGAAAATAATCGTTGTATTGAATTACACACAGGTATTATGGCAAATAGAATAAATAGAAAAAAAAGAGTAAATAAAAAAGTAATACTAATTTAAATCTAAATATAACCCATTTATGTACAATTTAAAACGCACGTCATTCAACAAAACAAATATAAGTAGCGAAATAATCTGTATAGAGCAGTGGTTCTCAAAGAAGAGTGAACTATGACCCATCTAAAAATAAACATAGGACACCAACTTAGTTTTAACATAAACCATGGATGCATGGCTAAAAATTACCTTTCATATAAGTTTGAAATGTACAGGGTAAAAGGACTTTTAACCATAGCCTGGCCTGGCCAAACAGACAAGGTTGGGGCTCAGCTACTGAAATCTTAAAATTTTGATAGTTTTGCTTGCAATCAAGCGTTTTTCAGTGGCTTATCTTCTCTGATACTTAAAATGACTCGTTTTGGAGTTATTCTGGGTAACAATTGAGCGATATCGTCATCTTATGAATATGGTCATCAGTTTTAGGGTTCCCTTTTGCTTGGGAGCCACTGGTGAATTGTGCGACCCATAGTTTGGGAAAGACTGGTATATAATGTAGACTTAACACGCTTTTCTCTAGCAATCATTAAACTTATCAACAAACAGTATGCGCCTATGTTCACACCACATTTTTCTTAGAGAATTTTGTGTGTCATTGGTGTTAACATAGGCGCATATCGTTAGTTAAAAGGTAAGCAAGGCTCAATTACTTTCATGATAAACCGGTTTCAAACATACGTAGATTTAGAGATAAATATTATGCTAAATACGGTTCAAAAAATTATCTCAGAAGCGAATCCTGTTGCGGTTTTTAAACTTATTTTAAAACACTTTTAAAATACACACATCAACAAAGTCGGGAACACGGGTAAAATAGTGTTTTTTGGCGAAAAATAGTTTTTTTTGGGTTTTTTATTTTGAGTGTCGTATGTCAATAGGGTTGCCGTACAAAAAAATGGAAATTCAGTATGAAAACTAAAATAGTGCCGAAACTGAAAAACAAAACAAGTTTATTTAAATAAAAAATCTATTGACACGTTCTAGATTAATAAATAAAAAATATTCTTAGTAACTTTTAACCGTTTTCACTAGACCTTGTTGAAGGGTGTATTACCAAATACATAATACATTTTTATATATCTACATTTATACACATAGATATAAAGTTCATAAATCTTTACAAAGCATGGTATCACATGTCAGATGGTCCTTTTATTTAAGTACTAGTCCCCCGCGGTTTCACTCGAAATACTAGAATAAAAAGCAACCTATGTGTTATTGTATTTACATACCAAGGTTTATAACAATAGGCTCAGAAGTTTTTGTAGTAACAAACATACTAACACACGAAATTTAACATTTAATTTATTTTAAGTATTAGGAGCCTATCTCACCGGGACGCCCCATGGCGAAGTCGTCCTCGCCGGCTACTTCTAACTACCCTAGATAAATAATAAATAAATATTGCAGGACATTCCACACATCGCCATCTAACCCGAAGCTAACTAACTAGACTTGTGTTATGGGTGCTACAGAACGGATATACTACTTTTTTTTTTGTAAATATATATTTATACATAGAAACAATCAGACCCCAGACAAATATCTAAGCATAAATACTTGTCTTAGGCGGGAATCGAACCCGCAACCCTGTGTTTGGCTGCCCGGCATGGTAACCATTGTGCCAACTGGGTCGTCGATATATCGAACCAGGTCCACAGTTATTGTGACCGTGTTATACATTTTATGGTTACTGTGGCTGCGTTTCCAGGATACCAGTGTATCTAGTCTCCACAAAGCGCCCCGTCGTACGGTGGGCTGAAAATCGGCTTCCATAGACATAGGAATTTCAATTTTTAGTGCCGGTTTTTTTTGCTGGATATTGGTTCTCCTCTGCCTCTGCCGTATGAGATCAGTGACCAGTGTTTAGGCAACGACTTACCGCTACCTATTTCTTCGTCTAAAGGTAAACGTAATCCAACATTAATCAATATCGTATGTCTTCGTACTTCATCGGTTGAGTTATATTGGTTCTATTAGTTATTACTAAGTATATACAAAAATTACACCCGAGTTAATTCTGCACAAAAACGAAGGAATTATAATTTTTTTACGAAAAATTTGTATGGAACTTTTATGAAAAACCTAATTATCTCTTAAACGGTAAGGAAAACCGTAATATCCTTACAGGTGGTTATAGTACTCATTATTTGTGATATTTTGTCACACTCTATTTAACGGTTATCGATGCCGTTTTTTTTTAAATCATCACCGATTTTCAGCCCACCGTGCGTCGTTCGTTGCTACGCTTTCAAACTGGCTTCCATACAAATAATTGGATAGATAGCAGGCGTCGAGACGTCACCATCCCTACCCGGTGAGGTAGGGCTTTCAGTAATTACACAAAAAAAAGAAACACCGAAATGTTAAGGGAAAAAAAGGGCTATTTCTTTTACAATAACCTCTCACATTATATTAGCTATGTAAGCTTAATATAGACATATTTTATTTTGCAACTAGGCATAGTTTTAGCCTGTTATGCGACACTATAGTCACTAACTATAAATTTGCCGTAGAAATAAATTAGCTTAAAAGTTACAATAAGTATATGAAGCACAACATTTATCAAATTGAGCTCTATACATCGATAAAAATGAAGTATTTGGACGAATTTTCATTGCATTTTTTTTATTATGTTGTACCTAAATGAGTATTAAGTCTTTGCATATTTAAGAGGATACGCCAGTGTTGCTTTCTTCATAATGCCTCTGGGTCATTTTTTAAAGTTTAAAACCAAGTTTTACTGTACATCTCTTTTCTTCTGGGCGCTTATGTAAATTCACAGGTGCTTAATGGATACCCAAAATCATAATTTTATTGCAGTCGCCTTTAAGGTCCTGGGTGCTCATTTTCTCAGGTGCTTAAAGGACATTGTTTCCTATAACCCAGGTCCTTAATATGGAATAGTCCTTTTTTTAACAACGAATTACTAAACGAAATTGTATTTCCAAATATTTCATATTTCCATAACAAAGGAAAAAAGAGGGGCATGTGTAAAGCAAACCTATATTTAAAAAAAAATTTGAAAGGAAATAGTGGAATTCATTTATATGAAGAAAACAACCGAGAACCCCCTTCATAGCATAGCTGCGCTCCGCGGCTTCACCCGCGTAAATCCCTATCCCGTGAAAATTCCGAAATAACAAGTATACTAGTCTATATCTTTTTCAAATAGTTTGAGCCGTTTGACTGTGAAGAAGGTATTTGTGCGAAGATATTTTTACCAAACGATTTTCAACCCCATACTCTTGATTTTAAGTTCAATTTCTATAGTTACTCAACCTTCGGTTTCCACACGATTTTCGACCAAGCTCCCTTGGTTTTGAGGTTTATTTTCAATTGGATACTGGTTCTAAGTGGTCTTTAGGCATTGGCGGTAGTACGTGGACTTGTTTCGCTTTACCCGCGTGGTAGACTTGGCCGGGACTGAAGGGTTCCAGGCGGGGGTGAGCTGAGATATCCTTTTTGGGATCTGAAAGATATGGGAAAAGTAATATTTTGCATTTACTGAAGCAGCTTTTACAATGATACTTGTATTTTACAAAATGAAACGTGAATTTTAAGAAATTATCGTGTGTTTTTACAAAATTATACGTGTATTAAAAAAATGATAAGTGTGTTTCACAAAATAATAATTGAATATTACAAAACGATAAGCGTATTTGACGAAATGATATGTGTGTTTTACAACATGATACGCGGAATTCACAAAATGATACGTGTATTCTACAAATTGATACGCGTTTTTTAAAATGGTTCATATATTTTTTACAAAATGATACGTGTATTTTACAATATTATACGTATATTTTACATAATGATACGTGTATTTATCAAAATGATATGTGTATTTTGTATTGAACCTACCTTTGGTATTAGCAGCTATGTATTTAGACAGCCTGACCGTCGGTAGCGGTAGGTATCCGGCAACTAGAGGCATAACATCTAGTGTCACAGTTTGAGGACCAGTGTTCGTTGCTTCCATTGTTATTACACCTGGAAAAAATAAAAAGTACTGGCGAAAAGTTCTCATTTCTTATGAAACTTAGGTCTTTATCATCAAAATCAGAATGTCGTTTGATAAAATAAGTCAAATTCAATTTTAAAAAATAGTTCCTTTTTAGGAAGACTATAAAAGATTTATTGTATATTAAAAAGGGTTTTTTTCGTGTCTTATTATGAGTAAAATTTTATAAAAATGATTACTGAAAATCGCGTTACTTAAAAAAGTTCTAGGAATAGATTTATTTGAGCACAATAACTCCTGAAAACTCAATAAACGACCATATTAAGATTAAAGGACGACTTCACAAGTCTTTACTAATATTTTTTATCTATACATATAAAATACTTTGTCCTGAATGACTGACTGACGGATCAACGCACAGCCTGAACAGCTGATCGTAGAGACCTGAAACTTAGAGGGTGTGTTCTTTGTGTGCCGTAGACTCCTAAGGGGTTGAAAAGGGGGGCAAAGTTTGTATGGGACAACGTGATTCCTTGGTCCATTTTCGACTTTTACGCGGACGAAGTCGCGGGCAAAAGCTAGTAATGAATAAACTTCAACACCGATGGACCGATTTTAATGAAACTTAGTATGAGGATGCATTGAATCCTTGGAAGTTACATAGGCTACAATAATTGTTATTTTTAAAGTGTTACACCCACACTTTTTTGACACACATAATTTTCTTTGAGAATGTTTTAAATTTCCTAATATAGGTTATTTTTTATCCCGATATTCCAGAAAATTAAATAACTTTAAGTAGTTAATTACCCGCAGTCCGCCCTAAAACCGCCCACATTGTTTGATCTGCCAAAACTTCGTACATAAGTGAAGTGTATTCTGTTTCGTTTACCTAAAACAGAAAATAAAGCAATCAATCAAAACCTTAAATAAAAGATAAGGTCGTCATTTTGAAGCGTGAGTATCTGTGTCTGTTTATTGCATCGCAGCTCCCGAACAGATGAAACGATATTGGTGTATCTTTTTTTGGGTTTATTCTTAACCTGACCCGAAAACGTAACCCGGTAGCGGGTTAGGTTAGGAACTGCAAAAAAAAATCTGAACGTAACCCTCTTCTGAACCTAACCCGAAATGGTGTTCCTAACCTAACCCGAATTGAAGAGACAATTGAAACGGATACAAAAGACGAACGAAAAAGACGATCGAAACGTTCCTAACCTAACCCGCTACCGGGTTACGTTTTCGGGTCAGGTTAGGAATATATCTTTTTTTGTTCAATTCTTTGCGCGTACGCATATCACATTAGTCATAATAAATTAACTTTCAAGTGTGCGCAGGACATTACAGACTTAAAAGTTGACTTAATCGAAAATGTTCTTAGGTTTATTTTATGGAATCGATTTAGAAGTGTAAAATTATAGGGGTGAAAATGGGATTGTTAAAATACAATGTTTGCATTAGTAAACATTTTGATATCAATAAAAGGACATGTTTTGGATCAACCAGTTGAATTCATTGATTTATTATTTCAACTTTGATATTATTTGTGTATGATTGATTGATTGTTCAAAATTTCTGATCAATTGGTTTATTTTATTGTCTGAAAAGTAAGTGTAAAAAACTCACCCTTTGCAAATTCAACTGTAAACAGCAAACTTGAGACGCTCTACAGAAATCACTTCCCTTACTAGGTTCCAACTTCGTACGAATCACAAATAGTGTCGTATAATCCTGTATATCGAAGGGGCATGTGAACAATCTAGCTTCATCCGAGTCTGTCTTGTATTTGACAGAGAACACTGCCTTCATCGGCCCTGCTTCGACTAGCGGGTCTTTTAGTAGTTCCCACATGAAGGAAGCTGTTGTACCGTCTGAGGCTGCTACCTGGGGGTAAAATGTACTGGGTTAATTCGTACAGCGCCATCTAGCGTTACATTTTAACAGCTGTTGCGGCTGCGACGTAAAAGGTTGCGGGGGTAATATCCTACCGTTTGGTCAAGTGTTTGTGGATAGATAATTGTTCCTCTCAGCTGACAGAAAAACCGCCCGGCAGTTTCTTCATACATTTTTAATATGGCGCCATCTGTCTGCCAGTTGATGATTTAAAAAATATTTGTTGTGGGCTGGGTGTTTTCATATGTATAATAAGTATCAATTTCCAACATTTATGAATATTCAGTCTGTTGTACAGCTGTGTAACACTTAATCTAAAGTTTGGAAATTTACTGTGCATTTAATTTTCAATTTGACAACACCATTATTGAAAAGCAGGTCCTTTGGTAAATAATTGACTGCTAACCTTCGTTGGTGGGAGAGGCACCATAAGAAGAAGAAGGAAAATAATGATATAGGTAGATAGGATAGGTCACATTTTTAAAGTTCTCTAAACTCTGGATAAATTAAGGTTCAATTTTTTTTAAAATATTTTACAATAATGTTTTACAACTGTTAATCTAATTCCTTTTTTATATTCTTTCATGTAGAATCCTGGCATGTGGAATGGTTGAATATGGAACTTTAAACGTAGTATTATTCTTACCATTTCGCTAGCATTCTTCGGATTCAAATCGGACACTTCATTCCCATCACACTCTAACTTCTGTTCAGTCAACTTGAAGTGCATCAAATGCGCGACAGCCGACTTCAAAGTCACTTGAATGAATTTCCTAGTGTTCGAAGTAAGGAGACGCCACGATGCCGTCATGGGAGGCGCGAAATGTAGCGGGACTTCGGTGAGGGACTCCCACCAGGGGCAAGTTAGCCATACCTAGAAGATATTTAAAAAAAATTGTACGTGACAGCTTACCGAAGCGCTCTTTATGTACAGTCGGCTGCATAATTGCAGCCCCCGGTAGAGTTCGAAAAAATGTTTTCATTCTAATAATTTTTGTTTGATAAATTGATGGGTTAGAAGACCTTAAACTTCAACTAAAGCTCTAGAATCTTGCTTTCGTTTGAAAAATTCATAGAACAGCCGTTTTAGACCTCTACGGTGGGTCTGCAATTATGCAGCTGACCGTACAAAAAACAAAATGAAACTTATTCTAAATTACGTAAGATAAAAACACGGTTTAACAAACGTACAAAGATAGGTGGGAAAAACATAACACTTTCCTTGCAGTTGGGTAAAAAGCTGTGGTACCATCTAGAAATAAGGGTTATTTTGTGTGACGACATGTGGGATAACTAGATTGGGTATTTTTTTTTTCTATGCAAATTCCGAATGTTTCGAAAGGTTTTATCTTTTATTCTGTATTTTTTTAAAAAAATTCAGTTTCAGATGGTGGGCTTTATAGCCACCGCCACCGTTGTCTCTGGTCAAGAGAATGGTATTTTTATTTTTTAATTTACCCGGTTAGGGAAGGCAAAATCTACTAAGTGAGCACATACAGCCTCTTTTTAACAAATATCGTCGATTGCTGTATATCCTTTTAGGGTTCCGTACCCAAAGGGTAAAAACGGGACCCTATTACTAAGACTCCGCTGTCTGTCTGTCACCAGGCTGTATCTCATGAACCGTGATAGCTAGAGAGTTGAAATTTTCACAGACTATATATTTCTGTTGCCGCTTTAACAACAAATACTAAAAAAAGACAGAAAAAAATTAAGTGGGGCTCCCAAAATGGTACGGAACTCTTCCTGCACGAATCCGAGTCGCACTTAGCCGGTTTTTGTAATAAACCTAATTATAATACTAATGTTACTAACAGTATGCTCAACGCTCTTCTCTTTTCTAATCTGTAAACTAGCGAACAACTTTAGAGGTATTCGTCTCGTCTCGAACGGTTCACTGGCTGGCACTTTCACGCTTATTTCACGAGTCATAGGCGATTCGTCGTCGGCGAAACGTATTAATAAACCTGTTGAGGTTTTTATAAGTATCGTTGCGTTCTGAAATCAGAAATATATAAGGTGAATTTGTCAAAATGGTCTGGTCGAATAAATCTTATGACTATACTAGTTTCTATTAATGAAAGAAAATCGAAATGGAAACAAAAGCAGATCAAAATGGAAACAAAAGATGATCAAAATGGAAACAAAAGATGATCAAAATGGAAACAAAAGATGATCAAAATGGAAACAAAAGATGATCAAAATGGAAACAAAAGATGATCAAAATGGAAACAAAAGATGATCAAAATGGAAACAAAAGATGATCAAAATGGAAACACAAGATGATCTACTTCAATCGTCTGTAGAGGGGGATTGAAGTGGAAATAAAAGACGATCGAAATGGAAAAAAAGATAGTCGAAGAGGAAACAAAAGGGGATCGAAATGGAAACAAAACATGATCCACTTTAATCGTCTTTAAAGGGGGGGGGGGTGATTGGAGTGGAAATAAAAGACGATCGAAATGGAAATGAAAGACGATCACGTTAATTCTACTTTGTCTTCGTTTATGGTGTTTTTGTCTATCTGTATCTATCTTTCAATAATCTTTCTATCTATACATAATAGGCATAAAGTGCTTTGTCCTGACTGACTGACGAATCAACGCACAGCCTTAACTGCTGATCGTAGAGACCTGAAAGGGTGAGTTTTTTGTATGACGTAGACATCCGATAAGAAAGGATTTTCCGAAACCCCCTAAGGTGAAGACCTTAGGGGGTGAAAAAGGGGGCAAAGTTTGTATAGGACAACGTGATTCCTTGGTCCAACTTATTAGAACCATTTTCGACTTCAAAATATTATAAGAAAATCAGGGGCCCTACCGCGATAAGTGCGTCGGCTTCAAGCCGCTGGGCGGAATTTTGAGCCTGCCTTTTCATATGATTTTTGAAAAATTAAGTTGTTTTATTCGTGTGTTTTAAGTATACAGGATTGTCGGGGACATCGAAACATTCAAAAATAAGTGATTCTGGTTATTTTATTTTTAAAAAACACCACAAAATATGACTTTGTTATTTTTTCTAAATAACAACCAGAATCACTTATTTTTGAATGGTTTGATGTCATCGAAAATCCTGTATACTTTAAACACACGAAAAAAACAACCTAATTTTTCAAAATTTCTATGAAAGGCAGGCTCAAAATTCCGCCCATAGTGAGGCGCGGGTTGGGATACCGACGTTCGCTTGAAGCTGACGTAATTAGCGCGGTTGGGTCCCAGACCTTTATAATAAAAACCGACCTCCTCAATCCTCGCACTGCCACTAGAGACAACCAACTCCATTGCCTGCTCCAGTCCCGCTACCAGATCCTTCTTCGGTTCAATCTTATTCAAATACACATTTACACCTTGATTCACCACGTCGAATCCAACCTTCAATAAATAAAACATGAAAAATACATAAGATTTGCAGGACACAGTGCTATCTAGCTCCAAGCTACGCAACTAGGCTTGTGTTATGGAACTAGATTCACTTTTTAGGGTTCCGTAGTCCTAAAAATGAACCCTTATCGTTTCGCCATGTCTCTCCTAACAGGATTTTGTTTTATATATACAATGTGTTTCAGTGAAGGGGTTTTAATACGAAAGGTGGTTGTTCAAGACATCTAGGCGGACAACTTTAATTCTACGGCTTTTGGAAATTCGAACATGTTTTTCCGATAATTCTGAGGGAATTTTTACTTGAAAATCACCTGTTTCATACTAAAATTTCGAACGAAATGTTCGAATTTCCAAAAGTCGTAAAACAAAAGGTGTTCGCCTAGACGTCTTGGACAACCCCCTTTCAGATTAAAATCCCTCCGCTGAAACAAATTGTGTAGACTAGCTGCGCCTCGCGATTTTACTTGAGTAAGTCCTGATCCCGCGGGAGATTCAAAATCAAAAGTATCCTATGTCCTTCTCCATTTTCTAAACTACCACTATGCCGAATTCCATTCAAATCGGTCCAGTCGTTTGATAAAGATAGAACAGCAAACAAACAAATAAATAAACGGATTTATTTACCTTAGTACTTCCCAAAGCGTTAGATAAAAACTCCAATTTTTCTTCTATAAGCAACGACACTTGTCCAAGTTTGAATGAACCACACTTATTAGAGACAAATTCCAAACAAATCTCATTAATTCCGGGCTTCAATGTTAAACTTTCTTTGCTAAATGATAAATTGTAATTGTTCCGCGTTGTCACAGATGGTTTTCTATATTTACTGCTGTCCGATCGTTTTAAAGGTGGTTTAGGGTTGACGCAGTTTACGGTCACTTTTTGTAGAGTCTTGTCTTCTTTGTAGTGTAATTGTGAGGTTATGTTTAAAGGGTTTAGTAGAGGATTCTTGGGTTTGAGGTCGTCCAGTCTTATGCTGTGGGAAGAAGATTACTCGTTAGGTTAGATAAATATTGCAGTACATTCCACACATCGCCATCTACCCCCAAGCTAAGTAACTAGACTTGTATTATGGGTGCTTGACAATGGATATACTACTTATATGCTTTTATTTTGTAAATATATACTTATAATACATAGGAACAACCAGACCAAAGACAAATATCTAAGCATAAATACTTGTCTGAGGCGGGAATCGAACCCGCAACCCTGTGTTTGGCAGTCCGGCATGGTGACTATTGTGCCAACTGGGTCGTCAAGAAAGATAGATAGATAGATAAACATTATTTGTACAACACACAAAACATTAAAAATGATAAAAGGACGAGAAAGCTTATTATACGAAATTGTACAAACAGGCGACCTTATTGCTTAAACCGATTTCTTCCAGGCAACCTGGCAGGTTAGGTTGTGCTTTAAGGTTTTATTTGCATGCTATTTAATTTCCTAAGTTTAGACACCCCTACCCTTTACATTCCTCAACTTCTTGTCTATACAAAAAAACATTGAAAAAAAAACACTAAAACTCAAATAACTTTTGAACCGCTAAATATTGCAGAACTTACAGGGGGGTTAAATCGATAGGAACTGAGGTCCCCCACCCCCCAGCAACCGATGCTCCACCCCCCTTGTTACACCGTGTATAGTTGTTTATCAGAAGACCGAAAATAAAACTTTAAAATCAGATTTAAGGCGCAGCGCGCGGCGACGCGATTCGAAAACATTTTAATTAAACATATAACCCTATAGAATTTTGCGCTTTCTGAACTACCTATGTAGAAATTCTAAACAATTTTAAGATTAAAGAAAATATTCAAAGATTATTATTGTATTATTTATCAAAAAATGGCTTACCGTTTGCTATGCCAAAATGTTCCAATTGCTTTCGCATTCATAATATTTAGGAAAGTAATTAGAGTTATTAGTAGGGATATAGTGTTGTACCAACCTTGTTAAAACAATAGGATCATCGTTGGAAACATCACTAGCACCTTTCTTAGGACTATTGGAACTAACATTACTTAAATCAGTCTTGTAATTTTTAACGGGAGTCCTTTTTTCTGCACTTTTCTCCTCTCTATTCTCAACACTGATCGCTGCCTTCGTACAGCTTACTTCTCTAGGGAAGTAACTTTCTATTGTCAAACAGCATTGGACTTTATTATCAGTGATGTAGATCCCCCTTTCGGATGGCAAAAGTGTGGCGGATACGATTTTGAAGCAGTCGTTGAGCTCGCATAGTACAGAGTCAGGCTTGCTGGACAGATCTTTGAGTGATTTCATCATTTCCTCGAAATAGAAGTTTCTGACTAGGATTTCCAGTTCCGCTGTGCTTGCTATAGTTGCAGAGAGCTTTGTGTACCTACGGATAAAAAAATATTAACAACCGATGACTTAATTAAGGTCGCAGGAAACCGTTGGGACGCAGAGGGCATGCGGCTGATCGCTCTGGAAGTCCTTGGGAGTGGCTTTTGTTCAGCAGTTATATGTTATAAAAAAATCTTTGTAGAAATAGATCATCTTTGCCATTATTCTTTCCCCACGAAGGCAATCATTCTGCCCACTGTTCGTCTACAGAGAACTTATACACACTTAAACTTCGCGATGGTGGTTATGCATTTTTGTAGTTTCCTTTCCTAGCCTAACTATCCAGAGTGGGAACACTGCCAGCTTGCTTGGGACTTTGGGTCGGAGGGACGCCTTGGAGGACGGGGTTGTTTTTTATTTTGCGTGTTTCAAATTTTTCTCTTTTGTGCCTGTGGTGTTTAATATTTTTTTAAGTGTGACATTTGTATGTCTTTTTTTTAATTTCGTGTTTTGTAATTTAAATCGTTGACAAATAGGGATTAGGTATTGGGTTTTTATAATAAAGTAAAGTACTTACCTAAGTTTAAAGACAATTTTTTGTCCCCTGATACTACTTGTTTATTACAGTATAACTTACCTATCTAAATCATTCATTTTCTTAGCAGCAGCTACGAGTTCAAGTCTAGTTTGGGCAGCCAAATCCTTCCAACCTTGCTCCTCGTAGGATCTCAGCGCGTCAGTAAGGAAAACCACCGCTTTGCCAGTCTCGCCGAGTTCGGAGTAAAATGCGGCGAGCTCTCGCCCTATTAGACGAGCAAATCTGATGACAAATTGTTAAAGATATACAGGGGGAATTTTTATATGGGTCTTCAGGGCTATATCTATACGTATAAAATGCTTTGTCCTGAATGACTGACTGACGGATCAACGCACGCCCTAAACTGCTGATCGTAGAGACCTGAAACTTGGGAGTGTGTTCTTTGTATGACGTAGGCATCCGATAAGAAATAATTTTAATTAATAATTTTGAAAAGGGGAGTAATGTCTGTAAGGGACAACGTGATTCCAGTCAATCTTCTTCAAATCTTGCATTAACATTCTGGATAGCGAAAAATTCTGAAAGAAGTTGTGTTTGACAAAAACTAAAACTGAATCATTAGATTTTTTGAAAAGTCATTACCCTAGCCAGGAATCGAACCTGTTAGCTTATTTTTATATTTTTCTGCAATTTTCACCTTTCTGTCTCTGGCAAAACAATAGTTTAGGATATAGCCCTGAAGGATAGTAAGTAATTTTTGTAAATTTTATGAGAAATAAAGAATCTTAAAGCCCGTTTAAAAATTCACCCTGTATACGATTCAAGCACTCTACGCTCTTTGTGTAGAATTAAGACGGTTATAAAGGTTTAAAATAACAAAATGCATTTCGTATTCATATCTTTGAGTTATTTTCCATACTGTTACTCTGGGGGTGAACTAAAACTTGAATGACGTTCAACTTAGCAGAATGTCCAAGTAGTTTCTCAATATTAGAAAATCTTACTAAAACTTATAAGAGAAAGTGAAAGTTTGTGCGTTGCCACTACACGCAAAACATCAAAACTTGGTACAGCTGGATTCCAAAATAACACATTGGCTACTTTACCAGATATCAGCTGTTGGTACCAAGTTTCATCACAATCGGTAGAGTAGTTTTTGCGTGGAACCTTTTATGCCTAAAACTTACGACCTAGTTGGCACAATGGTCACCATGCCGGACTACCAAACACAGGGTTGCGGGTTCGATTTCCGTCTCAGACAAGTATTTATGCTTAGATATTTGTCTGTGGTCTGGTTGTTTCTTTGTATTATAAGTGTATATTTACAAAAGTATATAAGTAGTATATCCGTTATCTAGCACCCATAATACTAGTTACTTAGCTTGGGGTTAGATCCTCTTTTATTTTATTTATTTCAATTCACCAACCTTAACCTCCCAATATGCTTATAAGTCCCCATAGCAAGTTCAGCGAGCTCCAAATAATACTGTTGGAAGCTCGTCTTACTGCAGAGGGCTTCCTTCAGCCTGTCAGTCGGTGTTGGTTTCTGGCTGTCACTGTCTCCCATGCCGGATGACAGCATCACCACAAGGTGGAGCTGTTCCGAAGATGGGTCAGGCGAGCCGGGTAGCAAGCCGCATAGTTTTCCTAACTCGTGGAGCTGGAATACAGGTTTACTTGGTTGGTAAGTATTATCTATACTAATTTTATAAAGAGGAAAATTTGATAAGTTTGTTAAATTTTATTAGGCTCCCAAACTACTGGACCGATTTTGATGAAGCTTGGTATGAGGATACATAGATTCATTAACACTAACATAGGTTACTTTTTATTCCAATATTCCCACGGGATCGGGAGTAAACCGCGGAGCGCTGCTAGTATCTTATATTTGCTATCGCTTACGAAGTATTAAGGGTAGATACTTATTATCAGGTGAATTCGATGTTTACACAAAGAAAATAACTTAGTCTATGTTTTTTTAAGTTACCTTATCCTTAGCGTTATGTAAGAGTGGTGCCTGCGTCGCCGTACACATTTCTAGTGCATTGTTCGAGGCAGCGAGCCTGTCGCAAGCTCTAAGTGTCTCAGCGCAGGCAAGTTGCGCCCAACAGGCGGCAGCGCCTTCTACAGCGGGCGCGTTCAGCACAGATAGCTCAACTAATGTGTTATGAACTGTTGAGAGGCAACGGGATGCTATCTGGAAGAGGAACAATGAGCTGTAGGAATGTTAGTCACAATAAAAAAACCCGTCCAAGGAAAAATGCGTCTCGCAATTTTTGGCATTATTTCCTTGTAAAAAAATACCACAATTGGCTGGTGCTGGCTAACTGGTCAATAATTAAAATCATGAATACTAATTTAATCAATCAATATCAGTGTAAAACACTTGTAATGCATCCGTGGGTATAAATCTAACTGGACATAATACGTAATGGTCAGTCAAGTGTAGATGATTGTTTTACGTGTTTTTTATTGATTTAATTGTTACATAGCGAGGAAATTCATTTAGTTTTTATCAAAAGAATAGCAAATTCAACGAATGGCGATATATTAATGTGAAAACTCGCAATAAGAAGGAATTTTCAAAGGGGTTTCAACATTATGGGTATAGTAAACGGTCGGCCATTGTATTTTTAGTTGCGCATAGATACACTTATTTCCGCTGGGGGCGGAAATTTTCATTGTCCGACGTACAATATATAACAACTCACCTCCCAAGGTCTAGAAGAAGGTAACAACATGGCACTTTGACGTTGGAACAAATAACTTCTAAAATCCAACAACGATGCCTTCTTCTTAATAAGCAGTTCTCTCAAATGCTGTGGCACCAATGACGTCAGTCTTACAGCTTGCCATGACGTCACGGGTTGTCTGAACGTGTCAAGCCATTTCGGACTCTCTGTCACATTGGAATTGAGTACAAATTGCGAGAACAAAGCATCTAGTTCGTCGTACTGAACTAGGGCTTCCTCATACAAACCTAACATTTCTAGAATGAATGCTAGTTGTTCCTGAAATATAAGGAAAAAATTGCATAAAACTCAATTAAAAATTATCTTATCGACCGGAATAAAAATAAGGGATAAATTATATAAAATTGAAGTCTGAATTTGATATAGGATTTTAAACTAATATAGTTATTTACACTACTAAAGTAATTTAATACGGGTCGAATATTTTACATATTTTTTTATCTACAATGGTAGCATGGAAACGGTGCTTGTAACAACATCGAAATGTCAAGCTCTACAAAATAAAAACAAAAACCTATTTAAATAACTTTAGTTCCATGTAAATGATGCTATGAAAAACGCAAAGTTATATCTGCTAGGGTTTACTATATTCTATTTTTTTGAGGTATTCCCCTTATCCCCCAAATGGGGGATAGTGGGAATTTGCCGTGGCATATAGTTAATAATTTATTTTTATTTGTAGATTTTTTTTAATTGTAGGTACAAGTACTGACGTTTTTTGACTCTTTGGTGTTTACTTTATAAATTCTACAGAAAACACAATACACACTTACTTGCAATATAAAATATTTACAAAAATCCCATTCAGGATCATTTCTCTTCTCTCTCTGCTCTCTGACATACTCTTCAAACTTTATCAATGCTTTATTATAAGCTACGAGAATAAAGTGCCTTATTTTTGCTACTAATGATCGCCAAGACTCCGCACTCCTAGCTTCTGATTTTATAGGATTAATCACAGAGATAAATCGATCTTCAGTTTGTTTAATACCAAACTCTCCTTTAATTTTATCGAGTACCGTTGTCCGAGGTAGTAGTTTATTTGTTTTTCTAATGTCATAAGTCTCAACTAACACTATCATCCAGTCTGTGATACCAGTTTTTTCTAAGTGTTTGAGCCATTGTTCTACGTCTTCTCTTAGTGTTGTTTTATAGTATTCTATGTCCTAAAATGGAGAAGAATAAACTTAGGCATTTATATAGCTAGCTGTGATTTGTGAGTTTAAGTGGAACAGGTTAAAAAATAGTCTATGTCCTTATCTAAGATCTCACCTATGGATACCATGATTCATAAAAATTGGTCCAGTAGTCTAAGTTTAAAAATATAACAGACAGACAGACAGACATGTATGTATGTATATAAAACAAAGTTGTGTGAGATATACGTGACGACGATAAAACATAGTCTTAGAATACCGTATAGGCTTTACAATATTCCCATGGGATCTAGACTTACGTTGGTGAAACCGTGAAGCTCAGCTAGTTTATAATATTAGTCTTTACTAGAAAGTAGCTATACGAGGGCAGTTTAATTATCAAGCTAATAACTTTTTAAACTCACATGATTTAACAAATCCGATCACAACGGAACAGATACAATTTTATGATCTAATGTGTATAATAATTACTATAATTTGTTTCAGAGCACAATTAAATATAATTCAATCACAAAAAGCTTAAATTAAATGAAAATAAAATGCTACAAACCACACAATCTGTCCAATAAATATGTAGTATAGGACGTTTCAGTAAACTATAATCCGAATGTACTTTGTCCTTATTAAACTTGACAAAGGATGCTTCCAAGTTAACTGATTTAGTAGCTCGACCATATGATCTTCGCCATTCGCAGGAATCTTGAGGGATAGCAGCTACCAGAGGTGCCTCGAGGGTACAGAATAGGTTCCAATCTCCCGCGCCTGGTTTAACAATTGAGAATAAAGACACTTAGATACAAAAAAACGGCCAAGTGCAAGATAGACTCGTGGATGAAGAGTTTTGTACCATTATATTCTGTTTTTAGTGTTTGTTGTTATAGCGGCAACAGAAATATCATTTGTGAAAAAATTTACCACCTGGTGACAGATTAATCGGGGCTTGTTTTTACCCTTTGGGTACGGCACACTAAAAATCTAAGCAATTTCTTGCACTCTCGATGTGAAATTCTGGTCATCCTCCTCAAATCACCTTTTTATAGGACCAGTAGAATTAACTACCTCCTTTTTTAAGTCGGTTAAGTAGGCGTTAATTTAAGCTGACAGGACGTTACAGTGTCTAAAATATGACGTTTATGATTGATAGACCCGCCATGCAATAGTACCACCCCCTTAGCTTGTTTCCGCCGAGGTTAAAGAAGTGAAACGTCTGGAGCCCACTAAGCTGTGGGTTTCATTGTAATTGGTGTTGCGGTAAAGAAAAACAACGTTAAAAAAACAAGATATAACCAAGTTTTAGAGAGACCTAGAGTTTCGAACGTTAACTTACATGTTACTATCGGTTTATTGCTCATTCCTTCGCGATATGCTGGAGAACTATCGACGCCCTTCATTTTTCAAATGCTTTTCATCATCAGCAATCGCTTTTACGGGCATGACACAAATTAAAATCCGTTCAATTAAAATACCAAACTGAACCCACCCACTTCACAATAATAATGAGTAAGAACAGTCACTGCCGTTTCTGTTAAAAAGATTAATGAATAATTAACTCTAGAATTAAATTCCACACAACTTCTTAATTTATTTTTTTGCTAAAACTGCTATTTTCCACGAAGTAAATGGAAAATATTTGTGTCAAAAAATTCGCTGCTTGTCTACTTGTCATTAACCCAACTCGACATTTTTTACTGTCAGTTTGTTTTTAGTGTCAAAAGTCTGTTTTTTTAGAATTGTACTAATGAGAGGGCTGACTAAAAGATTTTATCCCATACAGCATCGTCTATTGTATGATTTTATTCAAGCTATCCTGACTTCGACCATATAACTCCCAACAGTATAATAATTGGATAAAGCTTCCTCTCTTTGACGCCTTTGGCTCTTTTTGGCATAATTATGAAAATACTGCACGAATGTTCCTTTAGCGCCCACTAGAACTATTTATGTGAATATGAAGTTACTGTGCTTCGCGGTTTTGCCTGTGAGAATATTCCCTCATACCTCCATGTCCCAATCCTATGGAAAAATCGAGATTAAAGTATCTTTTCACCTCAAGTTTCATCTCAATCACTTTAGTTTTGTGTGCATTCACACAAACACATTATTATTAGTAGGCTATGTTAGTAGGTTAATAGTAAAATTGAAGCAATTTCCCTCAAAATTCCATTTTATTCTATCACAATTCAACATTTATTTGACTAATGACAGGCAATCAATCTCTATTAATCTAGCTCAGCTTTGTAATCAGAGTATGAACTTAGGACCGAAAAAAGCCACAAGAGAACATCAATGAATTTATAATATTATATTAAAATGTCTCCATAATACCCGGCTACGCTACCTATGCCGGCATAGTGGAACTTATTTATTTAAATAAGAGTTGTCAACTCCATTCATAAACATGTTCATGTCGATAGTATAGTCATCGTCTTCCGTGTCGTCTTCATACTCCTCCATATCCATGTCTCTTTCAACATCTGAAATGAACAATAGGATTCTTTAATCGATCTGAATATGGGGAAAAATTCATATCATTCAATGTATTTTGCATATGAAATTCAAAAATATTGCACAATGTTCAAAATATCCCCCAAAATCTCCTTGACATCATATCAATAGTAACTTTAGAGACTCCTATTTTTATGAAGGTATAATTGTTAATTTGTAAAGATTCCTTACGTAGCCCATGGTTCCTGACAGACAAGTTGAGCTCCTCCTCATTACACACATCATCATCCTTCATCACAGGAGCATCGAAATCCACTTTCATGGTTGAAGGAATCTGCTGCATCAGGTTTATAGCCGGAAGCTCTTCAGGGGTCTCATTCATCTCAATACTTTTCCCACATAGTAGTCGGGATTTGAGACTTTCTAGGTGCAGTCTTTCAATCTAGAACAACCGAGAAGTGGCTATAATTAAGGGTTAATATGAATTACGAGGCTAGTATGAGTCAAATACACTTATAGCGATTAGTTCTGTGGTGGTATAGGCGTTAGGCAAATCTATGCCCCAGGCATTCTAAATAGTATGTATAGAAGTTGATGGCGCTGTTTAAATAATCTAGATTTGTTGCTGTCCAACATTGTATGTATGTACATAAAACTTACCTGTAACGAGTTACGTTGAATCTGTATTTTCTTTAGAGTCTGAACGAGCCATTTTTCCTCAGCCAGCAGTTGATTTTCGTTCGCTATCTTGAGAGCTACCTCGAAATCGATGATATTTTGACTCATGTTTACGATTGCTCGAGCGTATTTTCAGTTTTGGCACGCTGGCAGAAGAATGCCTACACAAGATATCTAGACACATAAAAAATACGTGTACGCACGATTTTTTTTAGTAAAAACACCAGAAATGTAAGTTATTTGTTTTGTTTTGGTTATTTTCACCAAAGAGAACTAATCACTACGTTTATAGAGACTAGACGAGACTACCTTACAACAAAAAAAACTATTAAATTTGGCCGCAGTTTCTAACAACATTAGTGATGTGCAATCAGAAATTAGAAAAGTTTGCAAATAATTCCTGGGCTAAGACTCGGTGGCCAGACTCTAAGGGCATGATTTGTTCGCCGTAATGAGAGGGCATTAAGGCGAGCAAATAAACGATTGGCATGGGACTTAAAATGCACCGCGCAAAAAAACACTGCCAAGTTTCCATAATAAATGTCCGGATCCCTCTCTTAGTGGTATTACTGAATTCCTAAATTGCACCAACCTTCAAAAAATAGACGAAACGATTCTTAAACGAAAATCGACTAAGTAAGCAACATGAAGAATGGCAGAACGTTCGTGTACGGAAATCCTTATTGGAGACCAATCGTCAAAAAAAAAAACAGTCGTTGAGTTATTTCATTGTCATTGTCAAAATCTATATTGTCTATGAGCCGCCAAAATGTCGCTTTCTGTTTTGGTATCATCCCGAAAATAAAGGAAATTAATTTTCTCGATATCTTTGAAGATTTGTGTAAATCAATGTGGATGTGTTAGTTATCTGTTGAACGTGCTAATTTTATACAATAAACAGGTACGTACATTCTGTTATTATGTCACTTTTGGCCTATTCGATCAAAACCATTAATTTCTTTTTCTATTTGCGATGGAATTTCTTCCTTCCGATTTATCTATCGTTGAGTGTTTTACACATTAGCTATCTAATTTCATTTAAATGAACTATTCTCCAAGCAATTTCAATTTAGATTTCCTTATTGTATTTTCCTACAACCAGGAACCTTAATTTTTTTCTAGCCAATTATTTTTGTTAACTTTATTGAACATAGGAACCTAGCACAAACGGAAATCTAATACTGCAAAACTATTTCAAATAGGTAGTTAATATCAAAAGTCTGTAAAATCTAACTTAATAATCCTCAAAGTTCAGATGATGATTATTTTGCACTGCAGTCTATTGCTAGTAAAACAATAATCGAGCTTATAATAAAAATACACCTAGTTCTAGAGAAATAATCTAGTAGAATTTGCACAGAACCATGGGCATAAACATACTTATTATATAGTGGAGCAATCAGTAAACAACTTTCGTCCAACTCACTTTTGGTCTCATAGTTTTAGAGTTCCCTAACCAAAGGGTAAAAACCCTACAATACTAAGACTTCACTGTCTGTCTGTCACTAGGCTGTATCTCATGAACCGTGATAGGTAGACAGTTGTTTTTAGATGATGTATTTCTATTGACGCTATAATAACAAATACTAAAAACATACATATATAATGGTTCGGAAACCTTCATGTGCAAGTCAGACTCCCACTTGGTTACTAACTCATGTGATCATGTCTGACTAACCTCCAAAATATATAAATAAACAACAATTGCTTATCTATACAATTGTCTTTGATATGGGTCATTTTACCTAACTTCAAAGGTGAAGGTTCCCATTCAGTTTTTTTTAATAAACATTGACTTACATAAGCATTATTATTTTATGATATTTTTATTCAATAAAACCTGGAGTAAATAAAAACCAGCCAAGTGCGAATCGGACTTGCACATGAAGGATTCCAATATATTCTGTTTTTAGTATTTGTTATTATAGCTGCAACAGAAATACATCTGTGAAAATTTCAACTGTCTAGCTATCGTGGTTCATGAGATACACCCTGGTGACAAACCTTTTACCTTAGTAAAAGGTTCCCGTTTTTACCCTTTGTGTACGGATCCCTAAAAAGAAACAATGTCTCAACTCAAAAGTATAAAAATGTCCAAGCAATTACTACCTTCTCAGCTTAGTAGAGAGGAAAGAACTTGTCAATACTCCTGGAGCCAAATAAGCTACAGGTTTCATCATAATCTTAACCTTCATGATAAGAGCAAAAACAATTAACGCACAAAATTTTGTCATAAGAGAAATCCATTGGTGCACAGCCGGCCAGGGTTTGATTCAACACATCAATTTTTACTTATTTTTACAAATAAAGTGATTTTTTATTTGTAAACATAAGTAAAATTTGATGTTATTTAAAGAGGTTAAGCGCAGCTATGTTTTATCTGTACATGCATACAAATTTTGAAATTGAATAGTTAAAATAGAAAAAGAAAGCAAAAACAATAGCAATTAGTATTTTTAGTTTACAAATGGACCTTTATCAATCACCTCAGATCAATGTTCAGGCAAACAATCTTCAGAATATATAAGATATTTATTTCAATTGAATACACAAATGTCATAATTATAAGTACTTACAATAAAACAAAATTAAAATTACAATCACTAAATTAAAATATAGGTACGAAGGAAAACTAAAATAAAATAAAATTACAATTATCATTAGAATGAATGTCGAGGTATCTATTACTAGGCCAACACCTGAATAAAATGTTATTGATTATCATTAAAATAATTTATTGTTAAAAATAAAGCTTAATAATCTACATTATGTCAGTGATAAAGATTTTGTTATTGCCTACATTATTCTGGGTTTTTTTTCGCTATCTGTTTTTGATAGATAAATAGATAGTAATAATAAAGGAAGGGACTCAAAATGTGCAGTTATCTAACTCGATGTAATTGCTGAGGCAATTTAGCTTATTTATTGCTAGCTAAGTGTAGGGAAGGTATTACTAGAATTATTTAGATACTGGTTCTACTACTGCTCTGGGTCTAAAATTTTGGTTTCTGCTGCTAAATACTGGTTATACTAAGCTAGGTATTACTAAACAACCTAGATACTAATAAAACTCGGTGTGTAGATAGCTGGAGACATGGATTAACACATTGGCTACTTTTTATCCCGATATTCCCACAGGATCTGAACTTAACTTAAGTTTAGTACTTTAGTTCGACTTAAAACTGAGGAGTGACATAGGCTACGTTCTTATCCTAGTATTCCCACTAAATAACAAGACACTTCTATTATAGTTTTTACTAGCTTCTGTCCGAGGCTTTGCCTGCCATTTCACCCTCTTAGGAGAGGAATTTCGGAAATCCCTATCTAAGTAGACACCTACACTTTACAATGGACACAAATTTTATGTCTTAGACCAATGGTTTATGCTGTGCATTAAAATATCTATCAGTTAGTCAATCAGGACTTTGAATTTAATATTCATCGATTAAATAATGCAAAATATTAAATGGTTAAGCTACTGAATGCCTAACCAGCTGTAAATAAAATAAATGCCTCGACTATGAGACTTCCACTTGTCACATTTATTTTTCTTATCAAGACTCATCTTCAGTCTAGTCTAGACTATTTCAGATTATCATAAAAAATATCACTTATTTACTACATAGATTTCATCATATATTTAAAAGATAAGCAAATATAAATAAAAGCTATATCTTTTGATTTTTCCTTACATAATTTGTCTTGTCTTCAACTAGTGAACTTCTTTAAAACAAAATTAATTACATAAATAAATTAAATAAATAAATAAAATAAAGTTAATTGTGTAAACACAAAAAGACTAAAGTGACATTTTTATATGAATTATTGGGTGATTTCTAATGAATATAATTCAAGTTGGTATTGTTCAACATACACAAATGGATACAATTACAGGCACACAGGCCAATACCATGAATACAATGGATACCATGGTAAATTATAAGTCTATCATCTAGAACACTTTAGCTTAAAGTGGAATAATTCAGTAGCCTAAAGTGGCACGATTTAGTAGCCTAAAGTAGCACAATTTAGTAGCCTAAAGTAGCACAATTTAGTAGCCTAAAGTGGCACAATTTAGTAGCCTAAAGTGGCACAATTTAGTAGCCTAAAGTGGCACGGTGGACTGGCGGGTTGTCTGGCCACCATAACACAAGCCTATCTGCTTAGCTTGGGGCTGGATGGTGCTGTGTGTAATGTTCATTTTTTTTATTTAGTAGTCTTAAAGTGCCATGATTTAGTGGCCTAAAGTAAACCTTATTTTTTTTCCAGCCATGAACACGACAGCACCCACATCAGCAGACGCGTGTCTTAGTATCGTTCACTCTTTAATGTGCCATCGGCAAGGAGGTGAAAGCGAAGGCTTCTCTAAACGGGCTATAGAATCCTTGGTTAAGAAGCTAAAGGAGAAACGAGATGAGCTGGATTCTTTGATAACAGCGATTACTACTAATGGTGCTCATCCGAGCAAATGTGTTACCATTCAAAGGACATTGGATGGGAGGTTGCAGGTATGTTTAATAAAAGAAAATATAGGAATTAAATGTAGCCTATATGTGTCACCGGTTTATGACATTGTTGACCTAGTGAGAAATACTCGTGATTTCTAATTGCGTTCAAGTTCAAATTAAATTCATACAACGTGCCTTAGAATCCAGCAAGCCTAAGTTTTATGAAAATAACAGAGATTGCTCTAGCTAGACTCTAGAAGCATAACTCAAAAAGGAAATATTAACACAAAACTTGCACTAAAAGAAAACTTTATAAAAAAAATTTGCCATATCCAAAAAAATAGATGTTGTTCGATTCTTAGATCTAACGAATATACAAAAACAAAACATACAAAATCATAAAAATATACAAAAAATCATCAAAATATGGGACATTTATCAATCTGGAACAGGCGCTCATGGTTTCCTTAAACCTTCTAATCTCTCTGGGTGAAAGTCCGTGCCTATAACTTGCCTAAAGTAACTTTACATGAGATATGAAGTTATTTGATTTTGTTTCAAGGTTGCAGGCCGTAAAGGCTTTCCACACGTGATCTACGCGCGAATATGGAGATGGCCGGACCTACACAAAAACGAGCTGAAACACGTCAAGTTTTGCCAGTTCGCTTTCGATTTGAAATGCGATTCAGTCTGCGTGAATCCTTACCACTATGAGAGAGTCGTTTCCCCAGGTATAGGTTAGTATAAGGGATCATAGAACACATATTTCATAGACAAACAAAATATATTCATAAATGAGCTAGTTACTAAAGTTTTCAAAGAAATTATTGAATCGCTATTTAGGATAATATACATACACCAATAGAAAGAGATCAAGACAAAGAACTTTTGTCTGCAGACAATATCTCTAAACCTTAATGGAACATAATTATTCAAGAAAAGCTGCGCTCGCCGCGATTTCGTAGGAATATCGGGATATAGTCTAACATATACACTATCTCTGTGATCCAGCTATATCATACTAAATTTCATCGTAATCGGTTCAGCAGTGTCTGGGTGTTGCGAATAAATTCAAACAGAGGCACACACTCCTTGCCCACGGCCGCGTTTCTCTATTGTCAAATTTATCAATAACTAGCTGTCCCGGGAAACGTTGTTTTGCCATATACAAAAATAAAATATAAAAAAATACTTAAAGGAAAAATAAAGGATTAAAACACAAATAAAAAAAAAAAAAAATAAATCGATTATCAGACCTAACGAATATACACAAAAAAAATTATACAAATCAGTTCAGCCGTTTAGGTGGAGTTTGGCAACAAACACCGCGACACGAGAATTTTTTGGATATTGGGATTTTCATGGACCATACAAACACACATACCATTATTCCTTAATCTTAATCTTAATTATGACCTTTATCTAGATTAAATCTGCCAAGGGCGAGTCTAACTCGCGCACGTAGGGTTCCGAACCATGTTGTATGGGTAACTACATAAATATTTTTCTTCCGTTTTTACTTATTTGTTGTTATAGCGGCAACAGAAATACATAATCTGTGAAAATTTCAACTGTCTAGCTATCACGGTTCATGAGATAAAGCTTGGTGACAGACAGTCCCGTTTTTCACCCTTTGGGTACGGAACCCTAAAACCATACCCAATACGAAATACATTAAAATGTTTACAGATCTATCAGGTCTAACTCTCCAATCAGGCCCAAGCCGGTTAGTGAAAGATGAATACACAGCCGGTATCGGTGGTAACGGAATGGACATGGACACAGGCGAGCTGGTCACCATACAGCACCACGCCACCAGCCCTAGACACCATCACTCGACCATACAGCACCATCATCAACAATTCCCGACCAGCAATATTATTATAAATCAACAACAGAGTAAGTTTGATAGATAAGATTTTGATTTGTGATGTCTTTTGTGAGGCTTTTTTTAAATGTGTAGGAATGAATGTTAATCCATTTAAATGTGAGTATTCATTCCTAAACATTTTGTGGTGGATTTGACTTAATTTGAAGTTCTTATGTAGTTCTAGCATTTATTTGATTTTTATTTTGCATATTTTTTCTTTCGCTCAAGCGCCAGATAGCGTACCAACCTTGTTTTCACCGACGCACGGACCGAGAGGGCCGATACGGGCGCCGGGAGTTCCTACCTCTATGGGCCACCCGCAAGGCCAAATGATCTCAAATCATCCTTCACCACAAATGCCGGGAACGCCTCAAATGGTCCCAGGAACGCCACAGATGCCGGTAACTCCACAAATGTGTCCAGGAACGCCTCAAATGGGTCCGAGCACTCCTCAAATGGGTCCCGGCACGCCTCAAATGCCTGGTACGCCCCAAATGGGACCTGGAACTCCTCAAATGGGACCGGGAACGCCTCAAATGGGACCAGGCACGCCTCAAATGGGTCCGGGAACACCACAAATGGGTCCGGGAACACCTCAAATGGGACCCGGAACGCCACAAATGGGACCAAACGTGCCTCAAATGACTTCGCCTCGTATGGCCTCTGCGCCTACACAGATGTCACCCGGGACGCCTCAAATGCCTTCAATAAGCCAAGGGATGTCAATGCAGAGCTCTCAAATGGCTATGGCACAACAAAGAGCCATAGCTCCCAAGTTGGAGCCACCCGATACGATGGACGCTCGAGCTATGTGGCTGCCAAAAAGAATGAATCATTGTAAGCTTATATTGTTTTATTTTGCACTGTTTTTATTTAGTTCTTTCTAACTTTCACCTCTGCAACGTGTTTTTTAGTATTTTTATTGTTTACAAAAGTGAATTTCCGTGCCCAAAACTATGACAATATTTCGCATGAAAAACACCAAATTAGGTTTTGATTGACTGAATAACTACATGTATACATATTTGTATCAATTTTTAGGCTAGATAGTTTAAGTATTTTAAAAGTAAAAAATGATCCTTTCAGCTGCAATGCCCGTCAGTATGTCTCCGGGAGCCACTACGCCTTTGATAGACAATTCAAATTCTACGTTCTTCACAAATGAACAGACCACAGCAGAAACTCAGATGACGCAAACTTTACCAGGTAAAGATCGATATATTTAGCTAGTCTATGACTAACCTAGATTAAGAAAGTAATTAAATATGTGTAAATATAAATAAAATATATTTAAATTGCATGTTTTTAATATTAATCTCCCAATAGTTGTTTTAATCTTTACTAATCCAAGTGGTAAAGATAGATAAACGATTTATCTGCACAAATATTAAACACAGAAAAACATAAAATGCTAGAAAAGGTGCACAAATAGCTAAAACAGATATGTTTAGCAATACTTAAATAAAGAAAGACAAGACAAACAAATCTGTACTTTGAAGAAAAATAAAGTCTTAGGGGTCTTAGAATGAGTACGAATGAGAATGAGAGTGAGAATGAGTTCATCGGTTTTTTAATTCATTCAGTAATCTAAACGCATTTCAAACTAGTCCCATTTTTTAGGCTTGAGATCTAGATTAGGACTAATCTTTGTGAATCTGCTTGCAATATTTTGAAAAACTATACGTACAGTAAAGTATGGCCTTAGTCTTTCGTAAAGTAAAGTATGTAGGTATGTACTATAAATTTATAAATTTGTATTTGCATGTCAATACATTTGACTAAAGTTGAGAATCTGTATAATAATATTTTATAAGTTCTTATTAATGTACCAACTTTTACGCAAATAAATGAACTGAACTGAACTGAAAGATAATATATAGGAAAGGACCTAGAAATGAACCTTGAGGTACGCCGCTGGACAGAGTTTTAACTAGACACGTAATAAGGAGTAAAATATATTCAATTTATTGCCAACAGCATAAAAATAAAATATAAAAATAGATATTTTTAATAGGTTAAAAAATAAAGCTGATTAGAAATAATAAGAAAAGGCGTTTATTAGACAAGCAATAAAGCTTACCTAAAAAGGCCTCGTTTTATTATAGCCTTAATAGATTGCATCACCACCTAGCTACCACTATATAGCTACTGAATAATCAAACTGAACAATAAAAATCTATAGTATAACTAGCTGCGCCCCGCGGTTTCACCCGCGTTAGTCCCGATCCCGTGGGAATATCGGGATAAAAAGTAGCATATGTGTTAATCCAGGTCTCCAGCTATATACATACCGAGTTTCATCGTAATCGGTTCAGTGGTTTTAGCGTGAAGGAGTAACAAACATAATGCACACACACATACACACACACACACACAAACTCACACATTTATAATATTAGTAGGATTACATAAAATTTTAAGTATTTTGTTTCTATTTTCATTTATATGACCCGCGTTCGCTTAAGGCGCTCTTCCAGTACCGTGTGTAGGCCCATACATTACCTTAGCCCTCGCTCTCAAAAACGTAGCGTGCTGCGTACTAACTGTTATCGATATGCAAAACATTTTAGCATTATTATCCACAAATATAGTTCCTAGAGGTCAAACCTATCATTTGATTCATTTTTAGAAACAAACGTTAACTATTTTTGAATAAAACCCGATAAACGATCTAATAATTCTCTGTTTTCCAACATTTTTTTTATCGAACGATGTTGTTCATATCATGTTTATCAACCACAATAAACAAAAATATGGTTATTAAACTACAATATCCATTTATATCCAAATAACAAAAAAGAGTATTTGATTACTTAGAGTTGCTTAAAACAAAAGTCGATTTTGGTAGCTTTATTAGCACCTGCCCTTAAACAGAGATTATAGTGGTATAGAGTGCGCCATCTATCTAGCAACCATCTATTACTATCGAACTACTAACGAATCTAGTATTTCCCACTGAAATATATTTACATATGAAGAAAATTGCTATATTAATACAATAAGTTATTTATAGCAAAGACACTCGTTATTTCTAACAATTCCAAAGTCATTTATGACGAAGAAGTGGAATTTGTCAAATGTGTTTTGAACCTTGTAAAAAATGGTGTGTCGGTTATTACAGCAGTATCGCCCGGTTCCGGTAGCGGGTCGCAACAGAATGGCTTTGCAAACGCAGCCAGCCCACCAGCACCGCTACCCAGCCCTCGGGCGCATCAGCAACAACAACAAGGTAAAGATAGTTTATAAGCAAACTAGCTTTCGCCCACGACTTCGTCCGCGTAGGAGCCGAAAATGTTTCTAATAAGATTGGAGCAAGGAATCACGTTGTCCCATTCAAACTTTGTACCCCTATTTCACCCCCTAAGGGGTAGAATTTCGGTAAATCCTTTCTTATCGGTTATACAACGAACATACCTTCCGAGTTTCAGGTCTCTACGAGCGGTTTAGGCTGTGCGTTGATCCGTCAGTCAGTCAGGACAAAGCATTTTATGTGCATATGGTGCTCCCACACACTCGCATCGCGAGTCGCATTCGCAGCTAACTTCAAGAGCTGTCATTAAGTTTGACACTTCTTATCGATCGATTGATTTAAATAAATTGATAATTATTGTTGCATACACCGTCATTTAGCCTTAAGTTTGAAGTGCAAATTGAACCTATCTATCGCGCCACAGGTGTCGTCAAATTTATTTAATTGTATGGTATTTAAATGTTTTTCTAACTTCGAAGCTTGTCGTCAAATGTCATCTCTTCTATAGATGGATAATTTTGGTTTTTTATTGCAGGTACATGGACCGGTAGCAATACATTAACGTATACGCAAAGTTTGGCTCCGCCCCCCGCCGCGCCGCCTGTACCATTAGATGCGCCCGCGCATCATCATCATTATTGTGAGTTTTACTTTCTCTTTCTTCTATTACAATCAGCTTTCGACTAATTGTATGAATTAATCAAGGTTGCTGGAAGCCCAACTCTGAATGACTTTCGTGTTCTACAAAAGTTTATTTTGTGCTCGAAATTACTAAACCTTCAAACAAAAAGACGCAAAAATATATATGATAGCGCTAAATAGCCCCAAGCTAGTCAACTGAGCTTGTGTTATGGTGACCTGATAACGGGTGGAATATTTCTACCTATACCTTTCTGTAAATATATTTTATACAGATATAAATATCTGTACGCACACCTTCCGCGTCGCAGGCGGATATGAGAACTCTAGAAAGACTAGCTGTCCCGGCAAAAGTAGTTTTGCCAAAAAAAACTAAAGGAAACAAAATAAAAAATAGACAGTAGCCGATTCTCAGACCTACTGAATATGCATATAAAATTTCATAAAAACCGGTCAAGCCGTTTCGGAGGAGTATGGTAACAAACATTGTGACACGAGAATTTTATAATATACTAGCTTTTGCCCGCGACTTCGTCCGCGTAGAAGTCGGAAATGGACCGAGGAATCACGTTGTCCCATACAAACTTTGCCCCCCTTTTTCACCCCCTTAGGGGTGGAATTTCGAAAAATCCTGTCTTATCCGGTGCCTACGTCATGCAAAGAACACACCCTCCAAATTTCAGGTCTCTACGATCAGCGGTTTAGGCTGTGCGTTGATCCGTCAGTCAGTCAGTCAGTAGTTAAGGACAAAGCATTTTATATGTATAGATTAGATAGATACATATATCCCTTTTGCATGATGCTTTCAAACACATTGTCCAATTGCTATATTACATTATCTTGCTATATTGTGATCATTAAAACTTACCTCTTTTATAGACAATGGTAACCCCGGAGGTTTACTGTCAAGTCAGCCCGCGCCCGAGTATTGGTGTTCAGTCGCATATTTCGAGTTGGACACGCAAGTTGGGGAGACATTCAAAGTACCATCGAGCAGACCTAATGTTACGGTAAAGAAATATCTATGAATATTGCCGGACCATCCACACAGCGCCATCTTGCCTTAAGCTAAGCAATTAAGCTCGTTTTATGGTAGCGAGACAATGGATGGAATACTTATATACTTCAGTGTATACATACTAATTAGACATACCAGCGCTCTAAGTTCCGATCTCGTGTGAATATCGGGATTATAAGTGCCTATAACACTCCCAATTAATCAATGTATCCTCATGCCAAGTTTCATCAAAATCGGTCCAGGAGTTTTGGAGCATATTCAATGTAAACAAACAATCAAATCTTTCTTATAGATATACACATGCTCAGATCAGGAACAAATACAGTTAATAAATATTTGTTTGAGGCGGGAATCGAACCCGTAACATTTTGCGTCGAAGGCGGGTGTTCGCCGTCGCGCAACAGATGTCGTTCAGGAATAGTGCTGTGACTTACAGATGACTGATTAAATAATTAATAATAATAAATATTGCAGGCCATTCCACACACCGCCATCTAGCCCCAAGCTAAGTAATTAGACTTGTATTATGGGTGCTAAACAACGGATATACTACTTAAATACTTTTCTTTTTAAATATAGGCTTATAATACATAGAAACAACCAAACCACAGACATATATCTAAGCATAAATACTTGTCTGTGGCGAGCATCGAACCCGCAACCCTGTGTTCGGCAGTCCGGCATGATGACCATTGTGCCGACTAGGTCGTCAAGATTGATTCAACTGTATTAACAGCAGGATATAGTTGAATTAGAATTTCCCCAAATCCTTTCTTAGCGTTATAACAGCTTACTGACGGTTAAAATTTGGCATACAGATCAAGCTTTAGTCGTTGTTATCAGGACTTACAATTTAATATTAAAGACTAATTGAACTAATTCAATTTCCTCCAGGTTGACGGTTATGTGGACCCTTCGGGCGGTAACAGATTTTGTTTGGGAGCCCTCAGTAATGTACATAGGACGGAACAAAGTGAACGAGCGAGGTTTGACACTTTTTAATATCTACTTTTGTAATGAATCCTTACTTATTTTTAAACCTTATACTGCCAAATCGTCCAAAATTGGCAATTTACTATGTTAGTAGAATATGCCTGCAAGCGGGCTTAAATTAATTCTTGTTTTGTGTTTTCTTGAAACCCATCCCCATATCGTTAAGCTTTATCGTCCTTCAGGGACTTCTATGTCCTTTAAATGACTTTTAACTTATGTTAAATTGAATTAAAATTTGTACTTGGCTGTTTTCCCCACCTAGACTTCTTTAGTAAGGTCCTTTTTCCGTGAGGATGGGGTAAGAGAGTAGAGTAAGCTGAGAGGCTTGTCTAACGTGTTGGGCAAGCTTAGTCGACTGCTCCAGCCAACTTTTCATTGCCTTTTTACGTAGAATGTGACGATAAAGAGTATTTGATAACCCCAGCACGCCGTTTCATACAACATTGCTGGAGCGTTATAATGTTCCAAATTTCTTAAACGCTTTTGCAGTAGATTTGATTTTCTTTGTCCGTAAATTCGATACTTGCGTATTCTTTTATCGAAAATAATAACAATATTTCCGTGCATGTTTGAGAAAAAGGTCTTTGTCGTTTCTGTTTCAGATTACACATCGGTAAAGGCGTGCAATTAGACTTGCGAGGGGAAGGTGACGTGTGGCTGCGCTGCCTGTCCGACCACTCGGTGTTTGTACAGAGCTATTACTTGGACCGCGAGGCGGGCCGCGCGCCAGGCGACGCCGTGCACAAGATATACCCTAGCGCTTGTATTAAGGTAACGTTACCTTTTTGAAATGAAAACGTTTTATAAATCGATGAACACCGGCATTTACAAAAAGTGCGACGTCATGTCCCGTTACCGTATACCGTGACTCAAACATCCCTTAATAAACGGGAGCCTTCTTGGGACGCGAGTGAATACAAGAAGACAGCAGTGGAAGAAAAACTTCTCCGACCTGTCCTCCTTTTGTGGCTCACCACTTTAACATATGAATGTCTTTTTTCCATTAATTTGACTTTCTCTAAGGGTGTTTTGTTCGCAGGTGTTTGATCTCCGTCAGTGTCACCGACAGATGCAGACCCAAGCTGCGACGGCGCAGGCTGCTGCCGCGGCACAAGCCGCCGCAGTCGCCGGTCACATACAGCCACAACATCCTACTATGAACAAATGTAAATTATAATACTTAATAATAATATTGACCTTTAAAATTGCTCTTATGGTGAAGAAAAACATCGTGATTAAAACCCAGGGTTTAGTTGGCTGGATACGAAAGAACTTGTGAACTCTGGACTCTAAGCTGAGAGTGTGGTGCTGGGCAAGCCTACTCCACCTGATATACATTTACCAGGCATAGCGTATTGGCATGTATAAAAGTTGCTGGCGCTATATAAATAAACTAGATAAGATAAAAGGCCAATAATAGCTCCGAACAACCTTAGTCTCTGTTCTTCCCTACTCATGCGGCAATAGGGCATAAAATGTTCAGTAATACAAACTATGTCTTATTGCTCAACTACTCAATTAGTTCACAGCAATTACCAGTTGAGCAGTGGGTCATAGTGGGTATTACCCACTGCTCAACTTTATGTAGTTGAGCAATATAGTTGAGCAGTGGGGCAGTTGCAATATTATTATTATTAGAGTGACTACGAAAGAAACTATGGAACCGGGAAGTCGTTAGACGCAGAGAGTATGCGACCGATCTCTCTGGAAGTCCTGTGACTGATATGATGAATTATTGTAAAGTTTTAAAGTAAATATGCAATTGTTCAGGTTTAACAGCAGCAGCTGGTATAGGCGTGGATGACTTACGCCGGCTATGCATCGTGCGGCTATCGTTCGTGAAGGGCTGGGGACCGGACTATCCTAGAACATCTATTAAAGAGACGCCTTGCTGGGTCGAAGTACATTTACACAGGTTATAACATAGATATCCTACTTTCTGCTACTTATCTATACATAAAAAATGCTTTGTCCTGACTGACTGACGGATCAACGCACAGCATAAACCGCTGATCGTAGAGACCTGAAACTTGGAGGGTGTGTTCTTTGTTTGACGTAGGCATCCGATAAGAAAAGATTTTCCGAAATTCTACCTCTGAGGGGGTGGAAATTGAGAAAGGAAAGGCCACTCACCACGGTATGCCGCCGAAACATTTATTTTATTCAGTTTCACCAAAATATATCATTTTTGACAGCACGCTCACACCCCGAGGTTGCTTTTGGACTGTATTCTAGTAGTTTACGAATTAGTTAGTTACAAAAGTGGCTGAAGATTAGTTTACACCACAATATAATCTTCTGACAGCACGCACGCGCACGTTGCGTTTCTTGTTCAAACTTTTTACAATTGTTCTCTTTTTTCCACGCGCGGCGCTAGTGTGTGATGGCGTTAACGACGTTTTTTTGACAGTGGTTTGCGCGGGAAGGATTTGAATATTGGAAGGAAAAGGAAAATTAGGTTATGGATGTTTCGGAAGTCTGTTCAGTGTGCTTGTCCAAAAATGATGTGATAGGGTGTGTTTGTGAATTAGAATGTGAACCTAAAAACATAAATAGATAGATAAATTCTTTGTTTAAAACACCAATTTCAAATAACAATAATAATATCTGGATGCCTTCGACGGAGTTTAGCCCAGAACTAATCTAAACCACTCTTATATATTAATGCTGTATATCTTCAACCCTCAGGGCACTCCAACTGCTCGACGAAGTCCTCCACACGATGCCAATCGACGGTCCCCGGTCTAACATCGAGTAGGAGTTGATCGGCTTCTTTTGAGGCCTTCGCGTTGCGTACACAACGTGCACGTTTGTTTCTACTACATATACACGTACGACGATCACGTATGGTACGTATAGTGCTAAGATTACAATCTATACGATATTGTTAATGTTCTAATGAAATTGTAGTGTACTTAGCCGCGTAAGGCTGCGCGTCCACTGGAGCGGAGCGAGGTAGCGGAGCGGTGAACGAGGTGAAAATCTATCAATCGAGTTTTTTTCTATTTCTACATATAAAAATTTTCTATTTTTTTGTGCAATGTGAGAAATCCTTCGTAATGAAAGACTCGTGGTGAATGTAAAAGAATTTAAAAAAAATCTTGTTACATAGAATAAAACATAACCCTCCCTTTTGGCTTCGCCCTCTGTGTACTCGGGTAAAAAACAAAGTCGCTCCCCGCTGTCTGTCCCTATGTATGCTTAGATCTTTAAAACTACGCGGATTTGGATGCGGTTTTTTAATAGTG
The DNA here is from genome assembly GCA_951213275.1 of Idaea straminata. NCBI lineage: Eukaryota > Metazoa > Arthropoda > Insecta > Lepidoptera > Geometridae > Idaea > Idaea straminata. The sequence goes on from OX577862.1 coordinate 5,138,380, forward strand.
ATTCAAGAGGAAGGATTTATTCGCAGGCAATAGCTAGTTTTATATAAAAATTCTATTGGTGGATTTTTACCTCGTTCATCGCTTCGCTACCTCGCTCCGCTCCAGTGGATAGGCAGCCGAAGTCTGGGATCTGGACTAGTCTACGTCCTTCTCCAAGGTCCTACCTATTGCTATTTATATTTTTAATTACATAATATAAATCAATTTTATGTAAACCATAAAATGCTTGAAGGATCGTTGTGCCACATTATGATGTCGTTTTGCTGTTTGTCTTTGAACAACCAATATAGGTCAAGGCCCATGCGTACGTATGTTAGTTTTGATTAACTAATCAATTTTAACCAACTTAAAAAAAAAGGGAGGAGGGTCTCATTTTCATTTGTTTTTTTTTTAAATATATTTGACATGAGACAGTCCTTTACAATCTCATGCATTTCTTTGGTACTTTTTATTAATCAAAATTGGTTTAACGGTTTAGGACCTATTGTAACTGAATCGCAAATTCTCAATTTTACTAAACCTAAAGTTAATTCACACATTTTTGACAGAAAGCTATACATTAACTGTGCCGAAAATATATGAAAAAGTCCTGGTTTAATTAAAATGTTTTGCTACAAGTGGCCCTTAGCTTTTATAATATTAGTAGAGATTTCAAAACTTGAGTACCTGAGGTACACGAAATTCGTTCCTTATTTTAATATTTAACGACACAGCGCCATCTGGCCTCAAACTAAGCAACCAGAAGCCTAGTTGCTTAGTTTTTATATGAGTGACAAAACAACTAGAAGCCTAGTTGCTTAGTAGTTATTATACATATAGAAACACTCAGACCAAGTTAGAAGTTAGAAATAATAATGCTGTATCCATTTTGTTAGAACATTAACAATATCGTGTTTGAAGTGAGATGTGCCAAGGACATTATTGGACGCCTAAGTGTGTGGAAAGTGAACTTATATGGACGGTTTGTTGAGTTTTATACAATATAATTATTTATTTAATTGGGTGGTATATTATTTTATTTCATGTATTTTAAAATACTCTTTCAATGAAATCAAATCATGTTTAAAGTTTAAATTATAAAAAAACATGTTTAATTTTATTGTAAGATTTTTTTCCCAATATAATTAAGTAATGTTTCTGATGAAAAAAAAGAGATACACAAACAAACATCTTTTCTTTTGTACGAAAAAGTGATTGAATAAAATAATATACTTACCCTTCATATAAAAAAGGCCATATCTACAGCATTTATCATATTAATTTTAAGTTTATTTTCGGCTTTGTCTTCCAAATTTTTTTAATTCGGTCTTCCTATGTTTTTTTTTTTCAAATTATATTATTTGGTTTGTAAGGTTGGTATCGAAACAAACATTGGTGCACGGTAGCACGCGTTATTTTATAAGGTGAGCTGGAATTATGTCTTGAAATTATTTATATTTTTGTTTAGAAACCATTTGCACGTCTATATAACAGTAATAAAAATATGCGCGTAATTTGTATTTGCGCGAATAATTAATATTTTTTTTCTAATTTCTCGCGCTACCGGTGACGAATCACACATGTAATAGTCGCTTTCACACATGTACTAGTACAACCAGTGAATTAAGAAAAATAAATAGGAATTCCTGATCCGCCCAGTTATCTCGAGGCGGACCTCGGGAAGAAAAAATGCCCCTAGTACACCCAGGTGTAATCTGTTCGTGGACGATTTTTCTTAATCACTTCAAAGTTAAAAGTTTTGTTGGAATTTTCCATCAAAAATAATTATCATTGGTGATCCTCTTAATACACAATTTCATAGCGCTTTTAGTCACAGAATCTTTAAATTTTTAGAAAAAATATGTTTTAACTGTTTTGTTTCTATATTTCTTTAAATGTCCAAACATTTAATAAAATAAATTATTATATCTAAGAAAAAGATCTCAATTATGTACTTTATTACTTCACAGTGTTATTAGTTGATCGTCTTTGACATCTATTGCTTTAAAAATTAATTAAAATTATTTCTAAAGAAAAAATTGCAATTTTTTTTCGAAATATTGCAAGTTAAAATACTTTCATTTTTTAATTATTTTTTTAAGTTTTAAATTCACTAATTACTATTCTTTTAAGAATTTAATAAACTTTTAAAATGCAAAATGTTTATCCAATTGGGTTACGCGGATGCGCCCGGCAAGTCGAAAATATGGAAAGCTTTATTAGAATCAGGGTTCAAATCTCCCCCTAAAATACATTTCTAATTTTTTTGGTTCCTTATTTATTTATGAAAATATCAATGTTTTTTCATTTTCAACATTTTTTTCTTTTTATAAAAAGTAGTTATCAAAAATTCATACCTAAGGCATTTTTGAATAGCTTCTTTAAATAAAACAAGACATAATTTTGGTTCAACTTGAAAGAAGCCAAATGGATAAGCTTTTTAGTATTAAGACAATCGAGTTGTACTAGATATATTATAGAGACGCTAATTTATGATTTGTTTTTAGTGTAAAAAACTTAAAATGTACGAAACAATTAACTTTTCTATGTGTGTTTATATTATTCATTCTTTATTTTAAACAATATAATATATTGAAAATAGCAACAAAAATATTTATATATTTGTTTTTGACACAAATAATAATGTCATATTTATTCATTATTATATTTCAACATCGAAAATAGTGTGTATTATTAAAACACACATAGAAAAGTTTGTTGGCGTGTCGAGTGACGTGGAAAGGCTGTATTTTTGTTAGCGTGATGTGCCTGGTTTGAGGAATTGCATGAATAAAACATGTTATCCACAAAGAAACAATACATATAATTATACAATGAAAAAAATAATGAAGTTGGTATTTATGATGTCATAATCAATAAATAAATCATCATTTGAATCAAAATTAAAACTTTTTTGAATAAAATTTTAACTATACCAATTTGCAAACTTATACAATTCGTGCAATTCCATAAAATTGTATATAAGTGATCTGTGATGTGCTAACAAAAAGGTTTATTGTATAATGGACACCGCTCTTCATTTGAGTACATTATTTAATAAGAAGTATTGTGTATTATTATTTTTATTATTGACAGAAACGTCAATGAGATATTTGGCAGTTGAGTACGATGATGGTTTCGCCATCTATTTTTCTGCATGGAATAAATAATAAAAATAATAGTAACTTTACCAAAAACCTTCTCATTATGTAACATAGTTATTAATTTAAGAACAAATCGACATATTTTGTGTACGAAAGTAGAATTTTGATGAAACGGTGTTAAAAACATAAGTATAAATGAGATTTTTTTTCTTTGTTTGTTTCTAAGTGATTTGCTTTAACATTAATCTTTATAGTTATTGTATACAGTTTTTAGTGAACGTTAGTGTTTCAATATTTTTATAAGTAATTTTAAGGGAACTCACACAAAAATGTTGCTTTTAAAACATTTATCGGTTTTGATATGTTTTTATAGAAATACGGTAGGCTTATGGAACGTATTGCCATAATATATGGCAACCAGACCTGGCCTCAAGTTTACATTTATTATTTAAAGAGTTAACATCACAAGATATTATTTTTTATTATTGTTTGTTATTGCTTTGACAATTTAGTTTATTATATTGATTGGAATTTAAAGATAATTTTGTTACCAATGATTTTTTTAATGCGGAATAATAAAAGAGTCTTGTAAATAGTACAATTTAAAGAGTAACAAAGTATTTTTAACTTGACATGTATGAATGTATAAAACAAAATAAAGTTATAAAAGTATCGATTAGAAAGCTTACACACAAAAATATTCAAAATACCTCTTTCTAGTGATCAAATAAAAAAAAGGAATTAAAGGGTTTTTAGATGTTATTAAGTGGTTTTTAAATGATGTTGACGTTTTGAAATTTGTGAAATTATACATTAAAGGGAAATAGTTATCAGTTTAAATACGATTTTATGTATCACTGAGTAACAGATGGTTATCCAAAGTTTAATGACTATTATACTCATGAGAGGCAAAATACAGAGCATTTACTATTAAAAAAAAACAAAACGTAGAACATATGATGTAAAAATCCATCGGTTTACGACCGAATTCACGACCTTTGGATTGAATGTCTAGGTATTTTTCACAATGTTTCATGCCTCTCATCTCTCTATTTCAACCGTTATCTAAAAGAAGATGAAGCTTGTAAATAATAAGCGAAATAAATCTTGTTTAAAACAAGTTTCGTGTACTATGTCTCGTCAACACACAATTATTATTAAATTCAAACCTGTGTTTTATTATAATAATGTAATTATAACATCACTATTTTGAATATTACACCACATTTGCTTAAAATAACGTTTATATCGAATATAATACAGTATATTACACTATAATTTAAATTTATAAAGCACATTTCATAAATTAAGAAATATGGATAATGCTTGCAATTAGTATTTTTTAAAACATAAACAAAGAAAATAGTTCAAATTTTCTGTTGTATTTAGAGGTTGCATCTCGTGATATTGTTGTCTGACTTATTAGTGTTTTATTATCATTGTTCGATAATAATTATGTATTATTATATCAATCAATAATAGATATTATTTGTGTCAATTTGATTGTGTGACAATGTTGTTTTTTTTTAATGAAAGTTGTTAGTACAACAGCGTTGAAGGGATGTAGAACAAGTAACGTAGCGTTAAGTTTAAAATAAGAGTGAAACTATGAAAGAAACGAATATAAAGGTTATTCCTCTATTTAGTTGTTTTATTTTTATTAAAAGTATCTACTAGCTGTGCCCCGCTGTTTCGCCGCGTATGTCCCGATCCTGCGGGAATATCGGGATAAAAAGTATGTGTTAATTCAGGTCTCCAGCTATCTAGATACCGAGTTTCATCGCAATCGGTCCAGTAGTTTTTCCAGTAGGAGGAGTAACAAACATACATACACACACACGCACAAACAAATTTCACATTTATAATATTAGTAGGCTATATTAATATTAGGTAGTAAAAAAAACCACGTTGGTAAATATTTCTAATTGCTCTTGACTTAGACCGCCTCACAATTGGTCAGCCTTCTATAAATAGTAACTTCGCGACTCACAGACGTATTTCGGCACATTTCCAAATCAACTGTCTCTGTAGATATTAGGTACATAGCACATTAACACTGAATTTTACATAATGCTGCGCTCTGAGGTTTCATTTGCTTATAAAAATAAAAAAAACTTGAGAGGTGTCAAGGGACATTTTTTTATTATAAACAAATATAATGTAATATAAACTTAATCAGTAGGCTCAATTTTAGTAAACTGGTTTACTTTCTACGAGAGAAAGAGAGGGAGAGACAGACAGAGAAACAAACGCACGCCGCACGGCTTATAACTATATCAAAAAGTGTCGGTATAACTTTTAGTCTTAATTTTTTCCGTCTAGCCCCCTTTCGCAATGCGCGATAAGGAACTTCGTTCCAAAAGCCCCACATCGTACACATCCGGGGTTCCTGGGGAGGGGGCAATCTAGGGGTATAACCACAAAGAGGAATAAACAAACACACAAACTATCGCAGTTAAATATTAGTTGAGATGTACGGCGGTTTAATTGCAGACCCAGTTCTAAAATAACTATTTTATAAATTTTATAATATAAATATAATTTTGATAAATTCATGAGTCGTGCTCCTACTCACTGCTACTACTCCTACTTACTAGTAAGAAGTAATACCTAACACCTGCTTTAGCAGGTGCCTAGAATCTTGCTTGTTGAATATAACATCCGTTTTAGAGCTCTAAGGTGGGTTTGCAATTATGAAGTCTACGTACCTATCTACTACTCAAAGTACCTACCTACCAGAGTCTTGTTTGCATTGAGCTCGCATTTTCGACTTTGTGGACTCATTATTTTCAAGTAAAGAGTGCCAAATTTCACGTGACAAACAATCTCTATTTCTACCTCTTGTATTTACCTATAAGTATTTGGGTAATTTTTGAATTATAAGCAATGCATCCCGCCGTTTCACCAGCGTAAGTCACGATCCTGCGGGAATTTCGGGATCAAGAATCAAGAATAATTATTGAAAAAGTGTGTACATAAGATGACAAATTATAGTAGGTAGGCATCAACAGTTTGTCCATCCCGGACATGTACAATAATGAGTTACATAAGTAACTTAATTTATACTAAATACAAAACAATATATTGAGCTGCCATATCAAGCTCATGTATCTAGAAATCCTGTATCCGACTCCATCCCCCAAAACTACCACTATGCCGATTTTCATCCAAATTGGTGCAGTCGTTTGACTGTTAAGACTTAACTAACAAAAAAAACTTTCGGATTAATAATACTTATTAAATTATAGGAATGGGACAAATATTAGCCACAAGTTCTTCTTACCGAAGAAATATTTGAAGAAAAGACAAATTGACTTTGACCCAAATTAATTATTTAAAGAATCATTTCAGGCCAACAATTTCCTGTGATTAACTGAATTTATTGTCTCCAGAGTGTGAGAGAAGCCAGTAACATCAAGTAGTAGGTACAGTTGAAAAACAGTTTATTTTTGGTTGTGAGTCGGTGACAGTAGCAGTCAGCTTGGACGCTCTTTAGATTTATGATGAAACACGTTACAAATTGAAAGGAAATGTATATAAATATAATTAACTAGCTGCACCCCGCGGTTTCACCCGCGTAAGTCCCGATCCCGTGGGAATATCAAAATGAAAAGTAGTAAAGCCTTCCTCGATAAATTGACTATCCAACACAAAAATATTTTTTCATTACTCATACTCCGAAAGTAGGTCTAAAGATGCCTGAAGAGCGTGTAGAAAGAAAAACTTTCAGCCCTAGGGAAAATCGCTTTCACTGACAGCTGTCATGTCAAATTATGGCTTCGCGCGGCTTGTGCAATGAGCTTGTAGCCAGTATCAGTATCATTACGCATTAGGAACTTCAAAAACCTAACCTCCTTGCTTTAGGTAACACCAAAGAATAACAATTATGGCTTCACACGGCTCATGCATACTGCCAGAGGTAGTATGGAGTATGGAGTCTCTCATTCACTCTCGTTATTATGAAGGATTTTATGTATTATTCGTAATGAAAAGCACAGTGTTTACCTCGGGTAAAATACTCATTAAGTCCCTCGAACTATTAGCGCCCGCGCTAGGCTCGGGCGCCAAACTCCGTCTCGGGGCTCAATGAGTGACTTTCACACCTAGGGTAACAGTGTACTATTTCAATTCGGACCAGTAGTTCCTGTAGATTAGCGCGTTCAAACAAACAAACTCTTCAACTTTTTAATATTAGTATAGATATCTATACATATAAAATGCTTTGTCCTGAACTACTGACTGACTGACTGACGGATCAACGCACAGCCTAAACCGCTGATCGTAGAGACCTGAAACTTGGAGGGTGTGTTCTTTGTATGACGTAGGCATAGAGAATAAAATACTGTATTAAGGTCCGATTTCTTGGAAAACGGAGTAGGTATTTCCAGTAGATCAGTCTTGTTGTCAGTTATATCAAGAGAAAACTGGAGCTTATAGTTAAGCCACGACTTTTATTAATAAAACTGTCATACGAAAGCTATAAAAATATGTTTTTTCCACTTATTTAATTGTAACTCTCCCACGTTTCCAAACAGCATTTGTAGTTTTTCTCCAAACGCTAAATATTTATAAGTTCTTTCTGAAGATTGGCGCACGATGTTGGAATATTCCTAAAATATAGCGTATTTTTAGATACCAACCGAGGCTGGCCCTGTTTACATGTTCGCCCTGACTTATTTTATGTTCACATTTTCACTACAATTTTCTAGTTCTCCAATGTTTCCCGAATGTTTAGCTGCAATTTGAGTTGTGAAATGTTGATCCCTGACTGTTCTCTTTATGTTTTTCTTCTTTTATATTTTACTGAGAATGTTCGAACAATATTTTGCGTGAAAGAATTTGTTTAGGAAAAAATTGGAAGTTTTGAAATTTCAGATATACTTAACTAAGTAAGTAGGTTGGTATCGATTGTTTTCTTCTTATTAAATGGTTTGCAAATAATCTTGTTATTATACTTCGACGAAGCTTGCCCCATTTTTGACCGACTTCAAAAAAAGGAGGAGGTTCTCAATTCGGTTGTATGTTTTTTTTATGGATGTTGGCGCATATCTTCTTTGTTTATAAACCGATTTTGATGAATATTTTTCTGTTGGAAAGGGTCTACCTCAAGTGTGGTCCCATAAAAATTTGGTGTAGATCTGACCTTCATCTTTGGAGTAATTAACAGAATTGCACCTTAAAAGCGTTAAAATTTGTATCTGCCGAAACGTCTTTTAGACGTCTTCCAAAAAAATATGCACGATAAATAATAAATAAATATTTCAGGACATTCCACACATCGCCATCTAGCCCCAAGCTAAGTAACTAGACTTGTATTATGGGTGCTAGACAACGGATATACTACTTAGGTATATACTTTTCTTTTGTAAATATATACTTATAATACATAGAAACAACCAGACCACAGACAAATATCTAAGCATAAATACTTGTCTGAGGCGGGAATCGAACCCGCAACCCTGTGTTTGGCAGTCCGGCATGGTGACCATTGTGCCAACTGGGTCGTCAAAACGATGGTTCCATAAAAATGGTGAGGATCTTCGAAAACATGAACATATCGTCCCACATTATCATAATACATTAGATTGTTGAGTTTCAATTACTAGTTAGGTACCAGTACAAACTTTAAACAATACATTTTAAACAGATTTTTTTATCAGAGTTGCTCATAAACTGAATATTATTAAACCGCTTTTAGGCTCATAATTCAACGTATTAAGCACGCGGGCGTTTTACTTTACCGTGACGCACTAGTGCTGTAAAGTTATCCCAATAATTTTACGTGATATCGTCATAGGAAAACATACATAATTGAGACTATTTGAGACCTGACAGACAATGATCGACGAAAGCTTTAACAAAAAAAAAACTGATAGACTAAACTCCTACCTACGTACCTCCGCCTCATATACGCCTCGTTACTAGAAACCTGTATAATTATTTTGTATAGACTGACCGTGAACTAACGTCAGAGACTGACTCACGCGCAACCTTAGTTCGATTACGATCTTACAGATTGGTTACATACAAAGATATTTAATATTACAGCGGAATAGAGATTAGAAAAGTTACCTTCTTCTGTCTGCAGTACCTATTATTCTGCAGCAGGATATGCCGAACCACTATCTTCGCTTCGATCAAGCACATGTATTGCCTGCTGAGAACCTGTTTGTTAGAATGCTTCGTAAAGCAATTGAAACACTGAAACATCCCATTAATTTTAATAGGAAAGATGGTTGGAAAGTACCACCAGTTACCTACTTAAAAAAAAAATTAATTTGTCCTTTCACTAGGCAATGCTTGTAGGTATATAGAAATACTACATAATATAGTACCACTATATACCACTACTATTATATAGTACTACTATATACCGCTACTATTATATAGTACTACTATATACCACTACTATTATATAGTACTACTATATACCACTACTATTAAATAGTACTACTATATACCACTACTATTATATAGTACAACTATATACCACTACTATACACCACTACTATATACCACTACTATTAAATAGTACTACTATATACCACTACTATACACCACTACTATTAAATAGTACTACTATATAGCACTACTATACACCACTACTATTATATAGTACAACTACCATGTTAAGGTAGGGTTAGTGGCGGAGCGACCCGATCTCCGAATCATCCCTCTCTGAAATTCACACTTTTGAAATTCTCAATGACGAAAAATAAATTTTGAACAAAAACCCCCGACTTGTATCCCCCATAACTTTCAGACGGCTAAACCTATTTCAATTCACCTTTCAAACAAAAGAAACAGAATCAAATCGGTTCATCCGTTTGGTAGCTACGATGCCACAGACAGACACACACACACACAGACACGCCAAACTTATATAACCCCGTAGTTTTTGCGTCGGAGGTTAAAAATAAGAATTTCTAAACAAGCGACTGCGACACTTCTCCCCGCGGTCAATCCGTTAGACTGAAAGAAATAAGAACATTAAAATGTAGGGTAGATAGTAATTATTTTTTTGCTATTTTAAAAGGTTCGACTTCTGCTAGGGTAATTAATGTAATTTCATCAATGCAACAACGCTTTGATATACTGAGGCATTAAAGCAAATATGCCTCAATAAGCAAATATAAGATCTAAAGATGTTCTATTTATTTTAATAGAATTTGAATATCTTTGGTTAAAATACAACTTTAGAATTTCCGTTTTGCATAGCTAAGCTTTAGGTAATAAAAATACAAAAATACGTTACACACCCATCTAGTTATTGACTTTTATTAAACCACGCAATTTTATTTTTAAATTTGGATAAACTGCTCATCATAATAACCTCATATTATAGGTACCTTGAAGAATCCCAACTAATATGCAAAAAGTTTGTTTCTTTCTTTTTCGAGAAGACGGTATATATCTATACTTATCTATATTTATATTATAAAGCTGAAGAGTGTGTTTGTTTGTTTGTTTGAACGCGCTAATCTCAGAAACTACTGGTTCGAATTGAAAAATTATTTTTTGTGTTGGATAGTCCATTTATCGAGGAAGGCTATAGGCTACTTTTTATCTTGATATTCCCACGGGATTGGGAGTTACGCGGGTGAAACTGCGGAGCGCTGCTAGTGTATAGTAAATATGTAATTGTTTGTATTTTTTAACCCCCGACGCAAAAACCACAGGGTGTTATAAGTTTGACGTGTCTCTGTGTGTGTCTGTGGCATCGTAGCTCCCGAACGGATGAACCGATTTTGATTTAGTTTTTTTGTTTGCGAGGTGATTTGAATTAGTCTTCTTCTTTAAGTATGGAGGTTTCCATGGTTGGTATAGTTCGAAATGTTCACGGATAAAATAGCTAGGCGCAATTAGTGCTAATAGCAAATCCTTGATGATAGTAATTCAATGACTTTAGTATTGGCCTCTCTACAGGCTAATAATAACGCCGTGGATTTGCCAACCGGGAAATCACAGGTTATGAGTTCCCGGTTTCTTTGTCAACGTCAAATCCTAGACGTTGACCAAAGAACCGGGATCTCATCGTTTTAGTATTTTCGTTACTATAAGTGAAAACTAAAGGATATAGTTACCTACTCAATCGAAACAACGAAAAAAAATATTCCCACATATCCTACCAATCGGTCGGATGATAAGAAATGATAAGAAAGATTGGTTTAGCTGGGTTTGTGCTGTGAAATTAAATCGCTACTAAGATTTAAAACCTAACGTATTATTAATTCTTTGTACTTTGCTAGTATTAAATAAAACCTAAAAAGCCTAAAACAAATCTAATAAAATCGCCTTATCTTATCAATCTGGTAAGGATTCCTAAATACCGAACCCCAGTCCCGGTTTCTTTACCAAGTAGTCTCGAAATTCCCGGAACTCAATTACCGATTCTTTTTTCCCTAGTAAAAACTTACATAAAACGAAATAGCAAAAATCAGTGGTAACAGACGGACAAAAGAATGATCCTATAAGGGTTTCTTTTAACTTTTACACAGAACCCTAAAAAATACTTCTTCTATAGTTTCAAAGATTTTAAATTCGATTTTCTCATTTGGCGAAGGATATAATATACATATATATTTTAATGGCCTGAACTACCAGTGTCTGTTTGTCTTCTATACATATAATAAATCTGTAGACATCAAAAAATCTGTAATTGTAAGATATCCAGAAAAAAAATACACAGGTCGTCTTTAAATCGTTAGCTGAACACGATAGGGTGGTTTTTAGAATTTTTGTCTGTTTGTCTGTTTGTCTGTTTGTCTGTTTGTCTGTCTGTTTGTTTGTTTGAACCAGGTAATCTCATAAACTACAGAACAGATTTCGACAAGGTCCACACAAATATGTTCAGGAAATATCAGATTAACATTTAGGGTATGTTTCAATTTGAGTTTAATACAATAATTAAGATATTTGATAAAAAAACATTTAAAAAATGTGAAATCGAAACATTTTTCCGTGGTAAAACGTAATCGAACGTCAGAAGGGAACAGTACCCTTACCACGGGTTTTTTACGTATTCGATTAAACATAATATATTGAGTATTTACTATAAAACTTCCTAAAAATCAACTTACTATGTCCACCCGTCTCTGAGAATATCGGTAGTGACACACTGACAGACAAACGGACAAGAGAGTGATCGAAAAAGTGTTTCTTTTTTTCGAGTTCTTCAAAAAGTCATGGTAGGGCTGCAGTACATGCCTCCGCTCAAGATGACAGCTGTCATAAAACCAAATAGTTTGCATTTAATACTACCTACGTGAAACTGAAAATGAGGTTAGTACAAAGAGGTACTACTACATAATATTACCGATCTCCTTTACCGAAGACCTCCGATGGTACACTTCTATCGCGCTTTTCTCCTGCTATAGTTTGAATTATGAGTTCAAGTAGCGGAAACCTTAAGTAGTAAAAACAAAAAAAGAATTTTCCAAATCGCTCCAAGAGTTTACGAGTAATCAGCGAGCATACATAAAAAAATAAATATATACATGACGAATTGAGAACCTCCTCCTTTTTTGATGTCGGTTAAAAAATATACAGGTAGTTATTTGTAAAAATCATTTCTTTCCCAAAATTACGTAGGCCTGCCAGCTACCTAATAAAAAAACTGGGTATTTTGGTCGAGAATTTAGAAAATTGGAAAAAGGGTCCGGACATTCAGTATGGTAGCGTGGTTATATGTTATGTTATGTTTTTTGCGCTGTGATTTTAGACCCGATGAATAAATTATGCCCAACGCTTTATAGGTTTTGTTTGATGGCATTATTTGTCATTTTCGATAGGTATGGGACTCAAAGTGAACCGCAAACTTTTGAAAAATTATAGGTTATCATTTTTCTTTAAATATTCCATTTCCGAAACGTCTCGCTTTAGAAGTTGAATGTCCTTTTGTAGTTTGGCATAAAGGTTTTGGAATAATCGGTTTTGACATAAAAACCTAAACTAGGCATAACATAATTTTACACAATTATTTTTGGCATAAAGTCACCGCGCACTCTTAGAAAATCAAGGAACATCACGTTTCTTCAAAAACCCTGTATCGAAAACGCTTTAGAGGGTTGGTGTTTTTATTATTTGTTTTTTTTTTCGATGCCCTCTATCGATAGGTATGAGTCTCAAAGAGCACCGTGCACTTTTGTGAAATCATAGGACATCACGTTCCTTCAAATACCCCGTTTCCGAGATGCTTTAGATGTTTGGTGTGAAAGCATTTTTTGTTCAACGTAATGCCTGCTATTGATATGTAAGGATCTCAATGTGCATCGCGTTATTTTAAGTATTAGTATTTGTTCTGTCCAATTGCCTTTCTTTTTAATCATTAATATTATTATTTGATAATAAAAACAATGTAAAATATTGTTTGCACCAAAATAGATTATTATTTGCATGATGTTGGTGTTATAAATACTATAATAAAATCTTATATTATTAATTGAAGAATATGAATCGAGACACAAAGGTAGTTGATAATTATTTTTTCTTTAATTTACAAAAATCTAAAGATAACTAGGAAGACAAAGTATGTTGAAAGTTTTGTGCGTATAGAAATTGGACATAGTTTCAGCTTATCATATTGTTGTGTATTATGTTTCATTTGTGAAAAATTAACAAAAATAGTACATTGTTACCCAAGGTGTGAAAGTCACTCATTGAGTCCCAAGACGGAGTTTGGCGCCCGAGCGTAGCGAGGGCGCTAATACTTCGAGGGACTAAATGAGTGACTTTCACACCTTGGGTAAACAAAACAAACCCGAGGTAAACACTGTGATTTTTATTACGAATAAACATAAAATTCTTTCTAATAACGAGAGTGAATGAGAGACTCCATACTACCTGATCCTCTTACAAGGTTGGGACCAAAGAGGTTATACATTATGTAGATTTTTTGCTTTTGCTATTTGTTTTCAACATGTTTTCAATACTCAAATACGTCGGTACTTACCGAAGTGATTTTTAATAATTAGTTTATCCAACACTGAGTAATGACGCGAAGTCCGTAGATTTAAATTACAGTTTTTGTAACACGGTTTGTCTAGAAAATGTTATTTACACAAAATACACAATCATAAATGAAAAACCAGATTAAACTTAACACAAAAACATAGTAAAATAACAAAAGATAATACTAATTAAAATCATTCAAAATGCAAGCATTTCTCGGCAGTATTTTTTACTCAAGAAACGACACTGACCGCACGGTCACATAAAACCACATCTGCAACATCTTGACAGGGCGCCGGTAGAGGCGCAGCATGGTCATACGTCGTTTGACCATTTTCATCTTTACATTTATTTTATTAAATAAGATATCTTGAACTAAATATATCTACCTGAATTCGATTACTAAGAAAAAACCTATTATGTACTCTGGCAGTATGGATGAGCCGTGCGAAGCCATAATTGTTATTCTTTTGTGTTACCTAAATCAAGGAGGTTAGGTTTTTGAAGTCCCTAATGCGTAATGATAGTGATACTGGCTACAAACACATTGCACAAGCCGCGCGAAGCCATAATTTAACATGACAGCTGTCAGTGAGAGCGATTTTCCCTAGGGCCGAAAGTTTTTCTTTCTACACGCTCTTCAGGCATCTTTAGACCTACTTTCGGAGTATGAGTAAGTAAAGTGCCTTCGCCAAATCAATTAAAAATATAGTTTAAAAACAATGTAACTACCTATTTTGTTTTATAACTTACACCGAATGATAAATTGTATCTATGCCGAAAAATGCTAGGTTTTCTATATAACCCAAAACCACATCGCAAACGAAGTCGCGGGCAACAGCTAGTGGGTAAATAAAGTTTAAAGTTACAAACTATTATTACTATTATTTAAATCTATAAATAATATTATTTATATTACTTATACTACTACTATTATTTTTTATATCTATAAACTAGCTGCGCCCCGCGGTTTCACCCGCGTTTGTCCCGATCCCGTGGGAATATCGGTTATTCGATTTTTTCTCGGCTTTTAAACCTTCCCTAGACCTCCACAAACATTTCAAGACTAAGATAAGATAAATCCGTTCAGCCGTTCTCGAGTTTTAATCAGACTAACGAACAACAATTCATTTTTATTTATATATACTAGCTGTTGCCCGCGACTTCGTACGCGTGGTAGAAAAGGGCTGTTTTTAGGATTTTCCCGGCAATTATTCGATTTTTTCTCGCCTTTTAAACCTTCCCTAGACCTCCACGAACATTTCTAGACTAAGATAAGATAAATCCGTTCAGCCGTTCTCGAGTTTTAGTGAGACTAACGAACAGCAATTCATTTTTATATATATAGAAGATAGATAAGAAGATAATAGTACTAGTAACTATTATTTATTCTGTGATTTCCTATAGAAAATCAATGTCACTTCTACAAAAGACTAACCGCGGGGTTGTTTTATACTATGTATCACTACATAGTACAAAACAACGTCGGTTCCCACTGTATGTCTGTCCCTATAAGTATGCTTAGATCTTTAAAACTAACAGATAAAACATTCGACTACGTTTGTATGGAGAGAGCGCCCTTTTCTCTGAAGGAAAACTTTGAGGACCGTCGTCGATAGTAGTGGAATGGAATCTGTTCGGGTAATTGCACCCTCGTGTATAGGAACGAGAGCAAGACGCACCAGGCGCTCAGCGCGAGCGGAACGACCACGGGACATCGGTTTATGTAACTATTTTATACGAATTGTATAAGTAGATAGATAGACTCACGAACATTACTTTAATTGCTCCATTTCAAAAATATCTCTAGAAATATTTGTTATCTTGACCTTTGTGAGTGACCAAAAAAGAAAAAAACTCCTATGAGTTTCTTGTGCCTTCTTCTGCTTGGTGGGCGCGTTCTTTACACATCCTAACTTAATTTTTAAGACGTTTCAAAGTGTTATCTTTACGTTTGTGAGCATGAACACAAAGAAAGCCCATGAGTTTCTTGTGCCTTCTTTTCATTGGTGGGCGCGTCCCGAAGGCACACATCCTAACTTAATTTTTAAGACGTTTCAAAGTAATGTAATGCACTGCATGACACCTATTGAATTAAAATTTTGAGTTAGAGTTTGATATATCTATGTTGTTTTAAACTGGGTCTATGTTTATGAAAACACTAACAAACGCTCCGCGGTTAAGTTCCGATTCCGTGGGAATATCAAAATGAAAAGTAGCCTATAGCCTTCCTCGATAAATGAACTATCCAACTCAAAAATATTTTTTCAATTCGAACCAGTATTTCCTGAGATTATCACATTCAAACAAACAAACAAACTCTTCAGCTTTATCTTAATATATATAAATCTCGTGTCACAATGTTTGTCCTCAATGGACTCCTAAACCACTTAACCGATTATAATAAAATTCGCACACCATGTGCAGTTCGATCCAACTTGAGAGATAGGATAGTTTAAATCTCAAATTATAGTCGCAAAATCTACTATTTCTACGCGGACGAAGTCGCGGGCAATAGCTAGTTTGTAATAAAATTATTTTTGAAAACAGTTATGCTTGTAAGCTATTAATATAATTAATGATTCATTAACAATATCATCTGAAACAATCTTAGGACGTGAGAATTTAGGTCGGTAGTGATTGGACATGGCAAAAAATATCGATAATCCTACAACAATGTTTATGATCTTCAGATTTTTAGATCTGAAGGTATATTAGTATTTTAGTAAAGAGCGGTGTTGGCTTAGTGGTAGATACCTCGACTTTCATTCTGAAGGTCGTGGGTTCGAATCCCGGCCGGCCGTGCACTGATCTGTTTTTCTTAAGAAAAATGTATGTGCGCTAATTGACATTGCTCTTACGGTGAAGGAAAACATCGTGATGAAACCCGCAGCTTAGTTGGCTCCAGGAGTATTGACAAGTTCTCTCCTCTGGAAATGGTCGACTAGGCTGAGAGGGTAGCAGGTGCTGGGCAAGCCTACTCCATTCTCACGCAAAAAAGACCCAATTAAAAAGGGTCTAATTGCGGAAAACAGCCCGTTCAAGTACAAGTAGTACTTTAGTACTCACAACAAAATATATAAACAAAAACTATATTTAGCAATACATTTACAAAAAAAGCTCTGATAAAGCCCGCAAAAAGGTAATTTACTATTATCTTATCCCTAATGCTCGTTATCAGAAATGATCATTACACTTAATCACCACATTTATCAAATCTATACATACAGAATTCTTTGTCCTGAATGTCTGACTGGAGGATCAGCGCACAGCATAAACCGCTGATTGTAGAGACATTTAAAACGGGATATATAGCATGTTTTTTATGCCGAGTTCAATGCAGAATTTTCCTAATGTGTTCTATGTTCAATGTGTTTCTTACAAGCAGTTAATGTGCTTAAAACAGCATCGAAATGATCGAATTACACAAAATAAAACAGAAACATAGTATTAAAAAATATCCTTAGTAATATAATTAGCTAATCATAATCACCCGACAAATCGTTCATCGTTATCGATGTTAATAATAATACAGTACTTACTCTTTTATCTAATTATCGATGTTCTCTATCGATATAGTCGCCCGCATCCCTATTATTCCCGCGGTGTGATCCCGCAGCGTAGGACGGTAGACTGTCCGGGCGCCCGGCAGGTTGCGAACGAACGATACCAATAACGCGAACCAAACGTGTTTGTGTACCCTTATTCCATTTTTGAAAGTGTTTAGAAGGATTTTTTTATTTTTTTATTTTGGGGTAAGTTTTTTTTAATTTTTACATTGTCATGAACGCCTTAAAGCGGAAAGGGTGATTAAAGAATAATTGTTGCTTTTTTATTTGAACGTGTGCAAAACTTTCCTTTCAGTACATTAAAACTTTTTTTCTTTGAAAAAATCATCTACTCCTAAAGCATACAATAGATAGAAATTTTGTAATGCATAATCGCGTATTAACATCTAATTAGACCGCTTTTTATTTCCTTAACTATAAAGTTACGTAGACTTATCTACTTTTTGGTAACTCTAGACTTTAGGTGCAGCTTCTTTGTGTTTAATTTCTTGATTCAGTCTCTGTCTCTTTCTTTATTAGACGCGTTCGTTAGTTTTCTTATTTCGACGTTTTTCCATCAAGCATGGCAATCTGTCTAATAATAAAGCTATCTTTGTGGCACCAACGAATATTTCTTATGAAAATATTGCTGCAATTAACATTGCTCTTGATGGAAAACATAGTGACAATGGTTATATCTGACGTATTGTCGAGTTATTTCCTCTGGTCACAGTCGACTAAGCTGAGAGAGTATTATATGTTCTGAGCAAGCCTACTTCATACTCACGAAAAAATAACCCAACTAAAGAGGACTGTTTGAGGATAAAAGCCCTTATGGAAGTACAAGTGCAAAATCGCCCTCAACGTAGGAGACCGTTACCAAGGGAATGAACTCGTCCAAAGCTGCGGGTTTCCTCGCGACAGTGTCAATTGGCGCATATACATTTTTCCTAAGAAAAATCCATCAGTGCATGTCTTTCGGAATAAAAGTCGAGGTTTCTACCATTAGGCCAACATCGCTTCATTACACTGACCAATTTTCTACCAGAAAAGACAAAATTTTAAAACAATTGTTACTGCTTTCTGGTCTACTTCTGTTAATTTCATTGAAGGTATTTGCTTAGATCTCCAAAACAGCTGTTATAAGAATGTTTTCAACACATTCAAGATTCTAGACACCTGCTTTAGTTGAAGCTTAAAGTCTTTTAACTCGTGAATTTATCAAACAAAACTTATTAGAATTAAAACATTCCAATAATAGTAATTTTAGAACTCTACAGTGAGTCTGTAACTATGCAGCTGACTTTACCTGAAGTAATTTAGTAAATTTCTTTAGGTACTTCCTAAGTTTACCTACATCTATTTTGCATGCTTTAAATAAATATTTCTAACGTTTTAGATTTAGTTGTAACAAGTGTTTATATTCAACCAAAGTAGTTTTGGTAGTTTCAAAATAGATTGGCATTGCTTTGCCGAAGTGCCGGTGATTCATACATCCTATTATAATTATAATACTAGGGTATACGCCCATAAGATCGTAGCTGCTCTGCCCCTAATTAATTTTTATAGTAAGTTTAACTCTTTACTTAATTTAAGTACCAATCTTGAGGTTAACTTTATTTACCCAAAAAGAACAAAGTTCACTTATATTGAGCTTAAATATATGTTGCTTATATTTAAGTATTTAAATAATTAAATCCAGTTAGTCTGGCGGACTTAGTGAATATAGGTACATTGTTGGCGCCATTATGGCATAGAAATATACATATTGTTTAAGTTTATTTATAATCTTTGACATCATTCGGTAAATCATTATATAAATATACACCTTCACACATAATACTTCTACTACCATACTTTGTTCTAGCAGTTCTTATACTTTAATTTTATTTGTATTTCTTAAATTATGTTTGAAACATCTTTTTGTAAACTTTATTTTTGATTCTGGAGATGAAATTTTCCTAATTAAAATATAAGTTGTAACTTTTAACTTATATACGTAAGTATATAACTTTTAACTTATATACAGGGAAGGCACTGAGTTTCATGACACAGGTGTGTTCTTTGAGCACACATTGAGTTCCTAGTGTGGAACTCAAAGATCCTTGTCACCTATAAATAATAATAAATAAATATTGCAGGACATTCCACACATTGCCATCTAGCCCAAGTTAAGTAACTAGACTTGTGTTATGGGTGCTAGACAGCGGATATACTACTTATATACTTTTCTTTTGTAAATATATACATATAATACAAAGAAACAACAGACCACAGACAAATATCTAAGATAAATACTTGACTGAGGCGGGAATTGAACCCGCAACTATGTGTTTGGCAGTCCGGCATAGTGACCATTGTGCAAACTGATCGTCAAATACCAGAGTACTTACTTATAAATACCTGATTACACCTATACATATTTTAATGTATACATCTTTGTTGTACTCTTCCTTCTTTATTATATGTTCTAAAAACAAAATGAAAACCTCACAGACTTGTCGTCAAAACAACATAAATATAAATCATCTGTGAAAATTGTATCTATGTCTAGCTATTACGGTTCATGAGATACAGCCAGCCTACAGACAGACAGACGGACAGCTGAGACTTAGTTAAAGATCGATAAAGTAGCAACGCGTAAAAAGCCAGACCGGATATGATTTCACAATAAGGTCACCTACTAGTTACTGTAAGCGTAGACAGTTATTTTAAAAATGATACGCTGGTTATGTGTTTACGACTAACAAGAGATATAAAAATAAACATAAAATTAAAGGAAACCTATTACCTTGTGAAATGACTGCAGTTTGTGATCCATGAAATGTGTAATTATTAGGCACATGAGCATAAAATGCATTAAAACATCGTTGCATATGCGGCTGATCGCTCTGGAAGTATTTGGGGCTAATGTGCAGCAGTTAAAGTCCTGTAATGATGAAGCTGAAATATTTAGATCAATTCAGGTTTATTGTTAACTTAAATGTCTTATCCTTTACTGTGCTTACGTGCCCGATATGCGGTAGAACATTTCTTGCAAAATCGGGTACGCTAGTCACCAAAGAACACATCATAGACTTGCTGCTGAACATCGAAGCTCGTCATCTTCTTTATAGGTAGCCGAAATCGGTCAAGGAGACATATCATCCTTCTCATTTCGGCTATTTCCACTTTGATTCGATTCACAAATCTTCCATTACCTACTTTGAAAGATGATAGTATTTCTTTTTCCGTATTCCGTATTTTACTTATTCAGAATTCCGTATTTTACTTATTCAAAATTCCAACTGACTGACATCAACGCATAGCTCAAACCAACAGACGAATTAAACTTTGGCATACCAATAGTTGTTACAACGTAGCTGCCGCTAAGAAAAGATTTTGAAAAATTCAAACCCCTTCACGGACGAAATCGTGAGCAAAATCTAGTGTGTACGAACCAAAACAAACAAACGTGGATGTACATCACTGACATTACATTATACGCCACGTATGCTAAGCACTGACTAATGATCTGACTCAAAAGCTCCGATTTAGATGCGTCCGCGCACACGCAACGTGCATTCAATGACGACAACTGTCATCTTTGTGTTCTCTTTTTGAAATGCATCGAAGGATGTAATTTAATAATTTTTGAAGTTAAGGATCTGTGGAAATTACTATGTTTGGAGTGGTAAATTAATATTCAACTCGATTTAAAATAAGTTTTACATTGTCATTTAATTTTAATATAATATTTTTTATTTTTAGTCGCGCTAAGTATTATCTGTAAGGTGAAAGGGTACCGACGCTCTCTCCATACAAACGTAGTCGACTGTTTCCTCCCTGGATAATAGCAGCAGCACAAATATTTTTGTGCTATAAAACCCATAACTGCCATGACTATTTTTCGTTTTTTTTTTCATTTTCCAATTATCATAGTACTTAAGATTTAAAAAAAAACATAGTGGCATGGCGGTTACAAGTTTTATGCAACAAAAATATTTGCTCTAGTGTCATTATCCAGGGAGAAAACAGTCGACTACGTTTGTATGAAGAGAGCCCCCGGTACCCTTTCCTATTAATGATTACTAAAAAGTAACAAATTGTCGATCATGAAAAAATAAGAAGAATCTTTTTACCAAGCTAAATAATCAGGAAACAGACGTATCTCAGGCATCTATTAAAATTCTTTTTTTATTTTACCTGGTAAAGTTATAGAGCAAATTATCTAGATCCGTTTTCATAAATAACATCAAACCAGCAGCTCAAGAAATCATAACCTACATGATCAGTACCTTCATTTCTCACCTGCGCACGCGTCCTCATTCCAACGTCCTCGGCTAACAATAGCTCGGCTCACTGAAAACGTGTCGTTTCCACATCACACCAGCTTATTTACCCTGTACAAATTTAAAAAAATATATACGTATTGAATTTTTTTTTTGCTATTTGGGAGACATATATACATATATGTCTGATAATAGATGAGCATTTTTAACTTTAATCTTAAAGTTCAAAGAACGCATTAATCGAATCATTCATAGGTACCATTTTTATACAAAATAGGCTTGCTTTTTTATCTCACCTGATACTTGCTTTACGACATCTTTTCTTGAAATAATACTGGCCAGAGATTTTTATTTATTGACAAAACAACCCGTTCTCAATTCAAAAATCAATATAATTTATCTCTGGCCTGTATCATTTAAAAAAAGAGGTTTTAAACTGAGAAAAGAGGAGAGAAAACTACAAGAGAGAATATATAGAAATGAAGATGATAGGATCCGTAAATCCGGGGCCAATAGTTCGGGCACAGAGCTCACTGGACACAGAAAAAAAGATGATAGGTAGGGGTTTTTACAAGACGTGGCATTAAATATGCCGCACTGTATAAGACGTAGTTTTAAATATTAACAACGTCTGTGTTTAATTACAGACAGAGTGCCAAATTCTATAACCGTTGCATGCCATCTCTGGCGTAAATGTTTTATGACTTTATATTTTTAGGAGTTATTTGTCATACCTGAGTTTTGTTCGCATGCCAAATGACTAACAACTTTTTGGGATCTACCTTTGTTGAAATATTATTTATAATTAGCTGCACCTAGCCGCGGCATTACCAGCGTATGTGTTATTTCAGGACTCCAGCTGCGTTTATACTAATCAATAGCCTCCCACAAATTTTCGTAAAGCACCTGGTGGCAATATTTTTAGAAAAGCTGGACTAGGTCTCTGACATACTTGTCAGAGGGAGAACTGAGGGAGGGAGGGCACAAAAAGGACCCGTTTTTGCGCCCTCCCTTCCTCCCTCAGTTTCCAAAAGTCAATTGTTCGCCTAAACGTCTAGAACAACCCTCATCCGTATGAAAACGCCTTCGCTGAAACACATTGTGAAATATTGTCAATTTCATTGTAATCTATAAAACAGGAGAATTTTATAATATTTTTTTATATCCTGCTTCCTACTAATATTATAAATGTGAAAGTTTGTGTGTATGTATGTATGTTTGTTAGTTTGTGTGTATGTAAAAACTACTGGACCGATTGCAATGAAACTCGGTATGTAGATAGCTAGAGATTAGGATTAAAATATAGCGAACTGTTTATCCCGATGTTCCCACGGGATCGGGACTTACACGTAAAACTGCGGGGAGTAGCTAGTTTGTGTATTGCCTTGTCATCATTATTATCGTCATTCATTACAACCAACCTTGCTGATCGAACAAGGACGGATGCCATAACTCTCCCAAAATACGAATAACCTTAAAACATGTGGTACAACTCAGATACTGAAATTCCTTAATGTTTACGTTACTGATTCATACGTTTACTGGTTTCAGATTTACCGATTACTGCATACTGTGAGCTGTTTGATGGACTATTGAATTTTGATTAAATAAAAAGAAAAATGGCGGAAAACGGGTAAGAAAAAACATATCTTTATTTATCTAGTGATTATTTTCCTGAGCTTAAGAGGAAAGGGTACCGGGGGCTCTCTCCAGACAAACGTAATCGACTGTTTTCTCCCTGGATAAAGACACTAGAGCAAATATTTTTGTTGCATAACACTTATAACTGCCATGACCATGACCTTATGTTTCGGTTTTTTTAATTTTTTGGATTTTTAATTCTTAGTTTCTATGAGAATTGGAAAATGAACAAAACATAGGGGCATAGTCATGGCAGTTACCTATAAGTTTTATGCAACAAAAATATTTGTTCTCGTGTCATTATCCAGGGAGAAAACAGTCGACTACGTTTGTATGGAGAGAGCGTCGGTACCCTTTCCTCTTAAAATCCCACTTTTCTTATAGATAGATAAATCATTGAGATTGTTCCATCAAAATAGTTTATTAATATTTTAAAATATGAAACACCAACTAATTACGTAGTGATAATTTATTATTCTTTTAGTATTAACAGTGCAATTCAGTATTGAAAGCGAACGCATTTCATCCTACATTAAATGCTCCATTCTATCAATATCTTCAAAAGACACGATCATTAAAATCTTTAAAAAGAAAGTGTCGAATAGAGCAACAATGCCGTCTCAACGTGAGGCACTTCCATAGTAATAATATCTTAAAACGATGTTGGCCAGACAAAATAAATATAGGTTATGAAAAAAATGGAGTTATAAATAATTGTCTTTAGAAAATGGAAGAAATAATGAGAATTAAAGATGGAAAATAAGCCAAAACTTAATGCATGCCAATATTAAGGTTATATTATTATGTAAAAGTCATGCCAGAATTAGAAAAAAAATACTAAAATTTACGATTGAACCTTGGTTGATTTCCATAAATTGCACACGAGTTTTATACGATTGAACTGATTTTAATCAAACTCAGAGAACAACTTTGAAACACAAACATTCATCAAAGAAAAAGCATCGAATTAATTGAAGACTTTTAAACTCATAAACATAAACCCCCTTATTCCAAAACGAGATTTAAGGATAGTCCGAGATGTGGATTTAAACCTTAGTTTTTGACACAGATTTACTCGTGAACTATAGTCTAAACACTATCCCTATAGATTATATAGGGCTAGTGTTTACCCCCTGTAAGCGATTACTTAAAACTTGAGCGTCTCTAAGAATTTCGACGACCCAGTTGGCACAATGGTCACCATGCCAAACACAAGGTTGCGGGTACAATTTCCGCCTCAGACAAGTATTTATGCTTAGTCTGTGGTCTGGTTGTTTCTATGTATTTTAAGTATATATTTACAAAATAAGTATATAAGTAGTATATTCGTTGTCTAGCACCCATACACAAGTCTAGTTACTTAGCTTGGGGCTAGATGGCGATGTGTGGAATGAACTGTAATATTATTATTTTTTATTTTCCGCTGTACCAATACCCATGCGCAAGAGTGCGCAATAGATTGTCAGGGAGTGTAAAAATAACGCGAATATTGGCTGCTTTCCAGGTACGGATCGGCTCCGGCTGGACACATCGGCAGAATTCCGATCTACGGCAAAACTCATGTCAATGTAAGTAATTGTTTTTATCTCATTCAACATGTATGACTTCGATCCTTTTTAAAATAAAAAGAATAATGGCAAAACTTCGAAAAAAATTACTTGTTTGCAAGGAGGTAAGGTTCTTGAAGTTCCTATATGTGTTAATGGCATCTGATTAAGAAAATAAGAAACATGTGATTTTCACCCACGTGAATGCTTATTTTGTTTTTCACATCTAGTTTATGGAATACTATCAATTTCATTGTATTCCAGAAAAAAACAAAAATCTATTTCTATTTGTGTTCTTTATGCTCAAGTATTGCGTTGCCATAATTGTTTGAAAATCTAATTATGTTACGCGATGGAGTGTTAAGTACTTAAAATTCCATAAATTAATTTCAAAGCTAATTTCAATCCGTTTTAATTTCAGCCAATGGGCAACGTGGAGCCACCAGCATGTATCCAGAACGCGATGATGACGAAAGACAAGAAACCATTCACATACACTCCTGGCGGTTTGGACCTGTCTCAGATTAAGACACCGAGCATGGCGAGGAGACTTGCTAGACAACGTTCTCTTGAAGACCAAGAACAGGCCCAAGGACACGCACAAATGAACAATGGCGGGGTCTATCGGCCACAAGGAGGCCCTGCACCACCTCCCCCTCCTCCAATGAATATGCCTGCCCCACCACCTCCGCCGCCGCCAATAGTAATTCAAGTCCCCAGTTCGAAATCTCCTAAGCCAGTAGCACAGGGTGAGAGACCAGAAATCGTCATACCAGAAAACCCTATCGGAATGTTGAGGAAAACGAATAGCCCATACCACTGGGAAAATGAAGACGCCAAGATGCAAAGAATGGGACCGATTCCTAAATTCCAGGACAAGGTTCCGAGTCCGCTCACTGTCAAAATGCCTCAACATCAACCATCAACATTCTCACAACAACAACCGCAGACTTACACACCGCAGGGCCAAAACAACTTTCGTCATCCGGAAAGCCCGATACACAGACCTGAAGCACAATACATGCAAAAATCGGCGTCACCCTTTACAAACGGTTCTCCACCAACTAGGGAGTTGTTACAACGACAAGATTCTCAATTCAACAAAAGCCCACAGCCTTTCAACGGCCAATCACCAATTAGCAACAATTCTCCGTATTCGCCAACTCCAAATAATAATTGGAGACAGCCGGAGAAGACGAATTCACCGATAATCACCAGTCCTCAGTCGCCACCACAAGTGAATCGAGGCCCATTCTCACCAAATACTCCACAATATTCACCGCAAATCCAAAATCCGAGTCCTCCTAGAAATTCTGGACCTGCTTTCCATACTCTACCGAGAGCTGGACAGAGGAACCAAGATAATGCACAAAATAATGTTATTTACAACAACACGAATCAAACGTCGCAGAGTCCTCCTGACGTAGCTCCTTGGAGGACGAGTACATTGAACAGGAATTCTTACCAAAGAGAACCTGAACAATCGAACGTTAATAATAATAACCAACAGTTTGTGCCACCGTGGAAAACGAACGAAACTACTAATAATAACGAACAACCCTACATTCCTGCTTGGCAAACTAAGCAAGAAAACAAACCCCAACAGCAATATCAACCTCCTTGGGTAAACCAGGACACTAACAACAATAAAGTTCAGGAAAATAGCAGTACTCCTTGGAGATCACAAAACGATAGGACTCCTGCAACACCACAAAATCAACAGCAAGAACAACCGAGATACCAGTCGAGTATGTCTATACCAGTAACAGTACGAAAACAGGAGAACCAAAACGCTTACACTCCGCCATCAGCTCCGCAAAAAGAAGCAGTTTATGTGAACCAAGAACCAATTTACTTCTGTCCTGACAGTCCTAAATCGATACCTCCATGGGTCAAAACTCAAAAAGAAAAGACTAAAACTCCACCTCCAGAATGGGTACAAAGACCTTTAGAAAACAGGAGAAGTGCTCCGCGGGAATTAGTCACTCCACCAAAAGAGACCGAACCAGAATGGGTAAGGAAAAGCAATGAGATACAAAGAGCAGCACGGGAAGTGGTCAGTCCTCCGAAGTACCAACAATCAGCACAACCTTCTTGGTCGACACGGCCATCGGAGAACCGTAAAAGTTTACCAAGGGATAACGATCCTAACTCCTCTTCGAGTAGGGTTATTCCTATACAAATGGAAGTATCTGACGCCAGTAGACAAGGCCATAATCAACCACAACTTCGCATCACAATCGGCATGAATAACCCCCAAGATTCTGCTCGTTCTCCATTTTCACCACCAACTCAGCGTATAATGAGGGTCCTATCACCTCAGCTTGTCAGAATGGATGAACCACAACACGATCTGCCAGCGTTAAACAGGACTTTCCAACAGGACAATCAGCCGAAGACCAGGATCATTCCTATACAGATTGAAGGTGGTAATGGCGGGGCTAATAAAAGGTAATTTATACATTTTTGTACCCTTAAATTTCATAATCTTGTTTTATTGAATATTATACTGTACCATGGGTACATTAAGAAAGATTAATCAGTCATTCAGTTAGTAAATAACTAAGTAAGAAACTTTGTGATAATTACCATCGGCTGTTTACTGTCTTCGACAATAACAGCAAGTTTGGTTGATTTAGAACCCTTCAGACATTCTATTGGCGATAGTTTTGGTCAATCCATATGAAGCGTTCAACGAATGTCCTCAAACTAAACTGTATCGGCGAACTATCTGTCATACTAATTCTGTAGTATCCTAAGGGTCATAAGTCAAGTCTTAATATAATTTTTATAATGTGTTGTCCAGTTTTTTTCAACAAAAACGTGTGGAACGTTTATGTATACTTGTGTCCTCATTTCAGCTTCGGTGGGCGGTACTAAGGAGGTGTTTGCACTGGGTCAAAGTAAACAAAATTCTTACAGCTTCGTGATACACTGCTTTGCTTTATTAATTAGCGAGTTCTAATTTGTTTACGTCACTAATCGAATCATTTTTCGCTTTTTCGATATCGACGCAATTAGTGAGTCGAATGCGCGAGCAAATTGGTTCATGTTTGGTTAACATTTTTTTATTTGTAGGTAACTGTTTTTTTAATGATTTTCGTCATCAAGCTTAATTATCGTAACTTCTTAAAGCATCATCGATAATTTTCATCAAAATTACTTACTCTTTTTTTTTGAATTGGCTTCTTTTAACCAGTAGCGTTTTCTAGTAGTGACGAATTAGATTAATGTAAAAACTTTTAATTGTAAAATAACACCGGTTTGAAAATTCGACTGTTAAGTTAGGTTAAACAATAAACAACAGAAGTTTATCAGGATGCCATACGAAGGAAAATAATAGAAAATACCATGACATTTGTGAATTCAATAGGTAAAAGGTTAAACAAGCTTTGAACTAGACAAACATACATACAAACATTGCAAATTAAATAAAAGCTTGTAAAAATTAGTATGGTTTACAATTATAACGATGTAATGTAATTTGAAAGATCGTGGCAGTTCCCATAGCTTTATTGTATTGTACGACATCAAAACGGGAACAAAACGGGCACCTATTATAAAAGTTTCTAAAAAATTACGAATTCAAAAGCTTTCCACGTCCTAAAGAAAGTTCTTAACTATGATTTCAGTGTGTATTACCATAAGTTCACTCAAGAGGGTCCACCACGACAGTCCAAGGCTTTCAAAGTTCTACAGATCATAACAGGCACAGAAGACTTTGAAGTTGAAGTCCATAATATGGAAGCGCGACAAGGTTTTACAGACGTTTGAGTATTTAATAATTATTCACACTAGAAAATGACAAATTTAAAAACATCCTCAAGCGCGTCTTCCCGAGACATCATTTCCCAGAAGGCTGGCAACATTACCCCTTTGGATCGCCAGACTAACCCTATAAGCGAGAAAGCCACCAACCCTTCGATCACCTGACGCCTCGCGAAGACGCGCGCCAAGGTACCTAAAAAAGGAAGAGGCATCGGGACCCTACGATCCCAAGGTCTTATCCCCTAACGGAATTTTGTATAAGTATAATATTTTAATAGGCATTATACTCCACAAAATGGGGACACGTCGTTATTGGAGTGATTGGGACTTTAATAATCAGGTTATATTAAGTTTAAACTGGCCGAATTATACTCAATTATAGAAGTATAATATAAATATTAATTTATAACTTTTAAAAATTTGTAATAATATATTGTACTGACGATAATTTCATCTATTTATTTTTGTAACTGTTTAATATTATTAAAATTGTTTGTTAATATAAGTTATTGGTTAAGTAGTAGACTAATATATTATTGTATACTAATTTGTAAATAGGCGAATATAGTATTCAGTTTAATGCTCATTACAGCTAGCTTACCAAAGAAATGGTTAGATAGATAATAATATTAAAGAATATTAACTATTTTTAATAAATGACTTGTATTTAGATTATAAGGCAAATTGTTTAATTTATTTTTCTTTGTTACTTAAAGTTATTTTAAGGTGCCTAACGCTTATACACATTCTTATGATAATTTCAATTTGTATGACTAATTATATCTTATATATTTCTATTTTATATATTATAAACCTATTCATTGCTCATTGAATGTTAACAAACTTTATTAACTTCTAACTTCATATTTATCTATGTGTTTTTATATTTGTTTTTAAGATATCTTTTACTTCATACATATACCTATTATATTTATTCTATATATTTATCTGTGTGACTCTAAAATCAACTAAAACATATTTTCAAAATCACTAAAACTAATAAATACTAACTTCCCCACGAAAATACTTTCCTAGGGTTGTTTTTTTTAACAAATTATGCCTAAATTGATTGCGAAAAGTAACTTTTGCAAATTACAAAGAAAATGATAAAACTCTTTTCTAGCAGACAAAGGGTGTGACAATCTAGTCAGTGTGATCTTTTTTTTAGTACTTAATATAAGTATTATACATAAATTATTTATATTTAAGTATAATCTTTAGAAAGTTACAAATATATGTATAAAATTATCGTTATTTTATTTATACATTACTAAATATATTATACCTAAATACCTATATAAAATGTACCACTTTTATTTGTGTATGGTTATAATTTTTATTTTTTAATAAAATTTAAAGCGCTAAATAGTATTTAATTTTAAATCTATGTCAATATTTATCTCCTACTAGCGACTCGCTCCGGCTTCACAAGGCTATATTATGCATGTATTATACATATAAAACTTCCCCTTGAATCACTCTATAAAAAAAAACCGCATCCAAATCAGTTGCGTAGTATTAAATATCTAAGCATACATAGGGACAGACAGCGGAAAGTGACTTTATTTTATACTATGTAATGATTTGGTCATTATTCAGGCGACGAAAGAACTGGCTGTGGCTTTGAATAGCAATGCCGATCTGTAGCTAGCCTTTTGAGCACTCTGCCTAGAAAAAAATATTTAATACATTTTTTCTTGAAACATACGTATATACATTTCCCTTTATTCCAAAACGAGATTTAAGGATAGTCCGAGATGTGGATTTAAACCTTAGATTTAGACATAGATTTACTCGTGAACTATATATAGATTATATAGGGAACTATAGTCTAAACACTATCCCTATATAATAGATAGGGATAGTGTTTAGACTATAATTCACGAGTAAATCGACCCAGTTGACACAACGGTCACCATGCCGGACTGCCAAACACAGGGTTGCGGGTTCGATTCCCGCCTCAGGCAAGTATTTATGCTTAGATATTTGTCTGTGGTCTGGTTGTTTCTATGTATTATAAGTATATGTTTACAAAAGAAAAGTATATAAGTAGTATATCCGTTGTCTAGCACCCATAACACAAGTCTAGTTACTTAGCTTGGGGCTAGATGGCGATGTGTGGAATGTCCTGCAATATTTATTTATTTATTTATAAATCTGTGTCTAAACCTTAATCCACATCTCGGACTATCCTTAAACCTCTTTTTGGAATAAGGGGTATTGAGTCTATGAAAGCTTTACTAGTATAAAGACCAGTATTTTATTTTGTTGATTGATTTCAGTTCCAGAACTTTTCTACCCAATATAATCCTTGTAAAAATCACGAATTGTATCACGAGTAAGCCTCAATACCAGTCTCGTTTACTATTTGAAAAAATATACGAAAATGGATTTTTAATCCTTTCGCACTGATAGGATATTTTGCGATAAAAATAATCCTGAATGAATGTAACTTTTGAATTTTATTTCTATAGTGATAGTATTGGATTTAATGCATTTATCGGATTTACCACCTTTAAGTACTAAACTTACTATTTATAACTTTTTTAATCTCAAGTATGCATGTTCTCTAGAGGCTGTACCTTTGAGAGAATGAAAAGCAAACACAATCGCGGATGACCAGAACTTTCTTAAATTACATTACAATATCAATATTTTTGTTTCAAAAAGTTGACTTTGAAGATTCGAGTATTCTTGCAATCGGAATGATATTGTAAAAAAAATATTTACGAGGCTTCTGAACTCTTCTATGGCAGAAGTAGTTGGCCCTCAGCGGTTTTACCCGTGTAAGTCACCAACCCCGTAGGAATATCGGGATAAAAGTACCCTACCTATGTATTATTTCAGGTATTCTACCTATCAAGTCTCATAGCAATTTATTTATATTTATACATAATTGTCAGATTACCTTTTCATATAAATCCTTGGAATCAAATTCCCCAATCACAAGTCCGCATCAAACTCTACCGATGCTTTAATCACGTGTCTTTCATCGATTTAATTAATCTTGGATTACTTACGAATCAACGGTTTAAGTCTTGAGATACGAGTATTTTCGTCCATTTTATTCAAATATAAAATTGCGCAAGTTTAAATGCTTGTATCAATGACATTAATAACTTCTTCTCCGTCTTAGTCGTGTCTGTAGCTCAATTTAGGAGCAGCCCCCTGATTCACAAACCGTCGGAAGGCAACCGCAACTATTTTTTTTTCGTTTCTTATAGTGACGGTTTTCGAGAAATTTAATGGACTCTTTTTGGGCACTGGAAAACGATGCATACTTCGTCATTTTGCACTCCCATGATGTCTGACTTTGTGCTCTGAGAACTATAGCATTTATTTTAAATAGAGGACATTTTGCTCAGAGCATTTTATATTACAGTCCATATGTAACCAAGAACATCTAGGTTTCAAAACCTCCTGATCCGAAATGCTGTCAAATAAAGAGTAGCCTTGAGTGTCTTGATATCATGGTCTTATATTTTGATGGTATTTAGATTATATGGCTCAGTCATACATACTAACAATATTTGATGTAATACAGGAAATCGCCTGTTCCTCGTGCCCTCAACTTTTGGAAAAACCTCCTGGATAAGAATCGAGAATGTGATTTTTTTGTAGATGAATGGAATGATATACAGTCAGAGTGTTTCAAATTCTGTGTGACTGAGCGTCCCTTCTATTAGTTCTTTAATTATTGTAAATGTTTTTGTAAAACGTTATAATTAAAGTAAATAAAGATTTATAAATCTAATATGGTCCTAGATTTTATTAGTTCTTTAATTATTGTAAATGTTTTTGTAAAACGTTTTAATGTAAATAAATAAATATAAATCCAATATGATCCTAGATCCCTTTTATTAGTTCTTTAATTATTGAATGATGATATCAAGGAACTTCTTCATAAAAAGGCGGTTGCTAAGTCGAAGCTCCGTCAAAATGCAACTGACCTCAACAAACAACGTTTCACCCAAATCAGGAATCGCTGCAATAGAGTGTGTAGGGATGCTCAACGCCGGCATATTCATAGCTCAATTGAAGACGGTGATCCTGCAAAGGTTTGGAGATTTCTAAAGTCATTAGGAGTTGGTAAACAAACTCAGCAAAACACTCCGGCAGATTTAAATTTAGATCAATTAAATCAACATTTTTCTTCATGTTCAAGTCCTGTAAGCTCTGCTAAAACCGAAACTCTGAGCCGTCTTTCTTCTGTACCAGCTCCTGACTTTCCATCCTTCAATTTCCAACAATTTTCTGCTCGTGGTGTTAGAGAGAGCATAAAATACATAACGTCGAAAGCTGTTGGTAGTGACAGCATAAGTCGCAACATGCTTATGCCCATAATTGATGAAATAATTCCTGTTATCCTGCACATTTTGAATTTCTCCATTACTCAAAGTGCTTTCCCTGCTGTCTGGAAAGAGGCACAAATTATACCCCTTCCTAAGAAACCTAATCCCAAATCTTTTTCTGAGTATCGTCCTATTTCCATTTTGCCATTTTTATCCAAAATCCTTGAACGCCTTGTCCACCAACAGTTATCTACATTCCTGGCTAGCAATATGCTGTACAATCCCTACCAATCCGGTTTTCGTCCGGGGCATAGCACAACTTCTGCACTTGTCAAAATTACCGATGACATTCGGAAAGGCATGGACGAACGTAAATTGACTGTATTGTCCTTGCTTGACTTCAGCAATGCATTCAACAATGTCGACTACGACATACTGCTTGGTGTTCTATGCTCTCTTAACATATCTCCGACGGTGATTGAGTGGTTTCGTAGTTACCTGTGTGGTCGCCGGCAGCGTATACGTGTCGAAGACACCTACTCATCCTGGTGCGATGTGTCTGCGGGTGTACCCCAGGGCGGCGTCCTTTCTCCCCTTCTTTTTTCAGTTTTCATCAATTCCATATCTGCTAATCTCACTTCTTCCTACCACCTCTATGCAGACGATCTTCAAATATACACGCAAGTCTCTCCTGATAGTCTTAATGATCGAATTGCTACCATTAACAACGACCTGTCCAAAATTTGTGAATGGAGTAAATTATTTGGCTTGACAGTAAACCCATTGAAAACACAGGTCATTGTTCTGGGTAGTTCCAGATTGCTACCTAAAATAGATTGGGCACACGTAAATCCGATCATGTTTGATGGAAGTCGCATACCGTTTTCCAAAACTGTCAAGAATCTTGGTGTCACTATGGATACGGAACTGAGCTGGCAGCCTCAACTGACAGAACTCAGTCGAAAAGTGTTTGCGACTGCGGGCTCACTTCGTAGACTTCGGAACTTTCTGCCTACTGCCACTAAGGTTAGTCTTGCTCAATCCCTTATGCTCCCAATACTTGATTACGCTGACATCTGTTACCTCGATTTGACCGAAGAGCAGCTTAACAAACTTGAGCGACTTCAAAATGTATGTATAAGGTTCATATTTGGGTTACGCAAATATGACCATGTTTCCGAATTTCGATATAAACTCAAGTGGCTGCCAATCCGCCTTCGCCGGGATGTCCATACTCTGTGCTTCCTCTACAAAGTTATATTTTTTCCTTCCTCTCCCCCTTATCTAAGAGAACGTTTTAAGTTCCTTAGTGACGCTCATACTAGACAACTCCGATCCATTGATACCCTTCTCCTTCAAGCTCCGCTTCACAATTCCACTTTCTATAGCAAATCCTTTTCTTTTCGTTCTGTTATTCTCTGGAATTCTCTACCCCAACCTATCCGCTCTGCTAAAACCCTACCCATTTTCAAGAGTATGGTAACTGAACATTACTTTCACTCTATTGGTACATATCTCTTGCCTCTTATTTCTTTTCATATTTATATTCTTGTTTATTCTCTTAGAAATGCTTGTATAATATTTTTATTTTTTCTTTTATTTACTTATTTCTTATTATGTAAATAATTGTTAGTATATTCTCATTACGAATAGTATTGCTAAATATTATTATGTGTATGGTATGATGTCTATGTTTAAGTATTTCGTTTATAATATCTATTTTACGTAGGTATTTATTATTATATATGTGTTCCTTACACCACACGACCTACCAGTTAAGCTAGACAGACCTTCTCCATCCTAAGGTTGCCTGGAAGAAATCGCTTTAAGCGATAAGGTCGCCTGTTTGTACAATTTCGTAGTTAATAAGCTTTCTCGTCTTTTTTGTCATTTTCAATGTTTTGTGTGTTGTACAAATAAAGTGTTTATCTATCTATCTATTGTAAATGTTTTTGTAAAACGTTATAATTAAATATAAATCTAATATGGTCCTAGATCGAAATAAATAGGTATACAGTGGACGCAGATCCCCACTTGTTTCTGTGGTCTGTTTTATAAAGATCTATTTGCCATCAACAGAGTAATACCCTGGCGTACCCGGAGACATAATCCCCTGTCCATTCTATCATGAAATTGTTAATTAACAACCGATACTGGTAGGTTGTGTGATAAATCTGACCTGTTTGATACACGTGTGGTATAAATTGTCTTCTCGACCGTTTCTTAGGGAATTAAAAGTTTATTACGTCGGTTTTACTAGAGTCCTAAAAATTGTTGTATGTGCAGAAAACTAAAGTTTACAGGAGGTGAAAAAAAATCTGTCTGGTTTTAAAAAGTATAGAGTGTCTAATTTATTTCATTTATTTTACCCATCTAGGGTTATTGGTAATTATACTAGCAAGCCGTTGAGGGCTACTTCTATGCACCTAAGCAAACATCTTTTGTTCTACGACTTTTGGAAATTCGAACATTATTTTGAAAATTTTGAGGTTAGGTTTATCTGTAAATCAGCTGTTCCATACAACCTTAAAATTTTACTTATTTTTTAAGTTTTATCTACTGCGCTTAATCTAAATGACCTTTGTTTTAAAAATGACCTTTGTTTAAAAATCTGCTATTTTTCGAATTTACATAACTTAATTTTTTTTTATATTTTTTTTTCGAATTTCCAAAAGTCGTAAAACACAAGTTGTTTGTTAAGGTGCACAGAAGTAGCCCTCAACGGCTTGCTAGTATAATTACGAATAACCCAGGATATAGGTCAGAGGTAAGTATATATGTTCAAAGTTCGCGGGGTTACCATGTATTTTATTACTAAAATCCCTTTAGTAAATCGACTTCAGGGACACTTTAGCTTCACGTGTGACGTTTATCCTCAGACTTTATTGAGGTAACTCTAAAAATAACATTTTTTCGTGTGTATTGTTTTCCTGTAATCGTAAAAATCGTGTTTTACGATGACATTTGCCATTTTAGATCGTTTTTAATCTAGACAATTTGGGGCACGAGTGTTCGATGTGGCCCAGTTGGTCTTTGAGTTAGTATCGACGATTAAAATATCGAGTATAGGTTGTATCGGGGACACAGTCGCAGTAGAGACGTAAAAACGTCTTGTTTAAACAAAAAAGTTCTATTTCTCCGAGTTGAGCTACCGTCAGCCCTAAAGTTTTCTTTACATATTAAGTATAGGTCAGCGTTTGATTCTATAACACCTGCCTGATGCCTGATGGTAGGTGACGATGCGGCCTATGACGTAACACGCTTTCCCAGAAGATACCTATTCACTCCCGACTTCAAAACCCGCAAATTGTACACGTCAGGGGAGACAGACGCAGGCAACCAATTCAATTCCCTTGCAGTACGAGTTTGACGAATATCAGCTGTGTTCAGTGCACTAGTATGCAGCATAGCTGCACCTCTCAGTAGGTGCACCTATGTCTAGAGAATTTGACCTCTTTTAGGCAATAAACTTGATAATTCAAAGAGGTTGGATTAGCGATGTCCGTTATGACTTGTCAACCTTTTTTCTTCTATTAATTATGGCTTCGCACGGCTTGTGCATTTAGCCAGTGTCAAGTAATATTTTGCATCAAATTATGACCCGATTTTTCATAAATCGGGCCTAAAGTGTTTCAAAAAAGTCTAAGTCGTCATAGTCCGTCAAGTCCGCTATAGTAAAGCGGTTTAGTTATTGTTCTGAGTTGTCAACCTAAATAGTGATGGTAAGGCAATACCTGGGCATATACTCAAATAGAAAAAATCTTGTCGTCATGTATGGATCGGAATGCTGGACTGTGAAGAAGAAGGATGAGAGAAGATTGCATGCAGCAGATGAGAATGTGGATGTGTGGAGTAACGGGGATGGATAAAATAAGGAATTAGTATACTAGAGGAAGCCTGAAAGTAGCACCGGTTACTGAAACAATAAAAGGGAACCGCTTGAGTTGGTGTGGACATGTGATGAGAAGAGAAGAGACGCATGTAACTAGAAGAGTGATGAGTATGAATGTAGAGGGATGGAGAGAAAGAGGACGACCTAAGAAAAGATGGATGGACTGCGTGAGACAAGACATGAGACAGATGAGATGACGACTAATGGGAGTGAATGTAAAAAGACAACATAATGCGCCGACTCCAAATAAATTGGGATAAGGGCAGGAAGATGATAATACTCAAATAGAAAAAATATGATTAAGTTCTCCGATTTTCTAGATTACTATAAAATTGATAGTATTTTGTGAACGAGTGGAAAAAAGATATATCTAATTATTTATAAGGTCACGTGTTTTTTACTTTCTTCATCAGCATCTGACGCTATTACACATATAGGAACTTCGAAAAACTAACCTCCTAGCAAACAAGCAATTATTGTTCAAAGTTTTGACATTATTCTTTTTTCAAAGTCATTATTCTTTTTTGTCTTGTCGAAATAGAATTGAATGAGAATTGTTGAAGTTGAGGGTCACTTGTCGCAGGTGCGTGAAAAATAAAACAAAAATAAAAAATACCTAACCCATCCAACCAATCACAGGTAAGTAATAATGATTGATCAAGAGAACAAATTATTTCATTCCCCGTGACTGTTCGAATAGAGGTTGATATTTACGACGTGTCCGTAATTAGAAACGTAGAATTATTCACGATGACATCAAACGAAATGATATTACGATCAATCAAATTGATTACTAAGGGGGGAAGCAGACTACAGACTTTTGCGATTGACGTTATCAAGCAAGGGTGAATTTCCTGAGCTCGAAAAACGTGGTCACGAATTGCCCGAGCTGGAGATACGCGGTCACGAATGAGCACTTAGTTAAAAAAGGCACGTCTTTACTTAGATGGAATTTAATTTATAAGATTTTTTTTACCATTTTTTATTTAAATAAATATAAAAAAATTGTATTCACGAATAATCTGACCGCGTATGCTAGTGTGCCAACTAATTGACTTCTAAATGCCTAGTACTTTTTACAGATCAATTACTATTACAAATTTTATGCAGCCATGAAAAGTGGTATTAGATTCGTCGTTAAAAATAAAAAAAATTAATTATTTCAACAAAGAACTGTGATAATAACAAACAAATAAGAATCGTTCCCAGCTGCGAAAGTTGTAAACTGCGTTGCAGTGAGAGCGCCCTCCTCCAGAATTATGACATAAGCAGCCCAACAGCAGCAGCGTTGGTTGCAACACAAATAATATTCCCAACGTCTCATAATAAAACGTATGGATTGATCCGCAACAAACCACGTCTCATATGAGACGTAGTATTATGTTGCTCTGAGGTCTGAAAAAAAGTCTGTAGTTTGCAGAGAACCTAAATCGAATCTGTGTCGGAATGTATTGAATTGCTTATTTATAAATATTATTGGAGTGCGCCATTATTTTTCGTATTTTGATAAAGGGCACTCTATAGCTTGGGATTAATCATATTTTTATGTCAATTTTGTGATTTTAATTTCGTTGATTTAATACCTTTTTGTCGCTTGGTTTTTTGTACAATCCAAGCTACCACGAATAGATACAGAAATCTCAATCAACTAGATTGTCCTGATGAATCTAACCATAGCTAAATGGAGAATAAGCGCAGAATACCAAATACAAAAAACACTAAATTTGTCATTAAAATGCGGCTTGATCCCATTAAAAAATGACGATTTCTTAAGATTTTCACGATTTTGTCTATAGTTGTAAATCACTCTAATCGTGTTTGTGTATGACAATACATAGCATTTCTTCACCTTTACGACAGTTGGAATATCATTCTATCGATTTCAGTGGTTGCTACTTAAAAACTGTTTCTACCTATATCGCGCTTGTGGTCTTACCACCTCGTTTTAAGTAGAACTTGCGATTTCTATGGCACATCTTAAATCAATGGACGGGTCAGACTATTGGGCTGCTTATGTCAAATTGCAATCCGTATTATACCATAGGCATCCGCTAAGAAATTCATCTCCTTTACGTCTCGTCATCTCGATTAAAAGCTATTCTGACATATCAACAAAGAATGAAAAAATATATATTGCTAAGTGGTTGGTGTATAAAAAACAACATCATTGGGCAATAAATAAAACTACACTTTTTGCCGTCGCCAGAATATCAATGGAAATTAATTTAATTATTTTGAAATAGAAAGGCACTTTAGATACAACAAGATTTAAGATAAAGATAAAACACATAAAGAAAAAATAAAAAATAAATATTGTAGACCATTTTGCACAGCTCCGTCTAACAACAGACTTAGTAACTAGGTTTGTGGCCAGACAACGGAAAGAATACTAACATACTTCTCTATACATATAAAATTCTTTGTCCTAATGACTGACTGACGGATCAACGCACAGCCTAAACCACTGATCGTAGAGACCTGAAACTTGGAGGGTGTGTTCTTTGTGTGACGTAGGCATCCGATAAGAAAGGATTTTCCGGAATTATACCCCTAAGGGGGTGAAAAAGGTTTGTATGGGACAACGTGATTCCTTGGTCTATTTTCGACTTCTACGCGGACGAAGTCGCGGGCAAAAGCTAGTTTCTTTTATAAATATACACAAAACATCAGAGTGTTTCTGTACAGAAACACTACCAGATTCGATTCTCGCCTCAAACAAATATTTATGTACTTACAGATATTTGTTCTGGTATGTACCAGAACAAATATCTATTCTATTTAGATTCCAATTCAGGTGTCAGTTACTCGAAACACTGTCATATAATATTAGACGTAGGTTCTATAAGGCAAAGTTATAACTTGAGCAAGTTGTTTATGGATAACAGAAAAGGAGCTCTCTATCATAGTAGTGTTGTGTTGGTAGTCTTTCATTATATCTCTATGAATATAAAACTACCTAAAAAATGGTTGTCTGTGAAGTCGGTTTACGCACTATAATTTTACGTGATAACGTCCTAAGAAACCGATGTTTTTATATATTTCTTTTCTTTTTATCTTTATTTTTTTATATTTTTTTCCTTTACATAAGTCTTCTATTCGTCACTCGTCACCATAACACAAGCCCAGATGAGAGATATTATTATTAATAATATCGCTCATCTGCGTGCTGTGTAACGTCATTGTTGACATGACGTCACACAATATACCATGACACTTTTGTGTGAATGCAGGTCCATCAATTTACTAGACATTATCACGTCAAAACATCTTCGTTTTGTTTTCTTTTTTCCGTTTCGTTTTATTAATGTATTATTAATTTTATGATATTACTAGCTGCGCCCCGCGGTTTCACCCGCGTAAGTCCCGATCCCGTGGGAATATCGAAAAAAATATCCTATGTCCGTCTTATGATTGTAAGCTACCTCCCCACCAATTTTCAGCCAAATCGGTTTAGCCGTTCCCGAGTTATAAATGGTGTAACTAACACGACTTTCTTTTATATATATAGATTTAAGTATTTATTTTTTGTTATTGTGATGGTACTTGGAGTTTGGTACGTATATTTGTCAGACTGATGCGATATTGCAACTGTTCAGAATCTATATGCGAAAGCTCATATATGGTGTGTAGAATTAATTATATCTTATCTTATATCTTTAAATGAGCAATTCTTGTTTATATATATATAATTGGAATCTCGGAATCGGCTCCAACGATTTTCATGAAATTTGGTATATAGGGGGTTTCGGGGGCGATAAATCGATCTAGCAAGGAATCATTTTTAGAAAATGTCATTTTATTCGTGTTTTATCGAAACTTACTTTTTTTTATCTGAAAAATATGACTCTTCCTGACATCTATTGGCGAACTACTAATACTATTTTTTGTGAGCAATAAAGTTATTCCAGCAGATGGCGTTGTTAAGTAACACGAAGTCAATGAGTGTTTGCTTTGAGGTTAGACTAAGTAAAAATAAAAAAATACCGAGCAAGG
Source organism: Idaea straminata (assembly GCA_951213275.1). Taxonomy (NCBI): domain Eukaryota; kingdom Metazoa; phylum Arthropoda; class Insecta; order Lepidoptera; family Geometridae; genus Idaea; species Idaea straminata. The sequence goes on from OX577862.1 coordinate 5,179,365, forward strand.
CTCGGTCATCCAGGTACTATATCTTATTCTGAATAATTCACTGTCTGCTTTCCGAATAAATAAAAATAAATAAATAAATGAAAATAAACTAAAATAAACAAATGTGTTTTGTTGGAAATTTCAAGTTGACCGGAACGAAACGGAAATAGAACACAATTAGAAAGTTTGTTCAGTAATGATTACACCCACATACGAGTAGGTACCTACACATTGAATTTGGCTTCGAAATGATAACATTAATATAAATTATATTTTGCACAATAATAATGGTCTGTGTCCGGAATATTGTTTGAATATTTGTAAACTTTCAATGAAATGGTTGTATTTAAGTGGGAAAAATAATAATATTTGCCTTTAAATTTAATCTACATGTTTTATACCGCTAAAAGCGCGCTTATATATTCATTTATTCGTAAAACAACATATTATTTTATAAATCTAAATATACTTCAGTAAAATAATAAGGTGAAACCAGCGCTCTCTCCATATAAATGTAGTCGAATGTTTCCTCCCTGGATAATGACACTAGCACAAATATTTTTGTGCCATAAAACCTATAACTGCCATGATTATGCTCCTATGTGTTGGTTTTTATCATTTTCTAATTATCATAGAAATTAAGATTTAAAAAACAAAGAGAATAAAATAAAATATAGGTCCATGGTCATTGCAGTAATAAGTGTTATGCAAAAAAAATTGCTATATTGTCATTATCCAAGGAGAAAACAGTCGACTACGTCTGTATCAAGAGAGCGTCGGTACCCTTTCCTCTTTCTTCAAACTATTATTTTTTATAAAATAGAATCTAAATAACATCAGTAACATTTTAACTATACTTTTAATAAAATAACCAGAATTCTCCAATTATATTGGCATTTGACATCTAATCTAGATTATTTATGCTAGCAACTTCAATCCAAGCTTTTCAGGGCGCTGTAGTGTCTGGGACACGTATTATATAGAATAGGCTTGCCCAGAACCTATATACCACCCTTTTAGCTCAGTCGACCGTGTCCAGAGGAAACAACTCGCCAATTTGTCTGGAGTCAACTAAGCCGCGAATTTCATCTCGATGTTTTCCTTCACCCTAAGAGCAATGTCAATTAGCGCACATAGTTTTTTCCTGAGAAAAATCCATTGGTGCACGGCCGGCCGGGATAAGAACCCACGACCTTCGGAATGAAAGTCATTATATCTACCACTAGACCAACACCGCTCTATTTATCTCTAATTAATTAATAATACGTTTTAACTAATGACTATATAAAGCTTCAGGAAATGGTCGTAAAGGGTTTTTTATTTATTCTAATGGCTTATTTTTGAAGCGGAAATGAGGTACGCTTTTTAACTAATTTTGAAATATTCTTTCAGTAAGTGAAAGAGACAAGAAAGCGGAAGAATACATGATCATTAGGAAACAGCGCGGCGGCGGCGGCGGGCTTAGAGAAAATGTTTGTAGAGACCGAGACCAGAGTTGGACTCAGTTCGAAACATTTCATATGAAAAATCAAGACAGACACACTGAAAACTCCTGATTTATGGGGAAATTGCATAAACTTTTAAATGTATTTCATTTCATTACGTGTACAAATTGGGAGTCTTCAAGTCGCTAGTGAATAGGTATCTTCTATATCTATCTACTAGCTTTTGCCCGCGACTTCGTCCGCGTAGAAGTCGAAAATAGACCAAGTAATCACGTGGTCCCAAACAAACTTTGCCCCCCTTTTTCCGAAATTCTATTCCTAAGGGGGTGAAACCCTTAGGGATAGAATTTTGGAAAATTATTTCTTATCCGATGCCTATGTCACACAAAAAACACTCCCTCCAAGTTTCAGGCCTCTACGATCAGAGGTTTAGGCTGTGCGTTGATCCGTCAGTTAGTCAGTAGTTCAAGACAAAGCATTTTATATGTATAGATTCTGTATCTTCGGCCATAAGGCAGGTGTGACAGTGGTCAAACGCTGACCTATCATATGTAAAAACAAAAAAAATGTACTTACCTAAAACTCATCGTCTGAACACACGCTCTCAAAGCTGTTCCCCAACATTAGCCATAAGGTTGCAGGAGATGCGATAAATAGAAGCCGTTGAAGGCAGATCATTCGATCCAAATGCAGACTATCCAATGATGACCATGATTCCCAGTCATGTGGGGCAGAGAGAGAGAGAGAAAGGTACCTAAACGTTTCATGAGAATCACGGTCATCATTCACGGAACAGTCGGCTTCAGAAAAAAAGTCTTATTCAAATTGGTTTGTTCATATTTCTTCATGCACTCTTCATTTGGAAGTTAAAAATAGACCTGCTAAGTACAATCAGGGGACAAAGTGCTTGACCACCGTCAATAAATAAAAGTGTCAAAAATTACTTCGAAGACAGATATCTTAAGTTAAGGACTATAAATCAATAAACTTTAGTGTTTTTACTATACATTGAAGTAGTTCTGGAATTTTGACTTCATTCAACAGATAAATTATAAACACTTTAACTTAGTGGTCAAGCAATTTTGTCCTCTACCGCCTAATTCCCCTACCTACCTAAGGTAGGGGAATTAGGCGGTAGAGGTATGACCTATATGTGGAAAAAAAAACTAAATTAAAATCGGTTCTACGGAGCTACGATGACACAGACAGACACACACACAGACACGTCAAACTTATAACACCCGTTTTTGCGTCGGTAGTTAAAAATAATCAAATTCACACGTCTCCGTCGAGAAGAACTACAAAAAATGGTGTAGGGAGTAGTATAATATCATACTGCGTATTCGGTATTGATGTGCAAAAAATTCACCCTGGGAATTTATGGCGAACGGCTGCTGAGCTCTATGCCGGTAATAAATTGACAGAAACCCTTAAAACTGTGTACAGAAACTCGCCATAAGTGTAGTACGGGCTTTAGAAGTTTCTCCTAACCCCCAAGTCCGTCCTAGATAGTGACGTGTATTGCGCAACTCCGCTGAAAATACTCGCCGCTCTGCGCCCGCGCACCGACCTTGACGACGACATTGATAAATCTCCAGTCGCACGCGCATCTCTCTGTCCGTCTTTATGTTTAGAACGGTTTACGACTGGACTGGATTGTTGTGCAAGTAAACTTTAAATTTGTATGAAAATTTAATTTCGACCTAGTTTCGAATATAAATATCCAATGGTTACCTGCTAGAGATTTTTTAATTCACATAATAAACTTAAATATTTAAGGTTACTTATTTAATGGGAAATTCTACGTAACATAAAATGTAACAAATATCCTTTTGAACCATTTTCATAATTATTTTTTAATAACTTATGAATAAATAACATTGTACAATTACATACATTGCAATATCATTCTTCCATTTAGTGTACAAAAAATACTACCCTCAATGTAGCTTTTTAGAATACCCTCTAGCTTTTAGAATTCTCAAGAATATTTTTTGCAATCGAAATATAATCGAAATGACATTGAAATGTAATTTAATCAATTTTATTTACGAAAATTTTCCTTTTGATTGCTCTAAATATATATTGCTATGGCTCTAGAGACATTATTCAGGAAGGTTAATGAGAAATATAGGTAGTTGATTAAATCCGGCGTTATTTTTCGGAACTCCATCCCCCTTATTCCAAAACGAGGTTTGAGGATAGTCCGAGATGTGGATAAACCTTAGATTTAGACACAGATTTACTCGTGAAGTATAGTCTAAACTAAATATTAATACTTCCATTAGAGAAATATAGATATTTGCATCTAGATAATAATACCCGCGTACATTATGTATTATGCATGTTATGCATGAATTTAGAACGGAATTATGCGTATTTAGTACATTATTAAACCTGGCATATATTGTAATTTAATGTTGTTTCTAATATAATCGTATTGTAAAGTCGGCGCATGTTATTTTCACACATTTATTTTCGAAATGTTTCACTCAAATATTAGACGATTATTCGAGTGCGGATGAATATTGATATTACAGTAATAAGGTGAAAGGCTACCGGGCGCTCTATCCATACAAACGTAGTCGACTGTTTTCTCCCTGGATAATGACACTAGCACAAATATTTTTGTGCCATAAAACCCTTAACTGCCATGACCATGCCCCTATGTTTAGGTTTTTTCTGTTTCTAATTATCATAGAAATAAAGGTTTAAAAAACAAAAACATAAAACAGTTATAAGTTTTATGCTGCAAAAAATATTTGCTCTAGTGTCATTATCCAGGGAGAAAACAGTCGACTACGTTTGTATGGAGAGAGCCCCCGGTACCCTTTCCTCTTGAATGCTATAGAAAGGTGCTTTATAAACTTATAATTGTACCAAAATTATCAACATGCTAACCTGTAGAATAAAATATAAAAAAACCGGCCATGTGCGAGTCGGGCTCGTGCGCGAACGGTTCCGTACTATTATATTCAGTTTTTAGTATTTGTTGTTATAGCAGCAACAGAAATGACACTAAAGTAAGCTAAGTCCTTTTTTTATCATTTCATTGCCATTCAAAGGTTGCTTGGAGGAGATCGATTTTAGCTATAAGACAGCCTTTTATACTTTGTTTTTACGGTTCCGTAACCAAAGGGTAAGACGGGACCTTTTTACTAAGACTCCACTGTCCGTCTGTCTGTCTGTCTGTCACCAGGCTGTATCACTTGAACCGTGATAGCTAGACAGTTGAAATTTTCGCAGATTATATATTTAAGTTGTTTTCCCCTTTGCTAGTCGCTAGGGAGAAACGAGTGGGGACAAAAATTCCAGCTATTGCAAGAAATGTACCCACTGGCAACGACTGGGATTTTGGAACGAAGTTCCTTATCGCGGGTTTTGACGAGGGGATCTAGCCGAGAAAATAGGGAACGAAAAACCGTAAGAGAAAGAGAGAATTATGGAGATCGATATTTTTTATGAAAAAAATAATAATACTTAAAATAAAATAAAAAAAATAAAAAAGGTTAGGAACATTCGTTCGTTTTCCCATTAGTTCCCAGTGGGTACGTTGTAAGATGGGAACGAATGGGAACGAATGGGAACAAGCAAAATTTATAACATAAACTAATAAGGGAAAGTGATTCTTATTCAGCTTCCAAGATCTATACATATAAAATGCTTTGTCCTGAATGACTGACTGACGGATCAACGCACAGCCTAAACCGCTGGTTGTAAAGACTTGAAACTTGGAGTGTGTGTTCTTTATATGACGTAGGCATACGATAAGAAAGGATTTTCCGAAATTCCACCCCTTAGAGGGTGAAAAAGAGGGGGTAAAGTTTGTATGGAACAAAGTGATTACTTGGTCTATTTTCAACTTCTACGCGGACGAAGTCGCGGGCAAAAGCTAGTATAATATATACATATCAAGTTAAATAAAAGCTTTTAAAATCAGAACTTAAAACTAAAGAAAGTAAAATTGATCTTTTCTAGACAACCTTTGAATGAAGTTGTTTTGTGTTCAACGTACTGTGATATGCAAAATAATCTGCAAGAACGTCTTGTTTATATTTTTAACTGAGTTTTCTTGAAAACTTAAAGTTAGTTTGTTTAACATCTAAGAATACAGTTACTGTTGTTGTAACACGCATTGTTGTAATTCAAGACAACGACACTAAGGCAATTTAATAAGGTTATTTTAATAATATAATAATAAATATGGTTCCTGGGGGTAATAAGGGCTATCTACCACATAAATTAAGACCTAAATTAAAATTGGCCCAGTTGGCACAGTGGTCACCATGCCAGACTATCAAACACAGGGTTGCGGGTTCGATTCCCGCCTCAGACATGTATTTATGCTTAGATATTTGTGTGTGGTTTGGTTGTTTCTATGTATTATAATTATGTATTTACAAAAGAAAAGTATATAAGTAGTATATCCGTTGTCTAGCACAAGTCTAATTACTTAGCTTGGGGCTAGATGGCGATGTGGGGAATGTCCTGCAATATTTAGTATTAATTTATTTCAAATTAGGTAAAACTACTCATTAGGTAAATATTTTATTTATTGTCAATCTGAAAAACAATTCATTTGTTTATTTTCTTGTTAATTTTTTTTGCCATTTATTACCATTTAAAAGAAACTTAAAAAACATTAAGTACTTAACCTAGCACAGCGAAACCACCAAGGTTTATAATTATGCTAAGTACATTTAAATTTACGTCGATCTAGTATAATATAGTTACAGGTAGGTATAATTTAATGATTGTAACGGTACTTACAATAACAGACCGATTTGGTACTTACATTATAGTTCAAACGGGATCCGGACAAATACACCTCGAACTTAATAAGGAAAATTAATTGAAATAAAATAAGTAATGATAGAAAATAAATAGTGATAATATAATTTTGTGATATTTTAATTTAATTACTCACTAATATTAAGATTTTTAAAAATCTTTTAGTGGCACTAATCACCTGCAGGTACCTTTAAGACATTACACACAACGCCATCTAGTCGCAAGTTAAGCAACTAAACTTGTGTCATCGTAACCAAACTACGGATAAAATACGTATTTTTTTATCTTCTAGGTAAACGTACTACAACTTACACCGCATCGTCACTTAGCATCAGATGAGATACAAATGGGCGACCTTATCGCTGAAAGCGATTTCTTTCAGGCAACTTTTGAATGGAAAATTACTGATTTAATTTTGGCAGCCCGTTCTTTCCTTGCCTACAAATAAACACAGTGTGCATTCGCCTTAAGGTGAGTGTAGACTAGAGCATTTCAATGTAATGTAACGTTCTTAGGAATGGTACAATACAGGCAAATGTTCAAAGTGTGGTTCTATTAGGTGGGTATAGACTGGATCATTTCCTCGAGCATTTCAATGTAATGTAACGTTCTTAGGAATGGTACAATACAGGCAAATGTTCAAAGTGTGGTTCTATTAGGTGGGTATAGACTGGATCATTTCCTCGAGCATTTCAATGTAATGTAACGTTCTTAGGAATGGTACAATACAGGCAAATGTTCAAAGTGTGGTTCTATTAGGTGGGTATAGACTGGATCATTTCCTCGAGCATTTCAATGTAATGTAACGTTCTTAGGAATGGTACAATACAGGCAAAAGTTCAAAGTGTGGTTCTGTTAGGTGGGTATAGACTGGATCATTTCCTCGAGCATTTCAATGTAATGTAACGTTCTTAGGAATGGTACAATACAGGCAAATGTTCAAAGTGTGGTTCTATTAGGTGGGTATAGACTGGATCATTTCCTCGAGCATTTCAATGTAATGTAACGTTCTTAGGAATGGTACAATACAGGCAAATGTTCAAAGTGTGGTTCTATTAGGTGGGTATAGACTGGATCATTTCCTCGAGCATTTCAATGTAATGTAACGTTCTTAGGAATGGTACAATACAGGCAAATGTTCAAAGTGTGGTTCTATTAGGTGGGTATAGACTGGATCATTTCCTCGAGCATTTCAATGTAATGTAACGTTCTTAGGAATGGTACAATACAGGCAAATGTTCAAAGTGTGGTTCCATTAGGTGGGTATAGACTAGAGCATTTCAATGTAATGTTAAGATATTTTACGAATGTTACAATACAGGCAAATGCAAGGCAAATGTTCGATTAAATTTAAAAACAGCGAATGTTCGAGCGAATGGTCGGTGTTCTGTTACTAAAATAAAAATAAAAATTCGTTATTCCTTTGGATACTTAATACCTAGGTACGAGATCACATGTACACGTCTTAAAAACTAAGTTAGGATGTACTAGTAAATGTTGTAGTCTATACCCACCTTTATATGTCTTTTGTCGTTATTCTATTATTATGAACGGGGCCTATGGGTAGCGTAACAATAAACTGCAGTGAACTTCCTGGAATTCCTAACTAGTGTACAAAGTATACTTGCTTCAACGCGAAAGCTACAATGTTTTGTGTGTTGAACAAAACATACATGACTGCGACGATTTATTTACAATGCTGGACCAGTTTTGGCGCCATTGCTTTCGTTTAAAAAAAGACTGAATTTTAAGCGGAATTAGGTATTTTTATAAGTAGTTTAGAAATAGGTAGGTATTTAATACCTACCTATTTATCTCCCGGTTGCTATCTCTAGTAGCAGTCGTAAGGTCAAGTTAGAGGCCCTAGGGCGATCTGAAATATCTAACAATAGGTAAGCCACACCACTATACGAGAAGAAGAAGAAGAACCGGGAACAGATGGACATTCATACATGAATTCATACATACCTACATACATTAGGCTAAAACATTTTCCTTTTTGAAGGATTTTTTCCCCTTTTTTTTTCATAAGTCTTCTATTCGTCACTCTTCACCATAACACAAGCCCAGATGTACGATATTATTATCAAACAATATAAAACAAACACAAGACGCGTGACGTTTACCATGACGCGTCATAGTACCGGAACATGACACTTTTTTGGAAATGCAGGAGTTCATCAATTTAATAGACATTATTACGTCAAAAAATTGCTTCTGGTATACCGAGGTGGACCACCGGGAGGGCTCGGTTTTACAGAAGACTATAAAATATTTATTCGTCCAATAATACTCAAATAAATAATAACATAAAAAAATTACAAGCTTATTTGAGGTGTAAACTATAATATTTTGAGGTTAGTACCATATTTCATTCTTGATATACATACTTCATAAATGTGGTGATGATAATTCGTCGCGAATTTTGTTTGAACTAATTTTATTTGGAGCAAGTGTGTCGGTAAATATTAAATTATGATCGGAAATTGACGTCAGATTTTAAGATATAGACCGCAATTTATGATTTTTTCATAAAAAATTTAAAATTAATTTGAATAAAAGTCGTTTTCGCTGTGATATGTCGTAGACCTCTACAGCAGTGCTACAGCGACCCTCTACGGTTTCCTATGTCGTAGCTACGCTACGCACATTTTGACACTCAGACTATGTTACTCATTGACATCTTGACCTAGAAACATTTATTATTCTAACCGACTTCAAACAAGGAGCAAGTTCTTAATTCGTCGCGTATATCTACATCTACACTAATAAAATAAAGAGGAAAGATTTTTTGTTGGTAACGAATAGGCTCCGAAACTACTGGACCGATTTTGATGAAACATGGTATGAGATACATTGATTCATTGGGAGTAATATAGACTACTTAACATTCCCACGGGATTAGGAGTTACGCGGACGAAACTGCGGATCGCTAGTTTTTTTATAAAACAAGTCGCAATCGCGTTTCAGATAATTATTTAAAAAATCGCGACCCGTTTTAAAGGCACGCTCACATCCTATGCAGCAACAGGCTGCACACCCATGCACCCATCACACATTAAAAACAAAAAATATATACCTACGCGACGCATTTAAAACTTCTTCCATTTATTGAAGTTGGTTACAAGAGTCTAAACTAAAACGTCCTAACATAATATCAAGAAAATACAGCATGAACTATTTAAATCGCTACTCTATGATTATATTGGCAGCCAAAGTACTAACTCAGATTAATATTCAAATTAAATCAGCTGAAAATATTGCAACACAACAGAACAGCGCGACATTGTGAGTATATATAGATTTGTATATACAGGGTTATTGGTAATTATAAGTATAAGAAATACCACATGTATGAGTATAATTAATTAATTTTCCTTATTAAGTTCGAGGTGTATTTATCCAGATCCCGTTTGAACTATAATGTAAGTACCAAACCGGTCTATTATCGTAAGTACCGTTACAATCATTAAATTATACCTACCTGTAACTATATTATACTAGATCGACGTAAATTTAAATGTACTTAGCATGATTATAAACCTTGGTGGTTTCGCTGTGCTAGGTTAAGTAATTAATGGCAAAAAAAGATGTATAAGTGGTATAACAAATACCACACTAAGCGTTTTGCTTCATCATTCCTTATTCGTACTGCAAGGGAGTGGAATCAGTTGCCTGCGTCTGTCTTTCCTGTCGTGTACTATTTGGAGGTCTTCAAGTCGCGAGTGAATAGGGACCTTCTAGGAACATCGTCACCTACCATCAGGCAGGCACCCACCTATCATATGTAAAAAAAGAAAGCGGTTAAGGGCTAGTTATCAAAATGCTTTATTCATTTAAAATCATACAATTTGGATGAAATCGATAGAGTATAAAGAAACGTCTTAAAAATCAACTTTTGTTGTATGATCTTTAGAAAATCCAACATTTTTTAGTTTTTGAGGTTGTGTTTCCCCCAAAATCAGCTGTTACTCACCCAGATAGATAATTATACCCTTGAGATTATACTTATTTTTAAAGGAGTATTTATTTATTTAAATTTTATTGACTGTTCTAAGTTTGAATGACTTAAATTTAAAAAATCAGCAGATTAACTTCAAAATCTTCAGAAGAAAAAGATTCGAATTTTCAAAAGTCGTAGAACTAAAGTTGACTATTAGGGTGCACAGCAAGAGCGCTGTTGGCTTAGTGGTAGATACCCCGACTTTCATTCTGAAGGTCGTGGGTACGAATCTCAAGCGGCCGTGCACCAATGGATTTTTGTTAAGAAAAAATTATGTGCGCTAATTGACATTGCTCTTACGGTGAAGGAAAACATCGTGACGAAACCCACGGCTTAATTGGCTCCAGAAGTATTGACAAGTTCTCTTCTGGACAAGGTCGACTAAGCTAAGAGGGTAGTAGGAGCTGGGCAAGCCTACTCCATCCACACCCAATTAAAAAGAGTCTAATTGCGGAAAAAAGCCCGTATACATACATAGGGTGCACAGTAATATTCCACAACTGCTTTCTTATTATTATTTTGTAAATTCTTTACAATTATTATTATGTGTTGTTTTATTATTACCATTAAAGTTTGATAGTAGAGTTCACACCTGCCATGTTTTTGGAGATGACCCTCAAAATAATTATAGTTTCCATAATAACCAATAACCCTGTACACCTACTCGTAGTTACACGTCAGTGGGTAGATTTATCTCTAACCACGTTCACATTTCCGTCTAAAACGCCTACGTCATTGTATATTAGACACCATTATCACGGAGCGTACCTACTTAACTACAAGTACACAATGTACTAGGTAGCTTAGTAAAACCACGTTCAGTTCTTGTTCTCCTGGAAAGGTCAATTCAGCATAAGCAGCAGCAGCAGCGGGCGAAAACCAGTATTTGACGCAGAAGGTTGTGTTCGATTCCCGGCTCAAATAATTAATATTGAGATGGAAATTGATCCCGCAACCTTCGCACAGTATTTATTTTTATATCTAGACTAGCTTTTGCCCGCGACTTCGTCCACGTAGTCGACTTCTACGCGGACAAACTAGACGACGTCTTCCCCTTTTCACCCCTTTAGGTAGAATTTTGGAAAATCGTTTCTTATCGGATGCCTACGTCACACAATGAACTCATCCTCCAAGTTTCAGGTCTCTACAATGAGCGGTTTCAAGTCTCGCAACTCAGTTCTTTAACCGTAAAAACTTTTTACGGTTAAAGAACTGAGTTCAGTTCTTTAACTTCTTTAACAACAGTTCTTTAACCGTAAAAACTTTTTACGGTTAAAGAACTGAGTTGCTAGGCTTGATTTTTTTACAAGAAGTTTTTGATCGGATCTCATTTATTTTTGTAGATAGTTCTACTTTTTTCCTACTGACTCATTAACTGCAAATGTTACTTTGTAATCTTATATATTTATATAGGATTACAAAGTTATTTATCTGGAAAACTGGACCGAAATTTCAAAATGTATTATTTTTATAATTTCTTGTTAATTTTTTTGTCAGGCTTCTGCAAGACAAGCTTGCTTAGTGCAGAAGCCGGTGTAACTTATACCTTAAAAATCTTTATTATTATTTTCTATTTTCTTCTAACAATATTACTATCGGTAACTACATCATTGTATTTGTATACTTAGTATAAGTTGCGTTACTCTATTACCGTTATGGCAAATAAAATTTATTATTTATTTATTATTTTTATTATAGAATATTCTAGTTTTTCTTTGATTTATACTCTAAATACTAATTGTATTCTAAATTTAAAGCTTCTATGTCTGCTAGAAGTGCCTTAGAGTTTTGATGATCGGTCAGTCAATGAGTGACAAAATTAAGAAACTTTGATTAGTTATAATTCTCAAACTACTGGTTCAAATTGAATGAAATTTGAAATATACCGTGTTTATACAATTCCTGTTGGGTTAAAATTCAGGCTTCTAGTTTTATCCACAATGAAGTTATAGAGGGTCGAGAACCGCCGGAATTCTTTCGAGAAAAGGATAAATACGGCCTCTCCGCTTTTTTGCTTCACTTTATATTTATTTAGTTACTAGCTTCGCCCCGTGGAATATCAGGATAAAAAGTAGCCTAAATATTAATCCAGGTTTCCAGTTATCTACATACCAAGTTTCAACGCAATCAGTTCAGTAGTCACAGACACAAACACACACAAACTTTCACATTTATAATATTAAAGTAGGATACTTTGATTGTTTACAGTGCATAAGCTTTGACTGTCGAAATAAATGAATATCGTGGGAAACTTCACATGTCACCATCTAACCCCAATCTAAGCAACTAGGCTTGTGTTATGGTGACCAGACCTACGGAAAGAATACTTATATACCTTATAACTTTTCTTTTGTAAATATATACTTACTATATTTTACCGAAGTCGAAAATAGACCAAGTAATCACGTTGTCCCATACAAACTTTGCCCCCCCTTTTTCCCCCTAAGGGGTAGAATTTCGGAAAATCCTTTCTACGTCATACAAAGAACACACCCTCCAAGTTTCAGGTCTCTACGATCAGCGGTTTAGGCTGTGCGTTGATCCTTCAGTCAGTCATTCAGGACAAAGCATTTTATATTTCTAGACTACTAGCTGCGCCCCACGGTTTCATCCGCGTAAGTCTCGATCCCCTGGGAATATCGGGATAAAAATTAGCTTATATGATACCGAATTTCATTGCAATCGGTTTAGTAGTTTTAGCGTCAAGGAGTAACAAACATACACACACACAAACTTCCACATTTATAATATTAGTAGTATTTCTATATGTATGTATCCACATATAGAAACACCCAAGCTCAGAAACAAATTTCTGTACATAAATATTAGTTTGAGGCGGGAATCGAACCCGTAACCTTCTGCGTCGCAGAGGTCAATTGTTTCTTTAAATTTGCTCCCAGTCTAGAGTTTAGTAAACGTGATCATGCTATACTTCCTAACACTTGTATATACTATGTATGTATGTTGGTACGTGCGTATAAATCTGCCAGCAATAAAACTGATGAATTTATTTATAAACGAAGGCTAAACTTTACACTGTACATAAACATTTATGAGAAAACTAAAGTTGACGCGGAAAACATTATAGATTTCAATATCTATACATATAAAATGCTTTGTCCTGAATGACTGACTGATTGACGGATCAAACCAGTCTAAACCGCTGCTCGTAGAGACCTGAAACTTGGAGGGTGTGTTCTTTGTATGACATAGGCATCCGATAAGAAAGGATTTTCCGAAATTTGACTCCTAAGGGGGTAAAAAGGGGGGCAAAGTTTGTATGGGACAACAAGATTTCTTGGTCCCTTTTCGACTTTTACGCGGACGAAGTCGTGGGAAAAAGCTAGTTAAAACATATGAAACGAAGGTTTTTGTGTTGTTTGGCTACGTTTTTAGGGTTCTGTACACAAAATGTAAAAACGGGACCCTTTTACTAAGACAACATTGTCCGTCTATCTGTCACCAGGCTGTACCGCATGAACCGTGATAGCTAGACAAGCGACATTTTCACAGTTGATGTATTTCTGTTTGTGTAAAAACAGAATAAAATGAGATGGAACCCTTCGTGCCCGACTCGCACTTGGCCGGTTTTTATCGGTGACACAGCTTCAGCTCTATATTCTCGGATTATAGACCTTGTAATCTCAACGTAAAGCAAATCATTGAATCCCAAAAGAAATGTATTATGAAACTCCCGAGGGAGAGAATGTTGTATGAAGGAGGCATTGGATTAATCTACAAAAATCAAAGATTCTACAATTTAAACGTAAGTTCTCAGCAAATAAGTTCACCTCTCAGTTACGGGCATTGTAAAGTGTTTGGCATTTAATCTCTCGCAGATAGATGGTATGAAAAGTAATATAATGTACCTCGGAATAAAGCACGTATGAACCCCTCGCTTCACTTAGGACTCTACATAGCACGCTCGGGGTCCAATATGCCACCCGTGACGATATTGCTTTACTCCCTTGGTGCATAATCTACTATTAAGGCTCATACAGCAACCATAAGCAAAATGCCTGTCACCTTTAACTAAAATGTTTGATAATTACACGGAAAATTGTTGTGTAAGTGTGTTTCTACATTTTGGTGTAATATAAAGAGGAAATTTTTATCTAGTTTCTAAGCATAAATCTTGTAAATTACACTAAAATATAAAAAAAAATACCCACATACGGTCCACATAATTCTACGGAATAATTAACAGTTTTAAGCATAGGTGACAAACACTTTGCTTTTGGCGGCTATATGCAGCTTAATATGTTAAAAACTATTTATTTTGACTTCAATGTTTAAAAAAACTACAACAAATAAAACCTTGAAACAATTTCATGAAGACAATGTTTAAAAGTTGGCATAAACGTTGTTTTTATGCTGCTAGGTATTTCGTTAGTAAATTAGTATTATGCCTAGAGCTAGCACGATCGATTGCCAATTCTTAATAAACACGTGATTTCTCACTAATATTATAGAAACTAGGATCAGTTTGTTTATTTTTAAGTAACTGGTAGTTCACCACGGTTTTTAATTACCTTCGTAAATCTCGATTCTGTTCGAAAATCGGGATGAAAATTTGCCCTTGTTACTTCTAAAGACTTAAAATGTATTCTCATCCCAAGTTTTATCGAATCATACGCCAAAGTATGATATATTTTCTCTTTACATTATAATATTTACCTATCTGCTTTACAAAGACTAAATAATGTTTTATTGAAAAAAAAAAGGTAAAGTTTGGACCTGTCAAATTTCAAGTCTACGTGCGTCAAATATGCGGAGAGACTTTTTCGACTCCATATATACTGGAGCAGGCTTTTCATATCATTTTCAGTTAGCGAAACAGAACATTGTTTTTGTTTCCTGCAGTATTTTGAAAATTACATCTTTCGCAGGTTTTCTTGTTAGTTGAAATCTTGGAAGATGTTCGAAAGTTATCATAAGGGGGTGTTCATAAATTACGTGACAAGTTTAAAGGGGGGGAGGGGGTCTCGGCAAATATCACGCAATTTTTTTCTGATTGATTTTTCCGGCTTAGAGTGGCTAGGTCAGAACGAAGTTGAAGGAGTAGATGATTTTACTGAAAATCAAATGGACATCAATAGCCTCTCTTGACACCGCGCATGATTCTCCATGGACTGAATTAGAGTAGATATTATTTTTATATATAGATACAGAAAATTAAAAAACACACCTCACGTAATTTATGGACGCCCCCTAACTTGGTAATAAAGGTTCAATAAACAGGTGAAACCGTGGGTAGAATGAATAGTTTCATTATATTCAAGGCAAAAGGAAACTCTACTGTTACAAGTGTAGTCTTCAGCTGAAACAACAACGACATTAAATTAGGAACTAATTAGCAATACTCAGGTCTGATGATTACAAATTGTAGGTATTCAATCATATTTCAAAATATTTATGATCGGTAGCTAATTTTAGATCAGTGTATGATAGCTCTTGATCACGTTTAAACCACTGTGACGTGGTATTACCCATTGAAAGGAAAAAGTAAGTTTTATTTCGTTATTTTGATATTTAAAGTAGTTTATGCAGTGTGTTATCCTGAAAGTGGTACAAACGCCAAAATACCTCGTTTAACTGCAATGTTTGAAATTGGAATTACCCTAATAAATTGACGCTGAAGTATTTAGTTTTATCGTGTCATTTTCGTTAGGAACGGTGGAATTTTGCGGGACTATTGACCGATTTATACACAACCAAAGGTCGTACGTTTGGATTCAATTCAATTAGGTGCATTCGATTTGTTTAAGTGTAAATTTGTTTAATACCTACACGTTAGGGAATAGTCACAAATACTGGAAAGTTTGGCATTAGTAAAGCGTTCGTCGCGCGAACTTGTCGCTCTCACCGTTTTTCGTTCAAACAATAAAATTATAAGCATTTAAAAATAGCCGTTTGGGCTGTGAGGAGTTCAGTTGGCGAGTGAGTGTCAGTCTGGAGATCTGGAGGCGTGCGGTGAGCGTGCGCATACACTCACGACTAACAGGTACACCTGTCTCACCTAACCAATGTCATTATCACTATTATTATAATAATAACAATGCTTGAGACACACCGGCGCGGGAGCAACCGAATCGTACCTAGCTACTCTACCCACGTGACTCTTCTTACTTCAATTTAAAGCAGTTACAATGTACGTAGAGTTTTATTCAATCGTACAATATAACCGAAAATAATTCTAATTATAAAGGGAAAATGTTAATGGCGCACGCAGCAGAGCACTTTGCATAGAAATTAACAATTTTCTGACTTCGTAACTGAAAACGAGCCGTTTTGATTGAAAATTAACGTTTTTGATGTTTCGGTAATGCTGTTATTATTTCTTCGTGTTATGTTCTCATTTGATCACTTTTTTTTATTGAACCAAGTTAATTTCCGATTTAATTTTTATTTAAATTTTGTGTTTTATTAACCCCAATGAAGGGGTTATTTTGATGAAATGTTGAAATATAGTTAACATTTTCACGATCAATTAAGCAATGCTTATTAAATCATCAATAATTGTAATACAAAAGTTAACATTCGTGAATTTATAAGTTAAACGCTCGTGTTTTGATTGTATAATTATTTTAAAATTAAAAAAAAACTTATAAAACTAAAGACAAGCTAATTACGCAATCAAAAAACAAAGTTATTTAAGAAAAAGCGATACGATATTTTTATTTGTTTGCGTGGGCGCCT
Source organism: Idaea straminata (assembly GCA_951213275.1). Taxonomy (NCBI): domain Eukaryota; kingdom Metazoa; phylum Arthropoda; class Insecta; order Lepidoptera; family Geometridae; genus Idaea; species Idaea straminata. Next base: position 5,196,282 of record OX577862.1, read on the forward strand.
AACGTTGCAATATCAAATCTATTTCTATCTATCATACTCGTAACTAAAGCCCGCCTCGATGGAGTACTTATACCGCTCGTAAACTATAGATTTTCCATCGGCAGATAGTTGCTGTCAGGGTGATTTTTATTGCTCCATATATACCTTAAAATATTTGTAATCTTGACCTTTGTGAGCATGATCACAAAAAAATAAAAAAATCCCTTGACTTTGTTATGCACATCCTAAGTTTTTAAGACGTTTCAATTTGATTCCATGAATGCATGTTACCAAATGTCTAAAGAAAATTTGACTTTACTAAAACTGATTCCCATGAGTTTCTTGACTTCTTCTCATTGGTGGTCGCGTTCCTAACTAAGTTTTTAAGACATTTCTATGCATGTAAATTGTATGATTTCAAATGAAACAAAGATTTATTGATTTTGATTTGTCTGTTAATTATCGGTCAATTATTGAAAATTCTGTAGAAGAATATCAAATCTTAAATAAGCGTATATTTTATCATATCTCGACCCCCATCGGCGCCTTTTGATTGTTTATGCTTAGGTGTATTAATACGTTTGGTGCGGTCACTACTACGATGGGTGTTTGGTTTAAAATGTAACAAATTAGAAATAACGTTCTATGTCCATGATCAATGCAACAGTCTTTTGTTTTTCTTTCGATCGTCTTTTGTTTTTGATTCGATCTTCTTCTTTTTAATAATTTGCACAACGGGCGCATAGCGATGCAACTTTTTTTAAATTGTGGATTTTTTCAACTATGTATTAGACAAAGTAGATCACCACCCGGTACTCATTGAATCCACCCATCAAAGAATATTTTATGAACCCAGCACATAAATTTGTATAAAACTATAATCACTACAATGTTAAATTTCAATAAATTTCAGTCAAATTGCTCACGTTCCAAGATGATCTAGTATAATGGTCGTAGACCTTCATAGTTAAAACTCAATATTTATTTTCTAAAGCATGAAACAATTCAAAATAAAATTTATTTCCGTCGTTTTTCATGAAAATAATGCATGGTGTTAACTGTATGACATCATTGCTTATTATTTTCAGCTCTATTTTAGTTGCTAACAGTTGATTTTGAAACGAAACGATGCTGACGGTTGCAGCTGTTGTTTATACGATACTATTGCTTTCAAAGATAATGAACGTTACGTAAGCTAATCAGTGAAGGAAAAATGAATAAAAAAGCGAATGAAAATTGTAATTGGAACCTAGTTTTGAGACGGAATATTCCCTGGTGTTATATGTAGGCATAATAAACTCATATGTGTGTAGGTATATTTTGTTGACTTTCATTTCTGATTAGCAGCGCTCCGCAGTTTCACCCGCGTAACTCCCGATCCCGTGGGAATATCAGGATAAAAAGTAGCCTATAGCCTTCTTCGATAAATGGTTCAAACAAACAAAGAAACAAACTCTTCAGCTTTATAATATAAGTATAGATATCAAAATAACCTACTATTGCTATTGTATTGTATGAAGTATTGTTCGAAAAAACATTTAAAAATCGAAAAAACTCATAAAAGTCGAAATGATTTTGTATTATAATAATTAAAAGATGTCTATTTTTGTAGTTCAAAAGTTTAATTTTAGGTAGCAAGTTAGAACGTTTTAAATGAATAGAAAATATGATAAATATAACAAAGTGCACGGTTTTTTCGCAACATTTTTCTAAAAATAATGTAAAAATGCTATCATAAAAGTAATCCAATCAGAGGTCCGTAATAGAGTTATTGTAATAAAATTTAAAATATCAGAGTTTGATATCGTTTTATTGAAATTAGATTACTTTTTCAAAAGCATTTACTGAAAGAAATTTTTATTATCGCAGTCATAGACAAAAGCATTTTGGCTTCGTGCGTCCTAATCATTTTGCTAGTGTGCCTTATAATTTTACGATTTTAATTACGTTACAGTAATAAGAGAGTTATAAGTTAAATTATATTAATTTAACTTAGGTTTTTTATAAATCAAATGTAAATTAAGTATGTATTTACAAAAATTAGCTTATTTGATATTAGTCCCTTATAATTTTACGAGTAAAAATTCGTTTAAAAGGAAGAGAGTTACATTTTGATTGTATTTTTTTATTGGAGTTTACTCCTTAAGAATCGATTTTCATATATAAGGCGCCCGGTATGAGAAAAATCCGAGGGGTAAAACCTACTAACAAGTAACGAAAATCGTGTCACGTTTTTGGTGCGCACCTTTAGTGCGCAACTTTCTAATTTGGCTATGAGTGTATTGCATATGGTTAGATACTCGTACTTAAGGAGTAAACTCCAGTCGTGCGTCGAAGCTGACACACACACTTTTTTTATATTTTCTATTGTTTCCAACTTGTGCCGTTAACATAACAAATTTTACAGTGAATTCAATCTAGTTCTTTTGGTGCTAAATGTAGCACTTTTCATAATGATTTACCTGATTCATTTCTCTATTAGTAAATACTAAGTTACTAAGTACTAACTTAGTACCTTTTTTAGCACTTTGAGGTGTTGGTCGCATGGATTTTTTTTTAAAACAAAGGTCATTCAGACTAAGAACAGTAGATAAAACTTAAAAATAAGTAAAATGTTAAGGTTAATGACATCTCCGTGTATGAAACAGCTGATTTTCAGGTAAACCTAACCTCAAAATTTTCAAAGAAGTTGTCGTATTTCCTAAAGTCTTAGAACAAAAGTAGTTTGTTTAGGTGCACAGAAGTAGCCCTCAACGACTTGCTATTATAATTACCAATAACGTCTAGAATCTAGATGTATATGTATATGATTGTGACGTATCATTTCGATCGCTACGTCATTTACTACACTCACAGGTGTGAGTAGGTGGGCGAAGGTAAACAGGGAGGTTCCTTGCACGTGCTCTTAAGGTGAAAGGGTACCGGCGCTCTCTCCATAAAAACGTAGTCGTCTGTTTCCTCCCTGGATAATGACACTAGAGCAAATATTTTTGTTGCATAAAACTTATAACTGCCATTACCATGCCCCATGTTCTGTTTTCTTTTTGGAACGAAGTTCCATATCGCGGGTTAGACGGAAAAAATTAAGACCAAAAGTTGTAACGACACTTTATGATTTTATTACAATTTTTTTTTTTAATCTTAGTTTCTATGATAATTAGAAAATGAAAAATACCAAGACGTAGGGAGGAGCATAGTCATGGCAGTTATAGGTTTTATGCAACAAAAATATTTGCTCTAGTGTCATTATCCAGGGAGGAAACAGTCGCCTACGTTTTGTATGGAGAGACCGCCGGTACCCTTTCCTCTTAAGAGCACGTGCAAGGAAGTTCGCTGTTTACCTTCGCCCACCTACTCACACCTGTGAGTGTAGTAAGTGATGTCGCGAGCGATATGATACGTCACAATCATATACATATGCATTTGTTTGTATGGAGAGAGCGCCGGTACCTTTTCCTCTTAACATTTTGTTGTTGTTATCTTTGTAAGCTCACGTGAACGTTAAATTCAGACAAGAAACATAACTTTACGTTCTATATTGAACGCGTTTATTTTGTTATTGTTAGATACAAAGCTATGTTGTAGTAAATTTGTAGGTATTATAATACTTCAAGCTATTATGGTTTATGGTTTAAGACATTATATTTTCTCTAAAAGAATACAATTCGCTAATAAGAGAAAACACATAATAATCTTACAGTTAAGAGTAAATGTACGGTACTTAGATACAAACAAATATGTACAGTCGGCTGCATAATTGCAGCCCCCGGTAGAGTTCTAAAACTACTTTTATTGGAATATTTTCATTTTTCAACCAATGTGTGTTACCAGTGATGACATACGGATCCGAGACGTGGTCAGAGTCGCTCAGCGGGCTATGGAGAGAGCTATGCTCGGAGTTTCTCTACGTGATAGAATCCGAAATACGGAAATCCGTAGAAGAACCAAAGTCACCGACATAGCCCTCAGGATTAGTAAGCTGAAGTGGCAATGGGCAGGTCATATAGCTCGCAGAACTGACAACCGATGGGGAGTAAAGGTTCTCGAGTGGCGGCCGCGATGCAACGCGAAACGGAGTGTTGGGAGACCAGCTGCCCGGTGGACCGACGACATTGTAGCGGTCGTGGGTAGTCGGTGGATGGAGGCGGCTCAGGACCGCTGTTAGTGGCGTCGTATGGGGGAGGCCTATGTCCAGCAGTGGACGTGCATGAGCTGACATGATGATGATGATGATTTTCATTCTAATAATTTTTGTTTAAAAAATTGATGACTTAGAAGACTTTAAACTTCAAATAAAGCAGGTGCCTAGAATGTAGCTTGTGATGAAAACATTTTAAAAACAGCCGTTTTGGAGCTCTACGGTGGGTCTGCAATTATGCAGCCGACCGTACAGTCGGCTGCATAATTTCAGCCCCCGGTAGAGTTCGAAAATAACCATTAATGGAATGTTTTCATTTTAATAATTTTTGTTTGATAAATTAATGAGTTAGAAGGCTTTTAACTTCAACTAAAGCAGATGTCTAGACTCTTGCTTGTGTTGAAAATATTCTTATAACAGCCGTTTTGGAGCTCTACGGTGCCTACATTCATATAGTCTAGGCAAGTAATTAGGCAAGTGGTCTGGTTGTTTCTATGTATTATGAGTATATATTTACAAAAGAAAAGTATATAAGTAGTATATCCGTTGTCTAGCACCCATAATACAAGTCTAGTTACTTAGCTTGGGGCTAGATGGCGATGTGTGGAATGTCCTGCAGTATTTATTATTATTATTATTTAATTACAATGCGATTGACAAATCAAAGACTGCAATTTATTGGACGTACGAAACTCAGATGCAGGTAAACGATAGGTGGCTATACATATGTATACAAAGGTAACAAAGCCCGGTAACAATTCCTAAACTTTTCAAAGAGCACTTAATAACAAAGATTGTCCGCAGATAAACTAATGCTAAGCCACTTCATCATCATCATCATCATATCAGCCACAGGACGTCCACTGCTGAACATAGGCCTCCCCCAAAGACTTCCAGAGCGATCGGTCGCATGCTCTCTGCGACCAACGACTTCCCTCGACTTTAATTAAGTCGTCCACTTACCGAAACGAAATCGTAGATATATATATTTTTTTTACAATCATTCAGCACACACTCACACATAATAAGATATGTATTTATAATCATAATCATATCAACTGCCAAAATTTCGAGCTAACTTTCAACTTGTAACGAAAATCAATTGCTATTAGATTTAAATAACTGTAGAAATTAATTTTATTTTATTTATATTTTTTTATGTTATTTTATTTATACTATTATATGCGCTATTAATCATTTGGTTTAAGTATACAAGGTTATTGGTGATTATACTAGCAAGCCGTTGATGGCTACTTCTGTGCACCGTAACAAACAACTTTCGTTCTACGATTTATGAAAATTCGAAAAAAGAAATAAAAATTTTAGGTTATGTAAATTCGAAAAACAGCTGATTTATTAAAACAAAGGTTGCTTATTGAGCGACGTAGTTCAAATCGCTAATCTAAATCTCTGCTACTGACGAGATGGCGAATATTTATTTATTTATTTTTATTTATGTTAACTTTTCTAATGGTTTTTTATAATTGTGGGTGTTAAAATGTAAAAAAAGCTGTGAGAAGTATGATTTTTAGATTGCCTTGTTCCGCGCCGGCCCTGATTTGTTGCCTTGTTTTAGTTATCTGAGATTTATCGAGTTTAAATTCAAGAGCACTTGGTAAGAAGTGGATACGGTCTAAAACGACCCAGTTGGCACAATAGTCACCATGCCGGACTGCCAAACACAGGGTTGCGGGTTCGATTCCCGTCTCAGACATGCTTAGAGATTTGTCTATGGTCTCATTGTTTCTATGTATTATATGTATATATGTACGAAAAAGAAAAGTATATAAGCAGTATATCCGTTGTCTAGCACCCATAACACAAGTCCAGTTACTAAGCTTGGGGCTAGATGGCGATGTGTGGAATGTCCCGCATTTTTTTTTAAACAAAGTTAAGCTAATCACGTCAAGTTACTTAAGCATATAAGTATTTACCTACTGATAAAAATACAGGATATAACATATTCCTTTTCTGCAACAAAAGTCAGATGCTTTGTTTTCTCAACAAAAGAATTCTCAAAAGATAAAAGAATAAACAGTTGCATTTCTTTGATAGTAAATCGTTAAAAACATTGCTTCTTGATTAAAAAATATCCGAGGCAAAATATGAAAGGCTTATCTCTACTCTTGTGAGATGCTTAGTCTTGCATAGTTGGTTAAAGATTTATTAAAATAACTCGTAGGTAAAGAGGTCTTTGATGTATCCACTTATTTTAATATCTTAGTCATAGAATGTAGAGGATTCTTTGTGGTAATTAATTGATTAATTCACGAGGATATTAGGATACCTAAGTGGTTCTATAAATCGACACGACTTAAGAGGGTCTCTCTCCAAATGTGTTTCAAGTTGACGCTTAACGAATCCAATACTCTGAACGAACCCCATGTCAAGAAATATCTCACGCTTATCGTCCCCCCTGGACGATAAGCGCTAATTTAAAGTAAGATCGGAAGATCTCGCGGATCCCCTATGCTCCCACAGGGGAGACGTTAAGAGGAAAGGGTACCGGGCGCTCTCTCCATACAAACGTAGTCGATTGTTTTCTCCCTGGATAATGACACTAGAGCATATATTTTTGTTGCATAAAACTTATAACTGCCATGACCATACCCCTATGTTTTGCTTTTTGTTTTTTAAATCTTAATTTCTATGATAATTAGAAAATGAAAAAAAAACCAAAACATAGGGGCATAGTCATGACAGTAATAGGTTTTATAGGTCTTATGATAGGACCTAGGTTTTATGAATTTTTATGGCTTTATTCAAGAAGGATAAAGGGTAATACTGTAGGAGTCATCTTCAATGGAGAGTAAAGTATGAATAACGCAATGCTAGTCTAAGCTCTTAAGAGGAAAGGGTACCGGCGCTCTCTCCATACAAATGTACTCGACTGTTTCCTTCCTGGATAATGACACTAGCACAAATGTTTTTGTGCCATAAAACCTACAACTGTCATGACTATGCTTCTATGTCTTGGTTTTTTTCATTATCTAATATTAGAAGAAATTAAAATTTAAAAAAACATGGTCATGACAGTTATAAAATGTATGCAACAAAAATATTTACAATAGTGTTATTATCCAGGGGGGAAACAGTCGACTACGTTTGTATGGAGAGAGTGCCGGTACCCTTTCCTCTTAGTTTAGTTTAGTTTAGTTTTACGGGGCTGTTTCCGCACTTAGCCTCATTATTTGGGCCATTGTGCGTGTGAGAATATCCTACTTGTCACTCCAACCATCCCAGGTCCTTCCAGAAGGCTAGCAGCCTTTTCAGGTTGCTACAGGCCTCCGGAAGAGATGCCGGCGATTGAAGAGACCGAGCCCGTTGATCTGCCACGCTACTGCACTCCATGAGCACGTGCTGTGGGTTTTCTTCTGCCTCCATGCATCCTCTGCACAGGGGGCTATCTGTGACACCTATGGTAAATAAGTGTTTGTTTAATGAACAATGACCGGTTATGACACCTATGATCGTCCGGATTTCGTTTCTTTTTAGTCTAATGATGCTGCGGGCAAATCTTTTGGTTGCTTCCGGAACTGCACTCTTTGTTTGCCTGCAGGTTTCACTGTTTTTCCATTCTGTTTTATGTGCATCTTCAGTTTTTTGTCGTAGCCATGTTTTTATTTGGGCCTGGGGTATGGGCAATAGAGGTTCCGGACCATAAACTATTGCCGCGGCTCCCCTTTTGGCCAGTTCATCTGCTGCGTCGTTTCCCAAAGAGTTGCTATGCCCTTTTATCCATTGCAGCGTTACTCTGTTCGTATTTGCAATGGATTGGAGTTTGTTATGACATTCCATTATTAGGGCAGATGTTAGAGTATTGTTTTGTAGCGCTTGAAGTACGGATGCACTGTCAGAGACAATTTTGATGTTGAGATCCCTGACATCTCTGGCTGCAACCGCTTCTGCTGCTCTGATAATTCCAATGCACTCTGCTTGGAAGATTGTGTTTAGTTTGTCTAGAGTGGTTGATATTTTGATATTTAGGTCGTTCGAGAAGACGCCGGCTCCGGTACCGTCAGTGGTTTTGGAGCCGTCGGTATATATCCTAACTTCATCGATGCCAGAGCTATCTTTCGCTTCCGCTATGAGTTGGATATTGTAACTTCTATCGAAGACGTGATAACATAAAATTTTGTCTGTAGGTGCCTCTAAAAGTGGTATTTCTTTTAGGGTCCTCGGTAGAATTTTTGTGTGCGTTGTTTCTATGTTTTGCTTCCATAGTCCGTTTGATCTTAATCTTAGGGCGGCTAGTTTAGCCTCCTCCTGAATGATAAGATCTAGAGGTCTCAGGTTTAGGAGATACTCTAGTGCGGCTGATGGGGTAGTTTTCATGCATCCTGTGGCTGCTACATTCGCTAGGCGTTGTAGGCTTTGGAGTTTCGTTTTCACTGTGGTCAGTTGTGTCCTGGGCCACCATACAACTGAACCGTATGTTAAAGACGGTCTGATAACTGATGTGTACAGCCAGAGTGTGATCTTTGGGTTAAGACCCCATTTCTTACCAACAAGTCTTCTGCACTGACCAAAAGCTATACAGGCTTTTTTCATTTTTTCATCGATATGATTCGCCCAGTTCAGTTTGTTGTCAAGTATGATGCCCAGATACTTGACTTGTGTCGATAGGGCGAGTTCAGTATTAAAAAGTTTTGGTAATTCTAGTTCTGGTAACTTCCTTTTGTTGGTGAAAAGGATGAGTTCCGTCTTTTTAGGGTTGACTGACAGTTGATGTTCGTCGCACCATTTTTCAACGATTTGAAGGGAGGATCGCATTACTTTACATAACACGTTCTCTGCACTTCCGTTTATTAGTATTGTTAGATCATCTGCATAACCAATAGTAGTGTATCCTCTTTCATTTAGTCTATTTAGAAGGCTATCTACTACTATGTTCCATAAGAGTGGTGAAAGGACCCCCCCCTGTGGGCATCCTCGGACTACTTTAGCTCTTGTGGTAGTGTTCACCACTATCTGAACCGCCCTTTTGCTCACTAGTTCTGTGATCCAGTTTCTCACAACCGGTTCCACTTCGAACTTTTGAAGGGCGTGGTTGATGCTTTTGTGCATTGTTTTGTCAAAAGCTCCTTCTATGTCTATGAAGGCCGCAAGTGTTGATAGTTTATTTGTGATCGCCGATTCTATTTTATGCACTACCGCATGTAGGGCCGACTCTGTCGATCTGCCTTTCTGGTAGGCATGTTGTTGGGGATGTAGAGGTTTATCTTTCAGTGCCCCGTCTCTTAGATGTCGATCCACTAGCCTTTCTAGTGTCTTAAGAAGGAAAGACGTTAGGCTGATGGGTCTGAAAGATTTGGCGTGGGTGTAGTCCTCTTTGCCTGGTTTTGGTAGGAAGACCACCTTTGCTTCCCTCCACATTTTTGGTATATATTTGAATGCTATACAGGCTCTATAGATTGGTATTAGATGTTTGATTATTTGGTGGGAATGCCATTGTAGTAGTGCTGGAAAGATTCCATCCAGCCCCGGGGATTTGAACGGCTTAAAGCTTTTTAGGGCCCATACGGTCCTGTCCTCGGTTACTATGTTATTAGCAATTTCCCATTCTTGAGTTGTTGGTGTGCCGTAGTGCTCGTCGGTCCACACTTGGTCTGGTGTGATTTGACATCCAGGGAAGTGTGTCCCCAGCAGTACTGCACTAGTTTCATCGTCTGTCTGTGTGTAGGTGCCGTCTTCCTTTTTAAGGGAGCCTAGTAGGTTCAGGTTACCCTTTGACAGAATTTTCTTTATTCTTGCGGCTTGGTTAGTGGTGTTTATGCTGCTACAGAAATTGCGCCAGGCCTCCGTTCTCCGGAATCTGATTCGCTTCTTGTAGTGTTGTTGTGCTATTTTGTAATTATCCCAGTCCGCAGTGGTTCTGGTGTTTTTTGCTCGGTTGAAAAGTGTCCTAAGTTCCTTGCGTAGTCTTTCGAGTTCTGGCCCCCACCATGTGCTCTTTTCCTGACGCGTTGGAGTTTTAAGAGGACATGCATGTTCGTAACTTTGCACAAGTGTTGCAGTTAGGAACTGTACATTTGATTCTATGTTGTCAGTATTAAGTATTACATCGTTTAATTGCGCGTCACTTAATGTTTTTGTTATTGAGTTTGTGTACCTTGTTATATCGGTTTTACGGGGGTTGCGATATGGAACAGGGTCTGGTAAATTATATTTTAATTGGAAACACACGCGTCGGTGATCAGAGAAGGAGGGCTCGCTCGATACGTGCCATCCTTCGATGAGGTCGACCGCCGCGTGCGTTGCCAGTGTAATGTCTACTAAAGTTTGATACCTGGAGCTTACAAAGGTGGGTTTTGTACCCTTGTTGATGATGTTCAGGTTTGTTTGGAAAATAAATTCAATTAATAGCTCACCCCTTTTATTTGTGTCCTTACTTCCCCACAGCGGGTGATGTGCGTTGCAGTCTGCGGAGATGATCAGTTCCCAGCTGTGTTGCTCGCAGTGTTGCACCAGGTCGGCTAGTTCTTTTGATGGAACTTCGCCTTCGCTCGGCATGTACACTGAGGCTAGAACTAGGATTTTTTGATTTTCTGTTAGAATTTTCACTGCAGTGAGGTCTCTAGAACAGAATTGATTAAGCATGGTATTTGTGATAGTTTTTGGCATGACAATACACGTTCTCGGTTTGTCTGCGTTGATGTTCAGAAGTAACTTACCACTGATGTTGTTTAGGCCGCAGATTGTGTTGTTTCTGATCCAGGGTTCCTGGATCAGGGCGACCGCTTTTTGATCTTCCTCCAGCACTCTGCGAAGAGTGGCCGCCGCTATTCGTTTGTGCTGGAGGTTGTTTTGATATATATTGAGGGAACTATGGACTACGGAGGACGTCATCTTCGTCGCTCGTAGTGCCCTCGGCGCGCCGCGGCGAGCTCGTTTCCATCTTGCTCGAACTCGATTGAGGAGCTGAGGTGGACGGCTCAGGAGCGGAAGGTTCCGTTCCTTGAGTCGCAGGCTGCGCGTTTTCGGCCGTTTCCGTTTCCTCCGTGGAGAAAAAGCGGATGTAACCACTACCGGACATGTGGGCTACACGGCGTTCTCTTTGATCTATACTTACTTTTTGATCTTCGGGAATTCCGAGGACCAGGTGGACTGCCTTCACCTTGGATTCGGGATCCTTGACGTTGTCGCTCACCGTTAAACTGTAGCACTGCCAAGTCTCAACCTTGTACCAGGGATTCTGTGCACAAAGGAGCCTATGCAGTGTGTCAGAGTCGGTGATGCGAGTGAAAAGGAGGAGTCCTGCTTTGATCCTCTTTTGCATCTCTGACTGTTTGATAACAGTCAGATTGGTGCCCGGTATCGGTGATACCATTTTTTTCACCTCCTCAGTCAGCCAAGTGAGTGCGTTCGCGTCTTCACACCACATCGCAAGAGCCCCATCCATAAGGAAGGGGTTGCCGCGGAAAGATGGAGCCTGCGCGCTTGAAGACGATGGAGACAGGGCGGCCTTCAGGATGCTATCATCGATAGTCTCCTTAAGCCGATCTGCTTGTTCCATCGAAAGGTCCTTTAGCGGGTTGGTGACAATTGCCACTCTCAGATGCGACTGGGCCGCATCTGCGTAGCACATCGCCCGCTTGGGGTCAGTTTTCGCGCGTTTGGCATCCCCCCTGGGAGATTGGGTGTCGTCTAGGCGAGAACGCTTTGACGAAGCTTGCCCTTTCCCTTCAGGCTGTTCCTTTTCAGGAACAGTGGGAGCCGACGCTGCGGTCCGCTTACCCCGAGAACCTCTCGATTTTCGTTTCCACCTTGGCTGAGGTTGAGGTGGTGGTGTTGAGGTGGGTGGTGGTAATGACGTTGCCTGCCCTTCGCGCTGCGTTTCCGCTGCTGCGTCACATTCGCGCTGCGTTTTCGCTGCTGCGTTTGATTCGCGCTGCGTTTTTGCTGCTGCGTCGGGTTCGCGCTGCGTTTCCGCTGCTGCGTCGGCTGTCATGGATTTGGGTTTTTTATTCCTCGGGGCTTCCTTTCTCGCGCGCCGGGTGGGGCGACTGCGTTCCGGTTGGCCCTTCGGGTTTTTAGGTTCTTTTGTGACCACAGGTGTCATTGGTTTTCGTTTGTCGCTGCGATTTCGCGCGACTACGGTCCAGTGTGACACTGTGGTCAAATTTGGGATGGCCTCGGCGAGGTCAGACAGGTCCAGGCTGGAGCCTGGTCCTGAGCACAAATTGTCCCCCCCAGAATACGAGGGACAGACCGAGCTAGGCTCGGTGAGGGATTCTCCACTACCGTCGGTAGTGGTACCCTCCTGGGGTACGTTTCTTTTCTTTTGTGCAGCCATTATTTGAGCTGAGGATATTTTTTCCATACTGCCTGCCCTGGGCATGTATGGTGCTGCTTTTTGGGGGGATTTAGTGCCCCAAGGTCTTGCAGGCCTGGTGTGGTTTTGCGCCGCCACGGTTCGGCTCTGCGGGATTGGTCATGGGATTTTGGGATGGGATGAAGGTTGGAGTGAGTCATTAACGCCAGGAGATTTCAGTTACGTCTATTTCTGAGGGAATTAGACCAAGAACAGGTGGCACCACGTGAAGGATAATCTCTTTGACTTGTCTTAGGGATCAACATGACCGTAGCACTCTCCCCTAAGACCATTCTGCTTCCTAGGATATCGGAAAAGATATCCAAGGAAAGGCTTAAACTACAAGCTACACCTACAGCTAAGCAGTGAAAGGATGCACAGCGTGTAAGCGGGGGGATCAGCACAACCCTAAAAGCATTAATTTAAGCCCCACCCTATCCTCTTAAAAATAGATGCGCGAATTGACATAGCAGTGGCGTGTGTTGATTGAAAGCTCAATTTTTTTGACTAATACCTTAGATAAATTATTTATTGTAAACACCAATTTCAAATAACATTAAATAAAAACAAAGCTTAAGTCTAAGTGTTACAAAGGGCGGCCTTATCGCTCAAAGCGATCTCTTCCAGGCAACCTTTCTCAAAGCGATCTCTTCCAGGCAACCTTTTAATTCATTCAAATCCTTCAAATCCTATTAGAGAGAAAACTTTTAAAAGCACAGTATCTTTTATTTATTTATGTGAAACCACTAAAAACATTCGTATTTAATTAATCTCAGCATGAAATGATTAAAGAGTTTAATGTATGTAAATATTCAGAAATAACATCCAACGTTAATTGGTCCAAGGACTCTAGCGATATAAACAGACATACTATCCGACGCAATTTTGTAACGAAGAAAACAATTTCAAAATAGACTTTATGACGTCGTCAAACCGTTCTCTTATAAAACTGGACGATGAAGTTTAAAAAATATTACCGATTTGCCCTCAATTTCTATAGAATAGTCTAGAAAAAATGTTGATCATTTTACTATTGCTGATATATTTAATAGAAATATCAATTTATTGTAGCTATTCAAAATGTCTAGTATAATTTAAGACTGGAAACAGGAAGAGGACATATAAATTTTACCAACATCACCTCACGGTTTCACAAATGTATCCTCATACCAAGTTTCATAAAAATCGGTCCAGTAGTTTCGAAACCTATTCCATGCAAACAATGAAACAATCAATCAAATATTACCTTTTTTTTTTAATATTACTATGGAATAGATAAAGGCAAAACGACAAAAAAAAACCGTGTTTATTTTCTTACATTAGTAATAGCAAAACATGCATTAGCTTTAGCGTGCATTAGTGTTTTGTTATTAGTTTTAGTTGATTAGTATGCTAAATGATTTTTTTTTCATTTGAACATAACTCCAAGATCTGCACCTGGACTATTGTATATCCTTTTACAATATTACGGGTAATTTGTCTCTCTGCCTGTGAAATATCTTCATAGAAAAAGTGTAATATATCAAGCTATTATCAATTTGTGACAGTATTCTGTATAGGAAGGATAATATATATTTCAGGATAGAAACTATTTTCCCGGGTCTTTACAAACAAATCCCCCCTTATTCCAAAACGAGGTTTATGGATAGTTCGAGATGTGGATTTAAACCTTAGATTTTGGCACAGATTTACTCGTGAACTATAGTCCAAACGCTATCCCTATAGATTAAATAGGCAACTATAGTCTAAACACTATCCCTATACATTATATAGGGATAGTGTTTAGACTATAGTTAACGAGTAAATCTGGATCTAAATGTAAAGTTTAAATCCACATCTCGGACTATTCTTAAACCTCGTTTTGGAATAATCGATCGGGTTTACAAATCGAGAGAGTTTAAACAGTTTATTGTATTTAAGACGAGGTGGTAAGACCAGAAGCGCGATCGGACAACTTCTAAGCGTAGGACTGGAAAAACGTACCATTAAATTTGTAGGACTATGTGGCCATTTGATTGTACAAATATTTACTAAGCTGCATACAAAAAATCACCTTGTTATTAATCATTTTATTGACCTCCTTATTTCGACACATTCGGAGTGGAGGACTGGAGAGTCATACCATCCATTTTGTAGGACAATTGTTGTTCCGAGTTTATCATCCAATTAACTCGATATTCAAATAAGAAATTTACTGTTATTAGATAATTTCGACACCCCACGAAATCGACATATTTTATACCTGCGCACTACATTAGCTACCTCTATCAAGAATTGTCAGAGGAAGAAACTTGGGCGTCACGTCAAACTGAACCTGCTCACGAAGATTCAGCCTGTTATTAATCACTTAAAAAAACGTTCGAGGGCTGCTCGACTAGTATATAAAACAGTGTACTTGGGTTATTAAATACTATTTGATTGGATCTCTTTTATCAAAGAATACCAAAGTAAGAAATTCTGAAAGTAAGTGTCTTCGCTTAGCACAAATTGCGTTCACGTGGCTGCATAGCAATAAATGCGTTTGCCTTTTGGCACAGATGATAAATAAATAATTGACGGCAAAGCTGTTAATTCGTGTTGATTTGTTATTTTTACACTTACTAAAAATTTTATAATTAAAATGAGTTCCAACGGTTCAGAGCGTGAAATGAAGATTGATTATGCCTCACCAGATTTAAAGATCAGAAGCCAAATTAATTGCTAATGGAAACCCTGCTTCCAGTGAAGTCAAAAGAAAAATACATGAAACCGATTATTATGAGTTAGAAAAACGAGAAAAACGTATGTCTTATTTCTCTGCATTCTTTTGAGAAAAGCACTCAAAATGCTTCAGCGGAAATGGCAATTGCCTGTCTCGGAATTGCATAGTCCCCGCCTACACGGCTCGGCCTTCAAACTCATACTCGACCTGCAATTGCCTATATCACGGCCTTTGCCATAATGTACCATAAAACGGGATATCTACCATGTTTTTATTTTGTGGAGGTCGATATTTCGATGCTATTTCAAACACCATTTTCACGAGACTGGAGTTTGCATGTAGATATTGATAGACGCGACCGTATCCGACTGCCTCTTTTCGCGTGCTTTTGCCACTTCTGTTGCATGACTTAAATATCGGTCCCCTACTCTAGTCACTGATCTCACTTTTAAGTCTCAATTTGTACTCGTCAGGCGAAACTGACCGTTTCGGATTGCGAACTTTTTTCTACACTCTTCTTAGATATTTATAACTTTAACAGTGAAAAAGATAGTAGTAGTTTAGAGTCCTGTAGAATATTGATATAACGAGAAGAAATAGCAGAAAAGCAAGTGTATCTTGCACTTTATTTCATGAAAATAAGCTATATATATTTTAAAATGTCCAATTTTATCGCCGTTTTCAGTCATGCTGCACGCCATTGAATTCCGTGGTGTTATTGACTAAGGCATATATATCGTGTTGATTCAGATTCAGACAAAAGTGTATTTCGTTGTCGACTGGACAGGTATTTAAAAGCCTGACACCTTATCATTTTATTAATAACTAGCACCGCTCCGTGGTTTCACCCGCGTAACTCTCGATCCTGTGGGAATATCGGGATAAAAGTAGCCTATAAACCTTCCTCGATAAATGGACTATCCAACACAAAAATAATTTTTCAATTCGAACCAGTAGTTCCTGAGATTAGCGCGTTCAAACAAACTCACTTGCTTTATAATATAAGTAAAGACTAGCAGCACTCCGCGGTTTCACCTGCGTAACTCTCGATCCCGTGGGAATATCGGGATAAAAGTAGCCTATAAACCTTCCTCGATAAATGGACTATCCAACACAAAAATAATTTTTCAATTCTAACCAGTAGTTCCTGAGATTAGCGCGTTCAAACAAACTCACTTGCTTTATAATATAAGTAAAGACTAGCAGCACTCCGCGGTTTCACCTGCGTAACTCTCGATCCCGTGGGAATATCGGGATAAAAAGTAGCCTATAGCCTTCCTCGATAAATGGACTATCCAACACAAAAAGAGTTTTTCAATTCGAACCAGTAGTTCCTGAGATTAGCGCGTTCAAGCAAACAAACTCATCAGCTTTATAATATTAGTATAGATTCAAAAGATACTACCTATTCCGTTTTCTCATAGAGGGATATGAAAAGTAGGATCCACTCGGGATTGATTTTTTTTTTCTGCGTACCTTAGCTCCGTTAGAAGTCTATACAAATAAAAATCCTACAATTCGCTCTAGATTCAAAATAGCGCTAATAAAAAGTAATATTTTACTCCCTTGAGAAACAATCTTCTACTTCACCTTTTTAAACCGTTTAATTTTTATCCGCCATCAAAAAGTAGAGAAGTTTCACCAAGTGTCCAAGACCAAGCGTATGACAAAAAAAACATACAACCCAATTGAGAACCTCCTCTTTTTTTGAAGTCGGTTAAAAAAAGAAAAGGCTTTCGATCACTATCTAACACGATGGTAAATGACGATGCAGTCTAGATGTAGCACGCTTTCCTAGAAGACACCAATATATTACATGTCATGATAGTCAGTCTCCTTACGACTATGACTATTGTAAAATAGTCGAAACATCGACGTAAGAGGAATAAAAATAAATAATACGCGATTAGGACCCGGAAAAATAACTACTATGAATCATGTTAAAAGGTTTTTTTTGCTAATAATTATGGCTTCGCAATATGTGCATTTAGCCAGTATCAAGTTATATTTTGCATCAAATTATGACACGATTTTTCATAAATCGGGCCTAAAGGGTTTCGAAACAGTCAAAGTCGTCATAGTCCGTCAAGTCAGGGGCTATAGTAAAGCGGTGGCAAGTTAACCTTAAACCTATAACCTTAATAGGAGATTTGGAGGCAACGAGAAAACTTCATGTTTAACACTGATTTTTACTTTCACTACACTTGTGCACTTTAACAGAACTAAATTGAATAACATTCCACTAGAATTATACAATTCAACTCGGGTTACAACTAAGTTTCATGAAAATAAAACTGCAGCACGACATGTTGTTAACTCGTTCCCGCCAAAAACCCCTAAAAGGTTTATTATGCTATAGGTTCTTTAAAAGCTCATCTTTAGCAGTGTTAACTTCCTAATCCAGGGCAATAACCTTGTCATAAATCCCTCCATCTCAGTGAGATGTGTTGAATGGCATAGCACAGGTAAATGGCAATCTGCCAGATGACGTGGCACAGGTGTTGTGGCCAAGTGTTAATGAACTCTACGCGTGCATTCTTATGATAAGAATATTTACGTAACATATACGGGAGTGTTTTGATTGGGTATTTAGATTCATTTTTTTTCCTTTTTGTTTCTTTTACCTCGACGTTTGAGAAAGAAATAAAGAAAGAAAAACATTTATTTGGTGCAGGCACACGACAACTTTAAAATTAAGCACACGCAAAGGAATAGGTAACATTATACAACGAAGAAAGAAACATACACTAAACCTAAGAATATTTAAGAAGCCATGTGCTGCCCCAAATGGGTCGACCTCAGCTGTAAGCCACAGTCAAGCGTAACTTGGCTGCAGCGCTGGTCTTCCGGCCAAACCCGCAAACGCGTTTCGAATATTTTACAATAGTCATGGTCGCGAGAAGACTACTTATGGACTATCGCCCCACTCG
Organism: Idaea straminata; assembly: GCA_951213275.1. Classification (NCBI taxonomy): domain Eukaryota; kingdom Metazoa; phylum Arthropoda; class Insecta; order Lepidoptera; family Geometridae; genus Idaea; species Idaea straminata. The sequence continues at coordinate 5,214,344 of OX577862.1, forward strand.
CCACGCATCGCCACGTTTGCCAATCCAAAAATCAGGTTTACCCTCCGCCTAAAGATGTTTCACATCAAAATAAATAATCTATACATATAAAATTATTTGTTCTGAATGACTGACTGACTGATGGATTAACGCACAGCCTAAACCGCTAATCGTAGAGACCTGAAACTTGGAGGTGACGTACCTAGGCATCCGATAAGAAAGGATTTTCCGAAATTTTACCCCTGAGGGGGTGAAAAGGGGAAGGGGCAAAGTTTGTATGGGACAACGTGATTCCTTGGTCAAATCTACTTCAATTTTTGCATAAACATTCCTTTGACTTCAACGTGGACGAAGTTGCGGGCAAAAGCTAGTAAGTAATACAATACAAAACTTTAATTTTAGAACTCTATTATAGTGGGTCTGCAATTTTGACTCCGACCGTACCATCTAAATATATTTAAACTGCCTTTTCAAAGTTTGAAACATCAGCCGACTTTTATCCCCTGAAAGTATCATAATAATCATAAACTAGATAATTCTCAGCGTCATTAGCAGCCTAACACATAACATGCAAATCGGATGCGTGCGTTTGACCTACCGACGAAATGGGCACTTCTAATATCATTAGTCCTGCTTTTATAGCCTTTAGATGTTCGGGACCCTTTTATTTTAACTTTTTGAGAAACAGCTGATGGTATAATATCCTTATTACGAGGACAAGCTCCGAATTTCCGAGATAAGATTAGATATTTAAAGAATTTTCGTTTAAGTTTTTAAAGTTCATATTTTGATAGTGTTTTATTAAGTATACAGAGTGAATCAAAAAGCCTGTTATCCTTTTTAGGTGCTACCAGGGCATTGGTAAAAGAATAAAAAAAATATGCATTAAAATAAAATAATTATTTTAATTGCAAGTTCGGGATAGTTACCCAAATTTACTGAAAATGTAAGCGGGCTATTAGATAGCTAACATTTTCATATCAGTGTTGTCACATTAAAAAAAAACAATCTCTGAATAAATTGGGGTAATAGTCCCAATTTTTTTTATCTGTTTTTTATTTCTATTGTGGCTACTTTTTTCTTCACTTCACTGTATATTTAATGAGCACATGAATTTTTCAAATCAAAATATTAATTGGCTAGTATCGAGATTTGAATCCAATACCTTCTGATTGAAGTCAAGGTATCTGCCACTAAGCCATTACTGCTCCCATTACATTATGGTATGCAAATGCTTATTATTAATTATAACAATAACTCTGTGTTTATGTTTTTTGGCAATGGACATTTGATTATGTAAATGAGCTTCCTGCATTTGATTGTGATAGTGATGATTTTTAATGGTTATTACGTACGTCAGTGTTCTATAAATGTCCATTGCGGTTTATTGCTATATAAGTACTGCAGGAAAACCTCTGTGTATAAAAAAATCTGCAATCCCCTTTGCACTAGTAGGTATTCGTAGGTAACCCGTAAAAGTACGTAACGTAAAAAGGTAAAATATTATCCTTGCTGGAATTTGTCATAGTTTGAAATTTCCCCTAACACTGGGTAAATTAGGATAGGTTTTGAAAAAAAAAAAAAACCAATATTTTATATTTTTATGGGTAAGGTTCGTGTGCACCTAAAAAATATGCTTGTAGTACACATTGTATATAGATGATATTTTTTCAGAGTAGGAGGTTAATACCAAGTATAATGATTTTTGTAAAATTTAAATATGCCTGTCATGTTAAAATAAGTTAATATTCGAGTAAGTATAAGTAATAAACAATTCAAAAAATATATACAATTTGTAAATTATTTATCCCTTATAGGTATTTCAACGCACCCCCAGGATATAACATATAAAAAATGCCATGGAAAAAAAATCTTAGTTTTCTTAATTTTTTTGGATATATACCTGAGATATATTACAGGGATTTCATTACACACTGTATATGCGACGAATTATCCTCCTCGTTTTTGCGAGGTCGGTGAAAAATTAAGTTTCCAAAAGAAAGATCCATCTAGAAAAGCTTTCCGAGTATTTTATCTCTATTATAAAGCTTTCTAATAACACTTTTGTGTTTAATAGTACCAAATTCTTTATTGTAATATGTTAATCCGATTCGGACGGCCAATTGATCTTGTGTTACAACATAATGTGACTTCTGTGCTCGATGTTACGCCCACACCGAACATAATGACACTTTTGTCATCGAGTGTCCTCGGTTGAGGTTATTATTAGTAACAACTATGTAACATTACAATAATAAATCTCAGTGGCAAAGCTTTTAAGATAATTAATTTTGTAATAATACATCATCATCTTCTTCTTGCCCTTATCCCAATTTATTTGGGGTCGGCGCAGTATGTCTTCTTCTTCCATTCACTCCTATTAGTCGTCATCTCATCGTTCCCATTCATCTCTCTCATGTCTTGTCTCACGCAGTCCATCCAACTTTTCTTAGGTCGTCCTCTGCCTCTCCATCCCTCTACATTCATATTCATCACTCTTCTAGTTACATGCGTCTCTTCTCTGCTCATCACATGTTCATACCAACTCAAACGGTTCCCTTTTACTTTATCAGTAACCGGTGCTAATTTCAGGCATTCTCTAACATACTAATTCCTTTTTTTATCCATCCTCGTTACTCCACACATCCATCTTAACATTCTCATCACCGCTGCATGCAATTCTTTCTCATCCTTCTTCTTCACGGCCCAGCATTCTGACCCATACATGACGACAAGTTTTTTAGATTTTACCCTTCAGTTTAAGAGGAAAGGGTACCGGGGGCTCTCTCCAAACAAACGTAGTCGACTGTTTCCTCCCTGGATAATGATACTAGAGCAAATATTTTTGTTGCATAAAACTTATAACTACCATGACCTTGCCCCTATGTTTTCTTTTTAAATCTTAATTTTTATGATAATTAGAAAATGATTAGAAAATGAAAAAAATAATACCAATACAAAGGGGGCATAGTCATGGCAGTTATAGGTTTTATGCAACAAAAATATTTGTGCTAGTGTTATTATCTAGGGAGGAAACAGTCGAGTACGTTTGTATGGAGAGAGCGCCGGTACCCTTACCTCTTAAACAATAAAATCTAAGCAGCAAATTGAATTTTAACTTTATTTCACCTTGGAACTTGGACTAATAAAACAAATCTAACGATACTTTAATTAAAGAAATCAATCGAGTGGTTTGTAAGATATGAGGGAACTAGCTGTGCCCCGATCCCGTGGGAATATCGGAATAAAAAGTAGCCTATGTGTTAATGTAGGTCTCCAGCTATCTAGATACCGAGTTTCATCGCAATCGGTCCTGTAGTTTTTGCGTGAAGGAGTAATAAACATACATAGACACACACAAACTTTCACATTTATAATATTAGTAAGATAAAGATACCACATGGCAAAATTACAATAAAATAAATATAGACTAAAAGTACCTATTTATCAAATACAACGAATTAACTACAAACTAAATACCAGATATACACAAATAAAATCTAAAAATTAAAACTAAACCTATTCGAACAAACCCCTCCCCAGCGTTTCCAGTGCAAAGCTGAACAATATGCAAGCGGCGTTACCCCACTGAACCGCTATCGACAGCCTTTGCACCAGGAATGCCCCGGAACGCGGAACAAACCCCCTGTCACGGAGGCGACGGCCAATCTCCCTCACAAATGCTAAAGATGAAGAATATTACAAATATATAAGATAAGCGCGAAAAACATACCCCTTTCTTTGCAGTCAGGTAAAACACTTAGTGCTTTTGTACGTGATTATCCCATTCAGGTTCAGGTTCAGGTTCAGGTTAGGGGCTCCGATTTTCCGCACTCAGGCATAGGTCTGCCCATTGCGCGTGATCTTCGGCTGTTACTCTAGCCAACCCAGCTCCGCCCAGAAGCGCAGAATTCTCCTGGGGTCCTCGCACGCCTCTTGGAGTGTTGCAGGGTTGCCAAGTATGTTGTCCCTGTATGCAGCCAGGCTCTCGCACTTCAGGACTGCGTGAGCGATGGTCTCTTCATCTGACAGACACGCTCTGCAGAGCGGGCTGTCGGTTATACCTAAGACATTAAGGTGTTTATTCAATGAGCAATGTCCGGTTATTGTGCCTACCATTGTACGTAGGTCGCGCTTTTTCAGACGAAGCAGTGTCCTCGCAAGTTTAGGCCTGGGTTGCGGTAGTGCTTCCCTAGATTGCCGACAACTTGTGGTTTGTGCCCATCTTTTGTCATGCTGCGCATCAGTGCGCGATCGTAACCATGCCCTTACCTGAGAGTAGGGAAGTGGTACTATTGGGAGGGGTCCCGTAGGTACGGAGTTTGATCCCCTTCTGGCGAGTTCGTCCGCAGCATCGTTGCCGCTGGAGCCTGGAGTGATTATCCCATTATTGTATATATTAATATAGGTTAATACGGGTTAGATTTGGAACATTAGTTAGTGTTATGGCTTATGGTGGCAAAGAGCCAGATATTCGAACGATTCGTTAACGCTTATAATTTGAACATTAAAACGGAATTATGATTATGATTGTACCTCATTGTTCTTTAGTATCTAAAAATATATTAAAATCTTCATTGAAGATTTCACTGTCTAGCTATCACGGTTCATGAGATACAGTCAGTAATAGGGTCCCGTTTTTACCGTTTGGGTACCCTAAAAACTTAAAAGAATAAAAATCTGATTTGCAAATTTAAATTTCGAAACTAGGGACAATGACATACATAAGTGAAGACCACTCGTACAAATACAAAAACATTTATTTGCTTATAGACCTGTGTACATAGTGTTTTTAAAATTAGGTATAGCATCCACAGGTTGCCCATTGCGAGCATGCAATTTAAGAAAAGGTACTTTCTAAATACTAAGTAACTTAATTAAATATGACTTAGTAGTTAGGTACACTAAACTAAATAGTCTTTATTCTTGAAATAATTAGTATAATATTGTGGTGTTATCTGCATAGAATTCTTTTAAGTAGAAATCCAAAACTGTTCTACGGTGGGTCTGCACTTAATTATTTATTAGAATCGAGTTTAAGATCAACTCATTTTATAAGACAAACATTATTAGAATGAAAACATCCCAAAATAGTAATTTTAGAACTCTACGGTGGGTCTGCAATTCTGAACCCACCTTAGAGTTCGTAGAGTTCTTCAAGTACATTGATGGGCTTTGATTGTGGGGTATTTTTATAATAAGCCTTACCGTTTGTTCGTCTAGTAAAATGTGTTTAAAGTAAAGATTGGCCGAATACTGGATACCGAATATTCGGCCAACCATAAAGCCGAATATCCGGCCGAACATAGTCGAGTCGATCATACCCGATCGCTTCACTCACACTCGTGTAACGAATGGCCTCGTTACAATAGTGAAGCGATCGGGTGGACTTAGGTGATTTCGTGTCCTTTCAGAAGCCGGTCTTGTATACGAAGACAAGCGAAGCCGTCTCTTACCTTTTAACTCAAATTGGTGTTTATTCATCATAATTTGCCCTTAGTACAGTTTGAGTATTCATTTTTTTGTTCTTTTATTAAAAATTAGCTTTTGCCCGCGACTCGTCCGCGTAAAAGTCGAAAATGGACCAAGGAATCACGTTGTCCCCTACAAACTTTGTCCCCCCCCCCCTTTTCACCCCCTTAGGGGTAGAATTTCGGAAAATTCTTATCGGATGCCTACGGCATACAAAGAACACACCCTCCAAGTTTCAGGTCTTTACGATCAGCTGTTTAGACTGTGCGTTGATCCGTCAGTCAGTCATTCAGGACAAAGGATTTTATATGTATAGAAGAAGATTAATGATTCTCTATGTTAAATAAAGATAAAAGTGCCTTCAATCTTTATGTCGTACGTATTTATTTGATATCCAGCCCGATTCTCGTTTCCTATCCGGTATTCGGCCGGATTCAAAATTTTAGCTGGATAGGCCGGATACCGGGTAGTTACCGGATATCCGTTTCATCTTTAGTTTAAAGACACCCCTATTACTAACTTACAGCGACCCAAAGTGTATTTTGGCTTTCGAAACGAGTCTTCAATGGCTCCCTGTCTTGCGCTATTTCTTGCTAATTGTTGACTTCAAGTCACCCACCAATTAACACACTTCATTGTTATATTGTTGTTGGGTTCGATTCCCGTCTCAAACAAGTATTTATGCCTAAATATTTGTCTGTGGGCTGGTTCTTTCTATGTATTATAAGTATATATTTACAAAAGAAAAGTATATAAGTAGTATATCCGTTGTCTAGCACACATAACACAAGTGTAGTTACTTAACTTGGGGCTAGATGGCGATGTGTGGAATGTCCTGCAATATTTATTTATTACTAACTTACAGCGACCCAAAGTGTATTTTGGCTTTCGAAACGAGTCTTCAATGGCTCCCTGTCTTGCGCTATTTCTTGCTAATTATTGACTTCAAGTCACCCACCAATTAACACACTTCATTGTTATATTGTTGTTGGGTTCGATTCCCGTCTCAAACAAGTATTTATGCCTAAATATTTGTCTGTGGTCTGGTTCTTTCTATGTATTATAAGTATATATTTACAAAAGAAAAGTATATAAGTAGTATATCCGTTGTCTAGCACACATAACACAAGTGTAGTTACTTAACTTGGGGCTAGATGGCGATGTGTGGAATGTCCTGCAATATTTATTTATTACTAACTTACAGCGACCCAAAGTGTATTTTGGCTTTCGAAACGAGTCTTCAATGGCTCCCTGTCTTGCGCTATTTCTTGCTGATTGTTGATTTCAAGTCACCCACCAATTAACACACTTCATTGTTATATTGTTGTTGGGTTCGATTCCCGTCTCAGACAAGTATTTATGCCTAAATATTTGTTTGTTGTCTGGTTGTTTCTATGTGTTATAAGTATATATTTACAAAAGAAAAGTATATAAGTAGTATATCCGTTGTCTGGCACCCATAACACAAGTCTAGTTACTTAACTTGGCGCTAGATGGCGATGTGTGGAATGTCCTGCAATATTTAATATTTATATTTATTTATTTTATTTAAATACTACACAAATAAATAATCTTTAGTGAAAAAAAAAAACACATTTTGCGAATGAAACTCTAAAAAGTTATTATACAATAGTAAAAAAATACATTTTTCATCAGTCGAATTTTATTGTGTTACTCGATTTCATTTTTAACACGAGTTATTTTATTAAACAAGAATTAATCCATCAACTATTTTCACAATGGCCGTAACTGAAATTGGTATCCGAATTAAAATATTACGTAATGGAAAACGCGAAAAGTATCAATCGATTATTAAAATCTGATATTGTTTTAAATTAAACAAATTGTGACGTCAATTACTGGCTGACCACAATACGCAAACGTCACTTATAAATTACAAAAAAAAACAAAAGAATGCCGAAAAATAATATTTATTCTCTTTATTTCAAACAAAGTTCTACGATTTTTAGAAATTCGAAAAGAGGTCTATGTTTACCCGAAAATCAGCTGTTTCCACAATGTTGTTTATATATAAGAGCGGTGTTGGCTTAGTGGTAGATACCTCGACTTTCATTCTGAAGGTCGTGGGTTCTTATCCCGGTGGGCCGTGCACCAATGTATTTTTCTTAAGAAAAAAATATGTGCGCTAATTGCCATTGCGCTTACGGTGAAGGAAAATATCGTGATGAAACCCGCTGCTTAGTAGGCTCCAGAAGTATTGACAAGTTCTCTCCTCTGGATTTCCAGAGGTCGACTAAGCTGAGAGGGTAGTAGGTGCTGGGCAAGCCTACTCCATCCTCACGCAAAAAAGGACCCAATTAAATTCATTCCATTCAAGTACAGTACTTACTTATACTTTATAGACTTCTTAAAGTCTGAATGACCTCAACTAAAAAAATCAACATATTTGAATACAATCGTTGATGTGTCATAGAAAGCTATCAAACTATTGATTGACAAAAATTCTGTAATTTACGTGGTGATTTGTAATCTGTAATTTGTAAAGAAAGTTTGAACCGAATTCGAAGCGAAATCGAAAATACTGCGAAATATTAAGAGAGTGAGCGAAGCCCTTGTAAAGGTCACACTCATTCACTTTCATTCACACACTCACTTCACACACAGTCACTATTACACTGACTGAAGCGTTTCAGTTTTGAGAAAGCTTTGAACAAAATCTTACCTTCTATTGAGCGGTTAAGTCGGCATAAACGAGATCAGAGAAAATAGAAATGGAGCCGTAGAAACAAGAGGAAAGAATAGAGATGAAAGAATGGAGGTAAGTAGGAATAGAACCTAATAACAAGTCCTCTAAGGCTCTCGGTGGGTGCTACTAATAACTATTAATTCTTCTTAAAAAAAGTAATTATAATTATAAAATCTTAAGGTACGAAATCTTATTAATAATACAATTTAAAAAAAAGGTGAAGTAGAACCTGAAAACCCCTTATCCCTTTCCCACGCGCGCGCCGCGCGATGACTCTATCCCTTTCCCCCGCGCGTCGCGAAATGGCCGTGTCAACTGTTTTATCTAATTAAATGACACACATCTAATTTAGTGAAAAACCATCTGTACTTCCTTATGGGATTTGATGTAAAGTTTATGAAAATATAGATTTTATACTTGTTTTTTTCTTTACAATCGCCGTAAAATTGAAAAAGCTCAAAAAATTACGATTTTTTTAGGATTTTCACAATTTTTTGAATCACTTTAATCGTGTTTCGAAGTGTATGACATCACAAAGCATTTCTTCACCTTTACGACAGTAGGAATATCATTCCATGGATTTTAGTGGTTAATAAACAAAAACTGTTTCTAAGACACCTCTATCGCGGTTCTGGTCTTACCACTTCGGCTTAAGCCTGAACAGGCATTAAGAAAAAAAACTCAAGAATTCAGTACCTCTTTCTTGAAGTCGGTTTAAAACTATCCCAAAAACAGTAAGCAACAAACTGAAAATTGTTATACGATGGAATACTTATAAAATTTGTAACATACTGTACCACATTATGCATACTCCTTACTCGTAGGTTAGAAACCCATTCTAGAAACACAATTTGCCTTTCACCCGAGATTTCCTGCAAAGCACGGCATTATTTCTTGCAAGTTACCGTGGTGTGTGTCACACTCACGTACGATGTTTTCTTTACGAGTTCTTGGTGATATTTTGACGGGACTTTAGGTGAAATGGTACCGGCGCTCTCTCCATACAAACATAGTCGACTGTTTCCTCTCTGGATAATGACACTAGTACAAATATTTTTGGGCCATAAAACCTTTAACTGCCATGACATGGTTTTTTTCATTTTCTAATTATCATAGAAATTAAGATTTAAAAAACAAAACATAGAGGCATGGTCATGGCAGTTATAAGTTTTATGCAATAAAAACATTTGCTCCAGTGTCACTATCCGGGGAGAAAACAGTCGACTACTTTTGTATGGAGAGAGCCCCCGCCCCGGTACCCTTTCCTCTTAAGAATAGGTTTTTGGCCTCTTTTAATAGTATTTAAAAGTTAATAGAGGGAGGATCATCATTTTATTTAATGTTTATTTATTTTTCGTAGACATTACAGTTGCAAGACTAAAATAAAAAGAATAATGTTTTCCTGAATTTCTTCCATTTCATTTCATTTATTTGCTTTCATATTATGGTAGGTTCAATAGATGTAACAATAAGTATGCAAGTTTATATATTATGAGCTTCTCCATTGCAAATCGATTGGGCATTACAATTGCGTGCGGTGACAGACCGAGGTAGTTCTTTTTAGCCGGAGGCTCCTTATGTTAGTTTAATTTTTGATCTCTTATAATAGTATTTAGAAGTTTATAGAGGGAGGTATCTTATTATATTTAATGTTTACTAGAAGCGGCCCGCGGTTTCACCCGCGTAACTCCCGATCCCGTGGGAATATCGGGATAAAAAGTAGCCTATAGCCTTCCTCGATAAATGGACTATCCAACACAAAGTAATCATTTTTCAATTCGAACCAGTAGTATATGTATTTATACAAATAGAACATAAACTTTAAATTACAATTTACAAACATAATATCCAAGTATAGGTCTTTGAAATATCTCTGGGCTTACGTCTTTACTTACCTACATAATATTTTAAAAATATGCTAGAATTTAATCTTTTTATTTTTTTATTTTATTCCAATATAAAAACTTGTCAATATAAATATAAAATATAGTACTTACAAAAAGGTGCAATAAAAACTCTTGTGAATTTGTCCGTGCACCAGTGAGTCGTAGGTAGGTAAACGAAGATTGCTAAAAATGTACACAGTACAATAAATAAAAAAGAATAATAACATAACAAGAAAATAAATAAGTCTATGTGTACCAAGGTATGTGTAAATCTGGACCGAGTATGCCTTAAAGCTCTTTGTGAATGGCATTTTGCAGTAGTTTGATGGTTTTATTTGCCTTGATAGCTATCAAAAACGGATAATTATGGATCTAGGTTATGTTTTTTATATTACCTAATTGATTTAATGGACAGTGTAAATCCGAAACCTAAACCTTATAACGTAATAACTAGTTTTATCGTGACCAAACGGACAGCGGATAAGCATCGCAATACAATGAGGCAGCGCAGCTAGCCTTTTAGGCACCCTTCCTAGAGACACCGCCATTTGGATTTCTGATTTATTACTATTATATGGAGGCAGGTATAAATAAATAAATATTTCAGTACATTCCACACATCGCCATCTAGCCCCAAGCTAAGTAACTAGACTTGTGTTATGGGTGCTAGATAACGGTTATACTACTTATATAATTTTTTTTTGTAAATATATACTTATAATACATAGAAACAACCAGACCACAGACAAATATCTAAGCATAAATACTTGTCTGAGGCGGGAATCGAACCCGCAACCCTGTGTTTGGCAGTCCGGCATGGTGACCATTGTGCCAACTGGGTTGTCAATTAATTTTTGGTATTTACCTAAATTAGGTTTTTATTATTTAACCTTTTTAATTTTCTTACAAACAATAATACAGTTTGATCGTAACATCGAGATATAATACGTGACTTCTCAGTAATACGACGTAAGCGCATTTAACACAAATAGTTCCCGTTAAAGTTTGAAATTGGATAAATGGTGTGTTCCCCGGAAGGCAATTTATGCAAGTTCCTTGTGCACTTCGTCGTTCTTTAGACTTTGGATTTTCGGGAGTGTTTCATTGCAATGTTTGAACTGGTATTTCAAAAGTAGGTACTTTCGTTCATTGCAATATCATTTCGATTGCATTTCGATTACAAAAAATCCAAAGCAGCTCAAAATACCTTCAAAATCAGCGTTTGGTAATATCAAGAATATTTTTTGTAAGGTGCCCAGGGGCAAATGCAACACCAGGGATAAAAAAATAGGTAATTCAAAATGCAATCGGAATGAATGCTGCTTGTATTCTTACATCTTTTGTGCCAGGAGTGTCGCGGGGCGGTTTATTTGATTCGGTTTATTATTCATTTTATTTTTATTTTTTATTGATGATTATGTAGTACTTTTAGTTAAAAATTATGTTCTATGTTTTGAATTGATTGATTTACCATGTAAAAATGAATTAAATATCGGAATAATATTGCAATGTAATTTGATCAATTTTATTTACGAGAATTTACCTTCTGAAGATTTTAAAAAAGCTTTCGAAAAGCTGGGTGAAACTAAGTAGATAGATTTAAGTGACTGTGTTGGTCCGTCTGCTTTGCTTGAAATAGCATTGATAGTAGTGCCACCTGGTTATGGTTTTTTAAATTTTTAATGTTTGAGATAGGAGGGCTTTTAAATAACTGTCAGTTAAAAAAGTGGCTGTAACATGCGGCAGACAGACATACTTGATGAATCTTTAAGGGTTCCGTTTTTTGCCATTTGGCTACGGATTTTTTACCATTTGGCTACGGAATCCTAATATTACTTTTATATTTATAATTTACTAGCTGTGCCCCGCGGTTTCACCCGCGTAAGTCCCGACCCCGTATCCTTTGTGTTAATCCAGGTCTCCAGCTAAATAGATACCGAGTTTCATCGCAATCGGTTCAGTAGTTTTTGCGTGAAGGAGTAACAAACATACACACACACACGCACACACAAACTTTCACATTTATAATATTAGTAGGATATTAGGAGGATATATATTGTTTAATATTTGATTATATTTTCCGCGCTTCTTTGTCAAGAGCATCATTACAATCAGTCAACTTTTTATACCAATTCAAAAGCACAGTGATATATTTATTTTCCTTTTAATAACCTACTGACTATTAATAGAAATTGTTGAAAAATGGTTATGATAACATGACAGTAACCATTCGACTGTACGATAATGCTTTAAACGGGGTTAATGCCCGTAAACTTTGGAATCTTGCCTAATGCGCTCTGAACGAGAGTGATTTGTTGGTGCTAGATTAGCAAACAGATAAATGTACTTCCATATCGAACTATTGAATTTGATTTATGTTTGAAAATCTAACAGAGATCATAATATTAGCAATCTACAGATCTAGGTGCCATAGACGAAGTAATAAGTCATCATCATCCGAGCGTTGTTCCCGGTTGCATCCCTCTCGGGAGCCCGGGGTCCGCTTTCCTGCTTTTACGCCTTCACTTCGCACGATCTTCAGACGAGTAATAAGTGCGGAGTTCTATATACTCTGACCTATGTTAGTTTCTAAGAGTGATTGGTTCCTTATTCGTTATCATATCGATTTATGTAAAAATAGTACCTTGCAATACAAGTGTGGTAAATCGATCATTGCATAGACGCGGTTTATGAACAAATGAAAAGTATAAAAGTAGTATATCCGTTCTCTAGCAGCTATAACACAAGTCTAGTTACTTAGCTTGGGGCTAGATGGCGGTGTGTGCAAAAGTAGCAGCAAGCCACTTGGTCACCTGAAGCTAATACTGCTTTTACTTTTTATTGTGCAAGTCAACCTAAAAGTCGCAAATATCTAATATACTTGTACTTGAAAAACTCACAAATAAAAATGAAATTACACAAATAAAAATAAAAAAATACATACATATCACAAAAAAAACACCGTCCAGAGCGCCTTCACGCAGCATCGTCCCCAAGAGACTGGCGGCGCTGGATAGCCAGGCTTACCCTTTGAGGGAAGAAGCCGGCAGCCCTTCGGTCACCTGACGCCGCATTAAGACGCCAGGTCTTTAATAATTTTGAAATAGTTCTATGAAAATCTAAAGGTTTGGGTCCCCACGGGGCCGGGGTAATTACAACTATTTTAGCTCAATATAATACCAGCTATAAAAAAATATTTTCTCCTAAAAAAAATAGTAAGTAATTCTTATTTTCCCCTAATGACGTTCAAAAGGATTTAACGAATCTCATAATCACCCCATAATACCGACGCAGATTTTAAAGTGTCGTATCTATAGAAGCCACGAAGTTAATATTAGGTGAAGTTTTCATGCAAACTAAGGTCGAAACCCATTGTACGAGAAACAAATCTATGTTATATTTTGCATTCTGAATTGGCGCGATTCGTTGCAGGATTAGTTGTGTTTTAGAACAAGTAGTTTATTATAAGAAAACACGGTATGAAAGCAAATGAAATTGTCCTAAGGTTAAGGTACAACAGTTTTTTTTATAAAATTGTTATTTAGTTAATATACAAGGCAAAACTTTTGTTTTACGACTTTTGGAAATGAAAGCATATTAGTAATATCATTTTTTTTTAGGTTATTTTACCCAAAAATCAGTTGTAGGTAGGAACTTTTAGAGAAGGTTTTATCGACTGATTTACGTTTTAATTAGAATTTTTTGTAAATCTGCTGATAAACTAACTTGGCCTCAAAATTAAAAAAATATTCGAAATGATTAAAGTCTAGAACAAAAGTTGTATGTTTAAGTGCACAGTAATAGCCCTAGCAGCTTTCTTTGGTAATTATCGTCATAACCTGCATCATAAATTAAAATACATTTTTTTATACAAATCGGTAAAGCTATTTGACGAAGAGATTAAACAAGCTTTCGCAGTTATATTATAATATTAGTTACGATTAGTTAGTTTGAGTAGCATCTATAACTACGGCTTTAAACGTCTCACAATAGTCTAAAGAATTAACGAAGTTATTTTCAGTACGTTTAATCTTTAACTGGGTCAATCTTGTTTTTATGATCGCATTTTATGAACGACATAAAAATTCCTTGATCAGTTATTTATTATGTTATTGTTGTATGAATATTATGAAGATATACCTGATAATATATGTTACATGGATGTTGCTATGAAATATTTTATTATGTACCGATAGATTTTTTTACAAATGGGCGCTATTAACATTGCTTTTATGGTCAAGGAAAACATCGTGATGAAACGGCTTAGTCTAAATATTTGTTTATTTGTTCAAATGCGCTAATCTACTTAAACTATGTTCCTGTAAATAAAAAAAAATAAAAAAATGTTAAAATAAAAATAAAAAATAATGTGAAGCAAGTCAAGTCGGTCAAAATATATAGTCTCTAAAACTAAACATTAAACACAGACACAAAAAAGAAAATATTTAAAACATGTAAATATCAAAAACAAAAAACCCCGTCCTCCAAGGCTTAGTTGCTTCAGTCGTATTGCCGATTTCGTCGAGGATTTATTTTCTGGACACGGTTTTCTAAGTTGAGAGGTTGGCATAATATTATAGGTTCTGGGCAGGCCCTTACGTGTCCTAGGCACAACAGCGCCCTGAATGGTATTAAAGTTTCTGTGTATATCATCTATATTAGATGTGTCAAATATTGTTTTTAGTATTTCTATTTCTAACAGACTTACTTACGTAGGTAGGTTTTCAATAATTACTTTAAAACAGCAGACACCTTGCTGTTCCAATGCCGAAAAGAAAATTATAAAGATGAATTGACTTAATGTTGGCTTATCAATTGACTTAATATTGACTTTTACTTTTATTTTCAATTTATGTTGACTTTTAATTTATTGAGAATTCTATTTTATTTTTAGTACTTATTTATTTTATTCTATTTATTCTTATTGGATCTCGTTATCTAAAATAAATGTTTTTTTTTTAAAGTTTAACTATACAATCCACTAGATTTTACCCCAACATCGTCCGCGTAGGAGATGAATTTTTAAAATCCTGTTTTATATTTAATAGCTTTCTGTATATTACATTTTATCCCGATATGTTAAATTGTTATTATATCCATCAGTTAGTCAGGAATTTTAAAATTATATTTAAAGTAAACTATATACCTAATTAATACCTTTAAAATAAACACTCATGTTTTCCATGTATTATGAACCTATTGTCCCTGTAGTGGGACAATAGGTTCAGTAGTAATTGGACTGATTAGCATATGGATAGATAAGCAACTTACCCGATTAGCAACTAGACAGAGTACAGTCCTAGGCCAATTAAGAAACCTTACTTAATTATAATTTGTATTCATTCCAGAATGTCTACGAAAGCGGAATCAACAGTGGATGTAAAAGTATGTAGCTCACTTCCTTGAATCGATTCAATTTCCCATCTTTAATAGAATTTTCCATTCTGCAAGACATTGTAATATTGTCCTGTAAACTAATATTGCATGAACTTGTATTGTTTACTAACAATGGCATAAGTTTTAACTCTTGTAACCGCAAAATCTATACTTATATTATAAAGCTGAAGAGTTTGTTTGTTTGTTTGAACGCGCTAATCTCAGGAACTACTGGTTCGAATTGAAAAATTCTTTTTGTGTTGGATAGTGCATTTATCGAGAAAGGCTATAGGCTACTTTTTATCCTGATATTCCCACGGGATCGGGAGTTACGCGGGTGAAACCACGGAGCGCTGCTAGTACTTAATAATTTCTAACGACTGCAACTAGAATACCAAATAAATAGCTTCTTCTTTGTTACATCACTTTTTGCAATAAAAAGGAAGAATGTTCGAAAATATCCTTTGTTCGCTATGACATAAGACTTGACAGGTAAAAATTAACTATAAAAATCACAAACATTATGAAGGTATAATATTCATATTTGTTCATACCTTCCTAAATATAGACCCATTTTTATGAGGCCATACCCCATAGGATAGCCTCATAAACTTATTTATACTTATTTGTAAAACCTTAATATAATTTACCTAGTGCTAATAGCGTTAAAAAGGAAATGAAAAATCGGGTAGACTGTAAAGCTTGATCATAAGAACGCGGCCGCAGTGGAATACGTAAAATGTCAAGCGTGCTAGCTTGCTGCGTGTATATGCCATTATTGCTAGCGATATTTAAACTACCGCACAATGACTTCTTCTTCTATGCTCTAATTATTTGTAGTAAAATAATCCCTGTAGGTGCTAACTTCAAAAGTTATAAGCGATCTTATCATAGCCAAATAAGTATATCAATAAATATTGCAGGACATTCCAAACATCGCCATCTAAACTAAACTTGTGTTATGGGTGCTAGACAACGGATATAAGTAATACTTTTGTTTTGTAAATATATACTTATAACATCTAAGCATAAATACGTGCCTGAGGCGGGAATCGAACTCGCAACACTGTGTTTGGCAGTCCGGTATGGTGACCATTGCGCCAACTGGGTCGTCAAATACTTCCAATCTCATTACCAGATTAGTTTTACGAAATGACCGATCGAAATGAAAGACCTTTCACGTCAAAAACATAACTTGTTGATCCAATTCCACAAACTAAATTGCTTACAATAGTAGGCACTGTTGGCAACCCAGGCTATAAAATCACTGCGACCTTGTGAGGGCAACATTTCTCTTCATTAAGTTAGATAGCCCTCTGCGGTACGCAACTTAATGGTTTACTAGTTAAACTTTATTGTGTCGCAAATAACGAATAAGTCGACGAGCGATGCCACGGTGAATTTTTGTTGCCGTTGTCATCATTTTGTTGACGTTTTTATTGTATGGGTTGTGATTTAGACCATTTAGTTGATTGAGGTTACTTTTCAGAAGAAATAGGATAGGTATGATTTTAAACGAAAATGATTATTTTCACTATTAAAGTTATGGGATATTTTCTTCGACCATACCTCTATGGATATTTTGAATGTTTTATTTTGCTAAGCTTGTTA
The DNA here is from genome assembly GCA_951213275.1 of Idaea straminata. Lineage (NCBI taxonomy): Eukaryota > Metazoa > Arthropoda > Insecta > Lepidoptera > Geometridae > Idaea > Idaea straminata. The sequence continues at coordinate 5,231,375 of OX577862.1, forward strand.
TTTCGATGTTTTTACAATGATGTTTGTATCTCATCAACTTTCATTATTTTTAATAGTGAAATAGTATTAAACTGCGTTTTGACTACTTAACTTCTTTTTTACATGGAGAAAATGTTAGATATCACTAGAGGTTTATCATTATTGAATGCATTTAAATAATTTACCATCATTGATAGATAACTACTGATTAATTCTGTCTAAAAGAATAATAATACCCCCCTCACCCCCGTCATTTTTGCGTCGGGGGTTAAAAAGATTCTCTTTTTTTAAGAAGAGATAAACAAGAAACAGAAAGAACCGTACAAAATCAAGAGCAATTATTTTCCCGGGTCTCAATCGCGTTTTTTTATAATTATTAGAATACAAATCGTGTGCGTTTAAAAAGTTTAAAAATAAACGCGATTATGACACGGTAAAATATTTACTATGAAGATTAGGCTATCGTTAGTGTCAGTGTTAAGAGGAAATGGTACCGAGAGCTCTCTCCATACAAACGTAGTCGACTGTTTTCTCCATGGGTAATGACACTGGAACAAATATTTTTGTTGCATAAAACCTATAACTGCTATGACCAAATTGACGATGCCCCATGTATGTTTTGTTGTTTTTTAAAATTCAATTTTCTATGGTAATTAGAATATGAAAAATCCAAAACATAGGGGCATAGTCATGGCAGTTATAGGTTTTATGGCACAAAAATATTTGTGCTAGTGACATTATCCAGGGAGGAAACAGTCGACTACGATTGTATGGACAGAGCGCCAGGATTAAATCTTAAAGACTGAACTGTGAAATAAAAAATAGAAGGTAAATTAAAACATCAGCATGCCATCATCAGCCATCAACTACAAAGATTAAACAGCTGTTTATCAAATCATATCCGGTGTACTAATACCTCTACTTTCAACTCAATGAAAATTCTGTAATATTTTTCATATTTATCTATCTGGCGCCATTGCATATTTCGAACCTACGTCACTAGTTCCTGTGACGTCACAAATATAAATTTGATCCGATTCAAGACGAGCAATGTCGACTGAATTTTGGTGTAGCGCCAACATTAATAGTACTGTGATGTTCGGAATTTTGAAGATAATCCTCAAGATTTGTTAAGGCGAGTCTACAGTTTAAAGATTTTCACACAACGAAGTTCTGAAATTCATCGAGTAAAGCGGAAGAAACCACTATATAAATTTTGACGACCCAGTTGGCACAATGGTCTCCATGCCGGACTGCCAAACACGGGGTTGCGGGTTCGATTCCCGCCTCAGACAAGTATTTATGCTTAGATATTTGTCTGTGGTCTGGTTGTTTCTATGTATTATAAGTATATATTTACAAAAGAAAAGTATATAAGTAGTATATCCGTTGTCTAGCACCCATAACACAAGTCTAGTTACTTAACTTGGGGCTAGATGGCGATGTGTGGAATGTCCTGCAATATTTAAAAAAGAAAAAAAAATCTTTTATTTTACTAGCCGCAGTTTCACCCGCGTTACTCCCGATCCCATGAGAATATCGGGATAAAAAGTCCATGTTACTCCCAATTAATCAATGTATCCTCATACCAAGTTTCATCAAATTCAGTCCAGTAGTTTCGGAGCCTATTCGTTACAAACAAAAATCTAAAAGTCTATCCTCATTATAATAATAGCGTAGATAGACAATAAATACATAAACATTAAAAAAACCCGTATAATATATATATTGGAGAAAAAATCATTAAGAAATCTTAAAACTACAGAAGCTACGAGTATGAAACTTCGGAGTCCTTTTAGAACGTAGGCGAACACACAAAAAAGGACGTTTTTAATTCGACTTCGAACGGGGTAAACAGGGCTGATGAAGTTTGTACTGGTATATTTGGTTATTGGTAATTATACCAGTAAGCCGTTGAGGGCTACTTCTGTGCACCTAAACAAACAACTTTAGAAATAAGAAAAAAAATTGAGGTTACGTAAATTCGAAAAACAGCAAATTTTTTAAAACAAAAGTCATTCAGACTAAGAACAGTAGATAAACTTAAAAAATAAGTAACATTTTAAGGTTAATGACCTCTCCGTGTAAGAAATAGCTGATTTTCAGGTAAACCTTACCTCAAAATTTTCAAGAAAATGTTCGAATTTCCAGAAGTCGCAAAACAAAAGTTGATTGTTTAGGTATAATCAAAGTACTTACCCATACCACATGAGTAATTTACTCATGTGCCCATACTAATCTAATCAAAACAGTCTTGAAGACTGTTGCCTAACAACAGCATAATTTATTACATGAATTAACATTTTCTTAAAGGAAAATATACGTTTCTATTTGCTGTTTTATGTAGGAATTGTTTTTACAAAACAAAAAGCTAGAGTTGTAAGAATGTAGACACAGCTTTGCTGCATTTAAATAAAGAGAAACAAGCTCTCTTTTACATGAAATGTGGGAAAGAGAAACGTGGACAAGACATTTTATGAAAACATTTGTATCACTGGCAGCAACTAGGGTTGAATGATCTCAAAATGTTTTGGCAACTGTTTGCGTGGATGTTTGAAATTTTATTGTAAGTACTATACATTGGGTACTTATTGTTTTAAAAAAATATACATAGGTAGATAGATATTTTTGTTTTATTGTGAGCACATAAACAAATATAAGAAAATGAAAAATATTTATTAACCTAAACCTGTTAACATGATACATTGACTGTGGCCCCCACACTAAACAATGTTTGTATCGTGGGGTTCCAGAAAAAACGATTATCTAGGGTTTGGAGTTAGGCATTCGGTTAACCAAACATATAAAAACTACTCAATATATTAATACTTATACGTTAAAACTAATCTTAAACCTAACTTGGCACAATAGGGGGTCTTGCCTCTAAGGCGGCCTCTTCCAGGCAATCTTAAAATGAAGAGGATCTTACAAAAGATTAAGGGTATTTGATGCATAGAAAAATAGATTGATAAAAATATATGTATAAATATTTTTTATATATTACATACTAGCTGCACCCCGCAGTTTCACCCGCGTAAGTCCCGATCCCGTGGGAATATCAAATATAAGGGATAAAAAGTAGCCTATGTGTTAATCCAGGTCTCCAGCTATCTAGATACCGAGTTTCATCGCAATCGGTCCAGTAATTTTAACGTGAAGGAGTAACAAACATCCCATACACACACACGCACAAACAAACTATTACATTAAAATATTAGTAGGACATTCTTCTAAATACATTTGAGTTAATTCGTTTTAAATTTTATACAGCTATATTTAATTGAATTACTATAATTATCAGGGGGATTGGGCGGCGTTTGAGGGATAGAGGTTTGGATAGCCGTTCCGGGTCGTTCCTGGTGCAGAGGCTGGCCATAGCTATTCAGCGTGGTAATGCTGCTAGTGTGATGGGGTCTTTTGCGCCCGGTGTGACTCGGGGCGGTTTGCTTGATTAAATTTGTTTATGTGTTATATTTTGTTTTTTTGTGTTCATATTTATTGTATAATTAGTTTTAGTGTAAGTTTTAGTTTTGTAATTTCAATAATCTATATAAATTTGTATTATTGAATTGGAATGAATAAAAATTGACTTTATTACTATAATTATTACTAAAAAAAGAGGCATTATCTGCGGAAGTAAAATAAATAAATATTTATCTAGGTGTTTTGTTACGACGTGACCGACTTTACTGCTTGAAACTTATTTTGACGATTAAAGATGTGTTTTGAAAATGTAACCTATCTATATCTAATGCAGAGATCTATAAAATAAAGACGAACGAGACGATGTATTTTAATGTGGCTTTTATGGATAGGAATGTTCTATTAGAGAAAAGAACATAAAATGAAATAGACAACGATTAGGAAAGAAATGCCCAGACGCATGAATGGAGATTGACGCTGTATAAATAATATCGCGAAAGTGTCGGAAGTGTTCGGTGTTTTGACGATTTGCCTGAGACAAATGGTGTACGAGGCGGCATTATTGGGGTCGGTACAGAAATACATGGCGGCTGCGCGGCCGCCCTGGCAGTAGGCGTCAGGCGGCGCACGCGCCCACTGCGCGTTACACCCGCCTCGATTCAAAGCTACCGGCTCGTTAACTACCGCGCTATATTTAACCGCTACGACCAGTTCATATCTACATGTTCCAACACAAAAATAAGTGATCCGTCTGTATGCATAGTCAAATTGATCTACAAGTGCCGTTCCTCACAGTGTCAGATATATAAATGTGTTGACTGGATAAACAAACTCGAGCAATACGCTTGCAACGCAGGAAGTAAATATAATATTTCGAGGCGAACATCGGATCTCGTGAGTATCTGCCATCTATTTTCTACCGTTGTTGTCAATTTGCCAAAACTCGGAGAATGTTTTAAGATTTTGGAATATTATGTTTTAATATTTATTGTGGTTTGACGAGTTTTGATAAAGAGAGCGTAATTTATTTCAGCACTATGAATCCGCCGTCGGCGCTGGCCGGCGCCATGAGCCGGGATCGTAAGCCCTTTACGTATACGCCAGGCGGGCTCGACCTCTCAGAGATCAAGTCCGAGAAGATGGCTAAACGTTTGATGAGGAACGCTATGAATCAAGGGCTCCCCGAGCGGCCTCAACAGCTACAGTCCCCGCCGACACCTACTACACCGATAGCGGTCCCGAACTTTAACTGTTTACCGGTTCAAGTGTTTCCTACCTTCAATTTGCCGGCTAACCCCAAATCGCTCCTAAGAACTAGGAGTGTGCCGGGCCAACCACAAGAACCAACCTTAGAAAGAGGCCCCCCGCCTCAAATTGTAAACAATGTTAAGCCAATAGCCGCACCGCAACTCGATATATTCAATAAAAATACGCCAACTTACTCGCAAATAAACAATAATAGACCTGCATCAATATATGAGCCGAGTTCGAGCGATTCCCGTCCGATGAATTATGGAAGTAGTGGTCATACAGCAGTATTTCCGGAAACTAGTTATGATGTACCAGACTATATGCGAGTGCAACCAAACGCAACAACCATAAAAACATATACGCCTATTAATCCAACAGTTCAAAGCGAATATAGCTATAATAACAATTATATGTTACCAGAAGTAAAAGACACTGTTCCTACTCTAGATGTCGTATCACCGGTCACTTTTTTGGACAACAATGATAATAAAATCATTAAAGAAGCTGAAAATAATGTCTCAACAACAGAAACAGTCACAAAACCTGTGCAAGAAGACCATGCTTCAACCGAACAGGTTCAGAATCAATTGAAATTACTGTATAAATGTTATCTCTGCATCTATTTATTTGTCTTTATTGTCTGCTATACGTATTTATTATACACCATTGAAGACTTATAAACTATTTACATAACAATACAAATGACTGATTGTGAGTCTAGCTCAATTACATTTTAGTTAAAATATTTATTTCACTAATAACTGTTACTGTTTAACTAATCACAGCTAATTTTAGATAGCGAATAACTAAACTGAATTGATTCTTACCTAAATACATACGACATAGTAGGTATGTTAACTTTTTGTGTTGATATTGACGTTTTTATTTTTCAGAGCGAAGTAAAAGTTACTAAGAAGCAAGTTAAACAAGAGACTAGTGTTAAGGAAACGAATGGAACTCAAAATGGGGATGCTGACGCCGAAGCGGAAATGACAGTAAAACTGCCTACAAAAAAATCTGCTGCGAAAACAGAAACGCAAGTAGAAGTGTCCAAAAAGACCCTTCCTGATGGATCTGTTGAGGAAGTTAAAAAGACAACAACAAAAACTACCATCGATGGTAAGACCGAGATAAGAACTAAGACTGAGACACGTATAATACCTAAAGACGATGGAGAAGACGAAGAAGAAGAGATAGTTGAAGAAGAAGAAGAAGACGGTGAAGTACAAGCGTTAGAAGAACAAGAAATTAAAAAGCCTGAAACGACCGTGGTGATAAAAAATAAAGAAAATGGTAGTGTAGTTAAAACAGCGGAAAGTTCAGAAACAACGACTACATCAACTAAAAAAGTAGTAGTGGTTCAAGATGATAAGGATGAAGAAGAAGAAGAAGAAGAAGTGGAAGAAGAGGAGGTAGAGGAGGAAGTTGAAGCTGAACCTGTTACATTTGTTATTAAAAAGGCAGCTGAAAGACCTCCTACGCCAAAAAAGAATGATGAAGAACCCGAAGAAGAACAACCAGTGGAAATAGTGGAAGTGAAAGAAACAAAAGTTGAAGAAATAGTTTTGAATAGTTCAGAAAACGTCGAGGAAGATATCGAAGAGGATATTGAACAGAAAAAAGAGACAAAAGAAGAAAAGAAAGAAAATAAAGATGAAGAAGAAGTAGAGGAAGAAGAAGAATATGAAGAAGCTGAAGAAACGGAAGAAAAAGAAGAAGTTAAAGTAATAAAAGAAGAACTAGTACCGGAGACTGAAAAAGATGTCGAAGTAGAAACCAAAGAACAAATTGTAGAAAAAGTGGCAGAAGAAACCAATGAAGTTAAAATTAATTCGAAAACTGAAATGAAAGAGCAACAAATTACAGAGGAAAAGCAAGAAGTAATTGTAGAAAGCCAAGAAGTAAAATCAGAGAAACCAGAAGTAATAAAAGAAATTATATTGACTCCAAAAATAGAGACATCAGATACGAAACCTATTTTCAGAGAACCATCTGTACCATTGGAAAAAGTAGAAGATGTAGAAATCAAACCTATTGGTGCTGGAGATTTTACAAAGACTCATACACATAGTACGGAAATTATTGCTAACCCAGATTTACCTTCAATCGTAACCAAATACAACAGGACTGAAACCATTGAAACTGTGAAGCGTACTGTTGAAACGTTAGATCCGACTCCACCAGTCAGTTTCTTTACTCCACATGTAGAAAAAGTGACGTCTTCTCAAATTCAAAGGCCTTATCAACCTGTTTACCCTCCAGAGCCAACGGGTGAAAGACGTCACAGCTTACTGTTGGAAAGGTTGAGCATGGAACGTCAATTACCTACTGATGTTTACCAAAACTCTACGTCATTTTCTAATCAAACTACAGAACAGCAACAATGGACACAGGAGCCACAAGCCGAGATTTTGGAAGTCGCCAATGTTAAACCAAGCACAATTACAAATCAAGAATGGTTCCAGCAGTCGAAAAATGTTTATTATAACGATTCGACGCCTGTAGTTCAATCAACACCGCCGATATGGGTGCAACAACAACAAAAATCACAACCGCAACCGCAGCCAATTTACTCACCCCAACCTCAGTACCAACAATCATCCCCTCAACCTCAGTATCAACCTAAACTCTCACCACAACCACAATTTCAACGGCAACCATCACCACAGCCACAATATCAACAGCCTTCACCGCAACCACAATATCAACCACCTACACCACAACCCCAGCATCAACCTACATATTCAAACAATACACAACAAAACACTTCCTCGACCCAATATACTTCATATCCATCAAAACCCTCAACTTGGACTCCAGGTGCTAACAGTTACGAGACTAGCTCACAGTCTAATCAATATTCGTCGTACCAAAACCAACAGCAATACTCATCATCATACGTCCCACCACCGTGGGAACAAGATACCACTTACGTCACAGAGAATTCACAAAACTATTACCAACCGCCTCCACAAACACCATTTTCACCAACACCTCAAAGCTGGAAACCTCCTCCTGGTAAATTTTCGAAACCCGTACCAACAGCGTACATACCACCTAAACCAAACCAGTCTTTCGTGAAACCTGTAACAAACGTCGAACCTCCGAGGTTGCCAGGTCGTAAGACATACTACAGTGAGTACGAAAGGCGTTATATTTCTGTTCCCGAGTCGACTTACATCCCTGGAGAAACCAAATACCAAGCGCAGCCCGATCCTTCTCCACAGTATTATTACGATAACAACGAACCAGCGGAACAAGTTGAGCACCAATGGCGGAAAGAGTTAAGAGAGTTTACTGAGAAAACTCAAACTATAACACAGAGCTCAGCGAATCCTCCGTGGGAATCAGAAAAGAGCTTCGCTAAAACACCGGAAGCATATACGCCAACACCGACCTGGAGTCAAACGGTGAGACCGCAGTCGTGGCGCGAGAGGAGCTTCGAGGCGGAATTCGCTTCGCAAGAATGGCCCAAGACGAACACTTTGGGCAGAGGCCGTCCTTTGAGTTCGTATGGGAAGGAGACAATTCCGGAAAGGACTCGAGGTGTATCTGTAGATCGGTACAACCCGAATAGCTACCAGTCGCCGTTGCCTGCAGAGCATCCTCCTGTCCAGACGTACACACACAATCCGCCGGCCCCGCATGCCAATAGCTACCACAATCCCAACGTGCCCGCTTACCATGCCCGTGCTTCAGCTGAACCTAGGTAAGACTTGTAAACTTCGTAAATTTATACAACCAATAAATATGTATCTTATCTACTGATTTTTAAAACAAATTCAACGCCTTATAAATTGAATTGTAAAATACTCTCGTGAAAACAAGAGTTTTAATTTTATGCGGGACTGCAGCAGTCACGAAAAAACACTAAAAAACACGACTGCTGCTGAAAACTGGAAACCAATAAACACCCTAAGAAAAAGTGGATGCAGGCGGGTGGGACAATAAACAGTAGGTATGCCAAAATGCCAGATCAAAAGCGGCAAAATTGGCAACTGCAGATTTGAAGCTTCCAACCTTGCGTCCATTTTTTGAAAAGGATTTCTTCAAAACTTCAAATTTTAAAATATTATCTTTAAAAAAGAGAAAATCACTGATTCACTCACTTACTGCGAAATCTTAGAAACTACAAGTGCTAGGAGTCTCAAATTTTGCATTGGGGTTAAGGAACCTACAAGAGTAGGAGGTAGGTCACTCAGACGGGACTTTGCGAAATTTGACCTCCAGGGGGTAAAAAGGGCTGATTCAATAATTTAAAATTTTGTCACAATTTCAGAGAGCAACAGGCATACCAGCAACCGCGGGCGTGGAGGGCACCCCAGCCCAGTCCCTTCCAGTCTCGGTCTTTCAAGTACCTCCAATGGATCACCGGGACCGACGATTAAATAATTTTAAATTAGGAATTTAAAAAATCCTTTTTGAGTTTGAAATGCGTTGTCAGTATTTTGAATACACATTTTCGCAATTCAAGCTCGACATCGATTGAAAGTATGAAGCTAACCAAAAATCAAAACGCGATGTAAATGTATTTAACATTTTAGGTTAAGGGAAAATGATTTTACCATCAAGAATACAAAGATTTTTAAATTCAGTGGAGTAGAAGGAACATTTTCTTCAACAAAACTTCGAGAGTCTGTAAAGTGAAACTGTTTCATAAAGATGTTCTCTCTACGCCAATGTAATGTTAAATCTCTTTGCAAGAATCTCATAGTTCTAGTAAACAAGAATTTTAGACGATTCTAAATGTGTAAAGTGTGTAGAAGGGACGATTTAATCGATAAAGGCTTTATTTAAGGTTAGATTAAGTAATTTATATTAATTTATACGGACAGTCATCTGTAATCGGTTAATTATTATACGTATTTCGACACTTAACACCAGGTCCTTCTCCCGCGAAGATCATAAGCTACTTTAGCACATATTTTTATTAATATCAATGTGCGACTAAGATTCAAAACATAGCCTCTAAAATTTTTTTCCCAGGTTTTTTAAAACCTAAATACTGTCATACCATTGGCACATAATAAAACAAAATATTTAACAAAAATATTGTCGACCAAGTTAGCACAATGGTCACCATACCAGACTGCCAAACACAGGGTTGCGGGTTCGATTCCCGCCTCAGACATGCTTAGATATTTGTCTATAGTCTGGTTGTTGCTATGTATTAAAAGTATATATTTACAAAAAAAGAAAAGTATATATGTAGTATATCCGTTATCTAGCACCCATAACACAAGTCTAGTTACTTAGCTTGGGGCTAGATGGCGATGTGTGGAATGTCCTGCAATATTTATTTATTTATTGCTCAAAACCAGTAACAAGTAGGTACAGTCGAAATTTTACTATACCTACCTAAGTACAAGTAGATTTTTTTAAATAGGTATTGAGTATCATTTTTTCTAAACCATAAGAGATAGCGAAAAAATGATGAAAGGATAATAATATGTATACCCGATTTTGATAAAAATAAAATCATCTTCAGATTTTTGGAAAGGCCCTAGCTGGGAATTGAACCCGTTAATTATGCAAAAAATTAATTTCCTATATTTTTGTACCAATTGATATTGTTGCTGATAGAGAACGACTCAAACAAACAGTATGGAAAATCAAAGCTCATTTTTGTAGTCTTCTGAAATGTTTAAAGATAGGTATTTTAATACTTATTCGCTCACGATACTCGCTTGTGAATATCCTCGTTGGAGAAGGGCTGAATTCTCATTTTAATATACTTTTATAATTATACTTATAATATTCATTATGGATGTGATAATTTATAAATGCTCTAACTTATTATATTCACAAAATACGTAACGTAACTGATGTTAATCAGTTTTTAATGCATTTCTGCTTATTTTAACACTAACTTGTCACTTTTACATTTATTTTTTAGTAATTTACTTAAAAAAAAAAACAGTAGTGTTGTGTACCTATGCTACTTTAAATTCTTTTGGAGAAAGAATGTTGTAAAGTTCATTAGTCTTGTACACATTAAAATTAAAAATAAGGTTACCTTTTCAAGATACTAAAGTATGATAAAATTGAGTGCAGCAATTTGAAAAAACCTGAAAGATTTGTTTTTACTTTTACAGTCTAGTAAATTATCAAAATAAAGTCTAGTGATGTTCCTTAAATAATGTTTATCATTGCATGTTCCACGTTGTTTCCTATTTATTCATATTTTGTGATGTCATTGTTGAGTTTTATATATTTGGTAATAAAAAATAAATGGTTCATATTTTAAATGATTTTGTTTTCATACCTAGATAGCATGAGATTCCATAAAAATGTCAAAATGTAACATTGTACATTGTACACTTCATATTGCCACCAACAGATGGCGCCACTAAGCCGATCGGAGATCTTAGATCGCACAAGCGAAGTTTTCCGAAGATAAGCTCATATACAAGGTCCAACTAAACATCGTTGGGCCGCAGCCTACCGGGTATAACACCAGCCCGGTGGAAGATCTTCCCTTTGGAGGTACACACCACCTCGTACCTCTAAAATAGTTTCCCCATATCACGAGGCTATGGAGCTCCGGACCTTTGGAAGGCGTACGTAACACAAAGACGCACTTTACAATAACAAATTTAATAGCAAAATATGATGTGGACACCAAACTGGCGATTATCCATAATATCTGTACTATAAAATGTTGCCAAGGACAACCTCCGGTTTGGATAGAACGATTGATAAACTACAGAAGAAAACTACTTGGCCTTTTGTGATGGGATGGTAGTGGATTGGATACTGGGATACTATGGATACACCTGGTTTTTATCATTACATTATTTACACGTAAAAGTAAATTTGCATAGTTTCAAAGTATGGCCAATATGTAAACAATTTTAACAAATGTTTTTCGATTTCACAAAATTAAAAAGTTCCTGGATCAATTTACCAATAAAAACTGCATATTTGGCTAACGAATGTTGAAATTGTGAACATCAAATATACAAGTTTTGTTTAGAACAATTACATTTTTATGCTAAAAATGTAATGTGAGGCATTTCGCCACGCGGCAGATTAATTTTGAATTGAATAGGTTACGCTCTTGAAAAAAAAACCTGATTCCACTGAACGCATAGCAACGACACTGTATGCGAATTGCATCTAGGTTAGATACCGATCCTAAATTGAGCATATATTTTACCCCATTATTTTTTTTAATAACGTCAAAACGTCCGGGAAAATTATTCTAGTTTACTCAGAGTTTAGCAAATTTCAACGTTTGTCAAATGTCGGAGTTTGACGAATTTTTTAAATGTGACAACACTATTTACCTAACGGTGTTGCCACATTTTTAGAATTTCTTTTTCTTGGTAAATTGGACTTGGAATTGAAATAATTATTTTATTTTCATGCAAAAATATAGAAGTAATTAAAATGTATTACAGCGTTTATGCGTTTCTACTTCTATTTTTGCGCAATTTTAATGCAATTTTAGACCAGAAAAACCACAAAGATTATTCCTTGTAGATGCAGCAAAGGTCACGTGCCGTAGTAAATAAAGACGTATTTCCCTTGCACCGTAAAACTCCCACTTTACATCTACTACAAGGAAATGCTCTCGCGTGGACATAGAAATACACTAATCTAGGAGCACGTAGATACCGCGTCCGGGGTTTTTATGCACTAGCAAATGCAGATATAATGAATGTATCCTGTGGCTGAAGAGATTTCAATTACAGAGGGATAGATATCACATGAGTATATCCGTGGGTTGTTTAAAATAGCTCCAATCCCTAGTAAATTGTTCGAAAATAGGCGATGGTTTGGCCACGTCCAACGGAGAGAGAACGACCACTGCCCTAAAGCTCCCCGAACGCCCAAGAGGGAGAGGACATCCAAAAGCTACGTCGCAGATCAATATAATGAAGGATCTGAGAACACTAAACTTAGAAGTAGAGACAAGATAGACAATAGCGACCTTGCGCGAAGTGATAAGGAGACCCGGCCCCAAGTAAAGGGAAAAAGGAAGGAAAAAAAAGGAGGGATTTTTCTTGTGCAAAACTTTGATAAAAAAATCGAGTATCAGTAATGTATTAGTAGTGCACAATAAGGCTTACTATTTCAATTACTTCTCGATAGATGACAGCACTGTAGTACCAGTAAATTCAAAGATGTCTATGACAAGTAAAAATCAACGAAGTTTGCAAACGAGGCTGCATAACTCAGCAATATTGCCCTCATCGGGTAAAATAAAAATTGCATTCTCTTAACTAAATACTATGGTAGGATTTTTATCAGAGATTTCGATCTAGTTTAGACAAAAAAATAATAAGGCTTATTTTGACGTATTTTATAGAGAGTTGTAGATTATAATAAATTAAAAAGTTTAATCTTGGTGGAACGTGCGTGATACCAGCTTATTGGGTAAATACCATCGTTACTGTGAAGCAGGGGCCGTGGGTTCAAATCCCAACGAAGGTAATTTTTTTTTATATAGTTGTCGACTCAGACGAACGTGGGAAGACGAACTTGACGCCTATTCAAAAGGTAGCCATCAGATATCGTTATAAAGCGGGGTGCGTGGAGGGACGAAAAAGAGGTCTTTGCCCAGCAGTGGGACAAAAACGGTTGATTATACCTCTATATGTAAGTTGGTTGTTACATTCATGAAAGTTTTCGCAAAGTTCTAGATGTTTTCTCTATGTGCCACTAATGTTAAAAAATGTAGCATGTGACCTGCCTTGTCGGTTGTGAATGTACGAATCGTGTTGAGTTAGAGTGTGGTTGAATGTGCATTGTGCAACGTTGCATGGAATGCATTCTTATATCGTTACCATTTTGCGAATTGTCCGTTGTTTTGTATTCGTTACCTCCTTTTCAACCTCTTTTACTCCCAGGAGTTTCTTGTGCCTTCTTCTCATTGGTGGGCGCGTTCCGAAGGCACACATCCTAACTTAACTTTTAAGACGCTTTAAAGTGATGTAATGCATTGCATGAATCCTATTAAATATATATATTTTTTAATTTTGAAAAACCCCCCGCCGTGTTAGAGGGGTGTTATAAGTTTGACGTGTCTGTGTGTGGGTATATCTGCTGTGGCATCGAACGGATAAGCCGATTTTGATTTTAATGTTTAAAAGGTGAATTAATCGGGAGTGTTCTTAGCTATGTTTGATCAAAATCGGGTTAGCCGGTCAAAAGTTATATGCAAATTTCCTTATCAGTCGGCGGGTTTTTTTACTTACACAAAGAGGGTGATATTGAATTTTTCATTTTATTAGGGTTCCGTACCCAAAGGGTAAAAACAGTCCTGTTTCATAAAACATCACTAAGTCTTCACTGTCCGTCCGTCCGTTCGTCAATCCTTCCATCAGTCTGTTAAAAGCCTGTAGTATCTCATGAACGGTGATAGCTATACAGTTGAAAATTTCACAGATTCTGTATTTCCGTTGCCGCTATAACACTATACTAAAAACAGAAAAAATAAGTATTTTAGTGGAGATTCCATACAATATGGTACGGAACCCTTCGAGTCAGACTCGCACTTGGCTGGTTTTTTTATTTATTTCGTCAGTCTACTGCTAAACTAACAAGGTAGACGAGGACATAGAAACAGAAAGCCAATTACTGACTATCACAAAAATAGAATACAGCGTATATAAATGTAAGTGAAATTACAGACTTTGTCGAAAATAAATATAGATTTGAACGCACGCAAAATAACTCGAAGGAAATTGTAGAGAAAATAATAATATAAATATTATAAAAATAATGATGTAACTATTATTTTGATAAACTATTGTTGCTTATAATATGGCATTATTTTTAAGAACCATATTTATTAAATTCTATGTGGAACAGATCGAACTTTATTCACCCCTTAACGGTTTGATCTGGCCCCCTATCGCTAACACAGGGACAGATTAAGGACAAGGTATGTGTGTATGAGTAGATTGAGTTGTTGGCCTCTCCATAATCACCAGCCTCTTAAGAGTTGGGCAGCGGGAGACCTCCTTCTCAGTGTGTGGAACGTAAACGTGTGGGGGGCCGTGTGTGTGTGTTTGTGTGTGATAAGTGGTGAGTGATTACATAATTATATAAATAAATAATATAAATTAATTATAACATTGAATATTGAATGTTTAGGTATATGCATAAATAATCATAGAAAATAGACATCTAGAGTTTCTACTGAAGTTGATTCAGATTCGAAACCGATTCAGTAGGTCTTCAGTTTTATCGTAATCTAAAGTCATCAACCACTGTGTCAGGGTTTTATAAGTACATATTTACAAAAGCAAAGTATATAAGTAGTATATCCGTTGTCTAGCACCCATAGCACAAGTCTAGCTACTTCGTTTGGAGCTAGATGGCGATGTGTGGAATGTCATGCAATATTTAATATTTTATTGGAGTTTTTGGAGTTTACTCCTTAAGAATCGATTTTCATATATAAGGCGCCCGGTATGAGAAAAACCCGAGGGGTAAAATCTACTAACAAGTAACGAAAATCGTGTCACGTTTTTGGTGTTTATTATAAGTAGTATATCCGTTGTCTAGCACCCATAACACAAGTCTAGCTACTTTGTTTGGAGCTAGATGGTGATATGTAGAAAGTCTGGCAATATCTATTATTTTACTAGCTTTTTCCGCGACTTTGTCCGCGTAGAAGCAGAAAATTTTAAATAGATTGGACCAATTAGTCACGTTGTCCCATACAAACTTTGCCCCCATTTTCATCCCCTTAGGGGTAGATTTCCAGAAAATCCTTTCTTATCGGATGCCTACGTCATACAAAGAACACACCCTCAAAGTTTTAGGTCTGTACGATCAGCGGTTTAGGATGTGCATTGATCCGTCAGTCAGTCATTCAGGACAAAGAATTTTATATGTATAGAAGATTAAATGAATAAAGGGTATAATTTGATGTAGGTACACAAAAGTAAACTTCATCTAGCGCGAAGACAACAATAACGTTGTTCGTAGAAAACGACCAATAGATAGCTATCGTAAATCAGTCGACAGTCCGATCTGGTGCATCGTTTGACATGAAATGAAACACTTGCATTTATTACTGTGGACTGCATAATAATATTTTGAACTGGATTCATAATAGTGCTATATTACAAAAACTAATATAAGGAAAAATGCGTCTTCAAAAATTGCTACTGAGACGAGACTTGAACTCGCCACCTCCTGGTTGCATTGGTGCGCTTCCAGTGCAGACCATGCACTATAAAATACAAAAACAAACATTGAACATTATAAATATTATTCTAAGGCAGAATCAAGTAACGTTTGTGCCCAAAAAACCAATTCTGTGGATCTTGACTACCTGCGTGGTTAAAACTTTGCAAAAGGTATGTCCATTAATATCCAAAACCATAACAACCGATATATTAAAGGTGACAGAACGGTTTCTAAACCAGTTAAAAAACTGACTGCTTATAAACGCCTGACCTGCAGAAATTCGAAAAGCATAACCAGGGGACTTGTGGTACTACCAAATATGATATTTTATGCCAAGCTCACGGGAACACCAATCACTGAATTATAAAGTCAGCTCCCTAACTATAAGATTAAATGAACTAAAAACTAAAGTCCTCCATTAAGTATTCGTTGACGGCGAAAAGCTTGGCTAGATTTGTTTTTAAAGATGATGGGATCGGAGGGGCTTATTCCCAAAGCTCCATGACTTTTTCATACTTTGCTTCCTTAATGGGTCCAAGGTGGCTAGGTTGGGCCAGTTGTCAGTCAGTCTTGGAACATAAACCTTTATATTGTTTTGTAATTTAACGGAAATTACTGGCTGTCTTACTCACAGCTAAACGACGCTGATTGTTTACGGTCGTGCGGGTTAAGTGACGCCTGGCGCGGTCATTACTTCAATGGGTGGCCAATTAGTAGTGTGGCAAAAATGTGTTTTCGTGAACCCCTCCGTGCTTCGCAAGGCATCTTTAACCTTTGGTCCCGGTTGCTATCTCT
This sequence comes from Idaea straminata, assembly GCA_951213275.1. Lineage (NCBI taxonomy): Eukaryota > Metazoa > Arthropoda > Insecta > Lepidoptera > Geometridae > Idaea > Idaea straminata. Next base: position 5,247,971 of record OX577862.1, read on the forward strand.
AGTAGCAGTCGTTAGGTCAAGAGGTCTTAAGGCGATCTGAAAACTCTAACAATAAAATAAATAAATAATAAATATTGCAAGACATTCCACACATCGCCATCTAGCCCCAAGTTAAGTAACTAGACTTGTGTTATGGGTGCTAGACAACGGATATACTATTTATATACTTTTCTTTTGTAAATATATATTTGTAATACATACAAACAACCAGACCACAGACAAATATCTAAGCATAAATACTTGTCTGAGGCGGGAATCGAACCCGCAACCCTAGGTTTGGCAGTCCGGCATGGTGACCATTGTGCCAACTGGGTCGAATACGTGAGCCACACCACTTTACGAGAAGAAGAAGAAGCTGTCTTACTTATTGGTACCAATTTGCGTATTGAGTGTTGACGTATCTATTCATGGAATTACCTATATATATTGGACGATGGCCAAACCATCCGTCACCGATGCCGTTATCCAATTACTACAGACGGTTCTAACGAGTTGGGGTTTGTTCTGTTATTATGGCTTCATTATTGGCTTAACATGATTTATTTAATGATTTCTGGATTTTTACTGTCATTTGTTGGTCACGCGAACTTTTAAACACTTCTTTTCATGGACACCGCAAGGTGTAAATGGTTACACTGAGTCTGATAAAACCTATCGCTCTTTCTGTCATCGCTGATTTTGTAATTTGACAAAAACAGTAAACATTGAACAAATATTATTCTTTTAAACATTGTCTCCTAAATATGATAAAATTATAAATAGTTATATAATAAAATAAAATAAATAAATATATGCAGGACATTCAACACATCGCCATCTAGCCCCAAGCTAAGTAACTAGACTTACGTTATGGGTGCTAGACAACGGATATACTACTTAAATACTTTTCTTTTGTAAATATATACTTATAATACATAGAAACAACCAGACCACAGACAAATATCTAAGCATAATTACATGTCTGAGGCGGAAATCGAACCCGCAACCCTGTGTTTGGCAGTCCGGCATGGTGACCATTGTACCAACTGGGTCGTCAGGACATTCAACACATCGCCATCTAGCCCCAAGCTAAGAAACTAGACTCGTGCTAGAATACGGATATACTACTTATATACTTATGATAGGACATCAATGCTTTCAAACGCCTGGATCAATTTACATTGAATAATTTAAATCTATTTTTTAAAGTATGTATTATTAGGCCTCTTATATGTGAGTTTAATATGCCTGAAAAACAAAGTTATAATGAATTAAACTGTAACTGAGAACACTCAGTGAACCTTCTGCTTTCAGATGAAGCAAGCAACAACAATACTATCGACATTATCGACTATCGATATTATCGATGGTATATTGTGTAGTATCGATACTATTGGTAGGCCAATCGATAGTATAGGCTTTTTCCACCATAGGCTTTTTTTTAGTGTTGCCTAACTATCGATTCCATACATCGCCATCTAGCCCCAAGCTAAGTAACTAGACTTGTGTAATGGGTGCTAGACAACGAATATACTACTTATATGCTTATAATACATAGAAACAACCAGACCACAGACAAATATCTAATCATAAATACATGTCTGAGCTGAGGCGGCAATCCAACCCGCAACCCTGTGTTTGGCAGTCCGGCATGTTGACCATTGTGCCAACTGGGTTGTCGAAGAACGCACGGTATACCATGAAACTATATAATCCAGCTAATACACGAAACGTGATGGCTTAAAGCAGTATCTCTCTCTCTCTCTCTCTATCATTGTTTCTTGCTTGTAACGTCATTGAACGAGAACAAAGGCCAAATTATGCATCAAAGTTCATTGAATGTATTCTATTTGGAAACTTCAGCTACGCCTTCAAAAATCAACGACGACCGCAAGCTTTGATTCACGATGCTATCTTGTATGAATCTCAGAAGGTAACATATTTAACGAGACTGCTACATTAACTTTAAATCCCGCGGCGGCGTAGAGATTGTTTTTATGAAACATGAAGCCAAAAGCTCACCAAGCTCGGTCTGGCTCCGCGACCAAGGGACACAACATTAACAGTTGCTAAAGACGTTTAATTTTAGTGAAATAGAGATAACTTCTAACGTTACTTTTCGGGTAGCCAGTTGATGGGTTCGTAGATACCTAATATTATAAATGCGAAAGTAATTATGTCTGTCAGTTATGCATTCACGTTTAAGCCGCTGACCCAATTTTGAAGGCTTTTGGTAATAAGAGAAAGGACAAAGGCAACTTTTTATCCCGATTTACGCTGGTGACACCGCAGGAAGCAGGAATTTTCTATTTACATACTAAACCAAAAAGAGAAAGAGACTCATAAGGACTCTGAAACCACAAGAGTCACGGGTCTGAAATTTTGCATGGAGGTCCTTTCAGGACGTAGGCGCACACAAAGAAAGAATTTGAGACCATTCGACATCTTAGGCTGCCTGTCCATAGTTTTCAGACTCAGTGGCGTTTCCACCAACAGAATTCTTAGAGAACTCCACGTGCGGAGTTTATGAAATTCTATTGGTGGAAACGCTGCTCCGCTACCACGCTCTGCTCCTGTGGACAGGTTTAAGGGCTAAAAACTGCAAAAGGGCTGATTAATTTGTAAATACTCATTACGAAATCCCTAAAACTACAAGAGCTACGAGTCTGAAACTTCGCATGGGGCTTCCTTTAAGGACTTAGGCGTTCGTTAAGAAACGATTTTAGAAAATCCGGAAAAGCCGATTATTGAAAATAACCATGGTTGTTTAAATCCTATACTACTTTCTATTCATAGTAATTATTTTCTTGGATCTTAATTTTTTTAGTATTATTAGGAGTCTCTTCGTGACTATGACTAGTCGAAACATCGAGGTAAGAAAAATAAAAATACACGATAAATAATTACTATAAATACAAATCGTGTGACTTTAAGAGGAAAGGGTACCGGGCGCTCTCTACATACAAACGTAGTCGACTGTTTCCTCACTGGATAATGACACTAGAGCAAATATTTTGTTGCATAAAACTTATAACTGCCATGACCATGCCCCTATGTTTTGTTTTTAAAATCTTAATTTCTATGATAATTAGTAAATGAAAAAAACCAAGACATAGGGGCATAGTCATGGCAGTTATAGGTTTTATGCCACAAAAATATTTGCACTAGTGTCATTATCCAGGAAGGAAACAGTCGACTACGTTTGTATGGAGCGAAGCGCCGGTACCCTTTCAACTTAAAAAGTTTATAAGTTTCTATTCCATTGAAATGTTAAATATCTTTGAGCGTTGCACTTTGTCTGTACTGTGTAACATACCCGTGTTATTTGATGGTACACGTCCGTAGCTGGTTGCGGCGGCATGCGGCATGTCACACAATATCCGAGCGTGTTTGCCGCGCAATTTTGGCATTGCCCGCGAAAAGCTTACTGACACACGAGTGCCTGACACTTTTGATATTAGTACGTCTCTTTGTGCGGTAGGTATAATTTTTGGTTAGATTTTGTTACTTTGAGGTTTCTATATTATATATATTCCGGCTCGTTCTGGCGTAGAGGTTAGCCATCGCCATTCAGCGTGGCAATGCTTCTAGCATTATGGGAACCTTTACGCCGGGTACGATTAGGGGCGGGTTATTTGACTAACTGGTACTTAATTTTTGTATTTATAATGTTAAATGTGTATGTCTTTATACTTAATATAAATAAAAACAGTTTAAGGTTAAGTTTGGAATATTAAAAAAATCTAGGTTTTATGACGTGATAACTTCTGATAACGTCTCATCGATGACTGCACTAGACTGCACTCACAAAAAAGTGTTATGTTACGGTCACGTTACAGTGTAAGCGAAAGCGCGGAACAAGGGATAGAAAGGCACGATCGGCCTCAGCGCCTGATTGTTGTCATGGTAGGTAATCATAACGTAAGCATAGACAAAGAAAAAAAGAGCGTATGCAAAATGATAATGTCAACGATACAAAAGAGTTTAATTATTTGTTTTTCATCAATGTTTTCTTATATATCGTCCGTAAACCGACTTTACAGACAACCATTTTTTTTCTGTACATTAATACATCCGAGAATAGAAATATCTATTCTAAAACCTTAAAAATAAAAAAGAGGTTAGATAAGCTACATCTTCTTTCATTATATTCGTAACAAATACCTAATGCAACGTTTTGGGCCATGGTATTGGCGTGGTCAGATTTTTAGTTCTAATTCTACTATGAAAAGGTTAAACGTGTTATGACATGAAAGTGATCGTAAATAAGTAAACAATAAAATAAATATTTCAAGACACTTTACACAGCGCCATCTAGCCCCAAGATAAGCAACAACGCTTGTATTATGGTACTGATAGAATACTCGTACATTTGTATACCTACAAAAACATAGATAGATAGATAGATAAACACTTTATTGCACCATAAAAACAGAACGCAAAATGATTACATACAACAAAAACAAAAATAAATTCTAACTTATAACTACTTATATGCTAAAAGAAAATTGATATTTAGTACCTTACGATATGGCACAATGGGCGGCCTTACCGCTAAAAGCGATCTCTTCCAGGCAACCTTTGGATGGACAAGAATTAAGGAAGGGGATGGGTGGGTTGTTTATAACGCGACAGAAATATAAGGTGGATAATAATAAATACGTATTAAAATAATATATAATATAAAATAATAAATATTAAAATACATAAATAATTACACATACATACAATAAAAATAAATACATATCAACACATAAATATATACGTACAATGAAACAATAGGACATTTATATTTTCGATTGACTAGCTTCAGCGAGAGCAAGGTAATGCTTGTACACATTGGCTTTAAAAACAAAAACATAAAGAACCATAAGAACATAAAAACATAAAGAACCATAAGCAGGTATCTATAAATCATACAAATATACGTTCTACGGCGGAAATTAATCTGCAAAATGTCACAAAGAGGTATTTGAATTAACTAGCAGCGCTCCGCAGTTTCACCCGTGTATCTCCCGATCCCGTGGGAATATCGAAATAAAAATTAGCTTATGTTATTTTCAATGAAACAATGTTTTCTCATACCAAGTTTTATCAAAATCAGTCCAGTAGTTTCGGAACCTATTCGTTACAAACATAAAAATAAAAAATCTTTCCACTTTATAATAGTTACTAGCAGTGCTCCGCGGTTTTACTCGCGTAACTCGCGATCCCGTGGGAATATCGGGATAAAAATTAGCCTATGTTATTGCTTATGAATTAATGTACCATCATACTTAGTCTCATCAAAATCGGTCCAGTAGTTTCGGAACCTATTCGTTACAAAGAAACAAAAAACGTGTGGCACTCGGGGACTGCCGCGGTAAAGCTATTGCATCGTGCGAGCTTCGTACAGTCGTACCATATACATACACGTTAAGCGAACGCTTGGCCGAGCTACATGGTAGGCGGAGTGGGGGGTGTTAGGTTCTATTTTCGTTACGGAATTACTTGATTCGGTCGCGGTGCTCAAAACGATAAAAGCTATGCAATCTTTCCTTTTTATAATATAAAAAGACTCTCTCAGATTTGAAATAGTAAAATAACTTTTCCAATCCTTTACAAATAGTAAATTAAAAGAAATACTCATCAAAAAACCGTCGAAAATCAGTTATCAGCTCGAAATCCCCATTTCATTCCGAGCAGGTAGCATTGTTCACGCGCAGCGAATAAATTAGAAGAATTTTTTTGGTTGTTTCTTTTCTCGTCAAAGATTGCCCTGGGGGTTGATAACGAACGCCCTGGGGGACCTTTAGCAAATTGTGCGTACTTTATACGGTACACCTTTTTTAAATGATGGCTTAGGTGGAGTGTGATTGTGAGTACTGGCTGGTAATTTAGTAGTTTGGGAATGTTGTTATTAAAAGCTTTTATTTAAATGTAGTTTGACGACCCAGTTGGCAATTTCGATGGTCGTGGATGGAATTTCGAAAATGGTCACCATGCCTGACTGCCAAACACAGGGTTGCGGGTTCGATTCCCGCCTCAGACAAGTATTTATGCTTAGATATTTGTCTGTGGTCTCGTTGTTTCTATGTATTATAAGTATATACTAGCAGCGCTCCAAGGTTTTACCCGCGTAACTCCCGATCCCGTGGGAATATCGGGATAAAGTAGCCTTTAGCCTTCCTCGATAGATGGCCTATCCAACACAAAACGAATTTTTTAATTCGAACCAGTAGTTCCTGAGATTAGCGCGTTCAAACAAACAAACAAACAAACTCTTCAGCTTTATAATATTAGTATAGATTTACAAAAGAAAAGTATTTAAGTAGTATATCCGTTGTCTAGCACCCATAACACAAGTGTAGTTACTTAGCTTGGGGCTAGAGGGCGATGTGTGGAATGTCCTGCAATATTTATATTTACGTATGTATGTATGTATGTTTGTTCGAGGCAAATTTTGCAGCTTAATTTTTTCTTCTAAGTTCAACGGAAATTGCAAGTACAAATAAAAAGAAATAATGTCCAATGCTAATAACACGGCCACACATGAGGCATAATACGCAGTTAGGTATTTGGATTTAAAAAGTCAACTACTGACCTGATTTAAAAAAAAACCAACCTAAAAGGTTTACCACTAAATTTTTTTTTCAAAATCGCTTCAATACTGACCTAGTTCTCAGGTAGAAACATTACAAAAACCGAATCGAGAACATACTCCTTTTTTGAAGTCTGCAAAGTAAAATACTGCTCGTATCACGTCTTTCTCTGCCGCATTTCGCGTCTAGATTCTGAGACTTCTGAAACACAGGTGTGCGTCGAAATAAAGACACGTAGGTATTTTTTTACTTTAATGAAGTAAGGCTTGGAAATAACAACAAAAATGAATAATTAAAATAAATCGTTTATTTTCAAAACTCTAAAATAAAATAAAATAAATAACATTAAGTGAGTACTAGAACAACGACTTAAAATATCAAGTTAGACGAAGGTAGTAATCATTTAGCTTAATATTACTTGAGTTCTCAACCTGTATCTTGGAAGTCGGGGATCCTCCATCTATCTTAGTTTAATAGTAATACTATTTTTTGTGAGCAATAAAGTTATTCCAGCAGATGGCGTTGTTAAGTAATCCAGGTACTAAAGATATAATATGAAAAAAACTAAGATCTAATATATTGGCAAAATTACTAAAAATTGTTCATTATTGAAAAAGCCGTTATGTTATTGCGTGTACCGTTTGTTGGTGAGTTATTTTACCACATTAAGGTATATGTAATTGACAATTTTTGTTTTTGAATATAATAATTACAAGCTTTTGCAAGCGACTTCATCCGCGTAGAAGTCTTTCTACCCCTTTTTAACCCCGTTAGAGGATGAATTTCAATAAAATACGAAACACGTGTTCCATCAAATCTATTAAATAGTGTTTATGCAAAATTTGAAGTAGATTGGACTAAGGAATCACGTTGTCCAATACAAACTTGGCTCCTCTTTTTCACCCCCTTAGGGGTAGAATTTCTGAAAATCCTTTCCTATCGGATGCCTACGTCACACAAAGAACACACCCTCCAAGTTTCAGGTCTCTACGATCAGCGGTTTAGGCTGTGCGTTGATCAGTCATTCAGGACAAAGCATTTTATATGTATAGAAGATAGATAGATAGACAACTACATGAATTAACTTAAATTGTAAGTTAGTACATTTCCTGTTTCATGATAAACTGCCCTTGGGAAATATATATACACTGAAATTCAATTAAGTGTGGAGGTACAGGCGGGAATCAAATGTTCACTTATTTGTTGATGAGATTTCTTTGAACATTTAATCCTCAATAAGAAAAACGTGGAATTATTCTTGGTGTTTTTGAATAATATAATGTAGGACTTAATTATTGTAAGATATTTTAGGTGTGTTGCGGATAAAATTAATCATTAATTTTACCGACTTCAGGAAAGGAGGAGTTTCTCAATTCGGTTATATGTTTTCTATAGATGTTCGCGCATATCTTCTTTGTTTATCAACCGATTTTGATGAATATTTTTATGTTGGAAAGGGTCTACCTCAAGGGTGGTCCCATAATGCTTTGTCCTGACTGACTGACGGATCAACGCACAGCCTAAACCGCTGATCGTAGAGACTTGAAACTTGGAGGCTGTGTCCTTTGTACGACGTAGGTATCCGATAAGACAGGATGTTCCAAAATTGTACGAATTGGGGGTGAAAAAAAGGCATGGGACAACGTGATTCCTTAGTCCAATACTATTAGAACCATTTTCGACTGTTACGCGGACGAAGTTGCGGGCAAAAGCTAGTATAGTAATAAGATGTCAAAATTTTGCTTACATAATATCTAACCTTTAATTTTTATATCTATCTAGTTTTAATAAAGACGTATTTAATATTTTAATACACTACATAGTTTAAAACAAAGTCGCTTCTCGCTGTTTGTCCCTATGTATGCTTATATTTTTAAAACTACGCAACGGATTTTGTTACGGCTTTTTTAATAGATAGACGCCCGAATACTGATAGACTACTTACGGCGATTAAATTGACATTTAAGTGTAGGCTTCAATAGGATAGGAGCCAATATTTATGGGATCCCTAAACATTTGAGATTTGTTTGAGTATTCAGGCAAGAATGATTCAGAGGAAACTTTTGTGGCGACACTTCATATTGCCACCAACAGATGGAGCCACTAAGCCGACCGGAGATCCTAGATCGCGCAAGCAAAGTTTTTCTGAAGATAAGCTTATATACAAGTTCCAACGAAACACTGTTGGGCCGCGGCCTACCGAGTATAACACCTGCCCGGTGGAAGATCTTCCCTTAAGAGGTACACACCACCAAATACTTCCAAACTTTTAATACATAAAACAAAATACCACGCGTACGAAGTCGCGAGCAACAGCTAGTATTTTTATAAGATAAATGTTTGACAAAAATACAAATCTTATAAATCTTGATAAATGGCCAGCAATAATAACAAACAAGTTTAATGTTAATCTAATATAATACACTTTCCTCTCTGATTGTACAAATGTTTCTCACTTTCGTCTTGAGAAAACTTAGTGATGTCATACAATGGTCCCTTCCAGCCCTTAGGGACGGAATATTTATGGGAATCAAATAATAGGGGCTAGCCTTATACTGACCTTTTTCATGAATTTGGCCCTTGCCAGTGGCGTAGCGTAGGTCTCTGTCGCCCTGGGCGGGGTCAAAATTTGCCGCACTTTTGACGTCAAAAAAAAAATAATGTTGGCAATTTGTCACCTTTCTGTGGTCATACCATAATATTATAAAGCTGAAGAGTTTGTTTGATTGTTAGTTTGTTTGATCGCGCTTATCTCAGGAACTACTGGTTCGAATTAAAAAGTTATTTTTGTGTTGGATAGTCCATTTTTTTAAGGAAGCCTATAAGCTACTTCATATTTTGATATTCCCACGGGATCAGGACTTACAAGGGGGAAACCGCGGGGGGCAGCTATAAAATTAATAATTTTGGTAATTTGCCGCTCTTTTGACGTCATAAAATAATAATGTTAATGAAACAAAAACGTAACGATGTAAAGAAATAAGCGAAAAATATTTTTTTCAAACCACCTGGAAAAAAATATTGTCTGACCTACCATCAGTGACCGCACAAATTATTTTTTCCAATTTGCCGCCCTCCTAATGGTGGCGCCCAGGGTGGTCTGCCCCTCCGCCCCCTCCCCCTCGCTACGCTACTGTTACCGACCTTTTTCATGAATTGGGCCCTCGCCACACTAGCCGGGCCTAACTTGCTTAGCAAATGCGTATTGAGATTGTGTTTAATTTACTTCAGTGTACTCTCTTGTTTTCAGTTTATAACGACCTTTGACGACCTCAGAAGGTCGATTCCCTCCGGAGAACAAATATTTATATTATAATCTACCTAGAGATATTTGTTTGAGTAAAAGTAATTTATCCGTTATCTGTTATCTGACAATTTTGGCAAATATGACACAAGTCTATAATTGCTTAGTTTTAGCATACCTCTTAGCGGAAAGCCGGTGGTAGGTAAAAATCCTGGTTGCGGAATATTAGAGAGTGGACAGGGATAGCGAGTGCCGCACAACTTTTTAGCCTCGCGAGGGCTCGGATCAAATATTCTGAGCTGACTGCCAACCTTCACTAGTTGGAGAGGTACCCTGAGAAGAAGAAGAAGCATACCTCTATGGTATTAGCCTATTTGGCACTATGTCCAATGTCATAAATTAAAAAAAAAGAACGAAGTTTCTTTCGATTAATGAGTGTAGGAATTGTAATAAAATCAAACAGTGTCGTTACAACTTTTGGTCTTAATTTTTTCCGTCTAGCCCCTTTTCGCAAGGAACTTCGTTCTAAAAACTATCTATTCTTTGAAGGTGGTGAGACGATAACTTGACGATATAGACAAATTCGAGATTGATAGACAATCCGTTGCACAAGACCATGAACTATGGAAGTGGAGTCGAGAGACTTTTGCCCTGCAGGGGGATACCACAGGCTCTAAATAATAATCTATACATATAAAATGCTTTATCCTAAACAACTGACTGACTGACGGATCAACGCACAGCCTAAACCGCTGATCGTAGAGACTTGAAACTTAGAGGGAGTGTTCTTTATATGACGTAGGCATCCGATAAGAAAGAAAGGGCAAAGTTTGTATGGGACAACGTGATTCGTTGGTCCAATCTATTTAAAATTTTGCATAAACATTCTTTCACAGAATTGATGGATCATGTTTTGTATTTTATTGAAATTCATAGGGGGGATTTGCTTCGACTCGAACTCCTTAGTGATTTTGATTTAAATTAAGTAAGTACATTTTATTTTGACACATGTTCGAAAGTTAATCCAATTTTAAGTCAACAAAAAAATACTATTTGATCTATTTTCGACTCCTACGCGGACGACATATAAAATGCTTTGTCCTGAATTACTGACTGACGGATCAACGCACAGCCTGATCGTAGAGATCTGAAACTTGGAGGGTGTGTTCTTTGTATGACGTAGGCATCCTATAAGTTAGGATTTTTCTAGGTCAAATCAAATCAACTTTAAATATGTATGGACTACGTGATTTCTTGGCTTAATCTACTTAAAATGTTTCATAAACATTCTTTCAACTTCTACGTAGACAAATCGCGAGCTAGTATGCAATATACTTAATATCTTAATATAATATCTATTTTTAAATGTATTTAACTTTATTTTATAACTGTGTAGTTGAAAGAGTTACCAACAAAAAAACTTAATTTTTCAAAACTTTTTTTTTTCAAACAAAGTCAACGAACTAGCTTTATCACACACAATGCCCACCAACTAAAAGTTACAAAGGAGATTTCATTAAATTTTATAAAATTAAAATCTAGTTTACAAAAATTGTTAACAAAATTAAAGTGAAAAATGCTTGTGCAATCGTGACGAGTTTCTAATGAAGCGCGGTCTTAGTTGCGGAGTTTTCAACGAAAAATACGAGAGTTGCCAAAGAGAAAAAAATAAAACCCGACGATGTAATCTCAGTGTGGCCACTTTATTAAAAACGTTATTTAAGGCTCGCACGTTTTTCTACGCCAAAGTCAGTGGGATAAAGGAAAGCCATTTATTTTTTATTGAACCAAAAATACCTATACAAAAACTTAACCAACCTACTTGGAAATGTAGAATTGCAGTACTGGCCAAAAAGCAGACACAGTTTTATCCTGAATTTTTCATTTAAAAATGGAACGCTTTATTGGACTTCACTTTGATCTGTCACTTCCTAGTTATTGCTGAGTTCGAATTTTAAAAATGGGCTTTGCAAACAGATTTCTTTATTCCAAACACTGAGCGACTTCAAATAAAGAAAATATGGAAATTAAATACGTTCGATGTATGTAAAGATTTACAATGCCAAAAATCACAGTAGAAAAAATAAACACATTTTCTGTATATAGTGTTACCGCCAATTTTTATAACGAAATAATACAAGTTTCCAGCCAGACACAGTCGCCAGAGAGAAAGTAATAAAAATCATTCGTTCAGCAATCGATTGTTGTTCAATAGGCCGAATGATAACAACACTACAACTAATCGCAACTTTTAGTTAGTTTCGCTAACTTTTACAAATCGCTCCTGTTTTTCTGCTTTATTTTTGATTAGGTGAATCTATGCGTTTTATTATTTGGATAAGTACCTTCTTACCTTGTTAATGAAGATTATTAAATCTGAACTAATATTATAAAGAGGAAAGATTTTTAAGCTATTGCATAGCTTTTATCGCGGGCATTGAGCGTCGACCAAATCAAGAAATTCCGCAACGAAAATAAAACCTGCAATAGGTTTACCGCGGCAGTCCTCAAGTGCCACACGTTTTTTGTTTGTAACGAATGGGGTTCGAAGTTACTCGATCGAATTTTACGAAACAATTGGGTTAAAGTGGGGGGGGGGGGGTTAAGCAAGTAATTGCGACTATTGGGAAAGGAATACATTGATTATTTGGAAGAGCATAAGCAAATTTTTATTTCGACATTCCCACGGAATCAGGAATTACTCGGATAAAACCGTGAGGCACCGCTAGTTATTAATATTGTATTATTGATTGGTTCTGTTATTAGGTATCCGGCAATAGGTTTTACTTTAATTAACTTTTTAGGGTTCCGTACACAAAGTGTAACAACGATACCCTATTACTAAGATTTCACTGTCTGTCCGTCTGTCTGTCTGTCACCAGACTTTATCTCATTGAACAGTGATAGGTAGACCGTTGAAATTTTCACTGATGATGTATTTCTGTTGCCGCTCACATACAACATGGTACGGAAACGGAACACATCCTAACTTAATTTTTAAGACGCTTCAAAGTGATGTACTGCACTGCATTCAATTTGAATATGAATTTAACCCTTCGTGCGCCAGTACGACTCGCACTTGGCCGGTTTTTTTAAACCCTGTAATAAAGAGGTACAAACACAGACACACACGACCCAAGTAATTTACTTTTCACGCTTAGGTAGGTAAACTTTTACTTAAAATAAAACATTATAGGTACAATTAACGGTCAAAAGTACACTGCCACAGTAACATTTACAATCCTGTGCAGCACTATTTGACAATTATAATAACGTAACCTTTGGATCGAACCCACGTCGTCGGTTGGTCAACTAAAGACATAGCTAACATGAAAATAATAATCACACTGAGTACTTTTTATTCAAGTATTAATGTTTGTGTGCAACGTCTATTAGAAGAAGTTCGTAAGTACAATACTTGTGTAGGGGAACCTCACGGAATTCATCAAATTAAACAATAAATATGATTTTACAAACAGATATTATTCCAATCCATCAATTACTAGCCAATTATACACAAAATAATAATATATTCAATTTACAAACCTTCCACAATCTTGGCAAATCGTTCTCTAAAAGTAGACAGACGGTACAGCTATCAAATAAAAATATATAATCGAATAGAGGATTTACTCAGCATCTTAAGGTTCTGTTACACTTGTTTATAGTATTATTGTAGAAAACTGATAGTGTACTTATGACGCATACTGTACATATTCGATTTAGTAATCTTGCAATAAGTGAGGTGATAAAGGTCACCTTCAACATCTTAATCTGAACTATCACTCGAACCTACTCTACTGAAACAAATGATCATTAATTATTACGCTTTATCGAACAGATATTACACATTACTGTTTATTGCTCATACATTTATGTATATACTTAACTTTATTTCAATCTAAATGACTATAAAATTTGACGTCCATAGGTCCCCGTTTATTTTTTTTTATCACAGTTGCTCATAAAGTGGATCTTATTCAACGGCTTTTAGGCTCATAATCCAACATATTATGCACGCGTGCGTTTTACATTGCCAACCTAGTGCTGTAAAGTTATCCCGATAGGTTAAATACGTATCTTACTGCTAATTACATACTGTTTTGATGAATAAAAAAGGTAGGTACCAAAGAGTTTTTAAGCTAGCAAAAATGGTTGTCTCTAAAGTCGGTTTACGAACGAAAATTTTACGTGATAATGACTTAGAAAACGATTAAAAATTGAGTTGTTTATTTTTTGTTTTTTCTTTACTTAAATATATTGTTTTTCCGTACCATTGTATTTTGTTCTTAACCCCCGACGCAAAAACAAATAGAAAAAACCCTAAAAAATATTGTATGTCAGACTTTAGCCTGGCGTTTTCGGAGCATAATTAACAAAAAATATTGCCTTAAAAAATGTAAACAGACTTATCACAAATATTTTGTTAATTATTATTTTGTTTTCTTTTCAAGTCTTTTCTTTTATTCGCAACTGTGATAAAAAAACGTCGTACGATATACGTGTGGAATTGATATTTGCATCTTGGCTTCTTTAACACGCTCGCTGACGCTCGCGCGTCATAATTTATGACGCGCGAGCGGTAGCGAGCGAGCGGTTGATCTTTGCATAGAGGCGGTTTATGACTCATAAACCGCCTCTATGCAAAGATCAATTTACCACACTTATATCGTAATATACTATTGTGGGTTTTGAGTCACGAGCGTGTAGGTCTTTTCAGGTCTTGAGACATATCTGAAACTGTTAGTAGCTCTAACAGTTTCAGATCTGTCTCAAAGACCTGTCAAGTCCGTTTCCCCATATTCTCTCTAAAGCAATCTACTACTTACTTGTACTTGTATACGGGTTGTTTTCCGCAATTAAACCCTTTTAAATTGGGTCTTTTTCCGTGAGGATGGAGTAGGCTTCCCTACGCCCAGCACGTACTACCCTCTCAACTTAGTCAACCATGTCCAGAGGAAAGAACTTGTAAATACTGGAGCCAACTAAGCCATGGATTTCATCGCGATGTTTTCCTTCACTTCACATTTAAACTTAATATTATAAAAATAAAGATTTATTTGTATTTCTTTTTGTTTGTAACGAATAGGCTCCGAAACTACTGAACCGAATTTGATGAAACTTGGCATGAGGACACATTGATTTATTAAAAGAAGACTACTTTTTATCCCGATATGCCCACGGGATCGAAAGTAACGCAGGTGAAACCGTGGAGTCAATTGTAATCACTAATAAACGATTCTAATTCTATTTTACTTATTTATAGTTTTTCTCGGCTACCAATTTGGCGGTCAACAAAATGTTTTTTTATAAAGTCACCTAAAAATTCTGTTCTAGCTGAAATATACGATTCGCCAATCCAACCATCAAAACTCATGAATTATTAAATTCTCACGCCACATAAAACCAAGATTTATTTATTTTAATTTCATTCCGTTGAAACCGATTGAGTGAACGCAATTTTGGATAACGTAATATTCTTGTGGAATAGAAAAAGCTCCCTTCTTTCTGATAAATCAAAAACGAAATGCAATAAACATGGTATAATGGTATGGTCAGGGATCGAGGGCGCTAACATATGATTATTAGAATAAATGTGTACGCCCTCTATATTGGAGGCATAATATCAATTCGGCATTTCGTGCCGTATGCAAAGAGGTAGTAATAATTAGTAATTCGTATAGATATATATCTTTAGATACGTTCTATTTTTATATTTGTGATGGTTGATATTGTCTCTTTTCTATTGTAATTTAAATCAATCTCTTTTCCCACATTATACTCCAATCAAAAAGGTCAAATTTTAGAAGTAAGGTTACTATAATTCGCAAAGTTGATATTTTCTCTTTTCTATTGTAATTTAAATCAATCTCTTTTCCCACATTATACTCCAATCAAAAAGGTCAAATTTTAGAAGTAAGGTTACTATAATTCGCAAAGTTGATATTTTCTCTTTTCTATTGTAATTTAAATCAATCTCTTTTCCCACATTATACTCTAATCAAAGAGGTCAAATTTTAGAAGTAAGGTTACTATAATTCGCAAGATTGATATTTTTTCTTTTCTATTGTAATTTAAATCAAGCTCTTTTCCCACTATATACTCCAGTCAAAAAGGTCAAATTTTAGAAGTAAGGTTACTATAATTCGCAATGTTGATATTTTCTCTTTTCTATTGTAATTTAAATCAATCTCTTCTCCCACTATATACTCCAGTCAAAAAGGTCAAATTTTAGAAGTAAGGTTACTATAATTCGCAGGGAACTGAACATTTGTACGAATGTTCGGAACACTACTATAAATGAAATATGAAGACACTTGCTAAAAAAGTAATACGCGGTCAATATTGTTTTTTTTTGCGTTTTTCAGCCAAACGGTAAGTTTTATCATAAAGATATGTTAGACACGATTATATATCATGTAAGTATCTATAAAATATTGTCTACATTTTTTCTTCAAAGAGTCACCGATTCTGAGATATAATCTATACATATAAAATGCTTTGTCCTGAACTACTGACTGACTGACTGACGGATCAACGCACAGCCTAAACCGCTCATCGTAGAGACCTGAAACTTGGATGGTGTGTTCTTTGTGTGACGTAGGCATCGGATAAGAAAGGATTTTCCGAAATTCTACCCCTAAAGGGGTAAAAAGGGGGGCAAAGTTTTTATGGGACCACGCGATACCTTGGTCCATTTTCAACTAATACGCGAACGAAGTCGCGGGCAAAAGCTAGTGGTTCAATAAGTCTGTTTTTTATTCGGCGCCGTGACGTAAATTTTTTTGTATTTGTGGATGTGTATTTGTTGCGTGCCGGACAGTTATGATCGGTAGCCAGAGCGGTCCTATATATAAGCGCAGACCCTAATTCACATTGCTACCCCAATCACATTATTATTCGTATAAATTCATAATTTCAGTATTACCATTAGTCACGTCATGGACGTGTTTGTTTATCGACTTGACAATAACAATACAAGTATATTATTGAGTTTGAATCCCTGAGGATTTCTGGTTATTAGAGAACAGATATCGTACAACGGAAGCGAAATTGAAGGTTCGTTATTTGTCTTATATGAGGGGACTTTACTGTGGAAAAATATCGTATTATTTTGACGTGATAACGTCTAGTAAATTGATGAACACCTGCATTCACAAAAAAGTGTCACGGTAATATTGTGTGACGTCATGCGTACGGCGTGGTAACTTAGAAAACAGAGTATTTAATACCAATATAATATCGCTCATCTGGGCTTGTGTTATGATGTGACGAGTGACGAATAGAATACTTATATAAAGGAAAAAATCTAAAAGGAAAAAAATTAAATGAAAATAAAAAAATGAAAAAATTTAAAAAAGTAGAAAAAAAAATTCCTTGTGAGGTTATCACGTAAAGTTATCTTCCGTAAACCGACTTCTCAGACAACCATTTTTTATTTATTTATTATATTATATATTAATATATATTATTGTACTTATCTCTACTCAAAGTGGTTTTATTGTTATAATAATTATTAGTGTAAAATGAAGTTTTACTTAATTATTGCTATTATATTTTATTAAGTTTTTTGATTTTATTTTGAAGTCACTTTTGAAGCCATATTCACAAGACGATATGTTTATAACTTCAGTGAAAATATGTTGTTATTAATTGGAACGAAGTTCCTTATCGCGCGTTGCGAAAGGGGGCTAGACGGAAAAAATTATGACCAAAAGTTGTAACGACACTTTTTGATTTTATTACAATTCCTTCACTAATTAATCGAAAGAAACTTCGTTCCATCCGGGTGTCCCTTAACACCTCTGAAGTTCTTTATTTTACAATTTTAGGTTTATAACAGACCCAAAATAACCATTGTTGCAAAGGTAGGCAATTTTCGATCGCGCGATAGGTGTTCATTGAAATAGCAACAGGAAGGTTTATCGTTTGTTGAAAACCCGTCGCATATACCGGAGGCTGTAAAAATCTTTACGACAAATAAAACTAGGGTGGTGTTAGGGTTAAGTGTGATTAGGGTGTTGTCAGAAGAAATAGCTCGCGTCTGATCGACACCTACACTTTATTGATGTTTTTGTACCTATTCTTTAGTTAAGATCTTGTTAATTCTTTGCGTTTAATCTTCTATCTTCTTCTACATCTACACTTTTAAAGGAAGAAAGAAAAAGGTTTGTATATGGAAACAATAAAAAAAAGGTTGTCTGTAAAGTTGGTTTACGGACGATAATTTTACGTGACAACGTCATAAGAAACGATGAAAATTTTGTTTTCCTTTTTTTTTGTTTTCCTTTATTTTTTTCCTATATATAAGTTTTCTATTTGTCACTCGTCACACCATAACACAAGCCCAAATGAGCGATATTATTATTAAAGTAGCTGTCACGGCAAACGTTGTTTTGCCGGGTTTCAATTTGACAGCAAATCCCCATTAACAAAATGATCCGCCATTTATCGAATTCATTTGTTACAAAAAATGTGATAAATTAAGAACCGCTCGACCGATTTTGTGCAAACTTCACATAAACCATCTACTAAATAATCCGAACAAAGCTTAAACATGGTTTAGATAGGTGAGCCCGTTCTTGAGTTATAAAATTACAACGAAAAGTGGCATTGTTTTTTATAGATATAGATAGAAGATAGAAGATAGAAGATAGAAGAGAGAAGAGAGAAGAGAAGAGTTTACCATGACGCATGACGTCACCCAATATTATTACCGTGACACTTTTGTGTGAATATAGATGTTCCACCAATTTATTAGACGTTAATACGTCAAATAATCGAGATGACATAGTCCTAAAACAAAAGCGTAATGCATTTAAAGTGTAACCTAAAATTAAACTATATTTCAATAATTACCAATGTTGATATACTTTAACCACTTTAACATTTTGGCAGTTGGTTAAACATGTTTAAAGTTTTAAGCATTTAAATGTTTTGTTATTGTCAACCTTAGGGTCTTGAAAACAGAAAATAAAAAAATATAGTTCGTTTTCTGTCTTTCCTTTAGGTATGCAATTAAAAAATAATGGCTCTATTAAAATATGGCGTATCACTAATGGATAACTCTATTTTCTAGAAAGGTCGTTATAGATATTTAACTTTCATCACCTCCACCACTGAAATCATGTTGATTGGTGTAATTTATTACATAAAAATATACGCGCGAAATGAACGCGCGGGAGGGCGCCCACGCGATGGCCTGATCAAGTCAAGGCTGCAGTGGGAGGTTCTTTGAACGAATGTAGCAGGATGACTTCCAGCAGGGAGAGATGGCGAGCAGTCTACCCCCTCCACTACATGATGATCACGACCGCTCTGTCAAGAGTGTAACGAAAAAGAAGAGAGGGAAATTTAAGTAATCAGCGACAAATTATTCGAGAGTTTCGGGATGTGCTTTGTGCTTGTTTCCGCATTTTCTCACTGGAAGGCGTCATTGTGCTAGTACTTATTTAATTAATCTCTCGTGATGAAACCCGCGGCTTAGTTGACTCTAGAAGTATTGACAAGTTCTCTCCTCTGGATATGGTCGACTAAGCTGAGAGGGTAGTAGGTGCTGGGCAAGCCTATTCCATCTTCACGCAAAAAGGCCCCAATTAAAAAGGGTCTAATTGCGGTATACAAGTACAAGTAAATCTATGGTAGCCATTCTTATTAACACATTCCTCTCCCTCTCTTCTTTCTCAATTTTGAACTTATGGTTTTAATTGCGAAAGGTTATCCAGTCTGTCTGTTCAATGATGCAGAACGACAGAAAAAAGTCTGGTATGCATAAGAAATTGTGACATTATTCTACTAAAATCATAAGTTTGTATGGATTTTTGTGTATTTAATGAGGAAAAAAACGACTATTAAACAACCTAAACCAATTTCAACAACCAATTTCGATGAAAATTGATATTATAGCTAAATTAGTTTATTGTCCGTGTTCCGATCGCGGAGTTCTACTGATCGATCGAATAGGCATTTTTTTGGGATTCTTAGAATGATGCAAAGTATGCTATTGTGTAACTTTGTACAAATTACTTTATTTTACTTTGTTTATACCGTGTTCTATGTTCCTTACTGTGTTGTACAAATAAAGTATCTCTCTATATATATGCTAATTTCTATCCCCGAATTTTGTGTGTGCTTCATCTTAGATTGCATCGTCACCTACCATTTGGTGAGATAGTAATCAAAGGCTGACCTGTTTAATATAAATTTAAAAAAACCTGGAGAGGTGTCAATAGACACCCGGATGGAACAAAGTTTCTTTCGATTAATTTGTGAAGGAATTGTAATATTTTTTTTAAGTTATAATAATATTGTTTTCATTATTTACAAATATAATGTAATATAAACTTAATCAGTAGGCTCAATTTTAGTAAACTGCCTTGCTTTCTATGAGAGAGATAGAGAGAGACAGACAGAGAAACACGCGCACCCCGCACGGCTTACAACTATAGCAAAAAGTGTTGCTACAACTTTTGGTCTTAATTTTTTCCGTCTAGCCCCTTTCGCAACGCGCGATAAAGTATGCTTCTGTTTATTGCCCGGAACTTAAGCGAGCAAAACCGAAGGTTACATCTAATACTGACTAAATCCGTTCTGTCGTGTAATAAAATAAAGTTGTACGAGCATCAGTCAGCCAGTTTCGTCTCGTTTATAGTGTGTCTAATTTCTGTTGTGTAGTCAAACAACCCTTGTAACGTTGTTATGGACTTGTTTACTATTGTTGACCGTTTTTCGTGCTATTTATTAGATAGTTCGACGCTATGTTTCGACCCAAACATTTTGTGGACACGCAAGTTTACTACGCATACACAATGTATAAGACGAAATAAACATACTCGCTGGTAAGGCTAGAGTCCTTATCAGCTACTTCTCTTGTAGAATTTCGAATAGAATTTCTCTTTAAATAAATAAATAAATATTGCAGCACATTCCACACATCGCCATCTAGCCCCAAGCTAAGTAACTAGACTTGTGTTATGGGTGCTAGACAACGGATATACTTACTTTTATACTTTTCTTTTCTAAATATATAATTATAATGCATAGACACAACCAGACCATAGATCAATATCTAAGCATAAATTCTTGCCTGAGGCGGGAATCGAATCCGCAACCCTGTTTTTGGCAGTCCGGCATGATGACCATTGTGCCAACTGGGTCGTCAAAATGTACTATAAATGGGATTTAATGTATATTCTTTATTCATCTGTTTGTATATGGGTTTTCTTGTCTGAAATAAAAATAAATTTATTTATTTTTGTATTATGTCTATGTTCCAAATAGATGCATTTTTAATCCAAATCCAAAATCCAAAAGTGAAGAGCTCATCAAAACCAGAGGTTGTCCTTGGTTGTATTGAATTTTGCGGACAGCAATGATCGCAGGTTTGGTGTCCATATCATAAATTGCTATTTTACTTGTAAAGGGCATCTACGTATTAGCTCCGCATACGCCTTCCAAAGGCCCGGCCTTCATACCCCCTTAAGATGAGAAATTATATAAATAATATTGCATGATATTTCACTCAGCGTCATCTAGCCTCAAGCTAAGCAATTAGGCTTGTGTTATAGTGGCTAGAAAACAGATAGAATACAAAATACAATTTATACTTATTTTCGTCAGTACACTGTAAAATTCTACTAAGTCAAAAAGAAAAAAAAAAACATTGTTGTGACGGTGACAAATGATTCTGCTAACTTTGAAAACTTGAAAACATAACACGACGAAGGTAAAATAATTTACGGCTTACTAACAACACACAATAATCATCTGCGACAAAAATACTGGTTAGGTGAAGAAAGGGCCATTTTTATGTACAGTCACATATACAGTTTATGTATCCAGGCAGATTTAGAAACTTGAATAATATTCTTTTCGCTTCTACAATAGTTTTCAAACTTCATTATTGTTGGGATTATTTGGGAAGAGTATGCAGCAGTGGAAATAAAAGCTAACATTTCACGTAGACAGCCATATATATTGTAATGAAATTCTAAAGGTGAAAAAACATCAATCACCAAACCAGCCTGTGAGATAAGACCATGAAGGTGATACATGTAAATATTTATTTCAACAATTATAGTTTACGTCATGTTAGAGATTTCTTGCAAAATAACCAACCATTACTAAACCATTATTGAAAAAAAAAATGTAACTAGGTACCATATTAGTGACACCTTAGAACCAACCAGTTTTTTACTCTACTGACTGACAGGTTTTTGATTATAAAATACAAATATATTTATTAATTAACTAATTTATTTGAAGTGTAACCTGAAACCGAGAATAAAACAGATTCGCGAGGCGATGCCCTTGATATTCTGATCCGCGAAAATTTACAGTTGAACAATTATATCGAAAAGACTGGATAGAATAGAAATATTAAACATTATTTTTTATAAAAAACATACCACAAAAATATTCACAATTACTCCATATTCCACCATCTTCCACCATGGTTTGCTAACTCACGTAAACCTTATTTTCATAGAAATAAGGTTGACTTTATTCGTCTTTGTCTCAGTTCGATGTATAAAGTAACGACCATTTTGAATGAAAAGACAGTCTAGATACTTCGTTCGGGCGCGTGAAATCGTAAATGTGTCCTTAATTACTGTGCATTGTGATCATGTTACATCGCTACAGATTTTTGTAGTTTGTCGCATGTAGCTTCATTGTGCACTAGCATTCAGGTAATACCACGGGATGCTGTTCCCATGTCTATGTCCCGTAAATCTTTATATCTAAGTTAATGCTGTTTGTTGTACTTTATGTCATTGCTGATTACCCCGACAGATGGTGTTTTAGCTCCGTGTTTTGAAATTAGTGAGGTTTCCCCGCCGTACCGTGTTTTATTTGTAGGTACAAATATTTTATGATTTAAAAGTTAATGTAATGGGAAAATGTCTGAAGCAAATATTCAGTCGGTTAAAAATTGGATTAATTCTGATTTATACTGTTTTTATTATTGACCTTTACATATATATTCTAGATACAGCGACAGCAACTTTGATCCTTGCTTAATATATGTATTAGAATAGATTTTGCCCGCGACTTCGTCCGCGTAGAAGTCGAAAATGGACCGAGTAATCACTTTGTCCCATACAAACTTTGCCCCCTTTTTTACCCTCTTAAGGGTAGAATTTCGGAAAATGCTTTCTTATCGGATGCCTACGTCACACAAAGAACACACCCTCCAAGTTTCAGGTCTATACGATCAGCGGTTTAGGCTGTGCGTTGATCCGTCAGTCACTCAGAACAAAGCATTTTATATGTATAAATGTAGGCTTGCCAGAACTTATACCACCCTCTCAACTTAGTCGCATGTCAATATATCTTAAGGATATAACTAGTCAATATATCTGGAGCTAACCAAGTCCCGGGTTTCATCACGATGTTTTTATGCACCGTAAGAGCAATGCAAAATAGGGCACAAAATTATTTTGAGTCGTTTCTAGATTATAGGTTCTACTTTAGAAAATGTGTTCGGTATATATTTTTTATCAATATAATTATTTTTTTCCTTTACTTAGAACTTCACTACATAGTATAAAACAAAGTCGCTTTCTCTGTCCCTATGTCCCTTTGTATGCTTAAATCTTTGAAACTACGCAACGGATTTTGATGCGTTTTTTTTAATAGATAGAGTGATTCAAGAGGAAGGTTTATATGTATAATACATGCATAATATAGCCGTGCGAAGCCGGAGCGGGTCGCTAGTAGAATATAAAATTCGTAGGATTTCCATTTTACACAACTAAATCAACCAACTTATTTGTGCCGAATTGAACTCAACAAATGAAGGATTTTTTTCCTAATTGATCAACACCGACCAACTGGTTGTGCGGAATGTAACTAATGAAGGGATTTTTCAACCGACTTAAAATAGAAGGAGGTAGAAGAAAATTCGACTGTATGTTTTTTTGTTTTCCAAACAAATCAACAAGTTGAGCAGAAAAAAAACAAAAGACGACGCACTTCATTAATCACTACATCTAATATTTCCTTCTTTAATTCTTGTCCATCCAAAGGTTGCCTGGAAGATATCGCTTTTAGCGATAAGGCCGCCCATTGTGCCATATTGTTAGGTTTAATATTGTTTTTGTAACAGGAGTTTATGTTAGAATAAAGGTTTAATGTGGTATAAGAAAGAGTTTTGACGACCCAGTTGGCACAATGGTCACCATGCTGGACTGCCAAACACAGGGTTGCGGGTTCGATTCCCACCTCAGGCAAGAATTTATGCTTAGATATTGGTCTGTGGTCTGGTTATTTCTATGTATTATAAGTATATATTTACAAAAGAAAAGTATATAAGTAGCACATCCGTTGTCTAGCACCCATAACACAAGTGTAGTTACATAGCTTGGGGCTAGATGGCGATGTGTGGAATGTCCAACAATATTTAAAAAAAAAAGTTTATTTATCTATCTATTTTCCAAAAATTCGTAATAAAAATAAATAAAAAAAGAAAATTTCGAAAAACTGATATAATAAACGTATTCGCGATCACAGTGCTTTTGTTTTCCCAATCGGTCCCAGAAAAACAACGCTGTTATAGTGCCACGGCGACCTTTTATCTAGAATTTTTGCAGCGGCACATCCCCTACCACTGTTTAAAGTCACGACGATCACAGGTCACGTCCGCAGGAGTTAACAACCACAACCCTGCAAGTATCCCCTGGGTGGTGCTAAACGAGCTCAAAAATAAAAATCGTATGATTTTTTACCGATAAAAGTATAATTCGATTAAATAAATCTGTAAAAATTTAGGTAGGTAAGTAAATTGGCGGTGATCCTACTAATATTATAAATGTTAAAGTTTGTGTGTGTGTATGTTTGTTACTCCTTAAAGCAAAAACTACTGGACGGATTACAATGAAACTCGGTATATAGGTAGCTGGAGACCTAGATTAACACATAGGCTACTTTATCCCGATATTCCCACGGGATCGGGACTTACGCGGATGAAACCGCGGGGTGCAGCTAGTAGGTATTCTATAAAACTGAGTGTTACTTTCAGAATTAGTGTCAGAGGAAATTGGTCAAAAGGCCTAAAAGGTTTTAGTCAAAATTATCAGGTTACAAAGGGTGCTACGAGCTGTTTTCCGCAACTGGACCTCTTTAATTCGGTCCTTTTTGCATGAGGATGAAGTTGGCTTGCCCATCACCTATACTACCCTCTCAGCTTAGTCGACCGTGTTTAGAGGGAAGAACTTGTCAATACATCTTAGACACTACTATGCCGCAAGTTTCATCACGATGTTTTCCTTCATCGTAAAAGCAATGTCAATCGACGCACATGAATTTATCTATCGTAAGAAAAATCCAGTGATCGCGGCCGCGGCCGGTCGGGATTTAAAGTCTTAATAATTTTTTTTATTCATTTTTGTTTGTTTCAATGTTTTAAAAACTAAGGTAGGATGTGTGCCTTCAGAACACGCTCACCAATGAGAAGAAGGCACAAGAAACTCATGGGGTTTTTTTATGTGATCACGCTCACAAAGGTCAATATTATAAATATTTGAAAGTATTATTTGAAATAGATCAACTATACAACTTTGGAATAAACGTCGAGGTATCACTAAGCGAACACCGCTCTGGTAAAAATAAAGGTAAAGGATACCTTTAACTCGTTCTTGCGGCTTTGATCTCGAAAATACTATTTGAATCGAGAACAAATAGTAGCGCATATTTTCGTAGCGTCCTATTTAAAGTGCAAAGCCGGCAATCGCCACAGATGCAAATATAGGAAAAACTGGAGAACAAAAACGCTTCCATCGATGGAATTGTATTATGTTTTACAAACAATATAATTTTACATTTAGTTGCGTAGGTACAGAATGCTCATAAGTACACTATCAGTTTGCTACAATAATATTATAAACAAGTATTGGACTTACGACCTTCTTCTAAGACGTTACACATAAACATAGGACGGGTCGGAAAAGTTTATATGCAGCTGCAGTCTTCCTACCTTCACTCCCTTGAATGCCGATTTGGAGGTCTTTTAGTAATGAGCGTATAGATATCTTCTAGGAAAGCGTGCTACATCTTAGACCGCATCGTTACTTGCCATCGTGTGAGGTAGTGGTCAAACGATGACCTATTTATTATTAAAAATCTTAAGCTATTGTATAGATTTTGTCGCGGGCTTTGAGCGCGGCGACCGAATTAAGAAATTCCGTAATGAAAATAAAACCTAACACCCCCCACTCTGTCTACCATGTAGCTTGGTTGAGCGTTTGCTTAACGTGTATGTAAATGGTACGACTGTACTAACTTTTTTTTTACTTATTTTTCTTTTATTATGGCTTCGCACGTGTGCATTTAGCCAGTGTCAAGTTATATTTTGCATCAAATTATGACCCGATTTTTCATAAATCGGGCCTAAAGTGTTTCAATACAGTCAAAGTCGTCATAGTCCGTCAAGTCAGGGGTTATAGTAAAGCGGTGGCAAGTTTACCATAACCTTAATAGGAGATTTGGAGGCAACGAGAAAACTGCATGTTTGACACTGATTTTTACTTTCACTACACTTGTGCACTTTCACAGAACTAAATTGAATAACATTCCACCAGAATTATACAATTCAACTCGGGTTACATCTAAGTTTCATGAAAATAAAACTGCAGCACGACATGTTGTTAACTCGTTCCCGCCAAAACTCCTTTTTTTTACTTATCTACACATTTGTAAATTCAAACTTCACAAAGTTTCAAATTCCAGATGGCGCCACTTACAAACGGTGAAATAATCGACAGTTGACAAAAGAAGATTCTAACCGAACTCGGCAATTTCCACAACAGAAGCATTTTCTTACAAAGAGGGGCTTCAGTTGAATCGCTATACACAGGTAGGTATGTAAGTATTCGGGCAAAAAGGTCGCGTTCATTTCATCCACATAAGTAGTTTCGTTCGACCTTCAACAAACAATAATATCAACAACACCAGGCATCTATTTCCCAAATACATTTCATGATATCACCCGTAGCTACCTGTACCCGTATGTATTCTACCATTCTCTATTGTTTGGTCGGTATCGGTTTTTCCATAACAGAAAATGGAAGGTTGTGGTGATATTTCATAAAAAAGGCCGAAAATAAATTATTTTTTTCTGCCGTAAGGGTCGAAAGTGAAGGCTTGTTTTATCAGGAATCGTCCATACGTAAAATAATTCTTTTCTCACACTTGTAATCCAATAGCAGTGACGTTGAGGTTTTGGGGCAAAATAATCGGTTGATACCACCGATATTGGGTACAACATTTTTCAGGAAAAGTTTTCATTAAATTCCTATCCAAATGTACTATATTTATTCTAATCCCAACATTATAAATGTGAAAGTTTGTGTATTAGTATGTTTATTACTTCTTTACGCAAAAACTACTTGCAACTCATTGTGACGAATGCAGATAGCTGGAGACCTTATTTATTTATTTATTTATTTATTTATAAATTTCTTTATTGACAATAAAATATAAAATTGTTACAAACAATACTTAATAAACTAAAGCTTGTTGTAAACATAGCATCAACTTTACTTTATCAGGCTGACAGCGCCTATAACAGTTTACAATCAAATATAATAATATTATCACGTATTAAAACAATGTAATTATTAACAAGTATATTAAAACATATTTTTATTTTCAATGCGAGATTTTTAGTATAAATCTTCGCTTTTTGCAATGTAAGAGGGCTGGAGACCTGGATTAACACGTAAGCTACTTTTAATCTCGATATTCCCATGGAATCTTAATCGGTTGAAACCGCGGGGCGCAGCTACTCCTCAATATATTAAAAACAAAAATATTAGCGTCTGCATAGGTATTGCGTGAAAATATTTTTTTTTCTTCTATTAATTATGGCTTCGCACGGCTTGTGCATTTAGCCAGTGTCAAGTTATATTTAGCATCAAATTATGACCCGATTTTTCATAAATCGGGCCTATAGTGTTTCAAAACAGTCAAAGTCGTCATAGTCCGTCAAGTCAGGGGCTATAGTAAAGCGGTGGCAAGTTTACCATAACCTTAATAGGAGATTAGGAGGCAACGAGAAAACTTCATGTTTGACACTGATTTTTACTTTCACTACACTTGTGCACCTTCACAGAACCAAATTGAATAACATTCCACCAGAATTATACAATTCAACTCGGGTTAAAACTAAGTTTCATGAAAATAAAACTGTAGCAAGACATGTTGTTAACTCGTTCCCGCCAAAACTCCGACAATATGTTGACACTTAGGTATAATGAAATCATTGACAACGCCCTGCTGGTCACCTATCCTAAAAGTGATTTGTTTGCGGACGAATGGAAGGACGTAATGTCGGTATGTTTGAGGTTTTGCAAGGGTTA
Organism: Idaea straminata; assembly: GCA_951213275.1. NCBI lineage: Eukaryota > Metazoa > Arthropoda > Insecta > Lepidoptera > Geometridae > Idaea > Idaea straminata. Next base: position 5,276,131 of record OX577862.1, read on the forward strand.
GGTATGATTTGTGGTCATTGGTTCGGGCTATTTTTGGCTTACATGTACCTAGCTGTCTGTTATAATGTAGACATCCTATAATAGTAGATTGTGTCACAAGGTATTAAAATTGTATTTTTAGGGCGAGGGCGTTATTTTGAATTCAGACCGGAGTGAAGGATTCTAGAGTAGAATCTCGACCGCAGCCTATTCATACAATTTGTGCAGTATTTGACGTTCGACCTCCTTGGTCGTCTCTGGCAATAGACATTACAAGTTTTATATTCCAAATTAAAAAATCATTATTACCCATTGTTTAGCGGGTTAAAATGGATTTCAGTACCACTTATTGGAGGGAACCTAAACGTACTTTAGGTGCACTTATATGCGAATAAAACGTCAGTTTGAATATATGGGATGAAGAAAGATTTTTAGAAATTCAAATACAACGCGGAGGAAGTCGATGGCAAAAGCTAATATTATATTATAGCAAAGCTTTCATGGACAAACTGGGGTCAGGCCTGACGGTGAGACGTTCATGTTAGCCTCTTAGATCTTAGAATCAAACTCATAAGTTCAAAACAACGTCAACAATAGTGCAAAAATATGACAGCCCAGCCCAAATAGATCACACGGCACGAAACGTGTTTTATCTTTACGAACACGTGAGCTCTTCCCGTCAACCCTTTGCAGACGAAGTTACTGTAAATTTGCTATGATTCTGTTTACTTAGGTTTCATGGTAAATTGTTTAAAATAGGTAAGTTACCCCAATATCCGATACGGTTTGTGGTGGTAAATGAAATTTGTATAAGCGTTTTGCGGTACGTCTATATAGTTTGTATTTGAAATCATCTCGATGTCAGATGAGTTGGTTGAGCCATAAGCAAGGAATATTAGTTATTTTTTATCACAATTGCTCATAAAGTGGATCTTATTCAACCGTTTTTAGGCTCATAATCCAACGTATTACACACGCGTGCGTTATGCATTACCTCGACGCCACTAGTGTGTAATAAATTATCCTGATAAGTTAAATTGGTATCTTACTGCTAATTACACATTAGGTAGATGAAACATTCTTAATTTATCTGGGTTATACTGTTTTGATGTTTAAAAAAGGTAGGTACCAAAGAGTTTCTAAGCTAGCAAAAATCTCGGCTTCTCAAACGCGCTCTTTCGCTCGCGCGTCGAAAACCGCCTCGATGAATTGATCAATTTACCACACTTGTATCGCAATGTACTATTTTATCACAGTTGCTCATAAAGTGGATCTTATTCAACCGCTTTTAGGCTCATAATCCAACATATTATGCACGCGTGCGTTTTACATTGCCAACCTAGTGCTATAAAGTTATCCCGATAAGTTAAATAGCTATTAGCTAGCAAAAATGGTTGTCTCTAAAGTCGGTTTACGAACGAAAATTTTACGTGATAATGACTTAGAAAACGATTAAAAATTGAGTTGTTAATTTTTTAGTTTTTTCTTTACTTAAATATATTGTTTTTCCGTACCATTGTATTTTGTTCTTAACCCCCGACGCAAAAACAAATAGAAAAAACCCTAAAAAATATTGTATGTCAGACGAGGCTGTATAGGTTAAAAGTCTTTAGCCTGGCCTTTCCGGAGCATAATTAACAAAAAAATATTGCCTTAAAAAATGTAAATACAGACTTATCACAAATATTTTGTTAATTATTATTTTGTTTTCTTTTCAAGTCTTTTCTTTTATTCGCAACTGTGATAAAAAACGTCGTACGATATACGTGTGGAATTGATCTTTGCATCTTGGCTCCTTAACACACTCGCTGCCGCTCGCGCGTCATAAACCGCCTCTATGCAAAGATCAATTTACCACACTTATATCGTAATGTACTATTATTAAATTTATGCTTTCGATACGGTAGGTCTATCGATACGTGTACTTTTTGATATAGTGAACATTTTGATAAAGTTCACATTGGGAGACCAAAAGTTTTTATATTAAGTTTGGATAAACTTAGAAATGACAAGGAGTTTTCATCTTTCAATAACACTTATTATTGTTGTTAACAGAATTTAACGACAATAATGTTAGACATGTTTGAGAAACGCTATATCATCACTATTGAGTGCACTCCATTGCACCCATGAGTATCTAGTGCCTTCTTCTCATTGGTAGGCACGTTCCGAAGGCTCACATCCTAACTTAATTTTTAAGACGTTTGGAGGTACGAGGTGGTGTGTACCTCCAAAGGGAAGATCTTCCACCGGGCAGGTGTTATACCCGGTAGGCCGCGGCCCCACGATGTTTCGTTGGAACTTGTATATGAGCTTATCTTCAGAAAAACTTCGCTTGCGCGATCTAGGATCTCCGATTGGCTTAAAAGCGCCATCTGTTGGTGGCGATGTGAAGTGTCGCCACAGACGCTTCCAAGTGATATAATGCTGTGATGAAGGAACTAGGAGGGCTTACTAACACTGTTATTGAGTTATGCTGTCATAACTCCTAATAAATTCAGATGTACTTACTTTAGGGTCATATTTTTTTCTTTTTGTAGGGTTTTTTTAATTTAATATTTTTTTGCTTCTTTTATGCTTTTTACGTTCATACTATTTTATTATTTTGTGTAGGGGTTTTTTAAATTTTTAATTTAATTTTTAATTTCATTCTTTTTGTAGGGAGGGACTTTTTAATTAGCTATTTGTAATGTGCATATCATGCCCTTTCATTTGATACCCCACTCGAGTATATCTACTAACATTTGGTTTTTAATCTTGACTTTTATCCCTCATAACTTTCAGACGGCTAAACCGATTTTAATCAAACATAGCTAAGAACACTCCCGACTGATTTACCTTTCAAGCAAAAAAACTAAATTAAAATCGGTTCATCCGTACGATACCACAGACACACCACACACACAGACACGTCAAACTTATAACACCCCGTCGTTTTTGCGTCAGGGGTAAAAATGATTTGATTTGAGCTACATAAATTCAGTAGAGCTAAAGTATTTAACTAATGGGCACTAAACACTAGCTTCATCTTCTCCCCAGTATCTGGTAGGCGGAGACCCTTCATCTAAATATGTATATTTCAGCAAAACAACGCACCAGTAACACATGGCTTACAATTTAACCGTCACCAAACAGATTATGTTGTCTGAAAAGTTAAAACTCAAAAACATGCGACACATCTGCTAAATAATTCATAAACATTCTCGTTTTAAAGCTAATATTAGAGATTTTACTCCAGTAAATATATTTTTTGGATGACTTTGCAACTTAGCAACTAGGCTTGTAATATGGCCATGCATAGGATATAATAGTTAGAGACTTAAAGAACTCTAGTTCTGTTCATTCAAAGGCGAACGTAGACTGCAGATCTTTTAATCGTCCGATGGCTCACTGTTATCTCGCATTTTTTTAGTTATCTATACATATAAAATGCTTTGTCTAGAATTACTGACTGACTGACGGATCAACGCACAGCCTAAACCGCTGAGAGTAGAGACCTGAAACTTGGAGTGTGTGTTCTTTGTATGACGTAGGCATCCGATAAGAAAGGATTTTCCGAAATAATATCCCTTAGGGGGTGAATAAGGGGGTCAAAGTTTGTTTGGGACACCGTGATTCCTTGATCCAATCTACTTTAAATTTTGCATAAACATTCTTTCGACTTCTACGCGGACGAAGTCGCGGGCAAAAGCTAGTAGACTATAGTTTGGCAAAGTCGTGCGCGACCGTCCTGCGGTATTTGCGGGGTGGCGGGGTCGAGGTAATAGCACGCGATACACACGAGAGAAGTGTGCCCGGATATATCTTGCGATATATTGAAACAATTTTTGACGTAATGTAAGATTAAATAAAAGGGTACTTAAAGTAGTTCCATTATTTATTAATTTATATTGTTGGTAGTGAAGATAAAGTAAAAAAAAATAATATATTTATTTACCAATACGAGTACAGATTATAGAAATATCTACGGCCCTCACACTAGACTAATGTCTGTATTGTAAAGTAAAGTATTTATTTCTGTTAGAGTATTTTACTATATACAAAAGAAGATTATAAGTGAATATCCATATCACTTCCATGTTCTGTCTCTGTTTAAACTTCTTCATTGTCGTCATCGTCGTCATCATCATCATCATCTTCATTCAGACGAAATACGAATCTAAAAAAAAACAACATTAATATAAAAAAGACATATTTTTTTACAATATTATGTTTAATTAAATTAAATCAATGTTGATTATAGATAGCCTGAGCAGATGGTGCTGGTGGTGAAGAGTCACGTCTGCCCAGTCAGCAAACCAATAATTGATTACATTAAAAATAAACAATAATGTACCTACCTGTCCAATGCATCGTTAATTACATAATGTGATTTATAATATTCGTCTTCACTTTTATGACATGGTCGTCACACTTTATAAACAACATTCTTAGTCGTTCGTGTCGCCAGACTCATCCTGAGATAGTTATCTCGTGTGCGTTGAACTCAAAGTGTCATAGGTTTGACAACACGTGTTGCCGCTTCGAGTGCGCGGCCCAGACTGTCATAAGATGACGTGCGTTGCACGCGTTACCCTGCCCCACTACACCACCCGCTACCCGCTGACATCTTCAGTACCTCGTCCCCGCCACCGTCTGTAACGCCGCAAGGACGGTTCGGCACGAAGTTGCCAAACTATATATATGTATATATATTTTGACGACCCAGTTGGCACAATGGTCACCATGCCGGACTAAGTAACTAGACTTGTGTCATGGAAGCTAGACAACGGATATACTACTTATATACTTTTCTTTTGTAAATATATACTTATAATACATAGAAACAACCAGACCACAGACAAATATATAAGCATAAATACTTGTCTGAGGCGGGAATCGAACCCGCAACCCTGTGTTTGGCAGTCCGGCATGGTGACCAATGAGCCAACTGGGTCGTCAATGTACAAGACTATCGGCCAATTTTAAGTTTCTAGTGTGCTGTCGCAGTTATAATTAAAAATTTCCTGAACCAAGCCACACTTCGAACTTAGTCATGAAATTACAACATCCTACTACAATAAAAAACACGTGGAAAATTTGAAAAACTCCTACGTGATTAAATTTCAAGCGGAGCGACCTTATTATGTTTTTAATGTTGACTTGATTAAATTTTTGATACGCATTCTTTGCCTTTGTAACTACTCGTACAGTGGTATGATTTTGATAATGCATTTCGAGAAAAATTCAACATGTCTTCGTTTGTCGATGGAAACACTAACGCCACACTAAAATATTGCATTTCACTAAATTTTGCTCGCGTGTTCGTCCACGTAGGGTTTATAGCCAAAAACATTTTTAGAATGGATGCTTACTTTATTACTGTTATCTGTTTGCCAGATTTAACCCGATCTGTTTATTGATTTGAGTTATGCGTTAGTATGTGGGTTCGAATCCCAGACGGCCGTGCATTTGTATGTTTCTTAAGAAAAAATTATGTGCGCTAATTGACATCGCTCTTACGGTGAAGGAAAACATCGTGATGAAATCCGCGGCTTAGTTGGCTCCAGAAGTATTGACAAGCTCTCTCCTCTAGACATGGTCGACTAAGCTGAGAGGGTAGTAGGTGCTGGGCAAGCCTAATCCATCCTCACGCAAAAAGGACACAATTAAAAAGAGTCTAGTTGCGGAAAAAAGCCCGTATGCATACACATACATATGCGTTAATATATGATAAGTAAATCCAGCTGTTCGGTACCTTGTGCTGGTCGGCCCATCGTTTGGGGCTTCGACTCTGTCCGATGCCTTATGTAGAACCGTGCAGGTATTCAAACAGATCCGAACCTCTCAGGTTCGGATATGTTTGGATACCTGCCCCTTGATTCATAAATCGTCGGTAAGCAAGACAAAAGAAATTTGCTGCTCTTTCACTCCCGCGACTTTTTACGTGTTACCATCCTTGTCTTTTCAGTTTCGGTAGCCTTCGGATGGTTTGTGAATCAGCGTGCTAGTTGGCCCATAGTTTCAGGTTTCGTACTAGTTCAGAAGAAGTCTCCCGAACTGCATTGTCTAGATCGAAGTACTTACTATAGTTCGGTCGTAAACTAAACTGCTTTGTGAATGCTTTTGTGTATGAAGTTTTATGTTCAAACTCTGTTGTGTGGATATTTGCATTTTTATGAATTTGAACCAATAAATAAATAAATAAATAATAAATAAATGTTTATTTCCTAAATGGTTACAAAAACAAACTTATACATCCAAATTTACATCTAAGTTTGTATTTTCTAAATTTACAAAATATAGGGGATTTATAACAAAAATAAGGAAGAAAGTAGTGAGTGTCCATTGTGTAAGTCAGTAGTGACAGCGGCCCCTGCACTAAGCAATGCTTGTATCGCAGGCGACCAACACAAAAATTAAAATACAAGATGTTCTCGGACAAAAATGCGGCATTACGAGTTTGTAATTCACAATTTCACAACAAGCTGTTGAAAGTTAAAATAGAGAATTTAGGAGAGTTAGATGGGTGAGTGTGTGTGTGTGTGTGTGTGTGTGTGTGTGTGTGTGTGTGAGTGTGTGTGTGGTGTGTGTGATGGGGGGTGAGTGATAGCGTTAAGGAGATTCATGTCAAAGAATTGGGCAAAAGGGCTTCGGTTTGAAAGTAATTGAGGCTAAATAACCAGTTCTCTACAGTTATTTTGAAATTTCTTAGCGAACTGTTGAACAGGTTGGGCAGTTTCTTGCAGAGCGTCCCGTACAGGTAGGGGGATAAAACGTTAGGTAGTCTCTTAGCAAAGGCAGTGCGCACAGTTGGTACCTTAATGATTGGAACTCTGCGGGATAGAAGGACCTCATATTCCGCCGACGAACGCATAGATTTGTGCATTGCCGTAACTGTTCTCAAAATGTAAAGTTGCCGTACTCGTAGAACCTGGCACTCGTCGTACAATGTGTTGGTTGGAAATAGAAAGTGCTTCTTTAACATTACTTTAAGAACAGCTCGTTGAGCTCGTTCCAACCCAATCATTTTTGTCTTGATAGCACCACCCCAAATTCTGATACAGTACAATAGAAGTGATTGACAGAGGCTTTTATATACTAAAAGCAGTGTAGCTTTGCTAGCAGCGTGCCTTAATGATTTCATTACGTATATTATACGCCTAATACGCCCAGAGAGCATTGATATATGATTCTCAAAAGATAGCCTTTGGTCAATAACAACGCCTAAGTACTTAATTTTATCAGTTCTATCAAGGACTGTGCAATTACAAGACAATAGGGATCCAGAAAACATTGAGATCCCACAGCTGTTGGAATGGAGTTTGAGAGGAAGCTGGTTTCGAGGCGCGGAGGCAGAAGTCTTGAAAAAGGTTACGTATTTGGTTTTTTTAACATTGAGGGTCAAAAGGTTTTTATCAAGCCATTTAGAAACGACCCATAGGCCGGTTTCCGCGATGTTGAAAACTTCATCCCATTTATTGCCCTGGAAGAGCAACACAGTATCGTCCGCGTAACATATAATTTCGGCATTCTGGATAGGAACCTCGGAAAGGTCACTTAAATAAAGTAAAAATAGCGTAGGGCCAAGGACACTGCCTTGTGGGACTCCGTAACTTACTCCCGATCCCGTGGGAATATCGGATCGGAAATGGATAAGTATACAGGGTTATTGGTTATTAGATGTATACCTTGCTAGGGGATTATAGAGGGGTTATTTTTCGAATCATTTGCTCGCTGTGGTGGTATTTAGGAGTAATTTCTATTAGAAAAAATTATGGGTCTTAAATTTTTCCATATCGTCTCGCCACGTTATATTGGGTCCGTCGGGTATTTTTTTTGCTGGTGGGGGTTTAAAAAGTTGTTTATTTGACCCAAAGTTCTTTCGGCTACGTGACCATGGTCGCCCCAATTTCACTCCAGTTTGGCAGCTTTTGACAATGTTTCATCATAATCCCTTCGTTTCAGAGCCTATTCATTACAAACAAAAAATATTCACCTTATCTATATCTATACATACTTTTATTTATTTATACCTATCTATATTGAGACATTTTTTTATGTTTGTAACAAATAAGCTCCAAAACTACTGGACCGATTTTGATGAAACTTGGTTTGAGGATACATTGATTCTTTAAGAGTAACATAGGCTACTTTTTATCCGATATTCCCACGGGATCGGGAGTTACGTGAGTGAAACCGCGGAGCGCTGCTACTTTACTATAATATAAATAATTACCAAATCTTTAGTAGGTATCAGTAATATATTTATTTGTATTTATTAGTAAAATGATTTAGAATTTTCACCTTTCATACATAAAATTAATATCACATTATGCAAAATTTTGGCTAAACCGCCAAAAATCCTTCTAGATTTTAGGCTGTGAGCCAACCTGGTTAGCGCGGCTGCCTGAATTCCACCTTTGTCATCTATTTTGTCTTCGCTAAGCTAGACTAAGAGGTGAAGTTATTTAATTGTGGTTTCCGGAAGAATTTCTGTGAAAAGCGTAGACGGAAAAACGGAAAAAAATCTGCTGGTAGACGAAATAGTTTTTTAGCTAGACTATTTCTAAACAACTGCTAAGAATGTTGTAATTTCACTGTTATGTACATTACACTGAGTTTTATTTGTTTTGTGGTTTCTATATATTATTATTCGATATAGATAGCTGGAGACCTGGATTAGCACATAGGCTACTTTTAAACCGATATTCCCACAGGATCGGGACTTACGCGGATGAAACCGCGGGGCGCAGCTAGTCAATTATGAAATAAATTGTATCATTGAGCTGGTTATCAGCAAAGTACAAACGGGTGTTTTTCACTTAGTACTTAAGTTCGCAAGTTCTTCACAATCGCTAAGTCTGATGAATGGACTTTCTTAAGTTTGTTCTGTTATGAAATTATTGAAAGCGGAAAATGAAAATACATATTTACCTAGAATTCTTACCATTTATTTTATTGTAATTAAGTGAGTTTCAACTCTATTTTTGGCGAAATCAAATTATATTTGGCTTTGATCTTACTTAGTATTAGAAATAAAAGGGTACAGTCGGCTGCATAATTGCAGCCCTCGGTAGAGTTCGAAAATTACTATTATTGGAATGTTTGCATTCTAATAATTTTTGTTTGATTAATTGATGAGTTAGAAGACTTTAAACTTCAGCTAAAGCAGGTGCCTAGAATCTTGCTCGTGTTGAAATCATTTTTATAACAGCCGTTTTGGAGCTCTACGGTGGGTCTGTGTACGGATGTACGGTCGGCTGCAATTATGCAGCCGACCGTACATTACACTGAGTTTTATTTGTTTTGTGATTTCGAAATATTATTATTATCTATATTTTTTTGACGTTCATAGTCACCTAACTTCGGCAAATCCAAAAGAGAGGGTTATGTATTTGATCCGTATGTTTTAGCAGACGAAGTCTGCCATTAAAATAATCTATATCCATAAACTCTGCTGCAGAAGGTGTGTGAAACTACAAAGTCTGAAACCTAAAAAAATCTAGACTTAAACATTTTCATACATCCTACTAATATTATAAACTGGCTGTTGCCTGCGACTTCGTACGCGTAGTACTTTTGTTTTATATACCAAAACCTTCTTCTTAAATCACTCTATCTACCTACCCAGTTGGACGACCCAGTTGGCACAATGGTCACCATGCCGGACTGCCAAACACAGGGTTGCGGGTTCGATTCCCGCCTCAGACAAGTATTTATGCTTAGATATTTGTCTGTGGTCTGGTTGTCTCTAAGTATTATAAGTATATATTTACAAAAGAAAAGTATTTATCATAACACAAGTCTAGTTACTTAGCTTGGGGCTAGATGGCGATGTGTGGAATGTCCTGCAATATTTATTTATTTTATTTATTTAAAAAAAACGCATCCAAATCTGTAGTGTAGTTTTAAAGATCTTAGCATTCATTTAGAAACATACAGACAGCGGGTAGCAACTTAGTTTTATACTATATACTAATGTGAAAGGTTGTGTGTTTGTTTGAAGGTTTGTTACTCCTCCACGCAACACCTACAAGACCAGTTGCGACGAAACTCTGTAGATAGCTGGAGACCTGGATTATTTTTTTACATAAGGTTTTTTTTATCCCGATATTACCACGGGATCGAGACTTACGCAGGAGAAACCACGGGGCGCGGCTCGTCAATTATAAAATGTATTGACTGTTGAAATAAATTGTACCATTAACCATCGAAGTCGCCATTGATCTATGATTCGTTGATATGAGCTGGTTATCAGCAAAGTACAAACGGGTATTTTTCACTTAGTACTTAAGGCCAGGTGCTAATAAAGCTACCAAAATCGACCTTTGTTTTAAGCAACTCTAAGTAATCAAATACTCTTTTTTTGTTATTTGGATATAAATGGATATTGTGGTTTAATAACCATATTTTTGTTTATTGTGGTTGAAAACATGATATGAACAACTTCGTTCGATAAAAAAAATGTTAGAAAACAGAGAATTATTAGATCGTTTATCGGGTTTTATTCAAAAATAGTTAACGTTTGTTTCTAAAAATGAATCAAATGATAGGTTTTGACCTCTAGGAACTATATTTGTGAATAATAATGCTAAAATGTTTTGCATATCGATCAAATATAACAGTTAGCACGCAGCATGCTACGTCTTTGTGAGCGCGGGCTAAGGTAATGTGTATACCTACACACGGTACTGGAAGATCGCCTTAAGTTCGCAAGTTCTTCACAATCGCTAAGTCTGTTGAATGGGCTTTCTCAAGTTTTGTTCTGTTATGAAATTATTGAAAGCGGAAAATGAAAATACATTTAATATGAAAATACTTACAATTCTAGCCATTGATTTTATTGTAATTAAGTAAGTTTCAAGTCTATTTTTGGCGAAATCAAATTATATTTGGCTTTTGATCTTACTTAGTATTAGAAATAAAAGGGTATTGCAGCCCTCGGTAGAGTTCGAAAATTACTATTATTGGAATGTTTGCATTCTAATAATTTTTGTTTGATTAATTGATGAGTTAGAAGACTTTAAACTTCAACTAAAGCAGGTGCCTAGAATCTTGCTCGTGTTGAAAACATTCTTATAACAGCCGTTTTGGAGCTCTACGGTGGGTCTTCAATTATGCAGCCGACTGTACAAATAGAAAAAACTATACAAAAATGATTTTTTTTACTAAGTTCTATTTTATTATTCAAACAAATTATTTTAGGGAACAGTTTAAGGTTGTATGGGAGAGACTGCTATCAGCGGAAAGGCCGCAACTCTGTTTATGGTTGACTTATTTTTTTATACCTATACTATTTTCTATAACATACCAAATTAACGTAAAATCGATTTACTTCTTTTGGTACTAAAGCACTTTTTATACTGATTTACCACATTCATTTCTCGTTTAGTACCTACTGCCACAATGGTCACCATACCGGACTGCCAAACACAAATTTGCGGGTTCGATTTCCACCTCAGACATGTGTTTATGCTTAGATATTTGTCTATGGTCTGGTTGTTTCTATGTATTATAAGTATATATTTACAAAATAAAAGTATATACGTAGTAAATCCGTTGTTTAGCATCCATAACACATGTCTAGTTACTTAGCTTGGGGCTAGATGGCGATGTGTGAAACATCTTGCTTTATTTATTCATATTTACTTAGTACCATTTTTAGCCCTTTTCTGAAGTGTTTTCCCAATAGAACTTCACAGAACAACCCCTGCAAATACTGTCCGATCAAATGACGTAACGGATGTGAACAATAACGCCTTACTATTGCTTCGACGAGATTTATAACAACATGTATCTTAGTTGCTGCGTTTATTGTCTGCACTGCACTGCTCCGATCACGAAATTTATATTTCTGAAGAGTCTTCGTGGACGACAGACTTTTTGTCAGCCATTAGCAAACAGAAGGTCAATTTTTAACGCCCGACGCAAAAACGACGGGGTGTTATAAGTTTGACGTTTCTGTGTGTGTGTGGCATCGTAGCTCCCGAACGGATGAACCGATTTTGATTTAGTTTTTTTTTCGTAAATAAAATTCATCAAATTAAAAAAAGAATAGAATATACATTTATTAGAAGAGCACACTGACAAGAAAAGAGTAAACAAAGAATAGATACATAATACATTATTTTACGACCCAGTTGGCACAATGGTTACCACGCCGGACTACCAAACACAGGGTTGCGGGTTCGATTCCCGCCTCAGGCAAGTATTTATGCTTAGATATTTGTTTGTGGTCTGGTTGTTTCTATGTATTACAAGTATATATTTACCAAAGAAAAGTATATAAGTAGTATATCCGTTGTCTAGCATCCATAACACAAGTCTAGTTACTTAACTTGGGGCTAGATGGCGATGTGTGGAATGTCCTGTAATATTTATTTATTTATTATTTTATCAAATAATACAAAACATAATAATAATTAATACGTATGTATTGTCATTGCAATATCATTTCGATCTCAAAAAATATTCTTGAAAATACCAAAAACTGACTTTGAGGGTATTTTGAGCTACTTTAAGAGGAAAGGGTACCGGGGGCTCTCTCCATACAAACGTAGTCGATAAGGCCGCCTTTTTTTTATATTTAATGTAATTTAAAAAGGGGATTTGCAATATAGAGACATTATCTCTCTATTTTTTTGACGACTTAGGTCTATCAGGAAAAATTACGGAACATCATAAGGACCGACGTAAGACCTCAAACTTAAAAAAAAAATTGGTGGGTATTCCCCCTATCCCCCAAATGCTATCCCCTAAATAGGAGATAGTGGGATCAGCCGATCGATAAGATGTTAGTCTACGAGAGTGTTGTAGAACAACATCTTTATCTTTAACAGCTCTTAAATTGTAGAACCAGTTTTTGGACAGAATAATATTCCTCTGAATAGGGTAAAAGAATGTTGTCTCTATTCTGACTGTGTCGAAGCTTTACTGCATACGTTCAGCTTGTAATTCTTCAGAATTTGAATTATTTTTTTACAGTTGCTCCTAAAGTGGTTCAAAATCGTGTCGAATATATTCTACTACTAGCTGCGCCCCGCGGTTTCACCAGCATAAGTTCCGATCCCGTGGGAATATCGGGATAAAAAGTAGCCTATGTGTTAATCTAGGTCTCCAGCTATTTAGATACCATGTTTCATCGCAATCGGTCCAGACACACAAACACACACACAAACTTTCACATTTATAATATTAGTAGGATTAGTAGGATGAACTTAAACTTTGTTTAGACTACCCCCTTTTTAGATGAAATTGAAGTTTAGACACCATCTGCATTTATGACGACTATTGCTTTAGAGTCTAAAGCTTGTCTAAGTAGCGGATGGTCTAAAGTTTAGACCATCCGCTTCTTAGACAAGTTGCTACCTTAGACGACCTGAGTTTGCGACGATTCGATACTAACTCTATAATAGGTTTAGAATGCTTATGGTCGCTATATCATTTATCATCTTATTCATTTATTTTTCTTAAATTTAGATTTTTATAAAATTAAAATGAATACAAAATATATACATCACTATTAAAAAATAAAATAATTTTATCTAAGCGTTTAAACTTAACCTAAATAAAATGTAATTTACAAGTTTAAAAATAATATTTATCATTTATCATATTATTATATTGTTATTTCAAAGTTATCTTCGAACTTAGATAAGTTGACTCTGACGATGTCTGTTGTGGGTTTGGAGTAGTGTTGCCGATAGTTTTACTATCGATAGTTTTCATCTGAAAAAGCCTATACTATCGATTGGCCTATCGATAGTATCGATACTATCGATAAACTGAGGCAATACTATCAATAATATCGATAGTTTATTCTTCGCGAGCAATACTATCGACAGTATCGACGTTTTGAGCTATCGATACTATCGGTTTTGAATGAACTATCGATAGACTATCGATTATTCAGCGATAGTCGACTATCGATCAACAACACTAGTTTGGAGGCATGAAATACAATGTATGATAAAAATACGAGTATGATCAAATTTGGAGGTATTAGATCAACCCTTGATCAAACCGGTTCAATTGCCGCCTCAAAAAAGTATTTATGTACAAAAATATGTTTCTAAAAAATAATTATAGCTATATCCAAAATGCAGAAATAAGGGTTCTCCTCTTTTTCTAAAGTCGGTTGTATTTTTCAAGACACTCACCCATCACATCACAAAACAAAACACAGGTATTTTTATAATTCTATTTTGAAACACTAAAAGAAAAACTCTGTACTTATATAAGTAAAAGTATGCCGCAAGAATGTTGTGAACCTGAAAGCATCTACATTTTCACAATGATTCCATTTCTGTGGCACCATTGCCCCTTGAGGTTCAGGCCACGACTTGAGCGAGTTATTAAATTTAGAAAATATAATAAAACAAAATTCAATCAAAGTGTGTACCTCGGAGACGGGTCCCTCAGAGACTAACCCGAAATGAATACCTTATAGTACGGAAAGTCGGTTCGTTTTTTGCTGGTCCTACTTCCTAATCCTAATTCCTAATATTCCTAATCGTACTAATATTATAAATGTGAAAGATTGTGTGTGTTTGTGTAAGTTTGTTACACGTGCTCCTTCACGCAAAAACCACTGGACCGATTGCTATGAAACTCGGTATCTAGATAGCTGGAGGTTTGGATTAACACATAGACTTTTTATCCCGATATTCCCACGGGATCGGGACTTACGCGGGTGAAACCGCGGGGCGCAGCTAGTCCTACTAATATTATAAATGTGAAAGTTTGTGTGTGTGTGCGTGTGTGTGTGTATGTTTGTTACTCCTTCACGCAAAAACTACTAGACCGATTGCAATACAATTCGGTATGGAGATAGCTGGAGGTCTGGATTAACATATAGGCTACTTTTTATATCGATATTCCCACGGTATCGGAACTTACGCGGGTGAATCCATGTTGTGAATTATTCTGACAGCCATTTTCGTGGCCATATCTAACCCGCGTAAATAACCGAGCTCAGTCCCAGTGCTATAAGCCCGTCTTAGCAAGATTATAGAGGCTGAGTTCTCGAGGCATTCGTCATTGTCACGCTGAACGCGCTTTACTATTAATTTGAATAAAAATCGTCTGTCAGTGTGTTAACGTAAAGGTGATTTTGCAGTGGCCGAGGTGGGCGATAGATTGGTTATTTAGGATTCATTTGTTACTTTTATTATCCTTCATAAAAATAACAAAAGATCAGGGAGACGATGTCGTCGCCGCCGCGCGTCGCCCGTGACCGCGCCGCCTGTGCTTTCATACCGCTTAAAGAAATTTAGAAACTATGAAAGACCAAGATCCTTCCTACCGCCAGACCTTTGTGGTATTATAAAAGCTGAGAATTACTCAGCGCATGCTTCCAGTAATGAACGATGTGCAATTATGTTCAACACGACCTAGTTTGCACAATGTTAGCACTTATATACTTTTCTTTTGTAAATATATACTTATAATACATAGAAACAACCAGACCACAGACAAATATCTAAGCATAAACACTTGTCTGACGCAGGAATCGAACCCACAACCCTGTGTTTGGCAGTCCGGCATGGTGACCATTGTGCCAACTGGGTCTTCGAAATCGGTCTGAAGTTCATAATAATAATTGCACATCGTTCATTACTGTGTTGGAGGCATGCGCTGAATTCTCAGCTTTTAAAAAATCAAGAAGATCTGGCGGCAGGCGGGATTTTATTCGGTAGTTTAATGTAGCATTGTTTTACAAATGATTAGGTCAATGTTTGACCACTATCACAACTGCCTGATGGTAGGTGATGATGCGGCCTCTTTCCTATTCATTCGCGACTCGAGCACCCCCAAGTTGTACAAGAAAGGAAAGACAGACGCATATAAAACACAAGCAAAATTTTAAATATCCCATTATTGGATTTCAGAATAACTTCCAAAATATTTTGATATTATTACGTTATTATCGGTAAAGATAATCAACGACTTTACTAAAAGTTTAATTAACTCTCGTTCGAAGAACTGGAAGCCGGGTTTGAGGGTAGATTGACAAAATTGTTATCAACAAAAAGGGATCTACAGTATCTTGAAGAAATGATTTTATTAAAAAATATTATAAGGAATTGAAGGTACGGTCTGACAAACTTGTGATAGGTTTAAATGTTAAACCTATGGTAGCTGTCGTCATCATAGAGGTAAGCTATATGATTGAAGGTCGTCATTTATTATTTTCTTTACCTTAGTAAGAATACAATTTGGGTGTCTTCAAGTTACGAGTGAACAGATATCTTCCATATCTTATATCTTTAAATGAGCAATTCATGTATATATATATATATATATATATAATTGGAATCTCGGAATCGGCTCCAACGATTTTCATGAAATTTGGTATATAGATAGATAGATAGATAGATAAACACTTTATTTGTACAACACACAAAACATTGAAAATGACAAAAAAGACGAGAAAGCTTATTAACTACGAAATTGTACAAACAGGCGACCTTATCGCTTAAAGCGATTTCTTCCAGGCAACCTTAGGATGGAGAAGGTCTGTTTAGCTTAACTGGTAGGTCGTGTGGTGTAAGGAACACATAATATAATAATAAATACCTACGTAAAATAGATATTATAAACGAAATACTTAAACATAGATATCATACCATACACATAATAATATTTAGCAATACTATTCGTAATGAGAATATACTAACAATTATTTACATAATAAGAAATAAGTAAATAAAAGAAAAAATAAAAATATAATAATATTATACAAGCATTTCTAAGAGAATAAACAAGAATATAAATATGAAAAGAAATAAGAGGCAAGAGTTATGTACCAATAGAGTGAAAGTAATGTTCAGTTACCATACTCTTGAAAATGGGTAGGGTTTTAGCAGAGCGGATAGGTTGGGGTAGAGAATTCCAGAGAATAACAGAACATATATAGGGGGTATATAGGGGGTTTCGGGGGCGATAAATCGATCATTTTTAGAAAATGTCATTTTATTCGTGTTTTATCGAAACTTTTTTTTTTATCTGAAAAATATGACTCTTCCTGATATCTATTGGCAAACTACTAATACTATTTTTTGTGAGCAATAAAGTTATTCCAGCAGATGGCGTTCTTAAGTAACACGAAGTCAATGAGTGTTTGCTTTGAGGTTAGACTAAGAAAATCAATGTTTATTTATATTATTTCTGTAAAAAAAAAATACCGGTCATCCAGGTACTAGGTATAATAAGCGTGCTACACCGCATCGTCAATATATATATATAAATGTTATGTTGGTTTGTGTACGCTTCAAAAACTCAAAAAGTTCTGCACCGATCGAGCTAAAATTTTAGAATGATAAATAATCCGCATCAAGGATTGTTTTTATCTAATTTTTGCATAATCACAATGTGCCACAGCGAAGCGTGGCAGGGTACAGCTAGTCTTATATAAAAAAAATCTTATTCTAAAATACGAAAGCTTATATTTCGAAACTTATTTTGAACTCTTGAGACAATAATTTTCATAATTTTATATCCTAACGCCGCGCCGCTGATGCATTACTAAAATCTTTGTACATATATTACCAAAATCGTTCAAACAGCAAATCTGAACGTGTATTATTTTTATACATTTTGGCTGAAGGTTTTATATTTTTAAAACAAACTTTATAAACAATAACTGAATTTAAAATCAACAAAACTTTGTCGCTTAAAATTCGATCACCCATATCTCATCGTATAAATATTAAAACATAATTTAACTGAAGCAAAGCGAGTGTATTCATATGACGTGTAGATTGATGGCTTGTATGTAGTGCTTTTACTTAGGCCACTTGTCCTGGTAAGTCTTTCTCAAAACCGTAAAATGAATAGGATCACGGTTTGTCATAATCATGCCGTAAATTCATGTTATGGTAAAATTTACTTTTGTACTTGTATACAGGCTGTTTTCCGCCACTGGACCCTTTTTAATTGGGTCCTTTTTGCGTGAGGATGGAGTAGGCTTGCCCAGCACCTACTACCCTCTCTAGTCTTAATCGACCATGTCCAGAGGAGAGATACTTCTGGAGCCAGCTAAGCCGCGGGTTTCATCACGATGTTTTCTTTCACCGTAAGAGCAATGTCAATTAGCGCACATAATTTTTTCTTTCATTGGTGCACGGCCGGCCGGGATTCGAACCCACGACCTTCAGTATGAAAGTCGAGGTATCTACCACTAAGCCAACACAGCTCTATTGGTAAAACAACTTACTCATTCAAGGTTAACATTCGGATACTTTTACCATATTCATTAGAATGAACGAACAATAATGTTCGGATATTTCTACATAGATTTCAATCCTCAATGCGTATGTGTGGACAAGAACGTTGTTTCCTTGATATGGGTAACACAAACCAGCTGAAGTTTAACACGAAACGCTTGGAGGCGTTTAGACCTTATCTCTGTCGCTAATAGACTACCGTGTTAGATACTTTGTTGATGTTTACCTGTATGTTTTTGTTGTCTAGAGCATTTTGAAAACGTCTAATAAATTGATGGAACACCTACATTCATACAAAAGTGTCATGTTACCGTAACATGACGCGTCCCGTTCCCTAAGTGTGACGTCATGTGTCCCGTTCCCGATGTGTGACGTCATGTGTCCCGTTCCCGATGTGTGACGTCATGCGTCATGGTAACATGAGAGTATTTAATAATATCGATCATCTGGGCTTGTGTTATAATGACAAGTGACGAATAGAAGACTTATACAGGGTTATTGGTAATTATACTAGCAAGCCGTCAAACAACAATAAAAGGTGAAATGTGGTTCACTTCACCGTCCACGTCAGTGGTTCACATTGGAACCTTTTTATCATGTTATTTACTCGTTATTTGTGTTCCAACCTATTACCATCAAACTAAACTACCTAGAGATTAAGCTTCTATTCGCAAGAAGCATTTATTCTCCAACATATATTAGGTACCTTTTTTTTTATTTAGGACGATATTTACCCAAATTGATTGCATCGCAATTTGCGTCACAAAATAAACATTCGTCAAGGGACATCAAATTAAAAATATTTGCCGTCTCCCGTTTCCCTGCGTTTCTGGTTTGAGCGATAAAGTCGGATATCCGGATTAGGGAGCTAATAAACCTTTGTAGATAAGATGGTAAAAAATGAAGGTCGCGTTTGAAATGAGAAATGGGGGATGATTTGTAAATGTTACTCGGGAAATTTGTGTTTAGACATTTTGGAGAGCAATCATGTTTTGATAAGTTGTATGAAATTAAGGGCTGTACAAACTTGGATGATTAGTAGGGCAAAACCTGGGGCCTAAGTCTGCTAACACAATTGTGTTTCAATAGAGTGTCGATAGAATCGTAATAGACATTGAATATAACGAGTAAACCGTTTCTTGGGAGCGGAAAAGTCACCCACAGGATGCGGCCGGAAGACCAGCGCTGCAGATGCGCCTGCGTACCTATCTGCAGCATATGCTGAGGCTATACCCATTCGGGCAACACACGACTTCTCAGATACTTTTTATTTTTATTGTCTTTTTTTTGTAATTTCTTTTATTTTTAACTATCTCTTACTGTTTCTTATTTGTATCTATACTTTGTCGTGTGTTTGTTCGAATAAATTATATACTATTCTTCTAATCTAATATCAAAATATGACATTTCATGTCAAATTGGTATTCTTCTAATGTTAACTATTCTATCGAAACACCACTGACTCACTTTGGTATTCTGCTCTAGAACCGTGGCTCAATGGCATCTTGATAGTTGTCAAAACGGTATCGCTTAGCAACATATACTACAATGCTAGGCAACAACAGCGACGTATCTATTACCATTCCATTGAGAATCCATAGCATTTCCATTGCGATGTTATTAAAACTTTAGCAGAATACCAAATCAAGTAAAAATTTCGATTTAATATCAATAGAGTCTCGATATAATGACAATATATCTATTAATGCAAAATAGCAGAATAAGGCCCCTGGAAGCGAGTAATAAAACACTTCGACTTATTTTGTGCGTATCGCTTGGGTCAAAAATTAACACACACTTTTACTTGAATAATAGATAATATTTTGAACATGATTGAAAAAAATAACGGCCATTTTCGACATACTTGTAAGTATGTAATTAAAAAGTGTTACATAAATGAAGAAATAAAGTCGTATTTTTTAAAATTACTAATATTTTTCACCCGCGACTTAGCCCGCGTAAAAGTTGTTAAAACATTTTATTGGAGGGCTACGTCATAATAGCTATAGTTGTGTGCCAAAGAGCACGTTCCATCCATTAGCTTGAGCTGTACGTTGATAATATCCAAGCCAAACTTATTTCATTTGCAATTATTTACATGAAATAACATTTAAACTAAATGCCCAACAAATGAGAAGAAGGCACAAGAAACTCATGTTTTTTTTTGATAAAACTCACAAAGGTCAAGATTACTATTTTTGAACTCTGAGTCAAAGTCTAATTTCTTTATTCATTTTTTTATATTTTGTACAAAATCACATAGAAACGTCTTAAAAACTAAGTTAGGATGTGTGCCTTCGGAACGCGCCCACCAATAAGAAGAAGGCACAAGAAAGTCATTGAGTTTTTTTTTCATGTGTTCACGCTCACAATGGTCAATAATACAAATATTTAAAGGTATTATTTGAAATGGAGCAATTAAAGTCACATCCATGGATTCTTAACATTAAGGTACGAAGAGGTATCATAGTTATTTTAAAGTCATGTCCATGGGTCATGACAATCCAGTCAGTCTGTCAGTCAGGACTTTTAATTTAATATTTATAGATTACCATATAGGTAGGAAAGGTAGGTAGCTCCAAAAAATACCTTGTATTTAAATTAACGTTGTCAAAACATATCATGTCATCAGATTAGGGACACGTTTGAATGCGGTGTTGGTTTACCTCTAACCTGCCCGGTAGAAGGGTCGGAACGGGTCTAGCTGGCTATTTATCATGCCCCGAAGTATATTCTATGTGTGTGTACTATGTGCAGGATTAAAATAATTTTTGGATCATATTTTTCGTGTACTTACCGCAGTTTTTTGTTTGTAAAATTCGTATACCTATGTTTGATGTAGTTATTACGATATACTATAATGACCGCCAAAAAATCGAACCACATCCCCCTTAAAAGTTGTCAAATTCGAAATCTGAGAGTAACATATGGTATGTTACTCTCAGATTTCGAATTTGACTCTCTCTCTCTGTTCAATCCTTCATGACTGAAGATCGCAACCACCAATCTTCACCCAGCGGTTTGTAAAGGTCTTCCACTTGGCCCGGTCTGCGGCCATTCGAACCACTTCCTCGAACCTGGACGAGCTCTCCTGTTTTAGCTGATCTGACCATCTCATCAGGAATCTACTCGGAGATATACTCATTCTTAAAAAAAAAAAATGTTAATTTTCCCCCAAATTCTCAGAAAAAAAAAATACTAGCCTTTTATGTCTTCTTCTTTAAACTAAGTAAGTAGTTTCAATTTCGAATCGATAAATAAATAAGACAATATTTTTTTATCTTTTGTTCTTAATAACACTTGCACATTCGTTTACATCATGGCTTTTCTTTTCGGCACCTATTGACATATTGACCTCCAAACATTTAGAACCTACCCATATTAGTTTTACTCGAGTCTAATTTTTGAAAAAAATATAGGTAAAAGAACCACACACAGTTGACAAAAAGGCGCTAAGAACAACTAAACGATTTTTCGCTTAAATTGCAAAGTAATCAAATAAAGCAATATAAATTACATTTCCCTTTACACTCCCGAAGGGATTGCGTCATGACAAATATTAAAACGGCAGATCTACAGCCCAATTCGAGACATCTCAAGAGACATCTTACCTGAAGGTACTTGTCCACGTTGCATTTTACAAATAAATCCTACTAATATTATAAATGTGAAAGTTTGTGTGTGTGTGTGTGTGTGTATGTTTGTTACTCCTTCACGCAAAAACTACTGGACCGATTGCGATGAACGAGTTGACGCAAGAGTTGACGAATGTATGTAAGTATGATCAAGCAGTATGTCAAGTTAAAGCCGTTAAGAGCTTAGAGAACTTGTCGCAAATAAAATAAATAAATAATGAAAATTACTTCGTTTAAATTTCGTCATGGTCGTTTTTCTATTTTATTAACCCCCGACGCAAAAACGACGGGGTGTAATAAGTTTGACGTGTCTGTGTGTGTGTGTCTGTCTGTGGCATCGTAGCTCCCGAACGGATTAACCAATTTAGATTTAGTTTTTTTTGTTTGAAAGGTGAATTAGTCAAGAGTGTTCTTAGCTATGTTTGATCGGTTTAGCCGTCTGAAAGTTATGAGGGATAAAAGTCAGGATGAAAAACCGAATGTTATTCACGTCTATGAGGAGAGGATGTGAATAAAAAAAGAAAACTTCGATTGGACAAAGGACCTAAAGGTGCTAAATGTACGCAACCGTTTAGAATGGGTTGGTGCGATTAGGAAAACGTAAAAAGTAACTCTTTTTGCGGACGCCAGTTGAATCAGTTGATAATACCTTCGTAGAGATTTTTTCTCCATTTTGTGGATTTGCTGGAGGTGGCTAAAGGGATTTAGATGTGTGTGGATTTGACAGTTATGTTAACATGGTTTCTGGGATTGTTTACTTTATAGATTTTGACCTTTAGTTATAGGTCTAATTCCTGGATCTATTCTTCTTCTTTTTAAAGGGGTTACGCCGTATTCAGCCGAAGACTTCTCAGCCGAAGACTTCTCAGCCGAAGACTTTTCAGCTGACTTCTTTCTTTATTTTTTCACCTATCTGATTTTCATTCCTTACTTAACCGAAACAGCTATCTTTTTATTTTTCATTATTTTTGCAACCGACAGGGTATTCCTAAATAATAGTCTTAACCTATTGGAGGCCCTAGGCACATTGGGATAATGGGGCCCATGAATGGGGCCCCTAAGACTTTAAGAGAACAAAAGTTACTCTTTAAGCATTCACAGGTACTTAAGAGCAATCTATGTTGATTGAAGAGGAACCCTTCTTGATTTGAGATGGGCAAAATCATTAATAACTCCTTCAAAAAAGGGATCTGCCAGGATCACGGGGTGGGAAAGAGGGGCCTGTGGACACGTGGTGGATTTTTGCCCACAACTCGTCGGACATGTGGCAGATGTAACCAAACCAGTTCCATTTGAATTCGGTAGCAGTGTGACCAACGTCCTTTATATTAGTTGGAGCTACGTAAATTGTATGTGTACATACAATTTTCAAACTAAATTGAAGCAACAGACACGTTTTAATTTGTGGTTTGTGTTTGTTACGAAAGTTGGAATAGCCAGGCGTTTTCACAACTCATTACCTTGTCCCAGACACATGGGCAGTCTGACACTGTACGGTGACCATGCTGGATTGAAACTGATATATTTTTTTGGTAAAGTAGGTTAAAAAGGGCATATAGAAAAGAAAGAAGTAAAAAAAGCGTATATAAATAAATAAATATTGCAGGACATTTCTCACATCGCCATCTAGCCCCAAGCTAAGTTACTAGACTTGTGTTATGGGTGCTAGACAACTGATATACCACTTTTATACTTTTATTTTGTAAATATATACTTATAATACATAGAAACAACCAGACCACAGACAAATATCTAAGCATAAATACTTGTCTGCGGCGGGAATCGAACCCGCAACCCTGTGTTTGGCAGTCCGGCATAGAGACCATTGTGCCAACTGGGTCATCAGTGTTGCGCGTTCGGTGACGATCAAGCGAGCAATTTAAGCGAACCTCTTAATTTTGCACAAGTGTAAAAAGTGGTCCTTGCTTTTTGGGATTTATCGAGAGCGTCATAAGTGATCGTTAATCCAGTTTCTAAATACCAAAATTATTTAATTGTTTAGTGATTTTCTGATCAAACAGGATGTGGTTAAAGGCCAGACCACCCTCGTGACCCTCGGTCATTTTATTTAATTCTGAAACAAATTTTAAAAGAAGTTTCTAGTCTTTGCAGTTCTGTGAATGGTAAACTGACGTATCTGACATGCGGCAAAACATTTCTTGTCAATATCGGGTACGTCAGTCATTAGAGAACACACCGTCGAAGTACAGTCTGCAAAGGACTGAGGGTAGCAAGGTGCATATTTATTTATTATTATAGTCAATTAAAACGATACATTACCATTTATATTAATTAACTTAGACATAAAAAAAAAATCAGTTTGAAATGTCAGAAATGTCAGATTCAGTATGTTTGAAACAGTTTCAAACATACTGACAATATTATAAACATACTAGCAGCGCTCCGCAGTTTCACCCGCGTAACTCCCGATCCCGTGGGAATATCAGGATAAAAAGCCTATAGCCTTCCTCGATAAATGGACTATCCAACACAAAAATAATTTTTCAATTCGAACCAGTAGTTCCTGAGATTAGCGCGTTCAAACAAACAAACAAACAAACAAACTCTTCAGCTTTATAATTTAAGTATAGATTATAAAGTTTTAATTTTTTTATATTACGGTTCAATATTTTTTGGTTAATATGCGTGAAATAACTAACCATTCGAAAGCTTTAGTGATATCAAGCATAATAATTAACAATTACTTGATCGTTATTTAAAAAAGTAAAACTATAAAACATGCACCTGTTACCCTCAGTCCTTTGCTGACTGTACCTACTAAACATAAAACAAATAAACCAAAAATAAATGTATATCAAATATATACAAACAGATATACTTTTCTTCTTCTCATGCCTGCCATGATCCCAATTTATCTAGGGTTGGCTCATTATGTCTTCTTCTTCCAAACAAATATATTATCAAAACAAAAATGTGGGACTGTGGTAGAAATGATCATCGTCATCAGTTTAGCAAGATATGTATTAATTTCGTCATGGCGTGGAACGTTCTAGAAATAGTCTTTCTTCAAAAACAAATAGATGGTAACACTACGAATAACATCCAACGCGTCGAGTGGTTCGCACTCAAAGTTAGTGGAACCCTAAAGTTCAGTCAATTTCCACTGTACATCGCCGTTCACCAGCTACGTGAAAATCGACTAGCCCTATCTCGTGTTTAAGACCAGGTGCTAATAAAGCTACCAAAATCGACCTTTGTTTTAAGCAACTCTAAGTAATCAAATACTCTTTTTTTGTTATTTGGATATAAATGGATATTGTAGTTTAATAACCATATTTTTGTTTATTGTGGTTGAAAACATGATATGAACAACTTCGTTCGATAAAAAAATATTAGAAAACAGAGAATTATTAGATCGTTTATCGGGTTTTATTCAAAAATAGTTAACGTTTGTTTCTAAAAATGAATCAAATGATAGGTTTTGACTACTAGGAACTATATTTGTGAATAATAATGCTAAAATGTTTTGCATATCGATCAAATAACGGTTAGCACGCAGCACGCTACGTTTTTGAGAGCGGGGGCTAAGGTAATGTGAATATCTACACACGGTACTGGAAGAGCGCCTTAACGCATGTTAGGACATTGCATACTACCGAGCTCTGACGAAACTAACGTGCTATCTACATAGGTATTACTAGGCTACTTATATTTTAAGAGAATCGTATCCGGTCCTGTATTCCATTCAATTTTTTTTAGGATTCCGTACCCAAAGGGTAAAAACGGGACCCTATTACTAAGAATTCACTGTCTGTCCGTCCAAGCTAGAGTGTTGAAATTTTTACAGATTATGTATTTCTGTAGCCGCTACAACGACAGTGGGGTGCCCAGATAGAGTAATGAAACTAGTCGTCAATTTCGGTGGTAGGATTTATTCTCCTAATAATAACCTGCCTCCGTATAACAGATTATAGCTTATATATACTACACAGATATAGATAGGAGAGGGTAACAGTAGGTAGCGCATCTGATATACAAACTATCACGTATACACGTGATATTCATAAGATATGATAAAGACACGTATTTCTGCGGTCGCTACAGAGTGTGACTTAAAGTTCTGACACACAGAAATGTGTGTCCGCCACAACGACAAATACTAAAAACAAAAAAAAAATGGGACTCCCACACATCATGGTACGGAATCCTTAGCCGGTTTTAATTAATAGGGTAGTTGTAGGTAAGTATTCCAATTTACTAAGTTTTTCTTTCATTTAGATCCAAAACTATTTAAGATTGATAATATTAGATTTCCAATTAGGTACCTTAAGGTAATTTACCTTCGGGTAAGCATTGTAATTTAGGTTAGGTACAATTTAATTGGATCTTTCCATTCTGTTATTGTTTTAGATTACGAGATCAATAGAAATTTGATCTTAGCGACGATACTGGTTAGAGATAAATAAATAAATAATAAATATTTATTGATCAAAAAAGTTTACAGTAGTCTTAAAATTAAGTAAGTAGAGAAGGTGGGTGGCATCTTAAAGAAATGTTTAGGACGTCAAAGTCATAAATATTTATTTCTTTGGATGCTTAATACAATTGTACATAGAACACATGGAAACGTCTTAAAAACTAAGTTAGGATGTGTGCCTTCGGAACGCGCCCACCAATGAAAAGAAGGCACAAGAAACTCATGGGGTTTTTTTTATGTGATCACGCTTACAAAGGTCAATATTACAAATGTTTTGAAAGCATTATTTGAAATGGAGCAACTAAAGTTACGTCCATGGGTTGTTATCATTTAGGTAAGACGAAGTATCATAGTACGCCTTACTGCACAATTTATGCTTTATAAAAGTTTTGAACCTGGTAATGGACATATTGTCATATACATCTTTGGGTAATTTATTGTAATAGAGCACACATGTACTATTAAACGACCTGTTTATATCCGGAGCTACCGGGCACAGTCAGTTCATTCTTATTTCTTAAGTTGAAATTATGAATATAGCTATTTTTACGAAAAATTTCAGGATTTTTGAAGAAGTACCACTACATGTTTAGGTTAGCCGTTAAAGACCAATTTATGGTTTTAGTCTGCATCCTTTGCTAGGTTATAAAATAACCTGTAATAAGGATTATGTAGAGCCCTTTCCCCTCATTGGTGATTTAAATCATCCTAATCATATTTAATGCAAAACAAACATAAGTAGATTCTATATAATAATATTTAGTATAGATTTGAAGACCCAGTTGGCACAATGGTCACCATGCCGGACTGCCAAACATTGGGTTGCGGGTTCGATTTCCGCCCCAGACAAGTATTTATGCTTAGATATTTGTGTGTGGTCTGGTTGTTTCTATGTATTACAAGCATATATTTACAAATGAAAATTATATAAGTAGTATATCCGTTGTCTAGCAGCCACAAGTCTAGTTACTTAGCTTGGGGCTAGATGGCGATGTGTAGATTCCTGAAATATTTATTATTATTATTATTTATTTAACAAGTGATGTGCGCCGACGATCCTTGTGATCTTGCTGCTTCTGACGTATAATTTGACAGCGGCGGCGTAATCGGCGTAATCGGCGTAATCGGCGTAATCGGCGCGTTAGGCGGAATCGAAAGTTACACTGCAGACTTTTTTTTGTTTCTTTCTTTTTGTATGAAATTGACATAAGCCAACGTGGTCTTGCGTTAGAGAAAAAAAAATGGTAGGATAACTTCATCTTACGCCAATTTCACACAGTGATTTATGTCAAATACATACAAAAAAATCGCTAATAGAAAGAAATCTTGTCTAGCCCCAAACTAAGTAACTAGACTTGTGTTATGGGTGCTAGACAACGGATATACTACTTATATACTTTTCTTTTGTAAATATATACTTATAATACATAGAAACAACCAGACCACAGGCAAATATCTAAGCATTAATACTTGTCTAAGGCGGGAATCGAACCCGCCCTGTGACACAATGAAAAAAAAAATGAATTAAAAAATAAGAATTATGAATGATTAAAAAACATGAATTATGAGTACAATAGTACAAAGGTAGGATTATAAATGAATAACATATTTGATTTCTATTTTATTCTTAGTATGAAGTAAAATATTCCGCCTACATTTCGCATAGAAATGTAAAACGATTTCACAACTGAACTTAGTGGGCGTATCTCCTACGCAATAAATTATTGTAAGTATACGCAAAGAAAACTTCTTGTAAAGGTTATCATTTCAACTTAATAGCATTATTAGGGAAAAACAGACTATAGGCGAAACGGTCAGTTGGAGGTTTTTAGATACGAAATCATTCGGAACAATTAATTGTTCTTTTTTTAATGGCCTTTACCATAGATAAACAGTAGAAATAGACAAGTATTTATGCTTAGATATTTGTCTGTGATCAGGTTGTTTCTATGTATTTACAAAAGAAAAGTATATAAGTAGTATATCCGTTGTCTAGCACCCATAACACAGGTCTAGTTACTTAGCTTGGGGCTAGATGGTGATGTGTGGAATGTCCTGAAATATTTATTTTTATTTATTTATTTTAAACATTTGTTCAAGGGTAACAGTAACCGTTTTCTTTTTGGAACGAAGTTACTTATCGGGTTTGCGACGGGACCTAGTCCAGAAAAATCCAGTTTAATCCAGTTAGTTAAATATTGTTCACATATTAAATACAGGGTGTCCCGAAATGAATGGATAAATGGGCACCCACGGATAGAAAACACTGTGCCGGTTCAGAAAAAAAATAGTTAAACTGAGATTAATCAAAGTTCACGTTTATTAAATTTTTTACTTGAACTTTAAACTTTCGCGGTTCTTCTTCTTCTTCTTCTTCTCGTATATTGGTGTGGCTCACCTATTGTTAGAGTTTTCAGATCGCCTTAAGGCCTCTAATTTGACCTAACGACTGCTACTAGAGGTAGCAACCGGGACCAACGGCTAAACATGCGTTACGAAGACAGTGGTGGTTCCTATAGTTAAAGCTAAGTCGGGGGATAGCTCTGACATGAGCAACTATCGGCCCATCTCACTCGCCACTATTATAGCGAAGGTATTTGACAGCCTGATTAATAGCACATTATTGAAATATGTTAGGTTACATGACGCTCAGTTCGGTTTTCGAGCTGAGCTCTCCACTGAAACTGCTATATTGTGCCTTAAACAGGCTGTCAAGTATTATACAGACAGGAAGACGACGGTATACGCGTGCTTTTTAGACTTGTCGAAAGCTTTTGACAGAGTAAATTATGACATGCTCTGGGGCAAGCTACAGGGTGCGGGTGTGCCGGCCGACATCGTGGCCATTCTGCGGTATTGGTACCAATGCCAAAGGAATCAGGTGAGATGGGCTGGGACTCTGTCTGACGCTTACACTCTTGAGTGTGGTGTTAGGCAGGGGGGGTTGAGTTCTCCATTGCTGTTCAACCTCTATGTTAACGACCTGATTGGGAGGCTCAGCAACACTCATACGGGTTGCTTTGTGGATGACCAATGTGTCAATAACATTAGTTATGCTGACGACATGGTGTTGCTGGGCCCCTCAGTGGGGTCGATAAAGAAAATTGTAGGTGTTTGTGAAATGTATGCGAGGGAACATGGTCTGCAGTACAACGCAATAAAGAGCGAGGCTCTTATTTTTAAGAGTTCTAACTGGAAGTCCCACCAGGTTCCTTTAATTGCATTGAATGGAGTAGCTCTGAAGTATGTCACCAGTGTAAAGTACTTAGGGCACATCGTCAATGAATACCTAAATGATGATGATGATATAGAACGTGAACGTAGGGCGTTGGCAGTTCGCGGTAACATGATTGCTCGTAGATTCGCTCGCTGCTCAGCTAAGGTCAAAATAACACTATTTAAGGCATATTGCCAGTCTTTCTACTCTAGCAGCTTGTGGATCAATTACACAAAGCGATCTGTCAAGGCTCTACAGATTCAGTACAACGACATCTTCAGGATGCTGTTGAGGCTGCCGAGGCATTGTAGTGCGTCAAGCATGTTCGCAGAAGCTCGCACTGATGGCTTTCATGCTATCATGCGCAAGAAAATAGCATCGTTGTTCAATCGTTTCCGGGCCAGCAGCAATAGTATCCTGAAGATGTTTGAGTCACGGTATGACGGCCCGTTTCATAGACATTGGACTACGTTGTTAATGGGTAGGCAAAGGCCAGTGTTCGGTGTCCAGTGACAGTACAGTTGCATTTAATATTTGTGACATTTTAATTATTATCTGTTATACGTCCTGTATCACGGGGCTATGGAGCCCCGGACCTTTGGAAGGCATGCGTGGAGCCGAAGCCAACACGTAGAGGCCCTTTACAATAACAAGTTTAATAGCAAACAATGGGGTGGATTCTAAACCGGCGATTATCCCTGTCTACACTATAAAGTGCAACCAAGGACAACCTCCTGTTTGGATAAAACTATTGATAATCTACAGGACAAAACTACTTGAGCTATTGTGATGGGATGGTAGTGGACTAGATACTGGAGAACTATGGATACTATGGCACCTGCCGTAACAATGTTCAATAAACACGTAAAAATGGCAGGCGGAGACTCGCCAACTCTCAGACTGGGCCACCCTAATAAGCCGAGTAAATTACAGCAAGGGGGCAACAGGAACGTGAGTGGCTGAAGGATGGAGAGGCCTCACTGGATTTTAAGTCATCGCTGGTAGTCCGAGCGAGCGGGCCAACTCATCACTGACGTTCAGCATCCATCCTTCGAGCATTTCTGCTATAGTGGCTCCACTCTGGACGGCCGGTGAAGGCAAGCCAGAGGCGGGGGACCGCTTCCTCGTCAGGTTTCACTCCGACCAACCAACTAAGGCAAGCCGGAGATGAGGAACGGTGACTTCCCCCTGGAGAACTCGGGACCGCGGGGTCGTTACTCCCCGTCACCTCGCCTCAAGGTGCCCTGCGGGCTAATTATTATTGAAGTGAAAACTTCTTTAGCGGCGTTGAGCACTTTTCTGTAATGGGTATAAAATCTTAAACTCGCGTCAGGACACGTGACCTGATCGAAAAAGCGTAAGACATCAGTCGACTCGCTAACACGTGACCTGATCGAAAAAGCGTAAGACATCAGTCGACTCGCTATAGTCTATGGTTTGCGCGACCAAAACTGTCATTTTGGTTTTGACAGCTCGGCATTCGCCCGCGTTTGTGTTTGGTTTTTTGTTTATTTAAAAATCTTTGAAACTAAGTTGTGAAGTTTTTGTGGCTAGAGGATTTTGCTTGCGGTAAGTGTTTAAAAAAAAAATATACCGAGCAAAGCTCGGTCATCCAGGTACTAATATGTTAATGTTATATATCTATCTATAGCTACGAGTGTGTATGACCACTGTCATTTCATTCATAGTTTTAAGTTTTCACTTCTGTCGGCAGTCCCCAATGACTGCCTGTTTTTTTATTATTATATTTTGTTTAATGTGTGTTAGTGTTTAATTGTCTTTCTTTAAGGATTT
Source organism: Idaea straminata (assembly GCA_951213275.1). Classification (NCBI taxonomy): domain Eukaryota; kingdom Metazoa; phylum Arthropoda; class Insecta; order Lepidoptera; family Geometridae; genus Idaea; species Idaea straminata. Next base: position 5,307,403 of record OX577862.1, read on the forward strand.
ATTAATTGTCTTGGTTTTTGTGTGTGTGATTATTCAAATTTTCTTAATGTTAGTTATAAGGAAAAATATGGAATCTCTAATTATGTACGAATTCTGAAATAAATGATTTAATAATAATAATAATAATTAACTTTCGCGGTGTAAAAAAAATGATGGTCACCTGAGTGCCAAATTAATAAAAAGTGATCTATTACATTGAGATTCTAAAATGGCGTACTACATAGTGTTGCCAGCATTTAATACCGAATTAATTGTTTTTTTTTTTTTAGTTTACCTGTATTATTAGAGTACTTTTAATTTAGTACAAAGCAAAATTTCAATAGCGATATGGGCAAACTAAGAATTTTTGAAATGTGGGACATAACTTTAGGACAAACGAGAAATAAATCGTTGTAAATCCTATACTTTGTACTAATATAATAAATGTGAAAGTTTGTATGTATGTATGTTACTCCTTCACGAAAAAAACTGATTGCGTCGAAACTCGGTATGTAGATAGCTAGAGACCTGAATTTACACATTGGCACACTTTTATCCCGATAATCACACGGGATTGGGACTTACGCGGGTGAAACCGTGGGGCGCAGCTAGTAGCTCTATAGACGGCGGAGCTAAGATCTGATTCCAGCTATTTTTATTATTACTGTAGAAAAGTGACACGAAAATTGAGTTATGATTTACGCCTACAAAGTCTCCGAAAATGTGGGTATTGAAATAATAAATGTGCGAACACCTTTACTGTGAAATTCTGTGAAACCTATTCGGTTGATAACAGATAGGTATATAATATTTACCTATATATACCTATATATAGGTTTCACAGAATTTCACAATAAAGGTGTTCGCACATTTGTCAACAGAGTACGCATCGCACGCGCCGTACTTGCCGTGTTACTTGATAGCCTCGCACATTTGCGTTGTACGCGCTGCGCCGCCCGCGCCACCGCGTCGTACGCAAATCTTTAGTATTGCCAACAATTTTTGATAAAGTTTTTTCTTACTTTTAGTATGAAACGGTGCGGTGACATTGTTGGCTGAGCTATGGAAGAAATTGTTGTAGTAGCCTGCTTATTGGCAGAGGAAGAAGAAAAGGAAATACGAAGACAAGAAAGACTCTGGATTAGGTTAAGAAAAAGAATGTTTATTGCATAAATTATGTACACAATGACAACAATGGATAGTAGGTGGTTTTAAAATTAAGTATGCATGCAATAAGTACTTATTAAAAATACCAAAATAAAATATAAGGAGAATAACATCATATGTAAATATATATAAAATCTATAATTAAATTATAGTGTTTATGGGTTATCAGAATGTTTCCTTCAAATTCGGATGCCTACCTCACTTTACTAAATGCGACGCGTACGGTGCGGGTGAAACGTGGTTTCACATCATTGCATCAACGAATTCTAAAATGCGACGAGTACGGCGCGTTCGGATTTGCGTTGCTGACAATTGTGCGATCACCTTAAAATAGCTGAGTGACGTGTGTCTTTAACATTGTAGATCTTAAGTAGCATAAAAATGGTATTATTTATACCACTACCATCATAAGAAGTACCAAGAAATATAATTACTTGGCTATATGTACAAGTCGTGCTGAACCAATATTAAAAATACTTAATCAATATTGAACGGCCACCCAGCGATATATCGTTCGGAGGCTCTCTCCATACAAACGTAGTCGACTGTTTTCTCCCTGGATAATGACATTAGCACAAATATATTTTTTTGCATAACTTATAACTGCCATGACCGTGACCCTATGTTTTGTTTTTGATTTCAGTTATGAACCAGAAAACAAGACCCCTACCACCATCGTTCGTAAAACTACGAGTAATATAAAATTTCCAGAGTCTCATTATTTAAAATATACGAAGTTATCATTCACTTTTTATAATTTACGACTGGTAACAAGTAGTTTTAACGATGTTGGGGGTGACTAGTTTTTCAATTATCCCCGCTCGGGTGAGGTTTATGGTGCTTCAGTGTGAGTTACAGACGGGGTCGTTCTAGGGGGTTGATGATGAGCGGTTTGTGTTCTGGAAACGAGATTTTACTTTCTAGTGTCATTTGTTAGAGTAGGGGAAAGTTTGTCCCTAAGGATCAGTAGCGGAGCGAGGGGGGGGGGAGGGCTGGACCGCCCCGGGCGCTACCATTAGGAGGGCGGCAAAATTAGGAAAAAATTATTATGTGTATCAGATAATTTTTTTTCACTCAATTCTTTCATAATGTTACGTTTTTTCTTACATTCTAATTTTTTCTGTCGTCAAAAGGGCGGTAAAATTCCAACATTAATATTTTTATGACGCTAAATACCCATACAGCCTCGTCTGACATAAAATTTTTTGGAGTTTTTTTGCTCGATATATATCTATCGTAATGATTCGGAACCCTTCGTGCGCCAGTCCGACTCGCACTTGGCCGGTTTTTAATTAAACTAACAGATAAAAATATATAATATGTACCACTTTACATAAATACAGGGTTATTGGTAATTATAGCAAGCCGATGAGGGCTACTTCAGTGCACCTAAACAAACAACTTTTGTTCTATGGCTTACGGAAATTCAATTTTTTTTGAAAATTTTGAGTTTTGAGAGAAAATTTTGAAAATTAACCTCAAAATTTAAGTTTTATCTACTGTTCTTAGTCTGAATGACCTTTGTTTTAAAAAAATCAGCTGTTTTTCGAACTTACATAACCTCAAAATATTCATATTTTTTTCGAATTTCCAAAAGTCGTAGAACAAAAGTTGTTAGTTAGTTAAGGTGCCCAGAAATAGCCCTCAACGGCTTGCTAGTATAATTACCAATAACCCTGAATAATATAAATGTATAATGCTAGCTTCCTAACAATCAGGAATGACCGCAAGACTCGAGGCTAACTTTGTAAGCCCAAGTTTGAGAAGAAGTTACAAAACGAACTAAGTTCATACAATTTTGATTCAGTTTGCTACCGCAACCCCGATATTTTGTTAGTGCAATTCCGGTTCACTATTTCACTGTTAAATTGTATAGTTTTTGACGTTTTTGATAAATAAAATAATAGACGACCCAGTTGGCACAATGGTTACCACGCGGGACCGGTTCCATACCCGCCTCAGACAAGTATTTATGCTTAGATATTTGTCTGTGGTCTGGTTGTTTCTATGTATTATAAGTATATATTTACAAAAGAAAAGTATATAAGTAGTATATCCGTTGCCTAGCACCCATAACACAAGTCTAGTTACTTAACTTGGGGCTAGATGGCGATGTGTGGAATGTCTTGTAATATTTATTTATTTATTATCTATACTAATATTATAAAGCTGCAGAGTTTGTTTGTTTGCTTGTTTGCTTGCTTGTTTGTTTGTTTGTTTGAACGCGCTAATCTCAGGAACTACTGATTCGAATTGAAAAAATATTTTTGTGTTGGATAGTCCATTTATCGAGGAAGGCTATATAGTGTCGCCTAGGTTATTCGATAGCACGGGATAAATTAAAGAAACGAATAACTTAGGTACATAATTTATTTAGTAAAGTGAAGTTAATATAAATTAAAAAAGAAGTTAGTTATCAGAAATTTAAAGTTTAAAGTTAAGTTAATTAGATTTATAAAGGGTAGAAGTTAAGGAGCAAAGACTTCCCGTAAGGGGTCGTAATCAGAAGGCTTCTGCCGTACTGGTACTAAAGATACTCTCTCTCTCTCTCTCTACGAGTTCATGGCTCACAGTTATGAAATACTAGGGACTCAGCTTAGGTGTTCAGGAGTCGTCCAGCTGGTGAGGGGTTCGGTTGTATCAATCGCCATCAAGAGGGTGTCCTACGCCAGCCATCCTCCGACCTCAATGGGTGCCTCTTCCACATAACAAGGCCACGTCAAGCAAGCCTCTTTGATGGTGGGCAGAGTTTTATGCCCAGACTTTGTTCCCTGAAAATATTCAGTACCAAGCGGTTACCAGACGGACCGATGACTGTCGTTCGGTAAAGGCCTTCTCCGTCAGCGACTAAGTCTAGTTGAACTAAGTGCTAGTCCTTGGAGGCGGCTTACAGAACGACAATCGAGGGGTTAAGATACAGTTTAGGTAGGTACCTAAATAATTATGATTAAAATTATATAATAATTAAGTTCCTTAGAGGAAAGTTTAGAAAAACAGGGTTTCCTTTGCAAGGCAGTGCAAGGAAACAAGTCTGCGGTGCTTTTGTCAGCACAGCAACATCAATGCTAGAGAATAAAAGGTTATTTAGAGATAACACGCGCCGAAGAAAATCCATGTGATTGTGTCGGGGCGTGCTTTCTTGAAAATAAAGTTATTAATTAAGTTATAATTAAAGTAGACAAGGCCTAGGAACAGGCTTGATAGACTTACAAAAGGCAGAACAGAGAAGCGGGCACGAGGTCCGATTCACGAAACACTGTAACTGCGCTATTTTGTAAATAAATTAGTTTTAAGTTATTTTAAATTGCTTACCTATATGTAGGGAATTAGGAGCAAGCGAGATAATCCCGGCTCAATGTAAAGCTTCTAAGAATTTATTAATTCGGAGTTATGTAAGATGCAGTCCCAGTCAGTCTCAGTTCGCAAAAGAAAGTGAATCCAAAAGAAAACCAGGGTGGAGACATATGTATCATAGCAGAGGAAATACGTCATCTGACGAGTATTCCACAGACAAAATATATTGTTTGATTCTACTTTAGAGTTAGTATTTTGCCTGTTTGTTTGTATATTTAAATGTAATAAGCTAGATTTTGTAGGAAACTAATTATTTAAAATGTTTAATTAAAAGAAATAAAATTGATTTTGTAATTCTCAAGTAACTCCATCTAGTGGTGGAAAGCAGCAGGAAATGGGGTTGCTTATTCGAGTGGCAACGATAATCTTTCTGGAAGGTTCTATAATTTATTTTATCTCTGTATTTAGTAATTAATGATTGATTAAAATTAAAGGGACTGTCTAAAGATATCGGTTTATTGATCATTTGCCTTGTTTACTGTTAGATTAAGTTAGTTTTAATTGTCTGAGATAAATAAATATAATTGAATAGCGCGCCATCTACCGAGGTTGGAAGGCGTTATTTCAGAAAACTCCATACGAGTGCAACTCACTTGGAGCTCTGAGTTACTAGCTTTTCAACAAAAGAGGGCGCAGACTGTCCTAAAAGAACCTATTTGTCTTTAATTATTTAGTTTATTTTATTTAAAATAGTCTATTTTAGGTAGGTAGTTAATTTATTAAGAAGAAATACGAAAGGAGTTAATACGACGATGTCACACATCGTGACAATAGGCTACTTTTTATTTTGATATTCCCATGGGATCGGGACTTACGCGGGTGAAACTGCGGAGCGCAGCTAGTTTATTTATAATTGAAGGAACTATTTCTAGCCATATTTTTTAAGCCATTTCAACGAAACTATTCGATTAAGAGATTTTTTTTACAAATGATAGATAACTGTTTGACGACTATCACACTTTTTTTTTGAACGAAGTACCTTATCGCGCGTTGCGAAAGGGGGCTAGACGGAATAAATTAAGAACAAAAGTTGTAACGACACTGTTTGATTTTATTACAATTCCTGCACTAATCAATCGAAAGGAACTTCGTTCCATCCGGGTGTCCCATGACACCTCTCAAGTTTTTATATTTCGACAGGAAAATGCGAAAAGTGAGGCCTTAGATGGTGGCCTTAGATGGTGGGCGGCCAGAGGTTTACCCACTAAAAACCTGACGGTGTCCCTTCTCTCCACCATGATCCGAGTGCAGAGGGATTCGCTTACGCATGCTTAACCCCATAAACCCGGCGGTTGACTATCACACCTGCCTGATGGTAAATGACGATGCGGTCTTAGATGTTTCTTTCCTGGAAGATAAAAATAAAATAATAAATAAATATAAATATTGCAAGACATTCCACACATCGTCATCGTTCTTCTTCTCGTAAAGCGGTGTGGCTTACCTATTGTTAGAGTTTTCAAATCGCCCTAAAGCCTCTAACTTGACCGAACGACTGCTACTAGTGGTAGCAACCGGGACCAACGGCTTAACGTGCCTTCCGAAGCACGGAGGGGCTCACGAAAACAAATTTTTGCCACACTACTAATTGGCCACCCATCGAAGTAATGACTGCGCCAGGCGTCGCTTAACCCGCACGACCGTAAACGATCAGCGAGCGTCGCTTATCTGTGAGCCTCCTCAATTGTGAACAATTATCTTGACAACCCAGTTGGCACAATGGTCACAATGCCGGACTGCCAATCCTAGGGTTGCGGGTTCTATTCCCGCCTCAGACAAGTATTTATGCTTAGATATTTGTCTGTGGTCTGGTTGTTTCTATGTATTATAAGTATATATTTACAAAAGAAAAGTATTTAAGTAGTAATTCCGTTGTCATTTACATACTACTACATAGCTTGGGGCTAGATGGCGATGTGTGGAATGTCCTGCAATATTTATTTTTTTATTTATTTTTGTAAATGGCAAAACAACGTTTGCCGGGACAGCTAGTATTAGTTTTACAGGGCTATTTCCGCACTTAGCCTCATTATTGGGGCCATTGTGCGTATGAGAATATCCTACTTGACACTCCAACCATACCAGGTCCTTCCAGAAGGCTAGCAGCCTTTTCAGGTCGCTACAGGCCTCCGGAAGAGACAGCTAGTAATAGAATAGAGTACCTGGATGACCGAGCTTTACTCGGTATTTTTTTTTTGTAAATTGTGTTTTTTAATAAAATGATGAAATATGAATAATATTTTTCGATCTTACCGACAGAATAATAAAAAAATATGAACTGGTTATTTAAAGAAAAAAATCATGAGTGCAATTAGTTTGATATTATATTAGAAACAAATACTTAATTTTTTACAGTTTATCAATCAATTACGTAAGTGAACAGAAGACACAAATAATATAAATAAACATTGATTTTCTTAGTCTAACCTCAAAGCAAACACTCATTGACTTCGTGTTACTTAACAACGCCATCTGCTGGAATAACTTTATTGCTCACAAAAAAAAGTATTAGTAGTTCGCCAATAGATGTCAGGAAGAGTCAAATTTTTCAGTTTAAATAAGGACTACTCAAACGCCTTAAAACACGAATAAAATGACATTTTCTAAAGATGATTCCTCCGAAACCCCCTATATACCAAATTTCATGAAAATCGTTGGAGCCGACTCCGAGATTCCAATTATATATATACAAGAATTGCTCATCTATATATATAAAAGAAAGTCGTGTTAGTTCCACTTATAACTCAAGAACGGCTGAACAGATTTGGGTGAAAATTGGTAGGGAGGTAGCTTAGAGCCAAGAGACGGACATAAGATACTTTTTATCCCAATATGCCCACGGGATCGGGACTTACGCGGGTGAAACCGCGGGGCGCAGCTAGTTTAAAGATATAAGATTTGAGTTTTAGTCGTTTTTTTTTAATTAGGCTTCCCAAGCATGATTATTTACCTATACTTCAAGTTAGCAACATAGTTAGTTTACGAGTGCGCATTTCCATATTCTGTGGTCCATTAAGTGTTTTAATATCTTGCCAGTTGCGACGCTTTGTAAACTTTTACAACTTGGGTTATGAGTTGTTAGATACAAGTTATTAAACTTGCATCGCATGAAGCTTTCGCCGATAAATAAAATTTATATTAATTATTTTCCAGGCCTTACCAGGGTAATAAATAAATAATAAATATTTCAGGACATTCCACACATCGCCATCTAGCCCCAAGCTAAGTAACTAGACTTGTATTATGGGTGATAGACAACTGATATACTTTTATATATACTTATAATACATACTACCAACCAGACCACAAACAAATATCTAAGCATAAATACTTGCCTGAGTCGGGAATCGAAATCGCAACCCTGTGTTTGGCAGTTCGGCATGGTGACCATTGTGCCAACTGGGTCGTCATAATGCCAACTGGGTAATATACCGCGTTATAATTCATACAAAAAAGAATGGCAATAACAATTACAGGTTGACTACCCAAAACTGGATCTCTTTAACACCTCCTCTTATAGAGATTAAGATTAAGTATTAAGAGAACATTACCTATTCGTTGGTTGATTGCGGACTCTTAACTTTATTATGCGGACTCTTAACTTTATTTATGCGGACTCTCAAGAGGAAAGGGTACCAGGGGCTCTCTCCATACAAACGTAGTCGACTGTTTTCTCCCTGGAAAATGACACTAGAGCAAATATTTTTGTTGTATAAAACTTATAACTGCTATGACCATGCCTCTATTTTTTTTAAACCTTAATTTCTATGATACTGAAAAATGAAAAAAAAAATAACAGTCATGGCAGTAAAAGGTTTTATGGCACAAAAATATTTGTGCTAGTGTCATCATCCAGGGAGGAAACAGTCGACTACGGTTGTATGGAGAGAGCGCCGGTACCCTTTCACCTTAACTTTATTTAATGTTTAGTTTTTTCTTTTTCTTTTCTTAAATATTTATTTTCCTTTCTTTGTTAAATATGATTAATTTTGTTATTTATTAGTCAAGTAGATACTTATGTATTTTATGCGATACGTCTAAGCGTTTAGCAATATTTATGCGGAAACTTGTAAATGGGTTTCTAGTTAGTAAGGTTGATTTATGCTGTTTGTCTTCAGAATAAAATAAAATATAAAAAAAATAAAAATTAACAATCACAGTTATCGGCGACAGGCATTTTGCGTTTAGCCCTTGTGCTCCTAATATATCAAATCATAGCATTATTCTGTTACCATATTTTAGCTGTAATAAAAAAATCAAAGTCCTGACTGACTGACTGATCAATGCACAGTTCAAACCAATGGACAGGTCGGGCTTAAATTTGGCATAGGTAGGTAACTAGCTATTATGACCTGTGATTATGAAGAAGGCAGGTGTAGGCATAAAGACACAATATGTAAAGAGGGTTTACGCTTAACGACTCCCCTACGCTCAATGCACCCCCTATCAAGAGTGGTGTTGGCTTAGTGGTAGATACTTCGACTTTTATTCTGAAGGTCGTAGGTTTGAATCCCGGCCGGCCGTGCACCAATGTATTTTTCTTAAGAAAAAATTATGTGCGCTAATTGACATTGCTCTTACAGCGAAGTAAAACATCGTGATGAAACCCGCGGCTTAGTTGGCTCCAGAAGTATTGACAAGTTCTCTCCTCTGGAAATGGTCGACTAGGCTGAGAGGGTAGTAGGTGCTGGGCAAGCCTACTCCATCCTCTCGCAAAAAAGGACCCAATTAAAAAGGGTCTAATTGCGGAAAACAACCTGTATACAAGTATCTACCCTCTGTCAAGAACTATCTCACAATAACAATCCCCAGGACTTGGGGAACCGAAGAGATGTATAAATTAATATATGTATAGAAGAAGAATCTTAATATTTTTGTTCACCCTTACAGATATCTAGGTAGAAATTTCTAGATACCCACATATTTATGTAGTTTAATTTAAACTTAAGCGATTCCCGTAAATTAAGCCACGCCGTTCTAATAAAGCGTTTAATTTATAGATTTTTCAGATTAATTAATTCTGGTATCGCAGAATCATTAGTTGGATAACAAGAATGGGGCTTATACGATTAATCTTATTACTAAAATACTTTGAGCTCGTTGGTATTTTTGGAATTTTTTTGTAGTTATGTGCTTGAAGAGTATTTTCTGCTTCATTTTTAGGATCTTTGTCGTTGACTTGTGTTGTTTCATAGGGTTTCGTACCTAAAGGGTAAAAACGGGAAAATATTACTAAGACTTACCGTCTGTCTGGCTATCACCGTTCATGTGATACACTCATGAACGGTGATAGCTAAGCAGTTGAAATTTTCCAAGGTGATGTATTTACATATTTCTGTTGCCGCTATAAAAACAAATACTAAAAACAGAATAGGAGTTTTGGCGAGAACGAGTTAACAACATGTCGTGCTGCAGTTTTATTTTCATGAAACTTAGTTGTAACCCGAGTTGAATTGTATTATTCTGGTAGAATGTTATTCAATTTAGTTCTGTGAAAGTGCACAAGTGTAGTGAAAGTAAAAATCAGTGTCAAACATGAAGTTTTCTCGTTGCCTCCAATCCTATTAAGGTTATGGTAAACTTGCCACCACTTTACTATAGCCCCTGACTTGACGGACTATGACGACTTTGACTTTTTTGAAATACTTTAGGCCCGATTTATGAAAAATCGGGTCATAATTTGATGCAAAATATAGTTTGACACTGGTTAAATGCACAAGCCGTGCGAAGCCATAATTAATAGAAAAAAAAACAGAATACAATGGTACGACACCCTTAGTGAGCGAGTACGATTCGCACTGGCCGGTCTTATTTTTTAGTTAGTTTTTTAAACTTATTTTTAACATTTTCTGTGTCCGTGTTGCACTTTTTTGATCGAGTCATCATCATCCAAGCCATGTTCCCGGTTTCATCCCTCTCGGGAGCCCGGAGTCCGCTTTTCTACTTTTACGCTTCCACTTCGCACGCTCTTCGGCATCCTGGTTAGTAAGGCCATTTGCACGCATATCACCCTTTACGACGTCAAGCCAGCACTTCTTGGGCCTACCTAGTCTGCCACGACCTGGCGGAGGCGCCATGGCAAGACATTTGTTCCCCACGTAGTTTGCCGGTTTTCGCAAGACGTCACCAGTGTAGGCGACATTCTTGCAATTTATCTGCAATGTCTCGATCATGAAGGCTGCCCCGGATGCGAGAGTTTCTGACACTTTTTTGATCGAGTAATAAATCATAATTTAGCGCCAATTTTCCTACATTAATTTCCAAAATAATAGCTTTGGAAATTAACATAGGAAAATTGTAACTAGCCTTTGAAAATAATTATGTACCTACAATTAAATGATCAAGTATTCGCGAACACAGCATTATTATTACATCAATTATTATTACACAAATGCAATTATATTTCGAGGGGCTTTTCTGTATCTGATCATTTTTATAGTTGGCCTTTTTTATACTTGGACGTTTTTCCGATTGGGCGATTCCATAGTTGGGTATTATTAAGCACCCGGACATTTTTGTTTTTGACATTAGTCGTGCTAATCTTCTAATTTATGTACATCAAAACGAATTCAAATAATTTCGTATTATATCGCATACGTAGTCATATCCATAGGCATCCGCTAAGAAACGATAGTGAAAGAAAAATTCCAAACAAAAAATTGGAAATTAAAAAGAGGTCCTATTGCATCGAAACTTGGCAAACATATTAACTTGCAAAATAAGGTAACATTGTTACAAATGGATAATGTGTGTGTACGGAACCTTATGTTCGCAAGTCATGTAACAACTATTATTATGCAGGAGTTTTATTTCATTTCAATTTGACAACCCAGTTGGCAAAATGGTCACTATGTCGGACTGCCAAACACAGGGTTGCTGGTTCGACTCCCGCCTCAGACATGTATTTATGCTTAGATATTTGTCTGTGGTCTGGTTGTTTCTATGTATTATATGTATATATTGACAAAAGAAAAGTATTTAAGTAGTATTTCCGTTGTCTAGCACCCATAACCCAAGTCTAGTCATTTAGCATGGGCTAGATGGCGAAAGTGTGAAATTTCCTGCAATATTTATTTTTTATATTTATTTATAATTTTATGAATGAAAACACCTATTAATTATTTCTGTAATCATATATAATTATTTTAATTACCGTATTTCGTATGTAGGTAAAGTTTATTATGTAGGTCAATTGTTCTGGATGTTTGATGTTTAATTAAGCGTAACATAATGCTGTCTTAATAGTATACATAAGTAGGTACTTAGCTCTATGTAGTGCAAACAATCAATGTAAGGGCGAACGCTGACTTCTGACTTAAAATTAACACAGGTAATTAGTACCAAATATTAGACTTCTATGAAAATGAGTAGTCCTTTTTCAATGGCTTATCTTTTATACATATAATAAAATCCTTTGTACTGACCGACTGACGGATCAACGCACAGCCTAAGCCGCATGATCGTAAAGACCTAAAACTTGGAGGGTGTGTTCTTTAAATGACGTAGACATCCGATAAGCAAGGATTTTCCGAAATTTTACCCCTTAGGGGGTGAAAATGGGGGGCATAGTTTGTATGGGATAACGTGATTACTTGGTCTATTTTCGACTTTTACGCGGACGAAGTCGAATATTGGTAATATTTATTAATTTTCCAATTTTATCATTGATTGGTCGAATACAGGGTTATTGCTTATTATAGTAGCAAGCCGTTGTCGGCTACTTCTGTGCACCGTAATAAACAACTTTTGTTCTACAACTTCTGGAAGTTCGAAATAAAAAAATGAACATTTTGAGGAGAAGTAAATTCGAAAAACAGCAGTTTTTTTTAAACAAAGGTCATTTAGACTAAGAACAGTAGATAAAACTTAAAAATTAGTAAATTTTAAAGGTAAATGACCTCCCCGTGTAAGGAACAGCTGATTTTCAGGAAAACCTAACCTCACAATTTCCAAAAAATGTTCGAATTTTCAAAAGTCGTAGAACAAAAGTTGTTTGTTTAGGTGCACAGAAGTAGCCCTCATTGGCTTGCTAGTATAATTACCAATAACCCTGTATAAAATTGATTATTTTAAGCTTTTATTTATAGTGTCTAGATGAAAGAAGTCGTCAAAATGTATAGAGCCAACTAAGCCGCGAGTTTCATCACGATAGTTTACATCACCGTAAGTACAATGTCAATTATCACACATAAATTTTCCGTAATCCGAGATTCAAACCAACGAACTTCAGAATGAAGGTCAAGGTCTACCACTAGGCCAACACCGTTCTATGATTAAATTAATACAACTGTAGCTATGATGTAGAAAGCAGCTAATTTTATATTAGTAGGTCCTGTAGTCTAGCTAGCTCATTACCAAGCTTTACTGGCTAAACACTAGTAGAGAGGCTATTCTTGAAACAAATTGTGCTTTAAAGGGCTTTGAGCACGGACTGGGTGGTACTATATTGGTTAGGAGCAGCGAGATCAGAAGCGAAAGTTGAAGCGAGAGCGGAAGCGAAAGCGGAAAGTCTCTTGCTAGTTCTGACTTTGACCGTAAGCATCGCGCATTTTCTTAATTATTTAGGTATTTCACGCGTGCAACGTTTTATATTTTTATGTTTGTGATTCGGTTGTATTTTTGAAGTGAAAACTTCTTTAGCGGCGTTGAGCACTTTTTCTGTAATGGGTATAAAATCTTAAACTCGCGTCAGGACACGTGACCTGAACGAAAAAGCGTAAGGTGTCAGGACACGTGACCTGATCGAAAAAGCGTAAGACGTCAGGGTCCTAACAGCTAGTACATTTTTGTCAATGTATGGGAGAAAAATGTCTGTCGTTAGTCAAGAGATGGCGCTTGTTTACTTTTAATTACCATAATAAAAAACAACAAATTTCAAATCTTTAAGATTTATAGAGGATCTAACTCGAAATAATTTATATAAATTTACAGAATACAAAGAAAAAATCAAATCAAAACATTTATTATAGTGCAATTGCAACACCTAATATTACCGACCACAGATGTTAATATTTTTATTTTCCATTTCACGCATATTTTTTGTATTTTTCAAAAAGATATAAAAATAACTTTTACTATCACTTTATATTGCATATCGTCGAAAAACACGTTAAATAAATAATCAACTTAAATTCAATTTAAACGATTATAAAAGAAAAATGTTAAATTATAAAATTAGTCTCTATGAGGAAACCTTTTATTAGTGTTGGTGAACAGGAACGTTTTTGGTAGCCATTGTCATTCTTTGTGTTTTTCGGACCCTAGATGCGTTACTTTCGATTGATTTTTGGATTTATACGACGACCTGCTTACGTTTCATGGACTTTGGTGATCTATTCTTTTATAATCAACTTCGGCTATCCCTTGGACTTGACAACGACGTTATATCAGTGGACCCCGGCAACTAAACTCGGACTTCGATATTGTGCTTATTTTGGATTTGCAATGTCTGAAAAAAAGTGCTGTGTTCCGAACTGTGGTAAGTCTTCATTTCGGTTATAATTAAATACTCCCCACTTGTATGAGAGTTAAAGTATGCATATTTGTTCATGACTATCTAATATAACCTCAATACCTATTAAGTAAATAAATAACGACCACCCCACGATGTCAGCCGCGTAATCCCGCGTACGTCGCGTTTCTCGAGAACATCGGAAAAATAGCCAATTGTTATTTCCCAAGATTTGTTGTAACATCAAACCAAGATTCATAAAAATCTGGTCTGGAATGATTTAACTGAATTCTATCTTGTGTGTGCCCATAGCCAATTCCGATAACAATAAACACTTGATTTACTAATGTAAAACTATATTATAATCTTTTAGGTTTAAAAACCGAAACACTACATAAATTTCCTAATCCTGCTAAGTATCCTGAACGTTTCCGAACAAGGCTAAATAACATCGGAGGGGAAGTTTTGGACTTGGAATATGACACAGTGTACAACAGACGCCGTGTTTGTCATCTACATTTTGAGCCTCAATATCACACTAGAAGTAAATTTTTGAGTGTTGATGCTGTACCTCGACTGTGCTTACCAGGTAAAATGTTCATCCATATAAAATACAAATTATTTAAGTATTCTATTTTTCATATTCAAATATATTTACCATGCTAGATAGTAAAGTACATGCTGTTGAGTATGCCATGTCCTTCTGAATCTTGTAAATAGATAAATAAATGTTTATTACGGAACTATAATGTTTCTATGTTCCAATCATTATGAATTGTAACACAAACACATTATAACATATATAACACTGAATAAACCAGTGCCGGTAAACTGAAGTGCCAGATCAGCGAGACCAGTCTATTTATATAAAGTTATATCTACATAGACTACATACTAAAAACAATAAAATAATTACATATATACAGGATCTGCCATAACGAGACCACCTCTTATGGATATGACAAATATTCAAGGAAACAGCAACATTCTGACTGCAAATTTCCCACCTCAAGAACCACCAACTGAGATATCAGCTTCTTATCGCAAAGAAAGTAAGTTATTTTTTCAATAAATAAATATCACACTAGTATTATAAAAATGTGAATAGGTAGTTGCTTATGTCCTTCTCCAAGGTCCAATTATTTATTTATATACCAAAATTCATCAAAATTGGCTGTCAATTTAACAAACAAGAGTACCTTTTTCATTTATAATAAATAAATATTACGCAACATTTACACATCGCCATTTAGCCCCAAGCTAAGCAACTAAATGCTTGTGTTATGGGTGCTAGACAACGGATATATATATATATATATAATACATAGAAACGACCAGACCACAAACAAATATCGAAGCATAAATACTTGTCTGAGGCAGGAATCGAACCCGCGACCCTGTGTTCGGGAGTCCGGCATGGTAACCATTGTGCCAATCGGGTCGTCAAATTATACTAGAGACTTGTTACTTCCCAGGTTTTATGAACAATAGGGATGCATCCTCATACCAAGTTTCATCAAAATCGGTCTAGTAGTTTAGAGTCTATTCATTTCAAATTAAAGGAATAAATATTTTCTATTTATAATACTATTGATTTCCTTTATATGTTTTCAGAAATTTCAAAAAAAGTACTGAATGTGCAACTTACTAAAGACATAAAAAAACTGAAAGAGAAGAATAACTCGTATCGGAGGAGATTGAAGAAGGCAGTTAAACTTGGTACAAATACTGCATTTCAAAGTGCATTACAAAAATTTAAGACATTGGCTGCCATTTTTACGGTTATGGAGTTCCGTGAAATAAGCAAACCGAAGATGGGAAGAAGATTTACCAATGATGAAAAAACTATGGCTCTCAGTGTCTATAAAATGGGACCAAAGGCATATAGATGGTTAAGTAAAATATTTGTTTTGCCATCTCCAGTCACACTTAGTAGAATGGTCTCCAGAGCCAATTTGAAACCAGGCATAAATGAAAATATTTTCGAACAATTAAAAAAAAGAATTGTGAAGATGAAGGACGATGATAAGTTATGCTCAGTCCTTTTCGATGAAATGGCTATAACCCCTCATTTTGAGTACAATCAAAGGAAAGATAAAATATCAGGATTCGTAGACAAAGATGATAATTCACAAAAAAAAATTGCTGACCATGTCTTGGTATTTATGATTAGAGGGCTTATAAGGAATTATAAGCAGCCCATTTACTATTCATTTTGTTCAGGCAGTACGACTAAAGAAAGTTTGGCGGCTAATTTCGAATGAAAATAAATGAAATAAAATGATAATAAATAATCTCCGTTTTTCAGAGAAAGAAAAGAAAAAAAAATTATGGATGAAAGTTGATTTTTCGGAGAGATAAACTTTTTAATGTAAAATAATTGTAATAGTTTTAAAGTGTTAAATTTTTAATGTAATATAAATTGTCATGTTTGTGTACGATAGCGCAATAAATGAATATTGTATTCTACCACATAAATGATAGTACTTTTATACTGATAAAGCAATTGGTGCAAAATTATTCCCTAACCATTCCAAAATATCAAACATGCTCAACGTTAATAATCAAGTTTTCACTTCTGCCGGCACTCCCGGAGTGCAACCCGTTTTTTTTTTTAATTTCAAACGTATGTGTCTTCTTCTGAAGATGATTTATAATATGAGAAGTAGCTGCGCCGATCCCGTAGAAATATTGGGATAAAAGTAGGCTATGAAGTTTAATCGCAATCGGTCCGGCAGTTATTGTGTGAAGAAGAAACAATAATACAAATATACACACATACTAACACACAAACTTTCACGTTATACTAATAGTAGGATCAAACTACGTTGGTATATAGAGAGGGTTTTTTTTTAATATTTAATGTAATTTAAAAATTGTGTTTAAAATAAAGAATTTATCTATCTATCTAGGATTTATCCAGCTTCTAAAATCGCTGTCACTTACAAAAATAATACATCCTTAACAGCTGGTAGCACTGCAAACATTCCAGTTAGCACATCGTGTAAGTTATATCTTCTTACTGTTGCATATTTAAATATACTCTCACCACATTCGTGCTTACAGCCTGAAAGATTTTCAATGATAATGTTAAATTTGGTTTAAATTGAAAACAATTGTTGCAAATTGACAACATCAGAACATTTGTAAACGTCCGTATTTGTACTTGTATACAGGCTGTTTTCGCCATTGGACCCTTTTTAATTGGGTCCATTTTGCGTGAGGATGGAGTAGGCTTGCCTAGCACCTACTACCCTCAGCTTAGTCGACCATGTCCAGAGGAGAGAACTTGTTAATACTTCTGGAGCCAACTAAACCGCGGGTTTCATCACGATGTTTTCCTCCACTGTAAGAGCAATGTCAATGTCAATAAATGTTTCTTAAGAAAATTACATTGGTGCACGGCCGGCCGGGATTCAAACCCACGACCTTCAGAATGAAAGTCGAGGTATCTACCACTAAGCCAACACCGCTCTTTGTAACGCCCGTAAGATAACGATCGCTGTATCATGCATGACCATACGATGCAATTGGGATCTTGACCGATTTTAAATAAGTATTTGAAAAGTCGCAAATATTTATTAGAAACCCCTTACAATTATCATTTTTTTCCGAAAAAGTCTTATTTTATTGAGAAAAAAAAACACTACATTTTTCTTCATTTAAATTATCCCGATAAAATATTTAACAAAATACAATGAATTTTTATTCATTTAAATTATCCTCCGAAAACAGTCGGCCATACATTTTAATCTGTGACGTCACCTTTCGATACGCCTTGCGCGTATTTTGTTTTGCTCTAGGAAAATGGAAAATCGTGACGTCACACGAAGGTCAGTCCCGCGTTTCGTTTCTTTTAGTCAGCAGACAAAATATTGCTTATTTTGCTAAAATAAAATATTTTAATACATTTGAATGCGTAATAAATATTATAGACTTATTGTAAACCTATTAGCTTCCATTTTCAACATATTACATATTTTATCGTTATATTACATATTTTATAAACATATTACATATTTTATCGTTATATTACATACTAGCTGTGCCCCGCGGTTTCACCCGCGTAAGTCCCGATCCCGTAGGAATATCGGTTATTCGATTTTTTTCGCCTTTTTAACCTTCCCTAGACCTCCACGAACATTTCAAGACTAAGATAAGATAAATCCGTTCAGCCGTTCTCGAGTTTTAATCAGACTAACGAACAACAATTCATTTTTATTTATATAGATTTTATAAACATATTACATATTTTAGTCATACAGTCAATTGGTAGCGCACCTGTACGGTGAACAGGGGGTTGCGAGTTCAAGTCTCTTCACGGTGCTATTTTTGAAACGCATTTTTTACAAAAATTGAAATCATATAAACTGTATAAGAAACTAGCTGCGCCCCGTGGTTGCACGTCGCGAAGACCTGAACAGGACGTCGTATAAGGCCATATCCATCAATAGCCAGCAATAAATAAAATGTTTTATGAGGAAAGGGTACCGGCGCTCTCTCCATACAAACGTAGTCGACTGTTTTCTCCTTGGATAATGACACTAGAGCAAATATTTTTGTTGCATAAAACTTATCATACCTTTTAATTATAAAAACTAGTAATTCGTTACCGTTGGCTCTCTGAAAACTATATTTTTTGAAGTGCCGGACCTTTGCGGGTAGATCCGTTGCCACCCGAAACGTGTATGACGGAATAGACCGCTTTATTTTGCCCGGACCTTAAAAAAGGTCGTTTACAAAAGAAAACACTTTGTAAAATACACCGTCAATTTGTAAAAACCCTCTTGTAAATATGAAAGGGAAACCACGTAAATTATAATTGAGAGCTTTTGTGTTCGCGTGGTTTTTTTTCAAGGGTTATTTTTCTTACACTTGCAGCTTTGTAAGGCTATTTTATTTTACAAAGTTATTTTCGTTTTGCTTAATTTGTTAAAAAGGTTTGTGTCAATCGAATTAGAAGAAAAAACATGAAAATTTCAGTTTTCGAATTGAAAAACAGCACGCAAATAGATTCATTCGTTCAAATTGGTTCAGCTAAGTGCAGCTAAGGCAGAGATAGTGATAGGTGAAAGGGTACCGGCGCTCTCTCCATACAAACGTAGTCGACATGTCTCAGCCACTACATCATCCTGAATAGCATTGAATAAAGTTTCTGTATTATTCATCTAGATTAGACGTAAAACCCAATATTCGTAATTATACTAGCTAGCCGTTGAGGGCTACTTCTGTGCACCTAAACAAATAACTTTTGTTCTAAGACTTTTGAAAATTTTGAGGTTAGTTTTACCTGGGCTCCCGTTTATTTAGGGTCTTTAAGTCACGAGCGTATAGATAGATATCTTCTAGGAAACCGTGCTATATCTTAAGAGCAGGTGCTAATAAAGCTACCAAAATCGACCTTTGTTTTAAGCATCTCTAAGTAATCAAATACTCTTTTTTTGTTGTTTGGATATACATGGATATTGTAGTTTAATAACCATATTTTTGTTTATTGTGGTTGAAAACATGATATGAACAACTTCGTTCGATAAAAAATGTTATAAAACAGAGAATTATTAGATCGTTTATCGGGTTTTATTCAAAAATAGTTAACGTTTGTTTCTAAAAATGAATCAAATGATAGGTTTTGACCTCTAGGAACTATATTTGTGGATAATAGTGCTAAAATGTTTTGCATATCGATCAAATATAACAGTTAGCACGCAGCACGCTACGTTTTTGAGAGCGGGGGCTAACGTAATATGAATACCTACACACGCGCCTTAAGACTGCATCATCACTTACTATTGTGCGAGATAGTGGTCCAAATGCTGACGTGTTTATTTAAAAAATACATACCCCTTAAGCGAACGCTCGGCCGAGCTACATGGTAGGCGGAGTGGGAAGTGTTAGGTTTTATTTTCGTAATGGAATTTCTTGATTCGGTCGCCACGCTCAAAGCCCGCGATAAAAGCTATGCAATAGCTTAAAATCTGAACTTTGTCCTTTGGTGGTAAGAGTGCCCACTTATTTTAATTCCTATTTATTTAAACAAATCAAGTGAAGTTTAACAATAAAGTTACCTTACCAAAACAATATATCAGAGTTAAATACTAAGACGACGTCTACCGAACTCAATAGCGCCAACTTTAAAAACTCTAACAAATTAAGAAGAATGGTGTAAGTTAAATTAAAATCTTAAGGCGGCGGCGTAACGCTTTAAATTTATGCCTGTTGTGTACTCTGTAACAGACGCTTCTGGCTGAATCTGACTGGACTTAGGTGGAGCATGGTGGACTTATCTACTTCTAAGATTTTAAACTTTTCTGGTTATTTTCACTACTCACGCGAAAGGAGGTAGTCCGATATGGCTGCCACTTATTCTCGATTCTTATTCAAACGCTTTCCGGTCTTCAAAATAAAAAGGAAATAAAAAAATAAAATAAAAACCTAAAAAAATAAATAAATAAAAAAAAATCGACAATGATACAAATAAATAAAGTATAATGTGGAAAGAGCGATGAAGAAGAAGAAGAATGATACAAATATAAAACACTAGCTGCATTCAGCGGTATCACCCACGTAACTCCCGATCCCGTGAGAATATAAGATAAAAAGTAGCCTATGTTACTTCCAATGAACTAATATATCCTCATACCAAGTTTCAACAAAATCGATCTAGTTGTTTTAAGCCTATTCGTTACAAAAAAAAAACAAAACAATGCTTCCTCTTTATTATATTAGTGTAGATAAAGTTAAATAAAAAAAACTATTTTAAGTAAAAAATAGATACCTATCTATCAATTTTATTGTCAATTATACAAATATAAATAAAATATAAAGTGGGAAAGAGCAAGGAAGAAGAAGAAGAAAAATACAAATATAAAACATTACAATAACAAAGTTATAAAATTTAAATTAATCTACAATACATTATAATTAAAACTAAAATAATTAAAAAATCATTGGTTAAATAACCTCCCCTGATCGCAACCGGTGAAATTATTGTCATAATTAATATAATTTCAAATATTTTGACCTAAAGTTGAAAAAAATTAAATTAAAATAAGGTCAAAAAGAGTCTGAGTTTTCCCTTAACAAGGCGTTCGGCCGCCTTACGTATTTTAACCTGGGAAGGTTGGCAATAATTTACTTTTTTGATGAAGGCTACTCCGGTAAACTTGGAAGTTAATTTCGAGATGCCTATTTATTGTACAGTAGATGGTGCTCTAAGCAGACTACAGATTTAAAAGTATTAAAAAATTTAGTTAAAGTAGATTAAATTTGGTCCAAGTTCAGCATATACGGTTATTGATAATTATACTAGCAAGCCGTTGAGGGCTACTTCTGTGCACCGTAACAAACAACTTTTGGAAATATAAAAAGAAATAAAATTTTGAGGATATGCCAATTCGAAAAACAGCTGATTTCTTAAAACAAAAGTCATTCAGACTAAGAACAGTAGATAAAACTCAAAAAAATAAGTAAAATTTTAAACTAAGAACAGTAGATAAAACTCAAAAAAATAAGTAAACTTTTAAACTAAATGACCTCTCCGTGTATGGAACAGCTGATTTTCAGGTAAACCTAATCTCAAAATTATCAAAAAATATTCGAATTTCCAAAAGTCCTAATGCAAAAGTTGTTTATTTAGGTGCACAGAAGTACCCCTAAATGGCTTCCTAGTATAACTACCAATAACCCTGTATAATAAGTTAGATCATTATGTATGACTGTAGAATCTTTGTTCATAAATAAATAAGCCATTTACTCCCCACAAAAATTACTTTAGATCTCAATTAAATAACACAAATAAAATAAATTAATCTATATATATAAAAGCAAGTCGTGTTAGTTACACCACTTATAACTCAAGAACGGCAGAACAGATTTGGGTGAAAATTGGTAGGGAGGTAGCTTAGAGCCAGGAGACGGACATAAGATACTTTTTATCCCAATATGCCCACGGGATCGGGACTTACGCGGGTGAAACCGCGGGACGCAGCTAGTTAGATATATTCTATCCATTGTCTGGCCATAACGCAATCCTAGTTGCTTATTATTGCTGAGAGTCACATAACGCTGGTGTTTGAAATGTCCTATAATATTTAGTACCTGGATGACCGAGCTTTGCTCGGTATTTTTTTTTACTTAGTCTAACCTCAAAGCAAACACTCATTGACTTCGTGTTACTTAACAACGCCATCTGCTGGAATAACTTTATTGCTCACAAAAAATAGTATTGGTAGTTCGCCAATAGATGTCAGGAAGAGTCATATTTTTCAGATTAAAAAAAAAGTAAGTTTCGATAAAACACGAATAAAATGACATTTTCTAAAAATGATTCCTAGCTAGATCGATTAATCGCCCCCGAAACCCCCTATATACCAAATTTCATGAAAATCGTTGGAGCCGATTCGAGATTCCAATTATATATATGTATATACAAGAATTGCTCATTTAAAGATACAAGATTTAGGTATAAAAACTATTTTTTCCTTGTTTGCCGTCATTGACAATCAGTGAGGTATCGGTTGATAGAATAATCAGTAGTCTGCTTTCACATTGGACTGTGGACGGTGTTCGCTCTAACATATTTTGTAAAAACCTTTGTTTTCAGACGTCGAGAGAAACTTCAGATGAAAGTTATTCTGAACAAGTTGGATTATGTTATTTTTGGTAAATTGTAATTTATTTGAGAAAGTTTATTTTTTTATTAAAAATCTAATTTAAAAAACAACGACACCATTTCCAGTTGTAAGAGTTTCGTCCAAAAACTTTTGTTAAAAAATTAACAATGATGGATATTTTGTACAGTGCAAAGCCAATCTTCTTCTTCTACCTGCCTTTATCTCAATTTATATGTCTTCTTCTTTCATTAACTTCTTTTAGTCTTGTATCACGCAGTTCTTCCGTCTTTTCTTAGGTCGTCCTTTTCCTTTCCATCCCACTACGTTCATACTCATCACTCTACGAGTCACAAGCGTCTTCATTCTCCTCAACACATATCCATACCAACTCAAACGGTTTTTTACTTGTGCTACTTTCAGGCTTCCTTTTATATTAAAAATAAAACAATGCAAGTATAGAAAGCAATTGAGCGCTCAGAAATAAGTTTGATTTTAAACACTGATCAACTTGGTTGAGCAATATATTCGTTGAGCAAAAGAGCATAAAATGTTCAGTAATACAAACTATGTCCTACTGCTCAACTAGTTAAGCAATTAAGTTGAACAGTGGGGAAGTTGCGATAAATAGGTACATCTTAAACAAATTCGCGTAGAGCTTACAAATTTAAATTAAATGAATTAATTGGTAACAGAGTAGGTACTGAACACAACTGAGCACTGAGCAGCCAGCAAAGCAAGGGATGAAAATGCAATGAATTTCAGTTGGCAGTGACCGTGCCGGAACAGATCCGAACACGGATGTTGGTTATAAACCTATCTAAATACTACAATCGTTGGTGAGTTTCCATTGTTTTATCAATAACATTTACACAATAAGAAATAGTATATTAATAATGTTGACGTCTCATAAATTATATACAGGATGTCCCATATTTAATGGATAAACGGGCACCTACGAATAGAGGACACTATGCCGGATCAGAAAAATACGAGTTTTGTTCAATGAAAGCCTCTCGGTTTCCGAGACATCTGTCATTTTCAAAATTTAAAAAAATCAACTCCCATCTCCACTTTTTTTGGTGCATATTATTCCAATCTATTTTTTGGATAGTATTCCAGTATAAATGTGTTATCGAATGAAATCTATTATTTTTATGACACAAGAAAAGTTTATTTTAAATAATACTTAAATTAAGAGAACTCAAACTTCATGTTTTTTTAAGTTTTTACCTGTCGCGGTGTAAAAAAAGGTATATATTTATGGGCCTTTGTTGCCTGAAATAAATGGTTAATAAATATTAAGCCAGCAGAACACTGACAGCAGTGTCTTAACTGCGGCTCTTTTTATGAAGTATACACCAGATTGCCGGTGGTGCCACCATCTTTATATTTTATTAACTGTGATGTCATGCGTCTTATTTATAAAAAAAACGGATCATGGTTCAGCCTGCTTCAGTGGTTTCGTAATATTTGAACCGTTTAGTTGACTATAAATTTATCTGGGTCTACTTCTAGTTTAAGAGCAGAAAAGAGAATTGATTAATAGATAGATTAATGTTTTTTTGTACCATAGAAAGTTAACGATAAGTACGTTAAAAAGTTAAAAATTAAATCTTCATGATACTTGAAAAACAATATTTCAGCATATAGGTACACAAAAAGTAAAAATATGATAACATTCTCCGTTTTTCTAGATTACAATGAAATTGAACTAAATGTGGAAAAAAGATATAAGCATTTTTAAAGTCACGTGTTTTTTTAGTTTCTTCATCAGCATCTGACGCGATAACACATTATAGGAACTTCAAGAATCTTACCTCCTAGCAAACAAATATTTTTTGTTCGAAGTTTTACCATTATTGGTGTGGCACAATGGGCGGCCTAAATTAGGTAGGTAACGTGTAGGTATTATCGGTAAACACACCTAAAAATATAAAAGTAAATCTTGTGCTTTAAAGTCAGTCAGGTTGAAACCTGCAAATAGTGACTATAGACTTAACTTATGCTCATTTTAAGCTAGAAATAGAGTGGATAACAGTAATGTCAATGGAAACGCACCCAAACTTGGTTGTAGCACATCGAGCTAGTTCTCTATAATAACAATCGTTGCCCCTTCGCCGGCCGTTATTCTAAATACAGTATGAATGCAAATTTATCTCCGTTGGGGAGATCGTGGGGCTAACTTGTTATATGCGCTGTTTGCTTATTGGGTTTTGTGACGTGATAATCATGTACGGTCGGCTGCATAATTGCAGACCCCCCAAGATTTCTAAAATTACTATTATTGGAATGTTATCAATCTGATCATTTTTGATTGCTAATTTCATGAGTTAGAAGACTTTAAACTTCAACTAAAGCAGGTGCCTAGAATGTAGCTTGTGATGAAAACATTCTAATAACAGCCGTTTTGGAGCTCTACGGTGGGTCTGCAATTATGCAGTCGACCGTACTTACAAAGTAGATAAAGTATACCTATATACAGGGTTATTGGTAATTTTACTAGCAAGCCGTTGAGGGCTACTTCTGTGCACCTAAACAAACAACTTTTGTTCTACAACTTTTGGAAATTCGATTTTTTTTAATTTTGAGGTTAGGTTTACCTGAAAATCAGCTGTTCCATACACGGAGAGGTCATTAATCTTAAAATTTTACTTATTTTTAAGTTTTATCTACTGTTATTATTCTAAACGACCTTTGTTTTAAAAACCAAGTTTTTCGAATTTACTTAACCTCAAAATTTTCACTTTCAGACTCACAAACACAAACAAAGGTCATTCAGACTAAGAACAGTAAATAAAAATTAAAAAAAAAAGTAAAATTTTAAAATTAAAGACCTCTCCGTGTATGGAATAGCTGAATTTCAGGTAAACCTAACCTCAAAATTTTCAAAAATATGTTTGAATTTCCAAAAGTCGTACAACAAAAGTTGTTCGTTACAGTGCACAGAAGGAGAAGAAGCCCTCACAAGACTTGTTAGTATAATTACCAATAACCCTGTATATAAGCGGGGTTCCTAAACAACATGGTATGGGAGTTTTGGCGGGAACGAGTTAACAACATGTCGTGCTGCATTTATTTTGTCGTGTGTTTTATTTTCATGAAACTTAGATGTAACCCGAGTTGAATTGTATAATTCTGGTGGAATGTTATTCAATTTAGTTCTGTGAAAGTGCACAAGTGTAGTGAAAGTAAAAATCTGTGTCAAACATGAAGTTTTCTCGTTGCCTCCAAATCTCCTATTAAGGTTATGATAAACTTGCCACCGCTTTACTATATCCCCTGACTTGACGGACTAGGACGACTTTGACTGTTTTGAAACACTTTAGGCCCGATTTATGAAAAATCGGGTTATAATTTGATACAAAATATTACTTGACACTGGCTAAATGCACAAGCCGTGCGAAGCCATAATTATTTAAAAAAAAACATGGTATGGACGGAACCCTACGTGCGTGAGTCCGAATCGCACTTATTTTCCAGTACACCTTTCTGCGATTAAATAATTTGACTTACACAGAAACTTTGAGGTCCTAATTTGAACTCGACTTCGGTTTTGAAACTTTTCGGTTCAAGAAGATCGGATTAACGAGTATTACACTTTTACAGATTTATTTACCCACAAATAAAACTGGTTGATTGAATCTTTCGGTTTTCTGCTGTCGATGTCGGTGAAGTTTGGGAACTACAGGAGGGCGATTCTCGCTGAAATAGAGATGATGTCGAGTTCGACAAAATGTCGCTTCGGCAATGTCTAACGAAAATATCAAATCTCTATTGTTCGTATTGCAAGTCGAGCGCTAGGCATAGACATTTCTCTAATGTGATATTTCCAGAATACGAAAATTCTTTTGCAATCGACATCTGCCGTGTTTTTTCGAGATATCTCTACTTCTACATTATCTCACGCGCCCGAGAATTGCCCTTCAGTACTTTTGTGGTTCGGAATGTCATCATCGCGTATGGCATTCATCCTGCGTGGATCAAACCTCTATATTCAAGTTTTTCAGCCAGCTTTGCAGCGGCAGTTGTGAATTTATGAACTTCCGACATTCCACCGGGAAAACTGCGAAGTGGGCATTCGTTTACCACATGGGAAGGGTTTGGTCAGATGCTTTGCAATTGCCCTGTGACTCCCTTAGTCCCCATTTATGGACGTGGTGGTTACTTTTCCCGTGGTTAGAACCAAATCGGTTCAGAATGTGGGTTTGGGAGATTCGTCGGTTTGCAACTTATTCAAAGGCTGGCTTAAACCTGCGACTTCGTCCGCGTAGAAGTAGAATTTTTCAAAATCCTTTCTTATCGTCATACAAAGAACCCTCCAAGTTTCAGGTCTCTACGATCAGCGGTTTAGGTTGTGTGTTGATCCGTCAGTCAGTCAGTCAGTCGTTCAGGACTGACTGACTGATTATAAGAGGATGAAAACGGGGGGCAAAGTTTGTATGGGACAACGTGATTCCTTGGTCCAATCTATTTCAAATTTTACATAAACATTATTTCGACTTCTACGCGGACGAGGTCGCGGGCAAAAGCTAGTCTCCAATATATACAAAAAGAAAAACCGGACACGTTTTTTTTTCATGTTTCCTTTCAATTACTTACTGTTCATTTCTCTTATTGTCAAGCCTTCACCTCATTTCCTCGACCTAGATAAAAATAATCAAGATATAAATCTAGAATTTCCCATCCAATATTTCTAGAACTAGATTTATTTAACTGCACTTTATTAAATACTAGCTGTGCCCCGCGGTTTCACCTGCGTAAGTCCCGATCCCGTGGGCATATTGGGATAAAAAGTATCTTATGTCCGTCTCCTGACTCTAAGCTACCTCCCTACCAATTTTCACCCAAATCTGTTCTGCCGTTCTTGAGTTATAAGTGGTGTAACTAACACGACTTTCTTATATATGTATATAGATTAGAAATGCGAAAGTTTGTCTGGTGTGTACCTACGTTTGTTGACCGAGCAAAAACACTGAACCGATTTTGATGATCCTTGTTAAATGTAGGTAATTAAACCTATTGGTACTTATATTTACTACATTTAAGGCCCTCTTCCAGTACCGTGTGTAGGTATTTTAACATTACCTCAGCCTCCGCGCACAAAGACGTAGCGTGAAAGTGAGCCGCGCGCAACGACTCGCGTACGCGATCAAGCTACGCCACAGTGTAGGTGTAAACAGTGGGCACGCCACAGTGTAGGTAGGTGTCAACAGTAGGTTTTCGTTATCTAATTGGGCTCGATATATAAAATAATAACACTAATGTGTAGCTGTAATAATGTACCTAATATTTTTATTGGAACGAAGTTCCCAATCGCGGGTTGACCTAGCCGAGAAAAAAATGTTACGCATTACAAAACCGTGAAACTGGAGCAACAATATAATAAACAAACTTGTTACTAACCTTACCTCTTTATAATATTAGTATAGATTATTTGCGCTCACTCAATCGCGTCTAGTCACCATAACACAAGCCTAGCTGCTTAGACTGGAGCAACAATACAATATACAAACTTGTTACTAACCTTACCTCTTTAGAATATTAGTATAGATTATTTGCGCACACTCAATCGCGTCTAGTCACCATAACACAAGCCTAGCTGCTTAAACTGGAGCAACAATACAATGTACAAACTTGTTACTAACCTCACCTCTTTATAATATTAGTATATATTATTTGCGCTCAGTCAATCGCGTCTAGTCACCATAACACAAGCCTAGCTGCTTAGACTGGAGCAACAATACAATATACAAACTTGTTACTAACCTTACCTCTTTATAATATTAGTATAGATTATTTGCGCTCACTCAATCGCGTCTAGTCACCATAACACAAGCCTAGCTGCTTAAACTGGAGCAACAATACAATGTACAAACTTGTTACTAACCTCACCTCTTTATAATATTAGTATATATTATTTGCGCTCAGTCAATCGCGTCTAGTCACCATAACACAAGCCTAGCTGCTTAGACTGGAGCAACAATACAATATACAAACTTGTTACTAACCTTACCTCTTTATAATATTAGTATATATTATTTGCGCTCACTCAATCGCGTCTAGTCACCATAACACAAGCCTAGCTGCTTAGACTGGAGCAACAATACAATATACAAACTTGTTACTAACCTTACCTCTTTATAATATTAGTATATATTATTTGCGCTCACTCAATCGCGTCTAGTCACCATAACACAAGCCTAGCTGCTTGGACTGGAGCAACAATACAATATACAAACTTGTTACTAACCTTACCTCTTTATAATATTAGTATAGATTATTTGCGCTCACTCAATCGCGTCTAGTCACCATAACACAAGCCTAGCTGCTTAGACTGGAGCAACAATACAATATACAAACTTGTTACTAACCTTACCTCTTTATAATATTAGTATAGATTATTTGCGCTCACTCAATCGCATCTAGTCACCATAACACAAGCCTAGCTGCTTAGACTGGAGCAACAATACAATACATATACAAACTTGTTACTAACCTTACCTCTTTATAATATTAGTATAGATTATTTGCGCTCACTCAATCGCGTCTAGTCACCATAACACAAGCCTAGCTGCTTAGACTGGAGCAACAATACAATGTACAAACTTGTTACTAACCTTACCTCTTTATAATATTAGTATATATTATTTGCGGGCACATAAGTTTGTAAATTATTATTTGCGGAAAAAAGTTTGTCATCCCTGCAAATGCAAGCTTCCGCGTGGGGTTCGCTCGAACGCAGCGTGCCGGCAAAAGTGGCATAGGTCTTACCTCGATGACGCCCGCAGGCCGACTGCGAGGAACTGACGCGTGCTAACTGTTATATTTGATCGATTTGCAAAACATTTTGTACATTTTAGCATTATTATCCAAAAATATAGTTCCTAGAGGTCAAAACCTATCATTTGATTCAATTTTTAGAAACATACGTTAACTATTTTTGAATAAAAACCGATAAACGATCTAAAAATTCTCTGTTTTCTAACATTTTTTTTATCGAACAAAGTTGTTCATATCATGTTTTCAACCGAAATAAACAAAAATATGGTTTTTAAACTACAATATCTACTTATATCCAAATAACAAAAAAATAGTATTTGATTACTTAAAGTTGCTTAACACAAAGGTCGATTTGCGAACACATGGTCTTAACAAACAAAATCTTTCCACTCTAAATCAGTCAACATTCTAATCTATAACCGAAATGCGGTGTTGGCTTAGTGGTAGATACCTCGACTTTCATTCTGAAGGTCGTGGGTTCGAATCACGGCCGGCCGTGCACCAATGTATTTTTCTTAAGAAAAAATTATGTGCGCTAATTGACATTGTTCTTACGGCGAAGGAAAACATCGTGATGAAACCCGCGGCTTAGTTGGCTCCAGAAGTATTGACAAGTTCTCTCCTCTGGACATGGTCGACTAAACTGAGAGGCTAGTGGGTGCTGGGCAAGCCTACTCCATCTTCACGCAAAAAGGACCCAATTAAAAAGGGTCCAATGGCGGAAAACAGCCTGTATACAAGTACAAGTATTACCGAAATTGATTAAATTATAAAAATCAAAAGACGATTGAAATAAAAACAAAAGACGATCGAGAGAAAAAAATAAATCGAAAGAGAAGCAAAATAATTAAAATACAAGCAGGTTTGATTTTTTCTTCGTTCGGCCCACTGGGTTTTGTCCCACATAAAAAATCCTGGGTCGTCCCAAACAATATGCTTGCTTTGTCTTAAAATATGTTTTTTTTGCTTCGTCCTATTTTATATTACTTCTACGGTGCATATCTGTATATATAACAATCTTGTGTCACGATGTATGTTGCCAATAAACTCCAAAACTACTGAACCGATTTCAATCAAATTTCACATGTACCCGTATTTTGGTCTAACTTACTGGATAGGATAGTTATCATCTCAATTATTCGCTTATGTCCTGAATGTAAACAAATAAAATGTATCAATTAATGGTTTCTTAAGCAAGTGTTTATTTACTGTTTAGTTTTATGAAGTTCTCATAGATGGCGGTGTACGTTGATTCATCGATAAAATTCTTCAATTGTTTGACATCTAGGTTACAAATATACCCAATAGATGGCGCTGTGTTCGGGACAACTTACTTTTTTGTACAATTAGCAAAAAAGAGTTATATTTTATCTATTTGTACGTGTGATATATTTTGTTGCTTAAAATCCAAAACCTTTCCTTAGAAACTTTTTTATCCCGATATTACCCAGGGGTCAAAACTTAACCAGGTGAAACCGCGTGGCGCAATTATCACAGTTTAGCAGTAACATCGGAACCGTATAATTTGCTACCGAAGTAAGTTCCTTGTTAATTCTTTAACTCCCCACGGATGTCTGCAGTAAAATTAACAAAATTAACCTTTCTTTTAAGTTTGCTCTCTAAGGTTTTAAAATATTTACTTTATTATAAAGGTAGTTAATTATCTATGGTTTGCTATTTCTTGCCAATATTTTACACAGAGATTTAAGGTGAAAGGGTACCGGCGCTCTCTCCATACAAACGTAGTCGACTGTTTCCTCCCTGGATAATGACACTAGCAAAAATATTTTTGTGTCATAAAATCTATAACTGCCCCTATGTTTTGGTTTTTTTATTTTCTAATTATCATACAAATTAAGATTTAAAAAATAAAACATAGGTGCACGGTCATGGCAGTTATAAGTTGCAACAAAAATATTTGCTCCAGTGTCATTATCCAGGGAGAAAACAGTCGACTACGTTTGTATGGAGAGAGCCCCTGGTACCCTTTCTTTTTAAGATAAGAGGTTAACTATACCGTTTCATATTACAGTTCCTAAATGTTCCAAAGTCAAGATGTCAATGTGTGACAATGTCTCAGTGTCAAAATTTACAAAAGTCTTAATGTAGGTATGTTTAAGAATAGGTTATAGGTATCTTTTGAACGCCAGTGACAGCTTTATATGTCATTTTGTCGGTTTGGTTGAGACGCCGCTGTTGATGGCGTCCAAATTGAACTTCCTTACTATGTTTTTTTTGTATAAAGAACGAATTTAACTACTAATTTAATTAAACTCACCAATACCAACTTTTATTTGAGTTGGCACAGACGCTAACTCATATAAAGGTTGGTATTGGTGAGTTTCATTAAAAAATTACTGGCGTTCAAAAGTTTAATAACATAAGACAAAACACCATTGTGACATATTGCATCAGTCTAGATGTTCCAGTGTCGAAATGCACAAATATATATAAGTCTTTATGACTATTATGACATATGTGTTTTAATGCCTTTATGTTTTAGACACTTAAACTTAAAACACGCGAGTGAAATAAATAAAAAAAATAAGGCGTTTATTTACACAAAACCTAATAGTACATTGCGATACAAGTGTGGTAAATTGATCATTTCTTCGAGGCAGTTTATGACGCGCCGAGAATGCCGAGAATGGAATTATCAAATCACACGTGTATCGTACGACGTTTTTTATCACAGTTGTGAATAAAAGAAAAGACTTGAAAAGAAAAGAAAATAATAAATAACAAAATATTTGGTGATAAGTCTATGTTTACAATTTTTTTGTTAATTATACTCCCGAAAGGCCAGGCAAAATACTTTTAACCTCGTCTGACATACAATATTTTTTAGGGTTTTTTCCATTTGTCGGGGGTTAAAAACAGAATACAATGGTACGGAAAAACAATTTATTTATGTAAAGAAAAACTAAAAAATAAACAGAACTCAATTTTTAATCGTTTTCTAACTGTTTTCTAAGACTGTACGTAACATTTTCGTTCGTAAACCGTCTTTAGAGTCAACTAATAAGTCTATGTTTACAATTTTTTTGTTAATTATACTCCCGAAAGGCCAGGCAAAATACTTTTAACCTCGTCTGACATACAATATTTTTTAGGGTTTTTTCCATTTGTCGGGGGTTAAAAACAGAATACAATGGTACGGAAAAACAATTTATTTATGTAAAGAAAAACTAAAAAATAAACAGAACTCAATTTTTAATCGTTTTCTAACTGTTTTCTAAGACATTACGTAAAATTTTCGTTCGTAAACCGTCTTTAGAGTCAACTAGCTAGCTAACTGCTAGGTTAAAAACTCTTTGGTACCTACCTTTTTTTAAACATCAAAACAGTATAACCCAGATAAATTAAGAATGTTTCATCTACCTAACATGTAATTAGCAGTAAGATACCAATTTAACTTATCAGGATTTAACTTATAACACACTAGTGGCGTCAAGGTAATGGATAACGCACGCGTGCGTAATACGTTGGATTATAAGCCTAAAAGCGGTTGAATAAGATCCACTTTATGAGCAACTGTGATAAAAACATTATTACCTAACTATCTTTAACTAATTACACGCAAATTACGCTTCTCGTATTTAGTTCGTAGTTAATTCCTCGTATTTGTATTTATTTTGATATTTTTGACTAATAAAAAAAAACTTAAAAAAAAAATACGCTTTACGTATAATGCAAATTGAAGACAAAAATAATCAACTTCTCTGTAAATAAATCTGTGAAAAATCGTTCTAAAAACCTCTTAAACGGATCTCATCACAAACTTCATTACGTGTCGGCATTATTCCGTCTATTTGTTACAAATAAAAAGAATAGTAACCACGTTTCATCCTAAAACGAATTCCTGAATAGTACTTTCTATCTAGAATCTAGACTGTCTGGAAAACGTATTATGTCCACAATTTAAGAGGAAAGGGTACCGGCTCTCTCCATACAAACGTATCGACTGTTTCCTCCCTAAATAATGACACTAGAACATATATTTTTGTAGCATAAAACCTATAACTGCCCTGACTATGCCCCTATATTTTGTTTTTTTTTTTCATTTTCTAATTATCATAGAAATTAAGATATAAAAAACAAAAAAAAAATATTTTATGTATATTTTTTGTTTTTTTAACTCTTACTTTCTATGATAATTAGAATATAAAAAAACTCAAACATAGGGGCATAATCATGACCGTTATAGGTTTTATGCAACAAAAAAAATTATACTTGTGTCATTATCCAAAGAGGAAACAGTCGACTACGTTTGTGTAGAGAGAGAGCCGGGTACCTTTCCTCAGTTACTGATTGTTTTTATCAGTGGTAAACTTGATTATATTCTGAATTACACTGAAACTTGCATCGTAGTATCGTTGTAAAACTTTATTTTCTTTCAGTAGATGTTATTCTGTTTTATCTATCTACACAACATGAGCTCAAGACTTAGAGATAGAAATATCACTAAAGAAAGAAAAGGCAAGAAGTACATGGAATAATATTAAAAAAATCGATTTAAGAGATCCAAGAGTAAGTAGAAGAACGAATTGTTAATTTTTTAAATTCATATCTGGCTCTGTTTTTGTTTGTTTACGTCTGTTACATATGCAGTTAAAAATGATTGAACCGATTAACATTTAGTTTTAAGCATTAGTATTTTTTGAAAAAATCGTGGCATACTCTACATCAAAACCCACTGTAGAAACTGAATTATCAACAAAGCACTGCGGCCGTCTTGCGAAATTGCTCTCTGCGGCTAATATTAACCTCGATTTTGCCAATGGGTCTAGACTAACAGATAAAACCGGGAGGAGCAGCTAAGCTTAAAATTTATGGTGGAATCACGTGTTTTGGTCCTTCGAGCCGGATCCTTGTAAATAAATCACAATTAGCGTGCCTCACTCTTAAGCTAATACGCACTAAACCTAAATCTCAATCCACTTACTTCGCTCATGAACTACGCAGCGGGTCTAAATATCAATATGCCAATCTCTCGTTAGGTTTAGACAAAACGCGAAATTGGCAGGCTTCGTTTTAGGTACTCACTAAAGTATCAATTAGATATAAATTCTTTTTTGTACGCATCTTAGCACAAATTACGTTTAAAATAAATATAAACTTAAATTTATAGGTGACACAAAGGGCGGCCTTATGGCTTAACAGCGATCTCTTCCAGGCAACTTTTGGATGGACAAGAAGTTGAAGGAGGTAACAAGAGTGTCTAAATAAGTTGTAGATAGATAGATATACGTTACAATAATAATGATTACTTATAACAAGACACGTACTCAGATTTATTATAAGATATTTGTCTGTGGTCTGGTTGTTTCTTTGTTTTATAAGTATATATTTACAAAAAAAAGTATTTAAGTAGGATATCAGTTGTCTAGCACCCATGACATAAGTCTAGTTACTTGCCTTGGAGCTAGATGGCGATGTGTGGAATGTACTGCAATATTTATTTATTATTTATAGCTGTACCCTGCTACGCTTCGCTTCGGATATGTGACTGATGCGAAAATTAGATAAAAACAATCCTTGATGCGGATTATATATCATTCTAAAATTTCAGCTCGATTGGTGCAGAACTTTTTGAGTTTTTGAAGCGTACACAAACCAACATAACATTTTTATATACATAGATTACACAGATTAAGTTAAATTACTTTTTAGACCACGTTTGCTTCACATATATTAATCATTTGCCGGAATTACATGGTGCGAATCACTGCTTCTTCCATTTACAGACGTTTATCCATCATATGGTTCGATGGATAAGTAGGTATGTATGTTCATTGATAATCTTAATTATTAAACTGTAAACAACATCGTGGTATATAGCTTTACGCCTACGTTAGTATTGCTTTATCTATACTTATGTATACATTTTGGGGATCTTCCAAATCGCTAGTAAACTGGTAACTTCTATTAACTGCCAAACACAGGGTTGCGGGTACGATTCCCGCCTCCGACAAGTATTTATGCTTAGATATTTGTCTGGGGTCTGGTTGTTTCTATGTATTATAAGTATATATTTACAAAAGAAAAGTATGTAAGTAGTATATCCGTTGTCTAGTACCCATAACACAAGTCTAGTTACTTACCTTGGGGCTAGATGGCGATGTGTGGAATGTCCTACAATATTTATTTATTTATTATTTATTTATTAAATCGTGCTAGATTTTACAAGCCTAGTTTATAATACTAATTGCAGGCGCTGATTATCTAGATTAGATGCAAAGATCAATGTTATTATTTGTTTTATGAATAAAACTAAATTTTCAGTATGGCAAACTAGGTTTGTATTTATTCTTTTTTAATTCATTTAAAACATTTAAAAAATTGAGTTAAAATAATATCTCTGCTTTTTTAAGGGTATTGCTTTTTCTATACAAATGTATATCGACGGTTAAAAGGAAATAGGGTATAACCGCCAAAAACCAAATTGTTCAGGACAGCTGTTTAAAGTTTGTAATTGCAGAACAATGGTCACAACTTTCTTATTTATTATCGTAACGTAAAAATGAAAACAGCTTTAAAATCGAGAAAAATGGAAGCATTAATTGGTTTTTTTTTATTTATAAGAGTAGAATGGCATTCTAAAGTCATTTTTGACAAAAATGTCGGTTATGCCATATTTCCTTTTAACCGTCGATATATACATTTTGGGGGTCTTCAAGTCGCGAGTTAAATGGTAACTTATATTAAACCGTACTAGATCTTACATGCCTAGTTTTTAATATTAATTACAAACTATAGGTTTTTTATATCTTCTTTTATAATTCTTATAGTTCTTAGCTCTTATAGTTCGTAGTAATTCGTATAGTGGTGTGGCTCACCTATTGTTAGAGTTTTCAGATCGCCTTAAGGGCAGGTGCTAATAAAGCTACCAAAATCGACCTTTGTTTTAAGCAACTCTAAGTAATCAAATACTCTTTTTTTGTTATTTGGATATAAATGGATATTGTAGTTTAATAACCATATTTTTGTTTATTGTGGTTGAAAACATGATATGAACAACTTCGTTCGATAAAAAAAATGTTAGAAAACAGAGAATTATTATATCGTTTATCGGGTTTTATTCAAAAATAGTTAACGTTTGTTGCTAAAAATGAATCAAATGATAGGTTTTGACCTCTAGGAACTATATTTGTGGATAATAATGCTAAAATGTTTTGTATATCGATCAAATATAACAGTTAGCTCGTAGCACGCTACGTTTTTGAGAACGGGGGCTAAGGTAATGTGAATACCTACACACTGCACTGGAAGAGCGCCTTAAGGCCTCTAACTTGACCTAACGACTGCTACTAGAGATAGCAACCGGGACTAATGGCTTAACGTGCCTTCCGAAGTACGGAAACACATATTTGCCACACTACTAATTGGTCACCTATCAAAGTAATGACCGCGCCATGCGTCGCTTAACCCGCACGACCGTAAACGAACAGCGAGCGTCGCTTAGCTGTGAGTAAAAATAAGTTAAAATGATAAATCTGTTTTTTAAGGGTATCGTTTTATCTATACAAATGTACACATTTTGGGGGTCTTCCAATTAGTCGCGAGTAAACTGGTAATTTCTAGGAAACCATGCAAGATCTTACATGCCTAGTTATTAATATTAATTATAAACTAGGTTTTTTTATTTAATTTAAAAAAGTTAAACAAAAATGATACCTGTGCTTTATTTGAAAGATGATAACGTGATCTGTAAGTAAATATTATTTGTCTAGGAAAAAAGTTTTCCAGAACTTCGAAATGACCGGTCTTCTGTTTTTTCGCCGGATATTCACAACCGCAGCACAAACTAAATTGCTTTATTGTTCGAAAGTCAGACACTGTGAAAATAACAGTTGGTGGCACGGGAACAAGTTCGTAACACATACGGGGTTTGTCTGCTGCTAACTTTATGTTGGTTTTCTTTCAAAAGTTGTATTTTACAAAATGTGATGCAGTTATTTAACGCAAGGAAGTTATAAATTACGATAGTTAATCTTAATAGCATGATTTTTATGTTGTTCATTCATTTATTCGTTTAATGTGACGATATATCAATACTAAAAAAAGTTCTGCCTCAATTATAACTGTAATATTTTTTTGATCAAGATAAAGTGTTACGAACACGTTAAAATCGTAAAATAAACTAATCTCCAAGACATCCACGTGAAAAAACCGTTTAAATATAAAAAGGGAAATTCATTCCAAACGCGTGTCTCGTGACGCGTTTTATTTTTTTAAATTTAGTTTTCACTCACTTTTTTCTCCCTCGGAGTTTCTCTTTTCTACTAGCTATTTGTATGCCAAATTTTAGCCAATCCGTCTGTTAGTTTGACCTCTCTATTGAAATATCAGTTAGCCAGGATTCTAAATTGTAAATTTATTGACTTACAAAGCAGATGATGAAATGCACGTCACTGACTGCAACTCATCTTTCTATAGCGCGTTTTGTTCGGACTTTTAATATCTATAAATAGACTATCTTTTGCCCGCGACTTCGTCCGCGTTTTAGCCGATAATAGACCAAAAAATCACGTTGACCCATACAAACTTTTCTTTTTTTTTCTTTTTTTTTTAAGCAACCCTTTTTCTCCCCTTAAAGGGTAGAATATCGGAAAATCCTTATCTCTTATCGAATCTATTATCGGATGCCTACGTCATACAAAGAACACACCCTCCAAGTTTCAGGTCTCTACGATCAGCGGTTTAGGCTGTGCGTTGATCCGTCAGTCAGTCATTCAGGACAAAGAATTTTATACGTATAAGATATAGCAGAGACTCTACCTACAATATATCTTTCGCTAATACATTTTGTTAAAATATACAAATAAGAATTAGATAATGCAGACACTCTGATGTGAAAATTCTTTGCTCTAAATTAACACGAAGTATCCATCGCCATTTTAATCGCTATTTGTTTAAAAAGTTCGTTATTTTTAAAATCAGTGAGTCACAAAAATTCGTACAAATAGTTCTCCATCAGTTATCAAACTGATAGCAAACGTTTACTTTCTATTCGTTCAATAGTATTTGATTTAATTGGTAAAGTAAACTATGACCATAGAAACTAAAAGTTTTGGGTTTCAGTCAATTTACAATGAATTTATTTAGTACACATTATAGATTTGTTGCCATAAGTGTTTTACAATTAGTTTGGGGTCGACATTGGATAAAGAAAAGTGTTTTTTAAGAGGAGAAGGGTACCGGGGTCTCTTTCCATACAAACATATTCGACTGTTTCCTCCCTGGATAATGACACTAGGGCAAATATTTTTGTTGCATAAAACTTGACCATGTCCCTATGTGTTTTCTTTTGTTTTTTAATTTTGGATTAGAAAATGAATAAAACCAAAACATAGAGGCATAGTCATGGCAGTTATAGGTTTTATGGCACAAACATATTTGTGCTAGTGTCATTATCCAGGGAGGAAACAGTCGACTACGTTTATATGAAGAGAGCGTCGGTACCCTTTCACTTTAAGGATATTAAATTAAATTTTCTATACTTACCATATTATATCAATATTATAATAAATAATTTCCACAGAGTAACGATAAAAAAGATCGATCTTTTTGCTATGTAGTAAGGTACTAAAATACTCACATAAACACCCAAATCAGAAACAGAGGTTGTTGCAAAAAATAATGTAAAGGGACTAACTACCAAAAAATGCGTTTAAGAACCTCTGATAAAGAAACTCAATTATCATAATCTATACTAATATTATAAAACTGAAGAGTTTACGCGCTAGAGTTAATCTCAGAAACTACTGGTTCGAATTGAAAAATTATTATCGAGGAAGGCTATAGGCTACTTTTCATTTTGATATTCCCACGGGATCGGTAGATACTTACACGGGTGAAACCTCGAAGCGCAGCTAGTTGTATCATATAAACAGTAACAGTAAAAAAACCAAGCAAAAATTACCCAGAAACAGCCAAGTCGCATTTCCATTACTTAGCCCACTATTCTTCTTAAAGAACTGACGTATTTCAATGGTAAGTTCTCATTATCTTTGCTCCTAGTGAGTCGGGCAGTTTGCTAAAAGGTTTCAGAGTATAATGAAGCCATTCCATAGATTTTATAGCAGGAATAATAGTGCATTACCTACTTGAGTGAAGACCTGAGCATTTGATGGGGATAGGTATTGTTATTGTGGTGTGATTTAGATAATGTTTGAATAGTACCTACGAGATGAAAGCTTTTTTTCCAAGAAAGAAAGTAACCAAGAAATGGGTAGTTAGAGATATAGAAGATATTTAACATAATAGTATGTACGGTTGGCTGCATAATTGCAAACCCACCGTAGAGCTCCAAAACATAAGAATGTTTTCAACACAAGCAAGATTCTAGGCACCTGCTTTAGTTGAAGTTTAAAGTCTTCTAACTAATCAATTTATCAAACAAAAATTATTAGAATTAAAACATGCCAATTATAGTAATTTTTGAACTCTACCGGGAGCTGCAATGCAGCCGACTGTACCTGTGTTACTTGTATACGGGCTATTTCCGCAACTAAGCCTCTAATGTTTGGTTATTTTTTCAGAAACCTTATCCAGAAGATTTGCCCAGCGCTTATATTACAATTTCAGCTTAGTCTACCATGTCCAGAGGTCTAGTCAATACGCCTGGAGACAACTAAGTCGCGGGTTTCATCATGATGTTTTCCTTCACCGTAAAAGCAATCTGCCCTTGGCCAGTACTGCTTTTGTACTTACACTAGCTTTTACCCGCGACTTCATCCGCGTAGACGTCGAAAATGGTACTTTAAGCTTACAACTCCCAAAATAATTTCCTACCCCTTTTTAACCCCGTTAGGGGATGAATTTTATTAAAATACGAAATACGTGTTCCATCAATTCTGTTGAAGAATGTTTATGCAAAATTTGAAGTAGATTGGACCAAGTAATCACGTTGTCCCATACCATTTTTGCCCCCCTTTTTCACCCCCTTATGTGTAGAATTTCGGAAAATCCTTTCTTATCCGATGCTTACGTCACACAAAGAACACACCCTCCAAGTTTCAAGTATCTACTATCAGCGGTTTAGGCTGTGCGTTGATCCGTCATTCAGTCAGTCAGTCATTCGGGACAAAGCATTTTATATGTTTAGAGAAGATAATCTTAAAGGCAATAGTTTGAAACTACTTACTTTTGATAGACCCCATAAAATAAATTTAATCGTTCAGTTATCTATACCTAACAAATATATAAATATTCTTTGTCCCGCGAGTCTATATGTCTATTAGATAATACCACCTACGTCATAGTTATTTATACGTTTTACCCACTCATGAATATTTGTAAGCTACGAAGAATTGAATAAAACTCGAAGTTGATATTCTATACCTATATGAAACTATTGAAATCTATTTGTGTTCACCTAAATAATATGTTGGAATTTCAGGTTGCCTTAACATTTAGCAATCTTCTTACGAAACTCGAGATCATTAATTGTAAAAATATATCAATTAAAGTAGAGTAAAAATAAAGATATTGCTAAGGCTACATACACACTATGCGGTTCTTCCGGGTGCAGTCAGTCATGAGGTTGACCAGCTTAAGATTAAAAAAAAAAGATAGTTGGAAACGTGTGTTCAAAACCAGCAAATACATTCAGAAGGATGAAAATCTTTACTAAAATTATAAAGCTGAAAGTTTGTTTGTTTGAACGCGCTAATCTCAACAACTACTGGTTCGAATAGAAAAATTATCTCTGTGTTGGATAGTCCATTTATCGAGGAAGGCTATAGGCTACTTTTCATTTTGATATTTCCACGGGTTCGGGACTTACGCGGGTGAAACCGCTGGGCGCAGCTAGTAAAACTATAAAATCAGATTTACGGGGCAGCGCGCGTCGACGCAATTTTTTAGACCATTCCTTCCAAGTCGTTCCACCTGCATCCCAGTGCGTATAAAAGCGATTTTTTCATACATATTTTTAGTTGCGTCCAATCGGACGGTTGACCGCATCCCGCCTAACCGCATAGTGCGAACGTAACCTTAAACAGCTCAATATACTCTCATCGAATCATATGTCATAATTTCTCCAAACATAAATTATTAAGTAAATAGCTACAAGTTATTTATATGCTCGACACGACTCACTTCGGATGTTGCATAATTCAACCGTATTTTAGTTAAAGCAAGACTTACTCTGGAGTTAAACGAATTTAACTCTTGACTCGTATATTGGTCTAAATACGTTTCACACATTTATATCTATCGCTAACTAACTTCTTTTAATGTT
Source organism: Idaea straminata (assembly GCA_951213275.1). NCBI lineage: Eukaryota > Metazoa > Arthropoda > Insecta > Lepidoptera > Geometridae > Idaea > Idaea straminata. Next base: position 5,348,993 of record OX577862.1, read on the forward strand.
ATTTTAGGTTCCTTATTTTTATTGCATATAAATTCAATTGAGATAGAAATAATTTATTAATTTAATTCCGAATTTTCATAGTGACTGTTTAGCGTGCAGAAACCGGTAACTAAGAAAATGAATTTACTGACTATCCATAAATCGTTTCAAAGCGAAAGACCTTTACAATATTTAGCTCTTGAATTTTATATTAAAAACTTGTGAATCTCTAAAACTAATCCAAGTTTACGAACTGAACTCCTTGTATCTCCACTCTGGCTTTGCTCTAGCAATTGAACAATTTGCTCACGTCTGGATTCCATTACAATTGTATCGGTAGTAGGTACATTGGGACCATAGATATAAGAATTAGTAGTAGATTGGACATGTTAACATGTTACTGAGTACTGAGGTTCAATCGTCTCAGTAAATTAAATTGGAGGCATTTTGAAACCACACAATCACAAAATAAAGTACGTTAATACGCATTGATCTTTGCATAGAGGCGGTTTATGACGCGCGAGCGGCAGCGAGCGTGTCATAAGAAGCCAAGATGCAAATATCAATTCCACACGTGTATCGTACGACGTTTTTTATCACAGTTGCGAATAAAAGAAAAAACTTGAAAAGTAAAGAAAATAATAAATAACAAAATATTTGGTGAGAAGTCTATGTTTACAATTTTTGCAGGCAATATTTTTTTGTTAATTATACTGCCGAAAGGCCAGGCAAAAGACTTTTAACCTATACAGCCTCGTCTGACATACAATATTTTTTAGGGTTTTTTCCATTTGTCGGGGGTTAAAATAAAATACAATGGTACGGAAAAACAATATATTTAAGTAAAGAAAAAACCATAAATAAACATAACTCAATTTTTAATCGTTTTCTAAGTCATTATCACGTAAAATTTTCGTTTGTAAACCGACTTTAGAGACAACCATTTTTGCTAGCTAAAAAACTCTTTAGTACCTACCTTTTTTATACATCAAAACAGTATAACCCAGATAAATTAAGAATGTTTCACCTACCTAACACGTAATTAGCAGTAAGATACGTATTTAACTCATCGGGATAACTAGGTTGGAAATGTAAAACGCACGCGTGCATAATATGTTGGATTATGAGCCTAAAAGCCGTTGAATAAGATCCACTTTATGAGCAACTGTGATAAAAAATATAAAAAAAACATAGTACTTCAATATCCCAGGAAAAATCGACTTTCGCTCGATGCCACAGATAGGTGTCATCTAATTCCTTCCTCCATGGGTGGCACATATTTGTGTGTACAAATAAAATAAAAATAGCATCCTCTTTTTTGGGTCGTAGTATAAAAAAACTATTTTAAAACTTATAAACTTTAATCCAATATAATATAAACTTTAAGGTGAAAGGGAACTTACTGGAGCTCTCTTCATACAAATACAGTCGACTGTTTCCTCCCTGGATAATGACACTAGCACAAATATTTTTGTGCCATAAAACCTATAACTGCCATGACTATGTCCCTATGTTTTGGTTTTTTTCATTTTCTAACTATAATAGAAATTATGATTTAAATATCAAAAAAAAACATAGGGGCATGGTCATGGCAGTTATAAGTTTTATGCAACAAAAATATTTGCTCTCGTGTCATTATCCAGGGAAAAAACAGTCGTATGCAGAGAGCCTCCGATATCCTTTCTTCTTAAATACCTAAATAAATATCATACTTATTAAGAGTAAAACTAAACATAAACCCAATCCAAATAATAACCACTTAATCACCCTTGGCGCAATGGAACCAAGGATGCCCCTTTGTTTATCAATTACTAGTTTTAGTTAATGTTCTGGACAAAGAAATAGCAAAATCAAACACGTGTTAAATGTACTTAATCACTCTCAAATACAACTAGGTATTGTGCTCATATTGTGAGTACTGTGGGGTCAAAAAACACAGCGTTTCGTCCCCTCTATAGCATTCTATTATCTGTGATCGGAACCTCTCTAACTTCGATGATACCTTCTCAAAATTTGATCCGGTTATGATTGAGATAAGTTCCGTTTCCAAGGCGTGTATGAACGCAGCAGACAATATACTTGATATAGCACGATAGTTGATGGTATAAGACCATTAACGCTGAAAAAATACGGTAATTCGGCTAACCAGCACTGAAAATAGTGAGAGAACCTGTTCCAGTATTTCCATCAATCAAATTCATAATTGAGCGGGATACACCCAACCGAAGTATTGGGACAAAATTGTCTTAACAGTCCCCCAACCAAACTACAGCAGGGCAAGCATGGCCGGATACATTTTATCCACAGGGAAAGGACAAAATAGTCTTTCCCTCTGTCAGTTTTGACCACCCCCCGAGCATGGGTGCATGGGTGGATATACTATCCACGGTAGACAAAACGGAGGAAACGCTAAAGGCGTAACATGCTATAGGCGGGGAATGTCAACGTGTAAAGTCCAATGGGGTTATACTTATCCTTTCCCCTTTTGCTTTGGCAGGTGGACAAAAAATTAAACTCCGAGGACCTAACGGGTGGACAAAATTTTTATCCTCATGCTCGTGCTGGGACAAAAAAATGGGGGCATCGTCATGGCAGTTATAGGTTTTATGGCACAAAAATATTTGTGCTACTGTCATTATCCAGGGAGGAAACAGTCGATTACGTTGGTATGGAGAGAGCGCCGGTACCCTTTCACCTTAAGGACTTGGATGTTTATTTACTCAAGTGATTAGAGGACACTAAAGTTGCGCCTGATGTAATAAATGTGGTGATTGGTGTGCTATCGGTCGACTATTAAGTCTTTAGTCAACTATTTCCCCTAGTTATATTACAATTGATGTGACGAGGATGAAATACATTGTAGCGTTGTTATTTTGTTCCACTTTAGATTTGATTGTAAAATAGGTCGTGTGAAATTTATGTTATTTTCTATGTTTATTGGTGAAGTTAGAAAGTCATAGCAGGTAGGTCTAGAGCGGTAAAAAAATAGGTTTCGTGAAACAAGAAATATTCTAATTTTACAGCGGTGTTGGCTTAGTGGTAGATACCTCGACTTTATGTGCGCTAATTGATATTGCTCTTACGGTGAAGGAAAACATCGTGATGACACCCGCGGCTTAGTGGGCTCCAGAAGTATTGACAAGTTCTCTCCTCTGGAAATGGTATACTAGGCTGAGAGGGTAGTAGGTGCTGGGCAAGCCTACTCCATCCTCACGCAAAAAAGACCAAATTAAAAAGTCTAATTGCGGAAAACAGCCCGTTCAAGTACCTACAAGTACAAGTACATATTCTAATTTAACAATATTGCTTTTAAATTAAGATACTACCAATCATTTTAAGATTTTTTTCTAAAACTAAGAAATAATTTTTAGCTTCTTTAAGGATTATTTCTTGCTTCGATAAACCTTTTTTTTCTGTGTGTTTTTTTCTATAGTTGTGTATTGGAGTTCATCTCACACTCCGAATTATTCTATTGTTCTCTATAAAATAATACTTCAAACATTTTATCCCTCAAAACTTAAAAATAAAAGTAATTATTTTTAACAAATAATCGGCGATCATTCATAAAAAAATACATATATAGATTTCATGAAGTAAGAAATAATGATCTCCGATTAGACGAAGAATAATTTCTTGTTTTTAGCAAACATTCTTTACTAAAACCAAGGAATTATTCTCTAGCGTCTGTAGGGGGATGATTATTTTTTGCTTCAAGAAAATTTTTTTTCTGTGTACGCAACGACGACTTAAGAATCTATTTTTTTTAAGTAGGTTAAAAAGAAGGAGGTTCTCAATTGGTCAAGACACCACTTGAGAACCTTCTTCTTTCTATAAATATAAAATATATATAAATACGAATTTATATACATTTTTATATTAATAAAATTAATAATATATTTTTTATATATTATTAAAATAAATTATATATTTTTTATATATTAATAAAATTAATTATATGTATTTTTATATTAATTAATTATATATATTTTTATATTTATAGATATTGCACCCTTAACATCAAGCAAGGAAGCTAAGTACGAGTACAAGATCCATTACATTAGTGGCCAAGACGTGACCGAGTCGGAATGAAGACACATGACCGATTTAACGTTTGCATAACAAATAGGTAATACACTTTTTGTTCCCTTTAATTAAGACTAATTGCAACCACCCTAAGAATAAAGAAACGTACGAGTTACAATGAAAGAATGCTAATACCTTCTAATCCATGTGTGTTTCATTTATTTACGATTGTTTTGCGGATGTGATTCGTTATTTATGTAAACAATCCTTGGGCTGCGTTATTAGGGATTGGTTGAACGTGTGGGTAGTGAAAGGGATTTTTTTTTATTCTTGTTTTGTTCGTGTATAGACATTGTTCTTATTGAAACTATTTTAACAAATAAAAGTACGCGTTTTTTTATTCCAGTCGTTTGAAGATTGAAGAAGAATATTGTTAAAATCGAGTTTGAAGGTTGAATCCATCGTGCATCAATAAATTTCTCCTACAAACACTTATGTGGTGCATTGCTCTTACGAAGGGGGAAACCATCGTAATTAAATCCGCGGCGTATTTGACTCCAGACGCATTGACAAAATTATTTCCTCAGGACACGGTCGACTAAGCTGAGAGGGCAGTACAGGGCTGGGTAAGTCTACTCCATCTTCAGGCAAAAAGGACCAATCAAAAAAATCTCAAAAGCATTTGAATCAGAGACTGGTAGGACACGTAAAACTGTTGATATTTCAAATTATTTTTTATCACAGTTGCTCATAAAGTGGATCTTATTCAACCGCTTTTAGGCTCATAATCCAACGTATTACGCACGCGTGCGTTATGCATCACCTCGTCGCCACTAGTGTTGTAATATGTTATCCTGATAAGTTAAATTGGTATGTTACTGCTAATTACAAGTTAGGTAGACGAAACTTAATTTATCTGGGTTATAGGTACTGTTTTGATGTATAAAAAAGGTAGGTACCAAAAAGTTTTTATGCTAGCAAAAATAGTTGTCTCTAAAGTCGGTTTACGAACGAAAATTTTACTTGATAATGTCTTAGAAAACGATTAAAAAATGAGTTCTGTTTTTTTTTTCTTTACAAATTTATATTGTTTTTCTGTACCATTGTATTCTGTTTTTAACCCCCGACGCAAAAACAAATGGAAAAACCCTAAAATATATTGTATGTCAGACGAGGCTGTATAGGTTAAAAGTCTTCCTTTCGCGTTATTCATTATTTTCTTTTCTTTTCAAGTCTTTTTTTTTATTCGCAACTGTGATAAAAACGTCGTACGATACGCGTGTGGCTAATGATCATCGCATCTCGGCTTTGACGCACTCGCGTCACTTACCGCCTCTATGCAATGATCGATTTAGAATAGAATAGAATATAATTTATTCGAACAAACACACGACATAGTATAGAATAGATACAAATAAGAAACAGCAAGAGATAGTTACAAATAAAAGAAATTACAAAAAAACAGACAATAAAAAAAAAAGTATCTGAGAAGTCGTGTGTTGCCCGAATGGGTGAAAGCCTCAGCATATGCTGCAAATACGCAGGCGCATCTGCAGCGCTGGTGTTCCGGCCGCACCCTGTGGGTGACTTTTCCGCTCCCAGGAAACGGCTTGGTCACCAAGATAATATAAATAAATAAATATACTAAGTATAATATAATAAATAAGTAATATAATAAAATAACATAATCTATTCATATATACCTACATACACATTATATACTACGCTGTACTTATATAAATATACCCTTAAATAATTACAAGAATCAAATACCTACCTAAGAAAAAAAACAAAAATTGATATAATTTACAAAATACTTATTTCTTTAGTCTGGCATTCCGTCGTCACAGACCTAGTTTTGTGAAAAAATAAACTTAATAAAATGTCAGATCACGCTGTTCATGTAAAACTGCACACCTAACCTCCAAAAAAAATGTAAAAAAACTCTAAAAGCATACGGAAGATGAAAAGAAACAAGAAGACTAGGGGACGAAAGTAGACTACCCCAACATGAAAGGACCAAGGGCTCATTGCCAACCACCCCGCTGCCGCCAAGAGACATACACGTTTTGCCGGACGTACATAACCTATCGGTAAGCTTTCTGTTTATCCACCTTATGAGTTATGTTACCTACACTTATGATGTTACTAAATTGTCACGCATGGGGGCAGGATATCATTCTAGCAGCGTGAGGAGGTAAATCTAATAGAGCTACGGAAAGAAAATAGGCCATCCCATCATGGGAGGACCGAGGGATCATTGCCATCCACCCAGCCGCTGCCAAAAGACGTACCCGTCACGCCGGACGTGCATAACCTATCGGTATGTGTTCTTTGTATCTACCACCACACTTGTATTGCAATGTACTATTACGTTTTTTTTTTACTTTTTTGGTTTTTATAGGCGACGAACTTAAGGCCGTTAGCATCACCAACGGCCTTGAATTAGTTTAACAATCAGATCTACTCTCACCGTATACTTTGAAGAGCAATCAACACAATCGGAACATTGAAGAAGGATCAATTGAAGGTAGTGAGCTGTGTCCCTTATTCGACAAAACCTTGGTTTCGTTCCCTGAATAATAATGACAGGTCTCAGGTATACTAAGTTTCAATTTGTAAGCGTTCAATGGTTGTCTATACCACTATGCTACTAAAATTATAAATGTGAAAGTTTGTGTGCGTGTGTGCGTATGTTTATTACTCCTACATGCAAAAACTACTTGACCGATGGCGATTAAACTCGGTATCTAGATAGCTGGAAATCTGGATTAATACATAGGCTATTTTTTATCCCAATATTTCCACGGGATCGGGACTTTTGCGGGTAAAACCGCGGGGCGCAGCTAATCTTATCTTCTATAATATAAAAATGAATCGCAAAATGTGTTGGTAAGCGCATAACTCAACAACGCCTGGACCAATTTGGCCAATTCTTTTTTGGTCTGTTTGTTATTATCAGGATAAGGTTCTTATGAAATAAAAAATTTAAAAAGTTGCGCAGAAAATTATTATGCGGGTGAAACCGCGGGGCGTAGCTAGTACCTACCTAATATTATAAAGAGGAAAGAATTTCTTGTTCGTTTATTTGTAACGAATAGGCTCCAAAACTACTGGACCGATTTTGATAAAACTTGGTATTAGAATACGTTGATTCAATGATCCTCAGATAGGATACTTTTTATCCCGATATTCCCATGGGGTCGGCAGCAGCGCGGGAGTGCGCTACTAGTCTCAGAATGTCTAAAAAGCCTTGCTAGGTATTTTTACCAAATTAATAAAAACATATTTCAGGACATTCCACACATCGCCATCTAGCACCAAGCTAAGTAACTAGACTTGTGTTATGGGTGCTAGACAACGGATATACTACTTACATACTTTTCTTTTGTAAATATATACTTATAATACATATAAACAACCAGACAACAGACAAATATCTAAGCATAAATACTTGTCTGAGGCGGGAATCGAACCCGCAACCCTGACTTTGGCAGTCCGGCTTGGTGACCATTGTGGGTCGTCAAACAAAAAGATAAGTTATTGGGTTTGTCCCTACAGCTCTAATAGCTGTACGTTGGCTGATCAAATGTCAGCTATTAATGACGCCAAAGACCAGCATATTAGACTGGGTGGATCTGACTCCACCTAATCATTTCCCCCTTTAATTTGTGCCATCGATACGAAGGTATGTACAGTATGCGTCATAAGTACACTGTCAGTTTGCTACAATCTATACTTTATATTATAAAGCTGAAGAGTTTGTTTGTTTGAACGCGCTAATCTCAGGAACTACTGGTTCGAATTGAAAAATTCTTTTTGTGTTGGATATTTCATTTATCGAGGAAGGCTATAGGCTACTTTTTATCCTTATATTCCCACGGGATCGGGAGTTACGCGGGTGAAACTGCGGAGCGCTGCTAGTCTGTATATATAAAAATCTTGTGTCAAGATGTATGTTTCCAATAAACTCCAAAACTACTGAACCGATTTTAATCAAATTTCACATGTAAGTACCCGTATTATGGTCTAACTTACTGGATAGGATAGTTATCATCTCAATTATTCGCTTATGTCGTGAATGTAAACGAATAAAATTTATCAATTAATGGTTTCTTAATCAAGTGTTTATTTACTGTTTAGTTTTATAAAGTTCTCATAGATGGCGGTGTACGTTGATTCATCGATAAAATTCTTCAATACTGTTTGACATCTAGGTTGCAAATACACCCATTAGATGGCGCTGTGTTCGGGACTTACGCGGGTGAAATCGCGGGGCGCAGCTAGTAATACTATAAACAAGTATTGTAAGTACTTACGACCTTCTTCTAATAGACGTTACACACAAACATAAATACTTGAATTAAAAGTACCCAGTTTGATTATTATTTTCAACATGTTAGCTATTTCTTTAGTTGGTCAAGTGATATAAGCCGCCGCCCGCCACACCAACCGACCGACATGGGTTCGATCCACTGGATACGTTGTTATAATGTTCAAATAGTGCTGCACAGGATTGTAAACGTTACGGTGGGCAGAGACTTTTGACCGTTGATTGTACCCCTACTTAACACAGGTACCGGAGACGCTATCATTAATTTCATAATCTCCCATTAAATCAACAGGTTAGCAAGTTTAGTAATTTAACGTCTTAATCAGTGAGAGCGCAGAATCTACAGCCATTTATCAATATAAAGTTAAGTAATTGCTAATAATTTATGCTTTGTTTAGTGAGCTTTTGGTACGAACTGTGGAAGGAAATTTACAAGAAATTAAATAACATTTTTTAATGAGAAATTGATACGATTAGTGCTTTTTCTGAACGAATCTATTATTTAAAGATAAAGATAAAATAAAAAAGATTTTACTTGAAAGTCAAATGAAAAAAACATGGTTGTCTATGAAGTCGGTATACGGACGATAATTTTACGTGATAACGTCATAAGAAAACGATAAAAAAATTGAGTTTTTTTTGTTTATCCTTTATATATTTTTTCTTTTTTTTCCTTTAAAAAAGTCTTACACAAGCCCAGATGAGCGATATTTTTATAAAATAATGTAAAACAAACACAACACGCGTAATGTTTATCATGACGCCGTCATGGTACCGGAACATGACGCGTGATTTCACACTTTTTTGTGAATGCTGGCAAATAATTTTATGAATAAGACATTATCACGTCAAAAAAACGCATGCTACATAGTCGACCTCATCGTCGCTTCCTATCAGGTAAGATAAGGTGAAATGCAAGCCTATTTTGTGTAAAAATAAACTTGGAACGAAGTTTCTTTCAATTAATTAGTGAAGGAATTGTAATAAAATCAAAAAGCGTCATTACAACTTTTGGTCTTATTTTTTTCCGTCTAGCCATTCCGTCGACTGCGCCATAAGGAACTTCGTTCCAAAAATATAAATTTATTTGTATAACTGATGAGTTTCGTTATCTCAGTTAAAAACCCTCTAGGTGGGTCTCTATAGGTAGGTTAAAATTCATCTCAAGTTATAAATTCAACTCACATTCCGGTTTCCGCACAAATATTCACATAAAAATACAAAGATAACCATCATAAAACGTCGGTATAAATTCACACCTCATAATAACCGGTCCTATTTTCAAAGCTCGAATTTTTCAAAGCTCGAAGTAATCGTTCACGAATTGTATATTAAGGATCAACGTACACTGCAAACATTGTATCTGCCGATAGTTTGGTATATTTGAAACGGTTTAAAAACTTGAGAGGTGTCAAGGGACATCCGGATGGAACGAAGAAAGACGAAACGAAAATAACTGGCTTGCTTTCTATGAGAGAGAGAGAGACAGACAGAGAAACACGCGCACGCCGCACGGTTTACGACTATAATAAAAACTGTCGTTACGACTTTTGGTCTTTAATTTTTTCCGTCTAGCCCCCTTTCGCAACGCGCCATAAGCCCAATAAAGGAAAGAAGCTGTGTTTACCAGTGGTAGATTCTTCGACTTTCATTCCGAATATTATTTGTTTGAATCCCTACCAGCCAAAAAAAAAAAAAAAAAGTTGGATGTACAAAAAAACAAAGTTTGAAAAATGTATTTTTGCTAATTGACTTTCTTTAAGATAAAAGAACCTCGTTATGAAACCAGCGGCTTAGTTGGCTCCAGACTTTTAGACAAGTTCTTTCCTCTGGACACAGTTAACTAAGCCGAGAGCGTAGTATGCGCTGGACAAGCCTACTCCATCCTCACGCAAAATGGACCCAACTAAAACACAGCGGAAAACAGCCCGTATACAAGTACAAGTAAGTGCTTTAAGCAAATGAGAACTATCGGGTGCTATCGGTTCCCGAGAAGGAAAAATAAAAAATAAAAAAAATATTGCAGGACATTCCACACAAGTATGAATTCTAAAATGCTGAATGAAATATACGATCGCATTTTGGCCGCGAAAGGTTCGCTCATTTTTGAGTAGGTACCGAATTTGCTTGGTTATTCAGGTACTTATTGGTGGTCAAACAACTCGTAAAACTAGCTACAAAACCGGAATATTTGTGGTTTAGGTATTCCTTGTTCTTTGTAACAGTGTTGCTGAATATTGGTAAGTATTACGACCATGCATTCCCATTTTCTTCAGTTCAAGAATGTGTTTTGTTTACAATGTTTACGACTGAAACTAGACATCAGTATATAACCTGTCTGATCTATTATGACGTAGGCATCCGTTAAGAAAAAATTGGAAAATTCAACCCCTACACAGACAAACTCCAGGGTAAAAATAATATATAAAGAAAAATTAGATCGGAAGATTTTAAATGGTGAACGAAATCACAATGTTGGCTTAGTGTATCTCGACTTTCAATCGTGGAAACGAATGTGATGCCGACTGTGCGTGTACCAATGGAATTGACCATACGAAAAAATAATTTTCGCATTAAGGTGAAAGGGTACCGGCGCTCTCTCCATACAAACAAAGTCGACTGTTTCCTCCCTTTATAATGACACTAGCACAAATATTTTTGTTGTCTAAAACCTATAACTGCCACGACTATGCCCCTATGTCTTGGTTTTTTTCATTTTCTAATTATCATAGAAATTAAGATTTTAGAAACAAAACAAAGGGACATGCTCATGGCAGTTATTAGTTTTATGCAACAAAAATATTTACTCTAGTGTCATTATCCAGGGAGGAAACTGTAGACTACGTTTGTATGGAGAGAGCGCCCGATACCCTTTCCTCTTAAACAATGCTTTTACGGTAAAGGAATACATCGTGAACCGACATATTTATGAACTCACCAACGAAAGATTCGAAAACTGTAGATATTCGCCAATTCAAAGTAGGCACCCGTGACGTCATACTGCCTTTTGTACCTAACCTTACTAAGAGGAGGCTCTCTCAGTACATTAATGGGATGACTTAAACTCAACTCAGGGCTTCGAGTTTCCTCTATTATATTTAAAGCTATTGAAAAATGACATATTAATGAAATTCTGCGTCAATTTAATCGAATTTGAACGCAATCGTTTAGGACTCAAAACTTTCTAGTAGTTAGGTTTGGAAATCCGAATAGTAATTAGACTACTTAAGTTTGCGACGACGATTCGATACAAACTCAAAAGTTTATCCTATAAATAACAACATAATTATTGTAATTTAATTTAATAATTTAAATTTCATAATTTGACCACCCAGTTGGCACAATGGTCACCATGCCGGACTGCCAAACACAGGGTTGCGGGTTCTATTCACGCCTCAGACAAGTATTCATACTTAGATATTTGTCTGTGGTCTGGTTGTCTCTATGTATTTTAAGTATATATTTACAAAAGAAAAGTATATTATAAGTAGTATATTCGTTGTCTAGCACCCTTAACACAAGTCTAGTTACTTAGCTTAGGGCTAGATGGCGATGTGTTGAATGTCCTGCAATATTTATTTATTTTATTTATTGTCTGTGTTCTGGTTGTTTCTACGTATTATAAGTATATATTTACAAAAGAAAAGTATATAACTAGTACTCATATCCGTTGTGTAGCACCCATAACACAAGTATAGTTACTTAGTTTGGGCTAGATGGTGATGTATGGAATGTCCTGTAATATTTATTTATTTATCTTACTGACAAAGAAATTGATAGAAATAAAATAGTAACATAGAGATTGCAAATAAGTTTAGTTCGAACACCACAAACATACAGGACCGGTATCGAAGTTAACAGTTTATATAGAAACTGAAACGTGTTTGCGGGACAAATACGATTTTCAATACGTGACTCAACAATTTTAGAGTTACACTGGTGTTGGTTAAGTTTATGAAATTAAGTTTGTATACGTGGTATGTTTTATTCGTAATATAAGTAGATAGAACCTTATAATAAGTTTATTTTCGACATAAAAGCTAAGTCTAGATCTAGCCTGTGAAGCGAATTCCTCTCTACTCTGCACAGAAAAAAAAGGCTTCTTGAGTGAGAAATATTCCTCTCTCTAGAGACAATAGAGAATAATTTTATGTTTTTGGGAAATTAAAATAATATGCAGAATTCTTAATTTTAGAATATTGATTTTAAATGAATACTGCGTATCATTTTAAGATTTTTTACTAAAACCAAGAAAAAAATATCTAACTTCTATTGGAACAGGATTTTTTCACTTCAAGAAACTTTTTTGACGTGATAACGTGTAGTAAATTGATGGAACTCCTGCATTCACAAAAAAGTGTCACGGTAATATTGTGTGACGTCATGCGTCATGGTAATATGACCAGACGCGTCCTGATAACTTAGGAAACAGAGTATTTTATAATAATATCGCTCATCTGGGCTCGTGTTATGGTGTGACGAGTGACGAATAGAAGACTTAAATAAAGGAAAAAAATATAAACGCAAAAAAACGGATAAAATAAATAAAGCAATAACAAAAAAAATCTCAAATTTTCATCGTTTTCTTGTGACGTTATCAGTACGTAAAATTATCTTCCGTAAACCGACTTTACAGATGACCATTTTTTTTGTTTGGTTCACAACAGTATACTTTACAATAATATGGCTAGGTAGGTAAAACAAAAGTACTTACCAAAAATAAATAATAATTAATGAATTAATTAAAATTAATTATAAAATAAAAAAATAAAAATTACGAGGTAATCGAGGTCAGGTAAAAATAAAGAAAAATAAGTCGCAACCAAATATTCATACCGCCATAACTTTAATATACTTTTAAATATTAAGTTGAAAAGAACATTTAAAATATTCACAAAACAATTCAAACAAAAAACAATTCGGCATCAAAGAGTTTTGGAGAAAGGTAAAATCAGGTGGGCAGAAATTAACGAGGACGAAAACAAAGAGCCTCATTTTCAAATATCTCAGGTTTAGAGTTTAGGGGTTAACTTAGACTATAAATTTTAAATCATGCAACTATGGTAAAAATTAATAACTTATCTTTCATTTACTAGGTTGAACTGAAATTTTTTCAACAGTTTTACTAGAGGAAACATGTTAAAAATTATTTTTCATTACTCATACTCCGAAAGTAAGTGTAAAGGTGCCTGAAGAGCGTGTAGAAAGAAAAACTTTCAGCCCTAGGGAGAATCGCTTTCACTGACAGCTGTCATGTCAAATTATGGCTTCGCACGACGTGTGCAATGTGCTTGTAGCCAGTATTAGTATCATTACGCATTAGGAACTTCAAAAACCTAACCTCCTTGCTTTGCAAAACACTACAAGGTTGAGACCAAAGAGAATAACCTCTTTGGTCTCAACCTTGTAGTGTTTTGCAAAGCAAAGAGGTTATATAATGTATAAACATTATATAACCTCTTTGGTCTCAACCTTGTAAGAGGATCAGGTAGTATGGAGTCTCTCATTCACTCTCGTTATTAGGAAGAATTTTATGTATTATTCGTAATGAAAAGCACAGTGTTTACCTCGGATGAAAGACTCATTAAGTCCCTCGAACTATTAGCGCCCTCGCTACGCTCGGGCGCCAAACTCCGTCTCGGGACTCAATGAGTGACTTTCACACCTAGAGTAACAATGTACTATTAATCCTTGGTCGTGGATAGATAAGTTGTTAATTTCCTTGTTTTGGTCAAATTGGAGCTTCTTTACGTGAAGATGCTTAACGAGAAAATAATACGCTATTTTTTGTATAACTATAGTGGTATAATTATAAAATAATACGCTATTTTTTGTATAATTATAGTGGTATAATTATAAAATAATACGCTATTTTTTTGTATAATTATAGTGGTATAATTATAAAATAATACGCTATTTTTTTTTGAAGAAGCTCCAATTTGACTAAAAAAAACTTACTAAAAAAAGGTACTTGTCTGGAGTTGTCTTGTTGTCTGTGGAGACAACACAAAATAAGTACCAACTTTTTTTTCATAATTGCAATTTATGTTTACCTTCAAACTATCTATATGTAGATAGGTGGCTATTTTTTATCCCGATATTCCCACGGGATCGGGACGCGGGTGAAACCACCGGGCGCAGCTACTGATTACGTAAAAGTAAACGAAAATTGTGATAGATTTGATGAGTCGATAGAAGGTTTAGTTTCTAGTCTACGGGGGGTTTTAGTCTCCAATTAAAACTTGGACCTTTTGTTAAACAAACCAGTTGAGTCGATAACTGGTGACTCTACCCTACCCTTGTAATCTCAGGATAAGGGTTTAGACAAACCTAGACGAATAGTCAAGTGACGCAAACGACGTGACTTGCTACATTAAAGACACTAGTGAGTTGACAAACCTAGCAAACCTACTAATGAGTTGGGAAAAAATTTCATCATATTTTTTTGTGCGCAGCCAGCAACCAAACTTAATAAATTCGCTGTAGAATACTAATACAAACAAGAAATGTTCGAGGGTTTTGTATCTAGACTCAGTCGGGACTGAGTTATATCCATTTTAAAAATTGTTATTTTGGTCAATGATAGGTAGATTGGGAACCATTGATTTTTTTATAATTAAACCTCATTTGAACTCATTACTGGATACTTGGAGACGGCCTATATAGAATCTGTGGTCAAGAGATTTGACGAAAGAGGTTTTAATTTAAAAAAAAGTTTGTTTAATCTTTTTTATTATTTCGTTTGAGTTGGTACGTAGGTATCTAACTATTTTATTTTTTATGAATTAAACCATATTACTGACAACAATATTAAAATATATTTTTCCCGTTATAGGTAATACTCGAATGTGGTTGTTTTAGGGTCATCGATTGAGTTGTAACAACTTTAAAGATAAATTAATAAGACCAATATATCTTTATCTGCTATTTTTTAAGATAATTAAAGTTTTATCTTGATTTCCGAGAATTCACTCAAAAACATTAGATACCTACTTGCCACCTGGTCGTACCTATGCACTAACCATGCTAAACCATTTTTTGGAGAGAAAAACGCCATTGATTATGATCACACAAAAAAGTCGATTTACGGTCGATAATTTTACGTGATAACGTCATAAGAAAACATTAATGGGTACCATAGCAACGATAATATGTTGCTATGGTTACCCTTTTAATAGCATGACGCGTTCCCGGAAAATGACGCATGACATCATGTTTTTTTTGTGAATGCTGGTGTTCATCAATTTATTAGACGTTATCAAGTCAAAAGAATATAAGTATTCTATCCGTCGTCTGGTCACCATAACACAAGCCTAGTTGCTTACAATATAATTTAGTATTTTCATCTTCAGAGCTTAAACGAAAAGATTTGTGAGTTCTCTAAGATTAGGGCGATATGCAATGCACAAAGAAAGCCATTAGAAAAAAAATGGCGCCATTGCAAAAAGTGAAAATGGAAAACGCTTGATTTTCAATCGTAGTTTAAACCGTAGTAATAACAGAACAAGGAGATCGTTTTATTTTAAATGACCAGTTTTTGATAGAACACCCGTATACTAAGGATTATATTATATTTTAAGTTAGTGATTATTGCACAAATAAGCTAGATGTAGTATTATATTTAATCAGTCCTTTCTTGCTTTGTAAGCATAGTTTTTGTGTTGTAATGTATTTATCATGAAAAAACATACCATACCATAATAATATGTAAGTAGATAAGTACTTACCTACCTACCTACTTTGGGAATCTAATATATCAAGTTCGACTTCTTCAACTTTTCATCTTCTTACCTTTATATTCTGGTTTCACTAAAGCGAGTGACAATCTCTAATAGAACCATACCGTGGAGTTACGATATGGTTCGCCGAAAGTAGCCATATTACCCCCAGGTACTCACTATCCAGTAACTTACATACCTAGGTAGTTGAATTTCTTGTTCAACTTCACAACAAATAATCATCCTAAAAATATATATATATATGTCGTATCCGGTTTATTTGAATCGAAACGGTAGACGCGTCAAGTGCTGCTAACTTCACTCCGACGTGTCTGGGCAGAGCCGTGAAGTCAGCCGAGCGTTGCTGGGTAAAGACATCACCTCGACATTCGGTGTGACAACACAGAACTGTCTCTCCGCTTCGATACGTTTGTGAAAATAATTAGGCGTGCGATACCTATCTTCAATTTAGTGGATTACTTCATTTGTTAACTACTTGGTAAAATTAACGAATATAGAAAAGTAATTTCTTGTGAAAGAGTCATTTTTGCACGTTACCCACACACGCCCACACCATGTCATTAGACAATGGCTGCTCTAATGTATCAGATCCGACATCCTCTTCCCTTCCGGATCTTAAAGATACTGGACGTCTCTGCGCCGTTTATTTCTATAAAATTAATTGTTATTTCCGAAAAGTTTAATCGAGTGAAATAATAGGACCGCATAAATCAAAAGAAGTCGTCAGCACCACAGGTCGGAAGCAAACTGCTGCTAACCTGGTACTTCACAAGGCGCGTGAGTCACTTTCATTGATAAAGACCCCACTACTAGAATCACACACTACCGAGTCACTCACACTGGTATAATTGTGTCACTCATACACGCATACTTGCGCTTGTGTACCTAGCATAGTTACCGACGGAACTTGCTCAAATAGGCCTACTCAAGCACTACTACGTAACACCGAAAATGGGTAAAACTGCCAGATCTCCACCTAATAGCATCTCGACGAAGCGATCGGACTCAGAAAGCAGTACAGCTCTAAAGGAGGACAAAAGATTAACAGCAGCAGAAAAGAAGGCGGCGGAAAAGCGTAACAAACGGCTGGAGGGTACTGACGTTGTTGATTCCCTTCGTCTGGAGATGAAGGAAATGTTCGAGTCATTTCAGGCAGACCACATTTCCCGAATGGAGGCCATGGAGGATCATATTCTGACCAACTTAAATCTCCAAATCTCTAATGTCCAGGAAACCAACCATGACATCGTACGGTCTGTTGACTTAATCTCTGATAAATTAAGCTTAGTGCAGGACACAATAGGCCGACTGGAGAAGGAACGTAAAGAAATGTCTACAGAAATTTCATCTCTACAGGTAGCGTGTGAAAACCTTGAGATAAACCTAAGGAAAACTAGCATTGAGATCCGTAATGTTCCAAAGAGACCGAAAGAAGGCAAGGACAATCTGCTTGAATCGATTGGTAATATCTCACAGTTTCTTAAAATGAATATTACATCCTCTGACATACGTGACATATATAGATTGAATAACAGACAGACGGAAGAGCGTTCCACGATGGTTGTCGAAATGATTAATGTCTTCGTTAAGGATAAATTCCTGGGTGAGATCAATAAGTATAACAAATCACACATGCAAAACCAGCTGAATGCGACTCATCTTGGAATAAATGTCGCCAACACACCTATTTATTTCTCGGAGTACCTCACACCTAAGACAAAGAGGCTGCATTTTGTAGCTAGAGACTTCGCTAAAACCGAGAACTACCAGTATTGTTGGACCTCGCAGGGCAGGGTCTATCTTCGCAAGAGAGACGGGCAACCTTATATAAGAGTTTTCAGTGAAGAACAACTGAAGCTCCTTTCTAAAAGTTAGCTCAGCTACTGGACACGACGGAATAAGTAATAACCTTCTCAAAAAATTTTGTTCTGAGCTTGCTGAACCTATTGCATTTCTGTGTAACCTCAGTATGTCTTGTGGGGTTGTGCCATCTAGCCTAAAATTGGCAAATGTGATTCCGATACATAAGGGTGGAGACCCTCGCCAACTTAATAACTATAGACCAATTTCTTTGTTGACTTCTATTTCTAAAATCTTGGAGAAAGTAGTTAATAGCCGATTGCTAAGTTTTCTTGAGAGTTATGGTCTTCTAGCTGAAGATCAACACGGTTTTCGCAAAGGCAGGTCAACTGAAGACGCCGTGGTCCATATGACTGATTTCATCTCGCATCAGCTGAGTGCTAAAAAAAAATGCATTGGCGTCTTCCTTGACCTTGCCAAAGCGTTTGACACCGTTTCCAGACCGCTTTTGTTAAAGAAGCTTGAGGGTCTTGGTATTCGGGGTCTGGCTCTTAACTGGTTTAGATCCTACCTCACTGACCGTCAACAAAGAATATGTGTGGGGGATCAATACAGTACTTATTCTGATGTGCATTTCGGTGTCCCGCAGGGCAGTGTTCTGGGACCAACGCTATTTTTGGTCTATATAAATGAGATTTGTGAACTAATTCTACCCCAAACTCAAACCATAGCTTTCGCTGATGACACAGCTTTATTATTTTACGCTGATACCTGGAAGGAAGTTACAGCGATAGCTCAATCGGGTTTACGCATAGTAGCGAACTGGCTTCAATCTAACCTCTTGACCTTGAACACATCAAAAACAAAATTTCTTGCTCGTTTGCTATCAGTGATAGAACCGCACCCAAATCTCCCCTGGTTGTTAAAATTCATAGCTGTGATGTCGCTTCTGATGGGGTTTGTGTTTGTCCAAGCATTGAACGAGTGCATGTAGTTAAATACCTTGGAGTTGTTATAGATGATAGACTATCATGGAGAGCTCACATAAACGCGTTGCATACGCGTGTCAGAAAATTAAAATATATTTTTAAGCGTTTAAGTAACGTAGCCACCTCCAATCTTATCCATCAAGTGTATTCCTCTCTCTGCAATTCTATTTTATCATACTGCATTGTCACTTGGGGAGCAGCATATGAATGTCACCTTCTGCCATTAGAGCGTGCACAGCGTGCCGTATTGAAAATAGCTTTTAACAAACCCTTTAGGTATTCTACTGACCTATTATATAAAGATCTGTTTATCTTGAGAGTTCGACAAATATATATCTCAGCAATGCTTCTAAGATTTCATAAACTATCTCTAGCTCTTAAGAAATCATGTGACAGATCTGAGCGAGTATCAAAATGGGTTACACCCAGACTACCCACAAATTTCGCACACAGGTGTCCCAAATTTATGGGACCATTACTGTATAATAAGGCCAAAAAGGTTTTTAGTAACATTGAAATTCTTCTAAAAAACCCTCTTAGAAAAATTATTAAAAAATGGCTAGTTGAACTCAGTAAATCTGAAACGGAAATGTTAATTCATACGGCTGTTTGAGGATGCATTTCCATTTGAGCTGAATCAACGCATACATTCGTCTTCATATCTCTTTGTAATCTACACCTTACACCTCCCTTTCTCTCACACTCTCTCTCACTCCATGGGATGGAGTAAGCTCACGTACTCAGAGTCTTAAGACACTGGGGTGACGTGGGAGACTCCATACCCTTATGCTTACGCACCTTCCTACTAACATCTGTTTCTATATGTATATGAATAATAAGTAAATATATTTTAATATATTTTAAGTATTTTATATTTTTTTTATTGATACAATATTATATTCGAACATACAAAAAAAAAAAAAAAATTATAAAAAATAATAACAAAACAATACCTGGTACTCGGTGTACCGCTAGCCTTACCATTTTTTTCTTGCGATCTCTGAACTATGCAAACATGCTCTGGCCAACACGTACCCACACAGATACATTTTTCTACTAACGATATCGATGCACACTTCGCTCGCATACGTGTCCTTTTGGTTCTATTCTTTACTCATGTGGTATCGGCACGGGTTGGACTGCATAATATGATTGTTCCGTTGTGTGTGTGACCCACTCTTATCTCGTCAAGCAGCTGATCGTTATAATTTACCTATAACTAAATGTTTCCTTACAATGGATACAAGTGTACTATGGTCTGATATTTTATAAATCTTTATCATAACCTATGTATTATGTAATTTAAGTATTAGTTTCTACCCTCTATTTTCTTTTTCTTTTTTTGTATGAAAATATTTGTTTTCGTTTTTTTCCCCCTTATTTTAAGTAAGTATCTTGCGCCTAGTAGGAAGAGACTAGTCACCCACAACACAGGGTATCCTAGTGTGGGGACTAGAGTCTGTAACTAGATATAAGCTGTAGTAATATTATAAGGTGCCTACCTAGACATGTAAGCATTATGTATTTCACCTTTTTTTGCTGAATAAATATATTTGTATTTTGTATTTTGTATATATATATATTTAGAGAGATAAAAATAATGTTTACATGCATAATTGGTAATTCGATTGTTAGTTCGTCCGGCTTCACTCATACATGTACCAATAAAACATTTTTTGTCCAGTCAGCTCTGTGACCGAACTCTTTGCAGATAACATTCTTTTTAATTATTTATTTTTTTAAATTAAAACCTCTTTCGTAGATCTCTTGACCACAGATTCTATATAGGCCAAGTCTCCAACTCTCCATAAATGAGTTCCTTATAATGAGGTTTAATTATAAAAAATGCAATGGTTCCTTTGTAGGTCGATTAAGTACCAAAATAACAATTTTTAAAATGGATATAACTCTGTCCTGACTAGATATGAAACCCTCGAACATTTTTTGTTTGTATTAGTATTCTAAACCTAATTTATTAATTTGGTTATTGGCTGCGAAAAAAACAGCCAAGATACAAAAGAACAAGCAGCCACTCCGCCTAGTAAAAGTCCCAATGTCATTTACCACTGGACTAGCAAACCTACTAATGAGTTAGCAAACGCACCAATGACCTAAAAACTTACCACTAAGCAAACCTACCACTGAGTTAGCAAATCTTCTACTGAGTTAGCAAACCTACAACCTAGCACCCTACTACTAAGTTAGCAAACGCATGACTGGGCTAAAGTGGGCTCCACAGAATAAATAAAAGTGTGTGAACCTACCACTGAGCAAACGCACTACAGAACTAGCCAATCAACCACTGAGTTAGCAAACGCATCACTGGGCTATTAAACGTACCCACAAACTAATAAAGTTCTGTGAACCTACCACTTAGCAAACGCACTACTGAACTAGCCAATCAACCACTAAGTTAGCAAACGCATTACTGGGCTATTAAACGTACCCACAAACTAATAAAGTTCTGTGAACCTACTACTTAGCAAACGCACCACTGATCTTCGCAAATCAACCACTGAGTTAGCAAACGCACCCCTGGGCAATTAAACCTACCCACAGAACTAATAAAGTTCTGTGAACCTACCACTTACTTAGCAAACGCACCACAGATCTAGCAAATCAACCACTGAGTTAGCAAACGCATCACTGGGCTATTAAACGTACCCACAAACTAATTAAGTTCTGTGAACCTACTACTTAGCAAACGCACCACTGATCTTCGCAAATCAACCACTCAGTTAGCAAACGCACCCCTGGGCAATTAAACCTACCCACAGAACTAATAAAGTTCTGTGAACCTACCACTTACTTAGCAAACGCACCACAGATCTAGCAAATCAACCACTGAGTTAGCAAACACATCCCTGGGCTATTAAACCTACTACTTACTTAGCAAATGCACCACAGATCTAGCAAATCAACCACTGAGTTAGCAAACACATCCCTGGGCTATTAAACCTACTACTTACTTAGCAAATACACCACAGATCTAGCAAATCAACCACTGAGTTAGCAAACACATCCCTGGGCTATTAAACCTACTATTTACTTAGCAAATGCACCACAGATCTAGCAAATCAACCACTGAGTTAGCAAACACATCCCTGGGCTATTAAACCTACTACTTACTTAGCAAATGCACCACAGATCTAGCAAATCAACCACTGAGTTAGCAAACACATCCCTGGGCTATTAAACCTACTACTTACTTAGCAAATACACCACAGATCTAGCAAATCAACCACTGAGTTAGCAAACACATCCCTGGGCTATTAAACCTACTATTTACTTAGCAAATGCACCACAGATCTAGCAAATCAACCACTGAGTTAGCAAACACATCCCTGGGCTATTAAACCTACTACTTACTTAGTAAATGCACCACAGATCTAGCAAATCAACCACTGAGTTAGCAAACACATCCCTGGGCTATTAAACCTACTACTTACTTAGCAAACGCACCACAGATCTAGCAAATCAACCACTGAGTTAGCAAATGCATCAATGTTGCTCTATTACTTTAATTACTTCCAACTTCTCAACCTTCTTTAAATTCTATATTTTATGCATCTACTTTTCATTCCTACATTAAACCTTTGTACGAGTATGTGTGCTTGTTTTATAATTTGAAATATGATTTATCTATAAAACCACGAATACTTTTTTGTAATTTGCGCAGTATGGAGGTCGCATTTAACTTTTCTTGTTTACGTGTTATTTAAATGAACGCGTTTCTTTTCGCATCCAAATTTATTAATTATTGCCAACTTTCTGTTTAAAAATACCAACAAAACACTAGAAAAAATGTAAAACAATGTAAAAATTATATTCCGTTTTAATTTCTGACATTCTGCCATCATTTATTATTCACGGCGCGTCACTCACAGTCCCCATAAATGACAAATAGTTTGTTGTAACACGTAACCATGATCATTTATCAAAAGCTGTGTGTCTACTTACCTGTTCTATCAATTATAGAGCTGTGAGTATTAAAATGTTGAGAAATTCCTTTTGAATTACTGTGAGGTGAGAGAATTGCTGACGGCCTATCTATGTGATTTGTTAGTTGGTTTGGGCAGGATTCCGTATGTTGGCACAATGGTCACCATGCCGGACTGCCAAACACAGGGTTGCGGGTTCGATTTCCGCCTCAGACAAGTATTTATGCTTAGATATTTATCTGTGGTCTGGTTGTTTCTATGTATTTTTAGTATATATTTAAAAAAGAAAAGTATATAAGTAGTATATCCGTTGTCTAGCACCCATAACACAAGTCTTGTTACTTACCTTGGGTTGAGATGGCGAGGTGTTAAATGTCCTGTAATATTTATTTATTTATATTTATTATTTACATCTATAAATGTAAATAGGGCTGATAAAGTTTGATAAACTAAGTATTCTGTGTTTGTAGAAAAAAAAACTTGAGAGGTGTCAAGGGACACCCGGATGGAACGAAGTTCCTTTCGATTAATTAGTGAAGGAATTGTAACAATTTCTTTTAAGTTATCATAATATTTTTTTAACAATTATAATGCAATATAAACTTAATATGTAGGCTCAATTTTAATAATTGCTTTCTATGAGAAAGAGAGAGAGAGAGAGAGAGAGAGAGAAACACGCGTAAGCCGCACGGCTTACAACTAAAGCAAAAAGTGTCGTTACAACTTTTGGTCTTAATTTTTTCCGTCTAGCCCTCTTTCGCAACGCGCGATAATGAACTTTGATCCAATATATATCACTTATAAAGATACACTAAGCCGGGTGATACCTTGGGACCAAGCTAGTCAATGTCACTTTATTTTACCTAAAATATTTTGTAAGAAAATGAAAGATATAACTCATGTGACCTATTCTCAGAGACCGTGGCCTAGATATTAATAAAATTGCTATTTCTTATCTCCAAAAATTATACAGTATCCTGAGACAACATAAATCTTTGTTATTAAATTACAAGTACGTACAGTATACGTCATAAGTACCCTAACAGTTTGCTACAATCTTAATATATATAAATCTCGTGTCACAATGTTTGTCCTCAATGGACTCCTAAACCACTTAACCGATTATAATAAAATTCGCACACCATGTGCAGTTCGATCCAACTTGAGAGATAGGATAGTTTAAATCTCAAATTATAGTCGCAAAATCTACTATTTCTACGCGGACGAAGTCGCGGGCAATAGCTAGTAATACTATAAACAAATATTGTACTTACGACCTTCTTTTTTTATTGTTTATTTAAAGAAAACTTAAAAAACATTCGATACACTACAAATCACTAAGATTTGTTTGGTGTGCGAGTAAGTACGAGTAAGTGTATTTTAGATACTTAACAACTATGTACAATACATTGACTATTCTTCTAATAGACGTTACACACAAACATAAATACTTGAATTAAAAGTACTCAATGTGATTATTATTTTCAACATGTTAGCCATAGCTAAAGACATATCTTTAGTTTGCCGAGAGGTATAAGCCGCCACCGTGGGTTCGATCCACAGGTTACGTTATTATAATGTTCAAATAGTGCTGCACAGGATTGTAAACGTTACGGTGGGCAGAGACTTTTGACCGTTGATTGTACCTATGTGTCTACAAGGCAAGATTACAGTTTCTGTTTTATTAAAATTTTAGGTGTTTTTCGGACTAAATTAACGTCTAAATAATGTAAAATAAAGTTATTATTTTTTCGTGTAGTTCTTAGTGCCGCCTCATTAATCTGACATACGGGAAATATGTGCAGTATTGTCCAACCCAGTCGTATTTATTTACTTAAAAAAAATAAAAACTTACAATATGTTTGTACAAACTACAAATAAACTGCAGTTTGTTGGCGACAAAAAACTTAGAATATACCGTCCGATTAAGAATGTGATGTGTCCATAAAAACAAAGACGAAAGAGATCCTGCCTCCGTAGCATAGTTACGAACAATTATAAGGTCTACGAGTGGACTTTACTCGTAGCAAAATACGTAGTAAGTCGTAGCAAACTCCTGCGCACTACGAGTATGTAGCATTGTTACAAAAGAGGAAATCGGTGTTCTCTCCATACAAACGTAGTCGACTGTTTTCTGCTTGAATAATGACACTAGAGCAGAAATTTTTGTTGCATAAAACCTATAACTGCCATGATTATGCCCCTATGTCTTGGTTGTTTTCATTTTCTCATTATCATAAAAATTAATATTTAAAAAACAAAAAAAAAAACAGTTATAAGTTTGGTTGTTGTAACATCATTTATCAAAAACTGTGTGTTTACTTACCTTTTCTATCAATTATCCAGTGAGGAAACAGTCGACTACGTTTGTATGGCGAGAGCGTTGGTATCCTTTCCTCTTAAGTATAATATATATTAGTACTAGCTGCGCTCCACGGTTTCACCCGCGTAAGTTCCGACCCCGTGGGAATATCGGGATAAAAAGTAGCCTATGTGTTAATCCATGTCTCCAGCTATCTAGATACCGAGTTTCATCGCAATCGGTCCTGTAGAGTTTGCGTGAAGGAGTAACAAACACACACACACACACACACACACACACGCAAACTTTCACATTTATAATATTAGTAGGATTATTGTCATGTTTCTAGGAAACTAGGTTTGGCCCACGACTGTGTCCGCGTTGGGTTTAAATTTTCCAAAACCCTTTCTTAGCGGATGCCTACGTTTTAACAGCTACCTGTATATCACGTTTTACTTAAGCACAATCTGTCCATTTGTCTGTGCGTTTATGTATTAGTAAGTCAGTCAGGACCTTGAATTTTAAATCTATTGTAATATAGTTGATTTTGTTTGTTTGTTAAAACGCGCTTATCTACGAAAGTACTGTTTTGAATTGGAAAAATAAATGGATATTTAGACCATTTATCGGGTGGGGATCTGCAGTTGTGCCTTCTGCATCGCTGCTCTGGGCCTGGCCGGAAGATCAGCGCTGCATTTTAGCGGAGGTCGGTCCTTTTAGGCTAGCACACGGCATCCCGCAATTTTTTTCTATCATGTGCCTATTAATTCTTTGTTTTTGTAACTCTATCTGTTTTATTTTTTGTTTTGTAATTATGTACCTATTTTATGTTTGTATACTCTTTTCTTGTGCGTGTGCTCTTCTAATAAATGTCTATTCTATTCTATTTTATTCTATCGAGGAAGGCTTTAGACTACTTTTTGTTTTGAAATTCCTACGCGCTCGAGATTTACGCGGGTAAAACCGCGGGAGTTGCTAGTTTATAAATAATACGAACAATAATACGAACATAAGAAATACGAACAATTCTTTCAATATCTATTAATCATCGGAACACAGTCAGCAAAATCGAAAGTAAGTGTAAAAAGATTAAGAAGTGTCAAAAGAAGTCAATAAAAATAGCAAACTGCTGACACTTTTAAAGTAAAGACATAAAAATTGAAATAAATAAGATCACAGTAACGGAACATGGAGAAAAGTATAAAATATAAAGTTAAAGATTGTGTCTCGACGTATTGATTTCGGACATAGAGTAAAAACTTTTTTATCGACCGATCATTTTCGGGGTTCCGTACCCAATAACCGGGAAGTGGATCAAAATTAAGTTGCAAGATTCCAACCGAACAAACATACATACATACACTGCAAGTTATTTTTCTTAAGAAAAATTTATGTGCGCTAATTGACATTGCTCTTACGGTGAAGGAAAACATCGTGATGAAACCCGCGGCTTAGTTGGCTCCAGAAGTATTGACAAGTTCTCTCCTCTGGACATGGTCGACTAAGCTGAGAGGGTAGTGGGTGCTGGGCAAGCCTACTCCATCCTCACGCAAAAAGGACCCAATAAAAAAAAAGAGTCTAGTTGCGGAAAAAAGCCCGTATGCATACATACATACATACACTGCAAGTTAAATAAAAGCTTTTAAAAATAGGACCCTTTTGCTAAGACTTCACTGTCCGTCTCTCCGTCCGTCTGTCCGCCTGTCTGTCAGTCACCAGACTATATCTTGTCACCTGTGATAGCTAGACAGTTGAAATTTTCACATAATATGTATTCCTTATCAATTTCAGATATCGATTGTTAAAAAAACCCACGGAAGTTTTACGGTACGGTAAATTGAAGCGTTCCTCCCTATTTAATTAAATACCTTAGACATTCTGCAACATTTATTCTAAATAAGACATAATAATATAGTTTACGAGTTCACGGAAATGCAATGGAATAAATCATATGTGAATTTAATATACGCATACTCTGCAAAGAGATTAATAGAAAGGATATCGGGGGCTACAAACGTAGTCGACTAGAGCAAATATTTTTGTTGCATAATACTTATAACTGCCATTACCATGCCCCTATGTTTTGTTTTTGTTTTTTAAATCCTAATTTCTATTATAATTAGAAAATCAAAAAAAGGGCATAGTCATGGCAGTTATAGGTTTTATGGCACAAAAATATTTGTGCTATTGTCATTATCCTGGGAAGAAACAGTCAACTACGTTTGTATGGAGAGAGCGCCGGTACCCTTTCACCTTAAGCCAGCAAAAATGATTGTCTGTGTAATCGGTTTACGAACATTTTACGAACGACATTTTTACGTGATAACGTCTTAGAAAACGATTAAAAATTGAGTATTGTTTTTCTTTACTTAAATTTTTTGTTCGTATCATTATTTTCTGTTTTTATACAACTACTAGTTGCGGCCCGCGGTTTCACCCGCGTAAGTCCCGATCCCGTGGGCACATTGGGATAAAAAGTATCTTATGTCCGTCTCCTGGCTCTAAGGTACCTCCCTACCAATTTTCACCCAAATCTGTTCTGCCGTTCTTGAGTTATAAGTGGTGTAACTAACACGACTTTCTTTTATATATATATAGATGAGAAAACGGTGCACATCCCTGGTGCGCAGGGTTCGGGCCAGTCCCAACAGCATTCTGAAAACTTTTTCGATTAGATTTGACTGTCAGTACATGAATCATTGTTGTATGATTCATGTACTGACCAGTAGTGTTTAAACTTATTTTAATTTTACAATCTAATTTAATTTAAATATTTATTTATTATATTATGTAATGGATGTAACTTATCTGAAATAAATGATTTTATTATTATTTGTTATATGTCCTATATCACGGGACTATGGAGTCCCATACCTTTGGAAGGCATGCGTGGGGCCGAAGCCAACACGTATTATTATTACTATTATATTCTGTTTTTAAACCCCGACGCAAAAACAAATGGAAAATACCCTAAAAAAATCGCGTTTTATTTTATTTTATTTCTTTTACCTCGACGTTTCGACTATGTCACAATAGTCATGGTCGAGAGGAGACCTCCTCGCGACAAATACTATCCCACTAATCCTACTAATATTATAAATGTGAAAGTTTGTGTGTGTGTATGTATGTTTGTTACTCCTTCACGCAAAAACTACTGAACCGATTGCAATGAAATTCGGTATGTAGATAGCTGGAGGCATGGATTAACACATAGGCTACTTTTTATCCCGATATTTCCACGGGATCTGGACTTACGCGGGTGAAACCGCGGGGCGCAGCTAGTTACTATATAAATAGTTACTTTTAAACACATAATCAAAAAATATTTACTTTTTTCCTAAATACATCATCTGTGAAAATTTCAACACCCTGGCTATCACGGCTCATGAGATACAGCCTGGTGACAGACAGACGGACAAACAGCGAAGTCTTAGTAATAGGGTCCATTTTTACTTTGAGTACGGAAACCTAAAAACGAACTACAAACTCGGTAAAATAGTTATAAAATAGCTGACCCAATAAAATTTTGATTTATTAATATTGCCAGTACTTAAAAACGCCAGTACATATATTTAAATAATTCGATCAGAACACAAAAGAATAACAAATTCGTTAATTTAAAATGAAAATACAAAAAAAAAGATAAATTATATTTAAATTTCTACACTTGAAATATCGCCTGTGATCCCCGCAATTAGTCTTCATTGAGTCCCGGTATCTGTGCTGCATTGTTAATGCCCGGGTTCCGTCGGCGTTTTTATTCAAATTATTAGGGTACCCTAGTAGGTATATTGTTTTAAATAAAGCGTGATTTTAGCTTTGAATTTTAGATTAGTGAGGGTTCAAAGATTTTTTAAAACGTTTGAAATGGGAACGGATAAAGAATTTTAATTACTTATTAAGGTGAAAGGGTACCGGCGCTCTCTCCATACAAACGTAGTCGACTGTTTCCTCCCTGGATAATAACACTAGAGCAAATATTTTTGTGCCATAAAACTTATAACTGCCATGACTATCCCCCTATGTTTTAGATTTTTTCATTTTCTAATTATCATAGAAGTTAAGATTAAAAAAAACATAGGGGCATGGTAATGGCAGTTATAAGTTTTATGCAACAAAAATATTTGCTCTAGTGTCATTAAACAGGGAGAAAACAGTCGACTACGTTTGTATGGAGAGAACACCGATTTCCTCTTTTGTAACAATGCTACATACTCGTAGTGCGCAGGAGTTTGCTACGACTATTTTGCTACGAGTAAAGTCAACTCGTAGACCTTATAATTGTTCGTAACTATGCTACGGAGGTTTTTAACTATGTTTCCTCTTAAGACATTAAACCAAATTGAGTGGTGGTCAATCAGGGAACGTTTCCTATAAATTGAGCATTGCTCTAATGACTTTTTCGCCATACGCCATTTGTAATCCCGTCCCTAATATCATTTACTTAATTTTTACTGCCCATATTTTATTTTACTCTAAATTTTTATTTTTAAATGTATAGTTTTTGATTTAATTTGACGACCCAGTTGGCACAATGGTCACCATGCCGGACTGCCAAACACAGGGTTGCGGGTTCGATTCCCGCCTCAGACAAGTATTTTTGCTTAGATATTTGTTTGTGGTCTGGTTGTTTCTATGTATAATATGTATATATTTAGTAGTAGGTATATCCGTTGTCTACCACCCATAATACAAGTCTAGTTACTTAGCTTGGGGCTACATGGCGATGTGTGGAATGTCCTGCAATATTTATTTTAATTTTAAAAGCTTTTATTTAACTTGCAGTGTATGTATGTATGTTCGGGTGGAATCTTGCAACTTAATTTTGATCCACTTTCCGGTTACCAATTGAGCTGAAATTTTGTTTAATTCTAATTTCAAAATATGAGTCATAAATAACTGAAATAAATGCATGTTATATATTTATTAACCAAATGTCCAAACGTCAAACACAGCCTGAGGTTAATATCAACTTTGTAGTAACTAAAATAGAATTTAATTTTAGAAAACCTGTAAATTGTATTTAGCTAGTATTTAGCAAAGCACAACCTCCAAGCATGCCGCCCTAGTTACGTGATAAAATATTCTACTAGAATAACTAAAACAATTGTCTATTTAAAACATTGATAGTTTTTACATAGGTAAACCAGCTTTTGCCCGCGACTTCGTCCGCGTAGAAATCTAAAATGGTTCTAATAGGATTTTTAATAATGTTAAAGAATGTTTATGCAAAATTTTAAGTAGATTGGACCGAGAAGTCACGTTGCCCAAACTTTGTCCATTTTTTCCACCCCCTAAAAGGTAGAATTTTGGAAAATTCTTTCTGATCCGATGTCTACGTCATACAAAGAACACACCCTCTAAGTTTCAGGTCTCTACGATCAGCGGTTTAGGCTGTGCGTTGATCCGATTATAAAATTCCACTAAATTACGAATTTCTCTGTTGACCATAAATAATGGAAGGTATTGCTTGGTAGAAAAGTGTTTCTAAAGCCATAGCTCTTAAAGCATAACCTATCAAATTAAAAAAGTAAAGTTACATTTATTAGGGTATATGCGGCACCAAACGCAATAAAAAAAAATCTTTTACCAACACAATAGAGTTAATATTTATGCTTTCCTTTAGTATAATATGTACCTAGATAAGGATTTATATTTCACAGAACACTAACAGAAATTATATGAAATAGAAAACTCTCGATTCTATAATGGGGAAGGCAGATTATCCATAAACATAATTCTAGATGGAACAAATTCCATCTATTTTGTACACAATTTCTACTCATCAGAAGAAATTTATATTTAGCCTATTCTGTCCCTCTTTGAAAAGATTAAGATACTAGTGCCAACTGGGTCCAATCCCTACGATGCTAGTCTAGAACAAAATAAATGGGAGTTCAAATCTAATATAAACTATAAAGCTGAAGAGTTTGTTTATTTTTTGTTTGTTTGTTTTAACGCGCTAATCTCAGGACATACTGGTTCGAATTAAAAAAAATATTTTTGTGTTGAATAGTCAATTTTTCGAGGAAGGCTATAGGCTACTTTTCATTTTGAAATTCCCAGGGGATCGGGACTTACCCGGGTGAAACTGCGGAGCGCAGCTATTATATCAATGTTGTTCTACTGAAAATGTTAAACTAATATAATAAAAAAAAGATTTGTTTGTATGTTTGTAACGAATAAACTCTGAAACTACTAGATCAATTTTGATAAAATTTAGTATGGAAATACATTGAATTTATATTGATACTAAGTTTCATCCAGATCTGTTGTAAAATAGTATAACTTGTAGAGGAGTACTAAGAATCCTACAGTGGTTGAAAAGAAGTGATAAGTAAAAATTTGGTACCTCATAACGAGGGGGTATCTGATTCACCCCCAAAAGTTTCGCGGTTTTTGTTTTCGTTTTCGTGTTATCAAGTATTTTTTTATATGGATCAAGTTTAATATTTTTATATTTGCATAGATATTTTTTTTATGTTTTTTTTTGTTCATAAATCTAAATGAATTGTACATTTATTTAAAAAATTATTAGGCACGTACTGAAAGAAAGTAAGCACATTTACATAAAGTGATAAAATTGTGTTCAAGTGAATCAAACTTGAATTTTCAACTATGAGTTAAAAATCTAAATATTTCTTTACTTGTATCTGACTAGAATTAAAAAACTGCACTAGATTCTAAGCTTTAATAAAATATTACATAGGGCGAGAAAAATTCTGCCAGCAGAGAAGTTAACTTCAAAGATACATACTGACAGAGGAAAGCATGAAGCGTTTGCTGTCTTGATCGCTTCGCTTGTTCAATCAGTTAACATATCCATTTCGAAAAGGGTAAAAATCTGGCATCTAATTGTTAACCTAATTTGAAGAAACTAATGACATACTTAACTAAGTTAATGGACGAGCCAAATGTTACGTAAAAGTGAAAGGGGAAGTTACTAAAGGAAATGAGCTTTAAGCGTTACAAGTAAAGCACTTAATTTTCAGTTTCTAAAGCTCTGCGTCCATATCGTTCTAAAACCGAATCGCATAATAGTACATTGCGATACAAGTGTGGTAAATTGATCATTGCATAGAGGCGGTTTAAGACGCGCGAGCGGAACGCGAGGGTGTCAAAACGCCGAGATGATATAGGTTTACCTGAAAATCATCTGTCCCATACAAGGAGAGGTAATTAACCTTAAAATTTTACTTATTTTTTAAGTTTTCTCTACTGTTCTTAGTCCGACCTTTGTTTTAAATAATCAGCTGTTTTTCGAATTTAAATAACCTCAAAATTTTCATTTTTTTTTATCGAATTTCCAAAAGTCGTAGAACAAAAGTTGTTTGTTAAGTTGCACAGAAGTAGCCCTCAACGGCTTGTTAGTATAATTACCAATAATCATGTATTTAAAAAAAAATTAAGTTCGGTGAAAATTACCCTATTTACTCAGAGAACTCGTTTCAATTAATTGTGATTCCACATCTTGAAAATGTCCTTAATTTTCAGTAAATTAAGGTAATATTAACCTCAAATATTTGCAAAATTCTTAGAAATAAAGTTGTGTATTAAGGTTCATAGAAATAACCCTAAAACGCTTTCTTAGCTATTATCAATGTATGTTCATTATTGTATTTTGTATGTTCAATGAATTTTCAATCTATTTGAACTTTATTCTAAGAATTTGGGAAATAAATATAAATAAATATTGCAGGACATTCCACACATCGCCATCTAGCTCTAAGCTAAGTAACTAGATAGACTTGGGTTTTGGGTGCTAGACAACGGATATACTACTTATAAATATATACTTGTAATACATAGAAACAACCAGACCACAGACAAATATCTAAACATAAGTATTCGTTTGAGGATAAATTAATAACTTAATTTTTACTTACTTAATTTTAAGATTACTGTAAACTTTTTTAAATCAATAAATATTTATTATTATTAATAAATAAATAAAAAACATACATCCCCCCCCCTTATTCCAAAACGAGGTTTAAGAATAGTCCGAGATGTGGATTTAATCCTTAGATTTAGACACAGATTTACTCGTGAACTAAACACTATCCTTACATAATCTATGGGGATAGTGTTTAGACTATAGTTCCCTATATAATCTGTAGGGATAGTGTTTAGACTATAGTTCCCTAAATAATCTATAAGGCTAGTGTTTAGACTATAGTTCACGAGTAAATCTGTGTCTAAATCTAAGGTTTTAAATCCACATCTCGGACTATTCTTAAACCTCGTTTTGGATTAAGGGGGATTATGTTTATCGGTGAGACATCAGTCGATTGAAAACTCTATGATATGGACAAATTTATGACAGATTGGCAATCCATCGCACAAGATCGCGATCAGTGGAAGGGGAGTAGAGAGGCCTTTGCCCTGCATTGGAATACTACAGGCTCTTAATAATAATAATAAATAATATGATCTGCATCTACCCTCACATATCAACATTACAATATATCTTAGCACTTGACTACTTGAAGGGTAACAAGCAATCCCAACTTCCATCTGAGTAACGATTAGTCATTACTCTAAGTGGCTAAGTTTGAAATGCTCAAATTGCTCAGATATTGCTCTTGGTCCATTAAACATATTAACATTCACTAGTTCTTGATAAAGTTTAGACGTAAACTGCTTAGTTGGGTGTGATATCACGGGGTATAACAGAGCTGCGCTTCGCGATTTCTCTTTGTAACCTAGTTTCCTAGAATAATCAACTTGTTAGGTCCACCCGTTTCTGAGGATATCGGTGGTGGACGGTAGACAGATGGACTAGAGAATTATCCTATAAGGGTTCTAACCTCAAAAGGTAAAAAGGAACCCTTATAATATCACTTTATTGTCCGTCTATCCGTGTGTCACCATCGATTTTTACCCGACTAGGGCAAAGCCAAAAGGGAGGGTTATGTGTTTGACCTGTATGTATGTATTTTCATCTGTTCCCACTTAACTTCAAAACTACTTGAATGAACATTTTTGGCAAAGCCTTTATGTGCCTTTTTGTTTGGGTGCCAAATTCTTCCTATTTTTTAGACCTTGGCACCATCTTGATATAATCCTCGTCTGATACTATACATTGGACGCAAACCCTAATATAACCCCAGACTAACTGACACTTCGGTTCCGGATTAGGCAATGACTGCTCATAAGCAGTAAATCCGGTAGACCGAACCAACCATCACGTACGACCAGTTTGATTTTAAGACCATAGTCTGTGGTCACACTACATGTGACTAGATATTGTAGCTTAGTGCGAGCTAAGCTATGTGAGCTAAGCTTAAGGTGAAAGGGTGCCGGTGCTCTCTCCATACAAACGTAGTCGACTGTTTCCTCCCTGAATGACACTAGCACAAATTTTGTTTTGGATTTTTTCATTTTTTAAATTATCATATAATTTAAGATTTAAAAAAACAAAAATGAAGAAAAAAACAAAACATAGGGGCACGGTCATGGCAGTTATAAGTTTTATGCAACAAAAATATTTGCTCTAGTGTCATTATCCAGGGAGGAAACAATCGACTACGTTTGTTGCGCAAGTACCCTTTCACCTTAAGAGTATGTCTATGCCAAAGATGCACATCACACTAGCAGACCACAAAGGTTTGGAAAATGCGACGCAGAATTGCATATGAAAATTGTATTCAGAAATCCATTATTTTAATTTATAGATTACTTTTTGAAGGTTTTTAAATTTTGAATGTCAGCTTAAATCGGTCAACAATCTACAAATTGTCTGAACAACAAGCAAGCAATCTTATATAGGTTCCTTTTTTACCTTTTCAGGTACGTAACCCTTAAAATTTAAAGCAGCTCAATATTGGCCCAGTGGCAGAAACGTCGACTTTCATTCCAAAGGTCTTGGTTTCGAATCCCAGCCGACTGCGCACTAATGGATTTTTCTCACGAAAAAATCACGTGCACTAATTGAAATTACTTTAACGGTGAAGGAAACATCGTGATGAAACCTGCGACTTAGTTGGCTCCTGACGTATTGACAGGTTCTTTCGTCTGGACATGGTCGACTAAGCTCAGCCATAGGCGCTGGACAATGGGCAAGCCTACGCAATCCTTTTTACGTGAAGATGAAGATTTCCCAACTAATTGCAGAAAATAGAGTATTCATGCTGTACAAGTAGAAAGTATAATATATCTTAATATCTTGTTTCAGTGTGTGCCTAACTTTAACATCGATTAATGACATTCAATGCACATCGACCGTATTACTAACAATATAAGAGCTAAAATATAGAGGCAATATGAAGTTTAAGGTACGTTAAACAATAACGCTGCAATGTACGGGAGAGTTATAGCTTGCTATTGGTCACGGATTGTGTTTTAACATTTTTAGTACTACCCGCAAAATATTACGTAGAGTTTTTTGTTTTTAAGTACCTTCTTACTAGCTTTTGTCCAAGACTTCGTCCACATCGGGCTTAAGTTCTAAAACTGTCTGTTTTTCTTTCCCGTTTATCTTATATATATAAAAATGAATTGCTGTTCGTTAGTCTCACTAAAACTCGAGAACGGCTGAACGAATTTATCTTATCTTAGTCTTGAAATGTTCGTGGAGGTCTAGGGAAGGTTTAAAAGGCGAGAAAAAATCGAATAATTTCCTGAAAAACCCTAAAATACGGGATCGGGACTTACGCGGGTGAAACCGCGGGGCGCAGCTAGTCTGATGATAAAACCGACACCCACGACAAAGTATAAGTAGTAAAATACTTATATAAATATGGTTTAGCACTAAACACATTTTCCCAACTTTGTAAAGTGCAAGGCATTGCGTTCTTCCTATTTAGAGACTGCACTAAAAGCACTGTTTCCTTAGGGACATCTGGAAAATGTACTTAGAACATTTTTCTAACTTTGTCTTTGTAAGAATAATTATAGTTTTATTATTTTGTTAAAAATTTACTAGGTAGGTAAGTAGGTACAGGTTTCTATTTTGGGAAAGTCAGTAGCAAAAGTTAATGACACAGTTTAACATAAGTAACATAAGTGAGGTAGGTACGGTCGGCTGCATAATTGCAGATCCACCGTAGAGCTCCAAAACGACTGTTATAAGAATGTTTTCAACATATGCAAGATTCTAGGTACCTGCTTGAATTTATGAAACAAAAATGATTAAAACGAAAACATTCCAATAATAGAAAATTTTAAAACTCTACGTTGGATCTGCAATTATGCTGCCGACCGTACGTTCACTTTTTAGGATTCCGTACCCAAAGGGTAAAAACAGGACTCTATTACTAAGATCTCGCTGTCCGTCCTTTCGCCCGTCAGGCTGTATCTCATGAATCGCGATAGCTAGACAGTTGAAATTTTCACAGATTATGTATTTCTATTACCGTTAAAACAAAACATAATAAAAACAAAAAATAATATTTAAGTCGAGCTCTCATACAACATGGCACGGAACCCTTTGCCCGCGAGTCCGAGTCGCACTTGACCGGTTTTTTTTGTTTTGATTTGCTGATTTTTTTCAGGTACTTTTGCTGTTGATCGAGTAAGAATAAAAAACCTTTAAAAGAAAATCACATACAAATTACTTTTTAGCTTCTAATACGTTCTGCATTTTTATTAGGTTTTATTCCGTATTTATTCCCCTTCCTCCCGTACCCAGAATGCAGCACACCTTAATTGGCTAAGCTATACCTGGTTTATATTTCCAAATGCAACAGCCATACTTTAGAAATAAAGCTATAGAGAGAACAATAATAAGTACACGCGGAAATATCGCAGACTACAATACAAATCCATTTGTCTAATGATTTTCAATTGCTTGGCTGACGAACAACGACCGCCGTCCGAGCGATTTCCGTTCGCTCGGCGGCGGCATGCCGATATTGTCATGTATCATAGAAAACAACGCAATGAAAGCCTTTTCATAGGGCGTCGATTGGCTTCGTATCGGTTCTGCCAGCTCAAGTATACTTGCTTTTCATCATGAATTAGCTGCGTTTCGCAGTTTAACCCACCTGTTGAAATTTGAAAAAATGAAACCCGCGACTTCGTTGGCTCCAGAAGTATTGACAAGTTCTCTCCTCTGGAAATGATCGACTAAGCTGAGAGGGTAGTTGGTGCTGGGCAAGCCTACTCCATCCTCACGCAAAAATGGACCTAATTAAAAAGGGTCTAATTGAGGAAAACAGTCCATTCAAGTACAAGTACCCACCTGTGAAAAAAATCGGGATAAATAAAAGCCCAAAAGCGCACTTTCGTAGCCTTTCGTAGGCAACTGCAGGTTTTCGTTGATGATTCAGTTTCGAATTGGTGGGTTTTGATGTAAATTATACCACGATTTTCTCTCAAAATAGAGCTATTTCATGGAGGAAACATTATTTTCATCGGATCAGGACTTTTTATTGCATACAAACAAACAGACAGGCATGAATTTTAAATACTAGGCATTAATATTCTGCTTATTTTCACTTAAAATAAGCAGAAGAAGAGAATCGATTTTTAAGTATGGCCACATTTTAAAAAGAAGAAAGGAAAAAATGTCTGTAGAACTTATAGAAAATATGGCCATACGTTTTCTATCCCTTAGAATTAGCGGACAGCAAAGATCAATCAGTTCGAATTGACATCTACGCGTCGAAACACTAAAGAGAGTGTACTAGACGATCTGTCGATTGGAAAGTTTTCAATCTGCGCCGTTTTTTAATCCTGAGAGACTGGATCGTATATTTGTGAACATTATAAGATCAAACCAACGTTGGCTAAGTGTAACTAATAGCTACCATTTGAACAATGTTCTGTGTTTGCTAAGCGCAATGTGAGTTTAAAAATACTCATATGTTTAGATTTTATATCGGAAACATTATTTTGATATCGATTTTAATCGATTCAAAGAGAAATAGGTCAGTCGATCAAAGGTCCCGTATTAAGTACTTACAAAAACTAGAATCGGCAAATACCCAAGCTGACTTAGTCCTACACAAGCACACATCATCGTAGGTTAGGATGTGTCGACACTTCCTAACTTAGTTTTTAAGACGTTTCAATGTTAACTGTGTACAAATGTATTAAGCATCCAAAGGAATATTTTTTTTACTTTGACTATGACTTTCCTTCGAGATATTTGGTTCAAAACGGTATATTTGTCTTCATCGCGCTGTCTATTTCAGCTATTAACACAAAATAATATTTGGTCACCCTGAATAGAGATAAGTACTATTTGAAGCAATTTAATCGGCTTACGTATTAACACAAGCTGAGATAGATTCGGATCGAAGATTCAGACTGGAATAATCTAATGCCGATTTCGATTTTAAAGTTTCGTGAGAAATACTCAATAAAGTACGTTTGATTGAAGGCTTCTTGTCTTTTTCTTCTCGTATAGTGGTGTGGTTCACCTGTTGTTAGAGTTTTCAGATCGCACTAACTTGACCTAACGACTGTTACTAGAGGCAGCAACCAACGGCTTATCGTGCCTTCCGAAGCACGGAGG
Source organism: Idaea straminata (assembly GCA_951213275.1). Taxonomy (NCBI): domain Eukaryota; kingdom Metazoa; phylum Arthropoda; class Insecta; order Lepidoptera; family Geometridae; genus Idaea; species Idaea straminata. The sequence goes on from OX577862.1 coordinate 5,387,558, forward strand.
GGCTCACGAAAACGGGCTTCTGGTCAATATAATTATATCAAATCTAGTTGCTTAGTTTGGTGCTAAATCTTAATATATATAAATCTCGTGTCACAATGTTTGTCCTCAATGGACTCCTAAACCACTTAACCGATTATAATAAAATTCGCACACCATGTGCAGTTCGATCCAACTTGAGAGATAGGATAGTTTAAATCTCAAATTATAGTCGCAAAATCTACTATTTCTACGCGGACGAAGTCGCGGGCAATAGCTAGTAGAGATATAAATGTTAAAAAAATTACCCAATGCCGTCTTCCTAGCTTCACTCGCGACTCTCTTCCGTTTATTTGGGAATATTCACGTCACTCACCGTCTTGTGAGATTCTGGTTAAACGCTGACCTTATTATGAAAATAAAAAACTAAATCAAAATCGGTTTATCCGTTCGGGAGCCACGACGCCAAAGATGTCTGTCTTACAGAGACACAGAGAGACACGTCAAACTTATAACACCACGTCTTTTTTGCGTCGGGGGTTAAAAAGTAATGTTGTACAAAAAGGATTGATATTCCAACTCTTTTTAAATCGTTTATGATAAACTGATAAAAGGATTTACTTTTTTCATTTGCGATTATAACAGAATAAAGATAAAAGACTGTCGGATTTTAGTTAATACAGTTTTAATTTTTAAAGTGGTCTAAGCCAAATTCCTAAGCCTCAGACAGACCCCCAGTTTATTTTTCCATTTAATTTGACTTTTTAATTAGTGAAGAGCATTTTATTTCATTCACTTTAATCGTCTTATAAAATGGTTCAAATTAAAATCAACAAAGCCGTACCTACTTACTTAGTTTTAATGTCTTCAAAACAATTCTGTTTCATATTCAAATGAGTTTATAGCCGTTATTAAACTGATACGACCAGTCAAGCGACCTAAACGATGGGTTTTTTGAAGTACTTGAACTGAATTGAAGAAAATAAAAATGACTTCAAAACGACTTTCACTGACTTTAATCATAGATCATCATCATCATATCAGCCCATATACGTCCACTGTTGGACATAGGCCTCCCCCAAACGACGCCACAATCCATCCACCGACTACCCGCCACCGCTACAATGTCGTCGGCCCACCGGGCAGCTGGTCTCTCAACACTCCGTTTCGCGTTACATCGCGGCCGCCACTCGAGAACCTTAACTCCCCAGCGGTTGTCAGTTCTGCGAGCTATATGACCTGCCCATTGCCACTTCAGCTTACCAATCCTGAGAGCTATGTCGGTGACTTTGGTTCCTCTACGGATTCCCGTATTTCGGATTCTATGACGTAAAGAAACTACGAGCATAGCTCTTTCCAAAGCACGCCGAGCGACTCTAAGCTTATGAGCGAGGCCTCGTCTCGGATCCGTATGTCATCACTGATAACACACATTGGTTGAAAACCTTCGTCTTGAGGCTCTGTGGTATTTGTGACGAGAAGATATTGCGAAGCTTCATAGATATAGGAAGTAAATTGAAACAAGCCAATTAATCGAAAAAGATATTAAATATCTTACTTAATATTTTAAAGATAGGTATAAATAAAGATTTTTAAATAAATAAACTAACAGTGCTCCTCTTTATAAAGAAAAACATTTTGTTTTTCTTTTTTGGCAAAATTTCTATAAAATTTTTGCAATAAAAACTGGTCGAAATTTGGTAAAAAGATAATACCTAAGCATTTTTTTTGCATAATAACTGGTTCGATACTTGGCTTTGCTATCAAACTCTTTAAGCCACTGTGGTGTTAACTTCATAATCGCACATCGTTCATAACTGTGTTGGAGGCATGCACTGAGTAATTCTCATTTAAAAAAACTCGAAAGTCTGACGGTAGGTGGGATCTTGGTCTATTTTCTCAAAAACCACAAAGTTGATATTATTAAATCACAAGTGGTTGTATTTGACACTTTGACAGTTGGTTAATCTGTTTAAATAAAAATAATAAATAAAAATGATTGTCTGTAAAGTCGGTTTACGGACGATAATTTTACGTGATAAGGTCATAAGACAACGATGAAAAATTGAGCTTTTTTTTGCTTTTCCTTTATAATCATATATAGATTAAATCAAATAGGTTACTTACTTACTAGGTATTCGATTTCCAATTACGTTTATCAATACATCTAAGTTTTCTCAATATTTCTATAAATATAAACAAAAATCAATTAATAAAATGTTAACGTTAGTAAGTTATCATTACGTTACGACAGGCTTCTAATAAAAACAAAACACTTGCCTATTTGGCGGTGACGGCCAGACCTTTCTTTGGTAAATTAGTTTCGGGTTGGGTGCGAATTGAAGCGGGTATCTAATATATTTGATGTAAAAAACAGACGGACATTAGAGTGATCTTTTAAGGGTTCGTTTTTTACCTTTTGAGGAACGGAACTCTAATAAGACTTTCAGTCAAAAGAGTCCTCAACGTTATCAAGTGTAACCGTTGTGATAATTGAGGATGAAGTTAATCTAACCTCTAAGGCAAGGACTTCCAAACACGAAGTTGCATTAGATATATCCGTCTAGACAAAACTTGGCTGCTAGTTACTTATAAACCAAATGGAAAACATAAACTCATATTTTAGAATAGTATAACAAAACGCTTTCGCTTGTACCTCGTACCTCAGTCGCCCACGACAGTCTTGGAGACTCATATTTTAGAATAGTATAACTAAACGCTCTTGCTTATACCTCGTACCTCAAGGAAGTACAGTCGCCCACGACAGTCTTGGAGACTCATATTTTAGAATAGTATAACTAAACGCTCTTGCTTATACCTCGTACCTCAAGGAAGTACAGTCGCCCACGACAGTCTTGGAGACTCATATTTTAGAATAGTATAACTAAACGCTCTTGCTTATACCTCGTACCTCAAGGAAGTACAGTCGCCCACGACAGTCTTGGAGACTCATATTTTAGAATAGTATAACTAAACGCTCTCGCTCATACCTCGTACCTCAAGGAAGTGCAGTCGCCCACGACAGTCTTGGAGACTCATATTTTAGAATAGTATAACAAAACGCTCTCGCTTGTACCTCGTACCTCAAGGAAATAAAATCGCCCACGACAGACTTGGAGACTCATATTCTAGAATAGTATAACAAAACGCTTTCGCTTGTACCTCGTACCTGAAGGAAGTACAGTGGCCCACGACATTCTTGGAGACTCATATTTTAGAATAGTATAACAAAACGCTCTCGCTTATACCTCGTACCTCAAGGAAGTACAGTCGCCCACGACAGTCTTAGCGCACTCAATGTGATTATCTTTTTGTGTCAGTTACACACACGCTTAATCCCGCCGCGCGTGTGGACAGGGACAATAAAAAGTGTCGTATACAGACGCTTGTTGCCAGTAACCTAAAGTTTTGGTACAAGTTTAAAGCTTATTGAGGTCCTTCTATGCGCGCATGCTACATTTTTTACCTTCGCTTGCAATTGTTGAGGTGATAGATAGATAAACTTTTTATTGTACCGCATCAAATCTTAATTCTAACAATAAATCCTGCTAAAAAAAAAAACTATAAAAACCAAACAATATGGCACACTGAATTTATTTGAGCCAATCTTTGCATGGAGAATAGTTGGTTTTGCTTGTTTGATAGATATATGTATATTAGTTTTGTGAGAAAAACTACATTGATTGCCAAATGACAATGGAATAATGACTTTTACGCAATGCAAAAACTTTGGTGTCAATTTTTTTTTTAGTTTTTACAGTTTAAGCTTCGGATTTTAAAAGATTTTACGCGTTACTTTTGCAATTTTTTACGTTTTGTAAATATTTAAAAAAAAACTTTTTGAAAACTTGTAAAATAGACTATGAAAATAGTTTTTTTTGTGACATTTGCGAAGCGTCATCCGTAAAGGGTTCTTCCGGAAGACCAGCGGCTGTACAGAATAATGTTGGTGCAGTTATCATTGCTGAGGCAGAACCTTTTTGGAGGCACACGGCTTCTTAGATCTTATTTTTTTTATTTCTTTTGTATTCTCTTATTATTACCTATTTATTTTTTATTTTATACTTTTGTTATATGTTAGTGCTTTTATGTTTGTTACAATTTTCTGATTGTTTTGTGGCGTGTGTTTGTCCAAATAAATGTTTTCTTTCTTTCTTTCTTTATTTAAGATAGCGGCACAAATGGTTAAATAGAAAAGAAGTACACCTGTGTCCAAAGTTCCACAGGTATACAAACGTTACGACCCTACCCTACGTAAAAAAAATGTTTATTATTTAAAACAAAAAAAAAACCAGACAGAAATAATAAGAAAAAAATGTTCATTGTGTTGTTGCTTTTCATGTCTGTAATGTATGTATAAATCCTACTAATATTATAAATGTGAAAGTTTGTAATAAATAAATATTACAGGACATTCCACACGTCGCCATCTAGCCCCAAGTTAAGTAACTACACTTGTGTTATTGGTACTAGACAACGGATATATTACTTAAATACTTTTCTTTTGTAAATATATACTTATAATACATATAAACAACCAGACCACAGACAAATATCTAAGCATAAATACTTGCCTGAGGCGGGAATCGAACCCGCAACCCTGAGTTTGGCAGTCCGGCATAGTGACCATTGTGCCAACTGGGTCGTATATAATGCTGATTGGAATTTTGTTCTGTATTTAGATTTTAGTTATAGTTTTTCTTAATTTTAATTTTAGACTTATGTATAGTTAGTTATAAGGTTATTATAAAATGGGCTTAAGCGCTACGTCGGCGACAGTAGCGGTATTTTTAAGTAATATTTAAAAAAAAACCCTACGTAATCGAGTAAAATTATTACTTTATATAGTCTAGCTAGATAAAAATAATAACAACGCTTGCGACTTAAACTTGTACCAGAAAGGCTAATCGCAACCAAAGAAGGAACAGTAAAAAGCTCTTTTCCTGATATAAAACTATTTTACGGGATAAATACAAATAAAGTACGAAGTATGGTGAGAAATATACCGCGACGACAAAATAGTTTTTTTTTACAGGGCTATTGAGTGAAGTAACCAACAAAAGTTTTCACATAACCCAGGGTAATATTTTTAACCCGACTACGACGAAGTCAAAGGAAGGGTTATGTTACCCGCATGTATGTTAACTGTCTATGTCAATCATAATTTGATAACTACTAGACAAATTTTGATAAATGAAGTATCGAATAATAGTTTTTGTGCTGATTTCAGTTTAGTAATTTAAGTACCTACCCAGTAAGCCAATTATTTTCAACAAGCAGTGCTCCGCGGTTTCACCCGCGTAACTTCCGATACCGTAGGAATATCGGGATAAAAAGTAGCCTATAGCCTTCCTCGATAAATGGACTATCCAACACAAAAATATTTTTTTAATTCGAACCAGTAGTTACTGCGATTAGCGCGTTCAAACAAACAAACTCTTCAGCTTTATAATATTAGTATAGATTATAAAATGCCTGGCCAATCATTGTTAGGGTTTCGTTCCTCAAAAGGTAAAAAGGATCCCTAAGATCACTCTTTTGTCCGTCTGTCTGTGCGTCACCACTGTTTTTTTTTTTATAAAATCTAGGTTTGCTGTAGGGACCCATGCCTCCCCTGTTGTCCTTTTTTCTAACTATTAATTAATAAACTATAAACGCTGGAATGTTTGAACCAACGTAAATGATTGTTTTTCAATAGAACAAGCAACTTGTGATTGCTCGAGACAATGACGTAGATGTTTGAAGCAAACAGAGCATCAATCCTAATTGACCCTTAAATCTTCGGTCCCGTGTTTGACGAGATTTTAATCAAACACAAAAAAAATATTCTTTAAAATATTAATATATTTTTTATCACAGTTGCTCATAAAGTGGATCTTATTCAACGGCTTTTAGGCTCATAATCCAACATATTATGCACGCGTGAGTTTTAGATTTGTTAACTAGTGCTGTAAAGTTATCCCGAAAAGGTAGGTACCAAAGAGTTTTTTAGCTAGCAAAAATGGTTGTCTCTAAAGTCGGTTTACGAACGAAAATTTTACGTGATAATGACTTAGAAAACGATTAAAAATTTAGTTGTTTATTTTTTGTTTTTTCTTTACTTAAATATATTGTTTTCCGTACCATTGTATTTTGTTCTTAACCCCCGACGCAAAAACAAATAGAAAAACCCTAAAAAATAATGTCACACGAGGATGTATAGGTTAAAAGTCTTTAGCCTGGCCTTTCCGGAGCATAATGAACAAAAAAATATTGCCTTAAAAAAATGTAAACATAGACTTATCACAAATATTTTGTTAACTATTATTTAGTTTTCTTTTCAAGTCTTTTCTTTTATTCGCAACTGTGATAAAAAACGTCGTACGATATACGTGTGGAATTGATCTTTATCTTGGCGTCTTTAACACGCTCGCTGCCGCTCGCGCGTCATAAACCGCCTCTATGCAAAGATCAATTTACCACACTTATATCGTAATGTACTAATTTGGACTTTCAATAAATATTTACAATAGAATCTATCTTCCATGGATAGTCCCTTGCAGTGACCACCGGAAATGACGTACCACATCCGGCGGAAGCGGTTCCTTCCGACTGACACTCCACTCTGAATACGTCAATGTTTGCAACTTCCGGTGTGTGAGTTTTGACGTTTTGTTTTGGGATTGTTTCTATAACAAATTGAATTCTTTATTTTTCATCGTGAAGAAATTTCAATATCTTTTATTACATAAGAAAATAATAATTGAATTGAACTAAAATATTAGAGTAGATATTTTAGTTGAATTCAATAGTTAGTTAGTTGAAATCGGTGGTGACGGTTCACGGACACGGACAGACGGACAAGAGAGTGATATTATAATGGTTCCTTTTTAACCGACTTCAAAAAAGGAGGAGGAACTTTTACCTGTAGTATGGTACCTAAGAGTACCTGCCCTAAAAAATAAATACTAATAATATGCTTTGCATCCTATTATCCCATTTTTTTATATTACTGACTTTTCTGAAGTGAATGCTCAAAAATTCGTCATTACCTGTTTAGCCACTTCTAAATTGTGAAATTTCCTATCACATTGCCGTTAATATTTTTAAATCGTCGTTCGTTGTCTCCATTTTCCCAAGAGTCTACAAAAACCGAAGTTACAAGCGTTGTGTTCTATTTGGAAAACATTGAATATGATTACCATAATTCACACCTCACTCTGAACAAAGTTTAAGAATTAATTTGAAGATGACAATGCGCCTGGCTTGTTCTGCAAGCTGTTTCTTATTAAGTTTCATTCTTTATTCAGTTTATTTTGTAAGTTTAAGTAACAATATGTTTTAGGTTTAAACCTACTACAAAAAAGAGGATCTCAATTCGGTAAGTATTTGCTGCAGTGGAAGGATTAAGGCTGCTACAGGCAAACAGCGACACATGAGGTAATGTGATAGGTCTACATTACCTAAACTGCATCTTAGAGCTTTGAGTCATTAAGAAGAAACATCAACTATTTTTATTTTAATCTAATATCTACACATTTTCACTACCTAAATTAAATACTAATTCTAACTTATTCGTTTTTTTAGGATTAGTATTATAAATCCGAAAGTTTGTTTATTTGTTCATTTGTTTGTTTGTATATTTGTTTGTTTTTTCCCTCTTTACGGTCAAACGATTGAACCGATTTGAATGCAAATTGACATAGGGGATTGGAAAGCATATAGGACACTTTTGAAATTTTCTGAAATTTTTGCGGGATCGGGATTTATACGAACAAAACCGCAAAGCGCAACTTATGCTTTTTGTTAGCATTTGCGCTTTTGTTGCCCTTTTTGACATCGTCAAAGCAGTCGATTGCTTAAGCCAGAAGCCATTAGGCGAGCCACGTAAAGGATCATATCTTGATCGGGGTAACGGTAGTTGGGTGCTAGCTACCGCTTTGACAACGTCGTCGATGGTAATCAAAGTGTTTGCTATTTGCTATTAATAAGTACCTTTGCATAAGGTAGAATGGAAGAATAAAGAAGTAAATATGGACAAGTAGAGATGACGGAGAGGGAGAGAAGGACCTAAGAAAAGATGGATGTTCTGTCATCATCCGAGCGATGTTCCCGGTTGCATCCCTCTCGGGAGCCAGGGGGCCCGCTTTCCTACTTTTACGCCTCCACTTCGCACGGTCTTCGGCATCCTGGTTAGTAAGGCCATTTGCACGCATATCACGACGTCAAGCCAGCACTTCTTGGGTCTACCCAGTGTGACTGTATGAGACAAAATATTCTACACTAATATTATTCGAAGGATTTTATTGTTTTTTGTTTGTAACGAATAGGGTCCAAAACTACAGAACCGATTTTGATGAAACCTGGTATGAAGATACATTGATTCATTGAATAACATAGGCTTTTTCCCAAAATTCCCACGAGATCGGGAGTTACTGCTAGTATGAGATAAATACATGTGAACAACGAAATGACGGCTAATAGAGGAGAATAGAAGAAGAAGACTAATGCGCTGATCACCAAATTGGGAAAGACCCGAAAAAGAGCAGGCAGAAGTAGAAGATGCAGGCACAGAATGGGCCGATAAAAGCCTACATCTGCAGAAAATCGAGGCATAAAAACCTCTATCTGCCCACCCTGTAGCTCAACTAAAGGCCGCCCTAAATCTCTCACCAAACCTAAATACCTACTACCTACAAAGGATAATCAACCTTACCTTCTATTGCATGGAGGAGGTTACCACTTAACTGAAATTGAGCATGACAAAATACCAATAATTTACTACTGAACTGGTTGCAGCCCGTGATTTCACCCTCATTAAAGGTCACCTATATTATTAATTTCACAACCATTATATGACAAGTCATATAATGGTTGTGAAATTATCTAGACCATAATTAGTTGTAACATAGTCATTCAAGAATGACTATGTCACAACCAATTATTTTTTCCGGGTCTTAATCGCGTATTTTTTAATTTATTTCTCTTACCTCGACGTTCCGAGTCTCCTCGCGATCATAGTCGAAATGTCGAGGTAAGAGAAATAAAAATAAACATACGCAATTAGGACCAGTTTAACAAGTTTATGTTAGAACTGTCTGCTTGGTATAAAATAACATTGATATTAGTGCCCCAAATCGCCAAGTTATAGTTTTTATAATTTTTTAAATCAAAGTGCGGGAGACCAAAACCATTCAGATAAAAAAGCCCGAAAATCTTCTGCTGTTTCAATGTATCGCTAAATATGATCTTGAAACCCAAAGAATAACGGCAAAACTTTGAAAAATTACTTGTTTGCAAGGAGGTCAGGTTCATAAAGTCTATAGGTATGTGTAATGGCGTCAGATGCTGATGAAGAACGAAAAACACGTGACTTGAATGCTTATAATATCTTTTTTCCACATCTAGTTCAAGAAATACTATTAATTAAATTGTAATCTAGAGCAACGGAGAATTTTATCATATTTTTTTCTAATAGACTTTTTAAACTCACAAGACTCAGTCCTCTCGCGACCATGACTATTGTAACAAAGTCGAAACGACGAGGTTAGGGAAATAAAAATACGCGATTATGACAAGGGAAAATAATTACTATTTTTTCAAATTGTGCATATTTCTTTTTTGGAACTCAGAATCTTGACTAGAAAATATGTTGTGCCTTTCGGCTATTTAACCGCTAATAACAAACAAATAAACTTTTGCATTGAAATATTAGTAGGGATTAGACATCGCGTGTCATATAATAAAATTATTAGGTTAGGTACCTAACCTGTCCGTTTAAATCGATCGCTTGGGGTAAACTACTTCATTATTTATCAAATGGAAGCCACCTGGCGAATGGTATCTAAGTAAGGATTGCAACTTAATACTGCCATGGTTTTTAAGATATAGGTTTTCATTTGATTTTTTTTTTAAGAAAACCTAATGTTTTTTTTAATTCTTGACTTTCGGTCTAGGCTTGGTCCAAGCCACTTTTCATTGTGAAATATCTTTGAAATATAGACTACAGTACACAGAATAATTTATGTACGCTTCTTCTTCTTCATCTCGTATAGTGGTATGGCTTACCTATTGTTAGAGTTTTCAGATCTCCAACTTCCTCTAACTTGACCTAACGACTGCTACTAGAGGCAGCTACCGGGACCATAGCTTAACGTGCCTTCCGAAGCACGAGGGGCACGTTAAGTTATGTACGCTAATTGAGGAATTATTTCCTCTGGATACAATCAACTAAGCTGAGCGGGTGTGTTGTGACCCAACTAAAGAGGTCTTGTTGCGAAAAAGGGCCTTATACAAGTATAACGTACTTACTTCTGACTAGCATTTCAACCTCTATAAAAGGATTTTGGAAAATTCAACCCCTACGCAGATGAAAGAAGGGATTTTCCAAAATTATTTTATAGCCTACGTCATAATCGTTATCTGTGTACCAAATATTAACCCAATCCGTCCATTGGTTCGAGTAGCCAATATAATATGGGGAAGGTTTTGATTAATTTTATTATGACGGTAGTTTAACAAAAATTTTAATATTTTTGTAATTCCAATGTTGCCTTTATCTGCCTGTGACCACGAGAGCTGCAAAGTTTGCGAAACGTAAGGACCTTACAAAAAAAATACCTCGATTAAAAATACCAGGACATGTTCCTAGTTCGAGGTCCAATGTTAGTGCTAAGTACTGTATGTATCATATTGTTAAATAAACTATTATTTATTTATTTATTTTATTCGATTAGGTATATAAGTTACAACAATCGCGAAAACCTAAATAAATACCTACTAACAAAATAAAAACTTTTTTAAAGTGGGTTAAGAATAGTTCAGCAGCATAATACTATAAGAAAGTTACAGCTTTTTATAAAATAACAAACAAGATTATATTTTACAAGTGTTAGGGCAAGCTCTTAAGGAACTTCCAAGACATTGTTGTCAGGAGTTGGAAGTTCAGTCCATATGCAGTATGAATGTACATTCGGGTACACAAAGTTAAATGATTTTAGTTTTTGAAACGTTGGAGTCGAAAATTGAAAGTTGGAAAAGTGCTGAAGCGTTTCGAAAGTTTTTCGCAAAGGTTTGAAATCACAGAAGTTTTTTTAGACATTATGTCTTTGTTTGGAAATTGGTTACAATGTTTTTAAAATTGATTTTAACCTTTTAGATATGGTTGCTTTCCAGTAGCGATATCGCCAATCTAAAGATTTTGTATGAAATTGACATAAGATGAAACTTGTCTACCACTTGTGACTTTTCGTTGGCTTTTATCAATTTCACACAAAAAAAGTCTAAGGGGACAAATTTTATTAATTTGCACGATGTAATTCGTCAGAGACATAAATAGTATTTTGGTGTCACGACAAAACGGTTAGATTTTTGTGGCATCTCGAAATTAAATAGGTTAAAAAAAACTTAAATAAGCATTATTATAGTTAGGTAGGTAGGTAAACAAAGTATGTAATATTTATGTTGTATTTATTTCTATTTTCTATGCCTCGAGGCTCAACCACAGTAGATTCTGATACCGCAAGAATTTCCAGAAATTATTTCTTATTGCTCACCTACGACTCATAAGGAACCCCTGTACAAAATTTTAAGTTTCTAGACACAGCGGTTTAGTCATCAATATTATTTGTTGTCTAAAATAATAATAAAACCTAACAATTTTCAACACAACTGTACTATCGCTAGAACACTACTTGGCACTCATGCGTTATATGCGTTTTGCATAACACTTAGTCGTATTTTAGTGGAAAAGTGCTGCGCGCGACAGTCCGTGAAAATTTTACCAACACAGAAAAATTATGTTATTTAAAAATACAGAGATTTTTGCACCATTTTTTTGCGAAATCTCTTCATAAAACAGGTAAATGCACTGTTAGTGGGTTAAAAGGTTTTAAGTGTTTAATTTTATTTAAGGTATTTACACACTGACGTACTGATGGCGATAAAGCGCATTGAACAAAAATCGCATAAAATCGCTTAAACATTTTTGCATTGTAAGCTGAAACAGAAACTTTATTAAGTAATTGTTGATTCAACTAACTATTAACGTCATATTTTTGTGTTTTTATTAATTTCGCTTTTAACTACAAGGCGGGATGGTGGTCCAACTATAATGTCCAACTATTTAATAATTTTGTCCTTTAACTACAAGGCGGGATGGTGGTCCAACTATTATGTCCAACTATTTAATAATTTCGGCCTTTAACTACAGATAATTTATATAGCGCCAGTAGCTTAAACATATGTTATTCAGAGTGCCTTGTAATGTATTAGATGGAGTAGGCATTTCTAACACCTACATGAGCATCTCAGCTTAGTCGACAGGATTCAGAAGAAAGTCAATACGTTTGGAAAGAACTACGCCGCAGTTTAACCACGATGTTTTCCTTTACCGTAAGTGCAATGTTTATAGCGCACATGACTGTTTCGCAAGAAAAAAACAATCACTCAGAACTTCGGAACAACTTTAATTAATAAAATCTTTATTTCCGTAAGTAAGTACTTTTATGACAAAAAAATCTTCTTTATTATAGAGTACCTAGGTATTCTAAAATCTCGGAGATAATTAACACACAAAGAAAGTCCCAGTAAAAGACAAGCCGAGGCCATAATAACGTCACTTTAATTTCTTAAATGTCCATTATACGACAAAGCAATCTTATTAGTGGCAACACTAACACATTTACTGTCCAATTTGTAGAGTAGAGTAGAGTAGTTCAGTGGTTATTACGTATTGCGATAGCGATTGCACACGATGGCTATCGTTTTAGAATTTTAAAATTTTAAAATCGTCCGTATTTTAAAGAAACAATTTCTGTTTCTGATTCGAATTAAAGTCTCTGTTATTCGAATTAAATCATCTGTTATTCGAAATAAACTCCATTTTATTCTAATCAAAGTATCTGTTACTCTAATCAAAATTACTGACTCTAATTCCAAAAATATTATAATTCCCGATCTCCTGGAAATATTGGGATATAGTATGTTTATACAGGTCTCCAGCTGAGATAGCTGGAGATCTGTACAAACATATTATTATTTATTAAATATTATATTTCAATCGGTTAAGTCATTATTGCGTCAAGAAGTAACAAACACAAACAAACTTTCACATTTATAATATTAGTAGAACTATTGTAGTATCCATTTATTATTCGAAGAAAAGTATCTGTAATTCTAAATAAAGTTTATAAAATCTTTGCTATTCGAATTGAAGTCTCTGTAATTAAAACTAAAATCTCTGTAATTCGAATTAAAGTCTCTGTAATTTGAATTAAAGTCTTTGTAATTTGAATTAAAGTCTCTGTAAAAGTCTTTGTAATTCAAATTAAAGTCTCAGTAATTCAAATTAAAGTATCTGTAATTCGAATTAAAGTATCTGTAATTCGAATTAAAGCCTCTGTAATTCAAATTAAAGTATTTGTAATTCGAATTGAAATTACCGAACCTGATTCCAAAATTAATCTAATAATTGCCAAACCAGCCTTTGTTATCCAGTTACATAATAAGTAGTATCAAGCAATTATACCCCAAGAGAACCGTTGCCCTAATCTTTGGAAGCGACACACACGAGATACTAATTACGTATTAGTCACCAACAAATTGCATTACCTGGCACTCTCAGAGAGATTACAGTCGACTGTACGGGTGACTTTAACTTTCTTTAAGATTATATTAGTAGGTAATTAGGTATGAAAGAGATTTGTTTATTAGTCTAGATTAAAATTCCCCTAATCTAGACTAATTAGTTTAAATGGCCTAAATTGAATTGAACTTGGGCCTTTCTAACGTTAACAAAAAATGAAATACGTTCCAATGGCCCGATGTTAAATATCAAATACTGTCAGGTTAAAAAATAAATTAAATATAGTGTCTTCTTAGAATTAATTATTTTCTATATTACCTACTGAGCAAAAACATTATCATGAGTTTGACAATATTCTTAGATTTAAACTGTTTCGTTATTCGGCCATAAGAACTATCTGTCCAATTGCTTATCTGTCTAGTTATTAGATCTTCACAGGGGTCTTATTCTGCTATTTTGCATTAATGGATTTACCATTGTCATTATATTGAGACTCTGTTGATATTATATCGAGATTGTTACTTTATTCGGTATTCTGCCGAAGTTTTAATAACATAGCAATAGAATCGCTATGGAGTCTCAATGGAATGGTAATAGATACGTCGCTGGTGTTGCCTAGCAACATGGTATATGTTGCTAAGCGAAATACCGTTTTGATAACAATCGAGATTCCATTGAGGCACGATTCTAGAGCAGAATATCAAAGTGAGTCAGTGGTGCATCAGTGTGTTTCGATAGAATAGTTAACATCAGAAGAATACCAATTTGACATGTAATGACATATTTTTGACATTAAATGTCTATAACGATTCCATCGACACTCTATTGAAACACGATTGTATTAGCAGACTTAGGCCCCTGTTCAGTTGCGAATCTGTCCAGCTACTGAGTCAACAAAAATATCTAGTTGGTATGCCTATAGCAGCGTATTTCATATTTAGACTCTTTGAACTGCTTTTTAATTTTCCAATGTGTTTGTTTTGTTTTTAGAAACCAGCTTTATAACCTATTTTATAACAGGCCAGTTAGTTTTGACCTGTATAAATAAATGAGTTTTGGATTAGTCTCTTAGGTCGCTTTGATGTGTTTGATATCAGCCATGGGTCCGCTTTCTGGGGCTGAAATATACATTTATATAAATAAAATCTATTTAGGTACATTAGTCTTGCAAAATGTTGAAAATAACGAGACCGATTGTAATAAAACTTTTTGTGCGTTTGAGTTCAGGGATTCACAATAATTAAACCAATAAAATAAAATAATTAAACCACAAAAATTATAATACATTTATCTTAATAAAATCTATCTGAGTACATTAATCTCGCAAAATCTCGAAAATAGCTAGACCGATTACAATTAAACTTTTTGTGCGTTTGAGTTTAGGGATTCACAATAATTAAACCAAATAAATAAAATAATTAAACCACAATAATAAAAATACATTTATCTTAATAAAATCTATCTAAGTGCTCGAAAATAGCTAGACCGAATGTTATTAAACTTTTGGCTACTTGCAGAATAAAAAAAGCAAAATCTCAATTTTTAATGGTCTCTGAAAACGTGACGGGATGTTTCCGTGCCGGACGGAACGTGATATTTTTATATGAAACGCTATCAAAAAATTGCCCGTCAGGGAGAGATCACGTTAAGTATGTTTAAAGTCCACACTTTGTGAACAATGCACGTCATGTCCCCGTCCCGTCCGAGGTTTACATCCCATTACGTATGCAGCGACCTTAATATGCCACAGAATATTGTTTAAAACTGTTTGAAGTTAACAACGGCTTTAAAAAAAATGGGACTAAATCCACTGAGATGTATTGACATATCATATCACTGACTAAATCTTGGTTTAGTAAAAATTTAAAATTTTCAATTTCACCACAAATGGCCCTAAGAAGATAAAAACAATAACAAAACAGAATTTTCCTGTATAAAATCCGAAATAATGAAAGACAATCTCGTAGGACGAATACTGTGGAATCAATAACAGTGAAATGAATGGCAAGATTAGAGCTCGGACTGCACACAGTCGTCTTTCAGCTTTATTACAGCAAACAGAACATTGGACTTAAGGCGACCGTAGACTACAAACTTTAAATCAGATAGATAGATAAACTCTTTATTGTACCACATTAAACCTTAATTCTAACAAAAACTACTTTTACAAAAACATTATTAAACCTAACAATATGGCACAAATCAGTCGATAATTAAAAAAAAACCACGAACAATACAAAACTGAATATAGCTCTTTTATCGCCTTTATATTTTTAAGCTATTGCTATTGAGCGCGGCGACCGAATCAAGAAATTCCATAAGAAAAGAAACACCCCCCCCACTCCGCCTACCATGTAGCTCAGCCGAGCGTTCGCTTAACATGTATATATATATATGGTACGACTGTACGAAGCTCGCACGATGCAATAGCTTTACCGCGGCAGTCCCCGAGTGCCACACTTTTTTTTTACATATGATAGGTCAGCATTTGACCACTATCACACCTGCCTGATGGTAAGTGACGATGCGATCTAAGACGTAGCACGCTATCGAAGAAACCCATTTACTCGCTAACTACTAAATGCATGCAACTGATTCCATTCCCTTGCGGTACGAAGGTACGAATGACGAAGCTAAACGCTTAGTGCGGACATCTGGTATTTTCATCATAAATCGGTGTTGCATATCAGTTTGCCTGGTTGTATGACAAAATAATGGAGGTGGCAAGATTAAATAAATAAATAAATATTGCAGGACATTCCACACATCGCCATCTAGCCCCAAGCTAAGTAACTACACTTGTGTTATGGGTGCTAGACAACGGATATACTACTTATATGCTTTTCTTTTGTAAATATATACTTGTAATACGTAGAAACAACCAGACCACAGACAAATATCTAAGCATAAATACTTGTTTGATGTGGGAATCGAACCCGCAACCCTGTGTTTGGCGGTCCGGCATGGTGATCATTGTGCCAACTGGGTCGTCATTCGTGAAATTCTGTTGCAAACTCCTCGAAATGTATCGCTAAAAGACTGACAGGCTAGCCACCTTTCGACGAGAGATCCAAATAACCAGCCAAGTGCGAGTCGGACTAACGCACACAGGATTCCGTACTGTTATATTCTGTTTTTCAGTATTCGTTGTTATAGCGATAACAGAAATACATCACGGTTTAAGAGATACAGCCTGGTGACTGACAGACAAAAGGACGGATAGAATAGAATATAATTTATTCGAACAAATACACGACATAGTATAAAATAGATACAAATAAGAAACAGCAAGAGATAGTTACAAATAAAAGAAATTACAAAAAAACAGACAATAAAAAAAAAAGTATCTGAGAAGTCGTGTGTTGCCCGAATGGGTGAAAGCCTCAGCATATGCTGCAAATACGCAGGCGTATCTGCAGCGCTGGTCTTCCGATACGGATACTGGTGTCTTAGTAGTAGTTTAGGGTTTTTGGGTTCGGTTTTTAGGGTTCCTTAACCAAAGGGTTTATACGGATTATAGTGATAACAGAAATACATCATCTAACAAAAGGACGGATACTGGTAGTCTAGGATTTTAAGGTTCGGTTTTTAGGGTTCCTTAACCCTTTGGTTAAGGAACCCTAAAATCCGAACCTCGAGATTAGCGATAACAGAAATACATCATCTAGCTATCACGGTTTATGAGATACAGCCTTGTGACTGACAGACAAAAGGACAGATACTAGTGTCTTAGTAGTACTCTAGGATTTTGAGGTTCGGTTTTCAGGGCTCCTTTACCAAAGGGTTGATACGGATTATAGCGATAACAGAAATACATCATCTAGCTATCACGGTTTATGAGATACAGCCTAGTGACTGACAGACAAAAGGACGGATACTGGTAGTCTAGGATTTTGTGGTTGGGTTTTTAAGGTTCTTTAATAACCAAAGGGTTTATACGGAATCCTAAAAAAAAGAAAGCTTTTGCCTTCAAATGTCACCCGCGATCCGTCGACATAAAATCGTAAGTCTGCTGTTTCATGCAAACAGAGACTATCACGGATTTAGTTTACGTTTCTAAGCTCCTGTAATCAAAAGGCTGTACTGCTAATCTGCGTAGGTTTTTATTAGTGACCATCATCCCGTATTACCCACGATCCTCTGGGAATATCGGTATAACATTCGCCTATCTATATATCTTAGGTAGATAGATAGATAAATTCTTTATTGTAAACACCATTTTCAAATAACATTAAATAAAAATAAAGCTAAAGTCTTAGTGTTACAAAGGGTGGCCTTATCACTCAAAGCGATCTCTTCCAGGCAGTCTTTAGATGGACAGGAAGTTGAGGAAGGGGGACAGGAAGTTGTCAAAACTTAGGAAAATTAACTAAGATGTAAATAGCAACAAATATCTTCTATACATATACAAATCCTTTGTCCTGACTAACGGATCAACGCACAGCCTAAGCCGCTGATCGTAGAGACCTGAAACTTGGAGGGTATGTTCTTTGTATTACGTAGGCATCCGATAAGAAAGAATTTTCCGAAATTCTACCCTTTGGGGGGTGAAAAAGGGGGCAAAGTATGTATGGTCCAATCTATTAATTGTACGCGGACGAATAATATAGTAGGATTGATTGTAAGGAGGAAAAATTTCATTGTTTATTTGCATTAAATAGGCTCCGAAACGACTGGACCGATTTTGATGAAACTTGGTATGAGGAACATTGATTCAATGAGCGTGTTAGAAGCTAGTTTTTAATCCAACATTCCCACGGGATTGGGAACTACGCGGGTGGAGGGATGCTAGTGTATTTATATGTTTGTAATCCATAGCCTCTGAAATTACTGTTACTTAAATTACTTTTAATTTGACATTTGTAAAGAAATAAAACCATGCATGCACGATATAGGTCCTTCCCCTCACATGTAATATTCAAAAAGCAGTGGCATTTGCGACGATTCAATAATGCATTGGAGAATGGCCCACCTGTTCAATGTATCGATTTCTTTAGATTCTACCTTTTATAACCTACTAGATGGATATGTAATTAATTACTTTGATGTCTCTTTACAAAGTCATTTTATTTTTGATGTGATACCGTCTAATAGATTGATGGAACACCTGCATTCACACAAAGTGTCATGTTACCGGAACATAATAATATCGCTCATCTGGACTTGTGTTGTGGTGACGTCACTCGTCACCATAACACAAACCCAGATAGAACATAGAAGACCATATAAAAGAAAAAATAAAACAAAACATACCATAACATACCTATGCACCTGCATAGTCAAATAGTGATGGCAGTTTTATCATTTAAGGCACAAATATATTTTTGCTAGTGTCATTATCCAGTGAGGAAACAGTCGACTACGTTTGTATGGAGAGAGCGCCGGTACCCTTTCAACTTAATATTTTGGATTAGATTTAAAGGCCAATATTTTTAGAGGTATATTATGTACATTTAGCATATTCTGAGCTATTTATGCACGATAGTATTGGCAACAAATAGAATTTTACAATGCTATAATAAAAGTTCATACAACCCAATTCCTGTACCTTTGCAGGTTTAGGTATAGGTAGAAAGGTCTTAGACCTACCTATTACAAAGTCAATAAACAAAATAATTGCAAATAATCAACATGTCTTCATATTCCTTGCTCCTTTCCACTTTATGTGGGGAACAAAACTTCTGTACATAACTTTGCAATAAATGTCTTAATTTCTTGATTTTTCGGCTCTCCTATTTTTTCCAATCAATCTGTCCTAGGTTGTCGGGTAATTCTTCCTCTGAGTTTCGTCATGCTAGTCCACCACGTAGCTGGAGGTCGTCCTCTGCCTCTCTTGTGTTCAGGCAGTTGCAAAACCTTCTTGACAGCGTGTTGCTCGTGTCTTCGCAGCACGTTACCATACCACCTTGCCCAGGCACTTGTGATTTCTATGGGCGGCTCTCTGTTAGCTAAATAAATAATAAATGTCGCCTTACAAAATGAATATAGCAGACATCACCGAAGTAATTATTTTCCCAGGTCAGAATCACGATTTTTTTCTCGTACCGTTTCGACTATGTTACAATAGTCATGGTCGCGAATAATTACTATGAATACAAATCGTGCATTTAAAAAGTTAATGTTTTATTCGGCTGACTTTTAAATAAACTAGCTACGCCCCGCGGTTTCACCCGCGTAAGTCCCGATCCCGTGGGAATATCGAAAAAAATATCCTATGTCCGTCTTATGATTGTAAGCTACCTCCCCACCAATTTTCAGCCAAATCGGTTTAGCCGTTCCCGAGTTATAAGTGGTGTAACTAACACGACTTTCTTTTATATATATAGATTTTAACCCTCGCTACTGGTACCTACCTATGTATAGATACTGACATATATGTTGCAGTACCAGGTGGTTATTTAATTACTCCCACATATTTTATTCCAAAGCGCTCGACCGACTTGCACTAAATACATTAATTGATTTCAATGTAGGATACAGGGTTATTGGAAATTATGCTGGAAGCAGAAGGCAGCCCAACGCAACGCCCGGAGTGGAGGCATGTCGTTAATTAGCACGTCGCTGATTTTGAATCAGAACAATGTGCTGATTTAGACCTGAAATGAGACGCGATAAAGGCCAGACTACCCTCGGTCATTTCGTATAATTCTGTAAATGGTGTACGTGCCGCGTGTTACTTACGTAAGTAAACTTTGACGTACGTATCTCTCAAATAACAAAATGAAAGAAACAACCAGTGTTCTCTTCTAATATCAAACACAAATCTTTTAGTAATAAAACAGCTTCGAACAAGACGTTTTTATGCTCGAGTGCAATCTCGTTAAACTCGCGAGATCTCGCCCTTTTTTCGTCCGAAATCAATCTCGCTAAAAAGGCTAAAATCTCGCGAGATCTAGGCCTTTTTAACGAGATTGGATTTCCTAGACACAGCCCATCCTAAGAAGGGATTATCCCGTTCAATAGGTAGGTACCAAGAATATATTTAAGAATAATAAAAGTCAATTCGAACGTGGTAAGTAATTTCCTTAAACAATCTTCTTCTGACCAATACATCGTCACTTGGGGGCTTTCCAAGAACAAACACACAAACGTAAACTGTTTGAAAACAATATCATTTAACGCACACAATCAAACAACTCATATTCACGGACATGTAGTTCACACGGATCTAACTCACACAAGCGTAATGTTCTCACGCACACAAAGACGAGCCGACCAATACGGTTGAACTTGTTTCCATACGCGCGTGCGCATTGCAAAGTGAAGTCGTCCGTTGGAGTGTGATTTATTAATTTCAAACCTGGAATTTGATTCCATATTTGATTTATTTTTAGAAATAGAATCAATTTTCATTGGTAAGTGAAAATATAGTTACTAATTTTATGGGAAAAATTCAAAATGAATGGAACATTGAAGTGAAATTCTCGCGTTTTCTGTGTAGCAAGTAAAACGCATTGCATGCAATTATTTATTTATACATACCTACTTGAATCAATATCAAGGTTTCATTATAGATTGTTCTTTTTACTAATAATACTAGAAACGCCCGATAAAGCAAGCAATCAAATAAACAAACAAAAACAAAGTCCGCGGAAATATCAGGATAAAAAAAATCCTGTTACTCATCAGGATTCAGTGTAACCTAATTAAAAAATTTAAATGCAAAATGACACTCAGTTCTTACCTATATTGTACACTAGTAGCGCTCCACGGTTTCACCCGCGTAAGTCCCGATCCCGTGGGAATATCGGGAAAAAAGACTATGTGTTAATCCCGGTCTCCAGCTATCTACATACCAAGTTTAATCTAAATCGGTCCAGTAGTTTCGGAGCCTATTCCTTACAAACAAACAAATAAAAAAACTTTGTAATATCTGTGTAAAATATGTTTTTATTAAAAACTTTATGCTGGGGATTTAGTCAAATGGACACCCTGTCCCGCACCCACCCACAGTAAAAAGGAGCTCATTGCCCCTTTTTATATTGTCATTGCCCCTTTCAAAATTGTATTTTGAATCTTCTCCTGCCTCTTGTTGATTATGCTTTAAGAGGACAGGGTACCGGGCGCTCTCTCCATACAAACGTAGTCGACTGTTTCCTCCCTGGATAATAACACAAAAATATTTGCTCTAGTGTACATATTTGTATGGAGAGAGCGCCGGTACCCTCTCACCTTAAACATTCTATTACAGTTAAGAACATTTTCTCGTTTAATTATAATTATTAATTTATGATTTTAGTGAACAAAAATGAGTGTGATTAATGGACTGTTTTGTGGTTTCAAACTTCGACCGATATGTATATTCATCGCTTATTTACATTTGGTAAGTTATTTATTTAATTATTGTTAAATAATTGATGTATGACGTACGAGTGACGTCAGACCACAGACATTGTTTGGTGAACGGACCTGGGGCCTAATTCTGTTAACACAAATTATTGTGTTTCAATAGAGTGTCGATGGAATCGTTATAGTCATTTAATGTCAAAAATATGACATTACATGTCAAAATGGTATTCTTCTGATGTTAACTATTCTATCGAAACACCACTGATGCATCACTGACTCACTTTGGTATTCTGCTCTAGAATCGTGGCTCAATGGAAGCTCGATAGTTGTCAAAACGGTATATCGCTTAGCAACATATACTATGTTGGTGGGCAACACCAGCGACTTATCTATTACCATTCCATTGAGACTCCATAGAGATTCTATTGCGATGTTATTAAAACTTTAGCAGAATACCAAATAAAGTAACAATCTCGATATAATATCAACAGAGTCTCGATATAATGATAATGGTAAATCCATTAACGCAAAAATAGCAGAATAAGGTTCCTGAACGGACACTTTCATGTGACGTACACGCTTAGGTGTTTCTGTGTTTATTTTTTGAACGTAGGTACTTTTCACAAAAACATGTGTGAGTCGGACGTACGCCGCCGACGCGGACGACGTAATGGTACGGTTCTATCCGCTATAACAACAAAATAATATATATAATACTATATAATATATAATATACAAAATATCATTATATTCTGTTTTTAGTAATTGTTGTTATAGCGGCAATAGAAATACATCATCTGTGAAAATGTCAACTGTCTAGCTATCACAGTTCACGAGATACAGCCTGGTGACAGACACAAGAACAGACAGTGGATTCGTAGAGTCTTTGGTTACGGAACCCTAAAAAGCATAGAAAAAAAGCACAGATGTCGCTCTGAGCAATGTTATCGTACTAATGCATATATAAAAAACTTTCGGATTGATGTGATTAGCAGAATATAGCTCCTCAAAATGTAAATCAGTAAATCATAAACTGTTGCCAAAAAAGTTTGTGCAAGTTTGTGCTCGAGATGTTCGCAGAAGCTATATAAAGTATCTTGACAATAATGCAGAATTGTTTACTGTGATACAAATTTAACGAATATACATACATGCAGTGTTGTTGAAATCTTGACAAATACAAGGTTGACGAATAGCACTAGCTGCGGTCCGCGGTTTCATCCGCGTAAGTCACGATCCCGTGCTAATATCAAAATGAAAAGTAGGTTATAGCACTCCTCGATACATAGACTGTCCAACACAAAAATATTTTTTCAATCGAACCAGTAGTTCCTGAGATTAGCGCTTTCAAACAAACAAACTCTTCAGCTTTATAATATTAGTATAGATTTAAGAGAGTGCAGTAATACGAAATTGACGCATGTTCAGTACTAGTCATTGTATTTTTTGAAGGCTCGATAAATATGTAGTACTTTGTACTTGTATACGGGCTGTATTCCGCAACTACATCTTTTTAGTTGGGTCCTTTTTGCGTGAGGATAAAGTAGGCTTGCCCAGCTCTTATACTACCCTCTCAGATTAGTCGACCCTGTCCATAGGAAAAAAAACTCATCAATAGGTACTTCTGGAACCAACTAAGTCAAATTTGTATCACAGTAAACAATTCTGCATTATTGTCAAGATACTGAGTTCTGCGCGGGTTTCATCAAAAATATTCCTTCAAAGTGAGAACAATGTCAAATAGCGTACATATATTTTTGTACGAAAAATCCATTGGTGTACAACCGATCGTACGACCTTCGGAATGAAAGTCGAGGTATTTACCACTAGGTCAACACCACTCTTATGCAGTATTAGCGAGTGTGTCGTGAATCATAAAATTGCATGTTTTAAAAGTAGTTTTTCAATACATACGATAGTGAGATTCGATAGTGCGTAACTTAGCTCGAGTGTTATCGGTCCTTGAAAATATTGTTTGTTTGTTTATTGGCAGCTCTGCACGGGTTTCTTAGATAACAGCTATAAACATTATACAAAAACCGGCCAAGTGCGAGTCGGTTTCATGCACAAAGGGTTTTGTACCATGTTGTATGGCCCTACTTTTTTTACTTTTTGCTAATAAAGCGGCAACAGAAATACATCATCTGTGAAAATTTAAACTCTGTAGCTATCACGGTTCATGAGATACAGTCTGACAGACTTACAGATAGACAAACAGCGGGGTCTTAAAGCGCTCTTCCAGTACATTGAAAAGTTCTAATATAATTACATTAGCAAAATTCTTAAAATATTACGCAAGGAACGATTACAGCCAAAGTTGTTTCTGATTTAGACGAATTAATAAAATAAATCTAACTGAAGGTTTTGCTATCACCCAGTAGCAATCAATGAGGTTTGCATTATAATTATCTGAATTATTATTGCAGTATTTTATAACATACCCACTGCATGCCTACTGCAATAATTTAATTTGATTATAACTACTTGAATAGATAAACTCTTTGCTAGTAGTTCCTGTCAGATTACAATGAATTATTCTTAGGAATAAGCTATTTATTAATGTAAATAGGTAACAATAATTCTTTGGCACAATCCATAAAGAAGAAACTGAATCATCAATGAAAATACTGCGGGCCGCCAACGAAAATGCGCTCTGCGGCTACTATTTTTCCAAATTTTCACAGACAATCAGGACTAACCTTAATTTATCCTATACCTACTTAGTTTATATCTGAAATTATTCTTAAGCCGAAGTGGTAAGACCAGAAGCGCGATAGAGGTGTCTTTAAAACAGTTGTTGGGTATCAACCGCTAATATCCATAGAATGTTATTCCTACCGTCGTAAAGGTGAAGATATGCTTTGTATTGTCATACACTTCGAAACACGATTAGAGTGATTTGCCTCGATAGAAAAAAATTGTGAAAATCGTAAAAAAATCAAAATTTTTAGAAATTTTTCAATTTTACGACGATTGTAAAGAAAAAAACTAGTACAAAATTTATATTATCATACATTTCACATCAAATCCCATAAGGTAGTATAGATGGTTTTTCACTAAAATAGATGTTAGTCTTTTAATTACATAAAACAGTTAAAACTGCCACTTTGCGGCGGGCGTGGGAAAGGGATAGAGCCATCGCTAGAGATCCACGTGGGAATGGGATAGGGTTTTCAGTCCTACTTCACCTTAAAATGAAAGGGCTCTCTCCATACAAACGTAGTCGACTGTTTTCTCCCTGGATAATGACACTAGAGCAAATATTTTTGTTGCATAAAACTTATAACTGCCATGACCATATGTTTTTATTTTTTTGTTTTTTAAATTTATTTCTATGATAAAGAAAATAAATAAAAAACCAAAACATAGAGGCATAGTCATAAGAAAAATATTTGTGCTAGTGCCATTATCCTGGGAGGAAACAGTCGACTACGTTTATATGGAAAGAGCGCCGGTACCCTTTCACCTTAAACCTCATTTTTTTTTAATAAAGGGGCTTGTATGTTTTATTACTTACTACAATATTGTTTATGTACTTTTAGAAATATGTCGACCATTATTACTGCTGTAGGTCGTTATCGGTATGAATCACACTATCGCCTCTGGACATAGTTCATTCGACACAGTACGAATCAATTTACGAAGGCGTCTCGTGGAGTCACAATACACGCCACGAGTTTTGAAATCTTGAGTTTTAATGACTTCCGACATTGCTCAGAATTATACTATAATTAGCTAATATTGCGTAACTCCAATATTAGCTAATTATAGTATAATTCAAAGTCAACTGTTGCGACTACTATAGTCAACGCTCTGTGGCGCCTGCGAAGGTTGCGGGTTCGATTCCCATCTTAAACAAATATTTATGTTCCGTATTTGCTTCTGTTCAGGCCGTTCCGCGCAGCGCGGGACGGCCTCCGACTAGATGGACGGACGACTTAATTAAGGTCGCGGGAAGTCGTTGGACGCAGAGAGCATGCGACCGATCACTCTGGAAGTCTTTGGGGGAGGCCTATGTTCAGCAGTGGACGTCATGTGGCTGATATGATGAGAGTGGTTCTGAGTGTAAATATATATTAAGTATATATTTACAAAAGATTTATATTTTTATTGATTTTTGCTTTTGGACCGAGCTCTTACGAGATCTCTAGAAAGTCAATTCTCCTAAATAAAATTGTACAAATTACATTTTTACGAATGTCTGCCATATTTATTTATTTTATTTTCTGTAATCAAAATGCAATCGAAATGCTGCAATGTAATTTGAACATGATTTACAAGAATAATAATGACCTTCAGGGGTTAATTTTGACTTTTTCTAAGCTGTTCTTTGTTTAAATACCTACTTACCTATCAGGTTATTACCCAGTCTAAGATTCTAAAGTAACCAAACACTGTTTGCATTCCAGATATCGAGTGTCGTCGACATATTCTGCCATTTGCTGACAGTGGCCATTGTTACGAACGGTTTTCAATGCGATGTCGACGTTGATAGTGTAAGTATTATAGTTTCTAAGAATACGCCCGAGTCGGTCGTTTTGAATAAGTACCTATGAATGACAGATGTTATAATAACATATTTCTTAATCATAGGCATGTTTCTCTAGATCAAATCTTATCTTATATCTTTAAACGAGCAATTCTTGTATATATAATTACATATATATATATATAAATATATATAATTGGAATCTCGGAATCGGCTCCAACGATTTTCATGAAATTTGGTATATAGGGGGTTTCGGGGGCGATAAATCGATCTAGCTAGGAATCATTTTTAGAAAATGTCATTTTATTCGTGTTTTATCAAAACTTACTTTTTTAACAAACTGAAAAATTTGACTCTTCCTGACTATTGGCGAACTACTAATACTATTTTTTGTGAGCAATAATTATTCCAGCAGATGGCATTGTTAAGTAACACGAAGTCAATGAGTGTTTGCTTTGAGGTTAGGTTAAGTAAAAAAAAAATAATACCGAGCAAAGCTCGGTCATCCAGGTATTTATACTAATACTAGCTGTCCCGGCAAACGTTATGTTGCCATTTACAAAAAAAAAACTAAAGGAAACAAAATAAAAAATAGTAGTTGATTCTCAGAGCTACTGAATATGCATATAAAATTTTCATAAAAATGAGTCAAGCCGTTTCGGAGGAGTATGGTAACTAAAATTGTAAAATGAAAATTTTATATATTAGACTAGCTTTTGCTTGCGACTTCGTCCGCGTAAAAGTCGAAAATGGACCAAGGAATCACGTTGTCCTGCAAACTTTGCCCCTTTTTCACCCCCTTAAGAGTAAAATTTCAAAAAATCCTTTTTTATCGCATGCCTACGTCACACAAAGAACACACCCTCCAAATTTCAGGTCTCTACGATCAGCGGTTTAGGCTGTGCGTTGATAAGTCAGTCTGTCAGTCAGTCAATAGTTTAGAACAAAGCATTTTATATGTATAGATAGACTAGCTGTCCCGGCAAACGCTGCTTTGCCATATAGAAAAAATATTGAAAATATAAAAAAATAGATGTTGTTTGATTTTTACAGGGATTATAAAGCTGAAGAATTTATTTGTTTGGTTGTGCGCGCTAATCTAGAAACTACTGATTTGAATTGAAAAAATATGTTTTGTGTTGGATAGTCCATTTATCGAGGAAGGCTATATACTATTTTTTTATTTTGATATTGCCACGGAATCTGAACTTACGCCAGTGACACTGCGGGGCGCAGCTAGTCAAAACTTATCCCCCCTTATTACAAAACGAGGTTTAAGAATAGTCCGAGATGTGGATTTAAACCTTAGATTTAGACACAGATTTACTCGTGAACTATAGTCTAAACACTATCCCTATAGATTATTAGGGAACTATAGTCTAAACACTATAGGTATAGATTATATAGGGATAGTGTTAAGGCTATAGTTCACTAGTAAATCTGTGTCTTAATCTAAGGTCTAAATCGACATCTCGGACTATTCTTAAACCTCGTTTTGGAATAAGGGGGTATATATTAACTGTTGGAGCAATATAGGAGACATTATTTTTTAATTTTAGCATCTTTTTGAAGAGTCGTGTCAATTATGTTACAGTGAATTGTATTATGGCATTTTTAACACAATTTCAACCTATACCTAACTGTCATCATCATTATCATCATCATCATCTCAGCCACAGGACGTCAACTGTTGAACATAGGCCCCAAAGACTTCCAGAGCGATCGCATGCCCTCTGCGTATTAAAATAGCTATAGTTGCCAATTTATTTTTTGTAAAAATATAGCCCATAAACCCATAAACATAAAAATAGCCACAAAAAACCTATCATTCGACACCTCATTTATCAAAATATGTTCAGTTTTTATAGGGTTAAATAAATAAACATACTGTTAATCACTACAAAGATCCTCGTCAGATCTTCACCAAATTTTTATGGGACCACCCTTGAGAAAAATATTCATCAAAATCGGTTGATAAAAAAAAGATAGGCGCGAACATCCGTAAAAAAATGCATACAACCGAATTGAGAACCTCCTCCTTTTTTTAAGTCGGTTAAAAAATCTATCATTCGACACCTTATTTATCAAAATATGTTCAGTTTTTATCGAGTTAAATAAATAAACATAGGGTGTTAAAACAATTACCCTCATGTGCTCGGGCAAAAAATAAGAATAACACTACAGTATTTTAGGAAAACGTGTTTTGTGGTTTGTCTTAACCTACGTAGGTTTAACTGACTCACTTGACCACTAATCAACTCATTTCTCAGTAGTACCACGCAATTACTTATAAGGCATACAAGACGTTGATAGTAGTGATTGAGTGTATCATAACTAAATTTATGAAAATGAATCTAAAAGTCTTTTTAAAAAGCATATGTAAGCTGAAAGGTTCTAAAAATAAAAAAATCTAAAAATAAAAATAATAAAAGTCAAGCAATTCAAGTCGGTCAAAATATATAGTAACTAAAACTAAATATTAAACACAGGCACAAACAAGAAAAAAAAATATGTAAGCATCAAAAACAAAAAACCCCGTCCTCCAAGGCGTCCCCCCGACCTAGAGTCCCAAGCAACATGTTTAATATTAATGTGACATATTGTATGTAACATATTTATGTGAATTAAGAGGAAAGGGTACCGGGGGCTCTCTCCATACAAACGTAGTCGACTGTTTCCTCCCTGGATAATGACACTAGCACAAATATTTCTGTGCCATAAAACCTATAACTGCCATGACTATGCCCCTATGTTTTGTTTTTCTTTTTCATTTTCATAGAAATTAGGATTTAAAAAACAAAAAAAATACAAAAACATAAGGGCATACCATGATGGCAGTTATAAGATTTATGCATCAAAAATATTTGCTCTAGTGTCATTATCCAGGGAGAAAACAGTCGACTACGTTTGTATGGAGAAAGCCCCCGGTACCCTTTCCTCTTAATTCACATAAATATGTTACATACAATATGTCACATAAATATTAAATATGTTGCTTGGGACTCTAGGTCGGGGGGACGCCTTGGAGGACGGGGTTTTTTGTTTTTGAAATTCAATTTTTTTTTCTTATTTGTGCCTGGATTTATTATTTAGTTTTAGTTACTAGATATTTTGACCAACTAGCCTTGCTTGACTTTTTTTTATTTTTAGAAATTATGACATTTTATTTATTTTTATTATTTTTAATTTGAAACGGAGTGTTAGGAGACCAGATGCCCGATCGACCGACGACATTGTAACGGTCGTGGGTAGTCGGTGGATGGAGGCAGCTCAGGACTGCTGTTTGTGGCGTCGTTGGGGGAGGCCTATGTCCAGCAGTGGACGTGTATGTGCTGATATGATGATGATGATTTTAATTTATTGTAATTAATGGTTTTTACATAAATATGTTAAAATGACAAAATAGGTTCAGTAAACTTTAAAACGTCCATGTTTTCAAGATAAACAAATTAATGATCAAACGAACTTACCAAGTGAAGTTCGATCCTAATTATGTGAGTAGTTTTCTTCGACGCGATTTACTTGTTTACTTAGTGTAGTAGCACTTTCTGCACTCAAAGCCTTCCTCGAATTTTTAAAGTAGGGGAAATAAAATTTGTGTACTGGCCACACTCCTGTTCTTCCCTGCGGCCATCACCTACCTTGTCATTAATTTAAAAGTTATTGAAATAATTTATGCAATTTAAAAATTTGTATAGGTAAACGTAAATTATTGCAATAAAAATCTGTCTGCCTACACAGAATAATGTAATATTGATTACATCACTTATAAACTAAAAATACTTCCGCGCTTACGTAAGTTTTAAGGGAGGGTAATATATTTGTAAAATATTTTGAAAATGTGGGCGGGCTCAGTAAATCGCGTCGAAGAAAACTACTCACATAATTAGGATCGAACTTCACTTGGTAAGTTCGTTTGATCATTAATTATGTTTCGTAGTTTTCTTCTTAGCGATTTACTTGTTTACTTAGTGTAGATGTTTAGAGAGATTTATTTTATTTTTACTTTTGAGATAAAAGCATAAACCATAGTATAAAAGAACTAATTATATCAGTCCTTAACAAACAACAAAAAACTAAATACAATTATAACCTTTCTTATCAAGGGAAAAACAACTGAATGCGTATTCTATAGTATTAGGTATAACTAAATATTAATAATTATTAAAAGAATTTTATGAAATAGATTGAGAAAATTAATTTGGGTTATTAAAATCTTCATTATTTATTATTATAGAATCTAGCTAAAAACACCGTATGTTTCACTCCAACCGACCTTTCTTTTAATTGCATCAATATTGATTCCTTAAATTCTAGCAGCTAGTCGAGGTGAAAGAATTTTGAGTACTATGACCGCTCTATATAAAAAATTAAATGTAATTACACCACTCTTAGATAAAATATCTGACTCAGAGTTTGACTAGACACTGAACCATGCAGCTTCTTAAAAGGTAGAAAAAGGAATCTGATGGTTGGTACGAAGTGAACTAACTAGTCTTGTTTACGTAAACAATAAGACAAGAGGCGTGACAAACTTGCGGCCTTGGAGTGAAAAAAGGTACTTAATCGTAACACCTTCATGAATAATAATTTAATTAGGGCAAAAAACTGAACCCGATGTGCTGACAATAATGTCAATAACATTAAAGTTATTATTATTTTATATATATAAATATATATTTTTTTGGAAGTAACTCTAAATACAAATCTTCATTTGGACGGGGCCGAGCTGAGCGAGGTAATTTAGTATAATATTGGGAACCCACACATAAAAATACTTAGTTCTTGGTGATCTTAACTAAAGATCTCTTTAAACGTTTAATATTGTCAGGAAATCTTGATTTTCCTAATAATATGGAGACGACCGATCTATGAAAATAAATAATCAATAGTAGTTAGCTCCCTGACTATAGAGCTCACTAATATAATCTAAAAAGATGGGTATAGAAAAAATAATTTTTTAATCTAAATCCTTAGTGCGAGAATAATTCATCCACGGTCGGATGCATCCGTCATACAGTTTGTATGTATTATTCGTCAAAGGGGAAAGCATTATATCTACTGACCTCAATGAGAGATTCTTACTCAATAATGGCTCGCGGACAATTTCGCGGAATCTTTAACCAACCTGAGTGAACGATGACAGTTGTGGTGGTTGCCGATAAGAGATTTCAATAAATTTCTATCTGGGCCAAAATAAATTACATTAGAGCATTTTAATCTATTGAACAAAGGAAACCATGGCTGAATTGGCCAATCAGGAACGACCACTATTGCTTCTGCATTATACGGATAATCTTATTTAAATTTTTTAGAATTAAGCATAATGGAGGAAATGCTTACATATTTTTTGTTCACGAATCAGGTATCAGGGGTTGGTTTCCAAGTACTTAACAAATTTGGAACATTTGGCTTCAACTAACAAGAATATTATCTTTTTCAGGCATACCAAATTTGTAATTATCTTATTTAACGCTAAATCTGCGATTTTCCATTCTGTATCTTGGAGGACGCATAATGATTTGTTTAAATAGTTCACGGTTTTTACACCATTGCCATATTTGCCTAGTTATGTTCTTGAGATGAGGGTACTGTAAACTCCCCATCTTATTAATACAAGCTGTTGCTGTAGTGTTATCGATCCTAAGAAGAATTTTTGTATTACAAAGATCTTGAGCAAAGGATTTTAAAGCAAAAAAGGGGGTGATTTTAATAAATTAATATATCTAGTAAATTAATATATAACCCAATTTCATCATCCCTCCAGTGATCAAACGCTTCATTATTATCACAGAATCCTGTGAAAGATGCATTAGCTAATATTTCTAATTAGTATTTATTGAATTTTATATTGGAGCTACCATTAGGTAAGTAGGTGTTGAATCCACCATTTAATATCGTCTCCTTAATAATTAGGAACAGTAACAGTTTGAACTTATGATGGATTTTACATAAACTTGAATATTAAAAATCTAATTGCTCAAATTTGAACGTCTTGTGTATAACAAGGAATCATTAATAGCTAAGAGAATGCCATGCATCTGAAGTATTATATCACCAGCTTTAATAATTTAGTGAATACGTGGTGCTGATGATAATCCATTTTTTGATTTAGGTATTAAAAAATACACTCGAAATAAATTCTCTTCATGTTGTGTGTGTGTTAAACATTTCTCAGTTCTACAGAAGAACTTGAAATTGTAGATGGATAAACACGCCGTGTTGGCGTGCCACAAAGCGTGATTTTATATCCTCTTAACCATGACAATACCACGGGGTCGTCTGTTCCCACTGTTGTGAGAAGTACCTCAGACGTCCTGCGTAACGTACCTGTTGTGTAATCACCGTCGATATACCTGACGTGCACGTGCTGGAGGCGGTCGTCGCTCAGGTCTTCGGCGGTGACTGCTCGATGACGGCGCTGCTGGTGTCGACGCTGTCCGGTTCTGTGTTCAAAAACGGTTTGTTCCACACAAACAGCCGGCTTGCGGTACGGGCCTTTTTGGTTTAAATTCTTAGACTTTCGGGCTCTAGTAAAATTGTTTTTAATACAGGTTTTTTGAACTGGTTATAACATGTCTCCAGACCTTCTTATAGTCTGTGCCGCCTTCAGTTTTTCTGCGATATCTTCGCAGAATAAATATTTATCAGCCACAGTGTCTATAATAACGTTTTTATCCGTACGTTGATTACTTTGATTATAAATAATCGTCATATGAGTGTTTTATTGTAGAAAATATCGGAAAGCAAGCGGCGACTGTCACTGATAGATTCTATTAGTTCTTACTTCTTTGTGCTTATCAAAATATCCAAAGATTTGCATAATGCAGACAAAACAGCGCCTAATTATTTTTGCCGATTTAACAGAGCATAATACCTCTTTATTGGGTTTTCCGGTTATTGCCGCTTTTATTTCGGGGTTCAGTATATGAATGGTACAAGATTGTCCACATTCTCAGGTATCAAACTCTCGGAAATAAATTTTCTTTAATTCATCTGAAAAAATATCATTTAACCTTAGAGCAATATCTTTATGGACTGGGCGACCCATTTAAATATCAAAAGTAGGGGCCGATCGCCGAGCGTTGTGAGAATGTCTTCATCGAGCTCGGTGGGCGTCTTAAGTACCCGCTTGGTCTGATGCCGTAAACACTGGTGGCAACTGTGACGGTGTTGGCGGTGGTACATCAGCGCCTGATGACGGGCCGTGCCGACGGTTGTGATGGCACCTCATTTTGTGATCATCGTTGTTTGTGACACCCTCCTCCTTCTGCCTGGTATTTTGGGTGACCCAAACAATGAGGGTAATCATATGAATCAACGTTATTCATAGAAAAAAAAAATAGTGACAGAGATAACCCTGATATTTTCGCGCATCACGAAAATATATTGTATATACTAGGTAGGTATAATGAGAAATAAAAGTGACAGAGATAACCCTATTAGTTTCTCGCATCACAATATATTTTACTGAGTATTATCCTTTGTATTAACAATGACAGAGATAACCCTATTAGTTTCTCGCATTACAATAAATTTTACCTTGTATTAACCTTTGTATTAACAGTGACAGAGATAACCCTATTAGTTTCTCGCATCACAATATATTTTACTGTGTATTAACCTTTGTATCAACAGTGACAGAGATAACCCTATTAGTTTCTCGCATCACAATATATTTTACTGTGTATTAACCTTTGTATTAACAGTGACAGAGATAACCATATTAGTTTCTCGTATCACAACATATTTGACTGTGTATTAACCTTTGTATTAACAGTGACAGAGATAACCCTATTAGTTTCTCGCATCACAATATATTTTACTATGTATTAACCTTTGTATTAACAGTGACAGAGATAACCCTTTTAGTTTCTTGCATCACATATTTTCACTTTTTTTTTTTTTCCTTTTATTATGGCTTCGCACGTGTGCATTTAGCCAGTGTCAAGTTATATTTTGCATCAAATTATGACCCGATTTTTCGTAAATCGGGCCTAAAGTGTTTCAATACAGTCAAAGTCGTCATAGTCCGTCAAGTCAGGGGCTATAGTAAAGCGGTGGCAAGTTTACCATAACCTTAATAGGAGATTTGGAGGCAACGAGAAAACTGCATGTTTGACACTGATTTTTACTTTCACTACACTTGTGCACTTTCACAGAACTAAATTGAATAACATTCCACCAGAATTATACAATTCAACTCGGGTTACATCTAAGTTTCATGAAAATAAAACTGCAGCACGACATGTTGTTAACTCGTTCCCGCCAAAACTCATATTTTCACTTAATAAGTATTGGTAAGTATACATGTTGTACAACCTCGTTGGTTCTAGAGTCATAGAGTCTCTACTCTCGACGTGATATTGCGTCAGATGTCATCGATCCATCATCGATCGTAAAAGAAAAATATTTTTGTTTGTTTACTTTTGTAATATAGCGTAAACCAACCGTATGATCGCCATATGATAACCAAAATACATAGATAGGTACATCTCGACTATTGCAATTCTATTATTTTAACGAATTATCCAGACACACTACACTATACACTATACACTTGTACTATACACTTGTATAATTAAATAGTAACAGAGATAACCCTAATAGTTTCTCGCATTACTTTCTTTGTTGTACGTACTTTCGTTTTCATCATTCGAACTGGAAATTGTTGAGGATAGACGCAACCATCTTTTTCAGGCTAATTTCTTTTCTAATCTTCTTAATTATTTCTTCATTGCAAGAACTATCACACTTCCTTTTTCTTCCCATAATTGAACGAATTGAATTTGACAAATAAAATAAATGATTACGTAGGTAGACAGATGAGACGAGCGAAGGCTTCGGCTCGAAAATGTTGAATGACAAGGTAGGTGATGGCCGCAGGGAAGAACAGGAGTGTGGCCAGTACACAAATTTTATTTCCCCTACTTTAAAAATTCGAGGAAGGCTTTGAGTGCAGAAAGTGCTACTACACTAAGTAAACAAGTAAATCGCTAAGAAGAAAACTACGAAACATAATTAGATATTCACGCCTGGTACTAATTATAGCAGTACCAAAGACTGTACATATAAAGAAACAAGCTCCGCGATTTCACCCGCGTAAATCCCGATCCCGTGGGTATATCAAAATGAAAAGTAGCCTATAGCCTTTCTCGATAAATGGACTATCCAACACAAAAATAATTTTTCAATTCGGACCAGTAGTTCCTGAGATTAGCGCGTTCAAACAAACAAACTCTTCAGCTTTATAATAGATTATTAAAATAGGTAAGCAGGCACTACTTTATATGGATTTTCTTGATTGTAACTAGCTGACTGCTATTGATAAGGCAGTCGTTCCGTCATATACATACTAATACCTACTTAGAAAGAATTTTATTATACTCACGACCTCGTAAATGAAAATTACTAAGTAGGTATTAAAATAACATGACATTGCAATACAAATCGGACTTTGTTTTTCAATATTTTAATGACAGTAGTTTTTAACCATTAGTTTCTATGTGTCTTGTAATTTTATTCATAGCATACTATGATTCTGTAAAATTTATTTTCTATATAAATTTTAACTCGTTCTTTAAAATTCTTTAGAAATTATTCACTGATACAGCAGGACATTCCACACATCACCATCTAGCCCCAAGCTAAGTAACTAGACTTGTGTTATGGGTGCTAGACAATGGATATACTACTTAAATACTTTTTCTTTTGTAAATATATACCTATAATACATAGAAACAACCAGACCACAGACAAATATCTAAGCATAAATACTTGTATGAGGCGGGAATCGAACCCGTAACCCTGTCTTTGGCAGTCCGGCATGGTGGACCATTGTGTCAAATTAGTTGATATAAGAAAGGAAAACTAATGTACTGTATCCTATTGTTTCAGCTTCGTAAAATAACCAACCTACCATTCATCGAACCAATCCTTCTTATATTAAACCTCGGAACTCATGGCTTCTACCCTTTCCCCCGCATCGTCAGAAGCCAGTACAATGCCTTTGCAGAATTCATGACTATAGCAACCGTGCCGAAATGTTACCCTGGTATGCTCCACGTTTACCTGGTAGATGTCCTGAATTTGTTCATTAATCTGATCTGGTTGAAGATTGTGATTGCTTATGTTCGAGCTCTGCATAAGGTAAGGAGTTTTAGATGAACTGACCGTGCCCGGTAGTAGGCTCCGGAAAATAAACAGGTCGTTTAATAATACATGTGCGCTCTATTATAATAAATTACCACATTAAACAGGTTCAAAAGTTTTTATAAAGCATAAATTGTGCAGTAAGGCGTACTATGATACTTCGTCTTACCTTAACGATAACAAGCAATGGACGTGACTTTAGTTGCTCCATTTCAAACAATACTTTCAAATATTTGTAAAATAAATCTTTGTGAGCGTAATCACATGAAAAAAAAACTCCCATGAGTTTCTTGTGCCTCCTTCTCATTGGTGGGCGCGTTCCGAAGGCACACATCCTAACTTAGTTTTTAAGACGTGCCTATGTGATCATTTTACCTACGTATTAAGCATCCAAAGGAATAAAGAATTTTGACTTTGACTTTGATATCTACTGCTGAGCATAGGCGTCCCATTTTGCCCGTTCTTCTGCTTTTGAAACCGTCTTTACCCCAGAACACTCCGACTCCAACGATTGTCTGTTCTGCGTCACACATAACCTATTAACTCTGAGACCTATGTCAACCACTTCGTCACTGTAAGCTAAATGTAGCCGTAATACGCCAAATTATGGGTTATAAATGGCAGCATACTTATTCATAATCATACCCACTAGTTTTTCAAATATGGCTACTTTATGATTTACACAATTGTTACTAATTTCAGAACGAACCGGAACCAATGGGGATGTTCTTCAGCTTATCCATCGTGAAGTTGATCATGCAAATCATGTACTTCGGGTACCAACCACCTTTCCAGGGTTCTGTAGACTATGAAACCTACTGGGGCTTGAAGATCTTGGATATTTGTAAGCATTATTTGGCTTCATGCATGGTATAATGCATGGTATAATGCGTGGTATATTGCGTGGTATAATGCAAATCATGCTTGGTATAATGCAATTGGATGTTCTCCAATTTAAAAATTGAAGGGGAATTGCATTATAATCTCGTACGGAACCAGTTCCAAAACTTCGTTTCTAAAGATGGCCGAAGCGATTGCATTATACCATGCATGAATTGCATTATACCAAGCACGAATTGTATGATACCAATTGGAGAACATCTAAATTAAAAGTTAAGGGGGAAATCGCAGTTGATTGCACTCCTTAAGGTTCTCGCCCACTTTACCGGGACATTGTTAGGAACTCGTCCTGATGGCGGAACCGGCAACGAAACAATAGGTGCCGGTCCAGCCAGAAATCTGAAGAAAATTCACTAACAAAGTTAAGGACTTCTAAATAACAGCACAAATCCATTAAAAACCTTTATTATATTACAGTGATCGCGG
Organism: Idaea straminata; assembly: GCA_951213275.1. NCBI lineage: Eukaryota > Metazoa > Arthropoda > Insecta > Lepidoptera > Geometridae > Idaea > Idaea straminata. The sequence continues at coordinate 5,425,354 of OX577862.1, forward strand.
TGTTCCTACTAATGCTTGTACGAAAATATACAAAGTTCCTCAAAGCAGAGATTTCTGAGAAGACAAAAGAGAATCCACCACCTTACATGGAATACATAATAGGTACTATCGAAGAGATTCCAGTAAGGAAAGTTCAGTCAGGAGATGATGCTAAGAAAGATGCGGTCCTTGATGTAGAAGCAGGGAAAAGCAGTGAAGATAAAGTGATCGAGAAATCTCCTATTGATACTCCTAACTAGTTCCTATTATTTTAACTAATTTATGAATTCCAAAATAATAGTATAATTTATTCTTTTATATACTAAAACCTTTCTCGAGAACTACTCTATATATTGGTGAAAACAACATAAAAACGGTGCAGTGGTATTTGAGTTCATAGCGAAAAGACAGACAGACGCGGCGGAAGACTTTATTTTATTTTATATTATATAAAGCAACATTGTAAAGAATTAGGAAAAAGGATATGAAGATCTGAAATATGTTCAGTATTTTAGATTTAGAAGGTATTTAGATAAGTATTAAATATTCCTACCCGAAAGATTTTTTATTGCTAGCGAATTTTATGTTTGATATTTATTGTAGTAAAATCCTACCTTATTTATTACATTAAATATTACTTATTCTAAAATAGTTTTTAATTGTCATACCTACTTATTTAGATAAACCCTACGTTACCTGACTGATGAAAAGTACAACCTTGTACATAGATCACATAGAAACGTCTTAAAAACTAAGTTAGGATGTGTAGGGAAGAATAGTAAACTACTAGGACAAGAAACTTGAAATTTTAAGAGGGTTTCTACAATAAGGTAAACATTATAAAAAGCGCTTATTATTTGCTTAAATTAGGTTTTAAATAGTTGGCGTCATAGTATGTACACTTAACAGACTCAGGTTGGTCGCTCCAGGTTCACCTGGGAAAATGGGGCATGATCGATCCATGCTGGGTTCTACTGCGGGGCTCCCGAGCAAACTATGTTCCACCTCTTAAACTGCCCCTCCAGCCCTAATAGCTGTACATTGGCTGACCTGATGTCAGCTAATAACAACGCCATAGACCTGGCAGTGCACTAGAGTGGGCGGATCTGACCCTACTTCGTCAATTCTCCCTTTGGTTTGTGCTATCGAGACGAAGAAGAAGAAGAAGTTTTAGAAGAAGAAGTAGTTTAAGAAGAAGAAGAAGTTTAAGAAGTTACTTAAATGAAAGTTTTTTTTTATCAGATGTCTAATTAGATCCCAAAAGTTATGACGAGGTAATTTTCAAAGGAGAAACCCCGTAATTGGCTTTTCCAAGAACAAGGTGTTCTTCAAGATATTGTTTTATCAAATTTTTATTTCATTATTTAACACCACCCCTTATCATGGGTTGTTCCTAAAAAACAATGAAATATAATGAATTAACAGAATTATTTTTAGTTTTCAACATGATTACAAGAAACTCGAATCCAACAATCTCCATTTAGTTTGATAACTTTGTCATAGTTGAGTTGCAATAACTTCCTTTGCTATATCGATTCCAAGAAAGTAATATGAATCGATCAAAACGCATTGAAACGAAATCTGTCTAAGGGCTTTTCCGAGTAGGCAACTAAAGCTCATGAAAGCATCCTGGCACTCCAATATTTGCTGTTATGATCCCTGCTGAACTAGTTAATTAATATAAATGATAATTACGTCATAAAAATATTTCAGTGCAAGCCATATCTATGGAAGTGGATATTGTCCTTTTACTGCTGATTTTACGTCGGCTATTGCAGATTGCGACTAAAGGTCGTTGCATACATAACGTGATTTCGTGACGGATGGGACGTGATATTTTTATATGAAACGATGTCAAGAAATCGTCACTTCCCATCCGGCACGAGAAAAATCACGTTACGTATGTTTAAAGACCACAAACGCTTTATGAACGATGCACGATATCCGAGGTTTTATTCCGTCATTTATGCAGCGACCTTTACTTTTAGATAGATAGAATAGAACTTCAAAATTCAAACATTCTAAATCGCCTAAAGATCTACTTTATTAGTGCAATCATAATGAAAGCGAACCACATTCGGATCAGCAGTTCATACTAATAATATTCAGTCGAGTCTAGTTAGCAGATTGGTTCTTGGAATCGTACCAATTCCATAGGTAAGCTGTACAAAGATAATTAATATCCACCTATTGGTAAAATATAAGAAATATCTGAACTTTTACCTTAGCAAAAGCTTAATACCTTATACATATTTTTTATAAATAAGTAAATATTGCAGGACATTCAACACATCGCCATCTAGCCTCAAGCTAAGTAACTAGACTTGTGTTATGGGCGCTAGACAACGGATATACTACTTATATACTTTTGTAAATATATACTTATAATACATAGAAACAACCAGACCACAGACAAATATCTAAGCATAAATACTTGTCTGAGGCGGGAATCAAACCCGCAACCAAATAATAAATATGTCAACTCTCACACGATGGTAAGTGACGATGCTCATGACTCAAAGACCCTCGAAGACCCCCTTTTGTTTAGGGGTACTAAACAAAAGGGGGTCTTCGAGGGACGCGAGTGAAGAAAGACGTCAGTGGAACAATAGTACATTGTTACCCTAGGTGTGAAAGTCACTCATTGAGTCCCGAGACGGAGTTTGGCGCCCGAGCGTAGCGAGGGCGCTAATAGTTCGAGGGACTTAATGAGTCTTTTACCCGAGGTAAACACTGTGCTTTTCATTACGAATAATACATAAAAATTTTAAATTTCGAGAGTGAATGCCAAACTTCGTCTCGGGACTCAATGAATTACTTTCACCCCTAGGGTAGTAATGTACTATTGCAACCTGTTGTCCTTTCGTGGTTGCACCGACCTACGTATCGGAACACGGCAGCATTACCAGAAGGTTACTTTTGTAACCTTTTAGTTTATTTTAAGCCTGTCTGGTTACTTTTAGGTTACACTACTCAAAAGGTAACTTTTAGGTAATTTTTAGGAATTTTATTATTTTTCTTTAATTTAAAATTTTTTAAAAATTAATCATTATTTTTTACATAGAACTTACGTAAAACGGAATGCTCTTTATATTTTTTTATATGGTATCCCGCTACGCTCACTGTGTGTAATCTTTATCATGTAAGTATGCTTGATTTTAAGACTACAAAATTTACGGAAATTCAACATTGTTTGTATAACGCAGTGTTTTCACCTCCATTTTAAAACTGTTGATAAATGTATTTATAAAAATCTCTAGCAGATATGTAGGTTTGTAGTAAAAAAGCCTAAACCGCTGATCGTAGAGACCTGAAACTTAGAGGGTGTGTTTTTTTGTGTGACGTAGACATCGGATAAGAAAGAATTTTCCGAAATTCTACCCCTTAGGGGGTAAAAAGGGGGGCAAAGTTTGTATGGAACTACGTGATTCCTTGGTCCATTTTCGAGTTTAACGCGGACGAAGTAGCTGGCCAAAGCTAGTGAAGTATGTAATTCAAGACGAAGTTGTTACCTGAGGAAATAGATTAAAAATATCAAGTGTCGCTCTATTCTCTGTAATTTACATCTCTCTGAAGCTTTAAAGTCATTAAGAGTTAGATTCTGAGCTCGAATTCTGAATTAGTGGTTAACTGTTTAACTAGATCGTTTAATGTGCTGTGATTAGAAATATTTAAAGTCTACGCCCATTATATTGTATCATACTAAGAGTACTTATCATTAAACTTAGTGGCAGTTCTAAGAAACGATGAATGGAAATTCAACCCCTAAATTTAAAGGAGTAAAATCAATATAATAGCTAGCTGCGCCCCGCAGTTCCGAACCCGTAGGAATAACGTTATAAAAAGTAGCCTTTAGGTATGTTAATCCAGGTTTCTAACTGTCTACATATGAAATTTTATTGCAATCGGTTTAGTAGTTTTTGCGTTAAGGAGTAACACACATACAAACACAAACTTTCAGATTTATTATATTAGTAGGAAGTAGGATAGGATAAAGAATCGAATTGGCAACCCCTTCCTCAATTCCTCCCTCGAAAATTAAATTAAATTAAATTTTATATCAGATATAGTACAGATTAAATAAAATAAAACGAATTAAATTAAAACAAATAAATCAAATCAAAACACTTAAATAATAAATTAATAAAATAAAATAAGGATTCAAATTTATAAAAGTCATTTAGGAGTTAATAAACACACAGTAAACGTAAGGTTAGGTTATAATATTTAAAAAAAACAGCAAAATATTAAAAATATTTGCATTTTCAGCATGTACAATATGTGCGAGGCAATCTGGATCGGTTCCAAAGTGAAAACCACTACACTGGATCTAATAATCTCCTTTATTAATATCCTTAATACGGTTTTCAGCTACGTTGTATTAAAGTCGTCTGTAAATTTGCGGTTTTAAACTATTCTATAATATTTATTTATTTTTACGAGGTATGTTGCTTGATGCTTTATTGTGTGAATAGGAAAAAATACGCTTTGTTTTGGTATATTGATGATTTTACACGCACAATAACAAATACCTACTTCATACCTGTTTATTTTAACCGCGTCGTCTCTTATACAATCGTATGAGATAATGGGTTTGACGACCTAGTTGGCACAATGGTCACCATGCCGGACTGCCAAACACAGGGTTGCGGGTTTAAATCCCGCCTCAGATAAGTAAGTAACTACTTAGGTCATGAAGGAAGAAAAAATTTACGCGCCCAAAATCTTTTCTTTCTTCATGACTTAGGCACTTAGATCTAATTTCTCCATAGCAATTAAAGAAACCTGCAAAATATTAAACAAAATATAATCGCAAAATAAACAATAGTCGGAAAACGAGCCAGATAAAAGACAGTGAAATTAAAGCAAAGTAAAAGACCAGTTACAGAGTGTCGTTATCCGCTAATATAAGCGCAGAACGTTCGAGAATGTTCCTAATGTTCTTAGGAATGTGTTTACTTTTCGTTTCATGTACATCTGTGCCCTGGTACTGGGTGAGACGTGCAGGTCTTTGGATTAAGGATATTTGAATAATAAAGGGTAATCCTATACAGGATTATTAGTAACTATACTAGCAAGCCCTTGACGGCTACGTCTACCTAATACATATCCCAAAAAAATATTTTAATGTTTCTAGTACTGTCTGGCCATTTTGTATGTCTATGCGGCACAGAACGCGCGAGGCGAGAGCGAGGGCGCGGGCGGGAGCGACATTCCACCTGCGGTTTACCATACATACTATGATTGATTCTGTGGCCTATATCGAGTTGAGTATTTTTTGAACTGATGGATTGAATTTATTGTTTTTGTGTGGATTTTTTTTATAAATGAATTTCCAAAAGTTTTAGAACAAAAGGGTGCACAGAAGTAGCCCTCAACGGCATGTTCGTACTATATTTACCAATAACCCTAAGATTCCTAACTTTCATTAAAAGAAAACCACGTACTCTGGAATAATAAATTCGTTATTACTCTGGAATAATAAATTCGTATTTACTAATGAAATATTTAAGTAATGTTTTTCTTAAAATATGAAAATTAAATAGGTCAATCGGCTGCCTCTGGAGTTTCTACAGGAGTCAATACGTTTGCGGTAGTTTTGCAAGTTTCGGGTGCTATTTGAGGTAAAACTCGTTGGATGTTAGTTGCTTGCCGCACTATCGCTCACAGCAGCAATATTCTCGACTGAACGCATGCCACGATGATGCACTCGACTCACCCTAACTCCAATGCAGTTTCTTCAAAATTTTCAACAATGTTGCTAATTGTTCGCTCAGTAGGACTGTTGTTGTTGGTTTGAGGGTTTCTATTACCTATGCTGTTAATGCTGTTTTTGTGTTAAATAATTATTATTTGTTTGTTATATGTCCTATATCATGGGAATATGGAGTCCCGGACCTTTGGGAGACCATGCATGGCGCCGAAGCCAACACGGAAAAGCCCGTTACAATAACAAAAAATAGTAAAGTATGATGTACATCATACTTAATTCATTAACTTTTTTGACGTGACAACGTCTTATAAATTGGTTTGCCGGGTGACACTTCAAGAAACTGCGTTACGCTCCGCTCACGTTATGCGCTCACAATGAGAGCGAGTGAGAGGCACGCGTCCCTTCCACTCGGGCATGGTTAGCCCGCCTAAGAGCGAGAGAGACCGACATAAAAAGTGAAAGGCACGCGTCCCTTCCACTCGAGCACAGATAAATGTTTTAAATTGTTACTATTATTTCATCCTTCTTCCTACTATACGAATGAATATTCACATTAAAATTATTTTACCACTCAAAGTCGTTGTCACGTAAAACTTTCGCCCGTATACCGACTTTACAGGCAACCAATTTTTTTTATTGTTCTGACCATAATCTTCCCGTACACTGTTCTTGCAGAATAATTATTTCTGTAACAATTTGAACACGTTGAACCGTAGTTAAGCGATTTATATCGTAAATGTTAAGTTTAAAATTTGCGTTTCAAATACGCGCCTTAATCGACAACTTTTATAACAGTGTTGCCAACATAGGAAACTAAATTTGGATTACTTTTTATGCGATTTGTAATAATATCTTCATAACCGTCGTCACATGACTTAAATAACTTATTTTAGAAATGAAAGTGCGAGTTTCTGCATGAGAGGACTCCATTTACGTTCTCATAGAAGATGTATCCCGTTTAACGGTTTCAGGGAAGATGCGACCATCAATAAAAAAATTATTTTGCAACCTCTTAAAATTAACGTCTTTCTACCTACACTAGAAGACGGCAGTGAAACAAAAACTTTTCCGACCCAGCGTCCATAAACTGTTTTACAATTTATTTTTACTCTTTTAACTTTACCTTATTTTGAGACTTATGAACATTATTATAATTATGATAAGTTGTAAATTGTTTAAAAAAAAAGTTGATAGTGTGATGCATGGAAGAAAATTAAACGAAAATTTATAATTTATTTTATAAGAGGTCGCCTCGTGAATCTTTATTAAGTACGTGTGACTCAAAATTGGTCGAATCTAAAAACCCGAAATCTAATTACTCTGTTCTATACCTACCTAATCCCTATAATACCGAACTATTTCTAAACGTGAGTTAAAAATCCATTATTAAAACTATGGTTGGATTTATCTAGAGGTGAGTGCAGACTTTTAAATTTATAATCGGCAGACAGCGTCCTATTCGATAGAAAGATAGAGATTTATTCATACGAAAAATACAAAGTAGTTACATACATATTATAATTAAACAACGAAAAGGAGGTAGGTATATTAGCAACAAACAAGAGAAGAATGCACTAAACGAAAGAAAAATAATTTTTATTGCATAAATTGTGTACAATGGATGGTAGGTAGTTTTACAATGAAGTAACAATAATTTACCCATTGCGGGCATGCAATAAGTACTTATTAAACGTACTAAAATAAAATTTCAGAAGAATAACATCTTATACTTATATAAAATCTATAATTGAATTATATATTTAAAAAAAAAACTGTCCAAAGAGCATATATCTTTCAAACAGTTGTGCCGTTTGAAAGATAGAAAGTCATTTATTGCACCACAAAAGCTTACAAGAAATCTAGATGATCGTTGTTCCCACCTAGCAACGCTTCATTCGTTCCTTAGCAATACTTCAATGTCAGTGAAAGATTAATTAATATGAATCTGATGTACCAGACGTCCATAGGTTATAAGGAGCTCTCATAAAGTACCAGCGGGAAGTACCAGGCGTTTATAAGTAACTGGCCATAAATCATGAATATTCGAGCCACGAAGCAAAGTAGCACCAATTCTGTAGACCGATTGAAAAGTCTCCTTTCTGGAATCCAGTCCAGTTTCTCCAATTTTATCTGCACCAAGCACTCAGACAACTTGTTACATGTCAAGCGAACAGTTAGAAAAGAATTTTAACTGAAATTCCGATTCTCTAAAAGTTGGGAATCATTTATAAGTGACCAAGATAGTTGGGAACATTAGGTGCAATCTTGGTTGCGCAAAATTAAAAAAAATGTCTGCTAAAAGGGGTGGACAAATAGGGTTGGGGTAGTTTCGTCACAGTTTCGTCTCGAAAATCTATTTTTTAGGGTGCCGTTCATTAATAACTTGATGTTTTTTTTGTCATTTTTAAACCGGATCGCGGCAAGCGTCGGTTTAGCACTGACAACACTGAACGTCACTGTCACTGACCAGTACGGATAGCCTAGTACAAAAAGTATGCAATAATATCATTTTTCACTGACACTGATGGATGCGTTACGGTACGGCACGTGCCGGCACTGTGCTGTGCGGATCAGCCTTAAGCCTACCCCCTCCCCCCTTCCTATATCACGTGTATTCTTTAGTACCTACAAAAAATCTTAAATTTTTGCATTATTTATAAAATACAGCTCGAAGTATTGTCTAACTTTATTAGGTATAGTGAATTAAAGCCACACTACAAGCCTCTTTCGATTTCGTATGCCTTTGCCGAAAAAATAAATACACGTGATATATTACTACACAACCCTCCCCCCTCCCCCCCTTGTGATACTTCGTGATTTTTATGGACCCCTCCCCCCCCCCTTTAGAGCCTCACGTGATCAATGGACATCCCCTATATAGTCTTGTATTATCTATATTTTAAAAGCCTGACTAATTCATTTATTAACGCACAGCTTAAAACGCTGGTCCTAGAGACATGCATTTCGGAGGATGTATTCTTTGTGAAGTGTAGGTATCCAATAAGGAAGGGTTTTCCAAAATTCCACCCCTAAGAGGCTGAAATGGCGGGAGAAGGCGCAGGCTAAAGCCAGTTTAGAATATTACTGTAGCTCGCATCTACTCTTAAAATATTAATACTATGTTTTTTTACAGTATTTTTCAGTTCTCAGTTATTTTGAGATGAAGCACAGGTTAGAAATTAGCCTGAGTTACTACAAACTTAGTATAAAGTACCTATTTTCTAAGTTTCTAATTGTTCTAAGTAAATGCTTCGAAATCGTTATCAATTTAAGAAGTTTGAGAAATAGTTCTTTAGGAATATTTAAGACTCACATCACGTAAAAAACTATCGTTAAAATCACTTGATTGAGATAAATGTCATTTACTTAAGAAATGTGAAGAACAACCTCTGAAAGCTCGAAGATTAAGTGATTTTTACTTATCTGACGCTTTTTATGTGGTTTTAAGTTTCTGAAACGAAAGCTTTCTCAAACACATTATCGTAGGTGTCATTTTAAAAACATGAGGGAACAATTGTTATAATAATAATAAATCATTTATTTCATACTAGCTGTGCCGCGCAGTTTCACCCGCGTATTTCGCGATCCCGTGGGAATATCGGGATAAAAAGTAGCCTATATGCTAATCCAGGTCTCAAGCTATCTAAGTACCGAGTTTCATCGCAATCGCTCTAGTAGTTTTTGCGTGAAGGAGTAACAAACATACACCCACACACAAACTTTCACAATTATAATATTAGTAGGACTACAAAGGCCCATAGATACATACCTTATAGACTAACATACATATTTTATAATAATAATTGAATGTGTTAAAGAGATATCTTAGAACTATGTTAGTAGCACTTCCATGACACTACACTTTTGTCTCAGTTTGTTCTTGTTGAATTTGTCCGCGGAAGCGACGGAACACCACGTCCTTCGGCCAGAAGCTTTCATCCATAACGCGAGGCAGATAGCAGTTCGGTACTCGCACCACAAACGCCTTGAAATTGACGTTTCGATGCGACTCCAGCATATATGCACCCTCAGCTGTTATAGGTTGCTCCTAGGTGTCTGGAAGTTTTGTACACGAATTGTACCCGAATTTTACACGTCAGGAAAGACAGACGCAGGCAACTGATTCCACTCCTTTGCAGTACGAATAAGGAATGACCAAGCAAAACGCTTAGCGCGGACTTTTTATCCCAATATTCCCACGGGGTCGAGACTTACGCGGGTGAAACCGCGGGGCGCAGCTAGTTTTCTATAAAAATACAATGACTTGGGTAACAGCAAATAAAAACAAACAAATCAATTCAGGAATTCAGTTCATTTTCCTCACATCAGTTTAAACTAACAGTGATAGTCTACATCCATTAATATCACATGGCATTCACTGATATTAAACTTCAGGAGCTTGAAAAATGAAGCGGAGGGAGTCCGACGACGACGATGCCACTAGAGCTGACAGAGATTGTTCTGAAACGTTTAATTATAATTGAAAGAAGGTTCCTTTGTAGACTGAAACTCTGTGATAAATGGACTAACATGCAGTGAGATGTAATGTTACAGTTATACAGGGTTATTGGTAATTATACTAGCAACCCGTTGAAGGCTACTTCTGTGCACTTTTGTACTAACGACTTTTGGAAATTTGAAAAAAAAATGCAAATTTTGAGGTTATGTAAATTCGAAAAGCTGCTGTTTTTTAAAACAAAGGTAATTCAGACTATTAACAGTAGATAAAACTTAAAAAATAAGTAAAATTTTAGGGTTAATGACCTCTCCGTGTATGGAACAGCTGATTTTCAAGTTAACCTAATATCAAAATTTTCTAAAAAAAATCGAATTTCCAAAAATCTTATAATAAAGGTTGTTTGTTTAGGTGCACTGAAGTAGCCCTCAACGGTTTGCTAGTATAATTACCAATAACCGTGTATTTATCTTCGAACTTCGTATTACTTTATTGTGATAATATTATTAGAATACGTGTCTGCGTGCATATCCGATAGCATAGGAGGGATTAAGGGCACTCGCCCATGGTGTCTTTTTTTAGCGATGCAGTAGCGATGCTGTCACGTGTTCGCATTGATACAACACGATTCAGTCGCGACGCAAACGCAATACTGTCTGGACACTATGTAACAACGTTTAAAATACATTGTTACAGTCGCGATGCTGTAGTACGTAAGTAGCACTTTGGTATCGCTTCTGTATCTCGTTGCAAATGCGACTAACAAATGTTAGTAGCGCTGCTGTCGCGTATTTACGAAACGCGCGACAGCATCGCTACAAAAAGGCGATGCAGACGTGCTACTAACACGCTACTGACGCGCGACTTTATCAAACGATGTTACATAGTGCCCATGCGTTTGCATCGCGACGGTATCGCGTTTGCATAGCGACTGAATCGTGTTGTGTGTGGGCGAGGGCAAACAGCTAGCGACCGCATTCCGAGTATATATCAATGCGAACGCGCGACAGCATCGCTACAAAAGTCGCCGTGGGCGAGTGCCCTAAGAGTCAGTTGCATTAAGTTCGTGTAGTAAGTTTATTTCGCAAAGATGTGTCGACCTCTGGTTGACATCCAAAGATTCGGTCGCATGTTCTTGGCGTCCAACGACTTCCCGCGACTTTAAGAAGTCGTCTGTCCATCTAGTCGGAGGTACGTGTTCTCCAATCTAAGACTTTTCGGCCCCAACGGCCATCAGTTCTACGAGCCACATGCCCCGCCCATTGCCACTACAGCTTACTAATTCTTTGGGCTATGTTAATGTATGATAATCTATCGGTTACCTTTAAAGAAATATCACCCCTCACCACTGTTACCTACTTACCATTTAACTTAAATGCTTTTTCAAAGTCCACATTAATAAACGGCTTAATGCGGGTTTAATAATTCTAACACAGGTTTATAATAAAATTTAAACTTAGAAGCTATGAACGATTTCCATTCTAAGTGTTGTGGTTACCCGCCAACTTAACTAATGCTTAGTTCAAGTTGAAAGTGACGGTCGGTTTAATTAACTTTCATGAGCTTAAGTTATGTGCTGTTCTCGTATTTTTTTCAGTTATTTTTTGTGAATATATCTTCTTAGTAAGTATGATATTATAAAATGTGAACATTTATGTTTGTATGCATAATGTAATGCATACAAACAAAAATAACTAGTTTTATTTTAGACCTAGCTATATTGTTTTAGAATATAAATCAAAGGTACAAAAGGAGTTTTGGCGGGAACGAGTTAACAACATGTCGTGCTGCAGTTATATTTTCATGAAACTTAGATGTAACCCGAGTTGAATTGTATAATTCTGGTGGAATGTTATTCAATTTAGTTCTGTGAAAGTGCACAAGTGTAGTGAAAGTAAAAATCAGTGTCAAACATGCAGTTTTCTCGTTGCCTCCAAATCTCCTATTAAGGTTATGGTATACTTGCCACCGCTTTACTATAGCCCCTGACTTGACGGACTATGACGACTTTGACTGTATTGAAACACTTTAGGCCCGATTTATGAAAAATCGGGTCATAATTTGATGCAAAATATAACTTGACACTGGCTAAATGCACACGTGCGATAAAAGAAAAAAAAAAAGGTACAAAAGTTATACATATATTATAATAATTAACTAGCAGCTCTCACGCGCGTAACTCTCGATCCCGTGGGGTTATATAGGTATATATCGATATCGGGTAAAAAATAAATATTGATAGTCATTCCTCACATCGCCCTCTAGCCCCAAGATAAGTAACTAGACTTGTGTTATGGGTGCTAGACAACTGATATACTACTTAAATACTTTTCTTTTGTAAATATATACTTATAATACATAGAAACAACCACACCACAGACAAATATTTATATAATAATCAAACCCGCATCCCTGTGTTTTGCAGTCCCGTATGGTGACCATTGTGCCAACTGGATGTAACAATCGGTTTATGACTACAAGTGGCAAAACCTAAAATGCTAAAATGATTTATTGTTCAATGATGTTGAAAAATTCATTCGATTTTGATGAAATCTTACTTCATTCCTGAAATAACAAATAATCTACATTTCATTCCGATATTTTTCACGGAATTGAGATTTACCAGGGCGACTGAATGCAGCTAGTCTTTAATTTATTTGAAAAATCCCTAAATCTAACTGTCGCATGGATTTTATTACATTGTTTGTCAAAATTGGTGCAATCCCATAAATGGCAGAGCGCCAAAGTGAAATGCACTTCGTAATATAGCTAATTGTTGGAACTGAATTGAATTATTTTATTTCTCGAATTCTATATATTATTATTACTTACTGCTAAGAGCGGATTGGTCTAGTGGTAGGTAGACCTCGTTTTTTTTTTTAAATTATTTATTTAACTAAAAAAGTACACAATTTTTTACAAACTAATTTTCATACCGTAGGGTGCGGGTTCGAATCCTGGCCGGCCGTGCGCCAATGGATGTTTCTTACAGAAAATTTATTGCGCTAATTGGCATTGCTCTTACGGCGAAGGAAAACATCGTGATGAAAAACGCAGATTATTTGGCTCCCGACGTATTGACGACGCCTTTGGACACGGTCGACTAAGCTGAGAGGGTGGTATAGCAAGCCTATTTAGATGTAAAGGTCATAATACCTATTATGCTTTACTATACTGTTGTGGCTGTTATGAAGGAACAGTCCATCCGCTACGTTTGTGTATACGAATGACTTTTAAGGAAAAACTGCTGAACCGATTGCAATGAAACTCAGTATGTAGATAGCTCGAACCCTGGATTAACACATTATCTACTATTTATACCGATATTCCCACGAAATCGGGACTTACACAGGTGAAACCGCAGGGCGCTAGTAATTAGTATGGCTTAAGAGGAAAGGGTACCGGCGCTCTCTCCATACAAACGTAATCGACTATTTCCTCTGAAATAAAAGAAAACAATTTCAATTACTTCCATAATATCGGAAAAATAATCTTAAACAAACAAAATATTGTTTGGACAACAATTTCAAAAGAAGAAACTACATCAAACTCCATAAAATAAGTCAGAAGAATATCCATAAAACCACCTTCTAAATTGAATGAAAGAAACCTTCAAGATAAACAAAACCCCAGTGTAAAACATCCTAACTCTTCCGGACATCCGACCCCCGACCGACGCGGCGACCCAACAAACTATTATCTTAGTTTTTCCACTTTTAAAATAAAAGAATTTCATTTCATTCTCTCTACCATTAATTAAATGGTCTTGAAACGTGACTCCTTGTCGAGGTTATATTCATTTGCTTTGGAGCGAAATTATTATAAATGAAACGGATAGTTTAGCCGGATACCGAATATTCGGCCAAGTATAAAGCTGAATAGCCGAATATCCGGCCGAACATAGTCAAGTCGAACATACCCGATCGCTTCACTCACACTCATCGCCTTGATACACGAGTGAAGCGATGTCGCACTGCCTAGAAGCAGTGGACTGGCAGGGTCGCTATGTGAAGAAGAGATAGAAGACTTATTGACACGTTGAATGTGCACTGTTTAATGAATATTAATTGAGTAAATAAGGGGGTTATTATACTAATTAAACTAGGTAGTACATACTACGTCACATGACCTTCTAATACAATATTGATTCCTGTGTAACCTTGGCCTTGGCACATCTTTATATCGGTGCAGGTGCGATTCAATATCAAATTACTATGTTTACATTATAGTTTTGTCTATAACTTTTACCACTGGTGTCACTTGCCTGTATTCTTACACCACACAGGTAGACTCGGGTGATTTCGGGCCCTTTAGTTTGTGTGTTACATTAGTGCTCTATTTGTCTTCTGCAATTGATTGCAAATAAGATCATTATAGGTTATGAAAAACGTGTTGTTGTTGTGTAAAAACCTTATAACGCAGATAAATTGGTATTTATTCATCATAATTTGTCCTTAATGCAGTTTGAGTATTAATTTTGACGTGATAACGTCTAATAAATTGGTGGAACAACTGTATTCACAAAAAAGTGTCACGTTAATATTGTGTTACGTCATGCGTCATGGTAATATGACCAGACGCGTTATGGTAACTTAGGAATATCGCTCATCTGGGCTTGTGTTATTGTGACGAGTGACGAATAGAAGACTTATAAGATGAACAATAAAGGAAAAAAAAAGAAAAAACAGACATAATTAATTTAAAAAAAATGGAATAAGTCATTTTTTTTTTAATTTTCATCGTTTTCTTATGACGTTATCACTTAAAATTATCGTCCGTAAACCGACTTATCCGGTATCCGGCCGGATACTCGTTTCCTATCCGGTATTCAGCCGGATTTAAAATTTAAGCCGGATAGACCGGATACCGGATAGTTACTTGATATCCGTTTCTTTCCTAGAAATTATTTTAAAGCTTTATGGAATCAAACTTAGTGTTTATTGAAGGGAATTGTTTCTATTCTACCATATAGAGTCTGCTCGGTGAATTTTTATAGTAATTTGGTGCAACTGCGACTGTAGTAACTACATTTGAGAAATAAGACGCCAAATGCACTTTTAAATTAAAAAGGTTGGGTTTTTTACAATCTTTTACGATTTTCGACTTATTTTCTAACGCTTGCTACCGGGAGCTCTCTCCATACAAACTTAGTCGACTGTTTTCTCCCTGGATAATGACACTAGATCAAATATTTTTGCAGCGTAAAACTTATAACTGCCATGACCATGCTCCTATGTTTTGGTTTCTTTTTTTGGTTTTTTTTAATCTTAATTTCTATGATAATTAGAAAATGAAAAACCAAAAAATAGGGGCATAGTCATAGCAGTTATAGGCTTTATGGCACAAAAATATTTGTGCCAGGGTCATTATCCAGGGAGGAAACAGTCGACTACGTTTGTACGTTTTTCATTATTTTTTTACTAAACACTCTATCGAACTATCGATAGTTTTACTATCGATCTGTTCGATCGATTTCTGTAGCGATTTCATCTGAAAAAGCTTATACTATCGATTGTTCTATTGATATAATCGATAGTATTCGATATAATCGATAGTATTCGATATAATCGATAGATAGATCGATAGTATAGAAAATGTGGCAATACTATCGATAGTGTTGTTGCTCGCGAAGAATAAACTATCGATAGTATTGTTGCTCGAAAATAAAAATAAACTATGTACTATCGATAGTATAGATACTAGTTTTTTTGTTTAAGAGCAACAGTATCGATAGTATTGCCTCGTTTTGAGCTATCGATACTATCGGTTTTTAATGAACTATCGATAGAGTATCGATTATTCAGCGAAAGTCGACCATCGATCAGCAACAGTAATTTGAATGGATGTTTTGAACATTGATAAAGGATAGGTAAATGCTTGAAAATTCTTATACCTACGTCAAATATCACGCATTAACCAAGCGTAACCTAAATCTAAAAAATAATACAATAAAAATGTGAAAAAGCCAAACAAAACAGGTTTTCAGCAGACAAGTATTGTAATATGATTTATATGATCTCTCAGGTAAGCCGAGGCGGCACAATACACAAATCAGTCTAATTCACTTGTACTGGAGGCTGGAAACTCCACCTCTGTCTGAAAGGTATTGAATTAAATAAGATATGCTCTCAGATATTCTTAAGAGGATCACATATCAATGATATTTTTGATGGAATTTGCGTTCCAGGGCATACCTGTTTTCATCTAAAGGGATTGCAATTAAATGTTACGTTATTGATGTCAAGTTCTTGACTAGTTTTTATTGTATTTTTGACGTGATAACGTTTAGTAACAGACAGTAAACAGAGTATTTAATAATAATATCGCTCATCTGGGCTTGTGTTATGGTGACGAGTGACAAATAGAAGACTTAAGGAAGAAAATATATAAAGGAATAACAAAATGAATCTAAATTTTTCATTGCTTTCTTATGACGTTATTACGTAAAATTTTCGTCCGTAAACCGACATTAAAGGCAACCATTTCTTACAAATTATAGGTAAGTGTTTGACAACTATCACACCCGCCCGATGGTAGGTAATAATGCGCTCTAAGATGTAGCATGCTTTCTTATAAGATACTTATTCACTCGCGAATTAAAGTCCAAAAACGCATAACACCAACTACGCAAAATACCATCTTTACACCAAACGCATTACTCCAAAATACCACTTACAAAGACCCCCAAGTTTTACACGTCAAGAAAGACAGACGCAGGCTACTGATCTTACTTCTTCAAAATTACTTGTTGTATTATTTCAGAAAAAATGTAAGGTGTGGTGAGGTGTAAGAAGAATGTCTAGTATAAATAAACGATACAAAAAAAAACATTGAAATTGGACCAAGGAGTAAAGAGTTATATCTATTTGTTTGAATAAATACGCGGTACCCAATTCAATTCATTTCAATCAGATAACATAGATTCATCACTGTTAGTAGGTACTTACAACTATGTTAGTAGCTATTTAAATAAAATAAGAATATAAATTATGAATAGAATAGAACAGAAAGTAACCATCTTAAGAATAAGTTTTTGCAAGGCATCTCAGTGTTTTGACTATCTTTCGCCTTTGTATTTCGGTGACTTTTGCTGTCCTGCTATCAAGGGTACCTAAGTATTATTATTTCTTTAGTACCTATTGTATATGAATATTAGCTTTTGCCCGCGACTTCGCCCGCGTGGAAGTTGAAAATAGACGAAGGAATCACGTCATCCCATACAAGCTTTGCCCCCCTTTTTCACCCCCTTAGGAGTAGAATTTCAGAAAATCCTATCTTAACGGATGCCTACGTCACATAAAGAACACTCCCTCCAAGTTTCAGGTTTCTACGATCAGCGGTTTGCGTTGATCCGTCAGTCAGTCAGTCAGTCATTCAGGACAAAGCATTTTATATGTATAGATTCTTTAGAGATTCTTTCACTTATCAAGAATCAATCAAGAGTGTTACGTAGTGATTATTTTAAGAACTGTTTCATTTGCTGTTATAATACATTCAGGTTTTTTTTCAGTTATTACATAAATACCTATACCTATGTTAAAAAGAAATACATACCTACTTATAAAATTCAATATTCCAAATTACTAGTTCGGAATACTTGAAAGGTTTGTATTTGAAATAGTTTCGAATACTTACTTTGTCCTTTTCGAGTGGTAACTTAGCACCTGCTGTGTTTTGGTTCTCAATAGTGAGTGATCTTTATATGTATTGTTTTCCTTTTTATTCCTCAAAAATGCCTTTAGAGCAATTTTTTTTGATAAACCTAAGTTTGCTAAACACATCACTATGGCCCTCTGTCACACACAGTATAAGTAAAATCCAATTCGTATTAACGATTCGTCGAAAGTCGCCATATTACATCTAAATATTAGTTTAACTTAGTCTATTCAACTCTATTACTAATTGTATAAATGTTATCTTATTCAACTAAGAAAAATTACGATACGTCGAAAGTCGCCACATTAGATCTCCAACGTAAAGATTTAAATATTAATTGAACTTAGTCTATTTAAAGCTATTACTAATTGTATAAATATTTTATGCAACAAAGGGGTACATTCTCATTAATTTATTTTTCTTATATTTAAGAAAAATTACAACCCGCCCCCTCCCCTAAAGATCTAATTAATTTAACTTAGTCTATTCAGAACTATTACTAATTTTATAAATATCTTATACAACAAAGGGATACATTCTCATTCATTAACTTTTCTTTAATTTAGATTTAAGAAAATTGTGATTCGTCGAAAGTCGCCATATTAGATCTCCAACGTAAAGATTTAAATATTAATTTAACTTAGTCTATTCAAAGCTATTCGCTATTCGCTAACGATTCGTCGGTACGTTAAGACCTAAATATATTAATTTAACTTAGTCTATCTATTCAGAGCTATCACTAATTGTATAAATATCTTATACAACAAAGGGGTACATATTATTACGTTGTCAAAATCGTGTATTTCAATAACTACAATACAAAGTACTTGATATAACTGCTTTGGAAGTTTACCTTGTACATCCTTTTGTGTGTTCACTTCTAAGACGTCTTTGTTAGTGAAATTAAATTAATATTAACCAAAACGTTGTATTCGTTGTTAATTCGTGAAAACATGATCATTTTCATAATATTTTCACTGATTTGGTAATGGATATTCAATAGTATTTTTCTTTGAAATCAAACGCAAACTCAATTTTTTTCATTCAATAGGTGTCATGCAGTGCATTACATCACTTTGAAATGTTTTAAAAATTAAGTTATGATGTGTGCCTTTGGAACGCGCCCACCTATGAGAAAAAGGCACAAGAAAACTCACGGGGGTTGTTTTCTTTTTAGTGATCATGCTCACAAAGGACAAGATTTGCAGACAGACATTGCTTCGTCTCTGCTTAAAGTCTGGCAAAATTTGCTTTCCTCTGTCTGTCTGTAACTACCTTCTCACAAAAAACTCCTCAAAGTTTGTGTAGAACTACAAGTAGATAGACAATTACCGAAAAGTCACTGGACTTAAAATATGCAGTAAAACTGACGAGACACAGTTTAAAGAAAAACCATAAAACCACCATATAAAGGGAAACATATCAACATAAAAGGACAAACATATCAATGGAAAACTTCAAGGGGACCATAGCATTTGGTATTCATAACGCATAGTATGGCATCCGTCGAATCGTCACTGAAATTTGGCATCATAGCGAGACACTGTATTTTCATGAAGTGAATAAGATACAGACGAAAGACGCAAAAACGTATTGTTTGTGCGGAATTGGATTTCGTGAATGGTTTTCAATAACTTATAGTTCACTAGCCGTGCCTCACGGTTTCACCCGCGAAAGTCCCGATCCCATGGGAATATCGAAAAAAAAGTATCCTATGTCCGTCTTCTGATTGTAAGCTACCTCCCCACCAATATTCAGCTAAATCGATTTAGCCGTTCCCGATGACTTGTCGTGGCTAAGAAGTGAACCAGGGATGACAAAAAATATGTTAAAAAGTAAACTTAAGGATAATTTATTAAAAACAGTTAAGTAGGTAGGTACTTTATTTGAATTTTTCTAAATCTATAAACTCCTAAACTAAAATAAGTAAGTAGGTAGGTATATAAGATAGTGCACATGTAATGATAGTAAATAAGCGCGCGCTCACTAACAAACTGCAGTTTGGCGGGAAAATAGTTTGTAGGAAATTGTGTACTTTTTTAAGTTAAATAAAAAAAAAAGATATAAATGGTGTAACTAACACGACTTTCTTCTATTATCAATAGAGCTCAAAACATCGCCACACGTGGGGAGAACACGCCCGGTCTTAAACTAATTAACTTCCTAGCTATTTGAACTGATATTTTTGAACTTACACAGTTTTTTCATCACCCTTAACACACTTCTTGATTTGATCGGCCCGATTTAGGGTACCGTTCTTCAGGGGGAAAAACGGAACCCTATTACTAAGACTTCACTGTCAGTCAATTCGTCTATCCGTTCCTTCCGTCCATCCGTCCGTCTGCCTGTCTGTCCGTCTGTCATCCGGTTGTATCTCATGAATCTTAATAGCTAGAGAGTTAAAAATTTCACAGATTATGTATTACTATTGTCGCACAACTAAAAACAAAAAAAAAATTAAGTAAGGCTCAAATACAACATACGAAACCCTTCCTGCGGGAGTCCGACTTGCACTTGTTCGAAATTTGATGTCGGGAGGAAAGGGTACCGGGGGCTCTCTCCATACAAACGTAGTCGAGTGTTTTCTCCCTGAATAATGACACTAGAGTAAATATTTTTTTTTGTACGCCCTCCAAGTTTCAGGTCTTTACGATCAGCGGTTTAGGCTGAGTTGATCCGTCAGTCAGTCAGTCAGGGCAAATTATTCTATGTGTATAGATATCTATCTTATTCATTCTTATTCATTAACATTTAATTCATCATCATTATTTATTAATTAAAGTTTCAGACACAAAGATACCTACATACCTACCTAGTCATCTGACTGTAGGTATCTTTGTGTCTGAAACTTTCAACTTTTGATTTCCAAAATTGATTCTCGCTAAACCATATTAATTGGGTTAGGTAACTCTATCAAGGTAAATTCTAGATTTACTTAGGTATTATACTGATATTTAGGTATAATAGGGTCTTGTGGTAGATACTGTTTAAAGATACTATTACTCCTGCCGAGGTTGGGCCACGAAGTTGGCTTGTGATCTTTTTTGTGAGTTTTTCTAAATGCTGTAGTGATAACAGGATCTTTTGGCCATAAGAAAAGCGGTACTCGGACCATATCGTATATTCACTCTGAGATCTATAAATATAAAATCAAAGTCAGCCAGACACAGTTAGTGCTTTCGATTTTATATTGGACCTATCATTGATACATATAGGGTTATCGGTAATTATACTAGCAAGCTGTTGAGGGCTACTTCTGTGCACCTAATCAAACCTGTTTTATTCTATGACTTCTGGAAATTCGAACAATTTTTTGAAAATATTGAGGTTAGGTTTAACTGAAAATTAGCTGTTTCTTATACGGAGAGGTCCTTAAAACTTTATTAACCTTAAAACTTTACTTTTTTTTAAAGTTTTATCTTCTTTCTTGGCATCATTTTTTTCACATTTAAACAGATTTTGCAAACTTTGTTCTAATTAGCTCGTTAGATGGCACTTTCTGAATTGGTTTTTGAAGTAAAAACTTCTATTAGCGCGGTACGCATATTTTTAGATGAGATAAAATCTCTGAACTCGCAACACCGTTACGAGACGCAGCTACAGTGTGTGCATATATGCACGTACATATAGCAGACCATGAAAATTTATCAAAGGATGTAAATCGTCAGACTTCTTCATACAAAAGTAGACCGTATTTAATAGTATTTAAGCTCAAAGCTCGGTCACCGCGCCATTTTAATATGGCGCTATACCGTCAAACCCCGAGCGGTGCCCGGTCTACGTCTAAATTGTTTTGCCTAACCATCCGACCTCCATCAGGAGTTTTGGAGGCTCCGGAGCCCCGTGGTCCAACTACCCCGCACATTTTTTTTTGCGTTTGTAAAAAAACGATTTCTGTAAATTGTGCTTGGTTGTTTTTTGCACCTACCCGCCGAGAAGTATCATCAATGGAGTAAGTCTATTTTTTTTCAAGAATTGCTTAAATTCCAGCTACATTTCCTGTAATTCTCTTGCCTTATAACTAAAATGGGCCACCATTGCATCCATTAGCAGAGGCGGTGGGTCTAATTTGCATTGAAGATCGGCTCAATTCGGCTACCTGCCTCCGGCGTCTGCACCTGCACCTTCCACAAGCAAAAATTACCTGGAGTTAATTCAATTAGCTGTTATTGAGTATGCACTATTAAATTATTTTTAGTTTTCTTTGATCCACAGTCCAGGGGGATAAGCATGAGATAGTTCTTAAAAGGGGAAACGTTAAGCGCGACCCAATAAAATGTGTACATAATTGCTGAATTAAAGATTATTATATTAAATTAAAGAGTCTGGACGGAGTTAACCGATCAGGGTGCTTTACCACCAGAGATGTGCTATGCAACGATGCTATGGATGCGTTTGATATCCACCAATCATATTCATTGGTGCACATAGCTTAGCACTGGTGGAAACGGATTCAACTAAGATACGTTTTTTGTATGCATACAAAAAACGTATCTTAGTTGAATCCATGGAAGGATGCTATGGATGTGTGCTATAGATGCCTACTATGGGCTATCGCGAGTGATGAAGCTATGTGCAGAGCAGAGTACCTACAGTATGCCCGCGTTTTTCGCTGAAAGTAGACATGCCATCGTGGAAGCAAAGAGTTATTTTGTATCTCGCAATGTGCGAAGTAGCATCTTCGTAGCGCATCTTCCTCGCACAGCTACTCAGCGTAGTATTGGTGGAAACGGTCACATATTTTCGTAGCTTAGATTTCACATCTTCGCAGCATAGCTGCACATCTCTGGTGGAAAAGCACCCTTAATATTAGCACATCATAGTCTGCATTACCAGCAGCGCTTCCTATAGTTTTCTATAATAGAGTACCTAAACAACCAGCACCAGGTTAGTGAAGAATACTGTCTTAAAACAAACGCCAATCCGATTGGCTTCGACTTCGAAAAAATAAATACCAAAGAATGCAAATACAGCAAACTTATATTTTATTAGCTGCACCCCGCGGTTTCACCCTTTACTCCACGTTCGTAACTGATCTTTGATAACCAGATACGAACACGATTTTATTTTCTTGTTTGATAACCAGTTACGAACACCCGCATGATAATAATTTACTGCGCAACTTTCTTATTTTTTCCTTTCATAAGAGCCTTCTCCTGACAATAACAAACACAACAAAAAGAGGATTAGCAAAATCGGTCCAGTCGTTCACCCGTGATGCCGTGACCAAGGAGAATAGGAATTATAGAAGATAGATGAATAAAGGATGATTGCTCTAAAGCCACGGATTTGGAAAGATACTAATAAACTGATAATAAAGATTTATGTATTGAAAACTTTATTGAAAATGAAAATCATAGTATTTTCTAAGGTTTTCGCCACTTCAACTCATAATTAGATTTATTTTGAACGGATATATTCGCGTTTTTTATTTTTGTTTTTATCACAGACAGTCTGCCTGTGACAGACTGTCTGTGGTTATAGGATCTGCGAAGATCCCGAAACGTCAGGTTTAAAACAAAAATAAAAAACGCAAATATATCTGTTCAAATATAATTATAATGAAAGTCATTAGCAAAATGGCAACAGAAGGCTCAAAATGGAACTCCAGCCAATCGTGGAATTCTAAAACTATTATTTTTAGAATGTTTTCAACTCAACCAGAGTTTTAAAGTAACGGAGGTAAATCTGTTTCCCTGTCTGTCATAGGGCTGCCAAGTTTGAAAAGCTTAGAAACCACTACTCTGGACACATTATTCAAGAAATAGTAGAATATTTTTTTTTTAGAGAAAGCGGTGATGGAAAATAAGTAACCCTTAAAAAAACACATCAAAAAATCTGCAAATTTACTCTTAACCGCAAAAAATATCAAACAGTTCGAAACGCAAAAAAATAACTCCGACCATTAAAAAGATTTCAATCTCCAAATAATTGCAATATAATGAAGACCGTCATTAAAAAGGAAATATGGCCGCTGATCCAGAGAACCTACAGTACCTACAGTACAGGTACCTTATGAAAAACCAAAAATTATCGAATCCTATTATATCGTAAGTATCCTACTTCCTACTAATATAGTAATTTGACGACCCAGTTGACACAATGGTCACCATGCCGGATTGCCAAATACAGGGTTGCGGGTTCGATTTCCGCCTCAGACAAGTATTTATACTTAGATATTTGTCTGTGGTCTGGTTGTTTCTAAGTATTATCCTATTCTACTAATATTATAAATGTGAAAGTTTGTGTGTGCGTGTGTGTGTGTGTGTTTGTTACTCCTTCACGCAAAATCTACTGGAGCGATTGCGATGAAACTCGGTATCTAGATAGCTGGAGACATGGATTAACACATAGGCTACTTTTTATCCCGATATTCCCACGGGATCGGAACTTACGCGGGTGAAACCGTGGGGCGCAGCTAGTAAGTATATATTTACAAAAGAAAAGTATATAAGTAGTATATCCGTTGTCTAGCACCCATAACACAAGTCTAGTTACTTAGCTTGGGGCTGGATGGCGATGTGTGGAATGTCCTGCAATATTTATTTATTTTTATTTATTTAAATGTGAAAGTTTGTGTGTGTGTATGTTTGTTACTCCTTCACACAAAAACTACTGGACCGATTGCGATGAAACTTGGTATGTAGATAGCTGGAGACTTGGATTAACACATAGGCTACTTTTTATCCCGAAATTCCCACGGGATCAGGACTTACGCGGGTGAAACTTTCACATTTATAATATTAGTAGGAAGTAGGATTCCCAAAAAATAGGGATACATCGGTAAAACTGTAAGGCGCAGCCAGTAAATAGAGAACAAATTTCTCCTAAAAGCAAAACTTGATCCTGACATATTTCAAGACAAAAGAATACCTATATCACAATTGACGTAGGTGAAATAATCTATACATATAAAATGCTTTGTCTTGAATGATTGACTGTCTGACTGACTGACGGATCAACGTACAGCCTAAACCGCTGATCGTGAAGACCTGAAACTTGGAGGGATGTTCTTTGTATGACTTAGGCATCCAGTAAGAAAGGATTTTCCGAAATACTACCCCTAAGGGTGTGAAAAGGGGGGGCAAAGTTTGTATGGGACAACGTGATTCCTTGGTCCATTTTCGACTTTTACGCGGACGAAGTCGCGGGCAAAAGCTAGTATCCACTTAAAAGGTAAAAATGTTGTCTCTATTCCACTGACATTTAAATCTCTCTGGAAAAACGTAGAATCTGTTTTTTGAGTACTTTGAAACTGTTAACCTTAACAAATTCGTCGTAAAGGGTCCCAGCTATTTGTTAGTTTAGGATCCCTCTTTAAACAATAAAGTAATTCGAAGCCTTCTGTCCGGTGTAGAAATGAAATCGCAGCCAAATTCGGCTTATAGCTAATTTTGTGAACGACTTTTTACACCATTACACCCCAATACTGGGTTTAGGACAATGATTATGGCACTGAAAATCCCTTAATTAAAAGTTTAATCCCGAAGGAACTACGTTGACCAGTCCGTATTACAACACTGCTACATTTGCAACGCTCGATGTGTTTTAATTATTTTTTACCTAAAAGCGTCAAGATCGTGAGGCCATCGTATTTTACAGAGAAACATATTACTTAATAATCATCACAAAAAATTATATGAACTACTTATGTAGTTCATATAATTTTTTTGTTTTTTTTTGTAGGTTTCTAGATCAGACCGGTTTTAGCTATAGAGATGAAACCGATCTGATCTAGAAACCTACATTTTCTTAAGAATACCAGCTGCCAGCATTTTGGGGACAATGCCTCGGGATGCCTCGGTATGGCCGAGGGCTTCCTCTTGTTTTAATGTTAAGGCCTAGGTTGATTTTTAATTTTAATTTCATACTAATTTTATTATTTATTCGTGTTGTTTAGTTTTATATTTAATTTCTGGGTAGGGGTATTTTTTGGCGTCATTTTATTTATTTTGTGTATATTATTATTATTTTTAGTTTTTTATTTTGTATAATTTGATTTGATGTACCTAATTTTGAATTTGTATGTGTTGATATTTTGTAATTTTGTTAATTAATTGAATAAAGGGTATTTTAGAATACCTAACAATAGTTTCATTTGAAAGTTTCATAGAGATTTGACTTAATGCAAGTATTTAACTTACATCAAGTTGGCGACCCAGTTGACACAATGGTCGTGCCGTCATGCCGGACTGCGAAACACAGGGTTGCAGGTTCGATCCCCGCCTCAGACAAATATTTATGCTTAGATATTTGTCTGTGGTCTGATTGTTTCTATGTACCTATTATAAGTATATATTTAAAAAAAAAATTAAATATATACTTATAATACAATTTTAAAAAAAGTTAAAAAGTAGTATATCTGTTGTCTAGCACCCATAACACAAGTTTAGTTACTTAGCTTGGGGCTAGGAGACGATGTGTGGAATGTCCTGCAATATTTTTATTTATTTATCAATCTTGATTAGATACATATCAAGTTGTCAGTTGAAAACGAGCGCTAATAATAGATTTTTCGAAATAATTCATATCATTAAATAATAAAAACCTAAATTAATTAAATAGGTTTTTACCTATTTACGTTCAATAAAAATTATAAGTCCAAATGAAGAAAGGATGTCCCTAAGAAGTGTGCACAAAAGGCTAGTTACGTTACTTACCTCGTTGGATAGCGATGCTTATCCGCTAATACCATAAAGTTTAAGTGAAACTGAAAGCGATTTCTTCCAGGCAACCTTTGGATGGAAAAGAACGGATTCAGCTTTAATGGTAGGAAGATTGGAAGGTTTTATTATAAAACAAAAAACTACCAGCCGTACGAAGTCGCGGGCAACAGCTAGTTAGTTATAAATTATTTTCTAAAGTTTCTGCCTCAGCGTCAAGAACAAAGTAGTAAGCTAACAATGTTCAAACGACTCATCAAAGTTCAGATGTTCATTTTAATAGAATTTCACTGGAGTTCTTCTGTAAGCTCATTGCTGACAGAGTAAGTAACTTTCATTTATGTGGTTTATTCAGTTCTCACTTGACGTTTTTATTTGAAATATCCCTAGTAATATTCCTTTCTGTCTGAATTTAATGCGATTCCAAAATTAATATCTAAAAGTTAAACCGTTGTTAAGACGGCATTGGAATAGGTTTAGGAATGTTTTATTTAAATCGAATTACCTACTTAATTTTACGGGTGTACGCAAACTATAGACTTGAAATTTTTGTGAGATAGTTGAGATTTAAAACAGTTAAATGACATTTATTTGTTTTAGGTTTGCCTAGGTATATTGGTACTTTACTGCTTACTAGCTGCGCCCCGCGGTTTCACCCACGTAAGTCCCGATCCCGTGGGAATATCGTGATAAAAAGTAGCCTATGTGTTAATCTAGGTCTCCAGCTATCTAGATACCGAGTTTCATCGCAATCAGTCCAGTAGTTTTTGCGTGAAGGAGTATCAAACATACACACACACACACACAAACTTTCACATTTATAACATTAGTAAGATTAAAACTAGCTGCGCCCCGTGGTTTCACCCGCATAAGTCCCGATCTCGTTGGAATATCAAAATGAAAAGTAGCCTAGCCTTCCTGGGTAAATATACTATCAACATAGTTCCTGAGATTAGCGTGTTCAAACGTATGAACGATGTGAAATTATGAAGTTTAGACCATAGTGGCTTGAAGCAAAGCCAAGGATCGAAATTGTTAATTTAAAAAAAAGTAATCGCCTATATTTTTGTATAAATACATCTTACGTACTCTTAACGCTTGAACAGATTTTGAATTTGTATTAAATATTTTTATGGAATATTTAGAAATCTTAAGTAAAGTCGAGATTCAAAAACCAGTTTGAAAACAAGATCCGAGACATCATAGTCGAAAATTTAGTTTTATGTTTGCAGAAAATCAGTCGACCGAAATTCAGTTCAATGTAAGTAATCCGATTACAAAGGGCCTTCCCGTTTATTTGTGGGTTAAGTAATGAATTTACACATCCCTAACAAAACGTTAAAGTACTTAAATTCATAATTTAATTGAATTTAATTATTTTATCGTTAGAATATCTACCGCTTTGTTAAGGGTTAAACCAAACTACGTATCTATATTATGTAGGCTTTTTAATAGGTCGTTATAGCTTAAAGGCCAGCAGTCAATATACAAATAAAAAACTAAATAAAAATTTGTTGATTAAATCACGTTCTAGGTCTACCAACGAGCCCGTTGGTAGACCTAGGTGATGGATATCTCAAAAGAGAGAAAGAGATGGCTATCTCTCTCTCTTTTAACCGCTCGATCCTCCTCCATTCTCTCGATGTGGCCAAGCCAGCGAAGTCTGGCCGATTTGGTCTTGCCAATGATATTAGGCTCAGCCACAAGCTCTTCCAACTCCACATTCTTTCTTAGTCTCCATGAGCCATCGCCTCAATTCCTCTCTCTTGGTTGGTCCCAGAATTCTCTTCAGTATCTTCCTCTCCACTACCAAGAGTTTGTTCTCAAGGAGGAGAACATAAGTAATATTACCTTTCTTAAATTATTTGAACCGTAAAACAGCTGATTAGTATAATCAAACACGGCAATTGTACCATTTATTTGCAAAAAATACTGAAACTGTGTAACCATTGTTATCCAAATACAGTTAACACAGTAAGCACTTGTTTGCGTGCCTATTACGTATTAATCGGGCAACACCTTCAACTGTTTCAGAGAAATCAAATTATGAATAATGTTTTAAAAAAATCGCTTTTGAATTGTAGCTTTTGTATGTTTTATTGCAGTTGGAATGTTTTGATCAATCTTTAATTTACCTAAACAGAATTATTGGCAATCATATAAGCGAGCTGTTGAGGGCCACTTCTGTGCACCTACTTTTGACGACTTATGGAAATCAGGTGTTCCTTCATTTTCTGGTAACCATAACTGTCCCTAAATATAAGTGCAAATCTTACTTAAAGCAATAAAACTAAAAATAGGTACCGGCGTTCTCTCCATACATACGTAGTGGATAATGACACTAGCACAAATATTTTTGAGCCATAAAACCTATAACTTGGCATAAGCATGGCTGCTTATGCCCCTATGTTTTTGTTCTTTTCATTTTCTAATTATCATAGAAATTAAAATAAAAAAAACATAGGGGTATGGTCATGGCAGTTATAAGTTTTATGCAACAAAAATATTTGCTCTAGTGTCATTATCCAGGGAGAAAACAGTCGACTACGTTTGTATGGAGAGAGCCCCCGGTGCCCTTTCCTCTGAACTCAAGAACCGTATGCACCACTCATCACCGAGTCCCCAACGCCCTGTTAAACAACACTTAAATAAAACAATAATATAAAAATTGTGATCTATTTGCTTCTGTAAAGCGAGTATGGCTCGCGAAAATCAAACAAAAAGTTCGTCTAGTTGAAGGACCGTTCGGATTGTTAATCCCACGTCAAAATCTGAGGGTCATTCTCGTTGTGTCCTCGTTATAATGTTTTGCTCTAGTTCACGGGTGTAGATATAGTTTTTCTAGATTAGATTTAAAATGGACCATTAAATATTACAAAGAGCCTACACTGTCCCATTGCAGGGCAAAGGCTTCTCCACCTTTCTTCCATTGATCACGTTCTGACGCTATTGACCAATCATTCCTATAGGTTTCAAAATCATCTCGCCATCGTCGCCTTGGTCTGCCGCGTGGTGGTATCCCTATTGGGAACCATTCTGGTGTTATTTTGGCCCATCGTTCGCCTAGTCGTATTTGAGCTTAGTGACTTTCTTGGAGACGTCAGCAATGCGAGTTCTGGAGCGCGGGTTCGTGTTTCTGATGCGATCGGTTAATTTAAGCAGCAGCATGCTGCTCTAGGTATAAAAATATTGCAGGACATGCCACACGTTCCCCAACCTATCCCCAAGCTAAGTAACTAAACTTGTATTATGGGTGCTGGACAACGGAACTACATAAATACTTTTCTTTTGTAAATATATACTTAAAAATACAAAGAAACAACCAGACCACAGACAAATATCTAAACATAAATACTTGTCTGAGGCGGGAATCGAACCGGCAACCCTCGTGTTTGATAGTCCGGCATGGTGACCATTGTGCTAACTGGGAGTGGGTGGTTTGGGCACGTGCAATTGTCTTCTCGTTAGCCTTATAGAACTCTCCAGTGAAACAGCGCATGCTAAGCAACCAGTCAGTGCCTTTATTATGTTGGCGATATTTTGTCTTATTGATTGAAAAAAAAAACATAGACTACGTTGTATTGAGGAGGCTCACAGTTTACGGTCGTGCGGGTTAAGCGACGCCTGGCGCGGTCATTACTTCGATGGGTGACCAATTAGTAGTGTGGCAAAAATGTGTTTTCGTGAACTCCTCCGTGTTTCGGAAGGCACGTTAAGCCGTTGGTCCCGGTTGCTACCTCTAGTAACAGTCGTTAGATCAAGTTAGAGGCCTTAAGGCGATCTGAAAACTCTAACAATAGGTGAGCCACACCACTATACGAGAAGAAGAAGATCCCGATGTTGGATTTAAACTACGCTGCTGCTGGTATAGTAAATCTAGATATACCTACAGAAGCTATATTGAACTACAGTATCACTAGGAAAAATATTAAAGATAAATTAAAATTACACTTTTTAAACAGCCTCTAGCTAGCGCAACTGAATAGTTGTGGAACAAGTTTTGTCACTGACTGCATCATACGATCTAACCGATGAAACGGCCCGATTGCTGGATAGCGTTGTCTCTTTTCAGTATAGTGATAAAGACCATCGATCGACAGCTGACTGAGCGCGATTGATTTCTACCTTACTTATTTATAATATCAATTGTTTATTTTATTGTATCGTTTTAAAGTATGTAAGTAGTCGCATTCTATTTGTTTTGTTTTTTATATCATTTATTTAAGTAACGAACTTAATCTATGTATGGCAAACCGGACAAATCTTTGTGATTTTTGGTTAGCTTATAATTTTCAAATATTGTAAAAATTTAATAAAAAATTAAAAAAAAAAACTGCCTTTTAAAATTAATTAGTTTTATTTATACTTTAGTAAGTAAGTTTTTGAAATAGTTCTCTAAAACAGTTCTTAAAAAAATGGTGTTCTGTAAAGTCGGTGCACGGACGATAATTTTACGAGATAACGTCATAAGAAAACATTGACCATAACAACGTATCATCGTTGCTATGGTTACCTTGTTAATAACATGACTCACGACGGGAACGTGAGCGATGACGTTACAATTTTTAGTGAGTGTCTGTGTTCATCGATTTATAAGAAGTTATCACGTCAAAAACTTACTCTTTTAAATGCTCATTCTAGTGATTCATATCAGATGTCTATGTTCACAGGTCCTTTTTTATATTTCGTACTTAATGACTACAACCTTCTATAAGTTGTTTCTAGATTATATGTAGTAAGGTCCAAGCAAGGATTTAGTCCACATAGATAGATAGATAGATAAATCAATTAATGCATCACACAAAGGCACATAAATAAACATAAATATCGTTAAAACTAATTAATTATTTAGAAAAAAAAACAAAAGCCACTAAATAAATGGAAAGAAAAAACAAGTAACTAAATGAAAACAAAGAAAAGCTAATGTAAAATATAGAATACGTGGTGAGCAGTGTGCCGCAGTGATGCAAATGGGCAATAGCTCAGTGTTGGGTTTGCTGAAAGAAGCAAGACACTGATTTTAAGCTATACCAATATTGTGTGACTTTACGGACGAACGAAATTGTCAATTTTGGTTAAAAGCAAGGTTTTATAGCACAAGTTAAGGGAAACATCCGAAATATAGAAAAGTTGAAAATTAAGGTAAATTTTGGTACTCACAAGTTTATGCAAAAATGTAAATTGACCCATATCTTTTTATAGTGTTGACTCAGGACCTTGATATTTATACACCCAATAGAGACTATAGACCTTAGTCTCTGGTATGAATTTCAACTTTCTAGGTCCATCCGTTCCTGAGAAAATCAGTGGTGACACACCGACAGACAAACAAGAAAGTGATTTTATAAGGGTTCCTTTGGGAACCCTAAAAAGAGACAAACAATTAAGCCGTAGAACTACGTAAATGCATGTATAACATAATGAATGTCATTTACTACAAACAGTACAATGATGCATATAAAAGTGAATTTAATTAGTAATTACACATAGAACAAAATAATCAAAAATCTAAATAAGTTTCCCTAGGTAGGCTTAAAAGTTACATACAAGTAATACGCATCTACCTTCGTTCTACTATGTTTCTACTATAAAATGCTTCATCGCGATGCTTTAATATTTTACACTCATCCAAATACCTCGGAGCGAATTATTCAAAAAAATTCATTTAATGTTGACATGAAACTGAATAAATTAATTTGCAAGGTATGAAGGCAATGCAAAAATTGGCTCACATCGCATCGTCGAGATTCCGATTCTGTTATTTTCCATGATTGGATTGTTAATTATTTTGGTCACTTTTTGCAATGGAATCATTGCTCATTAATAACCGGCCAAGTGCGAGTTGGACTCGCGCGTGAATAGTTCCGTACCAATATATTCTGTTTATAGTATTCGTTGTTATAGCGGCAACAGAAATACATCACCTATGAAAATGGCAACTGTCTAGCTATTACTGTTCATTAGATACAGCCTGGTGACAGACAGACGGATAGAGGAGGGTGCCGTTTTTACCTTTTGGGTACGGAACCTTAAGAAGTTATCTTAAAGCAAGAAACGCTATTGGTTGAAACGGCGCGGGCGATTCATACCGCGGTTCGAATGAACCCATTTAAAACTAGCTCTTAGGCGATTCACACCGCGGTGCGAATCGAGTAATGACTGTGAATAGGCAGCCTAAAAGGCAATTTTGTTATATTTTCTTAAATCTACACCTAGTCCCACTCTTGTGCAGTGAAGGAGCACCTGTGGACCCATCAGAGTGTGGCAAAGCCGTGGGTTTAATACCTCAGTTTAAAACGTTAAGTTGGCTATACTAAGCCCACATCTTTCTTACCCCAAACTCTAAGTTCAGTGTCTGAAAAGTGACTTAGAAAGCTTAGTGTCAAAAATACCGAAGGCTCATCAATAAATCTTCGATATAGGTCACCCGCCCACTGCTAGCTTTATACATTGTGTCAAAGTTTAACAGAACTTATCTTAAATGTCGATTGTTTTTGATAAAACTTGCTATATTCGCTTAGTTTCCAGGCAAAAAGCTTTCGCACTCAAACTTTTTAGGGTTATTATTTCAAAACCAAGTAGGTAAAGCTCTTTGATTAAGGTGACTTATGGCCAAAAATACAAATGTCCAACGGTTCAAAAATGTCCAAGTAGACTGTTAGTCCAACCATAAAATTTGTTCAACAATAGAAATGTCCAATGTGAAAAATGTCAAGTTTATTTTTATCGAATAGGCTCTGAAAGTACTGGACCGATTTTGATTAAATTTGGTACAAATGTTACATTGAATCCTTAGCAGTAACATAGGTTACTTTTTACCCGACTACGGCGAAGCCAAAAGAGAGGGTTATGTTTTTGACCCGTATGTATGTATATCTGTATGTATGTATGTATGTATGTTCATCTGTTCCCACGTAACTTTAAAACTACTTACTGTAATTTAACAAATGAGGTATCGTTATTATTCCGATATTCTCACAGGATCGAGCCTTATGCAGGTGAAACCGCGTACAAATGCTAGTCTACTCTTATATTATAAAAAAATCTTTTGAATTTTTAGTTTGTTTGTAATCTAAAAATGAAGAAACTATGAGGTAGGTATTCTAAGTTTACTAGAAGGTAAGTTACAAATCTAAAAATGAAGAAACTATGAGGTAGGTATTCTAAGTTTACTAGAAGGTAAGTTACAAATCTAAAAATGAAGAAACTATGAGGTAGGTATTCTAAGTTTACTAGAAGGTAAGTTACAAATCTAAAAATGAAGAAACTATGAGGTAGGTATTCTAAGTTTACTAGAAGGTAAGTTACAAATCTAAAAATGAAGAAACTATGAGGTAGGTATTCTAAGTTTACTAGAAGGTAAGTTACAAATCTAAAAATGAAGAAACTATGAGGTAGGTATTCTAAGTTTACTAGAAGGTAAGTTACAAATCTAAAAATGAAGAAACTATGAGGTAGGTATTCTAAGTTTACTAGAAGGTAAGTTACAAATCTAAAAATGAAGAAACTATGAGGTAGGTATTCTAAGTTTACTAGAAGGTAAGTTACAAGTCATCAAACGCAAGTTTTCTGGTTGTTAGAAACTATCTAGCGATTCTAACAAAACAGTTGTATAGGTAGGTACTAAATCATATTCAGCCAAGCCAATAAACTGAGATAAGTGGACTTATTTATTTAGTTTTTATAGTATCGTGGCTAAGTTTTGGCAGAGTGCCAAGGTTTGAAGAGTACTTGAGAGCAACGCGTTTACAGATCATCGGCCAAGCAAACTTAGGATATTTTTCAGTTTACTTTTCTTGAGACTCTGCATCAGTTATGCCAATAACCATTTCTGTGAGTGCCTGCATCGGTTCAGCAATTACCAAAAAAATAAACAAAACTATTGACGACCCAGTTGGCACAATGGTTACCATGCCGGACTGCCAAACATAGGGTTGCCGGTTCGATTCCCGCCTCAGACAAGTATTTATGTTTATATATTTGTCTGTGGTCTGGTTGTTTCTATGTATTGTAAGTATATTTTACAGAATTAAAGTATGTAAGGAGTATATCCATTGTCTAGCACCAAAAGTCTAGTTACTTAGCTTGGGGCTAGAATACGGTGTGTGAAATGTACTGCATATTTTTTAATGCCTTTTGTTCGTTTTTTTTTACGCAAAATAGGCTTGCATTTTACCGCATCTCACCTGATGAGAAGCGACGATGAGGTCGAAGATGTAGCATGCTCGCCTAGCAGGAGAACGGCATGCCTGGACAGTGGACAACGTGTTGGAATGCGACAAGACACTTGGCACCATGACCATAAGATTTAAGCTGGGGACACATTGCTTGCATTGACAGCCGCGACTAATAGGCATCTGTCTAATGTAAATATATGTAACTGTGCACACTATCGGACGTAAATCGCGGACGTGACCTTGGACCGCCCTTGAGCGTTTGGACGTCCTAGAGCGATCTGGCCCGCTGGATGTTTTTATCAGCTGAATGAATACGTCTACGGACGTTCACAGACGGTGTGCGTCCGCGCGTCAGAAGGACAGAAGTTTGCCTGTGCGTACAATAAAATCTACCAGAATCTAAGCCCTGTTCCAAAATAATTTTGAAAAACCAGTTTTCAGAATTGTCTAAAATACTTATTGATTTTTTTACGACTCTACTAAAATATATATTGGTTTTCTACTGAAAGTATTACTAAATTATCTGACTACTTAATCATCGTTCTCTTTGCCTCAAATCTACCAAAAAGTAGAAATCTACTAAAAGTGGTCACACTGCCGCCGGCTTTGCAAGTGCGTCCGAATTGCAGAGCACACGAAGCTGTCGCGGCTGTCGGACGCGTCCGATAATATGTTTTAAGATCATTCGAGTTCGAGTCTCGTCTCAGTGGCAATATATGAAGACGCATCTTTCCTTTTAAAATATTTAAGATCGTTTTAAAATTCCATCACCTTAAAAAAAGAATGTCCTGGCCCATTCCGGAAAAATACATAGTACATAACAGGTAGCATAGTATAGTTCCTGCAAAGTATTATAGTCCTGGAGCCCTTTCCGATAATCTGAATCTCCAGTGCCCAACAAACTTGACTCGTAAGTTCAACAAGACCATTCCAGGATAGTGACATAATCATAAAACGGGAAGTCCCTTGGGTACGTATGCTCTTTCACAATTACAGATTACGACTAGAGCAGTTACTGGTAGGTACCTATCTACTAAGTTTTGGGACAAATGAAATAGGTAAGTACCTCTGTAATTATGTTACACTAGCCTTGGCCTGCAACTTTGTCCGCGTAGAACACGAAAATGGTTGTAATAAGATTGGAATAAGAAATCACGTTGTCCCATACAAACTTTGCCCCTCTTTTTAACCCCTTTAGGGGTAGTTTTTCAGAAAATCCTTTCTTATCGAATGCCTACGTCACACAAAGAACACGCCCTCTAAATTTCAGGTCTTTACGATAAGCAGTTTAGGCTGTGCGTTGATCCGTCAGTCAGTCATTCAGGACAAAGAATTTTATATGTATAGATAGATTGTTAAAGCCTAGTTGCTTAGCTTGGAGCTAGATGGCGCTGTGTAAAGTGTTCTACAATATTTGGACGGCCTCTGTGGCGTGGTGGGCGAACACCCGTTTGCGATGTAGAAGGTTGCGGGTTCGATTCCCGCCTATATAGATTTACAAAGAAAAAATATAAGTATTCTATTTGTTATCTAGGCACCATAAAACAAGGCTAGTTGCTTAGCTTAAATATTTAAATCTACATAACTAATTAATTACAAAATATTGGTAAAAATAAATTACCCCCGCTTCCTAACCTGGTTGCAGTTACCCCACTATTCTGCAGTAATCTATACTTATATTATAAAGCTGAAGAGTTTGTTTGTTTGAACGCGCTAATCTCAGGAACTACTGGTTCGAATTGAAAAATTATTTTTGTGTTGGATAGTCCATTTATCGAGGAAGGCTATAGGCTACTTTTTATCCTGATATTCCCACGGGATCGGGAGTTACGCTGGTGAAACTGCCGAGCGCTGCTAGTAAGCTAATATTAGTTAACAAAGATTTCATGTTTTGATGTGGTTACAGCGCGGGAAAAGTTAATTGAAAAATAAAATCATTATCATACAAATACCTAACCGTCCATGACTCAAAAACTTCCAAATAAAAGGGGGCCTTCGAGGGACACGAGTGAAGGTAGAATAGGATAACGGCGGTGGAACTAAAACTATTCTATTATTAGATTGCAACAACCCGAGCTTCAAATTTAAAAAATAGAGGGTGAAGTTTTCCAGTTAAGTCATGGGGTGACGTTTTAAAAGGTCGAAACACTGATCTATACAATGTTCAACGAAGGGGTTCTAATACAAAAAGGGGTTGTTCTAGACGTCTAGCTGAGCTGAAGACGACACAGCTCAGAAGTACATTTATTAATAACTGCGCTCCGCGGTTTCACCCGCGTAAGTTCCGATCCCGTAGGAATAGCCTTCCTCGATAAATGGACTATCCAACACAAAAATAATTTTTCAATTCGAACCAATAGTTTCTGAGATTAGCGCGTTCAAACAAACAAACAAACTCTTCAGCTTTATAATATTAGTATAGATTTTTACAATATTCCTTGGACGACTACGACACATCAAACCGAGTCCCCATCCTCTCTCTCTCCCCGATACAAAACATTGTTTATTGTTTAAGTTTAATACATAGATAGAATCATGGCATAAATTAAATATAAGCTAACTTCTCGAATATTTCGTTCGTAGTTTTTGTATGACACAGCTGATTTTCAAGTAAAAATTACCTCATTTTATCGAAAAAAAAAGTTCGAGCTTCCAAAAGTCGTAGAACAAAAGTTGTTCGCCTAAACGCCTAGAACAACCCCCTTTCGTATTAAAACTCATTCGCTGAAACACATTGTATAGACTGACCAACTGACATAGCAAAGAATATAGCAAGATAGATAGATAGATAGATAGATAACTTTATTTGTACAACACAGGAAAAAACAGAACACTATATACACAAAGCGAAGTAACAGCTATAAAGCATAAGTTGCACAAATG
Organism: Idaea straminata; assembly: GCA_951213275.1. NCBI lineage: Eukaryota > Metazoa > Arthropoda > Insecta > Lepidoptera > Geometridae > Idaea > Idaea straminata. The sequence continues at coordinate 5,462,881 of OX577862.1, forward strand.
GGCGGCCTTATCGCTGAAAGCGATTTCTTCCAGGCAACCTTTGGATGGAAAAGAACTGATTCAGCTTTAATGGTAGGTTGTGAATTTCCTCAAGCAGGATACCAAACATAACCTGTAACAGGTGATAATATAAAGTATTTACATAAATATGGCTTTAAAATATCAAATTATACATACAATACATACCAATATATAATTATATACATAGATACAAAAAAAAAAACATATATACATACATAAATAATACAGGAATACATATGGATATTAGACAGTACTGAGGTAGTGATCAGTTACCATAGATTTGAAAATGGGTAGGGACTTAGCAGATCGGATGGGTTGAGGCAGGGAATTCCAGAGTATCACTGAGTGAAAAGAGAAGGATTTTTTGTAGAAAGTGGAGTTGAGGGAAGGAGCCTGAAGGAGAAGGGATTCTGTTGATCGGAGTTGTCGTGAATGGGCGTCACTCAGGAACTTGAAACGTTCTCTGAGGTAGTGAGGAGAGGAGGGAGTGAAAAGGATTTTGTAGAGGAAGCAAAGGATATGAACATTCCGGCGAAGGCGGATTGGCAACCACTTGAGCTTATGGCGAAATTCAGAGACATGGTCATATTTGCGAAGCCCAAATATGAACCGTATGCAGACATTTTGAAGTCGCTCAAGTTTGTCGAGTTGCTCTTCGGTCAGATCGAGGTAGCAGATGTCGGCATAGTCGAGGATAGGGAGCATGAGAGACTGAGCAAGGCTAACTTTAGTGGCAGTCGGGAGAAAGTTCCGAAGTCTACGGAGTGAGCCCGCTGCAGCAAATACCCTCCGACTGGTTTCAGTTATCTGCGGCTGCCAGCCCAGTTCCGCATCCATGATGACACCAAGATTTTTTACGGTTTTGGAAAAAGGGATATGATTTCCGTCGAACATCACGGGGTCAACCTCCTCCCAGTTAATTCTCGCCAACAGCCTAGAACTCCCCAAAACAATGACTTGGGACTTGGACGGATTTACCGCAATCCCAAAGGAATCGCTCCAACTACAAATTTTAGCCAAGTCACTATTTGTTATTGCAATGCCTTCATTTAACTGTTGCCACGGGGTTTGTGAGTATATTTGAAGATCAAGCTATAGATTTAATACCTCGTAGAAAACAAACGGGATAAGCCCGCGGGCGTGCTATTTGTATTACAAGCATTGACCCAGTTGGCACAATGGTCACCATGCCGGACTGCCAAACACAGGGTTGCGAGTTCGATTCCCGCCTCAGACAAGTATTTATGCTTAGATATTTGTCTGTGGTCTGGTTGTTTCTATGTATTATAAGCATGTATTTACAAAAGAAAAGTATATAAGTAGTATATCCGTTATCTAGCACCCATGGCACAAGGCTAGTTACTTAGCTTGGGGCTAGATGGCGATGAAAAAAAAACCATTATTCAATCCAGTAAAACACTGCCACAAATAGTATAGAATAGAATAGAATATAATTTATTGTTCAATCTGTGTACATAAAGAACTTACAAATAATATGGATCCAACAGATTACTCATTTCGAGCATATAATAATAAAAACATAGATGCTTAAAACTTAAAACACTCATTATACTAAATTAGTACAGGTACACACTAATAGGTAATCTATTATTTATCATCATTATCGAAAAATTCCGATAAGCTATAAAAAACCTTAGATATTAACAAGGATTTTAGTTTTTTATGGAAAATGACACCATTGAGTTCTTTCAAGTGCAACGGTAGGTGATTGTAAATTTTAATAGCTGTATAGTATGAACTCTTATAAAATAAACTGTTATTGACTTGAGGTATAAATATGTTAGTACCTGGATGACCGGTATTTTTTTTTTTTACTTAGTCTAACCTCAAAGCAAACACTCATTGACTTCGTGTTACTTAACAACGCCATCTGCTGGAATAACTTTATTGCTCACAAAAAATAGTATTAGTAGTTCGCCAATAGATGTCAGGAAGAGTTATATTTTTCAGATAAAAAAAAGTAAGTTTCGATAAAACACGAATAAAATGACATTTTCTAAAAATGATTCCTAGCTAAATCGCCCCCGAAACCCTCTATATACCAAATTTCATGAAAATCGGATACCAATTATATATATACAAGAATTGCTCATTTAAAGATATAAGATATTTGTGTTTATTTCGTTGACTTTGAGACCTGGATGAAATTATGCTAAAGAAATATTCTTTGTTGTTTTTCACGAACAGACAGATTTCTAAAATATAAATACAAGTTAGAGTTAAGAAATTTTCGTATAGGTAGGTAGTATAGGTACTATTGCAAAACATCAGCCTTAAATGCCTTAAAGCTAAAACAATCCATCACTTAAATTATCGGATTATGGTCAAATATGTCCGGATTTAATCCTCTACTTGTATTTAACGTCACGGTATGAACCGTACCAACAGTAAAGTGGAATTAGAGGTAGGAACCTAAGAACATTTCCATGTAAAAGTTGTAGGTTTATTTTTAGAATTGGTATTTTATTTATTTGGACATCCAACAGCTACAGCTTTTATACTTATAAAACATAGTTTTAGACGACCCAGTTGGCACAATGATCACCATGCCGGACTGCGAAACACAGGGTTACGGGTTCGATTCCCGCCTCGGACAAGTATCTATGCTTAGATATTTGTCTGTGGTCTGGTTGTTTCTATCTATACATATAAAATGCTTTGTCCTGAACTACTGACTGACTGACTGAGTGACGGATCAACGCACAGCCTAAACCGCTGATCGTAGAGGCCTGAAACTTGGTGGGTGTATTTTTTGTGTGACGTAGGCATCGGGTAAGAAAGAATTTCCCCAAATTCTACCCCTAAGGGGGTGAAAAAGGGGGGGAAAGTTTGTATGGGACAACGTGATTCCTTCGTCCAATCTACTTCAAATTTACGATGTCTACGCGGACGAAGTCGCGGGAAAAAGTTAGTGTATTATAAGTATATTTCAAAAGAAAAGTATACATGTAGTATATCCGTTGTCTAGCACCCATAACACAAGTCTAGTTACTTAGCTTGGGGCTAGATGGCAATGTGTTGAATGTCCTGCAATATTAATTTATTTATTTATAGTGACAATTATAGGATCTCACAGAATGCAAATTACAGGATCTCACGTGTACAAAATGAAGTAACTTAAACATTCAGGGTACAAACTAGAACTATAAACTTGAAGAAACTTAATAAACAAATAACTATCATAGTTACAATTGAAAATTGAACTGAGCTTAAGTAGGTAGGTACTATACTTTTTAATTATAAATCGATTTACATTTATAAATACTTCGCAATAAATGTATTGATTTCTTGATGATTTTAGCGGATCTCTGTCTTTAGTTCAAGTCAAACATAACTTACCTATTTATTCAAAACCTTTAGATAAAATGTGTTTTGCAACTTTTGCACTTTTACAGATGACAAAACGGCATTTATTCGTTTCTGGCTCGCAATTAGGTCAAAATACGTAGGTAATAGGTAAGATAAATAAGCGAACTTTATCTTTACTACGTCAAGCTCAAAAATACCTACCGCAAAAACATACTATGTGGAGGAGCCTGGATAAAAAAACATACTATGTGGAGGAGCCTGGATAAAAAAACATACTATGTGGAGGAGCCTGGATAAAAAAACATACTATTTGGAGAAGCCTGTATAAAAAACATACTGTGTGCAGGAGCCTGGACAAAAACATAGTATTATGTCGAGGAGCCTGGATAACAAAACATACTGTGTGCAGGACCCTGGATAAAAACATAGTACTATGTGGAGGAGCCTGGATAAAATACATACTGTGTGGAGAAGCCTGGATAAAAAAAACGTGGGGCCCTCGGGGACTGCCGCGGTAAAGCTATTGCATCGTGCGAGCTTCGTAGAGTCGCGAACGCTCGTGGCTACATGGTAGCGGAGTGGGGGGTGTTAGGTTTTATTTTCGTTACGGAATTTCTTGATTCGGTCGCCGCGCTCAAAGCCCGCGATTAAAGCTATGCAATAGCTTAAAACCTACTGTGTGGAGGAGCCTGGATAAAAAAAACGCCAAATTCAATTTCATCACTTTATTTCAATGTTGAATTGAATATTTTATGTCTATATAAACAATTTTAAAAATTATGGTCCTTATACTAGTTTCATATTTCTCGCAAATAACTTTGCTGTACGCACGCGACAATTATCAGTCGATTCGTAGATACGAATACTTAATCAAAAAAGGGTAAGGTTACCCGGGGCTATGCGACTAAAACCTAAAATAACTTCTTTTGTAAGTTTTTTCAATATATTGCCATGTAATGAGAATTTCACTGCCTTATTTGGATTGAGTTCGATTTGAAGAGGTCAGTTAACCTTAGCCCCGGGTCTCCTTATTACAATTTTATGTAATTACGTACCTTAAACATTTTTATACATTAAACTAAACGGCGTAAAAGCGAATACGTCGTTTTTTTTTACAAAATTGTGATATTATGTAACTTTGCATCGTATTTTCTGGAGTTTGGCTAGGTAAGAATAGGTTATAAATTCATGTCGCTCGGAAAATGCGACCCTACTAAAAAAAACAGTGATTTAAGTATAGTATTCAGTTACATAATCACATTTTTTTTTTACATTTTTTTTAATACGATGCAAAGCGAATAATTTTCACTCTAACATAAAGGTCTAAACTCACAACGGCAATAGTTAGAGAAATAAAATAACATTTTGTAAGTATACAACGGTTTCAGGGAAAAGAAACGTTTTTAAAGTCTTTTGTAGTCTTTTCGTGTGTTTTGTATAAAATAATTACTTATATTTTTTTTTTAAATGCTTCACACACTTTTTATCCGACTGCAAAGAAAGGGATGCTTTTCGCGCCTAACTTTGTATGTTAATTTTCAAAGAAAATTATCTGAAGCAACCCGAAAATTTTTATTCAATATTTTCGTCGAACAGGTTATCTAATTTTGGCCAAAATTATAGATATTCTTAAGTTTGGCCAAAACTTCGTTGAACTATTTCTCGTTTATTGGCCAAAACACTTGTTAAAGGTCATCTTATTAAGAAAAAATATCATTCCGAACAGACTACAAAAAATAATTATAATTTCAAAGAAAATAATCTGAAGCAACACGAACATTTTGATTCAATATTTTCGTCGAACAGGTTATCTAATTTTGGCCAAAATTATAGATATTCTTAAGTTTGGCCAAAATTTCGTTGAACTATTTCTCGTTTATTGGCCAAAACACTTGTTAAAGGTCATCTTATTAAGAAAATAATATCATTCCGAACAGACTACAAAAGATAATTAATTTGTTTAACATACATAACCTAGGTATAGTTACAATTTTTTTATTAGTTATAAGTTGTCTAACTAATTATTAAATATAGGTACTTATGTATTTATATACTTATTTATTTAAAATTTATGGCAGTGTCGCGTTCTGTGAGTGTACATTTTTTTGGCCGGAAAAATATTTATAATAAAAAAAATGGCCACCGACAGAACTAATTTATCTAAGTACGTTAATTGATCCATTAACTTAGTTTACTTGTTTAAATTTATTTAGACAAACATCGATTTTACAACTTGAAATGGAATGTATCACTTTGAATTTTTTTAAATATATTTACGCTTAGATTAGTACAAAAATATAACGATAAGAGTCTGTAGTACATAACTAGGTTTAATTGTTTTTAAATAAAATAGAAAAAAGGGAATAAATATTAATTTTCTGCTCTCAGAAAATAATAAAATTTATATTTTTTTAAGGGAAAATATGCAAAAATTCTTAAAAAATTAAGGTGACTGCATATTAAACAAAATGACGCGTCATTTCTGGAACGCAGTAAGTATAACCAAATTCCAAAACCACTATTAGAAATGGTTAGGATAAAAACTGGCAACTGAAAATGAGATTGCACAGGTTACGTGATTTGGCTACATCCTGCTTGACTGATAGGTTAAGATCGATTGGGTCAGACGTCAGAATCAAGGCAGAATTTTCGGAAGAAGATGACATGACTATCGAAGATGCCTTTGACGGACTGACCAAATTAAGCCCAGGATTAAGATAAAAAAGGGTGTACAGAAGACCTTTGTCTAGCAATGGGACAATGTGCCTTTACAAAATTCAAAACGAAAAATCATGATGATGTAATAAAGTACCCACAAAATCCTAACATTCTATATTTTCTGTAATAGTGAACATCAGTACACATTTTTTAATATTCTAGGCAATTTTATATTGATGTAAAAGTATTTTTAACAAGTAATTTTGACGTTAAAAATATTAGTTGTAGCAAACTATGATAATTAATTTCATTGGTTTCTGCATTCTTTTTTTAAAGATTTTACTTCTACTTCTGCCTTACCCCTTTTTATATTTATGTTTTTTTGTCTATGTAGTAGATTTTTTTTTTACAAGTTGCTATGAAAAACGCAGCGCAGCAAAATTACTAATGTAAAAACCCTTTAATGCCTCCACTAAACTATTCGCGAAGTTGAGGTTAAGTGAAGCAGTGAACAGTCGCTTCGTGCAACTTCGGGTAATTCTGCTATGCTACGGATGACTTCGAGAATCTTCGCGAATAGAATTGAAGGTTATTTTTAATATTATTAAAAACACGGAATAACGTTTAAAATATAGATTATCCATACGTTATTTTTTATTAATTCGTTGATATGCATAATGTTAAGACACCTTGTATATTTTCCTAATTATTAAATACAAAAAGGTTTTTTTTTCTTAAAGATTATCTAGTTTAATGTACATATTTACAAATGCAATACTTTAGGTTTTTTTTTCTAAAACTTAAAGACTTCGAAATTTTTGTCCGTTTTATATTTATAAAAATAAACAACACAAATTACAAACAGAAAAAAAAACAAAAGGAGTTAACAGAAATGTTTTTATTGACATTTAAGTTCCATCTTAATTTAAAAAAAATACAATGGCACTTTTAAATGTTTAATTATTTATAGCTGCCACGAAAAAATCGATAAAAAAAGCCAAAGTCCCACTATCCACCATTTGGGGATAGCACTTGGAGGATAGTGGGATAACCCTTTTTTTTATAAAAAAAAACCCTTTTTAGCATAGCTGCTTTTTAACAATCAAAAACTGCTATTATACTAAAAAAATTATAACTACTTGTAATAAAAAAAGTAAAAAAAAAAGTAAAAATACAAAAATCTTAAAATCATAGGAGTTAAAGGCTATATTTCACATTTAATATTAAACTAATTACTTAAGATTTATAACTACTTATACAACTTTATATATCAAGAGAACAATTTCTAACAGCGTTAGATATCAGTCAATTTTTCAAAATATTAGGCTTATATTGCTCATTGCAACTTTAAAATCGACACTAGCGCCTCTACAGACCAAATGTAAAACTAAAACAGACATTATCAAATTAAAAAAATTGAAAGATTTTAATAAATAATCGAATTTTAATATAAAAAGCTACCAAAAAGTGTATTTTTATTGATTAAATTAACTTGAAGTCGTTTTAAAGTTTTGATAATTGCCAGTAGAGGCGCCTCAATAAAAGTTGCCAACAAAAACTAATAAAAAAAAAACGTATACATCGCGTCCGCGAATATTAAATAGGCCATATCATAGGAAATACATATTAAAAATCTGGATACACGACTAGGCATGTATTACTAATACTAGGGCACGTGCAATACGTAAACACAGTATTGCAATCATATTTGCAACTTTGCAACCCTACATTTATAATCATCGGTTAGCTAATCAAGTCAAGTCATTTAAACCACACTTAAAAAATAATTATAAACCATCAATATCACAGACCGTTGATTTCTGTCACGGCTAACAAACGTATTCTGTGGATTTTGGACCGGTTTCTCTTAAAAAAAAAACGTTCTGAAACTGCACAATTTTTAAATTGTAAAATTATAAAACCAATAATAAGTTTAATTTCCTAAGTAGGTACTTAAAACGTAAAAACCGGTAATTTTCACGAAACCGGTCAAAAATTCACAAAATCTTTTAGGTGGGGTCTCGATATTACTTTAGATGTGTCCAATTCTACCGTCTCACATACAAATAAATACACAAGCAGACAAAGCTTTAAGGCATCTTCTTGCTTTAAGCACTAACACTGCACTAATCGGTTTAGATACATTGAACCGATCAAAAACTAAGACACGTTGATCCGGTTTAAAAATCGATCCGGAACGCACTTAACCGATTTAGATACACTTTACATACAACGAACATATCGAAAAACCGATTTTAATAGTGTATCAGTTGTAAAACCGATCTAAACACACCTATACACTATCCAACACGGTGATCACACTGAACTATCCGGTTAAAAAAACCGGTTTAAGTTTTTTTAACTGGCTACACTAGCCAAGCGTGTTGCTAGCACCACGACTCTTCGTGCGGTTGTCTTTCATCGTCTGAATCGCCGTACATGTCGGCTAATTTCCTGAATCGAGGCCCGAACGTTTGAAGGTAGTTGAATTTCAAATCACCATCGTCGGTACCTAAAGGAAAATATAAATTAATAATACAGCTACATAATTAACAAACACAAATACTAAATTACTTTCAAAACAATTAAAGCTTATTAAAGAGAAAAGTTTAAATTTTAATTAATAAAAGAATAGTTAATAAACACTATTATATCAATATCTTAGGGTTCTTAGTGGTAGATACCTCGACTTTCATTCTGAAGGTCGTGGGTTAGAATCCCGGCGGGCCGTGCACCAATGTATTTTTCTTAAGAAAAATATATGTGCGCTAATTGATATTGCTCTTACGGTGAAGGAACACATCGTGATGAAACCCGCGGCTTAGTTGGCTCCAGAAGTATTGACAAGTTCTCTCCTCTGGACATAGTCGACTAAGCTGAGAGGGTAGTAGATGTTAAGCAAGCCTACTCCATCTTCACGCAAAAAGGACCCAATCAAAAAGGGTCCAATGGCGGAAAACAGCCTGTATACAAGTAGGGTTCCGTACCCAAAGAGTAAAAACGCGACCAAAGAGTAAACTTCGCTGTTCGTTCGTCTGTCCGTCTGTCTGTCACCAGGCTTTATGTCATGAACCATGATAGTTAGAGAGTTGAAATTTACAGATGATGTATTTCTGTTGCCGTTATAACAACAAATACTAAAAAAAAGCCCGTTGTTGAGAAAATCGGTAGTGACACACGGACAGACGGACAAGAAAGTGATTTTATAAGTGTTCCTTTTTTACATTTTAAGGTAACCCTAAAAAAGTAACAATTTTGAGCATGATTTTAAGAGTTTAAGGTTATATTTAAGTACTATTTTTTTTTATTCAATATTTTTTTGTTATTTATACTCCCAAAAGGGAAGGCTAAAAACTTTTAACCTATACAGCCTCGTCTCTGACATACAATATTTTTTAGGGATTTTTGCATTTGTTTTTGCGTCGGGCGTTAAAAACTGAATATAATGGTACGGAACCCTTCATGCGCGAGTCCAACTCGCACTTGGCCGAGTTGCTATGGCATAAAATGTTATATATTTTTCTCAATACTCACAGCTAGCTAAAGAAGACAGAGAGCCGCTAGTATTGCCGTCTCCCTCATACGCGTAGTGTCTGACGTCATCGTAAGGGTTTATATCCGGATCCCGGTCCAAGACGGACTTTTTGTCGTCCAAGAATCCAGATAAATCTGGAGGCGGGCCTCCTATAAGTGGTGCTAGGGGAAGAAAATAAATTTGTTAAAATAGCTAAATCTCATACAATTTGTTGAAAGTCATTTTGTCTTTTATCACCGAAAAATCTGCTTATCTAATAGTATTGTTACTGTAATTAACCGTTCTTAATTTGTTTTGGCGGCATGGAAAAAGCATCCCCGAGGAGTGCATGGAAAGAGCGTCCCCGTAGTAACTAGTAACCATGCATAAGCATACGGCGCACCCTGGACTCGATTTTCCACGATTTCCTCCATATAAGTGAGTATTGAAGAGGAGTAACCAATAATTCCGCCAATGGCTGAAAACGGTTCTTCTCAGAACAAATAAAAAAACCTTATATAATTTTAAGCCATTGCCACGAAAGAAGAAGACCGTTCCTTATCATCGTAAGGTCTTTGTCGGGCGGCTTCTTTGTTTTTTAAGTATGAATCAATTCAACTAATTCAATTTCGAAAATTTGATTGAACCACCTTTAAAACTTCGCGTCGTCTTAAATTGTTTCTTAAGTAATGATTGAATTGTAACTTCTTCTTCTCATATAGTGGTGTAGCTCACGTATTGCTAAAGTTTTCAGATCGCCTTAATGCCTTTAACTTGACCTAACGACTGCTACTACAGGGTAGCAACCGGGACCAACGGCTTAATGTCCCCGAAGCACGGAGGGTCTTCCGAAAACACATTTTTGCCACACTGTTTATTGGTTACCCATCGAAGTAATGACCGCTCCAGGCGTCGCTAAACCTGCACGACCGTAACCGATCAGTGAGCGCCACTTCTATGACCCCCTCAAATTGTAAGTATGACTCACCGTTCCTCATCATCATAGGATCTGTATCGGGCGGCACTCCGTCATACATCTGTCTGAGCACGTGCAAGTCATAACCCGCGTCGCCTTCACCACCGCCTTCGTCTTCGTAAGCTATAATGTTCTCTCTGATGTCATCTAGTTCCTTCTCCGCCCATGCGTCGGCGCGGCGGCGGTGGACTACCACCGCTAGTAGAAGAACTGTTGGAGGAAAATATATATTAATCTCCGTCGAATGATGGCTTGTTCAGTTGCCAGAGTCATGATGGGTACATTGGACGAAGGGATCTTCTAGCAAGCTAGCCTTTAATTTCATTTACACATCAAGTAAGAGATAGCAGTTGAACGTTGGCTTGTGTTTCTACCTTTGTTTCTATTTCGATGGTCTTTTGTTTTTGTTTGGGAGGATTGGTCGAGCAGAAGTCCAAGTGGATCCTGGTGACTTTATCGGTTCAACGCTGCTAGTTGCATAATAATCTACAATGCCCAAGAGATAAGCCTCCTTGGGCGTCGATAAGTCTTGGAAGCTATCGATATACGCCCAGTTCTGTAAGATGCTGTATGGAAATTGGGAGGTCTAAGATCCTGAATAAAAACTAATGAGAATCACTTACTCCGTGAAAATCAACTCTTTTAGGATAAATAAAAAACTTACTGATCAATATAGCAATGCACACAAGTATGGCGACTAGAAAGTTGGTGTCGATGCCGAAGGTTACGGCTGTGAACATGCTCTTCTGGCAGCTAGGGTCTGCGTTGCGATGGACTGATGGCTCGCCAAGGTTGTACATCTAGAAAATAAATCATATCTTAGAATGTTTTTTAGTTTACTCCACAGTTTTTTTCCACGCTGCACTTTAAATATGACGCTACAAGATCTTCAACAGTACCAGGCTTGTTTTTAATTGAATATTACGTAGTTTACAAGAAATATGTGTAGGTGTTAGAAAAAGGTGCATCGTTGTGCAAGTTAAACACATCTTTAGCAAGTGGAACGAAAAGCCTTTCCTCCAGCTAAGCCAAAATAATAACTAAAAAACCTTGACAATTTAGAAAGTTAAAAACTATAGAAGCAAACACAACACGGAACACGTCACTTATGAATTCTTAATTTCAATGATTACAGCTAACTGTGTAATTTTGTGTTAGTATAATGCTTTTCACTTGATTAACAGTGGGTGTGACATTTTATTAAGTACATACCTAGAATTCATGACAATTTAAGTTTTTATATTTTACTAGGAACACCTCGAAGTTTTTTCCAAGAAAGTTCCGATCCCATGGGAATATCGGAACTAAAAACTTATATGTTATTTCAGGACCCAACTATACAATGTGTTTCAACGAAGGGGTTCTAATACGAAAGGGGGTTGTTCTAGACGTCTAGGCGAAAAACTTGAAAATCAGCTGTTTCATACAAAAACTTCGAACGAAATGTTCGAATTTCCAAAAGTCGTAGAACAAAATTTGTTCGCCTAGACGTCTAGAACAACCCCCTTTGTATTAGAACCCCTTCGCTGAAACACATTGTATACATACCAAGCTAAATAGTTTTTTTGTGTAAAAATAATATATATTGGCATTTATGATATAAATGGTTATTATTATTTTAGTGGGTGTGGTTTTACTGATAGGAATAGTTTGGGAGCTCGTTTTGCTCGCATCCGTGGGTTTGAGCCCTAGATTTTTTAATTAAATATATTTATTTGCCATAACAGATGACCCACACGTGACCCCTGGTAGGTGCTATGGGAGCAATTTTCTGGTGGCCAAAGTCGTATCGCCAAATGGATTTGTCCATGTTTCGATATAATAATAATAATAATAAATCATTTATTTCAGGCTACAAAGGCCCATAGATACATATACCTTATAGACTAACATACATATTTTATAATAATAATTGAATATGTTGAAGAGATATCTTAGAACTATGTTAGTAGCACTTCCATGACACTACACTTTCGTCTCAGTTTGTTCTTGTGGAATTTGTCCGCGGAAGCGACGGAACACCACGTCCTTCGGCCAGAAGCTTTCGTTCATAACGCGAGGCAGATAGCTGGTGCAGTCACAAAACGAGGACGGGTCGGTCCATTGATATCTTCCTACCTTCACTCGCTTCCCTCTAGGGCTCCCGTTTATTTGGAGATCTTTGAGTCACGAGCTTATAGGTATCTTCTAGGAAAACGTGCTTCATCTTAGACAGCATCATCACTTGGTGGTGTGTGAAATTGTGGTCAAACGATGACCATAATTATAAAAAAAAACTTGAGAGGTGTTAAGGGACACCCGGATGGAACGAAGTTCCTTTCGATTAATTAGTGAAGGAATTGTAATAAAATCAAAAAGTGTCGTTATAAATTTTGGTCTTATTTTTTTCCGTCTAGCCCCCTTTCGCATCGCGCGATAAGGAACTTCGTTCCAAAAAAACTTGAGACGTGTCAAGGGACACCCGGATGGAACGAAAAAAAAACGAAACGAAAATAACTGGCTTGCTTTCTATGAGAGAGAAAGACAGACAGAGAACGCCGCACTGCTTACAACTATAGCAAAAAGTGTCGTTACAACTTTTGGTCTTAATTTTTTCCGTCTAGCCTCCTTTCGCAACGCGCGTTAAGGGGGCTCCATATGCCAACGACCTCGGTACACAGTGTACTAAATAGTTACTACCGGCACCGGTCGCCTTCGTTGGTGAAAATTGTTGATTGTTACGAATTTGTTTTGTTTTTCACAAAAGTGTTAAGATGGAATCGTAGGTAGGTGAGATTTTGGTGTGACTTCGAGCCAAAAATTCCCTATAGTTTTCAAGCTATCCTAAAAATTAAAATTAAAACTAGTCTAGCTTTGAAATGACAAGGAATTTTCGTCTTAAATTACCCCAATATGCCGGTAAAGATCTCACCTACGATTCTATCTCAGCACTTTTGAGAAAAACAAAGCACATTCGTTACAATCAACAATGTTAGTTGCAAGCGACTGGTATTTCAGGCGCGTTGCGTTTGGCTGCATAAGCAGCCTTAAGGAACTTCGTTTCAAAACTAAAAAAACTAGTGGGTGTGGTTAAACAAGTAGGTTTGGATAATAGTGGTAATCTTATAATATAAAAATGAATCGCAAAATGTGTTGGTAAGCGCATAACTCAACAACGCCTGGACCAATTTGGCCAATTCTTTTTTTGGTCTGTTTGTTATTATCAGGAGAAGGTTCTTATGTAATAAAAAATTAAGAAAGTTGCGCAGAAAATTATTACGCGGGTGAAACCGCGGGGCGCAGCTAGTCTATATATATAAAAGGGAAAATCACTGACTTACTCACTCACTCATCACGAAATCTCAGAAACTACAAGTGCTAGGAGTCTCAAATTTTGCATGGGGGTTCCTTTTATGACGTAGGTGCTCACTAAGGCAGGATTTTGCGAAATTCAACCCCTAAGGGGGGCAAATGGGGGGGGGTGGAAGTTTGTTGTAATATAAATAAGTTACTTACATAATCGTTATAGGTGAAGTTACTAATGCAGCCAACAAAGTTTTGGTTCGTGGGTACGTGCCGCCAGCCGAATGTCCGTGCTAGATTCTGTAGGTCTATACTAGCACCGCCTAATTGGAGAGGTCCATTTACTGTAAAAAATTGAAATATTTAGTATTTTTGTATTTAACAAATAAAGGTTTAAGATACGATTTAACTTTTAGATCTATTAGATTAGGGCCATAGTGCATTGCGTTATGTTTAGGAACAGATGATGCTCATGGCTTCCGATTTTCATGAAATGTTGGTTTACCTATGTTCATAGAAAATTCAGCTTTTCAATAGGTTAATTCGCTTCAGTGCTATGTTGGCACGTGAAGGTCGTGGGTTGAAATCCAAGCAAGCCGTGCACCAACAGTTTTTTTGAAAACTATTTCCGCAATTAGACACTTTTTATTGGGTCCTTTTTGCGTGAGGATGGGGTAGGCTTGCCCAGCGCCTACTACCCTCGCAGTTTAGTCGACCGTGTCCAGAGAAAAGAATTTGTATTGACAAATTCTTTTCTCTGGACACGGTCGACTCGCGGCTCAGTTGGCTCCAGAAGTATTGACTTCTGGAGCCAACTGAGCCGCGGGTTTCATCACGATGTTTTCGTTCACCGTAAGAGCAATGTCAATTAGCGCACATAAATTTTTCTTAAGAAAAACATATCGGTGCACGGCCGGCCGGGATTCGAACCCACGACCGTCAAATGAAAGTCAAGGTATCTACCACTAAGCCAACACTGCTTCGATCTTAATAAAATTTAAATTAGCGATTATCGGTTTTCCCGGCTTTGGGGGTACGATAATCGTGAGATAGTTCTTGATAGTCCGTTAAGAGTAGGAGATAAATAATAAATAAATAAATTTTGCAGGACATACTACACATCGCCATCTAGCCCCAAGCTAAGTAACTAGACTTGTGTTATGGGTGCTAGGCAACGGATATACTACTATTCCCGTTTCTTTTGTAAATATATACTTATAATATATAAAAACAACCAGACCACAGACAAGTATCTAGGTATAAACACTTGTCTGAGGCGGGAATCGAACCCGCAACCCTGTGTTTGGCAGTCCGGCATGGTGACCATTATGCCAACTGAATCGTCAATTAGCGATTACCAATTAATTAATTAAAAATTGGCACTTATCGCCTCCCCTAGTCTAGGGGGCACGATAATCCGTTAAGAGTAGGAGATTCATTGGGGGAGCCGTTCACTTCATCATCATCATCATCATATCAGCCACAGGACGTCCACTGCTGAACATAGGCCTCCCCCAAACATTTCCAGAGCGATCGGTCGCATGCTCTCTGCGTCCAACGACTTCCCGCGACCTTAATTAAGTCGGCCGTCCATCTAGTCGGAGGCCGTCCCGCGCTGCGCTTTCCAGTACGTGGCCGTTCACTTACCATTCAATATCTCTCTAGGTCCAGTAGGCGCCGCTAAGCTCATACAAGTCGACAGCTTACACCTATCCACGAACATTTCAATGCTGCTTCTCATTAGGACTATCTCTATGAGATGGGGCTTCCCGTCGGCCACTTGGACGACGCTGTTGTTGAGCCGAGTGGTTCCGGACCCGTAATTTACTAGTAGTACGGGGAACCCTTCGACTAGTTCGAGAGACATGAAATCTGTGGACAAATGAGGTTGAATTAGAGATTTTAAACAAAAAAATTAAGGTAAATTTTGGTACTTACAAGTTTTCGCGACATGTAAATTTACTCATAATAATATCTTTTTATCGTGTTGACTCATGACCTTGATATGCCTAATAGGGACTATAAACCTCAGTATCCGGTATGAATTTCAACTTGTTAGGTGCACCCGTTCCTGAGAAAATCGGTGGTGACACATGGACAGACGGACAAGAGAGTGATCTTATAAGGGTTCCTTTTTTGTACCTTTTGAGGTCCGCAACCCTAAATAAAGAAGTCGAAATGGTAAAGAATATACCTTTTTTTTTATAGTTCAAACTTGTGTGGTTCAGAGGAAAATGCTGGTTTTTTTTTAGATATAAGTTACAAATAAAATAAATAAATATTGCAAGACATTCCACACATCGCCATCTAGCCCCAAGCTAAGTAACTAGACTTGTGTTATGGGTGCTAGACAACGGATATACTACTTATATACTTTTCTTTTGTAAATATATTCTTATAATACATAGAAACAACCAGACCACAGACAAATATCCAAGCATAAATACTTGTCCGAGGCGGGAATTGAACCCGCAACCCTGTGTTTGACAGTCCGGCATGGTGACCATTGTGCCAACTGGGTCGTCCATATAATCGATACAACCACGGTTAAGATAAAATTGAGTCCTACTACAAAATTAACCATGCTCTTCAAGCCCAGCGGATTGTTAATTCTCGGTCTATGGGCCTGCCGTTTCCAAGACAAAATACTAAAAACAAAACGAAAGTGGATCTAAATATGTGGGAGCTAGTATAGTTGCACCCCGCAATTTTACCCCGTAATTCCAACACCTTTGGGAATATCGAAAAAAAAAAATGTAGCCAACGTTACTGCCAAAGATATAAAAAACACAAGATTGTTTTAAAATATTAGCATAAAAATATTACTTGCTTCCTTTTTTTGATAATGTTAAGTGTATGTTAACAGTTCTGTTCCAAACTGTTTCCTGTGTTATTAACTACGAGTATTTTCCTGTATTATTATGTTAATAAGTATACCAACTTAATTAGCATAATTAATTCAATCAATAAGGTACAGAAGGACCCTGCAATTGAATGCAGGTCTCTTAAAAGCCTAGAACTTGTTAATAGAACAATTTAATTGCCTAAGCTATAAGGAAGGCATAATGAAGTAACAATCGCTGTTAAGAAGTATCTAATACTCCATTTCGAATAAAAAACAAATGCATAAACTTAGGTTTCTTTTTTCAAAAACAAAAACAACTTTTGTTCAACTAGGAAATTCCACACATCGCCATTTAGCCCTAAGCTAGGTAACTAGACTTGTGTTGTGGGTGCTAGACAACGGATATACTAATTATATATTACATAGTATAAAACAAAGTCACTTTCCGCTGTCTGTCCTGAGTGTCCCTGTGTATGCGGTTTTAAATAGAGTGAATTAAGAGGAAGGTTTATATGTATAACTAGCTGCGCCCCGCGGTTTCACCCGCGTAAATCCCGATTCCGTGGGAATATCGGGATAAAAAGTAGCTTATATGTTAATCCAGGCCTCAAGCTATCTACATACCGAATTTCATTACAATCGGTTCAGTAGTTTTAGCGTCAAGGAGTAACAAACATACACACACACACACACAAACTATCATTTTTATAATATTAGTAGGATACCTACATGCATAATATAGCCGTGCGAAGCCGGAGCGGGACGCTAGTATACTTATAATACATAGAAACAACCAGACCACAGACAAATATCCATGCATACATAATTGTCTGAGGCGGGAATCGAACGCGGAACACTGTGTTTGGCAGTCCGGTATGGTGATCATTGTGCCAACCCTGTCGTCAGATATTGACTCGTGCGATCGCTTTACAGTAACATTTAGTTTTCACCCTTAATATTCAATAGAAAACATAACTTTATTACATCATAGAGTAACATATTCATAATATATTAGGCAAGTACTTTACCTATCACGCGATGTTTCATAAAATCATAAATCATAGGCTCGTACGGTTGTCAGTCATTAGTTGATCATTAAAAAATCATTACGACCTTACTGTTCAACGAGATGGTGGGAATATGGTAAAGGTGATTCCATATTTGAAAGTTTTAATTTTTAAAGTTGGAATGTTGAATTTCTATTTTTCAGTTAGAAAATATTTGAGAGTGCTGCTGCCTGCCATTTGCACAAAAATCTTTAAACTTATTACCCGACTTAGCCGAAAGGGAGGGTTATTTTAAACTCGCTGTGCCTCGCGGTGTTACTCGCGTTAGTCTCGATTCCGTAAAACATCAGCCCCCTGATTCACAAACCGTCGGAAGGCAACCGAAACGAAAAATAAATTGGCAGCTCTTTCACTCTCGCTGCTTTTGACGTGATGCCATCCTTGTCTTTTCAGTTTTATTCGTTTCGGTAGCCTTCCGATGATTTGTGAATTAGTCAGCTGGTTAATAGAAACATTTACGTAGCTGCAGTTTTTCGTTGATAATTCAATTTCTTCGGTCAATTTTGACGTAAAATAAAGCGGACCAGCTTTCGTCCCCAAGGGTCCTTTGCTAGCGGATGCCTACGAAAAGACTACACAAATAACTATTATAGCTATTTGTGTGTTAAATAGCCCGATCCGTTGGCTTGAGGCAGAACTCAGAATTGTATATTTAACGAGCTCCTGCCCACGGCCCGCCACACTACTGTGGTGTGTGGATGGAATTTCGAAAAAAAAAATACTAAATCAAAATCGGTTCATCCGTTCGAGAGCTACGATGCCACAGACAGACACACACACCCACGCACACATACACACAAACACACACACGCACGCAGACACATCAAACTTATAACAATAATAAAATAATAATAAATAGCTTTATTTTCAGACGTATCCATAATAACATACAAAGAAATAAGTATAAAAAAGTATAAAAATTAAATAGGATAGAAAATTTATCAATTTCGTCAATACACCACAGTTTACATATAAGTACGCAGGAATGTCAGCTGACAATTTGCAATTTGATAATAACACCCCGTCGTTTTTGCGTCGGGGGTTAAAAATAATACAAATACCAATAAACATTTTTTCAAGTGGGAATTGAACCCACAACCTGCTTCGTCACAGAGATCGTTAATGTCGGTAGAACGTGTATTATCAGATCGCAAATTTAATAAATTCAAACAGAAACAAACATAATTTTTCCAATGTTTTCTATAGAGAGCGTCCATTAATCTAACCGTGACAGCTGTGATGTGGCCACACCCTTACAAGGCCTGTTCTCACGAAACTAAAACATTTCTTCAGCAATAAGTAGGTGTACTATTGTGATTTACGCAAGGAAGTCATTATTCAACCTCTATTCAGCTTATATAGCGCGAAACCGTGACATATTCATCGTAGGTTAACATCAGAATTAACGTAAATTATACTTTAATGAGTACAATTTAAAGTATAGTATTGTGTAGTCCTTTAATACACTCTTTCATAAGTCAAAATTCAAAATTACAACTTAACAAATAAATAAAATAAATAAATACTGCAGGACGTTCCACACATCGCCATCTAGCCCCAAGCTAAGTAACTAGACTTGTATTATGGGTGCTAGACAACGGATATACTACTTATATACTTTTTTTTTTGTAAATATATACATATAATACATATAAACAACCAGACCACAGACAAATATCTAAGCATAAATACTTTGTCTGAGGCGGGAATCGAACCCGCAACCCTGTGTTTGGCAGTCCGGCATGGTGACCATTGTGCCAACTGGGTCGTCAAATCTACCGAAAAAAAGTATTTAAGACGTTTAAGGTGAAAAAAACCGGCCGCTCTCTTCATACAAACGTAGTCGACTGTTTCCTCCCTGGATAATGACACTAGCACAAATATTTTTGTGACAATAAACCTATAATTTTCATGACTATGCCCTTGTGTTTTTTGTTTTTTTTTTTCATTTTCTAATTATCATAGAAATTAAGATTTAAAAACAAAAAAAACATAGGGGCATGGTCATGACAGTTATAAGCTTTATGCTGCAAAAATATTTGCTCTACTGTCATTATCTAGGGAGAAAACTTTCGACTATGTTTGTATGGAGAGAGCCCCCGGTACCCTTTCCTCTTAATTTAAAGTAATTTAGGAGCATAACTAGGCTTCTAAGAAGTTGAAAATGTAGTTCTTTGCAAATAGTCCACAAGAAAATAATACATTTCGATCTCTAATTAGTTAATTAAACGCATTTTATTTTGCATATTTTTTTGTCTGATTTAATATATTTTGACATTACGTAGACGCTGGCGCCAACGTTCAACAGAAATGTTAGTGGGACTGGTTTGTGGTTTTAATCAGTCGTAAAATGAAGGTTTAACAACGTCAGGGTAACATTAATATTAAGGGTGAAAACAGACTGCCAGACTTACTGTCGGTCGATAGCTACATAGTTAAAAAAGAAAACATTTATTTGGACAGGCAGACGACACAAGACAATCGGAAAAGTAATAAGAAATTACATAAAAACACAAAAGTATAAAATAAAAAAAGAGCGTTGTTAATAATAATTATTGTATGAACTATGACATGGTCATTCGGCGCCGTCTTGATTTTTTAAGACAAAAAAATATATATATCTAAACAAGAAATATTACATATTGGAAGAAATATTGCAAATATATTTAAGTACTCATCTATACTAATCTTTTATAGCTGAAGAGTTTGTTTGTTTGAACGCGCTAATCTCAGGAACTACTGGTTCGAATAGAAAAATTATTTTGTGTTCAGTAATTCATTTGTCGATGAAGGCTATAGGCTATTTTATATTTGGATATTCCCAAGGGATCGGGAGTTACGCGGGTGAAATTGCGGAGCGCATACTTATATATGTGTAAATGTAGGTACGAGGGTGGGTCAACAAGTCCGTGACTTTTTGAACTTCTGACCTCTTTATTGAAAAAGCAACACTGCTACTGTCAACAGGCATCTGTCAGTTGACTTCTGTCAAAATTTGAACTTGCTGCGTCAGTTAGTTTGTGTTTCGCAGCTATTTTTATCAGACTACCCAGTGATCTGAGAAGAAAATGGAAAAAAGTGAATTTCGTGTGCTTATTAAGCATTATTTTTTGCGAAAAAAAACCATTACCGAGACCAAGGCTAAGCTTGATAAATACTATGGGAACTCTGCACCATCGATTTCAATGGTAAAAAAGTGGTTTACTGAATTTCGTTGTGGCCGTACAAGCACTGAAGATGCCGAACGTCCTGGACGCCCAGTTGAGGTCTCTACACCCGAAACAATCGAAAAAATTCACGATATGGTTTTGGCCGACCGAAGATTGAAAGTGCGAGAGATTGTGGAAGCCGTAGGGATCTCGCATGGCTCAGTGGTTTCAATTTTGAATGATCACTTGGGCATGAGAAAGCTTTCCGCAAGATGGGTGCCGCGTTTGCTCACAGTCGACCACAAACGCAATCGTGTAACAACTTCACAGGAGGGTTTGGCGTTGTTTAACCGCAATATGAAGGAGTTTTTTCGCCGTTTTGTAACCGTGGACGAAACATGGATCCACCACAACACACCAGAGACCAAACAACAGTCAAAACAGTGGGTTTCTAGGGGTGAATCGGCGCCAAAGAAGGCCAAGGTGGGTTTGTCAGCCAATAAAGTCATGGCGACTGTTTTTTGGGATGCACGCGGGATAATCCACATTGACTACCTTCAAAAGGGAAGAACAATCAATGGGGAATATTATGCCAACTTATTAGACCGATTTAATGACGATTTGAAGAAAAACCGACCTCATTTGGCCAAGAAAAAAGTTCTTTTCCACCAAGACAATGCAAGGGTGCACACATGTGCAGTTGCCATGGCAAAAATCCATGAATTGGGCTATGAATTGCTCCCTCATCCACCCTATTCTCCAGATTTGGCTCCGAGTGACTACTTCTTGTTCCCAAACCTGAAGAAATGGCTTGGTGGAAAAAGATTTGACTCTAATGATGAAATCATCTCACAAACAAAGACCTATTTTGAGGACCTCGACAAATCTTATTTTTTGGAAGGGATAAAAAAATTGGAGAAGCGTTGGACAAAGTG
Organism: Idaea straminata; assembly: GCA_951213275.1. Classification (NCBI taxonomy): domain Eukaryota; kingdom Metazoa; phylum Arthropoda; class Insecta; order Lepidoptera; family Geometridae; genus Idaea; species Idaea straminata. The sequence continues at coordinate 5,484,658 of OX577862.1, forward strand.
TATAGAGCTCAAGGGAGACTACGTTGAAAAATAAAATGATTTTTTTATCAAAAAATCTGTGTTTTATTCCAAAAGTCACGGATTTATTGACCAGCCCTCGTACTAACTAACCGGAGATCCAAATAAGTTGAATTAAAAACATCTGTTAAAAATTATAACATATAATAAGACTAGCTGCGCCCCGCGATTTCACCCGCGTAAGTCCCGAACACAGCGCCATCTATTGGGTGTATTTGCAACCTAGATGTCAAACAATATTAAAGAATTTAATCGATGAATCAATGTACACCGCCATCTATGAGAACTTCATAAAACTAAACAGTAAATAAAGACTTGCTTAAGAAACCATTAATTGATACATTTTATTCGTTTATATTCACGACATAAGCGAATAATTGAGATGATAACTATCCTATCCAGTAAGTTAGACCAAAATACGGGTACATGTTAAATTTGATTGAAATCGGTTCAGTAGTTTTGGAGTTTATTGGCAACATATATCGTGACACAAGATTTTTATGTTTACAGACGTTACATCCTTATTTGGCATTTGCAAGATTCGTCTTTAAAATAGTTAGAATAGCAATTCTGACCTATTTTAAAGACATTTATTGCCTACATTAAAGCAAATTCATGTCTCAATAAATGCGAACTGTCATGTCGGCAAGTTATTGGCCGATATAAAGTCTGGCATCTGTTTTCACCTTAAGATTAATATTAAATGCTAGACCTTCATTAAACTAGAGTGAAATTGAATGTGTGTAATGACTGCGGTACAACGAAACTGTTCTCAGTTATTGGTCAACTTAAATTATTAATTTGGTTATGATTGAATCGTTAAAATGAACCTTGGAATCTCTTATTCAGGTGCGAATTAATAACAATATCATATTAAAGCAGGCAATTCAAGTGGTAACGATAAAATATGGAATATGTTGGAAATGGCACCTAAAAGGTTAACGATAACTATCCATCCCTTTATCATCCTAGTTCAGGCAAATGTGTTTTTATCGCGGGCTTTGATCGCGGTGACCGAATCAAGAAATTCCGTAACGAAAATAAAACCTAACACACCCCCCACTCCGCCTACCATGTAGCTTGGCCGAGCGTTCGCTTAACGTGTATGTATATGGTACGACTGTAAGAAGCTCGCAGGATGCAATAGCTTTACCGCGGCAGTCCCCGAGTGCCATACTTTTTTTTTGTATTTTTAGTTCATAGTTTACATTGTAAAACTGTTTTGAATATTTTTATTAATATTTATTGTTGTAAAATAAATCTACGATTATATATTGTCTATTGATTACAAGACAGGCTATGCAAAGGCTCTACCTGAAGTACAATTTGGTGGAAAAAATACAAAACTTTCATGAAGTGAGCCTATAAAGATGAGATTTCACCTGTTTTTGTGCGACAATTCAAATTAGTTGATAAAATATTTAATTTACATTTAATTAAGGCTTTTTCGAAAAAAGAAAACGACGGTAAGAGTAAGTAAGGTTTATAATAAACATCTGCGTCTCTTATTTACTGAAAACCTGTCAATAAGTCATTTTATTTAGAAAGCAGGCGTTAAACATTCCTCTTCCTCAATGCTTTTCGAATAAAACGTAATATTATCGTGATTTTCACTAAACAATAAAAAGTTTTTCCGAAAAATTATCAAATTTTATAAATCATTTGAAGTTAAATCCTTAAGGCAACTTATCTTAACCTCAGAAAAACTACTATTTCTTATTCCTGAGTATAAAAATTTAGCTCCCCTATACTTGACACAAATTAGGTTTAAAACTCGAGTACTTGAGTCGATTGGCTGTTTGGCACCACAATGGACGCGTTTGCGATGTTGGCACAAATAGTTACACTCAATAACCGACTATAAGCACTACAGGAAAGAGTCCAAATTCAAGTGAAGGAAAATGTTTTCGGAAAGTTGTTTTAGGCTTAACGTAATACCTAAGTTTGTTTACGGTTATTAGATGTTGTTTGATTATAAACGGATTTAGGCGTTTAGGCTTTTAAGCCAGCTTGTAAGTAATCTTTTAGTAGGACCTAACGTTTTTAAAGGTTTTTTCTACTTTATATACAAAACTAGCAGCGCTCCGCAGTTTCACCCGCGTAACTCCCGATCCCGTGGGAATATCAGGATAAAAATTAGCCTATAGCCTTCCTCGATAAATGGACTATCCAACACAAAAATAATTTTTCAATTCGAACCAGTAGTTCCTGAGATTAGCGCGTTCAAACAAACAAACTCTTCAGCTTTATAATATAAGTATAGATTTTCGATCATGGAGGCTGTCTCAGACTACATTATGTAGAGGCTATTTCTTGTATTTTAGCTGTCATAGTTGCAATTCGTAGAATTTCTTTGCAATGCTCATCTGTGAGACGAGAAGCATATTATTTATTTTTTCTACAACTGAAAAAGACAGTTGACAATTGAAAAAGTTTGTTCGCATAAATAAGGACTACCAAAAATTGTAATGAACTGCTGAGCAAACCTTTTTCAATTCGTCAAAATCAGATCTGGATGTCCACATATGGATCTGGATCCACACTGTAACGTCGATCGCGGTTCGTTCATGCATTTATTTTGATATTTATAACATACTAGCTGCGCCCAGCGGTTTCACGCGCATAAGTCCCGATCCCGTGGTAATATCAAAATAAGAAGTAGCCTTCCTCGATAAATGGACTATCCAACACAAAAATAGTTTTCCAATTCGAACCAGTAGTTCCTGAGATTAACGCGTTCAAACAAACAAACAAACTCTTTAGCTTTATAATATTTGTATAGATTTACAAAACATTCACGGGCCGCGTGTTGCTGACCTTCGACCTAAATGTGAAATCGTCCAAAAAAAACGTACCTTCTAACTCTGCCAAATCTTTGCTAAAATCTTGATAAACTTTGATAAACTCAAAAACTACTGAACAGATTTCCATGTTGTTTTCACCAATCGAATCGGGAATGATTAATAAGGAAGGTTTATTTGTATTGATTGAGTTTTATGTAAGTTACTGAAGATTTTAGAAAAAATTACGTCAACGTACTTTAAAAAACTCAAAACGGATTTTCCTCTGCTACCTATGCGAAGTAGGGGCGGGTCTTTAAAAATATATTGATACCACACTTATTTCTTATTGGTTGGTTCTTGCTTAAAAGTAATACTCAAATTGCTTTTGGCATGTTTGTTAATTTCAATTTTACACGCGTGTACATACTTGCCTAGAAGTTCCGGTGTCTAAAATTACCTATATTTCAAACCTTACCTTGTATATCCAGGAGAGGATTATGTTTCAAAGGCCCCACATAGAAGATGAGGCTGTTTCTAGTGTGTGACGTCACGGTCAAGGTCACGTGACCCTCGTGGCAGGCAGGCGGGGAGGGGTACATCGCCCAACCGTCGCCATGGAAACCGATCGAGGTCTGCTCGCAGTGCGGCCCGGATAGGCCCTCGGGGCATTCACATTTATCCGCGAATGGTGTACCTGGAGGATTAAAGTAGTTTTAGAAATGGGTAACTATTAATTGCTTAGGTCGTTTTCTTAATTAAATATAATTAGATATACATTTTCGGGGTGTGTGCAACCGTACTAACTACAGGAACTAATTTTGCCATCTCTATTCTATCGTTATACAACCAGGCAAAATGCGACATTGATTCATGGTAGAAATATCAGACTACGCATTTTGTTTTGTCATTCCTTATACAGTAGGGGGGGAATGGAATCTTTTGTAAATCTCTTGCAAATCAAAATGGAATTTCTTGCGTCTGTCTTTTCTAACGTACTTACAATTTGGAGGTTTTTCAGTGACGAGGGAATTGGTATTTAGGAAAGCTTGCTGCATCTTAGAGCACATTGTCACCTTCCATCAGGCAAGAAAAAAAACGCAGTACGAATATAGCCTCCGTTGTGAAAGACAGATGTCTTATTTTTATTGACCTATTGAACGCACCATCCAATTTGGGTCCCAACGGACAAGTCGCTGACGTAGTCACAATATACCGATGGGTTTTAAGTGGATAAATTACTGACTACCTTCCATCCCCAGGCCGGTAGAAGCCTGACATACCAAAACCCTTCAGAGTGGTGGGCATACCACACGTGTATCGTATGACGTTTTTTTATCACCGTTGCGAGTAAAAGAAAACACTTGTTAAAATAGTAAGAAGTTAACAAATAAGAATTTGTCAAAAAATATTGCCTAAAAAATAGCACAAATACTTTGTTAACTTTTTATTATTTCAAGTCTTTTCTTTTATTCGCAACTGTAGATTATTAATTATTGCATCTCAGCTTTTTAACGCGCTCGCGTTCCGCTTGTCGTCATAAAAAAGGTGTTAATCAACATACCTCCATTTAAACACACAAGTGGTTCCACTACATCGCAAGTGCACTCCGATTCAACCCTCGCAGAAACCCCGACGAAACTCGTAGTGTTCGTGTATACGGAAAGAGGTACATTGTTCTTCATAAGGACGTTCCTACAGGAATCTTCGCATTGCTCCTTCTCTATTAGACACTCGTCGATCTTGACCATGTAGATTTTGGCTTGGAGGTCTTCTTCGAGCTGTGGAAAAAGAATTGTGTCATTATTTAATTAACAAGACGAGATACACCATTGCATAAATCTACATTTACACTAATATAATTGAGAAGAAAGATGTTTTTTGTACCGAATAGGCTCTGAAACTACTGGACCGATTTTAATGAAACTTGGTATGAGGATACATTGATTCATTAGGAGTAACATAGGCTACTTATATCATGATATTCCCACGGGATAGGGAGTTACGCGGATGAAACCGCGGAGCGCAGCTAGTATTGTTAATAACTAGCAGTACTCCGCAGTTTTACCCGATATCAAAATGAAAAGTAGCCTGTGGAAAATGTCTTCTAGTGATTTAAAAATAGCTTAAAAAAACTGTTTTTAAAATTCCTATTTGCAATAATTATAAATAGGTACTCAATGAAAGTTTTATTCAATACTAGCTGCGCCCCGCTGTGTCACCGGCATAATAATTTACTACGCAGTTTTCTTAATTTTTTCTTACATAAGATTCTTCTCCAATGACACAACAAAAAAATTGCAAAATCGGTTCAGCTGTTCTCGAGATTTGCGCTTAGCAACACATTCAGCGATTCGTTTTTATATTATAGATGGCCAACAAAAATTGTCCAGTTGAATTTTTTATCGGGACTACGAAATATTTGCCCAATTTCAATATCGTACTTTATGATTTAATGAAATAAAAATTCAGAAAACCACTGATTGAAAAATATTTTATTCACGCTGATCAAAATGAATATCAAATATAATAAATAGTTGGATTAAAGGTTAAAGTTACTATTTGCGGTTTACAGTTAAACATTCATTTGAAATTTTCAAACGATTTTGTGTTTAGAATTTATTACTAGCGACCCGCTCTGGCTTCGCATGGCTATATTATGCATGTATCTCGAGAACTGCTGAACCGATGTCGATAATTCTTTTTTTTTTGAATATTCCATAAAGTAAGAGGACAGTTCTTACGGAGACAAAATTTAAAAAACTTTGCCTAAAAAAAGTCTAAACACAACACTTTCACTATACTCCTAATTCTCAGACAAACGATTCGTAATAATACTTAAAAGTCAAATTGAACTTTAGTACTATACTATAAAGTTCAAGTTTTAACGGAGAGGTTCCGGAAAGGCAAAACAATTGAGTGACGTTGGTATCGTAAATCGTGTCGCGGTGTTATTAGTTGCCAAACTCCACCTAAACGGCTGAACCGATTTGTACGAAATTTTTTGTGTATGTATATATTTTTTTTCCTTTTTTTTATATAGCAAAATAACGTTTACCGGGACAGCTAGTTTTACATATAAACCTTCCTCTTTAATCGCGTTATGTATTAAAAAAACCGTTACGTAGTTTTAAAGATCTAAGCATACATAGGGACAGACAGCGGAAAGTGAATTTGTTTTATACTATGTAATAAAGGACATTTTATTGAAACTTTTACGTATTTACCTAGAGCAAATAGGTTCGCTCAATGTGCTTAGTTCTGCGATTGTCAAAGCTTGAAATATTGGTATTTGATGTGTGGTCTTGGTTATATTCATCAGGGTGAATTGTTCCTTACTAGTAATTATTTTCTCGAGTATTTTAGGGTCCCGTACCTCAAAAGGTAAAAAAGGAACCCTTATAAGATCACTATCTTGTCCGTCTGTCTGTTCGTGTGTCACTCACGATTCACTCAGGAACGAGCGACTAGCAAGTTGAGATTTACGTTTCGACTATAATCTATTAAGATTATTAAGAATACAAATCTTGTAAGTTTAAAAAGTTTGGTCCTTACTTATTTAAAGAAAAAAAAATAAAAAATATATTTGTACTTTGTGAGTTAAGTTATCTCCTCGTTTTTCCGTGGTCGGTTAATTAGTGACTGAGCTGGTGAAATCGCGGCAAAACACACATAAGCATACACGGATTGACAATCTTCCTTTTTGAAGTCGGCAAAATAAATAATGATTTCAAAGTGAATGCAACGTTATTGCTATTCGACAAAAACATTGTATTTACAATGGGGCTTGGTTAAATAACTTCGTTTGTATTGGTAACAAAGCGAGCGATACTGGCAATGAATATCGCAGTATCTCGGACATTACGAATATAAAATGTTTTTTTTTATCTGAATAGGTATCTCTTCGGACAATAGAACCCAATTGATATTGTAATCAAACAAATATTTTGTTGTTAATGGGTTTAAAGGTTTAGTAGTAGGTCGTCATAAATGCACACTCGTCATAAACGCGACTCGTCATTTTCGCATCTCGTCATTTTCGCAACTGGTCATTTTCACAATGCGTCACACGAACCTTAAGTATTATATTTCGCTCATTTTACAGCTGCCCTTATATTGAATCACCCTGCACGCTAGTCTACTATACTATACTAATATTATAAAGAGGTAAAATAAAAACAAATGTTGTTGGGAAATTACTATATTTATCAACTATAAAATCATTAATTACATAAATCAACGATCCACTGTGGATTGGAATTAGATTCGCTGGCACCAAGGGTATCATGGCACAAATTCTGGTCCTGTCCAAGATATTTTCTACTAATCTATGTTATTACTGCAATACTTAAGGTTCATGACGAGTCGCGTTTATGACGAGATGCGAAAATGACGAGTCGCGTTTATGACGACTACTAATCCGGTTTAAAAGATAATGTCCAGTTCCATAGAAGATATGGCTTCTGCTCAAACATTTACTAATGACGTATTTTATCATTAAGATTCAATAACTAGCAGACCAAGGATCATAACAGCAAAATATTGGAGTGCCAGGAGCTTTAGTCTAAGGTTCTACTCTCTCAGACATGTTAATGCTTAGATATTTGTCTGTGGTCTGGTTGTTTCTTTGTATTATAAGTATATATTTACAAAAGAAAAGTATATAAGTAGTATATCCGTTGTCTAGCACCCATAACACAAGTGTAGTTACTTAGCTTGGGGCTAGAATGCGATGTGTGGAATGTCGTGCAATATTTCGATAGGTATAGTTATATAAGTTATAGCAACTTATCTATAGAAAAGTGATCAAACAAAATGGAAATTGTTGGATTCGAGTTTCCTGTGATTTTATAGAACACTAAAAATAATGCACTTTTTATTCATTCATTCTTAAGGTGAAAGGGTACCGGCGCTCTCTCCATACAAACGTAGGCGACTGTTTTCTCCCTGTATAATGCCACTAGCACAAATATTTTTGTGCCATAAAACCTATAACTGCCATGACTTTGCCCCTACGTTTTAGTTTTTTTTTCATTTTCTAATTATCATAGAAATTGACATTTAAAAAATAAAAAGATACAAAACATAGGGGCATGGTCATGGCAGTTATAAGTTTTATGAAACAAAATTATTTGATCTAGTGTCATTTTCCTGGGAGGCAACAATCGCCTACGATTGTATGGAGAGAGCGCCGGTACCCTTTCCTCTTAAAACATAATCATATTAAAGTTTTTTAGATTTGCACACGGTTACGGATTGGTTCATAGGACCATAAAAACGCATTTGGTTAAATATCTCGTTTCCGAGACGGTTTTGAGGTTCGATGTAAAGGCACTATTTGTTCGCCATAATACCCACTATCGATTGGCATGGGTCTCGAAATGCACCGCGGCATTTTAAGTTACGATGCCAAAATGTCCAAAGGCTCTTACGTTTTTAATTTATGAAGGTTTCGTGTAAATTGTTCGAAGTATGACTTTCATTTTTTATGAAATATGATACTTAACGAGTTATTTTTTTTAACACAAATAATATTTAGCTCCTATATTTTTTTATCTGTCTTAGCATCGAGTGAATTATCCAATTCTATAATATGTATCTATACTTGTTATGTACGGTCGGCTGCATAATTGCAAACCCACCGTAGAGCCCCAAAACGGCTGTTATAAGAATGTTTTCAACACAAGCAAGATTCTAAACACCTGCTTTAGTTGAAGTTTAAAGTCTTCTAACTCATTAATTTATCAAACAAAAATTATTTGAATGAAAACATTCCAATAATAGTAATTTTAGAACTCTACCGAGGGCTGCAATTATGCAGCCGACTGTACCTACTTATTATGAAACAAAGTTCGCGGTTTCACACGCATAAGTCTCGTTACCATGGGAATATCGGGATAAAAAGTAGCCTATGTGTTAATCCAGGTCTCCAGCTATCTACATACCTACATAGAGTTTCACCGCAATCGGCTCAGTGGTTTTAGCGTGAAGGAGTAACAAACATACACACACACAAACTTTCACGTTTATAATATTAGTAGGATAATTTGTGAAAAATTCAACTGTCTAGCTATCACGGTTCATGAGATACAGCCTGGTGACAGACGGACAGTAATAGGGTCCTGTTTAGAGCGGTGTTGGCTTAGTGGTAGATACCTCGACTTTCATTCTGAAGGTCGTGGGTTCGAATCCCGGCGGGCCGTGCACCAATGTATTTTCTTAAGAAAAATTTATGACATTGCTCTTACGGTGAAGAAACCGGCGGCTTAGTTGGCTCCAGAAGTATTGACAAGTTCTCTCCTCTGGAGGGTAGTAGGTGCTGGGGAAGCCTACTCCATCCTCACACAAAAAGGACCCAATTAAAAAGGGTCAAGGTACAAGTAGTAGGGTCCCGTTTTTACCCTCTGGGTAAGGAACCCTAACGACTAAACGGATTAGAATTAAATGCTTACCTTCTCCTGTATTTCAATAACCATGCTATCAAGTTTCTCAGGCGGGTAGTACGGGGATCCGTGCGCAGAGAACCGCACATCCAAAAACACGTCTTTCACAGTCGGCTTGTTCAACACTGTGAACACGTCTACATTGTCTATGGATGTGTTGTACAGTTGGGCTAGACGGCGATGTAGCTTGTCTTTTTTGCTTGTGCCCTGTTGAAAAAAAATAAAAATATATTTCAAATGTTACCTACATATAAAAAGAAATATCTTGCGACAATAATCATTTGTACTACTGGTAGTACTAGAGAAACAATAAAGTCTCATTTGCTCTACCAGTTGAACTATTCAGTAGTACTTCTGATCCGGTGCGTTTTTTTTTCCTTTTAAGATTGTCCTATTTCGGTGTTTTTCGTTGTTTCACTCGCGTAACTGCCGATCCCGTGGGAATATCGAAATAAAAAGTGCCTATGTTATTCCCAATGGATCAACCCATACCAAGTTTCATCAAAATCGGTCCAGTAGTTTCGGAGTCTATTCGTTACAAGCAAAACAAAACACTTTCCTCTTTATCATATTTTAGATTATAGTAAGCTAATTAGAAAATAAAATGCCATTAAACTTACATCAGCTTCAGGGACAATGAACTCTTCAGCAGTGACGTTGATGAACCGGATCGAACCAGATTTGTCTACCGCTTCTTCAGGGATCTCCTTGATGGTCACGTTGACTGTTGCTTCCACCCAGTGGAAAGGCACCACTGGCTCGTTTTCTTCTGTTACCTAGAGAAACAAACCATTTGTAAAAATAATCTTTTCATTTAGTATTTTCTAAATATCTATCTATTTAGACGCCTATTCGTCTATTTGATTTTAGTTCACAACCTGTAAATATTGCAGGACATTCCATACATCGCCATCTAGCCCCAAGCTAAGACAAGCTAAGTAACTAGACTTGTGTTATGGGTCCTCCAAACAAAAAGATGACCCAGTTGGCACAATGGTCACCATGCCGGACTGCCAAACACTGGGTTGTGGGTTCGATTCCCGCCTCAGACAAGAACTTATGCTTAGATATTTATCTGTGGTCTGGTGGTTTCTATGTATTATATGTATATATTTACAAAAGAAAAAGTATATAAGTAGTATATGTCCGTTGTCTAGCACTCATAACACAAGTCTAGTTACTTAGCTTGGGGCTAGATGGCGATGTGTGGAATGTCCTGTAATATTTATTAATTTATATTTTATTTGTTTTACTATTTTTTCTAAGTCACATAGATTCCTTTTTTAATGCAATTAAATTGAATTATTTAAGAGTAAAAAGAGTGAAAAATATGTCGGGTTTTTGCCTTCAAGGAAAAATGTGGCTATTTCTTCATTTCTTCTTTTGGTCGTCTCTATTTGGAATGGCTTCCAAGTAGAGACTTTTTGCCCTGAAGCTTTATTATAAGTATAGATATCACAGAAATTGTACAATTTAACTCAAAATACACTCGAAATATGAAAAAAACGACCAAAAGAAGAAATGGCCACATTTTTCCTTGGAGGCAAAAACCCGGCATATTTTTCACTCTTTTTACTCTCAAATAATTCAAAAGTCCAGTAAAATTTTACCGTCATTCATCAATTAAATACAAAAGTTCAAAAATAATTCCTATTTATTCGTTTCAAAAGTTTAATTTCATTCGACATAGCAGTGTCAAGTTTTCTTACACATTAAAAATATTTTATAGCGGAGTTTAATTAACAAGTTATTTATAGTGATGTCAACATTTTAAGTGTCACTTATTCCTGAGCATTTAAAATGGACTTTATAAGTTTCCATTGAAGGTTCATTTCAGGGATTTAATTATTTAAAACGAATTGAAAGATAGCAAGATTAATAAGCTTAAAATATACAATTTCATGGTATTTAAAATTTAAGTTAACCAGACACTAATGAGATCAGTTTTGATTACAGATTTAAGTCACTTTAATTGCGGTTAAATAATAAAAATAAATATTACAGGACATCACCCACAGCGCCATCTAGCTCTAAGCTAAGCAACTGGGCTTGTATTATGGTGACCGGACAACGGATAGAATACGTGTATACTTTTCTTTAGAAATACCCAGACCATGACGTATATCTTATCGAACACAAATACTTATTTGGCGGCGGGAATCGAACCCGCAAGCTTCAGCGACGCAGGCGTATAGTACAGTAAGTTATTATTATTTTTATTTATTTATTTATTTATTTAATAAATTCAGTACACAAGGAAAATACAAAAAAGAAAATATTACATTATAAAATTATTACTAAGGTAGTATTTTTCTTATTTTAAATAATATTTTTTAACGTTTTAATTATTTTAAGAGGAAAAGGTACTGGGGGCTCTCTCCATACAAACGTAGTCGACTGTTTCCTCCCTGGTTAATGACACTAGCACAAATAATTTTGTGCCATAAAACCCATAACTGCCATGACTATGTTTTGGTCGGTACCCTTTCACCTTAATAACGTTTCAATATTTTTTGATTATTCTGCGTGTAATTACTAACACTTCGGAAGCTTTAGTGATATCAAGCCGAATCATTAACAATTACTAAACCGTTATTGAAAAAAATATATTGTAAAATATGCACCTGTTCCTTTTTTTACTCAAGATTTACTTTATTCGTAAAATCCCGTCAACATTTATCCGCCAAATCCAATATTTCAACTCCACAATATAGATAGCTATCTACGCTTGTAGCTAAATCTAACAGGAATGGGAATAGCAGAAAATACTTGTAAAACAAAAGGATTATGCGGATATAGAAACAAAAGAATAACTGTTCTTTCGATTGCTAACATTAGCTGTAGGGTAATAAACGTATATTCTCGTGAAATATAAACGCTCGACATTGTTAGGGACGAGCTAGCAAAATGAGCGGGTCTTGTCGGTGTTAAGGTGAAAGGGTACCGGCGCTCTCTCCATACAATCGTAGTCGACTGTTTCCTACCTGGATAATGTTTTTTTTTGTATATTTTTTATATTTTTGTGCCATAAAACCAAAAGCTGCCATGACTATGCCCCTATGTTTTGGTTTTTTTTTTTCATTTTCTATTTATCATAAAAAAGGAGAGAGCCCCCGGAACCCTTTCGTCTTAAAAGATAAATTAGTTTTTTTTTGTTTTATTAGCAATATATGCCCACACTCTATGATGTGCACTAGAAGAATAAAGTGAACAAACTCTAGAGGACGATGAAGGATTAAGAGGAAAGGGTACCGGCCGCTCTCACCATACAAACGTAGTCGACAGTTTCCTCCCTGGATAATGACACTAGAGCAAATATTTTTGTTGCATAAAACTCAAACTGCCATGACCTGTTTTTTTTTGTTTTTTTAATCTTAATTTCTATGATAATTAGAAAATGATAAAATCCAAAAAATAGAGGCATAGTCATGGCTTTATGACACAAAAATATTTGTGCTAGTGTCATTATCCAGGGAGGAAACAGTCTACTATGTTTGTATGGAGAGAGCGCAAGTACCCTTTCACCTTAAAGGTTTATGACAAGAGGAGGGGCTTATTATTTTAATATTTACTAGCTGCGCCCCGCGCTTTCACCCGCGTCAAACTTTCTGCGAACCGTTTTTATTTTTTTTCTTTCATAAGAACCTTCTTCTGACAATAACAAACACAACAAAAAAATAATTAGCGAAATCGATCCACGCGTGATGCCGTGACCAAGGAAAATAAGGATTCATTTTTATATACATATATAGATTTTATTTATATCTGGAATACTTACATTAAACCTCAATAAATAGGTTCCATTAGGTGTACCCTCCTTCATAGTAATCATGCCAGTGTTGCTATGGACGTCGAAGTAAGGGCTTCTCTGTTCGTAAGAAGGTAGCCACATAAAACGCTTGTCCGGTAGATCCCAGTCATCAGGGTCGTCGACGAATACTCGACCGATTTCAGTATCAGGAGCTTCACCCTGTGAAGGAAAGTATAATCATCCAATTACCTCGATATTCAAATAAGAAATTTACTGTTATTAGACAATTTCGACACCCCACGAAATCGACATGTTTTATACCTGCGCATTACATTAGCTACCTCTACCAAGAATTGTCAGAGGAAGACTTGGGCGTCTCGTCGAACTGAACCTGCTCACGAAGATTCAGCTTGTTATTAATCAATAAAAAAACGTGCGAGGGCTGCTGGACTATAAATAAATAAATATTGCAGGAAAATCTATATAGCGCCATCCAGCCCAAACACAGATTATATATTTGCCGCTTCTCCTAAAAACCAGCCAAGTGCGAGTTGGACTCGCGCACGAAGGGTTCCGTATCATTACGATAGATACCGAGCAAAAACCCCTTAAAAATATTGTATGTTAGACGAGGCTGTATGGGTTAAAAGTCTTTTGCCTGGCCTTTTGGGAGTAGGCATAATTACCTAAAAAAATATTACCTTAGAATAGTACCTAAACATGACAATAACCTAAAATTCTTAAAAACATAACTAAGTTTTTTTTACTTATTTCTGTTTTTTAGTATTTGTCGTTATAGGGGCAACAGAGATACATATTCCCTGAGATACAGCCTCGTGACAGACAGACGGACGGACAGCAAAGACTTAGTAAAAGGGTCCCGTTTTTACCGTACGGGACCCTAAAAACAGAATACAATGGTAACGAACTCTTCATGCGCGAGTCCAACTCGCACTTAGCCGGTTTTATTTATTTTACTTAAAGTACTTGCATTTTATTTTATTATTTTATTTATTTGAAAAAATCAACAGCTTTACAAAAATAATACACAGATAGTAATTATTATTACATTATTATTTACCTAATCTATACTAATATTATAAAGCTGAAGAGTTTGTTTGTTTGTTTGAACGCGCTAATCTCAGGAACTACTGGTTCGAATTAAAAAAAAACTTTTTGTGTTGGATAGTCCATTTATCGAGGAAGGCTATAGGCTACTTTTTATCCCGAAATTCCCACGGGATCAGGAGTTACGGGGGGTGAATCCGCGGAGCGCTGCTAGTTTAAAATATGTACAAAGAAACCACAGGCGTAGGAGCTCTTTAAAACATCCCAACCTTTTAAATTCAGTAGCCATTTTAACTATAAAATATAAACCAAACAAAGCTTTGGCCTAGAAAAGTTAAATGTCAGAGCTTATTTTGTTCGTAAATACAACTTACAAAGAGAACTTCAGACTATTAATCGTTAATTAGGTAAGCAATATGATGGGGATTTCAACATTTCGAGTTGACATTTTCGAAAATTACTTGTGTTATTTTACTGTGAATAAGTTATTAATGCTACCTACATATGTTGTGTAGACTTTTTAACTTGCTAAAGCGATTAAAAAAGAAAGGAAAATGATCACAAAATTATTTCAATCATGTTCAAATAATTATTTTTAATTTAGACGACCCTGTTGGCACAATGGTCACCGTGCCAGACTGCCGAACACAGGGTTGCAGGTTCGATTCCCGCCTCCGACAACTATTATGCTCTGGTTGTCGCAACAATGGGAGGTCTTCGAGGAACGCGAGTGAAGGTAGGAAGACGGCAGTGAAAAAAAACTTTAGCACCGTCTTCCTAGGCCAACCCTACGTCTTTTTACGTAGATCTACGTACTTTAGGCCTCTCCTGCAAACCTACGAACTTCAGTCTTAGAATCTAAGTATTTTCCATCAATTTGTAAAATAACGAAACTTATAGCTAAATGTGCATAATTTCCTTTTCATTCGCGAAAAAAAGGTAATAAACGTTCCATTTTACACAAAAGCACACTCGCTTCGCCAACACATTTATAATATTAGTAGAAAGTAGGATTAATAATTAATTGAAAACTATTCCGTGAGCTATAATTAATCAAATATTTCTAACGAAAAACACTTTGAAAGCATAAAAATATAATTACACAAATTATGTAGGGAAATGTCTCAGTATTAAATGTTTATTAAGTAAATCGAAAAGCTATTGTCAATATCAATTCAAACGTTCTCCGTTGTTTAACCATTTAATTCGATGCAACCCTTGTTCCCAGCCGATTTTCCAAACCGATTGGCTGTGATTGATTTGTCGAAGACAGCTTTATTTCGTGGGTTGAACATTAAATAGTTCACTGGATTACAGGTACTCGATATCTAATAAGATTACTTTTTAATTGATTAAGTAATTTTTACTTATCTTACAATTATCTTTATCTTGCAAGTCAAAATTATTAGTTTGGAATCATAATTTGCATGAAATCACATTGGAATGTCTTAAAAACTAAGTTAGGATGTGTGCCTTCGGAACGCACCACATAAAAGGTCCAATTGTAAATGTAAACCATCAATCTAACAAAGAAAAAAATCATCAAAATTTCGATTGCCTTTTGTTTCCGTTTCGATCATCATTTCGATCGTATTTTGTTTCTATTTTGCGTAAGTGGTTTTTTGCGAGTTATGCGTTTTCCGTTAAGGTGGTGTTTTGCGTAGTTGGTGTTATGCGTCGACCTACTTCCAAGTTTTTACGAGATATAACGAGGAGCCTTATAGGCGACTCTAATAAAATTATTTTTTATCACAGTTGCTCATAAAGTGGATCTTATTCAACGGCTTTTAGGCTCATAATCCAACATATTATGCACGCGTGCGTTTTACATTGCCAACCTAGTGCTGTAAAGTTATCCCGATTAGTAAAATACGTATCTTACTGCTAATTACATACTTTTTGATGTATAAAAAAGGTAGGTACCAAAGAGTTTTTAGCTAGCAAAAATGGTTGTCTCTAAAGTCGGTTTACGAACGAAAATTAAACGTGATAATGACTTAGAAAACGATTAAAAATTGAGTACTTTATTTTTTGTTTTTTCTTTACTTAAATATATTGTTTTTCCGTACCATTGTATTTTGTTCTTAACCCCCGACGCAAAAACAAATAGAAAAAACCCTAAAATATATTGTATGTCTGACGAGGCTATATAGGTTAAAAGTCTTTAGCCTGGCCTTTCCGGAGCATAATTAACAAAAAAATATTGCCTTAAAAAAATGTAAACATAGACTTATCACAAATATTTTGTTAATTATTATTTTGTTTTCTTTTCAAGTCTTTTCTTTTATTTAACTGTGATAAAAAACGTCGTACGATATACGTGTGGAATTGATATTTGCATCTTGGCTTCTTTAACACGCTCGCTGCCGCTCGCGCGTCATAAATCGCCTCTATGCAAAGATCAATTTACCACACTTATATCGTAATGTACTATTAAGGAATCTAAGATCGGCGGCAAATTTGACATATTTCTGCAGATTGTCAATCCGTCACACAAGATCGCGATCACTGGAAGCGGAGTAGAGAGGTCCTTTCCCTGCAGTCCACTGCAGTCTGCATTCAGTGCTTCCAGTATTTCACTATAGGTGTGCTATAGGAGCAAAACCAAAGGGCGGCGACGCGGCGATTGATTTTTAAAAGCTTTTATTTAACTTGCAATGGATGTATGTTTGCTCAGTTGGAATCTTGCAACTTAAATTTGATCCACATCCCGGTCATTATATAAAAGACGAATATTCCTTCGCCAAAATGTAAAAAACCACAAAACTCGAATTTCGAAACAGTTTTCCGAGAACACTAACAGTCAATATTAGTCAGTTTTGCAACAAAGAGTGCATTAGTTTACTACTGCTAATTGGCACACGTTCCAAAAACCTCAAACATTTTGTTTTGCAAGCGCATACGTTCATTTGATTTCAAACGACTGACTGAGTTTAGAACTTTGAAACGCTCGATCTAACTTTGTGTCGAAAAATTAAACTATTCCGCTCAGACAAACATTGACTAACTTTATATAGGCTAACTAAACGCGCGATCAAAGTCAAACCATGCGTATATTGACATTTTATTATGGTTCCGTCCCCAAAGGGTAAAATCAGGACCCTATTACTAAGACTTCGCTGTCCGTCCGTCTGTCCATCTGTCTGTCACCAGGCTGTACAGACCGTGACAGCTGGACAGTTGAAATTGTCACAGATGATTTATTTCTGTTGCCGCTTTAACAACAAATAACTAAAAAAAGAAAAAAGTTAATATTTTTTGAGTAGGTATGTTTTCAAGAATTTTAGGTTATATTCGTTTACTACAGCGTAACTTTTAACCCATGCTATTCAGAGCGCTGCTGTAATGCTTGGGACATGTATTGCATGGAGTAGGCTTGCCCAGCCGATATATTATCCTCTCAGCTTAGTTGCCCGTGTCCGGAGGAAAGAACTCGACAATGAGTCTGGAATAAACTAAGTCGCTGGATTCATCACGATGTTTTCCTACACCTATTATTGGCGCACATTCAAGACATGAGGGACGTAATTTTTCCTAAGAAAAATTCATTGGCGCACGGCCGGCCGTAAACCAAACCCAAAACCTTCAGAATTAAACTCGCAGTATTATCTACCACTATGCCAACACCGCGATGTGTCAGTTTCCAAAATTTCGTACACATTGTCTATATCACAATGTTATTGTAACGAGGTTAACTGTGTGTGTAATTGGAAATTGGTTTTAATTGATGCATAGTGAATTCATATCGTTGGCCATTATGACACTATTGCTTTAGGTAGAGTGATTTTTAATTAGGCACGTATCGAGGCGTTTTATTTTGATAACACATAATTTATTACATTTTTGGGCAATTATAAATAAATAAACATTGCAGGACATTCCACACATCGCCACCTAGACCCAAGCTAAATAACTAGACTTGTGTTATGGGTGCTAGACAACGGATATACCAAACTTATATACTTTTTTTTTGTAAATAGTTTAGAGTATAATAGTTCAAGTCAAAAATTTTTATTTCTTTGGATGCTTATACAATTGTACATAGACCACTTGAAAACGTCTTAAAAACTAAGTTAGGATGTGTGCCTTCGGAACGCGCCCACCAATGAAAAGAAGGCACAAGAAACTCATGGGGTATAATACATAGAAACAACCAGACCACAGACAAATATCTACGCATAAATAATTGTCTGAGGCGGGAATAGAACCCGCAATCCTGTGTTTGGCAGTCCGGCATGGTGACTATTGTGTCAACTGGGTCGTCAAGAGTGCTACTATAAGGTACTCTGTTATAATGGAGGTAAGCCGTAAGATAAAAATAGCAACAAAACAATAATAATTTTTAATGCGTGTGAAAAACCTTTATTATCTACAGGAACGTAAACCTAAGCCTGAATCCTAAAGGTAACCTCTTTACTGGTCCCACATCTTATGTGTGACACAGTGAGATATTTTTAGAAAATACCTCAAAATCGACACAAAATGTCTACAGACCCAGTTTTTTTTGTCAAGACGTTGTAGTACGGAATCCCTTTAAGGGCAGGTGCTAATAAAGCACCAAAATCGACCTTTGTTTTAAGCAACTCTAAGTAATCAAATACTCTTTTTTTGTTATTAGGATATAAATGGATATTGTAGTTTAATAACCATATTTTTGTTTATTGTGGTTGAAAACATGATATGAACAACTTCGCTCGATAAAAAAATGTTAGAAAACAGAGAATTATTAGATCTTTTATCGGGTTTTATTCAAAAATAGTTAACGTTTGTTTCTAAAAATGAATCAAATGATAGGTTTTGACCTCTAGGAACTATATTTGTGGATAATAATGCTAAAATGTTTTGCATATCGATCAAATAGAACAGTTAGCACGCAGCACGCTACGTTTTTGAGAGCGGGGGCTAAGGTAATGTATGGGCCTACACACGGTACTGAAAGAGCACCTTAAGGACGACCTTCATCGAGCTGTTTAATGGATGAAAAGTATTTTATATCAAATCAATAAATATATAGCAAATGGGTTGCCTAAAAAACTTTCAGTCCAGATTTTATTTTGTTTTTAGACTTTTCGCTGCTTTAAATAAAAATTATGTAAAGATTAAATCAAGATAAGTTAAAATAAAGATTAAGTATTTCATTGGTATGGAATTTGTTTATCAACCAAACCATTTAAAAGTCAATAACAAAAAAAAAAGAAACATTCTGTACTGATAGATAGATAGATAGATAAATTCTTTATTGTAAACACCAATTTCAAATACCATTAATAATAAAAATCAAAGCTTAAGTCTAAGTGTTACAAAGGGCGGCCTTATCGCTCAAAGCGATCTCCTCCAGGCAACCTTTGGATGGACAAGAAGTTGAGGAAGGTGAAGGGTAGGGTGTTTTAACTGTATTTTTTAAAACAACCCATGTGCAATATTTTTATTGGCCTATTTAATTTGATATAAAATACTTTTCATCCATTAAACAACTCGATGAAGGTCTTCTTTAAAAGGATCTTAGGTTATTGTATTGTGCTGAATCCATATTGGATGAGCCGCTAAGAGTATTGAGCTTTTAAACCTGTTTGGGAATTACTTAGGTATAGGACATTTACTTTAGATAAATTAATGTTTTCCATTTCCATTTAATAAAGAGAGCTGGCATTTACTGCGTCTTATATAGCATAGATTAAAAATTCTACCGCTGAATAAACCATCAAGTTTATATGTAAAAGGCATGGAAGAAATTACTTCATCATATCAGCCACAGGACGTCCACTGCTGAACATAGGCCTCCCCCAAAGACTTCCAGACCGATCGGTCGCATGCTATATGCGTCCAACGACTTCCCGCGACCTTTATTAAGTCGTCCGTCCATCTAGTCAAAGGCCGGAAGAAATTACTTAATACAAACCAAAGGTATTATAAAACAAATACAAACATCCCCAAGGTCACCATGAGGAGTTTGACCAAAAATAAAAACAAAACAACATACATACAAACGAACGAGTAGACAAAAATATAAAATAAGTCTGAAACAGGAAAAAACCGAGCTAAAGGAGGCCTCTGCCCAACTATTTGTAAAACAATTTTCAGCATTATTAAATACTAGCTGCGACCCGCAGTCTCACCCGCGTAGGTTCCGTGGGAATAGTGTGTAATAGGTGGGAATATCGGGATAAAAAGGTCTCTCGCTATCTAGATATCGAATATCATCGCAATCGGTCCAGTGGTTTTTGCGTGAAGGAGTAACAACCATACACACACACACACCTTTCACATTTATAATATTAGTAGGATTTAAATGGCTAATATTATGAACAGTTAAAGAACAGTTTCGCAGTTATTGAACAAGAGTGATGAGTATGAATTTAGACACCAGATAATGAAAATAGAGGAGAATGAAAGAAGATCACGTCACTTTATAACCCCATCTTAAATAGTAAGGGCAGGAAGAAAAGTTATGAAGAACAACATTATGCTGCATCTGAAATTACTCATACAAAGCCGATTCATCATATTCGATAAACCTTTACGATAATACCTGTGTTTTATAATAAATATATGGACATTAAAATGTTAATTTTGTTCGTTAATGAAAGTGGGTTTAGTGAGGTATAAAATAGGATTATGTTGGTAAGGCCGTTTTTATTATTACGGCTCTGCCCTGATTTCTAAGTTACGGTGTTTACCGTGAAGTTAATACATTTGAAGGGTTAGAGATTGTGCGACGAAATAAACAACAAACTTGTCAAGTTGGAGGCAGACTAGAGACAGTGACCACAGCAGATGTAACAACACAGAAGAAATATAAAACAAAAGGAACCTAAAACGAAAAACTAAAACATTGTAAAAATAGGCGCATAAGGGCGCTTGAAGTTATCACGTCGAGGTAATTTTCAAAATTTAATGACATCTTTATATATATAAAAGAAAGTGGTGTTAGTTACACCATTTATAACTCGGGAACGGCTAAACCAATTTGGTTGAAAATTGGTGGGGAGGTAGCTTACAATCATAAGACGGACATAGGATATTTTTTTCGATATTCCCACGGGATCGGGACTTACGCAGGTGAAACCGCGGGGCGCAGCTAGTTTTTAATAAAAACGGATCGCTATCGCTTCTTCATCTTCTTCTCGTATAGTGGTGTGGCTCACTTATTGTTAGTGTTTTCAGATCGCCTTAAGGCCTCTAACTTGACCCAACGTCTGCTACTAGAGGTAGCAACCGGGACCAACGGCTTAACGTGCCTTCCGAAGCACGTTAAGCCGTTGGTCCCGGTTATCGCTAATTTTAATAGTGTAAATAAAGTTTAAAGCTGATTGCTCGCTAACCGTTTGAAGGCAAACTTCAAACCTGAATTCTGAATTACCATTTATAAGATTGCGGGCGTTTATGCTGAAGCTAGATACTCGATACCCCATCAGAAAATAATGCATTTTAGTCCCAAAACTGAAGTGAAGGGACGACTTGGCTGCAGAAAATAAAACCAAGCTTTGGAAACGCTTTACTGATCTGAGATCAGTGGTATCAAATAGTGAAAGAGGCAAAACCTACCCCTAGTTCTTGCAATATAGGAATTCTGTCGCATGTCCAACCAGATGTGGGCCAAAACCACCGCGGACTGGATCCTGAAAAGCAGGCGACCCCAAAGCAGGTCTAGAAGGACATGACGGGACGAGTTGGACTTGCATAGTAGGGGCTGAACCCAGCTGGCACTAGACAGGGAAAACTAGAAAGCACTGGACAGGGAAAACTGGGGAGGGAGGCCTTTGCCCTGCAGTGGGAATAGGCTAAACATAAATAAATAAAATGTCTACTTGTACTTGTATACAGGCTGTTTTCCGCCATTGGACCCTCTTTAATTGGGTCCTTTTTGCGTGAGGATGGAGTAGGCTTGCCCAGCACCTACTACCCTCTCCGCTTAGTCGACCATGTCCAGAGGAAAGAACTTGTCAATACTTCTGGAGCCAACTAAGCCGCGAGTTTCATCATGTTTTCCTTCACCGTAAGAGCAATGTCAATTTGCGCACATACATTTTTCTTAAGAAAAATACATTGGTGCACGGCCGGCCGGGATTCGAACCCACGACCTTCAGAATGAAAGTCGAGGTATCTACCACTAAGCCAACATCGCTCTCAATAATAAAATGTCTATCATGCATCACAATTGCATCATCACACATACGCCTCAGTCTTATATATATTTTATCAGACAGTCTGACGTATTTACAACCAACATTTTCCGTCACGATTTTAAGAATCATACAAAAATGATAAGAAATCTCCTAAAAGGTACACACAAAGTACGAACTGAAACGTTGCAAACAGTGTTAAAGGGATCATAAATTTTGGAACCGCCTGTAAACATCTAATCGGTCATAATTTCGCGTCTACAATGAAAAACAGTAAAATTGTTTACGATTCTGCACAGACCAATGAAACTCGGGAGTAAATGACGACCATTTTATATTTTAAAAAGAAATCCCCGTGAATACAAACAGTACCAGAAAAAACGGGGAAGTTCTTTTAAAATTTACATACCTGAACATAAAAGTGAAAATAACTTTTTTGTAACTTGAAATACATAAAAGTTCAATCTGATTAACTTCTCGCATTTCACTAGTTACCTATAGGGTGACCAAATATTTGAAAATCATAGCATATCAACAAATATATCTAATCTATATGTACACTAATGTTATAAAGCTGAAGAGTTTGTTTGTTTGGACGCGCTAATCTCAGGAACTACTGGTTCGAATTGGTGAATTTTTTTGTGTTGGATGGTCGATTTATCGAGGAAGGCTATAGGCTACGTTTCATTTTGATATTCGCACGGGATCGGGACTTACGCGGGTGTAACCGCGAAGCGCAGCTAGTCAGATAAATATGCGTTGAAAGAAAACAAAGTGAGGAAACCTCCATTAAATACCCTACCTGGAACTCACTTAAGGCTGCGGACATTCGAAGTAGGCATAACCCACTCGTGGAGTTTAACTCAGAAAGAAGAGATATTTTTCAAAAATCGCATCTCAATCGGTCCTCTCAAACACTCTCTCACTTAAACGCATAATAATATATCGTTATCCGTTCCGTCGCGGTTAAAAATTAGATTAAACAAAGTGGGATGAAAACTAAAATTTTCATACTACATTCATTATTCACAAACCAACCAATATCACCTCTAGGACCATTTCAAATTCTACATCCGCCTGGTGCATACTCAATTTCAATTCAAATCAAACAATACTTCAAACTCAGTCAGGCATCAAATATGAATTTAAATTCATAGGCAATTTAGTTTAAATCAAACCATAACGCGTCACCTAACCACTGAAATAATTCGATTTATCTATAAATATTGCACCTTGCGACCAAAATTAGAGTTAACTAGTCCCTTAACAAACTGAAAACTTTCTATCGACCGATTTTTTGATCCAGTTCAGTAATGAACTATATCATCACTACATAGTATAAAACAAAGTCGCTTTCTCTGTCCCTATGTCCCTTTGTATGCTTAAATCTTTGAAATGCTTAAACCTTTGAAACTACGCAACGGATTTTGATGCGGTTTTTTTTAATAGATAGAGTGATTCAAGAGGAAGGTTTATATGTATAATAACATCCATTCAATAGTGGAGAAGTACTGTTATTTTTGAGGTTTCTAATGTGATGTCGTAAATAATTTCATTTTTTCCGCTTACATTGCAAACGCAGGCTGAACCCTACGAGTTTTATCAAAATAATGTACTAAGTATTGTACACATTGAAAAGGTCTACAGAAAAGTCCGTGATGGTATATGTCTATCTCTTATGGATAACCCATAATAACTTTTTTTTGTCATTTACTTTTTACGACAAATAATGGCTAATTTTCGAAGCGATTTTAACCAATACAGCATTAATCCTAAACCAATTAAATACCTTGAATACATTGTTCATTTAATATAGATCTATATAGCCCTTTACACCGTATGATTTGAGTGAATATTTACGAAGATATTACAGATTTAAAAATTGCGGGACGTAGCGTTTGCGGCGGTACCGGCCGGCCGCCCGGTGCGGCAAAAAAATGTAAAAAGTAAATAAGTAAAAATGTAGTGTATGAATTTAGATATTCCAAAGATAGCAGGAAATCTTCATGGTATAGGGAAAGGGGGATTGTTTTACTCCAAATTTAACGCGTGCGGGCCACGGGCAGTAATGAATAAATCAAAACTACTGAATCGATTTTAATCACATAGTCTATATATTTTATACCCGTGCGAAGCCGGAGCGGGCCGCTATGTTTTTATATACAACGTTCACAGTTTTTCTGTAGTGTATTTAGTATCAGCATTGCACCCGTGCGAAGCCGGGGCGGGTCGCTAGTAAATAATAAAAAGGTCAGCCTTGGACTACTATCTTACATGATGGTAAGTGACGACGTGGTAAGATGAAGCACGCTTTCCTAGAAGATATCTATACGCTCGTATTATACAAAGGATTTTTTTCTTTAATTTTTTGTAACAAATAGACCCAGAATTACTCCCCGTTACATTGTATCCTGGGGAGTAACATAATCTTTTTATCCCCATATTCCCATGAAAACGTGACTTACGTGCGGGGGCTAGTAGTAAAAGTAAGTCCATTAAATTTCGTATCGGTATATTTTCATACTGATCGAACTATATCGAGCGATAAAAAAGGCTATCGGTCGCGAAGTTGAAGCTCTACTAACTCTATAACCACGATTAAAACTTTCAATATGATAATCGATGAATAATCGCTGAACAATGTTGGTGCGAGTTATCATTAGGCACGGCTTAATCGATTGATATAGCTGTAGTTACGTATTTCGAATGAATATTTTCGTAAAAATGAACTAGTTATAGAAATCCAACATTATTATGTAATTCGTGCATGTAGAACATAATTCTTTAACTACTAAATTATTTATGAATTGTGCGGGGAACTGGTTTAAATTTTTAAAAAGTACGACCATGCATCGAGTGCGTGGTGGCGGTGGTCCAACTATTTTCAAAACAGAAACAAAAGACGATCGAAAATTGACAGTTGTCAAATTACACACTAATTTTGGTGTGGGGTATCGTTTAATAGGTTTTCGGGAGTTAGGCTTGGAAGTTATCCCAAAAATCCCAAAAAGTGTCGTTTAAAAATTAACGTTAATTATTAAAATTATTGTTCATTACACTGTTTGGGATAATTTTAGAGTCAAAAATTTAGTAGTTGGGAAATTATTCTCTAAAATAACGTTAAGATTTATAACTGTTTTTTTTTTCGAATTTTGCGACCCTTAATTACAAACTTGTACCTGTAAGTAATTTATTAAAAAATAAGCAAAAAAAAAACACGAGACATAAAACGAGAACAAAAATAAAAGACGAGAAATAATAACGTAGAAAATTCAAAAGACTAAACATTTTTCTTGTAAAGACAAATAAGCCAATTACATATACATATACTTACATAGTATCTCCAACTGTATAATTCATTGAAGTATACTTCCGTCTGAATGCGTTAACGAAAGTATTTTATATTAGTTAAGTATAAATAAATACTAAATACTATAACATAGAACTTTTGTTTTATATTTTTAGTAGAAGAAAATCAATGTACCAAGATTTTTGGACCCTAAAAAGGAGAAAAATGTGCACAAAAATATTTTGGGCACTAAAGTAGTAGTAAAGTAGAATAATTCGTTACAAACAATACATTAAATTAGCACTTTTGTTATACATCTTTTTTAGTACAAGACAATTTATATACCTAGAATTTTGGACCCTAAAATGGAGAAAAATGTGCATAAACAAATATATAGGGCACTAAAAAAAAAGCATATCTGTAGAAAAATAAAACAAAAAATAAACCAATACAGTTCAGTAACCGAAAAATCAAGGACAAAATAAATCAAAATTAAAAACGGAATACCGAAGAAAAATCTATTTATTACGTTAAAGCAAATGATATAAAAAGGATCTTTGGCACAAAGAAAATATGTGATGTATGTCCCAAAAGGGATCAAGGGATTTTTTTACCTTCCCTGAAATCATTATGTAAGTACTTTTGAACAGGTAAGTAATTGGGTCTTACATAGGTAAATAAATAGAAGGATGTCTGTTTTTACCTTAAGGTTTTTAGGAAGGAAATGTTCTTATAAACAAAGACAGTAACGTAAATTAAATTTACTGAGAACGATACTATAGTTTTATTACGGCATAGCATAATATTACATCTCACGTCTCATACACTAAAAAAACAATGTCCCCAAGTGTCAGGCGACTCTGGTTGACTAACCAAAATGACCGGGGTGTGTGTAGAGGGGCGAAAGTGAGGCCTTTGCCCAACAGTGGGACAACAACGGCTGATTATTATGTGTCCCATAGCACGGGCCTTTGAAAGCATGCGTGGAGCCAAAGCCAACACGTAGAGGCCCTTTACAATACCACGTTTAATAGCAAAGTATAATATGAACACTAAACCGGCGATTATCCATGTTTGCACCATAAAATGCAGCCAAGGACAACCTCCTTGATTTGATCTTGTGTCGTTCTGATTTGTAGGAGATTTTCTTTTAGGTCCTTCTGATATGTAAGGTCTAGCGTAAGAAATCTACATACCTTGTAATTATAAACGAAAATATCGCTATGTCCCGGTCCCATAGGATTGTCGTTCCTGTCCCCGATGACGACGTGAAGTATGGATACCCCAGTCAGCCGAGGTGTTCCCGAATCGGTGATAGCTACCGGAATCTTGTACTCTTTTCGCTGTTCCCGATCGAAGGATACCAGGGTCGAGAGAATGTTGCCTGTGAAAAAATAGACAAAAATATGTAAGATGCACCACAATTTATCTTGAATATAGCCTAATACCCCAAAAAAACCGACTTGAAAAAAATTAAGGCGTAGTTATTAGGGTTCCGTACCCAAAGGGTAAAAACAGGACCCTATTACTAAGACTTCATTGTCTGTCTGTCTGTCACCACGTTGTACCGATCTCATGAACCGTGTTAGCTAGAGAGTTGAAATTTTCACAGATGATGTATTTCTGTTGCCGCTATTAAAAAAAATACTAAAGACAGAAAAAAATTGTGGGCCATACAACATTTTTGAATGTCCGTCATAGACAGATTGTTTCGATAAAATGAAATAATCAAGTGAAACGCAACGCAAGTACTTTTCGGTATATTGCATTACAAAATCGGAGAGAAATTAAAAACTGACATAAGGTATTATGTTACACTCAAATAAGGGTTAAAATTCCGTGAGATTTTTTTGATGATATCGATCGGGAAAGACTATAAATATAGCGTTTCTTTGAAAAAATATGAATGGAAACCACTAACGGTAAGAAATATTTATGATATTAAGTTAAGAAATATTTTATGAAAATATTTTACAGCGTCACACGTAAGACAGGTCAATTAGCTTTACAGAGTTAAGGCCAAGTTTGGTTTTCCATTATTTTTAATAATCACTTTCTTTTTTCTCTTCTGGTTGACAGCAAGTAGTTCCACTTTGAAAAGGTTCAACGCATAACAACAAGAAAACCGTGTACGGTGTTTTTTATCTCGGTGCAGAACACAATACAAAAAATATCTCTGGTTTTGAAATAGGCTATATCAAATTTCATTAATTTTGAAGATATTACGGAGTCTGCATTTAATGATCCAAAAACGAATGTCTTTGTCATCCACTACCACTAACCAAGTTAAAATTAAGATTAAAGGATACCTTAATATAATTCATCTAAATTCTATTCATATTTTTTGAGTAAGCTTGCCAGTAATAGTGTTTATTCATCAAATTAAACCTTAATCCGCTTTCTGCCGAAAGAAAAAAAGGCATAGTCTAAAAAGCCGGGTCTAGGAAAATTCAATTTTGCGCCAAAAAGGCCTTTAAAGCTTAGCTAATAAGAGATTTTCGGAAATTCTCAGGGAATCAGAAGCTACGCGTGTTTAAATAAGGATCAGTTCACATGACTCATATTTCATATACAATCTGCAGGTGTGAATCGTGCCTTATCTACCTCCTCAAACGAGCAATGTTGCATGTCTCGTATCGTAGCGCATGAGTCAATGTCTCAAACAAAGTGTTTGCCAACTTATAAAAGTGCCAGCACTCATAAAATACGAAGCAAACTATAGCACCGCGGCTGGCATAGATAATTTACGTTACGAAATTATCAACGGGGGTTTTTAACAGACGGACGACAAGCACTGCACTTCAGACGACAGATTGTAGAGTAATAGCAGTCCATGCCGTCGATGTCAACCGTGTGCATGCTCTGTACAGCATAATCTGGGTCTTGAAAGATGGGTGAGGACGCTAGCTCACTCATTCAACATTTCAACCAATGTGCTGCCAATTCAACATATCAGCACATTGGGATTAGGGTGGTTGGTCAGGGGTATGTTTGGACAAATCTCATGTTTGGCTAAAGAAGTATTTTAGTTCCTTTTTTGCGTACAGAAAGATCTATTGCCAATAGCAACCTACAGCTGCCACACGAAATGGGTGACACTTAAGAATCTTTTGATTAGCATTGACACTTCTATTTATTATTTATTTAACCACCCATAACTGTTACATCTTACTGGTAAAGAGCTTATTTTTAGCACCACCCAGGGTACACGTGCAGGGTAGCGGTTGATAGCTCTTGCGGACGCGAGCTGTGATAGTCTAGCAGTTAAATAAGGCGCAGTCGTCTTTTAAGGCATGGACTGCAGTAAAGCAGTTGACGATCGAGAGCCATGCAGTTGACGTGCAGTTTTTGCAGTTGGTCTGCGAGTACGGTAGATGGGTAGGTATACTGTGTACCCTGAAAACCTAAAATTGAATTGGCACTTGCGAAACAAACTTCGAAGTAGGCACCGCACGCCTTTTATTGCATGTTAAGTACATTAATTGATCGGAACTCGATTTGAGGATGAAAATTTTGTTTCCGCGAATACTAAATATACGAAGTTTCCCCAACAATTTGGTAACAAGTTCGGTTTTAACAGAGTTTGTATTTGATTTGGTTTATTAAATACGTTGTTAAAGAGTATTTAAACGTTTGAATAGACTTTGGAAGTTACATTAAAGTAGGCATTTTGTTTTAATTCAATACCGTTGTACAGTGGAAATCCGAGGTACGTCGGAACTGGGAACTAAAGAGATAAGTCCATCAAAGAGAGCTTTAATTATTCGATTTATTTATACTGTAACTGTTAAACTGTTCATTCGGTAAATACTTGCTATTTGTTGAAACGCTTCGATTACAGGAATGTAAAAAAATGCCTACCACCGAATTGAAAACCTACCCTTTTTTTGAAGTCGATTAGTAAAATATTTTACAAGCGTTACTTGTTATGTGAGTTTTTGTAATAAATAATAATAAATATTGTTGGACATTCCACACATCGCCATCTAGCCCCAAGCTACTTAGCTTGGAACTAGATTTGTGTTATGGGTGCTAGACAACGTACTTTCTTTTTTCTTTCTTTTCTAGTTTCTTTTTTTTCTATTTATACTTTTCTTTTGTAAATATATACTTATAATACATAGAAACAACCAGACCATAGACTAATATCTAAGCATAAAACACTTGTCTGAGGCGGGAATCGAACCCGCAACCTTGTGTTTGGCAGACCGGCATGGTGACCATTGTACCAACTGGGTCGTCATTCGTCGTCAACTATGTGTGGTAGAGCGTTTGAAACATCGTATCACATATTACATGGGTGAGGTATGAGTAACCTTACATTTCTATTCAGACCGCCCATCATAATATTCTATTGAACGATTCCATAACAAAAGCAAGCATTTGTTCCGAATTCAGGTGTTTAGGACTACCTACCGTCCTCATATTTGATTATAATATACATTGTCATGATGTAGGTGTGAAATGATAAATTCATATATTATAACTATTCTATGATTTCGTTGAATATTCCTCTCGATATTAAAAAAAAATCCGACAAGTGCGAGTCAGCCCCCTTAGACAAGATCGCTTTCTATTAGCGATGTCGCCAATCGATAGATTTAATTGTATGAAATTGACATAAAACATTGTATAAAATTAGCTTAGGATGGAACTTATATACCATTTTTTTTCTCCAACGCAAGAAGACTACGTGGCTTTTCGTTGGCTTGTGTCAATTTGATACCGAAAAAATATTAAAAAAGTCTGTCGATTGGCGATAGCGCTAATAGAAAGCACTCTTGTCTAAGGGGGCAGATTCGCACACGAGCCCAACTTTTTCACTTTTTGGTCGTTAGTATTTGTTGGTATAGCGGTAACAAAAATAAATAATGTTTAATAAATTCAACTGTCTATTATTACTTCATGAGACAGCCATATTAAAACTATTCTCTGGTTTCGTCGAATATCACTCTCGATATTTAAAAAAAAACCGGCCAAGTGCGAGTAAGATTCGCACACGAGCCCAACTTTTTCACTTTTCTGTCCTTAGTATTTGTTGGTATAGGGGTAACAAAAATAAATAATCTTTAAAAACTTCAACTGTCTACTATTCATTCATGAGACAGCCATATTATAACTATTCTCTGGTTTCGTCGAATATCCCTCTCGATATTTACAAAAAAAACCGGCCAAGTGCGAGTAAGATTCGCACACGAGCCCAACTTTTTCACTTTTCTGTCCTTAGTATTTGTTGGTATAGCGGTAACAAAAATAAATAATCTTTAAAAACTTCAACTGTCTACTATTAATTCATGAGACAGCCATATTATAACTATTCTCTGGTTTCGTCCAATATTCCTCTCGATATTTAAAAAAAACCGGCCAAGTTCGAATCAGATTCGCACACGAGCCCAACTTTTCACTTTTCTGTCCTTAGTATTTGTTGGCATAGCGGTAACAAAAATAAATAATCTTTAAAAAATTCAACTGTCTACTATTACTTCATGAGACAGCCATATTATAACTATTCTCTGGTTTCGTCGAATATTCCTCTCGATATTAAAAAAAAAACGGCCAAGTGGGAGTCGGATTCGCGCACGTAGTTTTCCATTAGTACAAGCCCTACTTTTTCACTTTTCCGTCCTTAGTATTTGTTGTTATAGCGGTAACAAAAAAAATAATCTTTAAAAATTCAACTGTCTAGCTATTAGTTCATGAGATACAGCCTAGTGACAGACATACAGGTGGACGGAGAAGTCTTAGTAATAGGGTCCCGTTTTTACCCTTTGGTTACGGGACCATAAAAAGTAGATAAGAATTTATTATTGCATAAACTCATCTGTGAAAGAGTGTGAACAAGAATGAGACAGTTTGGCATATCTAAGATTTTTTTTTTTCTTTTATTATGGCTTCGCACGTGTGCATTTAGCCAGTGTCAAGTTATATTTTGCATCAAATTATGACCCGATTTTTCATAAATCGGGCCTAAAGTGTTTCAATACAGTCAAAGTCGTCATAGTCCGTCAAGTCAGGGGCTATAGTAAAGCGGTGGCAAGTTTACCATAACCTTAATAGGAGATTTGGAGGCAACGAGAAAACTGCATGTTTGACACTGATTTTTACTTTCACTACACTTGTGCACTTTCACAGAACTAAATTGAATAACATTCCACCAGAATTATACAATTCAACTCGGGTTACATCTAAGTTTCATGAAAATAAAACTGCAGCACGACATATTGTTAACTCGTTCCCGCCAAAACTCCCAAAGAATTTTATTTAAAAAAATCTTACCTTGTATATGAAACTTGGAACGTATATCGAAAGAGGCGGATTCATTCAGCGCAAATGTGAAAGGAGGTCCGTTTTCAGGAGAATCGTAATCCTTTGCAGTGAGCACCACCACTTGGCCGGGTGGCTCGTTTTCGTACCATATCACTGGTTGAGTCTGTTGAAAAAATAAAAATTTAAAATTAGGTGCGGAATATCCTTTTCCTTGGAAGGGTGACAACCTCAAAGACGCAGCCGACGACAGGTATAATACGTTTTGTTAAAACCCAAGAGTTCTCGTTTTAATAAACTTTATAACCAAAAATTCGAAAATGGACGAAGGAATCATTGCCCCCCCTTTTTCACCCCCTAAGG
This sequence comes from Idaea straminata, assembly GCA_951213275.1. Classification (NCBI taxonomy): domain Eukaryota; kingdom Metazoa; phylum Arthropoda; class Insecta; order Lepidoptera; family Geometridae; genus Idaea; species Idaea straminata. Next base: position 5,516,757 of record OX577862.1, read on the forward strand.
GGTAGAATTTCGGAAAATTCTTATCGGATGCCTACGTCATCCAAACAACACAGCCTCCAAGTTTCAGGTCTCTACGCTCAGCGGTTTAAGCTGTCCGTCAGTCAGGACTAAGAATTTTATATGTTTAAATAGATAACGCCTTTTCCATTATTTGCTTCGTGCAGTGGTCTGTCCGTCAGTCAGGACAAAGAATTTTATATGTTTAAATAGATAACGCCTTTTCCATTATTTGCTTCGTGCAGTGGTCTGTCCGTCAGTCAGGACAAAGAATTTTATATGTTTAAATAGATAACGCCTTTTCCATTATTTGCTTCGTGCAGTGGTCTGTCCGTCAGTCAGGACAAAGAATTTTATATGTTTAAATAGATAACGCCTTTTCCATTATTTGCTTCGTGCAGTGGTGTACCTGCTTTACTGACCGAATTTGAAGACGTCAAAAAGTACCTAATGGCAGTGTGTGAAAATGATACACACGTCAAAATTAGGAAACCCCCTTTTTTGAATCGGGGGTTACATAGCTGTACAAAAATATTTTTAGTAAGTACGAAATTGTAACCCCTTTTGTGGAACTTTGCAGTTTATTTTTGGAAGTTAATTTTGTATATTCGTAGATTCTTGTGATTACCCATACGATTAAGTTACCCAATTTTCCGTGCCCGTGATCTCAAAAAATATTTTTAAATTACATTAACTTGACACTGGGTAGTAGAGTCGATGAGCCAAAATCGAATAGGTAAAGGAAACATACAAAAACTATTTATAATATTCTTAGTAAGTACTTTTACTAAAGTAAAAAATAATAATTTAAATAAAAAACCAGCCAAGTGCGATTTAGACTCACGGACGAAACACTCCGTACCATCTTGCGTGGGAGCCCCACTTGATTTTTCTTTCTGTTTTTAGTACTTATTTGTTGTTATAATGGCAACAGAAATACATAATCTGTGAAAATTTTAGCTGTCTATCTTCGAGGTTCGTGGCCGCCACGCATTTTTCCTTTCATATAAAACAACACACAAAATAGGTAAAATCTAATTTGTATCATGATACGGATAGGATTAGTCAAAAGTCGTCATATTAGATCCCCTGCTGGTTGAATGTTTTCTGACTAACAGAAGAATAACGGTACCTACTTCAATTTTTCAATTATAATCAGTAGATTTGAAGTTAGGTGTGAACTGGACTGTTTCCTCCCTGGATAATGGCATTAGCACAAATATTTTTGTGCCAACCTATAACTGTCCCAAACCTATAACTGTCATGACTATGCCCCAATGTTTTGGTTTTTTTTCATTTTCTAATCATCATAGAAATTAAAAAGTAAAAACAAAAAATAAATAAACAAAGGGGCATGGTCATGGCAGTTATAAGTTTTATGCAACAAAAATATTTGCTCTAGTGTCATTATCCAGGGAGAAAACAGTTGACTACGTTTGTATGGAGAGAGCGCCCGGTATTTTCCTCTTATGTACATTCATACATACACACGGGTCAAAAACATAACCCTCTCTTTTAAGAGAAGCTTATTCGTATGTATGTATATGCGAAGGTATCACCAGGTAGTGACCATGTAGTAACGTACTCGTATAGTTTCGGTCCAAATATTGCGGTTACATGAATATTTGCTTTAATGGATCCCTGACCGGCGGCGGCGGCGGCGCGAGATTGTCTAGGAAGTCTTTCAAGCATACTGCCGTAACAAGGGTGCTGTGGTTTAATCTCATATAGGTACTTTAGGATATTTAATTTCTAGAATAGACTGAAATATCTATGCAAAAAAAAACCGCCCGGGCACAAATTCAAAGTCAAAAATTTTTATTCCTTTGGATGCTTAATACCTAGGTACAAGGATCACATGGACACGTCTTAAAAACTAAGTTAGGATGTGTGCCTTCGGAACGCGCCCACCAATGAGAAGACGGCACAAGAAACTCATGGGGTTTTATATAATAGGGTCTCGTTTTTACTCGTTTGAGTACGGATCCCTAAAAAAGCTTTGTTGGTTTACCAATATTAAAACCACCAAGTGTACTAAAAAGTGTGCTTAATTTTAGTGCTTAGTAAAAATTTGTCATTGAATTCGCGATTATTTCGCAAATAAGATAGGTAGTAGTGAGATCAGATATATTTCTATTTCTTCTCTTATCTGCCATCGGCCCTTCTAGACATAATCAGATTTGATCTTCATGGATTCAGCAGAATAAGATTTAAATGAAGATATAAATGAAATAAAATATTTTTGAAAGGATTTTCCGTTTATTATTTTACAACCGAATTTCAAATAATTTATCATTCAAGCAGGCAGATAGTTTCTAAAATATTATAAAATCAATTTTATAAATAAAATATTAAACGCTTTTCTTGATGACTTTACTTGACTTTTAACTCCTTACAAAGAATATATGGGACGAGTTCATGGATGGAAAATGTTTTATTTTATGATTCTATTTGAGCCGTGGATATTTAGAACAACTCCATGGGCCACTCGACTCAACATGGGTGCTAAATAAAGAAAAAAAAACACCAAGTATACCTACCTACCAGTGGGGATACGTCAGTAGGGATATAATGGAATAGGGGAAATATCCATAAACATAAATAAATAAAAGATATTGCAGGACATTCCACACATCGCCATTTAGCCCCAAGCTAAGTTACTAGACTTGTGTTATGGGTGCTAGACAACTGATATACCACTTTTATATTTTTCTTTTGTAAATATATACTTATAATACATAAAAAACAACTAGACGACAGACAAATATCTAAGCATAAATACTTGTCTGAGGCGGAAATCGAACCAACAACGCTGTGTTTGGCAGTCCGGCATAGTGACCATTGTACCAACTGGGTCATAAATAAAACATAAACACAAATAAATGGAAAAGCTTGTCGCATCTTTGCAACTCTAAATCCGTGTTCTATCCTAGAAGCTACCTTCGGAGCGGCTGAATGGAAATTAAGCAACCTTCCCATATTGAGGTTTCGGATACCGGCCATATCCCAAATAAGTATTTGAACATGTATAGGTATGAGTTTTGCATAAAAAATGACCAACTAAGCATATTCGCCTTCAATTTTTCAAACACTTATTTCTTCACATTATATTTTTTAACGACACTTTATTTCATACAAAAGTTATTCAAACGGAGTATTTATCATGGTTTTTTGTTTCTATATTGTAAAGCTCGATATTTGTCCCCTCTTTTTCTCCATAATAGTAGGAGGTCTCGTGAAAATTATGCTTGCAATAGCATCGAAATATTGACCATCACAGAATCAAAACAAAACACATGGTACAACGGTAAAACCCCCGTTTTTAATTACTTTAGTAAATAAAATATCCATATTAGCTGAAAATCGTACTTTATGACATATGTTTTTCTTAGAAACATATTAATCCTAACTATTATAGCTTGCCATATAACTATTTTTGGTTTAAAGTAGGTATCCTTAACAAAAAATACATTTTGTGGGTAGAAGAGGTTGTAACCACAAAATAGGTCAACAAGAAGGAATTGGTTTTACTCGGATTAAGGGTATTTCAAACCGGATGCTCGCCAAATTCGAAAAATGAAGAAATTCCTAAAAAAACTTAAGAGAACCCAGTTATAAGTCGAAGTGTAACATTATTACACCATGTCTTTAAGACATAATTCGGTTCATGCCCGTCGGCTCCCCTAACAGATCCCTACTCCCGACGGCCCCCTGGACTAGTGGACGATGGGCGCAAATTTAAAATTAGATCGATGCGTCTTGCGCATCCCATATGCTCCTACAGGGGATTTGTCGGAATTCCGGTTATATGCCTAAACGTCACTTTACTACATAGTATAAAACAAAGTCACTATACAAAAAAAGATTCTTTAATTCAAATTTGGAAACTTTTAAAAGAATTAATCTTTGAAAAGTTTCCAAATTTGTATAGGTTTCAGTAGTTGGATAATCTATACTAATATTATAAAGCTGAAGAGTTTGTTTGAACGCGCTAATCTCTGGAACTACTGGTTCGAATTGAAAAATTGTTTTTGTGTTGGATAGTCCATTTATCGAGGAAGACTATAGACCACTTTTCATTTTGATATTCCCACGGGATCGGGACTTACGTGGGTGAAACCGCGGAGCGCAGCTAGTCATATTATAAAGCCACGGTTTACAAAATAATGTAAACTATATCACCAAGTTACGAAAAACTAGAAAATATTTGATTTTGGCGGGCCGTTACTTCGACATCACTTGAAGTGTGTTTGCCATTTTCTGCAACTCATCAATTGAAGAAAATTGGAAACAGTGTCCGAGTTCCATATACCTACGGTTTAGGAAAAACTCGCATGACTAATCACTTCTTCATCTTCATCAGCGTGTCGATTCGGAATTTGTAAGCAGACACAAAATTCTGACAAGACGTCGTACTTCAAATCATTCACCAAGTGTTTCTGGTCTTTAGTATTATATTAAGGACACGTCATTCTTTTTCTGCTTCTTCTTTTCACCACAGTATCGTCACTAGCTTCGCAAAGATCAATGATAGATAGTAGGTATTTTATTAATTCGGGCAAATGCTGTTGCCACGATTGTACAGGTCTTGTCCTTTTAGAAAGATACCCAGATACACTGAGCGTTTTGCTGCGTCATTCCTTATGCGTACAGCAAGGTATTTATTGGAATCAGTTGTCTGCGTCTGACTTTCCTGACGTGTATAACTTGGGGTCTTCAAGTCTCGAGTGAACTCTAGTATCTTCTAGGAAAGCAAACATTTTAGGCTACATCGTTACCTACTATGTGTGATAGTGTCTTTTGTAAAAAAAGAGACCTTCAAGAATTTGTAACACCGTTAGCAGTTAAAATATAATATAGCCATGTTAATATAATAAAAATATAGAAACTCCAACATTTTTATTGAGGTTTGGGGCTATTGGATTTGAATGAAATGGTTATATTGAATCCGCCTCAACTAGTATCTAACTCGAGAAAGACAATTTTTATTGGAACAACTCTATTCATGCATAGCTTATGAAATTAGAGGTCCGTTTTAGAGCTTTTTAGACAAAGTATATATTCTTGGCGAGGGTATTTGAGAGAAGATAGCGTTAGATTAGAATGGATTGCAATGGCTTAAGTGGCAGTCCCTTAATCGACTCCGGACTCAGTAAGCCGTTGCAGACAAAATTTAAGCAAATGGGTGTATATTGCACCGACTGAGGAGCAATGCGAGTGTGGAGCCCCGTCGAAGTCCATGGTGCAACTACTCCAATGCCCTAATACCAACCAATGTGCAGGTATTAGGGCACTGTGCCCTAATACCTGCATATTAGTGGACCTGGTAGAGGCCAAAGCTGCTGCAGTTGCAGTGGCTAGCTACTGGGCAGGAAAAATTTGACTGGTCGAACGTCACTGACTCGAAAGAAGAAGAAGAATGGATTGGAATGTATGAAGCAGTTTCAAACGTAATTTTCGTAAAGCCAATTATTATTATTTGAGTCCGATTGGCGGCTATATCACAAAGCTGCTTATCACAAGTTCACTTATTGTTAGAAATTTTAGATCGCCCTAAGGCCTCTAACTTTACCTAAAGACTGCTACCAGAGGTAGCAACCGTGACCAACGGCTTAACGACCAACAGCTTCCGAAGCACGGAGGGGCTCACAAAAATACATTTTTGCCACACTACTAATTGGTCACTCATCGAAGTTATGACCGCGCCAGACGTCGCTTAACCCGCACGACCGTAAACGATCAGCGAGCTTCGCTTAGCTGTGGGCCTCATATTACAAAGCTGCTATTACTACTGGACTGATTCTGAATCCTGAAGAGTAAACATAGGACACTTTTTTTTATCCTCGATACTATTCCTACAAGATCGGGACCTACGCGGGCGAAACTGCGGGGCGTTGCTAGTTTACTATAATAAAATAAAAGGGATTCTTCAAACAGAAGTTCAATCTAAAATCTGTCAAGGAAACGCAATAAATATGACAAAAACTTTGGCACCATATTATAATAATAGTTTTTTTAAGGATCGCATTCCACTATCAGCCGTATTGCAATCTCCATATATCAAAGGTTTTAACAGACAGGCTGGAAAGCAGTACATTTCAATATACTGAATCTGGTAGGCCTAAAAGTACAAATAAATTTGGCCAGGCACCATAAAGGTTTAAAAAAATGAAAAATCTGAAAAACGCCTGTACATTACGAAGGTTGGAGATTCGGTTTGTTAGAAAATGATTATAAAATCAAATTATTTGGTCTCGATAATTTTAACCCCCACGCAAAAACGACGGGGTGTTATAAGTTTGATGTGTCTGTGTGTCTGTCTGTGGCATCGTAGCTTCCGAACGGATGAACCGATTTTGATTTTGTTTGTTTCGTTTGAAAGATGAAATACTCTGGAGTAGATCGGCTCAGCAATCTATTAGCTCCATAGCTACGTTTAACCCCCAAGGGTTAAACGTTTTTAAAGCTCCTTTTTACCCGACTACAAGGAAAGGGTTATGTTTTTGTGTCTATCTTTGTTTGTAATTTTCTTTATTCCTTTAAATCTACTAAACCACTAGATGGATTTCTATAAGGTATCGTTATTAGCTCAATAGTTTAAGGAATTGGTCTTTAGCCTGTTCTGTCTATAATCTGTCACCCTTTCTCCTCATAGCTGGCAGAACAGCCACCCGGCAGTTTCTTCATACTTTTGACGTGACAACGTCTTATAAATTGGTTTGCCGGGTGACACTTCAAGAAACTGCGTTACGCTCCGCTCACGTTATGCGCTCACAATGAGAGCGAGTGAGAGGCACGCGTCCCTTCCACTCGGGCATGGTTAGCCCGCCTAAGAGCGAGAGAAACAGACATAAAAAGTGAAAGGCACGCGTCCCTTCCACTCGAGCACAGTTAGCCCGCCTAAGAGCGAGAGAGACAGAGCGAGAGAGAGAGAGTGAGAGAGATAGGCATACACACCGGTTCATGTCTATATTTTACCACTCAAAGTCGTTGTCACGTAAAACTTTCGCCCGTATACCGACTTTATTTTAATATGGCGCCATCTGTCTGCCTATTGATGAAATTATTTTTATCTATACATATAAAATTCTATGTCCTGAATGACTGACTGACGGATCAACGCACAGCCTAAACCGCTGATCGTAGAGACCTGAAACTTGGAGGGTGTGTTCTTTGTGTGACGTAGGCATCCGTTAAGAAAGGATTTTCCGAAATTTTACTCCTAAGGGGGTGAAAAAAAAAGGGGGGCAAAGTTTGTATAGGACAACGTAATTTTTTAGTCCATTTTCGACTTCTACGCGGACAAAGTCGCGGGCATAAGCTAGTTGTCTTATATAGCTTCGCATCGCCATAAATGTGTACCGAACCTAAGCTTATCTTCGATTTTCAACCCTCGTCAGGAATATTACCTATGACAGGCAAACATATTCCTTGAAATAATGCCCTGAATTTACATGAAATAAGTGTTCCTGAGGGTTTTAGATTTAGGTGTTCTCTGTTTAGATAATGTCCAATCGGAATACGAATGTTTTTTTGTTTATGTTACTTTTGAGAAAACGGCAGAAATTTTTAGATTTAGACCTTCGAAATTCGAAACGCCAAACACGGGTGTGGGTTCGATTCCCGCCTCAGAAAAGTATTTAAGCTTAGATATTTGGCTGTGGTCTGGTTGTTTCTATGTATTATAAATAAATATTTACAAAAGAAAAGTATATAGGTAGTATATCCGTTGTCTAGCACCCATAACATAAGTCTAGTTACTTAGCTTGGGGCTAGATGGCGATGTGTGCAATGTCCCGCAATATTTATTATTATTATTAAATCGTATAATCCTATTTTAATGCTTTTCATGGACGTTTGGGCAATCTGCTTCTTTAGTCAATTAACGTGGACTCTTATATTTGGCACTGCGATCATAAATCGACGTAACGGTGGTAGATACCTAGACCTTCATTCTGAAGGTCGTGGGTTCGAATTCCGGCCCCACCCTACACCAATGAGTTTTTCTCACGTAAAATCTATTAACATTGCTTTTATAGTGAAGGGAAAAATCGTGATAAAACCAGCGACTTAATTGGCGTTAAAAGTATTCAAGACTTTTGTCTTGAGCTTGGCTCACTGCATCATCGGGTCGGGAAAATATTAAACTTAGTACTTACGTTAGTCAAAAATGGTGCATTGTCATTGATGTCAGTCAGCTCTAGAATTACTTCTGTGGTCGATCTCAAGCTGTCAGAACCTAATCTGCCTCCGTGGTCGGCAGCCATGATAAGAATCTGCCACCTGAGTTGAAAAATTAATAGTTTTAGTGATTGTTTTAAATGCTGTTTAGTTTCTCGATTGAGACTCCAGAACTGCTGCACTGATTTTGATAAAACTTGGTATGAGGATGCATTGATTCATTGGGGGTGTGATAGGCTACTTTTACCCCCATATTCCTACAGGACGCGGGTAAAACAGCGGAGCGCTGCTAGTACTTAATAATTTTAAAAATATACTTTAAACATAAAACGTTTAGACATCATAAGATTGCTCACTTTTGAGGCATTCCACATTCCCCTAGACTCTGTGAAATACCTAGCTATAAATGAACTTACCTTGTAAAACCAAGGGGTTGATCTCTGTCCAAAGGTTTGGTTAGTCTAAGGCAGCCATCGCTGTCGATCTGAAGAAATTCCTTTTGCTCGTGCTTTACTAGAGAGTACACTATGTTCTGTGGTGCGCTTCTATCTTTTATATCTGGGTCGTAGGCTTCAACCTAGAAAATAAATGCATATTGACGCTTAGCAGCTCCCCTAACGGATCCCCTCCTCACGTAGAGTACTTTTTCAGGCTCTTCGTCCCCCTTCCACTAGGGGAGACGATAAGCGCCAATTAAAAATAAGACCGGTCTCGCGACCAGGGGACGTATTATATTAATTTCATTGTTTTTTTTTGTAAACTGAATGGATAACATAACCGATGGGTCTGCTAAAAATATTTAACAAGTTTTCCTGAAAAAGCATATGAAATCATCTATTCATATGATTCAAAAAGTTCTATAAGAGTGTAATAGATTTAACCAAAGTTGAAATCTTAATATATTTACCTTAACAATACATCCTTCATACAGTCTTTCTTCTTCAATAGTCTTAGTATAGTTAGCCAAGAACACAGGTGGGTTATCGTTCAAATTTTCAATATTAATGATAACTTTGGCATAATCTTCGTAAATGCCGTCAAAGGCTCTAACATCAAGGCTGTAACTAGTAATATTTTCGTAATCTAATTCGTTGTTCACACGAATTTCTCCAGTAAAGTTACGAATTACAAAAGCGTCATAGGTATTACCGGCTACTATGCTGTAACTAACCACGGATGCTGAAAAAAAAAACACAATATTAGAATACACAAATGTAAGAATAAGAATATTTATTTCATAGATTTTGGGTACATCGAAGTGTTATTACAATTAATTATATTGCATATATACAGTATAATCCAGCCGCCACCTGCCTGTAAAGGCGTATCAAGAAGATCACGTAGAAATTAAACTTAAGTCGATTAAAATTTAAAATTTACTTAACCAACTGTCAAGCATGCTTAGCTAGTACTTTAAATGTAATAAAATAATAAGTAAAACCATGATTTAAATCGATTTCATCAGCTTGACATCATGCCACTTGTCTTTATGCATTAATACTTTTTATACATTAATAGGTGATTAATTCGTACCTGTATCATTATCTAAAGCACTAACAACAGTAACAAGTTCATTTATATTAGCATTTTCAGCTATAGACTCAGCAACATAAGTATCTTGCGTGAAATGAGGTGGATTATCGTTTTTATCAGCGATTTCTATTAAAAATACTTGTTGACCGGAATTATGTTTCCCCGGAATCAGAGCAGATTCAGAATTATCAGTGGCAATAATTTTGATATTGTAGAAATTCTTCTCTTCTCTGTCGAACATTTTTAACGTTGTAATGTTCCCTGTGATCGGGTCTATGGCGAAGGGATCTGAAGGGTCTCCTAGTTCGTAAGTTATTTGGTTGTTGGCTGAGGTTCCGTCTGCGTCGAAAGCTCGGACTTGCATCACTGGTGTTCCTGCGTTCTCGTTTTCTAGCACACTACCGGATCTGATTTCGCTAAATATAGGAATGTTGTCGTTGACATCCTCTACTTCTATCTGAATTATTGTTTCCGCTGCTAATTTGTAGTTATTCTGTAAAAAAGCGTTTTTGTAAAGAAAAAAAGAACACGATAAAAAAAGATCCCTTAATATTGTGTTATATTTGTCCATGTAACATGATTATGGTAAACAAAAGACCATTATTTTCTTTTTATCCATATTATCGGTCAATAAATTGCATTACAACCCCAATTTAATCTCCTTCTCAAATTGTATCATAAATATAAACTGAGTTCCCTCACTCCAAGTAAATCAAATAGTGTTTCAGAGAGTGAAATATTTCGCTACTAAAACCCAACATATTAGAGGAAAAAGCATCAATTTGTTCGCCCTTACCTGTATCCGAACTGTGAGCGTGTAATCTGTAATTTTCTCGTAATCTAAGTGGTTACCGAGTTTAATATAAGCCGTGTTAGACTCCGGTTCCAACACAAATGTGTGCCATTTATTCGTTTGTTCAGTCTGGCCTTGCACTAGTTCAAACTGTAGCTTTTTCTCTTCTGGGATATTTGAGCTGTAAATAAACAATAAGCATGACCCTAATACATCACACATATGAAATTTTTCCTCCCGCAGGAATCGAGTGTTGTATTCTCGACCTACTTGGAAAAGTTTCGGAACACTCAAACGTACAAGTTTAAGACAATAGAAACCTTATAAGCACTAACTCTTAAAGTATTTCAAATTCGCATTAAACTTGGACGAATTAATTTGTACTTACACAGCCCTCACTGTTGCTATAGGCGTATTGAAATCAGCGTAATTTTCTTTTAATCTTATCGGTTCGTCGGGAACTTCTATGAAAGATGGGCTCTTCTTGTTAGATTCCACAACTTGGATGTCTAAAGTTATGGAACTTTGTTGGACAGGATCGCCCATATCTTTTACTATCGCGCTTAGTTTGAACTTGTAACCCGGCACTTTCTGCGGAAACAAAAGTTTTTTGTGAGTATATTTATTCAGTTAGAAACTTGAATTTATTATTGTTTGACGAACAGTTTATTACACATCATTTTGTTGATAATGTAGTATTGATTTTCGTACTTACATCTATAGTTTTATTTAAAAATATGACTCCGTTATCTGGATCTATGTAAAAATATGCTTGATCTGGAGAATTGGAGTCCAGACTGTAGTGGACGATGGAGTTGTTTCCATCGTCAATATCTGTCGCTGATATCCTCATCACTTCTCGTCCACTTGGAAGGTCTTGTGGTACCGACTCCGAATATGACTGTACATAATAAATGTGTTAGTACTATTAAACTTTGGCAATATTTAAGAGGGAAGTTTTGCTACTACAGATACTTTTGAAAATTCGATTCAGAAAATTGGCTTTACACCAGTTAATGTTGGCATAGTGACGTCTTGTCTTCGTTCTTCGTATAGTTAAGAATTTGGGTATAGAAGGACACCTATGGTGTACTTTTTATAGCAGTTATTAATCTATTAATAACCTTCGACATGTTCTACGCGAAGCATGCCTAAAGCTTAGAGAAAGATTTCATTTTCAAAATAATTATAATCGTGCAGTGTGATAAAATGCGGCTAGGGGGAAAGAGCGGCCTAGCTAAAGAAACACATCAACTACAAATGTGCAAAGTAAGTGTATCAAAAACACACGAACACTTAAAATATATTACCAATAATGCCTTGAGCGGCTTACGATCCTAAAGACATGCAGGAACATGCAATTAAAGAAATAGATATTTCAAAATCAATATATTTCAACTGTTACCATTGCTTATTGTTATTTATGTTACTATTGTAAAAGAAGCAAAGGTGACAATCGAAACAGAACAATTAAAATTAGTGTCATTTCATTTAATTTGTGCGAAACGCTTTCTCTCGTGATATTTTCAGTTGTTTTGACAAACCTTCCATACGTCTCCACGGAAGACCTTTGAAAAACAGGCAAGCGTTAATATAGTCTGCGCCACGTTTTGAGGCTAACGAACGAACATTTTTGTTAGACAAAGACATCAACATACATAATAAAGATACTAACAAACTCAAACCTTTTTCTGAAGACGTAATTGAAAAGAATCAGAAAAAAACTGGTTAGATAATTGTGAATAAATTCATGCTTTTACGTATCGCTTTATAATTAAAGTTAGAAAAATAACTAGCTCGTCTTAGCCTTGTATTAGCAATTCAAGGGTAAGTAAAATTATTTACTGATATATTTTTATTAAGATGTAAAATAGAATAAGTACTTACAACTTTGTCGAAGACTGGCGGGTTATCATTGATGTCTTCAATTAGAATTTTGATAGTACATGCGTCGTCCAACTGTGGCTGGCCATTATCGCTAGCTCGAACTGTTATATACGCTTCTTTCTCTCTCGAAGGTTCGTCATGGTCGAACACCTGTGCCATTTCATTAACTTTATACACATTTGAACACAAATCATTAAAAATATACCCACCTTTATCATCCCCAAATAGTGCAGCTAGTTTATAAAGGTAAAGGTGCAATAAATCATTAAGACAGTCATGAAGATCAAGATCATTAAATAAATAGTTAAGAAAAATACAACTTTTATAGATTAGTTCAATTAAAATGTTACTAACATCGGCCGTCGTAATTCTGCCTGTCTCAGGATCTACGTGGAACCTTTCTTTCTCTCCTGGTGTTGAAACGAACTTATATGTAACAGTTCCACCCATATCGGGAGGATCTCTGTCATCTGCATGCACCTGTAATAAAATTTTGAGTTAAACATCGGCTGCTATGATATGCTGTTAATGCCAATCCTAAACAAATACATTTTAAGGATTTTCTTAAATAATCTAAGCGTACTTAATTAAAACACTCTGACGTCACTTGCTGTCAAAGGCTTCGTGTCTTTTGGACCTCCTTATACTTTGAATGGGATATCAATAGATAATATTATTTTGTACTAGTGATAGGACAGCATGTGCTGTCACAGGCATTATGGAGATAAAAGCATTTTTAAAGTTATACTTTGTTTGATAGGTGGTACTTTTGTATGGTTTTAATTCAAAAATTTGACAACATGCATGCATAATCATAAGTCGATTGATATCACAATGAATAGTGGAATTACCATATATCCTGAAGTAGCGTTGGTCAGTTCATAGAAATTTAAATAAAATAAGGGTGAACATACTCTTGGCATCGATTCAAGAAAGAGTGAGCGGAATGCAAATTATTTTCGAAGACATTTTGGTTTACCAGTTTATTATCATCGTGATTTCACCCACAATTGGTTGTAAGCTGGCTTTTACTTTAATATAAATTTATTTTTATTGTTCATTCAGGATTTTCGTTGGATCAATTTTAGGAAAATATCTTGTTATTCTTTGATCGGATCTTATTAGCAATCTCGTTGAACATTTTATAACGAGCTGATAGTCCCGAAGTTAAGCGGTAAACGTGAAAATAGAGAAATATGTGTTTTGGGAAATAATTTCTAGTTTTTACTTTATTGTCAAAATTATGTTGAGATTGAAATGTTAGAAATCTATAAACTTACCGTAAAAACATAGGTGCCTACAGGTTGCTCCTCTTTTATAGTAGGTCTGTAGCTCAGACATTTTGTAAAAAGAGGCTTGTGGTTGTCCTTAACAGCTAACTTCAGCGATGGCCCAGGTGCGAACTGAAACAGCTTCTAGTTGTACAATTTGCTCCTAAAACCACTAACAGCTTAAGTATGTCGTGGAAATGTCTTTCAAAATTCTACCATACGAATGTTTGGTTATTAAAATTTAACAGATAGTGATCAAACGGACTGCACTGAAATTTTAATAAGAACTTTAAGACTACTGTTACGAAAAGAACACGGAAATTCTTCCCTTCATTTAGGAAATAAAGTCTTATAACCAAAAGGTCCACAAAAATCTTATAGAGAAACGAAAAGGACTTAGAAATTCCTCTTACTGGATACTAATGAAACAGTATTTGGCAAGACATTTCTGAAATTGCTTTCTAGAGATACGTTATTATTACTTTACTATTCTATTGAAAACATTATATTAGAATTCCTTTAAAGGGAACCGTCGATCTACATTGCATGCTGTGTTTGATATTACAGTGTCAATCAAAAAAGAATTGGTGAAAATTTTCTTTTGCAAAAAATTTCAATTTCTTTCAACATGCAATGTAGACTTATTTTCATTTTATCACTTTGTTTTCTTGTTAGTATAAGTTGTTACATTAGATTGTCGAGATTTTTCTTTTTACTTATCTTGTACATCCTTCTACAGATATTTTTACTAACAAAACATTGCACAAATAGCTCTAAGATTAATCTCGTCATGTTTTACATGATGTTTTTCAACCAATTGTAAAAAAGAAAATCTTGACAATTATATTTGTGTGATATTAAGTCCACGTATGCATAGACTACCCCAAAAAATAATTAGGTATTATATCTCCAAAAATAACCACTCATATTACATACAGAAATTCTGAATCAAAAGCCTCTTAAAAAGTTAGCCCTCTGACACAGAATCTAGATTAAAATGTATATCACACGTGAACCTAATTTAGTCCGAGAATTAATTAGTATAATTATACCTTGTATCTATCCTGTGACGCATGACAGAGAGCATAATCAAGTGACAGATTAATAAATATGAGATGAAATAGTCAGTTTTGTAACGCTCTGTATCCAAGTAACTTTGACAACGAACGACGGATTATAATATCTTATAATAGCACCAAATTCAGAATGTTTCGATAGTTTATTGAATTTAAAATATAAAACTTTAACCATCAGGCATTAATTTTCTTGCTAGATCTGCCCTCTTAGACAAGATTGCTTTCTATTAGCGATATCGCCAATCGACAGTTTTTTTTGTATGAAATTGAAATAAGCCAACGCAAAGTCACGTCGTCTTGGTCTTGCGTTAGAGAGATAAAAATTGTAAACAAGTTTTATCATATGCCAATTTCATACAGTGAATCTGTCGATTGGCGATATCGCTAATAGAACGTAATATTGTCTAAGGGGGCTGGTCTACAATAGTTATCCCTTTGGACAGATTAAAGCATTCCGAAATGGAGGTGGTCCGGTCAAAACAAGCAAGTGTTGCGTACTTCCATGGCTTGTCATGCCGTAAAGTTAAATTATCAATTAATCACGTATTCAGTTGTAGTGTTTAAAGCCCTAGTACACCATTAAAAATACTTCAATCTCAATCAAGCTTGATGGTATGTTTGTCTCAAACAACTATCGTCATTGTCCCGAGCAGCTAGAGCATCAAGTGGTTGAAACATTCACAACATCTTTATGATTGATGTTTGAGATTGACGCATTTTTGAAAGGGTACTGGGCACTCAACTTGGGCACAGTTTAATGCAAACATACGGGTTACATATCATGCAAATCGTACTATCAGTACTAGAATAAGCATAAAATAACTGAAATCTAAAGGGTAAAGCTCAGGGCTGGGTACTGTGTGATGATGGGAGTCTGATGTGGTGTAGTACTCACGGGCGCTGCGTGGATGGGGGAGTGTCTCGAGTGTCGTAATCTTGTTATGTGATGTGACTGGTAATCTCGTGCTGTAGACAAAAAAAACTCAGGTTAAAAATAGTGTAAAATCTATTTTAAATCGGATGTTCGTGACTCTATTATATATCAGTTATATATCCAGCCACCTTAAACAAAATTGCTTTTTATTATCGTTATCGCCAATCTATAGACTTTATTTTTATTATTTTGTATTGACATAAGCCAACAGACATAATGCGCCGCCAACCCCAGTTGAATTGGGATAAGGGCGGCAGAAGAAGGTACGAATTAAAAAAAAAACACTTTTCCCATAAAAAAGTTACCTCTAGACACTCTAGAAACGAGCATATTTTATTAAATCATTTCTCTATTGAAAACTAAATTATATTTTTTAAGTTGCAATAATAAAGTCAAAATTTAATAGCAACTTCAAGTAGTAACGACAAGATTTTACTTTTGTAAAATATAAGAACGGCAATGCAAAGCCTGCGCGACAGAATTCATAAAAATATAAGAAAACGCTTGCAATATGCTTTCAGGAGGCTACGGTGGCAATATATTAGGATTGTAGATCCTACAGTCCTATACATATGACGGCAAGCTTGGATTTTATATTGTAAAATAATTTTTACGGTATACCTAGATCAAGACAATGGTATTCATAAATTCAGAAATAAAGTACCTATAATATTTTGTGGCAAACAAAAACAAGCACAAATTATTACTTATTTTTTCAGACCTCACAACTGAAGGTTCAGTTGGATATACTCATTTTTACCATTTCATTTTCGTTACACAAGTCCCTTACTCATATTGGTATTTGACATCTAAACTAGATGACCAAGCAACTTGAATTCACGATATTTAGGGCGTTGTAGTACTTGGGACATGTATAAGATGGAGTAGGCTAGCCCAGCACCTATAATCATAATCATCATTAATTGACAACCGCCCGCCTGCATTTTACACCGCCCGCGCCCTCTCAACTAAGTCGACCGTGTCCTGAGTAAAGAATTCGTCAATACGTCTGAAGCCAACAAATTCGCCAATTTCATCACGATGTTTCCTTTTACTTTCAAGTCCCTCACTATCAACTTACATAATCTAGACTAGAATCCAAACACAACACTACAGTGTTTTGAGAAGCACTTAACATACCTGGAAACTTGAACGTACAAACAACCATAGATAAGTTAGTAGATATGGAACAACCATAGTCGTTTCACGGTATTCCACGTAAGGAAGCCGGATTATCTTACAGAGGTGTAATATCAGTTAGTTCAGATAACACCATGTGTACATGATATGGCTTGTAAACGATAACGGGTAATATTCTTACTGTACATTTGAAGGGAATGTTACTTTAATAACTTTATTTTAATTTAACAATCAATTAGTATTAGTATAAAATTAAAAATCATCTATGGATTTTTAATTTTATACTCTTTTTATTATTTGTTCGTGTTGTTTAGTTTTATATTTAATTTCTGCGACATTTTATTTATTTTGTGATTATTATTATTATTTTTAGTTTTTTATTTTATGTAATTTGATTTAATGTACCTTATTTTAAAATTGTGAAAAATGTTAATAAATCACAATCAACTACTAAGCGTTGTTCAGGAAGGTATAAACAGAAAGTTGTCCGATATTGAAACCGACCCAAATAAAAAAAGACATAGAAATTATAAGAAGAAATAAAAGAAGATATGTATTTATAAAATAGATATATATTTATAAAACATAAATATATTTGTATTTTTTTTAAATAAAATAGGCCTGCATTTGACCTCATCTCACCTAAAGGGAAGCAAAGATGGGATCAAGGATGTAGCTCACTCGCCTTGAAGGTATTCACTCTAGACTTGAAGGCTTTATTGGGCATTAAAACTCAGCTCGCAACAGCCCAAAAACTGATATTCTTTGTGCAATTAAAAACTCTTAAAACCAATTGTAGTTACTGTGTTTAAAACAAAGCCTGTTATGCCAATAACAATGCAATTAAAAACTCTTAAAACCAATTGTAGTTACTGTGTTTAAAACAAAACCTGTTATGCCAATAACAATGCAATTTAAAACTTTTAAAGCCAATTGTAGTTACTGTGTTTAAAACAAAGCCTGTTATGCCAATAACAATGCAATTAAAAACTCTTAAAACCAATTGTAGTTACTTGAATTAAATACATAAAACTATGCAAAATATCACACGGTAAGTACTCTTAAATACATAATTGATGATTTAACATAATTGATAATTCATTAATGTAAATAAAATCCTTAAATTGTTATGTTTTAAAAACCACAAGTGTAAAAATTATTTAATTCCTGTAATATCTTTTAAATTTAATTCAATAAATATCCATTAAATTTTTTAATGTTTTTTTACGTTTTTTATTGTAGTTACTGTGTTTAAATCAAAGCCTGTTATGCCAATAGCGAGCTGGGTTTTAATGCCCAATAAAGCCATCAAGTCTAGAGTGAATACTTTCTAGGCGACTGAGCTACATCCTCGATCCCATCTTTGCTTCCCATCTCTAGTTTGCCTAGTGCATTCTCAGCTTTGACCAACGCTTTCACAGAAAGCTCGAAATAGATTCACAAAGTGCCCTAAAGTTCGTGACACTCACATTACATCCAAAAGACGGAGGCATAGTACCAAAACAAGGTGTTGTAATTGAATCGGAACCAAGCCAACCGACATATCCGGACTCGGCCGATAGGAATAAAACAATAAGATACCAGACGTTGAGAGCCCGAAATCCAAGCATCAAAGCATTGTCTCTACATGCAGAAACCATCCCTTTGTTCTTGAAAAGGGAAATTGAATGCTCATAGAACGTGTCTAACACCTTTGAATTGTCCCTTGGCCGCTTTTCAAGCGGATTCAGTACGCTATGCGAGTGAATTGAATCACTAATGAACATGTCGATATGTCTAAGACGGTTCTACTAATAGTTAGATTTCGTTTGAGGATCTGTGATGGCTGTGCCGAGGTCTCAAAGGGGTTAAATTTGTAAAGAGGTATGTAGGTGGAACTTTGAACATTATGTAACTTCGGCAATATTTGAGTGAGTAGATAATTTAGACAAGTTTAAATTGTTTACTGTAGTTACAGTATTTAATCATATACTACTAATATTATAAATGTGAAAGTTTGTGTGTATGTTTGTTACTCCTTCACGCAAAAAACCACTGAACCGATTGCGATGAAATTCGGTATGTAGATAGATAGAGACCTGGAATAACACATAGGCTATTTTTATCTCGATTTTCCCACAGGATCGGGACTTACGCAGGTGAAACTGCGGGGCTCGCCCAGTAATATGGCCACTATTTGTTTCTTCACAACCAGATTTAGGTATTTTAATGAAGGTGTCGATATCACAAGCTCCTTGTATTATGTATTACTATGTGAGCTCCGCAGTTTCACCTGCGTAAGTCCCGATTCCGTGGGAATATCAGGATAAAAAGTAACCTATATGTTAATCCAGGTCTCTAGCTATCTACAAACCGAATTTCATTGCAATCGGTTCTGTAGTTTTTGCGTGAAGGAGTAAAAAACATACACAAAAACTTTCACATTTATAATTTTAGTAGGATTTTCTATTATATTCTATGAATATTGCAATGGAAAATCCTCAAAAGTTTTCCATTGAATCTTATTATCGGAATAAAAAGTACTTAGCTTAATATGAAATTTTTAATTTCATTTCATATGTAGGTTCTTAAGTATGTAGAAACCTCGTTTATTATTGTAACGCGGTAGGTAATATTTTTAATACGATATTAAGTATTTTTCCACAATTTTTTGTTATTACGTATTTTGTTTCACATCCTTTCATATTAAACACAATGTTTGTCTGTCCATTGTTAAATATATGTTTATTGTGCAACCATCAAAACAATATTCCATATTTTCATTGAAAATATGCAAGTGAAGTTGCTATTGTTAATGATGAAAAGGGGCTTTTAATTGTTACAAAAGTGTGGGAGTGATTGTTTGAATTTTTTTATTAATTTTAATTTAGACTTTAAGCTTTCATTTCGTTGATTTGGCGACGATTTTATAGTGTTACAATCAATTTAATTTAATTCTATAGTTATATAAACAAGATTTGTGAAAGAAATATAATCTCGTATCAACTACATGGTATAAAACAAAGTCGTTTCCTTCTGTCTGTCCCTATCCCTATGTATGCTTAGATCTTTAAAACTACACAACGGATTGTAATGTGATTTTTTTTAATAGATAGAGTGATTTAAGGTTTTAGTACATAAAGCAATAATACCACGCGTACGAAGTCGCGGGCAACAACTGGTAGGTAATAAGAGGCATTTAAAAGTAAAAATAAACTATAAGACAGGTAGTGTATGAATAAAGCGAAAATTCATCTAAATTCTCATATATGATTTAGAGTGATTCAAGAGTAAGGTTTTAGTACATAAAACAATAATACCACGCGTACGAAGTCGCGGGCAACAACTAGTAGGTAATAAGAGGCATTTAAAAGTAAAAATAAACTATAAGACAGGTAGTGTATGAATAAAGCGAAAATTCATCTAAATTCTCATATATGATTGTTAGGTATCCAAAATGTAGATTAGTTTTTTTAAAACAATAGAGCATTGTACTTTTTTTAATTTTAAGCTTGAATTTATTAAGAAACTGTGTTTTGAAAATGAATAAAAGAATTCTATGCAGATTCCTACAAAAAAGGAAGCAATTTAATAGCAAAACAACAAACTGAAAAAACCCTAACGAAATTATTCAGTTGCAACGATTTTTCAATGACTAAAAAAGTAATTTATTCATTGTAAAACCGTTAAAACATCGGGCGAAGTCGATAGCTGTATACGATCTAAACGAATGATGGTATTGACAAAGTAAATCAAAGGATCAGGGCTTCAGCGCGCTTGTAAGCTTGTACTTTATAGCTTAGGAATGCAGTGAAATGTAGGGCGACTTTTACGGCGAAATCCGACTTCATATCGGCCGATAGTGAGGTATCTATTACTTTATTTTTAGGGTTCCCTACTCAAAGGGTAAAAACGAGACCATATTAGCAAGACTTTACTGTCCGACCGTCCGTCTGTCTGCCTGTTATCATGAACCGGGATAACTAGACAGTTCAAATTTCCACAGATTATGTATTTCTTTTGCCGCTACAACAAAAAAAATCTTTTGTTTTCTTGTACGGCAACACAACTTCTTTCACGCGTAAGTGAAGTAGACGTGCAGTTAAAGTAACGGTTACGCGTAGTTTAATTTTACGGCAATACCGACGTTGCGTATGCGTCAACTAAACGTGCACTCGACTAATGCGTCATAGAATTACGGCGATCGAGCTGCAGGAGTTGTACTTGTACTTGTATACAGGCTTTTTAATTGGGTCCTTTTTGCGTGAGGATGGAGTAGGCTTGCCCAGCACCTAGTCGACCATGTCCAGAGGAGAAAACTTGTCAATACTTCTGGATCCAACTAAGCCGCGGGTTTCATCACGATGTTTTCCTTCACCGTAAGAGCAATGTCAATTAGCGCACATAAATTTTTCTTAAGAAAAATGCATTGGTGCACGGCCGGCCGGGATTCGAACCCACGACCTTCAGAATGAAAGTCGAGGTATCTACCACTAAGCCAACACCGCTCTCGGGCCGCAGGAGTTATGCGGGTGAAACCTCAGAGCGCAGCTAGTCATTAATATTCCAGTACAGAGAGAATTTCTAAGTTTAATCGCAGAACACTCCGTAGTCATAGACGTATTACAACAACAAAGGCATTATCAATCTACCCCCACCAGGTAAACCTTTGTCCCTGAAACGAGAACCTATCAACCTGCTCAGATGTTAAGGAATTATCGTTTAAATGGGAAATAACACGCAACCTTCCCACAAAGGATAAACCGCTTTGATGTGTGGAGCTTTAGGAAAATCATTAGGGGCAGATCAAATACAAATAATGACAAATTAGGAGACTGGCTGTGATAAAGAATAAGATTTCTTATGTTTAACAAGGTTGTGAAGAAAATGAGCCTTTAAGATTGTCCTTTTTAGGATGTATTTTATTGTGTTGGCGTCTTTTTACCCGACTGCTAAAAGGAGAGTATCTATGTACGGTCGGCTGCATAATTGCAGACCCACCGTAGAGCTCCAAAACGGCTGTTATAAGAATGTTTTCAACACAAGCAAGATTCTAGACAACTGCTTTAGGTAAAGTTTAAAGTCTTCTAACTCATCAAATAATCAAACAAAAATTATTAGAATGCAAACATTCGAATAAAAGTAATTTTCGAATTCTAACGAGGGCTGCAATTATGCAGCCGACTGTACAGTATGTAACAAATATCCTGTCCTCTCTTAGATACTTAAAGGTACACATGGACCTTATCCGAAAAATGTAAATAAATGGAAAATAATGGACATTTTTTGATAACTACCCTTATTTACCTAGGGTTTTGGGAATGTTTTAAATGTGACAGCACCATTTTTTAGCCAAGGGCTCGATGGCCAAAATGGTGTTGTCAGATCTTGCAAATTCCTTAAATTATGGTAATTTTTCCGAACTTGAAAATATTAATTCTTGAGGTATTAGATTTTTTTTATATTCTGGGTGTGAATACTAGTACTTAAAAGGAATTATGGGGTTTTTCTAACACACACATTATCTTAAGGTACCTATGGTACGAAAGATGATAACGGTCTGGCGCTGGAACGGTCATAGACCAACAATTTCAACAACAAAAAGAAAAAATAAAATAAACTAAACAGTATGGTACAATGGGCAGCCTAATCGCTAAAAGCGATCTCTTCCAAGTTAAATTGAATAACAAACACATTGCCATATCTCGGTATATATGATCCACAAACTGTGTCTGCACAAAGTAACAAGAGATAAAATCTAACCTGATGGAAAGCAAACATTGAAAAATAAAATATATTCGTAAAATCTAGTATTCCATTTAAAAAATACAAACGTACGGCTACTGCAGTATCAATCCTAAAAGATTACTATCGTTAAATTTTTAAGCAATTAAATTGGACTGGTAAAGTTATTTAACATCCGATATTTACCATGTTCTTGGTGTCAAAACATGGTGAATAACCAGTTTTAAATAACTTTACCAGTGAATATAAGCGATGGTTATCTTTCCACCTTCATTCGCGGTTCTCGAAGGCCCCCGTTTATTTGGGAGTATTTTGAGCGATCTTCTGGAAATGATCTTATAGTAAAGCGTTACGTCTTAGACTGCATCGTCACTTACCATCGTGTGAGATACTGGTCAAACGCTGATCTATTTATTATAAAAAAATGGTTTAAAATCCGTAAGACAACGACACAAATGATCGCCATCCACACATGGTAATGCTTCAAATTTAGCGTACTAAGAGCGTCACGCATCCATCTTTCTCACGAGAACTGCTAAGAAGTGGAAGTTCTCTGTTCGCTACGCTGTTCCCCCCCCCCCCCTAAAACCTTGGAATCTTTAAGTCCAGAGTCAATAGGTACCTTCTAGGTGAGCATGCTACATTCTCGACCTCATCTTTGCTTCCCATCAGGTGAGATGAGGAAATAAACTGACAAAATTAGAATTCTTAATTATTGTAAAAACCTTGATGGTAACATCACTGAATCAATAATACAAAAAACGATATTTATACTCTAACGAAGACCCTTATTCTACCGCTAATATGGAAAGTTAACACTCCCACAAAATAATTTTATCACAGATAAGTTCAACTCAATTTTACCTCTTAACTACTAAACTAAAATAATAACCGGTTCCCCATTTAACTTTCTACTAAAGAGTTGAGTCGCGTAAACAGAACGCTAGCAAAATTAACTAACATTTAATAATTACATCAAAATATAATGTTGTGCCTTGGAATTTCATTCACGCAGCCAACCATCTCGTGGGAATATCTGGATAAAAATAAGTACCTACTCTATAAAGCTATTTTTAATAAATTCTTCAAACTGTAACCTGTAATTGTAACCGCTTGAAGATTTATCTGATGAGAAGGTGGTTTCAGATATTCCATTTATCGGTAATGATTAGTTTATGGGCCAATTCTACTGGTGGAAATCGAAAACTGAGTTTTCTGCACTCTCGAGGTGCAATTCTGTTCATCACTCCGAAGATCCTCATCAGATCTTCATCCGATTTTTATGGGACCACCTGTGAGTTATCCCCTTTCAAACAAAAAAAAGAATTTTCTAATCGGTCCAGGCGTTTTCGAATAATCGGCGAACATACATAAAAAAAATATAAGCAACGAATTGAGAACTTCCTTCTTTTTTTAAAGTCGGTTAAAAAGCGTTATGCTACCGCATAACTGAGTAGACTCCTTGGGGGATTGCAGGTTCTAGGTCACCCCGAAACTTTTATTTAATTGTGACCCAATAGGTAAACAGCACTAAAAAAAAAAGAAAACTCGGCAATTTTTTGGCCGGAAAGACAGACGATACGATCGAAATTTGTCGCTGCAGAGTGAAAAGATGAGTAGGTAAACACACAAATACATTTTTAAATTTAAAAAATTCACTCGTAGATAGAAAATAATAGAAATAAAGGAAAAATCTCAGGTTTTATTCAACACAGGCCATTGAAAGACACGGTAGTCGGAGTCGAAGTACATCGCATGTGCCTCTGACACCGGAACCTAGCTTTTTTCTCGGCGGTTCTTTGTTGGATTTCCTTTGGCTAACGGTGGAGCGGGGGTCCCAAGAGGTCGTACGGGGGTCCGGGGTGGTCGCATTGTGTGGGGCCAATTTGAATATTCAAGTGTGGGCACGTTCCGTAAACGATGTCGATGGCCGTTGAGAGGGTTAAGCGTTTTTTTTTAATAGTGGCTTTGGTGACTTCCAACCGTTGCGGGCAGCAATTAGCTTTTTAAATCGCCATGCATTAAGAATGTGCTTATTCAAATAGCTCGGGAACGGGTTCATTTAGAAAGGTAAACTGTAGTGATTCTATTTTATTCTATTTGCTTATATTTGGATTGTTAGTTTTAATTAGAACAGGTTTAAAAGTAGTTCAAAAGCACTACTAGCTTTCAGGTATGGAATTTGTTAATTAAAGATATTTTAATGTTATATACAAAGGTTTTAAGAACGAATCTCAAAGTTAATGTATTCATGAAACATCTTAGTAGGTTGACCTATCAGTCAGATAGCTAATTAAAGTTTAGTTTCGACTGATTAATAAAAGCCTATTTTTTTTTAATTTATATTCACGAGTAAAAATCAACGAAGGCTTACTCGCCTAAAAAGCTCTTAAAACGTTTCGAGGTTTGTTCTTTGAGATAACTAGGTGTAAGATTATGAGTAATTAAAGTGAAAAACTGGTCAATACGAGTCGGACTCGTGCACGAAGGGTTCCGTCCCAATATATTCTGTTTTTTGTATTTGTTATAGCGGCAACAGAAATACATAATTTATGAAAATTTTAACAGTCAAGTATGATGGTGACAGATCTGTCCGTCACCAGGATGTGTCTCCGCTGTCTGCAGCGGAGTCGCTTTCGAAGAAGTCGAAGAAATCGCTTTCAGCGATAAGGCCGCCCATTTGTGCAACTTATACTTTCTAGCTATTACTTTACTTTGTGTATATAGTGTTCTGTTTCTTCCTGTGTTGTACGAATAAAGTTATCTATCTATCTATCTATTATAGCGGCAACAGAAATACATCATCTATGAAAATTTCAATTGTCTAGCTATCACGGTTCACGAGGTACAGCCTGGTGACAGGCAAACAGCGGAGTCTTAGTACCTAAGGACCCGTTTTTACTGGTACCTTTTGGGTACGAAACCCTAAAAAGCTACCGTAGTTTATCGTCAGACGATAAGCCCTTCCCAAAGAGTTATTATGCTAAATTTTACGCTCGTAAATTACTGAGTTTGTATTCTCAGGTAAAATACAAACAAGGAAAAGTTAAATGTAGTGTTGTGACGTGAAAAGTTAAGGATGAATTTGAATTTCTAGTATTTTGGCAGAAATGGCTGTTAATTATTTTGTTTTTTCGACAATATTTGCTTTAGAATAATTCAAAATAAATATGATGAATGGCTAGATGAGGTTCAGCAGTCGTGGGTTTGAATCTCAGTCGGCCGTGCACTAATATTTTTGTTAGGTATAATTTGATTCACAATTAACCGTCCTCCTAACGATCCCCCTACGGAAAACGGTCCGTCAGGAATTTTTCACGATTAACCGTCCCCCCGGACTAGAGGGATCGATTATAATACATTTTCAAGGTCTGATGGATCCCCTATGCTCCCCCAGGGGAACCGTTAAGCGCTGAACTGTTTTAAAATTAGGTTCGCTAATTGACTTTGCTCTTACGGTGAAGAAAACCATCGTGATGAAACTTGCGGCTTAGTTCCAGCAGTATTGACGAGTTCATTCCTCTGTACATGGTCGATTAAGCTGTGAGGATAGTAGGTGCTGGGCAAGCCTACTCCAACCTAAACAGACCTGTTGGTCTAGTTGCGCAAAACACCCCATATACAAATACAAGGTAACTTTGTTAACTTTATCACTTCACTACATAGTATAAAACAAATTCGCTTCCCGCTGTCTGTCTGTCTCTACGTTTGCTTAGATATTTCAAACTCGCAATGGATTATGATGCGGTTTTTTTAAATATGTATGGTTCAACTTTTATATCTTGACCTTTGTGAGCATGATCACAAAGAGAAAAAAAACCCCATGAGTTTCTTGTGCCTTCTTCTCATTGGTGGGCGCGTTCCGAAGGCACACTCCTAACTTAATTTTTGAAACGCTTCAAAGCGATGTGATGCACTACATGACACCTATTGAATAAAAAAAATGAATGAAAAAATGAGTTTGATTCAAGAGGAAGGTTTCTAGTATATAAAATAAAACTACCACGCGTACGAAATCGCGGGCAACAGCTAGTAAACAGTAATTAAAACATTATTCCAAAGTAACAAGTAAATTACGATAATGATTAAGGACTAAAGAACATTAAAGTCTGAGCTAACACCTTTCATAAATTAGGTGAAGGCATCGTTAAAAGCAGGAGTGGGCGGCACCTTTTGATGTCAAACATTTTAAGAACAAATAAGATGTTAAGCCTCGGGCCAGATTATCCGTAAATCAGAGTTTTAGATACCTCATAGGTTTTAAAAATGGACAAATTGAGGGACGGTGTAGCGAAATTATTTATTTATTATTTATAGAGAACTAGCTGCGCCCCGCGATTTCACCCGCGTAAGTCCCGAACACAGCGCCACCTATTGGGTGTATTTGCAAAATAGATGTCAAACAATATTGAAGAATTTTATCGATGAATCAACGTACACCGCCATCTATGAGAACTTCATAAAACTAAACAGTAAATAAACACTTGCTTAAGAAACCATTAATTGATACATTTTACTCGTTTATATTCACGACATAAGCGAATAATTGAGATGATAACTATTCTATCCAGTAAGTTAGACCAAAATACGGGTACATGTGAAATTTGATTGAAATCGGTTCAGTAGTTTTGGAGTTTATTGGCAAAATACATCGTGACACAAGATTTTTATATATTAAGATTAATGAAAAAAACAAGCTGTAATTGAATTTTCCTACACAATTAAGTAGGCTTATTCTCCATTTTTTTTAAAGAAATCAGCAGTCTTTCCCGCAACTGTAAAAAAATCAGTAAACAAACAATCTATAATATAAAGCTATCCTACTAGTATTACGTTAGAAATCCAAAGCGGCTGCTATAAGAATGTTTTCAACACAAGCAAGATTCTAGGAACCTGCTTTAGTTGAAGTTTAAAATCTTCTAACTCATCAATTAATAAAACAAAAATTATTTGAATGTAAACATTCCAATAATAGTAATTTTCGAACTCTACCGAGGGCTGCAATTATGCAGCCGACTGTACATACAGATGTCATATTAAGGTAATGATTTATCAAACCAAGTGGTTTAAAGTATCTTAAATATGAATAGTAAAAACTCGTCACCTCACCTACCATCAGGCAGGTGTGATAGTGGTCAAACGCCTAACCTATTTGTAATAAAAAAAAACATAATGTTTTGATCCAATCGCACATCAGGGGAGTTTTGGCGGGAACGAGTTAACAACATGTCGTGCTGCAGTTTTATTTTCATGAAACTTAGTTGTAACCCGAGTTGAATTGTATAATTCTGGTGGAATGTTATTCAATGTATAGTGAATGTGTAGTGAAAGTAAAAATCAGTGTCAAACATGAAGTTTTCTCGTTGCCTCCAAATCTCCTATTAAGGTTATGGTAAACTTGCCACCGCTTTACTATAGCCCCTGACTTGGTCCGATTTGTGAAAAATCGGGTCATAATTTGATACAAAATATAACTTTACACTGGCTAAATGCACAAGCCGTGCGAAGCCATAATTAATAGAAAAAAAAACGCACATCACGTACTTGCAATTTACTTATCTTCTTTCACACATTCGTCAGTAACATTATTATAAGATCCATCTCTATATAAGCACACTAGCTGCGCCCCGCGGTTTCACCCGCGTAAGTCCCGATCCCGTAGGAATTGATAGGGTTTTCCCGGAAATTATTCGATTTTTTTCTCGCCTTTTAAACCTTCCCTAGACCTCTACGAACATTTCAAGACTAAGATAAGATAAATCCGTTCAGCCGTTCTCGAGTTTTAGTGAGACTAACGAACAGCAATTCATTTTTATATATAAGACTAGCTGCGCCCCGCGGTTTCACCCGCGTAAGTCCCGATCCCGTGGGAATATCGGATATTCGATTTTTTCTCGCCTTTTAAACCTTCCCTAGAACTCCACGAACATTTCAAGGCTAAGATAAGATAAATCCGTTCAGCCGTTCTCGAGTTTTAGTGAGACTAACGAACAGCAATTCATTTTTATAATATAGATTATACTTATAAATATGTATCTGATAAGCCAGGTGGCAAGCAAGGTTGGTGGCTAAGGGGCATTTCCCACGGGCAACCACGCTTCGTTACCCATCACCGACCCTGGTCATGAGCACCTAGCGAAAGTTACTCACTTTTACACTAAATAATTTGTATTTTACGACCTAAATTTAAATTTTATTACCGGTTAGATGTTTGTTTTCGTTTATTTTAAGGGTTATCGGTTTTAAGGTTAAATAACTTAGGGGTTTTCATTTGGGTTCAATTAGTTATGGGTTAATACTAGG
This sequence comes from Idaea straminata, assembly GCA_951213275.1. NCBI lineage: Eukaryota > Metazoa > Arthropoda > Insecta > Lepidoptera > Geometridae > Idaea > Idaea straminata. The sequence continues at coordinate 5,545,596 of OX577862.1, forward strand.
TACCAATGGATTATCGCATCAATATTAAAGCTCTGATTTGCTTGGATTGGCATCGGTTGCCCTTTTGGATCAATCACTTCCTATCAGGTGAGATGAGGTCAAATACATGACTTATTTTGCGTAAAAAAATTGCAAGAGGGGGCATTTTTCAAAGCTTTCATTTTACTTGCAATGTATGTATGTCTGTTTGTTCGGGTCAAATCTTGCAAGTTATTTTTTTTACGTTTTATTTGATCGGTTTGGCAAAGGTTTAGCTATTTGGTTCAGTCGCATAGGGCAATTCAATGGTTTTTAATAATGCCAAAAGTTTAGTTTTAAGATACCTACTAAGCCATCACTTTAAAACATAATTAATTAAAAATAAAATACACTCTGTCTATATAATTCTAAATCCTATAACAAAAAATAAAAGTCAGAAAATGACAAATTAAAATGCCATAAGAACAAAAACTAACATACAAGTTGGATAAAATTAAACATCGATGGAAGCGGACAAGAGTGACACTTTCATTAAAATTTAGCTTCAAATAAAGGGCAGTGTTGGCATTATAGGGAAGCATACCTACTTCGATTTTAAATCCAAAGTTAGAAGGTTCAAAATCCGGGCATACGTTAATGAATATTTTACTTTTTCTTACGGCGAAGGAAAATATCTAAGTATATCTTTGCCGACCCAGTTGGCACAATGGTTACCACGCCGGGCTGCCAAACACAGGGTTGCGGGTTCGATTCCCGCCTCAGACAAGTATTTATGCTTAGATATTTGGGTGTGGTCTGGTTGTTTCTATGTATTATAAGTATATATTTACAAAAGAAAAGTATATAAGTAGTATATCCGTTGTCTAGCACCCATAACACAAGTCTAGTTACGTAACTTGGGGCTAGATGGCGATGTGTTGAATGATCTGTAATATTTATTTATTTATCTGGTTATGGATATTTATTTTACGCAAACCACGTCTAATATTTTCAAAATTCATCAAAATGTGTCTCTCTTTGTACACTTTTAATTACCTTCCGCTATATTATTTCCTTTCCCTAGAGGCATGTCGGCAGTAAACTCTTAACAGGGTTAGACTTACCTTAGTAATATAATACTGAATATATTAAATAATGAATAAATATTGCAGGACATTCCACACATCGTCATCTAGCCCCAAGGTAAGTGTCTAGACTTGTTTTATGGGTTCTAGACAACAGATATACTACTTATATACTTTTCATTTGTAAATATCATTACATAGTATAAAACAAAGTCACTTTCTGTCTGTATGCTATGTATGCTTATATCTTTAAAACTACGTAACGGATTTTGAAGCGGTTTTTTTAAAAGATAGAGTGATTCAAGAGGAAGGTTTATATGTATAATACATGCATAATATAGCCGTGCTAAGCCAGGACGAGTCGCTAGTACATATATATAATTACATATAAAGAACCAGACCACAGACAATTATCTAAGCACTAGCTGCGCCCCGCGGTTTCACCCGCGTAAATCCCAATCCCGTGGGAATATCAAAATAAAAAGTAGCCCAAAAAGCCTTAATCGATAAATGGACCATCCAACACAATAATAATTTTTCAATTTGAACCAGGAGTTCCTGAGATTAGCGCGTTCAAATAAACAAACAAACAAACTGCTCAGCTTTATAATATTAGTATAAATAAGTACTTGTCTGAGGCTGGAATCGAACCTGCAACCCTATGTCACCCTGCTAAAGTGCCAACTTTAGCAGGGTGACCATTGTGCCAACTGGGTCGTCAATTAATACATAATCAATATAAAAGTGCATTGTTTATGTAATAGTTACTATTTACTATAAACAAATAGATAGACGATATGTAAAGAGATAAGTACCCGTTAATTTATAGCCCAGCAATATTAACAAATGCACTCGTAAATAACGCGTGACGCTTCGTCTGTCGTTGATTTGTTACGGCAGATTTATCGTCACAGATTTTAAACCTTTGCCAGCCTTCTGTTTACGTGACGGGGATTACGAACGATGGTGTTTACTTTTATTGACAAGGTAAGGTACTCTGTAAACGGCGAAGGTTTTGTCAGATAACTTTCTATTATACTTCTTCTTTTCGTGACAGGGTAGTCTTTAAATTCTGTCTGACCAATATTCGCCACAGCTACGGCAGCATCATTAGCCTTATTTAGGTCTTCCAGGAGCGGTGTTGGCTTAGGGGTAAAAGTCGTGGGTTCGAATCCCGGCCGGCTGAGCACCAATGATTTTTTTCTTAAGAAAAAAAAAATATGTGCGCTAATTGACATTGCTCTTACGGTGAAGGAAAACATCGTGATGAAACCCGCGGCTTAGAGCGGTGTTGGCTTAACCTCGACTTTCAATCTGAAGGTCGTGGGTTCGAATCCCGGCCGGCCGTGCACCAATGGATTTTTCTTAAGAAAAAAATATGTGCGCTAATTGAAATTGCTCTTACGGTGAAGGAAAACATCGTGATGAAACCCGCGGCTTAGTTGGTTCCAGAAGTATTGGCAAGTTCTCTCCTCTGGAAATGGTCGACTAAGCTGAGGGTAAGTAGGTGCTGGGCAAGCCTACTCCATCCTCGCGCAAAAAAGGACCCAATTAAACAGGGTCTAATTGCGGAAAACATTCCGTTCAAGTACAGTAGGTCTTCCAGATGCTGGGGCACAGTGTACACTGGTTCTCCATTATACTGCATCATACCAAAAACCTGGTGCGTGATCAATTAGCCATTGAGAATTAATTACTTAGTTTAAACAAGTGCTCGGCATTGAAGAGTCTTTCAACGATGTATCCTTAGCTATTTCGGCCACATTATCAGAAGGACAAGAACTTGAAGAAACTGATCGTTTTAGCAAACGTAGAGGGCTTCTTCTTCTTTTTGTGTCAGGGTTAAATCCTGTCTAACCAATATTGCGCACACAGCTATAGCAGCATTATAGGCCTCATTTAGGTCTTACAATGTGCAGGTGTTAGGACACAGTGGTCATTGGAGGAGGTGATCCATCGATTGTGTTGGGACCCCACACTCACAGCGCTCCTCTGAAGTGAAACCAGAAGAGCTAGAGGTCACGCTGAAGGCCCCTATGAGGTGGTAAGACCAACAGAACAGCTGTTCCAAGTTTGAAGAAGTGGTTCGAATGGCTGCAGACTGGAACAAGTGAAGGACCCTTACAATCCGCTGGGTGAAAAAGAATTGTAGTCGCTATTTTCAGGCATGAGAGACTTAAGTGAGAAAGAGCCAAGTGCGCGAACCGTAGTTAACAATAAATTAAATCTAAACATATAAAATTCTTTGTCATGAATGACTGACTGACTGACGGATCAACGCACCCTAAACCGCTGATCGTAGAGACCTGAAATTTGGAGGGCGTGTTCTTTGTATGACGTATGCATCTAATAAGGATTTTCCGAAATTTTACCCCTAAGGGGGTGAAAAGGGGGGCAAAGTTTGTATGGAACAACGTGATTCCTTGGTCCATTTTCGACTTCTACGCAGACGAAGTCGCGGGCAAATGCTAGCGTATTTATATTTTCGTACATAACAATCGAGCAATCCCTAATTAATTAAAAACACTTATCGAAATAAACAAACGTCTCTCATTACCAAAATGCAACTCTTCATTCACCACAAATGTACTAACGAAGATTAATCGAGAGGTGTTTAATGATAATGGAAATAGAGTAGTGGACTGTGTTGAGGAAAATTCGATCGCGTTGTTTTAATTACGAGCTTTGGGTAAATATACACATTAAGTGATTAATGATCCGTAAAAACGTTTGATCACTTATAAAACGTACAGTCGTTTTTCAGTTCTTTTTATATCACGTAAAAGTCAACTTCCATAGTAGCATACCATACTAGGAACCAGTAGTGAGAAGTGAAATTTATTTGAAGGTAAACAGAACGTTGGACGCACGAGAGCATGCGACCGATCGCTCTGGAAGTCTTTGGGGGAGACCTATGTTCAGCAGTGGCTGATATGATGACGATGATGATGAAGCTGATGTTGATTATTTCACATTATTTTATTTGTTAAATTGTGGCCTGAAATTGTCAAGGTAAGCCGACAGGAATCGGATTGTATGGACCCCACGCTACGGCTAGGAACTAATGTCTTTAAAAGCGTGCTGTGGGCAGGCAAGGTTCATAGGAAACCTTTGAAAATAAGCTATATATACGGGTTGCGTAATCCAACCCGAGCCAGGACCAAACCCTGACATTTCTATTTGTACTAGAGATATAAGCAACCCATCTATTATTTCATTAAGATAAGAGTTTCAATCAGGCACTATTTAAATTTTAGTCACGTATATCCAGTATGAAATTCAATAAACTAGTTAAGGGGTTCCTCAGCTAATCTGGGACCGTTAATGGATCCCTTCAAAGCCTGTTAAATCTCATACCTATGACATTGTACACCTTATGTATAAACACATAAACAAGCTATTGTTTACGGTTATGTTTATGCGGTGAACAGGACATTTAATCAGGTACTAAAAGTTGGATCCATGAGGAAAATTGCGATGACCAGAGCAGTCGTTTCGGGATACGTATTTTCGGGGTAATTTATTTATTGTTGTCAACAAGATTCTACTCTAAGGAGGTGGCATTTTCCTTAACTCTTTAGACCTTTTAGCTTTTATATAGACTGATTGATTCACATACATTCTAAGTGGTGTTAACAACCAACATTAAAAGCAGCAGAATTCGCAATACGAAACTAAAAATGCTGCAGAAGACTCGAGATACAAAACCGTACTCAATCCAATTCACACGTTAAAATCTATTTAAGCTACCCATTTTTCTGTACGTACGTGACGTGTCAACGGAGCCAAAAAGTCTTACCACGTATAAATAACCAAGTCAGCATACGACCCAAATAATGAAGCATAAAATGAACAACGTTACCTACAAGGGTAACAATATCTACTCAAACTGTGACCGGAGTCGGAGTTAAAGATAAAAAAAACACCAACATAATTTTTGAATTACTTCTATTCTTAGGTAAGTATGTATTGTTCTCTGTTAGCCTGTAAGCGAATACTGTTTAATATGAACATGTACCTCAGGGTATTATGAATGTTCCACGTCGTAGGCTTGTTTTTATGTTCGGATATAAAATTTGTATGTAAAATTCAAGTCACGTCGTCGCTGTCTCTCAGTGCGGAGTCAATCATTGTTTTATTAGGCACGGATATCTGACGACTGAAAAACAATGTATGTGCTTTAAAGTTTGAAGGCCCGCTTTGAATATGAATAAAGTATAGTCGATGTTCGTTACTTAACTGCTTTATAAGTGGGTAATAGAGGTAACAAGGTTTTAACAATGGGTATGTAAATTAATAAAGTTACGAACCGTTTCGATGTTTACATCAAATAAAGACGGTTTGGCGTACGTAAGGTAAAATAAACAGACAGAAAGACAGGCGGACAGACAGACAGCGCTAGAAAATGATACGAACCTACTATTATAAATAACGAAAATCCCACTTATTCCAAAACGAGGTTTTAACGATGGTCCGAGATGTGGATTTAAACCTTATATTTAGACACAGATTTACTCGTGAACTATAGTCTAAACACTATCCCTAATAATCTATAGGGATAGTGTTTAGACTATAGTTCACGAGTGTCTAAATCTATCTCGGACCATGGTCATGGCAGTTATAGGTTTTATGCAACAAGAATATTTGTGCTAGTGTCATTATCCAGGGCGGAAACAGTCGACTACGTCGAATATTCCCAGTAGTCCCCTCTAACCCTGTCCCACGGGGTGACTGCTGGGAATTGTCTTCCCGGTTGTCACCGGTTTGTATGGAAGAGCGAAGGTTGTTGATTTGACGTCTAGTCCAGCTAGAGCCTTAAGATAGCGCAAATCCACACTCATGCGCCATGTCATGCGTGTTCGCTTGATCATCACCGGAATCTTTTAAGTCGTATTTTTTGCCAATTGCCTCCTTCGACAAGATCGCTTTTTATTATCGATATCGCTAATCGAAATACATACTTTTTATTAAATTAAATTGACATAATCCAACTAAAAGTCACGTGGTCTTGTGCTAGAGAAAAAAAAATGGTAGACAAGTTTTATCTTTTGCCAATTTCGTACAATGCAATTTTATACAAAAAATATTTCCATTAGCGATACAGAAATTAATCTTGTACATACTGTAAATACTAAACTTTATAAATAAAGTAATGCAGGTAGGTGTATGAGACAAGTACAAGCTATAAATAATATCGAAATGAGATTGCAATGCCAGATGCAAGCTAAAAGTCAAGAGTGCACTGGGATGGAAGTTAAAACGTGAACCGATGTGGCATTCCTACCCTACATTAAATGTAATAACAGAATTGAATGGATTCGATGTCTCGGCTAAACCTTATAAAAGAATATATTCAGGTAAAGTTAGTTTGACCATTTTAGAAATGATAAATAAATAAATAAACGATGGTTAACTTAATCCATACTATATAATATTATAAAGCTGAAGAGTTTGTTTGTTTGTTTGAACGCGCTAATCTCAGGAGCTACTGGTCTAAATTGAAAAAATATTTTTGTGTTGGATAGTCCACTTATCGAGGAAGGCTATAGGCTACTTTTTATCCCGATATTCCCACGGGATCGGGAGTTATGCGGGTGAAACCGCGGAGCGCTGCTAGTTATGACAAAAAGTCAGACAATATGTTTCATTCAACAATCGTGCTATTAATTTGGCAATTCTTGGTATCTTGGTTAGATTTTAGGGTTCCGTACCCGGTAAAAACTGGTGTCTATTATTACTTCACTGTCCGTCCGTCTGTCAAAAGGTCTCAATAATGGGCGGAAGGGCAATGCACATTGCATCTTGTGTTTTGACTCCAGGAACTTAAAACTAAATAAAAACCGGCTTCAAAAATTAAGTACAAAAACTACCAAAATAAATTTCAAAGAAAAAAACTAAAAACTTAAAAAAAAGATTCATTTAAATCAGTTGATAAACAAAAAAGATAATGCGCGAACAACTATAAACAAAAACATACAACCGAATTGAAAACCTCCTCCTTTTATTGAAGTACATGACCGCAGGACATGTAGTTCTTGCAGTACCGATAAAAGAGCAAAAATTATAAAGCCCAAGGTTGATAATTAAACTTCGTATATTATGTCTTTAAAAATATCATCACGACCCAAAACACTGCGCAGAATTAAATAGGTCATCGGAACACAAAACGCACAAACATTTCAGAAGATAAGATTTCGTCGTGTTTAATTAATTAACGGAACTGCGTTTAATGAATTAATTAATGAGATGGAAGAAACTTTATTAAGGGTCTTCGCTCGGTAAATACCAAAATCGGATCCCAGCGTATTTACTACCAATTAAAGTCAATCGATCTTCTTGTGACGACCAACCTCACGTTTACATCTATAGGTCTGGCTGACTTTTATATCAACGCGCATCTCAATTCAACTTTTGCACTTCAATTCGAGACTAAAATTTGGCATGGCCGGAGACATTTTATTCACAGGGAAAGGACAAAATAGTCTTTTCGTCTGTCAGTTTTGTCCACCGCTCGAGCATGGGAGCAAGGGTGGATCTACTATCCACGGTAGACAAAACGGGAAAAAAATTATTGCCATTATAGGAAAACCACAGACTACATTGAATGTCGTCGCAAATCAACCTAGTAAATTCATTTTTATAGATAACTCTGGTTTCCCTTCAAAACGTATAACGTATTTTTCTAGATATCTGTGCTTGTCATTCTTGTCAATGTCATTTGTTTGACTTAATTTTACAGTCATTTTACTGTCATTAGAGATAAATCAATTTTGTCTTCACTATGCTTCCCCATGCTATAGGCGGGGAAAAGATGTCCACGTGTAATGTCAAATGGGGATATACTTATCCTTTCCCCTTTTGCCGTGCTTTGGCAGGTGGACAAAATAATGTTCTCCCTCGACAGAGAACATAACGGGTGGAGATAATTTTTATCCTCGGCCCATGCTTGCCCTGCAGACCAAGGAATCAAACAGACAACAGACTTTTCGATCGCTTCAGATAGGTCACAGACCGTAAATCAATTACATACAGGTTTATCTGAATCGACCGACATAAAACTCTGTTTATCTACTTTCACCCTTAATCATGTCAAAATCTAAACCATAAAGAAAGAAAGTCTACGACATGGATGCTGGCACAAATAGAGAACAAGGATGATTTCCTGTTGTCTTATCTTGACTCATAAACTGTTCTGTTCATAGATCTTTTTGCTAGTAGTTAGGAGATAACGATAAAAAGATGTATTATAAGTATATATTTACGAAAGAAAAGTATATAAGAAGTATATATGTTGTCTAGCATAACACAAGTCTATAGTTACTTAGCTTGCGGCTAGATGGCGCTGTGTGGAATGTCCCGCAATATTTGAATATTTTGCCCGATTTACTGCATCGGTCCAGAACCAGTGAAACAATGTATAATAAAAACCGGCCAAGTGCGAGTCGGACTTGCGCACGAAGGGTTTCATTATATTCTGGTTTTAGTATGTGTTGTTATAGAGGCCACAAATACATCATCTGTGAAAATTTCAACTGTCTAGCTATCATGGTTCATGAGGTACAGTCTTGTGACAGACAGACAGACGCACGTTATTTCCTCTTGGGGTACGGAACTCCTAACTAGAGAGCAATAGCTCTCTTGTTATTTTTTGGAGTTCAATTATAAATAATTTATTAAGAGGAAAGGATACCGGGCGCTCTCTCCATATAAACGTAGTCGACTGTTTCCTCCCTTGATTATGACACCAGAGCAAATTTTTTGTAGCATAAAACTTATAACTGCCCCTATGTTTTGTATTTTTTGTTTTTTTTTATTCTTAATTTTTATTATAAAAAACCAATACATATAATAGGGGCATAGTCATGGCAATTATATGTTTTATGCAACAAAAATATTTGTGCCAGTGTCATTCATTATCCAGGGAGCAAACGGTCTACTACGTTTGTATGGAGAGAGCGCCAGTACCCTTTCACCTTAATATTGATAACTAGAAGTAGAAGTAAAGCAAATATTTAAGACCGTACCTACAAATGTAGGTGACCTAATAATTTAGGTTGTAAGTAACGTTTATCAGCCTCTAGAGGCGACACTTATTAATTAGGGTTAGTTACGTGGAATGATTTAGTTTGCTTGTTTAACGCACCTGAGTGCCATAAATTTATTTTGGAAATGTAATAAAAGTGTTTTAATTGACTACACAAAATGATTACAAAGATTTTTAATAGAGTAAAATTAATTGTTATTTTTAATTGGTTCTAAAGATGCTTTGAAAAATGTTATTAAATTTTTTAAGGGGTTACCAAAATTTATTTTTGCAATTTTTATCAAATACGAAAATGCGTCGATGCAATTTTTAATTTATAACAACAATGCATTGTTAACATTGTTTGCGACAAACTGATAAGAAGATATACCCAATTCCTTTTATTTACTCCGTACTCTGATGTATTTTGGGTTATATTTGATAATTATTTCGATTTCAAATACAATTTCCTCATAATAAAGATATACGACAGGAGCATATATTTGACATGAGGTTTGGACAATTAATAAAACAAAAGTGAAAACACCTATCTTTTGTTATTTGTTGTCTTATAATTTTCACTGCGAAGGCATTACAAATTAAAAAGCTTTACGATATCCAAACCACGTCGTTATGCATTTTCTACCACAACTTTCTCTTCAATGCACAATGCTGCATTAAATATGCTTGCTAACAGATCATAATCTGGTTATTGTTTCAACTGTTCAATTGAGTTCCTTTGAGTTTCTCTACAGTTAAATTTCATCGGTGCAATGGCCTACGTGGAAGTCATTCGACCTACACTGGATCCAAGTAGGCCGCAGCAGACAACATATGAACCGATGGGGTTTAACCTCGGAGGAACCCTCTGACTGTGGAGTCAGAGGGTTCCTCCGAGGTTGGTAGGTGGAGGAGGGAGCGAGGAGGGAGGTAGGTCGTCCAACGTGTTGGGCATTAGAGGAGGTGATCCATCGATTGTGTAGTCCCCACGGACTACACAATCGATGGATCACCTCCTCTAATGCCCAACACGTTGGACGACCTAAGTGTGGCCAATGATGCTGTCGTAGCTGTGGTGCCATATTGGTCAGATAGAATTTAAAGGCAGTATACCCTGACAATGAACAAAAAAGACCTTGTAACAAAGTTGGTTTTGAATTTCGAAAAAAATGCTGTCTTGTTCGAAGTTTGTGGTGGTAAAAATATTAAATATAGAAAAAGAAACACTGAAATTGCACATTAAGGGGAGAAAAGAGCTACTTATTATTTTTTATATGGATATGAACACGGTATGTAACTTTTACATTACATTGAGTGATTTCAAAAAAAAATACTTTATTAAGTACAAAATCGATTTAGTTGTTTCGGAGCCTATTCATAACAAACAAAAATAATTCCTCTGGATAATATTAGTATAGATATACCTACATATTTACTCAAAATTAAATTATATATATATATATATATATTCTATCCGTTATCTAGCACACATAACACAAGCGTAGTTGCTTAGCTTGGGGTTAGATGGCGCTGTGTTAAGTGTCCCAAAATATTTATATTTATCAATAACGTCAACTTAACGTTCAACAATCAAGATCCTAATTATTCAAACAAATTTAAATTACTTTGCTCCTAATAACAAATAACCTCCATATTTTTAATACCGTTAATTGATTCCGTACAACGACCCTATGGAAACTCATAAACACCCAATCATAAGCTAAAGAACAATATTGAAAATGTTAAAATAGACTCTAAAGCTTAACAAACAACGTTTAAATTTAATTCACACGTTAAAAATTAAGAGAAAAAATAACTTTAAATTATTACGTTTAAGAAGGAAATTGCTAGAGTTAATACAATGTACGAGAGAAATGAAATTACAGAATGGAAACAGGAAATAGGAGTAATAAGGACACATTAACATTGTAAAGTACCCGAGGATGCTTGCTTCTTTGCGATGATTGGATTTAAGAAAAAATATAAATTGTTTATGTCTGAAGGTGCGAAGTATAGAATTATTTCATACAACTTAGTCTAACGATGCTCAGTTGTGCAAGTCAGGCATAGTCTAGCGATACAACATAATTAAACAGCCTGGACCTTCTGCTTTTCAGAACCCGCAAGAAAAACTCCCCCTGGGTTCCGATCTCCAAAGGCCCATGTGGCAATCACTTAACCGACTTCGCTAATCTAATGGATCGTAACAAACAAAAGTTAAGTAATTTGCACCTACAAAGGAGCAATGGAATTGTGGTCCCCCATCGCAATCTATGTTGCACCTGCTCTAATGCCCATTTTGCCCTAATACCTACACATTGGAGGATCTAATAAAGGCCAATCCTGCTACAGCTGCAAAGGTCGACAGGAAAGGGTCGAACATAATTTACTAACTGAAAAAGAAGTAGTGAATCTTTGTCAAAATAATTGTTTCTTGAGTTTCGAAAAGCACAGGCAGCCAAGTTTTCTCTATCTACGCCTAAATAGATTCGAAAATATTTACCAAGAGTAGTTAGTTAATACTATATATGCCCTTCTTAAAATAAAGGTCTCTCTGACATCTTCCAAGCATGATCCAAGGCTAAGCTTGGTCACTATACAATTAAAGAATTTTATTATCTACCACAAACTCCGCTCGGACCTAACGTTTTATCCTCACTCATTAAAACTAGATTACATACTAAATACCTCCAAGAGTCCATTAGTCCGATGGGAATAACCAGCCACATACCAAATCGGTGCATCATACAATGACGCATCGTTACCTGCAACAAAGATTGTCTTGTTAGAACCTAAAGGAATGCAGTAAAATCCATACTCAAATGTTAAATTTTAAGGCGTGGGATGTAAAAATTCAAATTATAGAAATACGACCCAGTTGGCAGAATGGTCTCCATGCCGGACTGCCAAAGGGGTTCGATTTCCGCCTCAGACGAGTATTTATGCTTAGATATTTGTCTGTGGTCTGGTTGTTTCTATGTATTTAAAGTATATCTTTACAAAAGAAAAGTATATAAATAGTATATCCGAAGTCTAGTACCCATAACACAAGTCGAGTTACTAAGCTTGAGGCTAGATAGCGATGTGTGGAATGTCTGATATAGGCAAAATTTATGTGCAAAAAAGGATGACGAAACGAGAAATAAAAGAATTATTTTTATTTAATGATGTTCCTGATTCCCGAGCGTTTCGGATTGGTATCCTCAGTCCAAAGGATTGTGTATGTAATCCCATACATAAATGAATAATTTATAAGGTTAAGTAAGCAAATGTGTATAATTTTAAGAGATTTTAACAAGAAGAACAAATTAATATAAACACACCACATTGTTTTAACTTCGCCATACATCGATCGCGAATAAACGCGGCCTACTTCGAACCAAAAGTTAAGTTCTTAAGCTCACCCAGTAAATTCAAGCTCTTCAATAGGAAAATGTCGCTCAAAAACAAAACTTTACGGAATTTGCTATCTCGTTTGCATAATTCCAATTAACAATAACGATTACGATTGAAACTTCGAAGGCTTGATAGCAAGCCCGAGACCGGGATCAATATTGCTCTTGCGAATCCTTCATCTACTACTTCGGACAAAAGGGAGAAAATTGGAATTCGCTATGTATTGTAGTCCCTTTGTAAAATATTGAACGTTTGAATTATTAACGTTGAATACCAAAGGCAATACGATACCACAGTATTGAATCTCGAGCCAGTCTAAGGCCAGGTGACACGGCCATTTTATTCAAGCCTACCTCGTCGAAACGACAGGTGTTTGTGGTACCTGCATCAGTTGCAAAGAGATGTGATTGGGACCTTATGGCTTTGATAATAAGCATCTCGTGGAATAAATCTCTCGATTCAACTCGATCGAGATAAGCAGATGGCTGAAAATATTCACCATCTGCTCGAGTTTGTTTTAGACTTTTTATTTTTCCATTTCTGGGTTGTTTTTTCTACAAATTCATAAGAAAACAACTCTTGATTTGAAAGTCAATATTTTAATAGCTTATTTTAAGGATATGAAAAACACGAAAAACAACGACGGAAAATAATACGAAAAAGAATATTCAATAACACAAAGTTTTAAACTTATTCGACTCCTCTAGCGTTACTAACCGAAATGACTTGTTTTATTGGCACCATTATGTATAAATTTATTTGTTCCTTATCACAAGGTATTGAAGTTTATATTCCTACAACTTTTATTAATAAAAGGTAGTCAAGAATGTCCGGTGAGTCAGCACTATAAACATCTGGCCCGGTTTTACGGTCATGCATCAAAATCCAGACACAAAAAAGGTCAGAATTCTTTGTTTTGCCCTATAAAAAGCTTAACTTGAAAAATAAAGGATTTTATAGAACATGAGTTTTTATTAATTATTGTAGATGAGGGTGATATGGTGGAATTAGGGTGATTATAATTACTATTTTGACAGTATCGTTGAAGTTCAAGGGCAGATAAAGGCAAGGTCACAACATTCAGCCTGACATATTAAATACACTAGCGTATGATACACGTAGTTTGAAAACCTACTAAGTTTCATTTTAGTACTTATGTTTTCCACAAGCTCTCAACAAGGCACCTTATTAAGGTGAAAGGGTACCGGCGCTCTCTCCATACAAACGTAGTCGACTGTTTCCTCCCTGGATAATGACACTAGCACAAATATTTTTGTTGCATAAAACCTATAACTGCCATGACTATGACTATGCCCCTACGTTTTTTTTTTTCATTTTCTAATTATCATAGGAGGAAACAGTCCACTACGTTTGTGTGGAGAGAGCGTTCGGTACCTTTTAATCTTAAGAGATTATACTCCTTATTATAGTTGACTTTCAACCGACATTAAAAAAGGAGGAGGTTCTCAATTAGTAGCGTATTTTTTATGATTTACTATACAACAAATTAGGTGATCACCTATTATCTCATAGTAAAAAAGTTATCCATAACCATTTTTCAAACAACATCTAACTGACTAACCATGTCATAGAATCTTCGCATAAAAGATTACCTTAGCAAAGCAAGAGGTGTAACAAAAAGCTTTTATCCAATTTACACGATTCCAGCACTTTAACAATTCCCAAGAAAATAATTTTAGCCGAACGTTAATTGCAAAACAAAAGAGTACCAACATTCGAATAGAAAAATAAAAACTAGTTCATCCGAACAATTTGCTGTAATCTGATTTAAAAAATTCCGAGCATTTTAGTTCGCTTGAATCACCCTTTGTAGGTAAATCTGACGCAAGGTGCGCATTGAGATTTTTTATTTTTTTTTTTATTATGGCTTCGCACGTGTGCATTTAGCCAGTGTCAAGTTATATTTTGCATTAAATTATGACCCGATTTTTCATAAATCGGGCCTAAAGTGTTTCAATACAGTCAAAGTCGTCATAGTCCGTCAAGTCAGGGGTTATAGTAAAGCGGTGGCAAGTTTACCATAACCTTAATAGGAGATTTGGAGGCAACGAGAAAACTGCATGTTTGACACTGATTTTTACTTTCACTACACTTGTGCACTTTCACAGAACTAAATTGAATAACATTCCACCAGAATTATACAATTCAACTCGGGTTACATCTAAGTTTCATGAAAATAAAACTGCAGCACGACATGTTGTTAACTCGTTCCCGCCAAAACTCCGCATTGAGATTTGAACAGATTTCAAAGCAGATGTTTTGAAGGCAAATAACTTTTTTTTTCTTAACCGAGAAGGCTTTGAATAAAAAGGTTTATCGCGAAATTATGCAACTATATTTTACAGCGAAACACAAGAGTTCCCTTATTCGGTATCGCAAATCTGTGAATTGTGTTTTAGCAGTTTTCGTGGGTTTTCATCTCTCTTTGAAATAATTTTTTTACCGCCTTGTAATTTAGGTGTGTGATAAGTAGGAAAACTAGGTACCTCTTTGATTTACTAAGTAGTTGTAATTTTGTCATCAAATATCTTTAGGACACAGTTATTTCCGTAGAACAAGCTTTTTATATTATTTTCCATTTTTAACCGCCGATGCAAAAACGACGGGGTGTTATAAGTTTGACGTGTCTGTGTGAGTTGTGTGTTTGAATTGACATTTAGGAGGATTTCCCGCCACATCTATATTTGTCCTTAAATAAAACTCAGTGATAAAGTAAAACAAAGCCGCAGTAAAAACGTAGCACATTAAAATTCTGAATAAAAGACCGAGAAATCATTTACCTTTTGTCCCTTGTAATAAGAAAATGTATAAAAACACTAATAAAGTCCCAAATTCCGTTTCTGAGGGAGATTTTTTTCTGAACTTCCACAGTAAATATTAGGATTTCAGTGGTTTAATCATATTAAATTTAAAGGTTTACGGGCTTGGATGAATTTCTAATGTTTTTTAATGAAATTAGGGCTGTATTTTGTTTGGTAGTAAGGTTTTAGGAGTATAGAGCGCGATGTTATTTACAATTTCTACGAAGGATGGTACATTTTTGGCTATGCGTCTCGGATGGGATATAAAAAAAATACAGAATCCTGCTAATATTATATGTGAAAGTTTGTGTGTGTATGTATGTTTGTCACTACTTCACGCAAAAACTACTGGACCGATTGCGATGAAACTCGGTATCTGGAGACCTGGATTAACCCTACTTTTATCCCGATATTCCCACGGGATCGGGACCTACGCGGATGAAACCGCGGGGCGCAGCTAGTCTTTTCTAGAACTTTTAAACGAAGTTAAGCAAGTAGGTACTAAATAATGATTTGTCGCGCTTTGTCTGACGAAAAATGTCACGATAGCAAAATAATTAAAATAAAAAAGGAAAAACACTGTTTAACATTAAAAGTAAAGGTGCAACAACTATAAAACCCGCCATTTTAACCGACTTCAAAAAAAGGAAGAGGTTCTCAATTCGTTTGTATGTATTTTTTTATGCACTCTATTTCTGTAGAGTACGTTCCATAAAATAGTTCTTATGCCGATGCCGTTATGTTGGCAGCAATGAAAATAACTATTGCTATAATACGTTGACATGAATACAGAAAGACAGGGAAGCCAACATAACGGCATAGGAACTATTTGATGAAACACTCTAGGCATTCATGTGCTTTAGGCATAACGGGGTCCTATCCGTAAGTTTCTAGGGTATTTGAATAAAACTAGTATCATGACAGATCAACGGGCTCAGTCTCTTCAATCGTCGGCATCTCTTCCAGAAGCCTGCAGCAGGTCCTTCTAGCCTTCTAGAAGGACCTGGGATGGTTGGAGTGACAAGGAGGGATCGTTTCACTCGTACAATGGCCCAAATGGAGAGGCAAAGAGCTTAACTAAAACTAACCCTCTATCTATAGAAGAGTTTAAGCAGACACATTATAAATCAATATTTCGATATACTAATAAAGAAAATATGATATTTACCTAAC
The DNA here is from genome assembly GCA_951213275.1 of Idaea straminata. NCBI lineage: Eukaryota > Metazoa > Arthropoda > Insecta > Lepidoptera > Geometridae > Idaea > Idaea straminata. The sequence goes on from OX577862.1 coordinate 5,562,053, forward strand.
CTAAAACGATAAAATATGATAAATAGAGTCAATAGTAAGCACTGAGGTCATGGACCTGAGTGATAACGATTCAATAACCCGTAGGTTATCGGTTATGCAAATAACACAACACAGGACATGTCCGGAACATTTGTGTAAATTATCAGCAGTTGTGATCGAACTTATGCATAATATGTAGGTAGTTTAAATTGTTGGGAATGGTAATTATAGGCACATCACGGCAATATTTCTAATCCAGATTGTTTATGAAAGTTCACAAGAGTTCCTAGTTCGGTATCGCAAATCTGTGAACTGTGTTTTGGCAGTTTTCGTGGCTTCGCATAAAAAAAAAACAAGAAAAAAAATATTAATTTGATCCACATTTAAGGACTTGAAAGTAATTGGCTGTAGAGCGAGAGGACGGCCGAAGAAGAGTGGAGAGATTGCGTTAGGGATATTGGAAAACGGAGAATAAACACGGACTTCGCAAGGAATAGAGTGATGTGGAAGAAACAGGTTGTGCCGACCCCACATAGTGGAATAAGGAATAACTAATAGATTTTTGCAATGGAGGAATTACTCGTATCATCTACAAGCTGAGTTGCTTATTGAGGTGCTAGGTGGAGCTGTATGTATTTATCTATCTTCCTAAAAATAAGAGCTTTCTATTTTAAAAAAGTTTCATTATCATAAAAGAATAATATTCAGCCTAGAATTTCACGCTGCGACACCGCCTAAGACATTTTTTCTTAAACCATCTAACGAATCATCAAAAAGATCTGCCTTATCCAGGCTCCACTAAAACCAATTATTCATACAAACGCACTAGATACGTATGGGAACACATCTAGCAAATTACTGAACAAGGATTCTGTTATGACGTTTGAGTCGATTGATCATTTAGATTAACTAAAACCAGATTTCTAATCATAATCACACAAACAAGGAGACTGTTTATACTTAAGCTTATGTGTATTTGAAAATGGAGCAATAAAGTTAATCTCTAATAGACTGGACTGACAATTGTAAGGTCGAAGACCTGATTATTATTATGAAGTAATTTTTATGATCCATTTGAGTCAGTGAATGATTTAAATGGATCGTTTTGGAAATGGTTTTGTATGTGTTTAATATCTTTATGATAATTAGTTATTGCTACTGGGGCGATTAAAATACTTCTCATGTAATATTGGAACAGAATCCCTTTAAGAATAACCTTCTCCGAGCTGGTAATTGGATGAAAAGTATTGTAGTATTTAGTAGTTCAGAAATGAAGAACATGCTTCAGCTGGCAATTCAGCATCAAGAGAATAACTTTAATTTAATTTAATGCTTTTAGGGTTCTGTACACAAACTTAAAAACGAGACCCTTTTACTAAGACTTCTGTTCGTCTGTCTATCTGTCACCAGGCTGTATCTTATGAACCGTGATAGCTAAACAGTTGAAATTTTTACAGATGATGTATTTCTGTTGCCGCTAAAAACAACATACACTAAAAAAAGAAAAAAATATTAAGCTGGGTTCCCAAACTACATGGTGCGAAACGAAGTCCGACTCGCACTTTGCCAGTTTTTTTATAAAGCTTGAGGTAAATATGCCTTTGACGTAACCTGTCGCGAGAATGTTCCTACATTTTTCTATTACTATGGCAATACAAAGATCGTAGAAATATTTTATCTCCATTCCCTTGGGTCCAGTATAACCTAGACGATGAATGAACTTTCTCTGATATGACAAGACAGGGAAAACCTAACAAATTATTCTACGAATAACTCGTTTCAAATTATATTGACACTAGAGTTTTTGATCCTTAAAGAAGTTTTTGAATTAGAAAATTGTAATTAAAATAGTCTAGCTAAGCCTATTATAATATTAACTTAGGCGCTTCAATTTAATTAAAGGCAGTGTCATAGTAGGACCCTATTATCCGGCTAGGAATTTCGCGTTGTCCTTCGCCATCGTCTTTTATCGGTGACCTTTGCTACGTCCTTTTCAAGCGATAGGTCGGTGCGATCACGGTCATGTATGCGTAGAACCTTCTGAGCAAAGTACAATAAAAAGTTTCAGTATGTTCACGGTCAGTGGTTTCTCAAGTTATGGCGTTAACTCTACGTGTTATTATGAATTGTCTCACAAGTTCATACGCGTAACTTCCCCTGCATTGTTTTATTGATCCCAGAACGGCGGCGATGAATCCTGACCGTGACACTGCGAGCTCATAGGTCGTGCAAATATTTATCTTTTAACTTCGATTTTCATTGCCCTCGCTAAATACAAACAGTTAATTGTTTTCGTAGGCGTATCTAGGTAGGTAGGTCTATGTAAGTACGTAGTTTACGTGTGTACATTGGGACGTTTTTAAACGGGGAAATGATGAAAAATCCAACAATTCAACCCAATATCAACCTTCTCCAATATGACAGCACACATTACTTCTTTTTCGGGTTCCGTAGCCAGGGGGTATACAGGACCCTATTACTAAGACTTTACTGTCTGTCCTTCCGTCTGTCACTAGGCTGTATCTAATGAACAGTTACAGCTAGATAGTTGAAATTTTCACAGATTATGTATTTCTGTTGGCGCTATAACAACAAATACTAAAAACAAATATTTTTAAAAGTATTTTTATGTATATTTAAGTGGGGCTCACATACAACATGGTGGTTTTTTTATATATGTATTTGCTGAAAATGTGATATGTGACAAAGTCACTTCATCTCACTCGATGGCAAGCGAGAGGTTGAACATGTAGCAGTACCATACATACTGCCCAGAAGGTTTTCATTCTGATGGACGTGAAGACAAGATTTTACTTTCAAAATGAATTAATGAACTCCAAATAATTCCATTGAAATAAGAGGCATAGCATTCAGAAATGTAATATACTTACCTAAAGACAAAGCTCAACTCGACACGTAAAAAATTTCATTTTACATCAACCTGCTCCGTAGGAAAGTTTATTTTAAATAAAAGTTCCAAAGAATTTCGCCTGGTACTGTAATAAGACTGTATTTTAAAGCTTTTGTCAGACTGATTTAAAATTTTATGGAGGGTAGAGAAGTAATAGAGTTAGAGCATAGATCATTTCGGATTATACTGTATACGAATCACAGTTCCTACTGAAAGCTCGTTAGATATTCAATTCAGAAAACGCAGCTGGCATAAATCTGGAAGCATTCGTAAATCAAACTTTTTGTCTTCAGATCTATTATTCAAAACCGCGACATTTCCCTTCGAATATTTTGAGTGAATCCATCAAATATAGATTCAGTTCTGAAATGTGAATGAACGAATAATTTGCAAGAAGGAATGGCTTTGATGCAGATGTTTGATAATTTTAAGTAAATGTACAATTCCGACAATTGACGGCAACAGGATTGCTGCAAAAAAACTTGTTTGTCTGACCCAGTGGGTTAATAAATAAAAGATCAATACACCGAAATACCGAAACGGAAAAAAAATACCAAATGATTTCAGGAATAAAAGCGCAAAGACGAAACCGACACACCGGAAAATGTTTAAGGTAAGTACCTATAACAGGAAAAGATACTTTTAATTATACCAAAAAAGCTTAGAAAAACCAACATAAAAAAGCGATTGAATAATTTATGTTCAGATTGCCCGAGTTGGGCTTTGAAAGGTGTTTTTATTTGTCGTAAAGGATTTATGAGATTTCTAGGTGGCAACCCTGCTGGTCATAGCGGCTCGCTCTCCATCACCCCGTAAAGCCATTCTTATATTGTGCGAACATATACCTTTCCTGAAGGTGTTTTCAATTTTGTCGTGAAAAATAAGTAGGGCTCCGCATGCCGGCAGAATTTAATAAAGGCTATGTAATATCGCGTTGAAGAGATCTCGACAAAATTGAAAATTAACAACCACTTGCGTTACCGCCATTCCCGAATGTCGGAGACGAGCTATTGTTTAATTTTATTCTTCCGCAATACGATACTTGCCCACTTAATGTTCTTTGAGGTGGATTTTAGAGTCAATTTACGTTGACGGTTTACTCTCCTTGCCTTTTAGGGAGAGTAAGTGATCCACATCGATATGGCCAAAAAGGTACTAAAAAGGATTTTATCCTACGGTTATATTCAGTTTCACTATTCAAGTTATTTAAAACGGGATATCGCACGAAATAAAATAGTTCGATACGACCTCTCTTTAGCAATATCTACCCACACACGTCAGTCTCGTGACGGTGTTTGAAACAAAAACCAGCCAAGTGCGAGTCTGGTATGGTAGTCCCATTTTTGTTTTGTTTTTCGTATTTGTTGTAGCGGTAATAGAAATAATAATCTGTGAATATTTCAATTCTCTAGCTATCACTGTTAATGAGATACAGCCTGGTGACAGATAGACGTACAGGCGGACGGACAGTGAAGTGTTAGTAATAGGGTCCCGTATGCGTACAAAAAAGTGTGTCACATAATGACAATCTCCATACAAACGAAGTCGACTGTTTTTTCCCTGGATAATGACACTAGAGCAAATATTTTTTTGCATAAAACTTATAACTGCCATGACCATTAACCATTCCCCTATATTTTTTTAAATCTTAATTTCTATGATAATTATAAAATGAAAAACCAAAACATAAGGGCATAGTCATGGCAGTTATAGGTTTTATGGCACAAAAATATTTGTGGTAGTCATTATCCAGAGAGGAAACAGTCGACTTCGTTTGTGAGAGAGCGCCAGTACCCTTTCACCTTAAATTAAAATAGCGAGTTTAAACAGTTCACATTTGCAATGTGTTTATTAAAAACAACAATTTCATTTTGCGTCCGTAATAAACAGGTTTAACTTAACTTCAGTTAGGTTTTACTAAAGCCTTTGTGAAGCATGCCGGCATCAGCAGCTCACTCGGAGAAGCCTGGATTGTTTTTAGACTATCTTTTTGTTGGGTGCAACCGCTTGATAAATTGCGTACAAGCGGAAAATTAAAAAATCGAATGAACGACAAAAAATTGTAGTGTTTTGCTTCTAGTTTTGTTTAATCTTACGACAGTTGTGTTTTATGAGGGTTTTGGACGGGTTTAGTTGGTAAACTACGTTTTCTAACTACTTACAGTTAAAAGTTTTTTAATACACCCAGTTTGAAAGTTCCAGGAATATAAAAGTTTTTATTTAAAACTTTTTATTTTTAGATACGAAAATCTATCATCATCATCATATCAGCCACAGGACGTCCACTGCTAAACATAGGCCTCCTCCAAAGACTTCCAGAGCGATCGGTCGCATGCTCTCTGCGTCCAACGACTTTCCGCGACCTTAATTATGTCGTCCGTCCATCTAATCGGAGGCCGTCCCGCGTCCGAAAATCTATACTAATATTATAAAGCTGAAGACTTCGTTTGTTTGTTTAATTGACCGCGCTAATCTCAGGAACTACTGGTTCGATTTGAAAAAATATTTTTGTGTTGGATAGTCCATTTATGGCTATAAGCTACTTTTCATTTTGATATTCCCACGATATCGGGAGTTACGCGGGTGAAACCGCGGAGCGCTGCTAGTATTCCATATTATGGTAAGAAAACTTTCTTCTGCATATGTATCAGTGGCGAAGTGTGGTATTTCGTTAAAGGTAACCCTATAAACACAAAAGCGACAATTTTACCCTTCGCTACTGATATGTGTAATGTGTATTTGCTGATATGTGTATTTGCATTCATATGTATATTTGCTGAAAACATTAAATTTGCTGTAAAATCTATAAATGTAAATATTACTGTAAAATCTATAACTGTAGCGTTCATTCACTCTTTACTGAATTTGAATTGATATTCTAGACGTGAGTAAAATGAACTTACAGACCAAACACATTAATGTACTCAAACATTATTTTATAGTAAAAAACGTTTCAACCTCTTTTAAAAATGTAAAATTTTTACAATACGAGCAATACGGTCAGCGGTTTTGCCTGCGTCAGTCCCGTTCCTCTGGGAAGTACAAATCCTAAATTACTTTCAAGATTTGAATGTATCTGCCAAGTTCATCAAAATCAGTCCGGTAGTTTTAAGCTATTGCATAGCTTTTATCGCGGGCTTTGAGGGCGGCGACCGAATCAAGAAATTCCGTAACGAAAAAAAAACCTAACACCCCACTCCACGAACTATGTAGCTCGGCCTTACGTTCGCTTAACGTGTATGTATATGGTACGAATGTACGAGGCTCGCACGTAGCAATAGCTTTTTCGCAATAAATAGATCAGCATTTGAACACTATCTTATACGATGGTAAGTGGCGATGCGGTCTAAGATGTAACACGCTTTCCTAGAATACTCGTGACTCAAAAACCCCCAAAATAATCGGGAACCTTTGAGGGACGCGAGTGAAGGTAAGAAGATGGCAGAAGAACGAAAAGTTTTAATGTCCATTAGTTCAGAGCGTTACAAACACAAACAGCCGCAGTAGAAAAGTAGAAATAAATAGGCGGAGTAAGGGGTGTTGTATTTTATTTTCGTTATGGAATTTCTTGATTCGGTCGACGCGGTCAAAGCGCGCGATAAATGCTATGCAATAGCTTAAAAAAAATCCTCTACGGGACCGATTTGGATGAAAATCGGTGGGAAGGAGAAGAAAATAGGATACTTTCTATGGATACTTTAGATCCCGAAATTCCAGCGGGAACGAGACTTACGCGGGTAAAACCGCGAGGTGCAGCTAGTTACTTCAATAAAACATACCATTATTTAAGTAAATAATCATCGCTCTACTTAGAGAAACTTAATTTTGTTTCGAATACATTAATTAATTACATCTCCTAAATAGTTTTGTTACACACTGACACTTTTGCACATGATTGATGACGTGCTACGTTCTATGTTAACGTAATATGTGCTCTATTTTCTAAAAGATAGAGTTGGTGGTAGATTGCAGCAGTGACGAATGTGGTGTCAGTGCTGCAGTGTTAGCAAATGATGCACTTAACATATTGGTGTTGAGTTGAAGTTAAGGGTGAAAGCAGATTGTAAACTTCATTGGCCGATTGATGACGACAATCGGCCGATAAAGTGACGAGCTTAAAAAAACTTGGCCGTATTTTCTACTACATACTAACAGTAGCCTAAAATCGAATAATTATTTTGTTTTATTGAATAATACTGAACAACTTGTACTTCTATATGGGCTGTTTTCTAAAACTAGACGTTTTTAGTTGGGCCCTTTTTGCGTCTGGATGTAGTATGCTACCTTCTCGGCTTAGTCGATCGTGTCCAGAGGAAAGAACTCGTCGTTGGAGCCAACTAAGCCGCGGGTTTCATCACGATGTTTTCTTTCACAGTTAGAACAATCACTTCGTAATAAAAATCCATTTGGCCAGCACCGCTCTTTAAGATACTTATTGGTTAGAGATGCAACGAATAGTGATTTTGCCAAATAACGATAGCACTGAACGGGTTTCTCACTCAACGGCTCAAAGGTCAAGGAATTTTAAGTTTCAAGCTTAAAATTCCTTGACGTCTTCTGCTGTTTGACACTTTATTTGGTATCCGCCGATAAAAAGTTTGTAATCTGTATTCACCTTCAGAGCTCGGCCTTAATTGATACTGTGGAGTTAGTGGATTGTACGTTAATGCGAAAGAAATATGTTTAAATTGCAATTTCGTGTTTTTTGTTCAGTGCATTTGTTTTATAGAGTTCGTATCATAAAAACACCATTAGTAAAAGGAAAGTTAGCTGACGATGTTTTGCGTTTGTTTGTGGTTTTGAATTGTTATATAGAAAACCAGAAACAACTTGACTCAGCAATAAGGCACAACTTAAACCGCGTAAAAATGTGTGATGGATTTTCTTAGGAAAAATGATGTGCGCTAGGTCTTAGGTTTACGGGGTTGTTTTCGCACTCCTCATTTGGCCTATTGTGCATGTAAAATTTATGTGCGCTAATTGACATTGCTCTTACGGTGAAGGAAAACATCGTGATGAAACCCACGTCTTATTTGGCTCCAGAAGAAGCAGATGCGGCTTATTTGGCACAGATTGGCCACTATGCGTGATTTTTTTTTGTATATTACGCTAATTTACATTGTTCTTTCGGTAGAGGAAAACATCGTGATGAAACCCACAGCTTATTTGGCTCCAGACGAAGCAGATGCGGCTTTTTGGCACAGATTGACCATTATGCGTGTAAAATTTATGTATATACGCTAATCGACATTGTTCTTACGGTGGAGGAAAACATCGTGATGAAACCCACGGCTTATTTGGCTCCAGACGAAGCAGATGCGGCTTTTTAGCACAGATTGACCATTATGCGTGTAAAATTTATGTATATACGCTAATCGAAATTGTTCGTACGGTGAAGGAAAACATCGTGATGAAACCCACCCAGACAAAGCAGATACGGCTTATTTGGCACAGATTGGAAATTATGCGTGTAAAATTTATGTATATACGCCAATCGACATTGTTCTTACGGTGAAGGAAAACATCGTGATGAAACCCACCCAGACAAGCAGATACGGCTTATTTGGCACAGATTGACCATTATGCGTGTAATTTTTTTATGTATACGCTAATCGACATTGTTCTTACGGTGAAGGAAAACATCGTGATCAAACCCACCCAGACAAAGCAGATACGGCTTATTTGGCACAGATTGACCATTATGCGTGTAAAATTTATATATTTACGCTACTTGACATTGCTCTTACGGTAAGGAAAACATCGTGATGAAACCCACGGCTTAGTTGGCTACAGACACATTGACAAGTTCTTTCCTCTGGACACTGTCGACTAAGCCGAGAGGGTAGTAACGGTGATGGGTAAGCCTACTCCATCCTCACGCAAAAAAACAGTGGAAAAAAAGGAACTAATACATTCAAAAATACATTTTACGTCATTCTCCCACGAGCACTTGTATAGAAATAAATGTTGCGGGTAGAACTGGAACATGACATTTTTATGTGAATACAGGTGTTCCATCAATTTATTAGACGTCATAAAAACACCGTCATATCAGTGAAAATTACTTGTAAATTACATAAACATTTCAGTCCTAATACTTAATTTGATTACATCAACTCATTCATCAAGCCGACTCTACTGCTCTATCGGGTGTGACGAAAGAATTAGAATAAAACAGACTATAGTACAAACAGTTGGCCGATGATAGCTCACCGGACATTCTTATTCGAAGGCAACAAAAAAGTTACTGTCCGCCTTAAAATAAAGGCTTTTCGTCACTACAGCGATAATGCTGAGCCACATCGTGAGAAAAAATAAAAATAAAAACTTGAGAGGTGTCAAGAGACACCAGGTGGAACGAAGTTCCTTTCGATTAATTAATGAAGGAATTTATATTAACATTTATAATGTAATATAAACTTAATCAGTAGGGTCAATTTAAGTAATTGCTTTCTATGAGAAAGAGGCTTACAAAAAAGTGCCGTTACAACTTTTGGTCTTATTTTTTCCGTCTAGCCTCCTTTCGCAACGCGCGATAAGGAACTTCATTCCAAATAAAGCCACAATCTTGATATAGCACCAATAGAGTATCGATATAATGACAGTGGTAAATCCATTAATGCAAAATAGCAGAATAAGGCCCCAGAGGAAAAAACTCGTCAATACTTCTGGAGCAAACTAAACTGTGAGATTCCATCATGATGTTTTCCTTCACTGCACCGTAAGAGCAATTTGCACGGCCGACCGGGATTCGAACCCACGACTTTCGGAATGAAAGCCGAAGTGCCACTAGGCCTACATTGCTTTTATTACCTGCACCTTCTGTACCTCCAAGCAAAGTTGTGCGATGGTTCAGCGGGCTATCGCCTGATACAAAAGTCCGTAGTCAAATTTTTTTCTTAATTCGTTTATATTGTTAATTTAAATGAATTTTATGAATTTTAACTGCAGCAAGCACGCACTAGACCCATAAATTTTCATTTACTGCAGTGACTAACGAATAACAGTGTAGTGTGACGTGACATCGACCCCTTATCTTTTTAGTTTGCTGTTGAGAATCCAAATGAGGGAAGTTTTTTACTTTATTTATCGTGTTTCTCGCATTTTATTTGCTGGCTGTTGATATTAAACCACAGGGTAGTTAATTTCAGTGGATCAGTAAGAGCGGGGTCTAGAATTCCAATGCTGATTTAAATTATTTGAAAATTATGTAGGCCTCCTAGGAACCTATTGTTGTAGATACAGCGGTTTTAGGGCCTTTTTTTTCGTCAGGAAAATGCGCCCTTATGCATATCCCGCCACTCCCGGGGGGAAACAGCGGGGGTATGTGGGGCTCCCTACTGGCCTAAGATGGTGGGCGGACAGAGGTTTACCCACTTAAAACCTGACGGTGTCCCATGCGCAAGCGAATCACTCCGGTGACGGAGGGATTCGCTTGGTCTTGACAGACTCCATTCGCATAAAAAACCCACACATAAGAGGCGGCGCGGGACACGCCGCCGCCATCTCGGGCCCTTGAACTGGTGACGGATCCCCCCGAGTCCGTCACCACAGGCCCCTTCCCTTTAAGGAGGAAGGTTATCATTTCTGACTCTCCTCCTCCTGGAGCGCCTGAAGCGCGCGGGATCAGAAGAGGTTATCTCCCTATCAGCGGTTTTAGGGCCTGTCATTACTAGCTCACTCAATTTAACCACTCTGTCACTATACAAAGTGAATAAATTGAGCTTTTATTTCAATTAATATCGCGTTTTTATTACTTATTTTGAAGTTCTCGAAAGTCGAAAGCTTTAGTTCCACTGCCGACTGTCTTTACTCGCGTTCCTCGAAGCCCCCCGCAAATTTTGAGGTCTTCGAGTCACTAGAGTTAAAATATTACCATCTTAGTAAGCATGCTACATTTAAGACCGTACCGTCAACTGATCTATCTTTAAATTTAAAATTTATTGTCCTGACTGAAGTCCTAAGCGGACTAAGTCGTTAATTAGCAAGCCTATTGCCACGTCCTAGAAAATAGCTACAGGCAACTTTGTTGTTAAAATAACAAAACCACAACCGAACAACAAATTAATTAAAGATGTCCACCACTGCCGAACAACAGTGAAATTCTCTTTCATCAAATCTAGGCCAGTTTATTAATCAAACATTTGAATAAAGATATCACAGACTATAAATATAAATCTTCGATCCAGGGACCACGGCATCCGAACATCAATCAGGTTTAGACAGTTTTTACGTTCGCGCACTTTGGTATGACAATACTACGGGTTTAAAGTGAGTTTCGAAGCATTGCAAGTGAGTGTTCGCTGAGTGAAAAACTATGTTAGTGCTGTATTGATATGGTGAATAATAGTATGTATTTCAATGTTGTACATAGACTTAAAACTCTGTGTGGTCTTGTACTGTATGATGCACACATCAAGCATAAAATACTGGTGTCACATCTTAATTAGCCACTCACGCTGAACGACCTAGAGAAAGGCGTGGCCTGAAAATGGATTGCACTTGGCGCTAAAACTACGGTGACTCGCGCTGCGCCGCAAATCTGATTTTAGAGTTTTATTTCATTCTTTTGATAGACAACTACATATATGTGTACTGAACTGATGAGTTATACGTGTAAAAACGTAATACGTTTCAGTTAATATTCGTGAATATTGCACTTAATTAAGGTTTTATTCGAATTTTGACTATATTTCCGCCATTTTTAAGGTTAAGCCGTAAACATGTAATTTACCCTAAAACAAGAGATAAAGTTCTTCTGGAAAAAAACTCAACATATACTATTAGCAAATTGTAGCAGTAACTAACATTTTAGATACGATTACATACAAAAAAAAAACATTTAATTCACTAACTAATTTCCTACTAACTTACTATTTTTCTATCAATGATTAATAAATCAAGCCTCACTATGACATTATGAATGCATGCTATGGAAAAACCTACGAAGTAATATTTATTAAAAGTGATTCACAATTTACGTAGCTGTCACTAAAAGCATGCTCCATAAAAATCACTCAATGAAAACATGTCAAAAACTAAAGCAGAATTTTAAATAAAAAAGCTATGAACCGTAACTGTTTCAATCAAAACTAAGCCCGTCGATAGAGCTGAATCGAACGTGACTCTTGATAAAAATATTGTTTATAATTTAAAGTGCAGTTTGAAATCATGGGACCGACAAATAGAAAAATATTGGAGTAAACAACAGTTACCGACAGTGCATTTTCCACTTGGTGTAAGTAAGCGATCGCGATGTTAAGTAAATCCATTTATTGCTAGGGTTGACATTTTGGTATGACATCAATAAATATTATGATTATTTTGTTGTTGTTGGTGTTGGCTTAGTGGTAGATACCCCGACTTTCATTCTGAAGGTCGTGGGTTCGAATCTCAGCCGGCCGTGCACCAATGGATTTTTTCTTAAGAAAAATTTATGTGCGCTACGGTGAAGGAAAACATCGTGATGAAACCCGCGGCTTAGTTGGCTACAGAAGTATTGACAAGTTATCTCTTCTGTACACGGTCGACTAAGCTGAGAGGGTAGTAGGTGCTGGGCAAGCCTACTCCATCCTCACGCAAAAGGGACCCAATTAAAAAGAGTCTAGTTGCGAAAAAAACCCATATACATACATACATGGGACATTTAACACAGCTCCATCTATCCCTATGCTAAAAACTGTGGTGAACAGATAATGATTAGAATACTTATATACTTTTCTTTCGAAGTAAATCTATACTTAATATTATAAAGCTGAAGAGTTTGTTTGTTTGTTTGAACGCGCTAATCTCAGAAACTGCTGGTTCGAATCAAATAATTATTTTTGTGTTATATAGTCCACTTATCGAGGAAGGCTATAGGCTACGTTTCATTTTGATATTCCCACGGGATCGGGATTTACGCGGGTGAAGCTAGTTCTTAATATACAAACAGAAACACGCCGTTACCAAACTTCGAAAAAGTGTAACACAGGATGCTACGTCCTAGTAAGAGTACATAAATATTTGTTTGAGTCGGGAATCGAACCCGCAACCTTCTCGTTGCAGGCGATTGTTTGCCCGCCGCGTTAAATAGGTCTTCTGAAGGATAAATTAGTCTGGTATTCTAGAATAGGAATTATTTCTGGTGGCATATAACACTAACACTATCCTGATTGGTTCATTTCTAGTGCCGCTACCGCCCCGTTTTCATATTTCCACTTCAGTGATTTTATATACATTTGTTATTGTTGACCACAGTTTCTTCATTGTACCTTCAAATAACTAATAGGGACTATAGACCTCAGTATTTGGCATAAATTTCAACTTTCTAGCTCCACCCACTTCTGAGAAAATCGATGGTGACACGAGCATACAGACAGACGGACAAGAATCTTATTAGGGTTTTTTTTACCTTTTTTTACCTTTTGACCTAAAAACGCAACGAATTGAGAACCTACTTTTTTTTAAGTATTTAAAAAATAACAAACGTGTAAGTATATACGATTATTTAATTGAAAAAAAAAAGTGCGAATAAAAATCTAGTAACAAACGTCTGATTACGTCCAAACTAATTCGGACCAATAAAGAGAGTCCCCAATAAAGAATTTCGCCAGTAACGTAGATAACCTTTGCGAGAAAGTGACAGCCCTAATTACGGTTTCCCTAAGTGGTCGACTATATTGAATATCTCGGATATAATAGAGTTTTGATATGAGAACAGGTTATTATATAAAATGGAAGAACGTAAAAGCTTATGCGAGTGCAACAGGAGCTTTCACAATATGGTTACATATTCTTGTAGATCGGTATACCACGATCACGTGTTGGCGGCTACTATTTATTGATTTTTAAAAAATAAAACCTAACAGAAAACAGCAGCAGGGAGGCGTTTGCCCTACAGTGAGACTAAATAGGCTAAAAATAAATAACAACCGAAAATAACCATAAAGCCAATTAAAAGATTTCTGGTATAAACATAAAATTTAAAAAACTTGATTTATCATTTCACCTCACATATTAAATTAAGTTGAAGATCAAGCAAAATTAAATAAGCTTCTAATATAAGCGAAAGCACTAAAAAGCATTTTGACTGAATTTGAGACTTTTTCAGACAGGTTTCGATCAGCGCTGGTTCTGATAATTTCTTGTGTAATTAATGACAACCTCATGTATGTATGCATACATGCATGTATGTATGTATGCATACGGGCTTTTTTCCGCAACTAGACTCTTTTTAATTGGGTCCTTTTTGCGTGAGGATGAAGTAGGCTTGCCCAGCACCTACTGCCCTCTCAGAGGAGAGAACTTGTCAATATTTCTGGAGCCAACTAAGCCGCGGGTTTCATCACGATGTTTTCCTTCACCGTAACAGCAATGTCAATTGGCGCACATATTTTTTTCTTAAAAAAATACATTGGTGCACGGCCTGCTGGAATCGAACCCACGACCTTCAGAATGAAAGTCGGGGTATCTACCACTAAGCCAACACCGCTCTACAACAGCCATCATGTCGGCGCCTATAAGTTGGCGCTGGCGCTGACTGCTGGCTTTCTACATGAACGCAGTTTCATGCAAGAAATCGGTATCTGAAAGATCGTGTTCAGATTTATTTTAATACGTTTCCACGTCGATTTCAGCTAATAAAGACAGCGACTCGAGATAATGTGGTTCGTCTATAACAGTTATCGTTATGTGGTACAACAATCTTGTAGGTATACGATTCTTATGTTTGTTTATATCTATTTGAAAACTATAGACTGTATAATGTCATTGGATATGAATAGAGTTACAGGCAATAACGGATCTGTTATTTCCTGTAACATATTCTATTTTATTGCATTGCTTATTTTGTTTGAACTTCGCTTGACTTGTAACTGTATTAGAAAAACATTAGGTATTTTAAAACTCGAGTCAAACTATTAGGATTAATCGCGTATTTATTAACAAATCAGTATCTTTGGTTACATTGCGCAGATGGCGTCAAGAAAATGATTATTTTAAGAGATTTTGGTGTTAATATAAAAAAAAGCTCGCTGCATTGCCTCGTTTGATGGCGATACCGATTTGACGACCCAGTTGGCATAATGGTCACCATGCCGGACTGCCAAACACAGGGTTGCGGGTTCGATTCCCGCCACAGACATGTATTTATGCTTAGATATTTGTCTGTGGTCTGGTTGTTTCTATGTATTATAAGTATATATTTACAAAAGAAAAGTATATAAGTAGTATATTCGTTGTCTAGCACCCATAACACAAGTCTAGTAACTTAGCTTGGGGCTAGATGGCGATGTTTAGAATGTCCTGCAATATTTATTTATTTGTTGGCCAAAGCAGCAGCAAGCCACTGTCACCTGAAGCTAATAAGTACAAATTTTTTAGGTATTTAGTCTAAGAATTAATTTACGAGATAAAAAAATTTAAATGTGCATCATCCAAGGGCTCTAATTTGATACCTAATTTAATTTAAATCGTTCAGAAAGTATTTATCAAGTTACGTTTAAAAAATCAAACATAGGGTGTTAGAACTAGTATCTGAATCTATTACCCTCGCGTGTTCGGGTAAAAACACAAACTTAATAAATCTTTTTAATACGTTTACGTTTTTAGATCTCAACCCCATACTTCAAAGAACATAATTTTAAACTAGTGTATTTAAAACAAACAATTCTCTCTTTAGTGTCGGTAAAGCGGTAAATCTTCTAAGCTTAAAGCTTGCAGGCTACAAATATGCTGTAATAAAATAAGATCAAATGGAAATTAGTTGCCACGTTCGTACCATGATTGAAATATTTGTGTACTGAATATTAAAATTATGAGAGTTTAAATGATGTGGTAATGTTATAATCCGACCACATAAATGTAGAGAGTTGCTGCAGTTTCTTTGTATAATTAGAACGAAGTTCCTTATCGCGCGTTGCGAAAGGGGTCTAGACGGAAAAAATTAAGACCAAAAGTTGTAACGACACTTTTTACTATAGTTGTAAGCCGTGCAGCGTGCGCTTGTTTCTTTGTCTCTCTCTCTCTCTCTCTCATAGAAAGCAAGCCAGTTATTTTCGTTTCGTCTTTCTTCGTTCCATCCGGGTGTCCCTTGACACCTCTCAAGTTTTTTATATTTTTATTTATTTATTGTATTATTATTTATATATATTGTTAATTTCGGTATTAAAAGTATCCTATGTTCTTCTCTATCCCCTATACTACCAATATGCCGATTTTTATTCCAAATCGGTCCAGTCGTGTGACCGTGAAAAGGAACAGATAAATATCTAACTTTCGCGAATTTATACGATTGAGTATAAGAGGATGGATTTCCAAAAGAAAAGTGTATAATTAAATGGTCTATCCGTTGTCTGACCACAATAACACAAGCCTAGTTGCTTCTTTTGGGGTTAGATGGCGCTGTATGCAAAGTTATTCAATGTTTATACATATTTATTTCTCATAATATAAGCGGTATCAATACCTATCTGAAGTGCCGAAGACTAATCGTCCGTGTATTAAACTTAACACATCAATTTCTACATTCATATTTTTTCCATATTTTAACTAGTGCTAGTTGCAATTTAAATATTTTGTTTGATTTTCATTTGAAACTATCACGTTTTTAGGCAATGTTAGTGACAAAAGCAAAATACACATTCCAATTAGTGTTAAAACAAACAGGGATATTTGGATTTCGAAGTCCATTTTATCTTTAACCTAGTTCGAAAAAATACATTTAACTAAAAACTGTTTGATGAAATTCAGAACCTTTTTCACTGAAACATCTTCAGAAAAAATATACTGTACTTGTGAAAAAGACGTCCCTTTACTTATCCGCAATTTACCTCTTTTATTCGAATTTCGAATATCACAAAGTATTTTACCTATACAGCGAGCGGTCCGAGTAATGGCCTAGGCCGACCGATTGCCATACCAAATATTATGCTAATAATGTCTGATACGAAGATATCCCACGGTTCTTTAGATAAGCAAAAATACCACGACATGCGAAGGTAAAACGGGTTCGAGGAGGATTTTTCAGTATTCACTTGGAGTATTAAATTACGTGTTGCCCTAAATAAAATAGGAAACATTATATAAAATGTATTTTTAGAGAGGCTCACAGTTAGACGAAGCTCGCTGATCGTTTACGGTCGTGCGGGTTAAGCGACGCCTGGCGCGGTCATTACTTCGATGGGTGACCAATTAGTAGTGTGGCAAAAATTTATTTTTGTGAGCCCCTCCGTGCTTTGGAAGGACGTTAAGCCGTTGGTCCCGGTTGCTACCTCTGGTGGCAGTTAGGTCAAGTTAGAGGCGTTAAGGTGATCTGAAAACTCTAACAAACGGTGAGCCACACCACTATACGAGAAGAAGAAGAAAATGTATTTTTTTCTACTGAAGGTAAGTTTAGAGGTAAGTGTTCTCTTTGGTTGACGGAAGACGTTATCAAAAGAGCCTACTGATTTAAGAGCTACTTTTTGTCGCTTATAGTAATAGGAT
Organism: Idaea straminata; assembly: GCA_951213275.1. NCBI lineage: Eukaryota > Metazoa > Arthropoda > Insecta > Lepidoptera > Geometridae > Idaea > Idaea straminata. The sequence continues at coordinate 5,579,409 of OX577862.1, forward strand.
AATAACAATTACAGAAGTATTATTATTTAGTTTGTCCAGTGCAACACACCGATGAGAAGTTTGACCGGTAAATTCGACGTAAATTTTGCAATTTTGACAATTTTTGCTTTTACAGTGTATCTGGTAATATTATTGTACTTCCTTAATCTATTTTCGATGACAAACGTAGTGTAATTTAAGTACTGTCAAGTCATTATGCCGGCAGTAAATTACACACTACCACCGTGACATGACTTGACAGAATTGTCAAAAATTACTATAGGCAGGCCCACAGCTGCACCGTGTTTAAAAATAAAGATTCCCCTAACAGTACATTGAATAACGGAAATGTAATAATTTATATTAAAAATGCCGGAACAATTATTTCTTATTCAGGCAATGTTACTTTTATATTAAATGGACCATAGATTATTGGGGTCAGACCCCTCCGTGTGTCGATATATTTCGCGAGTGCTTGGCGTGGAATAGCACTTATCAATTGATTGCTCCTGTTTGATAAATTTTATTGGAATACCTACGTGGATTGTTTATTTATTTTCTTATAGAAGAAAACGGTTTGTCCTAGACGAGTGAATTCGACATATTCTTCGATTATCTGACTCCAAACTTCAAAGAATTTTTTGTTTTTATGTCAGCTATCATCTTGAGCTGAAGCATGTACAGTATAAGTTGACTACTATGAGTTGTTGATGCACTCGATCAAACGTTGGCAGATTCTAAACTTTAACCACATCTGTAAATAGGTAGTTATTTAGTTGAAGAGTTTGATTGATTGTTTGTTTGAACGCGCTAATCTCAGGAACTACTGGTTCGAGTTAAAAATATATTTTTGTTTTATTTTTGCTAAAAAGGACATATACAATTTCTTACAATTAATTTGCCAGGAAACCTAGCTAGGTTTGTCATCTAGGTACAATCGACGCTACATCATTTTATATTTTAAAAAAAAAACCTCAAGAGTATTGGATAGTCCATTTATCGAGGAAAGCTATAAGCTTTTTCATATTTCGATATTCCCACGGGATCGGTAGTTACGCGGGTGAAACCGCGAAGCATTGCTAGTGTCGGTATGTAATCTTCGCCTTGAAGTGTCGAATACCCAAAAATCCGTTAAATTCCTCGTTTAAATTCCTAATCATAATTGACCTTTTAAACTTTCAACAAGCATTTTGACTACAAACTTGAAAAGGGTATTGTAAACAAACGTGTTTCACGAAAGAAGCGGTAGATAAGATAAGCTTTCTCAACTCGAAACTAGAAAGCTCACTGTAACTGGATAAAACAGCTCAGCTCGCGCTCTGCAACATGAAATTTAATAATTCTAATATTATAAAGGATCGTTGATTCTCTGTTGAACAGTTTAAAGAACTGTCGTGAGTATATTTTCTTTAAAAGAACTTAGCGAAGTGCGAGTCGGACTTGCGCACAAAGTACTATTATACTCTGTTTTTAAAAGCTTTTATTTAACTTGCAGTGTATGTCGAACTTGCGCACAAACTACCATTATACTCTGTTTTTAAAAGCTTTTATTTAACTTGCAGTGTATGTCGGACTTGCGCACAAACTACCATTATACTCTGTTTTTAAAAGCTTTTATTTAACTTGCAGTGTATTAGAATTTTGTTGAGTGGCAACAGATATACATCATCCGTGAAAATTTCAACTGTCTAGCTATCAGTGACAGTAGAATCTAATAAAAGGGTCCCGTTTTTACCCTTTGGGTGCGGAACCCTAAAAACTATCCATTTGACGGTAATAGTCCAGTGGCATAACAAAAATAAACTGAAATTGCTTAGTTATTACGAAAATATCATATTTAAGCAAAGTCAGCTACTACAGGACCCTTAGCTAAGTAGCCCTTGGCTAATGACGGGGCGCGAAACTAAAAAGTACTGACGTATGACGTAGACTGACAACTGAACAAAGTCTCGGTTATTTTATTAGCGTGTTATCAACACTTCCCTCGGAGTTTTGGCGGGAACGAGTTAACAACATGTCGTGCTGCAGTTTTATTTTCATGAAACTTAGTTTTAACTCGAGTGGAATTGTATAATTCTGGTGGAATGTTATTCAATTTAGTTCTGTGAAAGTGCACAAGTGTAGTGAAAGTAAAAAACAGTGACAAACATGAAGTTTTCTCGTTGCCTCCAAATCTCCTATTAAGGTTATGGTAAACTTGCCACCGCTTTACTATAGCCCTTGACTTGACGAACTATGACGACTTTGACTGTTTTGAAACAATTTAGGCCGACTTATGAAAAATCGGGTCATAATTAGATGCAAAATATAACTTGACACTGGCTAAATGCACAAGCCGTGCAAGGCCATAATTAATGGAAAAAAAAACTTCCCTCGCACACGTACCTCACTAATAACCAAATAGCCTACTCGGTAAACCACTTCCCCTTTATTGGATTTGGATATAAAAAACATACCTAAAAATATAATTCAAATCGAAAGAAATTATATTCGGTCTATGACAGCCTATTTTTATGTAGTCATAAAATTCATAGCAAACCTATTTGACATTTCGGATGCAAAAGGGAATAAAAAATATTTTATGATCGCTAGCGTACGAGTGTATCTACAAGATTGTTATGTATTTCAAATAAGGAGGGCTTTTCGATGTACCTATTTACTCCACGGAAATAGTATATCATCTGGAAATATATAGCATCTATGTATAAGGCGAACTTCCCGTACGTAATATCCTGTATTTTCTATAAGTAATAATATAAATATATAAATATTGCAGGACATTCCACACATTGCCATCTAGCCCCAAGCTAAGTAACTAGACTTGTGTTATGGGTGCTAGACAACGGATATACTACTTATATACTTTTCTTTTGTAAATATATACTTATAATACATAGAAACAACCAGACCACAGACAAATGTCTAAGCATAAATACTTGTCTGAGGCAGGAATCGAACCCGCAACCCTGTGCTTGGCAGTCCGGCATGGTGACCATTGTACCAACTGAGTCGTAATATCCTTAAGTTATGTTTAGTACCTGGTTTTTTTTTTACTTAGTCTAACCTCAAAGCAAACACTCATTGACTTCGTGTTACTTAACAACGCCATTTGCTGAAATAACTTTATTGCTCACAAAAATAGTATGAGTAGTTCGCCAATAGATGTCAGGAAGAGTCATATTTTTCAGATAAAATAAAAGTAAGTTTCGATAAAACACGAATAAAATGACATTTTCTAAAAATGATTCCTAGCTAGATCGATTTATCGCCCCCGAAACCCCCATATACCAAATTTCATGAAAATCGTTGGAGCCGATTCCGAGATTCCAATTATAAATATATATATATATACAAGAATTGCTCATTTAAAGATATAAGATATGCCGGGTAGTCGGCATAAAAACATATGCTACCCCGTCGAAGGTGGCGAGTATTTACTCGCCACCTTCCTACCTAACATTGTTTATATTACAGTGCAATATCATTTCGATTACAAAAAATACCCCCAAAGTACAAAATAGCCTCATTCATTATTTTGGTATTCTAAAGAATATTGTTTATTATCGAAATGCAATCGAAATGATATTGATAAATTGAACAATTTTATTTACGAGAATTGACCTTCTGGACATTTTTTTGGGCAGATTGGCAATCCTTCCCATAAGATCGCGATCATTCGAAGGAGCACAATGGCCTATACCCTATAGTGGGGACAGAGCCTGTTGTGGCTCACTACATGGCAAAGGCCTCTCTACTCCCCTTCCACTGATCGCGATCTTCTGCGACGCATTGCCAATTTGTCATAAATTTGTACATATCGTCTCGCCACCTTCTATAGCCTCATAATAAATATGTATCAATGTAAGCAGATAGAATCTTTGCATATAATAAATTCAAAGTTTTAGAAGTGAGTGTTCTGCGTCCATAATCATTTTCATCATCCTCATAATCAGCCGGTGTCAGTCCACTGCTGGACGTAGGCCTCTCCTAAGATGCGCCACTGATCCCGATTTTCTTATTATTGGTATGTAGTTAAGTTTTTATACCCTTCACCTTCCTCAACTTCTTGTCCATCCAAAGGTTGCCTGGAAGAGATCGCTTTGAGCGATAAGGCCGCCCTTTGTAACACTTAGACTTAAGCTTTGTTTTTTTTTATTATTAATGTTATTTGAAATTGGTGTTTACAATAAAGAATTTATCTATATATCTATCTATCTTCAGCTCTTCTTTTCCAGATGTGTCTTTTCAGATTCTTAATGATCTTAACAATCTAAAATTCGTTAGCCTCACATAATTTCGGAAGAAATTTCTACATATAATCCTAATCCCACAAATAAAATACCCATATTCTTATCCGGACCCTCAGAAATAGATGTTCCCTTTCAAATTCTCAGCACATTAGGACAAACCGATTGGATATCACCAACCGCATTAATCCTTAATCCTGTATAAGCGTTGCGTGTTCTTCGGTTGGACAAATCCACGCGATAGCCAGATAAGCCAGCTTCGTATTACGCATTCCATCTGCCTTTGTAACTTGCTTCCGGTTTGGTTTTTTTAGCGGGGACTTTGCTGTGTTGCGAATTTGGAAAAAGGTAGGTATGGAATCTATAACCTAACAACATTTTCAATCTCACTTCAATGAATTAATGATTTTAAGGTTCAATAATATTTTCTTTACAAGTTACAAAACATTACAAAGTTACAAACCTAATTAAATAGAAAAAATAATAATATTAAAAATCTAAATAAGTTTCCCTAGGTAGGGTGTCCAAAAGGCAATGGCTGGCTGCTACTTTGGCTAACGGCCGATCCGTTGGCCAATTATATTATCATTTGGTCATGGTTTGTACTAAAGTGCTACAAATATTTGATGCTAACATTGATAAAATGGAATTGTTCCTTAAAACGATAGATACTATTTGTTATACCATATTCTTATGGCTATTTATACTGCCAAACACAACGCACCAGAAATATCCGTCGCTTAAACTAACATTGTTGATTGTAACGAATGTGTTTTCTTCTTCTAAAAGTGACCCCATGAGTTTCTTGTGCCTTCTTCTCATTGGTGGGCGCGTTCCGAAGGCACACATCCTAACTTAGTTTTTAAGACGATTTAAGTAAGAAATAAAAAAAATTTGAATTTTGAATTTTGATTTTGCTAAGATGGAATTGTTGGTGAGATTTCAACCGATATTTTGGGGTAATTTGAGACGAAAATTCATAGTCATTTCAAGTTAATTCTTAATATTGGGATAGCTTTAAAATTATAGGGATTTTTTGGCTCAAAGTCACACCAAAATTCATCTCAGCACTTTGAGAAAAATAAAACACATTCGTTACAATCAACAATTTTCACCAACGAAGGCGACCAGTGCCGGTAGTAACTATTTAGCGTGTAGCATGGTGGTTGGCGTATGGACCCTTAAAGTAGAAACTCTGGCCATAAAAAACAATCCTAAAACACAATCATCCCTTATATACTTCCGAGTAAAAACAATATTTGATTAAAAGAATTGGAAAACTGTTGCATATTGTACCTACATTTCAGTAATCGAAATTTCTGAATAGGGTAGCCTTTCTATTGTTCCGAATATTTGCTTCCTCAAGTCATTGTGTTTCCCCTTATATTTACAAACCCATATCTTTATTATTTCAGTTTCATTTGCAATGAGATTAGAGTATATGATTATAGTTTTGTTTTTTCTACGGGGTGTTCCGGTTTACTTTTGGGGTAAAATTTGCCCACTGAATTTGTTTTCCGGTAAGTCAACACGTTTTAAGGGACTCCCTGGAGAGTGTATTTGGGGGACATGGAACCAGAACTATGTTTGTAGAGTTGAACCGTGAAATTTATATGAAACTGTGCAAGTAATAGCTTTCGACGAAGTTTAAAATGTGCTATTGTGTCTTACCTATTTTGGAAGGGAACAAACAACCACATAACTTTGTAGAAATCATAAAAATATACAGTACAGGGCTATGAGGACGATCAAGTCTTTACGTTCAAGCATGGCGTAAGCATAAAAGCGATAGTCAATCGTCTTACAAACGTTTAAGATGTGCGTAGAGCTTGAGACTTGTACTTGTTCTTACCCAGAACGCTTATTATCAAAGCCATTATTTGTTAAGATTTGGCAAATGTAATATTGGAATGTTGCCACAATAATACATTTTATAGAACCGTACTGCGATATTGTAAAAATACTGTTTACATTCATCATAGGATCGCAAAAAATGCATCATAATTTTAATTGTTTGGGTGTAGCCAAAACGGCTTTTTGTTCCGCAAACAAACGAGGCAAACCTCGGAAGTGGCGATGCATAGAATATGTAACACTCGCTTTTTAAACACAATTTTATTTTTTTGTTCGGTTTCGTGTTTCGATGGTTTGGGTTTTGGATATCATTGAATATTATTTTACATAGCAATTAAATATACGGAAATTCGAATACGATGTCGAAATCAAGTGACTTTTATAATTTTTGCTGTTTATTTATTAAATGTTTTGATTCGTCAAAAATAGTACCAACTTGTAAGTAATCGGCATGTACTAATCCTAATTTATCTTCTTCTATACATATAAAATGCTTTATCCTGAACGCCTGACTCCTAATCTATCTTCTTCTATACATATAAGAGCGTAAATCGCTGGTCGTAGAGACCTGAAACTTGGAGGGTGTGTTCTTTGTATGACGTGGGCAATGTGGGCATCCGATAAGAAAGTATTTTTCGAAATTATATCCTTTAGGAAGTGAAAAAGGGGGGCATAGTTTTTTATCGGATTTCGACTTTTATGCGGACGAAGGCGCGGTCCTAACTAATAAACTTAATATTATAAATGTGAAAGTTTGTGTGTTAGTATGTGTGTGTTTGTATGTTTGTCACGAAGAAACTACTATACAGAATGCGATAAAACGGTATGTAGATAGCTGAAAATCTGGATTTAAATATAGGCTACTTTTTATCCAGATATTCCCACGGGATCAAGACTTACGCGGGCCGCAGTTTTACATAAAACCTGTCATATAAATGTAAAATTTTGTCAGAGAAGTTATCAAAACAACTCGATATTTCATTCTCAAAGGTATCGATATATAATTACGATTATCCGATCACAATGTGAACATTCGCCAACCCTGAAGCGACAAATTAATGAGCACTTTAATTAGGGTCTGACACCGGACCTTTATTAAGAGGAAAGGTACCCGGTGTTCTCTCCTTACAAACAATATGGTCTGTTTTCTCTGGAGACACTAGCACAAATATTTTTGTTTCATAAAACCTATAACTGATGGCAGTTATAGTCCCATGAGTATGCCCCTAAGTCTTGATATTTTCATTTTCTAATTATCATAGTAAGAGTTAAAAAAAGAAAATACATATATATAAAAAACTTGAGAGGTGTCAAGGGACACCCGGATGGAACGAAGTTCCGATTAATTAGTGAAGGAATTGTCATTGTAAAATGAAAAAGTGTCTTTACAACTTTTGGTCTTAATTTTTTCCGTCTAGCCCCCTTTCGCAACGCACTATAAGGTACTTCGTTCCAAAAATAAGACATAGGGGCATGGTCACGGCAGTTATAAGTTTTATGCTGCAAAAATATTTGCTCTAGTGTCATTATCCAGGGAGGAAAAAGTCGACTACGTTTGTATGGAGAGAGCGCCGGTACCCTTTCCTCTTAAGTACCTACTTCGATATGAACAAATGTAGTCGACCATTATGTTCGGGATGTAACGGTCAATAGAATCTGATCAGGAGTAAGTAAATAAATGACAGGACGTTTTTTTGTATTAGATTGTTTCCGGAATGAATTTGTTTGTATATTGGTTTTGACTGGTGTGATTTATGAAATCTTCTTGACCCAAATTTAATTCATGACTTGTACTTGTACTTGAACGGGCTGTTTTCCGCAATTAGACCCTTTTGAATTGGGTCTTTTTTGCGTGAGGATGGAGTAGGCTTGCCCAGCACCTACTACCCTCTCAACCTAATCGACCATTTGCAGATGAGAGAACTTGTCAATACTTCTGGAGCCTACTAAGCCGCGGGTTTCATCACGATGATAATTCATGACTTTTATGTCCTACAAATGGCGCCAAATTGATTTCATGATGACGTCACATAGCCTATAATTAGCGGACGATCAAAACGCTTAGAGGTAGCACACATACAACTCGGAAAAGGATCGTCACTTGAACCTGAATGAACAGGAACGGCAAGTCGACCACGCACCGTACCGCGGTTCGTGAGCTTGTCCCGAGGCGAGGCAATTACGTTACGATTCCGATTAGTGTGCGTTGCAGTTGGGAGTTTCATACAAAGATTACTGAACTGCTCGAATTGATACGTTTACGTTCCGTTTACGAGTTGATATAAGGCGCTCTTCCAGTACCGTGTGTAGGTATTCACATTACCTTAGCCCCCGCTCTCAAAAACGTAGCGTGCTGCGTGCTATATGTTATATTTTATCGATATGCAAAACATTTTAGCATTATTATCCACAAATATAGTTCCTAGAGGTCAAAACCTATCATTTGATTCATTTTTAGAAACAAACGTTAACTATTTTTGAATAAAACCCGATAAACGATCTAATAAATCTTTGTTTTCTAACATTTATTTATCAAACGAAATTGTTCATATCATGTTTTCAACCACAATAAACAAAAATATGGTTATTAAACTACAATATTCATTTTTATCCAAATAAGAAAGAAAGAGTATTTGATTAGTTAGAGTTGCTTAAAACAAAGGTCGAAACAAAACAATTTTTGGTAGCTTTATTAGCACCGGCCCTTAAACAATACCTCATTTGTCAAATTATGATGAGTAGTTTAGAAGATATGCGGGATCAGATAAACGTACGATTACATAAACCCTTTCTTAAACTAACATCTCTAAAACTACAAGAACTACGGAGTTTGAAACTTCTTATAGGGGTTCCTTTACTGACGTAGGAGTTCACTTATTGAAAGGGAATTCGATACTTTAAGAGGAAAGGGTACCGGGGGACTCTCTCCATACAAACGTAGTAGTCTGTTTTCTCCCTGGATAATGATACTAGAGCAAATATTTTTGTTGCATAAAACTTATAACTGCCATGACCATGCCCCTATGTTTTGTTTTTGAAACGAAGTTCCTTATCGCGCGTTGCCAAAGAGGGTTAGACGGAAAAAAATTAAGACCAAAAGTTGTAACGACACTTTTTGATTTTCTTATAATTCCATCACTAATTAATCGAAAGGAACTTTGTTCCATCCAGGTTTTTTTATTTTATTTTTGTTTTTTAGATCTTAATTTCAACGATAATTAGAAAATGAAAAAAAAACCAAAACATAGGGGCATAGTCATGGCAGTTATAGGTGTTATGGCACAAAAATATTTGTGTTAGTGTCATTATCCAGGGAGGAAACAGACGACTACGTTTGTATGGGGAGAGCGCCGGTACCCTTTCACCTTAAGGGGTAAAAAGGATTGGAAAGAATTTCTACAAATTATAAGGTGAAAAAAATTATAATTCATTGCTTACATTTTTATGAATAAATAACTTATTACTCGTTTAAGTAGCCTGTTATTTAATAGTTATTGTTTTGATTTTTATTACATGTTTGTAATATAAAAATCACAAGAAAAAGCTTGTCAAAAAACTTAAGGCTTGTACTTAAGTTTAATAAAAACTAGGGATAAATTTTGCAAGATTTTCATTAATTTAATTAACAAATTTATTTCAAAGTCAAAGTTAAAGTAAAAGTTAAAAATCTTTATTTATTGGGAATCATACAGCATCACATTGAAACGTCTTAAGAACTAAGTTAGGATGTGGCCTTTAGAACGCGCCAACCAATGAGAAGGCACAAGAAACTCCTGGGGTTTTTTGTGCAAACCATACCTACCTACAAAATATACAACTGCTAGACAGCCATGAGGTAACAAATTACGTATGTATAATACAACGCACATGACAAGCCGAGCCATATATTCAGGGTTTGATTAATGACGGGGCTGATAAAACCGCGGTCCCTCATATATCTCTCATTTTATTGCTTATCAATTTTAATACAACTAGTTTGACAGTTTCTTTGTTTTTTTTTTTCAGTTTTTGGCTTCTCACGATTTAGGCATAGGTATATAGTTTAAAACAGATTATAAATATATTAACATCTGTTTTATAAAAAGCTTAAAAGCTTTGGAAGATCAATTGCAATCGTAATGTTTGAACTGTATTAATAGGTCAATAAACTCAATAAAGTATTATTATATTTAGTCGTGTTTAGCAACAGATTTGTTGAGAAATACTCTGGTTTACTTTTATATGTAAGTCAAGCTATAAGTATCATGAACATATTATTATCTAGTATTACAGCATAAAGAAGTTGTAGATTCTTTATACTATGCAGTATATTCGACACTCATTGGCTGGTTTCAGTTTCTATTGCGAAATACATACGGTCAACTAACGGAATATGGAATGATATGAATTTCAAAACTACACATCGCTGTTGGGTGACACAAATCACTGAATATGCAAGTCTTGATTTTCGCGTCTTTTTTTACGCGTCATATCCATGAAAGCACTTACTGGCCGAGTAGCCACGAAGTGGCATTCGAAATTCGAATTTCAAAACGCATTCGTTGGATAGAGCAATCTCGGGCATTCTCTGGAATGGCGACGACGACGGACGTGGTTTTACGAAGGCACTTCTCGCGTTTGCTGTTATAGATGTACGTGATCGCACTCCCCTATTAGATTAGCAACACTTTTACGACGAAATTTTTATTTGAATTTAACACTCAGTCAACCTTTGGTAACATGAAAGCAGTTTCAACTGTTCTAAGTACCCTATTTGTGGAAGGAGTCAGCCAGAACTACTTAATTCAGTTGAACTGCGACGAGTTCAAGATTGTCTCTGTCCTCTATGGTATTGCTAATCGGCGCCGTCTATCTCGAGGTCTTGATAGGAATGTTCTCTTTATGGTCAGTCTGTCTAAGATTCCTTTGCCTCATTAGATTTTCCTTTTATCGGTAAAGGCAAAAAAACTTATTAATTACGTTGTAATTGCACAAAAGTCGAAGAATTAAGGCGGGGTAATACTGACACGATCCCTTTTCAAATGAAAAATTAAGCATCTTTCACCACAGGTACAACACTTATTTATTAGGCACTAATTTTTACTTAGAATGTATCTTCAGATCTTTGAGTAGTTTTTCATACGGTGAAAACATGAAAGCATATTTTTTTTAAATTATAGTATTCTAGTTTCTGATACGGTATTTCGCCAACCATTGAGTTTATTCATGAATTATCAATTTTAGAAAATTCAAAAGAAAGGGTAGCGCCACGTACGATTAGCATCATAATTACAGACCCACCAAAGAGTTCCAATATTACTATTAGTTGAGTGTTTTAATTCTAATAATTTTTGTTTGATAGAGTCATGAGTTAAACGACTTTAAACTTCAACGATAGCAGGTATCGAGAATCTTGCTTGTGTTGAAAACATTCTTATAACAGCCGTTTTGGAGCTATACAGTGGGTCTGCAATTATGCAGCCTACGTACCTACTGAGTTCGAACATACAAGCCTTAAGGTTTTTCTTTAGGACCGTTTTTATTTGGGGTACAGGAAATTCTATTCATAATATTGAGTCTTATAAAATTCTTATTAGCTTTATCTATGGCTGAGACCCATTGACGACAACGAGGGGCGCAAAACGCCCCTTCATCTCATTACCTAGCAACATACCCTCCGTATTTTCACATAAATAACACGATGGCAACTATTTGATTAGGACTCGAAGGGAGTCCCCTTTCATTAGTGCTAAATGCATTTTGTAAATGGGATTTGATTGTCGGTTTGGATGAAATATGCCAGTGAACTGAAATCCTGTTAGAGAAATTTTTAATATTCGTGCGTAGATTAAAATTCAATATTCCATTAAAGCGGTACGTGTCGGGGAATAGTTTACCTTCTATTATTAGTTAAATGATATTTCAATGTTTCCAGAAATACAATAAGTATTAATAGTACATACGTCAGATTTTGTCGATACAGCGTATCTGTTTTATATTATACTATTCTATTTTTACTCTTTTTGCTTTAATGGTAGGTTGTGAATTTACTCAAGCAGGATATGATTATTGGAGAGTCATTCAATTAAAGTAAACCGCATATTTGCAAAGTCTAAGCATTTATTAAAAGGGATGGTCGAAGGATAAAACCTATGTCAAGGCAACAATTTACCTAACTACACCTACTAGATTAATGTTATGTTATAAAATACGTAATTTTAGTATGGTATTTTAGTATATATAATTTTATTTATTTATTTGTACATTATGTGATTATTATGTATGTAATTATATTAATATATTTGTATATGTATATTTGTATTTGGATGAGAGAAGATTGCATGCAGCGGAGATGAGAATGCTAAGATGGATGTGTGGAATAACGAGGATGGATAAAATAAGAAATGAGTATATCAGAGGAAGCCTGAAAGTAGCGCCAGTTACAGAAAAAGTAAAAGGGAACCGTTTGAGTTGGTATGGACATGTAATGAGAAGAGAAGAGACGCATGTAACTAGAAGAGTGATGAGTATGAATGTAGAGGGATGGAGAGGAAGAGGACGACCTAAGAAAAGATGGATGGACTGCGTGAGACAAGACATGAGAGAGATGAATGTTAACGATGAGATGACGACTAATAGGAGTGAATGGAAGAAGAAGACATACTGCGCCGACCCCAAATAAACTGGGATAAGGGCAGGAAGATGAATGGTAAAGATATTTGTATGTATGTATAGTATTAATATTATAATTTAAAATAAAAATTAAGCGTCATTATTTTAATAGTACTCCACTGTCTGTCTATCTGTTTGTCCGTCTATCTGTCACCGGGCTGTATCTCATGAACCGTGATAGCTAGAGAGCTGAAAGTTTCACAGATTATGTATTTCTGTTGCCGCTATAACAAAAATATATTAATATCAGAAAAAAAATAGCTGGGCTCCCATACAACATGAGTTGCTAAACTTTAACTAAAGCAGGTGCCTAGAATCTTGCTTGTGTTGAAAACATTCTTATAACAGCCGCATAACCCTTCGTGTGCGAGTCCGGCGCGCATTTGTCCGGTTTTTTACCGTACGTATTCTTTTGAAATATATTTTTACCATGGATTACTTTCATTGTTATACGGATGATCTTTCATAGTACATTTTTGTTCAAATATCCCTTTTACCTACTACTAGCTTTTACTTGCGACTTCGTCCACGTAAAAGTCGAAAATGGACCAAGGAATCACGTTGTCCCATACAAACTTTGCCCCCCTCACCCCCTTAGGATTAAAATTTTGATAAATCCTTTCTTATCGGATGCCTATGTCACACAAGGAACACACCCTCCAAGTTTCAGGTCTCTACGATTAGCGGTTTAGCCTGTGCGTTGATCCGTCAGTCAGTCATTCAGGACAAAGAATTTTATATGTATAGATTGCATACCAGGGAATAGGATATATTTTTACCTATTCCAAAGCTGCAGCTTAGTGGAGTTTTGATCTCGGCAATTTTATTTTTAGCCATCACGTTTCAAACTCGATTCGTTAATTTTACAGAGGATATCGAGCTCAATTGTTACCTACAGACACACAGCCTATGGTAAATATTGATTCTGTTCTAGCATTTTATTAGATACTAGCAGCGCAGTTTCACCCGCGTAACTCCCGATCCCGTGGGAATATGAGGATAAAAAGTAGCCTATAGCCTTCCTCGATAAATGGACTACCCAACACAAAAATAATTTTTCAATTCGAACCAGTAGTTCCTGAGATTAGCGCGTTCAAACAAACAATCAAACAAACTCTTCAGCTTTATAATATAAGTATAGATAATTTTTTGGGGCTGATAAGGTTTGTAGTTTATAGTGACTAAGTATTCTGTGTTTGTAAGAAATCAATATTGATTCACTAGCTGCGATCCCGTAGGAATATCGGGATAAATAGTAGTCTATGTGTTAATCCAGGTCTCCAGCTATAGATACCAAGTTTCATCGCAATTGGTCCAGTAGTTTTTGCGTGAGGAAGTAACAAACATACACACACACACACACAAACAGGATAGGATAATTCTCGTTCTACATCTCCTTTAGGTAAGCGTGCTATATCTAAGACCGCATCGTCACTTACTATCGGGTGAGATAGTGGTCAAGGCGTTTGACCCACTATCTCACACGATGGTAAGTGAGAAAGACCTATGTTTATAAAAAAATCCTTCAAATAAGGCGAAAGTACAAAAAAAGTAGTTTATTACTACAGGCATGCTTTAATTTCTTTAGTGAAATTGTAAACAGTGTAATGCTTCATCTTCCTTCTTAATAAGTAGCGATCGAATTTCACACTTTGATTCGAAAACATTATCAAATACAATAGCAAATAATTCCCCATAGCTGATACGCACTCCAATATTTCACGCCTCAGAGAGCAAATTGCGTGAATCGTGTGTGACGTCATTAAAGAGCATATGTGCACCACTGCCCCTACGAAAACAAGGAGTTATTGCCCAGGGGCGATTTCAACCCTAGTCCATCAAAAAATATGAAACGTAATTGCATTTTTGTTGGGTAACAGTAATTTATTTGTGAATCACACATATGTTGCAGTAACTTATGTCGACATAAAAATATCTATCGAAAAAAAGGATCAGCTACATTACAAGTGGAATGGCGCTACTTCAATAAAATAATATTGATATAAGGCTTCATAAATATTATCCACATCATTTATATTTATAGGTAAGTCTCTATATTATATTTATACATATGTTTTACCACCATTTATAGCCTCTCTCTATATGAAAATTGGTTCTTAAAATAAAAAATAAAACATCTCTGACTCCACATTTTCTAAGGAAACACGGGCAAATGCAAGGGGGGGCGTCCAAACAATCAGCTAAAAGCAAATCCACGTATTTGAGAAGCGTAACTGACAAGTAGTCGGACACGACCATAGCCTTTCTAACAAAGAATTGAAAAGGAGAATAATAAATACGATAAGGAGCCCAACCGCGCTTATTGCGTCGGCTTCAAGCCGAACGTCGATATCCCAACCCGCGCTTCACACTGGACGGAATTTTGAGCCTGCCTTTCATAAAGAGTTTGAAAAATCAGGTTGTTTTTTCGTGTGTTTTAAGTATGCAGGATTTTTGGGAACATCAAAAATAAGTGATTCCGATTGTTATTTTAAAAAAATAACAAAGTCATCTAATGTGGTGTTTTTTAAAATAACAAAACCAGAATTACTTATTTTTTAATGTTTTGATGTCCCCGACAATCCTGCATACTTAAAACACACGAATAAAACAACATAATTTTTCAAAAATCCTATGTAAGGCGGGCTCAAAATTCCGCCCAGTGTGGAGCGCGGGTCAGCATAAGCCGACGCGTTGGTTTGAAGCCGACGCACTTATCGCGGTAGGGCCCCAGGTCTATCAGGCTTCATTTGGGGAACGAGCTTTACCCAAGGGGATCACAATGAACCAATATCAAATTGGCAACATAATTGCATTTTATTACAAGTATTATGCCTCGAGGCTTAACGCCTGCTGAGCCATGGATTCAATATAGACGGAAATTATCGCATTTCAAGACTGAATAGCTCTTAAATTATTAGCTGGAACGGTCAAACGCGTTCGTAATATGGGGCTATGAATATGCATTGATGTAATTTCCATTATGTTAGTCTATTCATTGTGATAACTAAGAATAAGATTACCTAAACCTACTAAATTATTTACAGGGTTATTGGTAATTATAATAAGGGCTATATCTGTGCACCTTAACAACCAACTTTGGTTCTTCGACTTTTGTAAGTTGGTTATGTTTACCCAAAAAAGTCAGCTGTTACGAAGAGGTCAGCTAAAAAAATCAGCTAATACGGGTCGGAATTTTTTTGTTCTTCACTCGTCCTTTTAAGGCCTCCGTTTATTTGGGGGTCTTTGAGTCACGATCGTAAGGGTGGTACATCTCAGACCGCATCGTCACTTACATCGTGTGAGATAGAGGCCTATTTCTTATAAAAAACATACTTGGTAACATTAGAAAATCAGCGGTCTGCCCTTGAAGCACATTTACCTGAAACGAACGGAAATAAGTATGTTAGTATCAATAAACATTGTTAAGATTTATCCAATGGTGAATGAACTCGATACTGTACAAAAACCAGATAAATTTTGCCCCAGATACATCAAAAACTCTAGATTTAAATTAAGTTAAAAGGTTAAAAAACACCCTACAGTAAATATTTTTTTATCCATAGTGTCCAGGGGCAAATGGGATCTAATTAAACTGTAGGTTTCTTCACAATAAGCCAATAATTCAACCTTGCAGTCAATCTACGAGTACCAACACGTGACATCATCACACAGACATTGATGACAAGAAAATCTGAATAGGAAATAGATTCTTCTTCTGCCACAATGAAGTTCATATTGCAAGTTACTTGAAAAAGATACCTACTCGCTTGTCGCTTGTCAAGACAAGCGACCATCCGGAAGAAATCGAACCTCATGAGCCTCCGGACATGTCCTTTTTCCGTGTAGCAGCATCGAAAGTAAAAAATAATCCTAATGATAGCCGACGTCGGGTAAGCGATGGCACTACAAGAAGAAAACCTATTGTTTGGGCTTTGCTGTGGGCTAGAATTTATCGGTATGCATCAGAAGATAGCTCAGCAGTCGATTATATTATTGTTCATCGGAAGTGTGCATTTTAGTAACGCGACTCGCTCTATTTTGTGTTAGCAACACTTCATTGTATAACTAACTTTATTTCGGATAAAATAAAACAATTTACTTAAGATTAATAGTCTCTGCTTAATAGTAGGTATCTTTTTCGAGTGCAATCTTCTTCTTCTCGTATAGTGGCGTGGCTCGAATCACTTATTGTTAGAGTTTTCAGATCGCCTTAGGGCCTCTAACTTGACCTAACGACTTTTACGTGCCTTCCGAAGCACGGAGGGGCTCACGTAAATACATTTTGCCACACTACTCAGTGCAATAAATGTAGTTGTTAAGGTAAAAGGGTACCGGCGCTCTCTCCAAACAAATGTAGTCGACTGTTTCCTCCTTGGATAATGACACAAATATTTTTGTGCCATAAAACCTATAACTGCCATGACTTTGCCCTTATGTTTTGTTTTTTTTTTTCATTTTCTAATTATCATAGAAATTAAGATTTAAAAAATAAAATAAAAAACTAAACATAGGGGCATGGCCATGGCAGTTATAAGTATTATGCAACAAAAATATTTACTCCAGTGTAATTTCCCATGGAGAAAACAGTCGACTACGTTTAAATGGAGAGAGCCCTCGGTACCCTTTCCTCTTATCGGAATTACTCGCGGTGTGTGGCACAATACACACATGGTGGAATGTTTATAGCAAAAATATGAACCAGTAGGTATCTCGAACAATTTGCTCGCTGCTTGTTAGATAAGAAGATTCCTACGAACATAAATTCAACTTTAAGTTCTCTATATGAGTAATGATTAAATTCTCTAAGCACATTTGGCACAACGCCAGAATTTTTTGGTCTCACCGTAAAAATGTGGAATCAATTACCTTTTTGTTTTTCACTTAACTACCGACAAATCTCTAATAGGGAACATTGCCAAGAAACAATAGTTTTAGAAGAGCCTTTTATTACAGTACTAATTTAAGAAGTTCGTTGTCTTAACACAGTAATTTTTCGAAATCATTTAAGTGCTGCGGAATTTGGAGTAACTTTTAACAAATTGGCGCAAAGAGTCCCATTAACCTTTGTAGATACAAAACGTAAATCAATCAAGGAGAGGACTTAATTGAGTTTCGGTGTTAAACGAACTAATGTTTTTGTAATGAAAGAGATAATATGTTTAGCTTAGAATGAATGTAGTTGTTATCCAATCTTCTACTAAAGTTGTAATTTGAACAAGTCTTATTAATTACTAGCTTTTGCCCGCGATTTCGTCCGCTTAGCAGTCGAAAATGGACCAAAGAATCACGCTGTCCCATACAAACGTTGTCAACCTTTTTCACCCCCTTAGGGGTAGAATTTCGGAAAATTCTTTATTATCCGATGCTTACGTCGTACAAAGAACACACCCTCCAAGTTTCAGGTCACTACGATCAGCGGTTTAGGCTGTGTGTTGATCCGTCAGTCAGTCATTCAGGACAAAGAATGTATAAAGTTATGATAAATTCGCTTAAAATCTTTCATGAGCTTCAATTAATGGGTTAACTTTATACAGTAGTAAATATACTTTTTCTTAGTGCCCTTGAATAATTTTTGACGTGATAACGTCTAGTAATTTGATGAACAGGAACACCTACATTTACAAATAGCGTCATGTTCTGGTACCATGATGCATAATGGTAAACGTCACTCGTCTCGTGTTTGTTTTGCATTGTTTAATAATAATATCGCTCATATGGGCTTTTGTTATGGAGCCGAGTGACGAATAGAAGACTTATATCAAGGAAAAAATGAATAATAAAGGAAAAAATAAAAAATAAATTTTTTCATCGTTTTCTTATATGACGTTATCACGTAAAATTATCGTCCGTAAACAGACTTTACCAACCATAGTTTTTTTACATTTGCTTTTAAGTACAGACTTTTTGTCCACTTTTTCTATTATTATAAGTATATTATACGGTTACGAATAATTAAGTTATTTTTTTATACTGTAATTAAATAGTTTTATTTAGGTCAAAAACACTATTTAAGAAGATTCACAATGCGACGAAAACTTTGTCTTCATTTAAAAACGAACAAAACTTTTGCGTGTTCCGTTCAGATTTACTATTTTTTGAGGTACGAATGTGAAATATCACGTGATCGATATCCAATGGGGGGGTGAGCCACAGAATCGCGTGATATCATTCATTAGACCGCAACAGTCCACAGTTTTTTTTGTGTTGAAAACAGATTGTGGGTAATGAATAACATTGGTTTTCGTAACTGAAAAGCCTTAACTGTCGACAATACAGATTCGTTTACTTCATTAATTTTTCATTGAAAGGTTGAGCAAACAATAAGTATTGTTGTCGAGGAAATTTCATTCATAAAAACCTAAAACAATAACTTCAACTCAAATGCTTTTGAAAAGCTATCTGCTCATGTTCGACGGTAATATTTACAATTCTATTTTAAAAAATCAGAAGAGACGATCCAAATAAACACACAAATACAGATGATCAATAGTCACTTTAATTGGTACAATGTCACCCTTCAGTTTCAGTTCTGAATTTTCACGAAATAATCAAGAGGAAAACGAAATTGGCAACGGGATTCTATTCTCGCATTGCAAACTGTGGCGGAACGTTTTGTTTCTGTTATGCACTGATTGCACGGTCAACGTGGATCCGTTTGTTAACGGTTACTTCGAAGACAATATATGAGATCTAGTTTTCATTGGTACTGTCACAATTATGCTGAATCTAACTGACTAGGTGCAAATAACACTTCGATATATTTATACTTCTGTAATTATTCTATACTAGCTTTTGCCCGCTACTTCGTCCGCGTAGAAGTCAAAAATAGACCAAGTAATCACGTTGTCCCATACAAACTTTGCCCCCCTTTTTCACCTCCGATGTCTACGTCATACAAAGATGTAAGTTTGTATGGGACAACGTTCAAGTTTCAGGTCTTTACGATCAACGGTTTAGGCTGTGCATTGAACTGTCAGTCATTCAGGACAAAGCATTTTATATGTATAGATTATTAAAAATTGTAGCAAGCAGTTTTCAAGTTAGGTAGACAGGATTGAATATACATACGGGTCAAAAACATAACCCTCAAAAAAGGATTTTTTTTTGTTTGTGCTAACAGGCTCCAAAACTACTGGACCGATTTTAATGAAACTTGGAATGAGGATAGATTGATTCATTGGGAATAACATCGGCTACTTTTTAGCCCGATATTCTTACGGGATCAGGAGCTGAGCGCTGCTAGTTCTAAATATTTTAACCAACGAAACCGACGACATTATCTACAATGTTTATGACATTGCGATGTAAAGTGCCTGTTTTATTCCTTTTCTTTTCAAAAAAGAACAACTCAAATTAGCAAGTCTCAAAAGATGAGGAAGTTGTTTAAACACAATCTTCAAAGTAAACCGCACTGACAAAATCCTCGAGAAGCTGTTAAAAAAACATGAACAACGGTATGGAGTGGTCCCCAAAGGCGGCGCGGTCCGAACCTTTTATTGCGCTGCAATTTTGAGAATGGAACTGCTTGGCCAACCCCATGGGAATGAAGGGGTCGCTCGTCTTTTCCCCACTGATTCTAAGTGCTGTGCTATGACACAGTTAACCCGATTCCAAGAAGTATACCGTACAAGTCAAGCCGTAAACATAATAGTAGGTACAGTTCAAGCGGTGAATTCTTTGCACGCTTTTGAACCATTGAAAAGTTAGGTAGCACCCAGGCCTGAATTTTCAAAGCGTACTTTATCCACCTGTCATAATTCGGCACGGCAACACCAACACAAGTTCAGCGAAGCTAGTAAAATGGAAATTTTATCGGCGCTATTCCCAATTTTGGTACAACAAAAACTTGATTGATGCCTTTTGCAATACATCGTCAATTTTACACTAACATTTATGGTCCGCAGTCACGGTTGGCAAAAAATAAATAGTTCTCGGACATTTTCACTTAAAGTTGACGAATATACGAGCTACAATCGGATAAGAGATCCTTTCGGAATCGTGTCACGGCGAATCAATAAAATATGTTGCTATCGGTCTAGCATCAAATCTCACAAAGCGATAGGGGGCTCTGTAGAGTTAGGTTATGGCTTACTCGTTCTCTTCTTGCATAGTAATGGTACAAAATAAGGAGAAATATTTATTTACTGATGATCGGTCACGTAATATAGTTACTTCAAGCTTTTCAAGATATCGTTGTTCTAGTTCTGCCATTCGTCACAAACTTTTGTTTTAATTGATTTCGTGGTCTGATGTAACGATTGAAAAAGCCCGTGAAGTGCAATAGTACATTGTTACCCTAGGTGTGAAAGTCACTCATTGAGTCCCGAGACGGAGTTTGGCTAATAGTTCGAGGGACTTAATGAGTATTTTACCCGAGGTAAACACTGTGCTTTTCATTACGAATAATACATACAATTCTTCATAATAATGAGAGTGAATGAGAGACTCCATACTCCATACTACCTCTGGCAGTATGCATAAGCCGTGTGAAGCCATAATTGTTATTCTTTGGCTAAAGCAAGGAGGTCAGGTTTTTGTAGTTCCTAATGCGTAATGATACTGATACTGGCTACAAGCACATTGCACAAGCCGCACGAAGCCATAGTTTGACATGACAGCTGTCAGGGAAAGCGATTTTTCCTAGGGCTGAAAGTTTTTCTTTCTACACGCTCTTCAGGCATCTTTAGACCTACTTTCGGAATATGAGTAATGAAAAGATATTTTGTAATACAGGCGTTTGAATATAATGATCACCGATTGTAACGTGCAGCAGTCCCAGAAAATAATACAGTAATTGCAGACTCAAAAGTCATCCACCATAAAAAAAAAGAGAAAATAATAGATAACGACTGTCTCAACCAGAATCTTGAGGACCATGCCCGTTCAACGTGCGGTACCTAGTCTCTTATTAAAAAATTCTTGCACATTAATGTTTATATGAAAATCTGGTTAAACAGGTCGAGATAAGGCTTAAAGAAACAGTTTTAATGAGCCGGTATTTTCTTTGATGCCACGTTCCACGTTGAGGACTAAACAGGGCTGGTGTTCAAAGCTATTTTCTTCACAAAGACGTTTCACTAATGCCTTATGACGACAATTTGCTTGTCTAAAAGATCCATCAATATCGGTTGATAAACAAAGAAGATATGTATGCGCGAACATATATAAAAAATAGATACAACCGAATTGAGAACCTCCTCCTTTTTTGAAATCGGTTTGAAACTTAACACTACTGTAGTTTAAATAGGATTTTTTATTGCAATAGGCGGGTTCAGTTTATTTTCTTGTGATTGCCGTTTCTGTTAAAATATAGGAAAGAGTATAAAAACATCTAAAATAAAAAACAATACAAAATGACATTCCTGACAAAACACGCACAGATAATAAATTTGAAGGACAAAAATTAATATCGTTTTTTATATTCCCTAGTAGGTAATAATGGTAAACAATTTAGAACAACAAGTTGACAATCTCATAATGACACACAAATTATTTATTTCTCCGTCCATAAAACTGAAGGAAATTATGAGAAAGCCCCGCGGGGCCGCCGAGGAAATTAAAAATTTAAAAACAAAACTTCAATTTACTCAAAACTTTTATGACCAAATTGGGTAGCGATGTAACTTTAGTAATTAACAAAACATCTAACGCGATCCTCTTTTTAAGAATCGAGGATGATTGTAAACAAAAAGCAATTATTTATGAATGGGACTGGGAAAAGGTTCAGAATCAGAATCTTTGTGATTATTCAACAGATGCAAACTGCATATTTGAGTTGAGAAATGTTAGTCCGTTCCGGAGTTATCCGGACCCCACTTGAGTGACTACGTCTCGAGAGCTGTCATTATCAAAAGCTTCGCCTAAAAAAACTTGGGATCTGGTACTTTCAAAAATTTATTCGTTGCCCCGTTACGTTACGAAGACAACGAAATCACTTTTTTGACTTCACAAATCCATGTTTTCATGAAGTATACCGCTGGTTTTGTCAAGATATTCCACATTTATCAAGAACTAGCAGCGCTTTGCGGTTTCACTCGCTCTCGATTCCATGGGGATATCGGGATAAAAAGTAGCCAATATTACTGTCAAGAATCCTCCTCATAGTTTCATCTAAATCAGTTCAGTAGTTTCAGAGCCTATTCAACGCAAAGAAACAATCAAATCTTTCCTTCTTATAATATTTGTATACATAAAAATAAATATCATCTCTACCTACATCACCAAAAAATGACATTTGATTATTTTAATTATCTTATTACTGTCATTCGGAGTATTTCAGAATGAACAAGCGAATGAATATTTCGTAAGGCATAACATTGACGTATTTTTCGAAGCGGAATTCTTAGCTCATTTTGAGATATCGATAATATTCACTGGAACACTACAGTGGGAAAATAATAACAAAATTCACGTTTCTTTTTTTTCTGGACAGGCGAGCAAATTTTGCCTGATGAATAGAGTACTTAGGGCAACATACAGGGCTCATCAATAATGATGATGCTGCTCATTAAGTAAATGGAGGCATAGGACTCGATGGTACAAATTAATATTATGAATCGAGTTGACATATGAAGCTTTAAGGAAATGCGAACAACTGTCATTCATGTTGATATCGAATGGATCGAATAATGTTATTTAGATATATACACGAGTGACAACCAAATCAATTAACTAACGCTTCGTTCAGGTATCGTGTAAAGTAGTTCTGAGAATGCTGTAATTGTGGAACCGTGCAGAAGCAAATCTAACGTATATTTCGTACTCATGCAAATACTTATAACTATGTTGAACAAACGCTCGATGCAATGTCTGAGAAATGATTTATGGAACCGGAAAGCGGCAATTGATTGGCGATTGTGCCGTCTATGCGGAAACTTCCTGCGATATTTATGTTAAAAGTAAGAAAACGATACATATTTCAACAAAGATAAGCGTGATAAATAGTATTTCATGCGAAATGAATAAGTCCTGTACGAGTGATATCGACGATCAACATTATTTGCTCTCAGTTTCCGTAAAAGAGAAAAAGAACTCCCAGTTAATGGACAATGAAGACAGATTTCTCCGCTTTATTTTATTCGTTCGACAAAAATTATTGGCTATGAATTATCTGAACGTTCCTCCTTTCAGACGCGCCACAATCCCGGAGTGACGTCTAAGATGATTTATAAGGGAAGCCGAAAATTGATTGGCTGGTCTCTGTTAACCGAAATATGTCCGAGAAACAAAGCGAAAATGAAGGCAGTATAACAATGACGTTAGACGTAAATATCAATTTGAACTATCTAACTGGGTTTACGTCTTTGGTAGTTCGATTTATTAGAATTCATTAGTCATAGTTTGAGGTAGTAAGATATGGCATTGTCCGTTCTCTATCTCAATCTTCTGATATAGATATCTATAGTAGTATAGATAGAGATACTGTGATATGATTCATACCGAGCTATGATGCAGAGTGTATGTACAATGTATATTTATTAGTTGAATTGAAGATTGATCTACGCCAGCGCCATTCCATAAATGACATTATGGTATTATTACAATAACATAATAGTAAGTACTGCAGCATTAGATGCTTCATCTTCAACGTCTGGTCACAATAATCAATTCGTTACGTAATGTTTATACAACGGATCCAATGCTTAAGTTCTAATGCAACTGTATCGAATTCTACGACAGTATCAGGACATTCGAGATTTTCTCTTTTTGTCTCTTGCTTCGTTAAGGTGTCTTTTTGTTTTAACTGCAGCCGAATTTAAAGTATCATTATGAGTATATTTGTCGGATAAATCTGATGATTTGAGTATTTAACTTATACACATTGTGAATTGAAGCTAGCTAATTTTGTACTGAATATACGCTCAAGGTTGTTTTAGATTATTTAAAGTTTATTGTGTCCCACTGCAGGGCAAAGATGTCTCTTATTTTCTTGTAATCCCCACGATTCTGCACCAGATTCTGCCATTCACCTCGATCGTTGCGCCACCGTTTCAAGGTCTCAATGAATACTTGCCTAACTCATTTTTACAATATTTCTTGGAGTTATAAATCGAATATATAAAAGCTTTAGTTGTGTATATTATTAAAAGAGAGTGGAAAACGTACAGGCGCGTGGGTGATACTAAACGCATATTCATACTAGATCTCAGATTAAAATAAAAGGAAATTGAACCACCGCCGATAAAAGGGAAACAAGCAATATCCTACACCTACCTAAGCCGATGGTATTATAATAAATTGAAATGAAAATAATTTCGGGATCACGTCAATAGAATGTTTTAACATCCGATGGCCTTTTGCGGGTGAATGGTCCATTATTCAATTACTAAGGGTTTATATGTTCTGACATAACCATTTCTGGTATGGTAACCGATTACATCGGCCTAGCACTTGTTAAAAACAGTATGGCCTACAATAGGTGAACATTGATAGACCACTTGTGTTAAGAATAGAATAGAATAGAAAAACATTTATTTGGACCATAGATTTGAGACGACGACCCAATTGGCACAATGGTTACCATGCCGGACTGCCAAACACAGGGTTGCGGGTTCGATTCCCGCCTCAGACAAGTACCTTATGCTTAGATATTTGTCTGTGGTCTGGTTGTTTCTATGTATTATAAGTATATATTTACAAAAGAAAAGTATATAAGTAGTATATCCGTTGTCTAACACCCATAGCACAAGTCTAGTTACTTAGCTTTGGGCTAGATGGCGATGTGTGGAATGTCCTGCATTATTTATTTATTATATTTATTTATTTGGAGCACACGACCAAAATAAATATTTAGAACAGTATAAGAAATGTTGACAAACAAACAATAAGAACATTAAAAAAAAATTAAAAAGAAGAACAAAAAAGTATAAAATAATACGAAAGAAAATTCAGAGAATACGTACAGTAGAATTTTTTTTTTTAAATATTTTTAGATATTTTTTCACACTAAGCGAGACGATACTTCGGTTTTCTGTATACTTAAATCTATAGCTAGACTTTTTGATAAGTTAATTAATCGACGTTCCATATTTTCAGGATATCAAATTGTGCTTCGAACAATAAGGCTTTACAGCAACTACTGCTACCAAGTTTAGTGCCTCGAGTCAAACTCAGATGGTAAATGTGAAACATAAACTTAGAAAGGCAGAAACCATTTAAACTAAGGTCTCTGACTTTGGTTTCCGCTTAAACGAACTAAATCTTTCGCTTCAATTCCTCTAAATGTATCTTAAAATTGAGACAAAATCGGATCAGCTTCAGTACCTATTAGCTATTATTTGAGCGCTAAAACAACAAAACACCACGTGTTTAGTTGTTTAATATAAGAACATCATAAACAGATTGACAAATCACAATCTTATTAAACAAAAGTAGAAAGTGTAATATGCTTACGATATAATATAAAAAAAACGTCATTATCCGTTTAGATTCCAATATTTCGCCGTCTACGCAGAGACCCTTTTAAAATTCAATCACATTTTAATTCACTCGGATAAGCTAAACCCGACAAGGGACCAAATATGGAGCATCGGCCGTCTATATAACCTAACAAATTGATGCTCACATTAATTCAATTTATATCACGAGGTTCCCTTCTCCAACAAAATGATATAGTGGCCTCATCGCTTTTCTAAATCATTGTGACTATAATATATAAAGTTAAATATTCAAATAGGAGCGAAGAGCTGCGATAGACGAGAAGTCCTCGTAAGTTGATAAGGGACAGCAATTAAAGGGAGCGAATGACCTCGGGTCGTGTACGTTGTCGGATGTCTTCGGGCATCTTCGGATTAACTCGGCGAGAAGGTCCATATCTTTGGATCTCGGTGCGCGAGCGCAACCCTTGACTTTTTTTATGTTGGCAAAGGAATGCAGTTCTGCTTGCAAAGGTAACTACCATATAAAGCCCGTTACGTTTAAGAGTATGTTACAGCTCAATTTAAAAAGACGTGATATCATCTCACCGTTGCGAGCATGCAGTTAACTCATTCTATTTTTAAGTACAAGTAACTAGCTTAACATCTTATGGGTTAATCTAAGTTGAAATTAACGTTAAGACTTAGTTAAAAGTAAGCGCAATTAGTCTCAATTAGTAAGATGGTGACGAACATGCAAAGTTATGCGGTACGCGTACGAAAGCACAAAATTTAATATTACTCCCTGATAACGTAATACGATATTACACGAAAGTTTTACAAAATACATGAGAGCCGATGATAAATGAGATTTTGTAATGTAATGAAAACTATGTTTAATTTCGTAATGAAAATTCAATATTACGAGTACGTTTACAGATAAAGCGCATTTCAGAAGTGGGATATTAATGATTAAGAGATAACGTTGGAATAAAATTGACGATTTTTTAACGATTCTGATTCAAACCAATAATGCAGGAATATTGGTTGACCCTGGATGTCAGATACCCGGATCGCGGAGCCATAATTTGAAAGTAGAAAAAACAACACAAATTAAAAAAGTTGCAAAAGAACGATGATTAAAAGTATGAGATCATCCGCAACGAAAAGCGGAACTGAGTGCTTTTTTAATTGAACGAGAATTAAAAAAACAACGTAACGTCATAGTGTTCCGGAGTTAATGAGGCCGGCTGTCAAAATGTCAATGACCTCATTACCGTGGAATGATGGATGTACTGGACCGTTAAAACACTTGGCCATTAACTTTAAGTGAGACTATTTTAAGCCGTAGAGAGATTTAACATCAGGTACTGTAAAAAGCTATGGCTCGGTGATAGATTTGTTTTCTTTACCGCCCATACTTAAGTGTTCCTGATGATGTTTATGAGTGTAACTTGATAATTAGGCGTTTTAAAAGATATGGGGTTTGACAGATATATTATGATGAAGGTATTAAATTAGGTGCTTTTACTAACGCGAGACTTCTATTTATTTTATCCATATTATTTTAATACCAACGTTTTATAATTTAAATGCGTCGAGACATAACACTAAAACTATGAAAATGTTAGTTTAGTAAGGTAATCCTATCCTACTAATATTATAAATGTGAAAGTTTGTGTGTGCGTGTGTGTGTGTGTGTGTGTGTGTGTTTGTTACTCCTTCACGTTAAAACTACTAGACCGATTGCGATGAAACTCGGTATCTAGATAGCTGGAGACCTCGATTAACACATAGCCTACTTTTTATCCCGATATTCCCACGGGATCGAGATTTACGCGGGTAAAACCGCGGGGCGCAGCTAGTTAAATAATAAATAAATAAATATTGCAGGACATTCCACACATCGCCATCTAGCCCCAAGTTAAGTAACTAGACTTGTGTTGTGGGTGCTAGACAACGGATATACTACTTATATACTTTTCTTTTGTAAATATATACTTATAATACATATAAACAACCAGTCCACAGACAAATATCTAAGCATAAATACTTGTCTGAGGCGGGAATCGGACCCGCAACCTTGTGTTTGACAATCCGGCATGGTAACCAAAGTGCCAAATGGGTCGTCAAAATTTTAGTTTACGTACTTGTATACGGACTGGTTTTTCACAACTAGATCTCCATAGTTGTGTCATTTTTACGTAAAGTCGGCTTGCCCAGCACCTACTACCTACTCAATTTAGTAGACCGTGCCCAGAGGAAAGAACTTTTAAGTAAGTCAAACAAAAACTCAGACTACTTAAGTCCATATTACCAGCCCATTTGTCCCTAATTGTCTAAACTAGTATCTTACAAGACTTTACTAAGTATTTATAATTTAGAAGATCCTAACTAATCCTTAGACTTTATACTGAACTATAAAGTTTCTTAGCTTAGAGAATGTAGAATAAAACTTGGGCGGGCACGTTAAGATAAAATAGGCCTTAGAATTTGGTCTATAAATAAATAATAATAAATATTACAGGACATTCCACACATCGCCATCTAGCCCCCAAGCTGAATAACTAAACTTGTGTCATGGGTACTAGACAACGGGTATACTACTTATTTACTTTTTCTTTTGTAAACTTATAATACATAGAAACACCCAGACCCCAGACAAATATCTAAGCATAAATACTTGTCTGAGGCGGGAATCGAACCCGCAACCCTGTGTTTGGCAGTCCGGTATGGTGACCATTGTGCCAACTGGGTCGTCTACTACTAGTTAAATATCTATGTAGATCACAGACTCGGGCAGAAAAACGTCCTATTATAAACGGAAATTTCAAGAGCCGTATGTAAACCAAATCTTTTGATCAGTCGTAGGACATTTTTTTTAAATTACTGTTCTGCTTTTGATTGGTTCCTTCGAATCCTGTATATTCCAAGGCAAATATTACAATTTTACGAACAACTAGCTGCGCCCCGCGGTTTCTCCCGCGTGAGTCCCAATCCCGTAGGAATATCTGGATAAAAAGTAGTCTATGTGTTAATCCAGGTCTCCAGCTATCTAAATACCGAATTTCTTCGCAATTGGTCTAGTAGTTTTTGCGTGAAGGAGTAACAAACATACACACACACACAAACTTTCACATTTATAATATTAGTAGGATTACCGCTACATATAAGTCAAAATAAATGTAATTCTTGATTGACGGCGTGCTACCATAACACTGATTAACACAACACTTAACAATGACCATCAACCTGACTCTCGAAATATGAACAAAAATCAAATTTATCAAATACCTAGGTAAAAAACCCAGTGCGGAGGCGGATATCGATCTCCACAGCTATTTATACAGGAAAATTCAAGGCAAAATATTTATTGTCCACGATTCTGGGCTTAAAATAAACATGCCCGTTTTTTGTCGTCATATGCGGAGCGGTAGCTGTCCATAAGGTCCGAGATTTTTGCATATTACCTTTTTTGTTAAAAGATTTTAAGAGTTCAGCAGAGAATCTTTCGGGATGTTATTTACACAGCTGGGTGTTTGTTTTTGGTGACTGGAGTTTCGTACTTAGTTACTAAATACGAGATTTTACATTAATTTATTTTGTGGGCAGAACGTTATGCTGTTTAGTTTTGTGACGTTTGTACCTACGAGCAGGTGCGGAGTTAGATTCGTTTCACTTATTTATTTAACTACAATGTTTTAAATGCAACATTTCCAAAGTTGAACTTCACCCAAATCCAACATGCACAAGCGAGCACATAACTCAGAGTTGTTACTAAACAATGCCTGCATATTTTCTAAAGATTTCTCCATACAAGTTAAGAGAATCCTAACTTCAGCGTTCCAAAGTTTATTGTACAAGTAATAGGTACGAACGTGAACCGGATTCCTCCCTAGGGATTGCATTCCTGCACTCTATTTGCTCAATTCTTTATTTCCTAACTTAAGTTACATTTTGTCTGGTTTCTACGTGTGATTTATTGTGGTTTAGCACCCAAACGCGTAACTTTACGTTGGGTTGTAAAAGTTAAAAACAGCGAGGTGCTAAAGACTTCCATCAGAAATCCATTGAACGTCATAAAGTAGGTGATGCAATGACATCACAATGCCATCTCCATTGTGCAAGGACGTATATAAATAAATATTACAGGACATTTCACACGTCGCTATCTAGCCCCAAGCTACGTCACTAGACTTGTATTATGGGTACTAGACAACGGATATACTAGTTACTTATATACTTTTTTTTTGTAAATATATACTTATAATACATAGAAACAATCAGACCCCAGACAAATATCTAAGCATAAATACTTGTCTGAGGCGTGAATCGAACCCGCAACCCTGCGTTTGGCAGTTCGGCATGGTAACCATTGTGCCAACTGGGTCGTCAAAAAAACATATATAAAAAAACAACGGCAGTATAATCCTAATTTTGACTAATGGCTGACTGAAATAACCACTATATTTCTATAGCACCAAGAACACACTATTGAATGTCTATAGATCTTTAAACTCAGCAAAATGTTTTGAAAAATATATTCACAAAGTAATTAATATTCAAACTATGTATTCTAAATTATATCAAGTAGTTAATATATTTGGCATACTTAATTTAAAATACAACCTACATTTAGTATATGATTAGTTTCCATATAACGAACAAATTTAAATTCTATGCAGTTAGATAAGACATCGTGATTTATAATATTCGTGCACCGGAGATGGTCTTGTAATGTATGGATAGTCGACAAGAGCGTGACTGTACGTGGTTAAATTTAAATAATCTACTATTATTTCTTTTTTGACAGAAAATTTAAAAAAAAAAGAAGAAATGCAAAAATTCTTACGCTTACTCCCATTTCAAAGAATTAAAAGATTCAAAGAAAGTTTCATTAAAATTGATCCAGTAGTTTCAGACCCTATTCATTGAAAATTCAGAAAAAAAAAAGAAGATAATGCAAGCTTTTTTACGCAAGCCCATACTCCTATTTCAAAGAATTAAAAGATGCAAAGAATCTTCTTAATAAGTTTTATCAAAATTGATCCAGTAGTATCCGAGCCTATTCATTGAAAAGTCCTGACGCACTGGTATATCACCGGTAGGCATCCGCTGAGAAAGGATTTTCTCAACCTGGTTAAAATAAAAATCTAGAACGCAAGTAACAAATAATATCATAAAAAAAGTCTTTTTACGTGCCATTTAGACATAGAAATAGACAATTATTCAATTTTCAATTTCAAGCAATTTTCAATTTCTAAATCAGCTCAAGGCGAATTTTTTTGTCTTGGCAACAACAAAAAACAACAGTAAGTAAGCATATTATTTTGTTACCAGTTTCTCCTGAGTATGCGTGTGACAATTACCTGAAAAGAAAGTAAAATAATTTATTAATATTATTTATGACACGGAAAAGTCAAAAATGTATATAAAAACTTTTTTGTACAACACACTGAAAAGAAACCAAAAACCGAAAAGCTAATACCACGACATTAGAATATTAAAATACGATAGTAAAAAGATAAGTCACTGAGCGAAAATGCTAAAGTAATGTAAAGAGAATTTATTCAAGAAATCAGGCCTAAAAACTAAAGTTTATTCAGCGATCCACCAGGAATTGTGGGAATGTGTTGATGGATCACGTTGATCGACGCAAAGATTTTAGACAACGAAATAATCAATCATGTTCACAGTTTTCTCTCTCAAAATGTAAGTAGCAAAGGGAAGAACAAAGACCTTTACCTGAACCCTTTTAGAAAAAAACTAAGCACTAGCAAACGAAAACCAATTTTAGCATACGGGGTCTTTAGTAAACTCATCCCGCTTCAATTGATTTCACCGGTCCTATATTTTAAATCGGTAAATTTAGTCCCGTTCACCACTTTGATATTAAAACATTTATAAAAGTGACAAGGACGGAATATAATAGTCACGGAAATACTTCTCAATTTTACACTTGACAGGCTAGATATCCCTTTTGTTGTTTTTAAAAAGACTAAGGATTCGTACCACGCTATAAGGTATGAGTTGCCTGCATTGTATGAGAGAGAGAGCACAACCCTAATGTTTTTTGTTGTGTAACATGTTTGATATTTTTTCTATAATTACCAAGCTAAATTAATGACTCAGGGATTCGTACCACGCTGTAAGGTATGAAGAGTTTTGGCGGGAACGAGTTAACAACATGTCGTGCTGCAGTTTTATTTTCATGAAACTTAGTTGTAACCCGAGTTGAATTGTATAATTCTGGTGGAATGTTATTCAATTTAGTTCTGTGAAAGTTACAAGTGTAGTGAAAGTAAAAATCAGTGTCAAACATGAAGTTTTCTCGTTGCCTCCAAATCTCCTATACAAGGTTATGGTAAACTTGCCACCGCTTTACTATAGCCCCTGACTTGACGGACTATGACGACTTTGACTGTTTTGAAACACTTTAGGCCCGATTTATGAATAATCGGGTCATAATTTGATGCAAAATATAACTTGAAACTGGCTAAATGCACAAGCCGTGCGAAGCCATAATTAACAGAAAAAAAAACTATAAGGTATGAGTTGTCTGCCTTGTGTGAGAGAGACAGCTTACGTCTAATGTCCTTTGTTGTGTAAGATGTTTGATAATTTGCCTATAATTACCAGGCTCTTAGAAGTCAGTGGAATGTATGAATTAAATATGAGTTGTAAAAGTCAAAGAAATCGGTTTAGCGATTCTAAATATGTAGACTAACTAAACCCGTGGGATCAATCCAAGCAGGATGAGTCTACCATAGAACCGCATATCTCCTATAAATACATGAAAGAAAACACTACATGTTTGAAGCTTTTTTCTTTCAGGCTTTTAGCATGTTTATGTTGCTTATTTATAAGAACGAGGTAAAAGTTAGAAGCGACTTTCAGTTTGTTTTTTTACTCAAAGTACTCAAGTATTTTATGTAGGTACTAGCTATTGCCCGCGACTTCGTCCGAGTAAAAGTCGAAAATGGATCAAAATTGCCCCCCTTTTTTTACCCCTTAGGGGTAGAATTTCGGAAATTCTTATCGGATGCATACGTTACACAAAAAACAGACCCTCAAAGTTTCAGGTCTCTACGATCAGCGGTTTAGACTGTGCCTTGATCCGTCAGTCAGCCAGTCATTCAGGACAAAGCATTTTATATGTATAGAAGATAGATAGATAAGTAGGTACATACCTAGTCTATTTTAATTACAGACTGACAAAATGGAAAAACAATTTACCAACAAAATTAAGTGACACCTACCTACATCCTATCAATTTGCTTCCCCATTTAATGCTTTAAATTAATTCAAAGTTAATTTAAACTCATTTGATTGGTCGCCCCGTCTTGAGTCATTCAATTATTACCGAATTAAGTCCCCTCCTTCGTCTGCTCTTTAAATACGTCAATCAATCCAGTTTTTTGTTAAAGGTTATCGCTCATAGTGCCGTACCATATCGACACATGCAAAATTCTCATAAATAAAATAATATATACGTCACGAATTGAGAAGCTCCCCCTTATTTTTGAAGTCGGTTAAAAATAGCGATATTTGCCTATTAGTATATTTCTCCACTTTCATTTCGAAGGTCGTGGGTTCGAATACCGGCTGGCCTTGCACTCTGAAACCCGCGGCTTAGTTGCTCTTCCTAAATTAGTACTGAAATAAAAAAATAGGTTTATCTTTTCACGCTAAATATTACAATCTTACTTCTTACTAATATTATAAATTTAATTGTTTGTTTGAATTGAATAGGCTCCGAAATTACTGGACCGATTTTGATGAAACTTGGTATTAGGATACATTGGTTCATTGCGAGTGCGATATTCCCACGGCGTCGGGACTTACGCGGGTAAAACCGCGAGGTGATGCTAGTTATTTATAGTACGTTAGCCAGCATTGATTTTCTTAAATGCGAGAAGCATTTAATTTGCAATGGGTCGTATATGAAATCTTATGGGCGTAGACCCTAAATTGTCAGTTAAAAAGCTATGGGTGGGTAGGTACCTCAAAGAACCTGTTACATAAACTTAACATTGTACGTGACCTCTTTTTGGTTTTAAGGAGAATGAAAACCGGACGTGCGTGCAAATTGAAAAAAAAAATCCTTTGGTCTCATTGTTCGAAATGTAACATTATTTTGTGATCTGCGAATTTAGAACATATTCTTCAACTGTGAAGTACCTGCCCCTCAGACAAGATTGCTCTCCATTATCTATTTAGCAATCAAATGACTTTTTTTGTATGAAATTGACAAAAGTCACCAAAAAGTCACATGGTCTTGGGCCAATTACATACAATGCTTTAAGTCAATTTCATGCAAAAAAAAATTGTATCGCTAATGGAAAGTAATCTTTTATAGCAGGTTTCGTCACCCGATGCCAACGTTCGCTCTTAGTTGACTTTTCAACTACGTGTCGTTTATGAATTACCCGTCTCAATTATTATAAAGTGGATTCTCGTTAGAATTTATAATATTTTCATAGTTTAATTAAGGTTTTGCAGTTTGTAAATTATGTTTTAGTTTCCCAATCAAAATATATACGCGACGAAATGAGAACTTTCTCCTGCTCAAAAATAAGGAAGGTTGTCAATTCGACTGTATATAAAAAAACATATAACTTCGTTGTTTATGGTTCGATTTTGATTTTTTTTTTTGTTGTTTTGATGTCGGATAACCCTCCCTTTTGACTTCGCCGTAATCGGATAAAAATAACGTTAAATTTCGATCTGTAACTCGTTACGAGAAACTGTTTCTTTAATTTCTAGGTGATCCGGTACCGCATCCCTTTAAATATAATATCCATTCGCGTCAAGTCGAGGTCGAAGTTTACTAGAAATTATAGCTCGAAGAAAAACCGTTTCGCGATTCAGAAGTCACGGAAAAAGCCTGTTTGTCTATCAATATTATGGCCTTAGATTCATTGGCTCACAGCATGCCTGTGAAATTGTTTTAAACCGACTATACGATGAAGCAAAAGGGAAGGTCCCTTTTGCTTCATCGTATAGTCGGCTTGCATGTACAATCAGGCAACAAAAGTACAGACCCACATTAGAGCTCCAAAACTGCTATTATTTGAATGGTTTCAACTCAAGCAAGATTTTAAGGGCCTGCTTGAGTTGAAGTTTACGAGGAAAGGGTACCGGGGCTCTCTCCATACAAACGTACTCGACTGTTTTCTGCCTGGATAATAACACTGGAGCAAATATTTTTGTTGCATAAAACTTATAACTGCCACGACCAATTTTTTTTGTTTTTTATATTTTAATTTCTATGATAATTAGAAAAAGAAAACAGAAACAAAACATAGGGGCATAGTCATGACAGTTATAGGTTTTATGGTACAAAGATATTTGTGCTAGTGCCATTATCCAGGGAGGAAACAGTCGACTACGTTTGTATGGAGAGAGCGCCGGTATCCTTTCATCTTAAAGTCCTTCAACTCGTGAATTTATTAAACAAACATTATTAGGATGAAAACATTTCAATAATAGTAATTTTAGAACTATCTGCAATTATGTTGCAGACTGTATGTTTATCTATTTCCACATAATATATTATTCTAAACTACTTATCATCATATTTTTATTACTATTCACAATAAAAAATACCGATTTAAAAAAAGAGGAGATAATCAATAAGTACTATTGTACATTTTCACTAAGTATAATCTTTTTTTAAACCAACAATTACTTATGCGGTCGGTTGTAAATTTGTAGTATTACCTACAGTTTACAGGTTAGAAACCTACTTTATCCCTGAAAATTCTTTACAAATTTAATACCTTAAGAACTTTCCAGCTTTGTGCAAGAAACAGGGAATTTCAACGACTGCAGTTGTTATACTGAGTAATAAACGTAGTTTGAACGCCAACATTGTCCAAATATTTGCACTTGTGGCTTTGTATTAGTAAAATCGGTTCTTATAACAAGGGCTTTGGGTTAAAAATGGCGTGTGAAGTGGATACAAATTTAAATTAATAAATGAGAAAGCGTTTGGTAGTTCCCTTGTTATGTAGATGGTATTTCGGGATTACGACCACAACCGACACTGTTTTTTTTAGTCGTGAGTTTTTTAAGTCCATTAAAATTACTAATGGAATATTTGTTGCTCCCATTCTACAGTCGGCTCTACCGATTTAGATGTAAATTGCCATAAAGGTTGTCTACAATATCGTATGCCCTATACTATAGGGCATTTAAATATTTGTATCTTAGTAATGGGATAAGAGGCTAGATTTATAAATGATACAAAAAATCTTTACGTGGCTTTGAAATTCTCGATTTATATTTAATATTAAAAAACTTCGGAGAAGAAAATCCGATATTCAATAATGCCTCTTACAATGCCAGCTTATTTCTGAGTTTTCCACGTTAATACCTTATATGAAGAGTATCAAATAAGTACACGCAACTTTCATATAAAGAAGAGTAACGTTCGATTTCATTATTTTTTATAAGCCTATAAAGAAAATCATATTAAGAAGCGTTGGAATGGATCAGCGAATAGCTTCAACAGCTAGACTACGCTATATTTCTTTCTTATTGGATCTATTCAGCTTGCACTATTACGAGAGAGTCATGTGATGAAATTTGTTATTTTATTGGCTACGTATAGGAATTTATCTACGTGCTGCTGGGATCAGGTTTCGAATGAAGCAGTATAAGCGTTGAAATAGTATGAATTTTAACAAACAATGGCTGAAAGAGCCTTGCCGGTTTGTCAACACCTTTATGGTAAAGACATGTGCAAACATGAATCCATTATTCATTATTAATAACGTTGACAATCGCCAATCCAGCCAAAAACGTTCCTTGGTATTAGTTTTTAGATCAATTTGAAACTGCCGGTATTTAGTTTATCGTGTTGCTGCGATCTTAATGAACGAGCGAGAAACTTAACTAATACGACTAATACTACCATCACTTTTTACCTAATTCAGCGTAACAAGTAACTAATAGGACAAGCATATTTTTAGAGCGGTGTTGGCTTAGTGGTAGATACCTCGACTTTCATTCTGAAGGTCGTGGGTTCGAATCCCGGCCGGCCGTGCACCAATGTATCTTTCTTAAGAAAAATTTAGGTGCGCTAATTGACATTGCTCTTACGGTGAAGGAAAACATCAAGATGAAACCCGCAGCTTAGTAGGCTCCAGAAGTATTGACAAGTTGTCTCCTCTGAAAATGGTCGACTAGGCTGAGAGGGTAGAAGGTGCTGGGCAAGCCTACTCCATCCTCACGCAAAAAAGACCCAATTAAAAAGGGTCTAATTGCGGAAAAAAGCCCGATCAAGTACAAGTATATTTGTTTATCTAGCAGCTATAGTAAGAAAAACTCGATCTGGTACCACGTAATTGCAATGCCCGGCAGGGTTCATACGTGAACTTGTATGCCCGATGAATATCTATTGTAATGAAATGAAGAATTAATGTTTTATCACATTTTCTAAAGTCGAATGTCACTAACCAGAACGAGACAAAGCATTTGTAAAGACTTTAGAATTATTTCCTCATTGATTGGTGAACTAAACTTTCACTTAGTAACGATTTTATGCTCGGCTGTAAGAAATAAACTATACAAACTCTGAATTGTTAGTGATGTTGTTAAAATTTATTATGAATATACAAAGAGCTACTAAAATATTACTATCAGTGACGTAAGACTCCGTGATTTTTTTTTTTCTTCTTTTATTATGGCTTCGCACGTGTGCATTTAGCCAGTGTCAAGTTATATTTTGCATCAAATTATGACCTGATTTTTCATAAATCGGGCCTAAAGTGTTTCAATACAGTCAAAGTCGTCATAGTCCGTCAAGTCAGGGGTTATAGTAAAGCGGTGGCAAGTTTACCATAACCTTAATAGGAGATTTGGAGGCAACGTGAAAACTGCATGTTTGACACTGATTTTTACTTTCACTACACTTGTGCACTTTCACAGAACTAAATTGAATAACATTCCACCAGAATTATACAATTCAACTCGGGTTACATCTAAGTTTCATGAAAATAAAACTGCAGCACGACATGTTGTTAACTCGTTCCCGCCAAAACTCAGACTCCGTGATTGTTTGCTGCGGTTGCGAATGAAATGAAATTACAAATGATTTACACCAAGACTCTGTAGACGTAGAATATAAATGTAAAATGTTGGAGCACGAAACCGCGTTTTTGAATTAGAGCAATTTACTTTCCTGCCGAGGATAACGCTGTTACGAAATGGATGGCATTCTCGGGAATTTTCTTTTTTCTTCTATTT
Source organism: Idaea straminata (assembly GCA_951213275.1). NCBI lineage: Eukaryota > Metazoa > Arthropoda > Insecta > Lepidoptera > Geometridae > Idaea > Idaea straminata. The sequence goes on from OX577862.1 coordinate 5,617,750, forward strand.
TTCGTGCATAGTTATTGGGGTGAGAGTGTTTGGCTATTTAGCTCTTTGATTTCAAAAGATGAAAGTATTTCTTTTCTATTTTATTAAACCTAGATCAATAACTTTTTTTTAACTTCGACATATGTTCCGGCCACGGACTGCTTATTCCCAAACACATGCTTTAGAGTTCATACAAAATAATTCAGTTAAATTACAATTCCATTTAAAACGTTAAAATTTCCCACGTATCCGGTACCCATTTTGTTTTTTTTTATTAAGATCCTGAAAAGAAAGATTTTTACCGACCATATTTTTTGCAAGCTAACTTCAATGCACCAGCTATTTTATGTTGAAAATTCTGTTTGAAAAAGTTTATCTTTTAACTACGAAAAGAGAAGTTTAGGCTAATGAGCCCCAGCTAATCTCTAAGAGCAACTTGATAGCTAAGCTCGACTATACTCACGAGTTAAAGCCTCAATAAATTAGGGTAGGTTTATAATGAGATATTTGTTTATGTGGAATACTGTTAACCCTTTACTGCGGACCCCGCGAATATTACACACACGGGGTTACCAGATACGAGTTCTTATAGAGTTTATGTTAACCCTTAAGGTGAAAGGGTACCGGCGCTCTCTCCATACAAACGTAGTATTTGCTCTAGTGTCATTATCCAGGGAGAAAACAGTCGACTACGTTTGTATGGATAAAGCCCCCGGTACCCTTTCCTCTTAAGCCGAAGTGGTAGAAGCGCGATAGAGGTGTCTTTGAAACTGTTTTTGGATATCAACCGCTAAAATCCATAGAATGATATTTCTAATGTCGTAAAAGTGAGGATATGCTTTGTATTGTCATACACTTCGAAACACGAATAGAGTGATTTGCCTCGATGGAAAAAACATGAATATCGTAAAAATCGTATTTTTTTTTAAATATTCAATTTTACGGCGATTGTAAAGAAAGAACCTAGTACAAATATTTTATTTTCATAATCTTTACATCATATCCTATAAGGCAGTACAGATGGTTTTTCACTAAAATAGATGTTAGTCTTTTAATCCCATAAAACCGTTAAAACTGCCATTTCGCGGCGCGCGGGGGAAAGGGATAGAGTCATTGCGCGGCACGCGCGTGGAAAAGGGATAGGGGTTCTCATGTTTCACCTTAATGATGACCGATAAAGATGCCATCGTTTGGAGCTGGAATAACATTATCGTGTTTTACAATGAAATGAATTTCACGCTTTTGTCATAGACACTATTGTTATGTCACACGGTTAAACCTACCTCAATGTTGTTTGATAATAATACATACACGGCACAGCGCGTTTGAAGTGTTTGTTTTTTATCGAGTGTGATAATTGAGTTTCGTTTTCAAAAGGTTTTTAGCGCCAATCAGCGTCAGCGAATCTAGTATAATTGGTAAAATTCTAGAATCGCAAATCAAAAAATAACATGGCATTTAAACTTCTTACTAGGTCAATTTAAGGAAAAATATATGATCAGACAAATACAACATTTTGTTTGTTTTTTAGTAAAATATACCAAGTTAGAAATCGAAATACCAAGTTATTTTGTAATCTGCGGATCTTGGATAATACTCAACTAATAAAACCTATTTTTTTACAATCCAGAACAGTTAAAAAATAAAATTTAATTTAGACATAAACAACTACCCCAACATTGAATTATACCGTCTCATATGTGATAAATTAACCGTCAAAGTCATAACTTCTTTGTTCACTTGGCTAGAGTTCAGAATCGAATTAAAAAAATGAACGTGTCGCAGGGCACACGTTTGGAACAATGTCTCTTCACATTTTTTTATATATATTTTTTCGGTTAAAGTTTTTTGTAATGCGTACAATTTTATCTCGGGCGGACGAAGTTCTTTATCACGGGGGACCTAACCCCGTGATAAAGAACTTCGTCCCGATAAAAAGTTCAAGTAAATCATGGCGAAGTAGAAATGGTTCGTTCTAGTAATCTATGACGAGGTTCCTTCTACCAGGATATTTAGGTGCCCCACATAGTTTACATAATCCAATTTGCAAATGTTTTACATTAATTTCGTAGGCGGCAATTTTACGGGAATTTAACCGTCGGTTGTAAATATATTCAAAACGGTGTTTGTGTGAGATCTGAGTAAATGAAAGACGATTGACTAGGTTTATAATTTACATTTACCAGTTCTAAGGGTCGGTTATTGTTTAATTTGTATTCAGTGAGTGAATGATATTAATTTTACATATTTAATATGAATAAGCTTGGTTTAAATGTGTTTGTTTAAATCATCATTCTTAATTATAACACAGAAATAGAGCATCCAGTCTTGATCGGGTTGAACCGTTTATCGGTAAACATACAAAAAAAAAATCGAGACGAATTGAGAATCTTCTCCTTTTAAGGTGAAAGGGTACCGGCGGTCTCTCCATACAAACGTAGTCGACTGTTTCCTCCCTGGATAATGACACTAGCACAAATATTTTTGTGCCATAATACCTATAACTGCCATTATTATTCCCCTATGTTTTGGTTTTTCATTTTCTAATTATCATAGAAATTAAGATTCTTAATTTCTCTTAATTTAATAAAAAAAAAACAAACAAACAAAACAAACCATAGGGGCATGATCCCATGATCATGCCCCTATGGTTTGTTTTGTTTGCATAAAATATATTTGCTCTAGTTATCCAGGGAGAAAACAGTCGACTACGTTTGTATGGAGAGATCCCCCGGTACCCTTTCCTTTTAAGTCGGTTAAAAATGGATAAATGTGAACAAAATCGATTCAGTAGTTTCAGAGCATTTTAAACCAAAAAAATCCATAAATACCAAAATCATATTTCATCTACACTGAGTCGCTGAATGTGTTGCTAAGCGCAAATCTCGATAACAACTGAACCGCTTTCGCTAATTATTTTTTTGTTGTGTTTGTTATTGTCAGGAGATGGTTCTTTTGAAAGAAAATTGCGTAGAAAATTATTACGCGGGTGAAACCGCGGGGCGCAGCTAGTTTTAGAATAAAGTAACTAGGTATACCTACTTACAAAAAAGAGGATCGAACAGGATTAGATCTTCGGAGCAGTGAAACTGAAGACACGAGTATGTTTGTTCGTCCAGGTGGAAACTATCAGTGAATTGGGTACTGCTTTACCATCACCATTTGCCTAGTTAGAAAAAAATGTCACTAGTTCAACCATCATGGAACTGTCCAATGAATCTATTGAGAACATACTATTATTCCACAATAAAACCTCTTCCTTTACTTTAAAAAGATTGTCAAAACAAACAAAATGAATAAAATTATTGAACATCAAAGTTTTCACCCATAATGGCACCGAACGACAAAAGTTTGATACAAACCAGTAATTCATTCGTATTAGAATTTCATTGAGTCCGGAACAATCTATATGCTAAGTAGGTGTAAACAAATGGGCCATACATTCAGACATATAAACGGTTCCCAGAAATGTTTGCCGTTTTATAAAATCATTTAAACAGTTTATTAGTAAAATTACAATGCATACTTGTGGGTTTTGTAATTTTTACATTGTTTGCTAGAACACAAAAAACTTTCCTGTTTAAACTCCGCGGGACTTTGTTTATTTTCATCATTTATTAATAACTAGTTGCGCCCCGCGTAAGTCCCGATCCCGTGGGCATATTGGGATAAAAAGTATCTTATGTCCGTCTCCTGGCTCTAAGCTACCTCCATACCAATTTTCACCCAAATCTGTTCTGCCGTTCTTGAGTTATAAGTGGTGTCACTAACACGACTTTCTTTTATATATATAGATTCTTTGTTTCTTTATTTGATTATTTTTTGAATTGGATCTAGTTTAGTAATAATAAATAAATATAATAAATAAATATAATAAATATTGCAGGACATTCCACACATCGCCACTTAGCCCCAAGCTAAGTGACTAGACTTGTGCTATGGGTGCTAGACAACGGATATACTACTTATATACTTTTCTTTTGTAAATAAATACTTAATATACATAGAAACAACCAGACCACAGACAAATATCTAAGCATAAATACTTGTCTGAGGCGCTAATCGAACCCGCAACCCTGTGTTTGGCAGTTCGGCATGGTGACCATTGTGCCAAACTTGCATATGGATTAATTTATGGAAAATATTTGAGATATTTTAAATCGCCGTGACCATAGCGATTTGTAGTTGATTTATATTGTCAAAAAAAATTGGGTCAAAAAGCAGATTTAAAATATTGCAGAATAGTGCATTGAGAACTTTCTTCTTTTTAAGTCTGTTAATCACACATAAAATAAAATCCAATACATATTATGATTCGTCTTCGAACGCGCGATTTTAAACCTACTTGTCAAGAGAGCACCACCCAGGCGATAGATGATGCGACGACGAACAAATTAAAAATTAAACAAAAAATAGCGACTAGTCGTCCCCCTTTGTTCAAATCAAATTTAATTAAATATGATGATTACTTTTAATATTCAACCCTGCTTATACCCATAAAAGTTTTATGCGAAAACCTAGAAGAATAATTAAAATTGAGAATTTTGAATTGAGAACTATAGTAATTTACGTACTTTGAAACACAAAAAACTTCAACCCCAATAAAAAAAATCGAGTTTAGCGTCGATTTTTTCGCGGCGTTAGCGCGTCTCATTTTTTATGAATCAAAATTAAAAATTTTACTCATCGGAAATAGAGACCGGCCTTTGTGAAAGAACCAATTATTTTTATGCATGACTGACTTTTCATTACGGTCGAATTAATCTATAGGCTGAATTATTTGGTCTAAAGACATCGACCCATTTAAATTGATATCTTCCGTTGTATATCTTTAATTTCCATGAAATTGTAAATTATAATTTACGTTAAGGTGATAGGGTACCGGCGCTCTCTCCATACGAACGTAGTCGACTGTTTCCTGCCTGGATAATGACACTAGCACAAATATTTTTGTTGCATAAAACCTATAACTGCCATGAGTATGCCGTTATGTTTTGGTTTTTTTTTTAAATTTCTAACTATCATAGATTTAAAAACAAAAAAAAACATAGGAACATGGTCTGGCAGTTATAAGTTTTATGCCAAAAAAATATTTACTCTAGTGTCATTATCCAGGGAGAAAACAATCGACTACGTTTGTATGGAGAGACCCCGGTACCCTTTCCTCTACGAAGTTTATTCAAAAAGTGGTCCAGAATGAATGCTAATTAACATAGCAAATGCGAAGGGAAGCCGCTCAACACTTGTTGCAATAAATTGCGGAACAATGGAACCGTCAAAAATCGGATTTAGTGGGGTGACACATGGGTGACACAATCATGGTTCGTTAAATCACAAACGTACACACGACTCGGCCGATTAGATGACATGTTTTAGTGCGGCACCCTATTGCGTTCGGTTTGAATTTTGATCACCCTAATTTCACTATGAGTGGTAACTGGCAACCCTAAATAACAAATGAATAAAAAATGCAAAAACGTCCCGAGGACGCGGAAGAATGATTTTGAATGGTGCATAAATTTGAAACAGGTGTACCAGAAGGGTCCAAGTTAACCGGTTTAGGAGATACTATAAAACATTATGTGAGGAGTAAGTACCTACATCATGAATCGATTTTTTTATTACGGCTATAACAAAAAATACTATGTTTTGCATTATGGCTTACATCATATTTTGTTGCTGTTATAAATATAAAATAATGTTATAAGAACTTTTTATATCTACCTCCTTACTTATCTTTAAAGGTGGGTCATACGGTACCAAAATATTGGAGTTATAATATTGTACTGTACGAATGGCCGCTATAAAATATGTGATAAAAACCTACCTAAATACATATATATGGGGCGTATTATTAATTTCGTATTTGTTGATATTATTCGTCTTTATTTTAAATCTAATTTTCCAAATCGTCTTTACAATCGTCGTCGTCTTAATTGTCTAATTCTTAATCTATCTGCTTTTTCCATTTCTCCTTACGTTGTCTTCCTATCTTGCCTCTCATTTACGCCTTACTAACCATCGTTCTCTTTCACTCATGCTATCGTCATCTCGCTCACACATTAAGAATCATACGCTTTCAAAAACGTTTCAATCGTTCTTTACACTTTCTTTAGCATCCTATCAATCTAATCAAACTCCTATCAAACATTCATCTCTGGAACATTACGCATTACGTTCCCTTTCACTCAGAATCCTACACTTATAAAAAGGTAGTAACTTAAAACACGTACAATAAGGCAACAAAAGTGCAGGCTCACCGTATAGTTTTTACATTGATAGATTAACACTTTATTGCACCATAAAAACAAAAGGCGAAATGATTACTTACAACAAAAACAAAATAAATTCTAACTTAAGTAACAACCTATATGCTAAAAGAAAATTCATATTTAATACCTTACATTATGGCACAATGTGCGGCCTTATCGCTAAAAGCAATCTTAATAATAAATATTAAAATACATAATAATAAAATATATTAATAATATAACATACATACAATAAAAATTAATATATACCAACACACAAATATATACGTACAATGAAACAATAGGACATGTGTTGATGGAACTAGGAGGGCTTAAGGGTGGAAACAGTTAACTCAGATAAATTAAGAATATTTCATCTACCTAACATGTAATTAGCAGTAAGATACTAATTTAACTTATCCGGATAACTTTTTACACACTAGTGGCGTCGAGGTAATGCATAACGAACGCGTGCGTTATACGTTGGATAACGCACGCGTCCGCCTAAAAGCGGTTGAATCCACTTTATGAGCAACTGTGATAAAAAAGTAATTATCGTTGACATTTAAGTTATTATTTAAGACCAGCTATTGCTCGCGACTTCGTACGCGTGGTAGATTTGTTTTATACACTAAAAACCTTCCTTTAAATCATCTATCTATTAAAAAACCGCATCAAACGAAATCCGTTGCGTAGTTTTAAAGACCTAACGCCCGTATTTACTAACAGTCCTGAAGTTGCGCTTGGATAAGTCAACGCACAGCGCTAAATCCGGCCATCTGATTGGTCAATTTTGTGCTGCTCTCTTCACTTTTTAGTAACGAACTTCAAAAAAAGGAGGTTCTTAATTTGGTTGTATGTATTTTTAATGATTTGACCCTATGAGATTGCATATTGTGCGCGAACGCAACTCTTTGCGTTCGCGCACAAAATGCAATCTCATATCTCATATCAATCTTGTGGTGGTTACACCCATATTGGGTGTAATAACTAACATAGGGACAGACAGACGGCGGGTCACCACTTCACAAGTAAAGTAAGTAATAATATAAATGATAAAACCTAAGTTATAACAGTGGTACCAAGATATGACAAACAATATACTTAACTAATGTATTATTACTTCAGAAGCAAACACAATTAATCCGAGTGAGTAAGCCTTCGGTACACATTTCATGATGCAAATGTTGGTATAGCTAATACCTGTCTTGTTAAGGTGCTGTGTAGGTAACGTTAATTATTTTGAATAGTTTGTACACGCGAGATTAAATTTCATACAATTCCTGTCAAAGTAAGATTTTTTACACAAAATAGGTAAGGTTTTTTACACAAAATACGCAAATACACAAGGTACGGCCTCAACGGAAGACCAGCGCTAGTGGAAAGACTATCATTTCGCTGAGTTGGGGTCCGTTTTGCAACAATTGTTAGTTAATAGTTTTTAAGACTTTGTGATCTCTTATTTCGTTGCAAATAAATAATATTCTATTCTATTCTATAAAATAGGTAAGGTTCTTTACACAAAATAGGTAAAGATTTTTTTTCACAAAATAGGTTGCATTTCGCTGAGTTGGGGTCCGTTTTGCAACAATTGTTAGTTGATAGTTTTTAAGACTTTGTGATCTCTTATTTTGTTGCAAATAAATAATATTCTATTCTATTCTATAAAATAGGTAAGGATTTTTACACAAAATAGGAAAGGTTTTTTACACAAAATAGGTTGCTTTTGCCCGATTTTGTCCTTATTTCAGTTGATGGGAAGCGAAGATGGGGTCGAGGATGTAGCATGCTTGTCTAGCAAGAGAACGGCATGCCTTAAATCGAAGTTGGTGTTATGCGAAGTTGGTATTTTGCCTAAGTGGTATTTTGCGAGCTATGCGTTTTGCGTATAGGTGGTGTTTTGCGTAGTTGGTATTATGCGTTTAAAGGGCCTAGACAACATGATGGAACGCGACGAGTCACTTGACACCATGAGTTTGTTCACAGGGTTGTTTTACGTTGTGGGTTCGATTCCCGCCTCAAACAAATCTTTTTTTAAACTTGAACTCAAGCAAGACCTTATAATCTTGCTTGAGTTGAAAATATTCTAATAATAGCAGTTTTGAAGCTCTACGGTGGGTCTGCAATTCTGACTCCAACCGTACATTTGTCTTTTTGATAATTCAGATGGTATAAAACTTCTTTAGTGTATTGGAATATTGGAAACAAGGGTATATGAGTGCAGGTAATATCGTGGGATACAGTTTATTTAAATATTTTGACAAAAGATCAACTTTAAATACGAAAGTCGGGAGTTTGAATATTGGATTTACAATGTGATTTGATTTATTTTTGCCTAAAACAAATGGTATTTTTCTCAGAAGCATTGAGCTTCCTCTGAAAGGAATCTGTCAAAACGTATCTTCGCGAAATAAAAAAGCTTTTCGCGGCTTTTTGTAGGTTAATATTTAACTAAGTCAACGCCTACTGTGTAACTGGTGTCAATGTTTTAATACTTTTGCTCTTTTGAGTTACAATTTTACAAAATAAGTCCTTTAGTTAGAATTCTATGTTAAAAATAAACTGGTTAATTTTGATACAATTTTCTTTTAATCTTCTTTTTCTTAGTCGGGCACTCTTGACAGAGTGGTCGATGATGCACGGGTATCGTCACCCTCCTTCCTACCGAGGGCCGCAGCTTTTTTGCAATGCATCTCCAATTGTAGCGGTTAGTGGCATTGCGAGCACACTGTACCAGCGATGCTTGTATGTGTAGCCTGCTTAATAAGGTCAGTCCAACGTGTTGGTGAGCGCCCTCGGGATCTCTTCCCCTCCACTTGGCCTTGAACGACCAGTCTTTCCATCGAGTCCTCGTTCCTGGAGATGTGTCCAAAGAACTTCAATATTCCTATCTGCATAGTTGACGAAAGTCTTTCTTGTATTTGAAGTTCTTTGAGAATGGAATTATTCTTGCGGAAATTACTTTTAATAAAGACCTTCAAAAATCACTTTTCACGCGATCTCACAATTGAGCATTATCACTTCAGTTTGGAGTAACTGGAATAACTGAAGTGGTAAGTAATTGTCCAAAGGTGTCCTGTGCCACCGTCTGAAACGGCCACATCTCAGCAAGAAAACTGCAGCAAAGAAACTCTGACGCAGCGTTGGTCCATTGAAACCGGATCAAAAGAATACCTTTATTTCGTACCTTTCGTTTACATTTTAACACATACCGAAATCAATAGCAAAACGAACTTTTCCAATAACAATGGCCGGACAAAGGTGGCAACTTAATTTGTAACCCCCAACCGGGTTTAAAACCGACACTAATTTAGAAGGAAACTTGCTAGTTCCAACCAACATGAGGAAGTTAGGGCAGTAACAAAATGTTAATTACTATCATTGTAGTGAAGTTTGTAGACAATAAGGCTGGATTAGTGTGAAGTTGTGGACAACTGGGTTAAAGTTAACTGGACTAAGGAATATTAGGATAGGGATATGTAGAAAAGGGCGCGAACGTGACGATGGCGGACATCGAAATGAAAACGACTACCTCTGTGTTAATCAGACTTGATAAATTAGGATAAAATTTAATGAAAGTCTAACAGTTAATTTATACGAGCGTGAACGTATTTTGATTTTAAATGATTTAGGACCAATAGTGATGAAGACATCGTTTGTCTTGAGATGCATGGAAGACATGGCGCATGGAGATGGGTGGTATCTTAACCTTTTGACTTTTGTCTTGATATGATACTGTTGGGTATTATGTTAATCACGGTGAGCATTTCCCTTCTTCTCATTGGTGGGCGCGTTCCGAAGGCATATATCCTAACTTAGTTTTTAAGACGTTTTAATGTGATCTTTGTATCAAAAATTAACATAAGCATCCAAATTTATAAAGAGATTTAATTTTGACTTCGTCTCCCGTACCCTGGGCCCAAGATCTTCTTAAAGAGGGGGATGTATTGTGCGAGAACCATTCCATCGCAAAAGGTCCTTCTTACATTTCATTCATTCCCTTTCATTTGTGACCTTAATCAGAAGAAACATAGGCTGTCATAGACAATTTTAGTGCTTCTGGCTATAACAACACAAGGCATTCCAAACTACGTTACTTTAAAAATATTCAAGTTACCAGTACAAATGAAGATTTTTCGATTCCTTTGTAAGAAAGACGAAACTATGCGAGTTCAAAGTCAGTATCGCTTTAGAACACTGGAATTCCCTTCTTAGTACTTTTTAAAACTACAATTAAATATTCGTTTAATGAAACGAAAGTTTTATGTAATACTTAAAGAAAGCTATCTTTTAAAAGTACAAACGTTAAGAGCAAAGCTCTTTGTGCTTGCATAGCTTGTGAATGTTTTATTTTTATCTTATTTTTAACCCCCGACGCAAAAACGACGGGAAGTCTGTCTTACCTGTCGTGTACAATTTGGGATCGTGAGTGAACAGGTATCTTCTAGTCAAGCGTGTTACATCTTCTGATGGTAGATGACGGCATCGTCATCTACCATCAGACAAGTGTGATAGTTGTCAACCCCGACCTATCATTTTTTTTAATGGCGGTGGCAATAAACGTGTGAAGACCTGTATTTTTTTCACATATGATACTTAAAATACCTTAGCGTACTTAGGAGACTCGATCAAGATATGCTCGACTGTCTCCTCAGTGGAGTCATCACAAGTGCAGAACGGATCACCTATCAGCCCAAACCTATGAAGGTAGGCCTTGATACCGCAGTGGCCACTTAAAAGACCTGTAGGAATATGAGAAATACCCACAAATCCATTATTATCTTAATTTTTAACGTTCACACACGTTGTTGGGTATACTTCATACAACTTTCAATGTATACTTCATACAACTTTCAATCTTTCAAATGGTTCCAGCCCCTAAAGTTAAAAAAAATCCGAAAAATATTAATAAGTCCCCTAGCATAAGATCAATTGTGGTAAAACAGGCATATTACGAGTATGGGCAAATTAAAAACTGAGTATGAACTATGCCAGCCTCTACATAACCCACTGTTGCATAAACTACCATATTATCAAACATATTACCTACAAAATAATTCATTTTAAATAGTCAATTTAACAATAAACAAAAGATAAACAACGCAAAACAATTTAAATTTGTTAACACAAACTGATAAAATCGTGTCAAAGAGTCATAAATTAATGTTAATGTTTATTAATTTATTAAATTCGGGTCAACTGTTTAACCATGATTGAGTAACAACTTTTGTATAGGTGTTTTATGAGATTGTCCTTATGGGACAGATGGACAGACAAAAGTTTACGAGTTAAGCCGGTTCATTTTAATATTAATATTTTTAACTTGTATTACGGGCTGTTTTTTTAACCCCCGACGCAAAAACGACGGGGTGTTTGACGTGTCTCTCTCTGTGTGTGGCATCGTAGCTCCCGAACGGATGAACCGATTTTGATTAATTCCCCGACGCGACAATATTTTGTCAAAAAAAATCAGATGTACTAACGTAGGGCCATAATTTCGGGGTTATTTTTTTCTTTTTTAGGGTTTTTCATAGTTTTTTTTTTGCTTGTTTTAGGCTTTTTACATTTATACTATTTTTATTATTTTGTGTTTTTTTATTTTTTATTATTTTTTTTATTTTCAACTACACTTATTAGATATTTTTTGCATGACGATGAAGTAGGTAGGAAGTAGGTTATTTTGATATCCAACAAATTTCGATTTAATTGCACACAACTGAGGAAATAATTAAACATAAGAAAGAACTAGGTACGATCCACGCGCAGGTTAAATGCAGAGTAAAAACAATTATTTTATTCCTCTTCATTTCACTTAGAAAAAAGTAGATACGTAAGATCTACGAACTTTTAAATGCGTCTACGCATTTTAAGAAATCCGAGTTGGCAACACTGGTGTGATCTACCCTTAGATGGGATTAATAACACTAATAAGACATTGTTACTATAATCACTGTCAATAATTATTGACTAATTATAATTAGTCCATAGTAGATCTGTACTAATTTAATGCATAGTTCTATAACTAATTAATTAGTAGATCAGTTAATTATAACGTTCGTACCCCAAATATCAGTTAATTATTAACAATTGACCCTTTGATCTGAAATTGGTACATTTGACCGACATTATCTATGGTATTTAGTTCAATAACAATTTTATCTACTACTAATATTATTAAAAGGATTTTTTTGGTTTCGAAACTATCGGAAATATTTTAATAAAACTCGGTGTGAAGATTTATTGACCCAGTTGGCACAATGGTCACCATGCCGGACTGCCAAACACAAGGTTGCGGGTTCGATTCCCACCTCAGACAAGTATTTATGTTTAGATATTTGTTGTTTCTATATATTATAAGTATATATTTACAAAAGAAAAGTATATAATATCCGTTGTCTAGCACCCATAACACAAGTCTAGTTAATTAGCTTGGGGCTAGATGGCGATGTGTTGAATATCCTGCAATATTTATTTATTTATTTTATTTATCGGGAGTAGACATGGGATACTTTTATTCCGATATTCCCACGGGATTGGCATGTTTAAAAAAATCAAAACAAAACTTTCCTTTTTTTCACGCAAATGCAATTTGTAGTTTGCGAGAAAACGGTGAAAAAACAAGTATTCCCTAAGCATAAAGGTCATAAAAATATACTTATGAATCTACTGTTTTTTAAAGACGGTTAAAAACCCTGTACCTAGTAAATAACAAGCTAAAGAAACCGGCTAGCTAGACGTACGTAAGTACAAGATATACATAGTAAGTAGACTGGAAGCAGTTTAATTAGCAGCAGAAGAGAAGCGTCGGATTAACGCGTTACGATCATCTGTGAACTAGCCTTTATGGATGTACTAAGTACTGTCGGGGAAAGAACGTTTTGTCTGGCTCGAGGCGAAACTCACTAGAAGTAAGCATATTTCTTCATTTATTTACAAGAAAATTAAAAAGAAAAATCTTGTCCTAATATTATAAATATGAAAGTTTGTGTGTATTTGTTGCTCCTTCACGCACAAACTACAGAACCGATTGCATTGAAACTCGGTAGGTATATAAATAGCTGAAGACCTAGATTAACGAACTTATTATTTATTTATTTTATTTTTATTTATTCGGAAAGCAGACAGTGAGCTATTCAGCATATGATATATAAAATTAATTCTACACACCATTAATGAGCTTTCGCACATAGACTCTAAACAGTTGCAATATCGCATCAATCCGACAAACATACGTACCAAACACCAAGTACCATCACAATAACAAAAAATAAATACTTAAACAATATCATAAAATTAATAATACTTATATATGTATATACATTAAGAAAACGAAACGGAAAAAAGAAAACAAAACAAAGAAAGAACACAAATAACCGCTTACAACCAAAACTAAATGAAAAAGAGAAAACAAATAAACAATAAAATAAAGAAAGCAACAAAAAATAGATTAAAAAGAGTTCACCAAGTTAGGATGCAGCACTCAACCATTATAGGTTACTTTTTAGCCCAATATTCTCAGGGGATCGGGACTTACGCGGGTGAAACCGCGGGCACAGTTCGTTGAATAATAAAAACCTAATTTAGGTAAAAACTATACATTTAACATAACAAATTGAAAATCCAATAGGGGTTTAAGTTATTGTGTCCTAGGAAGGGTGCCTAAAATTGGTTGCGTTACCTTGTTGGTTGGCGAGCTAGCTCTTCTGAAGCTGAAAGTAATAATTTCCAAAAATATTCAGGATGCATTTGTTTCAGACAGCAAACCAAAAATGTAAATTAATCTCTGAATACCAAAAACACGTTTTTCTAAATATATAAAACTCAAAACCATAAATAGTTAAGTTTAGAAGTCTAAAATCATATCACACGAATATCTGTTCGTAAACTTTTAGAATTTACTACAACATTGAATATTAAATTATCTTTTAGAATAAACTTGGTACCTTTTTACATTTTCACACGAGCTTTGCATACGAATGTTATTATTTTGTAAAGTATTAAGATAATACCAGTTTATATGGAGGTTAAGGTGAAATTTCATTGACAGTCCATTGGCGTGGAGACAGCCATGAGCTCGCTTAATGAGGCTATGGATTGCTAGTTAGGACATCCTGTATATAGTAAACAGTAAACACCGTGTATAGGGTTGAGCACACTGGAGATCATCACGTATGACGTCATTAATGCAGATTCAGTCGTTTCAGGGCAAGGGTGAATAACATTCTGCTCTACAAATAAGAGGCCATATCTATTTCAGTTGATTCAGTATTAAGCTATGAGCAAACCTACTTAAAGCAATTGCGAATCTACAAAACACAAACCTTCTTATTTCAAAACGAGGTTTAAGAAAAGTCAGAGATTCAGATTTATACCATAGTCTAATATAAACGATTTTTTGCGAATTGTTGAATCTTAAATAGGTAGAATTCAAATACAATACCTAAATGGATACCTTTTATAAAATAAATATACCTCTTCCATTTGTTATTTTTACAAATCAAAAGGCATATCAGTTCGAAACAATATACAAAAGGAATGGAAATAAAAATAAATATTTTATGATCTTTATTATTAAAATAGAAAGACGGTAAGGTTTTCAAGGAAACGAAAAATAGAATTTAATATTTGTTCAATACAAAGACAGGTTAAAAGTAAATCTATAAATATACAGAAAATATAAGGTATGTGTTTGATAAGTAAGGGACTACTTTGGTACATAACGAACTTTTACATTATATATACAACCTTTGATTGACCTTTATATAAGTGGTTTCCTAGATGTAAACTAAACAGACCAAAAGGGGCTCACAATGTTTAAGAACGCATTTACAAATATCTAGTTAGACTGACTTTTTATTCAAAACTAGCAGCGCTCCACGGTTTCACCGGCATAACTCCCGATCTCGTGGGAATATCGGGATAAAAAGTAGCCTATAGCCTTCCTCGATAAATGGACTATCCAACACAAAAATAATTTTACAATTCGAACCAGTAGTTCCTGAGATTAGCGCGTTCAAATAAACAAAAAAAACTCTTCAGCTTTATAATATTAGTATAGATGGTCGATATAGATTCATTTCACGGATATACCTATTAGAAAAGAACAGGTTTTCCCGCTAATTAGTGTCACATGTTTCTTTATACTTCGAAGTGAGACAAAAACAAATAAAGTCCATCTTATTTCTATGAAAATAAGCTTTTCATAAATTAGCAAAATATGGTTGATTGATCTATTTTTGTGGGTTATGGAGTAATTGTGATTATTTTCATGTAACATAGCTCGCAGAACCGACAACCGCTGGAGAGTAAAGGTTCTCGAGTAGCGGCCGCGATGCAACGCGAAACGGAGTGTTGCGAGACCAGCTGCCCGGTGGAACGACGACACTGTAGCGGTGGCGGGTAGTCGGTGGATGGAAGCGGGTCAGGACCGCTGTTTGTGGCGTCATTTGGCCTATGTCCAGCAGTGGATGTATATGGGTTGTTTCGATGATGATGGAATGTTTAATATTTTTGTTTTATCGTAGTAAACTTTTTAAGATCTTTGTATCTCGAAAGTCGGCCTATTTTCATTGTTTTTGCGGGAAGAGGATACGAAAAATTATTCTTTTAAACGTATATTATTTTGAAATTATTTTTATATATTCTACAGATAAGTGTTGTCTGATTCATTGGGTATCTTTAAAATATGTAAAAAATTGCCGGAAAATGAACCGGAACCAGCTTTTGCTAACATTTAAACACTTTCAGTAAATGCGTTCTTGCTTATAATTTCAATGATTTTTAGAGACACATTTCACCTTGAAAAAGAATTGCTTATAATTTCGAAAAATTATACTATTAAAATTAATGATATATGTAATTTGTTTTTGCTTAAAATTTCGGTAAAAATGTTATTTTTACCAACAAAATAATTAGGTATCCTCAGTGCGACCTATCTATATTGACAAAGTCGGACGTTAGATCGGAATAGATCGACGTAGTGTATCATAAGGGTTTAGGTGTATACTATATAATTCATTAAGGTTCCATTTGTGTAAAGTAGCTGTCACATTTGACGACCCAGTTGGCACAATGGTTACCACGCCGGACTGCCAAACACAGGGTTGCGGGTTCGATTCCCGCCTCAGACAAGTATTTATGCTTAGATATTGATCTGTGGTCTGGTTGTTTCTATGTATTATATGTATATATTTACAAAAGAAAAATATAAAGGTAATATATCCGTTGTCTAGCACCCATAACAAGCTAGTTACTTAGCTTGGGGTTAGATGGCGATGTGTGGAATGTCCTGTAATATTTATTTTATTTATTTCACAGAAGAAAAGCAGGCTTTTTTGCTGGAGCGCGTCACTATTGTTTTTGTTTGAATAGATATCTTGCCTTTATCCATTGCACAGATAATAGTTAACAGATAACATAATCTCAATTAACATATTACGTCAGACATTCGATATTCTCAATTTACCCTTCAAATTTCGAGATAGTACAATATTCCATGTTCATTAGCAAACACCACATGTTACTTACATTAAGATACACCATCATGAAATTAGTTTGAAGTAAGTCTGTATATGAAACATAATAAAGACGTTTAATAAATATTTTATCATAGACACTCTATTAAATAAATAAATAAATATTGCAGGACAATCCACACAGCGCCATCTAGCCCCAAGCTAAGTAACTAGACTTGTGTTATGGGTGCTAGACAACGGATATACTACTTATATACTTTTCTTTTGTAAATACATACTTATAATACATAGAAACAACCAGACCACAGACAAATATCTAAGCATAAATACTTGTCAGAGGCGGGAATCGAACCCGCAACCCTGTGTTTGGCAGTCCGGCATGGTGACCATTATGCCAACTGGGTCGTCAAACTTATTCTCTTATTGAAGTCCGGCTAATGGATTTAGCGTTTTCAAGTCTTCTTGTACTTGAATGCGGTCTGTTTTCCGCAATTAGATCCTTTTAATTGGGTCCTTTTTGCGTGAGGATGGAGTAGGCTTGCACCTACTACCCTCTCAGCTTAGTCGACCTCGTTCAGATGAGAGAACTTGTCAATACTTCTGGAGCCAAGTAAGCCGCGGGTTTTATCACGATGTTTTCCTTCACCGTAAGAACAATGTCAATTAGCGCACATAATCCTATGAAAAATTCATTGGTGCACAGCCGAGATTTGAAACGACGCCCTTCGGAATGAAAGTCGAGGTATCTACCACTAAGCCAAAACCGCTCTCCAGTCTACATATAAATATATTGGTCAAACATTTTAGCGAACAGCACAGTAAAGAAATCCTGAAAATACATAGTAACAATTCTAACGACAGATCTCTTGCAAACTCAATGAACAAAGAATTTTCAAGAGAATGAGATAATCCTCGTATAAACGATCGCTTCCATGAATATGAACATTAAATGACATACTATCTGTCTACAGCTTAAGAGGAAAGGGTACCGGCGCTCTCTCCATACAAACGTAGTCAACTGTTTTCTCCCTGGATAATGACACTATAGCACATATTTTTGTTGCATAAAACTTATAATTGCCATGACCACGTTTAGTTTTTTAGTATTTTTTTGTTTTTTTAATCTTAATTTCTATGATAATTAGAAAATGAAAAAAAAACCAGAACATAGGGGCATAGTCATGACAGTTATAGGTTTTATGGCACAAAAATATTTGTGCTAGTGTCATTATCCAGTGAGGAAACAGTCGACTACGTTTGTATGGAGAGAGCGCCGGTATCTTTTCACCTTAAGCCTAGTACTGAGACGATTGAATTGCCTGATTCAGTCGACCTAGACCCGGTTCAGATCGATTAAATTGCTTATTGTCCACGGCATAGTTCTGCGATTCCTTGAGTGCAGAGTGTATGAATATTCTGGTAAATGCTATTGAGATGGCTTTGACATTTGAAGTTCCTAACAATACAAGTCTTTGACGTTTGCAAGATTCACATCAATTTACTTCCAGTATTTGGCTAAATTGCAGCTTTTTGGAGTGCAGAAGCCATTAATAAAAAAGAATACAGGGTAATTTGTAATAATTATACTAGCAAGCTGTTAAGGGTAAAAAGAATACAGGGTAATTGGTTATTGTATTAGCAAGCTGTTGAGGGCTGCTTCTGTGCACCTAAACAAACATCTTTTGTTCTACGACTTTTGGAAATTCGAACTTTTTTTTTAATGTTGAGGTTAGGTTTACCTGGTAATCTGCTGTTCCTTACACGGAGGTCATTAACCTTAAAATTTTACTTATATATAAGTTGTGATTTCAGACTAAGTACAGTAGATGTTCTTAGTCTGAATGACCTTTGTTTTAAAAAATCAGCTGTTTTTCGAATGTACATAACCACAAATTTTTCATTTTTTTTTTTCGAATATCCAAAAGTCGTAAAAAAAAGTTTGTTACGGTGCACAGAAATAACCCCTTAACGGCTTGCTAGTATAATTACAAAATAACCCTGTACAAAAATGAGTATGATTAAATATTAAACTTTATTGTTGAATAGCCGATTAGCAATTATTTCTATGAGGAAAGATTTTTCGTTTTCTTGTTTGTAACGAATAGGCTCCGAAACTACTGGACCGATTTTCATGAAACTTGGTATGAGGATACATTGACCTTGCAGCCCCCGGTAGAGTGCTAAAATTACTGTTATTGGATTGTTTTCATTCAAATAATATTTGTTTCATAAACTTCAACTAAAGCAACGTAACATCTAGAATCTTGCTTGTGTTGAAAATATTCTTAAAACAGCCGTTTTGGAGCCGACCGTACCTACCAAAAAATATCAGTTACCAAATGTACACAAAATTGTGTTACTTATTTTCTACCTAAAAATACAGTATATAGAGGAAGTTTTAACTGCGTCACATGAATATTAGATAAACTGTAACGAAGTTATAATAAATTATCGTTGCCTCTTGGGTCCAGCCATTCCGCACGTCCCGAGCTCCCTTGAAAGAACGCCTTGTTATCCCGGGTGTTGTTATTTACTGTATGTACAGTAACTGTGTTTTTATTTAACATCTAAATATTGATCTTTATCTGCCTTCCTCTTTTTATAATCAAGTTTGAATTTAATCTTCTTTAAGGCACTTCTATTCAAAATCAATGTCAAAATTCTTTATTCCTTTGGCTGCTTAATACCTAGGTACAAGATCACATAGACGCGTCTTGAAAACTAAGTTAGGATGTGTGCCTTCTGCGAGAATATCGGGATAAAACGGAGCCTATTGTGTTAATCCAGGTCTTAAGCTATCTAGATACCGAGTTTTATCGCAATCGGCTGAGTAGTTTTTGCGTGAAAGAGTAACAAACATCCATAACATACACTCACAAACTTTCGCATTTATAATATTAATCCGGGTCTCCAGTTATCCCGATACTGAGTTTCATCGCAATCGGTCCAGTAGTTTTTGCGTGAAGGAGTACACACGCACACACCCACACACACACAAACTTTCACATACATAATATTAGTAGGATATAAAATCTTATTATATTATAAAGTCAAGGTTTCTCACCTTCCCAACCACGTCATCAAACATCCTCAATTCCTCACCCCAATCTCAAAAGCCAATGATATTAAATGGATCGACGAATCATTAATCACTTACTTCCAACCAGCGTTAAAAGGATTATAAAATGTTGAGGAAACTGTTTATAGGGACAAACTTATCCATCGAATCCATTATGCATGAAGAATAAATTGAAGCTACTTATCTTTAAAACACATACACTGATTAAGTTTTAGTTTTATGAATTTAGCTATAGAGGTGGCGCGTAATTGAGTAACATATTATAGTACATTGCGATACAAGTGTGGTAAATTGATCATTGCATAGAGGCGGTTTATGACGCGCGAGTGGAACGCGAGTGTGTTTATAGGTTTATAGAGACGAGATGGAATGATTAAACCACACGTGTATCGTCCGACGTTTTTTATCACAGTTGCGAATAAAAGAAGACTTGAAATGATAAAAAGTTAACAAAATATTTGTTTTATTATTTTAGCATATATTTTTTGTTGATTATCCTCCCGAAACGGCAGGCAAAAGAGTTTTAACCTATGCAGCCTCGTCTGACATACAATATTTATAGGGTTTTTTCCATTTGTTTTTGCGTCGGGGGTTAAAAACAGAATATAATGGTAAGGAAAAAAATTATATTTATGTAAAGAAAAAAGAAAACTCAATTTTTCATCGATTTCTAAGACGTTATCACGTAAAATTTTCGTTCGTAAACAGACTTTAGAGATAACCATATTTTACTAGCATAAAAACTCTTTGTTGGTACCATCAGGATAACTTTTTGCACACAAGTGGCGTCAAGGTACTGTAAAACGCACGCGTGCGTAATACGTTGGATTGTGAGCCTAAAAGCGGTTGTATAAGATCCACTTCATGAGCAACTGCGATAAAAAAAAAACCGAAAATGGGTGTTTTGCAATCACTCACTGTCTCATTGACTTGTTTTTTTTTTCGATACTGTAAAATAAACATTTAATACAGACCAACTTTTCCATAAGACCTAAGCAAGCTGAGACGTTCGCGCGTTTCAATGAATATATTACCAGTAACTGGTAGATACTCAGGTGGATATTAGGACTCAAGATTTAGTATTCATGACGAGCTGTGTAACCTGGTTAGGTAACCGAGAACTGCAGGTGGAAATAGTCATATAAACGGCGGAAAGCATATCAATATAAGGTAACAGTATCGATGAACGTGGAATCAATAACCGTAAGTTTAGCATTTTGTAATGTACGGTCGGCTGCATAATTGCAGACCCACCGTAGAGCTCCAAAACGGCTGTTATAATTTTTTTTTCAACACAAGCATGATTCTAGACATCTGCTTTAGGTGAAGTTTAAAGTCTTCTAACTGATCAATTAAACAAACTTTTTGTAATTTTCGAACTCCATCGAGGGCTGCAATCATGCAGCCCTCGGTAGAGTTCGAAAATTACTATTATTGAAATGTTTGCATTCTAATAATTTCATTTTGATTAATTGATGACTTTAAGCTTCAACTAAAGTAGGTGCCTAGAATCTAGCTTGTGTAGAAAACATTCTTATAACAGCCGTTTTGGAGCTCTAGGGTGGGTCTGCAATTATGCAGCCAACCGTACAATCAACGGTCAAAACTCTCTGCCCACCGTAATGTTTACAATCCTGTGCAGCACTATTTGAACATTATAACAACTTAACCTGTGGATCGAACCCACGTCGTTTGGTGTAGCGGGTGACGATTATACCACTCGGCCAAGACATAGCTAACATGTTGAAAATAATAATCAGACTGAGTACTTTTAATTCAACTATTTATGTTTGTGTGTAGCGTCTATTAGAAGAAGGTCGTAAGTCCAATACTTGTTGATAGTATTATTGTAGCAAACTGATAATTTACTTATGACCCACACTATACTTGTATTTGACGTATTTCAATACTCAATAGTTTTTAGGTGAAGGAGTAACAAACATACACACACAAACTTTCACCTTTATAATATTAGTAGGAAGGATGTACGGTGGAAGTCAGAATTTCAGACCCACCGTAGTCTTCCAAAACTGCTATAATTAGAATTCTGTCAAATCAAGCAACATTCTGTTTTGCTCGAGTTCAAGTTCAAAGTCTTTCAACTAATGAATTTATCAAATAAATATTATTAGAATAAATACATTCCAATAATAGTAATTTTAGAACTCTACGGTGGGTCTGGAATTCTTACTCCGACTGTACAATAGGAGAAACAGGTGAATGATTAAGTTCTATTTATTTATTTATTCGGAGATCCAACAGCTATTATATACTTATAAAAACATAGTGTAACAACAGAAAGCCAATTACAGGATCTCACGGGTAAAAAAAATGGTGTAACTCAAACATTCAGACGTGAGCGTAACTACGAACTAGCACTATAAACATAAAATATAGAAACTTAATAAACAAATTAATTATTAAAGTTGCAATTGAAAATTGAACTGAGCATACTATCATCATTCACCAGCAAAGAATGTGTTAGCTAGACGCCGTCTTGCAGTCGCAACACTAGTACAGAACAAGTCCAGATTACTATCAGTGTTTTTAACTAAGTTATTAAAGTTGCTGCAAGCTCGCTACAGGTAAGTATTCTGCCTATAATTTGTTCCTACTTTGGAAAGATAAATAGGTTGAGTTGATCTTGTGGACAATAATGAATTCTGCTTAACGAAGCTTTGTTGAAATGATGTAAAGAAAAATTATTTATATTCTCTTGGTGACCAAGCCGTTTCCTGGGAGCGGAAAAGTCACCCACAGGGTGCGGCCGGAAGACCAGCGCTGCAGATGCACCTGCGTATCTGCAGCACATGCTGAGGCTTGACCCATTCGGGCAACACACGACTTCTCAGATACTTTTTATTTTTATTGTCTGTTTTTTATAATTTCTTTCACGTGTGTTTATTCGAATAAATTATACTATATTCTATTCTAAAAAGACTCCCCTTAAAAAGCCACTAAACGCATACGCTATAGGAGATTGAAAGTTTAGTGTATGGGAAACCTTATTACCCGATACATCAAATGCACCTCGTCTTAAGAGGAAAGGGTACCGGGGGCTCTCTCCATACAAACGTAGTCGACAGTTTTCTCCCTGGTTAATGACACTAGAGCAAATATTTTTGTTGCATAAAACTTATAACTGCCATGACCAAGCCCCTATGTTTTTTAAATCTTAACTTCTATGATAATTAGAAAATGAAAAAAAAGAAACAAAACATAGGGGCAAAGTCATGGCAGTTATAGGTTTATGGCACAAAAATATTTGTCCTAGTATCATTGTCCAGGGAGGAAACAGCCGACTATGTATGTATAGAGAGACCGCCGGAACTCTTTTACCTTAAAGTTAATATTCAAGGGGAGAATTACGTGCTCGGCGGTACAGAGGCAATATTACCCCGTGATATACTTTAATTCAAAAGTTATGTTTCAAGTAGATTGCATAAAGTAGGTACAGCCAATATAAGATATGGATTTGAGACTACAGCGATTTATCGCTTAATAATATAACCTCATTTTTTACAATGGTGGCCTGCCCCCTTAGACAAGATTGCTATGTATTAGCGATATCGCCAATCGATAGATTTATTTGTATGAAATTGACTTAAATCATTTTGACGACCCAGTTGGCACAATGGTCACCATGCCGGACTGCCAAACACAGGGTTGCGGGTTCGATTCCCGCCTCAAACAAGTAATTTATACTTACATATTTGTCTGGTTGTTTCTATATATTATAAGTATATACATATTTACGAAAGAAAAGTATATAAGTAGTATATCCGTTGTTTAGCACCTATAACACAAGTCTAGTTACTTAACTAGACTTGTGTCTAGCCCCAACTAGATGGCGATGTGTGGAATGTCCTACAATATTTATTGTTGTATAAAATTAGCATAAGATGGAACTTATCTACCATTTTTTTTTTCTCTAACGCAAGACTACGTGACTTCTAGTTGGCTTGTGTCGAATTCATACAAAAAAAAAAAACGAAAAAAATGTCTGTCGATTGGCGATATCGCTAATAGAAAGCAATCTTGTCTAAGGGGCTGTGATCTTCGGCCGCATTGCGTCGTAATTCCTCAAGTTTTTCAGCCACTAAATTCCTCGTATTTTTAACCCCCGACGCAAAAACGACGGGGTGTTATAAGTTTGACGTGTCTCTGTGTGTGTGTGTGTGTGTCTGTGGCATCGTAGCTCCCGAACGGGTGAACCGATTTTAATTTAGTTATTTTTTGTTTTACACAATATTGCCCTAAATAAATGAAACATAGAAATAACTAGTAATGTAAATATTTATCCGTACTGTAAACGATATCAATCCACGTTTATCGTTCACACTGAGTTATGTTTCGCATGAATGGGAAAAATCGGTCGAATTTCGCAGGTCAATGGAGCATGATTCACATATTCCACGCGTGACTATGAATCAGTAGAAACGTTGAACAAATATAGGTATTGAAGTATTTTTAAGCTCTGGTATTGCGGATAGCTCCTATCTAAGAGTTAATTCTACTTAGAGGACTTGGGGTTATCACCCAGGTTCTTACAGCCGATAGTTTAAATGTCCTTTAAGGACATAAAAATATAACTACCCATGTCCTCAAAGACTCGGCACCTATAAGGGGCTGTCCATTAATCACGTAAGGCTCGAAAGGGGGGGGAGGGGTCTATACAAAATCACGAAATATCACAAGGGGGGAGGGGGGGTGTAGTAATTAATATATGACGTGTATTTATTTTTTCGGCAAACGCGCGATTCTCAATCGAAAAGCGACGAAATTTTTTTATAATAAATTTTTTGATACTTATCGGTATTGAATAAATATAAAAAAAAGATTCTTTGTAGGTACTAAAAAATACACGTGATATAAGGGGGGGTTAAAATGACAAAAAAAAAGCAGCCCCTAACCTGTAAATTTAATAAAGAAGTATGTGTAACTAATTGTATAATCAGCGGAACAAGAGTGAGCACAATTTAATAAAACAATACCCATTTAGGTTTGTGTAAAGCCTTACCTTATGCGCCATAGTAAGAAAACGAGGGTAATGCTGAATTAGAAGTCTCTATTGTGGTATCAGTTCAGCAAACATAGGTACATACCTGAAATATAGAAAAAGTATTGTTAATTTACTAATATCACCAATAATAAAACTTAGAAACATTTCCAACATCTCATCTTTAATACAATAAAAATATACGTAAATTTCCAGTAGCTCTCTTTATATTCAAAACAAAAGTATATATGTATTGTTAATTTACTAATATCACCAATAATAAAACTTAGAAACATTTCCAACATCTCATCTTTAATACAATAAAAATATACGTAAATTTCCAGTAGCTCTCTTTATATTCAAAACAAAAGTATATATAGGTGCCTTCATCAAATTTACAAAACAGGAAAAATCGAGCAGATTGTTTTCAAATTTCACGTCGAAAGTAAAGATAAGCAAAACTCTCAAACGAATCCCGTTCAAGGGTAAAAAAATGTTTGTATTCAAATTAATTATTAAAACGGGTCACGAATACAATTTGTTGTATCTCCAAATATCAAGCTCATGTACGAAATTGAACAGATGTGCTAAAACACCTTAATTTTGATGCACGTGGCTGCTTTATTATTCTAAAAAACCAGCTGTTACTGTATGGAACAAAATATTCGCTAAAATTAATAATATAGACTACGCATGACATTATTTTATAAGTTAGAACCCGTCTATCAGACCTAGTGGCCAAAAAGGCAATGATATTGCTTCTACCAATGTCAAAAGAATACTTTTATTCATAGAAGCATACGCATCGTAGACAACTTTTATCTTGTCATCGAATCAGTCTGGCGTCGGGCGTCCCAATCGAATGCAAACAGCAAACACTACGATCTAGTATATTGAGTTACCAACCACAGCGCACAAGAATTGGCGACTTAGCGACAAAAAGGCTCAGTTTTAAAAAAGCAGCTTGAGATCCATACATAATACTAGTAAGAGATCTTTGCGATATTTAGTAAATAGTTACAAGTCATACATATAATCTCAATCTTTCAGGTCTTTCAGTTCGGACCGCGGTGTGAATCGCCTAAGAGCTCTTTTTTAATTGGTTATTTCGTACCGTGGTATGAATCGCCCAAGAACTTTTTCTAATGGGGTCGATTCGAACCGCAGTGAGTTCTCTTTTTACCCGACTGTGGCGAAGTCAAACCCACCAATTATTGTGACGATTTAAGCCGGTCTCTATGTTAATGGGTCCCGACTACTCAAGTCGCTATGTTTTGTGCTTTTGAAATTATTATTAGTTTTATTTGTGTATCGATCACGAAATTATTCCCACCGTATCAGTTATTAGTAGGTTCGAGGCCTGCACTTGCTTTTTTTAATATTTTTCTAGAGCGTAATTGGATGGGTGAATTTGGACAGATCGGATTATAAATGCGAAAGGCTCAATTTGAATTTGTCCCGAGGAACGACAAACGCTTTCACTCGTAGCTTTTTATATGTATATTTTATCAATCACTTGTCGCATGTATTTTATTTTAATGTGCGCAGTTGTAATAGCATCCGTACCACCTCGGACCACAGTTCGCGGACTATCGAGATATCGATAGACCCAATCGAGCAACACAATCGATTCGATGGATTCCGAGCCAACCGACAATTTCCAACTGCTAAATATTTCCTTTACAGAGCGTTTGTTTGCGCGACACCCGGACTGTAATCGAGACATCCGCTTGAACAACTTTCAGTATTGTTCTGTTGTGATAGACCGCGGAAAAAATGTTTTACAAGGGACCGAACCGTTTTATTAGAACGGTTCGTTGTAGAATAAGAAATACTGCACTCAAAGTCGATTTAGTTTGATGGTTATTGTGCTGTCGAGTGGAGTTTGGAAGTTGTACAGTTGGAGCTTCTTATTTTGATTCGAGCTGGTTTATATTGAAAGAATTCTGTTGTACCCTTGTTGTACCGGTAAATATTTTCAGAATGTTAAATCTTATCGTCGGTAAAGGACAAAATAACATTTGCTGTAAGTTGTTATCGGAATGTCGACACCAAAGCGAGCAAGTTATCTCAGATTCGATCAAGTTCGGAGTCTGCAATCAGTGAACTCGAGAGACTGATGTTTGTCAACCACCCGCAGGCGACCCTCTACCAAACTCAATTTATGAATATGAAATCATTGTCGTTGACGACGCACCCTCTCATCATCTTAAATAGTATAATTTTACAAACAAAATCAGACGCCGTCGAAATATCGATCCATTTTTCAAAGGAACACTTTTAAATATTCATCTTTTGCACCGAAATGTTCACAATGTTTTTGACCGAAATAAAATTAGATTTATCGAACCTCCTAAATTGCGTTTGTACTTCCATAATCAAGATCTTAAGCAAATATCTTTGAAAAAGTTAAGCGAAATGTTTGACACCCTTGAAAATCTAAATAGAAAACCGAATTACGAGTCAATGGGATCTTGTTTAAGATGATTCGGATCAAAGGTAAAGAAAACAACAAGTTCCTCGAATACTTTTATCAATTCTACAAATCTACGAAATAGAAGCTTCTGGAATTGTAAATGATGTCTTGTGTACAAAATCAAAAATACAAAAAGGGTTTTCTCGTTTCCGTAATTATTTCAAGGAACACTACTGTTTTGTTACGCGTTAAAGACTTCGCTTACTATACCAGTAGCATACTAGGAACGTAACTGGAACTGATTTTTTTTACCATAACTCGATATTCTTTTGTTGTTGACAGGCAATTGGCAGGTAACGTTTTATTGCAAGTTCATATGGCGCTCTGGTAACGTTTCTATTATGCTTTTGATATATTGGGTGAATACCTTTAGTTACAAGTATTTTGATTTAGGGGAACAAAAACTTAACTAACTAAATCGTGCACAAGTTGTCCTTCTCTTTCAATTGTTTGGGTCTTATGGTGTGTTTGCAGGAATGGAATTATGACCCCATCGGCACGAAGAAGACCCAAGACCCAACTTTTTTTACAAACTTGTATTTAGCTTCACCTGTCCCAATGTCTGTCATGGAATCTAATAAAATTTAATCCACTTCCCGATTACCGTTTTAGCTGAAATTTCACAAACATGTGTAAATCGCGTGACAATGCAATAAAAGGTTGTTTTTAAAAAGATTTTATAAAAGCTTTTTTATCCTACTAAATCCTACTTCCTACTCCTACTATCTGTTGAAAATTAAAAATTGAACCCTAGTTTACCGACTCTTTAGTAGAATGTGTACACCTCTAGTTCATAGACCTAAGACTGTCAGTCACTCTCTGTGTCAAATGTTCCGTGTCTGATATATCTATATATATAAAAGAAAGTCGTGTTAGTTACACCACTTATAACTCAAGAATGGCAGAACAGATTTGGGTGAAAATTGGTAGGGAGGTAGCTTAGAGCCAGGAGACGGACATAAGATACTTTTTATCCCAATATGCCCACGGGATCGGGATTTACGCGGGTGAAACCGCGGGGCGCAACTAGTTGAAAATAAAAACTACATTTCCAAAACTTAAAACGCTTTATTCTCACTAAAAATAACAGGTTATGGGCCCATGCCACCTTATTTTTGTTTAAAATAAACCAGTAAAAGTAAACAGTGAGACAGTTGTGAAATAAAAGCAAAAGGAAAGTAGTTCAGTATTACCTCAAAACTCGGTTCGCGTTTTCTATATACTTCATCAGCAAAAATGTCGTCAAACAATACGATGGCACTGATTGAAAAGCTGACTGGAAGAGAAAACTATCCTACGTGGAGATTTGCAGTGCAAACCTACCTCGAACATGAGGAATTATGGAGTTGTGTCACCGCGAAACCCGATGAAAAAATTGATTCCAAACTTGACATAAAAGCTAAGTCGAAAATTATCTTATTAGTACATCCTATCAATTATGTACATATTCAAGAAGCTAAAACAGCAAAAGAAGTTTGGAATAATTTGGCCAAAGCTTTCGATGACACAGGTTTGACACGCCGGGTTGGTCTGTTGAGAGATCTGATCAATACAACGCTTGAAAGTTGTCTGAATATTGAAAATAAAACTAGATTTCCAAAACTTAAAACGCTTTATTCTCACTAAAAATAACACTATCCTACTTAATATTATAAATGTGAAAGTTTGTGTGTGTGTGTGTATGTTTGTTACTCCTTCACGCAAAAACTACAGGACCGATTGCGATGTAAGTCGGTACCTAGATAGCTGGAGACCTGGATTAACACATATATTTTTATTCCGATATTCCCACGGGATCGGGACTGACGCGGGTGAAACTGCGGGGCGTAGCTAGTTTTATATATGATAGGTTAGCGTTTGACCATTACACTAGCCTGATAGTAGGTGATGATGCAGTCTTAGATGTAGCACGCTCTCCTAGAAGTTACCTGTTCATTTGCGACTTGAAAACCAAAGACGCAAGCAACTGGTTCCATACTCTTGTATCGAAACGACTCATTATAGTAATAAATAACAGTTGAATACTACAACTCATAATCAAAACTCAATTAATTCAGTAATTACAACTAATTGAATTATACATGTTTATTTCATAATAACTCTAACGAAATTTTATGTGAGAATCTCCAGATTGCCTGTTATAATTCTACAGAGCTTTCATCGTCTATCATTTAACGTTGATAAGTTTAATTAAATGGATACTTACTTTCATATTTGATGAGAACTTTACTTTGAGAAATCTCATAAATATGCATTTCGAAGTAACAACGAGTAAAAGCTCTCATACGCCTAGTTAAATTAGTAGATACTATCATTATGATCAAGATATCTTTTAGATTCGTTATTAGAAATACATAAATTACAGATTTAAAAGAATAGTTCTTTACTCATCAGGCTTTGTAAATCTCTCTCTTTCTTCCATATCCCATTATTTTACCCATTACTAGTTACTCTTCGCCAGGACACACGGTCCTGCCACCTTAGACAAGACTGCTTTCTATTAGCGATATCGCCAATCGATGGATTTACTTGTATGAAATTGACATAAAACACTGTACAAAATTAGCATAAGATGGAACTTATCCACCATTTTTTTTCTCTAACACAAGACAAGACTACGTGTATATAAAAATGAATGTCCGTCGATTGGCGATATCGCTAATAGAAAGTAATCTTGTCTAAGGGGGCTGGGTCGTCTACGTCTATATGTCGGAATATTTCATAAGTAAAGTACTCAGAAGTATTAAGTACTCAGGATTTGTAAATATGTATAAATAAATATAATGAATGATATTTAGTTGTGACACTATCGAAACCTTTCCTCAGTTCAATACGTTTCCACTCTAATCCTATTTTTATCTAGAAATTTAGATGGACTGATTTATAGGGATTCCTATTTTCCCGTGTGAAAAATCATCGGGTTCCCCAGATATCGAGCCGAGGTCAAACCCCTGACCGCCTCTTTATCTTAGCTTCCATCAGCGCCTTTTCTACGGGACCTTCCTAAGAATTTATTTCAATATACCAAAATGTATTATTTTGACCCTCGACTTTATGTTTTTATAAAGAAAAGTGCCACTTTGAGTAAGACCAAGGAGAAAACGCGGAGCAAATAAACGTAGAAACGTAATATTACTACTTCAATTTTCTAACTAGGTAAGTGCTAAGCCTGTTTTTATTTTAACTTTACGAGTATCTGTTGTTTTAAATTAGAAGTAACAAATTGAAATTTGTGTTGTGAAGTTTGAAGCAGGATAAAGACATAACAAGAGAATTTATAAGGGAAAGTTTAATTACTTTTATCTGGCTTTGAGGAAGGTGAAGATATTAGCATACTTATAACAATAACATTATTAGAATAGATTTCCATAAAGTTATTGTTTAATCACTTAGACGTATTGGCCATCCATATCTCAATAACCTAAGTTAATTTTATTTCCTGACTTTTGGTCAATTTGGGCATTTTAGAGTGACAGGTTGCAAAAAGCCTTTGGGGTCTAAGATCGTAATTTAGAACAATGAAATAACCGTCAAATGCCTATTTAAAAAAAGTTGCTTGTAAAGTCGGTTTACGGCCGATAATTTTACTTGATAACGTCATAAGAAAACATTGATGGTAACCATAGCAACGATAATACGTATCTTGTCAATAACGCTCACGTTCCCGTAACGTGAGCGTGACGTCAAACTTTTTTGTAAGTGCAGTACGGTGTTCATCGATTGATAAGACGTTATCTCGTCAATAAACAGTGGTTTGTCTGGTAGAACTTCATTTCATAAATGCAAGTAAGAAATCAAAAATATTTCGATGGAAGCATCTATCATTAAACTGAAGATTTATATCAGAAATCAACAGGAAATAGAGCAGAAAACAAAACTGTGCAATGATGCGTAGCTCCGTAACATTTGTAGCCAATTTATCGTCCATTTCAACAAGGACATATTTTATTGTTTGGCTTTAAAGCCCTGTACAAACCGTCAAGACTAGTCGCGAAAAAACACTAGTATTTTGCAAACGACGAACGTCAATGCGTTGTCTTGATGCAGTATGTCTAGAACCTTAAATTATCCAACCGCATAAGCGCATAATTAAGCGATACTTATCACCTCATTCAAAATAATGTAGTTACGATTATGTGCCTACCTTCGATAACTTATGCAAACCAAGATAAATAGAGCTAAGAGTTGCGTTTTACTATCACCTCAATGAAAGTGGTGACGCGTCCTAAAAACGGTCAATACAAATGCAAACGCGCACTTCCACCGACACAGTCCATTTGTCCAGCCGCATAACTGTGAAAACATCCTAATAAAAATGCTCTTGTCGAAATTACAAGGGAATAGAAAGAGACACGTAGGCGTTTACGGTGTTTGATACCCCTGATATCCTTGCTATCTAAAAGCGTCTGCAGACTACAAAACTTTCGGAAATTTTAAGGCAATCATCGTCACTAATTCTTTATCAGGTTTAGGCTTACAGCTAAGCGAAGCTCGCTGATCGGTTACGGTCGTGCGGATCGCGGTCATTACTTCGTTATTTATCATTACTTAGGTCATTAATTAGTAGTGTGGCAAAAATGTATTTTCGTGAGCCCCTCCGTGCTTCGGAAGGCATGTTAAGCCGTTGGTCCCGGTTGCTGCCTCAAGCAGTCGTTAGGTCAAATTAGAGGCCTTAAGGCGATCTGAAACCTCTAACAATAGGTGAGCCAAACCACTATACGAGAAGAAGACTTGTATACCAAACCATCGGCCGACGAAAAGTCAGTAGTCTACGAAAGCTCTTAAAAAGCGTTTGTTTTTCCACTTGGAAGTACGGTGTCGTTAGAATTGCTAATCAGGGGACCTAATCCGCCCGCAACCAGGACGATGAAGAAGGAACATTTATGGATTTGCTTGAATCAATAACAGGATTTGTGACAATACAGGTTCCACAAAGTGAACAATATTTTTTGGGATATGTAATTTAATATTTGCGTTGATACCACGGATTTTTTCGAAATCCTTGCTACACATTACGCAAGTTAAGGAGTCCACAGCGAAAATTCAAAACCTAGTTTTTTCATTTGAAGGTACCAATCATAAAATAAATTGAACGGAAAATAAATTACCAGAAACAGCCACAGAGTTTGTCTTGGTAAATTATTATTTAACTACTTATAAGGTACCTGCAGACCACCAAAATGTTTTTTAAAAATGTTGATATTCTTGACAAAATAACAAGAAAACCACCGGGTTGGGAGACCAGCTGCCCGGTAGACCGACGACATTGTAGCGGTCGTGGGTAGTCGGTCGATGGAGGCGGCTCAGGACCGCTGCTTGTGGTGTCGTTTTGGGGGAGGCCTATGTCCAGCAGTGGACGTGTACGGGCTGATTTGATGATGATGATGAACATTTTTCACGAAATATTTAGTATTTAATTGAGGTGGCAGATAGCCCTTATTACACGCAGGTACTTTTTAAAGTGTATTTTTATTATGTAGTAAATATATATAAAGTTACAGCTCCTACTTAAATGACACTGATTGTGATAATGATAGCGACAGAGACAGCTCAAACTAAGTCGTAAATGTAACGAAACAAAATAAGTAAGCAGTAAAGATTATCTAGAAACTACTTCGTTTTAACAACCCGTTTTCTATCCATTCTAGTTTCTATTGTAAATCACTTTTATTCCTTTTCGAATAGTACATTCTAATGTTACTATGGATCTCAACAAACCAGCACGATCAGTTGCACAATCCATGCGATCGTGTGTCAATTAACACTATTGATAATGTTCTAAAAACAAATACGTAGTGTTTTGTTTATAGCGTAGGCGGTAATCAGACCAGCCCCCTTAGACAAGTTTGCTTTCTATTAGCGATATCGCCAATCGACAGACTAGTTTTTCAATTTTTTTGTATGAAATTGACACAAGCCAACGAAAAATCACGTCGTCTTGCGTTGGAGAAAAAAAATGGTGGATAAGTTCCATCTTATCATCATGTTTTATGTCAATTTCATACAGTTAAATCTATCCAATCTTGTCTAAGGGGGCAGAGCTTTAAAACAACACAACAGAAACTAAAAGTTATTCCCCCTCATTCCAAAACGAGGTTTAAGAATGTCAGAGATGTGGATTTAAACCTTAGATTTAGACACAGATTTACTCGTGAACTATAGTCTAAATACTATCGCTATATAATCTATAGGGATAGTGTTTAGACTATAGTTCTCTATATAATCTAAAGGGATAGTGTTTAGACTATAGTTCCTTATATAATCTATGGGGATAGTGTTTAGACTATAGTTTACGAGTAAATCTGTGTCTAAAGCTAATGTTTAAATCCACATCTGGGACTATTCTCAAACCTCGTTTTGGAATAAGGGGGATTAAGTATAAAACAGCATTCTTGTAAATCTTAAATTACTTATGATGGCGTAAAACGCTTCTGGAGACTCAAGTTTTTGTGATGAATTTGAGAGTTGAGACCCTTGAAACGCAAGTTCATTACTTACACCAGAAGGGGAGAATTTTTTATTAGGTGCGTACATAATCCTCAGTTATTTATTGCGTGCGTCAAATTATTAGGACCTCGCCCGCGGTTGAGCATAAAAACTCTCGAGTAAAAAAGACGATACAAACTAAGCGACAAAAAAGGCATAAATAACAAAACGCCAGTCTAGTAAAGACGTTAGCTAGATAAGGGAATATCGACAAAAAACATGCACCGAAAGGCGAAAGCAGGACAGAAGTGACTACTCT
Source organism: Idaea straminata (assembly GCA_951213275.1). Lineage (NCBI taxonomy): Eukaryota > Metazoa > Arthropoda > Insecta > Lepidoptera > Geometridae > Idaea > Idaea straminata. Next base: position 5,651,754 of record OX577862.1, read on the forward strand.
AAAAAGTATTAGAACATAAATAACATTGAAGTGTTTCATTCAGACGTTGATAAGGCTTCTAAGGCCCTTCGGTTGGGAACTTTATGAACTTGCTAAAGTGGGTAAGTACTGAGGTTTTGGTGGGATACGTCAAAGTTATCTGATATAGGTCAGTGGTGAAGCGTACGACGTTCACAAAGGTCAAAATCACTTGCAGTCTAGTAAAGTTGGACTATTAGTTTGTGATAGATAAGGGAAAAGTTAGAAAGTAGTCCGCTAAAGAACTACATAATTAGAAAGTAAATCGACATTTTATACGATCATATTTCTTTTTAGAGCTCCTCCACGTAATTTCCTTATTTAAAAAGCACAGTTTTCGCAGTTCTCGGCATTTTCTAGACTATATGGAGCTGAAGAACAAAAAGTTTCGATATATTTTTCTTGGTCAAATGGATTTACTTTTATTTTTATAAGCACTCCTTACGCAACGAAAAACCATTTACGTGAGTCAGCCTTTTAGAGTACCAGTCGGATATTTTAGAAAAAATACGAGTAGGAACCTAGAGTTCGAAAGAAAATTGAATTTTGCTGTGTTTAGTTTATTAGTAAGAAAGGAAGTCATTCATTGTAAGATTACACGAGATTAAATTTTGGAGTGTTTTTAAAAGTGGCAAGTTGATCTTGAAAACTTTGAATAAGGGTAACCAATAGAACGCAAATTGAATTTAATTCTATCTTCCAAATCCTTGGATCTTGATGTTTTCAATCAGAAGAAATAACCTTAAGATGTCTCTGAATCGTGTGGCGGTGTTAGTTGCCAAACTTCACCTAAACGGCTGGACCGATTTGTGTGAAATGTTATGTGTATATTCGTTAGGTCTGAGAATCGAACAACATCAATTATTTATTTGTAAATGGCGAAACAACTTTTTCCGGGACAGCTGGTTTCTATATAAAAATATAAACTTAGCTGCTGCGTTAATTACCCCCTCATTCCAAAACACTATCCCTATATAATCTTTATGGATAGTGTTAAGACTATAGTTCCCTTTATAATCTATAGGAATAGTTTTTAGACTATAGTTCGCGAGTAAATCTGTATCTAAACCTAAGGTTTAGCTTAAGCTAAAAACAAGAAAAAGCAGAACCTTTATTTGTCTGTAAGTTTTTAAACACTTATCAAATACGTCAACCCCTTCAAACACATCTCAAAATTCAATTTAACCATGAAAAGAATGTAATTCCACAAAAATGTTACGTTTCAGAAAAAATCTTACATTGTCATGTATTCGTGTTTACCTACAAACGAAGGGGCGGTAATTGTTAGCAAAACGTTCAAGTAAATTATACATGGTAAGAAGTATGGTACAGTCATAACAGTGGAATTATTTCTGTACAAATCGCGGGGATTTGTTGCAGGTAAATCTACTGGATAAGACTAGTTTATTTTGCTACATTTCTTACGACTACGGCTAAAATTATACTGCTAGCATTCAGCATGAATGTTGTCTGTAAAATTCTTTGTTCTGAATGACTGACTGACGGATCAACGCACAGCCTAAACCGCTGATCGTAAAGACCTGAAACTTGGAGGGTGTGTTCTTTGTGTGACGTAGGCATCAGATAAGAAAGGATTTTCCGAAATTCTACCCCTAAGGGAGTGAATAAGGGGGGCAAAGTTTGTATGGGACAACATGATTATTTGGTTCGGTCTATTTAAAATGTTCGACTTCTACGCGGTCGAAGTCGCAGGCAAAAGCTAGTCTATACATATAAAATTCTTTGTCCTGACTGACTGACTGACTGACGGATCAACGCACAGCCTAAACCGCTGATCGTAAAGACCTGAAACTTGGAGGGTGTGTTCTTTGTATGACGTACGCATCCAATAAGAAAGGATTTTCCGATTTTATATCCCTTAGGGGGTGAAAAAGGACAACGTGATTCCTTGGTCCAATCTAATTCAAATTTTGCATAAACATTCTTTCGACTTCTACGCGGACGAAGTCGCGGGCAAAAGATATTATGATTTAAAGTCATCGTACCTATTAAAATTAGTGACTCAATTATCTGAGCGGATATGCTTTTTCAGTTAAGGCCGTTAATCCGTTAGAACCACGCTGAAGTCAAAATCAATGATTTCCGACGGGCAATAAAACAATAATTTGTTTAATTTGTGGTGAAGACATTGACTTCAGATTTTAATAATTTAATAATTTTAATGCACGACAAATCATCACTGTTGACGCGTGAGACAGGCAGCACTTCTCGAGTGTTCTTCTGGATGGCAGACTGTTCCCTACAATGGAGTCTATTAATAGACTATCTTTCCATTTGTCAACAAAAAAAACATGTCCCCAGCACCTTTTAAGATTTCCAAGAAATCTTCTGTAAATCGAGTTTGATCGAATTATTTCAGGACAGTATTTTTCTTGTTATTTATTGAAAAGCTGTAAAATTGAGATAAAGAAAATGGCAACGAATCTGTACTCCTTGCTATTTTTGTTTTAGGATTGTTCTTTTACATTTGGATGCATTATATGCACTGGCTAAACCTATCCTAGGACCGAACTGCTTGGAAAGCTTTTGCTCAGCAATGGAACACTGTAATCGGCTAATCAAAACAGCAAAAAGAGCGAAAGTTGAATTTGTTGGCAAGGATTATGTTAATTCTCTCCACAGCTTACCCTGTATGTCTTCATGATATTGCAGTAGTAATGTGCAAACTGCATAATGTATCATAAAAATAATAAGCGAAATGAATTTTTGCAAGTGAACCGCAAACTATTCCGGAGCCGCATCCAGAGAACAGTGCAGCTCAAGGCAGAGTATTTCCGTTTACAGCACGGTAGCATTTGTAACCCGCACACTACATATTGTATGTGGTTGAATAATAGGCCACAACACACTTGGGGATAAATTTCATTATGCCTTTATGTTTGAGAGCGAGAAATTCTTTTGTCCCTGTTGTTTAACTCAGATTTTTTTATTTCATTTAAATTCGAGACGGAAAGCCGAGGCTGCTTTGTACGGTTGTTTTATTTTTACGATTCCAAGGCCGTTTCCTTTTTACGGACCACTTTTAGGACGTTTGATGGTTTACGCTCTTTTCTTTTCGCTATTGACAGCGGTGCCTTATCGGGTTTAACTTACTATAAAGCGTAATTCAATAACGCACGCTAAACTTTCCCGTATTTTAATGAAGACGTTGGGATCCCAATTAAAAGTTAAACAGTGTGCAAACCGATATGTTCAATCACGCAACCCAAACGAGATGTCGCGAAGATACGCACACTAAAGTGCAGATATTTCAATTCCTGACTGACTGAATGATTGAATCAACGCTATCTAAAACCAATAATCGAATCAGGCTAAAATGTAGCATACACGACCCAGTTGGCACAATGGTCACCATGCCGGACTACCAAACACAAGGTTGCGGGTTCGATTCCCGCCTCAGACATGTATTTATGCTTAGATATTTTTCTGTGTCTGGTTGTTTCTATGTATTATGAGTATATATTTACAAAAGAAAAGTATATAAGTAGTATATCCGTTGTCTAGCACCCATAACACAAGTCTAGTTACTTAGCTTGGGGCTACATGGCGATGTGTGGAATGTACTGAAACATTTATTCATTAATTATTTATTTATTAAACAGATAGCTATTCTAGAGTAGGCATCCGCTAAGGCAAAAATAATTTTAGAAAATTCATACCCTAAAAATCTATTCTGTTATAGTTATACTTAATAGATGCCTATCTATACTTAAATTTAAAGCTGAAGAGTTTGTTTGTTTGAACGCGCTAATCTCAGGAACTACCTACTAGTTCGAATTGAAAAAAATTGGAAAAAAAATTAAAAAAGAACTGATTCAGCTTTAATGGTAGGTTGTGAATTTACTCAAGCAGGTTACCAAACATAACCTGTAACAGGTGATAATATAAAGTATTTACATAAATATGACTTTAAAATATCAGCTTATATTAGAACAATTTACAACTTATCATAAATATAATATTGTTCTTAAATCTCAAAAAAAGTATAGGTAATGAATCGTGCTATATGCATTAATTATAATTATTATAGATCCAAAAATTTCCGGTAACTAATTACGGTATAAGCGGAACTTAAGAGTATGATATCCTATTTTTTGTTGTCTATTCTATAGTTTGATTCAATGTGAACAGAATGCAAGTCACTGGCAACATTAGTCATTTTAGGCATTGTCATGTTTCCGTAAACCACTTACGTACGTTTATAGAAAGTTTATATCGTAACAAACAAGCTGTTTAAACTCAATCACGCCCTCTCTATTGTTAGAAAACTATAGCACATTTAGTACAATTTAACAATAAATTGTTAAATTGTACTAAACTTTATTATCTGTTTAGAAACTTTAGCTTTAAATTTTGAGCTTTGGTTTTGTATAAAGCTGAAAGAGTAGTCGCCATGAAAAATTGATTATTTAATAGAACATTTATATACTACTAGTTGTGCCCCGCGGCTTCACCCGCGTAAGTCCCGATCCCGTAGGAATTGACTCTAGAAAACGGTTGTATGGGAAATAGAAAAGGGCTGTTTTTAGGGTTTTTATTAAATTATTCGATTTATTCTCGCCTTTTAAACCTTCCCTAGACCTCCACGAACATTTCAAGACTAAGATAAGATAAATCCGTTCAGCCGTTCTCGAGTTTTAGTGAGACTAACGAACAGAAATTCATTTTTATATATATAGATTAGTAGCTAAGTTGGAGCGGTGTTAACTTTGTGGTAGATGCCTCGACTTTCATTCTGAAGGTCGTAAGTTTGAATCCCGGCCGGCCGTGCATCAATGGAAAAATTATGTGTGCTAATTGACATTGCTCTTACGGTGAAGGAAAACATCAGGATGAAACCCGCGGTTTTGTTGGCCCCAGAAGTATTGACAAATGCTCTCTTCTGGACATGGTTGAATAAGCTGAGAGGGTAGTAGGTGCTAGGCAAGACTATTCCATCCTCACAAAAAAAGGACCCAATTAAAAAGGGTCTAATTGCGGAAAACAGCCCGTATACAAGTAGTAGCTGAGTTCTTTGCCGACATTTTATGAAATTTCCTTGTCGTATCAAAGCTTTTTCTCCCTGGATAATAACATAGAGCAAATATATTTGCAGCATAAAACTTATAACTGCCATGACCATATTGACCATGCCCCTATGTCTTGGTCTTTTTTGTTTTGTTTTTAAATCTGTATTTCTATGATAATTAGAAAATGTAAAAAACCAAAAAATATTTGTGCTAGTGTCATTATCCAGAGAGAAAACAGTCGACTACATTTGTATGACGATAGCGGCGCGGCGGACCTTCAGACTATTTTTTAAATAAATAGTAGTCATAAATCGCGTTAAATTTCTATAACAATAACTGAAGTATAAAGTTTCAGATTTAATAATAAAGTCGACAAGCAACAATAGCAATAGCGATAATCTTGATCAGCTTATTTTAAACTTACTGGAAACTTAATTTCGACAGTTAAGGTGTTTTATTTCTTAGAACAATGTTTGTTTTTTTAATTGGCACGCTTAGAAGTAATACGAGCACTTTTACAGTACAATTTTGACAGTTAATTTGAATAAAGTGGGCATACACGCCTACTAAGCGGCGCGTGAAAAACTTACTTAGTTTCTCGTTCAATTTGTTGATTAAAAAAAACTACTGGTTGCCTGTAAAGTCGGTCTACGTACGATAATTTTACGTGACAACGTCATAAGAAAACATTGATAGTAACCATGGCAACAATAATACTTGTTGCTATTGATATGGCTATGGCGGTGACGTCACACTTTTTTGTGAATGCCGGTGTTCATCAATTTATAAGACAATGCAAGTTGGAAATTATTTTCTTATAATATTTTTGTTATAATATTTTAAAAAGTGTCTTCAGAATTTACTATTTACATTGGCATAAAATTGATCCAAAAGCCTTATTTTTTGACGTGATGACGTCTTATAAATCGATAAAAACAGACATTCACAAAAAATGTGACGTCACCGCCATAGCTATAGCAATAACAACGTGTATTATCGTTGCTATGGTTACCATCAATGTTTTCTTATTATGACGTTGTCACGTAAAATTATAACAAGAATATTATAAGTGTACACAGTCAGTGTTTACCGAAGATGGAAACATTTCTAAAGTAAGCTGTTTTCTCAACACCCCAATAGGAGCTTACGTTTAAAATTCTGATGAAGTTCATAACGGAATTAGAGTTGAATTAACTAACTTTTCTCATCCATCCGTTTACGACACTCGTCGAAAAATTATATCTTATCCGACGTTAACCGTCGCAGATTGTAGACTGTTTTTTTTTATCTTATCGGCCCATCGGCCGATATATCATCATATGGTATCAGATTAACGATTGGCTTAATTTGTCAACTTCTTCATGGCACAAGTTCAAGTTCAGGTCAGACATCAAGTCATCCAACGTGCAGACAAAGGAACTTAAGGTGAGTTAACGTTTGAGTGGAGAGAGCGCTGGTACCCTTTCACCTTAAGTTCCTTTGTCCCGGTACCCTTTCCTCTTAAGGAACAGATGCGTAGGTGCCAAAGTCGCACTGAAACTAGCATGAATTAATCATGATTTGTAAACTGTTTTCAAACTATCGGTCGCCAGACAGTCAGCAGTCTGCAAAGGCTCAAACTAAGTCGATGAAATGTCCTCTTCTAATTCTAAATTAATTATGGCTCAAATCGTTCGTTGCGGGTTGTCTGTGTCTGGGATGTCGACGAAATAATTTATTATTGTTGCTCTTCGTCAAAATAACTAAGAATTGAGATGTAGATTCTGGGAGTGACGTAAATTAGAGAGAGGTCTGGATGAAACGAACGCAGCGAAACTCAAGACTAGTGCGTAATCGTTAAATCTGTATTGTTTATTTGCGAAAATGGGATAAGTAGAAAATGTGCCAAGAAAATGGAATAATCACTTTAATTAAATAAGAGCAAATGAATTCTTCCCATAAAGAAAATCTCACATAACGTGAACTCAATGTTATTCCATTACTGAAATCCTTTGACCACGGTCTAACTGGTGATATCATGTTTTAAACAAACTCTCTCATCCATACTCTACCAAACATTCTTCCGCGCAATTTTCCTTTGCAATTCGTTGACATACTGAAATATGATTTCACCCTAAGGTCTTAAATAGTGGGACTGTGGGACGCAGGCCGTCGGTTGTTATTCTATGCCATCCTCGTCCGGCCCGTAAAATACAATGATTATAATATACTAGCTTTTGCCCGCGACTTCATCCGCTTAGAAGGCGAAAATGTTTCTAATAGGATTGGAACAAGGAATCACGTTGTCCCATACAAACTTTGCCCCCCTTCTTCACCCCCTAAGAGGTAGTATTTCACAAAATCCTTTCTTAACGGATGCCTACTTCATACAAAGAACATACCCTCCATGTTTCAGGTCTCTACTATCAGCGGTTTAGGCTGTGCGTTGATCCGTCAGTCAGTCAGGACAAAGCATTTTATATGTATGTCCAGGTCACGACTTCTGCGATAACTTGCTTGAGTAATATTAGGGTCCTTTTGACGACTTTTTTGTCTGGCACCTTTTCTAAGTCAAAATTCTAACTTACTTTATAGCAGGAAAACCAGCAGCAATGTTATCTGGCAGGCAGTCGTAAAACAGCTAAAACTTTTACCAGTCTGGCGAATGAGTCATACCTCTACTGCAGATTCCAAGTAAAAAATGGTGGAAACTCAAAAATTGCAGGTTTGACAAGAGATGCGTGTCAACGATTAAATCCTCAAATTCGAGAAGCATATATAGCTATTCTGGAAGGATGGGTTCCGTTAATATTTTAGTTATTCACTGATACTCAGCAACAGGTAGTGCCGTGGATTACAGTGATCATCTAACGCGTATTTAATAATGTATTCTTAGTTATCTACGTTCAACAGAAACCAATATCAGTAATGGTATTATTAGTTTTGGAGGAAGCGTAAAACTGCACGAAATTAATGGTAGCTCGTGATCTGTGCAAAGAACTTCTGTTATGATCTGGATGAAGAAGATGGCCCAGAATCGGAACGAATGGCAACAACAAATGAAAATATCAACTTAAACTAAAGTCTGTTCGTTTGAGAGTAATGGATGAGGATGATGCAATAAAGCAGCATTTAATAAAAAATAAATATTGCAAGACATTCCACACATCGCCATCTAGCCCCAAGCTAAGTAACTAGAATTGCGTTATGGACAACGGATATACTACTTATTTACTTTTCTTTTGTAAATATATACTTATAATACATAAAAATAACCAGACCACAGACAAATATCTAAGCATAAATATTTATCTGAGGCGGGACCCTGTGTTTGGCAGTCTGGCATGGCGACCATTGTACCAACTGGGTTGCCAATTTAACGATGATAAACATGTATATTACTTGTATTTCGGCATAAATATTTCACAAATTCACCTACATTTAGGCACAGCGAAATACTAAAACCAAATAGACACCACCGTTGTAAAATTTCAACATCTTCCAGATTTAATTAGAGCCCAATTTCACGCCATCGTTTTCTCACGTTCAAGGAATAAGGTTTTAATTACTCCAACACCCTTTGATGCTCGAATGAGATTCACCAATTTCAACCATTAATACGAAGTGTCTCGACTAAATTAATTTCTTAAGGGACAATAATTCCCTAAAAGTTAATGAACGTTTAATCAGAGGGCTAACCAAGCGAAAATAACCACCACTATAAAACATTTACAAGTTTCAAATTCCCTCGTTTATTCTTTTGTTAGTTTCGATTTTGTAGCAAGCTTTCGTCTATTCAGTAGAATTTGATTCTTAACCACTCTTAACGAGGGGAAGGAATGGAGTTTTTGAATACAGCTAAGGTTTCGCCCACAGTGAGCATAATACAAATGAATCTTCATTTTCTTCTTATCGTGTCAATGGTCTTTTAATTAACCCTCGACGCAAAAACGACGGGGTGTTATAAGTTTGACGTGTCTGTGTGTGTCTGTGGCATCGTAGCTCCCTAACGGATGAAAGTCAGGATTAAAACCGAATGTAAGTAGATATGCTCAAGTGGGTATCAAATGAAAGGGCATGATTTGTAAATTACAAATAGCTATGTTTGATAGAAATCGGTTCAGCCGTTTGAAAGTTATGGGGGATATATTGAACCTGACTTTTGTCAGGATTAGCCCGTGGGATCAACAACCGAATGTAAGCAGATATGCCCGAGTGGGGTATCAAGTTAATTTGCGTGTTTTTTTTAATATAAATTTCCCAGGCCAGGAACTAGTCACATTTAAGGTAGCGTCTGTGGCTCCTATCAGGTCTCCACTTGTGCGGAGGAGGTAGGGGCCGATGGACAGGAAGACATATTTGCCATGTGCTGCTTTGGAGCACCGCAGTAGCACAAACAGACGAATCTGAATTGTCATACGCAATTGAGATATTCAGCAATTTCTCAAAGAGTAAGTACGATTATTTAAAAAATGTAAAAATATTTTCTTACTCGAGACATTATTTTCGATCGTAAAAATACTCTTCAAAAATAATTTTACAAGCAAAGTAGGGCATCAAACCAGAAGTTTCTTGATGTACCTACATTCGTAGTTGCGTACAGCTATAATTTTTACGTTTCATATTTAGGGTTCCGCACCCGCTATTTCCGGCCCCATGTGTATTAATTTATAGTATAAACCACATATTACTATTTATGTGACCGTAAGCTATTTTAACAAACTTATTTTCGACGACCCAGCTGGCACAATGGTCAAGACTGCCAAACAAGGGTTGCGGGTTCGATTCCCGCCTCAGACAAGTATTTATGCTTAGATATTTGTCTGGGGTCTGATTGTTTCTATGTATTATAAGTATATATTTACAAAAGAAAAAGTATATAAGTAGTATATACGTTGTCTAGCACCCATAACACAAGTCTAGTCACTTAGCTTGGGGCGAGATGGCGAGGTGTGGAATGTCCTGTAATATTTATTATTATTATATACGTTACTACGTCTAAAGAGAAAAGTTATGTGAAGTTTTAGAGTCGTTATGCTTATAGTTTTAGATTTTTCTTGATGAGTCTTTGTCTCATATATTATGATAGTGCGTACTACATTTAATGCAGATTTTGATGTTTAAATATATGTTTAAATATTAAGAGCGGTATTGGCTTCGTGGTAGATACCTCGACTTTCATACTGAAGGTCGTGAGTTCGAATCCCGGCCGTCCGTGCACCAACGCATTTTTCTTGAGAAAATTTACGTGCGTTATTGACATTGCTCTTACTGTGAAGGAAAACATCGTGATGAAACCCGCGGCTTAATTGGCTCCAGAAGTATTGACAAGTTCTCTTCTCTGGACATGGTCGACTAAGCTAAGAGGATAGTAGGTGCTGGGCAAGCCTACTCCATCCTCACGCAAAAAGGACCCAATTAAAAGGGTCTAATTGCGGAAAATAGCCCGAATACAAGTACATTGGTTTAAAATTCAAATATAGCTATATATATGAATTCCTGCTTTACTGTGCTTTAAACACAGTCGCTTTTATTAATAAACGTTGACTAGCGGTGAACCAGTTAGACAATGCGTTATCTAGTTTTCGCGAATGACATTTTGCATCAGCCAAAGCGAGAAAAAAAATAAACTTATTTACCGCTAGTCAACGTTTATTAATATGAGGGAGTCAATTTATTTAAATTACATTTAAATGATGTCGCTTTTCAGTTGATTGACAGTTATATTTCCGTTTCTTGACTGCCTTTACATCGATACTCTGTTGATTTTGTCTTTAAATAACGAGGAACTTTCGTGTTCACGCCTATCATTAATTTCCTTGTAAATATTTGAATTTATAACATGATGTAAACACACAGGGTCTGGTTGACAGTGCTGCCAACCGATTTCGGATCCAACGACCGACTATTATAATAATTAATTTGTACGGAACATGTTCTCTTAAAAGCAATTGAGATTTAAAAGTGTTAGAAATATTAATAACTAGCTGCGCCCGCGTAAGTCCCGATCTTGTGGGTATATCGGGATAAAAAGTAGCCTATGTGTGAACCAGGTCTCTAGCTATCTACATACCGAGTTTCACCGCTCGGCCAATCGGTTCAGTGGTTTTAGCGTGAAAGAGTAACAAACAAACATACATACATACAGACACAGACCACAAACTTTCACATTTATAATATTAGTAGGATTATTCGAAATAAATATAATCATTAAAAAAATATTAGAAATTTATATTACTTTTCATTACTCATACTCCGAAAGTAGGTGTAAAGGTGCCTGAAGAGCGTGTAGAAAGAAAAACTTTCAGCCCTAGGGAAAATCGCTTTCACTGACAGCTGTCATGTCAAATTATGGCTTTGCGCGGCTTGTGCCTGTGCTTGTAGCCAGTATCAGTATCATTACGCATTAGGAACTTCAATAACCTAACCTCCTTGCTTTCGGTAACACCAAAGAATAACATTTATGGCTTCACACGACTCATGCATACTGCCAGAGGTAGAATGGAGTATGGAGTCTCTCATTCACTCTCGTTATTATGAAGAATTTTATGTATTATTCGTAATGAAAAGCACAGTGTTTAACTTGGGTAAAAGACTCATTAAGTTCCTCGAACTATTAGCGCCCTCGCTAAGCTCGGGCGCCAAACTCCGTCTCGGGACTCAATGAGTGACTTTCACACCTAGGGTAACAATGTACTATTACTTACTTAATTTTGCCATTTTTACTTTCGGCCCTTGCATATTTAAGAAAAAGAAATATAAAATTACTGATTCCGCAACGAGTAACTGTCGCCCTAAAATGATGAATAGCCTACATAATATTTTTGACGTCTGGGTAAATAAAACATAGCTCATTCATATTCATTTCATTAATTAAGACTGTTTTCATATTTATAACCTCAACAACATGAAAATGGGTTTTTCTTTGAACAGCAAAGTACTTCTGAAGGATAACACCCACTGTACATTACATAAGGCTAGCTGCGCCCCGCAGTTTCACCCACGTAAGTCCCGATCCCGTGGGAATATCGGGATAAAAGCTTATGTGCTAATCCAGGTCTTCAGCTATCTAGATACCGAGTTTCATCGCAATCGGTCCAGTAGTTTTTGCGTAAAGGAGTAACAAACATACATAGGTACACTCGCGCGCACACACACAAACTTTGACATTTATAATATTAGTAGGATATCCGGGCGTTTTTCTTCCATTTAGAGATGGCCCAAAATGCTCTGAAACTACTGGGCCGATTTTGTTGAAACTTGGTATGAGGATACAGAAACATTCACATTTATAATATAAGTAGGATATCCGAGCGTTTTTCTTCCATTTAGAGATGGCCTAAAATGCTCTGAAACTACTGGGCCGATTTTGTTGAAACTTGGTATGAGGATACAGAAACATTCACATTTATAGTATTAGTAGGATATCTGAGCGTTTTTCTTCCATTTAGAGATGGCCTAAAATGCTCTGAAACTACTGGGCCGATTTTGTTGAAACTTGGTATAAGAATACAGAAACTTTGACATTTATAATATTAGTAGGATATCCGAGCGGTTTTCTTCCATTTAGAGATGGCCTAAAATGCTCTGAAACTACTGGGCCGATTTTGTTGAACTTTGGTATGAGGATACACTACTTTTTAACCCAATCTTTCCACAGGATCAGAAAGTTTTGAATAATATATAACCCATCGTCTTTCTACACCATATTGATTGCTACTAAGTTCTTTTTAATATTCATAGTAAGAATTCAAATAAAAAACCGATTATTTAAACATTTCCTGTCGTCTAGACGGATTCCAGACGTAAAGTGAAAATAATGAACGTCCGGTGAGCGTCGGGATAAGAACAGAACTGTTATTAATATTAACTACTGTTTATAAGTTGTCGAAGGTAATAATCTTGTCAATGGACGAAGGTTATCATCTTGTCTATGTCAAGGACTTAAAATACTTATTAAGATGAAAATAGACCAAGAAATCACGTTGTCCCATACAAATTTGCCCCCCTTTTTCAGCCTCTAAGGGGTAGAATTTCAGAAAATACTTTCTTATCGGATGTCTACGTCATACAAAGAACACACCCTCCAAGTTTCAGGTCTCTACGTTCACCGGTTTAGGCTGTGCGTTGATCCGTCAGTCAGTCATTCAGGACAAAGAATTTTATATGTATAGATTGGTAAGGAACTCGTTGAGTCAATGAGATCTTTTTCAAGACGGTATTTATTAAATTGACAGTCGACACTATCTAGCGTAGTTAGGTATAAAACTCTTACAAGTCTTACGAGTTTCTAAACGATTAGTGACGTCATGTCCGTCAATATAAGTCAAACTTGCTGATGGCATTGCCGATCCCCACCCCCCCATTAAAGCAAGCGCTTAGTTATACACGGGTTCACTCGTTTGGGGATTCGCTGCTTGGTCGTCGGTCGGTAAGGTGTTTGGGTTCGACGCTGCATACAGTAAAACTATTCCTATTATGTCATAGGGTTATTTTGTATTCTATAAAAGAGGTGAAATGTTGTTCACTTGACCATCCACATCAGTGGTTTATGTTGAAACCGTTTTATCCTGTCAGCCGTTATTTGTGTTCAAAACCTTCATACTTAAATAGGATTTAGTAGGTGTAGTTTATATTCCTAAAAGGCCTATACTCCTGATTTACAATAATGTTCGTACCTTGGTACCTAATACATAATCCTACCTTTTGGCGTTTCCGTAGTCGGTTAATTAAAATTAAAACTTAAATGTCATTTCAAGAAGATGTGGGTGAACGACGAACGACGACAGGAAATTTGAAAAAAAAAAAAAAAAAAACTTTGTTTTATAGGTTTAAATAAAAGTTAATAAGGTTTCTTGACGTGATACAATCCGAAATACTGAAATCCGTAGAAGAACCAAACTCACCGACATAGCTCTCAGGATTATTAAGCTGAAGTGGAAATAGGCTCATATAGCTCGCAGAACTGACAACAACTGGAGTAAAGGTTCTCGAGTGGCGGCCGCAATGCAACGCGAAACGGAGTGTTGGGAGACTAGCTGCCCGGTGGACCGACGACATTGTAGCGGTTGTGAGTAGTCGATGGATGGAGGCAGCTCAGGACCGCTGTTTGTGGCGTCTTTTGGGGGAGGCCTATGTCCAGCAGTGGACGTGCATGGGCTGATATGATGATGATGTAGATATAAGTTCATTTATTGCATTATGGTATCTTTAAGGCTGCTTATGCTGCCAAACGCAACACGCCTAAAAATACCCGTCGCCTACAACTAACATTGTTGATTGTAACAAGAATGTATTGTTTTCTCAAAAGTGCTGAGATGGAATTGTAAGTGAGATCTTTACCGATATTTTGGGGTAAATTGAGACGAAAATTCCTTGTCATTTCAAAGCTAGACTAGTGTTAATTCTTAAGTTTAGGATAGCTTCAAAACTATAAGGAATTTTTGACTCAAAGTCATACCAAAATGTCGGTAAATATCTCACCTTTTATTGCTTCGTATAATTTGTATTCTTGTACTTATTTATTTATCTAAACAATACATTATTTTTACTGACACGATTTGAAATGAGTAAATTTTTCATTTAATTTTGCATTTTCAATCATAAGGTTAGATTATTTTGCCGTCGAAACTATTTCAATAAAACTTTTAATAGCTACTTTAATATTAATATCCGTGTAATCGCCATGGAATCCAGGAAGAGTCCGCTTTCTCTGGTGTCGAATTCTTAATTTTGTCTTCAGAGTAAAAAAAAAGGTGGTGATACTTGGACGAACAGATAGACGGACAAGATAGTGACATTTCTTCCTTTCCCTTTTTTACCTTTTGGGGTACGGAACCCCAAAAATTAGCTTGACATGGAAACAGATGGAATAATAAGGGTAATTTCGTTTTTACCATTTACCTACGAACCCTAAAAATGAAATTACGGCAGCAAAAAAAACACCGTAAGAACCAGAGTTTGTAAAGCAAACAAAACGTTTACTTTCCTTTTTACGATCACAAATTAATATTGATTTATTGACCCATCGAACAATCATTTTGACTGAACAAACAATAGGTTACTGTATGCTAGTGAAAATGCCCTCAATTTTATCGAACACTAATAGGTAAAAGGCAATACGTGAAATAACCTGCTTTTGTTTATTTAGTAATCATTACTGAAATTATTTTTTAAGGTGCCTTTTTTGTTGGATTTTTTTATTCGAACGAAGTTCCTTATGGCGCGTTGCGAAAGGGGGCTAGACGGAAAAAATTAAGACCAAAAGTTGTAACGACACTTTTTGATTTTATAACAATTCCTTTAATAGTTAATCGAACGAAACTTCGTTCCATCGGTATGTCCCTTGACACCTCTCAAGTTTTTGGTTTTAATTTATCGAATTTCTTGAAGAGCTATTCGAAAATATTTTTGTAGGAATAATTGGACGGTAAAGCCAATAATTACAGTTTCTTAGAATTGTACTTACTTATGGGAAATACATTCTGAGAATATTGTTCTCAAATAATATAGACGAAAATATGGAAAAGATTTATGTACGAGACCAAAATGAATAGAATCTTAGGGTAGGTACTTACTTATGTATAAGTCATCATCATCATCATCATGTCAGCCCATGCACGTCCACTGCTGGACATAGGCCTCCCCCATACGACGCCACAAACAGCGGTCCTGAGCCGCCTCCATCCACCGACTACCCACGACCGCTACAATGTCGTCGGTCCACCGGGCAGCTGGTCTCCCAACACTCCGTTGTGTATAAGTAGTTATGTATATTTATATATGTTTTGTTTTAGCGAAGGGGATTTAATACGAAAGGGGGTTGTTCTAGACGTCTAGGTGAACAACTTTTGTTCTACGAATTTTGGAAAATCGTTTTTTTTTTTCGATAATACTAAGGGAATTTTTACTTGAAAATCAGCTGTTTTATACAAAAACTTCGAACGAAATGTTAAAATTTCCAAAAGTCGTAGAACAAAAGTTGTTCGCCTAGACGTCTAGAACAACCTCCTTTCGTATTAAAACCCCTTCGCTGAAACACATTGTTTATGTATGTATATTATAAATCGTAGAATTGTAAAACCAGAGAAAAAAAATTGTACAAAAATCAAAAATAGAAAGTTAGAAATCGATACACAAAAATAATTATAATACACATTACGTAACAATACCACCATAACTAAAAATTTAAATCCAAGAAAACTATAATAATTTTAGACATTAAAAAATTATGTCCGTGTTATCGCGTATGACCGTGACAGCATGCGGGTTCGGCTCCATTGTACCACGATTTTATTTAAGCACAGACAACAGATTTTATAATCGATCGATAATTCGCGACCACTGTCCGAATTTACTACTCCAAATTGTAAACAAAAATTTTACGTGATAACTTCATAAGAACTCTTTTGTATAGTTGACATTACCATTTTGCATACTTTAATACGTCGCTATGTTTTTAGTAACGGTAACGTGACATGATGTCACATTTTTTTGTGAGTGCAGGTGTCATCGATTTATAGGAAGTTATCACGTCAAAACTGGGATAACATTAGAACTATTTTGTATAGTTGACATTACCATTTTGCATACTTTAATACGTCGCTATGTTTTTAGTAACGGTAACGTGACATGATGTCACATTTTTTTGTGAGTGCAGGTGTCATCGATTTATAGGAAGTTATCACGTCAAAACTGGGATAACATTAGAACTATTTTGTATAGTTGACATTACCATTTTGCATACTTTAATACGTCGCTATGTTTTTAGTAACGGTAACGTGACATCATGTCACATTTTTTTGTGAGTGCAGGTGTCATCGATTTATAGGAAGTAATCGCGTCAAAACTGGGATACTAAAATATAATGTACGATCAAATCGGCCAACAGAAAGTCCATAGTCTGTGGACTCTATAGAGGTCCTTATACCACGATTTTATTTAACAACAATGGACTAACATTTCGCTTTTGTGTTTGAATAAAGAACAGTTTTTTATTTCATTGTTAAATTATTTATTGTGGCCAGTTTAGGACATTTTGCGTTGTAAGCGCAGAGATTGTGACAAATATGATTTAAGTTTTGTTCTAGTGTATTTTACTTTTCTTTTGTAGAATAAAATTGCACATTCTCTGTGGAAAATAGTTTTTGTACCTTTATTTTTATGTTTGAATAACGTTACTATTCCCTCCGGCCACATTGGCAACTGAGATTTACAACCAGTTGCCAAGAAAGAACTAACATTATTGCTACTCAACCTGTTGCCAAAGACAATTGATTTTTATTATCTGTTTTTAATTCATAGTGTTTTTAGGTTACACGATAAGATTAATAACAAATTCTGAATTTATTCAACAAAAACAATTAATAATAACCATGTTTTCATAGGCAGCAGCAGACTTCATCTTTTAAATTATTGTATTTGAACAGAAGAAAGATAAGGCGAACGCACACTTCAGACGTTTTGATTAGCTACAAAAGTCATTTGTATTTTAACCGACTTAAAAAATGGAGGAGGTTCTCAATTCGGTTGTATGTTTTTTTTAAATGTTTTTATTGAATAGTTGTCGAAGTATCGGTTAATAGAAAAGTCAATAATTAACGTTTTAAAGACCATAAAATTAGCAACAGATTAAAGATTCGCAATAACATAGAACTCGTACATCGTGTCGGGTGTGTAAATGGAAACCAGTTCTCTTAACCCGTTGAGAACTTGAGTCTACAAAGGTTGTTGAGCGGGCGGCGGCCGTTGACCCCGGCTGACCGACGCCTGCGCAGCGCTTTCGCGTACTCACGAAGGTAACATGGCCGAACCGCGTCGCGTCACACGTGTAAATTGTATGTTCACGTGGGCCGTTTTTTGCGCATACGCAGTTTTTAACTAAGAATAAAGTTGAGTGTATTTTTGTGTGAGTTTAATGGTCAATGTTCCATGTAAGGCCAAATCTGACTCATGTAGGTAAAAGGTACAGTCATGTCAAACAGAAAAGAAGTTAAAAGTACCTAACTACTTAACTTATACTAACTATAGTCTACAGGCTATGATTATCAGTCATCCATTACGACCCAGTTGGCACAATGGTTACCATGCTGGACTGCCGAACACAGGGTTGCGGGTTCGATACCCGCCTCAGACAAGTATTAATGCATAGATATTTGACTGTGGTCTGGTTGTTTCTATATATTATAAGTATTTATTTACAAAAGTATATAAGTATCCGTTGTCTAGCACCCATAAAACAAGTCTTAGCTTGGGGCTAGATGGCGATGTGTGGAATGTCCTGCAATATTTATTACTTCACAAGCGTTTGTTGAGACTTCGTCCTTTGTAGGGAAGGTCGTTATACCTATTTAACGGTGTTACTAAATTCCTAACCACTATTTAACTCAGAAGCAAAACTACGAAAATAAGTCATAAAAACAAAAGGTCAAGCTTTCTATTAAACAATTCGAAACAAAGTGGACTTCGTTTTATAACCCCATGAAATCCTAAAGGCTTTCCCACCAACGCGTAAATTACGAGACCAACCATATTTTCCACTTAGAAATTTAGTTAGGGCAATCGTCCACTACACTTATTTTACTTGCTTGCAGAGTAAGTACGTCGCGTGCCTTATAATGAGGAAAACGGGTTCCATTCACAAATTTTTAGCGGAATGTTAGGTCATTTAGAATAAATATCGCTGCATAAAATGGAAGAAATTTCCATTGTAACGTCAGGTTAATCCTCGGCACTACTGAAGCTCATTTTCGCTTGCAGATTTAAGTCGTTTCGAGCCATCCTTTTAGCATTTCAAACGTCTGTTGCAGGCGAAAATGAGCTTTATCTACTGGAATACGGGGGCTTTAAGAAATGGAAGTAGCCTAGACAGGTTTTGGTCGTGGTCTGCTTTGCACGATCCTATTGTTTAGTGAAATCACAATGTGCTCATTCGTAACCCAACCAGGGCTCTATTTCTCTTAATAATCTTCAAAATAGTACCCTCAACATCTTCTATACATATAAAATGCTTTGTCCTAAACGAGTGACTGACGGATCAACGCACAGCTTAAACCACTGATCGTAGAGAGCTGAAACTTGGAGGGTGTGATCTTTGTATGACGTAGGCATTCGATGTGAAAGGATTTTACGAAATTTTACCCCTAGGGGGTGAAGAAGGGGGGGGGGGGGAATTTGTATGGGACAACGTGATTACTTGATCCAATTCTATTAGAACCATTTTGGATTTCTAAGCGGACGAAGTCGCGCCTTTATAAACAACAAGACGTACTAATGAACTAAGGATCAATGTCTACTACTGTTCCATACAGGATCGTATCCTTCCGGTTAAAGGTCGCTGCATACGTAACGGGAAAAACCTCAGACGGGACGGGGACATGACGTGTATCGTTCATAAAGTGTTCGTGGTCTTTAACAATACGTAAACTGTTTTTCTCGGGACGTGGCAATTTCTTGACATAATTTCATACAAAAATATCACGTTCCATCCGGCACGTGAAAAATCACGTTACGTATGCAGAGACCTTAAATCGGCCTAAAATCTTAAAATGAAAAACAAATTATATTTTTGTCTAAACTTTTAGAGTTAGTGGCGAAGCCACCCGACCTCCGAGCGACCCGTTGCTGAGAGCTACCCGCTTAGAGGTTTAGAGAAATCCAATGCTTTAATGTATCAACAAAAAAGCCCTGAAAAACGCACACCAAGTTTAAGAAACCGTATTTATAAATCTAAATAACTTAATTCAAACTCCAAAAAAATAGACAAACCAATGTTATTTTTCTTGAGAATGCCTAAATTCACACAAAAAGTGACTATATTCTATCTAAAATCAAGATAGGAGGTCAGATAGCGTTTAGTGGCTATAACTTAAAGCCGCTAACTTCGAGTGATAACCGTTAACACGTCCAGTATCGAAGTTGAAGCGATACCTAAAGAGATAAGCTTCCATACTCTGGCGTATAATATCTCTGTCACATATAACGGGAAATATACGTAGTATAAAGTGATAATTTCGTTGCAAAGTTGACCTGGAAATACTGCAATCTTAAGCTATTATAAAGTAGCTTAAGGTGAACGGGTACCGGCGCTCTCTTCATACAAACGTAGTCGACTGTTTCCTCCCTGGATAATGACACTAGCACAAATATTTTTGTGCCATAAAACCTATAACTGAACCCCTATTTTAATTATTATTTTAATTCTAAAACTATCAACAGGGTTGCGGGTTCGATTCCCTCCTCAGACAAGTATTTATGCTTAAATATTTGTCTGTGGTCTGGTTGTTTCTATGTATTATAAGTATATATTTACAAAAGAAAAGTATACTTCTAGTATATCCGTTGTCTAGCACCCATAACACAAGATAAGTACTTCTAAGTTCTTCTTCTTTTTGAGTCTAGTAACTTAGCTTAGGGCTAGATGGCGATGTGTGGAATGTCCTGCAATATTTATTATTATTTTACTATTTATTTTATCAATTCAAGAAAAGTGTTTCATTTAATCAAACTAATCATTAAAATATCCACAAGGTCATTAGTTACTCTTTCTATTTATTACTTGGTGACTAACTTATCGAGGTGATGATGACATCATGATTGATTAGTCCATCAACTTGAATGACGAGCCGTTTGAGCCCTAATACCTAACCGTTTACTTTGGATATTTAAATGATTGTAATCTGTATTCAGAGGTTGAAAGTACGCCCAAAAAAAAGGCTTTTGAGGTGCTTTAGAATGTAAATTATTATTTGAAGATTTCGGCTTGAATTGAAATGGGTAATGTTGGCTGGAATACCCTTTAAGTAGTATTAAAAGAAAAACTAAAGTGGAATAAAGATATTTAAATTGTAAGTTAAATGTTAGGTTTTCTTTCATTATGTGCCTTCTTCTCATTGGTGGGCACGTTCCGAAGGCACACATCCTAACTTAGTTTTTAAGACGTATCCATGTGGTCCTTGTACAAATGTATTAAGCATCCAAAGGAATAAAAAAGTTTGACTTTGACTATGACTATGAATACTTTTATAGCAATACTTGCTTTTGCCCGCGACTTCGGCCGCGTAGAAGTCGAAAATGGACCAAGGAATCACGTTGTCCCATACAAACGTTTCCCCCCTTTTTCGCCCTCTAAGGGGTATAATTTCGGAAAATCTTTTCTTTTCGGATGCTTACGTCATACAAAAACACACCCTCCAAGTTCCAGGTCTCTACGATAAGCGGTTTAGGCTATGCATTGATCCGTCAGTCAGTCACTCATTCAGGACAAAGCATTTTATATGTATAGACTAGCTTTTTCCCGCGACTTCGTCTGCGTAAAAGTCGAAAATGGACCAAGGAATCACGTTGTCCCATACAAACTTTGCCCTCGTTTTTCACCCCCTTAGGAGTAATTTTTTGATAAATCCTTTGTTATCGGATGCCTACGTCACACAAAGAACACACCCTCCAGGTCTCTACGATTTAGGTTTAGGCTGTGCATTGATCCGTCAGTCAGTCAGTCAGGACAAAACATTTAATATGTATAGATTAGCAGGAAATTTTCAGGATAAATTATTTGTATATGTGACACATGCATGTAATAATGCCGTGGCAGCGTGCAAAAATAAAGAACAACCATCTCATAAACAAATACTTACACAATTACATTCAGTCACACGATCAAATAACTCATACAATAACCACCTACTAATAAAACGCGTGTGTGTTTATAGTGTTTCTATGTCACACAAATTACAAAAGAATGGGTACAATCGGCTAAGCATGAACTACAGGCAGACAAGCGTGTCAAGGTCTGATAATACGTTCTAACCACTTACATACCAGCATGAAACTGTTACGTTCTATGTAATAATTAACAAACTACTTTTGTTTTCATTACTGCCAATAAAATTGGTTTGGACAGCTGTTCCACACATCTGGATCTAGTAAGTACTGGTAATGGTTGTAGTTTACTTGCCTAGTTAAGACTTAGAGACATTTAAAAATGTCGTAATGTCTATGTGGCCAGACAGACAGACGGACAACAAAGTGATCCTACAAGAGTTCCTTTTTTTTCTTTTGAGGTACAGAACCGTAAAAATAAAAAAAATTGCACTCCGGGAGTGCCGGCAGAAGTGAAAACTTGATTATTAACGTTGAGCATGTTTGATATTTTGGAATGGTTAGGGAATAATTTTGCACCAATTGCTTTATCAGTATAAAAGTACTATCATTTATGTGGTAGAATACAATATTCATTTATTGCGCTATCGTACACAAACATGACAATTTATATTACATTAAAAATTTAACACTTTAAAACTATAGCTGTCTACTCTCCATCCGTCTTACGCTTTTTCGATCAGGTACGTGTCCTGACGCAAGTTTAAGATTTTATACCCATTACAGAAAAAGTGCTCAACGCCGCTAAAGAAGTTTTCACTTCAATAAGAAATACTGTCGTTTGGCGATATTGTCAAGCAAGCAAAGATAATGCGTGTCCAGATACGATGCAAATTGATGCAATAAAGCAGACTCATAATGATTATTGTTGTAAACATCAAACAAAACGCGAGCAATATACTAAACTACAATTTCCTGCAACCACTTGAATGAACGGAGCTGTACAGCACTGGTATGTAGGTTGAGTGTTCATTATTTTTAATTCATTCAGCTAGTGTCCTGGCAATTAACCTTTGATTAGCTCTAAGACGGCTGCAAGAAATAAGACTCAGTTGTTCTGTGCAGTAGCACTTAGTCGAATTAAACGAACAGTTAATAGAAGCAAAGGAATTTTCTCATCGAGATTTAAAACTTTACTTTCGTTTTATGCTTTCTTTAGATAATAAATAAAAAAATATTGCAGGACATTCCACACATCGCCATCTAGCCCCAAGCTAAGCAACTAGACTTGTGTTATGGATGCTAAACAACGGATAAACTACTTATATACTTTTATTTTGTAAATATATACTTATAATACATAGAAGCTACCAAACCACAGACTAAGCATAAATACTTGTCCTGCAACCCTGTGTTTGGCAGTCTGGCATGGTGACCATTATGCCAACTGGGTCGTCAATTAGAAAAGTGGTATCAAGTTGCCTTTGAGGACCTGGATGCTTTTTTGAATTAACTAGCTGTCCCGGCGAACGTTGTTTGCCATATACAAAAAAATGATGCTGGCCGATTCTCAGACCTACTGAATATACACAAAAAAAATCATACAAAAAAATGTATTTACGTGAGCCCCTCCGTGCTTCGAAAGGCACGTTAAGGGCAGGTGCTAATAAAGCTACCAAAATCGACCTTTGTTTTTTGTTATTTGGATATAAATGTATATTGTAGTTTACTAACCATATTTTTGTTTATTTATATTATAGAACAACTTTGTTCGATAAAAAAAAGTTGGAAAACAGAGAATTATTAGATCGTTTATCGGGTTTTATTAAAAAATAGTTAACGTTTGTTTCTAAAAATGAATCAAATGATAGGTTTTGACCTCTAGGAACTATATTTGTGGATAATAATACTAAAATGTTTTGCATATCGATCAAATATAACAGTTAGCACGCAGCACGCTACGTCTTTGAGAGCGCGGGCTAAGGTAATGTGAATACCTACACACGGTACTGGAAGAGCGCCTTAAGCCGTTGATCCCGGTTGCTACCCCTAGCAGCAGTCATTAGGTCAAGTTATCTGAACACTCTAACAATAGATGAGCCACACCACTATACGAGAAGTGCCAGGCGTCGCTTAACCCGCACGACCGTAAGTGCTTACCTGTTGATAATTGCTCAAATTATTTAACAGCTATTGAAATCCCATACCTGTAACAAAAGATTGATAAAGTTAGTTATATAATTGTTATTGATAGAAACAGTAGCCAAACCTTTTATCAGCATTTAATCTGAAATAGATTTAATAAATAAGAGTGGGTTAAGTTTTTAATAGCATAGAATCTACCAAAGTTTACCGAAGTGTTAAATACTTAACAATGTATAACTTTAAACGTTTACGTGACTGATCGAGGCTATTCTTTGAAATTGAAAGATAGAGCGTTTTAATGCAAAAACAAATTTATATAAAAAGTTAATTAAAAAAGACAATACGGCCCAATAGGAAATAGGTTTAACGAATCGACTTCGGAGAAGAATTTACCTCTTTTTATGAAAGATATTTAAGTGTCTCTGCATTGTATTTGCTTAGATCTTGATCCAGGTGTTTTTTTGGATCTACTACAGGGCAAAGGGCTTTCTTACTTTTTTTATCTGCCATCTTCTGACATTACGTCGAAATGAAATCCAGTCGAATTCAAAATCTACTAAGTGGTACAAAATACAACTGATGATCATCCCACTAAAATAAAAATGTGAAAGTTATGTATTTGTATTTTTTCCACCTTTACGCAAAAGTTACTTGACACTCTAGAATTCGTTATGTAATTTACGCAAAAACTACTTGACACTCTGGAAACTCGGTATATAGTTTACGCAAAAACTATTTGACACTCGGGAAACTCGGTATATAATTTACACAAATACTACTTGACACTCTGGAAACTCGGTATATAATTTACACAAACACTACTTGACACTCTGGAAACTCGGTATATAATTTACGCAAAAACTACTTGACACTCTGGAAACTCGGTATATAATTTACGCAAAAATATATAAATAGCTGAAGACTTGGATTAACACATAAACTACTTTATACTCCGATATACCCACGGGATCGATACTTAAACGGGTGATACCACGGGGTGCAGCCAGTACTTTCAAATATCTGCACAAAAACAGGATATTTCCCGTGTTTTTATTTTATTGCGCTGATAGTCGCAAATGACATGGCTAAATGAACCTTAATTAAAAATCGTTTTGATGTCGACCGTAAAAAAGATTAACCCATTTAATGATACCACGCTTTGATCTCCCCGGGTTAGGCAAACACTTTACCTATTATAATTTCCTCTACAAAGGAAAAACAGAAAAGCCTCTTAGAGATAATTTATACACCACCTGCAAGTGAAACCGGAATTTTCCTTAAATATTTCATTTAGTAAACTTGCAGTAAAAATACGTTGCCTGCCGGAGAAGTGCTAATCTTATGAAAATTCAGCTATTTAACTTTTCCTTTTTTGTATTTTTAGAAACTCTCTAGAAATTTTGTTATGTTAACACACCGTATATCTGGGTAAGTCATGGTTTATTTCTTTCTTGTAATCATTTTCTTTAACTTAAGAATTACATTTGACGGCCCAGTTGGCACAAAAGTCACCATGTCGGACTGGCAAACGAATTCGGAATCCCGCCTCAGACGTCGATGCTTAGATATTTGTCTGTGGTCTGGTTGTTTCTATGTATTATAAGTTTATATTTACAAAAGAAAAGTATATAAATAGTATATCCGTTGTCTAGCACGCATAACACAAGTCTAGTTACTTAGCTTGGGGCTAAATGGCGATGTGGAATTTCCTGCAATATTTATTTATTATTACATTTAATTTTGAATATTGGCCTTTTACATCTAATTCAAATGATTTATATAGCGACAGCAACCATACTATTCTCAGCGCTGTAGTAGATACTACAGCGCTGAGAATAGTATAGATGATAGATAATAAGATGTGAATAGTAAGATAGATATCTTAGATGGAGTACCATAAGTGACCAGAAGAGAGAACTCGTCAATACATCCAGAGCCTACTAAGCCAAAGGTTTCATCATGATGTTTTCGTTCACCGTAAGACCAATTGTCAATTAGCGCGGGCTTGCCAAATTTAAAAAAAAAAACAGTAGGTGTCGTGTAGTGCATTACATCACTTTGAAACATCTTAAAAATAAGGATTTGTGCCTTCGGAACGCGCCCACTAATGAGAAGAAGGCACAAGAAACTCATGGGCATCGAACACAAGACTTTCAGAATGAAAATCGAGGTGAACCACTAAGCCAAGAACTCTTAAACTATTTGCATTATTTCTATCAATATCTCAAATACCTACAAACGAGTCCAGTTTGATTTCTATGAACATTTAACACCGGAAACAAAGGTACAAATCTGTAATCCACACAGTAAGTTCCTGCAAACAGTAATATATTTTATGGTTAGTCTATAATTGAATTAGAGTTGAGTTAGACGCCCCCAATAGCGTTAACGGGATTGCTCTAAGACGGGCAACTGGTAACTTATATGGGGCAATGTTATTGTTGCTTTACCTCGTAAGTAGAGAAACTATGAAGTTTTGTAATTTCTTTTGTAAAGATATTAGTATCTGACGTGGTATTTAATTTGATTGTTTATTGGCTTTCTTTGGCGTCTACATATTATCTTGAATGATAAGACTTCTTTCAAATCGATTACAAACTTGTACTTGAACGGGCTGTTTTCCGCAATCAAACCCTTTTTAATTGGGTCTTTTTTGCGTGAGAATGGAGTAGGCTTGCCCAGCACCTACTACCCTCTCAGCCTAGTCGACCATTTTCAGAGGAGAGAACTTGTCAATACTTCTGGACCCTACTAAGCCGCGGGTTGCATCACGATGTTTTCCTTCACCGTAAGAGCAATGTCAATTAGTGCTCGGCCGGCTGGGATTCGAACCCACGACTTTCAGAATGAAAATCGAGGTATCTACCACTAAGCCAACGCCGCTCTTTTTCGTCGTACATCGATTACAAATTATAATACCGAAAATCTTATTTTTCGCTTGAAAGTAGGTATGTTTATTCGAAGAACGAAAATCCAAAGTTTAAATCGATGAACCGACATCTATCTGAAAGATTAGAACCTTTAAGTTCACGCAATCCTTAAATTAAGTACTTACTGTCTAAAGTCAAGAGTCCATTTAAGATATTTTGTTCGGGATTATTATGATATAAGTACATTTTACCTTTCACGTTGTACTATAAATAATGGCGACTGTGATTAATCCAATACAGCACACGACAATCCTTTATGTGACTCAGTGACCACACGAGATCGTGACTCACGGACTACTCCACCACTTTATGACTCAAATGGACACCGATTTGTCTCTTTCTATCAATTACAATCACAGCATGTAAGAAAAAGAACAAGAATTTATGAAAGTTTAAATCTGTTCGGACAATCTTTGTTCTAATTAGATCGGTAAAGCATTGCATCTGCTTTTAGGTACTTGATTGATCTTTTTAAAGGCAGTTCCGCATAGATCACTGGCTGTAATCTGTATTTTTATTTTTTCCCATTACCTTTATGAATCATCACAGTATTGCGCAAACTGAATAATTATTTAAGAATCGTATAGTTCAAAATTTATGGCGGCTGGTGAATCACAAACTGTGTTATAACTCTTTACACTGTCCACTGTCCAGCTTAATTTCCCTGACGGTATAAAAAAAAGAATCCGGAGCGAAAAATATTGCACCTCTATTGTAGTGAAACTACAAAAAATCTGATGAAAATGTAACTGGAAACCAACGGAAAAAACATAAAGGGAAAAATCGTGCGTAAACGCGGGGCTATAAACATATTGCAATGTGTCAAGAGGGCAGCGGAATAGTCGTGGACAAGATAAAAGCATTATTAGGGTACGAAATACGATAGGACTATGAGACCCAAGCAAATTGCGCTGAGATAGCCACGGGAAGTTTAATTGTAACAAATTATGGCATTTGTAAACTGAAATTTTGTAAAGGCAAATTAAGTTGAGGGTATAATGTGTTATGGTGTTGGTTAATTAGTTTAAGGGCGTCATTAAGTGTGG
This sequence comes from Idaea straminata, assembly GCA_951213275.1. Taxonomy (NCBI): domain Eukaryota; kingdom Metazoa; phylum Arthropoda; class Insecta; order Lepidoptera; family Geometridae; genus Idaea; species Idaea straminata. Next base: position 5,679,501 of record OX577862.1, read on the forward strand.
AAGAATGGAGCTCGATGTAAACTTGATGACTAGAGTGGATCAAATTTTGGGGGAACTTGTGTCATCATGTTTTCACATGTTATAATTCTGCAAAATTTATATAGATAGATAGATAAACACTTTATTTGTACAACACACAAAACATTGTAAATAACATAAACGACGAGAAAGTTTACTAACTACGAAAATGTACAAACAGGCGACCTTATCTCTTAAAACGATTTTTCCAGGCAACCTTAGGATGGAGAAGGTCTTTTTAGCTTAACTGGTTATATGGTTGTCACAAAACAGTTTCTAAGTTCAAGGATTATCAGTCACCTTTGACGAAGGAATATATCCCAAGACTGCTATTAATTCGAGCGAAGATTTCGACATAGTTTGTGAGGTATTGAACTGGCGTTCAATTGCCAAAACTATGTCCAAAGTCGAAGTCAGTAATTGTTGAATGGTTAGGTCACACGTTTTGGTTAAATTGGTCGAGGAAGCGTAATATTTTTAAATTATAACAATCTTACTGACTACATTATACGCAAACATTTTACAGTCATATAGAATCGCTTCCTTACCGAATCCTAAATCGGATCGAAAATTATGAATGTTTCTTTAAAAATAATATCTCAAAAATAACAATGGACCTCTAAATCCGGTAAAAGGAAATCCTTAAACCCAACAACTGCTGGCCTCTATTTAACGTTCACCAACTTAATAGGAGTTTAAATAAGTAAATTAAAAATGTCAACTTTGGGTAGGTAGTACCCGAAACTTTATTAATTAAAAGACAAAAAGGTTTTATCATTAAACATTGAGAGTATCTTTGTAGATTAATTCGATATTTCCTCCTTTCTCTTTGTGCCTATAGAGTTACGGGCAGTATCAGTCGGTGTGCAAACCACATTTCTGTGCGTATACAGAAGTGCAAATGGAGGAGTGCCGGCGGACGCAGACGGCAATTCATGCAAATAAAGCAGACCGGATTAACAATATAAATTACTTAGATGTTCTCTTATAGTTTGAAAAACAAACTGTTATAAATATTCTACTTCCAAATCTAAAAAGTGACTAAGAACCTTCAAATATAAATTAACTACATATTACACAACATGTCTGGATAAAACAAAAAAAATAATATTTTAACAATTAACAAAAATATGAGATTATTTTATTTGTAAGAATAATAATGATATGATAACGCAAATAAATATAACTAGACTGCAAAAAGAATGTGCCGAATCAGTGCCGTGTGACGTATTTTTGAATGCAACCGGCTTAGAATCAAAAAGATCCAATACAGAAAAGTCAGTCAAACCCTTTCGACGCATAAAATTATATACGCGAAACACCAACTCGCTGTTTTGTGGTGTTTTGCGGATAAGTATAAATAATTACGTAAAATACCAACTAACGTACAATTCCCCAAACAGTCAGACCATAAGAAAGAAGACATAATGATCAACACTGTTCGAAGGCATAAGAAAATCGTACAAATAAAATCAGAATTACCAATGTAAGGAATAAAAATTCAACTTTCAACAATCAAAATCAATAAGCTGTATCAGATTTCTCCTGCAATCTTTCAGCTATCATAGCTTATCTGGGTTATATCACTGGCGAACACCAACCAGATAACTTAGACCTGTTGCATTTCATACAATCACGGGTAGTAATTTTCAAAACCAGAGTTGAGAGAATAATGGTTTTTACGCCTTTGGCGTGTATGTGTAATATTTATTCTAGTGTGGTTGATTATCTTGGTGATAATAATGCAATTAAGAACCAATAAATGTGTTTGCTTGCATGTATGCATATTGTATTAAATGACTGAGATTCTTAGCATAATAATAACAAGGCTAATACATATACCTAAGTATTTGCATGATTACGTAAACAAACATTTTGTCTTGTAAATATTATGTTTATCAGAAATAAACATGAATATATATATTAATTACTTTGTTGAACAGCAGATTTGTTTCTAGCTCACTTCTTAGACAGTACTGGTTTTTGTTTTAGGTGGAACGGGTTTTTGAAAATTATATTTAGTTTGAAGTGCATACGCAGATAAAGTATGAAACCTACAAATTTTAGAGTGGCAGTTTTGACTTTGACAATGACATTTTTTTTCACAATACCGGCTAGTGTTTATGGGGGGATAAAAGCTCCATCTAGTATCGAGTAGAAAGAGTTTTTACTTTTTTACCCAGCGTTGCTCTCAGGTTTTTCAAATGCCTATATCTTGGGAACTGACCTTTCTCGGACCTGGAACCTTAATAAATCGATTCCTTGAGCATACTAAATTTCATAAAAATCGTTGGAGCCGTTTTCGAGATCCTGATTATAATATACAAGAATTGCTTGTTTAAATATATATGATAACTAGGATTGACAAAACGCTACAACTCAAAGGTAGTCAAGCGATGCGAACTGCGTAACAAAAAAAAAACAATTGGATTTAATTCTTATAAAATATGTACGTAAGTATTATTATGAAGGAAGATAACAATAAAGTAATGAAAATTAAAATGAGTCAACAAACAATAAATACTTTAGAAGTTTTTCCGCAGAATTAGACGAAAACAAACGCACATGGCGCAAAAGAAAAAGAAACTTGAACATTGAACAACCTCTTACATTTCTTAGAAACAAAGTTCCGAGTCCCTAATATCTGGAGCCTTGTTGAATTAATTGTACAATTACTCATCAGAGGGTAAGAGTTCTTAACTGGAGGTAAGCTATTATTAAACAAGGTAAAACTTTCTGGGAAAACAAACTAAAATTTCGACGTGCACTAGTCTCTTGTAAAGTTGAAGATAAGTACATTACTGGTAATTATAAGGAGATATTGTTTGGTAAAATGAGTCAAAAATTTATAATAACTTTTGTAGTGTTCTATTTAATTAATATACATTATCGTGTATTTAACTTGTGGGACTTGGGGAGAGAATAATTGCCCGCTTTCGGTAGTCTAGTTTCATCAGTTACAAGGTGTAGTCCTTGGGCCTACAATTAGTTAGTTTTATTGACTTTATGCAGGTGATCAACTTTGTTCTTTGTTGACGACAACAAGCGGGACGATTAGTACGAATCGAGTGTCGAGTGTGACAAGACTTGACGAGCAGATGTGTCTTGAACGAATTTCAGCACGTACGAGCGGATTTCAAGATACTAGTCGTATGTAATTAGACCCTTTATTATTTTATTTTATATAATTTTAATTATGAGTTCAAGTCGCGAAATCCTTTGAAAACATTTTATAATTTAGTTTTGGGGTAAAAAGCGTAAACCTAAAACAAAACTAGCTAAATAATAACCCCATTGTTTCATGGCAAAGTATTAGAAGGTAGCTACAATAAAATGGCAATAATAATAAAAAAAACTGAAAGCTTTTAACCCCTCGTAAAGATAATAACGGGGGTACAAGCCAACAAAGTCACTGAATAGAATAAAACTTACAGTTTGGTGAAGTTTGGTTGAACACTTTAGCAAGAAATCCGGTAAAAAGAGTACGGTTCCAGTGTTTAGATCCATAGATATAAACTTGTTTAGAACTGGCATAAATAAGCAGAGGTGCGTTAGGTTGCACTATTATCTACACTAATATTATAAAGCTGAAGAGTTTGTTTGTTTGTTTGAACGCGCTAATCTCAGGAACTACTTGTTCGAATTGAAAAATTCGTTTTGTGTTGGATAGGCCATTTATCGAGGAAGGCTATTGGCTACTTTTTATCTCGATATTCCCACGGGATCGGGACTTATGCCGATGAAACCGAGGAGCGTAGCTAGTTTATATATACTAATATTATAAAGCTGAAGAGTTTGTTTGTTTTAACGCGCTAATCTCAGGAACTACTGGTTCGAATTGAAAAATTATTTTTGTGATGAATAGTCCATTTATCAAGGAAGGCTATAGGCTACTTTTCATTTTGATATTTCCACGGGATCGGGACTTACGCGGGTGAAACAGCGGGGCGCAGCTAGTTAGTTATAATCATCATGAAGTAGTACTTAGTGAAAGTATAAGTTGCCCATTTGTTCCTTACTGGGTTGTGCAAATAAAGTTATCTATCATAAATGAGATGATGATCATCAACAGTATTTACACTGAAGTCTAAAAAATTGTAGAGTAATTATTAATTACGCTCTTTTATGATTGGAATATAGTAAGTAATCAATAAAAGATATATTAAGTCTTACATCACTATAAACAATAAGCTCATAACCCTGAACTCAAGAGCGTAGGTAGTAAACTAGTAGTTTACGCAGTGCTATCACTCCCACTCAAAATACACGACGGCCAGAACAAATATTTGATGAGTTACACGAACAATTGGTTGAACCGTTTTATCCATTACCGCTCACACTGTTTTAAACACTATTTTTAACAAGATATTTTAGATTGGACAAAGGGTAACGGGGGCTCTCTCCATACAAACGTAGTCGACTGTTTTCTCACTGGATAATGACACTAGAGCAATTTTTTTTTGCATAAAGCTTATAAAAAAATCAAAACATAGGGGCATAGTCATAGCAGTTATAGGGTTTATGACACAAAAATATATGTGCTAGTGTCATTATCCAGGGAGGAAACAGTCGACTACGTTTGTATGGTGAGAGCACCGGACCCTTTCACCTGTCATTTTTTAAATTAATATACCTAGGAAATGTAAAAATATTGCCATGTTTTAAAATCTAAAGTGGTATTATATTTTAGTGTAGCTGTCTATAGACAGGTGATATAGATGCCATAAAGTAGGTGAAACGTCTACTCAAAAATTTCGCAACAATAATGACTCAGTAATTTAAATAAGTGGGTGTAGGTCAACTTGACTTATTCATAAAAATTCCCACACATTACGAACTTTAATTTCGCACAAACAACTCGTGAACAATAAGTTTATTTTAACAATTAATATACCTATTACATAGAAAGTGTATTTTTTAAATTTCACTTAAGTTACTCTTCTCAGAAATATTTGTGACTTTAATTTTATTTTCGTCTCTGAGACTTTTATTTTAAGTACTTTGAAATAACAATTAAATAATAATACAGTCGAACCATATACCGAGCTACATGGTAGGCGGAGTGAGGAGTGTTAGGTTTTATTTTCGTTACGGAATTTCTTGGTTCGGTCCCCGCGCTCATAGCCCGCGAAAAAAGCTATGCAATAGTTTCAAACTTAAATTAATTAACTGACCTATCTACTTAAATTTAATAAAAATTAGAAGTACAAATGGAAGCCCTAGAAAGTGTGACCAAAAAAAGGCTGGCTGCAGTAACTCGTTGGATGGCGATGAATATCCGTTGTCCGAGGTAGGGCCAGCAGCCCTTTGGTCACACGAAGCTAACAGAAATTTTAATTTTGTCGCCTCTTAAGGTTCTAAAGGCATATTTTATCCCATTAGATCAAGAACAGAAGGCACAAGGGATGGATATAAAGATAAACAACCCGATATATTTCGGAACACATTAAAACTTTACCAAGTTTCTTTGCTTCTTACTTCACTTTACTTGACCTTTGAAATTTAGGTTTTATTTTCACAAAGTAGTTTCGCTTTTTCAGGGTCTTAATAGAAAATAATGGTAACACAGTTAACCTATTGTAGAAGAGAGTTCGGACTCTGAAAGAGAAACTTTTTCATCGCAACATAGCCGTTGAGGCAACAATTCGCATTAGTCCTATAGTTTGTATGAAAACGTTAAATAATTAATGACAAAAAGTAATTCTATAAATTACAGCAAAAATCCGGATTACATCAACTAAAAGACAGAGGGCGTAGACCTTAAGATTTCGTTTCTAGGCAAAGAATTCGTTTCACAATATAAACTTATTAATGCTAGTTTATTTCATAATAAAATGGGTGTTAAGAATTCTTTCACGCGAACACAATATACCTACCATAAACTCGTAGGTAGAGTATTAGCTAATATTTTACTGGCAAATATGATATTTTTAGAAAGGTTTATAAAATATTTCATGACCTAAACTTTGATACAACCCCTACAGGGAGTAACTTAATATTCAATGGGGTAATATTCGAAATTATTAATCTAGAGATAAGAGATGCTCAAATCGTATACAGGAATCGAATTATCTTTTTATCTCCTTAAATCCTTGAAACGGGAAGGGAATTCAATCTGTATGATATAGAGAAATATCAGAGATGGTTCATCGTTTCATTAGGAACATCGCGTCGTCGGATATATATCTTTAGATATTCGAAACTACACATTTCTACTAGATTATAAATCGAAGAGTTGTTTACGGTATGTGCTTCCACGAAATTCCTTTCAATCCCACCCTTTCAGTATTACATTATAATCCTTAAATTCAACCGCCAAACTCAATTAATTCTCCGGATATTTCCAAAAACTACGACGAAAGTTCCCTCCTATTCCGTTGTTTAGTAATTCAGTTTTATATCAAGTAAATTTATGCTCTTTGTGCACAGTCCAATTATACACAAAACTTGGAAGGCTGTAAATTAGATGAGACAGATAAACAAAAGCGTTTGTTAACTTAACACAACTTAACAGTTGTTTACTTAAGAAAAAAATGTTGTACGGATCTATAGAGGGTCAGTTAATTAAAATATATTGCCAACAATGTTTTAAATCGGAATGAGGACACAAAAAGTGTACACGAGATTTTCCTTCATAGTTTGAAAAGGCATTTCTTTCTAACATTTTCATTAATGAATGAAACACGTACAACCAAAAAAAGTTCTGTAAAGCTACCACATTGGACACAAAAAACCAAGTTACCAGTTCCAGTCCTTAATTATCCAACGGCCTAATTAAGTAAGGCATTAAGATCTCGCGTGTTTGAAACTCGTTTCACGCAGTATTCACGGTCGCCTGACCCTCAGAAGATCAACAAGTCAAAAACAGTTACAGTAAAGTCACCAACAGAAGGTTACCGCTTCTGAATAGCAAAGTAGCGCAATTTCCTGTTTAAAATTCGGAAGTAATATGTGAAAGCAATGACTTTATGACAATTGTAGACGAAGTTCGTTGCAAAAGTATGATAAAATTACGAGCGTTGACAACTTTGGAGGAAATATTATCATTTTCCACGCATTTAAAGTAAGTACCTTTATAGTTCTGATATGCCAAACCATTAGTTAAAATTAATAATGAAGCTAATAGTCGACACTAATAATTATAAAATCAAGACACGCAAAGTAAAACGATGCTTCTTAAAAAGGCCGCTTATTATGCTAATCAGAGTTCATAAAACGGAGTTACAATATTACTCAGTCACAATAGAGCCCAAAGAAGGTACAAATCAGAATTCCTGTGATAAGTAGGAAGACACTTTTAATATCAGTTTTAATTTAAAATCGTAAAGTTCTTAACAATCGCACGCTTTTGTTGGTCCGATACTTTCATGAAACCTGGCTTATAAAATTCTCTTTTGTTCTAAGGATAATGAACCCATGATTTTTATGAAAAGGTTTCTTTTTAGTACCAAATCCATCTGTTTCGTTGCCGTTATCAATTCTAAGGAAAAGGTTTTAGTAATGTTTTATGAGCAGAACATCCTTGAAAGGGTATTGTTGATTAACAAGTCATTTTATATTAACATCAAACAGAAACCTTATAAAAATATTGTTTTAAACGACCGTTTCTTGTTCTTAAAGAAAACCGACAAAGCTTTCTTTTCCAGGAAAAGACATTGAATATTTTTTATCTTTACTGTTATCACGACTCAATTAAAATTTAAACTCATTAGAAACAATTAATTAGGTAGTTAGCTGTTTTCCGGCGAGGCCATCAATATTCCGAAGAATCAGTGCGCTGTCATCACCTCCCGTTAATGTTATTGGAAACACCAGGTCTAATTAAGTCGTCGGTGTTAATTTATAGCTTGTTTTCCACTGCTCGAACAGCTATAATCAAAATAAATCGCTTCCCGCTAAGACACGCAAGGGAATACCAGCAAATTGGATTGGAAACTAAAGATTCCTTATTCGATAGTAACGTGGTTTTCTACGTATTCGTTTTCAAATAATTGTGTTTGGGAGTAGTTATTTTCTATAGGTATTGAAAATCTCATTTAGTATCTGAACATACACTAGAGAAAACAAGTCTCCTAATTCTTTAATGATATTGCTTTGTTCATTTATTTGTTTGAAATGCAATTTCGAAAACTCTTTACGGTTTCGAAAACATTTAAATTAAACGTGAAGCAATGCAACGAAACAGCCCCCTTAGACAAGACTGCTTTCTATTAGCGATATCGCCAATCGATAGATTTAATTGTATAAATTTGACATAAAACATTGTACAAAATTAGCATAAGATGGAACTTATACGCCATTTTTTTCTCTAACGCAAGACTACTTGACTTTTCTTTGGATTGTGTCAATTTCGTCTAAAAATATAAAAATTAAGGTCTGTCGATTGGCGATATCGCTAATAGAAAGCAATCTTGTCTAAGGGGGCAGAAACTATAATATATTATGTTAGCTAAATTATAAGATAGGATGTACAGGATGTACATCTTATAATACATGATATCATGAGTACAAATGGTAAACTCCACACAGGAAGGCAACCTTCAGCCTGTTTACAGATGCCTATCTTGAGGATATCGCCGAAGAACATTATTACGTAGTACATTAACCGACAACATTCGATATATAGAGACTGGAGTATCGATTGTGGCCGCAAGCTATATTAAGTTACTATTAGATAACTCCAATAGTAGGTAGATAGGTACCTAAGTCTAAGTACTGGGCTCTTCTTCAAGACAAGTGTCTAGCTCGGCGGACGATATAAGAATGGCTCCATCGCCGATGACCCCTCCTTACCTCCGCTCGCAGCGCAAGCGCCGCCACGCGGTAAACGGATCTAAGGGGTACTACTCACATTCGTGTTTAAATGGCAGATGGCAGCACTAGTCATGTTGTTAAATCTACACAACCACTAATAATTGTTATTTAAAGACAATTAACGCGCCATTAAATCACATAAATTCCTAAAATCATGACATTCGGCCATCGGACTACGTGCAGACTCTGACGCACGTACCACCAACAAAGACAGTAAAGAAAATGACATCATTGCACAATAATTAGTGTATTACAAATTAACAAAATACATTTACTTACTCTTGGACTATTTGCACAAAATGTTTAACTATACATCATAATTATTATTAATTAATTACGCCATACACACACACATTTTTTTTTAAAAGGAAACAACAAAAGAATGATAATAATACAACAAAGTTAACAAAAATCACAGCGTTAATAAAACATACAAATCATGACATTCGGCAGTGTCATTCAATTTTGTTTTAGAAAATGGATTCCTATTGGTTATTATTCTAATTTATGACGACTCAGATCCGTTATTATCGTTATCATCACTTAAAACATTTAGAGCTTTAACATTGATCCATGGCCTCATACGATCAGCAGAAACTACTGTAGATACCTTTTTTGTCTTTTTGAAACCTGGAACTCCTGATAATTCGTATCTATCATTACCAATAACCTTAGTGACTCTGTATGGCCCTATAAACTTAGGTAGCAGCTTTTTGCTTTGCCCGGGATTGTCATTGAAAGAAACTTTGGTTATTTTGACAAGGTCATTTACTTTATATTGTCTAGCTGGTTGATTTTTCGAATTATGCGATTCTTTTATTTTAATTTGTTTCTCATCTATGACAGATTTGACTTGGTCTCTTACTTCATTTAAGTCTTTTTTTTCGCTGTTAACTTCGTTCAAAACCTCCTGAAACATACTATCTGAATCCCCTTTTAATCGCATCCCAAATAATATCTCCGAGGGAGATTTTCCGGTGGTCGCATTAATTGTACTATTAATGCCAAATTGTACTTTGCTAACGGCTACATCCCAATCTTTTTCATTTTTCCCTGAATTTTGTGCTGCGACTGCTCTGAGTATAGTTTGATTAAATCTTTCCGCTTGGCCGTTTGCGCGCGGGCATGCAACAGCATTTAGTACATGTTTAATATTTTTATCCTGACAAAACTGTTTAAATTGGCTCGATGTAAACGCTGTGCCACGATCTGATATAATTCGTTCCGGTGAACCAAAGTCTTGAAAAATGGATTGCAAAGCTTTTATTGCTGTGGCACTTTTGGTGTCTTTTACTGGTCTTACAAATACATATTTTGAGAATCCATCAACAACGGTAAGAATGTACGCATTTCCTCGTTTACTTTTTACAAAGGGTCCTATGTGATCAATGTGTATAGTTTGGAAAGGAGCTTTCGCCTTCTCTATGGGATACATATGACCTTGCTTAACGGGGTTACTGTCCTTGTTATACGCACACTCGAGGCAAGCTCCAACATATTTCTTAACGAAATTTGTCATCTTAGGAAACCAATATTGGCTTTGAATTCGCTCCAGAGTCTTTTTAATCCCAAAATGACCCATTTCGTCGTGGTTTAGGCGACAAATTTGCCACCTTGCACCCTTCGGTATGACTAATCGTAAATCATTCCCATCTCCTTCCATTTTTCTATACAAAATATTGTTTTTAATACTATAATGCTTTTTCAAGTCTTTGAATTCTTCATCTACATCAGGTTTTAATATTCTGATGATTCGATTTATTTCTGGATCACCAAGTTGTAGCGTGACTAACCAATCGCTCTGTTCTATGTGAAGTACAGATATAACATTTTCTGGCAAGCAGTCATCATTAGGGTCTTCAACCGGGTTTCTGCTTAAAGCATCGACATGAGCCATGCGATTTCCTGGACGATATTCCATATCGTAGTCATATTCCTCCATTTGCAAGAGCCATCTTGCTATCCTTGGCACCAGATCCTTCTTACTCAATGTTAGTCGCAATGCTTGACAGTCAGTCACTATTTTAAAACGTGTTCCTAATAGATAAGTACGGAATTTTTTTAATGACCCTACCACAGCTAAGGTTTCGAGCTCGTAGGAATGATAAAATCTTTCTTCCGGGGAAGTTTGTCTACTAAAATATGCTACTGGTTTGAGGACTTTTGGATTCTCTTGCCATTGCATGAGGATTCCCCCTATTCCAGCTGAACTCGCATCAGTGTGTAACTCCGTTTTAAGGCTAGGGTTGTAAAGTGCAAGAACAGGACGACTGCATAATGTTTTTCTTAAGATTGATACAGAATTTTCCTCGACTTCAGTCCACCGCCACTCCACCTTCGGTTTTGTTAATTGGGTTAAGGGTTTAGCAATCTCACCAAAACCCTTCACGAATTTTCTAAAATAACTAGTTAACCCGAGGAATTGTCTCATCTCGTGTACGTTCTTCGGAGTCGCGAAATTTTCAATGGCCAAGGTTTTACATTTGCTTGGTTTTATTCCGTCAGCCGATACCTCGTACCCCAAATACTCTATTGTAGAAGAAAAGAAATGGCATTTTGAAAGCTTTAAAGTCAACCCATATTCTCGAATCAGTTTTAGCACGTTTTCAAGTTTTTCAAACCCCGTATTGATGGATTGCGTAGGAATAAGCAAATCATCCATGTAAGCTAAGACACTATCAAATCTGCTTGTACCCAACATCTGATTAACCAACTTTTGGAAGACAGCTGGCGCGTTTGTTAGTCCAAACGGCATCCGATTGAACTCATAGTGTCCGTCTGGAGTAACAAACGCTGTCAGGTGTTTACTTTCTTCGGCAAGAGGCACTTGGTAGTAGCCCGAGGCCATGTCTAAGGTTGTGAAAAACTTGTTGCCACTTAATCGAGAAACTTGATCTTCTATCAGTGGAAGTGGATACCTATTTTTTATGGTTTTGGAATTTAAAGCCCGGAAATCTATGCACAAGCGCTGTTCTCCTGATTTCTTTTTGACAACAAGTATTGGGCTAGCGTAATTTGAATTGGACTCTCTAATAATGTTATTGTCAATTAATTCTGATATCATGTCTCTCACTTTAACTCTTTCAGCATTTGATAATCTATACGGTCGATAGACAACAGGTTTATGGTCATGCAACTCTATTTTCATCTCAAAATCTACTGGCGCACAACCTATTTCTTCCAACGAACATGCAAAACAATCGCGATAATTTTGTAGGAGTCTATATAGTCTATCTAAAGTCACTTCATCTACATCAGGGCCAACCTTGATGTCGCTTTTTAGGAGAGGTGGTCGAGTTTGAAAAGAATTTGTGTTAATTTTTCGTATATTCATTATGTCAACTTCTTTGAACCGAAGTGCTCGACAAAGTGTTGTATTTTTCTTTAAAAGAATGTTATTACCCGAGAGATTTGATACTAAAATGTAGCCTTTACCTCCTACAATACTGTATATACCCCTATGAACGCGATACTCATTACCAGGAGTATTTCTCAATTGTGCTTCTACATAAACATCTCCCGTATGACATGATTCACTGTGTACTGGAACTAATTGAGCACCTTTTAATATTAATTCATTATCCAAAATTAACTTTATTGCTAGAGCGTCTGTATGCATAATCGAGCTATTATAAAATATCAAATGGTTACTGTCTTTTAATACAGTGAGATTTGGTTTTTCTGTGAAATTTTGACCAACTAACATCGAAACATGTAGGTATTTGTCATCAACCACATATACTTCTAAACAATCTTCAATATCATCAATACTGATTCTAACCTGAGACCTATATAGTGGTGCAATGCATGCATTACCAAAACCTTTAATTAAGGGTAAGTCGTTGTAGGTTTTTGTCAAATTCATATTTTCTGCATCTGATCGTTTTAAGAGGGAACAATCACTACCAAAATCAATGTAAGCTCTTAATGTTTTATTGTTAACTTCAATTTCCTTATGATACTTTTCATTAGAATTCGCAGAATCAATTGCTAATACTTTTTCGGTTTTTACAGAGTCTTTTCCGCTTGAAGAAGGATACCGGTTACAGTCTTTATCGTTATGACCAACTTTCTTGCACATATTGCATTTTAACAAAATTTTTGGGCATCGACTGAATCGATGTCCTTCCTCATGACAATTAAAACACTTAAGATTATTCGGTGTACTTGTGAACTTCTCTTTCTTGATTTTCTGGAAACATCTATTAGACGTATGCCCATCTAAGCCACAAGAAAAACAACTAATCTTGGAACGAAGAAATCCACTATCTATTCCATCCGTGTAGCCGCGTTTCTTCTGTGTATGCGAAATGGACATTGACCGAGGCTGTTGGATTACCAAATACTTCAGCAAATCTTCTGGCTCCTGGCATTTTAAGGCTTGGGCGCTGTTTCTGAGCGACACATCTGTAATTCCGTGAATCAAACAGTCCACGGCCTTCTTCCCTGTGATTTCGCATCTGTTTAACAGCATCAATTTGTCGTAGAAGTAGATTCGTAAACTCTCATCAGGTTTTGTCTTTCTTGAGAACATTTCTTCCAACATAATTGCAAAATTGTCATCCACTGGGAAGGCACGTCGTAATTTTATCTGCCAATCTGACCAAGTATGATCTAAACTAGGTAGAGAATAAAGCCAATTTTTGGCTGTACCCATCAACTTTTGCGTTGCATAATGAGATGTAACTCTATCTTCCCAATTATAAATACGCGCATACTCATTAACTTTATGAAGCCAAATTTCTATGTTTTGGGCTTTATTTTCTGGGTCGAACTCGGGTAAAGCATTTAGCATTTGATGAGAACTTATGGAAGTTTTATTTTTGGCCTGTAAGGCGTTTACCAAATCTACAACATTAACAACATCGTTTGAGCGCTTACGACGTTTCGCAAGTCTTTTTTTCCGAATCATCTATGTTGGAAGCAATTTGTCTCCGTTTCCGTATCGGGGCTGGAATATCGTCGTCGGAACTTTGACTCGACGTGCTCACGAGACGATTTCTTCTTAATAATACACGTAGTCCTCTGATACTACTATGACTTGACCCATTAGACTCTGCCATTTCCTTAAACGAAAAAAAAACTGACAGTGAACATCAATTTATTCTAATGACAAACATCGAGACAGGTGAAAGTAAATAAAAGCTTGTAACTAAAGACATAATCTAATAATTCGACAATTATTGTGCATCGAGTAGGTATATATATAATGGAAACGAGAAGGTATCATCATATGAATTATACTAGATCTCACACAGATACTAGACAGTACCTGTTAAATATGTCATTGTAGGTATAAATAATATCAATTATCTACTATTATTCTCCAATTTGTTAGCTTTGGATCACGTAACATTCGATTGTTACGTTCCGCATTCATGATGTTAGTACTTATACGTTAATCACCCTTTTAATAGACACTAATAATTCTCTTCAACTCATAAAAGATAGGTGCACAGGCATGTCAATGTTTTACCATCGCTTTAACATTATCAATCCAAATAAGAAAAAGATTTCAGACGTAAACTAATTCATATATCTGCTTTATGTAAACATATAGATCGACACATCAACTATCTACTGGATGCATACTTACATCACTACCTGTCAATATAACTCTCATTAGATACATCCTCATATCCCTAAAAACGCACGCTCGCGCCTCCAAGATCAGCACATAACTTGTGAGATGCACGCTCGCATATTCCACTATGTATCAAGTATCAACCAGTCAATCATCAAGCGCACGCTCACGCCACAATGTCAATACAATTTTTGTAAGATGCACGCTCACATCAATTATCGAAACTTCAAGCTACCAGACGCACGCTCACGCCACAATACCAATGCAACTTTTGCAAGATGCTCGCTCACATCAACTATCGAACCTTCACGTTACCAGACGCACGCTCACGCCACAACGTCAATGCAACTTTTGCAAGATGCACGCTCACATCAACTACCTATCGTAACTTCAAGTTACGAGACGCACGCTCACGCCACTTAGTTCTACTTATTTTAAAGTTCGCTAGATGCACCCTCACATCTACAAATAAATACATAAGTATCGTTCGACACACCAATTTAACAGGCACACGCTCACACCTCTTATTTCTGCTGGCTTCGAATGCAACCTACCGACCCACATACCATATTATACGTTATTAATAAATAGGCATTGGTTAACAATTTCAACCCTACATTAGGGACTTTTATATATGAGCATATTATTATAGAAACAAAATGGTTACGAAACAAGAATCAAGAATATTTATCAAAAACTGTGTACATAAAATGATATATCATAGCAGGCAGGTATCATGTACCCATCATGTAATAGTAATAAATGAACAATTAAATACCTATAGTTTTTTATGTTCGAGCAAAACTATTCGCTAAACCTTCCGAACAAAAGGGAAAAGTAACAGCGCACCTTTATTTTCGGTGTCGGAGTCAAAATAAAATAAGGGGAAAAAAAATCGATATCAATTACACCAGATCAATCGAGAAAAAAAATCGATCAAAGAAAAATCGATACCGTTACAATCCAGTCTTGTTCGAAAACTGAATAAGGTACCTATTACTCTTTTTTTTTTATTTTGTCCAACAAATAATTGTCTTTGAAATTTTAAATTATTGCCGTTAGACAAGCTTTTTTTTGACATACCTTCCGGTTTATATGAAAGATTAAGAATTTTTGTTGTGCCTTCCTGCTAGTTTATCAGTGTAAATAGTCAGCTTTCGAAAGAAATGCTTATTCTTTCTTTATATTATAAGCAATAGGGTAATAATACTTATGGTCGCTCTCGACTTTTATAAGTTCAAGGAGAGTAAGTTAAAATAAGCGAGTAGGTACTTACGATTTGACCACGGTTTCACTTTTGTGGGCGAGACCTTTAGCACTTCTGATATATTAGATAACTCCAATAGTAGGTAGATAGGTACCTAAGTCTAAGTACTGGGCTCTTCTTCAAGACAAGTGTCTAGCTCGGCGGACGATATAAGAATGGCTCCATCGCCGATGACCCCTCCTTACCTCCGCTCGCAGCGCAAGCGCCGCCACGCGGTAAACGGATCTAAGGGGTACTACTCACATTCGTGTTTAAATGGCAGATGGCAGCACTAGTCATGTTGTTAAATCTACACAACCACTAATAATTGTTATTTAAAGACAATTAACGCGCCATTAAATCACATAAATTCCTAAAATCATGACATTACCATGCCTAATAAGTAGTTGATAATTTTAGAACGTCTTCCTACAAGACCATGCAATACATGCACTGTATGTACTGTAATATGATATTCATGCAGCAACAGCAATATCTATCGCACCACCGCGCTATATTTCATCTTTCTGCATTTATATTCTCTGCTGTTATGATCTATGACTCGAAGGCAAACTTTAAACAAGATGATGTTGCATAACTACTGCTGAAAGTTTTCTTTTTAACTTTGTTTCTACTCGGTGCGGCGCCGTTGTTGACTTTTTACAATATATTTTGCAAAGTAGCAAGGAACAACTCTTGAATAAGTACCAAATAAATATGCCTGAAGATAAACTGAGGTTTTATATCTTGTAGGATAACGATGAGAAACAAGACTTGGATTAGAATAGAAACACAATTCGAGATATTCATCAAAAGGTTAATTTATGTAGGTCGTCCTACTTGATAAAGGACAAAAATAGGGAATTTCCTTGAGAACTATTTGTCCTACGATACGAGACTGTACGTGACGGGGTTCCGGAGCAGCGAATTAGTAAACGAACGTATCTGGGGAACAATCTAGACGGAAGCACTTTGTCTAGTGCCCTGAGGAGTTAATGGAGGATATCTCTTAAATGTTTAGGTGTGTGTATCGAACATACGCCGCCGCTTGCCTGCCCGCCCGCGACTCTATTTAGCAGCCTCGCTTCGACAACAACTTAGCTTCCATTTTCCCTAACACACCACTCTTCACCCTAAACATGAGAATCGCATTATTTATTTACGTTTGAATGACGTAATAACGTTACAACCATCGTTTCTCTTTCGTGATCTACAATTCGTTCAAGTTTTTAAGAAGTTCCATCTATTATCGGTAAGTTTGAAAAGTATTATTCATAATGTAAGTACGAAATTCCTCTACAATAACATACATTTTATCGTCTTATCAACAACTTGAGACTTTACTGTTTATTCATTGAATTCTTGCTACGCTGAGTCATAAATAAATTTAAATTATCGCGAAATTAAGGTGAAAGTGTACCGGCGCTCTCTCCATACAAACGTAGTCGACTGTTTCCTCCCTGGATAATGACACTAGTGTTAATATTTTTGTTGCATAAAACCTATAACTGCCATGACTATACCCTATGTTATGTTTTTTTATTATCATAGAAATTAAGTTTCAAAAACCAAAACATAGGGGCATGGTCATGGCAGTTATAAGTTTTATGCAACAAAAAAATTTGATCAAGTCTCATTATCCAGGGAGGAAACAGTCGACTACGTTTGTATGGAGAGAGCGCTCGGTACCTTTCCTCTTAATAAAAAACTAAAAGCGTAATTCATATAATTGATTACTTGGTTGTTTAACATCTATTCATTAAAATCTTTTTTTGTTATGTCGCCTATTCCCTATTTCATAGAACCAGTAAGTTCTTACGTTCCGTCTGGATGAATTCAAATTGACGCATTCATTAAAATTGAAGTCGCTTACGGTTTATATAAATGCAAGTGAAATAAAAATAGGCCACATCGCGCTGTATGGAATTTGTGCCAACTATTTTACGTTCCAAGTTTTTTTTCTTCTAAACCATAGAGCGTAATAGAGCGTCATAAATAAAGCTCGTCGCCGCCATAACTGGCGTTCTCACATATTTTCGGTTAGCACGTAAAGGCTCGCCTTATTCGACGCGAAATAGACGCTGTGAAAGTGATATTAATTTTCACGGACCAACCCGCATCGGTTTATTTAATTTTCCTAATTGACAGGGGAAACGTTACCGTACTATATCGCCTTGTTTCATAATTCGTTCCATAGTTAAGCAAGTACAATCAACGTTCAAAAAACCACCGGCACCGTAACGTTTACAATTCTGTGCAGCACTAGTTAAACAATCATCATCATCATATCAGCCACAGGACGTCCACTGCTGAACATAGGCCTCCCCCAAAGACTTCCAGAGCGATCGGTCGCATGCTCTCTGCGTCCAACGACTTCCCGCAACCTTAATTAAGTCGTCCGTCCATCTAGTCGGAGGCCGTCATTATAACATTATAACAACGTAACCTGTAGATCGAACCCACGTCAGTGTGTGTAGGGGGTGGCGGCTTACACCACTCGGCCAACTTGAAACTTAGCTAACATGTTGAAAATAATAATCACACTCATCATCATATCAGCCCACACACGTCCACTGCTGGACATAGGCATCCCCAATGTGAAGCTAAAAACAGCGGTCCTGAGCCGCCTCTAAGTACTTTTAATTCAAGTATTTATGTTTGTGTGTAATGTCTATTGGAAGAAGGTCGTAAGTCAAATACTTGTTTATAGTAATATTGTAGCAGACTGATAGAGTACTTATGACGCATACGGTATCTACTGAATACGCAATGAGGTTTATATGTTAAAGAATTGTGATTTATGCTGTGTAAACGAAGCCACTCTGAATATAATTAAAAGTCGGTGTTACCCCATTTACAGTTTACTTGTTCAAGGGACAACATGGAAAAGGCTGTGGGATGGAAATGGTATTTACTACGGCCATTGGTTGAAATTGTACAACCGTACGCTATTAAAGCGGAATAATTAATAAGAATTATTAAACCTTGAAACGGGGAAATGTGTTGACCTAGATGAGTACAGGGAAAATTGGTATGCTAAATGTTACTTGGGGTCCAAACGAACACGTGTCCTTTAGCAAATTTTCGGGGACAATTAACGTTTCATATGCCTTATAAAAACGTAATATTTAAACTGGTGTTGCTGATATTTTTTATCCATAAATTAATATTATAAAAGCTGCAAATGGCGAGCGACTGTCCGTCAGCAAGGTTATGAAGATTTATTGTTTTTTTTTGCTCTAGAAAGTACAGCGTGCTACCAGTAAATGGGTCTGGATAATCAATTCTAAACGGAATGACAAGTTAATCTGGGATAGTCCTTTGAACGACGCTCCACTAATTATGATGTAAACTATAAATCAATGCCGCATGACAGCCTGATTTTACATTTATAATGTAAAGCAATAAACGCGTATTTAATTATTAATTAGCAATCTAATATTATAATTGCGTTTCATGCTTAGTTTGTTGGAATGGAAGCCAAATGAGACAATGTTGTTGGCAGTGTTATTAAACAAACTATTCTTTAATCTGTTGGATAATTGATTGCGCAATAAGAAATACATAGACTATTGTCTAACAAAGTCTGACTATGCGCCTCTATACGCGCCTGATCAATTGCGGGTTGACTTAACCAGGTCTATCTTTTAAAAATTCAAAATCCGAATATCCCTTTTAAATCAAGTTCCATTTTCAAAGCGGAAAAAAAATACAAAACCATAGACGTGGCCAGTTATAGGAGATGATGTAAAATAATGGGTTTCGGGACGTGACGGCATGCTAAAACCCTCTTCGACACCATAGCCCATGTCGGGTAGAACGAATTTAAATGCGAATCACGCCGTTTTTCGCTGTGTTGGCTTCCTGAGCCAACGTCGTCCACAGAAATATGCATACTCTCCACGGTTCTTGTAATCGCAAGATGGGATTTTCTTTTAGAATTTTAATAACTGCGAAGGACACACTTGATTTTTAGCGTTTCGTTTTAGGTAACAGGATGTTGTGCGGATAAAGTTGGATATTTTATTTTTTTATTCATGAGTAGGTTTTGGTTTGTTAGGTTCCGAAACAATTGTTCACGACGAAGTATATTTAATCTGAATTTCGGTAGATAACACAGAATTCTGCCGTTCCAGTGCAAAAGTGCACAGACCTTATCACCGTTTTATCAGGTACAACATATTCGTTGTTTGTTGAAAACTTAACCTATAACGATAAGGTCTGGAAGTGAACTATGTTGACCTGAACTCAGTTCGTCGAGTATTATTCATCGAGCAAACATCGGGCAAGCAAACTCTAACGCACCCACACTCGATGGCTTACGACTTACGACGCAACGTACCATAAAAACTGAAGATAAGCTTGCCTTACTTTTATCACCATCGTTACACCTTCCCATTGTATCGGACGAGACGACTTTTTCATCGTACGATTTGGAAGGCTTAGGAAAATTCAAGCTTAAGCCAAAATAGAAACAAGTATAAATTTGCGCACGCATGTACTTTTTACTCCACCCGCGTAACTACCGATCCCGTGGGAAAATCAGGATAAAAAGTAGCCTATGACACTCCCAATTAATCAACGTATCTTCATACCAAGTTTCATCAAAATCGGCCTAGTACTTTCAGAGCCTTTTCAATGCAAACAAAGAATTCGAGGAGAAGTTCGAAATGTTCGACATTCATTGAAAGAACATTCAGACATACAATCGTTAATACAATCATTTTCGCCTGATGGTAAAAATATCTAACCATAAGACTTAAAAACTGCTACCAGGGACTTCGTGCATTTCTAATTCTACCACAATTCTGCTTCATAAAAGTAAGTATTTAACTATCACTAATAGCAAGAAATTTACAATATCCTGATTCATAATGCCTTGATGAAGCCATAACCGAAGCATTTACTCCTTTTATTATTTTATAAACGGTCGATATAGCTGCAATCATTTAATATTGAGGCTAGAAGACCCCATAAATAGCAACCATCAAGGATATAATTGGAGTTTTAACGCCCTTTGTATTCCCTATGGGTTAATGGAAACGCACATTCATAAGCTAGCCGAAGTAAAGTTGTTTACTAGTCTCATAAACGTAATCAATAAACGTAAGTTATGTGACAGCCCTACTTTTTAGTGGTGCTTACGAGGAAGCCAAATATGAAAAGCGTAAAAAGGTAATATTCTATAAAAAGATGGATTATGAAGGAGCATTTAGTGGGATTTTTGGTTACCACATAATTAAAAGTTCTTTGTTCCTTCAACGATGTTCTTTGCGGCGATTCCCCGACTTTTATGGTTATTTACGATTGTTTTCTGGGTATATTATTTTACCTTTATTTTTATTATAATCTATAATGATTTACGTAAATATTATCGTAACATCTAAAAAATAAAGACCAAGACGGTTTTTCCGGAGAATCGAATTTTCTTACAAACAATTTCGAGCCTCCGGAATTGGTCGCAGAAAATCAACAAATAAACCTAGCATTTTAATACATGTAAGTTATACATAAATATATATTTAATCTGCCTGTTTATGGACTTTGTTTTAAAATTATAAAAGTTAAGTTATTTTCAAATAAATATATGGAAGAATAGCATTTGAAAATAACCTAAAAAGAACGGCCAAATAGATATATTTAAAGTACCTACTGCAGCGCGAATTTCTGGGTCGGATCCTATCATGGTATGACACAGCTTAGACCTTAATGTAGGTACCTATTTATAAGCCAATAGCTTACTGCTCTTGTCACTCCTACTGTCAATGTTATTGTGTTCAATCGCAGTTGTTAATATTGATATTTTCATCCTAACTAGATGATATATACAGCGCTATAGGTACCCTCTCTGCTTAGTCGACCCTGTCCAGAGGAAAGAACTCGTCGATACGTCTCATCACTATGTTTTCCTTCACCGTAAGAGCAAATCCATTGGTGCACAGCCGTCCGGGATTCGAACTCAAGACCTTTGGAATTAAACTCGATTTATCTGCCACTAGGCCTGTATTACAGTTGCTAACAGCATCATTTATCAGAATTTACCTATTTCCGTATACAAACAAATTCATTTTATTACTAACGACTTTATTCGATAAAATAAATAGGCACCATTTTTGGTTAACGTAAAAAATTAACAGCAGGAACATTGGTCACGGCAAATGTTTTGGAAATTGATATGGGAACGAGATGGGGCTTACGTTAAATTTTATGTTAAAGCCATGTAAAATCGGATGGAAGTTATAAACAATATTTATAATGGTTAACAATATTTAAGTAGAAAACACCGGTCTGTTGTTCTTTAATAAAAATAACTGTTAACCGGGCTTGGTGAACAATCAGACAATTTATTATGATAGATAGATAGATAACATTATTTGTACAACACTGGAAAAAACAGAACACGATAAACACAAAGTAAAGTATTAGCTAGAAAGTATAAGTTGTACAAATGGGCGGCCTTATCGCTGAAAGCGATTTTTTCCAGGCAACCTTTGGATGGAAAATAACTGAATCAGATTTAATGGTAGGTTGTGAATAATTTAACTTATAACGCAAAAAACGATGGGGCATAACTAGTCGCCTAAAATAATTGAGAACCTCTTTCCTTTTTTTGAAGTCGGTTAATAAGGCGTCGCAGATTGTTTATGCACTTCACGCAGTGATTAGGCCAACAGTAAGTGAACTACGAGCTAAAATTACGGAAAAAAAATTGTTCCACTTCCGTCTTCCAACCTTCACTCGCGTCCCTCGAAGGCCACCGTTTATTTGGTCGAATCTCGAATCTTCGAGTCACGAGCTTAGGTATCTAGGAAAGCGTGCTACTTCTTAGACCGCATCGTCATTTACCATCGTGTGAGATAAAGTGGTCAAACGCTGACCTATAAAATACTAGCAGCGCTCCGCGGTTTCACTCGCGTAACTCCCGATCCCGTGGGAATATCGGGATAAAAAGTAGCATATAGCCTTCCTCGATAAATGGACTATCCAACACAGAAATAATTTTTCAATTCAAACGAGTAGTTCCTGAGATTAGCGCGTTCAAACAAACAAACAAAAAAACTCTTCAGCTTTATAATATTAGTATAGATTATACTAGAGCGGTATAGGCTGTGTACGTTGTCGGTCAGGCAGTGAATGACAAAAAGTTTACCTACATAACTTTTATTTACACATAATATGCTTGCATTTGACCTAATTTCACCTAATGGGAAGCGACGATGAGGTCGAGGATGTAGAATGTTCGCCTAAGAGAATGTCATGCTTGGAGAACGTGATGGAACGCGACGAGTCACTTGGTACCATGACTTTGTCCAGAGGGTGATGTTAGAAGCCGCCGGCCAAGTCCTACCACCGCTTCATTGTCAACTCTTTTAACGATTAACTTGAAAGTTTAACTAAAATATGAATTATAATCAAGCATAAACACGTTATCACTTCCCTCGCCGTCGAATCTCAGTCAAATAATTTCCTCTACAATCACGATAGAAAAACAAGTCCTAAATGAAATGAAAACAAGCAGGTAGATAAAATGGAAATTCGGTAAGAATCTGTGATTTTGCTATATTGGAGAGAATGCGGAAACAAACGTATTCATTTAAATCAGTAATTTGTTGTTCCTTTTCTTCAAATTTAAATGTATTCAATTTGAAGGATAAAACCGGTGAAATGTCGAAGTAAAGGAAAAAAGCAAAACTGTTATCTAAACATCAAAATAAGGACAAATACATCTGATGCGGCCCGCAGTATTTTTAAATTTGTACGTGCTTCTCCCGTATTTGCAGTGACCAATCTGCAAGGCACCCTTGACTTTTAGTATTTAAAAGCCAGCCATCCTTTTTTTTGGTAGTCACCTACTATAAAAGTGCCATATAAATGGACCTGCATCCCAAACATTATTATTTTATGTCTCGCCCGCTAACACATCTGTAATTTCGAAATAGCCTCAAGGATCCAAGTATCTAAGGCATTGACATCTTATTACTATGTCTATCAGTGATCTAAGGAGAATATGAGTATCCAAGCATCTAAGGCATTGACATCTTATTACTATGTCTATCATTGATCTTAGGAGAATATGAATTTAGCATTTAAGGAGTTAGACACCTCGCACCCTACTTGTCAGCGGTAGATTGTTGGGCGACATTTCACATTCAAAGGCAGTAGTTCACTTTGCATGAAAGTCTGCAGTCTGGTGGGCTCTTATCCTATCTCGTTTGACTCTCCATTCAACTAGAATTAAACCTGTTAGTCTATAAATACATTCCATGTAAGCGACAATCCTTCGGGTTATTATTTATAATGGATGACATCCGTCGACGTTTGTTAGTTCTGAGTAAAATAGTATGCATATTTTCTACCCAACAGCTAAGTAAATTTCAATTTGCAAGGTCCACCCGTTCCTGAGAAAATCGGTCACGAACAGAGAAACGGACAAGAAAGTAAATAAAGGTTCATTTTTTATTTAAGTACCTTTTGAGGTCTGGAACCCTAAAAACAAATCTTTTTTAAATAAGTTTATACTTCGTAGCGCAGTGCTTTAGATCTCCTTTCATTTGTGAAATTTTATTCAATGTTTTTGACGTGATAACGTTTTATTAATTGGTTGGTGAACATCTGCATTCTCAAAAAAGTGTGTGACGTCATGCGTTATTAACAACTAACCATAGAAATGTTATTTTTTTATGAAAACAGTGTTACAAATATCATCATGTATGTATGTCCAATTTCGGAAACGGTAACAAAAATAACCCAGAGAAAAATGCTGTTGCCGCAGTACCAGACAATAAAAAGGCTCAATTGCAACAATAGCAAAAGAAAATTTAATAAAAATACACTAGTGACCCCGTTGGCGTTTTACCAAGTTCGCCTCAGGGTGTGAGCAGTCTACGGACTTCTCTATTGGCGGATAGCTTGCAGACAGTTCGATTTAAAAACAAACAAATAAGTCGGGTAGGCTGGCAAAAGGAAAGTCGGTCGTAGGAAAAAGTCCTGGTTGCGGAATATCAGAGAGTGGACAGGGATAGAGAGTGCCGCACAACTTTTTAGCATCGCGAGGGATCGGGTCAAATATTCTGAGCTGACTGCCAACCTTCACTAGTTGGAAAGGAACCCTAAGAAAAAGAAGAATGCTGCATCATGGGACACAGTGTCAGTAGAGACGCGAAATCGTCTTGTTTAAATCAAAGATTGCTCATTAACCGATTTAAAAAAAACGGGTTGTCTATAAAACGTCATAAGAAAACTTTGATGGCAACCTCTTTAGGTTGTCTCAATAGACTTATAGTGCACTTCGTGTCCATATAACTCGTTTAGGGCGCTGCTGGGGCTGCCACGTTATTGTAGGGCATCAGGGATGTTCGTGAATGCACGTATCGATGACTTTTATACAATAATACGTAAAAGAACGGCATCTCTGGTGAGGCGGATTCGTGGTAGTGCCAACAGTCTCAGAGCGGGTGGATGGGCTTTTTGTTGGATACTGGAGGATAATGCATGCTACATCGCTTTCCACTGTCAAATAGTTTGACCCTGCCTATGTATTTTAGTTTCAATAGTACCTAATAAATTTTTTAAATTAAATTATTATTATGGACAGTAATGTATCTAAATGTTATTTTTTCTGAAATGATTTTTTATTATTATTATATACCTAAATGTGACCAAATGACCCACTCCCTACTATTTTGACCGACTTTCAAATTAAAACAAAGAACATATGCCCTTTCCAATGGAATAGTCGGCAAAGTATCAGCCGATGGGAAAGACGGCAGACTGCTATTGGTCTCAGCTTCTGTAGCAATGAACCCTGACTTATTTTTGAATTGTAAAATGCTAAAAGCACGTACCTACTTCCACTGGAATTCCACGGCTGCGGTTTCGTAAATAATACATTTATTAAATACCAATCCTATGATGTAATGAAAAGTAGCAATGTAACGCAGTGGGAGGGAAAGACCCACCTATTTCATTTCTGACATTTCAGAAATCATTATTAAATAAATGAAACTAGCTGCGGTACTCTGTTTTATTCGCTTTTTCTCTTAATCCCTTAGTTATTTTGGGGTAAAAATTCTCGGTAAAACAAATAGGAATTAGCGTGACAGAGCAATAAAAAATACACACAGAAAGACAAACTTTCGCATTGTCAATATAGTAGGGTAAAAAATGTTTTTGCCATTCTATATATTTTCCTAATTCCTCCAACCAAGCAGTTCGATCTTGGGCCAAGTTTGGCCTGTTTTTGGCGTCTTTATTCCGGCACCCAAGGCGTGACGATCTTAGCCCATCGATCGGAATAAATAAAATACCAGTAATATAAATGAACTATCCTAAAACAGAGCCACGAAACCTGAGCTTGAAATAGTAAATTTCAGAAACACTATGACAAATCCCGAGAGAACTCTGTCTCCAAACAAGCTCAAACGTTTCCTTCACCGAATTGTAAATAACACGTATCAGAAGTTTAACGCGATTAAATCAGTCTAGAACTTTAAACTACATACTTAGTTACCTTACCTACTGCATTTACATAGCTTCTGGCAGTAGGCACTTGCACAGCAAAACTCGATGAAACTTTAGATATAGATTTTTGTATGGTTTGGAGGTTTAAATTATAATTTGAAGTAAAAATAAAGTTATTGTTGCTTTTGTATTTTTAGAATCACAAACATTAAAGCAAATAAAAAGTTTAGAAATACCAGTGGCTAAAAACATCACCAGTCGATGATAATCATTACAGTGTCAATCGTGATGATGACGAGAAGCAGTCTCAAGTGTCAATTTATATCTGGCAAACGTTGTTTTGCCATTTATAAAAAAAATGAATCAATGTATCTTCATACCATGTTTTATCAAAATCGGTCCAGTAGTTTCGGAGCCAATTCGTTACAAACAAAAATAGATGTTGTTCGATTCTCAGACCTAACGAATATACACAAAAAATTTCATACAAATCGGTTCAGCCGTAACACCTTGAGACTTTTATATTTTTTTTTTGCCCGCGACTTCGTCCGCCTAGAAGTCGAAAGAATGTTAATGCAAAATTTGAAGTAGACCAAGGAATCACGTTGTCCCATACAAACTTTGCCCCTCTTTTCCACCCCCTATGGGGAGGAATTTCGAAAAATCCTTTCTTATCGGATGCCTACGTCAGTGGTTAAGGCTGTACGTTGATCCGTCAGTCAGTCATTCAGGACAAAGCATTTTATATGTATAGATATTGTCTGCAACAGTACCCTATAACAGTATTCCAATCAACATCAGCAAAGTAACACGAGAGCGAACAAGAAATCAAAACTATAGTCGTCAGGAATGAGGGCAACGATCCACTTTCCGGCCGAAACTGGTTTCTGAGACCGCCTCCAATACTTGGGTAGAACTGTTGAGCTGGATTTTGAGCGGTAGTTTAGGTTTAATGCCGTCTTCAATCAAGTTAGATACAACCACGGATTTGGGTTTTATTGTTTTTAGCCTGATGACTGTGGATTACTGCAGAATAAGGTTATGCTTTGTGCGTTAAACATTTTGAGCTGTTGAAACTTATTTCTATTATTGGGACAAGATTAACTTTAAAAATATTTCAATTGCATTAAGGTGAAAGGGTACCGGCGCTCTGTTCATACAAACGTAGTCAACTGTTTCCTCCCTGGTTAATGAAACTAGGACAAATATTTTTGTATCATAAAACCTATAACTGCCATGACTATGTCCCTGTTTTGTTTTTTCATTTTCTAATTATCATAGAAGTAAAAAGAAAACAAAACATGGGGGAAAACAGTCGACTACGTTTGTATGGAGAGAGCCCCCGGTACCCTTTCCCAGTGGCCACATGAGACGATCCACCTCCAAGTCTTAGGATAAAGAGGGTAATGCAGAATCTTGGAATTTTATCGGCTTACCACTTGACATCTGTGTTGTTAGACAAGATTACTTTCTATTACCGATATCGTTAATCCAAAGATTTAATGGTATGAAATTGCCATTATGCATTGTATAAAGTTGGCATAAGATGAAACTTATCTACTCACCATTTTTCTCTAACGGAAGACTACGTGACTTTTCGATGGCTTATGTCAATTTCATACAAAATAAAATAAAAAAAAGTCTGTCGATTGGCAATATCGATAATCTATCTTCTTCTATACATATAAAATGCTTTGTCCTGAACGACTGACTGACTGAGGAATCAACGCACAGCCTAAACCGCTGATCGTATAGTTTGTATGGGACAACGTGATTCCTTGGTCCATTTTCGACTTTTACGCGGACAAGTGGCGGGCAAAAGCTACTCGTAGTATGCAAAAAAAAATTATAAATATCGACAAAAAAATCGAAAAGCAAAAGTTTCGAAGGAATATGGTAATTTCAAATTTTGCAAAAACATCGTTTCGACTTCTACGCGGACGAAGTCGCGGGCAAAAGCTAGTAGAAAGCATACTTGTCGAAGGGGACAGATAAACCTTTCACATAAAGAAATCTTTGCTAAGGTCTTTGATAAATTCAAAATTTATTATAACCGTCGTAGTAGACAGCTAATAACAGTTGCGAAACTAAGACGCTTGCTGTTAGCTACTTAGTAAAATATCGAACTACGTTACTCTCTGGTTATGAGTTTACGTCAGAAATTCTGTACAGCTCCCGATTTTCCTGACTCCTTTGACAAAACTTACCTAGTTACTACGTATTCTTGAACTATTGATATTTAATTAAATTGATGTTGTTGGATGACTATGGTGACCTGATTAGTAAATTGTCCAAAATAACTGGAAAACTCTAGATAACTTCAAATCTTAATACCATACGCCAACGACCTTGGTACACAGCTTACTAAATAGTTACTACCGGCAACGGTCGCCTTCGTTGGTGAAAATTTTTGATTGTTCCGCGTGTTTTTTTTTCTTCTCAAAAGTGCTGAGATGGAATTGTAGGTGAGATTTTTACCGATATTTTGGTGTGACTTTAAGTCGAAAATTCCCTATAGTTTTAAGGCTATCCTAAAATTAAGAATTAAAACTAGTCTAGCTTTGTAATAACAAGGAATTTTCGTTTTAAATTACCCCAAAATATCGGTTAAGATTTTACCTATAATTCCATCTCAGCACTTTTGAGAAAAACAAAACACATTCGTTACAATCAACGCGTTAGTTGTAAGTGACGGGTATTTCTGACGCGTTGTGTTTAGCAGCATAAATAGCCTTAACAGAATAATGCTGTAAGTATAAAAGTAGCACTCAAACGAAGCTGTACGAAATAAGTATTTTAATATGCTATATTGTAATGATTTAGAACAACAAAACATGTCAATACAATATAGTATGTACCTTTGTTCAAATAGGAATGTTACCAACAAAATTCCGCTTATTCAGAATTCTAGTTCCATTGGGGAATCGTATAGATTTTGGTAACTTTACCAATATTGACATGTTTATCGTTAGCTTGTAATGAATAATAAATAAAATTGGAACCGAGCTCGATCCGTGTCACTGCAACGGTCAGGTAGCATCAACTTTCATGCTAAATTTATTCAAAACTCGTGAAAAATATGCACTTTTTTTTGTATGATCACTAGTACCAGCAGTAAAACACACTTCCAAAGCTGGTGTCTCAAATTTCCTAAAAACGTTTTTAGTAATGAACGTGTTTTACAAAGTTTACAAATGACAATTGTCCAATAACAAAGCCAAGGACCCAAAGACTCATTCTTAAATATGAGTAGATAAAATTTACTTCCAAGTCTATAGTATATGCAACATATTCATAGAAGTATGATGAACAGCACGAAGATTGCCGCTAAAGATAAGGGTTCATGCAAACACCCTGGTCAGATTCTGATATGAATGCAATAAAGAAGCAAACGTTACAAAAGTTTATTTAGTAGGATCAGCTTGATTTTAGATGACAATGATCTTAATAAATTAGCGTAGTATTTTGCAAGTCAATTTCACTTGCTCTTCGCTCCTATTTCCACTAAAAACACAGTTAACACATCTATTGTTAATTATTTGAAGTAGTTTCACCAATTTTCAGTAGCAGAAACCAACGGTATACTGGCTCTCATAAAGAGCTATTGTGAATGTGAACTATATGAGTCATTTAGTTCCACTCTAACTACGAGAATGATCTTTTGTTTAGGTTTTTCTGAGGTTTTTCATTATTGTAACATGCGAAGCGTTTTATAACAGTCGCACTATTGTGTACGTTGGAATAAATTACTGTCCCGGGCTATATAATCGATTTTGCTATAACTAGCTATAGTAATGATGATTAAAGTACATTTCTGATATTATTTTATGTGTGTGTATAACATCATAGTCCAGTTTCTTTTAAGGTAATATTCTATATTTAAACGACCAATTCTTGTATATTTATATATAATCAGGATCCCGGAAACGGCTCCAACGATTTTTATGAAATTTAGTATGCGGGGGTTTTCGGCTCAAGGAATCGATTGACCAAGGTTCCAGGTCCGAGAAAATCTCGTTTCCAAAAGGCATTTGAGAAACCATGTTTTAAGAAATTATTAGCGCCATGACCGACATATGACAGATGAGGACATGCTGGCTAAAAAAGTAAAAACCCTTTCTACTCTATACTTTACATAAATACTAGCCGGTATTATGAAAAGAAACGCTGTTATTGACTGTCAAAGTCAAAACTGCCGCTCTAAAAGTTGTAGGTTTCGAAGTTTATCTGAGTTAGTGAAATAATGGATTTTTGTTTAGAAAATAATCGGTATGTATGTAATACTTATTGATAATTAACCGAGCAAAGCTCGGTCACCCAGGTACTATCATAGAAGTGGGATATACATTATACATGCTATTTCTGTGGGTTATCTACAATTTAGACTTCAAATAACTTACCCATTTAATTACAAACAATCGTAACGACCAATTTCAGACAAGGCCTGAATGGTAATGACTTTAATTATCCTCCGCATATTACCAATGATTCAATACGCTATATTTCTTCTATGTTTTAGTTTATTTAACAGACGTTCAGGCTATCGACCGAGCCATAAATTAGGAACGAGATTAAGAGACAAAGGACAAACTTCGACTGACTCATTTAGCGCTGACTAAAATAACATTGACTACATGTGATTACTGTTGAAATGATAATACTTATGCGAAATCAGAACTATTTAATTCGATTATGAGAACCAGATTACTACACTCGTCAACTGTCACATCGTCAGCTCTTATTTCAAGTTCTGAATACATCCTTTGCGTGTTTCTCAATTGCCATTCATTACAAATGGACAAATTGTTGTCATCCGCTGTGAATTTATCCATTAGAAGTATATGAAGTGAAATCTCTGGCCAAATGAGTTGAAATTAAAAGTTACGCAACTATTTTTAGATTAGTCAGACTGCCAGGCATTTTTAGCCGGAAATCTTACTCTGGAATTTTATGAGCTACATTCGGCTTTACTCACTACGAGTAAGTTAAACTCTGTTGTAATACGATGCATTTTAAAATGTGTAATGCGAAGTATATTTATATGTATATACCTAAGCATGTAAATAATTTTATGATTCGATTTTGAGGAAGCTACAAATCTGGCAGATGTGCACCAGATTATAAGGTAGGCTGGTTCACAAAGGAGCTTATAAAAAAGGTTCGAGGCAAGTTTAACAAGCATTAAAATGAAGTGTTTTTTCGCCGAGACGACAGCAGGTGCCGGTACGCGGCTCGCTATTGGTTGGAAGTTTCAAGGGCGCAGACAACCCCAAACTTTGATAATGATACACATGCTTCGATTGTTTCCGCGTAACTTATTTTAAGAGCACAAAACATGCAACGCAAGGGCTATAGATTTCTTCAAGTAATGTTTTTCTATTCATTGATTTTTATAGCTGCGTATTTTCAATCGATTGACGTCTCTGTAAAGTTTCAGTTTTCTTTTACATTAAAGAATTTTAGTTGAAAAGCTAATATTAAGCGATGTTAAGGCGAAGACAGGGATTCAAATCAGCAATTCAATGCCTTTAAAGTGCAATTACGATACAATAAGCATTTGTAGCCCATCTAAGCCAGTACAAGGGTGAACTCTACCTACATTACGGTTAATGTGAGTTACTTTTAAGGCTTCCCGCCTGTCTGAAAGGCAATAAAAGAGGAAAGTTGGGCGGTCGTTCGATACCATTCGATCTTGGACCGTGACTCACTGTAAAATCAGGCAGCAATCTTGTGTAACTTGGCCCGTCTTTCGCCCCAGTATTTTGTTGTACAATTCTAAGAATCGCCACGGATTGTTGGTTAATTTCCTGCGATCGTGTTCGGCTTTTCATATTTGAAAGCAAAACATTTCCGTTGGGTCAGTAAACGTCACTCGTACTAAAGTTAAACCTTAAAGAAACCCGTAGTACGTTAAGCTAATTATTCAGAAAGTACTCTGAAAGTAGAGCAAAGTCGAGTTAAAGTATGTGGGTAAGCATAGAGTTATAAAATTTCATTCACTAAGTACCCCATTTTGTCGTCTGAAGTTGTCGAGATACCTCAAAACTTCGAGAAGACTTTAATAAAATTCCTTGTTCACTTCAGTGAATCACCAACATCGTCGATACTTAATTCTGCTCTGCTATCAACCTTCGAGACTTTTACACTGTCATTAAAAATTACAACATTTTACAAGTAGTTGACTCTCCCTAAACGTTTATCGGCTACTGATAAATCATTACGACAATATCGGATAAACTACAGACATAAAATTATGTTATTAGTCTTTTATTATCCTTTTATAGCCTCTATCTCTGCCCGCGTGGAAATTATCACTCTCCCGAAGGAACTACTTAATTTTTCGGGAAATATACCACGGACACAGTTATGGTCTCAGTAACGATGAAACTTTTATGAATTTTGGCATCGGTTTCTATAAATTGTTAAGGAAGACTTCTATTTATATTAGACAAAGGGAAATTTCGTTTTATAAATCGTATCAATTTATTAAAACGTAGGCCAAATTAATAGACCGAGTAACAAATGAGATCAAAGGCAGAATATATTTAACACTATTAATTCAGAAACCCCAGTGAGTCGGGGTAACAATACGAGGTACGATTGTTTAACAGGGTTGTCATAAACAGGAAAGCGTCGCGACTCGCGCTGCGGGGAGCTGTCTCTATGACGGCAGCCCTGCAGACAAATCCTACATCAACATGTATCCATGTCACAGTTTCATGGAAACATGTGTCAAACACGGACACGCGTGTCCCAAAAAACAATCCCTAAATATTTCCGACGGTTTAGCGCCACATGTATTCCTAATCGAGCAGATCATTTGTGGGTGATATGTGTTAACTATTTGTTTGTATAGTAATTGGTAAAGCTCGAGAGACTAGTAGACGCTTGTTTTCATTAATATTTTAGTAACCAATCGCTGATGAGCGAGGTGATGTTAAAATATAATATAATATTAATGACTTATCTATATATTTATAAAATTTTCGTGCCGCGTTTCTAGTTACCAAACTCCATCTAAACGGCTGAACCGATTTGTATGAATTTGTGTATATTCGTTAGGTCTGGGAATCGAATAACATCTATTTTTTTTATCCCTTTTTTATATAAAGATTTTGTGTATATTCGTTAGCTCTGGGAATCGGACAACATCTATTTTAATTATAATATTGGCGTTTTTTATTTTTGTTTTTACCTGACGTTTCGGGAACTTTGCAGATCCCATGGTCATCTTTTTTTTACCCTTTTTTTCGATAAAGATAATATTATCTATTTTTTTTTAAATATATATTGTTAGATATACATAACGAATACTAACCTAACGAATATACACAAAAAAATTACACATATTGTATATTATTAAAAACAACGTTTGCTGGAACAGCTAGTAATTGAATAAAAGTACCAGCATAGTGTTTGTTTTAAACCAGATAAGGAAATATTATAGACTGTGAAAGTGTTCACAATAATCAAAAAGAGAGTATCGTCCGCGTCATATTCAATACCGTCGTATTGGTATTACAAAACAATTTCGTATTTCATTGCCTAGCTAAGCTTCAGAAGCGATATCAAAAGATGAAGTATTTTATATCAATTTGCGCATTCGTGCAAAGTATATTTAAGTAGCTCTCTTCCGAGCCGGTCTTAGCTTTTTAATGGCAGCATTTATGGAGGATGGGGGTAAAATATCCGTATAAAGGAAGACGAACTAAGAATTCCTGATTATGATTACACTCGTGAGAGGAATATTTGGTCCACACTGGTATTAAAATTAATATTGGGAGAGCGTGACATATATTCTTTTGTGGTCGCGATGGAAGTTTGTCTTTGTGATCAAGACAAAGTTTTCTGGTCAAAGGAGTTTCCTGGATGTTTTATATGTCAAAGGATATATGTGTTTCAACTACAACAACTAGTATAATCAACTAAGTTGCCTTAGTCATCTAGGCATCAATGAATATCGGTTAACAAACCACAAAGTTAAGCTTTCTCCAGCTATAACACATTCTGAAGAACAATAATTCTCGTAAATTACATTTTTCAAATTAGATTTTAATATCATTTCGATTACAAGGAACACCTGCATTAACAAAAGAGTGTCTGACGAAATATTGTGTGACGTCATGCGTCCGGTCCCGTTAGGAAACAGAGTATGTATGCTTGTGTTATGGTGACGAGTAACGAATAGAAGACTTATATAAAGGAAAAAATATATAAGTAAAGAGAAAAAAAAAACAAAAAAGACAGAAAGAAATATTATAGGAACTTTTTTTCATCGTTTTCTTATAACGTTATCACGTAAAATTTTCGTCCGTAAACCGACTTTATAGACAGCCATTTTTTTTTGTCAAAAAGCGGAGTATGAGTGAATTTTGAACTACCTACTTAGAGTTTTAAGGGTATTGATTGCAATCGAAATGTAATTTGAACAATGTCATTTACGAGAGTTAGCCTTCTGGCCTTCATTGTAGATGAGTCACCGACCAAACACGTAAGCTTTCCATTCTTAAGCGCCGGTAAAGTAACGAAATCAAAATGTCAAAGACCAGTTTCTTCAAAAAACGGTGGGTACGCATTGTAATCCGGCTCCTCGGTTGAATGCAATGAAAATCTTTGTCGGACTCGAATGGACATTGATTGGCCATTGTGGCCGGTAACAATAAGCAATCATACGGGTCTAGTGCTAATAGTGGCAGCTCCGAGCGAAACGCACTTCATTTTACGCCACTCATTATGATGGCACTTCAGCTCGCTCGACGCTCGTCATAGAGGCTCGTCCGTCGCTGATGTCAGACCAGTCACTTTAGCTTTCAATGTCAACTATTTAACTATACTTCCGTACAATTGCTACACAAACCCGGACTTTCACACCACTTCGAGTATTTGGCAAAATTGCGGGTTGTTGGCGTTGCAGAATCCATTAATTAAGAAGAAAAATAACTATGATCGATTCAAAGTATACCCAAATGTACGGCCGGTCAAACATTTTCCGGAAAATGTATGTGCGGTAATTAATATAAATCCAACGGTGAAGGAAATCCACGGCTTAGTTGGCTCCAGACGTATTGACAAGTTCTTTCCCCTGGACGTGGTCGACTAGGTTGAGAGGGTGATATAAAAGCTGGGCAAGCCTACTCCATCTAATACATGACCTATAGCCACTACAAATGAATATATATCTTTCTAAATCTAATATCTATCTATCTAAATATCTATCTATCTACGACGTTCTAAATGGCATGGATTATCGAATTAGAATTTTAAAAATACCCGACTTGTATCCCCCATAACTTTCAGACGGCTGAACCGATTTCTATCAATCAAACATAGCTAAAACACTACCGACTGATTCACCTTTCAAACAAAAGAAACAAAATCAAAATCGGTTCAACCATTCGGAAGTGACTATGCCACAGACAGACCCCGTCGTTTTTGCGTCGGGGGTTAAAAAATTACAGATTAGATATAAATATCAATATTATTATTATACCTACCCAAGTGTTCTATTGTCACCAGAATCAACGCATCATCTTGATTTCAGCTCCATTTTCTTCATTTAACACAGTTCATACGTGTTGTGTTTATCGTCCTTTTTTTCTTCAAATTATAGTATCACGTAGACACTATCCCAAAGAACTGTCCTTCGGGAAAACCCACGTAGCCAATATCGTCGCTCGCAATAGCCGGAAAGTGGACTAGGTTAACGCACATGGTATTTTTATAGTCATTCAGTTTGACTTGACTTATTGTATAACTACTTCGACTGATCCGTATTACGAGGACCTAAAGACTGACACTTAGGCTAATTGATTTCCAGTACGAAGTAATTGATTCGTAATTAAATTTAACAATATTAACAGGGTTTTTTGCGTTTGCGTTTCGTAAAATTGTTTTTGTTCGTTGCCATGACGCGTCTTGGTTATATTACCATGACGCATGACATCACACAATTTTACATGACACTTTTTTGTGAATGCAGGTGTTCATGAATTGATTAGACATTATCACGTCAAAAAAAAGTTAACTAGGTCATATAATGTCATATAAAATAAAACCTAACACCCCCCACTTGGTCTATATGTAGCTCGGCCGAGCGTGGGTACTCGATTTTTTTGTTTGTATTGAACAAATTGAAATTTTTGTTTTTGTTACTAGATATTGTGACCGACTTGACTTGCTTGATATTAATTTTAGTTCTTTTGACAATTCATTTTGTTTTTTTTTTATTTTGCTTAATTTACTTCATGTATTTGTTTAACACAATGTAATTTTTATGGATAGGTTAAATCGGTTTTAAAAATAAATTAATTTATAACATTGAATAAATAGTTGCTTACCTATTAACAGGTCTATAACCATTAACGACGAGACTAACTAGTTTCCTTTGCTCTCATTCAGACTCATATCAAGCGTCCATTGTGAAAGCAAAAAGCAATCGGAAGTCATCGAGAGTCGTTTCGACGGATTTGAAAGAAGATTGGACTCTCACCAGTCTCGCAACACCGCATTTTCCACTTTTTTCTACCTTTGATTTCGGTGTAGGGCATCAATTTCGAATTTTAACTCACCACTAACAAAGTTAGTTGTTGTTACACCTCTCTTTGAGCGTTCCAGGCAGAAGAAAATTAGCTTTTCGTCCAGTTTTCCAATTACTATAGAACTTGAAACTATTTTCTGAAATACCACTGAAAATCAATTAAAATTCTGTCACTGTAGGCAATCGCTTCAGTTTATTTTTAAGCGCTCTGGTCCGTTTCATACAGTCGGTTCCCTAGGGGAACATACAGACAATGTTCGTTTAATAGGCAGCCATTGTAATATCGGTGTCGATTAATTACAAACGCTCATTTGCCTTTTATTTTAAAGGTATTTTGTAGCAGAATCAACAAGCCCGACTTTATTATTAAGCGATAATCAAAAATAAATACGAGGGAATTAAAATAAATGATATATATAATAGGAAAAAAAACCCGGTCAAGTGCGAATGGGACTCGCGCACGAAGGGTTTCGTACTTACATATATTCTGTTTGAGCAAAAAAAAAACCCTAAAAAATATTGTATGTCAGAGGAGGCTGTATAGGTCATATAAGTATTTTGCCTGCCCTTTTAGGAGTAAGTATAATTATCATAAAAATATTGTAAACATGAGAATAGCCTAAAATTCTTATTTTCTTAATTTAGTATATTTGTTTTTATAGCCGCAACAAAAATACATCATCTGTGAAAATATCAACTAGGTATCATAGTTCATGAAATACAGCCTGGTGACATACAGACAGTTAAGTCTTAGTAATAGGGTCCCGTTTTTACCCTAAAAACGAGTTTTTATTTTTCAATCGAATATCTTTTATCTTTCGCAAAAGAAAGTCAACAATCAGGAACATAAAGGCCACTTATTCGAGCGATAGGAAGTTGAAAGGGCGTATTGGTAGGTCCATATGTAGCCGGTAGTGTACCCTTGGGAGGAATATCGACAACATACCTCTAATAGGGATCTATTGTGTTTACCCCCGGCTTAATTACAACTGTTTACTAGCTCACCAATCGTCATTAGAGTAAGGCCAACGTTTATTTTTAACAAGGCAGTAGCAATTAAGAATATGTGGTGATATTTTATCCTTATAAGTATCACATTTATATGACCTAGTTAACTATTTTTTTTAACGTGATAATGTCTAAAAAATTGATGAACACTTGCATTGACAAAAAAGTGTCATGGTAAATGACCAACACGCGTCATGGTAACTTAGGAAACAGAGTATTTGGTGAAAGAAACGAGTGACGAATAGAATACTTACATAAAGGAAAAAAAATACTTACAAATGTATAAAGGTATGTATAAAGTATAAATTTATGAACAAAAAAAAAAGGAAAAAATCTCAATTTTTCATCCTTTTCCTATGACGTTATCAAGTAAAATTATCGTCCGTAAACCGACTTTACAGACAACCATTTTTTTAAGGTTAGCTTTCACCACTATTTTACACGATGGTAAGTGATGATGCGGTCTTAGATGTAGCACGCATTCCTAGAAGATACCTACCTATACGCTCGTGACTCAAAAACCTTAAAATCAACAAAAACGTTTCCGTCCTTCTTTTGTGATGATTATGATAACGCCTGTCTCTTAAATATTGATTCAAAATATCATCATAAAACAAAAAATAATTAAAATTACCCAGACATACACGAAATTAAACCTATTACAAAATCAGTTCCGTACATAATCAGCTTCATTTTTAATCATATTATAATGAAAATTTATTCATAAGGTTCGTAACGATCGTAAGTGCCTCGAAGCGTCGAGTGAATAAATAAATTTTGAATTTTACTTTGATATCACGAGTTTCAAAGTTACAATAGATAAAGTTGTAAATTTTTAAATAAGGCAATTCCGTGATATCTTGGTCTAAATAAACTAAATTATTTTAATATAGGTACCTACGGTGAAAAAAGTAACACTAAGGGTCCTTGCTCATTAGGCCACCATAGTGGTGCCACCATCGGTGGTGCGACCGTGGTGTCTTGCGCTATAAAACAAGAAACACCAGAACAAATACCAGGACTGTCAGTTTCAAAATGGACGTGTTTTTATACGTACAACAACGGAAAAGAAAATAAAAACCGGCCAAGTGCGAATCGGACTCGCGGACGAAGGGTTCCGTACCATTATAGTTTGTTTTAAGTACATATTTGTTTTTATAGCGGAAACAGAAATACTACATCATCTGTGTAAATTTCAACTGTCTAGCTATCACGATTCATGAGATACAGCATGGTGACTGACAGACAGACAGTGAAGTCTTTGTAATAGGGTTCCGTTCTTACCCTTTAGGCCTTTAGGTAAAAAAGTAGTGGTGTATACGTCCCTGGTAACGCAACTGGAGCAAATTAGACGCCAAATGACTTCAGTTGCCGGCAACTAATTGGTTGCGCAACCATGCTGAAACAGGTGAGCTACCAGTCATATAGCATATTTTGTTGGTATTGCAACTAGTTGCGCCACCATTGGTGTCCTAGTGAGCTAGGGCCTTTAGAACTTCGTTTATCGAATTGGGTGCAATAATCCGAATGTTTTCTGTAGAATTTTTCTCTTTTCTAACTATTGCTAGGTTGTAAAACGTAATGGGCTATTTGAGGGAATGGAAACACATTACGATATAATTGCAAACGTTTTGAAAAGCAGTAACAATCAATGTTTTGTTGCAGTTCTGATGCAACTTAATTCTAAACACAAAACGGGAAAAGCTCTTACGTTTGTATTTAATGGTTTAATGCTGTTTAAATTTTCCTGTTTTAGTTTCAAACAAATTGCTAGAGGTTCACCCGTTCCTGAGAAAAATCGGCAGTGACACACAGACAGACTGACGGACAAGAGACTGATCTTATAAGGGTTCTTTTTTTAACTTATGAGGTACGGAGAGTATTATCTCTCTACTAGCTGGGCCCCGCGGTTTCACCCGCGTAAGTCCCGATCCCATGGGAATATCGGGATAAAAAGTAGCTTATTATGTTAATCCAGGTCTCCAGCTATCTACATACCGAATTTCATTGCAATCGGTTTAGTATTTTTAGCGTGAAGGAGTAACAAACATACACACACACACGCGCACACACAAACTTTCACATTTATAATATTAGTAGGAGTAGGATTACCTTTTACCTTTTTTTTTAGTTTTTGTCTATCCAAAGGTTGTCTGGACGAGATCGCTTTTTGTGCCACCTAGATTTAAGTATGTATGAAACGTAACTTGTGCAAGGTGACTAAAGGGCGGATCGGAATGACATCCAAATAAGCAGTGCAGCCAGCATTTTGGGCTTCCTACCTAGAGAAACTTCTTTAGATTTTTAATATAAAATCATTTTTTGCATTCCATTACTGATACCTACATACCTATTAATAATAACTTAATAAACTCTCTATTAAATTCGAATCCACAAGACCGACAGTGTGGGACAAAATAGGTTATTTAAAAAATAATAATTCAAATACGAATATCCTTTTTCCGATGAAACCACTAATACGTCATAGTTAATTACGATAAAAAAAATGTAAAAATAAATAACGCAATATCGTTAGCAGTAACGGCAGTGTGATGAAGCGTTGATTATTTAAGGCTTCACCATACAGCCGTAGTTTATACTAAAACAAAGTTTCCACATATATGAACCTTAAAAATGATGACCTGATTCTTAATAAATCGGGCCTAAGTTTGACGTACGTGTACCGTCTATTACAGACGTCACCGGAACGGCCTCAACGGAAGACCAGCGCTAGTGGAACGACTAGCATTTCGCTGAGTTGGGGTCCGTTTTGCAACAATTATTAGTAAATAGTTTTTAAGACTTTGTGATTTCTTATTTTGTTGCAAATAAATAATATTCTATTCTATTCTATTCTAAAAATGCTGAAAAAGACTATGATGTATCTATCTGAAAACAGGAATACCTAACAAGTTTGGTTTGGTTTATAAAAGCTTCGATGACAGTGAACACAGGAATCCCATTAGATACTTTAGTTGACGAGAGCTGCCAGGCAACAGGCATGATCGAATTACGATCCCGGAATAATAATATATAACTAGATATTAAGAGGAAAGGGTACCGGCTCTCTCTCCATACAAACGTAGTCGACTGTTTCCTCTCTGGATAATGACACTACACAAATATTTTTGTTGCATAAAACTTATAACTTGACGACCCAGTTAGCACAATGGTCACCATGCCGGACTGCCAAACACAGGGTTGCGGGTTCGATTCCCGCCTCAGACAAGTATTTATGCTTAGATATTTGTCTGTGGTCTGGTTATTTCTATGTATTATAAGTATATATTTACAAAAGAAAAGTATATAAGTAGTATATCCGTTGTCTAGCACCCATAAAACAAGTCTAGTTACTTAACTTGGGGCTAGATGGCGCTGTGTGGATTGTCCTGCAATATTTATTTATTTATAACTACCATGACCATATTGACCATGAATCTATGTCAAACTTATAACTGCCATGACCATGCCCCTATGTCTTGTTTTTTTTTCATATTCTGGACTGTATCGATGCGAACGAGCTACAGAATCGCTACTGCATCGCTACAAAAAGTTGCCGTGGGCGAGGGCCCTTAGATGTCTCGGAGATGTCTATTCGGGATTGGAGAATTAAATTAAAACATACATACATACATACATACCTACACTGCAAGTTAAATAAAAGCTTTTAAAGTTTAAAAATAAATACCAAAGAGGTATATCGAATATGTGCACAAAAACATGGTGCAAAATCATACGAATGCAAAATACTACGAAAGACCGCGCTCGGTTTTTTTTAAGTACCTACAATCAGTTATATAAACGGTAGGTCATTCACAAAAATAGATTGTGATATCAATATAACCGATAACGATAACCGAATATGATTAGAAAAATATAGTAGAGGTTACAAACCGGCCAAGTGTAAGTCGGACTCGCACACGAAGGGTTCCGTACCATGTTATATAGGAGCCCTATTTACATAAATATTTTTATTATTGTTTTTTTTTATATTATAGGTTATAGCGGCAAGAGAAATACCCCCCAAACACGGTTCATGAGATACAGTCTGGTGACAGACGGACGGAGGGACGAACGGACGGACGGACGGAGGGACGGACGGACGAAGGGACGGACGGACGAACGGACGAACGGACGACCGGACGGACGGACGGACGAACGGAGGGACGGACGGACGAACGGAGGGACGGACGAACGGAGGGACGGACGGACGGACGGACGGACGGACGGACAGACAGACGTCTTAGTAATAGGATCCCGTTTTTACCCCTTGAGTACGGAACCCTAAAAAGTTAAACTAGGTTGTAACCACAACCGCCAGATCGTACGGACAATTACCGACAAATTATAGGCGAGCGTTTTTGAAAATCATCAAAATCAAAGAAGTTGTTCGCGTGACTGCTATCACGGGAGTATAAAGGTGGTGTAATAGCAATTCAGTCGGACTAGTTTCTTTATCAGTACATCGATAATAGGTAGCCAAACTAGCCAACAGTCGTCGCATATCGTTATCAAGTACCAGACAAATTCTTGACTCTTGGCTCAATTTACACCGCCGCGGAATAAAATGGATGCGTCAATATCGCCTCATGACGCAGGAATTCGCTGTAATTCTCGAGCATTCCCGCGAATTCCCGAAGACGCATGAAAGACGCTCCGTTGTTACTGTGACCGACCTGCGAACGGCTTCCCCCGTTCGCCCCAAACCCCGCGGATTCTACGAACGCCACCGGGGAAT
Source organism: Idaea straminata (assembly GCA_951213275.1). Taxonomy (NCBI): domain Eukaryota; kingdom Metazoa; phylum Arthropoda; class Insecta; order Lepidoptera; family Geometridae; genus Idaea; species Idaea straminata. The sequence continues at coordinate 5,721,907 of OX577862.1, forward strand.
TCTCCAATATTTTACCTCGTGCTTAATTTGTGTGTTATATTATGCTATATAGTATATAGAACGAATTGTATATAGTAAATACAATATCGTTGCAAAAAGTAGCTTCCGTTCCATTCCGCGGTGGTGTACATTAAGCCTTATTATGACCAACCTGCGAAAGACTTCCCGCTGATGCACAGACACCACCGGAGAATTCACGAGAAAGCTTGAGGATTCCGCGGAAAACGCGCGTCCATTTTTTTGGCTCGTATTTAATTTGTGTGTTAAACAATTGATATAAAGTTCATTATGCTATTTACAATTTCGTTGCAAAAAGTCGCTTCCGTTCCATTCCGCGTTGGTGTAAATTGAGCCTTATTTGCTATCCGATCGTGATGGCCGCGCCCGCGCAATCAATGTGTTAATTTGTAACTGTCAGATTCTATGAAATGAAAAGGCGTGACAAGTTTGACTAGTAACAGTGCGCCTGTTAAAGACTAATGAAACTGAATCGGAGACTGTTGGAGACGAAATTGTCTTCAGTTTAATTAATTTTAAATGTAAGCTGGCTAGTTTTGATGGCTTTGAAGAGTTAAGGACGACCGTTTATTGTTTGACTGAATAGAAAACAATCTCATCAGCCCCTTAGACAAGATTGCTTTGTATTAGCGATGTCGCCAATCGATAGATTTAATTGTATGAAATTGACATAAACCATTGTATAAAATTAGCATAAGATGGAACTTATCTCCCTATTTTTTTCTAATGCGAGACTACGTGACGTTTTGTTTGCTTGTGTCAATTTCATACAAATAAAATTAATAAAAAAGTCTGTCAATTGGCGATATCGCTAATAGAAAGGGATCTTGTCTAAGGGGGCTGTACTTACCTATACTTTATCTGTATATAAAAAAATCTTGTGTCACGATGTATGTCGCCAATGAACTCCAAAACTACTGAACCGATTTCAATCAAATTTCACATGTACCCGTATTTTGGTCTAACTTACTGGATAGGATAGTTATCATCTCAATTATTCGCTTATGTCGTGAATGTAAACGAATAAAATGTATCAATTAATGGTTTCTTTACTGTTTAGTTTTATGAAGTTCTCATAGATGGCGGTGTACGTTGATTCATCGATAAAATTCTTCAATATGCTGTGACATCTAGGTTGCAAATACACCCAATAGATGGAGCTGTGTTCGGGGCGCAGCTAGTCTACCTATAAATGTACTCGCTTGCTAGTTACGAATCAACACATACAAACCAACAGTATAATTTAACAGCCATTGTGATGACGTCATTGTTCAAGCAGCCGTGTCACAGAAGCCATAGTACCTACGGTTCAACCGACGCTAATCATAAAGTGCACCTTACATTGCCTTTTCAATCCACCACGCATGGTGACTTCTCAAACGTGAAAAGCGACGTATAACGAATGTTACAACGAGTAGTTTTTTTAAACGAGGTGAGTGCAAGAAGCATAAATTAAAGTTAATGAATGACTTATTGTGTGAGGAACAGGAAATTATTATTGTTGTGCCAGCCGGTCGGGTTACGGAGGGTCGCGTGTCATTTTCTCGACTTTGTAAAGCTATGAGAGCTTTTTAAAATAAAAAAAGTTTAAGTAGGTAAATTGTTTGAAACAAAATGTCATGTGTATCTATTTTTGCATTGTTTCTCTATATGATAAATGCTCATTTTTGACGTGATATTGTCTATTAAATTGATGAACACCAGCAGCACTTACAAAAAGGTGTGACGTCATCTCACGTTATCGAAACGCTCACGTTCCATACCAACCAATGTTTCGTAAAGTTATCGTCCGTATTAAAATTAGTGTAAACTGGAAGCTCATAGTTTACATTCTTAAACATGTTTTAAATTTTTTATGATCAAATGTTTTGGCTCTCAATCCAGATACCGGCATATCAATAATCTCAGTCTAGGTTATTTTTGATTTAATGTCTGGTTAAAGTCTGCGTCCAGCTCCGCAGGGAAAGCGTCAGAGTTTCAGTGAGTTAAAGAATTTTTGGGAATTCCCACAAGAATGGATTGAACCACTTAAAATTTCGAAAGAAGATCGCAAAAAGACGAATGAGTAAATGCACAATTAGACATATAGACTCAATGAAGGTACACTAATATTATAAAGAAGAAAGATTGAAAGAAAGCTCCGAAACTACTGGACCGATTTTGATGAAACTTGCTATGAGGATACATTGATTCATTGGGAATAACAGGCAGTAACCTATCCTGATATTCCCACGGGATCGGGTGTTACGCGGACGAAACCGCGAAGCGCTGTTAGTCTCAGTATAAAACGTGTTAATTGAATTAAACACAAATTTCTAACTGCTAAGTGTAACCACATACCTACTGTCGTCCCATGTTCTGCACTCAACTTTTCAATACAAATGTTTTACATCCAGGAGAAACTTGCTAAGCCCTGTTATTACCGGCCTTATTGAAAAGGTAGTCTTGAACTAGCTACTTACCTCCTTGGGTTTTGCATACGGAGCGGGTATTGTTCTCGATACGGCTTTGCTAAGTATTTCAGCTTATGGAAGTGGGTACCAAGTCCATATAGGGTGAACACAGACCGCAGACTTAAAATCGGTTAATAGTAGGATCCTGGGCCGTGAATAAATGTGATTTAAAGAAATCTATCGAGTGGTTTGAAAGATATGGCACAAACTCAGAGACACAAACATAGGCGCGAAAAACATAGCCCATAGAAATGAAAGATTTTTATTTCAGACCACAAAGATCCATAGAATGTTAGTACAGACACTTACAAGACCTAAAAATGTTAGTAGTTTACACTTTAGTACCTACTTATTTTAGATGAAGCCTGAAAGTAGCGCTACTAAAGGAACCGTGAGTTGGTATAGACATATTGTGATGAAGAGAGAGGATGACCTAAGAAAAGATGGATGGACTGTGTGAGAGAAGTTATGAGAGAAATGGATGAACGATAAGATAGAGAAGAATGGAAGAATAAGACACTGCGACGACCCCAAATTATATGGGATAAGCCAGAATTTTGGGCACACTAACCCCCATTTGGAGTTTTAATCTATCTTATTTTATCTATACATATAAAATTCTTTGTCCTGACTGACTAAACCGCTGATCGTAGAGACCTAAAACTTGGAGGGTGTTTTCTTTGTATGACGTAGGCATCCGTTAAGAAAGGATTTTGAAAAATTCAACTTATAGGTGGACGAAGTCGCGGGCAAAAGCTAGTCTTTATATATAAAAGAAAGTCGTGTTAGTTACACCATTTATAACTCGAGAACAGCTAAACCGATTTGGTTAAACATTGGTGGGGAGGTAGCTTAGAACCAGATAGAATCCTTTTTTTTTATATTCCCACGGGATCAGGACTTACGCAAATGAAATCGCGGGGCACAGCTAGTTTTAAATAAATATAAGCAGGTAAGTTGTAGTTTATTTAATTAATTTAAGTTTTTATTATTTATTTGAATAATTTGTTATTTTAAAGTTATCTTTGAATTTAAGTAAGTAGCTTTAAAAAAATAGGATAAGGGCTGGTAGAAGAAGCGTAAAACAATGAAACGATTTCTTTCTTGTTTTTTTTTTTGGCGGTTGCGCGAGTTATCAACCGATCGTAGTCCGAAGTGTACGTTCGCCCTAAGGATTATATGAATCTACCTATAATATGGTTAGTTAGGAAGCAGCTATTGTGGGCTTTTCTCGAGTTAAATGACATAATGACCTTGCTTGCGTGTCGGGAACTCGAAATGTTCTATTCATTGGAAGGGTTCTGGGATAAGGAATCTGTCATTCTGGCTATTATTGTTATTGTACTGCCGGCAGAAAAGGTATGCGTGAAATATTATTTTTAAATTGTTACTACCCGAACTTTGTACACAAAGGATTTTTTTAAGTAAGTACATATTATTATTATTTTGTATTTTATGTGAATAGAGTCGTGTAGGTAAAATCAGTTTAAAAAATATTAAATGTAACGTTATTTATATGCAATAATTAACGTTTTTTGGCCCTTTGCGTAATTTTTAAAGCATAATGTCTTAGCAGTTTGAAAGTTTTGTTCTATTCCACATTATTTGGAAGCAGCGACCGATCGCTCTAGAAGTCTTCGGCGGAGGCCTATGTTCAGCTGAGGACATTTTGTAGCTAATATACAGTCGTAGATAACTAAATAAAATACTTTATTATAAGTCATATTTTAAGAAAAACTATATTTTAATTTCGCGGTCATCCGGTTTCTGATTCCCCTTAAGGGTGTCTATTGTTATTCAAATAACAATAACTTTATAAGCTATGGTCACGATCACCTTTCACCAAGCACTTTGGTTTTCGACAAAGCTTAAAACTTAAGCTAGGTACTTGTTATGGCTATATATACTGTTTACATAATATATTTGTGTAGTCTATTTATAAATACGGGTAGAACTATGGGCATGAAGTTTTTTTTTCACGTAGAATAAATGCTTTATCGTCCTCGTGTTTTTTAAAGTACCTGGGTATTACTCATGTCTTAAGTTAAATTGAGTAATTTCGGTGAAATTTTATTTAATTTAAGAAAAGTGTACCTACATCACGTGCGAAGACTAAACTTGAAAGAAAATGGCAGGTTTTCTGAAAGATTTATTAATAGGTTACCTCGTAATTTACCAAAGTAAAATGACCATGCGGGAGAACGATAAAATGGAACTTCTGTTTTACCCATTTCTTTTACTTATCTATCTAAGTTAATCTATTTAAGTGTCGAATTATTAAGTAGGTCACGGTATCTAAGTTACTATACTTACCTACTTACTTACTCAAATTAAGTGTGTGGCTAGGCTACGCGTTTAACAATGCCATCATAAGTAAGATAAATAAAACACACTTACTTGAAGTAGTGTAGGTTTCTAGTTAAGCCTAAGTATGTGCCGAACAAAATTGAATCTACTTACATTTGCTAATTCAAAATCGTTATTAACCCGTATATTTGCAAGCGTTAATTCATAGAGAAAATAATTTGTTGAAGTTTTGATTTGTCTGCGAACGGTACTTACCTACAAAGGTGAATAATACATATCAATGGTGCAATAATAAACATTATTCATAATATTCTCAGAAACGTGACAGGTAGATAAGTACACAGTAACGTAGTATAGGTGCGAAGTAATTGTTTGACGTCACGTCCCTAGTTTACATTGCAGACCTTTCCCAAACGTTCCTAGAAGGGAACAAAAGGCCTTAGAACAAAGGGAATAGTTGCACGGCGAAGCCAGCCCAGCGTTGCACAGGTAGATAAAATTTTACCTTTTGTATATTGCGCGGACGACGCCACCGCAAGCGCGCACACCGCCAGCGCGAGCGCCGCAAGCAGACCCCTCTCACTCCCGCGCACGACCATGTTCTCGTTTACAAAACTTTTATTACAATTTCAATCACGTCACTATTGTAAAAACTTGTCACAAACCCCAATCACGCTCTCACGATGTCTTGTAGCACATAACACGCACACTATCTCACTACATAAACGCACACCCATTTGAAAAATGTTCGTTTATCCGATAAGGTACGTCGCCGCGCCACTCGTGGGACGAACCATGCAGGTAAAACGAGTAAGCCTATTAAGTTTCAATGACTTAAAACTACTTATTCGAAGCGTTCCACGGTAGCTAAACACTAAAGATTAGATCCGACACGGCAGTTCTTCTAGATTTTATGTTTGAAAACTTCACATAATTTCGTAAAAGAATTTCGAAGTTGAGAGCGATAACGGACGCGACGCGTGACACGACCGCACGGCGCATCGTTCGCCTCAGACTGAAGTGAAGTGAGCGAACAATCAACAAGTTGCGGAAAGCGCGCGAGGCTGCCCATTCGTTGGTTGCGCTCGCTCGGAGCATGCGCCATACGTGTCTATGTTCATACTCGACCGCTACAAACAATGTCGTTTGGTTTCCCCTCACCCCGCCGACGCCGACCGGCAACTTTAGAACAGCAACAAAGTTATCTAAGTAGACGGAATTTTATGGAACTAAAATGATTGGTTTTAATTTTGAAATACGCGTAGACGCTAGTGCCATATTCAACCGAACGTATCGATTGGTGAAAGTTAAGACCGGTTTGTTTTCGCGCAAAAACGAAGCGAACTTGAAACCGCGAACGATCAAAGCAGTGTCAAAGCCTGTTTCTCTCTCATCTAGTCGCATTAGGTACTAAAATAGGCAAACGATTTTCTCTTAAACCTGTATTAAGTATTATCGTGAACTGTGGTGAAACTGTCAGTTAACATTCAACGAAACAATGCCTTAGTTCGGTAGAATCTTGCTTGTTTTCTTCACAACTTCCTCTAGATGATTGCTCTTGCATGTAATTGGTTTTACTCTGGAATATAAAACATTTTACGACGTTAATTCCCGTTGGTAGGTAAGTACATAGAGATATGGCATCTAGCTACGCTGCTTATAAATAAATAAATAAATTATAAATATTACAGGACATTCCACACATCGCCATCTAGCCCCAAGCTAAGTAACTAGACTTGGGTGCTAGACAACGGATATACTGCTTATATACTTGTCCTATGTAAATACATATATACTTATAATACATAGAAACAACCAGACCACAGACAAATATCTAAGCATAAATACATGTCTGAAGCGGGAATCGAACCCGCAACCCTGTGCTTGGCCGTCCGGCATGGTGACCATTGTGCCAACTGGGTCGTCCCATAGGTACAATGAACATACCTATAGGTAGGTATAGTAGTAGCGAAAGGGGGGGAGGTGGAGGGGCGGTCCGCCCCGGGCACCACCATAAGTAGGATTAAAAGGGCGGCAAAATTATGAAAAAAATATTTAGTCCAGTCACTGGTGGTCAGTCACATGGTTTTGAAATAAATATTTTTCGCTCAATTCTTTCATATCGTTGCGGTTTTTCTAAAAAACTAACTTTATTATATTTATGACGTCAAAAGGGCGGCAAATTATTAACATTTTTTAAGACGTCAAAGGGGCGGTAAATTAAAACTTCGCCCCGGGCGACAGTGATCCTCGCTACGCCACTGTGTAGGTACTATTTTACTTCGTAGTTACGACAATAAAGGAACTCTAATCTTTCTAGTCTAGTCATGTAGGTAGGCTAGGTACTACGAAACATAAAGTGCTTTACTACTTTTACCACAGAATACATAACTACAAGCTTTTACTGGCGTAATTGACTTTGCGACTTCTGTGGCACGTTAAGCGACCACCCGCTTGCGACGCAAAAGGTTGCGGGTTCGATTCCAGCCTCAAAACTAGTATATGTTTATGTGTCTGTCTGTATGTACTTATTTATATTTATTTTAGTTAAGTACAAAGGAAAAAACGTGTTCTATCCGTTGTTCGGCTACCATAACACAAGCCTAGTTGCATACCTTGAGGATAGATGGGGCTGTGTGAAATATCTTATATTAATCATTTTATTGGAGTTTATTGGAGTTTACTCCTTAAGAATTGATTTTCATATAGGCGCCAGTTTGAGAAAAATCCGAGGGGTAAAACCTACTAACAAGTAACGAAAATCGTGTCACGTTTTTGGTGCGCACCTTTTAGTGCGCAACTTTCTAATTTTTTGACGTGTACGCCTGCATTTACAAAAAGTGTCATATTCCGGTACCATGACGGCGTCATGTTCCGGTACCATGACAGCGTCATGTTCCGGTACAATGACGCCGTCATTTTCCGGTACCATGACGGCGTCATGTTCCGGTACCATGACGGCGTAATGTATTGCGTATGGTTAGATACTCGTACTTAAGGAGTAAACTCCAGTCGTGCGTCGGAGCTGACACACACACTTTTTTTTTATTATACCAAAGGTTCCATGGCGCTAATCTCAGGAACTACTGGTTTGAATTGAAAAAATATTTTTGTGTTGGATAGTCCATTCATCGAGGAAGGCTACTTTTCATTTTGATATTCCCACGGGATCGGGATTGTAACCGTGGAGCGCAGCTAGTATACAATTTTTGTTTGGATAATTCTTAGGGAATATTTACTTGAAAAATCAGCTGTTTCATACAAAAACTTCGATCAAAATGTTCGAATTTCCAAAAGTCGTAGAACAAAGTTGTAAGCCTAGACGTCTAGAGTTTCAGCGAAGGGGTTCTAATACAAAAGGGGGTTTCCCTTTTGTGTTAGAACCCCTTCGTTGAAACACATTGTATATATATATATATATTTACCTGTAACCTAGTCCTGGTCTGTGCGCCGATCCCGCAGGATCCTACATCAGGAATACACGGAGACCACTCCCCCCATTCACTGGTCAAACAGGTAGGGTTAGCGTAATGTCTTGATTCAGCTGCCCAGGGTGCAAGCGGTGCGCTGCGAATACGAATAGGTTGCTTTTTAACCCCCAACGCAAAAACGAAAGGGGGTGTGTGTGTGTCTGTCTGTTGCATCGTAGCCCCGAACGGATGAACCGACTTTGATGTTGCTTCTTTTGTTTAGAAGGTTAATTAGTCGGGAGTATTCTTAGCTATGTTTAGTCGAAATCTGTTCAGCCGTCTGAAAGTTATGGGGATAAAAGTCGGGGGTTTTAAAAATTCTTAATTTTAGTTTTTCGTTGATTATTATTTCAACTCCGTTAATAGTTGGAGAGAAACAGAAAACAAAGTTTTCTTGAAGTAAGAAATAATTCTCTACCTTAGAAAGAGAAACAATTTATTTGTTTTTTGTTTGTAACGAATATGCTCCGAAAGTACAGGACCGATTTTGATGATACTTGGTATGATCTTTTATATCAATCTTAAAATAATGTTCATTTTATTTCTTTTTACTTAGTTTTTAGCGTCAGCTGAGGTGTGTTCCTTCCTATCCTACGTGATGTTCTTGGTAATAAGTAAGGGTTTGTAAAAAAAATCCCACGTTTTGGCAAAAAAGGTTCGCTCAGGTACCTAACCTACTTATGGGTCCGATATTCAAATCCGATTTACGTTTATTCGAATGAATATTGTTCGAGAGCTTTTTTTGCGAACCACTGTAATCCGAACGGATGTAGTATCGAATTAAAGTTGCGAAACACGCTGCATCGACGAACGTTTCTTTGAAAAATGTTTCTTCCTAACAGTCCCCTTAGACAAGATTGGTTTTATTAGCGATATCGCCAATCAATAGATTTAATTGTATGAAATTGACATAAACCATTGTATAAAATTAGCATAAGATGGAACTTTTCCACCATTTTTTTTCTCGAACGCATGACTACGTGACTTTTCGTTCGCTTGTGTCAATTTTATACAAAAAGTTAAAAAATAGTCTGTCGATTGGTGATATCGCTAATAGAAGGCAATCTTGTCTAAGGAGGCAGAACTCGTTCTAACGAACTCTGCTACGAAGAATTTATAGGTACGACTTTAAAATAATTTATTTTTACTCGGTAATAATTTTAAAAATACTTACTCCTGCGGTACATCTTCAGGCACTGTAAATAGAAAATAAAAAAATCATTAATCATACAACTTTATAAGAAAATTAGGGGATATTTTTTTGATTGAGTAATTCACAAATTAGCTTTAGACCACTATCTCACCCGATGGTAAGTGACAATGCGATCTAAGATGTAGCTCGCTTTCCAAGAAGAATCCTATCCATTTGTGACTTGAAGACCCTCAAACAAGCCTTCGAGGGACGCAAGTAAAGGTAGGAACACGTGGAATGAGAACTTATCCGACCCGTTCTATGGCAACATCGGCCTTATTTATCGGAACACGGACAAGTCCGGTGGACTTAGGCTGATGGGTGGTGACATGCCAAGGCCGAAGCCTAACAGGAAATCGCTTCTTTACCACCATCCATGGAACATCTAGGTCCCAACACCGAAAACCAGATTAAACTAGGATTAAGCTTGATTAAACTATGTTAAACTATATAACTATGTTCAATTTTAAAATATCTCAAATACACTTAGTGTGCGAAATATTTATAGCGTCTCGCGCGTCGTAAAATTGACCTTACCGTCCGTATCGACTCGGCAGCTCGGCTAGCCCGTGTCACTATAGAATTTACTACACTAGGTACTACTACCTACCTACCTACATTTCAACTAGTCTTAACTAATTCAAAAATAAAATAAATCTTTTCTTTAAAAATAAAATTATTGTGTTAATATTAGATTAAGACATTATTAGCAATTAACGTCCTATCGGCGAAGAAGCCAATAGCGAAACGACTGTCAAAGAACGCTGATACAATTGATTAAAATAAATAATAATAAATAAATAAATGTTGCAGGACATTCCACACATCGCCATCTAGCCCCAAGCTAAGTAACTAGACTTTTGTTATGGGTGCTAGACAACGGATATACTACTTATAATATACTTTTCTTTTGTAAATATATACTTATAATACATAAACACAACCAGACCACAGACGAATATGTAAGCATAAATACATGTCTGAGGCAGGAATCGAACCCGCAACCCTGAGTCTGGCAGTCCGGCATGGTGACCATTGTGCCAACTGGGTCGTCAAATAGAAGTGATTAATTAATTCGGGCCTTACAGTTTTATCTGAGCAAATCTTGAATCCACCGATCTATCGCATCTTTTTGTCCGTTAAATTACACCAAAATTACGCCCATGTGCGTAATTTTGGTGTAATATAACGGATTTGCCCAAATACTCCAATTAGTAATTTTAATTACCTACATTCCCCACATCGCCATCTAGCCCCAAGCTAAGTAACTAGACTTGTGTTATGGGTGCTAGACAACGGATATACTACTTATATACTTTTCTTTCGTAAATATATACTTAGAAAAAAGCAAACCACAGATAAATATCTAAGCATAAATACAAGTCTGAGGCGGGATTCAAACCCGCAGCACTGTGTTTGGCAGTCCGGCATGGTGACCAGTGTGCCAACTAGGTCGTCAATGCCAGAGATCTGGCAGCATACTGGATTGTACGGTTCTAACCTAGTTAAAATTAGTCTATGCCATCGACAAGAAGAAGAATAAATAGGTTTTGATTTGACCTTGTTCGGACTCAAAGCTCTACATAATCTTATATCTTTAAATGAGCAATTCTTGTATATATATAATTGGAATCTCGGAATCGGCTCCAACGATTTTCATGAAATTTGGTATATAGGGAGTTTACTGGGCGATTAATCGATCTAGCTAGGAATCATTTTTAGAAAATGTCATTTTATTCGTGTTTTATCGAAACTTACTTTTTTTTATCTGAAAAATATGATCTTCCTGACATCTATTGCCGAACTACTAATACAATTTTTTGTGAGCAATAAAGTTATTCCAGCAGATGGCGTTGTTAAGTAACACGAAGTAAATGAGTGTTTGCTTTGAGGTTAGACTAAGCAAAAAAAAAATTGCGAACAAAGCTCGGTCATCCAGGTACTAATTATTTATTTAAGTCAAAGTTAAAAAAATGGCTCATAGAAAAAACTTTTTATAGTTTGTCTGAATTGTATGAAGAAACAAAGATATATTTTTAAATTGCCTACCTACCTATAGTATTATGGAAATATTTCGTATATAAGTTTATTATATTGCATGCCTATAATGGGTAAGTTATTGTTACTTAATTAAGCTTATTTCAAGATCCTTGTATACATAACTTTGCAATAAATGTATTGATATCTTGATTTCTTAAGGCTTACCTGCACAATCATTAGGATCCCATTCGTAAACATCAAGCCTCTTCACTTCTAATACAGCGAATGGCTTTAAATCATTCAAGTTCATTTGGTAGAACGGCGATTCCATATTGAATGAACCAACTTCCACTCTCTCTATGTTGTTTACTGGTTGGGTCATTGATTTTGGCGACTGAAACAAAGCAATTTATTCTAAAGCAAGAGAGAAATTAGGTCTTTGCTTAAGGTATTATGTTACATCAAAATAAAATAAAGTTTCGTTCTGCGTACATTTAATTTTTATCGTTGTTTTGTCTACTTATAAGTGCGGTGTGGGCCAGTATATACTAATATTATAAAGCTGAAGAGCTTGTTTGTTTGAACGCGCTAGTCCCAGGAACTACTGCTTCGAATTAAAAAATATTTTTGTGTTAGATAGTCCATTTATCGTGGAAGGCTTTAGGCTATATAACATCACGCTGCGACCAACAGGAGCGAAGAATCAGTGGGAAATGTGAAAAAATCTGGGAAAATTATTTATCTTTGAGGGCTTCCGTTGTTTGTTTGAACGCGCTGATCTCAGGAACAGCTAGATCAAATTAAGAAATTATTTTTTTATTGTATAGACCATTTGTCGAGGAAGGCTTTTAGCTATAACATTACGTTGCGACCAATAGGTGCGAAGCATTAATGAAAAATGTTGCAAAAACGGGAAAAATTATTCATATTTGAAGGTTTCCGTTGACTGAAATTTGATTATTTGCACTGTATAAGCTCCGAAACTACTGGACCGATTTCGATGTAACTTGGTAGATTGATTCAATGACAGTTACATGGGCTACTTTTTGTCTTGATGTTTCCACGGGATCGGGAGATACGCAGATGAATCCGCGGAGCGCTGCTAGATACCTCGACTTTCAATCCGAAGATCGTGGGTTAAAATACGGTTCAACCGTTCGGCCGTCCATTTTTCTTCTTATTTTTAGACTTCCGTATCCAAAGGGTAAAAACGGTACCATATTACTAAGACTTCGTCCGTCTGTCCGTCTGTCCGTCTAGTCTTTTACCAGGCTGTACGTATCTCATGAACCATGATAGTTGATATTTTCACAGATGATGTATTTTTTAATTACATCTGAAGCCAACCGAGGCGCGGATTTCTTTACTATTTTCAACAGCACAATAAATAAGCCGTAAAAAAGAAACCACACAGTTTCTATTTTTGTTTGATTCGCGAATCATCTAATATGGCGTGGCAAGAGGCAACAGTTCTCCAGTTCGTGGAACATCACTCTTCCACTCGCTCGGGACAACGTTGATTGATTGATATTTCGATAGGTATGGTTGAACGACCAGCTTTTACACAACGCTGTTGAATAATAACACTACTTTTAAGTTATACTATGTTAACATTTTTAACATTGTGGCAGAAAATGTTTTTTCTGGGAAAATGTCTTTTTCCTAGTAGGTTGCTAGTCCGGATACCGGACTTTTTTTTGTCCTAAATAAGGAAATTGTACCTTAGTGAAGATTTGCAATCCATATATTTATTGACCTACTAGCTGCGACCCGCGGTTACACCCGCGTAATTCCCGATTCCGTGGGAATATCGAGATAAAAAGTAGCCTATGTGTTAATCTAGGTCTCCAGCTATCTACATACCGAGTTTCATCGCAATCGATTCAGTAGTTTTTGCGTGAAGGAGTAACGAACATACACACATACACACACACACACAAATTTAATTCGACATAAAAAAAAAATAATCCATTAATCAGCTCGATGAAGTTTGTAAGGGATCCCGTACTATTAGACCGATCAATTGAAATAATTACGTTTCGTTTCTTTTAAAGAATACAAACTCAACTTATTATTCAGCTTACCTCATAAGAAACACCATCCATAGTACCAGCATCCCATGGATACAGTGGTAACGAATAGTTCTGTAACCAACCATCCTTCGTACAGAGCTCAAACTTTGAAGTGCCAAGAAACCAATCCGGTGAAGGTTTCAGGGCTATGGCTACGGAAAACAGATGGTGGATATAATCTACTCTGAAAAGGGAATGGGATGGTTCAGACATGTGTGGGTGGTGGCGGCGTTTGCCTCTTATCAAGGTGCGGGTACCACCAGTTTCTGACATCTGAAACAAATCAAGGAACCGCATAAAGAGACCGAACTTTGTCAGTATGCTTGGGATACCGTGAATCTGAAAGATGTAATGAAAGAAGAAAAAACCGGTCATGTGCGAGTCGTACTCGCACGCCGAGGGTTCCGTACATTAGTTTTAACTCTCTATCTCTACCCTTGCAGTGGTTTGGTAGTTAGTAATATATACTTGACCCCTATTTCGTTTGGGCCCCCATACAATGTAAGGGTCAAGTTAAATTGGTCCAACTAATGTATGTATGGGGACACACTTTAAATATCAACTTTTTTGGAGTTTTCTTTATTTGTGCTGTAGCTAACACCTTGCTTATTGCCAAATTTTGTGATTCTAGGTCAACGGGAACTAATATAGGTTGACCTGGAATTGTCAATTTTGGTTAAAAGCAAGGTCTTACAGCACAGGTAAAGGGAAAAATCCGAAAAATAAAAAAAAGTTAAAATTTAAGTAAATTTTGATAAGTAGTTACGAGTTTTCGCGAAAATATAAATTTGCCCAAATCTTTTTATCGTTTTCACTCAGGATCTTGTAGGGACTATATTATACCTCAGTATCTGGTATGAATTTCAACTTGCTAGGTTCACCTGTTCCTGAAAAAATCAGTGGTAACGAAAGGGTGATCTTATAGGTGTTCGTTTTTTACCTTTTGAGGTACGGAACCCTTAAAACAATCAGAAATTGATCTAATGAAAGGACAAATCAAACGTGTGATCTAATGAAAGGACAAATCAAACGTGTGATCTAATGAAAGGACAAATCAAACGTGTGATCTAATGAAAGGACAAATCAAACGTGTGATCTAATGAAAGGACAAATCAAACGTGTGATCTAATGAAAGGACAAATCAAACGTGTGATCTAATGAAAGGACAAATCAAACGTGTGATCTAATGAAAGGACAAATCAAACGTGTGATCTAATGAAAGGACAAATCAAACGTGTGATCTAATGAAAGGACAAATCAAACGTGTGATCTAATGAAAGGACAAACAAAGTGGACATTTGAAGTGTAAAAAAACCCATCGATAGATTTTTTAAACACGACTAGTCGCTTGACTCAAGCAACGCTATATGCGCCAAAAAACTGTAAATTCAATTGCTGTAAACATAATAAAACTTACACTATTTATAATTTCCCGCTCGATAACGCTTGAGTTGGCTTCCTCAGCCAATAACTTCAGGCCCAAAGTAGCCTTGCTGCTGGCCTGCCACAGCGTGAAGTTGAAATCATGAGAAGCACCCACCAGGTGACTGTAACCGTTTTCGTCAGGTTTGCTGGGGTACCAACGAGGGTGGGCTAGACGGGACCAGCGTCCGTTGAAGGTTATCTGATGGATCATAAGCGTTCTTAGATTACAAATTAATAATGACTCTTAAGAGGAAAGGGTACCGAGGGCTCTCTCCATACAAACGTAGTCGACTGTTTCCTCCCTGGATAATGACACTAGAGCAAATATTTTTGTTGCATAAAACTTATAACTGCCATGACCCTATGTTTTGTTTTTTTTTCTTTTTTTGTTTTTTAATCTTAATTTTGATTTTTGCCAATGTCATAATCCAGGGAGGAAACAGTCGACTACGTTTGTATGGAGAGAGCGCCAGAACCCTTTCACCTTAAACAATATTGGATCGCAATTTATTCAATTCATACTATAAAGCTGAAGAGTTTGTTTGCTAGTTTGTTTGTTTGTAGGAACGCGCTAATCTCAGGAACTACTAGATCGAATTCAAAAATTATTTTGTGTTGGATAGTCCAATTATCGGGGAAGGCTATAGGCTTCTTTTAA
This sequence comes from Idaea straminata, assembly GCA_951213275.1. Lineage (NCBI taxonomy): Eukaryota > Metazoa > Arthropoda > Insecta > Lepidoptera > Geometridae > Idaea > Idaea straminata. The sequence continues at coordinate 5,737,482 of OX577862.1, forward strand.
TTTTGATATTATCACAGGATCGGGGCTTACGCGGGTGAAACCGAAGGGAGCTAGTGTTGATATAAAAAAGTCTTCATTCATTGAATTCAGCATGATCAGCCGATACTAGTGTGAATTACGGCCAAACAAGGAGCCTTAATAAGTAACGTTACAAATTTTGATTCGTTTATTACTACTTCCATATTTCAACTTTACTTCATAACGAGCTTCACTACACAGACGGCAATATGATGTTGGCAAAACCGGTGGACTATCATCGGAAGGGTGTTGATCTTTCTCTAGGATGATTGTCAGATTGTCTCCCGTATACCAGACTTCATTATTTTCGGCGACCATAGCGCGTATCCGAACTTTGTCAGTATGCTTGGGTGATACCCAGTGAATCTGAAAGATGGAACGAAAGAAGTAAAAACTAGTAAAAATCAGACCTTAAGGGCAGGTGCTAATAGAGCTACCAAAATCGACCTTTGTTTTAAGCAACTCTCCAAAAATCCAAATAACAAAAAAAGAGTATTTGATTACTTCAAATACTCTTTTTTTGTTATTTGGATATAAATGGATATTGTAGTTTAATAACCATATTTTTGTTTATTGTGGTTGAAAACATGACATTAACAACTTGATTCGATAAAAAAATGTTAGAAAACAGAGAATTATTAGATCGTTTATCGGGTTTTATTCAAAAATAGTTAACGTTTGTTTCTTAAAATGAATCAAACGATAGGTTTTGACTTCCAGGAACTATATTTGTGGATAATAATGCTAAAATGTTTTGCATATCGATCAAATATAACAGTTAGCACGCAGCACGCTACGTTTTTGAGAGCGGGGGCTAAGGTAATGTGAATACCTACACACGGTACTAGAAGAGCGCCTTAACGTGCTTCTAAGGCGTTACAGCATCGCGACTGCATCAATGTATTGTTACATATTGTCCACGCGTTTGCATCGCAACAGAAGCGCGACAGTATCACGTTTGTATGGTGACAGAATCGTGTTGTATGTGGGCGTGGGCAAACAGCTAGTGACCGCAGCATCATCATCATATCAGCCCACTGCTGGACATAGGCCTCCCCCAAACGAAGCCACAAACAGGCAGCGGTCCTGAACCGCCTCCGTCCACCGACTACCCACGACCGCTAGCGACCGCATTGCGACTGTATTGATGCGAACGCGCTACAGCATCGCTAGAAAAAGTCGCCGTGCCCGTTTTCGAGGGCCCTAAAAGTGCAAAAAGATCCATCGGTGGATTTTTACAGTGGGTTTTAGTGAATATCACCGCTTTCTGTGGGTTATTTAAAACTTTCTTCGTAGCTCTTACACTTGCGACACATAAAAAACTCTACATTACGTTTCTCGCTAGCTGTTGCCCGCTTCGTACGCGTAGTAGTTTTGTTTTATGTACCATAAGATTCCTCTTGAATCACTCTATCTATTAAAAAAATCCGCATCAAAATCCGTTGTTTTAAAGATGGGACAGACAGTGGGAAGTGACTTTGTAGACTACTAGCTTTTGCCCGCGACTTCGTCCGTGTAGTAGAAAATGGGCCAAGGAATCACGTTGTCCCATACAAACCCCCTTTTCACCCCCTTAGGGGGTCGAATTTTGGAAAATCCTTTCTAATCGTATGCCTATGTCACACAAAAAACACACTCTCCAAATTTCAGGTCCCTACGATCAGCGGTTTAGGCTGTGCGTTGATCAGTCAGTCAGTCATTCAGGACAAAGTATTTTATATGTATAAAAGACTTACGCTTTAAAAAAAATTACCTCAACCTTCGTTTTATCGGAATTATCGTAATTTTCCACGGAATTGGCGCATCTCTCACTATACCGCGACACCGTAAGCTCACCAGACTCGAGAGTTTTCAGGCTCCCAACGTCCACGTTTTTATGCTGGAAGTTGTAGATTCTGTTATCTACGTCGGGGTCTTCTGCAGTTATCATGAACCATCTGAACGGTTTATGCATATTTTCCGCTGAAAGGGTCACTGCAATAGGGTAATAGATTTATGAGTTTATTTTTTTACCGAACGCCATTTAAAAATATATTAGCAACATTTTGTTGTGCAAACGTTGCTCATACAATAATTGATTAACAATAAAAAAAACTGCTTTTTATTGCCTATAACTTTTCGATTTAAGATTTTGATCAAACATAGCTAAGAACACTTCCAACTAATTCATCTTTCAAACAAAAAAAACAAATTTTTCAAATTTTTTTTGTATTCATAGTAATTAATATTTTCCCGGGTCTTACGCCCGAATACTGAAAGGCTACTTAATCTTAAGTGGCGTTTAAATTTAAGTTAAGTGTATGTTTGCTATTGAAGCCTACGCTTAAATATCAATTTAAACGCCGCTTAAGATTAAGTAGCTTTTCAGTATTCGGGCGTTAATCGCTAGAAGATACTCCTCGCGACCATGACTATTGTAACATATTCGAAACGTTGAGGTAAGAGAAATAAAAAAGAAAAATAATTGCTATAAAATTACAGATACACACACACACAGAGACACGTCAAACTAATATCACCCTGTTGGTTTTGCGTCGAGGGTTAAAAAGTAATCAAAGACCACTAGCGTGCAGTTTCTTGTATTGACAAAACTTAAAGTAGTTAAAAGTAATGTTGATAACATAAAAAAGACTAGATAGAATAGATGCACCTTCCAAACAAAAAAACTAAATCAAAATCGGTTCATCCGTTCGGGAGCTACGATGCCACAGACAGACACACACATACATACATACACACACACACACAGACACGTTTTTGCGTCTGATTTTAGTCACTTTGCTTGAGCTTGCTTGATGAATCTTTAACTAAATAATTCAAAGCGTCGTTTATATGAATAAAAGGGTTTTCTTTTTTTTCTCTCGTATAGTGGTGTGGCTAACCTATTGTTAAAGTTTTCAGATCGCCTTAAGGCCTCTTAACTTGACCTAACGACTGCTACTGAGGCAGCAACCGGGACCAACGGCTTAACGTGCCTTCCGAAGCACTGAGGGGTTCACGAAAACACATTTTTGCCACACTACTAATTGGCCACCCATCGAAGTAATGACCGCGCCAGGCGTCGCTTAACCCGGACGACCGTAAACGATCAGCGAGCGTCGCTTAGCTGTGAGCCTCCTCAATAAATCGGTAACAAAGTACTTACAAACGTAAGTCTGATCGGGCGTATACAGTTTCTTAGCATCGCCTTCTTTTGCATTTGGTGCATTGGCAATCCTCAAGAGGAAGGTCCCATTGTCCTCGCTTGGGATGGGAACGGTGGCGTGGGGAGGTGTCTGGTCGCATTTTGCTGGCTGGGCCGATGATTGAGTGGCTGCTAAGACCAGGACCAAGAGGTATGCGTACCTGAAAGATAAAATTACTATATGTATAAGTATGATAATAAAAAAGTCTTTTTACGTGACTGGTAGGAAAAAAAGCATTCAAATTGGATGATTCATATTCGTCCGCTTTTGTCGAATTATTTCACCTGGGAGATATTAATAAATAATAAATAAATATTGCAGGACATTACACACATCGTCACCTAGCCTTGTGTTATGGGTGCTAGACTACGGATATACTACTTATATACTTTTCTTTTGTAAATATATACTTATAATACATAAAAACAACCAGATCACAAACAATATCTAAGCATAAATACTAGTCTGAGGCGGGAATCGAACCCACAACCCTGTGTTTGGCAGTCCGGCATGGTGACCATTGTGCCAACTGGGTCGTCAAATACTACCTGAATTCAGAGGGGATGAAGTCCTAAAAAAAGAATTTTAGGTGACCTAAAACTCAGATTAGCCAGCATAGTAGAATAAATCGTACAACCCACAAACACATGTCCCCCGACACTGGTTAAACTTAAAACACCCTTCTTAGGGTAAAAACGGGACCCTATCAATAAGATTTCGCTATCCGTCTGTCTGTCTGTGACCAGGCTGTATCTCAAGAGCCATGATAGCTAGAGAGTTGAAATTTTCACAGATGATGTATTTCTGTTGCCGCTATAACAACAAATACTAAAAACAGAAAAAATTATATAGTTTTAGAGAATGTTTTTAAGAGTTTTATAATAAGTTTACTATTCTTTTAGCAATATTTTTTTGTAACTTTTTTTGAAGTTGGTTAAAAAGGGCAGGCAAAAGACTTTTACCTATACAGCTTCGTCTGTCATACAATATTTTTTTCCTATTTTTGTTTTTTTACTCCTAAAGGGGTAGGCAAAAGACTTTTAACCCATACAACCATTACGAAGCAAGTTAAACAAATTGTCTCTCATATACTTTGCTATCTCTCTTGTCTATCCCGAAATAGTAACTGTAGACCTACTGTGAAAAAAAAATAGGCTGATCAAAGTTAGTACCACAGAAAAAATACTTTTGCGCGTAACGCATTAGTCATAATAAATGCGGGTGCGCGCATCTCCATCTGTGCGCATTTCATTTCAGGAATGAGTATATCTCTCCCAAGAAGTTTTATTTTATTATGTTTATGAACTAATAGACAAAAACCTAAAGTGTGTTCGACCATCACGACCCAGTTTGCACAATAGTCACCATGCCGGACTGCCAAACACAGGGTTGCGGGTTCGATTCCCGCCTCAGACATGTATTTATGCTTAGATATTTGTCTGTGGTCTGGTTGTTTCTATGTATTATAAGTATATATTTACAAAACAAAAGTATATAAGTAGTATGTCTTGCAATATTTATTTTACTTATCAGATCAATTCCACAGACTGCAATAGAGATCAAACTCAAACAAAACAAACAGACAGAAATAAAACGTAGGTACTCACATTTCAGAAGTTCCGAATGCAGCTAATGTTTGCTCGTCAGTTACAACACAAACACTAAGCTACTGCGATAGTTATTGCCCTAGTAAACAAAAGTATTTTCTTAGAAGAATTGGTGTAAATTGAATTGTACGAAGCCTATGAAGTATTAGGTTATCGTCTCTGAACGTGGTCTACTAGAATAAACCAGTGGCTGACGTTCTCTACGGGTTTGGCGTGTTGCCAGGAAATGACAACAGATATTACACTTATTTTTGTAATGTGGTCACACCGTCACACGGGCGAACGTAGCAGCTCGACGATCTTTCAATTTGATGACTGAACTTTCATACGTTTTGACGTGAATCGTTTGAAGTCTTTTAAATCGGTCATAATAGTAGGCGGTCATTGCAATAATGATGTAGGGAAAATGGATGTCACTCATCTAAGCTAGGAGATAGAAATCCTAACAAAGAGGTAGAGTTTTGTTCCTAATTAATGTAAGATAAGACGATATACAAAAATCACAAATACGGAGGAGGTGTCGTGTTTTTACTAATTAGGAATTCAAAACAGTTTTAAACTAGAATTTAGTACTTAATACTAAAGAATACTGTAAAATAAAACCGTGCGATTAATATAGGTAAAAATGTAAGTAATTTTTCCAATAATAATTTACAAAAGGTACCCTCCATCCTCATAAATTTTATAACAAAACCTGTACATTAAGAATTTTAATTACACTTTCAATTCACCCAATTGGTACCTACTTTTCCACTTAAACCGACACTCAATCGTTTTAATTTCACCGACATTATTATTCATAAAGTAAAATGGAAATTTTAAAACAATTATTCGATTAATTGCTACGATCCGAACGTAATTTGGACTCACTTTAATGTTATTATTTATTGCAAATTACATAAAAACAATTTAACGAGATGATGTAATTGGTCCTTTATAAAACATAGCTAAGAACATTCCCGACTAATTCACCTTTCAAGCAAAAAAAACTAAATTAAAATCGGTTCATTCGTTCGTGAGCTACGATGCCACAGACACACACAGAGAGACACGTCAAACTTATAACACCCCGTCGTTTTTGCGTCGGGGGTTAAAAAACGTAGTTTATGTCGTATGTCGTAAAAACGTAAGTTGGTATCCAAAGAAAATCATTTTCATTCGAATTTTGAATCGTAAGGAGCAATGGTTGCATTTGTTACCCTGCTTTGTGAAAAAAGGCTTATAGTAATAATGTAATTCTTATTTCGCAGTAGTACTCAAAAGGTGAAAAGCTCTAGAATAAAAATAGTTGCAGTTTTCATAAGAAACTTTGCTTCGATTATTCAATAAAGGTAAACCTTTACCGTTATTCTAAAACGAGATTTAAGGATAGTCCAAGATGTGGATTAACCTTAGATTTAGGCACAGATTTACTCGTGAACTATCGACTAAACAATATCCCTATCCATATTAATAACCCCGCGGTTTCACCCGCGTAAGTCCCGATCTCGTGGGAATATCGGGATAAAAAGTAGCCTATGTGTTAATCCAGGTCTTCAGCTATCTAGATACCGAGTTTCATTGCAATCGGTCCAGTAGTTTTTGTGTGAAGGAGTAACAAACATACACACACACACAAACTTTCACATTTATAATATTAGTAGGACATCTCAGACTATCTATAAACCTCGTTTTGGAATAAGTTAGTAGGTATTAAATATTTAATATTTTTATTTTATTAAATAGGTATTAAATATAATAATAGGTAAATGTTATTGTATAATTAAAAAACATACGAGTTACTTACTAAGTATTCTGTCGATAAAAAAATGATGACGCCCTGTTTAGATCCTTAGCTGAACAGCTAGTGGGCTATGCAGTAGCAAATCAACCTTGCTCCATTGTTTGCTTTTCAAAGTACGAGTATAATATTTGCCAAAATTTGTTTGTAATTGCAAAGATTGTTATCAAAATCTTTAGCGTGGAGATTAGAATATGTGGAGAATGCTATTTACCACTTTGGATGCGACTTAAACTGAGGTGCGAAGATATATAGATAGATAACTTTATTTGTAAAACACAGGAAGAAACAGAACACTATATACACAAAGTAAAGTAATAGCTAGAAAGTATAAGTTGCACAAATGGGCAGCCTTATCGCTGAAAGCGATTTCTTCCAGGCAACCTTTGGATGGAAAAGAACTGATTCAGCTTTAATGGTAGATTGTGAATTTACTCAAGCAGGATACCAAACATAACCTGTAACAGGTGATATTATAAAGTATTTACATTAATATGGCTTTAAAATATCAAATTATACACACAATACATACCAATATTCAATTATATACATAGATACAAAAAAAACATACACACATACATAAATAATACAGGAATACATACGGATATTAGACAGTACTGAGGTAGTGATCAGTTACCATAGATTTGAAGCTTATTGATTGATTAAACATGATTAGTTTCGCAATAAAATGTTAATTACTGCGACATCTGGTAATTAATCACTGTTACAAATATCGATCAATCATCGCCAATGAATCACAAACGTTTTACAAAAAACTGTATCTAAATTGATTCAGCCATTTTGAAGATAAATAGGAATATTTGAGTGCACAATCACACATCCATAAATATTTCAGGACATTCCACACATCACCATCACGCCCCCAAGCCAAGTACCTAACTAGACTTGTGTTATGGGTGCCAGACAACGAATATACCACTTAATTACTTTTCCTTTGTAAATATATACTTATAGTACATAGAAACAACCAGACCACAGACAAATATCTCAGCATAAATACTTGTCTAAGGCGGGAAAAGAACCCGCAACCCTGTGTTTGGCAGTCCGGCATGGTGACCATTGCGCCTACTGGGTCGTGGACCGTCGTAAATGCATATACCATCCTCCGTTCCGTCTCAGTTAAAAATAAAAAGGAGTTAAATAATGTATGTATGTATGTATGCATACGGGCTTTTATCCGCAACTAGACTCTTTTTAATTGGGTCCTTTTTGCGTGGAGTAGGCTTGCCCAGCACCTACTACCCTCTCAGTTTAGTCGACCATGTCCAGAGGAGAGAACTTGTCAATACTTCTGGAGTCAACTAAGCCGCGGGTTTCATCGCGATGTTTTCCTTCACCGTTAAAGAGAAATAATATAAAAATTAATTACAGACTGTGTGCAACGGCCACAGAATTCGGAAGTTTAACTACATATAACATTGTAGGTAAAGCCTACAGAGGACCGTGGTTTTTGCAACAGAATAATAATGAAGGATCAATCCGGATGCGCGCTAATTCCCAATTCGTACGTTATACTGTTGGTATCAAAGATATTTAAATTAATAAATGAAATAAAGAGAACATCAGCAATATGATTTCTATTTGCCGGACTATTTTCAGATCACAAATTATCGCTAGGGGATAGATATCGGAGTCAACGTTTGGAGCCATAATTATAATTAATATAAAAAAAAATGTTGTGAAAATAGACAGATCTGTAAAAATAGTACATTGTTACCCTAGGTGTGAAAGTCCCTCGAACTATTAGCGCCCTCGCTACGCTCGGGCGCCAAACTCCGTCTCGGGACTCAATGAGTCTTTTACCCCAGGTAAACACTGTGCTTTTCATTACGAATAGTACATAAAATTCTTTATAATAACGAGAGTGAATGAGAGACTCTATACTCCATACTACCTCTGGCAGTATGCATGAGCCGTGTGAAGCCATAATTGTTATTCTTTGGTGTTACCTAAAGCAAGGAGGTTAGGTTTTTGAAGTTCCTAATGCGTAATGATACTGATACTGGCTACAAGCACATTGCACAAGCCGCGCGAAGCCATAATTTGACATGACAGCTGTCAGTGAAAGCGATTTTCCCTAGGGCTGAAAGTTTTTCTTTCTACACGCTCTTCAGGCATCACTTTCGGAGAATGAGTAATGAAAAATATATTTAAATGGACTTCTGTTAACATTTTAAAAGCGTAGGGAAGTACCTAAATTTGCTTTTTATTGAACACTAGCTGTTGCCCGCGACTTCATACGTGTGGTAGTTTACCTCCGAAAAGATGGTCTTCCTATTGAATCACTATTTATTAAAAAACCGCATCAAAATCCGTTGCGTAGTTTTAAAGATCTACGCATAAATACAGACAGCGGGAAGCGACTTTGTTTTATACTATGTAGTGATTAGCAGCGATCCGTGGTTTCACCCGCGTAACTCCCGACCCTGGGATTATCGGGATAAAAAGTGGCCTGTTACTCCCAATATGCTCCCAATGAATCAATGCTATGTACTTTTATCCATAGATTATAGATTAGATAGAGAGATCATAATGACATAAAAATTAAAATTTTAAGTCTTTGTTTCCTACGAATCATACTGGATGCTGCAAAACTTTGATCCCGATATGAGATTTGAGTGCAATTTCCTCCATAATTGTATCACATTTGGTGTAGGTATTTTAAAAAGGCAATAATTATAGTATAGGATCCTTTAAGAACGACCTTGACCGAGCTGATTAATGGATGAAAAGTATTTCATATCAAACTAGCTGTGCCCCGCGGTTTCACCTGCGTAAGTCCCGATCCCGTGGGAATATCGAAAAAAATATCCTATGTCCGTCTTATGATTGTAAGCTACCTCCCCACCAATTTTCAGCCAAATTGGTTAAGCCGTTCCCGAGTTATGGTGGTGTAATTTGTGTAACTAACACGACTTTCTTTTATATATATAGATATAAATACAAATTAAAAACTAAACACTTTAAGTCCAGAATGATTAATTGAAGGTGGTTGGTCTTAAAGTACAATACCATACAATACCGCAGGATGAGGGTTGCGATGGGCGATAAAATATGACATTAATTATATATGAATACGCCGCGCAGTCAGCGTATTAAAGTTGAATTTCGCGCCACGCGACGCGAGTGACGGGGCGTGTCGAGGCCGCCGCCTGCGCCGCATTAAAAAAAAAAAAAAAAAGAAAAAATCTTCTTCAACAAGATCGTCGTGTTGCGTCCATCTTTTTTTACTAAAAATATGTTTTACGTCTCGTCTGTAGATTTTAATTAAAACACCTTCAATTCATCTAAACACGGCGTATCATTCAAAAACCTGCATCGTTTCATCTCGAGAAGATCGAAGTAATCTTCATCGTGGCGACCGTAACACAGGACCAACGCTGTATCAAAGAATATAACCAGAAAACATCATCACTGACGTCTTGGAGCTGCTTTAAAAAGGTGTGCCCGTTCCTTACTACATTCCTATCCTCTAATCCAGTGATTCTGCTTGTTGTGACAGACAGTGTTGGCATCAATCGGCGTACTTGCGCACGCGGTTCTATCTTTGTTTGCCTCTTCTTCACGAAAAATACTCGGTATTATACCGATTGGGTGTGCCTTCTTTTATGTTTTTGCTTCTGCACGCCTGCATCACGCATCTTATCGGCAACAAAGGTACATCTTATCATCTTACATCTCAAAACTAAATTAACCTCTAAGTACTACAAGCTTCATATTGCGTCATCTTTGAAATTGCATCATCTTCTTGAAAACTGCCTACAAAGAATACCCCATAGCCTTAAAGGCATATTCAAACATAAAATATAGTGTGAAAAGTTAACTAACAACAAATTCATTATAACTTCAAATTGAAAAATAAAAGCACAACATCTCTGCATCTGCACTGCACCTAATATTTGCATGGCGTTCACCTCTTTTCCTTCACCGCATTCCAGGGGATTGTAAAATCAAACAAGAATTCTTCGGACAATTGTTGATGTGACTTCCATCGAGCCCGTCTTCCTCACTGAGCCGAGTTCTTCTACCTATCATCTCATTCTACGGTTTGTGTCTTCATTGGCCGGTAAGCGAACATCTTTTGTTAATACATCTATTTCATTGCTGGCAACATGAGTCTAGAACTATTACTTAAACGACGTGCGGTGGTCAGAGGTCAACTTACCATATTTAGTAAACATTTAAAGACATTTCAAGACCTAGACCAGCTTGATATCACACAGTTAAACGACCTAAAGTTACGATATGAGAAATTGAATACACATTTTGCTTCTTTTGATAATATTCAAACCGACATTGAAATTTTGGCCGATGACTTAGAGAAAGAGTCCCTCCAGAGGGAGGAAACAGAGAGTTTGTTTTATAGTGCTATGTCACAGGCTAGAGTATTAATTGAACAAGCTGAAAAGTATCTTAATTCATCACTTAAGTTAGAAAAATGTTCAGAAAAAGTTATGAATAGTGTTCCGTTTAAAAATGTTCAGTTACCAACAATAAATCTTGGAAAGTTCAGCGGTGAGCAAGGTTCATGGATAGATTTTAGGGATACTTTTAAATCCCTTATTCATAATAACAAAACACTTGACAATACAAGCAAATTTCATTACTTAAAGGCTAGTCTAGGGGGCTCTCCGGCAGAAATTATAAAATCTATAAATGTTACCGATGAAAACTATATTATAGCGTGGGAGCTTCTTACAAAGCGATATGATAATAAGCGTCTATTGGTGAATTACCACTTAAAGTCACTATTTTCTCTCGAGCCTATGGTTAGAGAATCGGACAAGTCCATCAGACATCTCATCGATACAATCTCAAAAAACTTGAGACTTCTTAAAAATCTTGGTGAGCCTACAGAGTATTGGGACACCTTAATTATTCATCTTGCATCTTCTAAATTAGATTCATACACTTCTACAAAATGGGAGGAGGCTCGTAACACATTGCCTACCTCACCGTCCCTCGAGAACTTCTTTGAATTTTTGAATGGTCGTGCTACTATTCTAGAAAATCGTTTGGAAACTAAAAGTGCTGATGCACAAAAGCGTTTTAATACTAAACCAAAGACTTTTCTAACATCTAAATCTTCTTCGACATTTGTTGGGCCACAGTGCAAGGCCTGCAATGAAAATCATAGGTTATATTTATGTGACAAATTTATATCAATGGATATTGGAAATCGTATAATTAACGTCAAACGTTGGAACCTCTGCGCCAACTGTCTGCGGAGTGGTCACCGCACTGCCGACTGCAACCTAGGTGGTTGTAGGGTCTGCAAACAAAAACATAATTCTTTATTACACAAAGAAACACAACAGGTCACAACCAACCTTCCTTCAACTTCTAATAGTACACCATCTGAAAGGCAATCTTCTGTAACTATGACTTCGACAGTCGACGCCCAGGTTCTGCTGTCAACCGCACTGGTACAGGTGACCTGCAAAACTAAGAAAATAATATTAAGAGCATTATTAGATAGCGGGAGCCAATCTTCTTACATTACTGAGCATGCAAAGGCTAAGCTAGGTAGTTGCTTCACTATTAAGGCTCCACGCTTAGTTTCTGGGTTAAATAATACAACTTTACAAATAAATGAACAATGCCAACTTACCTTAAATTCATTAGTATCTCAATATAATTTTGAAGTCACATGTTTTGTAATACCTTCAATTACTGACCACATACCCAATATAAAGGTTAGCTCACACTTAAACTTTCCTTCAGAAATTAAGTTAGCAGATCCAAAATTTTATTTGCCCGCAGAGGTTGACATACTGCTCGGGGCAGATGTATTTTGGAATTTAGTGATGTCATCTCGAATTGAACTTGGTTCAAATAAGCCAATATTGTGTGAGTCAAAATTAGGTTGGCTTGTTTCAGGCCCCATAGGGGGCAGCACTCATCAACGTATTAAGTGTAATTTTAGTAGCAATATTAAAATAAAGGACAAAATTGATGAAAATGATATTTGTGAGAGCATATTTAGAGATACTACTACAAAAATAAATGGAAAATTTTGTGTAACTATCCCTCTTAAAGAACCTTCAACTGCCTTAGGCGAATCCTACCAAATGGCTAAGAAAAGATTTTACGGAATTGAAAGAAAACTTACAAATAATTTAGAGACTAAAGATAGATATTGTCAGTTTATTAAGGAATATGAAGAGTTAGGGCATCTTACTAAATTAAATAGGAAACCTTCAGTTGGCAATTACTTACCGCATCACTATGTACTACGTGAACAAAGCGAAACAACAAAATTAAGGGTAGTTTTTGATGCTTCTGCTAAAACTACTTCAGGCAAATCGTTCAATGACATTCAGTATACAGGTCCAACAATTCAAGACGATTTGGTTTCAATTTTACTTCGGTTTCGTCAGCACCGTTTCGTGGTCACAGCCGACGTCCAAAAAATGTATAGATGTATAGAAATTGCTTCTTCTCAGAAAGGTCTTCAACTTATTCTTTGGAGAGAAAATAATAATGGTAATAATAACAGCGTCGTTAGTGGTGAAATTATCGGTGAACCTAATAGTGAACCTCTTCAAATTTTACAACTAAACACTGTCACTTATGGGACAGCTTCTGCACCCTTCTTAGCTACGCGTTGTCTTAAACAACTTGCTGACGAATGTACTGACCCTGAAGTTAGTACAGTTATAGAACACGATTTTTATATGGATGACCTACTGACTGGAAATCAGTCTTGTGATAAATTGAAATATATATGCGCATCTGTTACTAATACATTAAATTCAGCTTCTTTTCCTCTTCGTAAATTCAGGACTAATGCACCTTCTATTTTTGAAAATAATGATGTAATTGATACCTCTCAAGAATTGCAACTTTCTGCAGAAGCAAATACATTAGGTCTAAAATGGCATCCAGATACTGATACCTTGCAATTTTCTATCAACATGGATACAAATTCACCTGCTACTAAGCGAATAATTCTTTCAAATGCTGCTAAATTATTTGATCCTCTTGGTCTTTTGAGTCTTATTACAGTTGTACCTAAAATGATATTGCAAAAGCTTTGGCTCACAAAATTGAACTGGGACGAACCAGTGCCAAAAGACATCTCTAATCAATGGTTTAAATTTATTAAAAACTTACAAAGTATAGCTACATTAAAAATACCACGTTTTGCTATGTGTAACAATCCCATACTTATTCAGCTCCATGCATTCTCTGACGCCTCTCAAGCTGCGTATGCTGCCTGCATCTATTTACGTACCGTCGATTCATCAGGGCAGATTTTGGTGAGACTTCTTTGTGGTAAAACCAAACTCACCCCCCTGAAACAAGTTGAAACTACAATCCCTCGATTAGAATTATGTGGGGCATTATTGGCAGCACGAGCTTGCGAGAAGGTGTCTAAGGCACTTCGCTTAAACATCGACCAATGCTTCTACTGGACAGATTCTTCTGTGGTCCTTTGCTGGATTCAGTCTGATCCTAAAACTCTAAAAGTATATGTAGCAAATCGAGTCAAAGAAATTCAAAAACTTACATCTGTCAATGAATGGCGACATGTTCCTGGCAACTTGAATCCCGCCGATTTATCTTCACGAGGCGTAGATCCCCATCTTATTCACGACAAGGCTCTGTGGTGGCAAGGTCCTTCCTTTCTTAGTAAAGATTCTTCTTACTGGCCTTCTTCTGTCTCCAAGACCCTCGTTGCGATACCTGAAACAGAAAATTCAAACAATATTAATCAACAATTGAACATTATTCAATTTGATAGGTTTTCTAAATTCTCAAGATTACAAAGAAGTACAGCTTATGTTTTAAGATTTATAAATAACATTACAAGATCAAAACCTAAATTGTCTGGTAGTCTATCCGTAATTGAATTAAATGAATCTCTTAAATTACTTACTAAACAGTGTCAACGTGACAGCTTCTTACCTGAAATACAAATATTAGAAACCAAAAAGACCTTACCTTCTAAGTCAACTATTTTAAGCCTTAGTCCCTTCTTAGATTCAGATGGTGTGCTGAGGGTTGGCGGCCGCATTGATAAATCTTCATTAGAATGGGTTCAAAAACATCCAGCTATATTAGCTTATAAACATCGTTTTACAATATTACTATTTGAACATGAGCATCTACGGCTTTTGCATTGTGGCCCTCAACTGCTTCTTTATTCTATTAGAGATAGGTTTTGGCCTCTAAGAGGCAGAGTCCTAGCTCGAAGCACAACTACCGGCTGTGTTCGATGCCGTAAACTAAAGGCTAAGGCTGTAAGTCCCCTTATGGGAAATTTACCTATTGAAAGAGTTACACCAACTCCACCGTTTCAAGTATGCGGTACCGACTTTGCAGGTCCATTCCTTATTACAGACCGTAAAGTAGAGGCTGTAAAATTAATAAAGCTTATTTATGCATCTTCGTCTGTTTCTCTACCAAGGCTGTGCATCTAGAGGTAGCTAGTGACTTAACTAAAGACAACTTCATCTTTACTTTGAAACGTTTCATCTGCCGCAGAGGCAAACCTAATACTATCTTCTGTGACAACGCTACAAATTTTGTAGGTGCTAGCAATGAAATAGGTGCCTTTATTGATAAAAATGCTACCGATTTAATTGATTATACGGCCAGTGAAGGTATCAAATTCGTATTTTCTCCTGCGTATTCGCCCAATTTTGGCGGCTTATGGGAAGCGGGCGTCAAATCCTCAAAGTTTCATTTGAAACGCATCTTAGGTGAAGCGCATTTAACGTTCGAAGAACTGTCAACATTGTTTGCACACGTGGAGTCCATCCTTAATTCCCGACCTATCACTCCCCTCACTTCTGATCCTAACGACTTAAACCCTTTGACTCCCGGGCACTTCCTTATCGGCAGGCCCCTGAGCTGCCTACCGTCACCAGATGTTCAAGATATTCCACTAAATCGACTTCAGCGCTACGAGCAGATCGAACGCTATCGCCAGCATTTTTGGAATCGTTGGCAACACGATTACATAAAGGAACTTCAGCAAAGGTCAAAGTGGCGCACTAGTGAACCACCTCTGAAGGAAGGGGACTTAGTCATCGTCCACGAGGACAATTCACCACCTCTACAATGGCGGATGGGTCGGATACAAAAGCTCTTCCCTGGATCCGACGGCGTCGCAAGAGTCGGAGACATACTAACGACACGAGGAGTAATTCGTCGCACTCTGCGAAAGGTGTCTCCTCTTCTACCTGCAGCTGATCCACCTTCTCCGAGCCGGGGGCAGGATGAATACGCCGCGCAGTCAGCGTATTAAAGTTGAATTTCGCGCCACGCGACGCGAGTGACGGGGCGTGTCGAGGCCGCCGCCTGCGCCGCATTAAAAAAAAAAAAAAAAAGAAAAAATCTTCTTCAACAAGATCGTCGTGTTGCGTCCATCTTTTTTTACTAAAAATATGTTTTACGTCTCGTCTGTAGATTTTAATTAAAACACCTTCAATTCATCTAAACACGGCGTATCATTCAAAAACCTGCATCGTTTCATCTCGAGAAGATCGAAGTAATCTTCAATATATATGACTTTTATAAATTTGAATACTTATTTTGTATCTATTTATCGAATTATTTCTGAAATAAAATTTATTTAATTTTAAACTACAAAGGAAAACAGTCCGGCATGACGACCCAGTTGGCACCATGTCGCACTGCCAAACACAGGGTTGCGGGTTTGATTTTCGCCTTAGACGAGTATTTATGCTTTGATATTTGTCTGGGGTCTGGTTGTTTCTATGTACCTATTATAAATATAAATTTACAAAAGAAAAGTAAATATAAGTAGTATGTCCGTTATCTAGCACCCATAATACAAGTCTAGTTACTTAGCTTGGGGCTAGATGGCGATGTGTAGAATGTCCTGCAATATTTATTTATTTACTAGCTTTAGCCTGCGATTTCGTCCGCGCAGAAGTCGAAAATGGTTCTAATAGGATTTTGTCCCATACAAATTTTGCCCCCCTTTTTACCCCTTACGGGTATAATTACGGAAAATACTTTCTTATCGGATGCCTACGTTATACAAAGAACATACCCTCAAAGTTTCAGGTCTCTACGATCAGCGGTTTAGGCTCTGCGTTGATCCGTCAGTCAGTCAGTTATTTAGAACAAAGCATTTTATATGTATAGATTTAGTTGATGGTATTGTTTAAAAATATTCCGATGATGTTTCATCTATCCCGTTGTAAAGTTAAACCTCTTTGGTTAGAATAAATACACCATTCGATGCCTAACTGCAACATCTGAATTAATCGTAATGACCCTGTTTGTTATTGTAATCAACTAATTACTTAGCGCCAGTGTTTCTTTTGTTTTCCTTCCTTATTTCAATTGTGACAATGAGGATATTGGATGAGGTGGGTTTTAATGGACACGTGGGTTGATTACTTGATGCTTTAGCCGTGAATTAAGAGTTTAAGAGAAAAAGGTACCTTCTCTTTCTACATACAAACGTAGTCGACTGTTTTCTCCCTGAAGAGCAAATATTTTTGTAGCATAAAACCTATAACTATCAAGACCAATATGACCACAATTTTTTTTCTTTATCCTTTATGTATTTTTTTTTCTTTTTTATAAGTTTTCTATTCGACACTCGTCACCATAACACAAGCCCAGATGAGCGATATTATTTTTAAACAATATTAACAGACGCGTGCCGCGTCTCGTTTTTGTTTTATATTGCTGCGTGCTCTGTGACGTCATTGTTGACATGACGTCACACAATATTACCATGACATTTTTGTGTGAATGCAGGTGTTCCATCAATTTAATAATATTACAGGACATTCCACACATCGCCATCTAGCCCCAAGTTAAGTAACTAGACTTGTGTTATGGGTGCTAGACAACGGATATACTACTTATATACTTTTCTTTTGTAAATAATATACTTATAATACATATAAACAACCCCAGACAAATATCTAAACATAAATACTTGTGAGAGGTAGGAACCGAATCCGCAACCCTGTGTTGGGAGTCCGGCATGGTGACCATTGTGCCAACTGGGTCGTCAACAATATTTTCTTTACTATATAAACACCTAAGAGTATATGTCAATTCCTAAACCATTACCTCCGAAAAGATGGCCTCACCTAGACTTTCGATTCCATTAGTTATTGAACTTTCAAGTTTTCTAGAGCGAAGATAACATAAAAATGAAAATTTATTGAATGTTTATGAGTTTCTGATGTTCAGCAAGTTTTTCCTAATGTTACCTTTATTTTATGAAACCTAAGTACCTAACCACTTATCTGCCTTTTAAACTAAATAAGTAAATGCTTACTCGTAAGTTTTTTGCAGGAAGTCGTTTTTAGTTGCGGTAAAAATAGGTGACACTGTCTACTAAATAAATAGTGAGTTTTTTTTTAGATATCCGTACCCAACGGGTAAAAACTTTATTAGTAGACTGTACTGTCCGTCTGTCTATCACCAGGCTGTATCTTATGAATGTGATAGCTAGACAGCTAGACAGTTGAAATTTTCACAGATTATGTTTATCTGTTGATGTTTTAACAACAAATACTAAAAAGAAACGTGTGGCACTCGGGGACTTCCGCAATAAAGCTATTGCATCGTGCGAGCTTCGTACAGTCGTACCATATACACACACGTCAAGCGAACGCTCGGCCGAGTTACATAGTAGGCAGTGTGGAGTTTTATGTTTTATTTGCGTTACGGAATTTCTTGATTTGGTCGCCACGCTCAAAGCCCGCGATAAAAGCTATGCAATAGCTTAACAGAAAAAAATCCCTTCGTGCGTGAGTTCAACTTGCACTTGGCCGGTTTTTTATTAATTTTCTGTTTCATCTGACTTTCACTAGAAAGTACTAATTCATTTGGTAAACTAAAGGTTCACACCGAAGTTTAAAGTAACAGCCAGAAGTACCATCGTGGCCCAAGTCACGTTTCATATTGAGAAACACATTCCGCATGGCCAGAGTAAATGCATAGTGAACAGAACATACCATAGTTTATTCGGATTGCATAACGCAAAGCGGTGATATTTTTCAGAATTGATACGTATGTTAACTTTTAACTTTTGGATTTACAGGGTTATTGGTTATTATACACGGTGTAACAAGGGTGGTGGATCATCGGTTGCTGGGGGGTAGGGGACCTCAGTACCTATCGATTTAGCCCCCTGTATGTTCTGCAATATTTAGTGGTTTAAAAATTATTTGGGTTTTAGTGAAATTTTAGTCAAAATCAGATATCATCCTGAACTTCGCAATTACAGCCAAACTATCAGGTCTGCGATTCTGTTGTAATTGCAAAGTTCAGGGTGAAATCTGATTTTGACTAAAATTTTACTAAAACCCAAATAACTTTTGAACACATTTATTTAACATTGCAGAACATACAGGGGGGTTAAATCGATAGGTACTGAGGTCCCCCACCCCCCAGCAACCGATGATCCACCCCCCTTGTTACACCGTGTTTATAAAAATAAATAACATAATTACGTTTCTATCGTTACTTTGTCAATAATATGACGTTCCCGGAACATGACGCATGGCGTCACGTTTTTTGTGAATGCAGGTGTTCATCAATTTATTAGAGGTTATCACGTCAAAAAAGCGATCGAGGGTAACAGAATGTGCACCTCAATAATCAACTTTTATTTTACGGCTTTTGGAAATTTAATTTTTTTTTTCGTAAATTCTGAATTAGAGTTTACCTGAAAATCATTTTCAAAAATATAAGATCTCATAGTTAATGACATTAACATTAAGCTCTTATTTTTGACGTGATAACGTCTTATAAACCGATGAATACCGGCATTCACAAAAAAGTGTGACGTCATCGCTCATGTCCGTTATTGACAAAGTAACCAGCAAGGTAACGTAATATCGTTGCTATGGTTACCATCAATGTTTTCTTATGACGTTATCACGTAAAATTATCGTCCGTGCAGACAACCAGTAGTTTTTTAAAGTTTTATCTTTCTTATAATCAGCTAATTTTCAATTTGACACTAACCCAAAAATTTGTATAAGTCATAAAACAAGTTTTGATTGGTGTTTTTATTAATTATGGCATCGCACGGTTTGTGCATTTAGCCAGTGTCAAGTTATATTTTGCATCAAATTGTGACCCGATTTTTCATAAATCGGGCCTACAGTGTTTCAAAAAAGTCAAAGTCGTCATAGTCCGTCAAGTCAGGGGCTATAGTAAAGCGGTGGCAAGTTTACCATAACCTTGATAGGAGATTTGGAGGCAACGAGAAAACTTCATGTTTGACACTGATTTTTTCTTTCACTACATTTGTGCACTTTCACAGAACTAAATTGAATAACATTCCACCAGAATTATACAATTCAACTCGGGTTACAACTAAGTTTCATGAAAATAAAACTGCAGCACGACATGTTGTTAACTCGTTCCCACCAAAACTACATTTTGATTGTTAATGCGCACAGAAGTAGCCCTCAACCGCTTTCAATGTATCACTATGTATCTTTATACAGGGTTATTAGATATAATAACCCTGTATAAAGATACATAGTGACTAACTTCCTTTCAGTCAACGATAAAATTTTGAACTTCAACACACATACATATCTGCTAGGTATGTACCTATATTTTTGATATATTGACAATATTATTGGCACATCTGCAGCTCGGTTTCAATACGGTTTTCATATGAGAGGTGACATCTTGTGTGATTTACAACGGGATCAATGGAATATATTGCTTTAATGGTACCTTTTCACTGGACAGTTTAAACGTAAATACATATTTAATCTGCTACATCTTGTCTTTAAGGGTGTCTAGGTGATTTGTCAGATTTATTTTACAATTTTTTGGTACGAAGTTCCAAAAGAAAAAAAAATCAAGCCGTCAAAAATCTGGTTGATGCTCAACGGTGTTCGACCATTGAAAAATTGCTAATACGAAAAATCGCTGCATGAAAAAAAGCTTCTTCTTCTTGTATAGTGGTGTGGCTCACCTCACCTCATTGGTTAGAGTTTTCAAATCGCCCTAAGGCCTCTAACTTGACCTAACGACTGCTACTAGAGGTAGCAACCGGGACCAACAGCTTAAACGTGCCTTTCCAAGCACAGAAACTTAGGACTTACGAAAATACATTTTTGCCACATTACTAATTGGTCACCCATCAAAGTGATGATCGCGCCAGGCGTCGCTTAACCCGCACGAGCATAAACGATCAGCGAGCTTCGTTTAGCTGTGAGCCTCCTCAGCAGCATGAAAAAAAGCTAAATAAATATTTCATATAAAACTGAAAAAAAATAATAAAATCAAAAAGTGTCGTTACAACTTTTGGTCATAATTTTTTCCATCTAGTCCCCTTTCGCAACGCGCGATAAGGAACTTCGTTCCAATATTAAGATAAGAATAGTACATATGAATATCATAGTAGAATAGCATACCTCTCTTTTTGCATTGCGATTAAATTTTTCTAAAGAAACTTACTCAGCCTTCACTTATAAATAAATAAATATTGCAGGACATTCCACACATAGCCATCTAGCCCCAAGCTAAGTAACTAGACTTGTGTTATGGATGCTAGACAACGGATATACTACTTATATACTTGTCTTTTTGTAAACATATACTATAATACATAGAAACAACCACACCACATACAAATATCTAAGCATAAATACTTGTCTGAGGCGGGAATCGAACCCGCAACCCTGTGTTTGGCAGAGTTGCGGGTTCGATTCGATTATATCGTATTATTGTACCAACCTATACCTATAGAGACAGTAGGTAAGTAGCTAACTCCGTCAATAATAAATTGGATCTCACCCTATATGAAAGACCCTCAATATCGTAAAGGTCTTCATACCCCATATTTTCGAGCGACATCGGAACTGAGACACCTAAATTGAAGTACATTTCAGAACAAAGTCTCAAAAGAATTCTTTTTTATTTATTTCATACAGTTCCGATCCCGTGGGAATATCGAGATAAAAGTAAACCGTATGTGTTACATTGCTCATTATTATATTAGCGTGGCAATGTAGATGTAGATTATTATATTAGTACTAGCTGCGCCCCGCGATTTCACCCGCATAAGTCCCGAACACAGCGCCATCTATTGGGTGTATTTGCAACCTAGATGTCAAACAATATTGAAGAATTTTATCGATGAATCAACGTACACCGCCTTCTATGAGAACTTCATAAAACTAAACAGTAAATAAACACTTGCTTAAGAAACCATTAATTGATACATTTTATTCGTTTACATTCACGACATAACCGAATAATTGAGATGATAACTATCCTATCCAGTAAGTTAGACCAAAATACGGGTACATGTGAAATTTGATTGAAATCAGTTCAGTAGTTTTGGAGTTTATTGGCAACGTACATCATGATACAAGATTTTTTATATATACAGATTATAAGTATTAGAAATGTTTTGTCAATTTCGCACTATTACAGATGACAACCGAACGACAGTGTCATAATAGTACATTACGATACAAGTGTGGTATATTGATCATTGCATAGAGGTGGTTTATGAAGCGCGAGCAGAGGATATCTATATACTAAGTTTCATTGCAATCGGTTTAGTTTTCAGTGAAGAACTAACAAACATGTAACTTCTCATATGAAATACTAGCAGCGCTCCGCAGTTTCACCAGCGTAACTCCCGATCCCGTGGGAATATTGCAATAAAAAGTAGCCTATTATAGCCTTTCTCGATAAATGGACTATCCAACACAAAAAAAAATCATTTCGAACCAGTAGTTCCTGAGATTCTTCAGCTTTATAATATTAGTATGGATTAATAGTTGGATTGCCAATGCAATAA
Organism: Idaea straminata; assembly: GCA_951213275.1. NCBI lineage: Eukaryota > Metazoa > Arthropoda > Insecta > Lepidoptera > Geometridae > Idaea > Idaea straminata. Next base: position 5,759,877 of record OX577862.1, read on the forward strand.
GTTTTAAACAAATAATTAAATTAATATATAATTAATAACAAAGTATTAAAAAATCTAACAAAAAAAACTATCATCATCATCATATCAGCCCATACACGTCCACTGCTGGACATAGGCCTCCCTCCCCCAAACGACGCCACAAACAGCGTTCCGGAGCCGCCTCCATCCACCGACTACGCATGACCGCTCGTCGATATAAAACTATATTAATTAATAAACCTACCTACTTAATTATAATAAAATATTACTCGTTTTAGCTTCGGGTAACCAAAAGGCTGCCTGCGTTACCGTTAAATGGTGATGCTTATCCGCTGTCCGAGGTAAGAGCCAGCCCTTCGGTCGCCCGAAGCTAAAACAAGTAATTTTAAAACTTTAAGTTGTCTTCTTCTACTCGTATAGTGGTGTGGCTGACTCATAGTTAGAGTTTTCAGATCGCCTTAAGGCCTCTAACTTGACCTAACGACTACTACTAGAAGTAGCAATGGGGACCAACGACTTAACGTGCCTTTCAAAGCACGGAGGGGCTCACGAAAACCACATTTTTGCCACACTGTTAATTGGTCACCCATCAAAGTAATGACCGCGTCGGGCGTCGCTTAACCCGCACGACCGTAAACGATCAGCGAGCGTCGCTTAGCTGTGATTATCCCTTTAAGTTGTGGAAATTATATTGTATAAGTATACACAAATCCAGGGTTATTGGTAATTATACTAGCAAGCCGTTGAGGGCTACTCCTGTGCACCTGAACAAACAACTTTTGTTCTACGACTTTTGAAAATTCGAACATTTTTTGAATTTTTTTACGTTAGATTTACCTGAAAATCAGCTGTTCCATACACGGAGAGGTAATTAACCTTAAAATTTTACTTATGTTTTTTAAGTTTTATCTTCTTAGACTGAAAGACTTTACGAATTTACATAACCGCAAAATTTATGTAAAAACATTAATATTCGTAGAACAAAAGTTATTTGTTAAGATGCACAAAAGTAGCCCTCAACGTCTTGCAAGTATAATTACCAATAAACCTGTATATATTTTGCAGGATCTTGAATAGTAGGTATAAACTGCTAAGGCCATTTAGCGAAATCACTACAGCGAAGTCAAGGACTACCGAGAATTTGGAAGCATATGGCGCTTGAAGCTAGCCCTCAGGACAGATTAGATCCCATCTCTCCCAGAATACGAGCATAAATATTTATGACGAGCAATGTTATTTTCTATGAACCCTCAAATCGTTAATTATTTAAAGTTATTACGATAGAATATAGAAATATAATATTACAGTTTTTTAAAACGCATAGGATACGATCAAGTACAGTCTCCTAAATTACCGCTATTCTGATTTTCATCCGGTTCAGTCGTTTGACCGTAAAGAAAGAACAAACAATAGTACATTGCGATATAAGTGTGGTAAATCGATCATTGCTTCTCGGCTTTTTTAAACACACTCGCGTTCAATAATAAAACTGCACACACACGCACTGCACAAACTTCGCATTATCTGCATTTAAATAATTCCGTTGTTTCCAGTGGTAACGATAAAAATACAAAGTTATTGGTAATCATCTATGAAATTGGTTGAGGATTACTTTTCTGTAACCTTAACAATCAAGTTTTGTCAAGAAATCCGAACAATTTTTGAATTTTTTGGGGTTATGTTAGTTTGAAGATCAGTAGTTTTTTTAAATTAAATGTCATTTAGACTTAAAACAGAAGATAAACTTTAAAAAATAAGTATAATTTTAATGTTTAATGACCTCTAAATGTAAGTAACAACAGTTTTTCGGGTAAACTTAACCTCAAAATAATCGAAGAAATGGTTGAATTTCTAAAATCGAAAGTCGAATAAGTCGAAAAAGTCGAAAAAGTTACTAGTAACGATACACAGAAATAGCCCTCAACCGGATACTTACATTATTACCAATATTTATATAAATATATGCAGTACCTGGGTGACGGTTATTTTACTTTCTTTTTACCCTCGCCCGCCTCCGAAAACTAAATTTCATAAAAATCGTTGGAGCCAACAAGAATGGTTGGTTTAAACATAGTAGATTACATAGATAAATGCGCAGTTTTACCCTGTGGTTTACACTCGAAACTTGATATTATGCTTATAAACTTCATGGTACCTTAAGAAACTAGTTGTATTATAGTCTTTATTGAATCAGTAATTCGCTTACACTGGTAGAGTTAATATTGACATCGTATTCAGTACAATAGGCAGATTTGGTAACTATTTGAACTCGACTCATTGTTCCTAGAAACTTCATCGGTTCCTGTCACAAAATGGATTCTTGTATTATCAAATAGAAAGCTTGGTGCGTGCTATGAGTACAATAGCACAACTAGTGATTATGGTAGAAGCAGACCAAAGGAGTTCAGTCGGCCGATAAGTGTTAGTCTTCTTCTTCTTCTTGTATAGTGGTGTGGATCACCTATTGTTAGAGTTTTCAGATCGCCCTAAGGCCTCTAACTTCACCTAACGACTGCTACTAGAAATAGCAACCGGGACCAAAGGCCTAACGTGCCTTCCGAAGCACGGAGAGGCTCAAGAAAATACATTTTTGCCACACTACTAATTGGTCACCCATCGAAGTAATAAGTAAGTGTTAGTAGAAACGGCTAAATGATTGCTTGATCTCCTTTTTGACGTGATAACGTCTAATAAATTGATGGAACACCTGCATTCACACAAAAGTGTCATGGTAATTTTTTGTGACGTCATGCGTCCCGTTCCCGATGTGTGACGTCATGCGTCATGTTCCGTTCCCGTTACGAAACAAGAGTATCTAATAATAGTATAGCTCATCTGGGCTTATGTTACGTTAACGAGTGACGAATAGAAGACTTATATAAAGGAAATATACATAAGAAAAAAAGAAAAAATAAACAAAGGAATAACAAAAAAAAATCTCAATTTTTTCTTCGTTTTGTTATGACGTTATCACGTAAAATTATCGTCCGTAAACCGATTTTACAGACAACCATTTTTTTAAAATAGGCTTGCATTTTGTAGCATGCCCGCCTAGAAAGAGAACGGCATGCCTGGACAACATGATTGAACGCGACGAGTCACTTGGCACCATGACTTCGTCCAGAATGTGGTGTTAGAAGCCGCCGGCCAAGGCCTACCTCCTCTTGATTATCTGCTTCTTTAGTGCCCCCGGGGGCCACGTGTAGGCAATCAAGGGCTGAATCTTACGGAGAAGCGAGGAAACCTGCATCCCCTTTAAGACGAAGTGATTAAACCATAAGCGTAAAATACGAGACGAAGTGATTAAACCAAAAGCGACAGATTTGTCTTATAAATAGTTTTTGGGTATGAACCGCTAAAATCCATCGAATGATATTTCTACTGTCGTAAGATATGCTTTGTTTGTGTCACACACTTCGAAACATGATTAGAGTTATTTGCCTCAATAGAAAAAAAATAGTGAAAACGTCATTTATTTTAATTTTTCAATTTTACGGCGATTGTAAAGAAAAACAAGTACAAAATTTATATTTTCATAAACTTTACATCAAATCCCATAAGGTAGTACAGATGGTTTTTCACTAAAATAGGTGTTAGTTTTTTAATTACTTAGAACATAGTTTAAACGGCCATTTCGCAGCGCGCATTGGAAAGGGACAGAGTAATCGCGCGGCGCGCGTAGGAAAGAGATAGGGGTTTTCAGTCATACTTCGCTGTTTGGGCGAATAGTCACATTGCGTATTAGCTAATTTTGTAATTACAAGATGGTTGACAAGACGAAGAATCAATGTCTCACTATCTATGATGTTACGTAAGACATAGAAAAGCAAGTATAAATGAAGGAACCAAGCTATCGGTAAACTCTTGTCCGTCTGTAGTAAACAAGAGCAGGTATCTTCACCTACGCGCTGTTGTTTTGCAAATGTTACTGTAACTGAATTCTCTTAAAGACAAGTTAATAGAATCATAGATAAAGAAATAATTGAACTTCACTGAAGTGGGGTATGATGTTTTCTTGGAATCAGAAAGTGCTTCCGGAGAAATCAAGATATTAGTTTCAGAAGTTCTCTCTTAGAGTTGATGACTGAAAATTTCAATTAAGTGAATAAATTAATCTAGTCAAGAAGAGTAGTAAATATTTACAGTTTAAGATCTTTAAGATGGCAAAATGTTTGGAACAAATGCGTGAATATGAACTCGGCAAAATAACGTATTTTTCGATTGCCCAAGTATTATTAAAATGTATGTAAAATAGATGTATTTTTAAGAGAAAAAAATTCATCACGATATTTTTAAAACTACAAGAGCTACGAGTCTGAAACTTAGCATGGGATTCCTTCTAGGTCGTAGGTTTTTTTAAATAGACCTCTAATTACCACTCCTTTCCGTTGCGCATTTAGGTAAAAAGGGTAAGAAGGGCTGATGAGTTTGCAGTTCGTAGTAACTACAAAGTTTATCACAGCGTATTCTGCGTTTGTAGGACATCAATATCACTTTTGAAGAGTTAATTTATTAGACGTTTACGTACCTATACTATGATGACATTGAATTTATTATTTTACTAGCTTTTTCCCGCGACTTCGTCCGAGTAAAAGTCGAAAATGGACCAAGGAATCACGTTGTCCCATATAAACTTTTAGTTTTTTTTTCTTTCATGTTTATAGCTCCTGTTGCTATCTGCAGCACAGTGGTCTGCAATGAGCAACAAAGTTGTCCGCTTTCGCTGGGGAGTTCTGTCTTTATCTGGAGAGAGGTCCATTGACCCCATTCTTCAGCCCTTGTCTCCTATGTGAACCTGAGTTGTAGGCTAGTCACACTATGCCTCTTTAGTCTAGCGAAACAGATGTCGTTTTCAGCTGTGAGGTCATTAGCCATTTTGTTCGGGTGGATTCTCAATCTGTCAAAATATCTATTTAGGTAGTTTTTGATTTCGTCTCTAACAGTGAGTAGTTTAAGGTCCTGATATAAATATTTATTGCTGATATGCCATGGTATTTTGAATATCATTCTTAGCATTTTATTTTGGAATCGCTCAATGATGTTGATGTTGGATTCAGCAGCGGTGCCCCACAGTTGGATGCCGTAGGTCCACACTGGTTTGTGAATTACTTTGTATATGGCGAGCTTATTTGATTCAGATAATTTGGAATGTGAGTTTAAAAGCCAGCTCAAGTTTCTGACTTTGGCTGACTTTGGTGTCTAGCTGTTTTCGCTTCGTCCATATGTGTTTTTGCCAAGTCATTCTCCTATCCAGGTATTGATTCCAAGGTATCTAGCATCATCGGTCTGAGGTATAGCTTGTCTGTTCAAAGTGACTGGTGGGCATGTTGGTTGTCTCAACGTCACTTGGGTCGACTTACGTGGGTTATCTTACATTACTTAACATAAACTTTTAGTAGTAAAATTTTGATAAATCCTTTCCTATCGAATGCCTACGTCACACAAAGAACACACCCTTCAAGTTTCAGGTCTCTATGATGAGCGGTTTAGGCTGTACGTTGATCCGTCAGTCAGTCAAATTTGATTTTATTGATTTATGTGTAATTTATGTGAATTGTGTGGGTTTTAACTATCGGAAATAAATTTGTTGAATTGAATTGAATAAACGCGTCTAAAACCATGGGGCGCATCTTATAATCTTCTTATATATAAAAATGAATCGCAAAATGTGTTAGTAAGCGCATAACTCAACAACGCCTGGACCAATTTGGCCAATTCTTTTTTTGGTCTGTTTGTTATTATCAGGAGAAGGTTTTTATGAAATAAAAAATTAAGAAAGTTGGCCAGAAAATTATTACGCGGGTGAAACCGCGGGGTGTAGCTAGTTATAATATATTTTTGTTGACGCGTTATCGTACCTGAAGAAGAATGTTTTCATTCAAGAAAATATTTTACTTATGAGTGGTTTGTAAAGGCAGCATTCGATCCGGTTTTCTATTTAGGGTAGCAACGATTCACGCGGAAAAAGGCAACCATGTTCCGGAAATATCTCCTTAAGAAAATTCTCGGAAACAGGAAAATTTTTGATTCCCACTTCACCCGAACAAAACAATTTCAATAGCCGAAGATAAATTAAATTTAACTGATTGTTCTTTCTTATTTATAAGGAGGTACTTATAACATTTCGATCAAAAGATTGAAGCGTTCGGAACCAATAAAACCTATAATTAGTTATATTTGAGAAAATAAATAAAAAAACAGAAATCGGCGAGGATCAGAATCTTTTTTAGAAGAGGAATACGTTTTCCGGCTTTTTCAGGGGAAATTACTTTTGAGAACTGACATAATCTGACGGGATATCAAAATTATCCTGCCCGATGTCTGTCGCTGACATCTAATATTATCCCTTAAAATGTTGTTAGGTTAGTAATCAAGTGTTTTTAGCTTTCTATGGCTTGGCTTACGAAATATCTTTCATCTCCGTCGTGCTTTAGTTGGCTGGAGTAAACAGTGACGAGGACGAGGTCCCCCGCTTCTGGCTTGCCTTCACCGAATTTACTTTATTTGAGGAGGCTCACAGCTAAGCGACGCTCGCTGATCGTTTACGATCGTGCGGGTTAAGCGACGCCTTTTTCAATTTCAATTTCAATTTATTTATTGTTTGTCACAGGTAATAGGCCTGGCGCGGTCATTACTTCGATGGGTGACCAATTGGTAGTGTGGCAAAAATGTGTTTTCGTGAGCCCCTCCGTGCTTCGGAAGGCACGTTAAGCCGTTGGTCCCGGTTGCTACCTCTAGTAGCAGTCGTTAGGTCAAGTTAGAGGCCTTAAGGCGATCTGAAAACTCTAACAATAGGTGAGCCACACCACTATTCGGAACGAAGAAGAATATAACATTGTCGTTGAACACCATTTATGATATATTAAACGATATACTTGTGTTATTTATTCGTAAAAGATATAAGGAAATAGAGAAGGCATTTTGTTGCTAGATTTATGGGATTATTCTTTGCTCCGTGTAGTTGGTTTGTAAGTAATTAGTTCGCTATTCTATAACTTTTTGATTTATTATTTTGGAAAGTCTATGAAGAAATTCGGTAAATTACCGTGCGTTTTCCGCTTTGTATTTCAGAATACTTCTGTTTAATTTGTATTTTTTTAGGGTTCCATAACCTAAGGGAAAAATCTGGACCCTATTACTAAGACTTTACTGTCCGTCTGTCCGTCTGTCTGTCACCCAGGCTGTATATCAGATGATTTTTTTTACCCTAAGGGGTAGAAAAACTTCGATTAATGACATTTACGTATCTGTATGTATTATTAGCCTATATGATTTATGGGTATTTATACAACGCCAGGAACTTGACTCCATTTGTTTCAGAGTTATGTAGTGGCTGGGACATGATGGAGTAGGCTTGCCCAGCACCTATTCACATCATACCCTCTCAACTTAGTCCACCACGTCCAGAGGAAAGAACTCGTCAATACGTCTGGAGCCAACTAAGCCGCGGGTTTCATTAATCACGAGCAATCTTATTGACCATGTTGACGAGCACAGTAGGTCAGTTTCTGAGCTACTGTCATGCATTGTGAGTTCAAATTACTCTCGGGATTTAACCTTGATTTCCTTCACCCGGAAGCTTCGGGCTACAGCTTGAATACCACCCGTCACATGACCGTGTTTCGAAACCTGGACCGGTGGAGCTTCAAAAGGAGAACGAATTGAAGAAGTTCTCGTTTCACTGCCGTCTTTCTACCTTCACTCTTGTCCCTCGAAGGTTTGTTTTGGGCATCCAAAGGTTGCCTGGAAGAAATCGCTTTCAGCGATAAGGCCGCCCATTTGTGCAACTTATACTTTCTAGCTATTACTTTAGTTTGTGTTTATCGTGTTCTGTATCTTTTTGTGTTGTACAAATAAAGTTATCTATCTATCTATCTATCTATCTTTTGTAAGATTAGTAAAACTTCCTGATTCAACTTTTTAAAGGCATACAATCTATACATATAAAATTATATGTCCTGACTGACTGACGGATCAACGCACAGCCTAAACCGCTGATCGTAGAGACCTGAAACTTGGAGGGTGTGTTCTTTGTGTGAAGTAGGCATCCGATAAGAAAGGATTTATCAAAATTTTACTCACAAAGGGGTGAAAAGGGGGGGCAAAGTTTGTATGGGACAACGTGATTCCTTGGTCCATTTAAATTTACGCGGACGAAGTCGCGGGCAAAAACTATCTATACATACAAAATGCTTTGTCCTGAATGACCGACGGATCAACGCACAGCCTTAACCGCTGATCGTAGAAACCTGAAACTTGGAGAGTGTGTTCATTGTATGACGTAGGCATCCAATAAGAAAAGATTTAGAAAAATTCAACCCCTACGCGGATGAAATCACGGGTAGAAGCTAGTTTCTAATAAACAAGGAAACAGTTGTGTTACTCACGATTTCACACTACAAGTGTAGCACCCGGAAGTTACACCAAAGCTTACACTGTCACCACAGTTCTAACGAAGCCCGCTTTGACTTCATCAGATTACGTGACGCAGTCATCAGTGACGTGGATACTTGGTAAGTAGGCACGAAGCGATATAAGAGAGCGACCGAGATCTTAATGATCGTCGCCAATAATTGACGGCCATTTTGCATTTTAGACATGGCGCTTATGCCCCTCATATGCTTGAAATCGCCTTTCCATTGCGATAGTTTTTCGATTGTGTTTTGTTTTCATTTCGATCGTCTTTTGTTTCCATTTGTTTGGTTCTATATTGGTGTCATGCTCAGTTGATATTCTGCGTAAGTGGTATATGGTAAGGTGGTGTTTTGCGTAGTTGGTTTTAGGAGTCCAAAGGCTTTCAATTTGGCCAGTAGAGGTCACTTGCAAATACTGGATATAATGAACCACACTTGTTGATTGATTGGTATTAGTTTATTGAAATATGTTAGGACAGAACACGTTGCAAGTATAATGTAGTAATCCAATATCCCTGATTAGCCTTCTTAAAAATCTGTCAGAAGTTTTGCGGGTTACTCACAAAAGCTATCAAGAAAAAGAATAGAATAGAAAATTAAAGTTTTTAAGACGAAACATTTACTTACAGTAGAAAAAGACAAAAAAAGACATAAAATAAATAATATAAGAAAAAAAAAGAACTCACCGCTGCTGTCCCAATTGGCCGTAGCTATGATGCTGGAGTGCATGATGCTTGATGCTTGCTCTACTAGATGCATCAACTAATGTGACGAAAGAGAATTTAGCTAAACCTTCATTAGAGTTTTGATAAGCTACATCCATCGTATGTGTCATACCTACAGCATTCCCGATTTATTTATCAAGTATTGGCTTCATACGTGTATAGTCAGTAGTTTAGAACATTTCTAAATAATCCTAATAATTTTATAAATTTGAAAGTTTGTATGTGTGTGTGTGTGTTTGTTATATTTGCATATAGTATAGCCGAAATGGGCTGAAAGAGTGTCCAGTTGGTCAGATGTTCAGGGTAATAGTTAGATTAGTGAGAACGCAAGCGCCCTCTATTCCGTTCATTAAGTTCCTTATCGTAGTAAACAACTTGTGATGAGGGGTAAAGGTCAAATGTCATGAGTGCGAACGTTAATTAACCCCCACATTATCCATACACAGTAAATAAACATCTACTTGCTATTTATCTTGAGGTTTGACTTCGACTCGAACTTGTGAAGTTTATGTCGGTCAACCGCAATGGGCGGGGACTAGTTAGGGTTATGTACTTCAAAATGTGAAACAAGGAACCCTTATAAGATCACTTTCCTGTCTGTCTATCCGTGTGTCCGTGTGTCACCACTGATTTTCTCACGAACGGGTGGACTTAGCAAGTTGAAAACAAACCAGATACTGAGGTCTATGGTCCCTTAATCCAATTGATCGAACTACCAGGAGTCCAGAAGCGTTAAAAAATCTCGTGGGTCGATTGATCGATCCAACTGGAACAAAATGTTCACGTAGTTCGATTGATCGAACCTTACTGTAGAATCACGTGGCCAGAAGCCTATTAGGTGTATAAAAATCAAGGTCCTTAGTCTACATGATAAAAGATATGGGTAAATATACATTTTCGCAAAAACTTGTAAGTACCAAAATTTACCTTAATTTTCCACTTTTTTATATTTCGGAATTTTCCCTTTACTTGTGCTGTAAGACCTTGTTTTAAGTGGTTTCTAAATGGGGAAAACAGTAATATCATTAATCTCTAACCAAACTAATTACTTAATATTATAAAAGAGGTTTTTTTTGTTTTTTTTTTATTTGTTTATTTGTTTTATTTGTTGGCACAGAAACTACATAGAGAATAGAAAAAAAACATCTATATGAGTCTAGGTGCAAAATATATCGGTAATTTCGCCAAACTCCAAGACCCAGTTGGCACAATGGTCACCATGCCGGACTGCCAAACACAGGGTTACGGGTTCGATTCCCGCCTCAGCCAAGTATTTATGCTTAGATATTTGTCTGTGGTCTGGTTGTTTCTACGTCTTTTGAGTATATATTTATAAAAGAAAAGTATATAAGTAATAAATCTGTTGTCTAGCACCCATAACACAAGTCGAGTTACTAAGCTTGGGGCTAAATGGCGATGTGGTGAATGTCCTGAAATATTTATTTATTTATTTATAACTCTCTTTTTAAAACCATTAAACAAAAAAAAAATAAGGATTGTCACCTTATTGCCGCCAAAAGGGTTGTGCGATTACGTTACAAAATCCATTTACCGCGCAGTCAAAGGGTTAAAATAAAGCTGATCTGTTTTTAAACATAAAAGTGTCAATTAAGGACAAATTAGCGTCCCTGTCCGACATACTACACTGATGATTATACCTTTCCGAACATCTCAGTGCAGGGTCGTATTAAGGGTCAAGTATTGTGAACGTGTTTTACAAAATATTTGAAATTGTACGATAATGTTCGACTAAGCTGAGCTGATAGTATAGGTGGACCCTACTGAAGAGGCCCGATGGAGTATCGCTCATTCCCTATGGGCAGGGCTTTGGTGGGGATGCGACGTGTGTGGCATACTCACGGTGCGGCTGCCTAAAGGCCTGTAAATATGAGGATCCACGGATAGCTTCATGTTCGTTCCCGCGGGGGACAGAAGGACTGCCGGCTTCTTCATTCAAAGGATGATCCTGACTATCCAGAGAATCCAGGAAATGCCTCCAGTCATTTAGGACTGATGCTGCGTGGAGACGCTCTGGATGGAGGTTCATCAATTTATGATTTTTCACTGCAGAGCAAAGGCTTCGTCCGATGAGGTAAGACAGTAAGACGCCACTGCAGCGCGGGTATTTACTTTGGATAGGCAAATAAGCATGTTCCATCTTAATATAGTGTGATCAATCAGGTAATACTTTGACCAAACAATTTGGTAAAATCGTTTTATTTCCAAATTTCATGAATTATCTAATTGTAATTTTAACAATTTAGATGAAAATTGTGGAGCACATTTAATCTGAGTAATGAGAAGCAGGGTCATTTCATTCGCTGTTATGCAAACATAGTTTATAGTTATAGCTCAAACGTTCTACATTATGAAGGAACTTTATGCATTGCGGTGAATTTTATATGAACTAAAATAAAGTTAAATCCCAGTTCTTACAGCTGAAGATTTTATGACAAAGGTTTTGTAACCTCATAGTTTTGCATTTTTGAGCAAATGTAACAAAAAAATTTTTTTTAATAATATTCTAATTGTCTTCAGCTAAAGCTAAAGGTTTTATGGAAAAGGTTTTGTAGTAAGTTCATACCTAGTTGGTTTGCATTTTTAAGCTCCAATTGTAACAAAAAAAACTGAAAAAAGTTTGCTGATAAAAAATCGAATAATCTTCAAAACAAAGTTAAATTTCAGTTCATACAGCTAAAGGTTTTATGGAAAAGGTTTTGTAGTAAGTTCATACCTAGTTGGTTTGCATTTTTAAGCTCCAATTGTAACAAAAAAAACTGAAAAAATTTGCTGATAAAAAATCGAATAATCTTCAAAACAAAGTTAAATTCCAGTTCTTACAGCTATAGATTTTATAAAAAAGGTTTTGTAGTAATTTCATACCCATAATAGCTTGCATTTATGGGCACCAATTGTAACAAAAAAAAACAAAAAAGATTTTTCGATATCTTATGAACCACATAAGATATCGAAAAATCTTCAAAGACTTTTTACCCTTAATCATAAACATTTAATGAGCCTTCGTCAGTTAAAACGTGTTTTGTCACTTTTGTGTAACTAATCATTTGTAAAAGTAAGAAAGTAACAAAACTTATTTTATGTAATGAAAGTTTATTGTGTGTTCTAAAAAAGGTTAATTGTTAATAATTAGGTTTTAAAGCTGTGATTAACTTAGCGATCGTGTAATAATACTTTTAGGCAATAAGTTTTAATAAAATAAAAACAATTTTAATGTTATAGACATCTAGAATGAGAAACGCTATAAACTAAATTAAATGAATAATATTATTACCTTCCTACTTACATTTAATAAAAATTAAGAGTTTAAATAAGTGCCCAAAAGGCTGGCTGCGTTACTTTGTTGTAAGGCGATGCTTATTCGCTATCTGAGGTAGGAACCAGCCCTTTGATCACAAGAAACTAAAACTACTAATTTTGAAACGGGTTATATCATTGTTGCATAAGATAATATATAAAAATATAAAAACAAATATTGCAGGACACTCCACACATCGCCATCTAGCCCCAAGCTAAGTAACTAGACTTGTGTTATGGGTGCTAGACAACGGATATAGTTACTACTTATTATTACTTTTGTAAATATATACTTATAATACATAGAAACAACCAGACTACAGACAAATATCTAAGTAATACTTGTCTGAGGCGAGAATCGAACCCGCAACCCTGTGTTTGGCAGTCCGGCATGGTGACCATTGTGCCAACTGCGTTGTCTAACCATGTCATAATATATACCTTAGAATGTCAAAGGTACTTAGAACGCGCCCTGGCTTGTTCATCCCTGAGTACAGTCGGAATCACTGAGTACAGCCTTACAAATGTGCAAGTGAGCTCTGGGTTACGTGGGGTTCAGCTAATTGGTATTCCGACTGTACTTATAACGCGCCCTGGCATGTTCATCCCTGAGTACATCCATATGCATCGTTCCCAGTAATTATGGAACAATTAGCAAAAGCCAGTGTTGTCTTTCTCTAACAAGGCAAGAAAAACTAATTCAAAGGGATTTTTACAAAGAAATGCATCTTATGTGCAAACAAAAAGGAAGGTAAAATGAAAACTTATATATTATTCTTTGTACAGAAAACTGAGGTATGAGGTAAATTAGTTTTTTTTTATGTTTAGGTACAATTAATATTTAACTAGTAAAACCACGTTAGTAGTCTGTGGAAAAATCGGGTATAGCCTAAGAGTGCATTCTTGTAGTTACCAACACAGAATACATAAACAACAAACTTTATCAGCCGTTTTATCCAAAAAATCCTTTCTTTCGAAGTTAAACCATAGGTTTGACGCCCATATTCAAAGAGCGGTGTTGGCTTAGTGGTAGATACCTCAACTTTCATTCTGAAGGTCATGGGTTCGAATCCCGGCGGGCCGTGCACCAATGTATTTTCTTAAGAAAAATATATGTTCGCTAATTGACATTGCTCTTACGGTGAAGGAAAACATCGTGATGAAACCCGCGGCTTAGTTGGCTCCAGAAGTATTGACAAGTTCTCTCCTCTTGACATGGTCTACTAAGCCGAGAGGGTAGTAGGTGCTGGGCAAGCCTACTCCATCCTCACGCAAAAAGGACCCAATCAAAAAGGGTCCAATGGCGGAAAACAGCCTGTATACAAGTACAAGTACAAGACGCCCATATACAAAAACAGTACTTAACAATACCCTTGGATAAGTGAACGCACTGCGCTAAATGCGGCATTATGGTTGTGCAATGTATTCACTCTAGCGAATTCACTAATTCGCTAGAGTGAAGACATTGCACAACCATAATGCCTTGAACGCATAGAGCCGCAAATGAGACACTGTCTCATTTGCGGCTCTATGCGTTCAAGCGCACTTGCAATCTCATACCCCCTTATTCCAAAACGAAGTTTAAGGATAGTCCGAGATGTGGATTTAAACCTTAGATTCAGACACAGATTTACTCGTGAACTATAGTCTAAACACTATCCCCATAGATTATATAGGGATAGTGTTTAGTCTATAGTTCACGAGTAAATCTGCATCTAAATCTAAGGTTTAAATCGACATCTCGGACTATTTTGGATAGGGTTGATTGTGAATACGGGTTTAAGAATCGTAGCTCTTGTAATTTCAGAGTCTTTCTTACGCGTATTTTTCTCTTTGTAAGAGGATTCATTCATACATTGGCAGTAACATAGGTTCCATTAAAGAGCGGTGTTGGCTTAGTGGTAGATACCTCGACTTTCATTCTGAAGGTCGTGGGTTCGAATCCCGGCCAGTCGTGCACCAATGTATTTTTCTTAAGAAAAATTTATGTGCGCAAATTTACATTGCTCTTACGGTGAAGGAAAACATCGTGATGAAACTCGCGGCTTAGTTGGCTCCAGAAGTATTGACAAGTTCTCTCCTCTGGACATGGTCGACTAAGCTGAGCGGGTAGTAGGTGCTGGGCAAGCCTACTCCATCCTCACGCAAAAAAAACCCAATTAAAGAGGGTCCAATGGCGGAAAACAGCCTGTATACAAGTAGGTACCATTACGCTGGCGAAACCGCGGCACGCAGCTAGTATCAAACAATACAGTTCATAATCAACTACCTAAATTGATTGATGGCTTGACAATGTGAATTACATCAATTAATGAGGTCCATTAAATTGTTGATATTAGTAATTACTCTGAGTAATAATATCGTGTGATCATAAACATAGAATTAACATGTTGATTATAAGCAGGTATTTCATTACGTAAGTAATGCGTACGACATATTGCGTATTACGTTAGATTAATTTAATGTTAATCCATCTACGATTCCGAATACGCTATGACTGGCTTTCACCCGTGACTGCGTCTGTTAAGGCCTGGTGCCAAATAAAGCACCAGGCCTTAACAGACGCAGTAAAATAAAGCTACCAAAATCGACCTTTGTTTTAAGCAACTCTAAGTTATCAAATACTCTTTTTTAGTTATTTGGATATAAATAGATATTGTAGTTTAATAACCATATTTTTGTTTATTGTGGTTGAAAACATGATATGAACAACTTCGTTCGATAAAAAAATGTTAGAAAACAGAGAATTATTAGATCGTTTATCGGGTTTTATTCAAAAATAGTTAACGTTTGTTTCTAAAAATGAATCAAATGATAGGTTTTAACCTCTAGGAACTATATTTGTGGATAATAATGCTAAAATGTTTTGCATATCGATCAAATATAACAGTTAGCACGCAGCACGCTACGTCTTTGAGAGCGGGGCCTAAGGTAATGTGAATACCTACACACGGTACTGGAAGAGCGCCTTAAGGACATAGATTTACAGGGTAACATATAGCTAACAATGTTAGATAATGGTAAAACACCAGTGGTCTGGCCAGTGTTGCCAACTCGGATTTTGAAAACTGCGTAGACCCCATTAGGAAAGTTCGTACTTTATTCTGAGTGAATTGAAGAGGAATAGAATGAGTGTGTTGCGTTTACCTAGTTCTTTCTTATGTTTATTTCCTCAGTTGTGTTCAATTAAATCGAAATTTAATAGATATTTTTTGGTGATTGATATCAAAAGAACAAAACAACAGTAACTCCGTTGAATTGAAATATTTTTCTCTTTATTCATTTATTTTTCTTAAATTTAGATTTTTATAAAAATAAACTGAATACAAAATATATACATCACTATAAAAACTTATAAAATAATTTTATCTAAGCGATTAAACTTAATCTAAATAAAATGTAATTTACAAGTTTAAAAATAATGTATAAATTTTGCATCTAAAACAGTAAATCATTCACAAAATCTAAAACTATAGTACCGTCGGCAGCGAGGCAGGGTTAGGCTACCGATGGTTAGAGCCGCAGAGAAAAGAATCTTCTGACAATACGTGCCGTATCCAAGATTACTGCCTTCTGGATCTGACCCTTATTTTTATTATTATTTTATTTTTTATTGGAACGAAGTTCCTTATGGCGCGTTGCGGAAGGGGGCTAGACGGAAAAAATAAAGACCAAAAGTTGTAACGACACCTTTTGATTTTATTACTATTCCTAATTAATCGAAAGAAACTTTGTACCATCCGGGTGTCCCTTGACACCTCTCAAGTTTTTTTTTAAATATATGGCAAAACAACATTTGCAGTGACAGCTAGTCTATCTATATATAATATCTACATCTACACTAAAATTATAAAGAGAATAGCACCGCTCCGCGGCTTTACCCGCGTAACTCCCCCGATATTCCCGTGGGAATATCGGGATAAAAAGTAGCCTATAGCCTTCCTCGATAAATGGACTATCCAACACAAAAATAAGTTTACAATTCGAACCAGTAGTTCCTGAGATTAGCGCGTTCAAACAAACAACAAACAAACAAACAAACTCTTCAGCTTTATAATATTAGTATAGATATGAGTAAGAATTTTATGTTTGTTTTCAAGTTTGTAACGAATAGGCTTCAAAACTACTGGAACGATTTTGATGAAACTAAGTATGAGGATATATTGATTCAATTGGGAATAATATAGGATACTTTTTATCCCGATATTCCCACGGGATCGGGGGCTACGCGGGTAAACCGCGGAGCGCTGGTAGTACTTATTACCTATATAATACAGAATACACAGACCTCAATACATATTACCATCGAAAAGTTCTATGTTTTAAATATATAAATAAATAAATACTACGGGACATTCTACACATCACCATCTAGCCCCAAACTAAGTCACTATACTTGTGTTATGGGTGCTAGACAACGGATATACTACTTATATACTTTTCTTTTGTAAATATATACATATAATACATAGAAACAACCAGACCCTAGACAAATATCTAAGCATAAATACTTGTCTGAGGCAGGAATCGAACCCGCAACCCTGCGTTTGGCAGTCCGGCATGGTGACCATTGTGCCAACAACGGAAAAGTCCTATCGAAAAACACAAGCGATAGCTGAATTTAAACCTGTCGTCATTAATGCGTCTAAACGTTAGCCTCGGTCAAGCCCTTTGTGTTGAGTCAAAGTTAATTTCCACTTTCGAGTCCTGCCCGGACTGATGTTGGTGATAATTAGAAAGTAGACGGTAGAAACTACTGTCTATACTTCGCTGCAAACTTTGTACACCTCTATGATTATGTTTTTCTGTTACAAAAGGCTAATTGAACTAAATATACCTTCCTGTATTTAATGTATGGTTGTATCTGTTCTTTTTTTTAAGGATCCGTACCTCGAAAGGAAAAACGGAACCCATAGGACCACTTTGTTGTCCGTCCGTTTTGAAACGAGAAGCAAAAAGGAAACGCTTATATTTCGGAACAATATTATTATATCCAAGTCCAAAGAATTGAAGCTTTTTTTTAACACAGTTGCTCATAAAGTGGATCTTATTAAACGGCTTTTAGGCTCATTACCAACGTATTATGCACGCGTGCGTTTTACATTACCATGATACAGAATATACAGGTACGGAAAAAAATATATCTAAGTAAAGAAAAAACAAATACATTATTTATATAATTAAGAATATTTCACCTACATAACATGTAATTAGCAGTAAGATACAAATTTAACTAATCAGGATAACTTATTACGGCACTAATGTATCATGGTAATGTAAAGCGCACGGGTGCATAATACGTTGGATTTTGAGCCTAAAAGCCGTGTAATAAGATCCACTTTATGAGCAACTGTGATAAAATAGTACATTACGATATTAGTGTGGTAAATTTATCATTACACAGAGGCGGTCGGAACGCAAGCGTATTTAAAATGCCGAGATGCAATGATCCCCACACGTGTATCGTACGACGTTTTTATCACTCATTTAAAAAAAACTATAATGATAGATCTCTTTAAAACATGAAATCTAACACCTATATTGTCTAATAAAGTTTTGAACAAAAAATTCGTAAAGAAGCCGCCAAATTATGCTAGACGCTAAATAAAAATCTTATTGTAAAATCTCGAAACCCTAAAAGCTAGTCGCATAAAGAAACTCGTGTCAAACTTTACTAAGCCTCAATTTCCAAGTTATTCTTTATTTTACAAAAGCAACTTCCGTGGGACAAATGACGCCGATCAAAAGTGTCTTTTGTCGAAATTTAATTATTTTTCTCACTGGAACAATGCCGGTTTTCTATCAAAATTAATTAAACTTAATTAGCTATTGTGACGGTTTTTCTTTGCTACAGTATTTTGACTGACTTAGGTAATATTGGAAGTATTTGGAAATAGCTTTAGAACAATAGAATAAGACTTATTAACCTACGATGCAAAAAAGAAGAGTGCAATTTATAACTTTGACCTTTTTTCTGTTGAGCTAAAATACATATTAGTATTTTCATTATCAAAGGACATACTTACTTACTAACAATTAAAATAAAACAAAATTAAAATGCAGGTTGCTATTGCATTTTCAACGTTAGCTATTGTATAAGTATTAGGTATTAGGGTTATTGGTACCTAAGCAAGCGGTCGATGCCACTTCTGTGCACCTAAACAAACAACTTTTGTTCTATGACTTTTGGAAATTCGAATTTGTTTTTGAAAATTTTGAGGTTATCTAAATTTGAAAACCGCCGTGAAGTGTCGGCCTAGAATAGCACTTCCCCATATCACACCTACTCATGTGCCCATATCTTCTAGTGGGTGACGTAAGAGGCGTCTAAGAGATTGCATTAGGAACAGGTATGGGCAGCAGCGTCTCTGTCTCATTCCATCCAAATCGACAATAATCGACAGCATGGCGAGTATGGGCAAAACCCCTCAATGATGGTTAACAAAGTCTTTGGAGGAGGCCTATGTTCAGTAGTGGATGTCCTGTGTGTGAAATTTGAAAATCAGCATATTTTTTTAATTCAATAATTTCTATGTATCCAGACAATTCTACTGCTCACAATTATAGAACAAAATGGACAAATCTTGAACTAACCACACGAACCTCAGAAGGGTAAAATTTTCCATTCTAATCAACTTAGTTAGTCTAGAGATTTGGTTTGTACTAATAAAACATTCATTTCAATAAACAATAGCCTAAAACTTTGCAAAGTTAGTAAATCAGAATTTAATTACGAAAATCTCATTGTAAAACAGTCCAAACTGCGTAAAGTACACAATTTAGTACACAGCTTTACAATTAAATTTTAATAAGGCCCGGTTTAAATACATAGAAAATTAGATCAAAGAAGTAACTAGAGTAACTTGTAATTATTGTTACAAGAGAAAAAAAGGTAAAAACGGACTTAATTAAACGTTCTATTCAGTCGTGATGAAAATTAGAAAGTTAGCTTACTTTTGCCGAGCTTGGCTTCACTTCTTTTTTAATTAATAGCTTAATTTAAAACATAACTTGGAGGCATTTTGTTAACACTAAGATACAAGTATTATTTAACGACTCGCATCGATCCAGATCCCAAGGAAATTTCCAAAAATTATTTCATGTGCCCACTTACGACACTTAAGGAACCCCTGTGAAAAAATTCAAGTTTCTAAACCTAGCAGTTTAGGCTGTGCGTTTTCGGCAGTCAGTATGGGAATTAAAGTTGCGTTTTATTAAGTATAACTCCCGATCCCGTGGGAATATCGGGATAAAAAGTGGCCAATGTTATTTTCAGTGAATCAATATATTTTCTTACCAAGTTTCATCAAAATCGATCTAGTAGTTTTGAGCCTACAAACATAAAAACAAAGGAAAAAACAATAGTACATTACGATATAAGTGTGGTAAATTGATCTTTGCATAGAGGCGGTTTATGACGCGCGAGCGGTAGCGAGCGTGTTAATGAAGCCAAGATGGAAATATCAATTCCACACGTATATCGTACGACGTTTTTTATCACAGTTGCGAATAAAAGAAAAGACTTGAAAAGAAAACAAAATAATAATTGACAAAATATTTGTGATAAGTCTATGTTTACATTTTTTTAAAGCAATATTTTTTTGTTAATTATGCTCCGGAAAGGCCAGGCTAAAGACTTTTAACCTATACATCCTCGTGTGACATACATTATTTTTTAGGGTTTTTCTATTTGTTTTTGCGTCGGGGGTTAAGAAAAAAATACAATGGTACGGAAAAACAATATATTTAAGTAAAGAAAAAACAAAAAATAAACAACTCAATTTTTAATCGTTTTCTAAGTCATTATCACGTAAAATTTTCGTTCGTAAACCGACTTTAGAGACAACCATTTTTGCTAGCTAAAAAACTCTTTGGTACCAACCTTTTCGGGATAACTTTATAGCACTAGGTTGGCAATGTAAAACGCACGCGTGCATAATATGTTGGATTATGAGCCTAAAAGCCGTTGAATAAGATCCACTTTATGAGCAACTGTGATAAAAAAAAAAATTCTTTAAAATATTAGTGTAGATGGAGATAAATTAGGAGTACCTCGCGGTTTCACCCGCTTAAGTCCCAATCCTGTCGGAATATCTTAATAAAAAAGAAACCCAGCATATTAAATAAACGCTGCTTTTGTAAGTTGACTTATAACACGATCTCCAATACTTAAATATCTGCATCGATTTTACCAACCCTCCAACATAAATGACGTAACGTAAGCGAAAACACAATACCTATACATTTTTAAACGCACAAAGACATTTAAAAGAGTATAACAAGAGTATACATGGTGTGACGTCCAGTCGTCACTTGCAATGTACGGGTAAGTAAACTAAAACACGCTAATGATCTTTAGGTAGGTAGTCGCCATGCGCCCAGCGCACGACCTCACTCGCTGGCTCAAAGTTTGAAAACGACACTTTTCTATATCTATCTATGATATAAAAATGAATCGCAAAATGTGTTGGTAAGCGCATAACTCAACAACGCCTGGACCAATTTGGCCAATTCTTCTTTTGTTGTCTTTGATATTGTCAAGAGAAGGTTTTTAAGAAAGTTGCGCAGAAAATGATTACGCAGGTGAAACCGCGGGGCGCAGCTTGTTCTCCCATACAAATTTTCTATAAAATAAATGTGGTTGTTCATAAGCGCATAACTCAATAACGGGCTGAACCGATTTCGCTAATACTTTTTTAAAATATTGCTTTAAGTACGAGGGTGGTTCTTTCGGAGGGAAAATATAAAAAAATTGCCTGAAAATGTCTAAAAACAACACTTCTCTATACTCCCAATTCCCATACAAACGATTCGTAATAAAACGTAAAAGTCAATTTGAACTTTAATACACAAAGCATAAAGTTCAAGTTTTAATGGAGAGGTTCCGGGAAGGCAAATCAATTGAGTGACGTTAGATGTATCGTATAAATTTTGATGTCACTCCACCTAAACGGCTACACCGATTTGTATGAAATTTATTGTCTTTTTTTTATATGGCAAAACAACATTTGCCGGGACAGCTATAGTAAATAATAAATAATCTAATATTAAACCTCTTTGATATACATAAGTACATACTGGGAATCTTCTGAAGGCTTATTGAAGTACAGTGCACAATGGGCGGGCTAACAATGGCGAGCTCTCATTATATTGTATTACAGATCGTACTTACATACATACAAACATGTTATAATCTATACATATAAAATGCTTTGTCCTGAATGACTGACTAACGGCTCAACGCACAGCCTGAACCGCTGATCACTAAGACCTGAAACTTGGAGGGTATGTTCTTTCTATGACGTAGGCATCCAATAAGAAAGGATTTTTCGAAATCTAGCCCTTAGGGGGTGAAAAAGAGGGGCAAAGTTTGTATGGGACAACGTGATTCCTTGGTCAATTTACGATTTATATGCGAACGGAGTCGCCAGCTAAAACTAGTCTATCTATACACATAAAATGCTTTGTCCTGAATGACTGACTGACGGATCACCGCACAGCCTAAACCGCTGATCGTAGAGACCTGAAACTTTGAGGGTGTGTTCTTTGTATGATGGAGGCATCCGATAAGAAAGGATTTTCCGAAATTCTACCCCTAAGGGGATGAAAAGGGGGGCAAAGTTTGTATGGGACAACGTGATTCCTTGGTTCATTTTCAACTTCTACGCGGACGAAGTCGCGGGCAAAAGCTAGTAAAAAATATAAATACGTGACGAATTGAGAACCTCCTTATTGTTTTAAGCCGGTTAAAAAATCTATTTAGTTCTTAAGGAAATCACGTTTTGCATGCGTCTTAGTTTTTCTACTGCTTTATTCCTATGAAAGGTAGAGTAATGTGGTCTTGAATCATTCAAAGAATTAACAGGCTTAAGTTTCTAGTAGCTATTTCGTCTGCGAAGGGATTTTCAAAATTCTTCCTTAGCGGTTATAGCTTACATCATAGTAGCTATATGTATGCCAAACTTTAGCCCAATCTGTCCTTTTTTTATAGTTACATCTTTCGTTGTTACGTCTTAACCGGACCCGCAATAAAATACCATAAGTAGTAAAATGCGACGTGTGATTTTAGCCAACAAATCCAAGTTCAATAAAATCAAGCTAACCAATGCTGAAAAGAGTCAAAGCAAATTTATGAATTGCATTTTCAGATCGGATTTTTGGGCGGTTTATTCTGAAACTGTTGGAGCAGTCCATTGGCTATTGTTCGAAGTGAACGGTTATTTTTCGAAACGTGCTTCGAATTTTAAAAGTCGGCTTTAGAAAACTCCGTTGAGCAACGTTTTGGTGATACATTGTTATGTAAATGAATGTGTTGAGGGGACGTTTGAAAGAAATGTTTAGAAGCACTGGTTTCAAACTCTCGGTCTTTGGATGTTTAGAAGTGAAGTGATCAACGAACTTTTTAAGAGAATTAGGTTGTTTGATTGCATTAAGTTCAAGTTTTCTTTTTTTCTTTTGTGTACTTTTTATTAGGTAAATATCTTTGGTGTTTTATAAAGTAGATCTAATAAGTGAAAATAATTTGTCAATGTCTCATTCAAATCATGAATTTATTAGACAAATATATTAGATTGAAAACATTCCAATAATAATCACTTTAGAACTCTACGGTGGGTCTGCAATTCTGACTCCGACCGTACATGTATACTACAGGATGGTTTATAAAAATCACGTGGAGCGTGCTCCGGGCTTTCGGTACAATGCAGCTTCTATTGAAAAGTTTTTCTAATTCCGTGCGATGCGAACATTTGTTCGTAAACTGAAAATAATTGGGAATTCTCATTGCTTCGGAAACTTTTTAGGTCTTATGGTCTCATGGTCTTCTCCGAAGATCTAGTCCGTAGTCGGATTTACAAAAATAATAGAGAATATAGACCTCAGTAACTGGTATAAATTACAACTTGCTAGGACCCGTCCCTGAGAAAATCGGTTGATACACGGACGGACAAGAGAGTGATCTTATAAGGGTTCCTTTTTTAGCTATCGGATCCCTAAAAATTGCGATTACGGATTAATTTCTATAATATATACATTTCTTATGAGTTCAAGTCGCGTAAAAATATTATATATATTTTTACGCGACTTGAACTATATATATACATTTCTTATGACTTCAAGTCGCGTAAAAAAAAAACTTTCGTTTTAATCTACCTATACTAATATTATAAAGCTGAAGAGTTTCTTTGTTTGAACGCGCTAATCTCACGAACTACTCGTTCGAATCGTAAAATTATTTTTGTGTTGGATAGTCCATTTATCGAGAAAGGCTACTTTTTATTTTGATATTCTCACGGCACGGGTCTTAAGCAGGTGAAACCGCGGGGAAGAAATCCTTTTTACCATCTGTGTTACAGCTGAACTAAAAAAATCATACTTATGATTTCTTAATCATGATATTTCCTGACCTTTGTGAAAATGACCTAAGGAATAAAAATTAACTAGTTTCTCGTGGCTTCTTATTGGAGGGTGAGTTTCTAAGTCACACATAGTTAGTTTTAAGACGTTTGGAAATGGTCAAAATTTTTCTAAGATATATATAGGTATATCTATACATATAATAAATCTGTAATTGTAAAATATCCAGAAAAAAATACACAGGTCGTCTTAAAATCGTTAGCTGATCACGATAGGGTAGTTTTTAGAATTTTTGTCTGTTTGTTTGTCTGTTTGTCTGTTTGTCTGTTTGTCTGTTTGTCTGTTTGTCTGTTTGTCTGTTTGTCTGTTTGTCTGTTTGTCTGTTTGTCTGTTTGTCTGTTTGTCTGTTTGTCTGTTTGTCTGTTTGTCTGTTTGTCTGTTTGTCTGTTTGTCTGTTTGTCTGTTTGTCTGTTTGTCTGTTTGTCTGTTTGTCTGTTTGTCTGTTTGTCTGTTTGTCTGTTTGTCTGTTTGTCTGTTTGTCTGTTTGTCTGTTTGTCTGTTTGTCTGTTTGTCTGTTTGTCTGTTTGTCTGTTTGTCTGTTTGTCTGTTTGTCTGTTTGTCTGTTTGTCTGTTTGTCTGTTTGTCTGTTTGTCTGTTTGTCTGTTTGTCTGTTTGTCTGTTTGTCTGTTTGTCTGTTTGTCTGTTTGTCTGTTTGTCTGTTTGTCTGTTTGTCTGTTTGTCTGTTTGTCTGTTTGTCTGTTTGTCTGTTTGTCTGTTTGTCTGTTTGTCTGTTTGTCTGTTTGTCTGTTTGTCTGTTTGTCTGTTTGTCTGTTTGTCTGTTTGTCTGTTTGTCTGTTTGTCTGTTTGTCTGTTTGTCTGTTTGTCTGTTTGTCTGTTTGTCTGTTTGTCTGTTTGTCTGTTTGTCTGTTTGTCTGTTTGTCTGTTTGTCTGTTTGTCTGTTTGTCTGTTTGTTTGAACCAGGTAATCTCATAAACTACAGAACAGATTTTAACGAAGTCCACATGAATATGTTCAGAAAATATCAGATTAACATTTAGGGTATGTTTCAATTTAACTTTAATACAATAATTATGATATTTGATAAAAAAACATTAAAATCGAAATATTTTTCCGTGGTAAAACGTAATCGAACGTCAGAAGGGAACAGTACCCCTAGCACGAGTTTTTCACGTATGCGATCAAACATACTATATTGAGTATTTACTATGAAACTGCCTAAAAATCAACTTACTAGGTCCACCCGTCTCTGAGAATATCAGTAGTGACACATCGATAGACAGACGGACAAGAGAGTGATCTTATAAGGGTTTCTTTTTTTCGAGTGCTTCAACAAGTCATGGTAGGGGTACAGTACATGCCTCCGCTCAAGATGACAGCTGTCATAAAACCAAATAGTTTGCATTTAATACTACCTAGGTGAAACTGAAAATGAGGTTAGTACAAAGAGGTACTACTACATAATATTACCGATCTCCTTTACCGAAGACCTTCTCGATGTTACACTTCTATCGCGCTTATCTATTATACTTATCTCTAATTAAATAGTTTGAATTATTATGAGTTCAAGTCGCGGAAACGGGGACTTATTTATTGTATTGTTTTATTGCCTTATTATATTGTTGTGTATTATGTTTTATTTGTGCGAAATTAATAAAAAAATAAGAAATATATTACTTACCTAAATAAGTGCTTTCGCAAAAAAAAAAGTTTAAAAACAATGTAACTAATTATTTTGTTATTATAACTTACACCGAACGATAAATAGTACATAGGCGGGAAAATGCTAGGTATTCTAAATAAACCAAAACCACATCGCGAACGAAGTCGCGGGCAACAGCTAGTTATATATACATTTTGAGTTTCTTGTTATGTACACTCATAAGTTTTATAACGAAACACAATTTTTTTGTGACAAATAACGCCAAAACTACTGAACCGATTTTCATGAAACTTCGTGTGGGGATACATTTAATCCTTGGAAATAATATAGGCTTTTATCCCTATTTGTTGACGACCCATTTGGCACAATGGTCACCATGCCGGACTGTCAAACACAGGGTTGCGGGTTCGATTCCCGCCTCAGACAAGTATTTATGCTTAGATATTTGTCTGTGGTCTGGTTGTTTCTATGTAACGAGAGCGGCACTGAAAATTTCGGGAATCAAGGAAGTGACACAACATTACTATTTATAAATGTATTTATTGCTTTTCGAAGTATTCTCCGCGAAATTTGACACATTTTTCCATACGATGGAACCAATCATTAAAGCAACCATTCCATTCGGAAGTTGGGGTCTCCAAAATGGCCGTTTTGTAGGCGTCCACAGCTTCTTCAGGTGATGAAAATCTCTGACCACGCAATTTATTCTTTATTTTAGGGAAAGTATAGAAATCATTAGGGCTTAGGTCGGGGCTGTACGGCGGATGGTCTAATAATTCTATGTTTTCTTGCTCTAAAAACTCTTTTGTTCTGTTCGCGGTGTGAGAACTCGCATTGTCGTGATGGAGGATGATGCGGCGGCTGCAGTTCTCTTTACGGAGTTCAGAAACGACCTGTGGCAAACAAATGCTAGCATACCATTCTGCATTAACCGTTCTTTGTCCCTCAAGAGGAATAGTCACAACATGGCCGGTTTTGGAGACAAACGTGGCCACCATTTTTTTTGCAACACTCCGTGAACGAACAATTTTTGTTGGCTTTAACTCATTTTTGAACACCCAAACACGTGACTGGTTTTTTGTTTCGGGTTCGTACGCGTATATCTAGGATTCGTCACCTGATACGATGTTGTATACAGCATTTGAGGATCCTGCGTGGAATCTTTCGAGAGTTCTGACGCACCAAGTAACGCGAGCCACTTTTTGCTCTTCACAGAGCGAATGCGGTATCCATCGGGAAAACAACTTTTTTACACCTAATTGTTCATGCAAGATTATTTGTATTTGACTCATGCCAATGTCTAAAGTTGCCTGAATTTCGCGGTATGTTACATGTCGATCTTCCTCAATCAGATTACGCACAGCATCAACGTTTTCTTGGGTGAGTGCAGTTTTTGGACGACCTTGACGGGGATCATCACTGAGCTTGACACGTCCACGTTGAAATTCAGCAAACCAGCGATAAATTGTGGTTTTGGATGGGGCTTCATCACCAAATGCAGAAAACATCCGGTCAACACACTGTTTTTGTGATAAACCACTTCGAAAGTCATAATAAATCATCGCTCTTGAATTTTCTCGAGTCAATTCCATTTTCTCAACGACTAAACAAGTTTGACAAAACCTTGTGACAAGACCGAGATTCTTTTTTTAAATAAATAAATGGTATTCGATTTTTAAAACCAAGGAGTTTTCAATTAAAAAGATTTAAATATGACAGGAACAGTGGAAATATTCCATTCCCGATACTTTTAGTGCAGCCTATGTATTATAAGTATATATTTACAAAAGAAAAGTATATAAGTAGTATATCCGTTGTCTAGCACCCATAACACAAGTCTAGTTACTTAGCTTGGGGTTAGATGGCGATGTGTGGAATGTCCTGCAATATTTATTTATTTATTTATTATAAATTTTCCCACGGGATCGGGACTGATGCGGGTGATCCCGCTGGGCGCTGCTAGTCCCTAATACTTACATTACTAATGACTAACATAAAAATTAACAAAAATCATTAATGAAACATTTAAAGTTCAGGAATGGAGAAATTTTCTCAATAGGTATATAAATAAATAAATAAAAATAAATATTGCAGGACATTACACACATCGCCATCTAGCCCCAAGCTAAGCAACTAGACTTGTGTTATGGGTGCTAGACAACGGATAGATATCCTACTTATATACTATTCTTTTGTAAATATATACTTATAATAAATAGAAACAACCAGACCACAGACAAATATCTAAGCATGTCTGAGGCGGTAATCTAACCTGCAACCCTGTGTTTGGCATTCCGGTATGGTGGCCATTGTGCCAACTGGGTCGTAATATAAAAACTTTTATTTATTTCGTTAAGAAAATACAAAAATATCCAAGTAGTTTCGCTAAAATCATCTTAACATGGTAAGTCGGAAGTGCACAAAGGATATATTACGAGTAAATCTTCTTTTTATTTCGGGAAATAGTGTTCAGCACTAGCGTAAGAAATCTTGCAGACTAAAAACTTATGATTTACCGACAAAGTTCAGAAGGCAATCGTCTAATCGTCACGTTTGTGTCGGCCATTTTACCTAATAAAAACGAGCAATTATTGTAAATACAATTATTGGTAATTATACTAGCAAGCCGTTGAAGGCTACTTCTGTGCACCTAAACAAACAACTTTTGTTCTACGACTTTTGGAATTTTTGAACGTTTTTTTGAAAATTTTGAGGTTAGGTTTACCTGAAAATCCAGCTGTTTCTTACACGGTCATTAACCTTAAAATTTTTCTAATTTTATAAGTTTTATCTACTGTGCTTAGTCTGAATGACGTTTGTTTTATAAAAATCAGCTATTTTTTCGTTTTTTTTTCATTTTTATTTCGAATTTCCAAAAGTTGTAGACCAAAAGTTGTTTGTTTAAACGGCCGTAAACAAGCTGTTTACGGCTAACTCGTATAATTACCAATAACCCTGTATTTGTTTGTTCCCCTCATTACAGTCTGGATCGTTATAGATGGAAATCGACACAATAGTAGTTTAGGATGGATTTAGGATACTTTTGATCCCGAAAGTCCCGCGGGATCGGAAATGACGTGAGTGGAACCGCGGGGCGCAGCTAGTGTGTTATATTTCCCGGCGTGACGATCGAATTGCAACACTAAATAAGTAATAATAAATTGTCCGCCGATAGAAAGTATTATCTAGTCTACAATATTATAAGATTCGACGTCACAACGTCACTCCCATATTTCCCGGGTGACGTCCGGTTCGTTTCACGTAACGATTTACAATGCAAAACCTTGTCTTCACTCGACTTCTGCTTTAGTCACAATACGGAAAAGTATTTCTAAGATTTTCGAGGTTATATTTAGTTGTTTAGAAGGAACATGTATCCATTTATTTATTTCCGGAAGTTGAATCGGAAATAAACAATACATGTCTTACTTATTTCCCGCGTGGCATCCAGGAAACGGAATTTCGGCAATCTTTTGACGTGAAAACGTCTTATAAATCGATTCGGCATTCACAAAAAAGTATGACGTCATCGCTCACGTTCCGTTATTGACAAGGTAACCATAGCAACGTATTATCGTTGTTTTTAATGGATTCGTATGGGGTTCGCGTTCGTAGGATTTAGCCCTTGATGACCTACACGTGATCCCAGGAATAGGCAACCAAGCGGCGATGGTAGGCCTTGGCCAGCGGCTTCTAACACCACCCCCTGGACAAAGTCATGATGCCAAGTGTCTCGTCGCGTTCCATCATGTTGTTCAGGCGTGCCAATCTCCTTCCAGGCGAGCATGCTACATCCTGGACCTCATCGTCGCTACCCATCAGGTAGGATGGGGTCAAATGCAAGCCTATGTTACGTAAATAAAAAAGAACATACTCTCCAACTTTTCTCTAAGACCGGCGGTTTAAGCTATCAGTCAGAACTTTAAATTTTAAATTTAAGTATAAATTACTTTTTACTCTTCTTACAGTCATCATATCAGCCACAGGACGTCCACTGCTGAACATACGCCTCCCCCAAAGACTTCCAGAGCGACCGGTCGCATGCTCTCTGCGTCCAACGACTTCCCGCGACCTTAATTAAGTCGTCCGTCCATCTAGTCGAGTAAGGATATTATCTTAAGTAGATAAAACAACAAATTGCCATATTTTAAATAGAACAGACATAAGGACAAAAGAAACCGATCGAAAAAAGTCGTAAAATAGCATGCAACTTTAATTTCAGTGCGCGTTCAGCACGCTCGGCGACCCAAGACCTCGTTAAAATTTTTATCACTCCCACTGACTGTAAAAACTTCAGACTTAATTAAACAGTAAATAAACGTAGATACATTACAATTGCCGTGTAATGAATCAAAACAATACAAGAATAGGTCGTTGGTTGTTGCTGAATGCAGGGCAGACTAAAGACTTTCCTTTCAGTTTGAAGACGATGGTCAATAATATATTTATCAAAGAGAAATCCCAATAGACAGAAATCATGGCACAATAAATCTTTAATCTTTTCTTTAAAAAAAATCAAAGTTCTGATTGACTGACTGATATGCTACATACTTTAGACTAAAAACTTTCCTTTCAGTTTGAAGACGATTGACGAAGTCGCTGATGAAAACTACCTTGTATACTAAGTAATTTACTCAAAAAATTCAACGAACATGAAGCTTTCAGAAAACAAGTTTTCGCGAAAATCTAAATTTATCGCGGTAACTCAGGACCTTGATTTTAATACACCTAATAGGGACCATAAACCTTAGTATCTGGTATAAATTTTACACTTGCTATAGGTTTACCCGTTCCTGAGAATATCAGTGGTGACACACGGACATTCAGACGGACAAGAGAGTGATCTTTTAAGAGTTCTTTTTTAACCTCCGACGCAAAAACGACGGGGTGTTATAAGTTTGAAGTTTCTGTGTGTGTGTCTGTCTGTGGCATCGTAGCTCCCGAACGGATGAACCGATTTTGATTTAATTTTTTTTGATTACCTTTTGAGGTACCGAACCGTACCGTACAATAATTTAGAACCTCCTCCTTTTTTTAAACTCGGTTAAAAACTGAATAAAATAGGTTTATTCGTTTCGTCATGGAGGTCAAAATTATAACCCTCTTTTGTAATTCATGAGATAAAAAGAAGTATACAAATGTTTGACAGCTTTATACAAGTTAGATCGATCTACAATCGGTCGACTTAAAGTCTGCGTTAGTAAAAAAGTGCCTTAACATTTGCATATCAGTGGAAGGAAACAGCAGAACCGAGTCGGTAACACTTATGTAACACAACGAGGAAAAAATATAAAGATTGTTCGGAAAGAAAATAATGAGGTGATGTTACTAATGCTATTATACGTTGTGCTTGTTGTATTTATGCAAGATTTAAATAATTATGGCAAAACTTCTAACAAAAACTATTTATTTGCAAGGAGCTTAGGGGCTGTTCATTAGTCACGTGAGGCTTGAAAGGGGGGGAAGGATTCCATAAAAAAACATGAAATATCAGAGGAGGGGAGGGGTGAAATATATCACGTTTATTAATTTTTTCGATAAACGCGCGATACTCAATAGAAAAGCGGCGAAATTTTTTCTATATTATAATTAAAGGATACCAATACCGGTATTTTAAAATAGTCAATTTTTCATCGTTTTCTTATGACATAAAATTATCTTCCGTAAACCACTTTTCAGACAACCATCTGTTTTTTTTCCACATCTAGTTCACGAAACACTATCAAAGAAAAATGGAGAAGTTTATCATATTTTTTATATTTGTGTACATCCTCAAGTATAGCCTTGCCATCATTCTTTAATTATAAGAAGTACACAAGACCTGTATATCGATATATATTAAAAAAAACGTATGGCACTCGGGGACTGCAGCGATAAAGCTGTGCGAATCGTGCGAGCTAGGTACAGTCGTACCATATACATACACGTTAAGCAAAGGCTCGGCCTAGCTACATGGTAGGCTGAGTGGGAGGTGTTGGGTTTTATTTTCGTTATGGAATTTCTTGATTAAGTCGCCGCGCTTAATATCCGCGATAAAAGCTAATCAAATATATTGACCTCTCTACATGGTAATCTAGATGATAAAAGAAGAACAAATCAATATTAATTAGCTACGTTCTTGCTTTTCAGGGTTATTTCCATGCTTCAAACAATTGTAACAGTTGTTGCCAAAATCACAATAAAATGTTCTATCAGTGACTAATTGTATTTTTATTTGACGTTAAAAGATTTAACATTAATATCCGTCAAATTCTCGAAAGTGGTAAATGGGATTGCGTTTTAATTGATGAGACCTATTGTTTCCTGCAATCTCGCTAAAAGCACATTTTCGAGAGAGATTTTCGCGGATTTATTTCACCTAGTTTGACACTTAGAAACAAATACAAGTTAGTTTTATGTAAGTAAGTTTTATGCAACGACAATATTTGCTCTAGTGTCATTATCCAGGGAGAAAACAGTCGACTACGTTTATACGGAGAGAGCCCCCGGTACCCTTTCCTCTTCTAGCTATTGTCTAGCTAATACGGTTCTTGAGATACAGCCTGGTGACAGAAGGACAGACGGGCGGACAGTGAAGTCGTAGTAATATCGGGTCCATTTTTACCCTTTGGGTACAGAACCCTAAAAAGTAAATATTAGTGTAAAAATGTGTATGCAATAAATATAAAAAACAATTAAATGGTGACTTGTGTAGGTATCACTTACAAAGTATATATCTATATATATATATAAAAGAAAGTCGTGTTAGTTACACCACTTATAACTCAAGAACGGCAGAACAGATTTGGGTGAAAATTGGTAGGGTGGTAGCTTAGAGCCAGGAGACGGACATAGGATACTTTTTATCCCAATATGCCCACGGGATCGGGACTTACGCGGGTGAAACCGCGGGGCGCAGCTAGTTTTATAATAAAAACCTGGTATCAATGTCAGAAAACCCACAAAATTGGTGACATAATGAGAACAATGTTATCAGTGTCTGTCTGTTTACAAAGAAAATCATAAAGTCTTAGATAATTATGAGAAAAAAATATGGAAAAGGCGGTGAGTTCTTCTCTCTTAGTCTTGAAAATGGTGTGTTGGAGCAATGTCTATTGATTTTTATAACAAGTAGGTGTATGTCTGCACTTTAAAGTTTTTTAGGTCTAAATTAGGTCTATCTACATATACACGGTGTAATAGGGGGTAATAGTGGGGGGGTGGATCATTGGTTGCTGGGGGGTGAGGGACCTCAGTACCTATTTATTTAACCCCCTGTATGTTCTGCAATATTTAGCGGTTCAAAAGTTTTAGTGAAATTTTAGTCAAAATCAGATTTCACCCTGAACTTCGCAATTACAGCCAAACTATCAGGTTACGATTTTGTGTGTATATAACACGTAATTTTGTCAGGCATACAGGGTAGTTATGTAAGAAAGCGGTAAAGGTCTACTTCTGTGCACCTTAAGAAAAAACTTTGTTTCTACGACTTTTAGAAATTCGAACATTTTTTGGAAGGTTATGTCAGTTTGAATGTCAGCTTATTTTTTTTAAAGGTTTCTTCATTCTGCCTTACAACATTCAATAAAACTTAAAAATATGATCTTAAGGTTAATGACCTCTACGTGTAAACAGCTGACTTTCAATTTTCTAAAATATGTGCGAAATTTCAAAGTCATAGAACAAGACTTGATTGATAAGATGCACAGAAGTAGCCCTCAATGGCTTTCTTATATAATTACCATTAACCCTGTATAAGGAGGAGGAGGCTCACAGCTAAGCGACGCTTGCTGATCGTTTACGGTCGTGCGGGTTAAGCGACGCCTGGCGCGGTCATTACTTCGATAGGTGGCCAATTAGTAGTGTGGCAAAAATGTGTTTTCGTGATTCGGACGGTTGGTCCCGGTTGCTACCTCTAGTAGCAGTCGTTAGATCAAGTTACAGGCCTTAAGGCGATCTGAAAACTCTAACAATAGGTGAGCTACACCACTATACGACAAGAAGAAGAAGAACCCTGTATATGTCTATTTTTATGGAAAAAATACTAAATATCAATACACCACACAGAATCTATTGCGTAATCACTACCACTCCATACTTCACTGAAAACTAAACGGTTCTTTTAAACCGGGCACTCGATAAATCCAAGCTAATAGTCGTTTCATTTCAGTACCCTAGTCTGCCAAACTCGTATTGGTCACGTATTGCTATTCCACATTCTATTTCACTTCAATTTTCCCCACAAATTATATCACGTTAATGGTACGTTAACTAACACATACCTTCTACTACTGCCCTCATTCAAATCTAGTGTAAAATCAGCCAAGACCACGTATCAAATCATAATAATAATCATAATCATGCCCGCAGGGCACCTTGGGGCGAGATGTCGGGGAGTAGCGACCCCGCGGTCGCCGAGTGCTCCAGGGGGAAGCAACCGTTCCTCATCTCCAGCTGGCCTTAGTTGGCTGATCGGAGTGAAAAATGACGAGGAAGCGGTCCCCCGCCTCTGGCTTGCTTTCACCGGCCGTCCAGAGTGGAGTCGCAACAATACGTTCGAAAGATATATGCCGCACGTCAATGGTGAGTGGGCCAGGTAGGCTGGACCCTCAGGGAGCCCGTGACCTAAATTTAAAACGCAGTGCAGCATCACCATCTTTAAGCCACTCTCGTCCCTGTTGCCCCCTTGCTGTAATTTACTCAGCTGATTACGGAGGCCCAGTTTGAGAGTTGGCGAGTCTCCGCCTGCCACTTTTACATGTTTGTTGAACATTGTTACGGCAGGTGCCATAGTACCCATAGTCTCCCAGTATCCAGTCCACTACCATCCCATCACAATAGCCCAAGTAGTAGTTTTCTCCTGTAGTTTATCAATAGTTCTATTCAAACCGGAGATTGTCCTTGGCTGCATTTTATAGTGCAGACAGGGATAATCGCCGGTTTGATGTCCACATCATACTTGCCATTAAACTTGTTATTGTAAAGGGCCTCTACGTGTTGGCTTCGGCCCCACGCATGCCTTCCAAAGGTCCGGGACTCCATAGTCCCGTGATATAGGACATATAACAAACAAATAATAATCATAATCATCATTTTTTGCTTCATGTGTAGGTACAGATGGTTACAAGAATATATTTAGACACAACATGAACCCGGTTGGGCACTACAATAATATTAGATATACTTACTATAATAATATACATATTATTATTACATTTCTTATTGCTTTGTTTTAGTTAATTTACTTATACTTATTCAAGTCATCCAGCATGAAATTGCAAACGCGTATAATTGTCCTGTAGCCAATAAAAAATGACAATGAATAAATAAAATAAATATTATAGGACATGTCCCAAAGCTTAGTAACTTGGCATGTGTTATGGTGGCCAAACAACGAATAATAGAACATTTATAAACTTTTTTTGTATTAATATAGTTAATAAACATTCAGAAGCACCCAGACCAGAAAAAATATTTGTATACATAAATATTTGTTTTAGGCGGGAATTAAACCCGCATACGATGTGCGCAACTGCGCATACGCGTCGCTCGCGTAACAGAGGTCGCACAATAGATATTCATGCTTACGTATCGATGCTTCGCCGGGGTTCTTGTAACAGAATGCGGTTCCAACATTTCGCACAAACTAATACGGTATGTCGTATATTTAGGATCACTGTGCTTTATTTGTTTGTTAGTGCGGAAATGGACGTATGGTTAAATAAACTGACAGTTAACATTTAAAACTTTTACTGATGCTATGCTCTATATTTGATAGCACTCTTTAGGGGTGGACCTGAAAAAAATAGGTATAGAACTTTTCTCTATGGTATAGAAACAATATTGCGAAATAAGAAAATTGCATTATTTGGCCATTATGCAAGTTAGAGAATAGTCAACCAAGCGAATGATAAAAAGATGGCTGGGTCAAAACAGGAGTGAAAAAATGAGAATAAAAATTTCGCTACACAGAATTAAAGAGTTTAGGGAAACGTTCTATTTACTCCCATTTCAGGGTTCCGTACTTCAAAAGGTATAAAAATACACCCTTATAATATAAATAAATAAATATTGCAGGACATTCAACACATCGCCATCTAGCCCCAAGCTAAGTAACTAGACTTGTGTTATGGGTGCTAGACAATGGATATTCTACTTATATACTTTTCTTTTGTAAATAAATACTTATAATACAAAGAAACAACTAGACCACACACAAATATCTAAGCATAAATACATGTCTGAGGCAGGAATCGAAACCGCAACCTTGTGTTTGGCAGACCGGCATGATGACTCTCTTGTCCGATTTTCTCAAGAACGGATGGATCTAGCAAGTTAAAATTTATATCAGATACTGAGGTCTATAGTCACTGTTAAGTGTAATAAAAATAAAGTTCCTGAATCAACACGATAAAAAGATATGGGGCAATTTAGGTTTAGGATATAGGTACTATCATGTTACCATGATTGCCTGAATTTGTGGTTATCAAAAGTAAATAATTAGGTATCTCCTTAAAGAAAACATTATCACATATGGGGACTTTAATGACCGGGTATTTGTAAATGAATGTATATTTTCTTCTCTCTTTTTACCACGTTCAGTTTATAACTGATATCTATATAAGACCCAATTTGTGCACCTTTAACTTCTAGCTTTCTGTGTTTTTATTTAAGATTGTTAAGCTATTGCATAGCTTTTATCGCGAGCTTTGAGCGCGGCGACCGAATCAAAAAATTCCGTAACGAAAATAAAACCTAACACCCCCCACTCCGCCTACCATGTACCTCGGGCGAGCGTTCGCATAACGTGTATGTTGTATTTTCACTCATACTCACATTGTATTTGTATCTTCAGTGTAAAAACCCCAAATACTGGCTTATATAATAAAAAAATAAATTAATAAAATGAAGAAAAATATAAGGAATATTGTACGTTTTATAAAAATAATTTTCGTGGAACACGTAAATCTTATCGAGAAACAAAATTTTCTCTTCTAGGAAAAAAACGAATAACAAGTTATTTAAATCCCCTCAAGTTAGACAAACTTTGATTTATGTTTAATGTTCAAAATCAATAACCTTTCGATGTGTTTCCAAGAGTTAAACTAAATCGTTCTTGACATCTTTCATATCACAAAACTGTCAAAAAATAACAGTTTTTTGAAAGTGATAGATGAGTCATCAATTTAAACTCAAACCATAAAAAGACAAGTGCTAACTGCGTCCCACAATTTCACAACTGTTGAAAAGTTAAATATTTATCCCTTATCTGGCACCCATAACACAAACAAAATTGCTCAGCTTGGGGCTACATAGCACCGTGTGAAAAGTACTAAGATATTCATTTAATTATTTATTTGAAAATTGAGATTTCAGATAAAAAATAGACGCAGCAAAATCGGTAGAACAGTTTGAGAGGTACTTGGAGGCATATCAAAAATTGAAGTTTTAAGATTAAATAACAAACTTTACCATAATACCCTTTGTTGTGTGTATCCAATGTTAGAACTGGGTTATTCAATAGTCTAAGATCCCTTTAAGAACGATCTTCACTGAGCTGCTTAATGGATGAAATATATTTTATGTAAAATTAAATAGGTCAATATATATATTGCAAAAGGGTTGGCTAAAAATATGAATATGATTAATTAACATTTTTTTTATTCTTAAATATTTCACTGGTTTGGTTTTGATACAAGTAATTTGCACTGGTCTGGTTAATTAATTAAAGTTAATTTAAAATAAAGATTATGTATTTCATTGGTACAAAATTTGTCTAATAAGCAAATCAGTGAAATATCTAAAAAATATCATTCAGGACTGAAATTTCTTAGGCAACCCATTTGCAATACATTTATTGACCATTTCAATGTGATATAAAATACTTTTCATCCATTAATCAGCTCTGTGAAGGTCATTCTTAAAGGGATCCTGTACTTTCTTCTTCATAATATAATATTCTCAGACTCTCAGGTACACATCCATCTGAAAACTTTTCTAATATCAACTAAATTTTTGATTGAACGAGTTTCGGAAACATTTTGGTATCGCGGGAAGTTACTTAGGTGTTGTAACTTTGTTGTTTAACACAATGTTTTTTTCTCGTTGTGAAACCATAGGACATGATTAGATCCATAATCCAAAAGGTTGTTATTGTAGCTTTGTTTTATCTACAGAAACCCTACCTTTAAAGCTATTTATGCTGCCAAACGCAACGCGCCAGAACTACCCGTCGCGCGTCGCTTACAACTAACATTGTTGATTGTTACGAATGGTTTTTGTTTTTCTCAAAAGTGCTGAAATGGAATTGAAATCTTTAAAAATATTTTGGGGTAATTTGAGAAGAAAATTCCTTGTCATTTCAAAGCTGGACTAGTTTTAATTCTTAATTTTAGGATAGCTTCGAAATTATAGGGAATTTTTGGCTCAAAGTCACACCAAACTGTCGGTAAAAATATCACCTATAATTATATCTCAGCATTTTTGAGAAAAACAAAACACATTCGTAACAATCAACAATTTTCACCAACGAAGGCGGCCTACCCCTCAACCAAGCAGCCGAAGGGAAATATTCTTTCAGACGTTTCATTAATTAGATCGCATAAAAAACTCGTAAATATTTCTTTGTAGGAAGTATTTCTAAAGCTATTAAGAGGGGGTACAAACGTAGTCGACTGTTTTCTTCCTGGATAATGACACTAGATCAAATATTTTTGTTGCATAAAACTTATAACTGCCATGACCATGCTCCTATGTTTTTTGATTTTTAAATCTAAATTTCTATGATAATTAGAAAATAAAACAAAAAGCAAAGCACAGGGGCATAGTCATGGCAGTCATAGGTTTTATGGCATAAAAATATTTGTGCTAGTGTCATTAACCAGGGTGGAAACAGTCGACTACGTTTGTATGGAGAGAGCATCGGTACCTTTCACCTTAATCGTCGATAGATTAAATTCTCGACAACGGATATACTACTTATATACTTTTCTTTTGTAAATATATACTTATAATACATAGAAACAACCAGACCACGGAGAAATATCTAAGCTTAAATACTTGTCTGAGGCGGGATCGAATCCGCAACCCTGTGCTTGGCAGTCCGGCATGGTGACCATTATACCAACTGGATCGACATGAAAAAACTTTCCAATTAAAATCCAAGGCTCCAAGAAATTAATTTTACAATATCATATACATAACCGAAATTAGCCGTCGACGAAAACGTACGAGACGAGCATAATAATGTGGACGAGTGACGTGTCTGTTGTTTTATAATTTTATATTCGTCGAGTGTGTGCGTTCAAGTGTACCTTTGTACAGCCTTTGTCCACAGACGATCATCTACACTATTCTGTCTTTCTTGTTTTAAATAAATAAATATTACAGGACATTCAACACATCGCCATCTAGCCCCAAGTTAAGTAACTAGACTTGTGTTATGGGTGCTAGACAACGGATATACTACTTATATACATTCTTTAGTAAATATATACTTATAATACATAGAAACAACCAGACCACAGACAAATATCTAAGCATAAATACTTGTCTGAGGCGGGAATCGAACCCGCAACCCTGTGTTTGGCAGTCCGGCGTGGTAACCATTGTGCCAACTGGGTCGTCAAATAATTGAAATAAAATGAATTATGAATTACTGTCCCACTGCAGGGCAAAAGCCTCTCTACCATCCTTGCATTGATTACGATCTGTAGCTGTTAGCAACTATCCCGTTTCCTCCGCAGCAGGTGACCTACGAGAGGACGGGAAAGATATAACTTTCCCATCCTCCCGTAGGTCACCTGCTGTTTCATGTATAAAACTTGACGTGGACAACAGCACACATGTATGTAGTTTCGTACACGTATGCACAATTAAACCCGCCCGGCTCTCCGTGCATCAGTTTTTAATTAACTCAAAGAAGAGTCCGCAACTCGGGCGGCAAGTTTTAATGAAATTTATTAACAACAAAATATGAGACTCGCTCGCGTCAAGTGAGAACTCTTAGGCTATATATCAAGCCGTTTGTGTTCTTGTTAAGACTAAGTGGTGAATAGAACAGTCGGGGAAAATAGTTTTGTGCGGGATATAATTACCTATGCTGAGCTATTGTTGACCCAGTTGGCACAATGGTCACCATGCCGGACTGCCAAACCTAGGGTTGCGAGTTCGATTCCCGCTTCAGACAAGTATTTTACAAAAGAAAAGTATGTAAGTAGTATATCCGTTGTGTAGCACCCATAACACGAGTCTAGTTACTTAACTTTTTATGGTTTTATGGCACAAAAATATTTGCTCTAGCGTTTGTATGCAGCTGTCTCCATACAAACGTAGTCGACTGTTTTCTCCCTGGACAATGACACTAGACCAAATATTTTTGTTGCATAAAACTTATAACTGCCATGACCATGCCCCTATGTTTTGTTTTTGTTTGGTTTTGTTTTTGAAATCTTAATTTCTATTATAATTACATAAATAAAAAAACCAAAACATAGGGGCATAGTCATGGCAGTTATAGGTTTTATGGCACAAAAATATTTACTCTAGTTTTAATGAAATTTTTTGGCAAGTTTTAATGAAATTTATTAACAACAAAATATGAAACTCGCTCGCGTCAAGTGAGAACTCTTAGACTATATACTCGTATCAAGCCATTTGTGTTCTTGTTAAGACTAAGTGGTGGATACAACAGTCAGGGAAAATAGTTTTGCTCGGGATATAATAACCTATGCTGAGCTATTGTTGACCCAGTTGGCACAATGGTCACCATGCCGTACTGCCAAAAATAAGGTTGCGGGTTCGATTCCCGCCTCAGTCAAGTATTTATGCATAGATATTTGTCTGTGGTCTGGTTGTTTCTATGTATTACAAGTATATATTTACAAAAGAAAAGTATATAAGTAGTATATCCGTTGTCTAGCACCCATAACACAAGTCTAGTACTTAACTTGGGGCTAGATGGCGATATGTGGAATGTCTTGCAATATTTATTTATGTATTAATTTCTTCTATTGTATTTTACTACTGGCCTATAATATTATGTGCTATCGTCCCTATATACAATGTGTTTTAGCGAAGGGTTTTAATGCGAAAGGGGGTTGTTTTAGATGTCTATGCGAACAATTTTGTTCTACGACTTTTGAAAATTCGAACTTTTTTTTCGATAATTCCGAGGGAATTTTGACCTGAAAATCAAATGTTTCATACAAAAACTTCGAACGAAATGTTTGAATTTCCAAAAGTCGTAGAACAAAAGTCGTTCGCCTAGACGTCTAGTACAACCGCCTTTCGTATTAAACCCCTTCGCTGAAACACATTGATAAAATTCTCGTGTCCCTGTGTTAGTTACCAATCTCCACCTATCGAATCAAACAACATCAATTTTTTTATTTTTTTAATCCTTTTTTTCCATTATTTTTTGCAAATGGCAAAACAAAGTTTACCGGGACAGCTAGTAATAAATGAAAATCTTAATATTTCAGGAATATTGCGTCCATGGAATTTCGAAAATAGGAAATGACGTGACCCCTGGGTGGTGATTACGGAGCAATCTCCTAGTGGGAAGCTTCGGCAGCGACCTAGGTCGTAAAGCCACAAAAAGAGTCTTGAGTTGTCTTTGAGTCACGAGCGATTTAGTATGTTCTCGAAAACGTGATACATCTTAGACCGCATCGTCACTTCGTGTGAGATCGTGGTCAAACGCTGACCTATTTAAAAAAAAAGCCTCCGTCATGTCGTGTCAGACTGGGTAGACCCAAGAAGTGCTGGACGTCGTAAAGGGTGATATGCGTGCAAATGGCCTTAAAAACCAGGATCCGAAGATAGCGCGAAGTAGAGGCGTAAAACTAGGAAAGCGGAGGGATTCAACCGGGATCATCACTCGGATGGTGATGATGATGATCTTAGACCGCATCGTCAGTTACTATCGTGTGAAGAAGTGGTCAAACGCCATGACCTTTTATCTATATTAATAAAAATTAATCCCTATTTCGCTAATTATTTTTTTGTTGTGTTTGTCAGGAGAAGATTCTTATGAAAGAAAAAAATAATAAAATTGCGCTAAAAATTATTACGCGTGCGAAACCGCGGGGCGCAGCTAGTTTATTATAAAAATAATTATTTTTTTCAAATCCGACATTAACTGAGGCCTACTCGATAAACAAAGCCATTTTGCTTGAGCAAGTACAGTAAAAAGAGCCTGACTCTATTTTTTTATTTCTTTCGTGAACCTGAGAAAAATATATATTCATTTTCTATAAATAAATAAATAAATATTGCAGGACAATCCACACAGCGCCATCTAGCCCCAAGTTAAGTAACTAGACTTGTGTTATGGGTGCTAGGCAACGGATATACTACTTATATACTTTTCTTTTGTAAATATATACTTATAATACATAGAAACATACTAAGCAAAAATACATGTCTGAGACGGGAATCGAACCCGCAACCCTGTGTTTGGCAGTCCGGCAAGGTGACCATTGTGCCAACTGGGTCGTCAAATGGGTCGTTCTATTCGGAAAAAGTGGATAGTGTATTATCTACACGCAAGCGTATATTTGAAACTTCAAGATTAACGTGACCAGGTTGTCATGTCAACAAATAAACAAAATATTTCATTCAAGTCAAGCGACATGGATTAGATAATATACAAAGATATTTAATTTACAGAGAGTATACCTATTATTACCATTGAAAAACATTGATCCTGATTCGTTTCTACTTCTTTTATGGTTAATGACTTCTACAGGTGAAAAATCTGCAATTTAGCCAATCACTGACTTATTCCTTAACGAGATTTAAGAATAGTCCGAGATGTGGATTTAAACATTACATTTAGATACAGATTTACTCGTGAACTATAAACTATAGGGATAGTGTTTGGACTATAGTACACGAGTAAATCTGTGCCTATATCTAAGGATTAAATTCACATCTCGGACTATCCTTAAACCTCGTTTTGGAATAAGGGGGTATAAGTTTAAGTCAGTGTCACACTTTGACGCGTATTTTTTTTTTTCTTTTATTATGGCTTCGCACGTGTGCATTTAGCCAGTGTCAAGTTATATTTTGCATCAAATTATGACCCGATTTTTCATAAATCGGGCCTAAAGTGTTTTAATACAGTCAAAGTCGTCATAGTCCGTCAAGTCAGGGGTTATAGTAAAGCGGTGGCAAGTTTACCATAACCTTA
Source organism: Idaea straminata (assembly GCA_951213275.1). Classification (NCBI taxonomy): domain Eukaryota; kingdom Metazoa; phylum Arthropoda; class Insecta; order Lepidoptera; family Geometridae; genus Idaea; species Idaea straminata. The sequence continues at coordinate 5,802,519 of OX577862.1, forward strand.
ATAGGAGATTTGGAGGCAACGTGAAAACTGCATGTTTGACACTGATTTTTACTTTCACTACACTTGTGCACTTTCACAGAACTAATTTGAATAACATTCCACCAGAATTATACAATTCAACTCGGGTTACATCTAAGTTTCATGAAAATAAAACTGCAGCACGACATGTTGTTAACTCGTTCCCGCCAAAACTCGACGCGTATATTGATGAAACAAAGTCACGCTTTTACAAAATGAGTTTTTACTATGAGTCATAATTGGTAACCCTATCTTACATGTCTGTCTCTGTCTGTACTGATTTATAGAGTTTATAGTATCACGGCAAGTTAGCAGGCAAGGTACAGTATGCGTCATAAGTCCACTATCAGTTTGCTAGTATCAGTTGCAGTTTGTATTATTCTATAAATGAGTTCCTTGAAATCTATTAATTTTCAGAATTTCATGGCACCTACGTTTCATTGCCATTTATTTATCTAATACCTTTATTTATTTTTTTGACAATAATTTTTATAATTTTGACATTTTGCAATTCAATAAGTTTAACAAGAAATTAATAGTATTATATAAAAGTATGTAGGTAATGTAGGTAATAACTATAAATTTGTATTTGCATTTCAATACATTTGACTAATGTTGAGAATCTGTATAATATTTTATAAGGTGTTATTAATGTACCAACTTTTACGCAAATAAATGAACTGAACTGAACTACAATAATACTATAAACTCGTTATTACATAACGCACACTTCATGACGAACAGTGGGTGTGTTACGTTTTGGCTACTACGAAAAAAGTTTGAGAGATACTGGTTATAATGCCAAGCGAGAGAAAAGTGTGACTCGAACTGAAAGTAATCGCTGACCCGAACTTGTTCAAATAGTACTACACAGGATTGTAAACGTTACGGTGGCGGTGGACTTTTGAGCGTCGATTGTACTTATTATTGCAATGGTCTGAGCTTAAATGAAATTATTTGAAAATATTCAGTTCATGTTCTGTTTATTTATTTCACTATAATTGTAAAACTCTTTGTTTCGTGTTAAAAAAATACACGATCGAACTCTGTACAATAATCCAAAAACACGATTTCCCTTTCAGGAAATTGAAAATGTTAGTATAATGGTTAAATTATTCATAACGCCGCGGCCTGTTAATACGTCACGTGATGTGTGACAGCGTTTTTGTTTTGACACTGTTTGGTTTTGGAAGAACATATTGGAAAGATACGGGCATACCTGATCGAATCTTATCTTTTAACATTATTGGAACGAAGTTCCTTATCGCGCGTTGTGAAAGGGCGCTAGACGGAAAAAATTAAGACCAAAAGTTGTAACGAAACTTTTTGATTTTATTACAATTCCTTCACTAATTAATCGAAAGAAACTTCGATCCACCCGGGTGTCCGTTGACACCTCTCAAGTTTTCTTTTAACATTATTGGAACGAAGTTCCTTATCGCGCGTTGCGAAAGGGGGCTAGACGGAAAAAATTAAGACCAAAAGTTGTAACGACACTTTTTGATTTTATTACAATTCCTTCACTAATTAATCGAAAGAAAGTACGTCCCATCCGGGTGTCCCTTGTCACCTCTCAAGTTTTCACTTAACATTATCGGAACGAAGTTCCTTATCGCGCGTTGAGAAAGGGGGAAAAATTAAGACCAAAAGTTGTAACGACACTTTTTGCTATAGTTGTAAGCCGTGCGGCGTGCGCCTGTTCTTTGTCTGTCTCTCTCTCTCATAGAAAGCAAGCCAATGTACTTAAATTGAGCCTACTGATTAAGTTTATATTTGTTAGTAATAATTTAAAAAAATACTATAAATTAAAAAAAATTCATTAAAAAAATACTATAAATTAAAAAAAATCATTACAATTCCTTCATTAATTAATCGAAAGGAACTTCGTTCCATCCGGGTGTCCCTTGACACCTCTCAAGTTTTTAAATTATGTTTTGGTCCGAAACGTTTCAGACCCGATTATTTACGTGAGATAGGGTGAAGTTTTCTGAAAGCGTAGTTTTCAGTCAACTGATTACGTAAGCACAACGTAAGGTCCTATTTCGTGGATGGCTAAAAGGAACATTATTTGATGACGCTATCTTAGTGAGCAATTGTCTTTGGCCAAAGTTCTTAAACGTCGTGGTATTTTGATGTCTTTAAAAATTTTTTGAAAGAAATTCTATTATATCAGTATTTTTTTTGAATAAGTGAGTTTTTGGTGGTAAATATTCAACTATCACGAGCATAAAGAGATAACTTAAAGTGAGCATTGGGCATTATGACAACTAATTTTCATACTTGTTCTGCGAGCATAACACTAAACTGAGCGACTTAGTACCAATAAAGCCAAAAAATTAGACAAAAACTTGTCCGGCCTAGTATACTTATATTAAATTCTTTGATCGCGAAACATAATGAAAACCAGTTGCTCACTCAACCAATCGGACCAATTTTTCATAGCTTTATGCCTATTCACTTACAATTTGAACATGCAAATAAACCCTAAACTTTCAATAAACAAAACAAGTTAGGCAAAGAAAACATTTTGTAAGTCAATCCTACGGCAAACAAGATTCGAAACTTATGAAACTAAATCCCTTCAATTTTGAGGGCGGCAAAAACAGATTACTTCTAAGAAACTAGAATACAATGGAGCCTCTGCTTAGTAAAGTTCTCAGTCTACTTACAAGTTACTTCGTTTATTTACAACATAAGTGATTTCTATTTCAGATTTTGGGATTTACCAAGTTAATATCGGTCTGGTTTTTATATACATAATCTACCTACTTACAAGGCACTATCACATATTTTTGTTTGTTTGACATTGGCAGAAAAAAAAATCCGTGTCACTCCGAATGAAAAACTGCCCTCACGCCAGCCATGCAGAGTCGCAAAGCCAGCAGAGCCAAAGCCGATCTGGGAGCCAGGGTCCCACCAGCGCCTAGCTAATGCACAGTCTCGCTATTGACTTCCGTTAAGAGGAAAGGATATCGGAGGCTCTCTCCATACAAACGTAGTTGACTGTTTTTCCCTGGATAATGACACTAGAGCAAATATTTTTGTTGCATAAAACTTACAACTGCCATGAACACGCACAATGGCCCAAATAATGAGGCTAAGTGCGGAAACAGCCCCGTAAAACTAAACTAAACTGCCATGATAATGCGCCTGTGTTTTTTTTAAATCTTAATTTCTATGATAATTAGAAAATGAAAAAAAAAAACAAAACATAAGGGTATAGTCATGGCAGTTATAGGTTTAATAGCATAAAAATATTTGTGCTAGTGTCATTATCCAGGGAGGAAACAGTCGACTACGTTTGTATGGAGAGAGCGCCGGTACCCTTTTACCTTAAAATTAGTTTGTGACGGGTGGCGTTAGCGTGCTTTCCGCCCGGCTTCCCCATTCTATATCATAGACGGAGGAAACTGAAACTCGATCTGAAAATGACAAATGAAATAAATAATATTCAAGCCTTCTACAACTTTATTACGAATTCGTCAACTTCTACACTACACTGGACCATTTGCTGATGGCTGAGTGCCATGGGCAATAAATACCTTGTACCACCTTTAACAGTACCTCAGTGCAACCGATTTTGAAGTAATTCTGGCTTCAGCCCAGCATAAAGAACTATCCATTAAATTAAAAGAGAAAAATAACGAACAAAAACCTTAATCAAAATAGGTTCGAGAGCTACGATGCCACAGACAGACACACGTCAAACTTATAACACTCTTTTTGGGTCAGGGGTTAAAAAACAATTTCAAAGTAGTAAAAATGACTTCACGCGTTTTAATAAACAAATAAACTTGTCATATAACCATAACGCTTCCAGCATTATAGCACAACATCCATGCACGTTGCGCCTGTGAAGGGGCGCGCTAACAGCGAAGGGTTAGTCCCCAAGAGAGCAGTTATGCAAACATTTCTTTAATTTACACTAGAGTAAAATGTCAGTGTGTTATAATAGTACATTACGATATAAGTGTGGTAAATTGATCATTGCATAGAGGCGGTTTATGACGCGCGAGCGGTAGCGAGCGTGTTATAGAAGCCAAGATGCAAATATCAATTCCACACGTATATCGTACGACGTTTTTTATCACAGTTGCGAATAAAAGAAAAGACTTGAAAAGAAAACAAAATAATAAAAAATATTTGTGATAACTCTATGTTTACATTTTTTTAAGGCAATATTTTTTTGTTAATTATGCTCCGGAAAGGCCAGGCTAAAGACTTTTAACCTATACATCCTCGTGTGACATACATTATTTTTTAGGGTTTTTCTATTTGTTTTTGCGTCAGGGGTTAAGAACAAAATACAATGGTACGGAAAAACAATATATTTAAGTAAAGAAAAAACAAAAAATAAACAACTCAATTTTTAATCGTTTTCTAAGTCATTATAATCCAACATTGACAACGTAAAATTTTCGTTCGTAAACCGACTTTAGAGACAACCATTTTTGCTAGTTATAAACACGTTATCTTTGGTACCTACCTTTTCGGGATAACTTTACAGCACTAGTTAACAAATCTAAAACGCACGCGTGCATAATATGTTGGATTATGAGCCTAAAAGCCGTTGAATAAGATCCACTTTATGAGCAACTGTGATAAAAAACTTTTTAACTAATGACTTTTCAGTCTGGGTGGTGACACTGTGGTTTTGTTCGCAGAAATATAATAGAGGTACTTGTACTTGAACGGGCTGTTTTCCGTAATTAGACCCTTTTTAATTGGGTCCTTTTTTGCGTGAGGATGGAGTAGGCTTGCTCAGCACCTAGGTACTACCCTCTCAGCTTATCGACCATTTCCAGAGGACAGAACTGGTCAATACTTTTGGAGCCAACTAGGCAGCGGGTTTCATCACGATGTTTTCCTTCACCGTAATATGTCAACTAACGCACATAAATTTTCCTTAAGATAAATACATTGGAGCACGGCCAGCTGGGATGCGAACCCACGACCTTCAGAATGAAAGTCGAGGTATCTCCCACTAAGCCTATAATATAGGTACGCAGTTGTGGTGATGAACACTCCTTTGGATAAATGTGTAGTTCGACTAAATACACCCATGACAGAACGAGGTTTTGACGAAACGTATATATTTTGATGAAATGCTCCTTTGGCCAAACGTGCTCTTGACCAAAGACATCCTTGACCAACCGGCCCAAACCCCTTTTGTATAGGTATAGAAGCAAATATTTTTCCTATACAGAGCTATTAGTAATTATAAAAGAAAGCGGTTTAGGACTATTTCTGTGCAAACTTTTGTTCTATGACTTTTGGAAATTCGAACATATTTCCAAAAAATGAGATGTTATATTTAATCGAAAATCAGCTGTTACTGACACAGAGAGGTCATTAACCTTAAGATTCGACTTATTTTTTAAATTATATCGACTGTTTGAAGTCTATCTAACCTTCATTTAAAAAAAACAGGTGAAAATAACCTGTTTTTATGAATTATAACCTAACCTCTAAAAATTTCAAAATTCGTAAAACAAAAGTTGATTGTTTGAACAAAATTAGCCCTCAAACGCTGTCTTATATAATTAAAAATAACTATAAAAATAAAAAGTTACACATTACAAATTGCAATAAATAAAAACGCGGAAGCCCGCGCTGTGAGTTTGTTTCATGCTTTGCTTTTAAAGATAGCTCTTAAAAATATAAACTTTAAAGACACCAAAAGTTCAATCAGTTTCATCCCCATCCAATTTTTACGACACGTACCCATCAACTTTTTAATATTGGCAACTTTAAGATTTACCGGTATTTGTATGGCAACTCATAAAACCTGACTTAGAGAGTAGGTAAGTACTTAGCCACTCGAAATATATTGGCAACCGATATTGAAAATCCGAGTTGCATACAGCCCTAGTATTTGGAGATCACTTCAAGCCGAATGTATGAAACGGTGGTGAAGGAATTGAACGTTTAAGGGGTATGTTTTGGCAGAGTTATCTTAGGGGTGGCATGGTGGTATTTTTGCAGAAATTATTAAAATTGTTAAGTAAAATGAAATGCTTAAAGTAAGGAACCAACAATAAGAACGACTTTTCGATCGTTTTTTGTTTCCGTTTCGATCGTCTTTTACTGTTTAATTAAATGCTTTTTCTGTATAATTAGTTATAATTTTAAGTGATTTTGTATATGGGTTTTGCCTGAAATAAAAAACAATTTATTTATTATTTGCTTATTTTTTCGATCGTCTTTTCCTTGGACTAGGGAGTCTGATAAGATTGAAAAAATCTAAAACAGTTCAGCGCTTAACATCTCCCCTTGGGGGAGCAGTTATTGATAAATTAGTATTTACATATTTCTATTTCATGTAAATAAATGTTAATTACCTCCTCATTACCTCCTAATTACCTCCTCCTTCTTATGCAGAGACTTCTTATACTGAGGTCTGATTTATCTCAAATAACTATCTACACAAATAAAACCAAAACAACATAGGTCAGTAACGAGCTGTAGCCAAATTACGGACGTGTTTGTCAAACGTTGCTGTCAGTCTACGCCGCGCCGCATGCTGTCGGTTGTCTGTGGTCAGATACGAACATGGTGTGTCGTCGTCGCGCGGTCACCACTGTAACTTTATGGCCAAACGACTTTACTCAAATAAAACAAATAGAGCAAAAGAGTCATGATATTCTGATTAATAGAGCAGGAATTTAAATGTGTATTTTAAACTAAATGTAGTTAGCGTAGCGTAATATAAGCAGATGCAGCGATTTGGTCAAACGATGCCGTTCTGTCGCTGAGTCGCTGTACTGTTTGGACCAAAGACTTGAGAAAAAACCTCCTTTATTGTTGCGACACATCTATACATATAAAATTCTTTGTCCTGAATGACTGACTGACAGATCAGCGCACAGCCTAAACCGCTGATCGCAGAGACCTGAAACTTAGAGGGTGTGTTCTTTATATGACGTAGGCATCCGATAAGAAAGGATTTTCCGAAATTCTTCCCCTTAGGGGGTGAAAAAGGGGGGCAAAGTTTGTATAAGACAACGTGATTCCTTGGTCTATTTTGACTTTTACGCGGACGAAGTCGCGGGCAAAAGCTAGTCTTCTCTATGACGTTTATGGGCTTCATATTGCCGTTGTCATCAATGCCTGGTTGGGACGCAGCATTAGCCCGGTATAGCGCTCGAGCGGTTAAAGTGCGGTTCAGCCTTCGCCATTAATACTGGCACATATTGCACTAGTTTTTGCAAGTGATATCCAGCAATGGCGACGACACAGGCATGCTTCACAGAATGATTAATAGCACCGAATATGCAAACGTTCCGATGCAAGGCTGTGTCACAGCAAGGCATGTAACTTGTACACCTATTAGTTACGGCTGACGGGCAAGGCAAGAACCACGTATGTATGTGTGCCTACTGAGTTACGGGGTAAACGAAGACTTAAATCAATAAATATTGCAGGACATTTCACACATCACCATCTAGCCCCACACGCTAAGTAACTAGACTTGTGTTATGGTTGCTAGACAACGGATATACTCTACTTATATACTTTTCTTTTCTAAATATATACTTATAATACATAGAAACAACCAGTCCACAGACAAATATCTAAGAATTAATACATGTCTGAGGCGGGAATCGAACCCGCAACCCTCTGTTTGGCAGTCCGGCATGGTGACCATTGTAGCAACTAGGTCGTCAAATAATTAAATAAACTAGACTTGTGTTATGGGTGCTAGACAACGTATATACTACATATATACTTTTTTTTGTATATATTTATATACTTATAATACATAGAAACAACCAGACCACAGACAAATATCTAAGCATTAATACATGTCTGAGGCGGGAATCGAACCCGCAACCCTGTGTTTGGCAGTCCGGCATGGTGACCATTGTGCCAACTGGGTCGTCAACTTGGATTACCGATGTTATAATTAAATAGAACACATAATATACACGCGGCAAAAACAAACATCTACCTTATCATTATTAATTACATTAAAGTTATAACTGTTCCTTATTTATAAGCCACGATTATATTATACAGACTTCTACAGAAACAAATGCATGATTTTTTTTTGCTATAAATTATGGCTTCGCACGGCTTGTGCATTTAGCCAGTGTCAAGTTATATTTTGCAATAAATTATGACCCGATTTTTCGTAAATCGGGCCTAAATTGTTTCAAAACAGTCAAAGTCGTCATAGTCCGTCAAGTCAGGGGCTATAGTAAAGTATAGTAAAGCTGTCGCAAGTTTACCATAACCTTAATAGGAGATTTGGAGACAACGAGAAAACTTCATGTTTGACACTGATATTTACTTACACTACACTTGTGTACTTTCACAGAACTAAATTAAATAACATTCCGCCAGAATTATACAATTCAACTCGGGTCACAACTAAGTTTCATGAAAATAAAACTGCAGCACGACATGTTGTTACCTCGTTCTCGCCAAAACTCAATTGCATGATTTTCTCCTCATTTAATGACATCATTTAAAAGGTGTCATCCATCATTAGAAATCACGACAAGTTGTGATAAGTTGTCATGAAAACAAAATTATTTGACGGCCGAGTTGGTACAAAGGTCATCATGCCGGACTGCCAAACACAGAGTTGCGGGTTCGATTCCCGCCTCAGACAAGTATTTATGCTTAGATATTTGTCTGTGGTCTGGTTGTTTCTATATATTATAAGTATATATTTACAAAAGAAAAGTATATAAGAAGAGTATATATTGTCTAGCACCCATAACACAAGTCTAGTTCCTTAGCTTGGGGCTAGATGGCGATTTGTGGAACGTCCTACAATATTTATTTATTTAAAATGGCCACGAAATGATCTGTAGCTTATTTGAGTCTTAAGAATAATTGATATCCAAAACTTGGTCTCGAGAACAGGATAAACTGATATAAAACATTGTAACTACATACCAAAGTCTTGCCATAAGTTCAGTGTCACCCTCGTGTGAAAGTTTGGCCAAAGAAAACTAAACACTTGGCTTGGCTTAGGGCCATATCACACGGGTAATTTCCAGTGTGGGCTTGAGTGAAAATTACGGTCACATTATACTGTATAGTTGGCAAAGAATTCGCTTGGATTAAAATACTTAGGTTACCTATAAAGTTAAATAAATAAAGAATTGGGGTCTATTAATAATAATTGTGTTCAGATTTAGAGCTCATTCATTCAGTATAATAATTAGTAGAGCACTAATATGATAAACTAGCAGCGCTCCGCAGTTTCACCCGCGTAACTCCCGATCCCGTGGGAATATCAGGATAAAAAGTAGCCTATAGCCTACCTCGATAAATGGACTATCCAACACAAAAAGAATTTTTCAATTGAAACCAGTAGTTCCTGATATTAGAGCGTTCAAACAAACAAACTCTTCAGCTTTATAATATAAGTATAGATGTGAAAGTTTGTGTGTTTGTTTGTTACTCCTTAACGCAAAAACTGCTGAACCGATTGCGATGAAACTCAGTCCCCTTTATTCCAAAACGAAATGTAAGAATAGTCCGAGATGTGGATTTAAAACCTTAGGTTTAGATACAGATTTACTCGTAAACTATAGTATAAACACTATTTCTATATAATCTATCTTAACTCCCCAAAATGTTTTCTGAAATAGAATATGCTCTGTTTTTATGTACTTACCACGAAACATTTAGATGCTTAGTTTAAGCGTATCAATAGGTATTATTAATATAGTGATAACAATGTCAGTGGGGTTTTTGCGCTGGATACTGAAACACAAGTTCACGCTTAGTTCGGCAACAGGGGCTACAATATTTCTGGATATGTATGTAACTAATTATAGTACCTACAATGTTGTTTTTGGAAATAAACTATTATTATTATTATCTATAGAGATAGTGTCCCTATATAATCTATAGAGATAGTGTCCCTATATAATCTATAGGAATAGTGTCCCTATATGATATATACCTATATGATATATAGGGATAGTGTTTCTGTATAATTTATAGGGATAGTGTCCCTGTATAATCTATAGGGATAGTGTCCCTATATAATCTATAGGAATAGTGTCCCTATATGATCTATAGGGAATAGGGATAGTGTTTCTGGATAATCTATAGGAATAGTGTCCCTATATGATCTATAGGGATAGTGTTTCTGTATAATCTATAGGGATAGTGTCCCTGTATAATCTATAGGGATAGTGTCCCTGTATAATCTATAGGGATAATGTCCCTATATAATCCATAGGGATAGTGTTTAGACTATAGTTCACGAGTAAATCTGTATCTAAATCTAAGGTTTTAATTCACATCTCGGACTATTCTTAAATCTTGTTTTGGAACAAGGGGCAGTATGTAGTTAGCTAGAGATCTAGATTAATATATAGCCTACTTTTTTATCAAGGTATTCCCACGGGATCGGGACTAACGCGAGTGAAACCGCGGGGCGCAGGTATTATTTCTATATGATAAAAACTTACGGTAAAGATTAGAGGTGTAGCTAATATTTACAAAAATTACAATTACCATATTTTGTAATAAGAATTTTTTTTACATTGCCCCGTAGAAAAAGTACGCTGCTTAAAAAATGTCCTAAACTGATAAATAACTTTGCAATTTACAATTTAATTCCGTGTTTGCCCCGACACAGTTAGTGCTAGTTTAAAGTACCTGCTACTTTTATCATTTTATTCAGTTTTTTATACACTAACGAGGAATGAACCAATGCAATGCCTTTAAAATAGTTTCTTAAAATTAAATGTTTTACTATCATGTCATGGTTTTAGGAATTTATGTGATTTAATGGCGCGTTAATTATCTCTAAATAACGATTATTAGTTGTTGGGTAGATTAATCAATATGACTAGTGCTGCCATCTGCCATTTAAACACGAATGTGAATAGTTCCTCTTAACTCCGTTTCCCGCGTGGCGGCGCTAGCGCTGCGAGCGGAGGTAAGGAGGCGTGTCTCTAAATTTATTATTGTGCGATGGAGCCATTCGGATATCGTCCGCCGAGCTCGACACTTGTCTTGGAGAAGCGATAGTTTTGGAATGGTCTAGAATCGAGGCTCAATGGAATCTCGATAGTTGTCAAAACATACAAAGTGAGTTGCTGGTGCATCAGTGGTGTTTCGATAGAATAGTTAACATCAGAAGAATACCAATTGGACATGTAATGTCATATTTTTGACATTAAATGTCTATAACGATTCCATCGACACTCTATTGAAACACTCTATTAGCAGACTTAGGCCCCAGGATTCGAACTCATAAGGTAACTCAAGATTAGGCCCACACCACTCAAGTTTCCACAACACTATCTCAAAAGTGAACTAGAATTACCCACAAAAAGTACTGTTTGCTCATCGGAGAAGTCACTTATACAGGGTTATCTTATCTTATATCTTTAAATGAGCAATTCTTGTACATATATATATAATATATATAATATATACATATATATATAATTGGAATCTCGGAATCGGCTCCAACGATTTTCATGAAATTTGGTATATAGGGGGTTTCGGGGGCGATAAATCGATCTAGCTAGGAATCAGTTTTAGAAAATGTCATTTTATTCGTGTTTTATCGAACTCATTTTTTTTTATTCGAAAAATATGACTCTTCCTGACATCTATTGGCGAACTACTAATACTATTTTTTGTGAGTAATAAGTAGTTATTCCAGCAGATGGCGTTGTTAAGTTAAGTAACACGAAGTCAATGAGTGTTTGCTTTGAGGTTAGACTAAGTAAAAAAAAACCTAAATAAAAAGTAAAATTTTTAGGTTAATTACCTCTCCGTGTATTAAACAGGTGATTTTCAGGTAAAACTAAACTAAAAAAAAATGTCAAAAATATGTTTGAATTTCCAAAAGTCGTATAACAAAAGCCTCAACGGCTTGCTAGTATGATTACCAAAAACCCCGTTTACCAACTACAACTGTTTTTAGGGCATGATAATTGGTGATTCGAATACTTTATCCGCAATTGTAGTCTATTTTACATTGGCAAGTTATAATGGAAGGTAACACAGTTAAAAGAAATAACTTCAGACTTTTGTGGTTGTTTATTTTTTAATATTTCTGCAATATCGTTATGTGTGGGCGTCGCTTTTTTCCACAACTTTTGATCAAATTGCCATTTACGTTTGATCGAGTTTTATTTTTTACTAGCTACGCCCCGCGGTTTCACCCGCGTAATAATTTTCTGCGCAACTTTCTTAATTTTTTATTTCATAAGAACCTTCTCCTGATAATAACAAACAGACAAAAAAAAGAATTGGCCAAATTGGTCTAGGCGTTGTTGAGTTATGCGCTTACCAACACATTTTGCGATTCATTTTTATATTATAAGATTTAGGTAATTGCGATGCAAATTTTTCATCTACTTCTATTACGGAAAACAATTTACAATAACAACTACATCTAATTTGATAAAAGCCCATTAAAGTGACAAAAAATCCGTGAAATTTCCAATCTACTCTAGTGAGTGAACTATCTAATAATAATACAAAATTATTTTAAAAGAAAAGTACATAAGTAGTATATGAGTACTAGCACCCATAATCTAGTTCCATAGTCTAGTTACTTAACTTGGGGCTAGATGGCGATGTGTGGAACGTCCTGCAATATTTATTTATTTTCGTATCTTTTAAAAAATATACAGATTACGAGCAACTATCGAAGAACATTTTGCAAGTTAATAAACGACGTCAAAGACTACGTAAAGGCACTACCACAGTCTTCAGTTTTTATCCGATCGTGGTGCAGTCAGCAAAGGACTAAGGGTAACAGTTGCATATTTTGAAGTTTTAATTTTTTTTCCCATTATTTACCATTTAAATAAGTAAATATTACAGGACATTCCACACATCGCCATATAGCCCCAAGTTAAGTAACTAGACTTGTGTTATGGGTGCTAGACAACGGATATACTACATAAATACTTTTCTTTTGTAAATATATAGTTATAATACATAGAAACAACCAGACCACAGACAAATATCTAAGCACAAATACTTGTCTGAGGCGGGAATCGAACCTTAAAATTATTTACGCCTGACTGACAAACACAGGGTTGCCAATCAGGCGTAAAGAATTTAAAAGAAACTTAAAAAACATTCAGTACTTAACCTAGCACAGCGAAAACACTAAGGTTTATAATTATGCTAAGTACATTTAAATTTACGTCGATCTAGTGTAATATAGTTGCAGGTAGGTAAAATTTAATGATTATAACGGTACTTACGATAATAGACCGATTTGTTACTTACTTACATTATAGTTCAAACGGGATCTGGACAAATACACCTCGATTTTAAATGACGGTTCAATATTTTTTTATTATTCTATACGCGAAATAACTAACACTTCGAAAGCTTTAGTGATATCAAGCAGAATAATAAATAATAATAAATAATAAATAAATATTGCAGGACATTCCACACATCGCCATCTAGCCCCAAGCTAAGTAACTAGACTTTATGGGTACTACACAACGGATATACATACTACTGTTATACTTTTCTTTTGTAAATATATACTTATACTTATAATACATAGAAACAACCAGACCACAGGCAAATATCTAAGCATAAATACTTGCCTTAGGCGGGAATCGAACCCACAACCCTGTGTTTGGCAGTCCGGCATGGTGACCATTGTGCCAACTGGGTCGTCAATTAACCATTGCTGAACGATTTAAAAAAAAATGAAAGCTTTAAAATATGCACCTGTTACCCTCAGTCCTTTGCTGACTGTAGTTGATGACTCAAATTGAAGTTGAATTGAACTCCGGGATTTTTTTTCCGATTTTCGATTAAGCGTCTGGGAAAAAAGTTATTACACATTTTGTGAACCAAAGGGTTCGGTACTATTATTTTATCTTTTAGTATTTGTTGACATAGCAGCAATACCAAAACATCATCTTTGAAAATTTGAACTATCTATGACTATCATGATTTATGAGACAGATAGATGGACAGCTTTTTTTTTATAACGTAATTGTGTACTAAGAAAGGATTTTTGGAAATTCCATTTTTTTTAAATATTATTATTACAGGTTATTCCACACATCGCCATCTAGCCCCAAATTAAGTAATTAGACCTGTGTTATGGGTACTTTACAACTGATATACTACTTATATACCTTTTTTTTTGCAAATATATACTTATAATACATAGAAACAACCAGACCACAGACAAATATTTAAGCATAAATACTTATCTGAGACGGGAATCGAACCCGCAGCCCTGTGTTTGGCAGTCCGGCATTGTGACCATTGTGCCAACTGGGTCGTATCAGTGGAGTCTAAGTAAAAGAGTTCCGTTTTTACCCGACTGCAAGGAAAGAGTTATGTTTTTCACGCTTTTCTTTGTACTTGTATTTGCATACGGGCTGTTTTCCTCAATTATACCTTTTTAATTGGGTCCTTTTTGCGTCAGGATGGAGTGGGCTTGGCCAGCACCTACTACCCTCTGAGCTTAGTAAACCATGTCCCGAGGGAAAGAACTTATCAATACTTCTGGAGCCAATAAGCCGCGGGTTTCACCACGATGTTTTCCTTCACCGTAAGAGCTATGTCAAATTGCGCACATATTTTTTTCTTAAGAAAAATTCATTGGTGCATGGCCTGCAGGGATTCGAACCCAAGATCTTCAGTATGAAAGTCGAGGTATCTACCATTAAGCCAACACGGTTCTCTTATTTTTGTATGTTTGTTTGGAATATTCTTTTTACCGTTTGGGTACGAAACCCTAAAACCTTCCACGAATGTTTCCAAATCATAATTAACTTTAATAATAAACATCTTCAATCTACGCAGAAACTGGCTAATATATTCCACTGATGTACACCACAATATTACAAAGAAATGGTAAGTACATTAATTAAGGGACTCTTTCATAATTTGAAGCCTTTTCGCTACCTTTACGGGTCGGAAAATTAATTTCGGATTCCGTAGGTGTCGTATGGAGACGTGGGGCTCGAGAAGACAATTGAAATATTTTCCTTTAGTAAATTTTGTTACAACCAACCACTTAAGGGCAGGTGCTAATAAAGCTACCAAAATCGACCTTTGTTTTAAGCAACTCTAAGTAATCAAATACTCTTTTTTTGTTATTTGGATATAAATGGATATTGTAGTTTAATAACCATATTTTTGTTTATTGTGGTTGAAAACATGATATGAACAACTTCGTTCGATAAAAAAAAAATGTTAGAAAACAGAGAATTATTAGATCGTTTATCGGGTTTTATTAAAAAATAGTTAACGTTTGTTTCTAAAAATGAATCAAATGATAGGTTTTGACCTCTAGGAACTATATTTGTGGATAATAATGCTCAAATGTTTTGCATATCGATCAAATATAACAGTTAGCACGCAGCACGCTACGTTTTTGAGAGCGGGGGCTAAGTTAATGTGAATACCTACACGCGGTACTGGAAGAGCGCCTTAAATAGGTACAGCTAGCAACGAATCTGCAAACCTACTTGGCCAAACAAGTACTACGAAGCATTATACAGGGTAATTATACTAGCAAGCCGTTGAGGGCTATTTCTTCGCAACTAAACAAACAACCATTTAATAATTTACCTCTAGAATTAAAAATACTAAATGGAAATATTTTTCGTAATAGGTTAAGAAAATGGTTGATCTCTAAAGCTTTCTATAGTATTAAAGAATATTTTGATTTGGATGTTTACTTATAATTATAATTATGTTTATTTATTTATTATTTAACTTATGTTTATTCTTAGTCAGAATGACCTTTGTTTTCAAATATCATCTGTTTTTCGAATTTACATAACCTTAAAATTTTCATTTTTTTTCAAATATCCAAAAATTGTAGAACAAACACAATTTTCGCAAAAGGCATTTGGATACTTGACATCATGTCAATCAACGCAAAACTTGATTGAAATGTCGTTCGGAAGTTTTTTCCCGCAATCCCTAACATCTATGCCTATATTCAATTTCGGTAAATTATACTAAATTATTGTAACAGTATGAAAAAAATGACAGTCCTTGGTAATTGATAGATAAGTTATTCATTTTGAACATATTAAGACGGTTAATAATAAAAAATATAGCCTTTAAGGTGAAAGGGTACCGGCGCTCTTTCCATACAAACGTAGTCGCTGTTTCCTCCCTGGATACTGACACTAGCACAAATATTTGTGTGCCATAAAACCTATAACTGTCTCATGACAAAGACCATGAAAAAAAAAAACAAAACATAGGGGCATAGTCATCTATGACCCTATGTTTTGGTTTTTTTATTTTCTGATTATCGTGGAAATTAAGATATAAAAAACAAAAAAAAACAAACAAAAAATTCGGAACATGCATGGTCATGGCAGTTATAAGTTTTATGCAACAAAAATATTTGCTCGTGTCATTATCCAGGGAGAAAAAAGACGACTAAGTTTGTATGGAGAGAGCCCCCGATACCCTTTCCTAAGAGACCTCATCTACAAAATAAGAAAAAAAAAACACCGATGATAATTAAAATATTCAACTACAAATGAACACTAAAAGCTTACACAACACTTTAATGTACCTGGTTAAAATTATGAATTTAAAACGGTTCACGAAATGGGAACACTAATGGGTATACATACATACATAACATTGTAGCTATATTACATAGTACAATAAATATACATTGTATACATGCTATCCATCAGCCCGTGACAAATTGTTGCCGAAATATTTTCACTTCCATAATACCATTCTCCTCGGCTCACACATCAAAGGTACCTGTAATTGCGACGCGCGAACCGGGTATGGTCCGACTGATCCCGGAAAATGTTTTGCCATTCACAAAAAAAACTAAAGGAAACAAAATAAAAATAGATAGTAGCCGATTCTCAGACCTATTGAATATCCCACCCACCACCCACGACCCAGTTGGCACAATGGTCATCATGCCGGACTGCCAAACACAGGGTTGCGGGTTCGATTCCCGCCTCAGACAAGTATTTATGCTTAGATATTTGTCTGTGGTCTGGTTGTTTTTATGTATTATAAGTATATATTTACAAAAGAAAAGTATATAAGTAGTATATCCGTTATCTAGCACCCATAACACAAGTCTAGTTACTTAGCTTGGGGCTAGATGGCGATGTGTGGAATGTCCTAAAATATTTATTTATTTATGCTTATAAAATTTCATAAAAATCGGTCTAGCCGTTTCGGAAGAGTATGCTAACTGACATTGTGACACGAGAATTTTATTAAGTGTAATGCTTGCATATTTGTAAACACGAATTACAGTTGAAGGTGTTCGAACCTTATACGCATTTTTTACTTGAGGGTAGAAAGACTACGCTTGCTCAATTGCATAGAATTTGTCGAGCACTCGCTTCATCGACGTCAGATGAGACATACACTTACTTGTCTTGTCTCCGGGAGTCTCACCGGATATTTGTGGATATTATCACGATATACGTCGTAGAATCTAGGAGTGTTAATTGTTTACTTCGGAAGGCAGCGCATCAGGATCCTGAAACTACCACCTATAGGACAGGCGGTGCCGATTGAACTAGGTAAGTGGCCATCGTTTTGTGTCTCCCTCATAAGTGTGTAAAGGTTCCTCCAAATCTCTTATTAAGGTTATGGTAAACTTGCCACCGGCAAAACAGTCAAAGTCGGACTATGACGACTTTGACTGTTTTGAAACACTTTAGGCCAGATTTATGAAAAATCGGGTCATAATTTGATGCAAAATATAACTTGACACTGGCTAAATGCACAAGCCGTGCAAAGCCATAAATAGCTGGGAGATTGGAAAATATTGACTGCAAGGATAGATTATTCGTATAATTAGTGATTAAACGAACTTACCTTAAGTGAAGTTCTATCATAATTATACGAGACTTCATCCGAATAGATTAGCAAAAGAGTTAGTTATATAGGTACTTGTATGTATGCGCTTAGCGACAGACCAATAGCACTAAACTGTTTAGAGAAACACATTTTTTTTTTGAAGGTAGGCACACGTTACCCCATCCATCGACAGACCATATCACGTCATTTAGTTCAGAGTTCACAAAATTATTTCACGATTTATGGGTTGGGTATAATATATATAATAAATTTAAAAAACGGGTGGGTTGCTAATCTATTCGGATGAAGTCTCGTATAATTATGATAGAACTTCACTTAAGGTAAGTTCGTTTAATCACTAATTATACATCGACTTCATCCTCTAGATTAGCAAAAGAGTTAGTTATATAGGTACTTGTAGATATTTAGAGATTATCGTGAAATAATCATTTAACTATAACTCAGTTAAAGTATGCAGTCCCACTACATGGGTTTTGATATAATATCATAATGTAGATATAATAATTAAAAATGAAATTCACATTTAAAAAAAAAACTTATATTTTAAATATAAAATAAAAAACTTAGTTATTCATTGAACAAAAAAGGAACATAAATAATTAATTGTTTGTACTTCGCCCCGATATAATATTGTCAATAATTGAACGACCAAATGATTCATCGTCACAATTAATAAGAGGTCTATTATAGAACTTGAAAAAAGTATCAGAAGTAGAACTCCAGCCAGCTGTTCTCCTAATAACGTCGAGGCTTACGCCAAGACGGTGAGCATTCGAGGTGGCGGCATGTCGCGTACTATGCGCGCTGAATGCTGTCACCGGAACGCCAGCACGGCCCAAAGTGTCGCGAATCCATCGACTCAAAGTCTGGCTAGAGACACTCAGATGTGGTTTTTTCAAACCTATAAATAGCTGATTTACATTACCTCTCAAAGATTTTGTTTGATCTAAATAATTTTGTAAGGTTTTTCCGGGGCATATAGCCGGTTTTTCACTAAAGAAGGGTAAAATCAAAATCGGCTGTGGACAGCCTGCTCGAGACGTTTTTATTAATTCAGTTATATGAATGGTTACTTTGGTTGGTGAAAAGATGATATTGTCTATAACAATCTTAGATAAAGTTTGCACCCGGTGTGCAGTGACTAACGCCAACAAAGTCACCAATTTCTTAGAGATCATTTCAAGCGATATACTATCATGAGGGTAAAGAGTTTCTAAAAAATTCAGCACGATAGATGTATCCCACGTGGTTTCATATTTAGGTAACGGAGGACGGGTCCGATATATGCCCTTGAAAAAACGCTTTATATTTTGATCAGTTCCTACATGATCTCCTATTAACAGGTTGCCTGTCCCAATACCAATAACGTTTTGGCATTGTATACGTCCCATTCTTTTGTTGATAATTTATTGTTTATTTGTATTTCCAGAGGGTAGTTTTATGTTTTAGAAATAACTACTTTTTTTTTGTAGCTCTAAAAAAAAAAAAAAAAATGAATCATATTTTATGCATGAACGTGCCATATCATAATCTAACATTTAGCGTCCCATGAATCAAATATACAGATTCCAAGAAGAGAAGGCAAACTTATACGGCGACGTTGTGTCACTTGTTATGCTAAGAAAAAAGTAGAGGGAAATCCACTCCAAGCAAAACAAGTCAATACAGAGTGTCCAGAGTGCAAAAAAAGCTATTGCTTGCTGTGTTACAACGAGGTGCACAAAAACATGAAATAATTTGTTTTTTTTTTCAATTTTTCATTCTTTTTCCAATTGTGTCCATTGTTTTTTTGATTACCAACTTAGTTTTTATTGTTTCCAATTACTCGTCATTTGATCTAAATAAAACCTGATTTTATGCTCTTTTTCCATTTATTTATTTTCCATATCTAAATATTTTTTGATAAATCACTGCAGTTTTTTTTGATTTTCTACTCTAGATGATGTACCCCACACGTCCCCATACAAAAAATCTGGATTGTCTGGCTACGTCTATTAAAAAATAAAAGGCGAATCGACCTTTAAATTTGATCACATGTGATTCATGAACGTGTAAAACTGGGTACAAAAAATGTCCCATGCATCACATATGATTCATTGGACAGGGAACCTGTTAACAGAGAAAGAGCGGAACGACAGGTGTTAAGACTTCCATATTGAGCGCCTTCATTGTACAAAATTGTAAGAAAACTAATTACGTCAGGAATTGAAGCATTGAAGTAATCAACATTGTTTATATTACAGTAATGGAACCATTTTTTCATGTAAACATCATATTGTTTTTGTGAATTTTTAGATAAAGATGCAATCATGATATTTAATGCCAATTGTGGGGTGTTTCTTTTTAAGAACGCCGTCCGGATAAAATTGCAGCAGCCAGGGTAATCCGCGTGTGCATTTTCCGGGTGCTGGAATAAGGACAAAGGATTGCATTTTCGTTCGGTTTAAAGATTACCAACTTAGAAACAACTAAACTTTTGAAGAGAGGATACCAGGGCTGTGTTGGCCAAATCGGTACAACTAATATACCTGTAGCGTTATCAGAAACTATTTTACGTAACGTTTTTAAAATTATGGAAAATGGTGGGAAAGCGTAAAAGTAAAACTTGCTCCAATTTATGGTGAATGCATTAATTGAATGAGCGTCTGGGTCCTGGTGCCAAGATATATATGTATTACATTTCTTGTTTAATCTACTTGCAAAGAGATCAATATCAGGATTACCAAGGGTATTTACAATCGTTTGATAGGCATTTGAGGACAATTGCCACTCTATGTCTGCGTGAACACGTCTGGATTCAGCGTCTGCTTCTACATTATCTGCAGACTTAATGTACGAAGCGTAAACATATAAATTTCTATTTTCACAAAATTGCCAAAGCTGCTTTGTAACGTTCGTAAGATGAGGGTATTGTATGCCTCCCATACGGTTCACATAAGAGATGGCAGTTGTATTATCGATTCTGAGTAAAATATGACAATCCGATAAGTCCTTGGCAAAACACTTTAACCCAAAGAATGCAGCCAAAATTTCTAAGTAATTAATGTGCTTAGCACATTCTTCTTCAGTCCATTGACCATTGGCTCTTTTGCTACCACAAACAGCTCCCCATCCCGTAGTTGAGGCGTCTGTAAAAATCTCCAAGTCGTAATTGTCTTGTTTAATTTTATTCACCGAATTTTTGATTGAAAATTTCCACCAATTTAGGTCGGACACTAATGATTTGGGAATTTCCATATAAGCATTGTAATTATTATAGCTTTCTTTTAAATTAATATATTTAGCACGTTCAAAATTTTTTGTATAGAGCCAGCCATACTCTATGGCTGGGCAAGCAGAGACAAGTAAGCCAACAAATCTAGCAAATACCCTAATTTTGCATCTTGCGACAGAAGACATTTTTTCAATCTCATTAAAAATTGTGTTAACTTTTTGTATAGGTAGACTGACTTGGAAATTTTTAGAGTCAATATTGTAGCCAAGGAACAAACAGTTATTACTAGGAGTCAAATTACTTTTGTCCTCGTTAATAATAAAACCTAACGACAAAAGTAGTGTTCTGGTTTGTTCGATATTCTCTAGGCATAAATTATATGAATTCCCCAGTAGGAACCAATCGTCAAGATAGACTGTTGACAAATAACCGGCAGAACGAAGGAGTTTCGCAATCGGTTTCATAATTTTCGTGAAAACGTATGGCGCTGTACAAAGGCCAAATGGTAAAACATTAAATTCATATAATTCATCATTAATGTGAAACCTTAAAAACTTCTTATAATCTGAATGGATTCTAACAAAATAATATGCATCTTTTAGATCAATTTTTGCCATGTAACAGTCTTTTGAAATTAACTTGATAGCTGTTCTGAAATCTTCGAGCTTGAAGTGCTCGGAGTCTATGAATTTATTTAATTTTTTCAAATTTAAAATAAAGCGACTTTTACCGTTCGGTTTCGGAACCAGAAAAATATTTGATAAAAATTGCCCTTCACATGGTTCACATTTTGAAATAGCGCCACTTATTATTAAATCATTAATCAATTCATTAAACATAACTTCATCGTTCTCAGAAACAATGTTTTTAGGAGGTGTGTCACATTGGACAACAGCTCGTGAGAAAGGTATCTTATACCCCTCTATATAGGACAATATAGTAGGGTTAGCAGTTATGAGTGACCATTGATTAATAAATTGAGCAAGCCTACCAGCATAATTTACCAGAGTAGTGGAATTTAGCGGCGGTTGTGTGGTGCAGACGTTGTGCGAGCTGGACGCTGATTCTGCGACTGCTTGAATGAGCTGGCGCGCTGATTCTTCATCGTGGCAGATGTCGTCGTCATTTTTGTTGGTTGCTTGCGGGGTGGGTAAGAACCTTTCCAGTTTTTTGACCCACTACCAGATGAATTTTGTTTGCTTGTACTAGGTCTAGGTAAAGTTGGAACTTTAAGTTCTTCCCCGGACTTATTGATAGCTTTAACGCTTTTAAGAGTCTCCGACAAGTTCTGTCCAAATAGGAAATTGTCGACTTTTGCGTTTAGGAGCGATTCTTTCATGTCTTTCTTGACTGAAAAAACTACAAAATTCCTGCGTGCAATAGTGTCATTATGTTGACAATCACAAAGAGCACGACCAGCATCCATGAGAATACGTAAAAGCTCAGGCTGCTTTTCTTTTGAAGCTAGAATGTGAGTGATAGCTTCGCCAATACTTGAAATTGCTGTTGACATTAAAGCTTGCTTAGAGGCTATGACTTTGTCGCGTTTGACTATCGTTTCAGATAAAGCAGCCTTGACTTCCGGATTTAAAATCGGCGGACTAATAAGTTTACAATTTGCTGGTATTAAATATTTTTCCGTCAACAGTTTACGGTCATCCTTCGATAGCCCGTTAGTAGCCAAATGTTCAAATCGAATGGCAACATCTTTTTGAATATTTTTACCAAACTGTTCAGTGTTGGAGGGATCTATACCAAGAATTTCCAATAAATCAGAATCCAACTCAGATATATCTTCTTGGTTTGGAATTACTTCGGTGTCTTCTTGTACGGCGATATCCAAAACAGTCGAGATTGATGGAGCCTGAGTTACGTCAGTTGAAACATTCGATATGACTGGATCTGATGCCTCACATTCTCGTGTCTGATCGCAGTCTAGAAAAAGATAACGTGAAAAAACGTTAATTTCGTTAACGATTCATCGTTTTAAGCGAAATATTGGTTCGGGTACCTACCGATATAATACTAAGTAATTTTTGCAAGTTCACGCATGAAGAGCATGACCTTAAGTAGTGAAGAGGTAGCCCAAAAAGCTACCCGCAACACAAAAAGAGTGGCACGAGACAGCCCCATAAGCTGCCCGCAATACCGTACGCAAAAAAATACATTAATATTGTTACGTAAATAATATAATAATATCATATTATTTCGTAGTGAGAGATAGCCCCTTAAACTATCCGCAACACTAAATTAGCTAGTAAGCAGTAGGTAGGTACGAGACAATCCTTCGAACTGTCCGCAATACCATGAATAAAAGGTTTTGTAGGTACACATCACTACTGTAAGTAGGTAGATAAAAGTACTAACCTTTGGGTCGCGACTGGCGCGCTGACGAATCATCAGATGACGACGAGGAGCTAGATAATACTCGAATACGTTTCCTCTTCTTATTACACTTATTATTAGACCTTCTTTTTGGCATTTTTTTTTTTTTTAATATTTTATCTTTATTTCGTGTGCCTTGTGCTATAAGGTCGAGCACTAAAGAGCTAAATGACGTGATATGGTCTGTCGATGGATGGGGTAACGTGTGCCTACCTTCAAAAAAAAATGTGTTTCTCTAAACAGTTTAGTGCTATTGGTCTGTCGCTAAGCGCATACATACAAGTACCTATATAACTAACTCTTTTGCTAATCTAGAGGATGAAGTCGATGTATAATTCGTGATGCGTGTAATTGGTAAAGCGGTGAATTGGCTTCTTATGAAAAACCCTACATTTCAAAGAATAAAATAATATTCAAGCCATCTGCAATTACTGCTATTACTTATTTAATTTCACCTTCTTCAATATTTTACAATAATTATTTCCTATCAGCAAAGGGGTGGCAATTAAACTGAGAGCATCTTTAGGCAATTTTGCACTAGGGGATCCGAGATTGAAAAAATCTAAACCGTTGAACTCCCGACGTCTCCCCTGGATCAAAGCAGAGGGATCCCAAATGGGGGTCCCATTTGGGATCCCTCCGGTCTAATCCAGGTCTCCTTATTCTCCCTTATGGGATCCGCGAGACCCTCTGATCTAGTTTCAGATTATCGCCCATCGTCGCACTTGGAAGGGGGACGATGGGCCTGAAAATATTCGCGGTGTCGGTACTAGAGTATCCGTTAGGGGAGACGTAGGGCGTCAACTATTTTTACTTTGTTAAATTAAGTTTTCTTTTCTAATTTTACATAAGTGTCGCTGACAATCGCACCAACTCTCGCCTACCATCAATGTCAGTGAGTTCACCATTTTAAAATCTGCTCTTTCAACGTGTTCACAAAGCCAATGTTTGCTGGTACTCTTTGTGCAATTAGTAATATTTCCTGCCTGTTCTTTTACAGGGAACAAACATAATAACGATTTGGATCAATTTTAATTAACAAAAATACCTATAGCAATATTTTCTTCACACTTTCTACAAAATATTAGGATGAACGTAAATTATTGATTTAAAATCGGTAGAGAGTTGATAGAATGAAACAGGCAAACGATTGCTAATTTATTTTTTATTAGGGTTCCGTAGGGTAAAAACGGGACCTTATTACTAAGACTCCACTGCCCGTCCGTCCGTCTGTCTGTCTGTCACTAGGCTGTATCTCATGAACCGTGATAGCTAGACAGTTGTTTGTTTGCCTTCAGATGTGATTAGCTACCTGTTCGGCAGGCTTTAGACTGAAAAGAAAAATGTAGCTAAAGACCAGATTTATTTTATACTAGCTGTGCCCCGCGATTTGACCCGTGTATTTCCCGATATATTTTTTTATATTTTCTCACCATATTACCTTTGAATTCTCACAATTTTTTATCAAAAACAAAGTAAGCCACATTGGTCCAGCCGTTCTCAAGTTAGGTATGGTATTCTTGTCCATTCAAAGGTTGCCTGGAAGAGATCGCTTTTAGCGATAAGACCGGCCATCGTGCCATATTTTTTTAGTTTTTTTTTAAATATTATGTGCTTAAGTACTACTTTGTTAGAATTAATTTTGTGTTTTATTTTTATGGTGCAATAAAGTGTTTATATATCTATCTATCTATGGCGTGCCTAAAAAAATAGGTATTCCATTTTTAAATTTAAAAAAATATATATTTTGTGCTACACCACAAATACATTTTTAAAAAAACATAATCGACGAATTGACAACCTCTGCTTTGGAGTTTTGGCGGGAACGAGTTAACAACATGTCGTGCTGCAGTTTTATTTTCATGAAACTTAGTTGTACCCGAGTTGAATTGTATAATTCTGGTGGAATGTTATTCAATTTAGTTCTGTGAAAGTACACAAGTGTAGTGAAAGTAAAAATCAGTGTCAAACATGAAGTTTTCTCGTTGCCTCCAAATCCCCTATTAAGGTTATGGTAAACTTGCCATCGCTTTACCATAGCCCCTGACTTGACGGACTATGACGACTTAGACTGTATTGAAACACTTTAGGCCCAATTTATGAAAAATCGGGTCATAATTTGATGCAAAATATAACTTGACACTGGCTAAATGCACGAGCCGTGCGAAGCCATAATTAATAGAAAAAAAAACCTCTGCCTTTTAGGGTTCCGTATCGAAAGGGTAAAGACGGGACCCTAACACTCCATTGCCTGTCTGTCTGTCACCAGGCTGTATCTCATGAACTGTGATAGCTAGACAGTTGAAATTTTCACCGATGATGGATTTCTGTTGCCGCTATAACAATAAATACTAAAAACAAAATGGTACGGAATACTACGTGCACGTATTGGCCGGTTTTTTTGAAGTCGGTTAAAAACGACAAGCGACGAGATTTTCATCGTCTTATATCAGTTAGGTAACTTAGGTCAATTGCCTGATTTATTGGTGGTTCTGGAGAAGATTATTATAATGAAATAACGTGTCTATCTTGAGATTCGGAACGACAATTTATTCAAAAGTAAAAACGCATAGACAACGAACAGTACATAAGTTTCTCACAAGAAAGCGATTCTAGTATCTATATTTTGTTATTTACAACAATTATATCTACCTTTTTAATCATTAGGTATACGTTATACTACATTACTTTATTTATTTCCAATCCAATAATAGGATTCTAACCACATTTTAATCAAGCATACGGTTGTTGATAATCAAAATACAATAATCGAATAAATACTATTTACAAATAGCAATTACAAATAGTTCGTTGATAAATATTAAAGTTTCCGGGCTTGTAACACTTTGGCATAGTAAACGGTCTGCCATTTTATTTTTTACTTTCATTTCAATGTAAAAAGAGCTTTACAAAACAACAAATGTCATGTAACAAAATCTCGCAAAAAGTCAGGTTTTTTTGTTAAATGACAAATAAAGAATAATTTTCTTAAAATATATTTTTAACATCACGTAAAAGTAGGTAAAGTAGGCTATTTAGTCTTAAAAAAAACATCGAATAAATAATAAGTGCACAAAATTAAATACACATTAATAAATTCTAGTTACAATTCTACATCAAATAATAAATAAACGATAATAGTCAATAGTAATCAGTCAGTGAATAAAAAATATTAATTACATCAAATGATAATAATCAATAATAGTCAGTTTTAATCAGTCAGCCAGTAATTTAAACATGAAAGAAGGGTACGTTCCTGCTGATCAAACTTTCTGGTCAAATTAGTTTGTCCAGACGGAATAAATTTCCTCGTAGTTCAACTACTCAACTAAGTGGTTAACAACAGGCGATCGAAACAAAAAAAGACGATCGAAATGAAAACAAAAGGCGATCAAAACGGAAATAAAAGACGATCGAAAAAAACACAAAAGACAATCGAAAAAATCTAAAGACGATTGAAATTGAAATAAAAGACGATCGAAAATAAACATCTGTCAAAATATGTCACTCTTGATTTTGAAGTGCGGTATCGTGTATTTGGTTTTAGACCACAAAAATTAAAATATCAAGATTAATGCAACTGCCATGCCAGTCTCCATCCATACTCATAAATTATCTTCTGTTTTATGGTTCACCCTAAAACAAGCTTTCACCTTTGACTATTCCTGCGTCTTGATACTTGAAATCGGTCGAGCACTCTGGACCTAAGGGAGAACTGTATAAGTTCTCCCTTAGGTCCAGAGTGCTCGACCCACTTTCCCATTTTAGAAAATTTATTTGCAATTGTTCTTTATATCAAAGTTTATTGTAATTCGTCGCTAATGCAACCTTTAGTTATCGGAACTAATGACTCTTTGCACTTAATTCTGCCCCCTTCAGTCGAGAACAAACCGAATTAATGGTGTAACTTTCTCCTTTTTGGCTTTGTTTCGACAACTCCCTTCTTAACGGTAAGGACAGAACATCCTGTCGCAAAAACAGTATGGATATCTTATATCTTTAAATCAGCAATTCTTGTATATATATATATATATATATATATAATTGGAATCTCGGAATCGGCTCCAACGATTTTCATGAAATTTGGTATATAGGGGGTTTCGGGGGCGATAAATCGATCTAGCTAGGAATCATTTTTAGAAAATGTCATTTTATTCGTGTTTTATCGAAACTTACTTTTTTTTATCTGAAAAATATGACTCTTCCTGACATCTATTGGCGAACTACTAATACTATTTTTTGTGAGCAATAAAGTTATTCCAGCAGATGGCGTTGTTAAGTAACACGAAGTCAATGAGTGTTTGCTTTGAGGTTAGACTAAGTAAAAAACAAAAATACCGAGTCATCCAGGTACTAGGTATTTATTTCCCGAATAAGTTACAACTGCATTAGGAAATTAATTTGTAGGTTTACGCTAAACCTTAGTCATAAGTATAATGATATGTTTATAAATAATTAATCTAATCAATAAACACAAAAAAAAATAATTTCAAAAATTACGCCCGAGAAAAAAATTCAAAAAATTCAAATAAGTTGAAAACTAAAAAAGAAATATTAGAACTGAAAATAAAAAAACAAGTGCAGGACTCGAACCTACTATTGAATAACTTATACGGTGGCAATAATTACGTGATCGATATACAAGCAAAACGAATAATAAATTAAAAAGCATAAAACATAAAGACTTGAATAGTCGGGACCCATTATTGTGACGATTTAAGCCGGTCTATATATTATATCAAAAACACAACCCTCCTTATGCCATAGTCGGGTAATAAAAGGTACATAGTCTTGCCTGCCTATGAGCCATAGTATTTAATGTAATGATTAAATAAATAAATAAATATAAATAAATATTGCAGGACATTCCACACATCGCCATCTAGCCATCGCCATCTAAATAGACTTGTGTTATGGGTGCTAGACAACGGAATACCACTTATATACTTTTCGTTTGTAAATATATACTTAAAATACATAGAAACAACCAGACCACTGACAAATATCTAAACATAAATACTTGTCTGACGCGGGAATCGAACCCGCAGCCCTGTGTTTGGCAGTCCGGCATGGTGACCATTGTGCCAACTGGGTCGTCGGATTATTGCGACGATTTAAGCCGGTCTATATGTTATATCAAAAACATAACCCTCATTTTGCCGTAGTCGGTAATAAAAGGTACATAGTCTTGCCTGACTATGAGCCAATCTAATGTTATGATTAATATTAAAATACGAATTTAACAATTATGTAAAGTAAAAAAGTAAAAAAAATAACTTTTCTAAAGTCGCAACGCAAACTCAGAAGTTAATTAAAAGTCAGAGCCCTCTAGTTTCATTTCAACGGAGACTTGTGGTTAACCACTGTAACTACTCAGTTTTTTTTTTCACTTCATCCAGTCACTTGACGGTAAATTAAATTAAAACAAGAGTTTTACGCTTTAGTTTTCTATGAAAGAAAACGTTTTAATCAAGTGTTGTGTATTTAGTTTTATATTTTACATTGTGTAAATAACTAGCGCGGTTGGCTGCAGTTTGTTTGGGTGGTTTTGTTTGCGTGGTTTTCTTTTTCGGGTCGCAACTGTTAATAGAGAGATAAAACTCAGTTTTATAGTATACTAGCGCGGTTTCACCCGCGTAAGTCCCGATCCCATGGGAATATCGAGATAAAAAGTAGCCTATGTGTTAATCCAGGTCTCCAGCTATCTACGTACCGAGTTCCATCGCAATCGGTCTAGTAGTTTTTGCGTGAAGGAGTAACAAACATATACACACACACACAAACTTTCACATTTATAATATTAGTAGGACTAGCTGTCCGGCAAACGTTGTTCTGCCATATTGAAAAAAAACTAAAGGAAACAAAATAAAAAATGATGTTGTTCGATTCTCAGACCTAAGGAATATACACAAAAAAAATCATACAAATCGGTTCAGCCGTTTAGATGAACATAAGTAACTAACACCGCGACACGAAAATTTTATATTTAAAGGGATGTAAGTATAACTGAAATTTAACAAATTACAGTAGAATCCACATAATAAAGTTTAGTTAAGTTGATTAATTAATTTTTGTTAAATAATCAATTTTTTTTCACTTATTTACCTAAAAACAGGAAAAAAATAGGTACCTTAATACATAAGTATAGGTTACAGAGGCGTATTTATCATACATGATATTGGGGTAAAAATCCCACGGTGGCAGGTTACGCCCCAGGATACAACATTAATTTACCCAAGATACAGGATACAACATGAAACGAATGCATACAATGAATTATATGAACGAAATTACATTGGAATCGAAAATAGAATCAAACGATACAATTTGAATAGCTTTTATTTACCTAAAAACAGTAGAAAAATAGGTACCTTAATACATAAGTATAGAATACAGAGGCGTATTTATTATACATGATATTGGGGTAAAATCCCACGGTGGCAGACTACGCCCCAGGATAGATACCTAACAAAATGAAACGAATGCATACAATGAATTGTTTATTATATGAACGAAATTACATTGGAATCGAAAATAGAATCAAACGATACAATTTGAATAGCTTTTATTTACCTAAAAACAGTTGAAAAATAGGTACCTTAATACATAAGTATAGATTACAGAGGCGTATTTATCATACATGATATTGGGGTAAAATCCCACGGTGGCAGGCTACGCCCCAGGATTGATACCTAACAAAATGAAACGAATGCATACAATGAATTGTTTATTATATGAACGAAATTACATTGGAATCGAAAATAGAATCAAACGATACAATTTGAATAAATAATTTGAATAGGTAATTATTATTTTGTGTCAGAATTAAATTTTCATCACAATGTTTGGTATTTGTTTGATTAATTTGATATTAAGTGAGAGAAAGAGTAGAGCTGTGTTCGCCTGATAGTTGATAACTCGACTTTCATCCTAAAGGGCGTGGATTCGAATTCCAACACCAATGAATATTTGTTTAAAAATGTAATGTTTTACACTATATAACGCTGAAGGTGAAAAATATTATGATGAAACTCGCGGCTAAGTAGGGTCCAGACGTATTCTTTTCTCTGAACACGGTCGACTAAGCTGAGAGGCTAGTACAAGTGCTAAGCAAGCCTACAGGTAATGTAGTGCCTGGGACACGTATAATTGTATAAATAATAGAATATGTAAATAATATGGATTAAAGTTGTTGACGCTATATAAATCATATAAATTAGATGTAAATGATTAAATTTTATAATTATTAAAGGCACGTATATCAGTTAAAATATTTGAAAGAAATCAGATTCACGTCTTCTGTTCTACTAGATCGTTAATTATAATGTTTTTTCAAGCAACTTCGTGCTTCGAAAAGCACGTTAAGCCGTTGGTCCGTTGTTTTATCTCTGATAGCAATCGAACGATGAAAATTCGACCTTTTTTTGAATATTTTGGGATTATGTTTACCCGAATATCAGGGTGTATGCCTGCAGTCCCCATTCTCAATTTATGCCTGTTTTCCCCATTCAAGGTGTACCAAAAATCTGAAAATCCGTACTTAGGTACCTCAATTTTTCGAATATGATAAATTCGAATTTTCATAAGTCGTAGAGTGATAGTTGTCCGTTAAAGTGCACAGACGTAGCACCCAAATATCGATCAAGAATAACAACGAAATAATAAAAATAAAATGAAAAAGACTCGAAAGAAGCCAGAAAGTTTTTAGCTCCAAAGAAAGAAAGAAACAAATTTATTTGTAACCATAAGTAACTTAACATAAAAGAAATAAAAATGTATTACCCATAGTGTGAGAGAGAATACGACTCAGCCTATATCCTTCAGTCGTATTTTTAAATATAATAGATGATTAGTAAAACCTAATAATCCCCTTATTCCAAAACGAGGTTTAATATTTAGGAATAAGGAGGACTAAATCTAAAAAAAAATATGAATGATCAACATAATAATTATCATCGACATAAATGTAATAATTATTTATAAGAAGCCATTTCACTTCAAGAAGATAGGTACTAAAAACCTTTATATAAAATTCGTATTGACAAAACTGCAATTTCAACGTCAACAACATTCTACAGACAAAAACAATAAATCAAAGTGATCGTACAAAAACAATGCATTACTCAACATCGATTGCCCTCAATACCACTTGTTTCAGAGACTGAAATATAAGGAAATCTAGCTTTTACAAAATAAAAGATTCCTATCCATTCTAGTATTTCTTTTTAGCCTTTGAAAGTCAGCAGTTTTGAAAAAGTCTACTTTGAAAGCTCTGTAGAGACATTGTGCAGATTCTTTATGGATTTTGTTACAAGGAAATGCTATAATAATGTTATTTGAAAACGAAGAATAAAAAAGGTCTTGTTATTTTCTTTTATATTTCGACGAACTTTGAACCTAGAAGATTGCAGGTTCGATTTCCATCTCAAACGAATATTTATAAACTCTTTATTGTACCACATTAAACCTTAATTCTAACAAAAACTCCTGTTACAAAAACAATATTAAATCTAACAATATAGCACAATGGGCGGCCTTATCGCTAAAAGCGATATCTTCCAGGCAACCTTTGGATGGACAAGAATTAAAGAAGGGAATGGGTGGGTTGTACATAACGTGATGGAATATAAGGAGGAGAATAAAATAAATAACAGAAGCTAGTCTTGTATAAGAACTTGATTTGAGAAGTCTTCATAGTACAAAGTTAATACTAATATCATCTATAGAAATGCAAGATCAAGTTTGGGAGGGCTCGATTTCCGTCAGTGATCTAAACTTGGCTTAGCTTATCTGCTCCATAAGCGATCAGTTAGTTTGTCGTTGAGCAAGTTTATCGCACCACTTGGTCGGTGTGGCCTTAAGCTAACTGTACATCGGACATAAGTATTTGAAAATTATAATTATGTATTTTATTTGTTACTTTCTTGACTAATTAGGGTTGCCCAGTCTGAGAGTTGGGGAGTCTTCGCATGCCATTTTTATGTGTTTTTAGACATTGTTACGGCAGGCCATGGTATCCATAATTTTCCTAGTATCCAATCCACTACCATCCCATCACAGTAGTTCAAGTAGTTTTCTACTGTATTTTGTCTGTGACGATGGAACTAGGAGGGCTTATTAACACACTGAAAGTATACTGTTGACTGAATATTTATTGAGTAAAAGCAGGGGTTTTTATACTAATTAAACTAGGCACATACTACGTCACATGACCTTCTAATACAGTATTAATTCCTGTGTAACCTTGGCCTTGGCACATCTTCATATCAGTGCAGATGCGACGCAATATCAAATTACTATGTTTACAATATAGTTTTGTCTATAACTTTTAAAACTGATTTCGCTTGCTTGCACTACACTACATATCAATAGTTTTTTTCAAACCGGAGGTTGTCTTTGACTGCATTTTATAGTGCAGATAATAGCCGGTTTGGTTTCCACATAGTTCTTTGCTTTAATATCAACTTATAAGAGCCTCTATGTGTTGGCTTCGGGTCTACACACGTCTTCCGAAGTTACGGGGTTCTATAGCCCCATGTTATGGAACACATTAAGGTGAAAGGGTACCGGCGCTCTCTCCATACAAACGTAGTCGACTGTTTCCTCCCTAGACATAGGGCCATGGTCATGGTAGTTATAAGTTTTATGCAACAAAAATATTTGCTCTAGTGTCATTATCCAGGGAGGAAACAGTCGACTACGTTTGTATGGAGAGATAGCCCGGTACACTTTCCTCTTAAGTATTTATTATTAAGTACCTATGCAAAGAAATCGCGGAAAGTTTAGAAGAATTTTCAGGGGTCGTTAATCGCATTAATTGATAAAAATAATTACCTTTCTAAATTACGATTATATTATACAAAAACTCGTAATGGTCTAGTAAAAATGAAATACACCTAATTAATTTCTTCTTGCTGACATAGGAAGCACTTTGGTTACCAAAATAAAGTGGTATTGCGAAGGTCTTCTTTGAATTTGAATAACTTCAATTAACTCTCGGTGCCTTAACAACTTTATTTGCGATTGAGTGAACGGAAAGTGCTTCTGACACTTAACGGTGTCACAGAATCGCTAAATTAACAAGAGGTTTTGTGGAATTGCGACAAGCAAATATAGGCATTAAGTCGTCGGAGTACCGACACTGATTTACATTTTTATGTTTAAAATATTACAGGATTTCACGCGTAATTTCGTAGTATTCAGGTCAATGAGGAGTTACGTATTCAATCATGTGGATTCGGGGCAGATAGGCTCATTTCGAAAACACCTGAATTATGAATACGTCTCAGCAGGTACCTACTTCAATTGTATATAGTTGTTTTAAGTAGCCTTTTTATTTTTATTAACCTACTAGGTGTCGTAACAAACGTTGCTTTTCTATTTAAAAAAAATGTAAAAATAAAGGAAAAAAATATAATATTGTTCGAATTGCAGACCAAAAAATCGGCAATTACGCGACACGAAAATTTTATATATGTAAGTTGTTTGTTTGCGTTGAATAGGCCCCGAAACTACTAGACCGATTTTGATGAAACTTGGTATGAGGATACACTGATTCAATAAGAGTAACATAAGCTACTTTATATCCCGATATTTACACGGGATCGGAACTTACTTATATTGATTTACGAAATATACATACTTATACTTATTATGATCATTATACCTATATAATCATTTTTAGAATTACCAGCTTATGATAAGTAACGTCTTCTACATTTTTTTAACTCGGAAAAGTTAGGAAGGTTTTTTTCCACTGCCGTTTTTTCTATCAACACGTGACCCTCGTCGGGTTCATTTGGATGTCTTTAATAGATAATTAGAAAATGAAAAAAAAACCTAAATATATGGTCATGGCAGTTATAAGTTTTATGCAACAAAAATATTTGCTCTAGTGTCATTATCCAGGGAGAAAACAGTCGACTACGTTTGTATGGAGACCCCGGTACCCTTTCACCTTAATGGTGTCCTTTAGTGCAACCTTTTAGGTTTTTTGGAACGAATTTTCTTACCTAAAGGCTCGTGACTCAAAGATATCCAAATGAAACCGACGAGGGTCGCGAGTATAGATAGAAAAAACGGCAGTGGAAAAAAAACTTTCCTTTCCTCTTAAAACATTTTCAAAAGTAAATCACCCGAACTGTTCTATATGAAACATACAGTACGCCAGCAATCAAAATCGTGAAGCACCATGTCAACATAATTTAATCCGGACTAATAAATTTCCCTTGTAGAATTTTCCGTTTCAGTTATTCAAGGTGATGAAATATGAGTGTTCCCAAGCGCATAGCTTGTGCAGTGGCCAGCGCATAAATAATTAACACAAGATATCGTGTTGGAGGTCTAACCGCTTTGTGGCGCACTTGCAATGTTCTTTCATGTATTTTCCTTTGTGAAATTGATGTTTGAGAAGTAATCTGGTTTTTTAATGTTGAAACTGCTTAAGGGGTTCTGGCGAACATATCTTTATTTCTACGATTTGGTATTTAAAAAAATAGATATTAGGATCTTATTCATACTAGCTTTTGCCCGTGACCTCTAAGTTTCATGTCTCTACGATCAGCGGTTTAGACTGTGCGTTGCTCCGTCAGTCAGTCAGTCAGGACAAAGCATTTTATATGTATAGAAGACTAGCTTTCATCCGCGAATTTGTCCGTGTAGGTGTTCAATTTTCTAAAACATGTTCTTAAAAAAATGCAGAATTCTGTGTCATAATAAGTATCTGTCCAATAGCTTAAGTTGTGCTTTGAAATATCAGTCAATCAGGATTTAGAATTTTATATATATCGATTGGAACCATCATGCTAAGGAGAAATGGACATTATAGATAATGGTTAACTTGAAAAAATGCAATACATATCGTTGCCACACCAGAATTAATCAAAAAGCAAGCGAATTTTCGATTGATATCGTCGGCCATATTCGTCCGAAGCTATTTATCAATTTTGATTAGTTACGTAGAAATGCAAATGACATAGGCGGGAAATTGGCCAAAATCAAATTGCAACCGAGCTGTCCAACAGAATCGGCTATACTGCTAAATCATTGTATCCATAACTCGGTTAGATATGATACGTATCATTCCACGTCACTTTCGTTTTATAAGCTCTTCTCGAATGTTTTAGGGTGCTATTCACCAATCAGTGTCAAAGCGCTGGTTGCGCGTTGATTGTTGACTTTTGTGATACATTTTTAAATTGTTACTAGCGACCCAATCTGGCTTCGCACAGGTACCAGATCATAAACGCCTATCGCAAAAACGACGGGGTGTTATAAGTTTGACGTGTATGTGTATGTGTGTGGCATCGTAGCTCCCGAACGGATGAACCGATTTTAATTTAGTTGTTTTTTTTCTGTGAAAGCTCAGCCAATTTACATAAAATCTTCCTCATTAATCATTCCTATCATTGGTAAACACCAAATGAAAATCTGTTTAGTAATTTTTTAGTTCATCGGGTTACAATCAGTATTGATAAAAGTCAAAATTCTTTATTTATTTGGAATCATATAGTTTGCATGAAATCACATTGATGTGTGCCTTCGGAATGCCAATGAGAAGAAGGCACAAGAAACTTGTGGGGTTTTTTTGTGATCATGCTCACAAAGGTCAAGATAACAAATATTTTTGAAGATATATTTGAAATCCATGGGTACTTATCATTAAGGTATGACGAAGTATCATAGTACGCCGCCGCCGCACAATTATAAAAAGATCTACTATTATCGAAATTCCTAGGTACCAAAACTGTGAAACGTTTCACATTTCTAGGTTCTAACTCTTGATAAGTACCTAAGAAATGCGTCATTACTTAAAATAAGTTGCCTCAAATCATCTATAACTTAATCCCTTTATCTTGTCTATCAAAGCACCAGCGAAGCCAGCACCATCTCAAATTACTTTCCTTGTCTTTCCCTAATGAATGAAGTTTATGTTAACTTCTTACGTCGATAACAAAGCTTTGGTTCATCGAGTAATTTTCCAGGGTACTGCAAAATAAGTGTTGACAAATTGTTTTAAAGTTACCTTTTTTAATAATATAGTAGAGTTCCCCTGTTGACGCTTGTTCGCTATAACTTTTATCAGTATTGGCAAAGTTTTATCGGCAATTTTTTGTTGTTACTTTTATTCTATATAGATTTTAACGTTTACGGATTTATTCGTTTTACGTCAAACAAGTTCTTGCACTCAAAATTTTCCTACAGTAGCGGGTAAAATAAAAATATACCGTTAAAACAGGTGGCCTCGTCTGCTTAAATTTGCTTTGAAACCATGAAATTTAAACTTTGCATTTTAAATAAACAAATAATTTATATCGTTATTTAGGAGATGGATTATTGTTTATAATTGTGTGTGACCAATTAGTTAGTAATTTAAATTTAACACTTAAAATAAGCACAGTCAGCTATTTCGAACTTGCGACACTTAAAAAACTAAACCAGGTAGGTAGGTATAAAAACCATGCAAAATTGTTGAATGTTGTAGATAATTACGCAAAACTTAAAAGTCATTAAGAATTTAAGACCTGGCTTATATAAAAGATTGTAAGTAAATTTCGAGATTACGAACTTCCCCAATCCATTACTTCGCCCAACAATAAAAAAATCTTTGAGCATTATTTCTAAGTTGATCTTAATTTCTGTTGGAAAGCTCTCGACTCTCGAGTGGGTCTGCCTATCGGGAACGAACGGATTTTTTTGCACAAATCTGTTAGCGTTTCTCTTTGAACTTTAACAATGAAACTGTGATCTCTTTAGACAGTTTTATGTGGGTATTATACCTATTGTAAAATGGACCTATTTTCTTCGTATCTTGAGAGAGAAATTTCAAGGAGTATTTTGAGAATTGTGGCTTCAGTATGCAACATTTTGTGACTCTTAAATTGTTTTACGATTATTCGATCAAATTGAATTCGAACTTGTTTATAGCTGTAATAAATATCTAAGCTTTGGAAAAGTAACAAATTTTGCAAACAAAACAAAATCTAATAATAACACAATGAAACAATAAATAAATATTAACGAAAACTTGTTTGTAACAAACCTTATGAAATACAATTAGAGCAAACATCGCGCGAGAATAGATCACATTCATTCTAATTTGACTATTCCCAACGCTGGTGTTACGTTTCGGTGCAACTGCAATATCCAGGGCACATTTACTCGTTATTTATTACTGTTTATTACAGGCCGGCACTTACACCGTAATGTAGCAAATTATGTGCATATGGTAATTTGGGAACGAGTCCCGGACGCCAAGCCGCGCTGCATGCAAGCTGGTGGCGCTGACTGTGGGACAGCTGGTTATTACATTGTTTTCTACGCTGTTTGTCTTCAATTGCTAGTTCGAAATTGTTTTGTTTATGTTGATATTCTATTTTGGATTAAAAGTGACGTAAAATGAAAAAGTAATTTATAGTTAAAAAGACAAATAGGTACTTTTTATATCAAATCTTCAATGACATTCTGTTTTTCCATTAAAAAATCGCAAAGTCGTTTGTTTTCTTATCGTTTCTTCATGTTTTTACCATAAACGGTACAAAGCCCGGTACTCGCCTGTCCTATTCACAAAGGGCTTTGCTTTCAATGCTAATATTGTCGTGTATTTTCCATAACTTATTATATTATTCGGGATAAGCGAATTTTAAAACGATGTTTTGCAAGTTGCCGAAGCGAAGCACTCTAACTTAGTCACTTCAAATTGTACGCGTCATGCCGCCTCCAAAATATATTGAAAGTTCAGAAAATAAGGTTTGTAAGCTAGGTATTTTAATAGATTGCTTTTTGTTAGACTGCGCAGCAAAATATTTTGGACAATGTATATTGTCTAATGGTTCAATTTAGTGTATCTTTTGTAATCAAATACGGAAAGAAAATAGCAAAAACTGTTGGATCTATTACGTTTTCATAAAAACTAGTTGCATTGCAAGAGCACGTTGTCGAAATAATACTATGATGGCAAACTACTGAAAAATCACTAATTGTTCTAGATTTATTTATTTAAGTCAGTAAAAAAATTACAAACTATTGCTATTAGTACACATTGTACCCATATTACCTAATATCTAGATTTTATTCTTAATTGATATCCTAAAGCAACTGTTTACTTATATTATCCATCCACAGCCATCAAGCTGTAAGTATTCGTTACCTAGATAATAAAATAAATGAAATAAAAATTTTGCTCTTTATTTAATTTTAACATTTAAACCAAATTTAGTTTAGTTAATTTGTAAGGAGAGGCTTGCATGTCAGCTTGAACAAATTCAGCTGAATATATAAATCCCAAAAATGCATTAATTAAACGGCATGCATGTTTAAATACATTTAATGGTTAATCTAAAATTAAATATTGTTTTTTATAACCACAAGGTTGATAACATTTAAGGACGCATTTTCGATTTGACGCGCTCGAAGTATCTAGACTGACTTTTCATTCAAAATGGTCGCTCCATTCAAACTGACACAAAGACAAATAAAGTCAACCTTATGGTTATGACAATAAGCTTTACATGAATTAGCAAAACATGGTGGAAGACTATTGATCTATTTTTCTAGTTTATGGAGTAATTGTGAATATTTTTGTCATATCTTTTTTATACGAATTAATATTTATATTTTATCGTAGTATATTTTTTATAATTTGAAATCTTCTAGATCTTTGTACCGAAAGTCGGCCTATTTTAATAGTTTTTGCGGAAAGAAGCTACGGAAAACTATTAT
This sequence comes from Idaea straminata, assembly GCA_951213275.1. NCBI lineage: Eukaryota > Metazoa > Arthropoda > Insecta > Lepidoptera > Geometridae > Idaea > Idaea straminata. Next base: position 5,841,667 of record OX577862.1, read on the forward strand.
TTTTTTGTATTATACGTATATTATTTTAAAAATATTTTTTACACTCTACAGAAAAGTGTTGTCTGATTCGTTTGGTATCTTTAAAACATGTCAAACTTTGACGGATAAACTGGAAAATTAACCGGAACTAATTTTTAACTAATTTTACAAATTTTTTTGTGCATGTCAAACTTAATTAAGTTGTAAGAAGGTAAGTAAAACATGTATATTAAAATAATGATATTTTACATAAATCCGATGTAATTAAACTTAAACACTCAACAAGGCAGTAAACTGGTGCTGCAATGTATCACGTAATTCCATGTCACGTTACGTCACGTCAAATCTGATAACCGTGACGTTTGCGTGACGGCCGTCAATATCGTGACGGAGTATGATTTAGTCATGATTTAGTGTGTTTATTGTTTTATAATGTTTATTGTATCATTTCTGTTTCCGAAATTAGGTACCAAGCGCACATAGTTTGGAACTAAAACCAGAACAGCAATTTACGGTGTACAACACAGAAAAAAACCGGTTTCTTGAAGCAAGAAATAATCCTCTCCAAAAACACGCTAAAGAATAATTTCGTCGTTTTAGTAAATGTTCTTGAAATTAAAAATTAATTAATTAAATTAATAAAGATGTCGTTGCCACTAGAATTTTTATAAAATGGTTTCTGTAAAATTCTTCCACTTCCGGTAGAAAATGTACTGTACTTCCGGTAGCATATTACTAAGACTGCACCCTCCATGCGCTAATATTGTAGGTATATTTATTGACTTATGTGTAAATAAACATAAGCACTTCTTCTTCTTCTTCTTCTCGTATAGTGATGTGGCTCACCTATTGTTAGAGTTTTCATATCGCCCTAAGGCCACTAACTTGACGTAACGACTGCTACCAGAGGTAGCAACCGAGACCAACGGCTTAACGTGCCTTTCGAAGCACGGAGGGGCTCACAAAAACACATTTTTGCCACACTACTAATCGGCCACCCATCGAAGTAATGACCGCGCCAGGCGTCGCTTAACCCGCACGACCGTAAACGATGAGCGAGCATCGCTTATCTGTGAGCCTCCTTATAAACATAAGCTCTAAATTTTCTCAACAACAACAAGACTCAAAAAGTCCTAGAACAATCGTTGTGCACAGAAATAGCGCTCAATCGCTTTCTAACAAATTTATCAATAACCTTCGATAGTTAATTTAATTTAGACGTTAATAATAACGGACCACATTTTCCAAACAAGCTAAAAAGCTCTATTAAAGCTATCAAAATAACGTTCATTGTACGTTAATACCGCATTTATTCCATTAAAAATAATACACACCGAGGCGTCGAGCGTCGATTACCTAATTTTCGAGTAAAAATGGATTTTTCTCGGTTCGCTATCTAATGACGGTAAAAGCTAAAGCAGAGCAGACATTTTATCGACCGATAGTAAACTTTGCGAAAATAAGTATATGATATTTTAATAACATACATACTTATTAAAATATCATATACTTTTCTATTAAATTGACGATCTGCCTATAATAATAAGTACCTGGGTGACCAAGCTATGCTCGGTTATTTTTCATTGTTTTTTGTTTAATTTTGTTACCTCGCCCCCGAAATTAAATTATTATTATTATATATAATAAATTTCATGACAATCATTGGAGCCGTTTCCGAGATCCTGATTATATACATATACCTATACAAGAATTGCTCGTGTAAATAATTACAGACTCATATAAAATAGATAGGTACCTTACAGACTAACATACATATAGATAATATTGAAAATTTGTAAAAAAAAAAATAAAAAAAAACTTAAAATATTAAAAACGTAAAAATCAAATAAAAATGAACATAATTTAAAAACTAACTTTTGTTTTTAATATTTAAAAACTTTAAATATTGTAAAACACTTCACACAGCCGCGCCATCTAGCCCCAAGCTAAGCAACTAGGGTTGTGTTATGATGGCCAGACAACAGTATTAGTACATTACGATATAAGTGTGGTAAATTGATCTTTGCATAGAGGCGATTTATGACGCGCGAGCGGTAGCGAGCGTGTTATAGAAGCCAAGATGCAAATATCAATTCCACACGTATATAGTACGACGTTTTTTATCACAGTTGCGAATAAAAGAAAAGACTTGAAAAGAAAACAAAATAATAATTAACAAAATATTTGTGATAACTCTATGTTTACATTTTTTAAGGCAATATTTTTTTGTTAATTATGCTCTGGAAAGGCCAAGCTAAAGACTTTTAACCTATACATCCTCGTGTGACATACGTTATTTTTTAGGGTTTTTCTATTTGTTTTTGCGTCGGGGGTTAAGAACAAAATACAATGGTACGGAAAAACAATATATTTAGGTAAAGAAAAAACAAAAAATAAACAACTCAATTTTTAATAGTTTTCTAAGTCATTATCACGTAAAATTTTCGTTCGTAAACCGACTTTAGAGACAACCATTTTTGCTAGCTAAAAAACTCTTTGGTACCTACCTTTTCGGGATAACTTTACAGCACTAGTTAACAAATCTAAAACGCACACGTGCATAATATGTTGGATTATGAGCCTAAAAGCCGTTGAATAAGATCCACTTTATGAGCAACTGTGATAAAAAATACTTTTATACTTTTCTTTTGTAAATATATGCTACATAAATATACAGAAACTAGCTGCGCCCCGCGGTTTCACCGGCGTAAGTCCCGATCCCGTGGGAATATCGGGATAAAAAGTAGCCTATGTATTAATCCAGGTCTCCAGCTATCTACATACCGAGTTTCATCGCCATCGGTCCAGTAGTTTTTGCGTGAAGGAGTAACAAACACACACGCACACACAAACTTTCACATTTATAATATTAGTAGGATAAATATCAAACAAATATCTGTATATTTTTTTTGTTTGAGACGGGAATTGAACCCACAGCCTTCTCCGTCGCAGACAAAGTGTAAACGAGCTATCGATCGATAGAAAATCTGCCGTCTGCAGAACAAACAGAGTGAAAGCAAACGGCCCGACGACTTTATTACACCTTTTTAGACGAAATGGTGATAATTCCACAGCAAAGTGGTTTCCTTCGAGTCTTGCTAAAGTAGATGTCGTTACGTAAATGTACTAATACAAGAATTTATTCTTAGTTATTTACGTCACTTTAAAGTTTAAGTGGTGCTTTCTTTTGCAATAATATAGATACAATTAGTTAATTAAAGATATAGATACAATTAGTTAAATTGAGTATGGTCTTTGGGTTGAAGTGGGTGTGGGAGTGTCGCTTTTAGGGAACTTCAATAACGTGTTCCGCCCATAGCTAAGTTTAGGTTTACATTTTTTAGATGTCGTTACGTAAATGTACTAATACGAGAATTTATTCTTAGTTATTTACGTCACTTTAAAGTTTAAGTGATGCTTTCTTTTGCAATAATATAGATACTTACAATTAGTTAATTAAATATTCGTGTCGGTTAATTGATTATGCTCTTTAAATCAAAGCGGGTGTGGGAAAGTCGTTTTAGGGAACTTCAATAGCGTGTTCCGCCCACAGCTAAGCTTAGGTTTTAAGATTATACCATCTTCGAAAAAATGTCCTGACTCAATTAATTTAGAATCGGATAAATTAGGAACTAAATAATGAACAAAACCAATGAATTTTATATAATACATTTTCCTCAAATATTTTAATAAACATATTAGTATCCAGCGCAGTGCGATCACGTCCGCATTATTGCAGTTCAGCATCCTTCGGTGGAATATTGCAGCTTGCTACTTGTGACACCGTGCACCCGCTATAGTCTAAGATCCCTTTAAGAACGACCTCCACCGAGCTGCTTAATGGATGAAAAGTATTTTATATCAAACTAGCTGCGCTTCGCGGTTCACCCGCGTAAGTCCCGATCCCGTGGGATAAATGGTCTATCCAATACAAAATACCTTTCTCGATAAATGGACTATCCAATACAAAATATTTTTTCAATTCGAACCAGTAGTTCCTGAGATTAGCACGTTCAAACAAACAAATTCTTCAGCTTTATATTATATTAGTTTATATTAAATATTTCAATAAATATATTACTAATGTTTGCACTAAAAATGCAGTTCAGAATATGATAATTAACAATTAATTTTTTATTTTTAAACATATCACTGGTTGAATTAATAGAAAAATTCCATACCAATCGAAAGTAAGTAAGTTATAGAATATGCAAACGGTAGGTTGACTATTTTTTTCCTGTCACAACTCTTGGGTAGGCGGGTAAATTGCACTGGTCTGGTTAATGAATTAAAGTTAAGTTAAAATAAAGAGATTGAATATTGAAGAGAAATATTTAAGAGAATATGTCTCTTAACCAAACCAGTGGAATATCTCATTAATAATTCTGGGCTGAAATTTTTCAGTCAACTCATTTGCAATATATTCGTATTTATTTAATTTGATAAGTATAAAATACTTTCCATCCATTCACCAGCTAGGTGAAGGTCGTTCTTAAAGGGATCTTGTACTACTACCAACTTTGCACACGTGTCTCAGATCTTTGGGTCAACTCTGCGAGTACAGCGACGCTGCATCCGAAGACATTTCATTACAAAGTTTTGGAATAACAATGTCCTTTTGAATTGAGTTTGTAAGAAATATAAGAAAACCTGATTTAGTGGGTCATGGTTTGATACACTATATCGCATCTGCATAGGGCAAGCATGGGCCGAGGATAAAAATTATGTCCACCCGTTATGTCCTCTGTCAAGGGAGAAAATTATTTTGTCCACCTGCCAAAGCAAGGCAAAAGGGCAAAGGATAAGTATATCCCCATTTGACATTATACGTAGACATCTATTCCGCCTATAGCATTGGGACTTAGGGAAGACAATAGAGTAAAATGAAGTAAAATTAAGTCAAACAAATGACATTGACAAGAATTTGTCATTCTTGTCAATGTCATTTGTTTGACTTAATTTTACTTCATTAGATGTCATAAAAAAACGAATTTATTAAGTTGATTTGCGACGACGACGTTCTATGTACTCTGTGGTTTTCTTATAATGGCAATAATTACGGGGATAAGCTTTTCCCCGAGTTTTGGCGGGAACGATTTAACAACATGTCGTGCTGCAGTTTTATTTTCATGAAACTTAGTTGTAACCCGAGTTGAATTGTATAATTCAGGTGGAATTTTATTCAATTTAATTCTGTGAAAGTACACAAGTATAGTGAAAGTAAAAATCATTGTCAAACATGAAGTTTTCTCGTTGCCTTCAAATCTCCTATTAAGGTTATGGTAAACTTGCCACCGCTTTACTATAGCCCCTGACTTGACGGACTATGACGACTTTGACTTTTTTGAAACACTTTAGGCCCGATTTATGAAAAATCAGGTCATAACTTGATGCAAAATATAACTTGACACTGGCTAAATGCACAAACCGTGCGAAGCCATAATTAATAGCAAAAAAAAAGCGTTTCCCCCGTTTTGTCTACCGTGGATGGTATATTCACCCTTGCGCCCATGCTCGGGGGGTGGACAAAACTGACAGAGGGAAAGCCTATTTTGTCCTTGTCCTGCTAAAGAGATAAAACGTCAAAAGTTTTTTTTTATTTACCAACTAACAGCGCTCCGCGGTTTCTCCCGCGTAACCCCCTAAAAAATATAAGAAGATAAAAAGAAGCCAATGTTATTCCCAATGAATATTCTCATACTAAGTTCCCATCAAAATCGGTCCAGTAGTTGCGGATCGTTACAGACAAAACCAAGATTCCTTTTTAATATTTCCTATTAAAACTTTATAATATTCGTATAGATTATTATAAATGAAAAGAAGACATAAGAGAGGCATGGGATTTTGGTGTACTACTGAAGTTTGGTAGATACTTGATTATATTTGATATTTGATTATATTATATTTATAGGTAAAATTTTTGCGGGTTTGAAATTTTAGGAACCTTTTTACCTACCATTTTTTTACAATACCTATCGAATTTTGGATATTATTAAAACGAATAAAGTAATTCATGAGTTAGATCATATAGGTACCTTTATAGATAGGGAATCAATAATTACTAGCTGCGCTCCGCGGTTTCACCCGCGTAAGTCCCGATCCCGTGGGAATATCAAAATGAAAAGTAGCCTATAGCCTCGATAAATGAACTATCCAACACAAAAAATAATTTTTCAATTCGCACCAGTATATAGTTCCTGAGATTAGCGCGTTCAAACAAACAAACAAACTGTTCAGCTTTATAATATAAAATTTGGACAGATTTGACAAACATTTTTACCGGTTTTGTATAGTACGTAATAGAACACTTAATAATTATACTTTAACTGCGTAACTTACAGCCAAATTTTAATTTTGACCTCGAGTAACACAATAATATACCAATATTTTCAGGAGCGCCGGGCGCGCCGGTATTGTGTTACCCCGTAATGAGGTTAGAGGGGGTGCGAACTATAACCCTGAGGACGTAGACTACAAAAATACTACATATTTAATCGCCCGGTAGATCGATTGTTTTTCACATAATACATAACATATAACACATAGCTGAGCACTCTGAGCAGGAGCCTATTTGGCGACACTGTTACTGTGTTATAAATAACATAGCTTATATCTTATATCTTTAAATGAGCAACGGCTCCAACGATTTTCATGAAATTTGGTACCTATATAGGGGGTTTCGGGGGCGATAAATCGATCTAGCTAGGAATCATTTTTAGAAAATGTCATTTTATTCGTGTTTTATCGAAACTTGCTTTTTTTTTATCTGAAAAATATGACTCTTCCTAACATCTATTGGCGAACTACTCAAACACGAAGTCAATGAGTGTTTGCTTTGAGGTTAGACTAAGTAAAAAAAAAAACCGAGCAAAGCTCGGTCATCCAGGTACTTATTTAATTAAGTTTGTTATTTTTAGTCATGTCAAAAATAAACTGTGTCTAATTTTTAGTTTTGTTGTTGGTCAAATAAAGATATATCTATCTATCTATCTAATACAGAATTTTCGATAAGCTGATAATTTTTGGAACGAAGTTTCTTGTCGAGCGAGGGGACGTAGCCGAGAAAAAATGTTACGCGTTACGAAAACGTGAAACGAGAAACCGTAAGAGAAAGAGAGAATGAAGGAGATCGTGGGTTTGCGATGGGACCTATTCCAGAATAAATCCAGCTCAATCCAGTTTAAGCGTTACGAAATAATTGTGAAACGAAAAACGGTCAGAAAACTGTAACGGTACTATTATTTATTTATTTACTATTTGTACTATTAAAACCAAGGTCTGGATATCCAAAATGCCCTCAACTGTTTTTTCCGACTTACACTTGTTTTTTTTAATTGGTCAACTGCCTGTTCCGACGTTTATTTCTGTATGTATTCGTGTAAGTATGTATTTTTATTTATGAACTTCGCAACTCGTCTTTATTTCTAGAAGTGACCAGGTGTGTCCAATGTCCACTATCATTTATATATTTATTTGTTTTTACTATGGTCAACTAGTTTTTCTTATTATCAATCATTCATCTTACTATGTGTGTATGTATGTTTGTTACGCCTTCACGCTAAAACTACTGGACCTCGGTACGTAGATAGTTGGAGACCTGGATAGGCTACTTTTTATCCCGATATTCCCACGGGATCGGGACTTACGTGGGTGAAACCGCGGGGTGCAGCTAATATACCCATATATTACAGTATTTTTTTTTTCGATATTTCCACAGGATCGGGACTTACGCGGGTGAAACCGCGGGGCACAGCTAGTATCACATAAAAAATCCAGCTCATAATTAGAATTATACCCGTGCCAAAATACAACCTGGAAGCAAATGCTCATTTCATCGGCACTGAATATTATGGAACCAAATTAATTAATACGTTCCGGAACAATTACCGGTCACTGGTTACGATAATTTGTGAACATTACCATTGCATGTGCAAATAGAATACGTTCAAATTTTTATAGTCTAGTAATGGTGTTATAATTATGGCATAATTTCTATTTATCTAAAATCATGCATTTATGGGCATGTATTAATGTATTTCGTTTTCCTTTCGTATATTTTAATTTGGTAATTGTAATTTTGTTTTATTTGCAATATTACTAATGAATGGTAAGTACTTGTATACGGACTGTTTTTTGCAACTAGACTATATTATATTTTTTTGTTATATTTTTTAAATTATAAACTGTTTATCAATACTTTAATATGATGTAGAATAAATAGTAGAAAGTTTTTACTAAAAAACAACAGTTTCACACTTTCATTTTTTAGGTCCAGCTAAAAAATGAGTGTCGCGGGACTCACCGCGTTTGAAACGAAGTCCCTTTACCTTTTTTTTTGTAATTTTTTGTATATAATGTGAGATCAGTTATCGATCTCCTTCATTCTCTTACGGTTTTTCGTTTCACGTTTTCGTAACGTGCAACATTTTTTTCGGCTCGCTAACCCGCGATAAGGAACTTCATTCCAAAAAGTTGTGTCGATAAGAAAGAAACTAAGATGAGATGTAGTATAAGTGTTGCGCAAGCCTACTTTAAACAATACAAATACAAGTACATAACATTCATTATTAAAACATGCCCATAAACGCATGATTTTAGATAAACAGAAATTATGCCCATAATTATAACACCATTACTAGACTATAAAAATTTGAACGTATTCTATTTGCACATGCAATGGTAATGTTCACAAATGATCGTAACCAGTGACCGGTAAATAAGCATTCTGTTAGATATCTGGTCACCATAACACAACCCTAGTCGCTTCATCAACAGATCTTTGCTTCAATGATTGTTAATACTTGAAGCAAATATTAATTCCCAAGGCTATCTCCCCAAATCGTGGTACTTAAATATATATTTTTTTTTTTGGAAAAATTAATCTACTAAAAAGACTTTATAATACCCGCTAAATTATGTGAATTTATTATTACTTAATTAATAATCCATGCACTTCTATTAATTATGGCTTTGCACGGCTTGTGCATTTAGCCAGTGTCAAGTTATATTTTGCATCAAATTATGACCCGATTTTTCATAAATCGGGCCTAAAGTGTTTCAAAACAGTCAAAGTCGTCATAGTCCGTCAAGTCAGTGGCTATAGTAAAGCGGTGGCAAGTTTACCATAACCTTAATAGGAGATTTGGAGGCAACATTGATTTTTACTTTCACTACACTTGTGTACTTTCACAGAACTAAATTGAATAATATTCCACCAGAATTATACAATTCAACTCGGGTTACAACTAAGTGTCATGAAAATAAAACTGCAGCACGACATGTTGTTAACTCGTTCCCGCCAAAACTCCCTTAAATAGATTAATCCCAGAACCAACACAAATTACACAGATCAGATAATAAATGCCTTGAACGAAGTTTCAGTTCTACGAAACGTATGAATGCTACAGAAACTCTACGAAATGCTACGAAGCTACAAAGTTCTACGGCGTGCTACGGCTACGGGTATCACTTTTACTTAATGCTAATATACGCAAAAGCTAGAAGCTAACCAAGTAAAAGTTTATAGTTTGCTTAGATTTAGAAGGAGGTCTACCAGGAATGTATGCAAGCATTAAGAGAAAAGGGTACCGGCGCTCTCTCCATACAAACGTAGTCGACTGTTGTCTCCCTGGATAATGACACTAGAGCAAATATTTTTGTTGCATAAACTTATAACTGCCATGACCATGCCCCAATCTTTTGTTATTTTTTAATTTTTGCTTAATTTCTATGATAATTAGAAAATGAAAACATAGGGACAGTTATAGGTTTTATGGCAAAAATATTCGTGCTAGTGTCATTATCTAGGGAGGAAACAGTCGACTACGTTTGTATGGAGAGAGCACCGGTAACCTTTTACCTTAAGGCACTAAGTTTACATAAGCTCCATATGTAAGTATACAGGGTTATTGGTAATTATACTAGCAAGCGGTTGAGGGCTACTTCTGCACCGTAACAAACAAATTTTATTTACGACTTTTGGAAAACGAAAAAAAAAATAAAAATTTTGAGGTTACAAAATTCGAAAAAACAGCTGATTTTGTAAAAAAAAGGTCATTCAGATTAAGAACAGAAAACTTAAAAAAATAAGTAAAACTTTAAGATGAAAGACCTCTCCGTGAGAGAAACAGCTGTTTCTCAGGTAAATCTAACCCCAAAATTTTCAAAAAGATTTTCAAATTTCCAAAAGTCGTAGAACAAAAGTTGTTTGTTTAGGTGCATAGAAGTAGCCCTCAACGGCTTGCTAGTATAATTACCAATAACCCTGTATAGACTTAGTTTTCCCAAACGAAAACTAATCTTTATATATATAACTAGCTGCACCCCGCGGTTTCACCCGCGTAAGTCTCGATCCCGTGGGAATAAAAAGTAGGTCTCCAGCTATCTAGATACCGAGTTTCATCGCAATCGGTCCAGTGGTTTTAGCGTGAAGGAGTAACAGACACACACACACACAGTTTCACATTTATAATATTAGTAGGATTCTACTGTACGTGTGTATGTCACAGAACGCCTCCTAAACGGCTGGATCGATTTGAATGAGTTTTTTTTGATGATGTGGCAACCTGGATGGATTTGATTCACAAATCATTCATTCATTTATTTGTCCATAAACACAGGTAATACAAATGGTGTTATTATAAAATTATTTAGTACAGCCATGTTTCGCCTAGCGGCAAATGAACATTTAAGATGAGTTATACTCAAAATAGTTACTTAGTTCACAAAATGTCAAATATGGAAAAAGCATGGTCATCAATTAAATTAAATTCGAATAATACATTGGTAATTGCGTAGTATACAATGCTAAACTATATTAAATAGCTGCGCCCCGCGGTTTCACCCGCGTAAGTCCCGATCCCGTGGGCATATTGGGATAAAAAGTATCTTATGTCCGTCTCCTGGCTCTAAGCTACCTCCCTACCAATTTTCACCCAAATCTGTTCTTGAGTTATAAGTGGTGTAACTAACACGACTTTCTTTTATATATATAGATGTCAATGATGAATAATTTGATAAAAATGAAATTTCAATTGTATAAAAATGTTAAATTTAAAAAAGAATGTCAAATTAAGTGATAACTGAAAAAGTCTTTAATGTCGTAATATGATTTTTCAACAAGAAAGCCATTGATCAGCCCGGTTTCCGGGACTAGTCTATACATATAAAAGAGAAAATCGCTCCCTCACTCGAGTCTGAGACTTCGAATGGGGGTTCCTTTTAGGACGTAGGATTTTGGAAAAGGGTGCTAAAGTTTGTAAATGATAATAAAAGTTGTTGTTTCTAACGTTTACGCGTTTGCAAGTTCTTGTTATGCATTTTGATATGGTTTAATTTTGGTGCGGCCGCCATTTTTTGGCAGTGTAAGTAACCAGTGGTGTTGTACAATTTGGGGTACCTAATGTTCCAAAACTAAAAAAAAACGTTTTTTTTTTCATAAAAATTTTTTTGGAACGAAGTTCCTTAGCGCGGGTTCAAAAAAAAATGTTACACGTTACAAAAACGTGAAATGAAAAACTGTAAGATAAACTAATCTTCCACATCTATATATGTTTTTTTATACTAAAAGAAAAAGAAAAAAGACTTCGTTCCGAACGCGTAATTTTCAGGAACCAAAATATTTTTCACCACGTCTAACAATACTAGTTGGTACCAATAAAAGTCCTTGCACACTAGCCGTCCATAAATCAGGCTTCAAGCGGCACGTCAGCGACAACCGGGCCCGTGTGGAGAGACCCTTTAGCTTGCATGCACAACTTAAATTGCAAAGTATGCATCTGTCATACACCGAAACGTTGTTTATGGTACACCCTGTTTTGGAATAGATTTACCTCTACTTGGTAAAAAAATACTACCACCATAAAACTTAGGTACCTACTAACCCCGCTTATTATTGTTCTATTACTTTTTATCATAAATATTTACAATTATTATATTTAAAAAAATGAGCTGTTTTATTGTTGGTATTATTAAGAAATAAGTTTTAATTTGTATTTTTTATTTTTTAATAATCAGTTCTACTGATTTATAGGTCTATGAGTTGTATTTGTTTAAAGCGCATCCACTCGCAAACTGCGTAAGTTCGCATTGTAATATTTACATCTACAAGTAGGTATCTGATGTAGTTGTCATAGCCGAACGGTGAGCCTACTCTGCCGCAACACGGTTATTAAACTAGTGCGGAGGGTAGTTATCACTATTCTGCTGTTACTTTCAATCAAATTTGGTATAAATTTACCAAATCACTTGTAACAAATCTGTGTTTTAACGAGTAACAGCTGTAAAATAATGTAATATCTGGACAAATAAAGTTTTATTTTTATTTTTTTTTATTTATAATTTTAAAACTATCTTTAGTTAAAATGTATTTTTCATTACTCATACTCCGAAAGAAGGTTTAAAGGTGCGTGTTAAAAGTAAAACTTTCAGTCTTACGCAGAATCGCTTTTACTGACAGCTGACATGTCAAATTATGGCTTCGCACGGCTTGTGCATATACCCAGTATCAGTACCATTAGGTACACATCAGGAACTTCAAAAACCTCCTCCTTGCTTTAGGTAACACCAAAGAATAACCATTATAACTTAGTAGGTTTTTTTCTCAGTAATCGAATTCGAGTTGATATATTTAGTTCAAGATATCTTATATGACAAATGTAAAGACGATAACGGTCAAAGCGACGTATGACCATGCTGCGCCGCGCCGCCCGCGCCCTGTCGTGATGTTGCTGATGTGGCTTTATGCGACCGTCCGCGTCCGGTCAGTGTCCTTGTGTAAAAAACTCGCGGAAAATGCGTGCATTTATAATTATTTTTTCTTTTGGTACTTTATTAGGTTTTTTTGTGTGTTAAGTTTAATGTGATTTTTCATCTATGATTGTGTAAATATCATTTTTTCGACAAAACGTGTTGCATAATTTAAATCTACGGACTTCGCGTTATTTCCCAGTGTTGGATTCGCTTATTTATAAAAAACTCTTCGGTAAGTACCGACGTACTGACGACGACGAAAAACACTACATAATATGTATAACCTCTTTGGTCCCAACCTTGTAAGAGGATCAGGTTGTACGGAGTCTTTCATTCACTCTCGTTATTAGGAAGAATTTGATATATTATTTGTAATGAAAAGCACAGTGTTTACCTCGGGTGAAAGATTCATTTAGTCCCTCAAACTATTAGCAAAATTCCATCTCGGGACCAAATGAGTGACTTTCACCCCTAGGGTAACAATGTACTATTGTCACTTTTGCACTTTTACAGATAACAGGTGAGCGACAGTCAAAACACATCTAGGTACAGTGTACATATTTTGGATTGATTTATGATTTTTAATTTTATATTTTTGACATTAAATTATTTTGGATTTAATTTAATGCATGGTCATTTATAGGTGAGCCTTTACCAGTATGTATCTCTAGTCACGCGTGTGATGATCAGAGTGATGAGAATGTAGGTATAAGAAGGATGGAGAGGAAGAGGAAGACCTAAGAAAAGGTGAAAAGACTGCGTGAAACAAGACATGAGAGAGATTGATGTGGACGATGACATGACGAAAGAAGACATACTGCGCCGACCACAAATAAACAGGTTAGGTGCAATCGTAATCTAGTCTTGCTTGGACCAAAGACTAAATTGCGGTTGTAGAAAATGGTAGTGGTAGATTGGCACTATGGCTATAACTGGCCCAGAGACCAGATTACAAATGTAGGAAAGATTTTTGTGCGATAAATGCAGCTGTAGAAGTTTGAGTTAAAACTATCGTAACATAAGTTTTCACTGTCAAATATCAGTTGGCTGTCCTGTCAGTGTGGTTTTTTTTATATTAATTATGGCTTCGCACGGCTTGTGCATTTACCCAGTTTCAAGTTATATTTTGCATAAAAATAATGACCCGATTTTTCATAAATCGGGCCTAAAGTGTTTCAAAACAGTCAAAGTCGTCATAGTCCGTCAAGTCAGGGGCTGTAGTAAAGCGGTGGCAAGTTTACCATAACCTTAATAGGAGATTTGGAGGCAACGAGAAAACTTCATGTTTGACACTGATTTTTACTTTCACTACACTTGTGCACTTTCACAGAACTAAATTGAATAACATTCCACCAGAATTATACAATTCAACTCGGGTTATAACTAAGTTTCATGAAAATAAAACTGCAGCACGACTAGTTGTTAACTCCTTCCCGCCAAAACTCCCTCAGTGTGGTTTCGAATATGATTTTGACGTTTAATAAACTTTTTTCTGTGGGTACCCACCACCATCTTCCACAGAGTACTGTAATTTATACAGTCTGTGCCGATCACTTGTGAACGAGCCTCCGAACGTGGCGAAGGTTAGTGCAATGAATTATTTTTCTTTTGTGTATTTTGTTGATAATTTACATTATTTAATTATATTAATTAATTGGATATCATGATTTTGGTTTAATTTGAACTTCTGAGATAACCAATTGTCTTTACAATAGTAACGTGTATCCTACTAATATTATAAATGTGAAAGTTTGTGTGTGTGTGTTTGTTACACCTTCACGCAAAAACTGCTGGATCGATTGCGATGAAACTCAGTATCTAAATAGCTGGAGACCTGGATTGACACATTGGCTACTTTTTATCCCGATATACCCACGGGATCGGGACTTACGCGGGTAAACCGCGGGGCGCAGCTAGTTTCTAGATACATGGGGGCGTATTAATAACACCGTATTTGTTGATATTATTCGTCTTTATTATCTAATTTTCCAAATCGTCTGCCGAGCCGTCTTTACAATCGTCGACGTATAATTCTCTAATTCTTAATCTATCTGCTTTCTCCCTTTCTCCTTACACTGTTTTCCTATCTTGCCTCTCATTCACGCCTTACTAACCATCTTTCTCTTTCACTCATGCTATCGTCATCTCGCTCACACCTTAAGAATCATACGCATTCAAAAACGTTTCAATCGTCCCTTACACTTTCTTTAGCATCCTATCAATCTAATCAAACTCCAATCAAACAATTATCTCTGGAACATTACGCATTACGTTTCCTTTCACTCAGAATCCTACAGATATATTATTGAAATGTGTAGCTGGCTCATAAGTTTTAGTAAACAATACAATGGAACATCAAACCGCGATGTTTAGCCAACAATTACAGGCAGAGATCGCCGTGACGTGACGCGGCTTGCAGTGACGGCCACGTGACGTGACACGTGTGACGTTACGCTGATAACACAACATTGTAAGCGCCCTGTTTACTCATTTACACTATGTGGAATTTAGAATATGTTAGACTAGGAATAGAGGGCATTGCAATGCAATACATACAATTTGTTTTAGCGAAGGGGTTTTAATACCAAAGGTGGTTGTTCTAGACGTCTAGGCGAACAACTTTTGTTCTACAACTTTGTTCTTCGAACATTTCGTTTGAAGATTTTGTATGAAACAGCTGATTTTCAAGTAAAAATTCCCTCAGAATTATCGAAAAGAAAGTTCGAATTTCCAAAAGTCGCGGAACAAAAGTTGTTCGCCTAGACGTCTAGAACAACCCCTCTTTCGTATTAAAACCCCTTCGCTGAAGCACATTGTATACAATAGGTTATAAGATATTTGAGTTAGTGGTACCTTTACTATCTCTTTACATATAAAATGCTTTGTCCTGAATGACTGACTGACGGATCAACGCACAGCCTAAACCGCGACACTTGGAGGGTGTGTTCTTTCTGTGACGTAGGCATCGGATAAGAAAGGATTTTCGAAATTCTACCCCTTAGGGTGCGAAAAAGTGGGCCAAAGTTTGTATGAGACAACGTGATTTTTTGGTCTTTTTTTGTCTTCTACGCATATGAAGTTGCGGGCAAAAGCTAGTCTGTATATAAAAAAGCACGATCCGTTTTTTGGTGTGCGTTACAATATTCATAAAAAAATACTTATTTTAAAGTTAAAGAAAATCAATGTTAAAATCATAATAAAAGGGGGGTACCCATGTCTCCCGATTGCCCGACCCTCCCCTACCTCCCCTATAAGATCTTTATATACACAGAACAATACACTTGAGAGGTATCAAGGAACACCCGAATGGAACGAAGTTCCTTTCGATTAATTAGTGAAGGAATTGTAATAAAAAATCAAAAAGTGTCGTTACAACTTTTGGTCTTAATTTTATCCGTCAAGCCCCCTTTTGCAAAGCGCGATAAGGAACTTCGTTCCAATACGCGATTAAGACCCGAGAAAATAATAACTATGAATAAAAATCGTGTTAGTTTCAAAAGTTATAGTTGTTATTGTAAAGTACAAAATGATATTGCATACAGAATTGGTACATTGTCTGTTCGAATGTGACTCGATCCGCGGATGCGGTCTGGGAACGCATCGCTCTGCTAAATTGGCAAATGTCACGTGGCCGGTCTGTCAGCCTGACAGATATCCCAACGATACACACAACATGATTTTGAAATTGCGTCGCTTAAAGCCGTTGGGACTTTTACTGTGCTTTTATTAGGAACAGTTGAATTTCCTAACACTACAGCCAGTTTTGGGAAATTAGAATAGAATAGAATATAATTTATTCGAACAAACACACGACATAGTATAGAATAGATAATTTGTATCTATTGTATACTATGTCGTGTGTTTGAAACAGCAAGAGATAGTTACAAATAAAAGAAATTACAAAAAAAAAGACAATACAAATAAAAAGTATCTGAGAAGTCGTGTGTTGCCCGAATGGGTGAAAGCCTCAGCATAAATTCAACTCTTACGCGGACGAAAAATAAATCCTAGTAATATTATAAATGTGAAAGTTTGTGTGTGTATGTATGTTTGTTACTCCTTCACGCAACAGCTACTAGACCGATTGCGATGAAACTCGGTATCTAGATAGCTAGAGACTTGGATTAACACATAGACTTTTTATCCCGATATTCCCATGGGATTGGGACTTACGCGGGTGAAACCGCGGGGCGCAGCTAGTCACTACATAATATAAAACTAAGTCGCTTCCCACTGTCTCTTTCTATGTTTGCTTAGATCTTTAAAACTAAGCAATCGGATTTTGATACAGTGTAATAAATAGAGTAATTCAAGAGGAAGGTTTTAATAAACAAAACTTCTACGCGCACGAAGTCGCAGGCAACAGCTAGTCCTAGGTACTAATATTATAAATGTGAAAGTTTGTGTTTGCGTGTGTGTGTGTTTGTTACTCCTTCACGCAAAATCTACTGGAACGATTGCGATGAAACTCGGTATCTAGTATACAATAAAATACATCAGTAACTTCCAAGATTTCGCAACGGGATGCCTACTATCGCATTTAGCCGAGTTTTTTTTAACTTTCATAGAATCTGTAGCATAAAGACAACATTACTAAAATCCAGTAAGATGTAACAGTTTGACATATCACTGCTAAAATCACATACTTTCGGGATTAGTAGTAGGTCGTCATAAACGCAAACTCGTCACACTAGCGCAACTCGTCAAAAACGCGACTCGTCATTTTCGCATCTTGTTATTTTCGCATCTTTTCCCCAACATACATACATACATGTTACCAACGTTACCTCTTTATAATATTAGTAAAGTTAGAGTATCGTGCAGGGTGATTCAATATAAACGCAACTGTAAAATGAGAGAAATGTAATGCTTAAGGTTAGTGTTGCAAAAATGACGAGATACGAAAATGACAAGTTACGAAAATTACGAGTCGCGTTTATGACGAGTTGCGAAAATGACGAGTCGCGTTTATGACGAGTTGCGCTAGTGTGACGAGTTTGCGTTTATGACGATCTACTACTAATCCTACTTTCGATCGCATCATTCCTACTTTCGCCTACAGACAACTAATGGTTACTTTAGAACATGAAATCGCTGCATGCCGACTTCTATAAACATGCTTGATTTTTAAATGTGAATTGCCTACAATTTGTACATGCAAAAACAAAACTCTAAATATTGTAGGTAATCTATTTAAAACAAAATCATTTCTAATCTATGTACTTATGGCTACTTATGCTACCAAACGCACTAGAAATACCCGTCGCTTACAACTAACATTGTTGATTGTAACGAATGTGTTTTGTTTTATCAAAAGTTCTGAGATGGAATTGTAGGTGAGATCTTTACCGATATTTTGGAGTAATTTGAGACGAAAATTCTTTGTCATTGCAAAATAATTCTTAATTTAATTCTTAATTTTTAATTCTTAATTTTAGTATAGCTTTAAAACTATAAGGAATTATTATAGCTCAAAGTGACACCACAAAGTCGGTAAAAATCTCACCTACAATTTCATCTCAGAACTTTTGATCAGCACTTTTGAGAAAAACAAAACACATTTGTAACAATCAACAATGTTCACCAACGAAGGGACCGGTAGTAACTATTTAGTAGGCTGTGTAACAATGTGTTGGCGTGGCCAAACTGACCCTCTGAGTAAAAAAGTCACTAGCCCGCGGCTACCTAAATGTCTCGTTAAGAAGTCTTAAAATACGAAGAAATAATCCCTTATGATCGAATTACCTTAAGAGGAAAAGGTACCGGCTCTCTCTCCATACAAACGTAGTCGATTGTTTCCTCCCTGGATAATGACACTAGAGCAAAAAAATAATGTAGTATAAAGCTTATAACTGTCATGACCATGCCCCTATTTCTTATTTTTTATTAATATTTTGATTTTTTAACTTTTAATTGCTATGATAATTTGAAAATGAAAAAAACCAAGGGCAACATCTTCTATAATATAAAAATGAATCGCAAAATGTGTTGGTAAGCGCATAACTCAACAACGCCTGGACCAATTTGGCCAATTCTTTTTTTGTTGTGTTTGTTATTGTTCGGAGAAGGTTCTTATGAAAGAAATAATTAAGAAAATTGCGTAGAAAATTATTACGCGGGTGAAACCGCGGGGTGCAGCTAGTAATATATAAAAATATGCTAGTGTCATTATCCAGGGAGAAAACAGTCGACTACTTTTGTATGGAGCGAGAGCCGGGTACCTTTCCTCTTAAAAGCTGGATGCCAATAAAGGCATTATACCTAAATGGGTGGTTTGCTTAGAATCTATTCGCCTTAAGCGAGAGATGGTAATAATACAATTTTAAGAAAACTTAATACAATAATAGGTTTAGGCAATTTCTGTTTAATTCTAAATTATAATGTTAAAATCTTAAATTAACGTTACCGGTAAAAATATAAAATTAATCTAAGCCCAAAAGGAAAAAGAGAACCATTTGACCTTAAATAAGTATCTGTGATTTCATATCGTTGAAAGAAACTGTCACATTATCTACTTATTCTAGCGAACATTTCGACAGCTCAAGGCAAAATATATTTGAGAAGATTACCTTGTCGTACATAAAGAGCACTTAGGCCATACCTATACCTATTTAAAAAGTTACTTTGAAAATTAAACGAGTAGTAATAACTCATTGAGCAGTTTTGTGAAGGTGGTTCCAGATACCCCATAAATCTTTACCTATTAGTTTAAGGGCCGATTCTTCTGGTAGATCTTGAGAACTGAGCAATTTGTCGAACGTTGGAAGTGAATTCTGTTTATCACTCCTAAGATCCTCAACAGATCCTTACCATTTTTTATGGTACCACCCCTGAGGAATCATGAAAAAAAATACCCACTCTTTTTAAGGCTGCTTATGCTGCCAAACGCAAGGCGCCAGAAATACCCGTCGCTTACAACTAACATTGTTGATTGTAACGAATGTGTTTTATTTTTCTCAAAAGTGAGATAGAATTGTAGGTTAAGTCGTTACCGATATTTTGGGGTAATTTGAGACGAAAATTCCTTGTCATTTCAAAGCTAGACTAGTTTTAATTCTTAATTTTTAGGATAGCTTTAAAACAATAGGATTTTTTGTGCTCAAAGTCACACCAAAATCACCAACAATTTCATCTCAGCATATTTGAGAAAAACAAAACACATTCGTAACATGGTGATTGTTACGAATGTGTTTTGTTTTTCTCAAACCACGTTTTCACCAACGAAGGCGACCGGTGCCGGTAGTAACTATTTAGTAGGCTGTGTACCAAGGTCCAACGAGCTTGGTACACAGCCTACTCAATAGTTACGCCAACGCGTATGACAAAAATAATTAACTCGATCGGTTGACCAGTCTCGAGTAATCGGTGAACATAAACACGGTCGGAGTCAGAATTGCAGACCCACCGTAGGGCTCCAAACCTGATATTATTAAAACTGTTTTCAACTCAAGTTTGTCTTGCTCGAGTTCAAGTTTAAATTCTTCCAACTCATTAATTTATTACATAAATATTATTAGAATAAAACATTCCAATAATAATATTTTAGATCTAAAGTGGATCTACAATTCTGACTCCGACCGTACATAAAAATATATACTTACGCGACAAATCAAGAACCTCCTCCTTTTTTTGAAGTCGGGTAAAAAACTCAACTCAATGTTTTGAAGGATAAGATTGCTGACTATTGTCTTTTTTGTGGATCATCTTTTGTCGTCGTAAGTTTTCCTAAAAATCTACCGTAACATGATATGAACCGGAAATCATTCTAATTCACTGAGCGATGTTCAAAGCTCTATAACCGCAGGAACTTTTGCTGCCTTGCCGAATCTGTGGAATGCTTTTACGCTAACGAATACTGGTTCAATAAAGGACTGAAACATTGTAAGCCTACGTAACCAATGGGATAGATAGATAGATAGATAGATAGATAACTTTATTTGTACAACACAAAAAGAAACAGAACACGATAAACACAAAATAAAGTAGTGGCTAGAAAGTATAAGTTGCACAAATGGGCGGCCTTATCGCTGAAAGCGATTTCTTCCAGGCAACCTTTGGATGGAGAAGAACTGATTCAGCTTTAATTAATGGTAGGTTGTGAATAATTTAACTATAATATACACCACTTAATTTAAATATTAAATTAATAATATATACCAAATAATTATATTCATAGATACATACAAATAATTACATACACACATTTATATATACATAAATAATACAGGAATATATACGGATATTAGACAGTACTGAGGTAGTGATCAGTTACCATAGCCATGGGATATTTTACATGAAAAAAAAATGACGAAACGAAATCGTACTAAAATCAATAGAGTCCTTTTTATAGCAAACTTAGCAAACAAACAGCATACTGTCAGAATTATAAAATTAATTTGTTTTATCTATACTAATAATATTAATAAGGCTGAAGAATATGTTTGTTTATTTGAACGCGCTAATCTCAGGAACTACTGGTTCGATCTGAAAAATTATTTTTGTGTTGGATAGTCCATTTGTCGAGGATAGGCTATGATGTTGATTTATACAATGAAAAACAGAATAAACGCAGAACTTAACACAGAACAGAACACCAGTATTTGCATGTAAACATTGCGTAGTACCTACATCCAATGCTATAACCTCAAAACGTTTACGCATTCAATTAAAATAGCTATTAAAACCACACATCTTTCTGTAGATGCTAAATCTCGCGAAGTATTCAGGCAGCCGCCGCTATACAATTAATATAATTACCTTGGCATTACCCTCGCTTTACGGTGAGGTCGGGACAAAGATTTATAATGCATATGTAACTTGTAACCTTTGTTGACTTTAAAGTAAAGCTTTAATCTGCTGTTGAGACGGTTTAGCGAGATGAGACTTGAAAATGGCGCATTTACAGGGCGTTAAAGTTAACTGTAGATGTTTTATTGTTTTTTATCACAGTTGCTCATAAAGTGGATCTTATTCAACCGCTTTTAGGCTCATAATCCAACGTATTACGCACGCGTGCGTTATGCATTACCTCGACGCCACTAGTGTGTAAAAAGTTATCCTGATAAGTTAAATTGGTATCTTTTAAATTGGTTTACGAACGATAATTTTAAATGAAAACGTCTTAAAAATTATTCAAAATTTAATGTTGTTTTTTCTTAACTTAAATATAGTTTTTTCCGTATTTATATTCTGTTTTTAACAAATGGAAAAACCCTTAAAAAATATTGTATGTCAGACAAGGCTGTATAGGTTAAAAGTCTTTTGCCTGGCCTTTCGGGAGTATAAGTAACAAAAAAATATTGCCTAAAAAAATTGTAAACATAGACTTATCACCTTGTTATTTATTATTTTCTTTTCAAGTATTTTCTTTTGTTCACAACTGTGATAAAAAAAAGTCGTACGATACACGTGTGGATTGATAGTGTAATCTCGGCTTCTCAAACGCGCTCGCGTTTCGCTCGCGCTTCATAAGTCGCCTCGATGAAATAATCAATTTACCACACTTGTATCGCAATGTACTATTTTATCACAGTTGCTCATAAAGTGGATCTTATTCAACGGCTTTTAGGCTCATAATCCAACATATTATGCACGCGTGCGTTTTAGATTTGTTAACTAGTGCTGTAAAGTTATCCCGAAAAGGTAGGTACCAAAGAGTTTTTTAGCTAGCAAAAATGGTTGTCTCTAAAGTCGGTTTACGAACGAAAATTTTACGTGATAATGACTTAGAAAACGATTAAAAATTGAGTTGTTTATTTTTTGTTTTTTCTTTACTTAAATATATTGTTTTTCCGTACCATTGTATTTTGTTCTTAACCCCCGACGCAAAAACAAATAGAAAAACCCTAAAAAATAATGTATGTCACACGAGGATGTATAGGTTAAAAGTCTTTAGCTTGGCCTTTCCGGAGCATAATTAACAAAAAAATATTGCCTTAAAAAAATGTAAACATAGAGTTATCACAAATATTTTGTTAATTATTATTTTGTTTTCTTTTCAAGTCTTTTCTTTTATTCGCAACTGTGATAAAAAACGTCGTACGATATACGTGTGGAATTGATATTTGCATCTTGGCTTCTATAACACGCTCGCTGCCGCTCGCGCGTCATAAACCGCCTCTATGCAAAGATCAATTTACCACACTTATATCGTAATGTACTATTATTCAACATAGAGAGAAAAACTTGTCAACATTCCTTGAAATGCAACAGAACTACACGAATAATTAATTTTGCGTCCATTATTTCGTCTTACAACCAAGCAAATTGATTTGTGGCACCGATTCATGGTGGAAATGACAGATGCCCAATGCCCTTAGCGTTTTGCTTCGTCATTTCTTATTTGTACAGCAAGGGAATGAAATTAGCGTATGTCTAACGTGTTCAATGTGAGGACATTCAAGTCGTGAGTGACTGGTATCTTCTAGGAAAGCGTGCTATATCTTAAACCGCATCGTTACCTACCAAAACTCATCTCAATTTAAAAAATTTTATTAAGCTATTGCGTAGCTTTTATCGCGGGCTTTGAGCGCGGTGGCTGAAACAAGAAATTCCGTAACGAAAATAAAACCTAACGCCGCCTACCATGTAGCTCGGCCGAGCGTTTATGGTACGACTGTACGAAGCTAGCACGATGCAATAGCTTTACCGCGGCATGCCCCGAGTGCCACACGTTTTTTTATTGAAGCTGAATCTTTAACGTGTATATTTATATTAAAATGTCATATACATTAAATTACACAAATTAAAAAATAAATATATCCAAAATAAATCAATATCAATGATTGAGCTGTTTAAAAGTTATGAACAATGACAAATCATTGTAAATGAAAAATTTATTTTCTAAATAATAACTTTATCGAAAAGAAGTCGTCCATCGAAGTTTTATAGCCAATGTCTTTCTAAGTATAAATTATTATGGAATTCTAGGAAATAGTGGATGAAGAGATATTATTTACGATCGGTAGTAAATCCTCCTAAAATGTATCGCAAGTAGTGACTAGAGTTGAATCGTCCAGTGAAAATATACGGGTATTTTTACAACTAAAATGTTAAGAGGAAAGGGTACCGGGCACTCTCTCCATACAAACGTAGTCGACTGTTTCCTCCCTGGATAATGACACTAGAGCAAAATGAAAATGTTGCATAAAACTTATAACTGCCATAACCATGCCCGTATGTTTTGTTTATTTATTTTCAAACCCTTAATTTCTATGATAATTAGAAAATTAAAAAACCAAGACATAAGGGCAAAGTCATGGCAGTTATAGGTTTTATGCCACAACTATATTTGCTCTAGTGTCATTATCCAGGGAGGAAACAGTCGAGACGTTTGTATGGAGAGAGCGCCGGTACCCTTTCACCTTAAGATTTTCTATTTTACGACATAGTGGGTAATATTTAGGTACCTACAGAAACTGGTACAGTGTATGAAGTTAAGTGGCTGAAAATTGTGAACATTGGGTTTTATTGGTGAAATTGATATTACTTGAACTAACTTTCGGATTTATAATATCATTACATAGTACATAGTATAAAACAAAGTCACTTTCCGCTGTCTGTCCCTATGTATGCTTAGCTCTTTAAAACTACGTAACGGATATTGATGCGGTTTTTTTAAATCAAAGTCAAAGTTATAAAAAAATATTCTTTTGGATGCTTAGTACATTTGTACATAGACCACATAGAAACGTCTTAAAAACACGTAAACAGATAGAGTGATTCACGAGGAAGGTTTATATGTATAATATATGCATAATATAGCCGTGCGAAGCCGGAGCGGGTCGCTAGTCTATATTATAAAAATGAATCGCTGAATGTGTTGCTAAGCGCAAATCTCGAGAACAACTGAAGCGATTTCGCTAATTCTTTTTTGTTGTGTTTGTTATTGTCAGGAGAAGGGTTATAAATAACTAAATAAGTCCCTTATAATTTATATCAAACTAGCTGCGCCCCGCGGTTTCACCCGCGTAAGTCCCGATCCCGTGGGCATATTGGGATAAAAAGTATCTTATGTCCATCTCCTGGCTCTAAGCTACCTCCCTACCAATTTTCACCCAAATCTGTTCTGCCGTTCTTGAGTTATAAGTGGTGTAACTAACACGACTTTCTTTTATATATATAGATAAATTGTCATAGTCACCCACAGACACAATTATGTACGTACGTATCTACCAACATTTTAAAACAATTCCAGCGAACGTAAAATTAATTAATTTTAAACAATCCAAGGAGTTAAGTTTGTGGAGCATTCCCACCATTCGACACTAAACATGCTGTCGAGTGGATTAAATTAGGTTCTCTGGGTGTTCTCCGGTTAATTTGACCTCGTATTAAGTACCATATAATTTTGATTCCAAGATATCTAAATAAGAGTAGAAAAAATAGAACATCTCAATTATTTCTTAAACAAAGGTAGCGTATCTTCTAGGAAAGCGTGCTTTATCTTAGACCGCATCGTCACTTACCATCTTGTAATGGCCCATCTACATGATGGCCCAGCACTGGACCAGCGAGATAGCCATGCGATGGTTGAAACGCAACTACACGATGGCCACGGTCAGCCATCGTTGCCCACTTCGTTTGATGTGCGACCGAAAAAGCGCCACCGTGGCCATTCAGTCGCCATCCCACGAACCATAAGCATTCCGAAACCACTACACCCTCTACATGCTGGCCCATCATGTAGAGGGGCCTTTAGTAATAGCTGAATCAAATGCTGATGTATTTTATTAAATTAAGTTAAAAAAGGAAGCCTATAACACTCCCAATGAATCAATGTATCCTTATACCAAGCTTCATCAACATCGGTCTAGTAGTTTCGGAGCCTATTCAATGCAAACAAACAAACATATAGATTATGAAAAACATTAATATTACTTCTTAAACGCCTAAATAAGGGTAATTTAAAAATTACCCACATCGCATTGGTGGACGACGCACGCAGTTCCTCCGGTCTTCCCGTGACCTCGTTCGGTGCAACTCGATCAAAACCTTGGGTAAATATTAAAGTAACTAGTAGAGCGGTGTTGGCTTAGTGGTAGATACCTCGACTGTTATTCTGAAGGCGGGCCGTGCACCAATGTATTTTTCTTAAGAAAAATTTATGTGCGCTAATTGACATTACTCTTACGGCGAAGGAAAACATCGTGATGAAACCCGCGGCTTAGTCGGCTCCAGAAGTATTGACAAGTTCTTTCCTCTGGAAACGGTCGACTAGGCTGAGAGAGTAGCAGGTGCTGGGCAAGCCTACTCCATTCTCACGCAAAAAGACCTAATTAAACCAGACCAACTAGTAGTTACTTAGTTTCAGAGATTTCGTGATGAATATTTTTCTCTTTTAATACTTAAATAAGATGTGAAATACTCTTTACAAGTATTAAATGAGTTAATAGATGTAATTTTATTTCCCTTCCCAGATATTAAAGACTTATTACTTTTATTCAATTCGGTTATTGCTTGTGAGAGTAATTAAGGTGAAAGGGTACCGGAGCTCTCTCCATGCAAACGTAGTCGACTGTTTCCTCCCTGGATAATGACACTAGCACAAATATTTTTGTTGCATAAAACCTATAACTGCCGTTACTATGCCCCTATGTCTTGGTTTTTTTTTCATTTTCTAATTATCATAGAAATTAAGATTTAAAAACAAAAAAAAACAAAACATAGTCATGACCGCTATTAGTTTTGTGCAACAAAAATATTTGCTTTAGTGTCAGTATTAAGGGAGGAAACAGTCGACTACGTTTGTATGGAGAGAGCGCCCGGTACCCTTTCCTCTTTACGTTTAATTTTAACAAATTAAGAGCTGCATCATTTTACAAGCAAGCTACGCCCTTCGGTTTCACCCGCGTAAGTCCCGATCCCTTAGAAATATAGCCTATGTGTTAATCGTGGTCTCCAGCTATCTACATACAAAACATCGCAATCGCTCCAGTCGTTCCCGAGTTATAAATGGTGTAAATGTGTCTATACGGATATTATAAAGAGGAAAGATTTGATCGTTTGTGTGTTTGTTTGGCTTCGAAACTACTGAACCGATGTAAATGAAACTTTGTACGAGGATACATTGATTCATTGGGAGTGTTATAGGCTACTTTTTATCCCGATATTTCCTCTTAAAAGATCTTTCAAAGTGGTAGGTACAAGTGAACAGATAAAAGCACTTAAAACTGTTTCCAACCCAAAAAAATATACTTACCAGTTAAAACTAAGTAGGATAAACTATAAAAAGATAGAGAAATGCTTTCAAGGTTCTGTCATAAACTAGATCTGCCACAAAGCGGTATCTTTTCCATAGTTTGCCTTTTCTTTGTGGACGTTCCTACGGTTCATATTAAATACCTACACCTACCTGTGAGTATGGCGGACAACTGCCCAGGCAGCGATCAATAATACATGGCTTTTTTATAGTATTGTTTTATTTTATACTAGCGACCCGCCCCGGCTTCGCACGGCTATATTATGCATATAAACCTTTCTCTTCAATCATTTTATCTATATTTTTTTATTTATTTTTTCTTTACAATATATGAAAATTATATCTTTGTGATATTATAAATAAGTAAGGTAGAAATGAATCATAAAATAATACTTAATTAAAATCGAATTACTTTATTAAAATTAAAACGAATGAATCGTTTGGGAATCACGATGCCACAGACAGACCTCAAACCAGGTTCGCTTGAATCTAAAAAAAATCAGGTGAACCTAGAGCAAAATCCGTCACAGCAAAACTACTTTATTAAAATCGGTATATCTGCACCATCTCACAGAGGCATCTCTGTGGCTCAAGTCAAACTTAAAGAACTCCTCTATTTGGATTTTTTGGTTAGTGAAAATAATATTGATACAAAGCCATTTCACGAGTTTTGGCGGGAACGAGTTAACAACATGTCGTGCTGCAGTTTTATTTTCATGAAACTTAGTTGTATCCCGAGTTGAATTGTATAATTCTGTTGGAATGTTATTCAATTTAGTTCTGTGAAAGTGCACAAGTGTAGTGAAAGTAAAAATCAGTGTCAAACATGAAGTTTTCTCGTTGCCTCCAAATCTCCTATTAAGGTTATGATAAACTTGCCACCGCTTTACTATAGCCCCTGACTTGACGGACTATGACGACTTTGACTGTTTTGAAACACTTTAGGCCCGATTTAAGAAAAATCGGGTCATAATTTGATGCATAATATAACTTGACACTGGCTAAATGAACAAGCCGTGCGAAGCCATAATTAATAGAAAAAAAAAGCCATTTCATATTGTGCTGTTTTCCCTATATTAAATTGATGTATTTATACCAACATTATTCTACCTACCAATAGACTATGATTCTTAGCTGTTGTAAGTTGTTCTTATTCTAAATAATATTCATAAGGTATCCGCTTATTGTTATTACTTGTCTTCCGATAAATTCTTTGAGTATTCCCGTTTGCTTCTGATAACGTTTGTTTTGGCCTAAAATGTTATTACGATGCGTCACTTGAAAGTGGGTAAACAAGCGTGAAATCTCTTTGTTTTGGTGCTCCGTTATAACGTTTAAAATCGCGTTGATATTACCCCAAAAATAAACAAGAAAAAAATATTAAAGAGTCGTGATTTGACCTCTTCTATCTATATAAAAAAGAAAAAGACTTATCAAAAAATCTCTGTAACTACAAGAGGTACAATTTTGAAACTTCGGGGTTCCTTTTAGGATGTAGGCGCGCACTAAGAAAGGATTTTTTGGAAATGCGACCTCTGAAGGGGTAAAAAGGACCGATAAAGTCTGTGGTTATTATTTTTTACAAATGATAGATCAGCGTTTGACCACTATCATATTAGCCTAGCGTAATCATGCGGTCTAAGATGCAGCACGCTTTCATAGAAGATACCTATTCACTCGCGACTTGAAGACCCTCAATTTATATACGTCAGGAAAGACAGACGCAGGCAACTGATTCCTTGCTGTACGAATAAGGAATGACGAAGTAAAACTCATAGTGCGAGTATGAGTTTATAGTTACTATTAAGTATTCTGTGTCTGCAGGAAAACAAAATCCCTTTTAAAAAGAGACTAACGCGGGTAAAACCGCAGGGCGCAGCTAGTGTATATTTTTCTAATATATAAAATTCTCGTGTCACAATTTTAATTACCATACTTCTCCGAAACGGCTTGACCGATTTTTATGAAATTTTATATGCATATTCAGTAGGTCTGAGAATCGGCTACTATCTATTTTTTATTTTGTTTCCTTTAGTTTTTTTTGTAAATGGCAAAACAACGTTTGTCGGGACAGCTAGTATATATATAAATATATATATATATAATTCTCGTGTCACAGTGTTAATTGTCAAACTCCGCCTCAACGGCTGAACCGATTTGTATGAATTTATAGTGTAGGTATATTCGTTAGGTCTGAGAATCGAACAAAAGCATTTTTTTATATTTTTTCTCCTTTATTTTTTTTGTAAATGGTAAAACAACAACGTAGGCCGAAACAGAGCTAGTAATATTATTAAGAATAAGATTTTATTGTTTGTTTGTATACTTAATATGAATAAGCTCAAAAACTACTAGACCGATTCTGATTAAACATGAAATGATGATACATTGTTTCATTGAGAGTATCATATCTGTCATAGGTTACTTTTAATCTCGATATTCTCACGGGATCGGGAGTTATACGGATGAAACCGCAAGCTGCAGCTAGTCTCTGAACAAGAAATGTTGATTCTACTCGGGTTCTCCGTAATCATTTACCATGGTAATGCTATGTAGGTAGGCGGCATTTCAATATTTTCACGGATTTTTATAAATTCAATTTTGTTGGAGGAAAAATGGGAGCTCTGCCACGCTCTTCTCAGTTCAGTGTTGCCAGCAGGGTCTTGTCAAAAATTACCAGAAATATATAAAAAAGTAACCTTTTCGTGTAAAGAGTAACCTTTCATATTTTTTAATGATTTTTTAAGAGTTATCATCATCATCTTCATCATATCAGCCACAGGACGTCCACTGCTGAACATAGGCCTCCCCCAAAGACTTCCAGAGGGATCGGTCGCATGCTCTCTGCGTCCAACGACTTCCCGCGACCTTAATTAAGAGTTAACTCGATGTTAATTGTATTAACTTACAAAAATAAAGTTATTTAATTCAGGTCTTTGCCATTAAGAGTTGCATTTTGTAGTAAGGTAAATACGGTCGATTTTTGTAGCAAGGCGGATTTACCGCGATAAAGCCGCGATTTTAGGTAGATTTTAGTGGTTGAATGAATTTTAGCGAATTCTTCAATTTTTCTACTAAATAAGTACATATTTGCTAGAAAAAATTAAAGAGCATTCCGTTTCACGTTAGTTTTATGTAAAAAAAATATGTTGAAATTCCGAAAAGTATCCTAAAAGTTACCAGGCAGGCTTAAAAATCACCACTTCTGGCAACACTGTCTCAGTTCCATTGTAGAACATTGTACTTGTTGGAATATTTCAAATTTGATATTTCAATACGAAGTATGTTAGTCGATTCTGCGAAATTCGTATTAGATAGTAAGGTACCTGGGTAATAGGGTATTTTTGAAACCTTGATATTGGTAACACAATAACAAGAATATAACAATAAAACAAATATTTAATGACCAATTTTTTGAGTAGTTTTCCAGTTTTCAGGTACTTTTTTTTACAAAAAAAGTAACTCATATTCGTTTTAAAACCAACTTATTCCAATGTATAACACAGGAATTAAAATTTATTTCAAAAAAATTCATGGTTGCATTTCATACCCCCACTCGGGTATATTTGCCCCATAGTTTGCCTGTCATATAGGTAGATCCCTTTTTGCACCCCCTATCTCCGTATCCCCCCGACCGATCCCTCTCATGTTTGAACTTGAAAATTCTATGGACCTCAACTACTCGTATAACAAAAATCATGAAGTTAAAAGCAACGGTACTCGAACTATTGTCGAACGAATATACAAACATACGAGCGATCGAGCGTCTCGCCACTAGACCTCACTCGCTACGCTCATCATCATTATCATCATAACAGCCACAGGACGTCCACTGCTGAACATAGGCCTCCCCCAAAGACTTCCAGAGCGATCGGTCACATGCTCTCGGCGTCCAACGCCTTCCCGCGACCTTAATTAAGTCGTCCATCAATCTAGTCGGAGGACGTCCCGCGCTGTGCTTTCCGGTACGTGGTCTCCAATCTAAGACTTTTCGGCCCCACAGTTCTACGAGCCATATATATCCCGCCCATTGCCACTTCAGCTTACTAATTCTTTGGGCTATGTCGGTAACTTTAGTTCGCCTACGAATCTCCTCATTATTTATATTTCGCTACGCTCATTCTTTAAAATTATAAGTATAGATATACGCCCTTTAAAAGATATTCGAAACATCAATAAAGAGGAATTCTATTGAATCTCGCGTCTCATTTATTGTTCGAAAATTTACTTCTAAACTTTTCGACTTTTCTCGAACATCTAAAACAAATAATTTCCTTTCCTACGCAACTATGTCGATATTCGACCGCTATCGAATTATATATCTCTATAGGAGTTCGAATCTAATTAACCGTTTAAGTTATTGTAAAAGTTTTAAGCGTTAAATGGCACTTTGAGTGCTCGGAACACGTTCAAACAATGCATTTCAAAACAAGCTTGATGCTTCGTTTGCCTTCAACAATTCGTCATCAGTTGCTACCTGTGCCTAACTAGCTACTGATGCTGTGGTCTCAAGCATATTAAAAGGACACAAACACAACCGTTGGTTTGGTTCCAATAATCCATCGCATTCTTCTTCTTAGTGGCTCGGTAGACAGTTTTGCTAATTACAGGATTTATATGTTACTAGCTTTTGCCCGAGACTTTGTCAACGTAGAAGTCGAGTAGTCCTAATAGGATTTCTAATTCGTTTTTCACGAACTATACAAAATTTGGCAACCTTTTTCACCCCCTAAGGGGTAGAATTTCGGAAAATCCTTTCTTATCGGATGCCTAAGTCATACAAAGAACATACTCTCTAAGTTTCAAGTCTTTATAATCAGTGGTTTAGGTTGTGCGTTAATCCGTCAATCAGTCAGTCGTTCAGGACAAAGCATTTTATATGTAAAGCTGTTGCCCGTGACTTCGTAAGCGTGGTAGTTTTATTTTATATACAAAAAACCTACCTCTTGAATCACTAATAAAAAACCGCATCAAAATCCGTTGCGAAGTTTTAAATATCTAAGCATACATAGGGACAGACAGCGGAAAGCGACTTTGTTTTTAACCCCCGACGCAAAAACGACGGGGTGTTATAAGTTTGTCGTGTCTGTGTATGTGTGTCTGTCTATGGCATCGTAGCTCCCCAACGGAT
Source organism: Idaea straminata (assembly GCA_951213275.1). Lineage (NCBI taxonomy): Eukaryota > Metazoa > Arthropoda > Insecta > Lepidoptera > Geometridae > Idaea > Idaea straminata. The sequence continues at coordinate 5,873,727 of OX577862.1, forward strand.
GTACCGATTTTAATTTAGTTTTTTTGCTTGAAAGGTGAATTATATACTATGTGGTGAAGATATAGATAAGATTATTTGGTTATCCAAATGATTGTGTTAATCTTGATACACGTGTACTATTTCATGCTTGACGCTAACAATTGAGGTGTTGTTTGACAGAGTATTAAGCCCTTAAAAATCAATATCGTTTAATCTGCAAGTCGGATCGGGGGAAGTCAATGTAACATCCCTCGAGGGACGTTCGTCCGTCTTCCGAACCATTAACCCTATCCAATATGAATTGGTCGCTTAAAACGATCCCATGTTGTACCTAGTCGTGTTTTAGTGATTTGTTTGCATATTTGCAATAAGCGAAATGAATTATATCTAAGGCGAGTAATAAGGGCCAACTGCCACCCTAATTAAAAACCAAATATTACGTAAAAATAGGAAAAACTGCTAAATAATTAGACAAATATTTGCTGTGTTGTCGATCTGAAAAACAATTTATTTGTTTAGTTTCTAGTTTTTTCGAAACCAATATCAAGGTTTAAAAATCTTTTAATGGTTTTTATTACCCGCGGGTACCTAATATAATATAAAAAACTAAAAGTCCTGACTGACTTACTGACACATATATCAACGAACACCTCTATCTCAGGCTAGTAGTTTTAGAACTTACATGTCACAATTAAAAATCCAAAATAAAAACCCGATCCATTAACCGATAACCACATTTTTCAAAATATTGATTCAACAATGTTAAATCAGAACGTTTTAATTTCATTATCTTTAAAAACCCAAAGTCATAATAAACAGCATATTAAAGCATCGGAAATGGAAACAATAAAATACGATCGAAAAAGAAACAAAAGACGATCCGAACGGAAACAAAAGATGACCGTAATATAAACAAAAGATAATCGAAATATAAACAAAAGATGATCGTAATAGAAACAAAAGATGATCTTAATTGAAACAAAAGATGATCGTAATAGAAACAAAAGATGATCGAAATATAAACAAAAGATGAACGTAATAGAAACAAAAGATGATCGAAATATAAACAAAAGATGAACGTAATCTAAACTGAAAAAATAGGTTCTATTTTGATAGTCCGTCGCATATCTGAGAGGAAGAGAGGGTGATTTATCACATTCATTGGGCGCTTCAGACCACGCTGTTTATCACCTAGATACCAACCGCTTTCACCACACGATATCCCATTAAACATGACGACAGGTGAAATTATTACAAATACACCAAATAGACGGGGCGCGGCGTGATCAAGATAAGCCCCTCTGATTAAACGTGTAAAATAAATTCAACCTCTGCAAATAGTGGCACCGTGAGCTGAATTCGTTTTACTTAATTGGTGGGTGTTTTATTTATGTCATCGGAAAAATTGTTCGTTTATTTTTCTTGTTTTATTTAAAGGTTCATATTTCTGGGCCGGTGGCAGTCGTCATTAATGAGTTTGATATGTTTTTTTTTAATTCTTTAAGCTACTGTGTGCTTAGTGGTAATCACAATAAAACGAAGTCTCAGCCCCGATATAATAATTATTAGATTAATAATCACTTACAAAAAACTTTTACTAATCTAATACCATTACCCCACAAATTCTGACTTGTTGACCTGTTGACCCCACAAATTGTTTAGACGTTAGATACGCGTACCAGAATAATTACGGTTTTTTGTGCTTTTTTTGTAATCAAGCTCTTGCAGGGAACAACGCCTCGGTTCTCTAGTAGGTTCCCTGAGAGTTGATTAACATGTGTGGTTAACTTTAACTTACCTATATGTTTTGATGGATTTGCTCACTTCCTCCTTCTAGAGCTGTATATTAAAAAGTTAATTTTTTACACACTATGTTGCTGTCTTTAATGGAAGAAAAGCATACTAAAAGCTCAACAAAGCAGAATAACTTTCAACGACAATGAATAAAACATAAAACTTCAATAGCGAACTTTATTGAACATTTTAGAAAAATATTGAACAATATCTATTATGAACGATATTCTCTCATAATTTTATCGGCTATCTATTTATAAAACCAGCCAAGTGCGTGTCGGGTTTGACTGTCATAAAAAAAATCATTTTAAAGCCTTATATTTTGGAAACAGATCGCAGGGTCAAAAAATGGTTTTTTCATATATATCTACATATAATATACCTACACATATATACCTATCTATAATATTTTTAAAATACCATACCTATCCAAAGATACATCACAGGGTTTGGCGAGATTGAAGATATCATCCCCACTTTACGTGTTAGGGAGGTACCCTAATAAAAATATTTTTACGTGATTTAATACGGATATTCATGCCAAATTACAGCTTTCTAGTATTAATAGTCTCTGAGCTATGCCGCGGTCGAAAAATGGTAAAACTAAAACCCCCTTATTCCAAAACGAGGTTTAAGGATAGTCCGAGATGTGGATTTAAACCTTAGATTTAGACACGGATTTACTCGTGAACTATAGTCTAACTAAACACTATCCCTATAGATTATATAGGGATAGTGTTTAGACTATAGTTCACGAGGAAATCCGAATTTTAAATCCACATCTCGGACTATCCTTATACCTCGTTTTGGAATAAGGGGGTGAGGGTTTCTTGTTAAGATTACAGAACCCTAAAAATAATCGAAACTTAACGTTTCAACGATAAAATTGCTAATATCGCCTGCTTAGCGATCTTTTTGAGCCGGCCAATTAATAAAGACCTCTTTTTTATCTTTTTTCGGTTAATTTTCATCGATATGAGAGAGGTTTGAGAGTTTAATTTATAATAGTGATGATGATATCGAATCATTGAACCTTAAAGGTGTAACTTGCAAAGAAAATTAACTAAAAAGAAAATACATAGAAATAGATATATAGATAAACACTTTATTTGTACAATACACAAAACATTGAAAATAACAAAAAGGACAAGAAAGCTTATTAACTATTTATTATTAACTAGCTTCGCCACGCGGTTTCACCTGCGTAAGTTCCGATCCCGTGGGAATATCGGGATAAAAAGTAGCCTATGTGTTAATCCATGTCTCCAAGTTTCTAGTTTCATCGCAATCGGTCCAGTAGATTTTGCGTGAAGGAGTAACAAACACACACACACACACGCGCACACACGCACACACAAACTTTCACATTTATAATATTAGTAGGATTGAAGCCTCTTGATATTAATTACAGTTACAGTTTTTATGCTGAGGCTGGTCCATTTGGGTCAGCACACGGCATCCCAGTTTGTTTTTGTGTTTTTTCTTGTGCGTATTTATTGTATTTATTTTCTTAGTTCCTATTTCTTTCTTTTTTGTTTTGTATCTGTCTGTGTGCTTTTCCAATAAATATTTATTCTATTCTATTCTATTCTATTCTAATAGTTGGCTATGTAGTACGCAAAAGATATAAATAAATAAACACATTATTCTCAAACAATCAAACACATTTTTTTTCTCAATATATTTTTATTACATTCTTCAATCTTTTTGAACAATCATTTATTTTTTTATTTATTATTGGTACATATTTAACAAAAACATAACCATCCCTTTTGGCTATGACGTTGTCCGGTAAAAAGGAATCAAAATACATCGTAGTATTAAATTACGGAAAAAAACTTTCTACCATTCCATGACACTAAATACGAATCAACAATGACATTAGAACATTATTTACCCCAGTCAATACTCGAAGAAATCACTTTTATTAACAACCAATACCACAATCAGATATTACACAGGGTAATTGGTAATTATATAAGAAAGCGGTTAAGGGCTATTTCTGTGCACCTTAACTATCGACTTTTGTTCTACGACTTTTGGAAATTCGAACATTTTTGCAAAAATATTGAGGTTATTTTTATCCGAAAATTAGCTGTAACTAACACGGAGGAGTCATAAAATTAAACCCTTAAAATTATACTCCTTTTTTTAGTTCTATCGACTGCTCTTAGTCTGAAACTCAAAAATGTTTAAAAATGTCCGAATTTTCAAAAGTCGTAAAAACGAAAAATCGAAAAGCGAAGAGTCGTTCAGCGTTGTGGAAAACCACAACATTATGCTGAGTATAATCCTTTTTTGGTAACAATACAGGTTAAGAAATTTGTTTTATTGTTTAGATTTAGTTTTCTTTTACTTTATTGACTTTTGTACATTTAGTGTAATTACAAAATAAAGCTTTTTTTTTAAACTAAAGTTTATTATTAAGGTGCATAGAAGTAGCCCTTAACCGCTTTCTTATTTAATTACCAATAACCCTGTATAGTAGGTATTGATAAAGCGTCCTTGAATGAAGGTCACGTACGGGCAAACAGCTTCCCACATCCAACCTTATAGTTGTGGACACTTCTAGCAACATGCTGCTTGAACTACTAGGAAATGAGAGAGGAAATGTTTTCGATAAGGTGGAATAAGGTTAAATGCAGTTTATCACATCTACCAGTTCTATTATAGTCTAAGATCCCTTTAAAAACGCCCTGCACCGAGCTGCTTAATGGATAAAAGTATTTTATAGCAACCTTTATAGTAAATTTTATAGTAAACTAGCTGTCCCGAAAAACGTTTTGACATATTATACAAAAGAAATAGATGTTGATCGATTCTCAGAATAACACAAAAAATTCATAAGAATCGGTTCAGCCGTTTCGGAGAAGTTTGGTAACTAACACCGCGACACGAGAATTTTACATAAATAGGGATTAGGTCAATAAATATATTGCAAATGGGTTGACCTATAAAAATTCAGTCCAGACTGAAATCTTATCTATACGAAGACCTCAAGTTTCACCAACAAGCTTTGAAAACAAGTTTTTTTTTTGTTTCCACGTAAAATTAAAATCTAAGTTTTCAAAGATTGAGTGTGCCATTCCGTTAAAAAATTAAAAATGTTGTCGAATTCAAAACGCTCTTTCGTGTCCCCACTTTATTCAATAAACGTACGAGAAGCTAACAATTATTTACCGTTTGACGTAAGTTTTTATAAATTGGAAAAGTTTCGAGTGCTGTAAGTTCATGAAAGAAATGAGAATATGCTTAATACTAAGCAATTTTGGTCTAATTTATTTTTTTAAACTGATTATGAAATTTATGTACTTACCGTATAAATATGGAATATACTCCAAACTGCTGATTTACACCTCGTCTTGGAATAGAACTTATGACCGATCGTTTCTGACGCTACGGAATAATTCCAATAAAGCGCACAAAGACAGTGTTTAAGTGATCGTTTACGAACGTGCGGGTTAAGCGACTTTGACGGAAAGTTCTAATAATATAAGTCTTAACTTATTATTGACACATTTATTAATTACTAGCTGCGCCCCACGGTTTCACCACAATCGGTCCAGTCGATTTCGAGTTATACATTGTGTAACTAACACGACTTTTTATTAGAAGGCTAGCAGAAGCGAGTCAGTCAGTCAATCAGTCATTCACTTGAGCGATCAGTCGGTCAATCCATCAGTCAGTCAATCATTTGGTGCAGTCGTTCGAAAGTTATACGCGTACACACATTGGCGACTCATTTTTTTATAAAAATAGAAAATATAATAGAAGATTAGATACAATCACTACATAGTATAAAACAAAGTAGCTTTCTCTGTCCCTATGTCCCTTTGTATGCTTAAATATTTGAAACTACGCAACGGATTTTGATGCGGTTTTTTTAATAGATAGAGTGATTCAAGAGGAAGGTTTATATGTATAATACATGCATAATATAGCCGTGCGAAGCCGGAGCGGGTCGCTAGTATAATATATTATGTTTGTTACTCGCCTTGTATCCAGTTTGGCTGGATTATAGATAGATAGATAGATAAACACTTTATTTGTACAACACACAAAACATTGAAAATAACAAAAAGGATGAGAAAGCTTATTAACTACGAAATTGTACAAACAGGCAACCTTATCGCTTAAAGCGATTTCTTCCAAGCAACCTTAGGCTGGAGAAGGTCTGTTTAGCTTAACTGGTAGGTCGTGTGGTGTAAGAAACGCATATAATAATAAATTCCTATGTAAAAAAGATATAAACTAAAAGATTATCCTAGCTATTTAAATCTAGTTCAATCTACATAGTTAGATTATAACTCTTCATTAATCGTTAAACAAACTCACACCACTCAGCTGATTGGCAACAATAATCAGAAGGACGGTAGATTAAGACGTTGATATAATTGATTGCGGATTAGGTAAAGATCTCCGGGATATGCCAGGATACATTGCTGAGTACTGAGTAATCTCCTGTCAAATGATAATCGACCGTTAGTGATAGTTGGCTGCTCACGTGTAGTAAAACATTTCGTTGCTTCACTACAGTTGATGTGACTACGTGCTGTGTTTAGTTGTCCTAAGTTCAACAAACACTTGAAAAGGTCTCTACTTTCTAATAAACTTGTTGCGGGAGGCGCGCCTAACGCGGACACTGCAAACTATCAATCGCATTGCGGACGATATTGATGTTTTTACGTGTTCACATTAACTGCTCTTTTTAACTTTATATTAATTGACTGAATATTGGAAATTTATACCTTTTTGCTTATCTAACCCACCTGTAAAGAAAAATTTAAGTATGAAATAATAATTTTCAACATGGTTAAGTACATTTTATAAGAAATTAAGTGTAATAAATATAATGTTATATAAAGACATACACATTTAACATTATAAATACAAAAATTAATTACCAGTTAGTCAAATAACCCGCCCCTTATCGTACCCGGCGTAAAGGTTCCCATAATGCTAGAAGCATAGCCACGCTGAATGGCGATGGCTAACCTTTGCGCCAGAAACGAGCTGGAGCGGGAGTCTGCCCCATTCCCCCTAATCCTAACACCCAACTCTTTAACTAATTTTTTCGTGAAAATAATAATGAAGTTACAAAATCTAAATATCGAGCTCCACAAAATTAAAAAAACATGTTAAAAATCCGTTATAAATAACTTCTTACCTTACTAAAAATACTACTTTATTTATTTATTAGGACTAAATTATAACACCATAACAGTTTAAATCCAAATCGATGTTAAACTAAAAATTAAAAATAATTACCTACATAAGAATTTAGTAGTTATATGTTCTAAGTTTCTATTTGTGATTGTTTGAATAAACAGCTTTCTGATTCGATTTCATTCAAGTTCAAGTTAAGTTGTAGACTACCCGTAAAATATTAATAAAAAAAAAGTAAAAAAACTTGAGAGGTGCCAAGGGACACCCGGATGAAACGAAGAAAGACGAAACGAAAATAACTATAACTGGCTTGCTTTCTATGAGAGAGAGAGACAGACAGAGACGGCTAACAACTATATCAAAAAGTGTCGTAAAAACTTTTGGTCTTAATTTTTTCCGTCTAGCTCCCTTTCGCAACGCGCGATAAGGAACTTCGTTTAAAATACGTCAAAGCTAAGTTTAGTTTAGTGGCACAAGTTAAGTCAAGCACTCGTACCATCCAAACGGCCAAGTAAACCCGATACAGGTAAGCTACGAGCACTTAGTGTATTTCCCCTGGCTCGACTGCGCTGTCACACCCTCCTTGATTGACAGGGGACGGACAAATCCTTCCCTGTAGTTTACTCATCATTTACATATTGAAATTACGCGTTTACCGCGCTCATTTGATAAGAGGACCGAAGACTTTATTGGATACGTGGGCCAAGTAAATGGGGCAAGCATTTAGGTAAATTTTTGCGTCGCAGATGACATTTTTTTTCTATTAATTATGGTTTCGCACGGTTTGTGTATTTAGCCAGTGTCAAGTTATATTTTGCATCAAATTATGACCCAATTTTTCATAAATCGAGCCTAAAGTGTTTCAAAAAAGTCAAAGTCCGTCAAGTCAGGGGCTATAGTAAAGCGGTGGCAAGTTTACCATAACCTTAATAGGAGATTTGGAGGCAACGAGAAAACTTCATTTTTGACACTGATTTTTACTTTCACTACACTTGTGCACTTTCACAGAACTAAATTGAATAACATTCCACCAGAATTATACAATTCAACTCGGGTTACAACTAAGTTTCACGAAAATAAAACTGCAGCACGACATGTTGTTAACTCGTTCCCGCCAAAACTCCTACTCATCATTTCCATATTGAAATTACGCGTTTACCGCGCTCATTTGATAAGAGGACCGAAGACTTTATTGGATACGTAGGCCAAGTAAATGGGGCAAGCATTTAGGTAAATTTTTGCGTCGCAGATGACTTTTTTGTTTTGTCGTTTATTGGTTGGTAACATTTTTAATTTTTGAACAAAACACATTCATACAAACATACAGGTGAAGCTAATAAAAGCGTGTTAAAAAAGAATAGAATACAATAGAATATTATTTATTTGCAATGAAAAGAGATCGGATTGGATTGGTTTGAATTGGTCTTAACATTTAATCTAGATTATTTATAGAGCGCCAGCACCTTTAATCCATGCTACTCAGGGCACTGTAAGCCCTAGATAACTCAGGAACTGCTGGTTCGAATTGAATTTTTTAATGTGTTGGATAGTCCATTTGTCGAGGAAGGCTATAGGCTATTTTATATTTCGATATTCCCACGGGATCGGGAGTTACGCGGGTGAAACCACAAAGCTCTGCTAGTGGTTTTATAAAACGTTTAATTAGCAAAAGGCTACTTAATTAAACTCATATTAGTTACAACTATTGAAACATGATTTAATGTAGTTCATTATTCACGGGCAACTATTACAATGGGTTATTTAACAGAATTTTAACTATTTAAAAGCGATAGAACCTTAATTGAAACGCAGTGGACCGCGTTACAAATTAGTTGTTTCAGTAATCATTGAAAACCAAAGAGTTTTACAATAACTAGTTATAAACGTGACACAAGCACTAAAATAGACAAATTCAAGGATGATTATGTAATTCGCTTTGCAATATATCAATTGTTTTTCAGATTGACATTAAATTAAATATTTATCTAAAGACCTGTTTTAAAAATATTTTTCAAAAGATAGCCTAGTGCAGGCCATGCACTTTAAAAAATAAGAAATCATTGAGACCTGTTTTTTAACTTAAAGTTATTTTGCCCATTTTCACGAAATTTTTGAAGTTATGTTTACCCGCAAATATGTTACTTACGCGGAGAGGTCACCTTAAGATTACGCATTTTTTTTATAGTCAACTGATTTTCGAAATAACATTACCTCAAACAATTCCAAAATATATTCGAATTTCCAGAAGTCGAAAAACTAAAGCAAAAAAAAAGGAAAAGAAGATAGATGTCGTTCGATTCTCAGACCTAACAAATATTCACAACAAAATTCATACAAATCGGTTCAGCCGTTTAGGCCGTTTAGGTAGAGATTGGCAACTAACACCGCGACACGAGAATTTTATAAACAGGGTTTTCGGTAATTATACCTACTAGCAAGCCGTTGAGGGCTACTTCTGTGCACCTAAACAAACAACTTTTGTTCTACAACTTTTGGGAATTCGAAAAAAAAATTAAAATTTTGAGATTATATAAATTCGAAAAACAGCTGATTTTTTAAAACAAAAGTCATTCAGACTATGAGCAGTAGATAAAACTTATAAAATAAGTAAAATTTTAAGGTTAATGACATCTCCGTGTAAGGAACAGCTGATTTCCAGGTAAACATAACATCAAAATTTAAAAAAAAATGTTCTTATTTCCAATAGTCGTAGAACAAAAGTTGTTTATTTAGGTGCACAGAAGTAGCCTTAACGGCTTGCTATTATAATTACCAATAACCCTGTATAACAGATTTCTAACAACTCTGTAGGTATATCTGAGCTTAGCGGAATGCACTCTCTATTCAATAGTAAATTAAATATATTTATTGAAAACACATGTGGCACTGAAATAATGCAACTACATGCATATTGAGTTGGTGTGTGGTGTTACCCAATCAAAAATTTAAATTGATTACATTGGCACTGTTAGTATTTAAATGAGAGGAAACTCTAAATATGTGATTCAATTTGAAATTCACGAAATTAGGTTTTTGATGACGTTGCTTTGCCAAAATTTACATTTGCAGCATAAAAATAAGCTCATTGGCTTAAATTAGTTTATTTTTCAATTATTCTATATTAATTTTAATAATAAATAGTAGTTATAATAGTTATTGTAAAGGGCCTTTACGTGTTGGCTGCAGCTTCACGCACGCTTTACAAAAGTCTGGGGCTCCATAGCCCCGTGATACAGGACGTATAACATACAATAATATTTCATAACTGTATAAAATCCTGGACAGAATATTTTTAAATAAAAAATAATTCAAAATATTCTGCCCAGGATTTTTTTGTCAACCCATTTTTAATATATTTTCTAATATACGAAATTTATTATAAAATAAGTTTGATTCTATTATCAACCCGGTAAATGTCGATGTAGGTTCGGATCTTTTACTAATATAAATCAGGATTATTTTCATTGTTTTATACCATAAATGATAAAGTCAAAGTCATTTTTTTTATTCCTTTGGATGCTTAATACATTTGTAAAAAGACAACATAGAAACGCCTTGAAAACTTGGATATAAATATAAGTAACATAAAAGATCGTTTTTCGAAAAATGAACTTAAGAATCTAAGTGAGAAAAAATCTTATTCTCCAACCCGGGGGACAAGCTGGGAGTTGTGAAAACAAAATTAGTTTGCTGTGTGTAATGGCTGCTCGGTCTGTTTAAAAAGCCTTGAACATTTGGAAAGACTCCAAAAAATATGATTGCAAACTATCACGCTTAGATCAGAATTCAAGGAAAAAAATAAGTCAATCAAATAATCAAAGAAGGGATATCTAAAGGATATCTGGTAAATGTTGGCTTCTTTCGGAAACTTTTAATTTTATTGGCAAGATATCCGGAGATAAACGGGTGACTGCGTGCTGTTTGACTCCGCTTCAATCCGGATTACTGGTAATCCCCCGATTTACGGATACCAGAAAATCGGAAAACTCAAATGATAATAACGGAAAGTTTTGTGCGTCGAGTTTTTAATTAATTTTTCGTTATCGGTGTAAGCCGGAATAACGAAAAGTCGGATTTTAATTTTTGACAGTTTTTTTTTTGTTTTTCGCGGATTATTTTAAAGCTCTTCTGATTGATAAAATATTAGCGATAAACTGCAAAAACGAAAAGCAATAAAAATAGTCTAGTCAAATAATAATCTGGTTTACTCAACATTAGTGCTGCTAACATTCTGGAAATCCAATAATCTTACCCACTCAGAAACCGCACAAATAAGAAACACACTTCTTCAGATTTTGACCTAAAATCTAAATTGACTTCCTTCGTTTCTGACATCTACCACTAAATCAATCCCTGAGCTTTAAGAGTAAGTACAATCGGCTGCATAATTGCAGCCCTTGGTAGAGTTCGAAAATTACTATTATTGGAATGTTTTCATTTTATTGTTTGATTAATTGTTGAGTTGCAGGTGTCTAGAATCTTGCTCTTGTTAAAAACATTCTCATAACAGCCGTTTTGGAGCTCTACGGTGGGTCTGCAATTATGTAGCCGACCGTACATAACGAACTATCGAAAACATGAAATGGTCACAATACAACTATTTGATAAGGATATAAAATCGCAATTAATTCTTTTAAAATCAGGTTTTAACAAAAAACAATACCTATACTATCATTATAAGTTTAAGTCGTAAAAGCCTTAGAAAAGACTACGTTAAGTGGAAAGGGTTCCGGCGCTCTCTTCATTCAAACGTAGTCGACTGTTTCCTCCCTGGATAATGATAGATATATAGATAGATAAACACTTTATTTGTACAACACACAAAACATTGAAAATAACAAAAAGGACAAGAAATCAAATCAAATCAAATCTAAAAAAATTATTTCTTGGGATGCTTAATACAGTTGTATATAGACCACTTGAAATCGTCTTAAAAACTAAGTTAGGATGTGTGCCTTTGGAACGCTTATTAACTACGAAATTGTACAAACGGGCGACCTTATCGCTTAAAGCGATAGTGTCATCCAGGGAGGAAATAGCACAAAAATATTTTTGTTAAATATAAACTATAACTGCCATGACTATGCCCCTATGCCTTGGTTTTTTTTAATTTTCTTATTATCATAGAAATTAAGATTTAAAAGTTCCTTCTGTCATCTCAGAACATAATATTTTCAGAAATATTTAATGCATTCTCACACAACAAAATCTAATCTAAACAAATATTCACTTGAACATAACTAATTTCCATCGGAGTGTAAAATCGCAGCGAGTCCTACCACAACCATCTGAATATTTCATATAACTCCGTAACCGGGTTTTCGGGGATTCCTAGCGGGCCAACACCGGTACATTCTCACACCGGGACGGAGACCGGGATATTCCACACCCATAAGCAATTACCCTACGGACTGTACGCGATTGTCCTTCCGTAAACATTTAGCAATCTTTTGTGTCCGCACGGAATTTTTGCGTCTAAAGGTAGATTAATTTATCTCACTATGCTAATTTTTATGCTGCATTGTATTTGTTTAAAGATAATTATATTCTACTTTGCTCTTTTTAAGGATTACTAATTATAAGGGATAATGCTTTAAAATTAAATTTTATGTTTTGTTTGTCCGGTGTATTTAGAATCTTGCCTTATGTAATAATTCAGATGTTACTTAAATGATAATATGTTGCAGTAAGAGCGGTGTTGGCCTTTCAATCCGAAGGTCGTTGGTTCGAATCCCGGCTGGTCGTGCACCAATTTATTTTTCTTTAGAAATATTTATGTGCGTGATTTGACATTGCTCTTACGGTGAAGGAAAACATCGTGATAAAACCCGCTGCTGAGTTGGGTCCAGATGTATTGACAATTTCTTTCCTCTAGACACGGTCCACTGAGCTGAGAGGATATAGTTGTTGAACAAGCCTACTCCAACCTCACACAAAAAGAACCCAGCTAAAGAGGTCTAGTTGCAAAAATTTGGCCCGTATACAAATACAATATCTTGCAATCCATTGTTTATTTCCAAAAAAAAAGCCTAAATTGAAACCTACTCGTTAATTCAGCTACCATGAAAATATTTTATTAATGAATATTGAGTTTCATTATTACGGAAAAGTTTCATATGGCAGATAGATAGAAGTACAATATTATACGTTCCGAGAATGTACTAAAGAAATAACAATATAGATAAGCACTGAGTATTATCCAAAGTTAACCAATTTAATTATCGCATAGCTAACTTCTTGCTCATTAGAACTTCACCTGCAGGCTAAACATGTTAAGCTCCGAAACATTCTTAATTAATTCTTACAACAAATACACAGAAGTTTGTAGATTTGTTGACATGAAACATTAGTTGATCAATGGCGCGGAGTCAGAGGCACGCAACATTTATACAATACAAATACACAATCAAAGTTGTTTACAGTTCGGCCGAGATGGTCGTCTTAAGCCAAATGCCAAATGTTAAAACAAGGACAATATTGTTTGGTTAGTTCGCCTCAATTGGTTTGTTGAATAATTATTGGGGTCTGTGTTCGCCGGGACCTATTAGGGCTTGCTTATTTGTTTGTGAATAATTAATTGTATTAAAACATTGGGCAAATATGTTTCGAGATCTTTGGAAGTTCTTTATTATACGAAGCGCGCTTTTGCAGTAAATTCAAAGGGTTAGTGGCTGAGCGACCCGTCCCCGAGAATAACACTTTGATTACATTTTCTATTGTTTTTAACTTAGATAATATAACTTTAACATTGAAGGCAATTTAGTTATTTTATACTGATTAATCTACCACATTAAATCCTCGTAAATTTATAATTAAACAAAAGGAAGTCATGATTGTAGTAGTTCATATATTTGTTTTATTACTATACTTATAAAATAACTAGCCCGCCCCGGCTTCGCACTGCTATATTGTGCGTGAATAGGTACATATAATTCTTAATCTTGAAAAAAAACCGCATCAAAATCCGTTGCGTAGTTTTAAAGATCTAAGCATACATAGGGACAGACAGCGGGAAGTAACTTAGTTTTATATTATGTAGTGATAAGTGCCCTTAGATTTACATAACCTACGGTCATTTTTGGCTAGAAGTAATTATCGTTGACAATTGTATATTTTAATAGTCGCCCTCAATTATCGGCTAGTATCTGGACGATTTTGGGATCCAATTCTGTGAAACCTCGGTTCGTTACCCGATCCGCTAAGTGATATGCAATCGGACACACGAAATCTCATCTCAATCCGAGTCAAGTCGCCTGACCATCAAATGAATTGGTTCCCACATCTGCTACAACCAGGGACGACTTAAGAATGCCCCCTGGCCATTCGGCCCGAGCCTATAACTTTAGAACAAACATTCTATGCAAACCAATAAATAAATAAATATTTCAGGACATTCCACGCATCGCCATCTAGCCCCAAGCTAAGTAACTAGACTTGTGTTATGGGTGCTAGATAACGGATATACTACTTATATACTTTTTTTTGTAAATATATACTTTTAATACATAGAAACAACCAGACCACAGACAAATATCTAAGCATAAATACTTGTCTGAGGCGGGAATCGAACCCGCAACCCAGTGTTTGGCAGTCCAGCATGGTGACCATTGTGCCAACTGGGTCGTCAATCTAATCGAACTAATATTATAAATGTGAAACAATGTGTTTTAGTATGTGTGTTTGTGTGTATGTCTTTAGGCTCTGCGCAAACAGGCCACCAACCACAGCCACCGGTGGCCAGCCATTAGCAGTTTTCATACATTTTGTTGTGGCCGCCACCGACCACATATTGTGTGCTCCGCGTTTTAACAAAATGTATGAAAAGTGTTAGTGGCTGGCCACCGCCACCGGTGGCTGTGGTTGGTGGCCCGTTAGCCTTACTCCTTCACGCAAAAACTACAAAACCGATTGCAATGAATCTTGGTATGTAGATAGCTAGAGACCTGGATTAACTAGTTTTTGTCTTAATATTTCTATGGAATCGGGAATTACGCGGCTTAAACCGCAAAGGGCAGTTATACATAGCTACGTGTTATATAGACTCTGTTGCATCTAGTAATTTCACTGACGTCGCTAAAACAGACAGTGTCTTTATGAAGACTTCACGGTATTAAGAGGAAAGGGTACCGGGGGCTCTCTCCATACAAACGTAGTCGACTGTTTTCTCCCTGGATAATGACACTAGCACAAATATTTTTGTGCCATAAAACCTATAACTGCACTGACCATGCCCCTATGTTTTGTTTTTAAAATCTTAATTTAAATGATAATTAGAAAATGAAAAAAACCGAACATGGCAGATATAGGTTTTATGGCACAAAAATATTTGTGCTAGGGTCATTATCCAGGAAGGAAACAGTCACCTACTTTTGTATGGAGAGAGCGCCTGTATTTTTTCACCTTGACAAAGGAAGATCGACATATTGATTTTAGGCAAAGAAAAAGACGTTTTTGTAAAGTTGTCAAAAAAATCTAAACATTAAACTGGGTACTCTTATTCTGACAGTCAAAGCATTAGATTGTAAAGAATAAAAATAGCGTTTTGGTTTAAATGAATGTCGATTACTTTATCAACAATCGCCCAAAACGCCTCCTACCTGAATACGGCTCATACTCAACCAATCTAGTTTCAATTTGAAGCTCTCTCACATGTGTCTTTCAATTTACATGTAGATTTATACATTTTTTGTTACGCCTAAAGTAGTAGAATTATATCGGCCTTCTAAAATTATATTTTTTGTTTCATACACGTTCCATGTTCCTTTTAGGGTTCCGTACCCAAAAGGGTAAAAACTGGACCCGATTACTAAGACTTCACTGTCCGTCAGTCCGTCCGTCCGTCCGTCCGTCTGTCCGTCTGTCTGTCCGTCTGTCTGTCTGTCTGTCTGTCTGTCTGTCTGTCTATCTGTCTGTCTGTCTGTCACATGCTGTATCTCATGAACCGTGAAAGCTAGATTATGTATTTCTGTTGCGGCTATAACTTATTAAAAATAACAAAAAAATATTTAAGGCTCTCACACATCATGGTACGGAACCCCTCATGCACGAATCCGGCTCGCGCTTGGCCTGTTTTTTCCTAAGTTTTGCTTACGGCTCTAAATTTAATAATATATACTTAATCAAGAGTTTGTCACCCACACAAAAAACCCACGCAGTTCTATTAGCTTTTTGAATATGAAACTTTGAAAATGTAACAAATCCAGCACTAAAAACAAACGTAAAATTCAACTAGCATTTTTCTGCTATTTAACTGAATCTCGTAGATATGTGTATAAAGAACAAAACCCAACCAAACTGCTATGTTGTCCCCACGTAATAGAGGGCTTTTGGAGTTCCGTCGCTTCCGCGGACAGATCGCACTAGAGCACACAACCATAAATGTAAATGGAAGTGCTACTAACATAGTCAAGCTATTATTAGTAGGTACATTGCGATACAAGTGTGGTAAATCGATCATTGCATAGAGGCGGTTTGTGACGAGTGAGCGGAACGCGAGCGCGTAAAAGCCGAGATGCAATGATCATTAGCCACACGCGTATCGTACGACGTTTTTTATCACAGTTGCGAATAAAAGAAAAGACTTGAAAAGAAAAGAAAATAATAAATAACAAAATATTTGTGATAAACTATTTTTTAGGCAATATTTTTTGTTAATTATTCTCCCGAAAGGCCAGGCAAAAGACTTTTAACCTATACAGCTTCGTCTGACATACAATATTTTTTAGGGTGTTTTCCATTTGTTTTTGCGTCGGGGGTTAAATACAGAATACAATGGTACGGAAAGTAACAAAAAAAAACAAAACTCAATTTTTAATCGTTTTCTAAGACTATTTATAAGACTAAAATTTTCGTTCGTAAACCGACTTTAGAGACAACCATTTTTGCTAGCTTAAAAACTCTTTGTTGGTACCGATGTTTTTTTTTATACACCAAAATAGAATAACCCAGATAAAAAGAATGTACGTATCGTGTAATTAGCAGTAAGATACTAACTTAATTTATCAGGATAACTTTTTACACACTAGTGGCGTCGAGGTAATGCATAACGCACGCGTGCGTAATACGTAGGATTATGAGCCTAGAAGCGGTTGAATAAGATCCACTTTATGAGCAACTGTGATAAAAAAGTAATTCGGGTATGTATTTATGGACCTTTGTTGCCTCAAATATATTCCCTATTTTCCTATATGGAGTGGAAACCTGGACCATACTAGCGCGAGACAGAGCAAAGATCGATGCGTTCGAGATGTGGTGCTGGAGGCGAATGTTGAGAATACCGTGGACCGCCAAACGCACCAACGTGTCGATCCTAGCACAGCTCAAAGTGAAGACGCGCCTGTCCACGATTTGCCGCCAACGCATACTGGCATATTTCGGTCACGTTATGCGGAGGGGCGATGAGAACCTGGAGAAACTCATCGTGGTTGGGAACACAGATAGAAAACGCTCTCGAGGCCGATCCACAACCAGATGGACGGATCAGATTAGGGACTCATCAGCCGTCAAGTTTCACAACACTGTAAGAGATGCGATGAACAGAAGCCGTTGGAGACAGATCATCCGATCCAAATGCAGACCACCCAATGATGACCACGATCCTCAGTCATGAGGGACCGACTACAGAGAGAGAGAGAGAGTTGCCTCAAATGAATGGTTAAAAAAATGATGATAAAGATTCTTGCTCACCTATTAGAGTGCCCCAGTCTGAGAGTTGGTGAATCTCCGTCTGCCATTTTTACGTGTTTATTGGACATGGTTACGGCAGCCGCCATAGTAGCCATAGTTTTCCAGTATCCAGTCCACTACCATCCCATCCCACCCAAATGATGATAAAGATTCTTGCTGAGAGTGCCCCAGTCTGAGAGTTGGTGAATCTCTGCCATTTTTACGTGTTTATTGGACATGGTTACGGCAGCCGCCATAGTAGCCATAGTTTCCCAGTATCCAGTCCACTACCATCCCATCCCACCCAAATGATGATAAAGATTCTTGCTGAGAGTGCCCCAGTCTGAGAGTTGGTGAATCTCCGCCATTTTTACGTGTTTATTGGACATGGTTACGGCAGCCGCCATAGTAGCCATAGTTTCCCAGTATCCAGTCCACTACCATCCCATCCCACCCAAATGATGATAAAGATTCTTGCTGAGAGTGCCCCAGTCTGAGAGTTGGTGATTCTCCGCCATTTTTACGTGTTTATTGGACATGGTTACGGCAGCCGCCATAGTAGCCATAGTTTCCCAGTATCCAGTCCACTACCATCCCATCCCACCCAAATGATGATAAAGATTCTTGCTGAGAGTGCCCCAGTCTGAGAGTTGGTGAATCTCTGCCATTTTTATGTGTTTATTGGACATGGTTACGGCAGCCGCCATGGTTTCCCAGTATCCAGTCCACTACCATCCCATCGCAGAAGCCCTAGTAGTTTTTCCTGTAGTTTATCAATAGTTCTATGCAAACCGTAGGTTATCCTTGGCTGCATTTTATAGGGGGATAATCGCCGGTTTGGTGTCCACATCATACTTTGCCATGTAAAGGGCCTCAACGTGTTGGCTTTGGCTCCACGCACGCCTTCCAAAGATCCTGGGCTCCATAGCCCCGTGTAATGGAGTACATAAAGATTAAATGTTAATTGCTAGTATAAATTCTAATATTTTGTATACTTTTATTAAGTAGGTATTTTACATAAAACCCTTGGAAACCATGACAGAGTAATGTCATACACTGACGGCAGATTGCCCCCGTCAACATTTTGTAAGCCCACCATCTGATTTCCCTTGAGGGCTCATGGCTTAGATTTTAATGTTAATTTACAAAATAAATAGCTTTTGTCCCATTTTTAAACGAGTGGTTATTTAATTTCCGTAAAAATCAAATTACAGCCGAGTGACCTTGTTTCTTATTAAGTAAATCTTATTGTTATTGTGGCAAAATGTTAATATTTCTATTTAGTTAAGGAAAATACACGTAGATATTTGAAATTATACGGTCTTCTTGGAATTATTTTTATTTCGGCATTCTATTTGTGCGTAAAATAACGTTTTATGATAGGTATTTACTTTAAGTACTGGTAGGTACGCAAGTACTGGTAGGTAAGTATGTACAATAGACGCTTTAAAGGACGTGGTGTTCCGTCGCTTTCGCGGACAAATTCCACAAGAACAGACTAAGACGAAAGTGTAGTGTCATGGAAGTGCTACTAACATAGTTCTAAGCTATCTCTTTAACACATTCAATTATTATTATAAAATATTTATGTTAGTCTATAAGGTATGTATCTATGGGCCTTTGTAGCCTGAAATAAATAAAATATTAAGCAGTATTCTTAATTTAAGAATATTGCTTTTATAATAAGTATACTGCTTATCATTTTAAGTTTTTTTACTAAAACCTAGAAATTAATCTCTATTTCTCGATTATTTTTGTGTTCAGACAAACAGATGTTTTAAAATAAGTACTAGGTTTTGCCCGCGACTTCGTCCGCGCAGAAGTCGGAAATGGACCAAGGAATCACGTTGTTGCATACAAACTTTGCCTTTTTCACCCGCTAAGGGGTAGAATTTCGGAAAATCTTTTCTACCTAAATGTTTCGGGTCTCTACGATCGGCGGTTAAGGTTGTGCGTTGATCCGTCAGTCAGTCAGGACAAAGCATTAAATAGGTATGTAAGATAGACTGAGAAAAATACAATTTTACGGACCAGAACATCTGAAAACTATTCCAACATTTAAACTTTAAAATACATATTCCGTCCACAGGCGAGTTAAAACGAATTAGTTCAGTTGGAACTCTAGTCGAGACTAACACTTCTTCCATTTCACCAGCTAAAATAACTCTAGCAATTAACATCCACAATTCAATTCCCTTGCGAGTGTTAACCTTGTTCTGGGCCAGGATACCGAGTTCAGTACATTTACAGGACGTAGTTTCATTCAAGTTTGTCCACGAAATCGGTTTACGTGGACACCTTTTTATGACTGATAGCTAACTGATACTCCTTGGGAGATGTTTGCGTATACCTGGTACAAATACAAAGAATCAACTAAACATCTGTGAGAAATAAACATTATATAACCACTAAATTATGGTTGTCTGTAAAGTCGGTTTACGGATGATAATTTTACGTGATAACGTCATAAGAAAACGATGAAATGTTGAGATTTTTATTTTTCCTTTATCTAAGTAAATAAGTATATTTATTTTTTTTATTTTTATTTTCTTTATGTATTTTTTTTTCATTATATATGTCTTCGTTTCACCATAACACAAGTCCAGATGACCGATATTATTTTAAACAATATAAAATAAACACGAGATGCGTGACGTTTACCATGACGCCGTCAGTTATCCGGAACAGACACTTTTTTGTGAATGCGGGTGTTCCATCAATTTATTAGACGTTATCACGTCAAAAAAGAAAAAAGGCAAAGGGATTTCGTCCCAAACGTGAACTTTTTTCTAGGTCCATGCCCTTGACACGTTTATTTTTTTTATGAGCAACGTCTCTAAAGCTTTATATTGACCTAATAAATTTCGTACCTACCTACAGTTTGTAAATAGACAACAAGTTAAATAAACAAACATTTTCTTTAATTACGCTCTTCGTTATTGTTACTACTATCAAGGGGACGATAAAGAAAGTATCCTCTTCAAAAGGCACCGCTAGATTCGCTTATTTTTTAATCGACTTAGAAAAAGAAGGAAGTTCTCAATTGTAGGTATAAACTTTTTTATATATGTTCACCGATTACTCGAAGACGGCTGAACCGATTGAGATGATTATTTTTGACGTGATAATAAATCTAATAAATTGATGAAAAACTTTCAGAAGAAAGATGACGTTAATCGTTGCTGTTGCCACATGATGAAATAAGGACCAGCATTGTAAGGTTTCATACAACGCTCTGTGATAAGTACACTACTACGAGCTTGACGCGCGTGTATACTTGACTAGGCTTGTATTATGGTGACGAGTGACGAATAGAAGACTTATATAAAGAAAAGAGACCTATTAAGGAGAAAAAAAGGAAAAAATAAATATATAAAGGAATACCAAAAAATCTAAATTTTTCATCGTTTTTGTTATGAGGTTATCACGTAAAATTATCGCCCGTAAACCGACTTTACAGACGACCTTTTTTCTTAGCAATGTATCATAATCATCATCATATCATAAAATAAATAATAATGATGAATAATGATAAAGATATCATATCAGCCACAGGAAATCCACTGCTGAACATAGACCTTTCCCAAAAACTTCCAAAACGATCGGTCGCATGCCCTCTGCGTCATGACTTTGCACATGTAATGTATGAACCATGTATATTGAGCCATAACAGTGGACATAATATACAGCCTGTAATCATACATAATGTTACCGTTTTACGTTCTTTTTTAGTAGCTATAGACAAGAAAACTTGAATATTTTTGTTCTGAGCTCCATAAACATACGTGACTGTGGTATATTTTTGTTTTATAGCTTATTTTATTAAAATCTAGACGTCAACGATAAAATAAAGCTATTCGTAAATTACTACATAAATAGAACACATAGGTAGTAATTTACATAAAGAATTTTTTTTTATAAAGTACCTATTATATACTTTGATGCTCCTACTAAAATGTTTGTAAAAAATTTCTTACATTTTTGTGTAATAAAAATAGAATTGATTGCATGTCACGCTACGGTAGCTTTAAGACTCATGTCGACACCATTCTCACAGTAAACCGAATTTGCAACATTTTCAATGCGACGCCGCCGAATTCAAGGAATCAAATCAAACTTGCTAGATTCTGCCCCTCGAGACTCCAACACAACTGTATTTGCGAAACCAAGATTTATCTTTTCACGACCAGAAATTGTGTTTACTATTTTTATGACGGTTTCTTTAAAATCTCCGAGTTGGCCAAGTTGAGACTGTTTGACTTTCTACATACGGGGTCGAGAATCGAGACTCAGACCGATCGTCTCGTACGGGCTCCAACGAAATATTGAATTTTATATAAAGTTAAAATGTTGTGTGTACTCAAGCTGCATTCCACTTATGAAATTGCTTTTCATTTGTGTAGTTTAAATTATGTTTCGCAGTGCGCATTTAACGTAGGAACACAACATTATATACTATGAAAGTAGTTCGGGGCACAGAAAAACAATGGATTTGCATTACAAAAGCCACGCTCTGTATGCATCCTAATGAACAGTAATTGTTTAAATCCACAAGAAAGAGGGAAGCATTGAATACGCAAGCCTTGTAAACAGTTAATTACATTAAATACACACGTTCTTTTTGCATGAGAAATGGAAAACATTGCTTGTCTGTGACCTAATTAGATGTTTTTGTAGAGGACCACAAAATGGGACTGAATAGAGAGCGCGGACGTAATAGGTGAGTTTGTTATGTATGCCTGTCCATTGACTTGGACTCTTTGAGATAACAGAGAACATATGTATATAGAGCCATGTGAATTTCATAGGTCTATACAGAGTAGGTAATTTTCTCGGGAAAATAAATTGGATGCCGCACTGGTTTGAACCATAGCTACAGTAGTTGCTTATAGGCTGAAATACAAGCTTAAGCAACTATTACTCTGTGAAACAACGTTGTCATAGAATTTTGATTTATCAATTGCGGGACAATCGCGGGGCTCCTTACTGTTCGTTTCATAATGTATTGTATCACGAATATGTATTAGCCGCATATGATAATGGACTTAGCTAGAAACAGTTGCATTATGCATAGGTTTAAACCTAGGGTTGCTACTGGATGCCAAGTTTTCCGTACAAGTTCTGTATTTGACGATCGACCGCAAATATAGGTAGAAATGAAGACATATGAATAATTTTTCAGAAAAAAATCCGTAATAAGGCAGAAAAGTTTCGTTTCGTTAGATCTCATTTTGAGGGTTCTGTACTCAAATGGATAAAACGGAAGCCTTTTAACTCCACTGTCCTTCTGTCTGTCACCATTCATGAACCATGATAGCTAGAAATTTTCACAGATGATATATTTCTATTCCCGTTAAAACAACAAATTACTTAAAACAGAATATTATTATAATGGTTTGGAACCCTTCGTTCACAAGTCCGACTCGCACTTGACCTGTTTTTTGGATTCGCACCTACATCACTGCTTATTAAGTAGTATGACCACTGACCTTCATAGTTCTCGTAGTTTATATTAAAGGAAATTAATTCGTATCACAGAACTAGTTTGTAAAAGTAATTGGACAAACTGCATATGCTTTGCGCGTTGCAACGCTGCGTTTCATGTTAATTGAATGTGTTTTGGGGATTTAATTAACGATAAACTTATGGCAACCCTACTTAGACAGTGCGCCGAAATCCCTGGTTAACGGACAAAAGCGAGTAATTTCTGACGTAGGTCGGCAGGCTTAGCCGTTATTATCACACCTGAATATAACATCACGTGTGAAGTCTGTCCAGGAGCGGGAGGTATGAGGAGCCGCCAGTCGTGCCGACCGACCGTGCATTCAAGATATCAAATACTTCATACAATAGTGAAAACATCTGAAATAAATTTTAGTAAAAAGTAGTTTTTAAATTAGGTGGGAACAGACGATACATACAGATCTAAAACAGTCGGGTAAAAAATCATAGCAAAACTTTAATTTTCATTACACAGAAACTATGTTTCTTGAAGCTATAGACGCTAGAGAATAGTTTCTTGTTTTTAAGTAAATGTTTTTGAAAATATTAAGCAGTATTCTTAATTTAAGAATATTGCTTTTATAATAAGTATACTGCTTATCATTTTAAGTTTTTTTACTAAAACCTAGAAATTAATCTCTATTTCTCGATTATTTTTGCGTCACGAAAATTTTTATATGTGTCTGTTTTATAGTCTCATTTATTTCTTTATTTCAAATTATTTTTTTATAAGATAATGTAGGTTATACATCATTCATTTGTTTATTTTCTTGTTATTTTGTCATTAATATCAAGGTTTTAAAAAACTTTTAGTAGCCCACAGTTACCTTTTTTTCTCGAAGGCGAAGTTCAAAGGGTGTGTTAAGCGTTTTTTTTTCTATTAATTATGGCTTCGCACGGCTTGTGCATTTAGCCAGTGTCAAGTTATATTTTGCATCAAATAATCACCCGAGTTTTCATAAATCGGGCCTAAAGTGTTTCAAAACAGTCAAAGTCGTCATAATCCGTCAAGTCAGGGGCTATAGTAAAGCGGTGGCAAGTTTACCATAACCTTAATAGGATATTTGGAGGCAACGAGAAAACTTCATGTTTGACACTGATTTTTACTTTCACTACACTTGTGCACTTTCACAGAACTAAATTCAATAACATTCCACCAGAATTATACAATTCAACTCGGGTTACAACTAAGTTTCATGAAAATAAAACTGCAGCACGACATGTTGTTAACTCGTTCCCGCCAAAAACCGTTTTGGTGGTATCTTTTCTACAGTTTTTAATCATCTTTGGCTTGCATACAGCCAGTGTCACTCGCCACCGTACGTGTAATTACGTTCTATTCGGTCTGATGAAGCAGTTTGAATTAGCTTTGTGTCATCGGAAACGCGTTGTCCCCGTCAGTTTGTTACCCGCTAATTAGTCACGTGTAATTTTCAGCTGGAATCATTAAGTTCACTTATCTGACGTCAAATATATAATGCAAGGCTAGAGAGTATTAACACTCAGGTTATCTTCGTAACTAAAAATTAAAATTAAAAAAAACTACTTCAAAAAACGACTTCAAAAAAAACTAAAAAATGAAAATAATCGATTTCGGTTAACTGAGACTGCAGTTAACTTAAACATACTTGGAAGTCGGACTGGGTTAGATTGAATATTACGAGGTATATATGAAACATGGTGTCACCCAGTCCGACTTCCAAGTATGTTTAAGTTATCTGCTGGTCTTAGTGGCCTGAAATGGATAATTTTTCACTTTTTAGTTTTTGTTTTCAGGTTTTTTGGAAGTCGATTAAAAACGGCAAAGTGCAAGTTGAAGAATTCCGTACCATTATATTGTTTTTAGTATAAGTTACCTACATTATCTGTGAAAATTTCAACTACCTATCACGGTTCATGAGATTACAGCCTGGTGTTGTGTTCAGAAAATAAAATTGTATTTCTTTCTTTCTTTTTGGTGACAGACAGACAGTGGAGTCTTAGTAATAGGGTCACAATCGGGTCCCGTTTTATCCTTCAGGTACGGAACCCTAAAATAATACAATCTACGTCAATCAAGGCTTTGAAGCAAGACCTTAGAGATAGAAACTGAGCAATTTGCTGTACGCTCAAGGTGCAATTCTGTTCATCACTCATCACATCCTCACCTCATTTGTATGAGACCATCCGTAAAGTATCATATTTATAACACAAAAATAATAATCTCAATCGCTTCAGCAGTCTTCGAGTTCAAAAATTAAGTTCTCGTTTCGCGACCTTTACTCCCGTGATTGAATAATTCCTAGCGGATTTTTCTATCTTTAAAAATTGGACAGTGTATTTTCGAAGCTCAGTTTAGAAGAAAATCATATCTTATCCTTACATAAGGAAACATCCCTAATCTAAGGTCGTATATACCAAAGACGTATACCTATATTTTACTTTCATCTTGGTAGGCTTACACCGAATCCGAATTATAGGTCAATTTCGTGTCGGATCTATTCGGACGTAAGTATACCTATTACTACCGCACTGCATTGTTAATAAAATAAAGATTACTCAAGACACCATAATAGTACATTACGATATTAGTGTGGTAAATTGATCTCTGCATAGAGGCGGTTTAAACGCGCGAGCGGAACGCGAGCGTGTTTAGAAGCCGAGATGCAACGATCAATTCCACACGCGTATCGTACGTTTTTTATCACAGTTGCGAATAAAAGAAGACTTGTTAAAATAATAAAAAGTTAACAAAATATTTGTGATAAGATATGTTTACTATTTTTATAGGTAGTATTTTTTTGGTAATTAAACTTCCGAAAGGGCAGGCTAAAGACTTGTAACCTATACAGCCTCGTCTGGAATTATTCCATTTGTTTTTGCGTCGGGGGTTAAAAATAGAATATAATGGTACGGAAAAAAAAATATTTAAGTAAAGAAAAAACAAAACTCAATTTTTAACCGTTTTGCAGGTCGTTATCACTTAAAATTATCGTTCGTAAATCGACTTTACAGACAATCATTTTTGTTGGCTTAAAAACTCTTTTTTGGTACCTACCTTTTTTTTATTACATATACATTTTCTTTATTGTTAATCTGAAAAACAATTCATTAGTTTATTTTCTTGTTGTTTTGTCACTAATATCAAGATTTTTATCCTCGCTCTAGCCATTCTCAACAAAATTCTTAGACTCCACACCGAATGGTAACAAAAAGAAGTAGCATTTGCAATTTAAGAAGAGTGCAAGTGAAATTTTCACACGAGCGTTAATTAACTGTAACAGTTAGAATAAACAACAAAGAAACTTAATTGTAGATTCCTTGCGTCCGGTTCTTAGGCGAACTTCCTAACTAGAGTCGGGATGAGTTTGGGCTGGGATCGCACTGTCGACAATGATAGTGCATTTTGTTTGCCACGTACATAGAAAACTAAGGTCTTTTATTAATTACATAACAATACAAAAATCGTGCGAGCTTCGTACAGTCGTACCATATACATACCTACACGTTTTTTAAGTCGTGTCTATGTGATCATTGTACCTAGGTATAAGCATCCAAAGAAATAAAGAATTTTGACTTTGACTTTGACTTCGTTAAGCGAACACTCGGCCGAGCTACATGGTAGGCGGAGTGGGGGGTGTTAGGTTTTATTTTCGTTACGGAATTTCTTGATTCGGTCGCCGCGCTCAAAGCCTGCTATAAAAGCTATGCAATAGCTTAAAATTTTGAAACGAAATGTACAATGATTTATTGATATAAACTGAATTTAGGTAGGAAAATAAATACCTACTTACATATCGTAATAACAAATTAAAAGTTCATTTTGGGATTTTCACAGTAACTGCATCTTTATCCTACGAGTAATTATTATTTAAGTCTTAGATTGGAGACCACGTACCGGAAAGCGCAGCGCGGGACGGCCTCCGACTAGATGGACGGACGACTTAATTAAGGTCGCGGGAAGTCGTTGGACGCAAAGAGCATGCGACCGATCGCTCTGGAAGTCTTTGGGGGAGGCCTATGTTCAGCAGTGGACGTCCTGTGGCTGATATGATGATGAATTATTATTTGATTAGTTTTGGAGTTTACAATGTGAGAAGTTTTATTTCTATCGAGAACAATAGAATTTGAATAAATGGGATAGACCGCACTGAAAGTACATGTTTACTTAAATAATTTAATTTAAAAAAAATCCAAATGACAAGTATCATATTTTCAGCTTTTCAATTAAACAATATTTCATAGTGAGTGAATGACAAAAGGCAGCCCTACCACCTGATCGGTTCAGACCGAAGGCGTACCGGATACAGCGGGAATGGAATTAAACAGCACACAATATACGCCACACACCACGCGTCCGGAAATGACAATGTTACGGGTTACCTGGGCCGGATACAGGGTTGCCAGACGTACCTGCGAAAAATATCGTACGTGTACGAGATTTAGAACTATAAAAATAGATATCTCGTAGTTCTGTAAGAGAAACGATAAAAATCTTGCATAAAAGTACGACATCTTGACAAATTGAATGGCTACGCCATGTATTATAAATGCCAAAATATTATAAATGAATGATAATGAATATTTACTATTATATTATTCTACGATCGACTCAGCAGATCACTGAGTTATTTATTATGAAATTCTTATTAACTCATTACTATATTTCAGGAAAATGTGATAAAGACTTAAAAACAAAATGGTTGTCTTTAAAGTCGGTTTACGGAAGATAATTATACGTTGTAACGTCTTAAGGAAACGATGAAAAATTGTGTCGTTTTTGTTATTCCTTTATATTTTTTTTTTGTCTTTTTTATCCTTAATATTTTTAAGCTATTGCATAGTTTTATCAAAGGCTTTGAGCGCGGCGACCGAATCAAGAAACTCCGTAACAAAAAGAAAACCTAACACCCCCCCCCCCTCCGCTCATGTAGCTCGGCCGAACGTTCGCTTAACTTGTATGTATATGGTACGACTGTACGAAGCTCGCACGATGTAATAGCTTTACCGCGGCAGTCCCCGCGTGTCACACGTTTTTTTTCCTTCTTTCTAGCCTGGTACGAGAAAAGAACTCCGGTATCTGGTAACCTTAGCCGGACGCGTATACACTCGCTGGACGGGCGGGCGCGCGCTACTGTAACATTGTAGGTACGATATACCCACTAGAATGACTGATGAAATATTTTTGACAGTCATGGTTGATAATTAGACAAAATCGTAATATGTACAATAAACAATGAATAAGTCTGGACTTCCATAAGTCAACACAAACGCAAAATATTTACGATATATTTACGATTTAAGGTAGCTGCAGACGTGACGGGATTTTTCCCGTACCGGACGGAACGTGTTATTTTTATATGAAGAAATTGTCAAGGCCCGTCCGGCAACGGAAAGATCACGTTACATATGTTTAAAGTCCACGAACACTTTATGAACAATGCACGTCACGTCCCCGTTCGAGGTTTTATCCCGTTATGTATGCAGCGACCTTTTTATATCCTTCATCCTGATAGAATACTTATATGCTGGAAGCATATAGCTATTCTATTAGCTATCTGGCCAAGTATAGCCACCATAAAACATAAGCCTAGTTGTAGCTTGAATGACGCTGTAGAAAAAAACTAGACGACTTAATTAATGTTCTATCCAAGTACGGTAGCAAAGATGGGCACTAAAAACTAAATAAATCTAATAAAATTTAGCCCATAACACTCACCGTCTTAAAACCTATCGGTCTACACCGAATTTATCAATTTTGTTTATTTATATTGACTTACGATTTAATAAACAAACGTAAACTGTTAAAAACATTATACCTGCTCCCGAAAACGAGTGAAAAAAATGAAATTGAACTAAAACAAAAAATCTCAATGTTACTAAAAGAAATGTGTTCTTGTTCCAAGAATATAATGCCCTTCCTTACCAATATTACCTAATTGTCGTTACACGTCCTAAAATAGAATTTCACCTATCCCAAACAGAAATTAAGAAGACTATAGACATACGAAATTGGTCTTGATAAGGGTCCAATGCCACCTAATTGTGAAAAGTGGTGTCTAATCTTTAATATACCCTTAGTTACTTTGGATTTGCTTTTACGTAGATATAGGCCAATAATGTTGAAGGCATAGAAAGGAAATATATTTACACAACTGGCTATTCGTTTATTCATAAACGTATACATCAATATCACAACAAAGACGTATCTTGAATTATAGATTCGGTCAGACCTTTCCACCAAGTGATCACCCAGAACCAATATCTACAAAGGAAAGGGGAGTCCACAATAATTGATTATTTATTAGACAATAGGTAATATCATTCAGATTTACGGCACGACCGGGATTCCGACTTCCATAAATCATTTGAATAATTTGGCAATTACAAACGGCAGGTCGCGACTATTACTCATTTCTGGATTAGTAATTAACAATAACAAATGGTAGATGTCGGTGTTGGACCGCGATTTTAGTGTCTACTGTCTAGCCAGGCAAGCTTACCTAAGTAGGTATTTAAAACAAACGAATACCTATCTACCGTGAACCTAACATAACATAGATACTGACTATTGAAACGTAGTTCTTTACCGCGCGTTGCGAAAGGGGGCTAGACGGAAAAAATTAAGATAAAAAGTTGTAACGACACTTTTTGATTTTATTACAATTCCTTCACTAATTAATCGAAAGGAACTTTGTTCCATCCGGGTGTCCCTTGACACCTCTCAAGTTTTTTTATTGTATTTAACCCCCGACGCAAAAACGACGGGGTGTTATAAGTTTGACGTATCTGTGTGTGTCTGTCGTAGTTCCCGAACGGATGAACCGATTTTGATTTTGTAGTTTTTTGTTTGTTTGAAGAGGTTTCTAGATTCGAATAGGTCAAAATTAAAGAAGAGGTTGACTAGGGGAAGCGGGTACTTTTGCAAACTTCTGCGTTTTTTGCACATGTGTTTAAGATTTATTTTAAAAAAATATGACCCTATATGTGGGGTTAAAATGATTTAATTAAAAAAAACACAATCTAATAACCTTTTATATGAAGTAAACTGGAGTGCTGATGTTAGTAAAATGCATATAAACTCTTTGCTATGCAGTGGACCCTCCCGCAGCGCATTCCGTTATTACCCAAGGAGGCTACTCTATACCTATTAGGGTTTGTATCCACGGATATCGTGATCAGATGGAATTAACCACTGATCATGCTTCATCCTTAGATATACTTTGTTTTATGTCTATGGATAAACCTTAAAAAACTATCAGACGATAACTAGATCGACTGACTCGCGAGCAACAACTGTACACGCGAAACCCCCACGTAAGTTCTCCAGGGCCTCACTAGAGTTTTTGATAACCACCAATATCTCCATCGACGGAGGCTCCAAGCGGGCTCACGTCTTATCTGTCTTATATCCTATAGTCTAATTAGATTTTACATTGTAAATGCGTTACTAAATTATTAAATAGATTACCAGCGTACGATAACATTCCAATTTGTCACCGCATTGTATTCATGTTTAGCTTAACACACCAGAAATTCGTTATAGATCACGATCTAAATAACCCTCTATTGTTGGTGGACCTACGATACAAATGATTAATATATTTGCTGTCATTTGCCTCACGTAAAATATTTCGCATTATCTTAATTACAAATGCACTGATCACAAACGTCCTGTACTAACAGCTGCAACATAGATTTAAAGATTAAAAGTTTTTATAGATTTAAAGTTTTTAGGAAATTCTGCCTGTTTTCAGTTTAGGCCTCCAAATCTACAGTTTTTAATGCCAGCGCCATTAATTTTATATGGTTTTTAGGGTTCCGTACCACAAAAGGTAAAAAGGAAGCCTTATAAGATCACTTTCTTGTCCATCTGTTTTATACATTCTGCTGTTTGTTTTGATATTTAAACGGAAATTCAGGAATCCACAGCTTTGACCTGCTGCAGTGGATTTCCGAATTTCTGAAAATAAGAAAAAAGATGTACCTAGACATACTGTTTTTAATTAATAAGTATACAATGTTGTAACTATAGCTTTTTATCACAGTTGCTCATAAAGTGGATCTTATTCAACGGCTTTTAGGCTCATAATTCAACATATTATGCACGCGTGCGTTTTATATTACCAACCTTGTGCTATAAAGTTATCCCGATAAGTTAAATACGTATCTTACTACTAATTACATGTTAGGTAGGTGAAACATTCTTAATTTATCTGGGTTATACTGTTTTGATGTATAAAAAAGGTAGGTACTAAAGAGATTTTTAGCTAGCAAAAATGGTTGTCTCTAAAGTCGGTTTACGAAATTTTTTTTACGTGATAATGACTTAGAAAACGATTCAAAATTGAGTTATGTTTATTTTTTGTTTTTTCTTTACTTAAATATATTGTTTTTCCGTACCATTGTATTTTGTTCTTAACCCCCGACGCAAAAACAAATAGAAAAAACCCTAAAAAATATTGTATGTCAGACGAGGCTGTATAGGTTAAAAGCCTTTAGCCTGGCCTTTTCGGAGCAAATTTAACAAAAAAATATTGCCTTAAAAAAATGTAAACAAAGACTTATCACAA
The DNA here is from genome assembly GCA_951213275.1 of Idaea straminata. Taxonomy (NCBI): domain Eukaryota; kingdom Metazoa; phylum Arthropoda; class Insecta; order Lepidoptera; family Geometridae; genus Idaea; species Idaea straminata. The sequence continues at coordinate 5,905,385 of OX577862.1, forward strand.
ATATTTTGTTAATTATTATTTTGTTTTCTTTTCAAGTCTTTTCTTTTATTCGCAACTGTGATAAAAAACGTCGTACGATATACGTGTGGAATTAATCTTAGCATCTTGGCTTCTTAACACGCTCGCTGCCGCTCGCGCGTCATAAACCGCCTCTATGCAAAGATCAATTTACCACACTTATGTATGTCGTTATGTACTATTTTTAATCATATATGCAGTTTTACTATTGGATGGGGTTTGACAATACTGTATACAAATAGATTTAAATTAGATACAGTTGAAAATATAAAACATCTTTTAAAGAGGCAAAACTATGACTCTGAATAGAATGTCAATAACAAAACAAGTCTTTTCTTTCTAGATAACAAGAAATCACAACTAATGTGTTTCGAAGCGAGTTGTTTAATTGGTGAAACTGTTTAAAAAGGTTTCTGTAATGTTATTCTGCAAATATAAATCTCAAATGATTTTTGGGAACAAAGAAATTCTAGGAATGAACGGAAATGGCTACTTTCATTATGAGAATTAATATTGTCACAGTAAATGTATTGGGAACGATGTATATTGGACAATTCGTCACGTTTGACAAAGGTTTGTTGTCTTCATATAGGTAGATAATAGCGTGCAATTTGATTGATCGTTCGGTTTCCACTGTGCACCAGTTATTAGATGTATGGACTATCAGATTCATGGGCATTATTCAATAGAAAATATCTAGGTAGGTAGGTGTGAAGTCGATGTAGGTTTCTTTCTTGAAGTCACTTTCTTGAGGCACAAATAACTACATTGAAAAGTTATATATGGAAAGTGGTTTTAAAGACGAATATTTCTTGTTGTTTTTAGGGTTCCGCACCTCAAAAGGTAGAAAAGAACCCTTAGAAGATCAATCTCTTGTCCATCTGTCCGTCTGTTTAAGCTTATCCAGAATTAATTGGAAATAAAGTGGTTTTGTGTTTTTGAATAGGTTTAGAAACGACAAACAGTTTTCGTATATCTATATAAAACTAACGGTTTCACAACAACACTTAATAAAATAAATTGCATACAATAAATAACATATTTCGCTATCGATGTAAGGCATTTTGCATTTCACCCCTATTTGCACCTCGAATATAAGTACCTTTTACCTATTTAAGTACTTTAGGTACAAAGGTAAACGTTCGTAGTTACTTGAATAAACAGTTTTATTCCACTTCTGTTCGCAGACTCCGGTACTATTCTATGCAATTTTCTCAGCCCACTGAGCAAAAACTTCATGACAATGCAACGGCAAGTAGATGAAAATAGAATAATAAAAGATTCACAAGCACTTTGCACTAGACGCTAACAAAAAAACTGAATACAAAAGTTTGCATTGACTGTATGTGGAAATACCTAACTTAGGAAAATTGCAAAACAAACACAATCAAAGGAAAACCAAGTTTGATAGTTAACACTTGTTAGAAGTACTTAGTTTTAAAACGGTTATTGTTAAATAGAACCTACATAGTGGGGTGCCTAAGGTTTGCGGGTTGCAGCCAAATTCTGTACCTAAACGTCCAGCGTAACCTGGCCTGCTTTTCACATCTTTTTCTTACGGCTTAGAACCGATTACATTGTCTTAGGAGCTCTGGGTATTTTGGGTACAGGAGCGCATGTAGAGCAAACTCATTCAGGTCGTAACCCCTGAATGAAAATTTACTTAACATCAGGGATGTTTCGAAAATGTTAATAAAAAAATAAACACTCGCAAGTTCACTTATGGAAGTAGTTACGGACTTTGTTATGCATGAATTTTTGTGTATAAAAACTCTATATTTTCTTATCTAGTCCCTACACGCCTCATTTCAGGAATACGAAGCCTTTTTATTATCAAACACATTTGTTATTTATGACTTTTTCATTTGACAATTTGTTCAACATAAAATTCAAGTATAGGCAGAACTTATGCTTATTTCGATGATTAAATCCACTATGTTGCCTTGAGATAAAAAATATTTTATGGTATGATACTGGATGTCTCGAGTTAGCTATTTTGTTTTATTAGTAGGTAAGTACTTATATTTAATCGAAGCCATCTATTGTAATTCCCCTTTAACCCGCTGATTGACGGTTTAACAACCATAAACTTTCTAAATATAGCTGTAAAAAAAGCGCTTTATAACATAAACAGCGTAATATCCTGGTTATCGGTCCACTATGATTTGCATAGTAACATTCTTAATGATATTCCAGCAATAGTTAACCCTACGATTGTGAAACAGTTGCAAACGTAATAGAGTGTTCGTACGATTGTATGAACACGTAGGGCGGGAAGTTAAATCGACTTAAAGTTAGATTCGATTCAGAAGTATATCTAGCAGAAATATATTCTGATAAATCCACTTAGGTACAAGAGGTAGATGCGATACAATTCTTCAGGTGACCAAAGGGATGGTTCCTATATAGGTACTTTGGCCAACGCATAGGCATTGCCATCCAAAGAGGCAGCCAGCCTTTTGACCATACCTTAGAAAACTTGTTAAAACGTTTAAAATATTTTTTTTTACTTTTAAGCTAATTATACAATTTTAAAAAACTTATAAGTAGGTACCTACTGGGGGTTCACACTAGGTTGGTTACAAAGGAATTCAGAGACGCTTTTTTACCATATATATAAAACGAAATTCTTTCAAAACGAATACCTACGTTAAAACCATTTAAAACATCTGCCAAATTTTAGTCTGAACCATCCATTGGTTTAAGCTGTTCGTTGATATACCTATCAGTCAATTTGTCAGAATTTTGAATGTTATATTTGTATTAATATAAATATAAACCGCTCTCTAATTCGCAGCATCGACAGACACTACTCTCCGAGAATAATAACTAGCGTAATTATTTTCAAAGATAAACCATAGCTATTTCTAGTAATATACGAATTTCGCCGAATCCTTTAATACTAATTTCATTTTAGGCGAAGTAATTATGCTTTACGTAATATTCGCGTAATGCCCTAACGATTTTTAGTTTCAATCTGTATGAGCTGTGTTTTGAACAGATAGAGTGGCCGCCGTAGGGAAATCTGTTTGAAATTGTTTCGAAATAGCTCATTTTAAAGTTTCCTGCACCTCCGGGACTGGATTAGAGTTTATAACGCTAGAGTCCTATGTCATATATAACATAATACTGTTTAGTTTGCTCACATTTTAGCTCTAGAAACACATTTTCAACATTAGCGTTTGCCATTAAAAGAGAATACGTTAATACGAGATTGTATTTTAAGGGGTTAAAATAAAGCTTTTACGGTGAGGGCGGCATTTTGAATCCAAAGAGGAGTGAAGGATATACTTTTTAGAGTTCCATAATCAAAAGGTTAAAATAAGGAACCCTTATAAGACCACTTTCTTGTGCATCTGTCTGTCTGTCACCACTAGAGGCGAGACGGTCGGTCGGTTGTACCTATGTATCTATGTATGATTGTTCAGAGATAATTTGAGTACCGTTACTCTGATCTCAATGATTTTCTCAGAAACGGGTGCACCTAGCAAGTTGAAATTCATACCAGATACCGAGGTCAATAGTCCCTATTAGGTGTATAAAAATCAAGGTTCTGAGTCAACACGATAAAAGATATGGCCAAATTTACATTTTCCCAAAAACTAGTAATACCAAAATTTACCTTAATTTTTTTATATGATGAACGGGTCAGCGTTTGAGATTCCCGTAAGTGACGAAGCGGTCTAAGACGTAGCATGCTCTATCCTAAAATATATCTATACGCTCGTGACTCATAGACCCCCAAATATCTACTTACAACTATATTTACATAGGAAAAAATCTATAAATTACACGAATAAAACGACCATAACTAACTGTAGTTCTAAAACAAACAAAACCAAGCAATTCTCATCGATCAAGACAATTGATCGTTGAAAAATCATTCACATGAGACTAATGCCCAAAAATGAAGCGATTCATGGTGGACCTTCATTGAATTATGATTAATAGCCCTCCCGGAAGTAACCATTGAGGCCGAAGGCATTGAAAAATATAGTGGAATAAAGAGAACTTCTCAACCCTTTCACCATAAAAAAAATTCACCAATTTCTCGCTTTGTAATACTTAGAATTTACTTCTTCTTCTTCTTTGACGTTCAACCTGTCAAAGAAGTTTTTTTCCTGCCCAGTAGCTAGCCACTGCAACTGCAGCAGCGTTGGCATCTACTAGGTCCTCCAATGTGCAGGTATTAGGGCACAGTGGGCATTGGAGTAGGTGCACCATGTACTGCGATGGGGCTCCACACTCACATTGCTCCTCAGTCGATGCAATATACCCCCATTCGCTCAAATGTTGTCTGCAACAGCCCATTTACTGAGGCGTTGCTGCCAATCGAATAAAGACCACAGTTTTAGTAAGTGACTGTCACCATATAAAGTTTGTAAAACAAACCCCGTAAACAGTCTTAGATACGTCTAAAAGTAATAAAAAGAAATTGGTTTAGAAAATCACCCTAATTAACGCAGAATTTTGTGAATTTTTAAAATGTTACAACACAATATTTACCTAAGGGCTCCCTGCCAATAATGGTATTGCCACATCTTGAAAATTCCTTACTTTTTAACCGACTTAAAAAAAGGAGGAGATTCTTAATTCGGTTGTATGTATTTTTTTATGGAGGTTCACGCATATCTTTTTTGTTTATCAACCGATTTTGATGAATCTTTTTTAAGGTAATTATAGTAATTTTTCCGAACTTTAAATCAGAATGACTTTTTTTATTATCAGGCAAACATTTTTTATAAGGTAATTTTGTTTATGTACTGTCTAGACGTATTAACCAACTAGAGTGCCACAAAGCAACAAACATACATACAGACTGATAGACACATTACCACTCCTTTGTGCGCGCAGTCGGATAAAAACGCGCCTTCCTTTATGGCCTCCTAATAAGGAGCGGATAGATATACCTGGGTCAAATCAAATCCCCTCGGTATCATTTAAGGCGATATCACCCATCATAATATGGGACAAATTTACCCCCATTATAATTTAAATATCTTTGATCGGGACACATCACGGAATTCCCGGACCACATTGGCACTGGTCCAACTCCCGAATCCAGTTGAAATATGCTACCGAAGACACAATAATAGTAGCTTAATCATGTCTATGCGTCTGCCAGCAAACGGTCCGGAAATATGATAACTAGGTTCATGTCTTGTTGTGCTAAACGCTAAACATGTTTTGTATGTGGACTGTCCGCAGTATATTGTGTTTTTTTTTATTTATTATCTAACTATACAATGTGTTTGGACGAAGCGTTTCTAATACGAAACGGGGTTGTTTTAGACGATTAGGAGGACAACTTTTGTTTTACGACTTTTGGAAATTCGAACGTTTTCTTTGAAAATTTTGAGTTGTGTACTTACTCAAAAATCAGCTGTTTGGGAAAATATCCATAATAGTCTTTATTTGCGAAAACAGCTGATTTTCCAGTACCTAAACAAAAAATCTAATATTTTAATGAAAATAATCGAATTTTCAAAAGACGTAAAACAAAAGCTGTGCACCTAGACCTCTAGAAAAGCCCCCTTTCGTATTAGAAACCCTTCGTCCAAACACATTTTATAGTTAGGTAATAAATAAAAAACACAATACATTGTGGACAGTCAGAACAGTTGTAGAAAAACATTACCAAAATAGTACATTACGATATAAGTGTGGTAAATTGATCTTTGCATAGAGGCGGTTTATGACGCGCGAGCGGCAGCGAGCGTGTTATAGAAGCCAAGATGCAAATATCAATTCCACACGTATATCGTACGACGTTTTTTATCACAGTTGCGAATAAAAGAAAAGACTTGAAAAGAAAACAAAATAATAATTAACAAAATATTTGTGATAACTCTATGTTTACATTTTTTTAAGGCAATATTTTTTTGTTAATTATGCTCCGGAAAGGCCAGGCTAAAGACTTTTAACCTATACATCCTCGTGTGACATACATTATTTTTTAGGGTTTTTCTATTTATTTTTGCGTCGGGGGTTAAGAACAAAATACAATGGTACGGAAAAACAATGTATTTAAGTAAAGAAAAAACAAAAAAAAAACAACTCAATTTCAAGTCATTATCACGTAAAATTTTCGTTCGTAAACCGACTTTAGAGACAACCATTTTTGCTAGCTAAAAAACTCTTTGGTACCTACCTTTTCGGGATAACTTTACAGCACTAGTTAACAAATCTAAAACGCACGCGTGCATAATATGTTGGATTATGAGCCTAAATGCCGTTGAATAAGATCCACTTTATGAGCAACTGTGATAAAAAGAATATTTCTGCATTAAAATAAAGGAATTTCTTAGTTTAACTGTAAGTTCGAAAAAAATACCATAATTTATTGAAAACTTTAGGAATTTTTAGGAAATGGCATCAGCATTTTGGGGCCATTTGATTCATCCACAAACTTTCCACAAATGGACCAAAGTGACATTTCAATTGTATAATTTTTTTTCACAGATATCGTTTTTGTAAATAATCAAAAATCCTTAAGAAAATTACAGTTGTTCTTTTTTGTCAGTTTTGTCAATTTGATTAATGAATGGTTCATAGGAAAGTATGGTTTTATCACATTTTGAAAATTTCCCATACTCCTTCGAGCATCTAACCAGTACCATATTCTGGTTAAATTATGGATATTTTCCCAAACAGCTGATTTTTCAGTAGGTAAAAACATTCGTATTTTCAAAAGCCGTAGAATACAAGTGGTTCTCCTAGTGTCAAAGCGAACCACTTTTATTCTAGGACCCGAGGCCTAGACGCGTAGTTGGCTACAACAACGCCCTTTGCTTTTATTAACGTCTCATTGAAACACAATGTATTTGTAAAAATAAGATAAAAATAAACCGAATAAATAAAATTATATTTTATCGTCACTATTTTAATAAATATATTAGTACCTACAACAAAAAACATCTGTAAATTTCAATACTTATTTATTAAATAAAATTCTCTTAATAACCTAAGCTACTACATAATAAGGCAATTTAATGGAGCTTAGAACAAAAGCAACCTACATTAATTGGATTAAGTCGTTCTTTTGATTTAGAAGGTAGGTAATCTAGGTTACTTACTTCTCCCTATGAATTTTGTGTTTAAAATTGTGAATCTAATTTGGGTATTTAAGAACCTCCCTACCTTAGGAAGGTAGGGAGGTAGGGACTTACAAAAAATATTTTACTCATAAACAAATCTTGAGTGTTGAATAATATTCCCGCGTAATATTATAACTGCTCTCGTAATTAAGAACAGAGACTCGTAGGAAGGGTGATTCTAAAGAACGTGCCAAACTGAATTATGCCGTGAATAGTTATGTGTTATGGTAGGTACCTAGGTATGTAACTCACGATCAATTGATTGTCATCAGGTTTTTGATGCAAAGTAATTGTCCAGCAGTTCGAGGTCCCAGCAATTTAGTAGACAATCTCGATGTTTGTTGCCCTGATTCGAGTGACGTGACATGAATCCCGATCACATCCTATTGAATCGGTTCACATTTTCGAATAACGTTTATTTTTTACGACATTTTTTTTTCAACGCTCTGTAACTGTGAATCGTTTATGTATCAACTAGCTGCGCCCCGCGGTTTCACCCGGGTATGTCCCGATCCAGTGGAAACATCGGGATAAAAAGTAGCCTATGTGTTAATCTAGGTCTAAAGCTATCTACATACCGAATTTCATTGCAATCGGTTCAGTAGTTTTAACGTGAAGGAGTAACAAACATACACACACACACACGCACACACAAACTTTCATATTTATGATATTAGTAGGATAGGATAGGATGTACTTGAATTGGAGTGCTTTCCTAGTTCGTTCTTATTAAGTTAGATAGGTAACTCCTATGAGTTTAAACAACTGCAGGTACGAGGAGGAATTTAATGATGTAACTAAAATGAAGGTACAGCAAATAGTTTAAAATACACAACAATGTCTAATATCATCCAAGTTATTTAAACTGTAGCGCAGAATTGGTACAAGTACGGTCGGTTGCATAATTGCAGACCGACCGTAGAGCTCCAAAACGGCTGTTATGAGAATGTTTTCAACACTAGCAAGATTTTAGGCACATACTTTAGTTAAAGTTTAAAGTCGTAAAAAAAAGTAGTAAAATGTTGCGGGTGGCATGTTGAACCCCGAGTGCAACGAGGGCCTTTGGTTAACTCCCGAGCGTAGCGAGGGAATTACGAGCAAAGCGATGGAGTTATACTGTAGAGTCCTGAATGAAGCGAGGGGTTTAAGCCGCCTAAGACGAAGACATGCTTTATCCCCAGGTGCATACCTACCTACTCTACTTTCTTTTTCCTTTCTTCGGTCGCAGACCGAAGTTATGGCTGTGCACTTTGCACGCCAATGTCCAGTATTTTTGTGATTTTCAGTTCATGTTCAGTCTTGAGAGTTTTCTTGTTTTCTCAGTTTTTTAATCACAATTAGTATTAGTCTTCTTGGGTTTATGGCATTTTGAGTAGGATTTGATTTGGGGACGATATGTTTTTTTTTTTAGAAAACTTGGGAAACGTGTTTTTACAAAACAAACCGGAAATGACGGGTAGGATAAGATAGGATCAGGAAAGAAAGTAGAAATTGACCTAAAATAATCCTACAAACTAATTTTGACAACCTACTCTACTTTTCACACCACCGTCTCAGTTCATTTTTTTTTTAATTCTAATGATGGCCAGTTCCGTATTCCAAAATTTCGACTTAAAAAAATACGGGGCAATTGCAATGAGATGGTAGTATGATGGTTAATATTTGGTAGGTATTTAAAGGCAAAACCTACTTGCTTAGACCTAGCGTAACAATAAAAATAAAAGCATTAATCGTAGCCTGCTAGATTTTTGTACACTAATCAAATAACATATTAGAATAAATATTATTGTTATTGATATCAATGGATTTTAAGCACAAGTCGTCTCTAGCTACAATTAAAAAAAAATAGGAGTCATCAAAAAATGAAGTCTGTCAAAGTCAGCTCTGTTAACCTCACTTTTCATTTTGAATTGTTGAAATCGACTGAAATCTACGAGTGAATTCCAAATAAAAATAAAACAAGTTCTTCTTAAACAAACACGCTTCCAGTGAGGTGTTGACGATGAATTAAGTAACGTTTCATTATAATACAATGTATAAAACCTGACTAAAGTACGTGAATAAGAAATATGGCACTTACACTGAAACGAAACCGCAGCATTCGCGCAATATACACGATCATAAGGAATTACTCCTCCGAAAAGACTATTTATCAGCAAAATGAGGAAGGTGAAAAGCCTCGTTCGGTTTACGGTAAACCGTATCCTGACTGGCGCAAACCTTGGATCAAAAGAGATGGTGAATGGAAAAGCAAATTCTCTATCTTCGTTGAAAAAAATCCGAGCCCCGATATACTCAATGCTATGTCCCAAATACCTGATCTAACATTCGATAAAGTTAAGCTATGGTGGAAATCCATGAAAGATCGTCAAGAAATTCATAACCAAAAGTTTTTGACGGATCGAGTTGGAATTTTGGGCCCTAATTTGGCAGCATTACATTTCTTTACATATCGCCAAGCTGCTGTAAGGTAAATATGAAAGAGCTATAATAAACTGTAAAACACGGAACCTACCTCTTCCATAATACAAATAAATCTTCATTAGATTATCTACAAAGTTCATTTTGGAAGTATTTGGATAGTACTTATAGTTTCTTTAGCCAATCACTTTTTTGCTGGTGAACGACAATAGTATGCTCAGTAATTTTTTTATTTTAATACTTACTTATCCATTTTATTATGTTTTTTTAGTTTATAGTGCTAATTGACGACCCAGTTGGCACAATGGTCACCATGCCGGACTGCCAAACCTAGGGTTGTGGGTTCGATTCCCGCCTCAGACAAGTATTTATGCTTAGATATTTGTCTGTGGTCTGGTTGTTTCTATGTATTATAAGTATATATTTACAAAAGAAAAGTATATAAGTAGTATATCCATTGTCTAGCACCCATAACACAAGTCTAGTTACTTAGCTTGGGGCTAGATGGCGATGTGTGGAATGTCCTGCAATATTTATTTATTTATTTATTTACATAATTTTCTAAATATGAGATCCTGTAATTTGGCTTTCTGTTATTACACTATGTTTATGAGAAATAAATTCTTCAATTATACTTTCATAAAATATCACTTACTAGCAGCGCTCCGCAAGTTCACTTGTGTAACTGCCGATCCCATAGGTATATCAGAATAAAAGAAGTAGCTTATGTTATTCCCAATGAATCAATGTACACCAAGTTTCATCAAAATCAGTCCAGTAGTTTTGAAAAAATAAAAAATCTTTCTTCTTTATATTAGTGTAGATTTATAACAACCTATAGTTATTAACCTTTTCACTATTCTAATTTTCCAGATTGAAAGACTCAACGCACTGGGTCGTTGGTGACGCAACTGCACTTGACTTACCTAACACATATGTAGATGGTTATTTTGTAGAAGCTGTAGACTGCACAAACTTTATACATAATGGAATCCGCTATGAAGGCTTAGAGAACTTATCTGGACTCAACTTTTTGAAGTGGTTATGTCTAAAAAATAACAAACACATTGATGTCTGGTGCTTGGATAGAATAGCCGGACAGAATGGTAAAACGTTACAATATTTAGATATCAGTGGTTGTAGACTTTCAGTGGGTTCTGTATTTGCCTTAGCAAGGATGTCAGCACTTAGAATGTTGACAATCACGGACCCAGGAGATGATGTTGATTTGCAAGCAGCCTTGTCAATGTTAGAGCAAGAAAGACCTAATTTATTAATTAAAGCTATAGAAGTAGATAAATGAATTTGTATGAAATATATTTCAAGAATATTATACTTTAGTCAAATTAAAGTTGTTATCTTAGTGTTTGTTTTATTTTTATTTAACTTCTACATCTCTTACCTATAATACCCACCACCTGGTTATCTACTAAGAGTTGTTTATGTTGTATGCCCGTTGTACCCATTGACTCTGTTCCCATTCAATGGGGACAGAGGAACTCAATAAAAATATATGAAAAATATTAAAATTTATTTCTGTTGTCCCCATTAACGCTTTCCCGTTATGGGGATCTTGCCCATATCGCTTTCCCATATCGCACGCTTTTTTTTTACAATAGTATACATTTATTTCTAATTTACACTATTCTCAAATCAAATTTATTAAATTTTATTTTCTATTTTTTTATTGAATTCTCTATAAAAGCGTGTTTTTTTAGTTTTTTAAACTATTATTTATTTTACATTTTATAGTTGAATTTTCTTTAAAAGCGTGATTTTTAATTTTTAGTTCGACGATTAGAAATCTTAAGTACGGTCGGCTGCATAATTAAGAATTGCAACACAAGCAAGACTCTAGGCACCTGCTTTAGTTTAAGTTTAAAGTCTTCCAACTCATCAATTTATCAAACAAAAATTATTATAATGTAAACATTCCAATATTAGTAATTTTGCGAACTCTACCGGGGGCTGCAATTATGCAGCCGACTGTACATTGTGATCATATTGTGATAGAGAATATTTGTAGCGGTGCGCGAGTGGTACCCGTGCCTCGCCGCTTCATACAAAATGTGGCGCGGCGTATACAAATATAGACTCTATCGCAATATACTTACGGTTTCTAATCGTCTGCACTAGCCCGCGCCGCACCCGCACCTCGCCCGTGCCCAAGTCTGGAACTGCACGCATGCGTAGTTCGCGCACTAGATCTATCTCTCTTACTCTCGGAAAGAAATTGATGAATCTTGGCTAATCTAATCAGGATAATCGAATTATTGTTTGTCTTGGGCAAAGTTTGAATTAAATCTGATCATTTTAGGTAGGGTAAAATCTAGCCCATAGAGACAAACAAGCAAGCATACAGGTGAAACTAATAAATTGTCTGAGTTGCAACCGACCACGAATCGACACGCCTCCTGTATAAAGTAGCCATGGTTTGTAAAAAGTACTAGGCAATCAGAGGGTAGTAGAAGGTATAAATCACACTTATTACATTATCTCTCTCTTTCTTTTACATTATCTATCTCGCTCTAAAGTAGATTAAATATGTGATGACAATGAAGGTAGGCATAAAAGAAGCTGGAAAAATAATTCAAATATTTTGAACATGTTGTGAGATACCCTCTACTGAGTTCTGATAGCCTAGTACTTACGGACCAATTACTATCAAACAATTTACATAGTCACGGAAAGTGGCGGTAGTGTGGACGGATTTGCTCTTATACGAAGCAGTATACTTCCTACAGAGTTCTTACAGCCTAGTACAAACATCCTGTAGGGAACACTTTTCGTTGTTCCTTGCAAAAATCTACGTCTCATGAAATTTACGGAATAACCCGTTTTTGTGGGTGGTAGGTATAGGTACTAATTAGTATTAGATAAAGCCCTTGCACATCACCACCTCTTTTCGTTACTGTTTAAATTGTATGACAGTAATTGGTCTGTAAGTACTAGGCTATCAGAACTTAGTAGAAGGTATCCCGCAAAAAACTATGTGATATCTAATGTGAAATCATGCTCGAGATAATTGGATATATTATTCCAGCTTCTTTCATGGACATCAATTGAAGAAACAGAGGTAATGTAATAAGTACCTATGTTTTATGCCTTCTACTAAGTTCTGATTGCCTAGTACTTTTATAAATCATGCAAAAGGAAGTGGTGTCGGATTTGTGGTCGGTTGCAACACAAATAATGTTTTTTTTCCAACATCTCTTATAAGATGTAGGGAACACTATTCGTGATTCGTTGTCCATTATCCCCATAATGGGGACAACGGGAATTCACCTTGTTTATGTCCTGAATCAAACATACCATATCGTGGGTACAAAACAATACGCAAGCCGCGAGACAGAAAGCATAGCTGTCTCTATCGCGCCGTCTATTTCATGTATCTAAAATGATATCTGAGCAACCTAAAAAGATATACTGTTCAAAGCTTTCTCGGCGCGTTCAGTATATGTTTATTCATATTATAAAAACAGATCGTGACCGCGTTAAAACTACTAATTATTTTAATTATATTTAGCCGTCTTTTCGATAGGGTTGCACCGACAATGGGCGCGGGAACATAAATGAATTTAAGAAGTATGATATGTATAAACAATTTTTGTTTAAGATATTATAAAGTCTAATGAAAGCAGAATAAATAAAAAACAAAAATTCGTTTTCGAGGTTTTATTGTTTTTAACATAAGTGATCCAATATGCTTCAACAATCTGTCCACATCTCTATTAATTTTACTAAACTGCACAAAACAATGTTCTATTTATTGACACCTTTGATTCCACTCTTGGTCCATTGGTGGTACAAGTGGTTAAAAACAAACTGTTATGTTATAAATGTCTTGGATATCTTCTCCTTACGTTTTATCATAGACAAAGTAATAATACTTTGTCTATGGTTTTATCTAATCCATCTATTAATATTAAATTGAACACTTATTACTAAACAAATCATCTAAACAAGATTATTTACAAGGCATTTTGACTAAACAATTACACTATTGCCTAATTTTAGAAGAAATAAATAACGAATATGAAATCCTCCATTTATAAATGTTACTTTCAAATAATTACTAGCTTTCTTATAAAATATAACATTTAACTTCTTATTTATGCAACGAACATAATCCGTCTAATAAAACTGCAGTTATTGACTAAGAAAGCTTAGCATTGAGTTCAAAAATACACTAAGTTTTGAAAGTCAATAAGGCATTAGTAACATGTAGATTATGTTTTATCTTTCATATACCACCTTGCAAATATTCAAACTCAAATAAATGGACAGTATAAAAACAAATTGAAAACACTTAGTACAAACATCAGAATCATAATAAACATCAAACATTTAAAAAGGAAAAACTCCATAAATATTCTGTGAGTTTCTATTATTGCAACAAATCGAACGACGCTATACATAAAGTACAAAATTGATTCTATTTTAAAATAAGCTCAATAAAATAATAGCTCCCTCGGGAGATTCTATGGGTACGGATTTACCGAAGATGCATTGTACATCGACATCGCACAAGTAGATACGAAACAGCGCGTCAGAAGCGAGACGGGGCGCTTGATTTGACCAATCACGAGCCAGCCCTCTTAGACAAGATTGCTTTCTATTAGCGATATCGCCAATCGGCAGATTTAATTATATGGAATTGACATAAAGCATTGTATAAAATTGGCATTAGATGAAACTTGTCTCCCATTTTTTTTCTCTAATGCAAGACCACGTGACTTTTCGTTAGTTTATGTCAATTGAATACAAAAAAAAACTGTCGATTGGCGATATCGCTAATAGAAAGCAATCTTGTCTCAAGGGGGCTGAGCACAAATATGAACTTCATCGATTAATGCATCTTTCCACATGTGGGTTCGTCGCTATTTTCATACATTTTTAAATGGAGGTGACACCGATGTGTGACGTGCGATATATCTTCGGCATAGCCGTACCCAAATGTATAAAATATCTCACAAATATTATAATTAAATTGCTATGAAAATAACGCATATTTTCAGAAGTTAAATGATACTATTTCAAATCCACTTTCTTTTTAAAATGACTAATATAAATGAGTCTTTTTTTCACAGTAGATATCAACTACAAACTTAATTAAGATACATGAAATTTAACAATATTTTAAATTAAAATATTAGAGTACCAAAACTTGTGTGCATTAATAAAAATCGTGTATCTATGAATAAAATCGTTATAGTTCTCGTGATCAGGTATTCTAACTTTTCGAATATAATTTCGATCGAATATTATCGTAAATCGATTATTAAATAGAAACAGCATCATTCATTTTACACTAAATTATGTTTTAAAATACAAGTTAGATATCTCCTTATTTTGAATTAATTATCTGCATTAAAAAACATTAAAACAACAAATATTCTACTTTAGGCCAATTAACACACAATACTTCACACTTTAGGTACTCTATGAAGAATCGACATGATAAAAAAATATAATTAATTCAAATTATGGACGTAATCACTAATGTTTGTATTGAATATTGTATGTATGACTAACTGGTAACAACAGTACTATTTATTTAATATATGATAAAAATGTTCAATTGTATTTACATTTTACGCTCTGAATGAAGAATTTTCCGTAAAACAGATAGAATATTCTATCATTTAGAACGTAAAATATTAAATACGTCATATGTATAGGTAATATACTATAACAATGAGAAAAATTGACTATGAACGTTCGTATGGGAACGACTTTGTACCAACACCCGGCAAAAACGATACGTTTTCTTGTTCATTTTTTTAATATGTTTTCATTTGTATTTTTCCGAACAATCTCGTGTTTGGTACACCACTGCTCTAAAAATGCGATTATAATATTAAACAGTGCGAAAATATCTCTTATTATTATATTTTATACTTTTAAATTCACCTCAGTTCCAGACTCCTAAAGCAATTATCTAAATACTTACTAACAATGTCGAAGAGATCATTCAAAAATACAATTTTGTTAATATATAAATATTAGTATTGGCCGAAATTTTCCAAATATAAATTAGTATATAATTTTTTTTATCTACCCCATAGTGTTCACATAAAAACTTAATTACTTTGAGAGCCGGGAATACTTATAACTAATACAATAAATCTAATATTTACATTGAGATTATAAATGTAATTATAATATTGATTTATCTATAATCAAGTGTCGATAATGCCTTGAGCTTGTCTTTGTCGATCGGATAATTAAATATTAGCTACATTTCCATATTAAACCACATTATTTACTGGTCAATCGATCATTTGAATACTAAACCGCACAACATTATTTGTACAATATAAATAAGTAGACATCGCTAAATAAAATAATAATAAAAAAAATATAATTGGAAGACTAACATCACAACTTAAATTATAAAACGACCAAAATTGTTTGCACCAAAAATTTTGTTCCTAACCTACTGACGCTTTCGTAGTTCAATGTTTATATGATGTTAATCGATGTCGAAGTTCAGATAAAAATTGAAAACAGAATAAGTGTGGGGTGCCAAAGCCACTGTTATTTTGAAATTATGTTCCTATGTTCCAGACAATTTAATATATTTTGTACAACGAAAGCAGTTAGACGTGGAATTCCAACATCTAGGACATCATGAATTTGTCAAAAACTTTAATCCTCCAGAATTTAATGTAAAGAAGAAATTAAACGAAGTTATAAATGCAAAAATTGTGAACCACGCACTTCTATTTAAAAAATATTTTTTATTATCACTTAAGTTCGAGCTACCACAATATTTTTGCCACTACATCTGTTGTATGAACCTACTCAATTCAAACTAATTCTTGTTAATATTAATTCCTATAATTATTTTTAAAAAAAACAGACACTTTTATAGCACTGTTACTATTGTATTAGTATATAGAAGTATGGTTTTAATGAATATAAAATAAGTTCTATGAAAATGTTAAACCTTTTGGCATATCAAATTATTGATTTAAAAATAATGATTCTAATGCAGTTACATTGCTACACCCTCTCAACAAATAGCTATAAAATTGTATGCTTACGTTAACCAATTATATCGTATACTTACGCGAGAATAAAAAGAACATTACTGTAAGGGCTAGCACAGATTAAGCACTTTTCCCATAATTACGTCTTACGTCATTGAGCCAGAAAACGTCACTATACTTACACGTGCGTTTGCATGGCGCAGTGACGTTTTAATGGTGTAGTGACGCTTAAATGGCACAGTGACGTTTGCATGGCGCAGTGACGTTTGAATGGCTCAATGACGTCCTTGGCAGATAAAAGTGCTTTGTCTACACTAGCCCTATGTCTGATCAATATAACACCATAAGAAAACACTTAAAATACACCTGAGATCGTGCCCATAACGACGATTGATAATGAGTAAAGATTAATAAAATATTGGCTATAGCCACACATAGATAGCATGTATTAAATAGTAATGATAAATCAAACAGTTGCTGAAGCAAAGGTTTAATTAATAATTACTATATAATTACATGCTTCCGACAGCGTTTTAGTTATTTAATTACAAAGCGTTAATCAAATAGAACATACTCATCTCTTACAACACTCATATCGCCAATTATAACGGACTTAATCGCTACCAATAATTCTTTTTTATCTTTTTTTTTGCAATTTTATTAATAATTATATTATTCTGATAGTAATAAAATAGTTTAAATTATTTTATCTAGATAAATAAGTAAATTTATTCACTGTTTATATTTAAATGCGACAGCATTTACCCAAGTACAATGTTTAAAATATTAAATTGTCATTTAGCAGCGAGTCATAATCAACTCCATTCTTTCATAGTAATAATTCCAGCCGTGAAGAACGGTCAAAGAATATTGCACAAAGTATTTGTTGTATTCACATTAAATACTATATAAATATTGCCCTTTCCGAAGTGCCTTTGTAGCCAAGACATTGTCATCAATCTAGAAATCGTACCACAATGACAAAACACTAAAGACTTTTGTCATACGTGGAAGTTCGACAAGTACGCACGTATACGTAAATTGCGTACCTGCGTACGTATATGCGTTATCAAGAAAGAGCACGCAAACTTACAAAATGCTCGCTTTGGTTTCACGTATACGCACGTTAATCTGCGTATAAAAATACGCACTTGTAGGTATACCTTTTTATCTTGACTGCGACATTTATATTCTTTAATAATTCCTCCCGTGTAAATTAGTATGATGTCACGACTATTGCTGTACCACAATGGAAATGGTGTAACCGCATCGCTAACTCGTTGTCGATGTCGGCTGCATTGATGATGACACTACTGGCGAGTTCACATCTAAAAATTAAAAAGTAGTTATTTCTTGACCTACATAACAGAAAGGTGTGGTGGAGTCCACACCCTACTGCTGGCGCTGCCTCGATCTTCATTCTTATCAATTATAGCATCACCTCCCGTGGGAATATAGGGGTAAAAAGTAGCCTATAACCAAGTGTCATCAAAATTGGTCCAGTAGTTTCGGAGCCTATTCATTGGTAACAAATAATCAAATCTTTTCTCTTTATAATATATGTATAGATCAAATAACTAGCTTTTTCTCGCAACTTCTTCCGGATAGCAGTTTAATTTCTAAAAAAACTTAGCAGATGTCAACGTTGTAACAACTATCTGTAAGCCAAATTTAAGAACGATTCGTCCATTAGTTTGAGCTGTACGTTGGTATATTAGTCAGTCAGGTCTTTGAAATTTATATTTGTAGATTTCGCTCTTAGTAGTAGCCCAACATCAGAGGTATTAAATAGAAAATTCTTTGTTTAATTTGTAGTTATAAAAATGATGTGTGCTAATTGACATGGCTCTTACGGTGAAGGAAACCATCGCGATGAAACCCGCGGCTTACTTGGTTCTAGAAATATTGACAAGTTCTCTCCTCTGAACATGGTTGACTAAGCTGAGAGGGTAGTAGGTGCTGGGCAAGCCTACTACATCCTCACGCTAAAAATCACCCAATTAAAAAGACTCTAACAGCCCGTATACAAGTACATGTAATTAGTATATTACTTACTTGTCGGTGTGTTGACTTCGGAATGCGGCGTGAGATTGGAATGGGCCATCAACTTTTGTCGCACTTCCCGTATTTTCAGCTGCAGAGACATCTTTGTGGGGAATATGTCCATGTGTGTCGCCTAAAAAGATACACTTACAAATTATTACAAAACATGGTACAGATGACGTCGTCATGCTCTTTTTTAAGATAGTTGGCCGTAGGTAGGATTAGAATAAAATCAGCCATTTTGTATTTTGGTAAAAATAAAGGCCCAGTTGGCACGTAACCAATTTTTTTCTCAATAATACGAGTGTACAATGGTCACCATGCAGGACAGGGTTGCTTGTATGATTCCCGCCTCAGACACGTATTTATGCTTAGATATTTGTCTGTGGTCTGGTTTTTTCTATGTATTATAAGTATATTTTTATTAGAGTATATCCGTTGTCTAGCACCCATTACACAAGTCTAGTTACTTACCTTAGGGCTAGATGGCGATGTGTGGAATGTTCGGCAATATTTATTTATTATATATAGAGTCGTAAGCATACCTGGAAGTGCGTGGTGGCCTGCGTGGTGGGAAACATGCCATGGTCCTGGAACAACTTGAGCACGAGATGGCGGCGTTGCTCCAGCACGCGGCGATGTCCTGCCTCGCCGCGTGCGCCCGCACTGGCCGAACCGCTCGCGCTGCTGACGACCCCCACGCCCGAGCATGGCGTGCGTGGTGACATCTCTTCTACACCTTCACTTGCTAAACATACAGTACAAGAAGATCATAAGGCGTTCCACAATACCAGACAGTCTACACCCCCGCTGTGTAATACTACTGTAAGAAGCCATAAACATGCTTACTGTATGTTTATGGCTTCAATATTAAACTAAGATCATATGGAAACATTTCGTATTCATCAAAACAGCCGAAAGACACCGTCGGCAACTTTTTCGGTGTCTTTCGGCTGTTTGTGCATGCAGTGCGCAAGATCGCCGTAAGAAGACATCTATAAAGATGCTCTAACTAAAGTCTAAATCAATGTTAGAATAAGATCCTTCGAGAACATTTCGTATTTATCAAGCGCATTTATCTTACCTCTAAATGTATCAAGATTGAAGTCAGGTCCAAAGAACGTGTTCCCAATGAGCTTGTTGGTAGTAGTGTGTGGAGTTCCGTATGATATAGGCGTCGGCATACCACCGCCGTTCACCGTCTCCGTTTCTAATGGGGTTACTACTGTGCTTTCTTCCTCTGTTGACAATATAATAAGGAAATATTATATTAGTTAAGGATTATTCTTTTAAAGGAGAATACAAATCTTTTGATAAAATAAATCTGGCCAAGTGCGAGTCGGACTTGCGCACGAAGAGTTCCATTCCATTATATTAAGTTTTTACTAATTGTTGTTATAGAGGCAACAGAAATACCATCATCTGTGAAAATTTCAACTGTCTAGCTATCAGGATTCATAAGATACAGCCTGGTAACAGACAGACGGACGAACGGACAGTGAAGTCTTAGTAATAGGGCCCCGTTTTTACCCTTCGGGTACAAAACCCTACAATCATCCGATCTCACTAAAATAAAATCCTGAAAACCATGAAAATGACACCCATAAAACAGAAAATCTGCCATTCACTTACCTTTTCCAATAACATTATGTTTTTTCCTCAAATATAATTGCGGACTTCTAGGCACGACGCTAGGACTGCAAGCTTCAGGCTTGAACCGTGGTAGTGTGCTGAATTTCTGCTCGAAATTCACTTGTTCTAACACTCTATACAGATAGAAGTAGCATTGTAATATTTAATAGAAAGAGACAGATTAATAGAAATCAGTAATGGAGAGAAGGAGAACTGAATACAACCAAAATCCAGAATAATATTTATGAACTATAGGCAAAATAAACCAGTAATAAAATATCATTAGGCGAAAATGAAATTAGTCATAATACTCATAATAAAGCTTAGTTCAATTTAGCATATGGTGAGTCTTCATAGTTAAAATGTAACAAGTGGAAACGTGTTTCGATCTAGCGTAGTGAACCCATGTAATCCAGTGTGGTAGATAAATTATTAACAATATCTTGACTATACTTTTACTTTTAACAGATTTTTGTCGCTAGTTTTTGCGGAAAAATGCTAATCTCTCTAAAATAAGTACGATCAACTTACAAGCTCAGACTACAATAAATAAAGGCAGACACAGCGCGCCGAACAAATGAGTGAATCCCAGTTCAGTGCTACTAAATGCATGAGTAATACGTTTCCGCACTTAGTACGCAACCAAGTGTCAAACGTGTCATACGTCTCTATGATAGTATTTCGCTGCGTATATTTTTGCTCATCATGGCCGTATTGCTGCTATAAGGAATGCAAAAACAATTCCCAAAAACAAAAAAGCCACGGTGGAATATCTTTTCACAGGTAAATTAAGTTATTTTGCATATTTTTCATCGAAAAATATTGTAAACACGACTTGGAACACAAAACCTAAACATATTATGTCATAATTACCCAGTGTTGCAAGTATGCGTCTTCCCCAATTTTGGGGTAATTTGTAATTAGTTTTTTTTTTATCGACAATGTTTTAATTTATTAGGCTACTGGCTTATATGTGCAAATACAAACCGTGCACGTTACAGTAAATACAAATATAATAAGATAATTTTTATGAAAAATATTAAATAAAGATTATAAGTTTTCTAGCTTATACTTAATTCTAAGGCGTTGTTTTTTTTAGATTTCCAGTTGACTCTGTTTTACGCAATCGCTGGGTTTCCATAGTCCGTCAAAATAGAAAAGATGAAACATGGATAGCATTTAAATTTTGCGTTATCTGCTCAGCTCACTTTAAAAAAGAGGATATTTACTTCAGAGGAAAAAAAGAACATCGTTGTCTTAAAAAGCACGCAATGCCACAATTACATATAGAACTTAAAGAAACTACTCATCACGAATCAGAACCATCCCGTACCAGAACTATTGATAAGAAATTTGGACATCAAGATGCAGGACCACCCCGTGAAAAAAATACGGATGACGATAATCTTGACGACAAAAGATTCGGACTTAGAATCCATATTTGACTAACCTCGAAAACATAAGATGAGAATGAATCTGAGACGACAAAAAATATTTAGTGATAACCAGAAGAGAAAAGTTAAACATTTACAATCAAAAAAATTATACAAAATAAAGGTGTTTAAAATAATATGATTAGGTATTTAGTTTAGATTTAGATTAAGTATTAGTTTATTAAGGCCCTTATTAAAAAAACTGATACATTTTTTTTATTGGTGTTTTATTATCTGATACAAGCAACATTACACGCCTATAAACAAATGCATTGCTACAGTGTAAGCAGCGCGTTGCTATGGGTGACACGCACACATGTATGACCAATCGCAGTCACTGGATTGTTCGGCGCACTTTGTCTGCCTTTATTTATTGTAGTCTGAGCTTACAAGTTATTTCTAACCGTAAAAAATAAACTCTTTCTCTTTCACTCATGTATAATATTAAAATTAATTTATAATTTGTGCGTTTAAATTGTAATAAATGTCGTAGCGACAAATATGCACAAACCAATCCTGTTTTTTACCCAACCCTGTCTTTGCAAATACTAGGGAATGCGAAAATAGAAATATAATCTATTTATTCGCAACAAAAAACTTACAATGAGCCAATGAACTAAATAAACCAAAGTAAAAATAAATAAAAATATTAAAACTTTAAATAAAATCAATATCTGTTTCTTACTTATCTCTGCCATCTTCATTGCCCTTCTTGAACAAGCTCTTCTTATGGCTCGGACTGGGCAGGTCGATGTCGGCGTGCTTGGGCGAGGGCGCCGCCTCCTCCGGTGTGGGTGGAGGAACCGCCGTGGGAGGCGGGCAGGGCGGGGGCTCCGGTCCGCTTGAACCTGTTGACGCGCCTGGAAACGTTTTATATCGTCGTCGTCTTTTTAACCCCCTACGCAAAAACGACGGGGTGTTATGGCCCCTCTACATGATGGCCCAGCACTGGACCAGCGAGTTGGCCATGCGATGGTTGAAACGCAACTACACGATGGCCATGTTCAGCCATCGTTGCCCACTTCCTTTGATGTGCGACCGAAAAACCGACACCGTGGCCATTCCATGAACCATAAGCCATCAGACACCACTATTAAATATGGTATATTCCTTCAAGTTTAGGGTCGACCATGAGAATGTCTAGAGGTTTGTCTTCTGATTGTGGTATTTGTCTTACTCAAAAGAAGTACTTATTGGGCCCAAAATGTATGTACTTAACACTAAAAAGTAAATCAAAAGTAACTTGTGTATAGCAGAGCAAATGTCATGAGCCCAAGTAATTAGGGTTCTGTACCTCAAAAGGTAAAAAAGGAACCCTTATAAAATCACTTTCTTGTCCGTCTGTCTGTCTGTCTGTCCGTGTGTCACCAACGATTTTTTTAGACGAATGTTTACCTCGACTTAATCGTTTCTGCAGCGGCGCCCTTCCCAGCTGCGCGGGAGTGGGGGCTAACGGGAACGGACGAGGCTCTTCAACGGGCGTCTCCCATTGACTGGAACAAATGATAATATAATCAATAACTTTTGTTTTAAACCGCGGTACGCAGCTGATGGTAAGTCAGTATCAATATAGCCATAGGTAATTTACAAAATGAAGATAATGTATAATACTTACGCTGTAGTTTTTGGTACAGTGTTGTTACTTTGTGACACAATCACTGATTGTGGTGTCTGTTGCGAAGCAGGATTTGGCGTCTTATTTTCTATCTCTGTAAAAATAAGTAAAAAAAGTAAGACATATTTACTATTCATTAGTAAGTTCTGTTTAACAATAAACCCCTTTATTACTAGGAATACAAAACAAAACTTTGGTGAAAGCAAAAAAATTAAATTACTTGCATTTTGACAAGACCTCAATATGCGAAAAATACGACTGTACATTTTAAGCATATGCCATAAAACTCATGTATTGCTTAAAGTTTCATTGTCATTTATCTTAAAAACAAATTGTCTTAAAGCTTAGTTAGGAGGTGTGGCGTCCAAGAAACTTAGAAAACAACACGTACATGGATTTCTATGGTGGCTTCAGAAGTCGCGAAAAAACACAGGGTTTCATGATAAGTCAAGTTGGGTTGGTCAAATTATTGTCTATATCAAACTCCTTATAACATACCTGTCTGAAAAGCAGGTACATAGCAGAGTGGTTTAAGTTGTACGTAGTGTAGAGGTTGCTCGTCTCCCGGCTGGCTCGGCTTCAGCAGGAGATTGCCAGAAGCGTCTACTGACAGTGTTAGTGGTCCCGACATAGCTGGGGAAACAAATAAATAAATATTCTAGGACATTCCACACATCGCCATCTAGCTCCAAGCTAAGTAACTAGACTTGTGTTATGGGTGCTAGACAACGGATATACTACTTATATACTTTTTCTTTTGTAAATATATACTTATAATACATATAAACAACCAGACCACAGACAAATAGCTAAGCATAAATACATGTCTGAGGCGGGAATCGAACCCGCAACCCTGTGTTTGGCAGTCCGGCATGGTGACCATTGTGCCAACTGGGTCGTCAAAACCCACCGTGTATTGTTTTAACTACATATGTGATAAGAAATCCTAAATTATATAAACGAAAGTTGGTTTATTTGTTGTTAGTTTTGGTAGTTTAATGGGATGGAGTAGGACACAGGATAGTTTTTATCTGAAGTTTCCGCTGGATCGGGACCTGCACGGGTGAAACCGCGGGGCGCAGCCATAAATATAAAATTAAATGTCTTGACTAACTGATATATCAACGCACAGCTTAAACAGGTCTTAGAGACATGAAATTTGACGTTGTGAAGTGTAGGTTTTTTGAAATTTCACCAAATAATAATCCCGAAAGGACGATTGTCTTTAAGACGTAGTTTGAATCTAATTTAAGTTTAATTTATTATCCTCCAATTCCACTATAAATATCAAAAGTTTGTATGTATATATGTTACTCCTTCACGCAAAAACTCCTGATCTGATTGCAATGAAACTAGGTCTGTAGAAAGATTTAATCTTTTTATGTTTTATATTTATCACTTTTTTATCTAGGTACTGCCACGGCTTTAGGATTTACGCAGCTAAACAGCAGTATACATATATTTATCTACACTAATAAAATGAAGAGGAAAGATTTGATTGTTTGTTTGAATAAGCTCCGAAACTACTGGACTGATTTTGATGAAACTTGGTACGAGGACACATTGATTCAATAAAAATAACATAGGTCACTTTTTATCCCGATATTCCCATTGGATCTGGGAGTAACGCGGTTGAAACCGCGGAGCGCTGCTAGTTATTTATATTTACCTGCGGAATTATCCCCAGCCCTCTTAACAAAGGTGACGCTCTTTACTAAAGCGTTACTCAACGCTGACGAAGTGGACGTCTGACTCATAGGTATCGATTGGTGCATCGAGACACCGATCGATTGCTGCATCGGCATCGATACCCCAATCGAATGTGGTATCGATACGCTAGCCGGAGCGCTTGATGGTATGGATATTCCACTTGATATAACCTGGAAAGTGTAAAGAAATTATATATTTTGTTCGTACAATACAATACAAATTTTGAATAATGTACTGTCAGGGGAAAAAATTGCAGAACAATTCATTAAATTAAAGTGTAACTGAATTCTCTGTAGTCAAAAGTCCAGAATTAAATCAATGTACAGGGAAAAATCACTATAGACTGACACATAATGTTGTTTACTTATGATAGATAGATAGATAGATAACTTTATTTGTACAACACAAAAAGAGACAGAACACGATAAACACAAAGTAAAGTAATAGCTAGAAAGTATAAGTTGCACAAATGGGCGGCCTTATCGCTGAAAGTGATTTCTTCCAGGCAACCTTTGGATGGAAAAGAACTCTTTCTTCAAAGGAACACTTCAAGTTACACCCTTATTCACAATCAACCCTATGAGATTACATAGTGCGCGCAAACGCATAGAGCCGCAAATAATATACTAGAGGTAAAAGAACAGCACAAAATTTACCAATCATAGGGCCGCATTCAGCGCAGTGCGCAGCGCAGTTCACTTATCCAAGAGCAACTTAAGTACTGTATATAAATACGGGTGTTAAAGACGTTGGTAATGCAATTTTTCTCTGATAGTACCAATAGGTGATTTTCAGTGAGAAAAACTCTGACAAAGTCCGAAGTCTTTGCTCTTTTCTGGAATAACCGGACAATTACAAAAAATAACATTACCTGTACACCGCTAGTTGTAGGAGAGTTCATTATCGACGCAATAGCGTTATCCAAAGCCGCCTGAGTCGAGAGACTCGGTGCGCTCAACGATATTCCCTGGACGCTGTTCGTGATGCTCTGTGTGCTTGACGCGATGGAGTAGTGAGGCGATGAAGGCACTTGGTTCGATAACACCGGTTTGTTTATTGATGTGAAAGCTGTCCATTGTCTATGATTGTCGCCTATGGGAAAAAAGATGAGTTTTGTCATGGATAGAAAACTGCGAACGAAATAAGAGCGGAAAGGCTCCGGAGTAGTGTGTCTCTACTTTGCGGGAACACCTGTTCTTTTAAAATAGGTCTTTCGGTTGGCTATCAATGGTAAAACAACTCGAATTACAAAAACATATAAATTTTAAAAAATCATATAGCCAGCGGGTAACTTTTGTACAAGTAGATAAATAAATCAGTCGTTCAATTTCGTTCTTCCAAAACCTCTATATTTACGGTTAACTCTAAGGAGTGAATGATAAAGGTTTTCTCGAAGGGTAATTTCGTTCTTGGTTCAAGCAGGCAGAAATTAGAGTTACTTTTATTTTTTTTAATTTTAAATCTGTAATTTACCTAGTTCCACAGACAATAAATTCATTTCATTTCAAGTCAAGAGCTTTATAGACCGGATACATCTAAAAATATTTGCAAGGAAAAATGCATTTCCAAAATGAAGCACGGCGGCTGCTGACCCATATCCTTGATAATAACTGTATCTCACTAGAACTATTCCATTCACTAGCTAAAATGATTTGATTGGTCGATAAAAAATATGCAAGTGATCAAAAACCTTACACGATTGGCTGTTAAAAAGATCTCGTTGGATAAATTACCTGTATTGATATCGGCGTGCGTCGATTTGAAAGCGCCACCTGTCGGCTGGAATACTTTAGAACCGCCCGGACTTGAAGCCGTGATTCCAAGCAAATTGTCTGAAGATCCAGCCCTAGAATATTACAAAACATATTTGAATCAACGTTACTAATAACACCCCGTCGTTTTTGCGTCGGGGGTTAAAAAAATACTTAAAAAGTATATCCTAGATCAATTCATAATATCAAACATCAATTAATCACGATTAAAGATTCCAAATATCACAAATTCGTTTTTTTGGGTTTAGACTTTAGAATCTAAAGCTATAGGACCGATTTAGAACTTGGTGTGAGAATACCTACTTAGAATCCTTGAGAGTAGGTAACATACGCGTAAATTAATCCAAAACTCCAGCTATCTACATACAAAATTTTATCGCATTCGGTTAAGTAGTTCTGCGTGAAAGAGTAACAAACATACACACAAACTTTCACATTTTTAATATTAGTCGGATATGTCCTAGATTCTTACAATAAAACTAGTAAACTAACCTGGCTTTAATCGGCTTCGGTCGTCTAGTATGATCGTGATGCGTCAAGTAGTCCCTAGCCTCGATGCCCTCCGAATCGGAATCGTTAACTTTCTCGCCGCATTTCAAGTCTATATCGTTAGGTACTTGAGGCACCACCGGCTGTAGTAGAGGCGTCGTTTCTTCGCATAGCGGCTGGTTTGTTACCTGTTAATTATTACAATATTGATACAGTCGTAAAATAATGATGGCAAGGCAATACTTGACAATGACAACAAATACTATAAACAAAAACAAATATATTTAAGTGGGGACTTCAACTCGCACTTGCCGGTTTTTTAATACTTAGTATAGAAGTAGGAATGTAGGAATACCATTTGCTCGTCGTCGCTAAGTAGCGGTGATCCCACATGGTTATACGGCGCGGATGTCGGCGCCTCCGGGCATGTGGTCATCGCACCGCTGGTCGGCACTTCCGATGGAGTTCGGGGGCTCTAAAGTAACAAAATATGTATGCATTCATTAAAATATCAAAGACAATTCCACAAAGAACTTCCTTGGATTAATAAAAGATATGGTACCTGAGGCATTGATCCCGTTGGGTCTCGGCTGCTAGATGATTTCCTGCGATCTTTGTTGCACCATTTCCATTCTGGATGGGCTTTGAAATGAGCTTCCTTCACCTGCAACGAAACACAAAATCACTACATAGTAATATTATAAACCGAAGTTCTCCGCTGCGTCTGTCTGTTCGCTATAAACTCAAAAACGACTGCAACAATGGTCATGCTGTTTTCACCAATGGATAGTGGTTTAGTATATATGTAATGCGAAGTCGCGGGCAACAGCTAGTATCTCCATCAAATCATGGAGATTATTATAAAGCAGTTCACCAGCGTATGCATGTGTAGCAAGTGTCAATTTGCATCGCAACATATCTAAAGTACCTCTGTATAAACGTGTGAAGTACCTCTGTATAAACGTGTGGTATTCGCGGTAAATTCTGCTATGCTAAGTTCTATTCCTATAAATGTTGACTTTGGACCCATATCATTTAAACGGAAAGTAGTACTTTTCCGTCTACGGGCGTAAGGACGCATTCCTTTGTCGTAACCAAACAAATTCACTACAAATCATTTTATAAATCAAGCTTTACCTCCGTAGCAAGCTCGTTGTATTTCTGTTTCTCCTCTGGTTTGAGCGAGTACCACCACTCTCCGAGTATCTTGCTGACGGTCCTGTTGTCCTGGTTGGGATGCATTTGATGTACGATCTGACGGTGACGCTTTGAGAAGATCATGAACGCGTTCATTGGACGACGGATACGACGCTCCTTCTGTAAACGTGAACAATTAAATGAAGGTTTATTTATGCAAGAAATTATGCGTATAGTGTCATTCTAAAGTAGTTATATTGCGCGAATCTATACTAAAGACACAATATGAACTTTTAATTTGTTTGACGAGGTTGACCACTCGACGAAGTGTTTGATGAGGTTAACTTCGTGAGGAATGTTCTTATTCAAACTACGCGTCTCCTCGCGCCCTTTGAATCGTGCACAAATACCAGCGGAAGTCAACTGAGGCGAGGCGATGTTGCCCGAAGTACCCAAAGTGCCTCTCCACACTATCGGATTCGGGTTACTTCTATCAACTTCACGAGTAGTGTGGAGCCGGCTTTATACATATATGGCTGCGCCCCTGAGTGAGTGAGTGAAGTCGGCGCGTCGGGCGAACGACCGCTTGCGACACAGAAGGTTTCGGGTTCGATTTCCGCCTCAAACAAGTATTTATGCTGTAGATATTTGTTTCTGGTCTGGGTGTCTGTATGTATTTTAAGTTTCTATTTACCAAAAAAGTATATATTATTATTTAAAAAATTAAAAAAGTATTATATCCGTTATCTAATACCCATAACACAATTCAAGTTAGTTAGCTTGGGTTAGATGGCGCTGTGTAAAAAATGGTAAGACATCACAGCTACTATGAATTACAAACTTTATCAGCCCCTCTTACACATTCAGAGATCGAATTTCCAAAAAGCCTTTCACAGTGCTCGTTAACGTCCCAAAACAGACGAAATGCGAAGTTTCAGACTCTGAGTATTTTCCTGGCAATGGCGGATGTGATTTATGTTTCCATTTTAAATTGAATCATTAGAGTGATATTTATACAATTAAGATCAATTATGATGATAATAAATATTGCAGAACATTCCACACATCGCCATCTAGCCCCAAGCTAAGTAACTAGACTTGTGTTATGGGTGCTAGACAACGGATATACTACTTAGATACTTTTCTTTTGTTAATATATACATATAATACATAGAAACAACCAGACCGCAGACAAATATCTAAGCATAAATACTTTTCTGAGGCGGGAATCGAACCTGCAACCCTGTGTTTGGCAGTCCGGCATGGTGACCATTGTGCTAACTGGGTCGTCAATGATGTACCAGTGAAATAAAATTGAAGTTCACACTCTTACCTTGTCATTGGTGCTGGCCGGTGAATTCAAAGCGTTGTTATTCTGTGTCGGCCTTTTAGATTCATCGCCTGCGCTCGGCTCTTCACACTCGAACACTTCATCATCTTCGTCAGTACACATTGATGTTACCGGGTCTGGAAAACATTACGGAGTACTTTTTGATATATTCAGATTAAAAACGGTAGTATTTTATGATGAGTAATTGCAGTGTCATCAAAAACAGAGAGAGCGTAGTAATCATCATCATCATCATGATCTCTTCTGACCTTATCATCTATTTTAGACGATTTACGTCTCAGCGTCTACGCTCTCTTTCGTTACTTAGTAGACCAATTTGCAAGCGACAAAAGCGACCACGGTTTGAAGGAAAGGATTCGCCTTGGTCATTGTTTGTGCTTGTATGTCTCTTATGCCTCTTCGCAGCCAAGGCGTTGAACCACGCCCGATCATGCCTAGAACGACCCTCGTAGACACAATTCATTTTTCATGCATTGTAGACAGTCAATAGTGTGGTGGTTCTTAAACAATGTCTAGTGTACGCACTACGCACTAGAACTCTGTTCTCTGTTTACAGATAACTTTACTGGTATAGTAGAGTAAGTTTTAGAGCCAATATTATGTTAAATGAATATTTGACAATGTACTCCGTTTAGTTAAAAGTGTAACGGTGCAATTTGACTTACCCGAGTTCTCAGTCTTGATGTCCTCAGTCTTGATGTGCGCTACGGGCGTGTGCGGCGTGTGAGGCGTGTGCGGTGTACGGGGGGTGCGCGGGGTGCGCGGCGAGGGCGGCGCGGGAGTCGCTCCTCCGGGGGGCGACGGCGCGGTCAGGAGGGGTACGAGGGATTGCCATGGAAACGCACCTGTTGATACGTTGCCTGATACTACGGAGAAACAAATACATTATTTTAGAAAGAGAAGACGTTATATAACCTGACACAGAATTGAAACTGCCGTCTTCCTGCCTTCACTCGCGTCCCTGTTTATTTGGAGGTCTTCAAGTAGCGAGTGAACAGGTATTTTCTAGGGAGGTGCTAAATCTAAGACCACCTCGGCGCTTAACATCGTGTGACATAAGCGACAATTTAAAGTAATTTATTACAAAGATTGTTTATATTTAGAATAGTTTTTGCCCGCGACATCATACGCGTAGAAGTCCAAAATAGGATTTTTAATTGGTAAATACTTTCTTATCGGATGCCTATGTCATAAAAAGAACACACCTTCCAAGTTTCAGGTTTCTATGATAAGCGGTTTAGGCTGTGCGTTGAACCGAGTCAGTCATTCAGGACAAAGCATATTTTATTAGAAAAAAGTGTAAAGGTATAAGATGTTTTACATACCAATGATAGCTGTCTGCGATGTTGGAGGGGGCAATACGGGTAACAATTGATTTGGGTGTACTATAACTGCACTATTGTTTACATTATTTACCTGTAACAAACACAAATACATGTTTTCTTAACATTCTGAACAAATAACCTGTTTACAGCTCGAAAATTGTTTGAGCTCCATAGACACCTTTTGTTAAAAATGTATAAGTTTTACTTACATGATCACCATTATCTATATTTCTATGTTCTATTTCTGGTTCATTATTATTTATATGATGTGTGAGATGATTCAATTTCTGTTCTATCTGAAATATAATATAATCATGAGACACAATTTGAACTTTTAATTTGTAAAACTGTGAGATACCAAAGACATCTAAATTGAAATAGAATAAAGTGAACATCAGAACCTTTTTCTTAGCAAAACTTTGATCTGGATTCAGTGGCGTAGCGTGGGTCACTGTCGCCCGGGGCGTCATAAAATAATAACAATGGCAATTTGCCGCCCTTTGACTTCATAAATATAAAAATGTTGAGAAAAAACGTAATGATATGAAATAACTGCAAGTAAGAGCTAATTTTTTGAAAAATGAATTGTCTGACTGACCGCCAGTGACCGCACGAATATTTTCCCAATTTTGTCGCCCTCCTAATGTCGCCCTCCTTTGTCGCCCTCCTTTCGCTACGCTACTGTCCTTAGTGAGCTATGGTAAATTCAAACTGAGGACTAAATATATAGATTTTCTCATTATTCAACTATAATGTTAAATATTATTGGCCTTACTTGAATAGTTTCCGCTGGTTCGTTTTTTATGACAACAAACTTTTTTTCATTGGGCGGTAGAACGTAGAACCTTCTCAGTAAGTCTTTAGATTCGGGGTCAACGACTGAAACGACCCTAGCAGCATGGAGAGTTGGTTTCACGATCCTCTTATCTTCTAAAACCCGGTTCTCTAACTCCAGGGGTCGGTCCATGACACTCCTTAGAACGTTGCTCTGTGGAACGGAATGGTCCTCTTCCTCGTAATCTCTTCGAATAAACTCATGGTTGTTCAATGGTGGTGACATTTCAGTGTCTCGTCTGTATTCGTGGATACCATTTCTCAAATGCAAAGGTTGTCGGTAGGTATCTTCCATGCCATTACTTACTGGAATGTTTCTGTGTAGAATTAAATTCTGTGCAAATTCATTCGTGTTCCGAATGTTATTTGGAGCACTTGTTTGTATGTTTTGTATATTGTTCAAATTGAGAGATATGCTCGAAGGAAGGGTTAAATTAGGGATGGTTGTGGTCGGAGCGATGCTGGTTTGAACTGAGTTTTGAAAGCTTAGAGAAGTTTGTATGCCGATCACGTTTGGTTGAGATACGTTGTTGTTTTGTAGTATTGTTGGACCGTTTCGATTTTCAACCTGTAAAACAAATTCACCTATGAATCTAGTCTATCAAGAGCGGTGTTGGCTTAGTGGTAGATACCTCGGGTTTCATTGTGAAGGTCGTGGGTTCAATTACCGGCCGGCCGTGCGCTAATTGACATTGCTCATATAGTGAAGGAAAACATAGTGATGAAAATCGCGGCTTAGTTGGCTCCAGAAGTATAGACAAGTTCTCTCCTCTGAACATGGGCGACTAAGCTAAGAGTGTAGTAGGTGCTGGGTTAGAGTAGTTAAATGGTCTAAGTGGGCAAGCCTACTCTATCCTCATGCAAAAAGGACCCAACTAAGGAGGTCTAGTTGCTGAAAACAGCCCGTACACAAGTACAAGTACATCGTTAAAGCAAACTATAATCTTTCGATTGGCCGACGCGGCGTAATTTTTCACTAACTACTTCATACTGATATCAAACGTGACAAACAATCTGCTAACAGAAATCTATAGTATATGAGTAGATATCATATATATAGACTAGCAGCGCTCCGCGGTTTCGCCCGCGTAACTCCCGATCCCGTGGGAATATCGAGATAAAGAATAGCCTATGTTACTCCCAATGTATCAATGTACCCCTCATACCAAGTTTCATCAAATTCGGTCCAGTAGTTGCGGAGCCTATTCATTTCAAACAAATGTTTCCTCTTTATAATATTAGTATAGAAAAAGTCGTACTTACTTGATAATGGTAGTTAGGTCCAGGGGACAGACGTATGACACTGGTAGCGACACCACCGACTGGCGAACTCACTCTACCCGGTCTTACTAATGGCCTGTCAAATGAAAAATATCATTAATTGGCATTTAAAACGAACTTTGTTTGATTGAATGATTTATCTTCTTGTTAGTAGACTTGTTATGCAAAATAACTTGTAAATTCATAAACTTAGAAACAAGTAGTATTAAACTCATTTGCTCATGTATTGGTTCAAAGTTTGGAGTAGGCATATCTGACCTTTCCAAAGAGAAACATAAAATGAAGTGCTATGAAAGGGTTTGTGTGTAGAATAGAATACTTATGGACTTTAAAAACACATGAAAGTTAAAAGTTATTAAAACTATATATATATTTTTACTGTTAATTGTATTGTTATTGTGTTGTAGTATTAGGTACATGTTCTATAGGGGAATATCACTACTTAGTATAAAACAAAGTCGCTTCCCGCTGTCTGTCCCTATTTATGCTTATATCTTTAAAACTACGCAACGGATTTTGATGCAGTTTTTTAAAATAGATGGAGTGATTCAAGAGGAAGGTTTAAGTATATAAAACAAACTACCACGCGTACGAAATCGCGGGCAACAGCTAGTTATGTATGTACCTTATGAGATGGTGATGGTAAGGCGGCGCGGAGTGCGGCGCTGGTGGCTGCGGCGAGGATATAGGCACGAACAGGTTCGTCCGTAGCGCGGAGTGGGGCGAAGCGGCCGCGCCTCCGCCCCCGGGCCCGCCTGCTCCCTGGACTGGTGACGCGCCTGGGCTACCTGAACGAGAACTACCCAGCGACACTGGAACAAAGCATATAACGTAAGATAATATCACTCAATGTACTGCTATCTAAACCGTTCGTAGCAGCTGTACGTCTTTTTTGAATGGTATAAGTGGAATAGTACTTCATGTTCTAAGTATTAAAAAAAAAACATTGCTCTCGCGATGAAGGAAAACATCGTGATGAATCATTAACCTTCTAAGTATTTAAAAAAACATTGCTCTCGCGATGAAGGAAAACATCGTGATGAATCATTAACCTTCTAAGTATTTAAAAAAACATTGCTCTCGCGATGAAGGAAAACATCGTGATGAATCATTAACCTTCTAAGTATTTAAAAAAACATTGCTGTCGCGATGAAGGAAAACATCGTGATGAATCCCGCGGCTTAGTTGGCTCCAGACGTATTGACAAGTTCTTTCCCTTCGGAAAGTAGCCCATACAAGTATATTGCTAAGATTTTAACTGACTTTACTGTTAGCTACCTACCTGGCACCAACCGTTATCACGCGGGTAATAGGGCATTCCTTATGGTTATAAGGTGCCTAGGGCTGTGCTCACGTTCTATTTTTCATTAATTGTATAATCAGTAACCAGGTGGCCCAGTGCTTTAGTAGGTACTAAGTACTAACTAACCTAGCATGTTTGCGGCCTCCGTCTCGTCCGAGTCGAATCGTCCCGTGACACGGTAGTGCGGCGGCGTCGTGTCACTCTCGCGTGACGTCTCGTCACCCTCCACGCCAGTGCCGCTCGATGACAACGACTTACTGCTACTTCTGTAACAATACACGAATGTTTCATTATAAATTTAGAGAAAAACTAAACGTAAAGCCGCAACTGTTGAGTTAAGGACATGATGTGTTTACCAAAAGCAATAGTGACATTCATTTGAACGTGTGCATGTATTATAGACAAATGATGTGTTTTCTTCTAGAGACAAAAAAACATGAAATAATGGAGTTCTATATAATCTACGGCAAAACCAAATTTTTTTCTTACCCACTTGTCATTTTAACAAAATATAGACTACAGATTTGAACTTAGCATAATTATTGACCGCGAGTACCTCTTTAGACTGTAATAATATGAAAGTAACCTTTGTTGTGGCGTATGCGCCGATCCCTGCGCTAAGGGCGTATTCGAAGACCTCGTTACCCCCCTCAGCGACAAGTGCCGGGAACAGAACCCGCGCCGCTGGCTCTCCTTAGTACAGCCGTCCTTAGAGCAGAGCCGCCGCCACTGCTTACCGTTGAACTTCTTACGGATACCGGTCGGCGTCGATACTACATCGCCCTTTTTGTACTTGTGCGGTGTTGCTGCTTGAGATCTATGAGGGTAAAATAATTTGCTTTATACCCTCGTTTATTATACCTCGAGTTTCATTCTAAAGGTCGTGGCCGGCCGTGCACCAATGTATTTTTCTTAAGAAAAATTAATGTGCGCTAATTGACATTGCTCTTATGGTGAAGGAAAACATCGTGATGAAACCCGTGGGTTAGTAGGCTCCAGAAGTATTGACAAGTTCTCTCCTCTGGAAATGGTCGACTAAGCTCCATCCTCACGCAAAAAGGATTTAAAAAGTGTCTAATTGCGTTTATTGGCCGTGGTTCGATCGTGAAGTTCTATCAATGGGCAAATCAAACTGTCCGCAGTTCTACCAATCGAACCATTGTTATAATAATACTAGCTGCGCCCCGCGGTTTCACCCACATGATAATTTTCTACGCAAGTTTCTTATTTTTTTCTTTCATAAGAACTTTCTCCTGACAATAACAAACACAACAACAAATGAATTAGCGAAATTGATTCAGCTGTTCTCGAGATTTTCGCTTACACATTCAGCGATTCATTTTTATATTATAGAAGATCAAATTGTACTGTCTGTGGTTCTATCAATGGGATTATCCTTAAAATGATATCAAATTGGCAATAGATCTACTGCCAAAGTCTTAAGACCAGTGATGTGGAGTCCCTTGACCTACTTTAATAAGCCAATTAAGCTAAATTAATAATACCAGTTAAGCTAAACAGACCTTCTCCATCCTAAGGTTGCCTGGAAGTAATCGCTTTAAGCGATAAGGTCGCCTGTTTGTACAATTTCGTAGTTAATAAGCTTTCTCGTCTTTTTTGTCATTTTCAATGTTTTGTGTGTTGTACAAATAAAGTGTTTATCTATCTATCTATCTAATATCCACTCTCATGCCCTCCTTTCTCTACGATATCCCCTTACTTTTCTAATTTATTAGCTACTTAGTAGGCTTCAAACGTATTGACCGAGTCTTTTTGAATATTGCTAAAAAGTGGTATTAAAAAAACAGTAGTTCTAGCTTACAAAAAGAATCCCTTGCTGTAAGTTATAGTTTTACCTGGGCGTAGGCGGTTGAGATCTAGGCGTGAGACTGCGTTCCAACAAGCTGGAGGTGCTACCACGACTCTGTAAGCTGCTCCTCTTGCTATTACTGCAGTCTGGAACACAAAAAGAATAGAATAGAAATAACTTTATTTTGTAATTACACTACACATACAAAAGTAAACAAATTACAGAAAACTAAAGCTAAACAATTAAACAGACTTCTAAACCTGTACTGTAACCAAAAAAGGATTATACTCAGCATAATGTTTGACGACCCAGTTGGCACAATGGTCACCATGCCGGACTGCCAAACACAGGGTTGCGGGTTCGATTTCCACCTCATACAAGTATTTATGCTTAGATATTCGTCTGTGGTCTGGTTGTTTCTATGTATTTTATGAAATAAAGAAAAGTATACAAGTAGTATATCCGTTGTCTAGCACCCATAACACGAGTCTAGTTACTAAGCTTGGGGCTAGATGGCGATGTGTGGAATGTCCTGCAATATTTATTACTAGCAGCGCTCCGCAGTTTCTCCTCCGCTCGCGCTCCCGATCCCGTGGGAATATCAGGATAAAAAGTAGCCTATAGCCTTCCTCGATAAATGGACTATCCAACACAAAAAGAATTTTTCAATTCGAACCAGTAGTTCCTGAGATTAGCGCGTTCAAACAAACAAAAAAACAAACTCTTCAGCTTTATTATATTAGTATAGATTTCTATCCTTTTATTTACTTTTTATCACAGTTGCTCATAAAGTGGATCTTATTCAACGGCTTTTAGGCTCGTAATCCAACATATTATGCACGCGTGCGTTTTATATTGCCAACCTAGTGCTGTAAAGTTATCCCGATAGGTTAAATATGTATCTTACTGCTAATTACATACTGTTTTGATGTATAAAAAGGTAGGTACCAAAGAGTTTTTTAGCTAGCAAAAATGGTTGTTTCTAAAGTTAGTTTACGAACGAAAATTTTACGTGACAATGACTTAGAAAACGATTAAAAATTGAGTTGTTTATTTTTTGTTTTTTCTTTACTTAAATATATTGTTTTTCCGTACCATTGTATTTTGTTCTTAACCCCCGACGCAAAAACAAATAGAAAAAACCCTAAAAAATATTGTATGTCAGACGAGGCTGTATAGGTTAAAAGTCTTTAGCCGGGCCTTTCCGAAGCATAATTAACAAAAAAATATTGCCTTAAAAAAATGTAAACATAGACTTATCACAAATATTTTGTTAATTATTATTTTGTTTTCTTTTCAAGTCTTTTCTTTTATTCGCAACTGTGTTAAAAAACGTCGTACGATATACGTGTGGAATTGATCTTTGCATCTTGGCTTCTTATGACACGCTCGCTACCGCTCGCGCGTCATAAACCGCCTCTATGCAAAGATCAATTTACCACACTTATATCGTAATGTACTATTATTTGATCACAAACTTCCATACCCATGAAGTTACGGAATATCTCACCAACATTATATTAATAGCTTTGTTGCTATGATTAAAAGTTTTAAGATGACCTTTGATAATGTTTTTCCGGTACAGGTGATACGAATGGCAATAACAAGTTTATCAGTCAAGTTATTTTTGTAAACATTTTTTTTATAACGTTTTAATGTAGGCCAGAGTTAGAGCACTATCTCACCTGATCACAGGATCACGGTCATACGGTGTTACACGAGTTAACAGATAGCGGTGTTGGCTTAGTGGTAGATACCTCGACTTTCATTCAGAGGGTCGGTAATTCGAATCCCGGCCGTGTACCAATAAATCCTATTAATATTATAAATGTGAAAGTTTGTGTGTGCGTGTGTGTGTGTGTGTGTGTATGTTTGTTACTTTCACGCTAAAACAACTGGACCAATTGGGATGCAACTCGGTATGTAGATAGCTGGAGACTATAGGCAAATGGACTATCTAACAGTTTTGGTTTACGTTTACTACGTTAATTTAGTTGTTTGTGCACTGTTATGTAGTTTTGTATGAAGAGTACCTATCTACTTAATAATTCAAATTGATAAATTGCTAATATATGGAAGTACTTCGAATAGTTATGTTTCTCTGTCAAATGAATTGTAAATTCTTTAGAGAAATAAAGATTCATAAACCGTAACACAAAATTATTTTTTCAATTGGAACCAGTATTTCCTGAGATTAGCGCGTTCAAACAAACAAACTCTTCATATTCATCTTCATCTTTATAATATTAGTATAGATTATTTCGATATGTGGTATACAATGCAGTCAGTTTAAAATAATACTTACCCATATGTGAAACGTCATTGGGGAACATGATATCCTCTCTAGGTAAGTCATCATCGCTTTCCCCGTAGTCATCGAAGGCCCGTTTCCTGAGGTCATCCATGGAACCGTTGGATAGGGCGCCGACTGTGACCACACTTGGGGCCCCCCCGGGCATCGGGGATGACGTGTAGAAGTTGTCGCCACCCATCTGATGGAAAAGATAAAGGAGTTAGCTGAGACAAAGTCAAAATTCTTTATTCAATAGGAGAAGCGTCTTGAAAATTAAGTTAGGATGTGTGCCTTCAGTAGGGGAGCCTATTCAATTCAAACAAACAATCAAATCTTACCTCTTTATAATTTTAGCATAGATAAAAGGAAAAAACATTGTAAATTATCCCATTTTTAAATAACTTTAGTCGAGAATATTCATGTTTTTCAGTTATATGAAACAGAATAATATGATATTGTATTTGCCTTTAAAGCCAAAATGAGGTAAGGATCTACCTACAATTAATCAATTACCCTATAATATTATTTTTATCACAGTTGCTCATAAAGTGGATCTTATTCAACGGCTTTTAGGCTCATAATCCAACATATTATGCACGCGTGCGTTTTAGATTTGTTAACTAGTGCTGTAAAGTTATCCCGAAAAGGTAGGTACCAAAGAGTTTTTTAGCTAGCAAAAATGGTTGTCTCTAAAGTCGGTTTACGAACGAAAATTTTACGTGATAATGACTTAGAAAACGATTAAAAATTAAGTTGTTTATTTTTTGTTTTTTCTTTACTTAAATATATTGTTTTTCCGTACCATTGTATTTTGTTCTTAACCCCCGACGCAAAAACAAATAGAAAAACCCTAAAAAATAATGTATGTCACACGAGGATGTATAGGTTAAAAGTCTTTAGCCTAGCCTTTCCGGAGCATAATTAACAAAAAAATATTGCCTTAAAAAATGTAAACATAGAGTTATCACAAATATTTTGTTAATTATTATTTTGTTTTCTTTTCAAGTCTTTTCTTTTATTCGCAACTGTGATAAAAAACGTCGTACGATATACGTGTGGAATTGATATTTGCATCTTGGCTTCAATAACACGCTCGCTGCCGCTCGCGCGTCATAAACCGCCTCTATGCAAAGATCAATTTACCACACTTATATCGTAATGTACTATAATGCATTCTGGATTTAACTAGTTATTACTAGTGAATCACTGATAAAGCTCATTTAATCGTATCAACAATAAATCTATGTCTAAAATTATCGATACTGATGCAACTATAATAAATAAACAAGTAACCCTTAATAAATTGCGCAAGCAAGTTATGCGAACGTGCTGTGTAGCATGCATGCCTAGAAGATACGAAAATGACCTAAAAATCCTTACTGATAGAGTTGCAAAGATTTAAGAAGTCGCATTTTTTTTTCCTCGAAAATATGTACATTTTTCTTCAATAATTAGCATTGTAGCACGAAAACAGTCGAAAACCTCACAGCTCATTTTTGGAAACTCACTCCATGAAAGTTGTGATTTTTTTAGGTAAAATGTACTACAGGTAGATGCCGTGGCGTTAGTCGTGGCCGTCGAGTTTCGTATTTTATATTTTTTAATGGTATAGGCTAGGTCCAGTTTATTGCCATCAAGTCTTTTTAAAATTCGAATTGCTTTTGCTGGCTTAAAAACTCTTTGTTAGTACCTACCTTTTTTACACATCAAAACAGTATAACCGAGTTCAATTAAGAATGTTTCATCTACATAACATGTAATTAGCAGTAACAGTTAACTTATCGGTATAACTTTACAGCACTAGTGCGTTATGGAAAATTAGTAAACCGCACGCGTGCGTAATACGTTGGATTATGAGCCTAAAAGCGGTAGACAAGATCCACTTTATGAGCAACTGTTATTAAAAGGTATTAACTAACTTTAATAGTAAACATAACCTAAAAGTCTTAAAAACATACCTACTCAAAAAATATTTACTTTTTTCTGTTTTGGAACACAAATATTTTGTTAACTATTTATTATTTTAACGTCTTTTCTTTTATGACTGTTAATTTTTAATAACTGTGATAAAAACGTCGTACGATGCGCGTGTGGAATTAATCATTGCATCTCGGCTTTTAAACACGCTCGCGTTCCGCTCGCGTGTCATACCACACTTGTATTGTATTGTAATGTACTTACTTACTACTATCTTTCTATACGAACCTGTGGTGGCATATGATGGACCCGAAACCCAGACTGCGAGTGCATAGCGGAGGTGTTATGGCACGGCAGCGGGCCAATGTCCTCGAGCTCATCGGCCCAAGGCGGCTGCAGCAGGCGTATGTCAGCTCGCTTCACTTCTACTGTCTCCTTGCACGATAGTTCACCGTCCACTACCTGGATATGTTTCGATATTAGAAGGAGATAAGAAAGAAAGAAATAAAATTCTATTTTCTGAACACATAAAAAAGCACAAGAAAAAAGGTTCGTCCTCAGAACGATGCTAGAGCCAGAAGCCCCAGCGCTGATTATCAGGACGAGCATTATTGAGACGCACGGGCATAACTAGTATACAAATTATAAATTATTTAGTAATTCTTGTGATATTTTAGATAGCAGCGTGTCGCACGGTTTTACCCGCGAAGTCCCGGGATAAGATCGGGATTAAAAGTAGCCTATGTTACTCCCAACGAATCAATGTATTATCATATTAAGTTTCATCAAAATCGATGCAGTAGTTTCGGAGCCTATTTAAACTAAAAACTGTCATTATTGTATCTGTTTTTGTTTTCTAGTACGGTGCAAATCGTGCACCAGAACTTCGCAGGAAAATTTTAAGGACCTTCTACTGAGGTACTCAATGTGTTGTCAGACAGTTTCTTGTTTTAAGGGTTCCGTATCCAATGGGTAAAAACGGGACCCTATTAATAAGATTTCACTGTCTGTCTGTCACCAGGCTGTATCTCATAAACCGTGATAGCTAGACAGTTGATTTTTCTGTCTGTCACCAGGCTGTATCTCATAAATCGTGATAGCTAGACAGTTGAATTTTTACAGATGATGTATTTCTGTAGCCGCTGTTGCCCAAAATAATTTAGTTTTCTAAACACATAAAAAATAGACACAGTAAAAAAGCACAAAAATAAAGTTGTTAAGGTTCGTCCTGAAAATCAGCGTTGGGGCTAACGCTGATTTTCAGGACGAACCTTAACAACAAAACTAAAAACGGAAAGAAAATATCAGTGGCCTCCATGGTACGGAACGCTTTGTGCGCAAGTCCGACTCGTACTTGGCCGGTTTTTATAGATAATCTAAACCATCAAATTGTACCTGTGTTAAAATGATAACTAAGCGTGACTAGACTATAACCAAATGATTATAATCTGCGTCATAATCGAGCAGGCGAAAAACTGAAGTTCAAAAGTATCTTTTCAATTTCATAGCAATAATAATTGTTTGTTAATGATTTGTCTAGTAAACGTAAGTTTCAATGATTTACACCCTTGAATAAAAACTAGCTCCGCGATTTCACCCGCGTAAGTCTAGATTCTGTGGGAACATCAAAATGAAAAGTAGTATATATATAGCCTTCCTCGATAAATGGACTATCTAACACAAAAATATTTTTTCAATTCGAACCAGTAGTTTCTGAGATTAGCGCGATCAAACAAACAAACTCTTCAGCTTTATAATATTAGTATAGATACACATGCATAATACAGCCGAAGCCGGGGCGGGTCGCTAGTGTATAATATAAATAACTCACCTTAACTCGGATCCGTATCGGCGAATTGAGTACCTGCAGGACGCAGCCTTCGATAAAGACGTTCTGCACGTTCTCCCTCGAAGGATCAGTGGTACGCACCACACAAGCCGACCCGATCCGCAGGTGGCTCGTCTGAGGACTCGCATCACTGATCACATCGTGTTTATTCACACCGAACACATCACTGTATTCCACTGGATCGTTCTCGTAACCGTCTAATTCTACAATCACCTTACAGCCTTCCGCTTGTCTAATCACTCCTGGGACGTATAACCCTCGCTGCTTAGCCAGAACCCTGTAGTCACGCCATTCGGATAGGTCGATGTTGGGGTACATTGAGAATGATTTCGCTTCGTGCGGTGGTGATAGGTGCTGCACTATTGGCGATGGTTGGAGCACAGTGCGCTGGTAAGGCGGTTGGTATTCCACTGGCTGAGAGACTGGAACTGTGTTGTTATTGCAAGTCGTCTGGACCATTTCTTCCAGCACCGAAGGATCGAACTTGCGTTTCTTGGGCAGGTTCCTGACTGGGGCCTGTGTCGGAGGTTGCTGAGGTGGCGGTTGTGGAGGTTGTGGAGCGTTGCCACTGCTCGCAGTGCCTGGGTTCGTCGGGTTCGCCATTGTTATATTTGGAGTTGGATGCGTCGATGACTGAGAGAGGCTCACTGTGCCGACGCTACTTATTACAGAAGCTGGTATCTGAAACAATGAACATATTGCAAATTATAGTTTCAACTGTGAAGATATAGTCTAAGGTCCCTTTAAGAACGACCTTCACTTAGCTGCTTAAAGAATGAAAAGTATTTTATATTAAACTAGCTCTTGCCGGCGACTTCGACCGCGTAGAAGTCGAAAATTTGAAGTAGATCGGACCAAGGACGTTGTTCCATACGTTGTTCCAAATACAAACTTTGCCTCCCTTTTTCACCCCCCAAGGGTTAGAATTTTGGAAAATCCTTTCTTATCGGATGCCTATGTCATACAAAGAACACACCCTCCAAGTTTCAGGTCTCTACGATAAGCGGTTTAGGCTGTACGTTGATCCATCAGTCAGTCATTCAAGACAAAGCATTTTATACGTATAGATTAAATTGGTTAATATATATATTGCAAATAGGTTGACAAAAAATTTCTAACCCATTTGCAATATATTTATTAACCTATTTAATCTATTCCTATAATATAAAATTCTCGTGTCGCGGTGTTAGTTACCTATGTCCACCTAAACCGCTGAACTGATTTGTACGATTTTTTTGTGTATATTCGTTAGGTCTGAGAATCGAACAACATAAATTTTTGCTTTTTTTTTTTATAAGGCAAAACGTTTGCCTGGACAGCTACTTTTCATCCATTAAGCAGCTCAGTGGAGGTCCTTCTTAAAGGGATCCTGTACTACAATCGCACACCCGTATCACAGCAATTTTTACTTCGAACTTCACTAT
This sequence comes from Idaea straminata, assembly GCA_951213275.1. NCBI lineage: Eukaryota > Metazoa > Arthropoda > Insecta > Lepidoptera > Geometridae > Idaea > Idaea straminata. The sequence continues at coordinate 5,949,134 of OX577862.1, forward strand.
TCACTTTTCATCCATTAAGCAGCTCAGTGAAGGTCCTTCTTAAAGGGATCCTGTACTACAATCGCACACCCGTATCACAGCAATGATTACTTTGAACTTCACTATTTATTACCTACGTACTATCGTAGGTACAATAGGTACATTTCATTGAGGAAAACTACTCGTCCAATGCTACGGTACAATAAACCAGTTCCGTTGTCATTCCAACTAAATACACATGCACTTAACAACTACATAACAAACGATAAATGTTTGTTACTTGTATATTACAACGGAAGATAGATAGATAGAACTATATAGGACGCTTTTTCGTATACATACACAAGTAATTTATATAATTATACTTAATTATTACATTAAAAAAAAACTTGAGAGGTGTCAAGGGACACCCGAATAGAACGAAGTTGCTTTCGATTAATTAGTGAAGGAATTGTATTAAATTTATTTTTATAATTTTTTTTTTAAGTTATTATAATATTTTTTATGTAATTTAAACTTAATCAGTAGGCTCAATTTTAGTAAACTGCTTTCTTGCTTTCTATGAGAGAGAGGGAGAGACAGACAGGGAAACAAGCGTACGCCGCACGGGTTACAACAATAGCAAAAAGTGTCGTTACAACTTTTGGTCTTATTTTTTCCGTCTAGCCCCTTACGCAACGCGCGATAAGGAACTTCGTTCCAATATACTTTAAATAGGTGTTTACAGTTAAGTAAGTAGACCCTTTAATTATATTTAAATTAACTTGCCGCTTATTGTGGTTAAAATAGCTTTAAAAAAACGCACCTAATTATATTTTGCTTATGGCCACTAGAAAAGTAAAAATGAATCTTATGAACGACCCAGTTGGCACAATGGTCACCATGCCGGCTTGCCAAACACAGGGTCGTGGGTTCGATTCCCGCCTCAGACATGTATTTATATTTATCTGTGGTCTGGTTGTTTCTATGTATTATAAGAATATATTTACAAAAGAAAAAGTATATAAGTAGTATATATTGTGTCTAGCACCCATAACACAAGTCTAGTTACTTAGCTTGGTGCTAGATGGCGATGTGTGGAATATCCTGCATTTTATTTTTTTTATCAAACAACTCAGCCAAAATTGTACCTGGCGTTAAAATCAATTCAGACAATCCTTTGCGCTAGGTAAGAAAACGGATTTGTCAAGCCAGACCTCAACTATCAAACGAAAACCATTGCTTGTCAGTTACAGCGATCATCGAATTGTATGATGTCTAGCGCGCAATAAATACACACGTTTGATTCGAACTCTATCTACTTATCTTGTTACCCGACTTCAAGGAAAGGGTTATGTTTTTCGCGCCTATCTTGTATGTTTGTAATTAATTCCCTTATATCTTCCAAACTACACGATGGATTACTTAAATAAAGGTATCGTTACATTCGTCAGATTAGTCAAAGTGTTCTTAGATAGGTGACATAAAGAAAATCAAATAATAAATTTACAATATGGGTATGAAATTATTGTAAACACTGACCTGATCATCAATATCCGGATAAAGGGTGTGAGTACGGTAGTGAGAAGAGGCGGGGGCGACGGCGGAGGCCTGCGGCTGCGTAGCGCCGCTCGCTGGGGCTCGCTGCATCACCGCCTCCCGCTAGCACTTATCACTCATTCTTGATATTTAACACCTGTAACAATATAAAATAACAAAATAAATACCTAATCTCAAGCAATTCGGGTAAAGGTAGGGAGGAGAAAAAGAATATTATTACGCTCATTGATTCATTTCGGAAGGCACGTGCTGTGTCCATGAAGCAATAGCTAGGTCGAATTTGGAGGTCTACGCACGACCTGAGAACTTCCAAGAATTACCTTAATACATTCAATCAATTAGAATCACAAATACCATAAAGTGAGAACAGAACGATATCAACAAGTTATCAGCTAGATAGATAGACGTCGGCGTGGTTATCACCACATAGTATTGATCAAAGTCGCTTCCCGCTGTCTATCTGTTTCTATGTATGCTTAGATCTTTAAAACTACGCAACGGATTTTGATGCGACTTTTTAATAGATTGAGTAATCACAAGGGGAAGGTTTTAGCACTTATATAAAACAACTACCAAGCGTACGAAGTCGCGGGCAACAGCTAGTAACTATACTAAAAAAAAAATACGGATCAACCTTTTAAAATTTGGTGAATAAGAAATGGTTTCCGTCCGACCAATAATGAGTATTAAACAGCTTCAAGCTTAGATAGAAACAACGAGAGTCGAAATCTAATAGCAAAAACTATAATTAATTGTGCCGTAACTATGATCTCCATTCAACTACAAGTAGATAATTAATTCGCAAGCATCAGACCGAGTCGACAGGTGTAGGTAGGTACTGGTGTAGCGATTTCAGTGACATCACGATTGCAATAGAATATCATCTATCCGCTTACCATGTGATGCTATACTATGCCAAATAAGCTTTAAATTGAAAAGCTTTTATAAATCCTTATCTTTATACATACTGACTGGCTGACTGACGGATCAAAGCACAGCCTAAACCGCTGATCGTAAAGACCTCCTGAAACTTGGAGGCTGTGTTCTTTGTATGACGTAGGCATTAGATAAGAAAGGATTTTCCGAAATTCTACCGCTTAGGGGGTGAAAAAGGGGGGCAAAGTTTGTATGGGACAACGTGATTCCTTGGTCCAATCTTCTAATTCTACGCGGACGAAGTCGCGTTCAAAAGCTAGTCGCTTATACTTTTGTATTAATTGATAATGTTGCTAATGTCTGGCGGTAGGTGGGATCGATTTTACTTTTTTGGATTCTTGGCTTTGCTACCTAACAACTCTCCAAGCCAATGTGGTCTGAACTTCATAATTCGACATCGTTTATAACTGTGTTGGAGGCAGGCACTATGTAATACTCAGCTTTTATAAAATCACATGAAAATAACTAAGGTTTGATGGTAGGCGGGATCTTAGACTATAATAACAAATCTGTTTGACACATAGGTATTCCCAAAAATTTAACAATATTCACATAATATGTCGACAAAAATAGTTTACTTTGATGACTAGCGTAATCCACTACGTACTAGCTTACTGTACCGCGACTTTGTACGCGTAGGTGTTGAATTTTCGAAAACATCTTTTTTTAGTGGATTGGGGAAAAAATATATAATACATAGGCTGCACTAAAAGTATCGGGAATGGAATATTTCCACTGTTCCTGTGATATTTAAATCTTTTTAATTGAAAACTCCTTGGTTTTAAGAATCGAATACCATTTATTTATTTAAAAAAATAATCTCGGTCTTGTCACAAGGTTTTGTCAAACTTGTTTAGTCGTTGAGAAAATGGAATTGACGCGAGAAAATTCAAGAGCGATGATTTATTATGACTTTCGTTTTGGTTTATCACAAAAACAGTGTGTTGACCGGATGATTTCTACATTTGGTGATGAAGCCCCATCCAAAACCACAATTTATCGCTGGTTTGCCGAATTTCAACGTAGACGTGTCAAGCTCAGTGATGATCCCCGTCAAGGTCGTCCAAAAACTGCACTCACCCAAGAAAACGTTGATGCTGTGCGTAAGCTGATTGAGGAAGATCGACATGTAACATACCGCGAAATTCAGGCAACTTTAGACATTGGCATGAGTCAAATACAAATAATCTTGCATGAACAATTAGGTGTAAAAAAGTTGTTTTCCCGATGGATACCGCATTCGCTCTGTGAAGAGCAAAAAGTGGCTCGCGTTACTTGGTGCGTCAGAACTCTCGAAAGATTCCACGCAGGATCCTCAAATGCTGTATACAACATCGTATCAGGTGACGAATCCTGGATATACGCGTACGAACCCGAAACAAAAAACCAGTCACGAGTTTGGGTGTTCGAAAATGAGTTAAAGCCAACAAAAATTGTTCGTTCACGGAGTGTTGCAAAAAAAATGGTGGCCACGTTTGTCTCCAAAACCGGCCATGTTGTGACTATTCCTCTTGAGGGACAAAGAACGGTTAATGCAGAATGGTATGCTAGCATTTGTTTGCCACAGGTCGTTTCTGAACTCCGTAAAGAGAACTGCAGCCGCCGCTCATCTCCATCACGACAATGCGAGTTCTCACACCGCGAACAGAACAAAAGAGTTTTTAGAGCAAGAAAACATAGAATTATTAGACCATCCACCGTACAGCCCCGACCTAAGCCCTAATGATTTCTATACTTTCCCTAAAATAAAGAATAAATTGCGTGGTCAGAGATTTTCATCACCTGAAGAAGCTGTGGACGCCTACAAAACGGCCATTTTGGAGACCCCAACTTCCGAATGGAATGGTTGCTTTCATGATTGGTTCCATCGTATGGAAAAATGTGTCAAATTTCGCGGAGAATACTTCGAAAAGCAATAAATACATTTTTAAATAGTAATGTTGTGTCACTTCCTTGATTCCCGAAATTTTCAGTGCCGCCCTCGTAATGCCTGGTGGTCAGTACGACAATAAATTTTTTAAGAAGGTAGTTTGAAATAAATATTTTCCGCTCAATTCTTTCATATCGTTACGTTTTTTCTCACCAACACCAACATTATTATTTTATGACGACAAAAGGCAAACAAAAGGGCGGTAAATTGTCAATATTATACGCCCGCAGGGCACCTTGAGGCGAGGTGACGGGGAGTAACGACCCCGCGGTCCCGAGTTCTCCAGGGGGAAGTCACCGTTCCTCACCTCCGGCTTGCCTTAGTTGGTTGGTCGGAGTGAAACCTGACGAGGAAGCGGTCCCCCGCCTCTGGCTTGCCTTTACCGGCTGTCCAGAGTGGAGTCGCAATAGCAGAAATGCTCGAAGGATGGATGCTGAACGTCAGTGATGAGTTGGCCCGCTCGCTTGGACTACCAGCGATGACTTGTCAATATTATTATTATTATGACGTCAAAAGGGCGGCAAATTATGACTCCGCCCCGGGCGACACAGAGACCCACGCTTCGCCACTGTACCTATGCCAAATTTTAGCCCGATTTGCCTCAGTTTTGCGTCGATAGATCACATTATCCTTTTAAACGTAAGTATAGGTATTTAGATTAAGTTTGTACCATCACTAGACTAGCTTTTTTTCTGCGCTAGGCACAGATTTTATAATTTCGCTCTAGATTACTTCATCTATACTTAATATTATAAAGCTGGAGAGTTTGTTTGTTTGAACGCGCTAATCTCAGGAACAACTGGTTCGAATTGAAAAAATATTTTTGCGTTGGATAGTCCATTTATCGAGGAAGGCTATATGCTACTTTTCGTTTTGATATTCCCACGGGATCGGAACTTACACGGGTGGAACCGCGGAGCGCAGCTAGTCTAGATAATATGGTGTCGCCTAGGCTATTCGCTAGTACGGGATAAATTAAAGAGACGAATAACTTAGGTACATAATTTATTTAGAAAGTGAAGTTAATGTATAAAAAAAAGAAGTTAGTTATCAGAAGTTAAAGTTAAGTTAATTAGATTTAGAAGAGTGAAGTTAAGGAGCAAAGACTTCCCGTAAGGGGTCGTAATCGGAGGGGTTCTGCCGTACTGGTACCAAGATAATCTCTCTCTCTCTCTCTCTCTCTCTACGAGTTCATGGCTCACAGTTTTAAGATCTTAAGGACTCAGCTTGGGTGTTGAGGAGTCGTCCAGCTGGTGAGGGGTTCGGTGGTCAGTAAACTCCATCAGGGTATTCTGCGCCAGCCATCCTCCGACCTCAGTGGGTGCCTCTTCCACATAACTAGGGCAAGCCTCTCTGATGGTGGGGCAGAGTTATAAGCCCAGGCTTTGTTCCCTGAAAATATTCAGTACCAAGTGGTTACCAGACGGACCGATGACTGTCGTTCGGTAAGGGCCTTCTCCGTCAGCGACTGAGTCTAGTTGAACTAAGTGCTAGTCCTTGGAGGCGGCTTACAGAACGACAATCGAGGGGTTAAGATACAGTTTAGGTAGGTACCTAAATAATTATGATTAAAATTATATAATACTTAATTAAGTTCCTTAGAGGAAAGTTTAAAAAAAAACAGGGTTTCCTTTGCAAGGCAGTGCAAGGAAACAAGGCTGCGGTGCTTTTGTCAGCACAGCAACATTAATGCTAGAGAGTAAAAGGTTATTTAGAGATAACACGCGCCGAAGAAAATCCACGTGATTGTGTCGGGGCGTGTTTTCTTGAAAATAAGGTTATTAATTAAGTTATAATTAAAGTAGACAAGGCCTAGGAACAGGCTTGATAAACTTACAAAAGGCAGACCAGAGAAGCGGGCACGCGGTCCGATTCACGAAACACTGTAACTGCGCTATTTGTAAATTAATTAGTTTTAAGTTATTTTAAATTGCTTACCTATATGTAGGGAATTAGGAGCAAGCGAGATAATCCCGGCTCAATGTAAATCTTCAGGAATTTATTAATTTGGAGTTAAGTGAGATGTAGATTCCGTCAGTCTCAGTTCGCAAAAGAAAGTGAATCCACAAGAAAACCAGGGTGGAGACATATGTATTATAGCAGAGGAAATACGTCATCTGACGGATATTCCACAGACAAAATATATTGTTAGATTCTACTTTAGAGTTAGTATTTTGCCTGTTTGTTTGTATATTTAAATGTAATAAGCTAGATTTTGTAGGAAACTAATTATTTAAAGTGTTTAATTAAAAGAAATAAAATTGATTTTGGAATTTCCAAGCAACTCCATCTAGTGGTGGAGAGCAGCAGGAAATGGACCTCGTCATTCAAGTGGCAACGACAATCTTTCTAGAAAGTTCTTTAATTTATTTTATCTCTGTATTTAGTAATTAATGATTGATTAAAATTAAAGGGACTGTCCAAAGATATCGGTTTATTGATCATTTACCTTGTTTACTGTTAGATTAAGTTAGTTTTAATTGTCTAAGAGAAATAAATATAATTGAATAGCGCGCCATCTACCGAGGTTGGGCGGCGTTATTACAGAAAACTCCATACGAGTGCAACTAGCTCGGAGCTCTGAGTTACTAGCTCTTCAACAACAGAGGGCGCTGACTGTCCTAAAAGAACCTATTTGTCTTTAATTATTTAAGTTTGTTTATTTAAAATTGTCTATTTTCAAGTAGTTACTATATTAGAAAAATAATAAGGAAGGAGTTAATACGACGATGTCACACATCGTGACAATGGCGAGAAATGTTTGCCAATAGAGGAGACAAAGTAATGTCTATTTATGTTGATTAAATCCTGTCCGAGCAGGTTCAATCATAAACGTACCTATATACATAGAACGTACATGCTTTGTATTATTCTTTTAGGTATTATGTATTATCAGGGGAGAAAATCGCATGACCTCATTCACTTTTTAAAGTGTAAATAATGTCTTTGAAGAAACAGATCCTATGTTGACGACTTTATGCCATAGGTGTTTTTACATTGATTTAATTCCAGACTATATTTAAGACTAACCCATTTGCAATATATTTATTGACCTATTTAATCTTCTATACATATAAAATTCTTTGTCCTGAACGACTGACTAACTGACAGATCAACGCACAGCCTAAACCGCTGATCGTAGAGACCTGAAACTTGGAGGGTGTATTCTTTATATGACGTAGGCATCCGATAAGAAAGGATTTTCCAAAATTCCACCCTTTAGTGGGTGAAAAAGGGGGGCAAAGTTTGTATGGGACAGTGTGATTCCTTGGTCCAATCTACTTTAAGATTTTGACTTCTACGCGGACGAAGTCGCGGGCAAAAGCTAGTTTGATATAAAATACTTTTCATCCATTAAACAGTTCGATGAAAGTCGTTCTTAAAGGGACTAATTATCTCCCGTACTAATTAACTTACCTAATGTACCTATTATATTACCTATTATGTCAATCCGTCGCAGAAGATCGCGAACTATGTAAAGCATAGGCCTATGCCCTGTCTTGGGTGGGACAGTAGGTACACGCTAATAATAATATTAAATATGAAATGCTTTTAAATTAATTATTGGCGACTGACAACGACTTCATTTGGGTGTAAATATTTGCACTACAATCAAACTGACTATGATATTACGCCAGACATAATATTAAAGTATAATATTTATTAATCAATTTATATATTATAAATAAACTAAAAACAATGTTAAGACACAATAAAGACACAATGTACCTATACAAAACAATAAATAATAATAATCTCAGCGAGGTTGAAATGGGATTGGGCGGGCCATATATCAAGGATGGATGGGGATAAATAGGCTAAAACAGCAACAAGCTTGACACCTCCGGGTGTTCGGTGACGTCAGGGTCGGCCACGAAAGCGTTGGCGAGACGACCTCGACGGCCTCGAGCCAGCTTGGCCGAAGGTGGCCCAGGACCGGAACCGATGGAGGGAGATGGGGGAGACCTTTGCTCAGCAGTGGGATACCAGGGGATAGATTAAAAAAATCCCAAATCAAACAAACCACCACCCACCGCCAAGAGTTCCCGGTGCAAAGCTGCCCAAAATCCTGGCTGTACGCTGAATAGCAATAGACACCTCTACACAGAACAATATATATTAAAAACTAGCAGCGTTCTGCAGTTTCACCCGCGTAACTCCCGATCCCGTAGGAATATCAGGATATCAGTAGCCTATAGCCTTCCTCGATAAATGGACTATCTAACACAAAAAGATTTTTTCAATTCGAACCAGTAGTTCCTGAGATTAGCGCGTTCAAACAAACAAACAAACTCTTCAGCTTTATGATATAAGTATAGATAGAAGCTTCTTCTTTATTTAGGGACCTTGGCACGGGTCTTGGCGATGTGTATGGTGATCGGAAGGCTGGCTGGTGGCGTTTTCGCTCAGAGTGCGTCAGTCTGGCCATCCAGATTGTGTTGTAATTTTTTTATTGATGTTTTTAAATTAGTACCTATTGATGAAATCGATTAAAGAAATACAAATACTAGTTTCAATATTAATGAAATAGACATTGCTATATTATTTTAACAATTAATTTGCTGTTTAATTGCTACTATTCTAAAACTTGATATTTTAACGAGTTATGGTAGCCAATGTACCTAAACATGTTTTCCTGCACCAATAAAAACATAAACGGTGATGTAATTGTAATCGAACTAACGATAATGAACAATAAGTATGTCATATTATCTGAGATGCCTTCACAGAAATACTAAGAAATCTATTACTATTATTGTGATTGATTAATGTTTACTAAGTTTTAATTAAATCTATACATATAAAATGCTTTGTCCTGAACGACTGACTGACGGATCAACGCACAGCCTAAACCGCTGATCCTAGAGACATGAAACTTGGAGGGTGTGTTCTTTCTGTGACGTAGGCATCGGATAAGAAAGGATTTTCCGAAATTTTACTCCTAAGGGGGTGAAAAAGGGGGGCAAAGTTTGTATGGGATAACGTGAGTTTTTCGTCCAATCTACTTCAAATTTTCGACTTCTACGCGGACGAAGTCGCGGGCATAAGGTAGTCTACTACAAATGCTATAACATAAAATGCAAGTTAGAAGCCGTTTAGTATTGCATTTGAAAGTCTAATGCACAAATCCTATTTTATATGTAACTAGCAGCGCTCCGCGGTTTCACCCGCGTAACTCGCGATCCCGTGCGTGGGAATATCAAAATAAAAAAGTAGTCTATGGCCTTCCTCGATAAATAGACTATCCAACACAAAAATAATTTTTCAATTCGAACCAGTAGTTCCTGAGATTAGCGCGTTCAAACAAACAATCTTCAGCTTTATAATATAAGTATGGATTAGATACTTTTTAACCCTAATGGTATTTCATAAAAACTATGAAGCAGTTGTTATGAAATACCATGACATGAGCTGGTTCATGACATTAACAAACAAGAACTTAAATGCCGGTAAAACAAAAAAAAACTATCGGTAAACTTAGAATTACTGAGCTAGACATAATATGTGAATTCTTTTACGTAATGTATGACCGGACGGTCCATGTTTGAGTATTTATTTGTTTTAATTAGTTTTTAACTGAACAGTGCGTTTGAGCATTCTGGGCAATCCGCCAAATAGTGATAGTAATGAGTTACAGTAAAGATGTCCTATTCAACATTTTATTAAACCCTTACTCATACGATTCCAAAGTGATCTGTTATTCCAAATATACGTAGGTAACTTTCTGTTCATTTTCTAAAGATTTATGTGCAGTTTATCGTGGCAGTCCCCGAGTGCCACACGTTTTTTGTTTTAGTGTCTGTTGTTTATGGATCAACACGTTCGTATTTTGAGGTCCCAGAAGCAGCGTTGGTTTTTATGATATCATCTCATCACGAAAATAAGAGCAGTGTTCTGCAGTATGATTGTGGTGGCCACTCGTGAACCATGTAACAATTTTTATAACATTCGTTATGCCCTACCAATACACCTGCACTTAGAGAAAACCAACGCTGCTTCTGGGACCTCAAAATACGAACGTGTTGATCCATAAACAACAGACACTAAAACAAAAAACGTGTGGCACTCGGGGACTGCCGCGGTAAAGCTATTGCATTCTGCGAGCTTCGTACAGTCGTACCATATACATACACGTTATGCGAATCTCGGCCGAGCTACGAGGGGGGGGGGGTGTTAGGTTTTATTTTCGTTATGGAATTTCGAGATTCGGTCGCCGCGCTCAAAGCCCGCGATAAAAGCTATGTAATAGCTTATAAATTATCATGAAATCAATAAATAAAAGCTAAAGAACTTAGAATAAGGCATCTAACATTAACTATTCAGACATTGAATGGCGCCACCACATTTTCCTTCTAACTTAAATTGCGGACAACCTCTGTAAACCTCGCTATTACTACGGGAAAATTAGTACTCAATACGAGTAGAAAATTAATAGCTTTCATTGCCTGTAATGATAAGGCTAATTTTATTGTTTTTAGGGTTCCGTACCTCGAATAGCAAAACGGAACCCTTATAGGATCACTTTGTTGTCCGTCCGTCCGTCTGTCTGTCTGTCAAGATTTTTCTCAGGCACGTGTGGAGGTATCAAGCTGGAATAATATCAAATACACAGGTCTACTGTCTCTTGGAGCTGTGAAAAAAATCAAACTTCTAAGTCAACGCAATCAAAAGATACACCCTCAAATTTCCGTAAATTTTCGACACTCGCAAGGTAATCAAAACCTACAAGGTACTTCCCGTGAACTTTGAGTCTTGAAATTTAGTACGAAACGACGTCTTAGCACAGATAAAGAAAAAAAATCCAAAAAATATAAAAAAACTGGGTAGTGAATGGGTGTCCCCATACATATATAGTTTGACCAATTTAACTTGACCCTTACGTTGTATGGGCACCCAAACGAAATAAGGGTCAAATTATATTGGTAACTACCATACCACTGCAAGGGTAGAGAAAGAAAGTTGAAACTAATGTACGGAACCCTCGACGCGCGAGTAGGACTCGCACTTAATTTATTTGTAAATCGATTCGTGATGGATATCTTTTTGTATATTAATAACTAGGAGTTAAGGTATTAGATACCCACCACCTACTTGCACGCGTATTAGCTTGGAATGACTCACACCTCACTCACACCAGCCTACCATTTTTATATTTTTTACCACTATATCTATGCATTTATTTCCCAAATATCTCGATCAATATAGATAGATTACCTTCCATAACATTTTAATAACTTTTAGAGTGATTTTCAAATAGTTTGTAGTTCCAAGTCCTTTTGCTTGGATCATCCCACAAAAATATAGTTAATTTTTTAACCCGAATGCATTCAGTTTGGCGACAAGAGTTGGCTATTTTTAAGTTATTTCAAAATAGACTTAGCTCGGATCAATAACCTGGGGCAAAGAGGTCTTTACCTTTTACCGACTGTATAGTTTTATCTAACTTCATGATGACTATAGGTACCTAACTACCTACTTACTTTATTTAGATTCTAGACCAGATAAAGATAAGACTTTTTTTGTTTCTAATGATAGTTTTTTTTGTAGATGACGCTACGATGGACCTATCAAAAACTGTCTTTTTTGGTGTTTTTTAAATAGAACTTGTTATATCAGATTTATCTAGTGAAAGGTTATTTACATAGTTTGTTTCTTTGTATCAAAGAATTCTGAAAATACACAAGCAAGTCTAATGCAATTGACAATCAATCCTACTAATATAATAAATGTGAACGTTTGTGTGTGTGTGTATGTTTGTTACTCCTTCACGCAAAAACTGGACCGATTGTGATGAAACTCAGTATCTAGACAGCTGGACACCTGGATTAACACATATCCCGATATTCCCACGGGATCGGGACTTACGCGGGTGAAACCGCGGGGCGCAGCTAGTCAATACATATTTACTACGGCAATGGGCCGTTTACAAGTGGCCTTTTGTAATTTGATCAAATTGACATAACCCAGTTCATAGACCTAGTTCCTTATTAGGGTATACTTTCAGCCGTGACTTCACCGCGTAGGGGTTGAATTTTCTGAAATCCTTTTTTAACGAATGCCTATTTGTGTGCCTTTTGCCAACGTCAAATACAACGTCAGATACAAATCTCCATACAAACGTAGTCGACTGTTTCCTCCCTGGATAATGACACTAGCACAAATATTTTTGTGCCATAAAACCTATAACTGCCATGACGGCCCTGCGTTTTGGTATTTTTAGGGGCATGGTCATGGCAGTTATAAGTTTTATGCAACAAAATATATATGCTCTAGTGTCCATCCATTCAGGGAGGAAACAGTCGACTACGATTGTATGGAGAGAGCGCCGGTACCCTTTCACCTCAAGTAACAGTTAGTAGGAAAAATGATAATGACGTACGAATATCCGGAATCACAAAAATATGTATGCTCGAAAACAATGGAGAGCATTAAACTCCAAGATAAGAGCAAAGGTGTAATAGGTATGTTACACTGCTGAACGATCCTAATATTGATAACAATACATCTTGAAAATAAACCTTTTAAAACAAGGTAATTTTGGAAATGATTATGAGGCATAATATTCACATGTACATTTTAATCATAATGTACAGTCCGATTACCAATTAGCTGAACCCCACGTGACCTAGAGCTCACTCGTACATATGTAAAATGTTAGTATTTACCTATTTTGATATTTTTTTATAGTAAGTATATTGTATTGTTTAGTATATTGATTAAAAAAAAATTAGGTAACATTACAACCTTACAAATGTGCGAGTGAGCTCTGGGTCACGTGGGGTTCAGCTAATTGGTATTCCGACTGTACAAAAGTAATGTTACAATATTTCTGTGATTAGACCAAAAAAAATATAATAAAATAGTCTTTATCGAAGACAGAACACCCGTGTTTCTGTAACTATGTCGTCGTCAAGATAGTTGCGGAAGATATAAAGACATAAAAATAAACAAAAATATAAGAAAAAAACCTTACAATTTATATGAAAAGAAAGAGAAGTCCTGTGCTGTCCCAATTGGTCGATAATAATCTTATATATAAAAATGAATTGCTGTTCGTTAGTCTCACTAAAACTCGAGAACGGCTGAACGGATTTATCTTATCTTAGTCTTGAAATGTTCGTAGAGGTCTAGGGAAGGTTTAAAAGGCGAGAAAAAATCGCCACGGCATCGGGACTTACGCGGGTGAAACCGCGGGGCGCAGCTAGTAAGAAATAACTATGTTGTCATCAAGATAGTTGCAGAAGATAAAGACATACAAATTAACAAAGACATAAAAGAAACAACATTACAATTTTTATGAAAAAGAAGCTGTGTATGCTGTCTCAAAAGGGTCGACCTCAGCTATGCAACTAGAAATATCGAGAAACTTTCCTTAATGCCTGTAAGTATAAGTAAAATAGTTGAGTCTCAGTTTAATTTAATTAATAAAGCTTATGCAATTTAATATTGCACAAGCTTTTACTAACCTTGCAAATCCAAAAGCATCCAGACTATTATGTTTCTATTAAAAAAACTGCAATATTAAGACGAGTGACAAAGCTGACACAATTGTAACAAAAGTTTTTATTTATAAAATAACTCAGAACACAGAAGTAGATAATACTAAATACTGATTTTGGACACAACACACACTCCCACATAAGATTTCATACTACACACCACACCCACTCATTGGTATATCAACATGTTTGAACGTGTTTTATGGAGACATAGATTACAAGAAATATTAAATAGTAACTATTAGTTAAAGATCTAAGCCAGAGCCCAGAGCTTGTCCTTGTTCAATGAATCTTTACTACAATATAATATACTTAGTAGGCTGAATGAGATAAGGAATGTTATGCATGTGTTTGTACACAAATATCACACATACAAAACTAGTGATGATTCATATCATGAATGATTAGTGTGAAGTGAAATATAAGTGGATTATGAACTGGCACTGAAACTATAGTAAAATTATGATGGCAATAGGTAAAGGTTTCAATAAGTACCTGAGCTTAGATGTTGCACTGAATGCATTGTCTGGCAGACAATTAAACTAGATTTTTATCACATTACGAGTTAGGGTTTTACTATAACTCCACTGTCTGTCTGTCACCAGGCAGTATCTCATGAACTGTGATAGCTAGACAGTTGAAATTTTCACAGATTATGTATTTCTGTAGCCGCTATGATTTCGTTATATCAAAATATAACTTAATTCTTTAGTAATCTATACTAATATTATAAAACTGAAGAGTTTGTTTGAACGCGCTCATCTCATGAACTACTGGTTCGAACTGAAAAATTATTTTTGTGTTGGATAGTCCATTTATCGAGGATGGCAATAGGCTACTTTTCATTTTCAAATTCTAAGTCCGAGTAAGACTGATTAATAAATCAATGGACATCTCAAACCAATCGACAGATCGGGCAAATTTTTTGCATACCAACAGATAGCTATGACGTAGGCATTCGCTAAGAAAGGATTCTCAAAAATTCGACTCCTACGCGGACAAAGTCACGTAGTACTTAATAAAACGCACTCTTCAATGTCTGACTGACTGACTTATGATAAAAATTTAAAATTAAGCGCAAGGCTTCCTTAACAGTGTATAGTGCACACTAAGAAAGTATTTTGGGAATCCCCGTGGGAACAGGATCTGCATAGATTAGCCCGCAGGGCAAAGCTAGTAACAATAGTATAAAATTATAATAAATTAAATTAAATTAGTTGAATAAAATCTTATTATGCTGTGACAGATTATATTTAAGAGTGTATATTCAAATTACAGCTACTCTAGGCGGGCTTTTGCGAGCATAGCATCAATAATTTATGAAATCCCCATTTACTATTACATTCAAATACTTTATCTCAATTTTACTAGCTTTTAACCGCGACTTTTGAATTGCGGTATCCAAAATCCTTTCCTATCGGATGCGTCATAATAGCTATGTGAGCCAAATTTTGCCTGATCCGTCGAATGACTTGAGCTGTGAGTTGATATGTCAGTCAATCAAAGTTTGAATTTCATATTTTTACATTTCCACTGTTCATAAGCTTGAAAAAGAGATGAAGAGGCCGCCTGCCTGACCTGGTAGTCAAGGGACAAGCCAGGACAGAGTGTTCTGGCGCAATAGATTGAGGAGACCTAACGTCATATTAAGGGAAAAGGGAAGGACAAAGAGTGTTCATAGGCTTACTTATCAATTACTTATCCGGTAAACTATTTGCCCGTATGTTTTTTAACTAACAAGGCAGTGACAGATGATGTAAAAGTGACAGGTGCAATGTGCATTCTGCACATACTCATTGACTGGTTCAAGAATTATTAACTGCTGACTGGTTTACAAGGAATTTTAGATTAATGAATTTTTGGTTAGTAGTTTAATATACCTATAAGCTATAGGTAATGCACATGTTTTAATCGCTAATAATCACTATGCATTTTATACAAAATGAGGTGAGCCAACGACTACACTAAAAAAATCACTAAATGAGACTTTAAGATGAAGACCAAAGGCAAAATGCATGGACATTACTTTAATTGCTCCATTTCAAATAATACCTTCAATAAATATTTGTAATTTAGACCTTTGTGAGCATGATCCCAAAAAAACACCCATGAGTTTCTTGTGCCTTTTCATTTGTGGGCGCGTTCCGAAAGCACATCTTCTAACTTAATTTAGAAGATATTTCAATGTTTTTATGTAAATTGTATGATTCCAATTGAATAAATATTTTTGACTTTGATTTCGTTTAAAACTCAAATTGCATGGAAAATTTTTAGGTGATTTCTTTTCCAACAATTTAGTATAATTTAATGGCGAAAATTCCTTGGCATTATTAAATTTAAGTCAAAAAACACCATACTCGTATTTACGCCTCAATAAATCAATTCAATTCAAGGCTACTATGTGCCTTAATTAATCAATTTAATCAGGTCTCCTGTAATTTAGCTTTATCCTTGTGGGGGTCTAAGTGTAAATGTTTAAATAAACTTTATATTTATTATACTTTTTTATCAATGTTTTGTCTCTCTCTATAGAGTGACATTCAGAGGAATGTTTTCAAATGTGATTATTAATGCACTGCATCTACATAATATAGCTCTCAGAACACATTTCAGACTGGAGTGTTCCAGTTTGAAGGAATAAATATTGATGAAATTAAGATGAAAGGGTACCGGAGTATGGAGAGAGCCCCCTCTCTCCATACAAACTTGTCGACTGTTTTCGCCCTGGACACTAGAGCAAATATTTTTGTTGCATAAAACTTATAACTGCCATGACCATGATCTTTTGTTATTTAAATCTTAATTTCTATGATAATTAGAAAATGAAAAAAACAAAACATAGGGGCATAGTCAATTAGTCATAGGTTTTATGGCACAAAAATATTTGTGCCATAAAAGTGTTATTATCGAGGGAGAAAACAGTTAAGGGCAAGATGCTAAACGGTCAGTAGGTTAGTCAAGAATGGGCAGTTTCAGGCTATAGATGTGCACAGCTATAGATGTGCACAGCTATAGATGTGCACAGTTATAGATGTGCACAGCTATAGATGTACACAGCCATAACTTCGGTCTGCAACCGAAGGTTGTTAAATAAAAAGAATAAATAATAAAGTCCAAGTCAAAGTCAAGTCACTCTTCTTCCTTTTTTTTTGTTGTTAGATTTTCTTTTACGTCTCTAGCAAACAAGCGTAATTAACTATATGTGAAAACATTTAAATGGTGTATTTGTAACCACCTATCTATACCTATCTAAGTCTATAATTATACTATTTGTTTTCAGTAGACATTATATTTTTAAAGCAGTTTGCATAAAAAGTGAAGCCTGATGAAAAAGGAAACTTGCAAGGTCTCAGTTCAGGGCAAACTGTCTACAAATAGAAAGTGCATTATACCATTGTTAGAGTGCAGCATGATATTCTACTATGATTAGAAATTGATAACATATACTAAAATTATTACATATCTATCTACATTCTACATGGCTACGTCAAAGTGTCTATCGTTTTGTTTATATCACAGCGGACCTGATAAATAGTAGGGGAATTTTAAATTAGATAAAATAAGTTTTATAGTAGGTATGATACTATCATAACACCTACCTATTAGGTAGGTGTTGGATCTGATGAGAGCTACGAGCGACGTCATTACACCTCGTACACCCTAGGCAGTTTGATTAATGTGAACAACTTAGCTGATAAGATAATTCAACAAACATAAACGCGAGACGGACTAACGTCGGTGCATGCATTTATTGAAATCAATTACCTAGGTGAAGGCGAGTTACCGTGGAGGCGCGTGCTTCACCAAATGAATAATGACGTGCCACCAGCACGACTGCGCCGCGCGATGCACAAAATCGAATACCACTGTTGCATGTTTATTGTCATATGTGCGGCCTACATGCGCAGACAGGCATCACACCTTGCTCGCTCCGAACTCCGCTCCGCTCTATCTATACATAGCTATAGATACGTTTCCGTATCGTGATAGGTAAGTACAACTGGATGAGCAGGTAGGTACTTACCGTCGCTTTCCATTGTCCCGAACGCGACGCACTGTGTAAACAACCAAACCACATAATAAAACAAAATGGATGTCCGACTCGCCCGCACCGAGATGAAATATTTTATGATCGTTCTGGCTCTCGAGTTGTAAAACGTCGTTCGCTAGTCGCTACTATCCCGTAGTATTTTAGCTGCCCCCCACCAGTTTATTATCACCGTCACCTCACCAGATTAGATGCTCACGATCACCAACCAATATGTTCGAAATAACACTTCACTAAACAGAAATACTACGGCACATATTAAATAAAAGGCGATCTACACAAAAATTAAAATATTCACATGAAATTAATAATCACTTTGAGGCATTTGACGTCCCGAGACACAACACCCACATCAAAAATCGTACATGGCGACTGGGCCAGGCAGCTTTCAATAATTTCCACTCGAACATATTCCTATTTCACTCTCTCACCATTCATTTAATTATTTCTCAATACGTGCGAGAGGGATAGAGCTATATAAATATTTCCTATGTATGAATAGAATCGGTGTTGTTGAAGTATTCCTCTCCCCGACGGCGATGGACGAGCCGAGTTGAATGGACCCGAGAAGTGCTCAACCATTGGATCGATGATGGTCACGTGACACGAAGAGGTAGCGCACTCTGCGCGCGCGAATATTTAAATACAGTAAAACATTAAAATGGTAACAATAATAATATGTTGTAATACATACTCTTTGTATGTTTTAATAAACTTTAATCTCCATTGTTAATCTTTCATTTATGTTTCTGTTGCTATCTAATAATTTCTCATTTAATGACAATACCTGAACTCATGTAGTAAGAAGCTACCAAACCAACCTATTTTTACGGACAATAGCCGTTTTGAGCCGGATCATAGAAGTTACTAATATCCCCGATTTCATTCCCATACACAAAAAATAAGTAAAGTAGTTTCAGAGCATTACAAGCCATAGACGAAGTCGAGTTACTAACAAAGAGAATTATAATCAGTACGTTTCAAAACTGAGAAATACAAGAGAAATGACACCATAGTAGCTACAGGCTACTACTTACTGGAACTTTTTTGGAGAAACATAAATCCATAAAAACAAATCGCTTTTCTATTATCCTACTAATATTATAAATGTGAAAGTTTGTGTGTGTGTGTTTGTTACTCCTTCACGCAAAAACTACTGGACGGATTGCGATGCAACTCGGTATGTAGATAGCTGGAGACCTGGATTAACACATAAGCTACTTTTTATCCCGATATTCCCACGGGATCGGAACTTATGCGGGTGAAACCGCGGGGCGCAACTAGTTTTTAATATACCTGGATCCCAAATATCATCTATTCTAAGTCTAAAGTACCTACTTACATGCTAATTTTAGAAAATATTGCAATATTTTCAATGGTCACCATGCCGGACTGCCAAACATAGGGTTGCGGATTCGATTCCCGCCTCAGACAAGTATTTATGCTTAGATATTTGTCTGTGGTCTGGTTGTTTCTATGGATATAAAACAACGGACGGATATAAGTACTACTTATATAGGTACTTTACAAAAGAAAAGTATATAAGTAGTACTAATATCCGTTGTCTAGCACCCATAACACAAGTCTAGTTATTTAGCTTGGGGCTAGATGGCGATGTGTGGAATGTACTGCGATATTTATTTATTTGTATTTGACGTGATAACGTCTAATAAATTGACGGAACACCTGCATTCGCAAAAAATATGACGTCAAGCGTCATGTTCTGGGAACGTGTCATGTCATTGACAAGGTAACCATGGCAACGTATTATCGTTGCTGTTGCCACATGATTAAACTAGGACCCAGGATTGTAAGGTTTCTTAAAACGCTCTGTGACAAGTACACTACTACAAGCTTAACGCGCGTGTGTGCGTGACTAGGCTTGTGTTATGATGTCGAGTGACGAATAGAAGACTTATATTAAGGAATAAAACCACAATTTGTCATCTTTTTCTTATGACGTAAAATTATCGTCCGTAAACCGACATTACAGACAACCATTTTTAAACTTAAATCAATAAAATACTAGCAGCACTTCCGGTCCCGTGGCAATATTGCGACAAAAAGTAGCAGGTCCATGAGCTTATGTTGTTCCTTTTCATCTAAATCGGTCCAGTAGTTTTAATGTCTTTGTTACAAACAAAAATATTATTATATTCCCTCTTTATAATATTAGTAGGTATAGATAGATTACCTTTGAAATTCAATAATAATATCTGTTGATTTATTTATTGCAAATCGTAGCACAATAATTTCTTAACAAACCTACGAATTTTGATATTGAATAAACTAATATTAAAATAAGGAGATTTAAACTTATAACTGTTTTAAATCCATAAGGCAAATTGGGGAAAAAAAAGAGGAAACCCCTTTCACAGGATAATTTATGAAGACTCAGGGAATAAATGGAGAATAAGAAGTTATTGAATGTAATCAAATAAATTATAAAAAACATAATATATGTAGTTTTATTAATTATATTTATTGAGTACGAAAATATATCCTACTTACTTAAATTATGTCCTACAAGACAAATTCATACAAGAACTGAGATAAACAAATTGTTTCATTCAGTGCTATTTTAAATAATGATGATGATTATAAACAAAATTTAGTAAATTTCTTCTAGTTTTTTAATTAAAAACTTAAAATCTATAACTGTATTAACTTTATTTTATAATACTATGTAATTTTATTGAAAATATTGTGTAAAGCAGTTAATAATTATTACAATTATTGGTGAAAGCTGCGTTATTAGCTTATATAGAATAATTTAAATGCCAAGGCCAAAGACGGAGACGATACAGTACATTGTCTTGTTTTCCCAGCGCACTGTGCAAGAGCCGTCAGTATTGTTGTCCCAGAAACAGGATGATGCCGTGTGTAGTCCTGCGCCATTCTTCTGCATTATTGTGCATGTCACTGAAATACACACCAATATATTTGTTAAATAGTGACTAGCGGAAGACATTGCTTTCTATACTTTGTTCATATTGTAAGCACAGAACTTTATGTAGCATGCACTGCACGGCTCGTTTGCCTGAGACCTACTTTAGTGCAGTTGCAACATGCAATCAAACATACCTACCTATATACTTGTAAGGCTTTTGTAACTTAGTCAACTGGCCCAAACATGATTCAACAACAGCCGAGGTCCATTGGTTCACTTTATTATGCTGATATGCGGTGCCGCCGATGGAATTCTCAATAGCTTCCTTGATTATTTTACTCACATCGTCCACAATGAATTGATTCTGGAAAAAAAACACGTCATGGGCGGTTAGACGCTAAGCACGAAAATCAATAATTGAGTTGTTAATTACTCGCGATGATACTTACTTCTTCTGCTAAATCGTTGCACTCTTTCACCTCCATGATTTGAATCTAAACCTAAGCACGATATATAACTAGTTTTGTGGAATTAATCAGCGAAAACAACAAAATTTTAGGCGATGCGAGAAGAAAGCGACTTCAATTTTGACAGCTAAATTTTGAATGTTGGCTAAATTGATTGTTTGCAGTCTAGAATTGTCTATGAAATTAGTGTTGTTCATAAAATGAAAAATCGACTAATTATCTTTGAACCCAGGTAAAATCGATTATTTTATATCGATTGTTCGTTTGAATCAGTGAAGTGACAGTAATTTAATTTATACTGGCAACATTTTGCATCGACTGTCAATCATTTTTATTGTCTTTTTCCGAGATGAACATGAATATTTTCATCTTCGCTAAAAATTAAATTATGTCTCCATCAGTGCAAAACAATCGAGTCTCACCTCAATATTGTGCTTCTTGTAGAACATGTAACATGTGGTGTTGGAAAGCTTTCAAGTGGCTCCCTGTGATACTTATTTTGGCCATCGTTGTTTGGTCATATTATGCCTACGTTGTCCAGTTATGCCTATGTTAGTAGTTATTTCAATGTTTTTTTACTCTAATACTGATCTATTGAATAAATAATACAGTGCTGATGTAATTTTCCAGTTCAAATTGGGAGTATAGTGCAAAAATGTGTTTACTTGGTAGTATATCATATACTACTGATTATGTTCGTCTGGTCCTATGTGCGGACTATATTCGCTGAAATCAAATCAATTCCAGATAAGGTAAGACTTTATTGATTAAATAAATCTTTTATCTATCTATCTTAAACTCACAAGTTCAAAATTCTCTTAGAAAACGCCATTGTAACTTAGCTAAACTTTATTCAGCACATATCCATATTATCTGTTTCACAAAGTAAAAAGAGTACCTTAGCTCTTTTGCCTGAAAAGATTGAATCATATTGAGGAGGTCAATTTTGAATGTAAATATTTACACTTGGTAACTCATGACAAATGATAAATTACCATTATTAGTAAAAGTACAGATTTAAAATATGGAAGAAAGATCATTGGTGTGTGAAAGTAGGTCAATTACTATAGGTAGGTACAGACTAGAACAATAATATATTAGTAACAGAATATCTAGCATTTACTGTTTTTAAATTAACTCTTTGAACCACACTTCAAACATTTGCCTGTATGGTACTATTCATAAGAATGTTGCATTATTTGAACTGCTTGAGTAAAATTGTAAAATTTAGTTAAACCCACCTTATGATGTCAATATGGTTTTGCCATGTGAGGCGGCCTATAACTCAACAAGATTGTAAAGTATGCCAGTGTACCCACACATAATTAGGGGAGAATATTAAAAATATTATGATTATGTATGGGTATAATGATTCATCTTTATTTAACCCATACTAATATTAAACTTTTTTACACCATGTATCCTGGTACGTCTTACATATTATATGCACACATCATTTGTCTATGGTACACGCACACACAGGCAAATTAACTATGGCAAATACATCTGTGTGCATGCTAGGAGTGACACATTTCTTTGTGTATGTTATCTATGTAATTAAAACATGCTTAATCAATTGAAATCTGATTTTCACCAATGAATAGCTCTAGCTAGCTAGGAAAGTCCACCATGTATAAAATTAATTATCAATGAAAAATTACAGCGGTAAAACTGCAGCTGTTTGCATTCTCAACAGCACATGCTACGATCATTCTTAGGCTACTATTCATCCTAATTTTCCCTAAGGTTCGGAACTAACAGGAATAATTCCGTAGGTCGCAGCTTTTTTGTTTGTAACAATAGGCTCCGAAACTACTTACTGGATTTTGATGAAACTTTGTATGAAGATACATTGATTCATTGAGATTAACATAGGCTACTTTTTATCCCGATATTCCCACGGGATCGGGAGTTATGCGGGTGCAACCGCAGAGTGCTGCTAATAATGAAAATAACAAGTTTTACCTTCCTAAATGATGAATTATCCCTAGTCACATAATTAATCTAGGTATAGGTAGAACAACGAATCATGGCCCCCAGCGGAAATTAGTGGGGATGGTTTGCTACTATTACTGCTTTACTACAGCTAAATTGTCATACTTTAACCCATTTAATATTTTGCCCAACCCGAAAAACATTCCTTTAAATTAGAAAATTTGGCAATGTACTGGAACTAAAATGACATTGAATTTTAATGCATTAGGTTATCCAATGTTTCAATTTAGACTTAGGCAAAGTTAGGTGTGTGTGGGTTTCATGTGTGCGACAGTACTTAGATGACTAAAGATGTGCGGGAGCGGGACAGAGCGCGGCTAGAGGCGTGTGTGCGGAACAGAGAGCGATGATGTGAGCAACTGACCCTCCCTTCACTCCTGCCCCCCCGCTAAACCATGATTCGCTGTTCGACCTATACTTATATAATATCCTACATGACTAGCTACATCATGACAAATCTACCTTCTCAAATAGGTATGAGTATAATTGGGTTTTCAATGAGGAAAATCATATTGAGGAAAATGTACCTACTTCATTTACTGATGGTTAGGTTAATCAATTTAGCAAAAAAATAACTTTTTAGAGGTTCTCTCTTTTAGTTATGTGGGTATTCCTATTTTTTATGACTAGCTGCGCCCCGCGGCTTCACTGGCGTAAGTCCCGATCCCGTGGGAATATCGGGATAAAATAGCCTAAATATCCAGTATATATCTAAATATAAAGTTTCATCACAATGGTCTTGTGGTTTTTACGTAACAGCCATACACACCAACACAAACATTCACATTTATAATATTAGTAGGATACTGGGTGAATGGTAGGCCAATTTGACATGTTTCTTTCTTGAGTCTTTCTGCTGCTGGTATTTGTTTCATTGGGATCTGACTCCTGGCTGCGGAGTTATGCCATGTGGAAATTTCCTCAAGATTTCCTTAATCTGGTACTCAAAGTAAAAAAAAAAAAACAAATACCTATTAGCCTATTAACGATATTCCTTTGAATATATTATTATGATCATAGATGTTGTCTTTATCACTCAAAAGGTCGCCACGATTCTCTCTCAAACTTATGATCTAGTCCATTTTATACCACAGCAGTTATGTTGGCTTGATGCCAACTTTTCCAAAGAGTCTTATTCTAAAATCTAGCCTTGAACCTCCACCTTCATGAACCTACTAAATTATTCAGGTTAATAATCTGCCTTTGTAAGATATATGGGACATTAGTTTTTATTTTTTTAGACAGCTGCGCACTGCGGTTTTGTCCACGTAAAACCTGATGCCTTGAGGATATTGTGATAAAAAGAAGCGTCATTCTAACATAAATACACATTTACTTAAGAAAAACTAATGTTCAACTAAAACATAAAGTTCATTAGTTTTTATGTAAAGAAATAAAATATACATGGTGATTTTTTAAATGGGTCTTCAGGGCTATTTCCTAAACTATAGAGCGAAAAATGCTAAAAGGAGGTGCACAGCTGATTTTAACCAAACTGCGCCATTGTATTTTTTTAAAGTCATTACCCTAACCAGGAATCAAACCTATTACTTTTTCAAAAATACAATTATAATCATCATATAAATTTAATAAAAATATAGGATTTTTAAACTAATCAATAGTGTCGATAATAGACATAAATTCCTGGATACAAACATAGTGTGACAAATCAAAAGAAATAGGTCAATTTTGTAGTGATAGATACCTCGACTTTCATTCTGAAGGTCGTGGGTTCGAATCCCGGCCGGCTGTGCACCAATGTATTTTTCTTAAGAAAATTTATGTGCGCTAATTGACATTGCTCTTACGGGCTCCAGAAGTATTGACAAGTCCTCTCCTCTGGACACGGTCGACTAAGCTGAAAGGGTAGTAGGTGCTGGGCAAGCCTACTCCATCCTCACGCAAAAAGGACCCAATTAAAAAGGGTCCAATGGCGGAAAACAGCCTGTATACAAGTATAAGTATACAAGTAAGTAGGTAAATTTTGTAAGCTTCAAATTTTTTTAATATTATGATATAACATCTTATTTTCAGTACAAACTACCCGAGCCGGAAGTTGAAAAATTATTAAGCGCTGAAAGTGAAGATGGTCAAAGGATTATACTTGAAAACTTTGCCAAAGAACTGCCTGTGGTGACAAGGTAATATCAAGGATAAACACTTTTTTCATAAAATGTTATGGCTCTCCGAACGGATCCCCTACTCTCAACGGACCGCCTGTCAAGAAATATCTCACGATTACTGTCGCCCCTGGACTAGGGGAGACGATAAGCGAACATTTAAAATAAGATCGGAAGGTCTCGCAGACCCCTTATGCTCCCACAGGGGAGACATTAATCGCTGAACTGTTTAGATTTTTTCAATCTCATCACATCCCCTAGTCCAAGGGAAAAAAAGCAAAATACCATTGTTGTTATGTTTTGGACAAAAAAATCAGTAAATTTTAAATTTATTATTTGTTTCTTAAGATAATTTTAATTACTTTAATGGGACATCCACCTTCGCATTTACTTTTTGTTGAACAAAAAAAATTTGAAAGACAATAACTTTAGGATTACCCATAATAGATTGTTTATTCTACAACATTTACGACCACTTATGCTATATTTGTTGAATGCACCGTAATTCTAAAGTGCTGTGCAAAAATCTAATCAAATATATTTTAATGACTGACAAAAATATTGTAAAGTAAGTATAAGTATTTTATAAGTACTTTTTCTCAATTCTAGACTGAAAATAATGTTGAGAAGGTACCTCGCGCTTATTTTTACACTCGAAAACAAAAAAGAAATAGTTGAAAACTTTGGTGGTACATTGCCTGTTTTGACAAGGTTTGGTTTGGTTCTGATTCATTAGCTAGAATTGAGAAAAGTACCTTATTATTTCTAACTAGCACTTACTAGCAGCAGTCCGCGGTTTCACTCGCGTGATTTCCGTTCCCATGAGAATATGGAAATAAAAAGTGCCAGTGTAACCCCCAAGGATTTAATGTATCTTTATACTAGTTTCGGAGCCTATATTTTATGGAATTACGTTCCTATATTTTCTCTTTATAATATTAGTATAATGTAGATAAACGTAATGGGTAATGATAGTGACAGTTTGAGTTGTGATAGCGATAGATTAGGTAGTGATAGCGACGAATTAGATAGTGCTAGTGTGATAGCCACAGGTTGGGGTAGTAAATAAACACAATAGGTAGTGATAGCGATAGATTGGGTAGCGATGTTAACAAAGTACGACATATTAGGTAGTGATAGTGACAAATTGGGGTAGTGCTAGTGATAGCTATGGGTTGACCAGTGAATGCGATGGGACGTTATGTAGTGACAGCTAAAGTTGGTGTAGTAAATATACACAATGGGTAGTGGCCGCAATAGATTGGGTAGTTATGGTAGCAAATTATGTTGTGATATCGACAGATTAGGTAGTGATAGTACTTTAGGTAGTAATAGGTACTTTGTTGCCATCGCTACCCAATCTATGGCTATGGTATAGCTATGAGTTGAGCTGTGAAAGTGATAGGATGAGATGATGTGACATCTCATCCTATCACTTTCAGACAACAACAGTTAGTGTAGTAAATAAACACAATAGATTAGGATCGCAGAGCGGTCTATTTTTAATAGATAGAGTGATTCAAGAGGAAGGTTTAAGTATAATAATATATAACAAAACTGTGGTAGTTCCAATATTAGCTGTCGCAGGCAACAGCTAATATTGGAACGAATTTCCTTATGGCGCGTTGCGAAAAGGGACTAGACGGAATACATTAAGACCAAAAGTTGTAACGACACTTATTGATTTTATTACAATTCCTTCACTAATTAATCGAAAGAAGCTTCGTTCCATCCGGGTGTCCCTTGACACCTCTCAAGTTTTTTAATTTCATAATAACCATAAAAATTGCAGGACAATGTCTGGTTCCGTCCGTTACTGCAACCGCTGCGTGTTAATTAAACCGGACCGAGCTCATCACTGCAGCATCTGCGCTCGTTGCGTTCTCAAGATGGACCACCACTGTCCGTGGGTCAACAACTGCGTCTGTTATCACAACTACAAGTTCTTTATCCTATTCCTTGGATACGCGCTTATTTACTGCCTCTTCATAATGGGGACGTCGCTGCCCTCTTTTATTACTTTTTGGAAGGTAAGTGGTAAGGGAACGTTTTTATTTAGAAATTTCATTTTTTAAGAAAAAGTTTCACACTTTAATTTCAATTAAAAGTTTCATACCTTCATTTCAAGAAAAAGTTTCATAACTTCATTTCAAGGGAAAAGTTTCATACCTCCATTCCAAGAAAAAGCTCATAGCTCTAAAGCCCGTTA
This sequence comes from Idaea straminata, assembly GCA_951213275.1. Classification (NCBI taxonomy): domain Eukaryota; kingdom Metazoa; phylum Arthropoda; class Insecta; order Lepidoptera; family Geometridae; genus Idaea; species Idaea straminata. Next base: position 5,976,747 of record OX577862.1, read on the forward strand.
CAGACGTAGCTATAATATATATTTATAATTTATAGCATGCCTTGCTATTACGATATATTTTCTATAGTAATGTTTGGGTTACCACAGATATATTTTTATTATGTCTTTAAAATATGTGGACGGATATAGCAAAACATATTAATATATGTTATGGCATATTCAGGCATAAAGACTTAGGTCTTTAAGGACAAAAATATATATATTATAAGGTACCTGCGGGTAATATGGGCCACCTACCACCTTAATTAAAAACTTAACATTTCTTAAAAATAGAGAAAACTACTTAAATATTTTTGAACAACAATTAATTTGTTTATTTTCTTGTTATTTTGTTAAAAAACCTTTTAGAGGCCCTTATTACCCGCAGGTACCTTTATATTACAACCGTGTGTGGTGACTTACTATAATATAAAACATAGCATAGTAATATATATTATAGCTACGTCTGTGACCGGCTTTAGTTAAACATATATCGCACGCCTAGATCTAAAATGTCGTAACTCAAAAATAACAATATTTGAGTAAACATAATACAAGATTAGCTCATTTTTATATTAAGTTTTGAATTAATTTACAGATGTATCAGGAATACAAGTATGCCCACTGCGATCGTTTAATTGAAAAAGGCAAATTTAGTAAAACATGCATGGATTTGATCAATGTAATTTGTTTAATATTTATTTGTTCTGTTGATCAATCATTGTGTATTTAGTTTAGTTGGAAAACTAGCTTTCAGTAGAAGACATTTGCAGTTTAAAATACTGTAGGAATATTAAATCAACAACAAGGAAAAACAATGAAAACAAAACAAAAAAACAACAAAAATTTACAACATTTAATATTCAATATACGTAAATACCTACCAACTTTTTAGTAGGAGAAATGAGATGATATAGATAAACATAAAACGAAAAGTTATTGAACTAAACATTGTACAATTAGGCGGCCTTATCGCTTAAAGCTATAAATATATTTCACTAAATAAAGTAAAAGGCTGACTTTGACTTACACAACAAAATATAAATTGATATATAAGACCCTAAACATATTTAACCAACTGCCTAGAGTGTCAAACTGATAATTTTTTTAAATGTCATGCAGGCCGCCCAAATTAATGATTTCTTTACTGACGAATATGACTTTTTAGTGGCAGAATTTTTATAATTGTTCACTTAATATAAGCAACTTAACGACCCAGTCGGCACAATGGTCACCATACCGGACTGCCAAACGCAGGGTTGCGGGTTCCATTCCCGCCTCAGACAAGTATTTATGCTTAGATATTTGTCTGCGGTCTGGTAGTTCCTATGCATTGTAAGGATATATTTACAAAAGAAAAGTATATAAGTAGTATATCCGATGTCTAGCACCCATAACACAAGTCTAGTTACTCAGCTTGGGGCTAGATGGCGATGTGTGGAATGTCCTGCAATATTTATTTAATATTATTTAAAAACCCAGTAATACATATTTGTTTTGTCCCCCAGGACATTACCAAAAATATATTTAAAATATTTTTACATGAAAATTAATAAAAACATACATTTCTTGAGAACACAGGTCTAAGTACATATTAATATTATGAGAAAACCTTGAGCATTATTTTAAGTATCTGGTCCTAGCTGGTTTTTTTAATTAGTAATATGAAAAATGCGATTGTTTGTGCTCTCGTCACAATTAACCAGCTCGATGAAAGTATCGAGTGAAAACGCCGCGTGTAACTAATATTGCTAAGAAAATATGTCAAATTAAACCTAATCATTATTTTGATGATTTAACTTCTAATGTGCCCTAATTTATGGACAAGTCAAGACTTATGCATTATTTCGACCTACATAACGCTTAGTTTAGATAAACATTTCAAAACGTAAATAACTCTGATAATAACGGGGTCAATAGTCCATGATAATATTAAATAGATACTTAAATAATTAATTTGTTACTAAACAAGCTTTTATTTAAATGGTCGATAAAGAAGGAAATGAACATAAAATTACCTAAATCAAACACACTAATTTAAAATAAACCTTTAAAAAATTTACAACACTAAAAATAAAGAAAATAAAATTAAACTAAAATACACATATACTTACAAATAGTTTATTTAGCTAAATAACAGAAAGATAAAGATATATACTTAAATGAAAATACCTTCACATCAAAATAATTATGAAAAGGTTGTAATATTTTGGCATAGTAAACATTCAGCCATTTAATTTTTTGGTTATGCAGCCACATAACAACCCTAAGGCACTATACATTAGTGCAAATAACAAATGCCATGTACCGAATCTCGTAAAGTATCAGGTTTGCCTGCTATTAGACTTTTTTTTTAATAAAATAAAATTTTAAATTATTATTTTCATTTATATCTTCTATACATTGCTTATGGTTCGAAAGACACTCGTGCAAAAAAGATCATGCGACTACTATGCCAGTCTCAACTCTCCATACTTAAATGTTTCTACCTATTTAAAATGCGTCCTTAAGAAGGGTGACCAAAAGGCTAGCTGCGTCGCTTAAGTTGTTTTTACATAATTGAGCAAAACATACACACAGATAAGTATTAGAAAGAAGGATAAGATAATCCAAATTACTTAGCTTATGAGTGGTCTTTATCAAACAGTGAGTCACTTTAATTTTAAATATTAAAATTGAATAACAGCCTTTTTATAATATATTTCTTTATTCGGTACAAGGAATATACCTGCCTAAACAAAAACCCTGAAACCCCTTTTAGGTACCTCCACGAAATTACAAAAAAAGTCTGAAAAATAAAGAGTTATTTTAATTTAAAGATTGGGAACATAATAAAAATTAAAGGTTCCTAGGATGTGTAAAATTAAACTAAGCTTAAAAACTATTATTTTATTTAAAGAATATAACAAGAATATTAACAATAATTAAATGATAAAAACCTAATAGATATGATTCATATAACAAAGTATGAATTTTACACCGTTTGTAGGTATTTATATTGCGGTTATTATAATCGATAATCTATAGATTTGTATAATTTTATCTCTTAGATAAACTGGCTTTGATGACTAATCGTTAACGTCATTTATCATTAGTTAAAGTACCTAGTGTTTTTTAGCAAGTCATTGACACACGTTTTTTATGTTTTTTTCAGTTCCACATTGTTTTTTTGTACTTTATATCGCAGTGGGTATGTTTTTTCATTATTTCATTTTATTAGTTTTAATGAACAGTGTGGAACTGATCTATCATTTAACTCATTAGTTGGACTCGTTAGTTCATAAGTTGGACTCTGTTAATTCATATTTTGGACTCAGTTATTTCGTAAGTTGGATTTAGTTAATTCATAAGTTGGATTCGGTTAATTCATAAGTTCGACTCAGTAAATACATAAGTTTGATTCGGTTAATTCATAGATTGGACTCAGTAAATACATAATTTTGATTCAGTTCATTCGTAAGTTGGAGTCAGAAATCATTATTTGGGACTTTGTTAATTCATAGGTTGGACTCAGTAAATTGAAAAGTTGTACTCAGTTAATTCATAAGTTGAATTCAATTAATTCATAAGTTGAATTCAATTAATTCATAAGTTGAATTCAATTAATTCATAAGTTGAATTTAATTAATTCATAAGTTGGATTCAATTAATTCATAAGTTGAATTCAATTAATTCATAAGTTATTTTTATTCTGAGTGCATGTTATCGACAGCTGACTTAAATTAAGTTAAGATGTAAATGTCGAATCTTTGATATGCAAAGTTGTAATTCAAATCTTAAAAAAAAAGGTGAACGTAATTGACTTGCAAAGTAATAGACGTCCCATATCTTATTTTGCAATCTGTAGAACACTGTTTGACACGCTTTTGAGAAAACTTTTAGAAATAAATACATTTTGAACAAACACCCTTTAATCCCTTTTATGTTCGTGTAAGTACATAAAAGGAATTAAAATAGTAAATAGAACATTACAAAAAAATAATATTTAATTATTACCCTAATTTATTAAGAGCTCTATCGGCTTAGTGGTAGATACCTCGACTTTAATTCGAAGTTCGTGGGTTCGAATACCGGCCCAATGAATTTTCTTGAGAAAAAATCGTGTGCGCTAATTGACATTGCTCTTACGGTGAAGAAAAACATCGCGATGAAACCCGCGGCTTAGTTGGTTCCAGAAGTATTGGCACGTACTCTCCTGGGCATGGTCATGGCAGTTATAAAGTTTATGCAACAAAAATAATTGCTCTAGTGTCATTACTTAAGGAGAAAACAGTCGACTACGTTTGTATGGACAGAGCCCCTGGTACTCTTTCCTCTTTAAGCTGAGAGATGGCGTTGTGCGACCTACCCTCAAATATTTATTAAACTAAGTTATTTTTTTTTTGTAGGGTGACTTCGGAACAGCAGCGAGCGCCGGCCGGTACCACATTGTGTTCGCGTTTTTCGTATCACTGATGTTTGCGATCTCGCTCGGTTCCCTATTCGGGTACCACTGCTATCTAGTCGCTAATAATAGAACTACACTAGGTAAGTTTTGACATTTTTAAATAGAAAAAACTAAATCAAAATCGGTTCATCCGTTCGGGAGCTACGATGCCACACACGTCAAACTAAAACACCACGTCGTTTTTGCGTCGGGGCTTAAAAATAAATTCAGGGTGTCCCGTAGTGAATGGATAAGCGAGAACCTACGAATAGAGGATACTATGCCGGTCAGGAAAATGAAAGTTAAGTTCTATGAAAGTCTCTCGGTTTCCAAGATATCCGCCATTTTAAAATTTAATTACACTCCTTTCTCTATGTTTTTTGATGCCTAAACTGCAAATGAAGGAATTGTTCCAATCGGTTTTTTTTATAGTAATTCAGGATAAAAGTACTATCGAATGCAAACAATATTTTTTACGCCACATATAAAAAGTTTTTTTCTACACTAAAACTTTACTCAAATTAAAAAAAAAATTTGAACCTGAACTTTAACCTTTCCCGGTGTAAAAAAAGTAAAGTCAGCCTAGTGCCAAATTTAAAAAAAGTTGCCTATTCCATTGAGATTCTGAAAAGGTATAATATGTGGTATTGCCAGCATTTAATGCCAAATTAATTTCTATTATAATGAGCTATTATAAGGAAGCTCAATTTTTGCACTTTCGCGTAAATACGTGAAACTGCAAAAATTGACAAAAGAAATTGAGAATTGAGAAAAAGGAAGGCAATCTCTAGCCCGTAAATTGATAGGCGTGTTGTGTTAGAATTGTTAGATCGTCATGTCAGTTGATTTTTCAACCGACTACAAAAAAAAGATTCTGAATTCGTTGCGTACCTATATATTTTTATAAGTTTGTTTGATCGTAGATTCATAATAGGTATTCAAAGGGACGAGTTTGAACCAGCAACTCAGTAACCCCCGTCCCCCGTAGAGGAACCTGTGTGAAGTGACTGCAATTCAACATATTTATATAACATTTGCTTTCAGATGTGATCATATCGTCCCGTCGAATGAGCACTCCTACCGGTCAGATAATAATAAACTCATTGCTTAAAACATTGATTAACGGTAATTGCAGTCACTTTCTAAAGGTAGAGTGTATTTAGAGGAACCATTGTATTTAGCCGTATATTCAAAAATAATAATTAAAGTGTAACTTAACTACATGACCCTCTTTGTTCATTCGTTGGTTAATTACATTTTTTATTTAGTTTCATGGTTTAGCAAAAATCTTCATAAATATCTTTACTTCCGATAAATATGTAATTATTTATAGTATTTTCATCGTCTTCAGTGAATGACGTAGCACATTATTTTATTGATAGTTAAATAGGTAGATAAAAAAAATTGGTTCTTTTTTTTGTTGTAAAGATTTGAAAATTCGAATGTAGATTTATTGAACCTCTGATTTACGAAAAAGTATTTGTTTCAACTTTATGCCGGCTTCACACTAAAGCGTTCAACGGGCACATATGGGTGAACGTGAGCGCCCGCGCTTGCGCACGTAGAGGCCGGCGACGCCTGCGTTGATCCGATGGAACGTCGATTTTTCTACATAAATCAAAAAATTAATGTGCCTGCGGCCTGTGTACGCGTTTGGTGTGAACAACTTGCCTGACTTGCCGACTCTGGCCCAAACCCCTCTTTCCCCACTGTCCAGGACAATGTCATCAATACAGGCCCCTAGTTCCTGCCAGATTCCTAAATGCTTACCGAAAAACTTTTCAATTCGAATAAAAGTCATAGGGGCCCCATTATCCTAAATGCCCAGGGCCTCTAATCGATTAAAGACGGCCTAGCCGGGGCTGGGCTGACATTGGACTGCACGCCAGGCCTGCGCGACCTTTTCTGTGTTAAGCCAGCATTAAATGCGAAAGTTCGTTTGCTCTCTTCAAGGTCAAAGGGCTCGACCAATTTGGATCAGAATTTGCATAGAGGTAGTCTTTAGTATGGAGAAGGATTTAGTATATTTTTCATCTCCACAATCCCAGGGGATCGGAACTTACGCGGGTGAAACTGTATCTCACAAATATTTATTTTCCAACATTACAGAAGCGTTCCGTGCGCCAATGTTCCGCAATGGCGCCGACAAGAACGGATTCTCCCTCGGTGCCTATAAAAACTTTAAAGAAGTATTCGGGAACAGACCCAATCTGTGGCTGGTGCCAGTTTTTACCAGGTAAGCCATAACACAATTTTCCAATATATCTTTCAACTCAAAAAGCGACGTGGGGTTTATTTGTGGTATCGAAGTGAAGTGTACAAGTACGACCCAGTTGGCACAATGTCATCATGCAGGACTGCTAAACACAGGGTTGCGGGTTTGATTCCCGCCTCAGACATGTATTTATGCTTAGATATTTGTCTGTGGTCTGGTCGTTTCTATGTATTACAAGTAGTATATATTTACAAATGAAAAGTGTGTAAGAAGTATATCCGTTGTCTAGCATCCATAACACAAGTCTTAACTACGCTTGGGGCTAAATGGCGATGTGTGGAATGTCCTGCAATATTTGTTTATTTAAATACGAACTCTGTGGTGCAGTGGATAAACAGTCGTCTAACGAAACGGAAGGTCGTGGGTTCGAATCCCGATTAGGAAAAAATATTTTTGTGGGTACTTTTATTTATTTACAAAAGATACAGTGTTATCCGTTATCTAGCTACCATAACACAAGCCTGGTTGCTTAGCATGGGGCTAGATGGCGATGTGTGTAATGTAAATAAATAAATAAATAAATATTGCAGGACATTCCACACATCGCCATCTAGCCCCAAGCTAAGTAACTAGACTTGTATTATGGGTTGCTAGACAACGGATATACTACTTATATACTTTTCTTTTGTAACTATATACTTATAATACATAGAAACAACCAGACCACAGACAAATATTTAATACATGTCTGAGGCGGGAATCGAACCCGCAACCCTGTGTTTGGCAGTCCGGCATGGTGACCATTGTGCCAACTGGGTCGAATGTCCAAGCAATAAGCAGTAATCAGTACACTTTGTAAAACATAACCCAAATAAAACCCGCGTCTCTTTGCCGGTCACAATTAAGGCCCATAAGCAAACAACATTGCCGACACGTGCCGTCCAGTAATGTATCCATCAGTGCCAGTGAAAAATGATATTGTTGCATACTTTTTGTACTAGGCTATCCGTACTCGTCAGTGACAGTGACGTTCAGTGATGTCAGTGTTGCACTGTCACTGATGCACAGTGCTGACACGTGCCGTTCAGTAACGTATCCATTAGTTTCAGTAAAAATGATATTGTAGCATACTTTTTGTACTAGGCTATCCATACTCATCACTGACGAGTACGGATAGCCTAGTACAAAAAGTATGCAACAATATCATTTTTCACTGACACTGACGGATACATTACTTAACGGCACGTGTCAGCACTGTGCCGGCACTGTTGTGTGCGTATAGGCCTACTGGTAACACCAAGACAATGGATAGGTTCTTTAGAGATGGGAATTAGAAGGCATGTTAGTAAGCACGTATTTACGTGTGTTGTTTGTCTGTGTGTTTAGATATAACTATTCTTTACATGGGTTTACTCACACATCTTACGAACACTTTGAGACCGGTTCAGTAGTTTCTTTACAAATGGACAGACAGACGTAATGGACTATATTTAGATGTATGTGTGCGATGTGCATGCAAACGTGTGTGGATAAAAAAAGAAGTGAATGACTAAAATGTCCTGTCCTGTATATAGTTTGAACTGATAATTACGAACATTTGACTAAAGCAACATTTTAGCTATTACTAACAAACTAATTAATTGTTTCAACACTGATAGTTAGGGAGCTTCCCGTATCATTTAGTGACTGGAGTTTGGTACCGTCTGCTTGGCATTCGATATCATTAGTAGTGCCCTAAGTCGCTTGGTTGTAATGTTCGAATTACTTCAGGTTAAAGTCCATGAGGATAAATGACGTTTAAAAACAAAAAATGAACACTTTTTTGTGTTTTATAGTTTATTTGGTTCATATTTTGTCCAAAAGCCAGTCACTAGTCACTCACTAGTCAGTTTTTGGTCCAGGAACGGTTCTGCCGCTTTAATATATCGGTAGATGTGATTCTTAACATACCTCCTGTAAAGATTGACCCACGCAAGTAGTCAAGATCCAAAATTATGATTTCTTTGGATATCTCTGAATCTTAACAACTGCTTGCTACAAACTTCGAAACATCGTGATGTATAACGCGGTTCAATTGCCTCCAGATGTATTGACGAGTTCTTTCTTCTGGAAACTGTCGACTAAGCTGACAGGATACTTGGGCAAGCCTATTCCAAGCTCTCGCAAAAATAATCCAATAAACTGGTCTACTGGTGGAAAAACAGCCTGTATATAAGTGGGTCAAACTTTGTAGAATGTATATCAATGATCATATCTACCGATATATGAGGCGCCGTATGGGTTCCGGTCTTTTTTTAAACGGGCTCCTCCCGGACTTTGACTTGGAGAAACTCAAAAATCATAACCAGGTGACTTGGAGCACTACCGAGAGTGATATTTTATGCCAAGCAGACAGTACCAACACCAGTCTCTAAATCGTATGAGGAGCTCCCTAGCTATGAACACGAATCGAATTTTAAGGGAAAGTGTCAAATAATATTGTGTAGCTATATTTATTTATTGTACATAATCACAATAATCATATGCCAATTCATCCGTCGTTCATTTCGCTTTGATTATTGTAATTGTTATAAGTACGGTAAGTGGTTCCAAAATTGACCTTAACAGAAAATGAAATTATTTCAGGGCGCTTTCATCACAATTGTTATGTTATATGTATTTTTCCTCAAGTTATAGCAATTACAATGAAAATATTCATCAATCTTCAAACTGCATACCTATTCTTGCATTTTCTTGGGCTTAGGGAACCTTTTTTTTATACTAACAGTATTATTTTTGTTTTGACGGGTACGATCGAAATGCATTTCGTGCATGTAGAGTGAGATGTCATTGCTAACACAAGTCAATTCATACGTCCTACGCACCGGGCAAAATCCGGTTTTTTACACCTCGTTTGGCCAAATCCGTCTCGAGGTTTGACACTAACTGCATTCCAAATACTCTTAATGATTTTGATAGTTATGTAAAGAAGAAAACTAATCGGATATTTCAAATTGCGAAAAGTTTTCTAAATAAATATAGTTATTGGTTAGGTAGTATATTCTATATCTGATGTCTGTATGTCTATTTGGTATAAAACTGCTGAACCGATTTTTATGAACCATTTCGGTTGACGATGCGAGATACGGCTAGGTCGGCTAGTGCCAAAAGAGTAAAGTAAAAATAATGTCCAATAGCCTCGGTGACGGCTGCCAATTCCCAGTGCGTCGCGAGCACCAACTGCAGACGTTCACGGTGCCCCAGGATGCTCATGGGTACGACTCCATGGGTACAACTCGATCCAGGTCAGAATCGAGGACTGAAAGCCACCCGCTCGATCCTACACATATACCTTGAACATATTCTCATAAACACATAGTAAAATAGGACATGGTCGAATATAGGCAACTTTACCCTACCAAGCGGCAGTCACAAAGTATCTGATATAAAAAAAATACGCGACGAGAACCCCTCCTTTTTTGAAGTCGGTTAAAAATAGACAATTTGTTCTGGATATTTGCAATAGAAAATTAATACCGAAATGGTATGAATAAAAATAATCGAGTATTTCTTAATACTCGGAATGTGCCAAACTGCATTGATGTCGAATTACAACGATTTAGCTTCAATTTATTATTATTAGTTTTTTATTGTTTCCTTTTTTTGAGTTATAGTATTTTTCTTGTATTTTAGGTAATTCGTTTTCGATTGGAGTTAATTGTGCATGAAATTATAGGTTGACCTAATGAATGACGTTTCGTATTTTTAAAATGTTTGTTATTTCGAAAACTTCTATGCAAAGTAGGTAAGTAATGTTATGACAAATATTTATTTATAAACATTTACACTTATAATATAGTTTTAAAATATAGCTTTACTAATAAAAATGGTCAAATTCTTACCAATGCCTGTCTAGATATGCATTCAATAACGGGTGCGTAACTTTATTTGTTTGCGCTGAGTAATAAACGCTGTGTAAGTCCTGGATAACTGCTAGACACGTCCTTTGTATCTATAATTAAAGTCCAAAATTATTTATTAATATAAAATTATTAGCATGAAATCACATAGAAAATTCTGCAATATTCGTTCCAAAATAATTTTGTATCAAAGTTTGTATAAACTCAAAGGCAAAGAAATGTAATTTAATTTCCCAAAAAATCACTATTTAAAATAAATATATTTATCCAATTAAACTAAAGAATAATTTACTTAAATATCATTATTTTTAATACATAATATACTTATCTAAATAAACTAAAGAAAACTCTGAAAATAAATATTTTAAATATGTGGCAGTTGATAATTCGTCTTATATTTGAACCAGTGACTGAATTAATAATCAGCTAAGCTTTAATAATAAAATGCCTGTATTAACTTTTCACTTATCGAAAAGAGACGAAGATGTTGAAAAAGTAAGTACTTACTTACAGGTAGGCAAATGTTATAATTCTTTTTTATTTCACCACTAGCTGCGCCCCGCGGTTTCACCCGCGTAAGTCCCGATCCCGTGGGAATTTCGGTTATTCGATTTTTTCTCGCCTTTTAAACCTTCCCTAGACCTCCACGAACATTTCAAGACTAAGATAAGATAAATCCGTTCAGCCGTTCTCGAGTTTTAATCAGACTAACGAACAACAATTTATTTTTATTTATATAGATTTAAACTTTCCCTGGATTTCCACAAATATTTTAAAACCAAAATTCAAGTCGTTTTCGAGTTTTAGCGAGGCTAACGAATAAGCAGACTTATGGTCAAAACACGGACGACAAGTGTTTATCTTTTTATTGACAATTCTTTAAAACAAAAGCCACAACAAGTGTACAAGCTTCAAGTCAAGAATAAGTCCTGCAGAAATATGCAGGACTTATTCTAAACTTGTATCAAAACAATCAACATTCATGTCAAATTTAGTCACAAAAAAATTACACGCCTGATCAAGGCCTAATCAACTGATGTGTTCGTTTTTATTAGTAAAGCTGTTAATCTTCAGTAGTTGTTTATGATGAATATGCTCAAGTTATGTGTGAAAGTTTCGACTCGTGTGTTTATAGACAATACACAATTATAATGATAATTAAAATTGAACAAATGATTCCATGATATTGCAAAAAAATGCTTTTTACGCATTTATTATTTCATTTCTATATACAACACACAAGACTGATAAAGTTAGATAATGATGTTCGTATTTTATAAGTTTTTTGTGCACAATAAAATATTTTGTTCTTTGATTTTGTGTTTTTATTTATTTTTTTACACGACGCTTTTTTTATAGTCACTGGAGTATGAGGTACTTACTGCTTGTATATTTAGATAATAGAAAGCTATTAGCAAGCAAATGGATACAAAAAGAAACAATTCTATAAACTAAAAATATTTTTTAACATTAAAAATATGGTCATTAAAATATGGTGGTAATAATAATATGGTCTGTGTGGTGTATATCAAAATTATATTATTTTTATTTTCTCTCAGTCTTTATTCTGCATGATTTGGGTCATTTAGATTTTTATCAAAGAGCCTAAAGATATTGCTTCGCTATGGTATTTAATTATTAAATAGTGTCGACCAAAACAGGTTTTAGCCGAAACCGAAACTTCGGCCTCGGTCTCAGTTTCGGCCGAAACCAAAACCTTTGTTAAATATGTTTTTCAATTTCTTACTCGAAAATGATCGCGGAATTAGAATCGGAATTGGAATTAGAATAGGAATATTCCTACGGAAAGTAGTTCCGCCAATTAGTGGAAAATAAATATTTTTCAAGTTGCCGACTACATATTTTTAATTGCGTTTTTTTAGTTACAATAGTAAAGTTTACTTTTACGTCCCTATATGTATACATAAAATTCTCGTATCGCGGTGTTAGTTATCTATGTCCACCTAAACGGCCGATTTGTATGAAATTTTTTGTGTATATTCGTTAGGTCTGAGAATCCAACAAAGTCATTTTTTCTCCTTTTTTTATGTAAATGGCAAAACAACGTTTGCGGGGACAGCTAGTTTTTTTTTCTATTAATTATGGCTTCGCACGGCTTGTGCATTTAGCTAGTGTCAAGTTATATTTTGCATCAAATTATGATCCGATTATTCATAAATCGGGCCTAAAGTGTTTCAAAACAGTCAAAGTCGTCATAGTCCGTCAAGTCAGGGCTATAGTAAAGCGATGGCAAGTAACAGCTAGTTTATAGATCAATTTTAAGAATTCAATATGGCTACTGAACAACGGACTCGTTTGATTGAAATCGAATACTAAAGCTGTTTGTCATTGCGCGACTAGTCTATTATTTATTCCTCGTTGGTATGACGAAAAGTTTTATTTGTTACTCTTTGCTCCAAAATTGTACTATTAACAAATCTGATGATAACAGATACTTAACTTATTTAAGACTAATTTAATTTATGTTCAGTTGAGATTGTCTTAAACAAAAACAATCTCCGCTCATAACAATAATATTTATCAAAACTAGCAAACTCAGTTAGCGGTTACGAGCCACGAACCACAGATTAAGCCGGAAAACGCGCGATAATTTATAAACAAGAATTTCAGTGCGACCAGAAAGTTCGGCCGATTTTTGGTGTAAACCGAAACTGGCCGAAACTTCAGTGCATCACTAAGTATTGTAATATGAATTGTTTTTATCTTAATTTCTTATAGAATTATGAGAACTAGCGAATTTAAATACCATGGTCAAGCAATCCTTTCAAAAATTCTAAATATGGGTTATAATGAAAGGTAGTAAGCTTCGCTCGCTTTGCTCTCTAGTACATTAACCTAATCTAACCTAACCTTAAGTCAGAATTGTACACTGATTAAGTAGGTATTACCTATTAATATTTTTTATTACAGTTATATCTACGAATTTTTATTATGTGCCAAATCTAAATAACCCAAGTTTCTATCATTTTTCTAAATTCTTACAAAATATTATAAATCTTATTATCAAAAAATAAGTTAATTTATTACTTATTTTAGTGTGGTGATGGAACGAGAGACTGAGAGTTGGCGACTTTGCCCTCGAAAGGGCCGGACCGTCCCACATATAGTATAAGATTAATGCGTTTTTATATATTATAATATTAACTTTTCATTTACGCTATATTATATTAATATTTAAAATAATAAATAAGTACGATTTAGACCTGCTTTTCATTCATTGGCGTCACCAGAGGTCATTCACTTCTTTTTTTTTTTCTAAATTTATTTAGGTATGTATATCGGTGTCCTTTTGCATGCTAATGTCTAGTAGATGTTAGTTGAAAAAAAAATGGTGATTTTTTTTAAAATTACCCGTAGTGTTGCTAGCAGCTGCCTATTATATTGAGCTGTGATTGTTTAGATTTTTATACATTTTAGAAGATTTACGTAGAAATAGTTTGAATAAGATACAAGCGTAGCTTATTTACTACACATTTTTCTTCAACAAATAATCTTGCACAGCTTATGTTTAACAATAAATAACACTAAATCACTCATTCAGCTTCTCCATTAAGTACACGACACTACATAATTTATTTAATTCAAGGTTTCTAATTCTATAAACTTTTGGTCCCGATATTAAAAGAATTAATGGAAATTAAGTGAAGTAGGGCATTTCTTTTTCTGCTAATATTCTGCTGCTTTTTTAACATACTTACTTACTGAGACATAACTATCCTAACAATGATATAATTTACTTTTTAACAAAAAACTAAAGATTTTTATAACTACATATATGTTAATTGTTCAATTTTCAACGAATTTGTTAGGTTACATTATGCATGTATAACATAATATGATCATTTATAGTAGGTAGGTACACTATATACATTATACACGTAGTAACTGTGTGGTCAGATAGGCTATGTCTCTACTTGGATGGCTGGGAGAAGCTGCATTCAAGTAGGGGTATTGCCTGATCGACCAGACGTTATAAGAATCAAGGCTAAAACGTAGTGGATGGTGTAGTTTTGGCGATGGCATCGTGTATCCGGTGCCGCGGAACGAAGAAGAATCGGAGTCGCTGCTGAGCTCGGAGCGGTGGGATAGATGGGGCGAACGCGAGCGCGCCTTCGACGAGCGAGAGAGCTCTTCCTTTGACGAGCTCTGAGTACCCCGCATCGTGGGCGGCGCACAGAGCGTATCCAGTGTCTTCGTGTGCTGCTCCGTCTGCTTCTGCCCGCCCACAAGCCAGCCCTACCGAATCCGCACTGATATCGCTCTAAGACATCTCATTCCGATGGTCAATCCCTCAACCGCTAATCCCGTCATTGATGACGTCGATGAACCTCCACCGCGAAGCCGTTCTTTCTGTCCTTATTTCTGTTCCGCCGCTAGAGTATCATGTTGCATGTGTTTAGATTTTTTTGTTAATATGTTTGAAATTAGCGAACTTTTAATACTGACATGTGATGTTCAACTCCATCGTTTGATACTGTGCTTGATGCAACTGTTCTGTGCTATACCACCGCGATTTGATGGTTCCGAAGAAGATCTAACAAGTTTGGATGTAAAAAAGAAGGATCTCACATCTCAGGAAACTCTTGGAGTACCAAAAGTTCATGGTCCTGAAATTTTCTTCGATTACGGTTTAATCAATCCACTTCGGCAATCTGAGCAAACTAAACGTTCCGTCTGTCCGAGATGTTACAAAGTGTTTCGTATTGTTAACGATTCTTGCGACGACATTAGCGATGCCTCAGTTATAATAGGTCCTCATAGATGCGATGGAAAGGCACCGCTTAATTTAGAATCCCAACTTAAGAAATCAAGAGGGATCAAGGAATCACCACTTAAATTAAAAATTGAACGTGAAAAAGTAAAAAGGATACAATTAGAATTAAAAAGAATGGGCTTAGAAGCTAAAGACTCTGACTATAAGAATAATAATACTGGATGCTCTACCCCAAAAATGATTGTACGTAAAATTCGGCAAAATGGTAAACTCACAGTGTCTTCGAATGCAAAACAACAAAAGGCAATACGAAACTGGATGGCTAGTGTTGAATCGGCAAAAATTAATCGACTACGCACGATCAAAAAACAGAAACCACGACCAATAATTAAAGTCAATAACGATATTCCCCCAGTAACGATTAACATACTATTTAATTTGACTACCGATCCTAATTTACGCAGCAAAGTAATACAGGAGAATGTTAAATTGCAAATGAGCAAACGACGCCCTAAATCAAAAGCTACGCTGAGACAAGTTGACGTAACAAAAATACGGCCAGTATCCTGTCATAACCCACAGATAAACGAGACTGTGCAAGTAAATACACGTCGAAGCAGTTTGGATGGTCTGAAAACGCTTCAACACTTACTGCATAAAGATATAGATATAGAATCAAAAGACACGAATCTCGAAATGCATAGACTCTTACTAGAGAGAGATAAAGCTAATGCGGTAAACGACAAATTACAATTGTTACAATTTCAACAAATGCTTGATGATAATGAATATTTTGCTAGTCTAGCGAAGGCAACCAAACCTGTTACATTTGCTGTAATACATGAAAGGAAACGATCACCTGCTAGAATTTATAAAAGTGGCCCAGCACCAGTTGTTTATAACTCATTTAGTGCTGTACCGACAACAAGATTGCCAGCTGATTATCAACAAAGGCATATATCCGGTGCTGAGAATGATGGAGGCAGAAATTCCGGACTAAGCAAGCATAGTTCCGTTGCGATTTCTATTCCAGAGTCAATTGATTCGATCACCTCTGATGATATTGATAAAATGGTTTCATCATTTGAAAATTAATCAAAAAATACAGGGCAATTAACCTATTATATTATTGGTGGTTCAAATAGTACTCGCCACACACATAATATTTCACTTACAAAAAGATTGCGTTATGTAGTAGTAATTAAGAATGTATGTCATTTGATTTGTAATAGAAATTGACGTTAGGTATGACCAAATCATTATAAAAGTATGATAGAGATAGGAGGATTAAAGGAGTTTTGCATGAGGTAAAAATGGAAAAATTTAATTAAAGATAAAGATAACTTTTAAGTTCCAACGTATACTATAACCAGAAGAATAATTAAAACAAGCTTGTATTTTGAAAAGACGGATAGTCAAATTATTTTGCGCTAATTAGAAATTGGAATATTAATGGTGCTGAATTGACTTAATAGGTAAACGGAAGAGGTAACGTTAGGTAAATCAAAAAGGCTTTGAAGAATATTCTTTAGCGTTTAACTTAGGTAAGTTAGCACAGTATAAGTGATGCTCTTACTAATACATAATTATATTATTTGTTGTCTATAGATCTACGTAATGTAAAGATGTGTTATTATTAAAATTCTGTGTTATTAAGTGGTGTTATAAAGTATCACTGTCTGACAAATTTCGAGTATAAACCAACTTCTTTTTTTAAATAATAAATACGTTTGACCACCATATCACACGATGATATAATAAGCTTTTGTGGCTGCACCGGCCTAAGTAACGGGTAAGTCCGCTTGACAATACGACTCATATCAGGCAAGGTGGTAACAAGCCGCGGCCAAACCTTCGCACCAGAGGATTGCTCCTTTAGCACCACCCAGGGGTCATGTGCTAAAACCCACAGACGCGAACAATACAAACCCCCAAACCTTTCTTATTAGTGTTATTGATGTGTACTTCAGACTCAGTCGTCTACAGGCATTCAATTATTCTAATTAAAATAATAAGTAGAATTTTGTTCGATTCCCATGCATCTCAATGATGAAGACTGCTGCAATTTTTACATTACACATTCGATAAAAAGAACTGATCTTAAATAAATATAAAAAATATGATTCCATTCCATTCGACTAGATATTGCTAATCAATCAAAAAGCTAGAATTATGTTGCGGTAAATAATTAGATGAGCTTCATCTCTAGTCTTAAAAGCGTGTTGTATTATAATAATAAGATATTTTTACCCGACTATAAGGAAAGGGTGTTTATCGTGTCCTTTGTAATATTCTATTGCGTCATATATTCCAAACCACTGAACAGATTTCTTTAATTATTGCTGTAAACTATTTTCCTAGTAAATCGTCTACCTTATAATTTTCTTGAGCAATAATCTATATCGGCATTTCTTTTTTATGAAAATCAATCTTATGTATAGTTTAGATTATATTATTAATATTCTGTTTCTTTTAACTTATTCACTGACTTTAGCATAAGGTTTTTACTAATTAAGCCAACTTCATATTGAGTATTTTCAATCTCACCTTCACTTTTCTGTCGTCCATGTTTTTCAAATACGTAACTTGGTAAGAATTAATAATTGTTTAAGATTAATCAGTGTTTTGTGACAAATATACTAAATGGTGTTGCAATTTGTTTTAGCAGTTAGATTCGATGTCGACTTTCTCATATAAGTAGGAACTTTTATAATAATAGAAATAAAATTTATCAATGGATTGAATTATCTGGTAATCATTGTAATTTCATAGATGTGAATTGAATAGTATAAATGTTCAACATTATAAAATCCCTAGTCATTTAAAAATAACCATTGACAAAAAATACTTACATATAGACTGACACTCAAGAACAAAATAGCTTCAAACAAAAACCCTAGAAATCACTACCGCTATGACTTGTATAAAAAGCTGGTGTCCAAAACAGAAGCCTTAGTTGCTTACCCTAGAGCTAGGTGGCGCTGTGTACAATGCCATGCAATATTTATGTATTAATACAGGGTATGAACTTTTCCCATATGGCATCACCGCTATTTTTGGGGTTCCGTACCACAAAAGGTAAAAAAGGAACCCTTATTCTTGTTTACTTAAAGTATTTTAGTAAAAGTATTTTTTTAATTGAGCTTCTAATAAAATGCTTAACTTGAAACGAAATAATTCAAAAGTTGCTTCTAAATAATAAAAAATATGCGATCCATTTTCATTGGATTTGTAACAAATGGTGTTCTTATATGCACTTGCTCTATTTAACGGTGTATGTCTATATTTGGGAATTTTTAGTCAATGACCTTAACATGATTAATTTTTCTTAAGTACATTTGTGTGATTTTTTTAAATTACAGATATTTCTATTAATTACTTTGACTTAATCGAATTTTATAAGCATTTATTAGTTTTATGTTGATATTCCATTGCGTTTATTTAGAAACATTTCTACGTTTTTTTAACCAGTAAACTCCCTTATGCGTTAGTGTGTAAGAAGATAATTTTCACAATGTAAAGGAGCTTACATATTCACACTATCTATTTACCTACCTAATTATTAGTTATGTATGTTTTTTCTTAATAAGTTATACAGGGCTGTTGGTAATCAGATAGGAAAGCGGTTGGCGGTTATTTTGGTTATGTTAATTCGAAAATGAGCAGTTTTTAGGTCAGATAGGTCAGATTTAGAACAGTCGATAAAACTTAAAAAATAAGTACAATCTTAAGCGTGTGGGTATAGCTAATTTTCGGGTAAATAAAACCTCAATTTTTTAGAAAAAGATTCGTATTTCTGAAAATCGTAGTAGAAAATAGCTTTCAGCCGCTTTTTTACATAATTACCAATTACCCTATTGTAAATAATTAATGAATGTAGAATGAAATGTTTTATAAATGTGATAGGTTAACAACCTTTATGATTGATGGGAATAAAGCAGTAATTTGCTATTAAATAATTAAGTTATTGGATGAAATAAATCAATGATCAATGGTTTCTTTTGTTTGATTAAACAGATAATCGAACATCTAAAAAACAAAGGCACAACTTACCTACTTAAAAATTAAATTTACAAGTATTTATGCTAGGATATTTGTCTGTGGTCTGGTTGCTCTTATGTATTATTAAGTACCTATATTTTAACCCCCGACGCAAAAACGACGGGGTGTTATAAGTTTGACGTGTATGTGTGTGTGTGTCTGTCTGTGGCATCGTAGCTCCCGAACGGGTGAACCGATTTTAATTCAGCTTTTTTTTCCTTGAAAGATGAATTATTTAATTTAAAAAAAAAGTATAAGTAGTATATCAGTTGTCTAGCACCCATAACACAAGTGTAGTTACTTAGCTTGGGGCTAGATGGCGATGTGTGGAATGTCCTGCAATATTTATTTATTATTTATCCAGTTAGTAGTTAGGCTGCCCGACTTCAGATTATGGTAAAGATGATGAAGGTGTAATTATTAATTGCTATACACCATTTTTTTTAATTCGATTAAGATTTTATTTTGTCTTTTTAGTGCACCATCAATTTGTTCCTATTAGTTTAAAGCCCGTATTCCAGAACAAGACACAAGTCACGTTTTAACTAAGTTTAGTTTTAGTTCGTTAATCAAGGATCTTTAGAGAGGAAGAAAACATCAGTGTTTTAAAAGTAAGTACTTTAATGGTAGAAAACAAAAGCAACTTGATTAAGTAATATTAATTATACCTTAACACGACACATTGTCTTAATCAACATTAGATGAACAAACTTAACACGAGGTTCTTTATCACATTGAGGATTCTTAAAAATCATAGAAATTACGATTACCTTCCACTTCTAACGGTAAAAAATATTTCATGCTAATTTGTACACTGTTGGTTATGGCATTACTTGAACGGACTGTTTTCCGCAATTAGACCCTTTTTTGCGAGGATGGAGTAGACTTGCCCAGCACCTACTACCCTTTCAGCTTAGTCGACCATTTCCAGAGGAGAGTACTTGTCAATACTTCTGGAGCCAACTAAGCCGCGGGTATTATCACGATGTGTTCCTTCACCGTAAGAGCAATGTCAATTAGCGCACATAAATTTTTCTTAAGAAAAATACATTGGTGCACGGCCGGCCGGGATTCGAACCCACGACCTTCAGAATGAAAGTCGAGCTGTCTACCACTAAGCCAACACCGCTCTTTGTTTTGGCATTTTATATTTATATTCTTATGTTTATGATAATTAGCTGCAGAATCTTAAAGCACTAAGGTAAAAGATTTTTATCCTATTATTGAAATTGCGAAACGCAACTATTATTAAATCAAATTGCTTAAAAATAACCGGTGGTATATTTTTAATTATACAAAATCACAATTATTTAAAAAAAAATCAATAAAAAAATTAAATGCACAAATTCGCCAACAAATCTCTTATCGACTTACTATCATTAATTTTCATGATATCTTTAAAAGCGCGTACGACAGTCGCCTCCTTTTCTAAATTCTTTGATATTTGATGAGCTCGCCGCGTTATCTCCTTCGGTATCCCGGCTAAGCGAGCTGCGTTGAAGCCATACGACTTGGGACAAGCGCCTGGTGAGAGCTTGTAAAGGAAAGTTATTGTTTCTTCGGGGATTTGATCTTCGGATTCGGCTGTCGACTCGTCTGTTTCTACCATGCAGGCCTGTAAGTATTCCTCATTGGTAACATATTCAAAGCAGTGTTATTTTTATGATCTACACTAATCTTAAAGTAACTCGAGCAGTCACGATTTTAATTGCTCCATTTCAAATATAACTTTATAAATATTTGTAATCTTGACGAAATAAGACGACCCAGTTGGCACAATGGTCACTCAATGTGCCAACGGGTTCCATTCCCACCTCGGACAAGTATTTATGATTAGATATTTGTCAGTGGTCTAGTTGTTTCTATGTATTATAAGTATATACTTACAAAAAAACTTTTCTTTTATACTTTTGTAAATAATATACTTATAATACATAGAAACAACTAGACCACTGACAAATATCTAAGCACAAATACATGTCTGAGGCGGGAATCGAACCCGCAACCCTGTGTTTGGCAGTCCGGCATGGTTACTATTGTGCCAACTAGGTCGTCAATTGAGGATACATTCAATTCTTGGAAATGCTTATTATTTTCATCTAACGTAATTATAAATAACTAGCAAACCCCGGCGAACTCCGTTTCGCCACCAGATTTTCCTGAATTTTCTTTGCTATAAACCTTACGGAGCCCGAGACCTTTCCAACGAATGCAAAACCGTGGAAATCGGTTCGTGCGTTCTGGAGTTATAGCGTCAGGGAGGAAAACCCGACTTATTTTTATATATTAGAGATAACTCACCATATGCCCCAACAAAACACCAGGATAGTTCCCCAAGTGATGTACTAGCGAGTGGTAATGTGTCGAGAAGACAACCCTGCAGCCCCGCCGTGCGAGCTCCACGCACACTCCTGAAGCTATCGCTGTACCGTCGTATGTTGACGTTCCTCGACCTGAACAATTTATTGGTTTTAGAGTTTCGTACACAAAGGGTAAAAATGGAACCCTATTACCGTCTGTCTGTCTGTCACCATGCTGTATCTCATGAACCGTTGTTGCTAGACAGTTGAAATTTTGACAGATGTATTTCTGTTGCCGCTAAAACCACAAATTCTAAAAAAAATAATTAGAATATAATGGTAATGGAGGACATAGGATATTTGAGATCCCGAAATCGCCGCGGGATCGGGACTTATGCGGGTGAAACATATTGTACACGTCTGTCTTTCCTGACGTGTACCTACGATTTGGGGGTCTTCAAGAGTGAATAGTGGCCAAACGCTGACCCAGCATTTGTAAAAAAAACAACGCAGCTAGTAATATAACTTACCCAACTCATCAAGCAAGACAAGCGAGTGTATGGTCGCGTGCGATACAATAGCTGCCGTTTCATTCATTTCAACAAGGAACGTCGACTGTCCGGACAATATGTCGTCGGACGCACCGAGCCGGGTGAATATACGGTCTATTAGAGATAGCTTACATTCTTGTGCTGGTATGTAGCTGCCCTGGAAGGTAACAAATATGAAACATTTCAAGCTATAGTTCCATTAAGTCTTGACAGATAGAATAAATAAATAAATAAATATTGCAGGACATTCCACACCTTGCCATCTAGCTTTGTAACTAGACTTGTGTTATGGGTGCTAGAAAACGGACTACTTTTTTTGTAAATATATACTTGTAATACATAGAAACAACCAGACCACAGACCAATATCTAAGCATAAATACTTCTCTGAGGCGGGAATCTGACCCGCAACCCTGTGTTTGGCAGTCCGGCATCATACTTGTACTTGTATACAGGCTGTTTTCCGCCATTGGACTCTCTTTAATTGGGTCCTTTTTGCGTGAGGATGGAGTAGGCTTGCCCAACACCTACTACCCTCTCAGCTAAGTCGACCATGTCCAGAGGAGAGAACTAGTCAATACTTCTGGAGCCAACTAAGCCGCGGGTTTCATCACGATGTTTTTTCAGTCCGGCATCATTGTGCCACTGGGTCGTAAATAGTTTATATGTATGTTGGTTGTATAATGCATAAAATAGCCGTGCGAAGCCGGGACGGGGTGATAGTATAAATAAAAGCTAGCTTACCAAATGAGCGAGTACAGCGATCAGACCAGCCTGCCTCATCAAGGTAGACTTCCCGCCCATGTTCGGTCCGGTGAGCAGCAACAGTGTACCATCCTCGCCTAGAGCTGTATCGTTCGGTATGAAGTCGTTCACTATCGGGATACAGGGGTGGCGACCTTCTATTATTGATATGTAAGGCTGTTGACAAACGGGAGGCTATTTTTTAAAGGTTAATATTACACCTGCCAGCAAAAAGGGGACCTAGCCGAGAAAAAATGAGACGCGTTACGAAAACGTTAAACGAAAAACCAGAGAAACTAATCCCCCACATATATAATATCTCTTATAATCACACACATACCTACATGCACATAAAAAAAACGCGTGCCCAACGACACGCTCATTTTTTTCCGATTTTTCCGAGTTATAAATCTAAATGCAGTTATTCGTTAAGAAATCGAACGAAAAACTTTTACAAAAAAAAAATAGTGTATACACTTATTTTCTTAAATCTCTTATTTACTTAACTTTTCGAACCTATTACTTTTCCAAAAAAAAAGCTACTTATTTTTAGAGAAATTAACAGGTTTAATTCCCAGTAAGACATTACCGAAAATCGAATGATACAGTTTAGTTTGCGTACCTTTTGCTTCCTATCAAAAGTAACATCAGGCAGGCAAATATCTCCGGTCTGTTGCCTCGCGAACTCCGCAAACGATAGCAGTATATCGAGTGTAGCTATACATTGGACAGATGATTCCCATTCGGTGTACTTTGAGGAGAACTTCTGGAATATACGACGGCTCAAGTCTTTTAGTACGTTCGCTTTCTGTTCCTCAGCGGATATCATACGAGCTAGCAAGTCCTGGAAATTAAGATAACATATTGTCAGTGAGAAAATGAAGTATACGCCAGTACTCCGATTGTGGCGCCGCCATCTTGTTTTACTGTATGTGTCTCTAATAAATAGGAATAGAATGATGGGGTTACTATATTGTACGACACTGTATTGTCCAACCCAATAATTACCAACACCTTATGTACAGCATATAATTGGCGTACCGTGCTAGAAATTATCATGTTGTACAATAGGGTGTCGTACAATATCATCCTGTGCATTATCATAACGTGTAAATATTGTACACCCCTCTAATGTACGACCTGATAATTCTGATCACCGTTCTATTGGCTAAACGATATCTCTGCTCTTATTGGTCAGTTTGTCCTATCCTCCACGGTCTTTGTCTATGCATTTGATGCTTTGTTTGAGGACAGTTTATTAAGCAAGAAGCAGTATTTATTTTAGATGTTCAGTTTTATAAAGATATATTTTTTCTTATTTTTCTTTAAATCGCTCTTAAGATTAATGTAACAGTTCAAAAATGAGTAGAGTTCGGATCTGGCTTGTGGTCGCAGTTCTAACCTAACCTATCCATGTCGTTCTGTAAACTTAGAAATTAAGTTTGGGGTGGTACACTCACTCACACAAAAAACACTCACTTCTCAGAATGATTTGACTGATGTTCGAATTTGTAACTAAACCATTTAAACGGGGCATGAGCTTGACATTCAGCAAGGTGTTGCTAATTATCGGGGTGTACAATATAGTGTCGGCAATTATCACCCTGGACAAAAAAGTCCACCCTGATAATTACCGACACCTTACGAGGGCGGCACTGAAAATTTCGGGAATCAAGGAAGTGACACAACATTACTATTTAAAAATGTATTTATTGCTTTTCGAAGTTTTTCTCCGCGAAATTTGACATATTTTTCCATACGATGGAACCAATCATTAAAGCAACCATTCCATTCGGAAGTTGGGGTCTCCAAAATGGCCGTTTTGTAGGCGTCCACAGCTTCTTCAGGTGATGAAAATCTCTGACCAGGCAATTTATTCTTTATTTTAGGGAAAGTATAGAAATCATTAGGGCTTAGGTCGGGGCTGTACGGCGGATGGTCTAATAATTCTATGTTTTCTTGCTCTAAAAACTCTTTTGTTCTGTTCGCGGTGTGAGAACTCGCATTGTAGTGATGGAGGATGATGCGGCGGCTGCAGTTCTCTTTACGGAGTTCAGAAACGACCTGTGGCAAACAAATGCTAGCATACCATTCTGCATTAACCGTTCTTTGTCCCTCAAAAGGAATAGTCACAACATGGCCGGTTTTGGAGACAAACGTGGCCACCATTTTTTTTGCAACACTCCGTGAACGAACAATTTTTGTTGGCTTTAACTCATTTTCGAACACCCAAACTCGTGACTGGATTTTTGTTTCGGGTTCGTACGCGTATATCCAGGATTCGTCACCTGATACGATGTTGTATACAGCATTTGAGGATCCTGCGTGGAATCTTTCGAGAGTTCTGACGCATCAAGTAACGCGAGCCACTTCTTACTCTTCACAGAGCGAATGCGGTATCCATCGGGAAAACAACTTTTTTACACCTAATTGTTCATGCAAGATTATTTGTATTTGACTCATGCCAATGTCTAAAGTTGCCTGAATTTCGCGGTATGTTACATGTCGATCTTCCTCAATCAGCTTACGCACAGCATCAACGTTTTCTTGGGTGAGTGCAGTTTTTGGACGACCTTGACGGGGATCATCACTGAGCTTCACACGTCTACGTTGAAATTCAGCAAACCAGCGATAAATTGTGGTTTTGGATGGGGCTTCATCACCAAATGCAGAAATCATCCGGTCAACACACTGTTTTTGTGATAAACCATTTCGAAAGTCATAATAAATCATCGCTCTTGAATTTTCCATTTTCTCAACGACTAAACAAGTTTGACAAAACCTTGTGACAAGACCGAGATTCTTTTTTTAAATAATTAAATGGTATTCGATTTTTAAAACCAAGGAGTTTTCAATTTAAAACATTTAAATATGACAGGAACAGTGGAAATATTCCATTCCCGATACTTTTAGTGCAGCCTATGTATTGCACGGCCCGATAGTCTTTGACACGGTGCTTACAATTATCAGGTCGTGCATTATAGGGGCGACCATTATAGTGCTGTGTTTTATAGGTGTTGTGCATTATTGGCTCCCGAATGACGGAACGTGGTTCATACTGTCGCAGTAGCTTTATAGTACCTGAACTTTTTCATGGTCGCACAATTTGTTTGAGTTTGTAAGTTTAATAACTTTAGAGAGTGGATTAGGCATTGTAGTAAAATAATGCTGATGGGTACGTAATTTATATTTTTACTTATGATGTTCTGATAATAAATGTCTTTAGATAATACGTAACCCACGCTCAGATTCCGCTGAAAATAGCTAGTCCCTAAGAATTTATCTTCAAATGAGGTGATGTCCAATTGATGGTATCCAAATTCATATATTTTCCAGTGTTTCGTGAAAATAAGCAAGTTAAAAATCGATATATTAAATTACTAGCTGCGCCCCGCTGTTTCACCCGCGAAACTGCCGATCCCGTGAGTATTTCGGGATAAACAGTAGCCTATGTTACTGTCAATGAATTAATGTATCCTCATATGACGTTTCATCAAAATAGGTCCAGTAGTTTCGGAGCCTATTCGTTACAAACAAAAAAATCTTTCCTTTTTATTATTTTAGTGTATACGAATCAACCTTCAATTATCGGTAATTACACTGTTATTTAAATTTGGGATAATTTTAGAGTTTTATAAAGAACTAACTGCGCCCCGCGGTTTCACACGCGTAAGTTCCGATCCCGTGGGAATATTGGGATAAAAAGTGGCCTATATGTTAATCCAGGCCTCCAGCTATCTACATACCGAATTTCAATGCAATCGGTTAAGTGGTTTTAGCGTGAAGGAGTAACAAACATACACACACACACACGTACACACAAACTTTCACATTCATAATATTAGTAGGATTTAGTAGTTTAAAAATTGTGTTGAAGATGCGCGATTGAAAAATAATGTAACATTTTGATTTCTAACTTGGTTTTTTGAATTTGAATCAAGTCTTACCTTAGTTTCCGTAGTAGAAAACCTCTTGAATCCCTTCCTAGCTCCTTCCATATGGTATTTGGATCCGGCTTTAGAAGCCGCGCTCTGAGGAACTTCGATTTGATACCTCTTCTTGTCTGTGCCTACGTAATGCAACTGAAACATAATAGAATTCGGCGTGTAGTTCGTTTAGTTCCACAATGAACACTTCTCCAAATGACCACATCCCTCAATGACCATTCCCAAAAAGACAACTTCCCAAAATTGTTATAAAATTTTAAAGATATAATAATAACAAACACTTTACCGTTTGAATAACTTTAGTAGTAATTTACACGTTAATTTTATACTGTATTAAATACAAGCTGCACCCCGCGGTTTCACCCGCGTTAGTCCCGATCCCGTGAGAAGTATGTGTTAATCCAGTTCTCCAGCTATTTCATTGCTATCGAATTAGGATTTTTGAGTGAAGGAGTAACAAACAAACACACATACACTTTCACTTACATTATTATATTAGTAGGATATGATACACTACTTATTTTCTTTTAAATGTATGTAACTCACTCTACACTTGAAATATTTCTCCTGTTCCGTAAGATATTCCTTTAATTCGTCTTCTATGTCTCTAATGGTCTGCATTGTGGCGTCGTATTCTTGATCGACCCCTTCGCCAGGCAATATTCTACCTTCCTTCTCAGCTTCTTTTACGTTGAAAGCTTCCTGTTGATAATTAATATACATTCATACATATTTCATACTTTGTTTTATAATAAATATATTTGCATTCTATGATTTGTCAAATGCAATCTCATAGAAATATATGGGACTTAAAAATGGTGAAAAAAGACAATAGAATAGAATAGAATTTATTCGAACAAACACACGACATAGTCTAGATACAAATAAGAAACAGTAAGAAATAGTTACAAAAAAAAAGAAATCGATTTTAGAATTGTAATCTTCAAATCATCTTCATCTCATTCATCTTTAATGTAGCAATTTGACGCCATTTTTTTCTTTCTCGTGTCTATGGTAAATGCTCCCGATGCCGTGAGAATATCGGCATATCTGTTAATCCAGGTCTCCAGCTATTTAAATACCGAGTTTCATCGCCAGTCCAGTAGTTTTTGCGTGAGTAACAAACACACATAATCTTTAACATTTATAATATCTACTGATTTAGTCTAGTTTTCCTTACCTTAAAAAACTTTAAAGTATCCTTATAATTAGGGAACCTTCCCCTCGGCGGCAACTGCATGATTTTCTTTAACAATACCGCATCTTCTCCATCAAACAGCTGCACCAATTTCAGAGCCGCATCAAAACCGTTCAAGACAGATATAAAATCTAGTACTTTACGTTTCGTGTAGGTTTTTTCTTCGTAGAATATAGCGCGAGCGTCCGGGTGAGATTCTGAGCGTTTTAAGTTGCCGAGTGCGTGAACTCTGTAAATTGAGAAGATGGATTTAGTTTTAAATTATGTTCATAACTTTAAAAAACACTTTAGGGACAATGCCTCGGGAGGGTATGGCCGAGGGCTTCCTTTCTATAAGGCCTAGGTTGATTTTTAATTAATTTAATTTATACTCATTTTATTTTTTATTTGTACTTAATGACTTTAAAAAATCTCAAAACTTACTAAA
This sequence comes from Idaea straminata, assembly GCA_951213275.1. Classification (NCBI taxonomy): domain Eukaryota; kingdom Metazoa; phylum Arthropoda; class Insecta; order Lepidoptera; family Geometridae; genus Idaea; species Idaea straminata. Next base: position 6,005,208 of record OX577862.1, read on the forward strand.
ATATTTTTACTTTTTTCTGTTTTTAGTATATAGGGGTAACAGAAATACATCATCTGTGAAAATTTCAACTCTCTAGCTATCATGGTTCATAAGATACAGCCTGGTGACAGACAGACGGCCAGACGGACAGCGAAATCTTAGTAATAGGGTCACGTTTTACCCTTTGGGTAAAAAATAAAACCCTAAATATAAACATTTGTTTATATATTTTATTTTATTTTTTGTGTTCGTTTGTATTAATAATAATAATAAATAATAAATATTGCAGGACATTCTACACATCGCCATCTAGCCCCAAGCTAAGTAACTAGACTAGTGTTATGGGTGCCAGACAACGGATATACTACTTATATACTTTTCTTTTGTAAATATATACTTATAATACATAGAAACAACCAGACCACAGACAAATATGCAAAGCATAAATACTTGTCTGTGGCGGGAATCGAACCCGCAACCCTGTGTTTAACAGTAAGGCATGGTGACCATTGTGCCAACTGGGTCGTCAAGTATTGTATTAGTTATGTATGTACGATATCATTATTTAATTTATGTTTAGGTTTAATTAGTTTTTAAATTATTTTTTTATAGTTTTATAACGTTTAATACAAATAAATTTAATTAAATAAAAATTTAAATAATCTATAGTATAGTACATAAAGGAAATAAAACTTGAAGAAGGAATATAAACATTAAATTACTTCGATTTGATTGATAAATTGATATTTAGTGTTCCGGACCCAAAGGCTACAAACGGGACCCTATTACTAAGACTCCACTGTCTGTCTGTCACCAGGCTGTATCTCATGAACCGTGACAGCTAGACAATTGAAATGTTCACAGATGATGTATTTCTGTTGCCACTAAAACAACAAATTTTATTGGTAACTAGCTTTTGCCCGAGACTTTTTCCGCGTAGAATTAGTAGATTGGACCAAGTAATCACGTTGTCCCCCTTTTTCACCCTCGAAGGGGTAGAATTTCAGAAAATCCTTTCTTATCGGATGCCTACGTCATACAAAGAACACACTTAGTTTAGGCGGTGCGTTGATCCTTTACTTTGACTTTGAATCATACTAACTTTGCTAAAAGTCGTTCCAAGTCTGGCAAAGTGGTTAATATGTTCTTAGCGTTTTGACAGAGTTCTTGATTTTCGAACAAGGCTTTCACTGCTTCTTGCCGTTCCTTAATTACTTTGAGATTACAACTCGGAGCGCATACCCATTGGTATAGCAACCTGAAATTTAAATTAATTGATATTGAAAGCCTTTTTGTACCAGCCCGTATACATCTCTTTTGTTGGGTTCTTTTTGCGTGAGGATGGAGTAGGCTTGCTCAGCACTCATATTACCCTCTTAGCATAGTCGACCGTGTCCAGAGAAAAGAACTTGTCAGACAGAGCTAGCTAAGCCGGGGGTTTCATCACGATGTTTTCCTTCACCGTAAGAGCAATGTCAATTAGTGCACATACATTTTTCTTAAGAAAGTTCAATTGGTGCACGGTCGGGATTCTTACCCACGACCTTCGGACCAAGAAGCCAACACCGCTCGTCATTGTATTATATTATATTGACTCTTGTAAAAAGCTGGTGCTGGCATAGCAGTCAGGACACTGTGAATTTTGTAAGTTTTTCGAGGTACATATAATAATTATTTTTTATTATCTGATATTATAAACATAATATTGAAGAAACTTGGTATGAGGATACAATAAATCCTTGAGACAATCCTAGAGACGCCGGTGAAACCGCGGAGCACTGCTAGCTTTCACAATCTTTTTAAGTAAAAATAGAGCATAGCAAAATTAAATATAAGTAGAGCATAGCAAAATTAAATGTTTCTATGTTTAACATTTAACTTGCAATGTTTGTATGTTTCTTTAGATCAAATCTTGCTTTATTTAAAACCTCTTTATCTTATGAAGTTATTTTTTTAAAACTAAAAAATAGTCTTAAATACATACCTCTTCCCCATAGAAGTGGAACAAAAATTCAATCTATCATACAAACACCCATCATCGAGAACAATCCTTAAATTCTTTATCGTTATAGCGTCTAACACCATAGTATTGCCGCCTTCCCATCGATTATTCTGATTTTCAACCTTAGCCTCTTGTGATAAGGTCTTATTCAGCACATCGGGGGGCGAATAGGTATTGAATTGAGACATGCCTAGTATTTGTATGTCCAGGAGGCAGTCTGTAAGGTAAGATACGCAACCGCCGAGGGCTTTTATTGCTAAGTGGCTATGCGCAGCTGGAGTCAATCCTAACGCGTCGCCTGTGAACAAAAAGTTAATGTACAGTATGCGTCATATGTCAACTATCAGTTTGCTACAATAATCTTCTATAATATAAAAATGAATCGCAAAATGTGTTGGTAAGCGCATAACTCAACAACGCCTGGACCAATTTGGCCAATTCTTTTTTTGGTCTGTTTGTTATTATCAGGAGAAGGTTCTTATGAAATAAAAAAATAAGAAAGTTGCGCAGAAAATTATTACGCGGGTGAAACCGCGGGGCGGAGCTATATACTATTAATAAATGGACTTACGACATTCTTCTAATAGAAGTTACACACAAACATAAATACTTGTATTAAAAGTACTCAGTGTTATTATTATTTTCAACTTGTTAGCTATGTCTTTAGTTGGCAGATTGGTATAAGCCACCCGCTACACCAACCGACGTGGGATCAATTTACAGGTTACGTTGTTATAATGTTCAAATAGTGCTGCACAGGATTGTGAACGTTACAGTGGCGGTGGACTTTTGAGCGTCGATTTTACACTTAAAACTTTCTTAACTCACACTATTTGTTATCATAGCAGTTTGGCGCGGCAGCAAGAATTTCTTTAGTCCCTCCAGCCACTGTCCATCAACATTCATCCTTTCATCATCAACATTCAACTGTAATACTTCTCAGCTAACGTCATGAGTGTGTTCTGAGGCGGCTACATTGTAATGGTTTCCCTTTTCGAGGCATCATTTAAGAAGGTTTAACGCCTACGCGAACAAAGTCGTGGTTAAAAGCAAATCACCTTCATGTAGTAACTCCTTTAATCCCTCCGGCCATTTTCCATCAACATTGGTCCTATAATACTTCTCAGCTAACGTCTTGAGTGTCTTCTCAGGCGGCCACATTGTAATGGCTTCCCTTCTCGAGGCATCAGCTAAGAAGGTTCAAAGCCTATGCAGACGAAGTCGCGGTTAAAAACTAGTTACCTTCATGCAACAATTCCTTTAGTCCCTCCGGCCACTGTCCATTAACATTGGTCCTGTAATACTTCTCAGCTAACGTCTTGAGTGTCTTCTCAGGCGGCCACATTGTAATGGCTTCCCTTCTCGCGCTATGACAATGCGTGCTTACTAGTTTAGACGTGCGGTTTGTCGTCGTTCTACGGTCGTATATTACCTGTGAAAATTAAATAAATTATGCACGACTTTAAACACAGCTCCATGAAGCCACAAACTAAGCAACTAAGGCTTGGACGCCAATAACAGATAGTTTCCAGTTTTTTTTTATATGTATTATTTGTGTTTTGTTTTTATGGTACAATAAAGTTTTTATATATCTACTAGCTGCGCCCCGCGGTTTCACCCGCGTAAGTCCCGATCCCGTGGGAATTTCGGTTATTCGATTTTTTCTCACCTTTTAAACCTTCCCTAGACCTCCACGAATAATTCAAGACCAAGATAAGATAAATCCGTTCAGCCGTTCTCGAGTTTTAGCGAGACTAACGAACAGCAATTGATTTTTATATATATAGACTAGCTGCGCCCCGCGGTTTCACCCGCGTAAGTCCCGATGCCGTGGGAATATCGGTTATTCGATTTTTTCTCACCTTTTAAACCTTCCCTAGACCTCCACGAACATTTCAAGACTAAGATAAGATAAATCCGTTCAGCCGTTCTCGAGTTTTAGTGAGACTAACGAACAGCAATTGATTTTTATATATATAGATGTATAGAATAATAATAATATATGTACTTTTCTTTTGCAAATATTTACACATTTTCATACAGAAACACCTAGACCAGAACGAAATATCTGTTCATAAATATTTGTTTGAGGAATCGACCGCAACCGCTTCAAGCCAATTATTAATTACAAGCTGCGTACCGATCCCGTGGATATATCGGGATAAAAACCATATCATTATAATGATTCAAACAAATTCCTGCTAAAATAATAATAATAGAAGTAAACCAAACAATATCGCATAGTGGGCGGCCTCATTACTAAAAGCGACCTCTACCAGGCAACCTTTGGATGGCCTATGTTACTCCCAAGGATGTATTCTCATACCAAGTTCCATGAAAATAGGTGCAATTCAATAACTTACCAACGCTGGTGGGAAATGCGCCAAAGTAGTGAGCAATCTCGACGAATGTTTGTCATCTTGAAACTGTCCCAAGTGAAATATACCTATTGAAGTATCTACGAAGCAAACACCGTACGTGCTGCATCCACTTTGTTCCTGAAAATATTGGTGATTACTTCTACTTGTATACCTTGTACTTGTAACCAACAGCCCGCTCTGCAGAGCGTGTCTGTCAGTCGAAGAGACCATCGCTCACGCAATCCTGGAGTGCGAGAGCCTGGCTGCAAACAGGGACGACATGGCAACCCAACAACACTCCAAGAGGCGAGGATCCCAGGAGAATTATGTGCTTCTGGTCGGAGCTGGGTTGGCTGAAGTAACAGCCGAAGGTCACGCGCAATGGGCAGACTTATGCCTGAGTGCTGAAAATCGGAGACCCTAACCTGAACCTGAACCTGTACTTGTATACGGGCTGTTTTCCACAACCAGACATCTTTATTTGAGTCTTTTTTGATGGAGTAGGCTTTCAGAGCACCTAGACTACCCTCTCAGCGTAGTCGACCATGTTTAGGAAAAGAACTTGTAATTAGAGCCGACTAAGCCGTGGGTTTAATTGATTATAAGTATAGAGATACAGGTTCTCTCACACTTCATATTTTATGGAAACCTTACAGCTCGACTCGTGATTTTTTAAGAACTATTATTATTAAGAGCCTGTAGTATCCCACTGCAGAGCAAAGGCCTTCCTACTTCCGTTCCACTGATCGCGATCTTGTGCGACGGATTGCCAATCTTCTATCTTCTATACCTACATATAAAATTGTTTGTTCTGAATGACTGACTGACGGATCAACGCACAGCCTAAACCGCTGATCGTAGCGACCTGATACTTGGAGGGTGTGTTCTTTGTGTGACGTAGGCATCCGCTAAGAAAAGATTTTCCGAAATTCTACCCCTAAGGGAATGAAAAAGGGGGCACAATTTGTATGGGACAATGTGATTCCTTAGTCCAATCTATTTCTTTTGCATAAACATTCTTAACAGAATTGATGGAACACGTGTTTCGTATTTTATTAAAATTCATCCCGTAACTAGGTTTAAAGGAGTAGAAAGTTATTTTGGGGGTGATTTGCTTTGAAGTTGATATCAATACTTCTTAGTGCTTTTAATTTAAATTACATTTTATTTTGACACATGTTTTAAGAACAGAATCAAATTAGAACCATTTTCGACTTCTTCGCGGACGAAGTCGCGGGCAAAAGCTAGTATACATCATTGGTATACATATAAAATTCTTTGTCCTGAATGACTGACTGACGGATCAACGCACAGCCTAAACCGCTGATCGTAGACACCTGAAACTTGGAGGGTGTGTTCTTTGTGTGACGTAGGCATCCGATAAGAAAATACTTTCCGAAATTCTACCCCTAAGGGGGTGAAAAAGGGGGGCATAGTTTGTATGGGACAACGTTATTCCTTGGTCCCAATCTTCTTCAAGTTTTCGACTTCTACACGGACGAAGTTTCGGGCAGAAGCTAGTCTGTCATAAATTTGTCCATATCGTCTCGCTACCTTCGACGGGGTCTGACGGGTAATCTTTTTCCGTTGGTGGGGGGGGGGGGGTCTAAAAAGTTGATTTGGCCCAAAGTTCTTTCGGCATTCGGCAGATATGGCCGGCCCAATTCCACTTCAGTGCGGCAGCTTTTTGGGTGACAGGACAAGAACTGATAGGTGATTAAAAAAAACTAGTTCCTTAAGCCTCACTATATAGCATTACCACTTCATTGCCACTAGCTACTGGAAAGAAAAAACTGAAATACGTCTATGACCAGTACAAACCTATTCTAAGTGAGCATTCTAATAAATCTTTATAATCATTTTCCTGGCCCGCATTATCAAGCCAGGGATGATGGTGGAAAGCGTGGAGAGCGCGCCATTTATCAAGCGATTTGAAACTACTTTGAAAAAAAAAGCAGTCAGCAACATTTCGTTAGTCAAAAGATGCACCACCAATTTGCGTAAGTCAGTAAACTTATTTTTTTTAGTTTAGTAGGTTTATCCTTAATTTTAGTTAGCCACCAACCTCTTCAGCGATAGCCATCATGTAGGCTGCGCTGGCTTCACCCGGCCCTGGGTCTTGCAGCCCGCACACCTGCGTCCCGCGCACTGTTACTTGACATATCTCGCGCCGCACCACTTTGTCCCATTTCGTATTCTGTTTAGCTGCAAATTACGTCCAATATACTTTTCACCAATTATTTTTCAAATACCGATATAATATTATATGTGGTGCCTACAATGTATGTATTTTGAAGTTTTTACCCTAAACATAATATGTACGTTTATCGTAATCATATTGGCAAAGTCATTTTATCTCAACTGTCAAAGTCAAAAATGATTTTGTTGCGGGCGATTGTTTGCGATTTATTCCAAAATTTTGAAAATATTGTTTCAATGTGCAAGAATTTAATAAGCATTCGGATAATAACTAGACAATTTCCTTGAATTCTCGCTCGAGCATTAATTTTAAACGATATAAGACTTTATGAGATACTTTTTGGTTATAAAACATTTTTCTAACTTCCTAAAATGAATAGCAACTCGTATTTTTGTTCTGTTTGCGGTACTACTATAAAACGACCACAGAAACAAACTGTAGCTGCACAAACGACGAATGATATAGATAAAACTGTTTGTGAAAATGACCACATTTGTCAGTCTTGTTGTAGACTCGCTGTGCAGAGTTATAGACAATCCAAGGCCAGTGTCGCACTAGAAATGGAAGTGTTTGAAGATACTATACTGTCATTTAACGGTAAATGCTCAAACGATAAAGATAACCTGTGTTTAATGTGTAAAACATCTTTGTCTAAGAGACAAAGTTTAGTCATAATAAAACAGGACACTACAGAGCTTGATCAGCTTATCATCAATCTCATAAGTGAAGCTCTACCTCCACAAACAAAGGTAAGAACTAATAAACTGTTCATTGAAATACTAGCAGCACTCTGCAGTTTTACCCACGTAACTCCTGATCCCTGGGAATATTGGGATAAAAGTAGAGTATGTTACTCCCAACAAAAGGATCATCTGAATCAATTCAGTAGTTTCCAAACCTATTTAATGCAAACAAACAATCAAACCTTTTCTTTTTATAATATAACTAGCTGCGCCCCGCGTTTTCACCCGCGTAAGTCCCGATCCCGTGGGAATATCGGTTATTCGATTTTTTCTCGCCTTTTAAACCTTCCCTAGACCTCCACGAACATTTCAAGACTAAGATAAGATAAATCCGTTCAGCCGTTCTCGAGTTTTAGTGAGACTAACGAACAGCAATTCATTATTGAATTATAGAAGATTTATATTATACTAGCTGCGCCCCGCGGTTTCACCCGCGTTTGTCCCGATCCCGTGGGAATATCGATTATTCGATTTTTTCTCGCCTTTTAAACCTTCCCTAGACCTCCACGAACATTTCAAGACTAAGATAAGATAAATCCGTTCAGCCGTTCTCGAGTTTTAGTGAGACTAACGAACAGCAATTGATTTTTATATATATAGAAGATATATAGATTATATTATATTATTAGCATAATAGATTAGATGCACGGGAAAAATAACTTATGTAACTGTTTCTGTATTTCAGATTGGTAGCCAAGACAAAGTTTGTTCAAAGTGCTGGTTAAAAGTAAAAAGATCAGCTATGCATTTAAAGCAAATGAATAAATTAGAACCAAAAGGATTTGCAGAGGAAAACCAATTAGAAATCAAATCCGAAACAGGAAGTGATCAAGAACCAGAATTTGCGATGTCGGATATGGAAGATCACCATTCTGAAGATATTGAAGGTCACAAAGACTTGATTGAAAGTGAGTGTGAAGATTCAGATAATTCTGATTATTCATCAATTGATTATAGAGATACTCCAGATGATCCAGATTTCATAGTAGAATGTCATACTAATAACAGACTAATACCAAAGAAAGACGAACTAATACCCGAGAAAAACAGACCACAGCAAGTTATAAATGACCCAGAAGTCTCGGCAGAAATAGTGCTGCCAAATTACAAAAGATGCTCCATTAACAGTAGAACTTGCGTGTTTCAAAGTTGTAAAAACCAAGAACGTCATCGAATACCCACCAGAATCCGTGAAAAAATGTTAAGGGATTACAAGTTTTACATACCTAAAGGTATGAGAGTGTGTCTGCAACATCTTCACTCTAACAATTGGCATGATTTACCAACACTCACAAAAAAACAACACAAATTTCAAACAAAACAAATAGAGGACATGTTTAGCATGGTACAAATTAAAAAGAGTACAGATTTAGACTTCAATAATGTGTTAAACTTTGATGATTATTTTATCGAACATCTTTTAGGCATAAAAAGAGAAATCTTGGCTAGTATTTTAATGAATGAGCCTAAGATAAAAAATACGTGTAATGGTCTAAATGGATTGCTGGGTTTATTAATGAAGCATGAAAATGGTGGTCCTGATGTCAGAATTAAAAGTTTACTGAACACTTCCAGAACTACTTTGAAAAGAGGTATGGATGATGTTAAAAAAATTCTATCGAAATCCCCGGTGACAAAGGAATTAGGTATAGAACATTTATTGAAAGTAAAGTAGATTTCTCGGTGCCTATCCGGACGGTAATACAATTTATTTGTCTTTGTTTACCACATTATTAATTGTTGCTTTTAAATGGCCTACAGCGCATACCCCCAACACAGTTTTGAACGATGTGCAATTATGAAGTTCAGACCATAGTGGCTTGGAGAGTAAGCAGGTAGCAAAGGCAAGAACCGAATCTATTAATTTGGCAAAAAATAAATCGCCTATATTTTAGTACCAATCGATAATGTTGCTAATAGCCAAACAGTTTCAATAGTTCCAACACCTTCCTAAGACTACCGAAGATATAATGGAATATAATACTAAAAAGTTAAAAATAAAATAAAAAACTTACTTAAAAAAAAGGTTTTATTTAAATGCGCTAAAAAGAATAAAATAAAAACGTTTAAAAACAAGCTATTATTATGTTCTTGTTAATAAAATAAAAAGAACTAAAAATTTAAATTAAACTTGCTAAGAAAAACTAAAACTTTACATATTGCATTAAATCTCTGCGATTTTATCACATACAGATTTTTTTATAAATAAAAGCGTGTTACATTGTTATTGCAAAAGAAAAATAATGAAGGTGTAGCATCCCAATGTAACACGCCATTTTCTTGGCAAGTTCAAATTATTATTATTAAATTTTTAGTTCTTTTTATTTTATTAACAAGAACATAATAATAGCTTGTTTTTAAACGTTTATTATTATATTTTATTCTTTTTAGCGCATTTAAATAAAAGCTTTTTTTAAGTTTTTTATTTTATTGACTTTAAGCCACTAGGCTTAAGTTATAGTCGCCAGACAACGGTTATAATACTTTGTAAATACGTACAGAAACCTTACAGAAACACCCAGACCAGAAACAAAGCTTTGTGCATGAAATATTCCTAAATGATGTACTCCTTTTATAGTACATAGGTAATCTGACAGAGCTGAGCTTGAGGTTTTTACCCCCAACTATTTTGTATGGCTGATTGCTGACTTATGGGCGCAATTTTGCCAATGTCAAGTGAGTCCAGGAAAAATCTATTTTAGAATGTTGTCAAAGTCATTTTGCGTGCGGTGGCAGGCGCGGTTATTTATGTTTGCGAAAAAGCCTTTTTTACATTATAAGTCGGTGAGCGGTGCTGGCTTAGTGGTAGATACCCCGACTTTTATCTGAAGGTCGTGGGTTCGAATCCCAGCCGGCCGTGCACCAATGTATTTTTCTTAAAAAAAATTTATGTGCGCTAAGTGACATTGGTCTTACGGTGAAGGAAAACATCGTGATGAAACCCGCGGCTTAGTTGGCTCCAGAAGTATTGACAAGTTCTCTCCTCTGGACATGGTCGACTAAGCTGAGAGGGTAGTAGGTGCTGGGCAAGCCTACTCCATTCTCACGCAAAAAGGACCCAATTAAAAAGAGTCTGGTTGCGGAAAAAAAGCCCGTATGCATACATACATACATTATAAGTCTTGTATCACGGGGCTATGGAGCCCCGGACCTTTGGAAGGCGTGCGTGGAGCCGAAGCCAACACGTAGAGGCCCTTTACAATAACAAGTATAATAGCAAACAATGGGGTGGATTCTAAACCGGCGATTATCCCTGTCTACACTATAAAGTGCAACCAAGGACAACCTCCGGTTTGGATGAAACTATTGATAATCTACAGGACAAAACTACTTGAGCTATTGTGATGGGATGGTAGTGGACTAGATACTGGGGAACTATGGATACTATGGCACCTGCCGTAAGAATCTATACTAATATTATAAAGCTGAAGAGTTTGTTTGTTTGTTTGAACGCGCTAATCTCAGGAACTACTGGTTCGAATTGAAAAATTTTTTTTGTGTTGGATAGTCCACTTATCGAGGAAGGCTATAGGCTACTTTTTATCCCGATATTCCCACGGGATCGGGAGTTATGCGGGTGAAACCGCGGAGCGCTGCTAGTGTTCAATAAACACGTAAAAATGGCAGGCGGAGACTCGCCAACTCTCAGACTGGGCCACCCTAATTAGCCGAGTAAATTACAGCAAGGGGGCAACAGGAACGTGAGTGGCCGACGGATGGAGAGGCCTCACTGGATTTTAAGTCATCGTTGGTAGTCCGAGCGAGCGGGCCAACTCATCACTGACGTTCAGCATCCATCCTTCGAGCATTTCTGCTATAGTGGCTCCACTCTGGACGGCCGGTGAAGGCAAGCCAGAGGCGGGGGACCGCTTCTTCGTCAGGTTTCACTCCGACCAACCAACTAAGGCAAGCCGGAGGTGAGGTGACTTGCGGTGACTTCCCCCTGGAGAACTAGGGACCGCGGGGTCGTTACTCCCCGTCACCTCGCCTCAAGGTGCCCTGCGGGCTTATTATTATTATTACAATATTGCTTCTCGATTTCCTAGATATCCAACGGGGAGACCCTTTACCTACTAACTCTGAAACCTACCAAACCACAACAATTAAATTAATATTATTTCAATCACTTCAACATGGAAAGTAATTTGTGTTGTGTTTGTGGAGTTCACCTAAAGCAAAACCAGAGGCACATTGTACTTGAACAAAGTACACACATTATTTCATTGATCTGTGAATGGATTGGGCCGCAAATTGTAAGTCTCACTTTAAATTCATTACAGACCTATGCCATTAAAATGAAGCACAATTTGAAAATTTTAACATAAACTTAATTGTTTTTAGCTGTCTGAAAATGACTACATTTGTCAGATTGGTTACAAAAATATTGTGCAAACTTTTGAAGATGCCATGGTGGATAAAACAAAGGAAACTAATATTGGGCTTGATTTGGAAGTCTTTGAAGATACAGAACAGTCTTCCAACAGCAAATGCTCAAAAACAGCAGACAGAAGTGTATGTTTAATGTGTGACACCCTTTTGTCCACTAGACGAAGTTTGCTTTTAATAAAAAATGACCCAACAGAATTGGATCGACTAACGTTAAACCTGTAACAGTGAAGTTTTAGTAATAGAGTCCCATTTTTACCTTTTGGGTATACCAATGTTTCGTACATCTATGGATAGGTACTATAAAATACTAATTTCGTGCTCTTTTTGCAGAGTGGTAGTGAAGATAATGTATGTTCAAAGTGTTGGTTTAAAGTAAGAAAATCTGCTATAAATCAACAACAAACGATTAAATTGAAACCAAATGGAAGCATAGATGAGAGAGAGAAAGTGAAAGCGGGACGGGGGAAAGTGGAAATACTATCTGAGTCCGACAGTGATCAAGAAGATACTGAAAATTTAATTCAAAATGAAGAAGTAGTAGAGCAGCATTCAGAATTGATTAAAAATGAGCCTGAAGACGTAGATGATGACTCTAATATTCATGAAATAAGTGATGATTCAGATTTCACAATGAAACCTGAAAATGATAAACACAATGGCTATGAATATCTAAGTAATCTAGACCCACATATAAATGAATTAGAAGATGACCCAGAAGATCCAGATTTCATAGTGACAGCCCCTAAAAAAATTAAATATCAGAAAAAATTAGCTATAGCTAAACAGAAGAAAAATATGGATAGCACAGAAATTAATGTATTAATATCTGATGATATTTTTCAACCGGGTTATAAAAGGGGTCCTAGCACCAATTCTAAATGGTTATTTCCAAAATGTAAAAATACAACAAAAATAAGAAAAGTTTCCAATGAAATATGTGCTAAAATAATAAAAGACTACAAGTTTTATATTCCTTCATCATGCAGATTGTGTAATAAACACTTTTTGTCTAATACTTTGAACAATTTACATGAAACTTTTAGGCAAAATAATTTAAAATTTAATGCTGAGCATATCGAAGACATGTTTAGCATGGTACAAGAAAAAAAGTGTATAGAAAAAAAAAGGGTACTTCAGTGATATTTTTAATTTAGATGATAGAATAATTAAATATCTTCTCGGTACAACAAGAGATATCTTAACTACTATTTTAACAAGGGAGCCTCAGATACTAACAAGAACTAGTTGTTTAAAAGGATTATTAGCTTTATTTATAAGGCATGAAAATGGTAGTTCTTATTTAAGAATGTCTGATTTCCTAAAAATATCTAGTAGGGGTTTGTGTTTTGCTAGTAAAACAGTACAAGAAATTCTATCAAAATCTCCAGTCACAAAAGAGTTAGGTCTCGAACACATACTTAGATTAAGTAGAATTTTGAAATAGTTTTTTTTGTATATTTCTAGCATGAAGTATAAAATCAACTGTGTAGCTATCACGGTTCATGAGATACAGCCTGGTGACAGACAGTGAAATCTTACTAACAGGCAGTTATGTCATTACATCTTACTGCTAATAAGGTCCTGTTTATACCTTTTGGGTACAGAACTCTAAAAATTTAAGTTCGATGAGGTTCTTTAACTGTCAGAAGTAAATAACATTGATTCAATATAAATTACATAATAAAACATAATGAAAATATTTGAGATGTCAACAGTTAAAGTTACATTTTGGAGTAAATTGTTTTTTCCATTGTTTATCGAAGAAAAATTAGGATTGAATAGTTTGATATTATTTTGTATGACTAAAAATGAATAGCGATGCAGAATAGGTGCTGAATATTTATTTAGTAAGCCTATGTATCTGTGTACTCGTGTACAGGTGTATTATCAAAATAAAGCAGGTAACCACAAATTGAGTTTGTACTTACTGATTTTGCATCTCTCTTGCATCATATCTGGTGTCTCTGTTTGTTCCACTCGTGCGACTTTGTACCCCTTTGATACTAGGGTTGATGCCATTCTACCATATGCACTTTCAGGAAAACCAGAATGTGCAAATTCACCCTAAGGCAAAATTTTACTAATATTATAATAATTTCCCATATCCTATGGCTATTGAGCCTCGGACTGTTGGAAAGAGTGTGTGGAGCCGAAGTCAAGACATATATAGATAGAAGCCCTTTACAATAATAAGTTTAATAGTAAAGTATGATGTGGATATCAAACCAGTGATGTGTGGATTATCCCTGGCTGCACTATAAAATGCAGCCAAGGACAACCTCTGGTTTAGAAAGTCCTATTGATAAACTACAGGAGAAAACTACTGGGGCTATTGTGATGGGCTATTATAGCAATGATTATTGTGGAAGTTGTGAGAGAAAGAGTCTTAGGTGACAGCTCATTAAAATATTTCATTCTCGGATTAATTGTCGTCCTTTTAGGTCAGGCGAGGTGTCAAATCGTCGGTAAAATATTTACTCTTTGAATGAAACGTCACCCATTTAAACAGTAAGGTGTTAAATCATCTTGTGTGTCTTCATGTCATAGCTAGGTAGTAAACGGATTGTTAATAGTAGCCCAAAGAAGTACCTACACATACGAACAAACTGAATGAAATTTCACGCTTTTCGTATTTCGTTTTCGTTACCTTCATGTAAGAAAATCCAAGTTCATTTACTCCAACTGCAGCATCCATGTGGTAGAGTTCATAGAACTTTCCCACTTTGAAGAACAAAACACAGTCAAAGTGAGAAGACTTGATTTCCCACCATTGGCGATGAGCCTACAAAAATAAAACAGTATTTTCATTACATTATAAACTAAGAACATAACTGTTTAAAATCATTTCATATCTGATTATGGCTAGAAGGCTTGACGGCAGAAAAATGAGAAACAAAAAACAGCATAAACTGCTCTTCTATATTGTGAATGAAAGACTAAATTAATTTCGGACTGGTCTTCATTGAATCTTAGATGGCTGTGGAACCGATTTTGATGCAGCTTTTTAACTGAACATTTTTTTGTGTTCATAAGTAAATATGTATATAACTCACTGGTGTTTGTGAATTAAAAAAGTCTGGCGGGACATATAAAGTTGAAGGATTATAGTCAGGATGATCTGGCCTTCGTTTCTGCTTGTCTCTTATCTTCTCAGGCTTGAGCCAATCAAGCTTGCAATGTATCCAGTTGCCCTCTTCTGCTGTGAGTGTACTCTCTTCTTGAGGGGTATCCTTTTTATAGTTTATGGTTGACTTACTGAAAAAAAACATAGTCAAATTAGATAAATTTATTTGAAACAGAACACAACATACACAAAGTAAAATAATAGCTAGAAAGTATAAGTTGCACAAATGGGCGGCCTTATCGCTGAAAACAAATTCTTCCAGACAACCTTTGGATCGAAAAGAACTGATTCAGCTTTAATGGTAAGTTGTTTTTTCAAGCATGGGAAAAGTACCGAATGGTTTAGATGTTCTGTAGCTACAAGACTACTTTTTATCCTGTAGTTTTCATGTAATTAGGACTTTATATTTACCTGTTGGTTGCCAGTTTTGGTTTAGATTTTGGCGACTGATTGCTTTCATATTTAAAGCTATCTTGCAACTTCTTTTCTATGGATACTTTCTCCTTTGTCTCTATTTTATTATCTACTGAAATTAGAATAATATAAACAATAAGACACTTGAACTTGACTAGTATTGTTAGTAATTTTGTTTAAACAGCTGAATGCTATTTATGATATTTGATGACAATGGACAAGCCATTATATTATCCTGGTATTTAGGACAATCTAGTGCCTGAGATACTTATTATATGGATTAGGCTAGCCCAGCACCCAAAACAAACTCTCAAAGACTCATCAAAAATTCTAGTCAACATGGATACATTGTAATTTATTAAAAATCCACATAATCATGTCAAAAGTAAAAGTGTTACCTACTGCTTTATCAAGACATTATTAAGCCACTATTTATTTCAATATTCCAATAGGATTGGCCACTGCTACTGTAATATAAAACATTTCAGAGCCTATTCGTCACAAACAAACAGTAAAATATTTCCTCTAATATTAGTGTAAACTAGCAGCGCTCCCAATTTCACCTATGTAACTCACGATCCTTTGGGAATATTGGGATAAAAAGTAGCCTATATTATTCCTAATGAATCAATGTATCCTCATATCAAGTTTTATCAAAATCGGCCCAGTAGCTTCGGAGCCTCTTCGTTACAAACCAACAAAAATATCTTTTCTCTTTATAATACTAGTGTTGGTGTAAGTAAATATCTAGTTTTGAACAACATAGAAATAAAGCATTTATTGAGTACACAGGAAGGAAGAAATGAACATGGTAATGAAAATTAATTATATTATAAACAAAAAAGTGACATAAAAAAATAACATAAATGAGGAAGTTGTGTGCTGACCCAAATGGGTCAACCTCAGCTCAAAACTGCAGCCAAGCCTTAGCTGCAGCGTTAGTCTTCCGGCCAGACCCATCTAACTAGAGTTAATATAGCTAATATACCCTCCGCCAATGACACTCTACAAAAACAATAAATAAATAAAAAACATACCTTTATTCTCAGTATCTGAATCATCAGAGTCCAGGGGGTTGAGGCGTATCCTCTTTCTCTTTTTAATTGGAGCGACAGGTGATTCGTCGTCATTGCTCTCGCTTTCTGAAGAAGGACTTGGTTGTCTTTCACGCTTTTTATCTGAGAAAGTCAAATAAGTTAATTTGGTTGTAATGTACAGGGGGAGTCAAGTGTTGAGGACATTATTAGGCTACATTTTAATGTGGGTGAGACCTGCAGTTTGGTTTTTATCGCTTACTTTCATTTCTATCTTCTTTTGCGGCATTTGGATCCAATATTGGGCTGTCTGTATCGGCATTGTTCTTTATTTTTTTGTTAGCCGGTGGCGTCTTCGAGAAATAGTTGAACAACGTATTCGCCGAACCTGTGCTGCTGCGTTTAGACATTTTAATAATAATTAATTAGGATTCTGTTTAGAAAAACTAATTTGAGAAAAGTGATCAAGTCCCACTGAGCGAGCGATTTTGTTCAGGATTCGGCGCACTTTTTAACAATTTTTAAAGCTGTCAAATAAAACGTCATTTTGATAGTGAAAAGGCAGGCGGCTTTCAACTTTTTTTTTTCTATTAATTATGGCTTCGCACGGCTTGTGCATTTAGCCAGTGTCAAGTTATATTTTGCATTAAATCGGGCCTAAAGTGTTTCAAAAAAGTCAAAGTCATCATAGTCCGTCAAGTCAGGGGCGGTGTAGTACAGCGGTGGCAAGTTTACCATAACCTTAATAGGAGATTTGGAGGCAACGAGAAAACTTCATGTTTGACACTGATTTTTACTTTCACTTGTGCACTTACACAGAACTAAATTGAATAGCATTCCACCAGAATTATACAATTCAACTCGGATTACAACTAAGTTTCATGAAAATAAAACTGCAGCACGACATGTTGTTAACTCGTTCCCGCCAAAAAACTCCTTCTAGCTTTTGGTCCGTACAGCTTCGTTCGAATAAGAGAAGCAAAATACTCGACGCTGGCATGATGCGCAGCATAGAATATGCAGTCGCATTCGCCATTAGAAAAAAATAGTATTATCATTTAACTTCTATTTCTGTAGCACCGAAGAGCATTCTCATTTCGTTGACCGGCAGGTCTTTTGACCATTGTTGAACCGGTACTTGTTCAACTGGTATTTAATATGAATAGCAATGAAGCTGTATCTTGCATTAATTGCGGGACCAAAACACGCAAAATATCCTTTCCTATATTGGAACAGTGGCCTACAGTAATAGCCATATTCACTGAATGGTTATCTCCATACATTGTAAGTTTTATTATTGTGTTACTATTATTGTATTACAATCTTATGAGGAAAGGATACCGGCGCTCTCTCCATACAAACGTACTCGACTGTTTCCTCCCTGGATAATGACACTAGAGCAAATATATTTTTGCCTATAACTGCCATGACTATGCCCCTATGTCTTGTTTTTTTTTTCATTTTCTAATTATCATAGAAATTAAGATTAAAAAAACAAAAAAAAAACATAGGTGCATGATCATGGCAGTTATATGTTTACAACAAAAATATGTGTCATTATCCAGAGAGGAAACAGTCGAGTACATTTGTTTGGAGAGAGCGTTGGTACCCTTTCCTCTTAATAATGTTTATGAAACATTCATGAGATATTTACCACACCATTTTATATTTGATTAATTATTAATTTTTGTCTGTTTTATGAGCCGAAGCCAAAAGCGATCAAAATATGATGTAAACACCAAAGCAGCTATTATCCGGATAGAACATATTAGTTAATTAATTTAATAATTTTTTAACTTATTTGTTGTTACAGCTAAAAGAAAATGATGTTACCTGTAAATACTGTCTGAAGCATGCAAAAAATGGAATTAGACAACTTATAAATACAGGACAAATAACAGATGAAACGCAACCTTTACCTAATGGTCTGCTATCACAGATAGACAATAGGAAAGTGTGCGTGTTGTGTGCCAAGGCTTTGAACAAAGATAGACGTAAAACTTTGTTACAGCCAAATAGTTCAGAAAAAGACCAATTAACATTAAATTTAATTTGTCAAGAACTACTTGTTCCACATAAGAAGGTAATTATTAGTTTACTTTAAATTGGTTGGGGCCTTTATTATAGAAATAGATAAAAATAAACATTTACTATTAGATATGTAAGATACTAGGGTTAGTTTAGTTGAGTTTTAGGACTGTTTCCGTACTTAGCCTCATCATTTGGGCCATTGTGCGTGTGACAATATCCTACTTGTCCCTGCAACCATCCCAGGTTCTTCCGAGAAGGCTAGCAGCCTTTTCAGGTTGCTACAGGCCTTCCGAAGAGATGTCGGCAACTAGGGTTAATAATTCGGGTTAAGTATGCAATGTAATTTGGTACCAACAGATGTCACTAACGAAACTTAATTTGTTGGGGTTATTTGACACCAAAACCATTTATTTTTGTACTATTACAGATTGGTGCAGATTCTTTGGTATGTTACCCCTGTTGGACGAGAATGTGTCGGAAAGTAGATCGAATGCAATCTGATTCAAAAATTAATCAAGAAGAGGAGTGTATTGAACTACCAAGTTACAGACGCAGTCCAGACACCTCTAGTCATTGTGTATTTGAAAACTGTCCTAATCAAGACTTACACAGCATATCGGATGAGTTAAGAGCCACTTTAATAAAACATCACCAGTACTTAATTACCGCAAAAGCCAGAGTATGTCAGCAGCATCTACTGAGAAACAGCTGGGAAAAATTATTTGATGCAGAAAACAGCATATCGACTTTCAAATCAGACCACATCGAACATGTTTTGAGTTTTGTAGCTACATCTAAATGTACAGATGTTGATTTCAATAACATCCTTGATTATGATAACAATACAGTAGAATATTTTCTAGGTCTATCAAAAGAGTCTTTTTCAGTTATTTTAAAAATGTTGCCAGAATTGCAAGATGTCGAGAATGGTATGTTCGGTTTAATGGGTTTATTAATAAGACACTGGAATGGAGGGCCTAATTCGAAAGTGGCTAGGTTGTTGAAAATATGTCCTTTAATTTTAGAGACAGCTATGATGCATGTTATGGAAATATTAAGGTATTCTCCTGTGACTGTTAATATGGGGATTGATTATCTTTTAAAGACAAATAAGTAATATTGTATGTTAAGATATGTTATTAGACCAAAAGATAGAACAAGATGACTATTTTTTTATTTATCCTGTCGGACCGAAGTTATGGCTGTGCGAGACAACTTGTGGGCGTTGAGCCCTGCTGGTTGTGTGTGTAGTAATTCTTTACTAACAGTAAAATATATTGAAAACCGTAGCTAAAAGGTTAACAATCTGTTGATTATAATAAGGCACGAGACACGAAGTCCACAAGTGTGACGTATGGTTTACAAAAAAATATACTTAATATCGTTTATTACACATTTTGCAATGTTAGTCGTTTTACTACATAGACTTAAGACTGATCATTAGACGTTTCACACTATTATACCTTTTCCTACTTAAACGGGGCTGACCATTAAATAAAATATATCACTAGGGGGAAGGGGGGGGGGGGGGGGGATTATATTAATATTTCACGTGTATTTATCTTTTAAGCAAACGCGCGATACTTAATCGAAAAGCAGCGTTACTGAAAATGCCAAAATAATGTAAATAATTATCTCATATGATAACTAACAGAAATAAAAACATTCATAAATCCTTAATTATGTATTTTCATATAAAATTCTCACTTGTTTAATCTAGTGTTTGGTGTAAAAACGGCAGATAAAAATTATTGTACAGTAAGTTCATTTTACAAATAACAAATCTAAAATAATTTTTTGGAATGTTTTCTTCAGAAAACTACATAAAATCATAAATAAATAAAACATTTCTAAAAACTTAAACATTTTTTTATCAAGAAAGCACCAAAACTAATATAAATTTAAGGGTTTTTTAATATATTTTTTTTTAAATCCAGATATAGGTATGGCGGCAATTAAATTAATATCTTAAAAATTACTAACTAAAACTTATAATTGTCATAAAATTCAAAGAATATATATTGAAATGAAATAACCTACCTAACTAAATCTCACTAAATGTTTATAAAATAGTGTACTCTGTGATATATTGCATAAATAAAAATAGTGTGTATTAGTTTTACAATACAAATAATCTTAAAATTATATGGTAGCCTTAGCTAAAACTACCATTTTTTAAAAGTGGATCGAATATAGTTTTTCCTATTTATCTATATTAGATATATTATAGAATTTATTGTACTAAAAGTTAGAAAAATATTCATCAACAAATATCTGAAACTATAAGAGCATTCCTTTTAGGACGTAGGTAAGCATAAAACGGGGCTGATATAGTTTGTATTAACCAGTAGCGTAGGGGCGGATGGGCGGACCGCCCCGGGCGCCTTAAGTGGCCACCATTAGGGTGGCAGGGCGGGAAAATTGGGTAATACATATTTTGTGCGGTAAAGTCACTGGCGGTCAGTCAGAAAATTATCTGCACATATTGAATGTCCCTCCCGCCCCAACAGTTGTTGCAAATCACGAGTCGCCCCGCATCCATTTATGGTTTTGAAATAAATATTTTTTAGCTCAATTCTTTTATATCGTGACGATTTTGCTCACAAACACTAAAATTGTTTTTATGACGTCAAAATGGCGGCAAATTGCCAACATTATAATTTTATGACTCCGCCCCAAGCGAAAGTGCCCCACGCTACGCCATTGGTAGTAACTATTATGTATTGTTTGTAGGAAATCAATATAATTTTAAAAGAGACACTAACGCGGTTAATTATAACAATCTTATTGTGCCTATATTCGCAAACACTAAATGAATCTGAATGGCTTAGAATACTAAAGTCCACTAATCAAACATATATTCACATAATAATCTGCGGTTCCGGTACAGATATGCCAATCGATTTGTGTGGCAACACCTGGCCTCCGTTAACGTATATTTCATCTTTAACAATGACATCTTCGCCTAGTACTGTACAGTTTTCCATGCGGACCCAGCGGCCGACGACTGAGCGCCAGCCGACGATGCAGCTGTTCACCCATGCGTGTTCACGGACCACTGCGCCGCGGAGGATCGTGCTGCGTTTTATGCAGGCACCTGGAATAAGTTAGAATTTTGTAGGTAGGAGTTCGACTAGGCAAAGATGCATCGCACATTGATATCGGTGCGAACATGTCGAATCACAAAAAACAATCGCAACAAATCTAAGTTATATGAGGCATTAAAAGAAACAGTACATTAAATTATGTCTATATTTATGTATTTTGTGTTTATTTGTGTATTTTGCATAATATTGACTGACTGTAGAATCCTTGTTTAAATCTAAAAAAAGTAGATACGAAACAGTGGGGCGTGATCGAGACAGGCAATTTGACCAATTATTATTATGAGTACACCAATGATGGCCTCAGTTGGCGATGTAAAACCAAAATGTTTTGTTTTCATCCATTTATTGATGTGAACATCCAAGCATAATGTCCCTCTATTTCCATACTTACCCAGTTGGTACAATGGTCACCATGCCGAACTGCTAATCACAGGGGGTTCGATTCCCGCCCCGACAAGTATTTATGCTTAGATATTTGTCTATGGTCTGGTTGTTTCTATCTATTATAAGTATGTATTTACAAAAGTAATTACCATACAAATTGTACATTAATGTACTAGCGTCGATAGTAGATCTACTCGAGTCTTGAAACTGAGTATGAGTTTTGTATGAAAATTCTGAGTGAGGAAACTGAATTCTGTTGACAGCTAAGTATATCCGTTGGCTAGCACCCATAACATAAGTCTAGTTACTTAGCTTGGGGCTAGATGGCAATGTGTGAAATATCCTGCAATATTTATTTATTTGTTTTATATTGCGACATTGATGTGTGACATGTGATGCATCTTTGGCATAGCTATACCCTAGCGTTTTCACGAAATAATCCAATTACAATATTTATTATTTTAACTTACCATCTTCAATAACCACGCCAGGCCCTATAGTTACATTGGGTCCTATCCGGCACCCTTTACCAATAGTAGCGGTGGGGTCTACGAGAACATTCCCGACCACTCCTGGGCCATCGTACAGCTGGTCCGAGTTCTTATTACGTAAGCTCGTTAGGTATAAGCACATGCCTGAAATATATGAAGATGTTAGGCTTGCCTCTTAACTGTTAATAAAAACTTTTTAATAGATTTCTTGATGTTGTCATTACATTAACAACTGGCTTCTTGTTCGCCCACGTGACTTACAGGAAATGGCGGAGGCGGAGTCATAATTTGCCGCCCCTTTGACGTCATAAAATAATAATGTTGTCAATTTGCCGCCCTTTTGGCGTCATAAAATAATAATGTTGGTAATAAAAAACGTAACGATATAAAAGAATTGAGCGATTTAACACAACTGTATTGGGCAGGAGGGACATTCAATATTTGTAAGTGGGTAAGAGCTAATTTCTCGATAACTGTCTGACTGACCGCACAAATTATTTTTTCCCAAATTTGCCGCCCTCCTAATGTGGCGCCCGGCGCGGTCCGCCCCCCTATCGCTACGCTACTGCCTATAACATAATGTATCTACCAGTTAAGAAGTCCTTGGGTTGTCCGACATCCATCCAGAAACCTTGCAGTTCCATCGCATGGAGTTGTCCATCTTTAGCCATGAATGGAAACACTTCTTTCTCTATTGACATAGGTCGTAATTCTATCCTTTTTAACACTGAAGGGTTTAGTATGTACATTCCTGTAAAATATAACATATATGTAGAATACAAACTGCACCTTATGAACATAATCCTACATACAATTAATATTTTAAATGTAAAAGTTTGTGTTAGTTAGGTACTCAAAAATTACTGAAATAATAGCGATAAAACTTGTCTACTGCACTCTGGAAAGCTTGTTTAATATAATATTACCTTTACTGGTAATTTATTTTAGTTCTTGTAAGTTTACTAAGGGTTTTTTAGCCTGAAATAAATTATTTTTTTTACTCGCGTGTCTTGAATACATCCATTTATCTGGTGGGGTCTTTGAGTCACGAGTGTAAAGGTATTTTATAGAAAAGCGTGATACATCTTAGACCGCATCGGTACTTACCATCGTGTGAGATAATGGTCAAACGCTGACATATTTAAACTTATCTACACTAATATAATAAAGAGGAAAGATTTTTTTGTTTGTTTAAAACAAATAGGCTCCGAAACTACTGGACCGATAATGATGAAACTTGGTTTAAGGATACATTGATTCATTGGGAGTAATATAGGCATAACATAACATATTTTTTATCCTGATATTCCCACGGGATCGGGAGTTACGCGCGTGAAACCGCGGAGCGCTGTTTATTATAAGTAAAAAATAACAACGATAGTTATGACGTTCATAGTTAATACCTGCGTTAATTTTATTTGATATAAATTCCTGTGGTTTCTCAATAAAGCTTTCAATTTCACCATCTTCCTTGTAAACAACCACACCATACTTAGACGGTTCTTCTACTTTGGTCACTACTATTGTACCTTCCTGAAACATATTGTAATTTAAAGTTAATGATCTACTATTCAATTATATTTCAATCTAAACTAATATTATAAAGTGGCAGGTAACAATTTAGCCATGTAGTAAAATGTTACCTAACATATGCCTAACAAGGGGTATTTTTCCTGTTTTAACCCGACTACGGCAAAGCCAAAAGGGAAGGTTATGTTTTTAAGCTATTGCATAGCATTGAGCGCGGCGACCGAACCAAGAAATTCCGTAACGAAAATAAAACCTAACACCCCCCATTCCGCCTACCATGTAGCTCGGCCGAGCGTTCGCGTAACGTGTATTTATATGGTACGACTGTACGAAGATCGCACGATGCAATAGCTTTACTGCGGCAGTCCTCGAGTGCCACACGTTTTTTATAGTTTGACCCTAGATGACGTTGTGTACAATCTTCGTACAATGTAATAAAATATTAAATAATTAACTCATAAACTATTAAATTAATCATGTAATTTAAACTTCAACTATAGTAATGGCATCTCTACAGGCTAATAATAATTATATTTTATAGTTTTACCAAAAACAAAGGAGACAATTTGGTGCATAGACCAATAAACTAACTGTCAAGATCCAATTTAAACTAAATAAACTTAAAATTATGCACTGAGTTATGTTTCTTAGTAAAAAAAATAATTTGATTTTAATCTTGTCTTGTTATCAAGATAAAAATATTCTATAGGGTTAAAATTAATAATCAAAATATGTTTAGGTTTATCATAATAAACAATCCTACCTAGTTTTGATTGTATTGAACAACTAGTTATTGCTAAGTATGCTCGTTTTAATTAAACAGTGTGTAAGTACAAGTTGTTATCATTGTACTGATAGTAGAATACCAACAAGTGTATGTCATATTAACTCTATGACATAATGTCACCAGGAACTTGATATTGTTAAGATTTTCAGAAGTTATTTTACAAATTTTAAGGTCTTCTTCTCGTATAGTGGTGTGGCTCACCTATTGTTAGAGTTTTCAGATCGCCTTAAGTTGACCTAACGACTGCTACTAGAGGTAGCAACCGGGACCAAACGGCTTAACCTGCCTTCCGAAGCACGGAGGGGCTCACGAAAATACATTTTTGCCACACTCTTAATTGGCCACCCATGATGTAAAAACTGCGCCAGGCGTCACTTAACCTGCACGACCGTAAACGATCAGCGAGCGTTGCTTAGCTGTGAGCCTCCTCAATGGATAATAAGTATGTATGTACAAAAGAATAGTATTTTAGAATTATTTCCATTATCTAGTTACGATAACACAACTAGTTAGAGTTAGGTGGCCATATTTATTTTATTATTTAATTAAAACAAATTTTTTTTACCTTTCCATGACTCCTATGGAATTTGGCAAGTTCTTTGAAAGGAAAGTCACAGATAACATCAGAATTCAGTACGAAGAAAGGTTCAGAACTTGTGCTCAGTAGTGCTTTAGCCAGTGCTAGTGGACCCGCAGTTCCAAGTGGCTCGCTCTCATGTGAGAAAGTAAGTGATACACCCAATTTGGATACTTCTTCTGTCAGCTCATTTTCCATTTCCTCTGCTCTGTATGAAACAGCTAGGATAACCTGAAGACGAAAATGTGATAAGTATCAATAATTCTATTATTATATCAGAAACTCATTTGTATATTTGTTTGCTTGTTCCCTCTTCAAATGACTGGCCCGATTTGGATGAAAATTGGCATAATGGTAGTTTACAGGAAGGGGACATAGGATTTTTAATTCCGAAATTCTCGCGGAATCGAGACTTACGCGGGACGCAGCTAGTCTATATTAATATTATAAAGAGAAAACATTCGATTGTTTGAATTGAATAGGCTCCGAAACTACTGAACCGATTATGAAATTTGGTATGAGGTTACATTTATTCATTGGGAGTGTCATAGGCTATTTTTTATCCTGATATTCCCTCGGTATCAGGAGTTACGCGGGTGAACCGCGGGACGCAGGTGTATGTAAAATATAAATACAGAAGTTTTTGTATGTAATAAGTATGGTACGTATGTTGTATAGATGTTTACACAGTACGTGATATAGTATGATAAGTGTAAGTATCTGCTTTACCTGGGTGACTCCTGCCTCCACCAAAGCTTCGATTTGGTGCATCAGAATTGGTTTGTTTGCAAACTCAACAAGAGGCTTCGGCCTGCTCAAAGTTAGGGGCCGTAGACGAGTCCCATATCCTCCCACCAGGATCAAAGCCCTTATTTCACCTAGTTTCTTATCAGTGCCGCACATTTTGTGAATTATTTCAAGGCAACAGGACAAAATCAATTTATTATGATTATACTCAAAGTACTGCAACTATCTAAGTGAAACTGCACCACCTGTTGAAATAAATGTGTATGGTACTGTATACACTAAATCCAGATCAGAATTGTAATTTATTTTTATGAAAATCCACAAAATTTTAAAATTGAAACACGTCACAACAAAAAGAAAAACTCCACAGATAATGTAGTAATGACTGAACAAACAAAATCAATTATTTGAATGAATGATGTGACAAACATCGAAGGACAAACATTTTAATTACTCTGTGGTTACTTTTGCTAAAAATCGACTATAAACAAAATCGAGAGTTTTGGCGGGAACGAGTTAACAACATGTCGTGCTGCAGTTTTATTTTCATGAAACTTAGATGTAACCCGAGTTGAATTGTATAATTCTGGTGGAATGTTATTCAATTTAGTTCTGTGAAAGTGCACAAGTGTAGTGAAAGTAAAAATCAGTGTCAAACATGCAGTTTTCTCGTTGCCTCCAAATCTCCTATTAAGGTTATGGTAAACTTGCCACCGCTTTACTATAGCCCCTGACTTGACGGACTATGACGACTTTGACTGTATTGAAACACTTTAGGCCCGATTTATGAAAAATCCGGTCATAATTTGATGCAAAATATAACTTGACACTGGCTAAATGCACACGTGCGAAGCCATAATAAAAGAAAAAAAAAAAAAACAAAATCGATTTTGAGTTTTGGCGGGAACGAGTTAACAACATGTCGTGTGGAGTTTTGGCGGGAACGAGTTAACAACATGTCGTGCTGCAGTTTTATGTTCATGAAACTTAGATGTAACCCGAGTTGAATTGTATAATTCTGGTGGAATGTTATTCAATTTAGTTCTGTGAAAGTGCACAAGTGTAGTGAAAGTAAAAATCAGTGTCAAACATGAAGTTTTCTCGTTGCCTCCAAATCTCCTATTAAGGTTATGGTAAACTTGCCACCGCTTTACTATAGCCCCTGACTTGACGGACTATGACGACTTTGACTGTATTGAAACACTTTGGGCCCGATTTATGAAAAATCGGGTCATAATTTGATGCAAAATATAACTTGACACTGGCTAAATGCACACGTGCGAAGCCATAATAAAAAGAAAAAAAAACATGTCGTGCTGCAGTTTTATTTTCATGAAACTTAGATGTAACACGAGTTGAATTGTATAATTCTGGTGGAATGTTATTCAATTTAGTTCTGTGAAAGTGCACAAGTGTAGTGAAAGTAAAAATCAGTGTCAAACATGCAGTTTTCACGTTGCCTCCAAATCTCCTATTAAGGTTATGGTAAACTTGCCACCGCTTTACTATAACCCCTGACTTGACGGACTATGACGACTTTGACTGTATTGAAACACTTTAGGCCCGATTTATGAAAAATCGGGTCATAATTTGATGCAAAATATAACTTGACACTGGCTAAATGCACACGTGCGAAGCCATAATAAAAGAAAAAAAAAACAAAATCGATTCAACATTTAATTTTTATAAGGTTGGTAGCAATGATTATTGACTTTTTAATGTCCCTTTCCTACCTGTCAGTCAGTTACGTACTGTGGTTACGTAATGGCTGGCACGGTAGGCTGTCAGTGTCACTAAATTATTTTCATCTTTCCCATCCCCAAAATCTAATTTTAAAGTTATAATGGCTAATCCTATTCGGATTTTATGTCGTGTTAAAGGTAAGATTTCATTATTATTTGCTAATTTCTACCGTATAAAATTCACACTATACTTCATACTCAAGTTCATGGTTCGTGCATGTTACCTAGGCTAGCCTTGTTTTTTGACGCTCATTTCTTTTGAGACAAGAGTTTCTTGTGGTCATAATACCTACGTAAATAACTTAGCTATATCTGAGAAAATATCCAAGGTAAATAGCAGATTAGTTACGCAGCATCAATGTCATAACGAGCCCATCGTAAAGATCGTAACCGACCAAGACCTTCAACCTAAAAATACACTTTATATCATTTCTCTTTGGCATTAAACGTTTAAAAAGAACTAATTACATTACTTATTAAAGTCTAGGCCATCATTATAATTCTGCTGAAATAATTATAATTCATAGTTGCCTATGATTACTGCAAAATCAATAGATATGACCTTTGATACTGCAATGTATAAAGCATTCAGTATGCAACATTCAATGACCTGTCTGCTAGTTACGATTCGTCAATTTACCTACTCATTACCCATATCATAGTATTTACTCTAAATACTTTAAGTTTTATTACTTTGATAAGTCTACACTAAGCATTTAGTTATCTGACTAATTTGATTCTTATGTAAATTCATATTCCAAAATGTATTTTTTTTTACTATTAAACTTTGTTACTTTTAAAATGTAATTTAGGTAGCTACTTGTACTTATTCGTTTGACTTAGATACATTCATAAATTAAACATGGTTAATTATTATTCATTTACTTTAATGTCATTTTAATGACTGATATTACCCACATAAGTGTTAAGCTAGTACACTGACTCTACATTTATTTATTTTATTCAGACACTGTACATCTAAAATTACAAAACATAAAAAAAATGAAACATAATTACTTAACTCTACTTCGATAAAATGCTTTGTTATAAACACAACAAAAACATACTTACTATAAAATTAGTAGAGTAATAACCTTACTCTTACTTACTTAAACACAACAGAAACATATTAGTTCAAATCACAGGGGTTTCATAGTATTGTGAACCATTTCATTGTTGCAGTAAATTATAGTATGTATATTTTATTCATTTATTTTACAAAATCCAATAACGGTCTTGGAACAAATACAAATCCAATTGTCTGTGTAATATATACTATTTTTATCCATATAAATAAATAATTATTGCAATACATTTAAACACACCGCTGACTAGCCCCAAGCTTAGCAACTGAACTTGTGCCATGGTGGGGATAGATTACTTACATATTTTTTCTTAATTTCAAATCCATTATGTGCTTTTTTTAATCCTTTGTAACTAAATATATTCACTATTTTTTTTAACCAGACGGTCTCCGGCTGACAAACGTCCGATTCCAATCAGGCACTCCATATGCAGAAACTCGCAAGAACTTAGGTTTGACGAACGACACCAAAGTAATTGTGCAAGGTTTTACTGGAAAGCAGGGCACTTTCCACAGCCAGCAAGCACTCGACTATGGCACCAAGATCGTTGGTGGTGTATCACCAAAGAAAGCTGGCCAGCAACACCTTGGGATGCCAGTGTTTGCGACAGTGAAGGAAGCCAAGCAAGCGACAAATGCAGATGCTAGTGTGATATATGTCCCGCCTCCAGCTGCGGCAAAAGCTATCTTAGAAGCTATCGAAGCTGAAATGTCACTGATTGTGTGCATCACAGAAGGTCTTCCACAGCATGTAAGTATATTTATTGACCTACTAATAAGTTCTATTCTTTAAATCTTAATGAATACAAATTGACTATGCTTTTTTTTCTATTTGTAAAAATCATAATCAACACAGTCAGTACTAATAATAATGCATATTATTTTATCTGGAGTTCATTAACATAGATAAATTGTGGTAGTATAAATAGACATGGTTATTGAACCAAGGCTAAGACATAATTATTGTTATAGCATCAAGAATTGTTTTTGTATGAAAATCGCCAGATTTCACAATGATTCAGGGCTAAACTGATAACTTTTGTAGCTTAGTTAAAGTATAATACGCGCAAACTAAGTTGTCCACCCGAAAGTTGCAGCACAGTTATTGCAGCATCTTCACACTGTGATGTTATTAAAGTGTTGTGTGTTTGTCTTCAGGACATGGTCAGAGTAAAACACGCTCTGCTAAGGCAGAACAAATCACGTCTCGTGGGGCCGAACTGCCCAGGGATCATAGCACCCGAGAAGTGCAAGATTGGCATCATGCCGGCCGCGGTACACAAGAAGGGCTGCATTGGCGTCGTCTCCAGGTCGGGTACACTGACGTACGAGGCCTGCCATCAAACCACTGAGGTAATACAATAGAAGTATTTTTTTAAAGTCTCCTCCACACCCTTCTGGGCTAGACTACGCTTAGGTGTTCTTCATCAAAGCTTATTACTATACCTCGGTCTAGATTATCACACCATCTTTTCCGGGTCTGCTTCGATTCTTAACTAAGGTTTTGACCAAAGCCTTCCTGTTAGGATGCATACTGAATTCCTCTCAACATTTTATGAGAGGAATTCAGTGGCAGTTTTGGGGCGCAAGGTATTTCGTACCTGGTTGTTTTTTTTCATATCTCTTTGGGGAAATGCTTAAATTTAAATTATTTACCATATTTTTACACCTTATTGTAGCCGCAGAAGTATCTGCAAGTACAGTGTTCTGTTCAATTACTGTTAATACACCCTTTTGTTTGCAGTAACTGTAGGTACTTACTAATATGACAGGTTCCAAAAAGCAGTGTCAATCCATGCTTTGTAGTTTTTTGCACAATGTATTTTATTATGGGATACTAAGTTGAAGCAAACGACTTGCCTCTAAGCTTTATGCAAGAGGAAAGTAATCTATTTAAGTCCTAGATTAATTGCTGTAAAATATCCCCTGTAGGTACCTATTCTCTCAGAACAAGGAAACATAGTTGATGATCTAACAAACCCACAGATGGCCGCAGTGTTCTTGATACTCTGAATTCCAAATGATTTTTCCATTTTTTATATTTATATGATTGACCTGTTACCTTAAAGAAAACACGCGGCTTATCTTAATAGTTCTTATTCTACGAATGACTAAGTCTAGGTGCTGAGCAACTCAAATATTGCATCTACCTACTAATATTATAAAGAGTAAATATTTAATTGTTTGTTTGAATTGAATAGCACTGACCTACTGGACCGAATTTGATGAAACTTGTAAAGGGAAAAATTGATTCATAGGGAGTATCATATGCCACTTTATTTCCATAGATTCCCACGGGATCAGGAGTTCGCGGGTGAAACCGCGGAGCGCTGCTAGTGTTTATATATAGTTAAGACTAGCAATTTAGTGCTTTGATTCTCAGCTGATTTTAAATTCCTTTACGTCACTTGCGTTTGGCTGTTATGTAAGCTCACGAGTTTGATCGTGTAAACGTGAACGTAAAGTGAATTGACACGTTCTATTAACGTGAGTATTTAACAATAAAAATAATTCACGATTATAACGACCTTGTTTGACAATGATCTAGAAAACTAGTAGTTAAATTGATATTACACTGATCTGCTATTATTTTCCACAACGCCACACGCACCTATAGATAAAGAGAAAAAGATGGAAACTTCCAAAACTCAGTTCTTTAATCGGGAGGTTGTTTTTGGCTGCATTTTATAGTGGCAGACAGGGATAATCGCCGGTTTGGTGTCCACAACATACTTCGACGGCCTCGACGTTCTGGCTTTGGCTCACGCCTTCCAAATTTCCGGGGCTCCATAGCCCTGTGATATGGGGCAACTAACAGACTGATATAAATTAAAAGGAAAATTGAATGTAACGAATAGGTTCCGAAACTTCTGGACTGATTTTAATGGAACTTGGTTTCAATTTCTTGGGAGTAACATAGGTAATTTCTTGGGAGTAACATAGGTAATTTCTTGGGAGTAACATAGGTAATTTCTTGGGAGTAACATAGGTAATTTCTTGGGAGTAACATAGGTAATTTCTTGGGAGTAACATAGGTAATTTTTTCCCCGATATTTTCACGGGACTGTGACTTACTATAATAAAACCGCGGGGCGCTGCTTCTCCAATATTAGTAACTGTCTGTTTGTCACGTTTTGCTATAAATATAAATGGGACCTTGGAGAAAGACGTAGACTATTTTTTATACGTATGCGGGTGAAACCGTGGAGCGCAATTATATTCGAGATTGCGAGTAGTTAATGGAAAATATTTCTAATAATTTTATTATGCAACAGGCTCAGAGTCTTTCTCGCGAAAGATAAAACATTAGATAAAATCAAAAGTACCTACCTACTTCTGTAATATTTTAACGAACTATTGTTTTATTTCTTATCAACTACAGTATTTCTAAATGTGGACTTATTTCAAGATTTTCGTAACCTATATTATTTAACTCTTGCTTAGTTGTGGGCGTGTGTGTGTGCAGTGGGCGGGGCATGAGGGTCATTATCATTTAGTCAAGTCATAATTATTTATTAAGTTTCAAAGATTATGTGCCTGTGGTGTCCCACTGCAGGGCAAAGGTCCTCGACTCAACTTCATAGTTCACGGTCTTGAGCGACTAATTCCCAATCTGTCTTGAATTTGTCTATATTGTCCAACATTTAGGCGAAGGGGTCTGCCGGGCAATCTTTTTCGTTAATGGGATTCCGAAAAGTTGTTTGATTTGGCCCTAAGTTCAAAATCGGTTCATTCGTTCGGGAGCTACGACAACACATACACATCAAACTTAAAACATTAATATTTGGCTTAAAAAAGGATTTAGTCATTGATACGAACACTCTTGGCGAGCAATCTCCTGGTGGGAGACTTCGGTTGCGGCTTGTTACCGGCATAAGTCGTATCGCCAAGCGGACTTGTCCGTGTTCCGATACGTAGGCCGGTGCAGCCACAAAAGGAGAACGGGTCGGAAAAGTTTTTGTTCTACTGCCGTCTTTCTACCTTCACTCGCGGCCCTCAAATTCCCCCGTTTATTTGTAGGTCTTTGAGTCACGAGCGTATAGGTATCTTCTAGGAAAGTGTGCTACATAGTAGACCGATCGCCACTTGTCATCGTGTGAGAAAGTGGTCAAGTGCTGACCTATTTAGTATAAAGAAGTTTGACGACCCAGTTGGCACAATGGTCACCATGCCGGACTGCCAAACACAGGGTTGCGGGTTCGATTCCCGCCTCAGACAAGTATTTATGTTACAAGAATTGTTACAGTTTTACAGTTAGACAAGTATTGAGTATTAATGCTTAGATATTTGTCTGTGGTCTGGTTGTTTCTATGTATTATAAGTATATATTTCTAAAAGAAAAGTATATAAGTAGTATATCCGTTGTCTAGCACCCATAACCCAAGTCTAGTTACTTAGCTTGGGCCTAGATGGCGATTTGTAGAATATCCTGCAATATTTAATATTTTAAAGTCTGTTACCCCACCTTAAAGTATCTCTTTTTACTGTATTCCAGGCTGGTCTAGGTCAAACGCTCTGCGTCGGTATCGGCGGCGACCCCTTCAACGGAACGGACTTCATCGACTGCCTCGAGGTGTTCCTCAAAGACCCAGAGACGAAGGGCATCATCCTCATCGGTGAGATCGGTGGTAACGCTGAGGAGCTCGCTTCGGAATACTTGATTCAACACAACACTGTTCGTATACATTTATTAAACTTTTTAGTGTGAAAAGTTCAAATATACTAATGTAAGATCGATAAGGTTACGTCCAAGGTGGCGAACATTGTGTTTGCGGATGGTGCTGCTACACTGCGGTTATTTAATGTAACCTAAAAATACGCCAACTAACATTTTGGCGCTAAGGACAACCCTACACTCATAATATTATCTTCAAGTATTATAAACTAGCTTTTGCCACGGACCAAGGAATTACCTTGTTCCATACAAACTTTGCCCCCCTTTTTTCCCCGAATTTCGGAAAATCCTTATCGGATGCCTACGTCACACAAAAAACACACCCTTCAAGTTTCAGGTTTCTACGATCAGCGGTTTAGGCTGCGCGTTGGTCCGTCAGTCAGTCATTCAGGACAAAGAATTTTATATGTATAGATAAGAAACAAAAGCTCCGATAGTGATAATGCATAATAAAAGTAATATCACAACCATATTACTGTTATTAAGATTTCTATTTAAATTTTTAAGCTAGCCCTTAGCGCCAAAGAACAATATTAATTCATCAACTGTGTCAATAGATGGCGCTGCTTGGAACTGTAGTACAAAATGTGGCCGCGACACAGTTGAACGTTAAATTTACATTTTTCGTAAGAAAAACCCACTGGACGATGGATAACTTTTAACATTTCTCTTATGGTAACGGAAATATGGTGAAATCCGCGGCTTAGTTGTCTGCAGGCGTATAGAGGAGTTATTTCCTTTGGACACGGTCGACTAAGTTGAGAGGGTGGTGTAGGTTCTGGGCAATCTATCTAATACATGTCCCAGGCATTACAGCGCCCAGTGTAGCATTGATTGAAGTTGCTAGCTATGTACAAATCGTCTTGATTAGCGCCAAAATGTTAGTTGGGTTAAAAGTATTGCTCTTGTTGAGTATTTAATCTTTTCAATAACGTTTTATAACATTTCTATAACTGCAGTGTGGCAACACCAATTAGAATTAAATACGTTACTACGTCTCATAGTAAATTTTGCACCCAAACACATCGTCACCATGCACGCAACTTAAACATATTGGATTATCCAACAAGGCTTAGCGGTCACAATTTTTGGCTCTACACTTTTAGCACTTACTAAACTAGATCCTGTGAGTTAGGTTGCTATAAATATTATAGTTTCTAATACCTAAGGAGTCCATAAAGTAGTACCTATAATAGATTCTCTATAAATCTAATTTATCTTAACAATGTGTGAATTAAATTAAATGACGTATGTTCAGATGGCGCTTTATGGAATGAGAAATTGGCAAATTATCAAACAATAATAGAGCTGCCTAAATTAGCTGTATATTTCTTCTAAATTCGTTCCGAATCTCGCTAGATGGAGATTTTAAATATGTATAACAGAACTGGAATGCTAAAGGCCAATATTATTTTAAAAGATATATAGTAAACCCAAAGAAAATATAGTGAAATCAAGGTGGTCCTCCTGGTTCAGGGGGGCCGTTTTCCGTAGGGTCATCGTTAGGGGGACGGTTAATCGTAATCCAGGCCCACCGCAAATAGATAGATAGATAACTTTATTAACTAATACACGATATTCACAAAGCAAAGTAATAGCTAGAAAGTACAAGTTGCACAAATGAGATTCAAACAGTGTATAAAATATATCATTACAAAATGATTTTTTACTTTATTCATATTAGGCATAAAAGAACTAGTTATTTGTAAAAAAAAAACCTTTACTATCTCGTTCCAAAGCGGCGCCATCTGCATGGCTAGTACAGAAAACCGCGTCTTGGTAATTGCATGACAGAGCCAGATAAAACCTAACCTAGGTAGTTAGAATGTTAGGTACCTAGTCCCTATTTAATTAACTGCATTCTTTTTCTTTGCGCAGAGTAAGGTAAACAATGGTCGGCGGTCGAGAAACAATGAGTTATATTTTTTATTTACGCTTTTTCTTAGCATTTAGCAGTAGCATGGATGCGTCGTCACAATATAAGTTTGTATGGGAATATAAAATTGTCTGTACCCCTACCAAGAGTTGTTTACGCACTCTATCAAACCTACAGTATTTAGTATTTTCCATGACACTTTTCGACTAGAATCGATAAATACGCGAGCTTCAAGATAGCCTTAAATCTCGATAGATTTAGCTAAGGCGCGATCGCCTTTTAGCTATCTACACAAAATAATATTAAGCTATTGCATAGCTTTTATCACGGGATTTGAGTGCGGCGACCGAATCAAGAAATTCCGTAACGAAAATAAAACCTAATTACTATTTTTATCATATTGACCGATTCTAGTTTTAAAGTGTCGTCGGGAATACGCGCGTTAAACGTTTGATCGAGTGGGTTAACAACTTGTGTTAAGGTCTCTGAAAGTATAGATAAAAAAATAGATAAAATTATAGATGGCGCCACCTTAGATTAAATCAAACTTATGATGTGACTTGATATTATTATGCGCATGTATATATTAATTATACGTTGAGCATCTTAGATCTAGTTATACTTATATGTTTAGCATATTAGTTCTAGTTAGCGTACTAAGCTGCAATGACGTTGAAAAATGTTTTCTCTCTCGCCTCAAATGTTGATATACCGATATTTGTTTTTGGTCTGGGTGTTTTAGTATTAAATGAAAAGTATATAAGTATCCGTTATCTGGCATCCATAACACAAGCTTAGATTGGGGCTAGATGGCGCTGTGTAATACAATGTCCTGCAATATTTAATTAAATTACCTTCCGTGCCCAAAACATTTTTCATCTTCTGTGGCCTCACCCTTTTAGATCCATTAGCTATCCATTTGTCCCTTACCTAGATTAGTCGCTCTTTTTTTACTTAATAGTTCGTGTATGAATTGTTTTCTTCATTTTTCGTCTATTTGAGTATCAGAATTAAGATTCACATTTTGTAAGAATTCTTTGTATGTGAATGATCTCTCATACTATTTTCGACCAAACTTGTATGTACTTTATTCGTATGCCTATCATTATCTCATCAAAAAGAAGCATAATGGTACAGTTTTTACGATTTAAAAACAAATCTCTCTGCCTTCAATAATATGAGTCCGCGTAGGGTTTGAATTTTCTAAATTATTTCTTTATTATAACAGGTATTTGTATGTCAAATTTTAGCTAGATGTGTTTATTAGTTTGAGCTATGGGTTTGGTATCAGTCAGTTAGTCCGGATTTAAAATTTTATATTTATAGAGTGAAACTTTGTTCCCACTTCACGCAAAAACTATACTGAACCGATTGCGATGAAACTTGTTAACTTGGCGTGTAGATAGCTGGTGATATCAAAAAGGCTGATATTCCCAAGGGATCGAGACTTACGCGGGAAAACCCCGAACGCTGATAGTAAGGCTGTGTAAATAACTGTTTTTTTTTAAATTATAAATCAAGCTTTTCGTTAGTAGGTAGGTACTGCAGATTTTGTTGCTACATTATAGCTTTACAGATTAAATACTTTTGTTAATAATAAGCGCGTTTTTATACTAATTAATACTGTGCCATTATGTGTTAGCTTGAATACTTGGCTAGATGTTTGTTATTTACATATATTTAATGTTGTTCAGGGTCAGAAAGCGAAGCCGGTGGTGTCATTCATCGCCGGCCTGACGGCACCTCCCGGCAGGCGAATGGGTCACGCGGGAGCTATCATCTCGGGAGGTAAAGGAGGAGCCATGGACAAAATCAAAGCTTTAGAAAAAGCTAACGTCATTGTCACTCGCTCACCAGCCAAAATGGGAGTCGAACTCCACAAAGAGATGAAACGATTAGAAATCATCTAAATTAATTACGCTTATGTGACACACCTACCTATATATTTTACTATATATTCGTAATAATTTACTCTTTTAGTTTTTAGTAATATATTTTTCATTATTTATTGCCTATTGTTGTTTCAGTCAATGTTATGTCGGTTGTAAGATCATTTGATGATTTTGAGGGTAGGACATTAAAATATTTTGTTACAGATATAGGTAGGATTTTTATTTACCACATTTTAACTTTGAAAACCTACAGACTTACTATAATATTATAATGTTAAACATATTTATGAAAAAATTATTCGCACGACGTTGTTAGCTGTGCACGCTCTTAGTGATAAGTACATTACTCAATTAAAATGTAGGAAATGTTATACATAATAAAAAACTTAGGTCCGATTGGACTACTTCTTCGTTATGCTTCTGTCCGTAAATATGGTTGAATCAAAAACATAATGTGTAAGTACAATGAAATATACGTGGATTATTAAAACGGCTTTTATTCTGAATCAATATAACTTTATTCCTCTTGGAAGGTCTTTAAAGATGCAAAACTTTTTGTTAGTATTAGGTAAGTTTAACTTTGCGATAAAATGCAAGGAATATTTAGACATGCGTTTTATTAAACGTATTACTCACACGCAGTTTTTAATATAACGCACATTATTACTACTATGTAGCTTGTTAGTTAGACAGATCAATGTTTTATTCTTATAAAATACTATAATTTCTAGTCTGTCATAATTATCACAGAAGATAAAAGAATATATTAGGTAGATTTTAAGATAAATCGCCATATAAAACTATCTCACTTATGGCTTTCTAGATAATACTTGCGTACTGAGTAGTAACAAATTCAAGAAAGCTACTTTTAATAAGGAAAAGAGGCTAGGTTTACAATAATTTTGTAGGTGGGTCGCACTTATAAGTAAATATATCAATACAATATAAACACAACTAACAAGATAACAGTAGACAAAAAATGGCCCAGCCATGTTATTCAAGTTCCTGATAATAATAATTAAGTTAAGTGGGTGCATATTTATACTTTAGCTTTCTTAGTAGAGTAGGACCAAGGCAGAATCTAACTTTGTTGATCGCAAAGTTGCGAGCGACTGCCTGAGATACAGTTTCAATTATAAGTTACCATCTGTCTCGTCTCCCGCGGCCACCACCGCCTCCTCTACCACCTCTCCCTCCACGCCCACCGTCCTCCCTTTCCCTCCTCAATTTCATAGCTTCAAATCTATCAGCCATTAACTCCAATTCCTCAGGCACTTCCTGATTAGCTTCCTCGAGTATTTTAATTAATTCCCTGGCATGGGCCCAATCTTTCCTAGATACAAAGGACAGTGCCGTACCAGTCCTTCCTGCACGCCCAGTTCTACCAACTCTATGCACATACTCTTCAATATGCCTCGGGAAGTCTAGATTAATGACATGGGTGAGATCTTTTATATCTATGCCTCTAGATGCAACATCTGTGGCTACTAACACACTGACAGTGCCATCTATCATTTCTTCTAGAGCAGCCTCTCTATCACTTTGGTCTCTATCACCATGCAGAGACTGACATTCTATACCTTTCAGACATAACTCAGAGCTGATGTGTGATGCGGTAGCCTTCTTTCCACAAAATATAATTACTTTGTCTGTGGCATCCATATTATGCAAGAATTCATACAAAGCAGCTTCTTTATCATCCTCTTCCACAAATAGAATTTTTTGAGTAACTGTGTGTACTGCAGCCAGATCTAAGGAGCCAACATTCACTTGAATTGGATCTTTCATGTATGCTTCAGCCAGTCTACGGACACCAGTGGGCCAAGTAGCTGATGTCATTACTGTCTGACGATCGGGTCGAACATCAAACAATGACTTACGAATTTGTGGCTCAAAACCCATATCCAACATTCGATCAGCTTCATCCAAGACAATGTATGAAAAGTTAATTATATTCAGATGTCGAGACATCACAAGGTCATTCAGTCTACCTGGTGTAGCAATCACTATATCGACTCCTTTAGCGACAACTTTGATTTGCTCTTTTCTATCACCACCACCATAGAGGCACACAGATTTTATTCCTTTATACTGATATTTAGAGGCTTCTTTGTCAATCTGTAAAGCAAGCTCCCTTGTTGGGGCCATAATTAGAACTATGGGGCCCTCTCTCTCCTCTCTAGGAATTTTTTGTCCCTCAATATGGATAAGAGCTGGTAATAGGAAAGCCAGTGTTTTACCTGTTCCTGTCTGAGCTATACCAATCATGTCATCACCCCTTAGTAGGATTGGCCAAGCTTGGCTCTGAATGGGTGAAGGTTGAGTGAAGTTTTGTTTGTAAATTTCCTCTAGTATTTCAGGATAATTTTGGAATGCTTGCTCAAATGTCAATACTGGATTGGGGATAGGTCTTAATTCTGGTTTGTCATCAAATGTCCTTCTTACTTGGATGTCGTTGTTAGCTTTACGCCAACGAGTGACGTCAGCTGGTGACATCTTGGCAACCACAGGGTCCTCCTTATAGAAATCTTTAACAATGGGAGGTAAATTCTTCCATCTTTCATTTTGATGTTCTTCATAATGTGAATTGAGTTTATCCCAGTCAATGACTTCAACTCCAGTTTCGCCCGTTTTGAAGAATTCTCCAGCCCCATTGCTGCTACTTGTATCCTTAGAAGTTGGTGGTTTGGGATCAAGTAGTTCCTCGATTAAATCATCAGCTTTGGTTATAGCGTCCTCGGAGCCCGTTAGAGTAATATCAGTCATACGCCCACTGGAGTCTCCAATATTAATTTTCGCACCAGAATCTTGCTCAAGTTCACGTATTTTGGAGCCACCTTTTCCGATGATACGGCCGACTAAATTAGATTGTACAGTCACGATTTTCTTGGGAGCGTCTTGCCGTTGAGTCCTGTTGTCACGATCGCGGTAGTTCCTTGAATCCTGGCGGTCATTGTCTCTGCTCGGGCCGCCACGTGCTCTCCAGTTGGACTCATTACTGCGTCCCCGACCTCTGCTGGAACTAGGATAGAATACTTGCGCGTTCTGGTTCAAAGATCTTGGAGGTGGTGCCGATTGCGGCACCGCGACTGGTTCACTCTCCCAGTCATCTTCCCAATCGGCCATGTTTTATCGCAGTACAAGGTTTCAAGGGGTAGCTATTATGGTTATCTTCTGGCAAGTAGGTACTGCCTTCTACCGATATTATTTGAGCTGGACTATCTATAACGCTCGTTAAAACTGTTTCTATTCGCAAGTATGTGATACAAATACAAAAAATCACAAAACAACGATTGAACCGGCTTGCCACGATCGAAATCATGTTTTGTTTATTTATATGTACCGCAGAACATTCTGAGGGCAGGCAAAAGGCTTTTACCCCATTCAGCCCAAATACGACCTAGAATCATATTCGAATGGATAGAAAACTGCCTGAACGTCTAGCCTTCGCCTGTCACATGGTATCTCCTAAATTCTTCTTCAATTCCGTTTTCTTGTTTCGGTAAAGCCGTAAGCTACATGTAAGCTATGATACTTCTATGCGAGGTAAAGTAAAGCCAATTTTCTACAAAAAATATTCCTCAAATTATCAAGCTTTGATTAATGTAAGTATGAAACAGGATTTCTTACTTACATCAATCTATCTAGAACCAACGAAATCTCTGAACATTGTTTTTCAAAATCATAAATCCGTGCATAAAAATCGTTATCACATCAACCAAGCCATTGATTGAATCAAACAAACTGTTTGTTTGCTTGATGACATGAAAGCGGTTTAGTTGGTTGTCAAAATGACGATTTTTTCATGTTGTCATGACAGCAGTTCCTTTTTCAGTCTGTGGAATTTTGTGGCGACGAGTGGATGTGCCTGTTGTGTAAAATCTTCAAAAATTAATTTTATAAAAGAAATTAAACTCCCCATTTGTTCAAAGTTTATTTTGATTGAATTAATTAATTTAATCTCGGATAACAAACAAAACATCGCTAACAGTCAACAAACATTGTGAAGAAATGGGAAATTAGTTCGTACAAGCGCCATGCAAGAGGCGCCTAGTGTAGTTTAAAACAAATCGAAACGAATTCGTCGCTAAATTGGCAAAATGAGTAATTGGGCTAGAAGAATGCACCGGCGAGCAGCTACATTGAGCAATGTAGTGACTTCTTGCGGGCATCCGAATACTCTGCCGTATCCTAGAAGACTCGAAAAAGTGAAATTTGGTGCTCCACTACACGAAGTTTGTAAGGACGACATACCGGGCCCGTTGCTTGTTAGTATCGTATCTTGGTTACTATCTTTTCCACTAACCCTAGAACGTGTTAAACATGAGAAGTGAGTATCTGAGTGAGAGTATTAATTACATGTGTTGGTGTCCAGGTGCTGATACTAAAGCTGAACAAGGAGGCACCATTACGGCGGGACGTGTTCCGCGCCCCTGGCCACCAGGGTGCCATGAAGAAACTTATACATTTCCTCCAGACTGGCAGACTTGTCAATGTTGATAACTACTCTGTTTACACCATTGCCAGTGTTCTCAAGAAATTTTTGAGGTAAGTCTCAATATAGCAACTTTTAAGCCTTTATCAGACAGACACTACAGTAGTATCTGGGACATATTATAAATACATTCTTCTGAATTTAGTTGACCATATCCAGAACAGAGAACTAGTCAATACAGTTGTATCCATTCATATAAGCCACAAATACCTTATTTCCTTCATTGCAACAATGCCAATGTAATCAAAATATTGATAGAAAACATCAACATAAACAACACCTATGAAATTGACTGATAAGAGTTATCTCTCTAGTTTATTACCAGATGTTATTTTTATCAAGAACGAGGGTAGATTGGAAATCAGTCCTAATAGATTAGGTTTCATTGAATGGAAATGGCCTGCAGAAATAACACTGTGAATCATGCAAGTCTGTTAAACTAATTAACAGGACATGGCAATTTTTATGGCCATTTAGGTCAAGTGATTTTGTGCTTGAAATTTCATACCTTTTATCTTTAGTAAGTTTAATTAGAAGAATTCTTTTAAAGGGGTATCCTTCAGCTCTGAAGGTGGAACTGTTTCAATTACACCCATCAAACTGAATTGTAGCTGTGCAATTATGTTAGGTTTTTATGATTTGTACTCATACCATATCACATTTGTTTTCCTGATGTTTTGAAAGTTTCAGCTTTTATATTTTTACAAATTATTATAGAAATTGTCAATCTTATTTTTCTTTGTGTCGAGAAATAAAGGGGGTCTAAGAAGGACCTTTTGCATTGTTGTCCCATTATGGTGGAAGGATTGGTCATCCAATCTAATACTTCACTCCAAGAACTTTTACCAAAGTGTCCAGGGTGCTCTGATTATCAATGAGTGGCCCTCATTGATAATCATGTTAGTCACGGGGAGGCTCTATCCATGCAAAATTGACCCT
The DNA here is from genome assembly GCA_951213275.1 of Idaea straminata. Taxonomy (NCBI): domain Eukaryota; kingdom Metazoa; phylum Arthropoda; class Insecta; order Lepidoptera; family Geometridae; genus Idaea; species Idaea straminata. The sequence goes on from OX577862.1 coordinate 6,047,810, forward strand.
AAACTTTTGTTAATGTAAAGTAAACTATAATCACATTTAATAGTAGCGCATCAGGCAGACACCCGCCCGCGACACAGAAGGTTGTGGGTTCGATTTCTGCCTTGAACAAATATTTATGTACAGATATTTGTTTCTGGTATTAAATATATATATTTACAAAAAAAGTATATGAGTATTTTATCCATTATCTGGCACCCATAAAACAAGCTTCGTTGCTTAGCCTGGGGCTAGATGGCGTTGTGTGATTTGTCCTACAATATTTATTTATAGTACCGTTGTTTTGTACAGGAAAATACCTGGAGGTGTATTCGGTAGAGAAGGAGAGATGCAGCTATTTGCAGCAGTGCAGTTACCAGACGAGCAGCAAGTTGATGAGATTCGCAGGTCAGTTCCTATTCTGTTTCACCCGCGTAACTCCCGATCCCGTGGAAATATCAGAATAAAAAAGTAGCCTATGTTAATGTCATTGAATCAATGTATCCTCATAACAAGTTTTATCTAAATCGGTTCAGTAATTTCAGAGCCTTATCAATGCAACCAAACAATCAAATCTTTCCTTTGTAAAATCTATACTAATAAAACGGGAGTTACGCAGGCAGCACTGCGTTTCTGCCTGCGTAACTCCCGTTCCCGGATCTTTATACCTCGTTTCATCAAAATCGCTCAAGTAATTACTAAGCTGAAAATCGGTCCAGTACTGAATTCAGTAATAAGTAAATAATCGATATAGGACGGTTATTTATTACATTTTCTAAAATCAACCAATAAGTAATGATGACAATGACTCAGGAAGAGTTCTTATTGTTTATTATTTCCGAGGGATTGACAACTATATATTTTAATTTCCAAATTTTTTATAAGTAGGTAAGTAGTTACAAATCAAGATTTTAAAAGCTCCTTTTAGTAATTTGCTTATTTTTGCGACATTATTTCTGAAATCTTTCGTAGTTCAATTGATGCCTTTATTAAAACAAGTAGCTGGTCTCCGCGGATTCACCCGCATAAGTCCGTAAAAATATCAAAATAAAAGTAGCTTAAAACCTTCCTTGATAAATAGACTATCCAACACTCATAGAATTTTTTAATTCGTATCAGTAGTTCCTGAGATTGGCGCGCTTAACCAAACAGCTTTATATTATTAGTATAGCTTCGAAGCGAAGGCTTCACACCTAGGGAGGCGGGTGCTGCGGCGACGGCGGCAGAGATAGTAAAGCGTTGGAAATATGTATCCACTAGTGATGTATATTTCTGCCTTTTGCCACGGAGACCCTGGGCCCGTGGGGACCAGAAGCCTTAGATTTTTATGAAAGTACTAGCTTTTGCCCGCGACTTCGTCCGCTCTGAGGTCGAAAATGGACCAAGGACGTTGTCCCATACAAACTTTGCCCCCCCCCCACTTTTCACCCCCTTAGGGTAAAATTTCGAAAAATCTATTCTTATCGGATGCCTAAATCACACAAAAAACACATCTTCCAAGTTTCAGGTCTCTACGATCAGCGGTTTAGGCAGTGCGTTGATCCGTCAGTCAGTCATTCAGGACAAAGCATTTTATATGAATAGATTTCAAAATTAGTATTAGCTTCATGATGACAAAATGACTGGCTGCTACTTTGACTAACGGCATTGCCATCCAATGCAATGCGGCGAGCTTTTGGGGAAACTTATTTAGATTGTTAATATTTATATTTTTCTATTTAATCAGTAACGTATAGTTTCTAATAATATGAACGCGAGTGATGAATTAAAACAGTAATAATATCGTTGTCAGGTCTCAACAATCGAGATTATTTGTTTTGTGCGACTATCGGAGCGGAGGTATGGATGGGCTTTCACAATACCGCGTTATTATGTCGATGGGAACAATGCTTGTTTATAGTCATGCATACAGAATTTTGATGCGGGCATATGATGCGCTCGTCGGAACGGACGTGCGGTTAAAACTCAATGTACTAACTGTGACAACATAAAAAATATAATCATAAAATCTACTTACTTTTTACCCGAGTACGGCAAATCCAAAATCTAAAAGGGAGGGTTATGTTTACGCCGGTAATGTATGCGCCCTGAAAAGTATGAAAATATGGTCGTGGTCGTATGTTACCGTACTTATAATAATAGTAGGTAGGTTATAGATATATAGATGCTGTACTGGTATACGACCACGGAATATTTTCTTGTGCCTTTTCATTCGTGGGCGCTTTCCGAAGGCACTCGTCCTATCTACCAAAATCTACTTACTTTTTACCCGAGTACGGCAAATCCAAAATCTAAAAGGGAGTATGTTTTTGGCCGGTAATGTATGCGTCCTGAAAAGTATGAAAATATAGTGATCGTATGCCACCGTGCTTATAATAATAGTAGGTAGGTATATATAGATCCTGTACTGGTATACGACCACGGAATATTTTCTTGTGCCTTTTCATTCGTGGGCGCTTTCCGAAGGCACTCGCCCTATCTACCAAAATCTAATTACTTTTTACCCGAGTACGGCAAATCTAAAATCTAAAAGGGAGTGTTATGTTTTTGGCCGGTAATGTATGCGCTCTGAAAAGTATGAAAATACAGTCGTGGTCGTATGCCACCGTGCTTATAGTAATAGTAGGTAGGTATAGTATGCCGTTCTGGTATACGACCACGACTATCCACGGAGAGCGGTGTTGGCTTAGTGGTAGATACCTCGACTTTCATTCTGAAGGTCGTGGGTTCGAATCCCTGCACCAATGTATTTTTCTTAAGAAAAAAATTATGTGCGCTAATTGACATTGCTCTTACGGTGAAGGAAAACATCGTGATGAAACCCGCCGCTTAGCAGGCTCCAGAAGTATTGACAAGTTCTCTCCTCTGGAAATGGTCGACTAGGCTGAGAGGGTAGTAGGTACTGGGCAATCCTACTCCATTCTCACGCAAACGGTCCCAATTAAAAAAAAAGGGTCTAATTGCGGAAAACAGCCCGTTCAAGTACAAGTACAAGTATCCACGGAATATTTTCTTGTGCCTTTTCATTGGTGGGCGCTTTCCGAAGGCACACATCCTAACTGAGTTTGTAAGACACTTCAATGTAATTTCATGAAAATTGTGTGATTTGAAATGAATAATAAAGCATTTTGTTTGTCCCAGAAATGGGTTAAAAATAACTGTTTGAACTACCTATAGGATACGGTATAATACGATAATGTATAGGTATCATTTTGATCATTTATTTGTCCATTGTAATGTACGGGTCGTTTGATTCGTAAATTACATTGCCCTTCGGTCCTCCACTTATGGATTGAGAGTAAGATTGCAATAATAATAAAAAAGACCAGCCAAGTGCGAGTCGGACTTGCGCTCGAAAGGTTCCGTACCATGTTGTATGTAGTACTAGCTGAGCCCTGCGGTTTCACCCGCGTAAGTCCCGATTCCGTGGGAATATCGGGATAAAATGTAGCCTATGTGTTAATCCAGGTCTCCAGCTTTCTGAATACCGACCTTTCTAGATGCGTGAAGGAGTAACAAACATACACACACACACACACACACAAACTTTTACATTTATAATATTAGTAGGATTTGTTATAGCGGCAACAGCAATAATCTCAATGATTTTTTATTTTTAAAGTACATGGCCTGCATTGAAAATATTTTTTTAAGGAAAAATGCGTCTTCGAAAATTGATAATTGGTAAGCGCACTTGAACGGTATTCCAGGGATGCGAGTTCGAGTCTCGAGTTGCAATTTTTGAAGACGCATTTTTACTTAAAAAAATACATAATCTGTGAAAATGTCAACTGTCTAGCAATCACGGTTCTTGAGATACAGCCTGGTGACGAGCCAGATAGGCGGACAGTGATTCTTGGTTCCGTTTTCCCCCTTTGGGTACGGAACCCTAATAAAACAAAGCCACAGTGCATGTGCTAGGTAAATATCGTATTAACATTCAAATAGCCTACCTACACTACCTAGCCAACTCCAGTGCAACGACCTCTGGTAGTCTCATAATGTTAATTTTCCTCTTCGAAATAAGGTCATTGATAAAACCTATTTACATTTTTGTGGTTTATTGTTATTATTAGTAATTTACCACACTCTACTGTAATCTCATGGTATTTCATTCATTCGACCTATTTGGCAAGGTGGGTCGATACCCGCCTGCGATGGAAAAAGTTGTGTGTTCGATTCCCGCCTCAAACAATACAATGTTCAAATATATGTGTATGTACGAGTATGTATATCTATACTAATATTATGAAGGGGAAAGATTTGATTGTTTGAATTGAATAAGCTCCGAAACTCCTGAACCGATTTACATGAAACTTGGTATGAGGATACATTGATTAATTGACAGTAAATAATTTTTATCCCGATATTCCCACGGAATCGGAAGTTACGCGTGAAATCGCGGAGCACTGCTCGTTACGTAAGTATATAGTTTCAAAAGACAGATATATAAGTATTCTATTCGTTGTCTGTCCACCATAACTGAAGCCTAGATGCTTAGTTTGGGGCTAGATGGCGGTGTGTGAAATTTCCTACTATATACAGGATGATTTTTTACGTGGGCCTTCAGGGCTATGTCTTAAACTGTAAGACATACCGATAAATCCTAAAAGGAGTTGCGTGCCTGATTTTGACAAAAAATAAAACTGCATCATTAGAGTTTTGGAAAAGTCATTACCCTAGCCAAGAATCGAACCGGTTGATTTTGCAAAAAAATAATCACCCATATTTTTATACCAGAAACAAAAATTGTAGTGCAAATCATCTAAAACTACGCAACGGATTTTGTTGCGGTATTTTTTATTAGATAGAGTGATTCAAGAGGAAGGTTTTAGTATATAAAACAAAACTACCACGCGTACGAAGTCGCTGGCAACAGCTTTTATTTATCTATACATAAAAAATTCTTTGTCCTGAATGACTGACTGACGGATCAACGCACAGCCTAAACCGCTGAACGTCGAGACCTGAAATTTGAAGGGTGTGTTCTTTGTGTGACGTAGGCATCCGATAAGAAAGGATTTTCCGAAATTTTACTCCTAAGGGGGTTAAAAACGGGGGCAAAGTTTGTATGGGACAACGTGATTCCTTGGTCCGAACGAAGTCGCGGGCAAAAGCTATTTATAAAATTGCAGAAATATATCATATTTTACATAGTTACGTATATTTTGCAACGCGTTTGCTCTATTTAAATTGATGTGCATGCCAGTAACACTATTAAAATTCTTGTAATTATTAACCTGCTGCCTTGTTTACGGATATTAACAGATATTTCGTGTTATTTTTGCGTAAAAATGTAAAGGTGAAATAATTTTCGGTACTTAGTTCATTTTAAAAAATTTAATTGCGATGAATATTCATTGCTGATGAAATTTTTTATTGCAACAAATTAAAGCCTTGAACGGCTACTAGGCCTTTGATGAAAATCCTCATTGAATTTTTCAACAAAATATTACCTACATTTGATTGTCTTTTATTATGCGTATGTCCCTAATTATAAAGCTATTGGGTCTAAAACATCAAATATTATACATGGTTAAACTAATGTGGCTACTGAAATAGGACTTTTAATATCCTCATGGAATCGAAAGGCTTTTGGACACAATAGATATAAGTAACTTAAAACGCCGCGGTATACTTTGTGATCCCTCCCTATCGATAGAGGGCATCACGGCCGAATAAATTAAAGAAATTAAGCGTAATTTATAATGAATTAATTACACAAAAAAAGGAACACCGAAATAGAAAACAAAGTTTACGCGGTTAGCAACCCTCTTAAGACGAAGTGGTAAGACCAGAAGCCTAATAAAATATCGCGACTCTTAGAAACAGTTTTTGGGTATCAATCGCTAAAATCTATCGTAAAGTTGAAGATATGCTTTGTATTTTCATACACTTCGAAACACGATTTGAGTGATTTAACTCTATAGAAAATCGTGAAAAATCCTATTTAAAAAAAAAACATCAATTTTACCGCGATTGTAAAAAAAGTTTATTACTTATGTACAAAATTTATATTTTTACAAACCTCACATCAGATCCCATAAGGTTGTACAGATGGTTTTTCACTAAAATATATGTTAGTTCTTTTATTATATAAAACACAGTTAAAACGGCAATTTTGTGGCGCGCTGGGGAAAAATTCATCGCGCGGCGCCCGTGGGAAAGGCGTTTTCAGGTCATACTTCGCCTTAAGATTCTAAGATTTTATCTGTTTACTTCTGGGTTCAGGATATTTGCGCGAGTAAAATAAATACTATTTGCACATATTCTTCATATGGCATTATTTGTTCACAGATTGCTGTTGTCGCTGCCAGTTTGCACTCAAAGACTATTGGTTCTGCTATTCGGAACGTTTCGGGTGATGGCTTCCAATGCTGACAAAGCAGGTAACATTTTAATTAGAACAACATTCAAATTTAAAAGGGTATAAACGAATATTGAACAACACTATAAATTTTTTTATGGATATCAAAAAGATCAATTCAAAAGTAGAACAACTTTGGTTAATTCAGATTAAATGATCCAGATTATTTGGTTCTTGGCTCAGATTTCGCCAAAAGGCCAAAAACAATAACCATATCTTTCTTGCTCTCCAGATAGTCGTTAATATCATTTCTGTCACTTACGCCCGAATACTCAAAGGCTATTTATTTTAAGTGGCGAATTAATTGACATTTAAGTGTCATATTTCAATAGGATAGGAGCGTCTTACATATTAAGGGGACTCCTTATCGTTTGAGTATTCGGAGGTTAGCCTGCGGTCCGAAATGGAGATTGATAATGGTGCTTGAAACTGCATTAAAATATCGAGTTCTCCCTTGTGTATAATATCAATAGACACTAGGTTCAATATTAAGTCATTTGACATTGAACCTAATATTTCAGCACAACCTTGACTTTCTCTAATTGTCTGTTAAGATGTTTTTTTTTTGTAGATTTAATCCGTAAATTTAAATAGCTTTGTTGAAAGATTTCGTCATACTTTTTGTTCAGTTGTATATCCGATTTGTTTTTATTCTATTAACTAGCTGCGCCCCGCAGTTTCACCCACGTAATAATTTTCTTTCTTTATTTTTTCTTTCATAAGAACCTTCTCCTGACAATAAACAAACACAACAACAAACACAAAAAAAAAGAAATAGCGAAATCGGTTTAGCTGTTCTCGAGATTTGCGCTTAGCAACACATTTAGCGATTTATTTTTATAATAAAGAGTATTCATAAGTAGTTTTAAAGACAGAATATTTTAATCTACCATGGTACCCGACTGAAAGGAAATTCTTTGTTATAAGTATTTCTTATTTCCTCATATCTTCTAAACCTCTTTATGGATTTATTTTATTAAGATATCTTTAGATTCGTTTTATTAGTATTTTGTGTAGCTCGATATTTCGATTCTGATTTAAGCACTATTTTCACAAGATTTGAGTTATTACGTGTAGATCTTAAGTGTTTGAACCAGTATTAAAATATCGAGTTCCATAAAATAAAAACAAAAAACACGGTAAATATCCCGTTTTAAATAACTATAGTAAAGTTCTTTTTTTAGATTTTCCTTCCGCAATTTTGTTTTCCTCGTTTAGCTCAGTGAATACAATCATCTTATATACTTACTCATATTTTATCAACTTTATCTAAGATCTAGTTTGTTTCTACTGAAACCTACAGAAAGATATTTACGACGCACTTATTCGCGCAAATATTTAACAAATGAGTAACTTTCATGATACAGTCTCACAATGATTTTACTATGCAATGATCATCGACGGACGTGTGACGTCATTGTTTTCTCACATTTCTAAGGGTCTTACCTTACTGGGACGCCATGGCGACGTCATCGGCTTTCATCCAATTAATTCGTATTGAAATGTTTGGAAGATAACTCACCTGGCGACAATGTGACGAACGTTGCCAGTTTGGAAGCGTAGGTAGCCACGAACGACGGGGCGCTTAGTGGAGACTGGATATGACGTCCTGGAGATGACGTAGCCACAGTACCCAGTAAAAAGTATACGTGTAAGCTGCCGCTCACTCACTTAGTGTCCAACGAGGTCGCTAATGAGGAAGGACGCAATTATTTTTTGTAAGTAGTCAGTGGCTACTCTTTTTAGCGACCTTGGGGTAGCCAGAAGTCACCATGGATACGTTGCCATGGCGTCCCGGTGAGGTAGGGCCCTTAGGGCCTAAACTGTGTTATGCAGGTCCTACGACACGTCCATACAAAAACGCACGCGGCGCGGGCCGCGAGACGGTTCAATTTTGTTTGAACCCGCCATGGGGCCCGCGTAACGCAGTTTGTAGTGTAGTAATGTTTTACAATATCTGATAAAAATTCTAAGTCCTAACTGACTTGACAGTCATCGATTGATATATCAACGCACAGCTCAATCCAATGAACGGATCTGGCTAACATTTGGCATACAGATAGCTATGTTATGACGTAGGCATCCGCTAAGAAAGGATTTTGAAAACTCAATCCCTACACGGACGAAATCGCGGACGAAAAGCTAGTTTCTGATAAATTCTAATACCAGGTACTTATCTTTATTCTTAAAATTAACAATTAAAACTCATCCTACTATCTCCGCTTGAGCCTGCTGTGTGATCTCTTACTGAATTAAGCTATTATTAATTATTCAACCAACCATTTACTAACTATAATTAGCTATTATCAATAGTTAAAACTGAGTTAGTTACTTTGAAAGTTAACTTCTGTTGATATAACAAAAGAAGGAAGTAGTGCGATAATTCGAGACTGAACACTTATGAATATCAAACTGAAGCAATGAATAATATTAAGAAAATGGTAGTAAGATTAAATAATCGGTTAATGTGATGACTTGATAGCGTTGCATCACGCACGCCCACGCGCCTCCGCTTTTAATTGCCGTAATTAGTTATTGTTATGACTCTTATTTTCGGTTGGTTACTGCCGATTTACTGCTTGTTGCTCTCTTGTTTTACTTACTCGACTTTTAAGGACTTTGACTTCTTTAATAAATAGGTCAGCATTTGACCACTATCTCGCACGATGGTAAGTGATGCGGTCTAAGATGTAGCACGCTTTCCTAGAAGACACCTATACGCTCGTGACTCAAAGACCTCCAAATAAACGGGGCCTGGGATTATTGTTATTTAGTACAATAAACAATATATACAATTAACAATATTGTGTTAATACTATTTAGTATCTTCATTATGTTAGCCATCTTGAGACTGCCTGTCCACAGAAGCGCAGCGAGCTCCTCGCTGCGCTAACTTGCTCAATGTGTGTGCAAACGACGTGCCGCGCCTTACCGCTTCTGAAGACAGGCAGCCTTAATCTTCTAGGAACTATAATCTATTTATTTAGAAATTGCATAGTAAATCATCAAGTTTTCATGTTAGTATTTGTATATTTTTTGACATTCATTTCATTTGGCACAATTGAACTAAACATACGTAACCATAATTTGCGAAACAATGCAAGAGCCACAATGGGATGGCAGTCGATGACGGCTCGAGACGCGACATTTATGAACTACCGCTTCGAATACTTACGTCAAACATTGTAATTGCGGAAATGAAGATTGCAACTGTCTAATGAGGGGCCTAATTTGTTTTTTACAACCGTCTGGTGAAGGCGTCGAGGAGATCATGAAAACTGAAACTTATGATTTCTAATGACAATACCTAGGTACTGTTTAACTGATAGGTATACAATTACTAAAACCATTTAATGCCTCTTAGGTATAATAGGTATAATCTTAGGCGGCCTTTGAAAGACCGTTTTAGGGTTCCAAAGGGTAAAAACGGGACTCTTTACTAAGACTCCACTGTCTGTCTGTCACCAGGCCGTGATAGACATTTAAAATTTTCACAGATGATGTATTCCTGTTGCCGCTATAAAAACAAATGCTAAAAACAGTATTTTATTATAATGGTACGGAACCCTTCGTGCGCGAGTACGACTCGCACTTGGCCGGTTTTTGAAGTTTTTTACATATTTTATTAAGCACAAGTTGCATAATATTTTGTTTTCGTTGTGCATGAAGTAACTATTGTTAAAATTAAAATTCAACTTACTTTTGTGTATATTTAAATTCAAAGTATATACATATTCATAAAATTACTGATAGAGTGTCGCTACCGCATTCCTAAATAGTCACTATTCCTTGCGTGTGCGCAACAAAAAAACATTTCATGCGAATTATCTTTCTGTAAATACGGCGCTACTAATTGTCATTGGATATTTTTTTATTTAGACATAGTTTTTTTGGGAACATTAGTTAGAAGCGCATGCTATGTATTCTTGGTTTCTAGACACGCGATATGTGTAAAAAAATATCTGCGGTAATCGATTTTCAAGATGATGAATATTTCAGTTTTTATGTACTTTGGACACAGATTTATTTATTTATAACTGTTGTTATTTGTCTGATAAGTGTTCCATATAAATAAATAAATATTGCAGGACATTGCACACATCGCCATCTAAGCCTAAGTTAAGTAACTAGACTTGTGTTATAGGTGCTAGATAACGAATATACTGCTTATATATTTTTCTTTTGTAAATAAATACTTATAATACATAAAAACAACCAGACCACAGGCAAATATCTAAGCATAAAAACTTGTCTGAGGCGGAAATCGAACCCGCAACCCTGTTTTTGGCAGTCCGGCATGGTGACCATTGTGCGAACTAGGTCGTCAAATCACGTGGCTATTGAGCCCTAGAACTTAGGAGGGCGTGCGTGGAACCAAAGCCAAATACGTAGAGGCCCTATACAATAACTTAAATAGAAAAGTATGATGTAGGCAACAATACGGCGATTGTCCCTGTAAAATGTAGTATTAATTGCCCTTTATTGCACCACGAAAAAATATTACCATGAAACTTAAATAGGTATAGTAAAAGATCCTATAGAGTAGCACTAAGGGCTGCCTTATCACCTTAAGACGATCGCTTCCTGATAAACACAAAGGTACACAGAAAAAAACGGTTTTTTTGAAGCAAGAAATAATTCTAGACGCTACAGAATTATTTGTTTATTTTAATTTAAAAATATCTTAAAATAAGCAGTATATTCTTCATTGAATAAGCAATATTCTTAATTAGGAAACTGCTTATTATTTTCAAGAACATTGACTAAAACAAAACAATATTAGGAGAGGATTATTTCTTGTTTCGAGAAACCTCTTTTCTGTGTTTCTTATCTTGATGAAAAAACTTAAAATGATCATAAATCATACCATTATTATGAAATAGCAGTGCATTCACTGTGTTGAATCACTCTTAGCAATGTAGGTGTGCATTTTTATAGCGTATTGTATCTTAATGATCTAGGTGACGACAGCATTGCGTAGCGTACCTACTACATTAAGTATTTCACTAGTTATGGTTATTAGATTTAGAGCTAGATAAAATATGTTTACTATAAAAACTATATGGAAACATAATTTAAGAGTGACACAAAGTTTTTGTAACACAATTTAATGTCACAATTATTAAAAGATTATTTAATTAAGTAATTTTATGCTTTATTTGTTTGTGATTTTTGTTTTTTTTTTTGCCAACGTAGATTTGACAAATGTTATGCTTTATGAAATTATGCCAAAAACGTTATACACGTTAGACAATTTATGGAATATTACTAGGACATAGGCATAAAATAAATGTCCTAATATTTCAGCAGCTCGTAGGTAATTAAACCTGATTTTAGTGATCTGCTAAAGATGGTAACAATGAAGAAAAGTAGAAACCAAACTTTATATCCCCGGTGTGTGTTTCACTTTAGAATGCTATTAATTCCTATTCATATTAAATCTTTTCGTCCGATATACCGCAAGGGAATAGAATCAGTTCCCTGCGCCTGTCTTTTCTGGCGTGTACAATTTGGGGTCTTCAAGTTGCGAGTGAATAGGTATCTTCTAAAAAGGCATGCTATATCTTAGGCCGCATCGTCATCTGCCATCAAGCGGGTGTGATAGTAGTCAAACGCTGACCTATCATATGTAAAAAAATACTTGTATTAATATGGTTAACATCCAATGCACCTCCTCTTTTATTTTAAGTCTGTTAAAAATATGTTGTCTTTGTTTTCCAGGTACGGGTATGACATCGGAAGCTCTGGGCGTGTCCGTGGCCCCATCGTTCTTCCACTCTTGCGTGTCCGACGGCAAAACGGCTACAATGGAGGATGTCCAAAGATTCAAGGTCAGTATAAACATACATACTGACAAAATGTTACGTATGATTTAATGAGCCGTGCGCTCCGGCGGTGACGTCACCAGAACGCATTTCCAATCGGTTCACGCACTGAAAACCACGGTTATGCTTGCCGAACTAAAGCGTACACGGGTGTTTTACGAGTATGTTTAATTATTGCTAATTTGAGAACTCGTTCCTTATCGTATAGTTATCGACCTCAATACATACGTTCGTACCTATTTGAAATATTATGTTTAATTTGAAAATACTAAAACTGAAAATGTCTAGCCCCCAAATTAAGTTATCTTTGTGATATGGTAACCGGAAAGTTGATTGGAAATCCGATCTGTATTTTGTTTATTTCATAATTTAAAGTTATTAAAAGTATCTTATCGCACAATACTAACAAATATACGAATTACATTGTTATTTCATGTCATGTGTGATACACCATCAAACAGTGTTATCATGATTGATTGCGGACTGCGGTAGGTATATTATGGTTTTGTACTCAATAAATACGTAATTAAGAGGAAAGTGTACCGGGGGCTCTCTCCATACAAACGTAGTCGACTGTTTTCTCCCTGGATAATGACACTAGAGCAAATATTTTGTTGCATAAAACTTATAACTGCAATGCCCCTATGTTATTTTTGTTTGTTTTTTAAATCTTAATTTCCATGATAATTAGAAAATGAAAAAAAAAAACAAAACATAGGGGCATAGGGGCAGTTACAAATTTTATGGCACAAAAATATTTTTGCTAGTGGCATTATCCAGGGAGGAAACCGTCGACTACGTTTGTATGGGGAGAGCGCCGGTACCCTTTCACCTTAAGCAGTATATTAAATTAGGTTCTGAAGTTAGATAACTACATTCCCGGCTTTCCGCAGAAACAAACTTGTGGTAGTGCGCAGGAATGCGCGAAAGCGCTTATAATATTTTGATGTTGTCTTTCCCTTTATTCCTGACGAAAAATGTACAAATGATTTACCGATTAAAAAAACGCGTTTAAAAAAGAAGGAGGTGAACAACCTCCTTCCTTTTTTTATAAGACTTTTAACCGATTAAAAAAAAACTTTTAAAAAAGAAAGTAGTTGTACAATCTTCTATTTATACATATAAAATGCTTTGTCTGACTGATTGCTGACGGATAAACATACAGCTTAAACCACTGATCGTAGAGGCCTGAAACTTGGGGGGTGCGTTCTTTGTATGACGTTGCCATCCGATAAGGAATTTCCGAAATGCTACTCAAGGGGTGAAAAAGGGGGGCAAAGTTTGTATGGGACAACGAGATTCCTTGATCCAATCTGCTTTTAATTTTGCATAAACTTTTTAATTCTATACATTTTTGATTGATGTATCCAAAGAAAACTAATGTGATTTATAATGATGAATTATAATAGTGTCATTTATATCTTTTAATCTGTTTATCGCTAGTAAATTAACGTTTTAATATCGTCAATAGTAAGTGGGATTTCTTATGTTGTTGTATCGTTATCTGATAACGATTTAATTGTCTTGCGCTACGATAGCGTTTCACAATGACGCATTGAAATGATGCAGTGAAGGTTTTTTCATCTAAGGGTACGTTTTCACTGATTCACAATGACGCATTGAAATGATGCAGTGAAGGTTTTTTCAGCTAAGGGTACGTTTTCACTGATTCGGAGTTGTGCGGAGTGGTGAGGAGCGGACTGTGAATTGGCCAATCACAGTGCTCACTAATGTGTGGAGATTTCGAGCACTGTGATTGGTCAATTCACGGTCCGCTCCTATCCACTCCGCCGAGCTCCTCGGAAATGCACCCTAATACTAGCTTCTCTTCGCGGTTACACCCACGTTGGCCTACATGAAACATCCCCATTTCAGGGTAGAACTTCGAGAAACTGTTTCTTAGATATCTACACTTTACAAAGAACACCTCCAGATTTTATGTCGGTGGTTTAAGCTGTGCGTTGCTATATTAGACAGTTAGTCAGAACTTTGAATCTTTAGTTATAATCTACTTGTAACTTATGCTACAAATTTGTACTCTTGATTGCTAAAATCTATAAAGGCCAGCTCAGATATACAGTCACATTACCAATTAGCTGAACCCCACGTGACCCAGAGCTCATTCGCATAATCTGTAAAAAATATAGTATTACTCATTTTGTTATTTGCTTAAAATTGTATATTGTATTGTATACTGTTTAAGAAAAAACAATATCAGGTAACATTACTTTACAAACTTACAGATTTGCGAGTGAGCTCTAGGTCACGTGGGGTTCAGCTAATTGGTAATGTGACTGAACCTACTATTGGTCGCCAAATACGTCGTTCTCTGTCCCTATTATAAACTACTATAATAAGCATCGATATATCGCGCGATGTTAATGAGGAAAACTTCGTACGCTATTACATTCATAAATAACTAGCAGCGCTCCGCAGTTTCACCCGCGTAACTCCCGATTCCGTGGGAATATCAGGATAAAAAGTAGCATATAGCCTTCCTCGATAAATGGACTATCCAACACAAAAAGAATTTTTCAATTCGAACCAGTAGTTCCTGAGATTAGCGCGTTCAAACAAACAAACTCTTCAGCTTTATAATATACTAGCGACCCGCCCCGGCTTCGCACGGGTGCAATGCTGATACTAAATACACTACAGAAAAACTGTGAACGTTGTATATAAAAACATAGCGGCCCGCTGCGGCTTCGCACGGGTATAAAATATATAGACTATGTGATTAAAATCGATTCAGTAGTTTTGATTTATTCATTACTGCCCGTGGCCCGCACGTTAAATTTTGAGTAAAACAATCCCCCTTTCCCTATACCATGAAGATTTCCTGCTATCTTTGGAATATCTAAATTCATACACTACATTTTTACTTATTTACTTTTTACATTTTTTTGCCGCACCGGGCGGCCGGCCGGTACCGCCGCAAACGCTACGTCCCGCAATTTTTAAATCTGTAATATCTTCGAAAATATTCACTTAAATCATACGGTGTAAAGTGCCATATAGATCTATATTAAATGAACAATGTATTCAAGGTATTTAATTGGTTAAGGATTAATGCTGTATTGGTTAAAATCGCTTCAAAAATTAGCCATTATTGGTCGTAAAAAGTAAATGACAAAAAAAGTTATTGTGGGTTATCCATAAGAGATAGACATATACCATCATGGACTTTTCTGTAGACCTTTTCAATGTGTACAATACTTAGTACATTATTTTGATAAAACTCGTAGGGTTCAGCCTGCGTTTGCAATGTAAGCGGAAAAAATGTAATTATTTACGACATCACATTAGAAACCTCAAAAATAACAGTACTTCTCCACTATTTAATGGATGTTATTATACATATAAACCTTCCTCTTGAATCACTCTATCTATTAAAAAAAACCGCATCAAAATCCGTTGCGTAGTTTCAAAGATTTAAGCATACAAAGGGACATAGGGACAGAGAAAGCGACTTTGTTTTATACTATGTAGTGAAGAATAGATATGAAGAGATGTTTTTATCTGTACAGGCATTTATTATACTCAGATTAATTATTTCCCATTTTAAGGCAAATTGAAAACCAAACAAAAATATACCCTTACATTCTTCATTAACCAAATATAACTAATCTAATCATGATAACACTGAATCTTAATACCTCACAGCGTTTAGTTTGTAAATAGCTTTAAGAAATTATGTTCACAAAATTGTTTATAATTATTATAACATGCGGCAAAAGGCTGAAGTCAGCGTAAGTATGAAAATTAATACGAAATATATTCATAAATAATTCTGGGGCTTTGGATCATGTATGCAAACTTTTACTGGTAAAGATGGTGAGGTATAGTACACAAAGCAACAGAAAAACTGTTGTTACGTGTGTTAAGTTCTTATTTGAAATTACTGGCTGGATTTTATACGCAACTAAAATAAAAAATATAGTCGGCACATATTTGAATGCTGCGCCGAGCAGACCTAAGCTGCAATGCCTTGAAAATTTACAAAGCCACAAGAAAATTTCCTTAAAATAAAAGATAAGAAGTTGTATAAAAATTGTATGAATTAAATATAAATATATTAACATAGTTCACCCAAAGGAATCACCACCAGCCTTAAGGTTTGCATAAATGAGCCTTTAACCTGATATAATATCAACTATTTAAACTGTATTTGTAGTCACTATGCTTTACGCTTAAGCCAATGCCAGCAAGCAATCTGTAGGCTGTAAACATCGAGTGACACTCTAGTAGAGTTGAAATATTATGCAAGACTTTTCATAAAACTTTCATAGTATACAAATTTGACACGTAATTTTGCATAACAGTAGTTTTTCCAGTAAATTGTGATTGCATTTATTTAAATAGAACGCACTTTTTACTCACAATTATTTCTTTTGAATTGTATTTTAGTCTATTTCTTCTTGAGTAGTTTTAGAGATTCTCTTTGACCTAAGCGTAAGGTTTGTCAATTGATACGGCTCCAAACAATAATTCCAAATAAAGGAATTAATTATAAAACGAAGTATTTTGATATTAATTTTCCTTAAAAAAAATATTTTTATAATATTTTTAGGTAAAAAAAATTACTTTTGTAAATATTTTATGAAGGTAAGTGTTTAATTATCCCTCAGAACATTAATAAAATCTATAAAGAGTCGATTTCTGTAAGGTCTTAGAAGCTTATCTGTTGCATCACTCATGAAACAATTTCGCTTTACTTTATAACACCCGAGACCCGAATGATAACAGCTTGATTCATGAATTTATTTCGTTACTCACTTCCTGCTAAATGCTGATTCATATAGATTTAATTGAAGGATATTTTAAACTAATTCTTATCTTCCAAGGTAGCTTGACTTGAACGTTCCTATACTTAACTAGCCGCGCTCCGCAGTTTCACCCGCGTAACTCCCGATCCCGTGGGAATATCAGGATAAAAAGTAGCCTATAGCCCTCCTCGATAAATAGACTATTCAACACTTTTTCGATTCGAACCAGTAGTTCCTGAGAATAGCGCGTTCAAACAAACAAACAAACAAACTCTTCGGCTTTATAATATAAGTATAGATGTTGAATTATGATTATATCCTAACCTAATCTTTTTTTCTGTAAGAAGGCCTTTAGTCCGCAGTTAACTAGTATAGGTCGAACAGCGAATGATGGCCCCCGGCGGAAAGTGGAAGGGATATGCGCAGAATTCAATTTTTAGGTCTGTTTGGCAGGAGGACTGTTGCTCACACTATCGCTCCCTGTTCTGCACACACGTCTCTAGCCGCGCTCTGTCCCGCTCCCGCATGTCTACGTACTGTCGCGCACATAAAACCCACACACGCTTACCTTTGCCTAAGTCTAAATTGAAAAATTGGATAATTTAATGCATTAATTATCAATGTTAGTTCCGGTGCAATACATTGCCTAATTTTCTAATTTAAAGGAATGTTTTTCGGGTTGGGCAAAATATTAAACGGGGGTAAATTATGACGATTTGGCTGTAATAATTCTGTCCGCGATAGTACATGCCCAAACCATCCCCACAAAATTCCGCCGGGGGCTATCATTCGCTGTTCTACCTATACACTATATATAATTTAGTTTTGATCTTGCTTCTTCAAAGTATTATGTAGACTATGGACTTTTTTCCGACACAGTGTGGTTATTTTGAGTGCGTCAGTAAGGGTCCTAGAATCCCTGTAGCTACGAGAAGACGTTCTAATTGTGTGAAAGTTTTTTTCTTCATTTGACAGACAAATTCTATCGTCAGCGTTAATCGTTTCATCGTGCACAGAAAAAAAAAAGATTTCTTGAACATAATCCTCTCCAATAGACGATAGATAATAATTTCTTGTTTTTAGTAAATTATGTTGAAAATAATAGACGGTATTCTTAATTTAAGAATATTGTTTTTACTTAAATTAGGAATTATAATTTTTATGATCTTGAAACTAATAAGCAGTATTTTTAATTTAAGAATATTATTTTTAAATTAGGAATAAGTAAGTACTGCTTATAATTTTTTCATGATCTTAAAAATAATAAACAGTATTCTTAATTTAAGGATATTGTTTTTCAGTTAAGAATACTGCTTATAATTTTAAAGATTATTTATTCCAAACAAAAAAATATCTCTGGCGGCTTTTAGGGAGGGGACTGTGTTTAGTAGCTTCAAAAAAACCTTTTTTCTGTGTGACACCAGTTTCATAGATTGCGTGCAAATGTTAATGCCTTCATAATTAGATTAACAAGTGATTTAATAACGCTATCAGAGCTTGATAATTGTACAATTAATAAAGTCATATCGATTAAATGATTATATTATGATTGATGCGTGTATCGTGTGAAATTGGCGAAACAATGTAAACTTGTTTGATTTCAATATTTATTACTTTCTCTAGCTTTATTATATTACTGCTACTTTGAAAGTACCCATGTCTGAAAAAATATACACCTATATTACGCTAAAAATGAGCTACGCTTAAATCATAAAACTATTTTTCACTCTTATAATGAACAAGAGACACATTTCACTCAAAAAACACATTCAGTAAAATGCAAAGCATCTCTTTTTCATGCGAAGTAGTCTCGAAGGCTGGGCAGTACAATTTGTCCGCCAAAAGCGACACCGTTAACCTATTTTGCTTGGCTATAGTCTGGCTACTTTATTAAAATCTTTAGAGCAAGTTGCCAAAGTGATTGGTAAGTCAAAAAATACAGATTAACCCCTTTCGATACATAAATTACCCACGAATAGATACTGAATATGGAACAAAAAAGAGGTGCGGAACACATACTTGCGTGATCGCTCGCGTCTCTTTACCTACCTATCACCTATCATAAACGACACTATGACTCGTAAGATTGTCCTTAGCAACAATTAGACAAAGGCTTCAACGCAACATTGGGCGTTGGGGCCTTAGGCCGGCTCCTCAACCACAACCGGTCTCCGCAGTAGCTACAGACCAATAAAAAAATCATCTAACTATGAGTTCAATACGATTTTGAACTAAAGTAACTATGTGTTGCGCGCATCTTTTGTTCTATATGCGACATCTATTTGGGGATAATGTATCGAGAAAGTTAACGGGTTAGATAAGTGAGCGCTATAACTTGGTGACGTTTTTGGCGTCTTAACGAACGTCTTCCTAAAGTCTAACCCAACTATAGGTGGCAACTCGCATAATGCGTCAACTGATCGAGCAGTTCAGCGCAGGCGACCTGTTTGGCCGGGACAACTACGAGTACTACGCTCGCGTTACGGGCCGCATATTGCGTGTCAAAGACGAGTGGATATGCTCGTTCAGGGACCCGCCGCCGCCGAGACACCATAGAGACCAAGAGGCTTATGCTAGTGAGTATTATCTTTGAGTTACTATTATAAGAGCGGTGTTGGCTTTGTGGTAGATACCTCGAGTTTCATTCTAAAGGGTTCGAATCCTGGCCGGCTGTGCACCAATGTATTTTTCTTAAGAAAAATATATGTGCGCTAATTGACATTGATCTTACGGTGAAGGAAAACATCGTGATGAAACCCGCGGCTTAGTAGGCTCCAGAAGTATTGACAAGTTCTCTCCTCTGGAAATGGTCGACTAAGCTAGGTGCTGGGCAAGCCTACTCCATCCTCACGCAAAAAGGACCCAATTAAAAAGGGTCTCATTGCGGAAAACAGCCCGTTCAAGTACAAGTATTATCTTTAAAATAAAGAAAGAAAGAAAAAAAATTATTTGGTGCTGGCACACGACAACTTTTAAATTAAATACACTAAGAATTAAATTATAGAATTAACTTATACAACGAAGAAATAAAGAAAGAAACATACACTGAACTTAAGAATATTTAAAAAGACATGTGCTGCCACAAATGGGTCGACCTCAGCTATAGTTGGGTCATACAGTTTTATCAACAAAGTATTCTTTTTTACAAAAAACGGGTCGTGATCTCGTTATTTATTTATTTATTTATTTACGTACAGTATGCGTCATAAATCCACTATCAGTTTGCTCCAATAATATTAACAAGTATTGGACGACCTTCTTCTCATAGACGTTACACACAAACATAAATACTTGAATTACTCAGTGTGATTTATTATTTTCAACATGTTAGCTATGTCTTTAGTTGGCCGAGTGGTATAAGCCGCCACCCGCTACACCAAACGACGTGGCTTCGATCCACAGGTCGTTTAAAAAACAGGTGTCATAATGTTCAAATAGTGCTGCCTAGGATTGTAAACATTACGGTGGCTGTGTACTTTTGAGCGTCGATTGTTCCTACTTAGCAGATACTGTCTCATTCTTCAATATTCCAAGCCCATTTAAAAACTACAGTAATCTACACTATTTTTTTTTTAGTAAAAAAAAATAAGTCAGAATCGCCTGGATCGATTTGAATGATACTTGCTATGTAGATACATTGATTAATTAAGACACAATAACATAGGCTACTTCTTATCCCGATATTCGATCAGGACTTACGCGGTTGAAACCGCTGGGCGCTGCTAGTGTACGATCGGTTGCATAATTGCAGACCCACCGTAGAGCTCCAAAACGGCTGCTATAAGCATATTTTCAACACGAGCAAGATTTTAGACACCTGCTTTAGGTAAAGTTTAAAGTCTTCTAACTCATGAATTTATCAAACAAAAATTATTAGAATGACTAATAGTAATTTTCGAACTCTACCAAGGACTGCAATTATGGAGCCGACTGTACCTATTATAGATCTTCCATAAGACGTGATATCATTGTAAATACGCACAAATATGAGTACAATACAAATGACAATTGATTGACGTAATACAATACCTCGCCACCCGGCTGGTGCATAATTCGTAGCGTTAATTACGCCATACATATTAATTAGCTTAAGTGCCTCATATAGCATTGAAAATGCAAATACTCTACTAATTATGCTCCATGAGTGTTCTTTGTAAATTAAAAATGTGCATTTCTTATTAGGGTCGTTTAATATTACATCAGAATTTAGTATTTTAAGACCAATGGTCAGGGTCACTGACTTTACTGAACTTTGATTATAATAATCTCACTAATATCATAAATGCGAAAGTTTGTGTGTTAGTATGCGCGTTTTATGTATGTTTGTTACTCCTTCACGCAAACACTACTTAATCGATTGCTTTAAAACTCGGTATGTAGATAGTAGGAGACCTGGATTAACACATACTTTTCATCCCGATACGATCGGGACTTACACGGGGAAACCGCGGGGCGCAGCTAGTTATGTTATTAACAAAAGTTTCCTACTATTACAATCAGCTTGGACCCCTCTGGTTATGTAATGAATAACTAAAAAATAACACACTGACTTTCATGCAAGAGACCTACTTTCAAGTAAGAGACTCAGCTTCTGTTATGAAAGAGACCTATTATCACCTATTTTCAAGTAAGAGACTCACCTACTGTCATGTAAGAGACCTATTATTACCTACTTACTTGCAAGAGACCTATTATCACCTTTCTTGCAAGATACCTATTATCACCTATTTTCAAGTAAGAGATTCACCCACTGTTATGTAAGAGACCTATTATTAACTACTTACTTGCAAGAGACCTATTATCATCTTTCTTGCAAGAGACCTATTATCACCTTTGTAAGGGACCTAGTATTAAAGTACATACTTTTTTAATGTTAATAGTCTACATTACCTTTTTAACGATTATAAAATGCATTACTGCATCATCCGCTACTGCGTCCGGAAACAATTATGTGCAGTCATAGTAAGCATAAATCATCAATACAATGATATTGAAACCGCAAGTATTTCTCACATTTTTCGCAAACACGGAATCATCTTTTATTATGAGAAACGCTACAAACGCACATTGTTTTAGTCCATCATGTCGGTGTCGAAATGCGATGCTGTAGTTTTTACTGAGATGTAGGTTAATTTGTTTTATTATCTCTGTTGTTGAATCAATTGAGCTGGATTAAGGCCGGTTTCGGTTTGTGTTGTACGAATATTTCTGCTAAGTTGAGACAATCGTGCTTGGGGGACGGGTCTGTGAGAATTAGTGCACGGTTTAAAACGTTAAATTGCTTTGGGACAATGATTTTAGGTTATTAAATTCGAATCGGGGAGTTAATCTGTATCTTCTAGACAAGAGTGTTGAGTTTTTATAATAATGAATAGGTAAGCGTTTGACCGCTATCTCACACAATGGTACGCGATGATGCGGTCTAAGATGTAGCACGCTTTCCTAGAAGATACCTAAATGCCAAATACAGGGTTGCGGATTCGATTCCCGCCTCAGACATGTATTTATGCTTAGATATTTGTGTTTGGTTGTTTCTATGTATTATAAGTATATATTTACAAAAGAAAAGTATAATAATATAAGTAGTATATCCATTGTCATAAGTCTAGTTACTTAGCTTGGGGCTAGATGGCGATGTGTGGAATGTCCTGCAATATTTATTTATTTATTTTTATTTATATGCTCATGACGAAGACGGCAGTGAAACAAAAACTTTTTAAGAACGACCCGTCCTTCTTTTGTGGCTGCAATACATGTAAATTAAAAGCTTCGGACGGAATCAGTTTCGAATCTTCGGTTCTACAAACGGCCGAAGCGGCTGCACCGGCCTACGTACAAGGCATAGTCTTTTATTATATGTAACTTCATTTTCTTTTTTTTCCAGGACAACTCTCCCTAGAAGCTGAAAAGACTTGGCTTCAATGCGAATGCGATCGTTGGGGGAACAAATTCAATTTAGAAGGTAAGCTCCAAAAAAAGGTTTTAATACAGTACTAAAAAGAAAAGTTCTAGAACTGATATCTAGGCATTTTTCACAGGTGCCCGTGAAACACGATTAAGTTATTAAATTGCCAAGTTATAGTAATAGAAAAGATTTACAAAATTATTTACGTGTTTGGTGAGTCTTGTATGGTATCATCTAACAAAGATCTCATATTATGTAGCGTTGCAATAAGTTAAACCTATTTCATCCACTGTTTTGTATGGGAGAGGGTAGCACGTTAAAACAGATAATAATTAGAGTAATATTTACTGTATTGAGTTCGTTCGTATTAATTTTACCTATTACTAATTATATTTAGTTTGTACTTATTGTATTAATTTTGCCCTAGTATTGTTCAAGTTAAAGAATTCGATAGTTTCCAGTAGTAACGATAAAATATTGAATACGTTGGAAATATCTAGTAGGTAAACGGTATTATACAATATCTTTTTTGCATTAAAATATATTGATCAAAAGTAGTTTAGCGATTTTGTCTGTTGATTACAAGATACGAAACGCAGCGGCCATGACTGTGACGTCACCACAAAACTTCTAATATATTTTACCTAAAAAATACAAAACCTTCATGGAGCATGAACTATGACGTCAGCGACAAAGTATGTGACGCATCGAAAAAAAATTAGGATGATTTTAAAAGTAGAAAGTTTAAGAGGTATAAAAATACTTAGTCAATTGCAATTTTTAAAATATTTCTCCGAAAGTTTGAAACAAGCGTAAAGTTGCAGATTTGTCTGTAGTATCTATATCAACTTGCCCTAGATAGAATTTACCTCGATTGGAAAAAAATATCCAAAACAATAGACATCCGCGGGGTCTTACTACCTAACCTTTTCCTATGGAAGCAGGCCATAGTCTTGAAAAAGGACTTATTAATTAGGCTAGGTCTAATTAGGTTTAATAAAAGACTTGTATCAGAAGCAATGGGAGGAGCATCGTTACATCAAGGAAGGTATAAAAAAAAACTGTAGAATGTCTATGACCAGTAAGAATCGACAGAGTTAGTCAAGATAAGGCTGTATGGGCTCACTCAGCAGTCTTTGCCTTCCCTAGCCGGGTAAAATAAAAAAATACATTCCTGAGACTAGGTTAGAAAAAACATTTTTTTTTTTCATATACTGTGTGGAAGATTCGTTTTTAACCCTCGACGCAAAAACGACGGGGTGTTATAAGTTTGACGTGTCTGTGTGTCAGTCTGTGGCATCGTAGCTCCCGAACGGATGAACCGATTTTGATTTAGTTTTATTTTGTTTTTGTCCAAGTCGTAGACAATAATGTCAAATCTTATATCTTTAAATGAGCAATTCTTGTATATATATAATTGGAATCTCGGAATCGGCTCCAACGATTTTCATGAAATTTGTTATATAGGGGGTTTCGGGGGCGATAAATCGATCTAGCTAGCAATCATTTTTAGAAAATGTCATTTTATTCGTGTTTTATCGAAACTTACTTTTTTATATGAAAAATATGACTCTTCCTGACATCTATTGGCGAACTACTAATACTATTTTTTGTGAGCAATAAAGTTATTCCAGCAGATGGCGTTGTTAAGTAACACGAAGTCAATGAGTGTTTGCTTTGAGGTTAGACTAAGTAAAAAAAAATAATAATCCAGGTACTAAGTTTAAATTGTAACTAGATGGCGCCGCAGGAAAAATTGAATCGCGCAAACAGTGTTTTATATTTAGATTAGTTAAACATCGTCATAGTTAACAGTGTTTTGGATATACAGTCCTTGGTTTTAATAGTACAAAACTTTACAGTTTCTAGAGATTAGTACGACATTTTTTCGTAATGCCTAACATTTTTTCTGGAATGTTCTAAAAAAAGTCAATCTAATATCCCTTACTTATCTTAGGTCTAACGAAATCTGAGGAGTGTCACTCGATGCCGGCGCTGATGGGCGTGGTTGGAGCGGGTGCGGACGGACGCGGCGTGCTGGGGCTCGGTATCATACCCGAGCACAGCCTGCTCGATTCATGCACACGGCTCTCTATATCACTCGAGGAGAGTGTCTTTAAGGTAACATTATGCCATAACTTTCCGTCTCAGAACGGTGGAAAAAGATAGATATAAATAAAAAATAAATATTTCAAGACATTTCACACATCGCCATCTAACCCCAAGCTAAGTAACTATAGACTTGTGTTATGGGTGCTAGACAACGTATATACTACTTATATACTTTTCTTGTTTATATATATAAAACACATAGAAACAACTAGACCACAGACAAATATCTAAGCATAAATACTTGTCTGAAGCGGGAATCAAGCCCGCAACCCTAGGTTTGGCAGTCCGGCATGGTGACCATTGTGCCAACTTTGGCAAAATTGGGTCGTCAAAATATAGATATAGATAAAAGCTAAACAAAAAACAAAACTGCTTTGAGTCTGAGTACAAGCTCAGAATGAACCATTGTTATAAAACGCCACACCATAGAGAGCACGCGACTATTCGGTTTGGAAGTCTTTGGGGATAGGCTCCCCCCAAAGACCGATCAGTTCGGCAGTGGATGACATATGACGATGATGATGACTTTATATCAGAATCATTTACAATACCTATATTATTATGTAGTAGTTTTCTATCTTATGTTTTATACTAAAAACTTTGCCAACATTACTATACTTAAGTTTCTACTTAAGTTTAAGTTTCTAAGTTTTAAGCGATTAGTTGGTTGGAAATGATGTTTTTTACAACTAGTCCGCGGGAATACTTTACATGTTGATCTGTAATTAAGATTTTTTTTCAAAAGTCTAGCTTCCAGACTTCGCGTAAAAATACAGTAGGCGTAGCCTTAAGAGCGTTTGGTGTCCATAAGTCTCTACGCTTAGCAGGTTTGAGGCACAACAGCTAAGAAACCCTTTGTACCACTAACACTGAATGTGTCATTGACTTGTTTAGTATTCTTACAGTATTACTTTCTTCAGGTGTCCGTCAGTTCATCATCTCAATCGTCTCGCAGCAACTCGAGCCCCCACATGACTCTCGAAGAACTCCGCGCCATCAACAAATACGCCGAAAGCACCAAAAGCCTTTCCTACCTCCCTCAGGTAAGCTATCTAATGTTCTCAACGCAATCCTGTCGTTTGACTTTGTGAGATCTTTTGTAGATTAGCTAAAACCTCTTTGACTGATTGACTTCCTAATTTATCTGATTAAAACATTCCTTTGTCTCTGTAAAATGTTTTTTATATCGTGGGTTAATAAAAGTAATACATTTATTGGCATTGTATATGAAATTTGATAAATAAAAGTGTGTTTGAATTCTAGCGCTCACTGAAGGACGTATTGTTTAAGTGATGGTGACAAGAGTTTATATAAACCCACATGTAGACTCCACTCTGTTTTCCCTTCGTTCTTCTGATAATACGAACCATTCACACGTTACGTGCACGCATATTGCGTGCGTATACGCACACTTACGAGTACGCTTGTCTAGTCCAACTTTAAATAAAATGATGTAAAAATTATTCTGAATGGTTCGCATTTGATACCTGAAAATGCATGAAGAGTTGTCTTTTCCAATTATCCCTTTGAAACATCAAGTAGGTCGACTTATGGCTGTTCTGTTAGTTTGAAATTCTTTTCACCTACTGATGTACATTATGTCATGTCCGAGAGTCTCTCATGGGGACGCGAAGAGATTTGAGTAAACAAGTTGAACGCAATATGTGACTGTTTAGAAAAGCGTGCACATGCTGTGTTTAACCACACAAATGCTTCTAGCCGCACAAGATGGGTGCAATCTGTTTTATACCTAAGTATCTATTTCTATTGTTGTAGTTTTATGTGTGCGATACGAAACCAAACTTAAGAAACTTTAAAAATTCAGTGTACATAGTACGATTCCAATGTTTTCAAATAAATATTAATGTGGTTGTCGTTTTACCCTCGTATTGAATATGTATGCCGTAGGATTCCCCCACGTGTTAGTAACTTAGCAACTAATTGTAGTGTTACGTAGTCACTAATCATAAACTAACGTTCTCGTTTCATGTTAACTATATTAACTGTTTTCATAATAATTTCGACAATGGGTAGCAACTAGAGTTAATTTAGATCATCATCGAGTAACATTTAGGACATTTTACCACTAACCGGATGAGGATAAAATAAAGTGACCAGAAGAGGAAAATGTAAGAATCGTGGGTAGGGAAAGAAGAAAAATAGAGTAGGTTTATGGTGTAGGCGCGTGGTGATGTGATCATGGTGGTGTGGTGTGGTAGGTGCACGAGAGGCAGCGGGCGCGCATGCGCACGCGGTCGGAGTGGTTCCTGCAGCCGGTGGCGGCGGCGGCGGCGGCTGCGGCCGCGTCGCTGGACGCCGCCCGCCCGCGCCCCGGTACGACGCCGCACGCTTCACACGCGTCACACGTGGAGCCACACACGTGCCCCGCCTGCGCCCCGCAGCGTCACCCGCTCCGCGCCGCGGCGCTCTACGTGCTTGTCGCCTGCCTAGAGTTTTTGTTTTGATACCCGCCCGCGCACCGGTACTGTGTCTGTGTGATCGTTCGCTTCGGGGCAAAGGACTAACAGATGCCTATCGAAGGCTTTGATCTCTGATCTCTCGATACAATCGTTTATATGAGAGCAGAACCTTCGATGCTTTGTACTGACACGATCGCGATGGTATCGCCCATATGGACCTCGACGCGGACGGCTCGCTTCTCGCTTCGGCTTGTCGCATGTAGTTCGTGTCATCGCACGTAGCATGTTGTCCGTCTCCGTTGCTAGTTCCTACACTCACATCATTGCATCTCTTTCGTTTTCTTCATTTAACATTTTCGTTTCTTCAATTAAGCAAACTTCCGAGTTTTAGTTTATTATAGGCAAAGCTTTTTATTCTCAGTAAAGACTAGTTTCTTTATTAATTTATTTATGACTTTATGTATAGGGAGCTCTTAGTAACTATTGTTTTTTTTCTTCAATATTGAAGGGTGTATTGGAATTGAGTGAATATATTTATTGGAAAATATTTATTTCAGTATTTCTTGTATTTTATTACAATTAACAAAGATTTTGTTGAATTTAAAGCAATAACGGTGTGGGCTGAAAAATTTAAACAATTTAATTTTAAGATAAGTTAAAAAACGATTGTTCAGATAAAAATACACATGTAAGCACGTGTGGAAGTAAACATACACAAACTTAGGACATAATTCATTCATATCGGCATGTCGATGTGATTGTGACGTCAGCTCAGCACTGCAACTGTATGATTGATTGTTCTACAAAAATATACACGAATGTTATTTACAGTAAATGGTGCTCTATGATATTATCATCTGTGTGATGTCTATAGTTTGATAGACGAAATGTTGATCATCTCATTGTGGTAATAGCAAAGTTCATTGCATTATCTGTTTTGTTGCAAAGTTGGTATTATATTATTAGAGAGCAATTTTGTTTGTCGCTTATATTTGGGTAGAATTGCTCCCTGATACTGTTTACTTTGTCTGCCTATACATAGATGGAGATAGATGTCATGTAAATATTGATGTCAAAAAAAATCGTAGAGTTAGGACCAGTTTTTCTTAAAAAATATTATTAACCAAGTCTTTTGTTCACTTTTAAAACATATATTTACATAAATATGTAAATTGTAGTAAGATTAAGAAGTAAAGACTTTAAAGCAGCGTAATTGCGGACAACTGTTTATTGGTCATCTTGTAAGGCAACTGACGCGTCAAAACGTGTGCACTTAAATCTATATGTTACGAATGACAATTGCATGACTGTGTACCGACCCTCAGCACTTGTGGATGAATCGGTTTGGGTCATGCATCCAACCTACAAGGGATGCGCATATATGGAAGTGCAATTAAATCAAGCCGTATGACTGTATCTATACTTTAACATATCTAACAAAACTGGTCCTAACTTTCACTAAAAGTTATAGTACATCTTTCTGTTGGGTTGTTTAAGTAATGTTTGGTCGTATGGGGTGGGTGTTTCAGGTGGGTCAGGTCGCAGCTCGCGGCGTCGGTCCAGGCGCGCGCGCGTGTGCTGCGGCGGCGCCGCGTGTCGCTCGCTCACGCACTCCGACACTGAAATCCCGCTCACTCTCCAGCCTCGTCAAGTGACCGCTTGACCACAACCTGCGCCGCATTTAGATATCGCACAATCTTTCTGTTAAATTAGGTACAATGCGTGCTTAATAAATTGACCAGTCTGAACTTGCAGCGATTGTTTGCGCAATTGCGACGGCTTTCGCTGCAACTTCTGACATGTCAAGTTATTTTGCGCGTATTGTGGACGTCGCGCGCGTCATTGCAGGTAACTTGATTAAGCGGCGTAGTGGCGTGAAGTTTGCGAAACCTGAAAGCAAATCACACATTTTCAAAACAGTACCAATAGTTAAGTGGGCCCCTAGTTCGCAAATCGGACCTAAATATACATTATTGTAGAAATGGTCTATACTACAGCGAGCTTTCCATAAAGGTGAAGTGAATACAAAATATTGCTACCTTCTGTCAATTCATGTCGAATAGAGGACAATATTTTACATGTGTTCGTCCATTTCTGGATTTGGAAGCGATTGTGGTCCTTCGTGACGGAGTAAAAATAAGTAGTCCGAAAAATAAGCTAATATAAAGCCGATAAACACCGCAGGAAAAATAGCGAAAGTAGTTTTAAACATTACTGTTTAAATATTACCTAAAATAGATAAAATATCAAATAGGTAGGTAGGTATAGTTCTGATCATAAAATTTTAGGTGTATGTGCTGCTTTAACAAATAAGATAGCGTACACTTACACTGGTTTCTCCCCTCTTTACGTATCAAAGATGAATAAGGTTTTTTCTTTTGTCTTTTATACGTGTCGTTCTATTATTATCGGCACACAGGCGCCATCTATACATATTATAATCGAATTATTAAAAAGAATACACACATTCCATGGATAAATTGTATTAGACGTTTTCAATAGCATCAAAAAAAATAGTTTAGAAGTGTTAATAATAATAAAATGGTCAATTTAGATGTTTGTCTGTAATGTTATCTAATCACCAATTTCGCCAAGTTTAAACGAATTTATTAAACTATTTCATATTTCTTAAATTCTGGTAAAATCAGTGTCGATTTGCAGTAAAGTTATTAACAATTTACTGTTTTCTAAATAAAATAGCAAAGATTTTTGATCATTTTGTCTTGGAAAACATTTTGAAATATTTTTGTTTTCTGTCTTCGAAACAGTTTTTTTAAACGATACAATTTCTATAGATACAAACCTTTTTCAATTTACTATAAATAACTTCATAGTTGAAAATCTTATCAAGGGGTTTTTATATGCATACATTCCTATAAATAAATTACTAAAATATAAACAATAGTTATAATTATCGTCTATATAGATGTAGGTACAGAACTTATCTGCCCCTTACACAAGATTGCTTTCTATTAGCGATATCGTCAATCGATAGATTTAATTGTATGAAATTGACATACAACTTTGTATAAAATTAGCATAAGATGCAACTTATCCACCATTATTTATTCTCTAACGCAAGACTACATGACTTTTCGTTGGTTTGTGTGTTCATACACAATAAATAAATAAAAAGTCGATTGGCGATATCGCTAATAGAAAGCAATGTTGTCTAAGGGGGCTGTTTGAACAAGATATAGATATACTTTTGCATTCTGTCTTTGCATTTCTTTCTACCTCAGTTATTCACTGCGACCTTAGATATATCCCGAGCTATGCCAAATTGAACAAAAAAGATAGAATTACATTAGGCCTTACGTACAGTCGGAGTACCAATTAGATGAACCCCATGTGACCCAGGGCTCACTCGCACATCTGTAAGGTTGTAAAGTAAAGTTACCTGATTCTGTTTTTTTTTTAAACAATATACTATACAATACAATATAAAAAATAACAAAATATTATTATGACCTCCATTAATAATTGATAATTTAAATAATATTAAACAAAAAACTAGTGTTCTAAATTACAAATAAAATTAAAAACAAATAAAACTAAAAGAAAATTACAAAATGAAAAAATACTACATTTTTAACAGATGTGCGAGTGAGCTCTGTGTGACGTGGGGTTCAGCTAATTGGTATTCTGACTCAATAAAACCTGTACTATTAGATTCAAAATGTGTGGCTTAACGCCCCATACATTTTAAACATCATAGAAGCGTGCGACCGGCTTAATATAGTTCTAACTTAAATCTTGGTCCTTTTATTAGAACCAAGGACAGTATAAGACTGAATCACCTTTCCATTTTCTTCAATAACATGACATTATAAACTTTGGATATGTATTTTGAAAATTCAGGTATTGTATTTTTTATTATAGATTAGTACAAAATTCGCGTCTTATGCCGGTTGGAAAACGTTTTTTTATATATAAAATGTATATGGTGTAGATGTATATTATATAACATCATCATATGATTATTTAATAGGTGCTAGTTCTAAACTTAAGGCTCACCCACACTGCAGTGATGTCGCGCGATAAATGGGCCACGATTTTTTTCTAAGGTTTACGTCTTTAAAACGAAAACGTCCTTTTTTTTTCATTTCAAAAATATCAAAAGTTTTATTAAAAATGTTATGTATTTTTCGTGTATATATGTTATAAACTTTTAGAGTAAAGTCATAGGAGATACTGTTTTCGTCAATAGTAATGCAAATACAGATCAAACAGAACCAAACCACTCTCATTCAACTCCCATATTCACTCAAACACCATCAGACACACAAGCTCTAAACACACAATCAACACTCAACAACATACAATTAACAATAGGTAGAAGATGAATTAGATTAAGACTTTGATAGGGGGCAATGGGCGCTTTTTTTCCCGTGGGTTACGGGACGGGGTGTCCATTTACACCGGGTTCAACCCGAGTAGTAGAAATCTCCACAACACAAATAAATTTTAGTAAAATTGACTTTTTGTGTTTATAAGCTAGCCTATAAACACAAAAAGTAAAATAAATTTATTTCTGGACCAAATAAAAAATTGCATTATGCGTTTGACTGTCTGACTGCTGTTAGTTTATTTATTTTGAGTAAATACTCAACATAGTGCTGATTTATCGCACGATTAATCGCTGCAGTGTGTTGAAGCATTCATTTTTATTTAATTCACTCCAATTGACATCAAAAGTATCAAATAAGTTTCTCCTTAATTTTTGTTTAAATTGACTCACAGAGTTTTGTGTTTTTTTTTGTTATGTAAATATTTACAAGTCATGTTAAAATCCTTCGTCTTTCTATGCACAGCATTTCGCACATTAATTTTTAAGAACATATTTTAAGACTGTTATAGTTTTTTTTTGTCAATGCAATTTGTATTGGTAACATTAGATATATTTGTTTTAGGAAATAGTAAAGTTTAAGTTAGTTTTTATTTTATATTGAGATTGTTTAAGTGACCTGACGCGTTTATAGTTTTTGTGTGTGGCAGCTCAAATAGCAATTAATGTTGTATCGAAGCGTTAATTCTGAGTAGAACACTGGCAGCTGCAATATGGCCGTTCTGTAGCCATTCGCTAAGTACCTTAAGAAGAAAGGTACCCGGCTCTCTCTCCATACAAACGTAGTCGACTGTTTCCTCCCTGAATAGTGAATAGCAAAACTATTTTTGTTGCATAAAACCTATAACTGCTATGACTATGCCCCTATGTATTGGTTTTTGAAGTGTAAACTTCTTTTAGCGCCATACGCATATTTTTAGATGAGATCTTTGTGGCTTGGTGGTTTGAGCACTACTTAACACTTGTATGAATGTTTAGCCCCTGGTTCGAATCTCACCGAACACTTAAGTTATTGCTTGAATTTTCTTAATAAAATATAAAAAAAAATCCATAGTGGAATGGTTATGGCAGTTATATATGCTCTAGTCACTAGAGCATATATAACTGCCTATAAATATATAATCCAAATAATCTAAATATATAAATCCCTGGATAATGACACTAGAGTCTAGTGTCATTATCCAGGGAGAAAACAGTCGACTACGTTTGTATGAAGAGAGAGCCTTTCCTCTTAACTTGAATATATAGGTTTTGTTAGCTTTACGATAATTGATCAACGCGATGGAAACATAAGACTTGTCTCATACGTCGTAGCCAACAAGTAAATAATCAATACTTTAGCCCCAAATAGGAGATAATTTTAGTTGAAAGTGTGTTCAATAAACAATTTTATTAATTAAAAATTTGGGATAACGTTATCCTCTTTATGTTATTTGGAGATATAATAATCGATGTTAATGTTCAAGGTGTTGGCTTGCATTTTTTGGATTTGCACGTCCAAGTTCCTGTGTTCAATGATTAGATATAGGATGTATCGTATGTAGTTTAATGTTTATTAGTGTAATTTTAATATTATTGTCTTTGTCATCACAATTTAAATATCGATATTATGGCCGCCAATGAAAAAATCGATCGGTTAAAAGCATCTTACTCGGAAACTGACTATCCTCTTCAGTGTCGCGAAAACTCCAGTTTTTGTATGTCATTCGGGCGATGTGATTGCTGTTGCTGCGGTCGCAGCTTCATGAGTCCAATTGACTCTGTTGCCTGTATTTTTTATTTCTGAGCCCGAAATGCTTCGTATAGCAAACGTTTGCGTATAAAAACGAGAAAATTGTATGGAATGTTTGATTGACAAGCGCCCCTAGCAGACGTAATGCGAAACTTTAATTTTCCATACAATTTTTTTCGTATAGCAAACGTTATAAAGCTAATGAATATACGCTATGTTTGATATGTTACGTTACCCCATGAGTTTCTTGTGCCTTCTTCTCATTGGTGGGCGAGTTCCGAAGGCACTCATCCTAACTTAGTTTTTAAGACGTCGCTAAGTGATCTTGTGCCTAGGTATTAAGTATCCAAAAGAAATAAAGAATTTTGACTTTGACTTTTATACGAATTTTCTTTATGGAAAATTAAAGTATTGCATTACGTCCGCTGGGGGTTTTCTTGCCTTTCCATACAATTTAGTATTACGTAATAGCGTTTGCTATACGAAAAAATTCGCACTACAGGTACTGATCGGTTTTTATTCATGTGTTATTGCTAATCGAGTGATCTGATAAATTGTGGTAGCTCCGACAATGTTTTTTTTTGCTTTATATTTTTTATAATTATTCACAAGTGCGTCCTATTTTTTAAATTTATATTAACTGTTTTAATTACTATGTATAAATAAAACTAGATTCAATAAAAGTAAATATTTTGTACAATTAATTTTCTCTACGTTTAAATAGTATATTTTTGATTTTATAAGACTGTTCATAATTAATTATATTTTATTTATTTTATTATATTAACACTCGAATACAATAAATATCATTCCACCGATGAAGTATTGAACAATACCAGTTTTGAGTAAGTATTATATTTTGTTTTTAAAGTAATTTGATCGAAAGTGTTTTAGAATTGGATTAGCTACTTATAGCGATCAAAAAATCGCCAAAAAGAGTATTGTTTTTCTAAAATGCTTATCGTTTAATAGGTCCGGAATTTATGTAAATTCCTTTAGTATTATTATTGTAATTGTTTTGTTAAGTATCGTTAATTCAGTTTGTATTATTTCCAAGTTATATTTGCACATTTTCTACACAAATTATAAAAAAAATTACACTGAAATAAAGGTTTAACAATTATCTATGCATTTTTTCATTGCCCTACAAATCTTTACTAATATTATAAAGCCGAAGAATTTGTTTGTTTGAACGCGCTAATCTCAGAAACTACTGGTTCGAATTGAAAAAGTATTTTTGAGTTGAATAGTCCATTTATTGAGGAAGGCTATAGGCTACTTTATATCCCGATATTCCCGCGGGATCGGGAGTTAAAGCGAAACCGCGGAGCGCAGCTATCTTGAATATTACTACAGGTATTTGAAAAGAAAACATATTTGATAGTTTAACGATTTTTTAATTCAAATAATATAGACCTGCTATTTGATTTAAAATTTGATAATTTAATCTTTTAAAATATATGACGTTTAAATTCGCTTCGATTGTAGTTACTTCACTAGGTACATATTTCATAGCCTGGTCAGGCTATCATTTCAATAAATTAGAAATATCTTTTACAAGTTTCCCTTGTACGTAAACTTGAACAATGTTTCTATCATCTCCAGTATAAATGAACCTCTGTAACAGGTTCTCAGCGTACTCTGTTTGATCTGGTTTTACATCTGGAAACTCCATGTGTTGTGATATTTGACCGTCTTTACTGTACACGTCGATTAGAAGAGCGTCGAATTCTTTTCCGACTTCAAAGCTGCCGATTTTGTGATCTAGGCCTAAAGCTGTGAAAAAAAATACAGTTAAATATCGAAATATTAGTTTTTACAATAAAAACCGGTGATAACAGCAAGACAATCAAAGTCGGTCGCGAAACGCTATACAGCTTGAGATGGGCAAAAGACAGGTCTCCCACTTTGGAGACTTAATATGCTCACTTTGCAGATCAGTATTTTAAATTCAGTTCATCACAAAGATCGTAAAAACTCCTTGCGAAAAGGACTTGTTAAATGTACAGAAACTGCAAGCAAACCTTAAAAAAATTAGGTCAACAAAATGGCGGCTGTTATTGATTCAAATTTTGTGCCAGTGTTGCTCTTATGCAATTCAATAATAATATAATTCTTGAATTTGTTGTAATTCCGCCAATGTCCAGTGAATAGAGAAGTTAACGAAGGAGATTGGCCGGTGTCAAGACGATTGAATTTTTAACTTGCTAACAACACAAACACTTGTGTCAATAAAATGGTGAATCCATCGTGACAGATCTAATTAAAAACCGGCCAAGTGCGAGTCGGACTTGCGCACGAAGACTTCCATTCCATTATATTAAGTTTTTACTATTTGTTGTTATAGCGGCAACAGAAATACATCATCTGTGAACATTTCTAGCTATCCTGGTTCATGAGATACAGCTTTGTGACAGACAAACAGACAGTGAAGCCTTAGTAGGTAATAAGATCCCGTTTTTATCTTTTGGTAACGGATTATGGAACTCTAAAAATGAGAATAGGCCACTTCCTTTGATATTTTTTCTCATTAATTGATTAAGCCTCTAAGTTTCCTATCCGAGGTAATTAATTTCACTCGACTAATGCCTTTACTGGTTTAGCTAAATTGAACCTTTCATTACCTTTGGCACCTCCAAGTGTTGCCAAATAGAAAGCTTTAGGCCACGTTATATCGCGATCACTATTTACATAGCAAGACACGTCCATAGCACGCCGCATCGCGTCTAGTATTGAAGCGTTGTCACCGCCTGCTACATCTGTGGAACGATTAACATTCATAGTAAGATTTTAGATAAATACGATGTGTTTCAGCGTAGGGGTTTTAATACGAAAGGGGGTTGTTCTAGACGTCTAGGCAAACAACTTTTATTTCGATAATTCTGAGGGAATTTTTATTATGAAAACCTACCCCTACCCCATACCCCCTTCAAGTTTCAGGTCTTTACGATCAGCGGATCCGCCAGTCAGTCATACAGGCCAAAGACTTTTATATGTATAGAAAATATACGTACCAGTTCCCAAGCCTACAGTAATACCATTGTCAATAAGTTTGACAACAGGACACAGGCCAGACTTGAGCCTCGTGTTGGAAGCCGGGCAGTGGGCTACAGATACGCCCTTCTCTGATAGAAGACTCATTTCTTCATCGCTTAGGTGCACTGCATGGGCCATTATACACTGCAATCAAAAGGTAAGAAACGAAATACAACACAATTATGAACTTTTCCCATGAAAGTAGATGAATCTTACTAATCCTACTTCCTATCCTACTAATATCATAAATGTGAAAGTGTGTGTGTGTGTGTGTGTTTGTTACTCCTTCACGCAAAAACTACTGGACCGATTGCGATGAAACTCGGTATGTAGATAGCTGGAGACCTGGATTAACACATAGGCTTTTTATCCTGATATTCCCATGGGATCGGGACTTACGCGGGTGAAACCACGGGGAGCAGCTACTATTTTAATAAGGGATACTAACCTTTTTTAAAATTCTCACTACTAGATCATCTACACCACATCTACGTAATATTATAAAGAGGGAAGATTTAGACAAACAGTTTTTGAAATTGCTGAACCTATTTGTATGAAACTTAATATAGGGATACTTTGAATCCTTGGGAATAACATAGGCTACTTTTTATTTCGATATTCCCACGGGATTGGGACTTAAGACTGTTAAACTCGCAGGGTGCCGGCATAATGAAAAGATTTTTTGATTTTAATAAATGGGCTCCGACACTGCTGGATCAATTTTAATGAAACTTGGTATGAGGATACATTGAATTCTTGGGATTACTTTTATTCCGTTATTCCGGGACCGAGACGGCAAAACCGCGGGGTACTGCTAGCTATTTATATTAGAAGTATTGGAAGTAATTTGAAACAAGTAATTTGGAAGTAATTGATTTACATTAGCATCTTACCTTATTATTTAATATATTGCTCTTATCATAAACATCAGAATAACTCTTACATTTAGGATTCTTCATTAAAACATACTCTACTTCTTTCAGATTTTCAGATATATGGCTCTGCAATAAACAATACATTAAGTTAGTATGGC
The DNA here is from genome assembly GCA_951213275.1 of Idaea straminata. NCBI lineage: Eukaryota > Metazoa > Arthropoda > Insecta > Lepidoptera > Geometridae > Idaea > Idaea straminata. The sequence goes on from OX577862.1 coordinate 6,085,330, forward strand.
ATAATATATGAACAGTCACATCTACACTAATATATTAAAGTGGAACGATTTTGTTTTTGTACCGAAACTAGTAGACCGATTTTGATGAAACTTGAAATGGGGATACATTGATTTATTGGGAGTAACAAGCTACTTTTTATTCATATATTCACATGGAATTGGCAATTTACCTTGTGAAACCGCGGAGCGTTGCTAGTAGTGTATATATATTTGTCTGTGGTCTGGTTGTTTCTGTGTATTATATTTACAAAAGAAAAGTATATAAGTAGTATATTCCTTATCTATCACCCATAACACAAGTCTAGTTACTTAACTTGGGGCTAGATGGCGATGTGTGCAACGTCCTGCAATATTTATTTATCAAAAACAAACCAAATTGCAAGTGAAGTGATACATACTTGGATCAAGCAGGTATATTTGTTGGCAATATTTGAAAGACCAGTCATGAGGGGCTCATCACAGCTGACAGCAAACCTTGGTGTCACTACGGGCTGAATTAAATCATTCTGAAAATATGCATAAAACTCATGTTTTTAAACTAAAAAAGTACAATTTTAAAAAGTTCTCGACTATTGTAACATAGTGTAAACATCAAGGTAAGAGAAATATAAATATAACCAATTAAGACTCGGAAAAATATTTGCTATGAATACAAATCTGGGTTTAAAAGAGTTTATTAACTTACCTTATACTCCAACACTTTAGAAACAAACATCTCAACTTCCTTAAGTTCTTTCTTAGTGTCATTATAATATCCCTCATCATTGTGTTCATTCATGCTCACTTTCCCCACCAGGGCTCTTTGTCCGTGAGTGACTGCACTGTTGACCAGTTCCAGAGTGCCTTCGAGGTGGAGGGTTCCGAAGTAGCATGCTGTCGTTGTCCCATTGGTGAGTAGCCTTTTCTGTAAATTTTCGTTATTATATTGGCTTTTATTCATGACTTCGTTCGACCCATAGGAGCTTAATTTTTTATAATTATTTCTTAGCAAGAGTTTATCTCATGATCTGTTTTATGAAAATTTTAGCCCATTGGTTTGAGCTGTGCGTTGAGAATTTGATTAACATTTTATGAATTTTATATTTATAGAAACTTACAAATTATTGTAAGTTAAGTGTCCCACATCACGGGGGTATGGCGCCTGCATTAACAATGTCCCAAACACATAAAAATGACAGTTGGAGATTTGTCAACTCTCAGACAGGGCCACCCTAATTTACTGAGTAAGTAAATTATAATAGATTCTCACTTACTTCATTATTAAAAAACTCAATTATAAGATTGCCTAGAAGAAATTGCTTTCAGTGATTTGCCAATTGGTGCAACTTATACTTTCTAGCTACTTTACTTTGTGTATATTGTGTTCTATGTTCCTTCCTGTGTTGTACAAATAAAAACAAACTATCTATCTACACACCATATTATCTATATCTATCTACATATGTTTCCATTATAAGTAGTAGTAAAGTAAAATAACTTACCACAACTTTATCATAAACTCTAGCGGCAAACTCTATATCTTCATACTTCTTCTCTAAAGGGAATGTATATTTGGCTAACCAATCTAACAGTGGCCTGTCTAATCCGAGTCCAATGTTAGGAAATTGTGGAGCGTGTGTGTGGCAGTCAATCAGACCAGGCATTAGGAACTGGTCATCTTCTAAATGGATAACTTTGTATTTTGTTAAATCAATGGGTTGTAGCTGCTCGAAATCTCTTTTTGTACCTTTTTGGGTTATCTAAAAGAAAACTTTAAAATCTTTATCCATTAATTAATTTTGCTTAGTGTTTATCGAGTTATTCCAGTAACTCAACAACTAAATAAATTACTTCATCCTAGAAAAGTTATTAGGTCATGGGAGTCAAACTTAAATCTATTTTGCGTCAAGTTATTGAAACATCTAGTGAAGTTATTCATCTTAATCCCAGCTAATATAAATCTGAAAGTTTGTGTATTTTTTGGCGGCGAAACGACTGGACTGATTTCGATGAAAATAGGCATAGCGGTAGAGCATGGAGAAGGATATAGGATATTTTTGATTCCAATATTCCCGCAGAGCGCAGTTAGTAAGACAAAATTTATCTAAGGCACTGTTTTGTAGGTTATCCATAGGTATCAAACATTATTCGTCAACAATTAAGAGATTTTTACTTACTTTCCCATTTTCTACAAACAGAAAGCCCTTAATTATGCTAATTTCCTTTAAAGAAACTGAAGAAATTAAAGTTCCAACGAAGATAAACATTTTGCGTCTAGGTAATGTTGGTTAGAAACGTGCAGTTAACGCTATAGTTCCCTTCGAAGAGAATATAATCACTACGTTTGTTTCCAATATCATTGCTGTTGCCTCACAAGTCATAACTGAGATAAGATAAACTGGATTTAATTAATTTTATAAAAGCAAAACAAAACAAATCAACCTAGATTACATTTTATGACATTGACAGAAATCTAAAATTGACAGATTAATACACGAAAGCTGGAACATTGCTGGAAGTTTTATCGGGAGCGTAAATAATTAAACACCAAAGTTTTTTCCGGTTTTCCGGTATAATACCTACGCAATGTTAATATGTACTTAGTCACAGTTTACCTAAAAAAATCAATAAACCTATATACGAGCAATTCTTGTATATAAATATAATCAGGATCTCGGAGACGGCTCCAACGATTTTCATGAAATTTAGTATGCGGGGGTTCGATTTATTAAGTGGTCCGAGAAAAGCTGGGTTCCCAAGATATAGGCATTTGAAAAACCGTGTTTTTACTTCGACTCCATGTGTTTTAAGGATGAAAGTTTTAAGGAACTATCAGCGCCATGACTGACATAATATGACTGAAGAAGGCTCATGAAGGAAACGCTGGGTAAAAAAGTAAAAAACTCATTCTACTCGATACTAGATGGAGGTTTCTGATGCCAGAAATAAATACTGGCCTAATATTGTGAAGAAAAAAATTGCTGTCATTGACTGTCAAATTTGTCGCTCTAAAAGTGTAGGTTGAGTTTTGGCGGGAACGAGTTAACAACATGTCGTGCTGCAGTTTTATTTTCATGAAACTTAGATGTAACCCGAGTTGAATTGTATAATTCTGGTGGAATGTTATTCAATTTAGTTCTGTGAAAGTGCACAAGTGTAGTGAAAGTAAAAATCAGTGTCAAACATGCAGTTTTCACGTTGCCTCCAAATCTCCTAGTAAGGTTATGGTAAACTTGCCACCGCTTTACTATAACCCCTGACTTGACGGACTATGGCGACTTTGACTGTATTGAAACACTTTAGGCCCGATTTATGAAAAATCGGGTCATAATTTGATGCAAAATATAACTTGACACTGGCTAAATGCACACGTGCGAAGCCATAATAAAAGAAAAAAAAAAAAAGGAGTTTTGGCGGGAACGAGTTAACAACATGTCGTGCTGCAGTTTTATTTTCATGAAACTTAGATGTAACCCGAGTTGAATTGTATAATTCTGGTGGAATGTTATTCAATTTAGTTCTGTGAAAGTGCACAAGTGTAGTGAAAGTAAAAATCAGTGTCAAACATGCAGTTTTCACGTTGCCTCCAAATCTCCTATTAAGGTTATGGTAAACTTGCCACCGCTTTACTATAACCCCTGACTTGACGGACTATGACGACTTTGACTGTATTGAAACACTTTAGGCCCGATTTATGAAAAATCGGGTCATAATTTGATGCAAAATATAACTTGACACTGGCTAAATGCACACGTGCGAAGCCATAATAAAAGAAAAAAAAAAAAAAGAAAAAAAAAAAAAAAAAAGTGTAGGTTTTTTTTTTTTTTTTTCTGTGTCCAGTCAGCTCTGTGACCGAACTATTGGCCCCGGATTTACGGATTTGCCAGTTTCAAGTTCTGTTGTAGTTCTTGTTTCTTTGTCCAGTCAGCTCTGTGACCGAACTCTTGGTCCTTTATTTCTCTTCGTATTCGTTTTCAAAGCTCGGGTGTTTCTTTGGTATGATGTTTGTGAATAATTTAGGACCAATTTGTTAATATAAAAATTAGGGAAGCATATTATTTACAAGTAGATATTTACCGCGGAATTTGGAAAATGGAAAGGATCAGGAAAGCAGACGGGTAGGTATGAATTATAAAAAAATAAAATAAACAAATAAATAATTATTATATAAGTAAGTACATATGAAACATAAAATATACAACAGTCAAAGTTTAATGTTATTTTCATTAATAAAAGTAGATAGCATTTTATATACAGATAGATCTTTAGACGTCAACAAGCAGGGAATATTTGTTGGGAACTCAACACCTAAGGAAGCTAAATCATCATGGAATTTATTTGCATTGTTAAGTTGGCATTGAAAAAATATGTGATTGATGTCAGCCTCTTCACAACCACAAGCACAAGAGGCATCCTCTGAAATACCAATCCTGGCCAGATGAGCAGGACTGCAAACATGGCCAAGGCGCGCCCTAATCAAGATTGAGGTGGCTGTTTTATCAAGTATGATGGAATAAAACCATGGTTTTTTGCTGGTTTTCGATTGGATATTATGATAGTATTTACCCTTTTTTTTCGCACTGTCTGCCCAAGCTTTATCCCAGGATTCCTGTAGATATAGTTTGGGCTGACTCATTAGGTCATGAGGGTAGTTATTATAATGATCCACATCTCCTACATTTACAGCATCTTTAGCTAATTCGTCTGCTTTGAGATTGCCTTTAATGCCTGTGTGGCCGGGAACCCATGCAAACTCGACCACAAGCCCTCTCGTCACACACTGGTGCAACTTGTCTTTGATTTTATAAACTACTGGGAAGTGATTTTTAGTTTTGAATGGAAATCTTTGGAGAGCTGCCAAGCAGCTTTTCGAGTCGGTGAATATAACGGTGTTTGGTAGTTTCATCAACAGAATATATTCTATAGACTTTAGTACGCCTAGACACTCTCCTGTGAACACAGAGGATTGGGGAGGTAATTTAGTTTTTTGCACTATATTAAATTGTTGGTGATAAACGCCCACACCAACGCATCCATCAATAGAAAGTTTAGATGCATCACAAAAAATAAAATGCCAATTTGCCCATCTGGAGTTTGCAGAGACCTTAAATACTTCTTGAGCACAAATACTCTTTTTATCAACATCCACACTGTCATGCACACCAGGAGACAAAATCAGGGCTTCATAGGAGATGGTAAAAACCGGGAGGCAAGAGGAACGATGAGTAGGTGCCTCTATGGACAAAAACTTTTGCATACTCTTAACTAGACAAGGTAATTGCTTATGAGCCCAATAACTGAGGTGGATCTCTTTTAATAAGTCATTAATTTTTGATATAATTGGGTGGTTGGAAAATTGTAAAGTACGGTATAAAAACCTGTCACAAAGATATTGACGTCTCAGAGTTAATGGTGGGTCAGAGCATTCAACTTGTAAGGCATTAATAGGGCTGGATTTCATTGCTCCAGTGACCACCCTCAAGGCCTTTGACTGGATACCATCCAACCTCCCCAAAGCCGCCTGACTACAAGGCTCCAACAAGAAAGTTCCGTAGTCCAGAACACTTCTAATTAGAGCATTATAGATCAGCTTTAAGGAATATGGATGAGCACCCCACCAAACACCCGAAAGACATCTCAGTAAGTTGATAGTACGCTCACATTTGCCACTGATATATTCAATATGAGGGATCCCAGTTAGTTTTTGATCTAAAATGACACCTAGAAACTTGGCTTGTGCATCTACCGGTAATGGCATACTATTGTATTTAACGGTTATCGGAGGTGGTAGCCTTTTTCTAGTAAAAAGGACCACGGTACACTTAGGTACCGAAAGTTCTAATCCATTGGAATCCATCCAGACCTTTAGATGACATAATGCATTAGTCAAATCTTCACATGCATCATTTATATGTTTGTTAGATGTGTACAAAACTATATCATCAGCATATTGTAAAATATTAGCAGTACCCTGGAGAGACGCCTCTAAATCACTCGTATAAATGTTATACAGTAAAGGACTTAATACTGAGCCTTGTGGTAAACCCTTCCATAAAACTCGAGATGATGATCCTATTTTAATTAATCTTCCCGATAAGATGTTAATGATAAAATTGACAAGTAAAATAGGAACCTGTAAGGCCATTAATTTATTTTTTAAGATGGGTAAAATAACGTTATCGTAGGCTGATTTGATATCTAAAAATGAAGCAGTTAACGAATTATTCCGTGCCATCGCAATTCGTATATCAGTGATGAGTACCCCGATGTTATCAATAGTGCCTTTACCCTTGCGAAACCCATACTGAGAGTTAGAAAGAAGCTTATTATGTTCAATATACCATTCTAATCGATTTTTTACTAAGTGTTCCGCTATTTTTGCTATTACAGAGGACAATGCAATAGGACGGTAAGATGTAATGTCCGAGGGGTCTTTATTCGGTTTCAAAATTGGCAACACTAATTGAGATTTCCACGACTTTGGAACGTTACCTGTCAACATGACATTATTAACCAATTGTAAATAATATTTTAGGCTATTGTCGCTAAGTTTGGAAAAGAAAATGTAGAGTTTTGGCGGGAACGAGTTAACAACATGTCGTGCTGCAGTTTTATTTTCATGAAACTTAGATGTAACCCGAGTTGAATTGTATAATTCTGGTGGAATGTTATTCAATTTAGTTCTGTGAAAGTGCACAAGTGTAGTGAAAGTAAAAATCAGTGTCAAACATGCAGTTTTCACGTTGCCTCCAAATCTCCTATTAAGGTTTTGGTAAACTTGCCACCGCTTTACTATAACCCCTGACTTGACGGACTATGACGACTTTGACTGTATTGAAACACTTTAGGCCCGATTTATGAAAAATCGGGTCATAATTTGATGCAAAATATAACTTGACACTGGCTAAATGCACACGTGCGAAGCCATAATAAAAGAAAAAAAAAAAAAAAAAAGAAAATGTATGGAATGTTATCCTCTCCAGGAGCTGAATCCCGAAGATTAGACAATACTCCTTTAAGTTCTTCAAAGGAGAACGGGGCATTGAGACCGGATACGTTTGTGTCAGGTGGTAAATTACGTGGGTGTATAAGTTCCTCTTCAGGGACAAAAGGTGGTGCCAAACGGTCAAGAAATTCTGGACTACGGGATGGTGGAATCGTGGAGAAACTGGAGTCTGACATAGCACATCTGTATCTCTTAAGATTATTCCATACTACACTGGATGGTGTATTAGGAGAAATACTTGAGCAAAAACTTCGCCAGCCTAAGACACGTTTTTCTTTATATAATTTTTTTGTGCTATTCATGACTTCCATTAAATGTTCAAAGTTATTATTAGTCATTTCCTGGTTATATTTCTTCTCTGCCTCTTTCCTAGCCTTAGCTGCCTGGGTACATTCAGAATCCCACCAGGGGGGTGACCGAATGCCTCGAGAATGATTTTTCACTGGAAAAACTGAGTCTGCTGAATCTATTATTAGTTTAACTAAGGAATTAGAACAGGTTTCCTCATTTGAACCATCAATAGATGGTAGATTATTTAAGTTTTTGTCAACATTCTCAGTGAACATGTTCCAATTACTAGTGTCTGAATATTTATACTTTCTAGTGCTTTTAAATGTATTGTTTAATGATTCCTGACTGATTGTAGGTAAACTGATGATAATTGGGTAGTGATCACTGCCATGAGTTGAAGATAGTCTGTGCCAGGATAATTTGGATGCTAAGTTTGGAGTGGAAATAGCCAAATCTATAACACTTTTGCCTTCAGTAGGACTTGTCCGTCGAGTGGCTACACCAGTGTTAAGTATGCAAAGATTTTGCTCGTCCAAAATATCTAAGAGTAGCCTACCATATGAATAAGTTCGGGAACTACCCCAAGCAACATGCTGTGCATTGAAGTCACCAACAATAAGAAACGGTTTAGAAATCACTAATAGAATATTATGTAGTTCTTGAAAAATAGAAGCAGAAGGATCAGGTATATAAATGGATAGTATACATATATTATTTACAATAATAGCTATCAAAGAAAAAGTATCACTGTGGGAAGGAAGAGGAAATGGAGTGTAAGAGATAGAATTGTGAATGAGTAGGGCGTTTCCAGCATACCTATCTTGTCTGTCGACACGGAGACAAAAGTACCCATTCACTTTGAATGTGGAACCTGGTTCAAGCCAGGTCTCACATAAAGCAATAAGTGCTGGATTATGTTTATTTATTAAATAAGTTAGCTCATTTCTTTTATTGCGTACACTGTGACAGTTCCACTGTAGAATGCTGTTCATTGGATTTTGATCCATGATTAGCAAAGGAGTTAGTTATAGATTCAATTATTGTGGCAGCGTGGTCCGGTTTTATAAGATTGGATTGACAGAGAGAGTTGATAAGATTAGTTATAATTTGAATAACATTAAGAGGATCACTTTCATTGTTGCTTGATGACTTCAAAGCACAGCCATTAGCGGGTGCAGGCATATCATAATCCCTAATTAGTGCCTGGTGTGCAGCATGATTATATTGATGAGTATAAGAGGGTTTGTAAGAAGATCTGGGTTTTAATGTTACTGTTTTTTTATAGGAAGTAGAAGGACTAAGAACTGTACGGTTAGCATTGGAAATAATATTGTGTTCATATCTAGGGACTGCCTTAGCGTTGAGAACATCTACATAAGACCTATGGACAGGTGGATGTAATTTAGTGGCCTCTAAATACGATATACAGCTATTTGCCATTGTTTGTTTAATAGCTTTTTGTCTAGACAATTCTGGACAAGATTTGCTTGTTGCGAAATGCAGACCAGAGCAAAGGCAACAAGATGCACTTTCCTCTTCAGTTCTGCAATTTAGCCCATCATGATCTTGGCCACATTTATAACAGCGAGGCTTAGACCTGCACTGTGTTTTAGTATGGCCGAACCGGCAGCAGCTGTAACATTGTATTGTTGGGAAGGTGTACAGTTCAACAGGTATAGCATTGTAGCAAATGTAAATTCTCTTTGGTAAAGCTTGTCCATCAAATGTCAACACAACAGACTGAGAAGGCTTCCATGTAGGAGTATTATCAACAATAACTTTGTAATTTAACCGTCTAGCTTTCAGTATCTTACCACAACCTATAGGCAAATTGACATTTTCCAAAATTTCATCTATTGACCAATCCGATGGTATACCTTTCACTATTCCTATACGAGTAACATTAAAAGATGGTATGAAGGCTTTGAATTTATGTTCGGTTAAGAAAGGGTGTTTTAAAAAGTTATTAGCATCACTATGAGTCGAGAAAGAGAGGGACATTCGGTTGCGTCCAACTCTTTTTATGCTACCATTAATAATATTATTAAAATTGTATTTTTTAACAAACCTCCCAAATGCCATGGGATGCAATGTATAGCCATCATTATTATCTACAACTTTTTGAACATGGACTATATAAGGACTGCTGTCTGATGGTTCATACTCTGTGCGGCCAACAAAAATAGGGTGTGGTTGAGGCTGATCGACTGTCATAGGGGCAGATGTGGATGTGGTTGCGACCGGGGAGACAACAACGCCTGCTTGAGCAGGAGCTGCTATCATTGACTGTTCATGATTGTTAGCATTCTTACTTGATTTTTCTTGAATAGTATCACTATCAGAGTTGCAATTGCAAATAAATTCATGCTTAGCTTCCAAATCTTTGGCTTTACAGAATTTTCGTTTGCGTTTGTTACAAGTTTTGCAATTTTTTTTATGCGGTTTAGCGCGTTTAAGCGATTTGGTGGTGGATTCTGAGACAGCCAACATGCCCCGCCTGAAGTACGATGATCCATCAGATTCCATCCCGGATTCATTCGTGGATGAAACCGTGACATTATATGCTACTGCGGGAGGACTATGGCCAGAGCCAGGGTCCTCCACTTTGCCGCCGCCGCCGGGGTCCGGCGGCCTCATCGTATTTACAACTATATACTTAAAAAAAACTTACCTACTCGTCGATATATACAAACTACACTAAAAATATATACAAATAAACCTTCCTGACCACTTTTAACTCAATTAATTAATTTAAAAAATTTTAGCTTTGAAGATCCCGCCTTTTCGCTCCGAATGCTTCCCGCCTTTTTTTTTTTTTTTCTTTTATTATGGCTTCGCACGTGTGCATTTAGCCAGTGTCAAGTTAAATTTTGCATCAAATTATGATCCGATTTTTCATAAATCGGGCCTAAAGTGTTTCAAAACAGTCAAAGTCGTCATAGTCCGTCAAGTCAGGGGTTATAGTAAAGCGGTGGCAAGTTTACCATAACCTTAATAGGAGATTTGGAGGCAACGTGAAAACTGCATGTTTGACACTGATTTTTACTTTCACTACACTTGTGCACTTTCACAGAACTAAATTGAATAACATTCCACCAGAATTATACAATTCAACTCGGGTTACATCTAAGTTTCATGAAAATAAAACTGCAGCACGACATGTTGTTAACTCGTTCCCGCCAAAACTCGCTTCCCGCCTTTTTCCCCAAGTGTAGGTTTCTTTTTTTCTTTTATTATGGCTTCGCACGTGTGCATTTAGCCAGTGTCAAGTTATATTTTGCATCAAATTATGACCCGATTTTTCATAAATCGGGCCTAAAGTGTTTCAATACAGTCAAAGTCGTCATAGTCCGTCAAGTCAGGGGTTATAGTAAAGCGGTGGCAAGTTTACCATAACCTTAATAGGAGATTTGGAGGCAACGTGAAAACTGCATGTTTGACACTGATTTTTACTTTCACTACACTTGTGCACTTTCACAGAACTAAATTGAATAACATTCCACCAGAATTATACAATTCAACTCGGGTTACATCTAAGTTTCATGAAAATAAAAGTGCAGCACGACATGTTGTTAACTCGTTCCCGCCAAAACTCTAAAAGTGTAGGTTTCGAACTCTATTTGAGTTTGTGAAATATTGGATTTGTGTTTAGAAAAAAATCGGTAAGTATGTAATAGGTACTTATTAATTTGTAAAGTTATTTAATATATTATTAAAGTGTTGAGTGTATAAAATAAAATTAGTAGCTTTCAACAATAATTATATTTGAACCATGTATCTACTGAAAGTATTGTAGCTAACTAACATGACCGTTGCGATCTTAGAATATCATGTCGGAAAGATCGAAGAACAATTTTCCCATTTCATCAGTATTTCATACTAAATATAATTTTCAAAAAACACATTCTACCAAAAACAAAAAACAACCAGGTACTGATTTCTGATTTTTGAACATTGATATAGAAAAGTTGCTTTGGTAGGTAAGTCGGCTGCAAAATTGCAAATTACTATTATTGTAATGTTTTAATTCTAAAAATTTTTGTTTAATAAATTGATGAGTTAGAAGACTTTAAACTTCAACTAAAGCAGGTGTCTAGAATCTTGCTTGTGTTGAAAACATTCTTATAACAGCCGTTTTAACAGCAACTCTACGGTGGGTCTGCAATTATGCAGCCGACCGTACATAAGAAGTCCAAACCATAGCTTTTAATTAACAATCAAATTAATGGTTGGAAGTAGTCATTCTGTACATGATTTGATACCAAGCCGCATGTGCGTGTTCAGCGCCTTGCCTCCAGTCAATGAAATTGTTCGTCTTCGCACTTTGTATCCAAAAAATTGGGCTGGATAGCGCAGCACGCGATAACGACTCCTCCAGCCGATTGTTGACACGACGGGATTCTTCTAAAGACTGGGAAAACAAGACACGGACATTAGCTGATTCTCAGGGGCGTAGCTGCCGCCGTATCAATTATACGGGGCGCCAGGGCAACGGGGGCCCCCGATGAGTGTAAGCAATTTTAATAAATACTTCGATGGAACATGAACGCCTGTCAGACCTTTCATTATTGTCCATGGAGGCAAATCAGTTTGCCAAAAAAAAAAAGGCAAGAAGAGTATACCTTTATGCAACGCCATCTGTCTGCCAGTTGATGAAATATTTAATTTGAATTGTTTGTAAAAAAAAATGGCAAAAGTCACAGATAAATAAATAAATATTTTTTTTAATTTTATGCTAACATTTTTTTCTTTTGTGAGAAATCTACCCTTCTTATGGGCCCCCAAACAAATTTTTATACGGGGCCTTGCCAAGGCACGCTACGCCACTGCTGATTCTTCATTACATTCCTAATTATTTCTTTGTCTTTTTCTGAATTTGCTTCTAATTTTACCAGTACTAGTAGGTACTACTAGTACAACATTTTTATACAATAGACTTACAGATATAGACACCACTAAAAATACTTTAAGTAGGTATACGCTAAATCGTATTAATAATCGTTAAAAAAACTCGTGAGGTCTCGGTTTAAGGCGAACTACTCGTATTCAAGTTTATTATTTATATTCATTACTTATTTAGTATCTATGTAGGTACTCATCGAAACAATTTTATAATATAATATGGGTACCCTTCTTCCTGATCACGGCAGTTTTAATTTGGACGACGACTATTTATTCCAAAATTCAGAACTTACAGAACCGAAAACTAAGAAAAGGTGGAGAAATGAGCCTTATGCATCATCCCGCCACTCCCATGAGTAGCGAGGGTATGTAGGGCCTGAAGGTGGTGGGCAGCCAGAGGTTTCACCGGTTCCTCTCTCGCCGTGATGTCGGGGCTGCGGGAACGGATGCGATTCTACCGCGGCAAGTACTAGATACCTAGGTGCATTTCGCACCTCCGTTCAAATAGTGTCATAACTCAAAAAAAAAACAAAAATCAGTTTTATTGCACCATTAGATTCGCAATCCTTCAAAGTCTTATCTCAAAAAACGTCATGTCTTTAGTTTAATTGTTTGACCTTAGAAGGCGCTAGTGTCATTATAATGTTAACCGAAAGCAATGACATGCCAAACACGAACAGTGTCACTTAAATGACTTGCGCAAGGTATTCGCCTGTCTAAATCTCATCTATAGTGTTGTTTGTCGGTTTATGACGAAATATATGAAAAGATAATTTTAAAACAATCTGTGGATTTGCCTACTAAAAGTGTAGTATCTCGATATATATCAATTAAATTTCATACAATAAATAATATTTCTTAACTTCTTTTTTTAACAATATAGTGTCACAATTAAAAAATCATATAATTTTTTTTCAAATTTTCAGAAAACCTAATAACACCATTTTGTAAAGATTAAAAAATCGTTTAAACCTACTGAAAAGTTCATATCGCTAATTCTATTAGTTTTCAAATTAAAACTAAAAAACCGAAAAAAGTTAAAACTGTTACTTTAGACACCTTTTTCTCGACATTTTCATTTTTTGAGTTATGACACTATTTGAGCGGAGGTGCGATTTTTGATTTACGTAGGCCTGTTCAACTAACTTGATTGAACGATGTTGTGGCGGCAATAGTTCTGCCAGATAATTTTAGCGTGTTTCCCCTCAAACGAATCCATCTAGGGTACAGGGTGCGTAAAAGACGGACTTCACTTTCCAATCTTATCAGTTCCCTTTCAGCTATTGACCGCAACTCCATTAGATCTACCACCTAAAATCATATAAATTTTATGGCCCCTCTACTTGATGGGCCATCATGCTGGCCCACTAATATGGACCGACTAATATGGGCCAGCATGTAGAGGGCGTAGTGGGGTCTGATGGCTTATGGTTCGTGCGGGATGGCGACTGGATGCCATAGTTGAAGTACCTACATCTATACTATATAATTAGTGAAGGATTTGTATTTTTTTTTGGAACGAAGTTTTTGAAGTTATAATATTTTTTTTATTATTAACAAATATAATGTAGATATACTAATATTATAAAGCTGAAGAGTTTGTTTGTTTGTTTGTTTGAACGCGCTAATCTCAGGAACTACTGGTTCGAATTGAAAAATTCTTTTTGTGTTGGATAGTCCATTTATCGAGGAAGGCTACTTTTTATCCTGATATTCCCACGGGATCGGGACTTACGCGGGTGAAACCGCGGGGCGCAGCTAGTATTTAATAAAATTGAGATCAGTGTCGTAACTATACCGTACGAGGCCCATGGCAACTTCATTTGGATGCCCTCCCCCCCAATATAAAGAAGCTGAACCAACAAAAATAGTATTTTTTATTTTATAACTAGCTGCGCCCCGCGGTTTCACCCGCGTAAGTCCCGATCCCGTGGGAATATCGGGATAAAGAGTAGCCTATATGTTAATCCAGGCCTCTAGCTATCTACCAAATTTCATTGCAATTGGTTCAGTAGTTTTAGCGTGAAGGAATAACAAACACACACACACACAAACTTTCACATTTATAATATTAGTAGGATACTTAAAGGTACACTAAAAAGTGAAAAAAAAAAGTTTTAGATTTTGACCTAAAACATTTTTTTTTCACTTTCATGTTGGCTCAAAACACTCTATGCAACTAAGTAGGTCATAACTTAAATACATTTAAGACAAAACTTTTTTTTTACTTAATGTTGGGAGTTGGGATTCTCCTCTACCCGTCTTGTTTCGGCTGGGGGCCCGTGGCGTTTTGCCGACTTGCCACCCTGTAGTTACGCCACTGATTGAGATACTTATTTATCATAGAAAATATCATAATATTTACCTTCTTCAAATCTTCTACTTTTCGTGCCAAGCTCTCCAACATTCCCTCGACTATTCTCAAGGAACTTATAAGTGTAGTTAGTGATTCATCAATAATACCATTTGACGCAAAACTCAAAGCTTCTGTTTCAAATATCTTGGCTTTCTTGTCAGAATTAACTCTAAGCCAATAAGTCCACAAACCAGCTACTAAACGACGTCGAGCAGGTCCTGCAGCTTTAGTAGCGTAGAATTCAGCGAAATGACTTATCTCTATAGGATTTTCTTTTTGAAAACCTGCGTCTAAAATTAAATCCATACACATTGCGTAGTACCATGTATTAGATTCGTGTAGGGACGTGTGATCAAACTGTAACGTTAGCTGCAGTACATCAATAGCTTCTTCTATCCGTCTTCGTGATAGCAAAATATAAAATAGGTCTGGTATTACCTCCAAAGCAACTTTATCTGCTTGAAGGTAACGACTTATTGTTAGAACTCTGAACCCCGATCTAATGGCACAAGGTAGTTTTGCTCTAGCGATGCGTGCTCGAAAACACGCCATGACAAATTTTCCTACTGCATAAAATTCATCTGCTTGCGCTGGACGTGTTAATCGTTTTAATATTTGGTGTGCCATTTTTTCCATCTCAACTGTGGTATCTGCCATTCCTCGATTTATTTCCACTTGGATAGCATTACTGTAAGCATCACAAATATCGACCAGAGGACATTCCACTTCCTGTATAATTTGTAAAGCACGTGTTGCAGCCATTCTAGCTCGTTTATCTTCTCCGGTGGAAGAATTTAGTAAAATAGCAACATTAAGACAGAAAACTGAATCAGATTTCATTTTTAATGCATATGCACGGTACTTGTGATTTTTCATTTTAATGTAAGTAATGATTTTATTAAATTTAAATATATTATGTACGCTATCTAGATTTATTTTGTAAATTTTTAAAGCTCGGTCTAATTCCACTCGAGAAGAATTTAATTTTCCTGTTAGTAAGCAGGTAATAGCTCGTAATGAATATATTTTACCTAAATATTGTTTTTTAGTATAATTATCTAATTCACTCAATTCTGAGCACATTATTTCAGCTTCATTAAGTTTGGACAGTACCACATCAAAATTATTGCCTAATATATTTAAATAGCTGTAAGTAATTATAAACTGAATCGCTTTGGTTTTTAATTCAGCTTGTATGGCATGGTGTATAAGTTGTTCATTAATAGCCACTTGAAGATTCGCACATGTACATTTTGTAATGTCTATTTGTGAAACTTTTTTTTCTATACGTAGAGAAAATATCGTTTTGTTTTTATCATCATCCTCATTAAGATTATCTAGACTGTCCACTACTCCCAATTTGTGCCAATCCCTAAGGGTTTCTGCTTCTACAACATTTCGTAGTTTGTCAAATACATTGTTGTTGACTGTTTCATCTACGTTTTTTCGTATGATACTTATATTTGTCATGGTTACCCTTTTTAAAAATTGACGGCTTTCCCATCTTTTTCTGTCAACATTTTTGGTTTTTAGAATAGATACATTTGGAATTTTACGTAAATATGATCCAGATTTTTTTCTGTTGATTACGCTGTCACTTATAGACGTGGTCATTTTAATAGTATCTTTGTCTGATTTTGTGTCTTCTAAGTTTTGGGATTCGTAAGACCGTAGAGTATTTCTGATGTTGTAGTTTGATTCATTCATTTCTTGGTTTGAATCATCAGTTTCTTCATAAGAACTAATCGATAGACTGTCAATGCTCTCGAGTAAAGTATTATCAGAAATCCTTTCTACAGGAACTAAACTTAAAGCCGATTGAACAACCATAATAGTACCTCCACAGTATGGGCATTTTTGAGGATTGTTTTCTAAATAATTGACTATTCTGGAATGAAATTCTTTTTTCTGATTGATTGGAAGTAATTCGTAACATGTTTTTCTGGTATTTTTGTTCTTGAACCTCATTACTTTACAAAATGCATATTTTGGGAGATTTTCGCTATTTTCTGCATCATACGCAAAATCACAGTCACATGAAAAATTGTCTTCCTTTTTGGAAGACGTTGTTGTTGGTTTTATATTTGATAACCTTTGGCTGCAACTTTTTGAGGACCATGAATTAGCGCATGCTAAAATTCGCATTGCAAACAATCTTTTTACTGCTTTAGCAGTAATCAACGAATTATTTTCGTACATTATGTTCTCTAGAAGGTCTCTCGACAATGTATTACCAATTACAGAGGCAATTTTTAAAAGCAGCTGTTGATACGGAGTTAATGAATCGATTTGAATCATTACTAAAGCATCTAAGTTTTGCACGTCTATATCAGCATTAAGTTCATCTTTACGTGTAACAATACAAATATTGAAACTATCTTCAAGGTCAGTTTGTAACATTTCATCAAGTGTTTGCTGATTTTTTATATCTAAAGCTTGAGGATGTATCATTTCTTTGGGTGGGAAAAGTAAATCTTCTTTTTGCCATTGACTTACATCATCATTATTTGTTTTTATTATTTCCAGAGCGCCATTACAAAACAAATGCGATAGGAAACCTTCGATAAGACTTGGTGTTCCATTGCATTTTGACACCAGTGCTTCATATAAATCTTTTGGTATTGCGTTGACATCTAATATTTGACAGGCCAAGGCAGGAATCAGGGAAGAAGATAGAGATTCAAGTACAATTTTTCTTACTTGATCATTTATAAACACAGTATAAAGCCAATCGTCCACCGAAGAGAACTTGCCACGGGTAACAGTCATAACGGTGAAAATTTTCGGAGATAAGAACATTAGAGAAATGAATTCCCAAGAAAAGGCATCTAAATTTTGTAAATCATCTATAAATAAAACCTGTGTTTCAGTAATAGCGGCTACCAGTGCGGAAAATATTATTTTAGATTTTTCTTTTCGTTTTTGTTCGTCTTGGGTGTTAATATTTTCATTGTACGCAAAACGCACTTTAATAATGTTGTTAAGATAACATAAATCATCATTATAAACTTTAAGTAATTGAACAATCTTTTCTTCTTTGATAAATCCGGAAGTTGGTTCTTCGAGGTCTAATATTTGATTGAAAATTTGGCTTATTGCTAAATACGGCGATGCTGAATGTATAGATGATAGAGTTAGATAGCAAACGTGATAATTTTTATTTCTGGCATCTCTTGCCATCCATTCCAATAATCTTGTTTTTCCAATACCACTGTCAGCCACTAGCAACAAGGCGTCAAAGTCTCTATAAGTTAGTTTACTGTCTGCTAACCAACTTTGAAAATATTCCAATTCATCACTTTGACCTAAAAGTGGTGGTGTCATAGGAATATTGTATAATTGCTTAATTCTAATGTCTTCTGTATATTCGTAGATTTTGCCTGAATACCCAATTCCTTTAAGTTCGGTTTTAGGTTGTAGAGTAAAACCATTTGAAGATAACTTACTCTTTATAAATGTTGTTTCATCACATGTGATTTTATTTTGAAATTTACACATTAGTCGTGCAGCTTTGTTAACGACTGCACCAATTACAGTAAATTCTTTTCGTAAAGGATGTCCTACAACTCCAGAATATACTTGGCCTGTTGTTACGCCTATAGACAAGTCCATTACTCCATCTAAGGATGAAATTGACTTTTTTATGCTGTAAGCACACTTTAAAGCAGCTTGTGCTTCTGATTCGTGTTTGAACCCTCTTAATCCAAAAACAACTAACATCATCACATCTTTATCAAATAAAATGATTTTATTGACACAGCCCATTGACTTGTAAACTATTTCACAAGCTATTTGATATGCATTGTTTACTATTGTTATCAGTTGTGCAAACGCACATTCCCTTGGCTTCAAAGTCAAAAATAATATAGAAACTAGTCTCATTTCAGTTAAGTACTCTAATGGCTGATGTGCGTCTATTTGTGTCAAAACTGGTCTTATCATAAATTTGCGAATTTCGCCTCCTATATTTTTTTCCTCTGCTAGTAATATATTTTTACGTAAACCTAATACTTCGTTCCTTTTCGCAGAATCAGCAGCACTCATATTTTTAGAGTCCCAATAAGCTTCCGGGATTTCACTTAACAATTTAACTTGTTTAATCATTGTTCCAAAACCTAGAAAAGGTTTATTTACGTTCGTTTCATGGGGGTCATAGAGAATTGATCTAATTGTTACGTGGCCATCTTCGTGAATATGGTGGTCGTAGTTTCTTGAATAACAATGACCCCATGCGTTAGGCGTTAATTTCACCTCTCCTGAAGCACAAACACTTTCAGCGGCTTTGGCTTCAATAACTGGCAATCCGAAAATCACATAATTCATGTCTATTCCCCTTCCAATCGGTGCAAACAAGAGGTTCCCTGCAGATATCGCCAACTTTACTCGTAGGTTTACTTTTACATCTGTTTCATAGGAGGAGTAAGAATGTTGTATAACTAGGGCACAAGCTATGACGTTGTGTATCGTATGAGAGAGAAACGAACGTTTGTCCGTTTTCCATAGAGCCAAAAAAGCGTCTCCTGCAAACTTGAGAATATCTCCACCATGGCTATAAATCAACTCTACCAGGGACCCCAAATAGGTGTTCAGAGTTACAGTTAATCTATATGTACCACCCTTACCGGTGTTATTGTACTTTTCCGATAACGAGGTGTATCCTGATACATCGGCCATAAGAAGAACACCTACAAAACGTTTTGGCTCTGACGTGTCAAATCTGTAAAAATAAACTTTACATTAGTGAGTTTAGTAGTAAGTTAGATACAATTGACGCTCAAAAGTACACTAGTAGCGTAACTTTTACAATCCTGTGGAGCACTATTTGAAACACATACAGAATACAGATACATGGGCACGTTGGTTGGTGCCGCGGGTGACGGCTTCTGCTACTCGGCCAACTAAAGACATAACTAACACGTTGAAAATTATAATCACACTGAGTACTAATAATTCAAGTACTTATGTGTGTGAATGTACATTAGAAGAAGTTCGTAACTCCAATACTGGTTTATAGTATTATTGTAGCACACTGATAGTGTACTTATGACGCATACTGTATAGTTAAAGTAAGTATATATACAGAATAATTAATTATTTACTTATCCATAAGCAGCACTTCGTCGGGGACTAACGTTGAGAGAATAAGAGTTTGTTTTCTCGTCAGGCAAACTTCAACATCTTGTTCAGTTTTATCTGATGTATCTTTGCCTTCAAAGAACCGTTGTACCCAAGTTTTGATCTCGTCGTATTTAGGCTCATCGTCATCTGAATCTTTGTCTAAAATCGTACTATCGATGCTTCTTCTCGATATTCTTTTGCCGTAGACTCTCCATTTTTCTGCGTTACCCATAACAGTCAGTGAATGCCTTTTAGACTCTCTTTTAGACCGTTGGCGATTTTTCCCGAAATTCATGGTGTTTTTTGTTCTTAGAATACGTAAATACTAAAATTTTAATAGTGTCTAAATTGTCTCATTATCGCTTAAAATTATTTATTCTTACAAATCTATTGGGTCGCAGGTTAAAAGAATAAAATGTTGAGCCCAAAAGATATATCAGATAATAAGTATTTGTCAAGTTAAGGCAACGTAAAATGTCATTTAATTTGTCAGATACAAAATATGGACAGTGAGGTTTTTAATGAAATTAAAGTAGGTGAGTCTGCCCAAAGACGTTGTTAGTATTAAACGCATTTTCCTATATCTATGGTCGGGCTGTATAATAACAATGCTCGATGATATACTGTCGTATAAATAAACCATTGACGTAGGATTTGGTCTTCCTTCTCATAGTATATTATGCAACTAGTGAATAAAGGACGGATTTAAAGCAAGGCCATTGATGAATTACGAGCAAGCGAAGGGTTCTAACAACTGAATCACGACCGTAAGGAGTGATTCAAGTGTTAGAATCCTGAGCGACGCGAGTGATTCATGGCCCTCAATGTAAATCCGTACTTTATACCATGACTACGAGAAAAAGAAAAAACAAAACGTGTCGCGGGACAGACAGACAGATAGACAGACTCCAAGAGACAGACTCAGACAGATTCAGACAGACTCAGGCAGCCTGAGACAACAGACTCTTGTAATGTTGATAACTGAATACTTGAAATGCACCGAGCAAAAGGTGACTTAACTTTTGCTCGGTGCATTTTCAACTCCGTGATGCATTTCAAGTATTATATCATAGAGACTATTTACAATGGTCTTTATAATTAAGTTAAATAAAATAAAATAAACATTTATTTCTATTAGTAGCGAACTATAATAATGTTGTCACGTCATTTTTAAAATACCCCTTACAAAATGTTATGTTTTTGATGTCAATATTTTGAATAGTTTGTATTCTAGGCCAAACAATGCCAACTATGTTTGTTTCGGAATTAATCGCTATTAGCAACATTATTAATCTGTATAAAAAAATGGGGTTTTTTTTTCTAAATTAACAGGATCGTTTCTTGGCTTTGCTATCTGATAACTCTCCAAGCCATAATGGTCTGAAAGTCTGAACTTCATAATTCCACATCGTTCATACCTGTGTTGGGAGCTTGCGCTGAGAAATTCTAAGCTTTTATAAAATCACGGTGAGGGATCGTGGTCAAAACATTGTAACGTAAAAATTTTAAGTAATGAAAAAAAGAAGAAGAAATACAAGCCTAGTTTATAATAAAGAACTAGAACGAAAACTGATAATAATAAGGGGTGAATACATCTATTTATTAACACAGTCTCAAAGCCTATTTATCTTGGTCATTTAAAAAAAAAATTGGAGACGAAATAAAATATTACAGTGGGCATTTGGATAACATTCAACGGTTTAAATAAAATGGTTAAATTAATATTTACCGTCAAATTAATTTGACCTCATTCATTCACAATACAAATACGTTAATACGAATCATTTCGGACATTTCATTGTCACATCCGATAATGTTTTTAAGATTTCGTAATTGAAAAGGAAAAAAAAAACATCCGATAATGTTTTTAGATTCCGTAATTCAAAAGGAAAAAAAAAGACCCCTCCTTCCCCTTGGTGAGGTTTAAGACTACACCCCCCCCCCCGCCTATATAACTTTCGTTAAATAAATGAATCCGACTCGCACTTGACCAGTTTTTTTAGGGTTCCGTACCCGAAGGGAATAAACGGAACACTATTACTAAGACTCCAGAGCGGTGTTGGCTTAGTGGTAGATACCTCGACTTTCATTCTGAAGGTCGTATGACGTATGAAAAGTTCTCTCCTCTGGAAATGGTCGATTAAGCTGAGAGGGTAGTAGATGCTGGGCAAGCCTACTCCATCCTCACGCAAAAAGGACCCAATTAAAAAGGGTCCAAAGGCGGAAAAGAGCCTGTATACAAGTACAAGTACTAAGACCACATGAGTTTCCCTACTCATGTGCTAAGACTCCACTGTCCGTCTATCTGTCACCGGGCCGTACATCGTAAACCCTTCACAAACCGTGATACTTTGACAGTTGAAATTTTCACAGATTATCTATTTCTGTTGCCGCTATAACAACAAATTTCAAAATAGTTATATGGTCGAAGACTAAAAACAAAAATAATATATTAATTGGGTCCCATGGTACGGAATCCTTCGTGCGGGAGTCCGACTCCCACTTGGCCGGTTTTTTATACTTAGTAAATGCATTGTGATGGCCGTTTCACCACAGTCGCAGTTAGGACACTGTATTGATAACACATTGTTATGCGTTGTGAATAAAGATTGAATATGGGTAGCAATGGTCATACGTTTTTGGATCGAGTGCTGAATATTGTGAAGGATGAAAGATCTGACGGTGTGCCATTGATTCAATTTAGACATCCTAAGGAGTTGGAGGTATTTGATTTTTTGTTTTTGAAATAGTAACATTAGAGGGGACGTAGACTTAAGTATATTTTCTTTGTTAATACAGTAATTATTTTTACAGGTCTTAATCGCCTATTTTTTATTGTCTTACCTCGACGTTTCGACTATGTTACAATAGTCATGGTCACTGAAAATACGCAATTATTAACCGGGAAATAATAATAAAAAATAATAAAATAAATAAAATAAAATATATTTAATTCAGGCATGTACCCATATAACAGTAGTATTATTAATTTAAAAATAACTAAGGACTTAGGACTAATCATATTTATATCTTCTAAGTCTATGGGTACGAAAGCAAAAAAATCAGAACAGGCCAGTGAGATGTACAGGCTTATAAGAAAACGTTTTCAGAGTAGTTGGGTCTCCTCGCGACCATGACTATTGTGACATAGTCGAAACGTCGAGGTAAGAGAAATAAAAATAAAAAATACGCGATTAAGAACCGGGAAAATAATTACTATTAATACAAATCTTGTGAGTTTAAAAAGTTTATAAACGTCTCAGATCTAGACGTACGGTCGGCTGCATAATTGCAGACCCACCGTAGAGCTCCATAACGGCTGTTATAAGAATGTTTTCAACACCACTAAGATTCTAGACACCTGCTTTAGGTGAAGTTTAAAGCCTTCTAACTCATCAATTAATCAAACAAAAATTATTAGAATGAAAACATTCCAATAATGGTAATGTTTTAACTCTACCGAGGGCTGCAATTATGCAGCCGACTGTACATAGATTAATTAATAAAATGTGCTTTAAAAATTAAATCGATTTTTGTTCTGGTTTCTTTAAATACTTACGTCACATTTACTAGAAACAATGAATATGACCTACAGTAGTTTTACCAACACTGTCTGTCTACCGTCAATTACTGATATATATCTTATCAGTTTGATAGTGGACGACGTATTAAATATTTGCTAATTCACTGTCATATGGATTTTGATGAATGTAGGTACCTATTACATACATAGATAAATTATTTCTTAGTTTTTAAAGAACTTCTTTTCCATTATTTCTTGGGATGTCCAATAAGTACCATTTATTTCAGGCAACAGAGAGACTCAAACGTAAGACAAAAACAAAATAAGACTTACAGAAAAATTGTGTTACCTCTATTTACTCTATTGGTACAGCATAATTGCAGCTCCCGGTAGATTTCTAAAATTACTATTATTGGAATGTTTTCATTCTAATAATTTTTGTTTAATAAATTGATGAGTTAGAAGACGTTAAACTTCAACTAAAGCAGGTGTCTAGAATCTTGCTCGTGTTGAAAACATTCTTATAACAGCCGTTTTGGAACTCTACGGTGGGTCTGCGATTATGCAGCCGACCGTACCTACCTATAGAGTAAATATTGTAATAGACGAAAGACATGGTTTTCGCTTTTTGCGGAAAAAACCACAGATCGTGCAAACACAATATGAAGTAAAAAAACACAGATCTACACAGGTATAAATTCATCTTTCATAATGTAGGGCAGATAACTTGCACCACAAACGCCTGGGAATTAAATCTCGATGCAAATCCAGTTTCGGCGGACGTAGGTACTGTGTCGGCCAAATCTGTGCAGTGCCACCTTAAGGTTGATTATCCTGTGCATGGCCTGCTTCTCCCGTCTCTCAATTTTTGTTGGCCAATAACGGCAGGGCGCATTGTTGTTTTAGCGTCTACATATTATGCTATTGTCTTGAATAAAACAAATCTAATTAGGATTTGATACTCGATTAGTAAGAGTTATCATAAATGTAGAATGTTAATACATACTCCTAAATAAAATCGTACAAAATCTTATGCCCTTCCGCCCTGAACAGCATGATGAAGGTGGGAGATACATACTCGTACCTACACTGGAATGTTCGGCATCGCGGAACGTGCTCCCAAAGCTAATCCAATATTTACTCTTCCTAGTTTTAGCATACTACATAAGTAGTAGATACTACAAAAGTAGATGCATATGTGTATAGTATGCGTCATAAGTCACTATCAGTTTGCTACGATACTAATAACAAGTATTGGACTTCTTCTAATAGACGTTACATACAAACACAAATACTTGAATTAAAAGTACTCAGTGTGATTATTATTTTCAACATGTTAGCTATGTCTTTAGTTGACCGAGTGGTATAAGTCGCCACCAACCGACTTGGGTTCGATCCTTGTTCGATCCAAAAGGTTACGTTGTTATAATGTTCAAATAGTCTTGCATAGGATTGTAAACGTTATGGTGGCGTTGGACTTTTAATCGTCGATTGAACCTTAAAATGAAGTTCTTGTTGACATAGTCATTGCTTATAAGCTTTCACCTTGAATAATCTAACATACTAATGATGTGTACTTATATGTCACTTTCGATTTCGTATGAACAATGTGGTTTTTAGGGTTCCGTACCCAAAAGGTAAAAACGGTAGCCTATTACCGAGACTTCCAGACACCAGACACCAGGCTGTATCTCGACTCGTACTTGGCCGATTTAAAAAATATTTTTTTACCCGGAATGTACTTAAGTAGATCAATAGGTAATCTTTTTTCATCAATTCGGAGGAGAAGTTATTTTTTTTATAAAAAAGGACGTTTTTGAAATTTTTAAGTTTTTAACTTAATGTGAGAGAAATCTTAATTGTTAGCTCTAAGTCTAGGGCCTAGAGCAATATCAATTAGCGCACATAAAATCGTCCGAAAAATCCATTGGTTCACTGCCGGCTGAGATTCCAACGCCAGTTCCTTCGGCATGAAAGTTGAGGCATCTATCACTTGGTTAACATCAAACCGCTATTGTAAATGTGTAAAAAGTTTTATAAATAATCATACTATAAAGCATGCACCATTATACTATCTTATAACGTGCAGCAGTCTTGTAATAAATATTGTTATCAACGCATTCGAGTAGCAAGCAAAGAGCATTTATCGTTTAAAATTTTCCTTGTGCGTTTCGAAATGGATTTTATACTTACTTACTGCCAAACACAAGGTTGCGGGTTCGATTCCCGCTTCAGACAAGTATTTATGCTTAGATATTTGTCTGTGGTCTGGTTGTTTGTATGTATTATAAGTATATATTTACAAAAGAAAAGTATATAAGTAGTATATCCGTTGTCTAGCACCCATAACACAGGTCTGTATCAATATTTTTATTTGCCAAAACCACTTTTGACTTTTTAAAAAACGAATGATGCTGTTTTAGTTTTTGTCAAAATCGGGCACGCAACTCGCTATATCTTGTAGATTAACATATTATAGCCCTGAAGGCCCATGTAAAAAAATCATCCTGCATACACACTGACACAAATATATGAAATAAAAAGTTATATGACGTCGTTCCAAACACGTGTCCCACAACAGGTTTTTTTAATTAATTTATGTTTATCCAGTCTGTGTCAAACGCATCGAGATCGTCATGCCATCGTTTTCGGGATCTGCCTCGATTCCGACATCCGTCTTCCGGCGTACAATGCGTGACGACCGGGATGCATTCGACTCACGTGACGAGCCAATCACGTGAGTCGAATGCATCCCGACCCATGAGCTAAAGGTTTGACACAGACTGGATAAACATAAATAAATTAAAAAAACCTGTTGTGGGACACGCGTTTGGAACGAAGTCATATAACTTTTTATTTCATATATTTGTGTCAGTGTGTATGCAGGATGATTTTTTTACATGGGCCTTAAGGGCTATAATATGTTAATCTACAAGATATAGCGAGTTGCGTGCCCGATTTTGACAAAAACTAAAACAGCATCATTCGTTTTTTAAAAAGTCAAAAGTGGTTTTGGCAAATAAAAATATTATTATTATACCAATCGCTAGTGCTGCTGATAGAGATCAATTCCTGGAAACAAACAAATGATGGCAAATAAAAGGAAATAATTATCTTAATTATAATTATACAAAGATAGGTTTATTTAAAATTGAAGCTGTCGAAAATGTCCTTACGTTACTACATATAGTTAAATACTATCTAGCAATCGAGGTAACTTTTTGTAATTTATAATTATTAATATAATATGATAGTACTAAGATAGTGCAGATTTATTCCTTTTGTTCTAATTAACCACAATCATTAATTTATTGATTTAATTTATAATACTTACCAGTTTCTCATTAGTGAGTTCAATATATCGAACTTAATTATCTTTAATAGTACTCTTTATTATCATTAAGTGTGTTAATTGTATACAACTTCGTAAGGGCATTATATCGGAAATAAATTAAACAATGAAAAAATACATGTCATTGACTTGTATGCCTGTAGTTCATGATAATTTTATCAAAATTATTGGTCTCAAATTTATTTTTAATCCAGTTCCAAACTTCACTCAATTAGCGACTTTATATAAAAAAAAATATTTAAAATATTGCAGGACATTCCACACATCGTCATCTAGCCCCAAGCTAAGTAACTAGACTTGTGGTATGGGTGCTAGACAACGGATATACTATTAATAAACTTTTCTTTTGGAAATATATACAACTAGCTGCGCCCCGCGGTTTCACCCGCGTAAGTCCCGATCCCGTGGGAATATCGGGATAAAAAGTAGCATATGTGTTAATCTATGTCTCCAGCTACCTGGATACCGAGTTTCATCGCAATCGGTCCAGTAGATTTTGCGTGAAGGAGTAACAAACACACACACACACACGCACACACAAACTTTCACATTTATAATATTAGTAGGATAATACATAGAAACAACCAGATCTTAGACAAATATCTAAGCATAAATACTGGTCTGAGGCGGGAATCGAACCCGCAACCCTGTGTTGGCAGTCTAGCCATTGTGCCAACTGGGTCGTCAAATATTTTCTTATATTTTTCCAGACAATCTTGGACTTAGATGTAACGGAAGGCATCAACGACAATGAATTGGAACGCTGTGTCCGTAAAGTTCTGGAATACAGTGTCAAAACAAACAAACCAATATTCAGAAATCAACTATATGGGGGTACTGATCCTTATGGCTTATCGGGAGCATGGATAGCCGAGGCTTTTAACACAAGCCAGTAAGTTCATATCACACTAACAGTTCTCCGCGGTTTCACCCGCGTAACTCCCGATCCCGTTTGAATATCTGGCTAAAAGTGGCCTATGTTACTCCCAATGAATCAATGTATCCTCGTACAAAAAATAAATAGATGTTGTTCGATTCTCAAACCTAACGAATTTATACAAAAAAATCATACAAATCGGTTCAGCCGTTTAAGTGGACATAGGTAATTAACACCGCAACACAAGAATTTTATATATATAGGGACTGACTTTTGCCCGCGACTTCGTCCGCGTAGAAGTCGAAAACTTGAAGTAGATTGGACCAAGGAATCACGTTGTCCCATACAGACTTTGGCCCCCTTTTTCACCCCCTAAAGAGTAGAATTTCGGAAAATCCTTTCTTATCGGATGCCTACGTCTTACAAAGAACACACACTTCAAGTTTCAGGTCTCTACGATCAGCGGTTTAGGATGTGCGTTGATCAGTTAGTCAGTCAATCAGGAAAAAGCATTTTATATGTATAGAAGATGACATGGTCTTATTATTTTTGTCTTCAATTTCCAGATACACTTTCGAAGTAGCTCCAGTTTTTACACTGATAGAACTGAAAATATTGAATCACATTCTCAATTTATTTGGTCTTCCTGAAGGCGACGGAATCTTCAGTCCTGGTGGAAGTATATCAATGTTGTACGGTATTGTAGCGGCCAGGTATAAATGTTTTCCAGAAGTAAAGACTAAGGGCATGAGGAATTTACCAGAGATGGTGTTGTTCACTTCGGAAAATGTAAGTTTAAGATTTATTCAAAGTAAAATTCTTTGTTCATTTGGAATCATAAAATTTGCATGAAATTATATTGAAACGTCTTAAAAACTAAATTAGGATGTGTGCCTTCGGAACGCGCCCACCAATCAGAAGAAGGCACAAGAAACTCATGGGGTTTTTAGTGATCATGCTAACAAAGGTCAATAATTTG
Source organism: Idaea straminata (assembly GCA_951213275.1). NCBI lineage: Eukaryota > Metazoa > Arthropoda > Insecta > Lepidoptera > Geometridae > Idaea > Idaea straminata. The sequence goes on from OX577862.1 coordinate 6,113,713, forward strand.
AAGGTACTATCTATCTAATTAGGCAGGTACGTAATTATATATATATTTCTACTAAGCTCTAAAACACAGAAAGTGACGAATCCCTGGGGAGCATAGGGGAGCCGACGGGCGCTCGAATCTAATTTTCAAATAACGGCCGTCGTCTTCCCCAGTCCAGGGGAGCCGACGGGTGTGAAAAAGTTCACGACAGGGGGACGGTCGGGAGTGGGGGATCCATCAGGGGACCCGACGGACGTGAGCCAAAAAATTATCTATTTCTGGCTGTGTTGAAAGTCGAAAACTCTACCATTTTCAGAGTCATTATTCAATCAAGAAAGCAGCTCACTGGCTCGGCTTCGGTACTGAAAGCATTCGCGTCATCCAAACTAATGCTCAAGGTCAAATTATCCCATACGAGCTGGATAAAGCCATACAAATAGAGTTGCACGAAGGTCGGTACCCGTTGATGGTGAATGCTACAGCTGGAACCACAGTTCTAGGAGCTATTGATGATCTGAATGCGGTTGCAGAAATTTGTCGGAATTATGGCATTTGGATGCACGTAGATGTAAGTGATACCTACCTATGTCGCTGTCGCAGCCAACTAACTTAATTGGCCGTTCAATCGAACACTAGGGGCCTGAATTATATTCAGCCATTTGATAAAACTGCTAAGCAAATGACTTGGATCGATGACGTTTCATTACTTGCCTAGACTTTTCATTTTAATTTAGTTCCACTTTCTAAGTATTGGCCAGCCAGTTTATTAAATGTTGTAACAAACGCTACGGCTAAATATCATTCAGGCAGCTAATTAAATGGCGCTGTTTAGTAAAGAGTTAATGCTGTTGATTGAACGGCCAATAAAATTAAGCTATTTGACCGCGACATCGCTAAAGACATTTTCAATAAAAATCTATTACGCTATTGTTTTTAAGATTTTCTGAATCATGTTTTATTTGTACTGATTTCAGGCTTGCTGGGGTGGAAGCATGATGCTATCACGAAGATATAAACATCTACTGAATGGTATCGAAAGGTAAGTCTCTAAGAAATATGTAATCTGCTAGGAAAATCTGTGTTCGGTGTTTTTTCCAAAAAGTTATGTAAAGACTCTAAAATAGAATAAATTGTCCTTATGGATCATATTAGCTGGATAGTTAAATCTGCATTTTTCCGCAAGAAGGGAGTAAAATAAGTTGCCTGCTTCTATATTTCCTGACGTGTACAATCTTGTGGTCGCGAGTGAATATGTATCTTTTAAGAAAGCGTGGTATGTTTTAGGCCGCATCGTCACTTACCATCAGGCAGGTGTGAAATGGTCAAACACTCTCCGTAAATGTAAAAAAAAATGAAACACGCGTTTAGAACGAAGTTCCGTTTTATTTATATATAATGGAACTTCGTTCTACGTACGAAGTACCTTTTTATTATATATATTTTTTCTGTTTTTTTATTTTTATTGAGATTGTTTCTCTTAAGTGTTTTTTAAGAGAAACAATCTCCCATAGCCGCCGAAAAAATGTTACACGTTACAAAAACGTGTAACATTTTTTCTCGACGGCTTTCACATCGCCAAATTAACTTCATTCCACAAACAAATGTAAGCAAGACCCTAAATTAAGTCCACGACAAGACGACACCATATATTTTCCATGACGAAAATTTCAGAGCGGATTCTATATCCTGGAACCCCCATAAAATGGCAGGTGCTCCGCTGCAATGTTCAGTGTTCCTGATCAGAGAGAAGGGCCTCTTACACAAGGCCAACTCGGCTGCAGCAGAGTATCTATTCCAACAGGACAAGTTCTATGACGTCAGTTATGATACTGGAGACAAGAGTGTGCAGTGCGGGAGGAAGGTATGATCTCAAGTTATTCGGAACCAGTTCCATATAAGGAAATTAAAAGCCTCGTACGGAACCAGTTCCATACAAGTAAATTAAAAGCCTCGTACGGAACCAGTTCCAAACAAGGAAATTAAAATCCTCGATCGAAACCAATTCCAAAATTAAAAGCCTCGTACGGAACCAGTTCCATATAAGTAAATTAAAAGCCTCGTACGGAACCAGTTCCATACAAGTAAATTAAAAGCCTCGTATGGAACCAGTTCCATATCAGTAAATTAAAAGCCTCGTACGGAACCAGTTCCATATAAGTAAATTAAAAGCCTCGTACGGAACCAGTTCCATACAAGTAAATTAAAAGCCTCGTATGGAACCAGTTCCATATCAGTAAATTAAAAGCCTCGTACGGAACCAGTTCCATATAAGTAAATTAAAAGCCTCGTACGGAACCAGATCCATACAAGTAAATTAAAAGCCTCGTATGGAACCAGTTCCATATCAGTAAATTAAAAGCCTCATACGGAACCAGTTCCATACAAGTAAATTTAAAGCCTCATACGGAACCAGTACCATACAAGTAAATTAAAAGCCGCATACGGAACCAGTTCCATACAAGTAAATTAAAAGCCTCATACGGAACCAGTTCCATACAAATAAATTAAAAGCCTCATACGGAACCAGTTCCAAAACTTCGGTACTACAGACGGCCGATATTGTGCTAGCAGCGCTTCGCGGTTTCACCCACGTAACTCCCGAACTTTTGGGAATGTCGGGATAAAAAGTAGCCTATGTTATTTTGACGACCCAGTTGGCACAATGGTCACTATGCCGGACTGCCAAACACACAAAATAATAAAAATTAAAAAATCAATAGTTTTATTTATTACGTTATGAATAATCAAAATATTTTCTTAAATTTTTGAGGTTACTGAGGAGTTAAAAAGTATGTACTTTGGGTTTGCGAATATACCTGTGTTTTGTTTCATGATTATTTTTAAGAACATAATATATATACGATAAATTAAAATGTTTCAGATAGATGCATTTAAACTCTGGGTGATGTGGAAAGCCCGTGGCGATATTGGCTTAGAAAAACTAACTGACCGCACTATGGAGATTGCAGAGTTTTGTATAGAGACCGTAGCCGCAAGGCCTGGCTTCAGACTTGTGTCAACTATTATACAGTGTCCTAACGTCTGCTTCTGGTATATACCTAACTTCATGAGGGATAAGGAGGAGGACGAAGACTGGTGGCAGAGGATGCATAAGGTAGGTAATATGCTAAAAAAAGACTGTATAGACAACCTTTTTTTCTGGAGTAAAATCTCTTTTTTGGTACCCACATTTTTTTATCCATCAAAACAGTTTTTTTATCCATCAAAACATAACTTTTTACACATTAGTGGCATCGAGGTAATGCATAACGCACGCGTGTGTAATAACGTTGGATTATGAGCCTAAAAGCGGTTGAATAAGATCCACTTTATGAGCAACTGTGATAAAAAATAAAATTCAGTCAGGTACTACCATTTCATAGGATTGCATTCAACCCATTTATCGATCATAATCTTTAAAACTTCCAGATAACTCCCAAAATCAAAGAACTCCTCACACTGAGTTCCCGCTTAATGCTGGCCTACTCCCCTCTTCGAGACAGCCGGAACTTCTTCCGGCTCGCCTTCACTTTCCACCCGGTGGTCGAGGAAGGAGATGTGGTGGAGATGCTACAAGCGATCGAGGATTGTGGAGAACTTGTTAATGTAAATACTTTGTACTAGAACTATAGAGTATTACTAGCTGCTCTATTTTCACCCGCATAATAGTAGCCTTTAGTATTCTACATAGTCCACAATATTAAGTAAATAATAAAATAAATTTCCTTTTATTCAGATTAGCTTAGCTATTGATAGAATATGAAAACAAGGAATGTAACTTATACCTATTCTAAAATCTGTAGTTTACTGAATTTCTACAGATCTGTTTGCCAGTCGATAAAGGCCTCCTCCAACCTCTACCACTCATGTCTTTCCTGAGCCACCCTATTCCATGTCAAGCTTGCTACTTTCCTAATATCGTCGGCCAATCATTGCTGTTGTCTACCGCATTTACTCTAATACAATATTATGTAATCTTGTACAAATCATGAAAATCTGTCAAGCTGTTAGTCCGTGAAGAATTTAGAAATTAGTTTTTTAATTTTACTTTAGACTTATTTATACCCATCTTCTATATATATAAAAGTTAATTGCTGTTCGTTAGTCTCACTAAAACTCGAGAAGGACTGAACGGATTTATCTTATCTTAGTCTAGAAATGTTCGTGGAGGTCTAGGGAAGGTTTAAAAGGCGAGAAAAAATCGAATAATTTCTGGGAAAACCCTAAAATCAGCTCTTTTCTATTTTCCATACAAACGTTTTCTAGAGTCAATTCCTACGGGGTCGGGACTTACACGGGTGAAACCGCGGGGCGCAGCTAGTTATATAAAAAATAAATCGTTTAATTTCCACAAAATCTTAGATACATATAGAAAATTCATATAATATACATTCATCTGTACATAACTTTCGATAGTTCATGATATCATCGATTTACAAAGTAAAGTCTTAAAAAGCAGTATTAGCAATGATCCAAGGAAGGTACTTGTCAACTCTTGTATAAATTCCGGGATGGTCTGCTTCCCCGCAGCGGACACCCCATGAAACTATCCCTATGACTGCCCAGCGGCCGCTGCTCATCTGATACATAAGTGGACCACCACTGTCACCCTGTAAAAAAGTTGTTATGGTCAGTTTAAAAAACGTAGCATTAGAAATTATTGTACTAGCTTTTAGAAGTCGAAAATGGACCAAGGAATCACCTTGTCCCATACGAACTTTGCCCCCTTTTTCACCCCCTAAGGGGTAGAATATCGGAAAATCCTTTCATATAGAATGCCTACGTCATACAAAGAACACACCCTACAAGTTTCAGGTACATACGATCAGCGGTTTAGGCTGTGCGTTGATCCGTCAGTCAGTCAGGACAAAGAATTTTATATGTATAGAAGATTAGTACACTAGCAGTGTTCCACCCACGTAACTCCTGATCCCGTGGAAATATCAGGATAAAAAGTTACATATACAAAGGGTTTATTGATTCGAGAGATCGAAGACAAACGGTAGATAATACATTGACAGACATTTAAAAAATCAACCGCAAGTGGGGTGTCAAGGGCTAGAAAATCTCACCTGACAAGCGTCTTTTCCTCCTCCGTAATCGCCAGCACAGATATTTTCATCAAATACAGAGTCGGTAAAAGAATCGATGCATTGTTCAAGATCCCAAATCGGCACTGATACTTCCATTAGAACTGTGCTGTGCATACCTTTGTATTCTTGAGTTCCCCAACCTAGAACAGAAAAAAAACCATAACGACCTTACCAGCTCTAGATGTTTGGTTTTACAAATTCAGCAATATACATTCATTTAACGCTGAAGAGCTGTGGCTTAGTGGTATATACCTCGACTATCATTCGGAAGGTCGTGGGTTCAGATCCAAGCCGGCCGTGCACCGATACAAGAATTTATGTGCGCTAATTGACATTGCTCTTACGGTGAAGGAAAACATCGTGATGAAATCCGCGGCTTAGTTGGCTCTAAAAGTATTTGAAAGTTCTCTCCTCTGGACATGATCGACTAAGCAGAGAGGGCAGTAGGTGCTGGGCAAGCCTACTCCATCCGCACGCAAAATGGACCCAATTAAAAAGAGTCTAATTGCGGAAACCAGCCCGCATACAAGTTCCTTTAACGCTGACTATAACGTTTAAGGGGTTTAATGTTTAATAGACATTAGACCTATTTGTAAAATGGCTTTCGGCAAAACAAGGACCTGCACTCGGATTGGCTTATTTTTAAAAGGACTTGTTCATATAATACCTCAGTACCTGGATGACCGAGCTTTGCTCGGTATTTTTTTTTTTACTTCGTCTAACCTCAAAGCAAACACTCATTGACTTCGTGTTACTTAACAACGCCATCTGCTGGAATAACTTTATTGTTCACAAAAAATAGTATTAGTAGTTCGCCAATAGATGTCAGGAAGAGTCATATTTTAAAGATAAAAAAAGGAAGTTTCGATAAAACACGAATAAAATGACATTTTCTATAAATGATTCCTAGCTAGATCGATTTATCGCCCCCGAAACCTCCTAAATACCAAATTTCATGAAAATCGTTGGAGCCGATTCCGAGACTCCAATTATATATATATATATATATACACAGGGTTATTGGTTTCCAATCAAAAACCGTGCAGGGGGTAGTTTTCTACATCAAAACGAACAACTTTTGTTCTAGGACTTTTGAAAATTCGAACATTTTTTTGAATTTTTTGAGGTTATCTCAAATCGCGCTAATCTCAGGAACTACTGGCTCGAATTGAAATTTTTTTTTGTGTTGGATAGTCCATTTATCGAGCAAGGCTATAGGCTCCATTTGATTTTGATGTTCCTACGGGATCGGGACTTACGTGGGTGAAACCGCAGGGCGCAGCTAATTATTTCTAAGTACATAATATGTAACTAATATTAATTAAGTAACTACCAGTAATATATGCAGTCTGATTCACTAGATCCAATCCAACTGGGGTCAAACATACGGGCCAAACATAAGTTGAAAATACAGCTGGCCTATGCAGTTTTAGAATGGCGATATCGTTCCAATAAGTTGACAGGTCAAAGAATTCGTGCTCTCTTTTGGATACAACTTTGAAATTGAAAGAACGAGAGTCGTTTGTTCTTCGGAAATCATATTCTCCCAGACGGACTTCCAAGTCTTCGGGCTGCCATCTGTAAAAATCAATAAAATTGAAAACTTTAAGAAATGCAATATTAAACAGACAAAGTAGGTACAATTTAAAAGAAAGTATGATTTAAAACAACAAGCGCATATTATAAATGAACAGTTTTTGGCGTATCCCACTATTTCCAAGGAAATACAAAATGGAAAAAGGGAAGCGTTTTTTCCAAATTATATCCCATTATTTCCAATGCGGCAAAACAACGTTGTGTTATTTGAGAATCTGTTTCCACCTTAATATTTATGAAATTACTAATAAAAAAAAAATCTAACGAGAAATTGACAATTTAATCAATATCTCTTTAGAATTTTACTAGCTGCGCTCCGCGGTTTTACCCGCGTAAGTCCCGATCCCATGGGAATATCAAAATAAAAAGTAGCCTATAGCCTTCCTCGATAAATGGACATTCTGACACAAAAATAATTTTTCAATTCCATCAAGTAGTTCCTGAGATTACCGCGTTCAAACAAACAAACAAACAAACTCTTTAGCTTTATAATATTAGTATAGATTTATCAGTAATTCACCACCAGCAATGGAAATAGTGGGAGAACCTGTCCCAGTATTTCCATCAATGGCGATTCATAATGGAAATAGTGGGGTACACCTACAGATTTTCCAAAATCGTAGTAAATGGGCACTAACTATTGGGCATAATTTGGAGCGAATTTTTCGAGAGGTCTATTTTGACGATATTTTATTTTCACGTGATATCTAGGAAAAGTAGATATAAAGACAATAGAAAGATGTATAGTTTTGATTGTTTTTGATTATATAACAGCAACTGACCTTCTAGTACAATGTGCGGCAGTCAAGACATGAGACTCAGTGATCAGGACTCCACCACAATACTGTTCGAAACCGGTCGGTGTGATGGAGACCATCCACGGCCACTCTCGTGGCTGTGAGATACGAGTTCCAGGCGCTGCTGCATGAGCCCTTGTACTCAATCCACAACCTAAAATACAATAAACAAATGGGTCGCTTAATAGCACATGTGTGGTCTATCATAATAAGTTATTTAAATATACATATATATGACATGTCCATCAACACCTTTAAAATTTCTGTAAAGCATAAATAAATTGTGCGGCCTTACCGCACAGTTTATTTATGCTTCACTATGATACTTCGACAACCTATGGATGTCACTCAAATTCGAAGCGAGCGAGCTTAGCTGTCAACGAAAGGTATTAGCAATTTTCTTTTTATCATAAAATTATTTAATCAAATACAACATTACGAATACCGTCCGATTTTTTTTACACGTCAGGAAAGATAGACACAGGCAACTGATTCGTCAGCAACTAACCGTTGTTAGTGTTACGGGGCATGGTGACTTACCTCTAGCCTGAGTTCCACCGACATTACCATTAAATGCTTCTTCATTCTTTGCAGCAATTGCAGGTAGATCACCAGCCAGTCCATCTGATCCTACATTATCGGTGTTGCTTGGGCAACAGATACCAATTTTCCTAAAACAAAAAAATGATTAGATAAGTTGAGATATTTTGTTTTAGTACTTTTAATACGTACTTATTGCATGCCCGCAATGGGTAAATTGTTGTTACTTAATTTTAAAACTACCTACCATCCATTGAACACAAATTATGCAATAAACATTCTTATTCTTCAACAAAATTAATTTTATCCAAATCTTTTACCTAATTTCAAGTATTTAAATTATTGTCATCAAGTATTTTAGTATTTTCTAAGGTTTTCGCGACTTGAACTCGTGAAGAAACTAATTTAACGGATATAATCGCGTTTATCGAGTTTTTGTATATGTCGGTAAGCCACGAATTGAGACGGTTCATTTGCACACTCAACGATCATACATAAAAAATATATACGCGACGAATTGAGAACCTCCTCCTTTTTCGAAGTCGGTTAAAAATGTTTTTTTTCTGATAGTAAGTTAACTCATTCAATAATTTGCATTTCAGTGTGCATTAACTAGTCGTAAAAGTACTTACTTTTCATTAATACACAGGTTGTCAGTGAACGTGATATAGCTTTTCTTAATATCTTGTGTCATGCAAAGATTGGGTGGCTTGCAAAGACCGGGCTTGCCATCTGGTAATTCACATGCTGGGTAGTTTGTACCCATCTTTAAACCAAAAAAATAGAATAATCAGTAACATCATTTATTCGTCTCCGTATCAAAGTTCAGAAAGCTTACCTGGCTCCCATCTAATTCAACAAATCGTTTGGTCCTTCCTCGTCCGATAAATAAACCTTTTGATTTAGCTTCTTGCACATTTGTATCCGTTAATTCAGCTTAAATAAAAAAAACCTCACTACTATTTATACTAGAAACAATATCATCAATATAAACACATCCATTCCTTTTTGTTGCCTCCCTTACCTTTACCAATATTCTGATCAGCAGTTATCAAACCAAAAGTGAGAACCAAAATAAATAACATCGCGGTGTCCAAGTAACACGCGAGGTTTCTATTTTAATTTATTCAAACAACTGTTAAATATTTGGCTTAGCCAGGAAGCCAATGATAATTCTAAATACCTAGCCATCAATCATAAACAGGATGTAACCAAATAGATACTACGTGTTCCGACAATTTATTCAAACTTTTAAAACTTTTTACAGACAATTTATTTATATGAACTTCCTGGGACTGAATTTAATTTATTAGGTACTTACCTACTAAGTTAATCAACTATTGACACAAATGTATTAAAAAGAGAAGAATATAGCAATTATCATTATTTACTCATTTTTTTGCTATGTTGAGTCAGTAGAATTAAGTAGGTACAAATATAGTTCTAAAAATATCTTATAGATTAAGAGCAAAGGGTACCGGGGGATTCATACAAACGTAGTCAACTGTTTCCTCCTGGATAATGACACTAGAGCAAATATTTCTGTTGCATAAAACTTATAACCATGGCCATGTCCCTATGTTGTTTTGAAATCTTAATTTCTTTGATTATTAGAAAATGAAAAAAAAAGCAAAACATAGGGGGCATAGTCATGACAGTTATAGGTTTTATGCCACAAAAATGTGTGCTAGTGACATTATCCAGGGAGAAAACAGTCGACAACGTTTGTATGGAGAGAGCACCGGAACCCTTTCACCTTAAGGTGTATAATAGGTATATGTACATATCATGAATACAGCTATGTATTAACAAAAGACAATCATATAAGTATCCTATCCTTTGTCTAGCCACCTTAACACATAACGTTATTAGGTACGCTTAACTATAGCTTTGTACTTATTTAGCTTTAATATTTAGAACTGTGTGTGAGCAACAATCCAAGGCAGGTAAGCGTCTACTCTGGTATACAGTCCAGGGTGTTCCGCCTCTCCGCAGCGGACGCCCCAAGATACGATCCCGATCACGACCCAACGACCGCTGGTCATCTGGTACATCAGGGGACCGCCACTGTCGTGCTGGGTATAAGAAATAAGAAATACAGTAGAGTTTCGTTCAGTAAGTCGGTACCACTGATTTCTATTTATCGTATACGCTGTAGACCCAAAAGATCTGATAAAATCATAAAGTCGTACCATATACATATACGTTAAGCGAACGCTCGGCCGAGCTACATGGTAGGCGGAGTGGGGGGTGTTAAGTTTTATTTTCGTTACGGAATTTCATGATTCGGTCGCCGCGCTCAAAGCCCGCGATAAAAGCTATGCAATAGCTTAAAATATACAAATGGACATGAAAGAGAACACGGCCTTTAATGAAAGAAAATATCGTGAAAAATCGACTATGCTCATAGAATGCATCAAGGTTTGAAGGTAAAAGATATTTTGGTAATCTGAAGCTCAGCGACAGAAGTCCTATCCTATAGAAAGGTCATGGTTATTTCTCGACAAAATTTGTACCTGACAAGCGTCCTTTCCGCCTTCGTAAGCGCCTGCGCAGATATTTTCATCGGTTGCTTCGTTTACAGCATCCGCGCACTCTTCAAGATCCCATATCGGTATAGCGACTTCCAGCAATACGTTACTGTGAGGACCACCGATAGACTTGGTGCCCCAACCTTTAAAAACAATAATTAATTACTTAGAAATATTTGATACCATAGACAAGATAAGCTAGGTTCTACACTTTGTAACATAAGTTCTCTAATAAAATAACGATGACGTCACACTTTTTTGTGAGTGTTCATCGATTTATAAGACGATATCACGTCAAAACCTACTTACCTATTTTTATACCTATACATATTATACTGCGACAGTCAATTTGACCTTGAATCTGGTATTCTAGGAAATCTTTAAATGACATAACAGGGTGCATCTTTAGAGGGTAATTATTTCTTACCAATCAAATAGGCAGTTTCATTGACAAGATTCATTCCCAAAGGTGGTAAACATATCGGCCAAACATATGTGTTAAATGTGGCCGGTCTATGAAGTTTCAGCAACGCAATATCGTTTTTTAAATTGTTAAAATCAAATTCTTCATGTAGCAGTACTTCTGCTACTTCAAAGTTATAAGATCGCGTATCGTTTTGACGTTTAAAATCATATTCACCAAGACGTACTTTAAGTTCTTCTTTCTCGATTCTGTAACCAAAACAATATAATTATTTTAAGAACGTTCGACAGCAAAATTGCAGACCCACCCAGTTCTAAAGTTACTATTATTGGAATGTTTTAATTCTAATAATTTTAAAAGACTTTAAACTTCAACTAAAGCAGGTGCTTAGAATCTTGCTTGTGTTGAAAACGTTCTTATAACAGCCGTTTTGGAGCTATACCGGTGAGTCTGCAACTATGCATCCGAACGTACATATTTATACAAACAAGTCGTCATAGAATAGAATAGAATGGAACGAAACAGAATAGAAGAGCACACGGACTAGAAAAGACAAACAAACATAATTACAAAACAAAGAATGAGAATAAAACAGATAGAATTACAAAAAGAAAGAAAGAACTAATAGACACATAATAGAAAAAATTGCAGGATGACGTGTGCTAACCTAACCTATCTAAAAAAATAAAATAAAATATGACATATTATAATTTTTTTGATGTAGGTTTAATTTTACGCGTAATATAAGATATCTAGGATGCTTACTTACTCATAAACGCAATGACCAGCAGTCATAACATGCCTGTCCGTGATAAGGGATCCTCCACAGTGAGGCTCGGAGTACGTGGTAGTCACGGAAACCATCCAGGGCCATTCCCGAGGGTTAGCTGGACCCGAGCCAGTTACTCGGCCTTGAGCCCTGGTGCTTACACCACAACCTAAATAAACAAGATCTTTTTAGTTATCACTCGTCATACTAACCTGCTCAGAAAAAAATTGGTTCTTTAGTCTTTAAATTATTGTTACGTATATCATTATTATTTTGATCTTTTCACTAAGCAACAATATTATCAACATCCAAGTGGTTAATTTTTTTTCTTGTACATTCCACACATCGCCATCTAGCTAAGCTAAGTAACTAGACTTGTGTTATGGGTGCTAGATAATAGATATACTACCTTTATACTTTTCTTTTGTAAATATAAACTTATAGAAATAATACATAGAAACAACCAGACCACAGACAAATATCTAAGCATAAATACATGCCTGAGGAGGGAATCGAACCCGCAACCCTGTGTTTGGCAGGCCTACATGGTGACTATAGTGTCAACTGGCTCGTCAAAACATTAGTTTTCCTCATTTAGTTCCATGTTTACAGCGTCAGACCACCATCTAACCTGATGGTAACTAAGAAAGTAAGATACCTCTAGTTCTAATTCCTGATGACATCCGATTTAATTCACCAAAGTCTTCATCTATAGCAGCCACGGCTGGCAGGTCTCCAGCTACGCCATCTGCTATGGCTTCATCAACATTTGCAGCACAGCATATTCCGACTTTCCTGCACAGAGAATGTCGTTTTAAGCTTCTTGCATTTATAAAATACAATGTTGTGTTTATAGTACTCTGTACCAAAGCCATAATGGTACAACGTAAAAGCACCTAAGTAATATAATGAAATAATTAATGATACACAACTCAACGTAAAACGATAATATTTATTAATTGCAGATTCCTTTATGCAAAAACACGTAGGAGTCTATGTTATGTATAATGATAAAGAATATAGCAATGCCTTATTTAATCGAACATTAACAATGAAAGTTTATGATGTCAGGCCTCCCACGATGAATTTATCTGCGATAGGTATGTATGATTGATTATCAATGCCCACAAACCAAATGTACCGAGGAATCAATAATCTACGGTCAGTATTTCACACAAGACTCGTGAGGTGAAATTTTAATAACTTCATCTCTTGACCTACTATGCCAAATTAATTAAAATTCAATCTGATTTTTTATTGGCAGTTAAATCCTCCTTATTTGTACTCAATATTTAAGAGGAAAGGGCTCTTCCATACAAACATAGTTGACTGTTTCCTCCCTGGATAATGACACATGAGTCCAAATAAATTTGTTGCATAATAATAAATAAATAAATGAATATTCCAGCACATTCCACACACCGCCACCTAGCCCCAAGCTAAGTAACTAGACTTGTGTTATAGGTGCTAGACAACGGATATACTACTTATATACTTTTCTTTTGTAAATATATATTTATAATACATAGAAACAACTAGACCACAGACAAATATCTAAGCATAAATACTTGCCTAAGGCGGGAATCGAACCCGCAACCCTATGTTTGGCAGTCCGGCATTGTGACCATTGTGCCAACTGGGTCGTCAAATAAATAAAACTTATAACTGCCATAACCATACCCCTATGTTTTGTTTTTGAAATCTTAATTTCTATGAAAATTAGAAAATAAAAAAGCCCAGACATATGCAGTTATAGGTTTTATGCCACAAAAATATTTGCTTTAGTGTCATTATCCAGGGAGGATACAGTCGACTACGTTTGTATGGAGAGAGCGCCGGTACCCTTTCAAGTTAATTACTATGATAGCTAGAATATTAATCAAGGGTAGAATAGTAATCAAGAGTTCCTTACTTGTTGTCGCCACGTACGCAAAGGTTATCAGCGAACATGATCATATTGCCTTCATTCTCTTTTTTCATACAGAGGTTTGGCGGTTTACAAAGTCCTGGCTTTCCATCAGGAAGCTCACATGCCTCGTAGACTTCGTTTTTCTAAAATCAATTTCACATAATAATATACTATTTTACGTACTGTGCTGTACTTGAACGGACTGTTTTCCGCAATTAGACCCTTTTTAATTGGGTTCTTTTTTGCGTGAGGATGGAGTAGGCTTGCCCAGCAACTACTACCCTCTAATCTAAGCTAAGCATACTTCTGGAGCCAACTTAGCCGCGGGTTTCATCACGATGTTTTCACCGTAAGAGCAATGTCAATTAGCGCACATAATTTTTTTTTAAGAAAAATACATTGGTGCACGGCCGGTCGAGATTAGAACCCACTACCTTCAGAATTACATTTTTACGTAATTATAATGAACCATCATATCACCATCACCACCATAATTCGTCTTAGACTGCTTTGTCACTTATCATCGTGTGAGATAGTGGTCAAACGATGACCTATTAAAAATAACCTGTTTTAACCATTACCTACTCTAAAATATGATGTTGGTAGAACACCACAAAACTTACTTGTTTTCCATCAAGTTGAACGAACCTCTTTGTCCTCCCTCTTCCAATTAACAAACCTCCTTGCATATTTATTTCTTGCGAATTCGGATCAACTGCGGACAAAATAAATGCGACAAATAACTACCCACTTAATCCAGCGTTTATATTCACGAAAAAGACTTTTTTTCTTCATTTTACCTGCATTTTCACCAAGTACAATGACAACAGTCAAACTTAACAATAAAATTAATAGCATTTTACTATAATCACCATCCACACGTTGTCCCTAAAGTGTTTTTTTGATGGACTGGTGATACTAGCCGGATGTTTGAGATAATTTACGAGTTGAATTAGTTTGTCTCATCCACAGGAAAACATAAATGATAAGTTTTTTAAATTGAGATACCCAGTGTCATGCATGAAGGTTTTGGTGAACGTTTCTGAATAGTAGGTATTATAGTAAGAGTGGTGTTGGCTTAGTGGTAGATACCCCGACTTTCATTCTGAAGGTCGTGGGTTCGAATCCTAGCTGGCCGTGCACCAATGTATTTTTCTTAAGAAAAAATTATGCGCGCTAATTGACATTACTCTTACGGTGAACGAAAACATCGTGATGAAACCCGCGACTTAGTTGGCTCCAGAAGTATTGACATGTTCTCTCCTCTGGACACGGTCGACTAAGCTGGGAGGGTAGTAGGTGCTGGGCAAGCCTACTCCATCCTCACGCAAAAAGGACCCAATTAAAAAGAGTCTAGTTGCGGAAAAAGCCAGTATACATACATACATACATAGTAAGTTCCTGCCTATAATTAACTAAGTGCGCCCCACGGTTTCACCTGCGTAAATCGCGATCTCACGGTAATAAAGGTCTCCAGCTATCTAGCTAGTTTCATTGCAATCGGTCCGGCAGTTTTTGCGTGAAGGAGTAACAAACATACAAACAAAGACAAAACTTTCACAACACTACCATTACATAGTATAATACAAAGTCGATTCTTGCTGCCTGTCCCTATGTATCTTTAAAACTACGCAACGGATTTTGTTGCGGTTTTTGCTTCATAGATAGAGTGATTCAAGAATAAGGTTTTGGTACATAAAACAAAACCACATCGCGTGCGAAGTCGCGGGCAACAGCTTGTTTAAAATATTAGTGGGGGTAGAATTTCTTCGTTACTTCACTTTTACTCTGATATGGATTAGGCATATTAGTTTTTCATCTTTTTTCTTGATTTGATATACTCGTATTGTTTAAATCTTTTGACCAGGTGACTCGGCCATTTCTATTCCTGTTAATTCTGGATACCTAAGTTATATCGATATACTAGGAACATTAAATTTTATCAATAGATAATATATTTTGATAAGATAAGACATTGTAGATATTCAGATGTTAGTAATTGGCATTTTCATTCAATAGTTAATAAATGCAACAGCGGTTGAACTTACAGCTGTAATACAAACGAAATTAGCACAATGAATTTATTGACGTATCTTTTTGTTATTATTTTTGTGAATATTGATTGCAATGGATATGGTAAGTTTGTTTAGTCATTTAAGTAGATTAACGGTTAATTAATTACGGAAATTATAGGTGCATTTAATAGGTAAATAGGTTTAGATGACGTCACATATTTTCAATGTAAGAACTATCATCATAAGATTATATAGGAGTACGCTTAAGCTCTACAGCAGTACTGCACTTCACAGTGGTATTTTAAGGTTCATACGTAAAATAAGGCACATATTTAAAAATTAGGAATAATAAATAAATATTGCAGGGCATTCCACGCATCGTCATCTAGCCCCAAGCTAAGTAACTAGACATGTGTTATGGTTGCTAGACAACGGATATACTACTTATATACTTTTCTTGGTAAATTTATTGACGTATCTTTTTGTTATTATTTTTGTGAATATTGATTGCAATGTATATGGTAAGTTTGTTTAGTCATTTAAGTAGATTAACGGTTAATTAATTACGGAAACTATAGGTGCATTTAATAGGTAAATAGGTTTAGATGACGTCACATATTTTCAATGTAAGAACTATCATCATAAGATTATATAGGAGTACGCTTAAGCTCTACAGCAGTACTGCACTTCACAGTGGTATTTTAAGGTTCATACGTAAAATAAGGCACATATTTAAAAATTTGGAATAATAAATAAATATTGCAGGGCATTCCACGCATCGTCATCTAGCCCCAAGCTAAGTAACTAGACTTGTGTTATGGTTGCTAGACAACGGATATACTACTTATATACTTGGTAAATAATAAATACTTATAATACATAAAAACAACCAGATCACATACAAATATCTACCTAAGCATAAATAGAGGTCCAAACTTTTAAAATTAGAAGCTTAAATAATTTTTACCAGAATTTTGGCTCGGTGCGTAGTTTTTTTTTGGTACTGTAATTACTAAATGAGGAAGGATTCAGGGTTGACCGAACGGATTTCCGGCGATTCAATTAATTTTGACGTGACAACGTCTTATAAATTGGTTTGCCGGGTGACACTTCAAGAAACTGCGTTACGCTCCGCTCACGTTATGCGCTCACAATGAGAGCGAGTGAGAGGCACGCGTCCCCCTAAGAGCGAGAGAGACAGACATAAAAAGTGAAAGGCACGCGTCTCTTCCACTCGAGCACAGTTAGCCCGCCTAAGAGCGAGAGAGACAGAGCGAGAGAGAGAGAGTGAGAGAGATAGGCATATTCACATTAAAATTATTTTACCACTCAAAGTCGTTGTCACGTAAAACTTTCGCCCGTATACCGACTTTACAGGCAACCAATTTTTTTTAAAAATCATTTTAAGTATATATTTTAAAAGTTTTAAGGATGAACGGGCTTCAGTAATAATTTACAATTCCTAAGTTTAAGGTAGTTAAATCGTTCAATGACGTCACATAAAAAAAAACAAAAAATAATTGTGTAGATTATTCGCGGAACTCCCCGTGCGATAGGACTAAAGATAAATAATAATAAAGCTGTTGGTACCTATTTGGCAAAAAATAAAGACTACAAGTAAATTGGTATCTTACTTAGATAGTGATTACGATGAAAGGAAGGTAAACTTTCCGTTTTTAGGGTTTCGTAAAAGGTAAAAAAACGCGACAAATTGAGAACCTTTCCTCCTTTTTTGAAGTCGGTTCAAAATCAAAATAATTTTATTCCTTTGGATGTTTAATACATTTGTTCATAGATCTTAAAACTAAAAAAGGAACCCTTTATAAGATCACTTTCTTGTCTATCTGTTTAGAGTACAACACAGCTCCGACAATATTGACAGATAAAATCCATATCAATCTAATTCGAGGCAACCAAGTGGACATGTGGGTTGGTGAAGAAAACGTAGTCTTCTGCAGGCTTATAAACTCTAAAGGATACTCTAAAGGATAAAGGTTAACTACGATAACTTAGGCCGATGCAGACTATCCCTTGACAGAGTAACCTTAGACCACCACGGTCATTGGGAAATGTACGTTGGATATCCAGGAAAAGCTACATGGGACATGACAGATTTGATCATCAGCGTCATTGAGCCAGGTAAAATTTTTTGATCCACATAATATAGTAATCAATAAATCGATAGTTCAATTAGAACAATGTTTTTCAACCTTGTTTTAAAAAAAAAGCCTTAATAAAACTCTTTCAATTATTTTTGTGACCCTATTTGACTCTTAAAATTAAGCTGATCTTAAAAAAAAAGGTTTTAAGTATTTCGTTTGTGTTCAATTTTTTTTGTATTAGAGTGTGAGACTTTGCGACCCACCTGGGGGTCGCGACTCACAAGTTGAAAAACACTGAATTAGAATAAGCTGAGTAATTATTTTCCCGGGTCTTATTTGTTTTATTTTTTTTCTCCTAACTCGACGTTTCGACTATGTTACAATTGTCATGGTCGCGAGGAGACTAGTGTTGGCGATCGATATCGTCTATCGTTGAATAATCGATTGGTCATACTATGGATAGGCCAATCGATAGTATAGGCTTTTTCAGATAAAAACTATCAATAGTAAAAATATCGATAGTTCGGCAACACTAGAAGAGCCTGGGGAAGTTGCGAGCGTTTTTTTCTCATACTGATAGTTGAGGGTAGTAACCGAGGGTAGGTAGAGTACCGACACTCGATTTAATAAACAGTTTTATGAACAGACAGACATGAGGGCCACAGCACACCACACTCACTATATCAAAATAGGCTATCGTGTGAGTTTAAAAAGTTAATTTTTCTCTGTTTTTGTTGTCTACAGATCCCAAAGAGAAAGTGCATACAACGGTAGAGTATTTTCGTCCAAATATCACTGTGACTTGTTCCTTACCAAGTGAATATAAAGTACGAGGCTGCAGGTTGAGGGGTCCACAGGGTACAATGCTTTTGGCATCTGGACCAACCGAGAGCGTAGTCACAATAAATGAGACCGGGTATTTATGAGTTCAATTCAGTTGGTTAGAGTTATAAAATAATTAAAAATCAAGTTCAATTTTGTTAAAAAGTCGCGGGCAAGAGCTGTTTTGTCTGTCAACATGGGGTTTTAAAAAACTGTGTAAGAATTTTCGTATACAAATTGTATCATTTCTATCTGTGATGATAATACTACCTAGGTACTCGCAACAATGAAGACTCTCAATTTACTATAATACAACGGTAGATCCTTCTCGCCTTTATAGGCACTAGTATCTTATAAATTAAATTTTATTTCAGAATGAATTCCATACAAATTAAAAATACTTACATATTAAACGAATAAAATAGATAGAAATAGAAAAAACGGTAGTGTGAGCGACAATCATCTGCAGGATGCCCTTATGACTACCTCGCTTCCGCTGCAGTAGGGAAACCATTTTCTTGCAAATTATCGCATAAAAGTCGTCCGTGCGTGCTTCAACATCTGAAATGCTCTACGCGAGGCAGTCGCGTCAGCATCTTGAAAATGTAATGAAAATGAATTGTATTGGATTTGAAATTAAAATCCTCGATCGGAACCAGTTCCATATAAGTAAATTAAAAGCCTCGTACGGAACCAGTTCCAAAACTTCAGTTCTATCGACGACCGAAGCGTTCGTAGGTCACTGGCAGCCCGGCAAGTGTGGTCTACCCAGAGGCTGCTCGAGTAGAAAGAATGACAGTAAGCTCTGAAAAGAGTGACTTTTACTTCTCTCGAGTAGCGTTTGTAGGAGAAAATATTTTATATCTAACCCTTGATTTTAGGTACGAAACCTATCTTAAAGGCTCAAATTGCAGTTTCATATTTAACAACCCTGACATAAAGGATCTTGGCATCTGGAGATGTTCTATGTATACTGAACACGAATCCTTCTATGGTTTTGCAAAAGTATTGAGTTCGTGGCTCAATAACGAACCTTCGGTAGACGATATTGGTAAGTATTCAATGTAATTTGATTGACTGTTGATTGTTACGAATGTGTTTTGTTTTGAGAAAAACAAAACACATTCGTAACAATCAACAACGTTCAACAATGAAGGCGACAGGTGCCGGTAGTAACTATTTAGTAACCTATGTAGCAAGGTCGTTGGCGTATGGATCCACCTCAAAGAGTAAACGTAATTTTAATTATTCTAAGAATACATTTTCATATTGGCCTATAATGTTCAAATTGTGCTGCACAGGATTGTAAACGTTACGGTGGCGGTGGGCTCGGTACCGGGCGCTCTCTCCATACAAACGTAGTTAACTGTGTTCTCCATGAATACTGACACTAGAGCAAATATTTTTGTTGCCATAAAACTTATAGCTGCCATGACCATGCCCCTATATTTTGTTTTTTAAATCTTAATTTCTATGATGATTAGAAAATGAAAAAAAAACCAGACATAGGGGCATAGTCATGGCAGTTATAGTTTTTATGCAACAAAAATATTTGTGCTAGTGTCATTATCTGGGGAGGAATACACGAAAAATAAGTCCGAACAAACCAGAAATATTGCATTTTAATTATATTTTGGAACGTAGTTCCTTATCGCGCGTTGCGAAAGGGGGCTAGACGGACAAAATTAAGACCAAAAGTTGTAACGTCACTTTTTTGCTATAATTGCAAGCTGTGTGGCGAGCGCGTGTTTCTCTGTCTGTATCTCTCTCTCATAGAAAGCAAGCCAGTTTACTAAAATTGAGCCTACTGATTAAGGGGGGTCCCCACGCCAACGACCATGGTACACAGCCTACTAAATAGTTACTACCGGCACCGGTCGCCTTCGTTGGTGAAAATTGTTGATTGTTACGAATGTGTTTTGTTTTTCTCAAAAGTGCTGAGATGGAATTGTAGGTGAGATATTTACCAACATTTTGGTGTGACTTTGAGCCTAAAATTCCCTATAGTTGTGAAGCTATCCTAAAATTAAGAATTAAAACTAGTCTAGCTGTGAAACGACCAGGAATTTTCGTCTCAAATTACCCCAAAATATCGGTAAAGATTTCACCTACCATTCCATCTTAGCACTTTTGAAAAAAACAAAACACATACGTTACAAACAACAATGTTAGTTGTAAGTAACGGGTATTTCTGGCGCGTTGCGTTTGGCAGCATAAGCAGCCTTAAGTTTTTTCTTATAATATATCCCTCAGGACCGTATCTAAAAGCAGACCATGTGAACATACGTGTCAGTGAAGGTGAACCCGTCACAATGTCATGCTCTATTGATGCTCCTATTAGGTATTGCTACTTTAGAATGTATGAAGATGGAACTATATTCAACGTTTCTCCTGGTGAGTACTAGTCAAAATCAAAGTAATTTTTTTTATTTCTTTGGATGCTTAATACATTTGTACAGTCAGCAAAGGACTGGGGGTAGCAGGTGCATATTTTAAACTTTTATTTTTTTTAATAACAGTTCAATAAATTTTGGGTTAATATGCGTGAAATAAACTAACGCTTCGAAAGCTTTAGTGGTGAGTTTCATGATAACTAACAATTAACAATTAAAACTTTAAAATATGCACCTGGTACTCTCAGTCCTTTGCTGACTATACATAGATCATATAGAAACGTCTTAACAACTAAGTTAGGATGTGTGCCTTCGGAACGCGCCGTGTTTGACGTGTCTGTGTGTTTGTGTCTGTCTGTGGCATCGTAGCTCCCGAACGGAACAACCGATTTTGATTTTGTTTGAAAAGTGAATTGGCTTGGTCTTATGCCTCCAAAAATATGGTCTCATGCCTCCACAGAAAAATAAATTATTTTCGACAAAATACAAAACCTGCCGCGCTTTATTTGTTGTAAGTTAAATCTGTGGAAGAAAATGGGAGTGATCGCTAATTTTTCTACTTTTGACAGTCATTTTTTTCAGGAAATATCATAGAAATCGCATACGTAATAGCAAATTAATCACCTTCAGTTTTTGTATGACATTTTGATTTTCGATAGCAGTTTCCGAGATAACATATAAATTTTTGATTTTGATAACAATGATGTTTTTTTTTATATCTAAATGCCAATTCTCGTAAATAACATTGTTCAAATTATATGTATTGCAATGTCATTTTCAATTACATTTCGATTGCATTCCGATTAAAAAAAATACCCCATAAGAGGAAAGGGTACCGGTGCTCTCTCCATACAAACGTAGTAGACTGTTTTCTCCCTGGATGATGACACTAAAGCAAATATTTTTGTTGCATAAAACTTATAACTGTCATGACTATGCCCCTATGTCTTGGTTGGTAAAAAAAAAAAAGAAAGAACTAAAACATTTGTGCTAGTGTCATTATCCAGGGAGGAAACAGTCCACTACGTTTGTATGGAGAGAGCTTCGGTACCCTTTCACCTTAAAGTAGCTCAAAATACGCTTAAAGTCAGCCTTTGATATTATTGAGAATTTATTTTTTGCAATGCAATTTCGACAATATTTTGCGAGAATTGGCCTTATGATGAATTTAAACAGTTTAAATCGCGAGCGCAAACTTAGTTAAGTAGTTATTTAATAGTTTTACTAACAAAACTCAGTTATACAAAAAGTTCAATGTGACCTAACCAATTGGCAAGCGTCGAAGATAGCGCTATCTAATTCGAAGGAGATTTCAGGTGCTCCATCAATTACTACAAGTAGTTAGAGAACTGATTCCACTGGTGGAAATGTACAAGCAATTCCCCGCATTTAGAAGATTTATTCAGCTTATCTATACATATAAAATGCTTTGTCCTGACTGACGGATCAACGCACAGCCTAAACCACTGATCGTAGAGACCTGAAACTTGGAGGGTGTGTTCTTTATATGACGTAGGTATCCGATAAGAAAGGATTTAATATAAGGATAAGGCAAAGTTTGTATGGGATAACAATTTCTTGGTCCGTTCGACTTTTACGCGGACTAAGGCCCGAGCAATAGCTAGTTACTCCTAAAATCCTCATTAGATCTTCACTAACTTTTTATGAAATCAACTTGTAATCATCGAAAATATTTTTTCCAGGTCTTAAGTCATCATCGATGGAATATGTTGGGTCTGGGTTCGATGCCGGTGAGTGCGGGTTGAAGTTATACGATTTTAAATATCCAAATCGTACTTGGCATCCTCGGCGGTGGAGCTGCAATGTCGCCCTGGCCCTTGGAAACGAACAGTCTAGCGATTTTTGGGTTTACATACGTGGTTTGTATATTATTACTAGTTATTATTATGCTCTGCGGTTTCACCCGCGTAAGTCCCGATTCTTCCTCGATAATTGGACGGGAGCATCGCCATCCGTTCAAATTCTGAATTTGTACAATTAGTGATTTGTTAGCAGTTCGTTCAAAATTTTGTATAGTAAATTATCAATACGTAACAAATGTGACATAAGATGCTTCATCTATCATATTGGTACAATTTATTAATTTGTACAAATAAGCAATGTGTACAATTAGTGATTTGTAAGCAGTTCGTTCAAATTTTTGTGTTTGTGTGTAAAAATCTAATAACCAAAACATAAAATATACTTATTCTATTAAACTAAAAACTCTCTAACTTTGCTACGAAGACTCACTGTTACTAGTTATCGTTTAAGGCGAAGTATGACCTGAAAACCCCTATTCCTTTCCCACGCGCGCCGTGAAATGGCCGTCCTAACTATGTTTTATGTAATAAAAAAAATTAACAGCTATTTAAGTGAAAACCATCTGTACTACCATATGGGATTTGATGTAAGGTTTATGAAAATATAAATTTTGTACTTGTTTTTTTCTTTACAATCACCGTAAAATAGAAAAATTTCAAAAAAATGACGATTTTTTACGATTTTGACGATATTTTTCCATCGAGTCAAATCACTCTAATGTTTCAAAATGTATGACAATACAAAGCATATCTTCACCTTTACGATAGTAGGTATATCATTCCTACTATCGTAAAGGCGGCTGATACTCGAAAACTTTCAAAGACACGTCTATCGCGCTTCTGGTCTTACCACTTCTTACCTTTCATGCAAGTATTGATAATTTGTACGAATTGAGATATTGTACCGATTTTAGAATTGTATGAATTGCTAGTACGTACTGATAGTTTGTGTAAACTGAGAATTGTACGAATTGCGATATTGTACTGATGGCGATGCTCCCAAATGGACTATCCAACACAAAACGAATTTTTCAATTCGAACCAGTAGTTCCTGAGATTAGCGGTTCAAATAATCAAACAAACTCTTCAGCTTTATAATATTAGTACTGATCACACTTTCGAAAAATTTCCTTCAAGACAAGTAAGTTGAAGAACGGCTTATTCCCAAAGCTCCATCACTTTTTCATACTTTGTTTCTAATGGATCCACGCATTTTACTATCTATCTTGTGTCTTGTTTTAGAGCGCATGGATATGCACCATGAAACTGCAGGCGTCGGTGGCAGTTTTATTGTTATACATGGTAGGATGCCTTCCAATCAATTTCAATATTGCCGTTTTGTGCGAAATGACGGATATGGTAAGTAGTATATACGTTCTGTCCATACCTACCTATATTTTACTCTTATTCTAATTAATACTATTTTGGCGTGATAACGTCTAATATATTGATGGAACACCTGCATTTACAAAAAGATGACGTCATGCGTCCCGTTCCGGGAACGCGTCATGTTGTTGATAAGGTAACAACGTATTATGGTTGCTGTTGCCACATGATTAAACAAGGACCAGGATTGTAAGGTTTCATACAACGCTCTGTGATAAGTACACTACTACAAGCTTCGCGCTTGTGTGCGTGACTAGGCTTATGTTATGGTGATGAGTGACGAATTTAAAGGAAAAATATATGTTTATGGAAAACCAAAAAGACTTCAATTTTTCACGTAAAATTATCGTCCGTAAACCGAATTTACAGACAACCATTTGTATTTTTTTATCAGGTTTTGCCCACGACCACAATCTGTCTGATCCACGAATCAGCGTCGTTGAATCCTTGTCTGGCGGTGTATGTGCGCTTAGTGTACGAGAACCCACAGAGTTAGACTATGCGCCGTGGACAATTGTTGCGAAGGTTATAGGAGAAGATGAAGAGGTTAGCGGAACGACCACCGGAACTAGATACCCTTGGAATTGGTACAATCTCGATTACAGAAATAGTTGTAAGTTTGATACGTATTATAATTTCTTATCAACTCAGGCTTTGCTAAAAACGTGTTCGCTCCCAAAATGTTGACGGCTGGGTCTAGAAATACGATTGATTTATTTATGATTCGAAGATGATCAAATGTTTACTGGTTGAATGGACATAGCTACAGCTAGGCTAAACTCATGGAATCACAGTCTACTTTTATTCAACCGACTTCAAAAAAAGGAAGAGGTTCTCAATTCGGTTGTACGATTTTTTATGGCTGTTCGCGCATATCTTCTTTGTTTATCAACCGATTTTTTTTATTCGTATTCTTCCTCTATATCAATACAAGACGAATGTGACAGCAGAGTGAAGCCAGTGTCAACAGTTACATCTCACTGGGTGGGGCTAGTTTATTCTACAGTTTCTTAAACTTCCTTCAATATATTTAAAACTCTCGTGTCGTGGTGTTGGTTACCACACTCCTCCGAAACGGCTGAATCGATTTGTATGAACTTTTTTGTGTATATTCGTTAGGTCTGAAAATCGGCCAACATCTATTTTTTTCAAAGCTTTTATTTAACTTGCAATGTATGTATGTGTATAAGTTTGTATGTATGTAAGTATGTATGTATGTATGATGTATGATGTATGTTTGTTTGTTGTATATCAATAAAACGTTAGCCGGGACCACTAGTCTTTATTATTTAAGTTACAGTTAGAATTGTGAAGAAAGTTAATTAATGTTATTTATTTTAGGGAGAACTGTCGGATGGGTAATGCTGGGGATACTGGTAGCATTGATAACCTTTTGTTGCTTTGGGGTATTTATCCGGAACCGGAAGAAGGTAACGAGGCCGTCCGTGGTGGAAGGACTGCAGAGCCGGCCGCTTCCGCCGCCACCGTATACCCCATCAGCGAGTTAAAATGTTATATAATATTTATTTACTATTATTTGGTTAGGACAACATTTTGGTCACGAAATTAAATAAATAAATAGTATTAAATATTGCACGACACTCCACACATAGCCATCTAGCCCCAAGCTGAGTAACTAGACTTGTGTTATGGGTGCTAGACAACGGATATACTTTTCTTTTGCAAACATATACTTATAATACATAGAAATAACCAGACCACAGGCAAATATCTAAGCATAAATACTTGTCTGAGGCGGGAATCGAACCCACAACCCTGAGTTTGGCAATACAGTATGGTTGTGCCAACTGGGTCATGTCCGAACCGTCACTGGATCTTACTCCGGAGCTGATACGAAAAAGTTTGTAAGTGCGTTTTTTTTGAACTTTTTGTTTACATCCATCTTATAGCCATGTTTAGGCTGCCTGTCCACAGGAGTGGAGCTCTCTGCGTGTGGAGTTTTTATGCAATTCTATTGGTGGAAACCGCTCCGCTCCTCTCCGCTTCCCTGTCTTTCTCTTTTTTGGCGTTAACCATAACTAATTCCCGATCTTTGTACTTTATTATACTTAAATGTTTATTGGTAGAACATTTATTGGTTTTATGATAAGTAATGTGTTTTAGTTTATTTTTGGAACCAATGATTTTTTTTTAAATATTTGTAAATAAATGATGATGATAATAATAAAAATTTACATGTTTATTACACCTATATCCGCTGTAGATACCACAGTAGGTACCACGGACTTATTTGGGTTAGTGGTAGAGCGACCCGATCTCCGAGCGACCCGTCTTTTCGACTCGTGTGGCACTCTTCCAGTACCGTGTGTACGTATTCACATTACCTTAGCCCGCGTTCTTTAAAGAAGTAGCGTGCTGCGTGCTAACTGTTATATTTGATCGATATGCAAAACATTTTAGCATTATTATCCACAAATATAGTTCCTAGAGGTCAAAAAATATCATTTAATTCATTTTTAGAAACAAACGTTAATTATTTTTGAATAAAACCCTTTAAACGATCTAATAATTCTCTGTTTTCTAACATTTTTTTTATCGAACGAAGTTGTTCATATCATGTTTTCAACCACAATAAACAAAAATATGGTTATTAAACTACAATATCCATTTTTATCCAAATAACAAAAAAAGAGTATTTGATTACTTAGCTTAAGACAAAGGTCGATTTTGGTAGCTTTATTAGCACCTGCCCTTAAGATGAAGTCCGTATGGATTGAAGAGTTGGTTCAGATTTTAAAAGGAAACTCATCCAAATCGTATTCATCATATCTCAATACGACAAATCCTCAAATGCAAATTTAGACTTTAGATCTTCTTCTTCTTCTTCTCGTATAGTGGTGTGGCTCATCTATTGTTAGAGTTTTGTGTTAAGTCCTCTAACTTGACCTAACGGCTGGTACTAGAGGTAGTAACCGGGACCAACGGCTTAACGTGCCTTCCTAAGCACGGAGAGGCTCACGAAAACACTTTTGCCACACTACTAATTGGCCACCCATCGAAGTAATGACGCGAGCGTCGCTTAGTTGTGAGTCTCCTATTTAGATAAAGTTTTATCAATATAAAAGTGACGCCTCAATCTAAATAACTGAACCCGGAATTCTGAAAGTAAGATGCACGTTTTTGAAAATAACAAGTATTTACCTACTACCGCCTACGTTGGTACGGTCACGTCCGGCAAACCGGCTAGTTACGAGGGGAACAAATGTCTTGCCATGGCGCCTCCGCCGCCGGGTCGTGGCAGACTGGGTAGACCCAAGAAGTACTGGCTTGACGTCGTAAAGGGTGATATGCGTGCAAACGGCCTTACTAACCAGGATGCCGAAGATCGTGCGAAGTGGAGGCGTAAAAGCAGGAAAGCGGACCCCTGGCTCCCGAGAGGGATGCAATCGGGAACATCGCTCGGATGATGATGATGACCTACTACCCCTATATTATCTAATTAATTCAATAAAATCAAAAATATACAAAACTGAAAAAAAATAGGCGGACAACAGATAAGTAAGTATTTTCACCGATAAGATAAACTTTGATAAACAAGTTAAGTAGGTATACATAATATACATTCAGGTATTCATCGATCAGATAAAATGTTTAGAGATATATAAGTAATTGATATTTTTATAACAAAACATTGCATAGGTCTTCTAGTTGACAAATAGTGCAGCAGCAGTTTTAATAGTTGTAAAACCAAGTATTAAAATAAGAAAATGATTTTATTAAAATTTATGTGTATTTTAATTTTTTTTGTGAATATTTATTGCGATGGTAAGTTTTGTTTGTTATTTACCTGTAAGCAAGAACAATAGTTAACTATTTAATACTCTGTTAAATGTCTTATATTGTGCAATAGTTTAGGTTCTACAGGTTTTGAATTATGTTAGTGTTAGAATCTATGACGATTTTGGAATCCGGAAGAGCTTACCGCTTAAGAATTATTTTTGGTTAATTTAAGCCACAGATAATTTAAAAGTAAAGAAAAAGAATTAAAAAATAATACCTACTTACCTACATAAAAAATAATCATTCAAACCCGGCCGCGCTACCGAATAGATAAAATTCCTATGCCGCGCCTGAAGCAAAGGATCGAAGGAGCAAAGAAGCAAAATACCTTTGACCATGGACAGTTATTATTGAGTTTTTGTGTGTTTACCATTACGTGAATCTTTTCTACATTTTAGTATATTTCAAAGACAAAAATTCCTTGTTTCTCAGCTTATAAAAACTTACGTTGTAAAATCATTTAGTGTTTTTTTACCTGGAAATACTCCAAAACGATCAAGATTTCTCGTCTTAAATACCAAAATGTAGGAAAATAACTCACCTACAAACGGTACACATAATAAAACTAAAAACAATAATTTTCCATTTAATTAACTTTAGTCATATAAATTGCACTTTAATCCGGATTATATTATGATCGGTGACTTCAATATCGCATAAATAATATTGGGATACACCTTGCAACAGGATGAATCCCACTATTTTCATGGAAATGCAACATGAAAAAAGTGGGACAAGCGTTTTTTCCAAATTATATCCCACTATTTCCATTGCGGCATAAAAACGCAGTTGTGTTATTTGAGAATCTTTTTCCACTTTAATTTTGATGACGGCCATGGGTACAGCCGGTTAAAAAAAATATTCCTCTGTTCCTGCGAGGTAACAGCCATGGGAACACAAACTAGCGGTTTTTTTGTCGCAACCGCCAGCAATGGAAATAGTGGGAGAACCTGCCCCAGTATTTCTATCAATGTAAATAGTGGGATACACCCCTCAATAAACTTTTGCAAGCAACAGGAACGGAAGTCCAACCCTCTTCCCCTGGACTAGGATCCCGTATGACGATAAGTCAATCGCAAAATACGACTTCATAAATAGCGTTTATTTAAGGAAATATGTATAGAAACCACACAAAATTGATACATAAAGATACACAAGCCACCAAAGTTCGTATTATTTAGTCATAGAAATATTCAGGAACATTTTTACCGTCTCACTCGTAAGATAAGTCTGAGAATATTTCATGTTTTGTGCAAAGGTTTTTGTGACGTCACAATGAAAACATTTTTTTTTGTAAGTAGATTATTCGCGGGTACTCCCTGTGCAATAGGGCGATAGATAACTAAGCTGCGGCGTAGTAAATGCCATGATAAAAAATAAAGACTAGAGCACACATTTAAGAAGGTAGAGCTAAATAGTAGGTTAACCATATTTTTGATTTGTAGAGTACACGACTCCTGATATGAGAACGACAGAATACACGACAGAATATACGACCCAATACGATGAATCCGATGGAATGGATTTGATACCAGATAAAACGGTTTACAACCTAGTGCGTGGCAGTACAGTGGATATGTGGCTTACTCAAAATAATGTCGTCTATTGTAAACTCGTAAACCCCCGAGGATATATTTACTACGATAACTTCGGTCCATGTAAATTAACTATTGACAGAGTTGGCTTAGAACATCACGGCCATTGGGAAATGCACCTCGGATATGCTGTGAAACCTACATTAGACGTGAAAACGTTGACCATCCACGTCATTGAGCCAGGTAAAACCATCGAACTATATATAAAATGGATTACATCTAATATAAATATATATATATATATTTACTTTTGGTGACCAAGCCGTTTGTTGGGAGCGGAAAAGTCACACATAGGGTGCGGCCGGAAGACCAGCGCTGCAGATGTGCATGCGTATCTGCAGCACATGCTGACTGCTGAGGCTTTACCCATTCCAGCAACACACGACTTCTCAGATACTTATTATTGATTGTCTTTTGTATTTACTATTCTCTGTAACTATCTCTTTTTGTTTTTATGTGTGTGTATACTATGTCGCGTGTTAGTTTGAATAAACTATATTCTATTCTATTCTATATATTTTATAGTCAATAGTTCGAACATAAACTTTTACCTGTTTTTGTTGTTTATAGATTCCACAACGAAAGTCCATACCGTAGTAGAAGAGTCTTCGCCGAATATTATGACAATGACATGCTCCTTACCTAATGGATATGAAGTAAAAGGTTGCAAGTTTAGGGGTCCACATGATATGTTGTTAGTGGCATCTGGAACAACCGATAATATGATCCAAATCAATGACACTAGGTATCTATAAGTTCAATTCAGTTGGTGAAGATATCAAATCCAAAACTAATATTGATCTGTGATCCAAAATAAAATCTTATTACATATTATAGGTTGCACAGTCTACGACGAAAATATACTTGTTTTGAAAATAAAAATAAACAGTTCACTTTTAAATTATACTAACTTTTACCCGCGATTTTATTCACGAAGGGGTTCAAAATCCTTTCTTAGTTTACGTCGTGTGCCAAATAGCCATATTCATCTATTGGCTTCAGCTGTGCGTTATAATCAGTCAGTTAGGACTTTGAATTTTATATCTATACTAATAATAATGCTAAATAGTTTGTTCGTTGCTAATCTCAGGAACTACTGGTTTGAATTGAAAATATATTTTTGTGTTGGATAGTCCATTTTTTTTCCATGCGTTCCTCGATATTGTGATCGGGAGTTACACGGGTGAAACCGCGGGGCTTAGCTAGTTTATAGATATTTGGCTGCAACTGTTTAGACCAATGCAACAAAGTCAGCAGATGGTAGTGCTAATGTATATTTATAAATATAATTGCATTTCTAGGTTCCAATCCCACCTTGTTGGGTCTGAGTGTAACTTCCGCATCATAAACCCTAGGGTAAGGGATCTCGGATTCTGGAGATGTGCCATGTACACTGAACAGGATACATATTACGGTTTCTTCACTGTTCTGAGTTCTTGGCTTCTTCACGAAACTTCAGTAGTCAATACTATTCGACAGGGTGAGTACTGAGTATTGTTTTAGTGCTTATGAAAATAAGATTTGCTATTATTATTCTAATTTAAGTATAAATGATTGAGATAAAGTGTAACGCTCTAAGTTGAGTCGTCACGTATTGGATGCCGGAAGACGGACATCGGAATAAAAGGCAGACCCTGCAAACGATGGCGTGACGATCTTGATTGAGCCTTTCGGTGAGCTAGGTTTGGCCAGTGGCCAAACCTAGCTCACCGAAAGGCTTGGAAACGCTTTTTAGAAAATACATGTCAATGTTATTATATTTGTTTGTCGACATCTCTGAACCGTTCTAAATATTACTTACTATTATTATTATTTATTTATTGTTTTGTCGTGTGCTTGTCCGAATAAATGATTTTCTATTCTATTCTAATAAAAACATATTAAAAGAGGTTTTTAATAAAACTTTGCAGCTTTTAGAATATTCCCACACTTTTTATTAGCAAAATGTTATGCAGCATTAATATTTGGAATTATATTGGTTTCCCCAGGACCATTGCTACGAGCAGATCATGGCAACTTAGTTGTTACTGAAGGTGAACCTGTCACAGTGTCGTGCTCTATCGATGCTCCCATCAGGTATTGCTACTTTTGGATGTCCGATGGAACTATATTCAACGTTTCCCCTGGTATGTATTACATTTTTTTTAACTAAGTATAGATCGATATTTTGACGACCCAGTTGGCACAATAGTCACCATGCCGGCCTGCGAAACACAGGGTTGCAGGTTCGATTTCCGCCTCAGACATGTATTTATGCTTAGATATTTGTCTGTGGTCTGGTTGTTTCTATGTATTATAAGTATATATTTACAAAAGAAAAGTATATAAGTAGTATATCCGTTGTCTAGCACCCATTGATGCATCTTTATAAACTTTTACATCCACTTTATTCCTTGATTCAGGTTTTTTTAGGTTTCGTACCTCAAAATATAAAAAAAGAAAACTATATAATATCACTCTCTTGTCCGTCTGTCCGCATGAATCATTGTAAATATGTAAAATTTCAGGTCTTAAGTCATCATCAATGGAATATGCGGGGTCTGGGTTCGATGCCGGCGAGTGTGGGTTGAAACTCAACAATCTTACCTATAGAAATATAAATAGGCGATGGAGCTGTAATGTTGCTTTAGCCCTTGGAAGCCAACAGAGTCGCGAATTTTGGGTCAACATACGTGGTTTGTATAATTCTAATGAAACCATCATACTTTTGAAAATAATACACATTCTGTACAGATATGTAGATAGATAAATAACTTTATTTGTACAACACAGTAAGGAATATAGAACACGATATACACAAAGTAAAGTAATAGCTATTAAGTAAAGTAATACCTTTAAAAATTGCAACTGAGACGAGACTCGAACTCGCATCCCTTGAATACCGTTCAAGTGCGCTTACCAATTACGCCACTTAGTCAAGTACCGTCGTAGTTGAATTTAAGAATAGTATTAGCCTCTTTTCGAATTAAGTTTCGTTAGCGACATTTTTTTATTTTTCCTTAAAAAATATTTTCAGATAGCCCAATGCAGGCCATGCATTTAAAAAAATATTTAATTTATTTTTCTTTTATTTATATTATTTATTTATTTTTATTTATACTTATACTTTGGCCCGTTATATCTACAAAAGCTTTTTCATTTTAGATCGCATGCAAGTCTCTCAACATCATTTGAGTACCTTTACAATGATTGTGTCTGGTGAGATTTTTAACTTCAACGGTCAACTTGAATACTGCCGTTTTGTGCAAGATGGTGGTTTTGGTGAGTAATACAAATAATTCGTTTGTTAGATTTCAAGACATACTTTTAAACTTGAATTTATTTTAAAAACGAAATTGCAAAACAAAAATTTTAAAGTTTACTTAACGTGAAAGAGTATCAGCGCTGTCTCCATAAAAACGTAGTCGACTGTCTTCTCCCTGGATAATGACACTAGCACTAGACATATTTTTGTGCCATTAATCCTATTCCTGCCATGACTATGCCCCTATGTTTTGTTTTTTTTTTCATTTTATAAATATCATAGAAATTAAGATTTAAAAAACAAAACAAAAAAAACAAAACATACATGGTCATGGCAGTTATAAGTTTTATGCAATAAAAATATTTGCTCTAGTGTCATTATCTGGGAAGAAAACAGTCGACTACGTTTGTATGAAGACGAAGTATGAAGAGAGCCGATACTCTTTCCTCTTAAGTGTTTGTGATTTCTTGCACAATAACCGACTGTGGTGACGCTTGAACTCGCCACCAACAGATGGCGTTAAATCAAACTTATAAATATTAGAAATCTGGATTAATATATAAAAATAAGTCGGGTTTTCCTTCCTGACGCTATAACTCCAGAACGCACGAACCGATTTCCACGGTTTTGGATTCGTTGGAAAGGTCTCGGGCTCCGTGAGGTTTATAGCAAAGAAAAATCAGGAAAATCTGGTGGCGAAACGGAGTTCGCCGGGTTTTATATTTATACCTACTATATTTTACTGCTACGACCCAGTTGGCACACACCATGCCGGATAGTCGAACATAGGATTGCTGGTTCGATTCCTGCCTCGGACAAGTATTTATCTATACTTATACTATATTATAAAGCTGAAGAGTTTGTTTATTTGAACGCGCTAATCTCAGGAACTACTGGTTCGAATTGAAAAATTATTTTTGTGTTGGATAGTCCGTTTATCGAGGAAGGCTATAGGCTCCTTTTTATCCTAATATTCCTACGGGATCGGGAGTTACGCGGGTGAAACTGCGGAGCGCTGCTAGTGCTTAGATATGTGTCTGTGGTCTGGTTGTTTCTATGTTATATATATTTACAAAAGAAAAGTATGTAAGTAGTATATCCGTTATCTAGCACCCATAAGATTAAGTCTAGTTACTTTGGGGCTAGATGGCCAATGTGTGAAATGTCCTGCAATATTTATTATTTTTATTTATTTATTTTCCAGGTTTTTCTTACGACGATACACCTTCGAGGTACGAATTTATTGGATCATTGTCCAAAGGTTACTGTGCGCTTCAAATCCAATTTCCCAGTACTTGGTCAGACTATAGCCCGTGGACGATTGTAGCAAAGGTTGTAGGAGAAGATGAGGAGATAAGCAGGAGAACTTGGGGACTTCCGATACCTAATAACCAACAATATGTCAGTTCTGGGGGTGGATGTAAGTAATCTATCTATCTTCTATACATATAAAATTCTTTGTCCTGACTGACTGACGGATCAACGCACAGCCTAAACCGCTGATCGTAGGGACCTGAAACTTGAAGGGTGTCCGTATGTTTGTCTATCTTAGGCATCGTAGTTCCCGAACGGATAAACCGATTTGAATTCAGTTTCTTTTGTTTGGGAGGTGAATTAGTCGGGAGTGTTCTTAGCTATGTTTGATCGAAATCGGTTCAGCCGTCTGAATGTTATTCATATTCTTTATGGATTTTTAGGGTATATTGTCGGATGGGTATTCCTTGGCGTGGTGGTAGCTGGGATTCTTTTAGCGGTGTCAGTGGGGCCACAACGTAACCGGAAGTGGATAGCAAGACGCGCCACCATCGTTCGGCAGAGTCTTCGTAGGCAGCAACCCCCACCGTATGCTGCAACTAATTAAATAATACATATTTTTATCACAGTTGCTCATAAAGTGGATCTTATGAAACCGGTTTTACGTTATAACCCAACATATTACGCACGCGTGCACGCGGCCAGCTTCAATGTGGCTGTAGGCTTGCACCAAGGGTCGGCTCTCAGCCCGTACCTCTTCCTAATTATATTGGACGCTCTGACGTCGGACATTCAGGAGGAGGCACCCTGGTGCATGCTGTTCGCCGATGACATTGTGCTGGCCGCGGAGAGTGGCCTAGAGGTCCAGAGTAGATTGGAGGTATGGCGGCAACGACTGGAGAATGTTGGCCTGAAAGTCAGTAGAAGCAAAACAGAATATCTTTTTTGTGACTTCGGCGGTCTCTCCAGTCCTATGCCCGTAACCCTTATGGGAGTGCCATTACCGGTCTGCTCCAACTTCCGGTATCTCGGATCACTCGTGCAAGGCGATGGTGATATTGATCGGGACGTTGTACATCGGATTAACTCTGGATGGTTGAAATGGCGACAGGTCACAGCAACTACATGTGATCCACGGATGCCCCTTAAACTGAAGGGTAAAATCTATAAAGCTGTGATAAGACCTGTCGTCATGTATGGATCGGAATGCTGGGCCGTGAAGAAGAAGGATGAGAGAAGATTGCATGCAGCGGAGATGAGAATGCTAAGATGGATGTGTGGAGTAACGAGGATGGATAAAATAAGAAATGAGTATATCAGAGGAAGCCTGAAAGTAGCACCTGTTACTGAAAAAGTAAAAGGGAACCGTTTGAGTTGGTATGGGCATGTGATGAGAAGAGAAGAGACGCATGTAACTAGAAGAGTGATGAGTATGAATGTAGAGGGATGGAGAGGAAGAGGACGACCTAAGAAAAGATGGATGGACTGCGTGAGACAAGACATGAGAGAGATGAATGTTAACGATGAGATGACGACTAATAGGAGTGAATGGAAGAAGAAGACATACTGCGCCGACCCCAAATAAATTGGGATAAGGGCAGGAAGATGATGATTACGCACGCGTGCGTTTTACTTTACTTTAACGCACTAGTGCTGTAAAGTTATCACGATAAGTTGATCTTACTGCTAATTACATTTATGTAGATGAATGATTCTTAATTTAACGGGGTTATACTGTTTTGATGTATAAAAAGGTAGGTACCGACAAAGAGTTTTAAGCCAGCAAAACAGTTCGAACTTTAAAAAGACTGGAAGCAAATGGCATTATATAAACTGGACTTAAACCATTAAAAAAATTGACTGCCGCCTTATACACAAATATTTTGTTAACTTTTTATTATATTAACAAGTCTTTTCTTTTACTCGCAACTGTGATAAAAAACATCGGACGATACGCGTGTGGATTATTGATCATTGCATCTCGGCTTTAAAACGCCTAATAATCCGCCTCTATGCAATGATCAATAATCCACACGCGTATCGTAATGTTCTATTATATTAATTTTGTATTGGTTTCGGTTTAATTTAATATTAGACATAAAAAACCATGTATTAAAGATTATTAAAGTTATATAAACCGGATATGAATCATGTTTTTTATGTGTTTGTTGATATCTGTAACAACAAGATCTACCCGCAAACTCCAGTCTCGTTGAAAATAGTGTTTGAAACAACATAAAAATATCGAGATTCACAAAATAAAAAAACTTGGTAATATCCTTTTTTAATGAATATAAACCATGGTAGTTAAAATCTTATTTTACTTAATACTATTTTATCCTAAGTTTATTTTATAGATTACTAGCTATTGCCCGCGACTTCGTCCGCGTAGAAATAGTAGATTTTGCGACTATAATTTGAGATTTAAACTATCCTATCTCTCAAGTTGGATCGAACTGCACATGGTGTGCGAATTTTATTATAATCGGTTAAGTGGTTTAGGAGTCCATTGAGGACAAACATTGTGACACGAGATTTATATATATTAAGACTAGCTACGATCCGCGGTTTCACCCGCGTAAGTCCCGATCCCGTGGGAATATCAGGATAAAAAGTAGCCTATGTGTTAATCTAGGTCTCCAGCTATCTAGATACCGAGTTTCATCGCAATCGGTACAGTAGTATTTGCGTGAAGGAGTAACAAACATACACACACACACACGCACACAAACTTTCACATTTATAATATTAGTAGGATTCTTAAATCAGTTTTTAGTACATTAAAATCTGTACTATAAAATTATAAAGATGAAGAGTTTGTTTGTTTGAACGCGCTAATCTCAGGAACTACGGGTTCGAATTAAAAAATATTTTTGTGTTGAATAGTCCATTTATCGAGGAAGGCTATAGGCAACATTTTATCCCGATATTCCCACGGGATCGGGAGTTACTAGTTTAAAATAAAAATTAAACGTCAGTCAAATAAACCACCCTGACCGCACCCGGTGCATTCATTTAACTTGAGTGTCTTTAACTTAAGTAAATTCAACTAAATTATTATTTATAAAACATCGTTTGCTGAGACAGCTAGTTTCTATTGTAAAGAAGTCAGCAGTTCACATAAAATATAATATTTCCGACACAAGCTGCAATTATGATGTGTATTTGTACATACGTGTTCGTTCATAAGAATATGTTATGATTACACCAAGATTACACTTGCACCATGTATTGACTTGAAGGTAAAACTTCGCCCGAAGGCACTTAAATACACTAATTATTCTGTTGGTGGAAGCCGATCATTATGCAACCTTGATGACATTGGACTAGGCTGTTATTCTGTTTGTACCTTGGTGCTATTTTATTATATCTCATCATATCAGCCACAGGACGTCCACTGCTGAACATAGGCCTCCCCCAAACTTCCAGAGCGATCGGTCGCATGCTCTCTGCGTGCAACGACTTCCTGCGACCTTAATTAAGTCGTCCCTCCATCTAGTCGGGGGCCGTCCCACGCTGCGCTTTGCGGTACGTGGTCTCCAATCTAAGACTTTTCGGCCCCAACGATATATCTATACCTATCATAAAACAAATTTCTCTACCGCCTCTGATGAACTCGAGTCCCGCGTCGCGATAAACTCAAAAACAACGAAACAAATTAAGACCTTAGATTTTTGTAAAATTACTAGCCGTCCCGGCAAACGTTGTTTTGCCACAAAAATGAAAAGATTTTGACTTAAGGCGCTCTTTCAATACCGTGTGTAGGTATTCATATTACCTTAGCCCCCGCTCTCAAAAACGTAGCATGCTGCGTGCTAACTGTTATATTTGATCGATATGCAAAACATTTTAGCATTATTATCCACAAATATAGTTACTAGAGGTCAAAACCTATCATTTGATTCATTTTTAGAAACAAACGTTAACTATTTTTGAATAAAACCCGATAAACGATCTAATAATTCTCTGTTTTCTAACATTTTTTTTTATCGAACGAAGTTGTTCATATCATGTTTTCAACCACAATAAACAAAAATATGGTTATTAAACTACAATATCCATCTATATCCAAATAACAAAAAAAGAGTATTTGATTACTTAGAGTTGCTTAAAACAAAGGTCGATTTTGGTAGCTTTATTAGCACCTGCCCTTAACGAATATATACACAACAATTTCATACAAATCAGTCGTATATTATAAAGAGAAAAGATTTTTTGTTTGTAACGAATAGGCTCCGAAACTACTGAACTGATTTTTATTTTTATCCCGATATTCCCACGGGATAGGAAGTTATGCGGGTGAAACAACGGAGCGCAGCTAGTCTTACTAATGTTATAAATGTGAAAGTTTGTGTGTGTGTGTATGTTTGTTACTCCTTCACGCAAAAACTACTGGACCGATTGCTTTGAAACTCGGTATCTAGATAGCTGGAGACCTGGATTACCACATAAGCTACTTTTTATCCCTAAATTTCTACGGCATCGGGACTTACGCGGGTGAAACCGGCGCAGCTAGTAATCATATAATATAGTTACTCAGCTCTGTTCAATCAGTTGGTACCTACTGATTTAGTTTGTATGAAATATTAAAATGAGCACAAGTTCCGAAACTGTCTAGATTATTAGCATTTGGTACTAAGCCGCATTCCAATGGGCAATTGTTTAGTCTCGTATGCTAATACATACTTACCTAAAAGCAACGCCCATTATGTGTAAAGTTATTTAAATAAAATAAACTTAAGTCTCCTATTGATTTAAAAAAGATTTTAATTTATTGTTTTTAT
This sequence comes from Idaea straminata, assembly GCA_951213275.1. Lineage (NCBI taxonomy): Eukaryota > Metazoa > Arthropoda > Insecta > Lepidoptera > Geometridae > Idaea > Idaea straminata. The sequence goes on from OX577862.1 coordinate 6,152,570, forward strand.
TTTATGTGTCTTTTTAATTTTGTTAATGTAGGGGGTTTTTACTAAATTATTTAATACATAAGGTAACAGTACTAATTTATAAAAATAAAAGCTTTTAAAAAGAGAAAGATTTGATTGTTTCTTTTTTGAATTGAATAGGCTCCGAAGTTACTGGACCGATTTTAATTAAACTTATTGGAATGAGCGGCTTAGTTGGCTCCAGAAGTATTGACAAGTTCTCTCCTCTGGACATGGTCAACTAAGCTGAGAGGGTAGTAGGTGCTGTACAAAAAGGACCCAATTAAAAAGGGTCCAATGGCGGAAAACAGCCCGTTCAAGTACAAGCAGAAGACTACTTTTTATATAAATAAATAAATAAATATTGCAAGACATTCCACACATCGCCATCTAGCCCCAAGATAAGTAACTAGACTTGTGTTATGGGTGCTAGACAACGGATATCCTACTTATATACTTTCCTTTTGTAAATATATACTTGTAATACATAGAAACAACCAGACCACAGACAAATATCTAAGCATAAATACTTTTCTGAGGCGGGAATCGAACCCGCAACCCTAGGTTTGGCAGTCCGGCATGGTGACCATTGTGCCAACTAGGTCGTTTTATGTCGATATTTCCACGGGAAACCGTCAGGTGATGCTAGTATGATATATAGTAAGTCTGTAAAGTATTATACGCAGTATTTTAAATTTTATTAGTTAATTTCTGCGCCCCGCTGTCTCCGATCCCGTGGGAATATCGAGATAAAAAGTAGCCTATGTATTAATCCAGGTCTTTAGCTATATAGATACCGAGTTTCATCGCAATCGGTACAGTTGTTTTTGCGTGAAGGAGTAACAAACATACACAAACACACACAAACTTTCACATTTATAATATTAGTGGGATTTAATTAAATATGGGTCCTGTACTTATTCCTGAAATAAATGAATTCTATTTCAATTTCAATTTCATTTATTCACAAATAGGGTATGGGATGTACAGTACATATGTCATAATATATATACATCTATATACCTATAGGTGTACTTGTACTTGTATACGGGCTGTTTTCCGCCATTGGACCCTTTTTAATTGTGTTTCCTTTTTGCGTGAGGATGGAGTAGGCTTGCCCAGCACCTACTACCCTCTCAGCTTAGTCGACCATGTCCAGAGGAGAGAACTTGTCAATACTTCTGGAGCCAACTAAGCCGCGGGTTTCATCACGATGTTTTCCTTCACCGTGAGAGCAATAATATGTCAATTAGCGCACATAAATTTTTCTTAAGAAAAATACATTGGTGCACGGCCGGCCGGGATTCGAAACCACGACCTTCAGAATAAAAGTCGAGGTATCTGCCACTAAGCCAACACCGCTCTACCTATAGGTGTATATATTAGTTATTGAATTTTGAATTATAATTACATCTGTAATTTACTTAGGTACTGTTATTAATAAAGGTTTCCATATATAACTACTCTATATATAGGTCTAAATATATTGTTGTATATTGTTTTGGTAAGAAGGTTTTGTGGAAATCAGATTGAAGAACCGACTGACATAAATACCAAAGCAATAATATTGGCTTTTACATTTTATAGTTATACTAGCTGCGCCCCGCGGTTTTACCCGCGTAAGTCCCGATCCCGTAGGAATATCATGATAAAAAGTAGCCTATGTGCTAATCCAGGTTTCCAGCTATCTAGATACCGAGTTTCAAGAATCAAGAATATTTATTGAAAAACTGTGTACATAAGATGCCAAATTATAGTAGGTAGGTATCAACAGCTTGTCCATCCCGGACATACAATAATGAGTTACATAAGTAAGTTAATTTATACTAAATACAAAACAAAATATTGAGCTGCATCGCAATCGGTCCAGTAGTTTTAGCGTGAAGGAGTAAATAAAAAATAAATAAATAAATATTTCAGGACATTCTACACATCGCCATCTAGCCCCAAGCTAAGTCACTAGACTTGTGTTATGGGTGCTAGACAACGCATATACTACTTATATAATTTTCTTTTGTAAATATATACTTAAAATACATAGAAACAACCAGACCACAGACAAATATCTAAGCATAAATACTTGTCTGAGGCGGGAATCGAACCCGCAACCCAATGTTTGGCAGTCCGGCATGGTGACCATTGTGGCAACTGGGTCGTCAAAACAAAAAGTAACAAACATACACACAAACACACACACATAAACTTTCACCAAGTTATAATATTAGTAGGATATTACAGTGGGAGAGAGTGGGCCTGGGACATATTGATGGAGTAGGCATATCATTTTTAGCTTAGTTGAATGTGTACTAAGAAAAGAACTAGTTAATACGTCTGGAACCAACTAAGCCCCGGGTTTCATCAAGGTTTCTTGTACAAAAAAATGTACAAAAATAATCATAAGTAAAATAAATAGATGACCGGAATCTAACCCACGACCTTTGAAATACCGCAATTATTAAGTGTCTACTTAAAGAGTTAAATAATTATAGTACTTTAAGTACTTTAATTATAGTACTTTAAGTATGTGCTTAAGTATAATTCATTATTATTGACGACCCAGTTGGCACAATGGTCACTATGCCGGACTGTCCAACACAGGGTTGCGGGTTCGATTCCCGGCTTAGACAAGTATTTATGCTTAGATATTTATCTGTGGTCTGATTGTTTGTATGTAATTTACAAAAGAAAAGTATATAAGTAGTATATCCGTTGTCTAGCACCCATAACACAGGTCTAGTTACTTAGCTTGGGGCTAGATGTCAGGGCAATCATCATCATCCAAGTGATGTTCCCGGTTGCATCCCTTTCGGGAGCCTGGGGTCCGCTTACCTGCTTTTACGCCTCCATTTCGCAAGCAAGTATGTAAAATGTCGTAAGTACAATATTTATTATTTATAGAAATCAAATTTTCATTAACCAGCTACCTCTGTTGATCGAGTTCTCTTAGAAAATGTGGGAAAACTAGGTGAATTAATTAAGTGAGTATGCAAATAATGTTCGGTCGCGACTCTCAATACTAGGTCGCCATTAATACGGCTCATTAAACAAGGAGTTGTAATACCGGCGCCGGCGCAGGCGCAGGCGCAGGCCCGCAGGACTTGACGATTTGTTACTTCCCTTCGTATTGCGTATCGACAGCGAAGATTAAGACATCGATCAGATTATATTGGATTGCTAGGAATGATACTTTGTACTTGTTTTTTTCACAAATTGCACTCAAATAGTAGATATAACAGCGTTCCGCAGTTTCACCCGCGTAGCTCCCGATTCCGATATTGGGATAAAAAGTAACCTATGATGCTCCCAATGAATCAATGTGTCATCATACAAAGTTTCATCAAAATAGGTCCAGTAGTTTCGGAGCCTATTCAATTCAAACAAACAATTTCAAACACACAATCAAATGTTTTCTCTTTATTAATATTAAGAAAAGTAAATAAGTAGTTAGGTATAAATGAAATAAGTATTTTTAAAGATATCCTCTTTCTCAGTTTTTTCATATAGCAATCTTTGCGTAATCGAGAAATTGTATGGAAAGTAAAAGTTTCGCATTTCGTCGGCTAGGGGTGCTTGTCAAACCTCGTTTTTCGTTAGATTGTATTTATTAAATAAATAAATAAATAAATATTGCAGGATATTCCACACATTGCCATCTAGCCCACAGCTAAGTAACTAGACTTGTGTTATGGGTGCTAGACAACGGATATGCTACTTATAATACATACAACCAACCGCAGACTAATATCTAAGCATACCTTGTCTGAGGCAGAATTCGAACCCGCAACCCTGTGTTTGGGCAGTCAGGCATGGTGACCATTGTTCCAACTGGTACGTCAAATTGTCCTACATTTCTATCAAATAATATTGAATGTCTATTAAATAACAATTACTTAATTAGATAAACTCATGTCCAACTTGAAATGAATAAATAAGTATTGAGGTAAGTACACATTAGAGATGTGCGCCGATCGGCGCGGCGTACGCCGCCGGCTTTTGTGTCGGCGTAATCGGCGGGAGATTGATAAAAGTAATCTTGAGTTCTAGTTTCAAAATTGCACCGACATTTGCCGACAGTATGGGCGAACTCCGTACAGCCCCCTTAGCCAAGATTTCTTTCCATTAGCGATATCTCCAATAGACAGTTTTTTCTGTATGAAATGACATAAATCATTGACGAAATTGGCATAAGATAAAGTTATTCTACCATTTTTTTTCTGATGCAAGACCACGTTGGCTTGTGTCAATTTCATACTAAAAAAAAGAAGTCTGTTATGTTACTGTCCTTTCCGCCTACCGCGCAGATTACGCCGATTAATTATAGAATATAATAGCATTTATTAGAAAAGCACACGTACAAACAAATACAACATAGGTAGACATAATTACAAAACAAAAATAAAAAAAAAAACATCTCAATTGGTAAACGGGAAGTGGATCAAAATTAAGTTGCAAGATTTGACCCGAACAAACATACATTAAAACATATATACATACACTCCAAGTTAAATAAAAGCTTAAAAAATAGGACTAGGTTTTGCCCGCGACTTCGTCCGCGTAACAGTCGAAAATGGTTCTAATAGGATTGGACCAAGGAATCACGTGGTCCCATACAAACTTTGCCCCCCTTTTTCACCCGCTTAGGAGTAAAATTTCGAAAAATCCTTTCTTATCGGATGCCTACGTCACACAAAGAACACACCTTACAAGTTTCAGGTCTCTACAATCAGCGGTTTAGGCTGTGCGTTGATCCGTCAGTCAGTCAGTCAGTGATTCAGGACAAAGAATTTTATATGAATAGATATACGTCAGACGCCGCCGCCGATCACAAAGTCATCGGCGCACATCTCTAGTACACATCATGTCCTCCAAGATTAGTAGACTAGTGAAGGGAGCACGTAGGCGAGCGGTTTCTATTACATTGGCAAATGATCTTTACGAAGATAATATTAAAGGAACCAAGCTCATTCGTCAATAAATACCATTGATTTGGCAATGTTTTGATCGTTTTGCTTTTCAAAGATACTTACCGGGCTTAAATCTAGAATTAGAAAGACAAAAATATAGAATTTTAGTTAAATATTTTGGCAAAATGCATGACTTAGTATATAAATAATGGAATAAAAAAAGAAAAAAAACCAAGCATACTTGTCTGCAGCGCTGGAATTCAAAATTAGAATATTATTATAAGTACATATTTGGAGTTTTGGCGGGAACGAGTTAACAACATGTCGTGCTGCAGTTTTATTTTCATGAAACTTAGTTGTAACCCGAGTTGAATTGTATAATTCTGGTGGAATGTTATTCAATTTAGTTCTGTGAAAGTGCACAAGTGTAGTGGAATTAAAAATCAGTGTCAAACATGCAGTTTTCTCGTTGCCTCCAAATCTCCTATTAAGGTTATGGTAAACTTGCCACCGCCTTACTATAGCCCCTGACTTGACGGACTATGACGACTTTGACTGTATTGAAACACTTTAGGCCCGATTTATGAAAAATCGGGTCATAATTTGATGCAAAATATAACTCGACACTGGCTAAATGCACACGTGCGAAGCCATAATAAAAGAAAAAAAAATTCTAAAAACATAATTGTAACTATAATGTTGTCTTACGTACCTACATAAATACTAAGTTATGTATTGTAATATTTATTTAAATTACATTGCGAAATATTGTGTTCATATACCTAAAATAATAAAAGGTTGTATTGAAACAATACCTAACATGTTTTTCTGTATGTGAGTTGTGTTTTTCTGTATTTCTATATTTTAAAACGTCATCAATGTTTATGAATGACTCTTGGACTCGTCCCATGTAGTACCTACGACCCAAACGGGACGAACTTGAGCGTCAAAAAAATTTTTTTTATCCTTCAATATATTATGTCCCATATTTTTATCGGAGTTGAATCGTTAAATACCTACAGTCATTAAGGTGAAAGGGTACCAGCGGTCTCTCTATACAAACGTAGTCGACTGTTTCCTCCCTGGATAACCTATAACTGCCATGACTGTGCCCCTATGTTTTGTTTTTTTTTCATTATCTAATTATCATAGAAATTAAGATTTAAAAAAGAAAAAAAAGAAAAATCATAGGTCATGGCAGTTATAAGTTTTATGCAACAAAATTATTTGCTCTAGTGTCATTATCCGGGGAGGAAACAGTCTAACAGCCCGGTACCCCTTTCTCTTAAGAAAAGCGTATTTTATTGTGATTTTAACGTTATTTTTCAGTAGTGTAGGTAGTAATGTAATTGGTTTGAAATATTTTGCCTCAATAAGATACGCAGATTGCATTTTAATGATTTCACTAAGTGTCTTTATTTATGGTAATTGAAGTTTCATCTAACTTCCCGTTCATTAGGCAAGAATATATTCTCTTGCATCGATTTCTACCGCACTTGTCAATTTTAATATGCATTAATAAGTTAATTTACATAGCTGGCTTGTACCTTGGTATTGACAGTTCACTCATTACATTGTTATAAAGTCTAGACTGTGCTCATGGTTGATTCATATAATCAACTTAGGTATAATAAAATAATAGTGCAATAAATGCTTTATGTCAATTTAGTTACCTACCTATAAAGACGAATAAAAAACAATGTGTTTATTTTTAATATCAACCTTTTGACATTTGAAAACAAATCGCAATAAATTTCCCAAGATATTCCTTAGCCCAAAAGGCTGGCTGCATTGCCTCTTTGGATAGCAATAGTCGATCAATTAATAAAAGTTTGGTTGGAGATAAATAAAAGTTAATAAGGGTTTGGCATTTGTGAGGGAGATTGGCCGTCGCCTCCGTGACAGGGGATTTGATCCGCGTTCCGGGGCATTCCTGGTGCAAAGGCTGTCGATAGAGGTTCAGCGGGGTAACGCTGCTTGCATATTGTCCAGCTTTGTACCGGGAACGCTGGGGAGGGGTTTGTTCGAATAGGTTTAGTTTTAATTTTTAGATTTTATTTGTTTATATCTCGTATTTAGTTCGTAGTTAATTCCTTGTATTTGTATTTATTTTGAGATTTTTGACCAATAAAATATTCATTAATAAAACAAAATAAACATTTTTTTGCATTACCTTTCCTAATTTAAACATGCAACAAAATGTTTATTCGAACAAATGTTGTTTGTTTGTAAATGTTTATGTCATTTCTGTAGCAGATGTATTTTTTGCTTGAATTATTTCCGACTTAATTTTGTCCTTTTAGGTAAATTTTAAAGTCCTTTTGTACTTTAAAATTTAATTGAATTAAAACATATTTAAATTAAATATCAACATTATAAAAATACAGTGTAAACTTCATGTTTCAAATTTGATTGAATTAAAACATATTTAAATTAAATATCAACATTATAAAAATACAGTGTAAACTTCATGTAACGACAAACTCCCTAAAGCGTCGAAATCACTCGTCTTTGGTTGTTTGCCAATGATAAACTCTACATAGCATTACACCCACTCTCAATAACGACAATTAAATAATTGAAAATACGTTTTAAAATTAGTAAAAACTGCACAGCTGTGTACGATCTTTTGTCGCTGTATTATCCTATCCCGTGATAAACTCGACTTTGGCATCATAATATTACATGCCGAACTAAGAAATTTGTTCTTTAACCGACTTTAAAAAAAAGGATCTCAATTTGTCGCGTATGATTTTTATTTTTATGTATGTTTTTTATTTACGAATTGGATTGCTTGCAAGTCTAGACTGTTGCTAGTAGGAGTCATGTTTTATCTATACGTTATCATATTCTTAGTTGCTCATAAACTTTCAAATTGTAAAAATGGCAAGTAAGACAAAATCACTGTGTATTGACGAAAGAGTTTAACTGATACGCGAAATAGAGGCGGGTGAGAAGGGCATGTTGGCAAACTAACACTAGTCCGAAGTAAACTTTTTCTAATACAGATTTATCTTCTCTCCATTTAACGACAACTCTCTATAACGTCAAAATATGCACAGTGTCTTGAGTGCCGATGTCGTTACATAGAGTTTACACTGTATTTAATAATTAAGTAATACAATTCAGCATAGGAGAGATTTTGGTGCAGATTCCAACCCTATTCGATTATATAAGATAGTTATCGATTCTTCTGATATTAACAAGAATTATATCGATTGTTTATATCTTATGGTCATTAATAACGAGCTTGTATCTGTAATTGCGTTGCGTAAAGTGTCGTATGATACCTACTTTATCTACTAATTATTGCTCACTTTCCCATGCTATCTACCTTTTACGACGAAATGGATAGGGTTATGTATGTATGAAAAAAAAGAGAGAATGAAATAAAATTTTATTTTCTGGACTGTAGAGTATAAACTAACAAAAACAAAAAAATAAGAAAAAGGAGTACAGAGCGCCCAGAAAAAAGGTTCGTCCTCAGCACGATTCTACAGCAAGAAGCCTTTGTCAAATGATGTATGCACTGATAGTCCGCCGCTAATAATAAATTAATTAGATAATATACTATTAAAATATTTCATCGTTTTTTTATGACGTTATCACGTAAAATTATTCAATAACTGCTTTCCTCTTGGAAACTGTTTGTACACTTTTAATTACCTTCCGCTATATTATTTCCTTTCCCTAGAGGTCTGTCGGCAGAGAACTCTTCACAGGGTTAGACTTACCTTAGTAATAATTTTATAATGTAATCTTTTCTTTTTTGTATTTTCCTTGTGTACTGAATTTATTAAATAAAATAATAAAATAAATAAATAAATAATTATCGTCCGTAAACCGACTTTACAGACAATTTTTTTTTAAAGTTTGGTCCCTATCATGGTATGTCTTCAGGGACTTTTGATCACTCATTTCACTCACTCATACATCTCTAGATTTTTTCTCAATATTTTCGAGAACATTTACTAAAAAAAGAAATTATTCTCTAAAATCTATAGGTCTTATTTATTTCTGCAATAAAACACCGGTAAAATTTTACCGTTCAAAAGGATGATTAACGAAAGAAATTAAAAACGACGGTTCAAGTAAGCTTTACTAACATTAAACCATGACTGCTGTACCTTAGTCGAAACGTCGAGGTAAGAGAAAAAAATAATAAAAATAAGCAATTAAGACACGGGAAAATAATTACTAATTTCTCTGTAATTATTGGTTGTTAAAATGCACTTTTCAATTAACTTTGTGTCTTTTTAGGGTTCCGTACCCAAAGGGTAAAAACGGTACCCTATTACTAAGACTTCGCTGTCCGTCCGTCCGTCACCAGGCTGGTGTCTCAAGAACCATGATAGTTAAAGAGTTGAAATTTTCACAGATGATGTACTCATTTCTATATATTTCTACTAATTTCTAATAGAAAGATACTAAAAACCGAAAAAAATAAACATTTTTTGGGCAATATTTTTTAATTAATTATACTGGCAAAAGATTTGTAACCTGTACAGCCTCGTCTGACATATTTTTTTTTGCGTCGGTTAAAAACAGCTACGGAATCCTTCGTACGCGAGTCCGACTCGCGCTTGGCCAGTTTTTTACTGTTACTTTTACGATGTCTACTTAACAGGTAGATTCTCTTAGTAATTTGAAAAGACAACTTCCTTATTAACCTACTTTTCCAAATGGGATTTTGAATGCACCTCATGCTTGTATGTACAAGGCATACGCTCAAAAACCCAGTTTGTTATCATTAGACTCGTTAACACCACCATAATTATCACTTATCTTCACTTCTCGGGATTTGTCTCTTTCTCTCTTCAAGTGTATGACAAAGACAAACACGATGATAGAGTGAGCTTGACCGCTCTGTCCTACTTTCGCTGATTTTGTCTAAAACAGAGAGAAATATTTCCAGCAAGGTTTTAGAAGATTGTTATCTTACGCCCAGTTTTAAAACGAAATATTGAAGATCAGTTTGAAATTTCAAAAGTTGTAAAACTTGATAGAGTCGAGATCCAATCATGATATTATGCACGCACGCACATTGCAGCTAATTCGCGGTTATATTAAAAAAAAACTTCAACCTCACAAGGTCGACGAAGGCCTCGGAACCCAGGCGATTTGACAGGCAGATTAATTTTATCAAGTTAGAGTTATAAAACAGACACGTCGAAATTAGGCTTTTTTATTGCTGCTTGTCAGTGTTCTGTAAATTAGGGCTGTCACTCCGTCTTTTGGAAATCTTAAGGTTTAATTATAATGTGGATTTGACTGTTAAAAATGTTTTCTATACATATAAAATGCTTTGTCCTGAATGACTGACTGACTGATCAACGCACAGGCTAAACCGCTGATCATAGAGACCTGAAACTTGAAGGGTGTGTTCTTTGTATGACGTAGGCTACCGATAAGAAAGGATTTTCCAAAATTCTACCCCTTAGGGAGTGAAAAAGGGGGGCAAAGTTTGTATGGGACAACGTGATTACTTAGTCTATTTTCGACTTCTAGGCGGACGAAGTCGCGGGCAAAAGCTAGTAAATTGATATTAGTCATGGACATAAGTTTTTTAACAAAGTTATTTGGTTCTTGGTTTGAACCTGCTTTAGAAAACTATAAGTACCTATAGTAATACTAGCTATTGCCCGCGACTTCGTCCGCGTAGAAATAGTAGATTTTGCGACTATAATTTGAGATTTAAACTATCCTATCTCTCAAGTTGGATCGAACTGCACATGGTGTGCGAATTTTATTATAATCGGTTAAGTGGTTTAGGAGTCCATTGAGGACAAACATTGTGACACGAGATTTATATATATTAAGATTAGTCAACCCTATCTTTTGGCGGAAAAACATAACCCTATTTTTTGACTTTGCCATAATCGAGTAAAACCCGTAAAAGGGCGAGTCGGACGTACACACAAATACTTCCGTACCTTTATATTATGTTTTAGTATTTGTTGTTAAAGCTGCAACAGAAACTATCACGGTTCATTAGATACAGCCTGGTGGAAGAGCTGTGTTGGCTTAGTGGTAGATACCTCGACTTTCATTCTGAAGGTCGTGGGTTCCAATCCCGGCCGGCCGTGCACCAATGCATTTTTCTTAAGAAAAATGTATGACGCGCTAATTGACATTGCTCTTACGGTGAAGTAAAACATCGTGATAAAACCCGCGGTTTAGTTGGCTCCAGAAGTATTGACAAGTTCTCTCCTCTGGACATGGTCGACTAAGCTGAGAGGGTAGTAGGTGCTGGGCAAGCCTACTCCATCCTCACGCAAAAAGGACCCAATTAAAAAGGGTCCAATGGCGGAAAACAGCCTGTATACAAGTACAAGTACAGCCTGGTGACAGACAGACGGACAGTGGAGTCATAGTAGGAGAGTCCAATTTTTATCCTTTGAGTACGGAACCCTAAAAACTAGATGTTATTAAGAACGGGGCAACCCTATGTTACACCAGTTTAAAATTACCATTATAGCAAATGAAAAACTTCCATTATTTTTAACTGACTGAATAATTTAGTTTTTGTTCATCTGTCGGTCGAAACATGGTTGAAACTAATATTAAAGTTCGTTGGCATTAGCAAAAAGTTGTGTTCCTGTGCCGGTATTCCGGTTGGCCAGAGGCATTTCGACTCATTGATTTAGGTGGATGCTGTTACATCGCCAATATGAAGTTGATGTGAAGTTTTAGGTTAAAAAAAAATTTAGTTGCCAATAACTTAAATTTAGTTGTAACTGTTTAAAAATAATTCTGGCACAAATACTTTATCTATATTTATTTATAACTAGCTGTTGCCCGCGACTTCGTTCGCGATGTGGTTTTGGGTTATTTAGAATACCTAGCATTTTTCTGCATAGATACAATTTATCATTCGGTGTAAGTTATAAAACCAAAATAGGTAGTTACATTGTTTTTAAACTATATTTTTAATTGATTTGGCAAAGGCACTTTACTTACTCATACTCCGAAAGTAGGTCTAAAGATTCCTGAAGAGCGTGTAGAAAGAAAAACTTTCAGCCCTAGGAAAAATCGCTTTCACTGACAGCTGTCATGTCAAATTATGGCTTCGCGCGGCTTGTGCAATGTGTTCAAAAACCTAACCTCCTTGCCTTAGGTAACACCAAAGAATAACAATTATGGCCTCGCACGGCTTATCCATACTGCCAGAGTTTAGTACATAATAGGTATTTTATTTTATATTTAGTTCAAGATATCTTATTTAATAAAATAAATGTAAAGATGAAAATGGTCAAAGCGACGTATGACCATGCTGCGCCTCTGCCGGCGCCCTGTCAAAATGTGGCTTTATGCGACCGTGCGGTCAGTGTCGTTCCTTGAGTAAAAAAATACTGGCGGGAAATGCTTGCATTTTGAATGATTTTAATTAGTATTATCTATTTTATTATGTTTTTATATTAAGTTTAATCTGGTTTTTCATTTATGATTGTGTATTTTGTGTAAATAACATTTTCTAGACAAACCGTGTTACAAAAACTGTAATTTAAACCTACGGACTTGGCGTCATTACACAGTGTTGGATAAACTAATTTATAAAAATCTCTTCGGTAAGTACCGACGTATTTGAGTATTGAAAACATGTTGAAAACAAATAGCAAAAACAAAAAAATCTACATAATGTATAACCTCTTTGGTCCCAACCTTGTAAGAGGATCAGGTAGTATGGAGTCTCTCATTCACTCTCGTTATTAGGAAGAATTTTATGTTTATTCGTAATGAAAAGCACAGTGTTTACCTCGGGTTTGTTTTGTTTACCCAAGGTGTGAAAGTCACTCATTTAGTCCCTCGAACTATTAGCGCCCTCGCTACGCTCGGGCGCCAAACTCCGTCTCGGGACTCAATAAGTGACTTTCACACCTTGGGTAACAATGTACTATTTTTATTAATTTTTCACAAATAAAGCATAATACACAACAATATGATAAGCTAAAACTAAGTCCAATTTCTATTCGCACAAAACTTTCAACATACTTTGTCTTTCTAGTTATCTTTAGATTTTGGTAAATTAAAGAAAAAATAATTATCAACTACCTTTGTGTCTCGATTCATATTCTTCAATTAATAATATAAGAGGTTATTACCTATAGTATTTATAACACAAACATCGTGCAAATAATAATCTATTTTGGTGCAAATAATATTTTACATTGTTTTTATTATCAAATAATAATATTAATGATTAAAAAGAAAGGCCATTGGACAGAACAAATACTAATACTTAAAATAACGTGATGCACTTTGAGATCCTTACATATTGATAGCAGGCATTACGTTGAACAAAAATGTTTTCACACCAAACATCTAAAGCGTCTCGGAAACGGGGTATTTGAAGGAACGTGATGTCCTATGATTTCACAAAAGCGCACGGTGCCCTTTGAGACTCATACCTATCGATAGAGGGCATCGAAAATAAAACAAATAATAAAAACACTAACCCTCTAAAGCGTTTTGGATATTGGGTTTTTGAAGAAACGTGATGTTCCTTGATTTTCTAAAAGTGCGCGGTGACTTCATGCCAAAAATAATTGTGTAAAATTATGTTATGCCTAGGGTTTTTATGTCAAATATTGGGAAAAAAATGATTTTTACCAATAACTACCTGTATATTTTTTAACCGACATCAAAAAAGGAGGAGGTTCTCAATTCGTCACCTATATATATATATATATTTTTATGTATGTTCGCTGATTACTCGTAAACTCTTGGAGCGATTTGGAAAATTCTTTTTTTGTTTTTACTATCTAAGGTTTCCGCTACTTGAACTCATAATTCAAACTATAGCAGGAGAAAAGCGCGATAGAAGTGTAACATCGGAGGTCTTCGGTAAAGGAGATCGGTAATATTATGTAGTAGTACCTCTTTGTACTAACCTCATTTTCAGTTTCACGTAGGTAGTATTAAATGCAAACTATTTGGTTTTATGACAGCTGTCATCTTGAGTGGAAGCATGTACTGCACCCGTACCATGACTTTTAGAAGAACTCGAAAATAGAAACCCTTTTTCGATCACTCTCTTGTCCGTTTGTCTGTCGGTGCGTCACTACCGATATTCTCAGAGACGGGTGGGCCTAGTAAGTTGATTTTTAGGAAGTTTTATAGTGAATACTCAATAAAGTATGTTTAATCGAATACGTAAAAAACCCGTGGTAAGGGTACTGTTCCCTTCTGACGTTCGATTACGTTTTACCACGGAAAAATATTTCGATTTCACATTTTTTAAATGTTTTTTTTTATCAAATATCATAATTATTGTATTAAAGTTAAATTAAAACATACCCTAAATGTTATTCTGATATATTCTGAACATATTCGTGTGGACCTTGTTAAAATTTGTTCTGTAGTTTATGAGATTACGTGGTTCAAACAAACAAACAGACAGACAAACAGACAAACAGACAAAAATTCTAAAAACTACCCTATCGTGTTCAGCTAACGATTTTAAGGCGACCTGTGTATTTTTTTTCTGGATATCTTACAATTACAGATTTTTTGATGTTTATTATATGTATAGACTAGCTGCGCCCCGCGGCTTCACTCGCGTAAAACTTTCTGCGCAACTTTCCAATTTTTTTCTTTCATAAGAACCTTCTCCTAACAATAACAAATACAACTAAAAAAGAATTAGCGAAATCGGTCCAGCCGTTTAGGCGTGATGCGCTTACCAACACATTTTGCGATTCATTTTTATATTATAGATAATCTTGTTTGTCAGTAAATAAGGTTCGTTCCTGATGATAAAACTTTCTGGTCAAACTAGTTTGTCCAAAAGGAATAAATTTCCTCGTAGTCAAACTACTCAATTAAGTGGTTCACAAAAGGCGGTCATAACTTCATGTTTTAAAATGTGAGTAAACATTATTTTACTTTTTTGCCTGAATAGTCTCATTATATTGAATAAGGGTAACTACAATTAAACACTGTGGGTGAATTGTATGGATTTGCTTAATTGGCTTAGATTTTCTATGTGATAAATAAAGATATTTTGAAAGCAAACATTTTATGAATACGTACCCAGGAGGGAATTATTAGTTACATACATTTTGACGTCCCAGTTGGCACGATGGTCACCATGCCGGATTGCTATACCCAGGGTTGCGCGTTCGATTCCCGCCTCAGACAAGTATTTATGCTTAGATATTTGTCTGTGGTCTGGTTGTTTCTATGTACTATATGTATATATTTACAAAAGAAAAGTATATAAGTAGTATATCCGTTGTCTAGCACCCATAACACAAGTCTAGTTACTTAACTTGGGGTTAGATGGCGATGTGTTGAATGTCCTAAAATATTTATATTTATACACAGAGGTAATTTACTTAACTATAAAAATGAGTGTGTGATTTCTGGTATGTCATATTTTGATTTGTTGATAAACTTTACCATGAAAGGACAAAACCCGTAATTGGCTTTTCCAAGGACAATTATGTCAATTAGGTCAAATTATTTTTTTAGTGTTATGTGTGTAGTTTTGTGTTCACAGGACACTTGAATCCAACAATCTCCATTTTGTTTGATCACTGGTGAGTTACCATAACTTCTATAACTATACTGATTTCAAATAAGTAATAATGCTATGAATAGATCAAAACGCAATGGGAACGAAATCGAATAGTAAATGCGAAAATGACCTTAGAATAAAGCTCATGGAAGTATCCTGAAACTCCGATATTCCAATAAAAATGGATAAAATGGTCCAAATAAAGAGGCTAAGTACGGAAACAGCCCCGCAGAACTGAACTGAACTGCTGTTCTAGTTATGAAATCAAATCTTTATATATATAAAAGAAAGTCGTGTTAGTTACACCACTTATAACTCAAGAACGGCAAAACAGATTTGGGTGAAAATTGGTAGGGAGGTAGCTTAGAGCCAGGAGACGGACATAGGATACTTTTTATCTCAATATGCCCACGGGATCGGGACTTACGCGGGTGAAACCGCGGGGCGCAGCTAGTATATAATATATCTGTATTTATTTTGTTATATACCCAACTATCTATTTCCCAACTATCTCTTTTTCGATACGCTGTCTTCTATATTTTTTAGAATATTTCTAATTATGATTGTCTGTAATTGGCTTTCTGTTTCTATTTCTTCTGTCTATTGTGTTATACTTTCCTTACAAATAAAGTAAATAAATAAATAATAATTACGTCATTAAGAAATGTATGAGGCAAGCCATGTGTTCTATGGAAGTGAACATTGTTCTTGTAATAAATGCTGTCCCATGTTTATCTATTTCGCCTCTCAATCATCATCATCGCATATAATATTTGTTTCCTTGACACGGATATTGTGCTCTCAATTCGATGATTGTTTCTTCATTGCAAAGATTTCACGAGGTAATAATATTGATGTGTGAACGTCTTGTTGTAAATTGTACTTTACTACCAATATGGTTCCTTAGAGGCTTAGGTTTATAGATATTATTAGCAATAAACACATTTCTGTCGCTTACTATAAGGAATATAGTTATTCTTAACTACCTGCGCTCCGAGGTTTCATCCACGTTAGTCCCGATCCCGTGGGAATATTACAATGATAAACTTCCTCGATAAATGGATTATCCATCACAAAAAAAATCACTTCGAATCAGTAGTTCATAAGTTTAGCGCATTCAAACAAACTATTCAGCTGTATAATATTAGTATAGATATTTAATATATTCGTCAGGCCACAGATCAAAGTAATAATAAACTAAGTACCTAACCATACAGAGAATCAGATGTTATTTAAATAATTTGTCATACTTACCTATGCATAACACAAAACATAATACCACTTACTTAAACATACTGAGTATAGAATTATGATTATTAAACAGTAAGAATGTGATGTGCAAGTTGTTTTTAATCATAGTATCTGCGGTTAAAAATAGGGAAATTCTTTAAAAACAGGTCATTAGAGAAATATTTTCTTTATTGTCAATCTGAATAACAATATTTTACATTTCAATTTGTATATTTTCTTGTTTATTTATCACTAACTAGCAGCGCTCCGCGGTTTCACCCGCGTAACTCCCGATGCCGTGGGAATATCAGGATAAAAAGTAGCCTATAGCCGTCCTCGATAAGTGGACTATCCAACACAAAAAGAATTTTTTAATTCGAACCAGCAATTCCTGAGATTAGCGCGTTCAAACAAACAAACTCTTCAGCTTTATAATATTAGTATAGATATCAAAGTCTTAAAAACCTTGTAGTGGCGCTTATTTTTGTGTTTAAGACGTAATATTTTTGTATTTGTGATAGGTTCCGAAACAAAACAATACATTTTAAGTAATGAATTATTATTTTACCTAATGTGTACTCTTAGACTTATCTTATTTAAAGTTTCCTTTATGATTCATGCCGTTTTCAGTAAAAAATATATTAGGCAATAACTTATTTTTCTCTATTGTGCTTTTAATATGAGAAAGGTTTCCATCATTGTATTTTATTATAGGGTAAATAACTCTTACTAATTTACTATATTGAAATAATCGGTTCTAAACAAGCATAAGTGGGTAATAACAGCTTACATTTCCTGTATTTTTTATATCGTTAAGCACTTGCTTCATGTTTTAATATTAAAAACTATTATTCGAATGTTATTACCTACTACATGTTTCTACTGGCCTATTTTTAAATATTATCTTCCGTGAGAAAAATTAATAAGCTCTTATAGATATAAATTTTGTTTTTGCTTCTCTCTTTAAGTTGCTTGATTAGTATTTCCTTAGAGATTCTCACATTTAATTTATTATCACTACTAGCTTTATTCCGCGACTTCGTCCGCGTAAGAGTCGAAAATAGTTAATATATAATTTTTTTGTTGACTTAAAATTAGATTGAGTTTCGAACATGTGTCAAAATAAAATGTACTTACTTAATTTAAAACAAAACCACTAAGGAGTTCGAGTCGAAGGAATTCCCCCCTAAAATAAATGTCTACCCCTTTTTAACCCCGTTAGGGGATGAATTTCAATAAAATACAAAACACGTGCCCAATCAATTATGTTAAAAAATATTTATGCAAAATTTGAAGTAGATTGGACTAAGGAATCACGTTGTCCCATACAAACTTTGTCCCCCTTTTTACCCCCCTAAAGATAGATTTTCGGAAAATTCTTTCTTATCGGATGCCTACGTCATACAAAGAACACACCTTTTAAATTTCAGGTCTCTACGATCAGCGGTTTAGGCTGTGCGTTGATCCGTCAGTCAGTCAGTCAGTTATTCAGGACGAAGCATTTTATATGTATAGAATAATTCTTCAAAGACACCCAGTAACTAAATATTGATTCCATGACTTAATCTTAGATCTGAACCATAGCTTTCCGTATTAATTCATTTTTAATGAGACAGCAACAGTTTCTACTCATATATTTTTAATCCCAATTAACGCGTCTGTACGACCTCAAGTGTAAATCAATGTCAGCGTCCTGCTTTGGTACGTCACCAAGTTACCAATTAGAGGGTGTTTTTGCCAACAAGTATACAGTTAGAATGTCCAGGTCGTGTTCCTTACATGGAGAGGCTCCGACTGGGAATGCGGGTTCCGCAAGTCTTCGTACTTACGCACCTTCTTGCCTTTCTTGCCAGCCTCCATTGATAGCTACCGGTTTTCGACAACCATACGGATCGCTGATTTGATTGAGTCTTTCATACAGACTGTTATCTTAACGAGTTGCGAAGCTTTATAATTTGAAAGAGTTATGAGATCTGAATCGGCGAGGTCATATGGTCACATCCTTTTGTGCAAACTACGATGGTGATTGTTCCGGGTTCGACTAACGGGTTTGTCGTACTCTCTTGTTTGAAAGTTGTGTAATGCAAGGTGAAAACGTTGATTGCTAACATAACTGTGGAAGTGTAGCTCGTAACACCTATTTCAATTCGCAATAAAACTTTGAAATATGTTGCTTGCACTATGATTTGTAAGTTAACTTGCGGAAATTGATTATACCAATGTGTGAAGCGAAGATTTGAAGAGTGTATCACGTAGATAGGTATCTCAAAAGTGTAAATTATTTAGAAAGTTTTAAACTCTGCCTTTCTGTATTACAAATAATGTACTTCCATTTCTTCTATCTGCAATTTGTATAAGTATTTACAACATCAATCAATTACAATTAAATAAATGCCCACGAATGATAGACAGCGAAACATCAAACACGTTTTCAGTAGCTAAAAGGTTCAATAAAAGCTTGTGAAAGTTAAGTTCAGCACGCGTCAATTTGCAGCCGGAAGTTCATCAGATCATCTAAACGCGATATGGAAAACACTTCTGCAAGAAAGTTGTACACCAACTAATTCATCCGGTCAGAGCAGTAGTTGACGACCCAGTTGGCGCAATGGTCACCATGCCGGACTGCCAAATACAGGGTTGCAGGTTCGATTCCCGCTTCAGACATGTATTTATGCTTAGATATTTGTCTGTGGTCTGGTTGTTTCTATGTATTATAAGTATATATTTAAAAAAAGAAAAGTATATAAGTAGTATATCCGTTGTCTATCACCCATAACACAAGTCTAGTTACTTAGCTTGGGGCTAGATGGCGATCTGTGGAATGTCCTGAAATATTTATTTATTTAGTAGCAAATGTCTGCGAGCTCTAAATAGTTTATAGTCTACTAGCTGCGCCCCACGGTTTCACCCACGTAAGTCCAGATTCCGTGGGAATATCGGAATAAAAAGTAACCTATATGTCAATTCAGGTCTCCAGCTATCTACGTACCGAATTTCATTGTATTCGGTTTAGTAGTTTTAGCGTGAAGGAATAACAAACACATACACATAAACTTTCACATTTATATTAAGTATTAGTAGTCAAAGTAAAAAACAAATTCCTTTGGATGCTTAATACATTTGTACAAAGATCATATAGAAACATCTTAAAAACTAAGTTATGGTGTGTGCCTTCGTTAACGCTCTCACCAATGAGAAGAAGGCACAAGAAACTCATGGGTTTTGGATTTTGAACCAGTTTAGTCGTGGTTGAACCAGCTAGATTGGACCTTTTTTTCGAGTAATCGCTGTGGTCATCATTTCTCCTATAAAACGTTTGTTTCTAGAACGCAGCCCAGAGAGTTTTTATAGACCTTTGTATGTTAGGTAATATCTGGTTTAGGGTCCTGCCGGAAGACCAGCAGCTGTGTCAGCATAATGTTGGTGCAGCTATTATTGCTGAGGCAAAACCTTTTTGGAGGCACACGGCGCGTTAGATCTTATTTCTTATAGCTTATTTCATTTTATTTCCTTTACCTATTTTTAATTTCGTTTTTATTTTATACTTTTATGTTAGTGTTTTTATGTTTGTTACTACTTCTCTGATTGTCTTGTGTGGTTTGCTTGTCCAAATAAATGTTTTCTTTCTAGGTCTCCGTTTTCCAAGTATTTGAAACGGTTAATTAGAATCATCTCGCCCAGTTAGTTCAATAATGATCGGTTTGAGTTAGGTGGAGTAATCTCGCGCGTCGTCACGTACTTGGCTTTGAAGGATTGGTATTGAGCGGACGCGGCCTATTAGTGTCTCCGGGGAACTTGTATTACGGCACTTAGAGAAATTGCACCTACCTAGCATGGTCATAGAATAATCTACTATGTAGAGCGTGGACAAAACGAATTATGAACTAAGTAACTTTAAAATAGATGCTCAAATAACTGAATGAATCAGTTAAAAATAGCCCACACCACTATTTTGCCGCTGTTTGATTGTTAAAATTTCTGATGACATTAAGTCTGCCTTTCTTCTTCTGTAGGGAAATTAGAATATAACAAATAAATAAGCTATTTACCATAGAATCTACGTTAAAGCATTTAGATACTTAAAAGTTTAGTGATCCTACTTGTAATTGAATACTAGTGTACTATCAGATGGCTAAATTGATTGTGGTGATTGATTGGTATGGATGGCCAGTGTATTACAGGAAGTAATCATACCCTAACCAAAAGAAATCTGAATAAATTATTGGCATCAGGCAAAGCTTGCAGTCATCATAATCAGCAATATTTTAGTCTATTGTATATTCAAGAAATCGGCAACCTTAGACCAAAATTTCTTTTCATTAGCGACATCGCCAAGCGACAGATTTTTTTATGTATGAAATTGATATAAACCAACGAAAAAAACATGGTATTGCGTTCGAGACTAGAAAAATGATAGACAAGTTTTATCTTTTGTCAATTTCATACAAAAAATATGTCGATTGGCAATATCGCTGACGGAAAGTAATCTTGTCTAAGGGAAGGGGGAATAAGTAAGTATTTAGGTACTGAACACCCTTCACCATCGCATAAAATCAACATTATTTTCACTCAAGCCGTCACTACAAACCGAGACGCTACCGAGATAATTTAAAGCACATGTTCACGTTCGAATAATCAACTAATCATACCAATGCAATTACGACAATTTCTACGATTATACATTTCCGGATTTATCTTGGGACTGATTCGTGTAGTTTATTTAAATGAGTAATTTAAACAAGTGTGTTTAGGATTAGAAAGTAAACGAATGAGAGCAGCGTGTGGATAATCGATAATTCGTCGCAGTCATACTAATCGGTTGAGGTGCAGGTTCGTTGAGATTGTCTAGTGTCTAGCCAGGTAGTCAGTCAGGTTTTCAAAATGAAAAATTAGCTTTTCTCATAAATGTTTTACACTTTTTAAAATGATTTTTCTACCTTGCGCCATTAAATGTTTATTTCTGTCTGGTTAATTATTTTTTAAATCTACGAAGTACATTTTTTAATTAATACAAGATACAAAACGGAACGGTTCGGCATTGCCATCTAAAGAAGCAATGTTTAATATTTTTTTCCATTAAATTAAGTTGTAACTTTGTAACTATTAGATACATCATAATAACATTATTATGTCAAATAAAAGTAATCATTAATACTTATTCAAAACTTAAAAAGAAATTATACCTGTCGATTGTGTAAAATAAAAGATATCATTAATACTTATTCAAAACTTAAAAAGAAATTATACCTGTCGATTGTGTCTATGAGAATAAGAACTTACCTTCTTTTATGAAAAAAATTCAATACCTAAATGGTTTTTAATCGTGAAATTTGGAGTTTTGGCGGGAACGAGTTAACAACATGTCGTGCTGCAGTTTTATTTTCATGAAACTTAGTTGTAACCCGAGTTGAATTGTATAATTCTGGTGGAATGTTATTCAATTTAGTTCTGTGAAAGTGCACAAGTGTAGTGAAAGTAAAAATCAGTGTCAAACATGAAGTTTTCTCATTGCCTTCAAATCTCCTATTAAGGTTAAGGTAAACTTGCCACCGCTTTACTATTGCCCCTGACTTGACGGACTATGACGACTTTGACTGTTTTGAAACACTTTAGGCCCGATTTATGAAAAATCGGGTCATAATTTGATGCAAAATATAACTTGACACTGGCTAAATGCACAAGCCGTGTGAAGCCATAATTATCAGAAAAAAAAGTGAAATTCCCAATCCAAACTAATATTATAAATGCAAAAGTTTGTTGTTTCAAGGCTCAACCAATTTAGATGAAAATTTAGTCCAGAAACGGGAATTAACACAAGCTTAGTTAGCTTTAAGTTACTATTTTCGTGGGAAAAGACAATAGTCCACAAGTTTACTATCTGTGTTTGGTCAAGCAGGATAATAATAACTATGAGGTAGCGCTCTTTACATATTTGGTAACGTATTTCCGGTAACAACGCCTACATCTTTAACGACCCCGTGATGTATGACCATTCATTATAGTTCTATATCTCAAAAAGAAAACAGCTTTAAAAACGGGACCCATTAAGGATCAAGCACTGCGCATATTTTTTATATTTGAGCATTATAAAATAATAGAAAAATCTAATTTCGAATATTTCAGTTGAACGCATAAAACTAATTGTTACTTGTAGGTATATAAATTGTGAATTACCCAATTAAATATTTAAGGTAAGTCTTCGCTTTTTTGACTGATTGTATAATAAAACTTGAGTTAGTTAATTTTAATTCTGTATACTTGGTCAAGATCATTTGTTGATAAAACTGCTAAATATTTAATACACGATATACGAATTTGATTTAAATTACAATTTCTAACCACGTTGTTTTGTGTTAAAATTGAATATAAAAATTCGCGTTGCGTCGCATCGCTTTAGTCGTCGTTTAATTTGTTAATATTTTTGGTATTGTATACGTAATAAACAATCAATTCATGTTATTAGGTAGAGATGTTCTCTTTGTTGTCTCGTTTTTTACGATCCGTATCAGTTTATGGAAAAGAAAGCTACGCCCCGCGGTACCCGCGTAAGTCCCGATCCCGTTGAAATTGTGGATAAAAAACATCCAAACTCTCTCTGTGCAAAATTTCATCCAAATCGGTCCACTGGTTTTGGAGATTACCCACTACAACCTCACAAACTCTACCTTTTTAAAATATTAGTTTAGATTATGTAGTTGTCTCCTTTTTTGGGTGAATGGCAGATTCGGAAATGTCAGACTCTTAAAACGGAAGATTTGTGAAACGGCAGATGTACAATCCCACCTTCCTCCTATGGCCTTACCGATATCTTAGGTCTTAACTGAGTCTTGGGACATACGTTGGTTACTTGCACTGGGCTCTTTCACCAACGTACTCACTTAAGTCCCTACATATTTTTTCCTGTGGTACGGCAGATGTACAGTGGCGCACGGTCAGACGATCACGTTTCTGTACGATATACCTAGCTGCCTAACTTCGTTTTTAAGATGATTCAATGTGATCTCATGCGAATGATTCCAACGATAACTGAATTGATCTACTTTCAGCGATAAGGCCGCCCATTTGTGCAACATATACTTTGAAAGTCAAATTTCTTTATTCATTTGGATGCTGATGTATATTTTATATAAAGATTACATTGAAACGTCTTAAATTTCTATTAGGTACTTCTTTCTAACTATTACTTTACTTTGTATTATGTTTCTTCCTTGTTCAGACCACAAACAAGAAACTATCATGTAAAATTCTAAATGACATGGTAATGTATACCTAGATTGGATTGGTCCATAGGAAATACTCCCAAAGCATAGGTTAGACCAAATTCCAATAATAATGAATTCACCAAAATTTGCGTTTGTTTTTAAATAATAGATGTTTAATTCATAAATCTTTTGTCAAAACCGGTTTAAAACGTGAGCAATAAGTGAAATTTCTGTAGGTAGAATTTAGTGTTTGTCATTCTTTTTCGTCTAAATACTGCATAACTAATGAGAATGACCAATTTTGGCACCGGCGCCGGCGCCGCCGTTCTATGGCGTAACATTTAGAGCTCCCGTAGACTACATTTTTTTATCGATTGATAGTTTGATGTCAGTGTGAAGTTTGGGCTCGTGGTCTAGTTGCGTTAGGCGAAAGTTGAAGGTTTATTACTTTGTTAAGTGATCGATTAACAGTCTGGTAATAGTAAATTACGATACGAGTGTGGTAAATTGATCATTGCATAGATGAGTTTTGGGATCAATAATCCGCACGCGGATCGTACGACGTTTTTTATCATAGTTGCGAGTAAAAGAAAAGACTTGTTAAAAGGTAACAAAATATCTGCGTTTAAGGCGGCAATCATTTTTTTTAATAGTCCAGTTTATACAATCCATTTGCTTCAAGTCTTTTAAAAATTCGAACTGCTGGCTTACAATTCTTTGTTGGTACCTACCTTTTTTATACATCAAAACAGTATAACCCCGTTAAATTAAGAATGTTTCATCTACATAACATGTAATTAGCAGTAAGATACGAATTCAACTTATCGGGATAACTTTACATTACAGCACTCGTGCGTTATGGTAAAGTTAAAGATTTTAGACTTACCTATAACCTCTAACAATAGGTGAGCTGAACCTATTAAATGAAGATAAATATGAAGCAACCAATAAAGAAGTATCCAATAATGAAACTATGTCCACGTGGGCGAGCCTATAGAAAATTTGTAGTCTACAAGAACTCTTTTAGATTTATATCGTGTTAAATCTGTTTTAGGATATGGGTTGAAGTTCGCGGTGTGTAATTTATTGTCCGTTGTAAAATTCTTAGAAGTGCCTTAGAGACTTTTATAACTGGTTAAATTCTGCCTTGACGGGTAGTTAATGCTAACTGGTCTAGGTTATTAATTTAAGTTGAAATACTAGACGCTATTTAAAACAGCAAACAAGAATTTGTCAACTTTCTTATGCTATTTGTTATTCTTGTTTTTATTTATTTTATGCGTAAGTAGCATAATCTAGGTACATGTTGAAAAGCAGGTAGCTAACTAAATACTTGTAGTTGTATACGGGCTGTTTTCTGCAAACATACTTTTTTGGTTAGGTCCGTTTTGCTTGAGGATGGAGTAGGCTTCCTCAGCAGATACTACCTTCTCAGCTTAGTTGACGGTGTCCTCAGTAAATAACTTGTCAAAACGTCTGGAGACAACTAACCCGCGGGTTTCAGCACGATAGTTTTCCTTCAATTTTTCATAAACTTTTAAGAAAAAATCCATTGGTGCATGGCTGGTCAGGATTCGAACAAACGACCTTAGGAATGAAAGTCGAGGTAGCTTCCACTAGGCCATCACCGCCCGAGGTAACTATGTAGGTACCAAAGACATATGAGGGAAGTATATAAAGTAATAAACAGAATTATTACTAAAACTTATATTTTTCCACTAACTGGACCTTTAAGAGGAAAGTGTACCGACTCTGTCTTCATACAAACATAGTCGACTGTTTTTTCCTTGGATAATGACATTACAGCAATTTTTTTTGCATAAAGCTTATAACTGCCATGACCATGCCTCTATGATTTATTTTTTTTCTTTGTTTTTTAAAGCTTAATTTCTATGATATTTAGAAAATGGAAAAAAAACCCTAGGCATAGGGGCATGGTCATGGCATTTATGGGTTTTATCCAACAAAAATATTTGTGCTAGTGTCATTGACGACCCAGTTGGCACAATAGTCACCATGCTGGACTGCCAAACACAGGGTTGCGGGTTCGATTCCCGCCTCAGACAAGTATTCATGCTTAGATATTTGTCTGTGGTCTGGTTGTTTTTATATGTATTATAAGTATATATTTACAAAAAAAGTATATAAGTAGTATATCCGTTATCTAGCACCCATAACATAAGTCTAGTTACTAAGCTTGGAGCTAGATGGCGATGTGTGGAATGTCCTGCAATATTTATTTATGTATCTATTATCCAGGTAGGAAACAATCGACTACGTTTGTATGGAGAGAGCGCAGGTACCCTTTCACCTTAAGCCGCGTTAACCTTTGGGTTTATCAAAATTAAGATAAGGGTTAGGGAATAAAAACATTTTTATTAACTATTAATTATAATGGTTATGACGTTTATTAGATCATTAACTAAACGATAATTTAGAAAAGAGAAAAGTATTCGAAAAATACTTTAAAGTTTTTATTTAGTTTCGTGTAGCTTTTTTTGATTATGATTTCAACCTACTGTTTTTATTTAAATTACTAGCTGTGCCCCGTAGAATAAGCGAAATTGGTCCAGCCGTTCATGAGTGATGCGTGATGTGATGATGTAGGTTTTCATTTTTATATATATAGATACTGGCGCTTTCTCCATACAAACGTAGTCAAGTGTTTCCTCCCTGGATAATGACACTAGCATAAATATTTTTATGCTATAAAACTTATAACTGCCACGACTATGCCCCTATGTTTTGATTTTTAATTTTTTTTAACTATCATAGAAATTAAGATTTAAAAAACAATAACAAAATAACAAAAAACATAGGGACATGGTCATTGGTCATGGCAGTTATAAGTTTTATGCAACAAAAATATTTGCTCTAGTGACATTATCCAGGGAGAAAACAGTCGACTACGCTTGTATGGAGAGAGCCCCCGGTACCCTTTCCTCTTAACAATTACCTTTACAGAAGACGTAATTTGCTTAAGCTATTTGATAACTTGTCTTATTTAAAACTAATTTCAATTAGGTAATGAGAATTAGTATCTTTTAAATATTAACGCAGCAATAAAACGTCTCAATCATAACAATACCGAACGCAACCGTCAAAAACACCTACGAATAATAAAAGTTATGCCCCAGGCTTACAGAAGCAAGAGAAATCTTAACCAGAGTACTCTGACCTTTCACCCGGCGACAAACAACGGGATAATTGGAGGAACCCTGTTGATTACTTCAGTCACGGCGTGTCAAGTAATGCTGGTGTTGTGGTGTAGAAAGCTGCGATCATGCCATATCAAGCGAGTCGTCCCGCTACGTCAGTTCCATATTAAATTTCATATTTATTAATCGTAGAAGAGTTCAATTTAATGGTCGTTGTGGGTTAGCTGATGAAGTTTTTAATGTCACTTCGGAAGAATTTATTAACGTAAATATTAACTATATTTAAATCCACTAGTTTTACATCTGGTTTATGACCACATTCTGCTATTAGTTCCCTAATCGTAGTCATCTTTTATGTACAACCAAGAAATCACGTTGTCCCATACAAACTTTGCCCCCCTTTTTGACCCCCTTATAGGTAGAATTTCGAAAAATCCTTTTTTATCCGATGCCTACATCACACAAAGAATACACCCGTCAAGTTTCAGGTCTCTAAGATCAGCGGTTTAGGCTGTGCGTTGATCAGTCATTCATTCAGTCATTCAGGAAAAAGCATTAAGCTATGGAAATAGAATATTGGAATCAGTTGCCTAATTATAATAATAAACATACAATAATAATAAATAATGCAGGATATTCCACACATCGCCATCTAGCCCCAAGCTAAGTAACTGTAGACTTGTGTTATGGGTGCTAGACAACTTTACTTATATACTTTTCTTTTGTAAATATATACTTATAAAACATAGACACAACCAGACCACAGACAGATATCTAAGCATAAATACTTGTCTGTGGCGGGAATCGAACCCGCAACCCTGTGTTTGGTAGTCCGGCATGGTGACCATTGTGCCAACTGGATCGTATTTTAAAGTAGGTAAGAAGGTAGTATCTTTACGTTGATCTTATAAAAATTTTGGTGAACATCTGTGGACTTTCAGAGTGATGAGCAGTGATAAGATGAGAATAAATAGCTCCTGAAGATGCAGTAAAAGGATCACTTTTAAATAAAAGTGAGCCTTTACAAATTTTAGTGAGCATTTACAGGAGCTATTTAGTCCACTGGTGCATAAATATGCATCGGCCTTGTAATTACTTGTTATTTAGTTTTAAATTGTGTATATTCGAACTTTAAGTAAATAAAATGTTGAAATCAGCAAATATAAATACCATTGACCCAACAACATAATGAATAATATTATAAATTATACGTTCAAAGTAAGTTTTTTGATTAAATTACTTATCACATTACAAGCGTAATCAAATTTCTCTTGAGAACATGATTTATGACGACAAGTTGACATTATGTTACACTACACATTTCTATTTTTAACCGACTTCAAAATAGGAGAAGAATCTTATTAATTTATAAGGTGTTAAAACTAGTTTGTAGAAATAATCATAGGTGTAATTCTATCCATCACAAAAGTAGTAGATAAATCAAGCTACGTCTGTGATGGATTTCTAATTTCATGACGTCTTATTGGTTATTTATTAATATCAAATAATTGTTTACAAATGTCTTTACAATCGAGTACAATTTAACTACTTATTTTTTTTACAAATGACACACTCTCACACCTGCTGGTAAGTGAAGATGCTGTCTAAGAAAAGCGAAAAGCAATACTTTTCGCTTTTCTTAAGAAGATACCTGTTCACGCGTGATAATAATACCCTTCATTTAATAGTACATTACGATATAAGTGTGGTAAATTGATCATTGTATAGAGGCGGTTTATAAGACAAAAGTCGTAGAACAAAAGTTGTTTGTTTAGGTGCACAGAAGTAGCCCTCAAAGGCTTGCTAGTATAATTACCAATATACCAGTATAACTACCAGTATAATACTAATCTGTTATTTAATCATGCAAGAACTACCGAATCGCTAAGCTTAAACCCTAAAAAAATTTGGCAATATTTCATTTCGATGCTTGATTACTTGATTACAGGACTATGATTACCAAGTAGAACCACAGGCATAACACTAGTATTTTTATATATAATTGGCGTATCTAATTTGCAATAAAATAAATGATTTAGGTACGTTATTTGTAATCAAATAACCACACAGATAAAACTATGTCAAGGAAATCCAGCGTGTGGTCTCTACCGAAGTCACGACAGACACATCGCTATGATTATTATTTTATCTCTAATTATTTATGTTATTAGCTATTAAGCCACCTTTAAGTTTACGGTATTAAAACCTAGCCCTTTTATTCCAAAACGAGGTTTAAGGATAGTCCGAGATGTGGATTTAAACCTTAGATTTAGATATAAATTTACTCGTGAACTTTATTCTAAACTTTATCCCTATATAATCTATAGGGATAGTGTTTAGACTATAGTTCCCGATATAATCTATAGAGATAGTATTTAGACCATAGTTCAAGAGTAAATCTGTATCTAAATCTAATGTTTCATGGTACCTGTAGCACATAAGAACCTCCTTATTAAAAAACGAGGTTTAAGGATAGTCCGAGATGTGGATTTAAACATTAGATTTAGATACAGATTTACTCTTGAACTATGGTCTAAATACTATCTCTATAGATTATATAGGGATAGTGTTTAGACTATAGTATCCCTATAGATTATATAGGGATAGTGTTTAGACTAAAGTATCCTTATAGATTATATAGGGATAGTGTTTAGACTATAGTATCCCTATAGATTATATAGGGATAGTGTTTAGACTATAGTATCCCTATAGATTATATAGGGATAGTGTTTAGACTATAGTTCCCGATATAATCTATAGAGATAGTATTTAGACCATAGTTCAAGAGTAAATCTGTATCTAAATCTAATGTTTAAATCCACATCTCGGACTATCCTTAAACCTCGTTTTTTAATAAGGAGGTTCTTATGTGCTACAGGTACCACTTACATAACTACGTCCCTACTTAAACATCTTTCCGGGTCTTACATAAATAAAAATTACGCGATTAAAACTCGGGAAAATAATTACTACGAATACAAATCGCATGAGTTTTGAAAGTTTATTTGTAGGTATGTATACTTACTTCCCGTAAACAACTGAAATTATTTTAATTTACGTAACGTAGAACTGAAGGATATTACAGTCACCGTTTTTTTTTTCTTTTATTATGGCTTCGCACGTATGCATTTAGCCAGTGTCAAGTTATATTTTGCATCAAATTGACCCGATTTTTCATAAATCGGGCCTAAAATGTTTCAATACAGTCAAAGTCGTCATAGTCCGTCAAGTCAGGGGCTATAGTAAAGCGGTGGCAAGTTTACCATAACCTTAATAGGAGATTTGGAGGCAACGAGAAAACTGCATGTTTGACACTGATTTTTACTTTCACTACACTTGTGCACTTTCACAGAACTAAATTGAATAACATTCCACCAGAATTATACAATTCAACTCGGGTTACATCTAAGTTTCATGAAAATAAAACTGCAGCACGACATGTTGTTAACTCGTTCCCGCCAAAAAAACACAGTCACCGTTGTCTCTGGTCCTTTTTTTTTAAATTTTACCTGTTCAGGGAAGGCATAAACTGCAGATAGAGCCTATCCAGTCTCATCTTTACTTCGTCGATTTTTCTTTTTATTGACCAATATTTTGATTTTTTTTAATCTTTATTGACGATACTGCTGCCATCTATTTACGCTTCTTGGGACTAGTCCTTTTTGAAACCCTTATAAGATCGCATTCTTATCCGTTTGTTTTTAAGTAAGCTATTAAAAATGACGTTCTGTCATTTTGCGTCACACAGATCACACGGTACTCCAAACATAAACCTCTATACAGATAAAACAATAATTTAAAGACAGAGGAAAGTTTCTAAAGCTAGTAGTATAAAACTTACGTACATTATATTAAGTAGTTGAAAGCAATAGAGAAAATCAGGATACTTTACAACCGTGGCGTACAATGTAAACGGACGTGGGGCTAGGCGTAGCCAGTTGTCCGCTTTCAATGCCTTATTCTGAATGCTTGGATTGTGCTGTTAGAGCGCCGGGTTTAAAGGGCACAGGACACTGTCAAACAACACCTCAATCTCTTACGTCAAACCACAAAGATATACAACAGGGTACGCATGAATTCTTTATAGTCTAAGAAGCACCTTCATCGAGCAGGTTAATGGATGAAAACTATCTTATATCACATTGCATAGGTCAATAAATACAATGTATTTCAGCGAAGGGGTCTTAATAGGGGGCTGTTCTAGACGCCTAGGCGAACAACTTTTGTTCTACGACATTTGGAAATTCGAACTTTTCATCATCAGCACACCAGACAAATCACTGCGATTTTCGACCTGCATTATGTTTTTTTTCAAGTTTTGCTTTGATTATAAATAAATAAAAATAAAAAAAAGCATCAAGCCAGATTGGACATTGAATTTTGACATACACATGTACACAGTTTCATGTTGTTTGATCGTGTAGTTGGCGCTTTAGTTCGAGCTTCGAGTGCCCGCTTCGGACATTACGTTGGAACGTCCATAAAGTGCGGTAGTAACCCATTTGCCATCTTTGGGCATCTATCATACCTCTGGCTACCAGTGTTGTCTGATAAGATATCTTTCTAACTTTGATCACTATCACTAACAATTTAATGATAGTCAATGATTGTACTTTTATGTTTTAACGAACGAAGTTCCTAATCGCGCGTTGCGAAAGGTGGCTAGACGAAAAAAATTAAGACCAAAAGTTGTAACGACACTTTTTGATTTTGTTTCAATTCCTTTACTAATTAATCGAAAGGAAATTCGTTCCATCCGGGTGTCCCTTGACACCTCTCAAGTTTTTTATTTTTTAAAGACGTAGAATTAACAAGTTTATTTTTCTTCTTTTTTAATTTCATTTATTTGCTTTCATTTTGTAAAATAAATCTTACAGAAGCATAATAGTTTACATATGAGCCCCTGCCGGGCATCGCAAGAGCTCTCAGCTCAAAGAGTTTTCGAACTTTTAATTCCTTTAATAAAGGTATTTAAAACTGGATATTTCTATGTTTATAAAAATAGAAACAATAAAAACACGTAATACCGTTCCCGTCTCTTCGACCTCATCGGAAGTTACTTGTTAGCCTAGAAAAAGAACAGCATGTCTGGTCAACTAGATGGAACGCGACGAATCACTTGGCACCATGACTTTTTCCAGGAGGACAGGTAACCGCCGGCCAGGGCCTAGCACTGCTAAAATGTTCTCTACCAACTAACTGAGTTTTATGTGTTATTTTAATGATTTACTTACTAATGATTTCAAAATATACTTAGCCTTAGAAAGCCTCCGTAATTCATAGGTTATAAAAACTAGCAGAGCTCCGCGGTTTCGCCCGCGTAACTCCCGATCCCGTGGGATTATCGGTATTAAAAAATAGCCTATGTTACTTCCAATTAGTCAATGTATCCTCATACCAGGTTTTATCAAAATCGGTCCAGTAGTTTCGGTTCATAATCGTTACAAACAAAATACATGGTAGGCGGAGTGGGGGTGTTAGGTTTTATTTTCGTTACGGAATTTCTTGATTCCGTCGCCGTGCTCAAAGCCAGCTATAAAAGCTATGCAATAGCTTAAAAAATCCTCTCAATTATATAATTAGAATATAATCAAATTTAATAAAATAAAAATAGCAGACATTCTTTTCTCGTACTTAGTTATAAAATCAATCAAGCTCCGGGTCCTAGAAAGCTATCACGAGAGTGGATTATCTTTTGGAGCCATGAATCAATTTAATAGGTATTCATACTCGGCTACTAGTTATTAAAATACATAGTATTTGATAGTTTGTAATTGAACTTTATGATTATAACATGGTAATAAAAATACAGAAAGTGATTACTCTATTATTTTTTAACTTATATTGACGATGTGTATATTGATTGAAAGTTAATTAATATCAATACTTATTTAGTGTAGATATTTATTAGAAAATTTTAGACTTCCGCTCCGGCTCGTTTCTGGCGCAGAGGTTAGCCCATCAGCGTGGCAATGCTTCTAGCATTATGGGAAAGGTTCCCATAATGCTAGAAGCATTGCCACCGGGTACCTTACGCACACGGGTGCCTACGCCGGGTATCTTATCGTACCCGGGTGGGTATTTGACTAACTGGTCACTTCATTTATTTGTGTTTATAATGTTAAATATGTATGTCTTTTTCTATTCATAATGATGTATTTCTATTTATGTAAAATAAACGAAAAGTTTTTATTTATTTTGGTTTGGGCGGGGCACGTGATCCGAATGCATTCTGATCGATGGGCCAAGATTATCACGCAATGGGTGCCGATAGACGGTAAACGTAGCCGTGGCAGACCCCGTAAAAGGTATTAGTAGTGGGTCGTCATAAACGTAAACTCGTCATAATCGCGACTCGTCATTTTCGCAACTAATCATTTTCGCAATTCGTCACACGAACCTTAAGCCTCTCTACTCGTGACTCAATAATAACAAAGAAGATGGCGTGATGATCAGGATGCATTCGATGAAGACTGTCCCAATAGCCCAGGACCGACATGCTTGGAAACGAATGAGGGAGACCTTTGCCCTGCAGTAGGACAATATAGGTTAATTAAAAAAAAATGGCTTTACCCGAAAGTTTTATCCGGTATGAAATATCAAAATGAAAAAAGTGTTCCCGTTCTCTACATACCATATTATGCTATTGCAATCCGTTCAGTAGCTTTTGCGTTATGGCGCAACCAACAGACAAATTAAATTTCGCGTTTCATTTATTTATTTTTCTTACCTCCGTCGCCCCCTACCTCAGGGTGACGGGAGGATGCAACAATACATTTTCCCATTGATAAAAAAAATAAAACTAAGGATTAACCAGTCGTTCGTGCATGAATCTAATTCGTCTCTCCACTTGCGACTCGGTCTGCCTTCGAGGACATTTTTTTCTTTATAATAATAAATCAGCGTCTGCGTTTGACCACTATCTTACACGATGGTAAGTGACAATGCGGTCTAAGATGTAGCACGCTTTCCTAGAAGTTACCTACCTATACACTTGTGACTTAAAAACCCTCAAATAAACGGGGTCTTATACTTAGTAAAATGAACTAAAGCAGGACACTTGTAAATCGCGTTACCAACTTATATAACGAGACTCCCACACCACAAAGTCAAATAATAACGTGTGACAATAAATTCGATTGTGATTGGAAAGTATAGTTCGTTCACTTGTAGTTGTCTCGTAGATTCTATCTTTGTATGCTGAAATATACTATAGTAGCTGCAGCCTGCGGTTTTACCCGCATATAAAAGTGATATAAATATATTTTTTAATTAGTTTAACTAAAAAAAGTACACATTCTCTTACAAACTAATTTCCCGCCAAACTGCAAAGTGCAGTTTGTTGGTGAGCGCGCGTCTAATAACTAACATTACATATATAACTAGCTGCGCGGTTTCACCCGCGTAAGTCCCGATCCCGTGGGAATATCAAAATGAAAAGTAGCCTATAGCCTTACTCGATAAATGGACTATCCAAAACAAAAATAATTTTTAAATTCGAACCAGTAGTTCCTGAGATCAGCGCGTTCAAATAAACAAACAAACTCTTTAGCTTTATAATATTAGTATAGATAGTAGGTATATAAGATAATGCACATTACTATCTTATATACCTACCCACTTAATTTAGTTTAAGAGTTTATACATTTAGGTAGAACTTTAATTCTAAAAGAAAATTTCAAATCAACCACCTACTTAACTGTATTAAATATATTATCCTTAAGCTTATTTTTTAACATATTTTCTTCTCTTTCTTTCTCCTAGCCTTATCCCATTATATGGGGTCGGCTCTCCTAGTTACTCTTTCTCTCAATTTCTCTCAAAACTCTCAATTTTTTAACATATTTTGATTTCTTATAAACACAGAATTCATAATAGTTACCTATTATAAACTACAAACTTTATCAGCCTTATTATGTAAAATTGTAAAATCCCTGAAACACGTCCTCATTTATTTACGATAAGAAGATATAATTCTAATTTTCAAATTTCTATCTTTAAAAAAAATCAAACCTTCATACAAACTTCCACCCCCATTTGCCCCCCTTAGGGGTTTAATTTCGCAAAATCCCGTCTTAGTGAGCATTTACGTCATAAAAGGAACCCCCATGCAAAATTTGAGACTCCTAGCACATGTAGTTTCTGAGATTTCGTGATGAGTGAGTGAGTGAGTGAGTGAGTGAGTGAGTCAGTGATTTTCCCTTTTATATATATAGATTTTTCAACTATTTAGGAAGGTGTTTCGAAAATAAATCTAATTCTTAATAGATTTACTATTTGAAAATAAAAAAGTTACCTACCAACAAAAAGTTCAAGTGGTAGTAGTATACCTTGGAAGTTCGTAAAATTTACTTGAAAAATAAATTGGACAGGTCACAAAAATAGTAGTTATCATTGTGTGGTCGCCTACCACGACGATATTCAGCAAGAAATGTATGTTTTAAAATTTTAAACGTCCGAGACAAACTGCTAATTAAAGTAACAACATCTATACATATAATAAAGCAGTAACAAAGCTGTGACTGTACATTTCATATTTTTCGAAAAACTTTATTTGGTACGTGAACTGTACAGACTCCAATAATGACATTTTTTGTCTGTCTGTTCGATCATCACGCAAAAACTACTGAACCGATTTCAATTATTTGGTATAAATATAGCTTGAGACTGGGATGAATATTAACAGTAAATACTTTTTGTTCGGATATAAAGTCCGGAAAACTGCCAAGTTCTGTTTTGACGTGCTAACGTCTAATAAATTGATAAACGCATTAACAAAAAAGTGTCATTGTAATATTGTGTGACGTCATGCGTCATGGTAATATGAGCATGACGCGTCCGTTCCCAGTAGGAATTATCGCTCATCTGGGCTTTTGTTATGGTGACGAGTGACGAATAAAAGACTTATATAAAAAAAAGAGAAAAAAAAGGAGAAAAAAAAATAATTTTTTCCTCGTTTTCTTATTTTTTTGCAATAATATTTGGAGAGTTTAAGATCGAAATTAACATACTGTAGGCTAATTTTTGTTTGATTATCCGTAAATTTAGTAGTAAAACTTCTACTACTTGAACGAAGTCGCAGGATACAGCTAGTACCAACTAAAATACGTACTTTCAACAAAATTATGTTGATACAATGTTTCTTTTTAGGTATTTTTATCGGCAGACCGCATTTAACGATAAAACCTTTGCACAAAAGTGTCATTGTTACCATATGGGCATTGTGGGACCGTTCCGTAATGTATGAGCTTTTGTGAGCTTCAGCTCGGTCACTATTAATTTTTATGGCGGTCCCAAAATGTGGTCGTTATTTCGTTTAGAAGACGTCTTGAATAGTCGACGAGGGACTGTTTTTAAAGTAGTGTTGCCGCTCGATAGGCGACTATCGCTGAATAATCGATAGTCTATCGATAGTGCATTAAAAATTGATCGATAGCCTATCGATTGTATCGATAGCTCAAAACGAGGCAATACTATCTATAGTAGATATTCGATAGTATTAGTATTCGTCATTGTTTTTTGTAATTTCTTTTATTTCTGACTATCTCTTACTGTTTCGTATTTGTATTTATACTATGTCGTGTGTTTGTTCGAATAAATTATATTCTATAGTATTGTTGCTTGTAAATAAAAAACTATCGACAGTATCGACAGTATTTTGACGACCCAGTTGGCACAATGGTTACCACGCCGGACTGCCAAACACAGGGTTGCGGGTTCGATTCCCGCCTCAGTCAAGTATTTATGCTTAGATATAGGTCTGTGGTCTGGTCGTTTCTATGTATTATATGTATATATTTACAAAAGAAAATTATATAAGTAGTATATATCCGTTGTCTAGCACCCACAATACAAGTCTAGTTACTTAGCTTGGGGCTAGATGGCGATGTGTGGAATGTCCTGTAATATTTATTTATCTATTTATCAATACTATCGATAGCTTAAAACGTGGCAATATTATTGATGCTATCGATAGTTTATTTTTATTTTCGAGCAACTATATTATCGATACTATCGATAGTTTATTCTTCAGGATCAATAATACTATCGTTATTATCGATAGTATTACCACGTTTTGAGCTATCAATAGTATCGATACTATCTATTATATCGATATTATGGATATGCCAATCGATAGTAAAGGCTTGTTCAAATAAAACCAATTGATAGTTTGACTATCGATAGTGAAGCCTATCGACAACACTAAGTTTGTTTGAAGGAAACAGATTGGCTATAAATCCTTCTCATATATATAGACGATAGTGAGAAAAATGTCCATTAGCAGGTAAATAAAACATTTATCTACTTGTTAAGTATGACTAAGCTTTTCACATAATTCCTGGTAATCATTTATATGCGAAAAAGTTATTTAGAGACCAGATAAGGCACGTGGGTTCCTTACAACTTCCTTTCTTTTTTTTGTGCACGTGTTGTTTTATATTTTTAAAGTTTTTTTTAGCATTTTCCTGCTCCGTTACTCGAATAAAAATGACCAAGGCTTATGCATATACAACAGTAAATTGATTGAACTTTAAAAAACTTGGGCAAAAATGGCACGTGCACAGCACACTTATCAATTGTTCCTATTTCAATGCCCATATGGCACCCATTCGAAATGCAAAGTGCACAATAGTGTAGTAACAAATGAACGTCAATCTTTGTAGTACAATTTGACACAGTGTTCTGCTTCTGCCCACGTGAAGTCCATATGTGCCGTTACCATGGCATAAACCTACTACACTTGGTTCTTGTGGAATTCAATGTTAATGGGAACACTTTTCGATGTATGAGATTTAAATTTAAAATTACTGTTTTGTTTTGTGTAGCATGCCATTACCAAGAGTTTTTATATGTAATGCGCTTCGCGGTTTCACCCGCGTAACTCCCGATCCCGTGGGAAAATCAAAATGAAAAGTAGCCTATAGCTTTCCTCGATAAATGGACTATCCAACACAAAAATATTTTTTCAATTCGAACTAGTAGCTCTTGAGATTAGCGCGTTCAAACAAACAAACTCTTCAGCTTTATAATGTTAGTATTGATTACTTTTTATAGCTTTTACAAAAATCCTTTTTTAGAGAGTGCATTGGTTTTGCTGCCCGATCTGTCTATTGGTTTTAGCTGTGCGTTGACATATCAGGCGTCCGTCAGGACTTCAAATTTTATATTTATAGACTAGCTGCGCCCTGCGGTTTCACCCGCGTAACTCCCGATCCCGTAGGAATATCGGGATAAAAAGTAGCCTATATGTTAATCCACGTCTCCAGCTATCTAGATACCGAGTTTCATCGCAATCGGTCCAGTAGTTTTTGCGTGAAGGAGTAACAAACATACATACACACAAACTTTCACATTTATAATATTAGTAGGATAAGTAGGATATGAAATCATCTCTTTGCTTATGTAGCCTATTACTTCCAGCTCATCTATAGAAGCGTGAAATAAGATTTTGTAGGATTAATCTTTTCAATCATTCCATAGAGATCAATCATTGGAACTGGACGAAGGATCAACATTTTAAGAACAGAATTTGAATTTGTCACCCGTGGAACACTCTTGTGGTCATTATGTAATCTATATATATAAAAATGAATTGCTGTTCGTTAGTCTCACTAAAACTTGAGAACGGCTGAACGGATTTATTTTATCTTAGTCTTGAAATGTTCGTGGAGGTCTAGGGAAGGTTTGAAAGGCGAGAAAAAAAATCGAATAATTTCCGAGAAAACCCTAAAAACCGCCCTTTTCTATTTCACTATTATATTTTATATTATTATTAAATATTGAATTCAAAGTCCTGATTGACTGACTGAATTCACATCAAAACACAGCTGAATCCTTAAGACTTAAAACTTTAAACAAAGTGTCTTTGTAAAGTGTAGATATCCTAAATAAAGGTTTTTTATTTTATTTTTATAAATCACAAACTTTCACAATTATAATATTAGTAGGATAAAACATGGGTTAACAATAATAGTTTTATAGTAGAGAATAGGTACAATCATGATATAAAAATGTTCACCCCTAGGAGGGTGAAATAGGGAGTTGCATTTGTTTTCTTTAAGAAGAAAGGGTACCGGCACTCTCTCCATACAAACGTAGTCGACTGTTTCTTCCCTAGATAATGACACTAGAGCAAATATTTTTGCAGCATAAAACTTATAACTGCCATGACCATGCCCCTATGTATTATTTTTTATATTTTTTTAACTCTTATTTTCTTTGATAATTAGAAATGAAAAAATCAAGACATAGTCATGACAGTTATAGGTTATGCAACCAAAATATTTGTGCTAGTGTCATTATCCAGGGAGGAAACAGTCGACTGTATTTGTATGGAGAGAGTGCCGGTACCCTTTCTTCTTAAAGAAAACAAATGCAACTCCCTATTTCACCCTCCTAGGGGTGAACATTTTTATATCATGATTGTACCTATTCTCTACCACTGTAAACTATTATTGTTAACCCATGGTTTATCCTACTAATATTATAAATGTGAAAGTTTGTGATATATAAAAAAAATAAAAAAACCTTTATTTAGAATATCTACACTTTACAAAGACACATTGTTTAAAGTTTTAAGTCTTAAGGATTCAGCTGTGTTTTGATGTGAATTCAGTCAGTCAATCAGGACTTGGAATTCAATATTTAATAATAATATAAAATATAATAGTGAAATAGAAAAGGGTTTTGAATAATAATATTATTTACTTATACGTAGACTTCACCAACCACATCTTCGATAAGATTCAATCTCGATATGATACGTAATTCGATACAGATTGGTAACGCTCCATCAAACGTTATGTCCTTGGTACTGATTTATTTAGAATAAATCTTATCCAATGATATAGGTATTTAGTATTTTTTATTTAAAGATGCATCTGTGTGGGTGTATCGCCTTGTTTAAACGCTCGCGTGTAATAAAACTATAAAAGGAAGAACATTTAAAACGGATACGATTTTATTCGGTTTGAAATTTATTGTGGTAATATTTATACGGTCGTGGGGTTTCATAAAACCAGCTTTGTTTCTCATCTATTTGTTCGAAAAAAATACCTACCTAGCCCTATGGTTATTAGATCTTTAAACATTGACGTATGAGACCGGCAGGCGGTACTTAAGCATTATCATCACGAACAGGATAATTCCATGGCTTAAGGCGGCTTATGCTGCCAAATGCAACGCGTCAGAAATACCCGTCGCTTACAACTAACATTGTTCATTGTAATGTTTTTTTTTGTTTTTTTCTCAAAAGTGCTGAGATGGAATTGAAGATGAAATCTTTACCGATATTTTTGGGTAATTTGAGAGGAAAATTCCTTGTCATTTCAAAGCTATACTAGTTTTAATTCTTAATTTTAGGATAGCTTCAAAACTATTGGGAATTTTTGGTTCCAAGTCACACCAAAATATCTGTAAAGATCTCACCTACAATTCTATCTCGACACTTTTGAGTAAACTAAAACACATTCGTAACAATCAACAATTTTCACCAACGAAGGCGATCGGTGCCAGTAGTAACTATTTAGTAGGCTGTGTACCAAGGTCGTTGGCATATGGCCCTTTAGCGGGGAATAAAATCTCTCATAGCTTCTACTATCATGAACGATAATAGGTATTGTTACATATACCTACTACAAATATTATTTTTGAGCTGCCTGGATTATCCCACTGCTGAGCAAAGACCTCCGCCACCTCTTTCCATCCTTCAAAATCTCCTAAAGTCATATTATTTTTTACAGAATGTCAGTCACCGCTAAGCTTGACTTTGGAAAAACTCGCAACTTTCCAAACTCGAAATGATCAATTCTATCTTGAATTTGCACACAACGCTGTCTTGCCCCGAAC
Organism: Idaea straminata; assembly: GCA_951213275.1. Lineage (NCBI taxonomy): Eukaryota > Metazoa > Arthropoda > Insecta > Lepidoptera > Geometridae > Idaea > Idaea straminata. Next base: position 6,193,428 of record OX577862.1, read on the forward strand.
ATGACTATGACTAGGCTTATTTTATGTTGACAAAATAAGAAAATTTCTCGATAAATAAATCGAGTTTTGTCTCATCTTACCTATCCTTCCTTAGACTCACACCACAGAATATATATGTACACAAACACCTCATTGCGTCAATTATGTTTAAATATCAGTTAACTATAGTAAATATAACTCTTGACCTTTGAGAGACAACACTGCGTAAATAAATGCGTAAACGGTTCATCATTAATTATTGCTCTGTTTACGCGCTACAAAAAGACCGACTCTTGCGCATAATTTAGAGTACTATATGGCGACAATAATGACGCTTAGATATTAATTAAGAAAATAATTATACAAGAATTCTATTGGTATTTTAATGAATAGCAATTTAGATTCAATGTTCAATATATTTATAAGGCGTTGAACATTTTAACAAGGCTTAGATACTTTATAACTTGAAGTAGGATAATATTTTTTGTTAATATTTTTAATGGACACTGTTTTCCATATTTTTTTATCAGGTTAACCATTATTTTATGTAAAATACTAGGTAACGAGATCTCAAAAATTATTCCATTACGTTTTTTGCTTAAAATGTTTTATTATAACATAACAAAATCTACACCTCTAGAATACGATTATCTACACTTTTTTTTTAAAGATTATTTTTGTTTGTAATGAATATGCTGCGAACCTAATGGACTGATTTCGATGAAACTTAGTACAGAGATATATTGATTTATTGAAAGTAAAATAAGCTAATTTTTATCACGATACTCCCATGGGATCGGAGCTGACGTAGGTAAAACCGCAGAGCGCTGTTGTAAATGTAATTAGAAGATAAAGACGCTTACAAGACTTAAATAACTGAATACTAAGTACCTATTATACCTACCTCATTCTGTATCACATATTGTATAGATAATAGCAGGCACCACACTGTCTGAAAATGAAAACGAACGATTTATCGGAACTTTGTGACACAATGTAGAGCGTCAGACTATGACGTATCTCTATCAGAAGTAAGTATAAAACAGAAATAAATAACCAATGTTAGGAGGAAAGGGTACTGGCGCTCTCTCCATACAAACGTAGTCGACTGTTTCCTCCCTGGATAATGACACTAGACTAAATATTTTTGTTGCATAAAACCTATGCTACCGCCATGACCATGTCCCTCTTTTGTCATTATCCAGGGAGGAAACAGTTGACTACGTTTGTATGGAGAGAGCGCCGGTACCCTTTCACCTTAATAGATTACATGCACTTGAAATGGTTTCGATAAACCCATAACATGAGGTTTGTCGAAACATATGTGATAATAGATTTAATAAGATTTTGAAAAGAGCATTCCTAATATTATCAAATGAGCACTAAAAAAATTGATCTAATTAAGATAATGGAGAACCGATTAGATTAGATTACATCATAGTAATTCAAATTAGCGGTATGTCAAGAAAACATGTTAAATAATAACACCAATAATATAACTAACCAAAATCACATGAAATAAACTAAGAATAGATTTTCGGAAAATTAACACGGGATTAGAATCTATACAAATGGATTCGAAGTGGACTCGAGATTCAAGAGGCATATTACGTGATCGGACACAGGTAAAGACTGCAAATTACTCACATGTTTGCGTTAATCATTATCTCGATAATTTACTATCTTATCTTTGCAAATGATAAGAGTTTATTGTATGAACTTGTAGGCATCAAAAGATTAGCTTAGTGATGTAATATTATTTTCCAGGAGATACTGGATTATAATTACTTACTGAGCTCCTTTTTGTAAGTAAATAAATGACGAAAGCTATATGGTCTGGGCAGTGGGCACTCGCTAGTAGGAGGTATAGATTATTTATTAAGATTCAAAAGAGGTCAAATTTCCAAAAATCCTTTCTTTTTATTTTCGTCTACGTCCTAAAAGGAACCCATGCGAAGTTTGAGACTCTTAGCTCGTAGTTTTAGAGATGTCGTGATGAGTCTTTTAAACTTTTATAAACCTATAAGTATCCAGCTGTGGCGAGCAGTGAGTTTTTAATGATAAACTGATGAAACACCAATAGCTCTAAAAAGGATTTTAATGCGTGTGATGAATCCACCTGAATCAATGCAAAATGTGGAAATCAGGATGATAGATTAAAAAAAATCAGGACATTCCACTCATCGCCATCTAGCCCCAAGCTAAGTAACTAGACTTGTGTTATTGTTTATGGGTATACTACTTATATACTTTTCTTTTGTAAATATGTACTTATAATATATAAAAACAACCAGACCACAGACAAATATCTAAGCATAAATACTTGTCTGAATCGAACCCGCAACCCTGTGTTTGGCAGTCCGTCATGGTGACCATTGTGCCACCCGGGTCGTCAAATTAAATCAGAACAGATGTAATTTCAAGAAATAAGACCAAAATTTGTTATAATAAATTGGAAACATATCGTACCCATATGGGCTTTTAATATGTAAGAAGTAATGAGTATTTGCAAGTAGGTATTTGTTGCGTAGGATTGCGATGCAATGTAAATGATCCTCAACCTCCCACGTTTAGGATTTTATTTGTTGAGCTGACAACTTGTCACGCGATAATGATAAAAAAATGTACAATGTGCATGAGAGATAGTAATTACATAACAATACCTATTTGGTGATTTGCTAACTTTCGTTTCAGCTTATGAAATCTAATGCAGCATTTATTCAGTAGATTACAACTTACAGATAGTTAAATCAGACGGACATGAAAGTGATCTTGTAAGAGTTCCTTTATACCTTTTGAGGTTTGGAACCCTAAAATCTAAAAAAAGTTATCTAAAAAAAGTTAAGTTAATCATTAATGTATCTAGTAAATCTAGTTAAACAAAAAATTAAAACCAGAAAATTAAAACTTACTCAACTTATTGAAACTGTAGGTAGGTAACTTTTTTTGTAGTTGCAGAGTCTACCTAAGTAATTGAATGTTAGTAAATCTATACTAATATTATAAAGCCGAAGGGTTTGTTTGTTTGAACGCGCTAATCTCAGGAACTACTGGTTCGAATTGAAAAAATATTTTTTGTTGGATTGTCCTTTTATCGTGGAAGGCTATAGGCTACATTTTATACCGATATTCCCACGGGATCAGGACTTACGCGGGGAAACCGCGGAATGCGGCTATGTAAAGAAAAAGTGCCAAAACAAAAATACTTAGGTGATGTGAGAAGACATTCCCAACAATAACATCCAGAACTCTCTGCAAGTGGTTCATTCAGTCCGGCTGCGGGGCTTCCGAGCAAACTATTTGCTCGGAAGCCCCGCAGCCGCACTTTGCACTTTTTGACCTGTACTTCCAGCTGTACGCACTGTATAACAACGTCAGAGACCTGGCAGCACTAAAGTGGGCTGATCTGACCTTACTCAATTAATTCTCCTTTAATTTGTGTTATCGATACAAAGAAGAAGAAGATTAAGTAGTTTTTACTTCAGAGTTAATCGATAGCTAAAAGTCGCAAAATATTATATGTATGACAAAATTGCTCCACAGAGGTCTAGAGCATATATTTTTGTTGCATAAAACCTACAACTGCCATGACTATGCCCCTATGTCTTGGTTTTTTCATTTTCTAATTATCATAGAAATTAAGGTTAAAAAAAACAAAACATGGGGGCATGGTCAATGGTCACGGCAGTTTTAAATTTTATGCAACAAAAATATTTGCTCTAGTGTCATTATCCATCCAGGGAGGAAACAGGCGACTACGTTTGTATGGAGAGAGCGTCGGTAACTTTTCCTCTTAAACAAGCATAATTTTATGTCCCTACATAATTAAGCTTAAGATATTATATATATTATAAACACAGCTAAGAAGCTAGACATACCAGGTAATGGTGTTAACTAATAACGATTAAGTTTAATTAACTAGTAGGTAGATACATAGGTATATAAATTATACCTCGTATATAATAACTTCAGAGATTAAATTTACACGAAATGATGTGTAATTTAAACAAACTTATTAAAATGTTAATTAACCATAGTGATAAACTGCAGGGTAGCTGCGAAGGGTCTACCTACATATATTGCTGTTTTATGCCATCAAAAGTGATAAGCACTTTGAAATAATTTATATGTAACGACAGCTTCATTGTAGTAGTACTTAAAACAGAACAATTTATAACTTTATAGCATCCTTAAAGTATATAGGAACCCACTTTTGGACCGTAAAGTAATAAATAATTAAGGCCTGTATCCGAAGAGATAAAATATCTGTTCTGAAATAGAAAAAACACTTTGACCGCCAATTTAAAAGAATTACTTGAAAAACTATTACAAATGACAAAAAAACATTCTGTATATATAAAAATCTTGTGTCACGATGTATGTTGCACATAAACTCCAAAACTGCTGAACCGATTTCAATCAAATTTCGCATGTAACCGTATTTTGGTCGAACTTACTGGATAGGATCTCAAATATTCGCTTACGTCGTGAATGTAAACAAATAAAATGTATCAATTAATGGTTTCTGTTTATTTACTGTTTAGTTTTATGAAGTTCTCATAGATGGCGGTGTACGTTGATTCATCGATAAAATTCTTCAATATTGTTTGACATCTAGGTTGCAAATACACCCAGTAGATGGCGCTGTGTTCGGGACTTAATAAAAAGTTTTTAGTTTTCAATATAAAGTTTTTATTTTCTTCTTTTCGTTCTTTCTAATCGAGGTTGCCTTTTCAAAGGTTCTGATGTTTTCTCTATTCCATTGTAATTTTAATCTTTTGGATAGATAACATGGCCCACAAAAAATAAAGACGTTCAGGTCAGAAGGGCGTTCTTTGATGATGAACGGGGTGCTAATAGATTTACTTCAGTTCCATGAGATTGTTTTTAAAAAATGATAAAATTCGATGATGGATTTTAAGCGTTGCACTTTACTAAGCAAGCACACAAGAACTTTTAAATAAGGAAAGTTAGAGATTAAAACGACAACCACACAGCTTCTAAGAAATTATTAGCATTGCAATCATCTTTAAGAAAACACGACACTGCATCTGCTTACAGTGTGTTTTAATTAATTGTTAATTTAATATGTTTACTCATGCTTAGTTACAAAGAAAATAATCAAGATTCCTATCACGATAATGAAAATAAGTTGTAAAGCAACGCTAATGTAATCGATACTAAGTTGTGTTTAATCACAGTTCTAAGTTAAGTTTATAACATAAAGTTACCAAGTAACCAAAGCTTCGGGCTTGGGGCTGCGGTCGGTGGCCGCAAGGACGTTCGTGCGCGGGCGGAGGTATCGTTCGGTAACTTCTCTGCCAATCACAGTGGATTTTACTCTGTGTGTGTTACCATATACGTACACGTCTCTTGACTTGGAGAAAAAGATGTTTTGGTTTAGTGTTGCTGTTTAATTTTTAATAACTACTTCTTTGGTTTCATAAAGATTTTGTGTCGTTTATTTATTGATGTGTTTTGCTGTCTTAAAATGACCTGCTTTTCTATGGTTTTGACCTGTTTCATCTTATATTATTTTGAACTGTTTCTGACTGATAGGTGAATCAGCATCATTAGCACAATGATGTTGTCAAAGTTTTGTACGGAAAACTAAAGTAACTGATACTGGAAATCTTATCTAACGAAGTAAGCGTGCGTAGGTACTGTTTGTGGATGGAGTATAGATTGTAGGAGTTCCGATTGTTCTGTTGTGTGAGGCCATTCACTCACACTGCTGCGTTGCCTCGCTCAGGAAGGTAGTGTGCGCGCGCTCGACAACTTTTGTGTTTTTTTTTTGCTTTCGTACCCACTTGCCTGTCTGCACAGTCGGTACCTGCAACTGTATCGAACAATATTTACGTCCAAAAACATTTTAAAACTGTGAATATAGGAATTGTGTCTAAAATAATCAGTTTAAGTTTTAAACGACAGTGAAATTTCTCCGTAGTGAAGTCCAGATGTTGGTACAAACGGCAATAACCTCGTTTTGTGTCAACAAATAACAATAAACAGTGTTTGGTGTTCGGACGAGTTAGACCTGCTTGATCAAGCAAAAAGTGATGAATTAAAGAATAATGTAAACTGGATCCAGGATCAGAATGGGATACGTTCATTGTCGGAACTTGAATTTTGTTGCGACTTCACCTACATTACGTTTATGGTAAGTAAAAAGTTTCGTGTTTCGTAACTCGTTACCGCTTTTTTCTTTATCCGCGTTAGCCTTTTTTTCTTTTTTTGTTCCAAGTTTGGCGATGCAACATCGGGTTTATATTTTAAGGTGCATGTCTTGAGCTATACGGAGAATAATCAAGTGGGTTTACAGTTTGCGAAATGCCTAATATTTTTATATTGCCTCGAAGCAAGTGGAGGTAAAGCGGCATTGCTATCCCACACAATTTTATGAAATAATGTTTTATGACTATTGCCAAACTTGTCCTTTATTATGAAACGTTTATTTCCTTAAAAATAATTCATTCTTTAAAAAATTAAATCTAAGAAAGTTGATGTCTTTGGGAAAACATTTGACGGTATGATTGTGGTTTTTATTTGACGGTATTACTTCACGTGAGCTTTAAAAATCCATTACAGGTTTTAAGTGGGTTTTAACAACCCATCTTTGTAGATAAGGTACTTTTACTAGGTACCTAGTAAAAGTTTAAACTTTTTGGTACTTTGTATTTTGACGACCTCTGAGGCTCGGCTTTGATTTCCGCCTCAAACAAATATTTATGTGCCTACAGATTTTTTTTCTGATCTGGGTGTTTCTGTATATTAAGTGTATTTACAAAAGAAAAGAATATAAGTAACACAAGCCTCGTAGCTGAGCCTGGGGCTTGTTAGCGATGCTGTGTGAAATGTCATGCAATATTTATTTATCTATAATTTTCACCAACAGCGTTTGACCTCACTGAATAATATTCATTCTGTGGTATACTAATTTATGTCTGATCTACCAACATACATAGAGAATCTAGATCACGTATGCATCTACTTACTCGGAAATGTCATAGAACAAAACGAAGACATGAGAAATTGTACACACAAGAATAACCATGCCTCATTTAGATGGAAAACATGCAAATTATTACCATGGTAAAAAGATAAATGCAATGTCTATAGGTCATTGAATTCCCACAGAATCCTTATTTACGCGGGGAGCCGTGAGGTGCCAATAGTTTTAAGTTTCCAAATTATAGTCGAAAAATTAAGGTTGGGAGTGTATTGTATATTTTTTTTTAAATATTGCAGGACATTCCACACATCGCCATCTAGTCCCAAGCTAAGTAACTAGACTTGTGTTATGGGTGCTAGACAACGGATATACTACTTAATACTTTTCTTTTGTAAATATATACTTATAATACATAGGACAACCGGACCACAGACAAATATCTAATCATAAATACTTGCCTGAGGCGGGAATCGAACGCGCAACCCTGTGTTTGGCAGTCCGGCATGGTTACCATTGAGCCAACTGGGTCGTCAAAAAAAAAAATTAAATTGTATATTATACTTTAATGATGTCATGCAAATTGTATATGATTCCAAATGAATAGAGAAATTTGACTTTGACTTTGCTAGTAAGTTTGTACCACTTTCATGGTAAAACAGCTGGATAGATGTGGATGAAATTAAAATTGGGATAGCTGGCTTTATCCTAATTTTTCCAGAGATCAGAACGCCAATGCTTGCAAATTACCTCGTTCAAATTACATTGCAATGTCATTACGATTGTATTTCAATTACAAAAAATACCCTCAAAGTAGCTCAAAATACCCTCGAAATCAGCTTTTGGTATTCTCAAGAATATTTATTAAATAATAAATATTACAGGACATGCTAGACAATGGATAACTACTTATATACTTTCTTCTTTTGTAAATATATACGTATAATACATAGAAACAACCAGACCCCAGACAAATAAGCATAAATATTTGTCTGAGGCGGGAATAAACAGTATGTATAAGTTTTTATAGTATAAATGATTGAATAGTTACCTAGTATGTGATTGTTAGAACGACAAAGATCTTAGTGAAAGTTGTGACTAATTCGCGAAATCAAACAGCGAACTTTGCCACTCAACCGAGAATAGCTTTCTACTAATAAGATATGATGGATGTTATGAAAGGATAAATCAATATTATGAACACAGGTCAACGTTGTAAATTATATAATTTTAATCTTAGATATTATTGTGAAATTTGTTTTTAACTGAGGAATTAACGAATTATTAAGCTCTTAGGGTTCCGTATTCCAAAAGGTAAAAACGGAACCCTTTTACTAAAACACCACTGTCTGTACCATGCAGGCTGTGTCTCATGAACCGTGATAGCTAGACAGTTGAATTTTTCACAGATGTATTTTTGTTGCCGCTATAAAAACTAATATTAAAACAGAATTTAATGGTACGGAAAACTTCGTGCACGAATCCAACTCGCACTTGACCAGTTTTTTATATACTTCTTTCTAATTAAGTTTCTTTTGCCTTATTTTTGCTCTACAAACACTTAGTTTCAAGTTCTATACTTTCATACTTCCTATTCGTATATCTTATCCTATTATTTTTTGTAACACACGAGTACCATTTCACTATTCGCATCTCTGCTATATGCAGTTTCCTTTCATCCGTCTGTGGCCAAACACTTTACTCCAGACAATAAAACAGGCCCCATAATCAGTCAACTAAGTAACAGCCCAGTGTAGGTATATATTTTGTTCAGTATAAATATATTCAAATAGCCTACTATAGGCAGGTACTTTTACATGCTTTCTTGCCTGTTCCCCAGGATCATTGCACCTTGAGAACCATGACCAAACCAACTATGAGCAAACGCGAATCGGTTTCGAATTAATGTTTACAAATCAGTCAGCTTGCAACATTGAAGTTATATAAATATTGCCTTCCTGTTTGATAAAAGGGGACCAAGTCGTAATAAATTTTAGGCCTTGAGGTCTTATCGGTGTTATGTAAGAAGTCCTTGTGGATTCAAGTTTTCAATTTCACACAACAAAGTAGGTAACAGGTAAATATTAATTAATTTCGTTGAGATTGACTATGGCTAATCATTAACAATAAAATTTCAATTAAATAACATAAGTTTCAACAAAAACAATGAAGGTTATGGCAAGAGGCTCCGTAGCTATAATTCAAACTATTTATTCGACGGTTTTTACCTTCTAGCAAAGAGGTTAGATTAGCTAATCCTCTTTCGTAACGCGTTGTGTTTTACTACCCATTAAATCGGGCTGGAGCATTCAATGAAATCGAGTAAATGTTAACTGTAAGAATATTGAACTGCGTTGCTAAGGCCCATTCTGGACGGAGATAATCACTGAGAGCCAAACCAACAATAAAAAGGAGTATTTGCTTCTTAAATATGGCAGTGGATGTTTATCGCTAAGAGATTGCAAACTTGTTTAACTGGTTTTAAAACTTTGAAACTAATTACTTTCCGTATCTTGGGATAAGTTGCGAGTGTTTGAAACAGTTATATGCACGATGGTTTGAGTTGAAGTAGTGGTGAGCATTCTAGGAAAGATGCTTATTATTCTGAATTAAATATAAAACAAGCAACTATTTATGTTTTTGCTAGATAGAATCAAACAAGTCATGTTCAGCATGAAATCCTATAGGAAGCTAGTGATAATAGATGAAGATAATTGGGATCTTGACTGATTTTTACTTAGGCTTTCAAAAGTCGCAAATGTTTATTAGAAACCCCTTTAAAATTGAAAACAAAAAACATTTTTTGTTCATTAATTTATATTGTCCTCCGAAAACAGTCGGCCACCATACACTTTAATCTGTGACGTCACCTTTCCTGGCCCCTTGCGCGCGTTTTTGTTTTTTCTCTAGGGGCATGGAAAATCGTGACGTCACTCGCCAGACCAAAATATTACTTACAAATTTATTTTAGGAAACTAAAATATTTACAATTTATTTTTGATTATACTAGTATATCTTTATCTATTATGTAGAATACATTTCTCTAGATGGTTTTGTAATTTCAATTAAAACAAATAAATAATATCAATTTTAAAATTAGCGATTTCGTAAAATAATAACCAAAAACAAGGTAAAAATACCGTTTTAAATAACTTTATTTTAGATTTTAAGTTAATTTATCCGTATTTATTAATAACCTTGAACTAAATTATTTTGTATTAAGCTTATCATGTCCTTATCAACTAACAAAGTGTAGTACAAACAACGTACTAATTTTTGCAGTTATTCGCAATTTTTGACCTACTTGTGTGTGGTCTTGCTAATAGGTAACGCTGATTAGCTTTTATCAGAAGAATAGGTTGTTGTTATTAAGTTAATTAAAAATATTAATACATTTAATGAAGGTTTAACTATAGTCCATAGTCAATAGTATTTTATTGGTAAAAAATACAATTTACAGGTCAAATAGTGGTAAATAATTACATTGTAATTGATAAATGCATTGTAAAAATAAAATAAAAATTAAAAAATTCCAAACATATTAGTAGCCGTGTGCTACTACATCAGTAGCTCATGGTCAATAACTTAAGTTAAATAATAAATAATTGTAACGATGTCAAATTAATTGATAAATAAATTCATTTGGTAGATCATGAGTCAAGTATTCCTGACTCAACACTGTAGAAAGATTGCTCGATCAACCAACTCTTCAGTCTATTTTTGAATATGTTATGACTGTTATGACGATGTTATGACTGACTATAGTTTAAATTCCTTTCATACAAAAGAGGGTTCGCTCTGTGTGGTCGGATTCAAATCAAAAATTTAAAACTATCGATCAGTCTTGTTACAGTTACTTAATATTAAAACCTTTTAAACGTTTCTTATTAAAAATACACAAGGAATACGAAAATGTGAAAATGAAAATCATATAAAAGTCGCATACTTTTTCATAACTTCAATCAGTTTAGGTATTTGTAAAAAAATATCTAACCTGTAGTAGTTTTTTTCGTAATTAATTTTCTTATTATTTAGATTTAAAAGGTGTAAATTATAGCTTTTTATTGATCATACACAGTAACTAATTAAGTAATAATTAGAAAATACATAATGTTAATCTACGTTGACCCAAGAAGTGCTGGCTTGGCTTGGCAAATAGCCTTACAAACCAGGATGCCGAAGATCGTGCGAAGTGGAGGCGTAAAAGTAGGAAAACGGAGAGGGATGCAACCGGAAACATCGCTCGGACGTTGTGCTTATAGTTTGGTATAGTGGACGAATACCTCAAGTTAATGTAGCTTAGCCAGGTACCGACATGAAGTGGTCTATATTTAAACCAACTTATTAAATTATGTTCATACGATATAAACCAGTCCGGAGTCGAGGACGTCGAGAGTTCAACGATTGCCTTTAAGTTCCAAGAAACAGTGGTTCGTTTGTTTGCCCTTGCCCGCAATAGGTTCGGTTCCTTGTGAAAGCCTATTGTTTCCGTACACATAAAATACGTAGTTATTATGGTTATGTTTCAGTGTTTACAGGTTACCTATATGAGTGGAACGTGCTGCTGTGCACGTACGCCAAACCAGGCATAGACTGCTATATTTGGTTCGTACAGGTCCAATATTAATGAGACCTGAAGAACTTTCTGAATTACACTAAAAATAGGTTTCTTTGAAGCAAGAAATAATGCTCTCCCTAATATAAATGATATTATGCGTACATAATATAATATGTATAATCTTATATCTTTAAATGAGCAATTCTTGTATATATATATATAATTGGAATCTCGGAATCGGCTCCAACGATTTTCATGAAATTTGGTATATAGGGGGTTTTGGGGACGATAAATCATGTTAGTGAACTTAGCAGATCATTGTCCAGCAGATCAAAAATAAATGTGAGTTCTTATCGCATGCAGCTGAGTTCTACAGTTCCTGATACTTTTTAAGAATAGTTCTGGCGTTTTTGCCGAGATTTTTTTTTTTCAAAATGATCTGCTAACTTCCCGTGGCAGATCATTTTACAGCAAATCGAAAAAAAATGTAAGTTTTTTTTGCATTCAGCTGTGTTCTATAGTTCCTCATACTTTTTAAGAATAGTTCTGGCGTTTTTGCCGTGAAAATGGTATATCTACTAAATTATCTGCTATAAAAGTTCATAAGGTCGACAAATACTATTTTCATAGTTTCAAATTATTTAAAATGCTGGAACTCTTCTGTTTTCCACATAATCGTATTAGAACTGCAGCCTAGAACTCAATTTGACTCCAAAACTCTCGTCCAAGTGCCAGCATATCATGTCAGAACGTTTTAAATGTAAAAAAAATAAAAAATTAGAGTTACAAATCAAATAAAACACTGGATCTCTTTCGTTTTTGTCAGATCAATATAAAAACTGAAGCCTAACACTCGATTCGACCCCAGAACTCTCGTCCAAGTGCCAGCAGAGCATGGCAGAACATTTCAGCGTAAAAAAAATCTTTTTTTGCAGCGTTTTAAATCACATAGGACGCTAGAACTCTTTCGTTTTTGTCAGACCAATATCGGAACTAAAGCTTAGAAGTCGATTCGACCCCAGAACTCTTATCCAAGTGCCAGCAGAGCATAGCAGAACATTTCAGCAGAAAAACTTTTTTGCAGCGTTTTCACCACATGGGACGCTGGAACTCTTTCGTTTTTGTCATACCAATATCAGAACTGCAGTCAAGAACTCGATTCAAACCCAGAACTCTCGTCCAAGTGCCAGCAGAGCATGGCAGAACATTTCAGCGTAAAAAAATATTTTTTGCAGCGTTTTAAATCACATAGGACGCTAGAACTCTTTCGTTTTTGTCAGACCAATATCAGAACTGCAGTCAAGAACTCGATTCAAATCCAGAACTCTCGTCCAAGAGCCAGCAGAGCATGGCAGAACATATCAGCGTAAAAAAAAACTTTTTTTGCAGCGTTTTAAATCACATAGGACGCTAGAACTCTTTCGTTTTTGTCAGACCAATATCGGAACTAAAGCTTAGAAGTCGATTCGACCCCAGAACTCTTATCCAAGTGCCAGCAGAGCATAGCAGAACATTTCAGCAGAAAAACTTTTTTGCAGCGTTTTCACCACATGGGACGCTGGAACTCTTTCGTTTTTGTCATACCAATATCAGAACTGAAGCTAAGAAGTCGATTCGACCCCAGAACTCTTATCCAAGTGCCAGTAGAGCATAGCAGAACATTTCAGCAGAAAAACTTTTTTTGCAGCGTTTTACACCACATGGGACGCTGGAACTCTTTCGTTTTTGTCAGACCAATATCAGAACTGCAGTCAAGAACTCGATTCAAATCCAGAACTCTCGTCCAAGAGCCAGCAGAGCATGGCAGAACATATCAGCGTAAAAAAAAACTTTTTTTGCAGCGTTTTAAATCACATAGGACGCTAGAACTCTTTCGTTTTTGTCAGACAAATATCGGAACTAAAGCTTAGAAGTCGATTCGACCCCAGAACTCTCGTCCAAGTGCCAGCAGAGCATGGCAGAACTTTTCAGCGTAAAAATAAACTTTTTTGCAGCGTTTTAAATCACATAGGACGCTAGAACTCTATCGTTTTTGTCAGACCAATATCGGAACTGCAGCCTAAAACTCGATTCGACCCCAGAACTCTCATCCAAGTGCCAGCAGAGCATGGCAGAACATTTCATTTCATTTTGGATTCTCAATCTTTGCGTTACCCGAAGCCAACGGCGGGGACGTGTTGAGAACTGGCTTCGTTACTTTCCACATTTCATTTCTTTTTTTAAGTTTTTATTTTTTTATTTTTTTTAGGATTTTTGTTTTATATACGGATTTTGTCTTGTTGTTTTTGACGTGACGTCTTATAATTCAGAGCCGGCTGCACGCACGAAAACACATGAAGGGTAAGGGGGAAGAAAGATCACAGTCATTTTTTAGGTAAATTGAGATAATAGCGCCATCTAGTTCCCATTAATGTGTACTATGATGTGGTGAAGACAGAAATTTGATAAAAAGGTCACTGTCTACGGAAAATGAAGTAGAAAAAACCCCCGTTTTTTAAATAAAAGATCATAGTCAAATCAATAATTAAAAAAAAGAGCATTGTCAATGGACTATGATCGTTTTTGACGTTTTTTGGCCGATTATTTGTTACTGTCAATGTCAAACTTTTGCTTGATTTTCGCAGGCTCTCTTTCTTTGCTCTCTTTGATGCTGATGGAAGGTTAATTAATAAGCAAAAAGCAGGAAAACGTGATAAAAATGAGTGGAAGATCAAGTGAAGACAGTGGAAGTGAAATGACACTGTGTGCAAGGACTGATAAACCAAAAAAACGACGTAAAAATATAAGAACAACAGACGTCATGAAAATGTTAAGACTCTCAAGTCATTCTATTGGTGAAGACTGTAAATGCTCAAGGCTGCAATGCTTCAAAGAGGTCCCAGAAGAAGCAAGACGATGGGTGATACGACTTTTCAATGAAATGTCTTCCCACGATGAACAGTCCTCCTATCTATGTGGTCTCATAACAGTAAAACCAATTAAACAACGAAGAAGTCGTAAAGATCCAACTTTACTGACATCAGCTCATAATATGAATACACACTCATACTCTTATAAAGTTCGCTTTGTGATGGATAATGTAACAGTGGAGAAACCAGTATGTTACAAGGCTTTCCTAGCAATACATGGTATTACTAACAAGCGTGTGGAAAACATTAAAAAAGCACTAAGTGAACAAGGTAACTCTTATTCCTACTAATATTATAAATGCAAAAGTATTTTTTTCATGCGTAAGCTACTGCTTATTTAAAATTTAGTAGGCCAATGTATTAAATTTATGATTTTTCAGGAAAATGTAAGCCGGACATGAGAGGGAAGCATCAGAATCATGCCAATCATTTGCCAGAAGAATTTAAACAGGCTGTCATGAACCACATAGCTGGATTTAAGGGAAGAAAATCACACTATAGTGTCAAAGATTCTCAAAGGACATACTTACCGGAAGATCTTAATGTGAAAAAAATGCATAAGATGTTTGAAGAAGAGAACCTCTCTATCAAGGTCAGTTATGACACATACCGTCTTATATTTCTTACTAACTTCAATATTTCTTTTGGATATCCACGCACTGACACCTGCTCATTCTGTGATGAAATGAAAGCTAAGATTTCAAACTTAGAAAAGGTTATTTCTGAGACAGCTGAGAATTCAGAGAAACAGAGTGAACTGCAACAACTAAATATGGAATTAAAACTTCATCACCTAAGAGCTGACAAATTTTACGAATTGAAAAGGAAAGCTAGAATTAAAGCTAAAAATGAGCCTACTTTTGAAGCCTTCGCTTTTGACTATCAGAAGAATTTGCCTCTCCCGAATGTTTCTACCAATGATGCATATTACTGTCGCCAGCTCTCATTTTATTCGTTTAACATTCATCAATTATCTACGAGATCATCATATTTTTATACGTATGATGAAACAAGGGCTAAAAAAGGTGCAGATGATGTTGTATCTATGCTACATAATTTCATCACCCATTTCATTTCTGCAGAAGTGAGGATGGTGACCTTTTTTTGTGATAGTTGCAGTGGCCAAAATAAGAATTACACTATGTTTCGCTTCTTATATTACCTGGTTCACATAATGAAAAGATTTGATTGTGTATCTATTGTTTTTCCTATAAGAGGACACTCATACATGGAGTGCGATAAAAATATGGCATTAATTAATCAAAAAACTGCTTGTGAGCTGCCAAGTGATTGGGTTTCAGTAATTGAAAGGGCCCGTTCAAATCCGGAACCATTCCATGTAATCGATTGTCAGCCATACATGTTTGAAAACTTTTCAAAACTGTTTAAGGATTATTTTGCTGTTAAGTGTCCCTTTCCATCCCGGCCAGTGCGTCAATTGCGTGTGACAAAAAGAGCTCCCAATCAAATTTTAGTGAAATCTGATCATTATACTGGAAGGTATGATTCCTATGTGTGCGTTAGAAGGTCAAGGAGAGAACAACCATTTCCAGACATTACAAATATAATAAAATTGTATCCAAATTTACTACCAATATCCAAACCAAAGTTTGATGATCTCCAACGTTTGAAAAGGTTTTGCACTAGTTTAGAGGCTCAACAGTTTTACTCCAATTTGACTTTCGTCTAGATTTAAATGAATAGCGTAAGTTATTTTCCTAAGGATTATCTCTAGATTACCCTATGTGTTTCTTTTGGCTTCTTCTCATTGAAGGATGTGTTCCAAAGTTACTCATTCTATAACTTTAAGACGTTTGTATGTGATAAAATAACTTTATTCTTATCAAAATAAAATATTGATTCTTAACTCAATTAAGCTTAGTTGAAAAAAAAATATCATAAAGGGTCAAAGTCATGACTATGATCCTTTTTATGCAGTTTATTTTTATTCAATTTTAACTGTTAGAGGTTTACTTACTAGTTAGTTAAGCTAAACAATAATCTTTATTTGTATTTTTATGCATTGTGACACATAACCTTTAAATTTTGAATAATTAGAAAACTTTGAAAGGGATCATAGTCATGTGACTATGACCTTTTTTTTAATAATATTTATCATATAAATTATATATTGTTGTATTAAGAGTTAGAAATAATGCGTACACCTAACTTGTATAAGTATAATGAAAGACTATAATACCACTATTTATGACAATTCATTTATTTCAATTAAATGATTACTTGTTCAAAATAAGACAGTTTTTTTGCATTTTCTCAAAACAATGTCATTATGACCTTGATCCTTCTTCCCCCTTACCCTTCACATGACGTCATCATGCGGCGTTACCTCGCTCTGAGGCGTTCCATGTAAGGCTTGGATTTTAAATTTTAAATGTAAGATTTATAAACACAAAAACGAAAGAGTTCTAGCGTCCTATGTGTTTTAAAACGCTGCAAAAAAAGTTTTTTTTTTACGCTGATATGGTCTGCTATGCTCTGCTGGCTCTTGGACGAGAGTTCTGGGTTTGAATCGAGTTCTTGACTGCAGTTCTGATATTGGTCTGACAAAAACGAAAGAGTTCCAGCGTCCCATGTGGTGTAAAACGCTGCAAAAAACGTTTTTTTTTTTACGCTGAAATGTTCTGCCATGCTCTGCTGGCACTTGGATGAGAGTTCTGGGGTCGAATCGACTTTTAAGCTTTAGTTCCGATATTGGTCTGACAAAAACGAAAGAGTTCTAGCGTCCTATGTGATTTAAAACGCTGCAAAAAAAAGTTTTTTTTTTACGTTGAAATGTTCTGCCATGCTCTGCTGGCTCTTGGACGAGAGTTCTGGGTTTGAATCGAGTTCTTGACTGCAGTTCTGATATTGGTCTGACAAAAACGAAAGAGTTCCAGCGTCCCATGTGGTGTAAAACGCTGCAAAAAAAGTTTTTTTTTTACGCTGTAATGTTCTGCCATGCTCTGCTGGCACTTGGATGAGAGTTCTGGGGTCGAATCGACTTTTAAGCTTTAGTTCCGATATTGGTCTGACAAAAACGAAAGAGTTCTAGCGTCCTATGTGATTTAAAACGCTGCAAAAAAAAGTTTTTTTTTTACGTTGAAATGTTCTGCCATGCTCTGCTGGCACTTGGACGAGAGTTCTGGGTTTGAATCGAGTTCTTGACTGCAGTTCTGATATTGGTCTGACAAAAACGAAAGAGTTCCAGCGTCCCATGTGGTGTAAAACGCTGCAAAAAAAGTTTTTTTTTTTACGCTGAAATGTTCTGCCATGCTCTGATGGCACTTGGATGAGAGTTCTGGGGTCGAATCGACTTTTAAGCTTTAGTTCCGATATTGGTCTGACAAAAACGAAAGAGTTCTAGCGTCCTATGTGATTTAAAACGCTGCAAAAAAAGTTTTTTTTTTACGTTGAAATGTTCTGCCATGCTCTGCTGGCACTTGGACGAGAGTTCTGGGTTTGAATCGAGTTCTTGACTGCAGTTCTGATATTGGTCTGACAAAAACGAAAGAGTTCCAGCGTCCCATGTGGTTTGAAACACTGCAAAAAAAGTTTTTCTGCTGAAATGTTCTGCCATGCTCTGCTGGCACTTGGAGAAGAGTTCTGGGGTCGAATCTACTTCTTAGCTTCAGTTCTGATATTGGTCTGACAAAAACGAAAGAGTTCCAGCGTCCTATGTGATTTAAAACGCTGCAAAAAATATTTTTTTACTCTGATATGTTCTGCCATGCTCTGCTGGCACTTGGATGAGAGTTCTGGGTTTGAATCGAGTTCTTGACTGCAGTTCTGATATGGTCTGACAAAAACGAAAGAGTTCCAGCGTCCCATGTGGTGTAAAACGCTGCAAAAAAAGTTTTTCTGCTGAAATGTTCTGCTATGCTCTGCTGGCACTTGGATAAGAGTTCTGGGGTCGAATCGACTTCTAAGCTTCAGTTCTGATATTGATCTGACAAAAACGAAAGAGTTCTAGCGTCCTATGTGATTTAAAACGCTGCAAAAAATATTTTTTTTACGCTGAAATGTGCTGCCATGCTCTGCTGGCACTTGGACGAGAGTTCTGGGTTTGAATCGAGTTCTTGACTGCAGTTCTGATATTGGTCTGACAAAAACGAAAGAGTTCCAGCGTCCCATTTGGTGTAAAACGCTGCAAAAAAGTTTTTCAGCTGAAATGTTCTGCTATGCTCTACTGGCACTTGGATAAGAGTTCTGGGATCGAATCGACTTCTTAGCTTCAGTTCTAAAATTGGTCTGACAAAAACGATAGAGTTCTAGCGTCCTATGTAATTTAAAACGCTGCAAAAAATATTTTTTTATTCTGAAATGTTCTGCCATGCTCTGCTGGCACTTGGATGAGAGTTCTGGGGTCGAATCGACTCCTAAACTTCAGTTCTGAAATTGGTTTGACAAAAACGAAAGAGTTCTAGCGTCCTATGTGATTTAAAACGCTGCAAAACAATTTTTTTTTTACGCTGAAATGTTCTGCCATGCTCTGCTGGCACTTGGACGAGAGTTCTGGGTTTGAATCGAGTTCTTGACTGCAGTTCTGATATTGGTCTGACAAAAACGAAAGAGTTCTAGCGTCCTATGTGGTTTGAAACGCTGCAAAAAAAGTTTTTCTGCTGAAATGTTCTGCCATGCTCTGCTGGCACTTGGACGAGAGTTCTGGGTTTGAATCGAGTTCTTGACTGCAGTTCTGATATTGGTCTGACAAAAACGAAAGAGTTCCAGCGTCCCATGTGGTGTAAAACGCTGCAAAAAAAGTTTTTCTGCTGAAATGTTCTGCTATGCTCTACTGGCACTTGGGTAAGAGTTCTGGGGTCGAATCGACTTCTAAACTTCAGTTCTGATATTGGTCTGACAAAAACGAAAGAGTTCTAGCGTCCTATGTGATTTAAAACGCTGCAAAAAATATTTTTTTACTCTGAAATGTTCTGCCATGCTCTGCTGGCACTTGGATGAGAGTTCTGGGGTCGAATCGACTTCTAAGCTTTAGTTCCGATATTGTTCTGACAAATACGAAAGAGTTCTAGCGTCCTTTGTGGTTTGAAACGCTGCAAAAAAAGTTTTTCTGCTGAAATGTTCTGCCATGCTCTGCTGGCACTTGGACGAGAGTTCTGGGTTTGAATCGAGTTCTTGACTGCAGTTCCGATATTGGTCTGACAAAAACAAAAGAGTTCTAGCGTCCTATGTGATTTAAAACGCTGCAAAAAAAGATTTTTTTACGCTGAAATGTTCTGCCATGCTCTGCTGGCACTTGGACGAGAGTTCTGGGGTCGAATCGACTTCTAAGCTTTAGTTCCGATATTGGTCTGACAAAAACGATAGAGTTCTAGCGTCCTATGTGATTTAAAACGCTGCAAAAAAAAGTTTTTTTTACGCTGAAATGTTCTGCCATGTTCTGCTGGCACTTGGACGAGAGTTCTGGGGTCGAATCGACTTCTAAGCTTTAGTTCCGATATTGGTCTGACAAAAACGAAAGAGTTCTAGCGTCCTATGTGATTTAAAACGCTGCAAAAAAGTTTTTTTTTACGCTGAAATGTTCTGACATGATATGCTGGCACTTGGACGAGAGTTTTGGAGTCAAATTGAGTTCTAGGCTGTAGTTCTAATACGATTATGTGGAAAACAGAAGAGTTCCAGCATTTTAAATAATTTGAAACTATGAAAATAGTATTTGTCGACCTTATGAACTTTTATATCAGATAATTTAGTAAATATACCATTTTCACGGCAAAAACGCCAGAACTATTCTTAAAAAGTATCAGGAACTATAGAACACAGCTGCATGCGAAAAGAACTCACATTTTTTTTCGATTTGCTGTAAAATGATCTGCCACGGGAAGTTAGCAGATCATTTTGAAAAAAAAAAATCTCGGCAAAAACGCCAGAACTATTCTTAAAAAGTATCAGGAACTGTAGAACTCAGCTGCATGCGATAAGAACTCACATTTATTTTTGATCTGCTGGACAATGATCTGCTAAGTTCACAAACATCGATAAATCGATCTAGCTAGGAATCATTTTTAGAAAATGTCATTTTATTCGTGTTTTATCGAATCTTACTTTTTTTATATGAAAAATATGACTCTTCCTGACATCTATTGGCGAACTACTAATACTATTTTTTGTGGGCGATAAAGTTATTCCAGCAGATGGCGTTGTTAACTAACACGAAGTCAATGAGTGATTGCTTTGAGGATAGACTAAGTAAAAAAAAAAAAAATACCGAGCAAAGCTCGGTCATCCAGGTACTGTACATAATATAATATCCTATTATTCCCCTAAATTATATTATTTATATTCAAACTTTTGTCTTTACATAGAATGTCTTTTATGGCGTGGTCGGCGTACGAAACAGAGAATTGCTGTTTTGATCCCCGCCAAAAAAATGATAAGAATTACCGGTTTGAAATCAAAAATATTTATTGAAATAACTGTATGTATATTAAATAAATATTTATTCAATTAACCGAAAAACAGGAAGCATATTTTATGTATGTTCACCGATTATACTAAAAACTTTTAGATAATGATGGAATTTTTTAAATTTAACTAGGTAAGGACTTAAAAGTATATGGAACTTTTTTAATAAGGTAGATCTTGAAAACCTTGATCGTGATCGATCTACTTTTTCGTATGGACTTTCGACCAGTAAAACTGCGTAATCGATATAGTATATTACTTTACTTACTCGTATCAGTTATTTATCGTATTATTATCACAGAATATTATAGTATATTATGAAGTGAATTAACAAGGGCGTTTGTGCAGCTTATACTTTCTAGCTATTATAAATATTGCACAAAACTCCACACATCGCCATCTAGCCCCAAGCTAAGTAACTAGACTTGTGTTATGGGCGCTAGACAACGGATATACTACTTATATACTTTTTTTGTAAATATATACTTATAATACATAGAAACAACCAGACCCAGACAAATATCTAAGCATAAATACTTGACTGAGGCATAATAAACAGAATGTATAAGTTTTTATAGATAGTCCATTTATCGAGGATGGCTTTTAATCCCGATATTCCCACGGGATCGGGAGTCACACGGGTATAACCGCGGAGCACTGCAATATATAACTTTTAAGTAGTTACTTACCTACTTAATATAGGAAACGGTACAAAAGACATTAGAGTTTCAGTTGCGGTTAGAACTAGGCAATGAGTATTTTCTAGTCGGTGGGAAGTTACTTACCTACTTATGTTTGTTTCAATTGCTAGAAATTACCTATTGGCTTTCTATCTATACATATAAAATTCTTTGTCCTGAATGATGGACTGACGGATCAACGCACAGCCTAAACCGCTGATCGTAGAGACCTGAAACTTGGTGTGTGTTCTTTGTGTGACGTAGGCATCTGATATGAAAGGATTTTCAGGGGCAAAGTTTGTATGGGACAACGTGATTACCTACTTGGTCTATTTTCGACTTCGACGCGGACGAAGTCGCGGGCAAAAGCTAGTCTTTAGTTGAGATTTTAAAATTATCGTAGCTAATTTCTTGGATTCCGTTTTAAAGTGTTTGAGACTGTTATTCTGCACAGTGGTGTTATAAGATTGTCCGTTGTATATTCATTGGAAGAAATACAACAATTGCAATTTCCTTTTAAACCGACTAAAAAAAGGAGGTGGTTAAATTCAATTGTATTTGTTGTAGCTATTCGTATAAAACTGATTGTTCATGAACCGATTTTCATGATTCTTAGGGTTCCGTACCCCAAAAGGTAAAAAAAGAACCCTTATAAGATCACTCTTTTGTCCGTCTATACGTGTTTTTTTTAAAAAGGGTATAAGTAGCTGATCTTAGTTTTCATTTTGAAAAAGTAAATATTAAAACCCGAGATTTTCTTGCTAAACAAGTTTTTATTTTGATAGTTTAATCAATAACTGTTACGTGATTGTGCCCGTGGCTTACCATCTTCACCATTTTTAATTACGCCACTGACCCCGCATTTATTGCTATTTTTAACCCTTAACGCAAAAACGACGGGTCTGTCTGTATGTGGTAACGTAGCTCCCGAACAGATGAAGCGATTTGTATTTTGTTTCTTTTTTTAAAGGTGAATCCGGAAGTGTTCCAATTAATAACGGATTTTGATTAAACATAGCTAAGAAGCTATGTTTGATCAAAATCCGTTAGGCTGTTTGAAAGGTATGGGGTTAAAATTCGGGGGGATAAAATCCTAATTTATCAATTGTTAAGTTAAAAGCGAACTACACAAATGCATATTTACACTAACGTACATTTGTGCAGTTGAATTTTCACTTCAGAATAAATAGGCATAATTTAATTTTATTCTAAGTGATTGGTCTAGGTTGCACTATATAAATGCTTATTTTAAGTGGAAAAAAATGCTTCGAAACCTTGAGTATTTAATATACAGAATGTAGTTGGAGACCAAGGTCTTTAGTAATTGATAGTCTTTGTACATGTTAAAGGAAGTAATCACGAATTTTCGCAAAAAAAAACCTTAAATAAGAAACCATTTGCAATTATGACGTTTTAAACAAGCAAACACATGAGTTTTATTTTAAAGAAGTATAAATTCATGTACTGTGATGCATGTTAATACTTTATTTACACTTATAATATTTGAAGATTTTTAACCGACTTACTCAGAATCCTTATCCAAATAGTACTTACCAAGTTTTATCAAAATCGATCCAGTAGCTTCTTAGCCGAGTAATCGGTGAACATATAAAAAATATACACGCGACGAACTTAGAACTCTTCATTTTTTAGGGTTCCGTACCCTAAAAGGTAAAAAAAGGAACCCCTTATAAGATCACTCTCTTGTCCGTCTGTTTTTTAAATAAAAAAGTAGCCTATGTTACTGTTAACAAGGACGAGTAACACAGCCAGTGTTTCTCGTACACAGCACGAGCTACTTTTTATCCTTATATTCCTACAAAAACGATATAAGTACGCTGGTGAAATCGTGAGCTGCCGAGTAACGAATTAAATAAAAAACCACTCAAATGAAAGATTTATCTACTTTTCTCGGAAAAAATTAAAAGTACTTACTTATTTTTATACATTGAAATTCTTAACCAAAAATTAAAAAAGTTACTAAAATTATTATTGTATTCGTTAACGAAGTAGGAACGTAGACACCTATAGGTACAATCAACGGTCAAAAGTCTCCGCCACCGTAACGTTTACAATCCTGTGCATAGCACTATTTGAACATTATAACAACGTAACCTGTGGATCGAACCCATGTCGGTTGGTGTAGCGGGTGGCGGCTTATACCACTCGACCAACTAAAAATGTAGCTAACATGTTGAGAATAATAATCACACTGACTACTTTTAATTCAGGTGCAGAACTTTTTGAGTTTTTGAAGCGTACACAAACCAACATAACATTTTTATACATATAGAAGATTATTGTAGCAAACTGATAGTGTACTTATGACGCATTTTTTGTACCTACCTACGATAGCTTATCAAGTTATCAGTTCAAATGTTTATACTACCGTTAGTACTAAAGATTGACATTACACTTGTATCAATTTAGGTCAATCTGTAAGGTACTTAAGCCTATCTATCAAACTAAATAACTTCAAACTATTTACTTTTTAAGTACTTTAATATCGGACACCTGAGTCAATTATTGAGAAATAGATTACTGGGGTGTTAGGGATAGTAGCGATCATTGAACCAGTGTCTTGTTTTGACTTTAAGGTGAAAGGGTACCGGGCGCTCTCTTCATACAAATGTAGACGACTGTTTCCTCCTTGGATAATGACACTAGAGCAAATATATTTGTGGCATAAAACCTTTATCTGCCATGACTATGCCTATATGTCTTGGTTTTTCATTTTCTAATTATCATAGAAATTAAGATTTTAAAAACAAAACAAAAAAACAAAATATTGGAAACAGTCGACTATGTTTGTATGGAGAGAGCGCCGGTATCCTTTCCTATTAAGTAATGGACGAGTTTTACAAAAAAGGCTTAGTTTAATGAAAGATTTTGAAAACTGAACAGTTACTAATATCATAAACTATCGACAAACTTAGACCGTAAGTGGCTTTTGTATCCTTATAAATCTATTTTGTGTGGTTTCCATTCATAATATCATAAATATACGCTATTTATAAAGTTATATTTAGCGATCTTCTTACGGAATCAGGGCCCAGAGATTCCAAGGTCATTAATTAAATTATTCGAAACTAGTTGAAAAAAGCCTGTTAAGATGCGCATAAAGAAATGCAAGGTCACATCCGGTAAAATCGAAAAAAAAAATTAAAAGTATTAATAAGATCCCTCTACTTTTAACCCCCATAACTTTGAGACGGCTGAACCGATTTCGATCAAACATAGCTAAGAACTGCCGACTAATTCACCTTTCAAACAAAATAAACAAAATCAGTTCATCCGTTCAGGAACTACGATGCCACAAACAGACAGACACACAGACACGTCAAACTTATAACACTTCATCCGTTTTGCGTAGAGGTTTAAAAATAGGGAGTGGTTTAGGTTTATTTTTGCGATAAGTATTTTTTAAGTATGAAAACCAACTTATCGCAAAATCTAACCTACCTAAAATATTCTTAGCTTATTATCAAAATGGAACGTCTTATCATATTTATTTGCTACTGATGTTTACTTTAGTCAATACAAATAAACGCGGAAGGTAAAAATCAAATAAAAAATCTCGTACTACTATCGATTTTAAATTAATGAGCACTTGATATTTGGGTCGAAGCCATTGAACCTACTTGAGATATTATGTTGGTGGCAGTCGTTTGAATTATATAAATGCTGTTTTATATCAAAAGAGGTCAACTGTTGAAATGTGTTATGGAAATGTAGACTGGTATATTAGAGTTATAAGAAAGTTAGATAGAATCAACAAGAATTGCGTTGAAATTTAAAATAACTGCGTAATAATAAATATACAAGGCAAGTAAGTATTTATAGTCGAAAATTACATAGTAATGAATGACAAGGTCAGTCCAAAACATTACTATTTGAATATTTTGAGTGTCAATCTGTTGGAAAATTATTACCTGACCCCACAGCTAGGTATTAAAAACTTTCCCATGGTTTTCTTTATTTATAAATTCGTAAATATTTACAAATGGTCCACGTTATGGGTTTGTTAGGTAACTTATGACATTGGCCTCGTCAATATGTTTGTAAAGGCCCGTTTCATTTGAATACTATTTTGGATAAATATTCAGAGAAAAAAAATACGTTTACTTAAATAAATTACATGTTGCAGACTAGTTTGAAGAGATAAATATTTAAAAAACAATTTTATTTTATTAGCGCTTTTTATACAGTTCAATTGAAATATTAACCTACAGTAAATATTGGATGTATCAACAGCTATCCTATAACTTCTTATAAATTCGTCAATAAAGTAAAGCAGCATTTTGAGAGCAAAGCTCATAGATTACCTTACCTAATAAAACTTGGTGTTATCACAGGATATTAATAGTGTTACTATTAAATAAATCCTGAAAATTGTTTAGAAAATATTATCTATTGTATATTATACTACCGCGTAGAAGTCGAAAATGCCCCCCCCTTTTCACCCCCTCAGGAGTAAAATTTCGGAAAAATCCTTTCTTCACCTGCTTTTTGGATGCCTACGTCACACAAAGAACATACCCTCCAAGTTTCAGGTCTCTACGATCAGCGGTTTAGGCTGTGCGTTGATCCGTCAGTCAGTCAGTCATTCAGAACAAATCATTTTAAGATAAAAGATAGATAGAAGATATAAAAAAGATAAATTAGTCCTAGGATATACGGAGGGTTGCTAACATTAAGGATTCTATCCTACCAACTACAAATAGTAGCGAGAGGTCCAAGACTAATATAACTGTTGTGTTCAATTCTTATATGGATACCTATGTAAAAACCAACTATATAAAAGACCATTTTCGACTTCTACGCGGACGAAGTCGCGGGCAAAAGCTAGTATAATATAAGTTACTGCGATACATCGCTACTGTGTGTGATAGCCTTAATAATGACATCACTTTTATATAACAAAACCGTCTGTTCATTGATATCATAATAAATTATATATTATTGTAGGTACATCTTGCTGATGTAGGTACAGTCGGCTGCATAATTGCAGCCCCCGGTAGGGTTCTAAAAATTACTATTATTGGCATGTTTTCATTCTAATATTTTTTGTTTAGAATAGAATAGAATATTATTTATTTGCAACAAAATAAGAGATCACAAAGTTTTAAAAGGTATTAACTAACAATTATTGCAAAACGGACCAAAACTCAGCGAAATGCTAGTCTTTCCACTAGCGCTGGCCTTCCGTTGAGGCCGTTCCGGTGATGTCTGTAACAGACGGTACACGTACGTACGTATCTATACTAATATTATAAAGCTGAAGAGTTTGTTTGTTTGAACGCGCTAATCTCAGGAACTACTGGTTCGAATTAAAAAAATCTTTTGTGTTGGATAGTCCATTTATTGAGGAAGGCTATAGGCTACTTTTTATCCTGATATTCCCACGGGATCGGGAGTTACGCGGGTGAAACTGCGGAGCGCTGTTAATGTTTGATAAATTGATGAGTTAGAAAACTTTAAACTAAAGTAGGTGCCTAGAATCTTGCTAGTGTTGAAAACATTCTTATAACAGCCATTTTGGAGCTCTACGGTGGGTCTGCAATTATGCAGCCGACCGTATAGCATTAACTTAACAATGTTCGCAAACACTAAATCAATTAAATAAATAAATAGGTACCTCACACAATGCAATGTAGGTACCTAGATGTATGTTCCAACGTATGCGGTCATCTAATTTCACTGTGCTATTTAACAAGTTATCAAAGTACCTATGTAGGTAAGTTTCTACATAATTATTATAGAAAACTATTTTAATAATATTATAACAAGGTGAATATGCAAATGCACATCCATTGCACATATCTTCTATACATATAAAATTCTTTGTCCTAAATGACTTACTGACGGATCAATGCACAGCCTAAACCGCTGATCGTATAAAGTTGAAAGTTGGAGGGTGTGTTCTTTGTGTGATGTAGGCATCGGATAAGAAAGGATTTTGGAAAATACAAACCCTAGGCGGGCGAAGTTGCGGGCAAAAGCTAGTGATTATATAAAATCATTATATGAATCAATAGGATCTCACGTTTTATGAGGTCATAAATACAAAATCCTACTAATTTTATAAATGTTTGTTACTCCTTCACGCAAAAACTACTGGTCCGATTGCAATGAAACTCGGTCTGTAGACAGCTGGAGACCGTTCATTCACACAAACACACACAAACTTTCAGTAGGATAGGATTAAATAGGATTCCAGCGGATCGTTTCGTAGGTAAACAATACCTAGCGTCGTTTGAGAGCGGTGTTGGCTTAGTGGTAGATACCTCGACTTTAATTCTGAAGGTCGTGGGTTCGAATCCCGGCCGGCCGTGCACCAATGTATTTTTCTTAAGAAAAATGTATGTGCGCTAATTGACATTGCTCTTACGGTGAAGGAAAACATCGTGATGAAACCCGCGGCTTAGTTGGCTCCAGAAGTATTGACAAGTTCTCTACTTTGGACATGGTCGACTAAGCTGAGACGGTAGTAGGTGCTGGGCAAGCCTACTCCATCCTCACGCAAAAAGGACCCCAACAAAAAGGGTCCAATGGCGGAAAATAGCCTGTATACAAGTACAAGTACCTAGCGTTTTCCAGGATTTTCATGAGTCGGTTATAAAATATTATTTAGATATCGTTTACGAGCCAATAAAATACTCAAGTAACCACTTTGCCTATAACTCGACCATGATAAGGAATGTCATAATGGTGTTGTGTTAAGTCTCCCACATAATAGTGTGGGATTAAAGGCCGACTCCATTATAAAAATATTATACATACCAATTGTATCTATCTACCAAATTGGGTATACTTTATAAACTTGACAAAAACGTGTCTATTTGACGATTGCTCCAGATTACATCCTATCCTATCCTACTAATGTTATAAATGTGAAAGTTTATGTGTGTGTGTGTGTGTGTGTGTATGTTTGTTAGTCCTTCACGCTAAAACCACTGGACCGATTGCGATGAAACTAGGTATATAGTGTAGGGGAACCTCTCAGAATTCATCAAATTAAACAAGAAATATGATATTACAAACAGATATTATTCCAATACATCAATTCCTAGCGAATTATACACAAAATAATAATATATTCAATTTACAAACCTTCCACAATCTTGGCAATTCGTTCTCTAAAAGTAGACAGACGGTACAGCCGTCAAATAAAAATATATAAAGAAATGGAGGAATTAGGAAGCATTTTAAGGTTCTGTTACAATAGATAGCTGGAGACCTGGATTAAAACGTAGGCTACTTTTTATCCCTATATTCACACAGGATTGGGACTTACGCGGGTGAAACCGCAGGGCGCAGCTAGTAAACTATATTTATAAAAAACCGGCCAAGTGCGAGTTGGACTCTCACACGAAGGGTTCCGTATCATGTGGTATGGGAGCCCTATTTATTTTTTTTGTTTTTAGTAAGTACCTATTTGTTGTTTTAACGGCAACAGAAATACATAATCTGTGAAAATTTCAACTCTTTAGCTATATTTAAATTTAAATATATAAATATTAATCCAGGACTCCAGCTATCTAGATACCGAGTTTCATCGCGATCGCTTCAGTAGTTTTTGCGTGAAGGAGTAACAAACATACACACACACACAAACTTTCACATTTATAATATTAGTAGGATTGCAGGACATTCCACACATCGCCATCTAGCCCCAAGCTAAGTAACTAGACTTGACTTTCACGGTTTGTTAGATACAGCCTGGTAACAAACAGACGGACAGTGAAATCTTAGTTTCAGGGCCCCGTTTGTACCCTTTGGGTACGGACCCTAAAAAGTAAATTCCGCCTTCAGGCCTAGTAATAAAAATTACGTATTTTTGAATATATACTATAATACATAGAAACAACTAGATCACAGACAGATAGATAGATCAAGGCATAAAAACCTGTGTTTGGCGGTCCGGCATGGTGATCATTGTGCCCACTGTGTCGTTAATATTAAACCAGTCATTATCAGTCATTATGCAATGGAATTAAATCAGGAACAAATTCATATTGCGTACAATTTATTTTTTCAAGAGCACCCAAAATACTGCCAGTTCACCGAACTCGTTTATCTTGCCTTTGGCTTCAATTACAAAATAATAACCAATTGGGCCTCAATCTGTTAACACAATCTTGTTCAACACTGCTTAACTTAGATATAGGTCTATGGTTTATGATATTTACTAGCTGTTTTCACCCGCGTAAGTTCCAATCCCGTGGGAATATTGGGATAAAAAGTAGCCCATGTGTCAGCTATCCAGTCCAGCTATCTAGATACCGAGTTTCGTCGCAATCGGTTTAGTAGTTTTTGCGTGAAGGAGTAACAAACATACATACACACACAAAATTTCACATTTATAATATTAGTAAGATTGAGAGCGTTTTGAAGAAAAATAAAGACTACCAAAATTGCCAAGAAAGTCTGATTATAACTAAATAAAGACTAGAGAGAGAAATCAACTTAAAAAAAGATATAGATCAAAAAAATATTGTATTATCTATATGCTTAAGTTAAATACTTACTTATTTCACACAGACTTGAATGTCTCTCTTAAACAAGTGTGAGTACAAAATATAGTACCGGTGATAAGCTTTGAAATAATAGGCCTTAGTTTTTTCACTTGTTCTTTGGTTTATCTTTAATAATGAACAGTTAGTCCGGAAAGCGCAGCGCGGGAGGGCCTCCGACTAGATGGACGGACGACTTAATTAAGGTCGCGGGAAGTCGTTGGACGCAGAGAGCATGCGACCGATCGCTCTGGAAGTCTTTGGGGGAGGCCTATGTTCAGCGGTGGACGTCTTGTGGCTGATATGATGATGATGATGAATGAACAGTTTGTTTTCATCTTGTTTAATTACTGAGCATCAAAAAAACAATTAAGCTGAATTACAAGCTATAAAACCACATCAAACCATAACATTTTGTTTTAATTTAAATAGTATATGGACGTCCAGTTGATTTATTGAGGCTCATACTTTACAAATTATAGGTGTCTAGAAATAAAATATTTAGTTAGAGTTAGGTACGTAACTATTGCTATAATGTTATGAGAGACTAAAGACAAGATAGATGGACCCAATAAGACAGGATGAAATAGGTAATAGAGCGTGACCAATGAGATGATTTATTGGGGAGATTGGAAGAAGACGAACTGCACCGATCCCAAATTAATTTAGAAAAGGGCAAGAAAAAGAAGAAAGTTAGTATTCTGAAACACAAAAAGCAGACGATATGCAAATTAAATCTGTTCCAACTAATATCAGTGAAGAAAATTGCATAACCACTAAGTTACAAAGTGTGAAGATTAGAAAGAGATCATACTATCCGACGACTTTTTGTCAGCATCCTTAGTGTTTTTTACTACACATTGAACATATTCTACTTAAGTAAACATAATAGCAGATAATGTTTGCACAAAATGGGAAAAAATGCAAATTAAATCTATTCTAACTACTATTAGAGGACAAAATTGCATAACTACTAAGTTACAAAGTGTAAATTATTACTTTGAAGACTAGAAAGAGATCATAATGTCCGATGACTTTTTATCAGCATACCGTAGTGTTTGACTACACATTGAACAATTGATATTCTAATTAATTATACACAATAGCAAATATTGTTTGCACGAAATGCGAAAAAATGCAAATTGTTCCAACTACTATCAGAGGACAAAATTGCATTGCTATTAAGTTAAAGTGTGAATAATTACTTTGAAGAAAGAAATCATAATGTCAGATAATGTTTGTACAAAATGAGAAAATATACAAATGAAATCTGTTTCAATTGCTATCAGAGGACAAATTTGCATAACCACTAAGTTAAAAAGTGTGTTTATTATTTTGAAGATTAAAAAAAGATCAGTAACGACCCAGTTGGCACAATGTCACCATGCCGGACTGCCAAACACAGAGTTGTGGGTTCGATTCCCGCCTCAGACAAGTATTTATGTTCAGTAGTCTGGTTGTTCCTAATATTTAAAAAAGCAAAGTATATGTATAAGTAGTATATCCGTTGTCTAGCACCCATAACACAAGTCTAGTCACTTGGCTTGGCGCTGTGTAAAATGTTCTACAATATTTATTTATATTTATAGTATGTACTTTATGTTAGCGATTAGCATACTGTAGCGTTTTTGTTATGCATTAAAGTTATGCAAAAATCTGGACTTTTTACAGAGAAATGCACACTTTAACTTAGTGTAGTCTATTCATATTATGCAGTTTTGTCCTCTGCAGGGCAAGCATGGGCCGAGGATGTCTTCTGTCAAGTATATCCCCATTTGACATAACACGTGGACATCTTTTCCCCGCCTATAGCATGGGGACATAGTGAAGACAAAATTGATTTATCTCTAATGACAATAAAATTACGTCAAACAAATGACATTGACAAGAATGACAAACACAGATAAAAAAAACGAATTTATCTAGGGTCCTTTCCCTGTGGATAAAAATGTCTACGGCCATGCTTGTCCTGCTGGTGGTAGTACATTTGTATACCTTGTTTTTTTTCTACAACACATCGCGCGGCTGCCGGTAGAGTCAAGGTTTCACCACCAAATGTTACTGTTATGAGCTGTTACTATTCAAATATTAATAAACTTATCTATATTAACACCATAATTACTCAACGAAACAGGTTAAATGACGTTTCGTCAATACAAACTCGTTTTAGAGCATTAATTCAGTAATGTAAAGAATAATTTCTTGATTAAGTTGTCATCGTAACTACATAGTACCCACAGACAACCGTTAAGTGGAATGTTAAGCTTCACGACCAGAATTAGATAGAGAATTGACAGACAGATAGACAAATGGACGGCGATTGACGGGGTACTTTGATAATATTGCATGAATTAATTCACTAAATAGAGTCTAAATGACATTGCTAAATTTCTAAAGATGTAATGACCAGTGGTTGCTAACACTACTCCCTTGACAAAACCATGGTGCCTAGTAACTAGTTATGCCCATGGAACGATGGACGGCAATTGACGGGGTACCTTGATAATATTGCATTTAAGAATTAATTCACTAAATAGAGTCTAAATGACATTGCTAAATTTCTAAAGATGTAATGACCAGTGGTTGCTAACACTACTCCCTTGACAAAACCATGGTGCCTAGTAACTAGTTATGCCCATGGAACGATGGACGGCAATTGACGGGGTACCTTGATAATATTGCATTTAAGAATTAATTCACTAAATAGAGTCTAAATGACATTGCTAAATTTCTAAAGATGTAATGACCAGTGGTTGCTAACACTAGTCCCTTGACAAAACCATGGTACCAAGTAACTAGTAATAACCATGGAACGATTACGTACTAAGGTCTCTTTTTGTCAATAACATCATTATGCGATGATTGCGACCACAGAGCCGCTATAATTAACAAAGGTAACTCTTGCCACATCTCTTGCTGGATTGCAATACGGAAGATGGTGCATATTATTTCAAGGAGGTAATGTACCTATATTATGCAATATCAAAAAGGAGGTTATATAGTTTATACCTACATTATTTTGGTACAAATTACCACAAAAGTTGCACATCTCTAAAGCAATGTCTTACAGTCGAAATCTGTAACGTTCCTTGTTTGTATTTTTGCTCTACGCGGATATAGTTTCTGCTATTTTTATAGTTCCCAAAGGGTAAAAACGGGACAATTTTACTAAGACTCCACTATGAGTCTATCTGTCTGTCACCAGGCTGTATATCATGAATCGTTATAGCCAGTTAAAATTTCACAGTTGATGTATTTCTTTGTCGCTATAACAACAAATAAGTAAAAACAAAACAAAATGGTACGGATTCGTACTTGGCAGGTTTTTTCCGTCTATAAAAAGATTGTGGTTCAAATTGGATGAACAGCACTTACAGTCCGAAATCGTGTACAAAAAGTGCTTACGGCGGGCGCGGGGCGGCGCTATGAATGCGCTTATAGTATGCTATAATTAAGTTCATTTCAGACCGCAGCGTACCAAGAATATCGCGACTGGTGGAACATGGTTCATGGGTGGAGCAAACAAAGATATTTTATTTATTTTGCGCTTAAGAAGGTCGCAAATCTATAATCACACCGACATCATGTTATTTTTCTTAACATTCCACAAAATCTCTCAAATTTCTAATTCTAATCTGTTATTTTATCAAACTACACTCAATAAAAAGAAAATCAAAATCCTAATATGGCGCCCACGTAAACAAAATTAGCATTAAAAATTAAAATATTGGAATTTATTAGAATCCGAACGAGTTCGAGTTTTGACGGAATACGGATTAGTGACGAAAATGTTTAATTAAACCTTTCTTGAATTTCGAATTGGTGTTAATTCGAACTGACACATTTTAATCCAGTGAACTCCATACTTTGTATTCTTCTTCTTCTCGTATAGTTGTGTGGCTCACCTATTGTTAGAGTTTTCAGATCGCCTTAGGGCCTCTAACTTGACCTAACGACTGCTACTAGAGGTAGCAACCGGGACCGACGGCTTAACGTGCCTTCCGAAGCACGGAGGCGCTCACGAAAATACATTTTTGCCACACTACTAATTAGTCACCCATCGAAGTAATGACCGCGCCAGGCGTCGCTTAACCCGCACGACCGTAAACGATCAGTGAACGTCGCTTAGGTTTGAGCCTCCCCGTACTTTGTATTAAGTATAGGAAATCTATGATTTAATTGAATTTATTTATTTTGTATTATTGAAGTGAAAACTTCTTTAGCGGCGTTGAGCACTTTTTCTGTAATGGGTATAAAATCTTAAACTCGCGTCAGGACACGTGACCTGATCGAAAAAGCGTAAGACGGATGGAGAGTAGACAGCTATAGTTTTAAAGTGTTAAATTTTTAATGTAATATAAATTGTCATGTTTGTGTACGATAGCGCAATAAATGAATATTGTATTCTACCACATAAATGATAGTACTTTTATACTGATAAAGCAATTGGTGCAAAATTTTTTTTTTTTAATTAAAACCTTATCTATACTTTGGGATTCCCGTGAAAACAAATTGTTAATTTTAGCTACTTGTTAACTATATTATCCTAAAGAGGAAATATGTTTTGTTTGTTTATAACAAATACACTCCGAAACTACTGGACCGATTTTGATGAAAATTGGTGTGAAGATACATTGAATCCTTGAGTGTAACATAATATACTTTTATTACCGATTTCCCAGAAACGGGATCTACGCGGGTCGTAGACTAGTTACTTAGGTATCGTTATAGAGTAAAAAAAAATATATAAATTATTTTAGCATATTTTTCTTTTGTTTCAGATTTTAATCAAACCAAGAAGATATGAAAATGTGGTATTCAATACACAAAGTGGCTGCTATAATATTGCTCAGTGCAATTAGCAAAGGAGAACTACCAGAAGATGATTTCAGGATAATAAATAAACAAGGTAAGAACATCCAAATAGCTGAAAACCAAATATTTACAAAATAATTCAATTGGTCAGTGAACGAAGTAGATATATTCCGTCAAGTAATAGTTCACTAGTTAGGTAATTTTTAACTGCTTCACACAGAATCCGAGAAGCAAATGAATTTAAAAAATTTTTCTTTCGAGATATTATAAATACGGGTCGCGATCGCGTTTTGACTACTAGTTTTTTTACGTTTCGTTAATAAAATGGATATATACCTAGTTTAGTGTTTGGCAAAAATAATACAGTCAGCAAATGACTGAGGGTAGCAGGTGCATATTTTAAATTTTTTTTTTTTAAAAACGGTTTAGTAATTATTAATTATTCTGCTGGAATAGGTATTTAAAATTAAATATGCCTAGAGTAGGTATTTACTTATACATGGCTGAATATAAAATTTACGCTAAACAATAGATTATCTATTTATTAAAGAGTTGGGCGATAGGATTAGGGGGAATGGGGGTGACTCCCGCTCCGGCTCGTTTCTGGCGCAGAGGTTAGCCATCGCCATTCAGCGTGGCAATGCTTCTACCATTATGGGAATCTTTACGCCGGGTACGATAAGGGGCGGGTTATTTCACGAACTGGTCACTTCATTTTTAGTATTTATAATGTTATATGTGTATGTCTTTTTTTTATTCTGCTTGATATTTTTAAAGCTTTCGAAGTGTTAGTTATTTCACGCAGAATAACCGAAAATTACTGAACCGTCATTAAAAAAATTAAAACTTTAAAAGATGCACCTGTTACCCTCAGTCCTTTGCTGACTGTACATACCAAAAACATGTACAGCAACATTACATTTGTCATCAATATACGGGAATTCCAAGATACACGAATCACAATTATTAAAATTAAAAGCTAAGATGTTATAGTAAATTAGAATTCATATTTCTTATAAACGATAGCCAGAACGTGAATATATAGATAATAAAAATGAATAGTTACCATAAGTTTTAAAATAAACGTTTTTTTATTACGCCATTTATTTTATAAACCATTTCAATGCAAAACACTTGTGCCAAGTTGAGTTATATATTTTTAAGTGTATGTCGCTATTTTATTAAGGTATGCTAATAAAGATATGAACTGTTGTCCTATCAAGATGATTTCCAGACACGGTGCTACACAAACCCTTTATACGCATTTACTCCTTTACTCAAAATACCAACTACGCATAACATCAACTTCGATTTAACCAAAATACACCAACTTTGATTTAGAAACAAACAAACATAAACAAAAGACGATCGAAATAAAAACAAAAGACAATCGAAAAAACTATAGCAACGGAAACAAAAGACCGTCGAAACGGAAAAAAGAGCCGATCGTAATGAAAAGTTAAGACTATCGAAAGCACCTATTAAGTCCCCTTGGTATTAGGTATATAAGGTCTGACAACCCAGTTGGCACAATGGTCACCATGCCGGACTGCCAAACACAGGGTTGCGGTTTCGATTCCCGCCTCAGACAAGTATTTATGCTTAGATATTTGTCTGTGGTCTGGTTGTTTCTATCTATACTTAATATTATAAAGCTGAAGAGTTTGTTTGTTTGTTTTTTTGAACGCGCTAA
Source organism: Idaea straminata (assembly GCA_951213275.1). Classification (NCBI taxonomy): domain Eukaryota; kingdom Metazoa; phylum Arthropoda; class Insecta; order Lepidoptera; family Geometridae; genus Idaea; species Idaea straminata. The sequence continues at coordinate 6,229,950 of OX577862.1, forward strand.
TCTCAGGAACTATTGGTTCGAATTGAAAAATTCGTTTTGTGTTGGATAGGCCATTTATCGAGGAAGGCTATAGGTTACTTTTTATCCCGATATTCCCACGGGATCGGGAGTTACGCGGGTAAAACCGCGGAGCGCTGCTAGTGTATTATAAGTATATATTTACAAAATAAAAGTATATAAATAGTATATCGGTTGACTAGCACCCATAACACAGGTCTAGTTACTTAGCTTTGGGCTAGATGACGATGTGTTGAATGTCCTGCAATATTTATTTATTGAAACCTTTTTTAATCCTAGGTTAGGCTATACGAGAACCTATTTATGGGGCAAAACGTGGGCTTTCTAATGAAACTGTAGGACTTTGTCAAAAGTAATTTTGACGGAAACAAAAAAAAGCAATTTTTGTTTTTCAAAAAAATTGGTGTTGGACGAGAGAGTGATATTATTATGGGTTTATGGGTCTTGATATGGGTTCCTTTTTTACCGTTTAAGATACGAAACCCTAAAAATATTTATATTACAGGTGCAAATTATGTAAAATATCCTGGGTTTAATTTGTAAAGAACATTATTTACAACTTCCCAATAGATTAATATTTTGAAAACAGTCCTAAATTTAACTTGACCAATTTGGTCAAATCAGCCAAAGGCTTTATATGAGGTCGGAAATGATGTTTTTTATATACGGACCGCTAGGCTTCTTATTTAAATCTTTAATTAGGCATATTTTGCTTGTATACTCTATCTAGCTTGTATTTGTACTTATACTAGCTTTTTTGCTCCCGCCAAAATTACGCTCTGTGTAGCCTTCATCAAAAAATCGGTATGGTAGTTTGAGAAAATTGCAAATATATTAACATACCTTGTACTTGTACTTGTATACAGGCTGTTTTCCGCCATTGGAATCTCTTTAATTGGGTCCTTTCTGCGTGAGGATGGAGTAGGCTTGCCCAGCACCTACTATGTTCTCAGCTTAGTCGACCATGTCCAGAGGAGAGAACTTGTCAATACTTCTGGAGCCAACTAAGCCGCGGGTTTCATCACGATGTTTTCCTTCACCGTAAGAGCAATGTCAATTTGCGCACATAAATATTAACATACCTACCTACTATTATCTTCTTCTATATACAAATGAATCCCTATTGTCCTTGGTCACGGCATCACGCGTAAACGACTGAACAAATTTCGCTAATTCATTTTTCATTGTTTGTTATTGTCAAGACTTCTCTTCGTGAAAGAAAAAAACGTGGGGCACTCGGGGAATGCCGCGGTAAAGCTTTGCCTCGTGCGAGCTTCGTACAGTCGTACCATATACACGTTAAGCGAACGCTCGGCCGAGCTACATGGTAGGCGGAGTGGGGGTGTTAGGTTTTATTTTCGTTACGGAATTTCTGTATTCGGTCGCCGCGCTCAAAGTCCGCGTAAAAGCTATGCAATAGCTTAAAAGTTAAGAAAGTCACGCAGACAATTACTACGCGGGTGAAACCTCGGGGCGTAGCTAGTAAATAATATAATCATTGAACATTGAACTTTGTAAGTGTGTATGAAAGAATTATTCTCTCATTTCTCGGAATTGTCCATAGTTTGTAGTGACGATATCTGTGCAGTCCTCACATACACGACTGATTAACAGTAATAGAACATGTAGGTGTATTGAGCGTTAAATTGTGAATTTAACCAACCTACATATATCAAGGCACAGCTCAAACCAATGGAGCGATCGGGCTTCTTCTTCTTCTTTTCGAGTCAGTGACGTTCGACCAGTCAAATTTTTACAGCCCAGTAGCTAGCCACTGCAACTTAAGCAGCGTTGGCCTCTACCAGGTCCTCCAAATTTCAGCGATCGGGCTGAAATTTGGTGTATAAATAGCTGGTACAACGCTAGGCATTCAAACCCTATGCGGATGACGTCGCAGGCAAAAGCTAGTTACCTATATACCTACTAGCTGCGCCCCGCGATTTCAACCGCGTAATTCCCGAACACAGCGCCATCTATTGGTTGTATTTGCAACCTAGATGTCAAACAATATTGAAGGATTTTATCGATGAATCAACGTACACCGCCATCTATGAGAATTTCATAAAACTAAACAGTAAATAAACACTTGCGAAACTATTAATTAATAAATTTTATTCGTTTACATTCACGACATAAGCGAATAATTGAGATGATAACTATCCTATCCAGTAAGTTAGACCAAAATACGGGTACATGTGAAATTTGATTGAAATCGGTTCAATAGTTTTGGAGATTATTGGCAACATACATCGTGACACAAGATTTTTATATATACAGATTGAAAAACTGTTAGATATTATTGATATTTAAATGAAGAAAGTAGGTGTACCTATGAAGGGTAATCTTTAAAAGTATAGCTTATAATGTTTACTCAGTTATAAATAAAAATATCTTTTTGGCTATTTATTTATTAACTACCTGCGTTCCTCGGTTTCACCCGCGTAAGTCCCAATCCCGTGGAAATATCAAAATGAAAAGTAGCCTATAGCCTTCCTCGATAAATGGACTATCCAACACAAAAATACTGTTTCAATTCGAACCAGTAGTTCTTGAGATTAGCGCTCTCAAACAAACAAACAGACAAAGTCTTCAGCTTTATAATAATAGTATAGAAATGTGATCGCCAAATATACATCTCCATCTATACATATAATATTATACTGAGAGATGGTTTGTATAATAGTAAATTAAACTTCTCGAAATTAATTCAGTAATAACCAATTTAATATAAAATATATAGTAAAGACAAAATGATTATGTATTGTGTGTGTTTGATTTACAAATTAAATAAGGTGTGGCAAAATAAATTAGCGATGATTTTGTATATTTTTGGCGCTATGAGAAGTTTATTAGTATTCACACTCCGTAATTTTATTTACCTACACCACTTAAAAAAGCTAAATGGGTAATTTATAATACTAAACACGTTTAAATAATACCTCTTATAGCTATAAATATAGTTCGTCTTTCGAGACTGGCATAATCACAAAAAAGTGGTTCGAGCCTCTTTAAAAATAAAGAAATATAAAGAATAATTTTCGTATTAAGGAATATTAAACAAGATTGTTATCATCTAGTCCGTTCACTTTATAATAATTAGTTCACTGATCAATTCAAAGAATCTAAAGGAGAACGATATTGAGTAACTTGGTCCTTGAATGGCGCCACAGGTCCGGTACATTCGAGGAACGAAACGTAGCCTAGGTCTTTAAACGTCCCACTACAACATCAAACAAGGTGCAACGCGTCAATCTCAAATGTCAAGCAAATTGTTTACCAGCGAATGCTGTGGATATTTGAATAAAATTGAGCTCAATGCTTGATGCGGAAGCTGTTCTCTTTTTACAGGGTTAGCGAGGCTCGCTCAGTTGCCACAAACGGTTCTGTTACTATGTTGTACAGGTACTAGCGATTGCGAGAAAAGCATGTCTGGCCATCTGTTTTATGTGTGTTTGATTAAGGAAAGAGAACATCAAGCCTGATATGATATTTCGCTATGGAATTTGAATCATAAACCTTCAATATCATGTTATAATATAATGTTTGACTTAACAGCTCAGTCAATGGGCTTAGTTAGAATCAAACATCTTCAGCTTAAATCAATTTTTGGAATTCTATTCGTGAACAACTAAGTGGTATATGGAATACACCTAGGTGAATCATCCCAGGTGAATTTAGTTGCCGTCACTTCAAGTTTAAAGTTTAAAATTAACACTTTGTTTAAACGTGTAATGAACGCATTAGCTGGACAAATCGAATATTCAAATGTTTCAGATCTACTGGCGTCTAACAGCGATATATTCAGAGATAACAACACTAAATCATTTTCGCAACTGCTGTTCGATGTAGCAAGGGAGCAGGTGATCGTGGGCGCAAGGTGAGTTAAAGTTTCCTTCACTGTAATCTCTAGTTAAACATTGGTTTTGGACTAATTGATGACTTTACTTGCCATAATTGATAAGTAAAAATAGGCGGCTAAATGGTACTGCTAATTATGGTATAGCCAATACTTGCTTTAAGTTGTATGAAAGTAAAAAAGAAACACACAGATTAATTTGGTGACTTAGATGTTTTTAAGTTTTGATTTAACCTACTTTTTATTACGGTAGTGCACAGGCATAAGACGTGATATTAAGTAGATACCAAAGTATGGTTATTTATTGATAAGAAAATATAACAAATAAGGTGCGTTTCAATCGATTATGTTATCAGGTTTAACTTTATGATTGGTTTTAGTACTAGAACATGTTTATTTTTAGTCTTATCGAAAATAATTATTTTACATTTTATCCGGGAAAAGTTGTATGCCTATATGCCAAAATGCAAAATTTTAAACTCGCAACATTTGGGTATCCATTGTTATTATTTTCCCGGGTGTTAATCGCGTATTTTGATATTTAAATGGTCGAAACGTCGAAGTACAACAGAAAAAAAACATCAAAATCCGTTGATAAACAAAGAAGATATGCGCGAACATCCATAAAAAAATACATATAACCGAATTGAGAACCTCCTCTTCTTTTGAAGTCGTTTAAAAATAAATTAAAAAAAACTCGATTAAAGATAAAAGAGGAGTTTTGGCGGGAACGAGTTAACAACATGTCGTGCTGCAGTTTTATTTTCATGAAACTTAGATGTAACCCGAGTTGAATTGTATAATTCTGGTGGAATGTTATTCAATTTAGTTCTGTGAAAGTGCACAAGTGTAGTGAAAGTAAAAATCAGTGTCAAACATGCAGTTTTCACGTTGCCTCCAAATCTCCTATTAAGGTTATGGTAAACTTGCCACCGCTTTACTATAACCCCTGACTTGACGGACTATGACGACTTTGACTGTATTGAAACACTTTAGGCCCGATTTATGAAAAATCGGGTCATAATTTGATGCAAAATATAACTTGACACTGGCTAAATGCACACGTGCGAAGCCATAATAAAAGAAAAAAAAAAAGATATAAGAAAATGAAATGTTTTTAAAGGGAATATGATTAACGAAGGTTGAATATTAAAAAAATAGTGACAGGAATAACAAGCATTTATTCATGCTAGTTATAATGATGCCTTACCTTCAATATACGTAAACTAGCTGCGCCCCGCGGTTTCACCTGCGTAAGTCCCGATCCCGTGGGAATATCGAAAAAAATATCCTATGTCCGTCTTATGATTGTAAGCTACCTCCCCACCAATTTTCAGCCAAATCGGTTTAGCCGTTCCCGAGTTATAAATGGTGTAACTAACACGACTTTCTTTTATATATATAGATTGCGCAGGCGCATGATTAAAACTGTTTCTGCAATAAGAGCAAATAGGACAGAGTAAAATTATTATGTTTCATAAAGTATGTAGGTATGTAGGTAACTTATGTATATGACATTTCGTGTAGATAATTATCTACTATTTTATCGATTTTATGTGCTTAACATGTTAATAATAATTATATTTGTACATACTTAAAATAGATGTAAATTATTTTATATAAGCATAGGTAAAGTTGGTAATAGATTAGACCAACTTTACCTATTCTGAAATTTTTAGGCAACCCCATTTGCAATATATTTATTTGCTTATTTAATTTGATATAAAATACTTTTCATCCAAATCGATGAAGGTCGTCCTTAAAGGGATCTCCGACTATAGCTAAGGCTCGTTGAGAGAACATTACCAAACTAATATTAAAATTTGTGTATGTACTTAAAGATTTTGTACTTGTAAGCAAATATTTGTTGTGGTCTGGGTGTTTCTGTAATTGTAAAAGAAAACATTAATGGTAACCATAGCAACGTATTATTGTTGCTATGGTTACCTTGTCAATAACTCACATTCCCGGAACGTGATTGATGTTGTTATGGTTACATCCTACTAATATTATAAAAGAGAAAGTTTGTGTGTGTGTATGTTTGTTACTTTTTCACGCTAAAACTACTGAACCGATTGCAATGAAATTCCGTATGTAGATAGCTGAAGGCCTGGATTAACATATAGACTACTTTTTATCCTGACATTTCCACGGGATCGACACTTACGCGGGTGTAATTGCGGGGCGTAGCTAGTTGTCAATAACGTGAGCAATGACGTCACACTTTTTTGGTGCTGGTGTTTATCAATTGCTTGCGTTCTCGCATCTTTTGTGCCGGGAGTGTCGCGGGGCGGTTTATTTGAATAGTTATTTATTTATTTTATTATTATTATTTTATTTTTTTTTAAATTTTTGTTATCTATTACTTTTACTTAATAATTATTGTATATGTTTTTATTGATTTAATATTTATATATCCCTAATAAACTTTATCTTTATGTATTATATGTAATAATTAGTACTTAAATTGTGTCATAATAAGTAATTGATGTTTGTTTGTGGAGGAAAATTTATAAGACAAACGTATATATTCCGATGTTTTCGTTGTCTGGTCCCCATAAGCCTGGTTTCTTAATTTGGGGCTAGATGGCGTTGTGTGCACCGTATACGCCATGTCCGGGTCGTCGTCTAACATCCGCTTCGTTTGACTTGCGCCTTACTGTTCTTACTTTAGAACCCCATAAATCATTTAAGGGAACATGATTAAATGTCATACACCATTTTAATGCTGCGATAAGAACGTTCTGAGTACGTCCAGTAGCGTAGCGATGGGGGGGGGGGGGCGGAGGGCGGACCGCCCCGGGCGCCACCACTAAGAGGGCGGCAAAATTGGAAACAAAGATTATGCTGTCACTGGCGGTCAGGATTTCATTCAAAGAATTAGCTCTTATCCACATCCCCATATTGAATGTCCCAACGCCCAATACAGTTGTTGGAAAACATGCTTACATGTTTTTGAAACGCCAAAAAATGTCAAAAGAGCGGCAAATTGCCAACATTAATATTTTTATGACGTCAAAACAACTGCAAATTGCCAACATTATTAATTTTATGACGTCAAACGACGGCAGATTGCCAACATTATTATTTTTTTGACGTCAAAGGGGAGGCAAGTTGTCAACATTATTATTTTTATGACGTCAAACGACGGCAGATTGCCAACATTATTATTTTTTTGACGTCAAAGGGGAGGCAAGTTGTCAACATTATTATTTTTATGACGTCAAACGACGGCAGATTGCCAACATTATTATTTTTATGACGCCAAAGGGGAGGCAATTTGTCAACATTATTCTTTTTATGACATCAAAAATCCGCCCCTGGCGACAGTGACCACGCTACGCCACTGAGTACGTCCTAATGACTTGTTTAAACAGCTTGAGTCATTCACCTGGTTGTCAACTTATGATATAAGATAGCGTTTATCAGTCCGCCTCGACTGGTTTTCTGTCCCCTGTCCCGCTTAATGTACTTGTACTTTAATAATGTTGTTTTAATTAACAAGGGTTTTTTTTAAACGTGGAATGTCAAAAACGATAAAGGAACGCTGATAGCTGCAGTTATGCGGGTTTTCTGACCACCTGTTGTTGGGAATGATGAAGTTCTCATGGTTTTAATGATTTATCTCTGTTTGCGAATGTAGGACGTTGTACTTACAGTGGATATAAATGTTATTTTAATTGTGTTTTGATGATGTTTTTTATGTGATATATAAAGTAATGAAACAAGCAGATGGTGTTCTCTGGCCAAATTAATAGTAAAATGACTCGGGACATACCTGTGATATCGCATTGAGCCTGTTACTTCTTAGGTTATTTGAAATTCCTTTAAACTGCACTTATATGAAAACCTCCTCCTTTTTTAAGTCGGTTTAAAAAAAAGATAAAAAAAGAACAATCGCTGCACATACAATTTTATCCAAAAACACCCCTATAAAAAATTTAAAAATAATAGAAAAATAATAATATTTTAATTTGGGGAAATGACCTACCCCAAGATTGGCGAATTTTCAAACAATGACAACACCATTATTTACAGAGTTCAAAAATAGGACATATTGGTAATTTCTTAAATTTCCAGTAAATTAGGGTATTAATTATTTTGTTTAAAAATTCGTAAGATACAATTGCAAATACCTCTATTTTTTATACGATTAGACCAAAAAATCACGTTGTCCCATATAAACTTTGCCCCCCTTTTTCACCCCCTAAGGGATAGAATTTCGGAAAATCCTTTCTTATCGGATGCCTACGTCATACAAAGAACACACCCTCCAAGTTTCAGGTCTCTACGATCGGCGGTTGAGGCTGTGCGTTGAACTGTCAGTCAGACAGTCAGGACAAAGCATTTTATATGTATAGAAAACTGCAAAGTATGGACCTAAAACTAGTTCACTTCTCAATACTTAGGTACGGTCGGCTGCATAATTGTAGCCCCCGGTAGAGTTCGAAAATTACTATTATTTAAATGTTTTCATTCTAATAATTTTTGTTTGATAAATTAATGATTTAGAGGACTTTAAACTTCAACTAAAGCAGGTGACTAGAATCTTGCTTGTGTTGAAAACATTATTATAGCAGCCGTTTTGGAGCTCTACGGTGGGTCTACAATTATACAGCCGACCGTACATTCTAAGTTCAATATCGGAAATTGTTTCACGATCCGGGAAGTAGATTAACATCCTTCTATAACATAAACCATAGTACTTAGATCTAATACAGTTAAGAGCAAACATACATTAACATTTGATCTTCTATAGACATGTTGGACATTTGTAGACATATTTAAGCTCGTTAGTATACTTGCTCTAAGGAAACAAGCTTGACCTAGAGTTCAGAGTTTCCGGATTTAATACAAACGTCGGTTTCTCTGCACAACCAATAGACTATTGTTTGAACATAGACCGATGCATGGACAGTCTGTATTGCACTTTCATACAATTGGAAAACTGTCTGAGAAAACTTTACGATAGATATTATGATATGGTTCCAATATCTTTTCTCTAAATGGAAATAGAATACAAGTTATTTGAAATAAAGTTTAAGAATGCGAGAATTAATTCTGCTATATACAGTTAAACCAAAGAAATTCATCTCTGGTATCAACCCAAGCTTAGTTACAATATGCAGTTACCTACGTGTCTATACAAATAAAAGAGAAAAAGAGTCATCAATTAATCTTTGAAACTATTATGATACACTAGTAGAGTTGCCAAGAATGTGCACATTATATAATGAGATATGCGAAGAGTTGGATATTTTCCATTACAGCTTGTTTAAATACAAAAGAAAAACAAAAGCTTTACTAGCTAATTGTCAAAACTAAATGTTGTAATCAAAAGCCGTGCGTAGTTATAATAGATGTACAAATTGAAAACGATTCTTTGTAACTCATGTGTATTTGTAGTATTTAATTTGTACCTATATTGTTACTTTAAAAATATAAAATAAAATATAAAATACACTAGCATACTATAAAAATATACAGATGCAACGGGCATCTGCAACAACTAAATGGTCTCGTTTAAAAAAAACCTTCGTTGAGTTCCAATTTTTTAAATAAGTTTACAGATTTTTCCAAGACGATGTGTTTAAACGAAGACTTTGTTTAAAGCTGGACATCCTGTGGCTTATATGATTTAGTATCAGTTTAGGGTAATGCATTAGTCCTATATCACGGGGCTATGGAGCTCCGGACCATTGGAAAACATGCATGGAGCGGAAGCCAACACGTAGAGGCCCTTTATAATAACAAGTTTAATAGCAAGTTATGATGTAGACATCAAACCGGCGGTTATCCCTGTCTGCACTATAAAATGCAGCCAAGGATAGCGTCCGGTTTAGGTAGAACTACTAATAAACTACAGAAGAAAACTACTTGAGCTATTGTGATGGTAGTGGACTGGACAATGGGAAACTATGGATACCATGCATTAGTTATTATTAGTTCGACCGTATATACGCCGGTACTGAGTATACAGGGTGATTTTTTTATGTGGGCCTTCAGGGCTATATCTTGAAATATAAAAATGCTGAAAGAAATTGAATGAATGAATGTCATTTATTTGTTCGAAATATGGTACAAAGACGTCACATAAAAATATGGTTCAACATATTTCACCAGCACTTAGCTTAGCATGCAAATATTAAAAGTTAAAAATATCTAATATGTATCTAATATGATGTCAATATAATTAATCTAATGTCAATAATAAAACATAATTTAAAAATAATTGAAAGTTAAATGAAACAAAAATAATTAATGAATAAGTCAAGAATGGAATACAAAATCATGGCAAATTGAGTGCCCGATTTGGACAAAAATTTAAACTTTTTTTTGAAAAAGTCAAGTTCCTGTAATTAATATCTATCAGCAACACTATCGATTGGTATAAAAATATAGAATCATATTTTTTTCCAAAATCAACAGGTTCGATTCCTGGCTAGGGTAGTGACTTTTTCAAAAATCGAATGATGCAGTTTTAGTGTTTGTCAAAATCGGGCATGAAACTACTTTCAGCATTTTTCGCTATCTCTTATAGACCTGAAGCCCCATGTAAAAAATTCACCCTGTATGCTCGAGTCGTTGTCGGCTCGATCAAAAACTAGAAACCACGATGTGTTTACTATATTATGTCAATACAATGTCTATTACCGTGAACATTTGGATGGCTATTACAACTGTTTAGACAAGTAATTCTCGAGTTAGGCATATTGTGAAGAAGCGTTATCTTTGTTACTTGCGTAGGAGGCATTAAGTGCAGTTACGATTGTAATTTAAGAGGATTACATACCGATTACATTTTAACCGACTTCAAAAAAGAAGATTCCCATTTCGACTATATGTGTGTTTTAAAATGGCTGTTCGGGCATAACTTCTCGGTTTCTGATTTTTTTGTAATGGGGCATAGGTGTTTTCATCCTTTCAATTGTTATGCTTTAACTACAATATGTTTTTGATCTAATAATAGCTTCAATAGTTTGTATTTAAGGCTAGTTTTTAAACTTTAACTTTGACTTATAACTTTTGAAATAGGTTTTAAAAAAAAATTAAACGAAGATAAGAGTTATCTTCATTTAATTTTAATTTGCAGTTGGGTAAAAAAGAAAGGCATGCTTATAATAGGTAAACAAATTACACAAATAAAAAGAAACTCCTAAATCGAACAATATTAATTATAAAAAATAAAATTAGAGCAGAAATAACTTTTTCTTTGCTATTTAAGTAAGTAACCCTCTTAATTCAAAACTATTTGTTTTATTAAAGATTATCTGAAGAGTTATTTTGATTAATTTACCCTACGTTTAAAAAAGCTAACAATGTTGTATATAACTTAAAATCAAGATTCCATACCTATAACGGATATACTTCAGGCTTAATTAAGAAAAAAAAGATGTCTCCGTATTAAGTTACATACCTACATTAAATCCAAGGTACAAATATATTTACAAGACCTTCGATAAGTAAGATTTCGATGGAAAACTTACATAATATTACCAAAAGCGATACCATCAAACCATTTTAGGAAGCGGTCTCAATAAAAATCATGTAACTCATATTCCTTACTCCCTTTTATGATTGGAAACCAATAAATCATGATGTAAATTAATACCCGTGCAAATGGACACGAATATTATTCAATAGCGTAGGTAGTAAGCGAAGGAATTCGATATTTGACGTTGTGTTGCTGCAGGTATATTGAATTTCGCACGAACACTGCAATTCGTATCTATTTGCAGTCATCTAGGCATTTTACTTCACGACCGGTTCTAAATGTAAAGTTTGCTTGTGATAATGTTTGGTTAGCAAGAGATGAAGACATAGGTATTTAGCTATTACTTGTAGGTATATACGAGTATGCCAATACAGCTTAATTATATCTATCTGATTTGCAATTAGTATGTTTTTGTAAACATAGGCAGTGTTTGACTTGACCGTTATCACACCGAACAACAAATGACGACATCTTTTACATGTAGACCTACGTAATTACTCGCTATTATATAATCTAACTCTTTCTTTTTCAGAGATGCCTTATACCGGTTATCACTTCGCGATCTCAAGCCACTGGAAACAGCGACATGGTTTGCTTCTCCCGAGAAGATCAAGCTATGCCAAGACAAGGGTCAAACTGAAGATGACTGCCACAACTACATCAAAGTTCTATTGGCTTATGGGCATAAGCTGTTTGCTTGTGGCACGGATGCGTTTAGTCCTACTTGTAGTTGGAGAGAAGTAAGTAAACAGTACCTACATTTAATTTTTAGAATATAAATATCTCAAGACTCAAATGGCAAGCTTAATACACATCATCTTCCTGTCCTTATCGCAATTTATTTGGGGTGGCGCAGTATGTCTTCTTCTTCCATTCACTCCTATCGTTATCTCATCGTTAACATTAATCTCTCTCGTGTCTTGTCTCACGCAGTTCATCCATCTTTTCTTAGGTCGTCCTCTTCCTATCCATCCCTCTACATTCATAAACATCACTCTTCTAGTTACATGCGTCTCTTCCCTTCTCATCACATGTGCATACCAACTCAAACGGTTCCCTTTTACTTTTTCAGTAACTGGTGCTACTTTCAGGCTTCTTCTGAAATACTCATTTCTTATTTTATCCATCCTCGTTACTCCACACATCCATCTCAACATTCTCATCTCCGCTGCATGCAATCTTGTCTCATCCTTCTTCTGCACGGCCCAGCATCCCAATCCATACATGACGACAGGTCTTATCACGTTTTTATAGATTTTACCCTTCAGTTTAAGGGGCATCCGTGGATCACAGGTAGTTGCTGTGATGTGTCGCCATTTTAAACGGAAAGCTTTATACTACGCAGGGTTAAATTAGTGGATGCTTGATGGCAAAAAATGCCTTTCTTGCAACAAGGAAGGTTAATAGTTCTTCTGATCCAACGGCTTGCGCTGAACTTTTTGCTTTTGATATAATTTCACACGTCTCCCAAAGAGAAAGTAAGATAATATCAATATTTATTTATATTATTTTTCTTTTTCTCCAGATTGAATCGTTGAACTTCGAGTCAGGACGTATGAGCGGAGTGGCGCACTGTCCATACAACCCACACTCAAATGTGACCGCTCTACTGTCAGGGACTGGCGAGTACTACGCTGGAACTACAACTGACTTCAGTAGCTCAGACTTTGCTATTGCCAGGTATACAATGAGTTTTTGTTCTTCTTATCCTAATTTATTTGAGTTGTACGTTGGTGTGTGTTTGCTGTAGTTGATACTCAATTTCACAAAAAACTACGATCAATTTGGTAGCTAAATCCATGCATAGGCTACTCTTACCCGACTTTTTAATTAAGTCTGGTTTTGCGAAGGGGGTAAATGGGATAATGTAAATTTTCCATGTTTTTATTTTATTTTCCATGGATAGGAGTCGCGGCGCATCCGTCCGAGAGACTGCAATGTTGCGGACAACGCAATACGATTTCAATTGGCTGAACGAGCCGCAGTTTGTGGGGAGCTTTGAGGATGAATACTTTGTCTACTTCGTTTATAGAGAAATCGCTGTTGAACATATAAACTGTGGCAATGTAAGCAATTTGATTTACTTAATCTTTTTCATTTTATTGTGATATATTTTGCTGCCAAGCAGAAATTCCTTAACCAAATTAATGTTTCTAAGAAATGTTCGTTTAGCTAACTGTATTGGCAAGAATTTGACGCGAATCGCATTTTTTTTAAAAGTTCCTTTGTATCATTATATATAATTTATTTCTACAGATGGTCTACTCCCGAATCGCACGCGTCTGCAAGAACGATTCGGGCGGAGTTCTGGTAATGAAGAACAACTGGAGTACGTTCCTGAAAACCAGGCTCAAATGTTCCGTCCATGGTGATGTACCGTTTTATTACGATGAGGTTCAGAGCATGGAGTATTTGCCTCAGGAAAAGATACTAGTTGCAACGTTTACGACTCCTGTGTAAGTATAATATAAACTCTTGTATCTTTAGCGTTTATTTTAGAAAATTGACAACTATCTCATTATCAAAAATGATGATTCCTATCAAAACGTGACGATGTGTTACTCTTTTTTGTTAAATTTACGTCCAAATTAATCGCTCGTACACATTTATTTTAATTACTTGTGAACAATTTAAACCTATTCTGATGCATTTCAAAGTTGGTGTTATGCGTAGTTGGTATTTTGCTTAAATCAAAGCTGGTGTTATGGTTAGTGCTTAATTGATATTTTGCGTAAGTGGTATTTTCCGAGTTGGTGTCGACTGACCTCGACACCAGGCGTGAAGAGTTGAAAGCTCGACCACCAGCGGCTATCAGTTACAATTTTAATAACGGTGTTCTGACATGTCCACATTGTGCCCGTAGTTTTGTTAACAAAATTTGATATGTGAGCCATGTTAGAGCATACGTGCGACGTCAGTAGTGGGGAGTCGAAGTGGTCACCGTGGCCGTAATCGGTCAGGAGGATTATTATTCATTTTCCGAGTTAGATTTGGTTTTATGCGTCGAAAATATATTTTCGACCTTTCATTAATCAAATATTATATTTATTTCCAACAGTAACAGCATAACAGGGAGTGCAGTTTGCATCTACAACATGTCAGATATTAACGCCGCATTTGAAGGTCCTTTCAAAGTTCAAGACTCGCCTACTTCTACTTGGGAGTCAAGGTCTCCGTCTGCCCAAGTTAGGCATAAGTTTCGATGTGGGACTGACACTAGGTAAAATTTATTTTTATTCTATCTTGAAGAAATAAAGAGTGATGCTCTAGGTCATAATAGTCCCTTTTTACAACTCACTTTAAGCAATTTAGCTATAGAGGCAATTTCATAAATATTACTGTCGTGACTTTTTAGATGTTTTGAATAAGTTAAGAAGGATTAGAACTCTATCTAAAAATAAAGGCCTTTTTTATGTAGCGCCAACCACTTAAATCTATGCTGCTGTAGTGCTTGGGATATGTATTAGATGGAGTAGGCTTACAATATACCGCCCTCTCAGCTTAATCGACCGTGTCCAGAGAAAAGAACCACGGCTTAGTTGGCTCCAGACGTATTGACATCTGGAGCCAACTAAGCCTTGGGTTTCATCATGATGTTTTCTTTCACAGTAACATTAACATTGACTCTAAATCGTTACATAATCTATTACAGAAGGCACGAAACGCTCTCATACAACCGCTACCAGCTAATGCACGAAGCAGTCCAACCCATTTCTGGTGCTCCAATCTACCGGATTACCTCCGAACGTTTTTCTCACATAACAGTCGACATCACAAGCGCTAAGAATGTTGATAAGCAGTTTGTTCTGTTCGTGGCCACTGAGGGTGGTAGTGTTTTAAAGTTGGCGGTACTGCCAAGGTTGGATGGAGCTTGTTTGGTCGAGAAGTGGAAGTTGACTGATGGAGAAGGTGGATTCGATGTGCTGAATATGCAGTTTGTGAAGGAGACTGTAAGTACATGTCTTAATATAGACGTAGTAATTTTTTTGAGTTTTATCGTTTGTAGTTATTTATGTTATGGATATGCTCAAATAATGACCTTGATGCTCATTCCTTAGAGCAGATTTCGGAGGTTTTATTACTAAACTCCGCTAATCTTGCGTTTTAGTTTGTAAACCTTGGAATATAACACATGGAATACCTTTGGCTTTCCACTAATCTATCGGCGTCTGTATAATCCGAATTTTATACTAAATATACATAAATCAAACTAAAAATAATTCCTTGAATTCTTTGGTTAACGTGAAACAGATAAAAATCGATTATAATATTTGGGTGGAGATTACCGCATAAAAGCATAGTAACGATATCTTCTGATGTTCCCTAGATGTCAGTTTACATCGGCAGCAGCAGCGGTGTGCTTCGTATCGGTAGTGAGCGTTGCGCGCGGTACGCATCCCTCGCGGCCTGCGCCGGCGCAGGTGACCCACATTGCGGCTGGGACGAGGCGAGGGAACTGTGCGTTCGCGCTGCCACCAGACTTAGAGATGGCAATTTTAAACAGGATACTACTAGATGCCCGGCCACTAATATGCCAGGTTAGATTAAAATTTTTTTTTTTTCCTATTTTCTGTGATTATTTTAATTTGAAAAATAATTAGGGATCGAGCAGATGTCTAACAAATATAAAAACCTAACATATAAAAACTTTGGGTCACATTACTGCAGATACGCTTCTGAGAGTTGAAGATATATGTATATC
Source organism: Idaea straminata (assembly GCA_951213275.1). Taxonomy (NCBI): domain Eukaryota; kingdom Metazoa; phylum Arthropoda; class Insecta; order Lepidoptera; family Geometridae; genus Idaea; species Idaea straminata. The sequence goes on from OX577862.1 coordinate 6,246,021, forward strand.
TAATTCTTTGCCCTATTATGTTCTGAAGATGTGTCTCTTCGGATAGCATTAAACTTTTTATATAATTTAAAATTTTCATATTTCAGTGAACGGTGGCTGGTCCGCGTGGTCTGAATGGGAACCGTGCATGCAAGATGGAACTTCTCACTCGGATTACGGCGACAAGCCAGACATGTGTATGTGTAGGAAGAGAACTTGTGATAATCCTAGACCGGCTAATGGGGGACAAAAGTGCACAGGTAAAAACTGAACAATATATACTTAGTGGTGGTTACCGTCCAACTAAATATAAATAGGTTTTTGTCGATGGCTATAATGTACATTATATATTTTATTATCCTTCATCATCTTTGATTTATAGCAAAAATCATGATCACAACGTGTTTAATCTTTTACAGGTGTTAGCATATCAGTATCGAACTGCACAGTTCACGGCGGCTGGTCAAGCTGGTCCGGTTGGTCTGAATGTTCGGCATCTTGCGGGATCGCGCTCAAGTCTCGAAGACGATCGTGTACGTCACCTGAACCGAAGTACGGGGGGCGAGTGTGTGTAGGTTTGGATGTCGATGACGTCTACTGCGCTAATCTACCACCTTGTCCAGGTAAGATAGATTACCTTTCGTTCGTTAAGTTTAACTGATCAGGTGGCTAAAAATGGACATTGGACGTTCCTAAGTTCTCGCATCAAACGAAATACAAGTCAAGATAAGACCGTAACATGTCAGTTACTCTTTTTTTAAATTGAAGAATAGGCAGGTTGATTTCGTATCGGTCATCAAGAATATTGCTCCTATGCTCCTTCCAATATTTTTTGCTAGCGTTACATGCAGTCTTTCCGTTAGTGAAAGAAGCTAAGTTTCTCAATGGTTTTCTATTCTATTTCAGATCCTGCCTTAGCACCAGTTGACGGCGGCTGGTCAGCATGGTCCAATTGGACCCCGTGCCAGTCTGCTGGTGGCGCGGGCTGCGGTGCGGCGGGAGGATGGCGCGAGAGACGACGCGTTTGCACTAATCCTGTGCCCGCGCATGGAGGATCTGACTGCGATGGACCCAAGGTCGAGAGACAAGTGTGCGATATGAAGCCCTGTGAAGTTAGAAAGGCTACAGCTTGGACACCTTGGGTGCAAATACCTGGTAATCATTAACTTTCCAACTACCTGCTGCAATCGTAGTGGCATAAAACCTCCAACTACTTGATCTATAGTTTTTGAAAATGCAGTGAACCAATTTATTACCATAAAATATTGTTTTAGGAAACACGTCAGATGGAAGTTATACTGAAAAGAGATTCAAGTTCTTATGCAAAGCGCCATCTCCAGAACAGTTGAAGGTTGGTACAGCTGCTTGAACCAGTTGTTGTTGCTTGAACATGTTTAGACAATAGCGTAGATTTTGAGACTAGCAAGAGTCAGTAATCCTTGTATTTTGACCACATTTAATGAACGTTTTTCTCGTTGCAGTTATCAATAGCTCGTGAAGAAGAACGATACTGTACAGCTGAAGGTTCGTGCAGCAGTTCACCTCCAGCTCTAGAGGCAGGATGGAGTGAGTGGGGTCCTTGGGAGAGCTGTTCGGCGCAGTGTGGAGGCGGACAACAGAAACGGACGAGGCACTGTCGACGGTCACCCTGCGTGGGCGCTGCAGATATGCTTAGAGCTTGTAATACTCATGCTTGTCAGGGTAAGTAAAAAAACAGTGCCTACTTTACAATTTTTTTTTTATTAATTATTAATACCGGCCGTCTGCTGGAATTTCAAACTTCAACAGCATCTTATTGTGCGTTTTCTACCGACCAGGAGAATAAAATATTTTTAACACCCTATATTTGTTTATGTTTACGTAACTATATAAATACTGAACAGATTTGGAAAAATGATGTGGTGTTGAACGTTTAGTGACGGTGAATGTTAAAGGCTATATTTTATGTACGAAATATCTCCCTACAACCACTATAATGTGGCAGTTCAGCTTTCTAATGGAAGATGATCCTAGCATGATAATGAGCTAATTAGTTCCTTCTATTCGTAGGTGAATGGTCATGCTGGAGCGAATGGAGCGATTGTTCCGGTAGCTGCAGCTCATCTAGCACAGCAACAACACGGGCAGGACATCGCGTGCGCACGCGCAAGTGTCTCTCGCCGGAAGGGTGCGCGGACGCTACTGCCGCTCTAGAACGGAGAGCTTGCCTTACTAACTGTGCAGGTAAGGAAAATATTTGGTAGGTGCTTACTTTTTGATTAACAGGCACACATTTTTCTAAATTCTTAAGGAATTGAATACAATTCTGCACCAGGTTAACCCACAGAGCGTAGCATAAAGTATAAAAAAACATATAATTGGTATGCCACTTTTGCTTTTAACATAATATCTCCTGTTTAACAATAAGCTGGTTTTAAGGGATTTATTACAAGTAATAGGTCAGTAATCACACCTGCCTGATGGTAAGTGACGATGCGGTCTAAGATGTAGCACGCTTACCTAGAAGATACCTGTTCACTCGTGCCTTGAAGACCCTCAAAAAGTACAAGATGGATGCAATTGAATACATTCCTCTATAATATGGTATTATATTCTAAGGGAATGTTTTAATTCCACAGACTCAGAGGCAGGTTGGGGCGATTGGGGCGAATGGGGTCCATGTGAGAACGGAGAACGCGTGCGCGCGCGCAGCTGTACGTCCGGCGCGTGTCTTGGAGCACAACTACAGGCCACTAGGTGTCCTACCGATGACAATGACAATAATATGGACAATGGTGAGCAATTCACTTTAAGCCTGTCACTTTTGTGTTTAGCTGGAGTTTACAGGCCTCCAACTCGACCAAACGGGTGCTATTAAACATAGCAGTTCGTTTTTCAAAGCACGGGGGAGCATTTTTTTAGTGCACACCATTTTCATTCAGATTTTTTGGGAATTAATATTCGTGAGGTACCAAAGAATTTTGATTCCCAAATAATCTGAGTCTGACAGGGCAAATTCGAACAGAATAGAAACTCCAGACACCTCTCACAAGACCCACACAGCTGTGAATAAAGATGATTTTAAGCCATTCTAAGCAAATTAAAGTCTACAATAGCTACTTAGGTGGATAGCTAACTTCATAAATATTTTGTTACAGAACTATACGCGATGCCAGCATACAGTCAGAATGTAGAGATGGCATCTTTCGTCACAATGAACGACCACAACTCGCTCAGTCTCGGCGCTATTATTGGATGTGTAGTTGGTGCTTTTGTTATGGGTAAGCATTTTGGATGTCATGTCATACATTGGGTGTCTTCTTCTTCTTGTAGTTCAAACTTCACCAATAAATGACCAATAGATTACGAAATATTGATAATTTCGCATTCATTTCAATGGAGGAAACCGCTTTTAGTGATAAGGCCGCCTATTTGTGCAATTTATACTTTTAGCTATCACTTTACTTTGTGTATATCATGTTCTAAATTCCTTTCTGGGGTGCTGTGTCAATAAATTAAAGGTGAAAAATTACTATGAAGAAAGACATCTTAAGTTAACAACTTTAAATCAACAAACTTTAGGGTTTCTACTAATTCATTGAAGTAGTTCTGGAAATTTGATCTAATTCAACAGGTAAATTATACCTTAACACTTTAACTTAGTGACGGTGGTCAAGCACATTTGTCCCCCCTACTGTACAAATAAAATGTAAGCTTTTTATATAAATATGGTTATGCAATTTTTTACCCTGACATTAGGTTATGTAGGTAAAATCGGCTTCTACTCGTTTTACGGTACGATTTTAAATTTAATATTTTGTATCTCTTAGGCTGCCTAATATGCTTGGCGAGTATAATCTACTGCCAACGACGCGGTTCAAGGATGCCTTGGAAGAGGAACCATAGAGTACCATCCAGTCCTCACTACATCACTGCCAAGCAGAACAGTTACGTCACAGTACCACTCAAGGAAGTTGTAAGTGTTTTTATAATACACGGCTAATGACATATATAAGGAAATCAGTATTTTTGGATGTTTTTAGAAATACATTGCTTAGTTATAAGATTCAAATTATCAAATCACCAAAGAGCGGTGTTGGCTCAGTGGTAGATAGACTTTCATTTAGAAGGTCGTGGGTTCGAATCCCGGCCGGTCGTGAACCAATGTATTTTTCTTAAGAAAAAATTATGTGCGCTAATTGACATTGCTCTTACGGTAAAGGAAAACATCGCGATGAAACCCGCGGCTCAGTAGGCCCCAGGCGTATTGACAAGTTCTCTCCTCTGGAAATGGTCGACTAGGCTGAGAGGGTAGTAGGTGCTGAGTAAGCCTACTCCATCCTCACGCAAAAAGGGTCTAATTGCGGAAAACAGCCTGTTCAAGTACAAGTACATCAAATCACCAAACTTCAAACCTACGATTTTATCAAAAACTAACTGCGCCCCGCGGTTTCCCGCGTAAGTCCCGATCCCGTGGGAATATCGGGATAAAAAGTAGCCTATATGTTAATCCAGGCCTCTAGCTATCTACATACCGAATTTCATTGCAATTGGTTCAGTAGTTTTAGCGTGAAGGAGTAACAAACACACACACACATACACACACACGAACTTTCACATTTATAATATTAGTAGGATAGGATACTCTTCAAAGATCTTATACTTACAATCATCAACAAATATATTTGGAAAAAGATTATTACAGGATTTTATGTTGATAAAAAACTATATGGCCCATAACTCATTAATAGGTACCAACTCTTAACATCTTACACACGTGATAACTTTTAAACGAAATATCCGATTGAGATGAAACAAAAAGTATTTTACTTCTACATAAATACTCTTGATAACATAATGCTTAATTTTGATAAATATTTAATATTACGATACATATTTAAGGTAGTTTTTTTCTTCAGACGATTTAATAATTATTTTGAACACAAAATCGGTTATTGTGATTAAACCATGATAGCTAGATATATGTTCTTGCAGATTTTTTTGTAGGTCTTAATGGGATCTACAAACCCGTAGTACATCATTTTGTTCTATTGTCAATAGTTTTTGCAGCGCACGCAAAAATAGGTTTTCGATTTTACACCTTGTGTTACAAAATAGCAATTTTATTACGGATCCCTAATTCCTCGATAAATGGACTATCCAACACTGAAAGAATCATTCAAATCGGACCAGTAGTTCCAGAGATTAGCGCATTGAAACAAACAAACTCTTCAGCTTTATAATATTAGTATAGATAAAATAGAGAGACTGCCTAATATTGAAGTCAGTATCAAAAAATCTAGAGAAAATAAAATCACAAATTCAAACCTTTTTGTTAGCCAGTATTCGGATATTTGAATTCCTACACAACTTGATTTAAAAAATGTTTTTAATAGTTAAAAATGTAATTACTTTAGACAAAGATTTTTTTTTGTATCGTTTTACAAACAGTTTTGCACGGTCCAGTTAAAGTAAAAATCCATTTTTCTAAATTATCATTTTATCATAAATTAACTTGATTTACCCAACAAAAGCTCATCTTTTGTTAGAATTATTTTATATTAGAGCACAAAAGCCGGGGTTTAAACAAGCTATTGTATTTCGGCAGCAGGCTAACAAGGGGGTATCTAATCTATCTAATACAATAGTTTCAATGGAGATGATTAATGTTACCAAGTTCTAATTTAGGTTGAATTGGTTCAAGGTAGATTAACAACAAGCTTGAAATCATATTTCAAGTTTTTTTTAGAAAACTTATTTAAGAATAATAATACCTATTTAAATAAATACCTAATACCTATTTGTTTGTAGACTTGATGATGATGAAAAAAAACTTGATGAAAAAAGATAATAAATATAAAAAAATACTAATAAAGATGCGGTATAGCTGATAATGTAAAATAGTTATCTATTATAATAAACAGGATGTTTTTTGTTTTCTTCTTTGTAACAAATAGGCTCGAAACTACTGGACCGATTTTGATGAAACTTCGTTTGAGGATACATTAATTCATTGGAAAAAACATAGGCTACTTTTTATTCCGATATTCCCACGGGATCGGGAGTTACGCGGGTGAAACCGCAGAGCCCTGCTAGTTACATCACCGAGAGTAACTTTACGGATAGTAACTCAATATAATTAAACAAAAAACCAAAACATCCAAAATGTTCTTCTCTTTAAAAGGGCAGAACCCACAGTGCGTGTTTTAATGTTTAGTAAAAGCTATTACATTTGCGGAAAGGCTAAATTTATTTTTCAGCTTTTCATACTATTTCCACGTTTACGGAAACGTAATAGTATCGGTTACTATACGAAAAAACTCACTCAACGCAATCGTTCAGGAATTGTTACTTTAGACATCGTTTTATTGTAAGAACGATGTTATTAAATAAAACGCCGAACCGTTTCCAAATACAGGAACCTATAATTACCTTTCCGTTTTTAGGGTTTCGTAGCCAAATGGCAAAAAACGGAACCCTTATAGATTTTTATTATATAAGTTTACTCTTTGTTTAAGCTGTTTGTTCTCCAAATAAATAAAACATTATAATTAAATATTGAACTATTTCGAACAATGACTGTTCAAAAAAGTGTAATTAAAAAGCTCTTACTTATAAAACAAGTAGATATTAATATTGTCTTTTAATTGACGATCCAGTTGGCACAATGGTTACCATGCCGGACTGCCAAACACAGGTTTGCGGGTTCGATTCCCACCTCAGACAGGTATTTATGCCTAGATATTTGTCTGTGGTCTGGTTGTTTCTATGTATTATAAGTATATGTTTACAAAAAGGAAAGAATATGAGTAGTATATTCGTTGTCGAGCACCCATAACACAAGTTTAGTTACTTAGCTTGGAGCTAGATGGCGATGTGTGGAATGTCCTGCAATATTTATTTAATATTTATTTATTTATTTAATTACAGCCTCGCAAAGCGAAACGTCAACCGTCCTTCACCGGCATCGGTGGCTCCAGCGGCATTCTTCTATCAAAGAGCAATAACTTATCAAACGCAAACAATCACAACACAGCGGCAACTACACCGAAACTCTATCCGAAAGCGATAGCTAACGAATATGATTCCGTAGGAACACTGAGAAGACATTCCAATCAACCGAACAATAAAACCAATATGGATGTTGAAGAAGATAAGTTTTACTGAAGATACAAAAAATATGGTATTAGGAAATTCAATGGTATCCTATAAGAACAACTTGTGTTCTAAGACCTATTTTTTCCAATATTTTATCATCATCATCATATCAGCCGCAGGACTTCCACTGCTGACTTCTAGAGCGATCGGAGACCACGTACCGGAAAACGAGGGATAGCCTCCGACTAGATGGACGGACGACTTAATTAAGGTCGCGAGAAGTCGTTGGACGCTGAGAGCATGCGACCGATCGCTCTGGGGCCTTATTCTGCTATTTTGCATTATTGGATTTACCATTGTCATTATATCGAGACTCTGTTGATATTATATCGAGATTGCTCCTTTATTTGGTATTCTGCTAAAGTTTTAATAACATCGCAATATAATCGCTAAGGAGTCTCGATGGAATGGCAATAGATACATCGCTGGTGTTGCCTGGCAACATGGTATATGTACCGTTAAGCGATATACCGTTTTGACAACTATCGAGATTCCATTGAGCCACGATTCTAGAGCAGAATAACAAAGTCAGTGGTGCATCAGTGGTGTTTCGATAGAATAGTTAACATCAGAAGAAAACCAATTTGACATGTGGGTAATGTCATATTTTTGACATTAAATGTCTATAACGATTCCATCGACACTCTATTAAAACACAATTGCTTTAGCAGACTTAGGCCCCTGGAAGTTTTTGGGGGAGGCATTTGTTCAGTAATCTTAAATTTTTGGGAAAAGTATTTGAAAATGTCTCATTAAGTTCGTAACCTTTTTTGGAGTTATTTCATATTGGTAGATAGGTTTTGTAGGATCTCGGTGAAGTGGGTACGGCGTAAGGACCCTACAATTAAAGGAGAAAAGGCACTTGTGTGGGCGCCCGTTCCACTTTTGTGAATGGAATTATTATTGTGATTGCTAGGTATTTTCTATTGTGTTTTAGTTAAGTAAACCCCAGTGCCATGTAATTGTGTTAAAATTGATTCCATTAAAATATTTTATAGGTATATAGTTTAGTAGACAAATGTTGGTATAAAATTCAATTGAAATAAGATTGGATCAGTCTAGCACTATTTTGAGACGTCACAATTGGAAATTTCAACTTAGTTCAAGTCTTTTCTAAGGTTTTCGCGACTTAAACTCATAATTATATTTGAACGGGATATATTCGCGTGTTTTATTTTTGTTTTAAACCTGACGTTTCGGGAGTTTTGCATATTTTTTTTATTAATTTTAAGTAGACGGCAGTTTGACAGCGTTTCATATATTTTTTGTAAGACGAATGTCATCTCAGTCTGCCTGTGACCATGGGATCTGCAAAAATCGTCAGGTTTAAAACAAAAATAAAAAACAAGAATAATTATATCCGTATAAATATAATTATAATTATTAGTTCGTGTTTCTCGAAAAATTAAAAATCTATGCATGTGTAATTTAGTGGGGTTGGCTCTCTAACGACATATTATGAAACTAATAAAAGGTTATGGTCACCCCGGTGGTGAACTAGGGAGTGGATTTCAGGCAATATATCTTGATTGAAGTTCCCTGTGGCGTAAGAAAATGGTTCTAGGTTGATCGCATTGTTATTAACCCCCAATGACATAAAAGGGGCTGAAGATTGATCCCCGTATCTGTTTGATTGTCTGTCTTTGTAAGTGACATAACTCCGAAATTAATGAACCGATTTTAATGCGGTTTACAAAATCGGTTCAGCCGTTTAAAAGTAATGGTCATTGTCAAACATGTATTTTAAAAAATTAACAAATAAGTAGGTTTCTTTTTTAAAATGTATTATTGTACGTAATGAATGAATGTTATATTGCTTAAGAAAAATGATGTGCCATGTATATAAGTAGGTAAGAATAAAATTGTAAATAAAATAGCATTTAAATAAATACTTTCACGATAAATACTATTAAACAAACATAGGTATATGTCCACTATACCGTATCACAGTTGAATCGTATTTGATTTGGCATTATTTTGTTTATGGATTTGAAAGTAATATGGTCATTTTGATTATAAAGTGGAACGGAAAATTATTTTTTTTTGTCTCCTCGCATTCGACCCATTTGGGTCGTCGGTATATGGGACGAAACCACGAACCACTCTTATTTTTACTACTTAAGTTATTCAAATCGGGAAATGACTTACTATGTATTTTTGTTTTTATTTTGTAGCTCGATATTTCGATGCTTTATGGGATTTCGAAGCATTAGTTTTACGTGACTGGAGTTTCGTGAGATCTTGGTGGTACTGTATCGAAATAACTCCACAAAATAAAAAAGTTAAATATTCCGGTTTAAATAATAATAATAATTTGCTTTGCCTTTTTGGATTTTTATTCTATGCACTTGGTGATACGGTATTTTAGGCGTATACTTCAACCAGTTTTCGATATATTTTAGTACAAAGCAGTGCCTTTTGACCAGTGAAATCAATTAATTGTGCCTTAACGTTTTCTTGAAGTTATAAATATATAGTATTGTTATGTTTACAGAACTAAATAAAGCTTTTATGTTGAATTGAAATTCAACATGTTTACATTGACTCATGTTGAGTTTAATATAGGTTGATTAGAAGTATTATGATAAGCTTTTTTATTTTTTTATATAAAACTTTATTTACAAATTTTATAGTTGACTTAATTGAAAGTTTATTTTCAATTGTATTTGTTTCTATATATATAATTTCATTCTCAATATTTTTCTATAGGTAGATTTTAGTAAATTCCTATTTTATATGTAAACATTCCTTGTTTTACTATCATTCCGTTTAATTTATAAACATTTTTTATTCGTAAATACTGTATGAGGCTTTTTATCTCTGTAAGAAAAACTAAAACCCATCGTACTATAGAATTATTCGAATTAATTCTTGTTATACATTTTTACAAAGCAACTTCTTGTGTTGCCGATTTATTTTATGTTATCAATAAAACGCTGTAAATTGTTATTTAGCTAATTAATAACAATAAAGACTGTCACACTTCTAACTATTAGCATTTTTTTTCTTCCGGTGGACTACCAACGGACGATGTGGCTTTGGTGATGTATTTATTTTATTTTGTGGCGACGTTTCATAACGCCACCAACAGATGGCGCTACTAAGCCGATCGTAGATCCTAGATCGCGCAAGCGAAGTTTTTGTTTATCTTAAAAACCCACGTAAGTTCTGATCCCATTGATATATCTCCCAGTTCTCTGTTATTAATACTTATGACAGAGAACTGGCAGAACTCGGAACATACAAATATACGCGACGAATTGAGAACCTCCTCCTTTTTTGAAGTCGGTTAAAAAATTCAAACTCGAATTCAACGCAAATAAGCACAGCACAAGTACGTAACGAGATAATTTCGTCCAATAAAAAAAGTTAAAAATTAAGGTAAGTTTTCGCGAAAATCTTTTAAAATATTTTATACACCTAATAGCGACTATGGACCTTAAAGTACCAGGTGTAAACTGTAAAGTTCAACTTACTAGGTCCACCCTGAGAAAACCGGTGGTGACACATGGACAGACAGACAGAAAAGAGAGTGATCTTATAATACGACCCATAGACGTAATAGACGACCCAGTTGGCACAATGGTCACCATGCCGGACTGCCAATCCTAGGGTTGCGGGTTCGATTCCCGCCTCAGACAAATATTTATGCTTAGATATTTATCTATGGTTTGGTTGTTTCTATGTATTATAAGTATATATTTACAAAAAAAAGTATATAAGTAGTATATACGTTGTCTAGCACCCATAACACAAGTCTAGCTTGGGGCTAGATGACGATGTGTAAAATGTCTTGCAATATTTATGTATTTATTTATAAGGGTTCCTTTTTTTAACTTTTGATGTACGGAACCCTAAAAACTGATAAAGAAAGGAAACTACTGTATAAAAATCTTTTATCTTCTCTTTACATATCAAATGCTTTGTTCTGACTAACTGACAGATCAACGCACAGCCTAAACCGCTGATCGTAAAGACCTGAAACTGAAGATGTGTTGGATTTTCCGAAATTCTATCACTTAGGGGGTGAGAATGGGGGGCAAAGTTTGTATGAGACAACGTGATAACTTGGTCTATTTTCGACTTCTACGCGGACGAAGTCGCGGGCAAAAGCTAGTCTTCTCTATCTTCTCTACACATAGAAAATGCTTTGTCCTGAACGACTGACTGACTGAAGGATCAACGCACAGCCTAAACCGCTGATCGTAGAGACCTAAAACTTGGAGGGTGTGTTCTTTGCATGACGTATTCGTCCGATAAGAAAGGATTTTAAGAAATTATACCCCTAAGGGGGTGAAAAAGGGGAGCAAAGTCTGTATGGGACTACGTGACTCCTTGTTCCATTTACGACTTTAACGCGGACGAAGTCGCGGGCAAAAGCTAGTTTGGTAATAAAAATAATGAAACCATATTAACTCCACACACGTGCCATAGGTTCCTTCGTATTCAGGGACGTTTACTTTGTAATTTGTTTTATTAAGCGTTAAGCGTAACGACGTATTAAATTACCAAGTAAGATATGTTGAGAGTGTTTATAGAAGAAATGGGAAAAGCGAAATTTTACCAAAAAGCAAACGCGTTCATTAAAATTAGGAACACGTTACAAATTAGATTTATATTTTTTCGTGCTTCTAATTTACCTACGTTTTCATTAATTTAATTATCAAAATAGATAATTAAAATCATACTTAGAAACACTTTTTTAACTCTATAGTTATATATCAGAGGAAGCCTGAAAGTAGCACCAGTTACTGAAAAAGTAAAAGGGAACCGTTTGAATTGGTATGGACATGTGATGAGAGAGAAGAGAAGAGACGCATGTCACTAGAAGAGTGATGACTATGAATGTAGAGGGATGGAGAGGAAGGGGACGACCTAAGAAAAGATGGATGGACTGCGTGAGACAAGACATGAGAGAGATGAATGTTAACGATGAGATGACAACTAATAGGAGTGAATGGAAGAAGAAGAGATACTGCGCCGACCACAAAAAAATTGGGATAAGGGCAGGAAGATGATGATGATGTGACGAGGAGGGCGAACCCGCCTTATATGCGACACAGAAGGCTACTGGTTCAATTCCCGTCTCAGACAAATGTTAATGCTCAGATATTTCTTTATGTTCTTTATCCTACTAATATTATAAATGTGAAAGTTTGTGTGTGTGTGTGTAGATGTATGTTTGTTACTCCTTCACGCAAAAACTACTACGCAGTAGAAACCGCTAGGCGCAGCTAGTAATCTATATTAAGTACTAGATGCGCCCCGCGGTTTAACCCACGTAACTCCGGATCCCGTGGGAATATCGGAATAAAAAGTATCTCCAGCTATCTAAATACCGAGTTTCATCGCAATCGGTCCAGTAGTTTTTGCGTGAAGGATTAACAAACATACATATACTTTCACATTACAATATTAGTAGGAAGTAGGATATTTACATAAGTATTTTTAAAAGTATAGATTAGTGAAAACATAAATTTATAAAATCACACTTAAAATTAGATTGAATTAAATGAACACAAAAAATGAATTGCACAAAAGTATTTTTGGAGGTACGAGGTGGCGTGTACATCCAAAGGGACGATCTTCCAGCGGGCAGGTGTTATACCCGGTAGGCCGCGGCCCAAAAATGTTTCGTTGGAACTTGTATATGATCTTATCTTCAGAAAAACTTCGCTTGCACGATTTAGGATCTCCGATCGGCTTAGTGGCGCCATCTGTTGGTGGCGATGTGAAGCGTCGCCACATATTTACAAAAGAAAGATTTAAAAGTTGTATACGTTGTCTAGCTAACAATTTCTCATGTGAACTGTACTCTAACTTCCTTTCAAAGCAAGAATGAAATCGGGTAGAGTTGGGAGTTTTTGTTAGGTCATTTTGAAATCGGGTGGAGATGGGATCGGGTAGAGTGGGGACGAAGTCTAGTTGCTTAGCCTGGGGCTGATGGCGCTGTGTGAATTGTTCTACAATATTTATTTAATCCATATTCATATTAACACCCCAGAAAGTATTTTTCAATGAACATTGCCAATGGGTAAGTACCCTTTTCTCAGTTCTCATTTTCTGAAAACAAAATGACCCTTTCTAAAGGTTGAGTATTGAAAGCGTACAGGGCTCTATTTTAGAATCGCTCGTGTGACATAGCTTTGTCGTATACGCCTACAACCTTTTACTTTTTTTGTGTGAATGCAACGTATTAACAGCGAAGCGCTTGAGCCTCCTTGGGAATGCGTATCCCAAACCGGAGGAAAACAGGTCTATTCCTCTTAGTGGGATGACTGCGTTAATCGACTACTTCTTCAAAGAGTAAGAAACATTAAGGTAGGGGTAAACATAAAATAATGGGTCGAAGTGTTGCTGGCTATATGTTAGCCCTTGATATATAAGATAGAGATAAGATACGCCTACAAGTCATGCTCAACTTTCAAATCGCATGACACCAATTTTCGGTATTTTAAAATGGTTCGTTGTCGAAATATAAAATATTAATTTTTTATTCGTTTTACGCAGTAAATTGAAAATTAGTAATTACCAACGAACCTCTGAAATAATCCCAAAAGATATAAAAATATTTTTAAACATCGTTTCCGAATGTTTGACTATGATTGTTTGACATTTATTCTACCACTTGCCTGTCGGCCACGAGTGGTGGAGACCACTCGTTACGATTGAGCGATTCAAAAATAGCGAATTTCCAATGTCGAACGTATAACAGTAGAACCCGAGCGCCCGACGCGTGGCGAACGATTCAAATATAGGGCTCCAGATCAATGTCCCGACGAATATGGAAACATGGTTTTTTACTTACAAGCCCTATAATCCTCGGGTTGGATATTGTTAATACCTCTGCACCTATAATACCTACATATTTATACTACTTTGTGACCTCGGTTTCATGGGAATATCGGGTTACAGACAGACAGACAAGAAAGTGATCTTATACTATAAGGGTTTATTTTTTACCTTTTGAGGTACGGATCCCTAAAAAAGTTAAGTATATCCACAGAATCAATCTGTTCTCATGACGTTGCCACCAAAATGTTCAGCGGCGCTCTCTCCATACAAACGTAGTCGACTGTTTCCTCCCTGGATAATGACACTAGCACAAATATTTTTGTTGCATAAAACCTATAACTGTCATGACTATGCCCCTATGTCTTTTTCGTCGTTTTTTTCATTTTCTAATTATTATAGAAATTAAGATTTAAAAAACAAAACATAGGGGCATGGTCATGGCAGTTATTAGTTTTATGGCACAAAAATATTTGCTCTAGTCTTGTTATCCAGGGAGGAAATAGTCGACTTCGTTGGTATGGAGAGAGCGCCTGGTACCCTTTCCTCTTAATAAAGAACCTCCCTGTACAACGAAAAAGCATTTGAACATTTTGGCATAGTAATTTAAAATGCCGCGGTGCATTTCGATATAGGGTATTATGGCGAACAAATAATGCCTTCACACCAAACCTCTAAAGCGTCTCGGAAACAAAGGCGTTGTTGTTGTCCTATGATTTTCAAAACACAGGATATTTGTTGAATCATGTTGTTGAACGAATCACGTTTCTTTGTATATCTCGTTTCCGAGACACTTTAGAGGTTCGGTGTGATGCATGTGTGATGGCATTATTTATTCGCCGTAATGCCGTGTATGGACACGTATAGGTCTCGAAATGCAACGCGCATTTCTGAAAAATCATAGTACAACTCTCTTTGTTAAATACCTATCTCGTTTCCAAGACGCTTTATAGGTTCAGTGGAAAGATATTATTTGTTCACTGTAATGTCCTCTATCGATTGGCATGAGTTTCGAAATGCACCGCTCAAAATAAAACACTATGCCAAGCTCCCATACTAAAATATCCGGACCCCTTTCGACACCTCAATAGTAAGGTCGATTTCACAACAAAAATGATTAACCAAATGTCAAAGTGTCAAACTGATTAAATAAAAAATATTAACTTTGTTGTTATTGAAATAGAATTTAATATTAGATTACACCTTAAGAGGCAAGGGTACCGGGCGCTCTCTCCATATAAACGTAGTCGACTGTTTTCTCCCTGGATAGACACTAGAGCAAATATTTTTGTTGCATAAAATTTATAACTACCACGACCACGCACCTATGTTTTTTGTTTTTAAAATCTAAATTTCTACCACGATTATAAAATGAAACCAAGACATAGGGGCCTAGCCAAGAGCGATGTTGGCTTAGTGGTAGATACCTCGACTTTAATTCTGAAGGTCGTGGGTTCGAATCCCGGGCGGCCGTGCACCAATGTATTTTTCTTAAGAAAAATGTATGTGCGCTAATTGACATTGCTCTTACGGTGAAGGAAAACATCGTGATGAAACCCGCGGCTTAGTTGGCTCCAGAAGTATTGACAAGTTCTCTCATCTGGACACGGTCGACTAAGCTGAGAGGGTAGTAGGTGCTGGGCAAGCCTACTCCATCCTCACGCAAAAAGGACCCAATTAAAAAGGGTCCAATAGCGGAAAACAGCCTGTATACAAGTACAAGTAGGGGCCTAGCCATGGCAGTTATAGGTTTTTTATCACAGTTGCTCATAAAGTAGATCTTATTCAACGGCTTTTCGGCTCATAATCCAACATATTATGCAAGCATGCGTTTTACATTGCCAACCTAGCGCCATAAAGTTATCCCGATAAGTTAAATACGTATCTTACTGCTAATTACATGCGACCCTGTAGTCCGGGTGAAATAGAATAAGGCTACGGTAGCCCCTGCCCGTCGTAAAAGGCGACCAAAAGGGGATCTGGTCCGTTGAGCGATCAGAGCGGGGGCTTTGATCGTTCGAAGAAGCGGACCTGGGATTGGGTGTGGTGTGGCCCCGCGCCATCCTTATTTAAAGGGGGGGAATTTTGTTTAGAGATGAACGCGGTGCATGGAGGCTCCGGAGAGTTCGAATGAGACCCCGGGCCTCCAAGCTGCACCGAGGAGGGTCACCGGAGAGTTTTTAGTCGGTGTGACTCCGACATAACCCGTCGTCATCCCCCGGGATGGCGGGTATCCGTGAGGATTTTCTCTCCGAAAAAAAAAAAAAAAAAAGGTAGGTGAAACATTCTTAATTTATCTGGGTTATACTGTTTTGATGTATAAAAAGGTAGGTACCAAAGAGTTTTTTAGCTAGCAAAAATGGTTGTCTCTAAAGTCGGTTTCCGAACGAAAATTTTACGTGATATTGACTTAGAAAACGATTAAAAATTGAGTTGTTTATTTTTTGTTTTTTCTTTACTTAAATATATTGTTTCCCCCCCCCCCCCCCCCGACGCAAAAACAAATAGAAAAAACCCTAAAAAATATTGTATGTCAGACGAGGCTGTATAGGTTAAAAGTCTTTAGCCTGGCCTTTCCGGTACCAAAGAGTTTTTTAGCTAGCAAAAATGGTTGTCTCTAAAGTCGGTTTAGGAGTTTTGGCGGGAACGAGTTAACAACATGTCGTGCTGCAGTTTTATTTTCATGAAACTTAGATGTAACTCGAGTTGAATTGTATAATTCTGGTGGAATGTTATTCAATTTAGTTCTGTGAAAGTGCACAAGTGTAGTGAAAGTAAAAATCAGTGTCAAACATGCAGTTTTCACGTTGCCTCCAAATCTCCTATTAAGGTTATGGTAAACTTGCCACCGCTTTACTATAACCCCTGACTTGACGGACTATGACGACTTTGATTGTATTGAAACACTTTAGGCCCGATTTATGAAAAATCGGGTCATAATTTGATGCAAAATATAACTTGACACTGGCTAAATGCACACGTGCGAAGCCATAATAAAAGAAAAAAAAAAAAAAAAAGTCGGTTTACGAACGAAAATTTTACGTGATATTGACTTAGAAAACGATTAAAAATTGAGTTGTTTATTTTTTGTTTTTTCTTTATTTTATTATTTTTATTTAGAATATTTTATCTTCTATGTATATTAATATTTATTTTATTTTCCTCCTTATATTCCTATTACGTTATGTACAACCCACCCATCCCCTTCTTTAATTCTTGTCCATCCAAAGGTTGCCTGGAAGAGATCGCTTTTAGCGATAAGGCCGCCCATTGTGCCATATTGTTAGGTTTAATTTTGTTTTTGTAACAGGAGTTTATGTTAGAATTAAGGTTTAATGTGGTACAATAAAGAGTTTATCTATCTATCTATCTACTTTAATATATTGTTCCCCCCCCCCCGGCGCAAAAACAAATAGAAAAAACCCTAAAAAATATTGTATGTCAGACGAGGCTGTATAGGTTAAAAGTCTTTAGCCTGGCCTTTCCGGAGCATAATTAACAAAAAAATATTGCCTTAAAAAATGTAAACATAGACTTATCACATATATTTTGTTAATTATTATTTTGTTTTCTTTTCAAGTCTAGTCTTTTATTTGCAACTGTGATAAAAAACGTCGTACGATATACGTGTGGAATTGATCTTTGCATCTTGGCTTCTTTAACACGCTTGCTACCGCTCGCGCGTCATAAACCGCCTCTATGCAAAGATCAATTTACCACACTTATATCGTAATGTACTATTAAGCAACAAAAATAGTTGTGCTAGTGTCATTATCCAGGGAGGAAACAGTCGACTACGTTTGTATGGAGATAGCGCCGGTGCCCTTTCACCTTAAATGCATTAGGTACGCAAAATTTGTTTAAACTCAATGTAATGCAATCCGCCCTTAATTCCGTTCCTCACAAAATGATACCACAAAAATTTAATAATAATAAATAATAATAAATAATAAATCATTTATTTCAGGCTACAAAGGCCCATAGATACATACCTTATAGACTAACATACATATTTTATAATTATAATTGAATGTGTTAAAGAGATATCTTAGAACTATGTTAGTAGCACTTCCATGACACTACACTTTCGTCTTTGTCTGTTCTTGTGGAATTTGTCCGCGGAAGCGACGGAACACCACGTCCTTCGGCCAGAAGCTTTCGTCCATAACGCGAGGCAGATAGCTGTTCGGTACTCGCACCACAAACGCCTTGAAATTGACGTTTCGATGCGACTCCAGCATATGCACCCTCAGCGTACAACCCAGCTTCCGGCGTACGTACTCGACGATGTTCTTCGTCCCGACGGTGTAGTGCAGGCGGGAGATGTACACCGGAGTGTTAGGCGTCGCAGCACGAACTCCCTGACTAGAATCAGTCGGGGCTGTACCGCAGCGATTCATGATAGGTCTTGGTCGCCGCTTCTTTTGCACCTTGACAAAACCTTCATCATCGTCGTCGTTCGGAACCTTTGGCTTCGAAACGACGAGGGCGCTCGCGGGGACTGAGGCCGCAGGCAAAGGCGGCGGGGCGAGGAGCGTAGGTCGTGCGGCGGCACGTAGAGGTGCCGCAGCGGTGCGGGGCACGCTGTCTACAAGCGGCGCACGAGGCGACGGCGACTGCGACAATACTGCTGACGCGAAGCTATTATTTAGGACAGCTCCGCGCGGTGAGTTGACGTGCGTCACCGACACAGGTGACCTCGTTACCGCTCCGTTCTTGCGCAACTCGTCCACTTCTTTGCGTAGTTCGGAAACGGTATTTTGAGATGCATCCAGCTTCTCGTGCACTTCCTTGAGACTCTTTTTCAGAAGGACGATGTCCTTCAAGAGGCTCGTAGCATCGACGTGGTCGAAAGTGACGGGAGGGAGCTTATTTAAGTCCCTCGCCGCAAACGTAGGCACGTCGTCCGGGTCTGTCTCCTTAAACAGCGTAATGATGTCCTGTACCCTTTTTTTTAGTCCCGTCGCGACGACGAGACACCATTTGGTCACGCTTATTCAGCACCTCGAATAGCAACAGCTTGGCCGCCGCTATGTCCTCCTCACTGAAGTTCGATGTACAGATCTGAAGTGCAGACAACTCGTCCATCACGTCCAGTTTCTGCTGCAGGAACGTCAGCAACTCGTTCACCACAATGGTGTTACTCATTGTGATAAATTACGAACGGCAGCTTACGCTGCGCTATTCGTCACAAATACGCAAATAAATTATTAAGTATGTGTCACGTCTGCATCGTTGCGCGCTGCACAAGAGACTCGAGACTTAATACGTGGTAGGTAGGTAAGTGTGATCCCATTCTGAAATCAAGAATCTAAATTCTAGACCATTCACAGTATAATTTCAATGTAAATGCACGTTTAACTGAAAACAAGTGCCCAAAACAATTCCATTTTGTTCAAAAATTCCATTTCATACGCCAATTCTCTCCTGAGAATTGCAAGGCGACCTTAAATAAAACGGAATTTTTCTCATTTCTTTGTAATTGCTTGCGATAAATAGATGTTAAGAGAACACAGATGTTAGCTACGTTTTATTGTTACTAACGTACTTATAGAGCGGTGTTGGCTTAGTGGTAGCTCGACTTTCATTCTGAAGGTCGTGGTTTCGAATACCAGCCGGCCGTGCAATGTATTTTTCTTAAGAAAAAATTATATGCGCTAATTGACATTGCTCTTACGGTGAAGGAAAACATCGTGATGAAACCCGCGGCTTAGTTGGCTCCAGAAGTATTGACAAGTTCTCTCCTCTGGAAATGGTCGAATAAGCGGAGAGGGTAGTAGGTGCTGTGCAAGCCTACTCCATCCTCACGCAAAAAGGATCCAATTAAAAAGGGTCTCATTGGGGAAAACAGCCCGTTCAAGTACAAGTACATATTATAACCAAGTTCATAACACGCTTGTTCACGCGTAGGTGTAGTAGACGTGCAGTTAAAGTAACAATTACGCAAAGCTTTATTTTACGGCAATACCGACAATAAGCGTGCACGTTGCGTATGCGTCAACTGAACATGCACTAGAGTAATCTAGATACCGAGTTTCATCGCAATCGGTCCAGTGGTTTTTCCGCGAAGAAGTAACAAACATACACACACACACACGCACACGAAACTTTCACATTTATAATATTAGTAGGATAGTAGGATAGGATTATAAAGCTGAAGAGTTTGTTTGTTTGTTTGAACGCGCTAATCTCAGGAACTACTTGTTCGAATTGAATTTTTTTGTGTTGGATAGTCCATTTGTCGAGGAAGAGTATAGGCTACTTTTTATCCCGATGTTCCCACGGGTTTGGGAGTAACGCGGGTGTAACCGCGGAGCACTGCTAGTAGTATTATAAAGCTGAAGAGTTTGTTTGTTTGTTTGAACGCACTAATCTCAGGAACTACTGGTTCGGATTGAAAAATCTTTTTGTGTTGGATAGTCCATTTGTCGAGGCTATAGGCTATTTTATTTTTCGATATTCCCATGGGATCGGGAGATACGCGGGTGAATCCGCGGAGCGCTGCTAGTGCGTCATAAAATTACGGTGATCTGGCCACTGACTGCGGTGCAGAAGTTTGCAGGTTCGATTTTCGAATCAGACAAGTATTTGTGAAAAAGTATTTGTTAATAGCCTGGGTATTTCTTTAAGTATATTAAGAATATATTTACAAAAGCAAGCTAATTAATTTGGCTTGTTTTATGGTGGCCAGACTACGTACAGAATACATATATACTTTACTTTAGTTTTTATAGAAATTACTGTAATAATATACTAAAAAAATGCAAAGAAAAATATGATAGTGAGACATTGGAAGGTAGTAAGAGCAACCCAAAACTTCTTTGGAAAGCTATAAACAACATAGTCAATCGTGAGAAACCTAAAGAAATTGCTTTAGAATTACTAAATGCTGGGGCGTCGCCCGAGGCAGCTATAAACTATACAAATAGTTTCTTTGCGAATGTAGGACAGGAACTTGCCAGTAAAATAACAACTCCACCACTATCACAGTCTCATAAGTCTCCTTCTAGTAAAGTATCTTCCTTTGTTATTTTACCAACAACATCTGAGGAGGTAGAACTGACGATTAATAGCTTAAAAACAAGTAGTTGTATTAGTGCGGATGGTATTGGTAGTAACATTTTAAAATTACTCAAAACAAACATAGCCTTGCCGCTCGCCAACCTCATAAATCGTTGCTTGGATGGTGGAGTATTCCCTACTGCATTAAAAAAATCTATTGTCATCCCCATTCACAAGACTGGACAGAGAGACTGTGTCAATAATTACCGCCCTATTTCGATTTTACCGTCAACATCAAAAATCTTGGAAAAAATTATTAACACTAGTTTAAAAAACTATTTAGAAACAAATGGTCTACTTTCTGAAAATCAATTTGGGTTTAGGGCTAGAAGATCCACAGACGACGCAGTACACTTATACACAGACTATATTGTGAATAGATTAGATAAAGGGCAGAAGTGTTTAACTATATTTGTGGATCTAGCGAAGGCGTTTGACACGGTCTCTCTGCCTATACTCGTTACAAAATTGGAGGGTCTGGGGATTAGAGGTCGACAGTTGAAACTCATGCAAAGTTATTTAAGTGAACGTACGCAATGTGTCAGAATAGGTGACTGTGTTAGTGGAGAGTGTGCAGTTAATTTTGGAGTACCGCAGGGTAGTGTACTGGGACCTACACTATTCTAGTGTTATGTAAACGAACTTTGCAACATGAATCTCAGTAATTGTAAAATTATTTCGTATGCCGATGATACAACTTTGACTTTTTATGGGGATACATGGGACAATGTATTTGAATGTGCTCAACGGGGATTTGATATTGTGTGCAATTGGCTTGCCAGTAATTCACTTACCTTAAACGCCGATAAGACTAAACTTATGTTGTTTAGTATTAGAAATTACTCTGACAACTTGTGTACTGACAAAAACATTAAAGTACATAACTGTAATACTAATAATTCAACTTGCAACTGTCCTGAAATAGCTAGAGTTGATACTATCAAATATTTGGGAGTGACATTGCATAAAAATCTTAACTTTGCAAAGCATATTAACAATTTAAACAAAAAAGTTCGGAAGCTTACATACATTTACAAAAATTTAAGACACGTAGCTGATAATAGAGTTTTGAAAATGGTTTACACGGCTCTTGTTCAATCGGTTCTGACATATTGCATAACGTCATGGGGAGGTGCTGCCAAATCACATTTAATGAAGCTAGAACGAGCACAGAGACTCATATTAAAAATCTGTTTTTTTAAGCCTAGGCTATATCCAACAACCGAACTGTACAAGGAAGCTAACGTTTTAACCGTGAGACAACTATATATATTATTTACCTTATTGAGACAACACAGCTACATAAAATATAACAGAGATAGTGTGCCCTCAAAGAAACATAGAAGGGACAAGCTTTGTCATCGGCCGCATTTTAATACTGCCTTTGCAAATCGATTTTTGTGTGGTCAAGGTCCGCTACTTTATGACATGGCAAACAGACTGAACAGAATAATTCACAAACCTAGATACGGATGCAAGCAGTGTGTTGCTAATTGGCTATTGAAACTCGACTACAACGAGACTGAGGCATTACTTAAGCAAATAGTTTAAGTTAAACGTTTGGTGTTTTTATTTTTATATATTATTGGTGGGTATCTTATACAGAAACCCGTATTGTTACGAGTACAAAGGGAGGACCAGGAGACCCATAGCACAGGTTTTACCTAGTTTGGGCTCCTGTCTCTCATGTGTTATTATACTTTACTTTATTTTTATTTTGAACCTTAAGAACATACCTAATTGTGATTATGATAAGTTGTAAATAAGCAGGCATGGGAGAAAATAAACGAATTTTTTATTTTTTTTTATTTTTTTTTATTACTTTCGTAAATTTATAGTTAATATACATACCGAATCACCCAAACTACATACAAACATAAAACTGAATACCAAATGTAGCGTACCTTGTGTATCAAAGATTGCGACAGAAAGGAAATAACATGGGCGAGCCAATAGATGGAACGTCTGGAGCTTTTCAAACAGTTTCAATAAATGAAACTCTATTTGGTTTGAAAATCGGGATAGTGAAAATGTATGTCTGAGGCATTCTAGCAGAGATTCATAGTAAATTATACAATGTCTTTCAGCGAAGGGATTTTAATACGAAAGGAGGTTGTTCTAGACGTCTAGGCGAACAACTTTTGTTCTACGACTTTTGGAAATTCGAACATTTCGTTCGAAGTTTTTTTACTTTGTGTTTATCCTGTTCTGTTTCCTTCTGTGTTGTACAAATAAAGTTATCTATCTATCTATCTATCTACCTTGGACTACCTGTGTTTGTAATGAGGCGATAGGGAAGACTTATTAACACTTCGAAGTTGCACTGTTTACTGAATATTTATTGAGTAAAAGCAGGGGTTTTTATACTAATTAATTTAGGTACATACTACGTCACATGGCCTTCTAATACAGTATTGAATCCTATGTAACCTTGGCCTTGCCACATCTTTATATCTGTGCAGGTGCGATGTAATATCAAATTACTATATTTACATTAAATTTTTGTCTATAACTTTTACAAATGGTTTCGCTTGCCTGCATTCTTACACTACAAGTTTGCGACGATTCAATACTAACTCAATAAAACGACAAGTAAAAACTATATGCAAACACAAATAGTCTTGTATTTATTTATACCTACGTAGATAGGTAGATTCGAAACTTATACTACTAATAAGAGAAAGAAAATTGTTCGTGTCAGTCCTTCTTCAATTTAATAGAATAGCCATTTTAATATACTTCAAAAAACTTTCAGTAACAGTAAGCCAGATAAGAGCTTTAATTACCTAAAGCATTTTGTGTTTAGCCCTGTCAACAACGATTTACGGATTTATTTTGACAGCCTCAGGCGAGAGCAGAAATGAGGTGGCTCGGCAGCTGAGCGAAAACACAAATATTTTTCCTATAAATCGTTTCTTTTTTATGATTTTTTCTTTCTGAATAATCTAATTACTTAGGTAGATTATTTATGTATACTTTAGTGTATGTTTGTAATTTATGAGCACATTTTTTTATATTGAAAACTAGTTTTTGCCTGCGACTTCTTCCGTGTAAAAGTCGAAAATGGACCAAGGAATCACGTTGTCCCATACAAACTTGGCCCCCCTTTTTCTCCCCCTGAGCAGTAAAATTTCGGAAAATCCTTTCTTATCGGATGCCTACGTCTTAAAAAGAACACACCCAGCAAGTTTCAGGTCTCTACGATCAGCGGTTTAGGCTGTGCGTTGATCCGCCAGTCAGTCATTCAGGACAAAGAATTTTATATGTATAGATATACTTTTCCTAGTTTTTTTGCTATAGTTATGTAAACACATAGTCAATGTCAACCAACCACATCATCCTTACCATACATAGAAGGTGCCGCCACGCTGGCTAGACGAAATATTAAATTAAAATTCTACGTATCTCTTCATAAACATTGTATCCTCTGAATTTTAAAGATAATTTAAATAATATTTACTTGTCTGTCTGTGAATCCAGAAGTTTCATGGTCGGTACCCCGCTGTTTTATAAAAAAAAAAATTCTTTAACTATTACACAACCTTAGCAATAACAGTGGCTGAGGCCAACCCAGTAGGCTATAAAATAGACCTGTGACGGGTGGTAGATAATCCTTTATCCTTTATAATCCGTTATAAAATTAAATAAAAACCATATAAAATAAGGTCAAATCAAATTATGTCAATTAATCGTTAAATTAAAAAAGTATGTCAAATATAATTAGGACATGTGATCATTACAACTTTTGTTATCATGCCATATTATATTTCACACCCTAATGCGAGTATTTTCGTATAGCAAACGAATTGTATGGAAAGATAAAAAGCGCCTTCTAGCGGACGTAATGCAAACCTTTAATTTTCCATACAAATTTCTCGTTTATGGAAACGTAATAGTTACATTTGCTGTACGAAAAAACTCGCACTTCAGCTCTACTTTTTGCCTCATTCAAAAGCCATAAAATATATTTAAGGATTATTTACTTAGATGTTATCAATGGGCAAATAGTTGTTCGGCTTCTGTTTAATATTAAGATAGGTTAAACTTCGTGGAAACGTTTGGAACTCCAGATCTCGATACCCTCATGGGATAAGGAATGCCCAAGTTTGTATCTAAAGGCCAGTCTTAAATGTATGACATTTAAATTGTCAGGATTCCTAAATTTAGAGAGGAGTGTCGATAAATAAAGGACTAAGTAATAAACTTTGTGAATGAACATTTCGATCGTCTTTTGTTTTTGTTTCAACCGGACCATTAACATTAAAAAAGACGAGGCTCACAGATAAGCGACGCTCGCTGATCGTTTACGGTCGTGCGGGCTAAGCGACGCCTGGCGCGATAATTACTTCAATGGGTGCAACATTTTGGTACATCGCTTTGTTGATTATAATAGCTAATAAACATAGCAACTATTTAGGAATTATTTCAGGTCCTTTAAAGGCGTGAATAGGGCATAAAAGTGAGTAAAAGATGACTGAATAATCCATTATTAGTAATGTTATGAACAAAGTGAAAGTGGTTGCCAAAAACCCATCTAAAAATAATATACTTAATTCAAATATAAACATAAACATAAAAAATAAAGGCTCTTCAAGTTTGCACATTGACCTCGATTTTTAGTAGCAAAAACAACCCTATTCCATTGTTTACAAACAAGAAATTTTACTTAGATAGTGTTTTATTTCAAGTAGAGTAAGAGTAGAAATAATAACTGATATTTTCACGTCTACATTAAAAAATTAGAGACAACAAGATTATAGATTTTCGACTAAAATTTTTAGACTATCTTAAATTCCATATTTTGTCAAAAACACCTAGGCCGTATCATTTCTAATGAACGCTGAGGCAGGACTTGAATTTCGTACAATTTCAATTAAAGTTTAGAATGTGTTCTATAATGTAAACGTAGAAGTTTTAGTGTAAATTAAATGTTTGAGAATGCGATACTTACCTTAATAAGTTGCTACTATAATAATACAAAAAAAAAAGGTTTATTGCAGGAAGAAATATTCCTCTCCCTAGAGAGAATAATTTCTTAGTTTTAGTAAAAAAAATCTTATAATGATAAGCAGTATTCTTAATTTTAAAGCCATACTACTAAAAACAAGATATAATTATCTATTGTTTATAGGCAGAAGAAATGAAGAAATCGTTTTTTGTTTATGTGATTTTGCTTACATACGACTGCTGTAATATTTTTTTAAACAATAACATTTAGTAACTTATGTTACTTAACAAATTCCAATAGCTATTTAAAGAACAATATACCTTACTACTTTTATAGAACTCCATTGAGTGGTGAGAAACACTCAACTATTGTCGTCTAAAATGATATTTGAAAAGTTGTGCTGTGTGGGAGGACATAAAAGTTGCAATGAGCATGGTTGTCTCGTCTCCCAAACTTTGCTCATAAAAGTAACAGTCAACTAAACAGTCTAGCTATAATTAAATTATACCTACCAATGTTTTCTTATTGTTACATTTGCAGTAAAAAATAACAATTAATAATCTTTATTTTAGACACTATACCACCCACACAAAAGATATTTTAAGAAACTAAAAAAACGTGTGGCACTTGGGGACTGCCGCGGTAAAGCTATTGCATCGTACGAGCTTCGTACAGTCGTACCATATACATACACGTTAAGCGAACGCTCGGCCGAGCTACATGCTAGGCGGAGTGGGGGGGTGTTATGTTTTATTGTCGTTACGGAATTTCTTGATTCGGTCGCCGCGCTCAAAGCCCGCAATAAAAGCTAAAAAGCTATGCAATAGCTTAAAAAAACAACCATATTATTTACCTACTTAAACCTAAGAAATATTATTCGATATTCGATACTATACGATATCAAATGCCGCATTGTAGTCCGGAAATGTACACTTAATTTGGTCGGCATTTCGACAAGATCTCGTCTTTAACAAACAAACAATCATTACCGGATAATGTAGCTTTCCGAGTCGTTGTTTTATCTAAAAAGACCTTTTCTCTTATTTACTTTCTAAAATAAACAGCAGTTTGAATGGATGATTTAGTTTCTTGGTAGTAAAATAAGATTTAATGGACCTCTTATTAATAAACCATAAGAAGATCGGATTGTTATTTTACTATTTATAAAAAGTGACATATAATAGTACATTGTGAAAAATATATCATTGCATACAGTAAATAAAGCAAATTTTATTATGTAGATAAGTACATAAAACCATCTGCGGTTTCTCTAAACTGTTACCATTTTCTAACAATTTAAACACTCAATTTTCAGGTGGGTGAAAGCATTCCAAACTTGCAGCGTTATAGCTTTGTAATAAAATCGTATTATGTCTAGACTTCAGACGAGCCGTAGGTACTTTGTTCACCACATGCAACCAAATAGTTTTAGTGTAATACTAAAACTGAAACTATTTCAATTACATTTTTATTTTTAATCATCCATATAGTTTATTGTAAATAGTAGAAGTCGCGAGCACAGACTTTGAAGAGATTTGTATAAATAAATATTGCAGGACATTCCACACATCGCCATCTAGACCCAAGCTAAGCATAGAAGCTAAGTAACTACTAATAACGAAAGTCGTTATGGGTGCTAGACAACGGATATACTATTTGTATACTTTTCTTTTGTAAATATATACTTATAATACATGGAAACAATCAGATCACAGACAAATATCTAAGCATATATACTTATCTGAGGCGGGAATCGGACCTGCAACTCTGTGTTTGGCAGTCTGGCATGGTCAGCTGGGTCGCCAACTGGGTATGAGAAGGTGGTTCTAATTTAAGTGCTATAGCTTCTTCAAACCTTATTGGTTAAAAAGCTATTTGTAAAAAAAATCTCTCTCATCATTTCGAAAACTTAAATGAAATTGTGGAAGACCAATTTGAAATTGCCTTTCAAATAAAAAAATAATTATCGAAATTGGATCTTATAAGGAAGAGGTATTCAGTCGCCTCCTCTTTCCCCTTCATGATGGAAGAAGCCCATCAATCAAAAATCCTGAACGGCTTTTTTTTTAAATCTGTTTACTAAGTGTCGTCCAGCCCCCCGATCGCCGTAATGTTATGCAGCGCGTCTTGACTGCGTTTGCGTCATACCTGTTGATTTTGTATTGCCGTAATTTCTTAAGACGCACACGTCACGCATATTTAAACGTCTCGCACGCTCGCCGTATTGCCCTAATAGAACGTGAGCTTCGCGTCTTTTGTATCGCACAAAAACGGTATCTTGCAGTGTTTATGACTTTGATTAGAGAAAAATTGCGTACGGTAACACAACTTGTTTCACGCGTAGGTGTAGTAGACGTGCATTGGCCTTATTCTGCTATTTTGCATTAATGGATTTACCATTGTCATTATATCGAGACTCTATTGATATTATATCGAGATTGTGACTTTATTTGGCATTCTGCTAAAGTTTTAATGACATCGCAATGGAATCGCTATGGAGTCTCAATAGAATGGTAATACGTCGCTGGTGTTGCCTAGCAACGTAGTACCTATATGTTGCTAATTTTATCGTTTTGACAACTATCAAGATTTCATTGAGCCACGAATCTAGAGCAGAATACCAAAGTGAGTCAGTGGTGTTTCGATAGAAAAGTTAACTTTACAAGAATACCAATTTGACATGGAATGTCATATTTTTGACATAAATGTCTATAACGATTCTATCGATTATTGTTTGCGCTTAGCGTGCACGTTACATATGCGGCAAATGTACGTGCATTCGACTAATGCGACAGAGGAAAGTAAATTTTGAAGCAGAGACGCTTGGCTCACTACGCTATCTTGGTCAATTACGCAGCTAGTAAAAGACAAACTCTTAGTAAGTGGATCCACTAATGCTACTTTTTATGTTAACAATAAAAATAAATCGTTTTTTGATAGCTCCCCCAACTTTATGGAGTTACTTTTTCATTTACAGTTTTTTTTAGTGAGCTTAACATTTCAAATGACATTTGATGTGAAAACTTTTCAAAGCAGTTAAAAGCAATGGACGGTCTACTGGTTAAGTCAAAGTAAAATGAATAGTCTTATGAAATTTTCATATTTAGGTAAAAATATGTATAACTAGCTGCGCCCCACGGTTTCACCCGCGTAAGTCCCGATCCCTTAGGAATGTCGGGATAAAAAGTATGTTAATCCAGGTCTCCAGCTATCTAGATACCGAGTTTCATCGCAATCGGTCCAGTAGTTTTTGCGTGAAGGAGTAACAAACAAACACACACAAACAAACTTTCACATTTATAATATTAGTAGGATGTACTGTAAATATTTAGTACACTCTAAGGTCTAAATCAATTTGAATTTTAGATAAATTCTCTTGGATTTAGAGTCAGTAGGTTGAAAAGCCCATAGGAAAAATACTTATCTTCTCTAGGGAAAAATATAATTTGATGGATATAGTAAAAGGATGAGTATTTATTAATTCTAAGTCAAAGTACATCAAAACTTATTATTACTATATAACAAGTAAAAGTAAAGTAAAATAATATAATAATTATAGTATAGGTCGAACAATGAATCATAGCCCCCAGTGGAAAGCGCATAACTATATAGGTCCGTTTGACGGGGGGACAGGAGGGAAAGGAGGGTTAGTTGCTCACATCATCGCTCTCTGTTCCGCACACACGTCTCAATCCGCGATCTGTCCCTCTCCCGCACGTCTTTAGTCGTCTAAGAACTGTCACGCACATAAAACCCACACACATCTAACTTTGCCTAGGTCTAAATTAAAAAATTGGATAACCTTATGCATTAAAATTCAATGTCATTTTAGTTCCGGTGCAACACATTGCCTAATTTTCTAATTAAAAGGAAAGTTTTTCGGGTTGGGCAAAATATTAAACGGGGTAAAGTACTATAGCGGACAGAATTACTATAGCCAAATCGTCATATTTGGCTGTAGTAATTCTGTCCGCGATAGTACAAGCGCAAACCATCCCCACCAATTTCGGTTGGGGGCCATGATTTATTGTTCGAACTATAAAATAAATACGTTTCTAGAGAGGTACTTTTGAAACTCCATCAGCTTTATCAGCTCAGTGGTTAGGACAGTATCGCGATAAAGACGTCGGAAGTAGACGCTGAGTTCACCGATACCCAATTATAATTTGTGATAGTAATTTGCTAAAGGTATAAAAAGGGGCTATTAAAAGTGCTATAATAGGGGCTATTAAGGGGTTATTATCGGGGCTATTACTAAATTTGTTGTTGTTTTCGTTTGTACGCGAATTGTTTTCCTAAATTTTGGTATAATTTTAAAAGTGAAAATTTCTCTATATTTCTAAGACTATTAAATTGTATTTGACATAAGAACACTCCCGACTAATTCACCTTTCAAGCAAAAAAAAAAAACTAAATCCAAATCGGTTCATCCGTTCGGAGCTACGATGCCACAGACGAACACACACACACAGACACGTCAAACTTATAACACCCCGTTGCGTCGGGGGTTAAAAATATCTATGCTGTCTAATTAAAGTAAGTTGAAAACTAATCAAAACTTTCAGTACTTTACTTCTGTAACCATTCATTGAGTCATTGTAGATGTCAGTGTCGGAATTTCTAGAGTTATCTCGTTATATTTACAAACTTAATATTATTTATATGAACTTATGCGCTCCGCGGTTTCACCCGCGTAACTCCCGATCCCGTGGGAATATCGGGATAACAAGTAGCCTATAGCCTTCCTCGATATATGGACTATCCAACACAAAAATAATTTTCCAATTCGAACCAGTAGTTCCTGAGATTAGCGCGTTCAAACAAACAAACAAACAAACTCTTCAGCTTTATAATATTATAGTATAGATTGTTCGACCAGACAGAACCAATATTTTACGGTTTGGTTTGAGCTACCTATTTCATCTTGAAATCTCACACTCGCGAACGTGACTAGAAGTACTATGTTTTGATATTTCTGTTTGTATTGTTCTGATAACTGTTTGTGCTTAGATGAATCTATTGTTACGGGTTATGTTTCCGTTGCAATGGATTTGAAATATCTTATCTTGGAGAAACTATTGTTCTCTATTGAAAAAAATAGTTTCAGTGTTTATTCTAAAAAGTTCTATCACATTGCGAAAATACATTGTCAAGTTTACCATCTGCTCGTTCTGTCACATCTAACCAAAGTAAAATTGTTTGTGTAAA
This sequence comes from Idaea straminata, assembly GCA_951213275.1. Lineage (NCBI taxonomy): Eukaryota > Metazoa > Arthropoda > Insecta > Lepidoptera > Geometridae > Idaea > Idaea straminata. The sequence goes on from OX577862.1 coordinate 6,277,147, forward strand.
AAAAAAACAGATTTAAAACAACATAATAAACCATATGGCTTCAATAAAATGCCCGTGGGTTTATACCCGACTTGTTTTTCCAAAAGATTAAAATATATACATATAAAATGCTTTGTCCTGACTGACTGACGGATCAACGCACATCCTAAACGGCTGATCGTAGAGACCTGAAAATTGTTAGGTGTTTTCTTTGTAGGCATCCGATAAGAAAGGATTTTTCAAAATTCTCCCCTTAGCGTGTGCAAAAGGGGGGCCAAGTTTGTATGGGTCATTCCTTGGTCCATTTTTGACTTTTACGCGGACTAAGTCGCGGGCAAAAGCTAGTCTAAATACTAAAAATAAAAACTTTGCTTATTAAAAACGTAAATTGAGAAAATAATATCTTGATCCTTTAACTCGAAATATGAAGAGTGATATGCGATCTGACAAAAATTTTCTTTATTAACTTTGGAAAGTATTCGGAATTGGAGTAAAATGATTTTAATGGCCTCTTCTTGAGGAATTGTTTCAAGTTACGTCTGCCGAATTGAGATGTTAGCTAGAGTTGCCATCCGTCCGGGTTTCCGGATTTGTCCTAGTTTAGAGGGCATCCGGGGACCGTCCGGGTGGGGTTTCTTTTGTAGTCCGGATAAAATATTAAATAAACCGGGATAAATGAGACCCCGACTGCTTTGATATTAAAAACTAAAAATTACGTGGGAGTGTCGTACGCTACACTAAAAATTTTAAAGTCACATTGCCCGCACTGTAAAATAAAACCCGAGTCGTTCAAGGTAATTTTTAGGGTTTCGTACCCAAAGGGTAAAAACGGGCCCTTTTATTAAAACTGTCCGTCTGTCTGTCTTTCACCAGGCTGAATCTCATGAACTGTGATAGCTAGACAGTGGAAATTTTTACAGATGATGTATTTCTGTTGCTACTATAACAACAAATATGTACTAAAAAGAGAATAAAATAGTTATAAATAAAATTAATATTACAGGACATTCTACACGTCGCTATCTAGCCCCAAGCTAAGTCACTAGACTTGTGTTATGGGTGCTAAACAACGGATATACTACTTGTATACTTTTTTTTTGTAAATATATATTTATAATACATAGAAACAACCAGACCCCAGACAAATATCCAAGCATAAATACTTGTCTGAGGCGTTTGGCAGTCCGGCATGGTAACCATTGTGCCAACTGGGTCGTCAGAATGTAATAATATTACAGAACCCTTCATGCGCGAGTCCTGCTCGCACTTGTTTATGATTTATATTAATTGTATAAATGTATAAATTGACTAGTTTCTTAAATAAAAAGACGATTAAGTAAAAACTTTGGGTTTTTCCGGAATTGTCCGGGTTTAAGCTCCGAAATCCGGGGTTTTCCCGCTTATTGTCCTGGTTCGCAGATTTTTGAGATGGCAACCCTATTTTAGCTTATGTTATCTACAAGTATTATACGTAACATTTTAGTGATATATATGCTTTCGAATTCCAAAGTTACAAACTTTATCTATATTACTTAAGTACTTAAATAGGCAGGTTTGAGTTACTTACTCAATTTATCTAAGAGTTTCAGGTCATATTCACTTTATTAATTGATTTAACTTGAAAAAAGTAAATTCTGTTCCATCATGAAACTGTTTCATAATAGAACAAGTGAGATTTTTTTTCTTACCAGTTCAATGGAATTCTGGATTTGAACTAGGCAATTTCTCATTAGTTCCTGTACTTTTGTTTTATAGACGACCCAGTTAGCACAATGGTCACCATGCCGGACTGCCAAACACAGGGTTGCTGGTTCGATTCCCGCTTCAGACATGCATTTATGCTTAGATATTTGTCTGTGGTCTGGTTGTTTCTATGTATTATAAGTATATATTTACAAAAGAAAAGTATATTATAAGTAGTATATCCGTTGTCTGGCACCCATAACACAAGTCTAGTTACTTAGCTTCGGGCTAGATGGCGATGTGTGGAATGTCCTGCAATATTTATTTATTTATTATTTTATAGTTTTAAAACAGAAAAAGGCCGTCGAAATGAAAACATTAAACGATGGAAACAGAAACAAAAGACCATCGAAACTGAAACAAAAGACTATCGAAACAGAAACAATAAACGACCAAAATAAAAACTAAAGACCATCGAAACAGAAACCGTAGACGGTTGAAACATAAACAAAAGACCATCAAAAGTAGTTTATTTAACAATACAACAATAACACATTAGCTCTTTTTTGCTTATTATGTGATAGCTAAATAACTGGTAGGTATAATTATTAGGAATAAGCTTCAATTATAACAATAAATTAAAAATTGGCAAAGCACTGTCTTGCTGACGAAAGGTTCTTTTATTCAAAATTTATTCTTAGTTGTCATTTATCGAGTAGAGGAGGCTCACAGCTAAGCGAAGCTCGCTGGTCGTATGGGTTAAGCGACGCCTGGCGCGGTCATTACTTCGATGGGTGACCAATTAGTAGTGTGGCAAAAATGTGTTTTTTCGTAAGCCCCTCCGTGCTTCGGAAGGCACGTTATTGGTCCCGGTTGCTACCTCTAGTAGCAGTCGTTAGGTCAAGTTAGAGGCTTTAGGGCGATCAGAAAACTCTAACAATAGGTGAGCCATACCACTATACGAGAAGAAGAAGAAGATTTGTCGAGATATTAGAAAGTGAACCTCGGAGACGGGTCGCTCGGAGATCGGGTCGCTCGGAAACTAACCCGATAGCTTAAACATAGGTACAACTTTTGTTCTACGACTTATTTAAATTTGATTTAAATGCAGGTTTATCCTATTAAATGATTATTTGTATATACGTATGTAGGTATAGGTTTTATCGTGTTATCTACTTATTCTCATTTTTCGTTGTAACTGTTATTTATGGATCGATGTATACCGTCTGAGTGACGTCACCGAAAAGGTTTCAACGGAAGACCAGCGTTAGTCGAAAGGCTAACATTATGCTGAGTTGAAGATCGTTTCGCAACAAAATTATTACATTTTTTTTTATAATACTAGTTTCAATAGCCTTTAGTTTTTTGTTTTTATGTGAGTTTTTGTTGCGAATAAATAAATATTACAGGACATTCCACACGTCGCTATCTAGCCCCAAGCTAAGTCGCTAGACTTGTGTTATGGGTGCTAGACAACGGATATACTACTTATATACTTTTTTTTTGTAAATATATACTTATAATACATAGAAACATATAGTAACAGCGTTAAAATAGAACTTTGATCACAATTACATTAGTTTACCCTGAACCCTATATTCACAAGGGTATTATATGGGTATAAGTTTGATCTTGAACTTGGGGACGCTCTTACGAAATAAGCTATTGAATCCCTTAGTCATTTTGGGGAACAAAGTCCGAAAGCCAAAGATAGGTAATGTGGAATAATAAATATTTTATTTATTTTTTACTTGATAACGTCTTATAAATCGACTAGCAGCGCTCCGCGGTTTCACCCGCGTAACTTCCGACGCCGTGGGAATATCGAAATATAATTTTTTTTCAATTCGAAGCTGTAGTTCCTGAGAGTAGCGCGTATTAACAAACAAACAAACTCTTCAGCTTTATAAAATTAGTATAGATGAACACCTGTACTCATAAAAAAGTTTGACGTCATGCGTCATGTTATTGACAAGTAACCATAGCAACGTCTTGTTATTGACAAGGTAAACATAGCAACGTATTATCGTTGCTATGATTACCATCAATGTTTTCTAGTGACGTTATCACGTAAAATTATCGTCTGTAACTGACTTTACAGACAACCATTTTTTATTAAATTTATATACAATTAAATATTAATAAATTCATTTGCAAGTAACGAATGGAGCAGATAAACGTTATTTAAAACTAGCTGCGCCGCGCTGTACCTAAAGTCCTTATATCGTGTATACAGGGTTATCTTATATCTTTAAATGAGCAATTCTTGTATTTATATATATATATATAATTGAAATCTCGGAATCGGCTCCAACGATTTTCATGAAATTTGGTATATATTGTATTGAAATTTGGGGTTCCGGGGTGATAAATCGATCTAGCTAGGAATCATTTTTAGAAAATGTCATTTTATTCGTGTTTTATCGAAACTCACTTTTTTTTATCTGAAAAATATGACTCTTCCTGACATCTATTGGCGAACTACTAATACTATTTTTTGTGAGCAATAAAGTTATTCCAGCAGATGGCGTTGTTAAGTAACACGAAGTCAATGAGTGTTTGCTTTGAGGTTAGACTATGTAAAAAAAAAATTACGAGCAAAGCTCGGTCATCCAGGTACTAGCAAGCCGTTGAGGACTACTTCTGTGCACCTTAACAAACAACTTTTGATCTACGACTTTTGGCTACTCAGTGTGATTATCATTTTCAACATGTTAAGCCGCTACCCGCTACACCTACTGATGTGGGTTCGATCTACAGGTCACGTTGTTTTAATGTTCAAATAGTGCTTCACAGTATTGAACGTATTTACAAAAAAGTAGAAAGTAGTAAGTCCATCCGTTGTCAGGTCACAATAACTCAAGCCAAGCTGAGGCCAAACTGCTTAGTTTGGGGCTAGATGGCGAAGATGGTCTTGCAATATTATTACTAGCTTTTCTGTGTATCCATTCGCGTAGAGTATATTTATGTATAATATTCTATTCCATGCATAATATGTATAATATGCCATTTATGTATAATATGCTATTCCTCTTATACTATTTTAATATAAGACTATGTATCGTTTGCCTTATTTGATCACGTATATTTTGTATTTGTGTTTTTGTAAAGATTTCTTTTATCGGTCACTCATCATAATAGGATTGTACTGAAAATCAGCGTTGTGGTGTTTTTTGGCATCACAACATTATGCTGAGTATAATTCTTTTTTGGTTACACTACAGGTTTAGAAGTCTGTTTAATTGTTACGATTTTGTTTTCTGTAATTTATTTACTTTCGTATGTGTAGTGTAATTACAAAATAAAGTTATTTCTATTCTATTCTTCTATTCTATTCTATTCTATTCTAGAGGATAAATTAAAAAAAAAATCTTCAGCGGATTCTAACGTCATAACACCTAAGTATGTCTTCTATCTAGATGTATCAATTAGTTAGAGCTGTGCATACAACAGTCAGGACTTTTACTTTTATATTTATAAATAAATAATAATAAATATTTCAGGACATTCCACACATCGCCATCTAGCCCCAAGTTAAGTAACTAGACTTGTGTTATGGGTGCTAGATAACGGATATACTACTTAATTATATACTTTTCTTTTGTAAATATATACTTATAATACATAGAAACAACCAGACCACAGACAAATATCTAAGCATAAATACTTGTCTGAGGCAGGAATCGAACCCGCAACCCTGTGTTTGGCAGTCCGGCATGGTGACCATTGTGCCAACTGGGTCGTCATTTATAGATTTATATATTCCCCATTCATGATCTGTAAAATATAAAAACTTTTATACGAAATCCGTGTATTCCATTGGCTGTTTCGTTATAAATCATAGGCAGGTGGCAAATGGCGTGTTACATCTGTAAACCACTCACGTCGGCGTATTGACACACGAGCTCGGCCAGGGGAAGAATTTACGAGGAATGTTGATAAATTATGATGATACTCATTGATATCTATATATATATATACTTGCTGTCCCGGAAAACATTGTTTTGCTATTTAAATAAATAAAAAAATAAATTTACAAAAAGATTCATACAAAAATGGGTTCAGCCGTTTAGGTGGAGTTTGGCAATTAACACCGCGACACGATTGACATCAATATTTATACTAACGTCACTCAATTTTTTTGCCGTCCCGGGTAAACTCTCCACTAAATCTTGAACTTTATGTTTTGGTATTAAAGTTCAAATTGACTTTTAAGTATTATTACGAAACGTTTGTATGGGAATTGGGAGTATAGAAGAGTGTTGTTTTTAGACATATTCAGGCATTTTTTTTATCTCTCCGTAAGAACCATCCTTGTACTTCAAGGAATATTCTGAAAAGGGAATTAGCGAAATCGGTTTAGATGTTCTCGAGATTTGCGCTTAGCAACACATTCAGCGATTCTTTTTTTTATTATAGAAGATAGATAACATACATACATACATTGCAAGTTTAATAAAAGCTATTAAAAATGAATCTCTATTTCCCTATGTTACGGCATCACGCTTGAGCGCCTGGACTATTTTCGCTAATTCTTTTTTTGTTGTGTTTGTTATTGTCAGGGGAAGGTTCTTGTGAATGAAAAAAATAAGACAGTCGTGCAGAATTATTATGCAGGTTAAAACCGCGGGGCGCAGCTAGTCATATAATAAAAGTACGCTAGATTTGGGGTTGGAACCGGAGAGATCCGATCCCTGAGAGCCCCGTCTCCGAGTCTCCCAATTTGATCATATTTTATTAGTTTTTCTATTGTTTCAAACATTGTTAACATTGAAAATAACAATGAGATCAGTGAGGCTCTTTTTGTGCCTTTTATTACACTATAAGTATTTTTGTTTTCGTTCCAGTCAAATAAATATTTCATCAAATTCAATTCAATTCTACACAATTAATTTCGATTGGGAAAAATCTCGTTATGAGTTCCATTCGGCACAACCAGTTGGTCGAAGTGGAAGGACAGATTTATGCGTCAATTGCAGGGCCAAGGCCTCCTCTTTACTCCCTTTCTATCGCGATCTTGCGTGACGGATTGCCAATCTGCCAGAATTTTGTCCAAGTCATCTCGCCACCTTCGACGTGGTCTGCCGGTTAGTCGTTCTCCGTTGGTTTGATTCCAAAAAAGTTGTTGTAAAAGGCATGCAGCTGATATGGCCGCCATGGCCGACCCAATTCCACGTCGATACTTAAACGAATGTATCAGTACAGTATTTACTATCGATTTTCTATCAGTTATTGTTACAATTCTGGACATTTTGTAATTCATATGCAACCTTGACCTTTTTACTCGGTAATTAATTTTCCTAACCTTGCGAAGGTCCCCCACAATAGCCATAATTTTCCTAATAAAGGTATGAAGTTACAAAACTTGGTTAAGGAAAAAGTTTGGATATTTATTGCTTTTGATTTTTATTTACTTTGGTACCTATGTATGAACTACTACTATTTACACAGGGGTTTAGCAGACGTATCTATTGCAACTACATGTCAACCGTTCGGCTGATGAATATAATATTTAGGTACATTTTAATTGAGCAGAGTAATTTGAGTGTACAAAACTTGGGGAGAACCATGGCGATGGACAACTTAGCTAAAGGTCGCTGCATACGTAACGTGTTTTTTTCTCATGACGAATGGAACGTGATATTTTTATGAAACGATGTCAAGAAATCGTCACGTTCCGTCCGATATGAGAAAAATCACAATACGTATGTTTAAAGACACGAACACTTTATGAAAGCACGTCACATCTCCGTCCCGTCCGGGGTTTTATCCCGTTACGTATGCAGCGACCTTTATTTTAGAGGTTAAAATTAGGTCGCGTCCGTAGGCCCTCGTTTTTGTATAGGTGATCCTCGGGCTCCGGGTGCAGAAGAAGCAGACAATCAAGCGGTGCTAGGCCGGCTTCTAACACCACCTTCTCGTGAATGTTATTGCGCCAAGTGACTCGTCGCTTTCCATCATTTTGTCCAGGCATGCCGTATGCCTTATAAGTGAGCATACTAGATCTTCAACCACATCGTCGCTTCCCATCAGGTGAGATGAGGTCAAATGCATGACTACTTGGTTTAAAAAGTATTCAGTATTTTTTTAGCCCTACTAGCTTTGCCATAAAAGGGTAAAAATCATACATACATATAGATATTGCAAGTTAAATTAAAGCATTAAAAATAGTTTAACACAATGTAACCTATGTTCTTCTCCATTATGGACTACCCTGAACGATAAAATGATTTTTTTTAAAGTAGGTTGGGTGTTTGTTTATATAATTACTAGCAGCGCTCCGCGATTTTACCCGCGTAACTCCCGATCCCGTGGGAATATCGGGGTAAAAAGTAGCCTATAGCCTTCCTCGATAAATGGCCTATTTAACACAAAACGATTTTTTCAATTCGAACTAGTAGTTCCTGAGATTAGCGCGTTCAAACAAACAAACAAACTCTTCAGCTTTATAATATTAGTATAGATTTAAAATCAAATACGAGTAAATAACAGGGTTTTCAAAGGAAAATCATGCATTATTTCATCATTAAAAATAAACATAAATATTCATGTAAAAAGGACGTGACGAATCTAATGCCTCGACGATAAAAATAAAGTAATTAGTGGTTTGCGAATGTTTTTCTAAAAACCTTAACAAGGTACTTGCACCCCATTTCACCCGCATAAGTCCGATAACGAAATTAGGAACCGGAAAAACGTACGGACCGATAGCCCGACAAGAGAGTGATCTTAATTATAAGGGTTCTTTTTTAACCTTATAAATTACGGCACCATAAAACCTAACTTAAGTGTTACAAGTACATTGAAACCGCTATTATTAAAAAAAATCTCAAGTTATACCTAAATAAAAAAAAAACTAAATCATAATCGGTTCATTCGTTCGGGAGCTACGATGCCACAGACACGTCAAACTCATAACACCCCGTCGTTTTTGCATCGGTGGTTAGAAATGTGTGTCAATTTTGTAACTCTTTTTCAAGCAAAATGAAAAAAAACTATGAAGTGAGAACTTTATTCTTCTTCCCTTTTCCCATGCTTTCCCGACGCGGCTTTTCTTTTAAATAACTTTGTTTCTAATATGTCCTTGTCAATTTTTTTGTCTTTTTCTCTTTTGTAATGTTTGTCGAGTCAAAAAATACAAAAGGTTTCCTGGAGCAAGAAATAATCCTCTACCTTCTACCTATAGTAGCTAGAGAATATTTTCTTGCTTAAAGTAAAGATTCTTTGAAAATAATAAACTGTATTTTTAATTTAAGAATATTGCTTTAAAATTAAAAATCCTGCTTATCATTTTAAGATTTTTGACTAAAAAAAGAAACCTTTTTTAGCCGACTCCTAAAAAGGAGGAGGTTCTCAATTCATCGTGTTTATATTTTTTTGTATGTTTTTGTGTAATAATAAATATCAATAAGATTTTACGTATTTGATAATAAAACCACCAGTAGGTTGACAATCAAATTAACGGTCTATATAAATCATGGTACAGACAGACTCCCTTAGTTGACGCACCATCGATCACCTAGTAGCGCAGTCTGTACCAAGCCGTAGACCGCTACGCTCGTAGCACCGTAGAGCTCGCTCGTAGCCACCGCGCCGCTACGATAACGTTCAAACACTATCGGGGAATGTTAAAGTGATTTTTTGTGATTGGAGAAGAATTTTCGTTCACGTAAGTTTTTATTCGTTATTTTTGGAACGAAGTTACTTATGGCGCGTTGCGAAAGGAGGCTAGACGGAAAAAATTAAGACCAAAAGTTGCAACGACACTTTTTTATTTTATTAAAAATCCTTCACTAATTAATTGAAAGAAACTTCGTTCCATCAAGGTGTCCCTTTACACCTCTCAAGTTTTTGTGTGTATCTGAAGTTGGAAATATAATTATTTCTTAGATTTTATTGACTTTGATGTTTGAACCGAACTTTTTAGTTACTTATTTTAATAAACTGGTGTTGTACTTAAGTAATTAAATGTTTCCAGAAACTTAAATAAGATTTTTACAGTATAAAATTTACTTAAAAATATTAGACAAGCAAATGAAATAAGTCAGATTACCATAACTAATTTTATTTATATTAGCAAAATTTTATTTGAGTTTTTTTTTCGTTCTTGGTCGACTAACGGTTTGTTTCATGGAAGTATTCTATAGAATGGAGAAGAAAAATTGTAACGATGCGGTCTAAGGTCACGCTTGTTCAGAAAATACAGCAACTTGATCACTTGATGACCCCTAATTTCACACTCTGGGTAGTTAACTCATTGGTTAATCTTCGTTACTGAACTAAGCCAATAAAGTGCTTATGTTTCCGTAAGCATTCGTGCAGTGGGGATCATTGACCTACATCTTGATAGGGAGGAAAGCGGAAGCTTTGTTGCATGACATTTTTATAGCGTACCTAGCTGCGCCCTACGGTTTCACCCGAAAAGGTCCCGAACCCGTGAGAACATCAGGATAGAAAGTAGCCTTTGTGTTAATACAGGTCTCCAGCTATTTACACACCGAGTTTTTGCGTGAAGAAATAACAAACATATAAACACTAACACACAAACTTTCACTTTTATAATATTAGTAGGATGTGCTACAATGAGACCAGTGGGAACAAAAATTAGAGGAAATATTGAATTCTCGTTCGGCCCATCAATGGGGATAAATTAACGGTGCCTGGGGGAAGTATCAATATTAAAATATATTTTATTAATTTGTAGTAATTACAAAAGTAAATAAAATATAACCCACCCTTTTAGCTTCGCTATAAACGGGTAAAAATAGTTTTTTCATTATATTATTAAATAGTCGTATAGTTGCGAGTTGCGAGTACAAAGGGAACCAGGAGACCCGTAGCACAGGTTTTACCTAGTTTGGGCTTCTGTCTCTTATGTGTTATCATTATACTTTACCTTATTTTATTTTAAGACTTAAGAACATTATTGTAATTATGATAAGTTGTAAATTGTTAAAAAAAAATGATAGTGTGATGCATGCATGGGAGAAAAATAAACGAAATTTTTATTTATTTATTTATTTATTTTATTTCCCGCGATTTTAACTGCTGACAATGTAACCTATATTTTACTCCATATTATGGATTACCCTGAACCAGTTTTCATCCAAATCGCTGGAGTCCGTTTTACTGTGAAAGGATAGACATACAAATAAAACTTTTGCATTTATAATATTAGGTAAGCATGTATTTACCTTTTATTATTCGACCCTTACTTAAAACAAGGGCCACATTGTAGAAAGAAAGAAACATTTTTAAAGGTATTTTTCATTTGAAATTTTCGCAAGTTAGAGAATGTTTATGTTGAGGTAATTAAAAAAGCCTTAAGGGGCCAGTCTAAAACCGCTGGTTTTTTTGATCAGCGGTTTTACACTGAATCGTCGAATGAAATAATTTACAAAAATGTTTTTGCCAAATAAAGATTCATTATGATTTTGTTACTTTTTCCTTTGTTGTTTTTGTGTTGAGATTTTTTTGTAACAAACTTTGTCGTGCGACTGGTCCTTTGATTGGTTTGGACCCCCTTTTTTCTACATTTTTGCCTTGTATTTGCCTAAAAATTTGGCTTTTTAAGCAGAATATGACATATAGCCCTTTCCTTAGTTCTTTCTGCATACAAGAAAGAACGCACGGTACCTACCTAAATTTAATTTAAACTCAAATAAGAATTTTTGTACTCTCTCTCTGCGCTCTGTACAATAAATTTTAACTTGCTAGGTCCAACCGTTCCAAAGAAAATCGGTGGTGACACACGGACAGACGGACAAAAGAGTGATTTTATAAGGGTTCCTTTTTTACCTTTTGAGATACGGAACCCTAAAATAGGGTTACTGGTACGCGGGCTGTTTTCCGCAACTAGACCTCCTTACTTAGGTCCGTTTGCGTGAGGATGGAGTAGGCTTGCTCAGCAACTACTTATCTCAGCTTAGTCGACTGCGTCCAGTGCAAGAAAGAACTTGTCAATGTGTCTGGAGCAACTAAATCCCGGGTTTTATCATGATGTTTGTCTTCGCGGTAAGAGAGATGTCTAAAATAGATTTTTCTTAAGAAAAAGTGTAGGAAAGGAAGCTTAGCGTAGTTTGTATATATTACTAGCTGTCCCGGCAAAGTTTTGCTTTTTTACAGTAACTGTAACTTAAAAGGAAAATAAATAAATAATAGATAGTAGCCTAGTGAATATGCATATAAAATTTCATGAAAATCCGTCAAGCCGTTTCGGAGGAGTATGGTAACTAACATTGTGAGACGAGAATTTTATAAACTTTTTAAACTCACACGATTTGTATTCATAGTCATTTTTCCGGGTCACAATAGACATGGTTGCGAGGAGACCATGACCATTGTAAATTAGTCGGAACGTCAAGGTAAGAGAAATAAAAATACGCGATTATGACCCGGAAAAATAATTATTGAGAATTTTATATAATAGATTTAATTATTTAAAAAAATGTAACATCAGTAACATGACAAGACAAGAGTATATAGACAGCTGTAGGGAGCGGTGTTGGCTTAGTGGTAGATACCTCGACTTTCATTCTGAAGGTCGTGGGTTCGAATCTTGGCTGGCCGTGCACCAATGGATTTTTCTTAAGAAAAATTTATGTGCGCTAATTGACATTGCTCTTACGGTGAAGCAAAACATCGTGATGAAACCCGCGGCTTAGTTGGCTCCAGAAGTATTGACAAGTTCTCTCTTCTGGAAATGGTCGACTAAGCCGAGAGGGTAGTAGGTGCTGGGCAAGCCTACTCCATCCTCAAGCAAAAAGGACCCAATTCAAAAGGGTCCAAAGGTGGAAAACCGCCTGTATACAAGTAGACAGCTGCGGATGTGGCAGCTGTATATGTCACTTCATAGAGGCTTTCCTCCATGATATGTAGCCAGTATTAAGCGTCCACATTTACAACAAAGTCAAAGTATCTACCACTAGGCCAACACATAAAAGGGTTAATCTCGCTACCTTTTTGGTTTTCGGTTTATTTAGAAACTTAAATATTTTATCATCAGTATAAATAAATCAATGTCGAAAAGGTTCCTCTTTCAGTCACTGAAATATTTAACAGGAGTTACGAATAATGACAGCTTTACCGTATACCTATCCACGTAGCGTTCGGCTAAAAAATCGTTTTACATTTTTCATTTTAAAGCATGTTTGTACCTAGTTGCTTAGTTTAGGACTAAATAATCTTTCTAAAATATAATTCTACTGTACGTGTGTATGTCACTGAACTCCTTCTAAATGGCTGGACCGATTTGAATGAATATTTTCATATGCGCCCTGGATGGTTTAGATTCACAAATCAGCCAGGTCTTTTTTTATGGTAAATCATCGTTTGCTAGGACAGCTAGTAATCTCTATACATATAAAATTCCTTGTCCTGAATGACTGACTGACGGATTAACGCACAGCCTAAACCGCTGATCGTAGAGACCTGAAACTTGAAGGGTGTGTTCTTTGTATGTAAAGAATTTTCCGAAATTTTACTCTTCAGGGGGTGAAAAATGGGGGCAAAATTTGTATGGGACAACGTAATTCCTTGTTCTGATTTAGGTACTTCAAATCGCGGACGAAGTCGCAGGCAAAAGCTAGTATAATTTTATAAAAGAAAAAAAAACTCATGAAATCTTTGAACCATAAGAGCAACGAGTCTGAAACTTGGCATGGGGGTTCCTTTTAGCACGTAGGCGAGCACAAAGAAAGGATTTTTGGAAATTCGACCTTTAAGTTTCAAAAACGGTGGATAAAGTTTTACATTTAACTATTACATATTCAGTGTTTGTATAGGAAATCAATATCAGTTTCAAATTAGGTCCTTCCGTTACTGAGAAAATCAGTGGTGGGTGATACACGGACAGACAGACAAGAGAGTGATCTTATAAGGGTTCCTTTTTTTACCTTTTGAGGTACGGAAGCCTGAAAAGACACTAACCCGGCTAAAAATTCGGGGTTATACAAGCTGCGCTCCCCGGTTTCACCCGCGTAAGTCCCGATCCCGTGGGAATATCAAAATGAAAAGTAGCCTATAGCCTTCCTCGATAAATGGAATATCTAACACAAATATATTTTTTCAATTCGAACCAGTAGTTCCTGAGATTAATGCGTTCAAACAAACAAACAAACTCCTCAACTTTATAATATTAGTATCGATTATATCTTTATTCTTGCAGTTGTAAGGTTATATTATAAGTGTTTTTTGTTTATTCCCTAAATGAATGAAATTCTGTTTCTAACAGCACTCCACAACTAATATTATAGCGTGTCGAAAGTAAATTACTGTAACTTCTGAAGGCCGCACTTTCATACTTAAAATAAAGAAAGCCACGCAACCTGAATGTTTATTAAGCTCTTACATATCTATAAATTCTGAAAATGTCGACAAGAAAATTATTTTTTGTAGGAAAAGGTGAGGTGAGGCAGCAGTTTTTTCGCGCGAAAAAACTAATCAACGAATGGATAATATAAATAAATAGAGTCGAGTAACTTCCGTTGTAGTATAGGTACCTAGTGGTCAACTTATATAATGATTTTACGCGTAAATTGGGGATAAGGTTACAGTTTCTTTTTCTACGTAGTTACATGGTTAGTGATAAACACATCTAAGTAGTGTTTTTAGGATAACAAATAAAAAAATATATATATTGCAGGACATTCTACACATCGCCATCTAGCCCCAAGCTAAGTAACTAGACTTGTGTTATGGGTGCTAGACAACGGATATACTACTTATATACTTTTTTTGTCAATATATACTTATAATAGATAGAAACAACCAGCCACAGGCAAATATCTAAGCATAAATACTTGTCTGAGGCGGGAATCGAACCCCTGTGTTTGGCAGTCCGGCATGGTGACCATTGTGCCAACTGGATCGTCATTACAATTACAATCATTTACCGCCAGATTTGCGTTATATTGATAATGTCAAACCGAACAACATTAAATGTAAATTAAAGTCTTATTATTTAAGTAAACTGATAACGTCGTAGACTAAATAATAACATTTATTGACAAACCTCTTTGGTTTTTTAATGTTATTTAAGTTAAAAAAAATTATACTTTTTATTGATAAATAAAAAAAATAAAAAATAAATATAAAACATGAATATATGTGGTTAATTTGGCAATAATATAAGCTTCTCTATATTCTACCTTATAGGCATACGAAATACTATTATTTGTAGGTTGTTTGTATCAATATTATCATTCAAACAAAACAGAAATCAAGAATTATATGTCACAAAATGTGCACAATTTAATTGAAACGATTTTCAATCTATACTAATATTATGAAGCTGAAGAGTTGGTTTGTGTGAACGCGCTAATCTCAGGAACTGCTAGTTCGAATTGAAAAATTATTTTTGTGTTGGATAGTCCATTTATCGAGGAAGGCTACTTTTTATTTTGATATTCCTACGGAATCGAGACTTACGCGGGTGAAACCGCGGAGCGCAGCTAGTAATATTATTAAGCTGAACAGTTTTTTTGTTTGTTTGAACGTGCTAATCTCAGAAACTACTGGTTCGAATTGAAAGATTCATTTTGTTTTGGATAGTCCATTCTTCGAGGAAGACTATAGGCTACTTTTTATTTTGATGGTCCCACGGGATCGAGACTTACGCGGGTGAAACTGCGGGGCACATTTAATAATATTGGTAAAATAGCAAAACAAGAAAGTTAGAATAAAGTCATTTAATTTGTATTTTTGACCGACTTCAAAAAAAGGTGGAGGTTCTCAATTCGGTTGTATGTATTTTTTATTTGTCTACTAGAAGGCAATACAGAAGTTAACCATGTTCGACCTAACCTACCTACGTAATTTAGTTCAATTACCGAAATTAAACAATTAAATAACAATACACGTATTCAAAAGGCAATAATTTGAAAATATTTTGTTGATTGTATGATATGATTACAAAAGCTGTATTATGTGTAGTGCGTACAAACTGGATTATTGAGTTTGTTCAATTTTAACAAAGCCTAGCAATAAAGAGTGACATAAAGTATTAACCGAAATTACAATTTCATGGTTCATAAGTATATATAAAAAAACCAAAGGTTCTGCATCCAAAGGTTGCCTGGAAGCAATCGCTTTCAGCGATAAGGCCGCCCATTTGTGCAAGTTATACTTTCTAGCTATTACTTTACTTTGTGTATATAGTGTTCTGTTTCTTCCTGTGTTGTACAAATAAAGATATCTATGTATCTATAAATATAGTAGCTGCCCCGTGGTTTTACCCTCGTAAGCTCTTTTTCTCCTTTAGTGATCTAATTTCCAGAAAAATCCTTTCTTAGAGCCTAGCCTGCGGCCTAAAAAGAACCCCCATACAAAGTTTCAGATTCGTAGCTTTCAAAGTTTCAGTTTAGTATTTCTTGTAATTAAAGAAAGTCTTTTTCACGTCTATATTACATACAAAAGGGAAAAATGTAAATTGTTGTCTATTTTTTTAATGAAATTCTAAATTTATATATTTTGCGTATATGTACTCATCTAATATCTAATACCTGAACCATATTAAAACAGAAATGAGCCCATGGGCCCTGCCGCGGTAAGTGCGTCGGCTTCAAGCCAACGCGTCGGCTTATGCCGATCCGCGCTTCACACTGGGCGGAATTTTAAGCCTGCCTTTCATAGGATTTTTGAAAAATTAAGTTTTTTTATTCGTGTGTTATAAGTATGCAGGAATGTCGGGGACATCAAAACATTCAAAAATAAGTGATTCTGGTTATGTTATTTTATTAAAAACACCACAAAATATAACTTTGTTATTTTTTTTTAATAACAACCAGAATCACTTATTTTTTAATGGTTTGATGTCCCCGAAAATCCTGCATACTTAAAACACACGAAAAAACAACCTATTTTTTCAAACTTTCTATGAAAAGCAGGCTCAAAATTACGCCCATTGTGAGGCGTTTGGGATATCGACGTCGGCATGAAGCCGACGCAACAAGCGCGGTTGGGCACCTGGTTTCCTATAATATCCTGAATATCATGAACAGAACAACAACTTTTGTACCCACTGATTAAAAATACAAGAGTCAGATCCAGTGTTTTTACATCAAATAAAAAAGAGTAAAAACTAGAAGGCTTCAACTGTGACAATAAAAAACCAATTAAACCTTTGAAATGCTTCGGCAAACGAGCCCGAAGACAAGTGGCTTACTCTTTTGAAACTTTTTATACAGGATAGTTAATTTGAGTGTGTCAGTAAGAGTGTCTTGAACGAGAAAAAAAACTTCCTTATTTTTTGAAATAATGAACTTATAACCGCAAATTTTTTGAAATAATGAACTTAAATCACTTATTTTTTGACACAACGAACTTATTTCCCTTATTTAAAAAACCAAATTACCTTATTTTTAGAAATAATCAACTTAATAATTATTTTAGTTTTTTAAATAATAATGAACTTAATTCCCTTATTTTATGAAAAAATGATTTTCAAATTTAGTGCAGCTGCAAAAAGGCATTTTTTGAATAATATTTACTCCACTGAAGAACATTATTTCATTTAAGATTTTAGTTTTTCTTAAAAAAACTAAACATAAAGATAATACAGCAAATAAACTAAAAACAGTATTTATAAGACAAAACCTGTACAAAACAAAAAACATAATGATAATTATTAGACCTCTCCAACTATTTGTAAAGAAAATAATTTCTAAACTATAGGATTTTAGAAATAATGTTCATCAGTGCAGTAAATATTATTCGAAAAATGCCACTTTTCGCAGCTGCATTTGAAAATCATTATATCCTTTTTTTTGTTATTATTTGTAGCTTTTATTTTTATAAATCTTAAGTAGGACTTGCACCCCGCATTTGATACTAATAATACTGAATACCATATTAACTGTTGGCCAAAACTGTACTCAGCGAGGACTCGAAGTGTTTTTAACCAAAGAAACTCGGTAACCTTGTTTAAACTAGAGAAATGAAAAGTAAACTCCAATTAGGACAATTTACTGAGCAAATTATAAAAGCTATTTTTGTAACGTCCGTGTAACTGAAAATTTATTTGATTAATATTTAGGGAATTTTTAATTGAATGTATTTTTTTCCGGAAAAAAAAACTAAGACTTTTGCTGTAAGTTAAGGCGCTCTTCCAGTACCGTGTGTAGGTATTCACATTACCTTAGCCCGCGCTCTCAAAAACGTAGCGTGCTGCGTGCTAACTGTTATATTTGATCGATATGCAAAACATTTTAGCATTATTATCCACAAATATAGTTCCTAGAGGTCAAAACCCATCATTTGATTCATTTTTAGAAACAAACGTTAACTATTTTTTATAAAACCCGATAAACGATCTAATAATACTCTGTTTTCTAACATTTTTTTATCGAGCGAAGTTGTTCCTATCATGTTTTCAACCACAATAAACAAAAATATGGTTATTAAACTACAATATCCGTTTATATCCAAATAACAAAAAAAGAGTATTTGATTACTTAGAGTTGCTTAAAACAAAGGTCGATTTTGGTAGCTTTATTAGCACAGGGCCTTAACTCCAAATCTTCCGACAATGAAATAAATAACAAAATACACATTTCTATCTGTTTTATTAGGACATTAGGGTGAATCCAATGACTGCGATAACTGTTTCCACAACATATACGATAGGCATTTAATATACCTAAATTTATTTTGTTTGGGACAGGGGTTAGATACATAAACAAGCATCTTGTACTTGTACTTGTATACGGGCTGTTTTCCACCATTAGACTCTTTTTAATTGGGTCCTTTTTGCGTGAGGATGGAGTAGGTTTGCACCTACTACCCTCTCAGCGTAGTCAACCATGTCCAGAGTAGGGAACTTGTCAATACCTCTGGAGTTAACCATGCCGCGGGTTTCATCACGATGTTTTCCTTCACAAGAGCAATGTCAATTAGCATCTTGTATTACTTGATTTGATCGTGAACTTTTGCATTTTTCGGCTCATCACAGGATCGAAATACGGTATAATTAAATGTGATTAAGCTAGTTTAATTTTCTACATTTGACAACCTCTGTGGAGTGGTAGGTGAACACTCGTCTTAGACTTAGACGGTTGTGGGTTCGATTCCCACCTCAAACAAATATTCGGATATAGGTTTGTATTGGTTATGTTCGTATATTAGTTTCTAGTCTGTAATGTATGTATGTATGTTAAGTATATATTTACAAAAGAAAAGCCATCTGGCCACCATCACACAAGTCTAGTTGCATAGCTTGCGGCTAGATGGCGCTGTGTAAAGAGTGCTACAATATTCATTTATTCCACGTTGATCTAGAAGCATCGATCTTCAACTCTCCGTAGATTTTATAAATGGTAACGAGATTTGCAGAGCTCCATTAGATCTCAGCGGATTCACGCCGTGTGACGCAACTTTCCATAAATATTCTTTAAGTCGCTACGTCTTCGTAAAAAAAACTACGTCACTAGTTTTTGTAGTAAAACAGCGTGATGTGAACGACCCTACTTGTTCGTGTACTTGAACGGGCTGTTTTCCGCAATTAGACCCTTTTTAATTGGGTCGTTTTTGCGTGAGGATGGAGTAGGCTTGCCCAGCACCTACTACCCTCTCAGCTTAGTCGACCATTTCCAGAAGAGAGAACTTGTCAATACTTCTGGAGCCTACTAAGCCGCGGGTTTCATCACGATGTTTTCCTTCACCGTAAAAGCAATGTCAATTAGCGCACATAATTTTTTCTAAGAAAAATGAATAGGTGCGCGGCCGGCCGGGATTCGAACCCACGACCTTTAGAATGAAAGTCGAGGTATCTACCACTAAGCCAACACCGCTCGTGAACGACCCTATGATAATTATTAAAGTATCTACTAGTAGCAATTTCTTTTCATTCCCTTTGGCCCATGTCCAAATCCTCAGCGACCAATGACCGAATGATTCGTAGCTTCGATTCATTATTACATTCATTCTCGCCAATACGTTCGTTCCACCTTTATAGTTCATTCACACGGACGAGATGTTTACAAGGAATTGTTGAATTGGTCCTTTTCTTGTTTTTTTTGTCAGATGAAGGTGAAAGATGGAGATGGGGTGTGCTAACTAGTTTTGCCTTTTTCTCTTTGAGCATAACGGTGGGAAAAAAATATATTCTCTCTAGAAATTGTTGTGACATATTAAGAACTATTTTGTTGACGAAAATATCGAATTGTACTTACAAATAGATACCCTAAGTAAATATAGAGGTAATATTACTTTCAATATTATCTATACTTATATTATAAAACTGAAGAGTTTGTTTGTTTGAACGCGCTAATCTCAGGAACTACTGGTTCGAATTGAAAAAATCTTTTTGTTATAGTTCATTTATCGAGGAAGGCTATTTTTTATTTTGATATTCCCACGAGATCGGGACTTATGCGGGTAAAACCGCGGGGCGCAGCTAGTGTAAGTAAAACCCTGAAATATCGTTGTCAGAATGGAAATCTAAGTAGGTAGGTACACTGATTTATTGCGCAGAATTTTCATAGCGAAACTTAAGTATGTTTTACGTATGTTTTGGTATTCTTAAGATCATACTTAACCATTACTTATCTGGTATAAGTATCTACTCAGAATAATCATCTATACATTTAAAATGCTTTGTCCTGAACTACTGACTGACTAACTGACGGATCAAGGCACAGCTTAAACCGCTGATCGTAGAGACCTGAAACTTGGAGGGTGTGTTCTTTGTGTGACGTAGGCATCGAATAAGTAATTTTTTTGTTTATGTTGTTATGATTTTCCGAAATTCTACCCCTAAGGGGGTGAAAAGGGGGGGGGGCAAAGTTTGTATGGGACAAGGTGATTAATTGGTCCAGTATATTTAAAATTTTCGACTTCAACGCGGACAAAGTCGCGGGCAAAAGCTAGTGGAAATATAAAGGGGAAGAAGGGGGTGAAGTTAAGTACCAATTATTCCTTATCAGGACGTAAATTCTTTATGTAATTCACTACAGTTCAAATTTCTAAAACAAAGTTCTTCCAGCTTTACCAATTAGCTTCCTACAGCAATGATTTAACAATATGCACGTGTCTCAAAACGCGTTTACAGCGCCCGCACTCATTCGCCTACGTTTTTTCTTATTATCTAAATATCTTCCTAGCACGTGTGTCTGTAATACTAACGATGCATATTTCTTGTACATCTTCGTAAACTACTTATACAATGTGTTTTAGCGATGGAGTTTTATTTCGAAAAGGGGTTGTTCTAGACGTCTAGGCAAACACCTTTTGTTCTACGACTTTTGGAAATTCAAACTTTTATTCGATGTTGCTGTTTTATACAAAAACTTCGAACAAAATGTTCGAGTTTCCAAAAGTCGTAGAACAAAAGTTGTTCGTCTCGACACTTAGAACAACCCCTTTTCGTATTAAAACCCCTTCGCTGCAACACATTGTATATTTAATAATTCTCCATACCAAGTTTCATAAAAATCGGTCCAGTAGTTTCGGAGCATATTTGTTCCAAACATAAAAACAAAAAAAACTTTCCTTTTATGTAGATTATATGATATTCAAACGGTAAATTTGCTCGATCAGCAGCTCTCGGGATACTGGCAAGTTTGTGATTGTGGTAACTCCTGCGAGCTGTGATCTTCTCTCAAATTACTGTTTTTTTTTATTTAAATAAAAAAAGTACACTTTTTCTTACAAACTAATTTCCCTCCAAACTGCAAAGTGCAGTTTGTTGGCGAGCGCGCGCTTATTTACTATCATGTGCATTATCATATATACCTACCTACCCACTTAATTTAGTTTATAGATTTAAAAAAAATCAAATGAATTGCCTACTTATGTTTTTAATAAATTATCCTTAAGCTTACTTTTTAACATATTTTTGATATCACGATCAAAATTTTCGTTTTGCTTTTCACTCTACCGTGTTTTGTTTATTCCGATTGACCTACATCAGCCTTCAGAAGATCGATTTTACGGGATATAGTAGCCATATATTAATCTATTAGAGTAATGACAATTTGATAGGATGGCCTATAAATTTTATATCTTTATTTATTACTTACCCTTGTGCGCCCACTCTTGTGCCACATAACCTCAACAGAACCATTGCAAGGAAAAGTGGTACTGTCAGGTGTCGTTAACAGGTTTTAATTGCTGTAGGTGCTTAAATAATAGTACATTACGATATAAGTGTGGTAAATTGATCTTTGCATAGAGGCGGTTTATGACGCGCGAGCGGCAGCGAGCGTGTTATAGAAGCCAAGATGCAAATATCAATTCCACACGTATATCGTACGACGTTTTTTATCACAGTTGCGAATAAAAGAAAAGACTTTAAAAGAAAACAAAATAATAATTAACAAAATATTTGTGATAACTCTATGTTTACATTTTTTAAGGCAATATTTTTTTGTTAATTATGCTCCGGAAAGGCCAGGCTAAAGACTTTTAACCTATACATCCTCGTGTGACATACATTATTTTTTAGGGTTTTCTATTTGTTTTTGCGTCGGGGGACCCTCCCAAAAGCGTTGAGCCGCCGGCGGCTCGGCGCTTGTAGAACCAAAATCGGGGCGAAAAGCGTTGAGCCGCCGGCGGCTCGGCGCGTTCAAACTTTTGTAAACCGTATTTTCAATGTGTTAGAGTCTACATTTGTTTGAACAACTTTTGCCCAAAATATTGTGCAATATTTTTCCTAATGATTGCAACACTAAAACGTCAGGCAGTTGGGCAAAAAAATTAAAGAATTGTCAGTGTCAAAGTTGATAGTGACAAATACGAAAGTGCGTTGTGAAAGAAAGTGAAGTGGTGAAAATAATCTAAAAAAAAGGTAAATACAGTGATTTATGCCATTATTTTTGTATTACGTATTGTTTTAGATATGGTAAAGCTATTTACATAATAAGATTTGTGAATTTCGTTGTATTTTTCTTGCATTTATAGCTCAAAACCGGTGACTTCATTTTGGCCATTTTCATGTGATTTCGGTAATAATTTAGGTAAAATATAACTGAAAAGGCCGTTTATTCGTATTACAATAACTATTTACGCAAGTAATTGTGTATTTTATGAATAAAACAAGAGAAATGATTTGAAGAAAAAAATCAGTTTTACCGTTGTCCGTTACTCAAACGTAAATTCAAATCTTAGTATGGGAATCTGAGCTTTATCTGTATGCGAATAAGGTTACAAATACTCTATGCAATATGTGTCACTGGGTCAAAACCTAGTGATGTGGTAGAGTCGATGTTCAATATCGACCTATCGACATATTATCGACATTTTCGCTTTATGAAGGTAAGTACCTAATATTATTTAGATTTTTGCGTACTTTAGTTTTAGTACCTATATACTTCTAAATTAGTTTATAAAATATATATATATATATATATATATATATATATAAAATAATACGTGTGTATGTCACTGTACTCCTTCTAAACGGCTGGACCGATTTTGATGATTTTTTTTTATGTGTTTGAGTGAGTCCATGAATGGTTTAGATTCACAATTGGACCCTGTAGGTGGCGCTGTACTTGTACATGTTTATGTCACTGTACTCCTTCTAAACGGCTGGACCGATTTTGATGTTTTTTTTTATGTGTTTGAGTGAGTCCATGAATGGTTTAGATTCACAATTGGACCCTGTAGGTGGCGCTGTACTTGTACATGTTTATGTCACTGTACTCCTTCTAAACGGCTGGACCGATTTTGATGTTTTTTTTTTATGTGTTTGAGTGAGTCCATGAGTGGTTTAGATTCACAATTGGACCCTGTAGGTGGCGCTGTACTTGTACATGTTTATGTCACTGTACTCCTTCTAAACGGCTGGACCGATTTTGATGTTTTTTTTTTATGTGTTTGAGTGAGTCCATGAATGGTTTAGATTCACAATTGGACCCTGTAGGTGGCGCTGTACTTGTACATGTTTATGTCACTGTACTCCTTCTAAACGGCTGGACCGATTTTGATGTTTTTTTTTTATGTGTTTGAGTGAGTCCATGAATGGTTTAGATTCACAATTGGACCCTGTAGGTGGCGCTGTACTTGTACATGTTTATGTCACTGCACTCCTTCTAAACGGCTGGACCGATTTTGATGTTTTTTTTATGTGTTTGAGTGAGTCCATGAGTGGTTTAGATTCACAATTGGACCCGGTAGATGGCGCTGCAATTAAGAGGTAATAGAGGTCTGCTAGCAATAAATATAATTTATATTTTTAGATTTAAAATAAAAATAAATACTTTACGTAGTAGTGACGAGGAATACGACGGAGAAATGGAATATATTAGTGATGATGAGGTACCAACATGACACTTTTTTTTTGTGGACAAATTTATTAATAGACTTTTTTGTAGGTGGAACCGGTGTATTGTCGTCAAGATGACGATGACGACGACGACGACGACGACGACGCCGACGACGCCGCGTCGTCACCAGAGCCACCGTCGTATTCTCCGCTGACCGTCAGAGGGTCGTCGCCGTTGGCGCCGCTGTAAGTTTTATCAATTTTTCTGTAGTTTAGTAAAGAAATAATGACTACAAGTACTAAAAACTGCATTTATTTCATATACAGAAATGAGAGCCGTGCACCATCTCCTCGCTCGCCGGTTGCTGGTGGCTCGAGACCGTAAGTTTTATTACTGATTACTTATCCATCACACGTGACACACATTACAGCAGTTTGTTGCATCGTGTCTCGACGTGTTTAGTTTAGTCAAGAAGTGAAGACTACAAATACTAAAAACTGTACATTTGTTTCATATACAGATATCAAGACTGGACGAGGGCGTCGCGCTCGCGTTCGCGCTCTCGTTCGCCGCTTCATGAGGCGGAACCGTAAGTTTAATTATTTTTCATCTAGTTTAGTCAAGAAGTGAAGACTACAAATACTAAAAACTGTACATTTGTTTCATATACAGATATCAAGACTGGACGAGGGCGTCGCGCTCGCGTTCGCGCTCTCGTTCGCCGCTTCTTGGGGTAGTGCTTGCCATCTATGATCAAGATGGAAATGAATTTTTTGTGTCAATCAGCGATAAATTTGTAAAAATCAAATATAAGCATTTTATTGTGGCCAGACCAGCGTACTAGTACTATGGAGGACAATGCATTGTATCTAACGTTACAAAACCTATAGGCATTTTTTCAAGCTATTTTGTGTAGAATTGTTGCACATTTTACACAGTATCATCATGTCATCCTAAATGAGAAAAAGCTTGTCCAAAATTTGTGAAACTTAATTTGAGAAATACATTGTATAAATTTGTATGTAACGTTACAAATCCTATGGGCATTTTGTAAAGCTATTTTGTGTAGAATTACTGAATTTTTTTACACAGTATGTTATCCTAAATTAGATAAAGCTTTCCTAAAACTTGTGTCAAAAAGAAACGAAATTTGTTTTTGCAAATTGATAAATTTGATTATTTATATAATTATAGCCTACAATGAGGGGTAAAATTATTGTATTAGTCATAAACAGTTTTGTAATCTATATTTTAGAAATAAAATAATCATCGCACAACTCAGATAACACTTGAAACAAAATCAGTAGTCTCTAAGCTATACAAATCAGTTGTTTGTTTACATAATAGACCTTTTGAAGTGGTCGTAAATTATGTTTTTGTGAACATGCGCACGCGCCAGATGACGTCATCTTTATGGCTCTTGTGAAAGGTTTTTTTTTAGGTTAATATTTTATTATTTTATTGCCTTATTGTATTAGAGATAAGTGTTTTGGTTTTCTATATAATAAATAAGTATTTTAGTATGTTAATTTTTTCATTTTGTACTTGAGGCAATTTCTATAGTTTTTAAGCAGTAACCCTAAATATTTCCCAAATGAAAGTCGGTAGCCTATTATATCCACCAAAATGTTCTAAAAAGATAGGTAAGCGAAGATTTCACCAAATTCGGTTGAGCCGTTTTGAAAATTAGCCCGGACAAACAGAACAAAAAATACATCTGTGAAAATTTGAAAAAACTATGAACAACTCTCTAGCTATCATGGTTTATGAGATACAGCCTGGTGACAGACAGACGGACGGATAGACAGCAAAGTCTTAGTAATAAGGTCCCGTTTAGGTAGTAGTGAATTTCTATCTGTATCCACGCATCATCCGAACCTAAACACGCCTTCCCAGTTTCTAGGGTTCCGCACCCAAAAGGTAAAAACGGGACCATGGAACCCGAAATTTTTAGAAAACGTGTTTAGGTGCAGATAACACGTAAATACAGACCAAAATTCACTAAAAACCCATATTTAAAAATTTCAACTCTCTAGCCACCATGGTTCATGACATACAGCCTGCTGACAGACGGACATACGGATGGACAGCGAAGTCTTAGTAGGGTCCCGTTTTTACCCTTTGGGTACGGAACCCTAAAAATTTAGAAAACGTGTTTAGGTTCAGATAATACGTAAATACAGATAAAAATTCACTATAAAACCTATATTTGAAAATCAACTTGATACTTCAATTTTATTTATATAAGTAAGTAATTATAAATGTATGTCGGAGATTCAGCCGGATTCAGTTCGTTCGTGTCCGCCATGTTGTTTTCCTTTTATCAATCAGTGCGCACAACCGGCGCAGGCGCTGTCTCGAACCAAAGTGAACGATCAACCAAACGCACTACTGACAGATACAACATTTGACACTTGACGTAACTTGACGTTGACAGTTTGAATTCTGTACCACGGACCATCGACCACGATATTTGTGTAGTGTTGCCATACGAATAAATTAAATAATTACCAAAACATTTTGTAATCTCTAACACGGCCATACTGACGGGTAACGCGCTCTCGCGTTGCTAACAATCTTGGTGTCGTCACATGGTACAGAATTAACTATCATTTCACGACTCAAAATAAAGGAAAAATTTCAGCATCTTGATCAACGCAAAGCGTTACAGCTTTCAGCATTATAATAAAATAATATGATAAAACACACCAATACTTACAGCATGACTAAAACTAAAAAAATATCAGTAGTTTATACGGATAAAGCGACATGAGCTTTCAATCCTTCTGTGAAAACTTGAACCTTATCGCAAAACGTAACGCTTTCAGCGATTTTTCAGGACAAAGCGGCACGACTTTCAATCCAACAGTGAAGACTTTAACCTTATCGCAAAGCGTAGCGCCTTTCAACGATTTTCAGGACAAAGCGGCACGACTTTCAATCCGACAGTAAAGACTTTAACCTTATCGCAAAGCGTAGCGCCTTTCAACGATTTTCAGGACAAAGCGCCAAGACTTTCAGCCCAACTTCAATAACTCAAAACTCATTGCAAAGCGTAGGTAGTAGCTTTCAACAATTATTCTATCAACATACTGACAAGGTTCTCGGTTTCAGTAAAACACTTTATCGGTTAGCAATAAACACAGTTCTCTATTTGTCAAGTTCATGATCAACAAAATAAGTAACAAAACATGATACTTCACCATAAGTTTGACACAACTCATCCATAGATGTTAGCAATTATTATTTATGTACTCATTAACTCTATCTTTATGATTAAAAAAAAAATCGAACAACAAATCAAATCGAAAAGAACACAAAATAAAATAATTGAAATTACTCATTATTAGAATCTACAGAACCTAAACACTCAGATAATTCTGGCAAGCTAGATGGATATTTACGTAATCGCTCGTGACAAACATATTGGCCACGTCCCCCAGATATTGGTTCGACCATATAACGCTCATTTGAGCAAACTTTCGTGATCTTACATGGACCACTAAACTTTTCACTTAGTTTTTTAATCACACGGGGATTTCTCTGGACAAGTACTAAATCACCTTCTACGAACGGACGAATAGCAGCTTTATTAGCATCATAGCGCGTTTTGTCTTTAGATGCCTGCTCGTCCATCCTAATCTTAGCATCTTGTCTTAACTCTATCAAGTCCTGTTCACTAAAAACCTCAACATTCGTCGTAAGATAATTTAACTTAGGTGGGCTTTTGTTGTAACCAATGAGCAGTTGGAACGGACTCTTGCCTGTGGTCTTAGACACAGTACAGTTTAAAGCGAGTTGGACTTCGCCAAGGACTGATTTCCAAGATTTCTTTTCGTGATTTTCGGCCACTGTGAGACAATTAGTTAGAACGGACATTATTCGTTCCACCTGCCCATTGGCTCGACAGACACCACTAGCGATTTCATGAAGTTCTATTGACCATTCTATACAAAGCGCTTGGAACTCTTTTCCTGTAAACGAGGTACCCGTGTCGGAGATAATTCGCTTAGGTGTACCGAAAATGTGAACGAAACTTCGCAGAGCTTCACAAGCTGATTGTGACGTTAAATCTTTACCGGCGGTAAGGTAAACAAATTTTGTGAACGCGTCTATAATGACTATCACATATTCTTTGGAAAGTCTTCCGCCAGTTAATTTACCACTCGTATCAATATGAATAGTGTGGAAAGGTTCTGCAACTTTGTCTATGGGGTGTAGAGCAGACTGCCTTTTGCCAGAAGGGTTCTTATTAATTTTACATGTTAGGCAATGATCGACATATGTCCTAACGGATGAGGCCATGTTGGGGAACCAAAAATGTTCTCTTATTTTAGATAAGGTTTTATCCCAGCCGAGATGTTTAAGCTCATCGTGGAATTTTTGAATTACCTATTTGCCAACGAAAATTTTTAGGGACAATAACTCGACTAAAAGTTTTACCATCAATTTGAAAGTTTTTATAGAGCAAGTTGTC
This sequence comes from Idaea straminata, assembly GCA_951213275.1. Classification (NCBI taxonomy): domain Eukaryota; kingdom Metazoa; phylum Arthropoda; class Insecta; order Lepidoptera; family Geometridae; genus Idaea; species Idaea straminata. The sequence goes on from OX577862.1 coordinate 6,305,488, forward strand.
TTTGTAGGTGTAAGATGATCTAAGGTTGGCATCGATTGTGTCATTTTCGATAGATTCAACAATGCGTCTTATATCGGAGTCTAGTCTTTGTTCAGCTTGTAACCATTCATCGTTTACTCGCGAGACATTAACTTCCTTATGACTAGTGGGATTACGACTTAGGTAGTCTACGTGTGGGATTCTGTCACCTTTTCGATACTCTATCTCAAAGTCAAAAGTTTGCATGTACGCCCACCACCTATGAACGCGGGGTAAAAGTTCACGTTTATGACGTGACGCTTTTAAGGCGTTGCAGTCCGTAACGACCTTAAATTCTCTACCGAGCAAGTAGTGGCGGAAATGTTTTAACGCTTTAAAGACAGCTAAGGTTTCTAGCTCGTAGCTATGATACCTACTCTCTACTTCGGATGTTCTTTGGCTGAAATAACCGATGACCTTCAGCTGATTGTCGTGTTTTTGGAATAAAATTGCCCCGTATCCAATTGAGCTTGCGTCGGTGTGGAGTTCAATTGGATTACCGGGATCAAATATTGTCAGTACAGGTTCGGAAGTTAGATATCCTATCACAGTAGCATGCGCTTTTGTATGCTCGACAGTCCAATTCCATTTAGCATCTTTTTTAGTGAGAGCATACAAAGGCGCCATGATGGAAGAAAAGTTAGGGACAAACTTTCGGAAGTATCCAGCGAGACCATTAAATTGTCGTAGGGTTTTAACACAAGTTGGTAAAGGGGCTTCGATTAAAGCCTTTATCTTTTTAGGATTGGGCTTGACACTACCGTTACTGACGACATATCCTAAATACTCAACTGACGACTTCAAAAAGGCACATTTCTTCCAATTAAGTGTAAAACCGGCCTCTGACAGGGCACATAACACCTGTTCTAGACCTCGAAACGCCTCCTCTTTTGTTTTAGCAAAATTTAGGACATCGTCCATGTAAACAAGAGCTATTTTGTCCTTTAGGCCTTTAAGTGCTTTATTAATTGCTCTTTGGTAGACGGAAGGTGCGTTTCGAAGTCCAAAGGGCATTTTTAAGTATTCCCATACACCGCCTAGAGTAATAAACGCCGTTTTTTCGATGTCACTCTGAGAAGCCATTAAAATCTGGTGGAAACCAGAGGCCATGTCTAATGATGAGAAATAAGACGCCTGACCAAGTGCATCTATTTGCTCTGATATCAATGGTAGAGGGTAACTATCGCGCACTGTGTTGGAATTGAGCTCCCTGTAGTCCACACAGAGACGGTCGGACCCGTCCTTTTTCTTAACGAGTAGTGCAGGACTTGAAAACGGGGAAGAACTCTCACGTACTATGCCTTTACTTTCTAGATCAGCTATTATTTCACGCATTACAGCTCGTTCAGAAGGAGCTAAATGATATGGGTGTCGTTGTACTATTTTATCGGGGTTCTTAAGTTTAATCTCCATTTTACCCGTACTAACGGTCGACCTGGAATTTCCACTAGCGAAATTGTTTTTATGTTTACCCAATATAGACTTCAACCTATCAATATCACACTGCTCAGTCAAATCCGTGTCAATATTATCAAAATCCACCGTTGAATCGACACTAACGTCGCACATGTTGACACTAATGTCACGGGTTATCCTAGCACCGTCGCTGCTTAGTGTGAAAATTAAACCCGGGGTCTTAAATATCTCCCTACCTAGGATAACATCGTATGGTAACAAATGTGAATCGACAAGGGTGAAAGTTATTTCAGTGTAAAATCCATCAAATTCAGCATAGGTGGTCATTTTACGGAAAGAAAAACACGGTACGGAACCAATACCCGTGAGACGGGTGAACAAAATTTCTTTCTTATCAGATAAACTGTCAGCAATTTCTTTCTTAATAAGTGAGCATTCCGAACCACTATCGATTAATGCTTGTAGATTGTAACCACCTAAACGTATTTCGATCAAAGAATCATTAGAAGGTGAGCAAATATTAACGGATTTTGTGTCTAACTTAGTGTCTTTAAAGTTTTTACATTTTTCATCCCGTTGCTTCGTAAAACAAGTTGATTCGGAATGCCCAGGCTTATGACAGTAAGAGCACTGTGTAACGACCTGCTTATCATTAGATTTATCGTTAGGTGTGCGAGGACGGACATGAGTAGAGGCTTCACTCTTGTTTTGATTTCTTAAAAGTAAACAATTTCGTTTTAAATGCCCTATTTTGTCACAATAATGACAACGTCGCTCTGTAGATTGATTATTGGCTTTATAACGCTTAGAAAAAGTGGATTCGCGTTCACTATGTGTCTTATCAAAATGTCGCTTTAGATTTTTAATGTGAGGGTAGGTACTCAAATGTCTATCAAGAGACGCAAAATCCGTCGGGGTATTTTTAAGAAGTTCAGTACGCACCTGATTATCTGTGATGCCCGAGATTACAACTTCAATTTTGTTTGACTCACCCCAACCAGTATCCAGCCGATCTATAAGCGCCAACTTATTCGTAGAATATTCCATGTACGTTGCTGCCTGGTCGCTCTTGTAATCCACCATGTCGCGAAATAGGTCATGGAATCTTCTCGTCGCTACAAACTGTCGAGTGAGTCGCTCCTTCAGTTCTTCCCAGGTCTTGCAAAGAGGGTATGAACGCGCCGCCCACTTCTTTGCGCGTCCTTGTAGGTGAGTGAACACAGCGTTCCGGGTTTGGTAATCCGTCCACGAGTTGTTATTTTTATGATGTTCGATTTCATCACACCATTGAGCTGCTGTAAACTGACAATCGTCTGGATCGAACGGTGGCAGGTAAATCTCACTGGCCTTCAGCTTTTTCGACTCCATGGCACTCGAGGATTGTCCCTGGTTATAGTTCTGGAAGGTCGACATCATATTTTGAAAAAATGTCGACCATAATTCGGGGTTAGGCACGCTATTTCGATCTTCCCTTGTAGTAGATGATTCATCCGAATTTTTGTGTTGTTCCTCAAAGCTCGGCGTGAAATATCCTTGATTTGGGGTAGCTGGCATCGCGGTAGACTCGCAGGATGATTTTGGAAGCGATCCCACCGCTGCTGTCGGAGATTCAGCCGGATTCAGTTCGTTCGTGTCCGCCATGTTGTTTTCCTTTTATCAATCAGTGCGCACAACCGGCGCAGGCGCTGTCTCGAACCAAAGTGAACGATCAACCAAACGCACTACTGACAGATACAACATTTGACACTTGACGTAACTTGACGTTGACAGTTTGAATTCTGTACCACGGACCATCGACCACGATATTTGTGTAGTGTTGCCATACGAATAAATTAAATAATTACCAAAACATTTTGTAATCTCTAACATGTATATGTAAGTAAAACAAAATACTGCATAAAATAATGTTTATTTATAAACATTCAATAAAATAGCTTGCAAACAAAAAGTCGATAGTTTGACCTACGGGTCGCGGTCGCGTAGCGCATCTCTAAGACATAACCTTCAATTGTATCAAATTTCATTCTTTATTTGATACATTTTCGACTTCCAACTATATCATATTTTTACAAAGAACTATGTTAGATTATTACGTAAATGTGCTAAATGGACTTTATTTATACCTTTCTATTTGGTTCCAATGAAAATAGAAATAGTTTTATTGTAAAAAGGTTCTATACCAAAAAGTGCTGACATTTATTCACATGACACTTATTCATCCTTTGTTTATGTCATTTGATCCTAAATATTAGCAAATATAAATGACATCAGCCTATAGGTAAATTATTCAGCAAGCCATTGTCGTTTTCAGAACTGCGATAGCTGTTCTAGATTTTTTTTTATGGGTATTTATTTGAATTGTAACCTGAAACTACGAATAAAATAAATTCGCGAGTCGAATGACCTTGAAATTATGATTCGCGGAAATTTGCAGTTGCATATTTTGCCGGAAGGAGTATTTTTTTTTAATAACAACCAGAATCACTTATTTTTTAATGGTTTGATGTCCCCGAAAATCCTGCATACTTAAAACACACGAAAAAACAACCTATTTTTTCAAACTTTCTATGAAAAGCAGGCTCAAAATTACGCCCATTGTGAGGCGTTTGGGATATCGACGTCGGCATGAAGCCGACGCAACAAGCGCGGTTGGGCACCTGGTTTCCTATAATATCCTGAATATCATGAACAGAACAACAACTTTTGTACCCACTGATTAAAAATACAAGAGTCAGATCCAGTGTTTTTACATCAAATAAAAAAGAGTAAAAACTAGAAGGCTTCAACTGTGACAATAAAAAACCAATTAAACCTTTGAAATGCTTCGGCAAACGAGCCCGAAGACAAGTGGCTTACTCTTTTGAAACTTTTTATACAGGATAGTTAATTTGAGTGTGTCAGTAAGAGTGTCTTGAACGAGAAAAAAAACTTCCTTATTTTTTGAAATAATGAACTTATAACCGCAAATTTTTTGAAATAATGAACTTAAATCACTTATTTTTTGACACAACGAACTTATTTCCCTTATTTAAAAAACCAAATTACCTTATTTTTAGAAATAATCAACTTAATAATTATTTTAGTTTTTTAAATAATAATGAACTTAATTCCCTTATTTTATGAAAAAATGATTTTCAAATTTAGTGCAGCTGCAAAAAGGCATTTTTTGAATAATATTTACTCCACTGAAGAACATTATTTCATTTAAGATTTTAGTTTTTCTTAAAAAAACTAAACATAAAGATAATACAGCAAATAAACTAAAAACAGTATTTATAAGACAAAACCTGTACAAAACAAAAAACATAATGATAATTATTAGACCTCTCCAACTATTTGTAAAGAAAATAATTTCTAAACTATAGGATTTTAGAAATAATGTTCATCAGTGCAGTAAATATTATTCGAAAAATGCCACTTTTCGCAGCTGCATTTGAAAATCATTATATCCTTTTTTTTGTTATTATTTGTAGCTTTTATTTTTATAAATCTTAAGTAGGACTTGCACCCCGCATTTGATACTAATAATACTGAATACCATATTAACTGTTGGCCAAAACTGTACTCAGCGAGGACTCGAAGTGTTTTTAACCAAAGAAACTCGGTAACCTTGTTTAAACTAGAGAAATGAAAAGTAAACTCCAATTAGGACAATTTACTGAGCAAATTATAAAAGCTATTTTTGTAACGTCCGTGTAACTGAAAATTTATTTGATTAATATTTAGGGAATTTTTAATTGAATGTATTTTTTTCCGGAAAAAAAAACTAAGACTTTTGCTGTAAGTTAAGGCGCTCTTCCAGTACCGTGTGTAGGTATTCACATTACCTTAGCCCGCGCTCTCAAAAACGTAGCGTGCTGCGTGCTAACTGTTATATTTGATCGATATGCAAAACATTTTAGCATTATTATCCACAAATATAGTTCCTAGAGGTCAAAACCCATCATTTGATTCATTTTTAGAAACAAACGTTAACTATTTTTTATAAAACCCGATAAACGATCTAATAATACTCTGTTTTCTAACATTTTTTTATCGAGCGAAGTTGTTCCTATCATGTTTTCAACCACAATAAACAAAAATATGGTTATTAAACTACAATATCCGTTTATATCCAAATAACAAAAAAAGAGTATTTGATTACTTAGAGTTGCTTAAAACAAAGGTCGATTTTGGTAGCTTTATTAGCACAGGGCCTTAACTCCAAATCTTCCGACAATGAAATAAATAACAAAATACACATTTCTATCTGTTTTATTAGGACATTAGGGTGAATCCAATGACTGCGATAACTGTTTCCACAACATATACGATAGGCATTTAATATACCTAAATTTATTTTGTTTGGGACAGGGGTTAGATACATAAACAAGCATCTTGTACTTGTACTTGTATACGGGCTGTTTTCCACCATTAGACTCTTTTTAATTGGGTCCTTTTTGCGTGAGGATGGAGTAGGTTTGCACCTACTACCCTCTCAGCGTAGTCAACCATGTCCAGAGTAGGGAACTTGTCAATACCTCTGGAGTTAACCATGCCGCGGGTTTCATCACGATGTTTTCCTTCACAAGAGCAATGTCAATTAGCATCTTGTATTACTTGATTTGATCGTGAACTTTTGCATTTTTCGGCTCATCACAGGATCGAAATACGGTATAATTAAATGTGATTAAGCTAGTTTAATTTTCTACATTTGACAACCTCTGTGGAGTGGTAGGTGAACACTCGTCTTAGACTTAGACGGTTGTGGGTTCGATTCCCACCTCAAACAAATATTCGGATATAGGTTTGTATTGGTTATGTTCGTATATTAGTTTCTAGTCTGTAATGTATGTATGTATGTTAAGTATATATTTACAAAAGAAAAGCCATCTGGCCACCATCACACAAGTCTAGTTGCATAGCTTGCGGCTAGATGGCGCTGTGTAAAGAGTGCTACAATATTCATTTATTCCACGTTGATCTAGAAGCATCGATCTTCAACTCTCCGTAGATTTTATAAATGGTAACGAGATTTGCAGAGCTCCATTAGATCTCAGCGGATTCACGCCGTGTGACGCAACTTTCCATAAATATTCTTTAAGTCGCTACGTCTTCGTAAAAAAAACTACGTCACTAGTTTTTGTAGTAAAACAGCGTGATGTGAACGACCCTACTTGTTCGTGTACTTGAACGGGCTGTTTTCCGCAATTAGACCCTTTTTAATTGGGTCGTTTTTGCGTGAGGATGGAGTAGGCTTGCCCAGCACCTACTACCCTCTCAGCTTAGTCGACCATTTCCAGAAGAGAGAACTTGTCAATACTTCTGGAGCCTACTAAGCCGCGGGTTTCATCACGATGTTTTCCTTCACCGTAAAAGCAATGTCAATTAGCGCACATAATTTTTTCTAAGAAAAATGAATAGGTGCGCGGCCGGCCGGGATTCGAACCCACGACCTTTAGAATGAAAGTCGAGGTATCTACCACTAAGCCAACACCGCTCGTGAACGACCCTATGATAATTATTAAAGTATCTACTAGTAGCAATTTCTTTTCATTCCCTTTGGCCCATGTCCAAATCCTCAGCGACCAATGACCGAATGATTCGTAGCTTCGATTCATTATTACATTCATTCTCGCCAATACGTTCGTTCCACCTTTATAGTTCATTCACACGGACGAGATGTTTACAAGGAATTGTTGAATTGGTCCTTTTCTTGTTTTTTTTGTCAGATGAAGGTGAAAGATGGAGATGGGGTGTGCTAACTAGTTTTGCCTTTTTCTCTTTGAGCATAACGGTGGGAAAAAAATATATTCTCTCTAGAAATTGTTGTGACATATTAAGAACTATTTTGTTGACGAAAATATCGAATTGTACTTACAAATAGATACCCTAAGTAAATATAGAGGTAATATTACTTTCAATATTATCTATACTTATATTATAAAACTGAAGAGTTTGTTTGTTTGAACGCGCTAATCTCAGGAACTACTGGTTCGAATTGAAAAAATCTTTTTGTTATAGTTCATTTATCGAGGAAGGCTATTTTTTATTTTGATATTCCCACGAGATCGGGACTTATGCGGGTAAAACCGCGGGGCGCAGCTAGTGTAAGTAAAACCCTGAAATATCGTTGTCAGAATGGAAATCTAAGTAGGTAGGTACACTGATTTATTGCGCAGAATTTTCATAGCGAAACTTAAGTATGTTTTACGTATGTTTTGGTATTCTTAAGATCATACTTAACCATTACTTATCTGGTATAAGTATCTACTCAGAATAATCATCTATACATTTAAAATGCTTTGTCCTGAACTACTGACTGACTAACTGACGGATCAAGGCACAGCTTAAACCGCTGATCGTAGAGACCTGAAACTTGGAGGGTGTGTTCTTTGTGTGACGTAGGCATCGAATAAGTAATTTTTTTGTTTATGTTGTTATGATTTTCCGAAATTCTACCCCTAAGGGGGTGAAAAGGGGGGGGGGGCAAAGTTTGTATGGGACAAGGTGATTAATTGGTCCAGTATATTTAAAATTTTCGACTTCAACGCGGACAAAGTCGCGGGCAAAAGCTAGTGGAAATATAAAGGGGAAGAAGGGGGTGAAGTTAAGTACCAATTATTCCTTATCAGGACGTAAATTCTTTATGTAATTCACTACAGTTCAAATTTCTAAAACAAAGTTCTTCCAGCTTTACCAATTAGCTTCCTACAGCAATGATTTAACAATATGCACGTGTCTCAAAACGCGTTTACAGCGCCCGCACTCATTCGCCTACGTTTTTTCTTATTATCTAAATATCTTCCTAGCACGTGTGTCTGTAATACTAACGATGCATATTTCTTGTACATCTTCGTAAACTACTTATACAATGTGTTTTAGCGATGGAGTTTTATTTCGAAAAGGGGTTGTTCTAGACGTCTAGGCAAACACCTTTTGTTCTACGACTTTTGGAAATTCAAACTTTTATTCGATGTTGCTGTTTTATACAAAAACTTCGAACAAAATGTTCGAGTTTCCAAAAGTCGTAGAACAAAAGTTGTTCGTCTCGACACTTAGAACAACCCCTTTTCGTATTAAAACCCCTTCGCTGCAACACATTGTATATTTAATAATTCTCCATACCAAGTTTCATAAAAATCGGTCCAGTAGTTTCGGAGCATATTTGTTCCAAACATAAAAACAAAAAAAACTTTCCTTTTATGTAGATTATATGATATTCAAACGGTAAATTTGCTCGATCAGCAGCTCTCGGGATACTGGCAAGTTTGTGATTGTGGTAACTCCTGCGAGCTGTGATCTTCTCTCAAATTACTGTTTTTTTTTATTTAAATAAAAAAAGTACACTTTTTCTTACAAACTAATTTCCCTCCAAACTGCAAAGTGCAGTTTGTTGGCGAGCGCGCGCTTATTTACTATCATGTGCATTATCATATATACCTACCTACCCACTTAATTTAGTTTATAGATTTAAAAAAAATCAAATGAATTGCCTACTTATGTTTTTAATAAATTATCCTTAAGCTTACTTTTTAACATATTTTTGATATCACGATCAAAATTTTCGTTTTGCTTTTCACTCTACCGTGTTTTGTTTATTCCGATTGACCTACATCAGCCTTCAGAAGATCGATTTTACGGGATATAGTAGCCATATATTAATCTATTAGAGTAATGACAATTTGATAGGATGGCCTATAAATTTTATATCTTTATTTATTACTTACCCTTGTGCGCCCACTCTTGTGCCACATAACCTCAACAGAACCATTGCAAGGAAAAGTGGTACTGTCAGGTGTCGTTAACAGGTTTTAATTGCTGTAGGTGCTTAAATAATAGTACATTACGATATAAGTGTGGTAAATTGATCTTTGCATAGAGGCGGTTTATGACGCGCGAGCGGCAGCGAGCGTGTTATAGAAGCCAAGATGCAAATATCAATTCCACACGTATATCGTACGACGTTTTTTATCACAGTTGCGAATAAAAGAAAAGACTTTAAAAGAAAACAAAATAATAATTAACAAAATATTTGTGATAACTCTATGTTTACATTTTTTAAGGCAATATTTTTTTGTTAATTATGCTCCGGAAAGGCCAGGCTAAAGACTTTTAACCTATACATCCTCGTGTGACATACATTATTTTTTAGGGTTTTCTATTTGTTTTTGCGTCGGGGGACCCTCCCAAAAGCGTTGAGCCGCCGGCGGCTCGGCGCTTGTAGAACCAAAATCGGGGCGAAAAGCGTTGAGCCGCCGGCGGCTCGGCGCGTTCAAACTTTTGTAAACCGTATTTTCAATGTGTTAGAGTCTACATTTGTTTGAACAACTTTTGCCCAAAATATTGTGCAATATTTTTCCTAATGATTGCAACACTAAAACGTCAGGCAGTTGGGCAAAAAAATTAAAGAATTGTCAGTGTCAAAGTTGATAGTGACAAATACGAAAGTGCGTTGTGAAAGAAAGTGAAGTGGTGAAAATAATCTAAAAAAAAGGTAAATACAGTGATTTATGCCATTATTTTTGTATTACGTATTGTTTTAGATATGGTAAAGCTATTTACATAATAAGATTTGTGAATTTCGTTGTATTTTTCTTGCATTTATAGCTCAAAACCGGTGACTTCATTTTGGCCATTTTCATGTGATTTCGGTAATAATTTAGGTAAAATATAACTGAAAAGGCCGTTTATTCGTATTACAATAACTATTTACGCAAGTAATTGTGTATTTTATGAATAAAACAAGAGAAATGATTTGAAGAAAAAAATCAGTTTTACCGTTGTCCGTTACTCAAACGTAAATTCAAATCTTAGTATGGGAATCTGAGCTTTATCTGTATGCGAATAAGGTTACAAATACTCTATGCAATATGTGTCACTGGGTCAAAACCTAGTGATGTGGTAGAGTCGATGTTCAATATCGACCTATCGACATATTATCGACATTTTCGCTTTATGAAGGTAAGTACCTAATATTATTTAGATTTTTGCGTACTTTAGTTTTAGTACCTATATACTTCTAAATTAGTTTATAAAATATATATATATATATATATATATATATATATATAAAATAATACGTGTGTATGTCACTGTACTCCTTCTAAACGGCTGGACCGATTTTGATGATTTTTTTTTATGTGTTTGAGTGAGTCCATGAATGGTTTAGATTCACAATTGGACCCTGTAGGTGGCGCTGTACTTGTACATGTTTATGTCACTGTACTCCTTCTAAACGGCTGGACCGATTTTGATGTTTTTTTTTTATGTGTTTGAGTGAGTCCATGAATGGTTTAGATTCACAATTGGACCCTGTAGGTGGCGCTGTACTTGTACATGTTTATGTCACTGTACTCCTTCTAAACGGCTGGACCGATTTTGATGTTTTTTTTTTATGTGTTTGAGTGAGTCCATGAGTGGTTTAGATTCACAATTGGACCCTGTAGGTGGCGCTGTACTTGTACATGTTTATGTCACTGTACTCCTTCTAAACGGCTGGACCGATTTTGATGTTTTTTTTTTATGTGTTTGAGTGAGTCCATGAATGGTTTAGATTCACAATTGGACCCTGTAGGTGGCGCTGTACTTGTACATGTTTATGTCACTGTACTCCTTCTAAACGGCTGGACCGATTTTGATGTTTTTTTTTTATGTGTTTGAGTGAGTCCATGAATGGTTTAGATTCACAATTGGACCCTGTAGGTGGCGCTGTACTTGTACATGTTTATGTCACTGCACTCCTTCTAAACGGCTGGACCGATTTTGATGTTTTTTTTATGTGTTTGAGTGAGTCCATGAGTGGTTTAGATTCACAATTGGACCCGGTAGATGGCGCTGCAATTAAGAGGTAATAGAGGTCTGCTAGCAATAAATATAATTTATATTTTTAGATTTAAAATAAAAATAAATACTTTACGTAGTAGTGACGAGGAATACGACGGAGAAATGGAATATATTAGTGATGATGAGGTACCAACATGACACTTTTTTTTTGTGGACAAATTTATTAATAGACTTTTTTGTAGGTGGAACCGGTGTATTGTCGTCAAGATGACGATGACGACGACGACGACGACGACGACGCCGACGACGCCGCGTCGTCACCAGAGCCACCGTCGTATTCTCCGCTGACCGTCAGAGGGTCGTCGCCGTTGGCGCCGCTGTAAGTTTTATCAATTTTTCTGTAGTTTAGTAAAGAAATAATGACTACAAGTACTAAAAACTGCATTTATTTCATATACAGAAATGAGAGCCGTGCACCATCTCCTCGCTCGCCGGTTGCTGGTGGCTCGAGACCGTAAGTTTTATTACTGATTACTTATCCATCACACGTGACACACATTACAGCAGTTTGTTGCATCGTGTCTCGACGTGTTTAGTTTAGTCAAGAAGTGAAGACTACAAATACTAAAAACTGTACATTTGTTTCATATACAGATATCAAGACTGGACGAGGGCGTCGCGCTCGCGTTCGCGCTCTCGTTCGCCGCTTCATGAGGCGGAACCGTAAGTTTAATTATTTTTCATCTAGTTTAGTCAAGAAGTGAAGACTACAAATACTAAAAACTGTACATTTGTTTCATATACAGATATCAAGACTGGACGAGGGCGTCGCGCTCGCGTTCGCGCTCTCGTTCGCCGCTTCTTGGGGTAGTGCTTGCCATCTATGATCAAGATGGAAATGAATTTTTTGTGTCAATCAGCGATAAATTTGTAAAAATCAAATATAAGCATTTTATTGTGGCCAGACCAGCGTACTAGTACTATGGAGGACAATGCATTGTATCTAACGTTACAAAACCTATAGGCATTTTTTCAAGCTATTTTGTGTAGAATTGTTGCACATTTTACACAGTATCATCATGTCATCCTAAATGAGAAAAAGCTTGTCCAAAATTTGTGAAACTTAATTTGAGAAATACATTGTATAAATTTGTATGTAACGTTACAAATCCTATGGGCATTTTGTAAAGCTATTTTGTGTAGAATTACTGAATTTTTTTACACAGTATGTTATCCTAAATTAGATAAAGCTTTCCTAAAACTTGTGTCAAAAAGAAACGAAATTTGTTTTTGCAAATTGATAAATTTGATTATTTATATAATTATAGCCTACAATGAGGGGTAAAATTATTGTATTAGTCATAAACAGTTTTGTAATCTATATTTTAGAAATAAAATAATCATCGCACAACTCAGATAACACTTGAAACAAAATCAGTAGTCTCTAAGCTATACAAATCAGTTGTTTGTTTACATAATAGACCTTTTGAAGTGGTCGTAAATTATGTTTTTGTGAACATGCGCACGCGCCAGATGACGTCATCTTTATGGCTCTTGTGAAAGGTTTTTTTTTAGGTTAATATTTTATTATTTTATTGCCTTATTGTATTAGAGATAAGTGTTTTGGTTTTCTATATAATAAATAAGTATTTTAGTATGTTAATTTTTTCATTTTGTACTTGAGGCAATTTCTATAGTTTTTAAGCAGTAACCCTAAATATTTCCCAAATGAAAGTCGGTAGCCTATTATATCCACCAAAATGTTCTAAAAAGATAGGTAAGCGAAGATTTCACCAAATTCGGTTGAGCCGTTTTGAAAATTAGCCCGGACAAACAGAACAAAAAATACATCTGTGAAAATTTGAAAAAACTATGAACAACTCTCTAGCTATCATGGTTTATGAGATACAGCCTGGTGACAGACAGACGGACGGATAGACAGCAAAGTCTTAGTAATAAGGTCCCGTTTAGGTAGTAGTGAATTTCTATCTGTATCCACGCATCATCCGAACCTAAACACGCCTTCCCAGTTTCTAGGGTTCCGCACCCAAAAGGTAAAAACGGGACCATGGAACCCGAAATTTTTAGAAAACGTGTTTAGGTGCAGATAACACGTAAATACAGACCAAAATTCACTAAAAACCCATATTTAAAAATTTCAACTCTCTAGCCACCATGGTTCATGACATACAGCCTGCTGACAGACGGACATACGGATGGACAGCGAAGTCTTAGTAGGGTCCCGTTTTTACCCTTTGGGTACGGAACCCTAAAAATTTAGAAAACGTGTTTAGGTTCAGATAATACGTAAATACAGATAAAAATTCACTATAAAACCTATATTTGAAAATCAACTTGATACTTCAATTTTATTTATATAAGTAAGTAATTATAAATGTATATGTAAGTAAAACAAAATACTGCATAAAATAATGTTTATTTATAAACATTCAATAAAATAGCTTGCAAACAAAAAGTCGATAGTTTGACCTACGGGTCGCGGTCGCGTAGCGCATCTCTAAGACATAACCTTCAATTGTATCAAATTTCATTCTTTATTTGATACATTTTCGACTTCCAACTATATCATATTTTTACAAAGAACTATGTTAGATTATTACGTAAATGTGCTAAATGGACTTTATTTATACCTTTCTATTTGGTTCCAATGAAAATAGAAATAGTTTTATTGTAAAAAGGTTCTATACCAAAAAGTGCTGACATTTATTCACATGACACTTATTCATCCTTTGTTTATGTCATTTGATCCTAAATATTAGCAAATATAAATGACATCAGCCTATAGGTAAATTATTCAGCAAGCCATTGTCGTTTTCAGAACTGCGATAGCTGTTCTAGATTTTTTTTTATGGGTATTTATTTGAATTGTAACCTGAAACTACGAATAAAATAAATTCGCGAGTCGAATGACCTTGAAATTATGATTCGCGGAAATTTGCAGTTGCATATTTTGCCGGAAGGAGGGGGAACAAAATACAATGGTACGGAAAAACAATATATTTAAGTAAAGAAAAAACAAAAAATATACAACTCAATTTTTAATCGTTTTCTAAGTCATTATCACGTAAAATTTTCGTTCGTAAACCGACTTTAGAGACAACCATTTTTGCTAGCTAAAAAACTCTTTGGTACCTACCTTTTCGGGATAACTTTACAGCACTAGTTAACAAATCTAAAACGCACGCGTGCATAATATGTTGGATTATGAGCCTAAAAGCCGTTGAATAAGATCCACTTTATGAGCAACTGTGATAAAAAATATATTAAACATTCCTTGTTAAAAGATGAGTAGGTAGCAGTGCCGAGGGGTGATATTTCTTTAAAAAAAAGCCGATAAAACTTCAATAGCAAAAAATCTGATTCTGATTTTGATATGTATTTCTGTTGCCGCTATAACAACAAATACTAAAAACAGAAAAAAAATAGGTGGGGCTCCCATACAACATGGTATGGAACCCTATTACTAAGATTTCACTGTCTTTCTGCCCGTCTGTCTGTCACCAGGGGCCTTATTCTGCTATTTTGCATTAATTCATTTACCATTGTCATTATATCGAGACTCTATTGATATTATATCGAGATTGTTACTTATTTAGTATTCTGCTAAAGTTTTAATAATATCGCAATGGAGTCGCTATGGAGTCTCAATGGAATGGTAATAGATACGTCGCTAGTGTTGCCTAGCAACATGGTATATGTTGCTTAGCGATATACCGTTTTGACAACTATCAAGATTCCATTGAGCCACGATTCTAGAGCAGAATACCAAAGTGAGTCAGTGGTGTTTCGATAGAATAGTTAACATTAGAAGAATACCAATTTGACATGGAATGTCACATTTTTGACATTAAATGTCTATTACGATTCTATCGACACTCTATTTAAACACAATTGTGTTAGCAGACTTAGGCCCCAGGAGTTAACTCTCTAGTTATCACGGTTCAGGAGATT
This sequence comes from Idaea straminata, assembly GCA_951213275.1. NCBI lineage: Eukaryota > Metazoa > Arthropoda > Insecta > Lepidoptera > Geometridae > Idaea > Idaea straminata. Next base: position 6,320,659 of record OX577862.1, read on the forward strand.
TGAAATTTTCTCAGATTATGTATTTATGTTGCCGCTAGTACAAAAAATACAAAAAACAGAAAAAAAATAAGTTGGGTTCCCATACCTATATACAACATGGTACCTTTCGCGGGAGTCCCACTCGCACTTAGCCAATTTAAATAATCCGCGTGATATCACATAAAATCATCATACAAACTAAGTTATAATGTGCCTTCGAAATTCACCTATACCTAAATCTAAGTACCTATATCTCTTTTCAACCATTTTATCAAACAGTAAACAAGTACAAGGGTTGAGTTTTTGGCGGGTACGTGAAGAACCGGAACATGAGGGTGAATATATTAGAGTTGCTCAAAGTTTTAATACATATATGTAAATGCTCATTAGGTATTCACCTGTGTTCGAAGGTAAGTATAGGCTGGAGTGGTGTTTCAACTTTCAAACAAATTTACCTTATGGTAGAAAGTAAACGAGGAGCGAAATTGTCTGAACTGTCTAGATTTTTTATTTTTAGTTTCGATCTTAATGCCAAACAACATATGTAATACTAGCTTTTGCCCGCGACTTCGTCCGCGTAAAAGTCGAAAATGGACCAAGGAATCACGTTGTCCCATGCAAACTTTGCCCCCCTTTTTCACCCCCTTAGGAGTAATATTTCGGAAAATCCTTTCTTATCGGATGCCTACGTCATACATAGAACACACCCTCGAAGTTTCAGGTCTCTACGATCAGCGGTTTAGGCTGTGCGTTAATCCGTCAGTCAGTCAGTCATTTAGGACAAATAATTTTATATGTATAGAAAATTTAATATGAAAATATTCATTTAAGAACACATACAAAGTCTAACCTACGACATGAAATGCCTGATCGTACTTGTAACTTGCTCTGGTAAATTACATTAGTAGAAGGCGGATGCAAGTTCCTAATGCAGCGATATTTGATTACGGTACGCGAGTGCAAAGTTACTGTTACACTACGCTTAGTTACAATTTAAGTTTATTATATAATAGTTGTAACGAAACAGAAGCTTTTGTTACCAGTTTAAGAGGAAAGAGTACCGGGGGCTCTTGAATGACTACCTATGTCAACTTGAGACTTCAAAATGTCAAAAAATCTTTATGGCCAGTAAAACAAAGTTTTAAACAAACGGGATAAAATACAAAGAAAAGAATAGGTTATGATAGGTTATAAATAGGTTATAAAAGAATAGGTTATGAGATAATGTAATTAAGGGGTGGCATTATAGATGCCACACTATGATGCCACATAGTACGATGCAAGTCCATCGGGTCCAGTCCCTAGGTCCAGTACCTCGCGTCGTTGGACTAGACAGGGAACAGTGGAAACAGTGCCTTTCCCTTGCAGTGGGACGGAATAGGCTAAAAAAATGTACATATGAGGGAGACCAGTGACCTCCGCCGTGCAGTGGGACAAAACAGTTTAATAAATATAAAGTATATGAGTAGAGAAACGAAGATAGGTGAGCTTATGTAGTAATTAAATGAATTGGTTATTACGCACTTTTGGCAATATTTTTTGAGATATACTTTATTTTTCTTACAACTTTGTGCCGCTAATTAACATTGCTCTTACGGATGAGGAAAACATCGTGATTGAACCCGCGATTTAGTTGGGCTCAGACGTATATTATTAACGCAAGTTCATTCCTCTGAACACGTTATGACGAAAAATAAAATCGTCTGGACCCTGAAGTTACTTAAAAACCTTTAGAAACTAAGTTACGCGGTACTACTAAGTCTTTTATTATGGCTCTTTTATGCTGAAAAGAATCGTCACAATACTAAAATGAATGAAAATATTCTACGCTACACCTCACTAAAATACTTGAAAGCACTTCGCGCTCCAAATGGTCATTTCAAAAGAACACGTACACTAAACTAAAGTTAGGTACCTATAATACAAAACATGCTACAAAAAATAAAAGTTGTAAAAGGAAAGGTAAATAAATGAGGCACGGGAAGGCTTTCTCTGTGAAAACGTTCACTGAGTTTTTCATTTATATATCTGAAATAGCTGGTAAATCATTTCTGATAGGTATACTAAACATATCACGAACATTGATAAATATAAATAGTTGTATGCATGTATGTATGTATGCATACGGGCTTTTTTCCGCAACTAGACTCTTTTTAATTGGGTCCTTTTTGCGTGAGGATGGAGTAGGCTTGCCCAGCACCTACTACCCTCTCAGCTTAGTCGACCATGTCCAGAGGAGAGAACTTGTCAATACTTCCGGAGCCAACTAAGCCGCGGGTTTCATCACGATGTTTTCCTTCACCGTAAGAGCAATGTCAATTAGCGCACATAAATTTTTCTTAAGAAAAATACATTGGTGCACGGCCGGCTGGGATTCGAACCCACGACCTTCAGAATGAAAGTCGGGGTATCTACCACTAAGCCAACACCGCTCTATATAAATAAATATAAATAAATATAAATAGTTTAGTATTTTTCATTGCTCTTTGTTAACTCAAATTAGATTACTTTTTTTTTGGTCTATTTCAGCTGTATTCAAAAACAAAATAAAACATATACTTACATACATACATGTTAAGCGAACTCTCGGCCGAGCTACATGGTAGGCGGAGTGGGGGGTGTTAGGTTTTATTTTCGTTACGGAATTTCTTGATTCGGTCGCCGCGCTCAAAGCCCGCGATAAAAGCTATGCAAGGTCGTGTTAATTACACCATTTTTAACTTGACAACGCCTGGACCAGTTAAGATGAAACTTACTATGTAGCTGAAGTCCTAGAATAATATATAGGCTACTTTTTATTCCGATATTCCCACGTGATCGCGACTTACGCGGGTAAATCTGAGGCGCAGTATATGATAAAAAAGACAAACCGCTGGGTTATTAAGCACTTTTTGGAAAAAAAATCTCAAAAAACCATTAGTTGTACGAATGTTAACTGGATAATCGATTTTAGAAATAATTTATCGGCTTTGAATTTATTCTATACAAGAGGAAGCAACGCGTTTTTGACTGCTACTGATTCTCGAATGTTTCGCAATTTTTCTCGGCATCGCAATATTTCAAATAGTCAATTTTTAAACTTCTTGACAACATCGTTGTTAATATACCTTAGAACGAAGTAAAACGTCATCGAAAGTTTTAAATGCTGTAATTGGCTGCGGGAGAAATAACAGAGAGAACATTTTTGTTTTTCTTTCGTTTAATTGTTAAAGTTAGCGGTTTCACAAGCGCTTGCAAACGACGTTATAATTTTTAACTTTGAGTTATCGTTAAATTACTGTAAACATGAACTTGGTTTTCCTTTATTTATTTTGTTTGTAAAATAATTTATCTGTTGTAAGGTGAGTGACCCATATTTTAGACGACAATAGAAATGCGACAAAGAAAAATCTTGAAAAAAGACATTGAATTTTTTTAATTAATTTTTTTAAAGGCAATCAAACCAAATGACAAACGAAAAGAAAACAAAAGAAAATATCTAGACCGATCTCGAATAAATATCGATACTTTCAGTCAAAAAAATTGAAATGGAAGGAGTGCAAAGAATGTAGTTAATAAGCTACTATAAACCACTTAGTTTTTACTCATTTGAAAGGATCTCAATAAAATAAACAATAGAATATATAAAAGCTCCATATTATCATTTCCTTGTCTAATTGTGGATATTTAATTTACAAAGCGTTTAAATCGTTTTGAACACAAAATAGTCTATAATTAAGCTCTATCTATAGGAAAAGGCACGGCTAGTCACCATAATAATTATATTAAATTTTTTTTATATAATTTTTTATATAATTTGTAAATTCAAAGCAGTTTTATGAAACTGTATTCTGTGCGCAGAATGTAGAACGCTAATTGCAGGTTGCGTTGCAGTCTGAATTGCGGTTTTGGTATGAGGGTGACCACCATTTTTTAATGTGCATTAGTCATCAGAAAGGCCAAAGATTAAATCCTTCGCACTGTACTTAATTTAGAAATTGCTAGCTGAATTGATCAGTGATATTAAGTACAAATATTTTTTAATCTATACATATAAAATGTTTTGTCCTAAATGACTGACTGACTGACGGATCAACGCACAGCCTAAACCGCTGATCGTAGAAACCTGAAACTTGCAAGGTGTGTTCTTTGTATGACGTAGGCATCTGATAAGAAAGGATTTTCCGAAATTCTACCCCTAAGGGGGTCAAAAGGGGGGGGGGACAAAGTTTGTATGGGACAACGTGATTCCTTGGCCCATTTTCGACTCCTACGCGGACGAAGTCGGGGGCAAAAGCTAGTGTTGAATAAAAGTGGATATGCGGTGTGGTCACTGTTGTACAAAATGAACCGAGCTCTATTATACGTTCTAGTTTGTTTCTGAAACAGCTACATGTAGTAAAAGTGGGATGAGGCGAGGAAATTGAAGCGAGAAGTCGTTTGAAAAGTTTGATGAGAATGTACGAAATAAAAGTAAGTATATATTGGCACGTGTGTGCTCTATTATAATCTTATAATATGAAAATGAATCGCAAAATGTGTTGGTAAGCGCATAACTCAACACCGCCTGGACCAATTTGGCCAATTCTTTTTTTGTTGTGTTTGTTATTATCAGGAGAAGGTTCTTATCTTATAATATAAAAATGAATCGCAAAATGTGTTGGTAAGCGCATAACTCAACACCGCCTGGACCAATTTGGCCAATTCTTTTTTTGTTGTGTTTGTATTATCAGGAGAAGGTTCTTATCTTATAATATAAAAATGAATCGCAAAATGTGTTGGTAAGCGCATAACTCAACAACGCTTGGACCAATTTGGCCAATTCTTTTTTTGTTGTGTTTGTTATTATCAGGAGAAGGTTCTTATGAAAGAAAAAATTAAGAAAGTTGCGTAGAAATTAATCACGCGGGCGAAACCGCGGGGCGCAGCTAGTAAGTTACATAAAGATGTATATAATATGTCCATTATAAGGTTCTAAAATGTTATAAAGCTTACATTGTGCTGTATACGGACTATGATAAGTCACCTTATCTTTATAATAAGAACTTATGGAATTGGTAGATACCCCGATCTTCAGTCTGAAGATCGAATTCCAGCAGGCCGTGCGCCAATGTATTTTTCTTAAGAAAAATTTACGTGCGCTAATTGACATTGCTCTTACGGTGAAGGAAAACATCGTGATGAAACCCGCGGCTTAGTTGACAGTTTGACATGTTCTCTCCTCGGGGCACGGTCGACTAAGCTGAGAGGGTAGGCTCACGTAAAAAGAACCCAATTAATAAGAGTCTAGTTGCGGAAAAAAGCCCGTATACATACATACATGGAATTGGTTGCTTTATTTCAAATATAAGCCTACAGAAATTTTGAACGTTGTGAGCATGATCACAAAAAATAAAACCCCATAATTATGTTTCTTGTTTTTTTTTCCTTATTGGTGGGCACATTATACACCACATCAAAATTTAATGATTTTTTAATTTTTTATTTAAATGCATGGCCTACACTGGGCTTTCTGAAAATATTTTTAAGGATTCGTCTTCAAAAATTGCAACTGACACGAGACTCGAACTCGCATTCCTTGAATTCATACTAACAGATTTCGCTAATGAAACTTAATTCGAAAAAAGGTTAATGCGTTTCTTAAATTCAACTAAGAAGGTACTTGCCTGAGCGACGTAATTGGTAAGCGCACTTGAACAAGAGATGCGAGTTCGAGTCTCGTGTCAGTTGCAATTTGAAGACGCATTTTCCCTTAAAAAATATTCTACATAGAAACTTCGTTTTATATGTATAGATGTCTACATTCATACATACATGTTACCAACGTTATCTCTTTATAATATTAGTATAGATAGGGTATAAATTACAGCTAATAACGGAGTATAGAAAAATATAACTGAAAAAAAAACACGCAAAATTAAAGTGCTTCTCAAATGTAAAACAGGTGTTTTACCTATACAGTGTTTATATTGTCCAAAGAAACGTTCCGTTACACACTTAATTTCAAACTCACGAAATTCTTAGGTTATAAATCCGTAGATCCGTTGGCTGGGTACTAAATCTGTAAATCTACGTAAAAGAGTTGAGTTAGCAAAACTGGCTGAAATGCGGCGGCCCCAAATAAATTAGGACAGTGAAGGGAGAAAAAGGCATTTTCATCCAAAGTGAAGTTAATATACGCTGAATAGAAGTGACGGAGCATCTAATATGAACTGTCGCTAGATTCTATTGACGGGTACAATACGCTTTTCGGCCGCCCGCCCCCGCACCAATTCGCCTTTGTTACGCCTAAACAGAATCTTTTTGTCACGTTTTTATTTATAAAATTCTCTGTTAAGTAGGTACAATGCTAAAATGTATTTTGAATTATTTATCTGATATTACTTGTCTACAATTTTTTTACTTATTTATGTCCCAAACTCGTATAGAGTTAAGAGTAACTTTATTTATTTATTCAATATATAAAATCAAATTACACAAAATAAAAAACCAAAAATAATAACCACAAAATGACGCCGAAAATAACCCCACCCAGAAATTAAATATAAAACTAAACAACACGAACAAATAATAAAATTTGTATAAAATTAAAAATCAACATAAGCCTTAACATTAAAACAAGAGGAAGCCCTCGGCCATACCCTCCCGAGGCATTGTCCATTGGAAGACCAGCGCTGCAGTCCAGCATCTTGCTGGCTACAGTTTTTATGCTGAGGCTGGTCCATTTGTTTCAGCACACGGCATCCCAGTTTGTTTTTGTGTTTTTTCTTGTGCGTATTCATTGTATTTATTTTCTTAGTTCCTATTTCTTTCTTTTTTGTTTTGTACCTATTATGTCTGTGTGCTTTTCCAGTCAACATTTATTCTATTCTATTCTATTCATTGTCCCCAAAATGCTGGCAGCATTCCCTCGCTGAATAGCAAGAGTAACTTATGTGTTATTTTGTACTGAAAAAAATATCCAAGACACACTTACCTACCCTTGTGCTACCTAACTGCCAAATCTGGTTATTAAAATTAACATTAATTCTAAATTTCAAACTGTTAAACCCTTAAAATAGTTCTGTAAAGTTCTACCAGTTCAAGACAATTTAATTAATTCAACATTTCAAACTAATCCTAATCAAATATTCTCGAGAGTGAGGGTCTATGTCAATCACAGTCAGTAACAGACGATAAACACAATATTATACGTTGTCTTGTTGAAATAACAATGACGTAATTTGTTTTGATAATGTTTCCAAAGTTACAGAATGTGGCCGAAGCTATATACACGGTGTAATACGGGGGGTGGATCATCGGTTGCTGGGGGGGTGGGGGACCTCAGTCCTATCGATTTAATCCCCCTGTATGTTCTGCAATATTTAATGGTTCAAAAGTTATTTGTGTTTTAGTGAAATTTTAGTCAAAATCAGATTTCACCCTGAACTTCGTAATTACAGCCAAACTATCAGGTCTGCGATTCTGCCTTTTTTGTGAAACAAGTTCAATAGTGGACCTTTGAACCATTAATAATATCAGAACATACAGGGGGGTTAAATCGATAGATACTGAGGTCCCCCACCCCCCAGCAACCGATGATCCACCCCCCTTGTTACACCGTGTATACAAATACCTCAAATGTAAAGATTGGATGGAGAATGTTTGTTGTTACTAACCTTATCTCTGTAACTACTGAACTGATTCAAGGACATACCCCGCTTTTATCCTGATATTTCTATGGGATAGGGACTTATTAAAGTGAAACCGCGGTTTGCCGCTAGTCTAAGATGTACTAGGAGTTGTTTTTAGAGATAAAGTATTGGGTATGAAAATTATTCTACACTACAATAAAGTTTATTTGTTTCTCTTTGCAAATAATGAAGAGAATATATTTTTACAACACAACTCTTCTTCCTGCTGCTTATTTGTCGACCTAAATTATTTATTTGTGGTCTACGATGCAGGTTTCATTTACCAACATAAATACAACATTTTGTCTTCCGTAAATATCTTAGTTGAGCAAATACATAAAACAGATAACATTACAAATAGAAAGAGATGACAAATACAACTCTGTTTGATGGAATCGATAATACAGATGCGGATTCAAAGTAGCATGAAAGTGATGTTTGATTGAATAATAGGAAATTCGATACTCATCCGTATACGTATCTTGTATGAGTCAGATTTCTTCCTTCTCCGTCGTTCCCTCAATGCTGAAGATCGTGACTCCTTGTGCAGTCGATCAATGTCTTCTTCCAATGGACTCTGTCCAATGCCTGATGACTCGGCAAATCTGGTTGTTCAGATACCTGGTCAGTACATTGCTTGAGAATGAATTAATGTCATTTATTGGCATGAAATATGGTACAAAGATAATATTATTAAAAAGTACATATTTCATCAGCACTTATTATTTATTAGAAAACTAGCTGTCCCGACAAACGTTGTTTTGCCATTAACAAATAAGGGAAAAAAGAGAAGTTCGATTCTCAGACCTAATAAATATACACAAAAAAAAAACATAAAATCGGTTCAGTCGCTTAGGTGAAGTTTGGTAACTATCACCGCGACAAGTCGAAAATGGACCAACGAATCACGTTGTCCCATACAAACTTTGCCCCCCCTTTTCACCCCTTGGGAGTAAAATTTCGGAAAATTCTTTCTTATCGGATGCCTACGTCACACAAAGTTTCAGGTCTCTACGATCAGCGGTTTAGGCTGTGCGTTGATCCGTCAGTCAGTCAGTCATTCAGGACAAAGCATTTTATATGTATAGACTCGTAAATATATTTGGTAATTGACCCTCAACTTTCCTCGTCACTATTAGGCGCTCAAGATTAGGCGAATAGTCAGATATACTATATAGTTATTGCTATTAGTTAGTTATTGCTATTAGTTAGCGGCTCACTGAAAGATTTTGTATAAATTGCTCTCTAGTTAACACATTGACCACATCTCCCAACACAGAATTAAATTTGGTTAGTCATTCTGCTGTCTTGTACAGCTTAATGGACTCTATTATTCCAATCAATCAATATTCCACAGCTGAAATTGAAATCCGTTCAAATAACTAACCCAATTTAACTACCAATCATAACTTCGTTTTATTCTAAGCACTAGTTTATCGACTAATAGGATTGCTTGAAGCATCCCGCTACGAAATCAATTGGTTAGCGATTGAATTATGAATGGTCGATATTACTTTATCTATCTTGTAGGTATTGTGAATTTATTTGTTGGAAATTCAGTGAGCAGTAAAGTATCGTAATATATTCTTTTTTTGCTGTTTCGCTGTGGGTGTTCCATCTTTTTATATCTTATTTACTTACAAACCTACGGACGGCTTGAAAGAAAGAAACTTTATTTTGTAATTAACACTACACATGCAAAGTAAATTAAAGGAAACTAAATCTTAACAATTAAACAGACTTCTAAACCTGTAGTGTAACCAAAAAAGGATTATTCTCTACATAATGTTGTGATGCCAAAAACACTACAACGCTGTTTTGCAGTAAAATCCTATCAAGATACAATACAATTTTGGTACGACTTATTAGCACAGAATATATATGTGCATATTAGTCAGAAGTTTCATTATCTATGGACATTAGAAAACAATTTTACCACAGCATGTAGTTATATTAATTTAATTTTTTCTTGAACGAACCAAAAAAAATATTTTAAGAAGATTTTTACCTAACCTTTTTTGACGAGGACTTTCAAAGTACATATCCCTGTTCTCTATTGATCTTCCATATGAGAATTTCAGCCCCGATTGCGGTAGGTTTAACAACAGGAATGCGCCGCATACTTACGTTCCGTTTTACTTGGATTAGGTGGATGGATAAGCATTGATGGAGGGTCATTCAGTTGCATTGGAATGCAAGCGGAACGGAACGTTAGAACGTTCGAAGCATTTTATGGGTGAAGAAATATACATGATTTTTTATTACATGTTGTCATTGGAAACCCAATCCTATCGTCTTTATTTTTCCAATAGTTATATTAATAATTATGCCCAGCACGTAACCGAATAAGCTTTTTGTATAGAAGTAGATTGCACAAAAGAGGTGCGAGCCTTTGTCGTGAATAGTTGCAATTATCGAAAGAGATATGAGCATAGACTATTAAAAAAATATCATTTTAATTTAGGTGCCATCGTAACTCAGTCCACGACTAAAAGTTTGAATTTTCTCCATTAAACTTTGCTAATGAATTCCATCGGCTTTTCTTTTTTTTAATCTGAAAAGAATTAATGGAATTTCCATTCGCAAATGAACTTTCGCTGAAATATTCAGCGGATGTAGAATTAAATCTCATGGTAATGGATAGGATTTAATTTCATATCCATCTATCTATAAAATAAACTACAAGGGATAATCTGATCGTTTTGTTCGATTTTAATTCAATATAATTTAGTAAGGATATCTATACTGATTTTCTAATGAAGAAAGATTTGATTATTTGTTCGTTTGCACGGAATAGACTCTGAAACTTTTAGACCGATTTTGATGAAATTTGGTATGAGGATACACTGCTACTTTTTTCCCGACATTCCAACGGGATCGGGATTTATAATAAAAATAAAACCGCGAGGTGATGCTTGTATTTTATAAAATAAAACACTTACTAATCTTATCTCACCTATTACCTATTTTTTTAGTAACCTTTCAGCCTGTTTTGTAAATTATTGTTCAATCAATGTTCAAATTAAGGCAAACTTTTTTTACTGCCGGAAAATTTAACATCGGCCGAAAATTCAGAAAAATGAAAAGTAGTTAGTACGCAACTTGTATTATGCGTCAACTTGTTTCAAAATCATGTGGTCTAATTTGCAACTAGCCTTTTATGTAGCCATGAAACCACTTACACTTTTAAAGTTATGGTACATTGCGATACTAGTGCGGTAAATTGATCATTGCATAGAGGCGGTTTATGACGCGCGAGCGGAACGCGATTATGTTTATATAGCACCGAGATGGAATGATCAAACCACACGTGTATCGTGCGACCGACGTTTTTTATCACAGTTGCGAATAAAAGAAAAGACTTGAAAAGAAAAGAAAATAATAAATAACAAAACGTTTGTGATAATTCTATGTTTACTATTTTTTAGGCAATATTTTTTTGTTAATTATGCTCCCGAAAGGCCATGCAAAAGACTTTTAACCTATACAGCCTCTTCTGACATACAATATTTTTTAGGGTTTTTTTCCATTTGTTTTTGCGTCGGGGGTTAAACAGAAGACAATGGTACGGGAAAAAAATAAGTAAAGAAAAAACAAAAAATAAGCAAAACTCAATTTTTAATCGTTTTCTAAGACATGATCACGTAAAATTTTCGTTCGTAAACCGACTTTAGAGACAACCTTTTTTGCTAGCTTAAAAACTCTTTGTTGGTACCTACCTTTTTTACATCAAAACATTATAACCCAGATAAATTAAGAATGTTTCATCTACCTAACATGCAATTAGCAGTAAAATACCAATTTGACTTATCAGGATAACTTGTTACACACTAGTGGCGTCAAGGTAATGTAAAACGCACGCGTGCGTAATACGTTGGATTATGAGCCTAAAAGCGGTTGAATAAGATCCACTTTATGAGCAGCTGTCTATCCATCATTTCGTCAGAATCAGAAACTTGTCATAAATCATTTGAATTTATTAGGGTAGGTACTTCTACCGATGTTTTATCAAACATCTCTCTTTCCTCTAATGCTACTTCTACTAAAACAGTTTTGCAATCTTTAACATAGAAACTAAATCCTTTTACAAAGATTTCTTAAGAGCTGCTACACTGGTGTTCATTAGGAACGTACCTAGTCCATTACAGAAAATTGTTTGCTCAGCGAGCCGTGCCAGAAGGGAAGGCTAATGTATTTACTCCCGTGCAATCTTGCTGCAAATGGGGACATGTATGAGTTTAGCCACTACGATATCATAAGGTTTTTGCGATACATATGTTTATTTTATTTATTTACTAGCGAACCGCTCCGGCTTCGCACGGCTATATTATAAATATTAAATATTTCAGGACATTCCACACATCGCCATCTAGCCCCAAGCTAAGTAACTAGACTTGTGTTATGGGTGCTAGATAACGGATATACTACTTATATACTTTTTTTTTGTAAATATATACTTATAATACATAGAAACAACCAGACTACAGACAAATATCTAAGCATAAATACTTGTCTGAGGCGGGAATCGAACCCGCAACCCTGTGTTTGGCAGTCCGGCGTGGTGGCCATTGTGCCAACTGGGTCGTCAAATGCAGTAAAATTAAATTATGCAGTATTATGTCGTATACTAGGCTTCAAAAAGGGGTGCTTAAATAGATTAAAACATATCCTAGTGGAATGGTCCTTAAAGATACACGTGTAAGTAAACAGACTTAATTAAATTTCAAACAGAAGTACACATAAACAACATTTCCGTTGATTTTCGTTTAAAATATAGGAAATTTGTTGCTCACCTAAGGGAATACACACTACACACTAAACTGAATGAGACTTGAAACTTTAATATTAGGACGGTTTACCAATTTAATATTCATCATCTATGTTTTTGATCTTTCCCTAAACAAGACTCTCACTATTATTAGGATCTGATTATGACAAGAGGCAAACACGAAATCTCTGCGTTATTTCAAGTTATATGAATTTACTAGCTTTTGCCCGCGACTTCTTCCGCGTAGACTTAGTAGATTGGACCAAGGAATCATGTTGTCCCATACAAAGTTTACCCCCCCCCCCTTTTCACCCCCTAAGGGGTAGAATTTCGGAAAATCCTTTCTTATCGGATGCCTTCGTCATACATAGAATACACCCTCCAAGTTTTAGGTCTCTACGATTAGCGGTTTATGCTGTGCGTTGATCCGTCAGTCAGTCGTTCAGGACAAAGTATTTTATATGTATTAACTAGCTTTTGCCCGCGAATTCGTCCGCGTAGAAGTTGAAAATGGACCAAGGAATCACGTTGTCCTATACAAACTTTTCACCCCCTTAGGGGTATTTCGAAAAATCCTGTCTTATCCGGTGCCTACGTCATGCAAAGAACACACCCTCCAAATTTCAAGTCTTTACGATCAGCGGTTTAGGCTGTGCGTTGATCCGTCAGTCAGTCAGTCAGTAGTTCAGGACAAAGCATTTTATATGTATAGATAGGGATAGTGTTTAGACTATAGTTCCCTATATAATCTATAGGGATAGTGCTTAGACTATAAATCCCTATATAATCTATAGGGATAGTGCTTAGACTATATTTCCCTATATAATCTTTAGGGATAGTGTTTAGACTATAGCTCACGAGTAAATATGTGTCTAAATATAAGGGTTAAATCCATATCACGGACTATTCTTAAACCTCGTTTTGGAATAAGGGGGAGCTAAGTTTACCTAAATTCTGACACGGGTCTTTAAGAAAAGATAGGGGAGCTCTAGCGTCCTTACTAATCCAAGAAACCAAGTTAATTTGATCCTTATACTATATTGTAGCACATTCAGTAACAATTATTTATTCATAAAACTGCGTACTTAGAGCTTCTTGTCTAAAAAAGTCATATTAAATTAACCTGGACATGCTCGGGTATACTAAACTTTGTAGAGTTGGAAATTTGCCAAAGAAAGAGGTAATAAAATCTTGCGCTATTTTTACACAGAATAGATTGACACAAAAATTAAACGTTATTTGATTTGACTTTATGGTTCCTTTTTATGATACGAACTTTAACTTTTATGAACAGGTTTTTTGGAAAGCATTATGCTAAGCAGCTGTCTACGTTCCATGTTATAAAATTTCAATTCTCTTTGTTTCCTGAAGAAAATGCGAAGTGAAACGTTTCTAGTTATTTCTATGGATTCTAGATGTCAGCAATTTTATAATGTGGTGCATTTTAGAGTTTCATTTTCAACAGTGAATTTCCAAAGCGAGGCGCAGAACTTCTTTTAAATTCTAATGTCTCCAGAATTTATTAAATTTTGTTCTGAGTTAGAGTTAGTCTTTTATTCGAATCCTTCTGATATTATAAATGAGAAAGTTTATGTGTGTGTGTGCATGTATGTTTGTTACTTTGTTACTTCTTCACGCAAAAACTACTGGACCGATTGAAACGCTGTATCTAGATAGCTGGAGACCTGGATTAACACATTGGCTTTTTATCCTAATATTCTCACGGGATCGGGACTTACGCGGGTGAAACCGCGGGGCGCAGCTAGTTATGAATAATATTTAAGTAAAGGAACTTTTTTGTATGAAAATATTTTTTACTATTTTTTTAAAGTATAAGAAATAGGTCAGCGTTTGACCACTATCTCACACGATGGTAAGTGACGATGTGGTCTAAGATGTAGCACGTTTTCCTAGAAGATAGATACCATAAACTCGTAACTTAAAACCTACAAATAAACGGGGCCGGGAGCCGTCGACGAGGACCACGGCAGTGAAACAAAAAAAAAACAACCCGTTCTCCTTTTGTGGTTGTTTTTTTTTACTGGAATAGAAATGTTGTGCCTGACCTGTGTTATTAATTTATAGGTAAAGATTGTTGACAATTTAAAAAAGTGCATGAAGTGAATTGCGAATTAAGTTTTAAATCAAACAACTACGAGTATTATACATATTTATTATGTCTGTTATACGTCCTGTATCACGGGGCTATGGAGCCCCGGACCTTTGGAAGGCGTGCGTGGAGCCGAAGCCAACACGTAGAGGCCCTTTACAATAACAAGTATAATAGCAAACAATGGGGTGGATTCTAAACCGGCGATTATCCCTGTCTACACTATAAAGTGCAACCATGGACAACCTCCGGTTTGGATAAAACTATTGATAATCTACAGGACAAAACTACTTGAGCTATTGTGATGGTATGGTAGTGGACTAGATACTGGGGAACTATGGATACTATGGCACCTGCCGTAACAATGTTCAATAAACACGTAAAAATACATATTTATTATTATTATTATTTATTTATTTATTTATACCGAGTAACATTTTAATGTTGACGTGGCTACCGGCAACGAAAGGAGATAAATCTTAGCAGAACTTTAACGGTTTATTTATTTACCGAAAGCTTGGCCCTGTTTGCTTAGACGAAAGCCAAGATAGACGAAAGCCATATTTATTGCTCGCATGTTGTTTTATTTATAAGATACTAGACAAACTCGTAGGTAGAATCTGTTGAAAAAAAGTGGTCTATTCAAAGATATTAACATAAATGCCTATGTTGAATATCTTCGGGTTTCCTAAGTGTTTCTGGATATCTCTTTTTCGCCTTTGTTTTTTATTTAAATAATTTTTATACCAAATAGAGGTACATAAAGATATCTATACTTATATTATAAAGCTGAAGAGTTTGTTTGAACGCGCTAATCTCAGGAACTGCTGGTTGGAATTGAAAAATTATTTTCGTGTTAGATAGTCCATTTATCGAGGAAGGCTATAGGCTACTTTTTATCCTAATATTCCCACGGGATCGGGAGTTACGCGTGTGAAACTGCGGAGCGCTGCTAGTATTTAATATTGAGGTAAGGTATTTTAGATGAGTAGATTTATCTGGGCTTACAATACAATATGTAAGTACTTTATTTACAAAATATATATAATTACTAGCTGTCCCAGCAAACATTGTTTTGCCATTTACAAAAAAAAGGAAAAAAAAATAGACGTTGTTCGATTTTCAGACCTAACGAATATACACAAAAAATTTCATACAAATCGGTTTAGCCGTTTAGGTGGACATAAGTAACAATCACCGCGACACGATAATTTTATATACATAGGTATTTTTTCGACTTTCGATCCAGATCGGTTGTAAAATATGACTAGTGGAGTATCAACAAATATACAAACTTACTGACAGAGAAAAGCAAATTTACCCGGACTTGAAGCAAAGACGCTTCGATCGCTCGGTGGTATAACCAGATGACTGTGATTTCTTATGTAAACAATATTTACATATAATATATAACGACGACCCAGTTGGCACAATGGTCACCATGTCGGACTGTCAAACACAGGGTTGCGGGTTCGATTCCCGCCTCAGACAAGTATTTATGCTTAGATATTTGTCTGTGGTCTGGTTGTTTCTATGTATTATAAGTATATATTTACAAAAGAAAAGTATATAAGTAATATATCCGTTGTCTATCACCCATAACACAAGTCTAGTACTTAGCTTGGGGCTAGATGGCGATGTGTGGAATGTCCTGCAATATTTATATTTATTTATTTATTTATATAGGTACGGTCGGCTGTATAATTGCAGACCCACGGTAGAGCTCTGAAACAGTTGTTATAAGAATGTTTTCAACACTAGCAAGATTCTAGACACCTGCTTTGGTAGAAGTTTAAAGTCTTCTAACTCATCAATTTAACAAACAAAAATTATTAGAATGCAAACATTCCAATAACAGTAATTTTCGAACTCTACCGGGGGCTGCAATTATGCAGCCGACTGTACATACAAATGTTCATTTCGCTCAGGTTTCGTAGCATGTAGCGTTGATTCATTACAACCCTTACAAACAACCAACCCCACACCAGCCGCCCGCCTAGCGCATCAATAGGCTTTAGATTACAGCCTGCCTATGTGACACTATACATGGCTGCACTAACCCAAAATTTATAAAAGGGGGAATACTGTGGCGACATACTTAGGTTAATGCAACTGGATCGAATTACATAGTCTAAGTCGGCAACGCCAGTTGCGTCCCGTCCACGCATCTGGACACTTGTATCGCGAATTCATAATTACTAATATAGTTTTATTAACACAACAGACTCTTTTATTTAATAGTAAATAGTGAACCTTCAGATTAGTCCTAGTAGTCGATAATAGGCAAAGTGAACACAGAGACAACGGCCAAGCGGCAAACCCCTAACAAAATGTTACTTTATACTATCTTCTGCCCGCGGCCTCGCCCCCATGGCTTACAGGACATAAATACAATGTGTCCTTCTTAGTGGATACCTACACTTCACTTTCTCCTAATATCATATCTCTAGGACCAGCGGTTTAAGATGTGCGTCATATTGTAGACCCTGTTGGCACAATGGTTACAATGCCGGATTGCCAAACATAGGGTTGCGGGTTCGATTCCCGCCTCAGATAAGTATTTATGCTTAGATATTTATCAGTGGTCTGGTTGTTTCTATGTATTAAAAGTATATATTTACAAAAGATATAAGTAATATATCCGTTGTCTAGTACCCATAACGCAAGTCTAGTTACTTAGCTTGGGGCTAGATGGCGATGTGTGGAATGTCCTGCAATCCTACTAATATTATAAATGTGAAAGTTTGTGTGTGCGTGTGTGTGTGTGTGTGTTTGTTACTCCTTCACGCAAAAACTACTGGACCGATTGCGTTGAAACTCGGTATGTAGATAGCTGTATACTTAGATTAACATATAGGCTACTTTTTATCCCGATATTCCTACGGGATCAGGACTTACGGGATCAGGACTAAAGATGTATTTTGAAAGGTTGCAGTAAATGGGGAGGCGGAGAGGGTGTAGGGGGAGGGAGAGGAGGAGAAGGAGAGGGTATGAAAGGGGAGGGGGAGGGCAAGAAAGCGGGAGGGGGGAGAAAAACGGAAGGGGATGAAAAGGGAGAGAGGAGGAAATGGGGAGGGGGAAAGGAGAAGGCAGGAAAGAGGGAGGGGGGGGGAAGTGGAAGGGCAGGAAAGGGAGTGGGTAACCTAACCTACTCCATCTGTAACGGTTCCGTGTCAAAAAAACATTTAGGGTCTCTCCGGAGTCCTAAAAACATAAGCGCTCGCTTCGCTCGCACGTGTTAAGTCACAATAGCTAACCTACTCTCTCCGCGACGGTTCCGTGTCAAATAAGCATTCTCGGTCTGTCTGGGACTCCTAGAAAACTAAGCGCTCGCTTCGCTCGCACGTGTATTGTCACAATAACTAATTAAACCCACTCCATCCGCGAAGGTTCCGTGTCAAATAAGCATTCTGGGTCTGTCTGAATTCTTAAAAATCAAAGCGCTCGCTTCGCTCGCGCGTGTTTGGTCACAGTAACTATCTCGACCTACTCCATCCGCGAAGGTTCCGTGTCAAATAAGTATTCTGTGTCTCTCTGAATTTTTAAAAATCAAAGCGCTCGCTTCGTTCGCGCGTGTTTGATCATAGTAGCTATCCCAACCTACTCTATCTACGACGGTTCCGTGTCAAAAATGAATTCTGGGTCTGTCTGAATTCTTAGAAATCAAAGCGCTCGCTTCGCTCGCGCGTGTTTGGTCACAGTAAGTATCTCAACCTACTCCATCCGCGACGGTTCCGTGTCAGAAAAGAATTCTGGGTGTGGCTGAACTCCTAAAAATCAAAGCGCTGGCTTTGCTCGCACGTGTTTGGTCACAGTAACTATCTCAACCTACTCCATCCGCGACGGTTCCGTGTCCAATAAGCATTCTGGGTCTCTGTCCGAATTCCTAAAACTCTAAGCGCTCGCTTCGCTCGCACGTATTTTTTACAATAACCTACCTAATCTACTCCATCCGCGACGGTTCCGAGTCAGAGAAGAATTCTGGGTCTGTCTGGACTCCTAGAAATCTAAACGCACGCTTTGCTCGCACGTGTATTGTCACAATAACTAACCAAACCCACTCCATCTGCGACGGTTCTGTGTCAAATAAGCATTCTGGGTCTGTCTGAATTCTTAAAAATTAAAGCGCTCGCTTCGCTCGCGCGTTTTTGGTCACAGTAACTATCTCAACCTACTCCATCCGCGAGGGTTCCGTGTCAGAAAAGAATTCTGGGTGTGGCTGAAATCTTAAAGATCAAAGCGCTGGCTTCGCTCGCGCGTGTTTGTTCACAGCAATTATTCCAACCTACTCCATCCGCGACGGTTCCGTGTCAGAAAAGAATTCTAGGTATGTCTAAACTCCTAAAAATCAAAGCGCTGGCTTCGCTCGCGCGTATTTGATCACAGTAACTATCTCACCCTACTCCATCCGCGACGGTTCCGTGTCAGAAAAGAATTCTGGGTGTGGCTGAACTCTTAAAAATCAAAGCGCTGGCTTTGCTTGAGTCGAGAAGAATTCTGGGTGTGCCTGGACTCTTAAAAATGAAAGCGCTCGCTTCGTTCGCGCGTGTTTGTTCACAATATCTGTCTTAACCTGCTCTATCCGGGATAGCTCCGTATCAGAAAAGTATTTTTAAACCCAGTTTTTATTATAATGGTCTCAAAAGAAGAAAACAAATTTTTAATTCAATCATATTCGTTTATTTATTACTTGGCACAATTTCCAGCTCTGGCTCTTCAAACACTCCAAACCATTTTTCAACCCTCCTCTTTACTTATACGTGTCGGTGACCATAAAAAAACGCTGAACTTCGCTTACTCAAACTTCAGTTTCCTTAACTTCGCTCTCCGAAACTTCACTTTCCACGATTTTAATTTCCCAGGACATCGTTTTCCCAAGACCTCGCTTCCCCACGAGACCTCACGTTCCCTTGACGTGACGTAACAGCGTTTACCATCGACACCGCTTTCCCTTAATACTGGCATTGCTAAACACAAAAACTACTATACGAATTGTGATAAAAGTAGATATGCAGGTATCTAGAGAGCCTACAAATAAGCTACTTATTATTCCGATATTCCTACGAGACTCGGACTTGCGCGGGTGAAACCGCGGGGCGCAGCTAGTATATATATATATTTAATTATTTATTTATATACCAGGCATTCACTTTAGACTGAAGACTCAGGTTGGTCGTTGCAAGGAAAACCTGAGCATGATTGATCCATACCAAATTCAGTGCGACTGTGGGGCTGTCGAGCAGTACATGCAGCACCAACTAATTTGCCTCTCAAGTTCTTGTAGCTATACGCTGCCTGACCTAAAATCAGCCAATTAAAATGCCAAAGATCTGGCAGCATACTAGAGTGGACGTATTTGACCTTATTGAAATTAATCTTTGCCACCGACAAAAGAAGAAGTGTGAGTCAGTCAGGATATTGAATTTTATATTTCGGAGTATGTTATTTCTTTGACTGCTATCTTATTATATCCTATATTATTATTATATCGAGAGCGGTGTTGGCTTAGTGGTAGATACCTCGACTTTCATTCTGAAGGTCGTGGGTTCGAATCCCGGCCGGCCGTGCACCAATGTATTTTTCTAATGAAAAATGTATGTGCGCTAATTGACATTGCTCTTACGGTGAAGGAAAACATCGTGATGAAACCGGCTTAGTTGGCTCCAGAAGTATTGACAAGTTCTCTCCTCTGGACATGGTCGACTAGGCTGAGAGGGTAGTAGGGGCTGGGCAAGCCTACTCCATCCTCACGCAAAAAGGACCAAATTAAAAAGGGTCTAATCGCGGAAAAAAGTCCGTTCAAGTACTAGTACATTATTATATCCATCGCAAATTCATAGACGGTTATGGCAATGTTCGTCATTTTGTTAAACAAAAACAAACAACGCTATTTCCCGCTGAGATTTGGCTTTCGTGCGGCGTTACCTGTTTTTGTCGTGTTTGGCAGTTTTATTTGGATTTATTTCAGGGTTTATGGTGCTTTATGAACAACACGACATTCTTCCTGTAAAGATATCGTAGGCGTCTTTGCGTGTTTGTATTTAAAAATATGATAAATTCAGGCCGTTTGATGTAGGAAAAAAACAAATTACGGCCGTGCACCAATTTATTTTTCTTAAGAAAAATTTATGTGCGCTAATTGACTTTGCTCTTACGGTGAAGGAAAACATCGTGATGAAACCTGCGGCTTAGTTGACTCCAGAAGTGTTGATAAGTTCTCTCTCCTCTGGAAATGGTCGACTAAGCTGAGAGGGTAGTAGGTGCTGGGCAAGCCTACTCCATCCTCACGCAAAAAAGGACCCAATTAAAGAAAAGAGTCTAAATTCGTTCAAGTAGTATAGACAATTTTATGAGAACTATACTTATACCAACCTAATATGGTTTAAGTATATTTAATTATAAGTTCTAAAACTAAGGAACAACTTACTAATTGCCACTGTAGAATATATCACACACTAACTAATGCTTATCTAAATCGAATACTATAAAAATTTACATGGTTTCTACCAGTGGCTATAGAATTTTTATTTATTTAAAGGTAAGTCTTTAAACCAGACGTTCGCACTAAGTGTTTTGCTTCGTCATTCCAGTTGCCTGCGTCTGTATTTTCTGAGGTATATAATTTGGGGGTTTTCAAGTCACGAGACAATAGGTATCTCGAGAAGAACGTGCTACAGCTTAGGTCGCGTCGTCACCTGCCATCAAGCTGGTGTGACATTGGTTATCATATGTTTAAAAAAAACATAAATAAAAAGCTAAAAAAATTAATGCGTGTGTAGAACTCACCTCTATTTTGCTACACCACAACCTAAAGCAAGCCGACAGAAATCGGGTTGCATGGACCCCTCGCTACTAGTATCTACTAACACTAAAGATTGTTAGTAACGAATTGAAACCACAAATATGAACATCAATTTATTTTCATTGTACTTATTACGAATTTGTAGAAACTGCAACGTTACCATAAACTTTGAACCACGTTTCTAAAGTTTATAACAAGTTAAGCTTGAACTTTCAAACAAGTTTTAAAAGTTTATTGCAACGAAACTATTTCTAACTTATCTCGATCACTGAAGTATACAAAAGGGAAAATATTTCCTTTTAACTTTAGATTTTTTTGTTTTTATGTTTGTAACGAATAGGCTCCGAAACTGCTGGACCGATTTTAATGAAACTTGGTATGATATATTAAGTAATTGGGCGTAACATAAGCTACTTTTTATGCCGACATTCCTACGGAATGTTACGAGGGTAAAACCGCGGAGCGATGATAGTAATATTATAAAGAGGAAAGATATTCTGTTTGTAACGAATAGGCTTCAAAAAATACTAAACCAATTTTGATGAAACTTGGTATGAAGATACATTAATTCATTAGAAATAACATAGGCTCTTTTTATCCCGATATTTCTACCGGATCGAGAGATACGAGGGCTTAACCGTCCAGCCTTTTAAGCTATTGCTTAGCTTTTATCGCGGGCCTTGAGCGCGGCGACAGAACCAAGAAATTCCGTAACGAAAATAAAACCTAACACCCCCCACTCCGCCTACCATGTAGCCCGACCGAGCGTTCGCTTAAAGTGTATGTATATGGTACGACTGTACGAAGCTCGCCCGATGCAATAGCATTACCGCGGCAGTCCTCGAGACACGTTTTTTTGTTTGTAACGAATATAGGCTCCGAAACTAATGGATCGATTTTGGTATGAGGATACATTGATTAATTGAAAGTATAACATAGACTGCCCTTTTATTAATAAAAAAATACAAACTATATTTCATGCGCTCCTCACCAACGTTTCAGCGTACTATTAGATTAATAATACTTTATCTGGCAATCATAGCATGAATACGTACATCCGCGAAAATAATAACAAAAAGTAATTAAGTAAATCAACTGCTAAAAAGCGTAAACAAATCCGGCAGAAAGTCATAGAAGCTATACAAACTTGGAACTTACATTTACTCAGGCATCATAACGTAAACCTACGAAATACCTAAGGAATTAGAACGTAACAAGAAGTCTACGTATACGACCTCGATAAACAGACCCAAGGGAGTGATTGGCAGATCTTAGTACTGCTTTATAGGTGGTTTTGCGGATATTTATATCTATAACATGTTACTTTGTTTTTATATCAGAAAAAAACTTTTAGAATTAACCCCTACTTTCATCCCCCATGACTTTCAGACAGCTTAACCTATTATGCTTAGATATCGATCAAACATAGGTAAGAACACTTCAGACTAATTTAAAACAAGAGAACAAAATCAAAATCGGTTCAGTAGTTCGGGAGCTACGTCACAGACAGACACACACCCCGTTCCGTCGATGATAGATCTGGGAAGAAATACACTAAGAAAGAAAAAACCCAGTATATTCATGATGGATTTGGGAAGAAATCGACTGAAAAAAATCTCGGATCCACAATTTTGAATCTGGATCACTAGATTCATCCTGGATCTGGCCAATGATCCTCGTTAAAAATATTTAACAGAAATTACCAACAGAATTGATAATATATTTACCCAATACCTAAATTTTAATTATACCTAGTTTATAATATCTTCTTTGATAAGGTATATTAATGGTACAATGTTATTTAATCAAGTCTGTAGGTATCATTTCAGTAGACCCAGATTTTACCTATACTAACTTATTACGGTTTTTACCTACAACTTTACACGCTAAATTCCCGACGGAAAGGATACCGGGCGGAACTTATAACTGCCATAGCCATGCCCCAATGTTTTTTTTTTAAATCTTAATTTCTATGCTAATTAGAAAATGAAAAAAAAAACCAAGACATAGGGTCATAGTCATGGCAGTTATAGGTTTTATGCCACAAAAAATATTTGCTCTTGTGTCATTATCTACGGAGGAAACTGTCGACTACGTTTGTATGGAGAGCGCCGGTACCTTTTCACCTTAATGTCCTACAATAGGTAAAGTAAGAATAACCTTACCTAGATTACCCTTAAATTAAAGGATATATATTCTGTGGTAAAGGTTAATGATCTAAATCGATCAAGTTGTTTGACCATAAACATTCAATTAACGAATACACATTAGCATGAATACCGGAAGAAGTTTGGTCCAAATCAACAACTTTTAGGAGCTTTTAGAAACATTACCCGACAGACCCCATCAAAGATGGCAAGACGATATGAACAAATTCATGACAGATTGGCAGTCGCAGAAGATCGCGAACTATGGAAGGGCAGTAGAGAGACCATTGCCATGCAGTGGGACACTACAGGCTCCTAATCTTCTTCTTCTCGTATAGTGGTGTGGCTCACCCATTGTTAGAATTTTTCAGATCGCCTTAAGGCCTCTTACTTGACCTAACGACTGCTTTTAGAGGTAGCAACCGGGACCAACGGCTTAACGTGCCTTCCGAAGCACGGAGGGGTTCACGGAAACACATTTTTGCCATACTACTAATTGGCCACTCATCGAATTAATGACCGCACCAGGCGACGCTTAACCCGCACGATCGTAAACGATCAGCGAGCGTCGCTTTGCTGTGAGCCTCCTCAAGCTTCTAATAATAATTCATAATTAATACTGTGATTAATAATGATTTGAAGTGGCCATTCAAATTAATTATAAAAACTTGTTTTCAGAATCCTGCACTTGATTTATTGATTGTTTTTGTTTCAGAACAATGTCCCTCGTCCCTCCGGGGGGCGCAGACTCCCCAAGTCCGCGGCGGGCAGTCAGCCCTTTGTTGGAAATGAGACGTCCACACTGCACACTCGCTTGCGATTATTGTGCTGCTATATTAGAAGACAAGTTTAAACGTAAGTCTTCATCTAGAACAAAGTTTAAAGTAAAAAGTGTTACCAAGGGCGGTTTGGGGTGCCCAGATAGAGTAATGAAACTAGTCGTCCATTTTGATGCTAGGATTTATTCTCCTAGTAATAACCTGACTCCGTATAACAGATTATAGCTTATATATATATACTACACAGATATCTATATAGGAAAGGGTAACAGTAGGTAGCGCATCTGATATACAAACTATCACGTATACACGTGATATTCATAAGATATGATAAAGACACGTATTTCTGCGGTCGCTATTGAGTGTGACGGAAAGTGCTGACACACAGGAATGTGTGTCCGCCACTGGCGGCCTTATCGCTCAAAGCGATCTCTTCCAATCTATATTTCTGGTATATTAAGGAAATTGTTACTTGAAAACCTTTATTCACGGTAACGATGTTTTATGACTTCGTTCACGTTGGTAATTACCAATTCAATACCAGGTATCTCACGGCATATTCATTACTATATTGACGTCTTTATCATTTTTTTTATCTCTTTCTATTTCCAAAATATTAAGCTTTAAAATGTTTTTCTTGTTAGAGTCAAGTCCACCAGTTTAACTAGTCAAGTTTACCAGGTTAATGGTTGCTTACAGCTGAATAATTATTTTTGGATATAATATTATGGATTTGGAATTTAAAAGTAAAACTATCAAGTCGGCAAAGTAGGCTTTACTTAGGCTTTAATTGTTACTAACACCATAGTCCATTGATTTGCATTTGTCAGAGGATGCAATTTTAACAAAAGTTGTAAATAATCTTATTTGCAACATAAAATGTTAACGAATATTTTTTGTGAGACCTATAGTTTATCAAAACCATTTAAATCCCTTTTTCCAAGATGGGGGTCATGGGACAAAGGCTACAATCCCTCAAACTTGGATTTAACTTTAAACTGACCCCGCTTTGATGTCTAAAAAATAAAATTGCGTCTTCTGACAAATGCAACCACAATGTAACTTTTCTATGGACTAACATTGATTATTGACATCTGAATAAAGTCAATTCAATCTATATATATAAAAGAAAGTCGTGTTAGTTACACCACTTATAACTCAAGAATGGCAGAACAGATTTGGGTGAAAATTGGTAGGGAGGTAGCTTAGAGCCAGGAGACGGACATAAGATACTTTTTATCCCAATATACCCACGGGATCGGGACTTACGCGGGTGAAACCGCGGGACGCAGCTAGTATTTAAATATTGTGACGGACAACTACGGAACCACACATTCTGTGGAGACCGACACGCACTTGTTTTTACTACTTTTATACCTTAGTACCTAGTAAAGATTCCTTACTTAGCTAAATATAGATAGATAACTTTATTTGTACAACACAGGAAGAAACAGAACACGATAAACACAAAGTAAAGTAATAGCTAGAAAATATAGGTTGCACAAATGGACGGCCTTATTGTGTCTCTAAATATATTATCTATTTGCGTGTTTCAAATAGCATCTGTCATGGACTAAGTCAAGCATAGAATAAACAGTAGGCATTTGTGAAATCAATAAAGACGTCATTCGAATCCAATAGTCTAATCTAGGGTAATTTGGTATTACAATATTTATGATGATTGATCTGTAGAAGGTTGGGCAGCAAGTTATTGGCATACTACTCAAGAGTACATTGCTAAATAAGTACTTAGGCATACACTCTTTCAGAAATGCTTACTTCAAGCTATTTCGTGAACTAGTAAATATAATATATTTACTGCTGGTTATTATAGATTTGTAGGTATTCTTTTCAAAAGTTTTCAAACAACAGTTAGCCCATTTCTGCAATAAATAAATAAATAAAATATAAATATTTCAGGACATTCCACACATCGCTATCTAGCCCCAAGCTAAGTAACTAGACTTGTGTTATGGGTGCTAGACAACGGATATACTACTTATATACTTTTCTTTTGTAAATATAAACTTATAGGTATTACATAGAAACAACCAGACCACAGACAAATATCTGAGCATACATACTTGTCTGAGGCGGGAATCGAACCCGCAACCCTACGTTTGGCAGTCCGGCATGGTGACCATTGTGCCAACTGAGTCGTCAAAAAATAAAAATTCAAACCAAATTTTTACCTCAGAAAATCAGATATTTTATTCTTTTCATTATTCACGCAATTGTAATAAATCTTCTAGAGCTCTTTCAGTACATTATTTGAATATTTCGAAATACCTTAGTGGGTCCTTAAGTACGCACCTAAACTAAGTGAATCATTTTGAATGATACTTTAGAAAAGGTCCGTGAATTATCGAAGACCCAGGTGCTTGGAAGTGTGCCATGGACAGGAAAATATAGCAGAGAAATATGTTAGGGATAAGGGATAAGGTACCGCCGTTTTCGTAGTTTTTGCAGCCGAGAAGTTTCGTATTTTAGAGGTTTTAAAAAAATATTTGAGATAGGATGTAGAAATAATTAAGTTGACTTAGCTGCAAATAAAAATAAAATTCTCTTTAAATAATTTTAAGATAAGTAGAGTCTTAATTTGGTGAAACGAAAGACATTGAATCCCTTTCTACTTATCTAACTACTAGCTGCGCCCCGCGGTTTCACCCGCGTAAGTCCCGATCCCGTGGGAATATCGAGATAAAAAGTGGCCTATGAGACTTGGATTAACATCCAGGTCTCCAGCTACCCTTTCTACTTATCTAACTACTAGCTGCGCCCCGCGGTTTCACCCGCGTAAGTCCCGATCCCGTAGGAATATCGAGATAAAAAGTAGCCTATGTGTTAATCCAGGTCTCCAGCTATCTACATACCTGAGTTTCATCGCAATCGGTCCAATGGTTTTAGCTTGAAGGAGTAACAAGACACCCACACAAACTTTCACGTTTAAAATATTAGTAGGATAGTTAACTCAAAACTAAACTAAGAAGAATTTGAATTATCTACAGGCCCCCGGCCTTTACCTAAACAATAAATAATTTTATAGATAAAACCGTTTAAAATTGCTATAATAAATTTAACTTATACTTTATCGCAGCTCAATGACTGCAAATACAGATTTCTACTGTTTAATTTAACAGCAAAAAGCAGGTTCGAATATCGAAAGTTAGGTACTTACAGGAAAAATATAATTAAAAATTGTAATACACTAACGTAATAATATATCGAAATCTATACCCCAATCGTTAAAGTTCTTCCTTTCATTTTGTTTTATCATAAAAATATTTAATAACTAGCTGCGCCCCGCGGCTTCACCTGCGTAAGTCTCGATCCCTTGGAAATATCGGGACGAAAAGTAGCCTATATATTAATCCAGGCCTAAACCTATCTACACACCGAATTTCATTGCAATCGGTTCAGTAGTTTTAGCGTGAAGGAGTAACAAACATACACACAAACACACACACAAACTTTCACATTAATAATATTAGTTATGATAGTTAAGTCAAAACTAAACTAAGAAGAATTTGAATTATCTACAGACTCACGGCCTTTACCCTTTTGCGTGAGGATATAGTAGGCTTGCCTAGCACTTACTACCCTCTCAGCTTAGTCGACCGTGTCCAGAAGAGAGAACTTGTCAATACTTGTGGAGCCAACAAAGCCGCGGGTTTCACCACGATGTTTTCCTTCACCGTAAAAACTTTATCATGCCCTCATTATCTACCACGGTGTTTTAAATAACTACCAATTTCGAGTTTTAGCTTAAAATATGGTACCTATTTGATTATCTATATTACACTTGTTATTATTTCGCAGGAAGTGCAGAAATGCGTAACCGAGGAACTTCGCCATTGTCTGCATCACCAAGACAATCTCTCACTGGAGAACCACCTTATTGGACAGTACCGGACGATGATCGACCAGATTTCTCAGCGCTAAAAGAAAATATACAGAGAATTATAATCAACAAGTTGGTATCAATTGTAGAATTAAACCATTTTTTTTTACATCACAATACATATACATAAATAAATTACAATACACAAGTAATTAAACATTTAACAACAAGATATGTGCGAGAATGGAGAGTGCAGTCTCAGCAATATCCTGTGAGCTGTGCGACCATCTCACCGCTACTGATTTTCAGCCTGCCCCTCAAACAAGAGCTCTACATAGAGTGAAGTGTAATTACTTTTGTGTGTTTAGATAAAGATAACTTAGCAGACCTAATGGATGAAGAAACATTTAGTGTCATTTTCACTTATTTCTCTATACAGCCCCCTTAGATAAGATTGCTTTCTATTAGCGATATCGCCAATAGACAGACATTTTTTTTGATGATATTGACACAAGCCAACGCAAAGTCACGTAGTCTTGCGTTAGAGAAAAAAATGGTGGATAAGTTCCATCTTATGCTAATTTTGTACAATGTTTTATGTCAATTTCATACAAGTAAATCTATTGATTGGCGATATCGCTAATAGAAAGCAGTGTTGTCTAAGGGGGCAGGTATGTTTTTAATATTTATCTAACATGTTCTCTTTTAACAAAGTTAGTACTCTGTGGCATTTGTTCATGCATGACACACGCTGCTGATCGACGTTCTTTGATCGTTTACGGTCGTGCGGGTTAAGCGAAGCCTGGCACGGTCATTACTTCGATGGGTGGCCAATTAGTAGTGTGGCAAAAATGTGTTTTCGTCAGCCCCTCGTGCTTTGGAAGGCGCGTTAAGCCGTTGGTCACGGTTGCTACCTCTAGTAGCAGTCGTTAGATCAAGTTAGGCGATCTAAAAACTCTAACAATAGGTAAGCCACACCAATATACGAGAAGAAGAAGATGCCGGACACAAATACTGCAGCATAATCATTATTAATAATGTTTTCAATGTACAAGACTACATCATAGCTAACCAAATGAAATAAATTTGTCTTGTTGATATTTCGTATTCTGTAGAAAAACCTTCTGTTGTAAAACGATAGGTAAACTAAAGCAACTTTATTTCTAAAAGGGATTGCGAAACATCTACACGTCTCGACATGCTGTTGACACAAGTGGAGCAATACGCGAACAATCTAGAAACTTTGGTCGAAGAACGCACATCGGACTACCTTGAAGAAAAGAGGAAATGTGAGGAATTACTCTACCAGTTGTTACCCAAGTAAGTAGTTTAAAATCTACACACAGACTCACTATAAATAAATAATGCAGGACATTCCAGACATCGCCATCTAGCCCCTGGTCAAGTAACTAGACGTGTGTTATGGATGCTAGACAACGAATATACTTCTTATAAACTTTTTTTTATCTATACTAATATTATAAAGCTGAAGAGTTTGTTTGTTTGTTTGAACGCGCTAATCTCAGCAACTACTGGTTCGAATCGAAAAATTCGTTTTGTGTTGGATAGGTCATTTATCGAGGAAGGCTATAGGCTACTTTTTATCCCGATATTCCCACGGGATCGGGAGTTACGCGGGTAAAACCGCGGAGCGCTGCTAGTATAAAATAAAAAGACATACACATTTAACATTATAAATACAAAAAATGA
Organism: Idaea straminata; assembly: GCA_951213275.1. NCBI lineage: Eukaryota > Metazoa > Arthropoda > Insecta > Lepidoptera > Geometridae > Idaea > Idaea straminata. Next base: position 6,350,447 of record OX577862.1, read on the forward strand.
AGTATCCAGTTAGTCAAATAACCTGCCCCTTATCGTACCCGGCAAAAAGGCTTTTCTTTTGTTAATATATACTTATAACACATAGAAACAACAAGACCACAGACAAATATCTAAGCACTAGCTGCGCCCCGCGGTTTCACCCGCGTAAGTCCCGATCCCGTGGGAATATCGGGATAAAAAGTAGCCTATATGTTAATCCAGGCCTCTAGCTATCTACATACCGAATTTCATTGCAATTGGTTCAGTAGTTTTAGCGTGAAGGAGTAACAAACACACACACATATAAACACACACAAACTTTCACATTTATAATATTAGTAGGATTAGTAGGATAGGATACTCTTCAAAGATCTTATACTTACAATCATCAACAAATATATTTCGAAAAAGATTATTACAGGATTTTATGTTGATAAAAAACTCTATAGCCCATAACTTAATGCTTAATTAAGCCCATAACATAATGCTTAATTTTGATAAAGATTTAATATTACGATACATATTTAACGTAGTTTTTTTCTTCAGACGATTTAATAATTATTTTGAACACAAAATCGGTTATTGTGATTAAACCATGACAGCTAGATATATGTGCTCGCGGACTTTTTTGTAGGTCTTAATGGGATCTACAAACCCGTAGTACATCATTTTGTTCTATTGTCAATAGTTTTTGCAGCGCACGCAAAAATAGGTTTTCGATTTTACACCTTGTGTTACAAAATAGCAATTTTATTACGGATTCCTACTTTTGAAAAAAAAAATCATAGCCTATAGCCTTCCTCGATAAATGGACTACCCAACACTGAAAGAATCATTCAAATCGGACCAGTAGTTCCAGAGATTAGCGCGTTAAAACAAACAAACAAACAATCAAACAAACAAACAAACTCTTTAGCTTTATAATATTAGTATAGATAAATACATGTCTGAGGCGGGAATCGAAACCGCAACTCTGTTTGGCAGTCCAGCATGGTGACATTGTGCCAACTGGGTCGTCAAGATACCTACTATATATACTACGCAATTTAAAATACTAATTAATTTTTTGAAATAATTCAAATTATTCACTCAAACGAGTTAAAATTTAATGCTTGGTTACTACCATCTTTGCCATTTTATTATTTTCATTTCTCGGTAGAGCGGGCTTGTTAAGTTTATAGCGTGTATTTGTGTCAGGCGTAATTCATTAAAAGATGTATAGTTACAACTAGGGATGCCATCCGTTCTGGTTTCCCTGGATTTATCCTAGTCTAGAGGGCGTCCGGGTTCCATCCGGGCGGGGCTTCATTAGTGGTCCGGGTAAAACTGGGACAAATGAAGTGAAGACGTGGGAGTGTCGTTCGCTACACTAAATTTTTGAAGTCACTTTGCCTGCACCGTAAAACAAAACCTTAGACGTCTAAGGTTATTTTTAGGGTTCCGTATACAAAGGGGAAAAATGGGACCCATTTACAAAGACTGCCTGTCGTCTGTCTGTCACCAGGCTGTATCCCATAAACCGTGATAGCTAGACAGTTGAAATTTTAACAAATGATGTATTTTTGTTGCCTCATTAATAATAAATACTAAAAACGATTATTATAATAATGGTACGGAACCCATCATGAGTAAGTCCGAATCGCACTTGGCCGGTTTATGATTTACATTAATTGTATAAAATGGTGAGGCTAAGTGCGGAAACAGCCCTGTAAAACTAAACTAATTGTATAAAAATGTAAAACTGACTACTAATAATTTCTTACATGTTATGTTTAAAATGAATAAAAAGTCGATTTAGTAAAATTTGATTTTTCCGGGATTGTCCGGGTTTAAGCTCCAAATTTCGGGGGTTTTCACGCTTATTGTCCTAGTTGGCAGATTTTTGAGATGGCAACCCTAGTTCCAACTAAAAATAACACTAGCAGGTATGTATAATTCAGCAGTCAAAAGACCCTTTGAGACGGAGAAATGTCCTTACAAATCCTTCAGATACAGAGTCAGGACGACCACAACCCGGCAGACGTTTAATGAAAACAACCTCTGACATTTGCGGTGTCGTTGGCTTACTCTCCGAAAGAGATTTCGAGATGAGCTTCATATTTAATTATCTACTAATTAATTACTTTATTTTGTAGATGGAATAAAATATTTCGTTTGCGTAACGGCTTTATTTAAAAGGAATAAAGGTTCCTTTGTCTGCCTCTAATGACTTAATTGTAATTAAGTTTTTTTTTATAAGTCATTAATATACATTTAAAATGCTTTGTTCTAAATGACTAACTGACTGACTGACAGATCAAGGCACAGCCTAAACTACGGATCGTAGAGAACTGAAAGTTGGCGGGTTTGTTCTTTGTATGACGTAGGCATCCAATATGAATGGATTTTCCGAAATTCTGCCTCTTAAAATGGGACAATCCTTTGTCCACTTGAAATTTTGAAAGAAAGAAAGAAAGAAAATCATTTATTTGGTACAGGCACACGACAACTTTAAAATTAAATACACACAAAGAAAAAGGTAACAATTATACAACGAGGAAAGAAACATACACTAAACCTAAGAATATTTAAGAAGCCATGTGCCAATTTTGCAGAAACATTCTTTAAGAGAATTGATGCGAGAGGTGTTTTGTCGTCTTCATCATCGTCTAACGGGGTTAAAAAGGGGTAGAAATTTATTTTAGGGTGACTTGCTTCGAAATTGATATCCTATAAGAACCATTTTCAATTTCTACGCGGACGAAGCCAAAATACAGTAAGTAGGTATAATTTAAAGGAGGTCTCAAGAATAGTAAAGTATATATGGAATCGCTAAACTGGAAGTACAACGCCTAACGAATGTTAGTTATTTCAACCTTATTTTTACTACCTACTACTTATAACATTATTGCAAGTCACACAAGTTAAAACTTTTCACAACACGCAAATGACTTGCAAATTACAATTTTCCATTGAGTAATTCAAAAGAATAATACCTATCAAAAATGTTATACAAGAAGCAGAAATATTACATTAAACATAAGAAACTCAATTTCCATAAAATTACATGTCGTAGAATTTGAAATTGGAATTGAAAGGGATGAACAAATACTTATCTACCTCTTTTAGATGATTGACGTACGAATAAAATGGGTCCGGATATTGCTGTATGGATCAATCCGGCTTTGTGACGTAACTTACATTTTTCTACGTCATTCCTTACAACGATAGCTTCCTGGTATTGATAGTTTACGTAAGGGATCATGACGTCCTAGTTGGCACAATAGTCACCATGCCGGACTGCCATACACAGGGTTGTGGGTTCGATTCCCGCCTCAGACAAGTATTTATGCTTAGATATTTATCTGCGGTCTGGTTGCTTCTATGTAATATAAGTATATATTTACAAAAGAAAAGTATATAAGTAGTATATCCGTTGTCTAGCGCCCATAACACAAGTCCTAGTTACTTAGCTTGGGGCTAGATGGCGATGTGTGGAATGTCCTGCAATATTTATTATTCTCTTTTAGAATACGAAGATGTAATAAACTGATTTATTTAGATTAATAAGACCGGTTAAATTGCATTGTTCGATACTTCTATCTAACTTCTCAGATAAACTTAATTTATTGTGATTACAGAGTTTAATTCCTTATTAGTTATAGAGAAGTTAAAATCTTACAATAAAACTTATATTCTAATTATCATAAAAATTAAGATTAAAAAAAACCGAAACATAGGGGCATGGTCGTGGCAGTTATAAGTTTTATGCAACAAAAATATTTGCTCTAGTGTCATTATCCAGGGAGAAAACAGTCGACTACGTTTGTATGGAGAGAGCCCCCGGTACCCTTTCCTCTTAAGCAATGAGCATTACACTATACAGGGTTATCGGTTACTATACTAGCATGCCGTTGAGGGCTACTTCTGTGCACCTTAACGATCAACTTTTGTTCTACGAATTTAAAAACTAAGCATATATTTATGTTCTACAACTTTTTCTAAGTCCCCTAAACCCAATTTTTAAATTTGCTTTCAAGTACAGACTTTTTGTCCTCTCTAACTTTATTATAAGTATAGAAAAAAACTGAATAAACAAAAATATAAAAGTATATTTAATTAAACTAACCTACCGTTTTTGGTAATATTGAAACCCACAGAAATATATTATAGTCAAAACCAATTAAAACTCCCATTAGAACTATTTTCGACTTCTTCGCGGACGAAGTCGCAGGCAAAAGCTAGTCCATACTAAAATAACAAATTAAATCCATCAGTTCAAAAATACTCAACTCGACATAGGTCACAGAATCAATCATAGTACGTATTGTAAAGCGCGCCCACCACGGGTGGCCAGACAGCACTAGAATCACTTAAATATCTTTTTTGGGATATGTATTCTGTTCTGTCAAAAGTCGTAGAACAAAAGTTGATTGTTAATGTGCGCAGGAGTAGCCATTTCATTTCATTTATTTGCATTCATATGGTAGGTACAATAGATGCTACAATAGGCACACAAGTTCACATATAAGCCCTGCCGGGCAATAGGCATACAAGTTCACATATGAGCCCTCAACGGCTTGCTAGTATTGTTACCAATAACCCTGTATCATGCAGCCAAGGATAACACCTGGTTTCGATAGGAGATTATTACTGTCTGATATAGTTTCCATATCATGGGACTATAATATAATACCTTAGAAAAGCGTGCAACGTGAGGCCAAAGTAACACGTAGAAACCCTTTACAATAACAATCCGATAGAATTATTGAAAGAGAAAACTACTTCGGCTATTGTGATAGGATGGAAATGGCCTAGATAATTGTTATTAATATTTTATGAGTTACTATGATTTAACAACTAACGCTTTTAACACAGACTCTGCTTAGTTTAGGGATAGAAGGTTATCAATTTGAGCAAATGAACAACCATTCTTCTATTATTCTAAATGTAAAAGTTTGTGTGTATGTTTGGTACTCCTTCGCGCAAAAACTTCTGGACCTATTGCGATGAAACTCGGTATATAAATAGCTGGACACCTGGATTAACATATAGGCTAACTTACGCGGATGAAACCGCGGGGTGCAAAAGTGTAGCAACTGATTTTGTTTTTGGTTTTTTTTCACAGAGTACTTTATTATAAACTAGCTGCGCCCCGTGGTTTTACCCGCGTAAGTCTTGATCCCGTAGGAATATCGGGATAAAAAGTAGCCTATGTGTTAATCTAGGTCTCCAGCTATCTAGATACCGAGTTTCATCGCAATCGGTCCAGTAGTTTTAGCGTGAAGGAGTAACAAACATACACTCACACACACACACACACACGCACACACAAACTTTCACATTTATAATATTAGTAGGATAGGTTTTTTATTTTTACTTACTAGTCTATGCTTATTAGTTATTCAGTTTAGTTATTAATAGTTAGAAGGTAATTATATATGTTATCGTTTATATATTTAGTTTCGTATATTTATGTGGATATATGTACAATTATATACTATATTTTTTTTATTTTTCTATTGTTTTTTATATAAACTAGATAGGTCTGACCGGAAGACCAGCGCTGCAGCTAAGCATACTTGGCTGCAGTTTTTAGCTGAGGTCGACCCATTTATAATAGGTCAGCACAGGACTCCTCATTTATGTTGTTTTTTCTTTGTCACTATTTCGTTTTTTATTTAATAAATTTTCATTTTTATGTTCTTTTCTTCCTTCCTGTGTTTGTATTTAATAAATGCTTTTCTTTCATTCTGTATTTCATACAATTTATGAATAAAATTATTAATTTTTTATTTGTTTCCATCAGATCCGTGGCCTCCCAGCTGATTATGGGTCAACCAGTAATGGCGGAGACGTACGACCAAGTGACGATTTACTTCAGTGATATCATCGGCTTCACACAGCTCTCAGCTGAATCCACACCATTGGAAGTTGTCGACTTATTGAACGATCTGTATACGAGCTTCGATTCTATTATTGAGAACTTTGATGTTTATAAGGTAAATTTTAGGTTATAATAAAGTAAAGGACCGGTGATAGCAGGCTGTGAGACGCTGGAAAGGCAAATGCAATAGGCTAACACAAGTTGGTGAAAAAGAAGAGAAAGCAAAATTATTTTTTATGTTCCTCAAAACATAGTCAACTTTGTATTACGTTTTCGTAAAAAAGAAAAATCTTGAAGCTCGAGACCGGGAAACATCAAAATAAAAAGAAATCGGAAGAATCAATATACCTATCTCAAAGAAATTAAACAATACCTATAGAAAGCCTTTGACCTGCCCATACATTGAATAAAAATTGAAAGGAAAAGAATCTACGATTTTTGTGACATTCATTTGTATTTCCGACGTTCATTTGTTATTTTCAGACAATCCCTAGGTATTTTAGATAGAAAACAGAGAACATATTCTTACAGAGTAGTAAAATATAAATTGGGTCACTCGCTAAAAATACATCCACTTTACTTCAGTTGCAACATAATACGTGCCTTTTGAAAAGGGCGTCGGTATTTATATGAAAGCTCGACCTATTGGAAAACGTTCCGTTCTCGATGAGTAATTAATAACGTTTCGTTTCAGTGACACATAAAATTTTACTTTAAGCTATGGACAAATTAATGTGACTAGTTGTGCGACTCTACTGTTCCCGAATCGATGTCCTTCAATTAAGTAATCAGAACCTAGTGTTTTATTTATCAACGCGCGCGTAGCGCAACTATTCGTTCTGATTTGTGCAGATCTTTGAAACGTTAATACGTCAAATATTTACTGCTGGCTATTTGAGTTCTCTGCTATTAATTTTAACAACCAATGTTGCCAAAAACAAAAGAATAATGGGATTTTATATATCAGTATTCATAAAATATTTTTCAGGTGGATTTCGTTGTGTTTGTTCAATAATTTTCTCATTCCCGTTCTTGTGTACCTATTAAATTTAAGTTGTGATAAAATAGATTAATTCTAAAATACTTTACAATCTTCCTTAATTTCTTTCTAACTTTTGACATCGTATTTTTTAGCTACCAATTTCATCCTTATTTTTATGTTTACGATGACTTGTTCAATCTTTACTGATTGGTGTTTATTGTTTATAGAGCCGACCAAATGTTTTGTTAATTCTGAGTAATCACTCAGGTTTTTTTAATAGGTGGAGACAATAGGAGATGCGTACATGGTTGTATCAGGGTTGCCAATGCGCAATGGGAACCGTCACGCTGCAGAAATTGCGCGAATGTCCCTCGCTCTGCTGAACGCTGTACGCAAAAAGACAGTACCACACAGACCTGGTGAACGACTTCTTTTAAGGATTGGTATGCACACAGGTAATAAAACTTTTGCAAGGTCTTGAAGTAAGAAATACCACCTTATATTAAACTTACAGATTATTGCAATTTTCGAAGATTTTTCTATCACTTAATTACAAATAACTCTCACTTAGGACCCTGTGTAGCTGGAGTGGTCGGCCTAAAAATGCCTAGATACTGTCTGTTCGGAGACACTGTCAACACGGCCTCGAGGATGGAGTCTCATGGTGAAGCCCTGAAGATCCACGTTAGCCCGAAGACTAAAGAGGTCCTTGACTTGTACGACACATTTGAACTGGAATGTAGAGGAGAGATTACTATGAAGGTAGGTTTGAGGCATTAAATCATATAACATTTTAAAAAACATCTTCGATATTCGATGCGTGTTGAATCTTCAAGCGATTATTTGTTTACAATTAATGGTGATCTACATTAATTCTAAAACTGTAATTAATTTTCCTTTAAAGATGTTGCTTAAGGTATTTCACAGTTGTATTGACTTTGATAATATTCGTTTAACAGGGTAAAGGAAAAATGGTAACTTACTGGCTACTGGGCGAAAAATCTTCGGATAACCAGTCTTACATCAACCATACACCAAATAACGTCGTCAGCATCACCTTTCAAGGACCGGACAGTCCTGCATCTCACTCTCTCACACAAAGCCACAGCCCCGAACAAATAGAACGAGAAAGCAATCATCGACCACTCGAAATACTAAGCGAGAAAGACAGAATTAAACATGAAATAGCGACCTTCGTTGCTAAAGATCTTATAAACAATATAGATAACGCTGTTCGGGAATTCAGAAAATCACAAAGTGCTAATTTCAATACAACAGTAACTGGTAAAGATAAGGGTATTTGCAATGGCAGCGAGAAAAGTCTTATAACTCCTACTTACGATAAGGAACTTGTAATCAGTAAAGGTAAAGTACGAGACGTTGTAAACAGGTTTAACAGTTGCGTCATTACACAAGAAAACATCAAAACTAAGAAAGCTATGAAAAATGAAGACTGAGGAGTTAACCAAACACAAAAATATGTAAATATAAAGATATTGAAAATATCAAACTCATAATAGTTTCAAGTCACATTTGTTTTTCATTGTAAATTAACTCTTCTTACATAAATAATATTACAAAATAATATCAAATGTAATATAAAGGATGTAGATAATTATTTACGCAAGAATTTCAAAAATTAAGTAGCTGACCTATTTTAAAATTGATCTCAAGAGAGCCTAATGATGCTTTTTAGTAAATTGCTACTTTAATGATACCTTTTAAATAAAAGACACGTTAAAGTATTTATACTTTATTATAAAATAAATATATATATCTAATTTTGCTTCGTGCAAAGCACGGAGATCTCGTAATTTCTAATCGTATATTGTTAAGAATAATTAAGCAAATAGATCTAGTCAGTCTTTTAGGACCAAATTACGTTTTTGTTTGTCCGTTTTTTATTTATATTACCTTTAACACGTTTATAGACGTAGTGAGATTGTTAGATACCCATGTTAATATATTCTATATACCACTGTATGTATATTCTATATACTTACCACTATGTGCAATTAAAATAGACACTTTCAATTTTTTTAACGATAAGATAAAAATTAGCATCTATAATCTATCTTAAAATACACATATATGTACTTCTACTGATTAAAATAGCCATAAAATAGTCAGTTTTAGAAATAAACGTAGATTATAATAGAACTCCAAAAATGGTCCTTTTAGAAGATCAAATATACTTAAAGTAATAATTAGGGTGACCAATTTACCCTCCGAATTTTAGAAGTAATTGTAGATGAATTTATTACAAAAGTGTATACATAAAACGATTTTCGCAAAAGCGATTCAGAGAAAGATGTAGTGAGAATAATTATATGTAGGTACCTATATTGTAGCTGTATAATACAGAGCATGTAGAGTTTTTACTGAATTTTATACTTCGCTGCATTTGTTTTAATCATATTTCTATTAGCAGAATGTTGGAATTGTCTTTCGGCTGCTATTTTTGCTAACTTCAATCCCCCTTATTCCAAAACGAGGTTTAATAAATAGACCGAGATGTTGATTTAAACCTTAGATTTAGACACAAATTTACTCGTGAACTATAGTCTAAACACTATCCCTATAGATTATATAGTCCGAGATGTGGATTTAAACCTTAGATTCAGACACAAATTTACTCATGAACTATAGTCTAAACACTATCCCTATTGATTATATAGGGATAGTATATAGTCTAATCACTATCCCTATAGACTATATAGGGATAGTGTTTATATAGTTCACGAGTAAATTTGTGTCTAAATCTAAGGTTTAAATACACATCTCGGACTATTCTTAAACCTCGTTTTGGAATAAGGGGGAATATATTTGGTATTTAAACAATATAATCAAAATCGAAGCTTAATCTAAAACCTAAATTTTAAAAATAAATAAAGCGACTCTTTGAGTAATCATGACGATTTCAACAAGCACAAATACGTTTACGTTTTATTTGAAGCGTTCCTTTTTGACGAAAAAACATACAAACATTGAAATATAAATAAAATCATAAATTGTAATAAGAAAATATAACACAGTTTGTATACACATTATTTTCTCTGCATATTTGTATATTACATAATTTCTAATAAATATATCCCGAATTGCGCTTATTTTTAGGACCGTAAAATAAAACCAAGTAGGTTGGAAAGTTTTTATTTTGAATAGATGCTTTATAATATTTACACATTGTCAACATCTCATTTTAGAAATTTAAATATAATTTATACTTAGGTAAGGACATTCTCGTTAGTTTTATGAAATATTTGTGTGTTTATGTAGTTAATAACCAAATACGTTTACATATTATGAGTTATACGCTTATTACTATGGTAGAACCAAAAATTTTCAATTGTGATAGTTTATATAAATAACAAGCTTTATATTATGTCCGTACCAGGCGTAAATAGTTTTTTAAAAACATATACTTTATAGGGCAGCGTTTTATAGTTTAGTGTTCCTAAATCCTGTTATTGTTTTAATATTGAGGCTTTTGATTATGTAAGATTTGAATTCGTTTTAAAAATAAATACTTACCTTAAAAGATGTACTTAATTATCATTACCAGCGATATTTTTAACATTCATAATTAAATTGTACTGGTGTATAAATTGATAAATACTTGTCAAAGATTATGTTTTACAATTTTTAAAGTCAAAAACTTTATTTGATTTAAAGCACATGCATCTCGAGATATCAAGTTGGCATTGTACTCGAACTTAGCATTTTGTTAATATTCCTTTTAAATAAAAATATGTTGCAGTTTTTGTTGATAATTGATAAAATATTTATTGATTAATTAAATTAATCCTATAATCAATTTGTTTTATTGAACCTTATACTAATTAATGTACTTATCTCCATCTGGCGGCGAATTGTATCCCTTTACGGTGGAGACTTATTTGGGTTCCCCATTGAAATATGGTGTGAAACCCTTGCGTTAAGAGTCCACATATCACTAGTCAGTTTCCTTTTTGTTATCTCTTCAGTTTTGTTATTAGACAGTTTCCAAAGCCACCATTTTCTTTATTTGCTAATTTCACTATTGTCAGTTTTAGTAGTGTGTCACTAGTTTTCTAATACACAATAGCAAACAAAAGTGGGCAAAGAGGTTTTTTATCACAGTTGCTCATAAAGTGGATCTTATTCAACGGCTTTTAGGCTCATAATCCAACATATTATGCACGCGTGCGTTTTAGATTTGTTAACTAGTGCTGTAAAGTTATCCCGAAAAGGTAGGTACCAAAGAGTTTTTTAGCTAGCAAAAATGGTTGTCTCTAAAGTCACGAACGAAAATTTTACGTGATAATGACTTAGAAAACGATTAAAAATTGAGTTGTTTATTTTTTGTTTTTTCTTTACTTAAATATATTGTTTTTCCGTACCATTGTATTTTGTTCTTAACCCCCGACGCAAAAACAAATAGAAAAACCCTAAAAAATAATGTATGTCACACGAGGATGTATAGGTTAAAAGTCTTTAGCCTGGCCTTTCCGGAGCATAATTAACAAAAAAATATTGCCTTAAAAAATGTAACCATAGAGTTATCACAAATATTTTGTTAATTATTATTTTGTTTTCTTTTCAAGTCTTTTCTTTTATTCGCAACTGTGATAAAAAACGTCGTACGATATACGTGTGGAATTGATATTTGCATCTTGGCTTCTATAACACGCTCGCTGCCGCTCGCGCGTCATAAACCGCCTCTATGCAAAGATCAATTTACCACACTTATATCGTAATGTACTATTATCTACTTAACTGTTGTTGGTAGTTTTATTTTATGTACCAAAACCTTCATCTTCACTCTATCTACTTAAATCAAAATCCGTTGAGTAGTTTAGTTTAGTAGTAGTAAAGATCTAATATATAAGGACAGACAGCGGGAAGTGACTTTGTTTTATACTATGTAATGAAGCGACGGTTAAAGTAAATTTTCCTTTTCGTTAATTCTTCAGTTTTATTATTAGACAGTTTCCTGATCCACCATTGTTTTTATTTGCTATTTTCACTACCCCAGTTTCGATAGTGTATGATTAGTTTTCTAACACATTAAGGCAAAAAGGTTTTATTTGGACTAGGCGAAGGTTAAAGTAAAATTTCCTTTTCGTTAATTCTTCAGTTTTATTATTTGACAATTTCCTGATCTACCATTGTTTTTTTTACTATTTTCACTATCGTCAGTTTTGGGTAGTGTTTCATTAGTTTTCTAACGCATTAATATTGTCAGTTTTGTTAGTGTATCACTAGTTTTCTAACACACTCATGCAAAGAGGTTTTATTTAGTCTAGGCGACGGTTGAAGTAAACTTTCCTTTTCTTTAATTCTTCAATTTAATTTGACAGTTCCTAATTTTTTTTTACTTTGTTATTTGCTAATTGCACTATTGTCAGTTTTAGTAGTGTATCACTAGTTTTCTATCACGTTAAGGCAAAAAGGTTTTATTGATAGTAATCTTTCCTTTTCGTTAATTCTTCAGTTTTATTAGACAGTTTCCTAATTTTCTTTACTTTGTTATTTGCTAATTTTAATATTGTCAGTGTTGGTAGTGTGTCACTAGTTCTCCAATATACGGTAGCAAGCAAAAAGGGCAAAGAGGTTTTATCGACTAGGCGGAGGTTAAAGTAAACCCTCCACCTACGTAATATATCACACATGATCTATTTCAGCCCTTAGTAAACATATTAAAAATATTACACGTATGGTGATACTAAAACCAACTAGCTGAACCCGCATTCACAACTCCAAGTGAAATGTTATGAATCACGTTATCATATATTTGTACGTTTACGTCCTGTATCACGGGGCTATGGAACCCCGGACCTTTGGAAGGCGTGCATGGAGCCGAAGCCAACACGTTGAGGCCCTTTACATTAACAAGTATAATAGCAAACAATGGGGTGGATTCTAAACCGGCAATTATATATATAAAAACCTCCGGTTTGGATAAAACTATTGATAATCTACAGGACAAAACTACTTGAGCTATTGTGATGGGATGGTAGTGGACTAGATACTGGGAACTATGGATACTATGGCACCTGCCGTAACAATGTTCAATAAGTACGTTTATATTATTATGTATGTATTCTTATGTATTTATTTTTGTCGTACCTATAATATGTATTTTATTTTATCATGTTATGAATAGCCCACCCATCCTCTTTTCTAATTCTTGTTCATCTATCAAAGGTTGCATGCAAGAGTTCGCTTTTAGAGATAGCCAACCATTGTGCCATACTGCTTAGTTAACCCCCGACGCAAAAACGACGGGGTATTATAAGTTTCACGTGTCTCTGTGTGTGTATCAGTCTGTGGCATCAAAACTCCCGAACGGAAAAACCGATTTTAATTTAGTTATTTTGCTTGATTTATATGATTTTTTTTAGTATATATTTATGGTATAACTAGAATCCCGATCATGTGGGAATACCAGAATAGGTCTAGTGCAAAAAGTAACAAACAAACACACACACTAACACAAAAACTTTTACATTTATAATCTTAGTAGGAGTAGGGTTAGATAGAGCATATATCTATTCAAGCGTCGTAGCAAATAGATGCGGAACCTTTAGTGAAATAGCATACAGAATAGCAATACTGAACTACTTTGATTTATGGAACGCGTAGAACTATTGGACTATGAAAAACGATACCTACTTGGTAACGAACGTCGTAATGTAAACACTGCAATCTCCTGGGGGAATGTAAGCAAGGAATATTATTTTAGTAATAGAATACGAAAGGGTTAAGTGATTGATTTTATAAGCTGATTTACTTGCTCGTGGAGTTGCGGAGCTTTCTATATTTTTAGTTTCGGGAAAAACTTTATCGAACTTCTAGCAAAAGGTATATTTCTACTAGTAAGGTGAAAGTTTAAGTCAATCTTAAAGGCGATTTGTAGGAATATTTAAATTTAGATTTGGTAGAATTAAAACTCGAATGAAGCTTAAATATATGGACAAGGTTCAATAAAATTAAGATTTTTCAATTTTACTGCATCGGTAGCTACCCACCATTAATTTCTTCTTCTATTATCTCTAGGTACATACTCAGACTCTCTCTTTCAAGTTGATCCTTTATGCCTGAAGATCGCACCACCTCTTTCTTCATCCAGCTATTTGTAAGGGTCCTCCACTTATCTGTAACCATTTGAACCACTTCCTTAAACCTAGACAACATACTAACAGAAACATGTTTAGTTATGTTGAAGCCTAGTTCACAGTAAAGTCATATTTTTGATGTTTGACTGTCATAATTATTATGTTTTTTTTTAAATATATTGCTGTAACATGGTTGCAACCAAAACTTTCTCTAAGTTCTCCGAGCTTAATGAAGCGAATCCAATAGCCGATTCTACCGGTTTGTATGAAGTTATAATTCTGTTACATCTGTGAATATATTATCAGAGTACCTACTGAAAAATATGAAGACATTGGATCAGTAAACTGTAGTATGTTAATGCTTTCCAAAGAGCAAGGGGATGTCAAAAAATCTTACCGAAGCTGCTATCCACTTTAAAAAAAAACTATAATTTTTGGTATATTTCTCCGCTTTGCAATTCACACCGAGTGCGGTGGGAGTTTCGGAGTTTAATCGAGAAATAGGCTTCAGTTAATTGCTCTCCAAGGACTAAAAGGTTCTCTGAGAAAAATCCGGAAAATCCAGGAGAAAATATCATGAACCCCTCCACGGCACGAGCTCTTGTAATGAAAATATATTTCACTAGAGCAAATAGGTAGGTGGATACCTGTATGTCTAATGAAAGTAAGGTTTTCGAGATTCTATTTCAAATTCAACCTATTTTATCACAGAAGCATAGAATATATAATAGTACAAGACAGTAGATACCAGTATTTACAATAAAGAATTATTAGTCTAAGATCCTTTTAAGAACAACCCTCATCGAACTGAGTAGTGGATGAAAAGTATTTTTTTTCAAATTAAATAAGTCAATAAATATATTGCAAATGGGTTGTCTATAAAAATTCAGTCCAGAATATGATCCCGAGATCTATCTATCTATGTATGTATGTATGCATACGGGCTTTTTTCCGCAACTAGACTCTTTTTAATTGGGTCCTTTTTGCGTGAGGATGCAGTAGGCTTGCCCAGCACCTACTACCCTCTCAGCTTAGTCGACCATGTCCAGAGGAGAGAACTTGTCAATACTTCTGGAGCCAACTAAGCCGCGGGTTTCATCACGATGTTTTCATTCACCGTAAGAGCAATATCAATTAGCGCACATAAATTTTTCTTAAGAAAAATACATTGGTGCACGGCCGGCTGGGATTCGATCTATCTACCTTTCTAGGAAGAAGTGCTTTCAGTCCTTGGATTGACTTAAAAAGTAGTATTTACAGCCAGATTAACGTTTGAGTACGTTTGAGAAGTTGGTCGTGATTGTGTGCAATCAAAATAAACAATAATAATAATCGCATTAAGCAGACAGGGATAATCGCCGCTTTGGTTTTCACATCATACTTAGCTATTAAACTTGTTGGCTTCGGCTCCACGTACCTACGCCATTTAAAGATCCGGACTCCATAGCCCCGTGATATGGGACACACACAGCACTGATAAATTTATTCAAACCGGAGGTTGTCATTGGTTGCATTTTATAGTGCATACAGGGATAATTGCCGGTTTTGCGTCCATATCGTAATTTGCAATTAACTTATTATTTTAAAAGGCCTCTACGTGTTGGCTTGGGCTCCACGAACACTTTCTAAAGGTCCGGGGCTCCATATTCCGTCATATGGTTATAGCTATGATTATAGATATGATTTATCCAAACCGGAGGTTGTCGTTGGTTGCATTTTATAGTGCAGGCAGGGATGATCGCCGGTTAGGTGTCCACATCATAATTTGCTATTAAACTTATTATTGTAAAAGGCGTCTAGGTGTTGGCTTCGGCTACACTTACGCCTTCCCAAGGTACGGGGCTCTATAGCCCCGTGATACCCCAATTAGTTTGTTGTGCCTTCTTTTCATTGGTGGGCGTGTTCCGAAGGCACACATCTTTGCTTAATTTTTAAGAAGCCTCAAACTTGACTCCTATTGAATAAAATTTTTGAGTTTGAGTTTGATATGGGATACAATAACAGACAGTGAACATCACTATTTATATTACTAGGAATAAGAATTCATTAAAATAGATACCTAAGTCCGTTACGATTGCTCAGGCATCTTATTCACCAGGCCTGCTTTTGTTTCGGCAATCTAAATCTTTGGCTGTTTTTAAAGCCAATGTGTACAAGCATTACCTTGCTCTTGCTGAAGCTTGTAAATCAAACATATAGTTGTCCTATTATTTATGTACGTATATTTATATGTATATATATATATTTTATATGTATGTATATATATGTATGTATAGGTGCGTATTTATTTTTACTGAATATTATGTATTTTATTATTATTATTTAGAATATTTTATTTTCTATGTATTTTAATATTTATTTTATTCTCCTCCTTATATTCCTATCACGTTATACAACCCACCCATCCCCTTCTTTAATTCTTGTCCATCCAAAGGTTGCCTGGAAGAGATCGCTTTTAGCGATAAGGCCGCCCATTGTGCCATATTGTTAGGTTTATTATTGTTTTTGTTAGAATTAAGGTTTAATGTGGTACAATAAAGATTTATCTATCTATCTATCTTATCAGTTGTTAGAATTAAGGTTTAATGTGGTACAATAAAGATTTATCTATCTATCTATCTTATCAGAGTTATACATCTTCGTAATTATGCTAATATAAGACATAATGTGAACCCATATAACAAGAATGCCGTGTTAACTATGCGTTAGATAAGAGATATTTTATGACCAAGTTAATAAGGGAGGTTGAGGGTGAAAATATAAAGCTTGCTTATTAAGACAATTGCAGTTTACATAGCAAAAATAAATAATATCAATCCTTTTTATTCGTTGTCACGTAATGTTGAATGAAGCCCATCACAGACGTTGCTATAATACTATAATATATTTTTTTATCACAGTTTCTCATAAAGTGGATCTTATTCAACGGCTTTTAGGCTCATAATCCAACATATTATGCACGCGTGCGTTTTACATTGCCAACCTAGTGCTGTAAAGTTATCCCGATAGGTTAAATACGTATCTTACTGCTAATGACATACTGTTTTGATGTATAAAAAGGTAGGTACCAAAGAGTTTTTAGCTAGCAAAAATGGTTGTCTCTAAAGTCGGTTTACGAACGAAAATTTTAGGTGATAATGACTTAGAAAACGATTAAAAATTGAGTTGTTTATTTTTTGTTTTTTCTTTACTTAAATATATTGTTTTTCCGTACCATTGTATTTTGTTCTTAACCCCCGACGCAAAAACAAATAGAAAAAACCCTAAAAATTATTGTAAGACAGACGAGGCTGTATAGGTTAAAAGTCTTTAGCCTGGCCCTTCCGGAGCATAATTAACAAAAAAATATTGCCTTAAAAAAACGTAAACACAGACTTATCACAAATATTTTGTTAATTATTATTTTGTTTTCTTTTCAAGTCTATTCTTTTATTCGCAACTGTGATAAAAAACGTCGTACGATATACGTGTGGAATTGATCTTTGCATCTTGGCTTCTTTAACACGCTCGCTGCCGCTCGCGCGTCATAAACCGCCTCTATGCAAAGATCAATTTACCACACTTATATCGTAATGTACTATTATTAATATACTATGCTATAAATTATATTATAGCAAGCCATCATACACGGCAGATATACAACAATATATATATATTTTGCCCTCATTATTTATGCCTTAAAATATATGCCTAATTATATTATTATGTCTTGCTATACCTATATGTCCACATATTTTGGTGACGTAATAAGATAAATTAGCTGCGTCTGTGACTACTCGAAAAATACTATAGAAAATATGTTGGAATATGCCTTGCTATAAAGTATATTAATATATACTATAGCTGCGTCTGTGATTATTCGCAGATTACTATAAAAAATATGTCGGAATATGCCTTGCTACGAAGTATATTCATATATGTTATAGCTGCGCCTGTGGCTACTCGAAGATTACTATAGAAATTGTAGCGTAATTTTGCTATGAATAGTATTAAATATATATTATAGCTGCGTCTGTGATGGACTTGATACGTAAATAAAAATTGCTAAAATGGGACGCTGTGGTTGATTTCATTCTATACCCAGAAGCACCCCAGAAGTACTAAAATATTATGTTTTACGATTTTTAGGCGGGTTTAAGGATGCATAAAAGGGACTGATCACTTTAAGAACCTTTCACGAACTGATGGCAGTCGTAAACAGATACTTTATCATCATAAGGTGCTATATATAAGCACTAAATATCTATAGGTACTCGTAGGTACAGTCGGATTACCAATTAGCTGAACCCCACGTGACCCAGAGACTCGCACATCAGCGACAACAGAATTCTCAGGAGAGTGGGCGACAGATATGACTCACCGTTATGGCAGTCGTTAGTGAGAAGGGTTATTACGGAGGTTCCTCTATTTCCTCCGCTGTAACCCAGCTTTCTATCTTTGTTATTCTTAATTTATTTCAAACTGTATTACTAACACTCGTTTTTTTTTGTAAGTTGTTTGTTACTAACACATATGAGCTAATGAAGCTCGAAATAATTTTAATTTAATTTAATTTAATAGTATGTTGTTTAAAAACAGAATCAGGTAACATTACTTTACAACCTTACAGATGTGCGAGTGAGCTCTGGGTCAAGTGGGGTTCAGCTAATTGGCATTCAGACTGTAATAACTTATTTGTAAATTCAATGTTAGAAAAAACATACGAAAACACAGTACCAATGCCCTTGTTTGTTGAAATGCTGAAAAAATAAAGTAATTTCGCTCAGTATTTCTCGAGTAAAAGGTAAATTAACACGACCATAATAAATATTTATTCGAAACCTACCGAAAGCAAATCTAGAGTAAACAATGTGAATAGAGAGAAAAGAACAAATTAAGCACTAAACAGGGTGTGACAAATTTCATGAGACATTCGAAGTAGGTACTTACTTTATCTGGTCTAGTCTCCGAGGTGCCAAGGTTAAATTATTATTAGCGTTCCCTAACTCAACAGGGAAAACGGAACTCTAATATAATTACTAGTAGACCGTCCGTTCGTCTGATTCAATCAATGAAAATTATAGTCATAGAAAGTCAGTTGAAATTCAGTATCATAAATTAAGGCGATAATATTGGCCATTGATTGGAACCATTAACCTACAAAAATTGAATGAAATCATATATATATAGGTTTGTCAGTGCGTGAGTCTCAATCAAAGTTGAAATTCATTTTCAAATACTAAGAGGAAAGGTACCCGGGCGCTTATCCATACAAACATAGTCGACTGTTTCCTCCCTAGATAATGACACTAGAGCAAATATTTTTGTGCCCTAGAACATAAAACTGCCATGACCATGCCCCTATGTCTTATTTTTATAATTTTTTTAGACTCTTTCTTCCTATAATAATTAGAATATAAATAAAAACAAAACATAGGGGCATGGTCATGGCAGAGAAGCGACCGATGGTACCTTTCCTTTTAAGGCTTGGTATAATATTGGCCATTGATTGGAACCGTCAACCTACAAAAGTTGAATGATTTATTTATTTATTACATACTAGCTGCGGACCGCGGTTTCACCCGCGTAGGTCCCGATCCCGTGGGAATATCGGGATAAAAAGCCTATATGTTAATCCAGGCCTCTAGCTATCTACATACCGAATTTCATTGCAATTGGTTCAGTAGTTTTAGCGTGAAGGAGTAACAAACACACACACACACACATACACACACACAAACTTTCACATTTATAATATTAGTAGGATTAGTAAGATAGGATACTCTTCAAAGATCTTATACTTACAATCATCAACAAATATATTTCGAAAAAGATTATTACAGGATTTTATGTTGATTAAAAACTCTGTCGCCCATAACTCATTAATAGGTACCAACTCTTAACATCTTACACACGTGATAACTTTTAAAAGAAATATCCGATTGAGATGAAACAAAAAGTATTTTACTTCTACATAAATGCTCTTGATAACATAATGCTTAATTTTGATAAATAATATTACGATACATATTTAACGTAGTTTTTTTCTTCAGACGATTTAATAATTATTTTGAACACAAAATCAGTTATTGTGATTAAACCATGATAGCTAGATATATGTTCTCGCGGACATTTTTGTAGGTCTTAATGAGATCTACAAACCCGTAGTACATCATTTTGTTCTATTGTCAATAGTTTTTGCAGCGCACGCAAAAATAGGTTTTCGATTTTACACCTTGTGTTACAAAATAGCAATTTTATTACGGATATTTAATTTTGAAATAAAAAAACATAGCCTATAGCCTTCCTCGATAAATGGACTACCCAACACTGGAAGAATCATTCAAATCGGACCAGTAGTTCCAGAGATTAGCGCGTTCAAACAAACAAACAAACAAACTCTTCAGCTTTATAATATTAGTATAGATTTAGGTCCGTCAGTGCATAAGTCTCACACAATGAAAGACTTGACCCAAACAATGAAAATCATAGAAGCGGATAGAGAAAGTCAGTAGATATTCATTATCAAATGGCCATTGATTGGAACCGTCAACCTATAAAGTTGAATGAAATCATATATTATGTAGGTCCGTCATTGTGTGAGTCTCAATCAATGAAAGACTTACAAGACCCAAACAATAAAAATCATAGAAGCGAATAGAGAAAGTCAATAGATATTCATTATCAAATGGCCATTGATTGGATCCCTCAACCTACAAAGTCGAATGAAATTAAATATATAGGTGCGACAGTCCGTAAATCTCAATCAATGAAAGACTTGTCTTGTAAGTTAACAAAGTTTTACAAGATCCAATCAATGAAAATCAGTGAACAATCTAAATAGACAATGTTGGTTAGAAGTGAACATCATTATCAAATATTAGGGCGAGGTATAAAATGATTGATTCAGATCGATAACTTACTAGGTAAAGTCAAATGAAATCACATGTCCGGAACCCTCGAAGCGCGTATCTGGCGCGCACTTTACAGATTTTTTATTGAAGAAATACCATATTCGAATCGTGTAGGAATCCTTATTAGCATTGGCGGTTGTTAAAGGCTATTCTTTTCTCATAATATTGCTATGATATTCCACAGTTTACGGTTTTAGCACGTACACGCAATTGTCGACTACTTTGTCCTTACTAAGGCTTATAAAGGATGACTCTTATATACTTTATAAATCTGTTTACTTGTTGCGCTTATGTTATTGTAGTGGTCATAAATTGTTGAGGGTTTTGGTTTTATATTCAACTAGCAGTGCTCCGCGGTTTCACCCGCGTTACTCCCGATCCCGTGAGAATATCGGGATAAAAAGTAGCCTATAGCCTTCCTCGATAAATGGACTATCCAATACAAAAAGAATTTCTAAATTCGAACCAGTAGTTCCTGAGATTAACGCGTTCAAACAAACAAACAAACTCTTCAGCTTGATAATATTAGTATAGATAATCTATTTAATTTGGAAATCCATTTAAAAATTAAACAGCGACTAAGGGTATTCAACTTGTTGTACCAATTGAAAATGAAAATATTGATTTCAGACATATGTCCAGAAATAATTATAACTAATTTTACCTCAGTAATTACATATTTACGTGCATTTAATAGAAATCATGAAAAGTATACTAAGCGCATTATTTTAGTACACACCTCCCCGACTAGCGACTGTTGGCGGAACACGGTTTTAGTGAGTTTTCCGGCTACCTGCCATCCGCAAGCCGGAAGGAGCCCATACCTCGCCAAACTCCTCAGTATAGCCGGATGATGCACTAATGCATTTTCCCACCCTTAAAAAAACTTACCTACTCCAAAATAAGAGTTTCTAATGCAATATTAGAAACTTTTTGAGATAAAGCTTCAAAATGAAACAGTTTTCCACATGCTCACCACAGATAATATAAATCAAAACAATACCACAACCAAAAGCTTCCGAAACACCAAAGACGCGGTATTCGGAGCATGTTCGATAGCGTTTCACATCACGGAACCAATTTGATTTATCTGGCGGCCAACTGCCTTGATATATTAAATCCTACTGAACGCGAAATCTTTTATGATCTTGATAAAACAAGCCTACAGGGACCAGACCGTGAAGATGAGACAAGGTATCCCTGACCCCTACATCATATAAAGCCTTGTATAAACAGACGGACAAGAGAGTTATCTAATAAGGGTCCTTTTTTACCTTCTGAGGAACTCTAAAAATCGCATGATCGGTAGGTATATATCGAACGGACGACGTGTTTATGACAGTTCTCAGTTGCCTTTGCAAAGCAGACACAATTGTAAATTGTTTGAGCAATAAAATGATAGCTTTATTAGTGCTAAAACCGAGGAAAATTCTATTAGGTAATTGGTTTATTCTTGATTAATCATTCATTAGAGAGAGTTTATATGCAAGGACTAGCTTTTGCCCGTAACTTCGTTCGCGTAGAATTAGGAGATTAGACCAAGGAATCACGTTGTCCCATACAAACTTTGCCCTCTTTTTTCTCCCCCTAAGGGGTCGAATTTCGGAAAATACTTTCTTACCGGATGCCTACGTCATACAAAGAACGCACCCTCCAAGTTTTAGTTCTCTACGATTAGCGGTTTAGGCTGTGCGTTGATCCGTCAGTCAGGCAGGACATAGCATTTTATATGTATAGATTGCTATGAAAAGTAAGTATTATTTTGTATAGCTTTCACCTTAACTTATGTGGAGTTAAATTTATAATTATTATATTATTATATCAAACATATAAATAGTCATAAGGTTCCAGTTTCATAATTGATAAACGGATTTACAAGTCAGAAGGGTATAAACTTAAAATACCATTTCAGAAATTATTAGTTTAGGTAAATTAAATTTAAAATTAAATAAATTAATAAAAAATATTAAAATTGAACATAATATGCATACCGAATCATGGAAAAGGCGACCGCGAGTTTTATCTCATAAGAAAATTCATATGTTCTAAACATTTCTTTTCTAACAACTTTTCATTTTCTAATTATCATAGAAATTACGATTTCAATAAAAAATAAAAATATATACGGGTCAAAAACATAACCCTCCCTTTTGGCTTCGCCGTAGTCGGGTAAAATATAACAAAACATAGGGACATGGTCATGTCAGTAATAAGTTTTATGCAACAAACATATTTGCTCTAGTGTCATTATCCAGGGAGAAAACAGTCGACTACGTTTGTATGGTGCGGTAGCGGTGTTTTTAAGTTACTTACTTTATAAAAAAACCCATTATTACCTTGTGTATATTTAATAAATAGCATAAAGAATTTACCCTCAGTCTTTAAAGGTCTACCCCTAGTAATAAAACTAGTTTAATTTCAACAACACCAACACAATATGGGACCGCAAACTCACAGCAACTAGGTTACACCACATTTACACTACGTCTGACTTCATAGATGGCATATGTGACGTCACGGGGATGGAGTACCTATAGAAGTAGTCAGTATAAGGATAAAGGCCAGAACACCCTCGGCCCTTTTTGTGTAGTTCTGTAAATAGTGTGCTTACGTGCCCGATATGCGGTAGAACATTTTCGGGTAAGTCAGTCACCAAAGAGCACACCATAGACGAGCTGCTGAACATCGAAGCTCGTCATCTTCTTCTGCATAAGTAACCAGAAACAGTCACTGTGCCCAAAATCGGTCAAGGAGACATCATTATCTTCTTAAAGAACAAATTAGTTCTAGTATTGTATTTTTTTATTTATTTTTATTTATTAAGGAAGACAAACAGTTACACTTTACTAGAGTATAAAACTAAATACCATTTAAATGTCTCCGCATATGGCTTGCTAGACGCTTGATTCTACACTACACATAACCTCTCAACTGGTAGAAAAGGTTGACTCATACATTTTCATTATGGCGCCATCTGTGTGCCAGTTGATGAAATAATGAAGAGAATAAAAATCCGATAACAATGTGAAAAAAAGAAAAGATAATTTAACAATTTTAGACTATTCCGCATTCAACCACTGACTTGTCAGAGTATTTTTGATTGTGTAAGAAGAAGTGTTGAAGTGTGTATAGGTAGAGGTGATAAAAAAATAACAAATTTTTCGTGTCACAGACAAACTTAAAATACTGTAGTTACTTCAAGTTATGAAATAAATAAATGAATTATCATCATAAAGAACAAATTAGTGTTAGTATTGTGTAGAGGTGTTAAAAAATTAACAAATTTCTCGTGTCACAGGCAAACTTAAAATACTGTAGTTACTTCAAGTTATGAAATAAATAAATAAATAAATCATTTATATCTCAACACAATACATACAATACATATATCAAATTTAAAATAGGATAACTACTTATGCTAAGCTGGCCTTACAGACCAGGATGCTGAAGATCATGCGAAGTGGAGGAGTAAAAACCCCGGGCTCCCGAGAGGGATGCAACCGGGAACATCGCTCGGATGCTGATGAACTACTTATGCTAAGTACATTATTGTGTGAGCTGGTGTCTAGACTAGGCGTAGCCTGTGGGTATAGAACACCAGGCTCTCATATTAGGTTACAATTCTTATTGGACTTGATTTGCTATTTCTACAAAAATAAAGTTATGTATAGTGGTGAGTAGCATTATTTGTACATGCGTTGCGTTATTGTGGCTTCCTGAGACACCAGACTCTTACGAGTCTAGGCTCCGGGGCCGCGTGTGATCTGAAAAGACCCCCTGACATGATAGCATTAATTTTTCTCGATAGATTTCTTTATCAGTTGATTAAGCTAGGATAGTTAGAATATTTTCAGTTTCACCATAGTTCAGCTGCAGAAGATAATCGATACCTAAAATTATTATATATTGTTGACACGGTTGACTATGCTGAAAGGGCAGTGTAAGTTCTGGGCAAGCGTACTTCATTTACATCATCAAGACTAGATCCTAACTTAGTTTTTAAAACGTTTCAATATCAACTCAAAAGAATAATTCCAAATGAATTTAAATTAAGCGAACGCTCGGCCGAGCTACATGGTAGGCGGAGTGGGGGGTGTTAGGTTTTATTTTCGTTACGGAATTACTTGATTCAAAGCCCGCTATAAAAGCTATGCAATAGCTTAAAAATTCTTTGAGTAAGATGCGAACTGTAAAATTACCCACTCTTTAAAATTTCTTGCGATGCTCTTTCTAAATAATCCAAATATAGATGAAAATGAATTACCTACTGACTTGTTGGCTACGACCCAGTTGGCACAATGGTCACCATGCCGGACTGCCAAACACAGGGTTGCGGGTTCGATTCCCGCCTCAGACAAGTATTTATGCTTAGATATTTATCTGTGGTCTGGTTGTTTCTATGTATTATAAGTATATATTTACAAAAGAAAAGTATATAAGTAATATATCAGTTGTCTAGCACCCATAACACAAGTCTAGTACTTAGCTTGGGGCTAGATGACGATGTGTGGAATGTCCTGCAATATTTATTTATTTATTTATTATTTATTTATTTACTTATTTATCAAGGTTCTAATTGTATTTATTACCTTTCCAAGGTAAAGAGGTTGGAGCTCCCAAATTATGTTGAAAATTTCTTAACTGAAGCGAGATTTTAAGTAGATTTTCAAGGGTTTCGCTAATACGGGATTGGGTTTACCAGGACTTTCAAGAAACTTATTTTTGTTCGGTTGTTATTAAGTAATTTCATTATATTTTTTACTAACTTCTGCCCGCAGGTTCGCCCGCCATTTCACCCTTTAAAAGGTTGAATTTCAAAAAACCTTTCCTCAGTGCATACCTAGGACCGAAATTTTGAGCTGTATGTTAATATTTTTCAGTTGTAGGGCTTTGAATTTAATATTGATAGATATAACAAAATCATCTCTTAGCCACCTACCTACTTATAAAAGTATACAGGGTTATTGGTAATTATACTAGCAAGCGGTTGAGGTCTACTAAACAAACAACTTCTTCGACTTTTGGAAAATGAAACATTTTTTTTAAATTTTGAGGTTAGGTATACCTCAAAATCAGCTGTTCCTTACACGGAGAGGTCATTATTCTTAAAAATTTACTTATTTTTTAAGTTTTATCTACTGTTCTTAGTCGTAAAACTAAAGTAGTTTGCACAGAAGTAGCCCTCAACGGCTTGCTAGTATAATTACCAATAACCCTGTTTATTCTTCCTACTGAAAACTTTTTAACTAAGTTTTTATTAGCAGATCAAATCTAGACTTAACACCATTAGGTAAGTGTCTTTGCACTTGTGTGAATGGTCGAATTATCTTAACAAAAACATAAGAAAATCGGATAACAAATAGGTAAAAATTCATTTAAACAATATTTAGATAGAACAGTTTGCAAAGAGCAAACACAATTTGCCCTTTGTCAATTTCAGTTTTGTTCGGAAGCAAGCGAAGAGATTTAAAAATCGTGTTCTAGTTCCGATAGGAAATTGCTTTTCTATAGGAATTTCTGAAGCAATTTTTATCAACCAACTAGTTCGGTCGCGTAGTTGTAGAATTTTCCAAAATCCTTTCTGCGCGGATGCCTATGTTATGTCTATAATTATTTATATATTTCTATCTCTTAACAATTTTTTGTCTCTTCGCCTTTCTCATCTTCTTGTCCATCCAAAGGTGGTCTAAAAAAGAGAGCTTTGAACAATAAAAAAAACGTGTACTACTTCACTTAGACTGAAGCTTTGGATTTTTTTTTTGTGTAATTTTGAAATGGTTTTTGTAAAAAAATACGGACTGTAGACTTTAGTATCTGGTATGACTTTCACCTTGCTAGGACCACCCGTTCTTAATAAAATCGGTGACACTCGGACAGACAGACATACGGACAGGAAAGTGATCTTATAAGGGTTCCTTTTTTACCTTTTGAGGTACGGTACGGAACCATAAGAGGAATGTATCTATCTATCTGGATGACACATTTTAGCTCAATCTGTCCATTGGCTTGAGCTGTGCGTTGATGAATCAGTCAGAACTTTAAATTTTGTTTTATAGGTAGGTATTTATTTTATTTTATTTTACTCGAAAGACAAACTGCAATAGTCACAAACATATAAATCAACCTTACTAACTAAAAAACCATTTACAAGCCTCCGCATATATTTTGCTAAACGTTTAGACACATCGCATAAAAAAACAGAAGCATCTACTTGACTAATAAATAACAAAATGATTAATAATTAACAAAGAAAGGAAAGTATATACTTAGGGAAAGAAAAAGAAAAAATAATAATAAAAACTAAACATGAAATAAAGTTAAGAGTCCACAATCAACCAACGAGATGTAATGTTCTTTTAATACTGTAAAATTAAAGATCCGGTGTCGGATAAGTATAAGAAAATTCGCTTAATCACATTATTGATATACGACTCGGGATCAAAGTTTTGATATGAAAAATGTCCAAGTGTTCTCACTATTCCACTGTAATGTTAATTGTTTTTGTAAAATGAAGAGTAAATAACTGCCTCACTCACAAAGGTTGGATGATACGTAATTTTTACAGGGTTGCCGGATGAGGTGTTGTGATTGTATTTATATTTATATTTAGTGTCTTGTCTGGAAGAATTATTTTGTTGTTCCGTATAAAAATCGATTATTTTCGTTTCTCGTAATATAGCTGTGCTTACGCGTTGGGTTTATGTGTAGAGTTGAATAAGCCAACATTTTTTAGTTAAGACGTAAGGGTACCGGGGGCTCTCCTATACAAACGTAGTTGACTGTTTCCGCCTGGATAATGACACTAGAGCAAATATTTTTTTGCATAAAACTTATAACTGCCATGACCATGCCTCTATGTTTTTTTGTTAAATCTTTATTTCTATGATAATTAGTCATTGAAAATAATAACAAAACATAGGGGCATAGTCATGGCAGTTATAGGTTTTATGGCACAATCTTTCACCCAGCATATTTTTCTTTTAAAGTTCATATGGTATAAGATGTAAGTTTTAATAATTATCATAAATATCTATTTAAAAAAAAAGTGTAAAAGGATAGGTTGGAAGACAAAAACAATACTAATAAGAAAGGCGAACGGATGCTTCACATACTTTTCGATAGGTATTCAATTTGAAGACGAACAAAAACACAACTGAACCCTCTAAATTGAACAATCGGTGACTGATCTGCTTATCAAAAAGACTCGGCCAACCACGGACCAACGTACCACGCCTACAAATAGACTTCCCGAGATTTTCCTATAAAAATCTATAGACAACTGCGCAGGTATATAGGGTTATTGGGAATTATACTAGCAAACCCTTGACTTACTTCTGTGCACCTAAACAAACAACTTTTGTTCTAAGAATTTTGGAAATTCGAGGTTATGTAAATTTGAAAAACAGCAGATTTTTTTTTAAAATAAAGGTATTTCAGACTAAGAACAGGAAATTAAACTTAAAAAATAAGTAAATTTTTAAGGTTGATGACCTCTCCGACTAAGGATCAGCTGATAACCTCAAAATTTTCAAAAAAATGTTCAATTTTCCAAAAGTCGTAGAACAAGTTGTTTGTTTAGGTGCACAAAAGCAGTACTCAACGGCTTGCTAGTATAATTACAAATAACCTTGTATCGTCTAAAATTTCCATCGCAAACAAAACATCTTTATTTATTCAACGACGAGTCTTTCTTTGTTTTGATACATTTTATATTTACAAGTAGGTACTAAGTGTGTTTATAAATATATAATTATTTAGCGAATCAGAAAAATAACCTTCCTTTCCTAATATTTTTGTAATAACGAAATTGAAGTAGAGTCGGATCTAATTTCAGGAATAAAATTGAAAAATGATAAGTAAACCAGAAATTCATAAAATATTTTCCAGAATTTGGTTGCGGGTTAAATAAGATTACTGAATTTCATGTCGGGCTTCGTTTCGATGATGGATGAGGAGCTTTAAGGTTTGACGGCTGAGTTTTTCTAATTTATGTATACCTAACTAACTAAGATGAAGTAGATACAACGGTACATACGTATATGTTTATTCTAGGGGTGCATGATACATGTTATACCGCATTTTCACTTACCATCGTGTGAGGTAGTGGTCAAACGCAGATTTATTATTTAAAAAAATACGTAGATGTACATTCCCATTACTAATTATAAGTATACTTTTGTTCAAGTTTTTTTGTTTTTCAAGGTTTACTCGAATTTTTTTTAAATATATTTTTATGGTTATTTTACTAGTAATTACTAACACTTCGAAAGCTTTATTGTAGTTTTTAAAATCTCTAACTATTATAAACCGTTTCTCAGATTTGTTGAGGGGAATAATTTGATAGCTAGTGGAAAAAATGCAAACACTCACTAGCATCCAGGAATGCTGCTATTGATAGAGGCCCCTTTCTACTGAATTTCATAGGCACGTAATTTCATTATCTGGTACGCGTTCTAAACGTCTTGGTGATGAGTAGAAATATCAGAAAATAAGACTTTTCGAAGCACAAGTCTATAGGAGATAGTCGCCATTAACGGTTCAACGCTATAACACCTGTCTGATGGTAGGTGACGATGCGGCCTAAGACGTAGCATGTTTTTAACCCTCGACGCAAAAACGACGGTGTGTTATAAGTGTCTGTCTGTGGCATCGTAGCTCCTGAACGGGTGAACCAATGTTATCCTGTTCACTCGCGACTTGAAGACGTGAATAAGTAAACAAAAACATTGGTGACGTATTTGTGCTAAATTTCTAACCTTAGAACAAAATATTAGTTAGAAACCATGTTATTTAGTCAACATGAAACACGCATTTGCATAATTCACAGTAACTTCGGCGCTCGATTAGGCTAACCCACCCAATCGACTGGAATGAATTTCAGGCTATCGACATGAGTTTGTTGACTACTCTGATTAGAGACAGACTATAAGCTTTTTGATCGGTCGATTCTAGGCATTTAAGTTTTTGATAAGGTCCCGTTATCACTAAGAGAAAAATCATATCGTCATGTCTGTCTATCTGTCTGACAGAACTGACGTCTGTATTCACAAACAGTACGTAAGTTACTCTTGGATAAGTGAACGCACTGCGCTAAATGTGACCCTATGATTGGTCAATTTTGTGCCGCTCTCTTTACTCTAGCGAATCAAAGTCTTATTTGCGGCCCTATGCGTTCGAGCGCACTATGTAATATCATAGGGTTAATTGCGAATAGACAGCTGCAATTCGCCTAATGTCCTAATCCCTACCAGGGGGGATACGCTGGTAGGGATTAGGTGGATTTTTGCCCACCTATTGCAATTTGGCATACCTACATTTTAATACGCCGAAAAAGTAGTGAAAAAATCTGATAATCTTTTTTTGAGGTCACGTAAGATGGGGATGATCTTTTTCTTCTGGTTAAAATAAATAAATATTGCAGGACATTCCACACATCGCCATCTAGCCCCAAGCTAAGTACTAGACTTGTGTTATGGGTGATAGACAACGGATATATTACTTATATACTTTTCTTTTGTAAATATATACTTATAATACATAGAAACAACCAGACCACAGACAAATATCTAAGCATAAATACTTGTCTGAGGCGGGAATCGAACCCGCAACCCTGTGTTTGGCAGTCCGGCATGGTGACCATTGTGCCAACTGGGTCGTCGTGGGTCGTCTGGTTAATCCTATGGTATGAGATTGGTATCATTGAAGAGGCCAATCAATGGTTGTGTTTGGATACTACATATAAGTATAACGCAGTTACCAGGAAAACCATCACGGGTATGTGGGCTTTACAATTTAACGAGTAGGTAATAGTTGCGGTTATTTTGACGACCCAGTTGGCACAATGGTCACCATGCCGGACTGCCAAACACAGGGTTGCGGGTTCGATTTCCGTCTCAGACATGTATTTACGCTTAAATATTTGTCTGTGGTCTATATTTACAAACGAAAAAGTATATAAGTACCTAGTATATCCGTTGTCAAGCACCCATAACACAAGTGTAGTTACTTAGCTTGGAGCTAGATGGCGATGTGTGGATTATCCTGCATTTTCTTTTTTTTTTGGCTGTATATAAAGTAGAAGTGAAGTAACTATTTGCAAAATCTATTGAATATTAGTTGGATGAATGTTGTTAGGGGTTTTCCTTCAAACCATCGACTTTTTAATATATTTTTGGTTTTTGGTTTCAATCAAAAAGCCCCCTTCTCATTAGTGTGACGGATTATATTGTGCACATTGTGAAAGTTCTAGTTTTTTATCTCACGAACACAGCTAAATAGACTTTAAATCTTTTAAATTGTAGAATCATCTATTTAAGTTGTTTATCTGGCTGTCGTCAGTCGCGTCTTGCTCGTTGAGTGCGCTTGACATCGCCAAGTATTAGATACATATTCAATAGCACTTACCCTTTAGAAAATAAAGATCAAATTCGCGGGGTTTCTAGTGATTTTAAATTTGTAAGTTTCAATGCAGGAAGGCTTTGGAAGCAAGTAGATAGGTATAATATCCGAGCTAGACTTAGTTATAGTTAGGAATACGGAAAGATATTTGACACAGTTATCGCTTATAGTTGACGCTTTCTCTTCCGTAATTCAAAGGGAACCCTTATAAGATCACTCTCTTGTCTGTCTGTCCATGTGTCACCAACGATTTTGTTTGGAACGAACCTAGTTTGTTAGCTATGGAGCATTAGATACAATAATAAGAGTTTATTTCCTGTATGCAATGACTATAGCCAATTAGCACTGAGCTCCATAGCCCCATGTAAGTCTCAATATATAAAAAAATCTTGAGTCGGGGTGTTAGTTACCAATCTCCACCTAAACGGCTAAACCGATTTGTATGAAAGTTTTTGTGTATATTCGTTAGGTTTGTGAATCGAACATCATTCATTTTTTTCCTATTTTTTTTTTGTAAGTAAATAGCAAAACAATGTTTTCCGGGCAGCTACAACAAATATATATGTGACTTCCAAATGTCCAGGCTATGAAAGTCCCGGACATTTGGAAGGCGTGTGTAGAGCCAACACGTAGAGGGCCTTTACAATAACAAGTTTAATTGCAAAGTATTGTATTAGGAAGATAAAGTATGCCAAAGGCTGTTTTACATTTTTGTAAACTTTACAGAAAAGCACTATCTTTAACTTTGACCTAAATGAAAAAGAGCAGCTAAAATGATTACTTAAATATTGAATGAAGACAAACTCTAAACAGTCTTTAAAATCGTTTAGAAATGGTCCCTTGCAGAAACTCATGGCGGATGTCACGTCATTAATACGTAATAATTAGTAACGGATATTGCTAATGCAACCTCTTTGAGTAATTAAGTTAATTGATGATTTAAACATGATATTTTCACGTCTCTACTATGGTTG
The DNA here is from genome assembly GCA_951213275.1 of Idaea straminata. Lineage (NCBI taxonomy): Eukaryota > Metazoa > Arthropoda > Insecta > Lepidoptera > Geometridae > Idaea > Idaea straminata. The sequence continues at coordinate 6,382,639 of OX577862.1, forward strand.
CGTCCCTAATTCAACCTACCCACAAACATTGAATAATATATTAAGAGTTTATCCCATTTTTTTCCCTTTGAACAAAATGGGCACAGTTAATAAATAATGTCCAACAGTATCTTGGCTACTTATTTATCAACTGTTCGATGAAAAACACAATAGATACACGGCATAATAACTTTTCATAACCTAAAATACCTTTGTGCTTCTCAACAATGTGAATGTTGTTCCATAAAAATATATGATGAAGTATAAAACTTGCATTATAAGCCAACAAAGGCCTTTAGGATATAAAAACTGAGATGAGTAAGAAGCAAGGTAATTTACAAAATGAATGACGAAATAGAATTTTTAGTGAATTGCTGAAGCAATTCTAAGGAAATCGGTTTTTGTCTCAAGAGATTTTTTAATAATAAGTAGAAATAAGTAGAGCAGAAGATTGGAGAAAATCGCGAACTCTTTTTTACAAGCTTCCTATCTACCTATCCCGATATTTCCCGCACAATGGTCACAATGCCGGACTGCCAAACATAGGGTTGCGGGTTCGATTCCCGCCTCAGACATGTATAAGTAGTATATCCGGTGTCTAGCACCCATAACACAAGTCTAGTTACTTAGTGGAATGTGCTGCAATATTTATGATTTATTTATTTATCATGGAATCTCGCAAATTAAATTTGATCCACTTCCCGGTTACCGATTAATCTAAAAAAATTATTTTATAAATTAATTGTATTTATATTTTAACTCGGTTATGATATAGCAAAATGTTTGGATAAATATGTATCACTTAGCCTACGGTTGGAAGTTACTTGTAAAGCATGTCTTTCCAGGAACTTCGAAAAGGTTAAGTCAGAATAAAAGCTTTCACAAAGTTGGTAATGTAATTTTGTAACATTTTGTGAAAGGATCTTTTCATAACTGTCTAACTTTTAAGCAGTTCTTTGATTTCGTTAAAATATGTTTCTCCGATTAGATAACTATATGTACAACGTTATTTTGCAAAGTGTGCCAATAGGAAAACAGTATTTTTAGATGTTTAGATGAACAACTTTTTTTCTACGACTTTTGGAAATTCAAACTGTTTTTTCGATAATTCTGAGGATAATAATTTTATAATGTAATCTTTTCTTTTTTGTATTTTCCTTGTGTACTGAATTTATTAAATAAATAAATGTATTATATTGGTAGGCTATTATGTCTGTTGTACGGGCATTTATAGTTAAAAAGCAACAAGATTAATAATCATTACATTATTTCATGTAGGTACTGTTGAAAGTACCTTAAATCGTTCATCACAGTGAACTACAAGATTCATTCCGAGTTCCATCAATTCCGATCGGTTTATTTATTGTCAATCTCCTTTTCAGTGATTGAAAACCAATAAACTATACTGTGCCATTTGGTTCACGATGAATATTCAGAGTTATTGCTTTTGTAAACGATAATGACCTCAAATTCATTTAAATTGCAATTTGCTGTATAGGTTTATTGTCAAAACTCTCCTTAAGGAATCTAATTGACAATTAACTTGGAAAATTAGAACCGTGTCGCGTCGTGAGTTCGACAGCCTGTCGCCCTTCTAACGTTTTCACTTCGGTGAACTTTTCCAGGATCTTCATCATCTCGTTCCCTTCTGCCCGTTTTCCACAATACAAGGGTACAAAAGATCGCTATAAACACATGGTAGACGTTCTTATATGTACTGGTTAACGCTCTGCCAGGGTCGTTGTTCCCCAAAACTTAACGACTCCAACAAAGTTCTAAGTTTTTAATTATGGAGTGAAAAGGACCTTCTCGAGGACCTCCTCCCATCCGTCTCGGTGGCTCTGCCCCGTCAACGGTGCAGTTAGAGACAATGGTTTCATCGTCCCTGGTAGCGTCGTCGTCGGCGTTTAGAGGGGACGATGGTACCCCGTTATTGCTTACCCCACGTCACGTACCTTAAAAACAAGCTTGCGACATCGTCCTTGATTGTTATTGGGAGAGATGAAGTAAAATACAAAAAGCAAAACGATGTCGCAAAGATCTTGAATTCGAATAGAAATAGCCAGATATATATGGAAGGAAGCGGCGGGACCTTTTCCCAGGGGAATACAATGGAAGAATTTAAAAATAACAATAGGTAAACTTCGTAGATATGTACCTATATACAGGGTTATTGGTAATTATGCTAGCAAGCCGTTGAAGGCCAATTCTGTGTACCTTAAAAAATAACTTTTGTTCTACGACTTTTGGAAACTCCAAAAAAAATATGAAAATTTTGAGGTTATGAAAATTCGATAAACAGCTGATGTTTAAAACAAAGGTCATTCAGACTAAGAACTGTAGATAAAACTTAAAATTTTGACCTCTCCGTGTATGGAACAGCTGATATTCAGGGAAACCTAACTTCAACATTTTCAAAAAAATGTTCGAATTTCCAAAAGTTGTAGAACAAAAAACTTGAGAGGTGTTAAGGGACACCCGGATGGACGAAGTTTCTTTCGATTAATTAGTGAAGGAAAAGTAATACAAAAAAAAATATAAGGTATAATTATGTTTTTTTTTTATTATTAACAAATATTATGTAATATAAACTTAATCAGTAGGCTCAATTTTAGTAAACTGGCTTGCTTTCTATAAGAGAGAGAGACAGACAGAGAAACACGCGCACGCCGCACGGCCAACAACTATAGCAAAAAGTGTCGTTACAAGTGTTGGTCATATTTTTTTCCGTCTAGGCTCCTTTCGCAACGCGCGATATGAAACTTCGTTCCAAAAGTTGTTTGTTTGGGTGCACAGAAGTAGCCGTCAACGGCTTGCTAGTATACAAATAACCCTGTATAGCAAGAGCAGCAACGTATCAATTTTCTTGTCAAAGAAAATAGATTTTCCGCAATAGCCCAAAGTTTGCGGACTGGTCAATTTTCTTCTTTACCTACATTATTTTATTCGATCAACTTGTGACAGAAATAGCCATTTTTTTGTGATATGATATCTTTTTAGTGACAGCCAAGCTGAATTGGATGGAACGTGAAAATAGCTCAGGAAATTGATTCGTCTTTGAAATACTCTATGAAGCTGATTATTTTATGATTGAAATCTAGGTTGCCTATGAATAAAATAAAAATTGCTGGACATTCCACACATCGCACTCTAGCCCCAAGCTAAGTAACTAGACTTATGCAGGCTAGACTAGACTAGTTATGGGTGCTACTTTTGTAAATATATACTTATAATACATAGAAACAAACAGACTACAGACAAATATCTAAACATAAATACATGTCTGAGGCTGGAATCGAACCCGCAACCATGTGTTTGGCAGTCCGGCATCTTGTGTGTGATCTTATAAGGGTTCCTTTTTTACCTTTTGAGGTACGGAACCTTAAAAATGTAGGTGATTAGGTATAGATAACTAATACTTTTAATAATATATAAGGTATTCTCATTTCTATAAAGAAATGAGACGTTTTTTACAAACAAACCAATAAAATAAGTATGAAATCAGAGCTAACAGTTCCGCCGACAATCAAAGTAACGTGGGAAATTGCCACTAAGTCGGTATCTAGCAATAAATATCGGGAACCCCTTAACTACGGTTTTCATTATTCCCAACAGAGTTTGTTCAGGAAACTAACATTACGTGGTCTTACATAAATTTCAGTGAATACGCTAAGTTAAGTTTTTTTCGGGACCATCAATATTAAAGGGGAAAAACAAACACACACCCTACCGATTTATTATGATAAATCGTTTTTACCTACTGTAGTTTTTTTGGAAAACTCTTGTGTTCTGTAAGGACAGGATACAGGGTTATTGGTAATTAGATTACCAATCGGTTGAGGGCTCCTTCTGTGCACCTAAACAAACAACTTTTGTTCTAAGGTTTTTGGAAATCCAAACATTTTTATTTTGAGGTTATATTTACCTAAGAAACAGCTGTTCCTTACACGGAAAGGTCATTAACCTTAAGATTATACTTATTGACGTGATGACGTCTAATAAATTGATGCCGCTACAAAAACAAATACTGAAAACAACTAATTGGGGCTTCCGAACAATATGGTACGGAATCTTTCAGGCTCGAGGCCAACTCTCACTTAAATTATCCGGCTTTTTTATTCAAAAAGCCATTGCTGCAAGACCGGTTAAAATTCAAGGTATCTTCTATCTATACATATAAAATGCTTTGTCCTGAACTACTGACTGACTGTCGGATCATCCCTACATATAAAATGCTTTGTCCTAAATGACTGACTGACTTACTGACGGATCAACGCGCAGCCTAAACCGCTAATCGTAGAGACCTGAAACTTGGAGGGTGTGTTCTTTGTATGACGTAGGCATCCGAAAGATTTTCCGAAATTCTACCCCTAAGGGGATGAAAAGGGGGGCAAAGTTTGTATGGATCTATGTGACTCCTTGGTTCATTTTCGACTTTAACGCGGACGACGGGCAAAAGCTATCTACCACTAAAGTTCAGGCCAACACCGCAATGGACATTATCGACTAAGCTATTAATAATAATTGTATTCAGTTTATTTTTATAAAAATCTAAATTTAAGAAAAATAAATGAATAAGAAGTAATATAAAAATAACTTTATTCACAAATATAGATGCTACAATCGTCATACAAAAATTAGTTTCCCTGGATTTTATCTTATACAAAAGTAGTAGATTATTAATAACTAGATAAATATAATGCTATGATAAAGATAATAAGGGAAATGGTTCAAATGTAAACAATGTAGATTTAAAAAAAAGTGGAGTCACTGTCTCCTAAACTAGGATCACCTGTTATATAGGAGACAGTTGATTAGACGGTGGTATGGGATCGGGATTTGAAATCTTGTAACTGAGATATCAAAATTACCAAGAAAGATAACAGTCAGATTCTTATACTCGATAAAATCTATCTTATTACTTTTAATAGTTTCGAAGTATCGTTTCGCGTCGTTCTGAGCTTTGCTAGAACATAATAGAAAGGCGAACAACCTCACTCAAACAATTCAAATAACTAAGTAAACAAAGTCCAGAAAGTTCCACATAATAACAATAATATATTATTTCCAACATAATCTATGTGTGTAAGCATTTTTGTTTGCTCATATAGAACAAAAAACTTTTAGATAGATACCGACACGGACCTTTAAGTTTTTTAGCTAATGTTTTTTAATTTGGAGTCAATAGCTCGTCGGCAGATATTTTTTAAAGCAGATAAAAACAAGTTTTTAAATATTTTTTGTCCTATTTCCAACAAACCATTCATTTCATCATTTTTAAATGATTTAGGGTGGCTTGCATGACATTGTGCTTAGACAAATTTAGCTAAATTCTAGTAATCTAAAATTAAATTCGATGTCAATAACCACAAACTTGATATTATTGAAAATTAATAAATCTATTTAATCAGTTTAACACTTTGACAGTTGCTTCATACTAATATTATAAATGTGAATATTTGTGTGTATGTTTGTTACTCCTTCACTCAAAAATGAATGAACCGATTGCGATGAAACTCGGTTTGTAAATAGCTGAAGACCTAGAATAACATACTTAATATGTATAGGCTACTTTTTATTTCGATATTCCCGCGGTATCGGGACTTACGCAGATGAAACCGCAGGGCGCAAAAACGACGACGACGGGGTGTTATAAGTTTTACGTGTGTGTGTCTGTGGCAAGCTCCCGAACGGATGAACCGATTTTGATTTAGTTTTTTTTATGTTTTTATTTATTTTTATTGTGCATTCAACCTAAATGTATAAAAACTTTACTTTTTTAGTCATTTTCGCGGGCGCTTGGCATCCCCATAAGAGTGATCTTCTTCAGTAGCTTTTATACGAGCAGTATTTCATTATGACATGACATTAAAAGTAAATTAAGACTTAAGAGGAAGCTCGGCGGACAGTGTTCTGTAATTTAATCATTTATGCTTCGATAACACTCTACCTCTACCGTCTAAATAATTAGATTTTACAATTAAAGTCTAGAAATAAGTAGATAGGTAGTACTTGTACTTAAACGGGCTGTTTTCCGCAATGAGACCCTTTTTAATTGGGTTCTTTTTGCGTGAGGATGGAGTAGGCTTGCCCAGAACCTACTACCCTCTCAACTTAGTCGACCATTTCCAGAGGAGAGAACTTGTCAATACTTCTGGAGCCAACTAAGCCGCGGGTTTCATCACAATATTTTGCTTCACCGTAAGAGCAATGTCAATCAGCGCACATAATTTTTTCTTAAGAAAAATGCATTGGTGCACGGCCGACCGGGATTCGAACCCACGACCTTCAGAATGAAAGTCGAGGTATCTACCACTAAGCCAACACCGCTCTAGATAGGTAGTACTTCATGTTCTAGGAAGGTTCTAGGGGAACCTATAAAATAACAAGCTGTCCCGACAAACGTTGTTTTTTCATACATTGTACAAAAAAAGGAAAATAAAAATAGATATTGTTCAATTCTCAGACTTAGCGAATATACACAACAAATTTCATACAAATCGGTTCAGCCGTTTAAGTGGAGTTTGGCAACTAACACCGCGACACGAGAATCATATATATATTTATAGGGATAGGTGTACTTTAATTATTAAAAAAAAAGAATTTTCCAAATCGATCCAAGCGTCTCCGAGTAATCGGGGAACATAAATTAAGAAAATATATATCCCGACGAATTGAGAACCTCCTCCTTTTTTGAAGTCGGTTAACAACAATATTACTACAGTAAAGTTAATTGAAACGGGATATTTGTTATGTTGTGGAGCGCGTTATTTCGATGCTATTTCAAGATTCATTTTGCAAAAGGCTGGAAGCTCAGGGTGGAAGAAAATACATGGAAAACGCTCATTGTAGTCAGAGGGAAAACGTAACTCAAAATCAATCTGAAAGCCTATTTAAGGATAGGCTCTCGGATTGATTTAATCTCAAGATGACCCAGTTGGCACAATGGTTACCATGCCGGACTGCCAAACACAGGGTTGCGGGTTTCATTCCCGCCTCAGACAAGTATTTATGCTTAGATATTTGTCTGTGGTCTGGTTGTTTCTATGTATTATAAGTATATATTTACAGAGAAAAGTATATAAGTAGTATATAATATGTTGTCTAGTACCCATAACATAAGTCTAGTTACTTAGCTTGGGGCTAGATGGCGATGTGTGGAATGTCCTGCAATATTTATTTATTTATATTTATTAATTTCGCTGCGATTTCATTGTTCTCGTCAAAAATATTTTGTTAGGCATTTCTTTGGAAGGAAAACTTTGTACTCACCCAAAAATATGACGTCTATCTATGTCCAAACTTGATCGTAACTCTGGTAGCCTAATGATGTGACACATTTCTCATAACAATGTCACGAAGTTTTGTCATTAATGCTGCCTGAAGAATAGTGAAGGTGCCTGAAGTCTCGGGAACTAATTCCGCTATAGTGGTCTATGTTTTGTCTCCGTGATAAATATATAGGTTTCGGGTCAATGGAGTTAGTTCTAGCGACAAAAAGTGTGAACACAAATGTTTTTTCATTACTCATACTCCGAAAGTAGGTCTAAAGGTGCCTGAAGAGTGTGTAGAAAGAAAAACTTTCAGCTCTAGGGAACATCGCTTTCACTGACAGCTGTCATGTCAAATTATGGCTTCGCGCGGCTTGTGCAATGTGCTTGTAGCCAGTATCAGTATCATTACGCATTAGGAACTTCAAAAACCTAACCTCCTTGCTTTAGGTTACACCAAAGAATAACAATTATGGCTTCACACGGCTCATGCATACTGCCAGAGGTAGTATGGAGTATGAAGTCTCTCATTCACTCTCGTTATTATGAAGAATTTTATGTATTATTCGTAATGAAAAGCACAGTGTTTACCTCGGGTAAACCTCGAACTATTAGCGCCCTCGCTACGCTCGGGCGCCAAACTCCGTCTCGGGACTCAATGAGTGACTTTCACACCTAGGGTAACAATGTACTATTGTTAGAATAGACTAACGCACATTGAACATTAGTATATTATGATTTAAGAGACTTTTTGAATGATAAGCTAAATAATATTTAGATTGTATGTTTTTTGACATTAATTTATTATTGCTTATTTTGTATTTGAAATCTATAAACTATATGGAACTCTAAAATCAATGGATAAAATAAGGACATTAATTTTTATTTTTTAAATTTGACATTTTTATTATTTTATTTATTTGTAACTAACATTTATAATTTGATTTTATATAATTTTCATTGACGTAACTGATTGATTACTAAGCACATTCGGATATATTGCACTTTTGTTTTAATTGATATTTTTGTATAATAATAGAATAACAAAATGTTCATATGCCTATAAGGTGAATCGTGTCAACTATATTGTATTCTGTTAAGATCTTTGTATTAAACCCATGATTATGAAATAAATGAATTATGAATTATTATGAACATTATGTACTAACTTACGGACACATACATAAGAAGTAACTTACGAATCATCATCATTATTACTAGCTTACGCATGTCTTATGTAAGAGATTTTAATTAGTAAAGTAAATTACCATTAATAAAGATGATGTTAGGATTTTATTTGTAAACTTTGTCCTTGTTTTGACGTGATAACGTCTAGTAAATTGATGGAACACCTGCTTTCACAAAAAAGTGTCACGGTAATATTATGTGACGTCATGCGTAATATGACCAGACGCATCATGATAACTTAGGAAACAGTATTTAATAATAATATCGCTCATCTGAGCTTGTGTTATGGTGTCACAAGTGACTAATAGAAGACTTAATACTTGCCTACTTATAAGAAAAATAAATGGAAAATATTTTTTATAATTTATAAACTCTCTCCATACAAACGTAGTCGACTGTTTTCTCCCTGGATAATGACACTAGAGCAAATATTTTTGTTGCATAAAACTTATAACTGTCATGACCATGACCTTATGTTTTGTTAAAATATTTGTGCTAGTGTCATTATCCAGGGAGAAAACAGTCGACTACGTTTGTATGGAAAGAGCGCCGCTACCCTTTCACCTTAAAAGTATTTGCTTACTTATAATTGTTGTTCCTATTGTTTTAAAGAAATGTTGTAGTTTCGTAGCTCAGGACTGTACCTATCTTACACCTATTTATTAAAGGAAGTTGGCGCTATAGGTATATTTCATCTAGATTCGACGTGAAGGCCAATATTATTAGTTATTTACAAAAGTGTTATTTTTACGTGACATGACCAAATACCTATTGTTATTGGACATGACATTAATACGATTTAGACAGGTTCATATTAGTAGATTGTAGGGATGGCGCATGACGCCACAAAATATGTTCAGAGTCCGTGAAATTGGAATGTGTTACAGTCGTATAAAATCAAATCATACTGTCACTTTTTGATTTATTATGAGCCCTCTTGGGTTGGACGGACTTATCTACAGAAAACCTTTGTGACTGGTTTCTATATGTGTCTTATTATAGGAACAAAGAGCTATATCCCTGTCTCCTACAATGTAGTTTTAATTACACACGCCATTTTACCAATTTTGAACATTCACCATTTTACTAGAAACAAGTTTTTGAAGTTTGCTATGCTGTCAATGGCTACCAAACGTTAAAAATATAGGAGTAACACATTTGCAACACTCCAAAAGCAACCATTTTAAAAGGAAAACTTTTAAAAAGTATTTGGGTTTCTGCAGATTTAACAAACATGTGCTCTTTCCGTAAGGAGTTTCTAAGGCATTTGGTGCCATATGATTATAATTGTCAACTATTTAGATGGAACGTTGTTGTTGTGCGTTTCGTTTGTAGGTGAAATCTGTTTCTGCATTGTGATATAACAAAAAAATTTCATTTTGTAGTAGGAATAAACTTCACAAACATTAAACACTTTTTAACAAGTAGTAGTTAAGAAGTTTTAACAAGAGTTTTTTTTAAATATAAATTAACTTAGTCCCTTCGGCCGTTTTGGAAACCAAAGGTTCGAAATACCTACTCTTCTTGTGTTTGTGTTGTGGAGTAGATTTATGTACGACAGATATTTTCTTCAATAATTTCGATTTCGTTTTTAAGGCACTGTTCGGATAGTTAAGAAGTTTTAACAAGAGTTTTTTTAAATATAAATTAACTTAGTCCCTTCGGCCGTTTTGGAAACCAAAGGTTCGAAATACCTACTCTTCTTGTGTTTGTGTTGTGGAGTAGATTTATGTACGACAGATATTTTCTTCAATAATTTCGATTTCGTTTTTAAGGCACTGTTCGGATGGTTAAGAAGTTTTAACAAGAGTTTTTTAAATATAAATTAACTTAGTCCCTTCGGCCGTTTTGGAAACCAAAGGTTCGAAATACCTACTCTTCTTGTGTTTGTGTTGTGGAGTAGATTTATGTACGACAGATATTTTCTTCAATAATTTCGATTTCGTTTTTAAGGCACTGTTCGGATGGTTAAGAAGTTTTAACAAGAGTTTTTTTAAATATAAATTAACTTAGTCCCTTCGGCCGTTTTGGAAACCAAAGGTTCGAAATACCTACTCTTCTTGTGTTTGTGTTGTGGAGTAGATTTATGTACGACAGATATTTTCTTCAATAATTTCGATTTCGTTTTTAAGGCACTGTTCGGATGGTTAAGAAGTTTTAACAAGAGTTTTTTAAATATAAATTAACTTAGTCCCTTCGGCCGTTTTGGAAACCAAAGGTTCGAAATACCTACTCTTCTTGTGTTTGTGTTGTGGAGTAGATTTATGTACGACAGATATTTTCTTCAATAATTTCGATTTCGTTTTTAAGGCACTGTTCGGATGGTTAAGAAGTTTTAACAAGAGTTTTTTTAAATATAAATTAACTTAGTCCCTTCGGCCGTTTTGGAAACCAAAGGTTCGAAATACCTACTCTTCTTGTGTTTGTGTTGTGGAGTAGATTTATGTACGACAGATATTTTCTTCAATAATTTCGATTTCGTTTTAAGGCACTGTTCGGATGGTCCTTCAAACGCAAATGGATCGAAATTGTTGCGGACCCAATTAAGGCGCACTTCAAAAAATTGTACTTAAGTATACTCTAATATTTTACTCTGGCAGGTGTGTCTACTCATTATTTTATGAGAATCGAAATATTTTCTTGACATAATGTTTATTATACTTACATATTAAGAAATAATTAATTTTTCATTAATTTTAATTTTTAAAGTAAGTACCTTTGTATTACATTTATGTTGTTAAATATTTTGCTTAGTTACTTTTATTTAAATCTTGTATGTTATATGAATCTAAGGCCTACAGGAAATAATAATAAATGAAACAACTGACTATAAATATCACTATTTAGTTAACATAATTAATTACAACTTAAGCTATTTACAATATCATTATGTTCTAAGGTGCATCATCTCTTACTGGTAGGTACTGATTACGTCTCCTCTGGGTAAGCCGGCGTTTAGGCTGGGCTGTTACTGTCTCTAAGGACGACCTAGATTGTGCTACGTCTAGATTTAAAGAGCTAACAGGAACTGGTGTCACAGAATATCCCGCAGCCACTAAGGCAGCGAATTCTTCAGGAGTATAAGCCTTGTTATTCTTAGGGGGTGGCAGTTGTGATCTTTGCTCATCGAGACTTTGACCATGTTGTTCGATATTTATGTAATCTAAGTTTGATGGTTGGTCAATCTTAATCTGTTGTCTAGCTTTTTGTTGTCTCGGGGCAGGTAAGTTCTTGCTGACGTAGATAGCAGAATGAGGAGCTTTTGTCGATTCTGAGGCGCGTGGCTGTTCTGGTTTCACTGGTGATAATTCGTACCTTTGTCGTTGATCATTTGATCTATAAACTGGACGTAAGACGAATTGTTCACCAAAAAGTTGAGCTTGTTGATTTCCATCTGATCCAACAGGATCGTAAATCTTAACTGATCGCTGCTTCTCGAGCTCTGGATAACGTTTTAAGTAAGCAATTGGCTTTTCTAAGCCGGATGTTGGAAGGCGGAGTTCTTGCCTAATGGGTTGAGCTCTGGAAAGTTCCAGGATTCTGTATTGTTTTGGAGAAGCTTCCTGTTGTTGGAACTGCGGTGCAAGTCTGTAATTGAACTGGGCTCTTGACTGTTGTTGTAATTTAGGTGCAGGAACTACTTTGATTCCTTGTGATTCTGGACGCTCGTAATGGAACTGCTCTACGGATTGAGATTGGGATTGAGCTGGAATTGGTACGTATCTCAGGGACTGAGCCAATCTCTGAGGTTGAGGAGTAGGTCGGTATTGGGGCTGCTGTTGTTGCGACTGTTGAATATTGGTGGTCTCTATGAGGTATTGTTGGGGTGCCAATGACTGCTGAGGAGGTGCCGAATGTACTTTAGCACGTATCTTTGAGGCCTTTTTGCTTGGTTTTGCGACGTACCGATCAACCTGAAATTTTTTTATATTTTTTTCTGTTATTATCTTCATGAACACAAAAATCCTTATACCTACTTAATTCCCACCGACGACGATCCAGTTGGCACAATGGTCACCATGCCGGGCTACCAAATACAGGGTTGCGGGTTCCATTCTCACCTCAGACAAATATTTATACTGAGATATTTGTATGGGTCTGGTTTTTTCTATATATTATAATTATATATTTACAAAAGAATAATATATAATAATATAAGGAGTATATACGTTGTCTAGCACCCATAGCACAAGTTTATTTACTTAGCTTGGGGCTAGATGGCGATATGTGAAATATACTGCAATATTTATATTATTAATTAATTGAGATTTTGATACCTGTTGGTACTGGGGAGAAACGCTTGAAGTCGCTTGTGTAGGGCGGGGCTCTTGTGGTCTGATTTGTGCCTGTCCTAAGAGAGCCAGGAGTTCTTGATCAAAGTTTTCGTGATTAGCACCGTTATCGCTGACGGATAACGCGGCTCCAACAGAGGCTTCACCGCCGTTGAAGGAAAAGTGGGGACGAGCAATGACTGCGTGGGAAGGTGGCACCTGAAAGTAGAAAATAAATTTATTTGAACAAAACAGTGTTACTTGCTTAATTATTTTTTTGGTTCACACCCGTCGGCTCCCCTAACGAATTCCCCAATCCCGACCATTTCCCTGTCGAGAACTTTGTCACGCCCGTCGGCACCCCTGGACTGGGGGAGACGACGGATGCCAATTTAAAATTAGATTTGAGCGCCCGTCGGCTCCCCCATGCTCCTCACGGACTCGTCGGGAGTTTGTATTTTAATGGAATTTTACTTGTAATTTTAAAATAGATCAATAAAAAAAATATAATAAAGTATTTGTTGTTAGATGTTAGTTTGTTTTACCTGTCTTCCTGATTGTGATTGTGGTTCCAAAAAATAGTAAGGCTGAAGATTTTGTTTATGTTCTTGTTGGGGATTTGTTGCATACAGTTGTTGCAGCAACTGATTACTCGCAACAGGGGCTTTTCTTTCAGGTTGTAGTTCTAACAATTCCCTTGGATTGAGGGAAAATACTTGACCTGGACGGTATTCCTCAGCTTCATGACGGCTGAAAGTTATAAGAGACAAAATTAGATTTAACACTATTAAGATATAAATGAAATTAGATTCTTACGGGTATATTTTTAACAACCTGGACTGTGATACATCGAGGCTTAATGGAGCAACAGGAACGGGTGTCACTGGATAGCCGGCGGCGAGCAATCCGTTGAATTCTTCAACTGAATAGGCTTTGTTGTTCTTAGGTGGAGGTAAGGAGCGCTGACCCTCTTTGTGTTGTTCAAGATTATGTGGTTGTTGTCCTTGACCGATCTTCGGTTGGTCTCTCAAACCAAGCAGACCTGGTGCTATAGTACTGGAGACTGGTAATGCGCGACTAAAATAAGGATTCGGTGTGAGTCCAGCAGGAAAAGGACCAGGTGTAAACGGAATCGGAGGCCTTACTGTAGATGGGAAGCCACCAAAACTGATGGGCGACCTGCCTCCTAAACTAAATCCGTAGTCTGGAACGGGGGTTATAGAGTAACCTGATACGATTAAAGATGTGAATTCTTCTGGCGTGTAAGATTTTCCGTCTCTTGGTGGTGGTATGTCATATTTTTGCTGGTCACCTAAACCATTATTCTGGATGTCGACTTGCAGCTGTTGCTGAGGTTGAGCATTAGATGCTTCGCTTACTACTATAGGTTGGTCAATTTTGTTCTCATCCTTCGAAGAGTCGGATGTATCATCAGGTTTCTCTCTCGTAGGACGTTCCACTTTCTCACCCTGATCTTCCGATTCCGGTTGAAGTGAAGTCCGATTCCTGAGTCAGACTAGACTTTTTATTTCATTTTTAATTGGTTTAGTCTTGACCTATATCCTCATGCACCGTTATTTGGTTTAGAAATAAAAATGGAACGCGGAAAGTTATGCTATAGAGTTGAAGAGAAACTTAAACTAGAGGTTATTTTAAAATGAAAACCTTCCAATCCCGTTGAATGTGAGCCAATTGTTTTCCATAGCCTTATTGAATAGATTTTATATAGGAAATTGTTAGACTTTCAAAAGCAAATGTAGCTTTCTTTGGCTATATGCCATATTTTATGATATAATAATATGTGACGATAGACTTTTGAAATAAAATTTTGGTTATAATTTGTTAATTTTGAAAGATGATGTTGGAAGATTTTGTCGGTCTTTAAAATAGCATTAACCTAAAAACAAATAGTTGATTCATTCCATAATTCCATTATGTGTGAAGTTATGAAATGAATCTGATGATTGGTTATTAATACATACCCGAGTCTTTCATCATCTTGAGCCTCCATCACAGGTGCTACTTGCTCCTAAAACACAAATAAAAAAAAATTACTATATTATTGGAGGTCCAAGCTGTAATTTGACGAGAACCTAACAAAACGCCAACAAGGTAAAAACCGTGGGTAAAATTTAACGGAACCAAATATATAACAATGATTCCCACGTGGTGCAAAAAGCCCGTGTCCCAAGAATTGATTGGAAGTGGCCCCCACAGATTAGCTATGAGACAACAGGCGCATGTCATAATACGAACACAATTATGTATTACGTTAGATGCGCGTGTGGTGAAAGCCGAGGAAAACGGAGACAATGCGATTTATCGCCCGTTTTCGAAACTAGGGGCGTTGCGGGCTGTACACGCGTCGATGACTTGACTTATCAGACCTGTTTGCTAATCTGTTTACACACATCCGAGATGTGTAACCGTCGCGCGTCGCATAGTGATCGATTGCAGTTACTCGATATTTTGCTTAGGATATTGCAAGATTCTGAAGTTAACTTAGTGTTTACAGCAACGTCTAAAGCTAACATCATCGAAAATTTCTGCAACTCTATAATTAGCTCTCGAGTTTGAAGTCAAAAATAATATCTACTTAAAACCGTGAAGTTAATTGCAAAATTATAAGCCAAACAATGTAGAGATAGAACAAATTGCAGACTCAAAGACAACATTGAGAATTTCTAAAGGTTACAAGTTCACATCTCGGTCGATGCAGTAATTTATGTTCCCAATGCAATACAACTAAGTTTGCAAGAATATTACCATGTAATTATAGGCATTTCGCGGTTTCACAACAAGGAGGCAAATAGTTTTTCTTTGAAAGAAATATAAAAATGTAATATCTAAGCTCATCTTTTGAAATACCATCTATTGCCATACATTTGAAAGGGAAATCTCTCCTTTCAACGATGTAAGAATGCGATATGAAAAACGCAATAAAATTTAATATCACCAAAACTACGATTTTTAGTAAAAATGATACTATTTCTGAATGTTGGTATAAAATATTATGATGTACTTAGTAATCGATAGCGGAAACCTTTCCTGGGCATAAAACGGTATGGGATATAGTTAAGTGGGAAATAATAGTTTAATAATATCAACAGCCACTGAAACAAACATGGCAAAAGTTCCAGTAGCTGTTTATATGAAGCAACTAATACTCTATGTGATTGAAAGGAAGTAATAAAGTTTGTTTAGAGAAAAATGACAGCTATAATTTATACCTTCTCAAGAATGTCATCATTATTACGAAATATTGCACATTTTTCATACGGTTTGTCATTTGATTATAGTTATTAGAGAATGGACTTGCAGCAACCTTAGGTAAATGTCCACTGTCATTAGGAGCCTGTTACTGGAAAATGTCGTATTACTTTGTAAACTTATTCTTTTTCCTGTTGAAATGTTGAGCGACTGTAGCGGAGCTCTGCTTCGGAGAACTTGAAACCGAATTTGATTAGAGATGAGATCTAATTAGACTTCACCTTTTGATTGTAAATTCTACTTCTTTAAAAGTTTGTGTGCTACAGGAAGTCAAACGGCCAGAAGTCGCAAAGGACCGCGATGGAAGGAGATGGGGGATCCAGGCTAATAAAAAATGTGTGTTTGGTACTACTTTTCGCAAAAACTGTCTTCTGAACCAAATCTGAAGAAAATCGGTATGTAGATAGATTGAATCCTGAAAAATCATCTGATATATAACCATACTTTTTATCCCGAGATTCCTACGGGATCGAAACTTACGCTGTGTATTACAATTGCAAGTAACAACACTTGCAATAATTGAAATAAAATACACCCCAAGTAAATTTAAACACCTGTGTTTATCTAGCAAAACCTGCGATTAGTAAACTTTTCTATCTACGACTAGCAAGAACGACGAAGTTTACTGAAGTCGTGACCTAACTCTGAGTCAACTACCTATAGTACACTAAGTTGTGAACTACAAACACCCCGTAAACTTCGAAAGTAACCTTCGCGGACTGGGGGGAAGTTAACTTTTTAATTCACCAATTTATTTTCGATTTGTGCTTTGGAAGTTTTAAAAGCTGTTATAAATTGAAGACATTTTAACACTAGAATTTAATGATTTATTGGTTTTTAGGATTATTTATCTATCGATTTACAACCTATAAAAAACCGCATTCGCAATCGGTGTTTATGAAACGTAGTCCAACGCTCACGGAACATTTAATTTTAGCTTTAGCAAACAAAGAAGTAGACATACATAAGGATTAAACTGTTCATACTTTTAGTGGTTAAAATTTATTCACCTACTGTACTAATTAACCGACTTAAAAAAAAGAAGGAGAAGGTTATTAATTCGAGTTCAGATCGTATTTTATTTGATCTCCCAGGTTTTTTTTTAAGAAAATAGAACAACGCGGCAACTTCTCAAAACAAATAGTATAACTTTTAAATGGTATAAAAACAAATAACCTTATTTTTAACCGACTTCAGAAAAAGGAGGAGGTTCTCAATTCGGTTGTATGTATTTTTTTTCGATGTTCGCGCATATCTTCTTTGTTTATCAACCGATTTTGACGAATCTTTTTTTTATTTGATCTAATGTTACATTTCATGTAAACATAATTTTCTCTAATAACGATTATAAGGCCATATTTTTTAAAGTTGTACTACCACCTCGAACTAAATTTTTAAGCTATTAGAAACCACTATAAGTGAATTGGACGGGATATTTATCATGTTTTTAGTTTTCCCGTAATATTCCATCATCATCAGCGTCAAATGACTTAGAAGTGAAAATAACCGCGGTAGACTATAATTACTCCAATCATCACAACAAGGAGGCAAAGCATTTAAAACAAGAGATCCATTATCAGCTAATTGTACTTAACAATTACGAGTTTTTATTGAAGTGTTTACGTGTTTATTGGATTAGCTATAACGATCACGTAAATTGGTAGTTTAAATTCTTTTGATTGTTTCAAGAAATATCTTGCCTGTTTACGTCGAAGATTTACATGTTGGTATGGTGTTATTTCTCTGAAATTTGTCTGTGGTATGTGATTGTTCATGGATCTATGGTAATGCTTTTCAAGTGTTATGTATGCTGATTTTTAACAAACATTATGATGTTCAAAAGTAAATAAAGTAGGTTTTTTGAAATTTATTGAACTATAGGTAACTTTATGAAATTGTGTCGTATCTTATATAAACTAAAACCATTTTAATGCAATGAAGAAAGTTGGTTTAGGAACATCTTTTTCATCATCATTTATGTGTTCTGACCTGATTATAAAAACGTTTAGACGTCAATATTAAATGAGCCTATACGGCACCAAACACTTCAAGTTCAATACTTCACGCATCACATCGAATTGTATTGTTTGGTTGCGCTCGTCGTTCATATGAGGGGTCACCAGTTTGAAGGTAGTTGGTGGTATGTACCTCCAAAGGGAAGATCTTCCAACGGGCAGGTGTTATACCCGGTAGGCCGCGGCCCAACGATGTATCGTTGGAACTTGTATATGAGCTTATCTTCAGAAAAACTTCGCTTGCGCGATCTAGGATCTACGATCGGCTTAGTGGCGCCATCTGTTGGTGGCGAGGCGAAGTGTCGCCACAGAAGCAACACCTAGATCGATTGATAAATTCTTTCAACCAAAATAAAAGTACTAGGTGTTCAAGTATAATCTAAGTATAATCAACCAAAAATGCAAAAGGCCAATATACGTAAAAGACCAAAAACTCGTAATCCTCTAAACGCAGAAGGCCAAATAGGCGATTCACCAAATTTTTATTACCTCCAAACTGTACAAAAACGTATTTGACCAAATTTTATTACGCGTTATACTAGAATTATGGACTGCGGGGTCATGATCCAACTATTCTGTTCAACTAGTTGGACCATACGACTCCGAAAAGTCCCGTGGTGCAACTATTTTCCAACAAATAGGTATAATTATGTCAGATGTAGCCGACCTATTCAACAATGTGACTGCAAATCTTCGCTTACATCCAAGGATATCGACATTCTGAACGTATTACGATCAATTACTGTAACACTACATCTGTTAACTATATCGTGCCCGAGATAAGACACGGTCTCTTTGAGTTAGGTATAATTTGAACCACGGGACGGGGCTGTGTCGAAATCTAGGGCAGTAGAGTGAAAGGGCTGGTACGGTCTTTATTATTGTAGGTAATTCTGTGCAGGGTTATATACGTACCTATGTATTTACCTAATAATATATACCTAGTACTCTAAAAACTTATAATATTGAATGCAACTAAAGTGTTTTAGATGCAGTCAAACTTCTTGAAACTAAAAATCGATAAATCTAATATTTTTCCAATTATATTTTATCTTTTTCAACTAGTACCTATTTTTAACTTTAAATAATCAGGACTACAATTATTGGAATGGAGGAAGGAAGAAGGAAGAAAAATCTTTAACACTGGGTCTTGCATCTTCTTTTGCCCCTCACACTCTCCGGTCTATTGCGAAATCTGGCTAGTCTTTGGAATAGGCATGAATTTCTTCTTTCCATCTTCGACTTGGGCTGCCACGCGTTGTAGTTTTACATAACTATTAAATTTCTGACAATTCTAAGTATACTCAATTTCTTTAAAATGCATCCGTACTCAAAGTGTAAAAACGGGACTTTGTTACTAAGACTTCCGCCCGTCTGTCTGTCTGTCACCAGACTGTATCTCATGAACCATAATAGTTAGAGAGTTGAAATATTCACAGATAATGTATTTCTATTGCCTCTAACAAATATTAAAGAAGATGAAAAAGTAAATATTTTTTAGTATGTTTTTAAGAAAATTAATTAAAATATTACTAAGGATATACTTACATGGCTTTTAGATTCTCGGTAAACAGCATGATGCGTCAAAGTACCCTCATGTGATTGTCTTTTTTCTTTGACCTGCGCCGCATCTGTGCTCTCCGTTTCAGGTGTTTCTGATGCGCACGCGCACAGGGCGATAGCTGTAACATTAGAAAAATAGAAACTTAGATATTAAAACTAAGACAAATTAAAACTTAAATAACTTAAGTTACCAAACGAGGAATCCTTCAAAGACTTAAGGCTATTTATGCTGCTAAACGCAACGCGTCAGAAATACCTATCGCTTACAATTAACATCATTGATTTTAACGAATGTGTTTTGTTTTTCTCAAAAGTGCTGAAATGGAATTGTAGGTGAAATCTTTACCGATATTACGGGGTAATTTGAGACGAAAATTCCTTGTTCAAAGCTAGACTAGTTTAATTTTTATTCTTAATTTTAGGATAGCTTCAAAACTATAGGGAATTTTTGGCTCAAAGTCACGCCCTAATATCGGTAAAAATCTCACCTACAATTCCATCTCAGCACTTTTGAGAAAAACAAAACGCATTCGTAACAATCAACAATTTTCACCAACGAAGGCGTGCCGGTAGTAACTATTTAGTAGGCTGGGTACCAAGGTCGTTGGCGTATGGATCCCCCTTAAACTTATTTAAAAAGTTTTTTTATAACTTAGACTAACAGTCGAAATCGATAACTCTATCTTAATTGGTCCAGTCAGTCACAGATATCGTTTTTTTTTTTTCATTTTTTCATGTCTATGTTAAGACTGCAGTGCGAATTAGATGAGCAGCAGTGACAGCACTAATTAGCATCAGTGTAAAATTAGACAGCCGCAGTCTAGATGTCAGAAGTGATATCCGCGACTGACTGGAGCATGTAATAGGTTTATTGGTTTTCACTATAAGACAGATTATTTTTTTATTTCTTTAGTACAATTAAGTAGGTTTAGTTGAGATGTGAGATAGATGTGAGTAAGTAGAATTATATCAAGTGTATCGGGGCTTTACGCTTCATTGATTGTAATGGAAGAAAATTTATTTCCACTATAGTATAATATGAGCCACAAAACAAATTAACTTTATTTGAACATAGAGAAAACTGCGGTTCCTACTAAAAAGTTCCTTTAAGTCTTTGCGGTAAGCTTTTCATTAAGTGAACATTTGAAAGTAAATAATATTCTTCGGTGCCGTTTTATATTATAGTAGCAGCGCTCTGTGGGTTCACTCGCGTAAATCTTGAAACCCGTAGGAAAATAGTGATAATTTTTTGTTTGTTTTAGTCCAAATTTGTATCCTAATACTAAGTTTTATTAAAATCATACTATAATAAATGACTTTTTAATTTTTTAAAGTGAGATGTTATCTAAAAATATTTTTTACGGAAAAATGCGTTTTCAAAAATTGCAACATAAGAGACATAAGAGGTTAATGATATTCTTAAATTCAACTGTGATGGTACTTGACTGAGTGGCGTAATTGGTAAGCGCAATTGAATACTGAAGGGATGCGAGTTCGAGTCTTGTCTCAATTGCAATTTTTAAAGACGCATTTTTCCTTAAAAAACATTATCAGTCGAGAAGTTTCGGACCCTAATAGTTACAAACAGAAAATCTTTTATTTTTATAATATTAATGTAAATTACCAAAATAGGTACCTAGTTTGTATAGTTATCTAATAAATCTAAAACCAACAATGTTTACGACATTTTCATGTAGGAACGCTCTAAGCAACCGGAATCCGTTCACAGGACATGCAATGTTTATGTATAACTTGCTACCTATAGATTGATATAGGTACAATCAACGTTCAAAAGTCTATAGGCACCGTAAAGTTTACAATCCTGTGCAGCACTATTTGAACATTATAGCAACGTAACCTGTAAGTCGAACCCACGTCGTCGGTTGGTGTAGCGGGTGGCGGCTTATACCACTCGACCAACTTAATACATAGCTAACATGTTGAAAATAATAATCTCACTGAGTACTTTTAATTCAAGTATTTATAACGTCTATTAGAAGAAGGTCGTAAGTCCAATACTTGTTGATAGTATTATGGTAGCAAACTGATAGTGTACTTATGACGCTACTGTACATAGGTCTTGTCCATTTGAAACCAGTGTCCTCTCAACCAAGGCCGAAGACTCTCACTGGTACCGTTGGACAATTAAATTCATAGTAATTTTTTTTTGTCTTGACGTTCAAAGGCTTTATCACCTACTAGCAGCGCTCCACTCGCGTGAGTCCTGATCCCGTGGGAATATCGGGATAAAAAGTAGCATAAAACATGAATTAAACAATGCATCCTCATATTAAGTTTCATCAAAATGGGTTCAGTTTTTCGGACCCTATTCAATTCAAATAAACAAACAATCAATCAATCAAATCTTTACTCTTTATTGTATAGTATAGATAGACAAATTTGAGTACTACTGTAAATTAATATATTAAACGTACTCTATCAGAAGTATGATTTATCAATAAAAATATTGTACGGTCGACTGCATAGACCCGTAGAGCTCCAAAACGGCTGTTATAAGAATATTTTCAACATGAGCAAGATCCTAAACATCTGCTTTAGCCGATGTTTAAAGTCTTCTTACTCATCAATTTATCAAACAAAAAATATTAGAATCAAAACATTCCAATTATAGTAATTTTAGAACTCTACCGGGGGCTGCAATTATGAACCTACACATTTTTAAAATTTTATAGCTAGAAATAAATTATTTTTAAATAAATTCTAGTTATTTAATTAATTATAATTGGCCTATAATTGGCTTTCTGTTTCTTGTTTCGTTTGTTATTATTTTTGTAACGCTGTTGGTTTTCGAAATAAATAAATAAATTTAACGAATAACTAGAATTTAAATATCGGTGCCTACATAAAAAAAATGTAAAGAAAGTCATGCGCAGTACCCCCCATCTTGGTACTAGTTATTTGGTTAATTTACCTACTACTTATAGACTACTTTATAAAAAACTAATGTAACTTCAACATTATTATGGTGAAAACAATATCCACCTAACTACCAAGAAAAACACCGGAAAGTCAACCAAGCATGAAGCGATCCAATTTTTGATGTAAGAAAATAAAAACGTACCTATAATTATTTTGTTGACGGTAGGCGCATTGACACGGCCCAGTTCCCACAGATATCTACGTAATGTCAAATGTTAAGTGCATACTAAAAGTGGAAACAATTTAAAACTATCTAATTAGAGATTTTTAAGGTGTTTCAAATACTTTTGTACCGCAATTAGTCTAGACAGAATTGGCTGTTACAATGTTTGAACATTTTTAATCTATTAACCCCTTGTATGTATGTATGTGGGCTTTTTTCCGCAACTAGACTCTTTTTAATTGGGTCCCTTTTGCGTGAGGATGGAGTAGGCTTGCCCAGCACCTACTACCCTCTCAGCTTAGTCGACCGTGTCCAGAAGAGAGAACTTGTCAATACTTCTGGAGCCGATGTTTTCCTTCACCGTAAGAGCGATGTCAATTAGCGCTTAAGAAAAATCCATTGGTGTACGGCCGGCTGAGATTCGAACCCACGACCTTAAGAATGAAAGTCGAGGTATCTACCACGAACGCAACACCGCTCTTATCTATTCATTTATCTATTAACCCCTAACATAAAATAACAAGTTCCTATGGTTTTAACACGAGGCCTTTAATTACTTTATTGTAAAGTAATCTCAAAAATGTTTGTGAGCTAATATTTCACATACACGCGTGTAATTCACTCTTTAATATTCTATTTAAAATATTCGTAGAAATTCGAACCTTTAGCCGATATCTTGAAATGGCATTCTCGATTAGATTGCTCTAAAAAGAATAGTAATTGAATTTGTTTATTGATGTCTGTAACTTTCTTTTATCTATAACTACCTATTAGGAAAACAATCGTTCGGACCTGGGGGTTAATTACACCTTAGACTCTCTCAAACGCTACGGCTTTCAACGCTATGTACCAAACTTCATACCGTAGTTTGAAATTTGAATTTAAACATCAGGCAGTTGAATAATATTTAAAGGAATAAACAAACAAAAAGTAGTTATTATTTTAAGTAATTGTTTTAAAATATATACCGTATATATTTATTTATATTAAAATATATTTAAAATTTAATTTATAAAAGATCGTAGTTACGCCGTGAATAAAATCTTCTTTTCTATGTTTATTTCCTTTTTAAATTTTAAATTTACTGTGCAGTCTGAACATAGGTGCGTACCGTCCGTTGACAGTCCGCATACCACGGTCGCTAGATGAAATAATCAGAGGCTGAATCATCTAATTATTGTCTCTGTCGCAATCAACAAACTTAATTTTCGCAGATTCTGTTCAGGGACAAATAGACTTCATTTCGCAATCTTTAGACCTAACAACGGATGATGAGGTTGATATTAAAATATGAATATTATAAAGCTGAAGAGTTTGTTTGTTTGAACGCGCTAATCTCGGAAACTACTAGTTCGAATTGAAAATTCTTTTTGTGTTGGATAGACCATTTTTCGAGGAAGGCTATAGGCTACTTTATATTTGATATTTCTACGAGATTGAGACTTACGCGGATGAAACCGCAAGGCGCAGCTAGTTAATTATATTCTGAAGTAGGACGAGTCATCGGTCACCAATATAACTGTAACGTTCCGTGTTTGGCAACACTTTTACTTTCCATCCGAAGATTCCGTTGTGAGGGGAAAAAAAATTGCCGTGTGCATTGCGCCGGACACCGAGCGACTGAAAGTAGCATATTGAAAGTGATCGCGTGCGCTGCATGGAACGCAACTTAGTAAAAGTAAACTTCCTAATCGCGTTGCTACCAGCACTATTGTATCTAGAGAACTCACGCGCTTGTTTTGATGAGATTCGGAACAGTGTGTCAGTCGTTTGAAGGTCATAACGATTCACGATTCACTCTCTATTGTTTGTAAGTTTAAGTTCGCACAATACTGAAGTCCATACAGAATTTTGTGACAAATTTATTTTCTAGAACTCCACTGTGCTTCGAAGGCATATTGAATCGCGTTGGTTGGTACAGGCTTCCTTACCTACTTAGTCTTTGATACCAGTGAGGTTTAATTAGAATTTGCATCAACTTGACCTAAAGTATCTAAAAATGGGTTATGAGCCACATCACTATACTTACGAATATCTATACGAAAATAAGAAGAATGTTTAATCTCGGGCTTTAATAAAAAATCCGTTATTAGTTTTGCCCGTCAATACCCTTTAATTCCGTGTAATAAGGCGCCTAGATAATAAATCAAGAAAAAAGCCCGGCCTGCCAGTTCACGGTTGGGGCTCCGGCGGAGTGTGGACTCACCATCTGTTTGACGTGAACTCCCCAACTAATCACATTTGAATGCAATCGGTCACTTATTACTTTATCAGCGTCAGTATTTGAGCACTATCACACCCGCCTGATAGTAGGAGACGAGGCAGCCTAAGATGTAGCACGCTTTGGTTAAGGTACCGGCGCTCTACATACAAACGTAGTCGATTGTTTTTTCCCTAGATAATGACACTAGCACAAATATTTTTGTGCCATAAAACCTATAACTGTCAAGACTATGCCCCTTTTTTTCTAATTATCATAGAAATTAAGATTTAAAAAACAAAAAAAAAAACCAAACATAGGGGCATGAAGTTTTATGCAACAAAAATATTTGTTCTAGTGTCATTATTCATGGGAAAACAGTCGACTACGTTTGAATGGAGAGAACCTCCGATACCCTTTCCTCTTAAGTCTCCAAGAAATCGGCCTATAGAAAATCTCAAGTCTGCTTGTACCCTTACCTCGATTCAGCGAAGCACCCGCTTTGCTCTAATTCCCGCCAAATCCCGGATAATACGGGCTTAAAATTACTCCGAGGCAACGATTTATAAAGCATACTGACAGGTTGAAGTAATAAAAGTGTAAAATAATAACCGTTGGAAGTAGATAACGTAGGTGACATTATAGGCAATTAATATAGAAAGATTAACCTATAACAAATGATAAGTACCTATTTAATATTTACAGTCATCGATTCTAGAAAATTTAATTACGAGTGGCTTAGTTGGTAACTTCTTACTATGCTTGGTACATAGCCTACTAAATAGTTACTACTGTCGCCTTCGTTGGTGAAAATTGTTGATTGTTGCAAATGTATTTTGTTTTTCTCAAAAGTGCTAAGATGGAATTGGAGGTGAAAATTTTACCAACATTTTGGTGTGACCTTGAGCCAAAAATTCCCTTTAGTTTTGAAGCTATCCTAAAATTAAGAATTAAAACTAGTCTAGCTTTGAAATAACAAGGAATTTTCGTCTAAAATTACCCCAAAATATCGGTAAATATTCACTTACAATTCCATCTCAGCACTTTTGAGAAAAACAAAAAACCTTCGGTACAATCAACAATGTTAGTTATAAGCAGCATAAATACCCTTAAAAGATGCTATTTGATTTTCTCTAGATATAAAATTATCGTGTCGCGGTGTCTGTTGCTAAACGGCTGAACTGATTTGTATGAATTTTTTGGGTATATTCGTTAGGTCTGAGAATCGAACAACAATTTATTTTTATTTTTAGGTATATAATAAAAATTAACCCATTGAATCATAATCGGGGTTGTACAGTCTCGAAGTGTGAGACAGCCTCTTTAATTTAATTTTTTATTGAAACTATATGTGATTTTTTAATTGAAGTTCATATTAAAATTCGTTTGTTCTTAGAAAATTTTATCAAAATAGGCTTATTCATGGTCTCATTAATAGAACAAAGTCTTGGAAATCCTATATACCTAAAATTTCGGAACATTTGGTTCTTTCTCATGAGTAGCAACATTTTTTTCATCTTTGTGCAATTTCTAGGCAGGATAATTTAGATATTCATCAAAAAGTCCTGTTTCATAGTAAAATTTCACTTTCTCTCTAATGTTGTTCTCACTCGTTTTATTACTTCACCTTTGACCATTAGGATACGAGAAAATAGTGAAATATAAACTTGATAGACACTAAATGAGATTATACATTGTAGGTAACTATTTAGATGAAAGTGTGCAATATAGAAACTAAAGATATTCGTCCAATATACCGGAGCCTAATAACCGGACTAAATTAAAAAAAATAATTTTTCATTACATAAAAGTAATTAATTATGTATAGTATCTGTAATCTGATTACCGAAGTACAAGCGTTTGCTTGTATTTAAAAAATATAAATTTACTAGTAGCGCTCCGCGGTTTCACCCGCGTAACTCCCGATCCCGTGGGAATTTGCGACTATAAATTGAAATTTAAGCTATCCTATCTTTCAAGTTGGGTCGAATTGCACACGGTGTGCAAATCAAATTAAAAATCGGTTCGGTAGTTTAGGAGTCCATCGCGGACAAACACGTGACACGAAATTTTTATATATATATAAAGATTAAACTCTACAAAAGAGAAGCGTTCAAAGTTATAATCCCGGTCATTAATATTATTCACAACCGTTCTTTATCTACCACTTGGTAATTAATCTACCAAGATTAGGTTCACGAAGTTTTGTAACAACCTACCTACATGTAAACAGAGGAGGCATAAATCACTGTCAGATTTTCATTGAGACAGGTCCAGGGATTGCGAACGTATGTGGACGTTCACCTTTGACCTACATTACATCCTAAAGTAGACTTTACCAAAAACAATCCAGCCAATTTTCAACACTAAATTAGATAATAAAAGGAAATATTTTTTTTGTTTAATTTTTATGTTTGTAACGAATAGGCTCCGAAACTACTGGATAGATTTTGATGAAACTTAGTATAA
This sequence comes from Idaea straminata, assembly GCA_951213275.1. Lineage (NCBI taxonomy): Eukaryota > Metazoa > Arthropoda > Insecta > Lepidoptera > Geometridae > Idaea > Idaea straminata. Next base: position 6,409,968 of record OX577862.1, read on the forward strand.
GGATACATTGATTCATTGGAAATAACATCCAGATATTTCCACGGGATCGTGCGTTTTGCCGGTAAACCGCTGGTACCTATTCTTTGAATAAAACTAAACGACAGTTGTTTTCTCGATTTGTAAATGGTTGTTTTAGAGAATTCACTATTAGTTTGATATTAAAAATTATTTCCTAGGACTAATAAGTAGACGAATGTCATCTATTATTATTATTAGCAAATGCGGTAGGACACTGACACCTCAAGTCACAGGTTATTTTTTTTGCCTAGTTTGAGGGTCAGGGTTTTATTATCTATATTGTAAATGATGTTTTTTGCGTAATAAATTATTTATTTATTTATCTGATCAGTCAGTATGTAACTACCAAATAGCAAAGCTATTGAAATTTCTTCTTACAAAACAAAAATCGCGGTTAGTAATATGGTAAAATTATTATGAACTGTCTACATAGTTTACCTTGCACTAACAAGTGCAAATAGTGTTAGTTTAAATTGCACTGGTAATATTTGTATAAGCAACTTTAAGTAAAGAACAACATAAAATAATAGTAGGTAATTGACGACCTAGTTATCACAATGGTCACCATGCCGGACTGCCAAACACAGGGTTGCGGGTTCGATTCCCGCCTCAGACAAGTATTTATCTTTAAATATTTGTCTGTGGTCTGGTTTTTTCTATGTATTATAAGTATATATTTACAAAAGAATAGTATATAAGTAGTATATCCGTTGTCTAGCACCCATAACACAAGTCTAGTTCCTTAGCTTGTTTATAGCTTGGTTATATGGCGATGTGTGAAATGTCCTGCAATTTTTGGTATTTAGTTTAATTTGGCATATATTTTGCATATAAGATATAAATAGGTAAACGAAATGTTAGATGTTTTCACAATCTAAGTATGTAGGTAGACCATACAGACGAACTTCAAAGACTGGCTGAATACAGAATGCAATGAATCCTTTAAATATTAATATGTCCCTTCGTCCCGGAACAATTAATTACTTAACAAGGTCTTCTACTTGGTGCTCTAGTTATTTCTTAAACTACAAATTATAGTAGCTTATTTAAGAACTAGCTACATCTTGGTTTTACTCCCGTTAGCTAGTGATAATTTAAGGTCTACTTTTGTATTTTGATATTAATTATACCACGACTTTCCAGATTTTAATTGGTTTAATTGGTAAAAGAATTAGATCATGTAGCAAAGATATTCGGCAATCCTAGACGTGTAATTACAGACGCAGGTACCGCGTTTACATCTAAAGAATTTAACATTTATTGTAAAAATAAAAATATCCGATTACATGTAGCAGCGACAGGCATGCCTCGTTCAAACGGTCAAGCCGAAAGATTCAATAAGACAATTCTTGATTGTATGAAAACTTTAGGTGCAAATACTACTGACGATAGTTGGGACCAATACGTTAAAATATTGCAACAGGGTCTTAATAGTACCATACATAAGACTACGAAAGCTGTCCCTAGTGAAGTTTTCTTTGGGTATCGCTTGCGTACAGACAGTGATATGTTAGCGCCAGATCCTGATAACGCGGATTTAATTGATGTATCTGACCTGCGTAAGAGCGTAGATTTTAATATTATAGCCAATGCTCAAACACAAAAAGAACAATTTGATAAGTCTCGAATAAAAGCGAGAATATATAAAGAGGGCGATCTGGTATTAATAAAAATTCAGAGCAAAAATAATGACGGCCAAAGTAAGAAGTTGATGCCAACTTATAAGGGCCCATTTCAAATTGAAAAAGTCATTGGTAATGATCGATATGAAGTCAAAGACCTAAGGGGCTCTGAAAGAAGTAGTAAGGCTTATTCTGAAAGAAGTAGTAAGGCAGCTTTTTGTTGCACGAATAAACAGACGCTAGGAATTCTTATTTTACTGCTTATTCTAAGACCCTAGATTCTTGTTTGCTTTCAATCTGTTTGGTTACCATACCAGACTGCTAAACACAGGGTTGCGGGTTCGATTCCCGACTCAGGCAAGTATTTATGCTTACATATTTTTCTGTGGTCTGGTTGTGTCTATGTAATATAAGTATTATATTTATCCGTTGTCTAGCACCCATAACACAAGTCTAGTTACTTAAGTTAAGTTAGTAGCTTGGGGCCCAAGCTAAGTATTTATTTATTCTTCAATATTTATTTATTTATTTTAGACTTTATGTCTATTCTTCCTTTATTATTATTTGGGGCAAAGGTTGGGACAACGTGATTCCTCGGTTCAATCTACTTCAAATTTTGTAAAAACATCCAATAACAGAATTGATGGAAGACATGCTTCGTATTTTATTGAAATTCATCCCGTAACGGGGTTGAAAAGGGGTAGAAAGTTATTTAGGGGGTGATTTGCTTCGAAGTTGATATCAGTTCTAGATGAATCTACTTTAATACCTACCTCTTTATCAACTTCTTAACCAACATCTACCTCTGTTGCGTAAACATATTAATTTAAAGCAGATACCGTAGATATTACTTATTTAAATTAAATTTTCATATTTTATATGTCGCTTACGTTAAGTATCTGAGTCGGGTCAGCCCTTCCTTAGCGGAAGTACCTGATAGGCATAAATTATTTGTCATAAACCGGTAATCGAGTTTGGTATAGTAGACTTTAGGTACTTGACTTTGTGCTAATTACTAATCAAAGGTAAATGTCGCAGAAATACTAAATTGACTAGTTTCCTTTCGTATTTCAAAATGGAGACTTTGAGTACTTAGATCTTATTATAATACTTTGTTGTGAAATGGTTTTAAGATGTTTGAATAACCATTGAAAACTACAATTGGACTAATGCAAACGGGACTAAAACAAATTAGCATACTTATTTATACCTATCCCAATTGCCTTATCACTGGGATCAATGAAAGCTACCATAATAAGGCATTTTGGTACCTGGGACATGTACCTATTAGATATTTTATTTTATTTGCCGGACATTCCACACATCGCCATCTAGCCCCAAGTTATGTATATACTTGTGTTATGGGTGCTAGACAACGGATATACTACTTATATACTTTTATTTTGTAAATATTACATACTTATAATACATAGAAACAATCAGACCACAAACAAATATCTAAGCATAAATATTTGTCTGAGGCGGGAGTCGAACCCGCAACCCTGTATTAGGCAGTCCGGCATGGTGACCTTTGTGCCAACTGGGTCGTCAAGATGGAGTAGGCTTTCCCAGCACCTTACCACCCTCTCAACTTTGTCGACCATGTCCAGAGGCTTACCTCTGGACATGGTCGACAAAGTTGAGACAAACTCGTTAAGATGTTTGGAGCCAACTAAGCCGTGATGACTTGCATAGGATATGAGTATTCAAGGATTTGATGAGTACCAAATCAATAGTAGGTACGTAGGTACTTTTTCCTATTTTAAATTTGTGTCTGAATGGCTTTAATCATTGGGCGTTCCGTTACAATACCAGGATTGATTGCTATTGACTCACAATAGATTTGACTTGATTAATCCATCAATAAATTAAACGTAGCTATTTGCTTCGAACACAATTTGTTACTTTTCCTCTATTTATTGGGGCTCCGTTTCTTAAGCAAATCGCGTTCCCTTTCGAATCTAAATTTGGCCTAATTAATTGGTTAAGTTAAGGTAGAGACCTATTCTACCAGAATTGATTAAATTAGGCACACGGTAGCCGGCGTTAATAAGAACAATCTCGAATCTTAGCCTAGCCTTATCTCATTTTACTTTACTTATTAGAGAAGAGTACTTCTAGTTATTTTTTGCCTTAATGGATGTTTTTTTTTTCAGGGTCGTCTGGCGTTGATATTCCAATCTTTTATATAGTTTAGGTTGTTGTGTTTTATATCTGTTTTTAACCATAATATTTTAATGAAGCCCAACAAAAAAAGCTCTGGCTCTCTTGAAGGCATATTTGGCACCTCCAAGCCCTAGAGTCTACTTACACTGTGTTAGTTTTATTTATTTTTAACAAAAAATTGATTCTAAATCCAGGGTGTACACAAAAAAAGCGTTTTCTGAAACAAGAAATAATTCTCTCCTTAAAGACGCCATAAAATAATTTATTGTTTTTAATAAAGGTTCTTGACAATAATAAGTAGTAGTCTTAATTTGAGAATATTGCTTTTAAATTAACAATACTGTTTATCTATTTTGTTGACGACCCAGTTGGCATAATGGTCACCATGCCGGACTGCCATACACAGGGTTGTGGGTGCGCCTCCCGCCTCAGACAAGTATTTATGCTTACTTATTTGTCTGTGGTCTGGTTGTTTCTATGTATTATAAGAATATATTTAGAAAGGAAAAGTATATAAGTAGTATATCCGTTGTCTAGCACCCATAACACAAGTCTAGTTACTTAGCTTGGGGCTAGATGGCGATGTGTGGAATGTCCTGCAATATTTATATTTATATCATTTTAAGATGTTATACCAAAATTAAGAAATAATTTTCCAGCGATCTTCTTCTTCTTCTTCTAATGCCTCTAATAATTAAAAATATCTAGAAATAATTCTCTAGCGATTATTTCTAGATTCAAAAAATCATTTTTCTATGTGGACAGTGCAAGTTTGGCTAAGTATCACTATCCAAATAGCAAAAGTTAACCACTCTAATTCAATTATTTCCTAAGTAGACATTATTATTTTAGCATCAAAGGTCCAGCCACTGGTATAATTTATGAAATGTATTGTTTCCATTAAGTCCTAAGGTAATGAAATAAACATTACCCCTTATTTCGTGGTTAGAGGTCGGTAGTTTATTTTGTTAGTAACCCAGTTCATCGCCGGAGATAAATCAGGCGGTAAATACTGTTCCTACCATATAAGAAATAGTTTTGAAAAGTTATAGGAAATTTTGACGGGGCGCGGCGGGTCTATGCCTGCAACGCAGAAGGTTGCAGGTTCAATTCCCGACTTAAACAAGTATTTATGTACAGATATTTGTTTCTGGTCTGGGTATGTAAAATAACTATATACCTACTAGCTGCGCTCCGCGTTTTAACCCGCGTAAGTCCCGATCCTGTGAGAATATCGGGATAAAAAGTAGCCTATGTGTTAATCTAGGTCTCCAGCTATCTAGATATCGAGTTTCATCGCAATCGGCACAGTAGTTTTTACGTGAAGGAGTAACAAACACACACACACACACGCACACACAAACTTTCACATTTATAATATTAGTAGGATTTACAAAAGGAAAACACATGGTTATTGGTAATTAAACTAACAAGTCGTTGAGGGTTACTTCTGTGCACCTTATAAAACAACTTTTGTTCTAAGACTATTGGAAATTCGAAAAAAAAATTAACAATGACATGTCAATGAATGAATGTCATGTCAACAATGACGTCACACAGCATAATAATCTGGGTTTCTGTTATGGTGACGAGTGACGGATAAAAGACATAGATAAAGGAAAAATAATAAAGGAAAAAATATATAAATGACAAAAAATATATAAAGAAAAAAAAAGGAAACATTATGAAAAAAAAATTCTACTTGTCATCGATTTCTCACAGACAACCAATTTTTTATTTTCTTATCAAAATCTCATTTCTTCTTTAAATCTTACAATATTTAAGTAAAGAACTGCTCTATTTCAATAGAGCAGTTAATTCTTAAGAATTAACAAAAACACAAACGTAATTCCTAAAAGTAAAAGTGGTAATTAGCAAGTCAATTAAAGCATTTATAATGAGAATAACCCTATTATTAATGTTTATAACTGGTTAATTATTGTTTAATTACTAGTTTTCGTTCGTATGTGTGTCACAGTTATACAACTTTAGCAAAACAATGATGTGAATGAATTTAGCCTCTAATAACGCGTATAGTTCAATCCCACAGATATTAACACTTTTCAAGGGTACGAGAACGAACCATTTACTTTGAATAAGCTTCATTCATGGTTAATGGTAACAACTTTAGCGTCAGTTGCCTTTATTGTTGCAAAAAATCTCAAAAGTTCATGTTTAACGGATAACCCTAATTTACCTTTCTAAACAAAAAAAACTTAAGCCAAAAATAAACATCTCCAAAAACAAGAACAAGACAAGAAAATTTTCTCGAAGGTCTATAACACTCGAGGAAAATTTCTTGTTTTTAGTTTTTTATTTGAAAATATTAAGCAATATTTTTAATTTAGAAAGAACGTTCTTATATCTTCTATACATATAAAATCCTTTGTCCTGAATGACTGACTGACGGATCAACGCACAGCCTAAACCGCTGATCGTAGAGACCTGAAACTTGGAGGGTGTTCTTTATATTACGTAGGCATCCGATAAGAAAGGATTTCCCGGGGGCAAAGTCTGTATGGACCCATTTTCGACTTTAACGCGGGTGAAGTCGCGGGCAAAAGCTAGTCAATAAAATATAATTATAATTTGTCTGTTATACGTCCTATATCACGGGGCTATAGAGTCCCGGATCTTTGGAGGCGTGTGTGGAGCTGAAGCCAACACGTAGAGAATGGGGTGGATTATAATTAAAGTAATTACCTATTATTTTCACTTACAATCAAGAAATTATTCTCTAGCGTCAAGAAATTATTCTCTAACGTCTATTGGGAGAGGATTATTTCTTGCTTTAATAAATTTCTTGATTTTAAAAGATTTCTTGCCTTTTTTCTATGTAGATATTAAGACTCCTTTTGTATAATATTAGAAGGACTAGTTGTTCTTTAATATGATTAATTAGATTCGCCATTATAATTAGTTAAGACACTAACCATTAATCAAACCCGGATTTTAGGAATCAATAAATTACCCACCCAATCAATCACATGACTCATTAGCAATTTAAAAGATTTAAAGATTAGAAATATGACTAAGTAGCTTTATCCCAAATTCAAATTAGAAATAATACACAAAACCGATTTTTTTCTCGTTCAAAAAATTAACTAATTAAATTGCCTTTTATTCAGATCAGCTTAGCTATTAAAACAATATAACCAAAAATGTAACTATCTATTCTAATATCTGTAGTTTACTTAATTTTGCAGATCTGTTTGCCAGTCGGCAAAGGCCTCCTCCAACCTCTTCCACTCATGTTTTTCCTGAGCCACCCTATTCCATGTCAGGCGTGCTACTTTCCTGATATTTTCAACTGTTCATAAAAAATATAGTCTAAATATCTGTTCATTCTTTATTACCGAAACCATTCCCAGGCTTGCATATTTAATAAAAAGCAGAAACAATAAGTTGAAGACAAGGTCAGAACAATCACGATCGACATTTCGTTCTACTTTAGGATAAAGATAAACTAAAGATAAAAATCTACGATTATCGGTAACAATAATCGATATAGTATTGTTAATAATAAGTCGTGCGGTGGATTTAAAGCAATTTGTATGATTTAAGTGAATGGAACGGAACTGTTAGATTAGAATATGCTATAAAAAGTAGGTTCCATTAGATCGTGATATAAAGTAGATAATAATCACTCTATTTTAATTTTCTTAACTGCATACTTTTGATTTTTGTTATTGTTCTCTCACATTTGACCTTTGTACGAAGTTATTCGATTAATGTAGGTACTTACTTTGTGTTTGGGGCGGTTGGTCAAAGGTGTGTTTAATCAAAGTGCACGTTTGGCGAAAGGAGTAGGTATTTCGTCAAAATATACATTTCGTCAAAACCTCGTACTGTCAAAAGTATTTAGTCAAAATATTCGTTTAGCCAAAGGTGTGTTTCGTCAACCGGATTATTACCGTTTAAACAAGCATTTATTTAACTTGTTTATGAGTTCAAATCCCGAATATGTAGCAAAGTCGATTAAATAGGGTAGGTTTAGTAAAAAATTAAGTTCACTTTCAGATACTTTCGACCTTTTGAAATATTCAAAAAGGTTTTAAATGAAAATGCCGACTGTAAAATTCGGATTTCAAAAAGCGGACTTCGGATTATTTTGTCTGATAAAACCCTTCCAATAAAGTTGGTTTCGTTTATTTTGGGAGCTTAGGTTTCAACACTCCATCGGATTAAGGTAATCGCAGACTGCGGACGTAACTGTTAGTCGATAGTAACGAAGTCACATCAGAAGAGTCAACTATAGTCTAGCTGTTTCATTCCGATTTCGAGTTTGTGATCTGCATTTGCTCTTATTCCAACAATTCGGCGAGTGTTTTAGGAATTTAAAAGGAAAATTGTTCAACCAAATTTTTTACTGAAATTTACGTGGGTAGGTACCTACCTAAGTATAGTCAATTAGGTTTTGGTAAATATATTTTTTTTTGAAATTATATATCTTAAAGTGAAAGTGTACCGGCGCTCTCTCCATACAAACGTAGTCGACTGTTTCCTCCCTGGATAGTGACACCAGCACAAATATTTTGGTGCCGTAAAACCTATAACTGCCATGACTATGCCCCTATGTTTTGGTTTTTTCATTTTCTAATTATTATAGAAATTAAGAATTAAAAAAAACCAAAACATAGGGGCATGGTCATGGCAGTTTTAAGTTTTATGCAAAAAAAATATTTACTCTAGTGTCATTATCCAGGGAGAAAACAGTCGACTACGTTTGTGTGGAGAGAGCCTCCGGTACTCTTTCCTCTTAATTTTTATGGTAAAAGCTTTAACTATAAATTTGATAAACATATTCGGCCTAAGTATCGCCATGCGGACTTGTCCGTATCCCGATACGTATCCCGGTGCAGCCACAAAAGGAAAACGGGCTGGTAAAGTTTTTGTTTCATTGCCGTTTTCCTGCCTTTACTCGCGTCCCTCGAAGGCCCCCGTCTATTTCGGGATCTTTGAGTCAGAAGCGTGTAGGTATCTTCTAGGAAAGCCTGCTACATCTTAGACCGTATCGTCACTTACCATCGTGCTAGATAGTTATGTTAAACGCTGGCTGACCTATTAAAATTCGAATCCTGCTAATATTATAAATGTGAATTTGTGTGTGTGTGTGTGTATGTTTGTTACTCCTTCACGCAAAACTACTCGACCGATTGTGATGAAACTCGGTATCTAGATAGCTGGAGACCTGTATTAACACATAGGCTTTTTTATGAATCTTTTTTATTCCAATATTCCCACGGGATCGGGACTTACACGGGTGAAACCGCGGGGTGCAGCTAATCCTTATATAAAAATAACTTTACCTATGACCTGTGACTAGCATATACCTATATAGTTTGTCTTCTCTCGATATTACCTAAGCCCTAAGTGCTTACAACTTTGTTAGGTACTTATATTCTAGAAAAGCTAGTTTCTACGTAACCAGTAATTAAGTTGTTATGTCATTATTCTAACGTCCAAACATCGTGATTATGCTGTCAGTCTATAAGTACTCAGAGCTAACTTCTTACTTAAATTATACTTACCGTACCTGAGGCTAATAAAGCCTACCATCTTCATATTAGTGACAAAATAACAAGAAAATAAACAATTGAATTGTTTTTCATATTGACAATAAATATACCTGTTATCAATTAGTTTGCCCTATTTTTTTATGAAATAATTCGTTTTTACTAAGGTCTTATATTATGTATATTAATATTAAGGCCTTATATTATGTACCTACCAATGTCTTTGTTCATAACTTAAGTAAAATAAGCCGTGAGTAACAAAAAAGTCCATATTGATACTAAGCCCTACTTCTCTTTTCAGAGTTACTTTTTAAGCGGGTGAATTCGCATGAGCTAGATGTCTATAAATTAGGATGAGATCATTTCCAATAAATTCATTAAAACTTTTTCGTATTTCGATAATATTTAACAATGTTACTTCAATTATGAGACTTTCTTTTTTATGTAAAATAGATGCCTACATTTTACCAAACGTTAATTGAATATTCTGTACTCTAAAAACATACATCGTTAGAGCTTAAAAACATACTAATTTCGTTCTTTAATTAACCTTTTGAACACCAGCGACACCTTTAGGCTTCATTCAGCTTGGCTCAGCCTTTAACTGTTTTAAGCCGTCAAAATTTTACTACCTTTACCCTATGTTTTTTTTTATAAAGAAACTCCTAATTTAATTAAACTAGTAGTGTGGCAAAAATGTGTTTTCGTGAGCCCCTCCGTGCTTCGGAAGGCACGTTATGCCGTTGGTCCCGGGTGCTACTTCTAGTAGCAGTCGTTAGATCAAGTTATCTGAAAACTCTAACAATAGGTGAGTCACACCACTATACAAGAAGAAAAAGAAGAATTTAAACTTCCAATACCAACTTTTACTTGGGTTGACGTCTGTGGTAAGTTTCATTAAAAAATACTAGCGTTCAAAAGGTCAAATTCAGATAAAAATAAAAGAAAAAAAAAACATCGTTCATGCATTCATTCTTCATTTTTAAAAGCGTCGAGTTTGTCAGTTATTAAAACACTTGTTTTGCTAATTGGCTTGCGCGGGGGTCGTGTGCCTTGTTAGAGCTTTACGACAATCGTAAACAAGTTATAAATCAAATACACATACTATATAGTGTGTTCCGATCAAGCGTTTCTAGTAATTATTTCACGGGTCTTAATCGCGTATTTTTATTTCTCTTACCTCGACGTTTCGACTATGTTACAATAGTCATGGTCGCGAGGAGACATCAGAAGCTTTTTTAATACGAAAGGGATTTGACGACCCAGTTGGCACAATGGTCACCTTGCCGGACTGCCAAACACAGGGTTGCGGGTTCGATTCCCGCCTCAGACAAGTATTTATGCTTAGATATTTGTCTGTGGTCTGGTTGTTTCTATGTATTATAAGTATATGTATATTTAGAAAAGAAAAGTATATAAGTAGTATATCCGTTGCCTAGCACCCATAACACAAGTCTAGTTACTTAACTTAGGGCTAGATGACGCTGTGTGGATTGTCCTGCAATATTTATTTATTATTTGTTTTAGATTTCTATACAAACAATTTTGCTCTACGACTTTTGGAAACTCAAGCTTTTGTTCAAAAATGTTGAGGCTTTGTATACTGGAAAATTTGTCTGTTTCTGCCATTAAGACTATTATTAATGTTTAAAATAATATGTAGTCGAAACTCAATAATCAAAAAATCCTAAAGATCAATGTTTTCTAACTCTAAGAAACAGCAGCAAAATTTTAACAAACTCAAAATTTTCTAAAAACAAAATCGTTTTTTTTTATTAAAGAACAAAAATAGTGCGCCAAGACGTCTAGAATCCTACTAATATTATAAATGTAAAGGTTTGTATGTGTGTGTGTGTATGTATGTTTGTTACTCCTTCACGCTAAAACTACAGAACCGAATGCGATGAAATTCGGTATGTAGATAGCTTGAGGCCTAGATTATCATATGGGCTACCTTTTATCCCGATATTCCGTGTGAAACCTTGGAGCGCAGCTAGTAATTTATATAATGTACTTTGTGAGAACAACCCCCTTTCGTATTAGAAACCTTTAGTTCAAACACACTGTGTAGTAGAAAACAAATAACTCTAAACTCTACATAGTTGTAATTAGTGATTGGTTATGGTTCCATTCATTTGATAAACCGCTCATTTCTTGAACACTTTGACCCTAGAGACCCGCTAGAGAATTTCGCTAGTAAAGTACGACTACATTAACCTTTGGGAACTGAAAGCAATCTAAATTGGAGCCAACTTTCCTAAAGTTCGCAACTTGGCGTCCGGGTCCTTTAAAGACGTGTATGGGTTATGCATGCCGAGTTTCATGGAGAAGACGGTAATCGATCTGTCATACTTTAAGAGGAAAGGGTACCGGGCGCTCCATACAAACGTAGTCGACTATTTCCTCCCTGGATAATGACACTAGCACAAATATTTTTGTGCCATAAAACATAAAGAGGACCGGGCGCTCTCTCCATACAAACGTAGTCGACTATTTCCTCCCTAGATAATGACACTAGCACCAATATTCTTTTGCCATAAAACCTATAACTATCGGTTTTATGGCAAAAAAGGGTGACAAGGGTAAAAAGGCTGGTGGGTAGTCTTAAACATTGAAGTTAGAGATGTTCTTGTCAAAGGTAACATACTCCTGAACACATCACTGACTGAAGCTTACTCCATGGCTATTGTTGAAACGGGGTCTTGTGGCTTAAAAGTTGTATCCACCAAAGTTGGTGGAATACCAAAAGTGTGACTATGCCCCTATGTTTTGTTTTTTTTTTCATTTTCTATTATAGAACTTACGATTTAAAAAGCAAAAAAAATTAAAACAAAACATAGGGTCATGTTAGTTTTATGCAACAAAGATATTTGCTCTAGTGTCATTATCCAGGGAGAAAATAGTCGACTACGTTTGTATGGAGAGAGCCCCCGGTACCCTTTCATCTTAAGTAGGTATTTCAATTCTTCCCTACTCATGTGGTTCAACTTCAACTTCACATAACAAATATCATTGAGTGGTATTGGCTTAGTGGTAGATACCTCGACTTTTATTCTGAATGTCGTTGGTTCGAATCACCACGGCCGTGCACTAATTGGTTAAGAAAAATGTATGTGCGCTAATTGACATTGCTCTTATGGTGAAGAATAACATCTTGATGAATTTTCCCATATACAAAAATATATATCTATACACTATTAACAAAATGATCCGCCATTTATTGAATTCATTTGTGATAATGATAAATGAAGAAAGATAAATTTTGTGCTAACTTCACATAAACCATTACTACTAAATAGTCCGAACAAAGCTTAAACATTTGGTTTGGATAGGTGAGCCCGTTCTTGAGTTATAAAAAACTTGAGAAGTGTCAAGGGACACCCGGATAGAACGAAATTTTTTTCGATTAATTAGTGAAGGAATTCTAATAAAATCAAAAAATGTCGTTACAACTTTTGGTCTTAATTTTTTCCGTCTAGCCACCTTTCGCACCGCGCCATAAGGAACTTTGTTCTAAAATTACAACGAAAAGTGGCATTGATTTTTATAGATATAACGAATCCTGAAAACAATGTAGATCGTATCCCAATATAGATCGCTAGTTAACTCAAAGTTTTAATGAAAACAAATATCTGGATATTTTGTCGGAAATTAGACGAAATTGCCTTTAGCGACGGTTTAATAATTTATCTTGTTTATTGTTTATTTAGCTACAATCTTCGTTTTATTGTAGGTATTTATTGATTTAAATTTTGATTTGATGACTTTGTTTATTACCTACTATATTCATTAAAGCAAAGCGAATGATCATTCATTCTTACAAAAGTATAAGTTATTATAGAACACATCATAGTTACACTAAACTACAAAATAAAAATAAAATAAATAAATAATGCAAGGCATTTCACACATCGCCATCTAGCCCCAAGCTAAGTAATTGGCTTGTGTTATGGGTGCTAGACAACAGATATACCACTTATACTCTTTTGTAAATATATACTTATAATACATAGAAACAACCAGACCACAGACAAATATCTAAGCATAAATACATGTCTGAGGCGGAATCGAACCCGCAACCCTGTGTTTGGCAGTTCGGCATAGTGACCATTGTGCCAACTGCGTCGTCAAACCAGCTTGATCATTCCTCATTAACCTTTTAAAGATCAATATTCTGAAAAGATCCTATTTTACTGCTCGCCTGCGTCCTAAAAGGAACCCCCATGAGAAGTTTAAGAGAAAAGGGCACCGACATTCTCTCCATACAAACATAGTCGACTGTTTCCTCCTAGATAACGAGACTAGAGCATATTTTTTTGTTGCATAAAACTTATAACTTCGATGACCATTGACCATGCCCCTATGTTTTGTTTTTTTTTTAGTTTTTTAAATCTTAATTTCTATGATAATTAGAAAATGAAAAAAACCAAGACATAGGGGCATAGTCATTGCAGTTATAGGTTTTATGCAACAAAAATAGTTGTGCTAGTGTCATTATTCAGACTCGGAGCTCTCAGAGTCTCTTTGAAGAGCATTTTCATTCTTTATAAAAACAGAGTTATTTTTAGTTCAATGCTATTGAATAACATTAGGTAATCGTTCAGAAGTAAGTCATAATATGTAAACTTTGTAAAAGAAAATAATTTAAGCAAACTATGGCGAGAGACAGGAAAAACGCATTTGATCATTTATTCAAATTAAATCAACTACGAAATACCAATGACATAATATTAACTTAATATTATTCCGCACATCTGGTTCTCTGAGCCAGTTTTATGGTGCAATAGTGTCATAATTTCCATAGATAACGGAACTTTAAGAAGATAGGCTTATCTTTAGCCTGTAGATCTTTTTCACGTTTCCTTTTGAAATGTATTCACACGAATAACGAACACCTGATAATTGTACAGTTCATCATTTTAAAAAGAAATCTAATTTTGCTACAGAATAGGAAGCGCGACCAATGAATCTTATTTAGTCTCATTATATGAGAGGGATTAAAGGACTTGGCTGCTTATTTTCTCAGGTACTTAAGGGAAACTAAAGTGTTTTCTATAAACACGCGGGTTATATCAGGTCTCTAAAGAGAAATAAACCAAATAAACAATTTCATTTTTTTGGAAGGAAGTTCCGTATCGCGCGTTGCGAAAGGGGGCTAGACGGAAAAAATTAAGACCAAAATTTGTAACGACACTTTTTGCTATAGTTGTAAGCCGTGCGGCGTGCGCGTGTTTCTCTCTCTCTCTCTTTTCTCTCTCTCATAGAAAGCAATTACTAAAATTGAGCCTACTGATTAAGTTTATATTACACTAGCTGCGCCCCGCGGTTTCACCCGCGTAAGTCCCGATCCCGTGGGAATATCGGGATAAAAAGTACCCTATATGTTAATCCAGGCCTCTAGCTATCTACATACCGAATTTCATTGCAATTGGTTCAGTAGTTTTAGCGTGAAGGAGTAACAAACACACACACACACACAAACTTTCACATTTATAATATTAGTAGGATTATATTTGTAAATAATAAAAAAATAATATTTTAACTTAAAAAAAACCTTCGCTAATTGATTGAAAGGAACTTCGTTCTATCCGGGTGTCCCTTGACACCTCTCAAGTTTTATAAAAATGTATTTAAGATCTATGTTAACTTCCTGATAATGTAGCTTTTTATTGTTTTTTTCAGAATCGGGCAATGCATCGAGTTGTATTCGATTCTCAAAAAGATATTTCACAATATAAAGATCACTGCCGGTTACCGGTTCAAAGTCACGATTGATTCCATTAACACGTTTTTGTAGCGCATTTCTATGCAAATTATATAACTCTCTTCGTTGTGAGTGTATGGGTGAGAACTGAGATGCAAAAAGTTCGTTCTAGTTAAAACTTTGTAATATTTACGACTGCTCTAGAACCTAGAAGTCGTAACCCGGCGGTATTTAGCATTTTTTTTTATCTTTGAGTCTGTGACGGTTGAAAACAATCTTTAAAAGTTTTTTTTTATAATAAATAGGTCAGCGTTTGACCACTATCACATACGATGGTAAGTACGATGCGGTCTAAATGTAGAAGATACATAGATGCTCGTGACTCAAAGACCCTTAAACATAAGGGGGCCTTCGAGGGACGCGAGTGAAGGTAGGAAGACGGCAGTGGAATAAAAACTTTTCCGACCCGTCCTCCTTTTGTGGCTGCACCGATCAATGTATCGGAGCACGGACAAGTCCGCTTGGCGATACGACTTAGAACGACGAATATAAATAGGTTACGATTGCCGGTACTGACGGTATTGCTCCTTAACGACCCAGTTGGCACGATGGTCACCATGCCAGACTACCAGACACAGGTGCTTAGATATTTGTCCGTAGTCTGGTTCTTTCTATGTATTATAAGTATATATTTACAAAAGTAAAGTATATACCTAAGTAGTATATCCGTTGTCTAGCACCCATAACACAAGTCAAGTTACTTAGCTTGGGGCTAGATGGCGATGTGTAGGATGTCCTGTAATATTAATTTTTTTATTATTTACTACTTATACAATATTAGCCCCCCTGTTCCACCCCTTAGGGGGTGAAAAAGGGGGGCAAAGTTTGTATGGGGCAACGTGATTTCTGGGTCCAATCTACTAATTTATTATTTAGTAAACCCATTATACTAACAGGAGTTATTTATATCCCCGTTTAACATAGAAAATACCTAGAATTCTTAGTATTTGAAATCTAAATGAAGGTTTCGTTTGAAACCGAGAACAATACCGGTAAGTTAGTCGCAGCGTAAATAAAACAATCACAAGATATCGATCGAAAACACGGTTCCCATGTCGGTCCTTCACATGCTGTACAATTATGAACGAAACTGTCAAAACTAAACTCTTATCTCAATGTAATAAGATTGAAATTGTAGGTTTGTTCGTGACTTTACATTGTACAATAGACTTTGTTAAGATATCCGCAAGCCAAGAGAATTTTATGATCTATGGTTCAGGATATTTGGCCTTGCAAGATACGGATACTTAAGTTAGTATTTAGTTCTAACAAGTAATCAGTATAAAAAGATAGATATCTTTAAGTAACGACATTATTTTAATACTATTATTGGAACAAAGTTCCTTATGGCGCGTTGCGAAAGGGGGCTAGACGGATAAAATTAAGACCAAAAGTTGTAACGACACTTTTTGATTTTATTACAATTCCTTCACTAATTAATCGAAAGAAACTTCGTTCCATCCGTGTCCCGTGTCCCTTGACACCTCTCAAGTTATTATTAAGAGGATTTTTTTTTATATTTTAGTTTGTAACGAATAGGCTCCGAAACTACTGGACCGATTTAAGTGAAACTTGTTGTGAGGATACATTGATTAATTGAGAGTAATATATGCTACATTTTATTTTATATCGATATATCCGTCTTAAGTAATATTATAAATCAAAAGTCTTTTTGACCGACTTCAAAAAAAAGAAGGAGGTTCCAGTTCGTTGCGTATTCAAAAGTCTTTTGTAAGTGTTAAATCTCGTATTTATTTTAAAGAAAAAATGACTCATCACGAAATCTCTAATAATACATGAGCAGCTAGTATCATAAGATAATATAAAACAAAGTCACTTTCCGCTGTCTGTCCCTATGTATACTTAGATCTTTAAAACTACGCAACGAAGAGTGATTCAAGAGGAAGGTTTATATCTATAATACATGCATAATATAGCCGTGCGAAGCCGGAGCGGGTCGCTAGTACTTCATATTACAGTAACATTTGCTACAAAATCAATAGCCTGACCAAACAAACTTTTCAAGTTCAATTTTCTAATACCTATTCGTATTTCCCAATATTTTAATGTATCTCAAGAAACTTCTATAAAAGAAAAGAAAAATTTGTCCTTACGAAACATCAAACGAAGAAAACAAAATAACAAATAATGGGAACAACATCATTTGCTTAGGAAACCAAATACGTACCTACCTACTTTATTTGTTACACGAGTGTTGGAAGATTTTTCGTCAGGATATTCGCCTACCCATGATATTACGTAAACCACATCCTGAATAGGTAAGTTTCCTTTCTATTATTTGCTCACATTACTTTAAATTACGTGGATATAAAACTAGGATGAGGCAACCTGTATTTTTTGCCGTACTCTGAAACAGTTTTTTCTAGGAATATTTACAACCTTAGAGTCTTGAAGAGGAAAGGGTACCGACGCTCTCTAAATACAAACGTAGTAGACTGTTTCCTCCCTAGATATCATTTTCAACAACAAAAATATTTGTTCTAGTGTCATCACTAGAGCAAATATTTGTGTTGCATAAAACTTATAACTGCCATGACCATGCCCCTATATCTTGGTTTTAAACCTTAGATTTAAGACACAAATTTACTCGTGAACTATAGTCTAAACACTATCACTATATAATCTATAGGGATAGTGTTTAGACTATAGTACCCTATATAATCTATAGAGATATTGTAAGACTATAGTCCACGAGTAAATCTGCATCTAAATCTATGGTTTCATTAAATCCACATCTCGGACTATCCATAAACCTCGTTTTAGAATAAGGGTGTAGTTTTAGCGTACATTTTACATCTTTCCAAGCAGTTCGGTCCTAGGCTAGTCCCGGTTCGTCTTCCGGCACCCAATGCGTGACGATCTTAGGCCCATCAGGATGCATTACGTAGATGTTACGAGACTTTATTATATCAACCTACTTTATAATTTATACTTAGAAAAACCCAATTAAAAATTGCGTTATAGAGTTGTATAATAAGCCCCAAAACAACACGGATTTTCAAAAAAAGTTCCATCGATAACATTTCGTCAATGTATTTCAAAACGAAGTTGACATCGTAGAGTTTGTACAAAATTTGCTAAACAATCGTAAATACCTTCTGAAATCACTATTTTTCACTAAAATACAAAAGATTGTCACAATTCGTATAAAACAATGTTTACCTTGCCCAAAATTTGTGACTTACATCAGTCGAAATTACCTCGAATTGTTTAAAACAATGACTAACAAAATTGCAATAATAATGACAAACATTTCAAATTTTCACAGTTAATTTAAACTTTTACTAACTATACAGATCATTAAGGGTAATATATCTATACAATAAATAGTCATATTACCGATTTACTGATAATGTGTAACGACAATTGACATTATTGTGACGAAGCGTTACAATATGAAAACAAAGAATTTAAACAACATTGGAAAAGACAGAACCCTCTTTAACTAAACTTTGTACACCCTAGTAAATGCTTCAGTCTAAGAAAATCAAGCGCGTTTGAGCTCTTAGTTGACTCTAGACGTATCGACGATTTATTTCCTCGCATACACGGTCTGCTAAACTGAGGGAGTAGTAAAAGTTTTAGGCTATCTAACTTCATCTAATACCTACATGTCCCAGGCAATACAGAGCGCCTTGAAAATATGCACGGATTAAAGTTTCTGGCGCTGCATAAAAATAAAGAAAGGCCAATATTATAAGCTCTCAGTAATAACGTTTTAATTTCATAGCGATTGTATGCATATTACTTTTATTATGACGACCCAGTTGGCACAATAGTCACCATGCCCGACTGCCAAACACAGGGTTGCGGGTTCGATTCCCGCCTCAGACAAGTATTTATGCTTAGATATTTGTCTGTGGTCTGGTTGTTTCTAAGTTTATTTTACTTTTCTTTTCTAAATATATACTTATAATAAGTAGATATTTAGAAAAGAAAAGTACATAAGTAGTATATCCGTTGTCTAGCACCCATAACACAAGTCTAGTTACTTAACTTGGGGCTAGGTGGCGCTGTGTGGATTGTCCTGTAATATTTATTTATTTATTTACAAAACTGTTTGAAAAGGTGCAGTCAGCAAAGGACTGAGGGTAACAGGTGCATATTTTAAAGATTATTTTTTTTTAATGACGGTTCAATTATGTTTGGCTCTCTGCGTGAAATAACTAAAACTTCGAAAGCTTTAGTGATATCAAGCAGAATAACCAAATATTATTGAACCGATGTATTCTCTTTTCCACTACAATGTTAAATCTATTTGAAAATTGCTGTGTTGAAAAAGAAAAACAAGTGACTGTCTACAGCAAACAAAACCATTGTTCCGCAAACGAAATGAAACACATCTCTATTTGCGAAGTAAATTATGTGGTACAGGCTACTCGAGTATAACATTATAAGTGCAATCGAAAAAGTCGAAAACGACACTTGTTATTAAAGTACACTAGCTACTCACAGTTTTACCTGAGTAAGCCTAATTCCGCGAGAATGTTTTTGGAACTAAGTTTCTTATCGCGCATTGCGAAAGGCTAGCCGGAAAAAAATACGACCAAAAGTTGTAACGACACTTTTTGAATTGAGCTTACTAATTAATATTACATTATATTAGTTAATAATAAAAAAAAAATTATACCTTTTACAATTTGAATCAATAAAGAAAGGAACTTCATTCCATCCGGTCAACTTCTCGAGTTTTTTTTTTTACAAATAGCGTTTTAACACGATTACCCCTGCCTGATGTTAGGTGACAATTCTGTCTAATATGTAGCACGCATTCCTACTCAAAGACTCCGAAAATTTACACGTCAGTAAAAACAGAAGTAAAAAATCGAAAGTCGTAAAAATTGAAAATGAAAATATCGGGAAAAGTACCCATGCTTAATAAAGCATGGTCACTTTTTTTTTAAATATTAAAAGTTATTCTATCCTAATTCTATCCTTATTTAAAAACTCCATTGGTTTTACATACCAAGTTTTATCACAATCGATTCTTCCGTTTTTAACGTATTTGAGGAACAGACATAGAGGGAAAGGGCATGTGGCTCGTAGAACTGATGGCCGTTGGGGCCGAAAAGTCTTAGATTAGAGACCACGTACCGGAAAACGCAGCGAGGGACGGCCTCCGACTAGATGGACGGACGACTTAATTAAGGTCGCGAGAAGTCGTTGGACGCAGAGAACATGCGACCTATCGCTCTGGAAGTGTTTGGGGGCCTATGTTCTGCAGTGGACGTCCTGTGGCTGATATGATGAAAACTTTTTTGTTGCGACATCATCATTAATGAAACTGTTAAATGTTTTTTGAAGGTCTGTAAAGTTTCGCTCGTTTCGTAGGTCACACAAAGACGCTTTTAGCATTCTCGTCGTAGCCCCGTATTTCTTTAAAACACGGATTTAAGCAACACATTTTTCTCTAGAAACGTGAATGTCGTGAGTTGTTGGAGTACTGTAAGCTATTTTTGTTGTTCTATTGTTTTAGCTGTATTTTTCTCAGTTAACTTTGGGGTTAACGCCCACGATGGTGACATATTAGGACTGTTTCAATGCATTTACAATGTACTTGCAGCAGCAGAAAAGATAGAGCTCTTCTGTCTTCGTTACTGTGTCATTTTCAAAATAACTCTTTTAAAATAATTTCCATATAATTCCCGCCTTTTACATATAAAATTTAAAATGAGAAAAAAAATGAAAAAAATAGAGGCATAGTCATGGCAGTAATAGGTTTTATGGCACAAAAATATTTGTGCTAGTGTCATTATCCTGGGAGGAAACAGCCGACTACGTTTGTATGGAGAGATCGCCGGTACCCTTTCACCTTAAATACCTATACTCCAAATAACACAACTAATTAGATCTTTTGATTTTATCACAAGGTGGACAAAACATCCCTAGACTTTGTTTATCTAAATTGTTATTGTTTCGTAGTTAAATACAATAACTACAAATAATAACAACACGAAATCAAAACAACAGTTATAAGGTTGATTTTATTAGATCCGCAAATAACTCGTATTATAAAACCATTCACTCAAAGTATTGACCGACTTAAAGCTTTTATTGATTGAACAGAAAAAATTACTTATCATGATACAATAAAAATTAACAATTGTTCCGAGTTCGAATAAAATTAAGAAACAGCATTAAAAATGAGTGGGTTGTAATTATAATCAAAATTGCAAGGTATTTGTGAAAGTTAGTAATAATTTAGATGTTTTATATGAAATCTATTCACGAAGTGATATCCTCTATGTATGGTCGTCTGCATAATTGCAGACCCACCGTAGAGCTCCAAAACGGCTGTTACAAGAATGTTCTCAACAGTAGCAAGATTCTAGACACCTTCAGTTGAAGTTTTAAAGTCTAACTCATCAATTTATCAAATAATTTTAGAACTCTGACAGTTTAGAACTCTGAGTTTTAGAGCTGCAGTTATGCAGCCGACTACCAATTTAAATATGAGATTGAAATACTAGTATGGCTTTTGTCTGTTTTAGGGTTCAATACCCAAAGGGTCAAAACGGGACTCTATTACTAAGACTCCACTGTCTGTTTAGACTGTATCTCATGAACCCTGATAGCTAGACAGTTGAAATTTTCACAGAGATGATACCAAAAACATAATATAATGTGATGCGGAACCTGTGCGCGAGCTCAACTCGCACTTGGCCGGTTTTTTATATCTTTGTTTGTCGTGTGCTTTTGCTGAATACATCTTCTTAATATTATTTTTAAGAACGACGAAAATTTCAATACGAAGTTTTTTGTTTATCGTCAGACTTATTGCTAACGTTTTTTTTTCACAGTTACCTAGGCCATTGAATTATTATAAGTCATACTTTAAACTTACTTTGTATACTTCCATTCAAAGAAAAAGCTTTTTAATTGTTTTCAATATTGGCGAGTTACGTCTAACATGAACAATGACAAGATTTCATAATTTCCATTGATAGGAAAACTACAAAGTGTATTTGTTTAAAACTACAATACTACAAATTAACAAAGTATAAAAATGACAACAACCAAAATTTACAAAGAATAAAAACGTCCAGATGTACAGTTTGTTTTTGGCCTTTTGGTCTAAAATAGATGATTTTTACAGCGTCAGCGCCAATTTTAATCCTTGCTATTCAGTGCCTGGGATATGTATTAGATGGAGTAGGGTTTCCCAGAACCTATGCCACCCTCAGCTTCGTCGACCATGTCCAGAAAAGAGCTCGTCAATACGTCCGGAGTCAACTAAGCTGCAGGTTATAAATGGTATGTGTGATATAATTAGAGTCAATTTGTGTCTAAATAATTCTTATGCCGCATTTGGACAATTCGTTCATTGATAATCCCTTCATCTATTTCTAAAACCCAGTATCATCAGAGTATTAACTAAATTGATATTTAAATTTACACGAAGTTCGTTGCTCTTCCTTAAGTGTCGCAATACTTACTACGATCGTTTTTCGTAACTTGTTAGATTTATTATAATAATGCAATCGAACGTTTTAAAATTGTAACTTACTGTTTGATTGTGTAAGATAAAACGTAGGTGTCATAACAACCGGATGTTTGATGTTACAAATACTGTGGATATTATTTCAGTATGTCTGGATTGTCTGGTAATAAATTGTGGTTAAACGGTTTCTTCTATCACAATAATTTCCTTGGTAGGTAGCTATTTAACTATTAACGATAGTGTCTCTTTTTAAGAGATATTGAGTTCCTGCAGACAGGATACATCCTACTAATATTATAAATGTGAAAGTTTGTGTGTGTGTGTGTGTGTGTGTTTGTTACTCCTTCACGCTAAAAATACTGAACCGATTGCAATGAAATTCGGTATGTAGATAGCTAGAGGCCTGGATTAACATATAGGCTACCTTTTATCCCGATATTCCCACGGGATCGGGGCTTACGCGGGTGAAACCGCGGGGCGCAGCTAGTATTTTTCATATATATTAATTTACATATATATTTACTACGAACCACAAACTTTATCGGATCTTTTTACCCCTTTAGAGCTCAAATTTCCAAATATTTTTTTGTATAGATTCAGAGATTATTAAACAAAGTACTGAATTAATAATTGGCCCTACATCTGCCAGCAACTTTTAATCTATGGCATTTTTCACCTGTATTAGATGAAGTATTCTTTGCTCAGTATCTATGCCACCCAGACAAGTTCTGAGAAAAGAACTCGTCAATACGTTTGGCTCGTTAACCCGCAGCTTAGTTGGGTACTAAGCTGCGGGTTTCATTACGATGTTTTTCTTAACCGTAAGAACAATGCAAATTAGCGCACATAAATTTTCCTATACTATATTGACCTAGTTTTCGTGATTTATATGTTTATGACTGTTTTCAACCCCACTGCGGAAGGACACTGATAATCATATAGATTTTAAAAGGTAGACTTAAATTTTGACTTAGATAATGATTCTCTATGTTGTACCTAAGTAGCTTCCTTAATTTATGTTTGTAACTTATAGAAATTAAGGTAGTTTAAGAATATTGTATAGTTTTTTTTTTAATTTCCTAAAGCAAAATATAAAATACATTCTAGAACCCAAATAGCCGACGTTACCAAAAAAGGCACCACATTAAAGTGGAACTGGGCAGGCTAAGTCAGCAGCATGAGGGATGAACTTGGGCTAAAAGAACTTTTTTGAAGACGACAACCCGGCAGAGCCCGTTGAAGGCGAAATTGGCTGGATAAATTGGTAGATTGGCAATCCGTCGCACAAGATCGCGATCAGTGGGAGTAGAAGGGCCTTTGCTTTACACTGGGACTCGTAATAATAAAAAAATAATGTATTTATATTCCGGCTTTCAAGGTATATTTGATTAAATATACCCTATAGGTATCAGTTTTATCTGAGTGTAATTACTTTGTTAGTGAAACTGATATATTTGCAGCAAAAGTGAGATAGAAATCAAGAGGTAGTATTTTAATGAGCTTAGTAAATCAAGTGATTAGAGCGAAACTACTTTTATCCGGTTCGGTCTTTTTCATATTTTTCTTATAACTAATAACAAACGTCTTCTGCTTCGTTCCTGTTTATTAAGTTACATGTTCACAGTTTTTGTATTATTTTCTTATCTTATACTAGAAATAGTTAGATAGTATTGATTAGGTGTTTCTCAAGATGAAAAACGGGACCCTTATGGGATCACTCGATTGTCGGATCCGTCTGTATCTCTGTTAAATAAAACTGTAAACTTCAAACATTTCTAACAAAATTACGTAATGTTAATTAATGGGTTATTATTTACTATCATAATATAAATTAAATTATTATTTCATTATTGCATGTCAACATATATTATCAAGTTCATTATTTATTAACTCTTTACATAACTAAAGAATGTTTAAAAAATACTATTATAAATATTACAACTGACGGAAACAAAACGTAAAACATCAATTGCATATTTCATTTTTTTTTTTTTTAACCGATATCGTTGGTTTGATACCAACGATATCGGTTATAAACTAATATCCGTAGAAAGTAGAATTTAAGTTCCTTGTAAATTAAATTCCTTAACCATTACCATAAAAAAGTCAATGTTAAGTCACAACGAATTATTTTTTATTCCATATTTGCGTGTTGTTTATTTTTATTTGAAGTTTACAGTTTTGATTCCATTATATTTGTGTGACAGCATGATTCGATTTCAATGTTTCACCTCATTATCACAATACCTAAAACTTATAAGTTTTTATTATTTAAGTATAGTCCGAGATGTGGATTTATACACAGATTTACTCGTGAACTATAGTCTATCTAACGAACATTATCCCTATAGATTATTTAGGGAACTGTAGTCTAAACACTATCCATATAGTTTATATAGGGAAAGTTTATACTATTGTTCACGAGTAAATCTGTGTCTAAATCTAAGATTTAATTTCACATGTCGGACTATCCTTAAACCCCGTTTTGGACTTATTCCAAAACGAGGTTTATGGGTAGTCCGAGAGTCTAAACTTTATCCCTATATAATCTATAGGGATAGTGTTTAGACTAAAGTTCACGAGTAAATCTGTGTCTAAATCTAAGGTTTAAATCATCATCTCGGACTATCCTTAAACCTCGTTTTGGAATAAGGGGGAATGCGTTTTACTTATTTTTTATTTTAGGTAAGAAACACTTCAGTATTACTCCATATTTGAACTAATATTTCAACTAGAAAAGTTTCTATGTTTGTGTGAAAATATTAAACCGATTTTGATCTTACCTACTTGGTATGAGAATACATTGAATTTTACACGACACACTGGTCAATAATACATGATTGTAAAGCCTTTATTTCTTCTTTCTTTCTATCAATAATTGGGATTAACATACGCGACTTTTCATACAAAATAAGAAAATTCTAAAAACCTATGGCATCTATTTGAAGATTGTGAATGGAAACTAACATTCATCTGTCAACAAAGATTCCAGCTTATTTACATAAGCGAGTATTTCTTACAATTGAATTGCTCTGGCAATTTGTTTACTAAACCACAAACGAAGCGCCTCACAAACACGAAAACATCGGAAAGTAGGAAAGTGTTTGCGAGTGTGCGGTACAATTTTCTCGTTAATATTTATTGTAATTTCTCATACCGAGTATCTGCTGCATATTCATGGCCTATTTTAGTGTAAGTTTGTTACCTGGTTCATAACTTTGAGTTATAAAGTGATGTTTAGTGTTATGTTGTATGTTTTTGTCTAGTTAATTTATCGTTAAAGTAATTACGACTAGTGCTAAGAATTTTACTTTACGGTCTGTATGAGATGATACTAATTAAGTTATATAAAATGTTAATAAATATAATGTGTTGCAAGAAAGTTGATTCTATTTCAAATAATTTATCTGTATTTTTTATAATTATGGTATTATTAAATTTTTCTTTCTTTCTTGCTTTGTTTTGATAATGGCACAACAATTTTGAATTAGAGATGACGCCTATTTCCAATAGTGAGTAGATAACAGCTAGATACTTAGCCTAATTAACTTATAAATAAAACTTACCCAAAAATACAAAAATTCTCATATTCATTGTAAGGATCAACACTGGCACAGAAGATCGAAATAACGCAAAGGATTCGCAAAAAAAATTAAG
Organism: Idaea straminata; assembly: GCA_951213275.1. Lineage (NCBI taxonomy): Eukaryota > Metazoa > Arthropoda > Insecta > Lepidoptera > Geometridae > Idaea > Idaea straminata. Next base: position 6,436,173 of record OX577862.1, read on the forward strand.
ATTTTTGAAAAAGGAATTCGAAAACGGTGGCGTTCGAACCGCGTCGCCGCCAAGCCGCGTATGTTATTGTTTGCGCACGCGCTGAATCTGGTAGAGAGGTGGCTAAAAGTTTGAGAACATTCACTTTCTATGCTATAGTGGGGCTGTAGGGAATAGATAGATAGATAGATAAATTCTATACACAGGGAAGCCAGGGTTTGTTGACTTTAAGAGTCAATAGGATTAAGATAATATTAATGATGGTGCAATGCGAGTGGACAATCTTTATACGTGGTTTTAGTAGTCCTATGGCAATCGTTACGCGTTGAAGTCTTTTATCTAGCAACATTAGTGTTGCTACGTGCTACAGCTTTAACGGGCTATTGCATTAGTTTTCACTACTTTTATTTACTACTTAATTAATTAAGATTATGGCGGCAACAAGATTGTTAATTTTCTTATTAACGTAATTCACATCCAAATGGGTTACTGACATAGAAAAAAAACCGGATCCAGAGCAAATTTTTCAAAACTTTGTTCTTGTAAATTGTGGTTTTTGATAATTGTTGGTCCCGTATTCGATAGCTATTGACAGCACAAAAACTTCAAATAGTAAATTACGATATGAGTGAGCAAAAATGGTTGTCTCTAAAGTCGGTTTACGAACGAAATTTTTACGTGATAATGACTTAGAAAACGATTAAAAATTGAGTTGTTTATTTTTTGTTTTTTCTTTACTTAAATATATTGTTTTTCCGTACCATTGTATTTTGTTCTTAACCCCCGACGCAAAACAAATAGAAAAAACCCTAAAAAATATTGTATGTCAGACGAGGATGTATAGGTTAAAAGTCTTTAGCCTGCCTTTCCGGAGCATAATTAACAAAAATATTTGCCTTAAAAAAATGTAAACATAGACTTATCACAAATATTTTGTTAATTATTATTTTGTTTTCTTTTCAAGTCTTTTCTTTTATTCGCAACTGTGATAAAAAACGTCGTACGATATACGTGTGGAAATGATCTTTGCATCTTGGCTTCTTATGACACGCTCGCTACCGCTCGCGCGTCATAAACCGCCTCTATGCAAAGATCAATTTACCACACTCATATCGTAATGTACTATATTAGATTTGCATAGCTTTTATCTTGGCTTTAAGATCGGCGACCAAATCAAGAAATTTCGTAACGAAAATAAAACCTAACACCCGTCACTCTGCCTACTATGTAGCTCGGCCGGAGAGTTCGCTTAACGTGTATGTATTTTAATTTTATTTTTTAAATATTCACATAGGTATATATTTATAGTTATTTATTTATTCATATATTATACCCAGTTGACGACCCAGTTAGCACAATGGGTACCACACTGGACTGCCAAACACAGCGTTGCGGGTTCGATTCCCGCCTCTGACATGTATTTATGCTTAGATATTTGTCTGTGGTCTGGTTGTTTCTATGTATTATAAGTATATATTTACAAAAGAAAAGTATTTATGTAGTACTAGCTGCGCCGCGCGGTTTTACCTGCGTAATCATTTTCTGCGCAACTTTCTTAATATTTTCTTTCATAAAAACCTTCTCCTGACAATATCAAAGACAACAAAAAAAGAATTGGCCAAATTGGTCCAGGCGTTGTTGAGTTATGCGCTTACCAACACATTTTGCGATTCATTTTTATATTATAAGATATCCGTTGTCTAGCACCCATAACACAAGTCTAGTTACTTGGGGCTAGATGGCGATGTATGGAATCTCCTGTAATATTTATTTATTTATATAGATATTTATGTGCACTATGTAATTATTATTTGTATGTATGTATTTGAAGGCGTATCCATAGATAAACAACTAAATACTACCGCGTAGCTACCCGTCATACGTCAGATTGACTATGGTAATCAGTCAATCTAGCGAAGCGTGATATATCAATGAATCGGGGACCGCCATCTTAGTACGCTTGGCGAACAAGACGGGTGTCCGCGAACCGTGTTCGTTCACGAATCGCTCTGAGTTGTACAATCATACTATTTTATGTTTAGTTTGAGTTATTGTGATGATTAACTATGTGTTTCTTTGAAAATTACGTGAATCTAGCTACTTGTAGTGTATGAATAATACTGGTTGTCATTGGATGACATTGTTCTTAACCCTTACTTTGTCCACTCTCTAAATTGGTACAAGATGAGTAAAGATGAAGGCTATCCTGGCTTTTCATATTTATTATTATGTTTATGTTGTTATTTGCATGCTGTTTATTTAATTTCCTAAGTTTGGACCCCCTACCCTTCACCTTCCTCAACTTTTTGTCCATCCATAGGTTGCCTGGAAGAGATCGCTTTGAGCGATAAGACCGCCCGTATACAGGCTGTTTATGTAAACCCTTTTTAATTGGGTCCTTTTTGCGTGAAGATGGAGTAGACTTGCTCAGCACCAAGAACTTGTCAATACTTCTGGATCCAACCAAGCCGCGGGTTTCATCACGATATTTTCCTTCACCGTAAGAGCAATGTCAATTAGCGCACATAAATTTTTCTTAAGAAAAATACATTGGTTTGAACCCACGAACTTCGGAATGAAAGTCGAGTTATCTACCACTAAGCCAACACCGCTCTTTGTAACATTTAGACTTAAGTTATGCTTTTTATATTTATGTAATTTGTTTGCAATAAATAATTTATCTATCTATCTTTCTTATCTAACGAAGAAATTTTGAACCATCTAAACGTTTGTAACAAACATTTGTGCTTATAAAATAGGTATGTGGAAATGTAGAACTAACTTCACGGTTCACGGTATTAGGAAAACTACTATTTTAAATTTAACGTCCGGTTTACGTTACCATCTAATTATAAAAATTAAAATACTTTAACTGGCGTTCGTAATAATGTCAACACGTAACTTTTCTTTGATAGTTAGAATGAGATGTGATGGATGTCGAACTAGTTTAAGCATCCGTGGACACTTCCTAAAATGATTTTTATTGGGATTACTTACATCTATAGATAAGGTAGGTAAGTAAGTTGGTATGTTCTAACATTTTTAAAATGTAGGTACAAAAAATATAAAGGGTTATTGGTAATTATATTAGCAAGCGATTGAGGCCCACTTCCGTTCACCTAAACAAACAATAGTTTTCTACAACTTTTGTAATTTCGTTTCTTTTTTTTTGAAAAATTGTGGCCACGTAAATTTAAAAATCAGTTGATTTTTTTAACAAATGACTTTCAGACTTAGAACAGTAGATATAAAACTTAAAAAATAAGCATAACCGTAAGTGGAAAGGGTACCGGCGCTCTCTCCATACAAACGTAGTCGACTGTTTCCTCCCTGGATACTAGCACAAATATTTTTATTGCATAAAACTTATAACTGCCATGACCATGCCCCTAGACTGAATACCCAGACCAGAAACAAATATCTTTTGCATAAATATTTGTTTGAGAAGGGAAACGAACCCGCAAATTTCTGCGTCACAAGCGGATGTTCGCCCGAGGCGCAACAGAACTTGTCAAGGTATTCTCATCAAACCCAATAAACTTTAAAAAACCTTTAAAACTCTATAAAATAACTGTAATTAACCGCAGAATAAAGTTAAGCAACATCCTCTATATAAAGTACAAGTAGGTAACTATAGGTATTCAAAATGCAGTATAATTTTATGACTAGTGTCTATTTGTATTAGATTGGAAGTGAATAATAATTGGCGGTCGCTCAATGCTAACTGGATACCTTCACTGCAATTCACAAATCGTAAATCAAATGAAACGATGGACCTATCGTATTAATGGGGGAATTAACACCTTTTAACTGAGAAATTGATGTTTGAGTAGAGCAGCGTCTTTAAATTATACTAAAATGTAAGAAAATATTAAAAAAAATAACACATATCAATAATTAACAATAATTTCCCATCAAAAACTGTTATATTTTTAGTGACAGCCATTTTTATTTGACCGCAATAAGCACCTGAAATAATGTAGGTGTGTTCTATTTTTGTATATTCCCAGGGTTCAGACTCAACTGCGCGGCATAGGTAGTAAGTATAATATATAATTAATAAAAATACATATAAAAGTTTCGCCAGCATCTTCGACCTTGTTTCGAGAAAGGCATTCGACGCATCTTAATAATTTTACACCCCGCCTCAATGACATGTGAATTGGTACATAATTATAACCCATCTACTTATTTTATTTCTATTTACATGCATTTATATTCTTTATTAAACTAGATTCTACGACTATACTTATACATAGTACGGTTTGCGGTCTACAGATCCCAAATTTTAAGTCGCAAGTTCAAGTCTTGCTACGCTGAAATTTAATTAAACGAACTTACCTGTAAGTGACTTACAATCATAATTATTGGTAACTATTCATTTGAAGTTGTGGCAACTTGGTGAAGCAAAGCAAGCTTTACATTTAATAATTAAACTTCAAAAGAATGACGTAGAATAATTTTCGAAATAAATAGTATATTACCTTGTATAGATGCGCGTATTCGCGTAGCATAAATTCAACGAAATATCTATGAAAAAACATATAGAGAAGAGACGTTGTTGTCTAGCCTGATTTTTTGCAAATGATAAGTCAGCGTTTGAACACTATCACACCTACCTGACGGTAAGTGTACTGACAATGCGATCTAAGATGTAGCATGCTTTCCTAGAAGTTCTATTCACCTGTTCACTTGCAACTTGAATTGTACAGGTTGATTCTTCCCTTACTGTACGAATGAGGAATGGCAAAGCAGAACACTTAGTGCGGATGTCTGAGATTTTCACCATGAATCGGTGTCGCATATGAGTTTGCCTGGTTATATGAGGAAAGAATGGGAACGCAAAAAATGTGTATTCCAGTCCTCAGACAAAATTAGTCACAAAGAAAATTTGCCACGATTGATGAATTTAATTTGTTATTTGTCTTAACGCAAAATTAGTCAATAACATTTAAAAAAAATACACTGTATTTCAATTCTCATAAAAGTTTCATCGTCTAAAGAAATAAAAATGTACCAACATATCAAACTTAACCATTTCATATTAATTATGCGGAAATGAGCATTTCGGCAATGTATTAAAAGTATTATTCAACGGAATTCATAATGTGAATATATTAACATCAGAATGCAAATTACGTTCTATAGGCCTATATTTTATCAGTTTGACAACATTTTTATGTGTTTTATGTGGTTCACGTGTTGGTGGAACTTTGGAAATAGTTCTAGTTTCTTGACCAATTATTGACAAAATCGTTTATTAATTTGGATGCAGTAGGCGTTCAGAAATGACAAAATTCATTTTTTTATTTCAAATACTCTACTGTTGCTTAAATCTGTTCTGTTTTCGATAAAATTGTTTAAATTTCAACACGCCAAATTAGGAGAACAAAGACTTTTTCACTGTTCTTTCTACCTCGTGTTTAGTTGTTGTGTCCCTTTGTAATGAATAATCTTTCCTCTATCTCTTTGCTTGCACTAGTGAGTGTAAATTATTTTTCAAACTACACACATGTGAACTAGAAATCCATCTTCCATAAAATTTGTCGATAAAAAGTTGACGACCCAGTTAGCACAATGGTCTCCATGCGAGACTGCCAAACGCAGGGTTGCGGGTTCGATTCCCGTCTCAGACATGTATTTATGCTTAGATATTTGTCTATGGTCTGGGTGTCTGTATGTATATTAAGTATATATTTACAAAAGAAAAGTATATAAAGTAGTATATCCGTTGTCTAGCACCCATTACACAAGTCTAGTTCCTTAGCTTGGAGCTAGATGGCGATATGTGGAATGTCCTGCTATATATATATTTTTTAAATTGTTCAAATTTCCACAAGTTAAATTAGGAGAACAAAGCTCTTTTACTGTTCTTTCTACCTCGTGTTTGTTTGTCGTGTCTCTTTGTACTGAATAAACCTTTCATCTATCTCTTTGCTTACACTAGTGAGTGTAAATTATTTTTCAAACTACACACATGTGAACTAGAAATCCATCTTCCATAAAATTTGTCGATAAAAAGTTGACGACCCAGTTAGCACAATGGTCTCCATGCGAGACTGCCAAACGCAGGGTTGCGGGTTCGATTCCCGTCTCAGACATGTATTTATGCTTAGATATTTGTCTATGGTCTGGGTGTCTGTATGTATATTAAGTATATATTTACAAAAGAAAAGTATATAAAGTAGTATATCCGTTGTCTAGCACCCATTACACAAGTCTAGTTCCTTAGCTTGGAGCTAGATGGCGATATGTGGAATGTCCTGCTATATATATATTTTTTAAATTGTTCAAATTTCCACAAGTTAAATTAGGAGAACAAAGCTCTTTTACTGTTCTTTCTACCTCGTGTTTGTTTGTCGTGTCTCTTTGTACTGAATAAACCTTTCATCTATCTCTTTGCTTACACTAGTGAGTGTAAATTATTTTTCAAACTACACACATGTGAACTATATTATGCATATATGTATAAAATTCCAAGTCCTGACTTACTGCTTGATATATTATTATCAACACACAGCTCAAATCAATAGAATCGGGCTAGAATTTGGTGTAGTCACAAATAGCTATTATGACGTAGGCATTCACATTGGCACCTCTACATGATGGACATGATGGTATAGAGTGCGTAGTGGAGTCTGATGGCTTATAGTTCGTGGGATGGCGCATGGATAGCCACGGTGTCGGTTTTTTGGTCACACATCAAAGGAAGTGGGCAACGATGGCTGAACGTGGCCATTGTGTAGTTGCGTTTCATGGCCCCTCTACATGATGGGCCGTCATGCTACCACTAAAATGGGCTAGCATATAGAGGGCGTAGTGGTGTTTTAGGGCTTATGGTTCGTGGGATGGCGACTGGATGGCCAGGTGGCCAAGGTGTCGGTTTTTCGGTCGCACATCAAAGAAGTGGGCAACGATGGCTGAACGTGGCCATCATGTAGTTGCGTTTCAACCATCGCATGGCCATCTCACTGGTCCAGTGAAATGGCTGAGTGAGACGACCCAGTTGGCACAATGGTCACCATGCCGGACTGCCAAACACAGGGTTGCGGGTTCGATTCCCGCCTCAGACAAATATTTATGCTTAGATATTTGTCTGTGGTCTGGTTGTTTCTATGTATTATAAGTATATATTTACAAAAAAAAAAGTATTTAAGTATTATATCCGTTGTCTAGCACCCATAACACAAGTCTAGTTACTTAGCTTGCGGCTAGATGGCGATGTGTGGAATGTCCTGCAATATTTATTTATTAATTTTAGTGCTGGGCCATCATGTAGAGGGGCCATGGATTATAGAAAATTCAACTCTTATGCAAACGAATTTGCGGTTGAAAGCTAGTATGAGTGTGTAAGTAGTCTATTGCAGAGTACATTGTTACAGACGGACAATTTTATAAATCCTAATTACTTTTAAATAGCCCTCTAGCAATCGTATTGTATACGAATAATCAAGCGTAACCTACTTTTATTTTACCTTTCATTATTTTATTTTGGTGTTCATAATCGCTTCTGAAACAAGGCTAGACATATCATTAAATTTGTATTTTGAATGGAATATTAAAATCATAAATCCTTCGTACATTTCTCACGACTCAATTATTTCGTATCATACTTCATTACGCTGATAAAATAGATAACGATAGCATATTATTTTCAGCAAATGATTCGTGAAATAAAGTTTTGTTTTAAAATTGGTAGATATAAACGGATCAAGGAGAATCACATGAAAAGCAGTAGGTAAAAGAGGTAGGTACCTACTGCTTTAATAATGTCTGTTAATATAAATAAATTAATGTTCATTATTCATTCCGAAATCCATTCATTTCAAACTAAAAACCAACACAGGACTAAAACATAAAAGAAAACATATTTCAGAACTTATCAGTAAAAACAAAAATTTGCTCTGAAATTATTATCTAATCTGTAAATGTTTACTTAATATCATTAATATTTATTTGTTAATCTGTACATTATTGTCTTTAAAATGTACCTATTATTATTGTACCTGACGTCTAGGTATGTTTTTAACAAATAAATCATTATTAACTAATAAAGTCTATCTTCGTTTAGTTTTAGTGCCTAATAAATACAGCACCAGAAACTTTTATCCATGATATTCAAGGCGCTCTGTAGTGCTTGGGATATGTATTAGAAGGAGTAGGCTTACTCAGAACCTATACCACCTTCTCGGCTTTGGCAGAGGATAGAACTCCCCAATACGTCTGGAACAGAGAGGTGTTCATTCTGAAGGTCGTGGGTTCGAAACCCGGCCGGCCGTTGTATTTTTCTTAAGAAAAAATTATGTGCGCTAATTGACATTACGCTCTTGGAAACATCGTGATGAAACCCGCGTCTTAGTTGGCTCCAGAAGTATAAACAAGTTCTCTCCTTTGGACATGGTTGACTAAGCTGAGGTGATAGTAGGTGCTGGGCAAGCCTACTATATTCTCACGCATAAAGGAACCAATTAAACAGGGTCTAATTGCGGAAAACAGTCCATTCAAGTACAAGTACGTCTGGAACCAACAAGTTAGTCACAGTTTTAGATTAATATTTAGTTATTCCGTTAGTGACCTAGCTTTTGAATTTCGTTATATAAAATATTCAAAATCAATCGGATTTGTGGACATCCAAAAAAATGTATGTTACATTTTGCGAAATCCAAAATAATTTCAAAACAAACTAGATCAATAGAGTTAAACATTTACGTAAACTGCATATCATTCAAATTTGAATTTTAACCAAATGAGTTTTGTGTTGAATAATTTAATAATTAAGTTATGTAATTTGAAAATGTTTAATCAATTTAAGCAGTAACAGCCTAGCATTATAAGGTAGTCTATTAAGAGGGTTACAAACTACGTACTTTCCTATACTAAAAGAAAAAGCACTTTTCTACCCTTTTCTTAATATTATTTCCGTGTTTCTTTTTTGAAAAAACTTGGCTTGTTTTTCTACTTTTTTCAATATTTTCATTTTCACATAAAAATAAAAGTATTTTTTTTTAATTATAAACATCCGATAATACAAAGCGGAATACTAAATATTCAAGCGACTGACAACAATAATATAAAATTTTGCTGCAAATCAAGGGATGTACACTCTCAACTTCATTGCCAACGATACTGATATATTTACTTTGTCTCTGAGCGAATTATAAAACAAAGATCAAAACCAAAATTCTTTATTCATTTTAAATCATACAATTTGCATGACATCACTTTAAAACGTCTTAAAAAATAATTCACAAGAATAGCACAATTTTTAATTAGTTTAAAATGTTGGAAAAAAAGTAAGATGGTCTATTGCATTGGGACCTACCCTTAACCTATTTTTCTTTCTTTCATATAAATGAGAAATTAGTTATCGGTCATTCTCTTTTTCTCTTACGGTTTCTCGTAACATTTTTTGTCGGCTAGACCAAGCCGCGATAAGCAACTTCGTTTCAAAAATTAAATGCCACGGAAATAAATTTCATCAAAAAATAACAGTGGGATTTTTTAAATATAGTGAGATTTAAAAAAATATAAATGGGATTTTAAAAAATATCAGTAAGATTGTTAAAAATATCAGATGGATTTTTAAAAATATCAGTTGGATTTTTAAAAATATCAGATGGATTTTTAAAAATATCAGATGGGGTTTTAAAAACATCACTGGGGGTTTTAAAAATACCAATGGGATTAATAGTAATCGTCTTAATAGTTCGCGGTGAAGCCAAAAAAGGCATGAGTTTAAAACGAGAGTTAACATTATGAGTTGAAAGCACAAGTGGGACAATTAGATGAATTATATTCGGTAATAAAATCTATGTAACGATGTGATGATTTTGTATTACTATCTACATTCATACTTAATATTATAAAGAGGAAAGATTTTTGACGTGATAACGTCTAATAAATTGATGGATCTAATAAGCGAAAGGATCGCGTCAGGAACTCCCGCATCCGGGGCTGCCTTCATGTCCGATACATTGCAAGAATGCCGCCTACGCTGGTACGGTCACATCTTGCGAAAACCGGCTAGTTACGTGGGGAACAAATGTCTTGCCATGGCGCCTCCGCCGGGTCGTGGCAGACTGGGTAGATCCAAGAAGTGCTGGCTTGACGTCGTAAAGGGTGATATGCGTGCAAATGGCCTTACAAACCAGGATGCTGAAGATCGTGCGAAGTGGAGGCGTAAAAGCAGGAAAGCGGACCCCGGGCTCCCGAGAGGGATGCAACCGGGAACATCGCTCGGATGATGCTGAACGTCTAATAAATTGATGGAACACCCGCATTCACAAAAAAGTGTCACGGTAATATTGTGTGCCGTCTTGCGTCATGGCAATATGACCAGACGCGTCATGGTAACTTAGAAAACAGAATATTTAATAATAATATCGCTCATCGCTGGGCTTGTGTTATGGTGTGACAAGTGACGAATAAAAGACTTATATATAAGAAAAACAAAGAAAAAATTCATCGTTTTCTTTTGACGTTATCACGTACAATTATCTTCTTTATACAGACTTTATAAACAACCATTTGTTTTTTCCGTTTATAACAAATAGGTTCCGAAACTACTGGACCGATTTTGATGAAACTTGGTAAGAGGATACATTGATTTATTAGGAGTAACATTGGCTTTTATACTGGTATTCCCATGGGATCGAGACTTACGCCGATAAAACCAACTGGTTCGTAATTAGACCTAGTTAAAAAAAACAGAAGACAAGCAAAATGAAATAAAAAAACGGTTTTAAAAATCAATAATCTTTTAAAAGCTTTTATTGCATTGTCACGCGATTAAGACATGGTTGCATTTCAGCTCAATCGGTAACCGAGAAGTGGATCAAATTTCATTGGCAAGATTCCCTAACAGAAATCCAGGTGAAGCTAAATAAAAGCTTGTAAAAATGGGAACATTCCCATTCTGATCCTGTTTGTTTCCGTTTAGATTGCATGTTTTGATTTTGATCATCTTTTGTGCGTGTGTCATTTCGCGTTTGTATTGTTTTGCTTCTTCGATTTTGCTTGATTTTGATCGAATAAACACCCACAAAACTTCTAAAAAGACAACATGAAATAGATTTCGGTTTAAAAACGAAAGATGTTTACAATTTAGTAAAAGCAGATTTTACACAATTTGATCCATAAAAAATACAAATAAGTAAGTAACGAAACTGCATTTTGAATTAATTAGATATGCGCTATTTTACATCCCTAAGCCATTAAAATGTCGTGTTCGGACTTGCACGAATACATTTAAATAATTTAACAGATGTTTTTTAACAAACATTTGCCTATGTTACACAGAAAACACTTAATGGATGTTTTATTAAATGGGCAGATAGCCTAGTATTTTATAAATCTAATGTATTTATTTCGAAAAATGTTTTGAAATGAACATCGATCGTGAGTGTTTGTCGAGTTGATTATGTAAATGAATAGACCAAATTTTTGTAAAACCAAAACTAGACTGTCGGTATATTTTGTAAATATATCCTAAATACTATTATTTAAAAAGTAAAAGGAGTATAAAACATCTTCAAAGAATTTGAAGAAGTATAGAAATAGGTATAGATATTATTGAAACTTAAAATATATTTAATTTTCACATCTATCTATTTTATTTTATTTACTATAGAATAAGAAAATAGGTACATAAAACAATAACAAAAAAAAATATCTAAAAATCTAAAAATTAAAACTAAACCTATTCGAACAAACTCCTCCCCAGCGTTCCTGGTGCAAAGCTGGACAATATGCAAGCAGCGTTATTATTGAAATGTAAAAAACCCTGAAAACCAACATCTTTCGTTGTTTTTTTTCGATCGTCTTTTGTTTCTGTTACCAAACATGACAGGTATGGGACGGCGGTTAAAAGAAGGTTTTTTTTTATATTTACCTGTAGTGCTACTCTTGTAGACCCACCTGTGGGGTATAGCGGTGGACCACAGTTAATTAACTGTTTTGTGGAGCTATTAATACCTCCACAAAACAGATTCAAGTCTTAAAAAAAATAAAAATTTAAAATAGCGCCATCTATGAAGAAGTCAAAACACTACAAAGCATCAAACGTAGTGAGTTGAGGAAAAACCTCGTATTTCGTAGCACTATTGCAACTTCACTAGAGTTACTCGTAGTTCAAATTAGTTCCAACGTATCTCTATTAGTTCCAACAAAAACAGACAGATGGCGTGCATTATCAGATATGAGAAATAGTTTTCAGAAAACAAATAGCAGCACTATGTCTATTAGATACCTAAATAATTATGGTACCAAAAATACAGCCGAGCAATTTTTTGAAAACGTGTTTATTTTGTGAAATAAAATGCCAATTAATTATTTAATACTAGCTGCGCCCCGCGGTTTTACCCGCGTAAGTCTCGATCCCGTGGGAATATCGGGATAAAAAGTAGCCTATGTGTTAATCTAGGTCTCCAGCTATCTAGATACCGAGTTTCATCGCAATCGGTCCAGTAGTTTTAGCGTGAAGGAGTAACAAACACACACGCACACACAAACTTTCACATTTATAATATTAGTAGGATTTTGTCAAAGGAGATATAATTATTCTAATGAATAAATAAATTAGAAAGAAAGAAAGAAAAGCATTTATTGAGTACAAAAACAGGAAGGAAGAAATGATTATGACAATGAAAATTAATTACATAAAAAATAAAAATGTGACAAAGAAAAAACAACTTTAATGATGCTTAAATGAGGAGTCGTGTGCTGACCCAAATAGGTTGACCACAGCTAAAAACAAAAAAAAATACATAATAATGTAAGATAAATTGTAAGACTGAATAAATAAGGAGAAATAATGTATTCGTATACCTATATCATTTTTAAATAAAAGAGAAAAATAATCATCAAGAAATTTTAAGAAACAACTAGTAAAAAGCTACGAGTCTGAAATTTTGAAACTTTGAGGACGTAGACAAGAGCTAAGAAAACCCTTCCAAAAGGGGGAAAAGAGCTGTTAAAGTTTGTTTTTCGTAGTATCTATTATAAACTCTATGTATTTACAAAATCAATTTCACTTTTAAGCATGTAAATAAAGGCACAAAATCTTCACAATAAGTAAATACAACAAAAGTCGATTTTACAGCTTTTAGTAAACAAATAATTTATTTTCTTTTACGGCTTCTCATATCAATTTACCTAACCTTCCTACATCGTAAAGATTTGTGGATCTGAAAACTGGAACATTATCTCGATACGTAGGTACCTTCTCCACTCGTTGGGACTACGTAACCGGATGTACCGCCATATTGTTAGGATTCACAATTTGCCTGTAACCGAATACATCCAGTTCTGAAAATTTTATGTAAGTACCTACATACAGTGTGTTACAAAAACCTTGTGACACATCTTGGGGGGTTAGTGGCGGAGCGACCCGATCCCCGATGGACCCGTCCCCTAGAATCATACTTTGATCATATTTTGTTTTATTATATTTGGAGTTTACTCCTTAAGAATCGATTTTCATATATAAGGCGCCCGGTATGAGAAAAATCCGAGGGGTAAAACCTACTAACAAGTAACGAAAATCGTGTCACGTTTTTGGTGCGCACCTTTAGTGCGCAACTTTCTAATTTGGCTGTGAGTGTATTGCGTATGGTTAGATACTCGTACTTAAGGAGTAAACTCCAGTCGTGCGTCGGAGCTGACACACACACTTTTTTTTTCTATTGTTTGTGTAAAAAAAGAACGAGAGGTAATTAATTTAAAATTCTGTTTTGTTTTTTATTTTAATAGTAGGTACCTAATTTATATGTATGAATTAGGTACTATTAATATTAGTTTTATTGTAAATTCATATTGTATATGTATATATAGTATTGTATTGTAGTGTAATTCTGTTAATAAATATCAGAAACATTTTAATGTTTAAAACTAAATTCCATAAAATTAAAACCAAGAAAGGTCCGGAGTGGATTTTTTTTAAATTTGAAGTTCGGGAAAATAACCCTAATTTACTGTAAGACTTCCAAGATGTGCAAACACCATTTTTGCCAGCGAGCCCTAAGGTAAATATGGTGTTGTCACATTTTGAAAATTCTCCATAATCTTAGTATACGAATCGGTGAACCTACATAAAAATTAATATACCTACACAGTCAATTAAGAAAAATCCGTGAAAATGTAATTTGTTCAAATTAATGTGTAATTTATCCAAGTTAAAATAAATTCCTTATTTTCCAAAAATTTTGGGTAACGAAGGTCCTTGTGTAGGTACCTAATAGGGATATCAGGGTAATTGTTACACACTGTATATAGGACTTATTTTTATAAACTCTCAAGAGGCTTACGTATTGTAATTGGATTGCTTTACATGTCTCTCTTGTCATGTTTACTTTATACGACAGATTATGTAATATTGAAGCGAGAAAAAAATGTAAGTACCAATTACAGTAAATATGTTGGTACTGGTTTTTGTGATTCAATTTAATGATTTTTACCCGACTACAAAGAAACCAAAAGGAAGGATTATGTTTTTGAGCCCTATGTTTATAATGTATGTAGGTATCTGTTCCCGCCTATCTCCTAAACTACTTGTTGACGTGATAACGTCTAGTAAATTGATGGAACACAAAAAAAATTGATGATTCACAAAAAAGTTGACGTCATTGTCACGTTCCCATTATGTGACGTCATCGTCACGATTCCTTTACGTGACGTCATTGTCACGTCCGGTAACGTCATGTCAACAATGACGTCACAGAGCAGGCAGCAATATAAAACATTGATTTATATTTATTTTGTATTGTTTAATAATAATATCACTCATCTGGGCTTGTGTTATGGTGACAAGTGACGAATAGAAGACTTATTTAAACGAGAAAAAAAAAGAAAAATGAAAAAAAAAAAACAATTTTTCCGTTTTCTTTCAACTATTTTTTAATCGTTATAAGTATCGTAAATTAGCATTAGTTTTACCTAACTTATAATTTACTATCAATGTCAAAATCTATTGAAATCATATTGAATCGTCTTAAAAACTAAGTTACGTCCATGGGACGCGTCCTCCAATAAGTAATCAAACTCACAATGAATAATGGAAGGCGTTATGTATGATATTTTGTATTATTTCTTCACAATCTATCAATCGATATTGGAATGCCTCGTATTGAAACCTATTCATAGGTAACTCGATTTTAATATTTCTTTTTTTAATAGAACCTCTTTTTGAACGTTACGATTGAACACTGAAAAATTAGTTGAAAAATGGATATAATAAAAAGTATTTTCAGAGAAATAAGTATTATAATAATCACCCTTAGGGAATATAATTTTTTACTTCTTTTAATAGGTATGCCTCCCTTAAACCTATATCTAATATTAATTAATCTTACATGCCAATATCTCAACTCCCTCCCTTAAGGGTTTCTATTGTGATTATTGAATAGATATCGGATGGAAAACAGTAGAGTATATATAGGTATTCTCCCTCATAGCATCATCTATTCAATCTGTTCATCTATTCATCTGTTCATCTATTCATCTGTTCATCTGTTCCTCTATTCATCATACCTTTCCGATAGTTCCATCATTCAGTTTGATCTATTCAAAACCGTTAGGATAAACAGAGTCCGTTCTATTACATACAAGACTAATCTTCTATTCATTCTACATCCTACTTATCCGATAGGTCCATCATTTCAATTCGATCTATTCAAAACGAATGCATTTAACTCTTGGAATGAAACACCTTGATTCAACAATTCACATATTTATTAGTAATTTATATTAGGTACATAGTTTCCTAAACTTACACCAAATGATGTAAAGCTTGTAAAGAAACGGTAAGTTCTTCATATATGTCACACATTCACAATGACAGAAACTGTATGCTCGACAAATATGACAAGCGCGGCCATCGATACCATCACTTCCAGTCATATCGATACATTTCTTTGAACAACAATAAAATCCCTCCATTATTCTTGAATTGTGATTTCTGTTGACTGATCAATTAAGATTTCTGTATAAGACTAACACTAAGGCAGTTTAAAGTAGATTTATATGAGTAGAGTAGGTTAATAAATAAAACATAATTTCGTTAATATAATCTTTCTTTATTATCAACACACCACTTATTTAAACAGATTACATTTTTTAAAGCACAAACATTCTTATGATAGATACATGTATAGACATCATTACATTCACTGTAAATATTAGATAAAGCATAAAAATTAGGACAGTTCAAATTCTCTATATTAACAACATTATGATTATCAAATATTTCTTTAACCCATTTAGCTTTTTCTTCACCTTTAACATAAATACGCTTATTATCAAGTATAGGTGCAATCAGATTTTTATAATTCGAAAAAGAAATGAATCCTTCCTTCCAATAAACGTTTCTTTTTCTTTCAATCCAGTCAACCTGTCTTTTTTCTTTTGTAGTTAAATCATAAAACGGATATGGTGGTCGTATTAAAAAGCATTGTAGTCCTTTATTATCCAGAATAGCTATCTCTTTAGGTATAAACTGATTTAATTCTGTTTTAAAACCTTGAACATCGACTATTAACTTCATGATATCTTGCGAACTGTACTGCTCAGAGGTTTATATTCTACAATTCGATCGTTGATTATGAGACAATAGGCACTCGTTTGGTCAGGAAAATCTTTATCGCTTTCTATTTCTAGCCTGACATCTACTGGCCCTGTTTTTAATGTTTCATTTTGTCTTGAACAGTCAATTACAAACAAAGGTGCTTTTTCTTTAAAGTCAATGATATTAAGCAACGGGTCAACTGGAGTGTTGTAGTAAGACTGACGGAATCTGATGTACATTTCATATAATATACGATATTTATCATTATCAAAGTTAAGCTTAAGCGCATCATATGGATATGTTTGCGAATTCAAAAACAATGTAACGTTAGTTAAATTACAATGATCAAACAAGGAACAATTTCTGTCCTTTAAATTTTTCTTAGTTGTTTGAAGACCAAATATAACATATCGAGGTTTTTCGAGTTGGGAGGCAGTTTTGACTGACCATGAATGCTTATTTGTTTTAGGTAAAAGTGGATATTCATATGTGTCCCAGTTCCGAAATGCTATTTGTATTGGCTTATCTTTTTCTAATTGCTTTAAGAGTAGTAATCTTTCTCGATCGGATACTTTAATATGAGGTACACGCCATTGAATTCTCTCAATATTGACTGATACACGGTCATCCTTATCAAGTATGAAAGCATCGGCATTCGATTTACATCTCGTTAATATTAATTCATGTTTACAGTTTAATACAATTTTGTTATAGTCTTCAGCAAATCCTAATAGTTTACTCAGCGGTAATATTACATTAAAAAAACCATTCATAGATTTTGTCCCATTCAAGTTCCATCCCCACAGAGCAGCCTGTTTACTTTCTCCCTCATTCATTGAAGTATAAAATTTGATTGTAGAAGTAATACCGACATGTCTAATACGATCAATTTCAACTCCATTTATCTCATATCTTATATCATGAAAAAGAAACGGTATAGGGTTATTGTTAAATTGGCACTCCTTTTTTACAAATTTTCCTACAGTATCCTTCGTAAATACTTCTATGCATCCTTCAATGAAAATAGAACTGGCTGAAGGTAGTAGATAAATGTCTTGTTGATTAATCGGTATTCGTATTTCATCGTTTTCTTTGAAGCTATTTGTGTACGGAGTATATGAATGTACTTCATAACCCTCGATAGAGTTGTCAAAATGAGGTGCTTCATTGATTTGTAAGATACTCATAGTCGAAATCCCAAATTTCTTAAAAACTCTTTGTTAATCTCACTGAGTGCTGGTACAACACGTGTGTGTTTAATGGAGTCGTGATTTAAACTGTTAGTTTTTGTCGGTTTACTAACACTTTTCTTACTTTTTTTAATATTGAAATCAATCATAATTTTTACAATTAATACTTGTAGTAAAAACAAAATGCTTCTTGTTCAATTGAAGCATAAACGAACACTGATTTATTACACCTCAATCATACAATTTATTTGAAATTAAAGCATACAAGTTTCAAGAAATTTAAGACATAAATGACCACAGTTATATGGATGACTGCCTTGATAATTGATATAATTATACTGAATGCTGTTCCCTACATATTTTATAAATTCTGTTGGTGGTTTTAGATCACCATAACTATCAAAATATTCAATGTAATTATTTTTCTTAACATAAGCTACCCAATGTGTGCCTTGATTTTTAGAGCTATCCAAATTAATTATACCACATTCGATTTTACGAGGGCGTTTAGGTAATTGATCTCTCATGAACACACCTCGAAAATATGGAATATTTTTGGAATATTTCATTATATCAATATTGGTAAGAGGGCGATTAGGTAGCCGCTTATTCAGTTTTTTGTCGAAGTGTAAATACCTAGACCACTTTTATATGGTTTGAGCTTTAGTCCTCCCCCTAAACATACTGGCTCAAAATTCTGATTAAGCGTCTTCACCTTGTTCCATGTTTTTTGCGCACTTTGAAACGTTTTAATCATTCGTGCTATAGCAGATGTTTTATTAACAAAAGCACCGGCGGCAGATAATCCTGTAATGATCGGTATTAATGGTAAGAATCCTCCTGTCTTCGGTAGTGGTATCACCCGAGGAATTTTCACTTCGGAATTAGATACAAGATCTTTAATAGCAGCTATAGCCAAATCGATTGCCATCTTTTTACACGTAGGCTTTGCTTTACGAATATTTTTTTTCGCATAGGCAACAACATTTTTAAAACTTTTTTTTAATCCCGCTCCCTGCGATAGTTTAACCAACATTGCTTTATTGACAATATTTGCCGCAAGCTTTTCTCCTGCGTTCGCTTGGGATGATGATGCTCTTGTCTTAGCCATTCTCATTAAGATCTTATCTGCTGCGTGTCTGGCTTGTAAATTATCTGTTTTCGAATATGCAATATCGTGTTGTTTACAATATTCGTCAAGTTGATTCACACCCTTGTCGCCTCTGATAAGTCTCTCACGTAATCTTGTTCCTGGTCCACAGTAATTATAGCCCGGGAGATGTAACTCAAACGGTAGATGATTTATAATATTATTCACAAGACCTTTCCCTTCCATATGTAAACGAAGAATGATGAAATTAGGCTTGCAATTTATAATATATTAGTGTTGCTTATCCAACTATTTTCCTGAGATGGCAATCCTAACCACTTAACAAAAACTTTATTTCCCTTTTTCTGTAGGACTTTTTCAACTAAATACACGTCAGGATTTTTAGTTTTCTGTAGCTCTTGAGCATAAAATGATCCTACGATTTTATTTTTTCTTGAGTCTTCTAGTACATAAGTTGGTGGATCAGTATTCTGAACAACAATTACTTTAAATAACTCAGTCGACCAATTTGGAGTGTAACCTTTCTCAAAACATGCTTTATGCTTACTTATCCGTACTACATCGCCGACAACAAAATGACTTTTTCTCTTAACTATTGGTTTGTTAAGAATGCGGTATCTTTGCATCACAATGTGTTTTGTATGTTGATTCACTTTCGCCGGGCACATATGAATAGTACTATGTTTAGTGTGATTGTAATCATCCACAACTTTTTCTAAGGTTCCATCAATCCATTTGAAGTTACCCTTCAAACTAAAAGTTTTATAAAGTTTACCTTTTATAGTACGTATTACTCGTTCAACTATTGAAGCCTTTTTAGTTGAATATGTTGAGTAATGGTTTATTGAATGTGCTTGCATCTCCTTTTTAAAACTTTTATTGTAGAACTCCTTACCCCAGTCTGTTTGTAAGTTTACAGGAACTCTACCATTGCACAAAATTGATTGAAATGCCGTTGTTACAGAGTCTTTAGTTTTATTTTTTAACGGTCTGACCCAAACATACTTAGAAAAACAGTCAATCACGATAAGTATAAAATTATGATTTGAATTAATATTCGATATTTTGTGCACATCAATCAGATCAGCTTGCCAAAGATCATCTATGTCTCTAAGTAAAACACATCTGCGAGGGAAATTGACTCTTGCATTTTTGTGTATTTCATTCACCACATCTTCTTTACTCATTTTAAGCTTCTATAATCTTTAACGACTGTTGAACAACTAACAAATCTTTGATATGATTATGTTATTTATGATTTTATTATGCCCGCTTCTTGTAGTTCTTCTACGATTGAAATAATTTCATTGTCTTGATTAGTATTTCCAGCTTGTTTGGAAGCAATAAGAAGTTTCAATCTTTCGACTAGCTCATTAGGATCATCCCAATAGATGAAATCAGTATTTGTTCTATATCTCTTTAAAACATTTAAAATACCAGCACCATGTTTTTTATTATTATCCTCAATAAACATAGGTTTAATAATTTGTCCATATTTATCGCTTTTGTCTCCTTTCAACTGACCTTTATTATCATAATCACGCTTATGAGCATTCGTTTTTATCAAAATGTTTTTATAAACTTTTTTATCATTTTTAGTAACCACTGTTAGATTCGGTTTTTTATGTAATAATACCTCTTTTAGTCCCGCAGTCAATTGATATTCATCATTATCAATTTTTATTCGACACGGTTCCTGGTCGCCGTCAACTGAAGAAATTATTTTCACGATAGAATTACCCATCATTAATTGATCACCTACTTTCCGGACTCCAAAAGGAATATTTATTTCATAAAGACTACTCAGATATTTTTTTGTTATAGACAGGTCTTTATTTTCCGTATCGGTGTAATATTCCGAGTTTGAATCCAAATTCTCTGCTTCTGAATCTTCATCCGACGAATGTTTATTCGATGTTAATGATGTAGAGGTTGCTGAGTCATCTAATTGATTTATTTCTGAATTTTCACGCAATGTTTGTTTATTTGGTGTAGAGGTTAAGGGACCTTCTAATTTTACTGGCACTCTTATAGTACTCACATTAAAGTCACATTTCACATTATTTTGATTAGATTCCAACATTTGTGTTAGAGGTTCAGTAACAGGTTTAAATATTTTATTGAGTTCATGACTATTCTGATCTTCCATATCTCTTAACTGCTTAAGCTTATTTCTTATGTTGTCTGATGATGTAATTATTTGTTCTTTAATATTAAGACTCATTTTTTTGTGTATTCGCTCTCACTTATCTACTGCAAATGATAATATTGCATTTTAGGATAAGTATATAAAGGTGTCTAGATTTTTTCTATACCGACCTTTATTCAATTCAGAGTCTTTATTAATAGTTAAAAAACTATGCCTCTTCTGCCAAACATTATAACAAATATATTTAAACTTATTCCATGACATATCTGAATTCACGTGCTCATTGTATACATGCTTCAAGTTAATTTCGTCTTGTTTGAAGAGCAATAATAAATTTGTGTTATCACGAATCAACTGTTTTGGTACCTTTGAATATGTCTGTGATAGATAAAAGCAATGGATTTGGCTGTGTCTCCCCATGGCGAAATAATTACGAATGTTGATCTGATTTTCGCAAACCACGTCGTCAAATATTATAACCGTGTTCGCTAATGCATCATTTGGATGTATAACTTCACTATCATCACTCAATACATAGTATTT
Source organism: Idaea straminata (assembly GCA_951213275.1). NCBI lineage: Eukaryota > Metazoa > Arthropoda > Insecta > Lepidoptera > Geometridae > Idaea > Idaea straminata. The sequence goes on from OX577862.1 coordinate 6,457,703, forward strand.
GATTTGAGGAACGTTTAACAGCACTTCTTTAAGAAAACAATATTTACTTTGAAATGGGGTTTTTGTGTATAAATATAAATTCTTAAATTTAAGGCCGTTTTTATGTAACAACAAAGTAACCATTACATTAGTTTTACCACAGTTAGATGGCCCACAAATCAGACAACGAATACTATTAGGTAATAATTCACTATGTTTTATAAACTGTGATTTTGCTTCTACATCAATAGGAGCGACGTCCAAGCTTAGCGGTTGTTTTTTAAACTTCATTATTAGGCAAATGATGAATATTGCTTATTGATTGCCATTATATAGATATTGTGCCCCACTCTAGACTAAACGAATAAGATCTGACAAAATTAATCATGAGGTAAAAGTGAAACATTGTAATTAATAAACATATACAATTTATTGAACATTATTACGAACTATTTAAACTATAAAATACATATTTAAATTATAACTAAATGTATGCATAGTGCCCCCAAGCTACAGTATCAACTTGATTCGCTAGTATTTGACGTTTATCATCATTTCGATTTAATACTAATTTATTCACTTCTTGCGAATACAAAGTATGTTTCAAAGACTTAATCGTATTCATCTTACATTTTAAATCTTTATCATTCAATAAACAATCGGAATAATGTGCTATATTTAAAGATTTCGTTACAGACTTAGATACACCTTTAGCCTTTTTGATCTCCTCGCTACTACTTTTAATACAGTAAAGTTTAGCTCTTAATCCTACAAACTCAGTTATTAATTCACCACCCATTTCATCTTTGAACAAGCCAGGTATTTTGTTATTTATTATGGGGATTCCATAAGGATTGTTTTTATCAAAATTACTGGTATCGAACACCTCAATACTGTGTTTAATATCTTCATATACATCATCTGTATTAATTAAATATAAAAGACTATCAGTATCAGTGTAACAAAGTTTAGCATTCTCTCCATACTTTTGTTTGATAAAATTATAATGGAATTGATACATATGTGTTTTTGCATACTCTAATACTGAGAATCCCACATAGATCGGTTTATCTAACGTTATTTTTTCTAGACTTAACTGAATAGCTACGAAATTTTCTGAAAATACTGATACTGATTTTAAATTCGGTTTAGCAATTAGTTTTCGAGCACCAACACGTTTATTTGTTACATTATTATTATCCTCCCATTCAGATACTAGTTTCACATTCACTTGTTTTCGCTTATTCTCTATAGTTTTGCCAAAGATTGAATTATTCAACAACTTGAAAAAGTCTTTTTCAAAATCAGATTTTGAAGCCTGACGTAAACTTGTATTTAAATCTATATATTTCTTTAGAAAACTTTCTTGCCTAAATGTTATTACACGGTGAATATTTTTCAATACGAGACCTTGTTTTAAACATTCCTTTAAATGAGTATAATGAATTACATAACAGTATTTATTATATAGATTTGCTACTAGTTTTGCTGATTTACTGCCTGGTGGAGTAAGTTTCTCTACAGCGAAAGGTAAGTCACAATGAGCATCATGTAAGTTATAAGGGTATTCTAAATCAACTTCCAAAATGTATCCGTATTCACTATCATCCGAAATACTTTCAATATTTAAATTGCTGATTTGTTCGGGTGATAAAAACTTAAAATCAGATATTGGCATTTTTTTCATCATAGCAAATCCATACAAGTTATTACAATCTAGATATAATAAAACCTCGATGGCTTTGAATAATCAAAATTTGGTAAGTACTTATTATTAGCTTGAGCATGTCTCAGCGAACATTGTGCTAAACCACCTCGAATACCTTTTTCCAACATTTGATAAATTTCAAGATCAGTAACTAATTCTAATCGAACGTCAGTATAAAGGAGCATCGCATCCCAGCTAAAGCCTGGTGCGGTAACATAATAAGCTGGATCTAACTTATAGTAATGCAAACTCATGGTTCTAAAGTTTTCAAATATATCAGTTAACAATAAAATATCACATTTCAAATATAAATCAGTGTATTCACCCATGTCATTTATGTCAAATTCATCCCAAACATTTTGCGCATGTTTATAATCACTATCAGATATATGTTGTTTTGATAAACTGTTATAAAATAATTCTTTAGGTGGTAAACATGTGTCTGAATATTTCAAGAAACTATTCATGTAGTCATAAGGATAAATTCCTTTTTTTCTCATTAACTCAAATTCAATAGGAGTAGTAAACAATTTTGAAGTATGGATAAAATCAATATCATTTAAACTTTTACTCAACTTATCTAAGCTAGCGCTTAAAAATAGGAAAGAATCAATAAATTTCACATTTACACAGGATTTGTTCTTATTAATTTCAAATGACTTTGTGATTGTTATGTACTTTTCTTTAGTCTTTGGTATAACATTAATTGAACCATCATATTTTGTTAACTCCATTATGAATAAATGTAAATCATAACCAGATAAATTATGAAACACAACTGGTATAAATGGACATACTTTGAAATTGAGGTTGCAATATGAATGAGCGGCGCCTCTATACTCGCCAGTAATATGATCATGATCACAAACTTTATCACCAAATAATAAATGTTTACAAATATGACAATAAATGCTTGAATCGTATTCATTTTGCTGTTTTTCGGTTAATTGTAGCATTGGTTTATTAGACTTAATCAACTCATTTATAAATTTCACATCTTCCATTAAATATTTGATAAAAACTTCAGATGCATCTTTACCACGATAGGTTACTAATTTGTTTAAAGAACTATCAAATGAACAACAAACATAATAACCAAAGCATGAAGGCTTATGAATTTTATATTTTGTAGTGTTCGCACTCTGTGAGGCATCTGAATATTTTTCTAATAAACTCTCAAAATCAGCGTATATTATAAAAGGAACCTTTTGTTGTCTTTCAAAATGTTTAAACATTAAATAAGTATCAGGTTTCGGTAATACTTGCAAAACTTTGGAACAGTAATGTTTTTTGTATTTTTCTTTACTGCTAAAACACTGCAAGCATGATTCACAGAGATAAACATTACCATTGTATTTTGTTATTTGCCTTCGAACTAATTTCACCAGATTTTTTATTAAACAGTAGTGTCCTTTTCCATTGTTTTCAATATATAGTAAATTAAAATGATTAATTCTTTTATTAGCACTCATATATAAAGGTCCAGTCACATATTTACGCTTTTTGTCTAAGCCAAACACACTAATACTTATATTTGAGTTATTCTTTTCAAAGATCTTTATATCTTGAAATGATGGAGGAAATTTCATTCCATTCACATTAAATATATTTGAGAAATGTGGATAGGAGCTACATCTATCCGAGTTTTTATCACATGGATAAAGCCCAGCTAAAATGCTCCAAAGAAAACAAAACTCATCATTATTTTTAACATTAATACAGCTTTTAGTATTACCCACGCGAGGAGGCAGTTTTATATACGTACCTCCTCGCAAAGGACAATATTTATTTATATTTATTTCTAAATGACTCAGCGATAAAAATGTCCAACCGGACTCAGTGTGTTCAAATTCGGTAAGTTTTCTTTTCATCGTATCAATAGTTTTCATTTTAAATAAATCTTTCAGTTCATCAATATCATGTATAATTTCATATTTCGTATTAAATGATTTCAATTGCTTTTCATTCGTTTTCGGTAGTAAATATAATGCAAATAATTCGAATTGAATCTTAAGACATTTGTGTTTCTGTAAATTCATTTCTATGAGTCTATAGATATCGGTTTCACAATCATATAAAAAATGTTCTGGTATTGAATAAATCTTATTTTCAGCTTTAACACAATAACTAATTACTCGATTTTTAAGCGCCGTATTAATGATAAAAATATTGTTAAATTCAGTTGCAATCAAACAATTCATTTTATGTAATTCTGTTTTCAAATGATATCGATATTGATTTCTCGTTACTCTGATTTCACATTTATCACATTTAACAATTTCATTTTTATTAGATTCTCGGGTATTCTCAGGGATCTTAACTGTAAACAAAGAAAAGAATCAAAAAAAAAAAATACTTTTAATTATTATCGATAATAATTTTACATAATCATTTCATGTTTTAATTTTAATGTTTCATTACATTGTCATCTTGTTATAGTTGCATGCTGAAATAAGATGAGAAAGTATTGGGAACCCCATGAAATTCCTTTCTCGCAGCATTCACTACATTGCTGAGATGTTGCCATAATTGTGAATCGGTGTCCGTTCTACACTTTAAAGTAGAAATGGCATAACGCCACCTATTTATGGGTGGAATGGTTTCGATTTCCGAACACCGGTACACCTTTACCTCAATGTAGTGAGTGCCACGTTTGTCCGACATAATTTGTTTGGACACCCCCGTGGCCACCTTATTAACAAACACCGACTGCAAAGGTATGAGTTGTTTACCAGTCGGAGTTGGTGTGTCGTCTTCGTCATCGGACTCCCCGAACAGTTCTTTCGCCGTTACATGCACTGGTGGGGTGATCGGTGCGATCATCGTCGGTTTCTTTTTCGAAGGGACTGATGCTGGTCGCTTCTTCGACGGCTTCCCCTCATCCTCGGATGGTAATCTATGAAATGAAGATGAACTATATTAAAAAACTTTTCACATGCCTGCTGTCATTAGACTGTTAACAATATTGTTAAAAACTTACGTATGAATATTCTTTTTTTCTAACTCTCTACGGGTGTCGTTCTCACACTCGATCGAATGGATCACCCGCTTCTTTCCCTTGGACACATGTTTTGGCTCCTCGTCCGATTGCGGGAACAGGTCATCTGACAAGGAATGCATAGTAGTCGACCTGTAAAAATAAATAAATTATTAATACAAATTATAAAAACAAATACATTGATTGTATGATAAAATACCGATTTTTAAAATACTTACATTTTTTTCTTCTGGTTTTCGTTTTTGGCTTTCTATAGCTTTGCTCACTGTGAAGTGATAACCTCCATCAAAATTCCCTCCGTTTTATCCTAACAAATTTCATAGTGTGTGTTGTGTGGTTATAGGATAATTGCATGTGCATAATAGCAGACTATGCTAAAACCCATACATTAATCCTGAAGAATGTGTCGGAGGCCCTAATTTGGCGGTTATAAGCACAACGAATGTGTGCCTACCATAGAGTTACAAAACCTATAGAGTTGCAATCTCTAATTGACAACACTCAAATAAAATATGTAAATTTGTTATGATACTTGCTTCCACACGTATCTTCTGATAATAGGTAGGATACCGCCTTATAACTAAAGAAAAACTCTGCTTACTTCGCAGCGTGCGTCGAGTCGGCACCGGCGGGCGTTAAGCGTGGACATTTTATTTGTCTGTTTGTGACTCTATAGCATTATAACTCTATGATGTCTACTAACATTGTTAGATTTATTTTAATTGTGTCAGCAAATCATATAATGGATTTGTAATAAATCATATTATTGTTCGATTTTGAACTTTATAAATATCAAAAAAATTCTATAAATTCGCGGTGCAGATACTATTTAAATGCCAATCACTTCGAAACCATCTAAAAGTAACAACGATTCTTTAATGGCTGTAAGTATTAAAAAAACTTAAATTAATAAATAAATGTGGTACTTGATTCATAATAATTGAAATTGTTAATAATTATATTCTATTTTTTACAGGACAGTGAAGAATCACTATTTAATTTTATTCCAATGGATAAAAATCTTGGGAGTACGAGTCGCAAAAGAAACAATGATGATGAAATATTCTATTCATGTATTAAGAGACCGATCACTGGAGGAATGAAATTAATTAAAATCGAAATGTACGATCTTACAAAAAGTGATGTTAGTTCGAAAAAAATTACAGGCATGTGCGAGTGTAAAGCTGATGTTTGCGTGCAACATATTATTAAAAACAGTTATATTGATGATATTTATGTGCACATCAGAGAGCTAATAACGAAAATAGAAAACAATGTACTTGATTATTGAATAAATTACTAATTATGAAACTATTCTCTATTTGTTTTATTTAAAGGTTACAAAAATCCTGATATTAGATAGGTAGTCACCACCTATTTCGAATTAACTTCTCAGTAGTAGTTTGCTATTCATAAACTATGAATTATTTTGCACTTCGCTTGTTTAAAACTTATTAGAGTACGAAACGATTATATAAAAGTGTTCAATGCAGGTACATTAGATTAAAATTATAACTACTACAAACAATATTTGGAGTTAATAGTCTGACGGTACATTGCATACCATTAAGTGATTTCTATATTAGGAAGCGGTGTTATCAAATGAGTGATGCATTCACGTGCATGTTTACATTTTAAAATCTTCGTTCAGTGCAATCAATCTGTTACTGTAATTCTTTTAATTAGCTACTAGGCAGGTATTTATCATTATACTTATTTATGATCTGGAATTTAAAGAACCGACTGTATAAAAGTTTCTGATATGCTTAGGTACAGATCAATATTGGAGTTGAATAGACTGACGTTATGCCGTCGCACATCGTATCCATCCCTATTAGGACATGTTTATATTTTATAACCTTCATTCGACGTGATCTACCTGAGGTGTCATGCACTGTGAGTAGGTATACGATTATTTTAATAACCGCTATTTAACATTATGAATTCTCATGATCTAGTCATTTAAACTTAAGAGAATGATCAGGTCAGTACTTCATCTGAGAGTGATCTGGTTATGATTCGTTGAACTGAATCGAATAAATCGAGGCCAGTTTTATAACTGATGCATTCATGAGGTAACTTAGACTAACAGTTTTTTGAATAGATCGAATTGAAATGATGGACCTATCGGATAGGTAGGATGTAGAATGAATAGAAGATTAGTCTTGTATGTAATAGAACGGACTCTGTTTATCCTAACGGTTTTGAATAGATCAAACTGAATGATGGAACTATCGGAAAGGTATGATGAATAGAGGAACAGATGAACAGATGAATAGATGAACAGATGAATAGATGAACAGATTGAATAGATGATGCTATAAGGGAGAATACCTATATATACTCTACTGAAAACTGTATTGGTTTCCATTCAATCTGCTTTGAATATTCAATAACTTTACGATAGAAGTCAAGAGTTCAACAATAGGGCTCGTTTTTAGGGTTCCGTACCACAAAAGATAAAAAAGGAACCCTTATAAGATCACTTTCTTGTCTGTCTGTCTATCCGTGTTTCACCACTGAAATTCATACCAAATATTGAGGTACTGACGGATCAACGCACTGCCTAAACCGCCGATTGAAGAGTTCTGGAACTTGGAGGGTATGTTCTTTGTATTACGTAGACATCCGATAAGAAAGGATTTTCCGAAATTCTACCCCTAAGAGGGTGAAAAGGGGGGCAAAGTTTGTATGGGACAACGTGATTCCTTGGTCCACTTTCTACTTTTACGCGGACGAAGTCGCGGGCGAAAGCTATCCCTATTATTCTTAATTGAGTTTTCAGAGAATATTGTCATACCTATCACTTGATTTATGTTTTTACAGACTTCTTCTTCGTTGTATTAATGGTTTAATTGAATATAGTTGCCTGAAAGAGATTGCCTTTACTCGATAAGGCCGTCTTTTGTGCCACTTTAGGATCTTTTGCTATACTACTAGCTGTCCCGGCAAACGTTTTTTTGACATTTAGCAAGTTATGCGTTTTGCGTAAAGGTGGTGTTTTGCGTAGTTGGTGTTATGCGTCTAAAGGAGATAAGGTACTGCATTGTTTGCTCGTAGACCTGCAGTCGCACTGGATTTGAGATGGATTAATCAAACCCCGCCTTCCCAGAGGCTACTCAGCGACTTACCTAAATTCCTGAATAAAGTGATCTATCTTCTTTTGCGGTAAATTCTGAATTGATACCTCTAGAAAAGCTGTTAAGGTGAAAGGGTACCGGCGCTCTCTCCCTACAAATGTAGTCGACTGTTTGCTCCCTGGAAATGACACTAGCACAAATATTTTTGTGCCATAAAACTTATAACTGTCATGACTATGGCTTTATGTTTTAGTTTTTTTTTTTCATTTTCTAATTATCATAGATATTAAAACAAAATTTTTTTAAAAAAAACGAAACATAGTGGCATGGTCATGGCAGTTATAAGTTTTATGGAATAAAAATATTTGCTCTAGTGTCATTATCCAGGGAGAAAACAGTCGACTACGTTTGTATGGAGAGAGCCCCTGGTACCCTTTTAAGTAAGTATCGAAAAAGATTTCATTACGGAATTAAATGGACTAGTTTATTGTTTATATTTAAATACAAAATCAAAAACATAAACAAACCTTTATTTCCATATCTATGACTAGTTCTAAGATAACTAAAGGAAATTTCTTATGACTAAAATAGGTAACTTAAGGGCAGGTGCTAATAAAGCTACCAAAATCGACCTTTGTTTTAAGCAACTTTAAGTAATGAAATACTCTTTTTTTGTTATTTGGATATAAATAAATATTGTAGTTTAATAACCATATTTTTGTTTATTGTGGTTGAAAACATAATATGAACAACTTCGTTCGATAAAAAAAATGTTAGAAAACAGAGAATTATTAGATCGTTTATCGGGTTTTATTCAAAAATAGTTAACGTTTGTTTCTAAAAATGAATCAAATGATAGGTTTTGACCTCTAGGAACTATATTTGTGGATAATAATGCTAAAATGTTTTGCATATCGATCAAATATAACAGTTAGCACGCCGCACGCTACGTTTTTGAGAGCGGGGGTTAAGGTAATGTATGGGCCTACACACGGTACTGGAAGAGCGCCTTAAAATAAATTTTAAAATATTAGATATTGTGCTACAGCCCACACAGCGCTATCTAACCCCAAATCAAGCAACTAGGCTTGTTGTATGGATGCCAGACAAATTATTAAATACATTTTTAATATTTAAATCTATACTAATATTATAAAGCTGAAGAGTTTGTTTGTTTGAACGCGCTAATCTCAGGAACTACTGGTTCGAATTGAATAATTATTTTTGTGTTGGATAGTCCATTTGTTGAGGAAGGCTATAGGCTACTTTTCATTTTGATACGAGATCGAAACTTACACGGGTGAAACTGCGGAGCGCAGATAGTTTTTAAATATAAGCAAAATAAAGGTTTATTGTATGTAGTAGGTTCACATTACGAAATGTGGCAACCAAATGGAAGAATTCACGATATTTGTTAGAATAATTTCGGGGATATTAAGTTCATTTAAACTAATTAAAAGTTTTCAATAGAGATATAAATAACAGGTGCTCTTTAACAAATTGTTATTTTAAAATGAACAATTAGTTTTTGGAAAATCATAAGAACAGGGGCCTGAGTCTGCTAATACAATTGTGTTTCAATAGAGTGTCAATGGAATCGTTATAGACATTTAATGTCAAAAATATGACATTACATGTCAAATTGGTATTCTACTGATGTAAACTATTCTATCGAAACACCACTGATGCACCACTGACTCACTTTGGTATTCTGCTCTAGAATCGTGGCTCAATGGAATCTCGATAGTTGTCAAAACGGTATATCGCTTAGCAACATATATCATGTCGCTAGGTAACACCAGCGACGTATCTATTACCATTCCATTGAGACTCCATTGCGATTCTATTGCGATGTTATTAAAACTTTAGCAGAATACCAAATAAAGTAACAATCTCGATCTAGTATCAACAGAGTCTCGATATAATGACAATGGTAAATCCATTAATGCAAAATAGCAGAATAAGGCCCCAGGTAAGAAGTAAATGATAGTTATAGTCTATTACAAAACCAAGAGAGAAATAACATAACATTTAATAAGCCAGCTTTATTCAAAATGTGTTTTGTAACTTACAGATGACAGTTGTACAAAAGTGAAAAAATACATTTTAAATAAAAAAAGGGCTAAGTTTAAGATTAAGGGGATATCTTTCTCCATACATTCAATTGTCGTTATCAGGTGCTTTTAAGTAACTTTGTCTCTTGGAATTAATATTTGACAGTCAGGTATTTCAACTAAGGATAGGTTGAAAAATTGTCTTCAGTTTTGGAACAGACTATATTTTACAAGTTTATTTTTCAGCTTAACAATAAATCACTTTCATTTGATGTGGTTTTTATTTTAACTTAAATTTACTTAGTTCTTAAGTAATTTTACAGACAGATCTTCTAAGGTACTTTAATTTATTTAGTTATAATCTAGTTACTTAGTTACTAAATCTTATAATTTGGTTACTTTTCCTATAAATTTGGAACACATCCCAACAAAAATTTGATACTTATTTAAAGTTACCCTACTTACTTCTAACTTTCCCAATTATAACTACAACTTATAATTTCTTTCTAAATATCGTACAATAATGGGTTACGGTACATCTTGCTCACAGAAAAACTGGCCTGCAGGCCAAACGTCTACTTTTAAAAATGTGTACAAGTACTCATGACAAAAAAACGTCACCCTATAAACTCTACCTACCACTATTTATACAGTTTATACCCTTTTTATCAAGATGGTGCCACCGCAATTTTTTACCTTATCTACTTACCGACTTCAAGAGTTTTTTTGACGTGATAACGTCTTATAAATCGATGAACAGCTGTACTGACGAAAAAGTGTGACGTCATGTCACGTTACCGTTATTAACAAGGTAACTATAGCAATGTTTTAAAGTATGCAAAATGGTAATGTCAACGATACAAAAGTGTTATGACATGTTATCACGTAAAATTATCGACCGTCAACCGACTTTACAGACAACCATTTTTTTTAAACAAAATGAATCCTCAGTTCCTGTACAAAAATTTTCTAAAATAAAATATAATTTTAAACTGAGTAAAATCGCTTCTAAATGGTATCTTAAAGTTAAAATATGTTAAATAAAAATATCTTAAAGTTCTCTGATTGGACCCTTTAGATTTGTAACAGATGTCGTAAATAAAATGCACGTACTTTATTTTGTGAGGCAGTGTTTGTCGATATCAGTGTTTTTCAACCTTATTGATAGCTCGACCCCTTAACAACAAGCAATAAAAATCTAGCGACCCCCTAGGGCTTTAATAAAACTACTTTTCAATAACTTTGTACCTATATTGGATACCTATATTGATCGAAAAGACAAGGATAACATCTGACGGCATGCTCAAAATGGAGTGTCATTCCCAAAATTTTGATTATTAATGGTTGAAGAGAAGATTTGAGTATCCAGAATTAGAAATAAGCTACAATTAGAAAATAACTTAATGACGTCTCTAAAATACTTTTAACCACGTTTCGATAAATTGTTAAAAAATAAACAAGCACATTGAAATCCTAGTTTTTCATTGTAGTGTAGGACCTACAAACACCTTACTTCTTCGTTTACCCGAAACCCCCTGAGTGAGGCTATGCGACTTGGGGGTCGCGACCCACAGGTTGAAAAACACTGGTCTATATAATATATCGTTCGTCTAAGATCAACTTGTATACAGGTTGTTTTCCGCAATTAGACCTATTTAGTTGGGTCCTATAAAATTTTTACTAATATAACAAAACGTAGGTAGAGTCAAAAATCATAAGAAGGTTCATTTACTACAGTCATAATAAATTTAGTTTGCCCATACTAAACCAACTAAGATTAAAAAAACGCAACCCTATATTTAAAAAAAATTAACACATAACTTATGGTTATCTAGTTGCAAAGAAAATATAACTTACGAAGGAGTGCAATGTTATAATCAATTACCCACATATATAAAAAATGTTACTTCGTTTGATACTTTTAAGACTCAATTGACAGAATACATATTGGATAAATATTAGTTATTAGGTATATTAGGCACGTAATATTATATAATTTAGATAAGGATATATACTTGTATTACCTTGCACACATTGTCTTAAATAGGCATTCGGCGATGTTTATTTAGTTTTTAAGTTAAGCTATGTATTCTCTATTAAGTGACATGTACTTGTCTTTTTGAGAATAAATTCTTTAAACCTTATCTAGGAATCTCCTAATAACAGTTGTTCGTTGCAACCTCTCCGTTTGCCGAGTTGGTGACAGAGTTGCGGGGAGCCTACGATGTCTCCCATAAACACGCTGAGAAGGTAAAACTCTTTGGCCTGGTCCGATGAGCGTTTATAGCCGCTGAAACAGAGAATAACTAGTTAAATAAAATGGTTTTCAAAAAGGAGTTGGATGATGCAGTTCTGGGCTAAGCTAAAGTCTTGTAATTCATTGTTTCATCATTTTAATCTACCATATGGTTAACTATTATAATAGTACAATACGATATAAGTGTGGTAAATTGATCTTTGCATGGGGATGGTTTAACACGCGCGAGCGGAACGCGAGCGTATTTAGAAGTCGAGATGCAACGATCAATTCCACACACGTATCGTACGACGTTTTTTTATCACGGTTGCGAATAGAAGAAGACTTTTTAATATATTAAAAAGTTAACAAAATAATTGTGATATGTTAACAATTTTTTAGGTTATATTTTTTTGTTAATTATACATCCAAAAAGGCAAGAATAAGACTTTTGAAAACACAATAAAAACTTTTAAGGAGACGTTAGAAAAGAATATTTATAGAGTGTTGGTGAAGTTATTATTTTTGTATTTTCCAACATAAAGTTATATTTTTTCATACAAAATTGTATGGATTAGATTGTTTAAAACAACATCGCACCTAATTTATAAATAAGTATCAGCATTACGATGTTTTACTCGCGTAAGTTACGATCTTGTGGAAATATCGAAGAAAGAAACCTATGTTCCTAAGGATACAAAATATCTTTATACCAAGTTATAACAAAATCGGGTCAGTAGTTTCGGAAAAAAAAACGTTTTTATTGTAATATTAGTGTAAATGTTAGATGTATTATAATGTTTTATGTGGCCTTTACATCCACTTGTATTTTTAAATTACTCTACTGTCTCATATTCCAAAGGCCAGACCATATACAAACAATGAATATAATAATAATTTTCATGGTTTCACAACACTAACATTTGTAAGTACAAGACGAAATAATAAGTTAATAACTTATGTACATTACTTAGTTATGCAAACGTAAGTCAAAGCTGTAGCTAGACAATGTAAGTTGTAAGGTCGACCAAGTTTACGCCATTTGACCTAAACACACAAATGTTTAGGTCAAGTGGCGTAAATTATATTAATAATAAAGAATAATTTCTCGTTAAATCTGATGGCAATGTTAATTGTTAATTGACAGGTCAATGCATCTCTAATTGCATTCGCGACAAGCTCATTGAACTTGACATCGGCTTAGCTGTGATAATTGATTTTCAGTTAATATTTTACTACCGTCAATTTGTGTTCAGATAGAAGTTAACCACTGCTAATACAATGCTAAAATAAATATAGTGTTAAAATTGGCTTTTCCATCTGATGTAGAAGATTTTTTCAGGCCCGATTCAGGGCGCTGTATATGCGATAGATGAAGTAGAATTGCCCAGAACCTCTCAGCTTAGTCGACCATGTCCAGAGGAAAGAACTCGTCATTACGTCTGGAGCCAACTAAGCCGCCACTACTAGTGTTTAAATTGGTCTTTCCATCTGCTATAGAAGATTTGTACAACGCCAGCAACTTTGATCCATGCCCGATTCAGGGCGCTGTATATGCGATAGATGGAGTAGAATTGCCCAGTACCACTCAGCTTAGTCGACCATGACCAGAGGAAAGAACTAGTCATTAAGTCTGGAACCAACTAAGCTGTGGGTTTTATCACGATGTTTTCCTTTACCGTAAGAGCAATTTAATTTTTCGTACTTACGAATAATTCATTGTTGCGCCGTTGTATACCTAGATAAGCATGTATACCATAACGCAAGCCTAGTTATTGATCTTGGGGCTAGATGACATGTCTTGCAATATTTTTTTTATTTTTTGTACTGTGTAAATTATTAACTATTTTTGTTTACCTTTGACTCACTGGTGGACAAATTCGGAAGAGATTTTTGTTGCACCTTTAATTTTTGTACTAGAATAAGTTTTTTAAATAAGAATAAACAAATAAAAAATATATTATTTTAATCTTAAAAATACTTCCCAATCGGCAATCACAGATTAAACCCGCAATCTTCGTAAATTACTTTTAAATCCATCGACTAACATTAACAAAGTTAGCAAACTTTAATCTTAAGTCTACATGAAAATAAAACCGTTATTTGCATACAATAATCTTTGCAATCTTACGAGAAAAAAACATATTTAGATACGGTATTTTGATACTAAAAGTCATCAGGTTAAAGTTGATTATTGTAAGATAGAATGTCATTGCAGTGAAAGTGTTTTGTGGTATTGCATAAGACTTGCTTACCTACATTCTGTTTGACGTCAACGATGATATTCTACGATCAATAAACTTATATAAATAGTTAATGTTATATATTTTATTTAGTTGGAAAAATACAGATATGGCCGAAATAAATGAGACAATAAATAATCCTACTAATATTATAAATGTGAACGTTTGTGTGTGTGTGTGTATGTATGTTTGATAATCCTTCACGCAAAAACTTCTAAACCGATTGCGATGAAACTCGGTATCTAGATAGCTGGAAACCTGGATTAACACATAGGCTACTTTTATCCCAATATTACCACAGGATCGGGACTTACGCGGGTGAAACCGCGGGATGCAGCTAGTTATATAATAAACTAATATTAAAAATCCAAAAGTTTGTTTATTTTTTAGTTTGTTTGATCTCTGTTCACGGTCTAGTGACTGAACAGATTTAGCATTAGTGGGATGGAGAAGGACTTAGGACTTTTAGTCCCGAAATTCCTGCGGGATCGAGACTTACGTGGGTAAAACAGCGAGGCGTAGCTAGTAATAGATAAATGTATCTTTATTTAATTGAAAAACAGTTAAAATTCAGAAAGATTTCGAATTGTTTTCTTGACGCCAAACTGTTTTATACTGTCATTCACTTGTTTCGCAATTCGTCCAATTATTGACATAAATAAAATAAAGGAAAATTACATTTGATTATTCGATTCTCAAATCAAACTAAAATGGAGTCAAGGATTAAGAAAATGTATAACTAATTCAAGAATACTATGCTACATTATATGTCCATGGACATAAAAAATAATAAAGAGGTTGTCATGGACCATATTACTACAGTAAGGATCCATGGTTAGGATCGCTTGCAGCAAAATTGAGTATTTTTAATTTTATTAAACCTAGACCCCCTTATTCGAAAAAGAGGTTTAAGAATAGTCCGAGATGTGGATTTAATCCTTAGATTGAAATACATATTAACTCGTCAACTATAGTCTAAACACTATCCCAATAAATTATATAGGGAACTAGAGTCTAAACACTATCCTTATAGATTATAAAGGGATAGGGTTTACGAGTAAATCTGTGTCTAAATCTAAGGTTTAAATCCACTTCTCGGACTATCCTTAAACCTAGTTTTGGAATATTGGGGGAGACAGTTCATACTTTTTTTACTAGCAGAAACCTAAAATCGAGATGCAAAGTGTCATGAACGGACATGAATTTAATTAAATCAATTTTTTTTATTTCGCTGCAAATGACACTTAAAATCATAGGTACATACAAAAAATCATTCTCTTTTCACTATACTCTGGAATTGCCTGGCTCAACCCATTCGATCTGCTAGGTCCCTACTCATTTTCAAAGGACAATGGGCATTTTCGTATAGACGGTGTCCCACCTGTTGTATAGAGTCGAGTTATATGTCATTCGAAAGGTCATGACAGTAGCTTTATTTTATTGTATGACACTAACCCTGTAACTCGAATAGGGACGGATCTAGGACGTTTTCAATTTTGTAAAAAAACTTTCTTTTTAGGTCGAGATGTACGTCATTTGAAAGCTCTTGAGAGTAGCATTATTTAATTGTAAGACACTGATCCTGAAATAAGAACAGGGACGGATCTAGAACGTTTTTAATATATGAAAATAATAAAAAAATCAGTACGAGATGTACTTATGTACGTACGTTCTCATTCGAAAAATACTGATAGTAGCTTTATTTTATTGTTAAGCTGCAACCTTGAAATTCGAACAAGGACGTTTTTAGTTTAAAACAATATTGCTGTCCTGAATGACACCATTTATGAAATATGAACAGAGAAGGATCTTGAACGTTTTTAGTAATCATAATAAACCTATGAAAAATTAAGATGTTTTTGCTTAGCTGTATTTTTTTTCTTTTAAGGATATTTTTTTTTTTCTATTCGTCACTCGTCACCATATCACAAGCCAGATGAGCGATATTATTATTAAACAATATAAAACAAATACGAGACGCTTGACGTTTACCGGAACATAACGGCGTCATGGTCTTATTTTTACCATGATGCATGTAGATTTTGGTTTAAAGATTAATCGCAGCAAAACCAGGATAATGATTGTCAACCGTGCCAGCAATAATTTGCCGGAGGTGACACGTATTGCGAACTGTGACGTGGTCCAATTCTATATATACCTTGGGGCTCTAATCTCAAACAATGGCAGATGCATAGACGAGGTCAAACGGCGTATGGCTATTACCAGAACGGCAATGGAGAAGATGAAAAAAATATGGACGAATCGTAACATAACGAAAACCACGAAAACCAGGCTCGTGAGAACACTCATCTTTCCCATATTTCTTTACGCTGCTGAGACGTGGAAAGGCATAAAATAGACGCTCTGGAGATGTGGTGCTGGAGAAGAATGCTTGGGGTTTCGTAGACCGAGTTTCGCACAAACGTCTCGATACTTCAAGAACTCGGTATGAAGCGGCGTCTATTTTCAGCAGTACAATCTCGCATCCTGACTTTCTTCAGCCACGTTTCCCGGCGTGATAATCTGTCCATTGAGCGCCTCGTTGTACAGGGAAAAATAGAACCACCAGAACGCGCGGGAGGTCACCCACACGATGGATTGACCAAGTCAAGGCTGCAGTGGGAGGTTCTTTGAACGAATGTAGCAGGATGACCTCCCGCAGGGAGAGATGGCGAGCAGTCGTGAAGCGCGCAACATCTACCCCCTCTACTACATGATGATCACGACTGCTCTGTCAAGAGTGTAACAAAAAGAAGAAGAAGAAGAAGAAGCATGACGTCACTCTTGTGAATGCAGGTGTTCATCAATTTATTAGACGTTATCACGTCAAAAAACTATCTATAGCTATTTCAGTGTATAGTGATTGAAACAAGATTTAACTATTTTCTATGATTTCTCATAGGTACCAACTATATTGTGAAAAATCTTAAGAAATTGTAGTTATTAATTGATTAACCATTCGGTTCTCACCGGTAGTATAACTATGACGCCAAAGCAAATCACTAAATGAATTAATGCAATATAAAACCCAATTATATTTGAAGTATAAGAAATGTAATCCATGGAAAGAAAATGAGACTTTAAAAAGTTTTTTATAGGGTCGCAGGACTCGCAGGTTTGTCAAAATCAGCCTCCTTAAAAGAGCATTTTTTCCATTATTGGAGTGAGTTTAAATCCTCTTGTAGAACAGTTATGAGAGATGTTAGTTAAAAAGAACTTTCTGGACTTCAGACGTTGTTTTGTTTGAACTTGTGAAGACGACAGCTGCATTATTTAGGGTGACAATGAATATAATAATAATTTTCATGGTTTCACAACACTAACATTTGTAAGTACAAGACGAAATAATAAGTTAATAACTTATGTACATTACTTAGTTATGCAAACGTAAGTCAAAGCTGTAGCTAGACAATGTAAGTTGTAAGGTCGACCAAGTTTACGCCATTTGACCTAAACACACAAATGTTTAGGTCAAGTGGCGTAAATTATATTAATAATAAAGAATAATTTCTCGTTAAATCTGATGGCAATGTTAATTGTTAATTGACAGGTCAATGCATCTCTAATTGCATTCGCGACAAGCTCATTGAACTTGACATCGGCTTAGCTGTGATAATTGATTTTCAGTTAATATTTTACTACCGTCAATTTGTGTTCAGATAGAAGTTAACCACTGCTAATACAATGCTAAAATAAATATAGTGTTAAAATTGGCTTTTCCATCTGATGTAGAAGATTTTTTCAGGCCCGATTCAGGGCGCTGTATATGCGATAGATGAAGTAGAATTGCCCAGAACCTCTCAGCTTAGTCGACCATGTCCAGAGGAAAGAACTCGTCATTACGTCTGGAGCCAACTAAGCCGCCACTACTAGTGTTTAAATTGGTCTTTCCATCTGCTATAGAAGATTTGTACAACGCCAGCAACTTTGATCCATGCCCGATTCAGGGCGCTGTATATGCGATAGATGGAGTAGAATTGCCCAGTACCACTCAGCTTAGTCGACCATGACCAGAGGAAAGAACTAGTCATTAAGTCTGGAACCAACTAAGCTGTGGGTTTTATCACGATGTTTTCCTTTACCGTAAGAGCAATTTAATTTTTCGTACTTACGAATAATTCATTGTTGCGCCGTTGTATACCTAGATAAGCATGTATACCATAACGCAAGCCTAGTTATTGATCTTGGGGCTAGATGACATGTCTTGCAATATTTTTTTTATTTTTTGTACTGTGTAAATTATTAACTATTTTTGTTTACCTTTGACTCACTGGTGGACAAATTCGGAAGAGATTTTTGTTGCACCTTTAATTTTTGTACTAGAATAAGTTTTTTAAATAAGAATAAACAAATAAAAAATATATTATTTTAATCTTAAAAATACTTCCCAATCGGCAATCACAGATTAAACCCGCAATCTTCGTAAATTACTTTTAAATCCATCGACTAACATTAACAAAGTTAGCAAACTTTAATCTTAAGTCTACATGAAAATAAAACCGTTATTTGCATACAATAATCTTTGCAATCTTACGAGAAAAAAACATATTTAGATACGGTATTTTGATACTAAAAGTCATCAGGTTAAAGTTGATTATTGTAAGATAGAATGTCATTGCAGTGAAAGTGTTTTGTGGTATTGCATAAGACTTGCTTACCTACATTCTGTTTGACGTCAACGATGATATTCTACGATCAATAAACTTATATAAATAGTTAATGTTATATATTTTATTTAGTTGGAAAAATACAGATATGGCCGAAATAAATGAGACAATAAATAATCCTACTAATATTATAAATGTGAACGTTTGTGTGTGTGTGTGTATGTATGTTTGATAATCCTTCACGCAAAAACTTCTAAACCGATTGCGATGAAACTCGGTATCTAGATAGCTGGAAACCTGGATTAACACATAGGCTACTTTTATCCCAATATTACCACAGGATCGGGACTTACGCGGGTGAAACCGCGGGATGCAGCTAGTTATATAATAAACTAATATTAAAAATCCAAAAGTTTGTTTATTTTTTAGTTTGTTTGATCTCTGTTCACGGTCTAGTGACTGAACAGATTTAGCATTAGTGGGATGGAGAAGGACTTAGGACTTTTAGTCCCGAAATTCCTGCGGGATCGAGACTTACGTGGGTAAAACAGCGAGGCGTAGCTAGTAATAGATAAATGTATCTTTATTTAATTGAAAAACAGTTAAAATTCAGAAAGATTTCGAATTGTTTTCTTGACGCCAAACTGTTTTATACTGTCATTCACTTGTTTCGCAATTCGTCCAATTATTGACATAAATAAAATAAAGGAAAATTACATTTGATTATTCGATTCTCAAATCAAACTAAAATGGAGTCAAGGATTAAGAAAATGTATAACTAATTCAAGAATACTATGCTACATTATATGTCCATGGACATAAAAAATAATAAAGAGGTTGTCATGGACCATATTACTACAGTAAGGATCCATGGTTAGGATCGCTTGCAGCAAAATTGAGTATTTTTAATTTTATTAAACCTAGACCCCCTTATTCGAAAAAGAGGTTTAAGAATAGTCCGAGATGTGGATTTAATCCTTAGATTGAAATACATATTAACTCGTCAACTATAGTCTAAACACTATCCCAATAAATTATATAGGGAACTAGAGTCTAAACACTATCCTTATAGATTATAAAGGGATAGGGTTTACGAGTAAATCTGTGTCTAAATCTAAGGTTTAAATCCACTTCTCGGACTATCCTTAAACCTAGTTTTGGAATATTGGGGGAGACAGTTCATACTTTTTTTACTAGCAGAAACCTAAAATCGAGATGCAAAGTGTCATGAACGGACATGAATTTAATTAAATCAATTTTTTTTATTTCGCTGCAAATGACACTTAAAATCATAGGTACATACAAAAAATCATTCTCTTTTCACTATACTCTGGAATTGCCTGGCTCAACCCATTCGATCTGCTAGGTCCCTACTCATTTTCAAAGGACAATGGGCATTTTCGTATAGACGGTGTCCCACCTGTTGTATAGAGTCGAGTTATATGTCATTCGAAAGGTCATGACAGTAGCTTTATTTTATTGTATGACACTAACCCTGTAACTCGAATAGGGACGGATCTAGGACGTTTTCAATTTTGTAAAAAAACTTTCTTTTTAGGTCGAGATGTACGTCATTTGAAAGCTCTTGAGAGTAGCATTATTTAATTGTAAGACACTGATCCTGAAATAAGAACAGGGACGGATCTAGAACGTTTTTAATATATGAAAATAATAAAAAAATCAGTACGAGATGTACTTATGTACGTACGTTCTCATTCGAAAAATACTGATAGTAGCTTTATTTTATTGTTAAGCTGCAACCTTGAAATTCGAACAAGGACGTTTTTAGTTTAAAACAATATTGCTGTCCTGAATGACACCATTTATGAAATATGAACAGAGAAGGATCTTGAACGTTTTTAGTAATCATAATAAACCTATGAAAAATTAAGATGTTTTTGCTTAGCTGTATTTTTTTTCTTTTAAGGATATTTTTTTTTTTTCTATTCGTCACTCGTCACCATATCACAAGCCAGATGAGCGATATTATTATTAAACAATATAAAACAAATACGAGACGCTTGACGTTTACCGGAACATAACGGCGTCATGGTCTTATTTTTACCATGATGCATGTAGATTTTGGTTTAAAGATTAATCGCAGCAAAACCAGGATAATGATTGTCAACCGTGCCAGCAATAATTTGCCGGAGGTGACACGTATTGCGAACTGTGACGTGGTCCAATTCTATATATACCTTGGGGCTCTAATCTCAAACAATGGCAGATGCATAGACGAGGTCAAACGGCGTATGGCTATTACCAGAACGGCAATGGAGAAGATGAAAAAAATATGGACGAATCGTAACATAACGAAAACCACGAAAACCAGGCTCGTGAGAACACTCATCTTTCCCATATTTCTTTACGCTGCTGAGACGTGGAAAGGCATAAAATAGACGCTCTGGAGATGTGGTGCTGGAGAAGAATGCTTGGGGTTTCGTAGACCGAGTTTCGCACAAACGTCTCGATACTTCAAGAACTCGGTATGAAGCGGCGTCTATTTTCAGCAGTACAATCTCGCATCCTGACTTTCTTCAGCCACGTTTCCCGGCGTGATAATCTGTCCATTGAGCGCCTCGTTGTACAGGGAAAAATAGAACCACCAGAACGCGCGGGAGGTCACCCACACGATGGATTGACCAAGTCAAGGCTGCAGTGGGAGGTTCTTTGAACGAATGTAGCAGGATGACCTCCCGCAGGGAGAGATGGCGAGCAGTCGTGAAGCGCGCAACATCTACCCCCTCTACTACATGATGATCACGACTGCTCTGTCAAGAGTGTAACAAAAAGAAGAAGAAGAAGAAGAAGCATGACGTCACTCTTGTGAATGCAGGTGTTCATCAATTTATTAGACGTTATCACGTCAAAAAACTATCTATAGCTATTTCAGTGTATAGTGATTGAAACAAGATTTAACTATTTTCTATGATTTCTCATAGGTACCAACTATATTGTGAAAAATCTTAAGAAATTGTAGTTATTAATTGATTAACCATTCGGTTCTCACCGGTAGTATAACTATGACGCCAAAGCAAATCACTAAATGAATTAATGCAATATAAAACCCAATTATATTTGAAGTATAAGAAATGTAATCCATGGAAAGAAAATGAGACTTTAAAAAGTTTTTTATAGGGTCGCAGGACTCGCAGGTTTGTCAAAATCAGCCTCCTTAAAAGAGCATTTTTTCCATTATTGGAGTGAGTTTAAATCCTCTTGTAGAACAGTTATGAGAGATGTTAGTTAAAAAGAACTTTCTGGACTTCAGACGTTGTTTTGTTTGAACTTGTGAAGACGACAGCTGCATTATTTAGGGTGACATCGACTTGATATGCAAGGATTTTTTCAGGCAGGAATAGCATACAGTAGCAAACCTATGGTATACATCATGCGTGGGTTGATCCTCTAATCGGAATACCGTTCGTTGTTTCTAATCCCACATTTTATTTTAGTGTTCTGACAGTGCTGTTTAAATTAAATATATTTTTGTCTACCACAAAGCTCTAATATTTTAGAGTTGTTGGTTTTTTTACGAAGGTTAAATGCTCAGAGTTGGTTCTTAGTCGAATTAGTATTTAGCTAGTTCACTGTGTTGTTAGTAAAATCCTGGAAGCGTTTGATAAATCCTTCTTCAACGCACTCAAAAGATTTCACTTGCCAGGTGAAACTTATATCATCGGCAAAAAGCTTTAGTGTTTTATGCTTGGGAGTATAAATTCAAAAATGAAGGTTACTATCCTTTGGCAATTTACTAACTGCTACTAACCCCATTCTGGCAGCAAGCATAGAACGTTCTAAATTGAAGGTTTCCTATTTACTAGGACAAAATAAGCATTTTGAACTGTGTTGATGCCAATTTAGTTATCTTTTTTTGCCAGTCAAGTTCCCTAATGAAAGCAAAGACTTTGGTAATAGCACTCATTTTTATCAGCACAAAGATTTTATCGTCTGCTAAAACCTGCAACATCGAATATTGATTTAATAGCGCGAAGATGGCACTACCATATCGGCAATAAGAAATCTTTAATACGAGTTTAACTCCAGCGATAATCGGTCAGATCAAATAGGTAACAATTCTGATATTTGTAGACGCTTTCGTTTTGTAGCAGTTCCTTTCATGACTTGTTCTGTTTCTCATCGACTCTCGCAACATCAGCCCAACCCAATTATGGTCCCAAGACTATCATCATCTTCCTGCCCTTATCCCAATTTCTTTGGGGTCGGCGCAGTATGTCCTAGTCTTCCATTTACACTTCCATTATCTCTACGTCATCTCATAGTTCACATTTATCTTTATCATGTCTTGTCTCACGCAGTCCATCCATATTTTCTTAGGTTGTCTTCTTCCTCTCCACCCCTCTACATTCATACTCATCACTCTTCTAGTCGCATGCGTCTCTTCTCTTCTCATCACATGTCTATACCAACTCGAACTCAAACTTCCTTTTACTTTATTAGTAACCGGTGCTACTTTTAGGCTTGCTATATTAGAATATACACATTCCTTATTTTATCCATCCTCGTTACTTTACACATCCGTATCAAAATTCTCATCTCCGCTACATGCAATCTTCCCTCTTCACGGCCCAGTATTCCGATCCATATGATATGATAAGACGATAGGTCTTATCACGGTTTTATAGATTTTACCCTTCAGTTTAAGGGGCATCCGTGGCTCACAGGTGGTTGATGTGACCTGTCGCCATTTCAACCATCCAGAGTTAATCCGATGTATACAGCGCCCAAGACCAGTCGCCAGAAATAATCAAGGAAACGGGTAGACTCTGTCGGGGACACAGCCTCAATGTAACGCATAAAACGTTTTATTTTACGTCAAATTAACACGATTCTTAACAGAAATAGCTTATTCAAAGTCATTGTTAGAAGTTTAGATTAGCTGCGTCCTCTTTCTATGCACGCTATAACACATTTATGACGTTACAACGTTCGTTATATTTGATTTTTACAAGTAACCCCTACTGTTCAGACCGATTTGAAAGATTTATCACGTCAAAAAAGCTTGTTCTAGCGTCTTGACCTTATGCTCACGGTAAGGACCCAAGCATCAAAAATTATTGCACATATTTTTTTCTTAAGAAAAATACATTGGTGCACGACCGACCGGGATTCGAACCCACGCCCTTCAGAATGAAAGTCAAGGTACCACTAAGCCAACACCGCTCTTCCTGTTCATATTTCCAGATATTAGTCACAAAAAAAGGTACTGTTACGACCTTTCAAACTGTATTATATATCTAGACAGCAATATATTTTTATTAAAAACATCCTAGATCCGTTCCTGTTTGGATTTCAGAGTTAGTGCGTCACAATACAATTAAGCTACTAACAGTATTTTTTAAATGACATACATCTCGATCTCAACTTTTTAATGTTTTTAAATATTAAAAACGTTCTAGATTCGTCCCTGTTCTTATTTCAGGACCAGCATCATACAATAAAATAATGCTATTGTCAAGAGCTTTCGAATGACGTACAACTCGACCTAAAAATAAGTTTTTTTTTTCAGAAACTGATAGCGTCCTAGATCCGTCTCTATTCGAGTTACAGGGTTGGTGTCATACAATAAAATAAAGCTACTGGCATGACCTTTCAAATGACATATAACTCGACTCTATACAACAGGTGGGACACTATGCCCATTGTCCTTTATGGTAACTGATTACTACCTCAGGACTGTCTAATACCCGTATGTATTCCTGTATTATTTATGTATGTATGTATGTCTTTTTTTTGTATGTATGTATATAATTATATATTGGTATTTATTGTGCGTATAATTTGATATTTTAAAGCCATATTTATGTAAATATTTTATATTATCACCTGTTACAGGTTTTGTTTGGTATCCTGCTTGAGTAAATTTACAACCTACCATTAAAGCTGAATCAGTTCTTTTCCATCCAAAGGTTGGAAGTGGCCGCCCATTTGTGCAACTTATACTTTCTAGCTATTACTTTTCTTTCTATACATAGTATTCTGTTTCTTCCTGTGTTGTATAAATTAAGTTTTCTATCTATCTACATAAATTTTGGTACCATCTAAAGACATAAGTCTACGTCCACGTAACTTCACATAACAATTATAAAAGTAGATGGACAAGTTTGTTCCTACGACCTACAGTTGCGTGATGCTATTACATCGATGTCCCACTTACAAGTACATAGTAACTTTGTACTATACTGTGGACAACGAATGCCCTTGGAGACTCCTATTTGAATAAAATATGTTGAAAGGCTCTAGCTGGATGGACAGTGGTGTCAAGGCCGAAACTGTTTGGTAATGAAGATGTTACTCATCAGACATTCTGGCCGTCACGTAGGCTACTCAGTAACTGGTGAGAGTTTTTCCTTAATAATCCAATACAAAAGTCTATAAATTTGTCTGTTGGTTCTCTCATCATGATTAAAGGTATTTTGATACATAAACTTACCCATAATTAGAAATACAATTTAAAATTACTTGTACTTGTTCACGGGTTAATTTTCAAAGTCTTAAGAGGAAAGGGTACCGGCGTTCTCTCCATACAAACGTTGTCGACTGTTTCTTCCCTGGATAATGACACCAGCACAAATATTTTTGTTGTATAAAACCTATGACATTATCCCCAGTCGACTACGTTTGTATGGAGAGATCGCCGGTACCCTTTCACCTTAAGTCTAATTGCCGCCAGCACTACACAAGGTGTAAGGACATACGTCGTGCGCAGTCATCTCTTTAGCCTTTATGAATGCATGCTCTGTCTACTAAAGTCTGTCCGTAAGGCATAGAAATGTTTGTGGAACGCGCAATGACCGGTCAGGGCGATAGTAAGTTGTCATCTTTGAATCGAGTCAAGGAAACACGATCGTATAGGAGTAAATAGAAGTAGGCTCCGGAAAATAAACAGGTCGTTTAATAGTACATGTGTGCTCTATTATAATAAATTATCCAAAGATGTACCTATATGACATGTCCATTACCAGGTTCAAAACTTTTATAAAGCATAAATTGTGCAGTAAGGCGTACTATCATACATCGTCTTACCTTAATGATAACAACTTATGGACGTGACTTTACTTGCCCCATTTCAAATAATACTTTCAAATACATGTTTGTAATATTGAAATTTGTGAGCGTGATCACATGAAAAAAACCCCATGAGTTTCTTGTGCCTTCTTCTCATTGGTGGGCGCGTTCCGAAGGCACTCATCCTAACTTAGTTTTTAAGATGTTTCAATGTGATATTTGTATAAAATTTACATAAGCATCCAAATGAATAAAGACTTTGACTTTATTAGATACATAATATAGTTATTTACCCAAATATACTAGGCCAGTCAAGCTGCGGTCGAGGCTGACTCGTCGCCCTGGTAGCATAATGTGCGCACACTCTCTCGAACACGCATGATCTGGCTCCAAACTCAGCTACGATGTACTTCTCCACTTCGATCACGTCAAACGGCTCAGGCTCGCTGTACGACAACTGCCGACGGTTGCGGGAACGGTAGGTAGCTGAAAAAGAAGAAAAAAAATTGATCAGGTTCTGGTTCAGGTTGGGTTGGCTCCGTTTAGGCATCAGTCTGCCCATTGCGCGCGAAAAGAAATTAGAAACTGGCTTTTTTTTCTATTAGTTATGGCTTCGCACGGCTTGTGCATTTAGCCAGTGTCAAGTTTTTTTTGCATCAAATTATGAACAGATTTTTCATAAATCGGGCCTAAAGTGTTTCAAAACAGTCAAAATCGTCAAAGTTCGTCAAGTCAGGGGCTATAGTAAAGGGGTGGCAAGTTTACCATAACCTTAATAGGAGATTTGGAGGCAACGAGAAAACTTCGTGTTTGACAGTGATTTTTACTTTCACTACACTTGTGCACTTTCACAGAACTAAATTGAATAACATTCCACCAGAATTATACAATTCAACTCGGGTTACAACTAAGTTTCATGAAAATAAAACTGCAGCACGACATGTTGTTAACTCGTTCCCGCCAAAACTCCTAGATACTGGCTGTTACAAAAAAAATATATATAATAAAGTAGTTAATACTATATATCAGGGACGCATACACAGAACGTGCGTGTAGTCGATATGAGCAGATATAATTATTCTAATATCTTTGTTAGAAGGTACGCAAGGAACGAAGAGAAGCAGAGTTCCTTCCTAACCATTCTTTTCCTACTTCCTACTAATATTATAAATGTGAAAGTTTGTGTGTTTGTTACTTTTTCACGCAAAAACTACTGGTCCTATTGCGATGAAACTCGGTATCTAGATAGCTGCTATCCCGATATTCCTTCTGGAAATTACGCAGGTGAAACCGCGGGGCGCAGCTAGTTTCTTTCCTTATAAATATAAGTTACAGATTATGTTACATTCGTTTCGTTTTTACTACTCTTCTGACAGAATTTAAAGACTTTTACTCGTAGAAAATTATTAATAATTATTAATTATCCTTTAATCTATTGATTCCAATATTCCATTTTACAATCAAAGTTATTCTAGGATATGGGACCAAAGTACTAAAGAATATTTTAAATTTATCCTGTCAGGACTTAACCCTATACTAACTAAGATATCGTTGCGATGTTTACACTCAGCCAGAGGACTTGCCTCATCGAAACCGAATGTTCAAAATAACAAATCTTGAGAAACAAAATTAAAAATGCTTTAGCAAGGTATGTATGTATATATGAATATGGGTTTTTTTCCGCAACTAGACTTTTTTTAATTGGTTCTTTTTGCGTGAGGATGGAGTAGGCTTGCCCAGCACCTACTACCCTCTCAGCTTAGTCGACCGTGTCCAGAAGAGAGCTTAACTACCTAGCTAAAGGTCCCTACTTAGCTTTAGCTAGAGAGTTTCATACCTAAACTAAAGGCTTTTAAATTTACGTTATTTGAGTAATTACCTTTATTAGTTACCTTATTAATAAAGGAGTATTATAAATTAGATGGTAACCTTTAGATATTGGTTACCTTTTAATTTATATCACACAGTTAATGGCACAGCTAATGGAGAGAAGGTAGTTAGCTAATGATCACAAATAGGTTCGGAGTAGAGCCGATCGTACCCGATAATTCTTTGCAAACTAAGATGGGAAAAGCTTTTGTTTTCTAGGAAAAGATTCTACGGTAACCTCGGACTATTTTATATAAATAAATAATAATAAATAAATATTGCAGGTGCTAGACAACGGATATACTACTTATATACTTTCTTTCGTAAATATATACAGATAATACATAGAAACAACCAGACCACAGACAAATATCTAAGCATAAATACTTGTCTGTGGCGGGAATCGAACCCGCAATCCTGTGCTTGTGTTATATTCTACTAACGACCAGCCCCGGCTTTGTACGGCTATATTATGCATGCATGTATACATTGAAACTACATCTTGAATAACATTGAAACTACATCTTGAATAATCTATACTAATAATATAAAGCTGAAGAGTTAGTTTGTTTGTTTGTTTGAACGCGCTAATCTCAGGAACTACTGGTTCGAATTGAAAAATTCGTTTTGTGTTGGATAGGCCATTTATCGAGGAAGGCTATAGGCTACTTTTTATCCCGATATTCCCACGGGATCGGGAGTTACGCGGGTAAAACCGCGGAGCGCTGCTAGTCTATTAAATAAAACCGCTTCAAACGACGTTGCGTAGTTTAAAGATATAAGCATACATAGGGACAGATAGCGGGAAGTGACTTTGTTTTATACTATGTAGTGAAGTGATGCCTATAACATCTATATTAATATTATAAAGCTGAATAGTTTGTTTGTTTGTTTGAACGCGGTTATCTCAGGAACTACTGGTTCCAATTGAATTTTTTTATGTTGGATAGTCCATTTATCGAGGAAGGCTTTAGGCTATATAACATCACGCTGCGACTAATGGGAGCGAAGAATCAGTGGAAAATGTGGAAAAAAAATGAAGAAAATTATTGTTATAGTTAATAGTATTTTTTGTTTGAACGCGCTAATCTCAGAAACTACTTGTGCGAATTAAAAAAATATTTTTGAATTGAATAGTCCATTTATCGACGAAGGCTTAAGGCTATATAAAATCACGTTGCGGCCAAAAGGAGCGAAGAATCAGTGAAAATGTGGAAAAAAAACGGGGAAAATTATTGTTATAGTATTATTTGTTTGAACGCGCTAATCTCAGGAACTACTGGTTCGAAAAGAATAAATATTTTTGTGTTGGATAGTCTATTTATTGAGGAAGGCTATAGGCTACTTTTATTTTGATATTCCTACGGGATCGGGACTTACGCGGTCGAAACCGTGGGGCGCAGCTATATAGCAATAACACTAAAAGCTATTTGAGAGATTTCTTTTTCTGTCTTCGTGTCATTCATATCACGTTAGTTATCTACTACAAAAGTTAAGACTCTGGACAAACCTACACGACAAGTCAACGACCCAAACGATGCCGCGTAATAGTGGTAAGGATTTTTATAAACATTATAAAAACTACAAAATATTCTGTTTAAATGATTATTGTATGATAGAATGTCATTGCAGTGAAAGTGTTTTGGGCTTGTTACTTAATATTGATAATTAATGACCTATTGATCATTGTAATATAAGTTCATATGCCTGTAAGGTAGAATATAGAGAAGCTATATTTATTCTATTTTAATTTCATTTATTAATCAGCTATTATAACCCATTTCTTAGTAGAGTCTAACTTAGCTATGTTAGTTAGCGTTAAAGAATGTCCAAAAGTACTTTAATGATTGTCGACATTACTAAGTATCTAAATTTACGAATAAATGATTCTAATTCTAATGAAGTACTATTCGTATGCCTGTAGGTATGCACAAAGTATTATTTAAAACTAGCTGCGCCCCGCGATTTCACTCGCGTAAGTCCCGATCCCGTGGGAATATCGGGATAAAAAGTAGCCTATGTGTTAAGCCAGGTCTCTAGCTATCTAGATACCGAGTTTCATCGCAATCGATCCAGTAGTTTTTGCGTGAAGAAGTAACAAACATACACTCACACACATAAATACTTTCACATTTATAATATTAGTAAGATTGAGGCAAATTTATCGTCTAGTGTTTTTTTCGATCGCTGTTTGTAAGCCCTTTCGTTTCTGTTTCCAAACATGACAGCGGCGGTAGGACCGCGGTTAAAAAGAGGTTTTGATATTTTTACCTTTGTAGTAAGAAATCGTTTAACCACCACCTGATGGGGCAAAGTGGTTGGTCTACAGTTAATACCTCAAGTTCAAACGACATTTATTTCAACTCAATTGTTTGCCTTATTAACTTTTCCAATTTAACGACCCAGTTGGCACAATGGTTACCACGCCGGACTGCCAAACACAGGGTTGCGGGTTCGATTCCCGCCTCAGACAAGTATTTATGTTTAGATATTTGTCTGTGGTCTGGTTGTGTCTATTTATTATAAGTATATATTTACAAATGAAAAGTATATAACTAAGTAGTATATCCGTTGTCTAGCACCCATAACACAAGTCTAGTTACTTAACTTGGGATTAGATGGCGATGTGTGGAATGTCCTTTAATATTTATATTTATTTGTATTTATATTTTCTAATTGCATTATTACTACTCAATTAACTAAATAACACAAATATTTCCTAAGACCTTTACGAACATGTAAAAGCCCTAATATTCAAATAACCATTTCTGTCTGCATTCAACAAAATTAATTAAATTGGTTCATTAAATCTGTGTGATTGAACACAGATTTAATGAACCAATGTAATTAATGTGATACGCAAATTCTCCTAACAGCCTCGCAGAATACTGCTTAACAATGAACGTTGCGAAATATTTAGTAGAATATTAACTACAGACACGAAATCTCCATTCTTTATGAGGTATTTAGTTTAGAATTTGCATTGAGATTAGTGAGATTGTGAAGGTTAAAAACTTACGATATGTGAACTAATGGACTACAACAACTTGGCGGAATTTAAAAAAGATACCATCTACTAGAGATTTGCTAATTTATCGCGTTACATTAAAAAAATGGTTGTCTGTAAAGTCGGTTTACGGACGATAAGTTTACGTGATAACGTCATAAGAAACGATAAAAAATCAAAATAAAAATTTATTATTTATTATATAATGTACACATTATATAAAAAATAAAAAATAATAAACGGTTTTAATATGAAAGGGGGTTGATTTAGACGTCTAGGCGAACAACTTTTGTTCTACGACTTTTGGAAATTCTAGAACAACCCCCTTTCGTATTAAAACCCCTTCACTGAAACAAATTGTATATTTTTTTTTATTTTGCTTCTTTTTTATCTTCTTCTAATTTTGTTTTTTTTTTTCCTTTAAATAAGTCTTCTATTCGTTACTCGTTACCATAATAAAACCAAGATGAGAGATATTATTATTCAATAGTCTTGTTTCCTATAGGGAACGAACGCGTCATGTTACCGGAACATGAAGCATAACGTCACACATCGGGAACGGAACGCATGACGTCACACAATATTACCATGATACTTTTGTGTGAATGCAGGTGTACCACCTCAATTTAATAGACGTTATTAATACGAAAATTCGTATGGATGTTGAATAATTAGAAAAGTCTATAAGTATTATATCCGTTGTCTGTTGAGTGGTGACTATAACACAAGCCTAGTTGCTTAACTTGAGGCTAGATAGCTGTGTGCAATGTTCTGTAATATTTATTTATCTATTTGTTTTGTAAGTGGTGTTTGAATCGCCAATATTAATGTTGCGGAAAACATTAATCTATACTTACTTATATTATAAAGCTAAAAAGTTTGTTTGTTTGTTTGTTTGAACGCGTTAATCTCAGGAACTACTGGTTCGAATTGAAAAATTCTTTTTGTGTTGGATAGTTCATTTATCGAGGAAGGCTATAGGCCACTTTTTATCCTGATATTCCCACGGGATCGGGAGTTACGCGGGTGAAACTGCGGAGCGCTGCTAGTCGATTCATATTTTAGCAACAGACCACCCGCTTAGCACGAGAAAAACATACTCGACTGAAAAAATATCGATTAAATAATGGCCTTTACATCTAATCTTGGTTAAAGGTTGCCTGGAAGAGGTCGTTTTTAGCGATAAGGGAATTCATGTTAGGATTAAGGTTCTAAATAGTACAATAAAGAGTTTATCTATCTATCTTGATGATATACATTGATATACATTGATAATTATACTTTTAGACTTTTGAAATGTCGAACATTTTTTGAAAATTTTGTGGTTAGGTTTAGGTACCTGAAAAACAGCTGTTTCATACACGGAGAGGTCAATAACCTAAAAAATTACTAATATTTTAAGTTTTATCTAGTGTACTTAGTCTGAATTAGCTTTTTTTTTAAAAAAACATCTTATATTCCAATTTACATAACCTCAAAATTATCATATTTTTTCAAATTTCCAAAGAATTCGTAGAACAAAAGTTGTTTGTTAAGGTGCACAGAAGTAGCCCTGAACGGCTTGCTAGTATAATTACCAATAACCCTGCACCAGCAGCAACTTTATTAAGACGCTGCAGTGTCTGAGACATGTTTGGATGGCTTATCCAGCACCTAAACCGACCGTGTCCATAGGAAAGAATAAGACGCTGCAGTGTCTGGGACATATTTGGATGGCATATCCAGCACCTAAACCGACCGTGTCCATAGGAAAGAATAAGACGCTGCAGTGTCTGAGACATGTTTGGATGGCTTATCCAGCACCTAAACCGACCGTGTCCATAGGAAAGAATAAGACGCTGCAGTGTCTGGGACATGTTTGGATGGCTTATCCACCCTTAATCGACCGTGTCCATAGGAAACAACTCGTCAATACGTCTGGAGTCAACAAAGCTGCGGGTTTAATCACGATGTTTTCTGTCACCGTAAAAGCAATGTTAAAAAAATATTTCAATTACAACCACTTAGTTCATTCGTGGGTTTTTCAAAAATAATTCGAAAGCAAAATTCATTGGTGTAGAGCTGACCGGGATTTGAACCGACAGGACAAGTTATTTACCACTAAGTCAACACACCGATCTAATCAATTAAATATTACTTAAAACCCCTTGTTACTCGTAGATTACCGAGTAGCATTACAGGTAAAATTACAGGTACAGTCGGAATACCAATTAGCTGAACCCCACGTGACCCAGAGCTCACTCGCACATCTGTTAAAATTGTAGTATTTACCTATTTTGTATTTTTTTATGATTTCTTTACAACCTTACAGATGTGCGAGTGAGCTCTGGGTCACCTGGGATTCAGCTAATTGGAATTCCGACTGTACAAGCAAAAAAAAAACATTCTTCGCACAAAACTGGGTACATAGAAATATTTTTTCTTTACACATTACCTAACCTTTGATTAAATTACCTATTCAGTTTTGTACGTTCCTATCTTTGATGATTTCAGTGGACGCAAAACCTTTAGTTCAACAATATCTCAATAATCATTATGATTCATGATCCAATATTCGACACTCATATTATCATAGGCTATTATTCTGAAAGCGCTCGAAAACGCATATATCTGCTTGCAATTGCAGCTGAGCGATAAATTCACCCGTCACGAGCGACGCGCGAAAAACAGCTGTTCATATTACTATGGAAATATAGTTGAGATACGAGAATATCCGTCCTTTAGTTTATTTTACTTCGATACTTTTATATGAAGAACAAAAAGAACTATTTGATATGTTCACGTGGATTTTTTATTGATGCCAAGCAATGATAATAAATATTACACAGCACCATCTAGCCTCAAGCTAAGCAACTAGGTTAGTAATTTGATGGCCACACAACGGATATAATACTTTTATACTTTTCTTTTGTAAATATTCATGCATTCATGCAATTTCATGGAACACCAGCATTCAGACAAATTATCATGTTATCGGAACGTCATACGCCATGGTAACATGAGAGTATTTCATAATAATATTACTCATCTGGGTTTGTGTTATGGTGACGAGTGACGAATAGAAGACTTATAGAAAAAATAAATTAAAAAAACTCAAGTTTTCATCGTTTTCTTATGACGTTATCACGTAAAATTATCGTTCGTAAACCGACTTTACAGACTACTATTTGTTTTTTTTTTGAGGTGTTAATTGAACCCACAACCTTCTGCGTCAAAGGTTCATAAGTGTCATAAGCGTAACCATGCTTGCCTAGCATGAGAAATAATGAAGATACCCATTCTATATGGTTTTTTTGAAGAAACCAAAGAGTTACTTTGCTTTGTATTTTTCATTATTTTGTGGCCATATTGTATCCTGTTATAGAACTAATTTATTTACTGCCCATAAAAAAATCTACAAGTTCATTCTAATTTTGCTCCGCTGAATTTTATGGCAATGGGAGTGTTGTTTGGAAGTTTTATTTTGCCCTAAAAATTCGTAGGTAAGTATTATTTTAGAAATAGGACGTAAAATAAAATATTTTTGTACTTTTTTGTATCCTTTGTATTGGCTTGTGTTGCATTAAAATTTTAGGTAGGTAGATACTTACTCAATAGAAAATTTATGTCAAGAGCAATAAGTAAAAAGTCTTATTTACTTACTGATAGAGAGAAAAAGCATTGATCTTTTATGAATAAACTTTTATATTATTTCTACATGTTCTGTTAGTAAAAAAATTATGTATTAAATGTAATAAGACGAATTGATTAAGGTAAGAACCATCAAAATCTGCCCACGCGTTTGGGCTCTAGAGAGTCACATACATACAGTCGGCTGCATAATTGCAGCCCCCGGTAGAGTTCTAAAATTACTATTATTGGAATATTTTCTTTCAAATAATTTTTGTTTGATAAACTGAATACTTAGAAGATTTTAAACTTCAACTAAAGCAGGTGGCCAGAATCTTGCTTGTGTTAAAAATATTCTTATAACAGCCGTTTTGGAGCTCTACGGTGGGTCTGCAATTATGCAGCCGACCGTACATAGACTGATGAACACATTATCACTTCTTTGCGTTGAGCAGTCGGGTAAAAAGAGAACTACAGTATATTGTAGTTTTACTTACTTACAGGTACTTGCGGGCAGTAAGAAGGGCCACCTGCCTTAATTAACAACTAAATATTTCGTAAAAATAAGCAAAAATACCTAAAAACAGTACATTAAATAAATATTAGCTTTATTGTCAATACTTTTTTGTTATTTTGAGAAAAATCTTTAATGGCACTTATTACCACACGACCTACCAGTTAAGCTAAACAGACCTTCTCCATAAGGTTGCCTGGAAGAAATCGCTTTAAGCGATAAGGTCGCCTGTTTGTACAATTTCGTAGTTAATAAGCTTTCTCGTCCTTTCTTTGTTATTTTCAATATTTTGTGAGTTAAATATAAATATAATAAATATTGCAGGACCACACATCGCCATCTAGCCCCAAGCTAAGTAACTAGACTTGTGCTATATACTTTTCTTTTGTAAATATATACTTATTATTTTATTATACATAGAAACAACCAGACCACAGATAAATAACTAAGCATAAATACATGTCTGAGGCGGGAATCGACCCCCAACCCTGAGTTTGGCAGTCCGGCATGATGACCATTGTGCCAACTGGGTCGTCAAATAAAGTTGTACAAATAAAGTGTTTATCTATCTATCTATCTATCTATTACCCGCAGGATGTGCCGCAGGTACGGTATTATATTAAAAAATACAATACCTATACTGCAGTAGAACTAGAAGTATAAAATGTAAATACGTACCTGGACTAAACGAATAAGAGAGTTTCTTCAAAAAATTCGTCAGCTTTACGCTACCCACAATAAAAGGGAATCCCACTAACTGCACTGGCAACTCAAACGGAGCTTCTTGGCCAAAACATTCTTCATTCAAAACAAACACGATTAAAATTAAACTAAGCAATTTGAAACACTTCATTTTAACTAAAAAAAATTTCTCAACTAAGGTTTGGGTGAGGAATATTTAAATATTAAAATACGTGCAAATTCTTTAAAATTTTATTTTAAGATGGTATTGTTTACTAATATGAATAATGATTGCCTAATAAATTGATCAAAATTATTTTAATAAAAAAATAAATTTAAAAAGATGTCGTGTTTGTTTATTATTGTGATTCCGCGTTTCTGTTGTTGAATTTGACGCGTAAATATACGCAATATTATAAAGAGACACTAGTCTCTCGCGCAGTTAAGGTGGTACTGTAAAAACGTGGGTATGTTTGTACGAGCTTACGACAAGCAACGCACCTTCTCCGGAGATTGCCGTAATTCCTAAATAGTGGGTCAATCGCTCTTGTAAGTAAATATTTTACACAATTCATAAACGTAGGTACCTTTGCAATGACATAAAACGTAAGTAGAGTAGGTGTGTACGTAATTATTCTAGTTATTCTTCGTAAAAACTGACTAATTATCCTTAAATCATATGGTAGCTGTGTCAAATAATTATAGCGAAATAATGTGTTAGAGTAAAGATATAATAAGATCGTAATAAAATCCCTTTAAGAAAGACTGAATTTTTTTATTCAACCTATTTGAAATATATTTATGGACCTATTGAATTTGATATAAAATACTTTTCATTCATTAAAACCAGTTTTAAAGTAACTTAAATAATTACAAATTACAAAATAGAATATCAATCAGTATATCATTTATTATA
Source organism: Idaea straminata (assembly GCA_951213275.1). Classification (NCBI taxonomy): domain Eukaryota; kingdom Metazoa; phylum Arthropoda; class Insecta; order Lepidoptera; family Geometridae; genus Idaea; species Idaea straminata. The sequence continues at coordinate 6,494,233 of OX577862.1, forward strand.
TAGACAATATTAGAAAGTAACTTTTTGATTAAAAAAATCAACTTACAAGGGTCTAAAGCGTAAGACATTTTCTTGATAAAATTCGTCAACCTCACAGCAAGAATGATGAACGGGAAACCAACCAACTGCACAGGCAACTCAAAAGAGGTTTGTTGAGTTGATCCTTCCAACGCAAATTGGAATAATAGAAACGATAGCAAACTCCCAATATAACACACTTTCGTCAGTTGCATTTTTTTTAATTTAAATCACTGGCTGCACACAAAAAAAGCACTGACTGATTTTAAAAAGTCACTTATTTTTTTATCGCTATAGGTGAGGTTAAATGTATTTTTTTCTTGCAAGGATCGTATATTTTAGCGAGTAATGTCCAACCTTACTTGGATATCCACACATAACTGACCGTGTCGAACGGCTGCCCCTACGCCAGGTAACTATTTCGTAATGTAATTATAAAATAATCGGCGTTCCACATTAAGTATCGCCATTCGCGAATCAATGTCAAGTTATTTAGTAGAGTCGTGGTGGACAAATAGGCACGAAGGACCACTTGCAGCAAAATTAGAGAAATGTTAAATCGATTTGCACGACTAATGTCAAGAGCTGTGTTGGCTTAGTGGTAGATACCTCGACTTTCATTCTGAAGGTCGTGGGTTCGAATCCTGGCCGGCCGTGCACCAATGTATTTTTCATAAGAAAAATTTATGTGCGCTAATTGACATTGCTCTTACGGTGAAGGAAAAAACATCGTGATGAAACCCGCGGCTTAGTTGGCTCCAGAAGTATTGACAAGTTCTCTCTTCTGGACATGGTCAACTAAGCTGAGAGGGTAGCAGGTGCTAGGCAAGCCTACTCCATCCTCACGCAAAAAGAACCCAATTAAAAAGAGTCCAATGGCGGAAAACAGCCTGTATTCAAGTACAAGTACAATGTCAAAAAAGAAAAATGTCCAGGTGTTTAATAATACCCAACTATGGAATCGCCCAATCGGAAAAACGTCCAAGTATAAAAAAGGCCAACTAGAACATGACTAGACTACACATTTTTGACACAATTTGAAACACGATATTAGCTTTCTGTAACTATAAAATGTGGTGACTAAATCCGGGAGTAGGTTTAGTAAAATCGAGATTTTGTTATTTTACTGCTCTTATTGTAGCTGTTTGCCTTGTAGGTAGCTTATGGATGGTAAGACAATAATAATGTTTCATCCTGGTGATTTATTTTAAGTAAGCAAGTATTTTAGCTAAATTGAATAATTCTGAAGACATTTTTACAATTCAGAATATTACCGCCTTCTGAGATCCGATATCAATAACTCTTTTTTATTTGAAACTAGCTGCGCCCCGCGGTTTTCCTCGCGTAAGTTTCGATCCCGTGAAAATATTTTTATAAAAAGTAGTAAAAGCCTTTCTCGATAAATGGACTATCCAACACAAAAAAAATCTATTCGAACCAGTAGGTTCTGAGATTAGCGCGTTCAAACAAACAAACTCTTCAGCTTTATAATATTAGTATAGATATGTAAACTTCAATTTGGTCTCATAAAAATATTGTACAGATCTAATGAGCTACGCTCGTAAAGATCGTTGGAGATTTTAGCGAGTATTATATTACACTGTCCGCAGAACTACTTAAAAATAATATTAAGTCATAATTACAGATCCATTGCGTTGCACTTCGATCCAGTGGCACTTTGTTACCAACTAATACGTAACAAGGAACGAAGATTCTATATTACGTGTATAATATGGAGTTACTCACTAAGCAAGTACTACAACTATTTATGGAACATTCTAGGCTTGGTTATTACAAACTTAGAACATTTAATCAGGCGCGGATATAGCCCTCAAAAAAGGTTGTAGAACACAGCTACCTGAATAACAGTGTATAGTTCCACATGGGTAAAGTCATGGGATAAATACTAGTAAAATAAACCTGTAAAATGTTACTTTTAATACATGAGAAAAAGAGTGATCTTCGAACGCGTCCTTGCCCAATCTTCTTTGCCTTGACCTTTTCCCATTTATTTGGGGTCGGCCTTCTCTATTCTTTTCTTCCATTGTACACGGTTTAGTGCTAAGTTGTCATCAATGTCGAATGTTTTTAGGTCTTTATGAACCGTCGTCAACCATGTGGCGGGAGGTCTTCCGCGTTTCCACTTCGTCGTTGAAATTTGAGGACGTCGTCGTGAGGATCACATGGTCAAGTTACCATGTGATCCTCAGGACGACGTTGTACGTGTCCGTACCACCTTAGCGTGTCTCAACAACTTTATCAGCTATTTGCGGTACTTTAAAACTACCCCGTATGAACTGGTAAGGATCAAAATTAGCCTATGTCTGAAAGTGTGACGTCACAAGTCTAGTTGTGGCCAGCCCCATCGTGTCCGTTTTATTTTAAACTGATTTATGAAACATTGTTAATTCACAAGGTTACAAGATTGTATGACTATTAGTTAAGCAACCGTAGGTTTAAGTTATCTTAATTATCTTTCTCATAATTAGTTAAACGCATTGTTAGACAGTGAGCAATTGCGTATTTTAGTATTGTATTATATTTTAGGAAGGCAGATAAGTATCTACTTTTTTTAGGTGCTTAAGGAGCATACTTATCTGCCTTCCTAAAATATAATACAATACTAAAATACGCAATTGCTCACTGTACTTTAGTGTACAATTGCACACATACTTTTTAGGTGCATACTTACCCAAAAAACAGCCATTCAAAATCACAGTGCAGTTTTTGAATAGATATTATGCATTTTTCTATAAAGTATCTCCTTCTTCGTCTAATAATATTAAAATGTCTTTAAGACGAACTAAAAATACAGAGCAAGAATTATAATCACAAATCTTTTTAAAAGAGCAAGACATTTCGCAACTACGGCAGGTGTTTTGAATTCTGCATCGGCCACACTTGCGCCAACTAGAATTAGTGTCAAACCTGAGCCAGGTTGCTAAACAAACACACGTAAGAAGCGATTAATCAGTCTACCTAACCTAACACCCTAGATTTCGACACATTATGACAGTTCACTCACACATTAAGGCAGTATTTAAGTCACTCTAGGCGTTATAGTCAAATTAATATAACACCTACCTTTCGCATCCGATAATTCCGTCCACAACATGAAACTGACAATAAATAATGTGATTTTATTCATGGTTTGCAATTATGGGAATAATATCTCACACCACTAGTTTGACGCCCTGAGTCTCGGTCACAAATGGCGAAGTTGCGCCACCACAAACAACGAGTTGAAGTCGAAAGTTTAATAAATTTTGTGAAAATTTTGCAATCCCCATTCAGTGGGCGGTTAGAGAAATTCGTTCTACAATTAATTACTTCATTAAATTTTAAACGACTAAGTTGTATACGGTCAAGCAACGCGTCAATAATTGTGAAATGCCTGCAATTTGTCATTGTTTTTTTTTTAATTAAGTTCAAGTTTATCAACGGTTTTTCTGTAGATGTAAAGGAGGACGAATCGGAAAAGTTTTTGTTCCACTACTGTCTTCCTACCTTTAATCGCGTCCTTGAAGGCTCTGGTTTATTTGGGGATCTTTGAGTCATGAGCGTATCTTCTTATCTAGGAACTGCTACATCTTAGACCGCTTCGTCGCTTACCATTGTGTGAGATAATGGCCAAATGCTGACCTATTGTTAAAGGTTATTGGAATGCTGCAAATATACCTGCTCCATGATACTAGCATTTGTTCAGAATCATCTAAACGATGCTTTGATCCTCAATCAAACTTAATGCTCTGTTTGAATCAAATGATTATGCCATCGGACGTAGTTGTTTGAGGCAAACGAAGCATCAAACCGGTTTAGCACAGCAAGCGTGCGTTGTTTATGTTTGAGATTGACAAAGTTGTTTGAACGTGTGCTGGTAGCTTAGTAGAACTTTTACTAACATTACGAAGATCTAAATTTAAACGTGAAAGCTGCATAATTACATAATTTATTTGAATAAATTTAACTTCGTGTAATATTTTTATGTAGAACAGTTTTTATTAGTAAAGAGTTAATATGACAACTCAAATAAAGTATTTATACTTATAACTTTCTACAAACAAACAGCCCTGAAATGCCTACTAATAAACTCAGAGAAATAATCCTATAGGATAATTTCTTGGTTTTAGTAAAAAATCTCAAAACGTTAAGCCGTATTCTTAATTTAAAAGCAATATTCTTAAATACTGCCTATTATTTTTAAGAACATTTTTATCACAGTTGCTCATAAAGTGGATCTTATTCAACGGCTTTTAGGCTCGTAATCCAACATATTATGCACGCGTGCGTTTTACATTGCCAACCTAGTGCGGTAAAGTTATTCCGATAGGTTAAATACGTATCTTACTGCTAATTACATACTATTTTGATGTATAAAAAAGGTAGGTGTACCAAAGAGTTTTTAGCTAGCAAAAATGGTTGTCTCTAAAGTCGGTTTACGAACGAAAATTTTACGTGATAATGACTTAGAAAACGATTAAAAATTAAGTTGTTTATTTTTTGTTTTTTCTTTACTTAAATATATTGTTTTTCCGTACCATTGTATTTTGTTCTTAACCCCCGACGCAAAAACAAATAGAAAAAACCCTAAAAAATATTGTATGACAGACGAGGCTGTATAGGTTAAAAGTCTTTAGCTTGGCCTTTCCGGAGCATAATTAACAAAAAAATCTGCCTTAAAAAAATGTAAACATAGACTTATCACAAATATTTTGTTAATTATTATTTTGTTTTCTTTTCTAGTCTTTTCTTTTATTCGCAACTGTGATAAAAAACGTCGTACGATATACGTGTGGAATTGATCTTTGCGTCTTGGCTTCTTATGACACGCTCGCTACCGCTCGCGCGTCATAAACCGCCTCTATGCAAATATCAATGTACCACACTTATATCGTAATGTACTATTAACTAAAAACATGAAATTATTCTTTAGCATCTATAGAGAGAGAGGAATAATTAACGTAACAAGTAACAAGATAACACCAATATTTGTTTTCTGTGGACAGATATTCTGCGTTAAACTAGCCACTACGTAACTAATACGTAACAATGCATAAAAATTAGGTCACTCGTTACGGATTACAACTTTTTAGTACACTTAAGTGCATAAGCTTATATAATAATTATTGGTGTTCAGTCGATGCACTCTTCTGTGAACTTTGTGCATGTTCAAATTGACGACCCAGTTGGCACAATGGTTACCACGCCGGACTGCCAAACACAGGGTTGCTGGTTCGGTTCCCGCCTCAAACAAGTATTTGTGCTTAGATATTTGTCTGTGGTCTGGTTGTTTCTATCTATGTTTACAAAGGAAAAGTATTTATGTAGTATATCCGTTGTCTAGCACCCATAACACAAGTCTAGTTACTTAACTTGGGGCTAGATGGCGATGTGTGGAATGTCCTGTAATATAAAACAAAAACTGTCTTTATTATTAAAAGAGTTGGGTGATAGGATTAGGAAGAATGGGGGTGACTCCTGCTTCGGCTCGTTTCTGGCGCAGAGGTAAGCCATCGCCATTCAGCGTGACATTGCTTCAAGCATCATGGGAACCTTTACGCCGGGTACGATAAGGGGCGGGTTATTTGACTAACTGGTTTTTTGTATTTATAATGTTAAATATGTATGTCTTTTATTATTAATAAATTTAATTTTAATTATCAATAACCCTGTATATGTTTTGATAATATCAGTCAGTCAGAACTTTGAACTTTATATCTGAAGATTGACTTCACCTTGATTTTAAATGGGATATCTTCTGCCTTAGATAAAAGGCTTCTTTCAAACCATTGTTTGCTAACACATTGATTTAAGGCGTCTATTCTTTCAACTAAGCTTACACTCCTACGTAAAACTAACACGCAACTTGCTACAAAACGTATTCAGTTTATAAAATAAATAATTGAAGTTCTTTAAGCTTTAATTCAGTGTTTACTCTAATCTACTGGGTAAAGGTCATAATAGTACATTACGATACAAATGTGGTAAATTGACCGTTGCATAGAGACGATTATAACGAGCGAGCGCAACTAAATAAATAAATAAATATTGCACAACATTCCACACATCGCCATCTAGCCCCAAGCTAAGTAACTAGACTTGTGTTATGGGTGCTAGACAACGGATATACTACTTATATACTTTTCTTTTGTGAATATATACTTATAATACGTAGAAACAACCAGACCACAGACAAATATCTAAGCATAAATACTTGTCTGCGGCGGGAATCGAACCCTGTATTTGGCAATCCGGCATGGTGACCATTGTGCCAACTGGGTCGTCGAACTCCAGTACTTACACGGTTGTCCATCCGTTTGTCTGACTGTCTCTACCACAGGAACGAGATACAAAGTTCTATGATCCCTATTGTGTAATCAAACAGGCGTACCAAAATTAAGTTTAGTTTTTTATTTTTTTTATTTTAAATTTTACTTTCTGTAAGACCTAGCCTATTTTTTTATTTTTTTTATTTATGTAAGTATATTATACTTAGTAAATATTTTTTATAGATATGTATAAATTGTATAAAATGTGTTTAATTGTCTCAGTTTTTTGTATTTGTACCATTTATATTATGTCTTCTTCTTAACGCACTTTACCCTTAATCTTACATCTAATCCTCCCATACTAAGGTTGCCTGGAAGAGACCGCTTTCAGCGGCAAGCCCGCCTATTGTGCCACTATTTAATTTTATATAATTTGAATTAATTTTACTTTTTCTGTAACTTGTGTGTGCTATTAAGCGTTCTATCTATCCATCTTTTTTTAAGACAAACATTTGGTAACTGTATGTATTAGGATTAGTTATCTTATAAATTCCAATCTAATAAGAGGATAGATTTTTTGTATTTTGTAACGAATAAGCTCCGAAACTACGGGACCGATTTGATGAACCTTGGTATGAGGATATATTGATTAATTGGGAATTATATAGGCTACTTTTATCACAACATTCCCACGAGATCGGAAAAAACTTGAGAGATGTCACCCGGATGGAACGAAGAAAGACGAAACGAAAATACCTGGCTTGCTCAGAGAAATGCTTGTGAGGTAAGAACGTAACATTTTATGGGCTTGCTTTCTATGAGAGAGAGAGAGAGACAGAAAAACACGCGCACGCCGCACTGCTTACAACTATAGCAAAAAGTGTCGTTACAACTTTTGGTCTTAATTTTTTCCGTCTAGCCCCTTTTCGCAACGCGCGCAAAAAAAATTAAACAAAAGGAAGTCAAGCATGCTGTCGACCGAAATCGGTTTAGAAGAGGGTCTCTAATCTTAACACGCATACATACAGTTAATTTAAGGGAAATTAATATTAACAAACGATACACGGAAGCAGAGGCCTCTCTACCTTTCTGAACATGATAAAGCGAGGATTGAGTCCGGCCCCTCGCCACGGCCGGTCTTACCAACAGCACCGGACTCCCCGACTAACCATCCAACTTGATCATCTTACATAGCTAACTTTGAAAAAAATATCGATACCGCGATTCAGACCTCGGCTTTTCATTGGTTAATGGAAGTATTTTACTGCCGCACCGTTACAGTCAATGCACTTGAGCAAAAAACTTCAAGCGAGACTCAGAGCCGGATAGAGAGTCGTAACCGCATGACGTGAAGAACGATTAAATAATTATTGTATACATTTTAAATTCAACTTATTGTAAAAGTGACTTGTTGTTAGTATTTTCTAAGGTTTTCGCGACTTGAACTCATGATTAAACTGTTATAGTCAAAGTCAAAATTAATTCACATGAGATCACATTAAAACAGACTTAAAACTAAGTTAGGATGGGTGCCTTCTATTATGGATAGTGTTTAGACTATAGTTCACGAGTAAATCTGTGTCTAAATCTTAGGTTGGACTATCCTTAAACCTCGTTTTGGAATAAGGGGGAGTTAGTCTGGTAATAGTTTTATTGACATTGTTTAAAAGTTTAGTATATTTTTTATTATCTCTAAGTTATTCTACCATTTTTATATTTACAAAACCATTGAACCAAACAAAAAATACTTGTTTATTTACTGTACGCTTGCGTGATCGCGTCCTAAGTAAACAAAATTAAGGAGAATGACAAAGTTAATTTCATTTTGCGAATCAAATTTCTTTTCACTTTGTAAACTCAGTAGAGATTATTATTGCATAAGGGGATTACAGTAGTCAGAGTCAAAATTCATTCACATGAGATCACATTAAAACAGTCTTAAAAACTAAGTTAGGATGTGTGCCTTTGGAATGCGCCCACTAATAAGAAAAGGGTCAAGAAACTCATGGGGTTGATTCTTTTGGGTCTCATGCTCGTCGAGGTCAAAATCTATACTAATATTCTAAAGCTGAAGAGTTTGTTTGTTTGAACGCACTAATCTCAGGAACTACTGGTTCGAATTGATTTTTTTATTTGTGTTTATCGAGGAAGACTATAATCTACTTTTCATTCTTATATTCCCACGGGATCGGGACTTTCGCGAGTGAAACCGCGAAGTGCAGCTAGTAGTTTATAAAACAGAAAAAAAGGAACAACATTAAGATAACAATAATGATCTACTCGTGAATCCATTTCAAAGTTATTATATTGCTGGCATTCGATCCAATATTATTCTTACATGATCATCCTAATATTCTTGAGAGGCTCTACCACTTTCAATCACGGCTCTACAACGAAGAAAAATATTGAGATGAAACGAAAATACCTATATAAGTAAGAAAAATACCCGGAGCAATCAACGTGCCTACTTTAATACCACCACAATCAGCAAAAAGGAGGAAATGGAATTTTAAATTGAGGTTTCAATTACAGTATCCGTATAAAAAAGTAAATTGAATATCGTTGGCCAAGCTCGCTACGGACTTAGGTTCATACAACTACCCCTTCATTAATTTACCCCAGATATCATCCGCTTTAGTAAATGAACATTTTAATTGAAAAATCGTCAGATTTCATTTTTCCGCAGTGATTCTTCAGACTTCCGTTCGTTTTTGTTTTAAAACGGTTTATTGTGATTTTTAACTTATAGCATAATTTACGTCACTTCATCGTCTAACAGGGAAGTTTTTGTTGAAGACCATCTAAATTTAAAACTTGGAATTTTCCAGTGCAGGCAGGGTTGTTTTCATCCCTTAAATTGCAACAATGTTATTGATGTCAATCGCTTGAAATACCCATTAGACAATTAATTTTGGTAAAATTTTAAATAAGTACTAATTACACCTATTACTAAGGGGCCTAGACCGCCTTTTGTAACATTGTTTTTTATTTTTAATGTAATTTAAAATGGTGTTTCCAATAAAGAATTTATCTCTCTATCTATTTTCTTATTAAAAATTTAGTTAAGTTAAACAGTTTAGTATATTTAGGTACGTAGTATTTTGTTTATAGTTTTAGTTAGCGCATTTTATAAGCTTTCTTTTTAAATTTAAACACAGTATCCATTATTCCAAAACTAGGTTTAAGGATAGTCCGATAACCTTGGATTTAGACACAGATTTATTCGTGAACTATAGTCAAAACATTATTCCTTTATAATCTATAGGGATAGTGTTTAGACTAAAGTTTACGAGTAAATCTGTGTCTAAATTTAAGGTTTTAATCCACATCGCGGACTATCCTTAAACCTTGTTTAACCTAAATAAGGGGGAGTTAGTCTGGTAATAGTTTTATTGACATTGTTTAAAAGTTTAGTATATTTTTAATTATCTCTAAGTTATTCTATCATTTTTTTATTTACAAAACCATTGAACCAAACAAAAAAGACTTTTATTAAAAGACGTTTATTTACTGTACGCTTGCGTGATCGCGTCCTAAGTAAACAAAATTAAGGAGAATGACAAAGTTAATTTCATTTTGCGAAACAAATAGTTTTTCACTTTTTAAACTCAGTATAGAGATTATTATTGCATAAGGTAATAACAGTAACTTATCCATATAAAAATAAATAGCTGTTTCCTTATACTCTTACTTAAGTTGATTTGCACAACAAAAATTAAACCCGTATAAGACCTCAAACAATTTTGCGAATCAAATAGTTTATCACTTTGTGAACTCAGTAGAGATTATTATTGCATAAGGGGATAACAGTAACTTAATCATAAAAAATAAATAGCTGTTTCCTTACACTCTTACTTAAGTTGACTTGCGCAACAAAAATTAAAAGCGTTTAAGACTTTAAACAATTTTGCGAATCAAATAGTTTTTCACTTTGTAAACTCAGTAGCGATTATTATTGCGGGGATTACAATAACGTATCCATAACAAATAAATAGTTGTTTCATTATAAATATTCTTACTTAAGTTGACTTCATCATCTTCCTGCCCTTATCCAAATTTATTTGGGGTCGACGCAGTATGTCTTCTTCTTCCATTCACTCCTATTAGTCGTCATCTCATGGTTCACCTTCATCTCTCTCATATCTTGTCTAACGCAGTCCATCCATCTTTTCTTTGGTCGTCCTCTTGCTGTCTATTCCTCTACATTCATACTCATTACTTAATTGAATGCACAATAAAAATTAAAAGCGTTTAAGACTTTAAACATGGTTAGGTTAGGTTTTTAACGAATAGGCTCCGAAACTACTTAAGCGATTTTTATAAAACTTGATAGCAATATAGACGGGTGAAACCGCGGGGCACAGCTAGTTAGGCTAGTAATACTTACCTACCTTAGAATTTGAAGGTCCATATTATTATAATAAATAATAATAAATAAATATTGCAGGATATTCCACTCATCGCCATCTAGCCCCAAGCTAAGTAACTAGACTTGTATTATGGGTGCTAGACAACGGATATCCTACTTATATACTTTTCTTTTGTAAATATATACATATAATACATAGAAATAACCAGACCACAGACAAATATCTAAGCATAATAAATACTTGTCTGAGGCGGGAATCTCAACCCGCAACCCTGTGTTTGGCAGTCCGGCATGGTGACCATTGTGCCAACTGGATCGTCTCTCACTATTATCTCTCGCTATTGTTTATAACACCCCCTTAGTCCTATCAACAGTCACAACAATTTTATAAGCTTTTAATCTTTAAACCCTACACGAATACCCGCAAAGCCGATTACAATACAAAACCCCTACCGTTTCAGTACAAACAGCCTTCAGTTTCGGGAAGAGATCGCGGAGGGCGCACGCGTCTGCCACCTCTGAATACTTCGAAACTATTTACATCGGAATACCCAAATAACAATGATAATTCGACGGTAGTGGTTTAGTGATTTAGGTGTGTTAAGTGACGTGTTGTTAAGGGATTTGGTCCAATTTAAAGTTGCTGGTAAGTTATTAGTTATTACAGTTGAATTTAAGTTTGACGCGGCGCGGCTGTAAAGTTCCATGAATGCTATGACTAATTCATACCAAATTCATTCGTAATTTAATATTCATTTTATAAACAAACTGAATAAGAAGTTTTTAAGAGGAACGGGTACCGGGGGCTCTCTCCATACAAATGTAGTCGACTGTTTACTTCCCGGAAAATGACACTAGAGCAATATTTTTTATTGCATAAAACTTAAAACTGCTATGACCATGCCCGTATCTACGTTTCATTTTTTAATTCTTAATTTTTATGATAATTAGAAAATGAAAAACACCAAAACATAGGGGCATAGTCATGGCAGTTATAGGTTTAATGACACAAAAATATTTGTACTAGTGTCATTATCCAGAGAGGAAACAGTCGACTACGTTTGTATGGAGAGAGCGCCGGTACCCTTTCACCTTAATGATGATTATAAATTAATCAGGAAAGCTTATTTTAGTTCTATAGGTAAGTGAAAATGGTTAGAAATAATAAATAAATGAACGTAGATAGTCCTGTATATATAAAATTCTTGTGTCGCGGTGTTAGTTGCCAAACTCCAAGTAAACGGCTGAACCGATTTTTATGGAATTTTCGGTGTACTTATATTCGTTAGGTCTGAGAATCGAACACTATTCTATTTTATTTTTCCTTCATATTTTTTATGTGTAAATGCAAAACAACGTCTGTGGGGAAAGCTAGTAATAATAAAAAAGTCATATGACTTACGCGGGTGAAACTGCGGAGCTCAAGTAGTAAATAAATAAATTCAAAAATTTAACTGTCGGCATAATGTAAGAAACTCATTATAAACACCTAGATAGAGATATAGGCATAGACAAAACAAATCAAAATAGTAAAAGTGACATATTCCTACTTACTTATGAATTTATAATTGGGAAGGTATGTAACTTCTTCTTAATCGTTCGTGTCAATGGCGCTTATAACCGGCCACATAAACGGTTAACGTCTGTTGCCTCCATTAAGTCTTTCTTAACTATGTAACTAATACTTGAATTCCATCATCATCATCGTCATATCAGCCATAGGATGTCTACTGCTGAACATAGACCTCCCCCAAAGACTTGCAGAGCGATCGGTCGCATGCACTCTGGATCAACGAAAGCACAGCCCTCGAGAGTCGCTCAGCGTGCTATGGCTCTCCATAACACGCTGAGCGACTCCCGATCTCTCTTGATCTCGCATAGCCAGAGGGCTATGCGAGATCAAGTGAGATCGGGAGTCGGGCTATGCTCAGATTGCTCAGTGTTTTACTACGAGATCAAATCAGAAATGACATAGCCCAAATGATTAGTAAGCTGAAGTGGTAATGGGCGGGGCATGTCTCGTAGAACTGATGGCTGTTGGGGTCGAAAAGACCACGTACCCTCTTGGATTCGATCTACAGAATTTGTTTACTCGTGCATAAGGTGCCTATTATTAATTATAAGCTGGCTACTTAATTGCCCCAGTTAGGCTCAGGGCAGCATTAATTAATAAAATTATTATGGCAACTGTGTTATAGAAATTAATTAGTTTAACTACAAATTAAATTAACAAATTACACCTCTATTTTGAAGGTTGATATGTTTTATTTATCTATCTATACATATAAAATGCTTTGTCCTGACTGACTGACTAACTGAGTGATCAACGCACAGCCTAAACCGCAGATTGTAGAGACCTGAAACTTGGATGGTGTGTTCTTTGTATGACATAGGCATCCGATAAGAAAGGATTTTCCGAAATTCCAAAATTGAAAAAGGTTTGCAAAGTTTGTATGGGACAACGTGATTCCTTAGCCTAATCCTATTGAACCATTTTCGACTTCTACGCGAACGAAGTCTCGGGCAAAAGCTAGCTAATAAGAAACCTTGTAATCTCTATCAGATAGGTACTTGTAGGTACCCCCAGAAAATCACTAAAAAATATTCCTCAAAATAAAAAAAATATAATAATTAAAAGTTCAGGAAAATTACCCTAATTAATTGAAAATTAAAGGATTTTTCAAAATATGGAACAACATTAGTAGCACGCCTTATTTATTATTTTTATTTATTGGTTTATTTGGAGGTATTTGAGTCACGAGCTTAAAGGTGTTTTGTAGGAAAGCATGGTGGCTACATCTTGAGCTTGTCACAGTTTACAGAATTACTCTTGAACGATATAACTGTACTTTGAAATCACTGTTCGCCGTTGAATCTTAGACCGCACCATCTCTTTACCATCGTGTGAGATAGTGTTCAAACGCTGACCTATATTTATTATAATAAAAAAGGTACAGTAGGCTGCATAATTGCAGACCCACCGTAGAGCTCCAAAACGGCTGTTAGAATGAAATCATGCCAATAATAATAATTTTTGAACTCTACCGGGGGCTGCAATTATGCAGCCGACTGTACGTACATACCATCTTGGAGATTTTTTTATACACGTAGCCACGCCTAGCCTAAAGATAGTTATGTCATACTGTATTTATTAAATAAATGACTAAATTATTTATCTTTGTGTTTACAATAAAGCGTTCTATCTTTCTATCTATCATATTAGATATCATGTAACGAAATTCATTAGTTGACGAAAGTTTCCAACATAACAAGTTCCTATGGGAACACTTCATAATTTACCAGGTTTATTTTGAGTGTCCCTTGTTCTCGTATCGTATAGGATAAACTTTTAATTAGCACATATTTTGAACACAAAGATAAATAATTTAGTCATTTATCTTTGTGTTTACAATAAAGCGTTCTATCTTTCTATCTATCATATTAGATATCATGTAACGAAATTCATTAGTTGACGAAAGTTTCCAACATAACAAGTTCCTATGGGAACACTTCATAATTTACCAGGTTTATTTTGAGTGTCCCTTGTTCTCGTATCGTATAGGATAAACTTTTAATTAGCACATATTTTGAACTCTCAAGGGTAACATAATTTTTCTCAAGTTATTGTGGAGTACATACTGGAGAGGATGTTTTAGAATTTCAAGGAGGGATAGAGTCTTCACTTTTCCAACAATTCAATAGAATTTGAACCTAATGCACAGCATATTATGTTAACTACGTTCAAACAGATCTTTGACAAGTTCTATTACAGAGCTTTGAGTGCTTCGTTTAAGCAGAGTTTGTCTCCAATGCAACATAACGATTTTAGAAACTTTTGAAAAAACGTTCGAAGTCGTAGAATAAAAGTTGATTATTATTAGGCTGTGCGTTGATCAGTTAGTCATTCAGGACAAAGCATTTTACATGTATAGACTAGTAACCCTGCATCATGAGCGGTGTTGGCGTGGTATAGATACCTCGACTAGCTGAAAGGTTCTGGTCAAACCATCACCTAATACGGGGTTTAGAGGACCACGTCGGGGTCACTAGTTTGGAGGTACGAGGTGGTGTGTACCTCCAAAGGGAAGATCTTCCACCGTTACACCTGTTATACCCGGTAAGCCGCGGCCCAACGATGTTGCGTTGAAACTTGTATATGAGCTTATCTTCATACAAACTTCTCTTGCGCGATCTAGGATCTCATCGGCTTAGTGGCTCCATCTGTTGGTGGCAATGTGAAGTGTTGCCACACAGGGTACAGCAAACAGTCAAATGCGCCATCGGCATACCATGCCACCGAAATACCATTGAGCATTTCGGCAGCACTTATACAGTCGTGATGTTCCAAGAACATTAGATACTTAGAGAATAGATTTTTTGCAGCACATTGCACTATTTAGACCCAAGCTTAGCAACTAGGCTTGTTTAGGGTGGTCAGACAACGGATAGAAGAAAAATGTACAGGTAAGTACCTATACATTTTTCTTGTTTTTTTTTGTTATACAGACCCAGACCAGAATCAAATATCTGTACGTTACTATGTTTGAGGCGGGAATTGAACCCGCAACATTCAAAGTCGCAATTGCACCACTGTGGTCGTTCTATTACACAATACCCTATTAGTTTAAGTTTTGGATACTGTTGTGAACTTATGTTGTGTGCCCGAATTAATGGAATGGAAGGCACGCCAACAATCCGATACTCGTTCATTAGAGAACTGCTAACGGTGAGAAATTCACCGAATTGAGCCTTTACACGTCTCGTTTAAAATTACGAATAGCCCGCGCCCCCTTCAACTTTGTTTGTTGTTTGAACCGTACTTGATAAACTCGATTCGACAACCCAGTCCAGTTATTTAATGATATTTAGAATGTAAATCAAATCAGTGTTTTGTAATACACTTGGATAATCTACTTTTACTTATTCGTAGTATAAAGTAATAAAGATTTTTCCATGGCATGGCTAGAGAGCGGTGTTGGCTTAGTGGTAGATACCTCGACTTTCATTCTGAAGGTCGTGGGTTCGAATACCGGCCGGCCGTGCAACAATGAACATTTTTCTTAAGAAAAATTTATGTGCGCTAATAGACATTGCTCTTACGGTGAGGAAAACATCGTGTTGAAACCAGCAGCTTAGTAGGCTCCAGAAGTATTGACAAGTTCTCTCCGCTGGAAATGGTCGACTAGGCTTAGAGGGTAGTAGGTGCTGGGCAAGACTACCCCATCCTCACGCAAAAACAGCCCGTTCAAGTACATAGTACGGCTAGGTAAATGGCTAGGTAAAAATATTTTAAAGAAAATTATGCATCCTTAAAAATTGTAGCCGAGTCGAGACTTGAACTCACAACCAATACCGTCCAGATTCGCGCAGTTGATGTGAAGACTTTTTACCCGACTGCGCGACGCAAAGGAACGATAATGTGTTTATCTATCTATGTATTGTATTAATTTTTCCTCTAAAATATTTTCTGATAGCCCAGAACAGGCCATGCACTTAAAATAAAACCTACCTAAGTATTTACAATAATGTCACTAAGCTATTTGCCAGGTGGGATTTCCCAGTGAACAGGTAATATATCCCAATTTTATCACAAACAGTGATAAGACAAGGGTTGACAGATAGATAGTCCATAGTAAGGAAAAGGACATACACTACGTTTAATCCCGATATTCCCCTAAGGAATTAAATCACAGGTAAAACCACGAGACGCAGTATATCATAGATTTTCCTAAAACGTAAAAAGGTTAGATACAGTATGCGTCATAAGTACACTATCAGTTTGCTACAATAATACTATCAACAAGTATTGGACGACCTTCTTTTAATAGACGTTACACACAAAATATAGCGTCAGGCTCTGACATTGGTTAAAAAACACATAAAAGACTTCTTCAAAGCTTTGATTTATTTTACAGTAAATGAATTAAGTAAATCGACACTTTCAAAATCACTTGATTTATTCAAATCACACCACCGTTTTTCGAACAACCTTATTATTTAAATAATTCTTGATCACAATACAACCTACTGTGCACTCGGCAATGCTCGACGAACGACTGAGACGAGTACTGCGCGTACGCGGTCTTATATAGGCGATGACGTATCGGTCAATCGTTCGTTCTCTTTTTGCCTGTTGCACATATTGTTTACAAAATATTGACAGTGACGCCGTCAAATACTTGAATTATTTATTTATTTATATTTATTTATCTAATTAAAAGTAAGTATCTAATTATTTAATTAATTTAAAATACTCAGTGTGATTATTATTTTCAACAAGTTAGCTATGTCTTTAGTTGGCCGAGTGGTATATGCCGCCATCCGCTACACCAACCGACTTGGGTTCGATCCACAGCTTACGTTGTTATAATGTTCAAATAGTGCTGCACAGGATTGTAAATGTTACGGTGGCGGTGTACTTTTGAACGTTGATTGTACATTTTATTCCGTAAACGCCAAGTTTTCTCGAGAACTAAGTAAAGATCGATGTGGTTTACCTCGATCTTGAGTGTATATGGTATCGTCATATGAATACACATTTCGTGAAAAGGGATGAAAGGGTAAAAAAATTCGGATCACCTAATGCAGGTTTTTGTTATTTTATAACACGGTCACAATTTAGAATAGAATTTACTTATTTACACAAATACCCAACATATTATACACAAATGAAACAATAAGAAATATAGTCGTATCCCTTTAAGAACGACCCTCAACCGAGCTGATTAATAGATGAAAAGTATTTTATATCAAATTAAATAGGTCAATAAATATATTGCAAATGGGTTGTCTAAAAAATTTGGGAATATGATTAATTAACAATTTAATTTATTTATAACGTAAGGTCGACTATTTTTTCCATCATAATTCTCGGGTAGACCAGCCGCCTTAGACAAGATTGTTTTCTATTAGAGATATCGCTAATCGACAGACATTTTTTCAATATTTTTGTGTACATTTGACATAAGCCAACTAAAAGTCACGTGGTCTTACGCATAAAAAAATAGTAGACACGTTTCATCCTATGCCTATATTTCATAGAATTCACTATAACAATTTCATACAAAAAATGGAAAATCGCTAATGGAAAGTAATCTTGTCTTAGGGGGCAGGTCCACGTATATTTTGATCGGGTATTTATTGTGATCGGGTATTTATTTAAATAATAAGGTTTAATAATAATAGGTTTTACTGTAAGTTGAAAAGTATAACGGGCTCAAAAATATTTCTTAGTCAAACTTAGAAAGTTACATTATTATTTGCTTTGCTTCGCCTATTTGATTTATCTCTTATAATTTATTTTTCTATGTATTTGTGACAAATTAAATTGAAAAATTCAAAAAAAGGACATAGCTTGTTACGAAGGGCAGCAGTCCTCGCCTGACCAGGTAAAAATATACCATTATGAGGAAAGGCTACCCTTTAAATAAATAATAAATATTTCAGGACATTCCACACATCGCCATCAAGCCCCAAGCTAAGTAACTAGACTTGTGTTATGGGTGCTAGATAACGGATATACTACTTATATACTTTTTTTTGTAAATATATACTTATAATACATAGAAACAACCAGACCACAGACAAATGTCTAAGCATAAATACTTGTCTGAGGCGGGAATCGAACCCGCAACCTTGTGTTTGGCAGTCCGGCATGGTGACCATTGTGCCAACCGGGTCGTCAAACGTCTTTCATGACAGTTATAGGTTTTATGGCACAAAAATATTTCTGCTAGTGTCATTATCCAGGGAGGAAACAGTCGACTACGTTTGTATGGAGAGAGCGCCGGTACCCTTTCACCTTAACGTGGCTATCTAGCCTATTTATCTATTGAGCGATTCAAAAGAAAAAAATAACTAGGTACGTACATTGAATATTCCTTATTACACTTACTGAAAAAAAAAACACAAATAAATACAATGTATCAAGTACTGAATTATTATTAACAAAATGTTTTTCTATAATAAATTACATGTAATTAAAGAAGTAATTTATCGAAATTTGAACCCACCTACTATGTCGTGATTCAAGTGTATGACTGCTATCGATCGAGAGTGTCGTGCCACGCGGACACTAGCCCTACAACACACTATCGATTTTGCCACAAACATTTAGACTACCATTGTTACCGACTCGGTGTTTATTCTGTGAGAATAGAACCGATGAAAATTATTATCTATCGATGAAATTTTCCAATAGCTATACGACAGGTTGATGTGTTTGTGATAGTAAATACCCCTATAATATAATCTACTAGCTGCGCCCCGCGGTTTCACCCGCGTAAGTCCCGATTCCGTGGGAATATCGGGATAAAAAGTAGCCTATGTGTCAATCCAGGTCTCCAGCTATCTACATACCGAGTTTCATCGCAATCGGTAGAGTAGTTTATGCGTGAAGGAGTAACAAACATACACACACACACACACAAACTTTCACATTTATAATATTAGTAGGGTTATTACTTATTAGGAAACTTTCAGTATTCCGTACATCGATATTACAAACAAATTGAGAAATTCCATATAGAAACTTTCAATATTTCGTACTTCGAAGTTTTGAACATCGAAGTTTCATAGGTCAGTCAGCAATACCAGAAGAAGGTACAAAACGACTTAGGATTTTTTGTTCACCTAGCCATAAACAGTTATGTAAATGTGTTGTATTTATAAACATTATTATTATTATTAGTGTAGATTTAATGACTAATAGCGCTCCGCGGTTTCACCCACGTAAGTCCCGATCCCGTAGGAATATCAAAATAAAAAGTAGCCTTATAGCCTTCCTCGATAAATGAACTATCTCACATAAAAATATTTTTTCCATTCGAACCAGTAGTTCCTGAGATTAGCGCGTTCAAACAAACAAACAAACTCTTCAGCTTTATAATATTAGTATAGATTAGGATACTTTCGGTATTCCGTACATCGATATTACGAACAAATTGAGAAATTCGATATAAAAACTTTTAATATTACTTACTTGGAAGTTTTGAACATCGAAGTTTCAAAGGTCAGTCAGCAATACCTCAAGAAGGTACAAAACGACTGAGGATTTATTATTTATTTATTTTATTTATAAATTACGTATAGATTTAATAACTAGCAGCACTCCGCGGTTTTACCCGCGTAACTCCCGACCCCGTGGGAATACCAGGAAAAAGTAGCCTGTGTTAATCCGGCTTAGTAGGCTACTTACCTACTCACAATCTTACACATAAGTGAGTTGCCGATGCCTATAATTAATCCAGGCCTCCAGCTATCTACATACCCAGTTTCATCTAAATCGGTCCAGTAGTTTCGGAGCCTATTCGTTACAAACAACCAAAAAGTCTTTCCTCTTTATAATGTTAGTGTAGATGTATCTCAAAGATATTCATTCGCGATAACAAAGTTTGCCTTTTGATTAAAAGTCAAAGTCAAAGTTCTTTATTCATTTGGATGCTTATGTATATTTTTTACAAAGATCACATAGAAACGTCTTAAAAACTATGTTAGGATTTGTTGCTTTTTCAGGGAATAATTAAAAAAAAAATACAAAGAGAAAAACCAATTATTTTCCTAAATAATACAGGGAAACACCTTTCAAATTCTTGCCGCTCGAACGTAATCCGCGACCCATTTAACCGTCACGAAAAGGCAAAAACATTGCAAAATAAACTGAGAACACCTCCCACTAATTCTGAGCATTAATTCCCGCTAAAGAAACAAAATGTCTTCTGTCGGCTCAACACACGCGATTCATCATTCAAAGCGGAGTATAACAAAAGAAAAACTGATTTATTTAGCGGAATCAGAAAGAAAAATCAACACAAATCTACGTTATTAATCAACATGTGTTGTTGGTACGTGACTCCGATTCTATTAAACATTGTTTTTGCGTGAGAGTTTTTTGTTTCTAAGAAAAATTACTTGTGTTTTCGTTGTGTTAAGACAATTGACTTTCCAAAAAAACGACCAAAAGGTTTATAATCTTTACGAAAAAAGAAAACTTGCGATTTCTACTTCAAACAATATTTTTAGTATCACTAGCCGCGGTTTCACCGGCGTAAGTCCGAGAGTAAAAAGTAGCCTATGTGGTAATTCAGGTCTCCAACTATCTGGAGATACCGAGTTTCATCGTAATCGGTTCGGTAGTTTTTGCGTAAAGGAGTAACAAACACATACGCAAACTTTCACATTTATAATATTAGTAGGATGAATAGGTCATGCATGAATGGGTATTTATTCATCATATTCATACTATTAAATTTAACGTCTGTTATATCGTTCAATGGAAAATGTCCTAATGAATATTTACGAAAGTTAGATAATATGTCCGACGCCTCCGCCGAATATTCCTACTATACCAGTTCATCTACGTTCTTTAATTTTGAGGAGGCTGACAGCTAAGCGACGCTCGCTGATCGTTTACGGCTGTGCGGGTTAAGCGACGCCTGGAGCGGTCATTACTTCGATGGGCCAATTAGTAGTGTGGCAAAAATGTGTTTTCGTGAGCCCCGCCGTGCTTCGGAAGGCACGTTAAGCCGCTGGTCCCGGTTGCTACCTCTAGTAGCAGTCGTTAGGTCAAGTTAGAGGCCTTAAGGCGATCTAAAAACTCTAACAATAAGTGAGCCACACTACTATACGAGAAGAAGCATTTCGAATTAGTTAGATAAAAGTAAACTGCATAGAACTAACAGTGTTTGATTTAATTTTGTCGTTTAGTAGATATAAATTTAAATAAATAAATAAATATTGCAGGACATTTCACACATCGCCATCTAGCTCCAAGCTAAGTAACTAGACTTGTGTTATGGGTGCTAGACAACGGATATACTACTTTTATACTTTTCTTTTGTAAATATATACTTATAATACATAGAAACAACCAGACCACAGACAAATATCTAAGCATAAATACATGTCTGAGGCGGGAATCGAACCCGCAACCCTGTGTTTTGCAGTCCGGCATGGTGACCATTGTGCCAACTGGGTCGTCATATGTAATACTAGCTGCGCCCCGCGGTTTCACCCGCGTAAGTCCCGATCCCGAAGGAATATCGGGATAAAAAGTAGCCTATGTGTTAATCCAGGTATCTAGCTACCTAGATACCGAGTTTCATCGCAATGGGTCCAGTAGTTTTTGCGTGAAGGAGTAACAAACACACACACACACACACACGCACAAACTTTCAGATTTATAATATTAGTAGGAATATTAGTAGGATTAAAGTACTGAACCCTAGCAGATTATCGTTATGATAATAGAATCGTTAAATAAATTTTAAGTACAAAATTGAAACATTTTAAGCAAATAAAGTTAAAATAACGTCCTCTGCTTCAAAAGTCCTCTGCTTCAAACTTTCAGGGGTTATTTCCGTAAACTTGATACTAAAATGTTATTAAGGGTGGGGGATGGATCACCGGCCTTTTATGAGTATCCCTATATATTTTATAGAGGCTATCAGTGCGACCCAATCCTGCCTCACGTATCTTGTAAATCATCTGATTTTAATATAAAGTACGACTTTTAGGGGACTGCACCAGGTTATGTTTAAAAAGGACTGGCCGTTTTGTAAATGAGACGGATCTAAGCTTAATATAAATAAAATTCAAGGGTCGGGAAAACGTTCTACAAGACCGTTTTCCCGGAAATGCAAGTCACTTTAGCCGACCTTTTTTTAAAAAGGACATCTTATATTATATTAGACGGATTTTTAACATAATATTGACATCTACAGGATTATTGGTAATCATACTAGCAAGCCGTTGATGGCTACTTCTGTGCACCTAAACAAACAACTTTTGTTCTACGACTTTACGAAAATAAAAAAATAAATTTTTTTTTGAGGTTACGTAAATTCGAAAAAAGCTGATTTTCTAAAACAAAGGTCATTCAGATTAAGAACAATAGATAAAACTAAAAAAATAAGTAAAATTTTAAGGTTAATGAGCCCTCCGTGTAAGGATCAGCTGATATTCAGGTAAACCAAAACTACATTTTCAAAAAAAAATCGAATATTAAAAGTCGTTAAACAAAAGTTGTTTGTTTAGGTACAGAAATAGCCCTCAATGGCTTGCTAGTATAATTACCAATAACCCTGTATACCTAGATCTATCACAGCGTAGTATCTATTTGATAGAAAAGAAACTTTATAGAAACTCATTCAATTAAATTCATTTATTCAGTTCATGAACAACAGGCACATAATATAAAGGTTTTAAATTTAAACTTACAACTTAAACTTTACTTATGTAATCACTAAAATAAGGTATCTAGTGTAATAAATTACTATAATTTTCTTCCTAAAACATTTCTACCTACGTCCATTCATCATCTTTATAGGAGAGAAAATGCTTATCAAAACTGGTTAGCTAGCTGCAATGTGTGACGTAGTGACGCATGACGTTGCGAAATCCGTCGTATTCAAAACAGCTGATGCGAACCCGAAACCGAGTAGATTCCATTTCACGAAACTTGATTTATCTCGTGTTTTGCATTACAAGGAATATTTGTATGCCTTCCTTATATGATCAAGTATCAGGCTTCAAGCTTGACATTGCTCGCGAATATAGCGCGCGCTTCTGTCAACAAGAAGTGTCAATCACAATCGTGATGCTTGCGTATTTTTATAGTTTAAAGCTTGTTCCTGATAGCCCATAATTATTGAGGTCCATGAATGAATGGGTACCTAACTTTATTAAGGCCCAATATAATATAATCGTATTGCAATGTATGCCTTTATTCTTTTTGAAGCTCGTTTAGAACTACCCAGAGGACGCATACAGGGTTATGTTAGGTAACTCATGCGAATGCGAGCTTAAGACTGGACCACTGCAGGGCAAATATGGCCGGAGACATTTTATCGACAGGGAAAGGACAAAATAGTCTTTCCTCAGTTTTGTCTAGCCCCCGAGCATGGGTGGGCTATATTATCCACTGTAGACAAAACGGGGGAAACTTTTATCCCCGTAATTATTGCTATTATAAGAAAAGCACAGATTAGATAGAATATCATCGCAAATCAACCTAATAAATTCGTTCTTTTAAACATCTGTGCTTGTCATTCTTGTCAATGTCATTTGTTTGCCTTAATTTTACTGTCATTGAAGTATCAATCTCTACTTTTGTTGTGAAATCGATAACATTTCCCCATGCTATAGATATCCATGTGTAATGTCAAATGGGGATATACTTATCCTTTCTCCCTTATCAGAGGACATAACGGGTGGACATCATTTTTATCCTCGACCCATGCTTGCCCTGCTCGTGGGCCCTGAAAGGTCGACATAACACATGTTCATAGCACAGCCTACAGTGTTTTTAAATAGTGTAAAACTTTAATTTCACTAACGGTCATCTCTCTGCACCATCTTGCTCTAATAAACCTACTCTACCTAGATTATGATTCAAATCTTTGTTTAAAAAGGTAGGTAAATTATCTTGATCAAATGTCCTCTCGTTTCTAGCCTACGGATAAATGTACCTGCTTGTAATGTAGCTGACTCCAGGGATATTTTACTCTTCTTACATAATATTTATGTCCCCTTGAGAAAAAACGACATAAATATTTGTGTTTTACGTACTTTATTTCATTCGGATTTTGTATTCATTTTTGTACGTGTTCTATACGTATTCCTAATATCTTTTTGAATATTGTCAAAACTTTTACATTCTGTATGATTGATGACGTGTCCTTTTCCTATTGGCTCATTTTATTACCATCTGTCATTCAAACACCAATAAAATGGCTTTACAACGGTCGAATCAGATCGAAGGTAGAAAACCCTTTTTATTTTGTTTAAAGATAACTTTTAAATTGGCAACAAAACTTCAATCAAGGACCCCGTATATTTGAGATTTGTTTGTTACTTAGTTTTGAGTGTAGGTACAGACCCTTTGCCCTTTCTACTGAAATGATATTTTAAAATTTAAAGACAAATTTTTGTTTTACAAACATTTTACTACAACTGTTTTAAAGTAGCTAGGTACACGTAGATATTCATGTAAATAAGTAATTTTCTAATTCCAGAAATATTTAATACCTACTTGTAGATAGTATATGCTAACATATAACTAGTAAAGTCAGTCCAATTTAAAGATTTTATGTAATAACCAACAATATTTGTGTATTCTGTGACATCGTGTTTGCTAGGACGCATTCGCGTCGTCAGTTCTCTATCAGGTGCAGTTTTTCGTTGATTACTCAAGTCCTACTAATAATAATTGGATTTCAATGTAAAGTAAATATACCACGACACTTTTCAAAATAGTAGGTTTCTAATACTGATACTAGATTTCAGTTAGTTTAGCAGTTTTTGTTTAATCACAGAGACATGAATTTAAAAAACTTTACATTTTTGTGCTATTACTTTTTTTAAGTTTCTTAGACTTTTTTTGCTACTAAGTACAGACTTTTTTTCATTTATTATAAGATAGTATGAAATAGATATAGATAAGTATAGATAAAACGTATAAGCAATAATTAAAAATAAAACTAGAACAGTCGACTACTGTCAGCTAAAAAGTATTAGAGCAGCTTTCTGGGTCAACTGCAGCTTAGTGTTATTAAATATTGTTCACTTACGATTTTTAATTCATTTTATGGCACTGCAGTCCAATGGTTTTGTTTCATAGAAGGTTAATATTTATTTATTTATACTACAAATATGTTTCTTCATCATTAGTTTCCTGCCCTTATCCCAATTTATCAGGTGTCGGCGCAGTATGTCTTCTTCTTTCATTCACTCCTATTAGTTGTCATATCATCGTCAATATTCAGATCTTTGTAGAAAACATTTGGATGATTTTTTTTTGACTTTGACTCCTCCAGACAGTAAACATAAAATATTCTGTGTCGCAGATTGTACCAAAGTAGAACAAAAACAGTTCAGCCGTAAATATTTAACACCGGGACGTATAAAATAGGGGACGGGCGGCGGTGTGCATTAGGTACACCGGGCTTGGTTTACATCTTATACCAACAACCAAAATGGTACTGGTGCTTCACTCACTCCGCATCATCATCATCATCATCATGCATGGCAGCGTTCGGGAAGCTTCGCAATATCTTCTCGTCACAAATACCACAGAGCCTCAAGACGAAGGTTTTCAACCAATGTGTGTTACCAGTGATGACATACGGATCCGAGACGTGGTCGCTGACTATAGGCCTCGTTCAAAAGCTCAGAGTCGCTCAGCGGGCTATGGAGAGAGCTATGCTCGGAGTTTCTCTACGTGATAGAATCCGAAATACGGAAATCCGTAGAAGAACCAAAGTCACCGACATAGCCCTCAGGATTAGTAAGCTGAAGTGGCAATGGGCAGGTCATATAGCTCGCAGAACTGACAACCGCTGGGGAGTAAAGGTTCTCGAGTGGCGGCCGCGATGCAACGCGAAACGGAGTGTTGGGAGACCAGCTGCCCGGTGGACCGACGACATTGTAGCGGTCGTGGGTAGTCGGTGGATGGAGGCGGCTCAGGACCGCTGTTTGTGGCGTCGTATGGGGGAGGCCTATGTCCAGCAGTGGACGTGCATGGGCTGACATGATGACTCTTAAAATACAACTCAAAAGATCTATTTTGCTTTTGAACTAAAAATCAATAGACCTAAGACTCCCTCCCCATTTTTCCAGGACAGTCTGAGATGTGGATTTAAACCTTAGATTTAGACACAGGTTTACTCGTGAAGTATAGTCTAAACACTATCCCTATTTAATCCATAGGGATAGTGTTTAGACTATAGTTCCATAGATAATCTATAGGGATGATGTTTAGACTTTATTTTACGAGTAAATCTATGTCTAAATCTAAGGTTTAGTCAATAGTTAATAGTATTTAATTGGTAAAAAGTACAATTTATAGGTAAAAAGTACATATATAGTGGTAAATAATTAGAATGTAAAAGATGTAAAAAAATGCAAAAATTCAAAACTTAATAGTGTTTAAATCAACATTTCGGACTATTCTTAAACCTCGTTTTGGAATAGGGAGGACTAGATGCTGGTTACTAGGTCATAGCTTAAGCTGGTTACTTTTAAAATAAAACATAATAGACCTAAGTTTCATTAGATTTATTTTGCTTTTGAACTAAAACTCAATAGACCTATGACTCACTAGGTCTTAAGTCTTAGTTAAGGCTGATTACTAGGCCTTAGCTTAAGCTGATTACTTTATTAATAAAACTTAATAGACCTAAGTTTTATAAGATCTATTTCGCTTTTGAACTAAAACTCAATAGACGTAAGACTCACTAGATCCTATGTCTTTGTTAAGGCTGGTTACTAGGTCTCAGTTTATGTAACTTTTAAAATAATAGAGTCTTATCTATACTGATATTATACAGAGGAAAGATTTGATTGTTTGTTTGTTTACATTGAATAAGCTCCGAATGTGACCGATTTTGATGAAACTTGGTATGAGGATACATTGATTCATTGTGAATCTCATAGGCTACTTTTAATTGTATTATACGGTCCTCTCGTTTGGTTAATAGGCATAACGCGATTTAGGCGCATTATATTTTAGGTATACTGCGCCCCGTGGTTTCACCCGCTTTAGTTCCGATCTCGTAACATTTCGCAAAATTAGACGAGTATAATAAGATTCCACTAACATTAGCTGAAATGAAACTTATTCAACAAGAAGAACCAATGAAGTAATTAATCGCTTATCTTTGAGCTTTGCTACTAAACTATAAATCGAACTGAAATGAAATCGGTATGATATTGAAAACTTGGCAGACTTTGATCCAGTAGCGTAGCAAGGGGGGGGGGCGGAGTGCCCCGGGCGCCACCATTAGGAGGGCGACAAAATTGGGAAAAAATATTTTGTGGGTCACTCGTGGTCAGTCACATGGTTTTGATATAAATATTTTTAGCTCAATTCGTTCATATCGTTACGTTTTTTTTCACAAACACCAATATTATCACTTTTATGACGTCAAAAGGGAGGAAAATTGCCAGCATTATTATTTTTATGACGTCCAAAAGGGCGGAAAATTGCCACCATTGTTATTTTTATGACGTCAAAAGGGCGGAAAACTGCCACCATTATTATTTTTATGACGTCAAAAGGGCGGCCTTTCTGCATTATTATTATTACGCCGCCAAAAGGGCGGAAAATTATGACTCCACCCAATTTGTTGATTACAAGAATGTCTCTAATATTTAGATATCATTGAAGTAAGTTGTGATTGGGTAATCCAAACTAAGCCCAAACACATAGGTCTAATAAGGATCTTATCTATGTGTTCTATAGTTATTCTGCATAGCGGGCGATGAAGCAACAAAGTTAGTTTTAAGTCCGATTAACAAACTTTAACAAGCCACTCGTAGGCAATAGTAGGCATAGTTGGAAACTATATTGTTGTTTAGAATGGAAACTGGTTTCGATTGTCGAGGATTAAACTTTGATATGATACAATACTTAAAATTGTTTGTTTACATAATAGTTGGTCTTGCTTAGCTAGCTGGGTAGGTACTTAACTGAACTTCAATTTTAATTGGAGATAATAAACATAGCCGATCAAGGCAAAATTTTCTTCTTTGCCACTTTCCACTTCAGGTGGGGTCGGCTCTCATACGTCGGCGTCAGGGCATTCGGTCCTTGGGATGTCGGTTCTGATAGGCCTACCTTCTTTAGAAGACGGTCAACCATGTATCTATTATTGAACAACAACACAAAAACAGATTTGAAATCTGCAGATGATTGATCGACGAGATATTGGCCGACCGCTAAGTCTAGTAGTTGGTGTTATGCGACCCAGTTGGCACAATGGTCACCATGCTGGACTGCCAAATACAGGGTTACGGGTTCGATTCCCGATTCAGACAAGTATTTATGCTTAGATATTTGACTGTGGTCTGGTTGTTTCTAATATGTATTTTAAGTATATATTTACAAAAGAAAAGTAAATAAGTAGTAAATCCGTTGTCTAGCACCCATAACACAAGTTTTATTACTTAGCTTGGGGCTAGATGCCAATGTGTGGAGTGTCCTGCAATATTTATTTATTTATTTTATTATTTACAGATATCTGTCTTCATCCTTAATCTACCAAGTTCCACCAACCACTGTCTCGCATAAAAAATACACCTATTTCTCCTCATTCTCCTTTTCCAAATTTAGAAACAAAAATAATAAATTTTCCAAAGTGACAAACAAAAATATTGTTGCAACAAAATCTCAAAAGCACTCAAATTAGAAGGTGGCCTAGTTTCTACAACCTAAAATAAACTTAGATATCAAACGAGTAGGTCACGACCTTTTAAACGAAGTTACCTGGAATGTTATTTGACATGTCGACGTTAATGGACGCGAATTTGGGAGCACTCAAAACAGCATGAAATGCTTCCACATGGCCTCTTCAACTGGTACCTACGTATCTACTTAAAATAACTTGACGATGTTAAGATTTAATGTTTCCTTGAGACATGTCACTTAGGGAGAGACAAATCTTTATCTCGAAGTTTGTTATTGTGGTACATCCGTGGTACAATCTTATGTATGCCGCTAGCAACGTAATTCGGTTCAAATTAACGGTTTAACGTCTGGTGCAGACATAGCTGTTGTTGCTACCGAATTCTTTACAATATTAACTAACATCTGTAAACCTAAAATTTGTAAAAACACAGTTATTCAATAACTATTTTTGACCATAACATCTGTAAAACACAGTTATTCAATAAATATATCTGACTAACATCTGTAAAACACACAGTTATTCAATGAATATTTCTGACTAACATCTGTAAAACACACAGTTAGTCAATAACTTTTTTGACTATAACATCTGTAAAACACAGTTATTCAATAAATATATCTGACTAACATCTGTAAAACACACAGTTATTCAATGAATATTTCTGTCTAACATCTGAAAAATACACAGTTATTCCATAAATATTTCTCACTAACATCTGTATAACACACAGTTATTCAATAAATATTTCTAACTAACATATTCTGTAAAACACACAGTTATTCAATAAATATTTCTGACTAACATCTGTAAAACACACAGTTATTCAATAAATCTGCTAACAAGGCATGTTGAATAACGGTGTGTTTTCAAAATAATCAATGACAGCGCATGCTGTATTGTTACTGTATTGTTTTTGGCCCTTGGACTGATAGATGTTCTTACAGTTCGTGTTAAACTTAATGGCAGCTATGCGTGTAACTTCAGACCGTTAACTTCATCACGAACTCTATAGAGTTCCAACCTTTTCCGCTGTAGGTAGGTACCTTTTTTATGTAACACTAATATTTAAACAAGAGAATTTTCTTTTTAGGGTTCCGTACCCAAAGGGTAAAAACGGAACCCTATTACTAAGACTTCGCTTTCCGTCCGTCTGTATGTCACCCACCAGGCTATAACTCATGAACTACGATAGCTAGAGAATTGTTTTCAGTGGTGTTTTTTCCTGTTGCAGCTATAACAAAAAATACAAAAAACAGAAAAAAGTAACTATGTTTTTAAGAATTTTAGATTATGTATACTATTTTTTTAGGCAATCTTTTTTTGTTAATTTACTCCCAAAAGGGCAACCACAATACTTTTAACCTATATAGCCTCGTCTAACATATAATATTTTTTTTATCACAGTTGCTCATAAAGTGGATCTTATTCAACGGCTTTTAGGCTCAAAATCCAACATATTATGCACGCGTGCGTTTTAGATTTGTTAACTAGTGCTGTAAAGTTATCCCGATAAGTTAAATACGTATCTTACTGCTAATTACATGTTAGGTAGGTGAAACATTCTTAATTTATCTGGGTTATACTGTTTTGATGTATAAAAAAGGTAGATACCAAAGAGTTTTTTAGCTAGCAAAAATGGTTGTCTCTAAAGTCGGTTTACGAACGAAAATTTTACGTGATAATGACTTAGAACACGATTAAAAATTAAGTTGTTTATTTTTTGTGTTTTCTTTACTTAAATATTTTGTTTTCCGTACCATTGTATTTTGTTCTTAACCCCTGACGCAAAACAAATAGAAAAAACCCTAAAAAATATTGTATGTCAGACGAGGATGTATAGGTTAAAAGTCTTTAGCCTGCCTATCCGGAGCGTAATTAACAAAAAAATCTGCCTTAAAAAAATGTAAACATAGACTTATCACAAATATTTTGTTAATTATTATTTTGTTTTCTTTTCAAGTCTTTTCTTTTATTCGCAACTGTGATAAAAAACGTCGTACGATATACGTGTGGAATTGATCTTTGCATCTTGGCTTCTTATGACACGCTCGCTACCGCTCGCGCGTCATAAACCGCCTCTATGCAAAGATCAATTTACCACACTTATATCGTAATGTACTATTAATATCTTTTGGCACATGTGTATGCGTCGGGGGTTAAAAACAGAATGTAATGGTACGGAACCCTACTTGCGCGAGACCGACTCGCACTTGAGCGGTTTTTTTTCAATATCTTCTTTTAGATAACATTAGGTAACATTAAACACATTTGGCTTCGGAATAATCTTATAGTATAGCGAAAGGACAAATACCTTCAGACTATAATATACAAGGCTGCATCTTGCACGTAGTTCCTAATGGATTAGTATTTTCTGAGAATCAAGCCGACCGTCCACCGATAACTAAACTAACTTAGTTTAGCTTAGCTCGCATAGTTGAGCCAGGTTTTCATACATGTGCCTTCACCGTAAACTATGCCAGCCAAGCTACTTAAAACTGAAAATCTGGCTCTACTATGCGAGCTAAGCTAAACAAACTTACAGTCGTACGAGATTTCATAATGCGCGCGAACGCATAGAGCCGCAAATATGACGCTGACACCCGTATTCATAAACAGTACTTAAGTTGCTCTTGGATAAGTGAACGCACTGCGGTAAATGCGGCCCTATTATTTATCAATTTTGTGCTGCTCTCTTCACTGCCTTCGCGCACACTATGCTTTAAACTACATAGAAAATAAGCGAAAAAAAAAAGTAAACAATTAATTTATTATTTATTGATTTAGTAGACCTCCAAAATAAAATCACAGCTTAAGTTTATTTGGTAACTAAACAGCAGTAGCCACTATCCAATCAGTATACGAAGCAATTCTGGAATTGACTCCTGGTATTGAAGGATACAGTCCACATTCAGGGCCCCATGAGATTACACCAATCAGAACTCCGTTATAC
The DNA here is from genome assembly GCA_951213275.1 of Idaea straminata. Classification (NCBI taxonomy): domain Eukaryota; kingdom Metazoa; phylum Arthropoda; class Insecta; order Lepidoptera; family Geometridae; genus Idaea; species Idaea straminata. The sequence continues at coordinate 6,526,024 of OX577862.1, forward strand.
AGCAAAGGTCCCCCAGAATCACCAACACAAGCGTCTTTTCCTGGTGAGCCTGCGCAAATCTGGCGTGGGCTGACGATCACTTCTCCGTGTCGTTCTTGGCATTCAGCGTGGTTGATTTTCGGAACGGTGACGTGATGGAGCTCATCTGGACCTGGCTGCTGGAACTGTAAAAAAATCTTACTAAAACACTGAATTTTCGGTCAATATTTAATTCTTTTTATAATGTTCAAATGCTAGTTTAGTAAAACTTTTAATTTCTGATTGTACATATGAGTATTTTAGTTGCTCGCACGCGATCTGCTTGCTCAGTTACGATTAAAACAATTTTATTCCAACAGTAGCTCACACGTGAGGTTTTTAAAATTATCATTACACAGAAAAATGTTGTAACATTGTTCGTTTGTTTTTCGATCGTTATTTAAATGTACAGTTATTAGCTGCATAATTGCAGCCTTCGGTAGAATTCAAAAATTACTATTATTGGAATGTTTGCATTCTAATAATTTTTGTTTAATTAATTGACGAGTTAGAAGACTTTAAACTTCACTTAAAGCAGGTGTCTAGAATCTTGCTCGTGATGAAAGCAGCCGTTTTGGACTCAACGGTGAGTCTGCAATTATGCAGCCGACCATACCTAAATGCATGGGTACTACAAAAATGTTTTTAAGTGAAAATAACACTAGTAGAGGAATGCAGCAGAGCAGCGTGAAACATCATGTAGGTATTTTATAATGAAATTTTATTTGAATATATTTTAACTAAGTACGTGTCGCGGTGTTAGTTACCTATATCCACCTGAACCGATTTTTATGTTTTTTTTTTGTGTAGGTATATTCGTTAGGTTTGAGAATCAAACAACATCTATTATTTTGGAACCAAGTTCCTTATCGCGCGTTGCGAAAGGAGCTAGACGGAAAAAAATTAAGACCAAAAGTTGTAACGACACTTTTTGATTTTATTACAATTCCTTCACTAATTAATCGAAAGAAACTTCGTTCCATCCGGGTGTCCCTTGACACCTCGAAAGTATTTTTCCTTTTTTTGTAAATAGCAATACAATATGTGCTGGGACAGCTAGTCACAATATAAATATTTTACACTCATAGAGCAGATCATGCAATCTTAAGACTTTATCTGTACTGCAACCATGATTGTAGTGGGTATAGAATCATCATCATATCAGCCACAGCATGCCTACTGCTAAATATAGGCATACCCCAAAGATTATCAGAGAGAGCGGTCGCATGCCTTCTTCCTTAATTAAATCGTGTATCTATCTATTACTAAATATTAAACAATACGAGAAAAAAATGCTTCGGACTTACGAAAAGTTCTCCCCATCCAGCATACTGCACTTCACTTCTATCAGGCACCACGAACCCTTGTGGCACAATGGCCACAGGCTGGATAACAGATGTAAAGACTAAAGGAGTCTTGAGTCGTGCCAGGGCTATGTCATCATCCAATCCGGTAAATTCTGGATTGTAATCAGGGTGCATATGCACTAGGTCGACTACAGAGTCTACTCCTCCAGTGTTAAGGTCTTTTGAGCCAGCTTTGATGCGACGGTATCCGTCGTGAACTACCCATTCCCAGTCCCTAAAAATAAAAATGTTTTAATATTTTTTTATTTTTAGATGTCGCTAACGAAACTTAAATCGAAAAGAGGTTAATTTCATTCTTAAATTCAACTACGACTGAGTGGCGTAATTGGTAAGCGCACTTGAACGGTATTCAAGGGGCATCCTTTGAATACCGTTCAAGTGCCGCTCGTTCGAGTCTCGTCTCAGACGCATTTTTCCTTAAAAAATAAAAATGTTATATATATTTTATCCCATAATTGCCTAGCGAAAGATTGCGTAAATATCAACCCTGACAATTCAGTTTAAAAATAGGTGACAAATAATAGCTTAAGTACAAATCAAACAAGAACAAGACAATTTATAAAATACAGGTAATAAAAAAACAGAAATGTTTGTGACCATATTTTTTATAATAATTGATGGTAAGTGACACTATGCGATCCTCAGATCACATCAAACAACATCTTGATCTGAGATGCGGTCTAAGATTGTAACACGCATTCCTAGAGATACTTTACGCTCGTGACTCAAAGATCCCCAAAAAAAAACGGTTTCCTTCAAGGGACACGAGTGAAGGCATGAAGACGGCAGTGGAACAAAAACTTTTCGGACCAATCCTCCTTTAGTGCAAAGTACAGTATAGGTCTTAAGTAAATTATCAGTTTGCTACAATAATACTATCAACAAGTATTGGACTTACGACCTTCTAATAGACGTTACACAAAAACATAAATACTTGAATTATAAGTACTCAGTGTGATTATTATTTTCAACATGTTAGCTATGTCTTTAGTTGGCCGAGTGGTTTAAGCTGCCACCCGCTACACCAACCGACGTGGGTTCGATCCACAGGTTACGTTGTTATAATGTTCAAATAGTGCTGCACAGGATTGTAAACGTTACGATGGGCAGAGACTTTTGACCGTTGATTGTACAGTCAGCAAAGAACTGAGGGTAGCAGGTGCATATTGTAAAGTTTTAATTTTTTTACCGACGGATAAATATTTTTGGTTTTTCTGTGTGAAATAACTAACACTTTGAAAGTTTTAGTGACATCAAACAGAATAATTAACAATTACTGAACCGTTTTAAAAAAAAATATTTAAAATATGCACCTGTTACCCTCAGTCCTCTGCTGACTGTATATATTATTAAAAAATACATACTCATGTAAAAGTTCTTCGAAACAGTGTGCAGCGGACACGATGTATATTTCGTTTAGAATACTACCACCGCAGAACGTGTACCAAAAGTCGTCGTAGTCATAGTAACCTTGCACCTGCACCACAGAAGGATAGTCTTCGATCCTCGCAGGGGATCCCCCGAGGATCCTAGAGTTCTTCGTTGAGCAAACCCCTTAAATAAAAAAAAGAACCTGCTATATTTTGACGTGATAACGTCTAATAAATTGATGTAACACCTGCATTCACAAAAAAGTGTCATGTTCCGGTACAATGACTCCCGTCATGTTCCGGTACCATGACCGCATCATGGTAAACGTCACGCGTCTCGTGTTTGTTTAATAATAATATCGTGACGAGTGACGAAAAGAAGACATAAATAAAGGAAAAAAATAAACTTAAAGAAAAAAAATATATAGGAAAGATCTTAATTTTTTTATCGTTTTTTTAGGATGTTAACACGTAAAATTATCGTCCGTAAACCGACTTTACAGACAACTTTTTTTTTTACAAATGTTCAGCGTTTGGCGACTCACTCCCGCCTGATGCTATGTGACAATGCGATGTAACACGCTTTCCTAGAATATATCCGTTCACTCGCGACTTGAAGACCCCAAAATTTTACACATCAGGAAAGACAGACGAAGGCAAATTATTCCATTCCCTTGATGTACGAATAATTTAAGGAACGACAAAGCAAAACGCTTAGTGAAGTAAAATGTTTATAACAATAGCCCCGTAAAAACAGGTTTACCGTAAATAGGTTTAAAAATAGGCTACCTAAATTGACCAAGATCACACTAGAACTGAACACAATTTCTAAAAAAAGCAGAATTTAAAAGGATAAATAATAATAATCTAACCTGTAAGAGACACCACCAAAGCGAATAATAAAAGAGCTGCCATTTTCACAGGCTAATCGTTAATTATTACATTTAAACCATTCAAAACTACTTTTATACCTACTTATTTGTTTTAAATCCATAGATAAGTAGATAATAGGTCTTAATAGATATTAAAATCGTGAGCTCACGACTGCTTGACTTACGTTTAAATTATACTTAAATACGCTTTTTTATTTTAAGTAGGAGGTATGTATTTATTTTTTCAAACAAGAGTCAGTTTTGAAGGTCCAGTAATAACATGACCTAAAAGTTCGTATCTTTTAAAATTGTAATATTAAAAAAATATTCATCATAAACAAAAAAGATTGCGCGAACATCCATTAAAAAAACCGTCAAAAAAATCGGTTAAATTTGTTCGTTTCCACAATTTACATCTACTCCCAAAACCAATGTAGATTAGGTACAATGTAGATAATGTAGATGTCCGTAATTATATCTGGAAATAAAATCGAGTTATAGTCGGATCCAGAATTCCTTTCTCCATTAATTTGATAGGATAATTCAATTCCCACCTTATGCAAATATTTATCTACGTGACCTTGTACCCTTAGGACCTGCTTACTAGAACTAGTATACCTATGTAAACTACCTTACGTAGGTAGGTATCTAACGTAGGGCAGGCTATAATGGGTTCACCGTCTAAAAGATAAATCAGATAATAATTTCAGATAATAACTTTGATTCCTAGATAACATTAATACTACAAAAATAATAATGAGTAAGCGGTGATGTAAATAAGAAAAAACCCAAGACAAAGTTAATCTTAGTTTAAAAGTAAAAGCCTATATTCTAATTTATTGGACACTAGCTTTTGCCCGCGACATCGTCCGCGAATTTTTCAAAATGCGTTCTCAACGTATGTCTATATACGTTTAACGACTGTCTATCTAATGGTAAATTTTAGTGCTTTGATACATGGTTGATACCTATGTATATCAGTTATTTATCACTTTATTAACTTTTCTATCCAGGATTTTCTTAAAGCGTCCATAACGATCGATCACGCCATCATTGATCTTTTTTCTCTCTCCCACCAACTAGTGATGGGCACGCTTCGTAGTGATGCGACACGATGATCGATTGGACCCGCCTAACATATGTGACGTTTCTTTTATCATTAATCTACTCCCAGACTTAGCGTAGGCATTATGGAATTAGGAATTTAGTGTAAGTGTATAACACAAGTAGAATTAGTGTCCAATGATGCATAAATAAATTAAGGTAGTGTTTCTGAATTTTTGGAAATGAATTTCAATAAGTACATATACTTAAATATTTCCTTTTCTAAACCCTATAATCCAAAGTTGAGAGCCGACTGTGAATTGCCGTACCTTCATAAACAAACGCTATAGCCCTATATTTACTTAGTACCAGAGGTCTAGTAGACCATAGACTTTTTATCGGGCGGTAGTTTTGTCCCGTGTGGCGCTCATAACCTCAACCTCAACCTCAAACCTCAAATAGAGGGATTCTGTGGAACGGACCATCGCCGTTGGGGCATGGATAAAATTTTGAGCACACTCACATCCTGACATCTTGGGGAGCGTGGAACCGGTGGAGTTTTTATCATCATTAGGCAAGAGGGAGCCCCACATAACTCTGATGCCGCCCCCCCTGGGAATGGCAGGGTGATCCATAAAGGTGTATTTTCTACACATAAAAAGTCAATAATTTTGTATCATGTAGCTGTCGAAGCCAATCGCGTAGTCATTTGTTTTTGATTCATCAGATTCTCTGATAATTGATTTATGTAGATATAATCATCATCAACACCATCATCATCATCAAAAAATTATACCAACCCGTATAGTAAATTAGATGAAACTTTGTTATTTGAATCTCCGTATGTACTAATCTAATATGTATTCTTCTTTTTACTGTAATGGTTCCTAATTCGCTGCCTGGATCCGTTGATGGAGGCCTGGAGACTTGTAAAACGGGTTACCCAAACCTTAGTGCGGGCTTCAGTCTCCACAATAATTATTATATTTGCACCATACTATTATAAGAAAAATAGCTTAATTAAAAAAAACTGATGACTCAAGAACCTATCTCTTTTTTTAATATTGTTGTCAGTATTATGGTTACACAAATAAAAATTTAATTTCACAAATAATAATAAAAAATAATAACACACATACACATCACAAATAAAAAACACCGTCCAGAGCGTCTCCACGCGGCATCGTCTCCAAGAGACTGGCGGCATTCCCCCTCTGGATAGCCAGGCTCACCCTTTGAGTGAAGAAGCCGCCAGCCCTTCGATCACCTGATGCCGCACAAAGACGCCCCGCCAGGTCCGCCAGAACCTATCTTAGAATATGATGGGTTCTTAAATAATTATCTGAACTTAAAACTAGATTTACGTAATACTTGATCTGAGTCACATTCTGGAATACGGGCCGTAGATGACCTATAATTGTGAACTGCCTGTAGGCTAACACCATTCATCGGTTGACTGAAATATTCTAATCTGCTAAAACTTGGTATAACTTTATATTGGTAGTCATCTCACATATTGTCCCTTTAGTTAGGGCCTTCGTATCGGACGGAACAACAAGCGTTCAGGCCTGAAATTGTTTTTCAGTTTATGGTTGGGGCTAGGGACGTTGGAAAGTTGATGCAAGTATCACCCCCTAGTTTACGCTGTTTGCGTAATACAAACTTCGTAAAAGTAGGTAGCTTGGTTTACTTAGTTACATAGGTAGTGTGTAGCCCTAGCGGACTAGGACTATCCCATGTCTTCCCGTGGGTGTCATAGAAGGTTGTTACGAATGAAACATTATTTTTAAATCTGCCATCATTATAAGAATTATATTTAAGTAGGTACTTTTTTGTCTTTTTATGACTTCGTCCGCGTAAATGTCTAATGGACCAAGGAATCACGTTGTCCCATACAAACTTTGCCCCCTTTTTCACCCCCTAAAGGGTAGAATGCCAAAGAACAAAGAACACACCCTCCAAGTTTCAGGTCTCTACGATCAGCGGTTTAGGCTGTGCAGTCAGTTCAGGACAAAGCATTTTATATGTATAGATTAAATAATTGTGCCGAAATATCCTTTTGAGTTTTTAATAGGAGACATCTGACCCGCTACTCTAAACTGGTTCGGACGGTATCTACCCATACACATTTTTAAAAGTGGACGTTTGGCCCGTAGTCCAGTTTTTCTGTGGGTGAGATGTACCCTAACCCAAGGCGAGTAGGGAATTTGAAGACCTTGTATAGACTATCACACCGCGTCCCTCGCGTTAGGGGGTAAATCATCACAGCCATTCCTAAGGAAGGTGAGTGTCAGGCAGACGGCCGTAAAAATATTGCCAAATCATATTGCAATATGACGAAAACATATTGCGCCGACTCCAAATAAATTGGAAAATCGCAAGCAAAACAAGAAGAAAATAGGTAGTATTTGAGAAGTCAAATTTAAAACCAAATTATGATGTAAAATCAAAAATTATAAAACAAATAATGAATATGTGAACTTTAATAAAAAATGTATATATTTTTGGAGTACCTACTTATCGTATAAAGCCAATATGTAACTGAAATATGGATATTCATACACTTATTTTTTGCGCGATAATAAATATTCATTTCGTCAAATAAATATTAAATAACTAGTAATTATAGAACGCGATAGCAACCAGTATTTATAAAATGAATATGGATTCTATGAATCTACGGCATGTTCCGTATTATGTAATTATCTTTTCTACACTATCTTCTTAAAGATACACTAATTTAATTAAGAGGTTTTTTTTTGTAACGAATAGGCTTCGAAACTACTAAAACCGATTTTTTTTTGACGACCCAGTTGGCACAATGGTCTCTATGCCGGACTGCCAAATACAGGGTTGCGGGTTCGATTCCCGCCTCAGGCAAGTATTTATGCTTAGATATTTGTCTGTAGACTGGTTGTGTCTATGTATTAAAAGTATATATTTACAAAAGAAAAGTATACATTGACCTTATACATTGACCAAGCTGTCCATTAGGTAGGTCCAACTTCGAGAGGGAGGTCAATCGACGAATCCAGCTCGGCTGGGCAGCGTTCGGAAAACTGCGCGATATATTCTCGTCTAAAATACCTCAGTGCCTCAAGACGAAAGTTTACAACCAATGTGTGTTACCAGTGATGACTTATGGCTCAGAAACGTGGTCTTTCACTATGGGCCTCATAAGAAAGCTCAGGGTCGCACAGCGTGCTATGGAAAGGGCTATGCTCGGTGTTTCACTACGAGATCGAATCAGAAATGAGGAGATTCGTAGGCGAACTAAAGTTACCGACATAGCCCAAAGAATTAGTAGGCTGAAGTGGCAATGGGCCGAAAAGTCTTAGATTGGAGACCACGTACCGGAAAGCGCAGCGCGGGACGGCCTCCGACTAGATGGACGGACGACTTAATTAAGGTCGCGGGAAGTCGTTGGACGCAGAGAGCATGCGACCGATCGCTCTGGGAAGTCTTTGGGGGAGGCCTATGTTCAGCAGTGGACGTCCTGTGGCTGATATGATGATGATGATGATGATGACATTGACCTTGGGGCTAGATGGCAATGTGTGGAATGCCTAAAACTTGGTATTATGATACATTGATTCATTGGAAATAATATAGGTTACTTTTTATCCCGATATTCCCACGGGATCGGAGGTTGCGAAGGTGAAACCGCGGAGCGCTGATTTTTTATTAGGTACATAAAATATAGCACTGCAAAACAAAACTTTTATTTCTCTTGTACCATTCTTCAAAGTCACATCATACTGCCATACTCCTCCACCTATAGACGTAGTCGTAAGTCGTAAAAATGTTCGCATGTGCACCCGTAATACTCTCCAGTGAAATATACCCGTGAAATGGAAATATCATCAACGAACCGCCAAACCGAATACCTATCACTGCCTTTGAGTTCGTATCGTACAAAATACTTCAACCAGAATACCTACGCTGTACATTGATAAATTCGTTTCCGACTTTATCCCGAAACCGCATTTCGCTTTTAATTAATGTTGAACCGCTTTATTGAAAAGCCACGTAGTGCCCTAGATAAATAAAAATTAGATTTAAAAACATTTTTCATACATACTTGGTTTTACACCGCGAGGTTTTTGAATAGTAATAGAATAAGAATAGAAATATTTAAACCATTCGATTTAACCATATGTTTAGTACGGGATCCATTTAAGAACGACCTTCTTCGAGCTGTTTAATGGATGAAAAGTATTTTATATCAAATTAAATAAGTCAAAAAATATATTACAAATGGGTTGCCTAAAAAAATTCAGTCTTAGGTAAAAGTTTCATGGAGAAAACTGTCGAGTACGTTTGTATAGAGAGAGAGCTTCGGTACCCTTTCTTCTTAATCAATCGTTTAATTTGGCGACAAGGGACAAGATTTTCCTTAGTTTTAATCTAAAAACTTTTGGCAAGCTTTTGTTACCATCACTAGAATGTTCATGAAACTTTAGCTGTAATAATTCTGCTTGAAGTGTTGGCGAGCTACCAAAAACCATAAATTAGTTAATTTCACAAGCCGCTTTAATATTAAATTTTTAAACATTCAAAATGTATAGAAAATAAATCATAATCTTTTTGCACTTTGTCAGAAGGTGAATAGACCGAGATTCACTATTCACCGACAAAGCATTTTATTTGAATCTTGGTTTGAGAAGAGTTTTTGTGATTCTTCAAAGGGGAATCTTTTATGTAGATTTTCTTTATTAATATCTACAAAAAGTAACCGTTACATTCGAAAATTTATTCTAATTTCGTTATTTATTTAGTTTTGTTTTATATTTAATTTCTGTGTGGGGGGGGGTATTTGTTGGCATAATTTTAGTTTATTTATTTTGTATAAGTAATTTAATTTGATGTTGTTGTGTTTTTAATTTGTTAGTATTGATTTGTGAGAACTTGGTTGTTGTTATTGTTAAAAAAAAATTGAAACCACGTTATTTTAAGAAGGTATTAATTGTCTATGATTTTAAAATTTCCTGCTAATAGAACACGATTATGACTGTCATATTTTTATTTAGTTTTTAATTAATTTATCTATTCTTATATTGTATTATTTTAATAGTAGCTTTAGATTTAAATATCTGAATTTATATTTTAGTTGTTGTATTCATTTAGTTCCGGTATTTAGTTGATATATTGATTTAGTTGTTGTATTGATACTAGCTGTCGATAATGAGGTGTAAGACTGAAGCGGCAGTCACTGGATAACAATCGAACTGAGTGGTTGAAATAAACAAAGTGTTGAAAAGTATTTAGTTTTATTACAAATCAGAAGTGACAGAAACCTACGAGCCATGTCGGATAATAACGGTAAGTTTTTTTTTAAATATATTTTTATTAGATTATTAGATACAGATATTAGATGAAATAATTATTAGAATTTATAAAAATTAATAAATCATTATTTAATAATAAAAGTCTGAAATCATGGCAAGTGAGCAGTTGTTTTCAAAGTAACCTAGTTATTCCTATGATGATGATTAATTGTGGTAGTTACACATGATCGGGGCTACTCTCTGATGGTGTAACACTGCGTGAATACCGTTGATTGAATACATGCGATACCTTGGTCGAGGCAACTCTTCGATGGGCTAATCGTTGTATCTTGTCAACGGTTAACAATAATTTTCAAGTAGGTAATGTAGTTATTTATATTAGGACAATTTGTGGTGGTTACATTTGATCGGGGCTACTCTCTGATGGTGTAACGCTACGTAAATACCGTTGACTAAATGCAGTTGATACCTTGGTCGAGGCAACTCCTCGATAGGTTTATCGTTGTATTTTGTCGACGTTTGACTGCTAATGTTAATGCTTGCTATACCTGGGTCGGGGCAACTCCCCGATAGGAACATCGCTGCATTATATTTAGCATTGGATGCTGAACACGTGATCGCTTGATCGGGGCAACTCTCCGATAGGATCTCGGGTATGGCATCGAGTCTTAGGTTGAAACGATATGACTTGGTCGGGGCAACTCTCCGATGGCCATATCGTAGCTATTATGTTAGATCTAACATGACTTTGTGTTCTTTTAAAATAAAGTACTTAATGGTATATATATATATATATATTTCACCCATGTATGATAACTGCTGCTCACTACCCATTATATTATTAGAAGTTAAACAGCCATGTATGTGTGCTGTTATACGAATTGCAGCCATGTAGGTATGGCATCCAACAGCCATGTAGGTGTGTTGTTATTTTATTCAACACCCATGTAGGTGTGCTGTTATTTCATTCGACAGCCATGTAGGTGTGCTGTTCTTGGATCCAACAGCCATGTAGGTGTGCTGTTGAAAGAACTTACAGCCATGTAGGTGTGCTGTTATGCGAACTTGCAGCCATGTAGGTGTGCTGTTATGCGAACTTGCAGCCATGTAGGTGTGGCATCCAACAGCCATGTAGGTGTGCTGTTCTTTGATCCAACAGCCATGTAGGTGTGCTGTTATTTTATTCAACAGCCATGTAGGTGTGCTGTTCTTTGATCCAACAGCCATGTAGGTGTGCTGTTATTTTATTCAACAGCCATGTAGGTGTGCTGTTCTTTGATCCAATAGCCATGTAGGTGTGCTGTTATTTTATTCAACAGCCATGTAGGTGTGCTGTTATTTTATTCAACAGCCATGTAGGTGTGCTGTTATTTTATTCAACAGCCATGTAGGTGTGCTGTTCTTTGATCCAACAGCCATGTAGGTGTGCTGTTCTTTGATCTAATAGCCATGTAGGTGTGCTGTTATTCGATCCAACAGCCGTGAAGGTGTGTTGTTATCCAAACTTACAGCCATGTAGTAGGTGTGCTGTTGACTTACTTTTTATCTTTTTAGCTACTTCTGGCTTTAAAATAAAGTAGATTGGTAAAATTAATAGTTTCCTTTATAATTTACTATTTATACACGTAGTATTCCTATTCAAGTGGGTGTGAACCACTCTCAGACCGATGGTCGTTAATGTTTCGAGTTTCCATTATCGAAGAATGTTAAATGCGCTGAATATTTCAGATGATGAAGGCGCGAGTTATACACCAAGGCGCCCGAGTAGAAGGCGCAGAAGATCTCCGTCCGATGATCGAGAGGAGACACAGAGCAAGAAGGTCAATCAAGGCCTCACAGCTGATGATTTAGTGAAGATCATATCTGCGCTGCAGAATGCCCCAAGTAAGAACATTTCTACTACTAATGTAATTCCTGAATTCGATCCCAATAACCGATCCCAAGATGTTGACCGATGGTTAAAGAAGGTAAACGAGTGTTCGGTTATTTACAATTGGGACGAAAAACAGACTATACATTACGCTCTCCAAAAATTATGCGGGTTAGCAAAGAGCTGGTACGAATCCCTTCCATCACTCAATTATTCGTGGGAGGCGTGGCAGTCCAAACTAAAAAAAGCATTTCCTAACGATGTTAACTTCGGAAAATTACTAGACGAAATGCTGAACCGAAAATCTCGCAATGACGAAACACTTAGAGATTATTTTTACGACAAATTGTCGTTATTAAGTCGATGCGAGATTGTCGGCCGTAAAGCAGTCGATTGTATTATATACGGTATTATTGATAGTTCAGTTAGGAATGGAGCTCAGGCTCTTAAATGTGAAGAACCAGAGGATCTTTTAAATTACCTAGCCTCCCAGCAGCCTAATCAGTCTAAAGATAGTAACTTGCGAGGATTAGTACTCAATGCGAATCCCTCTAAAAAGAAGGAATTTCGCAATAATTACCCTCAAAACAAAAATCCTAATAGAAGCGTAGATTCTATTTGCTTTAATTGCCACGAGCGTGGTCACGTTTACCAGAACTGCAGCAAACCATTAGTTAAATGTGTAAAGTGTCATAGAGTAGGGCATAATACAGAATCTTGTGGAAGGAAACCGTTGCAAATGCGTGAAGTTGACGGCCAAAACCACACCACTAATAATAAAGTACTCAAAGTTACCACTCGTGAAGGAATGGTCATTCAAAATTGCAAACTAACTGCATCTGATAAGGGTAGCCCAGTCGCAAACAATTCCGCTCACCCTAGTGGTGGCGACAAGTTTATAAAGCAAGTTTGTATTAACGGAGTTATGCTTAGCGCCTATGTTGACTTTGGAAGCGATTGCAGTATAATAAGGGCTTCCGACGCACGGAGGCTACACTTATCCGAGGATGCTAAAGAAAATTTACCCTTGATAAAAGGTTTTGGTAACTCTGCCGTTTTGCCTAGATTTAAATCTACCATACAGATTAGAGTCGATGAAATAGATACTAAATTGGAGGTTTTGGTAGTTGACGACGCGTATTTGCAAACACCCATATTGATAGGCCAGAACTTTACAGAGTTGGACTCTGTGACTGTTTTAAAAGATAGCGAAAGTCTTTTCTTCTATTACACGCCTTCTACTAGATCTGGCGAAACTGATAGGACAATTAGCCTTTACGTTGTAAAGGATACAAACATAGTAAAAGGTGGGTTAGTGGAGGTCTACACTAAAGATCCATACACTGGTGACATCTACTCAGGCGGTGGAACAAGAATGAATCCGAATCATGAATACCATCTGCATCAGGGTTGTTACAGGGTTGATAATAGTAAAGCGACCATATTTGTTACTTCATTAACAAATACTTCTCTCTGTTTCAAAGCGGATACACTTGTAGCTAGGGTTAGGCCCGTGGTTGAGGCAAAGGTTTTTCTCGTCCATAAGGATATAAACGAGAATAAGACACCACTTGACAGGACCGAAATTAAAGTCGGACAGGCCTTGGATGTAGAAAACCGTGAGACTCTGTATCAGCTCTTACAAAAGTATAGAGACTGTTTTGCCACAAATCTTGGAGAGCTAGGATGCGCGAAAAATACTTTAATGGATATAGACTTACATGATAAATCCCCAGTTATCTATAGACCTTACCGATTGTCTCATCACGAACGACAGAAGGTAAGAAATATTGTTGATGAGCTAGTTGAAAACGACATTGTACAAGAGTCAAACTCCAATTATGCCAGTCCTATACTATTAGTTAGGAAGAAGAATGGCGAGTCAAGGCTCTGTGTCGATTATCGGGCTCTCAATAATAAAACCATAAAAGACAAGTACCCGTTGCCCCTGATTGATGACCAGCTCTCAAATCTAAGTGGTAACAAATTCTTCATAACACTGGATCTGGCTTCTGGTTACTACCAGATACCGATGGGAGAAGGAAGTCGGCATTTGACCGCGTTTGTCACCCCAGATGGGCATTTTGAATTTAAACGCATGCCGTTTGGGTTGGCAAATGCACCAGCAGTCTTTCAAAAGATGATGAACGGAATACTAGGAACGCGAAGGTTTAAGTCAGCACTAGCGTATATGGATGACCTCCTTATCCCATCGGCTACGGTTGAGGAGGGTTTCGAAAGGTTAGAGGACGTCCTAAAAATAATTCAGGATGCTGGACTCACCTTAAAACTATCGAAATGTAGTTTTTTCGATACACAAATAGAATACTTAGGGTATGAGATCTCTTCAGAGGGAATCAAACCAAGCGAGAGGAAGATCTCCGCGGTTCGAGATTTCCCCGTACCGAGTAACATGCACGAGGTCCGCCAGTTTCTAGGGCTGGCCAGTTATTTCCGCCGGTTTGTGAGAGGTTTTGGGGAAATCGCACGACCCTTAACTGCATTACTTAAGAAGGACGCTCATTGGCAGTGGACAAGTACAGAGGCCAAGTCTTTCGAAACTTTGAAGAATTGCCTTATCGAACGGCCCTTATTGGCGCTATATAACCCAGAGCTAGATACCGAAGTACATACTGATGCTAGCTCACTAGGTCTGGGCGGCATTCTTATGCAGTGGCAAACAAGTCCCCGGGTTCTAAAACCAGTAGCCTACTTCAGCAGGCAAACCACGCCAGAAGAACGGTATTTTCATTCTTATGAACTAGAAACGTTGGCTGTGGTTTGCTCGCTGAAAAAGTTCCGACCATATGTTTTAGGACTTGACTTCACTGTTTACACAGACTGTAATGCCCTCCGAACAACCCTGACTAAAAGAGATTTGATTCCCCGAATTGCACGTTGGTGGCTGTTGATAAGTGAATTCAATTTTAAAATTGAATATCGCCCGGGATGTCGAATGGGTCACGTTGATGCCCTAAGTCGAAATCCTCAAGTAAATAGTGATACGAGTAAACCAGTTAATGTATTAAACATAAATACAAACAACTGGATTTTGACTTTGCAAATGGCTGATCCAGAGGTAGGACGAATTTTAAACATTCTTAAGCCTCAGCTCGATCAGGAAGTTTCGGATATCAAAAAGAATTATGTGATAAAAAACCATTCATTGCACAGAAAGATCGGGGACGAGTTGCGATTAGTGGTTCCGAAAGACGCCAGATGGCAAATCTGTAAAGCCAATCACGACGACGTTGGCCACTTTGGATTTGCAAAGACGTTGGAGCGAGTTCAGAGTCGTTACTGGTTCCCTAAACTAAGGCGCTTCGTAAAAAAATATGTGGCAGCCTGCATAGACTGCGCATATAATAAAGATAGCGCAGCTCGGACTCGTTCTGGCCATTTGCATCCTATAGAAAAAGTGGAGCGTCCGTTCCATACGTTGCATTTGGACCATTTGGGTCCTTTTGTAAGGAGCAAGATGGGTAATAGCTACATCCTAACAATCGTCGATGGTTTTACGAAATACCTATTTGCTAGACCAGCCAAGGATACAAAGACGAAGTCTGTGATTAAAATACTAGATTTATTATTTAACGACTTTGGGGTACCTCATCGAATCATAACTGATCGAGGGACCGCTTTTACTTCTGCCCAATTTAAAAACTATTGTAATAATAAGGGTATCAAACATGTGCTCAACGCAGTTGCTTGCCCCAGAGCAAATGGACAAGCCGAAAGGTTTAACCAAACCATCCTTAGGGCTCTTTCTACTCAGAATTTTTCTAAAGACGAACGCGACTGGGACAGGCAACTGGGTACAGTACAATGGGGTATTAATAACACTATTAATGCCACGACTAAGAAGAGTGCATCCGAATTATTGTTTGGATTAAAATTAAACGGACCCATTGACAACATGTTAGCCACAGACAATACCGGTGAGTCAGATAATCAGATTACTTCACCTGTTGCTCCGCACATCGATGTCAGTAATACATCGATTGACGTAGCAACATCAGTTCACTCAGAAGTCCCTAATGACGAGGAGTTGCTCAGGCACTCACCGACGACCTTAATAGGGACAAATAGTGATACTGAATCAGTTAGTCAGACACCGTCTATTGCTATTGAACCACTGACCGAATTTGACATAATTAGGCAAGAGGCCTCTGCTAATATCAGACTAAATCAGGACCACCAAAAGAAATCTTACGACGCTAATAGATCCCCGGCTATTTCTTATTCCGAGGGTGATTTGGTTAAAATAACCAAGACAAATTTTCAGAACGATGGAAAGAGCAAGAAGCTTTTGCCTAAGTTCATAGGTCCTTACAAGGTAACAAAATGTCTAGGTAATGATCGATATGAAATTTCGAATATTCCAGGGTTTAATGATAGGAAATATAAGACTGTCGTGGCTGCGGATAGGATGCGTCATTGGATAAATATTAAAGCATTGGACATTAACAGATCATCTGGTTCAGAATCCTCTTCATCAGAATCAAACAACGATTCTGATGTCGAATAATAATTCTTGTTAATTTTTTCTCCTATTTTGTTGCTGTTGTAAACTGATTTCTTGGGATTATAATTATCTTTTTGTCTTTGTCTAAATTAATTTGTGTGTACCTTGTGAAACGTAAGCATCTTAGGATATTGTTAATTGCTATGTTAAATGATGTTATTGTCAATCGTTAGATATTGATATTTTTAATGTTAATTACCGGCCGAATGTTGTGTTTTTGTGCGTGCTTCGGAGTTAGCACGCAGTAGGATGGCCGAATGTTGTGTTTTTAATTTGTTAGTATTGATTTGTGAGAACTTGGTTGTTGTTATTGTTAAAAAAAAATTGAAACCACGTTATTTTAAGAAGGTATTAATTGTCTATGATTTTAAAATTTCCTGCTAATAGAACACGATTATGACTGTCATATTTTTATTTAGTTTTTAATTAATTTATCTATTCTTATATTGTATTATTTTAATAGTAGCTTTAGATTTAAATATCTGAATTTATATTTTAGTTGTTGTATTCATTTAGTTCCGGTATTTAGTTGATATATTGATTTAGTTGTTGTATTGATACTAGCTGTCGATAATGAGGTGTAAGACTGAAGCGGCAGTCACTGGATAACAATCGAACTGAGTGGTTGAAATAAACAAAGTGTTGAAAAGTATTTAGTTTTATTACAATGTAATTTTTTATTTGTATTTATATTGAATAAATGAATTTATAACACCGTTACTTTGTGGCGAATAAATTATAACAACGGTATATTAAAAAAATATTTTTGTTTCTCGTCCCTAATAAAAATAAATAAATAAATAAATATTGCAGAATAACTCACGCATTGCCATCTAGGTCCAAGCTAAACAACTAGGCTTGTGTTATAGAAGCTAGACGGATACAATACTAAAAAACTTTTTTTGTAAATACATTTAGAAACACCCAGACCAAAAATAAATACATTACTTAAATACTTTTTTAAGGCGGGAATTGAACCCGGAACCTTCTGCGAATAAAGAACTTTATAACGACAAATACGCCATCATATCCTTAAATTGCTTGTCCTACGACAAGATATCTAAAGCCAATAATAAAATTAAGACCCCAAATCCTTCAAGGAGCTCCCATTATGTTTTTTTCTTCAGACTTTAGCGTCAATATCTAAGTGTTTGAGCGTGAAACGACGTAATTTCCTACGCGGGCCCAAACGACCCGCTCGATATCTGCTTGATAAAGACCGTATCGCGCGTCCTATAGGGTTAAAGTACCCTGTTATGGAGCAATTTCACTGTAAAATTATCCATAAGAGGAACACGCGAAGACATTATAGTAGTCATATAATTTGGAAAAGGGAACGCGCTTGGTAAATGTTAACAATGCGACGAAAATTCTAATTACCTAATTACAAAGCCTGCGGCGTGAAATACCAGATCAAAGGTCAGGTAAAAAGTAGAAACCACAGGCGTTTTCGTTTGTATCGTGTTTTTAGGTATTTTCTTTTATATACAACATATAAAAGAATATATACAAGCCCTATAACAACATAGTCGACTTGAAAATATTTGTTTTCGTTCAGAGTTCAGTTAAGAGCTTTAAAGCTTCTATTTTATTGAGAACGTCCCACCCCAAAAAGAGATGTAAAGAAAAATATTGTTCAATATAACCTGTATTTTGTACTTCATTTGTATTCTCCAGTTTTAGGCTTGCTTTTATTTTGCTTACACGACAAAAAGAAAAGAAAACATCTGTCTTTCGAAAAATAAGTTTTATTTATTTTTTCTTTTTTAAAATAATGCCAAAGTTAGTCTAGATGTGTTACGCAGACCTCCTTCTACACTAATATATCTATATCTAAATCTTTAAATGAGCAATTCTTGTATATATATAATATATATAATTGGAATCTCGGAATCGGCTCCAACGATTTTCATGAAATTTGGTATATAGGGGAATCGATCTAGCTAGGAATCATTTTTAGAAAATGTCATTTTATTCGTGTTTTATCGAAACTTACTTTTTTTTATCTGAAAAATATGACACTTCCTGACATCTATTGGCGAACTACTAATAGTATTTTTTGTGAGCAATAAAGTTATTCCAGCAGATGGCGTTGTTAAGTAACACGAAGTCAATGAGTGTTTGCTTTGAGGTTAGACTAAGTAAAAAAAAAATACCGAGCAAAGCTCGGTCATCCAGGTACTGAATTATTAAGAGTCTATCTTACTTCTTATCTTATCTTCTTTCTTTCTTATATTATAAATGTGAAAGTTTGTGTGTGTAAATGTTTGTTACTCGTTCACGCAAAAACTACTAGACCTATTGCGATGAAACTCGGTATCTTATGGATAGATAGCTTGGATAAACACATAGGCTACTTTTTATCCCAATATTCCCACGGGATCGGGACTTACGCGGGTGAAACCGCGGGGCGCAGCTAGTAATACTATTAAGAGGAAAGTTTTTTGTTTTTATGTTCGTATAGACTCCAAAACCACTGAACCGATTTTGATGAAACTTGGTACCAGAATACATTGATTCATTGGAAATAACATAGGCTAATTTTTATCCCGATATTCTCACGGGATCGGGAGTTACGTGAGACTGCGGAGCGCTGTTGTGTATAAAAAAAAGACTTACATAGGCTAAATAAGGCTTTCTGACCAGCTTTATTCCGAACACTATTATTCTTACGCCACGTGGGATCGTCTAACTATTCCCAAAGGCACAATTACTTCAAATAGGTCAAGTGAGCTTGTTATTCTATTGAGAATTCCACCTAGTAAATTGATAAAAATGGTTCTAATTTACTCTATAAGCAGTAAAAAAAACATGAGGAATTATAGATAGATATATGAATTTACCTACTTATTACTATCGTTTAAAGGTACTAATTTGTATAGATATATTGTTCTACGGACAATTAAAGCTCCCTCCCTTCTTCTTCACTTCTACGCCAATATAATAAAGAGAAAGGATTTTTTTGTTTGCTTTTTTGTTTTTGTAGATGGCGATGTGTGAAATGTCCTGTAATATTTATTTTATTTATAATTTAGGTACGGTTAGGAGGAAACCTTTCCTCCTAACCGTACTTATGTATGTATGGAGAGAGTGCCGGTAACCTTACCGGCACTCTCTCCATACAAACGTAGTCGACTGTTTTCTCCCTGGATAATGACACTAGAGCAAATATTTTTCTTGCATAAAACTTTTAACTGCCATGACCATATTGACCATGCCCATGTTTTGTTTTTTTTTTGTTTTTTAAATCTTAATTTCTATGAAAATGAAAAAAACAAAACATAGGGGCATAGTCATGGCATTTATAGGTTTTATGGCACAAAAATAATTGTGCTAGTGACACTATCCAGGGAGGAAACAGTCGACTACGTTTGTACGGAGAGAGCTCCGGTAGCCTTTCACCTTAAAGTTAAAAATCCCCATTAACAAACATATTTCTTTAGACTCATTAGATTTGGCAGTAGATAAAGTATTTAACTAAGTTAGATGAGTTGCATATTCGAATTACCAAAATCCCAGTTTTAACCCACATTTAAGTTTCTATTACACACACAATAAACACTTTGTCTGAGTTTAACGTATAGGTATCTCGAGGGGGAGAAAGTTTCTACCAAGCTGCCTCCCTAGCGAAGTAAATCTTCGTAGTTTGTAATGTTTGAAGATCAGTCAATATGTTAAAATTAATATTTAGTTTTTAATACTGACAACCACTAGGGAGTAAAGGTTCTCGAGTGGCGGCCGCGATGCAATGCGAAACGGAGTGTTGGGAGACCAGGAGCCCAACCGCGCTTATTGCGTCGGCTACAAGCCGACGTCGATATCCCAACCCGCGCTTCACACTGGGCGGAATTTTGAGCCTGCCTTTCATAAAAAAATTGAAAAATTAGGTTGTTTTTTCGTGTGTTTTAAGTATGCAGGATTTTTGGGAACATCAAACCATTCAAAAATAAGTGATTCCGGTTGTTATTTAAAAAAAGTAACAAAGTCATATTTTGTGGTGTTTTAAAAAAATAACATAACCAGAATTACTTATTTTTGAATGTTTTGATGTCCCCGACAATCCTGCATACTTTAAACACACGAATAAAACAACTTAATTTTTCAAAAATCCTATGTAAGGCGGGCTCAAAATTCCGCCCAGTGTGGGGCGCGGGTCAGCATAAGCCGACGCGTTGGTTTGAAGTCGACGCACTTATCGCGGTGGGCCCCAGCTGCCCGGTGGACCGACGACATTGTGGCGGTCGTGGGTAGTCGGTGGATGGAGGCGGCTTAGGACCGCTGTTTGTGGCGTCGTATGGGGGAGGCCTATGCCCAGTAGTGGATGTGTATGGGCTGATATGATGATGATGAATATATTATAGTTTTTAATTCCCGACGCAAAAACGACAGGTTGTTATATCGACGGTGTGAGTCTGTTTGTGGCATTGTAGCTCCCGAACGGATAAACCGATTATTTTGCTTGAATGGTGAATTAAAAGGAGTGTTCTTAGCTATGTTTGATCAAAATCGATTCAGCCGTTCTAAAGTTATGAAGGTAAAGGTCGGGATTTTTTTATGACTTTTTTTTATAGTAAGTAGCTATTTTAGTGTCAATATATAACAAACTAACAGCGTTCCGCGATTTTGACCGCGTAACACCCGATTCCGTGGGAATATCGGGATAGAAAATAGTCTATGTTACTGTAAATGAATCGATGTATCCTCATACTAAGTTTCATCTAAATCGGTGCAGTAGCTTCGGAGCCTATTCAAACAAGCAAACAAACGGTTTATGGCTCTGGTGGCGTAACGTTACTACAGCTGAGAGAACAGAATGGCGTAGCAAAGATTTAATAACTCGTAGATTTAGTCGGTATTTAGCAGCTATGCCACTTGGATCTTGAAAACAAGGCGTAGCGAAAATCGAATTACTCATAGTTTAAGCCTGTACTTATTTCCTTTATGAATTAAGTGACTGTTATGTGTGAGTGACTGTTATGTATAATTTCATCACATTAAAGTTAATGGCAAAGCAGATCGTAACTCAAAACCATAGCCGCTGAGCTTCATTCAAGTTCAACTAACCATAAAGGGACTGGTTTAGTGAACGCAGTCAGCGAAAGCTGCCTAATTTCACTATAGTTTCCTCAAAGTTGCTACATATTCCCATATTCACCTGAGTTGCAGAGTAAAGACTCTCTAAAATAACTGGAGTGCAGTATTTTATATTACTAACTAGGATCGTAAGTAGGCAATCAGGCCCGGCATTTGTCTGAAAAAATTATATTTAAGTAAAGAAAAAAAATACTCCATTTTTAATCGTTTTCTCAGACGTAATCCCGTAAAATTATCGTTCGTAAACCGACTTTACAGACAACCATTTTTGCTGGCTACAAAACTCTTTGTTGGTATAAAAGGTAGGTACCTTTTATACATCAAAACAGTTTATCCCAGTTTAATTAAGAATGTTTCATCTACATAACATGTAATTAGCAGTAAGATAAGTATTTGACTTATCAGGATAACTTATTACAGCACTAGTTGAATCATGGTAATGTAAAACGCACGCGTGCATAATACGTTGTATTATGAGCCTAAAAGCCGTTTAATAAGATCTACTTTATGAGCAACTATGATAAAAATACTATAAAGAGGAAAAATTTGAATTTAAATTTGTCTATTAACTGAACCAGTGAAAAGTCTAAAAAATAAATTAACCATTGTGGACAGATTTTTTTAGGCAACCCATTTGCAATATATTTATTGGCCTATTTAATTTGATATAAATACTTTTCATCCATTAATCAGCTCGGTGAAGGTTGTTTGTTTTGTCTGTTGATAACGTAGCGCATAATACCTAACAATGCATTTATTCAAGCTGAATGTATGTATTCTCAATCCGAAGCTCAAATTTTCACTGACTACGAAAAAACTAACATTTTTACCCGTTGTATTTAGAATTTGTATCCGAGTTCGTTACGGTATCTACCGATACATGCATTTCATTAATTACTTCGCGAGCAGTACAGTGCATCCATAAAGTATGGTGTGATGGATTAATCCATTCGCTGTGTTGGCATTTCAAATGATCTGGCCATGTCCGTTGTTTGCGCTACTGGACTGATGAATAAAGGTAGCTAGTTTAAGAGGAAAGGGTACCGGTGCTCTCTCCATACAAACGTAGTCGACTGTTTTTGTGGCATAAAACCTTTAACTCTGCCATGACTATGCCGCTATGTCTTGGTTTTCTTTCATTTTCTAATTATCATAGAAATTAAGATTTAAAAAACAAAAAAAACACAGGGGCATGGTCATGGCAGTTTTAGGTTTTATGCCACAAAAATATTTGAAAGAGTACCGAGCGGTCTCTCCATACAAACGTAGTCGACTATTTTCTCCCTGGATAATGGCACTAGAGCAAATATGTTTTGTTGCATAAAACTTATAACTGCCATGACCATTCCCCTGTGTTTTGTTTTTAAAATCTTAATTTATTTGATAATTAGAAAATAAATAAAAAAACAAAATATAGGGGCATAGTCATGACAGTTATAGGTTTTATGGCACAAAAATATTTGTGCTAGAGGAAACAGTCGACTACGTTTGTATGGAGAGAGCGTCGGTACCCTTTCACCTTAGGTGAGAGCCCTTAAGTGAGCGGGAGGGGGGTGTACATTGCATTTTGTGTTTTGGCACTAGGCTCGGAACTTTAAAACTAAATATTTATACGTATTGACAACCTATGTGGCGCTGCGGGCGAACACCCGCCTGGAAAACATGAGGTTGCGGGTTCG
The DNA here is from genome assembly GCA_951213275.1 of Idaea straminata. Taxonomy (NCBI): domain Eukaryota; kingdom Metazoa; phylum Arthropoda; class Insecta; order Lepidoptera; family Geometridae; genus Idaea; species Idaea straminata. The sequence continues at coordinate 6,549,151 of OX577862.1, forward strand.
ATTCTCGCCTCAAACGAATATTTTTGTTGAGATTTTGTTTTTGGTCTGGTTTATGTATATATTTACAAAAGAAAAGGATTTTTATATTCGGTCCATTGTGTGGTCACTATAACACAAGCCGAGCTTAGTTTAGGGTCAAATGGCGTTATGTCAAAAATGTTCTGTAATATATATTTTTTATACTATTACCGTAAATGTTATGGATTTCCGAAAAGTTACGCCTGACTCAATCAATTACTCAGGTGTGCATAATTTATAGTACATTACGATATAAGTGTGGTAAATTGATCTTTGCATAGAGGCGGTTTATGACGCGCGAGCGGTAGCGAGCGTGTCATAAGAAGCCAAGATGCAAAGATCAATTCCACACGTGTATCGTACGACGTTTTTTATCACAGTTGCGAATAAAAGAAAAAACTTGAAAAGAAAACAAAATAATAATTAACAAAATATTTGTGATAAGTCTATGTTTACATTTTTTAAGGCAATATTTTTTTGTTAATTATGCTCTGGAAAGGCCAGGCTAAAGGCTTTTAACCTATACAGCCTCGTCTGACATACAATATTTTTTAGGGTTTTTTCTATTTGTTTTTGCGTCGGAGGTTAAGAACAAAACACAATGGTACGGAAAAACAATATTTAGTTGTTTAGTAAAGAAAAAATAAAAAATAAACATAACTCCATTTTTAATCGTTTTCTAAGTCATTATCACGTAAAATTTTCGTTCGTAAACCGATTTTAGAGACAACCTTTTTTGCTAGCTAAAAACTCTTTAGTACCTACCTTTTTTACACATCAAAACAGTATAACCCATCGAGATAACTTTACAGCACTAGTTAACAAATCTAAAACGCACGCGTGCATAATATGTTGGATTATGAGCCTAAAAGCCGTTGAATAAGATCCACTTTATGAGCAACTGTGATAAAAAATAAGTTTTACTCAAAATGACATACACTTAGATAGACAGACGGACGAACAAGAAAGTCATCTTATAAAGGTTCCATTTATTAACCAAAAAATTGCTAGTTTCTTAGGTCTCACGATAGACAGCAGCACTACGTTTTCGTAACGAGTTACATTTTTTTCTCGGCTAGGTCTTCGCCAACCCGCAACAAGGAACTTCGTTCTAAAAATCCAATCTAGTATTCCCATTCTGGTCGTATGCTACAGTGAAATATGAGTAGGTACTATTTTTAAATCTTATGAGCAGTTTGGCTCAAGATATTGCACATCAGAGATTTACTTACAAAAGTCAGTAAAGTTAGTCACAGTAAGTGAAATAAACAGTTCACTTTTCGCAAAGGTCGAGTTTGAAGTGCATTTTTGTGTAAGCCAGTCTGCTTGCAAAAGCTCTAGATAATAAGTTTCCTCTCTGAAACACTTAGACGACAACGAAAATAGTTATCACAATTCAAGTCAGCTACTCATTCAAGATAGAACTACTATCATGCAAATAATATAGCTATTGGGAATTCTAAAGGCGCTTAAAACGTAATATCAATTTCAACTATTAAACCTGTTTCGAATTGAAAGTGTCGCTATAAAATGAAAATTTTCAGCATTTTTATAGAAATTTGATTGCTTATTTTTTACAATACGGAAGGTTTTCAATGCAATCCCGAATCCCGAATGCTTTGAAGCGATATCGAAGATCAGTTTCAGAAACTTTTTGAAACGGTTTTGTAGGGTCGAAACCACGGGACAATTTTTTTTTTCGAGGTGGACAAAAAGTAAGATTGCATTGATAAATGACTTTTTTGTTTGTGAATATTTGTGCTTAGGTAAGTAGTCTATTTTTGACGTGACGACGTCTTATAATTCAGAGCCGGCTGCACGCACGAAAAAACATGACGTCATCATGCGGCGTTACCTCGCTCTGAGGCGTTCCATGTAAGGCTTGAAGTGCAAGCGAGAGCGCAGAACGAGCGACAAAGAACCACAATCGGCCTTATAATTTAATCATTGTTTATTCTTATAATGAATTATTTAAAATTATTACTTTTTATAACAAATTACAATTAATTTAATTGTGATTTCCAATTACCTCCTTCTCTATATACATACAAATCTATTAAACAAATGAAATTAAAATTTTCTTTTGAAAAATGCTACCATTCCATCAGTATTTTCTTAAGACGTTGTCACGTTCAACTATCGTCAGTAAACCGACTTTACAGACAACCAATTTTTTTGTCAATTTTATCCTAAATAGCCTTGGAAATTACAAATTGGATTATTCAATTATATTGTATTCCTCCAAAACATTTTCCACTATTTGCATAGCATTTTAATATGTGAGTGTCACCAGTATATTTTCACTACTATCTATCTGTAGTAAACTGCATGTAAGTTTTAGATCGTAGGTACAATCAGGCAAGAAAAGCAGACCAACTGTAGAGCTCCAAAAGTGCTATAATTAGAATGTTTTCAACACAAGCAGGAATTTAAGGTCCTGTTAAGTTTAAGTTAGAAATCCTTCAACAGAACTTATTTGACAAATATAAATTCAATGAAAACCTTATAATAACTAATGTTTTAAAACTCTACGGTGTATGTATGTATGTATACGGGCTTTTTCCCGCAACTAGACTCTTTTTAATTGGGTCCTTTTTGCGTGAGGATGGAGTAGGCTTGCCCAGCACCTACTACCCTCTCAGCATAGTCGACCGTGTCCAGAGGAGAACACATGTCAATACTTCTGAAGCCAAATAAACCGCGGGTTTCATCACGATGTTTTACTTCACCGTAAGAGTAATGTTAATTAGCGCACGTAAATTTTTCTTAAAAAAAATACATTGGTGCACTGTGAGCTGGGATTCGAACCCACGACCTTCAGAATGAAAGTCGGGGTATCTACCACTAAGCCAACACCGCTCTACAGTGTATCTGCAATTGTTGCCAACTGTACAAACACAAGGGTAAGTACTTTTAGTAGGTATTCGTAACAAAATACCAGCTATCAATGCAATATCGGTCGGTTAACTACATTTAATTTGCCTAGGAACAGTACAGGCGCAGCTGTTTGGACTAATTGCCCAACGTGATACCTGTCCGAACTTAATTAACTCGTAACATGTGGGTAGCTCTAGATAACCTATATACATAATACCTGCTCACAGCTGCATTACATGTTAGTAAGAGGCATTGTATTCAGTGACGAATGGCGGGGTTTCAAGTACCCATGAAAATCTTTGTAAAGATCGATCTTATTTTTTGGTACCATTTCTAAAAACTGCTGTTAAACCGTTCAAAAAATTCAGTGGCTAGGGTCGCTAGGGTCGCTCATTCTTATTTTATGAAAAACTAGCTGCGCTCTGCGGTTTCACCCGCGAAAGTCCCGATCCCGTGGGGGTATCAAAATGAAAAGTACCTTCCTCGATAAATGGACTATCCTACACGAAAATAATGTTTCAATTCGAACCAGTAGCTCCTGAGATTAGCGCGTTCAAACAAACAAACTCTTCGGCTTTATAATATTAGTATATATTAAAGTGGCATAGCTTATAAGACAAAATATGAACCTTTATTGTTTAGATAGTCGTAACAGTAATCTAGTTTCTGTCCGGCTGTTTTGTCAATCATTGAAGTTTTTCATTTATGAATTACCAATTTTGTTAAAAACGGCCATATCGCGGCGCGTGAGGAAAGGGATAGCGCCATTGCATGGTGCGCGTGGGAAAAGGATAGCGCTGAGTACGAATCTACAAGCCTTCAATAAAGGGAGCATCTCGGTGCAAACGTTGAGAGCAAGAAATCAAAGTACTTAGCTGAAACAGAAAAGCTCTTCCAGGTTTACCGAAGTGGTTAATGGTACCAGGCCGGAATAAATGGAAGACCCTTACAAACCGCTAGATGGAAGTTACGATCTTCAGACATTAGGATCAGACCAGATAGAAAAAGAAAAGGAGGATGTGGTTTCAGTTCATGTGAAGCTTTTTAGTTTTATGACTTCAGAATTAAAAGTTCAAAAAGTCTTGCTTCAATACCGAAGGATATCAATGCAATCCCGAATCTCGGATGCTTTGAAGCAATATCGAAGAACTTTTTCACTGCAAATTGCTAATAAAAACCGAAATCACTTCGAACAACCGTAGTAAATTTATAGTTATATTTACATGTACCAATTTAACATTTAAATGCTAAAATAAAATGCTTTCGTTTAGGTATATTGTGGTAATAAAGAAGATAAAAATCTTCTTTAGATATTTTTCATTTACGACATAAAAAATGGAATAAACAATAAAGTTTTATGAACCATAAATCGTAGCAACTTATTATCAAAACTTTGTTCAAGTGCTTATAACTCCCAAGCTCAATGGATATTATGTGCTAGAATTTTAGAATATTGGATGTTTTATAAAATTATGAACAATTTTTATCATGTTTTTGTAACAGCCCATAAAGTCATCATATCAGCCCATACACGTCCACTGATGGCCATAGGCTTCCTCCATACGACGCCACAAACAGCTGTCCTAAGCCGCCTCCATTCACCGACTACCCACGACCGCCACAATGTTGTCGGTCCACCGGGCAGCTGGTCTCCCAACACTCCGCTTTGCGTTGCATCGCGGCCGCCACTTGAGAACTCTTTACTCCCCAGCGGCTGTCAGTGCTGCGAGCTATATGACCTGCCCATTGCCACTTCAGCTTACTAATCCTGAGAGCTATGTCGGTGACTTTGGTTCTTCTTCGGATTTCCGTATTTCAGATTCTATCACTCCGAGCATAGCTCTCTCCATCGAGTAATAGTAATAAAGTAATAGTTGATAATACAATTCTTTAATAACTTACTTAAAATAACGATGATCTGCAAAAAAGCCAAATAACAATATTAAAACTGACCCATCTTATCTATATCTATCTAAAAATTTATTTTAATTTATTATCTAAAATAAAAATGATTGACTGAAATATATTTATGCGCGCATAACTTCCGAACACTGTACCAAATTGGACAAGTTTTTTGGTATAAAAACAAATCGAACGCGTGTGAAACCGCGTGGCTCATCTCGTTTGTTATCTTCTTGTATCTATATATATAAAATTATTTGTCCTGACTGACTGACGGATCGACGTACAGCCTAAACCGCTGATCGTACAGACCTGATACTTAGAGGGTGTTCTTTGGGTGACGTAGGCATCCGATGAGAAAGGATTTTCTGAAATTCTGCCCCTTAGAAAGGATTTTCTGAAAAAGGGGGTCAAAGTTTGTATGGGACAACGTGATTCCTTGGTCCATTTTCGACTTTTAAAAAGCTAGTAAACGAATAAAAACCCGAAGTAGAATATAAAAGGTTAAATAACAGCGTTTAACTTATTTGTACACGGTATACAAACTAGGTAAATATTTGATAGGCGGGCTGACATACTTAATACACTCTAGAGACCATCTGAAGATCCGAGTGGACTGGATTCATTAAAATTACAAACGTCAGGTATACGAGCTCGTATTGCGGTGACAAACCACATAGGTACACATGAGGTGTGTATACCTAATATCAGTACCTATCTCTGACAGTAACAAAGATAATTTAGTTGTGACCATACGTCCCGCTTTGGACGGGACAGTCTCTTCAAACTGTAAGTATATCCCGCTGTCCCTACCAAGGGAAATTACCTGCTTTTATATTCAAGTAGAATGTCCTTGAACATTGTGATGACTATCGAGGAAGTTTAATAGTACATGTGTACTCTATAATTATACTCTATAAGTTACCTAAAGATGTATATGACATAACCATTAACACATTCAAAACTTTTATAAAGCATAAATTGTACGATAAGTCGTATTATGATACCTCTTCGAACCATGGACGTGACTTTAATTGCTCCGTTTAAAATATTCACCTTTGTGAGCGTGATCACGTGTGAAAAAAAACCCAATGAGTTTTTTGTGCCTTCTTCTCATTGGTGGGTGCGTTCCGAAGGCACACATCCTAACTTAGTATTTAAGACGTTTCTATGTGATTTTTGTATAAAATATAAATAAGCATCCAAATGAATAAAGAAATTTGACTTTACATCACCAATTTTAACTGTTGGAAACATGAAATATTAGGCGCTCGCAATGCTCACGTGTGTCCAGTTCTAAGAAAGTTAGTTAGGTTAGACGTTCTAACCTAACTCAACGCAATTTCCTGGGCTAATATAATTTCCGGCGTGTAAATTTAAACCATTCGTAGCTATTTGTTTCAAAATCTAGCCTAACATTTTTGAAACAAAATTCTGTAGTTGAAAATTATGGTCACGTTAGCTTTGTGTGGGTTGAAAAGGTTGAAAGTCACTCAGTGTTTATTTTAGATGGATAATACAATATTTTCCTCATCTCTTAAGTAATTTTCAATTTAGTAAGTAGCTTATATAGAGTTAAAAAATCCTACCAGTTAAGTGGTAACCATACCCACAGCCTGACAAGGATTTTGTTATAGAGAGAGGGCTTTATTTGTCACTAATCCAACCTTATTTCAACCTTATGTAATATGGCAACAATTAATTCCCTTTTTTGCCACAAAAACTCGTCAAGATGTAAGCTGTTATCTAAAACATTTTACAGGTTTATGTGTCCTTTATTGCAGACAAGTTTAGATTACTAAAGAACTGTAGGAAGCTGCCTGTAGCTCCATATTTGTAGACTGACAACGCTTAAATGTACATTATACTTGTATACAGTCCTGTTTTCCGTAACCAGATCACTTTAGTTGGGGTGTGATGATGGAATTAGGAGGGCTTATTAACATACTGAATGTATACTGTTTACTGAATATTTATTGAGTAAAAGCAGAGATTTTTATAATAATTTAACTAGGTACATATCACGTCACATGACCTTCTAATACAGTATCGATTCCTGTGTAACCTTGGCCTTGGCACATCTTCATATCGGTGCAGGTGCAATGCAATATCAAACAAATCAAAAATATCAATCAAACATAGTAATGTTTACATTATAGTTATAACTTTACTTACTCTTTATAAAGTTTATAACTTTTACCACTGGTTTCACTTGCCTGTATTCTTACACCCTTTTGCGTTAGGTTCTACTTGTCAGAGAAAAAAAGTTCTGAGTCAAATTTCCGCTAGTTCTACGTTTAGATGTTCTACTGTTTGTAAAAAGCATCTATTCTCCTATATAGGTAAACAAATATAGGAACTATGATGGTTTTCTCTTGCAAACATAGAGTCCGTTTCAATCCGGTTTCAAACATGAAAATGAAATAACGGAAGAAGCTTTGTTCCTGTTTGATTGGTGAAAAATATTGGTGTTTGTTAGGCATTTTCATAAACACCTATGTAGGCTGGCTTTGATCAACTGGCTGTGAATCATAGTTGCCAATGCGGCCGGAGCGGACTTAACGTTAGACTGTACCATAAATTCGTTCTAAACTAAAGTAGTAAAGATTACAATGTGGATTACGAAATTATGTAGTGAAGCAGTAAAGATAACTATGCTCTACTTCAGTGGTCCCCAAAGTAAAGTGAAGACATCCACCCATTTAAAAATAGTTTAGGTATAGTTTTAAAATGAACCCAAAAAATCACAATTTACATTAGGATGTAAATTGTAGAAGTGCAAGGTGATAAGATACTGATCTACATATTCGATAGTTTTGCTTGTAAAAGTATAAACGACAAAAGTGTTTCTCAGTGACTTCTCCTTTGATACTCAGACTCGTTCGCCAGTTATTCTGGTTGACAATAATGAGACGATATCGACGCTTTTTCAACGTGGTTTTTAGTTTAAGGGCTTTGTTACAATTTTTATAGTTTTGAAAAAAATCTACTTTAAATTAAAATCTACTTCAATGAGCGCCTTTTCTCAATTCAGAATTTTCTATGTTTTATACCTACTAATCAATTAGTGTTAAAGAAAATTTTAAGGATAATGACCTCTCAATCTATAGAACAGCTGATTTACAAGTAAACCTAACCTTAAAATTTTCAAAAAAAAATTCGAATTTCCAAAAGTCGTAGAACAAAAGCTGTTTGTTTGCTGCTGCAATCCGTTACTTCTGTGCATTTTCTGTGTGTACTTCATTATAGAGGGTTATTGGTAATTATAGTAATAAATACCATTAACGCAGTATAATGAAAAAAAAATATCTCACACCTTCGGGAAATGTTCAAGCAATCGCGTTATATACGATGATGTATGAGAATATTTATCATTCTTCAAGACATATGAAGAAAAATGCGTTCCGCAAGAAAGAAAATTCCAAAGGGAATTGCATGATTAAACCGGTAAAATGCAAGTCGGAATCACCAAGGGTTCCACACACATAGCTCTACGATTCAACGGTCATATTTCATGGTGCTCAAATACATAGGTAATATAGAGTTAATTTTTAAAAATTCAGTTTTTCAGACAATTTTCTTAACTTGATAGTGAATACGTACGACCTTGCTTTTCACCAAACATCATCTAGATAAACCAGAACCTACCTACTTACCTACCTCCTTCTTCTATTTTAAGTTATGGGGTAAAGTATATTTTTAACCAATTACCACGTATATTTTTTTTATTTTTTATTTCATTTGTTTTATTCAAAAATATTAAAATTAAAAATCAGTCAAATAAAAATTGAATTTCACAAATAAAAAAAATAAAATAATAATAATAACACACACTTATGTTATGGGTTCATAAAAAAACTGTACCACCTACGAATTTAATGTACCTAAATTTCAATTCGCTATCTTTGCACATGTCTGAAAAATTAGCTAGACAAAGAGATGAACGAACGCACGGATAATTTAGATTTAATCTTTAGATACGGAACCCTAAGTATAAAATACTAGCTGCGCTCCGCGGATTCTCCCGCGTAAGTCCCGATCCGGTGGGAATATCAAAATGTAGCCTATAGCCTTCCTCTATAAATGGACTATTCAACACAAAAATAATTTTGTAATTCCAACCAGTAGTTCCTGAGATTAGCGCGTTCAAACAAACAAACAAACTCAACCGCTGTATAATATTAGTATAGACTAGCAGCGCACCGCAGTTTCACCTGCGTAACTCCCGATCCCGTGGGAATATCACAATAAAAAGTAGCCTATAGCCTTCCTCGATAAATGGACTATCCAACACAAAAAGAATTTTTCAATTCGAACCAGTAGTTCCTGAGATTAGCACGTTCAAACAAACAAACAAACTCTTCAGCTTTATAATATTAGTCTATACTAATATTATAAAGCTGAAGAGTTGGTTTTAAAATATTAGTCTATAGTAGTCTATAATTTTAGTCGCTTTATAATATTAGTCTATACTAATATTATAAAGCGGAAGAGTTTGTTTGTGTGTTTGAACGTACATCTGTATATACGTAGATTCTATCAGCATCCACGTTTAGCAGGATATCAAATAGGTAGATAGTTAAAACAAGAATTACTTTGCTCGAATAGGTACCTTTCATTCGCTCAAAGAAATTTATCTCACATTTCAGTTGTAAAATTCTGAAATTACAAAAACTTTAAGGATTTCAGACAGATAAAAACTCTAATGGTGTTGTCGGGAAATGTTTTGAATTTATTTAAATTCCTTTGAGAATAATATCCAGTGGATTGAGATAAGAGCGTGTAAATTGGATTCATTCGACAAGTCACGATTTCATTTTGCTTGGCGTTTTGCAACAGCTGAATTTTCTTTCTGTTGGCGATAGGACTGACCAAGCGAAGAAAAGCGGGAAAAATTGTTCGAATGGTTTTTTTTCTGTCTGTGTGGTTTCATTTTCACGAACAATCGAGAAATTTATAAAATCAAAAACGGATTACAAGATGTAATTTTAAAAGATAATAAATCTACACTTGGGAAATTAAGTAAATATAAAAACTTACACAAAAACTCTACAAGGTGTTTCAAAAATACCACCATACTTACTTACCTAGGTATAATAAACAATATAGAAAGAAGAAAGAAAAACATTTATTCGGTGCAGGCACACGACAACTTTAAAATTAAACACACACAAAGAAATAGGTAACATTATACAACGAAGAAAGGAACATACACTAAACCTAAGAATATTTAAGAAGCCATGTGCGGCCCCAAATGGGTCGACCTCAGCTGGTTACTTACTTAGAGCAAAAAAATAAATTATAAATCGATAGGTAGGATGCCCAAAAGGCTGGCTTCACTTCCTCTTTGGATGGCAATGCCGATTCGTTAGCCAAAATACCAGCCAACCAGCCACCTAAAATCTATACTTTATATTATAAAGCTGAAGAGTTTGTTTGTTTGAACGCGCTAAACTCAGGAACTACTGGTTCGAATTAAAACATTCTTTTTGTGTTGGATAGTCCATTTATGGAGGAAGGCTATAGGCTAATTTTTATCCTGATATTCCAACGGGATCGGGAGTTACGCGGGTGAAACTTCGGAGCGCTGCTAGTATATATTATAAAGCTGAAGAGTTTGTTTGTTTGTTTGCTTGCTTGAATGCGCTAATCTCAGGAACTACTGATTCGAATTGAAAAAATCTTTTTGTGTTGGATAGTCCATTTATGGAGTAAGGCTATAGGCTACTTTTTATCCTGATATTCCCACGGGATCGGGAGTTACGCGGGTGAAACTGCGGAGCGCTGCTAGTATTTAATAAATTTCGTGGTGCATTTACTCATAAATACCACTTAGTTTAAGCTAATATAACTATGAACACACAGATAACCCTAGCCCACCATTAACAGTGTAGCTTTATGACTGAAAATATTACGAAAACAACGCTATTTTAACACTAGCCACTAGTTACCGGAACAATGTGCCAGCACGAACAAACACCGGCCTCCATTAAGCTTATTGCAACATCGTCGCTGGGAGAGTGAATTTCTAATTACGCCAAGAATTCAACACATGTGTATTATGTACAGTGGAATTATGTTGGGACAGTGCTGGGACAGTGTCACTATTAAAGGAATGCTTGTAGTCTATATATATGAAATTCTTTGTCCTGACTGACTGACGGATCAACGCACAGCCTAAACTGCTGATCGTAGAGACCTGAAACTTGGAAGGTGTGGTCTTTGTATGACGGAAGCATCCGATAAGAAAGGATGGGGGTGAAAAGGCCTATTTTCGACTCCTACGCGGATGAAGTCGTGGGCAAAAGCTAGTATAAATATAAAATCCAAAGTCCTGAGCATTTTTGGCCTAGTGGTAGATACCTCGACTTTCATTCCGAAGGTTGTGGGTTGGAATCCTGGCCGGCTGTGTACCAATGAATTTTTATTACGAAATTTTTTATTGACATTGCTCGGTCAAGGAGAAATCGCGACTTATTCTTTCCTCTGGACACGGTCGACTAAGCTGGGAGGGTAGTATAGGTGTTGGACCAACCTACTCCATCCTGGCGTAAAAAGGACCCAACTAAAAAGGTTTAGTTGCGAGAACCTGCTCGAATGCAAGTTTCAAGTGCTGCTTGACTGATAAACCAGCGGACAACTCAAACCAATGGATCAATCGTGTTTTTGGCATACATATAAGATAGCTGTTATAACGAAGGCATATGCTAACAAATGATTTTGAAAAATTCGAACCCAACATAGACGAAGTCACGGGCAGAAACTGGTTCTTTAATATTATGGTACTGACAAGTTGGGGATATGGGAAATGTGCAGGACATTTTAAGCTTTTTGCAGGGCTGTTAATGCAATGTGTAGGTGATGCCGGACCGATTTAAGTCTAATAAAGACTTTAAATAAATAAATATAAAAATATAAATATTACAGGACATTCCACACATCGCCATCTAGCCCCAAGTTAAGTAACTAGACTTGTGTTATAGGTGCTAGACAACGGATATACTACTTAAATACTTTTCTTTTGTAAATATATACTTATAATACATAGAAACAACCAGACCACAGACAAATATCTAAGCATAAATACTTGTTTGAGGCTTGAATCGAACCCGCAGCCCCGTGTTTGGCAGTCCGGCGTGGTAACCATTGTGCCAACTGAGTCGTCAATAAATATAACAATAAAAAAAATAGTACAATCTTTTTGCGCAACTGTAGGTAAGTAGGTCACCCGAGAAAATTGATTATGTGGAATGATACAAATTATTATATATAATGATTATTTTATAGTTAGATATAGCCTACAAACAATTCGTGTAATTTGGATTCCGTTTCTTGAACCATGTTTATGTGTAATTATGGTTTAATGAAGGCTCAGAGTGTAAAGTTCTAGGAAACTTCAAGTCATTTGTCAAAGGTTCGTGTGAACCGATGCGAAACACCAGGACATAATTGCTTACCTTCAACACAAATTTACCTGCTACAATATACATAAATCACAAAATTTAAATGTTATTCTGTCTCTTATTGATTCAGAGGTATTTAAATCGCGAGTGATGAATAATTCTAGGTATAAGTAGAAGCTATTATCAGAATTTATTATACAGCAACTTACAATCACCCCTCCCCCGGGGGTGCCCCAGGAGGCTGCATTTAAAAAACCTATGAGGTATATGTTGGAAAGATCTATTTCATAACACGTAAAAAAAAATATAATCTGATTGACATTAACTATTACTAGCTGCGCCCAGCGGTATCACCCGCGTAAAACGAAATTCCGTGGGAATATCGGGATAAAAAGTAGCCTATGTATTAATCCAGGTCTCCAGCTACCTAGATACCGAGTTTCATCGCAATCGGTTCAGTAGTTTTTGCGTGAAGGAGTAACAAACACACACACACACACACACGCACACACAAACTTTCACATTTATAATATTAGTAGGATAGTAGGATTAATATATATATACATATAGCAGTAGGATATTATTGACTTTTGAATTTTGACTATATTATTGTAATTATTTTAACTTCAAACTGTAAATTCACATGCCTAGCCATGGTGAAATAGACGGACTACGAGTATTATTTTCTATGACCATTTTGTATTACTCTATTTCGTGTGAATGAATATAAATGATTATGGTCGGGTTAGGTTTTTTATTTTGAGATGTTTTAATGAACACTCGAGGCTAATGGGTTACCCCACGAGACGTTACAAGTTTAATTTTGAGGCTGCATAATTGAGTTTTGAACACTTTGCTTATTTTGGGGTTAGGTTAGTTTACTTTCAGTATATAGTATTAGAAATCATGGGGAAGAATGGTCCTATGCCACTGCTGATTTTAGGAATCATACCAGCTAAGCCTATATGTAGTTAAGTATGAAGGTAAATTAGGATCACAAATAACGGGTGACATTATAAAACGGTTCCACATAAGCCACTGACGTGGATGGTGTAGTGAACCACATTTCACCTTTTATTATAGAAAACTGACTTATTACTTACTGACTTAGACTTATTATGTCATAGGGTCTTATTGTATGCATCGTCGAACTCAAACACCTTTTCAACCGACGACGATCAACCAGCGAATGAACCCGTGCTCGACTAAAGCACTCGCTCATAAAGGCGGTGATGGGGATTGGCATTGCACACAGCAAGTTTGACTTATAATAACGGACGTGACGTCACTTTTCTGCTCTCAAGAGGATTCTCCTTACAATAGGTTATTTCTGTAAATGTATTGTTCTGGCATGAATATGAAAGAAGGATAAAACACTGGCCTATTTATAAAAATCAGGATCGATAAGCTTAACGTTTAACTCCATAAACTCAAGCAATTTTATCGCTATCGTGGTATTAAGTAGGTATTTCTATCGTTCGATTAATCTTTCCATTACGATAGATTGAAATGGTTGCCGATATGATAAAAGACGGCTTAAAAGTTTATGGCTGAATCTTCGTGGTAGATTTGTTATAGATAGATAGAGGACTTTATTGAAAGCGCCAGAGAAATATAACAAAACAATAGAGTAAAAGTTTAATCTTATGTGCCATAATATAGTAGTTTAGTTCGTTATTTTGTCTAGAAAGAGAGTGAAAAAAATACTAAATCAAAATCGGTTCAGCCGTTCGGGAGCTACGATGCCACAGACAGACACACACACAGACAGACACGTCAAACTTATAACACCCCGTCGTTGCGTCGGGGGTTAAAACTACTATGTTCTATGTTGTACTTCTATGTTTTTTTCATCGCGTTTTAATCTAACCCGAAAATAATTCTATTTAAGTTATTAAATAAGTAAATGTATTAACAATTTAATTTCCCAGTGGCATGGAAGACCTCCGTTACATTGAGGAAAGAAGTTCGAAGTTCAGTATCAATAACTAAAGTGGTCTGGTCACGGTGGACCAACTAAGGGAAAGTAGACTACAAACTTCAATTGAAAGCAACCAAAAAGTCGGCAATGGTCGACGGTTGATAGAAAAGTTGGTTGACTTTTTCACCCTACCTACGAATCTTTTAAAGTAAAATATAATAATATGTCGATGGACTCAATTTGCTTCACCTAGCTTTCTGGCACAGAATACCAATGAATACATATAAAATGCTTTGTCCTGAACGACTGACTGACTGACGGATCAAAGCACAGCCTAAACCGCTGATCGTAGAGACCTGAAACATGGAGGGTGTATTCTATGTATAACGTAGGAATCCGATAAGAAAGGATTTTCCGAAATTGTGCCCTTAAGGGGGTGAAAAAGAGGGCAAAAGTTGTATGAGACAATGTGATTCCTGGGTCCAATCTACTAATTCTACGCGAACGAAGTCGCGAGCAAAAGCTAGTCTCTACTTAAATTCTATCATAATGCGCCAATTAATTGCGGACTTTTACTGAAACTAATTATACCTATCAAAATGCGCAAAATAATTTCAGAAATTTCGGTGAATATAAGGTTGCCGAATTAATCTATTTTTACCTAAGTTTTGGTTTAAAATTAAATAAAAATGGTTTTAAAGATTTTTATTTCGGACAACAAAGATCCATAGAGTGCGTTAGTACCTACAGATACTTATAAGGCTAAAAAATGTTTGTAGCTTACACTAAAAAAAGATTAAATGGTTTAAGTTTAAGATTTTTTGACGACCCAGTTGGCACAATGGTCACCATGCCGGACTGCCAAACACAGGGTTGCGGGTTCGATTCCCGCCTCAGACATATATTTATGCTTAAGTAAATATTTGTCTGTGGTCTGGTTGTTTCTATGTATTACAAGTATATATTTACAAAAGAAAAGTATATAAGTAGTATATTCGTTGTCTAGCACCCATAACACAAGTCTAGTTAGGTACTTAACTTGGGGCTAGATGGCGCTGTGTTGATTGTCCTGCAATATTTATTTATTATTATTTATTATTATTTATTTATTTAATTTTATTTCTATTAAAACGTTTTTAAAAGATCCCCACTTGGTAGTAGGTTAAGTTTATTCTTACCTTATTTTCGTACATTTTATGTTTGATCTTACGTTAGTTGTTTTATGTAGGTAATGGATGTATAGTACCGTAACATAACCCTTTTGTGCGACGCATTAGTCTAACATTATTTTTTTAGGGTAAGCTTATTTATTCTGGTTGGCCGTTTTATAAAGGTACGCAAACATGTTCTGCAGTCCCACCTGTATTATGTAGGTATCTACAAACAGTCACTGACACAACAAACTATCAATAATTCAGAACACAATCTCGCGCAGGGATATTATATTAATAAAACAGTTGTTACAAAAAGGCACGTAAACTTTGTTATTCTTTAGATATGGCTCGTCGGCCGCTTTGGGAAACTTTGAGCTTTGACTGTTCAGTCAAGAAATTGAATTAATTATGATGTAAAAGTAGTTTACTTGGTAGAGCACTGTTTTCTTTTTCATAATTTTACTAAATTATTTTGTGTTTTACCCGCGGCGGAACAGAGGACTGTATGCATTTAGGATGAGATTGTTTGTTTGTGCACTCAATTATTCCCAAAAAATATATGACAAGTAAAATAAATAAATATTGCAAGAAATTCCACACATTGCAATCTAGTCCCAAGCTGAGCAACTAGACTGGTGTTATGAGTGCTAGACAACGGATATACTACTTATATACTTATAAGTAAATGTATTTTATCCGTTATCTAGACCCCATATCACAAGCCCAGTTGCTTAGCTTGGGGTTAGATAGATGGCGCTGTGAAAAATGTTCTATAATATCTCCAAAACGGCTGGACCTATTTAGATACTTACGATTTTCTGTAAAATTGTATTAGCAAGACAATTTAGAATATTTATTTATATAGTTATAATAAAGTTAGTGTCTGTGTTTCCTACCTACTATAACCAAATTACAGCATCGTCCTACTCTCTCCAATCACAGGGTCTCTGCTGAAAATCAGCGTTGCATTTATGCAATACATAGCTGAGCAGGAGCCTATTTGGCGGCGACACTGTTACTGTGTTATAAATAACATAGTTTATAATTCATCAACTGGCATACAGATCGCCATAATGAAAATGTATGAGTCAACCTTTTCTGCTAGTTAAGAGGATAATATTTAATTAAGTCTGTTATTTTTAGTCATATCAAAAATAAGTTATGTCTAAGTTTTAGTTTTGTGGTTGGCCAAATAAAGATTTATCTATTTATCTATCTATAAAATGTTTGTGATTACGTACTCTTGTTACAGTGATAATCAACCAACGATGAATCACAAAATATGGAGGTGAAAAAGAATGAGAAGCCGGGTAGCTTATCACCAGTGAAACCGGTCCTGAAACGAGACAGTGGTGACGACGGCAAGAACTCCAGGTCTAGCAGCAAGTCGGAGAAGGAACTGAAGCTACCGCCGGAGAAGTCGCCGAGCAGTGATGATGGAGGAGTAAGGAAGGAACGGCGACTGTCCCGTGCCAGTCAGAGCTCCAAGGATACTATAGAGAGGTAATTTAAAAGTGTTTATGATTGGACATTCTATTCTTCAGAAAACTAAGGTTACGCCAGGAGTAAAGAATAAAGAATATAAAATAAAGAATATAAAAAAAACGGGTTGCACTCCGGGAGTGCCGGCAGAAGTGAAAACTTGATTATTAACGTTGAGCATGTTTGATATTTTGGAATGGTTAGGGAATAATTTTGCACCAATTGCTTTATCAGTATAAAAGTACTATCATTTATGTGGTAGAATACAATATTCATTTATTGCGCTA
The DNA here is from genome assembly GCA_951213275.1 of Idaea straminata. Taxonomy (NCBI): domain Eukaryota; kingdom Metazoa; phylum Arthropoda; class Insecta; order Lepidoptera; family Geometridae; genus Idaea; species Idaea straminata. The sequence continues at coordinate 6,566,195 of OX577862.1, forward strand.
TCGTACACAAACATGACAATTTATATTACACTAGCTGTTGCCCGCGACTTCGTTCGCGATGTGGTTTTGGTATATTTAGAATACCTAGCATTTTCCCGCATAGATACTATTTTCGGTGTAAGTTATAATAACAAAATACGTAGTAATATTGTTTTTAAACTATATTTTTTAATTGATTTGGTGAAGGCACTTCTGTGCTAGTAATATTTTTTTAATAATTTCACACTATTAAAGCATAATACACAACAATATAATACGCTATAACTAAGTCTAAGTCCTATTCGCACAAAACTTTAAACATACTTTGTCTTCCTAGTTATATTTGGTTTTTTAAAAATTAAAGTAAAAATAGTTATTAACTACTTTTGTCCCTGGATTAATATTCTTCCATTCATAATTTATGAGGTAATAGTATTTTTAACACCAACATCATGCAAATAATAATCTATTTTGGTGCAAATAATATTTTGTATTATTTTTAAATATTAATATTAATGATTAAAAAGAATAGCCATTGGACAGAACAGATACTAATACTTAAAATAACGCGATGCACATTGAAATCCTTACATATTGATAGCATGCATTACGTTGAACAAAAAACGCTTTCACACCAAACATTTAAAGCGTCTCGGAATCGGGGTATTTGAAGGAATGTGATGTCCTATGATTTTACAAAAGTGTACGGTGCCCTTTGAGTCTCGTACCTATCGATAGAAGACATCGAAAAAATAAAAACAAATAATAAATAACACCAAACCCCTAAAACGTCTTGGAGACAGGGTTTTTGAAGAAACGTGATGTTCCATGATTTTCCAAAGAGCGCGGTGACTTAATGCCAAAAAGAATTGTGTAAAATTATGTTATGCCTAGGGTTATTATGCCGAAGCCAATTATGACAAATCTTTTATGCCAACTACAAAAGGACGTACAACTTCTAAAGCGTCTCGTAAATGGAATAAAAAAGAAAAATTTAAAATTTAAAAACCTAAAAATAATAATTTGAACGTAAAAAGCCAAAAAACTATGAATAAAACCCTACAAAAAGAAAATAAAATAACCCCGAAATTATGACCTCCAAATCTTCAAATCGGTCCGGGAGTTTTGGCGGGAACGAGTTAACAACATGTCGTGCTGCAGTTTTATTTTCATGAAACTTAGATGTAACCCGAGTTGAATTGTATAATTCTGGTGGAATGTTATTCAATTTAGTTCTGTGAAAGTGCACAAGTGTAGTGAAAGTAAAAATCAGTGTCAAACATGCAGTTTTCACGTTGCCTCCAAATCTCCTAGTAAGGTTATGGTAAACTTGCCACCGCTTTACTATAACCCCTGACTTGACGGACTATGACGACTTTGACTGTATTGAAACACTTTAGGCCCGATTTATGAAAAATCGGGTCATAATTTGATGCAAAATATAACTTGACACTGGCTAAATGCACACGTGCGAAGCCATAATAAAAGAAAAAAAAAGGTTTCCGCGACTTGAACTCATAATTCAGTCTATTTCATTAGAGATAAGCAGGAAATAAGCGCGATAAAAATGTGACATCGAAGAGGTCTTCGGTAAAGGAGATCGGTAATATTACGTAGTAGTACCTCTTTGTACTAACCTCATTTTCAGTTTCACGTAGGTAGTATTAAATGCAAACTGTTTGGTTTCATGACAGCTGCCATCTTGAGCGGAGGCATGTACTGTACCCCTACTATGACTTTTTGAAGCACTCGAAAAATAGAAACCCATAGAAGATCACTCTTTTGTCCGTCTGTCTGTCAGTGTGTCACTACCGATATTCTCAGAGACGGGTGGACCTAGTAAGTTGATTTTTAGGAAGTTTCATAGTAAATACTCAATATAGTATGTTATATCGAATACGTAAAAAAGTCGTGGTAAGGGTACTGTTTTCTTCTGACGTTCGATTATGTTTTACCACGGAAAAATATTTCGATTTCATATTTATTTAATGTTTTTTCATCAAATATCATAATTATTGTATTAAAGTTAAATTGAAACATACCCTAAATGTTATTCTGATATTTTCTGAACATATTCATGTGGATCTTGTTCAAATCTGTTCTGTAGTTTATAAGATTACCTAGTTCAAACAAACAGACAAACAGACAAACAAACAGACAAAAAATCTAAAAACTACCCTATCGTGTTCAGCTAACGATTTTAAGACGACCTGTGTATTTTTTTTCTGGATATCTTACAATTACAGATTTTTTATGTCTACAGATTTATTATATGTATAGATTAAAAATTTAACACTTTAAAACTATTACAATTATTTTACATTAAAAAGTTTATCTCTCCGAAAAATTAACTTTCATCCATAATTTTTTTTTCTTTTCTTTCTCTGTAAAACGGAGATTATTTATTATCATTTTATTTCATTTATTTTCATTCGAAATTATTTGTTTGGTAAACCTACACCGCACATGTGCTTATTGTGATGTTATGAAAATATAGGTTAATGCTATAAAGTATAAACATATTACAAATATTACATTTATACTATGTAAGTTCATATGTATCTAAAGGGTGTAAAAAGACCCTTAACGAAAACGAAAACCACATATTCTGCCCATCATTGGGATCATTTTTTTCTTCTAGACAATACCTGGGAAACCACAGGTTCTGGAGATATTGAAGGTCAAAGTGTCCATTTTTTTTTCAACTTTTTTGCAAAATCGAATTCTAAGCGTTAACACAAAATTTTCTTCCAAACAAACATTACCAAAATTTTTAAATTTTCTTAACAAATTACGCATTTGAAGTTACAGAAATGCAATGCATGTCTAAGCGCTCACCCACACTGACATAGCCGCGAGCTCGTTCCACGCACACACGCACGCGGTATCAGCTGTGCCCGCTGTGCGCGTGACCTCGAGTCATTCGAGTTCAACGCATAAATGAATGCGAGCGGCCGTGTTACAACCCCGCGCACGGCGCCGTAGAGAGGGGATAGCTGTCTACTCTCCATCCGTCTTACGCTTTTTCGATCAGGTCACGTGTCCTGACGCGAGTTTAAGATTTTATACCCATTACAGAAAAAGTGCTCAACGCCGCTAAAGAAGTTTTCACTTCAAAAAACTTGAGAGGTGTCAAGGGACACCCTGATGGAACGAAGTTTCTTTCGATTAATTAGTGAAGGGATTGTAATAAAATCAAAAAGTGTCGTTACAACTTTTGGTCTTAATTTTTTCCGTCTAGCCTCCTTTCGCAACGCGCCATAAGGAACTTCGTTCTAAAATTAAAACAAAAATAAACAAAAAATAAAGAATTTGAGAAGGAACCGCTACAGACCTATAATTAGTCTGTGGGAACGGCAGTTGTCTCTAGCTAACATTATTAGAAAGATAAGTAGGTACTGGAGGCACGTATTTTCTAAGATAAGTACCCAATCACTAAAATAACATCCCTACTAATCTATACTAATACTAGCTGTTCTAGCAAACGTTGTTTTGCTATTTACAAAAAATAAATTAAAAAAATGAAAGGAAAAATTATGAAAAAAAAACGATGTTGTTCGATTCTCAGACCTAACGATTATACACAAAAAATTCATACAAATCGGTTTAGCCGTTTAGGTGGAGTTTGGCAACTAACACCGCGACACAAGAATTTTAAATACCTACTGGTTTACAAAAAAAAACTAAAGGAAACAAAATAAAAAATAGATAGTAGCCAATTCTCAGACCTGCTGAATATGCATATAAAATTTCATAAAAATCGGTCAAGCCGTTTCGGAGGAGTATGGTTACTAACATTGTGACACAAGAATTTAATATATTATATATGTATATAGGGATGAAGAGGCAAGTTTGATTGTTTATTTGTCTGAATTGAATAGGCTTCAAAAGTACTGGACCGATTTTAGGTAATAAATTAGAATAACAATACGAAAATTTCGAATTGATTAACCAATTAGAACTCCAAGATTAAGTTTTGAAAGCCCCAAAAATAATAGAGTAAAGTCGAATCAATCACAAGCCCAAATAACAAACTTGAATAACAAAAACAATCCATCTGTTTCAATTCAATATTACTCTAATAAATTACCTTCACCGCCTCATAACACGAACTTGCCACAACTTAATCACCGCAATGACGCAGTAACAAAGCGACTCTAATCTATGCTAATACATGACAGTGATGTTTTTTTTTTTTTTCTTTTATTATGGCTTCGCACGTGTGCATTTAGCCAGTGTCAAGTTAAATTTTGCATCAAATTATGACCCGATTTTTCATAAATCGGGCCTAAAGTGTTTCAATACAGTCAAAGTCGTCATAGTCCGTCAAGTCAGGGGTTATGGTAAAGCGGTGGCAAGTTTACCATAACCTTAATAGGAGATTTGGAGGCAACGAGAAAACTGCATGTTTGACACTGATTTTTACTTTCACTACACTTGTGCACTTTCACAGAACTAAATTGAATAACATTCCACCAGAATTATACAATTCAACTCGGGTTACATCTAAGTTTCATGAAAATAAAACTGCAGCACGACATGTTGTTAACTCGTTCCCGCCAAAAAAAAACGACAGTGATGTTGTGACGATATTGCTTCACATAACTCTATTTACGCCTACGTAGTCTATAGCACGACAGAGCACGACTGACAAGGTGACATTACTTACGAGATGTTTAAATTAACGGGTTAGTATCAGACGGTCTAAAACGCAAGTCGTCTCATGCGGCAACTTGTCTTAATATCATGCGGACTAATTTGCAACTAGTCTTTAATGTAAAGTCGTCTATGAAGCAACTCGTCATAATTGTTTTTTGTCAACTGCTCTGTTATCAATACAACATAAATGCAATTTGTCAAAAAACAAGGTAGGTCGCCTATGAAGCAGCTCGTCTATGTTATAATTTGCCTACATATCAAAGTGACAAAATAGCAACTCGTCATTATTCGATATTTTACTATCAGAGGTAGCTTGGGACCCTACATAATAAATAAATAAATAATGAAATAAATATTGCAGGAAATATCCCACTTCGCCATCTAGCCCCAAGCTAAGTAACTAGACTTGTGTTATGGGTGCTAGACAACTCATATACTACCTATATACTTTTCTTTTGTAAATATGTATATACTTATAATACATAGAAACAACCAGACCACATACAAATATCTAAACAGTAATACTTGTCTGAGGTAGGAATCCAACCTGCAACCCTGTGTTCGGCATTCCGGCAGGGTCACCAATGTGCCAACTGGGTCGTCATACATATTATCTTACTTAGATTGTCGAAAATATAGAAATAAAACTAAATTCATATAATTATTCATATTTATTCCAGAGCTACAGCTAGGTACCTTCTTTAACATAGAAATACTCTCCCACAAACATTCGGAACACAGTCTCGACTAGTCGAATGCCAGCAGATTCATTTTGTAAATTGTAACATGTTTTTGTTCAATAAATTATTATTATTATTATTATGTTTGTTATATGTCCTATATCACGGGACTATGGAGTCCCGGACCTTTGGAAGGCATGCGTGGGGCCGAAGCCAACACGTAGAGGCCCTTTACAATAACAAGTTTAATGGCAAATTATGATGTGGACATCAAACCGGCGATTATCCCTGTCTGCACTATAAAATGCAGCCAAGGACAATCTCCGGTTTGAATAGAACTATTGATAAACTACAGGAGAAAACTACTACTTGGGCTATTGTGATGGGATGGTAGTGGACTGGATACTGGGAGACTATGGGTACTATGGCACCTGCCGTAACAATGTTCAACAAACATGTAAAAGTGGCAGGTGGAGACTCGCCAACTCTCAAACTGGGCCACCCTAATCAGCTGAGTAAATTACAGCAAGGGGGCAACAGGGACGAGAGTGGCTTAAAGATAGTGATGCCGCACTGGGTTTTAAACTCAGGTCACGGGCTCCCTGAGGGTCCAGCCTACCTGGCCCACTCACCACTGACGTGCGGCATATATCTTTCGAACGTATTCTTGCGACTCCACTCTGGACGGCCGGTGAAGGCAAGCCAGAGGCGGGGGACCGCTTCCTCGTCATTTTTCACTCCGATCAGCCAACTAAGGCCAGCCGGAGATGAGGAACGGTTGCTTCCCCCTGGAGCACTCGGGAACCGCGGGGTCGCTACTCCCCGACACCTCGCCTCAAGGTGCCCTGCGGGCTTATTATTATTATTATTACAAACGTCCGGGTAAATCAAAACCAACATAATTTTTTTTCTACAAAAATATTAAAATTAAAAAGTGGCTTCTCCCTGGAGTACTGGAGTCCGCGGGATCGCTACTCCCCGACACCTCGCCTTAAGGTGCCCTGTGGGCTTATTATATTAGTTTTTTTTTGTTCAGTATACAGATATGTTTAATTTTTTTTTTTGTAAGTTTAAATATCTTATTCTCTCTCTTTCTGTGGTTGAAATTGAACAAATTCTATTATTATAATATTGATTGAGTGACAGTAAACCAGTGACAAAGAATTGAAAATTGACAATAATTGTGATGTTATTCAAATGAGGTCCATTTCATAACATAAGTGGCCAGTATCTTTCAGATAACAAATCTCTTTTGTGTACTACTTGTATACGGGTATAGAGGTATCGGGCTGTTTTCCGCAATTAAACATCTCTAGTTGGGTCTCTTTTTTATCACCAAGGGTGACGAGTTGCTACAAAGACTAGGTGCTATGTTAACAAGATGCGAATTTGTCCAGGTCATGTTAAGACAATAGCTATGACGACCGTTTACTTTTCGGACAAAATGCTAATTTGTCCGCATGATTTATGTCGAGTTGCTTCATAGACGACTTTACATTGAAGACTAGTTGCAAATTAGTCCACATGATTTTGAGACAAGTTGCCGCATATGGCGACTTGCGTTTTAGACCGTCTGATACTAACCCAAATTAACCACACAGCCTAATTCTGCTAACACAATTGTGTTTCAATAGAGTGTCGATGGAGTCGTTATAGACATTTAATGCCAAAAATATGACATTACATGTCCAATTGGTATTCTTCTGATGTTAACTATTCTATCGAAACACCACTGATGCACCACTGACTCCCTTTGGTATTCTGCTCTAAATTCGTAGCTCAATGGAAGCTCGATAGTTGTCAAAACGGTATATCGCTTAGCAACGTATACCATGTTGCTAGCAACTAAGTCTATAAGACTAAGACTAAGTAGATAAGTCGCTGGTGTTGCCTAGGCAACACCAGCGACTTATCTATTACCATTCCATTGAGACTCCATAGCGATGTTATGAAAACTTTAGCAGAATCTATACATATAATAAATCTGTAGACATCAAAAAATCTGTAATTGTAAGATATCCAGAAAAAAAATACACAGGTCGCCTTAAAATCGTTAGCTGAACACGATAGGGTACTTTTTAGAATTTTGTCTGTTTGTCTGTTTGTCTGTTTGTCTGTTTGTCTGTTTGTCTGTCTGTTTGTTTGTTTGAACCAGGTAATCTCATAAACTACAGAACAGATTTTAAAAAGGTCCACACGAATATGTTCAGAATATATCAGAATAACATTTAGGGTATGTTTTAATTTAACTTTAATACAATAATTAAGATATTTGATAAAAAAACATTTAAAAAATAAGAAATCGAAATATTTTTCCGTGGTAAAACGTAATCGAACGTCAGAAGGGAACAGTACCCTTACCACGGTTTTTTACGTATTCGATTAAACATACTATATTGAGTATTCACTATGAAACTTCCTAAAAATCAACTTACTAGGTCCACCCGTCTCTGAGAATATCGGTAGTGACACACCGACAGACAAACGGACAAAAGAGTGATCGAAAAAGGGTTTCTTTTATTTCGAGTTCTTCAAAAAGTCGACTTACTCCCATCGGCCCCGCTAGCTCTGCCCCGTCAACGGGGCAGATGGGAAAAATTGTTTCATCGGCCCCGCTAGCGTCGGTGTTGGCGTTCAGCGGGGCCGATGGCACATATTAAGTCTCATGTGCCCCGGTATTGAACTTACTCCCGATCACGGTCGGTTCACGATTAACGGTCCCCCTGGCCAGGGGGCCCGATAATCGTTGATTTAAAATAAAATTTGAAGGTCTTCCGGACCCCCTATGCCCCCAGAGAAACGCTGTACTGTTTTAGATTTTTTAAAGCTCATCCGCCCCCTTGTCCAAGTAAAAGACGTGATCAAAAAGATCGAAAAAAGTGATAATGTTTTAATGTGGCTCGCAATACCGAACTTGCTTTTGAATACCCTATCTCAGATGACGCAATAGGGTTGGCCCTGGTAGCTGAAGGCATAATTATAGGAGGGCTTAGGTCGCTCTTTTCCTACTTGACGTTATACGTCAAGCGTTTCGAGCCGGCTTTCCTCAAAGTTGTAATGTATGCTTGTAGATGGAGTGTGGAGCGCCAAGAGGACCTTTCCGGGGCAAGCCCCTTCCAAACAGCAGGGTCAATGCCATAGGTCGTTAAATGCCGCCTAAACACGTCCTCGTGGCGTAAATGTTGACCGCCCTGCCTCCGCTCACCCTCTTCCAACTCTGAATAAATGACAACTTTGGGAAGACGAGAGTCGTCGCGAAAGATGTGCACCACCGCACCACCTTAGCTGACGCTGAATAAGGAGAGCCTCTATACCCAAGCATGCCGAACCTCGGTATTTGGCACAAGGTCCTGCCATTTGATGTTCATAATGGACCTTAGACCGGAGATAGTGCGTGTTGTTGATGTCTGCTTTATATAAGCACCATGTCTCTGCACCACATTTATACTATCTGTGCTTCAAGCACAGGTAGAATAAGTGCCTTGTACACACTTATCTTGTCATGTCTCCAACTTGAGGTCATGGGAATTTCAGACGCGGCTCGTAAGTCGTTCAAAGTTGGCAGTTGCAATACGTGATAGTATCTCTGAAGCTAGTGTTGTCATGCCGGTTATAGCTTCCCAGGTACTTGAAATGCATTACCTCTTAGTGGCTTACCATCCAAATTCAGTGTAGATGCAACGGCATTGCTGCCCCTTGGTGGCTGTTTAAGGATCTGGGTCTTGGAAGCTCTAAAGATCAGGCCAAATTGTTGACAAAACTGGTGTAGTGAATCAACATAGCTTTGAAGGTAAACCAACCGTTATGTCGCTGTTGTCGATCGCGTTTTGTTTCCGTTTGGATCGTCTTTGATTTTTGTTTCTATCGCCTTTTGTGTAATTTTTAGATCGTCTTTTTATTCATTTTTGGATTGTATTTTGCTTCCGTTTCGATCGTCTTTTGTTTAAGTTTTGATCATCTTTTAGATTGTCTTTTGATTCCGTTTCGATCATCTTTTACTTGGACTAGGGGACGGATGAGCTTGAAACTATCTAAAACAGTACAGCGCTTAACGGTCCCCTGGGGGAACATAGTGGGTCCGTGAGACCTTCTGAAAAAGTTCTTAACAGGGGAACTATTTTTCGGTCGTTAGAGGGACCGTTAATAGTGAACCTTAATTCCATCGGCCCAGCCAGCTCTGTCCCGTCAACGGGGCAGATGGGATAAAGAGTTTCATCGGCCCCGCTAGCGTGGGCGTCGGTGTTCAGCGGGGCCGATGAAACTCTTTTTCCCATCTGCCCCGTTGACGGGGCAGAGCTAGCGGGGCCGATGGGAGTAAGTCAAAAAGTCATGGTAGGGGTGCAGTACATGCCTCCGTTCAAGATGACAGCTGACATAAAACCAAATAGTTTGCATTTAATACTACCTACGTGAAACTGAAAATGAGGTTAATACAAAGAGGTACTACTACATAATATTACCGATCTCCTTTACCGAAGACCTCCGATGTTACACTTCTATCGCGCTTTTCTCCTGCTATAGTTTGAATTATGAGTTCAAGTAGCGGAAACCTTAGATAGTAAAAACAAAAAAGAATTATCCAAATCGCTCCAAGAGTTTACGAGTAATCAGCGAACATACATAAAAAAATATATATTTACGTGACGAATTGAGAACGTCCACCTTTTTTGATGTCGGTTAAAAAATATACAGGTAATAGTCATTTGTAAAAATCATTTTTTTTTCCAAAATTACGTAGCCCTGCCAGCTACCTAATAAAAAAAACTGGTTATTTTGGTCAAGAATTCAGAAAATGGGATTCATAGGACATTTTGTGCTAATAGAAATTGGACTTAGTTTAAGCTTATCATATTGTTGTTTATGTTTTATTTGTGAAAAATTAACAAAAATAGTACATTGTTACCCAAGGTGTGAAAGTCACTCATTGAGTCCCGAGACGGAGTTTGGCGCCCGAGCGTAGCGAGGGCGCTAATACTTCAAGGGACTAAATGAGTGACTTTCACACCTTGGGCAAACAAAACAAACCCGAGATAAACACTGTGCTTTTCATTACGAATAAACATAAAATTCTTCCTAATAACGAGAGTGAATGAGAGACTCCATACTACCTGATCCTCTTACAAGGTTGGGACCTTATGTAGATTTTTTGCTTTTGCTATTTGTTTTCAACATGTTTTCAATACTCAAATACGTCGGTACTAACCGAAGAGATTTTTATAAATTAGTTTATCCAACACTGAGTGATGACGCGAAGTCCGTAGATTTAAATTACAGTTTTTGTAACACGGTTTGTCTAGAAAATGTTATTTACACAAAATACACAATCATAAATGAAAAACCAGATTAAACTTAACACAAAAACATAATAAAATAACAAAAGATAATACTAATTAAAATCATTCAAAATGCAAGCATTTCCCGCCAGTATTTTTTACTCAAGAAACGACACTGACCGCACGCTCACATAAAGCCACATCTGCAACATCTTGACAGGGCGCCGGTAGAGGCGCAGCATGGTCATACGTCGCTTTGACCATTTTCATCTTTACATTTATTTTATTAAAAAAGGTATCTTGAACTAAATATATCTACCTGAATTCGATTACTAAGAAAAAATCTATTATGTACTAAACTCTGGCAGTATGGATGAGCCGTGCGAAGCCATAATTGTTATTCTTCGGTGTTACCTAAATTAAGGAGGTTAGGTTTTTGAAGTCCCTAATGCGTAATGATACTGATACTGGCTACAAACACATTGCACAAACCGCGCGAAGCCATAATTTAACATGACAGCTGTCAGTGAAAGCGATTTTCCCTAGGGCCGAAAGTTTTTCTTTCTACACGCTCTTCAGGCATCTTTAGACCTACTTTCGTAGTATGAGTAAGCCTAGAATAAGAATTGCCTTTGCCAAATCAATTAATAATATAGTTTAAAAACAATGTAACTACCTATTTTGTTTTTATAACTTACACCGAATGATAAATTGTATCTATGCAGAAAAATGCTAGTTATTCTAAATAAGCCAAAACCACATCGCGATCGAAGTCGCGGGCAACAGCTAGTACCAAATAAAGTCACAATCTCGATATAGTATCAATTTAGTATCGATATAATGACAATGGTAAATCCATTGATGCAAAATAGCAGAAAAAGGCCCCAGGAGTTTTGGCGGGAACGAGTTAACAACATGTCGTGCTGCAGTTTTATTTTTCATGAAACTTAGATGTAACCCGAGTTGAATTGTATAATTCTGGTGGAATGTTATTCAATTTAGTTTTGTGAAAGTACAGAAGTGTAGTGAAAGTAAAAAACAGTGTCAAACATGAAGTTTTCTCATTGCCTCCAAATCTCCTATTAATTTTATGGTAAACTTGCCACCGCTTTACTATAGCCTTGGCTTGACGGACTATGACGACTATGACTGTTTTGAAACTCTAGGCCCGATTTATGAAAAATCGGATCATAATTTGATGCAAAATATAACTTGACACTGGCTAAATGCACACGCCGTGCGAAGCCATAATAAAAGAAAAAAAACCACACACCCCGAATGCCACAAAGCGTTTGTATCTACCTACAATATGCCTACAATCAAAATAGATAAACTGACAGGCCTGTGTAGACTAATATTGCTTCCTGGATTCCTGATAAACAAAATATTTGCTAATAAGTAATTGAATTCGATTAATCAGTTAGTAAGCTAACTGACTAAAATTGTGAATTATTGGTACCGTTTGCAGGTGAAATATTTTCTGACTATTTTCAATTATTTTTGTAATATATGGCTTAAGAGAAAAGGGTACCGGGGGCTCTCTCCATACAACCTTAGTCAACTGTTTTCTCCCTGGCAAATACTTTTGTTGTATAAAACTTATAACTGCCATGACCATGCCCCTATGTTTTTTTTGGTTATTTAAATTTCAATTTCTAAGAATTTATAGAAAATGAAAAAAATCAAAACATAGTCGTGGCAGTTAAAGGTATTTATTTATGGCACAAAAATATTTGTGCTAGCGTCATTATCCAGGGAGGAGAGAGCGCCGGTACCCTTTCACCGTAAGTGTTGTGTACCTTTTGCAGGTAAAATATTTTCTTACTATTTTCAATTATTTTTGTAATGTATGGCTTAAATTGGATAGGCTTAGAATCGACGAAGAATTTTTGTCTTTGAATTACCCAGGTTTCCGACATGTGGTATGTCGGAAAATACAAATTGGTGAGATATATTCCGACATTTGGTAGGTACGAAATGTCGAAAAATAACTCACCTACAACGGTACAAACAACAAAATTTACTAACATTATTTTATGCAAATTATAATAGTTTTTTCGTTACGGCCACAGGCATTTAACGTCTCCCCCTATAAGCACCTTAACAAAACAAACCTTTGCTTAGTCTCCACCAAAATCACCAATTTGCTCTAACAGCTTTTACAATTAACCCCTGTTTTTAGTCTTAAATAAGTAAACAAGCATAAGAAATGTCTTCAAAACTTTCGAAAAATACGTATTTTCTTACGTTATATTAGATTTCTGGAGAGCGTTCATCCAAATAACAATACTTTTGTCATTATTTCTATGTGTCTTTGTGACGATGAGATGGCCAACATCGTCTGAACACCCCTAAGGTTGCCCTAAGGACACTTTCGTTTGATGTTATTTCAAAAAACTACTAGGTTCTATTTAATTGGACTTTTCCTCGGGCATAATAAACCCAAACCAACAAAGGCTTTTTTACAGAAAGCGGACATTCTGTTTTAATTTATTCAAAATCTTTATATAAGAAATTGTGTTGTAATTGTACTTAAGTACCTAAATTCTTTTTAAACACGCTTTTATTAGCTTCACCTGTATGTTTGTATGTATGTTTGTAACAGACTCCTTTTTAATCTTGAAAAAGTCTTATAATAATATGTACCTACTAATTGTACTAAAAATAAAAAATAATAATAATAATAATTATACTAGCAAGCCGTTGCGGGCTACTTCGGTGCACCTTAACAAACAACTTTTGTTCTACGATTTTTGGAAATTCGACCTTTTTTATTATTTTTAGGTTAGGTTTACCTGAAAATTAGCTTTTCCATACACGGAGAGGTTCTTAACCTTAAAATTTACATATTTTTTTCGAATTTCTTATAGTCGTAGAACAAAAGTTGTTTGTTAAGGTCCACAGAAGTAGCCCTCAACGCCTTGCTAGTATAATTACCAATAATCCTGTATTATACCTACAATCTAATAGTATAGCTATTTTTAAATACTGCAGCACACTAACCACCATTTATTTTCATAAACTCAAAACAACTTCTATTTAATAAAATGTAAAAATCTTTATTTAAATATATACAAATAAATGAGTTACAATAAATGGGGTACAGTTAGTCAAATAACCCGCCCCTTATCGTACCCGGCGTAAAGGTTCCCATAATGCTAGAAGCATTGCCACGCTGAATGGCGATGGCTAACCTCTAAGCCAGAAACGAGCCGGAGCGGGAGTCAACCTCATTCTCCCTAATCCTATCGCCCAACTCTTTAATAAATAATAAAATAAATAAATAAATATTACAAAACATTCCACACATCGCCATCTAGCCCCAAGTTAAGTAACTAGACTTGTGTTATTGTTGCTAGGCAACGGATATACTACATAAATACTTTTCTTTTGTAAATATATACATAGACACAACCAGACCACAGACAAATATCTAAGCATAAATATTTGTCTGAGGCGGGAATCGAACCCGCAATCCTGTGTTTGGCAGTCCGGCGTGGTAACCATTGTGCTAACTGGGTCGTCAATTAATCTATTGTTAGCATAAGTAAATTTTATAATATATTCACCCATGTATAATTAAATACCTACTCTAGGCACTTTTTAGTTTTAAATACCTATTCTAAACAAGTAATGTAAATATAATGTTTACGGAACACATCACGAGTATAAAATAGTAACATCAAATAAATATTATTGGCAATAGTACATTACGATATAAGTGTGGTAAATTGATCTTTGCATAGAGGCGGTTTATGACGCGCGAGCGGCAGCGAGCGTGTTAAAGAAGCCAAGATGCAAATATCAATTCCACACGTATATCGTACGACGTTTTTTATCACAGTTGCGAATAAAAGAAAAGACTTGAAAAGAAAACAAAATAATAATTAATAATAACAAAATAATGTTAATTATGCTCCCGAAAGGCCAGGCTAAAAACTTTTAACATCCTCGTGTGACATACAATATTTTTTAGGGTTTTTCTATTTGTTTTTGCGTCGGGGGTTAAGAACAAAATACAATGGTACGAAAAAACAATATATTTAAGTAAAGAAAAAACAAAAAATAAACAACTCAATTTTTAATCGTTTTCTAAGTCATTATCACGTAAAATTTTCGTTCGTAAACCGACTTTAGAGACAACCATTTTTGCTAGCTAAAAAACTCGTGCATAATATGTTGGATTATGAACCTAAAAGCCGTTGAATAAGATCCACTTTATGAGCAACTGTGATAAAATAGTACATTACGATATAAGTGTGGTAAATTGATCTTTGCATAGAGGCGGTTTATGACGCGCGAGCGGCAGCGAGCGTGTTGTGCCATCACGCAAATATCAATTCCACACGTATATCGTACGACGTTTTTTATCACAGTTGCGAATAAAAGAAAAGACTTGAAAAGAAAACAAAATAATATTTAACAAAATATTTGTGATAACTCTATGTTTACATTTTTTTAAGGCAATATTTTTTTGTTAATTATGCTCCGGATAGGCCAGGCTAAAGACTTTTCACTTATACATCCTCGTGTGACATACATTATTTTTTAGGGTTTTTCTATTTGTTTTTGCGTCGGGGGTTAAGAACAAAATACAATGGTACGGAAAAACAATATATTTAAGTAAAGAAAAAACAAAAAATAAACAACTCAATTTTTAATCGTTTTCTAAGTCATAATCACGTAAAATTTTTGTTCGTAAACCGACTTTAGAGACAACCATTTTTGCTAGCTAAAAAACTCTTTGGTACCTACCTTTTCGGGATAACTTTACAGCACTAGTTAACAAATCTAAAACGCACGCGTGCATAATATGTTGGATTATGAGCCTAAAAGCCGTTGAATAAGATCCACTTTATGAGCAACTGTGATAAAAAATAAATAACCTGAACTACAGAATCCTCCTCCTCCTTGCGTCGATTCCCCAATGCTGGGGGTCGTGACCCATGAAGGAATTAACTTCTCTCGCACAATGTTGCGCCATCTATTCCGGCTTTCAGCGACATGAACCGCTTCGGCGATATTCATGTTGAGAGTGGTGCGGATCTGGTCACTCCAGCGCATTGGACTTCTCCCTCTCTCGATCTCCTACCGTCCATTTTCCCGGTAACTATTAGTTTTTGGAGGTTATCACCGGGTTTACGGGCGATATGGCCAAAGAACTCAAAAATTCTCCTCAGGCATATATTGTAGAGCCTAGGCTTTTTATCTATTTTGAGTTCTACGCGGATCGAATGATTGGTCCTAAACGCAGTCCAAGGGAATCCTACTAATATTATAAATGTGAAAGTTTGTGTGTCTGTGTGCATGTTTGTTACTCCTTCACGCAAAAACTACTAAACCGATTGCGATAAATTTTTTTTTGTAAATAGCTGGAGATCTGGATTAACACATAGGCTACTTTTTATCCCGATATTCCAACGGGATCGGGACTTACGCGGGTGAAACCGCGGGGCGCAGCTAGTAGATAATAATCCAAGACCTGAACACAATTTGCATCTATAAATAAATATAAATATTGTATATATATGACAATCCACACCAGCGCCATCTAGCCCCAAGTTAAGTAACTAGACTTGTGTTATGGGTGCTAGACAACGGATATACTACTTATATACTTTTCTTTAGTAAATATATACTTATAGTACATAGAAACAACAAGACAAATATCTAAGCATAAATACTTGCCTGAGGCGGGAATCGAACCCGCAACCCTGTGTTTGGCAGTCCGGCATGGTGACCATTGTGCCAACTGGGTCATAAATATAACATTCAAAGTGCTGACTGACTGAGTGACTGTCTGATATATTAACGTACGAAAACAATAGACGGTTGGGGCTAAAATTTAGCTTATATATAAGTACTAGCTGCGCCCCTCGGTTTCACCCGCGTAAGTCCCGATCCCATGGGAATATCGGGATAAAAAGTAGCCTATGTGTTAATCCAGGTCTCCAGCTATCTACATACCGAGTTTCATTGTAATCGGTCCTGTAGTTTTTGCGTGAAGGAGTAACAAACACACACACACACAAACTTTCACATTTATAATATTAGTAGGATTATATCGTGGGTATCTGCTATGAAAGGATTTTCGAAAAATCACCTTCTACATAGTCAAAGTCAAATTTCTTTATTAATTTGGATGCTTATGTATATTTTGTACAAAGATCACATAATAACGTCTTAAAAACTAGGTTAGGATGAACGCGCCCACCAATGAGAAGAATACACAAGAAACTCATGGGAATAGATTAGCGAGATTAGCATAGATTCGTCTACGTGGAAGTTGTTGCGGGTAAAAGGTAGTCTAGATATATTCTAGTCTAGATTGTATATATTTAGATAGGGAATGTGTTTGACGTGATTACTTTAAATTTAAAAATTGTTCTCGTAGCATATAGGTAGGTAATCAGTTTTGCACTGTACAAGAGCATTAAAGTTCAGCTACTTCTAGACTCATATACCTTTCTGGCAATGGACAGATTCGACGACAAGATGATCGAAAGATGATGTAGATGAATTACGACAATAAATGCTGTCTATGTATGATCGCCAAAGGACTGAGGGTAGCAGGTGCATATTTAAAAGTTTCATAAATAACGGTAAATTCAGCAATTGTTAATTATTCTCCTTGATATCCCTAAAGCTTTCGAAGTGTTGGTTATTTCACCAAAAACTATTGAAAAAAATTCTAACTTTAAAATATGAATTATATATTATAATTATATGTGTGTTTAATTTTAAAGTGCACACGACAACTTTAAAATTAAACACACACAAAAATAGGTAACATTATACAACGAAGAAAGAAACATACACTAAACCTAAGAATATTTAAGAAGCCATGTGCTGCCCCAAATGGGTTGACCTCAGCTGTAAGCCACAGTCAAGCGTAACTTGGCTGCAGCGCTGGTCTTCAGGCCAAACCCGCTGCCGTCGTGCGTCGTTGCACATACACACAATAAAACGATAAATAAATAAAATAGCAAAATAATTATATACGGTAAAAAGAAAAGAAAATAGAATAAATATTTTATTTTATTTGTATGCACCTGTTACCCTCAGTCCTTTGCTGACTGTACCTACAGTGAGCGTAAACTTAAACCAAGACTTTCACAAATACAGTTCTCAACCAAAAGCAAATACCTAATGCAAATCAAACATCATACGCTGAAAGCTCTACTTAGACATAATTGAACAGATATGGTTTTGTTTGTTTTCAGACGAGAATTTCATGATTTATTTGCAGGTTCCATCATTTCTTATTAAAGCACACAATGAGTCTCTCAATCGGGAATTTTATTAATTAAAATGGTTGTTTAAATAAAGATGGTTGTTGGAATGGAATTTTTGTTTTCGAAATACCTACTTGTGACTTGATTTTCATTTAGAATATTTCAATTTGAAATGACTCACTCGTGAATGTATGCTGGATGCATATATTGTTGAAAACACGTAGTTTTTGATAGTTCAGTATAGTTAGTAATTTACACTACGAAAATAATTAAAAAAAATACAAATGGTTGGCTGTAAAGTCGTTTTACGGACGATAATTTTACGTGATAACGTCATAAAAAACGAAGAAAAGTTTAGATTTTTTTATTCCTTTTTATTTATTTACTTATATATTTTTATTTGTCTTCTATTCATCCCTCGTCACCATAACACGCGTCATTGTCATGTTACCATGCCGCATGACGTCATATAATATTACCATGACACTTTTTTGTAAATTCAGGTGTTCCATCAATTTATTAGACGATCACGTCAAAAAATTAGTTTAAACAATGTGGATAGATTTTGACGACCCAGTTGGCACAATGGTCACCATTCCGGACTTTCGATTCCCGCCTTATGTATCATATATGCTTAGATATTTGTCTGTGGTCTGGTTGTTTCTATGTATTATATGTATAATTTTACAAAAGAAAAGTATATAACTAGTATAAACGTTGTCTAGCACCCATAACACAAGTCTAGTTACTTAGCTTGGGGCTAGATGGCGATGTGTGGAATGTCTTGCAATATTTATTAGTATTTATTTATTTATAGATAGATAAAAACACAATAGATGGATAGATAAGGGGCTAGTAGAAGGTATGTATTCTACCACACTATTACCCAGGTTAGCCAAGATCTCTGTTGTAATTTGTTCATAGCAAGAGTCAAAATTTGATACATTTAATTTCAACCAATTACAACAGAAACAGCTTTCAAAGAGTAATTTAGTATTTGTTTGATTTAAAAATCTTAATTAGTAGACCAATGAATTGAATCTTAAAAACGCTTCACCATTTCGTACCATTTTCGTACCTTTATTTAATCTGTCAATCAACCACATCTAGAAAGGGACCACATTTCTACAAATCCAATGAACCGTTCTAATTGAAAAACCCTTTTATTAGGTAAGTGAATAATTGTGGGAAAGAAATTCCACAAAAAAAAGGAAAGTTCGCTTAAGAGTAAAAGGGTACGGGCGCTCTCTCCATACAAACGTAGTCGACTGTTGCCTCCCTGGATAATGACACTAGAGCAAATATTTTTGTTGCATCAAACTTATAACTGCCATGACCAAGCCCCAATGTTTTGTTTTTTTGTTTCTAAAATCTTAATTTCTATTCGAAAAAAAAACAAAAACATACGGGCATAGTCATGGCAGTTATAGGTTTTATGCCACAAAATATTTGCTTTAGTGTCATTATCCAGGGAAGAAACAGTCGACTACGTTTGTATGGATAGAACGCCGGTACCCTTTCACCTTAAATTTAATTTAACAGTCCATGCATACTGGTTTTGAAAAGAACTTTTTGGTGTAAAAGTTCGGAACTATATTTTGATATAACCATTCAAATATTCATTTTAAATAGTAATAAAAACAAATATTGATGAATAGCGGTCATCACAAACAGTAGGTTTTGAAACGAAATCCATTCTCACATAGCTATGCTGTAAAACTGAAAATACGAATTGCAAAAAAACTAGGTTACCAATTCATCGTAACAAATAGGTGCTCATTCACAATGTAAATAAAGTTAACGAATTTATATAAATAACTAGCTGCGCTCCACGGTTTCACCCGCGTAAGTCCCGATCCCGTGGGAATATCGGGATAAAAAGAACCTTTATGTTAATCTAGACCTCCAGCAATTTACATACCGAATTTCATCGCAATCGGTCCAGTAGTTTCATCGTGAAGGAGTAACAAACATACACACACACACACACACACAAACTTTCACATCTTATAATATAAAAATGAATCGCAAAATGTGTTGGTAAGCGCATAACTCAACAACGCCTGGACCAATTTGGCCAATTCTTTTTTTGTTGTCTTTGATATTGTCAAGAGAAGGTTTTTATGAAAGAAAATATTAAGAAAGTTGCGCAGAAAATGATTACGCAGCGCAGGTGAAACCGCGGGGCGCAGCTAGTTTATAATATTAGTAGGATATGTGCTCAAACAATACGTCTTCGTTAAGAGTATTAATCGACATTATATTTAAAAAAAACTGTGTACCATACCGTGTTACATATTGTGAAAAATATGTAGTTTTCAAAGTAAGTATGTTTCACACCATCCCTGCTTTAAAACTGTATAAATTGTTAAGGTGCTGCTCGCTCATCATCGTCGTCAGTCAAGTGAGATTGGAGATGATGCGAATTATGGGATTTTTTTTGTTTATTTTACAAATATTCTTAGTATTTTAGTAGACACAAAATACTTTCAAAACAGTATAGAAATAACGTTCCATTAAGGCTTTTATTGTGGCAATATCTTTGAACATAATTAAATGAAGTTGATTTCTTCTGTCGACGACCACTTCAAAACTTGTACTTTTTGAAAAATCTACGTAGAGTTCAAGGCAACCGTGTTCTAATCGTATTTCGGTTTTCAAAAAAGAAAAGAGTATTTTGTAAACATGTACTAGTTTTTCCCTGATTTATCTAAGCGGTTTATCGGTAGTCAAATCGTCGAAAATCGTTTGATTTGGAACTCACTTCGCCTTAAACCTGATTCGTGGTAGATGTCGTTCGGATTTAGTCGAGCCAAATCCCTGTTCCCTCTACCCTTTCTATTGTACCACAGTTAATAAATTAACTGTTAAATTAATATTATGTCAGCTTAAGGCTTAATATGCGATGAAATGAAATCCCAGTTGAAAACGTAGGCTGGCGTTTTAAATGAACTGTTTAAGCATTGTTCTGAGTAAGTACCTATTCAAATCTATACTAATATAATAAAGCTGAATAGTTTGTTTGTTTGTTTGAACGCGCCAATCTCAGGAACTATTGGTTCGATTTTTTTTTTGTGTTGTATAGTCCATTTATGTTGGAAGGCTATAGGCTACTTTTCACTTTGATATTTCCACGGGATCGGGACTTATGCGGGTGAAACCGCTGGGCGCAGCTAGTAATATTATAAAACTGAAGAGTTTGTTTGTTTGATCGCGCTAATCTCAGTAACTACTGGTTCGAATACAAAAATGATTTTTGTGTTGGATAGTCCATTTATCGAGGAAGGCTATAGACTATTTTATATTTCGATATTCCCACGGGATCGGGAGTTACGCGGAGCGCTGCTAGCTATACCTATTTCTGTAACCAAAGTACGCTTGTATTACTGTGTTCTGGTTTTAATTACTTACAGTGAGTATATTAAGAGAGCAATATAACCAATTACTATTGATTTGGGCAACGAATACTCGCTTTTTCCTTACCCGTTACATGAGTTTATATCTTTGTATTTATATTTTAGAAATGTGTTGAAAAAAAACTAAAAATATGTCTTCAGCGCAACTTCATCCAGGTCTCAAAATCAACGAAATAGACATATTTATACCTCAAGTCAATTTTTCTAAAATATTTTGGTTAATTTTGAAGTTTTATATAAAACTAGCTGCGCCCCGCGGTTTCACCCGCGGAAATCCCGATCCCGTAGGAATATCGGGATAAAAAATAGCCTATGTGTTAATCCAGGTATCCAGCTATCTAAATACCGAGTTTCACCGCAATCGGTTCAGTGGTTTTAGCGTGAAGGAGTAACAAACATACACACACACACAAACACAAACTTTCACATTTATAATATTAGTAGGATTTCGAAAATGACACTAAATAACAGACAGACAATAAAATCTTAGTAACAAGCAGCCTATCACTGGGTCAGGGTCTCGTTTTTTCCTTCTTTGAGTCTTAGACCATTCAACCCTAAAAATGACTTTGACTTATGTCCCTTTCCACAGACAAGACTCAAAATCATCATCATTGACAAGCCCGAAAGTATCGCGGAAGTACTTCACGAACTGGAAGCAGGCATGTGACAAGACGAAGGACAAGACCAAGGAGCTGCTAAAGCGGTGGCGGACGTTACCTGAGACGGAGAACGGCGACGACCAGATGCAGGCGTCTACGCATAGCGAGGACGAAAAACCGAGAGGCTGGAGTGTGCATGTATGGAGTAAGTTTACTTTAAACATGGAATTTAAAGCCTTTTGTTTTCGTTTCGATCGTCTTTTCGATTGTCTTTTGTTTCCGTTTCGATCGTCTTTTGTTTTCGTTTCGATCGATTTTCCTTTTTTTCGATTGTCTTTTGTTTTCCTTGGACTAGCTAGGGGATCCGATAAGATTGAAAATCTAAACAGTTCAGCGCTTAACGTCTCTCCTAGTCCAGGGGAGACGATAAGCGTGAGATAGTTCTTGACAAGGGGTTTGTTGAGACTAGGGGATCCGGTTTTAAGCGTGAGCCATTTAGAGTATCTTTGTCATTATAATAATAAAAAGGTAAATAAATCGTTGTGGTGCTGGGGAGACGACACCAAAAAATTAATTAAAGAGTTGGGTGATAGGATTAGGGGGAATGGGGGTGACTCCCGCTCCGATCGTTTCTGGCGCAGAGGTTAGCCATCGCCATTCAGCGTGGCAATGCTTCTAGCATTATGGGAACCTTTACGCCAGGTACGATAAGGGGCGGGTTATTTGACTAACTGGTCTCTTCGTTTTTGTATTTATAATGTTAAATAGGTATGTATGTCTTTTTCTAGTTATATATTAGGATAGGTATTTGTTTTCTCTTCAAATAAAAACTAGTCATATTAGCAGTTGTGCTAAGTAACTTATTTACGAATCTATTCGCTCTAATAACTTGGCAACGAATTCACACAATTTTAACTGCGATCGTCCAATAAACAGTAAATCCTTGACTGCATTTTATAGTGCAGACAGGGATAATTGCCGGTTTGATGTCCACATCATACTTTGAAATTTCGAACTTGTTATTGTTAAGGGATTCCACGTGTTGGCTTCGGCTCCAAGTACGACTATCAAGGGTTCGGTAGCCCTGTTACATGGGGCACATCTATACTAATATTATAAAGCTGAAGAGTTTGTTTGTTTGAACGCGCTAAACTCAGGAACAACTGGTTCGAATTATTGAAAAATTCGTTTTGTGTTGGATAGGCCATTTATCGAGGAAGGCTATAGGCTACTTTTTATCCCGATATTCCCACGGGATCGGGAGTTACGCGGGTAAAACCGCGGAGCGCTGCTAGTAACAGATAAAAGACAGATATTGCAGGACATTGTGCCCAGCGCCATCTAGCCCTAAGCTAAGCCACTAGGTTTGTCTTATGGCAGCCAGACAACGGACAGAATACTATTTTTTTTGTAAATAAATTCTTATTATGCGTACAAAAACACCTAGACCACAATAATATTTGCTTACATAAACAAATATCTGTACACAAATATTTGTTTGACGGCGGGAATCGAACCGTGCTCCCCGCCGTCGTCATGTTATAGTCCTTGAAAAGAACAAATACTAAACAACACGTAGTGTTGGTTTTACAAAGTACTTATAAGGGTTCTGGGGGCCTACAAAGCAAATTAAATCTATACATATAAAATGCTTCGTCCTGAACGAGTGACTGACTGACTTTTAGATTGATTTAGCGGTTTAGACTGTGCGTTGACGGATCAACGCACAGCCTAAACCACTGATCATAGACACCTGAAACTTGGAGGGTGTATTCTTTGTATGAAGTAGGCATCCGATAAGAAAGGATTTTCCTAAATTCTACCCCTTAGGGGGTGTAAAAGGGGGACAAAGTTTGTATGGGTCACGTGCCGTCACTGTTGTGTGCAAATAGACCTTTATGCGTATA
Source organism: Idaea straminata (assembly GCA_951213275.1). NCBI lineage: Eukaryota > Metazoa > Arthropoda > Insecta > Lepidoptera > Geometridae > Idaea > Idaea straminata. The sequence continues at coordinate 6,589,946 of OX577862.1, forward strand.
GGGATGCAGCTAGAATTTAGTACTAGCTGTTGCCCGCGGCTTGGCACGCGTGGTAATCTTATTTTATATACTAAAACTGGGCTAAAACCTTGCTCTTAAATCACTCTATCAAGATCCGTTGCGTACTTTTGAAGATCTAAGCATACATAGGGACAGACAGACAGCAGGAAGCTACTTTGTTTTATACTATGAAGTATTTAAAAAAACCCTTTAAAAATGTTTTCCTCTTTTGATTCTCGAACAGAATGCCAATAAATCAATTAAGAACCGTTTTATTGTACCTAGAAGGCCGATGTTTGTTTTACGAGTGGATACATGACTTATTTCTAAGGTACACAAACTCGGGACAAATTCGCAGAGCCATTTGTCACTGAGTTTTATTTACTTTCGTCTGCTCAGTGGCCTGAATTAAATCACTCATTTAAAAAGTATACATTGAAAGTTCAGCTTTTCCACAGATACTATATTTGTTAACCGACATCCCAAAAAGGACTAAGATTAGGTTTAGTCGATATCTTAAAAAAATGCAAGAGCTTTTTAGATATTATCCAGTCCTTGGTTTTAATTGTACAAACCTTTACCCCCCTTGGCTGCTGGCTCAGCAATTCAAAGTGGATCTTGAGTTGCTGAGCCAGTTGCCTCCGAAATAAGAGTCTTCCGTTGGTACCTGGTCCTTTGCTATTTCTTCCCAATTGCTGACCTAAAGGTTGCACTCAGCTTCCACTGTGTCCTTCCAGCGGCACTTGGGTCGTTTTCTTATTAGTAGATGAGAATTATTTACCCAGACAGTTTATATTGGAATTCCATAAGTAAAGAGTCCCTCGGTTCATCTTTCCACTAAATTCGAATCACGTAATGTTTGGTACCAACCTAACTCCTAATAATCCAAAATGTGTGAAAATGGCCAACAGGGATATAACTTTAAATAAACGTTTTCAACACAATGTTGCACTTTTCTATATTATAAATTATAAAACTGAAGAGTTTGTTTGTTTGTTTGAACGCGCTAATCTCATTCAACATTCTTTGAAACATTATTTTTGTGTTGGATAGTCCATTTATCGAGGAAGGCTATAGGCTACTTTTTATCCCGCCATTCCCACAGGATCGGGAGTTACGCGGGTGGGAACCGCGGAGGTCTGCTAGTGTACTTATATATATGCAGACAATGTTATTACAACATATGTATACGTATCTATATAAATAAAAGAGAAAACTACTTATCACGAAATCTCTAAAACTTTAAGAGCTGCGAGTTTGAAACTTCGCATATAGGGTTTCTTTTTAAATAGGGGAGCACTAAGAAAACATTTTTGTGAATTAAATTTCTGAAGTAGTAAAATGGGCTGTTAAAGCTAATGGACAAAATGTGGATGAAGCAGTATGAGGAAGATTTGTGAGTAAAAGAGTAGGAGCCGCGGCCCTAGCCGTGTTGCTGCCTCTACCGTGATGTCACACATGACTTACTTAAATAAAATTCTCCTCCAAGATAAACAATACAAATTATAACAGTCTCACACACTATATTTCTTAAAACAATAATCAACAAGTAAATAAAAGCCATAGAATTTGCTAGAATTTGACGTTCATACCTCATTGTCAAATTCCTGTCATATCGTTCTTTTTTTAAACCTGCGAAATCATGAGTATAATTTACTAATAAGGTTTTGATTTTGAGTTTTGGCGGGAACGAGTTAACAACATGTCGTGCTGCAGTTTTATTTTCATGAAACTTAGATGTAACCCGAGTTGAATTGTATAATTCTGGTGGAATGTTATTCAATTTAGTTCTGTAAAAGTGCACAAGTGTAGTGAAAGTAAAAATCAGTGTCAAACATGAAGTTTTCTTGTTGCCTCCAAATCTCCTATTTAAGCTTATGGTAAACTTGCCACCGCTTTACTAGAGCCCCTGACTTGACGGACTATGACGACTTTGACTGTATTTAAACACTTTAGGCCCGATTTATGAAAAATCGGGTCATAATTTGATGCAAAATATAACTTGACACTGGCTAAATGCACAAGCCGTGCGAAGCCATAATAAAAAAAAAGGTTTTGATTGAAATATAAAAGAAATATAACGATAAGTAAACTGAAAAACTACTGAACACATTCTCTATTGCTATCCGTGCGAAGCCTGAGCGGTTCGCTAGTACGTAAAGTCATGGTACCTAATTTTCATCTACAAAGTTTAAGACTAGCTGGCATCAGAATCATACTCTAGGGTACTCTAACTTGGAAAACCAGATATTAATATGGCAAGTTTTCATTTAACTCCTAGTTTCGTACAGATTTTTTTACATTTTATTAAGTTTATTTTTATAATTATTAAATTACATAAACAAAAATTAAAATATGCAAATAAAAATATTCATACACATCACAAATAAAAAACGTCCAGAGCGTGTCCACGCGGCATAATCCCCGAAAGACTGGCGGCATTCTCTCTCTGGATAGCCAGGCTCATCCTTTGAATGAAGAAGCCGTCAACTGACCGCCAGGTCCTTAAAAATAAATGAGTTTCTACACCCCCATGGGAATAAACATGTAAAGTTACAGTTTTGTAATAACTAGATATAAAGTTCTCGCATAAAAGTCTGGTTAAAAAATGTTTGCCACCGAGTATTTGTTTGACATAGCTATCTATAAAACCTAAATGAATACCTAAACACCTTGTCAGGTCACGTTTTCTTTGAAAAAGGGTAAGATATATGTCTGCTACCCAAACTCGTCCTGAATAAATATATCTATTTCGAATTGAAGTACTACTCATTCTGTACCATTCCACAATATATCAAGTCATCAAAGATGTGTTTCATGTGATATTTATCACGTTGTATAAGAAAATATGTAAATTATTTTACATAACCCTATCTCGTAAACATTGTTTGAGAATAACTCAGATTTTCTTCACTGATTTCCTGAAAGCTGCAATTTTATATTCATTTGAGCAAGACGTCTTCTTTCAACCGGAAATATAAGATTTGCTACAGGTGTATATTTTATCTATTTTGTGTAGCTGTCCGTTTTATTATACTACAACTGTTTTTTAAGCTATTGCATAGCTTTTATCGCGGGCTTTGAGCGCGGCGTCCGAATCAAGAAATTCCGTAACGAAAATAAAACCTAAAACCCCCACTCTGCCTACCATATCGCTTGGCCGAGCGTTCGCTTAACGTGTATGTATATGGTACGACTGTGCGAAGCTCGCTCGATGTTTTTTTTAATACTTATCTCTTATCATGGTTTTTACTTCAGAAGTTGGTACTAAAACAAAAACATTTTAATGAAATGAACCTACTACGAATAAGTAGACGAGAGATCCATGCAATGTGATAATCCCAGAAATGTTTCAAAAACCACAGTAGGAAATTTCTCCATTTAAGTAGGTAATTTAAACTGACCCAATCACGTAAAATGGACTTATCGTGCCGGTATACCTACTGTTGGAAAACCAAACCAACCGAGCTACATAGGTATTTACAAGGGTCCTTTTAAATGTCGGTGTACTTTCCTAACAAACTAGGATGTTTTAACTAATTAATTAGGATCCCAGTTCAATTTATGTAGAAGCCAGACTCTTGTTTAACTGTCCCCTTAATAAACATAATTTCGTAGACAGAGAATAAATATAGACAAGCTACCAGCGTATACAGTGTGAAACAGCGAATATTCAACATACCCAAACGTATATAGTTGTCAAATTGCCACTGAACAGCAATTAACCATCACTGCACAAGTGCACACTAATTAGTACTCCTTTTTAATATCATAAAAGTCACAAGTAACACAAATTATAGTCTAACATGCTATGAAAACAAAACTTTGATAGACACCAAACGCTTGTTTGTTGTTTGTGTTGTTGATGGCAAACAAAAGAATCCGATACGCAAATAGAGATAACTTAAAAATAAAAATAGAGATAAGATAATAAGTTATACCACATGAGTACTCATGTGCTTATACTTTGTATTGCTCATTTGACATTCAATCCTTCTCACTCTATTAATTATTATTATTTTAGCAGCCGGTCTGTATTTATTCTCTGTCTACGATTAATTTAAAATTAACATAGGCATAATTAATAAAGAAGTTCACAAACATTTGCTACGTTTTCACATCGAAATGAGTGAAAATTTACCAAGTGTTATTTGCTTGCGCAAATTAGATTAGCATATCACATATTATCACACATTGGCAGATGGTTTTCCGCGTATCATGCAATTTGTTTACGAATATTTATTAATATTAGGATTATATTCTTCCAAGACTGAGGGCGAACAGCATGCCGCACTTCCTTGACCGGTTTGACAGCTGATGGATAAAGAGGTCAATGGACTTTTCTTTATGAAGCATATGACACAGTGAACCAGCCAGAGGATCGGCTAAATGTGGAAACAGATTGCCGAGCCGAGCAGAACATAGACGATAGAAAAGAAAAAAAAATAGGGTTCTATTTCTCGAAGAGTCTAATTACATACATAATTGCAACAATTGCAGACATGGAACCAAAAAAAAACAATTGAAGACTCTAGAAGTTCCAAATGTTAAGCAAGATAGTAACCATTCACCAATTTAATTCAATTTATTACTCAGATAGTATAATCCATTTGGTAGTAAAGCTTACTATGTTAGTTATCATAAAATTATGTCCAAAAGTAATTATTAAATCGAAATTTCATATATATATATATATATATATATAGGTATTCTATTAAATTTGTGATCTTTGATAATACACGTATTGCCCTTCATATTATGTATTCTATCCAATAAGTACCTTAGTGTTTTAAAAACTTATGATATAAAGGCAATAGGTTATTTAAATTGTGGTTTAAAAAAAATACAAGTAGGCAGAGAGGCCTTTGCCCTGCAATGGAAAAGTATAGGCTCTTAATAATAGTAGGAACGAAAACTTTTAATAACGCCACAGCAAACAAATAACTTCACTTTATGACCAACTTATCATATCTATCAATAACTCGGTTATCACCAACGCTCTCTATAGAAAACACAATATCAAAATATTAACGCCTAAAAGCACTATCGCAGTTGGCACTGTTTAATAAACCAATATTGATATCAAGCTTTTGTTTATATGAATGAATAAGAGGATATGAATTTATTGGGGCCTATATTCATTAATCTAGTCCATAGAATGCTAATGTAGTCTGAAATGTAGAGGATAATATGATGCTTATCTATACTTAACTACTATACTTTGTTTGTTTGAACGCGCTAATCTCAGGAACTTCTGGTTCGAATTGAGAAATTATTTTAGTGTTGGATAGTCCATTTATCGAGGAAGGCTATAAACTACTTTTTATCCCGATATTCCCACGGAATCGGGAGTTACGCGGGTGAAACCGCGGAGCACTGCTAGTTAATAAGAAAGACCGTTAGCCTATGGCGACCGTTGATTTAAATATCAAGATATGAGGTCGACTTGTGACATTTGTTTTTGACTGAGATTTGAATAAGAACTAAGTGAGAAACTGGTAGGATTCGCTAATACCTTTTCAGTACATTCAGCCAATCCTCACGAAGTAAATATTATGGTGGCAACAGCAGGCTTAGGCAAAGTACCTTCATATATTAAAGTCTAACCTAAACAGAAATCTTCTTGACAAGCATGCTTTATCTTCGTCCTCGTTGTTGTTTCCAACAGGTAAGATGTTATAGTACGGGAGCTAGCAACGTTTGGAAAGTAAGAATTTTAGGTCAGCTGATTTTGTGATATGTCGTCCTTCTTGCACTTTCGGTTAGAGTCTGGGCTATCTGGCTGGCGGTAGCGGTTGCGTTCTTTAGTGCGCATCCTACCTGTCCAGGTAATAATCCTGGAGTTTAAAAACATTTTAGAAGGCGTAATTTTTATTTTTTTGTTTTTAAATAAGTCTACCTGACATACTTTTTTTATTGCCAGACATTTTTGACAATGCTAACTATGTGCCATACGCGATTTTTTTATTTTTTTTTATAAAATTTTCAAAGTATTTTATAATGTCTGTAATTTTAATATTATGTTATTTAAAGATAAGAAAAACTTAAAATAAATTTGCCAGACATTAATTCGATTGTTAAGTCTTAAATTAAAATGAAAAAGTCATGAAAAGTATTGCAGTATAATGCTAGTAGTCCGAGAGAGTCAGTTGCAGAATAAGTCGAGAATGATACAGAGAACCATTACGAAAGTAAATTACTTTTCATTGTGCATATAATAACCAACATCTTTATCTCCAATGGCTTTCGGTTGGACCATTAACGGTGACAAATATGATTTTGTCTGGTTTTTGGGAGATCAATTACCATCCTCAGTTGCAGATATTATTGTTCAAAGTAAGTGTGAAATGGAATATTTATCAATAATAACTAAAATGTTTTATATCGAACAAGAAGAATTACACTATTTATTTTTTTTCTGTTGCAGATGATAGAGTTTTAGAAGATAACGAAAATTCCCAAGAAGATGATATGAATGACACTGACAAAGACAGCGACGATGATGATGATGATGATTATGAAGATGCCTCTTTTTTTTGTGACGTCACTATAGGCTGAAACAACTTGAAAAACTTAATATTAATTATTTATAATTTTTAATTAGTAATCAGAACAATTTAAATAAAAAGTGTTGTTTTTTAAACTTTAATCTAATTTTATATTCCTTTTTATGCTTAAATTTTTTTCAAACTTGCTCGGACTAGAACTATTATTATAATTTTTTTTTTTTTTAATTATATGCACAATGAAAAGTAATTTACTTTCGTAATGGTTCTCTGTATCATTCTCGACTTATTCTGCAACTGACTCTCTCGGACTACTAGCATTATACTGCAATACTTTTCATGACTTTTTCATTTTAATTTAAGACTTAACAATCGAATTAATGTCTGGCAAATTTATTTTAAGTTTTATTATCTTTAAATAACATAATATTAAAATTACAGACATTATAAAATACTTTGAAAATTTTATAAAAAAAAATAAAAAAATCGCGTATGGCACATAGTTAGCATTATCAAAAATGTCTGGCAATAAAAAAAGTATGTCAGGTAGACTTATTTAAAAACAAAAAATTAAAAATTACGCCTTCTAAAATGTTTTTAAAATCCAGGATTATTACCTGGACAGGTAGGATGCGCACTAAAGAACGCAACCGCTACCGCCAGCCAGATAGCCCAGATTCTAACCGAAAGTGCAAGAAAGACAACATATCACAAAATCAGCTGACCTAAAATTCTTTCTCGAAAACGTTGCTAGCTCCTATACTATTAAGTCTATTCCAGGATTTCTCTTGGCCTTCGGCCTCTGCTTGTTGCCAACCACCGGCCTATGTCGTATCGCCAAGCGGACTAGTCCATGTTCCGATAAATAGGCTGGTGCAGCCACAAGTTCCACAGCCGTCTTCTTACCTTCACTCGCGTCCCTCGAAGCCTCCCGTTTATTTGGGGGTTTTACATCTTAAACCGTATAGTCCGTCGTGTGAAACAGCGATCAAACGCTGGTTTATTTATTGAAAAATATATATTGTAAGTCATCTATATTAATAAAATATATTGTAATATATTGTAATGTATTATAATATATTGTAGAGATGAATGTTAACGATGAGATGACGACTAATAGGAGTGAATGGAAGAAGAAGACATACTGCGCCGACCCCAAATAAATTGGGATAAGGGCAGGAAGATGATGATTGTAAGTCGTCCGTCCATCTAGTCGGAGGCCGACTAGATGGACGGACGACTTAATTAAGGTCGCGGGAAGTCGTTGGACGCAGAGAGCATGCGACCGATCGCTCTGGAAGTCTTTGGGGGAGGCCTATGTTCAGCAGTGGACGTCCTGTGGCTGGATATGATGATTGTAAGTCAAAAACGTCAATAAATGCTGGTCTACAAGTTATTCTAACATAGCTTGACGGTCAGGGTTTCTTACTGCAAAGTGTCGAATGTGGGTATTTTCAGGCCGAACAACATTGACATGTACACAAAAGTGACGATAGCAGACTGTGCCTGCATTATTGATGAGGTCAATTAGCCCATCAAAGTTTCTCAGGAACGCGAGTCACGACAAATCGATCCAACGTTTATTTCTGTCACCATCGTTCTGTCCGTTACGACGCCCGTTTTTTGTAATATTTTGTTTTGGACTTTGTATAAATCTAATTTAAAATACATTAGGATGAGTAGGTTAACCGATAAATTATGTTTTGTTATATTTATGGAGAATTTAAGTACAAAAGAGACTGTAAGTTTGAACTGCCTAGTGAATATTTAAAAGAGATAAGAATGATCGATAACTTTCGCATCGGAATATCTTTATCGATCACATCAGCATAACGACATTGGTGCTTTGAATATATACCTTAAGGTAAAAGGGTACCGGCGCTCTCTCCATACGAACGTAGTCGACTGTTTCCTCCCTGGATGATGACACTAGATTTTTGTGGCATAAAACCTATAAATGCATGACTATGCCCCTATGCCTTGGTTTTTTTCATTTTCTAATTATCATAGAAATTCAGATTTTAAAAAAACAAAACATAGGTTATGTTTTTTTTGTTTTACTGCCATGAGGCAGTTATAAGTTTTATGCAACAAAAACATTTGGTCTAGTGTCATTATCCAGGAAAGAAACAGTGGACTCCGTTTATATGGAGAGAGCGCCCGGTACCCTTTCCTCTTAATATCAGATAACATGAATTTTCACGTCTCGTATTTCTTGTTTTTGTGCAAAAGAGCTCAAAGCGGGTCTATCGGGTCTATCCACTTTTTTATAGTGAAACACCGTTATTGAATGCCTTTAGCTACAAAATGTTACGTTTTTACAAAAACAATCTAATTTATTGATTTAGGTATTTACCTATATTTACATAGGGATATGGATAATATTTAAATGTAGTTTACTTAGTATATTGATGATTAATTAATAGTACATTGCGATACAAGTGTGGTAAATTGATCATTTCATCGAGGCGGTTTATGACGCGCGAGCGGAACGTGAGTGCGTCTATAGAGCTGAGAATGGAATGATCAAGCCACACGTGTAACGTACGACATTTTTTATCATAGTTGTGAATAAAAGAAAAGACTTGAAAAGAAAAGAAAATAATATTTGGTGATAAGTCTATGTTTACAATTTTTTTGTTAATTAAACTTCCGAATGGCCAGGCAAAAGACTTTTAACCTATACAGCCTCGTCTGACATACAATATTTTTTAAGGTTTTTTTTCCATTTGTCGGGGTTTAAAAACAGAATATAGTGGTGCGGAAAAAACTATATTTAAGTAAAGAAAAGAGTTTTGGCGGGAACGAGTTAACAACATGTCGTGCTGCAGTTTTATTTTCATGAAACTTAGATGTAACCCGAGTTGAATTGTATAATTCTGGTGGAATGTTATTCAATTTAGTTCTGTGAAAGTGCACAAGTGTAGTGAAAGTAAAAATCAGTGTCAAACATGCAGTTTTCACGTTGCCTCCAAATCTCCTATTAAGGTTATGGTAAACTTGCCACCGCTTTACTATAACCCCTGACTTGACGGACTATGACGACTTTGACTGTATTGAAACACTTTAGGCCCGATTTATGAAAAATCGGGTCATAATTTGATGCAAAATATAACTTGACACTGGCTAAATGCACACGTGCGAAGCAATAATAAAAGAAAAAAAAAAAAAAAAGAAAGTAAAGAAAAAACAACACTAAATTTTTAATCATTTTTTAAGACGTTATCACGTAAAATTATCGTTCGTAAACCGACTTTATAGACAACCTTTATTGCTGGAGTAAAACCTTTTTTTTTGGTACCTACTTTATTTTATCAATCAAAACAGTATAACCCAGATAAATAAAGAATGTTTCATCTACCTAACATGTAATTAGCAGTAAGATACCAATTTAACTTATCAAGATAACATATAACACACTAGTGGCGTCGAGGTAATGCATAACGTACGCGTGTGTAATACGTTGGATTGTGAGCCTAAAAGCGGTTGAATAAGATGCACTTTATGAGCGACTGTGATAAAAAAATATTAATACCATAAAGTGGACCAAACAAACAGTAACTTGTCTAAGGCTTAAGGTTTAAGAATTGATGCTTACAAAAAAAAAAGAAAAAATATAAAATCAAAACGTTTCCCAACCACGTATAGTAGTGATAAGTGCCAACATAAATCCCTAAACAGAGCCTCTAGACTCTAGAAAACTTAGAAAAAAGCCAACCAATTCCCACAAGCAATCTTAATACGTCAGCCTTGACTTGACTATTTCTCCAACTGGTATGAACTTTTAAATAGACTATACTAGATCTAGTTTGGTAAAATCTACGTTTATTAATTTGTTGTGCATATATTAAACCTAAGTACTTAAGTAGATCTGTGTTTTGTTCTAAGAACCTGCGGGTAATAAGGACCAATAAGAGTTTTTAAAATCTTGATATTAGTGAGAAAATAACAAGAAAAAAACCAAATGAATTGTTTTTCTGATTGTCAATAATGTGTGGAATGTCTTGCAATATTTTTTTTTTATTTTTAAGCTATTACATAGCTTTTATCGCAGGCTTTGAGCGCGGCGACCGAATCAAGAAATTCCGTAACGAAATTAAAACCTAACACCCCCATTCCGCCTACCATGTATCTCGGCCGAGCATTCGCTTAACGTGTATGTCTATGGTACGACTGTACGAAGCTCGCACGATGCAATTTTTTTTTTTAATATTTATCCGACGACCTGTTTTTAAGTCATTTTCCCTATTTCGACAAAGTATTTAGTTTTGAATTAAGATTGCAGGTGATCTTTATTACTCACACATACCTTATTAGTAAGCTTTTAGTATCCCAACAAAATCGATGAATAGTTAGAAGTTAGCCGATCTGCGTTAAAAATATTACCAACTGACGACAAGAGAGCCGATTTGAACTTTCGATTCTCAGCTTAACAAAGAATACTGGTGTTTCGCTGTTCTCGATTCGTTTGAGTTCCATTCATGAAATATTAATCGGGCCACTGCTTACAAACGGAATCTATGCAAATATTGAACTTTGCGTTACAAAGTTGCGGGACGAGTTGCAGTTTAACTTTCTGAAACGCAAAACAAGATTCATAATGCGATGAAAGCAATTTTCCTATAAAACGTAGCTCGTTTGCGGCTTGAATAAAAAGTAGGCTAAGGGAAAATTTCAAGTACTTTTTCTACAGCAGATCTTTTTAGTATAGGTATTTTGGTGACTTTGGTAAATGAGACCCGACCTACCATAAACTTCTTTATGTGAATAAAAAGCGTTATAATATCACTACATATTATTAAACAAAGTCGCTTCCTGATATCTGTCCCTATGTATGCTTAGATATTTAAACTACGCAACAGATTTTGATGAGGATTTTTTAATAGGTAGAGTGAATCAAGAGAAAGGTTTAATAAGTATACATGCATAAAATAGCCGTGCGAAGCCAGGACAGGTCCCTATTAAATAATAATCTATGGCACAGGGAGTGTAACAACTTGGCGCATAGTTGCATCAGACATTTTTTTTTTTTTTTTTTTTTTTAGTTGCGCGGTCACCTTTGACAATGTATAGAGGACATTGATTCAAGCAACAAATGCCATAAAAATTCGTAAAGAGACTCGTTTGCCTGTTATGTGGGATTTAACAAAAACAAATATTTGTTTAGAAATTAGTTACATATTACACCCCTTTTGACACTTTGGATTTTAGCACTAACAAACGCTTATATCAATGACTAGTGCATTTGAACTCAAGGACTTTGTAAGTAAATGGACATGCCGTTTATTTTATTTCTATGTTTCAATTATACTTAGGTGTGTATAGTGTATAGTTATTCATAAAATATCAGATTGGCCGCAGACTATTAAATAACCTTGTAGGAGACTCCAAGTTTAATATGTCACATTCTTATAAATAAAATAGATGGCATAGGATCCTGACATTTACTTGGGAGCTTGGCATGGTGATTTTATGTGCAAATTGTATGAATCCAAATGAATTTTAAATTTTGTTTTTTTTTAATAAAATCAAACATTTGGTTAATCATCCCGTGACAACATCCGTGAAAGCGTCTTGCTTTAGAGGTTATTTGTTCGATATCGATAGGGTAAGGGTTTCAAAGTGCACCGTTGCGTTTTAAATTACTATAACTGTTATGTCTAAAGGCCCGCAGGGCTGTTTATTTATTTGCTTTATAATTCGTTTAATAAAGTTAATAAATTTCATTTAACATTTAGCAACACACCGTTTGTGCCTTTTTGAAGTCAAATAGCTTTGAGTTAATTCCAGGAATACAAGAGTTAATACAATGAAAGGGATGGGCTGGGTGATTGATTAAGAACACCCAGTTCAGATAACGCTGTTGATGAGATGTCTGAAGTGAAAGAGGGCATGTAGATGGTACACGATAAATATCTTTTAATAATCCACTATAAAAAATATTTGTCAGACAAATAAAAATAAACCTAACTGATAAGGAAAATTGCATTTAACTTTTGAACGGCTAAACTGAGGAAGCTCAAAGATAAGCGACGCTCGCTGATCGTTTACGGTCGTGCGGGTTAAGCGACGCCTGGCGCGGTCATTACTTCGATGGGTGGCCAATTAGTAGAGTGACAAAAATGTGTTTTCGTGAGCATCTTTATGCTTCAGAAGGCAGGTTAAGCCGTTGGTCCCGGTTGCTACCTTTAGTAGCAGTCGTCAGGTCAAGTTAGCTTAACTCTAACAATAGGTGAGCCACACCACTATACGAGAAGAAAAAGAACGGCTAAACTGATTTTGATCAAATATAGCTAAGAACACAATCCGACTAATTCACCCAACAAATAAAAACCAAATCAAAATCGGTTCATTCGGTCGGGAGCTACGATGCTACAGATACATATCACGTCAAACCCCTATTTTACACCCCTATTTTTTGAGTCGGGGGTTAAAACCACTTTAAATCTATACTTAATAAAGAAAGAGAGGACAAAAAGTCTGTACTTGCAAGCAAACTAAAAAAAAAAGGGAACTTATTCTAAATAAATATAACATTCAAATCAAAGTCCTGATAAATTTGAGAGCACGGCTCAAGACAATGGACGGAACAAGCTTAAATCTGGCACACAGATAGACAATTTTAACGAAGACATCCACTACGAAAGTATTTGGAAAAATAAACCCCTATACGGCCAATAAAAAACAAAATTCAACAATAAATATTATCGAAGACACACCTACAAAAATGAAGTAACACCGACTCGCAAATTAGATCGCGTCATCATACAAATAGAAGTTAACAAATTGTATCCACAAATCATGTCGAGCCCCTGTTTATACAGACATGTGACGTCACGTGTTTTTCTCAAGCATGTGTGGTCAAACAAATCATTGTATTAGTTCGGTAAATATTCGGACACTATAAATGCAAATTTCTAGGCGAAAACTAGACAATCCGCAAATAAACGTGGACGAAAATGCTTCACTCTTTAATATCGCTCCGTGAGTACCAACTAAAATTTATTTATTATTTATTTAAAATAAACTAGCTGCTTTTAAACCATAACCTGACAATAATAAACAAAAAAAGAATTACCCAATTTGTGCATTCGGAAGCTATGCGCGTATATTTCGACCATTTTTATTTGAATAAAAAGATTCATCAAAATCGGTTGATAAACAAAGAACATCCATAAAAAAATACATACAACCGAATTGAGAACCTCCTCCTTTTTTTGAAGTCGGTTAAAAAGAAGATAGAAGATAAATTGAGGATAATAATAATACGCTTTTATTAGGTTAGGTTTAAAGATCTTTATTCTCAAAAAAGACATTACTGTCACTTACATGAGAACTTAACTAAAACAAAATATTTAAATGTTCGTCTAGTCGCAGAACAAACAAAAATAATAGAAATCTAAATCTAAGTACCCTACAGTAATGTAAACTAAAATTAATACGGATAAAACAGTCTTGATTATTATGATAAAACAGTCTTGTTTTGTTACTTTAAATATAAGAGTTGCTTTCAAAGTTTGCACTCACTACATGTGGTGTATACTTTACATACATTACCATAATAATTAAGCCACGTGCTAAAACTTTACGCTCCAAATAACAAGTGCCAACTCGCACGCTGATGAATACATATGAAAATATACGAATAAATAAACGATGATTTACAATGTGCCAGTGTTATCAGAAAGTATTTAACCATAGAAAGTTAAGTTATCGATGAATGTGGAACTCAAATATATAATACATGATTCAATCAGTCTACAGAGTTGCAGACCATAGAATGTTTTCAACTTGTATTTGCTTGCTTAGGATCGGTGGAATTAGTAAGCTGATAAACATGGTTTTAATAATTTTATAATGTTTTCGTGCGCCCTACAATGGCGACGGTCAATGGAAGAGAGACCATAAACAATTTAATTTATAGAGTAGGGGCCTTCAATCCTGCCAACCGTACAGACAAAAATACTAGTTAGCCTACTTGACGCTAGAAGGCGCTGATGGTGTTAACCAACACAACTCAAGCAAGCTTCTAAGGTCCTGCTCGAGTTGAAGTTTAAAACCCTCCAATTCATTAATTTATTAGACCAACAGTGTTAGAATGAAAACATTTCAGTATTTTTATAACTCTACGGTAGGTCTGCAATTCTGTTGCCGTCTGTACGTTTGTTCCAATTTAGGATTTGTCAAAGTACAATGGTTTCCGCAGTGCGACGCAATAATTCTGAGATTCGGAGTCCCTTGGTTAATAAGTAACCTTCCACTGCGCCACGCCTCTAGATCCAGGTCGATCTTTAATTTATTGTTATGTTGAGCCAATCCTCAGAATTTAAATTCGCCGATATCCTTCAGATACCTTTCTGAGAAATTATTGGGGGTAGCTAAAAGGAATCCCAGGTGACTCACCACTTCGAAAGTAGACGTTTAATCTTAACTAGTTCCTTCCTGGATAAAATGCCAGTATTTTTAAAGGAATAATAAGTGTTCGTTATTCTATCTTAAATAACGATAGCAAAGCAATACTTGAGACAGACAGACGCACAAGAAAGTGATCTTATAAGGGTTCCTTTTTTACCTTTAGAGGCCCTAAAAATTTGATAAATTTCTCCATTTTTCTAGATTACAATAATTAAGGGGGGTCCATACGCCAACGATCTTGCTACACTGCCTACTAAATAGTTACTACCGGCAACGCTTGCCTTCGTTGATGGAATTGTAGAATTTTTACCGACATTTTGGTGTGACATTGAGCCAAAAATTCCCTATAGTTTTGAAGCTATGCTAAAATTAAGAATTATAACAAGTATAACTTTGAAATTACAGGGAATTTTCGTCTCAAATTACCCCAAAATATAGGTAAAGATTATTTACAATCCCATCACAGCATTTTTAAGAAAAAACAATCACATTCTTTACAATCAACAATATTAGTTGTAAGCGACGGGTATTTCTGGCGCGTTGCGTTTGGCAGTATAAATAGCCTTAAATTGATAGTATTTAGTTAACTAGATGTGGAAAAAAGATATAAGCATTTAAAATCACGAGTTTTTCATTTTCTTCATCAGCATCTGATGCCAACCCATATATTATAAGAATGTTAAGAACCTAACCTCCTTGCAAACAAGTAATTTAAAGTCTTGCCATTATTCTTTGCCGTTTTTCTAGCATTTGAAATTCATAAAATAATCCATGTCAAACCATAAAACTTTAACCGCATCAAAATTCGCCCCGTTAAAAAACTCTTGTTAACGCCTTATCTTCTTCGTGTAACTTTCTTTTATAACAACGTTAACTTTGCAAGGAATTTCATACTCACTTAGCCCTTTATGCAGAAGGAAATTTTATGTTCCTGTTAAACATTTTAGCCTTCTAAAATATTTAATACTGAATCATCCATCACATTTGCCAATACAAAGTTGGTAGGTACGTTTATTGAACAGCAATCATGTTCTCGATCCCTAACTGAAAACTGGCCATGCTCGTGCAACTCTCGCGAAATTGCAAAAGTTTATTTGTATGTGAATTTACAATCAATAGTAGGAAATAATTTTCCTTGAGTTTTTACTGTGACGGGCACACTGTGCAAGCAGTCTAGCGGAAACGTTATACATACCATGCGGAATGGAATGTCACTTCGGCTTCGGAGTTTTCAAACTTTCAGATACACAAAGAAAGTGTTTCGATCTTTTAATACAACAGTAACCGTATTCTAGTCTGAAAAGTAAATAAAAGTGGATTTATTCCGTATTCAACCGATGAAATCTCAACAGACTCATTATTTCTTCTTCAACTGTCATCGTTTTTTTGTCATCCTTTTTTCTGTCCTGCAATATATATATTTAAATGTATTTATTTATTTTATTCTTTACGGAATTGTTAGAATATCGAGTTTTTGATGTAGGTACTGTTTGCAAAAACATTAAAATTTCGAAAAGGTAATAAAGTTCGTTAGTAAATTAAATTCACGTCTATTACGAAACATTTAAATAAGAAATTATAAAATAATTGTTTCCTATCAGCAACATGGGTGAATCGGTGCAGCGGGGACCTGGAGTGCCTAGATCTGGACGATGACCAACCTTTGGCAACCCTTAGCTCAGTACAAACGGACAAGCTGACGCTCTTCTTCACCGAACTCTTGGACCACGACCGGGATGACGTCATTGGAGATCAAGACTTTGACCAATTTTTTGAGGTAACCTATCCTATCAGAATTACTAACCTACCATTTTGAGCAGATATCCAGATATCGAAATTTCTAATCTAAAATCGAAAATATTTATTGAGATAATTGTTTGTTTTACAGATGTTGGATATGATTGTAATAAAAATAATAACAACAGTTTCTCTGCACTACACGTTCAATAGTTACTTAAACCTAACGGAAGTAATAAAAACGTTTTTAGGTATCTTGCATATTAACATACAAATAGAATGTATCTATACTTATATTATAAAGCTGAAGAGTTTGTTTGTTTGTTTCTTTGAACGCGCTAATCTCAGGAACTACTGGTTCGAATTAAAAATTATTTTTGTGTTGGATAGTCCATTTATCGAAGAAGGCTATAGGCTACTTTTTGTCCTGATATTCCCACGGGATCGGGAGTTACGCGGGTGAAACTGGGGAGCGCTGCTAGCCTTAGATAAATGTGCATTATAGAAAATGTTCATTAGATCATATAAAATTAGGTGAAATAAAATGATGTCAATAATTCATTATTTTATAATTATTTTCCAGGGTCTTAATCGCGTATTTTTTTATTTTTATTTCTCTTACCTCGACGTTTCCACTATGTTACAATAGTCATGGTCGCAATAGTCAGTCTCCTCGCGACCATGACGACATAGACATGGCCAACCAACATGGCCATGGCATAACATAGCCATGGTAACATAGTCAAAACGTCGAGGTAAGAGAAATAAAAACAAAAAATACGCGATTAAGACCCTGGAAAATAATTATAAAATAATGAATTATTGACATCATTTTATTTCACCTAATTTTATATGGTATACCTTATGAACATTTTCTATAAATAATTACTATGAATACAAATCGTGTGAGTTTAAAGTTAATTCATTACTTATATCATAACTTGATCATAATATTTTACAATAATAAAATAAGCTCATGTGTTTATTAGAACTTTTGTTGTTATGCCATATATTAGACACCACTTTGATACATTACCTCATCATATCGGGCACACAACTTCCACTACTGAAGGTCTCCACCAAGTATTTGGGGCTCACATTACCTACAATAAAACAATTTAAATTCCATCTAAATAGGTAACAGCCAACTGGAATTCGTAAAAAACTTAATTCGCTAAGTGTTATCCAACTCTGTTAAATAACACTGAGGAATTTTAATCTCTCGACCTAATTAAGGAACTCAACCCCAGACAAGTTCCGTTAAGGTATACGCTGAAATTGTGAAAACGTTGAACATTCGTTCCGTTTGTATTACAGCGATGAGGCGAGAATGACATCATAATAAAACAACAGAACATTTAACCCGGCCATGTAACTAACACCAGAATAATGAAAGGGAATAATTAAATTCGTTTAATGGCGTATTTTGCAGAGGCTGGCCCATTTCGCCGACTGGTCGCCCGATTCGTCCGAGTTTCACATACTGCTCGAAGTGAAGAGAGAGTTTTTAGAATATTTCATCAACCCGTTGCCGTCCAAGTAAGTGAACTAGTCAACTTAAGAGGAAAGGGTACCGGCGCTCTTTCCATACAAACGATAATGACATTATAGCAAATATTTTTGTTGCATAAAACTTATAACTGCCATGACCATGCCCCTATGTTTTGATTTTTTTATTTGTTTGTTTTTTAAATCTTAATTTCTATGATAATTAGAACAAGACATATGGGCATCGTCATGCCAGGTATAGGTTTTATGCAACAAAAATATTTGTGCTAATGTCATTATCCAGGAAAGAAATAGTCGACTACGTTTGTATGGAAAGAGCGCCGGTACCCTTTCCTCTTAACTAACAAATTACCACTATTAGTTATGAAGATTAAGATTTTTTTGTCATAAAGTGCAAAGTTATGCTCTTGAGAAATGTCTGCCCGTAGAAAGAATTTTTTTTGTAGATATTAATTTTCACTTACCGTAAATTAAATCCTATTTTCAGCCTTTACTCTCCTACATTTTTACCTTTTAGCTTTCGCTGAACAATGGATGATAACTTTGATCAAAAATGTAGGTACTTATAATTGAAACTCAAAACTTAATAAAATAATCCGCACTGTCTTCACAGCAAAATATAAAATGCCCTCTTTTGTGAAAGCAATCCTTCTTAAAATATTTCCATAAAAAAACCCCAAATTTGAATAAGCGAACGTGAGACAACATAAAGCAAGATACAATTCCATAAAAAAGTTAGCCATCTGGCGACCCTTAGTAAAACTGGCCAAAATAAGCCACCAGTTGTACAGGGTGAATTTTTTATAGGCCTTCAGGGATTAGATCTTAAACTTCCTTCCATACTTACTTACCAACTTCCTCACTACATTTTTCAGGGAATATAGTATAATTTTTTTAATTTGATTATAAATAATTAACATATAATATAAAAAGACATACACATTTAACATTATAAATACAAAAATTAAGTACCAGTTAGTCAAATAACCCGCCCCTTATCGTACCCGGCGTAAAGGTTCCCATAATGCTAGAAGCATTGCCACGCTGAATGGCGATGGCTAACCTCTGCGCCAGAAACGAGCCGGAGCGGGAGTCTGCCCCATTCCCCCTAAAAAATTATATAGTATTATACTCGTAGATAAGATATTTTGATAAATTATCTCCGAAAGTTCTGAAACTAACCTAATAATAAGTACTTACTTATACTCATTGTAAGTGGACTTATGTCTTTTATGAGTAAATAAATTCTTTAAACCTAAAATTACAGAAGACTACAAAAAATAGCTATTTACTTCGATTTATCATATTAAGTTTGTTTCCAAGACTTGATCTCTATCAGCAACACTATCGATTGGTATAAATATATTTTTTTGCAAAATCAACAGGTTCTATTCCTGGTTTGGGTAATGAGTTTTTCAAAAATCCAATGATGCAGATTTCGTTTTTGTCAAAATCGGGCACGCAACTCCTTTCAGGATTTATCGATGTTCTATGACGACCCAGTTGGCACAATGGTCACCTTGCCGGACTGCCAAACACAGGGTTGCGGGTTCGATTCCCGCCTCAGACAAGTATTTATGCTTAGATATTTGTCTGTGGTCTGGTTGTTTCTATGTATTATAAGTATATATTTACAAAAGAAAAGTATATAAGTAGTATATCCGTTGTCTAGCACCCATAACACAAGTCTAGTTACTTAACTTGGGGCTAGATGGCACTGTGTGGATTGTCCTGCAATATTTATTTATTTATTTATAGCCTTGAAGGCCCATGGAAAAAATTCACCCTGTATATTATGCAATATTGTAGGTAGACGGTAGATTCCATATTTTCGCGAGTGACATTCTCGTGAAATGTCGACTCTTTATGGACCCATTGCGATGCCTATAGAATATAATGTTCCCTTTTGTAATAAACAAAAGGCTTGGTATGGAAGGAATGTTTCACTAGTGCCTGTTACTTTCTTACGGTTGAAAGTAAAAAATGCTGAACCCCTTTATAAAAGATGAATAATAAAATTTAAACTGCACAGAAAAAAAGGTTTCTTTGAAATAATTTCCTTATACGCAAGAGAATTTTAGTATAAAATCTAAAATGAGAAGCAGTATTCTTTATTTATATTACCTACTCTAAAATAAAGGATACTCTTTATTATTTTCAAGGACATTTACTAAAAATAAGAAATTATTTTCTAGCGTATAGCGTGTAAAGCGTTTTGTAGCGTGGGATACGATTTTCTTACTTCAAAAAAGGTATTTTCTATGTGGTTTGGTTTTCATTGCTGACATTCCTTAAGGTGAGAGGGTACCGGCGCTCTCTGCATTCAAACGTAGTCGACTGTATTCTCCCTGGATAATGACACTAGCACAAATATTTTTGTAGCATAAAACCTAACTGACTATGCCCCTAGATTTTGTTTTTTTTTTTTCATTTTCTAATTATCATATAAATTAAGATTTAAAAAACAAAAAGAAACATGGGGGCATGGTCATGGCAGTTATAAGGTTTATGCAACAAAAAAAATCACGACAGCCTCCTAGCCATATCTATTTTTGAATATAAGTGGTTTCTAAATTATGCATCAATATTTTTGGGTTTACATTCTCACCCAAAACGAGAGTCATCAAGAATTACACCCAGTTATTAACAATTCTGTTTATTATTTTTATATGTTACTGAAATCGTTTTATTTTATTTTATTTTTGCTGACTTGATTTGCATTTCTTTATTTTTATTTGTTTAATGTAACTCGATTTTATTGACATAAATTTTTTTATTGAATTATTTGACTCAGAATTAGTAATGTTGATTCATTTTTTTTTAATTCTTTAAATTTTTATTGTAAATTGAATTTTTTGTTTGTAGGTTCATGGTTACCTGAATAAGGAATTATTTTATTTTATTTATTTATTTAATTTATTAATTCAAACAATTTTTACAGATGGGGAGACCTGCCTTATTATAAGAAAGCGTGCGGCCCCGAGGCCAGTGGAATAAACCTGCCAGGTAGAACAACTCTAGAAGGATGGATAGCGCGGTGGGCGCTCTACCTTAGCAAGTTGAAGCGGTTTTCTGACCTACCTCTGTACCTCCAGTACTTGTGCAAGATATTGTTCCATGTAGTTGATAGAACAAGTAAGTATTTCTTAAAATATTTTTTACGCGAATTAAATTAATTTTATACTAGCAGCACTCAGCGATTTCACTCGCGAATCTGTGGTAATATCAAAATTAAAAGTAGCCAATGAACTTGGTATTATCATACCAAGTTTCATCAAAATCGGTCCAATAGTTACGGAGTAATTTGTAAGAAACAAAAAACCTTTCCTCTTTATTATATTAGTGTAGAAAACCGGGTCCCGCGACCATGGTCGATGCAACCCGATTGAAACGTCGAAGCCCTTTAGCGTGAAAAGTCCACATTAGCAAATACAAATCTCTTCCCAACGCTTCTGACGTGCGAAATCGGAATTGAATGGAATTATATGACAAGCCGTAGCTATGTAAAAGAACATCTACTAAAACTTTCTCATTTATTCAAAATCAAAAAGAACAACGAAAACGTATTGAAATATTCAAAATATTAGTATAACTCCGAAATCACAAAGTTATAAAAGAAAAAAATAAGTACATTTTTATTCTTCTTTTCTCGCAGAGTACAAAGTACTAAAAGTCAACTAAATAACGGTTCATTTTATTCACAGCCAACACCAATCCCTTGCGTATAAAAACGAAAAAGAAAAACTTTTGTCTTAACGTTCTGATTTCTTAGTGTACCAAGTACAATTCAAACAAGTTCTATGCAACTAAGAACGTGTCATCGTCGTACGGTTGTTATTAGAAGAATAATAATTTTACATCACAAGATTGCTTTCTATTAGCGATATCGCTAATCGATAGATTTTAAGCTATTACACAGCTTTTATCGCGGGCTTTGAGCGCGGCGACCGAATCAAGAAATTCTGTAACGAAAATAAGACCTAACACCCCCATTCCGCCTACCATGTAGCTCGGCCGAGCGTTCGCTTAACGTGTATGTATATGGTACGACTGTACGAAGCTCGCACGATGCAATAGCTTTACCGCGGCAGTCCCCGACTGCCACACGTTTTTTTTTGTATGAAATTGACATAAATCAACGAAAACTCACGTGGTCTTGCATTAGAGAAAAACAAATGATAGATAAGTTTCATCTAATGTCAATTTCATACAATGCTTTTGCCAATTCCATACAATTAAATCTGTCGATTGGCGATATCGATAATAAAAAAAACAATTTTGTCTAAGGGGACTGATCTAGATGATGTATATAGAGCCAACACATAAATTCGACGAAAAGAAGGCATGGTGCGATCTATATTATTAGTAATGTTGTCTTTGTGCTAAAAACTCGGCTAAGTGCGATAGTAAGCAGGCATCCCGCTACGAAATCACTTTATCAATACTTCTTCTGCACGTATATTGGTGTGGTAGAGTTTTCAGATCGCCTGAAGGCCTCGAACTTGACCTAACGACTGCTACTAGAGGTAGCAACCGGGACCAACGGCTTAACGTGCCTTCCGAAGCACGGAGGGACTCACGAAAACACATTTTTGCCACACTACTGATTGGCCACCCATCGAAGTAATGACCGCGCCAGGCGTCGCTTAGCCCGCACGACCGTAAACGATCGGCGAGCGTCGCTTAGCTGTGAGTCTCCTCACAGCTAATCATTGCTATTTAAGGGGCTGTAGTGTCTGGATCTGTAGTCCCTAGGACATGTATTAGATGGGAAAAGCCTTGCTCAGAACCTATACCATAGTCTCAGCTTAGTCAACCGCGTCCAGAGGAAAGACCTCGTCAATCTAGAGCCAACTATGCCGCGGATTTCATCACGATGTTTTCCTTCACTCACCGTAAGAGCAATGGTAATTAGCACAAAAATATTTTTTGTAAAAAAACTGAGATTGTTACGGACATAAAAAAGATTAAGTATATGTAAAAGATTACCATAATAGCACCGTTAAATGGTAATTTAGTTGAAGTTTAAATTCTTGTTACTTAAGCGCTTCCATACAGTGTTATTGGTGGTTATATAAGAAAGCGGTTGAGAACTATTTCTATGCACCTTTACAATAAACTTTTAATTGAGTTTTGGAAGTACGAACATTTTTCGACGAATTTTGAGGTTATGTTTACCCGAAAATCAGCTGTTTACTTACACGGAGAGGCATCGGAGAGGTCACTAACCTGAAGATTATACATATTTTTTAAGTTTTATCGGTAAACTGAATGACCTTTAGTTCAAAAAAACTGCTGATTTTTAAAAAAAATAACCTCAAAAAATATTATCGAATTTCCCAAACAGTCATTTTTTAAACATATCCTCAACCAATTCTAAAAAATGCTCAGATTTTCAAAAGTCGTAGAATAAAAGTTGTTTGTTTAGGTGCACAGAAGTGGCCCTCAACAGCTTGCTATTATGATAAGTTATAACGAATAACCCTGTATAGTTTATGGTAGGTACAATGTGCATCATAAGTCCAGTATCAGTTTGCGACATTAATAATAGTACCTGGATGACCGAGCTTTGCTCGGTATTTTTTTTTTTTTACTTAGTCTAACCTCAAAGCAAACACTCATTGACTTCGCGTTACTTAACAACGCCATCTGCTGGAATAACTTTATTGCTCACAAAAAATAGTATTATTAGTTCGCCAATAGATGTCAGGAAGATTCATATTTTTCAGATTAAAAAAAAGTAAGTTTCGATAAAACACGAATAAAATGACATTTTCTAAAAATGATTCCTAGCTAGATCGATTTATCGCCCCCGAACCCCCCTATTACCAAATTTCATGAAAATCGTTGGAGCCGATCCCGAGATTCCATTGATATATATATACAAGAATTGCTCATTTAAAGATATAAGATAAGATAAACAAGTATTTGACTTACGACTTCCTTCTAACAGACGTTACACATAAACATAAATACTTGAATTAAAAGTACTCAGTGTGATTATTATTTTCTTAGCTATGTATTTAGTTGGCCGAGTGGTATAAGCCGCCACCCGCTACACCAACCATTGTGGGATCGATTTACAGGTTACATTGTTATAATGTTCAAATAGTGCTGCACAGGATTGTAAACGTTAAGGTGGCGGTGTACTTTTGAGCGTCGATTGTACCTAATATACGACCCATGTCGAGTTCATTCTTTCATGTAAACGAGTAAAGTTACAACCTCATGTTTTATGGTTATAAAACTTAACCGTCGCAATGGCCGCGTAATAGGATTTGTTGTCCAAAGATATGGCTAAGAGAGACATATGATCCACACTAAAATAAATCTCATTTTGTATACGTATACGTAGACTTAACTAACATTGCACCATTTGGGCGAATACCTGCCTGCTACGCAGAAGGTTGCGGTTCGATTCCCGACGTCGAACAAGCATTGAATGGATGTCATTTATTTGCTCGAAATATAGTACACAGAAAGAAGGAAAAACATTTATTTTGTGCAGGCACACGACAACTTTAAAATTAAACACACACAAAGAAATAGGTAACATTATACAACGAAGAAAGAAACATACACTAAACCTAAGAATATTTAAGAAGCCATGTGTTGCCCCAAATGGGTCGACCTCAGCTGTAAGCCACAGTCAAAGATGTCACATAAAAATATAGTTCATTATATTTCACCAGCACTTAGCTTAGCATGAGTATTAATGCAAATATTTAGTATTTGTGTACAGATATTTATTTCTGTAAATTAATATTTGTTCTGGTGTGGGTGTTTTGATATTATATCCTTTATCTGGTCACCATAATACAAGCCTAGATGCGGCGCTGTGTGCAATGCCCTGCAATATGTATTTCTAAATTAGCCTTAATATGTGCAACGCACTTTTAGTTCTGTAAAAAATGAAATATGAAAAGTTAAAAAATTTAAATTTAGATTTAAAAAGAACCCCTAATTTTCCGACGGCTGAACCGATTTCGATCAAATATTAACAACATCAAACAAGCTAAGAACACTCCCGACTAATTTAGCTATCAAACAAAAGAAACCAAATCAAAATCAGTTAATCCGTTCAGGAGCTACGATGTCACAGAGACGTCAAACTTATAACACCCTGTCGTGTTTGCGTTGGGGGTTAAAAACGAAAATACTGAAATTTTCAAAACAAAGTATCCCAAAAATCCGTTCCAATGTACGCCGAGTGGTACACGGCAAAACGCTTTGCTGCATCTCTATATTATAACTAACACAAAACACAACGCCATCTATTGGGTGTATTTGTAACCTAGATGTCAAACAATATTGAAGAATTTTATCGATGAATCAACGTACACCGCCATCTATGAGAACTTCATAAAACTAAACAGTAAATAAACACTTGCTTAAGAAACCATTAATTGATACATTTTATTCGTTTACATTCACGACATAAGCGAATAATTGAGATGATAATCCTATCCAGTAAGTTAGACCAAAATACGGGTAGGTACGTGTGAAATTTTATTGAAATCGGTTCAGTAGTTTTGGAGTTTATTGGCAACATACATCGTGACACAAGATTTTTATATATACAGAAGATATAGAACGAAGTTACTCTGAGTTCGAGCTGAGGTAGCATCGTACAATGCTATTGATTGGTCTTAAAATATGGCATGTTGCACGGTATATTGTGAACGATGCCTTTCAAATAGAACACGGTTATTTACAGTCGACCTATTCAATTCTGTAGAATTCGTAGCACGTCTACGGTTTTCAGTGTCGTAGCAATTTCAGATTTATTTTCGTGCATACCTATTTATTTGTTTAATATTTAATATATTCATCTATACATATAAAATGCTGAACGACTGACTGACTGACGGATCAACGCACAGCCTAAACCGTTGATCGTAGAGACCTGAAACTTGGAGGGTGTGTTCTTTGCATGACGTAGGCCCCGGATAAGACAGGATCTTTTGAAATTCTACCCCTAAGGGGATTGAAAAGGTGAGCAAGTTGTCACGTTGTTCCATACAAACTTTGCCCCCTTTTTCACCCCCTTAGGGGTAGAATTTCGGAAAATCCTTTCTTTCTTATCCGGTGCCTACGTCACACAAATAACACACCCTCCAAGTTTCAGGTCTCTACGATCAGCGGTTTAGGCTGTGCGTTGATCCGTCAGTCAGTCAGTCATTCAGGACAAAGAATTGTATATGTATAGATAGATAAATAAACACTTATTAGAAAGTTATTGTTATACAAGCTGCTACTGCTACTGCGCCCCGCGATTTCATCAGCGTAATAATTTTCTGGGCAACTTTAATAACTCCTTTGAGCACATTTAGCTATCTCTTATAGTTAAGGATATAGCCCTGAAGGCCCACGTAAAAAATTCACCCTGTATACTTTTCTTTTGTAAATATACAATGTGTTTCAGCGAAGGGGTTTTAATACGAAAGGGGGTTGTTCTAGACGTCTAGGCGAACAACTTTGGTTCTACAACCTTTGAAAATTCGAATTTATTTTTCTGAAGGAATTTTTACTTGAAAATCAGCTGTTTCATACAAAAACTTCGATCGAGAATCCAATAGTTGTAGAACAAAAGTTGTTTGCCTAGACGCCTAGAATAACCCCCTTTCGTATTAAAACCCCTTCGCTAAAACACATTTCAAACATATAATACACAGAAACAACCAGACCATAGACAAATATCTAAGCAAAAATACTGGTCTGAGACGAGAATCGAAACCGCAACCCTGTTTGGCAGTCCGGCATGGTGACCATTGTGCAAACTGGGTCGTCAATTAAACGAATTTTATGTAATTATTGCTATTACGGCTAATTAGCGTAATGAAACAACTAAAAGACATAGTTATTCGATCATTATTTTAATTAGATAATTAGCGGGGACGGTAACAAATATCTATTACTAGCAGCGCTCCGCGGTTTCACCCCCGTAACTCCTGATCCCGTGGGAATTTCGGGATAAAAAGTAGCCTATAGCCTTCCTCGATAAATGGACTATCCAACACATAAAGATTTTTTACCCAGAACCAGTAGTTCCTGAGATTAGCGCGTTCAAACAAACAAACAAACAAACTCTTCAGCTTTATAATATTAGTATAGATAATAATCATTTCCCGATTAATTATTTTTAAATACCCTACTTTTTATAAAGACTGACTAATCGAGGCTTAGAAAGTTTCGGGAAATCGGAATAGCTTGTTGTTTTTGAGGTTCCGTATTTTACTCGCTTTTATTTCAATAAACAAACATTCTTTAAAGTGTTATTAAGAAAGGGTACCTGGCGCTCTCTCCATACAAACGTAGTCGACTGTTTTCTCCCTGAATGACACTAGAGCAAATTTTTTGTTGCATAATAGTACATTACGATATAAGTGTGGTAAATGAGGTTAACGAAATCTTTATTTACTCAAAAAGAACAGAGTTCACTTATATTGAGCTTAAATCTATGTATCTATGTAAAATAAATTGATCTTTGCATAGAGGCGGTTTATGACGCGCGAGCGGCAGCGAGCGTGTTAAAGAAGCCAAGATGCAAATATCAATTCCACACGTATATCGTACGACGTTTTTTATCACAGTTGCGAATAAAAGAAAAGACTTGAAAAGAAAACAAAATAATAATTAACAAAATATTTGTGAAACGCACGCGTGCATAATATGTTGGATTATGAGCCTAAAAGCCGTTGAATAAGATCCACTTTATGAGCAACTGTGAAAAAAAACATATAACTGTCATGACCAGGCCCCTATGATTTGTTTTTTTTTGTTTTTAAATTTTATTTTCTATGATAATTAGAAAATGAAAAAACCAAGACATAGTCATGGCAGTTATAAGTTTTATGCAACAAAAATATTTGTGCTAGTGTCATTATCCAGGGAGGAAACAGTCGACTACGTTTGTATAGAGAGAGCGCCGGTACCCTTTCACCTTAAGAAGATGACTAGGCTTAACGAGAGTAGTCGAATTTTTAGAAAGCGTTCGTAACCAATAAGTATTTTTCTCAAAGTTTCAATAATCCGGCTCAAAGGACCAGATATTTAGAACGAGCCCGCTAGTGAGCTTCACAGCAATGGTTCACAATTTATGAAAGATAGCTTTTGCCAGCGACTTTGTCCGCGTAGAAGTCGGAAATGGACCGAGGAATCACGTTGTCCCATACAAACATTTTCCCCCTTTTTCACCCCTTAGGAGTAAAATTACGGAAAATCTTTTCTCATCGGATGCCTACGTCACACAAAGAATACACCCTCCAAGTTTTAGGCCTCTACGATCAGCTGTTTATACTATATTAAATATAAAGAAGACTGGAAAAAGTAGAAAATCTATTTAATTCCAGATTTATAATATCATCCCACTAATTTGACTTTAATCTATTAAGGTAATGGGTGTCGTGATTCGTGACGAGAAACTGATCTTTTGACTTAAGGTAAAGTAGGACCTGAAAACCCCTATCACAAAACCATGCGCGCGCCGCGCGATGCTTCTATCCCTTTTCCCCGCGCGCTGCTAAATGGCCATTTTAACTGTTTTATGTAATTAAGAGACTAACATCTATTTTAGTGAAAAACCATCTGTACTACCTTATGGGATTTTACGTAAGGTTTATGAAAATATAAATTTGTACTTGATTTTTCTTTACAATAGCCATAAAATTGAAAAATTTCAAAAAAGTGACGTTTTTTAAGATTTTCACGTGTTTCGAAGTGTATGACAATACAAAGCATTTCTTCACCTTTACGACAGTAGGAATATCACTCTATGGATTTTAGTGGTTGATACCTAAAAACTGTTTCTAAGATACCTCTATCACGCTTCTGGTCTTACCACCTCGTCTTAAGGATTTTATAAGAAATGGGTGTTATGGCGTGCAGATGTTACAAAATACGGGTCTTTTGGAGTAAGGAAATTTAAAGAATTTGTTATTTTCGAACGAATATTTTGGGAAACGGATAGCATGTTCCTAAAGGTTCTAATTATCGGGACTATTTGCAATTCCAGACATTTTGTACTTACTCATTTTACTTTTATGTTGTCCAGCGAATTTGGCGTTCTGCTAACTGAGTTTTCTTCTTTTTGTCATCTTACTTTCGCCTATCTAGGAATATACCTTGCTTTCATGCCATCTTACTGAAACTGTCTTTCAGCGAAAAGGTCATTATGATAGACCGTCGAGTTAGCTGAAGCCGTGAAAAAATCTACAATTTAAAAATAACTTGTAATTAATGATATTATTAATGAAGTTCAATGTATTCGATACTAAAAGCGTTCATAAATAAAAATCGACACAATATAGCCCCTTAAGAGCAGGTTAATCTCACAAAATGTATAGTTAAAGGAGAAAATCGTGCGTAATTCCATTAATATCATAAATAAATACTTACCCAAGAACCTTGGGGTTATTTCTGATACGTCGTAGTTAATATCGTAGTAGAGATATTACGAAGATAAAAGGGAAAAGGATTACGGTTAAGTGTCGGTATGTGGTTGGAATAAAGATAACTATTGTGTATGTTATAGATAACTATGGTATTATAATTTACTCGCGTACTTTTACGACTAATCCTCTTGATTCTTAAAGCGTAAATCATTACTTAGGGACTAAAATTGTTACGGCTTTGAAAAAGGGGAGTAGAATCTAGAGAGTTCGCAATTATTTCTGAACGCTGGCAGTTATATGAATTACTAGCAGTGCAGGTTTCTCCCGCGTAACTCCCGATCCCGTGGGAATATCAAAATATAAAATAACCTTAACTAATGGACTATCTAACACAAAAATATTTTTTCAATTCAAACCAGTAGTTCCTGAGATTAGCGCGTTCAATCAAACAAAGTGAGAGAGTTCGCAATTATTTCTGAACGCTGGCAGTTATATGAATTACTAGCAGCGCAGGTTTCTCCCGCGTAACTCCCGATCCCGTGGGAATATCAAAATATAAAATGACCTTAACTAATGGACTATCTAACACAAAAATATATTTTCAATTCAAACCAGTAGTTCCTGAGATTAGCGCGTTCAATCAAACAAACAAACTCTCCAGCTTTGTAATATTTATATAGATATGACGTTTCCTACACTATAGGCTTCGCTTCTTATAAATTGTCAGACCGAAGGTACTAAAGTTATTTAAAACTATATATTCTAGTTCATTTTCGTGAAAATGATGGTTGTAACAGCTTCACAATCGTGAAAATATGCAGTTCCAACTTGCACATTTCATCGGGGAGTGTTATTTTTTAACCGACGAAAAAGTATGGTTTTCAATTCGATATGTATTTTATGTATGATCACCGATTACTCGAAGATAGCTCAACCGATTGAGATAATTTTTTTGTTTAAGAAAATATCGTTTGTAATCATTTTTACTGCACGGAAAAAAAGGTTATCTTAAACGAAGATAATATCATCTTGGTCAAGACAATCCCTGTTTCCTATATAAGGAAAACAATATTGTCTTGGTTTTAGTAAAATATTGTTTCAAATTCATTGTCTTCATCAAAGACATTCGATTTTGACTGAAGAATTACGTAGACTTGTTTCAAGAATAATCTAATGTCTTGAGTGAAAAATATGTGGTGTTTTGACCATGTAAGAATTTTCTATACTTAGCTCAAGAATGTCCGTTGTCTTGGTAACAAAACAATATTTTTGAAGTAACACTATATTATCTTGGGTGGAGCATCATCTATTCTTGGTTGATGTTCTTGGTTTTGAAACAAGACGGAATTGTTTTGGCTGACAAGAATATACTTCTTGGTCAAGACGATATTTTATCGGGTGAAGCATCAGCTACTCTTGGATGGATACTATTTGGTTTTGAGGCAAGACAATGTATTCTTGTGTGAAACACCCAATATTCTTAAAAGAAGAATAACTTGTTTTGAGGAAAGACAACATTTTCTTAGGTGGATTATCTGGTATTCTTGGCAGAAGACCAATTTGTTTTGGGGAAAGACAAATTTTTCTTGGGTGTAGCATTAACCATTCTTAGCGGGAGATAATTTTGTCTTTAGAGAAGACTCGTGTGTTTTATAATGAGACAGTATTTTCTTAGGTGAAGTATCTGCTGTTCTTGGCAGAAGAGCAATTTGTTTTGAGGAAAGACAAACTTTCTTGGATGAAGCATTTACTATTCTTAGCGGGAGATACTTTTGTCTTTAGAGAAGACTCGTGTGTTTTATATTGAGACAGTATTTTCTTAGGTGAAGCATCTGCTGTTCTTGGTAGAAGAGCATTTTGTTTTGAAGAAAGACAAACTTTCTTGGGTGAAGCATTTACCATTCTTAGCGGGAGATAATTTTGTCTTTAGAGAAGACTCGTGTGTTTTATATTGAGACAGGATTTTCTTAGGTGAAGCATCTGCTGTTCTTGGCAGAAGAGCAATTTGTTTTGAGGAAAGACAAACTTTCTTGGGTGAAGCATTTACCATTCTTAGCGGGAGATACTTTTGTCTTTAGAGAAGACTCGTGTGTTTTATATTGAGACAGTATTTTCTTAGGTGAAGCATCTGCTGTTCTTGGTAGAAGAGCATTTTGTTTTGAAGAAAGACAAACTTTCTTGGGTGAAGCATTTACCATTCTTAGCGGGAGATAATTTTGTCTTTAGAGAAGACTCGTGTGTTTTATATTGAGACAGGATTTTCTTAGGTGAAGCATCTGCTGTTCTTGGCAGAAGAGCAATTTGTTTTGAGGAAAGACAAACTTTCTTGGGTGAAGCATTTACCATTCTTAGCGGGAGATAATTTTGTCTTTAGAGAAGACTCGTGTGTTTTATATTGAGACAGGATTTTCTTAGGTGAAGCATTTGCTGTTCTTGGCAGAAGAGAAATTTGTTTCGAGGCAAGACTAGTATGTTTTATACTAAGATAACACTGTCTTGCTAGGAGCATCTACTATTCTTAGTTGAAGAGAATTTGATCTTGAGGTAAAACTCTACTGTTTTCAATGAAGAGAATTTGGTCTCAATGCGAAAGTCGGTATGTTTTGTAAGTTTTTTTTTATTTTAGTAAAGGCTAATCTTTTTGCTCGAGATATTACATGGTAAGAGACGTGTCTACTGAGATAACAAACAAAATGGTAACTCAATATGACACGTCTCTTACCACTTAGTAGTCTGTTGAGCAAAAATATTTTTCTTTACTAAAAAAAATTGTTTCAGTACAACACATACCAGATTTCCATTGAGAAATTCTCTTTAACTAAAACAGAAGTTTTGTTATAAATTCTAATTCTCTAAAACAAAGAATAGTAAGACGCATCACCCATAAAAATATTTCAGTATAAAACATACGAGTTCTGCTTAAGAACAAACTCGCATCAGCTAAAAACAGTTTTACAAAGAAAATGGATTTAACAAAAAAATTAAATAATGCAAATTTGGCACACGATATAGCAGTCAGCAATAAATAGCATTCGTTGTACAGAAAAATACTGTCTTAGCATAATACACAAACCAAGAATTAACTTGCCTCAAAAAAACAACCCTTACACCAAAATGTGACGGAATGACGGTAAACAAAAATATTGATTTGATTACAACATTTATTCAAAATATTATTGGTGTACAGTACAGTTAAATTACATTTTTAAGAACGACGGCGCTTAATTATACAAGATACTTAACAGAAAGAGCATAATAGATTGTATACAGGGTGTAAGGGACAGCCTGGCTGGCCTGAGTAAATACTCAGGCCATCATCTGAGTAACGTACTGAAGGATTTTATTGCGGATTTTTTATCATTTCAAAAATCCTTCAAGGAACTGAAGGATTTTTTCGCGGAATCGCGGTTCGGGATGTTAGACTAAATTCATGGTTAAAGTTTTCGGAAGGCTGTCCCTTACACCCTTTATTTATACCAGAGAACGAAAGTAGTAGTTAAGTACCTACTTACTCATTTATTAACTTTTACACCACAACAACTTTCTTTGTATTGTAACTTTAATTTATACAGAATGTAACAAAATAAGTGTCTGACCCGTTAACTGGGCCTTCTACTCATACAAAGTTTGCAAATCAGCTGCCCAGTCTGTATGAAAACCAATTTTTTTTTAAATCAAGGAACAGAAGTTGTTCAGTACGAACATATGGTATTGCTATGTCGAACTGAACATTTTATGATTCCCATACAAAATGTAGTCCCGTAACCGCAGATTTTGTATGGGAGATTTATCATGTTACAGTTTAACCTGGCAAATGTGTTCATATAACAAACAACACTGAACAACTCTGATTCGGCTCAGACACTTAATAGTTATACTCTGTGCACAGGATGTAAACAATGATTTAACGAAGCCAAGAATCCTTGATTCAAGCCCGTGGACGGTCTCTCATTACCTTCGTGACAAAGCATATCAAGAGCCCGGCGAACGATGGCTTTCCCATGCAAACAATATATATAAATATATCAAAATATTTTTTATTTTGAGTACATTAACGCCAATATGATTATTTTCGGATAAAGACAATAGTTATTTAGGTTCCTATGAAAACATTTTTTGAAATATAATCTTTTCAAAAATATAAGTGATTTCATTTTCTCATTCAAATTATAGCTTAAAGGTATTTTTGAAAAGTAACCTATATGAAAAATAAATTCATAGGAATCTAGATAGTTTACTGTTTTTATCAGAAAACTATCAAATTAGCGTTGAAATGTATTCAAAATATAAATGATTTTGGTATTACTTTTGTATAGGCAAGCCATCGTTCGCCGAGCTCTTAAAACATATTATATTTTATTTTTATCTGTCTATATAAATCGCATATCTAGAGAAACAATTATTTTTGTATGAGCAAATACAGGTGGTATCCTGCTTTTGGATAAGTGGCATGGAATGTGTGATAACACTTAAATAGTATATCGAAAGCCTTATATGCAGACTTGTAGACGTACCTAACTTTATCTACGATTAGATAAAATGTATCTCCGTTGTTAGTTTCCTGGGAATTGCAATGTCTAATGTATGGTTACACTGTTTGCCACCTTATGGATGCGATCACAGCTACTTAATCATCTTTCTTTTGAATGTCGTCAGGTGTCTGAAAGTAAACGTGTTTTAATTAAAATCAATTTTTAGAATTTATTTTAATCTTTATATTATTTGAATAGAATATAGGGAATAAAGTACAATCAAAAACTTGCTATTATGGGGGTGTAGAGTGCGTAAGCTGGTACATTTACAATTCCTCCAGAAAAAAATTCAGGATGCTTGGAGAGATATCATCCTAAAAGTCGGGGGGAAAGGGGATTAAAGTTCTAATTATAGGGGTTTTCATTAACCTCTACCTCTAAAGTAATTTGACGTAGACGGAATTGGTATTTTAACGAATTACAAGTGTATAAAATTTTCTACAACTTTTGCCTTTACTTAACGTTTGATTTTCAACTGTTCCTAGTAGATTAGGGGGGGCTTTTAGTATGATATTTCTCCAAGCATCCTAAACACGTTTCTGGGGAAATTGTAAAGTTACTAGCTCACGCGCTTTATAAGTAGGACTGGAGTAATTGCATTATTTGATTAAAAACAAATTGACATTACCTTCACATTTAAAATATGGTTTCAGTACATTCAGCTATAGTATTTTTTTCTCGTCTGTTCACACGTCTCTTTGGAGGCACCAAGTGACACAAAAGCTGTACCTCAGCTGGGAGTTTCTGATCTGAAATAACGATAAGAACATTGAATCATACTAAACAACTTTTATTCTACGACTTTACTGTAAACTAAATGCAAGTCATCCCTCAAGATAATATTGTCTCCCGTTGAGACATGAATGCTGCTGATGCCTGCTGAACGGTGCCTTATGTAAGAGTACAATAAGTCCGAGATGCATGTCTTCCCTCAAGACAATATTATCTCCTGTTAAGACATGAATGCTGCTGCTGCCTGTTGAACAGTGCCTTATAAAAAACATAATTTTTACAGGTGGCATTTTGACTAGCGCTAAGACTTATAGCTACACTAACATACATACATGTTAGCTTAAACTAAAACATTGGGATTGCTGCCAAAAAAGTTATGAGGAAACATGCATGGGGCTGGTTGGATCTTAAACAATATACTTATACTCGTACTTACTTGTTTATGAGACGTGTGACGATACGTCTAATTATTATATCCGTCAATGTATTCCGATGCTTCGAAGTCAAACTGTTATGAGTTTCATAGTATGCGAGAATGCTGTTTCCCGTTGGTGATGTTGACAGAAGAGTCCGTAGGTCAAATTCTGGAAAAGCTGGTCTGTGTGTGAGCATCTGCAGCACAAAGTCGTCATCTAGCTCGGGCTCAACTTCAGCCACAGAGTTGTTTTGAGCACAACTTGGCATGGAACTGGCAGTTGATATGGTACTCTGAAAAAAATATATAGCTTATGATAAACTGAAACAAAGATTTAACTGGTTGATGAGTGACTGTTGCAGAGGTGATTATATAATTATGAGTTACACCACACATAGTTCTGTAATATTTACATGTTCCAAATACCAAAATCTAGTGTGACAGACAGATGGCATTCCAATAAGACAGAAAGTTTTGTAAGTACATACATACCTGTACCGTTAGGAGTTCATTAATTTTCTTTTTTATGTAGAGCCTTGTTGAGATTTTAGGGCATAGTTCTTTCAGTAAATCATCCGACAAGTCCTTAAAATGGGTTGTCTCAATGCCATTCTCTGAAATCGAGCATAGTTCATGAGTCTGTTATGGGTAAAGCTTTGGTCTCGAAGCCAGCGGGTGTGGAGCGGGAGCGCCTTGATCAAAGGAGCCGCCACCGGCTACCGGCAGCTCGGCTCCTTTGAACGCGCCGCTGCCTGCCCGCTGCCCGCCGTCTTCGAGACCGAGGCCTAAGAACTCCATGAGTAAGACCGTGGTACTAGTAGCAGGTACCATTAGCTACGTGTGACCACGCCTTTGGAGTCTCAAGAATTAGAAAGACTTCGTGCTAGGACCTACACACTAACTGCAGCCTGCTAACGCCTATAATTAGGTTAAATAATGATAAACACTTACCTGTGAATTTTTCAATGATTTCGTCCGGAACTTGCCAGTTTTCTAGCAATTCCTTAATTGGAACTGATGTCGTCATCGCAGATAACACGAATAAAACAGTCTTCACAGTAAAAACACTCAATGCGTATAGTAGCGTCTATCATAAGCGACGCCGTTCAAAGAAAATATAAAATGCTACGTAAGACGCGGTTTTTGGCGGTTGTTTGAAAATAACAGTTAGTGTTGTCAGATGTTACCAAAATTAGTTCCTAAAAATATTTACTTATTTTTAGTATCGATATTTATCCATAATTATTTACTACAATATTTTACATAATGATTACATTAAAGAGTAAAATAGAACTCGCTAGATCCATAATATCTTTTTATACTTTTTTCTATGGGGAAACAAAAAAAAAACATACAAACGTCTGTAATGAAAATACTGGGTAAATGTTGTAGTTATGTTTGTAATATTATAAAAAAAGAAAAGTATCTAAGTACTTACTTAATTCTAAAACTATAACCAAAAAGTACGTAAAGAAGAATTTTGAATTTATAGTAAGTACTATAAATTCAAAATTCTTCTTTACGTATAATAAAATCGATAATTATAAGTGATAAAGTCATAAGAATACTATGAAAAGATTTTTTTGCTATTTTTTTCTTCTAGATATATTTTTTTGTTATAGATATATTTCTGTCTGTTTGAATGCGATTAACTCAAAAACTACTGGACCAATTTACATTAAACTTGGTATGTAAAATGTGAATGCTCCAATTTAATAACATACCCATAAACGTAAAATAACATACCCATAAACGTACCCATAAACGTAATATAATAATATACCCATTAACGTAAAAATATTAAGTTAATATTCACTAATAAATGGTATCCATTTTTTAAGTTTTTTTTCTTTGAACTGGTAACATTATTTTGTATCTGGGAATCAGGAACCGTGATTGATCGTTAGCTCAAAATCAAAACATATATTCTTTGTTTAAGAATATAGAATAAATAAATTCTTGAATTCAAGAATTTATTCTTAATTAACAAGAATCATATTCTTGAGCTTCACCTTGGTGCAGTCACACGCACGCCACGCAGCTTGGCATTGCAGGAGCGCGTTCGGAACCAGTGTTGCCAATTGGGATTTTGAAAAATGCGTAGACCCCATTAGAAAAGTTCGTAGATCTACGTAATTTTTTCTGAGTGAAATGAAGAAGAATAAAATAAATTAGTTACCTTAGATTAGGTAAATCGAAATTTGATAGATAACAAAAGGACAAAACAACAGTAACTCCGTCGAATCGAAATATGTTTAGGTTAAGTTTTAAGCTATTGCATAGCTTTAATTTCTACAAGGCGAACTGGTGAGACGAGACGTTTCGTTTAACGCAGTCACAGCTCTATGGAATGAGAACTTTGTTTCATTTGTGTAAATAATGACGAAAGTAGTATCGTGTTGGCGAAGCGAGTGTGCTTTAGTATAAAAATAAACATTTATTAATTTTTTTCGCGAATGAATAGGGAAATTATGCACACTCAGAGCTATGCGTTTTGTTATTTTACAAATTAATAGAAAAAACGTAGATTCTAGGACTGAATTTCGTAGGTTTGCCGGAGAGGCATAAAGTCTGTTGATCTCCGTAAAAAGACGTAGAGTTGGCAGCACTGTTCAGAACTTACACTCTGACAGCAACCGTTCGCTCTGACAGTAGGATAGCAGATAGTTAATCTCAAAAGTGTAAAAGAGAAGATACTAAACAATCGATCAAACAAAAATAATCTTAAATTAACAGTAATGTTCTTAATAAAAGAAAAAAATAGTGTTAGTTCAAGACAATTAGTATTCTTGATTTAAGACACAAAATAGTATCACCGAAAATAACCAGTATTATCAAAATTCTAATTGTCTTGTTGTTTAGTTTCTAATTGTCTTTTTAAGAAAAAAATAAAATGTCAGACAATTTGTATTCTTGATACATATACCTAGTTTTAAAAGAAGATGCAGAAATTCTTGGAAAGAGAAAAAATAAATTCTTTAAAAATGATTAATAAAAAGTCTTGAGCCAAGAAAATAAGAGTGTTGGTTTGAAATATTTAAAACTTTCCAGCCAAGAAAACATGTATTCTTACAATAAAATGATTAATATTCTTCACAGAATATTATTTGTCTTGTTGAGAAAAAAATAAAATGTTGGATAAAGGCACTTTGTATTCTTGATTTAAGACACGTATAGTTTCCATGGAAGGTGAAAAAATTCTTGGAAAGAGAAAAACATAATATTCTCTTAAAAAGAATAACAAAAAGTCTCGAGCCAAGAAAAAAAAAGTCTTGATTTGAAATAAAAAAATAATCCTGTTAAGACAACTAGTTTTCTTGCTGTAAAATAACCAATATTCTTCGTGTAAAAATATACATTTTTGATTTTTAAAACAATATGGAGTTGATTTGAGAGGATTTTATTTTCTTGGTTTGAAACAATTAAGAATCAGAGCAAGAATAAAATATTCTTAAACAAAGAAAATTTGATTTTTCACTCTAAAACAAGTAATTTGTTTTAAATGAAGACAATAAAGAGTCTTGACCAAAAGTATTTTTGCACTCTTCAGAAAAGAATATGAAACTCAAGAATATATTCTTCAATTAAAATTATCATTTTCTTGTATTCAGAAAACAAGACTAATATTATTTCGACTGAAGAATAAATCAGATGTTTTGAACCAAGAATTATATTGCCTTGACTAAAAACATTATTATCTTAACTCAATTCCCGGAATAGTTTTCAGTCGAGAATAGGTAATATTCTTAAATTGAGAACTCAATATTCTTGAGTTGAAAATATTTGATTCCACTCAAGAATAAAAAATGAAACAATATTATTCTTGAATTAAGTAAATAGTGTTTCTTGGGTGAACAATATATACTTAAGTTAAGATAATATTCTCTTGGATCTAAACAATATGGCTAAGACAACTCATATTCTTGCCTGAAGTATTCTTTTTTTTCCGTGTGCTTACGAGCGGTGCGAATGAACGACGACTGACATTACCTTTCTGTACCTGTATGCAGTTCCAACTTGCAAACACATTTCATCGGGGAGTGTTATTTTTTACCCGACGAAAAATATGGTTTTCAATTCGATATGTATTTTATGTATGATCACCGATTACTCGAAGATAGCTCAACCGATTGAGATGATTATTTTTGTTTAAGATAATGTCGTTTATAATAATTTTAACTGCTTACGAGCGGCGCGGGTGCAATTAACGACGACTGACATTGCCTTTCTGTACCTGTATTTGTTGAAATTACTCTCAGTCAAATAAAAGGTCAAATTCAAAGGAAAAACCACGGTATCAGGAAAAAGTACAATTTTTATATGTGACGCCAGAATTAGCCACCTGGCCCTTTTTATTTGATGCGGAATATGTTTATTGCAGGGATCTTTCATCTTGAAAAATTGCTTTCTCGAGTTTCCATTTAGCGAACAAAATAAGACGAGCCTGTCGATTTCGTGATAAGTACCTATAGGTACTTACATACCTACTTCCTACTTAGATAGAATTGATGTAACGTAAAATCTACGAAAGCAAGATAAATTTACTAGTTATAGAGATAGCAAAGCCTCCGAAATGGAACTTCCCATACAGTTTTATTAATGACTAGCAGCGCTCCACGGTTTCACCCGCGTAACTCCCGATCCCGTGGGAATATCGGGATATAAAGTAGCCTATAACCTTCCTCGATAAATGAACAATCCAACACAAAAATAATTTTTCAATTCGAATAAATAATATCAACTAATAAATGAATTAGTTAAACCAAAATTAAAATACATGGGATTAAAGAGCCTGCCTTTAGTCGGCCATTTTTGCGAATTCGCCAGTGCAAAGTATAGGGCGAGAAAAAAATTGCCAGCAGAGAAGTCGCGAGTCCAAATACCGCCGCGGTGCTAATTTTTGAAATGCATTTTTTCCTTAAAATACTTTCTAGTTACATCAATGTAGCAACTCGCTTATAGTCTTGTAAGATTGTACCGATAATTACTGACACTTGGGATCAAAGTTTCGTTAAAGCAAAGGTACAGATGGAGTCTCTATTCCATTGGAAGTTTAAAGTTCCTTGACGGAGGCTGACATGATACAACTGGGTTAATAAACCGGTTCAAACATGTTAGGAAAACTTTCAAGTGAACTAAAGCTTCCAGAAGTTTTCGGAGAGAAAATAATGTTTCTCTTTCTTTATATTAACTTCAGTTGTAGGAAAATCATTTTGTTAAGTGGGCAGATAGTAGTTTATTTTTATTGTTTCATAGTTATTTACACTACTAAAGTTATTAGGTGTGCAACCATTCCAGCCTTGTGAACATGGCGCATATAACGCTTGCTACAATGTCGAAACATCGAGTTCAACAAAAAATTTAATAAACATACTTAGTAAATATTCCATTTCAAACTTTACTTATTTAATTTATTTAAAGTATTTTTTACAAAAATTTAAGAGCTTGTTTGTTAGTTTTACCTCAAATTAGTTATCAAATAGCAGCCTGGGAACAACCCACTTGAATGGGCTTAAATTTCGCTGCCGTTTTAAACCTTAAAATAATTGAGAACAATTTACCATACGTTTTAAGTTAAACAGCGTCATTGCTGTGCTGTTTGCGAAATTAATTACCACATTCACGGGCTAAAAGGAGTCATTAGACACATTTTCCAGGCCATTATGAAACACATGATTTCCCAAAATACATACGTACCCAAATTTAGGTTTAAATAATTTAAGTATTAAAAGTCCTAAAGCAACAACCGCATTGTAATTTTAACATTTAAAACTTGTTCCGTTCATAAATCTTTGTCCGCACGTTGCCGGAAAGCCTGTAAAATTATGAATTTTGGTCATATTCCAACTGCTTTAAGATTTGGCACTTGGCTGCATGTCTGTGGCCAAAAGCGGCGAACAATCACAGGGACGCTGGAACTTCCTGTTTGGAGCCGGCTTGTTCCATTGTTCCTTTTATTTCGTCTTTTCAGTAAATCTTACTTGAATTAATCGCGTTTGGTTAATTGCCAAAATTTTTCTTCTTAAGTAATTAAGTATAGCAGTAGGTTAAAGCTGGTCCGTTGAGCGCAGGGGATCTTTTGCTTAAGCTTGAACCGTTTAATATGATGTAGATGTAAAAAAATACCTACAACACCATTTGATTGGGCCTACAAAAATATCAGATTACGATAGAAAGTTCAGAGAGATTACGTGAAGCCATTCCAATTTACTTGCATACTTAAAAACAAAATACAGACCACATAAAACGCAGCTGGCGCGAATAACGAAAAAATGGAAAAAAATCCACCCTTAAAAAGCACTGTTTTCTCCCTGGATAATGACACTTAATTTTTGCAGCATAAAACTTATAACTGCCATGAACATGCCCCTATATTTTGGTACTTTTTGTTTTTTAAATCTTAATTTCTATGATAATTAGATTTTTTCTTCCCGTGAAAAAAAGATTTCTTGAAGTGAAAAATGATTCTCATCAAGAAAATAATCTTGAGCTTGGTCATCCTACTTCCTACTATAATATTAACAATGTCAAAGTTTGTGTGTGTGTGAATGTATGTATGTTACTTCTTCACGTAAAAACTACTGGACCGATTGCGATGAAACTCGGTATCTAGATAGCTGGAGACTTGTATCAACACATAGGCTATCTCGATATTACCACGGGATCGGAACTTACGCGGTTGAACCCGCGGGGCACAGCTAATAGTAAATAACCTTGAAATGATAAGCAGTATTCTTAATTTATAGGCAATGAAGAATGCTGCTTTTTTTTAATTTAAGAACATTTTCGAATCAAAAATTATTCAACAAAATAACAAGTAATTATTCTCTAGCGTCTTTAAGAGAGGATTATTTCTCACTTAAACAAACCCCTTTTTTTCAGTAAATGTACTTCACTGTGGTTACACTATTGAACTGCTACTACTACTTAAATAAGTTATGGTATCAAATACTTAAATGTTATACGTTAATACTGAATTATTGTTGACAGGCACAGGTGCAATAACGAAGCCGGCGTTAGCTGCCTTCTACAGATCAGTCATTGGCCTCACTGCAGCGAGGGTGGACGAAATTATAGATACCGCCTATGACAGGATGACAAGTGTTGGTATTTTTTATAATAGTAGGTTTTGTCCGCAACTTCTTCCGCGTAGAAGTAGAAAATGGTTCTAATATGCAAAATTTGTAGTAGATTGGACCAAGGAATGACGTTGTCCCGTAAAAACTTTGCCCCCCCTTTTTCACCCGCTAAGGGGTAGAATTTCAGAAAATCCTTTCTTATCGGATGCCTATGTCGTACAAAGAACACACCCTCCAAGTTTTAGGTCTCTACGATCAGCAGTTTAAGCTGTCCGTTGATCAGTCAGTCATTCAGGACAAAGCCAAGAACAAGAAATAGATAAGACCAAGAAATCACGTTGTCTCGATATGAAACAAAATAGGTCTGAAAATCCTTCCCTGGTAGAGATTAATTAAAGCAATAAGCCTTATCCTCTAAAATAACCTCAGCACGTACCTTCAAAACTCGGTGTTCAAAACCTATCCAAAGTTAGGTACCTACCCCTACCTTACCCTCGTAAAATGTACAACAACTTGAACAAACAAATAATGATATTGCCGTGTGAAAATAATATAAACGAGAATCTACGGGTCTACTTAGAAAGTCGCCTTGGGCCCGTTATTTACAAGTTGGAAAAATCTTCTTTTTTTACCATAGCCTAATAAATATTAGTGGTAGAAGTGTT
This sequence comes from Idaea straminata, assembly GCA_951213275.1. NCBI lineage: Eukaryota > Metazoa > Arthropoda > Insecta > Lepidoptera > Geometridae > Idaea > Idaea straminata. The sequence goes on from OX577862.1 coordinate 6,632,929, forward strand.
GGAAGATAAAATTGATATTTTGTTATGATTCAACTTCATACTTAGACCAAGACCAAACTTGGTCATCTTTTAAACTTACTAACCAATAGTTTGTATTACATTCTTTAAAGGCAATTATAAGGTTTTGAGCGTTCAAAAGGTTAAGTGGTGTTCTATTTAGACTACAATAGATTAGAATAACTTACACTTATTTGTCGTTTTAGCTACTTCGTTCTAGGTATTTCCCATTTTAAGTCACAAAAGCTGACTTCCCAGCTTTTGACATAATGCCTTCCAAGCTTTTCTAGTCACAAAAGCCAGTTGTTTGTTTGAAAAGAAATAAATTAACCAAGTCGGAATATCTAACGACTTGTGATTATGTAAATTTTAGTTTTATGTTCCTTTATTTACTTCACCACTAATGTTGTTGGATTATTCGAGACTCACAAACTTGGAGACGCAATCACCACAGACTGTATTTCTTTTTTTTTTTAGGAAAATAGACTTGTATTTGACCTCATCTCACTTGATGATAGCGCGACGATGAGGTAAAAGATGTAGCATTATTGTAGCATGCTCGCCTAAAAAGAAAACGGCATATGGCATACCTGGACAACAGGATGGAACGTGACGAATTACTTGGCACCATGAGTTTATCCCCTTGGTGTTCCAATGCCGCTTGTTTTGTATCTTCAGTTAAATAATAAATAAATAAATAAATATTGCAGGACATTTCACACATCGCCATCTAGCCCCAAGCTAAGTAACTAGACTTGTGTTATGGGTGCTAGACAACGGATATACTACTTATATACTTTTCTTTTGTAAATATATACTTATAATACATAGAAACAACCAGACCACAGACAAATATCTAGCATAAATACTTGCCTGAGGCGGGAATCGAACCCGCAACCCTGTGTTTGGCAGTCCGGCATGGTGACCATTGTGCCAACTGGGTCGTCAATAATATCCAATACTTTTGTCCACAGAACGGCTACCTTATCCTAGACTACGGGACTTTCGTTCACTGTTTCACCAACTGGCTGATGGGGAAGAATCCGAACGGACCCGGCCAGTGGGTCCTCGTACCTCCCAAGGATTCACTCCCCCAGCCGCCTTTCCCCGTCGACTACAGCGCATTGAACACTGAACCAGCTAAATTAGAACCCTATGCCCCGGACAAAAAGACTAATAGACATTCTGTTATTGTTTAGAATTAAATGATGTTAGGATTTATTATATGCAAGGCAAGGTATCTATGTAATTTGTCAGTAGGGATATCACATGCACTTAATTAGTTGTGAAAAGATGTTGTTTTTCTATACTATGAGGAAATTGGATGAATATTGTGAGTACGTACAGGTATGCCGGAGATGCAATGCACATCGACATCGCACAAGATACAAAGCGGAGCGAGCGAGACGGCTGCGGTGACCTCGATTTGACCAATCACGAGTCAGACCACATCGAAGCACTTGCATCGACGTATCGCAGTGAGGTATCTTTCGACATGTGCGTATGCCTCTATTTATGCACCCACATTTATTTTTAAGGAGGTGACATCAATGTGCGATGTGCTATGTGTGATGCATCTTTGGCATTAGACGTACCCTAAGTGGTACAATGACCAGACCTTTCTAACATGGTCATTCACGAATTGACAAATCTAAATACGCGATACGCCAAAAATATATGTATAGGCATTTCGCGTTTTTGGTCTTATGCGTTGAAACCTTTAAAAACTATCATAAGTAGGTAGGTGACGCGTGACGTAAGAGCTACATAGTCAATATATTATGACGTAAATCTATATCTATAAGTTTAATATTTATATTATAATAAAAATGTTAGGTCCCTAAAATCAAACGCTTTATGTAAATTATAAGTTTTTCGTGCAATTCGACCAATTCTTATCAATTCTACCTTATATGCTTAGTTAAGTAATGTAAATAAATATCTATATTAATAAAGCACTACACGGTAAGTAAAACTGCCTTACCTATCCTGTAAGTTATGAAAAAAATTAATCTAGGATGAAAACACATTTCACTATAGCCTTATTTTTAGTGTAGAAAACTCTAAAATTACTTCGTTTAGGAACATACACTTAATTCACTGAATAAATTCTTGGATTAAACTAGATGTATTTTATTTTGGGTCATCTTTTCTGAATGGAGCTCTTTTAGCGATAAAATGTCCGTCGCTCGTCGTACCTTTCTCTAGGTAACTCTAAGCAGGTATTTTTTTCTATGAACTTCTTATTGGTAGATATAATAAAACGTTATTATTTACATATGTACCATTATTCGTATGTACCTTTGTTCGTATTTTCCTAGATAGGTTCTTCTGTAAAGCATTAAATACTTGAATAAGCTATGGTTATTTTCACTATTAATGTGAAAATGTTTTATAAATCGATGAACACAGGCACTCACAAAAAGTGTGACGTTATCGCTCACGTTCCCGTCGTGCGTCATGTTATCAATAACATGATAATATGTTGCTATGGTTACCATCAATGTTTTCCTAAGATGTTATCACGTAAAATTATCGTCCGTAAACCGACTTTAAAGACAACCATTTTTTTGTGTTCGTTTGTATTGTATTAGTAATTAGTGTATGTAAGATTTTATTTATTTGTTTTTTTTTCTTTGTACCAATTTGATTTTATATTAATTAGTAAACACCATTTTAAGGCGGGATAATTACCATGTTTTTTGTTTTTATCTTTAATAAAATCTTCGATAAAAACGGGTAGATCTTTCGTCTAACTCTAGATCAACCTGCAAACTCCAGTCTTGTGAAAATGGTGTTTGAAACAACATCGAAATATCGAGCTCCACAAAATAAAAACAAAAAAACATTTTCTCCTTTTTTTATATTTCACTAGCTGCGCCCCGCGGTTTCATCTGCGTAATCATTTTCTGCGCAATTTTCTTAATATTTTCTTTCATAAAAACCTTCTCTTGACAATATCAAAGACAACAAAAAAAGAATTGGCCAAATTGGTCCAGGCGTTGTTGAGTTATGCGCTTACCAACACATTTTGCGATTCATTTTTATATTATAAGATTTATTATAATAGATCAGCGTTTGACCACTACTTCACACGATAGTACGTGGCCATGCGGTCTAAAATGTAGTACGCTTTCCTAAAAGATATGCTCGTGACTCAAAGACTCCCAAATAAACAAAGGTCTTAAGAGGAAAGGGTACCGGGAGCTCTCTCCATACAAACGTAGTCGACATAGAGGCATAGTCATAGCAGTTAAAAGGTTTTATGGCACAAAAATATTTGTGCTAGTGTCATTATCCAGGGAGGAAACAGTCGACTACGTTTGTATGGAGAGTGCCAGTACCCTTTCACCTTAATAACTTTAATAATCCAAATACTTGCAACCCCTTATCGTAATTAAGAACAAAGTGCCAGTAATCTGTTATTGATAGCCACTCCGTCAAGGTAGGCAATTAATTGTAATTCGTAGAACAAGCACGTCCAAGTTCAACGAACATCTTTAAACGTCATCCCATGATTGATGACGGGCTAAAGATCGCACAGTGACTGATTCGAGGGTCACATTCGTATAGAAGTAATTTATCATGCCTTGGTTCATATGACAAATCTTTTGATCATATTGGGTGACGTTAGCTGATGCTTTTCAGAGTCTTATAGTCTTACTAGCTGCGCCACCGCGGTTTCACCCGCGTACGTCCCGATCCCGTGTGAATATCGGGATAAAAAGTACCCTATATGTTAATCCAGGCCTCCAGCTATCTATATACTGAATTTCATTGCAATCGGTTCAGTAGTTTTTGCGTGAAGGATTAACAAACATACACAAACACAACCTTTCACAATTATAATATTAGTAGGAAGTAGAATAATAGGATTAGCTGTTGCCCGCGACTTCGTACGCGTAGTAGTTTTGTTTTATGTACCTTCCTCTTGAATCACTTTATTATACTACTAGCCGTTGCCCGCGACTTCGTTTGCGATGTGGTTTTGGGTTATATAGAATACCTAGCATTTTTCGGCATAGATACAATTTATCATTCGGTGTAAGTTATAAAACAAAATAGGTAGTTACATTGTTTTTAAACAATATTTTTAATTGATTTGGCGAAGGCACTTTACTTACTCATACTCCGAAAGTAGGTCTAAAGATGCCTGAAGAGCGTGTAGAAAGAAAAACTTTCAGCCCTAGGGAAAATCGCTTTCACTGACAGCTGTCATGTCAAATTATGGCTTCGCACGGCTCATCCATACTGCCAGAGTACTGACAGAGAGTACATAATAGGTTTTTTCTTAGTAATCGAATTCAGGTAGATATATTTAGTTCAAGATATCTTATTTAATAAAATAAATGTAAAGGTGAAAATGGTCAAAGCGACGTATGACCATGCTGCGCCTCTGCCGGCGCCCTGTCAAGATGTTGCAGATGTGGCTTTATGCGACCGTGCGGTCAGTGTTGTTCCTTGAGTAAAAAAATACTGGCAAGAAATGCTTGCATTTTGAATGATTTTAATTAGTATTATCTTTTGTTATTTTATTATGTTTTTGTGTTAAGTTTAATCTGGTTTTTCATTTATGATTGTGTATTTTGTGTAAATAACATTTTCTAGACAAACCGTGTTACAAAAACTGTAATTTAAATCTACGGACTTCGCGTCATTACTCAGTGTTGGATAAACTAATTAATAAAAATCACTTCGGTAAGTACCGACGTATTTGAGTATTGAAAACATATTGAAAACAAACAGCAAAACAAAAAAATCTACATAATCTATAACCTCTTTGGTCCCAACCTTGTAAGAGGATCAGGTAGTATGGAGTCTCTCATTCACTCTCGTTATTAGGAAGAATTATATGTTTATTCGTAATGAAAAGCACAGTGTTTCCTCGGGTTTGTTTTGTTTACCCAAGGTACTATTTTTGTTAATTTTTCACAAATAAAACATAATACACAACAATATGATAAGCTAAAACTAAGTCCAATTTCTATTCGCACAAATTTTTCAAAATACTTTGTCTTCCTAGTTATCTTTAGATTTTTGTAAATTAAAGAAAAAATAATTATCAACTACCTTTGTGTCTCGATTCATATTCTTCAATTAATCATATAAGAGGTTATTATAGTATTTATTACACCAACATCATGCAAATAATAATCTATTTTGGTGCAAATAATAATATACATTGTTTTTATTATCAAATAATAATATTAATGATTAAAAAGAAATGCCATTGGACAGAACAAATACTAATACTTAAAATAACGCGATGCACATTGAGATCCTTACATATTGATAGCAGGCATTACGTTGAACAAAAATGCTTTCACACCAAACATCTAAAGCATCTCGGAAACGGGGTATTTGAAGGAACGTGATGTCCTATGATTTCACAAAAGTGCACGGTGCTCTTTGAGACTCATACCTATCGATAGAGGGCATCGAAAAAAAAACAAATAATAAAAACACCAACCCTCTAAAGCGTTTTCGATACAGGGTTTTTGAAGAAACGTGATGTTCCTTGATTTTCTAAGAGTGCGCAGTGACTTTATGCCAAAAATAATTGTGTAAAATTATGTTATGCCTAGTTTAGGTTTTTATGTCAAAACCGATTATTCCAAAACCTTTATGCCAAACTACAAAAGGACATTCAACTTCTAAAGCGAGACGTTTCGGAAATGGAATATTTAAAGAAAAATGATAACCTATAATTTTTCATAAGTTTGCGGTTCACTTTGAGTCCCATACCTATCGAAAATGACGAATAATGCCATCAAACAAAACCTATAAAGTGTTGGGCATAATTTATTCATCGGGTCTAAAATCACAGCGCAAAAAACATAACATAACATATAACCACGCTACCATACTGAATGTCCGGACCCCTTTTCCAATTTTCTAAATTCTTGACCAAAATACCCAGTTTTTTTATTAGGTAGCTGGCAGGCCTACGTAATTTTGGGAAAAAAATGATTTTTACAAATAACTATGTACCTGTATATTTTTTAACCGACATCAAAAAAGGAGGAGGTTCTCAATTCGTCACGTATATATTTATTTTTTTATGTATGCTCGCTGATTACTCGTAAACTCTTGGAGCGATTTGGAAAATTCTTTTTTTGTTTTTACTATTTAAGGTTTCCGCTACTTGAACTCATAATTCAAACTATAGCAGGAGAAAAGCGCGATAGAAGTACACTTCTATCGCGAACCGATGGTACACCATCGGAGGTCTTCGGTAAAGGAGATCGGTAATATTATGTAGTAGTACCTCTTTGTACTAACCTCATTTTCAGTTTCACGTAGGTAGTATTAAATGCAAACTATTTGGTTTTATGACAGCTGTCATCTTGAGCGGAGGCATGTACTGCAGCCCTACCATGACTTTTTGAAGAACTCGAAAAAAAGAAACACTTTTTCGATCACTCTCTTGTCCGTTTGTCTGTCAGTGTGTCACTACCGATATTCTCAGAGACGGGTGGACCTAGTAAGTTGATTTTTAGGAAGTTTCATAGTAAATACTCAATATAGTATGTTTAATCGAATACGTAAAAAACCCGTGGTAAGGGTACTGTTCCCTTCTGACGTTCGATTACGTTTTACCACGGAAAAATGTTTCGATTTCACATTTTTTAAATGTTTTTTTATCAAATATCTTAATTATTGTATTAAAGTTAAATTAAAAAATAGCCTAAATGTTATTCTGATATTTTCTGAACATATTCGTGTGGACCTTGTTAAAATCTGTTCTGTAGTTTATGAGATTACCTGGTTCAAACAAACAAACAGACAGACAAACAGACAAACAGACAAACAGACAAAAATTCTAAAAACTACCCTATCGTGTTCAGCTAACGATTTTAAGGCGACCTGTGTATTTTTTTTCTGGATATCTTACAATTACAGATTTTTTGATGTCTACAGATTTATTATATGTATAGATATAGATGTAGTAGAATAAGTTACCTAGGTCTAGTGTCTCCTATCTAGTGTATACCTCGACTTTCGTTCCGAAAGTCCACCGTAAGAGCAACATTGCTCTTAAACTGTCGACTATGCAAAGTAGTATGTATAGGTGCTGGGCAAGCCTACTCCATCCTCATGCAAAGAGGACCTCACTAAAGAGGCCTTGTTATGTAAAACAGCCCGTATACAAGTATCCTTGTATTTGTATACGGGCTGTTTTAAGCCTAAGATTGCTATTAGTGTTTGATAGATTTAACTCTACTGTTTAATTATGCCACGTACGTTACGTATGTTTTTCGTGCGTGACCGATATTCCCTTCGAAATAACTCACCTAAGGAAGACCTAAGATAATGTATACCGTTCAGAAAATTGCTGCACTCATTTACCGCGACACACATTCATTTTATCAAAGGAATTGTAAGAGTATCTGTAGATTAAATAAATAAATAAATATTACAGTACATTTCACACATCGCCATCTAGCCCCAAGTTAAGTAACTAGACTTGTGTTATGGGTGCTAGACAACGGATATACTACATAAATACTTTTCTTTTGTAAATATATGCTTATAATAGATAGAAACAACCAGACCACAGACAAATATCTAAGCATAAATACTTGTCTGAGGCGGGAATCGAACCCGCAACCCTGTGTTTGGCAGCCTGGCATGGTGACCATTGTGCCAACTGGGTCGTCAAACGCATTTTTTGCTAAAACTTCGAACAAAAGCTTAACTTTAACGTAATGTTATTCAACGAAAATCCTAACGACCGAGACCACCTTGTGTAATAATCGACCATAATAGAGCCAGTACGCAATACCGAGTCGTTTAGACTTTGATATTGTATCCCGTGACTCTGTAATGGCGTCATTAAACCACCCCCGGCTGCCATTTTTTCTCGTGAAAACGACGCCATGATAAATCGCCTACAATATTTATAGACGTTTTCAGGAAACGGAGCTAGCGACCTCTTTATGATGTTAACTGTGAGGTTACACTGGATCTTAATAAACGTGATTGAGCGTGTTTTAGAGGATCATTAACACAACAATCTAACCCAATTTGAATTTTCGCTCTTGGTAAAACGCTTACCTATAATAAATTATTGTTTTATTAAACACAAGCTGCGCCTTGCGGTAGGTCCGCAACTCGCCCCCCCCCCCTCGTTACTCAACTGCCCTCTACAAATTTTCATTTTCATTTTTTGGCCGCGTTCCTTTCCCGCACCGTATTCAATAATAATCTATACTTAATATTATAAACCTGAAAAGTTTGTTTGTTTGTTTGAACGCGCTAATCTCAGGAACTACTGGTTCGAATTGAAAAAATATTGTTGTGTTGGATAGTCCATTTATTGAGGAAGGCTATGGGCTACTTTTACCTACGGGATTGGGGCTTACGCGGGTGAAACCGCGGAGCGCAGCTAGTTAATAATAATTGTGTTCATTTATTTTACAAATGCTTAAATATAAAATTAAAAATCCTGACAGACTCACTTATATGTATATCACCTATATAAGACTCACTTATATAAACCACTGGTCTTAAAGACCAAACATTGGGACAACTTTATGTACAATTCGGACGATGTCCCTTTCGCCAAATCCTACAGGCCACCCGGGTGAAGTCGCTTGCAGAAGCTAGTGATCTTCTTTAGTTTAAGAGGAAAGGTTTTTTTTTAATGATCATAGAAATTAAGATTAAAAAACAAAACATAGGGGCACGGTCATGGCAGTTATAAGTTTTATGCAACAAAAATATTTGCTCTAGTGTCATTATCCAGAGAGAAAACAGTCTACTACGTTTGTATGGAGAGAGCCCCCCGTACCCTTTCACCTTAAAGCCTTATTTTAAGTATCCTCGAAAATCATATCGTAAATGGATTGCAAAGTGAATACTGAGATATAGGTCGCCTTGGGTCAGATTAAATAATATTGCAGGACATTCCACGCATCACCATCAAGCCCGAAGCTAAGTAACTAGGCTTGTCTTATGGGTGGTAGACAACGGATATACTACATAAATACTTTTATTTTGTAAAATTTTGAGTCGGGAATCGAAGCAGCAACCCTGTGTTGGTATAGCGAAAAACAAAGCTAACTTCCAATAAACTTATATTCATAAAATCAATAATTCACATACAATTATTTATGATAATATAATTTTAACAATTCTTTCATTTCTCTTACGATATTTATATCAGTAACATAGACCTCATCTTTACCTCCTAAAGAGAACCCTTTACCTTCAAAATTTCCAGGTAAATCACGTCGCTTTTTGCAAGAACTGTGTACTATTTTACAACCAATATCAATAAAAGATTTAACATTTGAAGTATTAACGCCTGAACCGGGCATTATTTTAATATTTTTACCATAATATTCAACTAATTTTGTTATTAATTTCATAGCTTCTGGATCGCTGGCTAATGGCTGTTGACCACTTGTAAGTAATCTGTCAAATTCTAGCTCTACAATGGTTTTCATGGACCGCATAGGATCGGAACATAAGTCGAAAGCTCGGTGAAATGTTACTGGTATGGTATTGGCTGTTGTTACAATTTTAAGGGATTTGCCTATGTCTATTTGTTGAAAATCTGTTAAGGCGCCGAATACAAACCTGTCTACATTGAATTGTTTGAATATCTCTAAGTCGGCTAACATTGTGTCCATTTCTTTGTCGGTGTAATTGAAATCATTGCCTCCTCTGCATCTCAGCATTATATTTACTTTCGTTCTTGTTTCTGCTGGTTTAGCTTTGACCTAATAACAAATAATATACCACAAATTTTACCTAATATATTGGACTTACTTATAAGTACATAATTATAGTGAAAATGACAATAAAAGTTGAAAAACTACTACATTTTCCTGGGTTTTACCAACAAAGTAGTTAGGTACTATTTTATACATTTTCTTACCAATTTCATGACTTCCTTGACAAGTCCAGCTGAAGGGGTGAGGCCTCCAATATCGAGAGCACTGCAGAGTTCCAGCTCATCGGCTCCCCCGCAGATAGCGTTTACAGCCGATTCCAGACTGTCTACACATACTTCTAGCATTGTTATTTTCCTGAAAATGATTAGATTATTGGAATAAACTAGGTTTAGGTAATTTTGGAAAGGTATTACCATAAAACTATATTATTGATACAGTTTTTCGTTGTTATGAAAAACCCCGAAAAGCAGAGAAAATAATGTTTTCGCAGGAAACTCTCAAATGTAAATAAAATAAATAATGTAAACAAAAATACCTACCTATCCGAGTGATTCCGAGTGATTTCATCACATCAAATCGATTTGAATCGAGTTATATATTATCTATACTGGCAACATTTCTGTTTTCTTTCGTTCAAAAAAATGTTCAACATTTGCACGAACTTCAGGCGGTTTCTATAATTTAATTTTCTGAGTTTTTTTGGCGGGAACGAGTTAACAACATGTCGTGCTGCAGTTTTATTTTCATGAAACTTAGATGTAACCCGAGTTGAATTGTATAATTCTGGTGGAATGTTATTCAATTTAGTTCTGTGAAAGTGCACAAGTGTAGTGAAAGTAAAAATCAGTGTCAAACATGCAGTTTTCTCGTTGCCTCCAAATCTCCTATTAAGGTTATGGTAAACTTGCCACCGCTTTACTATAACCCCTGACTTGACGGACTATGACGACTTTGACTGTATTGAAACACTAAGGCCCGATTTATGAAAAATCGGGTCATAATTTGATGCAAAATATAACTTGACACTGGCTAAATGCACACGTGCGAAGCCATAATAAAAAGAAAAAAAAAAATTTAATTTTCTGAGTGTGTTACTCATAAAATTAATGGGTTATTTGTTAATATTTAATTTCAAATAATAGTTGAATTCCATTGTAAAATAGTTAGATTTATTTTTACTTTATTTATTTACCATTATTTATTAAATAAAAAATATTTCTAGTTTTTGAACGAAAACAAAACGAGTTGACAGATTTCGCAAAGCTAGGCTATGTTCACGTAGGTTAGTTCCTTTTGACATTTCTCTGGTGAAAAGACACGCGAACGTCGGCAAAAGTTGGCCACGTTCGTCTTCTTTTATCAGGTATTTATTACTTTTAAGGACATATTTACATACATTACAGTACGATTACTACAAGTGAAATCAATTATCTCTTTACTTTTGCCTAGAACATAGATAACATATGATAAACATTGAGGTTAGGTCCAATGACTGCCACATATTGAATGAAATTTCTCACCAATTTGTATTCGGTTTACATAAATTGTGTGCTTCTATAACGTTAAACGTGTTTACAGAAATGTCTCGAAATAAAAGTCAAGAGGAGACCGATAAACTTACGCGTATTGCGATAGTGAACGCAGATCGTTGTAAGCCAAAGAGATGTAGGCAAGAGTGCAAGAAGAGCTGCCCAGTTGTGCGCATGGGCAAGCTCTGCATTGAGGTGACTCCTAACGACAAGATCGCGACCATATCCGAGGAGCTGTGCATTGGATGTGGTATCTGTGTCAAGGTAACTACTTGTGTTTATTTCTTCTAGAAAACTAAAAAGTTCTAAAGCTTTGGACATTCGCCACTCCGAGGACATCTGTGGCAATTTACAAATGTCTTATTAGACATTGTAGAGAACCTACTTATACTGTCTATATTCCAAAATAATATACTACATTATGTTAATATAGCAACACTTCATGACTTCACCCGCTCCCAATCCCCTTGGAATATCGGGATAAAAAGTAGCATAAATTCCTGTGGATGAATCAATGTATCCTTAAACCAAGTTTCATCTAAATTGGTTCAGTAGTTTCAGAGCCCATTTGCTACAAATAAATAAATGAAATCTTTCCTTTTTATAATATTATAACATGTATTCGATAAGACTCTTTGCTAATATCAGTCAACCACCTCTTTTAGAAATGTCCATTTGATGCGATCACAATCATCAACATCCCGTCGAACCTGGAGAAGCACACCACTCACCGCTACTCAAAGAACTCGTTCAAGTTGCATCGGCTCCCGATCCCACGCCCCGGAGAGGTATTGGGGCTTGTGGGACAGAACGGTATCGGCAAGTCTACTGCATTGAAGATCCTTGCTGGAAAACAGAAGCCTAACTTGGGCCGTTTTTCTGTTAGTATTTTAACTTTTTAGTATATAGTATTAGGTATTTTATAGCCCATTTCTCTACAAGGTAGATAGATAGATAGAATGCTGTATTGCACACACAATGTACAAAAAAAGTAAAACAAAATAAGTTGTCCCAATCTCCAGTTATATTTGGCTATTTGATAATAATTAGTTAAGTATTATAAAAAAAACTACAACATTAAAATTTTATGTAATAAAAATTATTAATTGAAAAGGTCAGATAAATTCATACATATTGATGTGATTTTATTAGTTTGGTACAGTGGCTATTATTTAGATAATTATTTATTAGTAGGTATCTTTAATATAAACTCTAAATATTGCACTGTAGAATTCTACTAGATAACTTAAATCACAGCTTGCATCTTCAGGAGTTACCAACCACTGCCCCACATATTGTGTCCCCTGAGTTGTGCTAAACAAGCTTAAAAACCAATAAAAATATCATACAATATATAACTAGCAAGGCCACCCTAACCTATTCGAGGCCCTGGGTATATTAGGATCATGGGGGTCCTATGTGTTTGACTGAACACTATTTATCAGGAACTAGGGGCCCCTATGATCACGGGCCCCTGTGAACTTGCCCAGTGGGCAAGAGGGGTCTGATAACTAAAACATTTATTTTTCCAGTATAAGTAATAGTTTCTTTTTATAGGACCCTCCAGACTGGCAAGAGATCCTGTCCCACTTCCGTGGTTCTGAACTGCAGAACTACTTTACGAAAATTCTGGAGGATGATTTGAAGGCGTTAATTAAACCACAGTATGTGGATCAAATCCCTAAGGCTGTGAAAGGAACTGTTGGTCAATTGCTTGATAAAAAGGATGAAATGAAAAATCAAACACAGATTTGCAAGATGTTGGGTATGTACCTTATAATTAAGACTACCTAGTTTGGCTTTTCTGTTGAATCCCTTCTATCTATTTATAAATAACACATATGCCTGAACTAGGTATTCCTGTATATCAGGCGAAAAAGGACTTACATGAACTTATAAAATAAATTAAAATAATTGACTTGCAAAAAACTAACTAGAAACAATAATTAATTAGGTAAAAATATGTATAAATATTAAATGCTACAAACTTTGAAGCTTCTTTATTGTATTGGAATACATCTTTATGATTATGTTAAACGAAATATTTAAAACTCGCACCACCTCGCAGTTTCACCCGCTTAACTCCCGCTCCCGTGGGAATATTGGAATAATAAGTAGCATAAGACACTCCCAATAAATCAATGTATCCTTATAAAAAGTTTCATCAAAATCGGTCCAGTAGTTTCATAGTATCTTTCCTTTAGTATCTTTTTACTGAACACAGTAACCATTTGCTACTGGCTTATGCATTATGTCTTTATGCTTTGACAAGACTCATTCAACATGTTAATTTATTAATATTAACACAGATCTATCGCACATCCGCGACCGTGAGATCGCGGCGTTATCCGGTGGGGAGCTGCAGCGGTTCGCGTGCGCCATGGTCTGCATCCAGAACGGAGACATATTCATGTTCGACGAACCTTCGTCTTACTTGGATGTGAAACAGCGACTGAATGCTGCCCGCACAATCAGATCTCTTATTCATCCTGATAAGTAAGTGTTTAAACTTTAATACAAAAGATTTATAATACAAGTTTGACCCCTAAGTCTGTAAAACGTAGCATATAAACTGGTGAACTGATTTTATTACGCATTTTTTTCTGAATTGCACAATATCATGCAAAAATTTTAGAAGAACCTAGTACCTTTTGCAACACTGTTTTCGAACTAACGCAGGAGGTAGAGTCGCATAATTGTTGTTTCATATTTTTTGTGGTAAATAAAGATATTATTTTATTTGATCTATAGATCAAAATAATTTGAGTTTATGCCTCTTTAAAGTCAGGAGTAGGTCTAATCAATATTTAAACTTTCATGATATAGTGAAAGGGTACCGGTGCTCTCTCCATACAAACATAGTCAACTGTTTCCTATCTGGATAATGACACCAGCACAAATATTTTTGTTATGCCTATTCCCCTATGTCTTGGATTTTTTCATTTTCTAATTATCATAGAAAAAAAATATTTACTCTAGTGTCATTATCCAGGGAGGAAACAGTCAACTACGTTTGTATGGAGAGAGCGCCCAGTACCCTTTCCTCTTAAACATAAATGGTGATATCAGCATGTGACATAACTACAATTCAACAAAACTAGCAAAAATGCTTAATCATCAACTTTGTTAATTAATTTCCAGGTTTATTATAGTTGTGGAGCATGACTTGTCAGTGTTGGACTACTTGTCTGACTTCATTTGTTGCCTGTATGGTGTGCCTGGTGCTTATGGTGTTGTGACTATGCCTTTCTCCGTGAGAGAAGGTAATTATTTTCTATCTATATACAGGGTTTAGTTTAGTTTTACGGGGCTGTTTCCGCACTTAGCCTCATTATTTGGGCCATTGTGCGTGATATACAGGGTTATTGGTAACTATACTAGCAAGTCGTTGAGGGCTACTTCTGTGCACTGTTACAATCAACTTTTGTTCTACGACTGAATGACTGATGGATCAACGCAAAGCCTAAACCGCTGATCGTAGAGACTCGAAACTTGGAGTGTGTGTTTTTTGTATGGCATAGGCATCAGTTAAGAAAGGATTTTCCGAAATTCTAGGGTGTGACAAAGGCCCAAGTTTGTTTTGGATAACTTGATTCTTTGGTCCAATCTTCTAATTCTACGCGGACAAAGTCGTTGGTAAAAGCATTATATATTAGTTTAAATGTAGATTGAATACTAATGCAGCTAGAGATGCTAGTGAACGTCACACTGCGTTGAACTGAGGACAACAATTGAAAACATCTAATTACGACACACCCTTAACAGAGTCACAATCCTGGAGTTTGAAGTGCTGGGCATCCCATGCAAGCTTCACCTGCATGAATTTATATCCTGTAGGAACTTCCATATTAAAGTATTGAAATGTTTCAGGTATAAATATTTTCCTTGATGGGTTTGTGCCCACGGAGAACATGAGATTCAGGACTGAATCGCTGGTGTTTAAAGTTGCTGAATCAGCGACTGAAGAAGAGGTATGATTAATTTTTTAGCACTATTGTAGCAATACTTCTGCTTACTGTTTAAGTAGTTTTAAAATTATTATAATGGAGGCTAAATATGAATTGTTTTTTCCTAGATAAAAAGAATGAACCACTATGAGTACCCTGAGATGACAAAGATGATGGGTGATTTCAGTTTGCGTGTGATGCCTGGTGAATTCTCAGATTCAGAAATATTAGTGTTACTTGGAGAGAATGGTACTGGGAAGACAACATTCATCAGAATGTTGGCTGGCAATTTGAATCCTGATGAAGGTTGGTAAATCATTGGAATATTAATATTATATTTTTGTAAGGATCTATAAATCCTTTCTCTTCCCTAGGTCAAAGACTCGTATAGTTATTTTCGGCTCGAGTAAATCGATTATCGATTCTAATTTGGACTCGATCATGATTTTTACACCTAGCAACACTAACCGCCAACGTCAAACATGATTTAAAAAAAAACGTCACTGCTGTCAAAATTCAGTGAAAGTTGTCAAATGGTCGAAAAGTGTCGTTGCAAAAAAGTGTTTTGTGCTAATTTATTCGTGCTAAATCTATTTCCAATGTAGAAAATAGTAAAATAATTGTTATTTTAGCTAAACAGACGCTTTATTCAACGTTACATCGTTAGAATGTAGACGTAGCCAAAGTATTGAGGTTATAGTTGTAGGTAATCTATAGGTGCATTTATTTATTGAAAGAAACGTGGAGAAAAGCGGTATTATGGCCCGGACTGAGCTATTTGATCTGTTCTTTCATCCTATATTTCAAAAATGTTTGAAGCACGCGTCGAATTCGCCAGATAGTAACAATGGTAAATCTATACTCACTTGTACACCTACTTAAATTTTCCGAAGCATAATAATCCAATTTATGTTCATAAAATGCTAGATTTTGTTCTGCAACTGTTGGAATCGTAGTATTCTTTGACCACATAATAATACTTAGATCTCAATGAAGTAACAGAACTTTGTATTAAAATGAACATTACTTAGTAATGAGTCAGTTTTATGGTAAATGTTAAATAGTTATAACACATTTTAAATGGCTGATCCAGTCACAATGGTCACCATGCCTGACTGCTAAACACAGGGTTGCAGTTTCCATTCCCGCCTGCTTAAATATTTGCCTGTGGTCTGGTTGTTTCTATGTATCCCTCTGTATATAAAATTCTCGTGTCACGGTGTTAGTTACCTATGTCCACCTAAACAGCTGAACCGATTTGTATGAACTTTTTATGTATATTCGTTAGGTCTGAGAATCGTACATTTTTTTTATAAATTTTAATGGCATTAGCAAAATAATGTTTGCCGGAACAGTTAGTTATAAGTATATATGTAGTATATCCGTTGTCTAGAACCCATAACACTAGTCTAGTTACTTAGCTTGGGGCTAGATGTCAATATGTGGGATTTCCTGCAATATTATTATTATATGTCCCACTGCATGCCAAGGGCCCGCTTCTATAGTATACTATAGAAGTTAATACAGTAAGATTTTTCACAAGTGCCTGTTCTATTGAAATTTAATTAAATATGGTTGTTGTTTGCTTCAGGTTCGGGCAACCTTCCACAGCTACACATTAGTTATAAGCCACAGAAGATATCACCCAAGTCACAGGGCCTCGTTAGAAGCTTGTTACATGATAAAATAAGAGATGCCTATGTGCATCCACAGGTAAATAAATTTATACTATTATTATAAACTAGCATCATCTCACGGTTTCACCCGTTTAAGTTCCATGGAACTATCGGGATATAAAGTAGCCTATGTTACTCCCAATAAATCAATGTATCCTCATACTAAGTTTCATCAAAATCGGTCTAGTAGTTATGGAGCCTATTCAATTCAAACAAACAATCAAATTAGTAGATATGAAATAGTTCTGTCCGTGTGGGATGTTTGTTACTCAAAATGCAAAACAGCTGAATCCATTTCAATGGTGGTTTACATACATGTAGAAAGCTCCTACTAATATAAACATGAATTTGTTTGTTGGTTTACCCAAAACTTGCTAAAGTGATTGTGATGAAACTGTATCTAGGTAGCTGTGATACGCGACCTGGATTAACAAATAAGCTACTCATTCATGCAAAAACTACTAAATGGATTGCGATGAAACTGTATAATTAGGAGTGATATCCCAATATTTGAGGTAAGACCTCTGTAGCTATTCATATATGTAGCAGGATAAAAACACTGCACCACAAATATTGTGACTAGATAACATTTTCCTTCCTGCCATTCCTACACTTAACACAGCCGATAATAGTCAAACTTGTGACAAACAAACACTGATGGCAGCTTAACACAGAGGAAAAAAATAACCTACGATGGAATGTTTTTACAAAATGTCATTATCCATTCCCAGTTTATAACGGATGTTATGAAACCGATGAAGATTGAAGAGATAATGGATCAAGAGGTACAGAATCTTTCCGGAGGAGAGTTGCAGCGGGTGGCGTTGGTGCTCTGCCTCGGGAAGCCGGCAGATGTGTACCTTATTGATGAACCTTCAGCTTATCTCGATTCCGAACAGCGTTTAGTCGCAGCTAAAGTTATTAAAAGGTAACGTATTCTTCACTACATAGTACAAAAGAAAGTCGCTGCCCGCTGTTTGTCTGTCCGTATGTATGCTTAGATCTTTAACTATGCAACGGATTTTTATGCGGTTTCTTTTTAATAGATAGTGATTCAACAACAACCACGCGTACGAAGTCGCGACTACGAGCTACTACGAGAGTATTTTTTGTAATCGCAATGCAATCGGAATGATAATTAAATTTAAACAATGTTATTTACGAAAATTTACCTACAGGACTTTGAATTTCTTTGTATCTCGGTCATCAACCGCCTCTATGCAGTGATCAATTTACCACACTTGTATTATAATGTACTATTGAATACATTTTATGTTTTTCTCGCACAGATTTATCCTCCACGCGAAAAGAACAGGCTTCGTAGTTGAACACGACTTCATAATGGCTACATACCTAGCAGATAGAGTGATAGTGTTCGAAGGTACGCCATCGACTGTCGCGACGGCGCACGCACCGCAATCGTTGCTCAACGGCATGAACAAGTTCTTGGAGCTACTCGGTATCACATTCAGAAGGGATCCTAATAACTTCCGTCCCAGGATAAATAAACATTCTTCAGTAAAGGTCAGTATTTATCTATACCGAAATATTTTATTAGATAAGATAATTTCGCACTTGAAGGGCGGCCAAAATTGGGGGAATAAATGTGCGGTCACTGGCAATCTGTCAAACAATTAATTTCTTTTATATTGTTGCATTTTTCTCATCAACACCAACATTATTATATTTATGACGTCAAAAGGGCGGTAAATTGCCATTTTTATGACGTCAATAGGGCGGCAAATTATGACTCCGCCCCGGGCGAGTGACCCACGCTACGCCACTGGTTTATTTAATTAATGTTTAAATGTAAATTGGCTGAAATAAAGCGTATAATATGCTCTGCTTCCCGTGCGAAACCAGGGCCGGTCGCTAGTATTATTATAATAGAGATATGTGTTTGGGTAATCTCCGAAATTACTGAACCGTTTATAATGAAACTTGGTATGAGGATATATTAAATCCTAGCAATTAACATAGGATAGTTTTTGACCCGATGGTACTCATGAAATTGTGAATTTTAAGGTGAAAGCGTGGGGCGATATTACTTTCACAAACAATAGCTTCTAACTGTTAGTTCGTCCGCGTATTAATTGATACCCAAATAATATAAAGTTGATATCTTTATTATCATTGTTTTTTTATTTTTTTGTACTTACATATACAATGTGTTTCAGTAAAGGGGTTTTAATACGAAAGGGGATTGTTCTAGACGTCTATGCGAACAACTTTTGTTTTGGAAATACGACTTTAGAAATTCGAACATTTCGCTCGAAGTTTTTGTATGAAACAACTGATTTTCAAGTAAAAATTACCTCGAAAAAAAAGTTCGAATTTCCAAAAGTCGTAAAACAAAAGTTGTTCGCCTAGACGTCTAGAACAACCCACTTTTGTATTAAAACCCCTTCGCTAAACACATTGTATAATTTTTATTGGGTCACATGAAAAAAATACAATCAAAATACTATTTTATTTTATTAAATTCATTTTTTGTAACCATATACTTTTATATGCAAGATGTAGGGAGAAACAGTTCTCCCTTGTGGCTGGTACCACGAGAAAACAGCGTTATTTCCCTAAGTCCTTTCCAAGTGGATGCCTACGTCATAATTACTATTTGTATGCCAAATTTTTGCCTTATCCGTGCATTGGCTTCAGCTAAGCCATTTGATATATAAGTCGGGAGCCCAACCGAGCTTATTGCGTCGGCTTCAAGCCGACGTCGATATCCCAACCCGCGCTTAACACTGGGCGTAATTTTGGGCCTACCTTTCCTAAAAAGTTTGAAAACTTAGGTTGTTTTTTCATGTGTTTTAAGTATGCAGGATTTTTGGGAACATCAAAAAATAAGTGATTCCGGTTGATATTTAAAAAAAATAACAAAGTCATATTTTGTGGTGTTTTTAAAAAATAACATAACCAGAATTACTTTTTTTTGAATGTTTGTCCCCGACAATCCTGCTTACTTAAAACACACGAATAAAACAACTTAATTTTTCAAAAATCCTATGTGAGGCGGGCTCAAAATTCCGCCCAGTGTGGGGCGCGGGTCAGCATAAGCCGACGCGTTGGTTTGAAGCCGACGCACTTATCGCGGTAGGTCCCCAGGTCTTAGAATTTTATAAGACATTATTTTATTGTATTTGTTTTTTTGTTCACAGGACATGGAACAAAAGAGAGCTGGCCAATATTTCTTCCTGGAAGACTAGATCAAGGAAATGTAATATAAATAATTTATATATATATATATATATATTGTATCTGTCGCAAAGGTGGCCTGTTATCGCTGTATTGCCAATTAAATGTATTAATAATAAAATAAATCATGTTTTATACCACCAAACTCATTATTTTACAGGCATTTTGTTGGTTTATTTATTTCTAAAAGCAGAATTTTGTTTTTGTTTCATGAAATACCGTGTTATATGACTGAATTTAGATAGCTACTTAGTTATTAAATAGTATGAAAGGCTGAGTTAGTTTGTTTATCGATACTTCGGGATCGGAACTTACGGTATACGGGCTCAAGCGATTTCGAGGTACCTATGGTCTGAATCATCTCCCCAGCGGATGGCCCACGCGATTCCTTAGTCGATAGTGTGAAGAATATTAGCTACCACCTACATTGAAAAGTATGTAAGGCTAAGTTAGTTTGTTTCTTCCAAACGGCTCAAACGATTTCTATGTGAAGGCATAGACTAAGACATAATGTGAAGGTACCTTAGGTTCAAGCATTGATATTGGAATGAAGTTCCTTATCGCGCGTTGCGAAAGGGGGCTAGACGGAAAAAATTAAGACCAAAAGTAACGACACTTTTTGCTATAGTTGTAAGCCGTGCGGCGTGCGCGTGTTTCTCTGTATGTCTCTCTCTCTCTCTCCCTCTCATAGAAAGCAATTACTAAAATTTAGCCTACAGATTAAGTTATATTACATTATATTTGTTAATAGTTAATAAAAAATATATTATTAAAACTTTAAAAAAAATATTACAATTCCTTCACTAATTAATCGAAAGGATCTTCGTTCCATCCAGGTGTCCCTTGACACCTCTCAAGTTTTTATTCGGATGTTTGATGAAAATACTTGTAATAAACGAAGAGAGGATAAAAAGTCTGCAATAGGAGGCATATAAATGTGTGAAAAATGTGAGGGACTTAGAAAAAGTAGTAGAACAATAATGAACTTATAGTTTTTAATATGAAATTTATTGGAAATAGACGGTGGTTAAAAATTACTAAATAAATTAATTTGATTTGCATCTATCTATACATATAATAAATCTGTAGACATCAAAAAATCTGTAATTGTAAGATATCCAGAAAAAAAATACACAGGTCGCCTTATAATCGTTAACTGAACACGATAGGGTACTTTTTAGAATTTTTGTCTGTTTGTCTGTCTGTTTGTTTGTTTGAACCAGGTAATCTCATAAACTACAGAACAGATTTTAAAAAGGTCCACACGAATATGTTCAGAATATATCAGAATAACATTTAGGGTATGTTTTAATTTAACTTTAATACAATAATTAAGATATTTGATAAAAAAAACATTTAAAAAATGTGAAATCGAAATATTTTTCCGTGGTAAAACGTAATCGAACGTCAGAAGGGAACAGTACCCTTACCACGGGTTTTTTACGTATTCGATTAAACATACTATATTGAGTATTCACTATGAAACTTCCTAAAAATCAACTTACTAGGTCCACCCGTCTCTGAGAATATCGGTAGTGACACACCGACAGACAAACGGACAAAAGAGTGATCGAAAAAGGGTTTCTTTTATTTCGAGTTCTTCAAAAAGTCATGGTAGGGGTGCAGTACATGCCTCCGTTCAAGATGACAGCTGACATAAAACCAAATAGTTTGCATTTAATACTACCTACGTGAAACTGAAAATGAGGTTAATACAAATAGGTACTACTACATAATATTACCGATCTCCTTTACCGAAGACCTCCGATGTTACACTTCTATCGCGCTTTTCTCCTGCTATAGTTTGAATTATGAGTTCAAGTAGCGGAAACCTTAGATAGTAAAAACAAAAAAGAATAATCCAAATCGCTCCAAGAGTTTACGAGTAATCAGCGAACATACATAAAAAAATATATATTTACGTGACGAATTGAGAACGTCCACCTTTTTTGATGTCGGTTAAAAAATATACAGGTAATAATAATAATAGTAATAGTCATTTGTAAAAATCATATTTTTTCCAATATTACGTAGCCCTGCCAGCTACCTAATAAAAAAAACTGGTTATTTTGGTCAAGAATTCAGAAAATGGGATTCATAGGACATTTTGTGCTAATAGAAATTGGACTTAGTTTTAGCTTATCATATTGTTGTTTATTATGTTTTATTTGTGAAAAATTAACAAAAATAGTACATTGTTACCCAAGGTGTGAAAGTCACTCATTGAGTCCCGAGACGGAGTTTGGCGCCCGAGCGTAGCGAGGGCGCTAATACTTCGAGGGACTAAATGAGTGACTTTCACACCTTGGGCAAACAAAACAAATCCGAGGTAAACACTGTGCTTTTCATTACGAATAAACATAAAATTCTTCCTAATAACTGTTAGAATATGAGGTTTTATGTTACTCTATGAAATGGTTTGTCTATGGTAAAGATATTATTCGTCTTTTGTCTGGTTCCGTTTGTGTCATTGTAAAAGATGGAAAAATAAAATTACGTTGTTCATTTACAAAATGGTTTATATTCAAAGTAGTCTAGTAACAGTAAACTAGCTATACCAGTTAGCTATAATTAGTATTTTAGCAGGTTATGGGCCCAGATATTTAATGGGCGTTTTAGCGCACGATAGCGCAGAAGATAGCTGAAGAACAACGAGAAGAACATAAGAATAAAGATGGCGCAGAATTTGCCAATATTAGAAATGGGAAAATTTTCTACATGGATTTTCAGAATCGAAATTATATTGAACGAAAAAGGTTGTAGTGAGGCAATCAAACCACCAGAGAAAAGGACTTTAGAATCAAAGAACTTTGACAAAATAGATTCAACAGCAAAAATGATAATCACCCAGTCATTGAGCGATACTCATATAGAGTATGTAAGAGACGCTCAAACTGCTTATGATATGATTTTAAAATTGAAAAATATATTTGAAAGGAAAAGCATGTTATCTAATGTGTTCCTGAGAAGAAAATTGTATAATCTGAAGTCCACCGCTAGTCAAACGCTAGAAGAACACTTTACAGAATTTGATAAACTAATTCGTGATATAGAATTGAATGGAACGAAAATGGATGAATCGGATAAAGTATGTAGCTTACTACTAACACTAGAAGAGAAATATGACACTATTGTAGCAGTTTTAGAAGCATCTAATGTAGAATTGACAATAGACCATGTGAAAAATGTTTTACTGGATACAGAATTAAAGTATAAAGATAAGGACACAAATAAAGAAGTTGCCTTTCTAAATACAACAGTAAAATGCTATAAATGTGGAAAAACTGGTCATTTTGCTAGAGAATGTTACTCCAAAAGAGGAAAATATAGAGGTAGAGGGAGACGACATTTTAGAGGAAACGGAAGACGCTTCAGTTATTATAATGAAGGAAATGGCTCTTTTATAGCGTCATCATTTAATGCATCAACGGGAAAAGAAAACAATATGATAACTTTTGCGATTGACTCCGGAGCTACATACAATATGATAAATGAAAAATATAAAAAATATATGTACAATATAGAGAGCTTAAATGAAAATACTATTGAAATTAAAATTGCTGATGGAAATATTATTTATGCCAAAGAAAAAGGACTATTGAAAGTAAAGACACATGAAGGACAAATACTGATAATAGACACATTGATTATAAAAAATTTAAGTCAAAATTTAATTTCTGTTAACAAATTAAATGAAAGAGGATACAGAGTCATGTTTGAGAAAGGTATTGCAACAATTTCAAATTATATCCAGAAAATAAGATTTAGAGCATTTTTCAATTCAATTTATGTTGTTGATTTTCATATAATACACAATGAGTGTATGAATGCTGAAATGGTTGATGATAAAATGTTATGGCACCGTAGATTAGGCCATATCAACCATGGAGGTCTAAGAATTTTAAAATTACCTTTTACACAAAACCCATGTGAAATTTGCATTAAAGCGAAAAGTACAAAACAAAAGTTTGAACCTTCAAATAAACCAAGATCAAGCAAAGTTGGAGAATTGTTGCATTCTGATATAGGTGGGCCGATAAATACTCCGACAATAGACGGTGAGAGATATTATGTTACCATTTTGGATGATTTTTCGCATTTTACAGAAGTTTATTTGTTAAAACATAAAAGTGAAGCAAAAAATTACCTTATTAATTACATAAAACGATTACAGAATAGAAACATCAAAGTAAGCCGAATAAGAACAGATAATGGTGGAGAGTATTTTGGAGATTTTAAGAAATTCTGTTATGACGAAGGTATAGTACAAGAATTTACATGTTCATACACACCAGAACAAAATGGCGTTGCAGAAAGACTTAATAGAACTCTCTGTGATAAGGTAAGAGCTATGCTAATAGAGACGAACTTACCTAAATTCCTATGGGGCGAAGCAATAAAAACAGCTGCTTATCAACTGAATAGATCTCCTACAGTATGTTTAAATGGAGGAATACCAGCTGTCATTTTTAATAATTGTAAACTTCAGATAAACCATATGAGAGTCTTTGGGTGCAAAGCATTTGCGTTTCAACCGAAACAAATAAGAACGTCTAAATTTGATCCTAGGGCAAAGGTCACTAGAATGGTTGGCTATTGTGGATATGGTTATAGATTATGGGATCCACAAACTAATAAAATATTTGGGTCACGAGATGTGAAGTTCATAGAGAATGATTATAAATATGGTGAAATAAATGATAAGAAAAACACAGAAATGAATAAAATGTATGTTTTAGAAGAAGAAAATGATGATGAGAGAACAACAGTTAATAAACCAAGAAATGATGTGACTACAGTTGAGAATATTGAGAATCAAGATGTATTTTATGATGTAGACGAAGATGACAATGTAAATGATATTGCACCAAAAGACATTAATGAAAACACAAGACCTAAGAGAACTATTAAAAAGCCATTAAGATATGAGGATTACTCTACATTTGCATTTGCTTTGGTCAGCGATATAGAAGGTGATCCCACAACTTTTGCAGAAGCCATCAAGGATAAAGATTGGCAAGTGGCTATTCAAAAAGAAATTAAAGCTTTAACAGATTTAGATGTTTGGGAAGAAGAATATGAAAAATTGCCATTTGGAGAGAAAGCTATTGACACTAAATGGATATTTAAGACTAAAAGTGACGGTACGAAGAAAGCTAGACTAGTTGCACGAGGTTTTCAACAATCGCTTGATAACTATGAAGTATATTCCCCTGTAGCGTATATGAGTACCATTAGAATGGCTCTATCGCATGCAATCTCCTGTGATGTCCAGGTAAGACAATTGGACATTCCAACAGCTTTTCTGAATGGAAAGTTAGAAAGTCGTGTTATTATCAAAGTGCCAGAAGGCGTTAAAACGAATGCTTCAGTTTTAAGACTTAAAAAAGCTTTATATGGATTAAAAGAAGCACCAAAATGCTGGAATAACAGATTTAACACTTTTTGTGAAGATAAACTTAAAATGAAACGGTCGAAATATGATTCTTGTTTGTATTTCGGAGAAAACATTTGGTTAGTTTTGTTTGTGGACGATATCTTGCTAATAGGAAAACCAAGAGATATAGAAAAGAAGGTCATTTTACTAAAAGAAGAATTTAAAGCGAAAGATTTGGGACAAATTAAAAATTATCTTGGGATTGAAATAGAAATAAATGATAAGGAGATAAAGTTTTGTCAGGAGAAATATATATTAAGGTTATTAGATCATTTTAACATGCAAGATTGCAAACCGTCTGCTACACCTATGGAATATAGATTTACCTGCACAGATGAAGAAATAATAGATGTGCCTTACAAGGAGTTGATTGGAGCATTGAACTATATTTCAACAAACACACGTCCTGATATTACTTTTTCAGTTTCTTTTTTGAGTCGATTTTTAGATAAACCTACAACGTCTTTATGGAAAGGAGCAAAGAGGGTATTAAGGTATCTCAAAGGTACTTCCAGTAAAGCATTACTATATGTGAAGTCAAGTGAGGTAAGAACTATTGAAGCCTATTCTGATGCAGATTGGGCAGGTGATGCAACTGACAGAAAAAGCACAAGTGGCTGTGCTATTTTTCATGGTAAGAACTTAGTTACATGGTTCTCTCGTAAACAGACTTTAGTGGCGCTGTCGACAGCAGAGGCAGAGTATATTGCAAGTGCTCAAGCTGTAAGTGAATTGATGTATGTAAAGGGTATTTTGTCTAATTTGAATGAGTCTGACATTCAACCAAAGTTATATTTAGATAACCAAAGTACAATTGCATTAATTCATAATAATACAAATAGTAAAGCTTCTAAACATATTGATATAAAGTTTCACTATGTAAAAGATCTTGTTCAAAAGAAAGAAATCTTGTTGTTGTATGTTCAGACAGACATGAATATTTCAGATATTTTTACAAAAGCCTGTAATAGTATTAAACATGCGTATTTTACTAAGAAATTAAATGTAATTTGATTACAATAAAATACTTATATTTTTCAGAAAAGCATAGGGAATAAAATATGAGAAATGTTTTATAAGTTGAGAAATGTTTTGTAAGTGTGGCCTACCTGTTTACTTACGTATTTATAGACATTATCATACGTTGTATTTTAATTTCAGGAAATAAGTTCATTTATGTTTTGTATGAGAGGCATAAAGCTTTGTTTACTTTTTGTGACAGATGTTGAGTGATAGGTAGACATTGATATTTTGTTTGTAAAGTTAGGTTACTGTCATGTCATTCTGTCTGAAAGTTTCAAAAGGGTTGCCATTGTATAATTTCGCAAATGTACCAATTTCAAATCCTATTGATAATGTAAGGATTTGAAATTGAGGGGGAGTGTTAGAATATGAGGTTTTATGTTACTCTATGAAATGGTTTGTCTATGGTAAAGATATTATTCGTCTTTTGTCTGGTTCCGTTTGTGTCATTGTAAAAGATGGAAAAATAAAATTACGTTGTTCATTTACAAAATGGTTTATATTCAAAGTAGTCTAGTAACAGTAAACTAGCTATACCAGTTAGCTATAATTAGTATTTTAGCAATAACGAGAGTGAATGAGAGACTCCATACTACCTGATCCTCTTACAAGGTTGGGACCAAAGAGGTTATACATTATGTAGATTTTTTGCTTTTGCTATTTGTTTTCAACATGTTTTCAATACTCAAATACGTCGGTACTAACCGAAGAGATTTTTATAAATTAGTTTATCCAACACTGAGTGATGATGCGAAGTCCGTAGATTTAAATTACAGTTTTTGTAACACGGTTTGTCTAGCAAATGTTATTTACACAAAATACACAATCATAAATGAAAAACCAGATTAAACTTAACACAAAAACATAATAAAATAACAAAAGATAATACTAATTAAAATCATTCAAAATGCAAGCATTTCCCGCCAGTATTTTTTACTCAAGAAACGACACTGACCGCACGGTCACATAAAGCCACATCTGCAACATCTGGACAGGGCGCCGGTAGAGGCGCAGCATAGTCATACGTCGCTTTGACCATTTTCATCTTTACATTTATTTTATTAAATAAGATATCTTGAACTAAATATATCTACCTGAATTTGATTACTAAGAAAAAACCTATTATGTACTAAACTCTGGCAGTATGGATGAGCCGTGCGAAGCCATAACTGTTATTCTTTGGTGTTACCTAAATCAAGGAGGTTAGGTTTTTGAAGTCCCTAATGCGTAATGATACTGATACTGGCTACAAACACATTGCACAAGCCGCGCGAAGCCATAATTTAACATGACAGCTGTCAGTGAAAGCGATTTTCCCTAGGGCCGAAAGTTTTTCTTTCTACACGCTCTTCAGGCATCTTTAGACCTACTTTCGGAGTATGAGTAAGCCTAGAATAAGAATTGCCTTTGCCAAATCAATTAAAAATATAGTTTAAAAACAATGTAACTACCTATTTTGTTTTTATAACTTACACCGAATGATAAATTGTATCTATGCAGAAAAATGCTAGGTATTCTAAATAACCCAAAACCACATCGCGATCGAAGTCGCGGGCAACAGCTAGTTAAAATATAATACAAATATGTATTTCACGTGATTCGTTGGTCCAATCTACTTCAAATTTTCTACCTAGTCATTACATAGTATAAAATAAAGTCGCTTCCCGCTGTCTGTCCCTATGTATGCTTAGATCTTTACAACTACGCAACGGATATTGATGCGGTTTTTTTAAATAGAGTGATTCAAGAGGAAGATTTATATGGACAATACATGCATAATATAGCCGTGCGAAGCCGGAGCGGGTCGCTAGTCTAGATATAAAAGGCTAATCAAATATTTGTACCTACACCACATGCCTACACTTATTGCACTCAAACCTAACCAGTTGACAAACAAAAGGTTCGTATATTCCTAAGAATGTACGTATTCGTTGAGTCACAGTGCTTCCTCATGATCTCAATGGTTGTGAATAAGATCTGTGACGGCAGCGTTCATTAAAAAACGTAATCTACACGTCCTTATTTATTTATAGAACGTGACCCGACTGTCATCTAGTGATACGCAGAATCAAACAAAGAATATAGGTACCTAATTAATAATTAGAGGTAGGTACGTGAAATAGATTGTGGTACATGCAGTGCTAATAGATAGATCACACGTGCCGAGTAGATTGGCGAGTGCCTCGGCCGAATGCTTCCTTGGTGTGAACCCTCATGACGAGTGTAAGTAAGTTTTATTCGTCCAAAAATTCGGTAATTACAATGGGTCTTAAAAATAATATAAGTACAAGCGAACTCTGCCATACAGATGGCGTTCAAATATTAATAGCTGTAGTAAGGTTATTTCTCCATAAGAGCTATAATTATTTATATAAATAAGTGAATAAAGAGTAGGCTCTGTTTAATTGGTAACTAGCAACTCGTCCCGGCTTCGCACGGCTATATTATGCATGTCTTATACATATATACCTTCCTATTAAATCACTCTATCTATTAAAAAATGCATCAAAATCCGTTGCGTAGTTTTAAAGATCTAAGCATACATAGGGACAGACAGAGAAAAGTGACTTTGTTTTTTACTATGTAATGATTTAACTTTCTTTATAGCTTTCCGAAATAAAGTTTTATTTTTATTAATTTTGACGAACAATTTAACTACGAAACTCGGTCTTCGAAAGTGAATTGACTCGGTCGAGTAACAATTTGCTGCTCGCCACTCTACTCGATACGTATGATCAAGCTTTCCTAGAAGCTACTTTATACGATCGTGACTCAAAGAACCCCAAATAAACGGACATTGCCCAAAAAAGTGATCTAAAAAGGTTTTTTTTTAACCCCCGACGCAAATACGACGGTGTGTTATAAGTTTGATGTGTCTATGGCATCGTAGCTCCCGAACGGATGAACCGATTTTGATTGTTTTTTTTTTGTTTGGAAGTTAATTTAGTCGGGAGTGTTCTTAGCTATGTTTTTACCTTTTGAGGTACGGAAACCAGAGAAATGGCAGTTTTTTTTTTTTTTTTTCTTTTATTATGGCTTCGCACGTGTGCATTTAGCCAGTGTCAAGTTATATTTTGCATCAAATTATGACCCGATTTTTCATAAATCGGGCCTAAAGTGTTTCATTACAGTCAAAGTCGTCATAGTCCGTCAAGTCAGGGGCTATAGTAAAGCGGTGGCAAGTTTACCATAACCTTAATAGGAGATTTGGAGGCAACGAGAAAACTGCATGTTTGACACTGATTTTTACTTTCACTACACTTGTGCACTTTCACAGAACTAAATTGAATAACATTCCACCAGAATTATACAATTCAACTCGGTTTACATCTAAGTTTCATGAAAATAAAACTGCAGCACGACATGTTGTTAACTCGTTCCCGCCAAAAAACGAAATGGCAGTTGTGAGGTACGAACGTGGAATTCTATGAAGGAAACCTAAAAATTCAAATAGCTTAAGTAACATTTTTTAAGTTTGAGAATATTACTCTATTTTATTCAGAGTATGAGGAATTTTCATAATGTGATAACACCACTAGTCCAGTTCCTTATTTTTCTATTATTTTCAAGAAGATTTTTTACTAATAACAAGAAATTAAGTATTCTTTAGTGTCTACCACTAAGGAGAGGATTATTTCTTGCTAAAAAAAAACCTTTGTTAAACTGTCCCATTTATACCTACTTGAGGGATAAATGAGACAGTTTTAATTAGTCACTTATTCTGTATCCTGACCCTACTAGTAAGTATCTAATTTGGTTAGATAGATTGATTTAGTAATATGGAGCTGATGTAGGGGAGATCGGGGTTAATTGGAACAATTTTACAGTGAAATTAACTCCAATGGTTATCAAGGAATTGACATTGCTTCAATAAATGACGTGGTTTTATTGGGGTGAAGATTGGTAATTATATAATAATTGGTAACTCTAAAATGGGACTGGTTACCTATTTCCTTGGTAATAAGTTACTATCTCACTTGCCAGAAACAAGTATAAATGGTATGTGGTACTTTTGCCATTAATAGGTTTAGTTTAGTTTAGTTTTACGGGGCTGTTTCCGCACTTAGCCTCATTATTTGGCCCATTGTGCGCATTAATAGGTTATTGAAGCTACAAAGGTACTAGTTACGCCTTTATTCAGCAGTGGGACAATTCAGGCTAATAAAATAAACCGGTCAAGTGTGAGTCGGACCAACGCACGAAGGGGTCAGTACCGTTATATTCTGTTTTTAGTATTTGTTGTTATAGCGGGAACAGAAATACATCATCTGTAAATATTTTCAACTGTCTAGCTATCACGGTTCATGAGATAGGTGCAGCCTGGTTTCAGACAGATGACAGTGAAGTCTTAATAAAAAGAGTCTCGTTTTTACCCTTTAGGTAGGTATGGAACCCTAAAAAGGTACAACCTTCGAAATCAATGGGTAGGTACCTACCTCCCCTCTAGGTATATTTCTATTAGTGAAGTTTATACAATACTTACATAATAACCATCTTAATTGGGTGTGGTATTTTACCAAAACCTGCATCCCCATAAACCTGCGCTTTGAATTGAGTGTTTTCCTTCTAACAGCAGCGCAGAACCGGCGTCTCTTGGTCTCGATGATGTCACCGCTGGCTAATAACCTTTACAGGGATACGCAACATTTTACGAAAACTCTTTTTATTCTTTTATCCACACGGTTAGGTTATGTCACCCTTGAAGAATTATCCAAAAATATTCAAAACACTACACTTATTATCTTCGTTTAGGGCTAATAATACACATTGAATTAATTTTATAGCCTCCTCCGTTAAGAGGTAGGCCAAAATGGAATTACAGATACCAATTTTGGGGAGATTTATATCATATTTATTCACAAAATCGGTTCTGCTGCATTTAAGGCCCATTTCAAAAACATTGTACATAAACTAAACAAGTAAGTACTATGATTAATTACTTAATATTCACAATGAATTATTAATGATAAAACTTATAACAACTTTTTAGAACCACTAAAGAGCCCCACCTTTCAATAAAGAAAAACATCGAAACGGACTTGATATCGATGTTTACGCCGGAGTACGGCGTTAACATCGCTAAAACATACGCATCGATTTGAAAACCTCCTCCTTTTTTGAAATCGGTGTAAAAGAACCAAATGGTAAAAACATTATAACTACGGACATTTTGTGTAAAAGATTCTGGAAAAAATCATCTAGGAATGAATAGGTTTTGTCTAAATAACGTTGTTTTAGGTTAGATAAACCTCGCGTTTGCGCCAAATGTTGTCGACCACTGGGGAAGGAGAGGGAAAACAAAATGCGTCGACTTCGACCGGCCCGCCACAGTCAGTCGCATACCTATATTTCGGAATTCGTGTCGTGATAGCACGGTTGGGTGTGTCTCAATAAATTTACATAAAGTAGGTACTTTCCTATAAGAATTACCTGATTATTCCTTTGAAAAATCTTATTTTGTGTTAAACGAGTCTTTACCAAACGAATATTATAAAATTTCTAGTGTTTTAAAAGTGTTTATTACCGGCGTGGTTTTGAAAGCCGGTCGACACTGATAGGAAATTTATTTTTAGAGCTACGTGGAATCACTTTTGTAATAAACATTTCTGTTCATATAGGACTTTCAACATGAGTGGACAACAGTACTACCCCTACAAAGTGAGTAATAATAATTATTTATTTCATTTATTAGTTACCAATTTACCTGAATACTTGTTAGCGAGTCGGTATTTTGCCTTATTCAGAAAGGATGATGTCATGTTTTCAGATGAGTTTATATTCCTAGTAGATGCTATTTAAATGATGATGTAGATAGACGTTGAAAACATGTTTTAATAGTTTTGATGAAACATTTATTTGAGAAACATGGAGGTACCTTTATGTGTATAAAATTAGAATCTTCAGTAAACTTCCAGTAAGAATGAGGTAACAGACTGACAGGTACCTCTCAAAACAGGTTACCCGATGGTCCATTAGATTTAAATAGCCTACCTTCAAAATGTTTATTCGAGTTTTGTTAAGTTTAGGTTTCCCTTTAGGTACCTATCCACCTCATTGTTATGTAGAAAAAGTGTAGAGAAATCATCTTTTAACGTATTAGCTTAGAATCTCAAATGAGTAGGTAGGTAATGAATGACTAAACTTTACTTGGCTACCTAGAAGTGCAAAAGTTACGCCCAGTTACAGCGTTCTTGCAAACCATGCCAAGGACGTTGCTAACGAAGGATAGAGAATCCATTAGCTATAAGATGCCATAAACGGATCGGAATTGGCTGAGTAATTCTACCATTGCGGGTTTATGTCAATGAATTTGTTAATACCAAGGCAGCAGGAAATATATTAACGGATTGATTCGTTTAAAAAAATGTGGGCCGATAGCATAGGTACTACCTACTGAATTGTTTCTCACGTTTTTATTTTAATTATAATTGGAGGTGAAATCAATGACAATAGCTTTAAATGATATCTACCTACCCATTTATCTCACACCAAAATGTTGTGAATAAAATTTTCATTATGTACGGTCGGCTGCATAATTGCAGACCCACCGTAGAGGTCCAAAACGGCTGTTATAAGAATGTTTTCAACACAAGCAAGATTCTAGACAACTGCTTTAGGTAAAGTTTAAAGTTTTGTAACTCATCAAATAATCAAACAAAAATTATTAGAATGCAAACATTCCAATAAAAGTAATTTTCGAACTCTACCGAGGGCTGCAATTATGCAGCCGACTGTACCTATCGAATTTAAAACTTGTCTTGTTAAGTCTATAATTAAGAACATACCTACTTACTTATAATTAAAAATTTAAATGTTACCGAGGTCCTGCCTGACCTCTTTTTATGCGTGCAAATGTTCCCCAATCTCCCCTATGTAAAATATCGAAGCATAATATTAAGCATATCTTATGTATAGTTCATTTATTCTTAATATACACATTAATCAGAATTCCAAATTAAAATTTCAAATTTACAAAAAAATTAAAAGATTTTACTTAATTAAAAAAACGAATTACTTAAATCAAACAATCAAATTAAACAGCACAAAAAATGTATCAAAAAACATAATCTATACCTACTAGCTACTTACTTATAATATACAATTATTTAAAAAAATCTCGTAGTTTGTGTGATTACTTACTTTTAAGAGTTTACTAGTCATCTTAAGGCCTCTAATCTAACCCTAATAATTATTTTTAATTGTCTTTCCCTAGTGTACCCCAACGGTATACCCTGCCGATCCCTTCGACCCGGCCGCGGACGCCGAGACGCTCCGCAAGGCCATGAAGGGGTTCGGTACCGACGAGAAGGCCATCATTGACGTACTATGCCGCAGGGGCATCGTCCAGAGACTCGAAATCGCTGAGACTTTTAAGACTAACTATGGAAAGGTAAGTTGGAAAAAAGGTTTACCAAGGTTCAGGAATATTAAGATATTTGCGTGTATTATGAGCCACCCGCCATCTTAATTAAAAAGACAGACAGACAGACGGACATGAAAGTAACAGTCTTATAAAGGTTTTTCGCCTTATGAGACGGAACCCTAAAAACTTAATATTTTATTTTATTTTATTAGGTATAGTTACAGGTAACAGATCAAAGACTTACAAAATTCTAACATACAATAGATAAATCTAGGTAAATCTGAGACCCACTTACAACTATACACAACTTACAGTTAAAAAGCATGCACACAGTTAGGTGATTCTAAAAATAATTATTATTACAATAATTATTAGAGAAATACTAGAAATAAAAAAAAATTAAATTAAAAAACTAATAATAATTAAAATTTGTTTTCTAAATGACATGCAGTACAGTAAACTATAAGGTACTTAGTATTGATCTCACTTTCAACTTAAATGAGTTATACTTATCGTATAGGGAAAACTAAATATTTGTTTATTTTCTCGTTATTTTCTTAGTAATATCAAGATTTCTATAAACTTTTCAGTGGCCCTTATTGCCCGCACACCTTATAGTTATTTAATTACCTACTCATCAGCAAACGTTTGTTGCCTGGAAAAGATCGCTTTTAGCGACAAGGTCGCCCATTGTGGCATGTTGTATAAAATATTTTTTTGAAATAGTTATAGTTGTTTTTAATAAGGTACAAATAATAATTTATCTTTCTATCGTTTTACTAGGTGCCGACGGTTGACAATTTATGAAAAGGCACTCTTTCGTAAGAGTTCAAGAATTTTTGTCGTACCTTAGTTAAGCGGTTGGATGTATTTTTATTGCAGCCTAGATTACGTACAAATTACAATCTAGATAGCGATCGTGTTTACTAGGTACAGTCTGCAACATAATTGCAGACCCACTGTAGAGTTCTAAAATTGTAATAAAATCAATAAATATTCTTGATTCTTGCTATTATTTAAATGTTTTCAACTCAAGTGGGGCTTCAAGGTCTTAAGCTGAAGGACTTTTAACTTAAACTAAAGCATTACCCTCAGGGCATTTTTTTAACCTATTGAAGGCCCTGGGCATATTGGGATAATGGGACCATATTGGGGCCCCTAAGATTCTGAGAGAACAAAAGTTACTCTTTTAGAATTTACAGGTACCTAAGAACAGAACAATCTATGTTGATTGAAGAGGAACCGTTCTAGATATGAGATGGGCAATATCATTAACATTTTCTTCAAAAAAATGATCTGCTAGGAACTAGAGGGCCCCGACGTTTACGAGGCCCTCGACAAGTGCCCAGCGTGCGTGGGAAGGAGAGGCCTGATTACCCTAAAGTCCTACTTGAGTACAAAACATTCTAATAATAGCAATTTTATAACTCTACCATGGGTCTGCACTTATGTTGCCTGATTCTATTCTATACGTTTCTAAGAACGCCTTAGGTTAGAAAGTAGACAGATTTATATTTACTCACCTTGGAGACATTGCATGTTTGATGATGATAACATCACGTTGACATCTTTGCACATAATGATAACCCACCTTTGCCTTAAAGTTGTTCTCTTGTCAGACAAAACAATATTATTCTGTAATGTATTTCGGTAGATAATTTTAATAACATTATCAAATCACCTCAACCTCTTAAGGTTAAATAGCACATAACAACAATTTTGAGGAGGGACTGAAAAACAGCTTGAGTTCTATAACTTTTTACCACTGGGACATTTCATGTTATCTATTTAAAAATATGTACGTGAAAATCACAAAATACCCCATTATTTTCCATGGTTTTCTTGATTTTCTTCCATGATTTTGCATTCCATGATTTTTTGTGTTCTTTGTGAAATTTTGATGATTTTCTTCCATGGCTACATCTTGACCTTTGTGAAAAAGATCAAGATTACAAATATATTTGAAGGTATTACTATAATTAAGTAGGCTTTCTTATTAATGTCTAAGTTAGTAGATAAACTCCTTATTTATAAAAACATTCATCAATGATACGTTTAAGGGATACTGACTAACCTGTCCAACAATTTTAACAATGATGTAATACAGTTTTTACTAACATAATTACAAGAACACTGAGCTAATATGATTCTGAATCTTGTTCTTTGGTAATTTGAACTTTCCGATACGTATATTTTCTGAGGTTAACTGCGGCTTGCCGACCTTGCTTACTTCAGTCAATTCTGTATTAGTCATCGTTGATTCACTCATGATTCTGTTTGAGAAGGAACATATTTTCCCCAATGATTATGACGGAAACTGTGAATCATTGGACGCTTATATGAGCTGGTAGGATTATCTAAGCGAATTAGTAGGTACCTATCAAATAATGCTGGTCCCATTGACCCGTTGAAAACAATTTATAGGCGGTTAACTGAGGACAATCTTGGTTTATGTCCTATCAGTTGTCCATGGCTACGTTATCCACTTCTATTGATTGAATTTTGCTAGTCAAACCTTGAGTTTTTCAATTAGATACAACGGCTGGCAGTGTTCGCGGTGCTTAGGAAACAAGTGATAAAATAATATATTTCACTAGCAGCGCTCCGCGGTTTCACCCGCATAACTCCCGATTCCGTGGAAATATCGAGATATAAAAAATCAATATATCCTCATACTAAGTTTCATCA
Source organism: Idaea straminata (assembly GCA_951213275.1). Taxonomy (NCBI): domain Eukaryota; kingdom Metazoa; phylum Arthropoda; class Insecta; order Lepidoptera; family Geometridae; genus Idaea; species Idaea straminata. The sequence continues at coordinate 6,669,470 of OX577862.1, forward strand.
AAATCGGTCCGCAGTAGTTTCGGAGCCTATTAATTACAAGCATAAGAAGATATGCCCCAACATCCATAAAAAAATACATACAACCGAATTGAGAACCTCCTCCTTTTTTTGAAGTCGGTTAAAAACTAAATTCTTTCCTCTCTATAATATAGGTGTTAGTGTAGATTCGTTATTGGTAGGTACTTACCTAACTTTGCTACAAACGTTATGAATTGAAATTACAAAATAGTAAAATGTACCTATTAACCTAAAAGCAATGCTGTTCCTAGTATTACTGGGTACAAACTGTAAAATTTGCTTTATATCAACATGTCACGCGATAACTACCTGCAGTTGTTGAAGTAGGTAATTGTAGATATTTTAAAACAGCAGTTACGTAGAAATTTTCATATATTTAGGTACATACATATTTCAATACCTATACAAAGTAGGTATAGGTCTGTATCATGTAGTAGTGAGGCTACTGTTCATACAATCTTTAGTTGCACAAATGTGAGAATAGATTGATGTAACTACAAAGAGCTAAACACATGTTCTTTCTTAGCTATGTAGGTAACCTACGTAACGTTCAAGATGCAAATTCAATGCGTACAATAGTCGACCTCGAAACCACAAATGGCTCAATTCGGCCAGACTGTAATAATACCTACAGCAGTTTTATTGAATTTGCAGACTAAAATTATGATTTGAGATCTCAAACTCAATAACAATAATATAGGAGATGTAAATTCGGTTTCTATTAAGTATATCAACATTATAAGCTTTATTTACCTAAAAAAAGAGGTCTTTCACATACATTATAAACAAACACGGCGACAATGTGGAGCCTTGTATCAGAGGCATCAATCTCGCTAACGAACCATCGGAAATAAAGGAATTATTACTCTAACAATTTAAGTTGAACATATAAACCAATGAACCTTCTTTCAAAGTGGTATACTTTGATTTTTGTAGTATTATATCTACTAGTTCCATCAGAGGCATTCAGGTGTCGCTACTAACTCAAGGTAAAAATGATACTAAAACTAGTAGTACATCTCAATAGAGGAAAATCCATGCATTTCTTGGTCTTCTGAAAATAGCCACGTTATTTTTGTGCCATGTTTACTAAATCCTACCTTTTGGTAGATTATAATTAGAGAGCTCGTAGTGGATGGAGTTAATTTTATGCACAAGAACATATGCATAACACATTTACTTTATAGAGAAGTAACGTTTTAAATAAAATAATAGTTATTTAACAATTTCGGTAATGAATTTCATAGAATGTCATATTGAGAATGGTAGGATATTTATGTCGTAAATTGGCAACATTACAAAATGTCTACCGTTTCTTTTCTACGTTTCTTTTAAAGTTTTTGTTTGTTTGTGAAAATATTTTTACTGCAAATTCCTCCGCTACTTGTCCGTTGAGTTGAGTTTTACTCCTCCGGTTATTGTGTGCCTTTTGTTTTGTGAGATAGGACTCGAAAGTTTACAATAAGATAGAGATAGAGACTCGTACCTATTGTAGTGTTTTTGGGTGAATTGTGGAGACAGGGACTCAAAAATGCCGTTATCCCAAAAAAAGTGCTGTGTCCCAGGGTGTCTGGAATCAGGAGGTAAGCTATTTTAGTTTAATACCATGTACAAACTCATTAGCAGTAAAGTGACAAAGCCGGCTGAATCATAACCTCTCACCTACAAATTATTATTCATCATTAAATCTGCGCAAATCTGCATTAAACGCTGCCTGCATATTGTCCAGCTTTGCTCCGGGAACGTTGGGGAGGGGTCTATTTGATTAGGGTTGGGTTATTCTTATTATTTTTTCTATTTTTGTGTGTGTGGTTTAATTGTATATTTGGAATCAAAAGATATTCTTTAGAAATATCTTCTATATTTTATTATGTAAAGTAAAATTTATGCTCTGCTATCCTTGTAAGGTTACTTTGGGAGCTGCTCACAATAGCCTTAACGAGTCATTAACAATCATATTTATTTATTTTTCAGGTTCAGATCAAACTTTACATCTGTTTCCTCATCCTGAAAAAGATAAAGGTCGCTTTAAGCAATGGGTGATGTCGATTGGCGGTGACATACTTGGTTTAAAAAACGAGGATATCTATAAATATCGCCGTGTGTGTCATATGCACTTTGAAGAAAAATATTGCTGCCGCTACAAAAGATTAAGCAACATTGCTGTGCCTACACTGCATTTGCCAGGTTTGAGATTTTTATAATAAAGATGAATGTTTTGATTGTACATTATTATGTGCATTGGTTGCTCTTTTTAGGCGTCTGTACATCAAAAAGTAAAATGGAATTCTTGTAGTCTCATTCTGGTTCGTCTTGTGTGTGATTGTTGATTTTTGAGAAAATGAAAAAAGAAGAGAGACTCTGCGTTTTAATATTCGACGAGATGTCTCTAAAGGCTAATATATCGTATAATGAAAGAAAAGACAAAGTGGTGGGATTTGTAACGGATGGTGAAATTACAAAGGCTGAATTTGCAGACCATGCACAGGTGTTTATGATAAGGGGACTTATTAAAAATTACAAGCAACCTGTGTCATACACCTTCTCGGCGGCAGCAACAAATGGCCAGCAAATTGCCAAACAAATAAAAGAGATTGTCATGAAGTTACAAGAAGCGGGACTTATTGTGGTTGCAACTGTGTGCGATCAAGGCTCCAACAACCGCAATGCGATCAAATTACTGCTGCAAGAGACTAGAGGCCTGTTTTTAAAAAAAGGAGAGGAGCCTAAAGAGAATGTGGTTCTCATCAACAATCATGAGGTGATACCCCTATATGACCCACCACATTTAATAAAATGTGTACGAAATAATTTATTGACTAAAAATCTCCAATATATTTTAAATGGAACAAAACGCACAGCTAAATGGGAGCACCTTATTCTGCTCCATAAAGAAAATCCTGGATATAAAGGGGTATGCCTCATACCAAAACTGTCAGATGACCATGTTGTACCTGAAAAACTTTCAAGGAAAAAAATGAAAGTGAAATATGCCACACAAATATTTAGCAGGACCATTGCCACCAACATGGGATATTTAGCAGGTAAATAACAAGTAATTATAATTATACCCGATGCGGCTTCACCCTCGTAGCCCAGTAATAAAAAAGACCACATATTATTAAATACAAAAAAAGCATATTTCATGTAAACGTTTTGACGCCATGTTGCCTGTGCCATTTTGCCCTCTTTAGGCATTTTTTAGGGCAGAACTTCCAAATATTGCAACAAGTTTATCTGATTTTTTATGTATTCTTTTTGTTTTCAGATAAAGGGATACTTCCAAAAGAATGCAGCGAAACGGCCGACATTCTGTTGTTCTTTGACAACCTATTCGACTCTCAAAATGGCAGTTACAATAAAAAAAAAACAGAAATTTGCCAAGCCACTCCTTGGCCCAATCACGCCGAACTCAGCCCACCACATACAATGGTTGGAAGCCAAAAAGCAATTAAATACCATGAAATTTATAAACCCTGTGACAGGAAAAGCAGAAAACGTGCCAACACTGAAAAACTGGGCTTGGACAATTGACGGACTCGAAGTATTAACAAAGAAACTGGAGAAGGAGTTTAACATAAATTCAATTTGGGCAAGGCATCTCAATCAGGATCCCTTGGAAAACTTTTTTGGGGCCATAAGGAGTCATGGGGCTCGAAATACTAACCCTACTCCGGAAAATTTCGAGAATGCATTTGCATCACTATTAATAAATAATATGTCAAGTGTCCATGCTCCAGGCGCAAATTGCGAAGATGACCTCGCAAAAAATTTGCACGCCCTCATCGTCACAGAGGAGTGCAAAGCTACTAGTGCGACCTGTGACATAAATGTACCACAAATAGAAATAGAAGATGTCAATCTTAAAACTGACCCACGGGTACTTGCACCCTTGCAATATATAAGTGGTTATTTCATCAAAAATTCAAAGAGTAAAGTTTTTAAGGGTTGCAAAAAATGTGCCAGTAATGTCATAGCAAGCAAAAGCCTTGAATATATAAAATACAGAGAGTATGCAGGTCGTCAGTGGCTTTGCAGCCCTACTGAAGCCGTCATAAGATGCATTTCAACTATCCAAGACATATGTCATGCTTGTATCAAAGAAAGCCTTGAAAAAAATAATATAAAAGAATTGATGAAGACCTTCATATTACTATTTGTAGAATTTGATTTTTTGGAATGTGAGAAACACAAAGAAAACATAATAATTTATCTGACAAATATAACGACAAGATTTTTTATATTTAATTACAGTAAAGATTTAAATAAAATATTAAATGGGAAAAAAGAATGTGATGATGATGAGGACAAATTTAAAATTAAAGCGAAAAAATATTACAAAAAATGTTATAAAAGACCCATAAGGTAATAAATTATTATGATTTCTTAGCCAATTGTTGATTAAAATTTGTATTTTTTAAAGAAGTCAATTGTCTAGTTTTATTGATATTAAACTTTGTAAACAATATGAATGTTTTTTTATTCATTTTCCATTTTTCTAACCCACAAATCCTATAAAATAATACATACGCATACCTATACCCTGTGCCTATACCTATACATTGTACTAGCTATAGGTAGGTATTATAGGTAGTAGTTTCATACGACGGATGCAGGCGGCGTTAGTGAGCAGTTGCTTACTTTAGTTACCGAGAGAGGTCTCTATTTCCGTATATAATAATGTACTCTGTGCCTTGTATATTTGTTATTGAGAATGCGAGGTAAAGGGGACTGCGCGTCCCCTATATCTTGTAGTTTAGTAATTGTGAGTTCACAAGGAGGTTATTGAGTTAATTCTTTATGTCCTTTAGGATCTGATCAGCGAATTGAAGAGCGAGCTGAGCGGCAACTTGGAAAACGTGATCGTGGCCTTAATGACACCTCTACCTCATTTCTACGCTAAGGAACTGCATGATGCCGTCGCGGGGGTAGGCACTGATGAAGAAGCCATCATTGAGATCTTGTGCACACTTTCCAACTACGGCATCAGGACTATCTCGGCATTTTATGAACAACGTAAGTTAGAAATTAACTAATTTGGTATTGAATTGAGTAAAATCTGTAACATCAGCTGTAACATCTGATGTAAGATAATTGTTAAGTACCTGCCTAGGTCTTACATATTTTAAATATTTTAGTTTTATGAGGGAACGAGATTAAAAAGTTCAAAAATAATTAACTCGCAATATAAATTGCCTAACTACCTAGTTATGAAATGAATGAATTAATCACTTTTTAAAGCGACCATGTGTTAAATGGAATTAAATGTTAAACTTTATTTTAACTTAGTTGTCCCCCATATTGACGAGTTCTTTTCTCTGGACACTGAGTAAGCCTAATTAATTAACCTGAGTAATCTAATACATGTTCCAAACAATAAGTACAGCGCCAAATAGCATGGATTAAAAGTTGCTGGCGCTGATATCATCTAGATTAGATGTAAATGCCAATATTAATCTATTAACTGACTTTTACTTGGATTTATGATGTATTAAAATCTCTTTGATAGTGTACGATCAATTAATTTGATTACAATTCAAAGCTCAGTAAATTACTAAATGACCATGGAGTACCTATTACTAAAACATTAACATTTAATATCATCATAAATCGTGACAAGAATGGCTTTCATGTTTACAAAATGGCAACCATTGACTATGTAATTACGTAGGGACTAGGTCGACTTTAGTCTATTGATTCTATCGCAGATTTCTGTTAAGTGTGCTTGTGGATTTACTGATAGGTAAATATTTATATGTTTTACGCGAACAGTTGATTTCGTAGCGGGATGCCTACTATCGTACTCGGCAGAGTTTATTTTACCTTTCATAGAAAAGCAACATCAAACCTAAAATATGCGATTTGATGTTGCTTTTCTATGAAAGGATCGCACCATGCCTACTTCATACTGATGATGTAACATCAAAGAACTGTGGTAATATGGGATTTTCTGATCCGCGGGGAACTCTCGATGTGGTTAATTCGGTTTATGGGACGGAGTATTTTTAGATTTCCTGTTTTTATAAACTGTGTTTTTCCTGCAACTATAAATTGTTGGTAGATACCATACTATGGTTTAACGAGCTAGGAAGTGGATTACGAGATAAGTAAAAATGTGACCTATATTAGGATTTTAAAACATGTTTCAAGTGAGCACTAAAATATTTTAGAAATTGCTTAGACATGGTAAATTTTTTATGTGTTTTTGTTAGCCTATAGTATCCTACTGGTGGGCAAAGGCCTCGCATTTCGGTCCTGGGCTAGGTTTAGCCAGTCTATTGTATGTTAACAGTAACACTAAGAATATTTTATGGAATACAAGTTGTTGCAGGTAATTCCTCGCATCGCCATCTAGCCCCAAGCTAAGTAACTGGACTTGTGTTATGGGTGCTAGACAGCGGGTATATAACTTTAATACTTTTCTTTTATAAATATATACTTATAATACATAGAAACAACCAGATCATAGACAAATATCTAAGCATAAATATTTGTCTGTGGCGGGAATCGAACCCGCAACCGTGTTTGGCAATCCAGCGTGGTGACCATTGTGCAAACTAGGTCGTCAAAGTTCAAACGCCTAAAACTTATGTATAAAAACAATTCTTCTCTAGTATACAACAAGAGCCTAGAATCAGATCTGAAAGGTGACACATCGGGTCACTTCAAACGTCTCTGCGTGTCGCTGTGCATGGCCAACCGTGATGAGAACCAGGGCGTCGACGAGGGCGCGGCTAAGGCCGATGCTGAAGCATTGGCGCAAGCTGGCGAGGGTCAATGGGGCACTGACGAGTCGGTGTTCAATTCCATACTGATCACACGCTCGTACCAGCAGTTGAGACAGGTAACTTGAAAGCACTAGGACATACCTATCTTGGCGCCCGTCGTCTATAACTAAAATTGTCGATCTAATAAATTGATGGAACACCTGCATTAACACAAAAGTGGCAACATGACGCGTCATGGTAAACGGAACGCGTCTCGTGTTTGTTTAATAATATCGCTCATCGGGGCTTGTGTGATGGTGACGTGTGACGAATAGAAGACTTTTATACAGGAATAACAAAAAAATCTCAATGTTCCATTGTTTTCTTATGACGTTATCACGTAAAATTATCGTCCGTAAACCGACTTTAAAAACAAACATTTGTTTTTTATCCAAATTATTCGTACAATTTGTCGACGAGATCTTTACCATCATTTTAGTATTTCCTTTTCGAAGCCTCAATCAAATATTCATTATTTCTTTAAATATTCGTCGTTTTATTAGATATTTTGACTAAAACTTCGAAACGACGATAAATAATTTACCTACTTGAAATATCTATAAATCTATAAAAATTAAGATTAAAAATTCATGCAATAATTACCAATTTAAGTTATAGACGACGCATCACGCTCATAAGGCCGTTTTCGGCGACTAAGTAGGTACCTAAATATACATATTTTCTGTGTTTTTGTGCCATTGTTTTAAGGTCAGCTGTTACAGACAATTTCCCATGAGTATGACCTTAAGAAAGGCCCCTACATTTAGACTGTTGTCAACGAATTCCCAAAGCAGTTAATCCAACTGTAAAGGTCATTTTCGATAGTTCATCTGCACATTCGACAAAGCGCCATCTAAAGCCCCAAGCTAAGCAACTAGGCTTGAGTTATGGTTTCCAGACAGCGGATAGAGTACTCATATACTTTTTTATAAAATATATATCCTTAACCCTCGATCCCGTGGGAATTTCGGGATAAAAACTAGCCTATGTTACTTCCAATTAATCAATGTTTCCTCATACCAAGTTTTATCAAAATCGTTTCAGCAGTTTCGTAGCCTATTCAATGCAAACAAACAATCAAATCTTTACTCTCTATTCGTATAGATATACATAGCCACCCAGACCAGAAACAAATATCTGTACATAAATATTTGTTGATGTACTACTGATGTAACACGGCTACCAATAAGATTTGAATTTTTTAATTTTTTTTACTATGCAATTTATCAATTACAATGTAATTATTTACCACTATTTGATCTGTACTTAAATTGTATTTTTTACCAATAAAATGCTATTGACTATTGTTTGAGGCGGGAATCGAACCCGCAACCCTCTGCACCGCGCCACAGGGCGTCGAAGTTACTTCCCTTCGCACTATTTTTCAATTACAAACCACGAGCCTTGACTAACGTACAATGACTTAATCATCGTAAAACAATGCGTCTACAGACTGAGTAGTGAGTAGTGAGCACACATAATTTATTATTATCGATTGAATCATTATTTTAGGCCAACTGGCCTTTACAGAAGTTTCCTTTAGACGTTTCTTAATTTGCCTTTGCATTCTCGTCTATAATATTCTCAATACTGCAAATTCATTTCCCACATTATCTAAGCCCTGGCCAGAACTAATGGAGAATCGAACTATTTGACAAATAGAGTAAGACTAGCTTTTGCCCGCGACTTCGTCCGCGTAGAAGTCGAAAGAATGTTTATGCAAATTTTAAAGAACCAAGGATCACGTTGTCCCATACAAACTGCCCCTCTTTTTCACCCCCTATCGGATGCCTACGTCATACAAAGAACACACCCTCCAAGTTTCAGGTCTCTGCGATCAGCGGTTTAGGCTGTGCGTTGATCCGTCAGTCATTCAGGACAAAGTATTTTATATGTATAGATACCGCCTACCGCCAAACCTTTTACATGTTTGTTTCCAGGAATGAATACCTATTAGCAACATTAATTGGTAAAAAACAATATAGGCGTTTTTTTTGCAAAATTAACAGGTTCGATTCTTGGCTTTGTTACATGATAACTCTCCAATCCATAGTGGTCTGAACTTAATAATTGCACATTGTTCATAACTTGTGTTGAGGCATGCGCTGAGGAATTCTTAGCCTTTATAAAATCACGAAGGTCTGGCGTTAGACGGGATCATCGTCTAAGCAATTTACTATCAAGTAATCACGCGGCTATATGCATAATCACGAAGAACCTTTACAAAATTTAACAGTTGCCATTTTTCTTAGATATTCGCTGAGTTCGAAGCACTGACCGGCAAGGACATCGAAGAGTCCATTAAGAAGGAGTTCTCCGGAAGTGTGGAGAAGGGCATGCTCGCTATTGGTGAGTGTATAAGATTTGTCAATATAACCACATATTTAACTTTATTTGTACAACACAGTAAGGAACATAGAACACATACACAAAGCAAAGTAATAGCTTGAAAGTACATGTTGCACAAATGGGCGGCCTTATCGCTGAAAGCGATTTCTTCCAGGCAGACCGGTAGACCGTCTGTTCGTTTTGTCAGTTTTCTTCTAGCAAAGAAATTGAGCTTATGAGTTTGCAAAAGCTTTCCGTAATTTCGTAAAACTGAGGTCGTGGATTCAAATCCCACGGGGGAGATTTTTTTTGGGAAAATATTAAAAAAAAATTAATAACGTTAGTGAAGTTTGTGCCCATATCTACATCAGTAATCTCTTGATTTTTGGGTTAAACTTTATTAAGAGGATATGACATCATTTGATATCAATTTAAAACAATGTTTACCTTGTACTAACTACCTAATTCAAAGGTTTTTATGTAATACTAGCTGTCCCGGCAAACGTTGTTATGCCATTTACAAAAAAAATATGTTGTTCGATCCTCAGACCTAACGAATATAAACAAAATTTCATACAAATCGGTTCAGCCGTTTAGGACATAGGATAGTAACTAACACAACTAATTGCGACACGAGAACTTTAAGGAATTTCATAATATTGTAGGACTAGCTTTTGCCCGCGACTTCGCCCGTAAAAGTTGAAAATGGACCAAGGAATCACGTTGTCCCATACAAACTTTGCCCCCCTATTTCACGGAGTAAAATTTCGGAAAATCCTTTCTTATCGGATGCCTACGTCACATAAAGAACACACCCTCCAAATTTCAGGTCTCTACGATCAGCGGTTTAGGCTGTGCGTTGATCCGTCAGTCAGCCATTCAGGGCAAAGCATTTTATATATATATATTTGTAGGTATTACATATATGTTATCTTTGAACAGATAGGAGGCAATTTTTGTAAACAAACAATATGTTACAAGATTATGGATTGTCCATGATAAGGGCTAACAGGAAAGGATACTGGGAGCTCTCTCTATACAAACGTAGTCGACTCTTTTCTCTCTGGATAATGACACTAGGACAAATTTTTTTTGTTGCATTAAACTTATAACTATCATGACCATGGCCCTACGTGTTTTTTTTTAATCTTAATTTCTATGATTATTAGAAAATGAAAAAAAAAAAACAATAACCTAGAGGCGTAGTCAAAGCAGTTATAGGTTTTATGGCATAATAATATTTTTATCACAGTTGCTCATAAAGTGGATCTTATTCAACGGCTTTTAGGCTCATAATCCAACATATTATGCACGCGTGCGTTTTAGATTTGTTAACTAGTGTTGTAAAGTTATCCTGATAAGTTAAATACGTATCTTACTGCTAATTACATGTTAGGTAGGTGAAACATTCTTAATTTATCTGGGTTATTTTTTTTTTCTTTTTATTATGGCTTCGCACGTGTGCATTTAGCCAGTGTCAAGTTATATTTTGCATCAAATTATGACCCGATTTTTCATAAATCGGGCCTAAAGTGTTTTAATACAGTCAAAGTCGTCATAGTCCGTCAAGTCAGGGGTTATAGTAAAGCGGTGGCAAGTTTACCATAACCTTAATAGGAGATTTGGAGGCAACGAGAAAACTGCATGTTTGACACTGATTTTTACTTTCACTACACTTGTGCACTTTCACAGAACTAAATTGAATAACATTCCACCAGAATTATACAATTCAACTCGGGTTAAGTACATCTAAGTTTCATGAAAATAAAACTGCAGCACGACATGTTGTTAACTCGTTCCCGCCAAAACTCCTCTGGGTTATTATACTGTTTTGATGTATAAAAAAGGTAGATACCAAAGAGTTTTTTAGCTAGCAAAAATGGTTGTCTCTAAAGTCGGTTTACGAACGAAAATTTTACATGATAATGACTTAGAAAACGATTAAAAATTGAGTTGTTTATTTTTTGTTTTTTCTTTACTTAAATATATTGTTTTTTCGTACCATTGTATTTTGTTCTTAACCCCCGACGCAAAACAAATAGAAAAAACCCTACAAAATATTGTATGTCAGACGAGGATGTATAGGTTAAAAGTCTTTAGCCTGCCTTTCCGGAGCATAATAAACAAAAAAATCTGCCTTAAAAAATGTAAACATAGACTTATCACAAATATTTTGTTAATTATTATTTTGTTTTCTTCTCTAGTCTTTTCTTTTATTCGCAACTGTGATAAAAAACGTCGTACGATATACGTGTGGAATTGATCTTTGCATCTTGGCTTCTTATGACACGCTCGCTACCGCCTCTATGCAAAGATCAATTTACCACACTTATATCGTAATGTACTATTTTATCACAGTTGCTCATAAAGTGGATCTTATTCAACGGCTTTTAGGCTCATAATCCAACATATTATGCACGCGTGCGTTTTAGATTTGTTAACTAGTGCTGTAAAGTTATCCCGATAAGGTAGGTACCAAAGAGTTTTTTAGCTAGCAAAAATGGTTGTCTCTAAAGTCGGTTAACGAACGAAAATTTTACGTGATAATGACTTAGAAAACGATTAAAAATTGAGTTGTTTATTTTTTGTTTTTTCTTTACTTAAATATATTGTTTTTCCGTACCATTGTATTTTGTTCTTAACCCCCGACGCAAAAACAAATAGAAAAACCCTAAAAAATAATGTATGTCACACGAGGATGTATAGGTTAAAAGTCTTTAGCCTGGCCTTTCCGGAGCATAATTAACAAAAAATATTGCCTTAAAAAAATGTAAACATAGAGTTATCACAAATATTTTGTTAATTATTATTTTGTTTTCTATTCAAGTCTTTTCTTTTATTCGCAACTGTGATAAAAAACGTCGTACGATATACGTGTGGAATTGATATTTGCATCTTGGCTTCTATAACACGCTCGCTGCCGCTCGCGCGTCATAAACCGCCTCTATGCAAAGATCAATTTACCGCACTTATATCGTAATGTACTATTGTGCTAGTGTCATTATATACGGAGGAAACAGTCGACTACGTTTGTATGGAGAGAGCGTGTGGCCGGTACCCTTTCACCTTAAGGGACCAAAATATATTTCAATGTGTCATCCTACTTTATTAAGTAGGATGACACATTGAAATATATTTTGGTCCTACGTAGTAAAAAGGTAATAAGGCCACAAAAAGGTTTATAAAAACCTTGATATTAGTGACAAAATAACAAGAAAATAGATTGACAATAAACCAAATATTTATATAATTACCTGTTATTTTCCCTATTGTTACGAAATATTTAGCTTTTAATTAGGTTGGCAAGTGACCCTCTTTACCCGCAGGTATATTGTTATCTTTGAATAGATAGGAAGCTATTTTTGTAAACAAACAAAAATAAGATTACGAATTGTCATGATAAGGGACCAAAACATATTTTTATGTGTCATCCTACCTAATATCCCTACGCAGTTAAACAAAAGCAAGTCATATAAAACTAAGTCACTTTTCTCCGTCTGGTATGCTTAGATCTTTAAAACTACGCAACGGATTTTGCTGCGGTTTTTTTAATAGATAGAGTGATTTAAGAGGAAGGTTTATATCCTCTCAACTGGCAGACAAAAATACCTTCATACATTTTTAATATGGCGCCATCTGTTGTTGCCAGTTGATGAAATATGTATAATACATGCATAATATAGCTGTGCGAAGCCGGGGCGAGTCGCTAGTTATAAATAGATGTAAAGACATTATCTACCGTTGTCTTGGCATCTAGATAAGTACATAAATTTGTAGTACTTATGTAGGTATACACCTACATAAGTGCTCAAAACAAATATCTCTCATAAAATAAAATAAAAAAACCATTGAAGAATGGGCACTTTGAATCTTTATTTGCATTTTTTACATTTAAAAATACGTATAGGTAAGTAGAAAGGTACTCAGTTGGTTTTAAAATAACTAAATATTTTAAATAATTCAATTTTAAACAACTGAGAGAGAAAGTAAATCCATTAGCTACAGTTTTGAATATTCCAAACAATATTTACGATTTTCCGATAACACGGCAGCGAGGTCATCTAACAGGAAGTCGTTTAGCCTTGGTTAGCTTTTTGTAGTACCATTCAAATTTATATAGGTAGGTAGGTTTTGATTCACATTGTAAAACGGATAATTAACGTTTTAAAATTACTAGATTTAAGAACAATTGAAACATTAAAAAGCTAGGTAACTTTTTAGTTTTGATATTCTAAAATTTTGTAAAAATTGTAAAATATTTTAAAAGTATTAAAAGTATATTTTAAAACCATGTTTTTTTTGTAGAGCTCGATATGACATTTTTTCAAGTAGTTTTTCTTATTTTTTTTTTACGAAAAATTTTCAGTACGATGGTAGGTGGTCCTTATTACCCGCAGATACCTTATTTCTATTTTATTTTTTCTACTAAAGTTATTTAAAACGGGATATTTGCCATGTTTTTAGATTTCATTTTGATATTTTTTCTATGTTTCGATGCTGATAAAAGCACCATTTACAACAAATTAAAATTGAAAGTCTAGCTGACAGTTTCGTGAAGATGGAGCTTCTAACAGCATCGAAATATAGAAAAAAAAACACACAAAATAAAAACTTAAGACATGGCAAATAACTTTAGTAAAGAAAATAAAAGATATAAAATAGAAATAAGGGCCATCTACATTAATTAAAAACTAAATATTTCGTAAAAATAGGAAAACTACTCAAAAACATGTCATTAGATAAATACCTATTAGCTTTAGTGACAATCTGAAAAACAATTTGTTTATTCTCTTGTTTTTTTTTTGTCATGAATATCAAGGTTTTAAAAAAGCCTTCAGTGGTCCCCTATTAAAACTTGTGTTTTTACTATTATCACCGTTTCTTTCTAGTGAAATGCGTTAAGAGCAAGGTTGGTTTCTTCGCGGAGCGTCTGTACTACTCAATGAAGGGTCTCGGAACCAACGACAAGACTCTTATCAGAATCGTAGTGAGCCGCTCCGAGATCGACCTCGGAGACATCAAGCAAGCATTCCTCGACAAATACGGCAAGCCATTGGAGAGCTGGGTGGCTGTAAGTATTATTTGCTTTGTTTTTATAGAGGGTACTTGATTAGTAAGCTATTGTAAAGGTGAACAAATTATCTAGGATACAAGTGTCAGAATCTGGCGCTTGCGCAAATATTGGCTGAGAATACGATACAGTTAGTTGAGAATACGATTAAAAATAGTTAAGTCAAAAACATTAGAATTGGCAATTGTCAGAACTTTGCATAATTTGAGCTTTACAATCGCTTGCTAATTTTGTTTACCTGTATTTAGAAATCTTTTGGTTTTTTCGGTGTTTCACAAACGGGAAAAGAAAATTAAAAGTGGAAATTAAACAAAGGTTTTTAACAAAATGATTCATGGTTAGATATAGTTGGGTTCAAGGTTCTAAAACATATGTTTTTGATACCTTGCCATGCCGTGAGAAAATCGGCTAACCTTCAAGGGTGATTTAAAAGGTCAAAACCGAAAGACTAAGAAAAATTGATGTTATATGTTTTGTCTGTAAATACACTATTAGTATGACTAACATTTTATGGAGGGAAGTTGCCTATATTGGACTATATTTTGTATATTTTTTAATCATTACAAAAATAAAGGAATTTATTTCTGTTTCTTTAAAAATTATGAATAATATAAAAAGAAAGAGAGATTTGTCCTTGTATTTTATTAGTATCAATACTGAAATTTTATGTAAAGTACTTAACAAAAAAAAGTTCTTTTTTATTTTTAAGTACTTACTTTACATCCTTACTCAATTCAAACCAGTTAAAATTACATTTTACCTCACTTTACTGGTTTTATTATTATGAGCTGTTATTATTAATAGATAATTATTAACAGCTACTTATTCTGAATGTATATTTTTATTATCATTTAAGTTTGCAGTTTATTAAGAATATCGTGGAAAAATTACGTAAAACTGTTCCAAATATTTTTAGTATTTATTGCATCTTACTGATGATCGTATTCATTTGAAAATGACATATTTTGAAAGCATTTTCAACAAAAGTGATTTACATTATTATTTTTTCGGAGAAATAAAATCTTTAAGGCCAATATATACAACTCCACCCAATATTGTATTCTAACCCATATTCGTTCGTTATCATACGTTATAAACATAGTAATTAAGCTTATTAACGTATATAACAAAACGCAATCGTTAACAGTAACTAACAAAACGCTCATTAGTACCACTGTATTTTACACTCAAAACTAAACGCATGAAGTTTTGATGATCTCTAATTATTAACTTTATTACAATCTGACCCATTATTTCTTTACGAAATGTATTCATTTTTAGAATCTATGTTTATGTTTCATAAATTCATTCTCACTAAACATTTAAATATTAATTAATTTCTATTCATTAAATGTATATACAGATCTGATATACAATACGAAACAGTGTATATAAGTATTTACTTAAAAAACATCAAAATAAATACTTAGATTAGTCAACCAACGTGCCTTTTTATATGCCCGTGAGAATTAACAATCCGAGACAATACTAATTGTTTTTTTCTTTCAAATTATGGCTGCGCACGTGTGCGTATATGGCCAGTGTCAAGTATTGTTTTTTGTATTCAGTTCAGTCCAAAAGACTAGTGGCATTATGCCTCGATATATAGCAGCATTTTATACCACTAGCTACTGGACAAAATAATCTGTGAAAAATAAAAATCTATTTCGTAATTATATAAAATTATAAGCTAAAAATCTACTTATACTTTATCTGGCCTGGATTATCTTGTACAAAGATTATGGTGGTGTTAAAGCGCCTACTATAAAGCGGCGCGAGCAAAAAAAAGCCGAATACAGTCAGCCCTATTTGGCTCAAATTTCTAGAGTTCATTTAATAGATTTCTGAGATCAAATGGCACTTGATTTCCATCATCCATACACTCGTGCACGTCCAAAAACTTAAATTAAATAAGATACCACCAAAATTTTACAATTTAACCTAAATTAACACTAATTATAACGAATACAAAATACAATACGACGTTATTACTTAAATCCCGCCAAAATTTTCTAATCGGGTTATTCGATTATCAAAATTCCAAAGTTTTACGGAAATTGGACCGTTTTGGTTGCAGGATGACACATCCGGTGATTACAAGAAAGCATTACTGACCCTTGTCGAATAATCGGACCTTCGGAACTGCGACCAAACCACCTCCCCTATTGTTTAAGTTGTTTTTGTCAATTAGGAGTTAAGCAGCTCGGTACATTGGAGCCGTGAATGTTTGAATCTCATTCCAATAATCCTAATAATTTGCTAATAGGATTCCTCTAGCGCCATGTTGTGATGATAAATAAAATAGCTATTAAAAAGACATAAGAATACTGAAAAATATACCTGTGATAAAATGATCTGTTTTAGATGTTCAATTAAAATTAATCTAATAATAAGCGAAAGCAAATCTCTTTAGCAAATTAATTGGACTGTAATTAATTCTAGATCTGTAGAGCAGTCACGAGTCCAACGTACCTAATACTCGAATCATTAGATTTTTTATTTTAAAGATCTGTATATTTTTGCTTTAAACTGTTTCTATCTCACCGCTGCATTTTGCACCGTAGTAAAGCTTTAGTATCAGCATGAGGGTTAGTAGTCTAGTATTACAGTAGTCTGCCTATTTTCAGGACGAGATGGGAGGTAACCTCGGACATCTCCTCTCAACGATGTGTTACTAGTACTTAAAATCAGTATTACGAGATAATCGAGCCTACTGAACGATGTAACACTATCGAGACATACATATAATCGCACTTAACTACTGCATTTTATAGACGTTTATTTTATTTAAGAAGTTTTGCAAGACTGTTCGTATGGAAGTACAAAAATTGCTTAAAACCTATCAAAGAAAATAAATACATGGAAACCTAGATAATGCCTTGATAAATATAGGTCATAATTCTGGAAAGAAAATCTGTAAGAAAATTCTATCTAGAGAAACTATATCTAGGTTTCTGTGTTATTATTTTTGTTAAACACGTCAAACTTATAATACCCCGTCGTTTTTGCGTCGGGGGTTAAAAATGAAGTTTGATGAAGCTTTTTTTGTATTTTTATACCGATAGTTATTTTTTGCACGTAGTGTGAAGTAAAGAAATGATGGGCCAGTGTATTATTGTAATGTGTAGCTAATAGCTAACTTGAAAGGATTTCGATATTGTTTACAGGAAGACCTAACGGGTGACTTCAGGAATGTGCTAGTCACACTTTGTGCTTAATCCTGCAAAATATTTATTTTTATAAGATTTATTTACGCTTGGCATGTTATACTAAGTATATACTGAATATTTACCGTTCCGATCAGAGTGTGAGCTGCTGGCGGCTCGATTCGATTGCAATAACGCATGTGTGCGGGATCCTGGTCGGATGCAAACGAATCGACCCACTGTATGTAGCCTTAGAGGGAGATATGGATGCCAAAAACTGCAAAAACTTTAGAAAAACCTTACTCTCAAAGTAGATTAAACGTGGATCTTTCTATACATCATCTCGATTGGCTTACAAGCAATTACTCTTTTCCTGACTTATGCAATTTAAAGGTCTTCAAATCACGAGTCTTCTCTTCGAGTCATTCTTCAAAGACGGGCAAGCTTACATCTTAGATTACATCGTAACTTATATTGTAATACTTTAGGGACTTAGAAAAAACTGAAACTGTAGGTATCAGAGACGCAGCTTTAGTTTCCTAAGTCGTCAAAAATCAACTTATCGAAAGTAAAAGTCCATTTTTCGATACGTAAGCCGGTGCAACCGCAAAAGAAGGACAGGTCGGAAAAGTTTTTGTTCCACTGCTGTCTTCCTATTTTCACTCGCGTCCCTCGAAGGTTCCAATTTACTTGGGGGTCTTTGAGAAGAGCGTATCTTCTAGGAAAACGTGTTACATCTTAGGCCGCATCGTCACTTACCATCGTGTGAGATAGTGATCAAACGCTGACAAAAAAATAAGATCCAGCAGCCCCTATATTTTTATGGCACCTATCTAAGACCACTTTGACTTATGAGACGAATTTAACGATACTTAATTAAAAAAATCCATCGAGTTGTTTGGAGGCTATGAGGGAATATTACAAACTTAAAAAGATAGTCGCGAAAAACATAACCCTTGCATAGTATTTTCTAAGGTTTTCTAACAGATATATTCGCGTTTTAATTTGTTTTTAAACCTGAAATTTCCGTTCGTTGATAACCTTTGCAGTAGGGTAAAAAATAATAGTATTTGACGCCCATATCTCCCTGCATCTGATATTATTGTTGTTAGCGAATAGTAATAAATGAAACGTTAATGTTGTAACAAAGTACAATGTAATACTTTCCAGGACGATACGAAAGGAGACTACAAACGTGTGTTACTCACACTTTTATCATAAACGCATAATTAGCTACTGGAATATTAAAGATACTGCCTCTTAACTGTTAAATGTTAGATAAATGCTTAATATTTTTGTGAAAATGATATATTTATTGGTGCTGTAGTTTTGTTTACAATATACACACATACATATTTACATTTAATTATTAATTAATTGAATAAAGTAATCTATGTTCCTTTTTGAGTTTCATTTGTATCCCTAATGCCTTCCTGTGTTATCTGAAAAGGATGTTTTTTTATTATTTAAAGCTAATTTAAAATAAAGTACAAGAGTAAAAAAGGACCCTTTTACCTTCTGTCTCTCTGTCACCAGGCTGTATTCCATGAACAGTGATAGCTAGACAGTTGAAAATTTCACAGATTATGTATTTCTGTTGCCGCTATAGCAAATACTAAAAAATATATATATACGAGACGAATTGAGAACCTCCTCCTTTTTTTGAAGTCGGTTAAAAACAGAATATAATGGTACGGAACACATCCTAATCGAACGTTTTTCAAGTGGTCTGTGTACAATTGTATTAAGCATCCAAAGAAATATTTTTTTTTGATTTTGACTTTGACTTTGAACCCTCGTGCGCGAGTCCAACTCGCACTTGGCCGGTTTTTATACCGCTCTCTGGCTTACCGGGGTGCAGCTATTATCAAGTATTTCTGAGAAGTTTTGGCTTATCATCAAGTATTATACAAATACTAGGAAACCCCACACAATGTATTGGCATCAATCACGATGGATTGATGCCAATACAGTTAAACTGGCTTTTGCCCGCGACTTCGTCCGTAAAAGTCTAATCTTAATATCCAGGAATCACGCTGTCCCATACAAACTTTGCTCCCCTCTTTCACACCTGAGGGGTAGAATTTCGAAAAATCCTTTTTTTATCGGATGCCTACGTCATACAAAGAAAAATAATAGCTTTTGACGCCCATAAAAGCCCTTAAAGTCTCAAGTCTCTAAGATCAGCGGTTTAGGCTGTGCGTTGATCCGTCAGTCAGTCAGGACAAAGCATTTTATATGGATAGACTAGCTTTTGCCCGCGACTTCGTCCGCGTAGAAAAATGGACCAAGGAATCACGTTGTCCCATTCAAACTTTGCTCCCCTTTTACACACCTGAGGGTAGAATTTCGGAAAATCCTTTCTTATCGGATGCCTACGTCATACAAAGAACACACCCTTCAAGTCTCGGGTCTCTAAGATCAGCGGTTTAGGCTGTGCGTTGATCCGTCAATCAGTCAGGACAAAGCATTTTATATGGATAGATTACTGTTTAAAAATAGACCAACCGTTTAGATAGTAGACAAGTGTGGGTTTTTTATGTCAAGATTAAAGCCCGATGTAAGGTACAGTCGGCTGCATAATTGCAGCCCTCGGTAGAGTTCGAAAATTACTATTATTGGAATGTTTGCATTCTAATAATTTTTGATGAGTTTCAAGACTTTATACTTCAACTAAAGCAGGTGCCTAGAATCTAGCTTGTGTTGAAAACATTCTTATAACAACCGTTTTGGATCTCTACGGTGGGTCTGCAATTTTGCAGCCGACCGTACCTAGGTTTGACAGATTATACCTAGGCGTAACCCATTGCATTCAATTACACCTAGGAAAACCTATCTTTTTTTCACTGTTAAACTTGTGTGATTGGGGCCCTACCGCGCTTAGTGCGTTGGCGACGTTGATATCCCAACCCGCGCTTCACAATGGGCGGAATTTTGAGCCTGCCTTTCATAGGAATTTTGAAAAATTAAGTTGTTTTTTTTCTCGCGTGTTTTAAGTATGCAAGATTGTCGGGGACAACAAAACATTCAAAAATAAGTGATTCTGGTTATGTTATTTAAAAAAAAGTCATATGGTGTTTTGGCAACTGGTTATGAATGTGGCCGGAGGGTTTTTTTTATAGAACATAACCAGAATTACTTATTTTTGAATGTTTTGATGTCCTCGAGCATATTTAAAACACATAAGAATTGAACTTAATTTTTCAAAATTCCACCCATTGTGCGCCTCAGTTGGTTGCCGTCTACTATTTTCACTCGCTCCCTAGACTTTATTGAGCAGTGTATTTGGTTAAACCCAGATGTCGCGCACATTATCAAAGATTGCCCCTTGACGAAATATGATGGTGACCTAGCAGACTTGTTCACCCTCGAAAATGACGTAATCCAATGAATACAGAAATTAAACATAGAATTATGAAATTGATCGACTGTTAATGCCATACAATTAAATAAAATAACCCAGAATTAAATAAATCACCAGAAAACATTATTTTACCCTATTTCACTAGACTTTGTTGAGCAGTGTACGTACAAATTGGTTATACCTATGAATAACCCCACTTCGCCGACTTTATCCTTAACACATACACCTAATGAAATTGATGATAGATGCTTCGTTAATTAATTACTGGTTGACACAATTTACAATAATTATGTCTTAAAAATAATTTAGGTTCTGAGTAAAATAATACCATCACACACTAATATTTAAAAATTTAAAAACACCCCGATTTTTATCCCCCATAACTTTCAGACGGCTGAACCGATTTCGATCAAACAGCTCAGAACACTCCCGACTCAAACAAAACAAAACAAACAAAAGGAACAAAATCGGTTCAGCCGTTCAAGAGCTTCTATGCCACAGACAGACACACACACAGACACGTCAAACTTATAACCAGTCGTTTTTGAGTCGGGGGGCAATTTTAGTAAAAACTAGCAAAGGTTATATTCACCTGAAATTCAGCCACGGCATTGTGTGCGTTATTGCTCTTCAGTACAAGGATCAATCTTGTGTGATCGTTGTTAGATATAAGTAGTCTTGTGTTGCAGCGGTGCGCCCACGCATCTCCCAGGGAGCCTACTGTAGACCCGCCGGATAGCCCTATACGAGTGCTCATCTCATTTGTTAGAACTATCTGTAAATAATATTTTGCATGCTGAGAATAAAAGTGACCTAATTCAAAAATTCGAGAAATTGGTATACAATATGACTTAAAAACGAACATCCTTTCAGCTGACGAACACAGAAATTGTGATATTTGGTTAGAACGAATTCCTTATTAAGTTAAAATAGATTTTTTTTAATTTTACTTATATTTTTTAAAGATAAGTACAGGTATTACAATGATTTAGTTCCTCATTTTCAAACACATTTTCCTCGATTACCAAAAGTTGTGAATTTTGGATTGAGTCACTTTCATGATCAGCATGCGACATAAGGTAATACCTGCGGGTAATAAGGGCCACTTAAAGGTTTTTTAAAACAAATTGAAAAAACCTAGGGACAAAACTTATAGCACCCCGTCGTTTTTGCGTCGGAGGTTAAAAATAGTACATTACGATATAAGTGTGGTAAATGCGAGCGTGTCATAAGAAGCCAAGATGCAAAGATCAATTCCACACGTATATCGTACGACGTTTTTTATCACAGTTGCGAATAAAAGAAAAGACTTGAAAAGAAAACAAAATAATAATTAACAAAATATTTTTGATAAGTCTATGTTTACATTTTTTTAAGGCAGATTTTTTTGTTAATTATGCTCCGGAAAGGCAGGCTAAAGACTTTTAACATCCTCGTCTGACATACAATATTTTTAGGGTGTTTTCTATTTGTTTTGCGTCGGGGGTTAAGAACAAAATACAATGGTACGGAAAAACAATATATTTAAGTAAAGAAAAAACAAAAAATAAACAACTCAATTTTTAATCGTTTTCTAAGTCATTATCACGTAAAATTTTCGTTCGTAAACCGACTTTAGAGACAACCATTTTTGCTAGCTAAAAAACTCTTTGGTATCTACCTTTTTTATGCATCAAAACAGTATAACCCAGATAAATTAAGAATGTTTCACCTACCTAACATGTAATTAGCAGTAAGATACGTATTTAACTTATCGGGATAACTTTACAGCACTAGTTAACAAATCTAAAACGCACGCGTGCATAATATGTTGGATTATGAGCCTAAAAGCCGTTGAATAAGATGCACTTTATGAGCAACTGTAATAAAAAAACAACAAATGAATTGTTATTCAGATTGACAAATCATAGAAATTGTACATTATTGTAAAGACCGGGAAATAGGCAATTGCAGGTCAAGTATGAGTTTGAAGACCGAGCCGTAGACGAGGACTTCATAAATACGAGATAGGCAATTTCCGCCGAGGCATATTTAGTGCTTTTCTCAAAAGAATGCAGAGAAATAAATATTGTCATTATTTTCGAGGATCACGCGAGGTGTCGAGTTTGCGGACAAGGAGAATCAAATCCATTACAGGAGCTTTTTTGAATTTGGAACATTACAGCGCTCCAGCAATGTTGTATGGAACGGCGTGCTAACGCTCCTGCAATAGATTTGATTTTCTTTGTCCGTAAATTCGATACTTCGCGTGTTATTTTTAAAAAATAATGACAATATTTCCATGCATGTTTGAGAAAAGCATATTATCTAATTACCTAATTTGAAGTAGTTTCCCTATGTTTTTTTCCGAAATATTTAGTATTTAATTAAGTTGGTAGGTGGCCCTCATTGCCTTATGAGTTAGCCTGGTATGTCCCATTGCTGGGCAAAGGCGTCCTCCGTGTCTTCCATGTGCTTTCTAATTGACCGATCTCTGTAGCGCGTCGGGAGAGTACCCGCCTGCGACGAAGAAGTTGCGGGTTTGATTTCCGCTTTAAACAAATATTGATGTACAGATATTTGTTTCTGGTATTTCTGTATATACAGTTTGTTTCAGCGAAGGGGTATTAATACGAAAGGGGGTTGTTCTAGACGTCTAGGTGTACAACTTTTGTTCTACGACTTTTGGAAATTCGAACATTTCGTTCGAAGTTTTTGTATGAATCAGCTGATTTTCAAGTAAAAAATCCCTCAGAATTATCAAAAAAAGTTCTAATTTCCAAAAATCGTAGAACAAAAGTGATTCACCTAGACGTCTAGAACAACCCCTTTTCGTATTAAAACCCCTTCGCTGAAACACATTGTATATGTCAAGTATATATTTACAAAAAAAAAGTATATAAGTGTTCTATGCGCTATCTTGCTACAACACAATCATTGTTGCTTAGCTTGGGTCTAGTTGGCGCTGTGTACCATATGTCTTGCAATCTACACTTCTACACTAATCTATAAAAATCAACGCCACTTTTCGTTGTAATTTTATAACTCAAGAACAGGCTCACCTATCCAAACCAAATGTTTAAGCTTTGTTCGGACTATTTAGTAGATGGTTTATGTAAAGTTTGCACAAAATCGGTCGAGCGGATCTTTATTTATAACATTTTTTGTAACAAATGAATTCAATAAATGGCGGATCATTTTGTTAATGGGGATTTTGCTGTCAATTTTTGTTTAAATTTCACTTTATACGTAGCGAAGCACGTATCGGGCCGCTAGTACAATTTAGAGGAAAGAATTTTTTTTTGTTGCTAACGAATTAGCTCCAAAACTGGGCCGATTTTGATAAAACTTAGTATGAGGATACATTGATTCATTGGAAGTAACATTGGCTACTTTTTATCCACATTTTTCCACGGAATCGGAAGTTACGTTAGTATTTATTGAACTTACAGCTACATCATTCTCAACAGCCACCCTCTGTAGTTCCGCCATTTGTCTGAAGAGCAGCCCAGTCCGTTGCTTCACTGATATCCCTTCTTTGAATGGAAATGATATGCTATCTATTACTATAAATCTTATCTGAAACAGAAGACTTTTTTAAGCATAGAATAAGGCTTCATCATGCCGACCCAGCCGGACTGCCAAACACAGGGTTGCGGGTTCGATTCCCGCCCTCAGACAAATATTTATGCTTGTTTATTAACAAATATTTATGGTTGTTTATCTTATATCTTTAAATGAGCAATTCTTGTATATATATATATATATACTACTCTGTGTAAAAAGTATCGGGAATATGTCAATAAAAAGACCCACGTAAAAGAGGTCGTTCTAATTTTTTTACTGCATGTTGGTAGCACTGTACTGATTAAGCGCGCAAAATTTGAGCGGGATCTGTCATTTAATTTGTTTTAAACAAAAAGTGTAGAGTCCTCGGCGATTTTTACAATGGAAAATATTGTTGAACAAAGAATGTGCCTTAAATTTTGTGTTTCGAATGATATTTCATGTGGTGAATCACTAAAAATGTTGCGAAATACCTACGGCGAATCGTGTATATCGAAAACGAGGGCTTATGAATGGTATAAGGCTTTTAAAGAAGGCCGAGAAGTAGTAGTAGACTTGCCTCGTTCTGGTAGACCTTCAACCGCTACGACCAAAGAAAACATCGACAGAATCAAGAAGCTAGTGCTCGAAAATCGACGTATGAGTCTGACAGAGTTGGCTAGTGAGGTGAACATATCTTTTAAGTCCGTCCACAACATTCTCATTGACATTTTAGGCATGAAACGCGTCGCCGCTCGACTAGTTCCAAAAGAGCTTAATTTTGTTCAAAAAGCGCAGCGAAAGCATGTCGCTGAAGACATGGTTTCCCGAGCTTCTACGGATCCGACCTTTATGAAACGTATAATAACTGGCGACGAGACATGGGTTTATGAGTACGACATGCAAACAAGCCAACAGTCTTCAGAATGGCGTCTCGAAAACGAGCCAAAACCCAAAAAACCGCGGCAAAGTCGCTCCAAAATCAAGGTGATGCTGACAGTTTTTTTTGACTACCGTGGTGTGGTTCACTCCGAATTCCTTCCAGAGGGAGAAACAGTAAATAAAGAATATTATTTAGGCGTCATGAAGCGTTTGCGTGAGAGTATCCGCCGAAAACGTCCAGATTTGTGGCAACACAACTCATGGATGCTGCACCATGATAATGCACCATCACACACAGCCATTATAGTGAAAGAGTTTTTAGCGAAAAATTCAACAAAAGTTCTCGACCAAGCACCATATTCACCTGATATGGCTCCGTCTGACTTTTTTTTATTTCCCAAGTTAAAATTACCACTTCGAGGAAAACGTTTTGAGTCGATAGAAGCCATATAAGAAAATTCGCTGAATGAGCTAAAGGCCATACCGCAAATAGCCTATGAAAAATGTATGGAAGACTGGGTGAAGCGGTGGAGATGTTGTATTGCAAGCGATGGGGCCTACTTTGAAGGCGATAAAATAATTTTAGATGAATAATTTGTATTTTTTATTTTATTGACAAATTCCCGATACTTAGTACACAGAATGTATATATAACTAGCTGCGCCCCGCGGTTTCACCCGCGTAAGTCCCGATCCCGTAGGAATTGATAGGGTTTTCCCGGAAATTATTCGATTTTTTTCTCGCCTTTTAAACCTTCCCTAGACCTCTACGAACATTTCAAGACTAAGATAAGATAAATCCGTTCAGCCGTTCTCGAGTTTTAGTGAGACTAACGAACAGCAATTCATTTTTATATATAAGATAGATTGGAATCTCGGAATGGGCTCCAACGATTTTCATGAAATTTGGTATATAGGGGGTTTCGGGGGCGATAAATCGATCTAGCTAGGAATCATTTTTAGAAAATGTCATTTTATTCGTGTTTTATCGAACCTTACTTTTTTTTTATCTAAAACTAGCTGCGCCCCGCGGTTTCACCCGCGTAAATCCCGATCCCGTAGAAATAGAAAACGTTTGTATGGGAAATAGAAAAGGGCTGTTTTTAGGGTTTTCCCGGAAATTATTCGATTTTTTCTCGCCTTTTAAACCTTCCCTAGACCTCCACGAACATTTCAAGACTAAGATAAAATAAATCCGTTCAGCCGTTCTCGAGTTTTAGTGAGACTAACGAACAGCAATTCATTTTTATATATATAGATATGACTCTTCCTGACATCTATTGGCGAACTACTAATACTATTTTTTGTGAGCAATAAAGTTATTCCAGCAGATGGCGTTGTTAAGTAACACGAAGTCAATGAGTGTTTGCTTTGAGGTTAGACTAAGTAAAAAAAAAAATACCGAGCAATGCTCGGTCATCCAGGTACTATGTATTATAAGAAAAAGTATATAAGTAGTATATCCGTTGTCTAGCACCCATAACAAGTCTAGTTACTTAGCTTGGGCTAGATGGCGATGTGTGGAATGTCCTGCAATATTTATTTATTTATTATCATATCAACCATAGGACATCCACAGCTGAACATGGGCCTCCCTCAAACAATCTGTCGTGGAATAAGGGTTACTTAAAAAATGATAATTTAATTATTACTTACTTACTTAATGTCAACGCACAGCTTAAATCAATGGATGGATAGGGCTTAAACTTGGTAGACAGATAGCTGTTGATAACGTAGGCATCCCTAAGGATTCTTAAAAATTCCAGTAAAAAGGAAAAGAAGAAGAAGCGTAATCTTACCTACATTTGGATTATCTTCAATTAACTTAGGTAGACGGTGCATGTAGGCAGAGAATGGTAGAAGACCAAATGCATTTACATAATGTAGTTTATTCAGAACTTCATTCTCGTAGATGTCTGTCTGTTGATCTAAGATACGGTGACATTTCGATATACTTGCTAGGGCTATCTCTGGAACAGAGGTACAATTCAATTTTTATTTTTGAAGTTCTACTTCTTTAGGCGCGTTATGAATAAATGATAATTGAGTGAAATTTCAAGATGCGCGCGCATCATTATAACACAAAAGTCATAAGTTGAAGCTACGTAACCCAAAAGTAAAACAGGTTGAAGCTGCTAAAGTGAAATATTAAGATGCGCGCATGAATGTTTACACTAAAGTAACAGGTTGAAGCTGCTCGCAAAATAAATATCAGATGGACAGATGGACAGACGGACATATAACTTCTAGAAATATAACGTCTCACGCGCGTAAATAAGTAAGTACACGCCCTACACACCCAATTTTTTTCTCAAGTTATTTATAGTCTCCTAAAATCAGAGTCCACAGTCATCAAAGAGGATGTGAGTTGGTTTGTGTGATTTGATATCTTAATTTTTTAACAAACACACAAACTTTCTAGGCTATTGTAAGTGTGATTGTGGGGTCTTTACCTTTAAATCGGCTTAAAGTGAAATTAGTATTGGTGTCAATGTATAGAGCTTCTGCCTCCAACCCTCCCAAGGACTTCGGTACCTGTACAGCAGCACAAAGTTGAAGACTGTAAGAAGATAAGAAGTTGGTAAAACTAGTGACCTAAATTCTGCATAGAAAGTGTTCAGCTGGCAACATCACTCAGCTACTTTATTAGGGTTCCGTGAACAAAGGCTACATTACAGGACCCTATTACTAATGGTGGATACTTCACCGTCCATCTGTCTGTCACCAGGCAGTATCACATGAACAGTGATAGCTAGACAATTGAAATTTTCACAGATTAAGTACCTATTTCTGTTGCCCCTATAACAAATACTAAATACTACAACAAGATACGAAACCCTTCGTGCGCGACTCCGACTCGCACTTGGCCGCTTTTTTTATTCTAGTACCTATCAGAATATTTTTCGGTAAGTAAATTCTTTCTTACCAGAATTGTGTTTTTCCAGCACCTGGCAAGCCAATGACTTCAGTGATAGTTCCCAGCTGTATGCCATCGTTTCCTAGAAAATTGTCGAGGTTCTGGCTGAATGTAGCGATGGAAGGTTTACTAGTCTCTTTCTGAAAGATAACGATAGGACAATTTCAAATGCTGTTGATTGATAAAAATGGATAAGCTGGAAATAAACAATGAAATAGGTCAGATTACGCCGGTTTTTACTTACTTGCCATATCTCTGCAGCGTTATAAACTTTATAGTTTTCCATTGAAACTGGATAATATACAAAGTACCTGATAGAAACACAAATTTCACTAATAAAAGCACAATAAACACAAATAAACAAAAATTAAATTATTCACAAAGTTATGTCTCGTCTTGACTGCCACCAATATATTATTTTACTCTTTGACTGCCACTAACGCCATCTAATGAATAATTTAAAACTAATAATTTGACATTGATTTCTATTCATTCAGCGCCATCTAGCGGCTTCTTTATACACCAACTTCACAACACATTTTTTTTTATCTTAGTTGATACCTGTTACCAACAGGTGGCGTTATTCACAAATTTGATTTTTTTTTAAACTCTGAAGGTATAGGCATAAGTCTTTTAGCCCATAGAACCTCGTCTGACAGTAATATGATTGGAGATTGGCGCTCTGACTCTGTCAATGTCAAGAAAGAAGAAATACTTCTAATTCTTGCAGAGCTCGTTTGTAAACAAAAATAAGTGTTCCGTGGCTTGTTAAATTAAATTCGCACTAATGATGAACCACAATCAAATGAACATGCATGTTCCTATGAATCCAGTGGGTCCAGCTCCCAATGTCGGCATGCAAATGCAAGTTCCTGGAACAATCATACAACAACAATCGCCTCAGCAAATGCAGCCAGCGATACCGCAGCAAACGCAGCAGGATAAGATGGACAATATCTCGAAGGTCAAGACGTTAATGGGGTCTCTAAGAGAATCTATTCCTGTAAGTATGATAAATGTGAGCCATAACCTCTAATTGATTGCGGGGTCTGTCTATTCCTTGGCTGTTTGCCTTCTGTGTTTGTTATATTCGAGCTGAAAAAAATAGGATAACTTTAGGTGGGTACAATCCATTGGGGTCCTAGCGTGCGAGAGCTTAGCTGCAAACCAAACCGACATACTTGGCAACCCAACAACAAAACATGAAGAGTGCGAGGACACTGAGAAGATTCTGCACTTCTGGATGTAGCTGGGATGCCTCAAGTGGCAGGGGATGATCATGTACAAAGGGAAGAATTCGAGCCCTCAACCCATTAAGGTTTGGTTTTAAATTAAACCTGCTCTACTTTAAAATTCTAAACCATACTATTGTCCCCGAATAATAAATTTTTACTCATTTAATATGTAAGAGAACATCCTAAATTATTGTGACAACCAAATCCTTAATATTTTTGCAAGCCATATGCTGTTGATTTTTAAGTTTTTAATCATTTTGTTTTCAGATGACACTGAAGTCTGCTGCTCAGATCTTACACCAAAACCATAACATTGATTCAAATTCCCAGTAAGTATTTCTATAATAAACTTAAGTATTAATTGTTTCTCTGTAAAATAAAGCTGAAACCACATTAACTTAACCATTGGCATCTTCTAAGAAATTGAGTATTCTCCTTTGGAAATAACTCCTATAGATAGGCTAAACCTATATTCATGACATTTACTGCTTTTTATATTTCATATACTGATTTTCATTTTATTATTCCATCGCCTTTTAATTTGATTATATAAATTTTTTCAGGAAAAATATCGACAATCCAGTTCCTAGATTTGACAAAAATTTAGAAGAATTCTTCTCTATTTGTGACCAAATGGAGTTGCATTTGGTAAGTTCTACTTTAAAAAACTAAGATATTTGTAACACTTTAGGGTTTAGAACACCACTGACATATGACAGACTGTTTTGGTTTGTCTTTATTTTATTACACAAATCTTTTAAAGTATTTTAGAAAATTCAACTCTTATGCTGACGAAATCGAGGCTTAAAGCTAGTATTTCATAATACCAGTACATTATTTTGGCAGAATTCTGAACACACAGAAGCCATAACAAAAAACATAGGTATATATAAAAAAAATATTAGGAGACCTCTGTGGTGCGCTGGGCAAATACCCGCCTGCCATGCAGAAGATTGCGCTTTCGATTCCCATGTCAAACAAACTTTCTGGTCTGGGTATTTCTATATCCATACTTAATATTATAAAGCTGAAGAGTTTGGTTTGTTTGATCGCGCTAATCTCAGGAACTACTGGTTCGAATTGAAAAATTATTTTGTGTTGGATAGTCCATTTATTGAGGAAGGCTATAGGCTTCTTTTTATCCCGATATTCTCACAGGATCGGGAGATACGCGGGTGAAACCGCAGAGCGAAGCTAGTGTATTATAAGTAAACGTATTTACTCAAAAAGTATTTAAGTATTCTATCCATTGTCTAGCTACCATAAGACAAGCTTAGTTACTTAGCTTGGGACTAGATGACACTGTGTGAATTGTCCTGCAATATTTATTTATCTAATATCTAACGATCAATATGTCCTCATAGCTATAATCTATCCATTTAATATAAATAAATAAATATTTATTTAATTTGTTTTGTGTTATATAGTTTGTTTTGTATTATTTAATTTATTTTGTATTATTTGATTTGTTTTGTATTATTTAATTTATTTTGTATTATTTAATTTATTTTGTATTTTTTATTTATTTTGTATAAGTAATTTAATTGGATGTAATTTTTGATTTGTGTTTATATTGAATAAATGATTGCAATTTAAACCATATAAATAATAACTATTCCTCATATGTTCCAAGTAAATACTGAGCTATGAGTGCAACAATTGACTTATTGACCTGGTAACAGCTAATCATGACTTATCTATGATGTTTAAACTTTACGTGACTTGTATCATTCGTCAACAGACTTATTAGATAGAAATTATTCATTAGACACCTTAAGAGTGAGGTCACATAAGGTCACCGGATTATTGTGAGACGCATCTGTTTGCAATTTATCTAGTGAAACTAAAAACTGGAAATATTGCAAATCACTACATAGTAAAAAACAAAGTCGCTTCCCGCTGTCTGTCCCTATGTATATGCTTAGATATTTAAAACTACGCAACGAATTTTGATGCGGTTTTTTTAATAGATAGAGTGATTAAATAGGAAGGTTTTAGTATACAAACAAAACTACCACGCGTACGAAGTCGCAGGCACCAGCTAGTAAATAATATAATAAAGGTACTTACAATTTCAATAATAAATAAGTAAATAAAAAGTTCTTGTCTAATAAATCAAAAGGTCTTGTTTAGTAAATAAAAAGTTCTTGAGTAATAAATAAAAAGTTATTGTTTAATAATGGTTGACGACCCAGTTGGCACAATGGTCACCATGCCGGACTGCCAAACTCAGGGTTGCGGGTTCGATTCCCGCCTCAGACAAGTATTTATGCTTAAATATTTGTCTGTGGTCTGGTTGTTTATATGTATTACTAGCTGCGCCCCGCGGTTTCACCCGCGTTTGTCCCGATCCCGTGGGAATATCGGTTATTCGATTTTTTCTCGCCTTTTAAACCTTCCCTAGACCTCCACGAACATTTCAAGACTAAGATAAGATAAATCCGTTCAGCCGTTCTCGAGTTTTAATCAGACTAACGAACAACAATTAATTTTTATTTATATAGATAAGTATATATTTACAAAATAAAAGTATATAAGTAGTATATCCGTTGTCTAGCACCCATAACACAAGTCTAGTTACTTAGCTTGGGGCTAGATGGCGATGTGTGGAATGTCCTGCAATATTTATTTATTTAATAAATAAAAAAAAAGTAATTCTTGATTAATAAAAAATATATGACTAGAAGAGTACCTAGTATCTACACCAATTATTTGTTAATAGATTTTTTTTGTTTGTAATGAACAGGCGGATTTGATCATTTTGGTTTGGTTTATTCCTCTATCTATATTCACACGAATTCGGGACATGCGCGTGTGAAACCGCGGCGCACAGCTAGTAACTCAATTTAATAATAAACAACAACAGTATTGCAAACTAATGTTTTACGTAACAAAGTAACATATTTATCCTCATATTACAACAACATATTAATTTTTAAGATTCTAGATAATTATAGTATGGCCGCGTTATTTGTGACGTTGTTTCACAGCGCACAGCGATATCGTGCATCCAGCAGGCGCAGTCGGCGGCGCACTATCTGCCGTTGTCGGTAATACCTTCGAGGCTTGACTCCGGACCCAGCACACAGGTGAGGATTCAAACAAAACATTACTTTCTGTCCGTCACACGCAAGGCAAGTCTCCGTCACCGTCTTTAACCTATTGAAGGCCCTATGGACTAGTATTTCCATACTATGGACTAGTATGAACCACCCCTGTAAAAGTTAGGGGTGGTTCAAGTAGTCACCTTATTTGTTCCCTACAAAGACTGAAGTAAAATTTCCCTTTTGCAGAATGTCACCAAACTTTTTCATATTAGCTATATAAACTTAATCAGCCCTTTTAATCCCTATATATGCCGAATTTACAAAAATCCTTATTTAGCGCTCGCCTACGATCTAAGATAAACCCCTATGCGAAGTTTCAAACTTTCTTCTTTCTTGACGAGTATTCATATTAGTCACGTTTAATACTGCATTTAATTTGTAACGTGATATCGTTTAGATTACGTGATGATTATAGGTGATAGTGATACGAGATCTTTTCTTAGTGCTCGCCTACGACCTAAAAAGAACCCCTATATAAAGTTTCAAACTCGTAGCTCTTGTAGTTTCAGAGATTTGTTGACCTGTACTTATTTTATATTAGTCACGTTTAATACTGCATTTGTAATGTGAAATCGTTTAGATTACGTGATGATTGTGAAGATAGTTATACGAGATCATTTCTTAGTGGTCGCCTACGACCTAAAAAGAACCCCTATGCAAAGTTCCAAACTCGTAAGTCTTGTAGTTTCAGAGATTTATTGACCTGTACTTATTTTATATTAGTCACGTTTAATACTGCATTTAATTTGCAACGTGATATTATACTACGTGATGATTGTAGGTGAATAATGATACGAGAAACCTATCATATCCCTTCTAGATAAGTAGGTCGTATCAAAATATTCCTTCTCTAATATTTTTGTTTTTGTATATTACTTGTTTTCCGTCAACAAGTAATTATAATAAATAGATAACGGCACCTACTTTATTTCATTTTCTCTTCGTTGCCCTATCATATGGAAGAATTTGCAACCTTGGTATTAGTAGTATAAGTACAGTTGAAAACAGAATTACAGTTCCACCGTAGAGTTTTAAAACTATTATTGGAATGTTTAAATTCTAATAACGTTTGTCTAATAAATATATAAGTATAGATACTTTAAACTTCAATAAACCACGCCGGATCTTAGAATGTTAGTTAAAAGCATTCTAATAATAGCAGTTTGAGCAGTGAGTTTTTTTGCTTGATTGTACTTATCATTTTTTTGCTAGGGCAAGAAATGATAAGTACAATCAATCAAGAAGTAAAAATGGCAGAAAACACTAAGACAGGGTAGGCCATGTCCTATTGTTTTCTGCCATTTTAACCCCCGACGCAGAAACGACGGGGTGTTATAAGTTTGACGTCTCTCTCTGTGTGTAGTGTGTATGAAGCTTCCGAACGGATGAACCGATTTTGTTTTGTTTGAAAGGTGAATTAATTGGGAGTGTTCTTTGCTATGTTTGATCGAATTCGGTTCAGCCGTCTAAAAGATATGGGGGATAAAAGTCGGGGGTATTTTAAATTCTAAATTTAAGTTTTTTCATTAATATTCTTTTACATTTATTAAACCCAATGTAAGAAAAGGTAAAAATAAATTTACCTATTTACAAAAGAAAAGTATTTGAATATTCTATCTGTTGTCTAGCTACCATAACATAAGGTAGGTGAGCACTAAGAACGTATTTTTTTTTAAAGGTAAAAAGGGCTGATAATGTTTGTAATATATTGTAACTATTAAATGTATTCTGTGTTTGAAGGAAATCAATATTAGATAGATAGATAACTTTATTTGTACAAGACAGGAAGAAACAGAACACGATAAACAAAAAGGAAAGTAATATCTAG
The DNA here is from genome assembly GCA_951213275.1 of Idaea straminata. Classification (NCBI taxonomy): domain Eukaryota; kingdom Metazoa; phylum Arthropoda; class Insecta; order Lepidoptera; family Geometridae; genus Idaea; species Idaea straminata. The sequence goes on from OX577862.1 coordinate 6,703,657, forward strand.
AAAGTATAAGAAGTGTATAAGCTAGAGTTACGAGTATTGTCTTTAAAGAAACACGCGACCGTGGTTTTTCCTTTTATAACTAGCTAGTTATTAATGTGGAATCCAACTTCGATTTATGTTTTCCAAATCATAAAATCCGATTTGAATGGAATGAAATCCTGTTGTTTTTTTCTTATACTAATGGAAAAATAAACAACACGCCCTTGTTCCAAATATAGCCTAATTATAAACCTCTGTTATTGAGTCAGGAAGACCGTGACCCTCGTTGTATCAATATCACAATAACATTGTGATTGAAAAATCCAGAACATTATTAAATACAGATATTTTTATGACCTTATTTTGTATATTAAGTATATGTATAAGAATTACGTTTGCAAGGATTTATTGTATCTGTTGTTTAGCACTATAATTTAATATCAACACAAGTAAGGGAAAAAATGACGTTTAAAAATTGGTGGAACCACCTGCATTCACAAAAAAGTGTCATGGTAATATTGTGTGACGTCATTGTCACGTTCCCGAAGTGTGACGTTACACAGCACGCAGCAATATAAACAAATGTTTTATATTGTTTAATAATAATATCGCTCATCTGGGCTTGTGTTATGGCGAAGAGTGACGAATAGAAGACTTACATAAAGGGAAAAAATATATGCCATGACCATGCCCCTATGTTTTGTTTTTTTTTTTGTTTTATTGTTTTTTAAATCCCAATTTCTATAATAACTTAAAAATGAAAAAAACCAAGACATAGGGCATAGTCATGACAGTTATAGGGTTTTATGGCACAAAAATATTTGTGCTAGTGCATTATCCAGGGAGGACAGTACATTAACAGTCGACTACGTTTCTGTGGAGAGAGCGTCGGTACCTTTTCCTCTTAAGACTTCGCTGTCCGTCCGTCTGTCCGTCTGTCTGCACCAGGCTGTATCTCATGAGCAATGATAGCTAGAAATTTTCACAGATGATGTACTTTTGTTGCCGCTATAACAACAAATACTTAAAACAGAAAAAAGTAAATATATTTTTAGTATGTTTTACGAAATTTAAGTTTTTTTCATGTTCACAAATTTTTTTGGAAATATCTTTTTTGTTAATTATACTCCCAAAAAGGGCAGGCAAAATACTTTTAACTTATACAGCCTCATAGCAATTATTTTCCCGGGTCTTTCGCATATTTTTATTTTTTATTTTATTGAGTCTCCTCGCGACCATGACTATTTAAGGAGGTTAAAATGTAACATAGTCGAAACTTCGAGGGTAGAAAATAAAAATAAAAATACGCGATTAAGACCCGGGAAAATAACTACTATGAATACAAATCGTGTGAGTTTAAAAAGTTTACTATACAGCCTCGTTTGACATACAATATTTTTTAGGGTTTTTACTCGATATATTGTATCGATCGTACTGGTACAGAACCCTTCGTGTGATAGTCCGACTCGTACTTGACCGATTTTTTGTTCCACCGACTAGCGCAATAAATAAATAAATATTGCAGGACATTCCACACATCGCCATCTAGCCCCCAAGCTAATTAACTAGACTTGTGTTATGGGTGCTAGACAACTCATATACTACTTTATAATTTTCTTTTGTAAATATATACTTATAATACATAGAAACAACCAGACCACAGACAAATATCTAAGCATAAATACTTTTCTGAGGCGGGAATCGAACCCGCAACCCTGAGTATGGCAGTCCGGCATGGTGACCATTGTGCCAACTGGGTCGTCGAATAGTCCAGTGTCCCTTATACGGTACACCCGAATCTATTCTAATTTTTGACGTCATAATACTGATTTTCAGGAAACAACCCTAAGTTACCCACAATACCTGAACACGGTACGGCTTCAGATATCCTACGCGAAGGACATTCACGACACCCTGGTAGCAGCCGCACAGAACATATCGCCGGCAGAGTGACATCAGTAAGGTAGACTGATTATTTCTAAGTTATTCTATAGTATCAATATTTAATGATAGTTTGTAAAATAAAATATAGGAAGATGATGTTAGTCTTTAATTTTTTACTCCTATTGCATAGTTACGTTACGAAACTTAGATGTGATTTTAGCCTTCTTTGGGTTAATTTATGATCCGATCAATAAGAAAAGGTTAAACTGATAGTACTAACTTTTAATTTATGTACGGTCGGCTGCATAATTGCAGACCCACAGTAGAGCTCCAAAACGGCTGTTATAAGAATGTTTTTCAACACAAGTAAAATTCTAGACATCTGCTGTAGGTGAAATTTAAAGTCTTCTAACTCATCAATTAATCAAACATTTTTTTTAGAATTGAAACATTCCAAAAATAGTAATTTTCGAACTCTACCGAGGGCTGCAGTTATGCAGCCGACTGTACCAAAACCTTCCTCTTGAATCACTCTATCTATTAAAAAAACCCGCTTTAAAGATCTAAGCATACTTATGGACAGACAGCGGGAAGCGAATTTGTTTAATACTATACAGGGTTATTGGTAATTATACTAGCAAGCCGTTGAGGGCTACTACTGAGCACTACGGTGGTCAGTAGTAGCCCTCAACAAATTCGAAAAAAAAAGAAAATTTTGAGGTTATGTAAATTCGAATAACAGTTGATTTTTTTAAACAAAGGTCATTCAGACTAAGAACTGTAGATAAAAATAAGTAAAGTTTTAAGGTTAATGACCTCTCCATTTATGGAACAGCCGATTTTCAAAATTTTCAAATAAATTTTCAAGTTTCCAAAAGTCGTAGAACAAAAGTTGTTTGTTTAGGTGCACAGAAGTAGCCCTCAACGGCTTGCTAGTATAATTACCAAGTACCTGAATGACTGAGCTTTGCTCGGTATTTTTTTTTTACTTAGTCTAACCTCAAAGCAAACACTCATTGACTTTGTGTTACTTAACAGCGCCATCTGCTGGAATAACTTTATTGCTCACAAAAATAGTATTAGTAGTTCGCCAATAGATGTCAGGAAGAGTCATACTTATCAGATAAAAAAAAAGTAAGTTTCGATAAAACACGAATAAAATGACAATCTTCATGAAAATCGTTGGAGCCGATTCCGAGATTCCAATTATATAGAATTGAGAATTGCTCATTAAAAGATATAAAAAGATATAAGATAACCATGTATAATGATTCGGTCATAACACTCAGGATATGTAAGATGCTTGTGTCCTTCGTCAGATTAATAAGATCATTCTAAAAGAACAGATTTCTTAACTTTTTGTTTGCTGGAATGCGGACATATTACTAAAATAGTTATGTTATAGGTTTATGCTAGCATTGTACCTATCCTTTTCAGAGTTTAGAAAGTATCTAATAAGTATTAACTTTTGTAAAGTACTAACAAAAAACGAAGTTCCTTTCGATTAATTAGTGAAGAAATTGTAATAAAATCAAAAAGTGTCGTTACATTTTTTGGCATTAATTTTTAGCCCCCTTTCGCAACGCGCGATAAGGAACTTTGTCCCATAAAAAAACATAATTAAACACAAAGTTATCAAATAGTAAAATGTATTTAAAAAAGAAGATACAAACGTTGAATCAGTACATTGGTTTAAAAACAGTTTCAAGATAGGCTACCGTAATACAAAAACATTAATACAGGGTGATTTTTTTAAATAAGACTTCAGAATTATTTTTCTTATTAAAAGAGATAGAGAAACATGCTGAAAGGAGTCACCGTGCCCAATTGTGACGTAAACTAAAACGGTATCATTAGATATTTGTATATTAATTACCCAGCCAGGAATGGTTTTGCATCAAAAGATAGTGTTGCTGATCAATTACTGGAAACAAAAATAGTATGGGAAATCGAAGGAAATAGCTAATACCTATAGTTTTCTGCAATTTTCAACAGGAATTCATCTCTATCAGTAACACTTATAACTTAACGCATATTCTTTATTTTGGAATATTAATAGCTTCGATTCCCGGCTAGAGTAATATTTTTTTACTGAACTAAATATGCACTATATGCAGTTTTAGTTTTTGTCAAAATCGGGCATTCGTACAGTTTGGAAAATGGCTCTGAAGGCCCTTTTAAAAAATTCGCCCTGTATAATAATATCATCAAATTAAAAACCTAGTAGAAACAATATCGCGAAGCTTGATTATATTTTCGAGATCATAATACTCTAATTTAGACCCTTATTTCATTTTTTAAATGACAATAATGGCATTTAATCACTAGTATCAATAAATATTCAATTCCTTAACTCAATGAAGCAAGTAAATTCGACCAGCGTTTGAACAGGGCCTAAAATGTCTAAAAATTAAAACTTATTTACGAACTATCACAATATTTTATGAATACTATCAGTCTTTATAATCAGAAGACACAGGAACACTTTTTTATTAATTGGTTTCCTTCATTTTATCCAATTTTTCAAACACCTGTAACAATAAAAAAACAAGTGATTCATTGATAAAGTTAAAAAGTATTATAATACAAAAATCGAATTATTAATATGAAAAAACTTGAGAGGTGTCAAGGGACACCCGGATGGAACGAAGTTCCTTTCGATTAATTAGTGAAGGAATTGTAATAAAAAAATTTTTTTAGTTATAATAATATTTTTTTATATTAATAACAAATATAATGTAATATAAACTTAATCAGTAGGCTCAATTTTGGTAATTGCTTTCTATGAGAGAGAGAGAGAGAGAGAGAGAAAGAAACACGCGCACGCCGCACGGCTTACAACTACTTATAGCAAAAAATGTCGTTACAACTTTTGGTCTTAATTTTTTCCGTCTAGCCCCTTTCGCAACGCGCGATAAGAAACTTCGTTCCAATAGTAATTATTAATGTAACCGTAATAATTATTATGATATAATAAGTAAACAATTGTTTATCGTACAATTAAACTTCCAAAAACATAAACACCAGTCACCTATTTATAATAATTTAAGCATAAGTATATTAGTGCAAACAAACACTGATAAGTAAGTTACTATCAATTAGTAGGTACCTAATTTACAACGAGCTTTTATCTTGGCTACCACAAGCTCGCGGGGGGCGGCAGATATTCATTTCATATATCGACCCTATGTTTAGCAAAGAGAGTCCTTATGTATTAAATGTTTGCGCCTCTCTGACCTCAGATAAACTTATTATGATGACATAAATAACGCTGTAAATTTTCTTAGACGGATGGAATAATACAGCTTCATTTGTCCAGTGGACTTAAATAGAACAAACAACAAACAAAAATGCTGGTAGAAAATTCTGGATTATATTTCAAAGGACGTCTTAATAATTATTGATTACTCTCAAACCCCAATGCACGTTGCACTGTAAATTTATGTGGACAGGTCATGTCCTAACAACCTACGTATCTTCAATTAGACTTAGTAACAGTTATCAACGGAAGATAAGAACCGCAAACAATGTAGCAATGTGGTCCATTCATATTTTTCCATGACATTAGTGTTGGAACAGCCCCCCAGACTGTCAGTCGGGTGTAATTCAATGCTAAAAGTTCCTCTTATCATCCTAGTTGGCAACAATTGATAAGTGTCATTCACCCGGTCTCATATCCGCTGACATAACTACAATCAGGCACCTATACGTATCTAGACAGACACATTTTGCCAAATGGAGAATTTATTTATGCAATACGATAACTGTTCTGTCTGTCGCATAAAAATATAACTGTTACCAACCATGGCCTGAAAAGATATGATAAAGTTATTTTTTTGTTATTGTAAAGATTGAATTACCATTGTTTTGCACATTTCCTGTCAAACTAACTACCTACTTAATATAGAATACCTAAATGAATAATTATTAGATTGATAGAAATATCGGTAAATTGCACTGATAATGTCTGAGTTCGAGAAGTAATCGATTCGGTTCTAATTGGATTAAACAAGTTCGTTTGATTTGATAAATTAAATAGAAGAAAGATATCGAGCGACTGGCAACTCCTCAAACTTTAAATACTTTTATTCATTATGTATTATTATCAAAAAGTTCACCAAAACAAAAAAAAAGGTTATTTTTGAATGTGCCTTTTAAAGTTCATAACGATATCTTTTGTTTTATTATATCTATTTTGCAATGTTATCGATTCGCGTGCGATAAAATTGAGTGATACTATAAAAAACTAATAATAATGCACATAATAAGAAAACCTATTATATACTTTTATTGTTTATCTACTACTGTTATTGTTTATATTATCTTTGACATAACGTATTTATATTTGATTTATAGTTTTTATCAATGTTTTATTAACGCATTCATTGACGTTTCATAAATCAATTGATTGTTGTAAGTTCAATGTTTTTATTTTGATACGACAGATATGCGAAAGGCATCAATGTACTTTGATTTATCAACTCAATAACAATGTAGGGGCAGAAAGACTTAAAAGTATACTGAGGCGGTCCGGGAGCGTTTAGAGGGTGGAATGTTCGAGATTCTAAGCACCACATAGCGACCAGCCGCCCCGCCCGCGCCGGTGTTTATAAATAAATAAATATTGCAGGACATTCCACACATCGCCATCTAGCCCTAAGCTAAGTAACTAGACTTGTGTTATGGGTACTAGACAATGACTACACTACTTATATACTTTTCTTTTGTAAATATATACTTATAATACATAGAAAAAACCAGACCACAGATAAATATCTAAGCATAAATACTTGTCTGTGGCGGGAATTGAACCCGCATCCCTATGTTTGGCAGTCCGGCATGGTGACCATTGTGCCAACTGGGTCGTTTATGTGGCGCATATAGCATAGACATAATTATAAAAATTCTGTCCTCGGAACGCTCCCCGTACCGCCTCAGCTGAAGCTAAAGGTCAATTCTCGTAATTATAGCAAAATGTAACCTTAAATTGATTGAAGTGAAATGATATTGCAATATAACTCTTAAAGCAAAAATATACAATTCTTATTACATTTCTTATAATTTCTATATAATTTGTCTTTAGAGAATATATACCGTTTTGTGTACTAAGAGTCAATGAAGTTACGATTTTAATTGCAATTAATGTTTACATTTTAGTATATGAGAATACCAAAACCTGACGTTGAGTGTGTTTTTGCTATCGAAATGCAATCGGAATGATATTGCAATGCAATTTGAACAATTTTATTTATGAGAATTGGCCTTCTGAGCGCTTCGGAGTCTTTCATCTTGAAAGTTCGTTCAAAAATAATGCATCACAGTTTTAATCATTTGAAATTATGCATCAATTTACTGACGTCAATTACTTTTAAGGTCAGGGTAAGGTAAGCTAAACAGCGTTGGTGGTATATATCAACTATATGATAAAGTCGACTAATCAATTTAATTCTAATTGATCAGCAAACAAATTCAAAGTTATCAGAGGATTGTACAAAAACATCAGGTTTTATGCATAATGTACCTGACGTCTTAATCAATTTAAGGTGATCTTAACATCAATGATAGTACAGTCGATTGTGTCCGATATAATATTTAGCTTTTACTTAGATAATCATGACACATAACAATAAAAATAAATAAGGAAATGGACATCTGTTGCTATGAAATCTATCAATAACAAATTGTTGACTTTTGGTATTTAATCTAGTTGCCTAGTTATTTCTATCGTTGCCTATTTGTTCAGACAAATACGGATATTTTTATATTAATAAATATTATCTTCTCTAATATAAAAATGAATCGCAAAATGTGTTGGTAAGCGCATAACTCAACAACGCCTGGACCAATTTGGCCAATTCTTTTTTTGGTATGTTTGTTATTATCAGGAGAAGGTTCTTATGAAATAAAAAATTAAGAAAGTTGCGCAGAAAATTATTACGCGGGTGAAACCGCGGGGCGTAGGTAGTATTTTTATAAATATCTTAAATGGTGATGTTAAAGTTATAAGCCGACAATTAGTGTTTCGTAAAAAAAATTAATTCGCGCATCTAGAACACAATTTTTTTAACCGTATTTAAATCTAAGATAGTTTTGAAGCCTAATAAAGAATATAGTATTTGGTAAATAATATTTTACATGCGTGGATTTAAAAAAAATGTTACTTTTCGATTTCTAACAAGGCCATTTTTAAAGCCTTGTTTTTTAAATTGGCGGGTATATTAAGTAAAACGATTACAAAGTACAAAGAAATATCATTACTACCAAACTAAAGATGTATAGCTTAGAAAATGTGTGTTTTTCTGTTTCACCATGCGATCAGTTCAACAGTGTGTTAAATGAGTCAAGATGTCATCAGGAACAACTCTTTCATAGTTTGGATTGCTGACACAGATGCATAGTTAAATTACTTACACGGTCCGTTCATCCGAAGACCTGTTGTGCTGCGTACGTGATATGCAGGTATCCGTCTTCTGCTCTGAACTGTTCGTACGCCTGTGCCATGGTCATACTGTGGCTCACTAGAGTTTTGTCGCTCACCAGTAGGTATAATGCCTATTGACAAAAGAAAGAACCTATAAAGTAAATATTTATGAAAATGAATGGCACCGATTATAAACAAGATCTTAACATTGCGTTTTTATCCTTTTAAGTAAGTACTAGAAGCTTCTCAATCCCTAAGTCTAGTGTAGGGTTTGATTTTTCTATAACCCTTTCTTAGCGGATCTCTACGTTAAAAAAAGTTATATGAAGGCCAATTCTCGTAAATAAAATTGTTCAAATTACATTGCAATATAATTTCGATTGCATTTCGTTTTTTTTTTGAGAGTTGGCCTTCTGTATGCCAAATTTAAGCCAATGGTTTGAGCTGAGTGTTGATATTTAAGTTAATCAGTAGGTACTTTGAATTTTATGATTATAAACTATTATATGAGCTATGTTATATGTATGTTATGCAATAATGTTTCAACCTACAAAAAATCAAAATTAATGTTATCTACATCTAGAATGAGAAACTTTATAAACTAAATAAAATCACTTCTAATATTACAGTGGCCACGAGAAAGTGTGTTGAATTGAAATTCTCAAAATAAATGTAATTCGGATTGAAACATTATTGCGTAACATAGCTCATATATTCTGTGGTATAACATATTTCTTACCTGTGAGTCCCTCAATTTCATTTTTGTCCTAATAATGTAAAGAAATTGGGACATCGTTAGTTCTTGCGGCACGAGGAACTTTGTTCTTCCCAACGCTGGTACTTCCCGTTCCCTGGCGTATCTTTCTACGTATAACTGTAAATAAATACGATAATTATAACGTTACATTTAGATATGACAGAATTACATTGATTCACTGGGAGTAACATAGGCTACTTTTTATCTCCCGCGGGAACGGAACTAACGTGGATGAAAACACGGATCGTTGCTATAGTATCCATGTAGTTATAGGTACTTACCGGAATTTTATTAGGAAATCTGTCTCTAATTGCTTGAACTTCCTTATAACTTTTTGTTGATATATCTGTAATCAAAGATCTTTATTATGTCACCATTTTACAACCGAGTTCTTTTGTCAGTTATTCTCTGTCTAAAGCCCGTTAAAACTTGACCGAGATTTTATGGCATTATTTTTATAATCATTAGGTACTGAAACTGTTAAATTTTCTACTATTCTTTCTATGTTCTATTCCATACTTACGATAAACAAAGACGGGACTAAAAGTCTTTACTTAGAAGAAAAGAAACTTGTCTATATAGTGATACTAGTTGCGCCCCGAGGTTTCACTAGCGTATGTCCCGATCCCGTGGGAATATCCAGATAAAAATTCTCCACTTAATCCAGGTCTCTAGCTATCTACGTACCGAGTTTCATCGCAATCAGTTCAGTAGTTTTTGCGTGAAGGAGTAAGCAACATACATACACACACACAAACTTTTACTTTTCTTATATTAGTAGGAAGTAAGATAGTCTTAGAAAAACAAAAGATAGAAGAAGAGTTTACAGTCTTTTCCTCTGATGATTAGATAGCTCTATGTTCTGGGAAGGTCTTTGTATACTTTACATCATTATCCACCAATTAGGAATATAATTATCAACGATTAACGGACTAACGCGAGTAAAGCACGAGATGCAGCAGGTAAATAAATTAAAAATGTATAAAATATCTATAATTTACCTAGTTCGCTAAAAAAGAAAGACAAAATTCCTTATTAATGAGGAGAGGGATCATGCTTGAAAATATGAAGTATTTTTAAGTAGGTACTTACTTACCATCCTTGTATCCGAAGACTTCTTGTGATGCATATGTGATATAGAGGAACCCGTCCTCGTCGCCGTACGTCTCGTAAGCCTGAGCCATCGTCAGGCTCATGCTCAGCATCGAACGGTTGTTTATTATCAAATATAACGCCTAAAACAAATATAGTAACACTATTTATATTTACATATACTTTGAAACAAAAATCTTAGAGCATGGCCAAAAATGTTACGGCTCATAATTTAGTCTAAAATGTAATTTATGTTAGACCAAGACAAGTGTTTTTTAAGAGACAACATTTAAGTTTTTATGTCCCTCAAAAAGGACACAAGGTACATAAGGGTTATTTAAGAACACTGCCAAAAATGTTTAGTCTCATAATTAAATCCAAAAATCAATAAAACTGTAATTTATGTAAGAATTTGTATTGAGTTTTTTAAAGGGCAGCATTTCCGGTGTTTTGTCTCCTAAAAAGGACGTAAAAAGGACAGGGTTATCTTACCTGATTTGGTTTAATCTTAATCCTATTTCGGATAATGACCAGAAATTGTGACATTGTTATATCTTCTGGGACTAAGAATTTTGATTTATCAAGCATCGGAAGGTTTCTTTCTTTGTGATATCTTTCGACGATTAACTGAAACATTTTAAATTAAATTAGCAAAACGTGCTTGTCGCATCGCATTTTATATGAATGAACGAATTCCAAACTGATTGATACATGCACACGATAAAATTTATCAAAAAAAATAAGATGAAGCTAAACGTTACTGTTAATTGTTATCAAATAAATATTTTAATTTACATTTAATTAGGTAAGAACCTCGCTTTAAAAAAAATTGATGTTTGATTCTCAGAACTAACGAATAAACACTAAAAAAATCATACAAATCGGTTCAGCAGCCGTTTAGGTGGAGATTGGTAACTAACACTGTGGCACGAGAATCATATAATATATAGGAATTGTAGTACAAACGAAGAATACCCTGTGAACACGTGGTCCGACTGCTCGTTCCGACCGATCGGACGACGTGTAAACGTCTACGAGCTACTTCAAACTTTTATTAACTTTATCACCGAAATTCTAATTTTATGCATAAAAAAGGAAATCTCACCGGTATCTTTGTTGGGAATTTACTCTTTATTGCCATCACCTCTTCTTTCCTGCTCACTGGAACAAAACACATTTAACTTGAGTAACAGATTAACCCCTAAATCGACGTTGTCCCTTCCGGAGGACATTCAAAACAATAAGATATCTTTAAGTTGTAGAACGTAATGGAATCACAATACGACGTGCCTCGGTGCACAATCTTATTTGAAGTGTGCATATGCACACTGCACACGAAAATTTGCCTTTAAACTTGTTTACTCACTGGTGTTGGTCAGCTGGTCTGATTGGAGTCACGTAGGTACTCGTAACACCAATAAATTAGAACAATTAATTTACGCAATTTTGATAACGAATAGTTCATATAGGGCTATTATAAACAAAATTATTAGGTTCGTTGAACTGAATGCACAATAAATATCGCTCGTATTTTGCTGCATTACCGCTTAGTACATCGTAGTACAATAATTTAGAACGTTTCTAAAGTTAATTGATGCGTGCGAATTCTTTAGTAGTTTTATTTAGATACCTACACAATAGATTTCTATTTCGATATAAATAAATATTGCAGGACATTCCACACCATCTAGCCCCAAGCTAAGTAACTAGACTTGTGTTATGGGTGCTAGACAACGGATATACTACTTATACACTTTTCTTTTGTAAATATATACTTAAAATACATGGAAACAACCAGACCACAGACAAATATCTAAGCATAAATTGTTGTCTGAGGCATGAATCGAACCCGCAACCCTGTGTTTGGCAGTCCATTGTGCCAACTGGGTCGTCATATTATGCTTACATATTTACCCGATTCACATACGATTCATATCACTTGATATGATACTTTGTAAATAAAAATCTGCATCACATTGTCCTAAAAAAAATCACCTAGCCTGTCTGAACAAAATTTTTCTACCAACTTTAAAAATTCTTATAATCGTAGGTACCTACTTTATTATGTGTAGAGAATAGGTATATTGTAAAAAGCGTAATAAAATATTTTAGAAAAATATATAATTAATATAATTATTAGGTACATAGACACCCCTGTTTTTAACCCTTAAATTATACTTACAGCCTTTCTTCGACATTTCACCACTTAGCTTATCCATGCGTTTCCAAATCATATTAGATCAAAATCCACAGTCATATTTATTTACACTTTATTAATAAAGGAAATTAAGTAATTATTAATGAAGCTACTACGGTCCTTAAAAAAATCTGAATGAAAATCCTTAGGACCTGCTTGACCGGACTCACGTACACAAGAATAACAAACTTCACTAGAATTCTGTTAAAAAAATAAAAGTAGGTAGGCCCAGGTACGCCAGGTTTTTATCCCGCCTCAATGTCAATTTATTAGTTTCGAGAATTGTAATAAAAAAACTTACCAAAAGGTTTCTTTGATTTGAAGCACTGTTTAATATTGTGATTGACATCGTGTTTTATTAACGTTGTTATGAAATTTAGTTCCATTTTTTATTATGCCGGTTATAATCGTGGTCGCTGCAGAGGCATGCACTCGACACGAGGTTTAAACGAATACTACTGCAAAGTAAACAGCGTCGTTGTAGTTTTATCAGTGCCAGTGGACTATAGGGTCGAGAGTTGTGAACAACATCCGATTGCTTATCATCTTCAGTCTCTTCTTCCTTTTTAAATTTATGTTAGGAACTGCAGTTCCACTTAACCTCCCTTACTACTAATATTATGTGGGTAGGTAGCACAGGCAGGCCATAAGCTTTAAGTAGGAGTAGGTATGCAGAATAAAGCTGCTTCCATCCACGTACCTACCTAGGTTTTATTAGCAGCGCTCCCGATTCCGTGGGAATATCGGAATGTAGCCTATGTTACTACCAATGAATCAATGTATCCTCATACCAAGTTTCATCTAAATCGGTTTAGTAGTTTCAGTATGCCTATTCAATGCAAACAAACAATCAAATACTTCCTCTTCATAATATTAGTAGGTATAGATAGATTTATATATTATACTAGCTTTCGCCCGCGACTTCGTCCGCGTAGAAATCAATGAAAAAATGTTTATGCAAAATTTGAAGTAGATTGGACCAAGGAATTACGCTGTATGCAAACGTTGACCCCTTTTTATCCCTTATGGGATAGAATTTTCCAAAATCCTTTCTTATCAGATGCCTGCCTACGTCATACAAAGAAGGCCTCTACGATCAGCAGTTTAGGCTGTGCGTTAATTCGTCAGTTAGTCATTCAGGACAAAGCATTTTATACGTATAGAATATTTATATTATTATGTGTAGTATAGCTAACGAGATTGGCAATGGTAATCAGGCTGAAATATTTATGGCTATTACGATGGTAATGAAAACTGCTTCGAACAGCTGGTACCAGGCACAGACTGCTGGTTAATCGTCGAGCGTCGACTTCTACCTTAGATAAGGGTAGGTTGGCAGGCTGTTGCATGCATCCTACAAAGTTAATGGAGCGAATCAACGCTTGCGGCAATTTTTGAAGTTATACTACTTTAGGTGCGCTATGTAAAACAGATTAGAGTGAAATTTTGAGATGCGCGCGCATCTGTAACACAAAAGTTACATGTTGCAGCTGCGTAACCCAAAAGTAAAACAGAAGCTGCGAGAGTGAAATTTTAAGATGCGCGCATCACTAACACTAAAGTAACAGGTTCAAGCTGCCCGTAAAATAAATATCAGACGGACGGACAGACAGCCATAGTCTCAGACAGACGGACGTATAACTTCTAGAAGAAAAACTTCTCACGCGTACCTACCTAAGTACACGCATCCATTTTTTTTATTACACCTATCTTCTGCCTGCCTACCTAACTCTACCTATGTGCCTAGACAACCTATACCTACATTTTTTTTCTTAGCGTGTATTGTCCCACAAAGGCCTCCGTAACATCTTTCAAAGCACTTCGGTCCTGGGCTAGGTTTGGCCAGTCTGTGTCTGCATCGAGATCTTTACGCCATCGTGTTTGGGCTCTGCCTCGATTCCGACGTCTTCGTCTTCAGGCACCCAATGCGTGATAATACCCTATCTACATAAATTACTTAACTACTTACTTATTTTTTTAGGGTTCCGTACCCAAAGGGTAAAACAGGACCCTACTACTAAGACTCCACTGTCTGTCTGTATAGCTAGACAGTTGAATTTTTCATAGATGATAATATATTTCTGTACTAAATACTAACTTAACAAAATAAAATGATACAATGATAAAATGAAAGTCCGACTCGCACTTGGCCGAGTTTTTTAAAATTGAGTTGGAATAATTTGCATGAAATCGAACATTTAATCATCTTAAAACGAAGTTTAAATACTGATTTGTGATTGAGATGATAACGTAGACGACAACGACAACGGAGTTGTCTCCGCTAAACGCTATTTACCATACCAAGAAGGATACCAACACAATACCTATATATATACCTATCCCATTCCATGATGACCAATAGGATTAATTCTCCTAGAAGAAATTGATGAGATTATACCTAGATTCAGAATGAATTTTTAAATATGTGCCTTCAAGCAGCCTTCAGGGCTATATCCTTAACTCTTAGACCATTCAACTCTTCGACTTCCCGATTTTGACAATAGCTCTTTTTAAAACCATTTGAAAACTGCATCATTACCATCATAAAAGTATCATAGACATTACCATAGAATTTTATGAGAATTTTACGTTCGTACCTTACACATCGAAGACCTCACAACCATGCTCACAACTTACATTTTCAGAAAAGCATAGAGCAAAGAGTAAAATAATATATTAGAGGCAGAACGGACCATGCAATGACCATGCATGGACCTTGACGAGCCATTAACAAGCATAGTTATCAAGCTTGATTCTTTTTCAAAAAAATATTAAGTAGGTACCTACTTACTAGATATTTTTTTGTGAACGCAACCTTTCTTGACAAAATTGACCTTGAACTTGACATAATTATTTACCGGTTCGTTTTACGCAAAAGCTTGAAAATACTTTAATTTTGATTGGAGTTGGATCAGGCGTAGTTATGACATTGACGCTGTCAGTGGTATAGCTACCGTGCGTGTAATGAAACTTATATGTCAAAAGATTATATTGAATTTGGTTGGGATTTTACGATTTGAAGAGTTTATAATTTCTAAAAAATTATTACTTCTGAAATAATAGCACTACAAAAGAAAGCTTTACTTTTCACAATGAAGATATCGTAATGGAATCTCGTGTAATTTTCATTTCCTCTAAGTTATTGATGCGAATGTGTCGGTGGACTTTAGAATCGATCTAACCCAATTTTCATCAGAGTCAAAAGTATGAGAACTATTCAAAGAATGTTTCTGTAAACTACAGTTTAAGGAGTGCATAAAATAATTTAGTGATAATGTTGTTCACGCCGATTTACATCGCAATGACTTTTATAAAAACTTGGCGAATCCGCTCGTTTAGAGCTCGTCTTCTGGAGTTCCTGAGTGGGAACACGAGTGTTGCGTTTTGTAAAGTTCCGGAGAACGCTGCAGGTAACAAATATCACTGATATATCTTATTGAACCAGTAACTTACTGCACTGTTTATGTAACATGTTACATGCACAATGCACATAACTGTGGATGTCCTTCATTTATTTAGCAACTGGCTGAACCTCACGTAAGTCTCGATCCCTTAGGAATATCGGGATAAAAGTACCTATTTGATATTTCAGAGATCCAGCTATCTGCAAACCAACTATCATTTCAAATTAGTTCAATAGTTTTTGTATAACGAAGTAATAAACAAACACACTCACTTACAAACTTTCGATTTTACCTAACTATATAAAATTCAGTTCCCACTGACTGATAAATCAACGCACAGCTCAAGCCATTGGACGAATCCATTTATAATTTTAAACAGAGAGCTATTATTACATAGGCATCCCCTAAGACAGGATTTTGAAATATTTAACCCCTAACCAGACAAAGTCACAAGAAAATAAATAAATATTGTAGGACATTCCACACATCGCTATCTAGCCCCAAGCTAAGTAACTAGACCTGTGTTATGGGTGCTAGAAAACGGGTATACAACTTATATACTTTTCTTTTTTAAATATATACTTATAATATACAGAAACATCCAGATCACAGACAAATATCTAAGCATACATACTTGTCATGAATAAGTTGTTTTTGCTTGTATATGTTATAAAAACACTGACACCAACAAACTTTTGTATATTTCATAATAAAATATTTCAGAAACACCAACACTCAGTTCAAAACTGTGTACAAACCCGAAGAATGCTTACCTATGTGACCTGTTAGATTACACAAACACAACCCGAGTGTGTAGTATGAAGCCACCACAGTGTATAGCAATCAATGACTGGGTATCATGTGGTGGAGGCCTACCACTTGGCTCTAGTGAACCATCTGCCATTACTGATCTAGATGTGGATGTTCTCTTTGAGTGTGAAATGGAACAACATGAACCAAATCAGGAAGTTATGACTGTAAGTATTCACTGTTTTTATTCGCTCCACGGTTTCACCTGCGTAACACCCGAACCAATAGGAAGTCTTTAAGAAAAATTTCCTAAGACACTCAGCTACCTCCAAACTATGCAAAACATCCAAATTCAATCAAATCTGAAATATTATTCAATAGGAGTCAAGCAGTGCATTAAATCACTTGGGAGCATCTTAAAAATTAAGTTAAAAATTAACACGCGTACCAATGAGAAGAAGGCACAAGAAACTCATGGGAATTTTTTCTTTGTTCACCTTGTCCAAATTGGTCCACTAGTTTCGTAGAATACCCCCTACAACCCCACAAACTTTACCTACTTCCTTATAATATTAGTATAGCTTGATTATTATGTATACATTTTGCAGTTGGAGTCAATAGGTTTACCAATAGCGTGGAAGGCTGGAACACATCTAGCAATTGTTTTGAAAACTAACATAGAAAACCTCAGTGTGATCGGCTTTAACTTCATTGGAGGAGAATTCCTGATCAACCATAATTTGCCTGTTGTTAGGATACAAAGTAAGTATTTTAACTACAGACACCTTTGCACTTAAGAGTATACAAGAAAAAAATTGCCTTTGTGTCATTTCAGTCTCTTGTACTTGTATACAGGCTGTTTTCCGCCATTGGACCCTTTTTAATTGGGTCCTTTTTGCGTGAGGATGGAGTAGGCTTGCCCACTGCCCAGCACCTACTACCCTCTCAGCTTAGTCGACCATGTCCAGAGGAGAGAACTTATCAATACTTCTGGAGCCAACTAAGCCGCGGGTTTCATCACGATGTTTTCCTTCACCGTAAGAGCAATGTCAATTAGCGCACATAAATTTTTCTTAAGAAAAATACATTGGTGCACGGCCCGCCGGGATTCGAACCCACGACCTTCAGAATGAAAGTCGAGGTATCTACGACTAAGCCAACACCGCTCTTTTTTTCAGTCTCTTTTATTAGTATGAAATATATCATAAATACAATCATAATATCAAAAGCTAGTGATTCTACAAAAGGATGTCGAAAAAGTTTTTGTTCCACTGCTATATTCTTGTCCTACCTTCACTTCCGTCACTCGAAGGTTTTCGTTTATGTGGAGGTCTTTTGAGTCACAAGCGTGTAGATATCTTATAAGAAAGCTTGTTACATTTTAGACCGCATCATCACTTACCATTGTGTGAGATAGTGGACAAGACGCTGATTTATTTTTTTTAAATAAAAAATATATAAAAATAAATACCTACTATAATTAGTAAGAATTGTTAAGTGTAAAGAAAATAAATCTTAATGTTACAGCTGTACAGATAACCGGAGAACCAAATAAGGCTACAGATCCATCCATGAGAAGTTTAAGAAGTGATATACAACACAGTCTCAAACATCCTATCAATGAGTTCCAATGGCCCATCCATGCTGCACTACTTAGAAAGCTGTCCAAAGTTGTTGACATAAAATCTGATATTAGAAATACAACAGCACAAATGAACGGCAGCAGTGACGTGTTAATGGAAGCGCCAATTAGTAGAAGAAATATAACACTAGCTGATGTCAGTGTAAATACAACGAAATCACTAAATGCAGATGATGAAAATGATAAACCAGATACCAAAGATACAGAGACTGTTGTACAACAAATCAATGTACCGAACAGTCAAGAGAAACTAGAACTTCAAATACCACAAGAAAATGACGATAAAGAATTAGTTGTAGAAAATGTTACTGTAGAAATTCAACACAATATTACACCAAAGAAATCTAGTTTGAAATTAGACTTGAAGAAAGGCACGAGTTCGCTTTCTACATCACTACTAAACATATCTAGTCAGATTAAATCTGTTACAACACATAAGAGAATTGTCAGTTCTACTGGTCCTAAGCGGCCCAAGTCTCAAACGGATAACTACGCTCCAGTGAAAGAAGAATCCTCGAAAGCCTCGACATCTCAACAAGCCACACCAAAGTCTGTGAAATTATCCCGTCCATTAATCAATACGAAATCACCGAATGTGTTGATATACTCTGACAGTGTTGCCGCTGGTGACAATTTGGAAGCTTCTCTTAGGAAAGTATTAGATACAGAAAGGTGAGTTTTATTCACGGTCATAAATAGCTTCGACCATAATACAACATCATACTCACATAGACAAAAAGTTCGCGTCGCGCCTCGTAGATTTTAAAATACTTTATTCAATTGGCTAGTTCAGTTAGTAAACATTATTTTTTATTTTAAAGACGGCAGACCGGCAGACGGCCTGTCTGATGGTAAGTTGATGTAGAATGCAATCAAAAAGAGCCTAATCATTGTATAATAATATTATTAAATTAAACATAACTTGCGGTGCCGCCAAAGTTTGATCCGCGTAAGTCCCGATTTCCTTGCGAATTTCAAGAAAAAGCAGCTTATGTGGTACCAAGTTTCATCGCATTCGATTCAGTCTGCATGAATAAGTAATAAACATACAACTCACACACATTTACACTCATTCACGTACAAACTTTCCCATTTAGAATATCATTCTGATAATATATACTAATGCTCATATAAATAAGTAAAAGTATCAAATCTTGCTTTCAAATAAACAATAGGAAAAAGGATAAGCTTTTAGAGTTATTTGCTTTGATCTTACTACCACAAAGTAATGTACAGACTTCTCTAAGTAGTATTGAAGTATTTTTGAATTGCTTTAATAACCACACGAATATCAACTTCAAATAGGTACTTAAAAACTGCATGAACTACACCAACTTATTTATTTTAAGTAGATAAATAATTATCCGTCATCTCTCAAGTTTTTAACTCCATTAAGATTATTGAAAACCGCAGTATATTACCTAAATATGGCTGCCTGTCCACAGAAGCGAAGCGACATTGTGCAACATGCGGGCTCCGCGTGCTGAGTATTTTTGTTGCACAATGTATGTAGACAGGCATCCTAAAATAGACCGTGAAAACTTAGTAACTGCCATATAAAAAAAATCGGTGGTGACAACATACAGACAGACGGACAAAAAGTGATCTTATAAGGGTACCTTTCCTTTGCCTTTTGAGGTGCGGAAACCTAAAAATATAAATTAGTTTCTATTGGCCAGTTTTGTCTACACGACTGGAATTACCTTATTTTGTCCCGATTAAAGTGCTGAGTACACCGAGTTAGTACCGGAAGCATTCCGGGTACCATACCACATAAAGACCGGTCGATGTCTATGTGGCATAGTGCATAGAATGTCAACTACCTCAATATGCTCAGCGCTTTAAGGGCTCCATACGCCAACGACCTTGCTACACAGCCTACTGAATAATTACTACCGGCAAAGGTTGCCTTCGTTGGTGAAAATTGTTGATTGTTACGAATGTGTATTTCTCAAAAGTGCTGAGATGGAATTAAAGGCGTTTTGGGGTAGTTAAAGACGAAAATTCTTTGTCATTTCAAAGCTATACTAGTTTTTTTAATTTTAGGATAGTTTCAAAACTACTTATAGGAAATTTTTGGCTCAAAGTCACACCAAAATGTCGGTAAAAATCTCACCTACAATTCCATCTCAGCACTTTTGAGAAAAACAAAACAAAACACATGCGTAATCATACAATTTTCACCAACGAAGGCGACCGGTGCCGGTAGTAACTATTAAATAGGCTGTGTAACAAGGTCGTTGGCGTATTGACCCCCAAATATAACTAAGTTAAACCCGAGTTTCGCATATATTCGCAACGTGTACCCAATTTTCCAGGTACACGCTGTACAGTATATCTCGTGAGAACCTCGAGGCAGGTGCGTGGCGCGGTCGAGCCGCGTTGGTAGCAGTGGCGGGATGCGTTGGCCGCGCCGCGCCTCTTTTGCTCGCACATTTGTTAGACGGAGGCCGATTGTTGGCGCTATGCTCGGATCTACTGCATACTGTGTTGCCGTATTATAAGACCGCTGAGGTATCAAAATAGACATAATCTATACATATAAAATGCTTTTCCTGACTGACGGATCAACGCACAGCCTAAACCGCTGATCGTAGAGACCTGAAAATTGGAAGGGTGAAAAAGGGGGGCAAAGTTTGTACGGGACTACGTGGACGAATGTTAAAACTTGTGTGTTTGTATGTTGTTACCTGTTCACCCTAAAACTACTGAAGCGATTGTGATTAAACTGGGTAGGTAGATAGCTGAAGTTCCGGAATAACACAAATCTTGTACTTGTATACGGGCTGTTTTCCGCAATTAGACCCTTATTAATTGGCCCCTTTTAATTGGTTACGTGAGGATGGAGTAGGCTTGCCCAGCACCTACTTATCAATACTTCTGGAGGCAACTAAGGTGTGGGTTTCATCATTTCCTTCACCATAAGAACTATGTCAATTAGCGGACATAAACTTTTCTTAAGAAAAATTCGAGATTTGAACCCACGCGATCTTCAGAATAAAAGTCGAGGTATCTACCACTAAGCTAACACCACTCTAACTAACCTTATCCCAATTGCAGGTTCGCGAGAATGAAATTGTACAATTTACATACGATAAATGGAAGTCAGTTAAAATGAAACATCATATATTTTGTTACCAAGCTTCGCCGGCTAAGAAACAATTTTCAACCGAAAACGATAGACAGTAAGTATATTTCTATATCCAACTTTAATTTTCATAATCGCATTTTGCAAAAGATAAATCTATGCTAATCCATTTTTGATAAAGTTGCTATTAAAAATGTAAATAATTTTAATGTGTCCATTATAAACGAAGCTACATTTTCTATGAATTTTGCAGAGCAAGTCAGGAAGCTAATATTTTTTGGTACGCCAAACATCTAATGTACTTTTATATAAATTATTTAGTTACATATATTGCAGATGCATTTAAATCTTTTTTGTGACATGTGCATTAGAGTACGGCTTTGTCGAAGATGCATCGCACGCCGCACATCGATTTCATCTCCGTGTAAAACAAATGTATGGAAATAGCAGACGCATCTGTCAAAATATTACTGCAATACATCGATAAAGTTCTTACGTATACATATTCTGGCTCGCGATTGGAAGATTCTCATTAGACTAGGCCGTGTCCGGTGCTGAGCCCGGGTTATCAGCCGCCGAGAGGACAGGGCGGATCCGTGGAGTAGACGAGTGTCGTCCGGGCACTGACGGGACACTGATCATGCAGTGTGTAATATATACTGCTTTATACAAAACTAGCTATTGCCCGCGATTTTGTCCGCGTAGAAGTCGAAAACTTAAAGTAGATTGGACCAAAAAACCACGTTGTCCCATACAAACTTTGCCCCCCTTTTTACCCCCTTAGGGGTAGAATTAGAAAACCCTTTCTTATCGGATGCCAAACGAAGAACTTACCCTCAAAGTTTCAGGTCTCTACGATCAGCGGTTTAGGCTGTGCGTTGATCCGTCAGTCAGTCAGGATAAAGAATTTTATATGTATAGACTAGCTGCGCCCCGCGGTTTCACCCGCGTAAGTCCCGATCCCGTGGAAATATCGGTTATTCGATTTTTTCTCGCCTTTTAAACCTTCCCTAGACCTCCACGAACATTTCAAGACTAAGATAAGATAAATCCGTTCAGCCGTTCTCGAGTTTTAGTGAGACTAACGAACAGCAATTGATTTTTATATATATAGATGTATGTAAAGTTTCAAATACGTGGCCCGTCCGGGCCACGTACACGGCACGGCCCGGTCTAGTAAGAATCATCCCTAAATCAAAGTCACCACGCGCCGTCTTGCTCACGCCGCGCTTCGTATCACACTTGTGCGATGCCAATGTGCAATGCATCTTCGGCATAGCCGTACCCATAGCTTAAAGAACGTTGCTATTTATTACTTTTCACTGCTGATACTTACCAACATTTTTTACTCATTTTTCTCCAAATAATACATATCTAATAAAATAATAGTAGGTGATTGAATAAGGTTTTATGGTAAAATGTAATAGCATGATTATATCCCTAGTTTTTTTTGTAAATACACTCACAATTTCCCACTAGTTTTATCCTTAAGTATTGCATTACATTTACTATTTAATATTAGTACATCAGTACTCCTGTAAATATATACATTTGTTATAATTGAGTAATGTCAACACCCAACATCTTTAGATGGTTCTACCTCGAATAATCAATCAATTTTTACTAGTGTTGTCAAACTATCGATAGTTAAACTGTATACCAAATACTATTGCCAATTGGCAGACTATCAATAGTTTTTTTTTATTTATGAGCCACAATACTATCGATAGTATTGCCTCAGTTTGAGCTATCGATGGTATCGGTTTTCAATAAATCGATTGGCAACACAACTTTTTCCTAAAGCTATAAAAAACGTGGATTTACGCACTAGATCAACGCGCCGTATCGAGTATTTCTCATTAATATTTTAAACTGAAATCGGCCAATACGCGAGCCTAGATCCTTATCAGAGATACTGTTTTAAGCTATCTATCTCTCAACTCGCGTATTGGCTGATTCTAGTCTTAAAGTTTCATAGTAAAAACTCAGTACGGTATGTTTGATCTAGTGCGTAATCAACTACTAGTAAACGTACTTTATCAAAACTAGTAGAACCATTTAATGAAGAATAAATAGTACTTAGTTTAAAGTCAAAAGCTTCTTTAGAGTTACATCTGTTTATCAACAATTTAAATTAACTTAGTAATATTTTGTAGGCCGTCTAAATACACGGGCCACCCGGGCCACGAGCTCGATATACAAGTGCTGGCATCCGAGGAGACGTGGCGGACACCGTCGCTCTTACAAGCCACGGATTCTACTAACAATGGAATTGCTATATTTTCACAGGTGACTGACTACATTATACTTGCAACGTTAAATTTACAGCGTTTGAATTTTCGCATGGTTATATTTTATGAGCATTTTTGGAACGAAGTTCTTTATCGTGAGAAAAAATGTTACGCGTTACGAAAACGTAAAACAAAAACTGTAAGAGAAACTTATCTCCCACATCACATAAAAAAGGTAAAGGGCTTCGTTCCAAATGCGTGTCTCGCGACACGTTCGTTTTTTTTTCTTTGTGGATTGCGTTTCATTTTAATGAATCTGACCATAGACGAACAATAGATATAGACAAACACTGCCCATACAACAAACATAAAATAAAATAAAAAATATTGCAGGACATTCCACACATCGCCATCTAGCCCCAAGCTGAGTAACTAGACTTGTGTTATAGGTGCTAGACAACGGATATACTACTTATATACTTTTCTTTTGTAAATATCTACTTATAATACATATAAACAACCATATCACAGACAAATATCAACGCATAAATACTTGTCTGAGGCGGGAATCGAACCCGCAAACCTGTGTTTGGCAGTCCGGCATGGTGACCGTTGTACCCAGCGGTTCTATTACTATCACGGTTCATGAGATACAGCGTGGTGACAGACAGACGGACGGACAGCGAAGTCTTAGTAATAGGGTCCCGTTTCAGTACAAAACCCTAAAAATAGCGGTAGCGCCATCTAGAAATAAGGGTTTTTTTATCGATGAGTACAGAATAAATACCATTGTTTGTCTATTATCTGACGAAATATTTCTTTCAGATTCATTTAGAAGCAGATCCAAGCGATTATCTACCCGAAGAAGGTGCGAAATCAAACGAAGTTCGCTTGGAGATAATACACAAAATAATGGGCGAAATTTTAGGGCTGCACGTAAAAACGCCTGTGGAAATAAATCGCCCTGAATTCACGAAGGGATTCTTCCTTGGTAATCATGTGGTAAGATATCTTTGTTTATACTTTGTATCGTCATTAAAATTGCGCATCGACATTAATGTAGTGAATTGCTGAATTATTTTGAAGTGAAAAGGGTGAATTCGGGGGTTAATCACAAAGGCAATACTTATTATTTATTCATTTGGCTTTTTTTAATTTGTATAAAACATTGAAACGTCATATTAAATAACAAATTAAAATACAAGTAAATAGAGAATTTTCTGAATCCACCCTAAGTATTTAGGTTTGGGTCAAATGAGGTTAAATTTTTCGAATTATAATCATTGACTAATAATTACCAAATTTAGACATACATCAGCCATACAAAATAACATACGTGCATTTCAGTAACGCCATCAGTTACAAATCTAATGAAAACTATACTTTTCAAACTTTTGAAAACTACACTTTTCAAACTTTTGAAAACTACACTTTTCAAACTTTTGAAAATTAGTCCCACAGATGGCGTCTAAAATAAAGAAATAAGAAACTATAACGCTATTTTTCTCAATTTAAATTAATATTTCATGTTGATAATTTTTAACAGCTTTAAAAATAAATTAAATAGTCTCTTTTGTGCTGGAGACGAATTCGGGTGGTTTGTTTGATCTAGTAAGGTTATGATTGTAATTTGTTTTTTTTTTGTATTGTTATTTTATGCACCTATTTCTTTTTTTGTAATTTTATTTAAAGTATAATTTAATTTCAGTTAATATGTAAGCTGTTTTAATATGTATTTTTGTCTGTATTTGAACTATTGTTTTGTATTATTAGTTAGTAATTCTGATGGCAGTCTGAATGTAAATTCTTAGTCAATGTAAAAATTTACAGGAATGGGCTCATTTATGGGAATGAGTATGAGTAGGATTATTGATCATAGAGATTATTAGTTGAGCTTTTAGATGCGCCGTCATTTCATCGTCACGTATCATTAGCACTATGTATTCTAGTAATATAGTAGATACACAAACACAACAGTCTTAAAAAAATATAGCTGTACTAACTGCGCCCCGCGGTTTAACCCGCGTTACTCCCGATCACGCGGGACTTTCTCCATCTACTAACCTATAAAATACCGCTATACCGATTTTGTCTAAATCGGTCCAGTTGTTTGACTGTGAAGGGGTAACAAACAAACAAATAAATAAACAAACTTTCGGATTTATAATATTAGTTAGTACAGGATCATGGACGTAGAGCATATTAATGTTGTAATTTTTTACACTCACACTTAAGTATCACATACACTAGTAAATCGAAAAATAGTGACCTATAGGCTAACTAGTTAATCTGAGAGCAAACTTAACCCATTATTTATAAACTATTAATAAGGCCTATCAAAAGTTTTAGATTAATAAATTAACAAATTAATTAAGAGGGTTACGCCTAATTTAAACATATTAAAACATTCTTTAGTTGAAATGTATTTTGTCACTTTCGCACCTTTACAGATGACAGGTGAACGAAAGTGACAAAACACATTTTAATTTAAGAAGGTTTTAAAATGTTTATGAATAAAGGGGTTTGAGTTAAAGCTCATTAGTAAATGCTCCAAAATAACACCAGACTAAAGGCAATTGATAATTGTACCACGTCCTTACAGCACCAGTAGCAGTAAACCGTTGTTTACACATTCAAAATCAACATTATCAATTCTCACACAATCACTACATAATGCTAGAATACAAAGTGTATATGTCCATAAGATCACCGTATCGTAGTAAATGTAGAGACGTATATGTCCGTAGGGAGTGTGGGCGGCGGCGCCCGCGCGGAGCTGCGCCGGCGCCGGCCACGTGACGGTGTGATGGCCGGTGAGGACGCCACGCCGATCATACCTCACCTTGCACTACATGCCTCTTATTCATTACAGGGAAAGGACAATGCCATGCTTTAAACTTATACTTCTTTAGGCGCGTTATGAAAAAATGATGAGAATGAAATTTTAAGATGCGCGCGCATCTGTAACACAGAAGTCACATGTTGCAGCTGTGTAACCCAAAAGTAAAACAGGTCGAAGCTGCGAGAGTGAATTTTTAAGATGCGCGCGTATCACTGTAACACTAAAGTAACAGATTGAAGCTGCCCTCAAAATAAATATCAGACAGACAGACGGACGTATAACTTCTCACGCGCGTACATAGTATAGGTACGCACCCATTTTTTATTTTTGGCTTTGTACGATTTGTGCTTATAGCCACCTAATAATATTTTGCAGCAATAGTTAATTGTTTTACTTCTTCTTTCATTCATCATTTAGGCCAGCGCCTGACTTTAACGAAACCTCATCTATTAATATACAATAGATAGTTTTCTTTCTTACCCTCTTTTTCTTCCTAAGTCATACATCTTGTCTGTAGTTGACCCCCTTTAATGAATAAGAGGTTTATCTTACACTTTAACTCGTTAAACTTCATCTTCTAATATGTAATATATCCAAAACAAAAGATACCTTTACCACCAGGCCAAAACCTCCTATTGGTCAGTGTATCACGTGGCATCACCCTAGTGCCTCTTTTAGCGGACGGGGGACAAAAAAAATGCCGTTTCCACCGCCTTCGAATCGGCAAATCAATGGATTGACAAGAGTTTTGAGTACATTCACCAACAGGATTTTAATGGAGATTGCATGCAAGAGGCTGAATCCGATGCTAGCTAATGATATCTCAAATATATGTTGTTGCTATCCACAAAAGCGCTTCTGCACTTTATATGGCTTTAATTTGCACTGCAACTCACGCTAACATGTATTAAAGTTTTATAAAGAAATCGTCTTAGGATATTAATATCGAGGATTTAATTAAATACAGGTACAAGGTAAATATTTTAAAAGAGCCTGAAGGGCTACATACTCGCTCGCTTCATTTGCTTCCATTTTCCTCTATTTTTTTGTGTGATAGCTTAATTATGAGCATACCTTATACAGCACAACGTAAGCTGACATTTGTCAGTCTGTAGTACCAAAAGTTAGATTTATTCTCATTATTTTTTTTTTAAAACTATTCGATATTTACTCAAACTATAATCCGCTTCTGCATACTTATTTTAAATCAATTTCATTTAACAGGAATAAAAGGTTTAGTACTACTTATAATAAAACCATTTACACGGAAAAAATGAGAAATGAGTAATTGTTCAATTTTTCCATGAAAATGGTATCCTCATACAATCGTAGCTTGCATAATAATTGTATATCGCGCATAGAGATACATACAAGAGTCGTCAGCGCCGTACACTGCCTCATTCCGTCCATTTGATACGATTTCAGACCATAAGACTTAGTCGCTTGCTAGTTCTTAGAGGTTAGGGCGCTCCTGCATTTTTAATTAAAAACATACGGAAAAATACAAAAAATGACACATCGCGTATTAAGATACTGCACAAATCATACTAGAAAGATTTCTAGAGCAGAAGGAATAACCTACCACAGGTAAATAACTAGATATTATCGATTGAAAATTAAATACGAACACCATTTTTTAGCCGCCATGTTGTGACTTGTTCCGCGTCATTTATCAAAGAGTATATGAACAGCAGAGGTGACTGTAGGTAACTTTCCTGGTCAATACTGGAAATACCGATTCAATAGTGGAATTTGGCTTTTATTAATATTTTCTTTACGTAATATTTGTGTGTAATGATATAATTTAGGTAGTACATAACGTTCTGTTTTTTAAGTTTTAAAAGATAGGTATTTAATATGACTGAATTTGCCTTTGATGACTTAGATAGACGTGTGGTAAGCAAAAAAACCGGTCAAGTGCGAGGCGGACTCGTGAACTGAGAGAGGGTTCCGTACACATATTTTAATAATTAAAAAAAAATGTTCTTTTATTTTGCAGTAGATTAGGTAGTAGGTATTACGGAACCCTTGTATAAGTATAGGTTTGTAGGTAACATAAATGTTATCAACATTACCTCTTAATAAAATTAATAGGTATAGATGTAAGTAGGTACCTATAAAAAACCGGTCAAGTGGAACGGTCAAAGAAACAGACAGACGGACAAATGAGTATTCCCATAAGGGTTCCATTTTTTCTCTTGAGGTACGGAACCCTAAAAACTCTTAAATAATAGGTAAGTATTAACTCAGTGTTTAATTACTTTTATCTCTTAAACTAGCTAGCCCCAATACCAAACATCGCTATCGGTTCAAATTTTGTACGTAAAGAAGTAACAAACAAACACACTAGACACACACAAACTTTCGTATTTATAATAAATAAGTATATTATTATACCTTGCTGATAAACTTGTTATTGTAAAAAGCCTCTACGTCTACGTGTCGAATTCTAATGAAATTTTTGTAGGTACAAAAGGTAGTGTCAATTCTGAAGTGGCGGATGGCTTGATCAATCACGGCGCGCCTCCCCCCGCGCTTGCTCCCGCCATTATAAAATGGAACGCAGTTCATGTTCTATCTGGCTAGTCTATTGATTAAGGTCATTGATATCGCGGTAACTTTTAGAAAACAGTATTAAAATGTGGCAAAACAACTAAAACGGGCTCCGAACTAACCTGGTTAGAAACGGTTATGCATCTACCATGCTTTCTGTAGCGCCTTGCTTAACTCCAGAGATAATTAAGGCATATACGCACACAACAGTGCCGGAACACTGAACGTCACTGTCACTGACGAGTACGGATAGCCTAGTACAAAAAGTATGCTATAAAAACTTGAGAGGTGTCAAGGGACACCCTGATGGAACGAAATTTCTTTCGATTAATTATTGAAAGAATTGTAATAAAATCAAAAAGTGTCGTTACAACTTTTATTCTTAATTTTTTCCGTCTAACCTTCTTTCGCAACGCGCCATAAGGAACTTCGTTCCAATATTATTTTTCACTGACACTGATGGATTCGTTACTGAACGGCACGTGTCGGCACTGTGCCATCACTTTTGTGTGCGTATAGGCCTTAAGTTTGACTTTGATTCATCGAGCATTTAACACCCCTTACAATTGTTGTTGTCAGAATAAACTAGAGGTAGTGGAGCGGTGGTGCGGTAACAAGCCCCCGCGGGTGCAACAACTGTCCGGTCTCACGGTACAGTGGTGCCTGCGCGGGGAACAGCCGCAGGAGCCTCCTTCTGAGACCTTCATGCCGGTCTATGTCTTCGACTGTCCCGAACATTTCTCTACGGTCGACTATTTTGATGTAAGTATTATAAATTGGTTTAGGATTGAACGAATTATGCCCTTTCTTTTGATACCTCACAAATTAAATAAATAAATATTACAGGACATTCCACGCATCGCCATCTAGCCCCAAATTAAGTAACTAGACTTGTGTTATGGGTGCTAGGCAACGGATATACTACTTATATACTTTTCTTTTGTAAATATATACTTATAATACATAGAAACAACCAGACCACAGACAAATATCTAAACATAAATACTTGTCTGAGGCGGGAGTCGAACCCGCAACCCTGTGTTTGGCAGTCCGGCATGGTAACCATTGTGCCAACTGGGTCGTCAATTATTTTCCCTTCCATCTCGGTAACTTCCCAATTGAAACTGCTCGTTGCAAAATTGTATTATCCTTACTTACTTGCATACCAAAACTCACGAAGATAATAAATAAAAGCCTATTCCTAGGATGGCTTGCAGGCATATTTGGGTAGTAACTAGCAACCCAGGTTTTTCCAAATATTTTGACACAATTAGCAACTGAAGGATAAACTAGAGAATTTTGCTTTGGTATGCGCAAGTGGACCTTGACAAACAATAATTTCTCAATGATAATTTACAGAATCTGTCATCGCTATCGATCGGTCGACTAGTAGTATACAGTGAGACGGTGACGTCGACGATGGCAGTGTGCGGCGCGGCGCTCGCGCACGGCGTGTGTGCGGTGGCGCGCCGCCAGCTGGCCGGACAGGGCCGCGGGGGCAACGCTTGGCTCACACCGCCCGGACAAGCTGCTATATCCATACAGGTTCGAAATTAAACTTAAGAAGGCATATTATTATAAGAGCTCTAGAAAGTTTTTGACTGATGTCACATGGACGTAGACCTTTAAGGTGGGTCCATACGCCAACGACCTTGCTACACAGGTTACTAAATAGTTACTACCGGCACCTGTCGCCTTCATTGTTGAATTTTCTTGATTGTTACGAATGTGTTTTGTTTTTCACAAAAGTGTTGATGGATTTGTAGGTGAGATCTTTACCGATATTTTGGTGTGACTTGGAGCCAAAAATTCCCTATAGCTATTCTAAAATAAAGAATTAAAACTAGTATAACTTTTAAATGACAAGGAATTTTCGTCTCAAATGACCCCAAAACATCGGTAAAGATCTCACCTACAATTCCATCTCAACACTTTTGAGATAAACACATTCGTAACAATCAACAATTTTCACCAACGAAGGCAACCGGTTCCGGTAGTAACTATTTAGTAGGCTGTGTAGCAAGATCGTTGGCGAATGGACCCCCAATTAACCCTCTAAATATTCTTAGGCTTGATATCGCCTATATTAAATATTTGTAGTATTTAATTGACGCCTTTTATTTTTATCTAAAAGTTCAGAAGTGGGATATAATAAAAATCCTTTGTGTTGCCAGGTGTGGCAGAAAATGTCTCCGTCCCTACCTCTAATCCAACACGTCTCTGCACTGGCCGCCGTCCGTGCGATACGCTCCCTACCTGCTTACGAACATTTAGATATAAGGTAACTATGTCATAGAACAATTTAAATAAGTCACTTCGCAAACGCATTTAAATATAGAAAAGAAAGAAAGAGATAACACATTTATTAGACAAGCACACCATAAAACTTTTAGCGAGTAAAAAATGCTACTTTTCGGGTCTAAAGCGATCATTTCGGAAAAATAGCGAGTAAAAATGACCATAAAATTTTATTATTCTTCCATTGATATGTATTTATTTATGTTTCGTAGAATAAAATGGCCTAACGACATTTACTTCGGTCGCGACTCCAAAATAGGCGGCACTATTACAACGGCAAACTGCATAGGGGATGACGTCATTGTTGTTATTGGTAAGCACTGTTATTTAATCCACATAGTACCTACAAGATTTAATACAAGCTTAATTTACCTATTAGAAGAAGAGAGAAATAAAAAAACACTAAACTAGAACAACCGAGCGATCAACTAATATTATAAATGTGAAAGTTTG
This sequence comes from Idaea straminata, assembly GCA_951213275.1. Classification (NCBI taxonomy): domain Eukaryota; kingdom Metazoa; phylum Arthropoda; class Insecta; order Lepidoptera; family Geometridae; genus Idaea; species Idaea straminata. Next base: position 6,735,248 of record OX577862.1, read on the forward strand.
TTTGTGTTTGTATGTTGTTACTTCTTAACGCAAAAACTTCTGAATCGATTGCAATAAAACTCGGTATGTAGATAGCTAGAGACCTGGATTAACATAAAGGCTACTTTTTATCCCGATAATTCCAATGTATCGGAACTTACGCGGGTAAAACCCCTGGGGCGCAGATAGTGTACAATAAGTATGTATTTGTAATAAAAAAAACATTGATGGTAAGCAAACCTTGTCAATAACGCTCACGTTTCCGTAACGTAAGCGTGACGTCACACTTGTTTGTGAGTGCACTACGGTGTTCGTCGATTTATAAGACGTTATCACGTTAAAATATAAAAAAATAGTATCTGTTATTTGGTTACAATAAAGCCTAGTTTCTTAGCTTGGCGCTAGATGGCGCCATAATATGTCAGAATTAGAAAAATAGTGGTCCTTCGAGCCGGATATTATTTTATATTTTCATCTATTCTAGGTACCGGTGTGAATATATCAAACAGCGTTCCCACAACGTGTTTGAACGATATAATTACTGAACATAATAAGCGACACGGGTCGACCATACCCGCCATGTCTATAGAGAAGTTCCTAGCGCGGTACTGCTCGCAATTGGAACGTATACTCGAGTATATGTCGACGAGTGGTGGTATCGACGCCTTTAGAGAACAGTATTATCAGTATTGGCTTCATAGGTGAGAGAAAAATAACCATGTTTTTTTGATATTTTTAATTAGTGCTATACGTTTCATTCTTCCTTAAATAACCTAAGACGACAAAGACCTAAGAATTGTCAATTTTTACAACGTTTTGAACGAAAAAATAAAGTCGCGGCTGTGTGCTACTCGTTTATATTTAATCTAGTTTTAACCCGGGACTTCGTCCGTTTTGAATTTCCCAAAATCCTTTCTTAGCGGATATCTACGTCATAGCTATCTGTATGCCAAAGGCATTGAGACACAACAGGCACTGTAACTTAAAATGCCACCGTGCATTATACCATACCTATGGCATTATGGCGAACAAATAATGCTTTTACACCGTACCGCTAAAACGTCTCGAAAATGGGATATTCTACCAAACATGTGGTTCTATGATTTTCCAAAAATGCGCGGAGCATTTCGAGACCCATGCCTATCGATAGAGGGCATTACGGCGATCATATGCCTGTACACCGTATCCTAAAGCGTCTCGGAAACGGGATATTTGTTGAAACATCAAGTTTCTTTGAATGTCCCGTTTCCGAGACCCTTTAGCTGTCCGGTGAATAGACATTATTTGTTCGCCATAATGCTCTCTATCAATTGCACCACCCAAAAATAGGACTTTCCGAGTGACGAATTAACTATTGACGACCCAGTTGGCACAATGGTCACCATGCCGGACTGGCAAACACAGGGTTGCGGGTTCGATTGCCGCCTCAGACAAGTATTTATGCTTAGATATTTGTCTGTGGTCTGGTTGTTTCTATCTATACTAATATTATAAAGCTGAAGAGTTTGTTTGTTTGAACGCGCTAATCTCACGATTTGCTGGACGAATTGAAAAATTATTTTTGTGTTGGATAGTCCACTTATCGAGGAAGGTTAGGCTACTTTTTATCCCGATATTCACACGGCATCGGGAGTTACGCGGGTGAAACCGCGGAGCGCTGCTAGTGTATTATAAGTATATATTTACAAAAAAAGTATATAAGTAGTATATCCGTTGTCTAGCACCCATAACACAAGTCTAGTGACTTAGCTTGGAGCTAGATAGCGACGTATGGAATGTCCTTTAATAAAAATATTTATTTATTTCCAGTGGCGAAGAAATCCGCGTACAACAAGAAGGTAGTTCAACTCCTGTGACCGGTACTATAGCAGGTGTGGATGAGGCCGGCTGGCTGCTCGTCGATACTCCCGCACCGGGGGGACGAATTAAAGTAACACCCGATGGTAACACGTTTGACATCATGACGGGGCTCATTGCCCCTAAACATTGACCGAGCTAAAAAAAACTTATAATATTAATAATAATTATTAAGTGGTTTTCTCCTGTAATTTATTAACAGTCCTATCTAAGACCCAGTTGGTACAATGGTCACCATGCCGGACTGAACACAGGGTTGCGGGTTCGATTCCCGCCTCAGACATGTATTTATGCTTAGATATTTGTCTGTGGTCTGGTTGTTTCTATGTATTATAAGTACATATTTACAATCCGTTGCCTAGCACCCATAACACAAGTCTAGTTACTTAGCTTGGGGCTAGATGGCGATGTGTGGAATGGCCTGCAATATTTATTTATTTATCTAAACCGGAGGTTGTCCTACAGACAGGGATAATCTCCAGTTTGATGTCCACGTCATACTTTGCCATTAAACTTGTTGTTGGAAAGGGCTTCTACGTGTTGGCTTCGGCTCCACGCATGCCTTCCAAAGGTCCGGGGCTTCATAGCCCCGTGATATAGGACATACAATAAAACCCATGGCTTACTTGGGTCCAAATGTATTGACTAGTTCTTGCCTTTGGACAGGGTAGACTAAGCTGAGTGGGTGGAAAAAACCCATAGCTTACTTTGCTCCAAACGTATAGACCAGTTCTTGCCTTTGAACGTGGTTGAGTAAGCTGAGAGGGTGGTGCTCGACAAGCCTACTCTCTCTTCTACATGTCATAGGCACTATAGTGTCTTAAAAGGCATGGATTAAATTTGGCGCTATATAAATAGTATATATTAGGTGTAAAGGGCTATACTCTTTTAGCAAACCTAAGTGTGGGCTAACTATACCTACGATTGCTACAAAAAGTATTCAGGATTTTTTTTAAATTACTCATGCACGTAAAAATATACAGAATCCTCTTTTGTCATTTGTGGGTTAGAAACAAGGAAAAAACCAATGGAGGTGCCCTTTCTTAGTGTTCTGTTTCTTACTGTGTTGTACAAATAAAGTTATCTATCTATCTAATACAAGTTTTTGCACTGTAAATGGCTGTTAAACGAAAAAAATATAGGAGCATCACTATCAAAAGCCGCCATTTTACTGACCCATTTTAAAAGTTTGAACGCTGTTTGTATAAGTCTCTGATATGTTTCCTTATTCAGAGGTATAAGTATAAAGTATAACAGAAAGGTCATTTCTGTAAGGAGTTTCTAAGGTTTTTGGTTAAAAATAGGCTTGCCAGCAACCTGTGTACAATATTGGCATGATAAAACCCTTAAGCGAAGTTCGCGTTAAGCTAGTGTTTTAGTCTAGTAGTTAATTTAGTAGCTAAAATACTCGCTACTGCCCAAAATTGTTCGCACTTTCCTCGAGTACAATGTGTGATGTATACAACTAATGAACTTGACTAATTCGACAGGTTCGGACTTGTTTATGAAAGTTTGTGAACCACTGAGCATGACATGCCCGCCCAATAATTAAGAATTCAAAAAACCCCGACTGTTATCCCCCATAACTTTCCGACGGGTGAATCGATTTTGATCATACATAGCTAAGAATACTCCCGACCATTCAGTTTTCCTATAAAACAACAAAATCAAAATCATTACAGCCTTTTAGGAGCTACAATACCCCAGACAGACACACACACATACACGTACAGATACGTCAAACTTATAACACCCCGTCGTTTTTGCGTCGGGCGGGGGTTAGAAATAGGGTAAAATGAATCAACTCGACTTAATTACTTAATAACCTAATCGACTACATTTAGCTACTAAATTAGTCACTACCAGACTAAAATACTAGCTTCTAGTGAACTAGACTTTAGTTAGTATAGACGTCACTAGTACCTTAGTAAGTAAATAGTGGGATAATCTCAATGTGTAGGGAACAAAGGAATTATAAGGAATTTCGGTGTAGATGTGGGTTGTATATCAATATTTACTGTGTAGGATAATCAACTTTAGTTTTACTAGAATAAAAAAAAACAACGGTTGTCTGTAAAGTCGGTTTACGGACGATAATTCTACGTGATAACGTCTGAGCTATTTTGTATCGTTGACTTTTTTGCATACTTTAATACGTTGCTATGGTTACTTGTCAATAACGCATGACGTCACACTTTTTTGTGAAGTGCGTTCGCCAATTTATAAGACGTTATCACGTCAAAAAAATACCAATGTCTTTAATATTGTACAGTCGCCAACAGAATGGCCAACCCACCATAGAGTTCTACAATTAAGTACTATTATTGGAATGTTTTCTTACTAATCATATTATGTGTCTAATTTTATGATTTGAATGACTTGAAAGTTTAACTTGAGTAGGACCTTAGAAACTTGCTTGAGTTGAAAACATTCTAATAACAGCAGTTTTGAAGGTGGATCTGTAATTTTGTTGCCTTATTGTACCATAAATTACTATAATACAATTAACAGATAATGCAGGGGTTCCCAACCTTTTTCAGTTGCGTACTTACACGCTTAGTTTGTTAACTCCCTAACCTAGCTAGTCGAAATAGGATTTTTTTACGAGAGAGGCCAATTAATAGTTTTTATTTTTTTTCATTAGAAATAAAAACATGTTAACAAATATCGCGGTTGGGAAGCCCTGAGGTAATGGATTTTATTCCATATTAATTAACTAAAACAAAACTATTGTTTTAGCTAATGAATATGAATTAAAAAGAAATATTATAAAGGCGAACAAGATATTCGGTATAGGTCGGGCAATGAATCATGACCCCCAGCGGAACGTGCTGGAGATGGTTTGCGCATGTACAATCCCGGTCAGAATTATTACAGCCAAATCGTCTTACTTGTATTTTCCAATTTTTCAATTTAGACTTAGACAAAGTGAGGTGTGTGTGGGTTTTATGTGCGCGACAGTAATTAGACGACTAAATACGTACAGGAGCGAGACAGCGCGGCTAGAGATGTGTGTGCGGAACAGAGAGCGATGATGTGAGCAACTGACCCTCCTGTCACTCCTGTCCGTTTAAAAATTGAGTTCTGCGCATACCCCTTCCACTTTCCGCCGGGGGCCATGATTCATTGCCCGACATATCGTAGGCCTTTACTAAACTTATGGTATTCAATAAAAATATATAGAGCTGTTCCAATAGTTATATTTCTGCGGTTTAATTCAAATATGGCTCGATAAAAAATAACCTATGTTATTTCCAAAGAGACGTTTTAAAGGCTAATTCGTTACAAACAAATAAGAAGTCTTTTTTGTAACATGAGTAAACATATAGAAGAATCTAGCATATATTTTATTAATAAGTGATAACTAATAATAACCGTTGTGATTACAATAACAAATATTAGAAGAACATTATTATCTAGTTAAATCCTAGCTCATATTGTGCTATAAGTTATATCTAATACTAGCAGTTGCCTGCGGTTTCACCTGCATAATTCCCGATCCATCAGGATAAAAGTACCCTATGGTCCCAAGGATTCCATGTATCCTCCTACAAAGTTTCATGAGAATCAGTCCAGTAGTTTCGAAGCCAATTGGTTACAAACAAAATTTCCTCTTTATAATATTAATGTAGATTTATTTATATATTTAGTTTATAAACATTGAATTGGTGGTAGTTGTTAAAATAGCGCACATATACTGCTTACATTTTATTCGTACAGAAAAATTCAGGTGTTGCGGTGAATGAAAACTTTTTTATAAAACTCGCGACTTAGTTATCTCCAGACGTAATGACAAGTTCTTTCCTCTGGGAACGGTCGACTAGTTGAGAGGATGGTATAGGATCTGGGCTAGCCTACACCATCTAACACGTGCCCGAGGCACTACAACGTCCCGAATAGCATCACACTAAAATGCTTGTTGTACTTTTTTTAAGATCAAAATTTCAGTAGTTGGGTATGTTATACGTATTGTCGTAAAAAATATTTGTGAACACGTGGTTCACTTCCTAAACGGTCAACTGCGATACAGCCTTCGCACATGGTCCACTTTGCACATGGTTCACTTACCCCATGGTCCACTTAACTTAGCACATGCTCACAAAGGACTAGATTAAAAATTTTCACTAACAGTACTTTAGTTACTCTTGGATAAGTGAAACGCCCTGCGCTAAATACGGCCCTCTGGTCAATTTTGTGCTGCTCGCCGTCATGGTACCGGCATATGACGGTGTCATGGTACCGGAACATGACACCATAAATTTATGGGACGTTATCACGTCAAAAATGATTCGTTACTGCGAAGCCTTTCGCTGTAAGTTCCGACCGCCCAACTTAAAGCGCTTGCTTCGATTAATCACAAATTCAGAAATCATTGTTAGATTTATTAAGGTGAAAGGGTACCGGTGCTCTCTCTATACAAACGTAGTCGACCGTTTCCTCCCTGGCATGGTCATGGCAGTTATAAGTTTAATGCAACAAAAATATTTGCCCTAGTGTCATTCTCCAGGGAGGAAACAGTCGACTACGTTTGTATGGAGAGAACGCTCGGTACCCTTTCCTCTTAATTACTCATAAAGTAATTAAAAAGGTATATCAAATTGTTATTATATGGTAGGTACTTATCTGTAACAGCCACACCACTGCCAGTGCTCTTATATAGTATTGATGTGTAGAGAAAGTAAAGTAGGGCAGGGGTGACAAACAATCTCTATTACAAATGTTATCATATAAGACACGTTTGTTATCCCTGACGTAGGGGAATCCGTTCATAGATTGTAATTATTGAACAGTATATTTTAATATTAAGACGATGTGGCGAGAAATAAAAAAATCTGTAATATTTTAATTTTTTTCCATAGAGATGTTATTTAGCCTTTAATTCAAGAGTTCGTACAGTACACGCGATTTAAGTTAAAAAGACTGGATAAAATCACGCTCATTGGTCCTATTTTTCCTTACTGCGCTTTGCAGTGGGCAATAAAAAGGCTTTGCTGCTTGCTGGTTCAGAGGTCAATTTAAGTCGCGCGTATTGTCTATCGAAGTATAGATACTAATTATCGCTGTTTAAAATTTTCTTAAATTTAGCGTCAATTAAAATAATTGGAATCTCATATTGTATTTGGCTCTCTTTTCTCTAAATTAAAATAAGGTAAAATTTATCTGTCCATAAATTTTAATGTGGAATTTTCAATGCAAATAAAACTCCGGATAATTCTGCATTATATTTTATTATCAGAAATATATAAAAGTATTTAAAACGTTGCTGAACCTTTGTCCTTTTCGCAAAAAGTTACGCGTATTTAAATATATTAAGTATTTACGTATGGCAGGTATTTTATAACCAGGTTCTGCGAAACAATAATTGCAACCCGCCTACTTTTTTTTGTGAAAAGGACACGACAATGATTTTTTGTCGGAAAAATGTGCCTAAATGTTGCAAAGTATATGCAATTTTTATAGTTTAAAAAATATTTTTATCGTTTAGCTTACAATATTATCTGACTGTCTTTCTGGTATTTTGAAATGTTTAATATTTCAATTTTGAAAATTTTTCGGTGTTAACTTCATCGTTACGTCTTGTTAAAAATAATGTTTAACCACAAAATGGGAATTGACACGATATGCTTAATTTTTAACAAAATATACTCGTTCAAAGTATACCTACTTTTATAATAAAAATACATGATTCAGATAAAAAAATCAGATTCAGTAAAGAAAATGTTTTTATTTTAGTAAATTTATTCAAAAAGGGGTATTTAGCATGTTTTTTTTTTTGTTTATTATTTTGAGCTCGATATTTAGATGATGTTACAATCACCATTTTTATGAGCATCGAAATATTGAGCTATACAAAATAAAAGCATGACAAAAATCCCGTTTTTTATAACTTTAGTATTAAAAATAACAATGTAAGTTTCAAATCCTATATTTTGACTTTATTTCTGCGATATGAAAACGACGGAAATTTTGTTCACAGTTGTCTGGTAAAAAAAGTATCGCGCTATTAAAAATGCCACCCTTCATAAACATTTAATAAGCCTTTAGGTAAAATGTGTTTTGTTACTTTCCCACTTTGACAGATGACAATGTGCAAATGTGACAAAACACATTAGAGGAATCCTAAGGACTTAGCAAAAATTAAAATCGTTTTCGACCTTAAACATGATCAAACAGTCAAAGTGTCAAACTGATTAAATAAAACTATGTGGTTATTGAAATTGAATTGAATTTTAGATAACACGTTGAATGCATTTAGCTAAATTGGTTTTTGCACAATATCATGCAAGTTGCAAGCCGTTGAAATTGAATTGAATTTTAGATTACAGGTTAAATGCGTTTAGCTAAATTCGTTTAAGCACAATATCATGCAAGCCACCTTAAATATAAATTAGGGGGTTAGTCATTAACAGACAAAAGCGGACAATGTTCGTCGTCTACACCTATATAATTCGTGTCATTTCCTATAGGGATGTAACTAATTTCTAGTCTAGCTGTTGTCACGTGATGTTAAGTTATTTATAGTCTAAACTAATGTTATACACATTTCTTGTTAAATTATTCTGGTTGTAACCCTAATGTGCTCTAAATACATTTAATAATTTAATTTTCGATTTTTCATTTGAGCTATTGCTAAAAAAATGCTTACAAAATATGATCCTCTAATGATACTAGCTTTTATCCGCAACATCGACCGAGTAGGAGTTGAATTTTTAAAATCTTTGATAATGATACTATGGCAATTATTATACTAGGACATAATGATAAATTATATCTACATTACATAATATAATGATTGTTTATATCTATTGTATCATCATGTATATAGTATTACTAGCAGCGCTCCGCAGTTTCACCCGCGTACCTCCCGATCCCGTTGAAATATCGGGACAAAAAGTAGCCCATGTTACTGTCATTGAATCAATGTTCATACCAAGTCTCATCGAAATCGGTCTAGTAGTTTCGGAGCCTATTTAATGCAAACAATCAAATTTACGCAGCGCACGCAACGGAAACCCTCAAAGATTAATAATTTCCCCGTTTTTTCTACATTTCCTACTGATTCTTCGCTCCTATTGTTCGCTGCGTGATGTTATAGAGCCTAAAGCCTTCCTCGACAAATGGACTATGCAACACAAAAATATTTTTTTAATCCGAACCAGTAGTCCCTGAGATTAGCGCGTTCAAACAAACAAACAAACTCTTCAGCTTTATAATATTAGTACAGATTACGCCCATAGTATCATAGTAGTCTATAGTATTTTTATGTCTATATCATGTCCTATATATCATTTGTCCATAGTATCATTACGTATCTGATATTTAATGATACTTTTGACAAATGATATATAGGATATGTTATAGACATAAAATACTATAGACCATTTGTACGGTCGGAGTCAGAATTGTCGTGTTCTAAAAGTTCTGTTGTTGGAATTTTTATTCTAATATTATTTATCTTATAAATTGATGAGTTGAAACACTTTAAACGTGAACTCGAGCAAGACCTTAGAATCTTCCTTGAGTTTAAAACATTCCAATAATAGGAGTTTTAAAGCTCTACGATGGGTCTTATTCTGACTCCGACCGTAAGGTACCTTATCTTACATCTTAAAAAACTAGAATAAATTATTTTGACTAAATACCGTCCAATAAATACATTTTCTTCTAATAACTATCAGCATTTTCGAAACTAAACAAATGTGGTATAACACCCCTGTGGCCAGTGTTTCTGAGCGTGAAAATGACCCCGCCCATCGGTTCGGCGTCCATGTTGAGCGAGTCCCGTCCCGTCGTCACAAATAACTCATCTAGGTTGGGGCCGCCCCACGTGACGCTCGTCGTCCGACTTGCTGGTAGCTTGTAAGCGAATATTATTGCCTTTGCATCTGGATCTATGTGTAATACCTGGGGGAGATGATCTATGTTGAAGTGAAAACTTCTTTAGCGGCGTTGAGCACTTTTTCTGTAATGGGTATAAAATCTTAAACTCGCGTCAGGACACGTGACCTGTTATATATAAGAATCATCAAAATCGACGTGTTTGGGCTCTAGAGAGCCACATAGGTTCCAACTTACATACATAGACTGATGAACACATTACAATTTGCGTGGCGCAGTCGGGTAAAAAGAGAAAAAGACTCGTCAAGAAAGTTTTTTTTTTGAAATTTCGACCTCAGAATTTGTAAAATTGGTTGTAAAGTTCTTTCGGCCGGCTACGTAAGTGTGTTTGGTAATTAGTTACAAAAGAACATTTTTTTTCCTTTCACGTAACCAGTTACAAACTAGTACCTAAATATTGAAATGATCTTAACAGATCGTGTGGTATTGAAAGCTCCTATAGTACTTATTTCGGTTAAGGACAGATTCGTGTTAGGGCAGAAGAAGGACAGTCATGTTCACTATATAAGTTGTAATCCGTACTGAAGATCTAAAAAACAAATGAAGATTTTGTAGTTCGTAGTAATTATTATTATTTTTAAGGTCAAATAATTTTGTAGATGTCCCTAACGAACATTTATTCGTAGGTATAACGAAAATAAGTAAAATGCATATCTTAATTTTCTTGTTACTTATGGCCGTGTAGCGTAGTGGTTACGCACCCTGTTCGCGAGAGGTCGCGAGTTCGAGTCCGAGAGAAGTAAAAGTAGTATAAGTAATAAGTAAATACTTACTGTACCACCGAACATGAGTGCTACCCATAAGTTTCCGCGGTAATCAATCGTCATGCCGTCCGGCATTGCCTCCTCGTAGCCATGCTCTGATATATCCAGGATAGTACGCCTTCCACCTGCATACAGAAAACTTAAAAAAAACCGAACAAGTGCGAGTCGGACTCGTGCACAAAGGGTTCCGTACCATTACGATCGATACATATCGAGCAATAATCCCTAAAAAATATTGTATGTCAGACAAGGCTGTATAGGTTTTAAGTATTTTGCCTGTCCTTATTGGAAGTATATATAGCAATAAAATATTGGCTAAAAGAATAGGAAACAAGAAAATAATATAAAATTCTTAAAAACATACTAAAAAAATATTTACTTTTTTCTGTTTTTATTATTTGTTGTTATAGCGGCAACAGAAAAACATCATCTGTGAAAATTTCAACTCTCTTGCTATCATGGTTCATGAGATACAACCTGGTGACAGACATACAGACGGACAGACAGCGAAGTCTTAGTAATAGGGTCCCGTTTTTACCCTTTGGGTACGGATCCCTAAAAAACACCTTAAGAGTTTAAACCTTACTTTTTACGTCACTTATCTAAGAATACTTCGACTTAACGAATTACCCGAGACGAATTTAGCGATACCTTAAGAGGAAATGGAAGGGGCATGGTCATGGCAGTTATAAGTTTTATGCTACAAAAATATTTGTTCTAGTGTCATTATCCACGGAGAAAACAGTCGACTAAGTTTGTATGGAGAGAGAGCCGGTACCCTTTCCTCTTAATAAAGGAATCCATCCGGTAGATTAAAAGATATGATTGAATAAAAATACGTAAATAAATAAACAAATATAATAAATTTAGATTTGAATGAGTTATGAAATTAGTTGCAAGTTTTTGAGTACATAAGTATTTTGCAAACCTTTAAAATAAGTACCACTGTCTTTCGAAAAAGCATAGATGATTTCAAAAATAATATCAAAACGTCTTAAGTTACGTAAAGGACAAGGTAAAAATCGTCTACAAAAAATGGTATTTTTAGTAACATTATTTCCATGAATGGCTGGCAGCCTAATTTAATAAATTATTAGTCAACGAGACTTCGTAAGCGTGGTAAAACCTTCCTCTATCTATAAACAAAACCGCATCAAAATCCGCTGCGTTTTAAAGTTTTAAAGACAGTGGGAACCGGCTTTGTTTTGTACTATGTAGTAATGATATTTGGGGAGTTTTGGCGGGAACGAGTTAACAACATGTCGTGCTGCAGTTTTATTTTCATGAAACTTAGATGTAACCCGAGTTGAATTGTATAATTCTGGTGGAATGTTATTCAATTTAGTTCTGTGAAAGTGCACAAGTGTAGTGAAAGTAAAAATCAGTGTCAAACATGCAGTTTTCACGTTGCCTCCAAATCTCCTATTAAGGTTATGGTAAACTTGCCACCGCTTTACTATAACCCCTGACTTGACGGACTATGACGACTTTGACTGTATTGAAACACTTTAGGCCCGGTTTATGAAAAATCGGGTCTTAATTTGATGCAAAATATAACTTGACACTGGCTAAATGCACCCCGTGCGAAGCCATAATAAAGAAAAAAAAAATATATTTGGTAAGTACGTACTTATCTCTCCTTTAGCCAAATCGAAGTCCAAGGCTTCGATCTTCTGCGTCGGCGAATCGGTATAGTACATGATCGTGTTATTGAGTGACCAGACAATTCCGTTTGATATCGAAACAGGTTTAATTTGTGTTTTAGGATATATAAAGTTATCTTGGTCTATGCTGTATAAAGCACCTTTGTCTGGAAGCACGTCGTCTCCGCTTTGAGGACCTTTTGTACCTACGGATAATGTTTTATAATCGGTTAAGGCGAAGTATGAACTGAAAACCTCTATCCCTTTCCCACGCGCGCTGCGGGATGTATCTATCCCTTTCTCCCGCACGCCGCGGAATGGCTGTTGTAACTATGTTTTATGTAATTAAAATAACTAACATATATTTAAGTGAAAAACCATCTGTACCAACTTATGGGATTTTATGTAAAGTTTATGAAAATATGAATTTTGTACTTGGTTTTTCTCTCCAATCGCCGTAAAATTGAAAAATTTCAATAAAATGTCTTTTTGTTACGATTTGCACGATTTTTTTTATATCGAGGCAAGCCACTCTAATCGTGTTTCGAAGTGTATGACAACACAAAGCATATCTTCACCTTTACGACGGTAATATCATTCTATGGATTTTAGCGGTTAATACCCAAAAACTGTTTCGGAGACATCTCTGACGCTTCTGGTCTTAACCACTTCGTCTTAAGTTAACTTAGCTAATTTACAGTCGATTATGAAACCCTTTTAAAACAGAGTTGAGGGTTTTATTATTTCAGGACACAACGCTATCTAGGCCCAAGCTAAGCAACTAGGCTTGTGTTATGGTGACCAGATAGTTAATGAGTTCTTCAACAACTTATGCTTTAAAATATGCACTAATTAGATATTATCAGAAAACAAAAGAACTTTTTCATTTAAATAGTTACTAATTAAATAATGAAAATTATACCGTGTCGCAATAATTTCTAAACAATACCTACACATTGTTTTTAATATATTTTAAACGGTATTGAACTAGAAAAAAATGTACATATAATAATTTTATATCAACGTAATTTTCCTTAACCTATTCAGTTCCGAGGTGCCACAAAAACTTAAGACGGTTTGCCTTGATTGACATCGAGATAATAATCCTGCACATCACGACCTCTGAAGCGCGGTAGGGCGATCGTCAGCCTGCGGTGCAGGAATTTAAGAGTTCGATTATAGCTTAAACAAGTATTTATCACCTAAAAGCGATCACTTCTTTGACATAAAGGAATATTTTCCCAACAAAGATATTCAACTCTAGGAGTCCAAAATAACCACCGAAAAAAATCGACCCATTAGTTAAAAGGAGCCTCATGCACGCCAAAAATAACCAATGAATATATTAATTAATTAATAAATAAAGTTTACAAGGATTTATTTGTTAATTGATTGTACATTTTTTTGGATTATTTTAACACTTGTTTCGCATTTTTGTAAATTGATTTAGATATTAATCCGTGAAGGATTCAAGAGTAGGTACTTATTTACAATACCGACAACTTATAACATGTTTATTATTATAAGTTGTCAGCTTTTTATTTAAATATTAATTGAGTCATATGTCTCACCTGCCAGTAACTTTATTCGTACAATATTATATTATTTGACGTTCGACCTTTTTTATCGTCTCGCACGTGGCATAAAAAAAACATGTTCTAAATTCAAACTCCATCGACTCCACTGACCTCGTGATAAGTGCGACGCAAAGTACCACTTTGCACCCACTTATTGAGGAATAATCCATCGGTTTTTTAATAGATGGGATAAAAAACAAATTATAATTACAACTGGTCAAGTGCGAGTCGGTAAGTGAGACTGTATGGGAGTCCCACATAAATATTTTTTTACTATATTTAGTAGGTATTTATTGCTATAGTGGCAAAATAAATCCATAATCTGTGAAAGTTCAACTGTCTAGCTATCACGTTTCATGAGATACAGCCTGTCGATAGACAGACAGACAGACGGACGGAAAGTGAAGTCGTAGTAATAGGGTTTGCTAAAAACTACGAAGGGATGGTTCGATTTTTTTGGCGGCCAGTGTATTTTGGATCCCTAGTTTACTAATTTTTGGCCTATATTGTCCCACTGCTGGGCTGCCCACAAAGGCCTCCCTAACATATTTCCAAGCATTTATGTCCTGGGCGAGGTTTGGCCAATCTGTGTCTGTATCAAGATCTTTACGCCATCGTTTTTTTTTATTCTTAATCCTACACGCGGGAACCTATTAATTAGCTTAATTATAACTATAATTAGCTTTCTGTTTTTTATATATAAGTTTACTTTTTGTTAAAGCTGTTGGTTCTTCCAATAAATAAATAAAATAATCGTTTACGTTTAATGTTTTACCTGCCCAAAATCTGCCGTAAGCGTCTGGTTTGCCTTCATTGAGCACATTGTCTGGCATTCCTTGGTCAACATTTGTGAGGAGTCGCAGCGCTGCGTCGCCAGCCACGTCCCAGTCTAGGAAGTAGAGAGCGGATCGTACGGCGACTAGCAGCCGACGGGACCCGGATATTGGGCACACTAAGTTAACTTGCCCATAATCTGTCGATATAGAATAAATTAGTATATTTTTATTAAAATTTGACGACCCAGTTGGCACAATGGTTACCATGCTGGACTGCCAAACACAGGGTTGCGGGTTCCGATTCCCGCCTCAGACAAGTATTTATGCTTAGATATTTGTCTATTTATAATATTTGTATGCTTAGATTGTTTCTGGTTGTTTCTATGTAATTACAAGTATATATTTACAAAAGAAAAGTATATATGTAGTACTTATATCCGTTGTCTAGCACCCATAACACAAGTCTAGTTTGGTGGAATGTCCTGCAATATTTATTTATTTATTGACGTTTTATTTGTACATTAGATACGACAATATACAAATTCGAAGTGCTTTAAAAAACTGGAGACGTTGAACTTTTTTGTATTTTGGGTATGTGTACAACATCTATAACCTTGGAGTCTACAAGTCTATTTTTCGAAACAAAAAACCCTATGCCAAATATAGCATACTTATATATACTTACGTGTGAGACTTTCTCAAATAAATAATACAAACTTTTGCATAATAGTTTGTATTACATATTTCTTATGTGCAACTACTCAATAAAGGAAGGTTTTAAAGCGAGGGCCATAGATGAATTACGAGCAATCGAAGGATTGTAACAACTGAATCACGAGCTTAGGGAGTGATTCAAGAATCCTGGAGCCCTATTTTGTCGAGCGCTCGATTTCTACTGATATTCATTCGAGAAAATGAAAAACCAAAACATAGGGCGTAGTCATTGCAGTTATAGGTTTTATGGCACAAAAATACGTTTGTTTGGAGAGAGCGCCGGTACCCTTTCACTTTAAGCTTTGTTTTTTATATTTAATGTGATTTAAAAATTATGTTTACAATGAAGAATTCATCTATCTTTTCCGAAATTTACGCGAGATCGGGACTTACGGAGCTAGTAATCTATACTTTATATTACAAAGCTGAAGAGTTTGTTTGTTTGTTTGAACGCGCTAATCTCAGGAACTACTGGTTCGAATTGAAAAAATATTTTTGTGTTGGATAGTCCATTTATCGAGGAAGGTTATAGGCTACTTTTTATCCCGAAATTCCCACGGGATTAGGAGTTACGGGGGTGAAACCGCGGAGCGCTGCTAGTTAATAATATAGAGCAATTGTGTCCTTACTGATATGTTTAGTATGAATCTTGCCAGTGTTGTAGACAAGCCGATGTACATTCTGTGCATGTACATCTACGAAGTAAAGGCTCTGCGAATCTGGATCCCAAACGGGGCTTTCACCGTGACTGAATATTGCAGGCTTTTGACTATTATCTGGCGATATTATCTGGAAACAATTTATAAGTCGTTTGGAAAAATATTATTAAAAAATATATACTTTTTTGCAATAAAAAATAAATTGCAGGGCCTTCTGGTGAGTAATTAACATAACTATCTACGGATCATCGCCAATTAATCACAAATATTTCAGAGAAAACTGTGTCTAAATCGGTCCAGCCTCTTTGGAGATAAATGGAAGAATTGGTTTTAGCAATAAAAACTAAATTGCGACGCCCCCTAGTGAGTAATTACCGTAAAAACTATGTACGAACGATCGTCACAATGACTCACAAATATTTTAGAGAAAACCATATCTAAATCGGTCCAGCCGTTATGGAGTAAATGTAAACATTGCACAAACAAACACAATCTCACCCAAAATGCATTTACATGTTAAAGAACAAACTAAACACAAAATATATACATAACTATACTCATATTTAACACCCCGTCGGTTTTGCGTCGGGGGTTAAAAATATTAAATCAAATTATTTAAAAAACAGTATAAATTATACAAAAAACAGTGAGTTATTTAAAAAAATATAATTAATATTTTAAAAATATTAAGTATAAATATTGAACCATTGATATTTTGTTATTGTAAGTTGTGAAACCCTTTTTCTATGACATTACAAAAATATTTGACTTTAATATTAATTACCTTAATAGGTACAACCTATTATATAAAATTTAAAAGTTCTAAAATTATTGTCAACGCTAGAAACCTATATTCAATTCAAAGATAATTTAATAAAGTTCTAAAATTATAATCTATGCTAGAAAGTAATAAATTAGGTACTTACCATAGAAATCTTGTACTTAGTATCATGTTCCTGATAATTTAATTTATTAGCGTTTGCTAAATGAACAACAAAGGCAAGAGCGACACAACGTAACATTATCACGACTGCTTAACACCTGATTTGAACAAATGCTACAAAACAACAAAAACCATATCAAACGATTCTTGTTTTTGTCTAGGGTCGGAGAAATTACTAGTGATGGACAATCGTAGTGTGCGTTACCCCAGCTGAATTAGTTTTTCTAGGATAAATAAGGTAACGAATAATTAGGAAATGAACAGGTCGTTATAGGTACTTATATTATAGGTTTTTTTTTAGGTTATAGGTAGGAAAATCAGGATAAAAAGTAGTCTATGTGTTATTCTAGGTCTCTATCTATCTACATACCGAGTTTCATTGCAATCGGTTTTGTGGTTTTTGCGTGAAGGAGTAAGAAACATACACACAAATACACACACACACACACACACACACACAAACTTTCACATTTATAATATTAGTAGGAAGTAGGATTATAATAAGTTACCTAAAGATATTGTGTCCATTAACAGGTAAAAATTGTTTTAAAACATAAATTGTGCGGTCTATGATACTTCGTCTTACCCTAATGATAAGAACCCATGGATATGATTAGCACTTGCTCCGTTTAAAATATATCTCCAAAAATATTGTTACCTTGACCTTTGAGCATGCATGCAAGCATGATCCCAAAAAGAACCATGAGTTTCTTAAGCGTGTTCCGAAAGCACACGTTTTTAAAATGTTTCAATGTGATTTCATCCAAATGATTCCAAATAAATTTAAACTTTTTGACTTAATCGGTACTATAAATGTGCGTCAAAGTAAGTATTTAATGCTTTATTATTTACATTTACACACACTACAATTTGCCATATCAAAATTAGTTACTTAGAGCACATTTACAGTAAATTAAGCACTAAATATTCGTTTAACGAAATTCATCTTTAACATTGCCCTTACGCGTAAAGAAAAGCATCGTAATAAAACCCGCGGCTTAGTTGACTGAGACGTATTAAAGACATGACGACTAAACTGAGAGGATGGAATAGGTGCTGGGCAAGCTTACTTCATCTAATACGTATCCCAGGCACTACAGCGCTATGAATAGCATGGTTTAATGTTCCCCGCGTTGAATAAATCATCTTGATTAGATCTAAAGGCCAACATTAAAGTTCATTCTAGAAAACATTTCCTGCTGGGGTAACTTACGGGCTGTTTTCCGCAACTAGACCACTTAAGTAGTTCCTTTTGCGTGTTCAAATTAAATAATTTGATGCACATATCCAGCAGATTATTCATTGAAGATTCTTATTACACAGAATTATTCATTGAGGATTCTGCTGGGGTAACACTAAATGTATTGATGAATGAAATCATGCACAGAACAAAAAGCCTAAAAACGTCATCAATGTGATTCTACTTTTTTTAGAAGACTAACAATGAGCCAGGACATTTTTTTCTAAAGTTGTATAATCTCGATACCAGAAGAAAGCATTTACGCCTTTTTTTAATTACAAAACGTCGTAGGTTTCGAAGAACATCGTAAATTTTTAAAACATGATATAAGCATCAAAACTAAACTAAATTACTGTTTTACGTAAAAATCTGCACAAATTAACTAAGTATTCATTTTTTAATGTTTATTTAGGTTTTAATATTAACACGAAAAGTAATAAATAATTATAGTTCTAATAATATTTATTTATTAGCCCGTGTTTATCCCACTGCAGGGCAAAGGCCTCCCTCTTTCCATTCCCCTCTGTCTAGGGCCAGGCAGGGTGGGATAGTCATCGTTCGTTTATGAGCTAAAAGTGGTGCAGATGGGATACTGCATAGTCATGCTGCCAAACGCAACGCGCCAGTAATATCCGTCGCTTACAACTAACATTGTTGATTGTAACTGAATGTGTTTTTTTCTTCTTAAAAGTGCTGATTTTGAATTGTAGGTGGAATCTTTATCGATATTATAATTTGAGACGAAAATTCCTTGTCATTTCAAAGCTAGACTAGTTTTAATTCTTAATTTTAGGATAGCTTCAAAACTCTCACCTATAATTTCATCTCAGCACTTTCGAGAAAAACAAAACACATTCCCAACAATAATAGTACATTACGATATAAGTGTGGTAAATTGATCTTTGCATAGAGGCGGTTTATGACGCGCGAGCGGTAGCGAGCGTGTAAAGAAGCCAAGATGCAAATATCAATTTACGACGTTTTTTATCACAGTTGCGAATAAAAGAAAAGACTTGAAAAGAAAACAAAATAATAATTAACAAAATATTTGTGATAAGTCTATGTTTACATTTTTTTAAGGCAATATTTTTTGTTAATTATGCTCCGAAAAGGCCAGGCTAAAGACTTTTAACCTATACAGCCTTGTCTGACATACAATATTTTTTAGGGTTTTTTCTATTTGTTTTTGCGTCAGGGGTTAAGAACAAAATACAATGGTACGGAAAAACAATATATTTAAGTAAAGAAAAAACAAATAATAAACAACTCAAGTTTTAATCGTTTTCTAAGTCATTATCACGTAAAATTTTCGTTTGTAAACCGACTTTAGAGACAACCATTTTTGCTAGCTAAAAAACTCTTTGGTACCTACCTTTTTTATATATCAAAACAGTATGTAATTAGCAGTAAGATACGTATTTCACCTATCGGGATAACTTTACAGCACTAGGTTGGCAATGTAAAACGCACGCGTGCATAATATGTTGGATTATGAGCCTAAAAGCCGTTGAATAAGATCCACTTTATGAGCAACTGTGATAAAAACAATTTTATTGAACGAAGGCGATCGGTGCTGGTAGTAACTATTTAGTAGGCTGTGTACCAAGGTCGTTAGCGTATGGACCCCACTTAGATGCAAAACACTGATTTTCTTGAAAATGTGTTTTTTTAAATGACTAAAATTATCCGGAAAAAAAATATTAAAAAGTATCAAAACTTTTACTACCTTCCCAATAGGTGCATTTGTTTACAACTCTCATGAGGTTGCTAAGTGTTGTTTAAAATAAGCGTATAACCGTTTCTACTTTATATATGTCATGGTTCTTATTCACCTGGAAATTTTTCCGCCAGATAAAGTCACATATTGCCGAGCATTTAGGGCCTACGTTATTTATTACGTATTTAGTTACGTATTCAAACAATACGTATCGAAGATAAATGACCTGAAGACGGGATGTCGCCAGTTTGGAAGCGTCGTCACTGGCGTCCTGGCGACGTAGCCATACCATAGTACCCAGTAAGTTGCGCCTCACTCACTCAATGTCCAACGGGTCGCCAAAGAGGTTTTTAAGCTATTGCATAGCTTCTATCGCGGGCCTTGAGCGCGGGGTCCGAATCCAGAAATTCCGTAACGAAAAAAACCTCACGCTCCCCACTCCGACGGGCACGGAGGTGTGGCTTGATTTATTTTTATTTTTTTATTTCTATATTTTTTTTTATTTTTTCTTCCACTTCTTCTATATGTAGCTCGGCCGAGCGTGTATGTATATGGTACGACTGTACGAAGCTTGTACGATGCAATAGCTTTACCGCGGCAGTCCCCGAGTGCCACACGTTTTTTTGTTCTTGTTTTTTGTGACAGACAAAGTCATGGATACGAAGTCTGCGACGTCGCCATGACGTCCCGGTGGAAGCCCTTTTTGCTATCAGGGTTTGGTCTTGGAATGAGTCGAACGACATCAACATCGCTACCCAAGGATTGTTCGTAAAGCGGTTGAAACCATAGACTTGGTATCATGGATGTAGAAAAAATACTAAGTATATAGTAGCGTATAGGCGACCTGCATGACAGCCCGATAATGCGTAACCAATTTTGAGTTGTCAACGTGAGCGGGAGCTAGAATTTATTTTATTATGATATCAATAATAATATCGATAAATTTGAGTCAAGCGCTAGCGTAAATGTAATAATAGGTATTTTCATAAAAAAATATTCACGAAAATCATGTAAATTATCAATAAACTTTTATCTACGCCAAATATTAAAATAACCAAAAGGTTTGATATGTTTCCATACTACTAAAAAATATACTAAAAGATAAATTTGGTGTTGGCTTAGTGGTAGATACCTCGACTTTTACTCTGAAGGTCGCGTGGGTTCAAATCCCGGCCGGCTGGCTGATGATTTTTTCTTAAGAAAAATTTATGTGCGCTAATTGCGGAAAACAGCCCGTACACAAACAAGTACAAGCACAAAGATACATTTTGAAAATACTAAAAGACAAAATAAATGTCTTAAGCAATTACGACGTCCTAAGTATTTGCCTGAGAAATCTGTAATTTTCAGGATTATTTTTATGATTAACACCAGAGGCACGCACAGCACAATTAACCATTGTTGAATACAATCTTATTTATTCAAAACACACCACGTTTTTGCAAAATATTCAATATACTAAAGAGTTAATTCCAAGCGTAGCTGACTTTTTCTAACATGTCAATCAAAATCGGTTACAATCACAACTTATTCGCTATCCTTTTCTTTCTTGCCATATCTCCCTAAAAATGGTTTTCTCTTTCGCACGCTTTGTTGGTATATTGGACAAAGTGAAAAAAAAACCTTTTTTACTGGTTGGTACTATTCCTAGTTTGTACAATTCCTAGTTTGTACAATCTAGGTCTATGGTTGCAATCAAGAAATATGATAATTTAAAGCGGATAAAGTAGATAAAAGTTCTCATCTACGTGAAATCCGTTAATAAAAATGTGCAAGTGTCGCGACTTGTCTTTTTTCAGCAGTTGATCACTATCACTCTCACAATCGTTCTAATATGTAGCACGCTTTCCTAGAAGATAGCTACACACGCTTGTGACTCAAAGACCTCCAATAGGAAATAGCATATATCCGAAAAAATAACAATATATTCCATATATTTTAATATATTTATTATACCTACATTCACATTAACGCGAACAGAATTTTCGAAGCAATTCAATTGAATTGCTTCAATTGAAATACAATAAATATAATAGAAATTACATTTAACGCCATAGTACCGTAACATCTTATCAACTAAATCTTCTAAGGGAAGTCTAACCTAAACTACGATACAAAGATCATTAATTCTTATAATACTTTTTATTTGCTAAGACCATTTAAATTTTCGGCACCTCTTTCCAATTATTGATAACAGTAGCTAGTTATTGTAATCAAAGATAAATTATAAATTTTCGTTAGTTTTTCACAAAAATAGCTATGTTAGATTTACCAACCCAAAGTATCTTCGCGGCTATATTATCGGTCGTAATATTCTGTTAGAATGATAAACTAATTATTTACGACGTTAAAAATTGGGTAAGTTAATGCAGATCAACAAAACTATAGTAGAATCTTTTAGCTAAAACTATTCTACGAATCACGTTAATCTGTAGTGAAATAACATCCTTTTTTTGTGAATAAGTTTTATATAAGGCTGCGGTCCGAATATAGATGACAGCACTGACAGTGTTAACGATGAAATCTCCCGGTCCGATATAGTGAGCGTACTCAAAATGCTTACCGGGTTTTAGCGCGTCAACTATCTACAGAAATGTCATTTTTATACTTGAATTTGGAAGAGGGGCCTTAACGCCGTCCACACCGTGTAACATAACTTTCCATATACTTTGACGTTTAAGTGAATATACAGACAGTTGCTCTAATCACGGTTGGCCTATGCCGGAGTCGGCCGTGTCGCTAAATGTAAGTGTATCTAGGGGATGTGTTCAGGCGTGTTGCGGCGGCGGTGCTACGGGAGGGGTCGCCTCTGGCGGCGCCTGCGCTTGTTCTGGCGCGACTACGGGCGTCGCTCCGCCTTCTGCTTGCATTCTGTAACACAAGTTTTAACATAGACTGGCTGTCTCGCGCTTAATCCGGTCCAATCCGGTCAGGGAATTAACAGTTTCCCAGCGAACCACCTCTGTTTATTTCATTCCAGGAGGCTAATCTGCACATCAATTGCCTTAGATTTTTATGCGTTATTGCACAAAGCATCTAAGATACCCAGTAAAACTACTGTCCTTTATAACAAGTAGATCCCAATTTAAAAGGTTACCTTTGATGCGCCTGGTGCCTGGCTCTGAATTCCGCTGCCTTCAGTTGCTCAAGGTGGAATTGTTGCCTTTCTTGTATTAACTGCTGCCGCTGGTATTCCAGACCTGTAATCAAACATATTCATAAAACATGAGTGGTCTGTTGTAACTTGTCATTTATTTATTAACTAGCTACGCCCTGCAGTTCTACCCGCCTAAGTAGCATAGATGTCATGCCAGGACTCCAGCTATGTATACACTAATCTCATTGTAATCGATTCAGTGGTTTTTGGGTGACAAACTTAAAACATACATACTTAAAATTAATACAAACGCGAGAATCTTATTAAAGAATTAGCTTGAAGAGCAGTCAGAACTCAATCGTTCATTAGTTGCCTGCAAAATCGAACTTTTTTTCCTATATATTGAATTTAATTAGTTTGTTCTCACCTTCACGTTCCCTTTCCATAGTAGCTTCGAGTTCCTCAAAGTGTCTCAGCTTGATCTCCAGCTTCTTCATCTGAGTCTCGACTAGTAATGCGACTAGTGACTTAATCTTTCTTTCCTCGACGCCGGCGAGATGTTTTGCCTTGACGGCGGCGGCGGCGAGCGCGGCCGCAGCTGCCGACTGGAGCTTCGCGTCCACTGTACCTGATGATTCTGTAATAAAAATATGTGTGTTGCAAGAGACGCACAACATTGTGTTATAAGGAAGTGAAACATAAATCAAATATCTTCGCCCGAATAATATATTAGTTTTTGTCATATTCAAATTGAAATTAAATAAGTGTTCCTTACAGCGTCAAGTAGCTAAAAGAAAGGTCGCACGTGTGCCAGCCGACGAACGCCGTTGACAGTAACCAACTTTGAGGACTTTAACATAGGAATGGTTTAGGAATGGCTGAGATAGATATACAACTTGCTCTCTCTATTCTCATAGTGTTGCCAACATAAGAAAAACTCGGAACAGATTAATTATAGGAACAGTCTGTTTCACACCTATATCCGAGACCCGCCATCGGTGGATTGGCGTTGGATGGGACCGTGCATGTTCAAGCCAACTCGGTGTATTTGATAATATATTCGTTAATTAGACCTCTTAGACACTCAGGCAACATAACTGCAGACCCACGGTAGAGCCCCAAAACTGCTATTATGTTTAAGGTAAAAGTCTTTTCAGAGAGCGGTGTTGGCTTAGTGGTAGATACCTCGACTTTCATTCTGAAGGTCGTGGGTTCGAAACCCAGCCGGCCGTGCACCGATGTATTTTTCTTAACAAAAATTATGTGCACTAATTGATGAAACCCGTGGCTTAGTTGGCTCCAGAAGTATTGACAAGTTCTCTCCTCTGGACATGGTTGACTAAGCTGAGAGGGTATAGTAGGTGCTGGGCAAGCTTACTCCGTCCTCACGCAAAAAAGACCCAATTAAACAGGGTCCAATTGCGGAAAACAGTCCGTACAAGTACAAACTCTTTCAACGCATGAATTTGTTAAACAAACAATATTAGAGTGAAAACATTCCAATAATAGTAATTTTAGAACTAGGGTCTGCAATTGTGTTGCCGACTTTACCTGGTTGCGCGGATGCTTGTTCATCTTTAACATCCTTGTCTGCGGATGCGGGGGCGGACGCGGCTGTTTCCGCTGGCTCGTCCTTCACCTTAACGTCATTACTCTCTTCGACCTCCATCGGCTCGTTTTTCACCTCGCTGCCTTCTTTCTTCTCTGCTGTTATGATTTATTTAAATGATTTAATCATTATTATCATATAATTTATCTCCACCATATGCTTACAGCGTGTGCTACAATACTTTGGCCATATCGCGCGCAGGGGCTCTGACAAGCTCGAACGCCTTATGGTGACGAGGAAGGTTGACGGCAAAAGACCACGAGGGCGAAGCCTCAAACGGTGGACCGACCAAGTATCCGAAAAGCTGGATATACCGCTCAGCACAGCTCTACACCTGCCGTCGGACAGAGTCCATTGGAGGAAGACAGTAAATCGACTGCACCAGCACAGTCACGATCCTCAGCATTGAGGGAACGACGGAGGAGGGGGGATCACATAATTTAAGATACTGAATAATAAAATATTCGATACGGGTCATCTCAAGGCAATAGGTATTTTGCTAAAAAAAAAACTTTATTTTTCGCACTATTGGATCAGCAGACGAATCCTATACAACTTTGGCTATGGTATGATCTCTGTAAAGCGGTAAGCAAATACCCAAGTGCAGTCTGCAACACAGGGTTCGCTTTCCATAGTGGAACCAATATTTGTTTTTTTCTGTGTGTGTCAAGTATATATTACAGGTAAAAACAATTATGTTATCCGTTGTCTAGTCACTATAACACAAGCCTAGTTGGAGACTGGATGGCGCCGTGTGCGATGTTATAATATAAGACTTACTATGTTTTATCTTGGATACAATTGCGAACTTTTTCAGCCCTTTTCACCCCTTTAGGGAAATCCTTTCTTAGTGGGAACTTACCTCTTAAAAGTAACTTCCTTGCGAAGTTTGAGACTCGTAGTTTTTGTAGTTTCAGAGATTTTATAATGAAACCTTTTCTGTTTTATATATTTATAGTTACCTGCAGGTTCAGGTGCTGTTCCCGCGATGCCAGTGGCAGCGAGCGCGGCGGCTGGACCGTGCGCGCTCGCAGCCTTCACGTGAGCTTCCATCATTGCAGCTGGTACTTCATCCTACACCAACATACTCATTGTATTTAAACGTTGCATGCCAAGGGCTAACTATGGTTGCTTAACCATAGTTAGCCCTTGGCATGCAACGTTTTGATTCCTGCTTAGGAATCATCATGTAATTGCATTCATCTAGTACATTTTTAAACTGACGAATACAGTTATTTTGATACTAGCAACGCTCCGAGGTCTCACCCGCGTGACTCTCGATCCCGTGGGAATATCGGGATAAAAGTAGCCTTCCTCGATAAATGGACTATCCAACACAAAAAGATTTTTTCAATTCGAGACAGTAGTTCCTGAGATTAGCGCGTTCAAACAAACAAACTCTTTAGTATTAGTATAGATTTTAAAAGAAAATACTTGGTATTTTTTTCGTACGTAATTTGACAAAATCCTATTCTGTGTTTGGTTGGATATAATTCTTGGAAATGACACGGGCTACTTTTAATCCAACCTAATCTTCTAATGCCGATTTCTACGGGATCGGGGAGGAACTAGCGCGGGTGAAACTGAGATGTGTATTTTTTAATTTATAGTGCAGGTGTTCATCGATTTGTAAGACGTTATCACGTCCATACTAGATCTTTACCTTTGCTTTTTACCCTAGACTATAATCCATTGAGACTCAACCAAAAAATCTATTTGACATTTATTTTATACTAGCTGCGCCCAGCGGTTTCACCCGCGTAAGTCCTGATTCCTTGGGAATATCGGGATAAAAAGTAGCCTATATGTTAATTTAGGCATCTACATACCGAATTTTATTGCAATCGGTTCAGTAGTTTTAGCGTGAAGGAGTAACAAACATACACACACACACACAAACTTTCACATGTATAATATTAGTAGGATACAATCCCACCTTCCTCCCATGGCCTTACCGACATCTTAGGTCTTAAAGGCCGAATGTCGGGACATACGTTGGTTACTTGCTCTGGGCTCTTTCACCAACGTACTCACTTAAGTCCCTACATATCTTTTTCCTGTCCTCTTGCTTATGCAACTCTATATTAGTAGGATAGTAGGATGTATTTACCTTGATAGCAGCGAATTCTTCCATGGCGGCTCTAGTGGCCTTGGAGGCGATGCGTGGGTCTACAACGGAGGCCAGGAACGCGACGGTGCTCATCACAGGGTTGCCTGCCTTGCTGAACGGGATCGGCTGGTAAGCCAGCGGGCCCAGAACGCCACCTGATAAATTAAATTAAGGTTTAGGACATTTTGAAA
Organism: Idaea straminata; assembly: GCA_951213275.1. Lineage (NCBI taxonomy): Eukaryota > Metazoa > Arthropoda > Insecta > Lepidoptera > Geometridae > Idaea > Idaea straminata. The sequence continues at coordinate 6,762,023 of OX577862.1, forward strand.
TTTCACCACTGACCATAGAATATAGTATACTTGCTGCGCCCCACGATTATATCTGTTATTCCAGGACTTAAGACGAAGTAAAAAACTAAAACAATATCTCATATTCATAATACTAGAGAAAGATCAGCATGGGGACCAGGATATTAAATAAGCCTTTTATTTTATTCTAGGACTCTAGCTAGATGTCAGAAATCTAGTAGTCAAGTTTAATAGCAATTGCTTTATTCGTTTTTGCCTGATGAACAAACTAAAATAATCATTCATAGTTATAATAATAGCTGAACCCCGCGGTGTCACCTGCGTATATACGACATCGACTTATCATGACTCCAGCAATCGACATACTAAGTTTAATCTGAATCGGTTAAGTAATTTTTGCATGTAGACTTAACAAATAAACATAGAATCCGTGTATACAAGCTAGTTAAAAGATTTACCATCAGTAGCGGGATCAGTGAGGTAAGGATCCTCAATGGGCAGCCTGAGGAACTGCAGGATGCACTCATCATGTGTCCTGGTGCCGACATGTGCAGCGACGCGGTTCCAATCGTCGCGGTGTAACTCCAACCCTTCGAGCAGCAGGAGTGTTTCTTGTTCCGTCCATTCACGACCGCGCGTGCCCATGCGGTACTAAACACGAACAAATTGATGTTAAATTCTGCACTTAGTTTCTAAAAGAAGCATTAAGGTTTTAATCGCACATAAACGGACATTCTACAATTTATTTTTATATTTAGCGTTGTGCGATCCATTTACAATTTTATTGGAAACATGTTTTTTGAAGTTTTTGTTTTGTTAATGGCTGTTCTTCTTCCTTGCTCTTTCCCACTTCATGTGGGGTGGGCTCTCCTAATTTTATGGCGCCAGGACAATCTGTCCTGGGTTGTCGGATCGGGCAACTCTTTCGTTAAACGTTAAAATTTTTGGAGCAACACCATCAAAGCCTGCCACTTTAAAAAGCAAAAATTTAAAGGCAAATAGGATACAATATAGACTGTCAATATCTTAAAGAAATACAAACTTGATCAAGTTTAAGTCCCGGGTTGTTCCCGAGATCAAGCGGCGGTTCCTGCTTGACCGCGTCCACACCAGCAGCCGCGGCGGCAGCGGCCGGCGGAGGCGCGCCCGGGTCGGCACCATTCGGCAGACCAGGCTCCACTTTCGGTACGTTCTCCGCTACAAATAACAATTATTATTTTAGGGTAAATTAAATAAATAAACGCTTAAATGTAGGACCGTTGTCGTAAAGCTTGGTGAATTTTACTTCTATTTTGCAGCTTGTGCCAACTAGTTTTGTGCAAAAATAATGCTATTTGTGTAGTTAAGATTGCAAATATTTTCAAATAAAGGCATGGGTAACAATGATCTCATAATTAAAATTCAGAGTCTCCATATTCTACCACAAGGGCATGCAAATTTAAGGGCCTTTGTGAGCATGATCACAAAAAAAGAATATGAACCCTTATGTTTCTTCTCATTGGTGGACGTGTTTCGAAGACACAAATTCTTATTTAGTTTTTAAGACGATTTAATGTGTTCTCATGCGAATAATTCCAAATAAATAAAGAAAATTTGACTTTGACTGATGATCAGTGATAACAAAATACTACATAAAAAAAAGCTGTTTTTCCATTAGTGAAGTACTGAATATCTAAATATAATAAAGTTTACGTCTTACGGTTTCTCTGCTATTATAGTAATCAAACTGTATAATAGGGAGTCACATAAGGCCGCAAGAGTGCATACGATGATAGCGAACGTGACAAGACAAGAATGTGTTTACCTGGTCTCGGCTGCGCAGGTTGGCCGGCACGAGCCAGTAGAGGCTGTAGTCCGGATGGTGTGTCGGATAACACGTGGAAGTGAGATGTAGGGGGTGGTCCCATCGCTGTAGGACGAGATTCTGCTTCCAACTGAAATAACACCAACGTCATAAATTACAAGTTTCAACTAAGTAGGATTGGTATCTTCGCCGACACCTAAGTAATTTGGTAATTGAAAAATGTAACGGTAACTAATTCACCTTTCAAACAAAAAAACTAAATCAAAATCGGTTCATCCGTTTGGGAGCTACGTACCAGACAGACATACACACACAGAGACACGTCAAACTTATAACACCCCGTCGTTTTTGCGTCAGGAGTTAAAAATTGTACATAAGTAATAGGTCTGAACAATATTATTTTGCATTAAAATACGTTGCAAATAAATATTGGTCACGAGTGACGTCACGTCTTTCGCAGTATATTTTACCGGATAAAATATAAAACGTCCATGGAGTAAGACTGCAAATATGACCAGTGACGTCATCGACTGTTTACATGCGACAATTAAAATTAAAGAAAAAAATAAACTTTTTTTATAATTGATTATTTTTTTCCGAATTCAAGATAATTGTAAGAGGTTACGAGTTTTAACTACTTAATAAATAATTAATAAGTATTGTAGGACATTCCACACATCGCCATCTAGCCCCAAGGTAAGTAACTAGACTTGTGTTATGGGTGCTAGACAGCGGATATACTACTTATATACTTTTCTTTTGTAAATATATACTTATAATACATAGAAACAACCAGACCACAGACAAATAATAAAGCATAAATACTTGTCGGAGGCGGGAATCGAACCCGCAAACCTGTGTTTGGCAGTCCGGCATGGTGAAAAATGTGCCAACTGGGTCGTCGAACTGACTTGGAAGACAGTCAAGAAGATAATTGTTTTTAAAAATATAGATTGTGTAATGTTATAAGTCTGAGAGCAACCAACCTGGTAGTTGATGAGTCCCCACTGCTCGAGGAAGCCATGCACCCTCATGATGGCGCACACGTCGCCGGCAAGGTTGCGGCGTGACGCTGTACTTGTAAGGTACTCGGTCGGGTTCAATCGGTACGTGTCGAGCATGAAGTTTCTATAAAAACAATGCTTTTTATAAACAACTAGCTACGCCCCGCGGTTTCACCCGCGTAAGTCCCGATCCCGTGGGAATATCGAAAAAAATATCCTATGTCCGTCTTCTGATTGTAAGCTACCTCCCCACCAATTTTCAGCCAAATCGGTTTAGCCGTTCCCGAGTTATAAATGGTGTAACTAACACGACTTTCTTTTATATATATAGATTAGCTACTAACTAGTTTCATGTGATGAAGTTTCAATACAGTGGCAATAACGGTATAAAAAGCAGACTAGGTGTTATTGACCATGAATTAGCCAATCAACTGTTTCCACTGATGCGGAATGGAGATTTGGAGCACTGTGATTGGTCAATTCAAGGTCCATTCCGCCTAGCTCCGCGTTAGTAAAAAACGCACCCTTAAGCTATCTACATACCCAAATTTATTGTAATCGGATAAGCAGTATTTGTGGGAAGAGGTATCAATGAAATACCCAAGCTTTCTCATTTATCCTACTAATCCTACAAATATTATAAATGTGAATGTTTTTGTGTGTGTGTATGTTTGTTACTCCTTCACGCAAAAACTACTGGACCGATTGCGATGAAACTCGGTATCTAGATAGCTGGAGACCTAGATTAACTCATAGGCTATTATTATTATTTTTATCCCGATATACCCACGGGATCGGGACTTATGCGGGTGAAACCCAAGGGTGCATCTAGTAATATTGAAAATAACGGGTTAGAAATTTAATAAACCCTACAAGTTTTATTAAAATCGATTGAGTACTTTTAGAGCGTATAGAACATTACAAACGAAAATACAAAGAGTTTAGAAGTATTATTAGTTTTTAAAAATGTGTTAAGTTATTTGTAATAGTTAAATATGTTTCGTAATTTTATTATTTTATTTACTTGTAATTTGTAACGAAATAGATTTATAATAAAAAACTTACCTATACGCCAAATATATTTCAGGCGTCTTAGAGCGATTCTTTCCATTGAAGAATTCAGGTAAGGCTCGTTTCTCTATAGTATGTATAGAGTTGTAATCAAACCAGGCTGAGTAAGATGGTACGACGATGTGGTGCGTCTGGTCTGTTACGTTGTCTTCTAACTCTTCCTTTGTTAACATTTCCTGTTCCAAATATAAGTTTAGTAATCGCAGAGCAGAGTAACACCCACCAAACTGTCACGAAAGGACTGACAGTTTTTATTTTCTTCAAAAAACTGTCAGTGCCGTTCGTTTGTCACCAATTTTTCGTTCCTGAGAAAATCGGTGGTTACTTTTGAGTGACGACACACTAAAAATTTGAAAATTATGTTCTAGATCGGATTAATAAACCCGGGAATCGAACCCAAGCATCAATCTCAGTTCAGCCACTGCGTTACCGAGGTCGAATCTCCTGTCATATAATACCTGTGTATTAGAGTCTGAATGTTTTCCTTGCGAGTCGTCGTGCGTGTCGATTGGCGGCGCGGGAGTCGGCGGCGCTTCCACAGTTGGCGCTGGCGCAGGCTCCGTCGCGGCTGGCGTTGGCGCTATACGTAAATACACATACTATAGTATATTATAACGTTTTAATAAATGTTAAAACAACAATAAAACATTCGAAGTCTTAATAAGTATTCAGATACAAAACTAAAAAGTTTCTATAGTCCAGTAACTGGACTAACAAACAAACTACCAAAACTAAACCTATTTTTAAATGAGATCATAATTTATGGAAACAGTGGAGATTTTACTATAAAGATAAACAATAAAGGCCCGACATTGGAACTCTGATGGGTAGGATGAGCGGGAATATTTTTTTCCATTAAAAATATTCTCACTCGTACTACCAGTCAGAGGAGTCGTCGTCGGAGTTCCAATCGGAGGACAGTGAATATCCCAGAAATATAAAGGAAATCAAAAATGTTTAATCAAAATCATTGGACTAATAACGCATTTTAGTACTTTTTTAACCGACTTCAAAAAAAGAAGGACGTTCAATATTCGGTTGTGTGTATATTTTTTTTGGATGTTCGCGCATATCTTCTTTGTCTTCATTAAAATAGTACTAGGTAATGTTACGTAAATCAAGCATTAAAGATAGCTAGACTGGATAGAGATTTATTATATTTTATTTTTCAACTTTCTTTTTCTCACTACTTCGGCCGCGTAGAAGTTAATTTTTCCAAAAATCTTTTCTTAGCGGATGCCTTAGTCATAATATCTATATCTATGGCAAATTTTAGCCCTATCCGTCCATTATCTTGAGCTGTACGTTGATGTATCAGTCAGTCAGTACTTCGAATTTTATATTTATGTATCATACGTTCTTCTTTAATAGGTCGTTCCGGTGCGTCAGGTGTCGGCGCAGCGTCGGTGTTGTCGCGCGAGGCATCCTCTTCATCCTCCGCCTCGTCGCGACGCTTTGCTACACGACTGGTGAATACATATTTCTTTAATAACAGTGTTAATTAAAATTATTACTTGTACTTGTATTTGGACGGGCTGTTTTCCGCAATTAGACCCTTTTTAATTGGGTCCTTTTTGCGTGAGGATGGAGTAGGCTTGCCCAGCACCTACTACCCTCTCTTATACCCTTTCCAATCGTTTATTTAACTTTTGACAGCTCTAATACTTACTCAAATAGTGATACCCAGACCCGTTACCGATTCGATTTCTTTTATCGATCGATTTTATTCATGAAGAAGTTTTAATCGATTTGACACACTCATTATTTTGTAGTTGTTCCTTACAAGTAGGTACCGCAGTTCATTCACATGCTTTTTATTTGAACCAACTACAGTAAGTCCAAACGATTACTTTAGATTCAATAATTTGCAACGAATATATTCGATCCCATTACTAGGTACGAGTACGATGGACCTGTTTTCATTACGCAAATTAATTATGCATTAAAACAGAGACATTTAGGGCATTATGCAAAATAATAAAGGTTTTTACGTGATTTGATATAAAATATAATCACAATAAAATAGTATGTTTTATAAATATAATCGATTTATTTCAAAACCGTTTTTAGTATGTGGTCATTAATTACGAATGACACATCTCTTAAGTGGGCGGAGCCCGTCCATGAAGTACAGTTTTACCTGTAGTACATTCTATCAAAAATTATTACTAAACTTTATGTGCGTGATCTGTCAAAAGTTAAATAAACGATTGGAAACACTATAGTCGACCATTTCTAGAGGAGACAACTTGTCAATACTTCTGGAGCCAACTAAGCCGCGGGTTTCATTACGATGTTTTCCTTCACCGTAAGAGCAATGTCAATTAACGCACATAAATTTTACTTAAGAAAATAAAAATTGGTTTTTTTTCTTAAGAAAAATACATTGGTGCACGGCCTGCCGGGATTCAAACCCACGACCTTCAGAATGAAAGTCGAGGTATTTACCACTAAGCCAACACCACTCTTTAAAATTATTAATTAATATTTAAACCCGTTCCTGAAGAAAATGAACTTAAATTGTAATTGGCGTTCTGTTGTTACATTATGTTTAATAAGTATACTAGCTGTTGCCCGCGAATTCTTACGCTTGGTAGTTTTGTTTTATATACTAAAAACATTCGTCTTGAATCACTTATCTAAAAAAAACCATTAAAATCCGTTGCGTAGTTTTAAAGACCTAAGCATTCATAGGGACCGTCCGACTGTCATCAGGCTGTATCTCATGAACCGTGATAGCTAGAGAGTGAAATTTTTACAGATTATTTCTGTTGCTGCTATAAAACAGAAGAAAAATATTTAAGTGGGGCTCCCATGGCCGGTTTTTTTTATTATTCCGTACCTCTTGCGTTTGTTCTTCTGTGGTGGCGGTGAGGGTGATCGCTTCCTCTTGCTTCCCTTCTTGCTTTTGCTAGAAGTCTCCGTTCCCGGGATTAAATCGTCAACGGACAAACGCAGTTTGTGGATCTGTTACACAATTAATATTATTTAGGAATATCATGTCAGTAACTGTTCTTACTTTTATGGAATTATTAGATAGGTATTAAGGGTTTTTAAGTTTCGCTTGGGTAAAGTTTGTGATCAAGCGAAGAGCCAAAATCCATTTTAAGTGACATTTAAGCGACTTTAAGGATTCTCACAACCAAATTACTACTGGCGTATAGTAACGTGGTTGTGAGAATCCTAATCCCCTAATGCTATAAATCCGAAAGTTTGTTTATTTATTTGTTTGTTCCCTCTTCACAGTCATACAACTGGACCGATTTGGATGAAAATCGGCATAGTGGTGGTTTAGGGGATGCAGAAGGACTTTTGATCCCGAAATTCCCGCGGGATCAAGACTTGTATAATATAAGTTCATACTTGAACGAACTGTTTTCCGCAATTAGCCTTTTCAATTGGTTCTTTGTTTGCGTGAGGATGGAGTAGGCTTACCCAGCACCTACTACCCTCTCAGCTTAGTCGACCATTTCCAGAGGAGAGAACTTTTCAATACTTCTTGAGCCAACTAAGCCGCGGGTTTTATCACGATGTTTTCCTTCACCGTAAGAGCAATGTCAATTAACGCACATATTTTTTTAAGAAAAATACATTGGTGCACGGCCTGCCGGGATTCGAACTCATGACCTTCATAATGAAAGTCGAGGTATTTACCGATAAGCCAACACCGCTCTGGCTCTAGCAACACTATGAAGTTACCTTCTTCTTCCCGTTATGGTCGAGCTCGTAGTCCTCCTCGTTCATCCACTCGTTGTACTGCATCAAGTCGAGCGCCCACGAGGCCGACACACGCCACGGCTCGCCGCGACCCATCTCCCAGCTCACCGTCTCTGGTACATCCACCTATAGAGAGATGATATTCCGGTGATTATAGTTACAGGTGGCAGCTCTGTGTGTGCAAAGCTGTAGCTAACTTCACAGAGGTTTGACTTTCTCCAAGTGAACTTTAAGTAATAAACTACTTCATAAAAATCGCAGCCTAAATCCAAGGCCATCTTTAATCTATTGCAGGTCCTTGGGCATATTAGGATGATGGGCTCTTATGTCTTTGACAGAACATTATTTTATTATTCAACTTTGCCCACCCCCCCTTTTCACCCCCTTAGGGGTAGAATTTCAGAAAAACCTTTCTTATCAAATGCCTACGTTATACAAAGACCACACCCTCCAAGTTTCAGGTCTCTACGATGATCGGTTTAGGCTGCGCGTTGATCCGTCAGTCAGTCATTCAGGACAAAGAATTTAATATGCATTGATAAAAATTTAAAATACTTGTACCTAAAGACGAGTGAGTTTAATTCAATTAACCCTCTGTCTTCCTCCGAATGCTTGGACCTCGTACATGCATAGAATATTGTTTTTATGTAAAATATATGTAGTAATAATAAAAAAAAGGTGTTATAGTAATTTAGGTTCGATTTATTCGAATTAAAAAAGTATTACGGTAATAAAAATCGGTTATCGTTTAGTGATCTGACAGGAACTAGGGGGCTCTGGGCCTCTGCCCAGAGTGCCTAGTGGGAAAGAGGCGTCTGCCTAAACCAGGCGTAGAAACTTTGAAGTCTTGTCCAAGGTTTAGAGCACCAGGAACAGTTTTCTGGAAACCATGTGCACGGATGCAGATCCTACGATTAACAAGTCTTTGGTTACCGGTAAATCAGCCTGGGCCCAAGTGTCGTGGCTGTCAGGCAAGTAGTACCAATGTACCAATACATGGTTCCCGCGACGGTACACGGGTCGGGCGTACTCCTCTTCTAGTGGGTCTACGGTTGGGTAGATTATATGCGTTGCATCCTCTTCGTCCTCTGCAAAATACGTACAAATTATGTAAGAAATGTGAGTGAAAATTACATAGTTTCTATTTCTGTGGCGCGTAGGGCGAATACCCGCTTGCGACGCACAAGGTTGCGGGTTCGATTCCCGACTCAAACAAATATTTATGCTATATTTGTTTCTGGTCTGGGTGTCGGTATGTATATTGAGTATATACAAATTTGCAAAAAAAGTATATATGTATTGTATCCGTTATCTAGCACCCATAACTCAAGCCTAATTTCAATATTTCAAATGGCAAACTTTTGGAATGTCCATAAGTGAAGTTACTGAGTATTGAACGTTTAATTAATCCAAATAACAGCGACGGTGGAAGACAAAGGTGATCTGTCAAATATGAACATAGAGTCAAAGTCAAAATTCTTCATTCAGAATTATTCACTTTGAATAGTCTTAAAAACTAAGTTAGGCTATGTGCCTTCGGAACGCGTTTACCAATAAAAACGAGGCTCAGGAAACTCATGGTTTTTTTTTGCAAATTATATTATCTGGCAGAAACATTCCATGGATAATCTCAGTCTTCAATAAACCTAAAATCTGTTGTGTGATCCTAAGTATGCTTACCGCAAATCTCTCCCTGATGGTTGCTGATAATATCCTTAACTTTATTAGCGGTGGCCTTGTCGACATCCGGCCGTATGTAAACGCACGGTGTTCGAAGCAGTTCAGCGCCAAGCAGAGCCGACTCGATCTCCAGCATCATTTGCACGTTCAAGTCCTTACGGGACGGGTTCTGGAAAGGGGGGATAAGGGGGCGGGAAAGAGAAGTTATCATTTAGTATAGTGATTTTTTCGGGTATTAGTTTTTATTTAGCCCGTTGTGTCTCACTGCTGAGCAAAGACCTCCCCCGAGATGATCAAAAGGCCAATTCTCGTGAATATCATTCAGACTGCATTTCAATTACAAGAAATACCCTTAAAGTAGCTCAAAATACTCTCGCGAAGTTAGTTTTTGGTATTCTCAAGAATATTTTTTGCAAATTAAATGCATTCGGAATGATATTAAAAGGAAAGGGTACCGGGCGCTCTCTCCATACAAACGTAGTCGACTGTTCCCTCCTTGGATAATGAGACTAGAGCAAATATTTTTGTTGCATAAAACTTATAACTGCCACGGCCATGCCCCTATGTTTTTTTTTAAATCTTAATTTCTGTGATAATAAGAAAATGAAAAAAAACCAAGACATAGGGGCATAGTCATGGTAGTTATAGGTTTTATGCAACAAAAATATTTGTGCTAGTGTCATTATCCAGGGAGAAAACAGTCGACTACGTTTGTATGGAGAGAACACCTGTACCCTTTCACCTTAAAATGTAATTTGAATTTGAAATTTTGGAGACCAGCTTTCTCTCGAACGGTATACGCCAGTGTTTTCTTTGATAATTTTGTGATCTGAACAGAGACTAGTTTCTTTGCTGACAATTTATAGGCACTCGCCAATTGCAATAATAAAAGAGCAGGATCCATTCGACTTACGAGTGACCAGTAATGGCTGGAAATTGAAACATGGAACCAAACGGGGAGGCCTTTGTCCGATTCAGATTATGGGATATTGTCAATCACATTTCACTAGTCTAGATAGAATTGTAGCATCTACACATTTAAACACAATAGAATAGTGCTTTTCCAAAATTCAATTCGGAATATTCAAGTGCTCTACACGTTTTTTTTGCAATTAAAACGTGTCCTTAGATAAAAATCGTATAACGCATGCATAAAAGGTGATTAATTAAAAAACAACCCAACAGTATTAGTGACAAGAACAGTGTTATTACATCACAAAAAACACACATTAACAAATTCAACTCCCACGATTGTTAAGTTATTTACATTGTTTTTTTTAATACCCAAAGACAAACGCACAGACACGGCAGTAATGAGCCCTGCGTGAAATGATAGGGAAAATAATGAGATCTTGAAACTGCTACCTAAAGCGAGGGTTTGGACCAACCTAGGTAGAAATACATAATTATTACTACTAAGGAAACTAATTAGTTCATTGAAGTACTATCAATTACAATCAACAAAAGGAAATTGATTAAACTATACTATTGGTACTTATTAAACTTTAAGGGGGTTATTCCAAAACGAGGTTTAAGGATAGTCCGAGATGTGGATTTAAACCTTTTTTTATTTAGATACAGATTTACTCGTGAACTATAGTCTAAACACTATCCTTATGTAATCTATAAAAGGAACCCCCATGCAAAAGTTGAGACTCCTAGCACTTGTAGTTTCTGAGATTTCGTGATGAGTGAGTGAGTGAGTGAGTCAGTGATTTTCCCTTTTATATATATAGATAGGGATGGTGTTTAGACTATAGTTCACGAGTAAATCTGTGTCTAAATTTAAAGTTTAAATCCACATCTCGAACTATCCCTAAACCTCGTTTTGGAATAAGGGGGTAAGTCATCAAATTCTTAATTTATAGTCTAATTACGAATGTTATAAATTAGTACCTACAATAAATCGTCATACCCTCTCTTCGTGCATTTAGCCATAACAACACACGTCTGACATTGTTTTCTTTAATTATTTATTATATATTTTATTTTTAAAATAACCTTGAGATTAAATTTTTCACATATTTTTACAAAGTCATGTTTTTTTATCAATGTATTTTTAGCAGAAACCTAACTTTAATATTTCGAAAGAAATAGTTGTTTTTAATTTTTGATTTCAGTTGCCTATTAATTATAATGAGCAATTTTGGCAGAACTTTATTCAATTAATTTCTATCGTACAACATTGGTTTCCTTCAAGTATTGGTCTATCTGTTTCAGATCTAGTGAATTGGTTTGTTGATATTGCTTTTACAAGCAGAGTCGAATAATTTAATAATTTATAATTAAGAGAAAGATGGCATGGCAATAATTAAGCATATACACAAATAGAAAAAATATTGATAAAATTCTCAAAAGGTAAACAGGAAGCCTTATAAGATCACTTTTTCTAGATTACAATGAAATGTTCTATCACGTGTTTTTCATTCTCTTCATTAAAATTTGAAGCCATTAGACAAATAGGATCTTCAAGAACCTAACCTGCTTGCAAACAAGTAATTTTTGTTAGAAATTTTGCCATTATTCTTTGAAGTTCAACTAAATCAATTTTTCTTTTAGCATTAGGTAGTTACTTAAGTTAGAATTTATTTTTGTTTTTGTTGTATGTAATCATTTTGCGTTCTGATTTTATGGTGCAATAAAGTGTTTATCTATCTATCTATCTAAATTGTCTCTATGATATGGTAAAATAATAATGTCAGTCGTAGTGTTGTTTATATAGTGAATGTGTTATGCCGCGTGGTGCTATGGCTCGGGGGCGGCGCGGGCGGAGGGCGGGCGAGCGGGCGGGGTAAGGGTGAGCGAGGCAGCGTGCGCAAGAGTGCATACCTTACCGACCTGGAAGTCGAACTTGCGCCACCGCTGCTCCGACTTGAAGCGGAACATGGTGGCGAGCACCGTGCACAGCGCACCGCTCGGCTTCATATCCATAAACACTTTCATCTGTAAATACAAACAACATTTAATTATTGGCGCAATGGTCACCATACTCGACTGTCGAACACAGGGTTGCGGGTTCGATTCCCGCCTCAGACAAGTATTTATGCTTAGATATTTGCCTGTGGTCTGGTTGTTTCTATGTATTATAATACAAAGAAACATACTTACATAGAAAGATACTTATAAGTATATATGTATTTACAAAAGATAATATATAAGTAGTACAATATCCGGTGTGGAATGACCTGCAATATTTATTTATATACACACAACATGGGAAGGTGCTGGCTTTTGAAACGATTTTTTTTAGCTTAAGAGTCAGAATCCGACCTATTGAGACTGTAAGTTTAACAATAAAGATAGTATTCATTTTATTTTTTACATTGCATTCGGTTCAGTAGTTTTTGCGTGAGTATTACAAACATACTGTAACCACTGCCAAACCAGAAAAATGGTTCGCTGAAAGTTTCAGGGTCAGTATTCGGAATCAGAAATTAAGAAGCGAGGGTAAGATCAAAGTATTCATTTAATATATATATATATATATTATTGTCAGTTTTAACATATACGTAAATAGTAATTGATCGTAATAATTAGCCTCCTCGGAACGATGCCTCGGGGAGACGCGCTTGAGGATATTTTTTATTTGTAATTTTATTTTTCCTTTGTATGTTTTAATTTTCCTTCGCCTTCGAATTACACCTTAGGGAGGCAGGGGAGGCTGAAAAACAGCGTTGTGCAGGTCTAGAAATGGCACTGCACAACAATAAAGCTGACGCCTCTCCTTTTGTCTAATAACTCTTGTGTGATAGGAGGAGTAGGGCACTAGTAGGTAATATAAGGTTTGTTTAGACAATAAAGTTCTTTTCATTTCATTTCATTTTAATAGCAGTTCGATTGTATTTTTTATGACCATTTAAATAAATAATGTACTTACATTTAAATAAATTTGTAATAATCGTAACATAGATAAAAAATCGCACGTGAATCGATGCGATAAAATTATTAAGTTTAAATTATATTTTATAATACTATTATTTATTTATTATTGTTAAACACGTAAATCCAATAAAATCAAAACCAATAAATATTTTCCTAACTTATAAATACAGCGTAATATTACTATATAACATTAGCTAGTCCCTGTTCAACTAACAAGTGGATATAGAAATATATATTTCAAAGTTACTGATATTGTTCGAGAAATGCGTTCGATACCATTCAGATTTTGGACAGTTTTTATTCTGAGTTTAATAAAATGCAGTTTTACTTATGGCAATTATAATTCATGGGAACGTCCTGTCGAAATTCATCATAAATATAACATAAAAGCAGTAAGTATAATCATCATCATATTAGCCATAGGATGTCCAATGCTAAACATATGCCTCCTTTAAAGACTTCCAGAGCGATCAGTCGCATGCTATCTGCGACTTCCCGCGTCCTTAAGGTGAAAGGGTACCGGGGGCTTTCTTGATACAAACGTACTCGACTGTTTCCTCCCTGAATAATGACACTAGCACAAATATTTTTGTGCCATAAAACCTATAACAGCCATGACTAATATGACTATGCCCCTATATTTTTTTTTTTCATTTTCTAATTAGGTATCATAGAAATTAAAAAATTTTAAAAACAACAAAACATAGGTGCATGGTCATGGCAGTTTAAGTTTTATGCTACAAAAATATTTGCTCTAGTGTCAGTCATTATACAGGAAGAAAACAGCCAACTACGTTTGAATGGAGAGCCCCCGGTACCCTTTCCTCTTCATTAACCTCTTTTCGAATTAAGTTTCGTTAGCGACATCTGTTATCATAGTAAAGTTCTTCTCAAAATAAGATACTTAATCCTTATTACGATTTCCAGATAACCCCTCCAGAAGGTCTGATATTCGAAAGCCCTCAATGGTCGGCCGAAGAAAACGTTCTGTATTGGGTTGATAAATACGGCCAGAAAATATACCGGCTAAACCCAGACAACGGCGAATTCACAGTTAGATACATCGGTAAAGTGCACTTATATGTTAATTTATACTTATATGTGTATGTTATGATATCTATGTTTAAGTATTTCGTTTATTATATCTATTTTACGTGTTTGTTATATGTGTTTCTTACACTACACGACCTACCAGTTAAGCTAAGCAGACCTTCTCCATCCTAAAGTTGCCTGGAAGAAATCGCTTTAAGCGATAAGCGTTTGTACAATTTCGTAGTTACTAAAGTTTTTGACGACCCAGTTGGCACAATGGTCACCATGCCGGACTGCCTAGCACAGGGTTGCGGGTTCGATTCCCGCCTCAGACAAGTATATATGCTTAGATATTTGTCTGTGGTCTGGTTGTTTCTATATATTATAAGTATATATTTACAAAAGAAAAGTATATAAGTAGTATATCCGTTGTCTAGCACCCATAACACAAGTCTAGTAACTTAACTTGGGGCTAGATGGCGATGTGTGGAATGTCCTGCAATATTTATTTATTTATTTACTAAGCTTTCAAATAAAGTGTTTATCTATCTATCTATCTATATGAATTTGTTGGCACTTTATATGCTCCAAGCCATTATATTTAATATTTTGTCTACAGATTATGGACCAACATCCTTAGTGATTCCAGTTAAAGATTCTCCGGGTACAATCTTAGTGGCGGTGCGTAACGAACTGTATTTTTTGAAATGGGGTGCTCCAGGCGGAGATATGGCTTTGAGGCAACTGACAGTCGTGGAACTAGGAAGACCTGATAATATAATAAACGATGGAAAAGTAGACGATGCAGGAAGGCTTTGGTTTGGTAAATTATAAAACAAATTACGAGTATTTATCACTAGCTGCGCCCCGCGGTTTCACCCGCGTAAGTCCCGATCCCATGGGAATATCGGGGTAAAAAGTAACCTATGTGTTAATCCAAGTCTTCAGCTATTTAGATACCGAGTTTCATCGCAATCGGTCCAGTAGTTTTTGTGTGAAGGAGTAACAAACACACACACAAACTTTCACATTTATAACTAGCTGCGCCCCGCGGTTTCAACCGCTTAAGTCCCGATCCCGTGGGAATATCGGAATAAAAAGCCTATATGTTAATCCAGGCCTCTAGCTATCTACTTACCGAATTTCATTGCAATCGGTTCAGTAGTTTTAGCGTGAAGGAGTAACAAACACACACACAAACTTTCACATTTATAATATTAGTAGGATTACAGTCAATAAGAATAAATCAATAATTTATTATTTTATATTAGGTACACAGGGAGAATTAATTGGTCTAGATACTATACCGGATCAAGCAACACTTTACTCTATAAATTATAACAATTACATCAATCCTGATATAAAGTTGCGTCCAGTAAGTTTGTCCAATGGTATTGCTTGGTCACGCGATAATAAGAAAATGTTCTACAACGATTCACCCACCAGGACAATTCAAAGATTCGATTTCATATTGGAAACCGGAAAAATTGGTAAGTTGGCTGGCAATTTTTTTAAATCTTATATCTTTAAATGAGCAATTCTTGTATATATATATATAATTGGAGTCTCGGAATCGGCTCCAACGATTTTCATGAAATTTGGTATATAGGGGGTTTCGGGGGCGATAAATCGATCTAGCTAGGAATCATTTTTAGAAAATGTCATTTTATTCGTGTTTTATCGAAACTTACTTTTTTTTATCTGAAAAATATGACTCTTCCTGACATCTATTGGCGAACTACTGATACTATTTTTTGTGAGCAATAAAGTTATTCCAACAGATGGCGTTGTTAAGTAACACGAAGTCAATGAGTGTTTGCTTTGAGGTTAGACTAAGTAAAAAAAAAAAATACCGAGCAAAGCTCGGTCATCCAGGTACTAATAAATAAAGAAGATATGCGCGAACATCCATAAAAAAACATACAACTGAATTGAGAACCTCCTCCTTTTTTTGAAGTCGGTTAAAAAGTAGCCTATGTTTCTCGAAATTAATCAATGTATCCTCATACCAAGTTTCATCAAAATCGGTCCAGTAGTTTCGGAGGTTATTCGTTACAAATAAAAAATATAAAAATCTTTCCTTTTTATAAGATTAGTATAGATAAGTATAGATAGATAGGTCAGTATTTGACTATTATCTCACACGATGGGAAGTGACGATGCGGTCTAAGATGTAGTACAATTTCACGATACCTATATGCTCTTGACTCAAAGACCTCCAAATACACGAGGTCCGCGAGTGAAGGTAGGAAGACGGCAGTGAAACAAAAACTTGAACACATTCACGACCCAGTTGGCACAATGGTCACCATGCCGGACTGCCAAACATAGGGTTGCGGGTTCGATTCCCGCCTCAGACAAGTACAAGACAAGTCTGGTTGTTTCTATGTATTATAAGTATATATTTAAAAAAGAAAAGTATATAAGTAGTATATCCGTTGTCTAGTACTCATAACACAAGTCTAGTAACTTAGCTTGGGGCTAGATGGCGATGTGTGGAATGTCCTGCAATATTTATTTATATCTATACTTGAGAGTTTGTTTGTTTGTTTGAACTCGTTCATTTCAGGAACTACTGATTAGAATTGATAAATTATTTTTGTGTTGGATAGTACATTAAAATTTATCGAGGAAGGCTTTAGGCTATATAACATCACGCTGCGATCAATAGGAGCAAAGAATCAGAGAGAAATGTGGAAAAAACGGGGAAAATTATTTAACTTTATGAGGGCTTCGGTTTTTGTTTGAACGCGCTGATCTCAGGACCTGCTAGAAAAATAGGCTACTTTTACCCCGATATTCTCACGGGATCGAGACTTACGCGCGTGAAACCGCAGGGCGCAGCTTGTTCTTAAAATAAGTTTTTAACTGTCGTAATATTTTCAGGAAATAAAACAGTTCTGTATGATTTCAATAATGACGAGATACCAGGCGTACCAGATGGTATGACAATAGACATCGACGGAAACCTTTGGGTGGCCACTTTCATGGGAGGACGGGTAACAATGAAATTACAACACATTTTATGTTTGAGGCCAGTATCGTAGCGAGGGGGGGGGGGGAGGGCGGCAAAATTGGGGAAAAAATATTTTGTGCGGTCAGATAATTAATTTTTCAAGAAATTACCTCTTACCCACTTGCACATATTGAATGTCCCTCCCGCCCAATACAAGTGTTGCAAATGACGAGTCGCCCCGCATTGTTACATGGTTTTGAAATAATATTTTTCGCTCAATTTTCAATCAACCAAACCTTACTATTTTTATGATATCAAAGGGGCGGCAAATTGCCAAATTAATTATTTGTATGACGTCAAAGGGCGGTAAATTATAAACATATTTATTTTTATTACGTCAAAAGAGCGGCAAATTATGACTTCGCCTCGCAGTGACCCACGCTACGCCACTTGTCTGCTTTATTAATTGTAAACATCTTTCAGATACTGAAGATAGACTCTAGAAATGGCGTGCTATTAGACCAAGTGTTTCTGCCTGCTGATCAAGTGTCGTCAGTCATTTGGGGCGGTAGGGACTGCTCCACTCTCTACGTGACTACAGCCAAGCAGTTAGTCGAAGATCCTTTGCCCCTTTCTGGATCTCTGTTCGCAATCACAAACACTGGAACCAGAGGTAAACCCGAACCTCTGTTCCTATTTCCCGGTGCTTCCGATTATTGATAGTTTGTAATTGTAAACAAAAAACTTAAGTTGAAAGGGTACCGGCGCTCTCTCCATACAAACGTGTTTCCTCCCTGGATAATGACACTAGCACAAATTTTTTTGGGCCATAAAACCTATAACTGTCATAACTAATTATCATAGAAATTAAGATTTAAAAATGGTCATGGCAGTTATACGTTTTATGTAACAAAAATATTACTATGTTTGTATGGAGGGAGCCCCCAGTAACCATTCCTCTTAAGAGAATAAATTTTTATTAATTATTTGAAGTTTCATTAAAATAGACGGACAAGAAAGTGATAAGGGTTCCTTTTTTTCTATAAAGTAGGTATAAAATAACATTTTCAAAAAAGTATACCAACTCAACTAATGCCTTCTAAACAAACGAAATTGCTTTTGTAAAAAAGAAATAATATCAAACATTTAATAGATGTGATAATTCCAATATTTACAAAAATACCAGCTGTCCCGGCAACGTTTTTTTGTACTTATATTATACAAAAAGAAATATAAAGGAAAAATAAAGGGGAAAAATAGAAAAGTGTTCAAGTCTGAAAGGATGTCAAGTACGTATATCTTATATATATAAAAGAAAGTCGTGTTAGTTACACCATTTATAACTCGGGAACGGCTAAACCGATTTGGCTGAAAATTGGTGGGGAGGTAGCTTACAATCATAAGACGGACATAGGATATTTTTTTCGATATTCCCACGGGATCGGGACTTACGCATGTGAAACCGCGGGGCACAGCTAGTACTTGAGATAAAAGCGTTGCGCTATAGTGTAGGTAACCTAATTATTTATAGCAATTAATTTTCAGTGAGTTTTGTTACATAAATTAATTACGTTTTCTTTTCCTCTTATCTATTCGGAAACCGATGTATTGTTCCTCAATAATAGGGAGCAAAGTTGTACTTTACAGCTCACTTATGAATTTGAATTTGGAACATCATTTTTCTAATATCGCTCGACGCAATCAAAGAGGTCGATGTAAGTTTTTATTTGTTAATAAATAAATATATTCAAGTATAAACAGTAAACTTACCACTTGGGATTAGATTTTTTTTTTTCTAGGTCTATAAATAAATGATAAATATTTCAGGACATTCCACACATCGCCATCTAGACCCAAGCTAAGTAACTAGACTTGTGTTATAGGTGCTAGACAACGGATATACTACTTATATATTAAAAAATATCTAAGCATAAATACTTGTCTGAGGCGGGAATCGAACCCGCAACCCAGTGTTTTGCAGTCCGGCATGGTGACCATTGTGCCAACCTGGGTCGTCATATACTTTGAATACGCACTGTACTACGAAATGCGTTTAGGATTGTATTTAAGAATCCCTCGCTGTGCTCGAGATTCAACTCAAGAATATTTTACTTCACTCTTGATCCATAATACCGCCTTCGCCGTAAAATATTATTTGACGCCCTCATGATACAATCTACTTTTTTAACATTTAAATTTTATATGTGCGTGTGACAGTAAGCTAAACATTTAGTTCAGTTAAAAACATCGATGTAATACATCGAAACACAAACTACTCGTCAAGACGATTCTAACGAGCCCAAACTCGATGAGGTTGTGTCGTTTCATTGCGAAGTACCGATGGCCACCTTCCAGCTCCATCATCAGACCCTGGTTACCATCGAAACACAAACTACTCGTCAAGACGATTCTAACGAGCCCAAACTCGATGAGGTTGTGTCGTTTCATTGCGAAGTTCCTATGGTCACCGTCCAGCTCCATCATCAGACCCTGGTTACCATCGAAACACAAACTACTCGTCAAGACGATTCTAACGAGCCCAAACTCGATGAGGTTGTGTCGTTTCATTGCGAAGTTCCGATGGCCACCTTCCAGCTCCATCATCAGACCCTGGTTACCATCGAAACACAAACTACTCGTCAAGACGATTCTAACGAGCCCAAACTCGATGAGGTTGTGTCGTTTATTGCGAAGTTCCTATGGCTACCTTCTAGGTCCATCATCAGACCCTGGTTACCATCGAAACACAAACTACTCGTCAAGACGATTCTAACGAGCCCAAACTCGATGAGGTTGTGTCGTTTATTGCGAAGTTCCTATGGCTACCTTCTAGGTCCATCATCAAATCAGCACCAAGTAACATTGCATTGTCACCCGATTTACGCATGTATGCAAAATTTCAGCTCAATTGGTAACCGGGAAGTGGATCAAAATTAAGTTGCAAGATTTGACCCGAACATACATACATTAAAACAAACATACATACACTGCAAGTTAAATAAAAGCTTTTAAAAAAGATTACCTTTGTCTTTGCTAAAATTAAGTAATTTTTTTATCAACTTTGTTTATTGGCGAATTTTAACTTTATAAAGTGTGCCTATAGAACATCTTATAATATAAAAATGAATCGCAAAATGTGTTGGTAAGCGCATAACCCAACAACGCCTGGACCAATTTGGCCAATTCCTTTTTTGTTGTGTTTGTTATTGTCCGGAGAAGGTTCTTATGAAAGAAATAATTAAGAAAATTGCGTAAAAAATTATTACGCGGGTGAAACCGCGGGGCGCAGCTAGTGCAAGATAGAACCAAGTAGTAGTTTACCGTTTTAGTCTTGAACATTTACATTTTTATTTACTTTCAATTTACATCAGCAAGAAAACAGTCATCCATCATGTGACTTTGGTGGGATTGAAACCTCATATAATAGAATGGTTAATAACTTGACCATATTTGATTTATGGAAGGAACAAATAGCTTTATGGTCTATTGTTTGATACATTTGGCATAGCAAAAAGTATCACTT
The DNA here is from genome assembly GCA_951213275.1 of Idaea straminata. Classification (NCBI taxonomy): domain Eukaryota; kingdom Metazoa; phylum Arthropoda; class Insecta; order Lepidoptera; family Geometridae; genus Idaea; species Idaea straminata. The sequence goes on from OX577862.1 coordinate 6,782,671, forward strand.
AGAATTCTGCACAAAGCTCATTGAGTGAGCAAGTATATTTAGCACAATACTTCGCCTAATGTTAGAGTTTACACCTACCAGAAATAATAGGCATCAACAGGTCGAAGTCAAAATTCTATATTCATTTGGAATCATACAATTTGCATGAAATCACATTAAATCGTCTTAAAAACTAAGTTATTATGTGTGCCTTCGGAACGAGCCCGCCAATGAGAAGAAGGCATAATAAACTCATGCGGGATTTTTGTGATCATGCTCACTAAGGTCAAAATAAATACTTAAAGGTACTTTTTGAAATGGAGCAATTAAAGTCACGTCCATGGGTTCTTATCATTAAGGCACGACGAAGTATCATAGTACGCCTCACCGCACAATTTATGATTTATAAAAATGTTAAGGTGAAAGGGTACCGGTAAATATTTTTGTTGCATAAAACCTATAACTGCCATGACTATGCCCCTATGACTTGGTTTTTTTTTCATTTTCTAATTATCATAGAAATTAAGATTTAAAAAACAAAAAATTACAAAACATAGGGGCATGGTCATGGCAGTTGTAAGTTTGTGCAACGAAAATATTTGCTCTAGTGTCATTATCGATGGACGAAACAGTCGACTACGTTTGTATTGAGACCCGGTACCCTTTCCTCTTAAACCTGCAAATGGACATTTCATATACATCTTCAGGTACTTGGTACAATAGAGCGCACACATGTGCTTCCGATATATAATAATACCTACCTCCTTAAAAATAACTAAGAATAATTAGTAATTACGCTGGAACTCTACCGACAATATACAAAATAGTCAAGAATCGAGCATAATTTCTCAATAGGGAAAGAGGAAGTAATTTACAATAAACTACTTACTATAACATTGTGAACGTTACATGTGTAAAACATTTGTTTTAACCTTGTATATATCGCACCTCCACTCAAATAGTGTCATAACTCAAAAAATGAAAATATCGAGAAAAAGGTGTTGAAAAGTAACAGTTTTAATTTTTTTTTCGGTTTTTTAGTCTTAATTTGAAAACTAATAGAATTAGCGATACTTTTCAGTAGGTTTAAACGAATTTTTAAGCTTTACAAAATGGTGTTATTAGATTTCCTGAAAATATGGTAAAAATTATATGATTTTTTAATTGTGACACTATATTGTTAAGAAAAACGATTAAGTTAAGAAATATTATTTATTGTATGAAATTTAATTGATATATATCGAGATACTACACTTTTAGTAAGCAAATCCACAGATTGTTTTAAAATTATCTTTTCACATATTTCGTCATAAACCGACAAACAACACTATAGATGAGATTTAGACAGCGAATACCTTGCGCAAGTCATTTAAGTGACACTGTTCGTGTTTGGCATGTCATTGCTTTCGGTTAACATTATAATGACACTAGCGCCTTCTAAGGTCAAACAATTGAACTAAAGACATGACGCTTTTTGAGATAAGACTTGAAGGATTGCGAATCCAATGGTGCAATAAAACTGATTTTTGTTTTTTTTTAGTTATAACACTATTTGAGCGGAGGTGCGACTTGTGGACTAATGTGGAGATTGTGCGGTGCAAAGTTAAAAGAGCAAAATGTCTTGTGATAATGACAATATACTTTAGACAATACACAAAATGGCTCCATTTTGGTACAAAAGTCTGTATTATAATAGCAATTTACCGAGATGTCTATTCAATTTCATGAATTAGATCGTGATGAGACAAGATGGAAAAACAAGAGTTTAATAGTGCATTGTTACCCTAGGTGTGAAAGTCACTTAATGAGTCTTTTACCCGAGGTAAACACTGTGCTTTTCATTACGAATAATACATAAAATTCTTCATAATAACGAAAGTGAATGAGAGACTCCATACTCCATACTACCTCTGGCAGTATGCATGAGCCGTGTGAAGCCATAATTGTTATTCTTTGGTGTTACCTAAAGCAAGGAGGTTAGGTTTTTGAAGTTCCTAATGCGTAATGATACTGATACTGGCTACAAGCACATTGCACAAGCCGCGCGAAGCCATAATTTGACATGACAGCTTTTAGTGAAAGCGATTTTCCCTAGGGCTGTAAGTTTTTCTTTCTACACGCTCTTTAGGCATCTTTAGACCTACTTTCGGAGTATGAGTAATGAAAATTATATTTGCAGTTTGTTATTTTAACATTTTCTTTAAGGTGGGTCCATACGCCAACGACCTTGCTACACAGGTTACTAATAGTAACTACCGGCACCGGTCGGGTGAGATCTTTACCGACATTTTGGTGTGACTTTGAGCCAAAAAATCTTTTTAGTTTTGAAGCTATTCTAAAATTAACAATAAAACTAAAACTAGTAGATCTTTGAAATGACCAAGAATTTCCGTCTCAAATTACCCCAAAATATCGGTAAAGTCTCACCTACAATTCCATTTTAGCACTTTTGAGAAAAACAAAACGCTTTCATTACATTCAACAATTTTCACCAACGAAGGCGACCGGTGCCGGTAGTAACTATTTAGTAACCTGTGTAGCAAGGTCGTTGGCGTAGGAACCCACCTTAACTAAAAATTTAAATTTCGACTTTTTAATTAATTAAATTTATCTACGTGCTTATCCTGTGCATATTTTTAGTTTATGAAAATTATCTAATAACGTTCTCGTGTCACAATGTTGGTTACCATACCGAAATAGCTTGACCGATTTTTATGAAATTTTATATGCATATTCAGTAGGTCAGAAAATCGGCTACTTTCAATTTTTTATTAACCACCGACGCAAAAACGTCGGGGTGTTAAAAGTTCGACTTGCCTGTGTGTGTCTGTCTGTCGCATCGTAGCTCCCGAACGGATGAACCGATTTTGATTTAGTTTTTATTTTTATTTTGTTTCCTTTAGTTTTTTTAACGTTTGCCGCGGGACAGCTAGTTAATTTATAAAAAACTAGCTTCTGCCTGCGATTTGGCTCGCCATTCGTTTCTTAGTAGATCCTACATACAAAGAACACATTCTATTTTTTGCGTTCAAGCTGTGATTTGATTTATTATCAGTCTGTCAGTCACTCAAGACTTTGAATTTTATAAGTACATACTTATTAAAATATACAATTTTCGCAGTAAAATAAATACATGATAAAAAGTCAAAATGTAGGTATTTATTTTACTGCAATAAAACCAATTATTATTATCTATAATATATTATAAAACTGAAGAGTTTGTTTGAACGCGCTAATATCAGGAACTACTGGTTCGAATTAAAAAAATATTTTTGTGCTGGATAGTCCATTTATCAAGAAAGGCTACTTTTCATTTTGATATTCCTACGGGATCGGGACTTACGCGGGTGAAACCGCAGGGCGGTGCTAATAATATTATAAAGCTGAAGAGTCTGTTTGTTTGTTTGAACGCGCTAATCTCAAGAACTACTGGTTCGAATTGAAAAAATATTTTTGTGATAGATAGTCCATTTATCAAGGAAGGCTTTAGTTATATAATAAACACTTACATTTATTTACACGAATTTACAATAAATTAGATTTCTAGAGTTGTGGTGGAGAGTAAACCTTGATAGCATTCTTCCGCCGGTATCGCGAAACGCCCTGAACCGTAAACTCGCTAATTTAATGAATAATAGAACCTTCAATTAGCTAGATAGGAACTAATCATTCACTCTAAAAGTATTTATCGTAGCATTTTATTATTATAGGACCGAAGACCTTTACGGAAGGTTTGACAGGTCCATTAAAATAAAAAAGTTTGGCGAAATGTGGGGTCGGGAGACATTGGGAAGGCCTAAAGAACCCGCGACCCGCGGGTTCTCTAGGCCACCGGTGTCGAGTATTTTGAAATTTATAGTTTTTATTTAATCTTTTTAGGATTCCGAACTTCAAAAGGTAAAAAAAGGAACCCTTATAAGATCACTTTCGTGTCCGTCTGTCTGTTTTTTTCTATTGTCGCACCACTTAAGCGATCTCTGGACAAATAATTCAAAACCAATTTTATTTATTTGCTTGTTCTAGCGTTCTTTGCTTTCTAGACCCATTTGGATGAAAATCGGCATGGTGGTAGTTTAGGGAATAGAGAAGGACATAGGATACTTTTGATCCCGAAATTCTCGCAGGTCTTACGCGGGTGGAAATCTAGGGGGCGCATTAAGTAGCTAATAAAATCAAGGATAAAAAATGTTTTAAACTGCAATACAAAGTCCACACAAACTTTATAAAAGACTGGCATCACCTTGCGGTTTCACTCGCGTAAGTCCCTTTCGCATGGGAATATCGGGATAAAAAATTAGCCTATGTCACTCCCATTGAATCAATGTATCCTCATACAAAGTTTCATCGAAATCGGTCCAGAAGTTTCGGAGCCTATTCAATGCAAACAAACAATCAAATCTTCCTTATTTATAATATTACTATAGATAAAAGATCCCAACAGCGCATAGAAACAAAATACCTATACAAAAACCGCAATTAACACAAGCTTTATATTAGTGTCAATGTATTCATACACCCACACAAAACGACCTTTCTCACACTAGTGCATATTAGCAGAGCCCAGTAGTCGGAACAGTGACCAGTCTCAGTTCAGGCTTAGAGTAATTCGAACATTCGTATCAACAGATAATTCAAAACATGTTCCTACAATGTTTGTTATATATGTTTTTGACGGCGAATATTCAGGGATATAAGTCTGAAGCGCCTCTTATAAAAACGGTGAGTTTGATTAAGTAATTACTGTTATGCCTCGAATGGTATTATGATTAACACATAAATCTGGACATAATGTTTATTCTGTGTACTTTTAGACATTTGTTTGTGTAATTACATTTTAATGATCTTGAATTTTATTATTAATGTTTCTTAAATTAATAATAAATAATAATTATACAGATAGGTATGGTCGGACTCAGAATTGCAGATAATGTTTTTATTCTAATAATATTTATCTACTAAATTCATGAGTTAGAAAATTTGAATATGCTCCGAAACTACTGGACCGATTTTGATGAAACTTGGTACGAGGATACATTGATTAATTGGGATAAAACTACAAGTCTGAAACTTGCATTAGGGGTTCCTTTTAGATCGTAGGGGAGCAGAAATTATTTTTTGGAAATTCTTATAAAGTTTTTGGTTTATCCTATTTCTACGGGATCGGGAGTTACACGGGTGAAACTGCGAGATGATGTTAGTAATTAAAACAGTGATTTATGATTAGGTGTATAGAGGAGGTGAGCACTCGGAAGGTCCCCACTGGTCGGTCGCGGAGAATGCTCTGTATTGGGTGGACATATTCGCGCAAAAAGTACACAGGCTCGACGTGGATACAGGGAACGTTACTACTAAGGATATAGGTAGGTATAATATACAACGTCGGGACTGGGATACCTATACATGGTTATTGGTAAAGCTAGCAAGCCGTTGAGGGTTACTTTTGTGCACCGTAACAAACAACTTATGTCTACGATTTTTGGAAATTCGAATTTTTTTTTGAAAACTTTGAGGATAGGTTTGCCTGCAAATCAGCTGTTCCTTACACAAAGAGGTCATTAACTTTAAAAATTTACTTATATCTACTGTTCTTAGTCTGAATGACCTTTGTTTTAAAAATCAGCTGTTTTCGAATTTATATCACCTCAAAATTTTCAAAAGTCGTAGAACAAAAGTTGTTTCTAGTAGCCCTCAACGGCTTGCTAGTATAATTACCAATAACCCTGTATGTCTATACAAACTAATATACTTATAATACAATAATCTTTAAATACTAATCACTACATAGTATATCATAAAACAAAGTCGCTTCCACTGGTCTGTCTGTCTGTATGCTTAGATCATTAAAACTACTACACGGATTTTGATGCGGTTTTTGTAAATAGATAGAGTGATTTAAGAGGAAGCGTTTTAGTATATAAAACAAAACTACCACGCGTAGTCGCGGGCAACAGCTAGTATTATATAGAGTTCTTGTTTTTTTGTTTGTATACGTTTGTTGTTTGTACGAATAGGCTCCGAAACTACTGGACCGATTTTGATGAAACTTGGTATGAGGATACATTGTTTTATTGACAACAACACATGCTACTTTTTATCCCGATGTTCCCATGGGATTAACTGGTCATGGAAATATTACAGTGTAGTCGCTATCAAGGAGGTTAGGTGGCTAGTGCTAGGAAAGTTGTACTGCCACCTATGAGGCCTATGAAACTAGTCCTTTTTGGGTTTCGTACCTCAAAAGAAAAACGGAACTCTTTTTCATGTACGTTTGTTTGGCCCATGAGAAACAAACACAAGGTAGAAAGAATAATTAAAGTACCTAAGGTTAAATTTATTTATCTATACTAATATTATAAAGCTGAAGAGTTTGTTTCTTTATTTGAACGCGCTAATCTCAGGAACTACTGGTTCGAATTGAAATTTTATTTTTGTGTTGGATAGAAAGGTTATTGGCTACTTTTCATTTTGATATTCCCACGGGATCGGGACTTACGCGGGTGATACCGCGGAGCGCAACTAGTCTTATGATAAAGCTGGATGTTTCCAAGGGAAGATGTAAAAAAGTGGTAAAGTAACTGCCCTAAATAATATGAAGTTTGGCAGATTTACGTCTCCACTTTGTAATTTAGATGCCCGACTTGAGATTAGTGCATATTTCTACTGTCACTAAAATTCCACTTGTTGTTTGTAAATTATCTAAACTGTAACGCGTAATTGTAACCCATAGAGGAGTTTTGTGACAAAAAGATGGTTTTAGATGCTCAATCAATGTGTACAATCGACATTCGAAACTCCAACGCCACCGCACAATCCTGTGCATCACTATTTGAACATTATAACAACGTAACCTGTGGATCGAACCCACGTTGGTAGGTGGATAGCGGCTTATACCACTCGGCCAACTAAAGACATGTTGAAAATAATAATCACATTAAATACTTTTAATTCAAGTATTTATGTTTGTGTGTAACGTCTATTAGAAGGTCGTAAGTCCAATACTTGTAAATAATATTATTGTAGCAAACTGATAGTGTACTTATGACGCATATTGTACATATTAACTTAAGGGCCAATCCTACTGGTAGAAATCGAAAACCGAGCAATTTGCTGCCCTCGAGGTGGAAGACCTTGGTCTTCCAATAATACTTATTTATTGTTCAATAATAATAATTAAGTATTATTAATAACGCCGCTTATTAAAAAAAAATCCTTGTATTTATCTATAAATAAATATTGCAGGACATTAATAATAATTCGCGAGACATTCCACACTTCGCCATCTAGCCCCAAGCTAACTAACTAGACTTGTGTTAAGGGTGCTAGACAAAGGATAATAGTTATAAATAGTTTTGTTTTGTAAATATATACTTATAATACATAGAAACAACCAGACCACAGACAAATATCTAAGTTTGCAATAATACTTGTCTGAGGCGGTAATCGAACCCGCACCCCTGTGTTTGGCAGTCCGACATGGTGAACATTGTGCCAACTGGGTCGTCAATAAAATATGATGAATATGATCATAACTAATATTTTGCAGAGTACGGTCCAGTATCATTGGTAGTGACTGTAAAGGACAATCCTAGGACTGTATTGGTGACAGTCAGATCTGAAGTGTACCTGATGGACTGGGACTCTCCTGACAACGATAGATCTTTGGCGCTCTTATCGGCTGTCGATCTGGGGAAGCCTGATAACCGGTGCAATGATGGGAAGGTAGATGCAAAAGGACGCTTATGGTTCGGTAAGCCTTAAAATAAATTAAAGGGGGATCATACGCCAACGACCTTGCTACAGAGGCTACTAAATAGTTACTACCGGCACCTGTCGCTTTCGTTGGTGAAAATTGTTGATTGTTACGAATGTGTTTTGTGTTTCTTAAAAGTACTGAAATGGAATTGTAGGTGAGGTTTTTACCGACATTTTGGTGTGACTTTGAGCGAAAAACACATTCGCAACAACGAAGGCGACCAGTGCCGATAGTAACTATTTGGTAGGCTGTGTAGCAAGATCGTTGGCGTATGGACCTTAAGTAAAAAGTATTGAAGGTGTTTCAAACACGGTGATAGCCCCGTATATTATGGAACGGACATGCTTGTCTAGAAGATAATTCACTTGCGACTTGCATATCTCCCTCTAATTTCTATTTATTATAAGAGACAGGTTCGAATAGAGTCATCACATTTAAAAGCTGATTAACAATCAGACCTACGCTCATTTACAAAGTACCTACTGATTAAGAATAAATTGGTTTTATTATGTGTTAAATGATAATGAAGTTCCTAAAAATTTACTAAATAATATCGATAAACAGGACTTTAATTGCTCGGATTGCTCCATTTCAAATGTTTGTAGCCTTCACCTTAGTGAGCATGATCTATTTTCTATACATATAAAATGCTTTGTCCTGAATTACTGACTGACGCATCAACGCACAGCCTAAACCGCTGATCGTAGAGACCTGAAACTTGGAGGGTGTGTTCTTTATGTGACGTAGGCATCCGATAAGAAAAGATTTTCTAAAATTCTACTCATAAAGGGTTAAAAAAAGGGGGGCAAAGTTTGTATGGAACGACGTGATTCCTTAGTCCATTTTCAACTTTTAGGCGGACGAAGTCGCGGGCAAAAGCTAGTCACAAAATAAAATAAATAAAAATCCCATGCCTTTCTTGTGTCTTCTTTACATTGATGGGCGCGTTCCGAAGACACAATAATTTAGTTTTTAAGACGATACAATAAATAAAGAAGACGAAGAAACAAAGAAAATTGAACTTTGACTACTGTACATTTAAGTTGATCGGAGATTCTTGGGTTTATAGCAAGCCTTATACAAAGTATTATGGAGGTCAGTGTTTTTATAGACAGATCTTGAAATTGTTAAAAAGTAAAAGGCTTTAGTATTATTTGTCTTGTGATGCAATGATGTAATCCAATGATTACTACTGATAACACGGTAGTCCAATTTGAAATCAATACTACTTTCACAACATAATCTGATCTACAATTACTTCCTTCAAATAAAACAAGTTATGGTGAAATACAATGAGGAGGTGGTTCAAGATGAATCAATCTTTACATTTACATAGTTTAGGTTCCGATTCTACAAGTAGACCTTGAAAACTGATCATAAAAACAAAAATGATCCCGTGGGAATATCGGGATAAAAAGTTGCCATGTAAATTCTTAATGAATCAGTGTAAGTTTCATCAAAATCGGTCCTGTAGTTTCGGAGCCTATTCGTTACAAACAAAAAACTTTTCTTTTTTATAATATGAGTGTAGATTAAAAAAAGAACTTCTTTTTGTAGGTATAAGTACGGATGTGTAACCCTAAACATCAGCTGTTAAGATGAAAGGGTACCGGCGCTCTCTCCATACAAACGTAGTCGACTGTTTCCTCCCTGGATAATGACACTAGCACAAATATTTTTGTGCCATAAAACCTATAACTGCCATGACTATGCCCCTATGTTTTGTTTTTTTTTTCATTTTGTTTTATCATAGAAATAAAGATTTAAAAATAAACACGGTGTACATCTTACAGCACTTTTATTACACATATTTTTTTAGGAACAATGGGCAAAGAAGTAAACAACATCGTAGAGAAGGATCAAGCTACATTCTACCTCCTGGACGAGCACAACTTCGTCACTCCAGAAATTAAAGTGCGTCCCGTATCAGTCTCCAATGGCATAGCGTGGACAGCGGATAACAAGTTTATGTTTTATATCGATACTCCTACACGGAATGTAGACGTGTTTGACTTTGAGCTTGAGACGGGAGAAATACGTGAGTAAAAAAGAATATTAAAACATACAAGACAGGCGCGAAAACCATAACCCTTTCTTTGCAGTCGGGTAAATAGACTGGAGGAATTATAACTGATTTTAATCACTATTGTCATTTGCCAATGATATCACTAAATTCATATGAGAAAATACAGAAATTCGCAAATTGTTATTTTTTAAAAGATGGCTTTCAAAAAGGATAACTTGCGAATTTCCTAATTCTATTGTAGTCGGAAATAACGGGGGTGAAACCGTGGGGCGCAACTAGTGTATATTAAGATTAAGATCTTCAGAAAAGTCTACTACAATTTTAGAAACTTACAAACACAATTATTTTTATAATATTTATCTCATATTATTCATTAAATAAAAATAATTTGAAATTCAGGTAATAGAAGAACCCTATTCAGTTTCCAAGCCAACAATGTGACGGGTCTACCAGACGGTATGACCATAGACACAGATGGTAATCTCTGGGTCGCTTGCTTCAACGGAGGAAAGGTAACCCTTACGTATTCTTAACTAATATGATCTAATAAGAAAAATGTGAGCCGTCACAGGACGCCTGGCAGATGTGAAACATCGATATTATTTTGTAAAAGTAACCCATACACACTACTGCATATAGACTGTATATATATATATCATCATATAGCGTGGCGACGCATGCCGTGGCGACGCGTCACCACGGTATGCGTCGCCACGCCAGAAATCGGTTTTACGTGCGGCTATAGATCTTTCACATTAGCATTGAATAAAAAGCAGAATTCATTATTTACTAAGTGATTCTAGCATGATTGAGCATTAAAAACAGTTTGGTATCTATAATTTTAATAAAGAAAAAGAGGACAAAAAGTCTGTAAATAGAAGCAAATTAAAAAATAATAATGAGTTGGAGTTAAGTCCCTGTAACATGTATTAGATGGCGTAAGCTTGCCCGATACCTATGTCTTCCTCTTAGCTTAATCAAATATGTCCAAGGAAAAGAACCATATATATGATTAGAGCCAACTAAGCCACAGGCTTCATTATGATAATTTCCTTCACCAAAAGTGCTCTTTTGGTAAAACATCCATCAGCGCACGTAAATTTTTAGTAACAAAAGTCCATTGGTGCCGGCTAAGATATAAATTGGATTCTAATATCAAAAAAATATTTTTCAAATTATTATAGCATTTTGTGAATTCTTTAATTATAATTTTCAGGTAATAAAAATAGATTCAAGAGCAGGCAAACTGCTAGAGCAACACAATCTTCCTGTTGATAAAGTGTCATCAGTAATGTTCGGTGGTAATGACCTGTCTACATTGTTCGTGACTACAAGTCGGGCAGGACTGACTCCAGCTGAGTTGTCTCAGCAGCCCGAGGCAGGGGCGGTGTTTGCTATTGAAGGGACAGGGTCCAAGGGAAGACCCGAAAATCAGTTTGTATTTAAAGATGTTAAGGAGTATATTTAATTTTTAACTTTAGTATTTATGAGTAAAATTATAGTACAATTCTGTAGTTTGTTTCATTAATCAGACCTAGTCTAAGCCTTTATTTTTGGTATCTTGCTAAAAGGTTAATTTGAAAGTCATTTCATGAACTTTTGAGTATATCATTGTTTCATAGATACTATACAATATTATTCCCAATTATTGCAAGCTATTTTATTTTTGTAAAAACTCACCGGAAGCCTCAAGAATGGTGGATCAGATGCATTCTTCCCAAGTTTGTTCTCCTGGTACTGGATCAATTGAATGACGAGTTGGGCCAACCCTTCCTTAGTTGGTGGGTCAGTTTGAACATGCTGAAATAGAACAATAAAGTATGGATAAAGATGGTTTTTATCAAGCTATTTGGCAGCTATAACTATGGCCAGGTCCCAAATCTTTTAAATGTGGACTAGGACATCTGTGTATATTCTATCTCATAGGATCTCATAGAAAACATCGAAGTTACTAACCTTTTTGCAATTTTTCTGAAGCCAAACACGAATTTGATCAAATTGTGCCAACGACTCGGATGACTGAAAGTACTCGGAGTTAGGTCCCCCGTCCTTCTTAGGACCCAAAGTTGCCATTTTTATCAACAAAATCCAATAAACGATCCAATTTTATCAAAGCAATCGCTAATTTTATCGTAATTTCTGTTCAACAAAACAAGCTAGCGGACGGCGTCCAAAATGACAATTTTGACAGAAAAGATTCAATGTTGCCCGTCTTTCCACAATAAAAATAGTTGCCAGTAAAAAATGGATTTAGCGCCATGTAGACTGAAGTAGCGGAACTATTTTGTAAATAGGGATAGAAAATATAAAACTTTTTCGGATGTTACCGTTTTTTTTTTGTACCTTTTTTAGCGCCATCTAGACTGGAGTAGCGGAACTATTTCGTAAATAGGGATTGCAAATATAGAACTTTTTCGGATTTTACCGGTTTTTGGTAATAATAATTAAAACCACATTATTTTATTATATTAATGTTAAGTAACAAAAACATCCATGAATGAAAACTGTAAACATGGGTCCTTTTTGGAATCCTAATATCCTGCTTATATCAGTAAGGATTTCAAAAAACCCAATAAACAAACTTTTGCAACACGAAGGCAACAGCCTAAAGTAGTATAATATGCTTTATCATATTATGTATATCATATCTATTCTAGATTCCGATTCAATTCTTGAGGCTAATTTCATTTCCTTCAAAATTCTTTTACGTGAGTTCTAACATCCGCCCGGTTGAGCAGCTGCTCCATACACGCAATACTACTCTGAATTCTCTGAAAAATCTTAAATAAACAAAATTAATAAAAACTAAAAAACAAGGGACACCCGGATGGAACGAAGTTCCTTTTGATTAATTATTGAAGACATTGTATTAAAATTTAATATTTTTTAAGTTAAATATAACAATTTTTTTTAATTATTAACAAATACATATAATATATAATATAAAAATGAATCGCAAAATGTGTTGGTAAGCGCTTAACTCAACAACGCCTGGACCAATTTGGAAATTCTTTTTTTGGTCTGTTTGTTATTATCAAGAAGGTTCTTATGAAATAAAAAATTAAGAAAGTTGCGCAGAAAATTATTACGCGGGTGAAACCGCGGTTGGTTCTAATGCCAAACGCAACGCGCCTAAGAAATACCCGCCGCTTACAACTAACATTGTTGATTGTAACGAGTGTGTTTTGTTTTTCTCAAAAGTGCAAAGCTGGAATTGTAGGTGAGATCTTTACCTATATTTTGGGAATAATTTGAGATTTTAATCTCAAATTATTTTATTCCTTGTCATTTCAAAGCTAGACTAGTTTTAATTTTTAATTTTAGGGTAGCTTCAAAACTATAATGAATTTTTGACTCAAAGTTATACCAAAATGTCGGTAAATATCTCACCTACAATTCTATTTTTTGACTTTTGAGGAAAACAAAACACATTCGTAACAATCAACAATTTTCACCAACGAAAGCGACCGGGGGCAAGAACGCCAGTAGTAACTATTGAAAAGACTGTGACGACGGTGGGCGCGGCCAGTACGCCGCTGGCTTTCGGACGGGAAGGCCGCGTCGCGCTGCGCTCTCGCACGGATATTTACTTATGTTTTTTTGTGATCCCTATTCGGACCTTGTTTTCTGAAATAATACGAGTATATATTGTTTTGGCTAATGGACGCCTGAATAGTGCCAAGTTTTTGCTGTATAGTGCTATTTTTTCAAATACATATTTTCATACTGCGCAAGGACGCTTTTTTTTACTTCCATATGTACTTGTGGTTGTTTACGGACGCTAAGAAAGTGCCAACTTTAAAAAATACTAAAATAAAAATATAGTGACCAGACTTATTACTTATTTATTTTCTAACTTGTGAAAAATGAGTAAATTGAAGAAATTTAGAGTTCGGAGTATGCTTCATTGTCTCGAAGTAACGTAAGTACATACCTAAACTTTACCTAGTAAGTAGTCAAGTACCTACCTATTATAAAATACACACATTTTTCCAGACTACGGCAAATTTATCGGTCGAGTCGAACGTTCAATTTACAACCTATAGTAGTCATACCCATTACGCGCGAGCTACAGTGTTTGTACCTAAGTACGGTCGGCTGCATAATTGCAGACCCACCATAGAGCTCCAAAACGGCTGTTATAAGAATGTTTTCAACACTAGCAAGATTCAAGATTCAATTTATCAAACAAAAATTATTAGAATGAAAACAGCCGACTGTACAGTCGGCTGCATAATTGCAGCCCTCGGTAGAGTTCGAAAATTACTATTATTGGAATGTTTGCATTCTAATATTTTTTGTTTGAATTATTGATAAGTTAGAAGACTTTAGACTTCAACTAAAGCAGGTGCCTAGAATCTTGCTTGTGTTGAAACCATTTTTATAACAGCCGCATTGGAGCTCTACGGTGGGTCTGCAATTTTGCAGCCGACCGTACCTATACCACATGAGTAGAGACCGAGACTAAGGTTATTCGGAGCTGTCAAAATTGATACGTAATCACGTAGGGTTGGCACAGGTGAATTATATTAAATAAAAAAAAATGTGTATCAGTGTCTTTTATTATGTGCGTTTATTTTGACGCGGTGACAATGTAATCTGAATTTTGATGAATACTAATATTATAGAGCTGAAGAGTTTATTTGTTTACTTGTTTGTTTTTTTGAACTCAGGAACTACTAATTCGAATCGAAAAATTATTTTTGTGTTGGATAGTCCATTTGTCGAGGAAGGCTATAGATATTTTATATCCCGATATTCCCACGGGATCGGGACTTTTCTATACTATAATGTTATAATAATAATAATAATAATGCTTTATTTCAGGTCTTTACAATAATATGTACAAACCCATAGTATTTTAAAAATAAGCTAAAACTAAAACGAAAACAAATAAGGAAATAATACCTACTTAACATTTAAAATAAAATTCTTACATTAATTAATACAGTAGGTACCTAGGTATTACGTACCAGCGAGTCAGCTTATCTGTTATATCTATTTACGGTTCTCACTCCGATGGAATGCAATCCAAAATCTATACAGCGGACTGTAAATATCGTCAGCCAAACATTGCAGAATTGAATTTGTTGACTTATTAATACTATGCCAAAACGAGGCCATTCTTGACCTAATTATGGCAAAGAAATCCGGAACACGCCCATCAGCGAACATGGTCGATGCACTGCAAAATCGAGGCTTTCTCATAAGGATGCGATACGCGTCATTGTATTGCACCCTTATGGCACTAAACGATTTTCTGGAGTATTTGAACCAAAGTTCGCAAGTGTACATACTTAGGCAGTAGGCTTTGAATAAAGTTGTTTTGACACTATCGCTACACTTGGTAAATCTCCGCGCAAGCATATTGCACCTGATGGACAGGCTCCGCCTCTCCCTCTCCATATCTCTGTCATCACTCAGGTCGTCACTGAGTACATGTCCCAAGTACTTGAATTGATTGACAACCCTTACCGCTGAACCATTCAAATAAAGATCAGGTACATTCTCCGGACCTCTTCCAGCACGAAAAACCACCATTTCTGTTTTGAGTACATTGTACTTCAAACCATGTAAGGCCGCATACCTCTCGCACACCGCCACGAGTCCACGGAGACCCTTGATCGATGGGCTGAGAAGCACCATGTCATCCGCGTAACTTATTGTATTAACACAAACATCCCCAACATGACAGCCTATTCTGGTGCTTCTCAGCTCCTCGATCAAGCCGTTTACGTATATGTTGAAGAGGTCCGGAGAGGTAAGTCCCCCTTGGCGAACTCCGCAGTCCAACCTATACTCGCTGGACGTCGCGTCGCCCCATCTTACTATATTCGTTTGATTTCCGTACCAGTATCTCAACAGATTTATGACAGCGCTTGGGACCTGTGAGTCGGCTAATTTGCTCCAGAGAATTTTATAATTCACTAGATCAAACGCACGACTCAGGTCCAAGAAACATGCGTACACAGACGTCTTACGGGTAACATAATAGTTCACCGCATGCTTTAAGGTGAAAATCGCTGCATCTGTTGAGAGACCAGGTCGGAAACCAAACTGCGAGTCATCAAGCCTAACATTTTTCAGCAGTAAGGGCTGTAACAATCTCTCAAATACCTTTCCTACAACAGTACCCAACGAAATAGGCCTATAATTTGTTGCGCTGCTCAAATCTCCCGTTTTATTTTTTACCACAGGTACGACTACAGTTCTCATCATTTCTTTAGGTAAATAAGACCACTTAAGACATAAATTAAACAAATCACACAATTTATTAAATATTATGTCACCGGCATATAAAATGTGTTCTAAACTTAGACCATCATGGCCTGGAGATTTGCCCCGCTTCATATTTTGTACAGCTTTCTTTACTTCTTTCGGACTAAATGTATAGCTCGTTGAATTATCTAATAATTGACCTGTCACTCTGGAGACATTTAAATCAGAATTTATTTTGAACCGAGTAGAAAATAATTCAGCTATATCTTTGTGGTTCTGCAAGCCTTCAACCGTCATTGGTAAGCTTTTCTTACGCTTATCTTTATTTGTAGTCTCCCAAAACTTACTAAAATTGTTATTTAGTCTAGAGGTCGCTAATATATCATTTCTGATATTTTCTTCATTTTGTTGACATTTTTTAATATTACTTTTAAAAGTTTTCCTATAATGCCTCATATCATCATATACTTTACCATTTGACGGTTTGCCAGCGAGAACCCAACAATTAAAATAATGTCGTGCAAGGTCATGACTAGGTTTTATATGAAGATTCCACCCGGTGATCTGTTTATATTCAATTTTACCATCAGAGCGTGAAGTCGCACATAACTCGGCTCCCTTTTGCATAGTTTCTATTAACCTATCGTATGTTTTATCTATTATATTTTTAAATTTTGTATCACAGTCTAAAGCATTATTTATATAATTTGAATTATCTACATAGTTTAAAACATTAAAATTTGCATCACATATATCCTTATTTATATTATTTAATTCATCTATACAATATAAACTATATTTTTCTATTTGTTTCATGTTTCTTATACCCCATTTAACCCCCTTTAATACATTATTCTTACAATTATCATGACTAGTTTTAACCTCTGGAATTGTATTTATATTACATGTAATCCTAAGAGCAAAATGATCAGACCAACTTGGTTCATACAACACATCTGCCGATAGAAGTGTACGATAGGCGGCTTCGGTGGTAATACAGTGGTCTAACCATCTGTTGGTGCCGTGCGCGTCACTTACATAAGTATAGGTACCTGAGTCAATACCTAATAGTTCAATGTCAGCCCATTGCCAACTTTGCTCATCACAGTAATTCACTAATTCTTTTCCAAACCTTGCCGATGGATGTGAATTGAAATCGCCTAGAATGTACGCGGCCTGCACTTCGCTCTCCTCAATAATAGCACCTACTCGCGATAGGCAATTTGTAAAATCAGCTATAAAGCTGAAGAGTTTGTTGTTTGAACGCGCTAATCTCGGAAACTACTGGTTCGAATTGAAAAAATCTTTTGTGTTGGATAGTCCATTTTTCTAGAAAGACTACTTTTTATTTTGATATTTACCTTACCTTACCTTACTTGAGTTTAAATTAGTAACACTACATATAATTAAACATTAAAAAACAAACACTCGACGCGTGACGTTTCCCGCAAGCATGCGAGTGTGACAGCCCTGAACTCGGGCACTGGTCGAGCTAGTATAGACCGGTTTCTCTCCGTACGTGACGGGCCGCCAGTGCTCACGCACACACGTGCGTCAATTTTGTAGGAGTGTACTTGTCACAGAGCCTTGTGACACCTTAGTCTCTGGTTGTATTCCTACTCATGTGCCTATACCTAATTTTTGGTGATATTGATTTGTTGATTTATTTCAGACGGTTGCGGAAAATGCAAAATGAAACTATTATCGATGCCGTCAAACGACTACCTCGGTCCTACCATAGTCAGTTGCCGGTACCTACCTACCTCGGTTCCACCACCTCGCTATAGTCCGGCAACATAACTCATAGACCTCCCTCTCGCGGGGAGGTACGCTGGGGCGGGTATCGATACACACGTAGTTAATTAATCCAAGATATATCGAGCGATATGAGAGAGATGTTCGATGGACTCAATATGTAATCTTTATAAATAAATGATTTGCAACATGATATCTATTTTAATTTATTTTTATAATGCAATATGAAAAAAGAAACAATAAATTATGCCAGAACCGATTAATATTATTTGAAACTATGAAAAATGTAGAATCTTACTAATATTATAAATGTGAAAGTTTCTGTGTGTATGTGTGTATATTTGTTACTCCTTCACGCAAAAACTACTTGACCGATTGCGATAAAACTCGGTATCTAGATAGCTGGAGACCTGGATTAACACATAGGCTACTTTTTATCCCAATACTCCCACGGGATTGGGACTTACGTGGGTGAAACCGCGGGGCGCAGCTAGTATAGAATAGATATGGATATAGATATAGAATAGATATTACTTTGCTTTGTGTATATCGTGTTCTATATTCCTTCCTGTGTTGTACAAATAAAGTTATCTATCTATCTATTATTCTAATTATTATCTTTACTTTCTTATCTATAACTAGATAGATTATTCTTCCTTGCTACTATAATTCTCACTTGAACTATCTTCATTTTCAGAGCTTATTGATGAATCCGAATCATCTTGTAAATTAATTATTATTTGATCCAATACATCATCGTGTATTCGATCATGGTGACAATATTCTTCTTCAATTTTCTGGACATGGTTATCACAGCTTTCCTATTTTTCTACGGAGAATTGCGCGAATAATTGCTCAAGTGCAATTTTTTTCTTATCCAAATTGCTATCAAGTTCATCTCTCGCGAGTTGTCCCTTGATGTTTCCCCAGACCAGCTCAATGGGATTCCAGTCTGGGTGGTATGGTGAAAGTCGTAATACTTCATGACCCGCAGCCTTTAACATTACGTCAATCTTATAAACATTTTCATATCAGTGTTGTTTGATTAAAATAAGTAAATCACATTTCCTTAAGTGGATATCAAAGTCCACATTATGCCTTTGCAGCCAGGCCTGCATGTTGGATTTTGTGGACGCCATCGTGGGCTTCTTGTCTTCCTGCACTGAATGATACGCAGCATTGTCAATGACAATCACGGAATTTGGTGGTAAATTAGGCAATAACTTTTCTTTTATCCATTTATTAAAATTTTGAAAATTCATATCATTATGATAATCTCCTGTTTTAGTTTTAGATTTAAAAATTAAAAGGGCTCCATTAATAAATCCACCACGGCCTCCTGCATGGACAATAATTAAACTTGGTCCTTTACTAATACGTGACAGCACTCCTCTTTCATCGGTAGACTGCCAACACGATGAGACATTCAAGGAGGAATTGACGTATGTTTCATCGAGGTAAACAATATTATTCTGATCTCTCCGATGCTTCCCTATAGTATTCAGATACCTCCATGGCCAAGACACTATATTTGGCTGTTCAATAAGTATCTTTCTTTTTGACTGACATCTCTGAAATTTAAAGCCAAGTTTGTGCAACATTCTTCTCAAGTATTCTCGACTGAAATTAATAACACCGTCGTCTTTAAGATCTGCATTCAAAGTTTTTAATGTAGGAACCTTTTTGCGAATATTATAAAATTGAGTTACCTTTCGTCTTATTAAGCCTTCTGTAAAATTATCTATTTCTATTTTTTTCTTTCGGATTTGTTTCTTTTTTGCTGGGGATTTAATAACCACGCTATTTTGTTCACATTTTAGATCGTTGGCTTCTTTAATAATTTTACTCACAGTAGAAACTGAGATTCCTGTTGCTTGCGCAACAGTTTTCTTCAAGTTTACGTCTCGTAGATACTCCGTAGAAGATGTATCTTGTTTTTTACTTTCAAAGAAATAATAAACATAGCTATTGCCCGCGACTTCGTCCGCGTAGAAATAGTAGATTTTGCGACTATAATTTGAGATTTAAACTATCCTATCTCTCAAGTTGGATCGAACTGCACATGGTGTGCGAATTTTATTATAATCGGTTAAGTGGTTTAGGGGTCCATTGAGGACAAACATTGTGACACGAGATTTATATATATTAAGATTGTACACTATTTGTTTCGTTTGCCTGCCAATTTTCTTGTCGAACATCTTTTTTCGATTCATCTTCGCATTGATCGTCGGATCGGGGTGTTGTGTGCCTTTTGTTTCAAGCGTCCGCTACAAATTAATCGACTGCCTGCGTCACTCGCCCCCCGCATACCTCTTACCCCTAGGGAGGTGTATGAGTTACGTTGCCGGACTATAATACTTCGCACTACCAGTGTGGTAGGTGCGAGGTAAGTAGGTACCATCAATCGACTGTGGTGGGACTGAGGTAGGTGTGAGATTGACGATACCTACCTACTTCGCACCTACCACATTGTAGTAGTGCGAGATACCACCGATCACCGAGGTAGTGGGACCAATGTAGGTAGATGCCGTCAAACGACTACCTCGGTCCTACCATAGTCAGTTGCCGGTACCTACCTACCTCGGTTCCACCACCTCGATAATAGTCGGAGGTCATCACGTCCCTCACTCGCTCGTCGCCTGCCATGACTCGTCGCTCCTAACACCTAGCTAGGTGATACCTCGCACTAATACAGTGTAGTAAGTGTGAGGTAGGTAGATACCAACAACCTCGGTACATACCTCTGTCCTACCAGATTTATAAAATAAGGATTGAAAGAAGCCTGTATCAGCAACACGACAACCTTACATACATACCTACGTACAGACATTCTGTTTAAATTATGTAGTAATTATCTTACCGATCACCGAGGTGGTAGCTTGTAACTACTATACATTCTGTGGTGGTAGGATAGTGAGCGATCTTTTGCTAAGAGGCAGTGTGAGGAAGCGTGAGCGCCGCGCGGGACGAAGTGTCTAGCTCCGCCCACACTAGCAAGGTCATTGGCATTATTAGCCACCTTAATCAGTAGGTTTAATTATTTTATCTTTGTAAACTAGCTTGCTTTCTATGAGAGACAGAGAAACACGCGCACGCCGCACGGCTGACAACTATAGCAAAAAGTGTCGTTACAACTTTTGGTCTAAATTTTTCCGTCTAGCCCTCTTTCGCAACGCGCGATAAGGAACTTCGTTCTAAAAATATATAGAAATAGCACCGCAGCCATCAAAACTCATACCAGGGGTTTTTTGTCTAACCCAAACCTTTGACGTACGAAAGGTGTAAAACAGGGCGACCCATTATCCCCAAAACTGTTTACCTCATTATTAGAGGATATTTTCAAGAGTGTGGCAGTCGATTGGACAGAGAAGGGTATCGCGGTCGGCGAGCACAAATTAACAAATTTGCGTTTTGCCGACAATATAGTTCTCTTCTCGCGATGAGTGGAAGGGGAGTAGAGAGGCCTTTGCCCTGCCGTGGGACACAACAGGCTCTTAAAAATAAAATTAAATAATAAAAAGCCCGCAGGGCACCTTGAGGCGAGGTGACGGGGAGTAACGACCCCGCGGTCTCGAGTTCTCCAGGGGGAAGTCACCGTTCCTCACCTCCGGCTTGCCTCAGTTGGTTGGTCGGAGTGAAACCTGACGAGGAAGCGGTCCCCCGCCTCTGGCTTGCCTTCACCGGCCGTCCAGAGTGGAGCCACTATAGCAGAAATGCTCGAAGGATGGATGCTGAACGTCAGTGATGAGTTGGCCCACTCGCTCGGACTACCAGCGATGACTTAAAATCCAGTGAGGCCTCTCCATCCTTCAGCCACTCACGTTCCTTTTGCCCCCTTGCTGCAATTTACTCTGCTAATTAGGGTGGCCCAGTCTGAGAGTTGGCGAGTCTGCGCCTGCCATTTTTACGTGTTTATTGAACATTGTTACGGCAGGTGCCATAGTACCCATAGTTCCCCAGTATCTAGTCCACTACCATCCTATCACAATAGCTCAAGTAGTTTTGTCCTGTAGATTATCAATAGTTTTATCCAAACCGGAGGTTGTCCTTGGTTGCACTTTATAGTGTAGACAGGGATAATTGCCCGCGCCAGTTTAGAATCCACCCCATTGTTTGCTATTAAAACTTGTTTTTGTAAAGGGCCTCTCTACGTGTTGGCTTCGGCTCCACGCACGCCTTCCAAAGGTCCGGGGCTCCATAACCCCGTGATACAGGACGAATAATAAAAAAACTCGACTGCAAAACAAGTAAAAATAAAAAGGGCGTTAAAATAAAAAATAAAAATTGAAACTGAAAAGAAAAATATGAAGTGTGAAAAATGGATTTTGCGCCATCTGTATACGAATAGCGAAACTATTTCGTAAATAGGGATCGCATATGTAAAACTTTTTCTGATTTTACCAGTTTTTGTTACTGTTCCAATATTCAGTATAACTTTATAGTCCGGTCATTTTAGACATTAAAGTAGTGATCAAATAAAGAAAATTCCGACAGAGCCAAATCTTCGTAGAGACCTTAGGTTTACCACAAGGAATAAAGTGTCAAAAGTCCCCATCAGTCCCATGTGAGCTTAGGGACTTATTCGGGGCCCAAGGTCAAAATTTTAGGTGTTTTGGATTTTTCTCGAAAACGGTAAGTTTTATCGAAAAAGTACCTCAGAGCAAAGTTGTAGATCTTAAAATTTTCTATAAAAATGGTCCCAATGATTTTTTCTCTAAGACCCACTATTTCCCAGATATTGGGCTTGTAATAATCACGTTCTACGTAATATGCACACATTTCCACACCACCTGTGAGGTAGTGTACTCGGCGCGTTTTTTTTAACGTGGTATTGCAGTTTATTAAAAATAAGTGTTTAAAAATAGTTTTGAGTGCGTGATTTGTGTTAAAAATGGAACAATACAGTGTATCTTTTATTAAAAACTGTGAAAAAAATCTCGAAATGCGCCTCGAGTTGAAAGCGAAGGGACCACCTCGGCCTGAAATGGCACTAATTCAAAAATATACTTCGAAAACTAAGAGTTTTACGCGTGTTTTTAAATCTGAACAATATTTCAAAACACCTTGGTTGTGTGGATGTGAAGAAAGCAATACGTTATTTTGCTTCCCGTGTCTGGTGTTCGGAGCTGGCACCGGTGGTGGTGGTGACTCGGCATGGACGGAATCAGGAGTTGATGATTTAGTGCATCTATCAATAAAAGTGAAAAAACACTCGCAGTCTCGATTTCATATGTTATGTGAAGTGAAATTGGCCTCTATCAGGCGACAAGATATTCGTAAGGCGCTCGATTCTGCCTATCGAAAATCTATTAGAGACTTCAATGAACGCGTTGACGAAAATCGATACATTTTACGGCGTTTAATAGATTGTGTGGTATTTTGTGGTGCATTTCAAGTTGCATTGCGGGGGCATGATGAATCTACCGAATCCTTGAATCCTGGAATCTATAGAGGTTTGGTTGATTTTGTTTCAGAGATTGATTTGTGTATGATAAGCATAGAAAAAAGGTTAATTAACTCAATTTCTGATTTTCACAAGAAAGTAATCATAGAAAGTAATAGATGTTTTCGCTCGCCAAAAAGACCGGCGAATGGATTTTATTTACAAATAAATATAAGTAAGCTTGACTGTTTTTTTTTCTTACTGAACACCCATAAAAAAATATCACGAGCCGCCTCTGGTCATTTTAGAGTAAATTTTCTTAAAATAGTATAATGTATACATAAAAGAGACACGAGTAGGCATTTTTGCTTGCTTGAGTACCTAAATATGTATATACGTGGCATATGTGTGCATACTATGTAGAACATGATTCTTACAAGCGCAATATCTGGGAAATAGTGGGTCTTAGAGAAAAAATAATTGGGACCATTTTTATAGAAAATTTTAAGATCTACAACTTTGCTCTGAGGTACTTTTTCGATAAAACTTACCGTTTTCGAGAAAAATCCAAAAAACCTAAAATTTTGACCTTGGGCCCCGAATAAGTCCCTAAGCTCACATGGGACTGATGGGGACTTTTGACATTTTATTCCTTGTGGTAAACCTAAGGTCCCTACGAAGATTTGGCTCTGTCGGAATTTTCTTTATTTCAATTGTCTAAAATGACCGGACTATTATCTTATCTTATATCTTTAAATGAGCAATTCTTGTATATATATAATTGGAATCTCGGAATGGGCTCCACCGATTTTCATGAAATTTGGTATATAGGGGGTTTCGGAGGCGATAAATCGATCTAGCTAGGAATCATTTTTAGAAAATGTCATTTTATTCGTGTTTTATCGAAACTTACTTTTTTTTTATCTGAAAAATATTGACGTCTATTGGCGAACTACTTATACTATTTTTTGTGAGCAATAAAGTTATTCCAGCAGATGGCGTTGTTAAGTAACACGAAGTCAATGAGTGTTTGCTTTGAGGTTAGACTAAGTAAAAAAAAATACCGGTCAAAGCTCGGTAATCCAGGTACTTTTTGTTAATAAAAAAAAACGTATTGTATTCTCTTTAATCGCGCGTATCTTGAAAAGCTAGCAGAGAGTGCAAGTACGCACATTTTGGTACTGTTAGATCATTATAAATAAAACGATGTTCAACAGTGGTTACTGTTTTAATTTGAACTACCTTTGATTTCGTACGACATCAACATAATGCTACTTATATAGGTACAGTACGGCATAATAATACCCAACTATACTTGTATTTATTACAATTACATGTCCAGACATTTAGAACAGCTTATACATTGACAACAATTGAAACAGCAATTCGATAAGAGTATTTTTGTTTAATGAACATCCAATTTGATATATTATTTATCTACTTATCGGGAAAATAGTAACACGAAATAAGATGTCATAAATAATTGCGTACCGATCCTGTGGGAAAAACAAATAGGACAGGTTAATCATCCAAAAAATCCTGATTATTCTACTAGTAATTAGTACATACAGATAATAAATACTTTTTTGGAATATATTTTTCTATCCTTTTTGTCATATCCCACACTACAAAAGATCGACCGCCTTTTTTTGGCTTATAATTCTGGAATTTACTAATCGGATTTTTATATAATGGCAACCATGAGCTTCCTTGAATATAGAGCTATTCAATAGTTACCAAATTTAAATATTTATTTATTTGTTAAAGATTTTTTTTTATTAAATTATTATAAAAATAAATAAATAAAATAAATGTCAATAAGCTCAGTATTTTCTAAGAGATAATCCAGACAATGGATTAATTATCTAAATTCCCAATAAGCATTTTAATTGACATAACATTCTAAACATCACACATATGACATACATTTTTTGTAATTTATTGTCTTAAAATATCGTTTAAGGCAGCCCCCCGATAAAGCGAATAAGCGAGAATCTCTTAGCTGGATTAAAATAATAATAACATAGGTCACAGTATAACAATGTAGCAGTATTTTAACTAAGCGGTGTCCTTGTATATTACATACCTAATGCCCAGTGGCGTAGCGTGGGTCACTGCTGCCCGGGGCGGAGCCATAAGTTTCCGCCTTTTTGACGTCATATAAATAATATTGTCATATTGCCGCCCTCATAAAAATAATAATGTTGGTGTTTGTGAGAAAAACGTAACGATATGAATGAATTGAGCGAAAAATATTTAGTTCAAAACCATGTAAGGATGCGGGGCGAATCCATAAGTACATGGTTTTGAAACATGGGGCGGAAGACATTTAATTTGTGCAAGTGGGTAAGAACTAATATCTTGAAAACTTAATTATCTTGCCATTGCCAGTGACTGCACAAAATTTTCCTAATTTTGCCGCCCTCCATAAGGTGACGCCCGGGGCAATCCGCCCCTTCCCCCTCCCCCCCGTAGCATACGCTTCTGCTAATGCCACCCAATACATGGGCTGCTAAAATAATGATGTGAAACTACTAATGACAAAATTCAACATTAGTTCCATTGTTTTCAGGAAATTTTAAAATGGAACTAGTGGTAACAAAATTTAACTATAGTACCATTTGTTTTCTGATTCTTTTAAAATGGAACTAGTGATTGAAAAAATTCAACAGTAGTTCTATCATGGAACTGTTAATGGTACTAGTGGCAACGTAGCGTAATTTAAGATACATTGTTGTCATTCCAACTCGACTGCCTGCTTGGCCAGAGGTGGCTCAGAACCGCGACCAAAATCTTACCCAGCAATCGGACACTTGTGGTTAGGATTTTTTTATCTTGTCTTTCGCAGATCGATTCCACCGGTTTACATCTATACTAATATAATAAAGCTGAAGAGTTTTTTGTTTGTCAGGAATCTCAGGAACTACTGGTTCGAATTGAAAAATTCTTTTAGTGCTGGATACTCCATTTATCGAGGAAGGCTACTTTTCATTTTGATATTCCCACGGGGTCGGGACTGCGCGGAGCGCAGCTGGTAGTTATAATACTGTTACATTTTTATACTGTGACACGGTTTATCAAATAACTTTTGGAGTATATAGAAGGGCTAGTGTATGTAATTTAAGTAAAACCATTTCTTATTTAAGTTTATAACAATTCACAGCGTAAGCGTTTGACTAGCAGCGCTACAGAATATACACATTACTTAATACTTTTGTTTTTAGAAAATAATAACTGTACTATTAACACTATTGTTAAGCTTCCACTACACTACTCATGAAGTTACTTCGACTAAGTATTGGACGAGGTTGACCGAGGCCCGAAATACGTGTCTAAACCATAACCCTTGTATTTACTAGCGTATAGATGACCTGATAAGCCCCATAAAGCGTAACCGATTTTGATTTGTCAATTTTGCAAAATACGCAATATATACACCGGAGCTAATTCAAAGCGTGGTTGGCTTTTTCTCACCTGAATCAAAATCGGTTACAATCATAAATGATTCGCTATCCTTTTCGTTCTTGCCATATTATCTCTGTAAAAAATGTTTTTCTCTCTCGCACGCTTTGTATGACTATTGTACTTAACAAAAAAAAATCTAGGTCCGGAGCTAATTCAAAGCGTGGTTGGCTTTTTCTAACCTGAATCAAAAATCGGTTACAATCATAAATGATTCGCTATCCTTTTCGTTCTTGCCATATTATCTCTGTAAAAAATGTTTTTCTCTCTCGCACGCTTTGTATGACTATTGTACTTAACAAAAATAAATCTAGGTCTATGGTCAAAACACTCGTGCAACTTCGCGGGTTCCTCGCGCCCTTTGACTCTAGTATAAATACCGACAACGAGCGGAAGTCCATCGCGGCGAAGCGATGTTGCCCGAACTGAACCAAAGTGCCTCTCTACACTATCGTATTTGGTTAACTTCGACCAACTTCGCGAGTAGTATAGTGGAAGCTTTACAATACGCGAGTTTTGGAGTTTCCAGTCTGAAGTTGCAACGAATGACATCACTGCAACAAAACAAGCTCCAACTTCATTCCGGTCAATTTTAAACAGCGCGTACTGTAGTCGATTGAATATCCTAAAATTACTTTAACATTTACCCCGACAATACAAAAGGAATGTGATACAGCTGTTTTCATTGTCTTTCCCGATCTTAAAGATCTATTAAATTGACAATATTAATTTAGTTCTAACTAGCAACATTGACCGTGATTATTGTCACAAAGTATTATGTTAACATCTTAATGCCGGGTTCACATCAAGCCGTCAAGTGTATGGAGCCCGGCAAGAAATAGGCTTGTATTCGACCTCATCTCAGCTGATGGGAAGCGAAGATGAGGCCGGCATTAAGATCATATATTACAAATACAATTTCATTTAGTTCGATGAATAAATGCCGAACGGAAGACAATAAAATTAATCTTCAGTTAAACTGAACACTAAAAGCACTTTAGGTGACTACGTGCCACTGTGCGGTCCAGCGTTAAAAAATTATGACTACTTTTTTCAGTATACAGGGTGAATTTTATAGATGTCTTTAGGGCCATTGCCTAAACTGCAAGAGCTATAGGGAAAAATGGTAAAAGTTGCGTATCCGATTTTTACAAAAATAAAAACAGCATTATTGCATTTTACTCTATTTGTTTCCAGAAATTGATCAGCAAACCTATCGACTGACATAAAAAGATAGGTGATTGTTTTTTTGCTAAGTTAATCGTTTTGAGTCCCAGCTTTGGTAAATGTCTTTTCCAAAAATCTAATAATGCTATTTAATTTTTGTTAAAATTGGGAAAGCAAATCTTTTGAGCATCTTCAGCGATCTATTATGGTTTAAGAAATGGCCCAGAGGGCACTTTCAAAAAATTCATCCTGTATATTTTAGAGTAAACTTTAGTACCAAAATTAAATACGCTCATAAAACGATAGCAAATAATAAAAAAATAACGTACAAATAAATTAATAAATACAACATAACTAACAAACTGTCAAATAAACTGTCATTTCTAATGAGCGGAAATCTCCAAACCTTTACTTAATTTTAAATACAAAAAATAGTATTTCCCTTCATAATATCAACACTCAACAAATGGCAATAACTTTAAAACAAAATAAATAAGCGTAATAAATCATACCCTACCTAACTTATAATATAACATATTGAGCTAATATCGAAAAAAATTATAAACATATACGCGACTAACAGAGAACCTACTCCTTTTTATGAAATCGGTTAAAAATGCACTTCATAAGTTAAACAAAATCACGACGAATTTATTATAACAAAGCAATTTTATTAAGTATGTATTCATACTTTTTGACATTGTAATTTTTATTTAGCATTATATTAGCCATTTTAAATTTTTTATCTGACTTTTTTAATTTTGTAATGCTCTTTAAACAAAAGAGTTCTCAATGCAATATTCAATAACTTATAAAACGAATATAAATATATTAGTTATCAATTCATATGGGGTAACATGATTATTCTTTTATATTTCATTATTAAAGTGTCATGTATATAAAAAATAAAATTAAACTTGAAATATCATTGTCACAAAATAAAATAAATTAACTTTAAATTTTCTTTAGAAATTTCATGGAAATTTCATACAATTTGAGTATAACTTCTACCTAGAATTTGATTATTGTTTATTAACATATTTAAGCCAGAATCCTAGATTCTATCCAATCAAGTCATTTCAAAACATATTCTCAACACATGCACTAATAAATACTATATTCGAAAATAACGAGAGAATATGTTAGCCTTGGCCTAATTATTGATACATGTCCTTTCGAATTTCAGCTGGCTGTGCACCAATTTCTCTCATTAAAAATATACTGACGGACACATAAAATGGATTACTTTAAATAAATAAATATTACAGGACATACCACACATCGTCATCTAGCCCCAAGCTAAGTAACTAGACTTGTGTTTTGGGTGCTAGACAACGGATATACTATTAAATACTTTTCTTTTGTAAATATATCCTTATAATACATAGAAACAACCAGACACAGACAATTATCTAAGCATAAATACTTGTCCGAGGCGGGAATCGAACCCCTGTATTTGGCAGTACGGCATGGTGACCATTGTGCCAACTGGGTCGTCAAATGAATATTACAGTAAGTATGCAAACTTTTCATGCAAAATTGAATCTATATTATTGTACAGAAACTCTTGTTGAGGAAAAAATCATAGTACAAGACGACTTTGAAATAAATATGTTATTATTTCAAAGTCTTTTTGTATTAATGTGTCCGTCAGTGTATATGTGCATTGCTCTTACAAGGTAACAGTGATGAAACCCACGGCTTAGATGGCTCCAGTCGTATTGAAGAATTCTTGCCACTGCATCGAGCTCCACTAAGCTGAGAGGGTCGGGTGGTTGTTTTGGGCAAACCCAGTCCCAGGCACTATAGCGCCTCGAATTGACGCTGTATCTTCTTGATAGATAAGTTGTAGAGGCCAATAATTTGTCTACTTATAGGGAGAGTTCGGGCCAGTATAGTTTACTTAATGCCGAGGTAGTTCTCTGCCAAGCCGATGTAGTAGATGGACTGTGCAATGCCGAAGAGAGGGGCAATGACCATCATACGACACGCGCCGCCCTTGAAGAACGCAGTCGGACCCTCGTTCTTTAACGTGGAACTGTCAAATAAATAATATTTACGTCATTTATCATTATTTATACACAGAAATATAGATAATTTCACCCGCGTAACTCCCGATTCCGTAGGAATATCGGGCAAAAAATTGCCTCTGTGT
The DNA here is from genome assembly GCA_951213275.1 of Idaea straminata. Classification (NCBI taxonomy): domain Eukaryota; kingdom Metazoa; phylum Arthropoda; class Insecta; order Lepidoptera; family Geometridae; genus Idaea; species Idaea straminata. The sequence goes on from OX577862.1 coordinate 6,812,570, forward strand.
TAATCTAGGTCTTCAGCTCTCTACACACCAAGTTTCATCTAAATCGGTCCAGTAGTTTCGAAACCAATTCGTTACAAACAAAAAATCTTTCCTCTGTATAATATTAGTGTAGACTAGTTGTGCCCTGCGGTTTTACCTGCTTTAGTGTCACTTTGAAGTGATATTATAGTAACGACGATGTATAAATGATGTATATGTACATGTTTGTATCTACGCGCGGTACAGCGCATCCCGAGTAATAAACGAGCTCGCTGTTTAACCGGTCGTTTCATTGCCTACATACATCTCACTGGCGACGAGAATTGTGACTACCCACATATTATATATAAAAAAAAAAAAGATGTCGTTCTTAGGCACTTTATCAAGTTTTGACTATAAAATTTGTGAGTGGAGCATATTCAAAGGGCGATTAAATCAATTTTTGAAGGCGAACGACGTGACGGACGACAAGAAGGGCGCAATCCTCTTAACATATCTCTCGGACGAGTCATACCGACTGTTGCGCAATCTTGCATACCCGCTGGATTTGGAGGAGTTGCCCTTTTCGGAGCTGATTTTATTACTCGATAGGCACTTTAAACAAAAACAGTGTTCGTATGCAGACAAGGCGAAATTTTTTGGAGCTCAAAAAAGTTCAAGCGAATCAATAGGCGAGTGGGCAGCACGACTACGAGGATTAGCGAGTTATTGCAATTTCGGTGCTGCCCTGGAACAGAATATTACTGATCGATTTGTCCTCGGATTGAACATGGGTTCTGTTCGCGATAAACTCTTCGAACAAAATGCTTCTACGTTAACTTTAACTCAAGCTATTGAGATAGCGGAGAAGGCGGAATGTGCACGTGAGTCCCGAGCAGTATTGGGTGACGGTGCGCCGCAGATCAAGGAGGAACCGCTGTATCGTGCAGCTGCGTTCGATTCCAGGAGCCGCCGCCGCGGGGAGGGCGCGGGTGCGGGCGGTGCCGCCGCCGACCGCGGCGGTACGAGCGCTAGCTTCGGCCAGCATCATGGTGCAGCATCATCGTGCTCTATTTGTGGTATGAAAAATCAAACCGAAGAAAGGTGCCGTTTTAAAAATTATCGTTGTCAAAAGTGTGGTGAAAAGGGTCACTTAAAAAAAGTGTGCAAAAATAAAAGTGCGCGTATTAATAACATCGATTCGAAATCCAACGGTTCGGATAGTTCGTGTTGCGAGGAATGCCAGAACTATAACGTAAGGTATGTTACTGATAAACCTATTGAACTGTCACTGAAATTAGGTACAAGAAATGTTACTATGGAGCTAGACTCTGGATCCGGTAAATCGGTAATATCAGATAAATTATACTTTGACTTGTTTTCGGATTACAGACTTTCCAATTGTAACCTAAAAATGTGTTTGTATGACGGTCATAAAATTAAACCAATGGGGTATTTTAAAATAAATGCAACCTACAATAATTCAATAAAAACCATTAAGATTTATGTAGTAAAACAAGGAGGCCCTCCCTTACTTGGTCGTGATTTTATGACCGCCTTTAATTTAATGATAGGTACTCAGATTAATAGTATATCTACTGATTCGGATGTTAATACATTGTTGGAACAGTATTCAGATCTATGGCTGGATGAGTTAGGCACATTTAATAAATTTCAGATTCATTTAGAGCTAAAAGAGAAATCAGTTCCTAAATTTTTTAAAGCTCGATCTGTGCCGTTTGCTTTAAAAGGTAAGGTAGAAGCAGAATTAACTAGGTTAGTAAGCTTAGGCATCCTCGTACCTGTGAACACATCAGATTACGCAACCCCCATTGTACCGGTCCTAAAAGATAACGGAAAAGTCAGAATAGCGGGTGATTATTCTATAACCTTAAATAAGGATTTAGTAATAGATAAGTATCCATTACCAAGAATAGAAGAGGTTTTTGCTAAGTTAGGAGGGGGAGAGCACTATTCGAAAATCGATTTAAAAAATGCTTATAATCAATTTGTTTTAAGTGAACGTTCACAACAGCTAACTACAATAAATACTTCGAAAGGCCTTTTTAAATATACAAGATTGGTCTACGGTCTTGCTAATGCACCGGCAATTTTTCAAAAAGCAATGGAAACGCTTTTATCAGGCATAGATGGCGTAAGTTGTTGGTTGGACGATATTTGTATCACTGGCCCGTCTAGGGAAGTTCATTTACATAGGCTTAATGAGGTATTAAATAAGTTACACGGCGCTGGCTTACGATTACAAAAAGAAAAATGTTGTTTATTTAAAGACCACGTTACATATCTAGGCTACGTTATAAATAAAAATGGTTTACAGACGTGCCCGGATAAGGTTAAAGCAATTTTAGAAGCCCCCGAGCCGTCAAATGTCACAGAGGTAAAACGTTTTTTAGGAATGATCAACTATTATAGGAACTTCATTCCTAACGCTTCCAGTACTTTAAGTTCGCTTCATGAGTTGCTGAGAGTAGGTGTCGAGTGGCAGTGGGGCGACCGACAACGGAGCGCCGTGCGCGAGGTGCGTCGCGAGCTAGCTTCGGAGCGCGTGCTGGCCCACTTTGAGCCGAGCGCGACGCTCGTGCTGTCAGTGGACGCCGGCCCGCATGGCCTAGGCGCGGTCCTCGCTCAACTCGACTCAAAAGGACTCGACCGACCTCTTGCTTTTGCGTCGCGTTCCTTATCGGTAAGTGAACGTAATTATAGCCAAATTCATAAAGAAGCGACAGCGATAATATTTGGTGTTAAGAAATTTCACCAATATCTTTATGGCCGTAGTGAACCCTTTATATTAAAAACGGATCATAGACCGTTAATGTCCATATTCAATAAAAAAAATGGCATTCCTATTACAACGGCTCTTCGCCTACAACGTTACGCTATTATTTTGTCAGCATATAATTATATTGTACAATATACCTCATGCGATAACAATATAGTAGCTGATTATTTTTCTCGAGCACCGCTTGAGTCAGCGGAATGCAAAAGCGATCGTCAATTTGATACCTACAGCTCGCTTAAGTTTTTAGATATTCAACCTGCAATTTTATTAGAAGATGTGAGGGTGGCTACACTCAATGATAAAACTTTAAAGACAGTTATAAGATACGTAAATAATGGATGGCCTAGAAAAATTAGATGTAAAACAATTTTGCCATTTTTCAACTGTAAAACGGACCTACAGATATTAGACAACGGAATTCTGATGCGCGGTGTCAGAGTTGTTATTCCAGAGTCCCTTCATCAACGAATGTTAGACGAGTTACATGACACGCACATGGGTATCATAAAAACAAAAAGTAACGCTCGTTCTAGGATGTGGTGGCCCGGTATAGACCGGGATATCGAGACACGAATAGGATCGTGCGCTGAGTGCGTAGCGGTGCGGAGCTCGCCACCACGCGAGCTTCCCGCGCCTTGGCCGCGCGCGCACGGCCCGTGGCACAGGATACATATAGATTATATGACCATCGCGCAGCGTACATACCTAGTGGTAGTCGACTCCTACAGTAAGTGGTTAGAATGCCTTTTAATGCAAAACGGCACAGCTACGGAGGCGCTAATAAAGAAATTAAAATTTATTTTCTCTATTTTTGGTTTACCTAATGTTATAGTATCTGACAACGATGTAAAAATAAATTCAACGCAATTTAGAGAATTCTGTTCCAACAATGGCATACGTTACGTAACTTCTCCTATATACCACGCCCCAAGTAACGGACAAGCAGAGAACTCTGTCTGTATTTGTAAAAAAATGCTAAAGTGTATTTTAAAAAGTAATTCCTCACTAAATATTATCCAAGAAAAATTGCTAGGATATGTGTTTACATATAGGAATACCGTTCACTGTTCCACAGGTCAAACACCTGCTAACTTAATGTTTGGGCGTAATTTGAAATCGCGATTAGATTTAATTCTACCATCACAATCGAAAACAACAGCTGATAGTGATTCTATGATTGAGGTTAGCAAGAGAATTTTCACAATAGGTGAGCATGCATGGACACGTTGGTACAGTGATCGGAAGGAAAGTTGGGAGTTAGGTATTGTTAGGGAACGTATAGGGAATAGAATGTTCAAAGTATTTGTATATAATAAACAAACCGAATGTATTAGACACATTGACCAGCTTTTAAAATACAAGGGGCAACGTATTCCTGTTCCGGTTGGCTCCAATTTAACAACTATCTCAACAGACGCGACAGCAAAGATAAATTTACCAACTAAAGATTTCAATACCAGGACGAGAGGAGATAATGATGGTAATGAAACCGAGAGGGATACGGTGCAACCTCATACCTCTTCACATGAAGTTGTTATTTCCGATCCAGAGTGGGTGGATTGTGAGGAGGATAATGAGCGTGGTATTGGCGAAATGCAGGTGACGTCACCGTCGTCGGCGCTGGCTTCTTCAGCGGCGATGCCAGTGACTGACGCCCAGGACGGTTGTACTGGCGATAAAAATAAAGGCGAATTGACCGTTTCGCCAATGCCGCCGCCCTCACCACATAGAATGACTAAACGACCTAGAAAGCCTATAGATTTTAGAAAAATGTTTTGATTTCTCTGCATTCTCTAATATTAAGTTTTGTTTTGTTTAAGGTTTCAAAATTAGTGTGGAGGAATGATGTATATGTACATGTTTGTATCTACGCGCGGTACAGCGCATCCCGAGTAATAAACGAGCTCGCTGTTTAACCGGTCCTTTCATTGCCTACATACATCTCAATAAACTTTATCAGCTCTTTTTAAATCTCTTGAGGTCGAATTTCCATAAATCCTTTCTTAGTGCACGCCTATGTTCTGAAAGAAACCCCCATGCGAAAGAATAATGGAAAAAATTCAAACAACAATTACTTGTTTTCAAGGAGGTTAGTTTCTTGAAGTACCTATATGTGTAAGTCAGATGCTGATGAAGAAAACGAAAAACACGCGATTATAAATGCTTATATCTTTTGTACACATCTAGTTCACCCCCAAGCTAAGTAACTAGACAACGGATATACTATTCATTTACTTTTTTTTTGTAAATCCTACTAATATTATAAATGTGAAAGTTTGTGTGTGAGTGTGTGTTTGTTACTCCTTCACGCAAAAACTACTGGACCGATTGCGATAAAACTCGGTATCTAGATAGCTGGAGACGTAGATTAACACATAGGCTACTTTTTATCCCGATATTCTCACGAGATCGGGACTTACGCGGGTGAAACCGCGGGGCGCAGCTAGTCTAATATAATACATAGAAACAACCACACCACAGACAAATGTCTAAGCATAAATACTTGTCTGAAGCGGGAATCGAACCCGCAACCGTGTTTGGCAGTCCGGCATGGTGACCATTGCACCAATGTCGTCAAATACAATATACACAAGTACAATATCTTAGTAGTAGAATGATACTAACGTGATACAATCGACAATTCCTGAATACTGTTTCTCGCCGCTGCCCTTGGTGATGGTCTGAAGGCGTGTCTTGATCACGTCGAATGGGTTGACGCACAGCGCTGCCGTTGATCCCGCCACATAGCCCGAAGTAAACTGCCACCTTCACATACATTAAATAATATATTTTTGTGTTATTTATATGTTTGGCTGTCAAAACGTCTGCCAGCATAGCGGTTCAAGCGGGGTAACGCTGACTGCATAGAGCGGTTCAAGCTGGGTAACGCCGACTGCATATTGTCCAGCTCTGCACCGGGGACGTTTTTATGTTTGATTAGATTTAGTTATTATTTTGTGTTTTTTTTATTTAATTTTAATTGTTTGGTTTAATTATCTATTTCATTGAATTTTATTTTGTATTATTTCAAAATTTACTAAAAAATGTTCGAAAAGTTGTTTAGGTGCACAGAAGTAGCCCTCAACCGCTTGCTAATATAGTTATCAACTAGCTTTTGCCAGCGTCCGCGTAGAAGTTGAAAATGGATCAAGAAATCACGTTGTCCCATACAAACTTTGCCCCCCCTTTTCACCCCCTTAGGGGTATTATTTCGGAAAATTATTTCTTATCGGATGCCTACGTCATACAAAGAACATACCGTCCAAGTTTCAGGTCTCTACGATCAGCGGTTTAGGCTGTGCGTTGATCCGTCAGTCAGTCAGCCAGTCATTCAGGATAAAGCATTTTATATGAATAGATAACCTTGTATAGTAGTGTTTTATTACCAGAAAGGTGGTGCTGTAGCCCCAGGTTCCCTCGGGCCGAGGTCCGAGAGCGTGGCGAACAGCGGGAAGTAAATCATGGAGAAGGACACGTCCCGTGCCCCGGTCGCCATAACGCCCCTGTACAGACCGAAGATGCCTCGCTCCTTGAGCAGCCTGCGAGTCAAGCCTAGGGCGGTCACCTTCTCGACCGTTTTACCAGCTGCAATTACATAGGTACAAAGTCAAAAAAATTTATTCATTTCGATGCATAATATAGTTTGTACGAGAATCACATAGAAATATCTTAAAAACTAAGTTAGAATGTGTGCCTTCGGAACGCGCTCACCAGTGAGAAGAAGACACAAGAAACTCAAGGGTTTTTTTTATGTGATCACGCTCACAAAGGTAAATATTACAAATATTTGAAGGTATTATTTGAAATGGAGGAATTAAAGTCACATCCATGGATTCTAATCATAACATTATTGTCTACAAGCAGCGCTCCGCGATTTCACTCGCGTAACTCCCGATCCCGTGGGAATATCAGGATAAAAAGTAGCCTATAGCCTTCCTCGATAAATGGACTATCCAACACAAAAAGATTTTTTCAATTCGAACCAGTAGTTCCTGAGATTAGCGCGTTCAAACAAACAAACACACTCTTCAGCTTTATAATATTAGTATAGATTCTTAAAGACTTCAAAGTCTTGAAACATTTTACCCAACTGGAGAAAGAATGGGAAGGATCGAAGCGAGTGGCAAACAAAAGGCAGCAGAGGAAGCCAATGTCTCTGCAAGGCCGAAGGACTTTAGCAGTGGGTTTTAGACTGATCATTGTCAGCGAATCTCGCGTTTTCAGCGAATTTTACAGGCCTGTATGACCTGCTTAAGAGCGGTGTTGGGTTAGTGGTAGATACCTCGACTTTAATTCTGAAGGTCGTGGGTTCGAATCCCGGCCGGCCGTGCACCACCGTTGCTCTTACGGTGAAGGAAAACATCGTGATGAAACCCGCGGCTTAGTTAGCTACAGAAGTATTGACAAGTTCTCTCTTCTGGCCATGGTCGACTAAGCTGAGAGGGTAGTAGGTGCTGGGCAAGCCAACTCCATCCTCACGCAAAAAGGACCCAATTAAAAAGGGTCTAATTGTGGGAAACAGCTTTTTTACAAGTACAAGTATATGCTGACCTGCTTTAGCCTGCGAAGCGATTCTGCCAGCGTCTTGCATCTGAATCTTGAGAAGCTCCATAGGCGTAGTAACAATGATCTGGCACGCGCCCGCCATCCCGCCCGCTATCATCTGACGGAAATATGGCAGTGTACTGAAAAAATATAACAAAATTATTATTTGTTCTCTTCGTCTTTTTATTAGTTATTTGTCAGATACATTTAAAACCCCGATTTACAGTAAAAATGCCAACAACTTTTTCACGAAATGGAAACTAAAAAATGCTCACGCTCTCAACGACACTCTACGATAGAATCGGAATCAGTTTAATACAAGCAAATAAAAATCCACGATCGGAACCAGTTCCGAAAACTTCGGTTCTATAGACGGCCGAAGCGAAAAAAATCTTCTGTTATAAAAATTCCATGTTCAATTACCTAAGTAGGTAGATTTATATCAGTTACCAACCTATATACATGTAAAAACTTGTACCCACTTAAGTACTACATACATATCTAGTTTATGGCAAATAAACTACATCGGGAGCGTATTTTCCGTGAGTGATTTCGGTAACGAATATCCGGTAAAGTATTCGAAGACTCACCCATCTGCCAAAGTGAGTTAATGCCTGAACATGTCATTGCACGCCAGTTTGATGGCCTTTGTACTTTTCGTGAGTGATTTCGCCAATGAATCTCAAAGTGATCAAAGACTTACCCATCTGCCAAAGTGAGTTAATGCCTGAACATGTCATTGCACGCCAGTTTGATGGCCTTTGTACTTTTCGTGAGTGATTTCGCCAATGAATCTCAAAGTGATCAAAGACTTACCCATCTGCCAATGTGAGGTAATGCCTGAACATGTCATTGCACGCCAGTTTGATGGCCTATGTGTTTTCCGTGAATGATTTCGCCAATGAATCTCAAAGTGATCAAAGACTTACCCATCTGCCAATGTGAGGTAATGCCTGAACATGTCATTGCACGCCAGTTTGATGGCCTTTGTACTTTTCGTGAGTGATTTCGCCAATGAATCTTAAAGTGATCAAAGACTTACCCATCTGCCAATGTGAGGTAATGCCTGAACATGTCATTGCACGCCAGTTTGATGGCCTATGTGTTTTCCGTGAATGATTTCGCCAATGAATCTCAGAGTGTTCAAAGACTTACCCATCTGCCAATGTGAGGTAATGCCTGAACATGTCATTGCACGCCAGTTTGATGGCCTTTGTGTTTTCTTTAATGATTTCGCCAATGAATCTCATAGTGATCAAAGACTTACCCATCTGCCAATGTGAGGTAATGCCTGAACATGTCATTGCATGCCAGTTTGATGGCCTTCTCTGGCGTTACGAGTATTATGTTGACGGCGGACCCACGATACATGCCGAAGTAACCTTCTGCCGCGTACGTTTTTCTGAAGCAATCCAACCTGGGCACAAAAAGTTTAATCATCATCTGATTTCAAAACATACTGGGGAACTGACAGGAAGCTGCCTGCCAGTTAGGTATGTTAAGCTATTTGTGTCTTAATTATTACTAGCTGCGCCCTGTGGGAATATCGGTATAAAGAAGCCTATGTGTTAATCCAGGTCTCTAGCTATACTAAGTTTCATTGCAATCAGTTCAGGAGTTTTTGCGTGAAAGAGTAACAAACATACACACACACTAACACACAAGCTTTTACTTTTTTTATTAGGTACACTAACAGCAACAGTAATACACACTTATACTAAGGAACAGTAGCGTAGCGAGGCGGCGGGCTGAGGGGCGGACCACCCTAGGCGCCAACATTAGGTGGGCGGGAAAATTGGGAAAAAAATATTTTGTGCGGTCACTGGTGGTCAGTCAGACAATTTATGTTATTATGTTCAACAAATTATGTTTTCAAGAAATTAGCTGTTACCCACTTGCACATATTGAATGTCCCTCCCGCCAGGTTTTGCAAATCACGAGTCGCCCTGCATCCTTACATGGTTTTGAAATAAATATTTTTCGCTTAATTCTTTCATATCGTTACTTTTTTTCTCCCATACATTATTATTTTTATAACTGCGTGAGACAAGACATGAGAGAGATTAATGTTAACGATGAGATGACGACTATAGGAGTGAATGGAAGAAGAAGACACACTGCGCCGACCCCAAATAAATTGGGATAAGGGCACTAAGATGATGATGATGATGACATTATTATTTTTATGACGTCAAAAGGGAGGCAAATTGTCAACATTATTATTTTTAAAACGTCAAAAGGGCGGCGCATTTTGACTCCGCCCCGGGCGACAGTGACCCACGCTACGCCACTGCTAAGGAAGGAGAACTACATACTATGTTCAAGTGTGTTTACTACTGTTTACCAATAATAGATACATATACACATCTTTGCCTTAACAATTTATACTAGGTTCAGGGTACGCGTTCTGGTTTAAAAACAAACTTCTCAAAGCTCAAGCAAAGACAGCCATTTGTACTTATATTATAAAGCTGAAGAGTTTGTTTGTTTGATTGTTTGATCGCGCTAATCTCAGGAACTACTGGTTCGAATTGAGAAATGCTTTTTGTGTCGGATAGTCCATTTATCGAGGAAGGCTATAGACTTTTTATCCCGATATTCCCACGGGAACGCTGCTAGTTATTATTATTTAGACATTGGGACTTAATTATTGTGTAGCTTACGTATGTTGTTTTCATGTCGCCATAGGGTCTCAACAACCAGAGATTTCAGTCAAATTGGTCAATTGTAAAAGATTGGTCGTCAATTATTTTCAATTGGTTGTCATTGAATAGTTTTGTAACATGCACCTTATAAGTATTAGGTGCATGATAAGATTATATGGGTTTTAAATAATTAAAAAACGGACATATTATCCTAAAGCCATAAGTTCACCCACGGGTGCTTACGTTTTCGACTGTCCCAACTTTCGAACCTTAGTGAGTTCTAAGTAATTATACAAAAGTCTATACATACTTTTAATTTCATATTATTACTAGCAGCGCTCCGCTTTCACCCGCGTAACTCCCGATCCCGTGGAAATATCGAAATATAAAATAGCCTTCCTCGACAAATAGACTATCCAACACAAAAAAAAACATTCGAACCAGTAGTTCCTGAGATTAGCGCGTTCAAAAAAACAAGCATCTTCTGCTTTAAAATATTAGTATAGATTTCTTTTACAAAAATATTAACAAATCGTAAAACAATGATAATAATTTCATCAAAATAATTTTATGTCCACTATATTTGTTCTAAAGGAGATTATTTAAGTTATCAAAGTTATTAATATATAACTTAACCTACTTTTGTGGTCATGGTCAAACTTGGATCAAACCGGAATAACTATTTGACGTAACTTCTCAACAAAATAATAATATTTCTCTGGAATTATGACTATAATTAAAAATGCGAAGCGTTTTTGCTCCTCAAAATTAATTATTTCAATATTTCAGTTCCTTTTTTTTACGCCGAAAATTTGCTGAATTGGCTTCTACTATTGCCTTCATAATTAATATTCCCAAGCTCACAAAAAATTACACGACACATTCGTTTAAAGTTTTCAGAGGTATTTTCATGTTTTTACTGTTGAAACGAAAAAGTTGTACGTTCGTATTACGTTTTGAGCAGTCATGTGAGTGTGACGGGTTAAAGTTTATTTTAAGTAACTACATCCTAATAGTATATTTGCTTGCAAGACCGGCCCTAGGGTCTTCATAATATGATTAGGCATATTATGATGATGGGGCCTTTATGATTTTGACACAACACTATTTTTAACCCCCGACGCAAAAACGACGATGTGTTATTATTATTTATTCTAATTTATTAGTTTTATGACAAATTATTGTTTTTACGTAAAATATAATAAAACATAGGTATTTTGGTCAGTAATTTAGGTTCAAAATATTCAAATTAAAAAAAAAAATCGGTAATAAAAATCGTTTTGTGATCTGGCAGGAACTATCGATCACGAGGCCCTGGTCAAGTGCCCAGTAGGAAAGTGGGGTATGTTTGCTTGCTTACATGTTTTTGTACTGCTTCTCTCCTTTGGGACCAATGGTCTGGTTCTGCAGTCGAGTCTTGACCAAATCCAGAGGGAACACCACCGAAACGCCTATTATTCCAGCAATACCGCCATTTATAATTTTGGGAAGCATTCTGTTAATAAAAAAAAAATATTAATTAACTACTTATAATTACAATTAAGTTATAATCTAGTTCTTATAACAAAAAAAGTGTGTAATATTAAATTGAATTTAGATGTAGCATTATTATTTATGGATATCCAGGGTGATTTTTTAATGGGTCTTCAGGGCCTACAGGGACAACTATAAACGTCAAAAGTATTATTTTTATTCCTTTGGATGCTTAATACATTGGTACATAGATCACATGGAAACGTCTTACTGTCTTAATACATTGGTACATAGATCACATGGAAACGTCTTACTGTTTTAATACATTGGTACATAGATCACATGGAAACGTCTTACTGTCTTAATACATTGGTACATAGATCACATGGAAACGTCTTACTGTCTTAATACATTGGTACATAGATCACATGGAAACGTCTTACTGTCTTAATACATTGGTACATAGATCACATGGAAACGTCTTACTGTCTTAATACATTGGTACATAGATCACATGGAAACGTCTTCCTGAAGGGAGTCCCAGACAACTAGAAAACTGGACTATTTCCTTTGATTTGCCATACTATGTTTGTTTCCATGAATAGATCTCTATCAGCAACACTATCAATCGAAAAAAATACAGGAACCGATATTTTTTTTTTCAAAACTTTTGGCTAGGATAATTGCTTTTCCAAAAGTCTAACGATGCAGTATTAGTTTTTTGTCATCGGGCACTTATCTTGTATGGCTTAGGAAATGACCCTGAAGATCCGTTCAAAAATTCACCCTGTATAATATAGAATTCAAGATTTTCTAGATCTTGGAGTGACTATTAATTAATCGAACTTGTTATGCAAATATGCAATGGTGTTTATAGGTGCTAGTCTATATGATAAATTATGTATATTTAGATAATTGAAATAATGATTTAGACGTATTAATAATTCAATGTGCATTAAATAAAATCATAAATAAATAAAAAATATTCATTTTATTCTTTATCCACAATTTTAACTTTTAAATTTTCCTTTTATAAAGTAGAATGTAATGAAAAATAAAATTGTGGGTACTGGAGCCCGCACAAAAAGTTGGAACAACCCGGTCTCCAGGCCTCCACCAACGGACCCAGGCAACGAGTGACAACTAAATATCAGTACCTCTTAATTTGAGACAACGATATTGTATCTATACATATAATCTACTAGCTGCGCCCCGCGGTTTCACCCGCGCAAGTCCGAGTCTCGTAGGAATATTGGAATAATAAGTAGCTCGTCTCTAGATGCCTGCATACCTACTTTCATCACAAAGCGGATAGTAGTTTTTGTGTTTACAATGCCAGTATTAAGGGAAAGTGGTGCTGATGGAAAACGCTGTTACGTCACGTTAAATCTATACATATAAAATGCTTTGTATAATCTATAAGTATATATGAAATGCTTTGTCCTGATGACTGACTGACGGATCAACGCACAGCCCAAACCGCCAATCGTAGAGACCTAAAGCTTGGAGGGTGTGTTTTTTGTATGACGTGGGCATCCGATAAGAAAGGATTTTCCGAAATTCTTAGGGGGTAAACAAGGGGGGCAAAGTTTGTATGGGACAACGCGATTCCTTGGTCTATTTTCAACTTCTACGCGGTCATAGTCGCGGGCAACAACTAGTAAATGTATAATATACAAAAATAGTTGGACTTAGCATAGAATATATCATTGGTATAGGAAGAATCGATGTCTCTTGTGTATTATACTCAATTGGTTATGTCTAAAAATAAAGCATCAAGAATAAAAGTGGATACAATAGACATCTACCCAGTTAGTATGGACGAAATGAATGGCTACAATTTGTGCCAACATGCCAACTGGGGCGTATAATCATACGCTGTAGGAAAAATGTTATATAACTCGCAACATTTATTGGTACACGTTTATAATGGACTAGCAGCGCTCCCGTGGGAATATCAATATCAACCAATTTTATTATTATATTTACACTACATACAATTTTATCCCTGGGCTAAAAAATATAAGACCGATTCTCAACCCTCTATGTTCTCAACTTATATTTGCGAGTTAGTTATGGTTTTTGCAAAAAGGACCTACCTCAAGAGATCTAGTTGCGAATACCAGCCCGTATACGAATAGTGTCCCTGACATGATGTAGTAAACATTTGTACAAAGCTAAGTAGATATATCATGCCAAATTATACATTAAGTGGGTGTCTCGTTATTTACGCGAACATCGCGTCTTCATTCCAGAACGTCATCGCTATAAACCTAATTTTGATAATATGTTCAGTTCTAAATAGAAACGTTAAATTGCTTGTTTCTGGTGGATTTTTGTTTGCAACAGGCTCTTAAACTAGAGGACCGATTTTGATGAAACTTGGTATGAGAATACATTTAATACTTGAGTAACATAGGTTACTTTTTATACCTATGCACGTGATACTATCCTGTTATTATTAACTAGCTGCGCTCCGCGGTTTCACCCGCATAAGTCCCGATCCCGTGGGAATATCAAAATGAAAAGTAGCCTATAGCCTTTCTCGACTGGACTATCCAACACAAAAAGATTTTTTCAATTCGAACCAGTGGTTCCTGAGATTAGCGCGTTCAAACAAACAAACAAACTCTTCAGCTTTCTAATATTAGTATAGATTTAAATAAATATGAATAGTAGTACTACTTAAGTTTATAATTATTTCCATAGTTTTGGCACTGGTTGGATAATTTAGGTCATATTGCGTTTGAGATGGAGTGATATTACAAAAAAATGCATCATCATCATCAGTATTTTAACTGAAATAGACTTAAGTAGCACAGCAATGTTCTGTTAAATTAACATGGCTCTAGTAGCAGAGCGTAGGAGAAATATCAGAGTGAAATTATGGTGAATATTTGGGCCAAACGCAAAATGTCTATCGCCGAGCTAAAATTGTTATTGCATGAAAAATTGTTGTTATGTGTAGGCGAGTTATTTTCCTCTATTTTAGTACAATTCAGGGACATTTTTTTTTCTTATCCAAAAAGACAAAAACACTAACGATTATAATTGTCGATTATTAATTATACCAAATTCTATAGGAAACATTTTAACAATAATTTTCCATGCCATAATAAGCATTTTAAGCGCAGGACGACCTCCGATAAGATTGACAGACGAAATAATTAAGGTCGCGGGAAGTCGTTGGACGCAGAGAGCATGCGACCGATCGCTCTGGAAGTCTTTGGGGGGGGGGGAGGCCAATGTTCACCAGTGGACGTCCTGTGGCTGTATGATGAATAAGAATTTTAGGTATAGGCAAAATGCATAAAACCATTTTGTTTTTGCCACCTATATGTGCCTTAAGTAAATAATAATATTGACCTTAGCACAGGGAATACGTCTCCCAACTGAAGCGTAGTAGGAAATAGATTAACGCTACTAGAGTACCCACTTGTTTGTAGGGCGACATTGCAATTATGCTATGTGTAGGCAATATTTTTTGTGAATGGCCGCGAGACGCGGCCCACTAGCGCCACGACGGAGCGACGACGCCCGCGCGTCGCGCTCGACGAGTTTTTGACGAGTTCAGTTGTCTCTATGGGCTCGCGCGAGCGACAGTGTTGTGCGAGCGCCGCGGCTCGCGACCGCAACTGTGTTTTTTTGTAATTTGTGTAAGAAAATTGAATAAACGTTTATCAAGTCCAGCGCCGAAAAAGTATTTTCTTCCGTCCCCGCGCCAAAATAGCTACAAACTGGTCCTACTCGAGCCGGATAAAATGGAAGAGGATATTGGCTGCAAGACGAGGAGTATGTCTCGCACTTTAGCTGGCGAACTATCCGAAGCGATTCACGACACTCCGCGGCCACTACGACGCCCGCCGCAGAGTGTAGCACCGTCGACTTCGAGGACAAGCCGCTCAAGTAACGAAACCTTACGCCTACGTGCTGAATATGAGGCAGAAAAAGAATTAGCTAGAGTGAAAGAAGAGCTTATAAAAAAGAAGTTAGCGCTTGAAATAGCCGAAATTGAAGACGCGCAATCAGAAGAAGCGCGAAGTAACGTGAACGGAGGTTATGACGTCGATGAGTGGATCGCGCGATCGGATGCGAACGCGAGAGATCACGTGATCGAAAAGTGTTCACGCGAGCCGAGCGACGCCACCTTGCGCGCTACCAATACTAACTTCTGCGGATCGAACGGCCACGAACCGAGCGCGCGCGTCGATCCGCACGCGCGCTTCGAGACGCGCGCGATCGTCAATCCGCGCGCAAACGCCGAAACGCGCGCGAGCGTCATTCCGCGCGCGAGTGATCCGCACACGCCCCTGGATGCACTCGCGTGCTCAGATCCGCGAGCTTGCCACGACCCGCGCGCGCGCCCCGATCCGCTCGTCCGTCCGGATCCGCGAGCGCGTCTTGATTCGCGTGAGTTCATCGAACCGCGCGCCTTCGCATCGCACGCACGCTTCTTACCAGTAGCGCCCCCCGCGCCCCTTGTGGATAACACGAAATCCGAATTAAAATATCTTGCTGATGTCATCGCCTCCGGAATGTCGCGACACCTTGACTTACCTGAGTTCGATGGAAGTCCAGTTGAATGGTTATCATTTCGAAGTGCCTACGAGAAAACAGCGGATAAATACGACGCGTACGAGAACACACTACGACTCCGGAGGGCGCTGCGGGGTGAAGCGAGGTTTGCCGTCGAAGATTTACTTCGCACGGGATGCGATCCCCGTGAAGTGATATGTGCGCTCGAGGAAGACTTCGGACATCCTAACTTTCTATTAGAAGCAGCGCTACGTAAAGTCCAGAACTTGCCGAGAGTCTCCGACGATGGTGTCGAGCTAAGAAACATGACATCTGTGGTGCGAAACTGTGTGTACATACTGCGTAATATCAAGGCGCATGGTTACCTCAATAATCCGCAGATTGCACAAGAGATACTAGGAAAGTTGACACCTGTTCAGCGTGCACGGTACGGCGAATACGTGATGAATACCCACACAAGTGACGCCTGTGAAGACCTGCGAATATCGCCTAGTTTGTGTGTTATACTTAAGTACTTAGAGTACCTAGTGCGATCTACGTCATACTACATGCCTGCCGAGCCTGCGGAACCTGCCGCCGCCACCCGCGCCGGCGCCTCCATGGGTCGGGTGCACGCTAGCGTGCACATGGAACCGAGAGGGACAGCTTCGCATGCGCGCTCCACACCCATGGACCCGCGATCGACGTCGGCGACGTGCACATTGTGTAGTGGAAGTCACGTGTTGCCGGAGTGTAACTATTTTTTAAGCAAAAGTGAAAAAGAAAAATGGGACTACGTCAAACAAAATAAACTGTGTTTTAAGTGTTTAGTGAAAGATCATTCGCGGTATCGGTGTGGTGCAAAACGGTGTGCGAAGTGTAGAGCGCCGCATCATACACTATTGCACTACGAGCGATCGCCGTCGCCGGTGCCCCGCCCTACCGTCGAGGCAGCGGCCGGCGAGAGTACGGGAGCGACCCGCGTCGACGCGGTGCCATCAGCGCGAGCGCGCTTCCTCGCGCGCCCCGGCCCCGACCCCGCTTCCTTCGAGGACGTACCCGTGTTAAGTGAGTCAGTGACGACAACCGGTGAGCGATTTACCAAGACATTATTAAAAATTATCCCTATTAATTTAATTATTAATGATATTGATTATCCATGTTATGCTTTGTTAGATGATGGCGCCACTGTGTCATTAATGGATAGTAGATTATGTAATGATTTGTACGGTACGTTATCCCCGTTAAAAATTGTAAGTGCGAGTGGTCACGTTGTTACTGATAATAACTCCCGTAGGGTAACTGCGCTTATACGCGGCCCCAACGGGGTCACCCATGATATATCGCTGCGTACTATTAAGAACTTAGACCTAGCGCCCCAGAGCGTACCTGCCAAAGCTTTTCAAAACATTCATTTACGTGATTTAGATTTTTGTAAACTATCTTGTGCCAAACCTTTGGTTTTGATTGGACAGGACAATTGGGAATTAATTGTGAATAAAGAGATAAGGCAGGGTAAATCCGGACAACCCGTAGCGTCACGTACTAAGTTAGGGTGGGTTGTACACGGGCCGTGCAGCAGTAGTTCCGAGTTTGTCTGTCAGTCAGTAAGTGTGATATGTGAGGACGATGATGACTTGCATGACTTAGTCAAGCAGCAGTTCGAACTTGAATCGATAGGTATTGCCGAGGTGTCGCGTAAAAATGTTGAAACCGAACGGGCACTGCGTATTTTGGAAAGCACAAGTCGACGTGTCGATGGTGGTTGGGAGGTAGGATTGCTCTGGTCGCGTGACGATGTGTACTTGCCTGATAACTATGACTACGCTATAAAAAGGTTACGGGGCGTCGAAAGTAAGATGGACAAGGATTCCTCGTACGCTGACCTGTATACGCGCCAAATAGACAGATTGCTTGCGGAAAAATATTGTAGGCGCGTAGATAATTATGCCGATCCGATTCGTGCCGACCGAGTGTGGTGGTTGCCCCACTTTGGGGTAACGAATCCCAATAAGCCAGGCAAGCTTAGGCTGGTATATGATGCCGCGGCTAGATTTCAGGGTACGTGTTTGAACGACTGCCTACTATCCGGCCCTGATTTGTTGAATTCTTTGCTTGGTGTTTTATTTAAGTTCAGATTCGGTCCGATAGCTTACAGTGCAGACATTTCTGATATGTTTTTACGTATTAAAATAAGAAAAGAAGATCAGGGCGCGCAACTTTTTCTTTGGAGAGGCCAAGATAAGACCCGTGATCCTGATACGTACGTCATGGACTCTATGATATTTGGTGCCAAGTCGTCGCCCACGTCGGCCATATTTATTTTAAACAAAAATGCTAACGAGTTCAAGGATCAATATCCAGATGCAGTAAAGGCTATATCCGAAAATCACTATATGGATGACTACTTACAAAGTGTATTTTCGGTGGACGTAGCGCGTCAACTAATTGCTGATGTGTCGCATATTCATGCTGCGGGTGGATTCTCGATTAGGGGGTGGGTGACAAACTCACCCGACCTGCGACGTGAACTACCGACTGTCGTTCCAGACAAAGTTAACTTTGACAAGTCTCCATACGGCAGTGAACGTACACTAGGGATGATCTGGATACCGGAGCTGGATGAATTGGCTTTTGATTTGTCTTTCAAGAGATTATCACCTGATATCGTCGAGGGTAGAGTCGTGCCTACAAAACGGGAGTTTTTAAGGTTCATTATGAGTATCTTCGATCCATTAGGGTTTTTGGCTCCTTACATTATTAAATCCAAGATTTTATTGCAAAAGGTGTGGAAATCCAATATAGGTTGGGATGAAAAGTTGAAGAATAAGGAGAATGACGAATGGAGAAAGTGGTTGCAGGATATTAAAAAACTATCGGAAATGCGGGTGCCTCGTTGGTATGGGATATCGTTGGGTTATGAATTACACGTGTTTGGTGACGCAAGTGAGCTGGCCTATGCTGCGGTGGCCTACTTAGTCGGCAAGGACGAATTAGGGAAGCATGTAGTGGCTATGGTTGTCGGGAAAGCTCGCGTTGCGCCGTTGAAGGTAATTTCTATACCGAGGTTAGAATTACAGGCCGCAGTGCTGGCGTGTCGGTTAGCTGTCGCAGTGGAAAGAGAGCAAAGTATTGCTATTACACGTAGGTATCTATGGTCTGACTCAAAAACAGTGTTAAAGTGGATAAATTCGGACCCTCGTGACTTTCAAAAATACGTGTCCCATCGGTTAGCGGAGATAGATCAAAAGTCAAACGTAAATGAGTGGTGTTGGGTATCGTCCGCTGAAAACCCTGCGGATGAAGCCACCAAATTAACTTGGCCGACTAATTGCAAGCTATGGTTAACCGGTCCAGATTTTTTACGCAAACCTAAAAACCAGTGGCCGGTTAACGAGTATGAAGATCTGGAAAGCATTGATTCAGAGCGACTGGAAAAAGTGCATGCCATTAGTCCATATGAACCCCTGATTAACCTTGATAGGTTCTCGTTTTGGATTCGAGCTGTGAGAGCGACAGCTCGCGTATTTGCGTTTGTCGCTATATGTCGGAAAAAGCAGTCGGAGTATTTAACTATCGAGAACATGCGCTCCGCTGAATTATTTTTGATACGTCAATCGCAGGCCGAAACTTATTCCCAAGAGATCAAGTTGTTGAAGTCTGGTAAGTCATTGCCGTCAAACAGCAAAATTCGTAATTTGGATCCTATGTTGTATGATGATTTGCTTAGGGTGAGAGGACGTTTGATCGCCGCACCGGACCTTACATTTGATGAAAAACATCCCATTATATTAGATGGACGTAATCGTGCTGTTCGACTTCTCATTTTAGATTATCACAAGCAAGCTCACCATGCTAATACTGACACTGTGATGAATTGTGTAAGGGAAAGGTTTTGGGTAACTCAGCTTCGTCGTTCGGTGAAAGCCGTCGTGTCTGAGTGTCAATTTTGTCGTGTTCGACGAGCACTGCCACTACCGCCTAAAATGGGAGATTTGCCTTCTGCAAGACTCGAAAACACCAGACGTGCGTTTGTTAATTGCGGTGTAGATTATTTTGGGCCAATGGAGGTGGCAATAGGCAGACGACACGAAAAGAGGTGGGGCGTTCTCTTTACGTGCCTTGTTTCCCGTGCTGTTCATTTGGAACTCGCGTCCTCTCTGTCTGCTGATTCCGCCATCATGGCGATCCGTCGTTTCATAGCTCGTCGCGGACAACCATCTGTCATGTTTAGCGACAGGGGGACGAATTTCGTAGGTGCCGACGCGGAGTTAAAATTAGCGGTGCGTTCGTTAGACCATGACAAGTTATATGACTTTGCAATAACTAAAGGAATCTCGTGGCAATTTAATCCAGCGGCGGCTCCACATATGGGGGGGTGTTGGGAACGACTCGTCCGCTCGGTTAAGACTGCCCTTCGCGTTACTTTGAAGGAACGTGTGCCGAAGGAGGAAACTCTTTTGACACTATTAGCTGAGGTTGAAATGACGATAAATAGTAGGCCTTTAACGCCGGTCGGAATCGAACCCGATGGCCCTGTAGTGTTGACTCCCAACCATCTATTAATCGGTACAGCTTCGGGTGCTTCCACCTTAGGGTCGTTCGACGCCACCGATCTTAATCGAAGGAAGGCATGGAAAAAGGCACAAGCTTTGGCCGATATGTTCTGGAGGCGTTGGTTACGCGAATACGTTCCTACTTTGCAAAAACGGCAAAAATGGCTGGACGATGTTCCGTCAGTTAAGGTAGGCGACGCGGTTTTGATTTACGACCCAAACGTGCCTCGGAATACCTGGCCTAGGGGCGTTATCAGCGCAGTGCACCCCGGGCGGGATGGACAGGTCAGGGTTGTAACTATAAAAACAAATAAGGGATTTGTCAAAAGACCTACTGTAAAGGTTATTGTGTTGCCTACTGATAACGTGTGTGTTTAAAAACAAGGGGGTGGGAATGTAGGCAATATTTTTTGTGAATGGCCGCGAGACGCGGCCCACTAGCGCCACGACGGAGCGACGACGCCCGCGCGTCGCGCTCGACGAGTTTTTGACGAGTTCAGTTGTCTCTATGGGCTCGCGCGAGCGACAGTGTTGTGCGAGCGCCGCGGCTCGCGACCGCAACTGTGTTTTTTTGTAATTTGTGTAAGAAAATTGAATAAACGTTTATCAAGTCCAGCGCCGAAAAAGTATTTTCTTCCGTCCCCGCGCCAAAATAGCTACACTATGCATGCCAAACATTTTAATTAATGTTAATAGTTTCATTTGTAAGTAGTTTATTTTTAACTCGTTTGGTATTGCTCGCGTCCGTGGGCTATAGCCCTAGATGCTGACACGCTGACACGAGACCCCTGGGTGGTGCTGCAGGAGCAATCTCCTAGTGAGGGGAGGCTTCGGCCACGGCTTGTTATCACCTATAGACCTAAGTCGTATCGCCAAGCGGTTTAGCCACAAAAGAAGGACGGCTTGAAAAAGTTTTTGGTTTTGCCGTCTTCCTACCTTTACTCGCGTCATTATGAGGTTTTTGAGTCACGAGCATGTAAGTATCTTCTAGGAAAGCGTGCTACATCTTAGACCGTATCGTCGCTTAGGTACCTACTATCGTGTGAGAAAGTGGTCAAACGCTAACCTATCTCATAGGTATACAAAGAGAAAATTTATCATTAAAAAATAACTACTGTTGTTATTTATAGCATTAAGACATACTATCTTTATATTGGGAGAATTGAAGCTTACGTCTTATCTTTCAACGTAGTAGTAGCGTAACATGCTATCGTTCTAAAAATGTTTGATAACGTGGTGACAAAGATATTTGGGTATAAAGGTTATTTCGAAATTCTGAAGATTTTTGACAGGTAACAGCTTTTCGGTTTATCCTAAAGATTACGTATTCAAGTACTTTTAGATTACGGCATGTATTTGGTCTACCTATTCACGATTTCAGTAAATTATTATTAAATACAGTAGACTTAAATATTAGTCTATTTTAATATGCTCTTAGCAGAGTATTAGATAAAATGAAATCTCAGTGATAATCTCTACTCAAACCAACAAGTATATGATAATTTGATAACACATTATCCATATCCAAACAACTGCTAACAAGTAGTCTAAACATACTCAAAATGGTTTATGCAAACAGGACCATTATTAGACATATAAACTAATGGAAATATTCTACTTATAAGTAAATCATCATGATAATAGAGGTTTTATGGAAAACTAGCAGCGCTCCGCGGTTTTATCCGCGTAACTCCCGATCCCGTGGGAATATCAGGATAAAAAGTATAGCCTTCCTCGATAAATGGCCTATCTAACACAAAAAGAATTTTTTAATTCGAACCAGTAGTTCCTGAGATTAGCGCGTTCAAACAAACAAACAAACAAACTCTTCAGCTTTATAATATAATATTATTAGACATATAAATTAATGGAAATATTCTACTTAACACATGGCTACAGAGTAACTGAATAAGTAAATCATCATGATAATAGGGGTTTTTTATGGAAAATTAGCGACCCGAGAGTAGAGGAAAATCCGTTAAGTAATTTTTAAGTTTCATGAAAAAATTAATTTTTACTGGTCATATACATCTTTCAGTTTTTTTATCCAGTAACTAGTGTGCAACACGGTGTAAGAAAGGGGTGGATCATCGGTTGCGGGGGCTAGGAGCCCTCAGTGCCTATCGATTTAATACCTTACCACCAATACCAATATTTAGTGGTTCAAAAGTTAAAGATTATAGTCCAACTATCAGGTTAACGATTCTGCCTTTTTTTTGAACAAGTTCATTAGTTGACTTTTTGTACCGCTACACCAATTAGATTTATAAAACTCCAAGTAAAACTATTAAAGTTTTTTTTTAAATCTAATATTTAAATTATCTTCGTATGGTTCTAAAAAATTATTTCATAGATTATTTTTAAAACTACTGGCTTTCATGAAGCCCTTTTGAAATGTTGTTATATGAGACATTAAATATACCCGAAATATATATATGGTAGGTACAATAGAAGTTATAATAGTCTGTCTCAATGTGATAGACTTAAAAATGAATTTTCATACCCTTCCGCCAATGGACAGAATGATTAATGAGAAAAGGTTTATATATAAAATTCATTAAAGTTTTGTCTAAATTGGCTGAAATATGATAATTGTTGAAGATGTCAGAAAAAAATAATGCACTCTAAAGTTTTACCGGAGTGCACTGCTTAAACTAAAAAACTACTAAACGGATTTTCCTTTGCTACTCGTGCAACACCACTAGTCAAAGGTATTTTTATCACATACCATGCTTTAAAGTTTAATGAGTTCATTTACCCTGATTGATCTATTAAAATAATTACAACCATCAATTTGCTAGTACAATTCACACAACACAAATAGATATTGTCAATGAGTTGATTATAAATAGTTCTATTCAATCCATTACATACAGACATACAGTAGTTGTTTATTTAGTAGCTGTGTCTTTAGTCTACACTAATATTATAATGAGGAAAGCTTTGTTTGTTTGTAACAAATAGGCTCCGAAACTACTGGACCGATTTTGATGAAACTTAATATGAGGATACATTGATTCATTGGGAATAACATAGGATACTTTTCATCATGATATTTCCACGGGATCAGGAGTTACGCGGGTAAAACCGCTGAGCACTGCTTGTAAAATATATTTCAAACTAGCATGTGAAAACCTGCATTACGTTCTGTGATTTTATGAGTGGTTCTATCTCCATATTTAATTCTAAATTCCTGCTATTTAACCTATTTAACCAAAATAGTTGTCCCATTGCAAGATAAAGGTCTCATCCAATCTACTCCTCAATATTGCAAAAAAATAAACACTTTCAGGTTTAAAATATTTGAAAAATGAATAAGATGTATAAGGTACTTTGTATCCTGGCTGCTTGCACTAAGAGTACTTTCGTGAATATCCTGTGACAATAGCATTTGGTTAATGCTATATTCCATAACAAATAGAAAACAGTACTTACGAGAATTGCTGAACAGGTTTTTGATCCTTTGGGTTGGGCTTAGACATTTTGGATAAGTTGTTTTTGGTCTGCAACAACACAATTGTCAATTTATTTCATTTTTATAGCAATCTACACTAATATTATAAAGATTAAAGATTTTTTTTATTTGTAACAAATAGGCTCCGAAATTACTGGACTGATTTTGATTAAATTTCGTATGAGGATATATTGATGCATTGGGAATAACATAGGCTATTTTTTATCCCGATATTCCCACGGGATCGGGAGTTACGCGGTTTTCATTGACTGATTACAATGCACAGCCTAAATTGCTGGGTCTAGAAACTTGAAATTTTGCACAGGGCTTCCTCAAGTATTGTAAGTGAGCACTAGAAGTTTTGAAAATTCCGAAGCGATCGGTACGCGGGTTAACCCGCAGAGCATGATCAGCTGTGAGCGATCAGAAAATCAGCTGTGATCAAAGACCATAGATCCCTTATTGGCTGTAATCATGTTACTGACTAGGTAGTCATTTTGGTAAGAGCTCTTCTCAGAGTTTGTAAAGAATGCATTTAGTTTTACACATGCCCTTGACCTTTAGAAATATTTTTTATATATTTTAGCCGACAATGGTCGAAAAGAAAATTGTATTTTACGTAATCACAAGCTTACCTCTTTGTAATTTTAATTCCTGTATATATCGTATAAAGTCTGTAATTTAATAAAGGTATTGAGTTAGAAATTAAACATTTCGGATTTTAATTTTATGCTTCTTCAACTTTAACTTTTCTCAGTAAATGGCTATTTGAACAGTTACAGAATAAAAAAATACGTTTACCGTCTGCCAGGCGGAAACAAAAAATCGATTTTGACGTAAATAGAGAGTGGTAGAGTTTATTTTCAATTATCGGTCTTTACCGGTTTTTTGGTTGTGAAGAGAAACCACAAGCGTTGGGTAGCTCGAAAACTTTAAGCTACATTAACGCCATCTCTTATGCAGTAGCGGGAATTTGGAGAACTGCTAGCGTCATCTGATTATCATTACCAGAAACTTTTAGGGTTACCAGTATCTATATCTAATAGGAGAAATTACAGATTTTTAATTTTTTTTAGTTATCCGGAGTCTTGGCCCTGGAAAAGCGCGGCAAATTTTAAACACATAACTATATTATGTACAAAGAAATAATTGGTATTTATAACAATTAATTATAATATTCATAATTAATTAATTATCAAGGATCAAAATAGATTATTCTAATTATTTCACAGTAATTTACATAGATTTTTAAAATTGCCGGCCCTTTTCGGCCAAGACTCGGTGGCCAAACTTAATGTATTCCTATTATGTATTCATTGACCTCCATAGTACTAGCACATAGCATGTTCTAGTATTCTGAGATATCAATGCTTGTATTTTTTGTTCAAGCGCTGTCTCTGACATTCTTGTGCTACCTTACTTACCTACCTAATTGGTAGGTAGGTAGTTCACTCGAGAGTATCCATTATTATCTTTAGATAGTTAGGACACGTAACTAATCGATTGATCTACAATATTACTGGATGAGCGAACAATCCCTTTCTAAGTGTAAGTTCTTCCGCATCCACCTATATAAAATGTCTACTCATTCGTCTCAGCAACATAGTCTTTTTGTTACCTCTGAAGACAACGTTGGACACAGCCATCACATCTCAAAATGCTGTTTGTTTTGGTAGGTCTGCTCACATAAGACTCATCTACGCCGACCCAGTTGGCACAATGGTCACCATGCCGGACTGCCAACCACAGGGTTGCGGGTTCGATTCCCGCCTCAGACAAGTATTTATGCTTAGATATTTGTCTGTCGTGGGGTTGTTCCTATGTATTTTACGTATATATTTACAAAATAAAAGTTAAGTATACTTCAGTAGTATATCCGTTGTCTAACACCCATCACACATGTCTAGTTACTTAGCTTGGGGCTAGATGGCGATGTGTGGAATGTCCTGCAATATTTATTTATTTATTCAAGACACATCCAAAATAGTCTTTCAATCTATTAACGGCTATAATGTTTTGGAATTTATGTTACAGATTTTAATGAGTCTAGCTTTGACAGCTACTTCTTCTGCAAGTAGCCCGCCAGAGAAGAGGAGCGTCAGCGCTGGATGGGAGCCCGCTTGGCCGGCACCGCCTGTCTGGCCTCAACATGTTAATAATGGACATGGTAAAAAATTAACCAGTATATAGGTACCTACTTATTTTATGCTAAACGATTTTCCCTAGGTATGTCACAAGGTTCTGTTTTAGAGCCACTATTTAATTTCATACATAAAAATAATCGTTTTCTAAAACAGATGCCACTGCTGACGTAGCCGGAGCAGTAGCCGCAGCTAAAGCAGCAGCATCAGCAGTGATGGCCGCACAGCACGAGGTCGCGGCTGCGAAGCACGCAGCCATCGAACACCAGAGCGCCGCCAGCGCTAAAGGATTAGTAGCCGCACATGCTGCACATAAAAGGTAAGCCAGAAGCTAAATAAGCTTAAGCCTACCTAAGAAGATAAGGAATATAAAGATAGACAAAGACACAGCCATAGTCTATGCCTGTATTTCATACAATTTTAACCCCTGAATAAAGGTACCAAGATTATAGGTAGTTTTAAAACGAATAGATCGATTTGAATGTGGTTTTTAATTATATTTGATAAAAATGACTTGTCACTAATTATGTTTTTCTCAATGTTATTATCAATAGTGAGGAAGCATCCCGAGTAGCCCGCGCGCACGCACTGGCCGCCGCTCAAGCCGCGGTCCATGCGCAGGCGCAGCTTGCATCCGCGCGCGCACGCGTTGCTGTGGCGCAAAAAGTTGCAGCCGCGAGGGAAGCTGCCGCGGCTCGGGCGATACAACGAGCGGCCCACAACCAGGCTGCTCGACTGCAAAATGCTGGTAAAATTCAACATTAGCGTAAATCTATCATTTTTGGCACGCACATAGACCGTAATTGTAGTTAAAGGTTGTATAGAGTGATTAATACATACCTACTTACTTTTACGGCGAGGGTGTACCTACATAGAAATAACTCTGTTCATGGTTACAACCCTTGATTGGTCTTGTTATTTTCAGTTGATGAACCGCTTCATTGTCGTTATTGAACTTCTCGACTGATTGAAAAGACAGCAATATTGCTCGTTAAAAAGATTTGCCTTTATTTACTGTCACTAGAATCAATGCTTCCCTTGCTATCCATCGCTTAATTTAAGGACACCAACCATATCGGTACGGCTTTAATACCTATATTACTTTGTATCTAGTATTTTTGTATACTGATTAGGACGAATCTCAATCTCACTTTGTTTCATCAAAACTTTTTACAGATATCGAAGCATTAAAACTATCAGTGATACAAAGCACTGGTGCTGCGGGAGCTGCCGGTGCGGCACAGCATGCCGCCTCTGCAGCCGCAGCCGCTCTACGCCCGCAGCTACCAGTTGAATGGCCTGTTCCCGCTTCACCGACCTGGGCCTGGAACCCGGCTCCGGGACCCTGGGCTTGGTCTTGATTCTCCATTTTTTATGAATCTAGATTACTTACCAACCTAGTTTTATGGGGTTTATAGTTCTAGCAAACCTACCTACTTAATATTGTATCTACTTATTACTATAGTTAAGGTTAGTCTGAGGAATTTTGTGAAAAACTGTATAGACCTTAAGACATTTCGTTTTCATTTTTATATACTTTATTAAAAAGCTTTTATTAAAAACTGTATTTTTGTATACTTACTTTCTTTAACTAACGTTCTAAATCGTTTATGATGAAGCGAAGTTATTTAATCTTAGGTACCTACCTACCCATTATCTCAAATATCTGGCGCCCAACGTGATTGATTCGGAAAAACTTAGCGCCTGCGCTGTTGCTACAGCAACGAGAGATAAGTTCCCCACCCACAGCATCCTTCATCTGTTTCTATTACGTAAAATGTATCATCTTAGGCACCTATTTATTTATTCTATAAAATGATCTAGTGTTTCCCAAGGTAAGATGAATACCTACATGTTACTCAACTGTGTTAACTATTAGAGATAGTTTACGAAAGTTCCTTTATGTAGACGGAACAGGGTGTGACTGAATTATTCAGTTTCCATCAAAAGTTAGACACATTGGGTGCAGTGCGTTTATTTTAATTAATTATTGACACTAGAACACCAAAGTAAGTCCTTTGAGACGTCATAAAGGTAATTTCCTCATTCATCAAAATTAACTAATGTGCCTTAGCAAAATTTGTCTTCTAGGTAAGCTTAAATTGTAAACCTTACAAGATTTGTTATAAGTTTATCCGAAGTATATTATTTTATTATTATTTTAATTAACTAATATTTATGTATTAAGCATAAATATTAGTTAATTAAAATAATTATTTAAGTATTCAAAACGCGATCATGATTCTGTTTTGTGACAAAGCAAAATGAAGTTTCAACTAAGTTTATTAATGAATTCTTTGTAATTTTAAGGGAAGAAAGATGTGGTTCTCCCGCATCTTCTTAGGGCTTCTATGTTGCGGCGTCACACTAGTGGCAGCCGACATAGATCGTCGACGGTTCTCAAACCCTACCTACTACAATGTTGGAGGAGTGCTCTCAAGTAACGAGTCTATCGCTTTCTTTAAGGACACCATATCGGTACGGCTTTCGACAGTTCAATACCTATATTAACTTTGCGAAGCTTGTTATTTATATCAGGTTTTTTTTTTCAGAAATTGAACTTCAAAGATCACTTCGTTCCACGAGGTGTCACGTATCATGATTATTCGATATTGATGGATCCAAATCCGATAAAAACAGCACTCAATGTCTGCAAGGATCTGATTGCTCATAGGGTAAGTACCTAGATAAAAAAACCTATCATTTTCACACCAGTAAAAAAATTAGATATATTTTCTAATGGCATACTATACTAGTCTTGGAAATGCCGCTTTTTTTTTCATTAAAACCAAGTAAACTTACATCATATACCTTGTTCTAGGTTTACGCAGTCGTGGTATCACATCCACTAACAGGAGATTTGTCTCCAGCAGCCGTATCTTACACCAGCGGCTTCTACCACATTCCTGTCATAGGGATATCCTCAAGGGATTCTGCATTTTCTGACAAGAATATCCATGTATCTTTCTTGCGAACAGTTCCACCGTATTCTCACCAAGCAGATGTTTGGGTCGATGTCTTGAAACACTTTAATTATATGAAGGTTATTGTCATTCATAGTTCCGATACTGATGGTAGAGCTATCTTGGGGCGGTAAGTAGAGAAAGTCGATGATTTATAACAAAGTCATTGATACTTTCATATCAAATTATTAACCTATGTTTCAGATTCCAAACAACATCCCAAAGCATAGATGAAGATGTAGATCGTAAAGTAGTTGTGGAACAAGTTATTGAATTTGAACCAGGATTGGATTCATTCAGTGACCGGCTTATGGACGTAAAAGGCGCCCAAGCCAGAGTTTTTCTGATGTATGCCAGGTAAGAACTTTTAAAAGCTGGTTTGCTTAAGAAGGTAAGTCACATTATTCTTTAACGTATTTTTTTCTTTTTAGTAAAACGGATGCTGAGATAATATTTAGAGATGCAACGTTCTTAAACATGACAACAGCAGGATACGTATGGATGGTAACTGAGCAAGCATTGGACGCTGCAAACGCCCCTGAAGGTCTTTTAGGTCTTCGATTAGTTAATGCGACGAATGAACGAGCTCATATTCAAGATTCTATGTAAGGATCAATAACTTACATTCTTTTGAATGAACTTACAGAAGCGTTCCGCGGTTTCACCCGCGTAACTCCCGATCCCATGGGAATATCGGGATAAAAAGTAGCCTATAGCCTGCCCGATAAATGGACTATCCAACACAAAAATATTTTTTCTATTCGAACCAGTAGTTCTTGAGATAATCTCAACATATTTAATTTTTAGCTACGTGTTAGCGTCTGCCATTCGCGATATGAATAAATCGGAAGAAATACATGCTCCACCGTCAGATTGCGATAACTCAGGATCTATCTGGACAACTGGACGTCTTCTTTTTGACTACGTTCGAAGGCAACGTTTAGATAATGGTGCCACAGGGCATGTGGCGTTTGACGATCATGGAGATAGAGTACACGCCGAATATGATATGGTGAATGTTAGGGCTCAGGGAGAACATGTTGCAGTTGGCAAATATTTTTACTCAAAGGTAAACAACGAATTAAACATCCTTAAATTTACTCATAATGAATCGACAATTATTTTTTATTTAAACTTACAGGAAACCCAAAAGATGCGACTGGAACTAAAGGAGCAAGAAATTATTTGGATGGGTCGAAGTCCTTCGAAGCCAGAAGGATTTATGATACCAACTCATCTTAAGGTTTTTATGATTTAAAATTATTTAACCTCGAAATTAAAATATGTAGAATAATTCCACGCTGTTTCTTTTTTAGGTATTGACTATTCAAGAAAAACCATTCGTTTATGCGCGACGTATTGACGATGGAAGCGAATGTTTCCCGGAAGAGATACCTTGCCCACATTACAATGCTAGTGATGATGCAGGTATAATTTCAGACAACTTAATATAAATACCCCTAAGTATAATAACTTTGTCGAATGATGATAAAAATATGTAGGCAAGTGTTTATTTTTAAATTTCATTTTAGATCAACTCTACTGCTGCAAAGGGTTCTGCATGGATCTATTACGTTATCTCTCGAAGGCAATAAATTTCACTTATTCATTAGCTCTCTCACCTGACGGTCAATTTGGGCACTATGTTATAAAGAATTACTCAATACCTGGAGCAAAAAAAGAATGGACTGGATTGATTGGTAACTAACAAATACAACGCAGTTATAAATTCATTTGAGAGAAGAGAGAGAGATTCATAAAGTTATTATCTTTGTCAACAGGAGAATTAGTATATGAAAGAGCAGACATGATAGTTGCACCTCTTACTATAAATCCAGAGAGGGCAGAATTTATAGAGTTCAGTAAGCCGTTTAAATATCAAGGAATTACAATACTAGAAAAGAAGGTATGATTACCTAAACTATTTACTCAAATGTATTATCGAAATGACTTACCCGAATAATGTCTTCTTTCAGCCATCTCGATCTTCAACACTGGTGTCTTTCTTGCAACCCTTTTCGAATACCCTCTGGATTCTAGTCATGGTATCCGTTCACGTCGTTGCTTTGGTTTTGTATCTTCTTGATAGATTCTCACCCTTTGGAAGGTTTAAACTGGCTAATATTGACGGTACTGAAGAAGACGCTCTGAATCTATCAAGTGCTATTTGGTTTGCCTGGGGAGTTCTTCTAAACAGTGGCATTGGAGAAGGTAAAAAAAACTGCAAAAGGAATTTGCTGGCAAACATTTTTCGCTGATTATAATGAGCTCTTATTTTTCAGGAACTCCAAGAAGTTTCTCAGCAAGAGTTCTTGGAATGGTGTGGGCTGGGTTTGCGATGATAATTGTAGCATCTTATACTGCCAACTTAGCTGCTTTTCTTGTGCTTGAACGCCCCAAAACTAAGCTAACTGGAATCAATGATGCAAGGGTAGGCAATGCAATGCAAGGTTACATTCACTGAATAGTAATTTAATGGTTTATTTTCTTTAATGTTCTGATAATTACAGCTACGGAACACAATGGAAAATTTGACATGTGCAACAGTGAAAGGGTCTGCTGTAGACATGTATTTCCGAAGGCAAGTGGAACTCTCAAACATGTATCGAACCATGGAAGCTAATAATTACGATAATGCCGAACAAGCTATTGAAGATGTGAAGCACGGGTATGTTCAAATGCTATTTGACATTCATATTATGATTAATTTTGAAATTAGTTGAAATAACGAAGTTTTTCTTGATATCAAGGAAACTTATGGCTTTTATTTGGGATTCTTCGCGATTGGAGTTCGAAGCAGCACAAGACTGCGAATTGGTAACAGCTGGTGAACTATTTGGACGATCTGGTTATGGTGTCGGGCTACAAAAAGGATCGCCTTGGGCTGATTTAGTCACGTTAGCGATATTGGACTTTCATGAGAGTGAGTAATGAATATTTTTATCTAGGTAAAAGACAACTTTAAGAAAATTTACATTTAACAGCTTTATTTTTTAGGCGGTATAATGGAATCACTGGACAATCAATGGATTTTGAGAAACAATATGTTAAACTGCGAGGAGAACGAGAAGACACCAAATACTTTAGGGCTAAAGAACATGGCTGGTGTGTTCATACTAGTGTTAGCCGGTATCATCGGAGGGATAGTGCTAATTGTTATTGAGGTGGTGTACAAACGGCATCAGATAAAGAAACAGAAGAGGATGGAGATTGCGCGGCACGCCGCCGACAGGTGGCGCGGCGCTGTTGAGGTAAACCGAATCAAGACCGGAGCCCTGGACCTCGATCCATTCAACAACTACAAGTATCACATTGAAAGCAAAATATAAAACGATTTACGATTGCTGTTCGAACGACGACGCGACGCACACGCTTGTTTGATGTACATTTATGTCAGGGATCGCGAACTACAATATCAAATAATATACTCCTTTTTCGAAATTTATAGATTTTTAGATGCATTTTGATAAAAACGTAGCGTTCCATAAAGACTTTAAAGTTCGCCATCCCTGAAATAGCTTTACAATTGTTAACGACCAATAATATATTTATTCTATTTATTCAAATAAATGTTCGTGTTCATTTAGATCGTTAATTTCACTCAGTTGTTCCTGCTGCTTTTAATTCGTGGATGTTCATCACTCATCTTGCTGGATGCAGTAGGTAGTCCTTTTTCGATGTCGTAAGTAGATTTGTGTTTGTGTTGTCCGTTGACGCGGCTGTGGCTATACTTGGTTATGAATTTCAGAAGCGCAAATCGTTGAGAGCTGCACTACTGCCGTCCCAGAGACGAGCCAAGTCGAACGGAGTGAAGGAAGCTGGCAGCATCAGCTTGGCGGTGGACCGCGGTGCCGGCGCACGCCGAAGGGACGAGCCAAGGATGCCGAGATATCTGCCTGCTTACACACCCGATGTCTCACATCTTGTTGTTTAAAACTATTACTATACTAAAATAGTCCATTTTAATAATTATTATGTAGGAAGTAACGTCGCGTGTTTATTTGTAGGTACCTATTGTTAGGAATACAGGGTCAGGCCGTCAAAACCTACCTACTAATATATAAACACCATGTTTGCTGTGAATAAATTATAAGTAAAAATGTTGGCACTAAATATGTGCATACATATAATTATGATCATTGATCGGAACAAAATAAATTAGTTAAAAAATCAAAAGTTAATAATTAAGTACATAGTTATTTGCCAAATCTTTTTGATTTTATCAAAGAAATTACGAAAACTGTAATCGTGCCAAAATAAAAATTGTTTTATTGATAGTTTTATTAAGTTTCTATTGTGATTTTAAGAAAAAAATAAAATTTCTTCACCAAAAAAAAATTCTTTAAAATTACTGCCATCAAAAAATAAACCGGGTGCTTAAAGGTGGTGTAGTTGGTTTTTAACCCCTGACGCAAAAACGACGGGGTGTTATAAGTTTGTTAGAAGTTTGTCTCTGTGTGTGTGTCTGTCTGTGGCATCGTATGTAGCTCCCGAACGGATGAACCGATTTTAATTTAGTTTTTTTTATACGTCTTAATCATATCAAAAGGGCTTAATCAAAGCAATGAAACACTACTTTTTAACACATCTATATATTTACATAAGAATTTTAACAGTGCTATACGGTAATTATAAATTGTACCTTATTTAACAGAGCTATGGGTGCTCTATCTATTTGCCGAAAGCGAGCCGAAATGTTAGAATGTCAGGATAATAAAGGACACGATAGGAATGTCTCGGGGAACGGGGTCTCGCAAGGCAGGCGCGCGACACCGCGCTGCGATCAGTCTAATCTCAACTAGTGATTAGAGTGAGAACAGCGCGGGATGCTGCGTCCCGTGCCAGTCTTGTTTCACCTACACCCTCCACTCTCGACTACTACAGTAACATTCATAACAACATCGAATAGAAGGAAGAATAACACATTAATCTACTGCCGAAGCTGTATACTTGTGCCATAATACTGTACCGTTACAAGGTGCAGCCGTTTAATTACTTACTTCCAACTACAGTTAATCTTATGTATGAACTATTAAAATGGTAACGTCTTAATTAAACAGTTTCCAAAGCCTATAAACTACATCCTCTAAAAAACACACGTAAGTGCTAAGTGAATGAATTGTAGTAATCAAATATTTGTTACTGTTAAAATGTTGTTAGCAGGCGAAACTAACGTACAGCTAAGTAGAGTCACACAACAGGGTTGACCACGATCAGATCATAACATGATATTGTATCGAATACATATATAGGGGACACTATAGATTTCATATGTGAATTGTACGCTTTATAATTAATTAGGCAAAGGAAAAACACTTAAATATATTTTAGTTCTAGATTATAAGGAGTTTTAAATATAATAATTGTTAGTATATAGTAATATAACAAGTGGGTGTCACCGTTGGTGTGTTTAGTCGGTGAACTTGCGGTTAGGGTTGCGGCCGAAGAGCGCGGTACGGATCTCGGGCAACAGCTGCTGGGCGATCAGCTCCAGTCGGGACTCAAGGGTGTTGTTGATCTGGAAGCAATCATAATACGTTTAACAATAGGCAAGCAAGAGAAATGAAATTACATGAAAATATTTACCCGTGAGATCCTGTAATTGGCTTTCTGTTGTTACACTATGTTTTTATAAGTATATAATAGCTGTTGGATCTCCGAATAAATAAATAAATATATATATATACTAATATTATAAACTGAAAAACAATTTGATTGTTTGAATTGAATAGGCTCCAAAACTACTGGACTGATTTTGATGAAACTTGGTATGAGGATACATTGATTAATTAGGAGTAACATAGGTTACTTTTTATTCCGATAATGCCACGGTGTCAGGACTTACGCAGGTAAAACGGCGAGGTGATGCTAGTGTTAACTACACTAGCATGGTTGGAGTGACATGTAGGATATTCCCACAGGCACAATGGTCCAAATGAAGAGGCTAAATGCGGAAACAGCCTCGTATAACTAAACTACACTAGCATACTATTAAACGACAAACAAGAAGCTATATTGAGATCAGTCGGTAATTCCAAAGATATCAATTAAAATACACTTTCAAAAGCCACACAGATGGAAGAAGGCGTGGACTTAACTAAAACAATCTTTACCAAAAACATTTCAATGTTTACCTTGATGCGTCCCTTAGCAGCGATAAGCTCTACACCGCCGCAAGTGTCTGCTGGCAGACTAGTCTCAGTGCAGACCTTGAGCTGAACATCCTTCTTGATCTTGTTCTTGTAGTCTTGCTGGGCCCTTCCAAGGAGAGACTCCACGAGGGATCTGTCTTCTGAACGTACGCGGAGGGTCACTGTTGGCTCTATTAACTACACACAAAATACAATTTTAATTAGATTAATCTTTCCATATGTATCGGACAATGACATTGAGATTGGTTGGGTTAATAGACAAAGATCCCGCCTACTACCTAACATTCGTAATATTAAAAAAAGCTGAGAATTTCTCAGTGCATGCCCCAACACAATATGAACGATGTGCAATTATGAAGTTCAGACCATAATAGTTTGGAAAGTTATCAGGTAGCAAAGGCATGAAATGAACCTGTAAATTTTGCAAGAAAAAAAATCACTTATATTTTTATACCAATCGTTAAGAGGAAAGGGTACCGGGGGCTTACTCCATACAAACGTAGTCGATTGTTTTCTCCACTAGAGCAAATATTTTTGTTGCATAAAACTTATAACTGCCATGACCATGCCCCTATGTTTCGTTTTTAAAATCTTAATTTCTATGATAATTAGAAAATAAAAAAAAAAAACAAAACATAGGGGCATAGTCATGACAGTTATAGGTTTTAAGGCACAAAAATATTTATTTATATAATATTTGTGCTAGTGTCATTATCCACGGAGGAAACAGTCGACTACGTTTGTATAGAGAGAGTGCCGGTACCCTTTCACCTTAATGTGACTAATAGCAATTAATTCCTGGAAACAAACATAGTAGGTACAGCAAATGAAAGGAAATAGCTCATTTTCATAGTACCATCTACATCATAAATAAAATATTTCAGGATTAAGTAAGTATAAGTGTTCATTGAAGCCCAGTAAATGAATATCTATACTAATATTATAAAGTTTTTGTTTGAAATGATTAGGCTCCAAAACTACTGGACAGACATTGATTCATTGGGAATAACATAGGCTGCTGTCGCTGCTAATGTCTGTATTTACCTGGAAGAGAGCCTGAACGATGAGTGTGACCAGCAGATCTGAGTACAGCTTCTTGTTCTTGGGCACATCGGCCAGGCGCTTGCGGGCCTCGTCCAGTACATTACGTACGTGGTCCTCACGTACTTTGAGCACTTTCAGACGAGCTTGATTCAGCATATTCGAAGATTGACTGTGTAAAATAAATATGTCTTTATGTTTTGGAAAAAAAGATATAGTAAATATTTAAAAGTATTGATATTATTATATTAGTGATTAATGGATTGGATCTTTGGAAAAGGTATACAATGTCCTAAAAATATGGATGTTTGATTTATGGCTTTTCAATTTGACAAGTTTTACAGGGAAAATGTCCTTTTACCGGCTGGTGTTTATTTACTTTGGATTTTACTCCTAGCTGCCGAAATATGCCATGTTGAATTTTTTGCTTGCAATGGCATAGCTTCTCAGTACAGTTCAATCCTAACCAAACAAAGACAAGCCCCCTAATTAATACACCATCAGATGGTTAAAATACTGAAAAGACAAGGATGGCAACACGTCAAAAGAAGCCGGAGTGAAAGAGCAGCATATTATTTTTTCATTTCAGTACGGCCTTCCGAAGGTTTGTGAATCAGCCTGCAGGAGGTAGGAGAAAGGCTCTCTGTCTCCACATCAGTGGCGGATTTATAGATTTGCCGCCCGTAGGCTATTCAATTTTTGCCGCCTCTAAATTTTGATATCTTAGTCCACAATCATATCAATTTTCTATCAATAAAATTCCAACTTTATAATTTGTGCTCCATCATCCTCGTTACATCAACTTTTCCCATATAGTTATTATTATTGAGAACTATGGTACCGTGTTAGATCCTTGATTATTTTTACAGCAAAGAATTATCAAAAAACATTATTTTAAGGAAAAAATATCTCAATCGTATACCACTTTTAAAGTAAGGTAAGGTATGTCTTAAAACTATACAATACTTACATCATATGAATTAAGCTTACGTAAAAAACATACATTTGGCGAACGTTGATTTTAACATTTATTATTACACTCACAGTTTAAAAACAATACAATAAATATATCTTTTCTTAATTATTTGTTAGCATTATGATTTAAGTTAAATTATAAAAGCATTACAATAGTTTTTTGCGAGACTTTGAATTCGCAAAATCATTTATTATACCGTCGTAGGAAAGCGTTTAGCTTTTCTTGACTTAAAGTCGATCGTAGGTAGTTCTTCACTCTCTTCAAGCAAGAGAAGCTTCTTTCACCTCAACAATTTGCCGCTGGTGTACAAAGAGCCATACAAAGTGAGCCATACGATCGATAAAATAAATCGAATCGGTAACGGGTCTGGGTATCGAATTATTCCGATCTGTCACCCTGCTTTGTCCCCGTGGGGTAACAGAACGGACAAAAAAGTTTGATTTGCCCCCCTGTTACCGATGAGGGGACAGTTCGAACTATATTCACCACCTTAATGTTTTATCTGTCCCCCTATCGATGTTAGGGGGACAGATCAAACTTTTTTATTCCTGTTTGTCCGCCATAGAATTAAATAGGTATATATGTATATATTCTTAAAATCATACTATAAAATATTATTTATTTTTGGTTACGTTCTTAAAAATAATGCAACCTTTTATTAATTAAAAGACAAAATGTTTTCGGTTCATAATCGCCTTTATTTATTTATGTTATAAAATCAGTCTCGAATAATTTTATTATCAATCTCATAAATCACGAAAGGTACGTATTATTACACAATCAGTCTGATTAAGATATAAATATTTATAATTAAACTTACTAAGATCACGAACATTTCTTTATCAATCAACATAAAATCTTGCTATAAATATAAATAACAACAGATATTGTACATATTACAATTAGTCTTCTGATTTGACTTCTTACCTAGTTACTACAAATGAAACCTGAACTAACAGACTAAAAGTTAATATGCTGCATTTGTGCACTGTATTTTGCGAATAACGTATTTAACCTTTATCAGGTAAGGTTCATAATCACTTGCACTGTAATGTTGTTTACAGAAAAATACCGACGTCCTTCCGGGAATATCATTAGTTCAAATAAACAATAGATTTTAAACCAAACAAACGTATTTCGTTTCTCTCTCTTTCTTACTTATAAGGTCTTGTTGGTAGTCGCAATGATGCGTAATACTAAGAGAATTAGTGCAAATTTATCAACTTTAGAGATGAGACGTCATTGCCAAAATATTTTTAATAATTTGGGTGATGTGTAACTAAGTGAATACGTAGTTTGCAAGTGAATCGTTGGGTATTTCCAATAAACTGAGAGACTGAATTTATAACTTATATAAATAAAAGTGATTATAAATCAAACCATTTTGTCTTTTAATTAATAAAAGGTTGCATTATTTTTAAGAACGTAATCAAAAATAAATAATATTGTTTGTATGATTTTAAGAATATATTTAATTCTATTGCGGACAAACAGGAATCAAAAAGTTTGATCTGTCCCCCTAATACCGATAGGGGGACAGAAAAAACATTAAGGAGCTGAATAAAGTTCGAACTGTCCCCTCATCGGTAACAGGGGGACAGATCAAACTTTTTTGTCCGTTCTGTCACCCCATGGGGACAAAGCAGGGTGACAGATCGGAATAATTCTGGGTATCACTATTTGACTAAGTATAAGAGCTATCAAAAGTTAAATAACCGATTAGAAAGGGTATAGTAACCCTATTGCGCTGCACTTGTGCTATCCATTCAGCCAGACACTCTTACCGAATCGTCATGTCGTTTGTTCTGGCATGCCTTAAGTGCGAAGCGCGTAGTAGGTATGCTCTACTCTTGCCTAAAAATCGAAATCCGATGTTTTCTCACATTAAACCGTACCTAACAAATATGATGTACATGAATATTATTTAAAAAGCAAATTATCGGAAAGAAAAATGATCGCTGAGCTTATAAAAAATATTTTTTCGGTTATGATTAATTATTTTTTATTTAAAAGGAAGTAATTTTAATGCCATATCGTATGGATTTTCGATGATCGTGTTCACAGTAAACACGATAACTTTCGAAAAAATCATTTTTTCACTTCAATTTCTTTTTTAATATACGTGCTTAACTGGAGAGAAGCCGTTGAATAAAAATTGCAGCTAAGTATTCTTTTATCTTATTATAATTAATTCATTCCGATTGGCATTTTCTGAAAAAGTTGGCTTTGCGAAAAAGTTATCAAATCTACTGATGTAAACATTTAATTTAAATAATTCGTGTACGACATGAGCGCTTAAGGCCTGCTCATTTGGATTTTCCAAACTTTTTCTTTCTACAAATAAAATAATTAACTGATAAAATGTATCTATCAATTTTCTGATGAGCAAATTGTGTCATTTTATATTTTGTGGAGGGAATTTTTTTATTGTCAAGTCACAGTCGTTCTATCGGTTATTTGATTAATATGATCTCTATAAGATATTGAACTAGTTTTTTATTTAATAAAAATTAGTCAATTTTAGTCAGTATTTTTATTAGACCATCGATATTATCGATTGCATTGGGTAAGCAGATCTCATAATTATTAGGTACACGGAGTAAAAGTTATAGCAGTTATCAGTGAAGAATATATGTAAAAATTACTAAATTTCGATTATAATATCGAATCGCTATTGCAATATTCTAAAAGTTAATAATCATTAATGTATAATTAGTAAAGCGTTTAGTAATTGCATGAACAATTACTAAACGTAGAGATGTTGAAATATTTATTAATTAGCACTGTATATGAGAATATTTCGACTTTTGTCAAATATTTTAATTTCTCTCCAATTTTCGAAATTCGTATTATGTGTGTGTATAATATATATTTTTTTAAATTTGTAAACCGAAATAAAAAAATTATGAACTATATTTGCCGCCCTAGGCTCCAGCCTACTCAGCCTGCTGGTAAATCCGCCACTGCTCCACATATTAAATTGACCAACCATTATAAGCCCCCTGAATATTCAGTTAAGAAGCCACAGAGTGATATTTATGGTAATGTAACATTAACAGAACTTCCAAGTAGGTTCATAAATGAGGTGTTTCTGATTTCAAGTCTTATCTGTCTACAAACTAGATATCTCTAAGTAATCATTGTTATCAGCAAACATGTGGTTACATTTTGCACTGGAATAAGTACAGTACAAAAAAGTATTGCATTTATGTACATTTTTCAAGTAAAAACCAGGAGAACTTTTCCACATAAAATGTCGAATTGAGCTGAAAATGTATCAGAGGATACAGTCTTAAATATTATTCATATATAAGTTAAAAAGCCAATATAATAATACCAGAGTCCTTTCGTAGCCATTCTTGAAACATGACATTCCCGTTTGACTTTTTTATTTTCAATTTAGTCCCAAGTATGGGTGAGGAATGATAAAAAGTCCAATTTCATTGGTCTATTCATGTCTTTGCTTTGTAGCAATATTTAGTCAGCTATCTTTTAATTATTGGGCAAAGTTTGTAACTATATTTTGTTGAAATATTTCAATAGTTCCTGTATGAAAATATATATCAAACACTTGTTTCTTATATAGGTACTAGCTGCGCCCCGCGATTTCACCCGCGTAAGTCTCGAACACAGCGCCATCTATTGGGTGTATTTGCAACCTAGATGTCAAACAATATTGAAGATTTTATCGATGAATCCGCCATCTATGAGAACTTCATAAAACTAAACAGTAAATAAACACTTGCTTAGTAAACCATTAAATGATACATTTTATTCGTTTACATTCACGACATAAGCGAATAATTGAGATGATAACTATTCTATCCAGTAAGTTAGACCAAAATATGGGTACATGTGAAATTTGTTTGAAATCGGTTCAGTAGTTTTGGAGTTTATTGGCAACATACATAGTGACACAAGATTTTTATATATACAGATAGTTTTTAAGTAGGTACCTATCTAGTTTACAAATGATGTCTATTTCAATAATTTGAACTGAGTATATTAGCATGTAATGGTTAATTGAATGGTCACATGCTTGATGTCTTTGATTATTATCTATTGAACTGTTTTCAGTTATAAATCTATCCAGTAAGGTAAAATAAATTAAAATGAATGTCAGAATTGTGCTCCTACGATGAATAAAAGAAACTTATTGGAGTAATTTCAATATCGTAGAACTATATTAATATGCCTTTATTCAGGTCAGTTTAGTGTTCATAGCAAGTTTGTATAAAAGTAGTGTGTCATTCAGTTGAATGAAAACAGTTTTCAGTTATTGTGGTTGGAAATATCCCATCTTACAATGAAGATTAGGTTATACTTAGAACGTACATTTTTTTTTGGAGTTCAACTTGTTTCTCTTTTTTCTCATAGTATTCCATGATCTTGAGCCGCTGCTGCTGCACGAACCGACCCTTCTCGATGTTGAACTCCTCCTCGGCCTTAGCATCGATTTCTTCAGCCTTTTCATTGGCTTCTTGTTCGATGAAGGCCATCATATGTTTGATCTGTACCATAAAATAAGACAAATCTGTGTAAGAAATCATCAGTTTTCATTCATAAACATATCCATAGGCAGATTAGCGGTCCAGACTGCAATTAGGTCGCCAGACGACGACTGCAGTGTCCGATCAATTATCCTGACAAGACCATGTCGACTGTGAAACGCGTACTTCATTACGGCAAATCTAAACACGTACCTGCTTCTGAACATCTGTGTCGCTGAGCGCCATGGTTGTAGAATATTATTTAGCACCACTAACACAAAAAAAACACCCGGTAAAGAGCCAGAAATCTAAAAACTGGCCCAAAGAAGTAAGACGACGCCTATCAGACGTGCTCCTTCATTGAACAATCATATGATCACAATGTTGCCATTTTTATGAAAAGTCACATTTTCGCTTAATCCCATAGACAAGTTTGTCTATGGTAGTGAATCGAAATAATAATCGAAATCAAAATCGATTTCATTTTGGTTTTCACTAAATTTTTAAACGAATTCCAAAGTGGGTTGAACAAATCCAGTATTCTCTCGCATCGAAATAGGAAATTCCATATGATTCATCCGGTGATCGTTAGAAAAACAATTAAAATATTGTTATTATTATGGAGGTAGATTGAATTTATTCTTTCTTTTTGATTAGTGGGTTTGGGCGAAATATGTAGTTTCCTAAAATTTAATTTAAAAAGTAATTAAAAGTGTTGTGAACCTTAAATTTTGTTAAGAATGCGGAGGAGATTAACAAGTGAACGTGGGGATCATTCACGAAAAAGCAACCATGTAAGGAATGTAAAATTGGAATGCTGTAATTTTAGTTAACTTTGGTTTACACCCATTTCGGTTCTACCCTCGCCCTTCGCTAGTCAAGGAACTGTACCCTCTGTCATTTTTCTTGTCACTAGCAGAACCATAAACCAAAAGATTCATCATAGTGAATAGATATGGCAACATCTATCAAAATGAATTGTCAAACTCATAACTTTTTATTTAGATTATTTATTTTTTAGACATTTTGAAATGCTATAGACATTATTTAGAAATGTAAAACATACAAAATAATATTTAAATTATTTTGAGTACTAGAAAAATTAAATAATTTTTTTACATAGCTTAAAATCATGTAATGGTCAGTCAACTGAAAATTGCTATCAATTTCCGTTCGCTTTCAACAATATGGCCGCCAGTTGTTTAGGGTAATGTGGCGTTCGACGAAACTGAGTGAAATTGTTAAAATATTTATTAGTGACGTAAAGATGTATCAAGTTTTCAGCGTTTTATAGCAGTGTTTCATGCATAGACACTTTCAGACACATTTTGAGTTGGTGTATAAAATTTTGAATGCCCATACATCGTCGTCAAAATTGGACAGTCAACAAACTTTTGTTTATTTCATTGGAGTGGATTTAGATATTTTTAGAGGGAATACTCGATTATGAACCATTTATATTGCCACTGAAAAAGTAGCACAAGAACTGACGTCGACATATTAGGTAAATAACTCCTTTTCTTTATGCTAAAGCATCTGTAGAACACTTATCCAGGGTCGCCATTGTATGACAAGAAAATACTTCGCAAATTGTACTGATAAATTATCTATACCTACTCTATCATTTGTTGTTAATAACAACGTTATCTTATTCTGAATATATCAGGCCACATTCCTACCTAAACGTATGTTTGCATGCAACGCTTGTTTGGCACAATATTCTCATTCCTTCAAATCATATTGTTACACTTGAGATATTTCTATGTTATAATCAGTTATCTGTAACAAATTGGCCTTCCTACTACCTGATAGTTGCTATTTGGATACAGGTTAACAATTTCAACATCTAGTTGCTAATAATCTTGAGATTCTTCTGTATATTAAATAGCTAGATAATCCTTATATGTTAGAATAATATCACAATAACATTATGTTATTTTTGATTTTACTTAGTGCAAGTGCATAGCAATATCATTTCGCACTAATGTCCGAGCAAGTATCCTGGCTTATACAAACTTATTGTGGAATCGGAAGAGCTTTGCCAAAGTGTTTCTTAGTGAACTGCGTGAAATGTTAGT
This sequence comes from Idaea straminata, assembly GCA_951213275.1. Lineage (NCBI taxonomy): Eukaryota > Metazoa > Arthropoda > Insecta > Lepidoptera > Geometridae > Idaea > Idaea straminata. The sequence continues at coordinate 6,856,357 of OX577862.1, forward strand.
ATTTAAATAAATAATTATTATTATACCTACTAATTTATAATAATTAATAGGTATTTATAAAGTTAGTAAGTATTTGACTATAGTCTCTTTCAGAGTTTGGATTTCACCAGAAATAATAGGTAAATCTATTAATTCTTTTTTAAATTAAAATTTAATTTTTAGGAGTTAACAATACAAATCTACCTACACGTTTTTTATGAAAAAGAAACTAAGAAATTTCTCATAAATCTTATCAAACAATGGATGGTTTTTTTATGATAATTTCTCACAACAATAGTTATATGTGTACCTAAGTACTAGTTTATATAATCTTAATTAATGAAAACTACTAGCAATAGTTACATATTTGTTATTGCATTTATTAAAAATATGTATTTACTGCTGTCCTATTTTTGAATTAAGAGGTTACACTCTTGCATGTTACCTTGAAAGTAAGTATGTCCAAACAAAATAAACATCTAGTCCCATAGTGCAGCCCACTACAAGTTCGGAAGGAGACCTATCTGGATAAAACCCCTTCAAATAATAAAAAGACGAAACAATGCACATTGACAGTTATTGCAGTACCTGAATGAGTGTATTGATTGATTGGTTAAATATGTTCCAGGTTATGGCAAACTTGAACTACCAACAAGCGCCTAGAAGCCTAGCGAGCGGCGGTGTGGGCGGTCGCGTGAGCTCGGGGCTGGTCGGCGGCGTGTCAGGCCATGTGACGCCGACGTTCGGCGGCGCGCTCTCGCCGAGCCGTAGCACGGCCATGCCGGGCGGTGCTCCGCCCTCCATGGCCTCGCGCGCCACGCTCTTCGGACAGCGAGCCTTCGCTGACAGGAGAGTGCCAATGCCGACCACCTTGTCGCAACCCAATTCAAATTCTATGGTAATTTTAACCAAACACCTTGTATATTGGATTACCTAGAATCTTGTTATGGTGATCAACAGTTATTCAAAACAAAGCTGGGAACAAAAATATTCAAATTATATTCAAAAACATTGTTGTTCCATATATTTTTCAAAATACCTACTCACTACAACAACAAAGATCTGGAGGACATGCCTGTTTAGAATTTTAAATATAGATTGCTATATTCGGGTCAAATGTATACAAACAAACAGCTAAATTAAAAAATCTATTTATTGTCAGAGCAAATATAAACAAAAATTGTGCTAAAAATACACTACCACTTAAATAGCATAAATTGAGCATTTGTTTTGCTTGGTATTTTAATTGTATGGTTACTTACATATGTTGCTTTAAACAGGGTGACTTCGAAGTCATTCTCAAGTGTTTGAGAAAGTGTTCAAAATTGTAAATAATATTTATACAAGAGTATTTTTGAGCTTTTTATCAATTAGGAAGACAGCTATTTAGATAAAGTGTCAAGAGTATCTATAAAACTTGCATTAACTACATATGAAAAGTCACTTCCTTTGTGTAAATGTTCTCTACAAGTATAGTGATAGCGAGCAACTACAAGTGACTTCTATATGTAATTAGCACAGATGAAGATATTCAAATTGTGATGTTTCAGTCGAGTATGGGCAACCTGTCTCGGTTGAACGCGGGCAGCAACTACCACTCGGTGTTCGGCGAGGGTGGCGACACATCGACACCGCCGCTCCTTGACCTCAGCGAGTTCCCCTCGCTGACGGCGCGAGGCGCGGGTGACCAGGCGCCCGCCACCGCACCCCCACCGCCAGGCTCTAAACCTTACGGTCAGTATTACTATGGCACATTCATCATCATATAACAACTCTCCAGTCATCATGTAACAACTCCCTGACCAGCCTTATCAGTTTTCCAGACTGAAAAGGCTGGACGTTGTATGACGTAGAGGAAGCATTGGCGATGGCCACTGCGCCTTAAATTTCACCCTACTTGCAACAATAGTTTGTTTTAGGAAATATATAACTAAAATTTGTAAAAAAGCATTTGGTACTCTAGGCTTCGTTTTAAAAACTGTTCACGGATTCACGAATGTGCGAGCTATAGTCGCACTTTACAATGCTGTGGTTAGGAGTTTGCTGGAACACAACGCTGTGATTTGGTCACCACACGAGACCAAATATACATTGATGCTGGAAAAAATACAAAATAAATTTGTGAGATATTTATATCTCAAATTATATGGGGTATATCCGTTTTATCCACTGAAATATCCTACTTTATTTATATTAGGTATGGTCGGGTATAATGAACTCAGGGTGAGGAGAGAACTTGCACTAGTTTCTTATATTTTTAAATTATTAAGGGGTAAAATGTATAATCCGGAACTGTTAGGGGTAATAGGGTTATTCGCTCCGAGGAAGTATGTGTGGCGACGCAGAAGGCCCGAGTTGTTGGCGGTGCCTCGCGCGCGCACCAACTTGTTGCGGGAAGCGCCTCTAACGCGGACACTGCGCACTATCAATCGCATTGCGGACGATATTGATGTTTTTACATGTTCTCTGAGTGAATTCACAATAACTGCTCTTTTTATTTTAAGTTATAATTAATTTTAGACTAATTGACTGAATATTGGATTTAAACCTATTTGCTTATCTATCGCATTGGGACCAACCTGTAAAGATAGATTTAAGTTCGAAATAAATAAATAAATAAAATAAATACTTATTAAAGTCTGTCATAGACTGATCACAGTATCACCAAGAAAAAAATAATATTAACAAGTTTCATATCTTAACGAAGTGGGGTGGGTCGCTGTAGATTGAACATGATTAAGTGGAGATACTCGCGATCCTTTAAAGCAGGACATACCACGTGTTTTCCTGCCCTACTTCCTGCGCAAGGGAAGACCTAATAGGAACCATAAACGGCGCCGGCTTTAATGTGGCTAGTTCCTAGTCTGGGAAAATTTGGGTTTTATGATCTTTCTTACTAATCCTATTTATGAGCTTATTAAATTTTTGATGATTTGAGCTGTTAGAAAATGCGCGTATGGCGCTAATGTAAAAGGAATTTCAGTTCATCAGGAAATTCTTAGCAATTCAGCTTTAGATAGCAATCAATCCTCATACCAAGTTTTATTAAGAACAGCCCAGTTTCAAAACCTATTCGTTAAAAAATCCTTTGTCTTTCTATCAGTAAAGATTTCATTCCATAAAAAAAGAACAAAGGAGAATAGATAATATTCGCATACATAAATGTATTTTTAGACTTGTAAGTTTTACCTTTTGTTTATCTAGTAATATCAATGTAAACATTGTCAATTCGCCAGTTGGTATGGTAAAGCAGCCGACGTCAGAACAGTCGGAGTTCACAATGTCGTCTGAAGACTTCCCCGCGTTGCCGGGTACGTCGAGTGGCGGTGCGCCCGCGCAACAGTCACAGCCGCAGCCGCCGGTGCAGGACTACGCCAACCACAACAACGCGGACAAACCCAGGAAAGGAATACAGACATCACCTGAAGGTAAACATTACACACAATATTCCTAAATAATTCCCCCGACTAAACCAGTTACTTTATTTGATGAAATTTCCTTTTCGGGGCATACATGTTTTCATCCGTTTGCAAAAAATAATCATTCTATATTTTTATACCAATCGATAGTGTTGCTGATAGAGATCAATTCCTGGAAACAAATAAATGATGGCAAATAAAAGGAAATATCCTCTTTTTGTAGTTTCTTGAATATAATAGCGTATGAGGTATAAACGGGAAGTAATATTTTTCTAAATGTTTTAGATATGTTCAAAATTCTCTACATTACATATAATTTAAAAAAATAGTATGTTTTTTGTGCAGCAGTTGGTCTCGTCATTAGCCATATCTCCTCACTGCATTTTTTCAGATAATAGTATGAAAATTACTGAAGACTACAAAAATTTGCTTTCCTTTAATTTGCCATACTATGTTGGTTTCTAAGAATTGATTTCCATCAGCAACACTGTCGATTGGTATAAAAATATACCTAGGTAAAAAAATTCACCCTCATAACAAAATACCAATCAGCCTCTGATAAACTTATCTGACAGCTAACATCAATTAATTCTGGAAAGATTGTTTTCACTTGGGTGTGTTGCTTACAATAATTTAACTCACCTATTATTATCTATTTTATAACTTGTGTGTACTAACAATACTTTCAAAAGGCGTCTTTTTTTGTCAAGTCCCCGCTGTCACAAAGGACTACTACGGTATGAAATTTATAGAAACTAAATTTCACGTAGTGCATGAATGCTTTCAAGTGTATGAAAAATCAAGTTAATGTGATGATCAATGTTCTGAATGTTTATTGTTATAACTGACACAAAGTGTGCACATTGTAACAAAATGCAGCCTAAGCTTATTTCTGGAGCATGCTTTTGTTTAACTGTTAAAAAAAATCACGAGTATGGATAGCATACAATTATTAATAACTGTCAAAGTTCAGTTTAAACATTGTAACAAAACACAGTCTAAGCTTAGCATACAATTATTAAGAACTTACAAAGTTCAGCCTCAAACATTATAACAAAACGCAGCTTTAGCTTATTTCTGCATGCTTTAAGAATGCATAAAATATGTATTATGTTAACAAAAAACAATAAGAAAAGTTATAATAATGGTTAATTTTGAACGTTTTACAGGCAAAGTAACGAATATACCAGAGACAATGATACCGAATCAGTTTGGTATCGTGGGACTTCTCACGTTCATCCGAGCAGCGGAGTCTGACCCTAGTTTAGTATCGTTGGCGCTAGGGCAGGATCTTACAGCCCTCGGACTTAATCTAAACTCACCGGACAACTTGTATCTCACCTTTGCTGGACCATGGGCGGATACGCCCTGTAGGTAAGAAGAATCATCATTTGTACCTTTATCTTTTATACATAGATTTCTGTTTATGTGTATCAAATTTACTTACACATAACTTCAAAACACAGGTCATTGAGCTATATCTAGATGTACTGTACTAGCATAGTAAGCATTTTTATTACTGCCCTAAGTATTTTGACTTTATATCAGTAGCGAGGGGTTCATACAACCCTATTCTTGTCTGCTTATATTTATGGATTCAGGCATAAGTACCTTCCTAGAACTATCTATTTTTAACACAAATCAACAAACAAAATATTGTCAAATAATCAACATCGCCTTACAAAGTTGATCAGACATGTAAACTGATTATTTAATCAGTTTACCTTTATGGAAAATTCATCCCTCACTACACTAACTTGATATTCTAGTTCTAAATTTGTCAAGTAAAAAATGGCAGATAACATAATGTAATGTACTTTTTTTCCAGACCACAGGACATGGATTACCATGTGCCTCCCGAGTACCTGATAAATGGCTCGATCAGAGAAAAGTTGGCACCCCTACGACTGAGTCGATATAAGGAAGATCTATTGTTTTATTTGTTTTACTGTTTCGTCGGTGACGTGTTGCAAATTGCGGCGGCAGCGGAGCTGTGAGTATTACGTATATATACCTACATGAGCTTTCATATAAAAAACAAAACGAACAAGAAAGTGATCTTATAATCCTTTTTTACCTTTTGAGGTACGGGGAACACAAATTATAAATCTAGTGTTCAGGAGCAAATGAGATTTAAACGTCTTTATCATTAATGTTTTATTCTTGAAATGTAGGGTTCTTTCCCATAAGTCGATCCACCAATTTACCATATTACATGCATAACGAATTATATAAATAATCAATCACAGACCAAAATTCACAAAGACATTACGCAATTCTACTTTTTAAATGCTAGCAAGTCAACTACCAGTCATCATAATAGAAACAGGTCTTCCGTTACAATGAAGTTTATATTGTAAAGTTACTCAGTCGATTGTAGAGTCACGGCTTAGCCCCGGCAACGTTGCGCTTGGTCATACTTAGCTACATCTTCAACTGTATTCACGTTACAAATAGGCAAGTGTTACATAAATAATCCTCGTTTTCTTTTGCATAAAACACGGCAGGTTAATATCGTGTTGTTTAATTGTATACCAGATACAATCGTGAATGGCGGTATCATATGGAGGAGAAGGTGTGGATCTCGCAGGCGCCCGGCATGCCGATGGTGGAGAAGACGTCCACGTACGAGCGAGGAACCTACTACTTCTTTGACGCCCACAACTGGCGGAAGGTACTAAATCTATAATAAATCTTTATTTGCATAAGCTTCATGCAAAGCCTAAGTATATATAGGTATAGGTATATAACGTTGGAGTAGCAAAGAACGTTATTGACGATGATGAACATCTGTTCAGGTACTTGAGCGTACTTCCATTCCATCCATTAAAAAAGCGTTCATTTTAATGAATAGAAGATTAGTTTACCTCTTACCTAGTTTTCCTCTTTCTATGCTATTGTAAAACTAATATTGAACCCTGCACGTTTTCTAGGTGGCGAAAGAATTCCACCTCGACTACAGCAAGCTGGAGGGGCGACCCACGCTGCCGCCGCACGTGCTCACGTAGCCTCGCATCGCCCGCGCCCGCGCCACCAGCGCCCACTCTCACACTATTGTAGTTTTGTTATATAAAAAGTACAAGTTTAAAACATCGCATTTATTTACTAGTCTCCTTTTCTAATGCTAAACTAGAGTCGCTCTGACCGTCCTAGGTGAACCACAAACGCGGCAACACGATATACAAGGTGATTTTTTTAAATGGGCCTTCAGAGTTCTATTTCTTAAGCTATGAGATATCGAAAAATGCTGAAAGGAGTATCGTGTCTGGTTTTGAAAAAAATTTAAAACTGCGTCATTCGATTTTTAAAACTCAATTTAACCTTTTTAGTTATTTCATAAAGTTGAAGTGACCATAAAGACACAATAAAAATTCAGCCTGTATATATCGCGGTTCGTTGCCGCGTTTGTCGTTCACCTATGAAAAAGTGAGAGGTCTCGGTCAAAGTGCATGCAATATAAGAGTGGTCTAAATCAAGAAGTTAAACTTCTAAAAGTTGTCTAGTTTTAATTCAATGAACGACTAATTAGCTTGAAGTTTGGATAAGTATGATCTAATGTTGAAGTAGACAAAGAAAAACCAATTTATGGACAACTTAATTTATTTTAAAATCTCAGACATTTTTAACGCGTTACAGTTGAAGCCTGAAGTTCAGTTTATCACGGTTAAACCTAGGTATTGCTTTGTTCTTATGGCCGATATTGTTGCTCGCTGCACTTTCTAGCCAATCATTTATCCAGTCGTAGCAGTAAGTTATGTCGGCTATAGAAACATCTCAAACTGCTAAACATAAGTTTAACCGAATGTAATGTTACAGTTATGTGTAGTACATCTGGCTTTAACCCAACATGCCCAGCATTGTAGATACATACAATACATTAATAATTTTGAATTCATTAAAAATGTAAGTGTCTTACATTGAAATAAATGCTATCACTGATGATGATCAACATAATAAAAATTTACTGCTTGTTTTCAATAAAAATATTTCTTAATTCTAACTACGTTGTTAAGGTAATTAACGTTAAAGAATTTGAACATCAACGCAAGCGAACGTAGCTAGTATCACCTATTAGATCTAACTCGAACCTTCTTGAGGCAACTATTTATAAAGACATTCTCTTCTGGAAAGAGACTCAACTATGCACTATGGCCCGATTCGATCGTACTATCACATGCCTGTAACCTTACCAAGAGTTGTAACCAGAACCGGATTAACCATTTGGCAGAATAGGCAACTGCCTAGGGACCCCACATCCACTAAGAAAAAAATAAAAATTTTTCATGGAACAAAAGTTACAATACCTACTTAACAATATTATTGCTTTTTTTTCGACGCATGAAATACCTACTGCATACATACAGAACCATCTAGTATCGCGTATTAAAAATAATGTAATACATTAACTAGTTTTAGTATTAAAAAGTTTATAACGTACTATTACAGTACGTATACATTTTTTGTAAAAAAAAAGGTTCACGACCGTCTACGGTTCTATATGTATTATATTATAGACATAGAAAACACCCAGGCCTAGGACAACATCCATGCCTATGCCGGCAATCGTACCCTGGACCGCGGGGTCGAACACAATTCGGTCAGAGTAAGAAAAGGGGCCCCGAAAATTGCCTAGAATTCCTGATAGGGCTAATCCAGATCTGGTTGTAACACTATCAAACATACCATATTGAGTTTTTACCACGACATCAAGACTAAAATCGGCCGAAACATGCTAAAAACAGTATGTCACTATCGCGTCAAATTTAGCTATCTACACAAAATAATATTGTAATCACGCTAATCAGATATACTGTTTTTAGCTATCTATCTCAGCTTATTTATTGCTGATTCCAGTTTTAAAGTTTTTTTGGTAAATACTCAATATGTTACATTCGATTGAGTGCATTGACAACTCATGGTAAGGCTTCTGCTGGCTTAAATGCTTCATGAACATGTTTATCCTACAGAGCGCTGAAGGTCAGTACAGGCCACGGCTATGAGTAGATGCAATCAAAACAAGCCCAATGTGTTGACATCATGCAGCATGCTTTAATGTCATGAAAAGCTAAATCCTGTCAGGTCCGAGGTCATAGGTAATACTGGATTATGTATATTTCAGTCCACTTCTTCAGTACTAACAGAAGGTTTAACTGGCTCTTCCATTTTAGCATACTCTCCAGCGCCCTCTTCTTTTGGCGTATCATCGTCGTTTTTCCCAGGCACCCATAGACCAGAGGCGATGCACCTGTTCATGAAATAAATGGCTTCTTGCTCTGGCATCTTGGCTATAGTCGCTTGAAGCATTGGCACGTCTTGCGCGTCGAAACATTTCTTCAGTTCCTGTTACAAAAAGGCCTTATTGCATCAAACATTACAAGGGAAATTAATAATTTTGCAAATGGGATCTATTACAAACAGCTTTCTATTCATAGAAGAACATAACCTACCAATTAGCATATAGTATATAGCATTAGTAAATACATAATAAGTATATGCTGAGAACATCTAATCGCTCTTGGAAGTCTTTGGGGACATAATTATGTTCAGCAGTGGACGACTGGACGTCCTGTGGCTGATATGATGATGATGATACCAAGCCCAAAATGCTAGTTTTTAATATTTTCATGGGATCAAAACTTACATAGGTACATTTATAGCTGCGACATTCAGTTAGTATTTTATATTATGGGATTTTAACATGTATGATCTTACATCAGGTAACTCTTCATAGACCTCAACGGGATCCAGTCCCCCAGGGCCGAGCCGTGCCTTCTTTTCTTCTTCTTCCTGTTCCTTGAGAGCCTCTTGAATCTTCTCTGCAGCTCTTTTCTTGATCCTTTCCTTGAACTGCTCAAGTTCATCATCAAATGAATCTTTGTATGTTTTCTCTGCTATTTGAATTCTAAAATAAAAATATAACTTTTAGAAAGTGCCTCACATAATATTTTACATATAAAAAATCATCATAGTTTATAAATGGCCCGACGATTTAATGTCGTGAAAAAGTGCATTTCCATGGCTACTAAAAAAAAGGGTAGGGGTAGACCCCAAACCACATGGATGACAAATGTCCAAAGGGACATAAAAGCCTCGGGCTCAAAGATGAAGACGCGAGTTACATGGCGCCGCATGATAAGGAAAGCCGACCCTGTGTAACGGGATAAGGCGAGGACAAAGAAGAGATCCTAGTTTATAAATTGTAATTTCAAAAATCCCATCCTAATTTATAAAAGTGAAAGTTTATATGTTTAGTTACACAATCACATAACAACTATAGGCCATTATATTAATTTTACTTGTATATGGGCTGTTTTCCACTACTAGACCTCTTTACTTGTGTCCTTTTGTGTAAGAATACGAGTAGGCCTGCCCAGTACCTATACTACTGTCTCAGCTTAGTCTACCATGTCCAGAGGTCCTCGTCAATACTTTTGGACCTTTGGGCTTCATCACAATATTTTCCTTCACTGTAAGAGCAATATCAATTAGTAAACACTCATTTTGCATGGCCAGCCGGGATTGGATTTCGAGGTATCTACTACTAGGGCCAACACAGGTTTATTTGATTCTGGTCAGCTGCTATTAAGTAATCCCGCAGGATCAAACTTATGGGATGAAACCATTTGGTGTTGCTAGTTTTTCTACAGTAAGAAATTGAGATATTTACTTAGCAAAGAATGATCCCACACATGCTCTAGGGTCGACATCCAGCTGTTTCGAAAGTTCCAAGATATACTGCATACAGATTGTTTGATGAGCAACATGTGCCATCAAGTCATGTTTCTGAAAACAATAAATAAATAAAAATAAGTATTGCATGACATTTCACACATCGCCATCTTGCCCCAAGCTAAGTGACTAGACTTGTGTTAGACAACGGATATACTACTTATATACTTTTCTTTTGTAAATATAAACATAAAATACACAGAAACCACCAGCCCACAGGCAAATACCTAATAAATACTTGTCAGAGGCGGCAATTGAACCTGCAACCCTGTGTATGGCAGTCCGGCATGTAGACCATTGTGCCAACTGGGTCATCAATAAATTTTGTCTTAAATATATTTGAATAAATTAATTTTGATAATTGTCACCATACCTCTTCCATTTCTAAATTGATACACCATATCACAAGATAGTTGGCGGTTTCTTCACAAACCAGTTGGTTATGTTGTTGCAAGAACTGTTTAGAGTCATCGTACTTTCTCAACATGCCAAACTGTTTCAAAAACTTCTCGTTCTCTTTGATAAACTTCTTCATTTTAACTTCCTTCTCTTCTTCGGTTAAGTTCTCGTCTTTAGCTCTCGCTGGTTTCGTATTGATCACAGTTTTTGTAAAGCCTGGTTCGCTTATTGTGTCAACGTTCCAAGGAGTCTTCTTTTCTTTCTTATTAAGTTCTTCCTCTTTCTTTTGCAACTGTTTCCCCTCTGCTTCGAGTTCTGCTATGGCCTTCTTCAGTGAATCTAGTTCGGAGCTGTCAGGAGTCATTTCGGCTATTTTTCTTCTGGTTTGTGCCAATAGCCTGGTGTTTTCGGTTTTCTTTTGAATATGTTCTTCTTTCTCGCGACGTCTCTCCTCCATTCGCTCGACGCGAGCTTGATGCCGCCATCTGAATAGCGATGGGGTGTCGATGTTGGGATGGGTGTCATCTTCGTCGTCAGATATCTAGAACAAACATTTTTTTCAAACTTTACTCCACCTAAACTCTCCGCCCAGCTTTAGAAAATGTTCGTTCAAAATATATTTACTGACTTCAATATCTTTCCATTTGCTGTAGTCGACCATTGTTGATGTAAACAAGGGTTTCGTGTTGGCAAAACTTGCTTCTTACTTCTTTTTCAGAGCACCAAATAAAACAATTTCCAGAAATTTGCAGAATGGGAGTAAGTTTTTTATGCTCTCTAAAGGGCAGGCAAAAGGTTTTTTAGTCCATACAGCCTCGTCTGAAGATTTTTGTTTTATTTATTTATTCGAAATTAAAGATCTTGTTTTGCTAAAACCCAGTCACACTCTTCAATCACTCTTGGATCCTTTATTTACGTAATAATATGTGATTAATTCAATGATTTAGGTATAGGACTATATCCTTCAAATGTCTTTCAAAGAATGACATCCTTGAGCATTCGAATTTCGCGCCCCACGACTACCACGAATTGTTCGTTGTCGTCTTACTAGATGGCGCTACATGTATTCCCAATTAACCGACACCAGTTTAGAGATATACGAACTGATGTAAGGACTTATTACTACAAATATAGTGTCTGAGTTTTGGCGGGAACGAGTTAACAACATGTCGTGCTGCAGTTTTATTTTCATGAAACTTAGATGTAACCCGAGTTGAATTGTATAATTCTGGTGGAATGTTATTCAATTTAGTTCTGTGAAAGTGCACAAGTGTAGTGAAAGTAAAAATCAGTGTCAAACATGCAGTTTTCACGTTGCCTCCAAATCTCCTATTAAGGTTATGGTAAACTTGCCACCGCTTTACTATAACCCCTGACTTGACGGACTATGACGACTTTGACTGTATTGAAACACTTTAGGCCCGATTTATGAAAAATCGGGTCATAATTTGATGCAAAATATAACTTGACACTGGCTAAATGCACACGTGCGAAGCCATAATAAAAGAAAAAAAAATATAGTGTCTTAATATTTTAAATCCTCTTTGTTAATGACTTATTTTATTACTTAGTTATGTTATAATAAATAAATATCCATGTTAGTTAAAAAATCTTTATTAAATATTATACTTTTTATTTCTCTTAAGGCCCTGATCGACAGCTCGTTTCATTCATACTGATCCACTCACAAAACCCCGATATTGCAATGATACACCAGCGAGCTTTACGGACAAGCCATAAGAACGTCGATTCAGGGCCTTTAGAAAGGTGAATTTTATTTAAGCACTCACTTTTGAGCATGCGGTAGGTATCCATAAACTTAGAAGCGGGATCGAAAAAATCTTGATTTTTTGCAAAAAATACCTCAATGAACATGATGTTCTTTACAAATAGGTACTTATTCCGAGAGGAAATAACACATTTCCACCTGTAATTAGGTCATGTTGCAAAAATCTAGTTCGCTTTGTTCCAAACTGCGTTCGGCGTAACCTTAACCGTTGCTACTAAGCTACTACACTAGATCCAAAGTCTATTCCTATTACTATGGCTAGACCTACTTTTATTTTAGGTAGCTATAGGTACCTACCTAATATTATCATAAGTTTCTATTGAAAATATGACACTCTAATTTTTCTTTTTCTTTTTAGACAGAGTTGTGAGAATAGTGGTCATAACAGTAGTCGGGGTGGGTGTTGTTTCAGTGGTGGTCGTGGTAGCGTTGATGGCATCTTCGACTTCTTGAAACCCACTCGGAGTGTCATCAGGAATGCTAATCTGGAACTGCAGTAGCACCACTAGGTACGTCACCATTGTAGCGAGAAGCTGTAAAGTGAAGAAGAGCGTAACTACCTACTCTTAATTTTTAGGGGAGGTGCCTTAAAACGAACTGCAAAACTTCATTTCATTTATTTGCTTTCATATTGTATAGAGGCATAATAATCCACATAATTATGAGGCCTGCCAGGAATCGCAATTGTGTGGCGTCAGACCGAGGTTGTTCTTACTATAGGTACTCGAACTTAATTGCACAGCACATCAGGGCCAAAGTTCTGCTTTAGATCTGCTCATCACGTAATAGCACTGAACATATAAAAAGTACCGATTTTGCGAACGTGGTTTAATAAGTAGGTATGCTTTATGAACGGACCGTATGCTACCGGACCGTATACGACTGCTAATTGTCTAAATTGTTGAGCAAAATTTACATTAAAGTGTGCCATGATTCGTAAGTCCCATACATACAGATTTGAATAGAGTTCGGTTGACATCAAAGAATCCTCCAAGGCTTATTTGTGAAGGATTCATTTCAGTAGCCCTGAGGAACATGTTAACTTCAGTCTGAGCGTCTGCGTTCATCCATGACAACTCTACCATAAGGAGCTTCTTTTGAAAGTTTGTTCGAACCTAAGAACAAAGGATTCCATTGATATAATTTTATTTTTATGCCTGATGATGACAAAAAGTACATCGTCTACTATTGTATAAAAAAAAAATCTTACATTATGAGAAGCATAGTGAGCTTCATCGCAGATAAAGAACAGCAGAAAAACGCTGCATAAAGCGGTCAATGCCAATCCAATATCTTTTATTCCAAATCCCGCGGATATTTGACTCAGCAGTCCATAAATGGACAGCGTAATTATAAGGAACAAGTATAGATTGACAAACGTAAAAGTATAACAGTTAGCAATGCCGGTATCTCGAGCCAACTTGCTCAGTCGAAGCCAAAGAGCGCGATATTCAGCCACTTTGCCAGCCGGACCCACGTGGCGGAGAGCCTAAAATTATTAAAATCATTCTGTATTTTGTTACGTATAAATTTTAAACAGAGCTCTTGGTTAATGATCAAACCTGCTGAAAGTCATCGGCCAGGACGTTCGCACAATCGCTTAAGATTTCGCAAAGGAGATACCAGTAGCCGCCAAGCATGTACGTCAAAATTTCCAAGAAGACGTAAGGCACCAGCTGCATCGCCTTGAAGTGGACCATCGTCGCATGGGTGATGATTACAGAAGTGGTTGACAGAACCGGTATAACCACAGCTATTATTAAAGCCTTTCTATGAAGTTTTAACGGCATCGGTCGACCGGATAATTGCTTGTAAGCTACCTGTTGTAACCGATATAAAAAGTGATACTTAAATCTCTTCAACATTACATAAAAATAAGACTAAAATATTTTATGCCCTCACCTCGAAATCCACCCATCCGTTGAGGACGCCGGCAATTTTACGAGTTTCGTACCACATAATAGGTATCGCGCACATGGGAAATAAATAAACCGTAAAAAGGTATTCGATGACAGCTTCCTCAAATTTTCCCTCTGATGTTCGAAGGATTTGAACTTTATTGAGAGAGAGGTACATTACGTAGCTGACAAGAGCCAAGAACACTATCAGCGAGTACAACATTGAAGCGGAAGCAAATTTGAACTCGTTTACTCCTGGCGATGGTCGATGCAAAGGAAGAACTCCCATAAGGCGCAAAATTGAAAAAACTGGTTTAATATTTTCGTAGACGACGTCTTTAGAGATGATGGGAAAAATTAAATTATTTGTAAGTGGCGCCACGGCATTTGGAGATCGGCCTTTCATTACAGGTGTTCGAGCGGGCGTGACATCCAGAAAGATGTTTTTATTTTTTGGTTTATCATTCATTTGAAAAGGATATCCATTGGGTATAGGCAACGATGTCGTCGGAAAAAGACTGTTTCTTGTGTAAAAAGCCATTTTGTTCGTTTTTTATTTTCAGATAAGACGTCTAAAAGATTCTGATATCGAACACCGACTGAATCGTTTCATGAGGAAGCATATTATTCAAAAGGGGTGAGAATACTTTAATCATATTTCACGGGGTGACAGGTTGATTGTAGCGACGTTATCGTCCTTGTGTTTAAATTTTCATTGCGCACTTCACCTTGAATAGTCGTTCGTATTACGTTACAGTGAGCTTGAACGGTACTTAAGGTGAAAGGGTACCGGCGCTCTCTCCACACAAACGTAGTCGACTGTTTCCTCCCTGGATAATGACTCTAGCACAAATATTTTTGTTGCATAAAACCTATAACTACCATGACTGCCCCGTCTTGATTTTTTTCATTTTCTAATCATCATAGAAATTAAGTTTTAAAAAACAAAAAAACAAAACATAGGGGCATGGTCATGGAAGTTTTAAGTTTTATGCAACAACAATATTTGCTCTAGTGTCATTATCCAGGGAGGAAACCGTCGACTACGTTTGTATGGAGAGAGCGCCCGGTACCCTTTCCTCTTAATTATTATTTATTTACCTACGCCGAGTCATGTGTTTATTGAAGTGCACCTTTACTTGATGTATTAACTTGACATTGAAACGCCTACTGCTGGTTATTTTGAGTCATACTAGGCCAATTAACATGAACATTATGCTCCTTGTGTAAAAGAAGCCTAACATTCTAACATCTTTCAATAATAACTGATCTATTATTATTAAGGCTGTCTTCTGAAACTTAATAAAACTTTTATGAGCCGTGAGAATATAGGCACGGTTATAAAATATGTCGTTTACAAGCACCTGGCCTACAATACATAAACTATGGTTGGAGATACAAGTACAAATGAATGCCGGGGAATTTCATTTTATGGTTCATAAAGCTTTAGGTGTGCAATAAATAAAACTCAAAAAGTGTTTCTCTGTAGTGGACCAGATGAATGAGCGGTAAACAGTAATAACGACTCAAGGAGCTTACGAATTGACTGTGAAATAGAACTTACAATTTGAGAGCACTTGCAACATTTTATTGATTTTTTCTATTCATACTTTTCTTTACATTGTATAGACAATTCAATAGACATACTATAGATATAATACGAGCTGCTAATCCGCAGTTTCACCTAAGTGCCCAAAGCCCAAGGAGACTGCATAGCATAGGTACGGTCGGCTGCATAATTGCAGACTCACCGTAGAGCTCCAAAAAGGCTGTTATAAGAATGTTATCAACACAAGCAACATTCTAGACACCTGCTTTAGTTGAAGCTTAAAGTCTTCTAACTCATCAATTTATCAAACAAAAATTATTGGAATGAAAATATTCCAATAATATTAATTTTCGAACTCTACCGGGGGCTGCAATTATGCAGCCGACTGTACCTACTTCCATTTTAGTCACAATGATTAAACTCAACAACCACGTAGATCGGAAAATTTAAACAAATTTGTTCAACACCGGAAAATTCTGTAGGTAACGTTTTGAGAACTTGGATTGCTTCGGTTTTTGCAGTGAATGCTTGCGTTTCTGATACATTTTTGGCACAAAAATGTGATGTGTAAATGACATGTTAATGATAATAGACACCGATAAAATTAGAAAACATAATCGCCGGTTTGGTACCTACATCATACTTTGTGATTAAACTTGTTATTGTAAAGAGTCTCTACATGTTGGCTTCGACTTCACGCACGCTTTCCGAAGGTCTAGGGCTTCACAGCCCTGTGATATGGGGTATAATATATTAATAGATCAATCGTTATACTTACCTACCTATGTATTAAGAAAAACCTAATGCGTCATGGTCACACCTCGGCTAATGTTCAAGGCAATGAATTCTATATTACTGTGACGCATTTTTTCATGTGGTTATGAAAGTTTAGTTACGAACATGGAGGGAACCTGTTTACGGAGATACTTAGGTACATATTCAATTATTCCGACTGCGTCGATTCACGATACAACGAATGATAATTACCGCTAATCGATTATTCTTTATTTTTCTTCATATTAATAGTTACAATAAATTAAATTCACAACTTACCATTAAAGCTGAATCAGTTCTTTTCCATCCAAAGGTTGCCTGGAAGAAATCGCTGAATCTTCCAGGCTGCCCATTTGTGCAACTTATACTTTCTACTTACTTACTTTACTTTGTGTATTTAGTGTTCTGTTTCTTCCTGTGTTGTACGAATAAAGTTATCTATCTATCTACAATTTGAAGATTGTATGATAAGTTTAATGCATGCTTTTCCACTAAGACCTTAATTAAGCAGTCTTTTACTTTCGCTTTAAGCAAACGAATTCTTTAAAACTAATATAACCGGTCAAGTACCGAGAATTTCCGGTATTTTTCGGCATTTCCCTGTTCTATATCTTACTGCAGATAGACGGTTAGCAGACAGTTTACACCTGTAAGTTATTTACAAACTCCCCGCTAATGAGTTTGTAAGTGAATCGCGAAGTGGGAAGGTACCCCGTTTTTCCATCAGTGTAACGCGCTAGCCGGCTCAATTTACCTAATTCTCGATTAACCCGCCGCGATGCAGCTAAATTTGATTGTGACCGCCTTAAGAAATCCCTGAGGCTAACCTTTCTTCTTGATTGCTCTCTGAGGGACGGTTTTATTTCTCGCTGTAGATAAGCATATGTAGGTAGGTAATTACGCTGTTATTGTAACTGTCGACCATTGTGATGTGAATCTAAATGGAAATAGAGACAAATAATCTTTACTTGTACAATATGCGTCATAAGTACACTATCAGTTTACTACAATAATACTATCGACAAGTATTGGACTTACAACCTTCTTCTAATAGACGTTACACACAAACATAAATACTTGAATTAAAAGTATTCAGTGTGATTATTATTTTCAACATTTTAGCTATGTCTTTAGTTGATCGAGTGGTATAAGACGCCACACCAACGGACGTGGGTTCGATCTACAGGTTACGTTGTTATAATGTTCAAATAGTGCTGCACAGGATTGTAAACGTTATAGTGGCGGTGTATTTTTAAGCGTCGATTGTACCTAAATTTGATATGTGATGTTGACCTGTGTTACCATTAGGCTTTAGTTTTTAAAATCGCGAGATATTTTACGCATTAACAAAGAAAAGTATCATCATATCCTCTTTGTAAAAGTAATTTTTTCAGGACTTTATTTGCGTCCCGATTATCTTGTTATAAATTGTGTAAAATTTCATTATGTAGATCACGCACGTTGGAAAAATCTGCATGAAATCTGTGGAATAAACTCGGAGATGTGGAAATCCCGTATGATATTATTATGATAAGACGAGGTAGTTATCCGGCAGAATCGGCATATTGAAATGTAAGGCGAGAGCCTTCGAGTGGTCCCGTGTCACTCGCACACACCCTCAATTACGATCATCGATAGCTTTCATAGACATCATTTAATATCTTGATTTATTAACTTAAGTTAGGTAGTAAAAGATCACCCTTATAGATAATATAATTAGAAGACGACTAAGACAGAATAAAGATTTTTTATTGTTTTTATTTATTTAACTAAAACACATTTTTTTAGTAAACTAATTTCCCGCCAAACTGCAATGCGCAGTTTAGCGAGTAACATACATGTGCACTAACTTATGTGCCTATTAATTTGTCAATGTTCATGCTGTTAATTTTCAAAAAGAAAAAATTAAATTATACCTACCTACTTAACTGTTTTTAACCCCCGACGCAAAAACGACGGGGTGTTATAAGTTTGACGTGTCTGTTTGGGTATCGTAGCTCCCGAACGGATGAACCGATTTTGATTTAGTTTTTTTTTAATAAAGTATCCTTAAGCTTACACTTCAACACAATTTTTGTCATCCCCGGTTCACTTCTTAGCAATGACAAGTCATTGTACACCTTAGGCACCCTGTACTCATTCGTTCTTTTACCATAACATTTAGCTTAATTTTTTAAGTTTAATTTTTAAATTAACATCATATTGTATACAAGATCCACTTACGCTAATTAACAAACCATGATATTTGGTGAATAAGTGAGAGTGTGTCGATTCCTCAACAATATTTGTGCGCCCCCAAGTTGTTGACTCGTAAGACAAGTTTAGTACTTAATTGAGTAATACCTACCTACTGTACAGGATGATTTTTTATGTGGGTCTTCAGGGCTATATCTTAAACTATAAAAGATAGTAAAAAATCCTGAAAGAAGTGCACGATTTTGACAAAAACTAAAACTGTACCGTTACATTTTTGAAAAAGTCATTACTCTAGCCAGAAATCGATCCTGTTGATTTTGAAAAAAAAAAAAACATGCAATCCTACTAATATTATAAATGTGAAAGTTTGTGTGTGTGTATGTATGTTTGTTACTCCTTCACACAAATACTACTAGACCGACATCTAGATAACTGGCCACCTGGATTAACACATAGGCTACTTTTAATCCCGATACTCTTACTGGATCGGGATATACGCGGGTGAAACCGCGGGGTGCATCTAGTATTTTATATTTGCCGATAGTAATAATTCCTGGAAACAAACATAGTATGGACGACCCAGTTGGCACAATGGTCACCTTGCCGGACTGCCAAATACAGGGTTGCGGGTTCGATTCCCGCCTCAGACAAGTATTTATGCTTAGATATTTGTCTGTGGTCTGGTTGTTTCTATGTATTATAAGTATTTATTTACAAAAGAAAAGTATATAAGTAGTATATCCGTTGTCTAGCACCCATAACACAAGTTTAGTTACTTAACTTGGGGCTAGATGGCGCTGTATGGATTGTCTTGCAATATTTATTTATTATTATTATTTATATAGCCCTGAAGGCTCATATAAAAAAATCACCCTGTATATGATGACAGAAGTAAGTAAGTAAGGATGTTGTATAAGGGGGAAAAATAGGTGTCGAAGAATCCAGCAAGTTATTTTCCTGATGTCAAAATCTTTGTTAGAGTTCATTCATAAATTGGGAAGTCCACCCACCGAATATGAAAAGGTTTTTGTGAAGCAATACCGTGAAATAGACACGCCAAAGTATTTTACTCACGTGTATATCACCAACTAGCTACATCCCGCTCTTTCACTCGCGTAAGTCCCGTTCAAAAGTATGTCTTTCTCCATCCCCTAAACTTTTAGATTTTCATCCTCTGGTTGATATATCACTGATTTTCATCTAAATCGGTCCAGTCGTTTAACTCTAAAGTGGAAACAAACAAACAAACAAATAAGTAAATAAACAAACTTTTGGATTTTTATCATCCCAGTAGCACTGTACACACAAAGTATCATAAACTTTCACAAAAAATCTGAATTGATATTAAATTTTGAACGTTTTGGATTATTATTTATTTATTTTTATTTTTTTGTTTGTGCCTTTGGTGTTTATTGTTTAAAATATGACATTTGTACAGATTTTTTAATTTTAATGTTTGTTTTGTAATTAGATATATATTTCCTTGTAATTTGTAATATAGACATTTAATGTTGCGTTTTAAATTGTAAAAAATATACGTTACTTATTATTCATAGATACATCTAGGTATCTCTACGTCTTTCATGGATTATGTTAATAAAATCCGTTCGAACTGACTTTCAGATCACAAAGTGTCATTAAACTGAAAAATATGCAAATTAGAGAAGTTTGTAACCTTCTAAAACACCTATCTACCGACATACCTAAACCTATCTATCTACACATGGCCTATGTTTTAAAGGAGAATATTTGTATTTTTAGCAAGAATGAGGGATAGGAAAGGGTCGAGATCTCGAGCCAGTTATCAACGGTAAACGATAACGTCCTGCCTTCCTGAGATTTGTAGATGAGACACGAGTAGGGTTGCCACTTGCCATACGTCCGGAATTTTCCCGACATGGCCATAAAACCTAAAACTGCCATGAGTAGGTATGCCCCTTTGTTTTGGTTCTTTCATTTTCTAATTATCATAGAATAAAGATAAAAAAAACATGGGGGCAATTTCATGGCAGTTATAAATTTTATGTAACAAAAATATTTGCTCTAGTGTCATTATCCAGGGAGAAAACAGTAAACAAACGTTTGTATGGAGAGAGCACCCGGTACCCTTTCCTCTTAAACTAGCGGCGCTCCACGGTTTCACCCGCGTAACTCCAGATCCCGTGGGAATATCGAAATATAAAATAGCATTTCTCGACCAATACAAAAATATTTTTTCAATTCAAACCAGTAACTCCTGAGATAAGCGCGTTCAAACAAACAAACAGACTTTTAGCATAGATTAATTGAACCTATTTCTACCAAATCTGGTTACGAATTTAATTATTATGCTTAATTAGCCCAGAACAAAAGGTACATCAGCATCGACCTTCTACCCTGCATAAAATTTAACGAGCACTGAGCTTTAAATAACACGACATCAAGTTAACAATATTACGAGTAAGCTATCGAAGTTTAATTAACCCCATAATAATAGCTAAGATATTAGTACTATTATTAGGAGCGGAGTTACCCATAAGGGTAGATGGATCTGCGGGCACGAGGATGGTTTAGGGTGATTCTCATTAGACCGGACCGTCTGCGGGTTGAGCCGAATACATTTCAATAATATTTCGATAAAAACAAACAAAAAAACTAAATCAAAATCGGTTCATCCATTCGGGAGCTACGATGCCACAGACAGACAGACACATACACAGACTTATAGCTTATAACAACCCCGTCATTTTTGCATCGGGGGTTAAAAATACCCTAAAAGTAGCTCATTTTTATTTCCTTACACTAGCAGTGTCAGCACGAGTCTTATGTTTTAATATTTACCTGTTAATCACACATAGGCCAACTCGAGTAACAAAAATTACTCGTAGTTACACTGGTGTAGCAAAAGGTGTGACCACAAGTCAAAATACCGTCGCTAATTGACATTGCTCTGACGGTAAAGGAAAAATTCGTGATGAAACCCGCGGCTTAGTTGGCTCCAGAAGTATTGACAAGTTCTCTCCTCTGGAAATGGTCGACTAAGCTGAGAGGGTAGTAGGTGCTTGGCAAGCCTACTCCATCCTCATGCAAAAAAGGACCCAATTAAAAAGGGTCTAATTGCGGAAAACAGTCTGATCAAGTACAAGTACAAGTAGAGGTATCTTTTACTTATAAAATGCAATCGTATTGATATTGCAATGTAATTATTACGAGAATTAGCCTTGGTCTTATGAGAATCATCCCTTAACAGCGTCATCGGTACGTCGTAACAGAGAATTAGCGATCGGTTCGTTATACTCACCAGTGCTCGGCGTGCTCACGGTTGGAACTCGGTAATTGCTTCTAAGGCTCTGTGCTAACATTACTTGCATAGATTCATATAATATGGGTTCTAATGGCAAACACAGTATATTGAGGTTGTAATATAGGTACCTATTCATATTTTGATTGAAATTGAGGGTCAGATAATCAGTAGTAGGTACTGCCTCAGCTCTAGCGGGTAGGTTTTGTGATTTCTAATTATTAAATCTTATAAATATTTTAATATTATAAAGATGAAGAGTTTTTTTGTTTGAACGAGCTAATCTCAGAAACTAATGGTTCGAATTGAAAAAATATTTTTGTCTTGGATAGTCCATTTATCGAGGAAGGCTACTTTTTATCCCGATATTCCCCAGGGATCGGGAGTTACGCGAATGAAACCGCGGAGCGCTGCTACTCGTAGTAAATAAATATTGCAGGACATTCCACACATCGCCATCTAGCCCCAAGCTAAGTAACTAGACTTGTGTTATGGGTGCTAGACAACATATATACTAATAATATACTTTTCTTTTGTAAATATATACTTATAATACATAGAAACAACCAGACCACAGATAAATATCTAAGCATAAATACTTGTCTGACGTGGTAATCGAACCCGTAACCCTATGTTCGGCAGTTCGGCATTGTGACCATTGTGCCAAATGAGTCGTCAATTTATCTATCTGCTTACATATATCGAAGAATAATCCGTGGTAGTAAAACTGTAACAGATAATAGGCGTGTAGGATACGGTTGTTTCGTATCTTGGGCTAAGGTTCAATTTTCCAAATGAATAAACTTTATCAGCGGAGTCTTGAGACAATTAAGTTGATACCTAAGTAAGTAGGACTATCTACTTACGTCATCACGAAGGTAGCAATATGTAGATATAGGATAAGGTTTGTTACAAGTGAGATACAAAAGGATTGGGAGTTACATACTAGTATGTAATATGTAGCCTTGGGTTAAAGTTAAATAAACAGTCATAATAGTACATTGCTATACAAGTGTGGTAAATTGATCATTTCATCGAGGCAGTTTAAGACGCGATCATTTTTTAAGACGTTATCACGTAAAATTATCGTTCGTAAACCGACTTTGTAGACAACCTTTTGCTGGAGTAAAACCTCTTTTTTGGTACCTACATTTTTTTATCCATCAAAACAGTAAAACCCAGATAAATTAAGAATGTTTCATCATTTAATAAGCAGTAAGATACCAGTTTAACTTATCCGGATAACTTTTTACAGACTAGTGGCGTCGAGGTAATGCATAACGCACGCGTGCGTAATACGTTGGATTATGAGCCTAAAAGCGGTTGAATAAGATCCACTTTATGAGCAACTGTGATAAAAATATCATATTCAAGTAAAAAACAATAGCACAAATGTTTGGTTGATGTAAATACATAATATCTCTGTGACCACCTACAGTTCCCGTCTGTTGTTAACGAGGGAAATAATGCGTTGGCTATAGAATAAACCATGTCGTGTGTTTTTAATAAAACAGATAGGCGGCTAGAACGATAGTGTTGGCACAGTATAGGTAACAGTTACTATTGAAGTATTGGCAAATAAAAGGGACAAACGTGAGGGGAATCAGTTTACTTTTCAATCTCGTGTGGGATGCGAAGAGCCAATCTTTCACTACGAAAAATGTAACCTTGTTTTGAAACAAGTTGCGTTGTTTGTTCGGTTTTTATTATTTGCGAGAATTAGAAACAACTCAGGTACTAATTATAACCATAACTAGCTTTTTCCCGCGACTTCGTCCGCGTAGGAGTTGAATTTTTCAAAATCCTTTTTTATCGGATACCTACGTCATACAAAGAACACACCCTCCAAGTTTCAGGTCTTTACTATCACTGGTTTAGGTTGTGCATTGATCCGTCAGTCATTCAGGATAAAGCATTTTATATGTATAGATAGATATAAGATGTATACCCCTGATAATCCTGGTACCTACATAAAATGTTAAGTGTGCTTTATTTAAATAATATTATTTTTCATGTGTACAAAGAAGGTCATAAGGATTATAATACTACTAGCTGCGCTCCGCGGTTTCACCCGCGTTAGTTCCGATCCCGTGGGAATATCGGGATAAAAAGTAGCCTATGTGTTAATCCAGGGCTCCAGCTATCTACATACCGAATTTCATTGCAATCGGTTTAGTAGTTTTAGCGTGAAGGAGTAACAAACACACACACACAAACTTTCACATTTATAATATTAGTAGGAAGGAAGTAGGAAGTAGGATCATCAGTTACTTAACTCATTTTGAGCATACAATAATGTTAGGAATATAAAGGATATACCTAATAATATGAATTTTATTAGGTATGCACCTCTATAGCTAGGTGATAATTATTTATGTATCGTTATTTTGAAAATGTTTATTTTCAAGAAAGCAGTGCGTGCATAGATCTATTCTAGTTAGGTAAGTACCTTGGCACAGAAAAAGGGTTACGTAGATAAAGCCATTTTATCACAAACCTTTTAATTTTTTGTCACGAATTTTCCGTCGTAAAATTATTTCACAATCATTTTAAAAGTTGTCGTTCTCAGAGGAAGCGATGTTATCATTTGACAGGAAGACAAAACGTTCTCATTTCTGAAAAGGTCTCGTGCTGTACTTTTTTAAATGTTAAATTAACTTGCATTTGAGCTCGTTTCACCTGATGGGACGTGTCGACAATGAGGTTGAGAATGGAACAAACTCACCTAGAAAATAACTATTTGCTCTTGTATGGAAGTTATAGTTTTGAGGGAACAGCGACGGGGGCAGAGAGTTCCACTCTTGTGGATGGAAAATTTCGCTTTATATGTACAGTCGGCTGCATAATTGTAGCCCCCGGTAGAGTTCAAAAATTATTGGCATGTTTTCATTCTAATAATTTTCGTTTGATAAATCGATGAGTTAGAAGACTTCAACTAAAGCAGGTGTCTAGAATCTTGCTTGTGTTGAAAGCATTCTTATAACAGCCGTTCTGGAGCACTACGGTGGGTCTGCAATTACGAGTATGCAGCCGACCGTACAGTCAGCAAAGGACTGAGGGTAGCAGGTGCATATTTTAAAGTTTTTATTTATTAAATAACTGTTCAGTGATTTTTGACATGTGAAATGACCTTTCTTTCATACTCCCCGATGTTTTGTGCAAAAAAGGTAGGTGAGAACGACTTCGTAGACACCTTCCATTGCCGGAGAAAAATACACCAGGTACTTGCGGAAATTTGATAAGTACGTAAATCATAATGATTCTCGTACATACCTATTTTCCGAGTGTGTACTCATAGCCTTATTCCAAATATCTGTCTAGTAGGTATTTTAGAAAGTAGAAAGGTACTAAGCTATATTATAAATCCTAAGGAAGGCAAATAGGCCATTCTTAAATCTCAGATATATCGATGCAGCAATATTGGGTTCAGTGTTTCCGAAAATGCCTATTTATTTATGGAGGTAAAATAAAGTAAGTACCCATCTTAGATTCTTATCGGTGATAGAAACAATATTTATTTTAAAGTATCCTTGGGTTGGTAAATCTCAAATAAACACAGAAACCAGTGGTATGTAGGTCAAAAAATAGTTGTACTTGAATGCGGGCTGTTTTCCGCAATTAGACTCTGTTTAATTGGGTCCATTTTGCGTGCGGATAGAGTAAGCTTGCCCAGCACTTACTATCCTCTCAGCTCTGTCGACAATATCCAGAGTCTTGTCCAACTTGTCCATACTTTTGGAGCCAACTAAGCCGCTGGTTTCGGTGAAGGAAAACATCATCACCCGATGTTTTCCTTCACCGAAAGAGCAATGTCAATTAGCGCACATAAATTTTCTTAAGAAAAAATAATTTTGAATGTATTCTACCCACGACCTTCAGAATGAAAGTCGAGGTATTTACCACTAAGCCAACACGGTTTTTATATAGGGGTTCATTGAATTCATAATTTCCTTTTTTGAAGTTGTTGAATGCCATACAATTCTGCCTAAGTAGGTAATTTCTGCTGGTTTTCATTTAAGTTTTTTCTAAAGATCCATTATTATGAAATTTATAAATAAGTTCTAATTCCAGATGCAAGAAAACTGCCATAAAAGTTCCATTCAATACTGAGTCCAATAAAAAGTTCCTGAAAGAAGTAATTTGGAGTTTTCTTACTTTAAGTTTGAACGGGGTGAGTTACAGTAACTTTTAATTTAGGTGCTATTGTTATACCCCGTGGACAAACCGTGTAGATACTAGTTAGAAGCTTTATATGACGAGCCAGTTGGCACAATGGTCACTATGCCGGACTGCTAAACACAGGGTTGCGGGGTCGATTCACTCCTCAGACAAGTATTTATGCTTAGATAGTTGTCTATGGTCTGGTTGTTTCTATCTATTATAAGTATATACAAAAGGAAAGCATATAAGTAGTATATCCGTTGTCTAGCATCCATATCACAAGTCTATTTACTTAGCTTGGGACTACATAGCGTTGTGTGGTATGTATTTATTTTTTATTTATATGATTGAACCGCTGTATAAAAATTTCTTATTCCTTATAAAAAATCCTAAGTCTTAGGGTAATAAAACACCAATGGAACTCTTGTTTCTAGACTCAGCAGTTTATATGTGCGCTGTCTAGTCAAACAGTCTGTGAATACGAAGTGTTGTATATATGAAAAGATATGAAAACAAATAGTTGTTGAAAAAATAAGTTTAAGAAGAATATGACAAGACCATTTCTAGCTAGCTGAAAGTAGCTAACAATCAAGAACAGTAGAAAATAATGATCTTTACCCAGTTAATGAGACAAAAGATCAATTAAATTTAAAAAGTAAATCCTCTATTACTCACAGAAAGTGTAAAACCAACCTAAGGTTAGTTGAAATTCACTTCGCGATCTATATGCGACCCTCGTCACGACGGGAGACTATTTCCGTTTAGTCACCATTTCTCTACTAGGAAATAGAACTCTATTCGAAATTTGAAGCAATAAGCTTAGTTAGGAAGGTGTTCACTATATATACTACTAGCTGTTGCCTGCGACTGTATACGATGTGTTTCAGCGAAGGGGTATTAATACGAAAGGGGGTTGTTCTAGACGTCTAGGCGAACAACTTTTGTTCTACGACTTTTGGAAATACGAACATTTCGTTCGAAATATTTATATGAAACAGCTGATTTTCAAGTAAAAAATCCCTCCGAATTATCGAAGTTCGAAATTCCAAAAGTCGTGGAACAAAAGTTGTTCGCCTAGACGTCTAGAACAATCCCCTTTTGTATAAAACCTTCCACATGAATCACTCTATTTATTAAAATAAAAACACATCAAAATACATTGCAAAGTTTTAAAGATCTAAGCATACCTATCTATGGACAGAAAGACAGCGGGAAGCGACTTTGCTTTATACTATGCAGTGATGATCTTGGTATTTATAAATTGGAAACACGTTTTAGACTATAGGGCGTAAAAAATATCGAAGAGTTCTAAACTAAAGCGTTTAGTAACAGAACTGATAATCTATACTAATAATATAAAGCTGAAGAGTTTGTTTCTTTGAACGCGATAATCTCAGGAACTACTGGTTCGAATTAAAAAAATATTTTTGTGTTTGATAGTCCATTTATCGAGGAAGGTTTTAGGCTATATAACATTACGCTGTGACCAATAGGAGCGAATAATCAGTGGGAAATGTGGAAAAATGGGGAAAATTGTTCATCTTTGAGGACTTCCGTTGTTTGTTTGAACGCGCTGATCTCAGGACCTACTGGTTCGAATAGAAAAATATAGGCTACTTTTTATCCAGATATTCCCACGGGATCGGGACTTACGCGGGTGAAACCGCGGGACGCAGCTGGTATTTACTAAAGTGATAAGTAATACAAGAAAATTTGCAATAAGAGCACGTTAAGAAGCTCTATTAAAACAAATCGTGGTTTTATTATAAAAAAGGTGTAAGTAGGTACAAAATGCGTACTTAAACCCTTAAATCCTTCGACTTCAGTTTCGTTCAGAACGGAAATCCGTTAAGCCATAAGCTGAAAACGCCTTGTGAAATATTGATAGAATTTTCAAGTGATAAAATCGTTATGAAAAATGTAAACGAGATTACGATAAAAATAGGTAGTAATCTACATATTATAGTTAATGTTTTTTTTAAAACCACCGCGCTAAAAACGCTGCCTATTGTCAATCGAAACACAAAGTAAACTCCAATAAAACAGCTCGAAACAATAATTAACAACTTATTACGATAACAAAAACAAGAAGTGGAATCCGAGAAGAATTAGTTTTAAGGAATTCTAAATCCCTCATAAATTTTCAATTCGGATCGTGGTGGAATTCTGCATTATGTAGGGGATTTAAGTGCGCTACATCGGACTACCTCCCGTTTAAGTAGCTCTAGGAAAATTCTGACGATTGATAAGTCTAGCTAGTGGAAAGTTGAAATAAACAAGGCTTTTTACACAAATAAAATTCCATTACTAACGTTTATTTTAGAAACGACGAATTCATCAATATCAAAGTGTTTATTTAATTTTCAAACAAAACAAAAACAATTAGGTATTTACAGATTATTATAAAACTAAATAAACATTTAAATTAAACATATTACACTTCTACATTTTTGCCTTGAGATTGCGATATGAGATGTAATTAAATACGAGTCTATTAATAGTTTTTATCAGTGAAGTTTAAACGGTAAATAGCTATATTCGTAAAAGTCATCAATAATAGCCTGTACTATGCTTTTGTATTTCTTTGCTGCTTTATTTCTATCATCTTCTGTAGTCAATTGTTTTTTACTCCTCACATGACCTTCCTGTTGCAGTCCGCTTGAGAGCCACAGTGCTGTATTAGCAACAATTAGACATGTTGGAGCGACAGCCTTAAGATCAAATTTAAAATCATCAAAAGAATAAACTGTAGTACTCAAGCCTCCAAGTTTTAATGTTTCATCAAGTGTATTGTAGTAAGTGTTAATTAATTTGTTGTAATTGTCTTTCCTTATTAGAGTGTCAGTGCTTGTGATGACTAAGTATAAGACATCAAAAGCAGGACTTGTTATTCTTGTTGTTTGATAGTCGATCACGCAAGCTGATATTGGTTTATTTTCCTGAAATAAAAACAAAGTAAGTACGTTTTAGTAAAAAAATATATTTTGAAAACTCATTGAAATCAAGAGATTTTATTTATATTTTCACATGAAGGTATTATTTTATTTGTATAGGAATGTTAAAAGTAATTATAAGATAAAAATCTCACCTCATATTTAAACAATATGTTTTCTTTCCATATATCCCCGTGTCCTATACATTTCCTTTTAGTCAATTCAATTGCTTTAGTAAAAAACATCCCACAATTTTGCTTAAGTTGCTCAAATAATTTCACATAATTTGTACCTTCAAATTTCACCAAAGCTTTACCTAATCTGTCTATCATTATCTCCATGAATCTTTTATTATTAGCCTCAGTAAGAGGTATACATACTTTCTCAACTTCATCATATAATTGAGGATCCTTTGTTTGTAAAATGAAAGACAGCCCATGGAGTCTTGCTATGGCTTTTAGGGCAAGAACAATATGGTCTAAATCTAAGAACGTTTCATCGACGTAAGGTTTAAAACCTTTGTGTGTCATATCTTCTAATGCTATAGCTTCTTTACAATACTCTTCACAAGTGTGGTATAATTTAGGGATAATAAATTGTGATATCAGTGGAAAAGTTCTTTGTATCGAACAGTAATTATGCAGTAGTTTCGAGTAAACGAATATTTCTCTCCGAAAAAAGAGTGTTACAGCTCCGCTAACTCTGTATCTTTCATCTGTAGGAGCCAATTTTAAAACGATAGGAATAACCTTATCTGTATCAATTAAAGACACTGGTATAACTATTCCGAAGTAATTTTGTCCAATATGTTCGAAGTTTTTAACTGAATGCCGCCAGTTTTTGAGGTTACATTTAGCAGCCACTTTTGAAACAATATCATATAGATATTCATCAGATATAGACATTTTAACAAATCTATTAAGTTATAGGTTCCGTTTTACTTTCACTAAACACCCATTTACATTAAAAATCAAAGATAAAGCGTAATAGCAAACATAGAACTTCCATCGTAAGCGAAACCACGAAACACTAACAATAATAAGCGAGACATAGGTGACTTTGATGTGAAATCATGCGTCGCATTAAAGTCAACGTCATGTCAACAATCTGCTATTCTGACAGTGACAGTGACGAATACAAAAAGATTTTATAACATTATAATGGCATCGTACGACCTGATAATATTTGACTTTATTACAGAAGATTATAAAAATAAGCTTTTCCTCTATCAGCAACACTATCGATTCATATAGAATTATAGGGTGTTTATTTATATCGAAAATTAACAAGTTTAATTTCGGGCTCAAAAATCTAATGATACACTTTTAGTTTTTGTGAAGGCTTTTTATCGAAATCGGGCACGCTATCTTTTATAGTTTAGGATATATCCCTGAAAGCCCATGTAAAAAATTCACCCTGAATAGAATATTATAAAGTATATATCTATGTGTATAAAAAATCCGCAAAGAAAAAAAAACCCAAATATCTACCAAAGCTGGTTTATCGTGGTTTTTGCAAAGCTAGACTGAATTTTCTTGCTCACTATTAGCAGTGTCAAACGTCCTAAATTTGCATCAGTCCATGAGCTAAAGGTTAAATTGTTCGGTCTAAGTGCAGCACCATGTTCTACTTAAATACTGCATATTTAGTCAAGAGGGCACCGAGATTGAAATGAATAGCTCGCTCAGTTTTCTCTGAGAACTCTATTTAGACCTAAACACTTTTTACTCTACAGCTAAAGTAAAGGAACCTTGTTTAAATGGAAATCTAGATAGCCCAGCAATAACCATATAGATGAAAAACCCGCCCAAGTGCGAGTCGAACTCGCGGACGAAGGGTTCCGTATCATTATATACTGTTTTTAACACCCGACGCAAAAACAAATGCAAAACACCCTTAAAAATATTGTATGTTAGACGAGGTTGTGTAAGCTAAAAGTCTATTGCCTATCCTTTTGGGAGTATACATTGCCTAAAATAATAGTGAAACTGAAAAAACCCTAAACTTCTTAAAAACACACTTAAAAAAGATTTACTTTTTTCTGGTTTTAGTTTTTGTTGTTATAGCGACAACAGAAATACATCATCTGTGAAAATTTCAACTCTCTAGCTATCATGGTTCATAAGATACAGCCTGGTGACAGACAGACATACGGACGGACAGCGAAGTTTTAGTAATAAGGTCCCGTTTTTACCCTTTGGGTACGAAACCCTAAAAATGAAGATAGGTACTAAAAATATAGTGCATTTTATTAATCGTCTTACATGAGATGATCAATTGATCATGTTCGTAATAATTTTTTTCCAAGTACCTATTACTGAAATCGGCCATAGAGATACGTGGCCAGGTAGGCGTCATTTATAATAAGTTCTAGGTATGTAGTAGCCCAGCCTATTTTCGGAAGTGAAACACGCTTGTAACTTTGTTTCCGTCCATTCCCTTCCAAAACATAAGTCCCCGTCATTGTTTGCTGTACACACCTTTCACTGGCGTGCATCGTTGCCGCTATCCGCTGAAAATTATGTTCTCATAATAAATTAAAATGTCTAATGAATAAGGTAAACTTGCCGCCTTTTGTTATCGCATAACTCCATAACTAAATCCATAAATTCAAAGATCCGTATCATTAATTTAAAGTTTGCTCGTTTGCACCAAATCTACAACAGGTATATCAACTATTAAACCAGATATATAATTATTTTAAATTAGTTCTTTAAGGTGAAGTTAGACCTAAAAACACCTATCCCTTTCACACGCGCGCGCTGCGCAATGACTCTATATCTTTTCCCCGCGTTTTATGTAATTAAAAAACTAACATTTATTTTAGTGAAAAACCATCTGTACTACCTTATGGGATTTGATGTAAAGTTTAGGAAAAAAAAATTGTACCTGTTTTTTTCTTTACAACCGCTGTAAAATTAAAAAAATTAAAAACAAATTAGGATTTTTTACGATTTTTTCTATCGAGGCAAATCACTCTTATCGTGTTTCGAAGTGTATGACAATACAAATCACATCTTCACCTTTCCGACAGTAGGAATATCATTCTATGAATTTTAGCGGTTGATACCCAAAAATTGATTCAAAGACACCTCTATCGCGCTTCTCTTCTTACCATTTCGCATTAAAACTGAAATAAGTAAGTACCAACATAAAGGGTGATCCAATATTTTCATTGATCTTTGATAATAATACCTATACTTTCCGTAGAAACTGAATAACATTGTCTGTTCTGTCAACTTTCAAGATTAAAAAACTTTCTTCGGATTAGTTTTCTTTCTGTACCTTATCTTTCTATCTCTCATTTACCATAATTTCTAGAGTTAAATCAGCTAGCATTACTTTCTTTATTCTTTTTGGTAATTCATATTAATAAGACACAGTTAGCTACATGTCTGAAAACAATAGATTAGGTAAGGTAACCCTTGACAGAAAGTAATATGCCAATTTGTAAAACCAAGACCTATTAGGTCTTAGGTTTACAAATTATGCATAGTCATGGCAGTTATAGGTTAATTGCAACAAAAATATTTGCTCTAGTGTCATTATTCAGGGAGGAAACAGTCGATTACGTTTGTATGGAGGGAGAGCCGGTACCCTTTCACCTTAACCTCTATGTATAACTTTGAGATCTGTAACTTTAGGAGCGCTGCTAGTTTATAATATTCGACGACCCAGTTGGCACAATGGTCACCATGCTGGACTGTCAAACACAGGGTAGCGGGTTCGATTCCCGCCTCAGGCAAGTATTTATGCTTAGATATCTGTCTGCGGTGTGGTTGTGTCTTTGTATTATAAGTATATATTTACAAAAGAAAAGTATTAAAGTAGTATATCCGTTGTCTAGCATCGATAACACAAGTCTAGTTACTTAGCTTCGGACTAGATGGCGATGTGTGGAATGTCCTGCAATATTTATTTATTTCATATTATAGGATATAAGTAAGAAATACGGTGTTTCTAAATGTAGGTATGTAACACTAGTTTGGTATGCAGAAGGGTATGTGTTTAAGTGGATTAGTTGGGAAGCTATTGGGAGTTATTTCAATATCAGTTTTCAAACAACAATGGGTTGAGGAATCTTGGGTAGTTTCATAGGTAAGCTGCTTATTATACATTCCGCGTTATACATTTTTTATACAATGTTTTATGTGTTAACTATGAACAATGAAAATACCAAATATAACCATATATTTGAGTATACTTAGTAATTATAGGTATAGATAAATAATACATTTACACAGCGTCATCTAACCCTAAAGTACACATCCTAACTAAATGTTTAAGACGTTTCAATGTGATGATTGCAAATCCATAAATATGTTTGATTTTGATTTCTACATATGTTTAACATAGTACCTAAAGTTTGCCGAGAAAAGTGTAATTTCTCGAAAAATATTTTACTTAGACAAACTATTCAATTTCTAATAAGGTATAGTATGCGCCATAAATACACTATCAGTTTGCTACAATAATACTATAAACAAGTATTTGACTTACGACCTTCTTCTAATAGACGTTACACACAAACATAAATACTTGAATTAATAATAATAATAAAATAAATATTGCAGGACATTCCACACATCGCCATCTAGCCCCAAGGTAACTAGACTTGTGTTATGGGTGCTAGACAACGGATATACTACTTATATACTTTTCTTTTGTAAATATATAATTATAATACATAGAAACAACCAGACCCCAGACAAATATCTAAGCATAAATACTTGTCGGAGGCGGGAATCGAATCCGCAACCCTGTGTTTGGCAGTCCGGCATTGTGACCATTGTGCCAACTAGGTCGTCAATTGAAAGTGCTCAGTGTGATTATTATTTTCAACATGTTAGCTATGTCTTTAGTTGGCCGAGTGGTATAAGCCGCCACCTGCTACACCAACCGACGTGGGTTCGATTCACAGGTTACGTTGTTATAATGTTCAAATAGTGCTGCACAGGATTGTAAACGTTAAGGTGGACAGAGACTTTTGAACGTTGATTGTACAAAACTCAGATACCAATATAGGTTAGAGTACTAGAAACGATTTGTAGAAATCGCCAAACATCTTTCTCATCAGAAATCTTATTAGAAGCAATAGTCGTACTATGTCAAGATTTGAAATCTGTATTGTGTGTGTTGACCTAGATTGAGGTTAAGTTATTACGCCTTTAGTATTTACTACCTTCTGAAAAGTATAGGTGAATCATATCCTATCCTACTAATATTATAAATATGAAAGTTTGTGTGTGTGTGTGTATGTTTGTTACTCCTTCACGCCAAAACTACTGGACCGATTGCGATGAAACTCGGCATGTAGATAGCTGGAGACCTGACCGGGACTTACGCGGGTGAAACCGCGGGGCGTAGCTAGTCCTACTAATATTATACATGTGAAAGTTTGTGTGTGTGTGTGTGTGTGTATGTTTGTTATTCCTTCACGCCAAAATTACTGGACCGATTGAGATGAAACTCGGCATGTAGATAGCTGGAGACCTGAATTAACACATACTTTTTATGCCGATACTCCCACAGGACCGGGACTTACGCGGTTGAAGCCGCGGGGCGCAGTTAGTAATAAATAAATTAATTAATAAGTATGGGCGAACAGTCGCATGCGACGAAGATGGTTGCGTTTTCGATTCCCGCCTCAAACAAATATTTATGTACAGTATTTGTTTCCAGTCTAGGTATTTCTATTGCTACTTACTCTAATAAATATATAATTAACAAAAGAAAAGTGTCTTAATCGCGTATTTTTATTTCTCGTACCTTGATGTTTCGACTATCTATACTAATTTTAAAGCTGAAGAGTTTGTTTGTTTGAACGCGCTTATCTCAGGAACTACTGGTTTTTTTTTGTTTTTTTTTTATTCCATTACATAAAACTTAATCTAGTACAAAATTAAGGTGCAACAAAAACTCTTCCGAATTTATCCGTGCACCAAAATGAAAAATTCTTTTTGTGTTGGATAGTCCATTTATCGAGGAAGGCTATAGGCTACTTTTTATCCTGATATTCCCACGGGATCGGGAGTTACGCGGGTGAAACTGCGGAGCGCTGCTAGTGTTACAATAGTCATGGTCGGGAGGAGACTGGAGCAGCGGCGAGCGTTGTCCTCTCATGCTGATAGTTGAGGGTAGTAACCGAGGGTAGGTCGAGTACCGACACTTGATTTTATAAACAGTTTTTGTCAACAGTCATAAGGGCCGACAAATCAAATCGTGTGAGTTTAAAAGTTTATTGAAAAGTGTTTAAGTTAGTTGCTGAGCTTGGGGCTAGATGGCACTGTGTGGATTGTCCTAGAGTTTTTAAAACAATGAGTACTGCAAAGGTTAAAGCAGAATCTTCATTTGTTTCTCAACAGGTTCCTACATAGTTCGAAGGTCTGCAGGTTAGACTAGTTTCTATTTCTGAATAATAAGTTGAACATTGTTTACATATAAAATAAATAAAGTACCTGGATTTGCTCGGTATTTTTTATTTTATTTACTTAGTCTAACCCCAAAGCAAACACTCATTGACTTAGTGTTACTTAACAACGCCATCTGCTGGAATAACTTTATTGCTCACAAAAAATAGTATTAGTAGTTCGCCAATAGATGTCAGGAAGAGTCATATTTTTCAGATAAAAAAAGTAAGTTTCGATAAAACACGAATAAAATGACATTTTCTAAAAATGATTCGTAGTTAGATCGATTTATCGCCCCCGAAACCCCCTATATACCAAATTTCATGAAAATCGTTGGAGCCAATTCCGAGATTCCAATTTTATATATACAAGATTATCTTAGTAATTTTATAGATCCTATCCTACTAATATTATATAATTTATCTAATTTTATTTAATTTAAGATTATCTTATATCTTATATCTTTAAATGAGCAATTCATTTAAATATATAAGATAAATATTGCAGGACATTCCACACATCGCCATTCTGCCCCAAGCTAAGTGACTGGACTTGTGTTATGGGTGCTAGATAACGGATATATTACTTATATAAAGTATATAAGTAGTATATCCGTTATCTAGCACCTTTTGTGAATATATACTTATGTATAATACATAGAAACAACCAGACCACAGACAAACATCTGAGCATAAATACTTGTCGGGATCAGTATCAGTATAAATACTGAGGCGGGAATGGAACCCGCAATCCTGTGCACATCCTGTGTTTGGCAGTCCGGCGTGGTGACCATTGTGCCAACTGGGTCGTCGAATCATTTTATAATAATTTCTAACTAGAGTCTGAAAACTCAAGAGTCGACTATTCTGGTTGGATAGAAGAGGTCGCCCTTAGGCGATAAGGCTTTTGTGCCATTCTAGGATGTTTTCCTACATTTAGGGATCCTGTTTTAGTTTTTATTTTTAACCCCCAACGCAAAAACGACAGGATGTTATAAGTTTGACATGTGGCATCGTAGCTCCCGAACGGATGAACCGATATTGATTAAGTTTTTTTCGTTTTTTATGTAAGTAATCGTTTTTTTATGTTCTGTTTATGGTGCAATAATATTTTCATCTATTTATTATTTGACTATTATGACTATACAACTTTTAAGTTTTTTTGGATAACGATCTTTTTGTGGGATACTAAGATACTATAAGTAAGTGAAGATAGAACACAATAAAGAAATCATTATTAGCAAAGAAATCCAACAATTTATCTTGTTAAGTGTGTGTTATCTTGTTAGTGATCTGTGGATTTACGTCGAGATCACGCATTACCTTCGTGATTGAAATCTCGCTTTCATTGAATTTGTAGCTATACCTACCTACTTATTTTATCTAAATGCAGTAGCGATATTGTTGACGACCCTTACGAGGCCAATGTTGCTGTCGGTGTTGCGTGCGTGACGAAAAGAAGAAGTTTTGTATATAGAGGTATGTACGTTACGCGGTAAGCGGGTATGGTTATAACCAGAGAAATGGCCGCGTACTTTGCTACTGGCAACACATTTCTACTCTCTGCTTAAGAATTGCTCTGCTTGTGCATAACTGCTTACATTTTCATTTTATTTAAACACGTTTTTATTAATACATAGATACCTATTTATACTAAGATTATGTATAAATAGAAAAATCAATGGATTACTTTTTGTGTACTGTCATATTTATTATTGTTTTACGATTTCCAGCTCTCAGCTCTTCAGATTTCAGCTTTCTTATTTTCTGCTATTCCAGGTGGACTCTAGGCACTTGCCTAGAGTGCACATGCATTGCGCGGTGCATTTCGAATTTATTAACTTCTAAGGTATTACCTTATAATTGCTTATAACGGAATCTTTTTATTATAAACTAACATCACCTCGTGGTTTCACCCGCGTAACTCCCGATCCCTTGGAAATATCTTGATAAAAAGTGTATCGTCATACCAAGTTTCATAAAAATGGGTTTCGAATCATATTCTTTACAAACAAAAAAAATGGTTTTGCATACTTCATACGTTGCGTTGATATGGCTTGTCAATAACATGACGTTGCTATGGAACGCGATGACATTATCTTTTTTGTGAATGCAGGTGTTCAATCAATTTATTAGACGTTATCACGTCAAAAAAACAAAAAATCTTTTTTCTTTATTATGTTAGCATACAGTTTGTTTCAGCGAAGGGGTTTTAATACGAAAAGGGGTTGTTCTAGACTTCTAGGTGAACAACTTTTGTTTAACGACTATTGGAAATTCGAACATTTCGTTCGAAGTTTTTCTATAAAACAGCTGATTTTCAAGTAAAAATTCCCTCAGAATTTTTGAAAAAAAAGTTCGAGTTTCCAATTGTCGCCTAGACGTCTAGAACAACCCCCTTTTGTAATAAAACCCCTGTGCTGAAACACATTGTACAAGTGTAGATAATAAGTATAGAGGCCAATGTGTGAGAGGAATCTATTTTGTCTTCAGTCGCAAGGTGAATGTCGAAATCCAATTTCAGCGGCTAATCACTTGATCAAACCTCTAAAGTGCCATTCCTAGAGTAATATAACTTTTTAATGTAAGCAATTTTAATTAAATACCTTTATAAAGTTATAATTAACTAACCCTTTGTATTAATGACACTTTATTGAGTTTTCGGAATGTTTCTACTTGCAGGTGATAAGTATTTTATTTTGAGCGCTACATGAATTATGATTCTTTTATTAACTTAATCAAACTTATTAAGGTTTGCTAACCGACTTTTAAAAAAAGGAGGAGATTCTCAATTAGTTTTTTTTTGTCAATTTAATATTAGTTTACCGATTATTTTAGGCCGTCTAGCTCATGCGTTTCTGGTGCAAGTTCCAAACTACTATCTGCCTCGCGTGGATGAAAGCTTCTGGCTGAAGGGCGTGATGTTCCGTCGCTTCCGCCGAAAAATTCCACGCGAACATACTAAGACTAAAGTGTAGTGTCATGGAAGTGCTACTAACATAGTTATAAGCTAGTAACGATGCTTCGGGGACACGCGCTTGAAGATATCTTTTATTTGTAATTTTATTTTATTTTAGTTTTTATTTACTATTATGGTTCTATTAAATATAAAAAATTTAATCGATAATAAGCTATATATTAACATAACCATCATAGCTTAAACTCTACCAGTACGTCCTTTATATAAAATGCTATCTTCAGTGAAGTATATGTATGCCTATGTAAGAAAGATTCATGTCAGCTTATATAGTTACATTTCTTAAGAAGATTCCACGTTGATAATTCCAATAAGATATCGTATCAGGTTCCATATATATGTGAAAACGACCTATATTCAATATACAGGGTAGGTACATACTTCAAATCTCATAAAATTGGTTATCTGTATTCCATACATGTATTAGGAAGGCAAGTCTCGTACGTAGGGATGTAAAAAATCGTTCATAAATTTCAAAATTTCGATGTTTTAACATCAATGTTCGATGTTTTAATCGATGGATAATGAATAAATAAATAAAATAAAATAAATAAATAGTACAGGACATTCCACACGTAGCAAGCTAGCCCCAAGCTAAGTTACTAGACTTGTATTATGGGTGCTAGACAACGGATTTACTACTTATATACTTTTCTTTTGTAAACTAGTAAAACTAATTATTTTTCCATAAAATTAGTGATTCTGTTGTAAATTGATAGATTTTTAAAAGATTAAATTTCATTTTAATTTAGAGCATAATATGCTTTTCAAACTTCGGCGATTTATACTGATCAAAGCGAGATCTTTTAATTTTTTATTCGGTAGTACCAAAATTGTGCTGCCATTTATCGAGACAAAATATAACTGGTACTTTTCATGTGATTTATTATTATGCTACTTATTCCTTGTTTTAACAAATACACCTACAAATTAAAAAATATAACCTCGATTCGAGTTTTTCTTAGTGGGTTTTTATTAAAAAATAATTAAAAAACTAACATCAGAAAAACATCGATACATCGGTCTAAAAGAAAAAAAAAATTACTTGTCACCAACATGTGAAAATGTGTTCTTTTTAAATCTATAATATAAAAATGAATCGCAAAATGTGTTGGTAAGCGCATAACTCAACAACGCCTGGACCAATTTGGCCAATTCTTTTTTTGTTGTCTTTGATATTGTCAAGAGAAGGTTTTTATGAAAGAAAATATTAAGAAAGTTGCGCAGAAAATTATTACGCAGGTGAAACCGCGGGGCGCAGCTAGTTTAAAATAAAAACCTTTGTTTTTTCATAAAATTATTTAATTAAAATAGGTACAGTGAGCCATTTTAATAAAACATCGATTCGATGTTTTTTTATGAACGATGTTGCATCCCTATACTTGTACGTGAAACAGCGTTTACTTCTCAACAAAATAGATATCAGTGTCACCCACAAAGGAGCAAGATCAGAGGATTTTGTATTCATTAACAATATATTGTAACCTTCCCAGTCCTGAAAAATGTAGGTACAATATGCATCATAAGTACACTATCAGCTTGCCACAATAATACTATAAACAAGTATTGGACTTACGACCTTCTTCTAATAGACGTTACACACAAACATAAATACTTGAATTAAAAGTACTCAGTGTGATTATTATTTTCTACATGTTAGCTATGTCTTTAGTTGTGTGAGTGGTATAAACCGCCACCCGCTACAACCGACGACGTGGGATCCATTTACAGGTTACGTTGTTATAATGTTCAAATAGTGCTGCACAGGATTGTAAACGTTACGATGCCGGTGGAGTTTTGAACGTTGATTGTACAATTTACCCACCAAATTATTTACCTTCGGCCGTTACTTCATTTGTAACATTCGATCCAAAATTTATGGCTTTTTTCTCGTCTCGTGGTGATTTATCAAACATCCAATTTTCACAAAAATAAATCGAGGTTTTTCTTTATGTTATACCTATTGTAGTTTGACAGTTTTCATTATCATTTTTGCAAGAAGATGAACTGTTGGAAACCCTGTAAAAAAACTAAATAGAAATCCTACTAATAAGGTGCCTGCGGGAAATAAGGGCCTATAAAAGGCTTTTTTCAAAACATTGACATTAGTGACAAAACAAGAAGAAAATAAACAAACTGTTTTCAGATTGTAAATAAAGCAAATATTCATCTATAGACCCGTTTTTCTTATTTTTACAAAATATTCAGTTTTTATAAAGGTTGCAGGTGGCCCTTATTACCCGCATGTACCTTATTGAATGTGAAAGTTTGTGTGTTAATAGGTATGTGTGTGTGCGTTTGTTTGTTTATTAGTCGTTCACGCAAAAACTACGTTACCGATTGCAAAGAAACTTGGTATGTACTTAGATAGCTAAAGATCTGGATTAACATATGGGCTACTTTTTATCCCGATATTCCTACGGGATCGGGACTTATACAGGTGAAACCATAGGTCGCAGTTATCAATAAAAACTTTTTATAGAAAGTGTTGATGATGGTCCCTTTAAAAAAAGCATGGTAGCTCGCACTCAGCTAAATCAGATCTTTTCCATTCAAAAGTTGCCTGGAAGAAATCTCTTTCAACGATAAGGCCGCCCATTTGTGCAACTTATACTTTCTAGCTATTACTTATTGTGTTCTACGTTCCTTACTGTTTGTTCAAATAAAGTTATCTATCTACCTCTCTACCTAAGTACCTACCATTAGCGAAGGGTCTATACGACCCGATTCTCACCGGCTTACCTTTATGGATTCAAGTGGGGTCTTCACACGCATTAAAAATCATTTTTGGGGCACTTAGTGTGTTATCGGCTTACTTGAAAGAAATTTCACTCCTCACTAGTAGATAATTCCAACAAACCACCACATCAAAATAAATAATAAATAAATCTATAATATATAAAAAATAATTTTCCAAATCGGCCTGGCGTTTTCGAGTAATCGGCATGACGAATTGAGAACCTCCTCCTTTTTTGAAGTCGGTTAAAAAAAATCGGTGAATGTGTTGCTAAGTGCAAACCTCGAGAACAACTGAACGGATTTCTCTAATTATTGTGTTTGTTATTGTCAGGAGAAGGTTAATATGCAAGAAAAAAATGAGAAAATTAAAAAAAAAAACAATTAAACGAGTGAAACCGCGGGGCGCAGCTAGTATATTAATAAATATTGTGCGACAATTCACACAGTGCCATCTATGAGCCCCAAGCTAAGCAAGTAGGCTTGTGTTATGGGTGCCAAATAACGGATAGAATATTTATATATACTTACTTTTCTTCTGTAAAAAAGAAAAACATCATAAGTCATCATCATTATGAGTTACTAATGCTGCTGCAGGTCACTGCGCTTGAAGCATTTTCAAGAAATGTTTTCAAAGTTATTTCTTAATTAATTCAATTACATTTTAGGCATACCAGTTTTAAGATTCATTGTGGGCACTAGACTAACTTGTTAATTAAATTGTATTTTCAATTTCCAAATTCTTCTTCAAAAGATTTCTATTTTACATTTTTTTTTATTTTATTTTTTGACAGTTTCTATTTAAACGAAATTTTAAAAGAATTAGATTTTTTTCTCGAAGGACATACTCCACTCCCTAACAGTACCTACTTATACTTAGTGTTACCAGATCCAAAAACAAAAAAAACTAAATTAAAATCGGTTCACCCGTTCGGGAGCTACGATACCACAGACAGACACACACACACACAGTCACGTCAAACTTATAACAACCCGTCGTTTTTGCGTAGGGGTTAAAAATGAAATTTCCTGACAAAATCCTTGACTTTGCATTATATTTCCTGACATTATTTTTGAGTGTGTGTCGCGTGTGCTAATATCAAACGCGCGGTTCGTCGTGACGATTTTTACAAAACTGTTTTCAGCAATATCCTAAAAGGATATGGAGCAATAATAAATACGAATCTTCAGATTAATAAGAAACAATTTATTCACAGTTAAACGATTCACATTTTCCTTCCATTAAATAACTTACTTAAGTCTGATTTAATTGATGACATAAGATTTCTTTATTATTATTTTTTTACATTTTATTATTGATTTTCTCTTTTTAGCCCCCGACGCAAAAACGACGGGTGTTATAAGTTTGACGTGTCTCTGTGTGTGTGTGCCTCTCTGTGGCATCGTAAATCCCGAACGGATGAACCGATTTTTTAGTTTTTTTTTGCTTGTTACCTATAAATTCCTGACAATTTCATATTTTCCCTGACAGAGAGCTAAAATTCCGGACTTGTCCGGAAAATTCCTGTCGTCTGGTAATCCTACTTAACTATACCACATGAGTAAATAAGAAAACACCATGTGACTACACTTTGAGTACAATCACAGACAATAGCAGAAAGTATTTCTCAGTGAACACTATATATTTACTTGGCGCATGTCCAAAAGCCAATGTTGTTGATTTCAGTGTCAATGACTCCCATATATTTTTATAATGTATGTATTCAGCCCCTGTGAGAGATCAGTGTCTCCTTTACATAAAATAAGAAGGTACAATTGAGGAATAATAAAATAGGAAGATTTACCTAAACAAAACACCGAAGGGCTATTCAATAATAGAGATTTAACCTAACCTACATACAGGGTTTCAATTCATCCTTTAGAATCTAGATTTAATCAGATCTAATATCTTCTATTCTATTATTATCTACTAGCTTTTGCCCGCAACTTCGTCCGCGTAACAGTCGAAAATGGACCAAGGAATCCAGGGCCAGTGCTTGCCCCCCTTTTTCATCCCCTTAGGAGTAAAATTTCGGAAAATCCTTTCTTATCAGATGCCTACGTCATACAAAGAATATACCCAGCAAGTTTCAGTTTTCTACGATCAGCGGTTTAGGCTCTGCGTTGATCCGTCAGTCAGTCAGTCAATCATTCAGGACAAAGCATTTTATATGTATTGATTTTAACTACATAGTATAAAACAAAGCAGCTTCCCACTGTCTGTCCCTATGTATGCTTAGATCTTTAAAACTACGCAACAATTTAAAAGCGGTTTTTTTTAATTAGAGTGATTTAAGAGGAAGATTTTAGTATATAAACCAAAACTACCACGCGTACGAAGTCGCGGGCAACAGCTAGTGTACATATAAAATGCTTTGTCCTGACTGACTGACGCATCAACGCACAGCCGCTGATCG
The DNA here is from genome assembly GCA_951213275.1 of Idaea straminata. Lineage (NCBI taxonomy): Eukaryota > Metazoa > Arthropoda > Insecta > Lepidoptera > Geometridae > Idaea > Idaea straminata. The sequence continues at coordinate 6,900,002 of OX577862.1, forward strand.
TAGAGACCTGAAACTTGGAGGGTGTGTTCTTTGTATGACGTAGGCATCCGACTAGAAAGCATTTTCCGAAATTCTAAGTGAAAAGGAGCGGCAAAGTTTGTATGAGACAACGTGATTCCTTGGGACAATCTACTTCAAACTTGGCATGAACATTCTTTATCAGAATTGATGGAAGACGAGCGTTGTATTTTATTGAAATTCATTAATTGCGGAAAACAGCCCGTACACAAGTACACGTACCTAAATTATAATTTTAAAATGAATAAAATATAATTAATTTTCTTACAATACAATTCAAAACATCACAAACAGAGATAAAAAAGAATAAATAATAAAAAACGATAAAAAAGGGGCAGAAAGTTATTTTCGGGGTGATTTGTTTCAAAGTTGATATCAATACTTCTTAGAGCTTTTAATTTTAATTACATTCTATTTAGACACGTTTGAAAATTCAATCTGATTTTAACAAATAAATCAAATCAGAAGTTAGAATCATTTTGAACGTCTACGCGTACAAAGTCCCGGGCAAAAGCTAGTATTAAATACCGACCAATGTGAAGTCACGTTCCTCAGCACTTAGAATTTCAATGGTCCCGCGTATCAGTAGGTGATATATTGAAATCCTATTTGTCTCGAGCTTTTTATTATGTACATACCCTAGAGTCCAGGAGACCGGTTAGAACTTCTACGTGATCCGAATCGATTGCTCCCAATAGCTTACTCCATATAACCTTGGTAGGGACATATCAGACAAGAGACTTTTCTATCAGCTGATACACCAAGTGAACTGTCTATAAATACCAGTGATATGTCAACCAGAGGTAATCTTTGCGAAAGTAACTTATGAATTATTTTGTTTTTTTCCCTGTTATTTTGTGCATGGTTGTACTAGGGATGTAAAATTACTCTACATATCTTCTCTGTCCAAATTCACCCATTCAAAAGAGATCTCACCGCGATTCGAATCGACCCTATTACAAAATTCTGGGCGATTAATATCGCAGTTCGAATGAACCCATTCGTAACGAGCTCTTAGGCGATTCACACCGCGGTCCGAACTGCACGCGGTGCAATTTTTTATTAAAATTATAATAAACATAAATACAACATATAAACACGTATTAAACCACACGAGGTTTATCTTATGTGTACATTCCCAATAAATCCAATGATTTGAATAGTCCGACAATCAGATTTAAACTATAGTCTAAAATTAACGTTATTAACGATATCTCGAACTATTTTTAAATATCGTCAAAGTCTCTTATCTGTATTCTCGTTTAAACCAAAGTTTATGCGAAGGAAATTTTCCCACAGATTCATTATACCTGTTTATTTTGTCAACATGTTTTGGAGAATAGTTCAGTGACTAGAACTAGCAGTTTTACCCACCAAACCACAAGTATTGATTAAAAACTTTAGACAGACATACAGCTTGCGTGATACGTGTGATAGACATTATTAAACTTTCTTTAGTAAGTATGTAGTAAAGTTTCTGGGGCTCCATTTTTGAATCGCTCGTGTGACATAGCTTCGTCGTATACGCCTACAAGTCATGCTCGACTTTCAAGTCGCATGACACCCATTTTCTGTATTTAAGAATCGTTCGTCGTCTAAATTTGAAATGTCAATTTTTATTCGTTTTACGCAGAAAATTGATAACCGGTCATTACCGACGAACATCCGAAATAATCCCAAGAGATTTAAACATTTTTCTGTAGTGTATGTCGGTACTTTTATAATTATCACCTCCCCTTTAGTTGTCAATAAACCAGTCTGAATCAAATGTCCTCGCCTTTCATTTCGGATACCTTAACTGGCGACGAGAATGGGAAAGATCGTTTCCGAATCTTGGACTATGATTGTTTGACGTTTATTCTACCACTCGCCTGTCGGCGACGAGTGGTGGAGACCCCTCGTTACGATCGAGCGATTCAAAAATAGCGAATTTCCGATGTCGAACGAAAATCAGTAGAAATCGAGAGATGGACGCGGTGCGAGCGATTAAAAAATAGGGCTCCTGAATAGTTTCTGTGTGTAATTTATAATTGACAATACAAGGCAGTAAGAGGAGGTCCTAATAATATCTCATAAGTGGGCACTTCTACGTCAGCTATAAAAGTAAAGGCTAAATAATCTAAAGCACAGGCAAATTATCCATTTCGTAGGGTCAGCTTTTAAGAGCTTAGTCGAAGGAGCGGCCGACTCGTACCTTACCAATTCCCCTGAGCCTTTGCACTGGTTTTACAAGAATAAATTGCTTTGTGTAGTCATATTATAGTTTGAGGGTAAGCGGTCTACGAAAATCTTACCTGCCCAACACCTGCAAAAAACCATGGTTTGTATAAATAATACAAGCGATTTCCATGAATCCTACTAATATTATAAATGTGAAAGTTTGTGTGTCTCTGTGTGTGTATGTATGTTTGTTACTCCTTCACGCAACAACTACTGGACCGATTGCGATGAAACGAAATTCCAACGGGATCGGGACTTATGCGGGTAAATCCGCGGGGCACAGCTAGTGTTCTATATTATGTTGCGAGCAAGATACGTAAACTATCCAATGTCTTTCAAAAACACTATCGGAACCAAGTTCCTCATCGCGAGTTGGCGAAACCGTGCTGAGAAAAATATAACGCGTTACGCGTTACGAAAACCGTAAGAGAAAGAGAGAATGAAAGAGACCCATAACTAATATCCCATATATATGAAAAAAAAATAGTACCGACGAGTGTCCCGCGACTCGTTCATTTATAATTGTATTAGCTTTTGCCCGCGATTTCGTCCGCGTAGGAGTCGAAAATGGGCCATGGAATCACGTTGTCCCATAAAAACTTTGCCCCCCCTTTTCACCTCCTTAGGGGTAGAATTTCGGAAAATCCTTTCTTATCGGATGCCTACGTCATACAAAAATACACCTTCCAAGTTTCATGTCTCTACGATCAGCGGTTTAGACTGTGCGTTGATCCGTCAGTCAGTTAGGACAAAGAATTTTATATGTATAGATTTAGTATCTCAACGATAGTAATACTCTTAGTGTATCATGTTAATTTGGATGTGGGCAATGTACGGTCGGCTGCATAATTGCAGAACCACCGTAGAGCTCCAAACGGCTGTTATAAGAATGATTTCAACACAAGCAAGATTCTAGGCACCTGCTTTAGGTGAAGTTTAAAATCTTCTAACTCATCAATTAATCAAACAAAAATTATTAGAATGCATATATTCCAATAGTAATTTTAGAACTCTTCCTTGCTATTATGCAGCCGACTGTACCTGCTTGTAAAGTAATATCAAGAACGAAGCGATAATAATCTAAAACTAATAGACAGACAGGCGGACAAGAAAGTGATCTTATAAGGGTTCCTCTTTTTACCTTTTGAGGTACCTACGGAACCCTAGAAAACTAAGGTATGAGCAGGCTGGCGGTGGGATTCTACCTTGAAGACAGGCTTCATAGTAGAATGAGGCCTTCGCGAAACAGACACAATAATAAATAATAATAATAAATATTGCAGGACATTCCACATATCGCCATCTAGCCCCAAGCTAAGTAACTAGGCTTGTGATATGGGTGCTAGACAACGGATTTACTACTTATATACTTTTCTTTTATAAATATATATTTATAATACATAGAAACAACCAGACTACAGACAAATATCTAAGCATAAATACTTGTCTGAGGGGGGAATCGAACCCGCAACCCTGTGTTTGGCAGTCCGGCATGGTGACCATTGTGCCAACTGGGTCGTCAACCTCGTTCGATCATGTTGATAGTATAAACGTAACAGCTAAAACGTATCCTTCCTTTTTGGCTTCACCGTAGTCGGCGAGCTATCGTTCGGTAGTCTGCGTTCTTCACTAGGTTAATCGCATAATCGAAGGTAGAGGAAGTCTGAAACACGAATAATTCGGGACAAAATAACCCAAAAACATTTTAACCTTAAAAAAGCTTTCAAATAAGAGCCGGACTAACGCATTTAGCAGCGTTTCGTACTCATATAAGTAGGTATTTGTAAAACAAATAGGTATTATTACCATATTGGGGAGTGGAATGGTTGGTGGTAATGAAACTTGACCGCTGAGTTGAATAAATAGTAAAATTTTGTAAAAAGCAACATCTCGTACCTAAAGGGAAAATACCGAAAAACATAAAAGTCGATAATTAAAATGTTCTTTAAAATGTATTTCCTATTTTTGTAATAGCGTTGACTTGGAATTTTTTATCATCTAATGGGGATCTTATTGAAATATATTTCAACTCGCTCTCTTCCCGAGAAAAAGCATCTTGACGAACAGACAGATGGACAATCGAGTTATCTAATAAGGGTCCCATTTTTTCCATTTAATTGGTACCATAAAAACAAAAGAGATAATACGCTTAATTAAGTCAAAGTCAGACCTGTAACTTCACATAACGATACTCGAATATTCGCGATCCACCAAATGAGACGTGACAAAGCTCCCGTAGGACTGAGTTGCCCGAACTCAGCCAATAAATACATACTATATGTTTGAATTGTACGATTTCCTTAATTAACCTCTTTAGGGCGATTGCAGGCTACAAACTTTCTGATCACCGGATAGTACAATTAGCAGAAGGCAAATTAAAAAAACAAGTGAACGTCTGCCTTTAAAGTGGAAAGGGTACTGGGGGCTCTCTCCATACAAACAAAGTCGGCTGTTTTCTCCCTGGACAATGACACTAGAGCAAATATGTTTGTGCCATAACTACATAACTAAGTACTATTAAGTTTAAGTTTACTGTTAAGTGAAGCATTGTAAAAAAACTGATGTTGTACACATTTTTATTTTTATGAATAAAAAAAAATTATATTTTATATATTATTTTTGTTGCATAAAACTTATAACTGCCTCATGGCAGTCCCTAAGTCACTATGTTTTTTTTGTTTTTAAAATTTTAATTTCTATGATAATTAGAAAATGAAAAAATCCAAAACTTAGGGGCATAGTCATGACAGTTATAGGTTTTATGGCATAAAAATATCTGTGCTAGTGTCATTATCCAGGGAGGAAACAGTCGACTACGTTTATATGGAGAGAGCGCCCTTTCACCTTAGTCTGCGTAGAGATTCATATGTTCTTTCTCTTCTTTATAGAATTCTGTTCCTACCAACTTCCCCTTGTTATTTAAAATCTCGCTTTCAATTTCGTCGTTCTCCCTCTAAATCTCCTCCTCTAAAGTTCTTCTTTTAGCTGTTCCTGACCGCTCTTCTACTTTCTACCACAACTCCTTTACCGCTCGCGGTGTACAACTGTGGAATGCTCTGCCTGCTTTAGTTCGGCTATCCAAATCTTTGGCTGTTTTTAAAGCCAATGTGTACAAGCATTACCTTGCTCTTGCTGAAGCTTGTAAATCAAACATATAGCTGTCCTATTATTTATTTGTACGTATAGTTAGGTGTATATTTATATGTATATATATATATATTTATGTATGTATGTTTAGGTGCGTATTTATTTATTTTTACTGATTTTATTATTATTATTTAGAATATTTTATTTTCTATGTATATTAATATTAATAATTAGGTTTAATTTTGTTTTTGTAACAGGAGTTTATGTTAGAATTAAGGTTTAATGTGGTACAATAAAGAGTTTATCTATCTATCTTAATTTGAATAGTAAGTCCTAATGTGGTAAGTCTATCCAAGTCTGTCTGCGTAGAAATATCAATGAAATTCTACATCTGTCTTGTCTGCATCTGTTTATAGCTAATCCGTTTAATATCTTCCGGGAGTTCTGAATTCGTGAAACTCTACTAAAATTCAGCATACAAATTGAGGGTTCTTGGGTTTATTAAAATTTTATTACAAAGCTCTCACATTTATATTTCTTGTTTCGTCTGTTGAATTGTTGATGATTTATATTGAGTTTAGGTACATTAAGGTGCTATTTGGGTTAAACTATGAATTTGCAAATGTTAAAAACAAAAAAAAACCTAAATCAAAATCGGTTCATCCGTTCGGGAGCTACGATGCCACAGACAGACACGCATACAGACACGTCAAACTTATAACACCCCGTCGTTTTTGCGTCGGGGGTTAAAAAATTGAGTGAGTGAACTTAGTTGGTAGTAGACAGGGAACTGTGGAAAAAAGGGGATGGCGGCATTTCCCTTGCAGTGAAATAAACAAAATAAATAAATAAATATTGCAGGACATTCCACACATCGCCACCTAGCCCCAAGCTAAGTAACTAGACTTGTGTTATGGGTGCTAGACAACGGATATACTACTTAAATACTTTTCTTTTGTAAATATATACTTATAATACATAGAAACAACCAGACCATAGACAACAACCGAATGGAGAACCTCCTCCTTTTTTTGAAGTCAGTTAATAATATTATTTGGCTTCTGTTTTTAAGTTATTTATCTCAACTCACGTTTTGGTCGATTCCTATCTAAAATATTCGTAGGAAGTAATACTTAAATACTTCCTAAAATAAAATAAAAAACTTCCTTCCGTAAAATACGAAATCACAAAGTTGTAAAAATACACTCAATTTATAACGTTTTGGTTGTACATACTGCGTCGCTTCAGTCAATATGATTACCGCATCGCGAGTTCCGGGTGATCGGGCGTCCCATTTCCCTTCCCACCGTTTTCAATAACTACAGTAATTTGTTTATCTATCAATTTTATTGGAAAAATCGTTGCTCAGCCTCGATTGAGCGTTTATTGAACTGGGAATAAAAAATTATCACTTCTGTTTATTTTTATAACAACGACCCAGTTGGCACAATGGTCACCATGCCGGACTGCCAAACACAGGGTTGCGGGTTCGATTCCCGCCTCAGACATGTATTTATGCTTAGATATTTGTCTGTGGTCTGGATGTTTCTATGTATTATAGATAGATAGATAGATAAACACTTTATTTGTACAACACACAAAACATTGAAAATAACAAAAAGGATGAGAAAGCTTATAACTACGAAATTGTACAAACAGGCGACCTTATCGCTTAAAGCGATTTCTTCCAGGCAACCTTAGGATGGAGAAGGTCTGTTTAGCTTAACTGGTAGGTCGTGTGGTGTAAGAAACACATATAATAATAAATACATACGTAAAAAAGATATAAACTAAATACTTAAACATAGATATCATAACATACACATAATAATATTTAGCAAAACTATTCATAATAATAAATTATAAGTATATATTTACAAAAAAAGTATCTAAGTAGTATATCCATTGTCTAGCACCCATAACACAAGTCTAGTTAGTTAGCTTGGGGCTAGATTGCGATGTGTGGAATGTCCTGCAATATTTATTTATTTATTATGAATTTGTTATGAAACTAAAGAGGTCAAACGAGTTACGTCCTTTGCTGTCATAGTATTAAATTAAACATTAATAAAGTGTTTATAAAACAAGTAAGTAGTAACAGATGTTAGTTCGTAAGATTAATGATGAGAAACTAAGAATATAATTTCATTCGAGTTTATTCTCTCGCTTGGGAAAAGCATTCTAGTTACGAATATATTTTGGTGGCAAATGCAACAATTTCTCCTATTATACCCTGTTTAAATTTTTTAGGGGAAAATGCAACGTCAAAACTCATTAAACCCGATTTGAGGATGGTAGAAATACCCGCTATTAAAAATTTTGGAGGACTTTTGGCCGAAAAATGTGAAGAGTTGTCGCTTTCGCTAACAGATCCTACCAGAGCACACTTTGTTTCACTTTCATTAACACTACATTATTTGTTTAGTTGTTGCAATAATAACACATTAAATTATTATAAACTGGCAGCGCGACGTGGTTTTCCCCGCGTAATACCCGATACTGTGAGAATCTATACTTATATTATAAAGCTGAAGAGTTTGTTTGTTTGTTTGTTTGAACGCGCTTATCTCAGGAACTACTGTTTGTGTTGGATAGGCCATTTATATAGGCTACTTTTTATCCCGATATTCCCACGGGATCGGGAGTTACGCGGGTAAAACCGCGGAGCACTGCTAGTATCGGGATAAAAAGTAGCCTATGTTCCTCCCAATTAATCAATGTATTCTTATACCAAGTTTCACCAAAATGGGTTCAGTACTTTCTGAGCCTATTAGTTGCAAACAAAAAAAATCCTCTTTATTATATTAGTGTAGATGTAGATTAGAATAGTGATAGTAGATTAGAATAGAATAGATATAACAAAATATGCTTGTGTCTTATCCAGGGAGGAAACAGTCGCCTACGTTTGTTTGGAGAGAAAGCTGGTACCCTTTCCTCTTAAGGTGGGTTCCTGCGCCAACGACCTTGCTACACAAGTTACTAATTAGTTACTAACGTCACCGGTCGCCTTCGTTCGTGAAAATTGTTGATTGTAACGATTGTGTTTTGTTTTTCTCAAAAGTGCTGAGATGGAATTGTAGGTGAGATCTTTACCGATATTTTGGGATAATTCCTTGACATTCCAAGCTCTACCAATTGTAATTCTTAATTTTAATTAATTAAATAATGTTTTTAATATCTTTTAAAATATGGATTTTGATACTCAAAAGCTGAAACTAAAAATACAATAGGGGTATCATTTTATGAAATAAACACATAATAAATAATAACGGTTGGGCGGCCTTCCTTGGGCTTCGTAAAGGGTATAAAGGTCCAATATGTACCTCCCTTCTTATCAAACTTAATACTGTATTAACGAGGTAATCCTTTGCGTATTTGTTGTAATCGCCTTTAGCTTCTTAGAGGGAATTGACGAGGATAAGGTTATTGTTCCTTTGTTCAGCAGGGCAAGCATGGGCCGAGGATAATAGTACATTACGATATAAGTGTAGTAAATTGATCTTTGCATAGAGGCGATTTATGACGCGCGAGCGGCAGCGAGCGGCAGCGAGCGTGTTTAAGAAGCCAAGATGCAAATATCAATTCCACACGTATATCGTACGACGTTTTTTATCACAGTTGCGAATAAAAGAAAAGACTTGAAAAGAAAACAAAATAATAATTAACAAAATATTTGTGATAAGTCTATGTTTACATTTTTTTAAGGCAACATTTTTTTGTTAATTATGCTCCGAAAAGGCCAGGCTAAAGACTTTTAACCTATATAGCCTCGTCTGACATACAATATTTTTTAGGGTTTTTTCTATTTGTTTTTGCGTCGGGGGTTAAGAACAAAATACAATGGTACGAACAAACAATATATTTAAGTAAAGAAAAAACAAAAAATAAACTACTCAATTTTTTATCGTTTTCTAAGTCATTATCACGTTAAATTTTCGTTTGTAAACCGACTTTAGAGACAACCATTTTTGCTAGCTAAAAACTCTTTGGTACTTACCTTTTTTATACATCAAAAAAGTATGTAATTAGCAGTACGTATTTAACCTATCGGGATAACTTTACAGCACTAGGTTGGCAATGTAAAACGCACGCGTGCATAATATGTTGGATTATGAGCCTAAAGGCCGTTGAATAAGATCCACTTTATGAGCAACTGTGATAAAAAAAAATATATCCACCCGTTATGTCCTCTGTCAAGGGAGATAAATATTTTGTCCACCTGCCAAAGCACGGCAAAAGGGGAAAGGATAAGTATCTAATCCTCTCCTCATACGAATACTGAGAATAATTTCTTGGTTTTAATAAAAAATCTTAAAATGTTAAGCAATATTGTTAATTAACAATTAATATTCTTAAATGTAAAATACTGCTTATTATTTTCAAGAACATTAACTAAAAAAGAAAGAAAATATTCTCTAGGGAGACGATTATTTCTTGCTTTAAAAAAACCCTTTTTCAGAGTAGTAGCCTTGGGAATATCGGGATTAGAAGTAGCCTATATTTTTCAATTCGATCTAGCAGTTCGGCGCGTTCAAACAAACAACGGAAGCCTTCAAAGATTAATAATTATATAGCCTAAAGCCTTTCTCGATAAATGGACTATTCAACACAAAAATAATTTTTGAATTCCAACCAGCAGTTCCTGAGATAAGCGCGTTCAAACGAACTGTTCAGTTTATAATATTAGTATAGATTGTTGACTTGAAGTAGAAATAAATAGCGCAAGACAGAATAGTAAGGGCTACGCTACGCCTCGTAGTCGTCGTAGCCTTTCGTAGACTGTCTGTAGTACACTCGTAGCATTGTTTGTGACATTAGAGTGGATTGTGAAGGCTATTGAGTCATGCTCGAATATATTGCTCCTTCATAGAAAAGAGCGCGGTGTTGTACTTCCGGGCACGACCAAGGAGATTTTGGAACGAAGTTCCTTATTGCGGGTTAGTGTGGGGATCTAGCCCTGAAACAATGGTACTCGTTACGTAAAAATGTGAAACGAAAAACCGTAAGATAAACTCTGCTCTCACATTTAAGAGAAAATGTAAAAGATTGTACTATTAAAACAAGGAATGTTCATCAAAAACGCTGTTGTTTCATTTTTTTTACCTTTTTGTGGCACTAAATTATTTGAGATTTGTACTATTTTGTACTCTTGCCGTTTTAGAGATATGAAGGTCATGCAAATTATTTGTCACCATTCTATGACTTCTGTGGGGCGTCGGGCCAAAACTTGCCTGCTACGCAGAAGGTTGCGGGTTCGTTTCCCGCCTTATACATACATTTATGGACAGATAGTTGTCTTTGGTCTGGGTGTTTCCATACGTATATTAAGTATGGAATTACAAAATAAGTATATAAGTATTCTATCCGTTGTCTAGCTACCATAACACAAGCCTAGTTGCTTATCTTGGGGCTAGATGGCACCTGCAATATTTATTTAATCGCTACCTTCTCTATTTGGGCGCTCTTTGGGAGTGTATGGCACTTTATGGGTAGGGCGTAAAGGCTCTACCACATTGTAGCGATTTGTCATACTTGTTGGCAATTTTCTTGAACAAATTAAGATAGATAGATAAATTCTTTATTGTAAACACCAATTTCAAATAACATTAATAATAAAAAAAACATTAAGTCTAAGTGTTACAAAGGGCGGCCTTATCGCTCAAAGCGATCTCTTCCATGCAACCTTTGGATGGACAACAATTTGAGGAAGGTGAAAGGTAGGGTGTTCATACTTAGGAAATTAACCTAACTACATACTAATAATAATTACATAATGCACATTATATATACTTATAAATATACATACATACATACATAGATAGATAGATAGATATATAGATAGATTTATTTATTTATTTATTTATTACAATCTTTACAACTATCTTTACAGGATAACCTAATGCGATAGTGTAGTTATAAGTACAATCAATAAACTTTAAAACTTTAAAATAGACCATAAAATTGAAGTGGTCTGTTATGGAACCACAAACAACAAACTAAATAAATATGATTATTCATCTACCATTTGCGGCACCATAACAGACAACATAGTAAGTCACTCTAGTAAATTCACTCAGAGAGCACGAGAACAAATCCGTCAAGTCAGCAACCCGATTTAGCATTGCCAAGGTTCTCGTGAGGGGAGCCTTCTTAACTAGATTGGTACGACCGCGCGGTACCCTAAACAACTGTGGCCGACGCCGCCGCGACACGTAGTTATCCGGTACTGCTAATGTTATATTCGCTAGGATATTTGCATTATATGCCTGACCCCTAATTAATTTAAAAATTATCTGAGCCAAAGCAAAGTTTCGCCTCACCTCTAACTCGTTATAGCCGACCATTCCGAGCACAAACAGGGTAGGGTACATTAGAGGGTAAAAAGGATAGACCCCATATAATTTAAGATACAAATATCGCGTGAATTTATTCTGTATGCGCTCTAACATTGTGACATATTTAGCTTCGTGAGGAGCCCATACGATCGCATTGTACTCCAGGTGACTTCTGACCAGAGCATCGTACAATGCTTTTACAGCGCTTATATTTGTAAAGGCGTGTGCTTGCCTAAGTATAAAGCCTAGATTTCTGAACGCTTTCTTACAAGCCTTGACTACATGCTCGCGGAACAATAATTGATCTGTAAAGAGTACTCCCAGATCGCGCATTTTGGAAATACGCTGCACCGGCACTGTATCCATAGTATATTCGTACTTTATGGGCCTATGTGCACGGGAATATGTCATCACTGAACACTTGGCTTCGTTAAATAACAAGTTATTAGCACGACTCCACTCGACTACACTATTAATGTCACTCTGTAAACGTTTACAGTCACTCTCATCCCTCACCGCATAAACCAATTTAAGATCGTCTGCAAACAGTAAACAAGTAGCATGATGAGCCACTTCAGGTAAGTCATTGACCATTATTATAAATTCAAGGGGACCCAAATTGCTGCCCTGGCTCACACCCGATCTAGTAAAATATGGTTCAGATTCACAGCCTGCATATTCTACGAACTGCTGACGGTCTTTCATATAACTTGCGAAAAATTGGAGCAAATGCGGAGTGAAACCCATACGCGCGAACTTAAAAAGTAAAATGTCGTTATCTACTGAGTCAAACGCTTTTTTAAAATCAAAATAGACCGCGTCTACCTGTGTGCCCGCATCCACATTAGGAGTGACATAGGAAACAAAATCGAGTAGATTAGTGGCGGTACTTTTGGCTGGTCGAAAGCCGTGCTGTTGGTCCTTGAGGTAGTTTTTTATCTGTTCATATAAACATTTTTGAATAGCCGACTCAAATACTTTCGCTGGTGTTGATAATACCGCCACTGGTCTGTAACCGCTCACATCTGGCCCTGTCTTACCTTTCGGTACCGGTGTCACTCTAGTGAGTTTCCAATAGTTGGGAAAGGAAGCCACTTTTAGACAGACGTTGAATATATGTAGTAACGGTGCAGCTAGCAGTCTACGACAATCTCTAAATAAAAAGGCCGGGATACCGTCTGGACCCGCGGATCGTTTAGGCTTTAAACTGGCGAGCGCCGTTTGCACGTCACCTAATGCTAGGCTTGATATATGTACACGCTGATTGCTTGAGCCACTAGCAGCTGAGGCCGCCTGCACGTCAAGTTTTGCTTCCTGTGAACTATATACCGATCGGAAATAAGTAGCGAATTCGTTGGCACTCTCTTTGTCCGACAATATTACATCGTCTTTCATTATTTTTTGCTTGCATTTAGAAACTTTTTTGGAATTAATGTACTGCCAAAAGATAGAAAAGATAGATAGATAGATAACTTTATTTGTACAACACAGAAAGAAACAGAACACGATAAACACAAAGTAAAGTAATAGCTAGAAAGTATAAGTTGCACAAATGGGCGGCCTTATCGCTGAAAGCATACATACATACATTTATCTTTACATAAATATATTAATATAATTACATAAGAATGTATAAATAAAATATCATATTAGTAGTACATATTTTATAACATATTCAACAATGAATTAACGAGAATTGGCCTTCTGATATTTTTCGGCAATAGCCAAAAAGTGATTATAGACGCCAAAGGTTTAAGCAGCGCATGTGGCGATTTATAGCTCGATAACAGTCAGTGTTGTCGCTACAGTGTGGAAGCCAGCTTTTAATATCTATGCAAAGCCTAGGTCACAAATGTTGCACAACTTTAGCCCTACCATAATAATGAATCAAGCTGAATTCCGTTCGTTTACCAATTTTCTCGTACAATAAAATTTCGAGGAAAGGGGAAGACAAGACAATCAACGCTAAAAGCGCTATTGTCGGGGTTAATGAAACCCGAGCGATATCAACTTTGTTAGCCCATTCTGTAGAGAACGGTGCTTCCGCGTGGTCAAACTTTTTGGTCAAACTAAATTGTCTGTAGAGTACGGTGCTTCAGCGAGGTCAAACTTTTGGTTCAAAATAAATTGTCTGTAGAGAACGGTGCTTCCGCGAGGTCAAACTTTTTATTCAAAATAAATTGTCTGTAGAGAACGGTGCTTCCGCGAGGTCAAACTTTTTGGTCAAAATAAATTGTCTGTAGAGAACGGTGCTTCCGCGAGGTCAAACTTTTTGGTCAAATTGAATTGTCTGTAGAGAACGGTGCTTCCGCGAGGTCAAACTTTTTGGTCAAATTTAATTGTCTGTAGAGAACGGTACTTCCGCGAGGTTAAACTTTTTGGTCAAACTGAATTGTCTGTAGAGAACGGTGCTTCTGCGAGGTCAAACTTTTTGGACAAAATAAATTGTCTGTAGAGAACGGTGTTTCCGCGAGGTCAAACTTTTTAGCCAAACTAAATTGTATATAGAAAACGGAACTTTTTGATCAAATTGTCAAACGCAAGGACGTCAGATAATTAACCAAAAAGTATGAAATGAAAGGGAGATTTTTTTTATCCAATAGCCTTTGATAATAGGTACTTGTAAATGGGAACTTTTCAGAACTCATCAAATTAAACAAGATATATGATATTACACAGTTATTCTAAAAACATCAATTATTACTAGCTATTTATGCACAAAATAATAAAAATAACCAATTTACAAACCTTTTACAATTTTGGCAACGCGTTCTCTAAAAGTAGACAAACACCACAAACGTCAAATAAATATCAAAAAATAAAGGACTGCAGCGTAGTCAAGAGGAAGGGTAATTTATTTGATAAGTATATATGTGCATCTGGTTCATGCTTAACGGCTTCCCTAATGGATCCCTTACGCTCAACGGACCCCCTGTCAAGAACTATTTCACGATTAACGTCTTCCATAGACTGGGGGGAGCCGATAAGCGCTAATTCTGAAGGTCTCGCGGCCCCCTATTTTCCCCTATGGGATACGTCTGTTCCCGTATATTTTTTAAACTAAGTACTTATTATAATTTGACAAATAAGGTATCGTTATTTAGTTAAATAGTAAAATACATTTTACTAGGTAATGTAACCTTTGTCATCAAACAATTATCGAAGAAGAAATTAATTCAGAAAGATTGATCAAAAAGTTTGACCATGTGGGAACAACAAAGTTCTAAGCAAACTAAACTATGAAAGTCATCGTTTGATTTTTGATTGTGAAAGTATAATCTAGAAACTGGATCAGATATTTTTATTGAGAGACTAGCTGCGCCTCGGGGATTCACCCGCGTAAGTCTCGATCTTAAAAAAACCCTTTTTTTCCCTGAACTGTTATGAATATTTAAATACTAAAATTAACCAATTTCGTTCAGTCGTTCCTGAATTTTAGCGAGAATAACTAACAGCAATTGTTTTTTTATAATGCACCTCCGGGTGATAAAAATGGCACTAAAATGTTTTTTTTTAACCTTAATATGAGTGAAAAAATAACAAGAAAATAAACCAATAAATTGTTTGTCAGATTAACAATTATTAACATTTATTATTTTAAATAACATAAAGCATGTTTCCCTATTTTTAAAAGCTCTTATTTTTACGATTTGTATTTCTTTTTTGTGTTCGTTTGTATTGGATTAGTGTATGTATGTAGGATAATTTTATTTAATTATTATTTGTTTTTATTGATAAAGATTAAATAAATACAAAATATTTCACTAAATACCCACAAGTACCTTATGTTTATTTTATAATTATTTATCTATTTATTTATGAGAATATCAGAGCAGAGTTGAGTTAAAGCACAGAATACCAGTCCTAATACGATGTTAGTAAAATATTTAGTAGGTACTGTAGGCCCAACCTACAGTACCTACTTAACATTCTACTATTATATAAAAATAATCATCGAAATTGGACGAAAAGTACGGCGTGAACATTGTTAAAACATACATACATACACACATAAAAAATACGTATCGAATTAAGAACCTCCTCAGAAACAATATTATTTCGAACTGTTACTATCAAGAAAAGTCGTTAAATGAGGTGCAAAATTATACAAATATTTATTTGGCAGAAGTTCAGGACGTTTTGTTAAAGGTTTTACAACCCTCATTGACCATGTCACAAAATATTATTACAAATTTTATACCCAGCCATAAAATGAGGAATAAAACAAAATGAATATTTTCTAGTAAACAAAGAGAAAAATTTGGATTATGTTCGTCGCCCACCATGCCGTACGCCACGAGGAAAGTAAATAAGTATGACATCACGTATGAAATATTTTCATGAATAAATCAGAAATTACACAACTTCGACAAACCTAGTCTTTTATTGGCTTTTGTATCATTTTCATTCATATTTTCATAAAAAACGCTATTTCAAACGTCGTATTTTGCGTTCGACTTAATGGTTAAAGAACTTTATTTCTCAAAAGAACAAAAACAGTTCACTTATATGAGAACTTAAAAACTAATTTATATATTTTGTATTTATCTACATCAAATACATCATCAAATAGTCTTACGGAATCAGGGCCGGACGTTGATTCTCGCTGAAATAGAGATGATGTCGAGTTCGACTAATTATCGTTTAAGCAATGTCTAACGAATGTCACTGAAATCTCTATTGTTCGTATTGCAAGTCGAGCGCTGGGCATAGACATTTCTTTAAAGTGACATTTCGAGAATACGAAAATTCTGTTTCAATTGACATCCGCCATGTTTTTTCGAGATATCACTAATTCGACATTATCTCACGCGCCCGAGAATGTCCTTCCTGTACTTTTGACAAATGAGTAAAGAGTAAAAATTTTTGATCTTCTTTTGTCGTTTTAAATGCTTAGTGTATCGGTTTGGTTACGTTCTTAGGATACGGTTTAGTGGGCGTAGAAATTTAAAAGTAACATTGTATTTATTAACGCCGATGCAGACTCCTGGATCCTGCGATCGAATTTTAAGCTATTGTAAATAAAATTAAAGAAAGCGGTTGAAGGCAATTTCTGTGCATCTTCAAAACCAATTTTTATTTAACGACTTTTAGAAATTCGAACATTTTGTCAAAAAATTTGAGGTTTTTCTACCTGAAAGTCACCTGTTACTTACATGGAGAGCTCATTATCCTTGAGTTGTACCTATTTTTTAAGTTTTATCGACTGTTCTAAGTATGTAGTTCGATAATTATCGAATTAACAGAACCTTAAAAAATATAATTATTCAAATTTCCAAAAGTCGTAGAACAAAATTTATTCTTATGGTACACGAAAGTAGAGCTCAACCGAAAATTATATGATTATCAATAATTGATAGTGTGTCAGCCGATATCAATTCTGAAGTTTGTGTTCGCCTCGGAACTCGCTAAAAGCTTTTGACTTCCATCTTTACTGTGTCTTGTCTTTACTCCTTTTGTTAAAATTCTATGTAAATATATATTATCTAACAAAATAAAATTTTAAGTGGGTTTTTTTCCTCTGTTTTGTGTTGTGTTTATGTTAATTCTTGGACTCCATTATCATCTCAACTGGCAGACAATCCACCCGGTGGTTTCTTCATACATTTTTAATATAGCGCCATCTGTCTGCCAGTTGATGAATTATATGTCTAGTGTATGGTCTAGATGGTAATTTCTATTTACTTATATGTATGTATGTTGTGTTGTCCATAGGTTGCGGCCGACGATCCTGCTCAGACACTCGGCCTTCGCCGGTTATGTATAGTTTTACTGGTCATATCCACCAAATTGTTTCCTTCGTTTTCGGTGTTACCCTCCCACACACGACATTGGCAAATCCACGGCGCTACTATTACCCAGTAGAGAGGACATAACTAAAGTAAATATTAATAAAATAAATAAATCAAATAAATATTGCAGGAGATTACCACACATCGCCATCTAGCTTCAAGCTAAGTAACTAGACTTGTGTTATGGGTACTAGACAACGGATCTTTTGTAAATATATACTTACAATACATAGAAACAACCAGACCACAGACAAATATCTAAGCATAAATACATGTCTGAGGCGGGAATCGAACCCGCAACCCTGTGACAACGAAAAAGTTTTAATAAACATTCCGGTAGACAACACCTTTAGTTTACTTGAGGAAAATTTAGACCATGATACTGAATTACAAAATATAAACCACACACTCCATCGAAGCTGCCCAGAGATAAATACTAATGGAGTAATTGACGCAGATGAGACAAAAGAATTGCTAAATAAATTGAAAATAGAACTTGCTTCTGCACACAGTGAAATCGAGACATTGTTGAGTGAAAAGTATGAAATGATGGACGAAATATCTGGATATAAATTACGTATACAACAACTAACTAAACTATGCAAAACTACACTCTCACCAGCAAGGAAAAAAGCCATAGCAAATCTAAACCTATCGATAAAAACAGATTCAAATAGGATCAAACAATCAAAGAAGCCCAGAAATTTCCATCAGCTACAACAGAATCTTAACCTCACTGACACGGAAAGCAAAGGAAACAAAAACTCTCAAGACCTTGACGGAAACTCGCGAATCAAAGGAAAAGGAATAACAAAAGCTACTGAGTTTCCGCATTTGGATTGGCAACCACCAGAAATAATGACACCAAAATTTAGAGATCATCCACTATCTAGCCCAAAGAAGGAAGCTAAGTCTAAGAATATGATACACCAGCGATGCATGGAGGTTATACAACACAGGGTTATTATTCTTGCGGATGAACAAGGACGAGATGTTCAGAGAACTTTGCAAAAATTACTGGGATCGATGTATAAAGTATTCTGTTTTATAAAATCTGGAGCTCGCATTGATAATGTAACATCCTCATGCAGATCAGAAATAGGCAATTTGACTTTTAATGACTATGTAATCATATTAGGTTTTAAAAATGATGTAAATCCATTTCATATCAGGTACAATTTTACTTCATGGCTTGCTAATGTTAAAAATACTAATATCATTATAAGTGAAGTGTCTTATAATAGACATCTCAAGGTATCGAAATTGAATCAAGAATTGAAATTGATATATGTAATAATGTTAACAATGCAATATTTCTGGAAATGAATTACTGTAATTATAGACCAAGACGACATAATTTTACAATTAACATTTGCCGAAATCTGTTAAGAGAACTTTTAAAAATATCTTACCAAACAAAATTTAAACTACACCAATCACAAAAAAACTCAAACTCTTCGATAGACGTTAGCACTCAGACGGAATCGTATAGCGAAAAGAAAATGTCAAATGTGGAGACACAAACAAACAGCTACAACTCAGAGTATCTAGAAATAGAATCTGACTCTCAACATGACAAAAGTAACCACGATACCTCTTCATCACAGGCCCCGACAGTAGAATCTACAAATAAGGTTAGAGAATTTTTTCGTGATTAACAAGATTTTCATTTTACATCAGAACATAGATGGACTTAACAAGAAAGCTGACAACTTGGCTGTATGTTTGGATGATATAATTGATGAATCTGGCAGACATGTGGACATCTTATGCTTCACTGAACACAATATGACCCCAGAAGACGTCAAATTGTTAAAAATACCAAACTATGTAGTAGCTGCATATTATGCTCGAAATACTAGAAGCGGCGGGGCTTGCATATTAATAAAAAATGACTTAAATTTAAATTTTAAAGTAATTGATTACTTAAATAAATTTAATTTGTCCAACGTGTTTGAAACTTGTGCCATAGAACTAGTTGAACATAAAATTATTATAGTTTGCGTATACAGAGTACCTAAAAATGAAAAAAGAAAGTATTATTATGATTTATTTCTAACTAAACTTAATACAATTTTGGAGTTAATTGTTAGTTCACATAGGAAAAAGGTCATTATCTGTGGTGATTTCAATATAAATATATTAATACCTTTTAAATATTCGGAGAAGTTCGAGGCACTCATACTTAATTACAATCTTAAGTTTTCGGTAAGAGAGCCCACACGCCCAAAGAGTGGAACATGTTTGGATAATGTAATTCACAATATACCTGGTGCTACGACTGAAGTGATAGAGATGGCAGTCTCAGATCACAAAGCGCAATTGATGACGTGTCCGGTCAAGAAAACATGTACTTTTGGATATTGGTTCACAAAGAGACGTGATTACTCAGACGAAAACATGTCTAGATTTAGTAAATGCATCGAAACATTGTCCTTTGCCGAAGTATTTGAAACAAGTTATGGTGACACAGCCTTTACACGATTTTACGAACTGTTCAAGCTGTTCTATGATCTCTATTTCCCGATTATAAGGAAAAAGCATTACGCTAGAATCAGACCTAAATGGATAACGAAAGGGATTAAAAAATGCAGCAAACAAAAGAGAAACCTGTTATGGAAATATAGGATGTCTAGTAGCCAGGGAGACAAACAAAAATTTAAATGTTATGCAGCAAAATTATCTAAAATTATTAAATGTACACAAAAAAGCCTAAACGATAACTACATTTCGCAATCAATCTACAAATCAAAGGCAACTTGGAATGTGATAAACAACAACAAACTGAACTATCCTAAAGAGAACATAAATGTAATTACTGTGAACGGAAATAATATTACTAAACCGACTGAAATAGCACAAATTTTTAATAACTATTATATAGATTTGGTAGAGAATAAAGATAAACATGTTGAACAGAATCCAAAATTATCTGCCTCCTCGCAATCATTCTTTATGAGACCTGTAAGTTCAGACGAGATAAATTCAATTATAAGAAATCTGAAAAATACATTAAGTACTGGCTACGATGATATATCTACTAAAGTTGTTAAAAATGTATCAAACATAATCTCTCCTATATTGAAATACTTAATCAATCTGTGTATTGAGCAAGGGGTCTTTCCATCAAAACTAAAAAAGACCATCGTAAAACCGATCCATAAAAAGGACAGTAAAGCTGAAGTTAGTAATTATAGACCAGTAGCACTGGTTCCAGTCTTTTCAAAGATATTTGAAAAGGTTATATTTAACAGGCTATACTCATATTTAGAAAACATGAATTTACTTTCAAAAGAACAAAAGGGATTTCGGAAAAATAAATCAATTGACTCGGCTATCTATGAGTTTCTAGATATTATATACGCAAGGATGGACAAAAGACTACCAGTGTATGCTTTGTATCTGGACATGTCAAAAGCATTTGACTTTGTTGAGCATAAAACACTTCTGAACAAGCTAGAGAACTATGGAGTAAGGGGTGTTCCGTTACAACTATTGAAATCTTTTCTTAGTGACAGAATCCAAATAACTCAAATAAATAGAATATGTACGAGAACACGAGTAGAGAATACATACTCGTCTTCCTGTAGAATTATACAACATGGAGTACCTCAAGGAAGTGTTCTTGGTCCACTTCTGTTTCTTGTGTACGTAAATGACCTCCCAAGAGCAACAGGGAGTCCAATGATTTTGTTTGCGGATGACTGCACTGTAGTGTGCAAAGATAAAATCGAAATTCTGGAAAGTCTTGGCTCAATTTGCAAATGGTTAGAAGCAAACAACCTCAAAGTAAACTTTGGAAAGACCAAATACACAAATTTCCGACAGCAGAAACCTAGATCAGTAGATACGGTTACTTATGAAGGAATGAACATAGCTGAAACAAATTCAGCTAAATTCCTGGGTTTAAACATCGACAATGATATGAAGTGGCAATCTCATCTGAACTTTGTTCATAAAAGCACTTTACAATTTGCTTATGCCCTACGGATGTTGAAGAAGGTGGCTAACCAGAAAACAGTGATTACGGCTTATCACGGACATGTAGCTTCGAGACTCAGATATGGGATTATATTCTGGGGAAATGCTGCGAATATTAAGAAGCTGTTTATAGCACAAAAAAGCTGTATCAGAGCAATATGTGGGATAAAGAGAAGAGACAGTTGCAGACCTCACTTCAAAAATCATAAGATCTTAACGTTGAGCTGCATGTATATATATGAGGTAGCCATATATGTCAAACGTCATCCAGAGTTTTATACCAAAGTTAAAAGTACACGTCGTCGCTATGAAATACAATTACGAAGCAAAGTCAAAACAGCTTTATATCACAATAGTGTTTTTGTGATTGCTCCAATAATCTTTAACAAACTTCCAACTGAAATAAAGGGATGTGATGACTTTAAAACATTTAAAAAATCTTTATTTGATTATTTATCTAACATGACTTTTTACACACTAAATGAATTTTTGACATTAAGGTAACTGACATTGAGTAAATTGAATTTCATTAATAATGACTAATGGGTATTTTATTATCTAAGAATTTTATTTTATTGAGTAACATTGTGCCTGATCAACATCGAAATTTGTAAACTGCAGGTACTATTTAAATAACTTTTCATTATATGCACATTGTATTCTTTTTACTTTTATTCATAATACATTTACTTATATATTTGAATTTTAAAAAGTATGATAATTTTCCAATTAATTTATTCGTCTTTACTGTTGTTATTGCTTATAATGCTTTATTTATTTCTTTATAATGCATTGATCTCTTAGAGTAATAATAGAAAAAACCTACCTTAGTATTAAATTACCCTGTATATTGTATGCCGAAAGGTCGATCACAGAGGACATATTTTGTGTATCATACTATGTAACAACTTTTTATACCTGTGTTCACAATAAATGATATTTGAATTTGAATTTGAATTTGAATTTGTGTTTGGCAGTCCGGCATGGTGACCATTGTACCAACTGGGTCGTCAAGTTGAAGTCAGTTGATTTACCTAGCTAGGCAACAAATAGAATTTTATGTTTTGATGAAAAGTATTTGATCGACAAGATAAAAGTGGTATTTATATGTTTTTTATATGTATCTTTATTATATTCAAAATAAAATTATTAAGCTCTATAGGTAATCGCTTGTAAAGTCAACACCTGCAGCAATATTTTAGTGGCGTGTTAGTCTGTGCGTGTTATTGAAGTTTAAAAGCGAGTAAAGTCGTGGGACTAATCTTGTTAGCGGTCGTTTTATGGTTCTTTCCAACTTTGTATGTGGGTTTTATATTAGGTTTTGATGTACAACAGTAATGCAAGTCGGTTTCACTGTAAGCAACATTAAATGGTCTAGTATGAAGTTTACGATGTACTGTTCTGTGTGAGCTGGATTTATTGTTCTTGGTTTTGCAATATTAGAAACACTAAAATCTGCAATAGTAAAATTTGTTTTAATCCTTTAGCTAAAGGTGTCTGTCAATGCAGATGCAGTCGTACCTACCCGCGTGTGTATAAAAGCGTCGTCATAGTCATCACCGACTACCAATTGCAATCATAATATAGTCATTTAGAGTTCCGTAGCCAAAGCGTAAAAACGGGAACTAATTACCAAGACTTTGCTGTCCGTCCGTCGAGTGATTCATGGCCTCGTCCCCTATACCTACGACCCAAATGGGCCGCATGCGTAGAGTCAAAAAAATGAATATTTTGCATTCACGAACTCGTCCTATTTTATAATCAAAATTAGCTGTCATGGCAAACGTTGTTTTGCCATTAAAAAAAATCCGGGCTGATTTGTGAGTCTAAACCATCCAGAGCGCCACCAAAACGCATACAAAAAAAATCATTCAAATCCGTCCAGCCGTTTTGGAGGAGTTCAGTGACATACACACATACGGTATAGTTATTAAATATAAAGATGATATTTTGTACTGTCGGAAGCAAAGTCGTTCAGAATTCGTATGAAGATAATAAAAAATACTTAGCATTTAATAGAATGAATGAGAAAGTTAATTAATTTAAGTGAATTGCTCTGTCTGTCACCAGGCTGTATCTCATGACAGCATGATAGCTAGAGAGTTGAAATTTTCACAGAGGATGTATTACTATAGTTTACTAAGGTCGATCCGCACACAACAGTGACGGCACAGTGCCGACATGTGCCGTACCGTCAGTGACAGTGACGTTTAGTGATGAGTACGGATAGCCTAGTATAAAAAGTATGCTACAACATCATTTTTCACTGACTCTGACGGATACGTTACGGTACGGCACGTGTCGGCACTTTGCCGTCACTGTTGTGTACGGATCGACCTTAAAACTGCTGAGTAAAAAATAATAGGTAGATTATTTTTAATGACAATTTAATGTAGGTACATGAAATTTTACAACATGATCGACGTTTTGGAATAAAAAAATGATATTTTAATCTTATATATAAAAATGAATTGCTGTTCGTTAGTCTCACTAAAACTCGAGAACGGCTGAACGGATTTATCTTATCTTAGTCTTGAAATGTTCGTGGAGGTCTAGGGAAGGTTTAAAAGGTGAGAAAAAATCGAACGGCATCGGGACTTACGCGGGTGAAACCGCGGGGCGCAGCTAGTTTTATATATAAAAATGAATTGCTGTTCGTTAGTCTCGCTAAAACTCGAGAACGGCTGAACGGATTTATCTTATCTTGGTCTTGAATTATTCGTGGAGGTCTAGGGAAGGTTTAAAAGGTGAGAAAAAATCGATCCCACGGGATCGGGACAAACGCGGGTGAAACCGCGGGGCGCAGCTAGTTTTATGATAAATATATTCGTATTATACGAAACCTAAACTGCGAAATTTGTCGCATTATGTGAGGAGGTCGCGGTATGAGTTCGCTGTATATTCTCCAGAGATTTGGTATTCAAATTAAAATACATTCCATTTCGCTGCAGCTGAATTCCGTTAATATAAACAAACAAATATATTATACCTAAACATATTGTACAAATGACAGAATTCTAGTATATTTTCATAGTTCACTTTTACCGATGGAGACAAATATAGATGGTAGCATTTATGATGATGACCCCTGTACATGATGGCGTAGTACCGATATATTGGCGATGAAGAGGGCGTAGTGGTGTTTGATGGCTTATGGTTCGTGGAATGGCGACTGGATGGCCACGGTGTTGGTTTTTTAGTCACTTATCAAAGTGGCAACGATGGCTGAACGTGGCCATCGTGAAGTTACGTTTCAACCATCGCATCGCCATCTCGTTGGTCCAGGGCCGTGTGATTAAACACTTGTGTTTGTGTGAGTTAGTAACAATATACTAACCCACACAAAGGGAAATTTGCAACTCAAACAAAGCCTACACCAACAAAATATGCTCCTAACAGATAACTCTCTAAGCTGCCAGGTATACAGGCTTCATTTCATTAGGTGCTGCTTAATATCTACTTAGGACTAAAGTTTGTAAAATACACGAGCGCTTTTAAAATTTCATCAAAATATATTCGTCACTTGTTGGATTTAGCTTACCGATTTTAATATTCTACGCAGTTAACAGTAGGTGTTTCGTACGGATATGTGGCGGGATTTTCCCCGTACCGGACGGAACGTGATATTTTTACTCCCCGACGCAAAAACAACGGGATGTTATAAGTTTGCCGTGTCCGTGTGTTTATATGAAACGCTGTCAAGAAATTGTCACGTCCCCGTCCCGTCCGAGGATTATCCCGTTACGTATGCAGCGACCTATTACTTC
This sequence comes from Idaea straminata, assembly GCA_951213275.1. Lineage (NCBI taxonomy): Eukaryota > Metazoa > Arthropoda > Insecta > Lepidoptera > Geometridae > Idaea > Idaea straminata. The sequence continues at coordinate 6,925,202 of OX577862.1, forward strand.
ATGTTTGCATATCATCCTGTCTTGTAATGTCTACATCGGAGTGTTGTGCTCCGTCACGGTCTATTATTTGGAGTTATTATCGAATTGTCGCAAACTCAAGTCGTCTAAGGTAGCAACTGGGAACTCATTATTTTAAAAATATTTCGTCCAACTCTCGGCTAGTCGTAACTAACTCGTCATATTTCGCATTTCGTCTAACTCTCAGGTAGTCTAAAGTAGCTACTAGTCAAAAACGCAACTGGGAACTCGTCTTAAAAGCATTTAGTCTAACTCTCAGGTAGTCTAAAGTAGCTACTAGTCTAAAACGCAACTGGGAACTCGTCTTAAAAGCATTTAGTCTAACTCTCAGGTAGTCTAAAGTAGCTACTAGTCTAAAACGCAACTGGGAACTAGTCTTAAAAGCATTTAGTCTAACTCTCAGGTAGTCTAAAGTAGCTACTAGTCTTAAACGCAACTGGGAACTCGTCTTAAAAGCTTTTTGTCTAACTCTCAGGTAGTCTAAAGTAGCTACTAGTCTGAAATGCAAGCGGGAACTCGTCTTAAAAGCATTTAGTCTAACTCTCAGGTAGTCTAAAGTAGCTACTAGTCTTAAACGCAACTGGGAACGCGTCTTTAACGTATTTCGTCTAACTTTCAGGTAGTCTAAAGTAGCAACTTGTCTTGAAAGCATTTCGACTTACTTGTTAAATAAAAGAAGATCGAAAAGGAAACAAAAGTGACAGTGAAAACCTCTTCGATTAATTCTTCTGAGATATCATGGTGCAACGATACTTAAGTTATCGTAAAACAAATACAAGCGCTTGTAGTTACGAATCCAGATATAAAAAAACCTTTTTGGTTAGTCTTTTATAGCGTGTTTAATAAATCTAAACCTTTTTTCCGGACGCATGGAGTTTCGACAATAATGAAATCTCGAAGGCGATTTAACGCTTAAACAATTGCGAAAAGGCAAAAATTATACTAGTAAGTAAACATTTCAAATAAATTGTAAGTTTAGTCTACGGGAAAATCAATAGATCACACCTGCCCACTTGCGCAAGTATAATGGATTTAGAATTACCTATCTAGTTTAGGTTAGTTAGGTATATAGTACTTGATTTTATAATATAATTAGCTTTTGCCCGCGACTTCCCAGCGTAGGAGTTGAATTTTTCAAAATCCTTTCTTATTGGATGCCTACGTCATACAAAGAACACACCCTCCAAGTTTCAGGCCTCTACGATCAGCGGCTTAGGCTGTGCGTTGATCCGCCAGTCAGTCAGGACAAAGAATTGTATATGTATAGAGATCAAAAACTTTGGAATAAAATATTTTATTTCAAAGTTTAATACTTTTCAATGAGTAAGTAAGTACGTTATTACTTTGTTATTTTTCTGTTGGATTTAGTAAAATGTAGTTTATAACTTGAAACTAAAAAGAAATAATCACATACAAAGTAATACTTTCTCTTCTTATACTTAAAGGCAAAACTGAAGGTGTTAAGAGCATCCAAATATGATTTCTGTTGAAAGTTCATTCAATTGTTGCACCTAATTAATGAAGTAGGTACTGAGAAACAACCTTTTTGTGCCTACCTAATGAAGAAATGTTTTTTCCTAAATTCAGAACGTACATTCACGTACGTTCGGCCTTAATGGATGTTGAGATCTTCAGGAAATGCTTATCTATACAGTACTATAGCAAACCATTCTTTCCAAAAAACGTTTTCTTCGGCACTAATTGCTTGAGTTTGACAGAGACAAGCGGAGCGGACGTGTCCGAAGATAAACTGTGAAATGAACTGACGACGAATTAACTCAATTTAAATTGATTGGAAATGATTGAGAAATTACAAAAAACGTGCAATTTATGCTTAATTTTACGATTCTGTATGGTGTTGAGATTTGTTTGTCCAGGTTAAAAATTTTCTTTGATTATTTAGTTTTCCCTAATTTATGTGAGTTAAAGTATATCCTAAAATCTGAACATACATAATCTTAAGTGAAAAATAACGGAACTTATGTAAGTTCCGTGCCTGAGTACACAGTTTTTGTAACAGCGATTTCAGTTTATATAATCTTAAGTCACTGTTACTAAAACTGAATACTCGGGCACTAATAAACTGGTACTACGTATAAAACTGTCTAACTTCAAATTAGGTGCGTTTATGATTCATTTGACAGTTCAATTTATGAAGTCGGTTTTCAAATTTTTACTTAAAAAATAAATCAAAATCGGTTCATCCGTTCGGGAGCTACGATGCGACAGACACACACACTCATACACAGGCACGTCAAACTTATAACGGGGGTTAAAAAAGGAGTTCTCGATTGGTTTGTCTATTCACGCCAATTGAGAACTCTTTCCTTCTTCAAAGTCGGTTAAAAAACAGAATAACATCATGAATCTATCTGATCCATAAATATAGAGAGGAAAACATTATTGTGCCCGATATAGTATCATTCGCTACGTTCTAGGATTCTGGCAGACCGCCATCAATTCAGGGTCAACCGAGAGCTGGGCTTAGCCTAACTTATGGCCTGTATTAAGTAGGCCTTAAATGGGCAATGCTAATCTGGAATATTTGAATACCATTATCAAACTATTCTATTTAGTATTTATGAGAATTTTCTGAGAGATAGCGTTAATAGATGTTGACGTCAAACCATCAAAGTTCCTACAAATAATTGTAAACTTACTAATTGAAATTGAGACTTTAGTTATTGAATTCCAGATATAGTTTGGTCAGTCTATTTTAGGTTCATAGACTTACCATACTTATATGAGCTATTTTTTTTGGATTAAAACATGACTGAATCTATGACACCGGTATTTCAGCTTATATGTGTAGGTAATTTTCATGATCAGTAAACAAATTTTTACCTGGGTATTTACTTGAACTAGTTCAGCGCAGTAGAGCATGTTTTTAATATGTACCAACGAACTCGTCCTTTGACATGTATAATTGCAAATAACTTTGAAAAACTTGTTAGAACATTATAGTAAGTCTATGCTATGCGTAGTCTGAATGGCCCTTGGGCCTTTCGAACGTAAACAAAAATTGACTACGTTTCAAAGGTGATCAATTACTTACAGTTAATAAGTGTGTAAAATAAAAAAAATAGTTGACTGTGAACTCGGTTAACGGACGATAAATTTTACGTGATAACGTCATAAGAAAGCATTGATGGTAACCATAGCAACGATAATACGTTGCTATGGTTACTTGTCAATAACGCATGACGTCACACGTTTTTGTGAATGTCGGTGTACCTACATCTAGACTTATATTATAAAGCTGAAGAGTTTGTTTGATTGTTTGAACGCGCTAATCTCAAGTTCGAATTAAAAAATCTTTTTGTGTTGGATAGTCCATTTATCGAGGAAGGCTATAAGCTACTTTTTATATCGATATTCCCACGGGATCGGGAGTTACGCGGGTGAAACCGCGGAGTCTATTTATAAGATGTTATCACGTCAATAAAACAAGATTCCATGACAAACAACGGGACAGGTGAAGCTAACTAAAAGCTTGTAAAAATATAGTGTTTTCTTAGTTTCTTTACTTTCATACCTTCATTATTTTCAAAACTTACCCCATGTAACAAGTGGACAGACAAAATGCTTGTTTTTTAAGTGGTGGCAACACTTAGGAAACTCCTTTCCCGCGAACTTGTTTTTCAGTGTGTTGTAAGTTATTCATCCCTACAAAACGACTGAACTTCTCCACAGGGCGGCAGTAAAGAATCTTCATTTTGCGACGATGTCATTTTAATTTTTATTAGGCTATTAAAAGTTTCTTCTGCTACGTTATATCATTAAAGTCACAAGAAAGTTTTCCTTTGGCGATCGCTTAAGAATTACGTAATTTCAATAATGAAAATCGATTGGTTTGACAGAAATAGGTATAGGTACCTTTATCACGAATTCTATAGAGATTGAGCAAATTGGACCTGACAAGTTAACTTCATCCTAAATAGTGCTAGAAATATGTCGTTTTATATTTGAGTTTTATTTAGATAGGGTCCCACTTTAGCTATCATACCAAGAAGGTGTTTTTTTTAAAGAAAAAGTTTCTTTTTACTCAATACTAGCTACGCCCCGCGGTTTCACCCGCGTAATTCCCAACCCCGTGAGATTATCAAGATAAAAATTAGCCTATAACTTTCCTCGATAAATGGACTATGCAACACAAAAATATTTTATTTAATTCTAACAAGAAATTCCATAGTTAAGCATGTTCAAACAAACAAACTCTTCAGATTTATAATATTATAGTATAGATTCTACAGAGATTGAGCAAATTGGACCTGACAAGTTACCTTCATCCTAAATAGTGCTAGAAATACCTCGTTTTCTATTTGAGGTTTATTTAGGTAGGGTCCGACTTTAGGTACCAAGAAGGTTTTTAAAGTTCCATCTTACTTAAAACTAGCCGCGCTCCGCGGTTTTACCCTCGTAAGTCCCAATCCAGTGAGAATATTAAAATAAAAAGTAGCCTAAAGCCTTCCTCGATAAATGGACTATCCAACAAAATAATATTTTTCCAATTCGAACCAGTAGTTCCTGAGATTAGCATGTTCAAACGAACAAACTCTTCAGCTTTATTATTTATAGTATAAATAAAAAACAAACGTCGTGTCCCAAGTCTTTTTGTAACACGATAAGTAAAACACCGCCTTGCTGTAAACAATTTATTGAAAAATATTGAAAATAGATTGCACAAACATAACACTGTTTTCCTGCAAACTCATATCTTATGAAAATCTGATATAATTTATTAAAGATCCAGCCGCAGTAGAGTCATGTACTCTGTAGGAGTAGATACGGGAAATGTCTTGTGTTTTTGTAAATAAAATCAAAATCAAAAATGTCATAATGCTCACTCTATAAATAGATTTAATCTCTTAGCTAAGCTACAATTAAATAAATAAATATTCCAGGATATTCCACACATCGCCATCTAGCCCCAAGCTAAGTAACTAGACTTGTGTTATGGGTGCTAGACAACGGATATACTTCTTATACACTTTTCTTTTGGAAATATTATACTTATAATATATAGAAACAACAACACCACAGACAAATATCTAAGCATAAATACATGTCTGAGGCGGGAATCGAACCCTCAAAACTGTGTTTGGCAGTCTGGCATGGTGACCATTGTGCCAACTGGGTCGTCAATTCCAATATTATTTTCACGCATGGGGCAACACAATATAGAAATGTGCCAAATATGACTCACAAAAATCAATACAATTGACTTGGTACAAAGGATAAAGAACGAGCAATTGCGCACTTTAGTCATCTACTAGCTTTTGCCCGCGACTTCGTCCTCGTAGAAGTCGGAAATGGACCGAGGAATCACATTGTCCCATACAAACTTTGTCCCCCTTTTTCACCCCCTTAGCAGTAAATTACGGAAAATCTTATCGGATGCCTAAGTCATACAAAGAATACACCCTCCAAGTTTTAGGTCTCTACGATCAGCGGTTTAGGCTGTGCGTTGATCCGTCAGTCAGTCATTCATGACAAAGAATTTTAAATGTATAATATGTAGGTCCTTGACTTCAGTATTAAATTCTATATTCCATGCACATCGGCTACCTACTTGTTACACAATTTTCAGGTAAGAAAATACAGTAAGGAAGTCCAATGACCTTATATCCAAATAAGTTTCAAAGAACCTTAAGGGGTTGCCTAAGAAGTAGTTACTGCATTTGAATGATTATTTTTTCAAATATTTTAATTTAAAAAAACATTTTTATTACTTTTATAAATATTATTATACAAAAGCATGACACAAGTCAAAACTGTTTCCTACCTATAATTATTACATAGCAAAATATTGAGAGATGATAAAAAAATGCCAGATAACAAAAGAAAAATTTAACCATACATAAAAGCATTTTATTATTTAAACCTCAAAAAATAAATGCCGTATTTTCCTAGCAAGCGAGGATGAGGTCGGATGACCTCATCCTCGCTTCTTATCAGGTGAGATGAGGTCAGATGCAAGCATACAGGTGATGCAAGTCTATTTTGTGTTTAAAAATAAATAAAATAAACATTATTTTCTGTTTAATAAAATATGTTATATTTATGCCTACATTATAATTCTTCCCAAAATTGCAAAGTTTGTATGGGACAGCGTGATTCCTTTGTCCAATCTACTAATTCTATGCAGACAAAGTCCCGCGACTTCGTCTGCAAAAGCTTGTTAAACATAAATAGATTCTAAGTGTATACCTATTACATCCGGTTCTTAAATGTTACATAAGGTAACAATAACGTCTAAGCAATCACTGCGTGTTTGTTTACTCTTAGAAAATAGGAAAGTCTTGTAATCTTACCCTAGTTTTGCGTTAATTTATGATGAAAAAAGAAAGGAAATAAAGGGAAAGAGCTCGTAGAATGTTTTCGCCGTCACTCCTACAATTTCATTGACTAATATTTACGGCCTACGCAACGTTATAAGAATGCGGTGACGACGTTCTTTGTTTCTATGGATTTTTATAGATCACTAACTGCACCCCGCGGTTTCACTCGCGTAAGTCCCGATCCCATGGGAATATTGGGATAAAAAGTAGCCTATGTGTTAATCCAGGTCTTCAGGTATCTAGATTCCGAGTTTTATCGCAATCGGTCCAGTAGTTTTTGCGTGAAGGAGTAACAAACATACACACACACACACAAAAACTTTCACATTTATAATATTAGTAGGAATAGGAATTAGTAAGATTCGTTTTTTTTCGCAAGGCTGAGAAAGTGGTAGCATTTAACCAAAAGAGTAAGTATCACCTAGGAACGCGTAAAATATATAATTAATAATATAAAACACAGTCGTGTTAGTTACACGATAATGTAACGCAAGAACGGCTTGACCGATGGTGATGAAACTTATAGTAAGAGTTAGCTGAAGTTCTAGAATACCTTACAGGCTTTACAATATTCCACGGGATCCGGACTTACATGGATTAAACTTAACTATATAATATAAGGATAGACTAAATTTTCTAAGAATAGGGGCATTCTCTTTTGAGTTTTTCGACAAATTCTTCGGTATAAGGTACTTATTTATAGGGTAATTCGCAAACTATCAGAAAGCTACCGAAACGAATAAATACTAAAAAGACAAGGATGGCAACACGACAAAAGTCGCGGGAGTGAAAGAGAAGCAAATTTTTTATTCGTTTCGGTTGCCTTCCGACGGTTTATGAATCAGGGAGCTGAGTATATATTTTACTAAAAGGAGTGAAATAAGTAATTTCATACGTGTGAAGATTTGAATTCCAGACTTATGTTAAGTTATACTTAATAGTCGTGCTGAATACGAGTGAATTTGAGGAAAGGTTGCATTACGCCCACTCTATGGGAGCTGGAAATAGCGTTTCATATTTATTATTAAAGTTAGCGGACGCTACACGTGTCTGGATGTGGCTGACTTGCGAATCAAGGGTAATACTGAATTCAGTTAGGTTCAATTTTGCGTAATCAAATCGTACTGTTGTGTGACATTGTTAAAAAAATCGGTGCGAAAAATTTCGTTTATTTTTTCAATAACTCTGTTCTTACACATATTGTGCTTAAATCTGATTGTAGAGTAAAACTCATTATGCAAATGGGTACATTAGAGCCGACGAGGCTTGTAAAACATAAACCTTACGCAATGGGTGAAGGGTCAAACCGTTAGGGCGGTCTTGGGTTAATACTTCATATCAACCTCAGTCGCATACAACCTTTTTATTGGGTTTTTGTTTCCGTAACCGGCGATATATTTAGCTAGTGAATAGAGAAAGGGAAAGTTGTGAATGCTAGTTCCGTTTATGGGCACACATAGTATGCGTGTATTATTAAGGCAAGTTTTATTGAGCGCAGTTATTTTCTGCCTATTTTGAACGATATTTATCGTAACCCCATTGTTCTAGAAATGAATAAACATATCTTTATGCTGTGAGTAGGCATATATGTTACCGGAAATGTATGAAACCAAGGAATTGTATATAATGGCGACGACACTGAGGAATCGTGTAAAATAATTTATCAAAGATTATTAAAAACATAGTTACATTTCCTAAGAAATCTACATATTTCCTAAGGGATTGTATGCAATTCCTAAAAGGTACCTAGGAAATGTGGTGAATTATTATTATACCATAGAATTTGCTCGCATATAAAGATCCACCCGGAAAACGGTCTTCCCTGAAGGGACATGGATAAGTTAGGTTAGAACTGCGACTTCAACGCACGAGCCGAGCGAGCGGTGCCGCGGCATCGGCCGGCGAGTGCTAGAACCGAATTCTACCTATTTTATTTGGTTAGGGCATATACATAGTATTACATATACTATATAATAAATGTGTTTTTGGTCTTAGGAAATGTGTATAATATAAATTATTTTGCACCTTTCCTGTGGATTTAATGGCAATGTATGTACATTTCCTAGGAATTCTATATAATGACGGATTACATACATATCCGGTAACATATATATTAATCTAGATCACAGCCTAGATACATTAGTTTCCTTAGAAATTTCAGCAGCTTAGCTTTGAGAATGTCACTAGTTTGAATATAGGCCACTACTTGATGAGGTGTTTCTTCGTGGAATTTATATGAAACGTTTTTTTTTACAAAATTAATTTTTAGTTGGTAGGTATCTAAAATACGTCGTCGAAAAATTTAATTTAACAAGTAGCTAGGTAGGTGTGTCTCCTAAAATTTCTTCAAAGTATTCCCAGACGCTGTGATTTGGATTTTCACTTAAAAGTAAACACAGGGGAATTCTTTTAAGGAATACATTTATATATTCTAGAATAATATCTTTTTCGACTTTAAAAAGAAGGTTTTTTATCGACGTGTATATTTATCACGTTTTAGTATCGATGGTTTCAAAGGCAGTAGGTAATCGTGTTATAATAGTAATGTAGAATTTATATTAATTATATTTTATTTAAAATTTCTATTTTTTATCTATACATATAAAATTCTTTGTTCTGAATGACTGACTGACGGATCAACGCACAGCCTAAACCGCTGATCTTAGAGACCTGAAATTTGGAGGTTGTGTTCTTTGTGTGACGTAGGCATCTGATAAGAAAGAATTTTTCGAAACTCTACCCCTAAGGGGGTGAAAATGGGGGGCAAAGTTTGTATGGAACAACGTGATTCCTTGGTCCATTTCCAACTTCTACGCGGACGAACTCGCGGGCAAAAGCTAGTACTTATAATAAAGAAAGAGAACACACAAACCGCTGCACTGGTCCTAGAGAGATTAAATTTTGAGGGTGTGTTCGTTGTGAAGTGTAGGTAAGGAAAAAGCGGGCCAAACCGCGGGAAGAAACTGTTGTCTTTTATTTAAATACTAGCTGCGTTCCGCGGTTTCACCCGTGTAAGTCCCGATCCCATGAGAATATCAAAATAAAAAGTAGCCTATAGCCTTCTTCGATAAATGGACTATCGACACAAAAATATTTTTTCAATTCGAACCAGTAGTTCCTGAGATTAGCGCGTTCAAACGAACTAACAAACTTTTCAGTTTAATACTAATAATAATATAGATTAAAAAAATCAGGTAGGTAAGTAGGTACTATTACATTTCTAATCCATAGTTAAATTAACATTATTCGGCCTCCTTACATCCTACTTCATATTAAAAATGAGAAAATGAATGAGTCTTGTTATAAGTACTAGCTCACTTAAAAGTTACTGAACTATTTGCGATGAAACTTGATAAATAGATAGCCCTGTAATAACAAATGAATCTACCCCGATTTACCCACAAGATCGGGCGCACCTAGTTTCAAATAATTTGAAACCCTACATGCTTTCCGCTACATGATTTGTTACATTTATCTCTACATAAATTAATCCAGTGTTTAACCCTTAAAGCTCGCACAACAATTAATGGGCTGTGGTCAAACTCCTTCGACCTAGTTAGTTGTGACCCTAATATTGTGGTTTGTCAAGTGAATAAGTTTGCAATACCAGCCGTCAAATACTAAACTGCGATGGTAATTAATTAGAGAATGAAAGTGACATGTATGTATGTACATATGTATGTATGTATGTATACGGGCTTTTTTCCGCAACTAGACTCTTTTTAATTGGGTCCTTTTTGCGTGAGGATGGAGTAGGCTTGCTCAGCACCTACTACCCTCTCAGCTTAGTCGACCATGTCCAGAGGAGAGAACTTGTCAATACTTCTGGAGCCAACTAAGCCGCAGGTTTCATCACGATGTTTTCCTTCACCGTAAGAGCAATGTCAAATGAAAGTGATATATTTTAACATCATTTAAAGAACCCTTCAAAATATTATATGTAGTTTTGGACGTGTATCTCGAAAAAAGCTCTTGAAAATTTAAAGACTACGCTTTTCCAGTTTTATAACTTTAGCACTTTTCAAAAGTTAGATATTAATCCAACGTGTGAAAAACGTTTGTAACTCAAAATTTTGGAACTGGGTCTGCAGTTTTTTTGCCTGATAGTACAATCAGCAAAGGACTGAGGGTAAGCAGGTGCATATTTTATAGATTACATTTTGTTAAATAACGGTTCAGTAATTGTTAATTATTCTGCTTAATATCACTAAAGCTTTCGAACTGTTAGTTATTTCACGCAGAATAACCCAAAAAATATTAAATCGTCATTAAAAAAATTAAAACTTTAAAAGATACCTGAGGGATTTTTACAATTTTATTTTATTACTTAATCAATAACAATTTCTGAACCGTTATTTAAAAAAGCACAGGACTGAGATCCTTTGCTGACTGTACATAAAAAAAACGCGACGAATTGAGAGCCTTCAATTTGTCAAAAAACGACTGAACTAATTTCAATGAAAATTTGGTAGAATATATTTATTGTCGATAATTCTAAAAGATCGTGACGTACGCAAGCGAAACCACGCAGTGTAACTGGTATACAATCACTACATAGTATAAAACAAAGTCGCTTTCTCTGTCCCTATGTCCCTTTGTATGCTTAAATCTTTGAAACTACGCAACGGATTTTGATGCGGTTTTTTTTAATAGATAGAGTTATTCAAAAGGAAGGTTTATATGTATAAAACATGCATAATATAGCCGTGCGAAGCCGGAGCGGGTCGCTAATAATAAATAAAAAATTAACTACTATAATTTTATCGGATCTCGATTTCCAATCATCGAGATAAATTTAAAGACAGGTCGGTTGTTAAAACCTTACTACTTTAATCAAAACTTTACTATAAAACTGCAAAAAAAATACTGTCTTAAAAATATTTATCGATAAAAGTTGTGGCCATTAACTTATTATAGAGTACCGATTTTAATACCTCGTCCATTTTTAGGGTTGCGTACCTCAAAAGTTAAAAAAAGATCCCTTATAAGATCACTTTCTTGTCCGTCTGTCTGTCCGTGTGTCATCACCGATTTTCTCAGGAACGGGTGAACCTAGCAAGTTGAAATTCATACCAGATACTGAGTTCTATAGTTCCTATTAGGTGTTTAAAAATCAAGGTTCTGCGTCAACACGATAATAATATGGGTAAATTTACATTTTAATTATTACCTTAATTTTCAACTTTTTTATATTTCGGATTTTTTTCTTTACTTGTGTTGTAAGACCTAGCTATTAATCAAAATTGACAATTCCAGGTCAACCGAAAGTACCCTATAGGTTTTGGGTCGAAAACCTATATGGTAGTGCCCGTTGACCTAGAATAACGAAATTTGGCAAAAAGCAAGGTATAGGAAAAATTCCAAAACATTTAAAAGTTGAAAATTAAAGGGTGTCCCCATACATACATAGTTAAACCAATTTAACTTGACCCAAACGAAATAGGGTTCAAGTTAAATTGGTACCAACCATACCTAAACTGGTTCGGACGAATCTACCCATACACATTTTTAAAAGTGGACGTTTGGCCCGCAGACCAGTTTTTCTGTGGGCGAGATGTAACCTAACCCACCACAGCAAGGGTAGAGAAAGAGAGTTGAAACCAATGTACGGGAGACTTTACGCGCGAGTACGACTCGCACTTGACCGGTTTTTTATTTTTATCATTTATTTAATTGATTTAAACTTTCTAGCAAGTTTTGCCATAAAGTTAGGTAAGATAAAGTTTCTCAGTGAGGAATAAAGTTTATTAGGGTTAGTATCTATAGAACTACGTCTCGATATGACTAGGTAGCCGATATACGTAGTTTAGACTTGATCTCGATTGGACTAGCTCGTCATTTGACCAAATCTTAGTTGACTAGATAGGTTTATGACTACTCAGTGTGAGACAAAAACAGGAAACTTTTTCGTAGTGAATTTTCCCATTTTAGATTTCCAACTAGCCAAGGAAATTCTACCTCAGCTCAGCTCGAGATTTGTGCACTAACAGGCAAATACTGCCATCCAGACGAGTACCTACCAATCCACCCTACTACGATTCTCGCTACACTTCAGCCAGCGACGAAGATCTGAGTGCTTCTCAAAGATTTATCTACAGCATCAAAATATCTTAGCAACCATATACTTGATAAGCTAGTTTGAACTTTATGATTTAACATATAAAATCTAATAATATATACACTGAAATGATGCATAATATTAAGACACAAAGCTGCGCAGAAGCTAACGAAGTTTATAATTGAATTTATAGTGTTAATTTTCTTCTTAATAAAATTCTATCTATGTTGACTAACTGATACAAAATCAACTTAGTCAAAACCGCCGTGTATAGTAACGAAATATCTTTTTTATTTCTAGGTAGTATGGATAAGTGCACTGTGGACCCACCGTACCCCTGGCCATACCACTCACCCCGGTGGTATGATGGGTATTTAAATAAAACGACACCACCAGCTAAAACATTATTTTTTGTTTCACTAGATCGAGATCAACCCACCGAGCATAAAGTAGTTAAATAATGAAAAAAAAAAAAATTGTTGCCTGTGAAGTCAGTTTACGGACGATTTTACGTGATAACGACCTAAAAATTTTAAGTTTTTTTTTGTTATTTCTTTATTTATATATATATTGTTTCCCTTATATAAGTCTTTCGTCACTCGTCCCTATAACACAAGCCTAGATGTGCGATATTATTATTATTAAATACTTACGTTCCGGGAACGGGGCGCGTCATGTTACCGGACCATGACACTTTTGTGTGAATGCAGGTGTTCCATCAATTTACTACATATTATCACGTCAAAAATACTAAAAACTATTATTGATTTAATCCTGGATGTTTAAAATCTTATTGCAAATTTATCAATTCTTTTTATCTCCATCAGCAAAACTTACTTCGTTCTAATTTTTCACTTGCATAATGGAGAATGAAAACTGTGTTTTCGCGGACCCAAACATTCGTAATTGACATCCAACCGCAGGCCCATGATAAATTACCCTTTACCCAAGCCGGTAATACAAGATAAGGGTAGAATACACCCGCTTGCAATCAATCTGAGTCAAAGAAAATACCTTTATTACCACTAGTTCATGAGTTCAGTAGACCAGTTTTCAGTTTTTAACGGGATAACATTTAATAAATTGGTGGGTCACCTGCATTCACACCAAAGTGTCACGGTAATAATGTCTGACGTCATGCGTCATGGTAATATGACCAGACGCGTCATGGTAACTTAGGGAACCGAGTATTTAATAATAATGTCGCTCATCTGGGCTTGTGGTATGGTGTGACGTGTGACGAACAGAAGACTTTTAAAAAGGAAAAAAAATATAAAAAAGAAGAAGAAAAATTTAAAAAATTATATATACTAGCTGCGCCCCGCGGTTTCACCCGCGTAAGTCCCGATCCCGTGGGAATATCGGGATAAAAAGTAGCCTATGTGTTAATCCAAGTCTCCAGCTATCCAGACACTGAGTTTCATCGCAATCGGTAGTTTTTGAGTGAAGGAGTAAAAAATATACATACACACACACACACTTAAGATAAGAAATTTAATGGAAAAACATTTTTTTTAAATTTTTCGTCGTTTTCTTATGACGTTATCACGTAAAATGATCGCCCCTAACCATAGCTACGATAATACGTTGGTTACCTTGTCAATAACATGACGCGCGTTCCCGGAACATGACGCGTTCCCGGAACATGTCACATGGCGTCACACTTTTTTAAAGGTGCAGGTGTTCACCAATTTATTAGACATTATCACGTTGAAAATTCTATAGAAAGAAGTTGAATATTATTTGATCAGGCGCGGCGCGGGCTTGCGACATTACCTACCGTAAATTATCGTTGTACTTAGAAGTAACATCAAGTTGTTAAATTTCTGAAATTTTGCTCGTAAGTGTACTAGTTACCTAAAAGCCATTCATTCATTGGTAACGTGATCTATTCAGTCTCGACTCAAGAGACTAATGATCAGAAAGACGACAATTCTCTTGGATTCATTCAACGACAATTTATTCTTACAAAAGACTCGATTTCTATGTGAGCCTTTAATGTTAAGTACATATAAATAACCGCCTATTTATAGTAGAGCTTTACACCCCCAATTAAACACTGCGATCTTTAAAAATAATGTATAAATCTTCGCCCACTTCGAAATCGTAAAAGAATTTTTGTGACTTACAATTTTGATTTTGCTTTCCATTAAGAGGAAAGGGTACAGGCTCTCTCTCTATACAAACGTAGTCGACTGTTTCCTCCCTGGATAATGCCACTAGAGCAAATATATTTGCAGCATAAAACTTATAACTACCATGACCATGCCCCTAAGTCTTATTTTTCATATATATTTTGTTTTTATAACTTTTGCTTTCTATAATAATTAGAAAGTGTAAAAGTTCAAGACATATGGGCATAGTAATGGCAGTTATAGGTTTTATGGAACAAAAATATTTATGCTAGTGTCATTTTCTAGGGACCTTTCCTCTTAAGTAAAAGCATTAGCTCCATAGAGCAATTAATTTCTTACTTGAGGTCGTTTTCTTACTATTTATGTTAATAAGTTGCATCTTAATGAAACGTTGCAACTTATTTACATAAACAATAGCAAAACGACCTCTTTGAACAAAACGTTCAGAATAAAGGGAAATAACATGAATCTTAAATACCTACTTCCATTCAACTGCAAAAGTTTCCTTCGCTCGGTAGTTCTTCTCGTATTAAATACATTTTGAAAAAGAACCTTCTTTATTTTTAGGCGATTTAAAAAATTGTGGTTCAGTTTTTTAATAAGTGCAGACGATATAGATTTTAAATATACTATTATAATAAATTAAAGTTAAGTTTTAGGGTTTTCTATCTTCGTTCTCGCCTCCCTATACAGGTCGGTATACAATGCTCGCGGGCCAGAAATCTGCCGAGAAGAACATGTCCTTTAGCCTCGCTGGAATCTATCTATATATATAAAAATGAATTGCTGTTCGTTAGTCTCACTAAAACTCGAGAATGGCTGAACGGATTTATCTTATCTTAGTCTTGAAATGTTCGTGGAGGTCTAGGGAAGGTTTAAAAGGCGAGAAAAAATCTAATAATTTCCGGGAAAACTCTAAAAACAGCCCTTTTCTAATTCCTACGGGATCGGGACTTACGCGGGTGAAACCGCGGGGCGCAGCTAGTCTTATATATAAAAATGAATTGCTGTTCGTTAGTCTCACTAAAACTCGAGAACGGCTGAACGGATTTATCTTATCTTAGTCTTGAAATGTTCGTAGAGGTCTAGGGAAGGTTTAAAAGGCGAGAAAAAAATCGAATAATTTCCGGGAAAACCCTATCAATTCCTACGGGATCGGGACTTACGCGGGTGAAACCGCGGGGCGCAGCTAGTCCTTAAATAAACATTTCAAAATATCATCAGCTTATCTTACTCGTGTTGCAAAGAGTTTTCTCTTGACACCAGTTTGTTAAAAGGTTTATTCTTTAGAGTATGCTTGTTTTTTTGTTTCTCATTGCAGTCTACGATCGAGAGGGGCCGTAAACTGTGTGCTTTAACTTCACACTGCAGCAAAGTTATCTGAGTAGACGGATTTTAACAAAACTAAAATTCCAATAGGCATTTCCTCAGATACCAGCGCCATCGTCAACTGAACATATAAATTGGTTTCAATTCACTTGATTCTTCTTTTGAGTCTCACTTTAATGACTTTCGCCTCTTAATGTAATTTTCTTGATTACTTTCTCATTTTTCCATTTTCATTTTTAATTCTGTTTTATTTCAATTCCTGTGGTTTATGGTGTTATAAAAATATTATATGTTTTCTTATTTCTTCCCATCCTTGAAATGCAATTGGAATTAATTTAATGAATGGCTCCAATTCTTATTCAATAAGAATATTTAATAATAACTTATTTGAAGAAAACACAAGATGTAATTGCATAAATTTCATTTAGGTGTGTTTAGCCCAGAAAATATTAGAAAAAAAATCTTTTTACGTAGTACCTATTATATCTACTAGGTAAGTGTTATTCGACCAAAAAGAAAAAAAACATATTTTAATAATATTTGATCTGCTCAGGCTCTATATACCTATCTATAGATATCTATGTGATTGTGAGATGCTTGTATGAGGGTTTGTAAAATGACGAACACTTTTTCATAGCAATTCAGAAATCTTCTATACATATAAAATGCTTTGTCCTGAACGACTGACTGACGGATCAATGCACAGCCTAAACCGCTGATTGTAGAGATCTGAAACTTGGAGGGTGTATTCTTTGTATGACGTAGGCATCCGATAAAAAAATTCGACTTTTACGCGAACGAAGTCACGGGCAAAAGCTAGTTACACACTATTAAGATATACCTACTATTTAGACAGACACCACCGTCTTTTCTAAAAACAGTTCACAAGATTTGGAAAGGTAACCTTGACTGGACAATGCTATCAAATTGTTACACTTTATTACACTTCTAATCTGGTTTTATTCCAGAATTGTGATCATTTTGTTTAAGTAGAGTTATTCGGATTCACGAGTGATTTTATTGTTATGTTTCTTGTGGTATAAATACTTGCTAAGTAAAATCGAAGTTTCGGGATAATGTGGAAAGGTATAGTTTTGTTTTCGTACCTATACCATAATAGGTACTTAGTTTACCTAAAAACCCAACAAAAATGGACATAAAGGCCAAGTCTCTCCACGCAATCCTTTCACCATAAATAGTTGTAAGATCTTATGTAAATCCAAGTAAGTTATTTAATAGTATTGAAGTATAATATAGAAATTTTAATTTCTATAATAAATTTAATTATTATAATGACTTTCAAATGTTCATCAGTGCATTTGTTTTCTTATAGATAAGTAGGTATAAGTAGGTAAACCTTATAAATTTGGCCTAAGGACTATTACCAGACATTGCAGCCGCGGCTTCAAGTTTGTATTATGTTTTAAATAGAATAATTAATTAATAAATACCTACTGATATACGCCCTTCGGTTTTCAACTCTTTTTGCAGTATGTCAGTGTCGTTTGTTTTATCCGTGCCTCTCCTAGCGTAGGATAGGATTGATACATTGTTTGTTCACATCGCAAGCGATTACATTGCAACTCCATTATGGAATACGAAAAGCTAATGGCTGAAAACGAAATACAAATATTTTATGGAAGGCAGTCATACTTTATTTGACGACCCAGTTGGCACAATGGTCACCTTGCCGGACTGCCAAACACAGGGTTGCGGGTTCGATTCCCGCCTCAAACAAGTATTTATGCTTAGATATTTGTCTGTGGTCTGCTTGTTTCTATGTATTATAAGTATATATTTACAAAAGAAAAGTATATAAGTAGTATATCCGTTGTCTAGCACCCATAACACAAGTCTAGTTACTTAATTTGGGGCTAGATGGCGCTGTGTGGATTGTCCTGCAATATTTATTTATTATTATTTAACCCTAAGTACTATAGGTATAAGAAGGTATTGGCCTTTACTTTGTAATAGGCTTCTCCAACACCTATACTACCCTCTTAGCTTAGTCGACCGTGTCCAGAGGAAAATACAAGTCCATAATATAGGTTACTAAGTATATTACTTATCTTAATTACTTACTATACCTGTAAGAAGGTATTGGCCTTTACTTTGTAATAGGCTTGTCCAGCACCTATACCACCCTCTCAGCTTGGTCGACCGTGTCCAGAGGAAAGAACAAGTCCATAAAGGTACACGAAGCTAATGGCTGAAAAAACAAAACACAAATACTTTTACGGAATACAGTTAAACTTTATTTATACCTAAGTCAAGAAGGTATTGGTCTTTACTTAGTCATAGGCTTGTCCAGCACCTATACCACCCTCTCAGCTTGGTCGACCGGGTTCAGGTGAAAGAACAAGTCCATAAAGGTACACAAAGCTAATGACGGAAAAACGAAATTCAAATACTTCTACGGAATACAGTTAAACTTTATTTATACCTAAGTCAAGAAGATATTGGTCTTTACTTAGTAATAGGCTTGTCCAGCACCTATACCACCCTCTCAGCTTGGTCGACCGGGTTCAGGTGAAAGAACAAGTCCATAAAGGTACACAAAGCTAATGACGGAAAAATGAAATTCAAATACTTCTACGGAATACAGTTAAACTTTATTTATACCTAAGTCAAGAAGGTATTGGTCTTTACTTAGTAATAGGCTTGTCCAGCACCTATACCACCCTCTCAGCTTGGTCGACCGGGTTCAGGTGAAAGAACAAGTCCATAAAGGTACACAAAGCTAATGACGGAAAAACGAAATTCAAATACTTTTACGGAATACAGTTAAACTTTATTTATACTTAAGTCAAGAAGGTATTGGTCTTTACTTAGTAATAGGCTTGTTCAGCACCTATACCACCCTCTCAGCTTGGTCGACCGTGTCCAGAGGAAAGAACAAGTCCATAAAGGTACACGAAGCTAATGGCTGAAAAAACAAAACACAAATACTTTTACGGAATACAGTTAAACTTTATTTATACCTAAGTCAAGAAGGTATTGGTCTTTACTTAGTCATAGGCTTGTCCAGCACCTATACCACCCTCTCAGCTTGGTCGACCGTGTCCAGAGGAAAGAACAAGTCCATATAGGTACACGAAGCTAATGGCTGAAAAACAAAACACAAATACTTTTACGGAATACAGTTAAACTTTATTTATACCTAAGTCAAGAAGGTATTGGTCTTTACTTAGTAATAGGATTGTTCAGCACCTATACCACCCTCTCAGCTTGGTCGACCGGGTTCAGGTGAAAGAACAAGTCCATAAAGGTACACAAAGCTAATGACGGAAAAACGAAATTCAAATACTTCTACGGAATACAGTTAAACTTTATTTATACCTAAGTCAAGAAGGTATTGGTCTTTACTTAGTAATAGGCTTGTCCAGCACCTAGGGGATACAAAAAGTTATAGTGGCTTAAAAACAATTACTTTTACGGAATACAGTTATATTTTATTGTAACAAAAAAACACACTCGGTTTAAACCTGTTAAATGCACTCAAGCAACATGTGGAAGCCAATTTAAATAAAAATGTCGACTGCACTGAGAGCTGGTATGCGAGGTCCGTCTCGCATGAAAATCTAATTATTTTAATAGTTCCTAGTGTCCGGAGCACGAATATTTGCACAAAATATTTCTTTCGAATGTTGTAACCACTTTAAAACGAGCAGGATACGATGTTACATTTCTTAATAATGTTAGTAATTGAATAACATTATTATAATACGTAATGACGACGATGACAGTAGATTAGTAAGCTAAGTAACTAGACTTGTGTTATGTGGTTGGTATTTATTCTGGACTCGATCGACTAAACTGAGAGGGTGTTATAGGTTTTGGGCAAACTTACTCCATCTTATACATGTCCCAAGCTTTTGTTTCTTCAATTATGAGAGATAAGTAGTTAAGACTTTTGTAGACTATTATAGATCTTCGGTCTGCTAATAGTTCTTCATCAGTTCAGTTTGAATGGCGTAGAGTTCTAATCACTTGCTTGTGTGAAGCCAAACTATTGGCCGATATAAGATTTAGGATTCACGAGCGTTACCCAATGTCCACCAGTGTGATGACTTTATTCATTTTTTATGTACCTATTTCATTTTTTTTGTTAGCCTAGTGATAGACAGACAGATAGACGAGCGGACAGTAAAGTTTTAGCAATAGGGTACCGTTTTTACCCTTCAGGTACGCAACCCTAGAAAAGCTAAAGAGGCATGTGTACTTACTATAAACCAAAGAGCGGTGTTGGCTTAGTGGTAGATACCTCGACTTTCATTCTGAAGGTCGTGGGTTCGAATCCTGGCCGGCGGTGCACCAATGTATTTTTCTTAAGAAAAAATTATGTGCGCTAATTGACATTGCTCTTACGGTGAAGGAAAAAATCGTGATGAAACCCGCGGCTCCGGAAGTATTGACAAGTTCTCTCCTTTGGAAATGGTCGACTAAGCTGAGAGGGAAGTAGGGCAACCCTACTCCATCCTCACGCAAAAAAGACCCAATTAGAAAGCGTCTAATTTGGTTTTACAAAAAAAGTATTTCTCTAGAGGCATATTTCAGGACAGAAGAAAATACATAAGGAGAAATCAATACTCGTTTACTCTCTTAAGTGGTCGGATACGGTGTCAGATACAGGTGTTCATCTCCTCAGGTCTTGCATTGTCGGAACATTTTCCGCTCTGCAACCGTATTTCATTAACTTTTCTTAAAATGTCCCAATCTTTAAATATTAACCGGAAAAAAATTGATCAGTTTTTTTACAAAATAAAGCAGGTAAGTATAAAAGTAATTTAAATCGTTTAAGAGGAAAGGGTACCGGGGACTCTCTCCATAAAAAAGTAGTCGACTGTTTTCTTCTTGAATAATGACTCTAGAGCAAATATTGTGCGTAAAACTTATAACTGCCGTAAGAGCAATGTCAATTAGCGCACATAAATATTTCTTAAGAAAAATCCATTGATGTACGGCCGGCCGGGATTCGAACCCACGACCTTCAGAATGAAAGTCGCGGTACCACTAAGCCAACACCGCTCTCAAACTGAACATAAAATCGTAACATATCTATTATTATGCAACGGGTTCACTACGCCACATCCGTAACATAACATATTACCTACTCGAACATATTAAGTACTTACTTATGTAAAACTTTAGATTGCATAATAATTTATGCCTAAGGGGGCGTCCATAAATTACGTGAGATGTTTAAGGGGGGGGGGAGGGGGGTCGAGTCAAATCTCATCTAATCTTCTCAGGGGGTCTCAGCAAATATCACGCAATTTTTTTTCTGATTGATTTTTCTGGCTTAGAGTGGCTAGATCAGAACGAAGTTGAAGGAGTAGATGATTTTATTGAAAATCAAATGGACATCAATAGTCTCTCTTGACACCGCGCATGATTCTCCATGGACTGAATTAGAGTAGATATTCTTTTTTTTAATCACAGTAGTCACGATTTAAGTATTCTATTGTAAAAAATTTATTACACTTATAAGTGTACTTATCAATATTGCTGAGAGTTATAACTCTCAGCAATATTGATTATTAGTCTTACTAGTCGCCCACACTTTGAAAAATCTCACGTGAGATTGGAGGATGGGGGAGGGCGTTGAATAAAATTTCACGACATCTCACCAGGGGGGGGAGGGAGGTACAGAAAATTAAAAAAAAACACCTCACGTAATTTATGGACGCACCCTAACTTAGTTGAAGCATGAAGTGCACTATGTTGTGTACAACAGCATACATAATATGCTAATTGGCACACACGATAAATGATCACGAACAGTGTCAATATACGCTATTGTCTGTTAACTTGTTTAATATTACGCTATTCTGGTGTTGTTTGAGTGGCAAATAATTACCACTCAACCAACACCAACACCACCATCGGATAAACCTATCGGATTATAATAGTGACTAGGCCAATTACCTAATAGATAGGGTGAAAAATTCCCCGCCTTCCGCATTGGCAACGTAGATTCACAACCAGTTGCCAAACTTCTTCTTCTTCTTCTCGTATAGTGGTGTAGCTCACCTATTGTTAGAGTTTTCAGATCCTCTAACTTGACCTAACGACTGCTACTAGAGGCACACTAGAGGTAGCAACCGGGACCAACAGCTTAACGTGCCTTCCGAAGCACGGAGGGGCTCACGAAAATACATTTTTGCCACACTATTAATTGGCCACCCATGACTGACTGAATAACGAAGAACTAACATTCTTGCTACTCAACCGGTTGCTAAGACGATAGATTTTTTCTTTTTCCCCAACTAAATTAACAGTAGAAAAACTCGTGGATGACTTTAGACGTATTTTTAAGTAATTTCCTCTGGACAAGGTCAACTGCACTGTTGGGTAATTCTACTCTTACTAATACATGTCCCAAGGAATGCAGCGCCCTGTACAGCATGGATTAAAAAGTTACTAGCCTTGCTGTATAAACCCTATAGATAAAATCATTATGGCACGATGGACTGCAAATATTTAGAGTTTTTAGAGTTCCGTAATCAAAGGGAAAAATAGGACCCTATTACTAAGACTCCACTGTCAGTCTATATGTCACCAGGCTGTATCTCATGAACCGTGATAGCTAGACAGTTGAAAGTTATCGCTATAACAACAGATACTAAAAACAGAAAGGGTACGGAACCACCACCATCACCATGGTATTGTATGGTGGTGCGTGAGTCCTATTTGGACGTGGCAGGTTTTTTAAAAAACATACTTTTTGGTTGCGTTGTGGGAGTTGTACGATTTTAACTTTTAATCTATTTGAAACTTAATTGCACTGTTAAGTTACACCACTAAATAAAATATTAAACGCTTTTCTTCACGACTGTACTTGACTTTTTAACTCCATCGAAAAAAAATATAGGACGAAAAATATTATGATCCCTAGAATTAATTCTATTTAGGCAGTTAGTATATTTGACGATTCCAAGGGTAATTAAATTTTATAAACATTTGTTAAATCTAACGTTACAGTACATAAAAATGAGGGTTAACCTTTAGTAAGGACCAAGTAATTTTTTCATAACTTAAGGTATATTAATTACTAGCTGCGCCCCGCGGTTTCACCCACGTAAGTCCCGATTCCGTGGGAATATCGGGATAAAAAGTAGCCTATGTGTTAATCCAGGTCTCCAGCTATCTAGATACTGAGTTTCATCACAATCGGTCCAGTAGTTTTTGCATGAAAGAGTAACAAACATACACACACACACACACACACACACAAACTTTCACATTTATAATACTAGCTGCGCCCCGCAGTTTCACCCGCGTAAGTCCCGATCCCGTATGAATATCGGGATAAAAAGTAGCCTATGTGTTAATCCAGGTCTCCAGCTATCTAGATACCGAGTTTCATCACAATCGGTCCAGTAGTTTTTGCGTGTAGGAGTAACAAACATATACACACACACACACAAACTTTCACATTTATAATATTAGTAGGATTAATTTCCTAAAGAACTTACCTACTTATATCCGACAAATTGATGACTCTTACCACCACAAAAGAAATTGTGATTGTAATTCAATAGAATAGATTCGTCTTCGTTGTCATAGGAAGTGGATGTTTTGTCATTCCATTTCAAGTACCTATCGTGAATTATTCAAAGGCCCTGGATTTACTTTCCTATTGTACAGTCATTGGAAAAATTGTTAGTCGAAGACTAAGCTTCACAAAGGTCTTTTTGACGTGATAGCGTCTAATAAATTGAGGAACACCGGCAGCACTCGCAAAAAGTGTGACGTCATCGCGTTCCGTTCACGTTCTGGGAACATGAGTTTTATTGACAAAATGGTAACCATAGCAACGTAATGTTTTTTTATGACTTTATCACGTAATTTTTTTTGTTGTAAAATTTGATTGTTGTCGTCGCCTGTACAATTTGAAAACCTTACCCAACATGAGTCGAAGAGACCGTGTAGTTAAATAGGTATTTATCTGATTGAATCAAGTCCCGGGAATTGTAAATGGTTTTTCACGTATTGCTTTTTTACTTATTCAAGGGTTGAAGTACTTTTAGTGTGCAGTTTAATCCCTTACATATCAGAACGACCTAAAAGCAATATGTCCTGCATATCAAAACGACACAAGATCAAAATGACCTAGTAGCAAAACGTCCTATTATTGAAATGTCCTCCATGTACAATGTGGCAATCACACATGTGACACAGTGTGACGACCCAGTTGGCACAATGGTCACCATGCCGGACTGCCAAACACAGGGTTGCGGGTTCGATTCCCGCCTCAGACAAGTATTTATGCTTAGATATTTGTCTGTGGTCTGGTTGTTTCTATGTATTATAAGTATATATTTACAAAAGAAAAGTATATAAGTAGTATATCCGTTATCTAGCACCCATAACACACGTCTAGTTACTTAGCTTGGGGCTAGATGGCGATGTGTGGAATGTCCCGAAATATTTATTTATTTACATTCCTGTGTGTCAGCACCGTCATACCATCATACTTTATGGTGACTGCAGAAATACGTGTCTTTATCATATCTTATGAATATCACGTGTAAACGAGATAGTTTGTATATCAGATGCGCTACCTTCTGTTACCCTTTCCTATCTAGATATCTGTGTAGTATATATAAGCCATAATCTGTTATACGGAGTCAGGTTATATATATATATTTACTCGGAGAATAAATCCTACCGTCAAAATGGATAACTAGTTTCATTACTCTACTTGTACTTGTACTTGTATAGAGGCTGTTTTCCGTTATTGGACCCTTTTTGCGTGAGGATGGAGTAGGCTTGCCAAGCACCTACTACCCTCTCAGCTTAGTCGACTATGTACAGAGGAGAGAACTTGTCAATACTTCTGGAGCCAACTAAGCCGCGGGTTTCATCACGATGTTTTCCTTCACCGTAAGAGCAATGTCAATTAGCGCACATACATTTTTCTTAAGAAAAATACATTGGTGCACGGCCGGCCGGGATTCGAACCCACGACCTTCAGAATGACAGTCGAGGTTTCTACCACTAAGCCAACACCACTCCTTCATTACTCTATCTGGGCACCCCACATACAGTAAGAAAAAAATAATAAATATTATTTTTATACAAATACTTTAATAACAAACAGTAAGCAAACTTAAATATTTTTCTGGTTTCGAGTATATTATTTAAAATTATTTTGCCTAGATAACGTCTTATAAATCGATGACCGTAGTGCACTCACAAACAAGTGTGACGTCACGGTCACGTTCTGTTGACATGGTAAGTAACCATAGCAACGTAGTCAAGCATGGTAGTAGCTGTGGTTACCATCAATGTTTTCTTATGACGTTATCACGTAAAATTATCGTCTGTAAACCGACTTTACAGACAACCATTTTTTTATTATATCATTTAACCTCAATATAGCATCTTAAACTTAAATAGTTATTTTCACTATTAAAGTTATTTAAATATTTATTATATTCCAGAAACAAATACGGTAAGTTTTGCTTTCGAGTACAGAATCGAGTTTCGAGTGAGATCAGTGACGGGAGTAGGGGACTGATTATAAACTTACACAGCAAACGCACGCGAAACAAGCTAGTCCGAAACGGTTTCCTATAACCATCAAGATCTCAAACTCGCAAACACCAGTCTCGTGAAAACTATGATTTTAACAGCATCGAAATATCGAGCATAATAGCAAAACAGACAGACAAGAAAGTGGTCTTATAAGGGTTCCTTTTTTTACCTTTTGGGGTCCGGAACCCTAAAAACATGGTAAAGGGGTACCGTTAGGGGGACGGTAAATCGTGAACCTTAAAAATCCCGGTTTTTAATATTTAGTATTTTTACCTTTCTTTATAATGGTCAAATAAGATAAAATAAAGCATTTATTGCAAAGACAACTTCACACAATATATTGTAATGGGTTTTAAGGTGAAAGGGTACCGGCGCTCTCTCCATACAAATGTAGTCGACTGTTTCCTCCCTGTATAATGACACTTCGTCAAAAATTTTTGTGCCATAAAACCTATGACTGCCATGATTACGGCCCTATTTTTTTTTTCATTTTCTAATTACCATAGAAATTAAGATTTAAAAACAACACAACATAGGGGCATGGTCAATATGTTCATGGCAGTTATAAGTTTTATGCAACAAAAATATTTGCTCTAGTGTCATTATCCAGGGAGAAAATAGGTGATTACGTTTGTATGGAGAGAGCCCCCGGTACCCTTGCACATGTGCTTTCGAATTGCATAGCAATTTGCAAATAATTGTTACATAACAATAGCGCTTTTATCCGTAGCGGTCGTAGCACTCGTAGCATTCGTAGCACATCGTAGCGCTCGCTCTCGCGCTCGTAGAGTTTCGTAACCCGAGTGTATTAATATGCTTTATAAAGGGACTTATTAAGTGCCCTTTAGACGATCAAATACGATTTTCAATCGTTACATGATAGAATCCTTCAATTGAAGTACTGATTGAGGTTTATATAATACTATATAATAATATATAATCACTCGCGTAAGTCCCGATTCCGTAGGAATATCGAAACAAAAAGTAGCCTATATGTTAATCCACATCTCCAGCTATCTACATACCGAGTTTTATCGTAATCGGCTCCGTAGTTTTGGCGTGAAGAAATAACAAACATACTAACACATACAATTTTGTAGAAGGATCTACATAAAAAGGTAGTCAGGTTTTGCATATTTTTCTAATGGACCAGATTGCCATTTTAAGAGGATTAATTTCTAATCCCTTTTTCTTAAACATTTTGTGTTCAGAACAAATATGTGTTGTTCTGAACACAAAATGATTAAGAAAGAAGGATTCCCGATGCCGTAAGTCCCGATCCCGTAGGGATATCGGAACAAAAAGTAGCCTATGTGTTAATCCACATCTCCAGCTATCAACATACCGAGTTCTATCGCAATCGGTTCCGTAGTTTTGGCGTGAAGAAGTAACAAACATACTAACACACAATTTTGTAGTATGATCTACATAAAAAGGTCAGGTTAGCATGTTTTTTGTAATTGATCAGATTGCCATTTTAAGAGGGTTGATTTCTATTCATTCTTTCTTAAATTTTGTGTTCAGAACAAATATGTGTTGTTCTGAACACAAATTTTTTAAGGAATAATCTATCCCCAGAGCACATAAAAGCTGTATATCCCAAAGTTTTTTTTAACAAATTATTTGAATGTCAGGAAAATAAAACAATAAATAATAGGAAAAATATTAATTTTTATATAAATTGATACGACAACCCATTTTTAATTATTATTTTTACATTTATACGTTAATTTATTCACAAACTAGAAACATATCTCTACTATGAAGTAAAATGGTTATATTTTTAATGATATTTAGACTGTACGTAGGTATTTATATCTATATTTATTTATTTTACAAGAGTAGACAGGCACACTGGTAGATGTCACAATATACGTTAATAAAGTCAAAGGTATACAGGGTTACGGTATCATATATGCAAATTTTGTCGTCAAGAAGCTCAGCTTTAATTCAGAATTTCAGCTTTAATTTTGTGAAGTTTTTATCGACTATAAAAAGTAGGATTTTAAATCGATGCGAGGGTTTTTCATTTTTGTTTTGTTGATTTTCTAAATACTGTGTGTGTGAAAAAACTAATTCGTTTTAGGTACGTATACTTAGGAAACATACATAAGTAATAAAAAAAAACATAAATAAATATTTTCGCATGACAATAAAATATTTTAAACCCGGAAAATCTACCGTAATTGACTGTTTATAAAATTTTTAATATATGGAAACACCATTATTGACAGCGAGCCCTTGAGTAAAAAATGGTGCTTTCACATTTTAAATTCCTCAAACTTCGGGTAATTAAGCCTAAGTATTTATTTTTTCCTTATTTTTCAATAAATTTTTATTTGGGTATGTTGAGATACCTAAGAAAGAAAACAGAGTTTTGTCAAACACTGATGATAAAATAATGCACTAACTATATGCCAGCTTAATACGTAGCAACAAGTTTACAGTAACCAAATAATTGTGACGATTGAAAAACACAAGAACAAAGTTTTAATATGAAAATAGTCATAATGTCAACTTTCAATAACTAAAAGTTAATATTTTTCCCAGTAACCCTGTATAATCTGACTAGACTAAAGATAGAGGTATCCAATTATTATCAGAAGGTATAATATTTGAAATAACATACTTACATAACTCCATCAATATTATTGCTTTAAACATGTTTACATATTATTTATTTACAAAATAGTAACTTTAATCGAATTTAAAATCATAAAATCTTTATTTGTAGTATACAAAGGCGTTATAAATAATTTGATTCTCTAGTTATCTCTCTATATTGTACACAGGATCGCCTATATACTACAGGTACTTTTATAGGTGTGTATGTAAGTAAAACTAATATTCGTGGTAGTAAGTGTTACACGTCTCACCCGGGCCGCGTTCCAACAGAGAATGACTGTAATCGAGCTGTTGCCTAAGGGTACCGGGGGCTCTCTACATACAAACGTAGTCGACTGGTTTCTCCCTGGATAATGACACTAAAGCAAATATTTTTGTTGCATAAAACTTATAATTGCCATGACCATGCCCCAATGTTTTGTTATTTTTGTTTTTTAAATCTTAATTTCTATGATAATTAGAAAATGAAAAAAACCGAAACATAGGGGCATAGTCATGGCAGTTATAGGTTTTACGGCACAATAAGTACCCTTTCACTTTAATTCATTACTAGTATACCACGCGCAGCAAATGATGAGCTCTCATGTAAAGTAGAAGGCGTATGCGCAGAACTCTTTTTTAATATAAATATCTAGCTTTGAGCGAGCACTTATTGCAGAGGTCGTCTCTTGAGGAGGACTCAGGAAAAAAAATATTTGTAAGGAGAAAGTGTACTCTCTTAAAATGAGTATATTTGATGATTTTTTATGTTTCTAACAGTAGGAATGTTGTACTTACATATTTTTAATTAATTTCAATTAAAATAACGATTATGAATTGTTTACATAATTAGATTGTTATACGTATCAGTCAAGAATTTATGTCTTTTTGAATTGGTTAACATAGATTTAATTAATATAACATACATAGTACCTATAGTTTAACAAGACATCTATACTAATATTATGAAGAGGAAAGATTTGATTGTTTGTTTGAATTGAATAGGCTTCGAAACTACTTGACCGATTTTGATGAAACTTGGCATGAGGATACATTGATTCTTTGGAAGTATTAGGCTTTTTTTTCCCGATAATACCTTGGGATCGGGATAAAACGAGTTACGCGGGTGAAACCGCGGATCAATGCTAGTAATAATAAAATACTTAAGTTAGGGACTTGCTTACTAATAAATATTTACATAAACGATTAAATAAACTTCAAATTGTTTAACAAATATAATAAATGCATTTTTATCTTAATATTTTTAAATGAGTAACAGACGACAATTAATTGGTAACTATGGAAGGAATGCTTAGACCTTTACGATTATCACAATATTAAGTCCTAATAAATAAGGTTGACAAAAATAACAAAAATCTCCAAAGAAAATATACACAAATGAATTAAACTATCTTAAATTAAACTTTAGCTATAATTAACTTTATTCAGGTGAGATTTGGCTAAAAAGTTATTTTATATGGCGTTATAAATGTGTATGTATAATACGATTTAATTAAACATATTAATGTTTTGAGTATTAGGTAACAAATACAATTAACACAAAGCGTTTCATTTCCCACTTTATAGCACAAAATTTAATAGAGCTAATGCGATGAAATTACGTCTATTAGATAATACTATATATTTACAAGCTTAGTAAATCACAGCTCCTGATTGAAATGTTACCACGAACATGATTTAACGTAATTTAATACTAATTCGAGATCACTTCAGCTTTGGTTTGGTATGTCACTCGCTTTTTGCTGTTACGTTTTATAGAGGGGTTTCTGCTTTCACTGTCTAGACTTATTTCACTGACGGATTCGGAGTCTTGGCAGCAGAGTCTCCTGTCGACGCAGGGTATAGGCTCCTCGAAGGAAGTGTGCTCAATGTTCCTGAGGCGGTAGTTGTCGCCGGATCTGCGCGCGCGCAACGACCGGCGCTCCCTGCATCAAGAGCAACGCCCGCGCGGGCCGCGCAGTGTGCCCGCGCGGGCTTGATGTCACAAACGACACATCTCGTGCTGTGACACTGACGAGTACATCATCGTTGAAACTGGATACTGAAACACAATGTACAATCAACGGTCAAAAGTCTCTGCCAGCGTAACGTTTACAATCCTGTGCAGCACTATTTGAACATTAGATAAATGTTATCTGTGGATCGAACCTACGTCTGTTGGTGTAGCGGGTGGCGGCTTATACCACTCGGCTAACTAAAGACATAGCTAACAAGTTGAACATATTAATCACACTGAGTACTTTTAATTAAAGTATTTATTTTTGTGAGTAACGTCTGTTAAAAGAGGTTCGTAAGTCTTATACTTATATTATTGTAGCAAATTGATAGTGGACTTCGCAAAACAATATTAGTCACAATATACCGGTATCTATTTGACGATATACAGACTCTATCTAATAAAATTGTGATTTGGCTTTGAGTGCGGCGGCGTAATTGTTAACATGACCTTTAGACTGGTTGACTTTACTTAATTACACTCTAGTAACAAGTGTTTGGAAGAAGACGTCAATATAAACACCGTGATAGGTATTTAAAGCATTTAATCAAGTGCAGGCATACACGAGACATATATAAGATGCATAGAATAGACTAGTGTTTATGTTCCACTAAATTGGCTAAGTTTCAGTGACTAAGTGTCGTTAGGTACAGCCGGTGAAACATCTAGCAAATACCTGAGATTAAGGTACAAGTTAAACATTACTGTAACAGCGCAGTGCTTTAATACAGCGACATAAATCTTCAAAAGTTTTAAAGGACCTACATTTTTGTTGTTAATCGCTGACACAGCGACCGACGTGGCAGCACTATTTTATCCCTAATAATATTTTTGCGGGATCCCGGGATTATGAAAATTCTCCTCCGGAATTATAAATTAAGGCACTCGCTTTTCTCCACGAGAATTTTTATTTACAAAAACCTAATTGGGATGATAAACATGTAATTAAGGTAGGCAGAACATGCAATAAAGATTGAATTTATGGAAAAATGCAATTCGGTAGATTTAAGGAAATACTCGTACAAAGGAACGGTAAAGACACATAAAACATTTAAATAAAAACATTGTCTGCTCTAGTATTAAATTTACCGCAGTTTTAGAATACCGCAGAGCACAATCGAAATTGAATCGAAATCTGTAGTTTAATCGTTCCAATCATATTGAAAGATCAAAAAATGAACACTTAAATCAATACAACCGTGAATGAATTCAAGCGACAGACGGTCTCTATTTCGATTGCTTTCGGGAGAATTTACCGAGGCGAATCTGTTGGAAAATGAAAATCATCGCAAATGGAATGGAAATACGGGCTCGGACAAAACACTTTTGAGGTTTTGGAAAGTTAATTTCACATTTAGCGAGCTGCGTGCAATGCTTGCTTTGGGTGTCAGAAGATAAAATGATCAAATAATTAACAAAATCGACAAGGCAAAACATTTTAAACACTGAACACATGAAGTTTTTTTAAAGTTCATCATGCAAAACCATCAAAACAATAATTTGCCCCAAAATTTTCAGTTAATTTATCAATTTAAAATGATGTCTTGAATGATAATAAGTAAATCAGACATTTAAGGACCATGCAGGTGTACTTTTGTGTGAAGAACACGAGTTAAGCATCGCAGATAAATATGACCGAGTGCAAAATATTGAGGAGGTACATGTTGGACAGAGCACACTGAGAGAGTGCAAAATTATTGACACAACATACCTCTTGAGCTCAAACAAAACTGGATGAAGACATTACGGTGATCGTCAAGTAAATCATATAATGTATCAACTTCAAAGTCAATATCTCCTGAATTCGGAACGTATAGCTTTATAGCTTCTTTAAAAACTTTTCGAAGATGCTGATTGAGAAAATATATCGCGAAGGCACTTGGAAGGGATTTGAATTTAGAGATAAAAATGATATATCGCTATATGTAGGTTTGTTCGCAGGAATTTTGTCTCATTTGTTGTATGCCCATGAGTTCGCTCGATGAGTAATAACGTCGAGTTGTACGCAACTGAAATTAAAAGAAAATATTCAAAACTCTAAATGAAAAGCAAAGTTAATCGCAACAAAATAAAGTGTTGACTCAAATCTTCTACATTAATCTTGACTGCTTGTAGCAAAATCTTCTAATTCAAAAAAAATAAATCTATTTTATTAGGTTTTTTTTACCTGTGACTGTTTGTTAAATCTAAGCTGTGGTTGGTACTTCCGCCGCAGTTTCCTTGGACAGCACACGCAGATGATTCTCAGGAAGGCCCTAGAACACAATTTATTTGTTAGATTTCTATTTATTTTCAATTGGTTCTCTATAGTTAGAATATTAACTAGCCCTATTTTTATTATAAACAGTGTCTATTCATAATAATCCAACATTCAAACGGCTGAACTATCATCAAAATTAACTAATATACATTTTAGCGAAGTTATAGATTTCGAAAGAACGTAGAGTAGGAAGTGCGATAAAAGTATTACGATAATAAATATTCTTCTTCTTCATCTTCCCGTATAGTGCTGTGGCTCACCTATTATTAGAGTTTTAAGATCGCCTTAAGGCTTCTAACTTGACTTAACGACTTCTACTAGAGGTAGCAACCGGGACCAACGGCCTACCGTGCCTTCCGAAGCACGGAGAAGCTCACGAAAACACATTTTTGCCACACTACTATTGGCCACCCATCTAAGTAATGACCGCGCCAGGCGTCGCTTAACCCGCACGACTGTAAACGACCAGCGAGCGTCGCTTAGTTGTGACCCTCCTCAAGCCTCCTCACTATAATAAATAATAATTAGTTATGCAATTTAGGTCTTGTTAAATATAGTTTGCTTAAACAATTAAAACAAATTGTTAAAAAATTAAGTATAATAATATAATTGTCAAGTAACTTAAAGATCCGCTTAATACTTTTTTAAAGGCTTTAATATTTAATAAAACATAGCTTTAACAAAGAGGTAACTCAACAATTGAAATTTCATTACTTGTTTTCAGGGTTTCCCTTTGTATGCTGAAATTAGAGGCCGCGAGACCGCCTCCATGAATCCATTTAAAAATATAATATTTTTACTTCTTAGGCTTATGGTTTTGTGGAAATTGCCTTATTTCCGATCAAATAAGGAATTAAATTAAATTTTAATTAAATTAAGCTTTTAAGATTGACTGAAAAAATGGAAGGGCATAATGCATCGAGTGATCGACAATTCATCCTAGACACGACCTTCAACAATGATGATGACGGCTAAAAAGAAGAGAGAGAAGGAATTAAATGTGTTTAATTCATGATATTGGTTTTTACAGCAAATAAACATACCTACTTTATTACCTACTATATTTGACGACCCACTTGATACAATGGTCACCATGCCGGACTGCCAAGCGCAGGGTTGCGGGTTCGATTCCCGCCTCAGACATGTATTTATGCTTAGATATTTGTCTGTGGTCTGGTTGTTTCTATGTATTATAAGTATATATTTACAAAAGAAAAGTACATAAGTGGTATAGCCGTTGTCAAGCACCCGTAACACAAGTCTAGTTACTTAGCTTGGGGCTAGATGGCGATGTGTCGAATGTTGTGTAATATTTATTTATATTTACTTAGGTATAGGAAACAAAAGTTGCACGCTCCGTCCGTGCGCGATTTAAAACAGTTCAGAATTCTATTAGATATAGGGAAACTAGTTGCATTGCATTTCATTTGACCAAATGCTACTCGGTATTTTATTTTAGATAATGTTTTATTTGAATTCGGACGTTTACCTTATTCCAAAACGAGGTTTAAGAATAGTCCGAGATGTGGATTTAAACCTTAGATTTAGACACAGATTCACTCGTGAACAATAGTCTAAACACTACCCCTATAGATTATGTAGGGGGTAAAGTTTAAAGTTATTTTTGAAATGTCATCACCCCTATAATTTCCCCCGTATATAATCTCTAAAAAATTATATGAGTAGGTATCTGTCTAACTTTTTCCACCAATTTATAAGGAACTATAGTCCAAACACTACCCCTATAGATTATGTAGGGGGTAAAGTTTAAAGTTATTTTTGAAATGTCATCACCCCTATAATTTCCCCCGTATATAATCTCTAAAAAATTATATGAGTAGGTATCTGTCTAACTTTTTCCACCAATTTATAGGGAACTATAGTCCAAACACTACCCCTATAGATTATGTAGGGGGTAAAGTTTAAAGTTATTTTTGAAATGTCATCACCCCTATAATTTCCCCCGTATATAATCTCTAAAAAATTATATGAGTAGGTATCTGTCTAACTTTTTCCACCAATTTATAGGGAACTATAGTCCAAACACTACCCCTATAGATTATGTAGGGGGTAAAGTTTAAAGTTATTTTTGAAATGTCATCACCCCTATAATTTCCCCCGTATATAATCTCTAAAAAATTATATGAGTAGGTATCTGTCTAACTTTTTCCACCAATTTATAAGGAACTATAGTCCAAACACTACCCCTATAGATTATGTAGGGGGTAAAGTTTAAAGTTATTTTTGAAATGTCATCACCCCTATAATTTCCCCCGTATATAATCTCTAAAAAATTATATGAGTAGGTATCTGTCTAACTTTTTCCACCAATTTATAGGGAACTATAGTCCAAACACTACCCCTATAGATTATGTAGGGGGTAAAGTTTAAAGTTATTTTTGAAATGTCATCACCCCTATAATTTTCCCCCTATATAATCTCTAAAAAATTATATGAGTAGGTATCTGTCTAACTTTTTCCACCAATTTATAGGGAACTATAGTCCAAACACTACCCCTATAGATTATGTAGGGGGTAAAGTTTAAAGTTATTTTTGAAATGTCATCACCCCTATAATTTTCCCCCTATATAATCCCTAAAATTATTTAGGTAGGTAGGTCTAACATTTTCCACCAAGTGATGAGTACAAGCAGTTTCTAAAAACACGCTATATTGTTATTTGATAACGTTACAAATAACCCGACGACCACCTATTGACCTTTCAAACTCAACCCAAAAGTCCAAACCTTTGTTTTAAACTTTGAAAGTAATCTTCGAGCTCTTTAAACAACAGTGTGTTGTATACAAATAGTTATCTCACGTTTTAACAGTGTAGACAAGGAATATAGGAACGTTAGAATCTTCAATCTATCAAATCCTTCTTATTTATTTTAATTTAATACACAAATGTCATAATTATAAGTACCTGCAGTAAAACAAAATGAAAACTACAATCACTGAAAATCTGAATCACTGAATTAAAATACAATTTCTTCTTTATCTTTCGGTGATCTGGAAGGTGTTGGAACTATTGAAACTACCATGCTCTTAGTAGCATTATCAATGTCATAATTATAAGTACCTACAATAAAATAAAATGAAAATTACAATCACTGAAAATCTGAATCACTGAGTTAAAATACAATTTCTTCTTTATCTTTCGGTGATTTGGAAGGTGTTGGAACTATTGAAACTACCAGGCTCTTAGTAACAATATAAATGTCATAATTATAAGTACCTACAATAAAACAAAATGAAAATTACAATCACTGAAAATCTGAATCACTGAGTTAAAATACAATTTCTTCTTTATCTTTCGGTGATTTAGAAGGTGTTGGAACTATTGAAACTACCATGCTCTTAGTAGCATTATCAATGTCATAATTATAAGTACCTACAATAAAACAAAATGAAAATTACAATCACTGAAAATCTGAATCACTGAGTTAAAATACAATTTCTTCTTTATCTTTTGGTGGTCTGGAAGGTGTTGGAACTATTGAAACTACCATGCTCTTAGTAGCATTATCAATGTCATAATTATAAGTACCTACAATAAAATAAAATGAAAATTACAATCATTGAAAATCTGAATCACTGAATTAAAATACAATTGCTTCTTTATCTTTTGGTGGTCTGGAAGATGTTGGAACTATTGAAACTACCAGGCTATTAGCAACATTATCGATTTGTACAAAAATATAGGCAATTTTTTTTTTGTAAAATTAACATCGATTGTAGGCTTTGCAACCTGATAACTGTCCAAGCCAGCCAGGTCTGAATTTCATAATTGCACATCGTTCATAACTGTGTTCGTATACACTGAGAAATTTGAGCTAGCTTTTATAAAGTCACGAAAGATCAGTGGTAGGCGGGATCTTGGTCTACTATGCTGACGTGACGTGCAATTTCGGCCAGCATCACGTAGAAAAGTGTAGTCTCGGAGAACCAGAAATAGGCACAGTGGAAATCTTGTTTTTGTGGAGGGATTTATCATTACTATCACTACATATTATAAAATACAGTCGCATCTGTCTGTCTATTCCATATAAACTCAAAAACTACTGCACCGATTTTCATGCAGTTTTCACAAATGGATAGAGTGGTTCTCCAGGAAGGTTATAAAATAAAACTATGCGTAAGAAGTCGCGGGCAACGACTAGTTTATATTCATTCAAAATCCAACTTTTTAACTTGACAGTACAGCAGTTCCTTTTTCGTCTACCTTCGCTAAGGTTCTTGCCGGGCTTTATTTACATAAGGGTTGATTAAAGGCTAGATAGATACAGATGCTGTTATTTCGAGCTGTTCAACAACGCCACCGTTCGAGGATCCAATATGCACAAGGAACACTAGCGTATGTAGTGTGAATCCGGAAATTGAAATAGCGGTTTAAGCATCCTTCAAAATTGTTACGAGATTTGGGGAACGATAGGTTTCGTAATAAGATCAATAGTTACAGCACAAGCATTGGAATAAAATGATTTTTACATTTTAAAATGTTGGATTTTTAAAAACAAACCAATCCAAATCGTAATAATAAACAAGTTTCCCAAACTTAAATTAAAACCTAATTGGTTTTCTGTGTTTCTCTATCTTTTAACAACAAGGTGTATTGTATTGTGCCTTACTAACAATAAAAACAGACTTATCATTTCTGAATACCAATATAAGTTATAGTCTAGTCAAACGTAAGAATGTTCTGTACCCAACTCAAAGATGCTGAATTTCTGGCAAACTAGTCATCTGACCTATTAAGAAACCTTAGAACAAAAAAGAAACACACTTCTTCAGATTTTGACCTAAAATGTCAATTGACTCTTTTTGTTTTTATTAATATCCACCGCCTAAATCATATGTGCTCTACACTAAGGATACTAATACGAGAGGAAATATTTTTTTTGTTTATTTGTTAATTGAGAATAACAAAGACTACTTCGGAACTACTACTTCGGGATCGGGAGTTCCGCGGTTGAAACTGCGACGCGCTGCTAGTTTAAACTATTACGTAAGCGTTCTGGATTGTAGATTTTAAAGTTTTTATAGGATAGTATCTCATTGTTCCATTCGTCGCCTTGTCTAGTACATGGTGTTTTTTAAATATCGCACTTTCAAACAATAAATACAAGGCAATCAATAACCATGGTCGCGATCACATTTGCCTACCTAGCGTGCGTAAAACCACCGCCTAACCGAGGCAGAAAATTGAATTACAATGCTAATCAACTTTGCGTCTTTCAACGACATCAATTCGATCATAATTTCTAATCGACTGAAGCGACTGTTTCATCCAGTTTTTATCCTGTTCTGTTTGATTTCATTTTTAAATTGTTTCCTCGACTCAATAACAAATGATCAACAAAATCCCTTTATGTACTCCACGTTCATAACTAAATCTTTCGTTAAAATTAAAGAACTTTGACGGTATTTGAACCTGTTTTTTTGGCTTTAGATACCGTTTACAAATACTTTAACTAACCATTAGAATAAGAAATTACTTAAAGCGAGAAAACTAAGTGTAAATAATGGTTTATTTCGGATGTTTTAAAAAGTACTAATAAATCAGGTAAGGGTAATTAAAATATATTCATAAACTCTCACAGGTGTCTCATAGCATTTGTTTATACTTACAAATGCTTTGCGAAACCTAAGAGAGTAGGTACTTTGACAGTACGTCAATCTAAAACTGTTCTTTACACCGTTTAATGAAGGTGGCCCAACCACCGCGCTTAGTTTGAGAGTAGGTACTACTTAAGTAAACACACACACTCAACGGCGCGGCGGGCATTTATTTACGACAAATTATGCTCGTACTACACAAAATTATACATGTTGCTTAACGTGTCTCAAATTAGTTTTAAAGTGTTATGAGGATATTCAGGAACGACGACAACGAAGAACATTAAGAGGAAAGGGTACCGGGAGCTCTCTCCATACAAACTTAGTCGACTGCTTTCGCAATGAATAATAACACTAGAGCAAATATTTTTGTTGCATAAAAACTTATAATTGCCATGACCATGCCCCTATGTTCTTTTTTTCGTTTTTTTTAAACCAACATGGGGGCATAGTCATGGCAGTTATATGTTTTATGGCACAAAAATATTTGAGCTAGTGTCATTATCCAGGGAGGAAACAGTCGACTACGTTTGTATGGAGAGAGCTCCCGGTACCCTTAGGCAACAGCTCGATTACAGTCATTCTCTGTTGGAACGCGGCCCGGGTGAGACGTGTAACATTTCCTCTTAAATGTATAACCTACTTACTAAACCACGTAATATTTTTAAAGTGTTAGATTTTAGTCAACATTTCTTCTTTTTGCTTTTTTTCCTTAACATTTCTCCATCTACTTCCCTTACTCTACATTGGCTGATTTCATCCTAACTAGACTTTCTTTTAAGCAATGACGTAACCAACATACGGTTTTTAATGTTAAAAAAAACTTGATATGACGTGACATAAATGTTCTCTAGTAAAATTCCAAAGAATGCATTTTTAAACTGTCCGTTATTAACTACGAGTGGAATTCACTGTATCGGCCTTAATTGAACAGATGGATTTAATGAATGGTCTAACAAATTGATTATTTGCGTGTAGTTACTCTACAAAACAATGGTTTTTCAGTTGCTTACCGATAAAACACCTTGCTCACAATTACAGCTTGGTTTTATTTCAGTAAGGATTAATTATTTCTATGAATGCCGTTTCGACGACCCAGTCGGCACAATGGTCCCCATGCCGGACTGCCAAACACAGGGTTACGGGTTGGATTCCCGCCTCAGACAAGTATTTATGCTTAGATACTTAGTCTGTGGTCTGGTTGTTTCTACTTATATACTTTTCTTTTGTACATATAATATAAGTATTGTAGTATTGTATATATATTGTATATGTATTGTATATGTATTGTATATGTATTGTATATGTATTGTATATGTATAGTATAAGTAGAAACAACCAGACCACAGATACACACAGATACTTTTATTCTTTTCTTTTGTAAATATAATATATGTATTATATTTATTAAAGAAAAGTATATAAGTAGTTTATCCGTTGTCAAACACCATAACATAACACAAGTCTAGTTACTTAGCTTGGGACTAGATGGCGATGTGTGGAATGTCCTGCAATATTTATTTATTCAAATATGACCATCAAGTTAAAACATCTTTTAACGACTTAAGTTAACTTAGATTCATTCATTTACACTTTATTTACCAATCCAATTACGGTAAGTCCTAGAGCTGTGTTGGCTTAGTGGTAGATATCTCGACTTTCATTCTGAAGGTCGGGGGTTCGAATCCCGGCCGGCCGACCACCAATGTATTTTTCTTTAGGAAAAATGTATGTGCGCTAATTGACATTGTTCTTACGGTGAAGGAAAACATCGTGATGAAACCCGCGGTTTAGTTGGCTCCGGAAGTATTGACAAGTTCTCTCCTCTGGACATAGTCGACTAAGCTGAGAGGGAAGTAGGTGCTGGGCAAGCCTGCTCCATCCTCGTTCAAAATGGACTCAATTAAAAAGAGTCTAATTGCGGAAAACAGCCCGTATACAAGTACAAGTACGAGTGTTTTTAAAGGATTTACCTATCCAATTACGGTAAATCCTATAAAAACACTCTTCAGGTATTAAGGTTCCCACATTACGGGGTAAATAAAACTACTGTAAACCACCTGTGTTAAATAAATCGTGATCAAGAAAAGCAATTTATTTATTCCGTTTTCTTTCTCAGTTATCGTACCTATTCCCAACCAACCGGTCGAGTGAAAAATTACTTTTGTTAAACAAACTCTACGGATACTTAATGTCTTGGAAGTCGACACTAATGGTGAGTTTTTTCAGTTTACTATCGCAAAAAAATAAGGTGTAGGTACGAGGGAAAAGTGCGAGATTTGTAAGTGACACTCATAGATAAGTTTTCCTTTCTGACGCTATGATATTGTAACAACAATAGGAGAAACTTAATTATCTATTGTCCCAACTTCCTTCCTTATCCTTCCTTCTTTCTTCCTTAATAATAAAAATTGTGTATTTGTGTATTTGTTTGTTCCGCCAAATCGGTCCAACCAAGTAATCCAGTCGTTTGACCGTGAAATTAAATGACTGAACCGATTTGGATGAAAATCGGCTAAGGTGGCTTAGTTTAGCGGATGGAGAAGGACTTCTAAATTCTCACGGGATTCGGAAATTACCGCAGGCCGCAAGTAGTTTATAAATTTAATATTATAAGTAGTATATTCGTTGTCTAGCACCCATAACACAAGTCTAGTTACTTAGCTTGGGGCTAGATGGCGATGTGTGGAATGTCCTGCAATATATTTTTTTTTTTTTTAAAGTCCATCCCCATGCGTTGTCTCACAAAACTCTGAAAATAGCTCTACAGATTTTTATGACAATTTTTTTGTTTTTTATCTAATTATTTTAACTCTACCGAGCGATCGCGCTTTCGTAACTTTCTTGCAAGAACTTGAAGTGAAATCATTTATTTCTCATTCCGCTCGGGTAAATGGCGTATTTCTACGAATAGATTAAACCGACACTTCAAGAAAATTAATTTAGGTATGAATATTCGCGTGTAACTACCGTTATAAACTATTAATTATAATATACTTTACTACCTGCGCCCTGCGGTATCACCCGTGTAAGCTCTTTTTACCCCTTAAGGGTCCAACTACCAAAAACCCTTTTTTGTCATAACCTACGTCATAAAGAAACCCCAGTTTCAGACTTATATTTCTTCTAGTTTCAGAGATCTCGTGAAAACTTTTCTCTTGAAAATCCTTCCTTATCGGATGTCTACGTCGTACAAAGATGCACCCTCCAAATTTCAGGTCTCTACGATCAGCGGTTCAGGTTATGCGTTGATCCGTCAGTCAGTCGTTCAGGACAAAGCATTTTATATGTATGTACCGCTTTCTAGATAGATTATTATTCAAAATGGTCAACTTGAAGGCTTTACCTATATATACTGATAGGTATTTTTGACGTGATAACGTCTAATAAATTGGTGAAACACCTGTATTCACAAAAAAGTGTCACGTTAATATTGTGGGACGTCATGCGTCATGGTAATATGAATAGACGCGTCATGGTAACTTAGGAAACAGAGTATTCAATAATAATATCGCTCATATCAGGGCTTGTGTTATGGTGTGACGAGTAATGTATAAAGGAAAAAAAAGAAAAACAATATATAACGGAATAAGAAAATTAAATTAAATTAAATTAAAATTTATTTATTTCAGATAACTCGGATCCATATCAATAAAATTAAAATCAAAACAAAATTAAAAAAAAACCACAATTTTTTATCGTTTTCTTATGACGTTATCACGTAAAATTATCGTCCGTAAACCGACTTTACAGACAACCATTTGTTTTTTTTATTCAGTGTTAATATTCTACTGTCTGATGTCACCCGGCACATGCTATGGCGAGTCCTTTATTCGTTAAGTAGGTTAGAGATATATAATCGAAATTACTGCATTTACATATTATTGTATGTAAGTATATTCCAACTTGAAAAATAAAACGGATTTTCATGTGATTTCCGTTCATAAAACAAGTAATTCAAGTCACAAAAGATATATTCACGTTTATTGCTGTGATTACGGCCAGTTTGTGGTAAGTGAATGTCCCTGGACATTTATTACCTTAGTAAAAAGCTATAGCAAACAAAAACACTAACTACTAGTGTCTGACCGAAGTTTCGGTTTCGGCTATAACTTGGCTATAGTTGGCCAAAAATTCTGTC
The DNA here is from genome assembly GCA_951213275.1 of Idaea straminata. Lineage (NCBI taxonomy): Eukaryota > Metazoa > Arthropoda > Insecta > Lepidoptera > Geometridae > Idaea > Idaea straminata. The sequence goes on from OX577862.1 coordinate 6,967,267, forward strand.
CCGCCAAAATTCGGCTAACTTGGCTATAGTTTAGGTTTCGCCGAAAAATCGGTCGAACTGTTCTGTCCCACCAAAATTCGGCTAACTTTGCTATAGTTTAGGTTTCGCCGAAAAATCGAACGGGTGGTTCAGTGCACGTAGTTTGTCAAAAAATGTGTTAAATTTTTTTTTTTCTTTTATTATGGCTTCGCACGTATGCGTTTAGCCAGTGTCAAGTTATATTTTGCATCAAATTGACCCGATTTTTCATAAATCGGGCCTAAAGTGTTTCAATACAGTCAAAGTCGTCATAGTCCGTCAAGTCAGGGGCTATAGTAAAGCGGTGGCAAGTTTACCATAACCTTAATAGGAGATTTGGAGGCAACGAGAAAACTGTATGTTTGACACTGATTTTTACTGTCACTACACTTGTGCACTTTCACAGAACTAAATTGAATAACATTCCACCAGAATTATACAATTCAACTCGGGTTACATCTAAGTTTCATGAAAATAAAACTGCAGCACGACATGTTGTTAACTCGTTCCCGCCAAAACTCATGTGTTAAATTAAGTATTTTTTTCGTGCTGTACAGATTGTGATGGATTAGTTATTTTAATAGCTGGACGTTTCGCACAATGGCTACGTTTTTTATCTCAGTGTTCCTATGAAATCGTGACTTACGCTGACAAAACTGCGAGCGCAATGGATAAAAATGGACAATGGTTTCATTTTCGGTTTCGGCTGGCACTGAGACGTTACTTACTTACCTAGAGTCCTAGACAACAAAGGAACAAAGAGATTCATCATTTTAGTGAAATAGATAGTATCTGATCCTAAGTTTAGAGTATTGTATTGAGGCATTAAATGTTACCAATTCTTGCATCGGTGTCAAGGTTCCGATGTTCTCTTTATTCAATTGTTGTTGTGTCTCTTTACAATAGACCTAATGTTGGCAACATTGCAACAAACTTGTCAGTTCCGGCATCAGTAGGTACAAGTTCACTTGCCAACGGGAAACGGAAGTAGGACGCTCGAATGTACCAGCGAGTACGTACCGTGACGTCATGTTTCCAGCCAGGATGCTTTATTGCCATTTAGAGAAAGTTACTCAAGTTTGAAATTGATTAGGGCTTGAAATTATTAAATGGAATTAAACTGTTAATATCAACGGGTAGCTGTTATTAAATAAATGCTGGCCCACACGAAAAACTGACGAATAGAGAATCCACGTCAATGAAATGAAAATGCTACGATGGTCTGGCGGGGTTACTAGAAAAGACCGAGTAAGGAACGACCACTTTTGGGGGACCTTCAAAGTCGCTAACATAGTGGACAAGCTCAGAGAAAGCCGACTGAGATGGTATGGTCACGTCGTCCGTCGACCTTCAGATCATATCAGAGGAGAAAGGAAGAGGAAAGGGCTGCCCACCAGTGACCTTCTGCCAAACTATAAAAAACTACTTGAAAGTCATTGACGCCGATGCAGAGACGGCCCATAACAGACCGTTGTGTCAACTCCAATTGATATGGGAAAAGGCAAGGAGAAAAGAAGAGCTGTTATTAAATAAATGAACAATTAAAGTTTTGATTTTTTTACCGACGGACATCACAGGCGGTTTTAGGAACTATACTTTTTTTTTACATGGCCTTATAGCGAATGCGTATGTTAAGGTGTTTTCGTGAAGGGGAGCCGTTAATCGTGAGATAGTTCTTAACAGCGTAAGGGAGCCGTTGGAGGAGCCGTTAACCGTGAATCTATGACGTAGAAGGTATATTATGTCATGGACCATATAACGGAAAGACAGGCCCTATACATCGTCTTGTAATTACTATTACTATGACCGTAAATGAACCGGCTTTCTATCCGTAGATTATTGATATTCTTTTGTCGTTGATGACATACATAGATAGATAGACAACTTTAACAACATTTTTGTCAAGTTATGTTTTCATACATGGTGCAAGCATTAGTGAATAGAAGGGTTCCAAAAAATCCACTTTGCAAAATCCTGGATGAACGAATACAGTGGACATTAGAGTGAAAAAATCGGTTCATCCGTTCGGGAGCTACGATGCCACAGACAGACACACACACACACACAGACACGTCAAACTTAAAACACCCCGTCGTTTTTGCATCGCGGTTTAAAAAGGTCCATCGATGGATTTTTACAATGGATTTTGGTGAATGGCACTGAGCCGGTGCACAAAATTGCCGAAAAAACTATTTATGCGGATATATTATATTTACAGTAAATATGATATGTTTTAATTGATTTGTAACTTTCATTCAATAATTCAATAACTGCTATGTCTAACAATATGTCGAGCCATTCATTCATCATAAGATAAGATGAAACAATACATTTATCGATTTACCCTTAGTGTTGAACTGGCAACAATAGATAGATATGACAAAGGAATCACTAACTGGTTGTTGTGAGAACTGACGAACATCTGCATTTAATGCAACTGCACAAAGGATATTTATTGCCTCATATAAGATAGTCAGCAAAAAAAACACAAAAATATGGCGTACCTCATTTGGAACGTCCTAATGAGCACTCCATTTTATATAATGAGGCAAAAAATCCCACCCTGTGGAAACGAGATAGTCATCCGTAATCGAACCAAAAGTAAAAAACAAGTTCACATTGTACGATCGGTCGGGAGATGTGTTCTTAAATAACTATAAACCTCATAGTCCGACTCCTAAATCGAACCAAAATTAAAAAAGTTCACGTCATCCGATCGGTCGGACTGCGCAGTCGAACCACGTGTTCACAGGGGATATTTCGTCTTCAATAAATACTAGTTTATGAAACAAATTCATATCCTTCTTCTTCGGTACTACTACGTCTCGATTAAAAACGAAATATCTCGATTCCGTCTGGTGGGATTTTTTGCAATGCAGTACAAAGTGTAGTCCTAGTTGAGACCTTTCATTTGAAATTCTAAAAACAAAAGATCTTTTCGTTTTCAATAATTCGTCTAATAAGTAATTATACTCACATACTTACAACTACTTTGTACTACTTTATGAAACTATACTGTGTGTGCAATGCTACTAAGTCTCGTCGTAGTATTGAAGAGAAATATCTCGGTTCCATTTGATGGGATTTTTTGTGATGTAGTACAAAAATGTAGTTTAGACCTTTAATTTCAGGCATTGCTGAAGGTGTAAAACGTTTAATAAAATATCGACAAATGGTCATCAAAGAACACTGACTAACAGACTACACGGTCGGCCGTCCGTCGTTAACAACAGCTCAACGAATTGGTGACAATATTTTTTGTTTCGAAAAAACCCTCTGAAATATCAAACTGAGAGATTTGAAGATAAAAGTCAGAAGAATTTTATCAACGTAAGATTTTCGGGTACAGTTCAAGATTTCCTACAGACACTTTAGTTAATCCTATTGAAAATGATTCTATCGGCTTCGTAGAAATTTCTTGATTATTCGACAATTTCTCTCTTCACACCCAATTTTCAGATTAGTTATCTCAGAAAAGATTTGCCTAAAACATTCAGTTGGTTTTTCGAGAGAGTTATTTTATATATAACTAGCTGCACCCCGCGGTTTCACCCGCGTAAGTCCGGATCCTGTGGGAATATCGGGATAAAAAGATATGTTAATTCCTGGTCTCCAGCTATCTAGATACCGAGTTTAATCGCAATCGCTGATCGTTTACGGTCGTGCGGTTTAAGCGACGCCTAGCGCGGTCATTACTTCAATGGGTGGCCAATTATTAGTGTGGCAAAAATGTATTTTCGTGAGCCCCTCCGTGCTTTGGAAGGCATGTTAAGCTGTTGGTCCCGGTTGCTACCTCTAGTAGCAGTCGTTAGGTCAAGTTAGAGGCCTTAAGGCGATCTGGAAACTCAAACAATAGGTAAAAAAAAGTTTTTGCGTGAAGGAGTCACAAACATACATACACACACAAACTTTCACATTTAAAATATTAGTAGGATAAGCTTTTAACAGCGCTTTGTTGTAGGTGTTGAATTTTCCAAAATACTTTCTTAGCGGATGCCTAGGTCATAATAGTTATCTGTACCTATGCCAATTTAAAAAAAAATATAGTCTTGCGTTTGACCTCTTCTCACCTGATGGGAAGCTCATTGATTTGAGCTGTGCATTGATATATAACTCAGTTCACCATAACGCAAACTTAGTTGCTGGGGCTAGCTAGACTATGTGCAATATCCGGCAATATTTATTTAGTCTGTCAGTAAGTCATACTCGTCATAGATGAAATCGGGTAACTTGAGTAACGTATTTAAATTTTTGGGTTTGCTCAACGATTGTGCTCAGCATGTGTCCCAAAACGTATTAAACATACAAGCAATCTATTTGTACTCCCCCAAGTTTTAATTAATTTATAATTAAATTAATAAAGTAAAATTGAGTGGAGTACATAACTTCCTGAAAGCGGCGTCAAATTAATCAACCGTATAACCTTTGTTAACATCAATATGTTGATATAAACTGTTATGAAACTTAATAAAGATCAAACACAATATATTTCGAGGGTACAGTGAGTTATAGAAATGGAGCTTTTTTTGTAGTAACACCGTACAATTTGCGGCATTGTGGGGATGACAAAATGCTGTCGTTTGCTCCCGGGACGCTTCCATTTTCCGGCAGAAACCGGAGGACGGTCGTCAAGGCTTTTTATTTGGAAGCTTACGACGCGAGTAAAGATGTAAACTGAGTATTTTTGCCCTTGAACAACCGACCCGCGTGACCCTCACAGAATTTATGCTTTGCGAAAATTTGTTGATACAGATCCCTACGCCCTCGTTCCATAGAATAGATTGCCACCTGGTGCTGATAAAGTAAACATGACAACCGTTTAGTGACACTTATTAAAACTTTGGTAATTTATTAAATTTTATCTAATTTAGGTACCTACATTTTTACCCTTCTAAACTACCAAGCAACGCACCATTTTATATACCTACAAAGAAACAATTTCGAAGCGGCTAGACTGGCCAGTGTTGCCAACTCTACGTCTTTTTACGTAGATCTACGTACTTTAGGCCTCTCCTGCAAACCTACGAACTTCAGTCCTAGAATCGACGTATTTTCTATCAATTTGTAAAATAACGAAACTCATAGGTGAATATGTATAATTTCCTTTTTATTCGCGAAAAAAAGTTAATAAACGATCCGTTTTATACTAAAGTACACTCGCTTCGCCAATACAATACTACTTTCGTCATTATTTTTAAACACAAGTGAAACAGAGTTCTCATTCCATAGAGCTGTGACTGCGTAAAACGAAACGTCACATCTCGCCTTGTAGAGAAACTTAACCTATAAATATTTCGATTCGACGGAGTTAGGTACCTACTGTTGTTTTGTTCTTTTTATATCTATCGTGAATTTTAACAAAACTGAGAAAATAAACATTAGAAAGAACTAGGTACGGTCCGCGGATTAAATGCAGAGTTAAACTACTCATTTTATTCCTCTTCATTTCACTCAGAAAAATGTAAGTAAATCTACGAACTTTTCTAATGGGGTATACGAATTTTCAAAATCCCAGTTGGCAACACTGAGACTGACTCTCAAAGCGGCTGGGTGGCCTACTACATTTGACAAACAATAGCTCTAGCACACTTGTGTAGATCTACAAGAACTTTGCTTTCGCAACTTGAGGCACAAAAGACGAACAACTTGTGTTTCATTCTTCAAGAATGCTAGTTAACTGGACACTACAGGATAGAGGACTAGTACCTACTTGCTAATCAAGGCTTCGTCTGTTTTAAGATTCATATTTATTTATTTAATATATTCAGTACACAAGAAACAAATAAAATAGAGTTACAATCGACGTTTGAAAGTAAAGCGCCACCGTACTGTTTACAATCCTGTGCAGCACTATTTGAACATTATAACAACGTAACCTGTGGATCGATCCCACTTCGGTTGGTGTAGCGGGTGGCGGCTTATACCAGTCGGCCAACTAATGACATAGCTGATATGTTGGAAATAATAATCTCACTGAGTACTTTTTCAAGTATTTGTGTGTAACGTCTATTAGAAGAAGGTCGTAAGACCAATACTTGTTTATAGTATTATACTGAATATTATAAAGTTACTACTAAGGTAAGTCAAGTCTAACCCTGCTAAGAGTTTTTTACCGACAGACCTCCAGGGAAAGGAAATATCTTATCTATTCATCTATTATTGAGGATAATAGATGAATAGATGGACGAGATGAACGCTCGGGTTAAGCGACGCCTGGCGCGGTCATTACTTCGATAGAGTGGCAAAAATGTGTTTATGCCCTCCGTGCTTCGGAAGGCACGTTAAGCCGTTGGTCCCGGTTGCTACCTCTAGTAGCAGTCGTTAGGTCAAGTTAGAGGCCTTAGGGCGATCTGAAAACTCTAACAATAGGTGAGCCACACCACTATACGAGAAGAAGAAGAAGATCTATTAATATCATTACTGGTAGTTAGCGGTTAAACGACTGAACGAATTTTTATTTGTATAAATGTACACAGGTACATTTTGATTCCGTAGGATTAGCTTATGTGTTATTCCTAGTATATAATATAATACAAATAACAATTCGTTCAATCGTTTTTTCTAATACAAACAACATTCGCAATAAGTAGTAGTATCTATGTTTAAACAAAATAATTTAACAATGAAATCAAATAAGGTTTCAAAGATTTTTTTCGTTTCATTTCACGTCCATTCGAGATAATCCACTGATTGATATAATTTATTATCGAAGGCAGAGCTTTGAATAAACACAAATTGATTCGTTTATTATATTTGTTTCGGTTCGATTTGTGTGTTTGTTTTGTATTGGTCAAATTATTATTAAAATTACGTAAATCTTGCATCATTTTGGTTTTTAAAAGCTTTTATTTAACTTGCATTGTATGTATATATGTATTTAATAAACAATTGATAAATATAAATTTAGACGCACAACCTGATTTTGCTCAAATATAAAACCTAGTGAGATTGTAAACTTAAATTTGCATCACAAAATAATGTTAGCAGCTATTAACTATTGAGAGCATTGGCAGATTGGCACATTGACGGATTGTGAAGTATATTAAATTCACGGAATAACAGTTATATAACGGGTTAGGGTACATCTCGCCCACGAAAAACGGGTCTGTAGGCTAAATGTCCACTTTTTAAAATATTTGTAAGCATATGTTTAAAGTTAAAGTAATTTAACTTTAGCATAAGTAAGTATAAGTGTAAGTGCTTAAAATATAATAAACAGTTATTTTTAGTAGATTGAACTTTATAATTATAGCAATCATCTACAATTTTAAATTATTAAAATTGTTTGGTTTTAGCGGAGGTCTATCGTAATTTAAATTATTTGACAATGATGCATAAATATTAATTACTTTAAGGAGGTTATAAGACGAGTCAATCATAATTTTTATGACTGCTTGTTAAATATTTATAACAAAAATCAACAAGACAATTAATTAATTAGTGCACCGTGCGTATAATTCTTAAAATATATACAATCTGCTTTCGGTCATTTGATAGTTGCTTAAAAAATATACATGCGATAAACAAAGTATAGCTCTACCTATATATTCTATCGTCATCTAGCACCTACAACACAAGCCTAGTTGCTTAGCTTGAGGCTAGATGGCGCTGTGTAAAAAATGTTCTACAATATTTTTATTATTTTTCATTACTCATATTCCGAAAGTAGGTCTAAAGATGCCTGAAGAGCGTGTAGAAAGAAAAACTTTCAGCCCTAGGGAAAATCGCTTTCACTGACAGCTGTCATGTCAAATTATGGCTTCGTGCGGCTTGTGCAATGTGCTTGTAGCCAGTATCAGTATCATTACGCATTAGGAACTTCAAAAACCTAACCTCCTTGCTTTAGATAACACCAAAGAATAACAATTACGGCTTCACACGGCTCATGCATACTGCCAGAGGTAGTATGGAGTCTCTCATTCACTCTCGTTATTATGAAGAATTTTATGTATTATTCGTAATGAAAAGCACAGTGTTTACTTTGGGTAAAAGACTCATTAAGTCCCTCGAACTATTAGCGCCCTCGCTACGCTTGGGCGCCAAACCCCGTCTCGGGACTCACTGAGTGACTTTCACCCCTAGGGTAACAATGTACTATTGTTTATCAATAGGTATGCTTAGTTCAAGGGCGTTGCAAAGACTAGGTAACATTTCTATGGTTTAATCTATCTGTCATGAAAGCAAACTCCTTTATGATCTAAAATATAAGAAATTCGTTCCGTCAAGTTGGCAATCTTGTTCCCTGTTTCAGCTTTATGGGTATTTGGAACGCTACCAATCTACAAAAACTTAGATTGCTTAGACCACGAAAACTACAGCGAATTCTTATGGAAAGAGGTTAGTAATCGCTTTTAAACTGCCAGTGAGCTTTTACGGGATTGAATATGCAGTACATATACCAATACTTCGAGATGTTAAAATTTCGCATTGGTCGAGGTTATATTTTATTTTGACATCTTACTTAAGGCGCATTTCCAGCAAAATCGACCTCTGTTTTAAGCAACTTTAAGTAATCAAATACTCATTTTTTATTTGGATATAAATGGATATTGTAGTTTAATAACCTTTTTTGTGTTTATTGTGGTTGAAAACATGATGAAACAACTTTGTTCGATAAGAAAACCGGTTTTATTCAAAAAATAGTTCATGTATTTCTCTAAAAAATAAATCAAATAAAGCAATCATTTTGGTGACGTATTTAGTTCCATTGACTTAAGTGAGTAGAACCTGAAAACCCCTATCCCTTTCCCACGCGCGCGCCGCGCGATGATAGATAGATAGATAGATATATCTTTATTTGGCAAACAACAAAACTAAAACTTAGACATTAACTTATTTTTGATATGACTAAAAATAACAGACTTAATTAAATATTATCCTCTTAACTGGCAGAAAAGGTTGACTCATACATTTTCATTATGGCGATCTGTGTGCCAGTTGATGAATTATAAACTATGTTATTTATAACACAGTAACAGTGTCGCCGCCAAATAGGCTCCTGCTCAGCTATGTGTTGCATAAATGCAACGCTGATTTTCAGCAGAGACCCTGTGATTGGTGAGAGAAGGACGATGCTGTTATTTGGTTATAGTAGGCAGGAAACACTGACACTATCTGATGGTTCTATCCTTTTCCCCCGCGCGCCGCGAAATAGCTGTTTAAACGGTTTTATGTTATTAAAATACTAACATCTATTTTAGTGGAAAACTTATTGGATTTGATGTAAGGTTTATGAAAATATAAATTTTGTACTTGTTTTTTCTTTACAATCTCCGTAAAATTTCACGATTTTTTCTATCGAGGCAAATCACTCTAATCGTGTTTCGAAATGTATGACGATACAAAGCATTTCTATACCTTTACGACAGTAGGAATATTACTCTATGGATTTTAGCAGTTAATACCCAAAAACTGTTTCTAAGACCACTTCGTCTTAAGATATGTTAAATACCTGCTGAATTTATTTATGGCGGTTCGTGTTCTTTACCATTCTGTACTTAAGTGATCTAAACTTGTCATGAGTCTAGATCGTAAAAAACAAAAGCACTAACCAAATAATTATACCATCATAACGTAGTACAGAGGGTGTCGTTTATTTTATTTTAGCAAAAAATTCAGCAAATCAATGTGGAAATGAAAAATAAAATACTCTTAAGAAAACATTTATTATCGATTCATACATTTTCATTATGGCGCCATCTGTTTGCCAGTTGATGAATTAAGTAAGGATTATGACTTATTATACATTGAGTTATTTTTTTTAAATATTTTATTTTACTGGTTGTTAAATAAAATAATGTAAAATATTACAATTTAATATATAAATGTAACACTAGCACACCATTTGGAAATCACTGATGAGTTTCCGAATTTTATGGCATACGCCTCTAAGAAAGTAGGTATGAAGGTACTCGATGCATAATTACTAAATCAAAGTCAAAAACTGATTTCAAATATAAAATAATTAAAGATTTAAATATATAATACTAGCAGCGCTCCGAGGTTTTACCCGCGTAACTCCTTATCCCGTAAGGATATTCAGGATAAAAATAAAAAGCCTAGCCTTTAGCACTCTCAATGAATCAATGTTCGGAGCCTATTCAATTCAAACAAACAATCAAATGTTTCCTCTTTATTCTTATATTAGTATACTAATATATTTTTCGCAATTTTTTTTTACACGAAAACAGTGATACAAAATGTGTATTTAAACACGCTTACATATTGTCATACCCAAGGGCTACGGATTTCCGAGGGCCGTCACTGGCCGTCACTGAAATAACCCGAGGCGAGGCTACTTCACCCTATCCTTACGGAAGTCCAGATTATCCGGTCAAGCGCAATCTAAACAATGAACACTCAAAATGTCGAGAAAAAGGTTATTTTTCTGGATTATCGCAAATAGTAAGTTAAATGTTTTTTTTTATTTTTGTTAAAAATATACGAAAATATATTTAAAACGTAATGAAAGAAAATAAGCAAAGTTGTTTTGGTACATTTTAAGTTTTCAAGGGGTTGTTGGTTGTATTAGCAACATCGGCAATAAACGAGGAAAAAAAAAGAGTATCATTTATTCACAGCAGTAACTCCCGATCCCGTAGGAATATCGGGATAAAAAGTATTTCCAATGAATCAATGTATCCTCATTCCAAGTTTCATCAAAATCGGTCCAGTAGTTTCGAAGCCTATTTGTTACAAACAAAAAAAATCTCCTTTTTATTTTATTACCGTAGAATATAGTATACATTAGTTTTGACACACATAAATGCTTCAAGCATAAGAATTGTAGGCACTAGACCTACAATTCTTCTTCTCGTATAGTAGTGTGGCTCACCTATTTTTAGAGTTTTCAGATCGCCTTATGGCCTCTAACTTGACCTAACGACTGCTACTAGAGGTAGCAACCGGGACCAACGGCTTAACGTGTCTTCCGAAGCACGGAGGGGCTCACGACAACACATTTTTGCCACACTACTAATTGGCCACCCATCGAAGTAATGACCGCGCCAGGCGTCGCTTAACCCGCACTACCGTAAACGATCAGCGAGCGTCGTTTAGCTGTGAGCCTGCTCAACACAATGAGTTTCGAAGCCTATTTGTTACAAACAATAAAAACAAAAATCTCTACTTTTTATTTTATTACTGTAGAATATAGTGTATATTACTTTTGACACACATAAATGGTTAAAACATAAGTACAAGTGCGTACAATTAGTTATAATGATGATGTTCTCTATAAACTATAGCATGTAATTAGGTAGGTAGATGGGTATATAAAGAAACGAGGCCATTACTAATAATTGGAATATCCACAGAAATTAACTAGATGTAACAAAGGGTTATGTTATAGAACCATTGTACCATTATAGCGCATTAAGTCCATTCAAACGGCGATTATACATTTCACTAGAGATTTTAATCAAAGTGATCCGAAGTTTGGGTAACCGTTTTGAAGACGGGCGGCGCCGACAAGCCGCGGCGTATAAAAGAGATTATTTTTATCGTTATTACTAGCTTTTGCCCGCGACTTCGTCCGCGTTGAGGTCGAAAATGAAACAAGGAATCACGTTGTCCCGTACAAACTTTGCCCCCCTTTTTCACCCCCTTAGGGGTAGAATTTCGGAAAATCCTTTCTTATCGGATGCTTATGTCATACAAAGAACACACCCTCCAAGTTTCAGGTCTTTACGATCAGCGGTTTAGGCTGTGCGTTGATCCGTCAGTCAGTCATAAATAACGAAATTAATAATAATTAACAAAGATAAGGAACTTCGTTCCAATATATATAATAATAAAAAACTATGAGATGCTATTCTGCACGTGTGTAGGATCAGTCCAATTCATCACCGAAAACTCATCCCATGGGGTTAAGTGTAGGGTGACTCTACCAAAGCGCCTATTTTATACACAGATGAGTTACTAATAGTTGAGTGGGTATAATTTGGGTTGGTTTGTTTATCTCTCGGATATTTTCTATAACTTTATAATTGATCATTAGTTGGAAACTTGTTTTGTACCAAACGATAAACCAGGTGAACTGAGGTATATAGGTAGATTATTGTTTACAAGTAGATGAACCTTGTTGCTAAGTTAAGTATTTAAAAGCTTTTTTATCTTTTTCGGTATCATCATCATCATATCAGCCACAGGACGTCCACTGCTGAACATAGGCCTCCCCCAAAGACTTCCAGAGCGATCGGTCGCATGATCTCTGCGTCCAACGACTTCCCGCGAGCTTAATTAAGTCGTCCGTCCATCTAGTCGGAGGCCGTCCTGCGCTGCGCTTTCCGGTACGTGGTCTCCAATCTAAGACTTTTTGGCCCCAACGGCCATCAGTTCGAGCCGGTAATGCCGGTATATTTGATTCAAAGTCCTGACTGACTGACGACACGGCTCGAGGTATAGACGATTCAAAAAAGGACACTTATCTATTATGGCATCTCTATAATATAAAAATGAATCGCTGAATGTGTTGCTAAGCGAAAATCTTGAGAACGGCTGAACCGATTTATAATTTTATTAATTGCCTAAATAAGTCTACTAAACAACCCCTTTATATATACTCCCATACAAATTTTCTATAATTTATAAATAGTGTTGCTGCAAAACTCGAGAACAGCTGAACAGATTTCGGTAATTCTTTTTTTAGAATATTCCTTGAAGTAAGAGGATGGTTTTTATGGAAAGAAAAATTTAAAAATTACCTCATTTTTTATGGCAAAACTACGTTTGCCGGGACAGCCAGTAGGCGATAAAAAGATTTTGGAAATTTCAACCTCTACGATGTTCTAATATGTAAGCTAGTGCAGCCACAAAAGGAGAACGGATCAGATCGGAACGAAAAAGTTTTTGCCATCTTCCTACCTTCACTCCTTTGAAGGTCTTCGTATATTTCGGGGTCTTTGAGTCACAAAAGTATGTCGTATGAGTCATGTATGAGTCACAAGATATCTATCTTATAGGAAAGCGTGTTACATCTATCATCTTAAAACTCATATTCACTTACGAGATAGTGATCAAGCGCTGAATTATTTTTTTCAAAAGAATTGAAAATCTTGCAGTGTATTTCATTCCCAAGGCGCTAATATCTTATTTAAATTGTACGCTAACAAGTATTTTAAGTCAAAGCTATTTAGCCACTCAGTTTGGCTTATCACGAACATAAAGTAAACAAAGCAAATAAACCTGCTAAAGCTAATGGAGTGTGCTGGAATAAATCCTTTGGTCATTACTTTACAACAGTTTAGCGTGGTTTAGAGCCACTGTAAACTAGAGACTTGTCTGCAACAGATATATTTTTATCTTTCACTTGTTTATTTGCCATTTCAAACTGTATGATATCAAAGTTGTTAGCGATAGAAAGTCTGCAGAGGGTTATTATCATTGCTGAGAACCGATTTGACTGACTACGACAATGCTATTGAAAACATGAGAGTCAAGAATTATACAAACGTTAAAGGCAACTCGCTCATCAAAACTGTGAAGGTTATATTTACAACCACCCTTAAAAATAGTAGATTTTTGATAGGTCAGTATATTTATTTTATTGTTATATTTATTGGAGCTTTTTTGAAAAAATATTTACATTTTTGACGTGAAAATGTCCTTAATCTGTCCCTATTTATACGATAAATAAGGAGCCGACAAAGGCTATATATTACTGTCTAAAAGTCGTCTCTTAAATCTGTGTTATAGCTATAAAATTGTTAACTTCTTTAATTTAATCGCTCTATGAGGAGCTAAGGTCGGCCTCCCGCTCGGGGCTTGTAATCAAAACAATTTTATTATCTTGTTTGAAGGTTTTTCTTGTCACTTCGTACAATTTTGTTAGGACAAAGTGGTTTTTTTGTCGTCGCCATTGGTTTGACATTTTAAATAGCTTACTTTTAACTTTGCCAATGTAATGTAATTTATGTTTATTTTATACAATTTTCACTAAGAACTTACTTACATACGCATGTAGATTGGTAGGTAATTTTGAAATATACAATGTGAAAGAACGTTTTCTAATGAGAAAGGAGATTGTTCTAAGCAAACAAATTTTGTACTTTCTTAAAAATTCGAACTTTTTAGTTTATAATTTTGAGGTTTTTTAAACTGGTAAATCATCTGTTGTCGGTAATAAAGACCAGTCTAGAAAAGAGTAATCGAAAGTTAATAAACAAATAAAATGCAAAGGTCAATGACCTCTAACTCTAAGAAACAGCTGATTTTTGAGTTCAAATTTTCAAAGTTATAGAACAAAAATTGATCGCCTACATGTCTAGAACAATTCCCTTTCGTATTATAAACCCTTCGTCCAAACACATTGTATAAATTACATTCCATTAATCTATTAACAATGAATAGGTAATGAAAACCTAGCTAATAGCCCACCTTTTATTATAGTAATTACGCCAGAAATAAATTTACTTAAACTTTACAAACTGAATTTTACTTTTTAAATTGATTACTAGATACTAACAAATACCTCCCTTACTGTGGCCAGAGTTGTTTTGAAAACCCCACAGTTAATTAATACACAATAGCAGAACTTTTTTTATAAATCCATCAAACAATAACAAACTCGAAGCAAACGAGTGAATAAACTGGGAACAAGGAGTGGGAGGCGAAGGAAACTTTGTTAATCTGACAAAGGAGCAATATAGTGCAATATAGGTGACGTTCGGTTACTTTGGTAACGTATCGTTTCATTTGTAATTATAAGAACTTTGTTTATCAACTTTATAGAATTAACACTTAGCAACAAGTCCTATTTATAAATTTTAGTTTTTGTATTCTAGTAAAAATTAACTAGTCTAATTAGAGAAGATTACTTTCTATTGGCGGATTCCTAATGGACAGATTTTTAAGCTATTGCATAGCTTTTATCGCGGGCTTTGAGCGCGGCGACCGAATCAAGAAATCCTGTCACGAAAATACAACCTAACACCCCCCTCTCCGCCTACCATGTAGCTCGGCCGAGCGTTCGCTTAACGCGTGTAGTATATGGTACGACTGTACGAAGCTCGCACGATGCAATAGCTTTACCGCGGCAGTCCCCGAGTACCACACGTTTTTTTGTATGAAATTGACTTATGTATTGTATGAAATTGACATAAGAAGAAACTTGTAGTCCATTTATTTATTCTCTAATGCAAGACCACGTGATTTTTCGTTAGTTTGTTTTATTATTGGTAATATCGCTAACGAAAAGCTATCTTGTCTAAGAAGGCTGACTAGACAAATTTTATAACATTGTTTTTTGACTTTAATAATTTTCACATCCCTTGGTTAAAAGAATCTTGCAAGACAATCTTAGTCAGAGGCAATTTATTTTTTATTTAAATAGACTTTTCTGTCGTGTGATTTGCAACTATGTAGTTAAAAGAAACTAGTTCGAAATAGACCGCTATTTGCAAATAGAATGGCAGTCGAGTTGAGAATATTCAAATTCTGCCTCTCACAAAATTTGGTTACCTACGTGCATTGACTTGAGAAATATTTTGATTGAATTTGATTTAATAAATTTATTTAAATTTAATAAGCGATTTCAATAATTAATTAAACTGTCTGCCACGTATTTAGGAATATTATTATGCAAGTTTGTTGACACTATTGATTTTCATTTAATAAATCGGGATTTCATAGTCTAATAACGTAGACAATAATCATTATTTTGTTTCTATTATAGTCAACTATAATTATCTAGGTCAACGTATTTATAATTGCGGAAAAGTTGATTACAATTTTGCAAATATAATAAGCGTCAATTATTTTGTTCCGGCGAAAGGGATGGTGGAGACGGGAAATAAAATCAAAGTTAAATTTGTCGGTAAAATCGTCGCTAACAGGTTGATTAGGAAATGAGTGATTTTTTTTGAAATATTTAAAACATTGTTATTGTTTTTTAACTATTTATCTTAAATATAATTTGCTTTTATTTATTTATTTATTTATAATACAGTTACTTATTGCACTTACAGTATACACCAAAACGTACAATAAAGTCATTAGGTAGGTACATTATTGAATAGAACTTATGTAACAAATAAACATATTAAGAAAACTATAACACATATTATAGAACTCATTCACATTATTATGAAAGATATCGGCATCAGGTTGTTGACTAATAAGCTCATTGAGAAGAATAAGAGCTTGCTTGGTAGGAGCATACCGCGCTGTGAGGGTTCTAGAGGACGGGGGGTTGAACAAGCGTCGCGTACGTAACTTTATCAGATTATCCGGCGTAAATAGGGAACAACGAGCCAGACAGGCGGGATTGTCGACTTTATTATGAAACAATCGGTAGTAATGACTCATCAAATCCCACTTCCTCCTCAGTTCTAGAAAGTCCATGCCAGTTATACCTAAAACTTTAATTTAATATCTATAGATCTAAAAAATATTGATTTTAAGCAAACACAAAGATCACAGAAAACATCTATATTTGAAACAGTAAAACGCTGAAACATCTTCAAAATGAAAAGAGAAAATATTCTATGTTTGTTTATACCAACATAACTGAAAATCCAAAGCTCCAAAGCTCAAAGTCCACAAACGAACGCAAACTTTCAGAGGTGCGAAAAACGTGAAACCAACACCAGCCGTCGTTAGCTTACCTAAACCAGTTTAACGTAAGTTTACTCAAGACCGCTCGGTTGTGCTTGATTAAACCTTTTCTGATCTCAGTTCCAACGTGCAATGTTAAATTGTTGGTCACAGCCTGTCAATTATGGTGATCCGGCTCACGTCGGACCCGGCACGTGACAGAACTCACGATAAGCATATACACATAAATCAAATGAAACAGATTTTTATCTGATAATAAAACAACTGTAAATCAATTTTTGTATGACTGTATTTTTAGAACGTGAAATTTAGTGCCATATGTTCAGAGATGCCAAATATTTTATTTGTAATTCTGCGATGTGAAATGAATAAGAATAATATAATATGTACATTATTGTACGGTCGGCTTCAAAATTGCAAACCCACCACAGAGCTCCAAAACCACTGTTTTAAAAATGTTTTCAACACAAGCAAGTGTCTAGGCACCTGCTTTAGGTGAAGTTTAAAACCTGCTAACGCATCAATTAATCAAACAAAAATTATTAGAATGCAAACATTCCAATAATAGTAATTTTCGAACTCTACCGAGAGCTGCAATTATGCAGCCCATACATATTAATATGTAGGTACTCGTATTTATACCTACACTGAAACTTTAAAAATAATATTGTTTTAAATTCGTTAAGATTTCAATTGTTTACAATCGAATTTAAGCGACTGCTAATTACGTTTGAATTTTTAACGTCGTCAAAGTTTGTGTTTTGTTTTGAGTAATTTGCTTAAAATACGAAATTTCACTTATAGTTTGGCAAAGTCGTGCGCGACCGTCCTGCGGTATTTGCGGGGTGGCGGGGTCGAGGTAATACCACTCGATACACACGGGAGATGTGTGCCCGGATATATCTTGCAATATATTACAACAATTTTTGATGTAATGTAAGATTGAATAAAAAGGTACTTAAAGTAGTTCCATTATTTATTAATTTATAATATTCGGACGAAATACGAATCTAAAAAAAACAACATTAATATAAAAAAAAGACATATTTTTTACAATATTATGTTTAATTAAATCAAATAAATGGTGATTGTAGATAGCCTGAGCAGATGGTGCCGGTGATGAAAGATCACGTCTGCCCAGTCAGCACACCAATAATCGATGGAGGATACCGCGCTGGCAACACTCAAGCGAACAGCTGATTTAAATTTGTCCCAGATTATTTAATTATTTTAATAGTTATTTTGTGTTTAAATAGCCCAATTACAAGTTCATCGCAAGTAAAACCATAGTATTATCAATATCTGATTGTTAATTAGTATCAAACCAAGTAAATAAGTCGTAAAATTTGTGACGGTTGGTCGGTCTAGCGGGCTGTCAATTGTGTTTTTTGTGTTCTTTTGAATATTTCTGAGAGATATTCAAAGTGAATAAATGTTTTTGTGGGTTTGTTTACCGGTTATTCTCGTGGATATATGTATATGTATATCCTACGCTGAAATAACATTCAGGTGCTTAATTTCTACAAATTCCATGTAAGTAAAGTATATTGACATACCGGTAACCTACCTACCTACTTGCTTGAGGATCTGCCTGCTCATTTTCCCAGTCGTTTTTACCTATTATTCTTTATAAAATGCAGACTAGGAAGGCTTTCGCTGTCGCCTCTCGACAGGAAGCGACCAAACTACAACTGACTTTACAACAACTAAAGACCGCAAATGAGCAGGTTGTTCAATTAAACAGTGAACGGGACGAAAATGAAAGAGAACTAATTAGTACAATTGAACAAAACGGCAAATTAAAAAACAAATTGTCACAAATAAATTTAAAATTAGACGATGTCACTGCAGAGCGGGATAGCCTCAAAATGTTGATCAAAGGTTTTAATAGTTGTAGTGCAGAGTACGAACAGGCTTTGCGGCGCATATCCGACCTGGAGCAGGAGCTCCGTGAGGCCCATCGTCATATCACACACCTCGAAGCAGCCTCTACGGAAATCACTACACGACAAAACCAGTCATTGTTCGATGAACTTGTAGGGAGGTCCCCGCAGTTGGTTGCTGCTCCAAGATCTAGACACACAGACGTTATAGATCTTACTAATGACACTCCTAAACACCATTCAGTGTCGACTAAGATATGTTTAGATCATTGCAGCAGCAAAAAACTAAAAAAATATATAAAAATTAGTAAATTTATTAGAAAAAATCAAAATTTAATTAAAAGCCATAAAAATTGCAAAAATAGATTAGAATTATTAGATAAATTAAGTCTATGCACCTTAGAGTTAGAAAATAATCAGAGGCAACATGCAGCCGACTTACAATTACAAGATTCGCTTGAATCAGTGAATATCATGTACAATAAATCAAAACAAATTATTGGGGAATATTCGAAGGCAATGGGGAAACTTATAAACTCAACATCTCACCATGCTGACCGTTTTGATTCAATAACGGACAAAACAACTTTTGTTTGTGACCGCTGCAGCCAGCCAGAGCCAACGGATACACCTGCCTTGTCGAGTGATCGGCTATGTGATGTCTCACAGCCATTGTGTACCTCACCTTATTTAAGTTCACAAATAAATAAAAAAAAAAAAAAATGTTTAGCGATGAAATTGGAATTGATATGGATGGGCTCAAAATTAAATTATTACTCAAAGGGACAGTCCTTTATAAATTATTGCATGCCTTCTGCATCTTATCTTCAAATTATGAAAAGAATAAGTAGTTATAAATTTGACAATAATGATAGTTTGGTTATATTTATTGGAAATAGGGGAAGTGTTAACAAACAAGACTTGATAAAATATTGTGATACTTTGTGCTCCCTAAACACAGACAACATTGTAATGTTCACACTACCCTACTGTAAAAACTTGCCAGCTGCGGAAAATAACCTTAGATATAATTTAAATTCAACATTGAACACTATATCATGTTATAATAAAAAGTTCAATGTTATTGACTCTAACCCTATTGTTAGTAATAATTATTATTTGACGAAGGGAAAGCACAAGCTTCCGGATTCCATGAAAAGACAGATAGCATCTTCGCTATGTTATTTTTTTAATTTTACAGCCAAAAATTTGGCTAAATACACTGCGCCTTTTGCGCAGTTTAATGACATAAATCTAAATTAATTCTGTTCACACTTCCAAATGTAAAACAAGTCAAAACTGTTGTAAAAATTAATGATGAGGAAGTTGAATTAGTCAGTAAGGCTGTCTTTCTAGGATCTTCTACTTTATTGTCTTTCTACTTTAGATCCTAAGCTTCAGGGGGGCCCGCATGTGGAAGCATTGTCCAATAGACTTAGTTCTGCCGCTTACGCCGTTAAGAAAATTCGCGAATATACGGATATTGAGACTGCTCGCCTAGTCTATTTCAGCTACTTCCACAGGGTCATGTCGTACGGCATCCTACTGTGGGGGTGTGCTGCGGATATTGATGCTATTTTCATTTTGCAAAAGAGAGCTGTCCGAGCTATCTACAGGATGGGCCCCAGGGAATCACTTAGGGAAAAATTTAAAGAGATCAATATATTAACGCTCTATTCACAATATATCTACGAAAACTTGCTATACGTTCACAAAAATCCTGATAATTTCGTAAAAATAGCGATATTCATAATTTCAACTTAAGAAATAAGGATGAACTGACCGTGCCCGGTAGTAGGCTCCGGAAAATAAACAGGTCGTTTAATAATACATGTGCGCTCTATTATAATAAATTACCTAAAGATGTATATGATATGTCCATTAACAGGTTCAAAACTTTTATAAAGCATACATTGTGCAGTAAGGCGTACTATGATACTTCGTCTTACCTTAATGATAACAACCCTTGGACGTGACTTTAATTGCTCTATTTCAAATAATACTTTCAAATAATTGTAATATTGACCTTTGTGAGCGTGATCACATGAAAAAAAAAACCCCATGAGTTTCTTGTGCCTTCTTCTCATTGGTGGGCGCGTTCCGAAGGCACACATCCTAACTTAGTTTTTAAGACGTGTCTATGTGATCTTATACCTAGGTATTAAGCATTGAAAGGAATAAAGATTTTTGACTTTGACTTTGATTACATTAAAAATAAACGATAATGTACCTATCTGTCCAACGCATCGTTAATTACATAATCTGATTTATAATATTCGTCTTCACTTTTATGACATGGTCGTCACACTTTATAAACAACATTCTTAGTCGTTCGTGTCGCTATACTCATCCTGAGATCGTTATCTCGTGTGCGTTGAACTCAAAGTGTCATAGATTGGACAACACATGTTGCCGCTTCGAGTGCGCGGCCCAGACTGTCATAAGTTGACGTGCGTTGCACGCGTTACCCTTCCCCACTACACAACCCGCTACCCGCTGACATCTTCAGTACCTCGTCCCCGCCAACGTCTGTAACGCCGCAAGGAGGGTTCGGCACGAACTTGCCAAATTATAATAATTGACTTATTCCATTGATAAAATGTGTTAGAAACTTAACTTGAAATCTAAACTAATTTAGGTAAAGTAATTTACATTTCAAGTTAAATTTCTAACACATAAGCTAGGTAGCTTCAGTTTAAATTGTATTCTTTAATTTCCGGTGATGCAAACGAACTTCACACAGTTCGCCAAACATTTTGTTGACTTTTACTGTAATCGGCCTATAAATTGAGACGCAAGTGAAGTTGAAGTTGCAATATTCAAAACTACTCAACTTAGTTAATATTATAATATCATTATATTTACCTTCGGAAATCCCGACTCCAGCAGGCGTATATGACTGGGTTCATGGAAGAGTTGACCCAGCCTAGCCACGTGACCACCATGTTCACGATCTCCTCGTGCGCGATGCACGCCGGGCAGATTCCCGACAACAAGTTGAACACAAAAAACGGCAACCAACACACTATAAACACACCCATCACTATACCTAAAGTCTTTGCTGCCTTCTTCTCTTTTGCGAATTTCGCGAGTTTACGGGACAGCGAAAAGTTTTTGGGTAAATTTTTAGCATGCGCCACATTAGTCAATCGCGTCGAAGAGCGCGATAGCCCATTGTTCTGCAGAGCCGTCAGTGGCTCCTGATCTGCCTCCTCGGGCGTACAAACACCTTGGCACACGTCAGCACTGCGCTGCCGAACCGTTCCTCCCCGGTGTATACGTAAAGTCAATTCTAACTCTCCACTGGGTCTCATCACTTGTTTCGTACCTATTTTTAAAGACCGAGTCTGTATAGTTGCGGCGCGGTAAATACGATAATATGTGAACACCATCACGAATAATGGTAAATAAAACGATATTGTCGACGAAAATATAAGATACTCCAAGTTTTCCGTAAACGGACATTTGTATTCGGGCACTTCTTCTGTGCGAACCGCTCGCCACCACGCGATTGCGGGAAAGGATATTGCACCGGAGCACACCCACACCGCCGCTATTAGAAAGGCGGCCTTCCGTCCGCTCATTCTCATAGGATACGTGATAGGGTCTGTAATGGCCCAATATCGGTCAAGAGATATCACGCACAGGTTGAGTATTGAAGCAGTACTAAACAACACATCTAGGGAACGCCACACGTCGCACCAGTCCACTCCAAAAAACCACGTGTGCTCCAAAACTTCATACATAGCCGAGAAAGGCATTACGACGAGACCAACTAGACAGTCGGCTACTGCCAGTGACGTCACAAAGTAGTTGGTCGATGTATGAAGGTAGCGCTCGCGCACCACGGCCAGAATAACCAACATGTTGCCAAAGACAGTAGTCAGAGAGAATAGTAGAAGGAACGCGACGAGGGCAGCTCGGTCTTGAAGAAGTTTAACATACTCGTTCCAGAGCTGGGAATTATCAGAGACGTTGAAGGTCGAGTTATAGTCGAAAGTAGCGTTGAAGTCGATGACTCCGTTGTATGCGGCACCAGTGTAGTCTAGCGTATACTCCGGGCTCCTGAAAGCGATCTCTAGTTGGCTTCTTGCCGCTACTATGCCTTGTCCTGTCGCATTCATATTTTTCCAATGGTTACTCCCAAACTAGCGCCATGGTGAGTGTTTATGCTTCCCTTTTTTCACCCGCAGCCATTTCGAAATAAAGTTCTTGGCAGGCATTGTATTCCCGTATTCCAACAGCTGGCACATGTTCCGTTGACATACTTTTTCGTAGCCAACGGGTTCTCAGCAGAAGCAATCTGTAAAAAATGAAACTTCTTTGGTATCGTTGTCAAAACGTAAGTTATGAAATGGTCGTGTAAGTGTATGCGACATGTGTGACGGGTTGTTTCTTATCGTATTTTTTGGGATAGGAGCGACGCGAGGAAATTTGAATAAAGTGTATTTCATTAGAATTCGACATTCAGTGTAAGCGTGTGCTATGTCAATGCCAGGGTGGTGAGCGGTCGTCATCATGGTATCGGCCTTCGCCATAAATAGCGTTCGAGAGAGCATCCGACGAGATCAAACGAATTGTGTGCCATGGGCCGTGATCGGTCTGTCCACATGAGGGCGTCGGTACTGCGCCCCCACCCCTCGCCCGCACGCGACACGCTCTCAAGTCTTCATACTTACCTCAAATTACTACGCTGAATTGGTTTTCATGTAAATAAACAAAACCTTTCTCACTTTGCGAGCGGAAGATTAAGATTTTCTGAATAGGTAACCCTTTTGAAACTTTTGAAATTACTTTATGAATATTAATGTGTTAAAATAGGTTTTTGCCTAAGCCTAGCTCTGGAATATTTTGATGCATTCTTAAATAATAACTGGATTTTATATTTTACACGAAATTTTGAATTGAACCATTTATAAAATACAAAATACCGTACCTAGATAAATATTTTAACAATGAGCAGGCAGCTTACAAGAAACCTTTATTTTACATTAAACTTTTATTCGACAATTTGTGAATTTAAAGACAATCAAAATAGACACTGTTTGCATATGTATAAGAGACGTGTATAATGATAATTATCCATTTGTTGGCACCTACAAAATTATCTTGTTAAGAGACATCTACAGGCTATTTTCTCAGGCCCAAAGGTTTTAATTAAGCGATCCTTTTATGCGCCTAAGAAAAAGCGTTTTAATTTAGTCGGGAGGCCGGCCGTTTGTCAACTGATTATATCTAGCGCACATTTTCTTATGTCTCGTTTTGGAACGATCGATTGTGTAAAATCAATTTCATTTCCTAGTAGTTGGAGATCCCTTTAAGAACGACCTTCATCGAGCTGCTTAATGGATGAAAAGTATTTTATATCAAATTAAATAGGTCAATAAATATATTGCAAATGTCTAAAAAAATTAAGTCCAGAATATGATTAATTAACAATTAAAAATTTTGTTTTGTTTTTAATCCTTTTACTGGTTTGTTTAATAGACAAATTCCATACCAATCGAAAGTATGAAGCCTATAGAATATGCAAACGTTAGGTTGACTGTTTTTTCTCGTCACAACTCTATTTAACGGAATTTGTCTATTGACCGGTTTGGTCAATAGACAAATTCCGTTCCGTAAAAAGTCTAAAACACTAAAATACAAAAATATTCTGCACTGAATTTTTTTGGCAATCCACTTGCAATATATTTGTTGACCTATTTAATTTGATATTAAATACTTTTCATCCATTAAACAGTTCGATGAAGGTCGTTCTAATAAAGGTAAATAGCTTTAAAACTCGTAATTGACAATTTATTTGCGAAATTTGAAGTCTTTAAAGAAAATATTAATATCAAACTTAATATTTTTAGGCTTAAGAGGTTGTTAAAAGCTTTATCGTGGTTTTAAAAGAGTACATTTAATAAAGTTTTTTATATGATAGTGATCTGGCACGTAAATAGCAATTAAGAAACGTATTATTTCTGATAAAATTATAGTCAAACTTGCAACTGTATTTAAATCTTCAGATTTCAGTTTTTTTAACAACTGTACTTAATTAAAAAGTTAAAAGTTATAACAAATGCTTTTTTTAAAAGTTATAACTAATTTTTTTATAGATCTTAAACATTTTTCTTTATAATTGTTGAAACCAACTTTCGAATTTCACATATTTTACATAGGTTGTCTTCTCTTCTGGGTTCTAAAACATGTTGTTTATTATTTTTCTTTCATGAAAGTGTCAACAAATACCACGGATTACAATACAAATAATTTGATTCTGCATCGTTTGTCGTCTTACATTTGCGTTTTACCTGAAGTTAATACTAAAAATTTTGAAATATTTTTATAAAAATCTAAGGCTTCTGGTCCCCACAGGCCCAGTGTCTCCATGGCATATACAATACTTATACCTACAAAATAAAAAGGTATCCTGACTGCAGCTAGATTGCTGTTTCACGCCACGAATGTCGCAATCTTCACCGTCACGCGGGCTCACTATCAATCACAGTGACACGCCATGAATGGAGAAATTCCTGAAGTAGGTATTTTCTGAGCAGAGAATTTTCCACGGAACTACTGATTAATACTTCTGTTTTGCAAGACTTTAACGGCTTCGGACAGGCAATGAGTGATCATCGTCACGATATATATATATATATTTATAGCCTTTTATTTATCCTTTGAATATTAAAATTACTTATTAAACATGCATCATACTAAACTTACTATTACTATGAGAGTATTGAAAAAAAAAACTAAATCTGCTGTGAAAATTAAATTGTCCGCTATTCAAGGATCTCTTTTTGAGTAAAGGCCTCCTCCATGGCTTTCCAATTGTCTCTATTCTGTGCTTTAGTTATCCAATCTTTCCCCGCTATTTTTTTATTTCGCCTTCGTCACGATATCAATTTGATTTTTCACGGAATGTTGAGTAAAGTTGATTAGATTTAAGTTCTTGCTAAACCGCTGAAGACATACTAACTATATGGTAGAAGGCTAAAGTTAATTTTTTATTGTTATAAAAATGTTTAAGGTTATTATGTGGTGTTTAAAATGCTCAATTTGCTTACTATACAATGTGTTTCAGCGAAGGGGTTCTTATACAAAAGGGGGTTGTTCCAGACGTCTAGGCGAAAAACTTTTGTTCTGTGACTTTTGGAAATTCGAACATTTTGTTTGTAATTTTTGTATGAAACAGCTAATTTTCATGTAAGAATTCCCTTAGAATTATCGAAAAAAAAAGTTCGAATTTTCAAAAGTCTTAGAACAAAAGTTGTTCGCCTAGATGTTTAGACCCTTTTTCGTATTAAAAGCTTTTCGCTGAAACACATATGTTAAATATACCTATTTTATCTCTTTTGTATAAATATAAAACATAATCGACATAAAAGTTAATATTATTAAGTGTTATTCATGGCTCTATGAACCTCTCATTATTGACAGCTTGGTCATTGTGTTTTTCTCATGGGTCAGCTATCAAACGATACTAGGCTAGTTATTGTTATTATGGGCATGATGTGGTAATATTTTCTAGAAAGATTTTTATAAAGAGTAGGTTTAATCATTAATCATGTTTTGAAATATCATCTATATATATATATAAATTATCTATCTACATACATAAAAATGAAACCCTATTTCCCTTGGTCAAAGCATCACGCGTGAACGGCTGGACCGATTTTGTTAATTCTTTTTTTGTTGTGTTTGCTATTGCCAAGAGAAGGTTCTTATGAAAGAAAAAAATAAGAAAGGTATGCAGAAAATTACTACGCTGGTGAAACCGCGGGGCGCAACTAGTCGTATATAAATTGTTTCGAATTTATTCAAATTCAAGTACCATTTTCACAGTATTTTCAAATTGTTCAAAATATATATTTCTCAGATGGACCAGTCGTTTTAATTAATCCATTTTACAAAAACGAATGCTTTCAAATTGCTTACACGACGTAAAATTTTGCGTATCGGAGCTGAAACTTTGTCCGAGAAAACGACAATTTCATGGTAGCCTCCCAGGTGATTAATCGTGGTAAATTCCACGGGACAAGCCTCGGGACATTGATGGTCACACTGCGGAAATTCTAATTAAGGCCATGTGATTATATACCGTAATTAATTTATATCCGACACTTTATCTAGTGTGCGTGCAATCTTTTGCAATTGATTTAAATTTACAGCTTTTGTAGGGATTTAGGGATTCGTGGCTTTGGTGCGGGTTTCGTTTTAAATTGGTTGAGTTTTTGGATTTACTTACGAGTTTTTTATTGTATTAGACTAATTAAGAGATTAGGAGTAAGGAAAAAGAAGATGTTACTTTGATTATGTTTTGTAAAGAACAATTATTTAGGACTAGCTGTTCGCGTGGCAGTTTTATTTTATGCGCCAAAACCTTCCTCTTGAATCACTCTATCTATTTAAAAAAACCGCATCAAAATCCGTTGCATAGTTTTAAAGATCTAAGCATACATAGGAACAGACAGCAGAAAGCGACTTTGTCTTATACTTTGTAGTGATAGTAAATAAATTGCTATGTTGCTCTCCCACTTCACATTCGGCACATGTTTGCACATTACGTACGAATATATTATTTTTGAAAGATTCTAACTAACTGCTTACTGGTTTTGTAAACGATTACGTTTACAAATTGCTAATTAACAAGATGCGAGCACAAAACGGTCTCGGGTGAAGAAGCAAATGATGACGATGCTCTAAGGTAGAATTACGTAATTATAGGTACCTAGTCGGTAAGATTTCACAGGTTAGGTCAGGCTGAAACCGCATAATATAAACCCACCGTAAGTGGGGTGATTTGGTTCTTCCACTAGGATAGGTCTAAATACGTACTTGCTCCGTGTTCATGGAAAATATCTTTGTTTGTGACATTTTCTTTTCGTGTGAATTATGAAGGTAAATCTGCCTACATTTAAGATGGGGAGAAAGTAGGACGAGTTTTTGAAAGTTTTTCTATAAAATATAATAATAAATAAATATTGCAGCACACAAGCTAAGTAACTAGACTGTGTTATGGGTGCTAGACAGCGGATATCCTACTTATATACTTTTCTTTTGTAAGTACTAATAATACGTAGAAACAACCAAACCACAGACGAATACCCTATGTTTGGCAGTCCGGCATGGTGACCATTGGGCCAACTGGGTCGACATAAGGTAGATAAGTATGTTCTGTTACATATTGACGAGTTCCTTCCTCTGGAAATGGTCGACTAACCTGAACCTGCGGTGTAAAGATCATCTAGAATCTAGTTTTTATCATGTAAAGGATAATATTTTTAATTTGTAATATACCACAGTACTGGCTGGGTTGACGTCGTAAAGGATGATATGCGAGCAAATGGCCTTACTAACCAGGATGCCGAAGATCGTGTGCAAAGTGGAGACGTAAATAGAGACTGCAACCGGGAACATCGCTCCGATGGTGATGACTAGTATAGCTTATTATTGGGCTAGTGGAGGCCCTACCAACGTGGTGAGTAAGAATGGAATTTTTTTCCACCTATGTTGAGGTACTAGGATGGATAAGTGGAATAAAAGTTCTGACGTACCGTTATGTATAACAAAATTATAAAAACTGTCAGTTACAAAAAATATTAGCGTAGTATTAGTAAGTAGTATTTTAAATTGAGTGTTATACAATATTTTGGTATAAACAAAGGGATTAGGTACGTACATTATTTTTCTTTCTACTCAAGGAACCGGAACCGCCAGACCACAGTCACGACCCGACAATAATATTAATATAGCTAAGGACACCATTATTTCATACAATAAACGTAATTCGTATTTTGATGATTTGTGGAAGTAGTGTATCCTAATTCCTAATGTTAATTGCTGAGATGAATTTAATTATGACTAGTATTTATTAATTTAATTTCTTGTATTATTTCCTAGACACCTGTGGAGTTTGAAGTAAAACCACTATCTTGGCAATCAAATAAAAAAAATAAATAAAAAAAAGAATTTTCAGACTCGTAGCTCTTGTAGTTTAAGAAATTTCTAGATATATAATAGACTAGCTGCGCTCCGCGGTTCACCGGCGTAAATACCGATCTCGTGGGAATTGCAAAATAAAAAGTAGCCCATAGCCTTCCTTGATAAATGGACTACCCAACACAAAAATATTTTTTCAATTCGAACCAGTAGTTCCTGAGATTAGCGCGTTTAAACACACAAACAAACTTTTCAGCTTTGTAATATATTATTAGTATAGACTAGCAGCGCTCCGCAGTTTCACCCGCGCAACTCCCGATCCCGTTGGAATATCAGGATAAAAAAAAATTGGTTGCCTGTAAAGTCGGTATACGGGCGAAAGTTTTACGTGACAACGACTTTGAGTGGTAAAATAATTCTAATGTGAATATTCATTCGTATAGTAGGAAGAAGGATGAAATAATAGTAACCATTTAAAACATTTATCTGTGCTCGAGTGGAAGGGACGCGTGCCTTTCACTTTTTATGTCTGTCTCTCTCGCTCTTAGGCGGGCTAACCATGCCCGAGTGGAAGGGACGCGTGCCTCTCACTCGCTCTCATTGTGAGCGCATAACGTGAGCGGAGCGTAACGCAGTTTCTTGAAGTGTCACCCGGCAAACCAATTTATAAGACGTTGTCACGTCAAAAGTAGCCTATAGCCTTCCTCGATAAATGGACTACCCAACACAATAGTACATTACGATATAAGTGTGGTAAATTGATCTTTGCATAGAGGCGGTTTATGACGCGCGAGCGGCAGCGAGTGTGTTAAAGAAGCCAAGATGCAAAGATCAATTCCACACGTATATCGTACGACGTTTTTATCACAGTTGCGAATAAAAGAAAAGACTTGGAAAGAAAACAAAATAATAATTAACAAAATATTTGTGATAAGTCTATGTTTACATTTTTTTAAGGCAATATTTTTTTGTTCATTATGCTCCGGAAAGGCCAGGCTAAAGGCTTTTAACCTATACAGCCTCGTCTGACATACAATATTTTTTAGGGGTTTTTCTATTTGTTTTTGCGTCGGGGGTTAAGAACAAAATACAATGGTACGGAAAAACTATTTTAAGTAAAGAAAAAATAAAAAATAAACACAAAACAATTTTTAATCGTTTTTTAAGTCATTATGACTATCACGTAAAATTTTCGTTCGTAAACCGACTTTAGACACAACCATTTTTGCTAGCTAAAAAACTCTTTAGTACCTACCTTTTTTAAACATCAAAACAGTATAACCCAGATAAATTAAGAATGTTTCACCTACCTAACATGTAATTAGCAGCAAGATACGTATTTAACTTATCGGGATAACTTTATAGCACTAGTTGGCAAATGTAAAACGCACGCGTGCATAATATGTTGGATTATGAGCCTAAAAGCCGTTGAATAAGATCCACTTTATGAGCAACTGTGATAAAAAAATAATTTACCGAACCAGTAGTTACTGAGATTAGCGCGTTCAAACAAAAAAACTCTTCAGCTTTATAATATAAGTATAGATTGGAAATAAAATGCAAACTAAATAAATGATAAGCCAGATTATAAACTAACATTGTAAGAAAACTACATTTTTGTTAAGAACTGTACTCTCATAAAACCACTACTCACAATAAGGTCGGACCTCGTTCCGGCTACTTTACTACCATTGAGACAATAAGCTTGCAGATAATTAACTGTCATGTATAGAGTGCGCCACATAAATCTTACAGATCGTTTACACGTAATTAGGTCGAGGGTAATCAATGACTATTGGTTATAAATAAATATTGCAGGATGAGCGGTGTTGGCTTAGTGGCCTTGCACCGATGAATTTTTCTCAAGAAAAATTTATAATAATAATAATAAATCATTTATTTCAGGCTACAAAGGCCCATAGATACATACCTTATAGACTAACATACATATTTTATAATAATAATTGAATGTGTTAAAGAGATAGCTTAGAACTATGTTAGTAGCACTTCCATGACACTACACTTTCGTCTTAGTCTGTTCTTGTGGAATTTATGAGCGCTAATTGGCATTGCTCTTACGGTGAAGGAAAACATCGTGATGAAACCGGCGGCTTAGTTGGCTCCAGAAGTATTGACAAGTTCTGTCCTCTGGAAATGGTCGACTAAAGTTGAGCCTACTCCATCCTCACGCAAAAAAGGACCAATTACAAAGGGTTTAATTTCGAAAAACAGTCCATTCAAGTACAGTACAATATTGCAGGATTTTTACCCAGCGCCATCTGACCTCAAACTAAGCTACTAGGCTTGTGGTGGCCGGACAACGGATAGAAAATTCAAATAGTTTCCTCCCTGGATAATGACACCAGCAGAAATATTTTTATGCCATAAAACCTATAACTGCCATGACTATGCCCCTATGTTTTGGTTTTTTTTATTCTCTAATAATCATAGAAATTAAGATTTAAAACACAAAAAAAAACAAACATAGGGTCATGGCAGTTATAAGTTTTATGCAAAAAAAAATTTGCTCAATTGTCATTATCCAGGGAGAAACGGTCGGCTACGTTTGTATGGAGAGAGCGCCGATACCCTTTCCTTTTACATATTTTTTGAGGCGGCAATCGTATATACCCCCAACCTCACATGTTGCAGGCGGTTATTATTATTATATAGGGAGGAAACTATTTGAATTTTCTATCCGTTGTCCGGCCACCACAAGCCTAGTAGCTTAGTTTGAGGTCAGATGGCGCTGGGTAAAAATCCTGCAATATTGTACTGTACTTGAATGGACTGTACAATATTGCAGGATTTTTACCCAGCGCCATCTGACCTCAAACTAAGCTACTAGGCTTGTGGTGGCCGGACAACGGATAGAAAATTCAAATAGTTTCCTCCCTGGATAATGACACCAGCAGAAATATTTTTATGCCATAAAACCTATAACTGCCATGACTATGCCCCTATGTTTTGGTTTTTTTCATTCTCTAATAATCATAGAAATTAAGATTTAAAACACAAAAAAAACAAACATAGGGTCATGGCAGTTATATGCAAAAAAAATTTGCTCAATTGTCATAATGACAATTGAGGGGGGAACCGGGAGAAACGGTCGGCTACGTTTGTATGGAGAGAGCGCCGATACCCTTTCCTTTTAAATATTTTTTGAGGCGGCAATCGTATATACCCCAACCTCACATGTTGCAGGCGGTTATTTGCTCATTTACCTACTTAATAACATACCTTCTATAATAACATGGCAAATAAAAATATTAGTACTCGCCTACCTATATCAAGCCCTTGCCAATAATGTCTAAGCGAAAACACTAGTAAAAATGCTCGTGCAAGAAAACAAACCATTAGGATTTAATACAATATTATAGAAAGGTCTACAAATTACAAGCATTTCACCTTTTACAATATTACACAGAAAAAAGTTTTCTTGAAGTGAGAAATAATCCGCTGTAGACGCTAAAGAATAATTTCTTGTCTTTAGTAAATGTTCCTGATAATGACTTATTCTTAATTTAAGAATATTGAGAATATTTTTTTTACTAAAACCAAGAAATTATTCGACGATTATTTTTTACATCAAAGAAACGTATGTACAGTTGCAATACCAATTAGCTGAACCCCACGTGACCAGAGCTCACTCGCACTTCGCGTAAGGTTGTAAAGTAATGTTACCTGATTCTGTTTTTTAACAATACACTATACAATACAATAATACAATATAATTTTTTTTACAAAATAGCGAGTGACCTCTAGGTCACGTGGGGTTCAGCTAATTGGTATTCCGACTATACAAGCATATAAAATACTAGCTTTTGCTCGCGACTTCGGCCGCGTAGAAGTCGAAAATGGACTAATGAATCACGTTGTCCCATACTAACTTTGTCCCCCCCCTTTTCACCCTCTAAAGGGTAGAAGTTCGGAAATTCCTTACTTATCGGATGTACGTCACACTTAGAACATACCCTCCAAGTTTCAGGTCTCTACGATCAGCTGTTTAGGCTGTGCGTTGATCCGTCAGTCAGTCATTCAGGACATAGCATTTTATATGTATAGATATACTTTTTTGTATTATAAAAAAAAAAAAATGTATTTGTCTACCCCCAAAGTAGCAACAAAATTTGGCAAATAAGACTGACAAGAACCCGTTTTTTCGTTCGGAAGTAGGCTCCCCTCTTTCTTACAAATATAGATTTTCTTCATCGAAACTTTCTATAACTGCGATGTCATGAAACAAAGTTTTATCAACAGAGTTCCCGAAACAATTTCGCAGAAATGCATTATCATGACTTATTATAACCGTTCCTTTTCTCTTCACAGTCCTTATCAGACGTTTCATTTACTATGGTGACAGTAACAAATAGGTACGTCCTACGTTCCCTGTGAGGTTGGTCGGCTGCTGATTTATGCTCCGGGGCACAGGGTCTAACAAGTGAATTACAATAAGTTGTACACTATTGTGAGATGGCTGATATTCATAAAACATTTCCACACTAGGAAAATATACAATATTTTCGTACCGTTGTATTTTTCGTTATACTGTAAGTTGGCACTATATATTTATAATTACTAAGATATTTTTTAAATAAAAAATTGTATACATATTTTATTCCACAATTAAACATCAATTATTTGTTATGACACAAATTAAGTATAAAAATAAATTTTATTAACAAAAAAAGAAAATTACATAAAAGAAATTCTACTATGATATTCGTATGCGCTATTCTTCCCTAAATATTTTTAATGTACTCAATTGAAAGTTATTTTGAGCGCTTATGAATACTCTTGAGATTTTTTTAATTAAAAAGTTATGTAGCGTCGATTGTACATAGATGCGAAGACAAACCTAGTTAGGTTTTTTGGCATTTGTTTAACTAATTAATTGTAAGAAATTGTACCTATATGTCCTTTTAATATATAAATAAAAACATTACACAGAACATATACGGTAGATTTAGGCTATGCCTGTATCGTGGAATCTAAATTATTTTAGTTACAATCGACTTGTATATTAAGTAGGCAGGTACTCCGATATATTAAAGTGTTAACAACCAAGTCTAACACTCAACAATAATCAACCTACATAATTATAATTCGCCATGTATTATAAATCATTATTCATTTAGTATCAATTAGGTATTCAATGTATGTAAATTCGGTCAGATATTTTTCTTGTTAATCGATTATCGAATATTAGTATCGATTTTGTTTCAAAGAATAGCAACACTATTATTTTTTAGTTAGGTGGTAACACTGTGGTTTTTTTGACATCTATAATAGCAATGGTTTTTGTGATTTTAAAAATTGAGGAGCGTAAATAAATCTGTTATAATCGTAGACAATACCGACTGAAATCTACAATATATGCTGCTAAACCATCTCCTGGAGCATTATTCACCTCCTGACCTTAATATTTCAGAAGTGTGATGAACATGATATCCGGCCCGTACAGAAATGGCCTCGGAAAGAAGAAACGGACTTTCAGCGATTCTTCAACGAATTCTGTGCCTCAAGAGGACGATATTTTTTTTTCTTCGGGTGAGTCGCGTGAACCTGTAGCGAAAAAACGTCGTATAACGGCAATGGACGCCGAAATAATACCCAAATTCCGTCCTGACGAAAAAAACTGCAATGTCATAACATGGCTCCATAAAATCGACCAATTGGGAGATGTGTACGGTTGGGACAACCGAGATCGCCAATTCGTGATGCAAATACGACTTCGTGGTTCTGCCAGAGACTGGTATGATGATTTAGAAGACTATGACCTCTCTTGGAATGAATGGAAGGATGCGTTACGCACTGCTTTTCCCCGATCGACGGATTTTGTTGACCGCTTAGAAGAAATGCTAGCTAGGACGAAATCCGAGTCGGAAACTATGACCAAATACTTTCACCACACTAAAATGGCACTACTGAAGAGGTGCCAAATACAAGGAGAAGATGCTATTTCATGTATTATTAGGGGGTTACCGCAAGAAATAAGAGCTAATGCTAAGGCCTTCAAATGCTCAACGCCTCAACAGCTGTATTTTGGATACCTCTCATCACTAGAGAACTACAAAACTGTTGTAGCAACTGCAATGTCGAGTAAGTCAGTGTGGCGACGCGGTAACATTCAAGCAATTACATCCACAACTACTAGTTCTTCAACAGCCCGCCAGCAACCTCTACCAAAGATCTGTTACGCTTGCCGCCGGCCAGGACACGAAGCGCGAGAGTGTAGATCACTGCTACGGTGTGGAACATGCCAGCGCACTGGACACGCTACAGCCAACTGTTGGTTTGGAGCCTACTCGTCACAACAACAAGAAAAGGTGAGCCGTATCTTACACATTACTTACAAAATATTTCAAGACTTATATAAAAAAGTGGTACATGTGAATGGTTACCAATTGATCGCGTACATAGACACCGGTAGTCAGTTGAATATTATTACAGCCAAACAAGCTAGTAAATTGAAACTTATCTTGTCTCCGTCGGTGACATTTATGAAAGGTTTTGGTGGTTTATGTGCTCGATCTTTAGGTACTGCTAAAATCTGTGTCACTATTGACGGGTTATGTATTAGTGGTGATGTTGAAGTTACAGATTGTAATTTGTCAGACATAGATTTAATAGTAGGGCAGCCCATGATCAATCAAGATAATGTAAGCCTCGTTACTACACCAAACTGTGTGACCTTTCTACCGACTTTCAGTTTGACAGACCTTCTTAGTAACATTCAGCTAGAAAATATTGACTATGTGAACAAATTTCCGGTTTATCTAAAACAAAATGTCAAAATACCCAAACAGAGCCATGCGTATATCGAAGTAGTTGTAGGTAACATCAATAGTGATAACAACATAGCATATTTGAGTAATGAAGTTTATTTTGAGCTAGGATGTTCAGCATATCTTATACCACAAGCAGTCATAGCAGCTAATCATAATATTCTCAAAGTTTTTAATGTTGGATACGAGAACATTATTTGGTCGGCTAATAGGCTAATTACAAGAGCAGAATTAATAGACAAGGGTGAGATAAATAATAACAATGTATATACAATTAACAATATTACCTCGGTTGAGACAAATACAATAAATATAAACGATATCGACGTTGGAGACCTAAATGAACATGACCAGCATTGTCTACTAAACCTGTTAAATCGATTTAATAGTTCATTTACAAGAAATAGTAAAGACTTGGGCTGTACAGACTTGATAGAGATGCATATTCACACAACTACTGATCAACCAGTATATTTTAAACCATATAGGCTCTCTCACAAGGAATCTGAAATAGTAAATGATAAAGTACAGGATCTTCTTGATGCTGGCATTGTAAGAGAATCTCGGTCGGACTACGCAAGTCCTGTCGTGTTGGTACGAAAGAAAAATGGCGACTACAGGCTTTGTGTAGATTACAGGGCCCTTAATGCACGTACTGTAAAAGATCGTTTTCCTTTACCGCATATAGAAGACCAGGTTACTAAGTTAAGTGGTAAAATGTACTTCACCACGCTTGACCTTGCTCAAGGTTACCATCAAGTTCCTGTGGCTGGTGATTCTATAAGCAAAACTGCATTTATAACACCTTCTGGCCAATACGAATACGTGAAAATGCCATTTGGGTTAGCAAATGCACCGGCGGTGTTCGCAAGGTTAATGAAAATGGTACTAGGGAAGCTAAATGAAAACATAGCGGTATATTTAGATGACGTAATGTTACCTACGATTTCTGTAACTGCTGGACTTGATTTATTAGAGGAGGTTTTACAATTACTGACAGACGCCAATCTTAAATTAAATTTAAGTAAATGTTCGTTTCTCAAAAAGAGTGCAAATTATTTGGGTCACGAGATCACCGCTGGTACTATTCAACCTGGCCATGCAAAGATCAATTGTGTTGCTCTGTATAAACGCCCTCGTAACGTACACGAAGTACGGCAGTTTATTGGGCTAGCCTCTTACTTTCGGAAGTTTGTTCGAAATTTTGCAGAAATAGCGCGACCAATAACGGAACTAACCAAAAAGAATTCTGCTTGGGTTTGGGGGGATAAACAGGAACACGCATTTCAGGTTCTAAAACAAAAACTGACGGAACGACCTGTATTAGGAATTTATAATAAAGATGCCAAAACGGAGCTTCATACTGACGCAAGTCGATTAGGTTTAGGTGGGATTCTGATGCAGTATCAGGATGACGGCAATTTGAAACCAATAGCATATTTTAGTAGGGTAACAAGCAAGGAAGAAAGTTTCTACCACAGCTATGAGTTAGAAACATTAGCTGTGGTAGAGTCCCTAAAGCGATTTCGCATATATCTAGTAGGGATCCCTGTCAAAATTATAACTGACTGCGCAGCGTTACGTACTACATTGACTAAAAAGGATCTAATTCCTCGCATTGCCCGGTGGTGGCTCACTATTCAAGATTTTGATTTGCAAATAGAGTATAGGCCTGGTTCTAGAATGAAGCATGTCGATGCTTTAAGTAGAAATCCCATGTGTGGTAATATATTAATGATTGACAATTCCGATTGGCTACTAACTCTACAAATGCAAGATGAGAATATCCAAAATTTACTAACTCAACTTCGAGCAGAAACCTCCAATCGCGACATTGTTTCTAATTACTGCATAAAAGATGACGTTCTGTACAGAAAAACTGTAGCCGGTGATAGATTTGTTATCCCTAAATTAGGAAAATATGGATTACTTCAAAAATATCACGATCAAGTAGGGCACCCTGGGTTTGACCGCTGCGAGAAATCTATTAAAGAACAGTTTTGGTTTTCTGGCATGACTAGATTCATTCGTAAATACATAAATTCTTGTTTACAATGTGCGTACGCTAAAGGCAATTATGGTAGAACTGAGGGTGAACTACATCCAATTAGGAAAGAACCCATTCCGATGCATACATTACATGCTGATCATTTAGGTCCCTTCGTGAAGACGAGAAAAGGGAATGTTTACGTCTTAGTAGTAATAGATTCTTTCACGAAATTCGTATTCGCTAAGCCGGCTAAGACTTGTAATTTAGTAGAAACTATTAGTTTACTTAAAGATGTAATAAATCAATTTGGCAACCCAAAAAGAATCATCACAGATAGAGGTAAAGCATTTACAAGCCGATATTTTAAACAATTTGCTGAAGAGTCGCAGTTTAAACATGTTTTAAATGCAATAGCAAGTCCTCGTTCAAATGGACAGGTCGAACGCGTAAATAGGACTTTATTAGATGGTTTAAATACTATGTCTGAAAGCGAATGCACTTGGGACGAAAAGTTATCGGATGTAGTTTGGGGCATCAATAATACTTACAATGCGACCACTGGATTCACCCCTTTTAAACTTATGTTTGGGCATGAAAACAGTAGGCTATCGGGATATAGAATTAACGACGAGGGCAATGCTGAATCACAACAGCAGGAGCTAGAGAGACGAAGGGAAACAGCGAAGTTACGGATTGACAGAAATATGACGCAGATGAAAGATAGATTCGACCGTAAGCATAAAAAGTGTATCAAATATAACCAAGGGCAACTCGTTTTATGGAAAGGTGGGATCGCTAGGGACAATACAGCTAGAGTTACTAAAAAACTAAGTGGCCTCTACACTGGACCATATAAAATTTGCAAGACTGACCACTCTATCGACCGTTACACGATTATTAGTATTAAAGGCATGAAAGGTTACAAAAAGTTTAGTGCTGTAGTACCAGAAGAAAGTCTTAGACCGTATAACGCAAACATGTCCGATAATAATGATAGTTCAGGTAGTGATCATGATATAGATAGGGATGATTTAATCGACCTTTTAGAGAGTTAAGTACATTAATTATTTGTTATCTTGATGATTAAGGAGATAATGGCACTTAATTTTTAACTATAATTATTTAATTACTTTAAAAACAAATATTCTAAATGAAACACAATAAAAATTCAAATAGATGTTTTCAGTAAACTTAACAAGTTTTGTTTAATTGCACAAAAATAAGCAATATTTCATAAACAAAATATAAAAACTGTGTGACTGTGTGAATTACCCAAAGATGATTTTCAGTGTCTGTGTGATCTATTTACACGAAGCTAGTGACTTTAACAAAAGTCTGTGTGACAGTATTATGTAATCGAATGAAAAACTATGTGGCTGTGTGATTTATATATGTATACCTACTAACGCTACTAAACTACCTTGAAATGTTTGTGACCTCTACGGTGTATAGTATTAAAAAAAAAACTGTGTGACTATGTGATTTATTTACAAAGGCTGACGGCGTATACAGTATAAACTTAGCTGTGTGATCTCTGTGTGACTATAATCTAAGTGGACTAAAAGAAAAGGTTAAACATAAAATAAAAAAAACCGCTCATTTATCACCATTAATCATATTTATTCGGTCTTCTTCATACCAAAATTTATCAGATATATATACTATATACTGCTGTATTTGTTTTCCATGTTGCAGAGTTGGGACAACCTGGAGCGACGCGGGACGCAGTCGCAGATACAGGATGGCCGAATGTTAACAACCAAGTCTAACACTCAACAATAATCAACCTACATAATTATAATTCGCCATGTAATATAAATCATTATTCATTTAGTATCAATTAGGTATTCAATGTATGTAAATTCGGTCAGATATTTTTCTTGTTAATCGATTATCGAATATTAGTATCGATTTTGTTTCAAAGAATAGCAACACTATTATTTTTTAGTTAGGTGGTAACACTGTGGTTTTTTTGACATCTATAATAGCAATGGTTTTTGTGATTTTAAAAATTGAGGAGCGTAAATAAATCTGTTATAATCGTAGACAATACCGACTGAAATCTACAATATATGCTGCTAAACCATCTCCTGGAGCATTATTCACCTCCTGACCTTAATAAAATCGTTTTTACAAAAGTTTATCGTAATTGTTGTTGAAGTGCTAGTAATAACAAATAATTTAGTTTATATATAATATTATAAATATAGTTAAAGACTTTGGGATCTTGGGGTCCCGAAGTCTCTTCCTTTTTTAGGGACCTCGGCGTGCGTCTTGTCGAGGTGTCTGGTGATCGGAGGGCTGGTTACTTTTACGCTCAGAGAGTCAGTCTGGCCATCCATAGGAGAAATGTTGCCAGCCTTCTCGGAACGATGCCACGGGGAGACGCGCTTGAGGATGTTTTTATGTATAATTTTTATTCGATTTAATTTAATTATTCTATTGTACTTATGTTTTATTTTAATTGTAGTTTAATTGTATTTTATTTTGATCCAAAAATGAATACACAGTTATAAAAAGTTAAGTTAGTTTATTTGTGAGTGAACTGGAGCCTAAATTAGGCCAAAACCACTGTATTCTAAGTATTTATAAGTATATAGATATATTTAATTATTCAAACCCAAGAAAGTTTTTCAGATTGCGTCTAGGTGTCACTTTACCTACATATACTTTCCATTAATTTCGACTGAAACTCTACGAATAATAAATGCGGAGTTAGACCGTAAACAAAGGTACGCTTTTGAACTAAATTAACGTTTTATTTAATGGGCAAGTACCTATCGCTCTTGTATACTTTACACTACTGTGAAACGTGGAATTGACTTTTATGTTAGCAGTAGGTATAGTAATTGGTACTAGTAAAAGTTATTTCTTGCTTTCTTAGAACTGTAAACCCTTACTGTTCAATACCTTTGATTAGATTTACATTGTATGTGGAAATTGAATACTTTGCTTTGATAGAAAACTGTTCTACAAATAGCTATAATGTTTCAGCATAGGTTTTTTAGGGTTTCGTACCTCAAAAGGTAAAAAAGGAACCCTTATAAGATCACTTTCTTGTCTGTCTGTGCGTGTGTCACCACCTATTTTCTCAGGAACTGGTATACCTAGCAAGTTGAAATTCATACCAGATACGGAGGTCTATGGTCTCTATTAGGTGAATAAAAATCACGTCCACAGATCCTGAGTCAACATTATAAAAAGGTATGGGCAAATTTACATTTTCGCAAAAACTTTTAATTTTCAACTTTTTTTATATTTCGAAATTTTCCCTTTACTTGTGCTGTGTTGTTGTGTGTAATACCTTGCTTTTGACCAAAATTGACAATTCCAGGTCAACCAGAAGTACCCTAGATATAACGTTTTGGGTCGAAGACCTATATGGCTGAAGAGTTTGTTTGTTTGAACGCGCTAATCTCAGGAACTACTGGTTGGAATTGAAAAAATATTTTTGTGTTTGATAGTCCATTTGTCGAGGAAGGTTATTTCATATTTCGATATTCCGGGAGTTACGCGGGTGAAACCGCGGAGCGCTGCTAGTGTCTAATAAATAACAATAAGCCTTGACAAACGAAACGAGTCGCACCCTCGTTGTTCCCGCACTGCATCCTCCCTGCAACGTAGTTAAAACCATTATGCAAAGTAGAAAATCCCATTTAATATGCGTAGAAGATACCGCCATGTCACTTCTCCACTGAATGACATCTCAAACATAACGTATAAGTTTACTAACTTATTTCGTACAAACATTCTAGATTGAGAAATTACGTATAGAGAACTTTCTATATTCCGTATTTCGGAGTTTTAGACATCGAAGTTCCAAAAGTCAGTCGCCAATCCAAATGTTGTTATCTATTTTAAACAATTATGCCTTCAATTATCATGGTCTATAAAAAGCAATTAAATACATTTTTTCTGATGAAACGATGTGGTTTTAAATTGTATATTTTTTTGCGTCGTTATTCTTTATTTGTACTGCAAGGGAATGGAACACGAACCCGTTTTCTGACGTTTACAATTTGGTGGTCTTCAAGTCGCGAGTGAATAGGTATCTTCTAGGAAAGCGTGCTACATCTTAGGCCGCATCGTCATATACCATCAGGCAGGTGTGATAATGGTCATGCGAGCTTCGTACAGTCGTACCATATGCATACACGCGAACGCTCGGCCAAGCTACATGGTAGGCGGAGTGGGGTGTGTTAGGTTTTATTTTCATTACGGAATTTCTTGATTCGGTCGCCGCGCTCAAAGCCCGCGATAAAAGCTATGTAATAGCTTAAAACTATTATTTTTGGTCCAAGAAAGACGAACGATGCGAAGATTGTCAATATTCGCAACATATACATGCACAACACAGCAAGTCACCGCTTTTGTTTCGCGTTTCCCGAGGAAACTTTATTACTTTTCTTTTAAACTCCAGTTTACACTTTCAGACTAAGTGAAAATGTTTTGTAGATGGCAAAAATATGAAGTTGTGGAGAGTGGTGCCAAAAACCCCGTTGATATTGCGAACGTTCATGTTATCGCGAGTTTGTACCCTTACAGCTAAGTTTCAAAGAGCCTAATTAGCTTTTGGAAGAACTTTAGAACCAGCGAGTTTGTTTATAACATTATTTATTCAGATATTCGTCCTCCGTAGTTTCATCTTAGCATATTTCCTGACAAGCCAAACAGTAAATCAAATAGTTCTCGAATCAAAGTTGAGAATACCTACAGAGATTTATTCTGGTAGTTACGGAAAAATAGTAGAGTTCGTACTTATCTAATAATTTTATTCCGCCGGTCTATTGTCGGGATGAAATATAGGGGTTGAACCTTTGTCTGACTGCTGAGGGAAAAGTTGAAATTAAATTTTGGTGTCACAATGATCGTGTAAAAAGTAGCGGTTACTTGTCTGACTTGGTTGTACGAGTATGTCTGAGTTGAAGGACAGTAGCTCCTTTAATATCACACATTTTTTTTGCAATTAGATAAAGTTATTCACTTTAGGTAAGTATATTATTAAAACACTATCCCCCTTATTCCAAAACGAGGTTTAAGGATAGTCCGAGATGTGAATTTAAACCTTAGATTTAGATACAGATTTACTCGTGAACTATAGTCTAAATACTCTCCCTTAATCATTATGGATAGTGTTTAGATTATAGTTCCCTATATAATCTATAGGGATAGTGTTTATACTATAGATCACGAGTAAATCTGTGTCTTAATCTAAGGTTTAAATCCATATCTTGGACTATTAATTATTCACAACCTACCATTAAAGCTGAATCAGTTCTTTTCCATCCAAAGGTTGCCTGGAAGAAATCGCTTTCAGCGATAAGGCCGCCTATTTGTGCAACTTATACTTTCTAGCTATTACTTTACTTTGTGTTTATCGTGTTCTGTCTCTTTTTGTGTTGTACAAATAAAGTTATCTATCTATCTATCCTTAAACCTCGTTTTGGAATAAGGGGGTAAGTGTTTGAAATGATACCTGTTCGTATGAAATTAATTTAGAAATGAACGCACTCAAAAT
Organism: Idaea straminata; assembly: GCA_951213275.1. Classification (NCBI taxonomy): domain Eukaryota; kingdom Metazoa; phylum Arthropoda; class Insecta; order Lepidoptera; family Geometridae; genus Idaea; species Idaea straminata. The sequence continues at coordinate 7,009,951 of OX577862.1, forward strand.
CAAGGGTATGTCAACCTACTCGACCACCAAAAAAATATAAGTTTTTGTAAAAGATTAAATAATTTGAACAGCCGTTACTTCGATATCACTACGAGTTTATAGTATAGACAACGATCGTCGTCGCTGGCGCTCGGGGGCGCCGCCCGCCCACCGCACGCCTTTGCCGCCCGCCCACCGCGCGACTTTACCACCCGCCCTGGTATGACGCGGTGAACCTGATATAGCCGAGCTGTCATCGCCACTGCATCGGAATAAATTATAACTTTAATTGCTTTAATCGATCTCGTCCAATGTCAATCGTACATCGACTGAAAATGTTCAGCGCAAAAACTATTTAATAAGTAAGTATTGGAAGGAGAAGGAGAAGTGTTGGCTTTCATTCCGAAGGTCCTGGCCGTGCAATGGATTTTTCTCACGGAAAATGTATATTCGTGATTTGCATTGCTCATGAGGTAAAAAACTCGATAAAAATCGCAACTTATATGGCTGTAGGCGTATTGGAAAGTTCTTTCCTCTGACAAGGTCGACTAAGCTGAATGGGTACTATAAGTTCTACGTCACCCTCGCGCAAAAGACATCTAGTTGCGGAAAACCAGCCTGTTAGGAATACGTAAAATAAATAGCGGTTCACAGCATGTAGTTTAAAAGATATAAATATGAAAACTGACACCTTTTTATTTTAATAAAATAAATGTTTCTTGTTGGTAAACGACGGTATTTCATTGATATGGATTTTGAAAAGGTATTTTATGAAAGAGGAAGAATTATAAAAGAAACTTGAAGGGCTGAAAAAATATTTTCTAAAGAGATTTAATTCAAACCGTTAATATGAAGACCGCAGTTTTCATCATCGTAAAATTTTCATGAAAATAAAATGAGAACGATCTTTGCAATTAATAAGCGAAGGGTCATTTATTACATTTTTGAGGGGAGGTAGTATAATTCTGTAGCTTTTTTTATAAAAAATTGTTTCCACAATTTGTACAGTCAGCAAAGGACTGAGGGTAGCAAGTGCATATTTTAAAGTTTTGATTTTTTTAATAACGTTTCAAGAATTGTTGTAATAAGCGTGAAATAACTAAAACTTCGAAAGCTTTAGTGATATCAAGCATAAAAAATTAAAACTTTAAAATAAGCACCTGCTACCCTCAGTCCTTTGCTGAGTGTACAGCGTTAACTAGTGCTAAAATTCTATTTCAATTTTGACTTTTGCACTTTTGAAATTGTCTCTAACCGATCTTATTTTCAGTATTTTATAACGCAAAAATTATTAAAACATTTACCCCCTTATTCCAAAAGGAGGTTTAAAGATAGTCCGAGATGTGGATTTAAACCTTAGAGTAAGGCACAGATTTACTTCTAAACTATAGTCTAAACACTATCCCTATAGATTATATAGGGAACTGTAGTCTAAACACTATCCCTAAAGATTATATAAGGATAGTGTTTAGACTATAGTTCACGAGTAAATCTGTATCGAAAGGTTTAAATCCACATCTCGGACTATCCTTAAACCTCGTTTTGGAATAAGCGGGCAAGAATTTAACTCGGGTAAACTTACCTCCGCCTTAAATAAGCAAAAATTCTTTTAAATAAATAATGTAGGGTGAATTCAGTTATAATTAATTTTTGGATTACTTACTGAAACTAAAAGATTAGTACCTACTATATAAATACAAAAGTTTGCAACATAAAACAAACCTACCATAGTCATATTTTGTAGAAGGCATACAAGGAAATTAATATAATACCCTTCAAAGTACCTACTTAAACAAATAGGTAAGTACGTATATTATGCTACATTCAGGCAGAATCAGCTTACCCGTGAGTTAAATATCCAATGCTTAGATTGTATTTGCGTTAACCAAACACTGAGAACAAACTCTTACAGTCGATTGCAAAAGTGCAATCGGGAGAGCATTCATAGATTCAATAAAAGTAAATTAGATCATTACAAGTGTGCAAAAATCCACTTTGCGTAGTTTACATATACTCTTTGATACAAGGTTAATTATTATGTATATTAGCACGCGGCTGATGGCCACTTCTGTGCACCAAAACAAATTACTTTTGTTTTACTTTTGGATTTTTTATGAAAATTTTGAGTTTATGTTTACCTAAAAATCAGCTGTTCCTTACACGGAGAGGTCATTAACCTAAAGATTATGCTTATTTTTAAAGTTTAATTTACTGTTGTTAGTCTGAATCTTTGTTTTAATAAAACAGTTGATTTTCTAATTTACGTAACGTTAACATTTTCAAAAAAAATTTGCCATAACATTACATTGCATAATATAGGCATGTCAATTTACACAATTTCAATAAAAAAATGAACAAAAATTACATGACATGTCCATTACCAGGTTCAAAACTTTTATAAAGCATAAATTGTGCAGTAAGGCGTACTATGATACTTCGTCTTACCTTAATGATAACAACCCATGGACGTGACTTTAGTTGCTCCATTTCAAATAATACTTTCAATATTTGTAATATTGACCTTTGTGAGCGTGATCACTTAAAAAAAAACCCCCATGAGTTTCTTGTGCCTTCTTCTCATTGGTGGGCGCGTTCCGAAGGCACACATCCTAACTTAGTTTTTAAGACGATTTCAAGTGGTCTATATACAATTGTATAAAGCATCCCAAGAAATATATATATTTTTTTTACACGTATATCGTACGACGTTTTTTATCACAGTTGCGAATAAAAGAAAAGACTTGAACAGAAAACAAAATAATAATTAACAAAATATTTGTGATAAGTCTATGTTTACATTTTGTGACAAGGCTGTATAGGCTAAAGACTTTTAACCTATACAGCCTTGTCTGACATACAATATTTTTTAGGGTTTTTTCTATTTGTTTTTGCGTCGGGGGTTAAGAACAAAATACAATGGTACGGAAAAACAATATATTTAAGTAAAGACAAAACAAAAAATAAACAACTCAATTTTTAATCGTTTTCTAAGTCATTATCACGTAAAATTTTTGTTCGTAAACCGACTTTAGAGACAACCATTTTTGCTAGCTAAAAAACTCTTTGGTACCTACCTTTTTTATACATCAAAACACTATGTAATTAGCAGTAAGATACGCATTTAACCTATCGGGATAACTTTACAGCACTAGGTTGGCAATGTAAAACGCACGCGTGCATAATATGTTGGATTATGAGCCTAAAAGCCGTTGAATAAGATCCACTTTATGAGCAACTGTGATAAAAAATTATGTATATCCATCCTCATTAATTCATTTCTTCTGCCGTCTATTTCCAGAAGAGTGTTATATATATATAAATAAAGCAATGTAGTTCCCAACAACCCTGCATAGAACAATATATAGTTACCAATATATAGAACGGTGTTGGCTTAGTGATAGATACCTCGACTTTCATTCTGAAGGTCGTGGGTTCGAATCCCGGCGGGCCGTGCACCAATGTATTTTTCTTAAGAAAAATTTATGTGCACTAATTGACATTGCTCTTACGGTGAAGGAAAACATCGTGATGAAACCCGCGGCTTAGTTGGCTCCAGAAGTATTGACAAGTTCTCTCCTCTGGACATGGTCGACTAAGCTGAGAGGGTAGTAGGTGCTGGGCAAGCCTACTCCATCCTCACGCAAAAAGGACCCAATTAAAAAGGGTCCAATGGCGGAAAACAACCTGTATACAAGTAGTTACCAATAACCCTGCATAGAACACTCTAATTCTGTTTAACAAAATTATTTACAGACATTGTCTAAACATCGTTAAACATAATAAAACGATGATTTACCGTTCTCACATAAAATGTACGTTCATTATATGAAATTTATGTACGATTAAATTCGATTTCGAGCATGCCTGTACAGTTTTATACAAACAAGGCTACTATTGGCATATAGGCAAGGTTGATTGCTCGCACGATGTACGCGCTTTGCTCTAAATCAACGTGAGTGTAGCTTTTATAGTCTCTCATCTAGTTATTATGACGGGGATAATTAAATTTGATCGAGTAATCCTATAAAGTACAGGCCACTGTAAATAATTACCTCAGCGTGCACACTGCACAGAGCACAGTAGAGCAATAAAGTATACGTTTTTTCATGGTTTATTTTCGTTTGTATCATTTTAGATAAGTACATGGGGTGTTATTTTATGTTGTTTTAATTTTGACGCTGTATTATTATTATTTTTTTATCACAGTTGCTCATAAAGTGGATCTTATTCAACGGCTTTTAGGCTCATAATCCAACATATTATGCACGCGTGCGTTTTAGATTTTTTAACTAGTGCTGTAAAGTTATCCCGAAAAGGTAGGTACCAAAGAGTTTATAACTAGGAAAAATGGTTGTCTCGAAAGTCGGTTTACGAACGAAAATTTTACGTGATAATGACTTAGAAAACGATTAAAAATTGAGTTGTTTATTTTTTGTTTTTTCTTTACTTAAATATATTGTTTTTCCGTACCATTGTATTTTGTTCTTAACCCCTGACGCAAAAACAAATAGAAAAACCCTAAAAAATATGTCACACGAGGATGTATAGGTTAAAAGTCTTTAGCCTGGCCTTTCTGGAGCATAATTAACAAAAAAATATTGCCTTAAAAAAATGTAAACATAGAGTTATCACAAATATTTTTTATTATTTTGTTTTCTTTTCAAGTCTTTTCTTTTATTCGCAACTGTGATAAAAAACGTCGTACGATATACGTGTGGAATTGATATTTGCATCTTGGCTTCTATAACACGCTCGCTGCCGCCCGCGCGTCATAAACCGCCTCTATGCAATGATCAATTTACCACACTTATATCGTAATGTACTATTATTACTCATTTGACTCTTTATAACATTTGGAATTTTATTTTTATTGTTATTTTAATTATTTATTACACATTGACATTGCCTAACAATATTAATTAAACAATCAAAGACGTAATAATTAAATGTAATGTAATTGATGATATTGAGAATGCATTTTGAAAATATGTAGGTACTGAATTTAATCTTTGCAATTTTCTAAACAATTTTAATATTGTATGTCCAGTGTGGTGAACTGTTGTAACTACTTTAAGCATTATCATCGGCTCATGTACACAGTTTGACAATAAATGAATTATATTCTTTTCTATATCTACACTATGCAAGATTTTGTAGTGTTTAAATAAGGCTTGGTACACATCAGCATGACACGTCGCGCGACGCGACCCAAGCGACGTGAGTTACACTTACACTTTATAAACAAATTTTAATCAAAAGCAAAAGAGAGATTATTACTGAACAATAAAGAGCAGTTTTATACAATTATTTGATTACTAGCTGCGCTCCGCGGTTTCACCCGCGTAAGTCCCGATCCCGTGGGAATATCGGGATAAAAAGTAGCCTATGTGTTAATCCAGGTCTCCAGCTATCTACATACCGAATTTCATCGAAATTGGTTCAGTAGTTTTAGCTTGAAGGAGTAACAAACACACACACACACAAACTTTCACATTTATAATATTAGTAGGATATTCGCAATTTGAACGTCGTGGTTTTAATTGCCTCTTCAAAAAATAATACCAATGTTACCAGTATCATTAACCCACATATTAATAAATGCTCGTCATTATACTTACGATACGCAACAATGTCTTAAAACCGTCTCAAATGAATTTGATTAATGATCGCTCACCAAAACTTCGGGGCCTTGATTAAACAAAGTCATAACAAATTACACCTCTCGTCTGCAGAACCCTGTTCATATTGAACTTTTCTTGTTTACTTTAACTTTGCCAATCATATAAATACAGAAGGATATAAATGTCAAATAAAAGTTAATGCGAAATCTGAGAAATAGATAAATACGAAATATATTTTCTAGCTGTGGATGTATAAATATTGTATCTATTTAACTGTAATAGTTAAACTTGTAACAAGTTAATATAAGTTTAGATTTAGACGATATTGTATCTATTTAACTGTAATAGTTAAACTTGTAACAAGTTAATATAAGTTTAGATTTAGACGATATATAAAATTCTCTTAAGAGAAAAGGGTACCGGCGCTCTCTCCATACAAACGTAGTCGACTATTTTCTCCCTGGATAATGAGACTAGAGCAAATATTTTTGTTGCATTAAACTTATAACTGCCATGACCATGCCCCTATGTTTTTTTTTGGTTTTTAAATCTTAATTACTATGAAATTTAATTGGAATTTTATTTTAATTGTTTATTGCACATTGACATTGCCTAACAATATTAATTAAACAATCAAAAACGTAATAATTAAATGTAATGTAATTCATCATATTGAAAATGCATTTTGAAAATATGTACTGAATTTAATATTTGCAATTTACTAAATAATTTTAATTAATAGTCATGGCAGTTATAGGCTTTATAGCACAAAAAGATTTGTGCTAGTGTTTTATCCAGGGAGGAAACAGTCGACTACGTTTGTATGGAGAGAGCGCCGGTACCCTTTCACCTTAATGTAAAACTCTTTCGATGTTGCTGTAAAAATGGTAAATAAAAAAGACTAACTAAGTGAAAGTCCGTACACAAGTATTAGGTACTTATAAAAATGCTAACTTGGTAAAATTAAATACCACAAGCAAACGACAATGATTTAAAGATAAAATTTCATGGCGCCTACTTAAACTTTAGATGAGTCATGAAAATATTGTGTAGTATCAACGGATGGTATTGGGTAGGTACATGTTATGAGCCAAAAACATATAACGATACTTACCAATAACCTAAAAACATGTAATTTGGAAAAAGCAGTTTTCACTATAAAATACAGGAAAAATGTCTAAGAAAAAGTTGATAGTTGAGTTGAGTTGTTAGTATTAAATTTTCGCGAAAACCAGATATTGTAAAATAAAAATAAATTTGCTGCACTCTCCAAATTGTTGGGAAACCAGCTGCCCGGTCGACCGACGACATTGGAGCGGTCGTGAGTAGTCGGTGGATGAAGGCGGCTCAGGATCGCTGTTTGTGTCGTCGTTTGGGGGAGGCCTATGTCCAGCAGTGGACGTGTATGGGCTGATATGGTGATGATGATGACTAGGAAAATTCTCGTCAGATCCTCACCAAATGTATTATGGTACAAACCCTGAGTTAAAATCATCATTTCAATTGGTCGAGCCGTTTTTGAGTAAGTAACGGTGAACGACAAAAAACGGTTGCACTCCGGGAGTGCCAACAGAATTGAAAACTTACTTTAAACTCAAAACTAATAAAAAACAATTTACCTTTTTTACTAAACAACTACAAACTTTATGTACATGCATATATGCACACACTGTAGTTACTCGTAACGGTGTCGCGAGTTCAGAGATTTAATCTTATCTAAAAATATGCGTACCGAACTAAATGAGTTTTCAGTTCAAAAAAAAAACTCGAGGAATTGAGAACCTCTTTCTTTTTTTCAAGTCATAGTAATCTCTATTGATTTGTAAATTCGTACATGTCGTGTCGTCTTTGCGGGTGTCGCACAGCTTTCCCCACCAGTTTGTTCAGAGCCTTAAATTCCTAAAATTTACACCAAGTCCAGTAGCCAACAAGTGTTAATGAACAGTGGTTTATTAAATATAAGATCAGTTTGTTAGGGATTGTAAAGTTTTGAGACAAACCCCGCAGTGGGACAAATATTTACATAATCTGTACTTGGGTATCGGGATACGAGGACGTCAAAGCAAGTTTCAATTTCTCATAATAACTACTTCAGAGTTTGGGTTCTCTGTCCGTAGTGGGGTGTTATTATTTAATTAAGGATACTAGTTTTGCTAGTAGATGTCTATTGATATGCCCGGAATTTAATTTTGAAATGAAACACGATGCGGTATCTACGAAATTGAAAATTGAACTTTCGAAATATTATTATACCTACCTATCTATATATATATAAAAGAAAGTCGTGTTAGTTACACCATTTATAACTCGGGAACGGCTAAACCGATTTGGCTGAAAATTGGTGAGGAGGTAGCTTACAATCATAAGACGGACATAGGATATTTTTTTCGATATTCCCACGGGATCGGGACTTGCGCAGGTGAAACCGCGGGGCACAGCTAGTTATTTATAAATTGAAAATTCAAAGTCCTTGTTCTTCTTCTCGTAAAGTGGTGTGGCTCACCTATTGTCAGGGTTTTCAGATCGCCTTAAAAGCTACTAGAGGTAGCAACCGGGACCAACGGCTTAACGTGCCTTCCGAGGGGCTCACGAAAACACATTTTTTGGCACACTACTAATTGGCCACTCATCGAAGTAATGACCGTGCCAGGCGTCGCTTAACCCGCACGACCGTAAACCATCAGCGAGTGTTGCTTAGCTGTTAGCCAACCCATTCCAAGTCCTGACTGACTGATAGGTATATTAATGCCAATGAACGAATCGGGCAAAAATTTGGCGCTCAAACACCTATTATTGAGCTTGGGAGAGACGGTATGTAATATTAATCCGGTTCTTTGATTTTCACAAAAGAATCCTAGTTGGCCTAGTGTAGGCCTAGTGATAGATACTTCGATGTTCGTTCCGAGGATCCTGGTGCACGGCCGAGATTTCGGCCGTGCACCAGGATTCTTTTGTGGTTTTTGGTTTTTGGTTTTGTGGTTTTTGGAATGGTTTTTTTACGAGAAATGTATATACGCTAACTTTAAGATTTTGGAGGTACGAAGTGGTGTGTACCTCCAAAGGGAAGATCTTCCACCGGGTAGGTGATATACCCAGTAGCCGCGGCCCAACGATGTTACGTCGGAACTTGTATATGAGCTTATCTTCAGAAAAACTTCGCTTGCGCGATCTAGGATCAACGATCGTATTAGTGGCGCCATCTGTCGGTGGCGTTGTGAAGCGTCGCCACAAGTTCTTTACTCTATACACAGTCGAATTGAGAGAGTAGTATAGGTAGATGTAAGGCAAGCGTACTCCATCCTCTCGCAAAAAGAAACCTAGTTGTGGAAAACAGTCCGTATACAAATACAAGCATAGCAATCCAGTTCTTATAGATTTTAAATCTTTGTGGATGTTGTATTCATTCGAACATGTTTCAGTAGCGGAGCTAGCAACGTGTGTTGACTACATTCATGGTATAGTACTGTGAAACATGGAAATCACTGGTGCATGGCACGTCACTTTGTCCGCAGCAGGCGTACCTATGCTTATAGAATTGTTCTGTTTGTGACACTTTTGAAATTGATCTACTGTATGTATTTACATAATATAGAGTTAGTAATAATAGCACTAATTGTCCGGAGAGACAGGGATAATCGCCGGTTTAGTATCGACCTTATACATTGATATTAAATTTTCTAAAAATAAGAATTGTGACAGTAAACAGCCTCTACATGTTTGCTTCGACCCCAAGCACGCCTGCTTGGGGTCGAAGCTCCAAAGTCAGGTGTTCAGAGCTCCAAAGTCCCGTGATATAGGACATTTAACAAACAAATAATACCACTAACACCACCTAACATGGCTCATATTCAATCAAAAATATTAAATCCTATTCTTTACCGATAACCGCATCATCGTACTACGTAGTAAATGTTTGGGGTATTTTGACTGTGATTCTGACTAGATGAATAGATAGATCAACTGAGAGCATTAAACTTATTCTCAGGAGAATAATCTCCATATATAGTACGGGATCCCTTTAAGAACGACCTTCATCGAGCTGTTTAATGGATGAAAAGTATTTTATATTAAATTAAATAAGTCAATAAATATATTGCAAATGCGTTGCCTAAAAAAATCAGTCCAATATGATTCATTTATTTTTTGTTTTGGACTTTTCACTGGTTTGATCAATAGAGAATTCCGTAGCAATGAAATACATAATCTTTATTTTATCTTAACTATAATTCATTAACCAGACCCGAGCAAAAGACTAGTCTCGATTTACCTGCCTACCCAAGAGTTGTGACGGGAAAAAATAGTCAACCTAACGTTTGCATATCTATAGGCTTCATACTTTCAATTGGTATCCAATTTGTCTTTTAAACAAACCAGTGAAAGGTTTAAAAATTAAAACAATAATTTTAATTGTTAATTAATCATATTCTGGACTGAAATTTTTTTAGAGATCCCATTTGTAATATATTTTTCGACCTATTTAATTTGATATAAAATACTTTTCATCTATTAAACAGCTCGATGAAGGTCGTTCTTAAAGGGATCTCCGACTAATATAACTATGTAGATATGCATTAAAGCTACAAATTATTTACGTGTTTACTCTACCTACAATTTCGTATAAAATGAAATCGATATTGAAGTTGAATTAGCGGGAATTTAATCAACGCATCACTTGACTCTGATACTCTTCTAAATTGGATTCAATTTCAGCTCCGAATATGTGACGTTGGGTTTTATATTTACTTTTAGCGTTTTCATGGGGCTATATTTAAAGTAACATATTTAGAAATAACATAAATAACACTGTTACCAAGTCTTTCATTAAATCACGTATGCTTTATAAAACTGACAATGAAAGGAATATCTTTTCTATTTCTACATCAACTAATCAATTGACCCAGTTGACCCTGACGACCTTGACCATGCCGGACTGCCAAACACAGGGTTTCGGGTTCGATTCCCGCCTCAGACAAGTATTGATGCTTAGATATTTGCTTGTGGTATGGTTGTTTCTATGTATTATAAGTATTTATTTACAATAGAAAAGTATTAGGTAGTATATCCGTTGCTTAGCATCCATAACACAAGTCTAGTTACTTAGCTTGGGCTAGATGTCCTGCAATATTTATTTATTTAATTTCACCTGCGTAACTCCCGATCCCTTGGGAATATCGGGATAAAAAGTAGAACTTGTTACTCTCAATAAATCAATGTATCATCATACTAAGTTTCATTGAAAACAGTTCAGTAGTTTTGGAGCCTATACGTTACAAACAAACAAAAAAATCTTTCCTTTTTGTTATATTATTTTCGATAGATATAAAAGTACATCTTTGTCAAAATAATAACCGAGGCACATTCAAACTACAGCGTATTTAAACTTATAAATCTTTTAGACAAGGGATTACCCAATACAAAATTGCATTGAATATTTTTTCATTGTCAACGGCTGAATATTTTGTTAAATACCAACGCTTTCATTGGCCTTTTTTAAATAAATTGTTAGGGAAACACTTTTATTTAACTTGTTTAAGTATTTAAAATACGTAAATTAAAACCCAATTAATTATGCGAAATGTTCACTTCTACCCTTTCTCAAGTTAACTGTAAACATTTTCACATAATCATGTCAACACGAAAATGTAGGCAAATAGGTATGATAATATAATTATACACTTGTAGCTACCTATTCACCTATGTAGTTACAAATTACAAGTCCATTACCTACCAACACATCATCAGGTGCTCAAGTACTTGAGTAAATAACCACAGACTTTTCGAAATGGGATTAAGTGAGTACGCTTGCCGCACGTAAAAGTTTGTTGAAGACAATATTTAGGCGCGGAGAATACGCAAGAAAACTTCCGCCAGAGAAGTGAGTCGGTGTGTTTACACTGTTTATAAAATAAAGCGTCACTAAGTTCGAAACGAACTACTTACAAAAGTTACAAGACTTTGTAGGTAAACAATTAGGTAGGTAATCTCCGAAGCGGACGACGGACTTTTGTCTTTTTTAATCCGCTGATAATTATCATCTATGTATATATACAAAATAAATAAATAATAAATAAAATTGTTTTATTACAGGCAAACATATCAGACATCCTAGAAATACAAGTTAAAATAGCAAAAGAAAAGTAAAATAAAAACATTTAGAATATAAAAATAAATATAAAATTAAAATTCTAGTCAAACTAATTATTTCATTTAATTCAGTCATTTTTTGTTTGCCTGTATGTGCAGACTGTTCCAATGCCCAAATAAGGGACAGGTCACATTGCTAGAGACAGCCACCAAAATAAATGAATTGCTGTTCGTTAGTCTCAATAAAACTCGAGAACGGCTGAACGGATTTATCTTATCTTAGTCTTGAAATGATCGTGGAGGTCTAGGGAAGGTTTAAAAGGCGAGAAAAATCTAATAATTTCCGGGAAAACCCTAAAAACAGCCCTTTTCTATTTCCCATACAAACGTTTTCTAGAGTCAATTCCTACGGGATCGGGACTTACGCGGGTGAAACCGTCTTAAATAAAATTAGGTATCTTTGTTTCAGTTTCTGCGTTTGTTAGAACCAATTATATAAATGGATTAGGTATCAATCTGACACAGGAAATTCGTCAAACTGTCTCACAAACAGTTCCTCTTGATTGAGGTAAGAAATTCCCTGAAGGAAATTAACCTCGAATCCCTTAACAACCTACTGTAAAACTTTCGAATTACTGGTAACTTATAAATCTGTAAATTAGTAAACGATCTCGATGCCTTCGACGGAGGCTGGCTAAGTTAGGCTCAGGACCGAGATAGAGATGGTGTGAAGAAGACGTTTGCTCAGTAGTGGGACGATACTAGTCTTCTTCTTTGTTCATCCCTCATCCCTTTATGTGGGGTCGGGTCTCTTCAATTTTTGACGACGACGACATGCTACGACGACGCTGCTGGGACATGAATATAGATAAGTAGGTACCGAATCAACCGTGGCATGTATGTCGTAGATGTTAGGTACTTAATTATGTCATCTTATCACAATCTATACTAATATTATAAAGCTGAAGAGTTTGTTTGTTTGAATCTAAGGAACAACTCGTTCGAATTGAACAAATATTTTTGTGTTGGATAGTCCATTTATCGAGGAAGGCTATAGGCTACTTTTTATCCCGATATTCCCACGGGAACGAGTTACGCGGGTGAAACCGCGGAGCGTTGCTAGTTTAGAATAAGCATTTATTGTTGTTGAATTTGATAATATTTTATCACATTACAAGTCGTTTTAAATAAAAATACTTACAATGGGTTTTAAACTCAACCGCTTCTCAGATCTAAGGAAGCAGGAAGCAATCCATCAAATACCTACGTGTGCCATTATAAGCTGTCCATGTATTGGAAAAGCTCATGAATCGTGTAACTGATACATTCATCAACATCGTTCATATATGGATCGAGTGCCATGGAGGATCCATGACACTTATGACTCAGAAGGACATAAGAATTCCTTGCCCCAGAAGTCCGCAAGCCCAAGGAAATCCAGAGAAAATTACAATATTTGCGATTGCATACTACAATATTTACGATCCATTTTTTGCAAAAACCTTTAAAAAGTACTTAAATATATTTGCCTAAACGCACTTTTTTAGTCCTTTTAACTGGACTGGATATTTTTATTTCTTGCAATCCTACTAATATTTTCAATCTTTTCAATCTGTACGTGAACGGCCTGATTGACGAGCTCAGTAGAGCCGGTCTCGGCTGTTCGATCGACGGTTAAGATTGTAAATAATATTAGCTATGCTGACGACATGGTTCTGCTGAGCCCGTCAATCAGGGCTCTTAACGTTCTTGTGGGGATATGCGAGAGGTATGCGTTGGCACATGGTCTAAGGTACAACACTACTAAGAGTGAGATACTTGTTTTCAAGGCGGGAAAAAAGAGCCCTAGTTACGTACCTCCAGTCAAAATAGGAGATATTTCACTTGGTAGAGTTAAGAAGTTTAAGTACTTGGGCCATTGGATCACAGAGGACCTCTCAGACGATGAGGATATTGAGCGGGAGCGTAGAGCGTTGTCGGTTAGGTGTAATATGGTGATTAGGAGGTTCGCTAGCTGTTCGAAAGACGTCAAGTTAATACTGTTTCGAACTTACTGTCAGACGTTTTATACCAGCAGCCTTTGGACTAAGTACACTAAAAAGACCTTCAACGCGCTGCGTATCCAGTACAATAAAAGTTTCAGAATGCTGCTGGGGCTACCAAGGTTCTGCGGGGAGTCAGGTAAGGTTTGTAGCGCATCAGGAATGTTTGCGGAGGCAAAAGTTGATTGTTTTTATACGCTAATACGTAAAAGAGCTGCCTCACTGATGCGCCGTGTGCGGGGGAGCTCCAGCAGTCTTCTGAATACATTACTGGAAAGGCTAGACTGTCCTATAATTAGACACTGGAATAGAATGCATATGTGTGTTAATACGGATACCACCAAAGATCACAAATTTAATAGAAAATATGAATTTAATTAATTTAGTAATTACTTTTGGACATTATTTAATGATAACTAACATAGCTGTAAGACTTTACTAACAAATGGATTGTACTATCTGATTAATACTAATAAATAAAATAAATAAATATTATAAATTTGAAAGTTTGTGTGTGTGTATGTTTGTTACTCCTTAACGCAAAAACTACTGGACCGATTATGATGGAACTTGGTATCTAGATAGCTGGAGACCTAGATTAACACATAGGCTACTTTATCCCGATATTCCTACGGGAACGGGACTTACGTGGGTGAAACCGCGGGGCTCAGGTAGTATGAAAATATTTTGAACTATACCTCGGTAGGTAGAGACCTAATCTAATCTAGTTTCATTAAAATTTTTGGCGGCATTTCACAGTCATTTTGTTTTACTCCTCATTTGTGAAGCTGGCGTGATTTCCTGTGGGGATTGTCAGCGTTCATTCAGATACCAACAAGAGTACATTGGGATCCTGATTGCTGCACCTTTTTCAACTGAATTGATGAAGTAACTTCAAATTCGAAACATTTTCGTGAACTATCGTAAAATACCCGCTTTTATTCACTCTACTGTTTGTGAAAAATAATATAAAACCTTTTCATTTGACTAAAATAAATAGAAATCAATAAGAATGTTTATTGCATAGGTTTTGTTTAATAAATGGTAGAAAGTTTTTTTTAAATTACATTACAACTATTTATCCATTGCAGGCATGCAATAAGTAGGTACTTATTAAATTTCGACGACCCAGTTGGCACAATGGTGACCATGCTGGACCGCCAAACATGCGGGTTCGATTCCCGCCTCAGACATGTATTTATGCTTAGATATTTGTCTGTGGTCTGGTTGTTTCTTTGTATTATAAGTATATATTTACAAAATATTAGTATTATGTAGTATATCCGTTGTTTAGCACCCATAACACAAGTCTAGTTACTTAGTTTGGGGTTAGATGGCGATGTGTGAAATGTTCTGCAATATTTATTTATTTATTTAATGGTAAGTACTAAAATAAATTTCAGAAAATTAACATCTTTATTATAAAATTATTTTAAAAATTATAAGATCCTTTATACTAACGAAGGATAAAGTAAGTTGAATATAAAAACGATAAAGTATTAGGTACCTAGAAATAGGTAACAACTATATACATCTAAAAAAGTAGTATTCGTGATTAAAATCTTTAAACAAAACATATTTCTACATAACCAACTATACTAAAACCTGGCTAGCAACAATCTTTTCAAATAGAGTAACATCGAACAACAAAAGCGACTCTAACAATAGCCGATTCGCGTCCGAATACAACCGCTATGACAAATTGATGTGTTTCTATCCGTTTCAAATTGATCTGTTAGTTCTGTTATTATTTGTTCAATCGGAACAGTTTGATTCGAATCACATTTAAATTGAAATGCAAACGAACTATTAGTCTATATATCTTTGTTGATTGAAACGGCGGAATAGTCACGGCAAACCGTAATTTAGGACTTTAAGGCCATAGAACTCCAATAAACGATCGGGTGGCGATAAAGGAGCAAATATTTAAGCCAGCGGCTTTTTACATCACCCCCTGGTCAAGGTCATAGTGCCAAGTGACTCGGCGCGTTCCATGCATGCTCTTCTCCTTCCAGGCGAGCATGCTACATCCCCGACCTCATCGTCGCTTCCCATCAGGTGAGATGAGGTCAAATGAGCCTATTTTACGTAAAAAATGAAAATAAGTTAGTTAGATAGTAAGCCTTTTTAGTTACTGTTTTAGTTGCTTAGTAAGCCTTTTTAGTTACTTTTAACGCTGGAACAAGAGTCACCTCTGCGTGAGTCGTCTCTTGTTCCAGCGTTCAGCGAGGCAACATCGTCGTATCTTACATTTTTCGCCAAAATAGCACGGTGGCGGTCGGGGTCCAATCCTGACGATACGTCGTGTAGACGCGAAACACGTGTCGTGGTTTATGAATGGTGTCACTATACTTATTTTTGCTTATCCTCATTGCATGCCTCTTCAAGTGGGCGGGAGTGCGGTGCACATTGCATTTTGTGTTTTAGCACTAGGCTCGGAACTAAAAATTAAATATTAATATTTCCATTACGTGTAAAAACATTTTTATCACAGTTGCTCATAAAGTGGATCTTATTTAACGGCTTTTAGGCTCATAATCCAACATATTATGCACGCGTGCGTTTTACATTTGCCAACTAGTGCTATAAAGTTATCCCGATAAGTTAAATACGTATATTACTGCTAATTACATGTTAGGTAGGTGAAATATTCTTAATTTATCTGGGTTATACTGTTTTGATGTATAAAAAAGGTAGATACCAAAGAGTTTTTTAGCTAGCAAAAATGGTTGTCTCTAAAGTCGGTTTACGAACGAAAATTTTACGTGATAATGACTTAGAAAACGATTAAAAATTGAGTTGTTTATTTTTTGTTTTTTCTTTACTTAAATATATTGTTTTTCCGTACCATTGTATTTTGTTCTTAATAACCCCCGACGCAAAACAAATAGAAAAAACCCTAAAAAATATTGTATGTCAGACGAGGATGTATAGGTTAAAAGTCTTTAGCCTGGCCTTTCCGGAGCATAATTAACAAAAAAATATTGCCTTAAAAAATGTAAACATAGACTTATCACAAATATTTTGTTAATTATTATTTTGTTTTCTTTTCTTTTATTCGCAACTGTGATAAAAAACGTCGTACGATATACGTGTGGAATTGATCTTTGCATCTTGGCTTCTTATGACACGCTCGCTACCGCTCGCGCGTCATAAACCGCCTCTATGCAAAGATCAATTTACCACACTTATATCGTAATGTACTATTACGGCACTGTAAATGCCTTCTTCTTCTTATCTCATATCTTCTAACAAAGAAGATGGTCAGCCTGGTCATCCAGAGGGGGAATATTGCCACCCTTCTGGGAACGATGCCTTGGGAAGACGCGCTTGAGAAAGTTTTTTATGTGTGATTGTGTTGTATTTTACAAGCTTTTATTTAGCTTCCTGTCCTGATGTTTATCATCAAATCTTGCAAATTATTTTTATTCTAGTGTGTTTTTTATTGATGTTTCTAAGGTTCCGTACCTCAAAAGGTAAAAAAGGAACCCTAATAAAATCACTTTCGTGCCCGTCTGTCTGTCTGTCTGTCATTTGTATACAAAGAGTGTAGAATAGCTACATCCTCTTTTGTTGCATCCGTTACACGTTATGACGTATTAATAACGTTCCATTCGTTATTTTTTTTTTCGATTCAGATAAGTTTTACGTCAGAAGTATACATAACGCGAAATGCTCGGTTATATAATACTTGTGCTTACAGGTGTCTAGGGCAGGGGTCGGCAACCTTTTGAGTCGGAAGAGATAAAAATTACAATTTAATAAAATTCACAGTTTTTAAAGAGCCACAAAAATTATAAAGTTTTAACAATTAAAATGTTTATCAAATTAATCTCGTTAGAACAATCCTTAAATGTTTTTAAAGATTTTATTGAGATAAATAATATTTGCGTATGGAACCAAACAGCCGTAGCTTCACATCCAAATAGCCGCAGGTTGACGACCTCTGGTCTAGGGAGTTGAATGATAAATCCATTGTTCCTATGAGCAATAATCGCTCATCAAATGTTTGTCAATTAGGATGAAGCACATCAGAGGGTTTATCATATTAATAGATACCACTCCTCTAAGGTCTTTATGTATTGTGTTAAGTAAAACAGAGGAGGCTCATAGCTAAGCGACACTCGCTGATCGTTTACGATCGTGCGGGTTAAGCGACGCCTGGCGCGGTCATTACTTGGATGGGTGATCAATTAGTAGTGTAGCAAAAATGTGTTTTCAGGAGCTCCTCCGTGCTTCGGAAGGCACGTTAAGCCGTTGGTCACGGTTGCTAAATCTAGTAGCAGTCGTTAGGTCAATTTAGAGGCCTTAGGGCGAGCTGAAAACTCTAACAATAGGTGAGCCACACCACTATACGAGAAGAAGAAGAAGAAGAAGTAAAACAGTCTTTGTTACAATAAAGCTCTGCTATAACAGATTATGTTTAATGAATGAAAAGTATTTCATATCAAATTAAATTTTTCGTCAAAATATTAAACCTCACGTTTGCATATTCTTTATACTTTCGATTGGTAATTTGTCTCTTAAACAAGCCAGTAAAAGGTTTAAAAAACAAAAACAATAAAAATGTTAATTAATCATAATTATTCTGGACTGAAATTATTTAGACAACCCATTTGAAATATATTGATTTACCTAGTTTATTTGATACTAGCTGCGTCGCAATCTTTCAGCCGCGTAAGTTCGTGGGAATGTCGGCATAAAAAGTAAAAAGTAAAAAACAACATTCGAGTGGAAATTAGAACCTCCTCCTTTTTTGAAGTCGGTTAAAGACGCATTCGTTGAATTTTAACAAGTAAGTAATATCTAAACTCGCCTAAATTTGCTTTGGTACACATTACAAGTTCACTGTTAACTTTGTTTTAGAATTCCCTTTTAATAGTAGGAAATAATAGCTACGTGAAAGAGCTATACAATTTAATACATAGTTGGAAAGCACCTGAAGGGTTGACCACAATGGACCCGGTCCAAAGTAGAATTTCAAATGTAGTTGAAACAGTGACATATACAGCATAGCTATGTATATATATCATTTATCGGTACAGAAAATGGAACACCATGTATACCTAGTTATATTGTTGAGGTGAAAGGGTACCGGCGCTCTCTCCATACAAATGTAGTCGACTGTTTCCTCCCTTGATCATTATCAAGGGAGGAAACATTCGACTACGTTACTACACCACACTACACTAGCACAAATATTTTTGTTGCATAAAACCTATAACTGCCATGACTGACAGATAGGGGCATACCCTATGTCTTGGTTTTTTCAGTTTCTAATTATCGTAGAAATTAAGATTTTAAAAACAAAAAAAAAACATAGGGTCATGGTCATGGCAGTTATAGGTTTTATGACACAAAAATATTTGTTCTGGTGTTATTATACAGGGAGAAAACAGTCGACTACGTTTGTTTGGAGAGAGCGCCCGCTACCCTTTTCTCTTAAGGATTTTAATCCAGCGTTACGTAAGTACGCTCATTAGCATAGTAAAAATATCAGTTTAAAAATCAATAACCTATCTGTCAGCTACCAAGGGTTAAACCGACATTTTTGACAGTATTTCCATAGGAAAGATGTCGGAAAATATCAGTTTAATTAACACTTGGTAACTGATAGGTTTATCGATTTCGATTATAGGTAAGTCAAATTTCAGTTCTATACTAATTATAAAGACTGAAACAATTTTTCAGAAACTTGTTATGACGGCACCATTGACTCTTGGGAATAATTTATTTTGGTCTAGATTTCACTCGCATAGACTTTCGTAATTTTATGAAAATTTCATTTTTTTTTTAATTTTTAACCGCGACGCAAAAATGATGGGGTGTTATAAGTTTGACGTGTTTGTGTGTGTGTGTGTATGTGTCTGTCTGTGGCATCGTAGCTCCCGAACGGATGAACCGATTTTGATCTAGTTTTTAAACATATATCTTTTGGGTCGCTGTTTATGACCAGCAATCACCAACTAATTTTAAGGACCTCAGTGCGAAAATGCTTCTATATTCAGAAAGAGGTTTAAGTTGGCTTTTGCTCGTTAGTTATTCAGGCAAAGGCAAACGTTTTCTTTTAAACACTGAGACAGTTTAATGATTGTAATGGCTTGTTTATTATGGGTTTATGACTGTGATGTTACATTTATACGTCTCTGTGGCTCTGATATCTTTTACAGCTCGAAAGCGCAATATGTTACGCTTTATTTACTGCTAGTAATAAATTTACTTTTATGACTGTCTTATTTTCACAAGAAAGGTGGAACTCCAGCCTTAACATTGGAATTTTCCTTTTTTATTTGCGAAAATCCCCTTCAATAAACAATTTTATTGATGTTTTGTATAAAGGGTCGGCTATTCAATTGACTGGACCTATTTCGAAGAGTTCCGCGGAAATCTCAGTCACTTTATCTGAACCAGTGTTGCCGACCGATAATCGACTATAGCTAAATAATCGATAGTCTATCGATAGTTCATTAAAAACCGATAGTATCGATAGCCAATCGATGTTATCGATTATTTGAGTCTATCATTTCAAAACGGCACAGACAGCACAGTCACCTGACTGATTTTTTAAATTATAGAATTTTGCTACTGACTTCATTAGCAAAATATATACTTAAAAAATAAAAAAAATCGGCCTCTAATGCTCCTCGTACATTATTGTTATAACGTACCCAATAATATTGCAAATTGGCAGACTATCGATAGACTCAAATAATCGATAGTTTATTCGTCGATAGCAACAATAGTATCGATGGTATTGCCTCGTTTTGAGCTATCTATAGTATCGATACTATCGATTGTATAGGCTTTTTCAGATGGAAAATATCGATAATTTGGCAATACAAATCTCAACTAGTTTTGGAAAGTCTTGTTCAATTTTCTTTACGTAGGGAGAAACTGAGGCGTGAGAAGTAAACTTCTATAGCATCTATCGAGACATATAAGTTTGCTGGACCTGTGCTAAAATCAACCATTTTAAATCATATAGGTACCTATATACTTTTTGTTTAGCCATAATAAGTTGTCATTAAAATGGATTCATTCAAGACAGGTGTACTAACTAAAGCATTGTTGGGAGTTCGTCAATCCGTGAAAACATCGAAAAACATTTGCATTTTATTGGAATATACTCGAATTTGCATTACAAACGTTATTGATAGGTTTCTATCACAACATAAATATAAGCGATAGCAATATTGTGGAGGCTTAGATTTATTTATTTTGTCAGCAGCTATTGTTCTTTGGATCATTTATATTATTGCGATGTATTTTTTCTCCTTGTTTGTTGAATACATATGAAGTCTATATGAAAAAATACAGGACTCTCAATATTCAAAAGATTTAAGAAAAAGGATATATTTTTTCCTCGTCTAACGCTAGATCGTATAGGGATTGATCTTATGCTATTTAAAATTCACGTAAAAAACATTTAATTCCTCAGTATCACCCATGTATGACCTCGAAATAAATCAGCAAAATAATTGGATGGCCTTCCTCACAAACGTTTTCATGCCTTTAAAGTTAATTTTATACAAATTTGATAATTTGCATGTAACAACACTCGTTAGCATTACTTTAAAAAAGCTTTAGGTAACTTAAGAATTGTCTGCTGTTGGGAAAACAATTAGATAGCGCTGTAAGAAAGGTAATATGTATCTTTTAATATAATTATTATTGGTATGACTCATAATATTATGATATAAATCGGGTGACAGATTTCTTTGCTATGCTGGTTGAGGATGAGTGTCGCGAAGTTTTAGAATAAGTTTTCTCGTAGCTCTTGTGCAAAATGGAATCTTTGGCTATTGGTTCACGAAACATTTTTTTTTGTAGATAGTCTTACCTATTTTAAACATCTGTATTATTTTTATTTATTAATCAGAATTATAAATTACAGCTTACCCCATCTAGAAATTAAATATAAAACAAAACAAATTATCCTACTCATATTATAAATGTGAAAGTTTGTGTGTGCGTCTGTGTGTTTGTTACTCCTTCACGCAAAAACTACTGGACCGATTACGATTAAACTCGGTATCTAGATAGCTGAATACCTGGATTAACACATAGGGTACTTTTTATCCCGATATTCCTTCGGGATCGGGATTTACGCGGGTGAAACCGCGGGGCGCAGCTAGTATCCCTATAAAAAACTTGAATAAAATTACTAAAAATTGTTTTTTATTTTATATTATTGTATTACATGATACATGATTTTATAACTGTATAATTTTTCTATGGGGTTCTTTGTCTGTTAATAAAGACAAATTATTGGAACAAAGTTCCTTATGGCGCGTTGCGAAAGGGGGCTAGACAGAAAAAATTAAGACCAAAAGTTGTAAAGACACTTTTTGATTTTATTCCTATTCCTTCACTAATGAATCGAAAGAAACTTTGTTCCATTCGGGTGTCCCTTGACACCTTTCAAGGTTTTTAATTTTTTTATTTCCAAGATAAAGAATAGGAAACATGCCAAGCCTTAAAGAATGTTAAACGTTTGTAACTAATAAATCTAGTAAACCTTAAAGTATCTTTTTGATAGATACAAGTTAAAACTTTCCACTGATTTCAGACTAACTTTTAAACGTCTAACAAAGTTTGAGAAAACCGCAGTTTAAAAGCTTGCCAAGACTTAAAGCTAACATTTCGATACGAACGATGTAACACAAACACTGTAGATACTGAGTAGAAGGGCTAAGAAATATTATATTTGAATCTGGAACAAGTAAATACGTTAACGTCTTATGCCGCGACTCTATGAAACTTGCACGTCAGTCGCGAATATATTTTGCTGTTATTTTCACTACAATATAAATAATAAATAAATATTGCAGGACATTCCACACATCGCCATGCCCCAAACTAAGTAACTGGACTTATATAATAGGTGCTAGATAACGGATATACTTTATATACTTATCTTTTGTAAGTATATACTTATAATACATAGAAACAACCAGACCACAGACAAATATCTAAGCATAAATACTTGTCTGAGGCGGTAATCGAACCCGCAACCCTGTGTTTGGCAGTCCAGCATGGTGACCATTGTGACCATTTTGCCAACAACGTCATGTGAAGGTGCTCATTTTGCGAAGTGTTTATTTAGCGAAGTTCGCCTGTTGCGACCGGTTCTAATTTTCCCTAGTGCACCTGATTGCATCTGATTCTATTTATCTTGGTACTTATTTTTCCATTCAGGAATATTAATTTGAAACCAAAATTTCATGTCAGTTACAGAAATATAACTTTGAATTTATAATCGAGCCAGAAACTTCAAATCAAATCAATGTTGAGACGTTCATTTAAACAATGTTAGCGACTTTAAATCTATGACAGTGTAGTGACTGGGACATGAATTGGCTATCAAATGCGTTAAACCTCATAATATATAGGAAACCTATACTTATATCATAAAGCTGAAGAGTTTCTTTGTTTGTTTGATCTCAGGAACTACTTTTGAATTGAAAAATCATTTTTGTGTTGGATAGTCCATTTATCGAGGAAGGCTCATTGAATTAATGTATCGTCATACCAACGGACTATACCACACAAAAATATATTTTTTATTTGAACCAGTAGTTCCTGAGATTAGCGTGTTAAAACAAACAAACTCTTCAGCTAAATCTATACATATAAAAGGCTTTGTCCTGAACTACTGACTGACGGATCAACGCACAGCCTAAACCGCTGATCGTAGAGACCTGAAATTTGGAGGATGTGTTCTTTGCATGACGTAGGCACCGGATAAGACAGGATTTTTCGAAATTCCACAGTGAAAAAGAGGGGCAAAGTTTGTATGGGACAACGTAATTCGTTGGTCCAATCTACTTCAAATTTTGCATAAACATTCTTTAACAGAATTTATGGAACACGTGTTTTGTATTTTATTGAAATTCATCCCCTAACGGGGTTAAAAAGGGGTAGAAAGTTATTTTGGGGGTGAGTTGCTTAAGAGTGCCATTTTCGACGTCTACGCGGACGAAGTCGCGGGCAAAAGCTAGTAATATTAGTATAGATTTAGAAGAAGAGGAAAAACGAACTTGTATGACAAGACGAATATGTTTCTTCTCAAACTTTGCAAGATACCCATGACCTTTATATCTCCTTTAAGTAATGAGTAGACTGTATGAAGAGGCGTGTAAAGACATTAGTCACTTGGAGGGTCGTACAATAATCCCCAAATCCTTTAAGATTTAAGATTTTCCCTAGATTTACTAAAACAGTCCCCTTTAATCTGCGTTTAGACTTTATAAGCGTTCATTTTACGTCTGACCAACTTCCTGATTAGGCACCGATTAGACATTTTTAATCTCTACAAAATGTTGGCCTTTGAAAGCCTTCATTAGTTAAAATGTGTTCGGTCACTTTCGCACTTTTACAGATGACAGATGTGAGCGAAAGTGACAAAACACAAGGGTATCGGCGTTCTCTCCATACAAACGTAGTCGACTGTTTCCTCCCTGGATAATGACACTAGCACAAATATGTTTGGGTCATAATACCTATAACTGCCATGCCTTTGCCATGTTTAGGGTTTTTCATTTTCTTATTAACACAGAAATTAAGATTTTAAAAAACATACGGGCATGGTCATTGCAGTTAAAAGTTTTATACAACAAAAATATTTGCTCTAGTGTCATTATCCAGGAAGAAAACAGTCGACTACGTTTATATGGAGAGAGCCCTCGGTACCCTTTCCTCTTAAGGTTTTAAAATAGTTTATAAATAATGAGAAAAGTGAGTTACTAAAGACATTTAGGTAACTCCAGGACATTATCACAAATCTAAAATATTTTTTTTCATACATATTTAAATACAAATAAATGAAGTTATCAGTTAGTCAAATAACCCCTTACTTAACTCTTTGGGAAACGACGCAGCAGATGAACTGGCCAAAAAGGGAGCTGCGGCAATAGTTTATGGTCCGGAACCTCTATTGCCCATACCCCAGGCCCAAATAAAAACATGGCTACGACAAAAAACTGAAGATGCACATAAAACAGAATGGAAAAACAGCGAAACCTGCAGGCAAACAAAGAGTGCAGTTCCGGAAGCAACCAAAAGATTTGCCCGCAGCATCATTAGACTAAAAAGAAACGAAATCCGGACGATCATAGGTGTCATAACCGGTCATTGTTCATTAAACAAACACTTATTTACCATAGGTGTCACAGATAGCCCCCTGTGCAGAGGATGCATGGAGGCAGAAGAAAACCCACAGCACGTGCTCATGGAGTGCAGTAGCGTGGCAGATCAACGGGCTCGGTCTCTTCAATCGCCGGCATCTCTTCCGGAGGCCTGTAGCAACCTGAAAAGGCTGCTAGCCTTCTGGAGGGACCTGGGATGGTTGGAGTGACAAGTAGGATATTCTCACACGCACAATGGCCCAAATAATGAGGCTAAGTGCGGAAACAGCCCCGTAAAACTAAACTAAACTAAACTAAAACCCCTTACCGTTCCCGGCGTAAAGGTTTTCCATAATGCTAGAAACATTGCCACGCTGAATGGCGATGGCTAACCTCTGCGCCAGAAACGAGCCGGAACGGGAGTCACCCCAATTCCCTGCAATCCTATCGCCCAACTCTTTAACATCATTTATAATGATGTTTAAGAATATTTTAACTAGAAATAAATAAATATTTTATGCATGAATATAAAGTAATTATTTTAATTTAAAGTTTTATTAATTTACTGTAAATTTAAAGAATTTGTCGATGTGTCCATACAGTTATTAGCGAGCCTTTAGGTACATAAACTGTATTGTAAAATTTTGAAAATTCCCCTAACTCTGGGTAAATTATGGTAATTTTCTCAATTAAAAAAAACTATTTTTTACAAAACTAATTAAATTTAAAAAAAGTTCTAAAATTGTTTTTAAAAAAAAAAAAGTTTCTAATTTATTTTAAAAATTATGATATTAAACATCTTAAGAAGTTTCCCTAGTTAGCTTATACTGAGCAGACATTTATCGGAATTTCAGGTAGTGTGCAACAGAACTACGCGGCCTAATTTTTCCAACTCCATTCTTCCGTAATACAACCAGGCAAACCGATATGCACTATGAGTTTTGCTACGTCATTCCTTACATTTTTTCATTTTTTTTTATTCACTTATTTCTTATTATGTCAATAATTATCCTACTAATATTATAAATGTGAAAGTTTGTGTGTGTGTGTGTGTTTGTTACTCCTTCACGCTAAAACTACTGAACCAATTGCAATGAAATTCGGTATGTAGATAGCTAGAGGCCTGGATTAACATATAGGCTGGATACTGTTTATCCCGATATTCCCACGGGATCGGGACTTACGCGGGTGAAACCGCGGGGCGCAGCTATTGTTAATATATTCTCATTACGAATAGTATTGCTAAATATTATTATGTGTATGGTATGATATCTATGCTTAAGTAAGTATTTCGTTTATAATATCTATCTTACGTAGGTATTTATTATTATATGTGTTCCTTACATCACACGACCTACCAGTTAAGCTAAACAGACCTTCTCCATCCTAAGGTTGCCCGGAAGAAATCGCTTTAAGCTATAAGGTCGCCTGTTTGTACAATTTCATAGTTAATAAGCTGTCTTGTCTTTTTTGTCATTTTCAATGTTTTGTGTGTTGTACAAATAAAGTGTTTATCTATCTATCTACATTGAATCAGTTGCCTGCGTCTGTCTTTTCTGACGTGTAGGTATAAATTGGGGGTTTTTAAGTCACGAGTTTTCTAGTCTAGGTAAGCGTTATATACGAGTATCTTTGACCACATATTTGCTCGCAGATGTGTTAGTGGTCGCTGACGTAAATTTACAATCCCTATTCCTGTATACATACATACGGTTCATGTCGCGGTGTTAGTTGCCAAACTCCACCTAAACGGCTGAACCGATTTGTATGCAATTTCTGTTTATATTCGTTGTGTCTGAGAATCGAACAGTATTCAGTATAGTAATATTGCATGACATTCCACACATCGCCATCTAGCCCCAAGTTAAGTAACTAGACTTGTGTTATATGTGCTAGACAACGGATATACTACTTATATACTTTTCTTTTGTAAATATATACTTATAATACATAGAAACAAGCAGACCCCAGACAAATATCTAAGCATAAATACTTTTCTGAGGCGGGAATCGAACCCGCAACCCTGTGTTTGGCAGTCAGGCATGGTGACCATTGTGCCAACTGGGTCGTCATATGGCAAAACAAGGTTAGCCGGGACAGCTAATTACATAATTTTTTTATGGCTAGTCAGGCATAACTTCGTTGTTTATAGTTTTATAGACCGAAGGGTACTTTAGGTTTTAAGAACTCCTTTGAGGTTAAGATCAACAAACTTTTCAATTAATCACTGCGGAAAGTACTTAATTGGTATGTAACCTAGTTACATAATTCATTAAACTAATCTTACAAGTCTTACGAGTTTTTAAACGACTAGTGACGTCATGTCCGTCAATATACGTCAAACATGCTGCAGGCATTGCCGATTCCCACCACGGCATATAAAAGCAAGTGCTTAGTGGAACACGGTTGACTCCACGTTCACTCATTTGAGGACTCTGAGGTGTTTGGGTTCGACGCTGCTTACAGTAAAACTATTCCAAATTATGTTATAGGGTTCTCTTGTATTCTCTAGGAAAGGTAACAATGTTGACTTAATAATAAAATGTGAAATGTGGTTTAGTTCACCATCCACGTCAGTGGTTTATGTTGGAACCGTTTAATAGTAATAGCCCTCATTTATTTGTGTTCTTAACTATTTCTTACTTTCATACTTAACTAGATACCTAGAGATTTAGTAGGTGTGTTTCTATCCCTAAAAGGCATAAAAATCCTGTTTCACATACTAAATTATATTTTTTGATACTTTAATAGCGTTTTATTCAACGTAAGTAAATTGTTATAACGGAAAAAAACATCCCTGTATCATTACTTAGAAACATATTCTAGATAGTGTTCCGTCTTGCCGTTTTTGCTGGCTGTCCTTGTCTTCCAACTAAAGAGTATTTCATCCAATTTGCTAGTTGGATGGAAGATAGCGTTTTTATTAGAATAATGGTTGCTATGGATAAAATCTCTCATGTTTTATGTCTATTTTTTATCGAAATGTGTGTTTATCTTATCTATGGTTTATAGGAAAGTATATTGGGATTAAATTTGTATAATAATTAAGTAGATAGATAGATAATATAATTTGTACAACACAGGAAGGAACATAGAACACGATATACACAAAGTAAAGTAATAGCTAGAAAGCATTAGTTGCATAAATGGGCGACATTATCGCTGAAAGCGATTTCTGCTAGACAACCTTTAGATGGAAAAGAACTGATTTAGCGTTTATGGTAGGTTGTGAATTTACTCGAGCAGGATAATATCGTAAATAAACATAATTACGCATAGTAAAAGTTTTCTTTATAGATAGGACTTAAGCAGGTGTTATAATAAAGTGTAATTAATTAATAAAAAATACATTATTTTATTTATGTTACGTAATATAAATAAAATACAACGTCCTAATGACTATCTAACTGATAGATCAACCTACCTACAGGTCAAAGCAATGGCTGAATCGAGCTAAAATTTGGCATACCTACAGATAATTGTTGTAACGTAGGCATCCGCTAAGAATCGTCTTTTGTTTTTTATTTCGACCGTCATTTGTTTTTGTATCGATCGTTTTTGTTTTAACCGGACAGAAAAACTTATGTAATATAGACAACGGTATACAACAGGCTATCGTTGTATGAATTATGCCATGGACTGTACACGTTCTGTCCAGTTGCTTAGCTAAGACTATTTCAAAGTCAAATTGCTTCATTCCTTTGGATGTTTAATACATTTGTACAGTCGGCTGCATAATTTCAGCCCTCGGTAGAGTTCGAAAATTACTATAATTGGAATGTTTGCATTCTAATAATTTTTGTTTGATTAATTGATGAGTTAGAAGATTTTAAACTTCAACTATGTAAAGCAGGTGCCTAGAATCTTTCTAGTGTTGAAAACATTTTTATAACAGACGTT
Organism: Idaea straminata; assembly: GCA_951213275.1. NCBI lineage: Eukaryota > Metazoa > Arthropoda > Insecta > Lepidoptera > Geometridae > Idaea > Idaea straminata. Next base: position 7,038,703 of record OX577862.1, read on the forward strand.
TTGGAGCTCTACGGTGGGTCTGCAATTATGCAGCCGACCGTACATAGATCACATAGAAACGTCTTAAAAACGAAGTTAGGATGTGTGCCTTCGGAACCCGCCCACCAATGAGAAGAAGGTACTCAAGAAATTCATAGGGCTTTTTTTTTCATGTGATCACGCACACAAAGGTCAATATTACAAATATTTGATTGTATTATTTGAAATGGAGTCTCTAAAGTCACGTCCATGGGTTGTTATAATTAAGGTAAGACGAATTATTCAAAGTGAATCCATGCAATAATTGTATGATGACTTTGCTTTTACGTCCAGTCGCGAAGCCGTCTAGTTGCTACTGAGCCGAATAGAGTGTTGAGTCGAGTTCAACTAAACGCTTGTGGCAGAGAAATATATAAGCCGTTAGAGACGACTTTTAGTCCGGTCATTTTAGACAATTGAAATAAAGAAAATTCCGACAGAGCCAAATCTTCGTAGAGACCTTAGGTTTACCACAAGGAATAAAGTGTCAAAAGTCCCCATCAGTCCCATGTGAGCTTAGGGACTTATTCGGGGCCCAAGGTCAAAATTTTAGGTTTTATGGATTTTTCTCGAAAACGGTAAGTTTTATCGAAAAAGTACCTCAGAGCAAAGTTGTAGATCGTAAAATTCTCTATAAAAATGGTCCCTATGATTTTTTCTCTAAGACCCACTATTTCCCAGATATTGCGCTTGTAAGAATCATGTTCTACATAGTATGCACACATATGCCACGTATATACATATTTAGGTACTCAAGCAAGCAAAAATGCCTACTCGTGTCTCTTTTATGTATACATTATACTATTCTAAGAAAATTTACTCTAAAATGACCAGAGGCGACTCGTGAAATTTTTTATGGGTGTTCACTAAGAAAAAAAAAATACAGTCATGCTTACTTATATTTATTTGTAAATAAAATCCACTCGCCGGTCTTTTTGGCGAGCGAAAACATCTATTACTTTCTTGTGAAAATCAGAAATTGAGTTAATTAACCGTTTTTCTATGCTTATCATACACAAATCAATCTCTGAAACAAAATCAACCAAACCTCTATAGATTCCAGGATTCAAGGATTCGGTAGATTCATCATGCCCCCGCAATGCAACTTGACATGCACCACAAAATACCACACAATCTATTAAACTCCCTAAAATGTATCGATTTTAGTCAACGCGTTCATTGAACTCTCTAATAGATTTTCGATAGGCAGAATCGAGCGCCTTACGAATATCTTGTCGCCTGATAGAGGCCAATTGCACTTCACATAACATATGAAATCGAGACTGCGAGTGTTTTTTCACTTTTATTGATAGATGCGCTAAATCATCAACTCCTGATTCCGTCCATGCCGAGTCACCACCACCACCACCGGTGCCAGCTCCGAACACCAGACACGGGAAGCAAAATAACTTATTGCTTTCTTCACATCCACACAACCAAGGTGTTTTGAAATATTGTTCAGATTTAAAAACACGCGTAAAACTCTTCATTTTCGAAGTACTTTTTTGAATTGGTGCCATTCAGGCCGAGGTGGCCCCTTCACTTTCAACTCGAGACGCATTTCGAGATTTTTTTCACAGTTTTTAATAAAAGATGTGTTGTGTGCATATTATGTAGAACGTGATTCTTACAAGCGCAATATCTGGGAAATAGTGGGTCTTAGAGAAAAAATCATAGGGACCATTTTATAGAGAATTTTAAGATCTACAACTGCTCTGAGGTACTTTTTCGATAAAACTTACCGTTTTCGAGAAAAATCCAAAAAACCTAAAATTTTGACCTTGGGCCCCGAATAAGTCGCTAAGCTCACATGGGACTGATGGGGACTTTTGACACTTTATTCCTTGTGGTAAACCTAAGGTCTCTACGAAGATTTGGCTCTGTCGGAATTTTCTTTATTTGATCACTATTTTTATGTCTAAAATGACCGGACTATTTCTAAACAATGCTAGATGCTCTCTGCGGTCCGAGAGTATTACCACGTATTACTTCGTTCAGTTTAAATGAGAAATATACACTACACTTTCATACTTTCAACTGGAAAACAAAGAAATGGAAAAGATTATGGGTGTTAGAATGTACAAATTATGAAGCTTTTTTTTACGTGATAACGTCTTATTAATCGATTAACACCGGCATTCACAAAAAAGTGTAACGTCATCGTGTAACGTGAACGTGAGTTTTATTGACAAAATGGTAACCATAGCTACGGTCTATAAACCGACTTTACAGACAATCTTTTTTTAAGCTATTGCATAGCTTTTATCGCGGGGCGTGGCGATCGTATCAAGAAATTCCGTAACGAAAATAAAACCTAACACCCCCCACTCCGCCTACCATGTAGTTTTTTGGTTAATATTTTATGATGCAAAAGAGGGTAATGCGTTTATTTTTACTCGTATTTAGGTGAGTTAAAATATGCAAGAGGTGGCCCTTAGACGATAAAGTCGCCCTTTGTGCCGGTTTAGGATCTTTCCCTATATTTAAGTTTTCTGGTTTAGTTTGTATTTGGTATGTTCTTTTTTATTGTTTTATTTTATGGTGCAATACAGTGTCTCTCTATCTATCTTTGGTTAGTTATAAGACTTGGATAAAATGATGTTATTTTATTGGTAATAGGAATATCGGGATAAAAAGTAGCCACACTCCAAATGAATTAATTTATCCTCACACCAAGTTTAATCAAAATCGATCCCGTAGTTTCGGAGCCTGTTCAACTACAATCAAATCTTTTCTCATTATAATATTAGTTTGAACAACTACATGTTTATTTATTAGTTAAATTAGATTACAATTAAATACAATTAGATTGCTATCTTGATTTAAAATCATATTTAGCTTTATTGGTAACATTAAGGTTAAAGTGTACCGGGAGCTCTCTCCATACAAACGTAGTCGACTGTTTCCTCCCTGGATAATGACACTAGCACAAATATTTTTGTTGCATAAAACCTATTACTGCCATGACTATGCCCCTATATCTTGGTTTTTTTCATTTTCTAATTATCTTAGAAATTAAGATTAAAAAAAAAAACAAAAAAAAGGGCATGGTCATTGGTCATGGCAGTTATAAGTTTTATGCAACAAAAATATTTGCTCTTGTGTCATAATCCATTAAAGAGTAAACAGTCGACTACGTTTGTATGGAGAGAGTGCCGGGTACCCTTTCCTCTTAACATGTAGGAATATTAAATGTGTTATCTAAATATTACGAGTAGGCAAGTGTAATTTTCTTAGAAATGAGAATCTTGGTACCAAAATTATATTTGCCACGGAAGGACAGCTGCGACCTCCGGAATAACGAGAAAAAATGTATACCACTATATTTTTGTGTCTCAAATTCATAACAGGAAATGTATTATTATAATTATGTTTCGTAAAGCAAAAAGTAACAATTCTATTAAAATCAAGGTTACGTAGCAGTTTCGTGGAACATTGCTGAGGAAGGCCGTAAATGTGATTGATACGTTTAAGGCCAAAGTTGGTAAATAAAAATCTTTTCTTGCTTTCTTTCTTTCTTAATACTCAAATACTCATTTCTTCTTGCCTAGCTTTTCCCGTGGTTTTACCGGCGTTAATATTTCTTTAAAAATGATATTTATTTTCTAAAAATACAGAATTTATAATAGTTATTACAAACTACAAAATGTATCAGCCTTTTTCCCCTTTAGATATCGGATTCTTTTTATCGTTTCTAAATCTTCCCCTACGTCCTAATGCTTATTTACATTTTTAATATTATAATTATTTGCACTAAACTAAGTAATCTTATAAAATCTCTTAGTACCTGAATGAAATAATGACTAAAATAATAAGAGTAAAATAAAATTGCACAAAATAACCTTTAGATAAAAATAACTAGGACTAATGTTACTTAAATTACTAAGTAGGTATGTCTTAAACTAATAAGTATGATTTAAGCCAAATTTTTTTGACTTAAACCAATAAGTATGACTTAAACCAATAAGTACGACTTAAACCAATAAGTTTTTAATAAAATAACATTTCTCAAATGATTAAATTTAAATATGTTTAAACGTAGTAAAATTGAAATCGTAATAAACCAAAATCGAATGACCAATACTCTTATATCAACCACAACGTGATTCATTATTTAAAAAACAGCTTCAAAACAAAACCATAAGCAGATGTACATACTTTTCGAAGATAAATCAATTCAGTTGAATATAAATAACCTTGTTTGTGGGTTTGAATTTCTATGTTAATTTTTATATTGGAAGAACTAGCTACACAACACAGTTTCACCCGCATGCGATTTTATTTTAAATTTTCTTCTATGCAACAAGGTTTGCATAGAAGAAAATTTAATATAAAATCCTTGACAATAACAAAAAAATGTTGCTGTAAAGTCGGTTTACGGACGATAATTTTACGTGATAACCAAATAACCGAATAAAAATCATCTCTAATTCTCATAAGAAAACGATGAAAAATAGATATGATTTTTTCTTTTTTTCCTCTTTTTCTTTCTTTTATATATTTTTTAGAACGTTTTTCCCCGTTTTAGGAGAGAGCATTTGGGGGATAGGGGAACGTATAGATGTTTTATACAACTTTAAAAATCCATTTAGCCATTTTCCCATATTATATAAATTTTTCAATTTCATTATGTTAAGTATGTAATATGTCCCAGTAAAAAAATGACATCAGATAGATGTCATTTTTTTACTGGGACATATTTACGGTATTTGCATTTTGCATATTAGTGATACCTACCTTATCATTCATTTCAGACATACGTTGCCAAACTCAAAAAAATATTAAGTAAGAATATTACAAGACTAGCTGCGCTCTGCGGTTTCACCGAATAATGAAAAGTAGCCTATGGCCTTCCTCGATAAATGCACTATCCAACACATTTTTCTCAATTAGAACCAGTAGTTTCTGAGATTAGAGCGTTCAAACAATAACTTCTGCTTTATAATATTAGTATAGATATCTAATATTAGTATAGACTCTATCAATTTACACATTTCTTAAGTTGCCTTATTCTTAAGAGATTTATAGGTACCTAACTGAATTGAGACCACAATAAATTCTTTTAAATAAGTGACTCTGTTAACGATACAAACAGAAAAGCAATAAAGTAAAAGTTTCGAGAAATAGTAAATGTTACATTAGAGATATACGAGATTTTCGTCTTGTAGTTGATTTTGGTGCGGCTGTAAATAAAAACGTGTGGCACTCGGGGTCTGCCGCGGTAAAGCTATTACATCGTGCGAGCTCCGTACAGTCGTACCATATACATACACGTTAAGCAAACATTCGGCCGAGCTACATGGTAAGCGGAGTGGGGGTGTTAGGTTTTATTTTCGTTACGGAATTTCTAGATTCGGTCGCCGCGCTCAAAGCCCGCGATAAGTTTTTTAAGCTATACAATAGCTTTAAAAACTTAAAATCGTGATAATGATAGGGTGTGTTTAAAACATTAATATGTTTTACCTTGTAGTATATAGATGAAAAAATATAAAAATCCTGCTAATATTATAAAAAGTTTGTGTGTTAGTTTGTATGTATGTTTGTTACTCCTTCACGCAAAAACTACTGAACCGATTGCGTTGAAACTCGGTATGGAGATATCTAGAGACCTGGATTAGCACATAGGCTTCTTATTACGATATTCGCACATGATCAGGACTAACGCGTTGGACATTTTTATGGTTGGATAAAAGATTTGATTGGACATTTTGTGCCAAGGATTTTGACTTATTGAAGTAGTTCTACGAATGTGCTACGACGTTCGTAGTGCCTTCGTAGCAATACCAGGAGATTGTTTGAACATAGCTGTGCTGATCCATGAGACGTCCTGAAACGTCAATTTACTCTCTCTCTTTCTCATTTTTAAACAAGACTATCCACTGAAACATACATAAATAATCTTCAAAACCAATCGAGCTATATTTATTTTATATTAGTATTTATTTTAAGTTTTAGTCTACCTAGCAGCAGTTGGTTTGGTTTTTATTTAAAATCTGTGGTTATTTTAATAACATTTAAGTAAACATTAATTAAAAATAATTACATTTCATCAGCTAAAACCGAAAAGAGAAAATGACATTTATGTTTCATGATAAAATTTAAGTCCATTATAAATCACGAAAATCTCGCGGTAGCTAATTTAATCTACAAAATATTCAACTGCGTCGTTCATTCAAAACAGGCATCTTTTAGACGGGACATTTTTTCAACGGCCTATTACATTTTCTTTTTATTATTACCATCTAGATTGACTATGAGTTTCATTATAGTATTAATTAGGCAAAAAAATTGAATTAAAAAACCATTATCCCCCATAACTTTCAGATAGCTAAACCGATTTCGATCAAATATAGCTAAGAACACTCCCGACTAATTCACCATTCAAACAAAAGTAACGAAATCTGTTTAATCGTTAGGAAGCTACGATGCCACAGTCACACACAGACAGAGAGACACTCAAACATAACACCCCGCCGTTTTTGCGTCGGGGGTTAAAAAGTGTAAAACAATAAAACATTATTTGATTTGATTTCATTTCATTTCATTTATTTGCATTCATATGGTAGGTACAATAGGTGTTACAATAGGCATACAAGTTCACATATGAGCCCTGCCGGGCATTGCAATAGCGTGCGGTGACAGACCGAGGCTTTTCTTACTATACGTAGGCACTAGTTATACAAATAAACTTGTCCGGTTAGTTACGTCTTGTTATATTATTATGCCAAGTTAGATAGGTAAAGAGTGATGGCAGTGTTAGTTAGCGTTAGTTTGTCGCTCATTTTTGCAACAACGGTGGATTAGATACCGGTTTTGTCAAGTTGATCTTAAAACGAATATCTAAATATACTGTCTAAATATCGTAACAAATATATTATACCTATGTTTGCGTATTGCAATGTCATGTGTAATGTTTTTAATGTCATTTCTTAAAATACCCTCAATTAATAAATAAATAATATAATATAATTGCAGAATGATGTCAATGTTATATAAATGTCTAAAATAAGTAAATAAAATTAATGAACAATTATAGCATAAAAAATAAATTGTAATTAGGTAAAAATTATATGTCAGGTAGATAAAAGGTCACTCTAAGTATTCATTTACGCTGTAGTATACTTTATGCATTAGGTAAGATTTTAGCGCTGTTACGAATTTAGAATACTTAAGCTCGTGTTTTAGGTCATTGGGTAATTTATTAAATATTTTAACGGACATTGAATGGGGACCCTTGCTGTGTAACTGTAGGTTCGACCTCGGAAGTACTAGGTCTACGTTTTTATCTTTTCTATTTGGTCTAAGTTCGAATCGTCGTGGTATCTGGCCTAAGTTGGTGTAGTATTCTGAATGTTTTTTTACAAATTTACATATTTCCAGTATATATAGGGAAGGTAAGGTCAAAATCTGGAATTCTTTAAAATACGGTTTACAACTGTCAGTGTTTTTTATGTTTGCTAGGATACGTACACATTTTTTTTGCAATTTAAATATTTTATCGGCGTCCGTACTATTTCCCCAGATGATAACCCCATAATTAAGTCTCGAGTGAGCGTATGCATAGTAGGCAATTAATGCAGTTCGAAGATCAGTCGTTCTTTTAATTTCGCGAAGGGCATACGTAAAACTGGATAATTTTGATTTAGTCCGTTCTATGTGTTGTTTATAGTTTAAGTGTGTATCTATATCGATTCCGAGTAGGGTAAATGTTTTTACACATTCTAAAGACATGTCTTCCGATCGAATATTTAGTGTAGGTCGTTGACGTGGTCTAAATTCCATAACTTTAGTTTTTGCCAAGTTAATCTGTAGGTTGTGATCAGTCAGCCATTTGTCGACGGTTGCCAGTGATTTGTTAATCTTAGATGTGATGTTATCTGTGCTAGTGCAAGGTATTAATATAGATATGTCGTCCGCGAACAATACACTCGGTGTTTCAATGTGTTCCGGTAGCTCGTTTATGTACAATAAGAACATAAGACATCCGAGTACGCTGCCTTGAGGTATCGAGCTGGTTACCTGAAGGGCATCCGAGCGTACCTTTTGGATTTCACCGGTATCCGAGTTGCTGTGTTCGATTTCTACATACTGCACCCTATCATGTAAGTACGATTTGAACCAGTCGTGGGCTATTCCTCTGATACCTACACTGTATAGCTTGTTAAGTAGTATGGTATGGTTAACCCTATCATATGCTTTCGTCATATCGAGCAATAAACCGACTACATTCTGTTTTTTGTCAATTATATTAAGAATTTCAGTTACGTACTTATAGACTGCCAAAGTAGTTGAGTGGTTCTTTCTAAATCCGCACTGAGCCGAATTAAATATTTTATATTTTTCACAGAAAGAGTAGACGCGATTATACATAGCTCTTTCAAATATTTTTGCTGATGTTGGTAACAGTGCAATAGGCCTATAATTGTTTGGGTCCGTTGTGGAATTTTTTTTATGTATAGGTTTTATTATGGATGTTTTTAGTGCACAAGGGAACGTACCTTCAGCGAAGGACTGGTTAATTAATATATAATACGGAACAGTTAGTTCATCAGCACATTTCTTAATCAGACATGGAGGTAGTTCATCTATGCCATGACTTTGTTTATTTTTCAACCTTTTAATTATAAAATTAACTTCTTTTATTGACACGGGTGTAAGGTACATACTATTTTCTGTATTGTAGGTAGTCGAGGTATGTCGTTCCTTATCATTATCACTAGAATTGCCTTTGCCTACCGACACAAAGAAAGAGTTAAACGAGTTTGCTACTTCTTTAGGATTATAGATGTTTGTATTGTTTAAGGTTAAGTTAATATTTTTTCGGTTGATTATTTTGTTTTTATTTGTTCGCTCTTTTATTATCTGCCATATACATTTTATAACATTATCTGACTTTTTTACACGCTCAATGTAGTGCATTTTTTTAGCTTTATTAACTAATCGTTTAAGTAACTTATCATATAATTTGTAATGTTTTTTGAGGATGGCGTTGTTAGTGCAGTTTACATGTATTTTTAAAAGGCGTTTATTCTTACACGACGTTCTTAGCCCACGGGTTAGCCATTTTGTTTTTGTTTTAATTGTTAGTTTGATATTTTTTTCCGGAATACATTTATTTAAGAGTTGATTTAAGATATTCATGAATAGGTTGTAGTTATCGTTAACATTGTCGTGAATCAATATGTCCTGCCAGTTTAATTCTCCGAGTAGTGATTTAAAGTTTGCTATATTGAGTTCGTTATAAAAACGTCTTTTTGCTTTCCACGTTATAGGCTTTTGTCGTTCGTCTGGGGATAAAAAAGATATAGTTATTCCCTTATGGTCTGAAAGTCCGAAGTCATTTAGTTGTATGTCAATTAATGTACTAGTGAAGTTTATAAAAACGAGATCGATACAAGTTGCCGTTTGTGAAGTTTCTCGAGTCGGGTAGGTAATTATTTGCTTAAAATTATATTCTGTCATTAAATCTAGCAATTTTTTCCTAGTTCTTGTATTTTCAGGGTCTTTTGGAGTTGCAAACATATTAATGTTGAAGTCTCCGCCAATTATAATTCTGTGATTTTGTTTGTTGTATTTTTGTGTAGTGTTCTTTAAGATAGTTTCTAGTTGTGTAAGAAAAACCTTGGTTCTTTCTCCGTTCCAGTACAAAGTCAATAATAGTGTTTTGTTATGACATAGGTAAATTGCGCAAACTTCTATACATTTTTCTATCGATAAGTTATTTATGTACTCAATTTTTTCGAATTGGATGTCCTGATGCGTTATAATGCAGACCCCGCCGCCCTGATGTTTACTTCGACAAAACGATGTTGCAATACGGTGATTGTTTAGTTGAACTTGATTCAATTTCGACTCCGATAACCAAGACTCTGAAATACCTAAAACCTGGAGGTCCCCCGACTTTCGTTCTAGGAATTCCTGCAAGATGTGTCTCTTGTTATATAGGCTTTGCATATTTTGGAACAATATTTTGAACTTGTTTTTAGTGTCGAAAAAAACTCTCGTTTGTTGATTGTCTGTCGTGGCTTGTAGATAACGTGTTGTTCACCGATATAATTGACGTGTCCTTATTTGGCTGCGATAATTGGGTAGGTACTTGTACTCCGTCTACTATCAGCTTGTTGTTTCTTATAACGGCATGGGATCCGTTTTTTCTTGCTTCTATAAGCTTTTCACGAAGGATTCTGCGTTCTTTGAGTTCCCTCTCACTTAGGTATTGTGATATAGATAAACCTGAATTATTGAAGATGTGGGCATTCTGCAATATGTATTTAGACATTCTCTTACTTATTAGTTCTAGGTAGACCGGTCGCTGCCTAGCAGCTCTTTTAGTTCGCCCAATTCTTCCTACTTCTTCAATGTACCCTACGAGGTCAATGTTCATTATGTCGCGGAAGGCATCTATCACTCGATTATGTAGTTCATTTTCTGTTTCATAGTTGTAGTCATTTAATCCGTATAGTATTAGTTTCCTAGTGTTGTTGTCTATATGCTCATTTACTGTTGTTGATTGGCTTTGATATTTTATTATCTCTTGTTGTAGTGTTTTATTTTCGTTTTCTAGCTTTTCTATTTTGGACTCTATTTTAATAATTTTATTCTTTATGTCTTCGTAGTCGTTAGTTAATTTAGTGATTTCCTTCATAATTTCTAGTCTAAAAGCATTAAAGTTTTTGTTTACCTCCGTTTGGATGGTTTCTTTAATTTTTGACAAAAAGTTTTTGTTGTTTTGTGTAAATTTATCATCTAACAACTTGCTTATTGTTTCCAACGTAATAGGGTTTCCTTTCTTTTGGATCTGTACGGGGCTTTGATCAGAGCTTTCTGTGTACTCTTCTGACAACTCCTTACTAACATATTGTGAGCTACCCCCACGGCGTAAGTTTACATTTTGGCTTCCATCATATCCGTGTATTGGGGTATTACTATTATTTACTTTCGGCTGGCTACTAATACATCTTACGCATCTCCATTCGTCTTTACGTTCCTGTGTCATATTATTTAGGAATCTATTTCTGGATACATTAGCACATAGTAGGTCGTATGTGTCGTTGCATCTGCTACATGACAATAAACATTCGTCCCTTATGGCCTTAGTGCAACCAGCACATACCTTTTTCTGTGCTGAAGACATGTTCGATTTGGAGTGTTGTCCTTTTCAATAATATGTACTTATCTTGTTGGTTGTAAGAGCGAGCGGTCAGCTGAGCGGGTCGATGAACTTCGTGCGCTTGCGATTCAAACGGTGTGAGTCGATGCAGCGGTCGTAGATATTTATTGTCTTATTTTGGTCAATATGCTCATGAATACCACTAAAACATATATACTTCTTTATCACGGCACTTTGTCTTTCGAAATACTGTATTTTTTATCACTTTTTGACTGATTTTAATCGGTTTTAGATTATTTTACTGTAGTAGTTACGGAGCGACGTCAACACTCGACTACCCACACTTTGATCTCGATATTTGGATAACCGTGATCATATGTCACCTCGTCCCTTCTTCAAGTCGTCATCTTAATTGCTGAAGGTCGTGTCTAGGATGATTTTCCAACCACTCGGTGCACTACTTGTACTTGTATATAGGCTGTTTTCCGCCCTTGGACCCTTTTTAATTGGGTCCATTTTGCGTGAGGATGGAGTAGGCTTGCCCAGCACCTACTACCCTTTCAGCTTAGTCCACCATTTCAAGAGGAGAGAACTTGTCAATACTTATGAAGAAAACTAAGCCGCGGATTTCATCACGATGTTTTCCTTCACCGTAAGAGCGCACATAAATTTTTCTTAAGAAAAATCCATTGGTGCACTGCCTGCCGGGATTGAACCCACGACCTTCAGAATGAAAGTCGAGGTATCTACCACTAAGCCAACACTGCTCTCCTCGGTGCACTATGCCCGAGCTATACAATGACCATATCCCCGTCGCAGTCAGTTCTCATCCCTATCTCCAGCATTTTTACATAATTAGGTATTTTGGTTACTATCAATACCTGCAAGATACCTGCCTATCCTATGAGGGAGATGAAATAGAATAACGATGGTCAAACAAGCCTTTATCGAATGGCACGTAGGTGAAACATCATTTGAAGGAAGGTAAACCATTAATAAAATGTAATCAGGTAAAATGAAGCATCGCGTCGATGTAATATAATTTGTCCTATAGCTTAGTTCAATTTAGTTTAAGGTGATTAGTTATAGTAGTACAAATAATGCAAGTGCATAGTTTGTATGATAATATCGTCACTGATTTTTTTTTCGATTGTCTTTTGTTTTCATTTCAGCGGTCTTTTGTTTATTTTTTCAATCGTCACTTGTTTCCATTTCGGTCCTCTCTTGTATATGTCTTCGATCGCCATTTGCTTTTCTTTCGATAGTCTTTTGTTTTTAAGGAAATTAAAAACAAAAGACTATCGAAAGAAAACTTTAGGGGATCCGATTTAGTATTTAAAAGGTTGTGTTTTGCGTTTATAGAATTGTGGGTAGTTGGTATTTAACGTAATTACTAGCTTTTACTCGCGACTTCGTCCGTGTAGAAGTCGAAAATGGTTCTAATAGGATTGGACCAAGGAATCACGTTGTCCCATACAAACTTTGCCCCCGTTTTACCCCCTAAAGAGTAGAATTTCGGAAAATTCTTTCTTATCGGATGCCTAAGTCATACAAAAAACACACCCTCCAATTTTCAGGTCTCTACGATCAGCGGTTTAGGCTGTGCGTTGATCTGTCAGTCAGTCGGGACAAAATATTTTATATGACGCATTTGATGCGATCTAGTAGAGAGTAGCACCTAAGTGCTTCCCCTAAAGTGCAAAAAAAGAATCAAAGTCGGTTACAAAGTCACACGAGATTCTCAAACGACGTAGGAGTGGGAGTTGCTTCAATAGATTTGTAAAATAGCTTAAATCGATTCGAAATGTGTCTTACAAAAGCTGACAATTCTCACAAAGAATTTATTTCAATGTGCAGAACTTACCTTCGTACTGCAAACGAATTCTATACAAAAATTCTTGCATTCAATTTTCTAGTCAAATCTTGTATTAAACCTATCGGAATTATATTATACTAGCTGCGCCCCGCGGTTTCACCCGCGTAAGTCCCGATCCCGTAGGAATATCGGGATAAAAAGTAGCTTATGTGTTAATCCAGGTCTCTATCTATCTATATACCGAGTTTCATCGCAATCGGTCTAGTAGTTTTTACGTGAAGGAGTAACAAACACACACACACACACAAACTTTCACATTTATAATATTAGTAGGATGAACCTACTACTTATTAATTTTATGTCTAAACCACAGTAGCTGTTAATCAAACAGAAAGATTGAGCATTTTAAACATTGACCCTACATCTCCTTGATTTTAAGCGATGAATTCCGTAATAGGATTATGTTTTTCTATTTACTGTTTTGTTTATTCAGCGAATACCAAGTGGTACTACCGACTTTCTTAAAATTACAAAATACTAACATAAATAAATAAATATTGCAGAACATTCCACACATCGCCATCTAGCCCCAAGCTAAGTAACTAGACTTGTGTTATGGGTGCTAGACAACGGATATACTACTTATATACTTTTCTTTTGTAAATATATACATATAATACATAGAAACAACCAGACCACAGACAAATATCTAAGCATAAATACTTGTCTGAGGCGGGAATCGAACCCGCAACCCTGTGTTTGGCAGGCCGGCGTAGTAACTATTGTGCCAACTGGGTTGTCATCATTTCCCATCAACAAAACCATTAGGGAAAATGAAATTTTAAGTTGCCTTAGATGGTTATCGGAAAAAATCGATCTGAGGTGAGCGCCTTTGCCGGTATTATTATGATCCTTAAAATTTCATTCCGAACCGCCGTAGCGCCCACTTTATGTAGGTAAAGTGGATTTCGTCAGTCGATATTTATTTGATTGGCAATCCCCGATTGAAGTTTCCCTTTGAAATATCATTTGTATAGTACTTACCCAGGAACACTCTTTAAAGATTTTAGTTAGACCAATTTATAACGAGATGAAAAACCGTTTGTTGTTCAGAGGTTTTATTGGTTTATGTATCTTTTCAATTATTAATCCGATCCTATGGTATATCCCAATTAATATTATATGTACTAGCTGTCCCGGCAAACGTTGATTTTGACGACCCAGTTGGCACAATGGTCACCATGCCGGACTGCCAAACACAGTTTTGCGGGTTCGATTCCCGCCTCAGACAAGTATTTATGCTTAGATATTTGTCTGTGGTCTGGTTGTTTCTATGTATTATAAGTATATATTTACAAAAGAAAAGTATATAAGTAATATATCCGTTGTCTAGACCCATAACACAAGTCTAGTACTTACCTTGGGACTAGATGGCGATGTGTGGAATGTCCTGCAATATTTATTTATTTATCTCCCATTTCTAAAAAATATATTTAAAGGAAAATAAAAGAATAGTGTTTGATTCTCATATCCACAAAAAAAATCATATAAATCGGTTCAGCCGTTTAGGTGAAGTTTGGCAACTAACACCGCGACCCGCGAATTTTATATATTATACGGATGTAGTATGTGTATGTTTACTTCTTCAAGCAAAATCGACTGAACTCGATATTTATAGATAGTTGGATTAACAGTTAATTTTTATCTTGAAATTTCCAAGCAAACAAACCAAGTCCAATTCATAAATCACCACTAAATAAAAAATAAATAATTTGAATATTATGTTTATTGGAACAAAAACATGTTAACCTATCTCTCTATCTATTGTTAATTAATTGCTATTTCGATGATTATTTATCAATTCGGGGTGACTCCCGCTCGTTTCTGGTACTAAATATCAATTTTCTTCTAGCATATAAGTAGTTATAAGTTCGAATTTATTTTTGTTTTTGTTGTATGTAATCATTTTGCGTTCTGCTTTTATGGTGCAATAAAGCGTTTATCTATCTATCTATCTGGCGCAGAGGTTAGCTATCGCCATTCAGCGTGGCAATGCTTCTAGCACCTTTACGCCGGGTACGATAAGGGGCGGGTTATTTGACTAACTGGTCACTTCATTTTTTGTATTTAAAATGTTAAATGTGTATGTCTTTTTATTTTATTCATTTATTATTTAAGTATTTTTAATTTGATGTATTTAAATTTTATTTCAATAATGTTAATAACCTTAATTAATTTTGCAATAAATATAATAATTAATAATATGAATAAATTTATCAATTATTATTATTGTGATTT
Organism: Idaea straminata; assembly: GCA_951213275.1. Classification (NCBI taxonomy): domain Eukaryota; kingdom Metazoa; phylum Arthropoda; class Insecta; order Lepidoptera; family Geometridae; genus Idaea; species Idaea straminata. The sequence continues at coordinate 7,053,945 of OX577862.1, forward strand.
TTAGTATTATACAACTAAGTAGTTACTTATTTTTTTTTGTCTAGAATGTAGTTTACAAAAGTATGATGTTAGTATGATTAGTATGTGCTTACATTCTACCAGTCATCTGGTGTACAAATATTTGGGTATGCAATGTTTAAATAATATAAAGTGACTTGAACAATAGGTAGGTACATTAATCATAAATTATAATGAGATTTACAATATTTGAGCATTACACCAGGTCCGATTAAATATAATGTCAAAAAAAAAGAATGGAATCACTATTAAGTATAAATGTCAAAAAAGAAAAATGTTTATGTCAGTTTTAGATTCATTTCTCATTTAAAAAATTCATTCACACTGTAAAAACGTTTGTCCAAAAGCCATTTAGTTAGCTATTCTTAATTTGACAGCAGTACAGTAATAAAATTGTGTCTACTAACAACACAATTAGAATGATTCAAGTAGTTAGTTATACCTACTTACATTAATCAATACATATCTACTAATTTTTAATATACTAGTTCTATCCTAAACTTATCGATTCGCAAGTTATTACATGGGACTATAAAACCTGACCAACCAAAGACTCAGCGTTATAAAAAATTGCTAAATGATCAAAGAATATTCCTTTTCTGGACTGGCACGACATTCACTAAATTGATTTTTTTTTTGTTCGTGACGATAATATTTCCGCTCGAGTTCGTTTCAATTTCAAATATTCCAACGAATTCCTTTGTCGTCTTAATTTGTGTGTTTAATAACAAAAGTCAAATATCGCTAACGAAGTTCATCACACTTCGTCAAAGAGTTTCAAACAAAACAGTAGGTACGAACTTTGATTTTGTCTCTTTGTAGTCAACTTGCAGTTTATTACATGCTAATATTTTTATTTTAAACTCTTTTCACGATAAAATGTAAACTTTTGAAATATTATTAGTATCGAAAATATTTAAATTTGTAATAGAAAAAGAAATCAAAGTAAAAGGTTACTTTGTTTTTTTTTTTCTATTACTTGTGAAAATGGGAACTGTTTACACGGACCCAATTTCGTTTACCTACTTCGGTAGGTAATTAGGTAAATTATACAAATAACCATCTTCGAAGACAGGTATTAAAACTCTAGATTTTGTAGAACGTTTCTTTCAAGTTTCATTCCGGCATTACCAATTGTTCGTATTCCAGTGGTCTAATTGAAACCAAACTGCTTTTGCGCCCGACTTTTTTGAATTTGTTTTTGTTTGAATTGAATGGAAACTCTCTGCGGGATTAAAATTTAAAATGTACAGCATAATACGGAGCTAATATAAAAATGTTTCTTGGCTCTTTGCCAGATGTAACACAGTAAAGAGAATTGATTTTCGTTAATCTCATTAGATTCGAGAGAGTCGACGTCAAAACTATAAAATCGTGGATTTCAATTCCACTCTAGAATATTCCTCATTCTCTAGAGTAGTTTGGTGTCTTCTATAATTCAAAAGTACCCTGTTTTCCGAGACTTTGTGTAAAGTTACCACTTTTAATCGAATTGAGTTTACTTAAATACTTACATTTTATTGTAGAAGTACCAACATTTGATTTAACTTTGGGAACAAAATGTTGTACGAGGGAAGCTCATGAAAAAGCCTGCGAGCGTGTAACTAGCACTTTAGGAGTGTTAACACGCTGCTGACCATAAACTTTTCGGTTTTGTGAACATTAAACCAAGGAAAAAGCAAACCACGCCTTGAAACATCTCACTTCTATTGTAGGAAATCGTTTCGACAGACATTAAATGGAATTTACGAGCGGCCAATTTTAGACAAGATTTAAGTACTGCCCTTAATGTCTTGTCTATTGTATGTTCACTCGATTTAAAGGTATTTGCATAGAATATTTCTATTATTTTTAGGGTTTCGTACCCAAAGGATAAAAACGGGACCCTGTTACTAAAACTCCACTGTCCGTGAACCGATCACGGTACATGAGACACCTACAGCCTGTTGACAGACCTATCAAGCTAGATAGTTGAAATTTTCACGTGTATTTCTGATGCCGCTATAATATCAAATCTATAAACATATAATGGTAAAAAAAAGAAAATAAGATAGTACAAAAAGAAATGAAAAAAAGGAAAAAGAAAAAAATAAAAAGGAAAATTGTTCATTGTGTAGTTGTTTGTATAGATGCTGTATTGTTATTGTTTGACTGTATTTATATTAGGCCTATGTTCAGCAGTGGACGTCCTGTGGCTGATATGATGATGATGATGATTTAGATTTTAGTTTTAGTCAGTAAGTATTTTAGTTTTAGTAAAGTAAGTATTTTAATTTTGGTCAATATTTTGGATATGTATTGTTGTTAGATTATTTTAAAATGGGCTTAAGCGCTGCATCAGCTATAGCAGCGGTATTTTTATGTTACTGTAAAAGAAAACCTATATTGTTTTATTTACGATAGGTGGCTTACAGTACAGTGCTAAAAATATCACTTACTGACTGAAATGAATGAATGATTCCATTCATAAAAATAAATATCTTGAAAAGGTTTTCTTAAGCATCGTACTTACGTACTTATTCCAGTTTATTAAAAAATCTTATTCGTTACCCATTTCTCTTCTATAGGTGTAATTTCTGACTGTATAAATTGAAGTAACATAATTTTGAAATAAGGTTGGCGACATTTTTGGTAGGTAGGTACTCTCAGCGCTTATTGGCAATTCCCACAATCCGGCGCAGCTCAATATAAACTATTCTTTAGTTTCAAGCAAAATCTACAAAGCTAGTTTATTGAATAAGAATTGAAATAAATATTATTTTATAGTTTTCTCTTCGCTAAAAAACTTTTAGGTTATTGGAAATGCTGCATCTCCGTAAATCTCCGAGTTTAATCTTGATTTTGGACTGTAGTAACAAAGAATTATCGATCTTCTTTATAAAAAGTACTTGCGGGTAATAAGGACCACCTGCCCACCTTAAATAAAAACTAAATATTTTGTAAAAATAAAAAAAACTTATTAAAAACTCATTAGATCAATATTTGCTTTATTGTCAATCTGAAAGATTGGCCATCGCCATCCAGCGGGGAATGCCGCTTGCATTCTCGCATCTTTTGTGCCAGGAGTGTCGCGGAGTGGTTTATTTGATTAGCTATTGTTATTACATTTTATATTTATATTTTTATCGATAGTTATTGTGTTTAAATTGTGTACCTAGATTTGTTTTTTTATAATCCAATGAATTAAATAAAGAGAATGAGATAACCTTATCAATCTGAAAAACAATTCAATTGCTTATTTTATTTTTATTTTGTAACTGATATCAAGGTTTTTAGAAAAACTTATATTCATATTCATATTCATTTATTTGTCCATGAACACAGGTAATACAAATGGTGTTATTATAAAATTATTGAGTACAGCCATGATTCGCCTAGCGGCAAATGAACATTTGAGATGAGTTATACACAAAATAGTTACTTAGTTCACAAAATGTCAAATGGGGAAAAAGCATGGTCATCAATTAAATTAAATTCGAATAATACATTGGTAATTGCGTAGTATACAATGTTAAACTATATTAAATGTCAATGATGAATAATTTGACAAAAATAAAATTTACAATTGCATAAAAATGTTAAAATTAAAAAAGAATGTCAAATTGAGTGATCATTGAAAAAGTCTTTAATGTCGTAATATGCTTTTTCAACAAGAAAGTCATTGAGTGCAGATTTAAAACGTTTATTATGATTTATAGTTCTGATCGATTTAGGTAGTTTATTATAAATAAGAGGTGCCATATTACTAACACTCATTCTTGTAAGAAGACCTTTGCTTTTACTGGTTGTCTTCAGATTGCCTTCAAGACGGCTACCAGTAGTATAATGACCCTTATTAGTACTTCGTAAGTAACATATTAACAATTCATCATTTTCTTGTTAGTTTTTCACTGATTTTAAGTTTTTTTAAAAACCTTTTAGTGCTCCTTATCAACCGCAGGTACCTCACTGGGTAAAATATTTATGAGTGAGAAATATTAAAATTTTACTTTAATTAACCCAATTTCTCGGCATCTTTGGCACGAAAGGTAACAAATGGAAAATGCCTTCGTGATCTAGCCTTTCCAAAATGTAAACAATTGCAAATATCGCAGAGGGTGAAATAAATTAATTACAGCCCAACTTCATACCCAACGGGTTTTGATTGAATTTAATAAATATTTATTAAAATTTGAACGGATTTATTAATATTTGATTAAGACCGAACCTTAGGTAAGACCATTGTTATGTCTCTATTTATGTAGGTTACGTATGAATTAAAAATAAATAAATATTGCAGGATATTCCACGCATCGCCATCTAGCCCCAAGCTAAGTAACTAGACTTGTGTTATGGGTGCTAGACAACGGATATACTTTTCTTTTGTAAATATATACTTATAATACAAATAAACAACCAGACCATTTACAAATATCTAAGCATAAATACTTGTCTGAGGCGGGAATCGAACCTGCAACCCAGTTGGCACAATGGTCTCCACCATTGTGCCAACTGGGTCGTCAAATTACATCATCCATCAAATATCTATATATTTAATTCCTGGTGCAATTGTTAAAAATACATTTTCATGTTAACAAAGGCACATTAACTTTAAACAAGACCGCCTACACAATTAAAACACGAATAAGCTTAAACCATTTCGTTCCCATAAACCTGTGTGCACATTAACGGAACGGCTATCATTACCCGTATTCACGTACACCGTATCGCGCCTTTATAATATCATAAGGAAAATGTTGATAGGGTAGAGTGACTGAACGTTAGCGTAACTTGACTAATGAAAGCTCACTGATAAGGGTGTTACAAGTCTTCATATTGCTATTACTTATTTATTTATTTTATTATCATAGAACTACCCTGCTGTTACAACAGACTAGAAACAGAAATACAAATCAGACAGTGACTTACTGGCGAATAATCGCTTGAAATAAGCTTGAAAGTCGTCCGTGCGTAACATGGAGGAAGGACTAAGACTCTTTCCTCCATGGTGCGTACTGATTACCCCTTTGGCTGTATACGAAACCAGTCAAAAATCCTGTTCGTTACGAAATCAGTTTCATAGCAAGAGGTTTTACATGATTGCTTGAAAGTCGTCCGTGCCTAATTATTATCCCTTTGGCTGTATACGAAACCAGAGGTTCGTAACCAGTCAAAAACCTGTTCGTTACGAAATCAGTTTCTTAGCAAGAGGTTTTACAAGATCGCTTAAAAATCGTCCTTGCGTAATTACTATCCGTTTGGCTGCATAAGAAACCGGAGGTTTTTTTCTAGCATGAAACCGACACCCCTTCATTTTCTAGCTCAGTGAAAATATAACAAACTCTAAATTTAACTTAGACTTCGCTACTTAGTTTACTTTTGGTAGGTAAATAACGTAGGGTTCGATAAAAACACCCACGTCACTAAACTATTGAGCTTTTCAAAGTTTTATTTATGACTAGCTGCGCCCCGCGGTATTACACGCGTAACCCCCGGTCCCGTGGGATAATCGGATAAAAATTAGCCTATAGCCTTCCTCGATAAATGGACTATCCAACTCAAAAATATTTTTTCAATTCGAAAGAGTGGTTCCTGAGATTAGCGCGTTCAAACAAACAAACTCTTTAGCTTTATAATATTAGTAAAGATTCAGAATCGACAAAGAAATCAATCAAGATATAAAAAAAGCATTGGGACGACTGCAGGTTTTAAAAGGTTGACTGAAAGACTGGTTTTACTGCTAACAGTAGATAAACGAACTTAACGGATTAATAGGTAGTGGCAAAAGCCAATGGATTGAAAGCAGTAAAGAAAATCTCTCTATACAGCGCTGGAAAAATATCTTAGGTGATTTTAAAGGCTTATTCCGAAAGGTTCATGATTCCATAGTTTTTTATTTCCTAATGGGTCCATGAAAAATATAATACCTAGTCTAAAGGAATGACTATATATAATACTAACATTTAACAGCGACTTCCCCCGCGTATAGCGTATGGCAAAATTTTAAAATAAGCGGATGCTTACGTCATAATTATATAGAGAGCGGTGTTGGCTTATTATAGTGGTGGATACCTTGACTTTCATTCACCAATGTATTTTTCTTAAGAAAATTTATGTGCGCTAATTGACATTGCTCTTACGGTGAAGGAAAACATCGTGATGAAACCCGCGGCTTAGTTGGCTCCAGAAGCATTGACAAGTTCTCTCCTCTGGACATGGTCGACTAGGCTGAGAGAGTAGTAGGTGCTGGGCAAGCCTACTCCATCCTTACGCAAAAAGGACGCAATTAAAAAGGGTAATCATTATCGAAAATAAAAGTTCGAATTTCCAAAAGTCGTGAAACAAAAGTGGTTCGCCTAGACGTCTAGAACAACCCCCTTCGGCGAAACACATTACACACTAGCAGTCCTGGCAGACGTTGTTTTGCCATATATTTATAAATAAAACTAAAGGAAACAAAATAAGAAATAGATAGTACCCGATTCTCAGACCTACTGAATATGCAAATAAAATTTCATAAAAATCGGTCAAGCCGTTTCGGAGGTTTATGGTAACTAACATTGTGACAAGAGATTTTTATATATTACATTTTTAGATCCATCCTGACATTTTACTTCATTTATACCTACCCTCAAATAAATCTATGATCCTTCTAAGCTCCTGTCTTATTAATAAATAATAAATAAATAATAATAAATATTGCAAGACAATCCACACAGCGCCGTCTAGCCCCAAGTTAATTAACTAGACTTGTGTTATGGGTGCTAGACAACGGATATACTACTTATATACTTTTCTTTTGTATATATATACCAGACCACAGACAAATATCTAAGCATAAATACTTGTCTGAGGCGGGAATCGAACCTGCAACCCTGTGTTTGGCAGTCCGGCATGGTGACCATTGTGCCAACTGGGTCGGGTAATCAAAAGTAACTAACTATAAATTGCAATAACAACTTGTACAAGCTGCAGATGTACATTTACCACAAAAACTCGTTTTATTTTATTTGAAAGACAACAATTCATTTACATTTCATACAATCTAGTGGTCTAGACATTTCAATAGGAGCTCTCGATAACGAATAAAAGGCCCTTTGTCTATTTGAAAATATCCAACTTATCATTTGTAGTAGGTATGATGTTTTATTACAGTAATGAACCAGTCCTTTTTACAATAACTCTTTTGTTTTACAGAGCTAGCAAAAGCTGGTGTTATGCGTAGTTGGTATTTTGCGAGTTAGGCGTTTTGCGTAGTTATAATATTATTGTTTAATTAATAAGAAAAATATTTTATTGATTTCTTCTATTGTGCGTTAAATGAAAATCAATAATAATCTATAATTTTATAAAGCTGAAGTGTTTATTTGTTTGGACGGGCTAATCTCAAGTTTCGAACTGAAAAATATTTATGTATTGGATAGTCCATTTATCGAGGAACGCTATAGGCTACTTTTTATATTAATATTCCCACGGGATCGGGACTTACGCGGGTGAAACATCAGGGCGCAGCTAGTAATATATATTTCGGTCATACAACCGCCTTTAACATCTATGTGCAACCAACGGTTTATTCGATCGATAAGTATTATAAAATATAGGGGACCAAATATAATGTAACTGATAAATAAGTTGCTTCCGGTCCATAAGATCTTAATCCCAAAATGTCTAGCCCAATCAATGGGACCGAATCTCATTTATTGATTTCATCGATTGTGCGTTCAATTAAAATGAATATAATAGGTAAATATTCCGGTCATACAACCGCCTTTAACATCTATGTGCAACTAACGGTTTATTCGATCGATAGGTATCATAAAATCTCGTTACAGTATAGGGTGACAATTTCTCTATTCGAATATCTGGGACCAATATAATGCGACTCCCAAAGCACAATATGGTGCGAAACACGCCAGTAACTATACGAGGGTCAACGAAGGTAGGGTTGCCTCGGTCTTTGGGGAGTACTTATCTTTTTACGATGAGTTGATGGAAAAATATCGGTTTACAACAGAGAGTATTGTACACTTAAATGAAAAAAAACTTTTTCCATTTTATTTTTTATGTTATTAGAAAAATTAAATTTATTATACTTACATATAGTCATTTATTTACATCATTACAACATTGGAAATGTCAAATGAAATAGGTACTAAATAAAATAAAAATACAAAGGCAAAAATATATGAATAATATTAAAGTACTTGCGGGTAATAGCCACCTGCTATCTAAATTAAAAACTAAATAATTATCTCGTAAAAAATAATAATAGAGAAAACTACATAAAGTCATTAGATAAATATTTATTTTATTCTCAATCTGAAAAACGATTATATTGTTTATTTTCAGATATCAATATACAGCACAATACATTGGACATCTTCTGCCTTCATGAGAGCGACGACGTCTAAAAAGCATAGTGCCTAATTAGCGTTTCCTATTCCTAAAGCACATTTAATAGGTCAGCGTTAGTCAACAATCACACTTTTAAAAAAAAATAGGCTTGCAATATACCTCATCTCACCTGATGGGAAGCGAAGATGAGGCCGAAGATATATAGCATGATTGCCTAGAAGGTCTAGACTTCACCTCTAGACTTGAAGACTCCAAGGTTGTAGTTTTGTGGGAACAGCGATGCAGGTAGAGAGTTCCATTTCTTAGCAGTGCGTACGAGAAAGGTGGATGCGTGGTCACCTGTCTAAACGCAGGTGACGATGCGGCCTAACATGCAGCACGCTTTCCTAGAAGATATATTTAGTAGTCTATACTATACTATATATTCACAAAGACATACGCAGAAAACCGCTTCCATTCCTTGCACTACGAATAAGGAGTGCACATAATGCCTGACACGTATAATGTCTAATATGCAGAATACTTGCAGCACATAATGCCTGGACCGTGGCACCAAGAACGTCCTGAACCGAAAATCACGTTACGTTATTAGCGTTTTATTTAGGTACAAGGGTATCGGGGGCTCTCTCCATACAAACTTAGTCGACTGTTTCCTCCCTAGTTCAAAAATATTTGCTCTAGTGTCATTAACCAGGGAAGAAACAGTCGACTATGTTTGTATGGAGAGAGCGCCCGGTACCCTTTCCTCTTAAACCCCTGATTACCCTATCCCTAGTCCCTATTACCCAGATTACCGTACCCTATTAAAGAGTGTAACTTCTTTGATAGGGCATTTTAGAACAAAACCCTAGACTTTTTCCCGGGAATCTTTTAATCCTTACTTCCAGTTTAGCTCGATAACTTGGTAAAATCCAAGCTGTTCATTTCGAACTGTAATTTTGTAATGTTGGTAATTATTATTACTGTATTTACTTACTTTTACCATCAGTGTGATATTGAAGCGGTTAGTAAATTCATGCCATAAATGGAAAAATAATCTCCCTTCCTTAAATTCATTTTTTACGCAATAATATATTATTCATTTTATAAAAACGGGCCGTGATCGCGTTTAAATTACTAGTTATTTTATTATGTTTACCTGACGTTTCAATCGGGTTGCACTGACCATGGTTGCGGGAGACTGCAGATCTGCGAACGCAAGCGTCGTCCGTCGATGCGATGCGAGTATAGTGTCAACTGAATTAGGGTAATTCTTCAGTCTTCCCGCAACCATGGTCGGTGCAACCCGACTAATATAGTTTTACCGCAACCAAGACCTGTTTTTATACGATTAAAATACTCTCCCTTTTCTTATTATGAAACTCTGAAGAGAAAGTCGTTTCAGGCATATCTAAGCCTGAACGTCTGAACTGAAATCCTAAGCATACCTAAGCGCTCCCTTACATCGAAACGATCTTGCGTATAATAAAAAAACGTAGGTTCTATACACTATGATATTAGCGATGAATACTGCGCATGCGGCTACAGTGCGTCCCCCACACAGCCTTCAAATAAATGTGAACAAAACTGATATAAGATTGAAAGTCTATATTCAGGAAGCGATATTTACCTACGTTGATATTATTAAATAACTCAATTTTCTTCCTACGTACAGTAGGCGCCCGATCATTTTCCTGAAATGACATCATCACTGTTCCAATATCGATAACCGGCGGAATTTTCTCAAATCTATTACAACAACAGACAAATTTCACGGTCTATTGGTAGGTACTGAACATCTACGACATTTAAGAGCTTCTTCGACACTGCTTTAATTTCATTCTTTAAAAAGTAAAGTCGGTAGTTTTTTAGCTTCAAAAGCAATTTTTAAAGTGCCATAAGTCCCAATTGCCCATAATGAATATTATTGTCTGCCTAAAAAGTAACGTTCGATAAGGTCAGTTAAATTGAGGAAGAATTTTACACAAATAACCGGGAAGTGGATCAAAGTAAGTTGCAAGATTTGACCCGAACAAACATACATATATACATACATACTTACATACATACTTACATACATACTTACATACATACATACATACATACATACATACTTACATACATACATACATTGCAAGTTGAATAGAAGCTTTTAAAATGGTGGAAGTCAATGGAACTTTGTACCAATGTAACTAAATTTGATCATTGGATTAGGTTAGTGACGTAAATAGCAAAATATTATCAGGGCGTCTGGTTGCTCTAAATACCTATTCAATCTGAAAATAAAAAGCATGTATTTCTAAATTGTGATTGTGCCGTGTGAATGCTTATCAACAATTAAATAACATAGATATCGATAATCCCTCAAATAAAGCTTAACTGTTTCGAATAAAAATACAAAAGTCATACACCACGCTGTTTTGATCACGTGTTGTGAAATCATTAACAGAACCGTGATTTTAAGATTTTTTTTCGTATCATGATGAGACAGGCAAGTCCTTCACGCAGCCGATTGGCTCACAGCTAAGCGAAGCTTCCTAATCGTTTACGGTCTTGCGGGTTAGGAGACGCCTGGCGCGGTCATTACTTCGATGAGTGACCAATTAGTAGTATGGCAAAAATGTATTTTCGTGAGCCTCTCCGTGTTAAGGAAGGCAGGTTAAGCCTTAGGTCTCGGTTGCTACATCTAGTAGCAGTCGTTAGGTCAAGTTAGAGGCCTTAAGGCGATCTGAAAACTCTAACAATAGGTAAGCCACACCACTATACGAGAAGAAGAGCCGATTGGTTGCAAGTGGCACAGAATAGGGTGCAATGGCGTCTTTTGGTGTCGGAGTCGAAGATCCACTTCAGGTCGTAAGTAAGCAAGTATGATAAGACAAATAAAATAGCTATGATAATAAGCTAAACCTGCAAGTAAAGACAAAAGGATAGTAACACAAAAAAAAAACACATTCTGGACTGAAATTTAATAGGCAACCTATTTACAATAAATATATTTATTGGCCTATTTAATTTGATATAAAATACTTTTCATCCATTGATACTTTCATACTTTGAAGTGAATTTTTAGATTTTCTGACGCGTTAGCAAGGTGATTTGTATAATATGTAACATCCCAAAGTAAAGGTAAAGAATAAAGAGTGTCGTATTCCAAACAATTCCTATTCTCAACGTTGGAACGTCAGCATCCTTGTATTCCTCAGAGAGGTCATTATAATGCTAAGTAGGTATTAACAATCCACTCCTTCGGGTCACAATGTGAAATGTACGTGGATTTTGTGAATTCACTGTGTCCTACTTATATCTAGTCGAGTCAACAGTCTGTAACAACTATATTAGAACAACCTTTAGATAACAAGAACTTAGACATAGATAACTAAAATAAACCTTTATTTCTTCTTCTAAGTGATCTAAGCAGTATCAGAAACTTTTAAACCATTTTATTCAGGACGCTGTAATCCTACTAATATTATAAATGTGAAAGTGTTTGTGTGTGTGTATTTTTGTTACTCCTTCACGCAAAAACTACTTGAGCGATTGCGATGAAACTCGGTATATAGATAGCTGGAAAACTGGATTAACACATTGGCTATTTTTTATCCCGATATTTCCACGGGATCTGGACTTACGCGGGTGAAACCGCGGGGCGCAGCTAGTGTTACATAAGTCAGACTGTATTACTTAAATAAAAATTTATTGATATGTTTTTTATATTTCATCTTTGAGATATATCGCTATAGGCATATTGTAGGTATTTATGAAGAAACTACAACTTACCTGCGAAAATTGTTGTTTTTGTATTGAAGTCGTTTTCAAAGTAGGCTTTGATTATTTAAGTATCAGAGAAAGGAAAATTGACCCAGAGCTATTTGGCTGAATATCAAAACCTATTTGGCACACGTTCGCACTTAGGCTTAAAACAAATATACCATTATTTTATTCTTGATTATCCAAGGACACGGTATAAATAAGGGACAATAAGTTATAACAGTAGTAAATTATGTAGGTGTAAGGGGCTAAGTTTTTACTTAAGGTCTAGTCGGAGATCCCTTTAAGAACGTGCCTTCATCGAGCTGTTTAATGGATGAAAAGTATTTTATATCAAATTAAATAGGTCAATAAATATATTGCAAAAGGGTTGCCTAAAATTTTTTAGTCCAGATAAATTTTTTGTTTTGTTTTTTTTTAACCCTTTTACTGTCTTGTAATTCCATACCAATAGAAAGTATGAAGCCTATAGAATATGCAAACGTTAGGTTAACTATTTTTTCCCGTCACAACTAGTGGGTAGGCAGGTAAACCTATACTAGTCATTTGCACTGGTCTGGGTAATGAATTAAAGTTAAATTAAGATTATGTATTACATTGGTACGGAATTTGTCTATTGACCAAACCAGTCAAAAGTCTAAAAACGAAAAAAAAAATACAATAATCATTCTGTTCTGAATTTTTTTAGGCAGCCTATTTGGAATATATTTATTGGCCAATTTAATTTGATATAAAATACTTTTCTTCCATTAAACAGATTGATGAAGGTCGTCTGTTAAGGGATCCCGTACTATCAGAAAAAAATATAGTTTGTATAAAAACGTCACATACAAAAGGCATAAAAGAAGATCGAAAAAATACAGCATAAAATTCCGAGCTGGATACGATCATTCAGCCTTTATGAATTTGTTTCACATGTTGTTCCTTTTTTATTAAATTTCTCGGCGAAGTACCAAACAAATTCATGACGCTCGAAGTAAAAGTCTTGATAACTCCAAAATCCTTCCAAGCCTGGGTATAAATGGAGTGTGTTAGGATACAAGCAGTAAAGAATCACCTACTTACAACATTCAAGTCAGATCAACGTAAAAACAACAAATGTTCATGTTTTTGCTATTTACAGGAAGAAAGACTAGGATGTTTATCGATATGGTGGACGAAATCTATTTTCATTGGCTATTAACCTTGAACTAAGATTTAGGGATGGCAAAGAAGGGTGGAAGACTGGAAATTGTGAAAGTACCTTAGAAGTAGGTAAGTACCTTGATAGCATCAGCAGTGCATGGTTATTATAGGTTAGGATCAGGATTAATTTATGGTGGTAAGATTAATAAAACAAATAAATATTGCAGGACATTTCACACATCGCCATCTAGCGCCAAGCTAATTAACTAGACTTGTGTTATGGGTGCTAGACATCGGATATACTACTTATATACTTTTCTTTTGTAAATATATACTTATAATACATAGAAACAACCAGACCACAGACAAATATCTAAGCATAAATACTTGTCTGAGGCGGGAATCGAACCCGCAACCCTGTGTTTGGCAGTCCGGCATGGTGTCAAAAATTGTAATGTCGGGTACTTTTTCATACCTAATAGTAGACGAACATAATTTTGTTTCATTCTGTGACTGAAATAAACACGTGTGCCTTGGATTCCAGTATGGAGAACATAAAATGGAATTGGAATCCCGCAGCCCTGCACCAAGGATTTTTCTTACGAAATATTAATGTGCATTGCTCTTACGATGAAGGAAAACGTGATGAAACCCGCTGCTTTGTCGACTCTAGATGTATTAACAACTTCTTTCCTCTGAACGCGGTCGACTACTTGTACTTGTACTATACAGGCTGTTTTCCGCCATTGGACCATTTTTTGATTGGGTCCTTTTTGCGTGAGGATGGAGTAGGCTTGCCCAGCACCTTCTACCCTCTTAGCTTAGTCGACCATGTCCAGAGGAGAGAACTTGTCAATACTTCTGAAGCCAACTAAGCCGCGGGTTTCATCACGATGTTTTCCTTCATCGTAAGAGCAATGTCAATTAGCGCACATAACTTTTTCATAAGAAAAATACACTCGTTTGACTAAGCTGGAGTGGTATAGGTTCTGAGCAAGCCTGTTCTATCCTCAAGCAAAAAGGATCCAAACAAAAAAGGTCTAGTTGCGGAAGACAGCCCATATACAAGTACAAGCAGGCTTTTATGTAAACAAAAATTACAAATGAAAAATTAATCGTTCAATGCCGGAGATGAATAAAATTTAATACATGGTAGAACATCAACACAAGGTTTATGTATCCGTTTAAGAGGAAAGGGTACCGGGGGTTCTCTCCATACAAACGTAGTCTGCTATTACTGCCATGACTATGCGCCATTTCTTTTCATTTTCTAATTATAATAGAAATTAAGATTAAAAAAAACATAAGGGCATAGTCATGGCAGTAATAGGTTTTATGGCATAAAATATTTGTGCTAGTGTCATTATCCAGGGAGGAAACAGTCGACTACGATTGTATGGAGAGAGCGCCGGTACCCTTTCACCTTAAGCGTGTTATTTTATCTACTCCTACATTCTCAATTAAGCTAGATCCTAAGTTTCCACAAATCTTTCCGGACCGTTGGCTCTCCTAACCAAAATAAGGGTATAACATTTTATTACATTTTGACATTAAACTTTACTTGATATTAACATAAGTAGGTGCTTATAGATAACGTAAATGTGAATGAATTTTATGCCTCTTTGAATATATTTTTGATGTTTCTTTCTTTACACAATCCAAAGCCAAACTTGCTGAAGTACAATTTGATTATATTATTACTAACTTACTCTCAACTGTACTGTCTTATCATTATGAACTAACTGCGCCCAGCGGTTTTACTGTGTAAGTCCTAATACTGTGTCGATAACAAGTCGTAAAGCGCCAGCATGATAATTTGAATAATATCCCAATTATTTTTTATTTTTTTTGTTTTTTATAGTGCACGAACAGATGTCACTAACGAAACTTAATTTGAAAGAGATTGATTCAACTATGACGGTACTTGACTGAGTGGCGTAATTGGTAAGCGCAATTGTACGGTATTCAAGGGATGCGATTTCGATCTCAGTTGCAATTATATAACACGTTTTTCCATAAAAAATATTTTCGTATTTCATCCCATTTTATTGTGAAATAAGAAATAAGCACAGTAGTTTAAAATCCTATAAATTTGCTTCAAAATAAATAATTGTTATCGTTTCTTTTTATAATTATAAATAGACTTGAGAAGATATAGAGGTAAATATACGTTTACACAGTGAACAGAAATAACTAGAAAGCGTCTATTTATTCTACACATCTATCTTTGAACTTATAATTGGATTTTTGGGCACTTTCTACCTTTTATGTCTATATAACTCTTAAAATAAACAGGCACTCCACAGAGGTGCGTTGAACCAATAACAGGATAACTAAGTTTACAAAATAAATAAAGTACCTAAATACTGCGTAGGTAGGCTTCAAAGTGCTTCGTAACTAAATAAAATCAAAATTGATTATAGCAGACAACCGCACTCGTGTATTCCATGCGTATCAAATTCGTACGAGTTTGACTGCACAAAATACATAGGTATATTCGTAAAACCACGTAAAAAGATTTTTAAAAGTATTACTAGCTTTTGCCCGCGACTTCGTCCACGTAAAAGTCGAAAGAGGACCAAGGAATCACGTTGTCCCATACAAACTTTGCCCCCCTTTTTACCCCCTCGGAAAATCCTTTCTTAACGGAACTTGCCTACGTCACACAAAGAACACTCCCTCCAAGTTTCAGGTCTCTACGATCAGCAGTTTAGGCTGTGCGTTGATCAGTCAGTCAGTCATTCAGGACAAAGAATTTTATATGTATAGATATTGGAGTCGTTAATGTGCAAACGTCACACTTTTTCACGAAATTCACTATAGCGTTATCATCATTTTCATAATTCATCATCATACATCGTTCTTCATCTTTTTTTTATAAAATGATAATTTAAATTTTGACGATCTCTCAGAAGGTTGCGGGTTCGATTCCCGCTTCAAACAAATATTAACGGTGGGTCTGCAACTGTGCAGCCGACTGTACAAAGGTATATTTTTATTTCTGGTCTGGGTGTTTCTTTATGTATGTAGATATTTACAAAAGAAATAATTTACGTATGAAATCCGTTGTCTGGCCACCATAACACAAGCCTAGTTGCTTCGCTTGATGCTAATGGCGCTGTGTGAAATATCCCACACACTATTTATTCATTTATTATTTATTATTTCTCACAATAATATTTTATTGATTTTTTTATTTTTTTAAGTACCTACATGGCCTGCACTGGGGTATCTGAAAATATTTTTTAAGGAAAAATGCGTCTTCAAAAATTGCATCTGAGACGAGACTCGAACTCGCATCCCTTGAATACCGTTCAAGTGCGCTTACCAATTACGCCACTCAGTCACGTACCGTCATAGTTGAATTTAAGAATCGCAGTAATCTCTTTTGCGAGTCCGAGTTCAATTCTCTACTCAGTTGCAATTTTTGAAGACGCATTTTTCCTTAAAAAATATTTTCAGCATATATTATGCAGATTTTTTTGTATGTAAATAGCAAAACGCTTTTAGAAAAGGTCTACTTTGTCTTAGAGTTGTGATAAGTACCAGCATTCAGTCGTATTATACAGCGTTCGCGATACACTCTTGTCGTTTCGCTGAGTTTGTTTTCAAAGCGAAAATTATCGCAATGCTGGCTTCAACAAAGTTTGAAGCAGCGAGCGACGTAATTTTTGCTTCATAGAAAAAGCTTATTTTTCCTTTAGTATAGTTGGTGGTTGGATATTGATAGATATCAATTACCCAACCACCAATGCTAACTAAAGACCTTAGATAAAAGGTAGGTATATTTGAAAAAAAGCTCATCTGTACTAATATTATAAAGCTGAAGAATTTGTTTGTATGAACGCGCTAATCTCAGGAACTACTGTTTCAAATCAAAAAACTCTTTTTGTTTTGGATAGTTTATTTATCGAGGAAGGCTATAGGGTACTTTTCATTTTGATATTCCCACGGGATCGGGACTCACGCGGGTGAAACCGCAGAGCGTAGCTAGTGCTATGATAAAGTTATTGAATTACCTGAGATAAAATCCTCAAGTTTCATGATATGAAAGTATAGTAGATAAAGTTAGTTTATCGACATCTATAGAAGCTATAAAACCCAATCTATTCTAATTTAACAAACTCGAAGATTTTGCTAAATTCAGCAATCATTGGACAGAATCAGAATTTATGGCGCTAACAAATCTTACTGACGATTAGTTTATATGAGCCAACAAAATTGTCAAATCAACTTGATAACAATTAAAGGTCTCCATGGAAAATAATCGTGAATAACTGTCTGCACACACAGCAGCACCGCATTCCTTTCATACAGAAATACAAAAAAAATGTTTATTTGTCTAAATAATAGGTGGGTAAGTCTTACATCCAACTAATATTATAAATGTGAAAGTTTGTGTGTGTAGGCTACTTTTTATTCCGATATTCCCACGGGATCGGGACTTACGCGGGTTGAACCACGGGGTGCAGATATAACTAGCTGCGCCCCGAGGACATACACACACGCACAAACTTACACATTTATAATAATAGTAGGATGTAAGACTTACCCACCTATTATTTAGACAGATAAACATTTAACAACGTTTCCCGGGACTAGCTGTCCCGGGAAACGTTGTTTTGCCATTTACAAATGAAAAATACTTAAAGGAAACAAAAATAGATGTTGTTCGATTCTTAGACCTAACGAATATAGGTACACAAAAAATTCATACAAATCGGTTCAGCCATTTAGGTGGACATAGGTAACTAACACCGCGACACGAGATTTTTTTATATATATAAAGGGATAAATACACACATACACATACGTTGATGTAGCAATTATATCGTTATGTACATATTTACCTGTGAATCCATTAATAGATCAGGCAGTCTGAGCAGTGAGGTGTGTAAACACCCTTGAAAACGTTCACGATACCTACACTACAAGTAACAAAATTAGATGAAGCTACTTGCTATACCATCGATGTGTGAGGAGATAAGATAATAAAATAATTACGTATTTATCACATGCTCAGCTGTGTAATGAAAATCGATTCGTTAGTAGGTACCTATGGAGTATTTCAATTTAGCGTTTTCAGACGAAAGTAAAACGATAAATAAGTACAAGCAACGTTCATAAGTACACTGGCACCGTTACGTTTCCAATCCTGTGCAGCACTATTTGAACATTATAACAACGTAACCTGTAAATCGATCCCACGTCGGTTGGTGTAGGAGGTAGCGGCTTATACCACTCAGCCAACTAAAGACATAGCTAACATCTTCGTTCGGCTCTCCTAGTTACTCTTCGCCAAGACACACGGTCCTGGGTCGTCTTTGTCGATATGTCGGAATTTTTCAAATCTTTATTAATGGTAGCTATCCACGTTTGGCGGGGTCTACCTTCGGGTTTAGACATAGCTGACATGTTGAAAATAATAATCACACTAAGTACTTTTAATTCAAGTATTTATGTTTGTGTGTAACGTCTATTAGAAGAAGATAGTAAGTCCAATACTTGTTTATAGTATTATTGTAACAAACTGCTAGTGGACTTATGACGCATACTGTATCTATTATAGAATTGAACTGAAAGAGTCGCTTGTGGCGGCATGATATACTCGAATTAACGAAGCTCGCGTCAGTTGTATCGCGTGAGTATCGGTTTATGTAGAGCTTTATAGACCAAGATCCCGCTTACCGCCAGACCTTCGTGATTTTATAAAAATATGAGAATCACTCAGCGCATGCCTCCAACACAGTTATGTACGATGTACAATTATGGAGTTCAGGCCATAGTGGCTTGGAGAGTTATCAGGTAGCGAAACCAAAAACGAACCTGTTACTTTTGCAAAAAAAAACTGCCCATATATTTATACTAATCGATATAATGTTGCTAATAGCCAGACAGTTTCAATAGTTCCAATAGTCTGGCGGTAGAAGGGATCTTACTCTATTGTCTATCAGCACTATTTTCATTGAAATTAATAGAATTGTTATCGCCCTCTGTGATGCAGAAAGTTTCGGGTTTGATTCCCGCCATTGACCAAATATTTGGATACAGATTTCTGTTATTTGTTGTGACCTCGGTGTTTCTGTATGTAGGTATTTATTATTATATGTGTTTCTTACACCACACAACCTACCAGTTAAGCACAGTTAAAAAACAGACCTTCTCCATCCTTAGGTTGCCTGGAAGAAATCGCTTTAAGCGATAAGGTCACCTGTTTGTACAATTTCGTAGTTAATAATCTTTCTCGTCCTTTTTGTTATTTTCAATGTTTTGTGTGTTGTACAAATAAAGTGTTAATCTATCTATCTATCTATATTATGAATTTATTTACTAAAAAAAAAGACGGGTTGCACTCCGGGAGTGCCGGCAGAAGTGAAAACTTGATTATTAACGTTGAGCATGTTTGATATTTTGGAATGGTTAGGGAATAATTTTGCACCAATTGCTTTATCAGTATAAAAGTACTATCATTTATGTGGTAGAATACAATATTCATTTATTGCGCTATCGTACACAAACATGACAATTTATATTACATTAAAAATTCAACACTTTAAAACTATAGCTGTCTACTCTCCATCCGTCTTACGCTTTTTCGATCAGGTCACGTGTCCTGACGCGAGTTTAAGATTTTATACCCATTACAGAAAAAGTGCTCAACGCCGCTAAAGAAGTTTTCACTTCAAAAATTTGATATGTAAGTAATTCATTGTCTGGCTACCATAGCACAGGTGCTTAGCTCTCGAGCTAAGCTATGAAGCCCCGAGCCACTCGTAGCTCGGGGCTCGTAGCTCGGGGCTAGATGTCGGTATATGAAATGTTTTGCAATATTTATTTACGTCGGAATATCGGGATAAAAAGTAGCCTATGTCTCTAAACTCAAGCTATCTAGCTATCGAGTTTTATCGCAATCGGTTCAGTAGTTTTTGTGTGAAGGAGTAACAATACATACACAGACACACAAACTTTCACACTTATAATATTAAGTAGGATGTGAAAGTTTGTGTGTGTGTATATGAATGTATGTATTGTTACTCCTTCACGCAAAAACTAATGGACCGATTGCAATGAAACTCAGTATCTAGGTAACTGGAGACCTCGTTTAACACATAGGCTACTTTTTATCCCTATATTCTCACGGGATCGGGACTTACGCGGGCGAAACCGCGGGGTGCAGCTAGTTTATAATATTAGTAAGATTAGGATTAAATTTTTCACGAAATGTAACTTTTCACCTACATTCCTTGAAGTAACACTTCACACGTCTTGAACAGTGGCTGACACCATGTGTTACAAACTTAACACTTATGCCGCCGTGGCACCAAACTTGGTCGCGTCTAAACGATAAAATCACAAATTGACATTATCGTGTGAATGTTGAACGTTCCTATCGTTCGACCCCATGATTTGGGAATGAAACCGGATGTTAATGGTACCATGAAATTCGCAAATTATGGGTGCTGGGTACGAAAATCGATCTAATGGCGTGTTTACGATAAAACTCATTTTGTTAGAGATAGGCACTTAGCTGCCAGTTAGTGGTCATAGCTTCTGACGTCATGGTCGCTTAAATATGCAGAAATCTTAATAATGTGGATCGTACTCTTGTAGCACTTGAACACAATTTGAACTCACTAGCCCCTCCCAGTTGGCCCAATGGTCACTATGCCGGACTGCCAAACACAGTGTTTCGGGTTCGATTCCCGCCTCAGACAAGTGGTTATGCTTAGATATTTGTCTGTGGTCTGGTTGTTTCTATGTATTATATGTATATATTTACAAAAGAAAAGTATATAAGTAGTATATCCGTTGTCTAGCACCCATAACACAAGTCTAGTTACTTAGCTTGGGGCCAGATGGCGATGTGTGGAATGTCCTGCAATATTTATTTATTTATTATTTATTTATTATTATTAATTAAAAAGGGTCTGATTGCGGAAAACAACCTGTATACAAGTACAAGTACAAGGATGAACCTTAAAATTTCTAAGGAGAAATTGCAACTGAAACTGCATTACAGTTCTGAAGAACTATGAATTTCACCTATTAAAGTCTGGCAGAGGAGACTAAGCATGCACTTTGCCAAAGGTCATAAACTAATGATGATGAATGTTAGGAATTCCAACAGATACCGAGCAATTCTCAGGAATCCCCTTTTAATTTGATAGCCAAGTTAGAATTATTCTTGATCTCGCCTTCATTACACCAAGAACTTTGCTCATACAATTATCTTAGCAGCCTTTCTCTTGATATTTGAACTTTATACGTTGGAAATTTCTTTTTAAATTATTCTGCAGTGCTTTAAATGTGATCTTAGTTTTGCTTTTTGTCGACTAAGGTACTTACGGTTAATAAGAGATGATGATATTAGTTAAGAAAATCAAGTTTTTTTTTAAATATTTACTACAAAACGAAAAAAAAAACAAATATCTTTTGACCTGTTTTAAGGTGAACCGGGCGCTCTCTCCATACAAACGTAGTCGACTGTTTTCTTCCTTGATAATGACACTAGAGCAAATATTTTTGTTGCATAAAACTTATAATTGCGATGAACATGCCCCAGTTTTTTTTTGTTTTTTAAACCTTCATTTCTATAATAATTAGAAAATAAAAAAAATCAAAACATATAGGCATAGTCATGGCAGTTATAGGTTTTATGGCACAAAAATATTTGTGCTAGTGTCATTATCCAGGGAGAAAACAGTCGACTACGTTTGTATGGAGAGAGCGTCCGGTACCCTTTCCTTTTAAAGTGTTCTTTTTTACGAAATATTTCGTTTTAATTAAGGTGGCCCTTATTACCCACAGGTACCTTATTATAAATTGTTAAATTGTACCAATTATTATACATAGATATAATTTTAGTTTCAACGAAAACAAAGAAAATATTAGAACGAATTAAAAGAACACGATGTAGCTATTTTCTCAGTGTAGATAAAGTATAATAGATAGACCATCTAGAAAATATTACTCCAGCTAGCTCGTTGTTGATGTTCTTTGCGTGACCGAAGCAAAAGTTATAAGAAAAATTAAACATAGAATAAAAATTGGTACGTTTCCTGAGGCGAGGAAAAGACATTTGTTTACGGACTACACTCTGCACCGTCTTCGAAGCACTCTGTCTTTTCAGCAACTTACGCCATGTATTTTTATAAAAAAACGTACTTTTAACTTAAAGCTACCTTCTACTTTATGAAGGTGTACTATTTGTCAATTAAACCATTTAAGCTATTGCATAACTTTATGAGCGAATCAAGAAATTCTGTAACGAAAATAATACCTAACACCCCCGCCTACCATGTCGCCGAGCGTTCGCTTAACGTGTATGTATATGGTACGACTTTACGAAGCGCGCACGATGCAATAGCTTTTTTTATTTATTTATTCAAGTCGAAATAAATAAACAATAATATGAACCTAAAGAACATAATACGCTTACTAGGGTTTGTCGTTAGTATTTATGATAAATCGTAGTTCCTCAGCCCAATGCATTTGTCATAATTGTTATTGATCGAAGAAAGGGAAATAATGATAGTGGTAAATATAGGGAAATTATACGTTTTCATCGGAGTAACATATTGTGGTTCGAAAAAAAAATTGTGAAGTTGGTGACATCTGTCATTTGGCAGTTACCTGCCATTCGTCTTTTTTTCCGTTTCAATGGTCTTCTGTTTCCATTTCGATAGTCTTTTGTTTCCGTTTCGATCATCATTTCGATAGTCTTTTGTTTATATTTGTTTGTTTCTAAATCAAAGTTGGTGTTATGCGTAGTTGGTATTTTGCGTCTATCGAAGTTGGTTTTGTGCGAGGTTGGTGTTATGCTTCTAACTATTGTGCCCAATTGTCAAACCACATAACTTCGAACAGTCCCGTGGTCCAATATTTAAAAGTTTTAGTTTCGACCAAAGGGCAGGCTCCTACAGATTTTGGAAAGCGGATAAGCATCGCCATCCGAGGTAACGCAGCCAGCCTTTTGGGCACACTTCCTAGGGACCTTGAAAACCCCCATTTGGACTTTTAATTTTTAATAAAAATAAGTAGGTAGTTAATTTAACTAAGTTAAATTTTATTTATTTTATTGTTTAGTAATTATTACATCATTAAATAACAAACAAAGTTAAACCACAATCTTTAATTGTAGGCCGGAGTGTTAGGTAAGTTAAAAATTTAACTGCACATGGGCTTGACCAACTGTACTATGAAAAAAATTGCACAGTTGGTCAAGCCCTTATCAGAATTATCGAAGCCGACTCGATTTGAACTGTTGACCAATCAAATGCGTCCACGCACGTAGGTAGGTCTAGTTTTCAGCCCGTGGGCGGAAAAGTACTACTTTTCCTGGGGATGATAAAAGTACTACTTTTCCTGAATAATTATGGCTCCTACGTAAGATTTTTTTTTTCATAAAGTTCACAGCAAATACAATGAAATCGCTTGAAATTCCTATGAAACATTAACGTATTAGTGGAAAAGGCTAGCTGGTGGACATAAATGGGCCACCGAGTTCTTAGAATCGACACCAGTCTCAGGGGCGCCTGTCATTATCGATTTTATCATTTCTAATATCACCTCACCCTTTATATCCCTCTGGTAATCTTTTGTATGCCGATACTTTAAAAATTAACAATTAATTTTGTAGAGCCTTTTAAACCTAAATTGGTAGTAACTGTCCTAAAAATTAAAAGTAAAATTTTAAAATGATTTTAGGTTCTTTAAAAAAATGTTACTGCAAGTTACTTGAGCTAGTAAGGGAGGCTGTCTTTGGACACCCTCAATTGAATTTTATATTTTTGTCAAGTTAAGTTAAGTTGTATTCAGGGTGTCCAAATTCATAACGATATGATTACGCCTTTTTTTATAGGGACTTATGAAATTTTAAATTAATTGTTTCTGTAAAATGGCTTCTTCAATTCTTGAAATAGATTTCGCAATTATTTGTCATTAATGAAAATCACGAAAACAAAGTTTTCGTCTAAAATATAGAAGGTATTTGAATAAATGACGATATAATTTTAGTTTAAATGTCTTTGTCCCTCAGGTATAATATCTTAAATTGATGAGACGGGCGTTTAAGTGTCAAAAATATTTTATTTTTGGACGAAAACGAGAGCAGTATATCATTTTATACGATTCTTATTTATTGGGCAACAAACAAATTAAGGACCTCAGGGATTAACAAGTGAACAAAGCTTTGAAATTTTTTAAATGTTATTTACAAATTAAACAAAAAAGTTAACAATTAAAAAAACACACACACCCCGTGTCAATCCTGAAGCAACGGACCATATACCCCATATTGTGACGCTTTATGATCTCTATAAAATAAATAAAATCAAAAGGAGCGATTGTTATGGTATTTACAATTGTATAAAAATACTAGCAGCGCTCCGCGGTTTTACCCGCGTAACTCCCGATCCCGTGGAAATATCGGGATAAAAAAGTAGCCTATAGCCTTCCTCGATAAATGGCCTATCCAACACAAAACGAATTTTTCAATTCGAACCAGTAGTTCCTGAGATTAGCGCGTTCAAACAAACAAACTCTTCACCTTTATAATTTTAGTATAGATTACGTGGGTCTGGGTACATGATAGATCTACTGGTGGAGCATCGTTGCTGGATCCTAGTGGAATGATACCAATTGTGACTTATTTTTACAAAGTCAAAAACTTTGTCAGATAAAATAAGTCACGACTTATTTTCTTTATGACCTCAAGATGCAAACATAATGACGTAAAAGTGTAAATACCTTTTTACTGACTGTGGGAATTTTTTAAACCGCTTTTTCGCAGCATTGTGCTTGGTATGATGCTTGCTCGTAGCCAGGGCTACCTATTAAGGCGCTCTTCCAGTACCGTGTTAAGGTATTCACAATACCTTAGCCCCCGCTCTCAAAAACGTAGCGTGCTGCGTGCTAACTGTTATATTTGATTGATATGCAAAACATTTTAGCATTATTATCCACAAATGTAGTTCCTAGAGGTCAAAACCTATCATTTGATTCATTTTTAGAAACAAAAGTTAACTATTTTTGAATAAAACCCGATAAACGATCTAATAATTCTCTGTTTTCTAACATTTTTTTTATCGAACGAAGTTGTTCATATCGTGTTTTCAACCACAATAAACAAAAATATGGTTTTTAAACTACAATATCCATTTATATCCAAATAACAAAAAAAAGTATTTGATTACTTAGAGTTGCTTAAAACAAAGGTCGATTTTGGTAGCTTTATTAGCACCTGCCCTTATTATTGGCTTATCTAGATGATTTACACTGCGCCAGCAACTTTAATCTATGCTCTATTCGGGCGCTGTAGTGTCTGGGACATGTATTAGGTGAAGTAAGCTAGATAGCTACTCATATAATATTCATTTCACGTTTATTTTTCGGAAAGTTTGCTGGAAGTCGGACAACCACACAGCTAATATATAATAATATAATTTGATTTCCTCGAACCCTTCCTCTGTTAAACTTTTCCAACGTTTCAAGAATGTGATTCTGGTAACCTTAAGAGGAAAGCGTACCGGACGCTCTCTCCATACAAACGTAGTCGATTGTTTGCTCCTTGGATAATGAAAATAGAGCAAATATGTTTGTTGCATAAAACTTATAACTGCCATGACTATGCCCCTATGTTTTCGACTAAGTTCACATGGAGAGAGCGTCGGTACCCTTTAAACTTAAGAAAAAAATGATGGAACGGGAATTATATGGATTGTTTTCAACAACATATTTGAGTATGCTAAAGTAATACCGACCCGAGCATCTTCATTGTTTTTGAACACAATGACGACATGCTGAAAACAAAACTTTTTAAATGTATTTTTACTGGCTGCGACCTATTTTATGCTGAGATAATAAATCTGTATTGATTGTTGTACCCGCATAAGTTACGAGAATATCCAGTATTTATCCCGGATATTCTCTATTAGGCTGCTTTTTAAAGCAGCCTCTCTTTTTCAGGACTCCAGCTATCGCATGTCACATCAAGTTACATAGCAATAGGCAGTAGTTTATGCGAAGGATAACTTACACACGAACTTTATAACCGACTTCAAAAATCCTTTTTTTTGGTTGGTTCTCAATTTGTAGCATATTTTTGGAACGAAGTTCCTTATGGGTTGGCGAGGGGCCTAGCCGAGAATAAACGTTACGCGTTACGAAAACGTTAAACGAAAAACCGTAACAGAAACTTATCTAGTAGGTACATATATATTATACTCCCACACATACCTTCAACAACAGGTCCTTATCATAGAAGGTCCTTACCTTCCCCCCCCCCCCCCGTACATTTTCAACACAAGCAAGATTCTAGGCACCTGCTTTAGGTGAAGTTTAAAGTCTTCTAACTCATCAATTAATCAAACAAAAATTATTATTAAAATTATTAGAATGTAAACATTCTAATAAATAAACATTCTTAAAATTATTAGAATGTAAACATTCTAATAATAGTAATTTTCGAACATAAACTTGGATTGGCACTACTTTTCATATCAATTTTCCCACGGGATCGGGACTTTCTCGGATGAGACTGCGGGTCGTTCCAGTTTATAAAAACAACCTGGTGGTTGTTCTATGCTATATTAGTAGTCAATCTTAAAAATGTGTTGTAGGATACTATCTAGACACTATACTTATATTATAAAAAGGAAAGATTTGATTGTTTAAATTGAATAGGCTCCGAAACTGCTGGGCCTATTTTGATGAAACTTGGCATGAGGATACATTGATTCGTTAAATAAATAAATAAAAATAAATAAATATTGCAGGACATTCCACACATCGCCATCTAGCCCCAAGCTAAGTAACTGTACTTGTGTTATGAGTCTAGACAACGGATATGCTACTTAAATACTTTTTTTTTGTAAATATATACTTATATTACATAGAAACAACCAGACGACAGACAAATATCTAAGCATAACCGAAACCGTGAAGCGTTGCTAGTTGCTTAATAATTTCCTTCAAATCTTCAACATTCAATATACAAGAATCAAATATTAATAACCTAATTCAAATAGATTAGCCCCAACAAATCTCCAAATAAATAAAAGTTAAGTTATGTATTATGTCACATCCAATTCGTAAGGATTTCCCTATCGTGTTTTCTTTTATTTCTTCCCTCCTACGTCCTGCAGCCTACGCAGCCACAAAAAGTACTTACCATTTTATTATTAAAATCCTTGATCTAATGCAACCTACGCAGGTAAATATTAATAATACAAAACAGATGTTTAATGCACTTAATATAAGAATAGAAATCAAATAAAGCGAGTGTTTTAATATGCAAATGTATTAGTTTTTCCAGGACCAACTTACGTAAAAGAAATCGCATACCTACGAGCCCCATTAAATAGATAAATGACTGTGGTTTATATCTAAACCCAAATTCCCACTTTTACTTGGGCTTACATTTCACTTAAAGCTCTCTTTAGGGTTCCGAAATCAAAGGCTAAAAACCGCCGAAGATCGTGCGATTCCGAAGATCGTGCGAAGTGGAGGCGTAAAAGCAGGAAAGCAGACCCCGGGCTCCCGAGAAGGATGCAACCGGGAACATCGCTCGGATGATGATGACTCAAAGGCTAAAAACGGGACACTTTTACTAAGACTCCGCTGTCCATCCGTCTGTCTGTCAAAAAACTGTATCTCATGAAGCGTGATAGTTGAAATTTTAGATGACAAATTTCTGTTGTCGCTATAACAACAAATACTGAAAAAAGAATTAAATGGTACGGAACCCTTCCTGCACGAGTCCGACTCACACTTGGCCGGTTTTATTTTATTTTATACATGGGTCTATCTATCCATCTCAGTCTTTGATTTTCCAATCCAGGACGTAGTCCTCCTCCATCCTCCTCCACTCCTAACGGTATAGAGCCGTTATCATCCAATCACGCCCAGCGTGTCGCTTGATATCGTCTTTCCAGCTCATTGGTGGTCTACCACGCGGCCTAGTATGTGCTCGCGGGCGCCACTCAGCAGTCTTCGTATATATGGGTATAGATAGATGTATTATTCAATGTCTATGTATGTAATGAAAACTATTTTCCCCGAAGACCTTGCATTTGTTTAGATTAATTACCCACCCTTCATATTGATTGCTTATATTAATAACAACACCTAGGCAACGAATAACAACCTCTTGGGGCCGCTAATAAAATATCAAATTATGTTTTAGTTTTGTGGGTTCATGGGTTAAACCTTGAGGCTTGGTTTTTTCCCTTGTCCATTCTAATGTTTGCCTGGAAGAAATCACCCTTAAGCGAACGGGCAGCCCTATGTGCCACTGTAGGATCTTTTCCTATATTTAATTTTCCTGTTTTCAATTTGTATTTTCAATGTTTATGTTTATTTGTGTTTAATGTTTTATTTCTATGATGCAATAGTATTTAACTATTTAAACTAAAATTTACACGTAAATTTACGTAATTGTGCCAAAATATTTAAAAAAAAGTTTGTCTGTAAAGTCAGTTTACGGACAATAATTTTACGTGATAACGTCTTATGAACTCTTTTGTGTCATTGACATTACCACATTGCATGGTTTAATACGTTGCTATGGTTGCCTTGTCAATAACGGTAACGTGACATGACGTCACACTTTTTTGTGAGTGCAGGTGTTCATCGAGGGTGTTCAAAAAGGGAATTCGGTAGTAATAGGCCTTGATTTAAAAAAAAACCTTCTTATAATGGAATACCCTAATGTCGGAGCTAGTTGTCTATACCTATAAAAATGTTTGTCCTAAATGACTGACTGACGGATCAACGCACAACCTAAACCGCTGATCGTAGAGACCTGAAACTTGGAGGATGTGTTCTTTGTGTGACGTAGACATCCGATAGGAAAGGAATCCGAAATTTTACTCCTAAGGGGGGTGAAAAAGGGGGGCAAAGTTTGAATGGGACAACGTGATTCTTTGGTCCATTTTCGACTTTTACGCAGCCGAAGTCGCGGGCAAAAGCTAGTATTATATATGACACTTTAAACATAGTTTTAGAATACATTTACTTTGAAATGTAATTTAAGTCCTATCAATTCAAACTCTATGCCATTTGAGAACGTGTTTCTAAATGATAAATGACACTTTCTTTCTTAGTTTGTTAAACGGAGTTTGTTGTGTGAAAGTGTGACCCACCTACCTTGTTTACGTCTCAACACCAATAAATAGTATATGGTAAAACTTTTTTGGCTCCATCACTATATCTGTGAACATACTAGTATTTCAACCGACTTAAAAAAAGGTTGTTCTTAATTCGTCGCGATAAATCATCATCATCTTCCTGCCATTATTCCAGGATTTTTAATTTTATAATATAAAAATGAATTGCTGAATGTGTTGCTAAGCGTAAATCTCGAGAGCATTTTTCGATTTCACTAATTCTTTTTTGTTGTGTTTGTTATTGTCAGGAGAAGGTTCTTATGAAAATTATTACGTGGGTGAAACCGAGGGGCACAGCTAGTTTTTTATAAATCTATACCTAATTAAAAATCGATTGCTCTTACAGTGAAGGAAAACACGTATTGACAAGTCTTTTTTCTAGGCAAGTTCGACTAAGCTGAGAGGTTAGTATAGGGACTGGGCAACCCTACTGTTTCCTCACGCAAAAAGGAGGTCTACTTGCAGAAAAATTCTGTATACAAGTACAAGTACCTAGTTATAATACTGGATCCTAACTGTTTAAAATTTAATTCAAATTCATCTAATGCGAATAGGAGACGGTAAAGAAAAGACAAACAAACAACTCATTTCTTTGTTTGTCTCCTCTTCACAATCAAATGGATCAACCGATTTGAAAACTTATAATATTCAGTCCATATTTTGGAAAACGACACACCTAGATTGTATATTTTTACCCTGACATTCCCTCGGGATCAGAAATAACGTTGCTGAAAACGCAGTTAGACCATAAATTTCTGTAAAATTTCAGTTTTGGGTTTCGTAAACTTTCAGGTACCTGTAAACTTTCTTTACACACAATAACAATATGTTATTATTATCGTAGGGTTGTTACCTTATAACTAATTAGAACAGGTGTTTTATAACTTTGTTATAAACAACCTAACACATAATCAAAATAAGTTTGGAAGTTAGTCCACACGTGCCTTAAATTTTCCATATGTATTGGACGCAGAGGGCATGCGACCGATCGCTCTGGAAGTCTTTAGGGGAGGCTTTTGTTCAGCAGTGGATGTCCTGTGATATGATGATGATGATGATGTATAGGTAACTAGCTGTGCTCCGCGGTTTCACCCGCGTAAGTCCCGATCCTGTGAGAATATCGAGATAAAAAGTAGCCTATGTGTTATTCTCTGTCTCCAGCTATCTAGATACGAAGTTTCATCGCAATCGGTCCAGTAGTTTTTGCGTGGAGGATTAACAAACATACACACACACACACAAACTTTCACATATATAATATTGGTAGGATAGGATTATGACATTGCAGAAGCAGATGTGTCGGATTGTAGTTAAAATAATAGTTCTATCCAGAGGTTGTCCTTGGTTGTATTTTATAGTGCAGCATTTTATAATCGCCCGGTTTGGAGTCCACATTATATTTAAACTTGTTATTGTAAATAGCCTCTACGTGTTGGCTTCGGATCCACGCATGCCTTCCAAAGGTCCGGGGCTCCAGAGTCCGTAATATGGGACAGATAAGAGATAATAATGAGTTCTTGTTTTATTAAAAAAACTATACTAATATTTTAAAGCTGAAGAGTTTGTTTGTGTTTTTGTTTCAACGCGCTAATCTCAGGAACTACTGGTTCGAATTGAAAAATTATTTTTGTGTTGCATAGTCCATTTATCGAGGAAGGCTATAGGCTACTTTTTATTCCAATATTCCACGGGATCGGGAGTTACGCGGATGAAACTGAGGAGCGCTGCTAGTAAGAGATAATAATGAGTTCTTGTTTTATCAAAAAATACCTAATAATCCGCCAAAATTACATCACGCGTTTTGGATACCTCAGTGTGGGCCTATTAATGCCCACACTGACGTATCCAAAACCACTTGTACGTGAGCTTCATCGAAAATGACTTATTACATCGGACAGGCAATCGCTTTCCTATTAGTTATCTTACAGCAAAACGTCAGCCATTACAAAGTAATTTGTACGTTATTATGAGGATTGAATACCATTCATTGGTACAGCGCGGCGCCCGTTAACTTGTACCTAAATATAGGATAAATATTATAAAGCTGAAGAGTTTGTTTGTTTGAACGCGCTAATCTCAGGAACTACAAATTCGAATTGAAAAAATATTTTTGTGTTGGATAGTCCATTTATCGAGGAAGGTTTTAGACTTTAGAGATACTTAGAGATACTTTTCATTTTGATATTTCCACGGAATGGGGACTTACGCGGGTAAAACTGCGGAGCGCAGCTAATACAGATATTAAAACATGATTTAGCACCGAAGTATTAGACAATGGTCTGCTTATATCTGCCGTTTGTTCAAAAAGATGTAGGTAAAAACCACTATGGACTGGGTCTTGAACAGCAGGCGACCCCCTGGCAGGCCCAGAAAGAGATGGCAGAATGAGTTTTAGTATTGTAGGTACTGAAGTAATAGTGAAAAGAGGGGAGGGAAGCGTTTGCCCGCCAGTGGGACGGTATGGGCTGTACTGGACATAAATAAATATAATTGATAATAGCAATTAACCAGTCAGTAATAAATTTGAAAAGTAGAAGCGTTATCCGTGAAATCCATTAGGTAGCTGAATTATGAAATAATGATAGAAATATAATTAATCAAGTTCACGAAAATGAGCAGGAAAATATATTTCCATTCCAACTTCGGTATAGTAAATAAAACAGAAAAAAATAGTAGTCCATTCACACTTTTATACGCTCAACACTTAAATCGTAGAGTAGTATATGACCCATAGACGATATTGTGATTTTATGCATTCGTGCCGCGCGAGATTTGACCTTTCATTTGATTTATTCCTTAGTGCGAACTCCGACAAAAATTGGCAAAAAATATAATTTGGCATTACGCCAGTCCCTGGCACGCACGCACGCTTATATCGATGACTGTAAATCTCGTGTGACGTTGGCATCAAAAGATTTTTCTTATCCCTATCGGGTGTAAAGATAAGATTACTGAAGAAATGTGTCATTTCATTACGAAAATTGAAGTTTTTGCGACATATACGAGTCACCTATCTGAGGAATGACTTGACATTTTTTAGGCATTAAATATTAATTAATTATTATAGAAGCTTCATACGTGATAAAGTATTATTTAATCAAGTTTCCCATTACTATTGTAGAGGCGTAGGAAGTTAATGACTTGCTTAATGGACGCCCGGCGCTAAGGAAATCCAGTGGTTAATTCAAACCTAGTGGCGATTAAGGGGAAAAGAGGAAAATCGTATCTTCAAATAACTAGAACATACATTGTTAAGTAGTTGAAGGTATTTTTGTTCTTGTTTTTCTCGTATATTAGGTCACCAATTTGATTAAGAGTTTTTGCTCTAACTCGACCTAATGACAGCTAGCAGATATAGCAACTCAGACAAACGATTTCACGCTGTTAAAATAATTAGTATCTAGTGAAAAATGTAGAGATAAGAACGAAAAGAGAAATACCTAGTTATAAAATAAGTAATTTTTCTATGCATACCTATATTTTATTTCTGACGTTTAAAAGTTTTTTTAGGCATACAGTTTTAGGACACTCTCTAGCTTATCTTTGTTTCAAGTACCTACTGCTAAGCGTTACAAAAAAATACAATTGTATTAACTCTCCGTTTAAAAAAATGACCGTCATTTTCTAAAACCCAAAATAGGTACGGACTAACAAGGATCGTTGCACAACAAATCACTTAACTGACTCCGAACCCAAGCCCGTTGCAGACAAAATATGTGCCGGTGGAGTTTCACTTCAAATGAGTGATGTGACTGTGAGGTCCCAACAAAATTGATGGACCACCTTCTCCAATGTCCACTGTGCCTCAACACCTGCAAATTTAAGCCAATCTTTTTTCCTTATAATGGTGTGGTTTACCTATTGTTAGAGTTTTCAGATCGCCTTACCTTGACCTAACGACTGCTACTAGTGGTAGCAACCGGGACCAACGGCTTAACGTGCCTTCCGAAGCACGGAAAGACTCACGAAAACACATTTTTGCCACACTACTAATTGGCCACCCAGCAAAATAATGACCGCACCAGGAATCGCTTAATCCGCACGACCGTAAATGATCAGCGAGCGTCACTTAGCTATGGGCCTCCTCAGGCCAATGATGCTACCGTAGCCGTGGAATTTTGGTCAGACAATATTCAAGTTACCTATTTATGGTGAAAGGGTACCGGCGCTCTCTCTATACAAACGTAGTCGACTGTTTCCTCCCTGGATATGTTTTGGTTTTTTTTTTTCATTTTCTAATTATCATAGAAATGGAGATTAAAAAAAAGAAAAACCAAACATAGGGGCATGGTCCTGGCAGTTATAAGTTTTACGCAACAAAAATATAATATTTGCTCTAGTGTCATTATCCACGGAGAAAACAGTCGACTACGTTTGTATGGAGAGAGCTCCCTGGTAGCCTTTCCTCTTATCTACCCTCTATATAGGTACCTAAACAACTCCTAAAGACATTTCACCTTAAACTGACGTTGTCTTTCGCAACTATTGTTTAGTTTTAAACAAACTTAAACCATTAGAAGCCGCAGTTCAGTTGAAAATTACTGCTTTCGTGTCTCTCATTTCGTTCGAACGGACAAAAGATTAGATACAGTTTACAGATGAATGAATTAGTTAATCTTAATGATTTATATAAAATTCGTTGAATTGTTAAACGTACTGTACGCACTGTGCTAATCTGACGATAATAAATCTACATCCACACTAATATAATAAAAAATTAAGATTTTTAGTTTGTAACGAAAAGGCTCCGAAACTACTGAACTGATTTCGATAAAATAAGGTATTAGGATACATTGATGCATTGGGAATAACATAGACTTCTTTTTATCTCCATATTCCCACGGGATCGGGAGTAACGCCAGTGAAACCGCGGAGCGCTGCTAGTCTCTTATGAGTGAGTAGACAGAAGAAGAATGAGACATGGAAAAATAGAGAAGTTTTAAAAAAGCGACCAAGAGATTTATTTATTTACATTACTTTTCTTTTATCTAAATTTATTATTAATCAATACCTAGTTGTGAATCTTGGTTGCCAAAGTGGCCGGAGAGAAACAAAACCCCTCCACCAATTTTTCGGTTTTTCTTCGAACATGACCATGCCCCCGTGTTTTGTTTCTTTTTTATTTTCATTTTTTAAATCTTAATTTCTATGATAGTTCAAAAATGAAAAAAAAAACAAAAAATAAAGGCAAATATAAGTTTTATGGCAAAAAATATTTGTGCTAGTGTAGTGTATCCAGGGAGGAAACAGTCGACTACGTTTGTATGGAGAGAGCGCCGGTACCCTTTCCTCTTAAGAACTACTGAATGGATTTTCATACGGTTTACATACGGAGCGATGTATGAAAAAAATATATGTGGAAAACTCACTAATCAGCGACGCAGTGAATCAAGCTTGACAGTAGCTCATAGCTGAAGTCAGCCCATTTGGGACAGAACACGGCCTCTCTTTCTTTTCTCATTGAAGTTATACTTCCTTAGGTACGTTATGAAAAAATGATGAGAGTGAAATTTTAAGACGCGCACAAAACACAAACCTCCTTATTCCAAAACGAGGTTTAAGGATAGTCTGAGATGTGGATATAAACCTTAGGTTTAGATGCAGATTTTTTCGTGAACTATAGTCTAAACACTCAAGAAAATCTGTGATCGGTAACAGAAAACTCACATGTTGCAGCTGCGTAACCCAAAAGCAAAACAGGTCGAAGTTGTGAGAGTGTCCTTATAAATTTTAACCATTTTTCTTTTATGTGCTTGTTAATTTTATGTGTATTTTTCTTCTGTAGCTCCGTTGGTGTCAAATAAACTATTAGATTCTGATATACAGGGCTTAGTGTGATAGAAGTAAATCAATTTCGATCAATTTATTTAGTAAAAATTACGTAAGTAGGTAAAATAGACGTGTTTTCAGTTGCCGACGGTAAAGTTAGATTGGACTGCAAACTCTGATTATTAGAGACATCGCTTATCAAACATTAGGTATTTGATGCCATAAATAACTATCTTATTAATAAAATGATAACACACAAATTGTAGGTATACCTATATCGATATAGGTAATAATAGAAGGTAAATATATTTTGATTGTTTTTCTTTGCCTGAAAAAGTACGTAACAATAATTTTAATAAGTATCAACGAATAGGTAAAGATGTATATAGATGAAATAGATATGTTATGGGTATATAATGTATTTAGCTTGTAAGTGGTGTATTTAAATATTTATGATCCTTACCTTAAACTGCATCACTGCGGAATAATTTCACTCACTTTTCACTTTTAATCCAAAAAGTCTTCAAGTACTTTAACATTTTTTCTAATTATTATTTGTTTTTTTTTTCTAACCAGGCCAAGCACACAACCAAATATCTAACCCATAATTAAAAAAACACCGTATTAAAACTCATTCGTGTTTTGAATTTGGAACACAGATGTCCTGAAGTTTTTGGCGGGAAGTGACGTACGATGGCGGGCCAGTGTGGCAGGACACGGCACTCGCGGTTTCCTTTGCCCTACTAGCTGAGAGCGGGAAAGTAACCCGCTTCGCTTATGCGCCAACAAGATGCGCAATCTCCTTGCTTGTTAGATGTCCAAGAGAAAAAGTTTAAATTGGTAAGTTACTATAAAACACTAATCACTGGTTGTGAATCTCAGTTGCCAATGTGGCCGGATGGAATCTTAAAACATAAAAGAGCAAAATGCTCATCAATAAATCTCTGAAATTACAAGAGCTATGAATCTGAAATATGGCATAGAGCAGGGGTGTCAAACTGGATTATCCATAGAGCTATTTCGAAAATTGCAGATGTGTTAGCGGGCCAGACATAAAATAATTAAACATGTATATTTACCTACTACTGCAAAAGTGATAAAAAAGGGGAAGTAAATTTATCTGTTCGATCCGGAAACTTCACTTCTTTTGTTTTTTATAAATTAATGTGTCCGGTGTCATATTCTTGGTATTTATTTTAAGAATAGATAGACTGAAGATGTTCATTACTTAGTCTTGAGCGGTATTTGTTCTTATTCATTTTCATAGTAGAAAACATTTGTTCACATAAATACGAATTAAAAGTTATCTAGCTTTCGAATTCTCAAAAGTCAAGGGTGCCTTGCAGATTGGTCACTGCAAGTGCGAGAGAAACGAAAATTTAAAAAATAAGCTTCTATTTTGAGATCTAGACAACTAGATTCCGACTGCGGGCCGCATCATTATGATTCGCCGTATGTTAGACATGCCTGACATAGAAGTTCCTTTTAGGACATAAGCGATCACTCAGAAAATATTTTAGAAATTCGTCCTATGAAGTGGCAAAAAGTGCTTAAAACGTTTGTAGTTTATAGTATTATATGTCTGTAGAAAATCAATTTCACTTTTATAGAGGTTTAAGAAAATCATTTAATATTATTTTGTAAAATGTTAGTAGTTAGTTAGTAGAAGGGTGTTGGGAAGGGCATTGGGAAAGTCGTGGTACACTTTGCATCAAAATCCACCAAGTGGAAACTGAATTATCAACATAGAACTGCGACTGTCAGCGTTTCTGCGACCACCCGCTACGAGAAAGCGCACCGTAGCTACTTTTAATCCCAATTTTTTCACGACATCGACATTAACGCGGGTAAAACAGCGGGGCACTGCTAGTTAATATTTTTATTCCATCAAAAACATACTTGTAAAAAAACCATATCTCGTAACTCAGTTCTTCTACCGTAAAAAGTTGTGAAATCAAAGTAATATTAAGTCAGTTAATTTATTCAGTCCTTTCTTAGGCGACCTTTTGTCTTATGTTATTTTATTACGTCATTAGCTATTTTCTATGAACTATTATAAATTTATAAATAAATAAATAAAATTTATATAATAATTTCTTTAAAAGGAACCACAAAATATTATATTTTACTAAAACAAATCCTGATGGCGGAATTTGTATTCAATTAATTTTCCGTTGAAACTAGAAGTTCTATTTTTAACAATATTTGGTTTATTATTCTTTTAATCTTTATTGATGCTGATGGCACATCCTCGTGGAACTTCTCTATCATTCTCTACCAATAAAATGAGTGTAACGTAATGAATTAGTTTCATAATTTCGACTACCATGTCAGTTGGCTCGTTGGTCTAGGGGTATGATTTTCGCTTAGGGTGCGAGAGGTCCCGGGTTCAAATCCCGGACGAGCCCAAATATTTTTTTAAAACAATTTTTACTTCGTAAATTATTGTTTTTAATATGTTTTTTAAACATTCTGAATTCATAATTTAATGATTAAATAAATTTCTGTATTTAGAATAAATAATGCGCAATTGAGAATAAGATAACTGCGGGCAATAACGGCCACAAAAAAGGTTTTTTTTAAAACCTTTTAGTTTCTATATACCTATTTCATCAAATAAGTTACATATATTTTCGGAGAATACATAATACAAACATAATATACATACACCTAAAGGGGTCCGGACATTTAGTATGGAAGTCGGCATAGTGTTCTTGTTTGCGCGGTGCATTTCGAGACCCATGCCAATCGATAGAGGGACAGTGAATAAATATTGTTTTTGGATCGAACCTCTAAAATGTCTCGGAAACGGGATATACAAAGAAATTCGTTCAACAACATAATTCAACAATCCCGTTTCCGAGACGCTTTAGCGGTTCGTTGTGAAGGCATTATTTGTTCGCCATAATGCCCTCTATCGATTGGCATGGGTTTCAAAATGCACCGCAACATTTTAAGTTACTATATCAAAGTGTCCAAAGGCTTTTACTTTTTATATTATTGTAATATTACACATAAATTAGTTTATGTATGTAGGTAACTATAGATATAAATTTGGGTAGGTATCAATTTTTCAGAAACAGGCAATGATTTAAATAAAGTTAATTTAAATATACATAAAATCAGAATATCTTTTTATAGGTAGTGATTAATGAATAAATTCCATCTAACTACTAATACTATAATTGCGAAATTTTGTTCGTTTGTTTTCTATAAGCAGTCAAACAGAGACCAATTTGTATATAGTATCGAAAAGGATCTAGGATATTTATTATTCCGATTAGTGGGTAAAACCAAGGGTAAAATGACCGGAATCGGAGCCATATGCATGGATTATACATCCTATCCTACTAATATTATAAATGTGAAAGTTTTTGAGTGTGTATGTTTATTACACCTTCACGCAAAAACTACTGCGATGAAACTCGGTATTTATATTGCTGGAGACCTGGATTAACACATAGAATACTTTATATCCCGATATTCTTACGGGATCGGGGCCATATAAGAGGGTAAAATTATAAAATATGACTGTACCTTGACTGAAGAGCGAGCAGATGCATTGACCTTTAAAACTATTTAACCAGCAAAGGTTGTAATAATATCCACACCATTCAGGCGTTGTTTCTGAGCCCACACAACTTGGAAATGTTCTTCGTTTCATGTTAATGAAATGTCCATAGTATCAAAAAGGATCTAGGATACTTATTATTCCGATTAGCGGATAAAACCAAGGGTAAAATGGCCGGGATTGGCCATATAAGAGGGCATATAGGCAGAATTCCTTTCTTATAAGAGCTGCAAACAGTCTCAATGCGCTGGTTGACTACCCGGAACTGGATCTCTTTAACACCTCCTCTTACAGTATTAAAAGAGCAATAACATCTCGTTGGTTGATTGCGGACTCTTAACTTTATTTATTCTCTTAACTATATTTCATGTTTAGTTTTTTATTATATATATATATATTTTTTTTTTAAATTATCTGTTCTTAAGTATATATTTTCCTTTCTTTGTTAATTATTGTTAATTTCATTATTTATTAGTCATGTAGATACTTCTGTTTTTATGCGATGCGTCTAAGCGTTTAGCAAGATATATGCGGAGACTTGTAAATGGTTTTTTAGTGAGTAAGGTTGATTTATATGTTTGTTATTAGTGCTGTTTGTCTTCCGAATAAAATAATATAAAATAAATAAAGTAAAACCACGGGGCCTACATTATAGCTTTATATTGCTACCCACTGAAGGGTGAACATATGTATTGACCTTTAAAACTATTTAACCAGCAAAGATTGCAATAATATCTACACCATTCAGGCGTTGTTTCTGAGCCCACATAACTTGGAAATGTTCTTCGTTTCATGTTAATAAAATGCCCATAGTATCGAAAAGGATCTAGGTTACTTATTATTCCGATTAGCGGGTAAAACCAAGGGTAAAATGACCGGGATTTTCCATATAAGAGGGTAAAACCACGGGGCATACATTATAGCTTTATATTGCTACCCACTGAAGGGTGAGCAGATGTATTGACCTTTAAAACTATTTAACCAGCAAAGGTTGCAATAATATCTACACCATTCAAGCGTTGTTTCTAAGCCCACACAACTTGGAAATGTTCTTCGTTTTATGTTAATTCGAACGTTTATTCAAAACTGATTTTATTAGAGATTTATTATGTAGTACATTTATAACTGGACTAGCTTCTGCTCGCGGCTTCGCCCGCATGGCTTACGAGTAAAGATCGTCTTTTGTTTTTGTTTCAACCGGATGCCAATGAGTCTTGGAGTCTCGGTTAAGATACATCTCGCCCACGAAAAAACTGGTCTGCGGGCCAAACGCAAGAAATAATTTGCTAAGCGTATACCTCTCCAGTGGTATCTACACTTCACAAAGAACTTTCCTTTCCGAATTCCATGTCTCTAGGACCAGTGTATTTAAGTTGTGCGTTGCTATATAACTCAATCAGTCTATTAGGACTTTGAATTTTATATTTATAGATGTTAATTTGAAAGGGTACTGGCGCTCTCTCCATACAAATGTAGTCGACTGTTTTCGCCTTGGATAATGACACTAGCACAAATATTTTTGTTGTATAACTGCCATGACTATGCCCTATGTCTTAGTTTTTTTTCATTTTCTTATTATTATCATAGAAATTAAGATTTTAAAAACAAAAAAAATACAAACGTAGGGGCATAGTCATGGAAGTTATAAGTTTTATACAACAAAAATATTAGCTCTGGCGTCATTATCCAGGGAGAAACCAATCGGCTACGTTTGTATGGAGAGAGCGCCCGGTACCCATTCCTCTCAATGTGGGCGCGTGAAACGGATTTCTTATGTGAATCAGAAATGTTGGATATAAGAACACCCACTCCATTAGGGATAGTTTAACATCTAACTAAAAATAAGCCTGGCAAAAGGCTTATTATGATTACGTCATTTATTACTACGTACTGTGTGGGTAAATAACTTCATACCCTAAAATATAAGTAAACATTGTTAAACATTTAGTTACTAAGAGATTTATGGAGGTGTTTTAGCCTAACATTCCATTATATTTAATGAGTCCCTATACTGTTACCGACTATGTTTGAATTGGAATTTTAAGTTAGAAAATATTTAAAATTTCTACTCAACTAAATATTTATAGTATCAACCCAGCTAATTAATCAAAGAAGGTCACAAGTTTTAAAAATAGGCAAAGGTCGTTTATAATACAGTCTAAGATAGCCACTAAGCAAGCACAGCCCTCTTTTACGTCAATTAAGTTAGATTATTGTTAGTCTTCTGAATGCTTTAGAATTTCGGGTAACCCTACCAAGAATAGATAATTCAAGAACTGTTATTTGAAAATACTTAGGTATCTGCCTATCAACATAATTGATTTTAGTCTAGACAAATACCAGATTTTCACTAGTACCTAAATAAAACTATTAAACCGCAGTTTTTTTGTTTTCAATTAGTTTCCCACGATTTACCTATAGAGTACCAAGTTAATCTTTGCATTAACTTTTATTGTTTTGTTCATCTTTATTAATTCGTGCAATTTTTTCTTCATAATATTGTTCATCTTCTAATTTCGCTAAGTACATCTCCTCTTCAACGAAACCTCATCATGGTGTTTTGATGCAATGAGCCAAAGACTGTGTTTGAATTTACACGTTCACTTTACGTTTATTTTAAACTAGCTGCGCTCCGCGGTTTTACCCGCGTAAGTCCCGATCCCGTGGGAATATTGCAATAAAAAATAGCCTCTGTTAATCCAGGTCTCCAGCTATCTAGGTACCAAGTTTCATCGTAATCGGTCCAGTAGTTTTTGCGTGACGGAGTAACAAACATACACACACACACGCACACACAAACTTTCACGTTTATAATATTAGTAGGATTACTAACCCATATTAATTTAGCTTCATCCCTAAAATTATTCAAATAACACAAGAACGCCGGCCATTGTCACGATTCTGCTCAAAACTACAAATCTAAGCTCCAAAATAAACGTAAAAAGATTAAACATCCTTATTATATTAAATGACATACAAAACAAAGTAATAAACAGTGAAAGTGCTTAATAGTTTATTCCTTAAAATATAGCTTAATAAAAATATATAAATAGGTACTAAACTAAAGAACACAAAATGTACGATTAAGAAGGAAATTCGCTGAAATTTCCTGAGCCTAGCGCGCCTGTAAATGATTGGTTTAACTTCCGAGTAAAGAGATCTAGCATTACAATAGCAATAGAGAAACAGTTCACTGATTATAGATCACTTCAGTTCGTTCACTTGCTAAGTTTTTTTTTTAATTTTACGCAAAATAGGTTTGCATTTGATGACCTCATCTCACCTGATGGGAAGCATCAAGGATGTAGCATGCTCGCCTAGAAAACCGTTGCTTTAATGAATGCAACAACTGACTTTGAAATATGTCACCGAAATCGGGATCACAGCTTTAAGCACAAATTGTGCGAATCCATTGCTTTACTAAATACTAATTATGATATTGCTAAGGAAAACGTTCAGATATTCTATCTCATCTTCATTGCTAAAGACGTTCACCCTGCGCGGATTAAATCAATCATCCAAGTTTTGTAGCCAGCTTGCGGCGGCAGATGTGAATTTGTGAACTTATTCCACCGGGAAAACAGCGAAGCGTATGTTCTATCTAAACCATTGTGATTTAAATCTCTTTGCTTCGAAGACGAAATAAGCTTACTGCTGTACGCAAATACGATTTCTACGAACTGTTATATTTTCATAGAACTTAGCGTAAACTTCTTAAATCATTTAATTCAAATTTCAAAGTTCACTCTTTGTTTTGATAAACCAACATGATTTTGCTTAAATTTATCGAAAGGTTTCAAAAGATGATTGATTACTGAAATATACAGGGTTATTGATAACTCGACGTTTTTTAAGCAAAATACAACAAAATAAAGGCCGAAACTTAATTAAGTACTTGAGATGTCGGGTTACGGATAACCCTGTTTTTAACTTCACTGAAAGTTTAAATCTAGTTAAGTTACGTTAAAATCCTAAATAATATTTATGTAGCTTTTTTTATGTTTTAATTTTAATACAGTCTTTCATAATGTAACAAAATATAAAACTAAATTATGTACTCATTAAAAACATATTTTTTGCTTAAACTAATAATCTCTATCAGCATTACAATGTAACTACTATGTAATAAATTACTGCAATATTATGTATGTAATGACCTGAAAACAGGCTCTTAATCCTGGCAAAAAAATGCGAAATGTATAGCTGATTAAAAATGCAACTACGTACAATGGAATCTCAAGTTGCTACCACACAATATTCTTGTATCGTTCTGCATTGCAAGTTTATAATCTACATACATATTACAACATCGTGTAATAGCAACTTATTCATTCTAAGGTTCTGTTCAGACGTTGCAAAAGGGGCGTTCACTTGCATTCGGGGCGATTGGCGCTTTCGGGCCAGTCGCAGACGTTCAGTTTCACGTTAAAGACTGTGCCAGACTGGCATGAGAACTGCATACCTTCTCCGTTTACGCATCGCCAATACTGAAAGAAGAGACATAATATAAATATAAATAAATCTTGGCAACCTCAGGAAGGTCTAAATTATTAGCATTATACCTTTGCACATTCTTTTTTGTCAGCCACAAAATCTTCCCCTGTTTCACAAATGTCTGAATGTTCGATCTCATTTTCCTGAAAATAAACACAAATCATTTATGTTGATTTATTTAGGTGATGTATCGAAAAAGTTTTGTAATATTTTACGGCTTTTTTCCACGTCTACAGGTTTTCAATATTACAGATTCCCTTGTCTACAAATTGTCAATACTACAAATTCTCGTATTTACAGATTCCCATGTCTACAGATTCTCAAGCCTAAAGTATCATATTTCTATAGATTCACAATTTTAAGACAGTTACCGTAGGTGCTTCGATTTCAGGTGATTCTGGTTTCTCCGGTTTTGTCGGCTCTTCCGGTTTTGGCATGCTATCGATATCAGCAGCGACAGTTGTTGGGGCGGTCGCAGCTGGCGCAG
This sequence comes from Idaea straminata, assembly GCA_951213275.1. Classification (NCBI taxonomy): domain Eukaryota; kingdom Metazoa; phylum Arthropoda; class Insecta; order Lepidoptera; family Geometridae; genus Idaea; species Idaea straminata. The sequence continues at coordinate 7,097,656 of OX577862.1, forward strand.
CGGTCGTCGGCCGTGTCGCTTCGGGTGTAGCCGGCTTTATTGTAGTGGGTATTGGAGCGCCTTCCGAAGGGTCCGAAGGCGTCGACGGTGGACGCGCCCATTCCGGCTGCAGATAACATCAACATGAGTAATGAAAGAGCGGTCCTCTACAGATTTATAGCTTTCTTATTTGTGTCGAACGTCCTATTTTATTATTGTTTATGTGTTCTGCCGAATGTGGATCAATGTTTTTGTGGTTCAATTAATTATTAGAGTAGCCTTAATAGAGCCTTAACATAACATTGGCTTTTACATCTTATCTATATGATTTAAGCAACTCTAATAACTTGCGATTTACGGTGTTGTGGTGTATGAGACATGTATAAGATGGAGTAGGCTTGCTATACCACCATCTCAGCTTAGTAGACCATTAAAGGAAAAAACTTCACAATAGGTGAAGGGGGACATTTTGGGAAAGGAACATTCTGGGAAAGGGACATTTGGAACCGAGGGACATTTTGGGAAAGGGACATTATGAACCTAAACGGTATGGAGCCAACTGAGCCGCGAGTTTCATCATAATGTTTTCCTTTACTTTTAGGCTAAATGTGCTGGTCGAAAAGAGACATAATAATACTGAAAGGATGTTGGTATGTATAGGTACTCACTGTAGGCGTAGTATTTCCAGTTTTAGGAGGCGGCACTTTATACGTGCTCATGTGTTTATGCAGCAGTTTAATAAGTGGGTTCTCATCACCGCAGAGTCCTCTAAAGTCATCCATATCGATAGCCCAGGTCATGGCTCCAAGGTAGCCCTTCTGTTTGATCCAGTTCATCTTGATCTCAACGCTGCGAGGATCCTCGTACCCGACCCATTGGGTGCCTTTGTACGCGTACGGGCATTTACCGTGTTCATCCCACTTCTTGGTCCATTGCGAGCCGTCTTTGTCTACTTCGGTACAGATCTAAAACCAAATCATGAATTATAGATAATCTGTTTAAAAGAGATAAAGACTTATCACGAATTCTCCGCAACTACAAGAGCTATGAATCTTAACCTTTAAGAGCACTAAGAAAGGATTTTTTGGAAATTTGACCTAAAAAGGGGTACTAAAGTCAATTCCTCAACTTTTGTTTGTTTGTTATAAATGTATATGTATAAGTTTTTGTAAATTATTATGGCAAAAAAAAAATAGTTAGTAGTAACAGTTATGTATTCTGCGTATGTAGGAAATGCTTTAAGTTTTTCAGGGGGGTCCATACGCTAACGACCTTGGTACACAGCCTACTAAATAGTTACTAGCGGCACCGGTCGCCTTCGTTGGTGAAAGTTGTTGATTGTTACGAATGTGATTTGTTTTGCTCAAAAGTGCTGAGATGGAATTGTAGGTGAGATTTTAACCGACATTTTGGTGTGACGTTTAGATAAAAAATTCCTATACTTTTGAAGCTATCCTAAAATTAAGAATCAAACCTAGTCTAGCTTTGAAATGACAAGGAATGTTCGTCTCAAATTACCCCAAAATATCGGTAAAAATCTTACCTACAATTCCATCTCAGCACTTTTGAGAAAAACAAAATACATTCGCTACAATCAACAATGTTAATTGTAAGCGACCGGTATTTCTGGCGTGTTGCGTTTGGCGGCATAAGTAGCCTTAAATAGATACTTCTGCGGGTAAAACCGCGGCGTACAGCTAGTAAGTTGTGATGATCTTTTTTTGTTCATAATTTAGCTACATACCCTATTACTACGTACTAATCTTGACATCACCAGCACAAGTTTTGATCCCATGAAAATATCGGAATAAAATGTAGCCATTCCAAACTTATATTATTCATTCAGCCGTTTCAACACAGTCAGTAACTTTTTGCTAGCGTAATATTAGTAAAATTCAACTGTAATATAAGATTCTGTTACCTCATAATAAGCCCAGAATCCAGTAGCATTGGTATAAGGCGCCGGGTCACCACCACCAGCCTCCTTGTTGATAAACGTCCCGAGTCCGTAATTGTTGTTACCAGCTGAAAGAGTGAACGACCGCCCGTAGAACGGAATCCCGACTACAAGCTTGTTAGTAGGACATCCCTTCTCTTCCCATAGGTGTAGGCCATCATTCTGGGAAAAAAATAAGAAACTTAATAAGATTAGAACTCCACGTTCGTCCTTCGACGAGATCTTTAAATAAAACTTATAGGTCAATAACCTCTAACTCTAAGACAGCTGATTTTTAAGTAAACATAACCTGAAAAAACTAAATTAAAATCGGTTCATCCGTTCGGGAGCTACGAAACACGTTGTTTATTATTTGAAGTGGACAATAATAGCAAACTTTTGTCCCAAAAATGTAGTACAAAATCGCTTAGCGTTTTTATTTTACTCGTAGATATCTTTTAACGTCTACATTTTCTTCTTCACCTACATTTTAAGCCTAGGATGAAAGAGCCTATATTTTCCCAATTTCATGTTATTTAAATCTAATTATTTAATTTTATCGTACCTACATGTTCTACTACACATAAGTCTATATTAAAAACCTAACTAATCTACCAACATGAATCTTTTTTTCAGATACGCGACTCAGCAAGAAGGGAACAATTTTTTCCACACGTATAAACTATTCTCCGAAGTACATACACTTCTCACATCGCGGAAAAACAAATAGTTCCTCAGGGATGACCGAAAAACTGCTAAATTGGTTAGATGCTATTTATTTCCTTCAGCAAAATTGCTGAAGTGTTTTATTATTTGAAAGATGGGTGATATTGATTCATTTACGTCACGCCATATTTTTATTTTATTTTTAGGGTTCCGTATCAAAAGGGTAAGAACGGAACCCTTTTACTTCTTAGCTTCTCATTTCAGGCTGTATCTCATGAACCGATATCAGATGACCCATTTGGCACAATGGTCACCATGCCGGAATGCCAAACACAAGGTTGCGGGTTCGATTCCCGCCCCAGGTTTGTGTTTAGATATTGGTCTGTGGTCTCGTTGTTCCAATGTATTATAAGTATATATTTACAAAAGAAAAATGTTATAATGTAGTAGGTATATCCGTTGTCTAGCACCCATAACACAAGTCTAGTTACTTAGCTTGGGGCTAGATGGCAATGTGTGGAATGTCCTGCAATATTATTATTATATAGTTATTATTATTATTTTCACAGATGATGTATTTCTGTTGCCGCTATAACAACAAATACTAATAAAAATACACTGGTATGGAACCTTTCGTGCGCGGGTCCGACTCGCACTTGACCGTTGCTTTAACAATACCTATATACTCGTAGGACAGCGTTTGACGACTATCTCACACGATGGTCAGTGACGATGCGGCCTAAGATGTAGCATGCTTTCATAAAAGATACCTATGCACTCGTGACTCAAAGACCCCCAAATAGAGAGACGCGAGTGAATGTACGAAGACGGCAGTGGAACAAAAACCTTTGTTTATCTTGCCTACGTTTGTCTTGGATACATATATTTAACTACATATATTTTAAAACGTCACAACAATAATACTAACGACGCGACGTTGCCCTAATTTTTTTGAAATATATTTCGTTTTTAAACTCGTTTAAACTATGTTCGTAAACAGAAAGTTCTGCCATAATTACCACGTTGAGTTTTTCATAAGCCCACTGGTCATGCGGGCGCTTGTATAAAGGCGAGTGCACATCAGCGAAACCAGCCCAGTTGCCGCGCAGGTCGTACGACATCACGTGGATCGCGTCTAGCTCTCTGTAATATAAAATTATTTACATATAAACGTAAAAATACAAATGAAATATTATTTATTTCCTAAATAAAACATACGATACAATAGACAGGTTGCCCACACACACACACACACAACACAACACACACTCATACGTAAAATTACATAATGATTAAGATAGTAGGTGGAACCCAGGAGGTCTATAATATAGACATAACATAGGATACTTTTGATTCCAAAATTGCCGCGGGATCGGGACTTACGCAGGTGAAACCGTGGGTTCGTATTGCGATTCAGACACGATACAATTCGTCCAAAGCGGCCATTTTGGACTTGCAAGTCAGACATAGACGACATACAGCGACGAGAAAGAATCAAGCCTCAAGCATGGAAGCCGCGCGCAAGTGTAACTTTCAGTACCTATCTTTATATTTAGTGTAAAAATTGTTAGCAACATTTTAGGCGTAAATAGCGTATTGCTTGATTTTTGAAGTTTTTTCGTGACTGAACTTGGCACCGTATTGTAAATAGGTTTGCAAGTTCTGTGACCGAAGTAAATACGCAGGTATTTAAAAACTCATTTTTATAGCTCATGAATACATTATAATTATTTATTTTTATTAGAAAACGACTCGAAACCGCGATGACAGACTTTATCGTATATCTTAGATCGAGTTTAGACATAAATAATTCATATCCCAGTAATTTCTTCTACACAATACTGGGGGGGTGATCCATTCAGTAATAAAAATAGTACGGGATCCCTTTAAGAACGACCTACTTCGAGCTGTTTAATGGTTGCCTAAAAAAAATTCAATCCTGAATAAATTTTTTTAGATTTTTTTCTGTTTTGGTTAAAATAGAAATTCCATACCATGAAATACATAATCCAGTGCAAATGACTAGTATAAATTTACATGGCTACCCAAGAGTTGTGACAGTAAAAAATAGTCAATCTATAGTTTGCATATTCTATAGGCTTCATACTATCGATTGGTATAGAATTTGTCTTTTAAACAAACCAGTGATAGGTTTAAAAAATAAAAAAATATTGTTAATTAATCATAATATTTTGGACTAAAATTTTTTAGACAATCCATTTGCAATATATTTATTGACCTATTTAATTTGTTAACAAGCAAAAAAAGCTAAATTAAAATCGGTTCATCCGTTCGGAAGCTACGATGCCACAGACAGACACACACACACACACACACGTCAAACTTATAACACCCCATCGTTTTTGCGTCGGAGGTTAAAAAATACTTTTTATATTTTAAACATTTCGATGAAGGTAGTTCTTAAAGGGATCTTAGGCTAAAAGACACGAGGAAATAAAGCAACAAATTCCTAGCCCCGGGGTGGTAAGCCTTTTATGTTTATGATTCATAATAAAAATACCCATGTATTATGTGATTTGAACTCCTGTGACACATGATTCAATATCTTCCCCTTTTCCTTGGGCAATACTAACCTATATTTATTATTTACTAGCACCGGTTTACGTAAGCTCCGATCCCGTGGGAATATCGGGATAAAATGTACCCTATGTTATCCCCATTGAAGCAATGTATCCTCATACCAAGTTATATCAAAATCGGTCCTGTAGTTTCGGAGCCAAAATTCTTATAATTTTTTTAAGAAAGGCTACACTGGCTAACCTCTCGGTGCCGCTAAATAAGCCAAATTTTAAGTTTATTAGTAAGTTTATTATTATCAGTATTAAGTATTAATGAGTCTAAACTAAAAATAATAAACTTTACCTGCAACTTTCTCAAAATATGATTTTCTATATATATAAAAGGGAAATATAATATAAAAGGGAAAATCACTGACTCACTCATCACGAAATCTCAGAAACTATAAGTGCTAGGAGTCTCAAATTTTGCATGGGGATTCCTTTTATGACGTAGGTGCTCACTAAGACGGGATTTTGCGAAATTCAACCCCTGGGGGGGGCAAAAGGGGGGGTGGTAGTTTTGCATAATATAGCCGTGCGAAGCCGGAGCGGCTCGCTAGTATGATTATATGCCAAACTTTAGCCCGAGCTATATCTCTATATTTATGTAAAATTCTCGCGTCGCGGTGTTAGTTACCGATCTCCACCTAAACGGCTGAACCGATTTGTATAAAATTGTTTGTGTATAGGTATTCGTTAGGTCTGAGAATTGAACAACGTCTTTTTTTCTCTTTTTTTTTAGCTTTTTTTGTAAATGGCAAAACTACGTTTGCAGGGACAGCTTGTGTTGATATAAAGTTAGTATAAGACATTTTGTATGATCGTTTAAATGAGATAGACTTATCGTTTTTCGAGTACGTCGTTTGTTTGTATGTTTCACTTTTTAGTACTTTACACTGAAAAGTAAAAGAACTTATGAGGTTTCAGTTCGGGGCGAATTACTATGAATAAGTTTTTCACTATTTAAGCGTTACATTTCCGAGAGTACCTAAAAATATGAATAGTAACTCAATATAAAAAAAACCTATGTTAATTTAGATAATTGCGTACCTACTGTTTAAGTAGAGTTACGGATAAGTACTACTTATGTTAAAATCCTCATTCAGTCTACCTGTTTCCGTAACTAAGTGAAAATACTCGTAAAACCAGACTAACTAAGTAAAGCTTTTATTTTTGCTAATGGACCAAAAGTTTCCTAACATTTAGATACGAGTAATAAGGAACGATTCCGTCACTTAGGTTTTGTAGGTACTCAAAGTTAAATATCAGAAATACTATTTATCAAAATGACGCCAACTTTCGAATGTACGGTCGGCTGCATAATAGCAGACCCACCGTAGAGCTCCAAAACGGCTGTTATAAGAATGTTTTCAACACAAGCAAGATTCTAGGCACCTGCTTTAGTTGAAGTTTAAAGTCTTCTAACTCATCAATTTATCAAATAAATTTTTTTAGAATTTAAACATGCCTATATTAGTAATTTTAGAACTCTACCGGGGGCTGCAATTATGCTGCCAACTGTACAGTATGGGTCATAAATAAATTATCAGTTTGCTACAATAATACTATAAACAAGTATTGGACTTACGACCTTCTTCTAATAGACGATACACACAAACATAAATACTTGAATTACAAACAAATAAAACGAAATCAAAATCGGTTCATCCGTTCGGGAGCTACGATGCCACACACACACACACACAGAGAGAGAGAGAGAGAGAGAGAGAGAGACACGTCAAAAATATACCAAAAGGGGGTTAAAAAGTACTCAGTGTGATTATTATTTTCAACATGTTTTAGCTATGTCTTTAGTTGGCCGAGTGGTATAAGCCACCACCCGCTACACCAACCGACGTGGGTTCGATCCACAGGTAACGTTGTTATAATGTTCAAATAGTGCTGCACAGAATTGTAAACGTTACGGTTCGCAGAAACTTTTGACCCTTGATTGTATGATACGCAAAATGTGAACGAAAGTGACGAACTATTACTAATAAAACGTTTTGAATGTTGAACAATTAGAAATTCTAACTTACTCGCAAAGTTCAGGCACGTGGTAGCCTTCCATCAACCTAAAGTTAGCCAATGGTACAGCAGCGGTAAGTTCCCATCCTTTGCCAGCTCTAATGAAAGCTCGTCTCAACTCCTGCACGAAGTAAAGGAACTTATCCTTATCAGAGAATGAACCACCACGGTCCGCTGCTCCAGGATACTCCCAGTCCAGATCGAGGCCATCGAAGTTGTATTTCTTTAGGAAATCTAGAAAAAGAAACGGTATCTAGTTAGATTGTTATCATTTTACGGAGCAAAAAGAGCTATCCAATTATCCTGCCGAATCTAGTTAAGATCCTGGCTTTGTACGTCTACGTTCATTGTACTATCGTAATACGTACGATCGGAGTCAGAATTGCAGCACCGCTGTAGAGCTCCAAAACTGCCTTTTTTATCAAGGTAGATTCTAAGGTCTTGCTCGAGTTTAAGTTTAAAATCAAATCATGCAATTATTAGATGAATATTATTAGAATAAAAACATTCAAATAATAATAATTTTAGAAGTCTACGATAGGTTTGCAATTTTATTAATACGTACGGTGGGACTGTACGGTGGGAGTGAAAATTTTAGACCCACCGTAGAGCTCCAAATCTGCTATTTATTTATTTCTAACTCAAGCAAGATTCTAAATGCTTGCTCGAGTCGATGACTTTAGACCCACCGTAGAGCTCCAAATCTGCTATTTATTTATTTCTAACTCAAGCAAGATTCTAAATGCTTGCTCGAGTCTAAGTTTAAAGTCTTTCAACACATAAATTTATTAGATAAATATTATTAGAAAAAAACATTCCAATAATAGTAATTTTAGAACTCTACGGTGGGTCTGCAATTCTGACTCCAACCGTACTTAGGTCGGCATAAATATTCCTTAGGAACAATCAGTGTCGCTCGTGCGAACAATAATTTCCACATTCGGAGATCCATTTTACTAATTTAATTTACATCAGTGAAGGGTGAAATATACGAGGGCGGCACTGAAAATTTCGGGAATCAAGGAAGTGACACAACATTACTATTTAAAAATGTATTTATTGCTTTTCGAAGTATTCTCCGCGAAATTTGACACATTTTTCCATACGATGGAACCAATCATTAAAGCAACCATTCCATTCGGAAGTTGGGGTCTCCAAAATGGCCGTTTTGTAGGCGTCCACAGCTTCTTCAGGTGATGAAAATCTCTGACCACGCAATTTATTCTTTATTTTAGGGAAAGTATAGAAATCATTAGGGCTTAGGTCGGGGCTGTACGGTGGATGGTCTAATAATTCTATGTTTTCTTGCTCTAAAAACTCTTTTGTTCTGTTCGCGGTGTGAGAACTCGCATTGTCGTGATGGAGGATGATGCGGCGGCTGCAGTTCTCTTTACGGAGTTCAGACACGACCTGTGGCAAACAAATGCTAGCATACTATTCTGCATTAACCGTTCTTTGTCCCTCAAGAGGAATAGTCACAACATGGCCGGTTTTGGAGACAAACGTGGCCACCATTTTTTTTGCAACACTCCGTGAACGAACAATTTTTGTTGGCTTTAACTCATTTTCGAACACCCAAACTCGTGACTGGTTTTTTGTTTCGGGTTCGTACGCGTATATCTAGGATTCGTCACCTGATACGATGTTGTATACAGCATTTGAGGATCCTGCGTGGAATCTTTCGAAAGTTCTGACGCACCAAGTAACGCGAGCCACTTTTTGCTCTTCACAGAGCGAATGCGGTATCCATCGGGAAAACAACTTTTTTACACCTAATTGTTCATGCAAGATTATTTGTATTTGACTCATGCCAATGTCTAAAGTTGCCTTAATTTCGCGGTATGTTACATGTCGATCTTCCTCAATCAGCTTACGCACAGCATCAACATTTTCTTGGGTGAGTGCAGTTTTTGGACGACCTTGACGGGGATCATCACTGAGCTTGACACGTCCACGTTGAAATTCAGCAAACCAGCGATAAATTGTGGTTTTGGATGGGGCTTCATCACCAAATGCAGAAATCGTCCGGTCAACACACTGTTTTTGTGATAAACCACTTCGAAAGTCATAATAAATCATCGCTCTTGAATTTTCTCGAGTCAATTCCATTTTCTCAACGACTAAACAAGTTTGACAAAACCTTGTGACAAGACCGAGATTATTTTTTTAAATAAATAAATGGTATTCGATTTTTAAAACCAAGGAGTTTTCAATTAAAAAGATTTAAATATGACAGGAACAGTGGAAATATTCCATTCCCGATACTTTTAGTGCAGCCTATGTATGCTAATTTAGAATTACAGAATGATTACAATCAAAATAAAGAATAATTAGAAATTACGTTTAAGTTTCTTAAAATCTTTGGGATTTGATATTTAATTTCAGTAGTACGGTGCAAAGTGACTGGATTCATTGCTTAAGGACTTTTCGCTTCATTGTCGCCGCGGGCTTATATAAATCTTGTCAAAGGTACTCTATGGTATTATGGTGGACTATATCCCAATTTCAATAAATCTCTTAAATACGAATGTAGCGATCAGTGACCCAGTGGTCACTGAACACTTATAGCCAAAACAAAAAAAAAACGTGTGGCACTCGGGGTCTGCCGCGGTAAAGCTATTGCATCCTGCGAGCTTCGTACAGCCGTATATACATACACGTTAAGCGAACGCTCGGCCGAGCTACATAGTAGGCGGAGTGGAGGGTGTTAGGTTTTGTTTTCGTTACGGAATTTCTTGATTCGGTCACCGCGTTCAAAGCCCGCGATAAAAGCTAAGCTTAAAACCCATTTCAAACGCATCTATTACATCTCATTTTCCCACTTATGTTCTTCAAACGATTTTTTTCATTCTAGCAATCTTATCTTACTTCTTACCAATGTTATAAATAGGAAATATTTGATTGTTTGTTTCTTTGTTTATATTGATAGGCTCCGAAACTACTGAACCGAGTTAGATGAAACTTGGTATGAGGATATATTGATTTATTGACAGTAATATAGGCTACTTTTATCCCGATATTCGTAAGGTATTGGGAGTTATCAGATTAAAATCTTAGAGCGCTGTTAGTTCTGGATAAAAAAGTATATCCGCAGTCGTAATTAAAAGCAAGTAGAGCAAAACCACGACACCTCAATTAAAATCAGTGGCTAAGTAGAGAAACATTTGTTCCTATTAAATATTGCATTGTTTTGTTATTATGTCATGAAGTCATTTGCCGTCATTTTTGGTTGTTACTAACATAACCAAGGTCTGCGTCCGAAGAAATAAAAAAAATGTTATTTGGTAACTAAGTAGGGAGGGACAATTAACGTTCAAAAGTACTAAATCAATTTAGAATTAAAATTAAGTTCAGCGCAATATCTGTGAACTCGACTTAAGAGGAAAGGGTACCGGCGCTCTCTCCATACAAACGTAGTCGACTGTTTCCTCCCTGGATAATGACACTAGAGCAAATATTTTTGTTGCATAAAACTTATAACTGCCATGACTATATTTTTTTTAAATTTTTATTTCTATGAAAAAAACCAAGACATAGGGGCATAGTCATGGCAGTTATAGGTTTTATGCATTAGAAATATTTGTGCTAGAGTCATGATCCAGGGAGGAAACAGTCGACGACGTTTGTATGGAGAGAGCTCCGGTATAATACCCTTAATTGTATATTAATATTTAGTCGCATTAGAATGTTATTATTATTCTAAATATATTATTTTATTATAGATAAAGTATTTTATTTACATGAATATGCCTTCAAATTAATTGGTTTATATAAGAAGTAAACAAAGTTTTACATCATAATTGCTATTTTTATGCCAAATTTTAGTCCGATCCTTCCATTGTATCGAGCAATGCGTTGATATTGTTTATATACCAGTCAGTAAAGTCAACACTTTGTTTTTTTTTAGAGAAACAACTATTAATTACTCTGTTCTGTAGTTAAGGCGCTCTTCCAGTACCGTGTCGCTCTTCCAGGCGCTCTTCCAGTACAGTACCGTCTTTGAGAGCGCGGGCTAAGGTAATGTGAATACTGTAGGTATTCACATTACATTAGCCCGCGCTCTCAAAGACGTAGCGTGCTGCGTGCTAACTGTTATATTTGATCGATATGCAAAACAACATTTACAACATAAACATTTTAGCATTATTATCCACAAATATAGTTTCTAGAGGTCAAAACCTATCATTTGATTCATTTTTAGAAACAAACGTTTACTATTTTTGAATAAAACCCGATAAACGATCTAATAATTCTCTGTTTTTTTTTATCGAACGAAGTTGTTCATATCATGTTTTCAACCACAATAAACAAAAATATGGTTATTAAACTACAGTATCCATGTATATCCCAATAACAAAAAAAGAGTATTGATTACTTAGAGATGCTTAAAACAAAGGTCGATTTTGGTAGCTTTATTAGCACCTGGCCTTAAAGTAAACACCGGATTTTGCAAATAACGGCAAATGATAAGAGTACCATTTATCAACGAACAAAACTAATTACTAAGCACTAACTAATTTTGTTACACTAAATTCAGATACGATTACTGAATTACGCTATCATTTATAACTAAAACAAACGCTTTATGTTTCCTAAACACGTAAATTGAAACGACAAACGTTTACTTTAGAACATCTATTCCAATTTTGATGTATCGATACATGTTATAAATGGGTATAGGTTAGGTACACATCTGTCGGAAGTTTAAATTAAAATCGATCACATTTACGTTTTTAGAACGTAAATTGACCATTCCTTTACCAAAAAAACACAGAAACATGAACGATATATTTATTACTAGCTGCACCACGGGGTGCAGCTAGTAATCGCGACTTATGCAGCGGGATCGGGACTTATGCGGGTGTAACCACGGGGTTACACCCGCATAAGTCCCGATCCCGTGGGAATATCGAGATAAAAAGTAGCCTATGTGTTAAAATAATACCGAGTTTCATAGCAATCGGTCCAGTTGTTTTTGCGTGAATTAGTAACAAACATACACAAACACGGACAGACAAACGTTCACATTTATAATATTAGTAGGACTAGCTGCGCCCCGTGCGTGATTTCATCCGCATAAGTCCCGATCCCATGGGCATATCAGGATAAAAGTAGTGTATGTGTTAATCCAGGTCTCCAGGTATCTATTATCTACATACCGAGTTTCAACGCAATCAAGAAACATAGTAACACACAAACTTTTACATTTATAATATTAGTAGGAAGTAGGATATCTTATAAGTTGGTTTATAACCTCATTTGCACCAGGTTGATATCACAACTTTGTGCAAATGAGGTTAGAGCCCAACCTCTGAACATTTAACTCTGTTGGATTATCTTTTAGTTTTCTGTTTGTTATGTTCCATGACTATTTTCTTCGATTTTTACTCCCGACTCATCTCCTCGTGTACCAATTAAACAACCCCACCCTACTATACTTACCTACATAACCACATTAACATCACAAAAACAAATAAACCCATTCTTATAAATCAAGGTGGGGATTCTACTAACTGCACGTGTGCTAATTCGGAATATAACGGTGCTTCCGCTGTTTTCCACCAGTGAGAAAATGGGTCACTCGTAATTCTCTATGCATTACCTAAGGTAACAAAAATAATGATGTGTACTTTTTTAATCTTAAAAATATAATTATACGTCACTAGCTAGCACAAAAAAGAACGGTTACACTCCGGGAGTGCCGACAGAAGTGAAAACTTATAAAAAAAACTTAAAACTTGAAAAAAACTTAGTTACTCAACAACTACAAAATATATGTACATGCCTATGCACACACTGTAGCTGCAACTCATAACGGTGTTGCGAGTTCAGATATTTTATCTTATCTAAAAATATGCGTACCGCGCTAAAAGAAGTTCACCCGTTTAAGTTTTTGTTGAAGTCAACCCTAATATTGTCTAATGTGTTAAGCTTGTACGAATTTTTTTTTAATTTTTATCAGTCTAGTAAGAACGAGAAAGGAAATGTTTATAAAATAAATGTTATCAGATCACCGATGATCGATTGTTGTTTAAAACAGCGATTGTTTACTTGTTGTTCTTTTCATTGTTTGCTTTGAAGTGTTAACATTCGACAAGCTACCTGTCTATTTAGTCTGTGGTTAGCCTGCATTCAGGCATGTTTTAAGAGGAAAGGGTACCAGGGGCTCTTTCCATACATACGTAGTCGACTGTTTTCTCCCTGAATGACACTAGAGCAAATATTTTTGTAGCATAAAACTTTTACTGCCGTGACCATGCCCCTAGATGTTTTGTTTTTTCCACAGTGTCATTATCCAGGGAGGAAACAGTCGACTTTGTATGGACCATGTATCTCGTCTGTCTGTCACCAGACTGTAGACAGACGGACGGACAGTGGAGTCTTAACAATAGGGTCCCGTTTTTATCCGGGTGCGGAACCCTAAACAGCTTACGACACAATGTCCATTTCGGACCTTGTTAGCGACTGACTGAGCAAGTAAGATGTTTAGTTTAGTTTTACGGGACTATACTTTGACTATATGAGAATTGTGCCCTAAAATATCTTACCAACAACGCTCCTGATAAATGCCATCCTGGTGTTTTTCTGTGCCACCATGCGTGAGTACTTGGAGCCGCCCTCAGCCCAACCGCCCACAGCCACCATGAACTTGACATTGGGGTGGGTGGAACGCAACGCGGTGAAATTCTTAAAGCCATTCTGGTCTACGTCCAACTGTAACATGAGGAAAGTTCGTAGAAAAATAACATTAACATATTTAACGGTCAATAAACCTATACACTTACAGAATATTTATAACCAAACTTTGAAGCTAAAATTATTTTATAACAATGGCGGAATATCTTTCAAATCATATATGTTTACTATTTAAAAATAGGGTTCACACTAAGTTAAAAACAAAATTTTACACATAAAAAAGATTTTTAAAACATTGCAATAGTCCTCTTCCAATAGACGATAGAGAATAATTTCTTCGTTTTTAACTGACTTCAAAAAAGGAGGAGATTCTTAATTCGGTTGTATTTTTTTGTAAATAATTTTTAAATGATAATCCTTAATTTAAAAGCATTTTCTAACAACACGTAATGAAGAATGTTAATAGGTATGCCAAATCGGTTGAAAATTCGTTACAGTAAAGCTTGTATGTATACAAATACACTAGTTTTGATGTAGTCAAAATACCTATTAGTTTCGATTTTACAGGCATTTAACCTAACGATAAATATCGAGTCCCGCTAACAGTCACGTGACCGCGTGTGACGTCATTTTATAACGATCTAGGTTTACTTCGATAAATCGGAAACTAATTGACGTATCGAAGTAATCCTTTCACCTGTATTTTTTATTTTTGACAAAGAATGTGGAGAGCTATTATTCTAAATTAGTTGACATTCTTCATTATTCTTAAGCGTCTATAGGGATATGATTATTTCTTGATTCAAGAAACTTTTTCTTACATATTTCAAAATACATTTTTGCTGTAGGATTTTAAACTACCATAATTATTTTTATTTTAAAGTTATTTAAAACGAGATATTTACCATGTTTTATGTTTTTGGAGCCCAAAATTTGTCTCGTGAAAATGGTGCTTAAAACAGCATCGTAATATATAGAAATATAAAATTAAAACAAAAACATGATAAATTACTCGTTTTAACTTTAGTAGTAAATTAATTATAATAATTAATACTAATATTATATAAATTAATTAATACTAATATTATAAAGTTGAAGAGTTTGTTTGTTTGAACGCGCTTATGTCAGGAACTACTGGTTTGTATTGAAAAAATATTTTTGTGTTAGATAGTCCATTTATCGAGAAAGTATTACTTTTGATTTTGATATTCCCACGGTATCGGGAGTAACGCGGGTGAAACCGTGGAGCGCTGCTAGTAATTTGAAATCCTGACCATGAAGCCGATAGAAATCTTAACCAATATTTTTCGAGGTTTCATATTGCACGCAACAGATTCATTATTAAATTTAACAATATATTCTTATAATACAATAATTTTAATAACATTATTAGGATAAGGGATGATGTTCACCTCCGGATCAATGATGAGGACTTCGCTTGTACTCTCTGCGACGCCGATGAACGAGTATATGATGTGTGTACACAAGTCTACTGGAATGTCGTCGATTGCATATCTGCCCGCACCGGGACGGTATACTGCCCAGTTGCTGAAGTAGCATACTATGCGCGCTCTGCTGTCCGCTACCAACAAGAAAACAACAAGCATTGATATAGTGTCATCATCATCCGAGCGATGTTCCCGGTTGCCCGGGGTCCGCTTTTATAGTGTGTTCTAAACCTATTATTTGAGATTCTATCAAAGACTAGTTTTTGCCCGCGACTTCGTCCGCATAGATGTCGAAAATTTGAAGTAGATTGGACCAAGTAATCACGTTGTTCCATACAAACTTTGCCCCTTAGGAGTAAAATTTCAAAAAATCCTTTCTTATTCTATGCTTATGTCACACAAGGAAAACACCCTCCAAGTTTCAGGTCTCTTTAATTTTATTCTTATTTATGAGGTTCTCAATTTGATTTTTTTTATTTTTTTTTATGTTTAGGTTTTCCCGCGACTTCGTCTGCGTAGAAGTCGAAAATGGTTTTAATAGGATCACGTTGTCTTCATACAAACTATGCCCCCTTTTCCACTCCCTAACACAACCTCCAAGTTTCAGGTGTCTATGATCAGCGGTTTAGGCTGTGCTTTGACCCGTCAGTCAGTCGGGACAAAAAAATTATACGTATAGATAACCTCTTTAGCGGCTTCAGAATCAACCTCCTTTTTAACCGAAAAAAAAGGAGGAGGTTCTTAATTTGATTTTTATATTTTTATTTTTATGTATGATCACCGAATTCTCGAAGACGGCTCAACCGATTGAGATGATTATTATGTTATAGCATGTGTTTGAATATGTGATATGGAACGAATATGGAAAATACGAAGTAAAATAAAAAAGAATAGGAATTATCATCACTGCACACTTTTTATTTTACCAAACATCGTCGTCTATGTCGTTTATTTCAATTAAACATCGCTATGGGTTCGGTTTTAAATAAAATGGGTTAACGTTGATGAAATAGAACATTTTATGTGTCAAATGGAATTACTTATCCATCCTCCCTCGTTTGCACAGTGAGAAATCCAACTCTCCATTCGTTCAGAAATAACATCGGATACAATTTATTTGATTCATTCACTCGACCCGCAAAGTGGTTTAAATATTACCTGCCCAAAATATCTATTTTACCTACAACGGGATTTAGGTACTACGCAGAGATTCGTGGGGACGCACGAGATCCCTTTTAGAATTCAAAAGAACTTCATTTATTTTCGTCTGGATATACCCGTATTTATGTTCAGACAGGGAAGATATTATAAGAATGATAAAAAAATCTAAATAGGTTCGTGAAAAGGAAACTTTGATACTTACCAACAAAATCTCAAGAACAAACCACAGTTTGAAGAATTTGTACTTATATAAAATATTCTGGGAATTTAATGTTACTGTATAAGATTCTTAAATTTTATCATGTGTCATTTAAACAGAATTAATAATCTTTTAGATATAAACCCTTTGTTAGTTACAAATTAATTATATAGAAAAAATGAAATAAATAATCTAGATAAGTTTCCTTAGGTAGGGTGCACAAAAGGCTCGCTGCATTGATTCTTTGTATGGCAATGCGGATCCGTTGGCCAAAATAGCAGCCAACCCTTTGGTCACCTAAAGAAATAGTTTAATATTTCATATAAATAGTTGGACATTTTTCTTTACGGACATTAATCGTGCGACGGCAATAGCTTTGTAGGTACTAAAGAAAACTTTAAGGTGAAAGGGTACCGGCGCTCTCTCCATACAAACGTAGTCGGCTGTTTCCTCCCTGGACAATGACACTAGAGCAAATATTCTTGTTGCATAAACTGCTATGACTATGCCCCTATGTCATGGTTTTTTACATTTTCTAATTATAATAGAAATTAAGATTTAAAAAAAACATAGGGGCATGGTCATGGCAGCTATAAGTTTTATGCAACAAAAATCTTTGCTATAGTGTCATTGTCCAGGGAGAAAACAGTCGACTACGTTTGTATGGAGAGAGCCCCGGTACCCTTTGCTCAAAAATTGCGTTCATGAAAAGAATATAGTAAAATTCAAAGACAAGTCGCAACGGGCATATTTTTACTGTCAAAGTACGCGTAGTAACCTAAATTTTCGCTTACATTATTATTAAAATTAATTATACTTTCCCGTGTCATAACAGCTAGGTATTTGAACTGTAAATGAGTGTACTTACATTCAGAAGCGGTGGAGACCGCGAGGACGGCCAACGTCGCAAGTATAACTCGCATTTTGCACCTGACAAGAATAAATATTTCTATAATTAGCTACCTTGAAACAAGGAATTTTCTTTACAAATGTTAGGTAATCTTTTGTGGAACTGGATGAAGTTTTGCTAAAACTTACACAAGAAGATGACTGCTACAACTGTGCAAAGTTTTAAATAAACTTTTTTTTCTTTCATTTTTAGGAAATTAACAGCCATAATAAGTTATACCAAAATAAGCCCATAACTCTTACCACTTAAGGACAAAAAACATGGCTTAGAAACCGATTAATTCTTAGAATTAATCAAGGTTTGAATGTATAGGATATTCAGCAATCCAAAAAAATTATAAACGTAAGTTAACAAACAAACAAAAATGGTAAATCAAATCAAACAAAAATAATCTTCTTAAATAAACGGATAAGTGACAAAGTATTCTCCGTTGTTAATGACAATTTTACCAACAGTTAGTTCATTATAAATTTTCCGCTTTATTAAAAACGACTTTATGTGATCCTTTTTAAAAATACATTTCACTTTGTTACTGCTTTCGTAATAGGCACCACCGTAAATCCATTGTTTGTAAACAGAACAAGTAAAAAGGAAAAATTCTATTTGTTTCTCTGCTTATGAAAGAAAAATAAAAATATTTTATGACTTTGTTGTGCTCTTACTGAAATCACTGTTCAACCAAAAACAAGGGAAATATTTTCGGTGGAAATTGTCGGAAATCTGTTTGATTTTTATTGAGTACTAGCTGCGCCCCGCGGTTTCACCCGCGTAAGTCCCGATCCCGTGGGAATATTTTTTCTCGCCTTTTAAACCTTCCCTAGACCTCCACGAACATTTCAAGACTAAGATAAGATAAATCCGTTCAGCCGTTCTCGAGTTTTAGTGAGACTAACGAACAGCAATTGATTTTTATATATATAGATAGATGAATATTTTTATATTTGTGGCATTTTTCGCTCTCTGTAGTCTTTAGGTAAATATATAGACAAATTATCATTCTTACTTATTACAAGTAACTAAAATATAAAAATAGTATTTTTTTTTATTTTTTTATTTTAAATAGTTCATCGTTAGACCGCTATCTCACACAATAGTACCTATTTGACAATGCGGTTTATAATGTAGCACGCTTTCCTAGAAGATACATGAACGCTTGTGACTCAAATACCCTCAAATAAACAGGGGTCTTCGAGGGACGCGAGTGAAGATAGGAAGACGGCATAATATTTTACCCACTCGACTTTTTTGAAAAGCTCCCCAATTATAACAACCAAAAGTTTTCGACCAAAACCTAACAACAATAATAAATGTCAAATGGCATAGGAATTTTCAGCCGGAAAATTAAACGCTGAAAACTTTCATCGGTAAAATATTGGACATTAACACAACTCACGTTTATTGTGTTTTGATCAAATAAAATGGTCAGCAACTTACAGAATATTTGGATGTTTTCTGGTTTAATTTTTTTTCAATTTTCATCAATATTGTTTGATTATAAATATTTTCAAAATTGAATTTGCTGAAGCCATATGATAAATACCATCTAAAACGTTAGAATTTACCTAGAGTCCTAGACAATAATGGAAAAATCATTTATTATGCATGGCAGTTCGTAGGCTTATTTCACTTATATTCAAAATAGCTTCTGTCCGTGGCTTCGCCCGCAATTTACCCTAATTGGGGTAGAATTTCGAAAAACCCTTTCTTAGTGGACACCTGCCTTGGACTTCGAATTATATATTTATAGATACCAACTAATCCATTTCCCTCTAAACTTTAAACATAATTAAACATTCTAGGGATTTTTTTTAAAGGAAAAATGCGTCTTAAAAAATTGCAGCGGTGACGAGACTCGAACGCGAATCCCTTGAATACCGTTTAAGTGCGCTTACCCATTACGCCACTCAGTCGAGTACCGTCATAGTTGAATTTAAGAATCGCTTTAATATCGTTTCGAATTAAGTTTCGTTAGCGATTTATTTATTATTTTCAGATAGACCAATGCAGGCCATGCGCTTAAAAAAAAAACATTCTACCGAGCTCACTTTACCACTGGTTTCGCTAATTACGCATATAGTTAAAAGATACCATTACACTCAGTTATAAAGTTGCACCTGAACCATCTTGTTAACGCTCCCGTTTATCCACTTATACTATTAAAACTACTTAAGCTAAGTACCTACACACGTTATGAGCGAACCACTTAAAGATTTGTAACGGCACTGCGGGTAACGGGACCCAGCTCTAGATGTGTCACTCGCAATATGACCCAGTGTGCTATCCGCCTACTGATTGTTTACTTACAATGTAAATATTTTGAACTGAGAAACGAATTAAGAATATACTGGCTTATTTGAGACGAATCACACGGCAAACATACTCGTAGTTACAGCAGATGACTCAAAAATTGACAAGGATTAAAAGAAACAATACTAAAACAAAGAAAACCATCCAAAATACATTTAGAAAGACATCAAATAAACAATATTAAAATAAAAAAACACACACAAATAAATAAAATATAATGGTTTATTTGAGACGGAACATACGACAAACATGGTTCCAGAAGAAAAGAGACAAAAATTTAATATTGTGTGTTATTTGGTATGTTTTCACTTACTCAATTACGAAGCTGTCACATGGAACTAGTGAGAATTATTTTTCTGCAATGTAACTAGTGCAATTAAAATGTTCTCATTTGTAGTTTTGTTCAAAAGACCATCGAAACATAAACAAAAAACGATAGATCAAAAATCCGACAATCGAAATAATAAAAAAGACGAGCTGTTATTGATTAAAATATTATTTTTTACCACCGAAATTGTGTTCACCAAAGAATCTGCGGTTTTTACTAATAGCATTTTTTTTTCAATAGGTATATAAATCAAATCGTATTTAATGCCCTACTTTTATGACAACGAATTCTAGTAGGTATAGGCTAAAACGAATTAGGAAAATGAATACTAATTGACTCAATAACCTACAAGCAAACTACCTACTGGTAATTAAAAGATCATTAAACTCATAAATTGAACCGGAATGTAATAAAAAATTAACGCAAATTAGTCAAATGAAGAAGGAATTAAAAGGAAAATATAGGCAGTATTGCACTCACTCGCGACTTCGTCCTGTTAGATCTATGAGATCTTTATTTGACAGGATTTCGCGTTGTGGAGAATAGTAGCAAAAGACAATAAGTTGATTTCACTTGGTATATTTCACCAAAAAAATTACGTCTGTCTGGTACAATTTAGTAACACCAACTCAACTCAAAAATAAAAGTAGATCAATTTTATACAAATCAAATTTGTTAATAATGCATTGATTGTTTTCGAACGGGGTCATAACAGTCCGTATAGGTGTTGAATTTTCTAAAATCCTTTCATAACGAATGCCTTAGTTATTATAGCCATCGGTATGCCCAATTGTAGCCCGAAACGTCTATTGGTTTAAGCTGTACGTTGATCAGTATCAGTCAGTTAGTCCTTCAAATTTTATATTAGTAGATATTTGTGTCTATGATTTTAATTAAAATTAGTGAAATAACCTTAAAACAGTTAATAATTTGTCCTTAGCCTCATTCGTATTGCAGTAAATAGTAATGAACTTTATATATTTTACTGTTTAACAATAGAAGGCACGATCATCACATTTGACTCCTCAGATATTGGATTTCGACATACTGTATTGAATTGAACTGAAAGGCTAATTGTTAAAATTAGTTACAGATATTTACTGTCTATAGGTGAGTATGATGATACTGTTGACTTTATTATTACTCTTTATCCTTCTTTTGACAGGTATACCATTAATTTCATTCATTCCTTTTTTAAAGATCTAACGGGGCGTCTCAATATAAGGCTTAAAGGGACCGTACCGACCTCAAATGCGCTCGGTTACAATCGCTTTGACCGGTCACGGCGCTTTCAACAAGCACTTTTACAACCTGGGCATAACGGACAGCCCACTGTGCAAAGCGTGCATGGAGACTGAGGAAACGAACGCGCATGTGCTGCTAGACTGCATGGCACTAACGGAAATTAGACTCAGGACTTTTGGTGACGTAAAAAGCCTTCCAAAAATTTTTGAGAAACCACATCTAGTGGCAAAATTTATGGAAGAGCTGGGCTAGTTCTCCCCCTGACAAGTAGAACCTCACGCAAAGGGACCTAACTGGAAAGGTCTGATTCCAGAAAACAGCCCGTATACAAGTACAAGTACAAAGGGACCGTAAGACTGAGCTCACGGGTGAGATTCTTGACTCAAAAGGCAAGCCTAGCTATCCAGAGGAGAAATGTCTCCAATATTTTAGGGACGATGCCATATGGAGACCCACAAGCGTATAAATAAAAAGATCAACTTACAAAAAAAATAGTTTTAATTTAATTTGTATTTGCAGTATAGGTATTTAACTATTTTTATTAAAATCGGTTCATCCGTTCGGGAGCGGGAGTTTCACTTGACAGTGTGTGAGAAGCCTACTTATACATTTTTGAAATGGTTAAATCATCGGCGCTGCTATTCCGGGCAGGAATCTGCCGGGTTCGCTAGTTTTATTATATTACTAGCTTTTGCCCGCGACTTCATCCGCGTAGAAGTCGAAAGAATGTTTATGCAAAATTTTAAGTAGATTGGACCAGGAATCACGTTATCCCATACAAACTTTGCCCCCCTTTTTCACCCCCTTAGGAGTTGAATTTCGGAAAATCCTTTCTTATCAGATGCCTACGTCATAAAAAGAACACACTCTCCAAGTTTCAGGTCTCTACGATCAGCGGTTTAGGCTGTGCGTTGATCCGTCAGTCAGTCAGTCAGTCAGTGATTCAGGACAAAGCATTTTATATGTATAGATAATCTGGGTTTCGAAAATGGAAACAAAAAGGGGATCACAACGGAAACCAAAATGAAAACAAAAGGGGATCAAAATGGGAACAAAGGGGGATCAAAATGGGAACAAAGGGCGATCAAAATGAAAACAAAAGGGGATTAACATGGAAACCAAAGGGGATGAAAATGGGAACAAAGAGGGAATTAAATGGGAACAAAGGGGGATCAAAATGAAAACAAAAGGGGATTAACATGGAAACCAAAGGGGATCAGAATGGAAACCAAAGGGGATCAGAATGGAAACCAAAGAGGATCAGAATGGAAACAAAAGTGGATCAAAATGGGAACAAAGGGGGATCAAAATGGGAACAAAGGGGGATCAAAATGAAAACAAAAAGGGGATTAACATGGAAACCAAAGGGGATCAGAATGGAAACAAAAGATGATCAAAATGGGACAAAGGGGGATCAAAATGGGAACAAAGGGGGATCAAAATATAAACAAAAGGGGATTAACATGGAAACCAAAGGGGATCAGAATGGAAACAAAAGGGGATCAGAATGAAAACAAAAGGGGATCAGAATGGAAACAAAAGAGGATCAGAATGGAAACAAACTGGAAACAGAAGGGGATCAGAATGGAAACAAAAGGGGATCAAAATGGAAACACCCACCTGCGACGCGGAAGGTTGCAGGTTCTATTCCCGCCTATTTATGGACCAAAAGTATTTGTTTTATAAAAAGATGTTAATCCCCCTTTGTTTATATTTTGATCCCCCTTTGTTCCCATTTTGATCCCCTTTTGTTTCCATTCTGATCCTCTTTGGTTTCCATTCTGATCCCCTTTTGTTTTCATTCTGATCCCCTTTGGTTTCCATGTTAATCCCCTTTTGTTTCCATTTTGATCCCCCTTTGTTCCCATTTAGATCCTCCTTTGTTCCCATTTTCATCCTCTTTTGTTTCCATTCTGATCCCCCTTGGTTTCCATGTTAATCCCATTTTGTTATCATTTTGATCCCCCTTTGTTCCCATTTTGGTCCCCCTTTGTTCCCATTTTGATCCCCCTTTGGTCCCATTTTGATCCCCTTTTGTTTCCATTTTGATCCCCTTTTGTTTTCATTTTGATCCCCCTTTGTTCCCATTTTGATCCCCTTTTGTTTCCATTTTGAACCCTTTTTGTTTTCATTTTGAACCCCTTTGTTCCCATTTTGATCCCCCTTTGTTCCCATTTTGATCCCCTTTTGTTTCCATTTTAATCCCCTTTTGTTTTCATTTTGGTTTCCGTTGTAATCCCCTTTTTGTTTCCATTTTCGAAACCTAGATTATAATATAATAAAACTAGCGAACCCGGCAGATTCCTGCCCGGAATAGCAGCGCCGATGATTTAACCATTTCAAAATTGTATAAGTAGGCTTCTCACACACTGTCAAGTGAAACTACCCTGACAAATTATAGGCATGGGCAACTCACTTATGTGTGAGATTGTGAGTAGGTGAGTAGCCTACTAAGCCTATAATTGACATTAATACAATAACAAGGCGTTAAACTGGAATTAATGTACACCTTATCTTGTGGAAAATCTATTAAAGCAATACAATAGAATTATAATTAATTGATGGCACTTGATTATCGATTAAAGATGGTGTTAGCAGCTATTTCCTTTTGAGTTATCTGTTATTAGGTCTGAGAACTGAACAGCATAAATATTATTTCTGTCACTGTACTCATAAAGTGGATCTTATTAAACGGCTTTTAGGCTCATAATCCAACGTATTATGCCAACGTGCGTTTTTCATTACCAACTAGTGCTATAAAGTTATCCCGATAAGTTAAATACGTATCTTACTGCTAATTACATGTTAGGTAGATGAAAAATTCTTAATTTTTCTGGGATATACTGTTTAGATGTATAAATAAAAGGTAGGTATTAACAAAGAGTTCTTAAGCCAGCAAAAAAGGTTGTCTCTAAAGTCGGTTAACGAACGATAATTTCACGTGATAACGTCTTAGAAAACGATTAAAAATTTAGTTTTGTTTTTTCTTTCTTAATTTGGAAAATTTAATCCATGTCTCGAGTAAGTCGCGGGTGAAAGTAAGTTTATTATATGCTAAGATTATCATAAGTAGGTACATAAGTAAGTATAAAAGTTATTAGTGTTCCTAAAACAAAAAATAATAAGCATAAACACTGTCCAAGAATATTTAGTATCCACATTTACATGAACAAAATATCCCTAGACGTTATTGATGTGTAAAGTTAGATAAGTAAGGCGAAAAAAAAAATCTGTGACCTAATTCGGTGTTTCTGACGTGTAATAAAGTGCAAAATCGAAGCTATTTTAGGGTTCCGTACCCAAAGGGTAAAAACGGGACCCTATTACTAAGACTTCGTTGATCGTCCGTCTGTCTGTCACCAGAGTGTATCTCATGAACCATGATAGCTAGAGAATTTTGTAAATTTCACAGATGATGTATTTCTGTTGCCGTTATAACAACAAATAAATACTAAAAACAGAAACAAGTAAATATTTTTCGAGTATGTTTTTAGAAATTTTAGAATTATACAGAAAAAATGTTTTTCGAAATGAGAAATAATCCCTTTATCTGCGTCTTTCGAAGGTACCCCGCTTATTTAGTGGTCTTCAAGTCACGAATGTATCTTTCTGGTATAAACGTGCTTAATCCTCAGAATACAGAACAAGCTACATCTCAGATCGCATCGTCACTTTCCATCGGATGAGATAGTGCTCAAAGGTCCCTTCAGCCACAACGTTGACGGAAAAAAAGGTTTCTTTGAAACAATGTCCTCTCCTTAAAGACGCTATAGAGAATAATTGCTTGTTCTTAGTAAATGTTCTTGAAAATAATAAGCAGTATTCTTAAAACTTAAAAAATTGCTTTTAAATTAAGAATGCTGCTTATCATTTTAAGATTTTTTACTAATACCAAGAAATTATTCTCTAGTGTCTTTAAGGAGAGGACATTGTTTCAAAGAAACCTTTTTTTTCCGTCAACGTTGTGGCTGAAGGGACCTTTAAGCACTATCTCATCCGATGGAAAGTGACGATGCGATCTAAGATGTAGCTTATTCTGTATTCTGAGGATGTAGCACGTTTATACCAGAAAGATACATTTGTGTCTTGAACAGCACCAAATAAGCGGGGACCTTCGAAGGACGCAGATAAAGGTAGTAGAAACGAGAGCTTATCCGACTTTGTGACTGCAGAGGCTAAATAAATATTGTGTCTCTATGCCAAGTTACTAAGTAAATTGCTTAGAACTTGATTTTACGACTTCTTGATACAAATAAGTACTCATCCATTTAGGTGTAAGGAGGTCAGGCACCTAATATAAACGTTAATGGTATTGGAGATGTCTAAGTAATAGAAATTCCATTAAGGAAGTTAAACAAAGAAACAAAATAATATATACCTAAATAGAGTTTGTTAAGAGGACTTTAAACATTTCATTTAGACCTTTGATCTTCCGTTCAATAAAATACTAACAACAAATAAGTACAATAAATAGAACAGTTAATTAAATATCATCAACATTATTTTGTTAACCGGTTACGAAATGAGGTTGTCAATGAAAGAATCCGCTTCAAATATTTAACTCGAGCCTTTGGCATTTATTGGTTTCGAGTGCCACGATGCTAACTCGCTTCAAATAGAATTATAAAAGGAGCACGCTCGTTTTTACCTCGGATTTTTTTAAATATTAATTGATTAACTATATAGTGTATAAGCAATACACTTTAAACTTACACGATTTAGAGACAATGGTCGCGATCGCGTTTCTAGTAATTTATTTCAATAACAAGCTTTTGCCCGCGACCTCGTCCACGTAGAAGTAGAATGCTTACGTCATACAAAGTACACACCCTCCAAGTTTCAGGTCACTACGATTAGCGGTTTAGACTGTGCGTTGATCCGTCAGTCAGTCAGGACAAATAATTTTTTATGTATAGATTACCTTGACGTTCCAATTCAGACTATAGCCTAGTAGTATAGTGCAATTTTCAAAATAATTACCCAAAATGCGATCGCAACTCGTTTAAATAAAATGGAAAAGAGTTTGTTGTCTGCGTTACCTTAAAGTTGTTGGTAAAGTTTTTAAAGTTGTTTTTTATCGAACACGTTGGTTTGAAAACCGTCGGTCGGTTCACATTAAAGGAGAAACGAGTAGGTACTAACACTAATTAGTGCTCGGTTTTGTAAGGAGAAGTGCACTACTTTACCTACCCTGCCAAGATTTTTTTTTTGTTTATATTTATCTCTCTTTTAAAAATAGGTAGAAACGGTTTTTTTACAAGAAAATACAAAGGTAGGTATTTTATAAATGAATTTGGCTGAACAAATGGTATAGAGTATAGGTATTAAGGTAAATACCTAGCTAAATATAAATTTTGCACTGTCAAATTCTGTTGAAAAATAATTATTGTTTTTGCCTTTAAAATATTCTACTATTGTTTCCTTGTTAAATTTTTCTTACGTAAAAGATTTTATAAAAGACTAGCACGCGGCTTCGAATGCATGGCTTTTAGGAACAGAATTTCGAAAAACTGTTTCTTAGTGAATTAGTGGCCTACACTTAACAAAGAACAAACCCCTTCAAATTTCATGTGTTTATAATAGTCCGTCAAGACTCCATATTTTATATTGATCACCTTGCTTGCAGGTATGGGTAGGTACCTAGTAATTCCGCAAACAGTCAAGAGCTTGGTCACATCGCTGCCTATTGGCAGGATCGTCACAAGAATACTGATGAGTGCTCGATGAATCTTCCGAGAACTAAGGTCAGCGGCCGAAAGTGAAACCTTTGTTCAGGTAAGTATTGTAATATCGAACCGAGCACGTATCCCAGGACGTATAAAACATAATAGAGTAAGATCCCGCCTACCACGAGACCTTCGTGATTTTATAAAAGCTGAGAATTTCTCAGCGCATGCCTCCAACACAGTTATAAACGATATTCATAAGGCATGCGCTGACTAGGTTATTCTCAGATTTTATAAAATCACGAAGTTCTGGTGGTAGGTGGGATCTTGGTATATAATCTGTAAATTAGTGTGTCTACACTGAGCGTGACCCTATGTTCCAGGGCGATGATCTACATTAGTTATATCCAATGCAATCAAATTATAATTAGGTACATCAGAATTAACAAAGGTTTTTAATGTAGCCTCCAGCCAACGGGATATTTTATTAACCTCACCGAGTCAACGCTGAAAAAACATCAGAAGAATACACGGTGGGATGTATAACATTTAGGTGTAAATGTAGACGAAGATAGTCCTTAAAAGGGATTATCATCCATTCTGAGTCTAAAATTACACTATTTTGCAAGTTGAATCGAAACAGCAGCACCCAAAAAACAATCGATACAATAGATGAAAAGTATTTTGCCATATGCGCCGTAAGGCTTGTTCTGAGGATTAAAGCCTTTACAACGTGAGTAAAGAAGGACCAGACACTTACCCCCTTATTCCAAAACGAGGTTTAATATAGTCCGATATGTGGTTTTAAACCTTAGATTTAGACACAGATTTACTCGAGAACTATAGTCTAAACACTATCCCTATACATTACTTAGGGAACTATAATCTAAACACTATCCCTATAGATTATATAGGAATAGTGTACTATAGTGTACTATAGTTTAGG
Organism: Idaea straminata; assembly: GCA_951213275.1. NCBI lineage: Eukaryota > Metazoa > Arthropoda > Insecta > Lepidoptera > Geometridae > Idaea > Idaea straminata. The sequence continues at coordinate 7,125,690 of OX577862.1, forward strand.
TACGTGTAAATCTGTATCCAAATCTAAGGTTTAAATCCACATCTTGGACTATCCTTAAACCTCATTTTGGAATAAGTGTCTAAGGATTCAATGCATCTTCTTATAAACTTTCATCAAAATCGGCTGAGTAGTTTTGAAGCCTATTCATTACAAACAATAAAATCTTTCCTTTTTATGATTTTAGCACAGATTTTAAAGTCAATAAAGTTGCTCAAAAAGTGTAATATCCGTACTAGGTTTAAAATTGTAAAGTGACACAATATTTATAATAGACCGTTCTGGTATGTCTGTATTTAAATGTCAACCCCTAGTTTTACAAATACAAACGTTACGCAAACAACTGTTATTGTATGTTGAATCTAAGTATTGTTATGTGATTAAATTATTGCTATTACAAAAGGGAGTCGGTAGTTAATTTCCTCAAATGGTTCGTATTGCGTGAGATTTGTGCGTGACACTTTGTTTTCACTAACTTCATTTACGGAAGCGTTTTGTTACGGGTACAAATTAATACGTCTACAGGTCAAATTTAATACAATTGCTATTTATTTATTAACTTTTAAAAGAACGGCCTGCCAAATTCATTTTTCTTTTTTCAGTCAAGTTGACCTAGTTAGATCAAAAATCGTCATTTATATTATTTTAACTATCAGAGCTCCGCTGTTTCACCCGCGTAACTCCCGATCCCTTGGGAATATCGAAATATAAAATAGCCTTCCTCGACAAATGGACTATCCAACCAAAAATATTATTTCAATTCGAACCACTAGTTCCTGAGACTGGGGCGTTCAAACAAACAACCTATTCAGCTTTATAATATTAGTATAGTATTTTAATATTATATAGATACACGGAAAACTGTGAAATAAAAAGGTCTTGAATGTATTCCAAAAAATACTGTGTATTTTATGAATTAATCTTAATTATTGTTAAGTACACTGTTATGTAAATCTATACTAATATTATAAAGCTGAAGAGTTTGTTTGTTTGTTTGTTTGAACGCGCTAATCTCAGGAACTACTGGCTCGAATTGAACAATTATTTTTGTGTTGGATACTTTATATATCAAGGAAGGGTATAGGCTACTTTTTATTTTGATATTCCCACGGGATCGGGACTTATGCGGGTGAAACCGCGGAGCGCAGCTAGTTTTGGATAATTTTGAAGCCTAAAACTGATTTCAGTTAGGAAATGAAGTTATAAGACGCGGCTTACAACATATTTTTAATATTTAACTAGCTGCGCCCCGCGGTTTCACCTGCGTAAGTCCCGATCCCGTGGGAATATCGAAAAAATATCCTATGTCCGTCTTATGATTGTAAGCTACCTCCCCACCAATTTTCAGCCAAATCGGTTTAGCCGTTCCCGAGTTATAAATGGTGTAACTAACACGACTTTCTTTTATATATATAGAAGATTGGTAAACAGATCGAAGTTCGCTTATTAAATTTTGTAAGATTGTATAATTGATAATTTTAGTTACTTATTTTTAATTTTTTAATTTTTTAAGTTATAGTTTTGCTTTACATCTTAACGTCATTGATTAAGACCAAATAAACGTTTTGTTTTTAAAAAAGTATTCTTGAACTTCATGCTATGCGATTTCGTTGAGCTTCAACTAAATTAAATTAAAACTAAATTAATTCTATATTTTCAATTGGCATTATGTAGGGTATTGATTAAGCTTTCGTCGTTCCTTACATCTATAAAGTGTTGTCATACTTTTTTGTGATAATTAAATAGTCATTCTAATCTATATTGTTTCAATCTATTAACCTACTGACTAACAACTAACAATGTTGTTATATCAATAAAAAGCAACATTAATTTTGCATCTACCTAAAATAATTTCGCAAAAATGGTATCACCTAGATTTATAAATAATAAAACAAAACGGAAAGTCAATAAAATTATCATAAATTTGTCATAATGGCTATACTTTCGCTGTTTACGAATTCAAGTTCACAAGGAAATAGTTATTAGGAGATTATAGATGAGTCAGTTTTGCAATACTAATAACTGGAAGTGGTTGCTTTCCTACCTAACATTTAATGGTAGAGATAAATTAGGTGCCTAAGAATATATATATGTTTGATTGAAATTTTAGAAGATGGTGTAGATATATTTTTAAAATATTCAGTTCGAACGCATCAAATTTTAATGTTAATTTGGTGATATTCAACTCGCGAGTGAACAAGCGTGCTACATTTGAAATCAATCGTCACCTACCACCAGGCTGGTGCGATAGTGGTCAAACGCGGACCTATCGTAAAAATAGAATTATAGTATAATTAGTAAAAATATTATTAGTAAAAATAGCATTAACACATTAATGATTAATTTGTTTTGTTTTTAGACATTGTTTGTTTTTTGTTTATTTTAGACATATTTTGTTTTTGATTTTATTCGTGACAATGTCTTTCCCTAAATCGTTTAGAGTATCTAAAGGTATACTTCTAATTATTCTAAAGTTTAAAGACACGACTGAGTCGGAACAACACGACAAAGATTCAGTTAAACCAAATTAACGTTATTATCTCCCAGCCTAGCCCAGACATTCCATTCCATTCCTCTGATTTAATAAATCAATATAATCTTCATTACTAATTACACAATAAAATGTTATACATTGATTTTGTTACGTTGCAAAGACAAATAGATTATTTTTATTATAAGAATTGTTGGATGTAACAGTCCATTTATTTTTACTGGGTATTATGTTTGCAATGCTTTATATAATTTACAGTGTAAGAATTCCGGATATATGTGTGTATTTCTTGATTATTTATTGTTTTATTCTACTTACGAGTATTACACAGTTCATGGTCAATTTTACACTAATAGACACTTGCGTAAAAGAGCTGCTGCTCTAGAACTATAAGAATAAGCTTTTACTTTAATTAAGCATCGTTGTTTATTTTTTATTTTGTATAAGTAATTTAATTTGTGTTTATACCTATTGAATTAATGGTTTATAGCATCTAAAAATTTATAATAAATTAAAATAGGTACTTACATTTTAAAAGAAAAATTCACCATAAAATAAGTAAAATATCATTTAAAAAGATCAAGCTATTTTTGAAACACTCACTTATACTTTGTAATTATTTTTGTTTATTTGTTTACATTATGTATGTGTGTATATGTTGTTTTAAAATATAGACTCACGGTTTCGTAGCGCGGAGTCAACCACCGGCTTGCGATTGTGTCGCGATTGGCGCTGCATCGCCGTTTTATGCGCGTGCGCACCAGATACACAGGGTGCCTACTAAAATGTGATTCACATAGTAATTTTTTTCCTTCTATTTTGTCAATAAAAATAAATGGGAAGCATAATGATTACTTCCCATTTGCAATACAAATCTAAGATTTTTATATGTACCGTTACCTACTTCCGTACCTATAAATTAACTACTCCTAGATGGAAGAAATATTTCGTCCGAGCTATCTACAAAATGGGCCCCAGGGAATCACTTAGAGAAAAAGTTAAAGAGATAAATATATTAACTCTCTATTCACAATATATTTACGAAAACTTGCTATACGTTCACAAAAATCCTGAAATTTTTCGTAAAAATAGCGATATTTATAATTTCAACTTAAGAAATAAGAATGAACTGACCGTGCCCGGTAGTATGTTTCGGAAAATAAACAGGTCGTTTAATAGTACATGTGTGCTCAATTATAATAAATTACCCAAAGATGTATATGACATGTCCATTACCAGGTTCAAAACTTTTATAAAGCATAAATTGTGCAGTAAGGCGTACTATGATACTTCGTCTTACCTTAATGATAACAACCCGGACGTGACTTTAGTTGCTCCATTTCAAATACTTTCAAATATTTGTAATATTGATCTTTGTGAGCGTGATCACTAAAAAAAACCCCATGAGTTTCTTGTGCCTTCTTCTCATTGGTAGGCGCGTTCCGAAGGCACACATCCTAACTTAGTTTTTAAGACGTTTTCAAGTGGTCTATGTACAATTGTATTAAGCATCCAAAGAAATAAAAAAATTGACTTTGACTTTGTAGAACTATTTCTACGTCTAAAATTCCAGAATTTTCAACATGTTTTTTGATTTTATTTTGTATCCAAAAACCAAAACTACGGTAAATATCCCGTTAAAATTGCTTTAGTATTAAAAATCACGAAGGTAGTTTAAAATACTATTTCTACTTTAAAAAATACCAAGTAAAGTAGAAAAAAAATCACTTTTTTTTTAAATATATTTCATGTACGCAAACCTTCTTCCCTACCTATCGTTATTTTTAAGGTTATGTACTTCAAACGGTAAAAAAGGAACCCTGATACGATCACTTTCTTGTCCGTCTGTCTGTCAGTATGTGTGTCACTACCTATTTTCTCAGGAACGGGTGGACCTAGCAAGTTTTATTTGTAGCTCGTAGGCTAACTTTTTATCATTATACAGAGAAAAGAGATCATCCTCTATATACAAAAGATGGTGCGCAAATGAAACGTCCCCAAAAAGTGCAATGTATCAAACAATGAGATCAAGTGGGTGCTCGGTCGGCCAAGCAACGGTACAACCAGTTGTAAGGAGACTGTACTCTTACATTTAATTTAAACCCAATCATAAAAATACCGATATCCCTGTTTAATACACATTCGGCGATCGTATAAAATAACGAGAAACAACACCAATAAAGAAATGTTTTTACTTATCTGTTTTTGTTATAATTGGCATAACTTCTATGTACAGTCGGCTGCATAATTGCAGCCCTCAGTAGAGTTCAAAAATTACTATTATTGGAATGTTTTCATTCTAATAATTTTTGTTTGATAAATTGATGAGTTAGAAGACTTTAAACTTTAACTAAAGCAGGTGTCTAGAATCTTGCTCGTGTTGAAAACATTCTTAAAACAGCCGTTTTGGAGCTCTACGGTGGGTCTCTAATTATGCAGCCGACCGTACTGTCGGCTGCATAATTGCAGCCCTCAGTAGAGTTCGAAAATCACTACTATTGGAATGTTTTCATTCTAATAATTTTTGTTTGATTAATTCATGAGTTAGAAGAAACTTCACCTAAACCTTACACCTTTCGTGTTGGAGGTGGTTCTCAATTCGGTTGTATGTATTTTTATGGATGTTCTAAATATTGTATTTTAAATCTCAGAAATTCACATAGGCCACTTTTTATTCCGATATTCCCACAAAATCGCAACTTACGCGAGTGAAATAATATTGGCTTTATATCTAATAGAGATGATTTATACAACGCTAGGAACTTTGGATCAATACATTTTTCTTACGAAAACTTTATGTGCGCTAATTAACGCTTACGATGAAGGAAAACATCGTGATAAACCCGCGGCTTAGTTGACTCCAGACGTATTCACGAATTCTTTGAACTGGCGTCCAAATACATGGTCGACTAAGTTGAGAGGGTGGTATAGGTTTTTTAAAAGCCTATTCCATTTAATACAATGTCCTAGGTACTTTAGCGTTCTGAACAGCATGGATTAAATTAATGTTATTAAGATAACATTATACTGAAGACCAGCGCTGCAGATGCGCCTGTGTATCTGCAGCATATGCTGAGGCTTTACCCATTCGGGCAACACACGACTTCTCAGATACTTTTTATTTTTATTGTCTGTTTTTTGTAATTTCTTTTATTTGTAACTATCTCTTACTGTTTCTTATTTGTATCTATACTTTGTCGTGTGTTTGTTCGAATAAATTATATTCTATTCTATTATATTCTATACTTAGGCATATTTTTATAGGTTTTTACTTGTTGGTCGTCAGTTAAGTTTGTTGTAAAACTTAACTGACGACCAACAAGTAGGTGAACTAAACACAATTTAATGATGAATTCAAATTAACATTCCTATGTACACAAACTATTTTTCTTCCTTAGTATAAACAAACACGTTGTTTTTTATTTCATTGTAGGTACTTCAATTTGGAATTTCTTTGTTTGTGAATCTTGTCATTTTGGTAGAGCGGTGAGATGGAATAAATATCATAAGTACTATTTATCACTAATATATCATTTAGCCAAGATAAATTCACTCACATCTTACTTTAGGGTATATTTGTTTGTGAATCTTGTTATTTTGGTAGAGCGGTGAGATGGAATAAATATCATAAGTACTATTTATCACTAATATATCATTTAGCCAAGATAAATTCACTCACATCTTACTTTAGGGTAAATTTGTTTGTGAATCTTGTCATTTTGGTAGAGCGGTGAGATGGAATAAATATCATAAGTACTATTTATCACTAATATATCATTTAGCCAAGATAAATTCACTCACATCTTACTACTTAGATATTGTAAGTAGGTACCTACCTCTTATAATTTTATCTATACTATATAATATTATGAAGCTGAAGAGTTTGTTTGTTGGTTTGAACGCGCCAATCTCAGGAACTAATGGTTCGAATTGAAAAATTCTTATTGTGTTGGATAGTCCATTTATCGAGGAAGGATATAGGCTACTTTCATTTTGATATTCCCCCGGGAAACCACAGAGCGCAGCTAGTTTTTATGATAAACCAGCTGCGCCCCGCGGTTTCACGGGTTAATCCCGATCCCGTGGGAATATAGTTATAAAAGCCTGTATATTAATCTCGAGTTCTAGCTATCCACATACCAAGTTTAATCGCAATCAGTTCAGTAGTTTTAGCGTGAAGAAGTAACAAACATACACACAAATTTTCACAGGATAGATCAGCTTTTGACCATTATCTCACACGATGGTAAGTGACGATGCTGACTAAGATGTAACACGCTTTCCAAGAAGATACCTACACGCTTGTGACTCAAAGACCCTCAATAAACGGAGGCATTCGAGGGACGCGAGTGAAGGAAGGAAGACGGCAGTGGAACAAGAACTTATCCGACCCGTCCTCCTTTTGTTGGTGTAATAAATAAATCTATAAGTAATGAGATAATTTCAAGTCAAATCCAGACAAACATTTTTGGTACTTTCAAATATTCGCGGAAATCTAAATTTGCCCATATCTTTTTAACACGCTTTTATTAGCTTCACCTGTATGTTTGTATGTATGTTTGTAACCGACTCCTTTGAGCTCGATTTTGTCCTACTTTGAACGATCAGATTTAATTCAAACTTTGCACACCTGTCAAAGACCGATGACAATGCAATAATTCGATTTAAAAATCCGATTATCCCATTAGATTCGCCAGGATTAATTAATTCCTTTCCGCATCCTTCGCATGCGAGTAAGAGAGATAGAGCTAGTGCGCGAACTACGCATGCGTGCAGCTCCACAGGGAAAACCCAACTAAAAAATGAAAAATAAATAATAGTATAAAAAAACACGCTTTTATAAAAAACAGAAAATAAAATTTAATAAATTTGGAATGAGAATAGTGTAAATAAAAAATAAATGTACATTATTGTAAAAAAGCGTTGGGTGCATAGTGTTAATAGTTATAAACATTTGATTGACAGATGAGTAGAAGGATCATTACTTTGATAATATCATAAAAAGAACTTTAAATGCACCCCACGCTTTTTAAACGGTTTTATTTAGCTCACCCCGTTTGTTTTATTTTTCTTGGGTCAAATTTAGTAATTCAAATTTCACCCTCTTCCTGTCAACCGATTAATCTGAAATTTTGTATACACTTTGGACTTTGGTGACAATACATTTATGTTTATTCATTATCATTATAAATTCAAGATGGCCGCCGCTACAAAATGGCGGATAATTTATGTTTTATTAATCCCATCAATATGGGTATCAAATGAAAGGGCTCAACAAGCAAAATACAATATACTATAAAAAATTGAAATACAAGATGGCGGCCGCTACAAAATGGCGGATAACGTAGGTTTTATCGATCCCATCAATATGGGTATCAAATGAAAGTGCTCAACCAGTATAATACAATGTACTATATAAAATTAAAATCCAAGATGGCGGCCTCTACAGAATGGCGGATAACTTAGGTTTTACTTGGGTCAAATTTAGTAATTCAAATTTCACCCTCTTCCTGTCAACCGATTAATCTGAAATTTTGTATACACTTTGGATTTTGGTGACAATACAATTACGTTTATTCATTATCATTATAAATTCAAGATGGCCGCCGCTACAAAATGGCGGATAATTTATGTTTTATTAATCCCATCAATATGGGTATCAAATGAAAGGGCTCAACAAGCAAAATACAATATACTATAAAAAATTGAAATACAAGATGAATCTAATTTATCTCCTAAACCTGAGACCTCTAGATCTTATCATTCAGGAGGAGGCTAAACTAGCCGCCCTAAGATTAAGATCAAACGGACTATGGAAGCAAAACATAGAAACAACGCACACAAAAATTCTACCGAGGACCCTAAAAGAAATACCACTTTTAGAGGCACCTACAGACAAAATTTTATGTTATCACGTCTTCGATAGAAGTTACAATATCCAACTCATAGCGGAAGCGAAAGATAGCTCTGGCATCGATGAAGTTAGGATATATACCGACGGCTCCAAAACCACTGACGGTACCGGAGCCGGCGTCTTCTCGAACGACCTAAATATCAAATTATCAACCACTCTAGACAAACTAAACACAATCTTCCAAGCAGAGTGCATTGGAATTATCAGAGCAGCAGAAGCGGTTGCAGCCAGAGATGTCAGGGATCTCAACATCAAAATTGTCTCTGACAGTGCATCCGTACTTCAACAAACAGCGAAACCTGCAGGCAAACAAAGAGTGCAGTTCCGGAAGCAACCAAAAGATTTGCCCGCAGCATCATTAGACTAAAAAGAAACGAAATCCGGACGATCATAGGTGTCATAACCGGTCATTGTTCATAAAACAAACACTTATTTACCATAGGTGTCACAGATAGCCCCCTGTGCAGAGGATGCATGGAGGCAGAAGAAAACCCACAGCACGTGCTCATGGAGTGCAGTAGCGTGGCAGATCAACGGGCTCGGTCTCTTCAATCGCCGGCATCTCTTCCGGAGGCCTGTAGCAACCTGAAAAGGCTGCTAGCCTTCTGGAAGGACCTGGGATGGTTGGAGTGACAAGTAGGATATTCTCACACGCACAATGGCCCAAATAATGAGGCTAAGTGCGGAAACAGTCCCGTAAAACTAAACTAAACTAAAACACCACCCAAGTTAAGGTGAAAGGTTAAAACGCGCCGAGAACTGTATGGCATTAGGGTGGATAAAAATGATATGTCGTTAGCGTTTTCCCCTCAAGACTCAGGCGCATCAATATTGTCCAATATTGACGTTTCAAAGGCGCTATAGGCTACATCAACGAAATCGTTTGGCCTCAATTTCGTCGAACTCAGATGTATGCAACAGATGTACCTTCCGTCCGAATTGATTTCGCAAGAGACGGAGTACATCTTATACACCCGAAAGCCATACAGTTTCCAGCTAAGTACAATTACGGGACGGCTGAAAGAAGAATGTTGCCTTTAATACTATCATGGGCTTCTACAATACATAAAATGCAGGGCAGCACTGTGGATCACGCAGTCGTATACTTAGGTGCGAAACTGTTTGAAGAACGTCAAGCCTACGTGGCTCTTAGTAGAGTAAGATCTTTGCAGGGACTACGTATAGAGGAGTTGGACTGCAATAAACTAACGGGCAAGAAACCTTGCAATAATGAAGCACTAAATGAATTAAACAGAATGCGAAATAAAAACTAAAAACTAGAAAATAAAAATAGGTAAAAAAACTTTTTAAGTTAAACGGTTTTATGTTAAACATACATTGCAATGTTTAAGATAAATGTACTAAAAACCAAAAAATAATAAAATAGATACAGTCGTGGGAATTATAAACATATGCATAGACTAGACTAAAATAAAACCGTGGGGCACGTCAATTGTCTACAAATTATCGACTTAATGTGCGATAGAAGAATCGTTTAATTCGTCGTTAAAATAGGCAGTTGGCCCGCAGTCGGTGAGGAAATTACTTACTATTTTCTTGCTCATGGAAATTCCAGTAATTATACACTCCATGTAAATAAAAGAGATGTTTCAACTAGTTTATCGTTGGACATTCACACTGCTGGCTGGCGAGGAATCGTTTCACTGCTCGTAGTTTGTCTTTAATCGACAAAACATATGATAAAAGTACTACTCGCTGACCACTATGAAACCCTAAAACTCGCTTATAATCGAGCTTGCTAGCTTGTTTCCACATTCTAGCCCTACTTATCACACGTCCATCGTTGTCGGTTGAACAACTGCCTAATTATAGTGTAACATTACAAAACAAACATTTTAATCAACGATTGTAGACAATTGACGTGCCCCACGGTTTTATTTTAGTCTAGTCTATGCATATGTTTATAATTCCCACGACTGTATCTATTTTATTATTTTTTGGTTTTTAGTACATTTATCTTAAACATTGCAATGTATGTTTAACATAAAACCGTTTAACTTAAAAAGTTTTTTTACCTATTTTTTTACAATAATGTACAGTACCTGGATGGCAGAGCCTTGCTCGGTATTTTTTTTTTTTACTTAGTCTAACCTCAAAGCAAACACTCATTGACTTCGTGTTACTTAACAACGCCATCTGCTGGAATAACTTTATTGCTCACAAAAAATAGTATTAGTAGTTCGCCAATAGATGTCAGGAAGAGTCATATTTTTCAGATAAAAAAAAGTTAATTTCGATAAAACACGAATAAAATGACATTTTCTAAAAATGATTCCTAGCTAGATCGATGTATCGCCCCCGAAACCCCCTATATACCAAATTTCATGAAAATCGTTGGAGCCGATTCTGAGATTCCAATTATATATATATATATATATATTTATTATTATATATTCCAATTATATATATATATATAAGATTTATTATAGTACAGCGCTCTGCGAGTACAATATAATAATGCATTCAGGGTGCTGGTGGGACTGCCTCGATACTGTAGTGCGTCAGGGATGTTACTGATGCGCGTGTTGACTGTTTTTATGCAACTATGAGAAAACGGTGCACATTCCTGGTGCACAGGGTTCGGGCCAGTCCCAACAGCATTCTGAAAACTTTTTCGAATAGATTTGCTGTCAGTACATGAATCATTGTTGTATGATTCATGTACTGACTAGTAGTGTTTAAACTTATTTTAATTTTACAATCTAATTTAATTTAAATATTTATTTATTATATTATGTAAAGTATGTAACTTATCTGAAATAAATGATTTTATTATTATTATTATAGTGTTGACTCAGGACCTTATACACCTAATAGGGACTCTAGACCTATCATACATATTATAAAACAAAGTCACTTTCCGCTGTCTGTCCCTATGTATACTTAGATCTTTAAAACTACGCAACGGATTTTGATATGTTTTTTTTAATAGATAGAGTGATTCAAGGGGAACGTTCATATGTATAATACAAGCCGGAGCGGGTCGCTAGACTGGTATAAATTTCAACTTGCTAGGTTCACCCGTCCCTGAGAAAATCGGTGGTGACACACGGACAGATAAACGGACAGACGGACGAGTGATCTGTTATAGGTTCCGTTTTTACTTTTTGATGTACGGAACCCTAAAAAGTACTTATAAAGGCAGCAAGTCCCCGATAATGACCCGGTAGAAATATTCCCATTTATCATGTTTTACTTCTTTTTAGACTTATTACAAAGACTGAGTCGTAAAATTAAGATATAAAATATTGTAATTGCCTTTGCGAGCCCTTATTCAATTTCACTTTAGAGAAAGCGTAGGTTTCAGACATGAAATTAGAAACAACTCTACTATTGTTCGCATCGCATCGCAAGTTAGAGATTTATGGAGGAAAACTTTTCTAAAGTTTGTTGCTTTTTGACACGGATTATTTCCCAGTTATCAGATATGAAGGCCAATTCTTCAATCATTTCGATTACAAAAAACACCATCAACGAAGTTTTAAGCTATTGCATAGCTTTTATCGCGAGCTTTGAGCGCGGCGACCGAATCAAGAAATTCCGTAACGAAAATTAAACCTAACACCCCCCACTCCGCCTACCATGTAGCTCGGCCGAGCGTTCGCTTAACGTGTGTGTATATGGTACGACTGTACGAAGTTCGCACGATACAATAGCAGTCCCTGAGTGCCACACGTATTTTTTTTTCAATTCGGACTTTGAGGGTATAATTTTGACCTACTTTGAGGTTATTTCTTGAACAATGTTTTTACGAGAATTGACCTTCTGTTGTCAAATGGTGATTAGGAGTTTTTGAGTGTTCCAGTTGTGTTTATGTGTTTTTTGGGGTGTTAGTGATTAGAGACGATGCAAGACAAAGGTACAACATGCCCTCATGTTGTATGGTGCGGTGTATGCCGAGTAAAATAAAAATAAAAGATAATTATCTCCTAAGCAAGTAAGTAAGTATTTGTAGATATTATAATTAAAATTAATCCATAGGTGCACAATATCAAAGCTGCCATCTTAGCTTCATATGTAAGTTTGCCAACATTTGTACCCGACTGCAAGAAAGTGTTATAGTTTTCCCGCCTATCTTTGTATGTTTGTAATATTCTTAATTCCCTCATATCTTCCAAACCTGATGGATTTCATTAATTAGGGTATCGTTATTTAATTACGTGGGGTCCTATTAATGACTTAGAACCTTCCAACGTCAATGATTGTTCGCATGTTTTAGGATTCCATACCCACAGGGTAAAAACGGGACTCTTTTAATAAGATTCCACTGTCCGTCTTTCACCAGGTTTTATCTCATGAATCGTGCTAGCTAGATAGTTGAAATATTCACCAGATGATGTATTTATGTTGCCTCTATAACAACAAATAGGTACCTCAAGGTAAGTGGTTGTTTCTATTTATTATAAGTATATATTTACAAAACAAAAGTATATAAGTAGTATATCCGTTGTCTGCAATATTTATTAATATTATTTTATTTATTACCTACTAAAAACAGTAATATAATGGTACGGAACCCTTCGTGCGTGAGTCCGACTCGAACTTGGCCGGTGTTTTTTGTTTGCCTTCAAATTTGACGGTTTACTGTCTACCAACTATTCAGTCTCTATTCTACATTCGTCCTTAATTAAACCATATTTTATACCTACTTGACCTTAGCAATTAGATAATAACATAAATCTATGTGAAATACATCTGTGGAAGAGCCTACCCAGTAATGGATTGTCTTTTCTAAATTGAAGCCATTTACTTGGCTTGTCTAGGGGCCAATCCATTCATACCGTTGGACATCATTTATAAGCTAATTCATCTTGCTAGAGTTTTTCCTTACCCAACTTACCTCCATCCTTTTCAGCATTATGAAAAATGGCTTAAATAATTTGATTTATTAACTCACAATGTGGATTTCAATAAGTAATTTTATTTTAACGTTCTTGTTGGTGAGTTCGCAATATATAGTTAGAGTGTGGACGATGAACATAAAATATACGTACGGTCGGCTGCATAATTGCAGACCCAGCGTAGAGCTCCAAAACGGCTGTTATAAGAATGTTTTCAACACGAGCAAGATTCTAGACACCTGCTTTAGTTGAAGTTTAAAGTCTTCTAACTCATCAATTTATCAAACAAAAATTATTAGAATAAAAACATGTCAATACTAGTCATTTTAGAACTCTACCGGGGGCTGCAATTATGCAGCCGACTGTACTAAACGAAAACACAGGAAGGAAAGTTAAGGCCTTTTAAGTTTCATCATCATTATCACCATATCAGCCACAGGACGTCCACTGCTGAACATAGGCCTCCCCCAAAGACTTCCAGAGCGATCGGTCGCATGCTCTCTGCGTCCAACGACTTCCCGCGACCATAATTAAGTCGTCCGTCCATCTAGTCGGAGGCCGTCCCGCGCTGCGCTTTCCGGTACGTGGAATTTACCTTTTAAGTTTGGAATTTTGCTAGTAAATATTCGTTTTATGTAGCTAATTTAGTAGATACCTAATCTTAGGGCTAAGTGACTTTTAAACCAGGCAAAACGGTCCGTGAGAAGCATACAAAAACAAAAGAACATCTGCCTTTTAAAACGGTATTAAACATGTTTTTTTTAATTTACATAATTATTAATAACAGTTAACGCATAGAACCGCGATCGAAAAATCTGTAATAGTTAATTTATACTTAAAAGTCCCCTAGACTAATTTTTAAAGCTTCCAAGTTCAGACTTTTTGTCGTGTCTTCCTTTATAATATCTTTTAAAATTATATGTTTCGTATGAAGTACCTAACTCAGATAATATCAATCGAATTTCACTTATAAAAGTTCGTTTGATCTTATGTTATAAATCCCTAGACTAATTTTTAAGGCTTCCAAGCTCAGACTTTTTGCCGTCTCTTCCTTAATTATATCTTTCGTATGAAGTAACTCAGATAATATCAATCGAGCTTCACAAAAGTTCTTTTGATCTTATACTATAAGTCCCTAGACTAATTTTTAAAGCTTCCAAGTTCAGACTTTTTGTCGTCTCTTCCTTTGTTATATATTTTATGTATAATTATAGTTACTTAGTTTGCATGCACCGCGCCCTACACGTAGATAATTAAAAGCTAAGTATCTTATTTAATCTCATAGTACCTGGGTGACCGAGCTTCGCTCGGTATTTTTTTTTTTTTTTTACTTATTCTAACCTCAAAGCAAACACTCATTGACTTCGTGTTACTTAACAACGCCATCTGCTGGAAAAACTATATTGCTCACAAAAAATAGTATTAGTAGTTCGCCAATAGATGTCAGGAAGAGTCATATTTTTCAGATAAAAAAGAAAGTTTCGATAAAACACGAATAAAATGACATTTTCAACCCCCTATATACCAAATTTTATGAAAATCGTTGGAGCCGATTCCGAGATTCCAATTATATATATATATACAAGAATTGCTCATTTAAAGATATAAGAATCTCATAATTTGAAATGCAGTCTCATTTCGAGCGACAACAACTAGCGCGTTGACTATCAATTTTAAATGTCAATAGATCTAGATCAATGGAATTCAAGTTCATGTGATCTACCCACTTTTACTGCGGCCATCAATATTGCACTGTCATCTCATCTCGATACATTTCAATGATGATCTTTCACGTCTATCTACAAAGTTGTACGGTATAACGGCAAAATAAATTAACTCTTATATTAGTACATTTTTTTACTTTATTTGCCATCCTATCCTACTTCCTACTAATATTATAAATGTGAAAGTTTGTGTGTGCGTGTGTGTGTGTGTGTGTGTGTGTGTGTGTGTGTGTGTTTGTTACTCCTTCACGCTAAAACCACTGGACCGATTAGGATAAAACTCGGTATGTAGATAGCTGAAGACCTGGATTAACACATAGGCTACTTTTTATCCCGATACTCCCACGGGATCGGGACTTATGCGGGTGAAACCGCGGGGCGCAGCTAGTTTTCTATATTTATTTGAATCGGTTTTTAATCCTGACTTTTATCCCTCATAACTTTCAGATGGCTGAACCGATTTTGATCAAACATAGCTAAGAACACTCCCGACTGATTCACCTTTCAAGCAAAAAAAAATTGAAATCGGTTCATCCGTTCGGGAGCTACGATGCCACAGACACACATACACACACACACACAGGGAGAGAGAGAGAGAGAGACACGTCAAACTTATAACACCCCGTCGTTTTTGCGTCGGGGGTTAATAATCTTCATAGTAAACATATTAATATGCGACAAAGATGTTTCCCACAAACTTTCTCATTAAATATTAAAGTTAGCTTTTACCAGAGAAGTTAAAATAACTATTATTAGAGATGACATAAGGCTTATTATACAAAAACTTTGTCGTTTAATTTATTATTTTTTATAAACAGAATACATTTAAGACGCGTCACACTATACCTACCATTATTTCATATTTGACGACCCAGTTGGCACAATGGTCACCTTGCCGGACTTCCAAACACGGGGTTATGGGTTCGATTCCCGCCTCAGACAAGTATTTATGCTTAGATATTTGTCTGTGGTCTGGTTGTTTCTATGTATTATAAGTATATATTTACAAAAGAAAAGTATATAAGTAGTATATCCGTTGCCTAGCACCCATAACACAAGTCTAGTTACTTAACTTGGGGCTAAATGGCGCTGTGTGGAATGTCCTGCAATATTTATTTATATACTGAGCGATTTTGTTCTAGTATGTACAAAACTTTGCTACAAAAATATTAAAAGTCTCTGGCTTTTTCCCTTACTTTAAGTAGTATCGTTACAAAGCAAACTTTAAAGTTAACTACAAAACCCACTTAGGTCGATACCTCATAAAATAACGGAAGGAACAATAGCAACATTGAACTGCGCCACGTAGTTTCTATCGTGGCACATACATCGAATGCTAATCACTGGTTTATCTTAACAAAGACTTCCCTGTGGTACTGCTCAGTGCCGTAGCTAGCATGGGTGGCACCCTGGGCGAATATTGTAAGTGTCACCCCAAAACTTAAATTAAAATACTTTTATTTCTACTATTCTTTACCTCAAAAACCTATTAAACCATAATGTTTTCTTGATTCCTCATAAAAGTTACTTGGAAATTACAAATTTACCAATTTTCGAAGCTCGGTAGGTTTTCTTACTATTTTACAGGTTTTAGAAATATCTTATGACTTCCGGTGAAAAATTAGTAACTACTAAGGTCTAATCCTACCATTAAAAAAATAAAAATGCACTATGGTTAGGTTATACTTTTTACTTGTAATTAACAAAAAAGTACTTTTTACTTGTAATTAACAAAAAGTGCTTTTTTTTTAATGTATCCAATGTTGTCATTTTTTTTACCAATGTTCCCATCGTATGATAGTAAACTTGTAACTTGTACTTTCGAGAAACGGGGCCCGGATGTCACCCGCCTAGGGGTGACACCCGGGCCCCGTTTGGTGCGGACCGCGCCCCCCCCCCCCCCTAGCTACGCTACTGGTACTGCTGAGTATTGCTGAGCAATCGCTCACTGTCATACTGCATATTGTTAGTCTTTACCGGTATTGCTAGCATTGTTATTGGTCACTAATGTTTCGGGGAAATGTCCATAAGAGCTCATTGCACTGTTCAATCAGCTATAAAGCTTTTAATGTACATGTGCACTTCAGTTGATAAGTAGTTAGTACTTGGGGAAATCACTTTTAGATACTTATCTAAAAGATTTATTTCTATTAGTTATCGTGTGTTTTACTTAAGGAAAATAACGTAATATAAATACTTATCTAGGTAAAAGATAAAACCGCTCCTAGAATGGTTTTAAACAATAAAATTTGTAAAGGATTGATATGAAAATTAAAGATCGCATTCCAATGACAGTTTTCGATGGAATTTTCCGGGCATAGCTGTTTCTTTTTCTCCATCTGTCCATCTGTTTCTCCATTTCTTTTAAATCGTAACAAAATTTTATGTTATTGCTGTCATTCGCTTGAATAGTTTGTATTCTAGGACAACATGTTTAATTATTTCAGAAAAAGTGTAATTTTAACTTACAACTTTTAAATAGTTGAAAAAAAAAATTCACCCGCATAAGTCCCAATCCCAGAGCGGTGTTGGCTTAGTGGTAGATACCTCGACTTTCATTCTGAAGGTCGTGGGTTCGAATCCCGGCCGGCCGTGCACCAATGTATTTTTCTTAAGAAAAATTTATGTGCGCAAATTGACATTGCTCTTACAGTGAAGGAAAACATCGTGATGAAACCCGCGGCTTAGTTGGCTCCAGAAGTATTGACAAGTTCTCTCCTCTGGATATAGTCGACTAAGCTGAGAGGGTAGTAGGTGCTGGGCAAGCCTACTCCATCCTCACGCAAAAAGGACCCAATTAAAGAGAGTCCAATGGCGGAAAACAGCCTGTATACAAGTAAGTCCCAATCCCGTGGAAATGTCAAGAGCCTAGAAATATCAAGAGCCAAAAAATAAAAAGTAGCCTAAAGCCTTCCTCGATAACTGGACTATCCAACACAAAAATGTTAAATTCGAACTAGTAGCTCCTGAGATTAGCGCGTACAAACAAACTCTGCAGCTTTATGATATTAGTATAGATTAATTACAGAAAAAAAACACCGATATCGGAAAAGATCTTTTTCTTTTGTATGTAAAAGATATGCGGATACGCGGTATGCAACTCCCTTTAAATATTGTCCCAGCAAATTCTCTGCATAACGAGTAAGATAGGTATTTAATAAAAATCGAATTGACAATCAATCATGCTGGCATCGCATTGAAAACGGGGTGTAAATGTCGATTTAACAGCCATTAGCGATTGGTGAGCCGTGCGGCGCGCCTTGTCTTACCACGTTGTTACATTGTTATTTAAATAAAGTACCTGGATGACTGATTTTTTTTACTTAGTCTAACCTCAAAGCAAACACTCATTGACTTCGTGTTACTTAACAACGCCATCTGCTGGAATAACTTTATTGCTCACAAAAAATAGTATTAGTAGTTCGCCAATAGATGTCAGGAAGAGTCATATTTTTCAGATAAAAAAAGTAAGTTTCGATAAAACACGAATAAAATGACATTTTCTAAAAATGATTCCTAGCCAGATCGATTTATCGCCCCCGAAACCCCCTATATACAAAATTTCATGAAAATCGTTGGAGCCGATTCCGAGATTCCAATTATATATCACTACATAGTATAAAACAAAGTCGCTTTCTCTGTCCCTATGTCCTTATGTCCCTATGTCCCTTTGTATGCTTAAATCTTTGAAACTACGCAACGGATTTTGATGCGGTTTTTTTTAATAGATAGAGTGATTCAAGAGGAAGGTTTATATGTATAATAACATCCATTAAATAGTGGAGAAGTACTGTTATTTTTGAGGTTTCTAATGTGATGTCGTAATTAATTACATTTTTTCCGCTTACATTGCAAATGCAGGCTG
The DNA here is from genome assembly GCA_951213275.1 of Idaea straminata. Classification (NCBI taxonomy): domain Eukaryota; kingdom Metazoa; phylum Arthropoda; class Insecta; order Lepidoptera; family Geometridae; genus Idaea; species Idaea straminata. Next base: position 7,144,543 of record OX577862.1, read on the forward strand.
AACCCTACGAGTTTTATTAAAATAATGTACTAAATATTGTACACATTGAAAAGGTCTACAGAAAAGTCCGCGATGGTATATGTCTATCTCTTATGGATAACCCACAATAACTTTTTTTTGTCATTTACTTTTTACGACAAATAATGGCTAATTTTCGAAGCGATTTTAACCAATACAGCATTAATCCTTAACCAATTAAATACCTTGAATACATTGTTCATTTAATATAGATCTATATGGCCCTTTACACCGTATGATTTAAGTGAATATTTTCGAAGATATTACAGATTTAAAAATTGCGGGACGTAGCGTTTGCGGCGGTACCGGCCGGCCGCCCGGTGCGGCAAAAAAATGTAAAAAGTAAATAAGTAAAAATGTAGTGTATGAATTTAGATATTCCAAAGATAGCAGGAAATCTTCATGCTGTAGGGAAAGGGGATTGTTTTACTCCAAATTTAACGCGTGCGGGCCACGGGCAGTAATGAATAAATCAAAACTACTGAATCGATTTTAATCACATAGTCTATATATTTTATACACGTGCGAAGCCGGAGCGGGCCGCTATGTTTTTATATACAACGTTCACAGTTTTTCTGTAGTGTATTTAGTATCAGCATTGCACCCGTGCGAAGCCGGGGCGGGTCGCTAGTATATATATATTATACAAGAATTGCTCGAATTGAATTTACATATATATACAAGAATTGCTCATTTAAAGATATAGGATAAATAAATAAATATTGCAAGACATTCTACACATCGCCATCTAGCCCCAAGTTAAGTAACTAGACTTGTGTTATGGGTGCTAAACAACGGATATACTACTTATATACTTTTATTTTGTAAATATAAACTTGTAATACATAGAAACAACCAGACCACAGACAAATATGTAAGCATAAATACTTGTCTGAGGCGGGAATCGAACCCGCAACCCTAGGTTTGGCAGTCCGGCATGGTGACCATTGTGCCAACTCGGTCGTCAAATGTCTTTTAAATGCTATAAAATTTTAATAATATATGAACTACACATCTCTACCCACATACATTAAGCTACTTAGCTTGTTTTATTGCACCGACGAGACTTTCATTGCAGCTGAATAATTGTATTGATCGTTAAGGTGAAAGGGTACCGGCGCTTTCTCCATACAAACGTAGTCGACTGTTTCCTCTCTGGATAATGACACTAGCACAAATATTTTTGTGCCATAAAACCTATAACTGCCATGAATATGCCCCTACGTTTTGTTTTTTAAATCTTAATTTATATGATAACTAGCTGCGCCCCGGTATCACCCGCGTAAGTCCCGATCCCGTGGAAATATCGGGATAAAAAATAGCCTATGTGTTAATCTAGGTCTCCAGCTATCTAGATACCGAGTTTCATCGCAATCGGTCCAGTAGTTTTTGCGTAAAGGAGTAACAAACATACATACACACACACACACACAAACTTTCACATTTATAATATTAGTAGGATTAGAAAATGAAAAAACCAAGACATAGGGGCATGGTCATGGCAGTTATAGGTTTTATGCTGCAAAAATCTTGCTCTAGTGTCATTTCGAGGGAGAAAACAGTCGACTACGTTTGTATGGAGAGAGCCCCGGTACCCTTCCTCTTATGAACTGAAATGTGATATTTGTTTATAGCTAATTGCGCCCCGCGATTTCACCCGCGTAAGCCCCGCCCAATCCCGTGGGAAATTCCGTGATAAAAAGCCTATGACACTCAGTTACCCCCAAACTATCTCTATGGAAAATTTTATCCAAATCGCTCCATTAGTTCCGGAGATTACCCGCCCTACAACCTCACAAACTCTTTATAATCAATCTTCTATACTCTATACATATAAAATGCTTTGTTCTGAATGACTGACAGACTGACGGATCAACGCACAGCCTAAACCGCTGATCGTAGAGACCTAAAACTTGGAGCGTGTGTTCTTTGAATGACGTAGGCATCGGATAAGAAGGGTTTTTCCGAAATTCCACCCCTAAGGGGGTGAAAAGGGGGGGCAAAGTTTGTATGAGACAACGTGATTCCTCGGTCCATTTCCGACTTCTATGCGGACAAAGTCGCGGGCAAAAGCTAGTATATTAATATAAATTTGATATGATTCTGTATTTTACTGTATACTTACATTTTATAAGAATGCCTTCATAATTATATTACATATGGATACCTGGAAGAGATCGCCTTAGGCAACAATGCCGCCCTTTTTCCACTCTACTTTTCCTATATTTAAGTGTCCTGTTTTAAGTTTGTTTCAAATTTTTTGTTCATGTTTATGTCGTTTCTTCATAGTACATAAAGTGTTTATTTATCTATCTATCTATCTATACTATATGCGCCTTCTTTCAAAAATCAATAAACATTTGAAGTAGACACACGACCATACCTGTCGTAAAAACGTACCTTAATGCAACATGCTAATTATTGCAACAGTATTCCTGGATTGCTCATGGCGAATGAGATTGTTATCGCTGGGAATGTATGTAATCGTAGCCTGCCTGTGTAGCCATCAAAAACGAATTATATCTTCTTCCATAAGTTTATTTTATTTACTTTCTTAACAAGAATGATATCTGGTTCAAATTCTCTTAAACTTACTGAAAAATGTCTTTAGTCTAATCTCCCATGAAGCTTCCTAATCTTATAGTGATCTAGTAGCACAAAAATGTAGGTTTATACAAAAAAATCTTATCATCGTATTTCTAAAAAAATCAACGCATCGTATTTCCAAAAAATAACGTGTGGCACTCGGGGACTGCTGCAGTAAAGTGGTAAAGCTATTCCATCGTGCGAGCTTCGTACAATCGTACCATATACACACATGTTAAGCGAACGCTCGGCCGAGCTACATGGTAGGTGGAGTGGGGATGTTACGTTTTATTTTCGTTACGGAATTTTTTGATTCGGTCGCCGCGCTCAAAGCCCGCGATAAAAGCTGTGCAATAGCTTACAAACATAATATCGATCGAAAAACATTCCAATAAAATCTATAATATTATATTAAAAATCGTGACTGCCAGACCAACTGATATATTAACGGACAGGTCAATCCAATGGACAGGGACGTATCGGGCTTTTAACACAAAGATAACTAAGTATTATGACATAGGCATCCGCTAAGAAAGGATTTTCTAAAATTTAAACCCTACACGAACGATGTTGTGAAAGCTAATGTAAAATAAAAATTCATACTTTAATGTAGCATATTTCATTTATTTCATGAACAAGTACGCGCTGTAGATACAAGGGTAGCTAGATACAATAGGAAAGAATATAAAACAATATGCACACTTCCCTGTAGGTTTATTAGATAAATCACTTAAGGCATTATAATTCATTTAAACTCTATTGGGCACGACTAAAATCTTTCGCAGGATACTTGTAAAGCTATCTATAAATGTAAGATATAACATTGATTAGATAGTAGGTACATATAGATATATTTTTTGAAAGTACAGTAACTTTATATTCGGAAAGGCTAAAGTGTAAGAATATTGGTTTTTTTCTACATTGTTTAAGTTAATATAGTTAATTAGGTATGTCTACTTGTAGCTAAAGTGCTTAAAGATAGTATAACGATATAATAAGTTAAATATATCAATTTCTACTAATCGATAATCGTATGTTAGATAAATGATATTTGTATTATATGTAGGCATAATATAAAAGATATTACGGATAAAGCTGAATATATTATTTATTCTGTGTGAGTGTTAGATCAACGCTTTTGGTATATATATGGAATATATACTATTCTGGAAGTTTGTTTAACAATCTAATGTAATAGTATAATTTTCAATATCTACTAAGGTTATATAAAAACTTTAATTGACAAAATTAAAACTGCAGAATTCAAAATCTTGGACGTCTCTAAGGCAAAAATAATTCAGTCTATATATTTCTACATTATAATTACTGATAAATATTGGAAAAGATATAAGAATAAGTACATACCAGTATTAAGAATCTGAGTTTCTTTAAAAGTAATTATTGTAGATTGTAAATTTAAAAAAACATGGCTACTCATAATACAGTTTGATAAAACGTTATGGCACAATTTTTTAAAGTAATTTTAATAAAACAAGATAAAGTGATGTGGGAAGTATCGTTTTTTATAATTGATGCAATAGTCTTTGAATGATGCATAAGTATTATATTTTACCTAATATACATACACATATATTGCTATAAGAATATTGACATAGATTGATAATTCATAAGCTCTTGAAAGTATTAGTTTAATACAGAACAAGGAATACCTACACAAATACAGAATTAAAGCTTTACTTAGGCAGTTTACCCATAATTCCACTACAATAAGTATATCTACAAAGATAAATATGATATTAGTTATGCTATATGTGCTAGTCTATATAATATTTTGCTATAAAACTTTGCAGTGTTTCTACCTAAATATTATAATGTGAAATATAGGTAAGTACGTGTTTTATTTCTAAGTTCTAATCATATGGTATCACAAACATTACTAATTCGTTGCTTATTCACAAGACAACAACAGTAATCATTTGTTTATTATTTAAATATTATTCAACAATATGGAGGCAAAAATATCGTGATGTAAACGTTTCCTATATAAAAAGTAATTAGGTAAATATAATTTAAAAAATATTAATAAAAATATCTAAGTAAGTACACTATTAAAAATTAATAAAAGACATTAATTAAAAAAACGAAAGTAATACTAAAACGTATTTTGATTCCGTTGTTTGTACATTCTAGTTTATGTACATATCAATTTTATTTATTGATTATATGGTTCTACTTATACATGGCATCGTTATATACCTACAAGTTAGTATTGATAAATAGTCTTAAAGTAAATAAAACAATCTAACACACAGAAGGTCTTTGACGTCAAAATTCTGGCCAATTTTATCAACTTTGCCATCTACATAATATATCTACAAAGTATCTACACATATGCAAATAGATATACATTATAAGTCTAAAAATATAAACTGCTAGGAATGTTCATATTCATGTTTGAGCAAAATATATCATACAAAAAACTCGTGGTCGTGTCTATAGCGATAATGAAGAATAAAATTCGACTGACACTATAGTTAAAATGTTTGTTGATTATTAAAAACTACGATAGTTTTCAAAATTTCGCCATAAATATGGTCGACAAAATCTTCATTAATTTACTTCTAAGTTTATAAGGTAAATTTTACTAGTGGTGGTAAAGTATAGAACAGTCATAAGTAGTCCTAGTCAACTTTCTATAATTGACAATTCATTGAATTACAAATGAATCAAGTGAAGAAGTTATCTCTTTGTTGATATATCGGTAGTTCAACGTCCGGTGAACGATCGTCCCAGTCATCAGAATGGTTTCCTTTAGGCAGCTCTTCCAACGCTTTCACTACATAGAAAAAATATACGTATTTAACTACATAATTACTACTTTAAAATTCATTTAAATAAGCAGTTTTATTGTATAGTTAATTTTGAATTCAACCTCGAAATGCAAAGTAACAAGGCAACTACAATAGTTTTAGTAGATAAGGGACTACTCACAACAAAATGCACAAAACGAAACCATGCTGCAACACACTGGATCTTCTCGGGACCGTATTCAGCCAATATTGGGGATATAGTTTTTGATAAAGTGTGTATGGGAATGTAAGAATATGATATTATAGTGATATGTGATATAGAGTAAAGTGAGGTGAATCAGTAGTTGGCAGACGATCCTTGGTCAGTGTTGGTTCCTGCAGAAAACGGGACAAACGACATCAAGCATAATGTTGTTACATGCGTGAACACACGTGGTACGTTAGTCACGGCACGTTCTACACAATACTGCACTGATCAGACCACTACATCTTTATAGAAACTGTAAAAAGTTAAGATAAAAAGAAGATATTTATTGGATGGGTAAATTATCTTTTCTAATTGTTTCCAAATTCTAATAATCTGATCAATCTTCGAATTAAAATAGATACTAAATTGCAAATTAAATGTGCTAAAACAATAATCTAAAATCACAACACAAAATTAAACACAAAATACTTAATAAAATTGCTGCTCGTGAAATTACTTAGCTAAACAGTGGCATATTCAATAGTAATTTTTGAACATCAAAAAATATATCTTAACGTTGATAAAAAATGGAAACAAAGAGAACAATTTAAACTTTAACATCGATAAAGACATTAAAAATTGAAATAGTAAAATTGAACATACCAAAAATTTGATTAATAAAAACAAAGTAATATCTGATTTGACATTAGATAAGAAGTTGACTATTGTAACTATAACTTTAATAATTTATAAATTTATACATCTCATACATTGAAATCTTTTTGTTGCATTAATAAAATAATGTCAAATCAGATAATCTCAAAAGACAAAACCAAGTTACAACAACAACATCAATCAATAAATCCTTAGCATATACTCACCCGCTATAATTTTGCTCATCTCGGTCACTTGTTTTGCTAAAATCTGGTTCATTTGCAGCAGATGTTCCCTCTGTCTTTTCTCGCCGGCATCGGGACTCTAGTAAAGCAGAACTTATACATGTATTTACAGCCACTCGAAGCTTCACTAAGGTAATTAATGATGCCAAATTTTCTATAAAATCAGTTTTTTTACAGCAAATGATAATTACCTTAATAAATTAATGATGATGATTAATTATCATTACAATGTGTAGTATGCTTGCTTAGAAGATTCTCAATACTTTGAGAAAAATTATTTGGTTATTTTAAGAGAAATACTTATGCCACTGACTCTATAGATAATTTCGATAATAAAGATGTACATATTTTGCTAGCCATGGAACTATGTTTTTAATTTTTTTTTAACATTTTTAACGTGAATATGTTCCATTAAGTAAATGAAAAGAATGATCATGCAAAATGAATAATAAGTATATGAAAATGCTCATTCCAGACAACATTGAAAGCCAAGAGAATCGGGCAAATCTTAAGTTTAAATAAATCATATTATGTAATGGGACTCTAAAAATGAATTGATTTTAATGACTACACGCTATGAATGATTTATTTAAGAGACTGAAGTTTAATTAAATATTAAAAATTGTAAAGAAATACTTTAATCTATTTAGTCGATGCAGAGTTAGAATGTTGTGGAATGAAATGGAGTTACATAATGTTAACACTGTCAAGAATTTCAATGGAATTAAAAATCAGAAAAGAAAAACAAAATTATTGAACAAGAAGTGAATTAAGCAACAGACATATCAATTGCTAATCCATCGGCCGTAGTAAACGTGTAAATAATTTATCCATGAATGAATTACACAATGAGAGATGTGTTCACGCGATCGCGTCGATCGGTCGATCGCAATAAATCACTTGTACGGAAGTTTGTACCTTGTTAGGGTCGGCTGAATTGCCAGTTAACATTTTCTTTATCGATTCCACTTTCTCTTGCCTCTTCTGTTGTTCTTCGGGCGATAGTTCTGGAGGCTGGATTATCAAAGTAATATATTAATTTAACAGAAAAATCCTGCTACTATTATAAATGTGAAAGTATATGCGTTTATTACTCCTTTACGCAAAAACTACTGGACTGATTGCAATGAAACTTGGTATGTAAATAGCTGGAGACCTGGAATAACACATAGACTACTTTTAATCCCGATATTCCCACGGGATCAGGACTTATTTGGGTGAAACCGCGAGTTTATATTATTAAAAGTATGTTTTAATTAGATTCAATACGTATTAAAAATTTAACATTTTAGTGTCTGAAGTCAGTTCCGAACTAAGATCTTGCTCCATATTAGCATCGTCAGAGAACGACCGAGATTATTTATTATTTTATCAGACTAACCTTCTCAGGAATATACCGTTCCGGGATCAATATCTTTTGCGGTGCAGCCAGCAGTTGATCTATGGTGTTATCTGCTAATTTAGTCTGTGTAATAGCTGATCGAACCACGTCTGGAGTCGGTCCTGAACGAAGAGCTCGCTCCATGTCCGCATCGTCCAGGGAACGGCCTAGTTTCTATAATATACAAATGAGGTATATATATCTTTTTTGTACAAGTATAGCAATAGTCAACGTCAAAATTGTCTAATAGGGACCTAATGATGAGGTTGCAAAAAAACATATGTACTTACATCTTGATTATAAGCATCTTTAGGCAACTCATTCAGAGTCTTAGCACTGAGGTGATGTGGTGCTGTATTATGCCTACGTTTTTCCTTCGGCACTTGTCTTCTATGAAGCGAACCATTTTTAGGCTCACTAGCCATTTCAGTTATAATTTGCTTAGCTGCTTCACTTTTGAAAATTGGAGATAACTCCATATTAGATCTGTTCAGGCTAGCGATGCTGCTGGTTTTAGACAATGGGTCGTTAGTCAAAGTTCTAGAACTCTCTGTAGGGCTGTTCAAGTATTGAGTTGAGAGAGACATACGGTCATATCCTGAACCGTAGCTTTTATTATAACTGCTGTTTAGAGAAGACATGTTGTGTGAGTAATCGTAGTTTGAAAGTGATGGGCTGGAGACGTATTTAAGACTTAAGTCCATGTTCTTTTCGGTAACTGCTAGATAATTTGGTGGTGTTTTGTAGTAATCTGTTCGAGGGAGAGATGATGCTCGAGTATTGTTCAAAGACTGGACTAGTTCTTCCTCTATATATTGATCCAAGTTAGTGGATATGTTTAGAGGGTAGTCGTTTAAAGGTTGGAGTGAGCGTTCACGGTCTCTTTGGCGGCGCTCGCTTTCGCGTTTGACGATCCGAACTGTTTTGATTTCTTGTTTTTCTACGTTGGTAAGATTGCCTGTAACAGAATGATTGAGCTGATCATTTGTCTTATTAATAAATAAATATTTAATACACCGTTCTGTGAATCATTTTTTTAATATTTTGTTTCTTGGTTTCATCTCACTAGATACGGTTTTGTGGGTAATTCATTCAATTTGTGTAAATAGTCTATCTATTCGGTATTTAAACATAAGTAATACAATTTTTGGCTTACGGCCTAGTACTAATCTTTTTAGTAAAGTAGTACTTACCAAACCCTCCATGATGAATATCCTCACTAGTTAAAGGCGATGTCACATCACCGGGCGCTCTAGTATCAACGTATAAAGGTGTGTCGACACTCTGATCGTAATGTCCGGGCGGAATCAAAGACCGATCGTAATCATATTCGGTGTATCCATGGTCAATGGTATGACCGGTGTCAAGGTTTGTTTCTTGCCAGGATGATGTTGGCCGACGTTTTCCTGTAAAATATGATACTTAACTGGTAATATGGAACTCTCTTGAACAAAAATGCAGAGGCAAAGTATCATTTCGACCCGAGAAAGAGGTTTCATTCCCGATTCCACAAGAAAAACTCACGGGAGCAAAAGGGACTAACCGAAAACGAATTGAATTTTAGACTCCTCGTTTACTGGTCGTATGATAACAATTTTATATTTGTCATAAGAAATATTTATTAGTTTATGCACTGAAAAATTGCGAGGCGACTTAACAACATGCCAAAATATTATTTTTTACCCTGTTATTACTTACGACCTTGGAAATCAGCTAAAAACTATATCCAATCACACTACTACCTTCAGTTTTATCAGATCAAGCAAATTTAGTAAGATTACAAATATCATTGCTTTCTATATATACCTGGCATAGAATCGTGTGTGGTCTGCAAAACGTGCGATTGTTGGGTCAAATGTCGCACGGCGCGACTCAACTCTTGCCTTTGTCGTTGCAAAGCTGACACTAGCTGTTGCACCCGGGATACCTCTGTAATTAAAGTAATTAAATAAAAGACATAATTTAAGTGCAATAAAATAATCATATTTTTATTAGGATACACAAAATAAAGCAAAGACACGACAACGCCCCGTAAAGCAGGGAACGTGACCGGCCAAAGGACTATTATGACAAATCTGTTATGTCATGTAATTTATGAAAATAAACTGTTGCCCTCGACTTTGTAAGCATGGCAATTTTGTTTTTGTACCAAAACCTTCCTCTTAAATCACTCTATCTATTAACAAAAACCGCATCAAAACCCGCTGCATAGTTTTAAATATCTAAGCATACATAGGGACAGATACCGAGAAACAACTTTGTTTATACCATACCCACTCTAAAAAGCTTATTTTATTCACTGAAAACAGTGAATAAAAAGGCCTTTTAATCACTGTTTTGGTGTTTGTATATTCGACATTCATCTCAATGGTTATACTGTCTGTCTGTGTCTGTGTCTGTTGTCTGAGTCTGTCTGTCTGTTTGTCGGTCTGTTTGTCTGTCTGTTTGTCTGTCTGTTTGTCTGTCTGTTTGTCTGTCTGTTTGTCTGTCTGTTTGACTGTCTGTTTGTCTGTCTGTTTGTCTGTCTGTTTGTCTGTCTGTCTGTCTGTCTGTCTGTCTGTCTGTCTGTCTGTCTGTCTGTCTGAGTCTGTCTGAGTCTGTCTGAGTCTGCCTGAGTCTGCCTGAGTCTGTCTGAGTCTGCCTGAGTCTGTCTGAGTCTGTCTGAGTCTGTCTGAGTCTGTCTGAGTCTGTCTGAGTCTGTCTGAGTCTGTCTGAGTCTGTCTGAGTCTGTCTGAGTCTGTCTGAGTCTGTCTGAGTCTGTCTGAGTCTGTCTGAGTCTGTCTGAGTCTGTCTGAGTCTGTCTGAGTCTGTCTGAGTCTGTCTGAGTCTGTCTGAGTCTGTCTGAGTCTGTCTGAGTCTGTCTGAGTCTGTCTGAGTCTGTCTGAGTCTGTCTGAGTCTGTCTGAGTCTGTCTGAGTCTGTCTGAGTCTGTCTGAGTCTGTCTGAGTCTGTCTGAGTCTGTCTGAGTCTGTCTGAGTCTGTCTGAGTCTGTCTGAGTCTGTCTGAGTCTGTCTGAGTCTGTCTGAGTCTGTCTGAGTCTGTCTGAGTCTGTCTGAGTCTGTCTGAGTCTGTCTGAGTCTGTCTGAGTCTGTCTGAGTCTGTCTGAGTCTGTCTGAGTCTGTCTGAGTCTGTCTGAGTCTGTCTGAGTCTGTCTGAGTCTGTCTGAGTCTGTCTGAGTCTGTCTGAGTCTGTCTGAGTCTGTCTGAGTCTGTCTGAGTCTGTCTGAGTCTGTCTGAGTCTGTCTGAGTCTGTCTGAGTCTGTCTGAGTCTGCCTGAGTCTGTCTGAGTCTGCCTGAGTCTGTCTGAGTCTGTCTGAGTCTGTCTGAGTCTGTCTGAGTCTGTCTGAGTCTGTCTGAGTCTGTCTGAGTCTGTCTGAGTCTGTCTGAGTCTGTCTGAGTCTGTCTGAGTCTGTCTGAGTCTGTCTGAGTCTGTCTGAGTCTGTCTGAGTCTGTCTGAGTCTGTCTGAGTCTGTCTGAGTCTGTCTGAGTCTGTCTGAGTCTGTCTGAGTCTGTCTGAGTCTGTCTGAGTCTGTCTGAGTCTGTCTGAGTCTGTCTGAGTCTGTCTGAGTCTGTCTGAGTCTGTCTGAGTCTGTCTGAGTCTGTCTGAGTCTGTCTGAGTCTGTCTGAGTCTGTCTGAGTCTGTCTGAGTCTGTCTGAGTCTGTCTGAGTCTGTCTGAGTCTGTCTGAGTCTGTCTGAGTCTGTCTGAGTCTGTCTGAGTCTGTCTGAGTCTGTCTGAGTCTGTCTGAGTCTGTCTGAGTCTGTCTGAGTCTGTCTGAGTCTGTCTGAGTCTGTCTGAGTCTGTCTGAGTCTGTCTGAGTCTGTCTGAGTCTGTCTGAGTCTGTCTGAGTCTGTCTGAGTCTGTCTGAGTCTGTCTGAGTCTGTCTGAGTCTGTCTGAGTCTGTCTGAGTCTGTCTGAGTCTGTCTGAGTCTGTCTGTCTGTCGGTCGGTCCCGCTACACGTTTTGTTTTCTTTTTCTCGTAGTCATGGTATAAAGTATAGTATGCAACTCTTGAATAAAGTACGGATTTACATTGAGGGCCATGAATCACTCGCATGGCTCAGGATTCTAACACTTGAATCACTCGCTACGGTCGTGATTCGGTTGTTAGAATCCTTCGCTTGCTCGTGATTCATCTATGGCCCCGCGCTTTAAATCCGTCCTTTCTTCACTAGTTGCATAATATACTATTTATCCTATATAGTGATGGATACAGTTTAAGAATAAAACGGGGAACCCGAGAAAGTAGTAATTTATAACTTAAGCATTTAAAGTAGAAAAGGTTCTAAATCAAACTCTTACCGTCTTCAAGCATAGCAGTAGGATGTGCAGGCGCGGCCGCTCGTCTCGCTTGCAACGCTCGTCGCAGTTGCTGCAACTCTCGCTCCAGTCGAGCGTTATCTGCTACTGTTTGCTCCAATTTCTATAATATTTAATTCAAAAACAATGTTAACACAATTCATAGTAGATAATATAAACAAGTGCTCACATTTTTCATCTTCGTGCAAAGCAACAAAATACACCAAGCATTCAAATACGTTTGTTTCAACCTAACTTTTCAAATAATTCACCCACCCATCTTTGAACTAAAAAAAAACAAAAAAATAATCATGCAATTGATACTAAAAACCTTCCTTCAAAGTGCAAATAAATAAAACAAAAAACAACATATGTTTTTAATATTCGTGTATTATGTAACCCTTCAACAAAAACCCAACTACAGTGACAACTAATTTGACTTTATAAAATAAATAAATAACAAAAATAAAATGTGCACGGTGCATATAAAACCTTATAAACCTTAGAATTGTGCGCCAACATCGCGTGGACTCTCGCCAGTTCCGCTTCTAACCCCATAGAGGACGGACGTCTCTGCTCAGCTGCTAGCAAATCTGTTTTATGGACAGTTGCTAGTTTACCACGAACTCCTGGAATTTTTGAAAATATTAGAGTCAATATTTTTTAGAGATCACTAGGTAGTTAGGAAAATATTGCTTACGTACCACTAAGTAAAGATTCTATTGTATCCTTGTCAGATTTCATGCCTTGCAATATGGCTGCCTCGTCAGCTAATTCCTGTTCAAGAGCCCAAAGCTCAGCCACTCTTGATCTGGCTGCTTCAGTCTCTAGAGGTTTACCAGCTGCAACGCTCTCTAACCACCTAGAAATAGTTTTAAAACATTATATTTTGTTATTCACAACTTCAAATGTTGTAAGTTAAACAATTTTGAAAAATAACCATTTTAAGATTCATGTGTTTAAAAAAGACTAAGCACTTATCATATTTATACGATTTGTCTACAAACCTTTGCTGTTCCAACGCATGTTCAGCCAAGACCTTCTGTCTGAGTCGCTGATTCCTCTCAAGTCTTTCCATCGTCGACCCTGGTCTATTGTACAACGAGCCAAGCTTCACCATATTATCTACCAGTTGGACCAGCGGCTTGCTCTTCTCATACTGGTGTTCTAATTCCATCAGCTGAATTTTTAGCTGTTCCAATCTTTGTAAGTTTTCCTCTCTCTCCATCGCTTTCAGAGAACTGAGAGAATCCTTTTATGAAATAGAACTTAGTTAGGAAAGTGTTTTGTATAAAAAGTAATTGTTATTGTTTAAAAAAATGTTAGTTATTAAATTGGTATTTCATATTATTAAATACCTTCCAAAGTTTTGTTACGTGAATAGTGGTAGTTTAAACTGATGAACTTTTTAATTTTATTAGATTTTACATTAGTTCGTTAAAAGATATCCCTCAACCTTAATTCAATAAAGTGAAACAAACTTGCACAAAAACGCAAACCATGCAAATATGTAATGAATGAAGAACCATGACATAATAAAGGGATAGAACATAACAACAATTGCAAACCAAACATTAAGCACCTCAATGCTATTGATCTGTGAGCAGCACTGTTCGATAGCTCGATGCGTCGCAGTGTGACGTCTCCTCAATTGTATCAAAAGTAGGACCAGTTCTTCATGAGTTCGACCAAGAAGCTCCCCAGCAGTCGGCAAGTCATTAAACTCATTCTGATTCTGACCCCTTTGCTAACGGCACAAAAAATGCAACACAAATGAAGCTATTTATGTGACGTCTCCGGACCAAATGAAATAAACCTTAGAAATGTGTAACAAGCATAATTCATGCATTTCATGTTTCCTACATACAAAAATCAAACTACTTGTAAAATTAAATGACACAGTGCAATTTACATCAAACAATAACTAATATACTTTTAAATCAATTTACGTTATAGTATGCAATAGTTTATTGTGAACGATTAATTAACCACTGGACACTTACCATATCACCATTTTCAGTGTTCCTTCTAACTCTAGGGCTGACTGCTCGTATCGGTTGTTGAGATGCTCTAGATGGAGATCTTGCGTTTACCCACGAATCTTCAGTAGACAATGCATTTAGCTGTAACACAAGCATCAGAAATCAAGTCAAACAATCATTTAATGTTTCCATTTCAAATAGTTTTAAAATAGGTGCTTACATTTTGTTGTGAGTTAGACATCTGTTGTGAACCATAGTGTTCATTTGTTTTATCCTCGACCCAGCGTACCCGTGGACTCACAGCTCTCACCGGTATATTGCCGTCTCTACTACTCCTTCCAATCGATGTGTTACTTCCAAGGAAAGCCTTTTTAGACAATGCTTGTTGATTGTTAGAATTATTATTTGCTCCAGTTTCCGTATTATTGCCAGTTATTGTCATAGAAGCTGTAAACAAATATTTAGCATTGTTATTGTTTGTCAGTTTTTGTCTAGATTTATCGTAAAAAAAGTGTCTTAAACCAGTTAGTTTTATTTAAAATAATATGTACAAATCACATTCCATATAAAGATATCATGCTCTTTGTACATCTTATCGTCTTTAATAATCCAAATAATCATCTATAATTGCTATTATAATTAAAACCGAATACTGTACAATAATATTAACTCTAATTACAATGACTTTGCTTTGCTGAATAGTGTAAAAGAATAACTTACATAGTGTACCTTACAGGACCATAGAATGTTAGAGGATACCCTCATTGCTTGCACTGTCAGTACCAGTATCCGTGCTACAGGCGGCTTCGCCCGAGCCCACACCTGCACCCACACCCCGCACACGACCAACCCCGCTTTTCATTAAACCACTCGACATCAAATCCCATTGCCTAAGTTTCTCCCTATCAATCTCAAATTTCTTTTTATCGTTAGTATGAACCGTTTTATTTTCAACACCTGTCATGGAATTCCCCGGAGACTCAATAACTAGCTGTTCATAAACCCCTTCATCGCAAGTGCTTATAGATGTTTCAACGTTTTCTGCTAAACTTACATACACATCGTTGTCATCCGGCTTTAATTCCTCTTCAACGTGAGTATTTTGGCTGTTATAAAGATTTTCTCTACAATAAAGAGCTCTTCCTTGAATATCACAGTTTACATAGGTAACGTTTCTACTCAGTTTTTTTGGACATTCCTTTTTTACTCGCTTTATGCTATTCATTCCACATGTTTCGAAGTTCACTCTCCGGGGTGTTGAAGTATCTTTTGGGACGGAATCTAAATCATCCATAGATCTAGCATGTCTGTGGGAAATTTGCCACAAATTGTTTCTCCACATACTACTATCGTTCCATAACTGTTCATTTTGATAAAGAACATTTTCGTATGCACTAGCTTCCGCTTCAGCATCATAGTACACCGTATTTGAAGAGTTTCCACTACAGTGTGATGACATGCTAGTCGAAGAAAGTTTGATTAATGCATTGGCACTACAGTCTGTTGAAGAATTTTCACAATTACTATTATTACTACTGGAGTTTCTTTTACAACCAAGACCTGACAGATTCATAGACTCTGGTATTTTTGAATTTCTTCCTCCGGTAGATTCATAAATATTTTTCAAATCTATTTCCGGATCCTTATCAGTTGCACTTAGAAATTCTACAGAGACGCTCCTAGCGGCTGCTAATTCAAAAGACTGTTCAGATGTAATTACTTGATTATTTCGAATAGGATTTTGAATATGTGAAATTTCATTTTTCTTATGTAATGGGCCTCTACGACGTTGATTGTTTAATTTACGGTAAAGGTTAGTATTTTTTAGGTAGTGAGAAGTAGGCAGCAGATTAATGTGCTCTTGCGAAGATAGATCAGAATAGTAATATGGTGCACTGTGTTCAGTAGAGCTTTCTCGACTGTGAAAACCTGTAGAAGACGAAGAAGCATTTGTTTCGTGTCCAACCTTCATCGCCAATTTTTCGTTTTCGAACTCCTTTATTTTATCGGTTAGAATTTCATTGTTTAAGTTTTTACGTAATAACATTTCTTCGTTATAATTTTTACAGTAATATGATATTGGTGATTGAGGCACTCCAACAGAGCTACAAGAACTTTGCGATCCTGTGTATCCTGAATTTTGTTCACTTATGTTTTTAGACTGTAATCCAACGTGATTCCTGAGAGTATTATTATTGTGAGCAATTGGAGTACTGGAACATCGTACATGGCTAATAGGATGTATAGGTATTTGATGTGAGTTGTCTTTGAAATT
This sequence comes from Idaea straminata, assembly GCA_951213275.1. NCBI lineage: Eukaryota > Metazoa > Arthropoda > Insecta > Lepidoptera > Geometridae > Idaea > Idaea straminata. The sequence goes on from OX577862.1 coordinate 7,160,938, forward strand.
AGTTATATCAGCCGCAGAAACATTAAATCGACTCTGCCCATTAATTTTGCTGAAACTTGTTCCAGGTTGTAAATTATCTAAATAACTGTCCAAATCAATGTTTTGCGATGCATCAATAGACAAAGGGAATTCTGATTCTGCTAGTTCAAATATGGAATCATCCGAAAGTGGTCGTCTTTTCATCATTTCTAGATCTCTATACGTTCTAGAGTGTCGGAAGTCAATAGCCATTTCACTTTCATTCAAACTAGTAACTTCAGATGAGATATTGGAAGGTACCATGTCAAATTTGCTACTGACATCGGATTCCAATGATAACCGTGATGAACCTCTGTCGGCATTATAGCTTCTTATTGAATCCGATTCAATGCTACTGGCATTGTGTTGATCTAAATTACTGTTACTTAAGATTGGTGAACTTTCCATCATCTTATTTCTCTCATTTAAACTAGCTCTACTATTACGGATTTTCTCTCCTCTAGACAAAGTATCATGTATAGACGTTTTGCTTCCGTATATCATTAAAGATGTAGTTTTTCTTCTTATCGTATTCATGTTTTGATTTTCAGTTGTTAGTAATTTCAGTATAGAATTATCAGTAGACATATTGGATTTATCAAGTTTATCTAGAATATATTTAGATAATGCTTCATCAGTTAAATCATCGCATGGAGGTGATGTACTCGGGATCGGTGGCGGTGCTGAAATTTCACTATCAGAGCTATCCAATAAATCTAAAGTATTTTTACTTCCGCTCAGGTAATAAGAAGCTGGTCTAAAAGTATCAGATATACTAAATCTACTAAATGGGCTATCTAAGGTATTATCTTTAATTAATTCGTCATCGAGATCTGAATATTCGGTTTTTTCTTTGGTTTTAGTTTCGTTCTTTGAAGCCCTTTTCAAAGTATGATCCTTGGTATCAGCGAAATTCGATGCAGTATCTAATAATTTAGCATCATCCGACATTCGTTCTGCCTCAGTAATATTATTTAGTTCCATATAAACTGGCTCTGCTTTACTATTATTAATACAGACGACTTCGTAGGTTTGCGTATCGTCTTCGTTTCCGACATTCATTTCTACGTAAGGATTGTCTTCATACGTCTGTTGAATAGTTTTATCAAATACAAGAAGATTTTTAATGATATCTTTATGCGCTTGCTCTATCATGGATTCCTTCCGAGGGCTCATTGGTAAATAGTGGTCTTCGCCTTGTGTGCTCGTTGTTGGAGTTCCAGGAGTTGCTCCATTATCATCAATAATGCCGTCATATACATTTTGCTCCAGGTTTTCTGATTTCGTAGCATTACCAGTATCATTTCTTATAAGTTCAACATCTGAAGCTAATAGAACTTCATCTAAATCATTATCAGTGTATTCAATTTGAGTTTCAGATTCCGCCTCACTTTCATGAGTTTCATAACTTTCTTCAACCCCACTTTCTTTATTGTTATCCAAATCCTGATCACGTTGTTTTTCATTTGTTTCTTCGTAAACTTGTACGTCATAATCATCATCTAAATTAACTTTTGGAATCGATATGGTGCATAAAATATTTTCGTAAGTATTTTCACTACTATTCTGATTATTTTCTAAATTGTTCGTTGTGTTTAGTTTTGAATTATCTACTATATCGGCACTAGGTGAGTGCGGGGTGGTAGGTCGCATAGTGATAGTACTGGTTAAGTTCACATACTGAGACCTTCCTGCCTGCATTTCTCTCGGTTTTTGTAGATCAGTGACCGTTGTTTCCTCTGAGGTGCAAAAGTGAAACCGACAATATAATTACTATTCCAATAGTAATTCATCCAAAATTATTTCAGACCCACCTTATTGTTAGCAGATTTTCAATGTTAGCAAACTACTGCGTGAATTATAACTAAATAAATATGTATTTGGCCCACCACCGACGTTAAACCAATATTTTTATATTGTTAGTGGCAGATAATTCCCGCAGGCAGGAAGGTACCCCTCCGCAAAGCGAAGTCATCGTAATGCTAATGTAGTTATTCTAGGTAGGTTCTTAAAACTATTAAAACACATATATGAGTTTTACATAAATATTAATAAAGTTTAAGATGTAAATAAATATTAAAATAATATATAGACGGCGTAGGTAACGTAAATAATAATGTTATAAAGTAAGAAATAAGTAGTATTATAAAAAAAAGATATTATTATTTAGGTACTCTGAAAAATCAAAAAATGACGAATCAGTTTTGACTTTTTAAAATGATGTATTTTAATTTTTAAATATGTTTTTTTTTCATGCTGCGAATTTTAAACATGCTCCTGAATCTTTAATACAAAATTTAAATTAACCTAAATATAAATACATGCTACAAAACTACTATCAAACAAAGATTAAAAATATTTTTTTTCACGTACCTTCATCGTCGGATGAATAGCTATTGTAGGAAGCATTCGCGTATGTTTTGGATTTAAACTGATCGGATCTTAAAGACTGTCGACTATGATTCAGAGACCTTGCCAAAGAAATCGTAGCTGGAGTACTCTTTCTCGTTAAAGGTGACTGTAACATTCTCTGTTTCCATTCCAACAATCTTTTCATTGACTCTTCACGCTGAAATAAACAACGTATTAGAACATAGATTAATTAAAAAAATTAAAAAAAAAAGATTTCAGAAACTACCTGTTGAACTTTTTTCTCCCCATCTTTCTCAGGGACAGATGTCGGCAACCTTGCGCTGGCAGAACGCATGAAACCATCACTATTAGGATCAAAGCGATGAGCATCTTTTACATAGCCACTAACTGTTGAACCTTCACTCATAACACTACCGCTTCTGTTCGGATTTTCATTATGTTTTTCTCTAAGCGTCCAGTTAGAATTCAATCCTTCAATATCACCGTATTTAGAGCTGTAACTGACATTGTCTCTATTGTTGCCACTAAATTCGGTTTCATAGTTGTTATTACCGAGCTGGGAATAAGCTGAACTCAATTGTTTTTGTGCCAATCCACTAGCGTATTTAGCCAAAGGAATGTCTATAGTTTTTGCTCCCAAATTGCCTTGTTGTTTTAAATAATGTGCCGATTGCCGCATTTTCTCTGCATAGCTTTCTTCCGAATAATACCTATCGGAACTTGGATCGTAATAAGAATTTATGTCTAGACTCGATTTAGGACGTTGCGGCTGTCTGGCCGCCTCGTAGACATTCCTAGTCGGCATCGATTTATTTAGGTTTTCATTTTTAGATTCATACTCGAGAAAATCTGCGCTATGTGGCCTTGGCATTGGTGGCTGAATACCGCTAGATTGCATCTTCTTTCGACGTAGCACTGACGGACCACTGAATGTTTTTTCTTGAGGCTAAAAAATGATAAAAAAAATATTACTCAAGTTAGTTAATCAAAAGAAGATAAGTCGTACCGGATGTTTACCAAAAAAATTGGTTTGTAGTAAGAAATCGAAATATATAACGTTTTTGTAATCAGCGACTCTATAAAAAAAAATTCAACCAAGTATTATATGCCTTTAAATTATCCAATATCACGTTTTTAATAAAATGAACGAAATTGACAAGAGTAACTGCTAATTTTCGAAGGATATATTAGTTTGCTAAGTTTTACATACAAATGAATTTTTTTTTTCCTATTATAAAATGAGAATAACATTTATAAACAGACGGACAAAGTAAAAGGGTTCCTTTTTTAACTTTTGAGGTACAGAACCCTAATAATTGACCTTAAAAAAAAACAAGAGTTACAGTTAAAGGGATAGTTGAAAAGCGAAAATAATAACAAAATTATATTCTTAAGTTACAGATTACAAAAGAACTTTACGTATTTGTAAAAAACGTTTTTTTTATTCAGAAATAGCGGCCATTGAGTTCAACAAGTTGAAATTAATAAACAATTAACTTACATAGGTTGGTGTCGATTCTTGTTGCTGTTGGTGACTTGAAATGCTAATCGCATCTCTTGCTTGTTGATTTGGGGATTTTGCGTGTGTTGGAACGAAGTCTTTTTCAGATGTATAAGCCCCGTACACATCTTCATAATCGCCTATTTTACCTTTGTAAGGCGACATGGTAGATGATCTACCGTAAGCATCAGGGGTTCGTCGTTCATTCGCTAATCTGTCATTAATTGAACTGTTAGCTCTCGCTCCGGTTGGTCTAGCATTTAATTCACCATAAACATCCCTATTGTATGCGTTCATATCATTCGGACTACGTGAATCCGCGTACTCATTCGGAACTTTATTTCTATCGTGGCTTTTGTTTAAGTCAATTTCTTTTGGCGTCAATTCAACTTGTGGCGAGTCTTGTAAGAAGGGGTTAAGCTGCGACTGTCTCTCGTATAATTCTTGTTTCTTTTCTTGGTGCCGACTCCTATCAAAGTAAGGCGACTGAGAATTATTTGTGTAGACAGCTGATGGTTGGTTCTCGTTAGTTACGTTTGTGAGTGGTAGCGAGAGGTGTTGCGTGTCGTATGGTCGTTTGTACTGTGTCTGGGCTGGGGGCGACTGTGGGCTGCGAGTGTATTCTTGATTCTGATTGCTTGAGTAATTTCCATGGTCAGGGTATCTGGTGTGACTTGTGCTTTGACTGTAGTGAGATGCTGGCTTTTTTAGTAAATCGTAGTTAGGATCGTACCTGTGTGATATTATTATTACAATAATACATTGGTTATAATATAATTTGATTGCCTAATGCTTATGAAAGAAATGTTGAACTCAGAAACTTACATATCAGGACTTGGAGAGTTGTATCCTTCATTAGATCGTCTCGGTTTTGGGGGTGCATTAGCGTAAGTAGGAATATCGTCAACTTCCTGTAAAAGTAAAAATTAAAAATACATTTAAAAATGAATTAAATAAAAGTGTTCATTAATGAAAAGTGTAATTATGACGAATAGAACAAGTTAATCAAACCACTAATTATTAATTAAATTAAACAGTTGCTGGTTTAATAACAAGTTACAAGATGTATAAGTAACAAAATGTCGTATTATTTCCAGTTATAATGGGCACAATAATTGTTGTCCTTGGTTTCGCTCCAGCGAACAAATAACTGGTGGCCTATAGTCCGGTACACATCCGTGCACACGGTAATACCCACCTCGGTTTTCACAGCTGCGCGTTCGTTTTGCGTCGCCGACGGTCGCTGCTCGCTGAAAATAAACGGTTCAATTTACTCAATCACAAACGAAAAGGTCTCCGCCGATGTAGCTGTTTCGACACCAACCCGCATCGGCCCAGTACATGCCATTGATATAAGAATAAACGGCCTACGATGTCCTTGGTACAGACACAGCAAGGATGGTATAAAAACATCACAAATATACGAGAGAAAAAAACATCATTTAAGTTCATCAAAAAGGGCCATCTGGTTGCGTTCTTAATAAGCAACAGTATAGTGGACTGAAACCCTTAACTCGAAAACATAATATAATCAAGATTCTTATCGCATTAATTATCAAGATCAAAATAAAATCTGACAATGGTAAAACTTATTACTATCTATTATAGAACCAAACATACTTGAGATTTTGCATAAGTGCTGCCATGGTCAACGCTTTAACCCACTTCAACATGGACTCTTGATCAGGTGCTGCTAAAATATAAGTTCTCATATTGGCATGTTCCAATTTGAATGAGAACTTTCGCAGGACTTTGTCATCAGCAGTACACGCGGACACTTTGTAAGACGGCAAAAGAACAGATCCCAAAAGCTTTTCTTCGTCTTGACCTAAAAATAACGTAAATTCAGGTTTGAAAATCACAATATTTCTAACAGGATTAAAATGAATATGTGTAACTTACTCTTGTAGTAAAATAGGCAGTACTCGGACAGAACGAACCATCTCTTCCTCCATACTTTTAACCCGTCAGACCCTTGTTTGTAGAGAATGCCTGCCATAGCGACTGGCGCAGAAGGTATTCGTTGCGCTATTGGTGACCGTAAAGCTTGCGTTCCACTACTACTTCGTCTACTCTCTGACGATGGAGATTTAACACTTGGCGAACTCGACTCACTTGATTTCATAGGGGATACTAATCCCATGTTATTCTTTTGGCTTTGAATATAGTCTGGAGATTGGGGAGTAAGAATCTGGTCATTGACTTCTTGCATCTGTCGCCGGTACTGCTCTTGTTCTCTTAAGTCAGGAGCTTGATTGCCCTGCCATTGTTGCTCTTGATACTGACGATTTTGTTTTTCCATTTCCCGAAACTCATTACTTTTGGCGTACCTATCCATTTCCTGAGGAGTTTCGGGACTGAAATCATTTTTACCGCTGTATCTGTCAAAATCTCGATATGAACTATCAGAATAAATACTGTTTTGTAAGTTCGGTGGCGGTTGAACACCATGAATTTGTTGAAGGAGCAACTGCCGCTCTGCAAATTTTTGCTGTTGATGCATCTGAGCTTGATTTTGATAATGCATTTGCTGCTGCAGCTTCATTTGTTGGATTTCGTTATACTGTCTTCGCAATAGCTCTGTATTGCTCTGTGGACCTATTCTACTAGAATATGGAAGATATGGTTTTGAACCATATTGATTAACATTAGGCCTATACATAGGTTGATGGTTTTGGTATATTTGGTTGGTATCTTTCGGTGGGTTACGTTTTAAGTAGTCTTGATAGACTTCTGCATTGTATCCTTTTGGCATGGTTTGTAGTAATTCGTGATTAACATTATGATCTGTGTGAATTTCCGTTCTCTCTACTCTAGGTGGTGACTGCGGACAGTTATAATTGTCGTTCGCTCCATAGTGTCTTGTGTAATCGTGACTCTGTCCCGTGCCATACAAATCATGTCTGTTTTCCAGGAGCGGTGACCTCGCATTCATGTTGGAGTGATACTGGCTTTGTAATAATTGGTGCATGACGCCGTTCGGCTGGAGCTGACCTGCTTGTGTGGACGTAAGGTGGGTCGCCATCTGAGGATGTTGTTGGTATATTTGATCTGGATGAACATGATGGGCCATAATATGTTGGGTATGCGGCTGTTGCGTAGCCGGTACCGGCTTTTTGTTCTCCATTTCAAACTGTGACTGGGCAGCTGGAGGGTCAAGCCTGAAACAAATAATAAGTAAAATAAGTATCGTAAAATAGACGATAAAGTACAAGTTTTATTTAAAATTTCATTAGGTTTGCGTGTTCACTAGCACGTGGACCGAATCGATTCAAATGAAGTCGGTTGGTTCATAGGAGCGCGTTATCGTCGTGGCTAGATAAGGTGCGTGCCTAAAGAAGCTAAATCACGTAACTTTAAACAATTAGATATGCTGACATAAGATAGACGTCTATATTTCTCAAAATAATAATTTCACAATAACATTGAAATAGAAATACGCTAGTAATAGATAGGTCAATGTAATTACAACACTTTTCTTTTATGAAACTTAGATAGACAAAGGTCTGTTGTATTTATGTAGAGCAAATGTCACATCACTCTTATTATGTGTTACTACATAATAATTACGTTCGTTCATTCCACCCTTATATAAAGAAATCTAGATAAAGTTAGCACCCATGCGATCTTAACACGCGAAAGGCATATTCCCACGCCTGTCGATCCGAATTATTGGACCATAGATGATTAAAGCATCATGAGGCAAGTGTTTATGTGCTAAACTTCAGTATATAATAATCTTTTATTAAATTTCAATATTACTATTACACACAAAATATTTACACTCAAAGTCAAAGTCCAAATTTCCCCCTCCGGCCACATTGGCAACTGAGATTTACAACCAGTTGCCAAAGACGATAGATTTACTAGTTGCCTACTAAGAATTAATAAATTTATTCAGTTGGAATAATTCGAAGAAGAAGAAGACACAAGAAACTCATGGATAGTCCGAGATGTGGATTTAAACCTTAGATTTAGACACAGATTTACTCGTGAACTATAGTCCAAACACTATCCCTATAGATTATATAGGGCTATAGTCTTATATTACATAAATATTACAATTAATAAAATTTTGTAGAACATTGATATAAATGTTAAACTTGGATATCTATCTAACTGAATAGGTATTCTTGTAAACAAACACGAAAATGCATTGTTGTTGTCGACCTAAATTTTCTTATCAGTTTTAATCGGTTTAAAATCAGTATCGCTCAGGTAGGTTACTAGGTAACTTTCTAATCATTTTAATAATGGTCTTTATCGTTTACACTTGACACACAATTTATTATAGATCGTAAAATTTCATGTTTACCTATTTCCAAGTTAAAGTTAGAATTTTCTATACAAATACAGTTTTAACAGTCTTAAATGGTCAATGGATTTAGATTTTCATATTTATTTATTATTTAAACAAACTTCAGTTCAAATTAGATCTTACTAAAACTACTAATTTATGATGTGTGTCTTCGGAACGCACCTCCAATGAGAAGAAGAGAAGCCCAAAAACTCATGGGTTTCAAAATTACACCCCAGAATTAAAAAGCAGAATAAAACTCTAATAAAATACAAAATTATACATTACAGTGTTTGTAGATACGAGTAAATATATATAGACATATACTTTGCACCACATAACGTACGTAAATTACCTAATTATCACTTAATTACAATGAGCAGTTACAATTACTGATCGATCACTATGGCCGGAGCTGCATCCGTCGCGGTTTCAAAGTAAATTACAGCCTTGTCTAATGACCGGAAGATGCGCTAAGTCGCTTGTCACTCAGTCTGCCACTTCCTTCGAGATAAATGAGTCGCGTCAATCAATATGCTCAAGCTTAACTTTGCTGGCTATTCATTTCTCGGGACTTCCACAGGAAATGGATATTATTTCTGTATTGACTTCATTAATTTTAAGAGAGCCGCTAAAAGGGTTCTGTTTAAGAGATTAAAATACCAATTTTTATAGTAAGTGTCTTTTAAATAAATTAGGTATGCCTGTTGATAAAATATAAAAGTAAATTTTACAGGAGAGACAAAGAGTTTTCTAAAATTCAAAAAATTTCACCCAGAATGTGTCGATTCTGAAAAATGATTATTTTAATATCGTATTAGCCTTTTACAGTAAAAACAAAACAGTATAAGCACATAGTATATTCACGATTAAATAAAAGACAAACGCTGTTTCGTCAAATTTGCAGTACTGTTGTTTATGTTTAGTCTATCATTGTACAGATGCTGTTAAAGTAAGTACTAGCGGTCCACTTGGCAGTCTGCCATGTGTGCCCTGTTTAGACCACGAGACGAGTTTAATTCTCTTTTCAATGTCACTGGTGATGACCCATATTAACAGCTGATTAGTTGCCAGATCAGCCCTAAACTTTGATCATTGAACGAAATCAAAGTTGTTATGAAAAAGGCACGTAGATAAATAAATATAGGTACGCTAATTAACATTGCTCTTATGGTGAAGGAAAACATCGTGATAAAACCTGCGGTTTATTTGTATTGGCAAGTTCTTTCCTCTGGCCACGGTTGACTAAGCTGAGAGGGTGGTATAGGTGCTGGGCCTGAGCAAGCTTTTTTTCTCACGCAAAAAGACGTCATTGCGTGAGGATAGATAGAACAAAATAGTTGTGGAAAAAACAGCCCGTACTCAAGTAGAAGTACGATTATTTAGTAAAATTCGATATTTGGTTAATAGGTAAATGTATCATCTATCGTTACATCAATCGAAACAAGGTTGCCTTTGAGGTTTATCAGATCCTAAAATCGATAAAATTGAAATACATTAAACAGTTCCAATAGTTAAATCGGTTTTACCTAAACAAAGAATTACAAAGTCCTAATCAATCACAATCAAATATGCTGTTCAACTTTACACTGAATCATTAAAATCAATTATGAATTCTAAAATGGTCAACAATAATTCTGTGACAACAAATTATATTGCTGCTCCGCTGCCACCAATTCATTAGCACTGTAAATATCAAATACATAATTTTCACCCACGCATACAGTACTAAAGGTTACAAATTAAATACATATTTTGTATTTTATTGAGATGCAGACTTTGATCAGGTGGTGGTACGGTCACGTCATGAGAACACCCGAAGATTATGTGGTCAAACAAACACTAAAACTCCCTGAATCGTTAAAGAGGCAGGACACCCTTTGGCGACATGGTGGACCAGCATGACCCGACTATTGAAGAAGGTACGCCTTTCAGACCTGATAACGCAGCAGGGTATAGTAAAATAAAGAGTTTATCTATCTATCTATCAGAACAGTATGTAATGGCGCTGACAAATTAGGAGAGTTAACCCCACCTGAAGTAAGAATAGGCAAAGAAGATGAACAATTTAACAGTTTTGGCTATTGAACATGAACATCGTATGAACATCGACTGTTTCTTCGTACAATATAAAGAAATTAGGTTATAAATAAATGTCGATAGATTCTTCGGATATTTTCCTCAACAGGTCATAGTGTTATTAGCTAATGCTTTTAAAGTTGATTCATCGATAACAAGTTGTGGTTGATACTTATCTATATTAGAATTACATACTAGCCACGTGGTGTTGAGTCGCGTTTAGAAGATATTATAAACTTAAAAAAAAACGATAAAAAATTAATAAAATTACGCATAAGGCAACCAAAAATAGTCTATGGAGAGCAGGTTTAAGCCCTTAAATTACATAAATACGTCTAAACAAATATGAGTTTATAAATATAATGATCCTAAACAAAAACAAAAAAAACAAACACAAGTATTTCGTCTAGGTTGGGAAGAAGATCGATTGAGAGGCAATGGATGCACTTCAAATGATTTTTGTGTTGCTTCCAACCTACATATAGAATAGTTTTAGAACTACGTAGATGTATCATACAGACACTGGTTCACTGATGGTTACTTTCCTCTATACATATAAAATGCTTTGTCTTGAATGACTGAGTGACTGACGGATCAACGCACAGCCTAAACCGCTGATACCTGAAACTTGGAGGGTATGTTCTTTGTATGACATAGACATCCGATAAGAAAGGGTTTTCCGAAATTGTACCCCTAAGGGGGTAAAAAGGGGGGCAAAGTTTGTACGAGATAATGAGATTCCTTGGTCCATTTTAGACTTCTACGCGGACGAAGTCGCGGGCAAAAGCTAGTTGTGTATAAATGTAGAAGCAATCACGACCTAAATTTTCCTAGCGCGTACCTGCATCTCTGTATTCATGTACTGTACTCTCATATCCAACACTATATTGCAAATAACAACAAAATAGACACATTCCATTAACCGACTTCAAAAAAAGAAGGTTTTCAATTCATAGACTATGTTTTTTGGATTAGTATTAAGTCGTCATAAACGCAAACTCGTCATACTTGCGCAACTCGTTATAAACACGACTCGTCATTTTCGCATCTCGTCATTTTATCAACTGGTCATTTTTGCAATTTGTCACTTGAACCTTAAGCATTTGTGACGAGTTGCGAAAATGACTAATCGCGTTTATGATGAGTTGCGCTAGTATGACGAGTTTGCCTTTATGACGACCCACTAGATACTAATCTTATTTTTTTTATTTAACTACTAGTTTTTAGTGACGGTTCCCTTTATGAAATCCATTTTCATTCTAAAAATGGGTTATGAATTATTTGAATTATCTCCGCAGTTAAATTGCCTATTTTGTTTACGTCTTGGTTTTATTTACCGTTTAAAACAAATAATAACGGGTCAATATAATAACTTAGAGCAAGTTTTGCATTGTGCGGTATTCAAGTATTTCATTGATGCATGTAATAAGCAAGCAAATCCATTAACAGAGGCTAATATACTTAGCCTAGATAAAAACTTCGTGGGAACAAGCAATCTAACTAAACAAATGACACAATCAACTAGTTCTACCAGTATCCAGTTGACGACCCAGTTGGCACAATGGTCCCCATGCCGGACTGCCAAACACAGGGTTGCTGGTTCAATTCCCGTCTCAGACAAGTATTTATGCTTGGATATTTGTCTGTGGTCTGGTTGTTTCTATGTATTAGAAGTAATTATTTACAAAAGAAAAGTATATAAGTAGTATATCCGTTTTCTAACACCTATAACACAAGTCTAGTTACTTAGCTTGGGGCGATATGTGGAATTTCGTGCAATATATATTTTACTAGCTGCGCCCCACGGTTTCACCCGCGTAAGTCCCGATCCCGTGGGCATATTGGGATAAAAAGTATCTTATGTCCGTCTCCTGGCTCTAAGCTACCTCCCTACCAATTTTCACCCAAATCTGTTCTGCCGTTCTTGAGTTATAAGTGGTGTAACTAACACGAATTTCTTTTATATATATAGATTTATTTATCTACCCTTAGAAAATAGAAAATATTCATTATAAAGGAAAACAAGCAGTAAATATAAGATTAAATAACCACATCCTGGCAGCTTGTGGTTGCAAATAACTCTCACGATATTATTATGAAAACTTGTTCCTTGGAGTCCGATCTTAGGGAACATCAGCAAATTGATAGCTTTATGTACCTATGATTACTGTTAACTGGGCTATATAAGTTGTAGGTTATCCTTCAACAGATAAATGGCCACGTTAGCACATAATGGGATAATAATGCTGTGTGTAAAATTAAATGAGACAAGCGCCATAAGTTAACAAAAAAAATGCGATTGTAATCGATATTATAAGATAAAAATTGTTCTAGTAACAAAAAAAATTGTTACATAAAAATACGTATTGTTTTAAGTCCTTTCATATTTTAAGAGTAGGTAGGTAGTTATACAAACAAAATGTTATTTGATCTAGACATACCTACCAATCTAAGAAGAGAAAGTGATTGTAAATTGATATTTTAAACCGATAATTACTTAACGTTGAAGCAAAACAAGTGTTTCTTCACTTTTATTTTTATTTTAAACAATGCCCCGTGCGATCACTTCACGGTCGAAGAGACACTGTCAAATGGTAGTAAATGGTGCGTTCGATTTGACACCCGGTTGTATACCGTTAAATTCATTAGCACTCCTTGCAATAGTAAGCGATTCACCTCGACGGAATGTGAGGCTGATGGTTGGGACCGGTCCAAGCCCGCAGATCAGAGCCGCGGGATCGTGGCTCGCCCGAGGTGAACAACCGGCGCACACGTCGCCTCCGCTGTCGTCCTTGGAGCCGCGTGCTCCTTTCTACGCTACACACAGCCTTTGACAAACCAACGAACCAACAATTAAGGGTTGGCGCACTCTTCTCAGAATTACAATCATAACGTATCCGATTTGATCATAGCTTCTTAGATTACTATGAGCTGTTACGGCCATATTGAGGAAGTTTGCTCTACTTTCGACTAATTTCAAGTTAATTTTACTATCAATATTTGCCAATATCAAAGCTTTATGTTATATGTGTGTAAGTCTAAAAAAACGTAAGTAATTGATATGGTGTAGGTGTAACAAAATATTTGGTTAATTGTGTTGACATCCCAAACCACAAAGTTGACGTGCTTACTTAAAATTTTAACATGTCAAAAGTGTAACCAGAGTAAAGCGCCTATGAATAACAACTTAACTAGGTACGTGTGATATCGACGCGTAGTACGACAAAACGTGTCCTGCCTTGACGACCTCTCAATGGAACTAAGATAAAACACCTAGATACATACCTAATCTATTTACTCAGGAACCTTGTTCAACTTAATACTTGTACATGATTTAATTTGAAATAAACTGGTGACTCTATGGAATGGCACGTTCTATAAAACCATTTAATTTCAGGGTGAAGGAACAGCACGGTAGTAAATGTTTGGAATTTAACGGCACTATTAAAAACGTGATTTAAAAAATGGAACAGACGAGGGCTAGTTATGGCGCAGTTTACTGTTAGGGGGTGGAGTGTCCACCCGGCAGGCTATTTCAAGCAGGAAGGGTGGTGATACCCCCCTCGGTCTCTGACTGTCATCTGTTTCATTTAGCCCTAATACGTGGTGGTAATTAAGTCTTAACTGGAATTTTAGCCTCTGTTGTGGGTATAAGAGGAAATATATGAGTTGAAATATGAGTCTTTACAATCAAATGTTGCATTATTAGATAGATAGATAAACACTTTACTTTGTATAACACACAAAACATTAAAAATAACAAAAAGGACGAGAAAGCTTATTAACTACGAAATTGTACAAACAGGCGACCTTAACGCTCCTTATTACCCCTTTATAACATATTGTTATATCACAGTACAAATTCATCTCAAAATTCTAAAGTTAAACTGATGAAGTGCGAATACAGGCAAAACATAATGAAAATAAATATGGTATGTGTGGGAAAAAAATTAAAAACTGTACTTAGGTTAATGATTAAAAACGTTAACAGCATCAAATTCGTATTTATTTTAAATGCATCATAAAATGTTATAGTTATATATAATCGCATAAAAAACTGTTCATTAATTTTTTATGCCACCACATAAAATGTTTGTCAAATGAAATATTGCACGGCGAAATTGAAAAAATCAATTTCCATCGTTGCAGTAATATTTCAACCAGTTTTGTCTATGTACAAAGGCCGGTAGAGCTTGAAAACATCACAAAGAATGGTACCCACTGTATAATACCTTTTGTTGTCTTGTCTTTCCCGGTTTAAAGTTACCTACTTATTTAACGTCACAGTTCGGAACTTAACACAAAAAGTAAGAGTTCAATAAACTAAAAACAATGGGCCAAACCAGTAAGTACCTATCTCGTTTGTTAGTATGATAAGGACTAAGTTAACAAGTCTCTTTAAACAACAAGATGTAATTAAATTAGGTATTTCATTATTTTCTAATTAGAGGTCTATAATTATAAGTCCATTCAATAGTTTATGGCCTAATCAAGTTAGTACAATCTCGGTGGTTAATCATTTAGCTCGTACTTTATAAAATCTGAATTAAAAGAACCGTAAAATAAACTTGTAAGTGATTGGAGCCACTAAGGCTGTGAATTCTTTGTAAAATGTTTACAATCCTAACTTCACTTCTATTAAACGAAAAAGTGCTAAAGATAAAGGACTATACACGACGACGTTTAATGAAAAAAATGCAATTTGAGCACCTACAGAAAGCAAAAAAAACAGGGGAGGAAACAATTTTAAGGTCGTCTAACCTAAAGCAGGCACATGGTTAGACGAAAGATATCAACAACTCAAAATTTCGGCTAAAGACCGCAAATACTTTCACCAATTGACCGCCGACCTTCTTTAGAAGATGGCATCTGATGATGAGGAAAGTCTACCCTCAATATTGACTCAAAATTTGTAAATAAAACAACTTAGATACCTGTAATGGCTTTAGATAGCTACAACGATAACACCAAGGCCTAAAACAAAACGCACTTATTCCATCCATCAAAATCATTTGAAAATGTTAAGGTTACGATAAAGCTTACGACTAATTTACCCATTACTTACCTACCTATTGTTTCTTTCATAAATACCTAGTTTTCATTGTTAAATATGTTACGTAAATAAAGCGACGAAATAATTACGTTTACAAATACAACTGTCTTTAGTATGTGCCTACTTAGAACAACATTACCTCAAGTCATTAATCCGTTTAGTCTTCATTTGACAGATTCTACTTTTGATATCATAGTCTACATTGGACAGATTCTACATATGTCGGATTCTTCATATGACAGATTCTACAAATATCGGATTCTACATAATGACAGATTCTACAAATATCGGATTCTTCACAATGACTGATTCTACAAATGACAAATTCTACATATGACAGATTTTGAAAAAAGAGAGAACGTATAATTACTACATATTGACTAGCATGACTAGTATTAAATCTTCTATATGAATTCTCGTGTCGCGGTGTTGGTTACCAAACTCCTCCTAAAGGGCTGAACCGATTTTTATGACATTTTTTGTATATATTCGCTAGGTGGCTTTCTTTAATTTGACAAAACAACGTTTGCCGGGACAGCTAGTGTATGTATAAATGATCATACTTTTATATGGTACATACCTACTTATTATACATACATCACATCACATAATACTAAGTTTTTACGCTATAGATATTTGTTTCTGGTGTGGATGTCTGTAGTAGGGTATAGAACCGGGAAATACCGGTACCGAAAATCCCGGCATTTATTGTCATCATATGCAGAATCTGTCATATGTAGAATCTATCAAATATAGACTATGATGTCAAAAGTAGAATCTGTCAAATGTAGACAAAACGCAATTTTTTTCATAACTTTTTCCGTTTTTAATTTTATTGCAGGCCTACCTTGCGTGGGCTTGTTATTTGGTTAGTCGATTGTTAATGTTTATGTTACCGATACTGGACAACGGTGTGAGGTCTTATAATTATCTTATTATCATAGCAGATTTATTATGGAAGCAGGTTTATAGAATGCAGCTGTGTTATTTGTTTATTATAGAAATCGAGATTTTATTTATAATTTTTAATAGTGTGAATATTCTCATGAGCCGTTTACCTACATATTGACGACCCAGTTGGTACCATGGTCACCATGCCGGACTGGCAAACTGGAGAAATTAAGTTTTGTATGGAAGTATTGTAGCACCGAAGGCACACATCCTAACTTAGTTTTTAAGGCGCTTCTAAGTGCATCCAAATTGTATAATTCCAAATAAATAAAAAGTTTTTAGTTTGATAGGATCTTGAAAATTGGAATATGTTTCAAAATTTTCGGATATTCACATTTTAAGTTGAAAGGATACCGGCGCTCTCTCCATACAAACGTAGTCGACTGTTTCCTCCCTGGATAATAACACTAGCACAAATATTTTTGTGCCATAAAACCTATAACTGCCATGACTATGCCCATATGTCTTGGTTTTTTCATTTTCTAATTATCATAGAAATTAAGATTTAAAAAACAAAAGAAAACTAAACATAGGGGCATGGTCATGTCAGTTAAAAGTTTTATGCAACAAAAATATTTGCTCTAGTGTCATTATCCGGGGAGGAAACAGTCGACTACGTTTGTATGGGGAGAGCGCCCGGTACCCTTTCTTTTTAAGGGGGAGGGGAGTGAGTGAAATATAGTACCCGATTTACGCAAGTGAAACCGCAGGCGGAGCACAGGCTAGATAATTATGTACCTATATGAAGTCCATAAAAAGTCAATTTTGGTATCAATTGTACGTTCTCTGGGTTCTATTGTATATTCTAACGACTTTACCTTTATGAATTCTAAGGGGTTTCAATGGAAAATTATTTCTATTGAATTGCTTGATTCGTTTCTTATATGTATTCGTAATTTGTCTAGGTTGGTTGGTACCTTTTAACGCTTTCATAAAATTATTCGCCACGTTTTTTATTATTAATTGCTTGCTAATTTAGTTCACATTCATGTTTCATTATCCAACGCAAGTATTTAGGTGTGGAGGCTACGGGACCCCAAGATCGTTTGTTTTATATACTAAAACCGTCCTTTTGAATTACTCTATCTATTAAGAAAACCGCATCAAAATCCGTTGAGCAATTTTAAAGATTTAAGCATACATAGGAACAGACAGACAGCGGGAAGCGACTTTCGTTTTTACTATGTAGTGTTGATCTTAGCTAAAATATTAGTGTACAGAAACAAAGTGATTTGTTAATGCTCCTCCATCAGAATTTTAAATCTGTCAATGAATATTCATGAAATGATCCAAATAAAATTATTGTATGCATTGTAGTGACATGCGGTCGTGATTGTGTGAATGAATTCGTGTGGGAGATTCTATTGTATTCATTCTTGCCATGTCTTCGTGACATCACTTACCATAGTGAAAACCTGATGCTGGTGAATATTATAATCTGTTCTGAGTGAACTTTCAATACAAATCTAAAACAAAATGGTTTAATTTTTGAATTAAGGTTCACAACAATGACCCAAATGAGTCAAGTGTGGAATTCCTTCCTCCATGGTGTGAAAACAAAACTAAACTAAACGAATAACCTCGCTGAAAAACACTCCAAATAAGTCTAAGTCAAATTGTATTTAGTTAATGCATTTAAAAGATTGAGGCATTTCGAAAATCCATTTAAATAACACCCCGTGGTTTTTAAATCGGCTATGTACGACTTAATAAGGCTATGTACGAATTAGTCCTAAGCAGAATGGCAAATAGGGCCATTTCAGAACAAGAAATTCCGCCAATAAGTCCAAAAACGACAAAAAGTAATTTTGCAAAAAGGGCATCTACTAGTGGTAGTAATTAATTTTAAAAAATAATTAACTTATCTATCAGCTACGAAGAATTAAACTGACATTTTTGACAGTTTTGTGCAGTTCTAAGAATGAAGTAAAAAAAACGACTTTTAACAGCCGACAGATACCAAGGTTAATATTTTTCACTAGTTTCTGAATCGAAAGTAGAAACAAATTCTTTAATATATTCAACAATAGAAAAACAAATTGCCTCGTGTGAGTTAACACTTGCACAGTCCAAAGTAAATGACTATATTACAATTGATCTTGCTGAGAAACTGGGTTGGTACCGTAACACAACAAAAGCATAAAAAACGACAATGTAACAATTACTGTTCTGATATCTAACAATTATGCTATTACAATAGAACTTAGGCGTGAAATAATCAATTTGAAAATGATTAGACGCGTACGTTTATTTTATTGCCCAACTAGCTACGCCCCGCGGTTTCGCCTGCGCTAGTCCCGATGCTAGCGGAATTTCGGGATCAAAAGTATCCTGTGACCTTGTCCATTCCTTAAACTATCACTGTGCCAATTTTCATCCAAATCGGTCCAGTTGTTTGACCGCGAAGAGGAAACAAAATAATTACAAAAAAAACATGTCGCTGAAACACGTTTCAAATGAAGTTTTTACATTTTTTCTCGGCTGGGTCTTCTCGCCAACCCACGATAAGGTACTTCGTTCCAATAAATAATATTTGCAATATATAATTATGTAACGCGTTACGAAAACGTGAAACGAAAAACCGTAGGAGTAAATAATCTCCTACACATATAGGTATAAAAATAAAAAGGTAAAATGATAAACACAGTTTCAGATGTAGTTAGGAATTTAGGGTTATGTGAAAATTCCATGTATTTTATGTAACGAATAACGTGAAGGCGATAATTGCTGCATAAAGTGGAGACATTTGTCCTAGTTGGCACGGAGCCCTGTAAGATAATTATAATTGTGACTTATTTCATTTACGTTTTAACAACATTCGGGCCACTGATAACGTATAAGAATTTGGGACACTTCTATTTAGTGGTCTCGAACGACAAAATGCTAAATCGGTAGACTTTCTCTCACATATCGGTAGATTTATACCCAAAATTGGTAGATAAACAATAAAATTAATATTCAACCAAATCCTCAATAAAATTATTTGCTCTTTTTTCTTATTAGTTTTAATTGAAGTTATTAACGCAATGTTAAAAAGCTTTAAAGCAAGGAGCTTCGCTTTTTTACCTTTTATCGAAGAGGTTAGATTAGTTACATCATATTTCCATATATACGTTTCAAATTATGACGTATTTATGCTTTACATTCGTTCATTGGTTTTTTAATTTACTCTTTTCTGACCGATTTTAAATACTTACATGTCAAAGTAATAATTCTTTGTATTCTCAAGAATTGTAGAAAATCGTTTCATTCCCGTATTTCGATAGACGAGATCCCAAATCGGTAGAAATACCGAGAAATCGGTAGGTTTGAAACCATTGCCTTTTTTCATTTATTTTATTATCCACTAATATTATACGACTCATAAAAATATACCTATCTAACTGTTAGGTAAATATAACTTCATCGATAAACTTAATCAGATATACAATTTTTATCGAATGTGTTACTTTTTACGATTTCTATTCTTAAGACGACAAGACATTAATCACTATTATCATTGACATTAATATTTATTTTATACCGCATGCAGATAATTTTGTCATCCATTTTGGACACTTCATTTGATTCCATCATCATCTGACTCACTTTATAAATGTCCATTGTTTAAATGCTGTGAGAATTATGATTTAAAGATTTTTTAACCGAAATATTTTGACACCTTATTGAAATATTTTTTATAACAATGTGAGAAATGTTTCAAAACATTGAAACGTATTTGGCTTAAATAAATGTTTTAATACGACTACACGGTAGTGTTTTAATTAACAAAGTCTGAGAGTGATAACATCAACACGTCTCGAGATAAATGACAAAACGTGAGAGAAGAAAGTTACTGTCACAGTAGTAAGTCAGCTAATGACAGTGTTAGTGAAATGGCGAAATGCATGGTTACTTACAGAGATAGTATCTTGAGAAGATTAACCTAAATCCTTGGCTTATTTTGTTAAGGTTTCTACTTAACAAAGTTAGTAAATTGAATACTGGAATTTCCGATTAAGTATATTGTATTGATAGAGTTTCACTAAGCCAATAATCTTTCTAAATAAGCTGCAATCTCAAGGAAGGCAGTTGAATGAAGTATCCGAATTATATTATCTGTATATATAAAAATCTTGTGTATGTATGTTGCCAATAAACTCCAAAACTACTGAACCGATTTCAATCATATTTCACATGTACCCGTATTTTGGTCTAACTTACTGGATAGGACAGTTAACATCTAAATTATTCGCTTATGTCGTGAATGTTAACGAATAAAATGTATCACTTAATGGTTTCTTAAGCAAGTGTTTATTTACCGTTTAGTTGTATGAAGTTCTCATGGATGGCGGTGTACGTTAATTCATCGATAAAATTCTTTAATATTGTTTGTCATCTAGGTTGCAAATACACCCAATAGATGGCACTGTGTTCGGGACTTACGCGGGTGAAATCGCGGGGCGCAGCTAGAATTTATAAAAAATTAAAAAATATTTGTATTATAATTATATGTATAAAAATTCGTCTATGACAGAAATTTTGCAATAGCTCGAAAAACGCAACGATATTTCTATCCAAAGCATTAGTCTAAAATAGTATATGACTCACTCTGTTTCAAATAAAAAAATGGCACATCCGACTGAAATTAACATTCACTCAATGACAAAATATCTATTTCTAGATGGTAAATTTAAAAACCACTCAAAAGATGCAAACATGTATAGGTATTAGAAGGAAAACTATGAAATGCATCAGCAGATAGAACGAATCCTGTATGACGTAGGTATCTACATTGTGACTCTGTGTTGTTATTCTAGCACGGTTATAAGCACTAACTTATCTGAATCTCATTATAAAACCATAAAGACCCAACCTTCTTCAACTTCTTGTCCATCCAAAGGTTGCCTGGAAGAGATCGCTTTGAGCGATAAGGCCGCCCTTTGTAACACATAGACTTAAGCTTTGTTTTTTATTAGTAATGTTTTTTGAAATTGGTGTTTACAATAAAGAATTTATCTATCAAAATTTAGCTGAATTTGTAAGTGGCTTAAATTAACCGACTAACTTGTGTAGTGCCCCTAATTCCATATCAGTTACCTTTTGACATAAGCTTTTATAATTCCCAACATTATTAACCTAAATATTTTAAATGTTTGTCGGTAAACAGAGAATGTTAGCTTTGAAACTGTTGCGCAGAGATAAGCGAGGGGTTTTATGTGCAGGTGTTACGCAACCAAAGCCCGCAGGCTGCAATCCTATCGACCTACCACAGAGCGGCACACAACGACCCTCTCTACTTGACATAGGTACGATCGGCTGCATAATTGCAGATCCACCGTAGACCTCCAAAACGGCTGTTATAAGAATGTTTTCAACACAAGCAAGATTTTAGGCACCTGCTTTAGTTGAAGTTTAAAGTCGTCTAACTCGTGAATTTATCGAACAAAAATATTAGAATGAAAACATGTCAATAATAGTAATTTTTGAACTCTACCGGGGGCTGCAGTTATGCAGCCGACTGTACTTATCTTGAACTTATAAATGTACATTTATAAGTTCAAGATATAAACACATTGGACGACAGATCCACCAACTATACGAATCCATATGTTTACAATACACGTCTTGCGTTTCAGAAAATAATAAACAATACGATTTAAAACTTTAAATTATAAGTCTTGAAAAATGATTTTATCAAAAATATTCTACAATCTGAATGAATATTTTGAATCTTAGGTAAGAACTGAATGTTTTCAAGTATTTAATATTTATCTACTTACCTACTCAACTTTGCTACATTTATAATTTTACCTATTATTGTACATCCGTAGAGGATTAACTGCTAGGCACTTTATCATGTAAATACCTCAACACCAATATTTTCTGATTCCAATTTTGATTCAATGTTACATAACCGTTGAAATAGATTTTCATTAAAATTAAATAATACTTCACAAGAGAAGCACTTTAACTTCCATCAAACTGGTCATCCATAAAAGATGGGTTGGTATGTGCCTAGAGAATCTATCAAGTAAGTAGAATTAAGTACATCCGATGCATTCCACAGTTCCTTTCACGCTTCGCAATATTCTGCGCAATGTGCCAACGGTTAAATGTCGAGGAATAGATTGCTTTGAGTGCGACCTTAGATCAGAACTCGAAGGAATTCAGTATTGACTGGTTCGCTAGGTTACTATCCTATATGAGTACGTATGTGAATATAACTAACAAACAATGTGTAAAAAAGATTAATGGCGTAGAATTTACTCATGTGGTAGTATTACGTCAGAATGTAGGTAGAGGTAGTACCGTCCTAAGGTAAAAAATAACCCAACCTTCATAGGTTGGGTTATTTATTTATCCATGCCTTTGATAGGTAGTTTAATTGATCCCATTATAAAAGGCATAACACTTAAGGATAAGGCTAAACAAATAGCGTTAAACACAACAACAAAATTCTAAGTGAAATGTTTCTATAATTCCATGGTGTTTAAAATTACAAAACCGGTTTGTAGTTCATTTGTAGTCGGTTTGAACCAAATTCCGTTCGGGGTTGTTCACCATGTTGAATCACAAGAGTTGTATTGTAACAGATGTAGGTAACAAAAGTTTAAAGTCAAAAGGAAGACATTTTTTATTGTGTTGATGATAGTAGAGAGCTATGTGTGCGGGCGTCTCCGGGCACTCACCCTACAAGCTGGGTATAAAAGGAAGGCGATCGAAGGACCAACTAGCTGTATGTTTACGGAAGTTCCCTCTATGAACTATAATATTGTAGTATACAACGTTAAAGTTACCTGTTCTGTGATTGTTTTACAGATCTAAGTACTGACAACAAATTGGTAAAAAATTGTACATTATGACACTTCATTTCAAATATTCCCACAATATGAATGCGTGGAGAAAAAAGGCCGACGAAGGCACAATAGTAACAAGTGCTCAAACAAACCTTCGCGTACGAGACGCCATTCAAGTCAACAAGAGAACAAAGGTACGGGAACAAAAAATCTTTGCTTGCGAAAGGTCTTTAGCTACCTGCTTCAAAGATGAGCCACAAGAAAAGGCACCCAAGAGGCCCAGACACGGAGAAGTCGATGACACATCCCCCCACCATATTTGATTTGGTTGCCTAAATGTTTTGTAGTTTGTCACTTATTTTTACATGGGTAAAATGAATCATGTTTATTTGATTAGTTAACAATACCGAATTGCTTAGGCAGGATATTTTTAAATTTAAAAATACTTTCTGTGATGAATGGTCCAACCGAAATTCCATGAACTGCGTTCAAATCTTAGCAAAAACGTTTCCTTCCCTTTTTTGCTTAAACTTATGTTTTGGGGCGCCGGACGTCAAAAGTCAGATTGCGAATCTAAATAATATGATATAGTTGAATATTCATGGAGTCCAGAATCACATTTATGTAGTTTTTCTCATGAAGAAAATGTGAATATTTTTAAAAAAATATACGTCATAGTTTTAATTTAAGTTCTTGTAACTCAGGTATTAAATTAACTATCTAACTGAAAATACATAATATCTTTGTAGAATGATGAAGCTGATGAATAAATACCACGACCTCATTACGAAATCTAATCTACCAGAACTTGTTATGTATTACATTTACTGTCATTTACCTACCTTCACCTAATGTTCAAAAGAGTGCGTGTATTCGTTGATGTCTTTTTTGAGCAGGTTGATTTTGAAAGCTCAAAGTTCACCAATAGGTGTTATTAATAGGTAAACGATAGTTAAATTATATCCACCTGTTGACGCCACACCTGGCTGCAATGCATTGAGGCGTCTTCGTAGGAAACCGCTGTTTATCTCAAACTACAAATATTTATCCGACGCTTGAGTAAACTTCAAAATGTGGGCAGGATGCAAGTATTCAAATTAGGACGTAGACTGACAGCTCCGATGTTAAAAACAAAATTAACAGTTCCAAATAAGGTGTAGCGGCAACAACAAATTTCTAAGAGATGGAAACTAGTCAGGCCACTATCTAGTATCCAGTATCAATATCCGGTTTACCGTACCTTATTCGCTGGCACCATCAAATCCTCTTGGGGAAGAATAACTGGATTCATTCAACTTAATCTCTGGTGAAAAGGCACTTTAAGTAACAGCCACTTTTGACACTGACACTATAACTTATATTACACGAGTTTTATTCCATTTATAATCTTCGGCACAACGAATTTGATTGATAACATGAGTTATTATGGAGTTTGAAGTTCGTTTTAATTTATAGTTTTCAAATATTTAAAGTCTTCGGTGAACAACAAAGCGTTAAATTACCGCTATGCACCAGAGAACACAAGCGGCCGTTCGCCGTAGACTGTTGGAGTAGTAACGTACTAGCGTCAAGACGAGTACCACCGTTGGGTGGGAGGAGAGATGCGCGACCAATATATACCTTATCAACGAGTGCGAGAGAAACACTACGAAACGTCATTGCCGGTACTTATAATAACCGACTGACAAAAACATGTATCAACAGACCAATAAAATAATCTAATCAGGTGTATTTTAATTTTACCAGGTTAATACTGGTTTAACCTGTGGCTGAATGCGTGCCGATAAGGCAATTTGAATTCCTGCAGAGTGAAAAAGACGGAGGCTTTTTAGGATTATACAAATGTACTACTAGGTAAGTATATGTTAAGAAGGCGTTTTAAAAAGAAATATTTTTGAATTTTGGGTTCGTTAACGGTTATCGCTTATTGCAGGCTTCGATACAATGTCATTTCTATAACGAACTTAAGAAAAAAACGACGATATTCTTTCGGTTATTTGTTTTGGATAAAGGCACAAAAAAAAATCCTCAATCGTTGAGACATATGGATCTTGATTTCCTCAGAAATAAACTGAAGGAATACATTTACAAAAGTTTCAAATTAAAGATCAACTGCTAATCATAAAGACAAGTGAACCATAAGATCTGTTAATTTAATAATCACGAAACCCCAAGTCAATTCGTTATGCAAGTTGTTTCGTGAATCGGAATCAAAACGCGATTTATTCTGTTCTATTTGCCTTTCTTGTTGTAGTGGACAAAGAAAAGCTACACTTTTACCAATTAACTTGCTAGCGCATGAAGTAGTCGCTAACAGAGCCTGCTTTGTTTCCCAAAACAAATGAAAATCTACGCTCTGTAGGCTGTAGGTAGAGAAGTGACACACTTTCAATATTTGCACCTGCTATCGATGGGTTATGAAAACGCAGATTTTGCGTCAACTTGTCTTAAAATCATGTCGAATTTGCAACTTATAACAAGTTTATGAAGGAACTATAGTCATAATTGTTTTTGGTCATCTGATCTGTTATCAATTCAACATAAATGCAATTTGTTTAAAAACAGATCGCCTAAGAAGTAGCTAGTCTACATTTGAAAAGTGGTAACAGTCGATACGCGACCCCGTGGCAGACCTAGGGACTTGTATCTATCGACTGGATACAGTGGTATGATCAATATAAGTAAAATTTAAAAAAAAAATAAGGAGAAAAAAGATTTTTTCTGCAGTGAAAGTATCTATACATATAATAAATCTGTAGACATAAAAAAATCTGTAATTGTAAGATATCCAGAAAAAAAATACACAGGTCGTCTTAAAATCGTTAGCTGAACACGATAGGGTAGTTTTTAGAATTTTTGTCTGTTTGTTTGTCTGTTTGTCTGTTTGTCTGTTTGTTTGAACCAGGTAATCTTATAAACTACAGAACAGATTTGAACAAGGTCCACATGAATATGTTCAGAAAATATCAGAATAACATTTAGGGTATGTTTTAATTTAACTTTAATACAATAATTATGATATTTGATGAAAAAACATTAAATAAATATGAAATCGAAATATTTTTCCGTGGTAAAACATAATCGAACGTCAGAAGAAAACAGTACCCTTACCACGACTTTTTTACGTATTCGATATAACATACTATATTGAGTATTTACTATGAAACTTCCTAAAAATCAACTTACTAGGTCCACCCGTCTCTGAGAATATCGGTAGTGACACACTGACAGACAGACGGACAAAAGAGTGATCTTCTATGGGTTTCTATTTTTCGAGTGCTTCAAAAAGTCATAGTAGGGGTACAGTACATACCTCCGCTCAAGATGGCAGCTGTCATGAAACCAAACAGTTTGCATTTAATACTACCTACGTGAAACTGAAAATGAGGTTAGTACAAAGAGGTACTACTACGTAATATTACCGATCTCCTTTACCGAAGACCTCTTCGATGTCACATTTCTATCGCGCTTATTTCCTGCTTATCTCTAATGAAATAGACTGAATTATGAGTTCAAGTCGCGGAAACCTTAGAAAATTAAAACAAAAAAGAATTTTTCAAATCGGTCCGGGAGTTTTGGCGGGAACGAGTTAACAACATGTCGTGCTGCAGTTTTTTTTTTTATGAAACTTAGTTGTAACCCGAGTTAATTGTATAATTCTGGTGGAATGTTATTCAATTTAGTTCTGTGAAAGTGCACAAGTGTAGTGAAAGTAAAAATCAGTGTCAAACATGAAGTTTTCTCATTGCGTCCAAATCTCTTATTAAGGTTATGGTAAGATTGCCACCGCTTTACTATAGCCCCTGACTTGACGGACTATGACGACTTTGACTTTTTTGAAACACTTTAGGCCCGATTTATGAAAACTTAGGTTACAATTTAGGTTATAATTTGATGCAAAATATAACTTGACACTGGCTAAATGCACAAGCCGTGCGAAGCCATTATAATTAACAAAAATAAAAAAATAAAAAATCGGTCCAACCTTTTACGAGTAATCAGCGAACATACATAAAAAAAATACGCGACGAATTGAGAACCTCCTCCTTTTTTGAAGTTGGTTAAAAAATAGATAGATATTTGTAAGAATCAATTTTTCATTTTGTTTTCCCGAATATTACGTAGCCCTGCCAGCTACCTCATAAAAAAACTGGACAATTTGGTCAAGAATTCTGAAAATTGCAAAAGGGGTCCTGCCATTCAGTATGGGAGCGTGGTATATTATGTGTTATGTTTTTTGCGCTGTGATTTTAGACCAGATGAATAAATAATGCCCTTATGCTTTAAAGGTTTTGTTTGAGGGCATTATTTGTTCATTTCGATGGCTATGGGACTCAAAGTGAACCGCACACTTTTGAAAAATCATAAGACATCATTTCTAACCCTTGACGTAAAAACGACGGGGTGTTATAAGTTTGACGTGCCTGTGTGTGTGTGTGTGTCTGTCTGTGACATCGTAACTCCCGAACGGGTGACCCGATTTTAATTTAGTTTTTTTTGTTTGAAAGGTGAATTAGCCGAGAGTGTTTTTATCTATGTTTGATCAAAATCGGTTCAGCCGTTTGAGGTTTATGAGGGATAAAAGTCAGGATTAAAAACCGAATGTTAGTGAGTAGATAGGCTCGAGTGGGGTATCAAATGTAAGGACATGATTTGTACTTTACAAATAGCTATGTTTTATCGAAATTGGTTTAGCCATCTGAAAGTTATGGGGGATAAAAATCAAGATTAACAACCGAATGTGAGTAGATATGCCCGAGTAGGGTATCAAATGAAAGGGAATGACTTGCACATTACAAGTAGCTAATAAAAAAGTCCCTCCCTACAAAAAGGATGAAATAAAAATTAAATTCAAAATTTAAAAAAACCCTGTCACAAAATAATAAAAATAGTAATGAACGTAAAAAGCCTAAAAAAAGCAAAAAAACTATCAATAAACCCCTACAAAAAGAAAAATAATAACCCCGAAATTATGACCCTACGTAAGTAGGTAGTACATCTGAATTTTTTTGATTAAATATTGTCGCGTCGGGGGCCGCTTTTTACCTATAAAACATCTTCATAAAATGATAATATTAAAATTTCAACGAAAATGTTAAAGTAAGTATTAAGAATTACAAGTACTTAAAAACTAAATACTTACACAACTTAACTATCCAAATATATGCTTAAACAAAAAATTCAACGACGACTCTTACATCATATTAAATTGACTCTAAAATAAGAGCGGTCCCCGACGCGACAATATTTGACAAAAAAAAATCAGATGTACCTACTTACATAGGGTCCTAATTTCGGGGTTATTTTATTTTCTTTTTGTAGGGTTTTATTCATAGTTTTTTTGCTTTTATTAGGCTTTTTACGTTCAAATTATTTTTTTTAGGTTTTTAAATTTTTAATTTTTCTTTTTTATTCCATTTACGAGACGCTTTAGAAGTTGTACGTCCTTTTGTAGTTGGCATAAAGGATTTGTCATAATTGGCTTCGGCATAATAACCCTAGGTATAACATAATTTTACACAATTATTTTTGGCATTAAGTCACCGCGCTCTTTGGAAAATCATGGAACATCACGTTTCTTCAAAAACCCTGTCTCCAAGACGTTTTAGGGGTTTGGGGGGTTTGGTGTTATTTATTATTTGTTTTTATTTTTTCGATGTCCTCTATCAATAGGTATGAGACTCAAAGGGCACCGTACACTTTTGTAAAATCATAGGCCATCACATTCCTTCAAATACCCCGATTCCGAGACGCTTTAAATATTTGGTGTGAAAGCGTTTTTTGTTCAACGTAATGCATGCTATCAATATGTAAGGATTTCAATGTGCATCGCGTTATTTTAAGTATTAGTATATGTTCTGTCCAATGGCTATTCTTTTTAATCATTAATATTAATATTTAAAAATAAAAATAATACAAAATATTATTTGCACCAAAATAGATTATTATTTGCATGATGTTGGTGTTAAAAATACTATTACCTCATAAATTATGAATGGAAGAATATTAATCCAGGGACAAAAGTAGTTAATAATTATTTTTTCTTTAATTTATAAAAAACCAAATATAACTAGGAAGACAAAGTATGTTTAAAGTTTTGTGCGAATAGGACTTAGACTTAGTTATAGCGTATTATATTGTTGTGTATTATGCTTTATTAGTGTGAAATTATTAAAAAAATATTACTCTTAGCACATAAGTGCCTTCACAAATCAATTAAAAAATATAGTTTAAAAACAATATTACTACCTATTTTGTTATTATAACTTACACCGAAAATAGTATCTATGCGGGAAAATGCTAGGTATTCTAAATATACCAAAACCACATCGCGAACGAAGTCGCGGGCAACAGCTAGTAAATAATACAAATACATTTATTGCGTAAAAACCTGTGCACATGGGTGTTCTTATAAATGATAATTAAATCAAATCAACCGTACTTTACTTATGATAAACGTTTAAATCTTCTATAATTTAGCTAAATGTTGCTAATGTTGCCAATTTTTTTGCTAGGTATTTTCGTTTTGATATAATTAACACAAATATAAACATTTGGAAACCGCTCCAAGCAATGTTTGTTTCCTTTACGTGTTAATTTCTAATTCTCGGTAACAAATTGATTGAAAATAACGCTTTGGGTAGTCATTTCAACAAAGATGTTTATCATGCCTTTAAAAAGCTATAAGCTTAGAATCTAAACTAGGCTGCAAAGCTATTAATTTGCAAAGGAATCTTTATACATATAAAATCCTTAGTCCTGAATGACTGACTGACTAACTGACGGATCGACGCACAGCCTAAACCGCTGATCGTAGAGACCTTGGAGGGTGTGTTCTTCGTGTGACGCAGGCATCCGATAAGAAAGGATTTTCCAAAATTTTACTCCTAAGGGTCACCCGCCAAAAGGGGGGCAAAGTTTGTATGGGATAACGTGATTCCTTGGTCCAATCCTATTACAGCCATTTTCGACTGTTACGTGGACGAAGTCGCTGGCAAAAGTTAGTCTACAGTAAAATGTAGGCTACATCCTAGTGTGAGTCAAGACAATTTCCCTTACACGTCTTCACGTGACGAAAATAATAAGAATGATACAGTGGAAATCGTACCGACCGTTGTCCCGATTTATCCAATGAATAGTAATGACCATGGACCATTGTTCATGGTAGATGCCACAATAATAACCGTATCGAACTTTTATACGGAATCTTTACTGCTGATTGATGCCGTACAAATGCAAATGAATTAAACGTTTGTTCCTTCGATTTAGTAACACACTAGAAAAATACGGTCAATAGGGTCACTATCAAAATCATATTTTCTCTGAAAGACAAGAAAACAGAATACCTAGATAGCCCAAAGACAATTCAGCTAGATGACATAAAAGCAAAGTACCTACTCGTGTAGTCAGCAGAAAAAATCAACGTCACTAATTTCCCAATATTTATTTAGATATTTGTATGGAAATAGAGAAGTCTAATAGATACTAAAACTTTTCTCACATGACAAGAAAACAGAATAGCCCAAAGACAGTTCAGCTAGATGACATAAAAGCAAAGTACCCATGCAGTCAGCAGAAAAAATCAACGTCACTAATTTCCCAATATCTATTTAGATATTTATATATAAACTAGCTTATGCCCGCGACTTCGTCCGCGTAGAAGTCGAAAATAGACCAAGGAATCACCTTGTCCCATACAAACTTTGCCCCCCTTTTTCACCACCTAAGCGGAAGAATTTCGGAAAATCCTTATCAGATGCCTCCGTCATACAAAGAACACACCCTCCAACTTTCAGGTCTATACGATCAGCGGTTTAGGCTGTGCGTTGATCCGTCAGTCAGTCATTCAGGACAAAGAATTTTATACGTATAGATAAAGAAATCTAATAGAAACTAAAACTTTCCGTATATAGAAACAGTTGGCAGATACATGGAAAACCCTATGCAAGCGGTACCTATTTTAAACTAGCCTGTTATGAATGTTATTATGATTCATATATTGTTGGTATAAGCATAAATACCTCCACATCCTACTTGTAAAGCGTTGACTAGAGACCTTTCACTATGACTGCTACTTGATTATTCAATATTTCTTTACTTTAAGACCTCGGTAGGAATTATTATACTTCTCACTACACTGATATCCAATATGAAATTAGCATTTCAATAGGCACACAAATCTTTATCTATACTAATCCATTTTAAAATAAAAAGAAGAACGACTTTTTGTTTTTATGTTTGTAATAAAGTTCGAAACTACTTGACCGATTTCGATAAAACTTGATATGAAGTATGAGGATATATTAATTCATTGGGAATAACATTGGCTACTTTTGATCCCGATATTTTGACGGGATCGGGACTTATGCGTGGAACCGCGGCGCGCTGCAAGTCAATAATGATTTTGTATATCTCACATTTGCCTATCTAAAAGTAGGTATTCCATATATTTGATAATAATATGGTCTTTATTCAAAGCAGAATCTTCTGTAACTATAATGTAAACTTCCTCTAATCTGAAAGGAACTTGAGAGAAATCTTAAGTGGCTATTATGTTGTACTTAAATATCCTGGTACGCTAGCAATTTTTCCCAGAAGTCGCTGGTGATACAATCTTTGCACTAGTTCTTAAGGTGGGTCTTACGCCAACGACCTTGTTACACACGTTACTAAATAGTTACTACCGGCACCGGTAGCTTTCGTTGGTGTAAATTGTTATTTTTACGAATTCGTTTTGTTTTTGTCAAAAATGCTGAGATGGAATTGTAGCTGAGATCTTCACCGATATTTTGGGTATATTTTTGGTAATTTGAGACGAAAATTCTTTGTCGTTTCGAAGTTATAATAGTTTTAATTCTAATTTTAGGATAGCTTCAAAATTAAAGGGTAATTTTTGGTTCAAAGTCACATCAAAATGTCGGTAAAGATCTCACCTACAATTCCATCTCAGCATTTTTGAGAAAAACAGAACAAATTCGTAACAATCAACAATTTTTACCAACGAAGGCGACCGATGCCGGTAGTAACCTGTGTAGCAAGGTCATTGGCGTAGGGTATCGTTGATACCCCCCTTAAAGCTTATCCGTTTAATCTTTTTGAAACATGAAATTTACATACGTTTACATACAGATTTTCATAAAAAGTAATAACATTGTAGTAGTAAAGTAACTAAGTGAGACATAGACAACGTAATAGGCATATGTATTTATATTCCGAAGACATAATATTCTAATCCGCAAGGCCGTTTCGCGACCGACTTTACTAAGGAATAAGTACAAACAAGTGTATCGTAAATGTCTATTTGAAGTTATTGGGAACGCGTTTACATTCACAAACAAGTACTTAAACTAAGATATTAGCTTATTTAGCAATGCGTGTGTATATTTCAATGACGGGCTACATTTTCTTAAATCTAATGTCGAACATCCGGTCAGCAAAATTCGAAAAAAAAAGTATTTCGTAAAATTACCTAATAGAAATCGAAATCTCACGATAAATTGTAATCTAAAATTCTTAACTGCAATACCCTAATGTAGATTGGCATTGATAAAATTACTGATACCGTCGATATTCTTTTTTTCGTGTTGATTCCGTTATACTATAGTACATTACGATATAAGTGTGGTAAATTGATCTTTGCATAGAGGCGGTTTATGACGCGCGAGCGGTAGCCAGCGTGTCATAAGAAGCCAAGATGCAAAGATCAATTTCACACGTATATCGTACGACGTTTTTTATCACAGTTGCGAATAAAAGAAAAGACTAGAAAAGAAAACAAACTAATAATTAACAAAATATTTGTGATAAGTCTATGTTTACATTTTTTTAAGGCAGATTTTTTTGTTAATTATGCTCCGGAAAGGCAGGCTAAAGACTTTTAACCTATACATCCTCGTCTGACATACATTATTTTTTAGGGTTTTTTCTATTTGTTTTGCGTCCGGGGTTAAGAACAAAATACAATGGTACGGAAAAACAATATATTTAAGTAAAGAAAAAACAAAAAATAAACAACTCAATTTTTAATCGTTTTCTAAGTCATTATCACGTAAAATTTTCGTTCGTAAACCGACTTTAGAGACAACCATTTTTGCTAGCTAAAAAACTCTTTGGTATCTACCTTTTTTATACATCAAAACAGTATAACCCAGATAAATTAAGAATGTTTCACCTACCTAACATGTAATTAGCAGTAAGATACGTATTTAACTTATCGGGATAACTTTACAGCACTAGTTAACAAATCTAAAACGCACGCGTGCATAATATGTTGGATTATGAGCCTAAAAGCCGTTGAATAAGATCCACTTTATGAGCAACTGTGATAAAAATATTATTAATGTGAAAGTTTGTGTGTGTTTGTATGTTTGTTACTGCTTCATACAAAAACTACTGGACCGATTGCAATAAAACTCGGTAGCTAGATAGGTAGAAACCTGGATTAACGCATAGGCAACTTTTTATCCCGATATTCCCACGGAATCGGGACTTACGCGGGTGAAACAGCTTGTTTTCAAATTTTTATATTTCGTTTTTAAAATTTTATGTTATTGTATTTGTTTTATTTTTATTTTTTGTTATTAATATAAACAGTATCCAGCCCAATAAGTGGCTGCAGCCGCGGCGTCAACCTCGCAACCGTCAATAATTGCTTTTTAATGACATTTTCCTTCCTAAATTAATTTGTTTGCTTTGTAAATCTATCTACACTAGTACAATAAAAAGGAAAGTTTTTTGTTTTTTATATTCTGTAACGAATAGGCTTCGAAACTACTAGATCGATTGCGACTTTTTATCCCGATATTCCCACGGAATCGGGTGAAACCGCGGGGTGCGGCTGGAGTAAATTAAAGTCTTGGGCTTTTGCCAAAATTTATTTTTACTGTAGAAATATCTGCAAATGCTGCAGATACGTTTACCTGGGTTAAAACTTAGAGATAATCAGAGTGATATTGCCTATTTGGCAATTACAGCCTAATTTGAATAGAACCAAATACTTACAACCTGGCACTCTATCATAGTAAAATTGAATGAATTACATCTAATAATGTAGTACCTGGATGACCGAGCTTTGCTCGGTATTTTTTTTTTTACACAAATAATATAAATAAACATTGATTTTCTTAGTCTAACCTCAAAGCAAACACTCATTGACTTCGTGTTACTTAACAACGCCATCTGCTGGAATAACTTTATTGCTCACAAAAAATAGTAAAAAAATAGTATTAGTAGTTCTCCAATAGATGTCAGGAAGAGTCATATTTTTCAGTTTAAATTGTTTCGATAAAACACGAATAAAATGACATTTTCTAAAAATGATTCCTAGCTAGATCGATTTATCGCCCCCGAAAACCCCTATATACTAAATTTCATGAAAATCGTTGGAGCCGATTCCGAGATTCCAATTATATTTAAATATACAAGAATTGCTCATTTAAAGATATAAGATATACTAGCTGTCCCGGCAAAAGTTGTTTTGCCATTTAAAAAAAAACTAAGTAAAGGAAACATAGATAGTAGCCGATTCTAAGACCTACTGAATATGCATATGAAATTTCATGAAAATCGGTCAAGCTGTTTCGGAGGAGTATCTATAACTAGCATTGTGACACGAGAATTTTATATATTAGAAGATTAAATGTAGGTACTCTAGATACTTACAT
The DNA here is from genome assembly GCA_951213275.1 of Idaea straminata. Classification (NCBI taxonomy): domain Eukaryota; kingdom Metazoa; phylum Arthropoda; class Insecta; order Lepidoptera; family Geometridae; genus Idaea; species Idaea straminata. The sequence goes on from OX577862.1 coordinate 7,195,652, forward strand.
ACCTTAATCATCTACGTAAGTATCTCGGCATGATAAATGTAGGTAGGAAAGTAAACTAAAGTCGCCGCGCGATGTCTAGACTTTTTACAAAACCGTGCCTCGTAATTCTTTTGTGAAACGCGTTGCGAGCGAAAGGAATCCTCGTTGCGACTCGTAAACCGTACAAAACGAGTAGCTACGCAGAGAACACATTCCAAAAAATACATTCTCCCTTTGTTCATTTTAATAAAGTAAATGTGATTGTTGTTTAGAATGAGCTTTTTACAAAATTCCTAAACATTCACGAAATTTGGAACAATTTTACAAACATATTTTTTGTAATTCTATTTAGATACCTAAGTTAATTTTCTTCTGAATAATGGTCTAACATATAAAATGCTTTGTCCTGACTGACAGATCAACGCAGAGCCTAAACCGCTAATCATATAAACCTTAAAAATAAATAATAATAAATATTGCAGGACATTCCACACATTGCCATCTAGCCCCAAGCTCAGTAACTTGACTTGTATTATGGGTGATAGACAACGGATATATGTTCTACTTATATACTTGTTTTTTGTAAATATATACATATAATACATAGAAACAACCAGAACACAGACAAATATCTAAGCATAAATACTTGTCTGAGGCGGGAATCGAACCCGCAACCCTGTGTTTGGCAGTCCGGCATGGTGACCATTGTGCCAACTGGGTCGTCAAAAAAAAATAAAAAATATCAATCTAACGCATATTTTTTTCACATTAATACAATATTGAAAAAAAAACTTTAAAATAGCGTTTTTAATTACAAGGAACTATTATTATGGGCCATACCTCAAAAGGTTCTATCAAAAATTCTAATTACTATGCCTGAATATTAAAAATTCACTTTGCCATAAAAGGCACAAAGCACTACAACACAATCATTCCTAATGAAAGTTGACTACAAAGTATGAAATGTCCACAACTCTCTCGACACAAGAAAGGATGACAGGCGACAGCTCCTGTGTGGACTACAGAAGACAATGCAACAAAGTAGTATCAATATAAACTGTACAGCCTTCCACTATCTACGAGGAAACTTTTATACAAAGCCTTTTTTGTTTACTAAGGGTTCCGCAGTCCTAACAAGAAACCCATACCTCCTCATTCCATAGTCCGAGATGTGGATTTAAACCTTAGATTCAGACACAGATTTACTAGTGAACTATAGTCAAAACACTATCCTTAAATAATATATAGGGATAGTGTTTAGACTAAAGTTCACGAGTAAATCTGTGTCTAAATCTAAGGATTTAAACCTTAGATTATTCCAAAACGAGACCATAAACCTCGTTTTGGAATGAGGGAGACATAGTTTTGCCATGTCCGTCCGTAGCTTAGCTCAGAGATTATTAGTAAGTACTAGAAAGCTGTAATTTGGCATGAAAGAAAATACATTTGAATACGCCGACAATGACTCCCTCTACCAGCTAAATGGTAGCTTCCAGGTAATGGTTATTTTTGGATATGTAAAACGAATTTGTATGGAAAACTATCACGGCTAAGAAGGCGTTCAAAAAATACTTGAACTTAGTTAAATGGAGGTGTTTGTTGTATAAAACAGACAATACGGAAGCCTGCATTGTGCGTGGCCAGACATGTACTTAGCAAGTATTTATATCCATGCGAAAAGCAGTTAAAATGATTAATAAATCTACGTAATGATGATGTCCACGGTAACGTGTCTGTAAACAGTAAAACTGTAAATCTGAGATAAGAAGACAAAAGTTTTATCCAGGCGAGTTTCTAAACTGCCTTGAAGCATTGTATGTAGTTGTAGGATTTGGTTCACTATTTAATAAGGGGTTTGGTGTCAAGTTCTTGCAAAGAGGGCGTCCATAAATTACGTGAGTTGTTTAAGGGGGGGAGGGGGTCGAGTCAAATCTCATCTAATCTTACGTTGGAGAGAGGGGGGTCTCGGCAAATATCAAGCAAATTTTTTTCTGATTGATTTTTCCGGCTTAGAGTGGCTAGATCAGAACGAAGATGAAGGAGCAGATGATTTTACTGAAAATCAAATTAAAAAAAACACCTCACGTAATTTATGGACGCCCCCAAAAGGCAAAGCTTTATTAACATAGGCAAGAACTATCAAGCTATCTAAGGGAATGTTACAGGCGATGTGGGTTCGCTGTAAGACATCCTTTTAGCGAAATTAACCCTCAGGTCTACCCTTTCCATATCCTTCGCGTGTAGAATACAGGGTGTAGGTAGCCTAGGTAGTAGAGGAATCAATGTACAGTTGGCTGCATAATTGCAGCCCCCGGTAGAGTTCAAAAATTACTATTGTTGGCATGTTTCAATTCATGAGTTGAAAGACTTACAATTTCAATTGAAGCAGGTGTATAATCTTGATTGCATTGAAAACATTCTTATAACAGCCATTTTGGAGCTCTACTTATGCACTACTACTTATACTTATTGTGGGTCTCCAATTATGCAGCCGACCGTACCTACACAATATTTGAATTGATGAGCACGAATTCGATATAGCTCGATTCGTTGCTTCTTTAAAATTCCGTATTTGGAACTCTGTCTTGCTATCCTACGCGTAGAATTTTTCGTATAAAAATTGTATAGACTAGACGCTTTCACTCTTGTAAATATAGATAACAGGCCATTAGATGAGTCAAATCTCACTCTCAGGTCCTTGATTTGCCACTAAGTCCTAACTAGGTAATTTTTTCTTAAAATATTATTAAGCTAAAGAGTTTGTTTGTTTGAACGCGCTCATCTCAGGAACTACTGGTTCAAATTGAAAAATTATTTTTGTGTTACTTAGTCTATCCAACACAAAAATATTTTTTCAATTCAAACCAGTAGTTCCTGAGATTAGCGTGTTCAAACAAACATACAAATTCTTCAGCTTTATAATTTTAGTATAGATATCCTCGCTTTCACTAAATAAGTATTGAACCTAAAGCCCAAGTCTTGCCATCACAAATCACCCATATCTCCATCAAGATTCAGAATAAGCACCCGGCTTATCAGTAATCTTTCTGTCAAATAAAGTAAACACGGTTGTTTATCATTGTAGACCGCCGTAAATATTCCCAACATATTGGTCGGTAAACAGAAAAATTCTTAAAATAAGTAGTTCGTTGGAGTGATTTTCCAATCGGCCGTGGCCGTAGCTCGCCCACCGTTTAATTCGAAGACATTTGCTTCTTTTTGTTTGCTTTCAAATCAAACGATCGGTGAGTTATCAATATCGCTTCTACTTTCACCCCTTTATTATGAAAGATGTTAACCCATTTGTTTAGAACAAAGAATAATAAAACAGACGCTAATTATTGTTGTACCTACTAATTATTTTCTAACACGTCAAATAGAAAACCTTTGTACGAAATTAGACGATCGGTCTAATAGCTTTGTTTATTTTTACTTGTGAAGTAGAAATCGACAAAATGCTTAACGGGTTTGCGTCTAAATGCTTTTTCTTGAAGCTACTTCGTTGTGCTGTTTTCACTCGATCTGCTAACGAGTGTATTTCCGACATTTTAAAATTAGATTGTTGCAAAATAAAGCGTTAATTTTAGAAATTTATATACCTACCTACGTAGTTAGTTAGACACATTGACGTAGGTGACGTAACGACTTGTAAATGTATGTATGTATGAATACGGGCTTTTTTCCGCAACTAGACTCTTTTTTAATTGGGTCCCTTTTGCGTGAGGATGGAGTAGGCTTGCCCAGCACCTATTACCCACTTATTACGTCGACCGTGTCCAGAAGAGAGAACTTATCAATACTTCTGGAGCCAACTAAGATACGAACTTTAAACACGGAATAAAATATTAGGCATCGTAGCTTCACACTCAACATTAAGGTGAAAGGGTACCGGCGCTAGCTCCATACAAACGTAGTCGACTGTTTCCTCCCTGGATAATGACACTAGCACAAATATTTTTGTGCAATAAAACCTATGACTGCCATGACTATGTCTTCGTTTTTTTCATTTTCTAATTATCATAGAAATTAAGATTTAAAAAACAAAAAAGAAAGAAAAAACAAAACATAGGGGCATGGTCATGGCAATTATAAGTTTTATGCAACAAAAATATTTGTGCTAGTGTCATTATCCAGAGAGGAAACAGTCAACTACGTTTGTGAGAAGAGAGCCCCCGGAACCCTTTCCTCTTAACAAATAAAATTATTGATTGGGTAAATTTTTCAACCTGTACACACAGTTAGCTATTCTGGCGATCATAGAGCTGGCGGCTTTTTGTCCCAGCGACTCAGTCTTGCTATTCAGCGAGGGAATGCTGCCAGAATTTTGGGGACAATGATGAATTGTAGCCGAGGGCTTCTTATTGTTTTAATGTTAGGGCCTAGGTTGATTTTTAATTTTATAATTATTTTATTATTTATTTATATTTAATTTCTGGGTGGGGGTGTTTTTTTGGCGTCATTTTGTTTATTTTGTGATTATTATTATTATTTTTAGTTCTTTATTTTGTGTAATTTGATTTTTTGTACCTAATTTTAAAATTGTGTTTACTAAATTCTTCGAAGGTAAATTGCATAGCTTTCTAACTGTAAAAGTCAATGTGAGAAAAAGGAAACAATATATATTTTAGTTCTTACCATTCCCAAAGATGTACCAGGCAGTCGAACATAACACAGCCATGTTCAGTGTTCATGCAAGAAGCCGCTGGAGCCGCCGCCATCTCGAATCCCCGATATAATTTCACTCACACTCGACGACTGACAATTTTGAACGTATCACTGAAAAGAGAAATGTGCCAATTAGTTGTGATAGGGTCGGGAATTTCGTGATGGAATGCAAGTGAAATTATACGTCATGTTTTTTTTATATTACGACTAGCTTTTGCACGCGACTTCGTCCACGTAGAAGTCGAAAACTTGAAGAAGATTGGATCAAAAAATCATGTTGTCCCATACAAACTTTGCCCCCCTTTTTCACCCCCTAAAGGGTAGAATTTCGGAAAAACCTTATCGGATGCCTACATCATACATGCATATACGCACTTAATAGCGCTCTAAATATCATGAATTAAAAAACAAATAAACCAGCCTTCAGCTGTTTCATAGATATTATCAACTATCGACTGACCGAAAGTCTATTATTGTTTTATTTGTAACTAGCTGCACCCCGCGGTTTTATCCGCGTAAGTCCCGATCCCGTGAGAATATCGGGATAAAAAGAAGCCTATGTTTTAATCCAGGTCTCCAGCTATCTAGATACCGAGTTTCACCGCAATCGGTCAAGTTATTTTAGCCTGAAGGAGTAACAAACATACATACACACCCACGCACACACAAACCGTCACATTTATAATATTTGTAGGATTATAATTTAAAGCCTTCTAAAAATTCGGCGAAATATAAACACGAACATTTAAATGTCACAAATGGTATTAAGTAAGATTTTTCTGAAAAAAATCACACCACAAAATGTTTACACTCATCTTGAGTCTATTTATCATTTTGTATCTGCTTTATATTCTGTACCCTGCTTGTTTCCTACTAAACAGAAGCTCTATAGCGAAACAAGACATCTATTTTATAAGTATTATATTAGGGCGAACGTATTCTACATTGAGATTTACAAAAAGCTTTGTAAAAGCTTTTTATAAATCTCAAAGAACAATGTCCGCTTTCATAAAAGGTATGGCTTGCAATCAAAAATTTTTATAACTTAGATAATAATGATTTAGATTCAATGACTAGTATACGGCAAAGATCTTAACAGCAATATATCAGAATGCCAGGAAATTTCCTAAACCTTTAGGCTAATATCGAATCTAATAGGCTAATAATAAAGAATCGATACACTTATTGAAGTTAAGGCAACTTAACTTTCATAAAACAAAATGGAGCAAACATATATCAAACAAAATGGAGATTGTTGGATTCGAGTTTCCTGTAATCATGTAAAACACTAAAACTAATGCACTTTTTATTAATTCATTACCGTAAAATATAACGACTGGGGTGGTATTCAAAAAATAACCTATATTTATGAAAATATCTTCAATAAATATTTGTTCTTGGAAAAGCCAGTTACGAGTTTTTTCCTTTATTTTGAATTATAGAAATGTATTGCATAAACATATAAACATAATCCACAAGAGCTTTCTCTATATTAGCTTTCCACAGTACATATACGTGCTATTTAGATAATCTTGTAAAGTATAAGTTCTACTGCAAAAGCATCTACTTTTCGTGGGCGAGATGTACCCTAACCCACTTTGTACATCTCGCCCACGAAAAGAAGATACTTCCTCCACGTAATTATAATGGATTAGTACCTACTTTTAAATTAAAAAAAAATTACAGTAGTATGAGTCATAGAAAGCTCTAAGCGCTTTTTATCTATACATATAAAATGCTTTGTCTTGAATGACTGACTGACGGATCAACGCACAGCCTAAACCGCAGATCGTAGAGACCTGAACCTTGGAGGGTGTGTTCTTTGTATGACGTAGACATCCGATAAGAAATGATTTTCCAAAATTCTACCCCTAAGGGGGCGAAAAAGGGGGGCAAAGTTTGTATGGCACAACGTGATTCCTTGGTCCATTTCCGACTTCTACGCGAACGAGGTCGCGGGCATAAGCTAGATTACTTTAAAATTTTAAAAAATATCAGTAGTATGAGTCATAGAAAGCTCTAAGCGTTCTTTATTTACCTACATTTGGTTTATTTCGTTATTTGGGTAGATCTTGCATCTCAAGTTTTACAATATTTTATATACACATCAAATGCAAGATGTAGGTTAATAATCTTTCGCAACAACTTTACGTTTACTTTGAAATCAGAAAATGATTCGATTTCTAAGTTCTAGGCATCTGTTTGTAGGTTTGCACAGCCGCAAAAATTGCTAAGACATTCCTATGTTCTGCAACTAAGTCAATTGACATCGCGTTTGCGGTGGTAGAGGAACAATAATTCACGCTAGAAAACATTCCTCATACCTAGGTTTGAACGCGCTAATCCCAGAAACTACTGGTTCGAATTAAAAAAAAATATTTTTGTGTTGGATAGTCCATTTATCGAGGAAGGCTATATGCTACTTTTTATTTTGATATTCCTACGGGATCGGGTGAAACCGCGGAACCCAACTAGTTTTAGAATAAAAATCCAGGTATTTTATAATAAGAATTTTCAGAATCAGAATATTTTTTTGCTAAAACACAGTTCAATTAAGTTTAGGTCGATAATGTTCTACCTTTGAAAGGCATGCAAACGTTTACAAAAGTAAAATAATATAAATTAAAATCAAAATAGGTAGATAGATAACTTTATTTGTACAACACAGGAAGAAACAAAACACGATATCATCAAGACATTGTCCAAATATTACAATTTTTAATCTTTCGATATAAATAAAAATGAATTGTTGTTCGTTAGTCTGATTAAAACTCGAGAACGGCTGAACGGATTTATCTTATCTTAGTCTTGAAATGTTCGTGGAGGTCTAGGGAAGGTTTAAAAGGCGAGAAAAAATCATTCCCACGGGATCGGGACTTACGCGGGTGAAACCGCGGGGCGCAGCTAGTACTAAATAAATATTAGTAACGTCAATTACGATTTAATAGCTCGTCGCAAAACAATTGTTTCATTAGACTTTTATTTCTTAGATCCGCTTTAATTATGCGCAGACTAGAGTATATACTTTACTTTTTGGGAGCTCAGACTTACGTCAAAGTTTGTTTTATGTAGTGTAGGCAAGAAACTTAGAGGAAAACAACTACGAACGTCAAATTCTATGAGTGTAGGACAGATATTTTAATCTACAAGGATTTCTGAGACTACTCTATCTAGCTAGAATCTTAGTAGATGGAGCAATCTACGTACAACAACATGTATTTTTTATAACAAAGAAAAAATAGTATAATTTTTTAACATACAGAAAAAATAATATTTTTTCAATTATCTATAAGTATATTTTATTAATTATGATAGGTATTATTGAATCTTACGTAGATATTTACAATTATAGGTACTCGTAAAATTGTAGATATCTACGTAAGATTCAATAAATGCCTCACGTCTCCGTTTTACTGTTATCCAAAGAAGAAATAACTGAAAACCTCAAGTTCTCACCAATATTCGCCAGTAAAGCTTAGCTGTAAATTATATAGCCTTAACCACATTTTCTTGGTAAGATATCGATAACTGATAGCTAATGGTCGTTCGCATAAAACAATCCAGGTCGCCAGAACTTGTAGCCTCAACATTGAATGTAAGGTTCTTATCTACATTGCAATAACATGATTCACGTACAAGAAAGCCAATTGTTGGATTATACAATGGCCCCGTAGCGGTTGTCATCGACCGTCGTCGTCGGGCGTCGTGCTCCATTTCCTTTACATTGACCATTGAGATCTTGCTAAAACCTATTACTGAGAAGTTGAGCTGATTACTGAGATAAATGTGCCCTTTTGCGAACGTTTAAAGGAATTTCTCTTATATCGTGATAGCTTGAAGAGTATATAGAGAACCCGAAAACTGAATCTATACTAATATTATAAAGAGGTAACGTTGGTAACATGTTTGTATGTATGTTGGGGATAATCTCCGAAACCACTGAACCGATTTCAAAAATTCTTTCATCAATAGAAAGGTAAATTATTAATTATTATAATTAGGTATCTGCGGGTAATAAAGGCCACTACGAGGTTTATAAAAACCTTGATATTACTGAAAATGTTTTTCAGATTGACAATAAAGCAAATATTTATCTTATGACCTGTTTTTAAGTAGTTTTTCCTGTTTTTACTAAATATTTAGTTGCTAATTAATGTTGCAGGCCCCCCTTATTTCCCGCAGGTACTAATATTGTCCATATGTAAGTTAGTTTGTAAAGTATTTTATAGTGTCCGTACTTATTTTTAAGTCTATTACCTAAAATAAGTTATAGATAGATAGATAGATAAACACTTTATTTGTACAACACACAAAACATTGAAAATAACAAAAAGGATGAGAAAGCTTATTAACTACGAAATTGTACAAACAGGCGACCTTATCGCTTAAAGCGATTTCTTTCAGGCAACCTTAGGATGGAGAAGGTCTGTTTTATAAATAAAGCTGAAAGACTGGTGATAGGAAGCTGTACAGAGACATTAGAGAGGCATATGCCATATGCAGTGGGCTAGCACATGCTGCTAAAGAAGATAAATAAGGCATCTTTTAATGGAAAAACCGAAGAGATAGATTTAAAATATATAAACAATTATTCTATTCTTATTCAATGTGCATGCAATAATCTACCTAAGTCGAAAACCAGAAATAGAAACGTCGGAAATCAATAAGCTCTTGTAATTACACCCGTCGCGTCTCGCCCCTTATACTAAAATTGGAATGACTATTTAGCCCATTGGCTGGCTGAAAAATCTAATATTATAGGTAGTTTTCCACACGAGTTAATAGTCTGATGGTTCGAAAATAGATAAAGTTTTCCTAAGCGAGAATATTGAATTTTGTATGAGGAAAAACCTTTTTTTAGATACAGTTTGCGTCATAAGTACACTATCAATGTGCTACAATAAAACCTACTATAGACAAGTATTGTACTTACGACCTTCTTCTAATAGACGTTACACCAAATTGGCTGGCTGAAAAATCTAATATTATAGGTAGTTTTCCACACGAGTTAATAGTCTGATGGTTCGAAAATAGATAAAGTTTTCCTAAGCGAGAATATTGAATTTTGTATGAGGAAAAACCTTTTTTTAGATACAGTTTGCGTCATAAGTACACTATCAATGTGCTACAATAAAACCTACTATAGACAAGTATTGTACTTACGACCTTCTTCTAATAGACGTTACACCAAACATAAATATATGAATTAAAAGTACTCATTGTGATTATTATTTTCAACATGTTTTTAGTTGGCCGAGTGGTATAATCCGCCACCCACTATATAGGTACACCAACCCACCGACGATCGATCCACAAGTTACGTTGTTATAATGTTCAAATAGTCCACAGGATTGTAAACGTTACGATGGCGAACGGTGGGCTGAAAATCGGCAATCATAGACTTAGGAATTTCATTTTCAAATGATGATTTTTTTTAAAAACGGCATCGATAACCGTTAAATAGAGTATGACAAAATATCACAAATAATTAGTACTATAACCATGTAAGGATACTACGGTTTTCCTTACTGTTTAAGAAATAATTAGGTTTTTCATACAAATTTCATACAAATTTTTCGTAAAAAAAAAATATAATTCCTTAGTTTTTGTGCAGAATTAACTCGGGTTTCATTTTTATATATAGTAATAACTAATAGAAGGAATATCAACTAATAGAAGGAAAATTTAAATTCCTTAGTCGATGGAGGCCGATTTTCAGCCCACCGTGTGGCGGTGGAATTTTGAGCGTCGATCGAACATAACGCATAAAGTTAGCAGAAAGTTAGGTATGAACTTTCTAAACTTAAGGAACACGTAATATGCACTGACACTTTCTTTATTGATCAGTTTCTTCGAATTGCTCATTCACGGTGAGATTTTCCCTTAACCTTTTAACACAGTATGGTGATCAACCACATCCAATTTATAGCTCTTACAAAATGATATGCTAGAGGCGTGTACCGCGACCAGACGTCTAGTGAAAGTGTCCCTTCCGAACGGTACTTTAGCTAAGAGGTATTAAAATATGCCTACAGTTCTTAGCATAACGATTCAAAGATTGTTTGGCTTTTAAGGCCAGGTGCTAATAAAGCTACCAAAATCGACCTTTGTTTTAAGCAACTCTAAGTAATCAAATAATCTTTTTTTGTTATTTGTATATAAATGGATATTGTAGTTTAATAACCATATTTTTGTTTATTGTGGTTGAAAACATAATATGAACAACTTCGTTCGATAAAAAAAATTTTAGAAAACAGAGAATTATTAGATCGTTTATCGGGTTTTATTCAAAAATAGTTAACGTTTGTTTCTAAAATGAATCAAATGATAGGTTTTGACCTCTAGGAACTATATTTGTGGATAATTATGCTAAAATGTTTTGCATATCGATTAAATATAACAGTTAGCACGCAGCACGCTACGTCTTTGAGAGCGCGGGCTAAGGTAATGTGAATACCTACACACGGTACTGGAAGAGCGCCTTAAGAGTAGTAAAACCTGATTGAGACAGCAGACCAGCCCGCCCGGCTGCAGATAAACCGCATCCAAATACCTACTTTTACTTGTATACGCCTTTTCCGCCAACTAAACAACAATTAGATATTTTTATAATAGAATTGTATAACTTTTAGACATTGGCTTTGGACATTTTTCTTGTTTGACATTTGTCGTGCAAATCAACTAAACCTCTCTAGTTAGGTCCTTTTTGCATGATGATGGAGTAGCCTTGCCCAACACCTATCCTATACTACCCTCTCCGCTTAGTCGATCATGTCGAGAGGAAAAAACTTGTCGATACTTCTGGAGTCAACTAAGCTACGGGTTTCATCACAATGTTTTCCTACAGCATTAGAGCAACGTCAATCAGCGCACATACATTTTACATAAGAAAAATCTATTATTACCTGCCAGAATTCGAACCCACGACCTTCGGAATGAAAGTCGAAGTACCTACTAGGTCAACACCGCACCTCCTACCTTTACCAACTTGCCAAGTATGAAAAGCTACGTGATTACATAAAGCTTTCAATTTAAAAAACCGTTTATACTTTTTGCACGATAGCGAAACAAATTATTATTAAAAACAGTTAAAAAACTCGTCTCATACCTCTAATACCAAGGTGAATTATTTTAAGTTGTTGTCTCTTAGAAAGTTTTCACTTTACGCTAACTTAACACTGTAATATAGCCTTTCTTTCTACTTGTTAAATCGACACAGGTATCCGTATAATGGGAAAAATACGTGATCTGCGATTTGATCTAAAAAAACATATTCTCTGTTCATAAAATCGAATTGGTATCTTTGATAAATTATGTAACTTAGAGGATGTATGTATGATCGAAGTCAACATTGCAGACCCACCGTAGAGTACTAAATTACTATTATTGAAATATTTTCATTCCAATAATTTTTGTTTGTTAAATTCATGAGTTAAACTTCAATTAAAGCAGAATCTTGCTTGTGTTGAAAACCATTCTAATAGCACCCTTTTTCGAGCTCTACGGTGGATCTGGAATTATGCAGACGACCGTACGTTATTGAATTTAGATGCAATAAAATTCACACCTACAAATTTTTCGAAGCTTTCACAGCTTTCTCATCCTAATTGTTATTTTCAATGTTTTGTGTGTTGTACAAATAAAGTGTTTATCTATCTATCTATCTATCTAAAATAAAAACACCAAAACCGCACTTTTTAAGTGATTTTGGGGGTTTACACTATTGGTAAAGTTGCCATAACTTATTGGAATTTTTACGGGACGTTATAATATTTTTGGTGCCCAAGACAATTCAAACACAATATTCAACTTTCCAAAATTTTTGGTGTGGTAGGAATCCCTCTTCCAGATTAAGATTCCCGGTAATCAAGACGCGCCCTAAAAATCGGGACTTGTCGCGTAAATCGGGACCCCTGGAAAAACTACACAGAAACAAGATTGACGTAAACCACCTAAACATACATACAAAAAAGGTTTCATCAAGTGAGAAATAATCCTCAGACGCTATATATCGGTACATTATTAGACGCTACATAATCATTTCTTATTTTTAGTAAGTTCTTGAAAAAAATAAGCATTGCTTTGATTTGAAATTATCCTCTAGCGTCTATAGGGAAAGGATTACTTCTTGCTTCAAAGAAACCTTTATGCTGTGTAGTCACCATAACCTACAAGAGCTTTCCTCTCAATCGTATCCTACTACTTATCTACGAGTATTATGTAGGTAGGTAGGTACCACGAACTACAACATCGTAAAAGTGGCTTTCCACAAGGGACAGGCTGCTGCGTCCGATGGCTTGTGACAAACAAGTTTTTATACGAAACAAATTAACCATTTTCGTAACAGTGAAAGCGGTAATTATCGGACCACTACCGTTTTCTTGGCGAGATCATTACGTAATTATAATTTACCTTTACAGAATTATTGATAATAATTAACTATACAACAAGTACTGTACATCTTAACAAATAACTTTTGTTCTACAACTTTTGGAGATTAGAAATCGAAAATAACCTATTTGAAAATAACCACCAATCTACGTACCAACCATGGACATCGTTTATTTGACTAGATTTCACCCGTGACTTCTTCCGCGTATGGTTTGAATTTCCCAAAATCTTTTCTTAGCGGATGCATACGTCATTATTATAAATAATAAATAAATAAATATTGCAGGACATTCCACACATCGCCAGCTAGCCCCAAGCTAAGTAACTAGGATTATATTATGGGTGCTAGACAACAGATATACTACTTATATACTTTTCTTTTGTAAATATATACATATAATACACAGAAACAACCAGACCACAGACAAATATCTAAGCATAAACACTTGTCTGAGGCGGGAATCGAACCCGCAACCCTGTGTTTGGCAGTCAGGCATGATGACCATTGTGCCAACTAGGTCGTCGTTATGATGATGAATAGCTAACTGTGTGCTAGATTTTAGCACACAGTTAGCTATTCATCCATTGGTTTAAGCTGTTCGTTGACATATAACTCAATCAGCCAAATGCATTTGTATCAATTTCTCTTCGTAGAACATCGAGTAAGACTCAGAAGAACTGCGCAAAATAAAGAACAACGACGCAATTCTATGAAGCTTTAAAAATTCCAAAAATGGATGATAGAGATAAATAATTTATTCTGTCGTAGTCGGGGCGGGCGGGGCTTAACGAGCCGGAGGCGGATTTGGCACTGGGATAGGGGTGACTACACACGGTCAATGACACGCAGGTTCTAAATCATTGCTGAGATAAATATTAAGGTATACATATCTATCAATATATGAACGTAGAAGAAGAGGATGACTTTAGAAAAGAAGAGAGACTGTGTGGTTCAAAATGTAAGAGAGATGAAAGATGAAGGAATTGGGATTGAAGAGAACTTAGAAAAGATTAATGAATAACAAGGTACGAGACAGGTTGATGTGAACTATGACGTTTAATAGATGAGAATGCAAGAATACACACTGCGCCCACCCCAAATAAATGTACCCAAGGGCAGGCAAAAGAAGAAGAGTTTAAATCTACTAAACTATGCGCCAAATGATCAATCCTCAAAGCAAAACCCTAACGCAGTTAGGCATCTTAGTTGCTAGACTAAATACCTAAAGGTAAGTGTCTCTAATGATGACATTACAAATAACGTTGATACTACATTCTATCAATTCAAAGTTATTTTGAGCGCTTATGAATACTCTGGACAATTTTTTTTATAAAAACTAGCTTTTGCCCGCGACTTCGTCCGCGTCGAAGTTGAAAATGGACCAAGTAATCATGTTGTCCCATACAAACTTTGCCCCCCTTTTTCACCCCCTTAGGGGCAGAATTTCGAAAAATCCTTTCTTATCCGATGCTTACGTCACACAAAAAACACACCCTCCAATTTTCAGGTCTCTACGATCAGCGGTTTAGGCTGTGCGTTGATCCGTCAGTCAGTCAGTCAGTAGTTCAGGACAAAGCATTTTATATGTAAATATGATGTAGCGTCGATTGTACCTAGATGCCAATACAAACCTACTTAGGTTTCCTAGCATTTGTTTAACTAATTAATTGTAAGAAATTGTATATATCCATTTTAATAAATAAATATCCTCCGAATTGTTAGGTACCTAAAACCTAAGGTAGCACTTTAAACACTTAAAACGTTGAGGCGTTAAAACTTAGCTCAGGTCATCAGTAAGGTATATTATACCTACCGGTATATATAAACTACGAATGAGCTATTCTAAAACACCGTTTTGCCTGTAATTTCCTGGCTTTTCTTCGGAAAATTATACCTTTATAACTTTACCTTAATTGCTAACGACATAATAATTGTCATTCATTTGTCTTATGTAGGACACATATCATACAGTAAAATAAGAGAAAGCTAAGTAAATAATGCCTCTCTACTATATATAAAAGTTTTTCTTACGATTCCTACTTTAGAAGCTTTAAATTTCTATCGGGTATATTCCTTAATAATCTCTACGATAGGCATCGATATTGTTCGTAATTACAAACATAAACATAGCAGGTGATATAACATTAGCAGGTGATATTAGAATTGGACACGGTCGCTACAACGCATGACCAGCTTATTTTACTCTAAAACATATTACTAACCGAACAGTGATATCTAGGTCATCCAAGAGCCAATAATTATAAGGTACCAACACTTACCTAGTGCCTCAAACGATTTGAAGTCGCACTTCGGTATAATAACTTCTAATCCGTTTTCCGTCAATAATTCCTTACAAAGATAGAAAAAATGATAACGTAATGAAGATAATATTATAGATGGTAAGATGGAACCGTGTTTTATGGATATTTTTGAGGGTAATATGTGTATTTGCGGCTTATCGATTGAGCGGCGCGCGGCCGCGCGTTTCACGACGGAATGAGCTTACCCCGAACGCTCCGCTAGAACCAAGTGCGCGCGTTTTCCACGTTTTCCCGCCACAGAACCGGGGTGCGGGGCGGCCTCGTTAGAGGGTGGCTCCGAAACTTGTTCCCTAGTCACGCTGTGATACGCATTTTGTTTGTACGCAATAATATCCGTGGATCTTGTTACTATTCTACTGTTTGTAAATCTATTCACATCTAGATGTTAGAGTCTGAACCTTACTCAGAGCAAAGATAATAAAAAAGAATACTTATTTGTCTTTCTCAAATCTTTAGGGAGGCACTTAGAGAAGGTAAAGTGCTTATTCTAAATCACGTAGGAAGGTGCTCAAATACAAATGTTGTTATTATATTAAACAACAAGACAGCGGTGGGACCACGTTTAATAAGTTGTTTTGTTATATTTACCTGTAGTCCTACTCTAGTGGGTCTAAGCTGAAAAAAATACTGTGGACACACCAGCAGTGGGGTAAAGCGGTGTGACCACAGTTAATAACTCAAACTAACTATACTATGCTTAAGTTAAGATACCTTATGAATAAAGGGTACCGGCGCTCTCTCCATACAAACGTAGTCGACTGTTTCCTCCCTGGATAAAGGTTCAAAATAAAAACATAGTTATAAGTTTTATGCAACAAAAATATTTGCTATAGTGTCATTATCCATGGAGGAAACAGTCGACTACGTTCGTATGGAGAGAACATCGGTACCCTTTCCTCTTAAATTTAGTGGTTAAATTTTCCGGAAACGCTAAGTCCCACAGTCCCAATGTACACAAGCTCCAAACAAAATGCATTTGGCTATCATCTGAAGAGCAATTGCAAGGAAAGCATTGGGGTTGACATCGTTAAGAGGGTGAGTCCTCCCCCCGGATATTGCAACAAGGATTTTAATGATGAAGTTGGCATTGCATCCGAATTTGAACCTTACTCTGCATGACAGACGACATTGTTCCTTTTTATGACCAAGCTCGCCATGTTAATCAAAACTTCCCCACACCGCCTCGTCGTAAAAAACGTGTTTTCACAACAAAGTAGGTACTTACTACGTCACTAATACGATGTTCTAAGGAAAGTCCTTTTAGCTTTCTCGCGTCGTGAATAATCGTGATTAGAGGTTGTTATTTTTGTAACGAAGTTCCTTATCGCGCGTTGCGAAAGGGGGCTAGACGGAAAAAATTAAGACCAAAAGTTGTAACGACACTTTTTGATTTTATTACAATTCCTTCACTAATAAATCGAAAGGAACTTCGTTTCATCCGGGTGTCCCTGGACACCTCTCAAGTTTTTTTGTCTGCTCTTAATAAAATAAAATTAAAATAATAATTACCTAGTTAAAGACAACCTTTTTTTAAAGGTTTAATTAATAATAAACCTATTTCGTCTATTTTTTCCTTAAATAAAAAATAACTAACCTAAGCAGCGCTCCGTGATTTCATACTTGTAAGTCTCGAATGTTGCGATAAATAGAAGCTTTTGTCGGAGTAAATAAGCTTATATCACGACAATGAAGCTTTCTACTTATATAAAGAATTACGGATCCATATTTTTTTGAAAATACAGTTATTATAGCCTATGTTATTCCCTAATAATGTTGTTGAATTATTGGTAATAGTACATTGTTACCCTAGGTGTGAAAGTCACTCATTGAGTACCGAGACGGAGTTTGGCGCCCGAGCGTAGCGAGGGCTCTAATAGTTCGAGGGACTTAATGAGTCTTTTACCCGAGGTAAACACTGTGCTTTTCATTACGAATAATACATAAAATTCTTCATAATAACGAGAATGAATGAGAGACTCCATACTCCATACTACCTCTGGCAGTATTCATGACCCGTGTGAAGCCATAATCGTTATTCTTTGGTGTTACCTAAAGCAAGGAGGTTAGATTTTTGAAGTTCCTAATGCGTAATTATACTGATACTGGGTACAAGCACATTGCACAAGCCGCGCGAAGCCATAATTTGACATGACAGCTGTCAGTGAAAGCGATTTTCCCTAGGGCTGAAAGTTTTTCTTTCTACACGCTCTTCAGGCATCTTTAGACCTACTTTCGGAGTATGAGTAATGAAAAATAATTTTTAAAATCGGTCCAGTAGTTTCGGAGCCTATGCGTTACAAAATGGTACAAACAAACAAATATTTCCTCTTTATAATATTAGTGTAGAAAAGATAAAGGTATAATAATATAATATACAATTTGTTTCAGCGAAGGAGTATTAATATGAAAGGGGGTTTTCTAGACGTCTAGTCTAGGTGAATAATTTTTGTACTACGACTTTTGGAAATTCGTTCGAAGTTATTGTATGAAACAGCTGATTTTCAAGTAAAAATCCCCTTAGAATTATCGAAAAAAAGTTCGAATTTCCAAAATTCGTAGAACACAAGTTATTCGCTAGACGTCTAGAACAACCCCCTTTCGTATTAAAACCCCTTAGCTGAAACACATTATTTAGAAAGTTTAAATAATTTATCTCTCTTTTACCAAAATTCATTCTGAAGAGTCGTGACAGACAAACACACAGACGAGAGTTACTTTTGCATTTTTATTAAGTCTAAGTACCTACTTGCGTACAGTGCCCAAAAGTTATACACCCGCGAAAGTCTAAAATCGGGATAAAAAGTAGCGTTGTGATGTTTATTAAAATAAGTGATTAAATAATCATATAATTTTGCGATATGTTCCACCACAATTTTGATTCCCGCCAAAACATAATGCTAGTAGGTACCTACAATTTTTGGCACTCGTCAAGCAATCAAGCACTAGTAACGACTAGCGATCAGTCAAACAATCAAATCAATCAACAGCCCCGTCGCATTTAGCCAACATTAAAAAACCAAACAAGCACAGTTGTGCCAACATAACAAATTTCAACAACCAGGACTATCAACCAAACGACAAAAACGTGAATTTTGTTTTCTTTTCAAGCCCCCTTTTTAATACGACTTTGTGCGTCGTGTACATATAGCCAGGTAAAATCAAAAGTCTGGCTGGATATTGCATTGATCTAGAAAGGGGTCCAGACATTTAGAATGGGACGTTGGCATATTATTTTTTTTATGTGCGGTGCATTTCGAGACCCTTGCCAATCGATAGAGGGCATTACTGTGTGCAACATGTTTGTTAAATATCCTGTTTTCGAGACGCTTTAGAGGTTCGATGTGAAGACAACATTTGTTCACTGTAATGCCCTCTATCGATCGGCATGAGTCTCGAAATGCACCGCGCAAAACATTCACCATGCCAAGCTCTTATACTAAATGTCCAGACTCTTTAAGGCGACTTGACACTGGCTATATGCGCAAGCCGTCCAAAGCTTTAGTGTTTTTTTTTTAAGTTCAAAAATTGTTTTACCAACGGACGAGTAGATTTCAGAAAAATCTTTACTTTGAACTGTTTTTCAAGTGTTAATTTAACTTAACAACAATGAATAGCGAAGTGCTAGAACTAGAGACGAAGATAATTAACCATGAGGCTTACGGAACCTCGTAAGTTCGTTTTATTGTTGACATTCAAGTGTACAGTGTGTTTTGCCAGTTTTGCTTACCAAGTCTTTCATAATTACAGCTACAAGTGGTCCCCGAGAGACTTTGAACTCGGTTCTAATCTCGGGCAGGGGAAATTCGGCCACGTAAACGTTGCTAGAGAGAAGAAAACTGGATTATTAGTTGCCATCAAAACATTGTTCAAGTCGCAGATCGTCCAGTCAAGATGTGAACGTCAGGTCATGCGTGAAATTGAAATACAATCTCGTTTGAAGTAAGCGGAACATTCCTAGAGGTTCTAAACTCATTTGAATACTAGTGGATCACCCTTAACTGAGTACCTAATGCTTTTTACATTTCCTCTCCCACAGACGGCACTAAGATGATGGAAGTGAACCAGAAGATGACCATCTATCTGGTTCATTTCCATGCTATTGATCTCAACTACTCATGTACCGAAAATCATAAAGATTGTAGCAATAGTACTCAAATTATTAAACTAGCCGGTGCAAGCTCGTTTCACTCGTGTAAGTCCCGATCCGTAGGAATTTCAGTATCAAAAGTGTCCTTTGTCCTTCTCCATCCCGTAAACTACTACCATTCCAATTTTCATCCAAATTGGCCCATTCTTTTGACTGTGGCGAGAAAACAAACATATAAATGAACAAACTTCGGATTCATGACATTAAATACTAGCATAACCCGCGTAAGTCTCGATCCCGTGGGAATATCGGAATAAAAAGTATCCTATGTCATTCCCAATAAATCAATGTATCCTCATACTAAGTTTCATAAAAATCGGTCCAATAGCTTTGGAGCTTATTCATTTCAAACAAACAATTAAATACTTCCTCTTTATAATACTAGTAAAAACTAGCTGCGCCCCGCGGTATCACCCGCGTAAGTCCCGATCCCGTGGGAATATCGAGATAAAAAGTAACCTATAGCCTTCCCCGATTAATGGATAATACAACACAAAAATATTTTTTCAATTCAAACCGTCAGTTCCTGAGATTAGCGCATTCAAACAAACAAAAAAACTCTTCAGGTTTATAATATTAGCATAGATAGTAAGGATGAACACACAAGTTACACATACAAACGCTTTGCCCACTCACCACTAGACCAATTCATTTTATTGTAACAATAGTTATATTTATGTATGTGCCTTTGTGTAATGCAATAAATAATTTATCTATCTAGACTTTTATCCCCTTTATATTTTCCATAGACACCCAAACATTCTTCGTTTACTGACATGGTTCCACGATGAGAGGCGAATATATCTAGTTGTGGAGTTTGCAGCTGGAGGAGAACTTTACAAACATCTTACAAATTCACCGTGTGGTCGGTTTCCTGAGGCGAGAGCAGCCAAGTGTATTTATCAGGTATTTTAGAACCAAAGATAATTTAATCACTAGTTTGCATGTTAGAATTATTGCGAATTCCTTTTCTTTTAAATAAGAATAAGATATTATAAGTTTATATATCATAGATGATCGGTTTCAACAACTTGTCCTTCGACAGAGGTCTACTTTAAAGTTTCTCTCTTTCTCTAGCCATTCTCATCCACTCTGGACTAGCCACCTTCTCAACATTTAATTTGTCTCCCTTTACTTCTTTTCCCATCACTCTGTTACCGTTTGGGTCCACATCTTGTTTGTCTCCCTTTACAAGAATCTGACATTAAATTAATAAATATTGCACGAAATTTCAAAGAGATCCGTCTAGCTCCAAGCTAAGCAAGTAGGCTTGTGTTTTAGTAGCTTGAAAACAGATAGATTTACTTTTGTATTGTACTTTCTTTTGTAAATACATCCTACTAATATTACAAATGTGAATGTTTGTGAGTATGTATGTTTGTTACTTCTTCACGCAAAAACTATACTTTATTACTAACACAAACACCCATACCAGAACCAAATATCTATACATAAATAAATAGGACACAGAAAGTTGCGGGAATTGAACCTGCAACCTTTAGAGTCGCAGGCAGGTGTTCACACAATGTGCCACAGAGGTCGTCAAAATTGTTTTAAAATAAATTCTCTTTTAGTTTTAATTTTTCTTTATCTCAGATGACCATAGAATAGCCAGTTTTACCAATAAGAAGAAAGAAAAGTTTGATTTACTTGTTTGATGTGCAGGTAGCAGATGCAGTGGAATACTGCCATCAGCACCACGTTATACACAGAGATATTAAGCCTGAAAACATTCTGGTTGATTATAATGGGGATCTAAGACTTGCCGACTTTGGATGGTCTGTACATGCTCCGTCAGAAAGGTACTAGTATTATTTTTATAATAATCAACATCGCCTATGACAGCGCCCTGTACTTGTATACAGGTGGTTTTCCGCAATTAGACTTTTTTTAATTGGGTCCTTATTGCGTGAGGATGGAGTAGGCTTGCTCAGCACCGCGAGTTTCATCACGATGTTTTCCTTCACCGTAAGAGCAACGTCAATTAGCACGCAATTATTTTATTTTTTTCGAACATTCCATTAGTGCACGGAGGTATCTACCACTAAGCCAACACCGCTCCAGCGCCCTGTAATCCACTAGCGTAAGTATCTATGCCATGGATCCTCAATGGGCAGAGCGATGCCTTAGTGTGAAATAGGAGCCACTTTATTATATGCTATGCCATGGGAATATCAAGATAAAAATTAGCCATAACAAAATTACAAATACTGTTAGATTCTGTTTTAAATCAGACAGACGGACAAGAAAGTGATCTTATAAGGGTTCCTTTTTTACCTCAAATAAGTGTGAATATATTTACAGACGTAAAACAATGTGTGGCACACTGGACTACTTGCCCCCGGAGATGATAAAACGTGAAATGTACAACTCTTCTGTAGACCAGTGGTGCATTGGTGTGCTGCTCTACGAGTTCCTAGTGGGTAAACCACCTTTCGAAAGCCAGGGACAAGACAAGACGTATGCCAGGATATTGTCCTTGGATATTGTGTATCCGAGCTATATCACTAGTGGAGCTAAAGATCTAATTTCTAAGGTTTGTACCAGACCTTCAATATATCAGAAGGCCAATTCTCTTCAATATATCCAAGGCTAATTCTCTTCAATAACATTATTCAAACATTTCGATACCAAAAAATACCCTCAAAGTCAGCTTTTTTGACGTGATAACGTCTAATAAATTGGTGGAACACCTGCATTTACAAAAAAGTGTCACGGTAATATTGTGTGACGTCATACGTCATGGTAATATGACCAGACGCGTCATGGTAACATAGGAAACAGAGTATTTAATAATAATATGGCTCATCTAAAGAAAAATAAATAACAAAAAAATCTTAATTTTTCATTTTCTTATGACGTTATCAGGTAAAATTATCGCCCGTAAAACAACTTTACAGACTTGTTTTTTTTTTAAATTTAAACTGGCTTTGAGTTTATTTTGATCTACTTTGAGGGTATTTTTTGCAATCGGAATTATATTGCTATGTCACTTGTACAATGGTATTTACGAGAATTGGCCTTCTGGTTGACGACCTTCATAGCGTGGTGGGTTCGATTCAAATATTTGTGTACAGATACTTGTTAAGGTTTCGAAATATATCCAATCCAGGAAAAGTTTAAATCAAGAATATTTATAACTTCGTATTTGTAGGTTAACCGACTTTAAAAAAGGAGGACTTTTTTAAATGGAGTAAAATTTTACTAACCTTCTCGGTTCTCAATTCTATTGTATGTTTTTTTATATAACGCGTTCATTTAAAGACGGCTCAACCGATTGAGATGAATTGTGTTAAAAAGAGAATACCTCAAGGGTGGTCCAATAAAAACTTGGTGAAGATCTGTTGAGAATGTTCTTCACTATTTTGTTTTATAATTTCAATCAAAGTAAAAATTAATGTTTGTTTATTTTTCCAGCTTTTAGGTCTTTCAAAGAAAGATCGAATCCCTCTTGCTGAAGTTAAGAAACACTATTGGGTACAACAATTCTATAGCGGATCCAATAGAACCTAAGTTAGTATTATTTTTCGTTTTTAATATTATTGATTACATAAAATAGGTATTTGAATAAATTAAGTTAATATTAAAAATAGTTTATTTATTATAAAAATAATAACAATATATGGCCAACTCCTCAGCCTAATGTGGTCCTACTTTTACAAAGAGTAGCCAAATTTCTGTATCCATGTCAAGCCATCGTTAGTATTACCAGTAGGTTTGTATTCGAGTCCTATCCAATCATTGTAGCCACTGCTCGCCAAGTGTTTTAATATATATTCATAATTTAATTCGCCTGGAGTGTTCGGTTCATTGCGGTTTGGCACTTGAGCAATCTGAAAATTATTTTTGTTAAATATTATTGGAGATCCTAACTAGTGGCGGTCTGCGGTTACACCCGCGAAATCCCCGTTCCCGTGGAAATATGGAGATAAAAGGTAGCCTATGTTGCTTTCAAGGATTCAATGTAACTTTAAACCAAGTTTTATCAAAATCAGTCCAGTAGTTTTGGAGCTTATTCGTTACAAACAAATAAATCTTTCAAACATTATAAAGAATGTTTGGGAAGATTAAATGATTTAAAACTGTATATATCCATACCAAGATGAGAATATATTTATTTATTACAGGGGCCTGTGGCCCCTGTAATAATGTATTCTGTGGAATACGAGACAATAAAATTACGATATTAAATTTATTATCTTGAGCTATTTAAAAAAATACAGGCCGGCCCACGACCAGAGACAATTTTAAATGTAGTTAGCTTCCATCAAATAGTTATGGTAATATCTTTACCTGCACATGTCCAACGTAAGGCATAAGTTTAGTGATCGTGTGTGAAACGTCACCGCTGATCTGTTGCAAGTGGAATATATCCAACATCAGTTTTAAATGAGGGCTGTTGATTCGTTTTATAACTTCCACCGCTGGAATCAAATAATGTTAGATACTTAAAATTAAATTATCGTTATTAACACAAGAATTTCTAAAATGTTTAGTATCTTTGACGACCCAGTTGGCACAATTGTCACCATGCCGGACTGCCAAACACAGGGTTACGGCTTCGATTCCCGCCTCAGACAAGTATTTATGCTTAGATATTTGTCTGTGGTCTGGTTTTTCCTATGTATTATAGGTATATATTTACAAAAGATTAGTAAATAAACAAAGCTTAGTTGCTTAGCTTGGGACTAGATGGCGATGTGTGGAATGTCCAGCAATATTTATTTATATTATAGAGCGTCAAACTTCTAATTTTTACCTTTTCCATAATCACTCAAGAAATACTGTGGCACTGAGTAGTGGTTGATAGGTTCTATGATACCAATTAAATTCTCATTCTTTAATACATCTGCAGCATACTTCAGGTTGTTCTCATAAGTGTCCCAGTTCTGCTGTGTGACGTTGGCGAGCTTTCCAGCCATTATGTGTATTTTACGAGCGTTCACCGCTTTCGCGTACTCTACTGTTGTGTGGAAGTTTTCTTTGAATTCATTCTCTTTTCCTGGTACAGCTGTGACGCCCAATTCACCTTTTGTTACGTCTCCTGTGATAATTTAATACATTGAGATTAATCACACATACGGCTTCGATATTATAGCTAGAATATGCATTTCGAAAAGTTTGCCCTGGCAGGATTCAAACCAGCATCCTTTGCTAAGCGCAGAGTTGATGCTTTTGACGTGATAACGTTTTATAAATCGATGAACACCGTACCTACTTACTGCACTCACAAAAAATGTCACGTTATTGACAAGGTTACCGTAGCAACGTCGCTCACGTTATTAACAAGGTAACCCGAGCAACGTATTTTCATCAATGTTTTATGACGTTATTACGTAAAATTATCGTCTGTAAACCGACTTAACAGACCATTTTAAACTTCTATCTTCATTCGATAGTAAGTAGTAACATACTCATTTCAGGGGTTGTAACATTTTGGCATAGTAAACCGTCAGCAATTTTTTTAGTTAGACGGCCACCTTTTAACCGTGTGGCTAATGAATAGAGGACTTAATACAAACAACAAATGCTATGTAACAAAATCTCGTCAAGTGTCGGGTTTTTCTGCTATGTGACAAATCTTTACCGAATAATAATGATTAAAAATTTCATTACTCATACTCTGAAAGTAGGTCTAAAGGTGCCTGAGGAGCCATATTGAAAGTAAAACTTTCAGCTCTATGGAAAATCGCTTTCACTGACAGCTGACTAACAATGTACTATTTTACTACAATTAACATGAAATAACGGGCAAACCTGACACTTTACGAGGTTTTGTAACGTAGCATTTGTTGTTTATATTATTGTTCTTTATCATTGCTAATGGTTCGGAAGGTGGCCGCACAAAAAAAAGGTACGACTACTATGCCAGTCTCCATACTCAAATGTTAATACCTCTTTATCTTTCATTCCATACAGAGTTATCAAAGTTAAACCCAAACAAATAATAATTATACAAGAGAATAAATATTTAGTGATAATAGTAGATAATTGTGTTTAAAGAAGTCTATATTTTCTTATATTTCTAACAGTTTTTTACTCAAGATTTTCTTTAAGAATCCATGTTTGCAATACTTGCTTGATATTTTGTCTTAAACCCTACTTATTTCAATAGGTGTTAATTAAATTAGGTAGGTAATTAGTTCCTACCTGTCTTCAAATTAATGAGCACTTGTTCAACGCCGGCGTTTTCTTTCGCTTGCTTCACTTGATCCAGAGAAAATCCCATTGGAAACCCTGATTCTATCGCTTTAAATCCTGCATTTTTAGCCAGACTGTACCTCTCTAAAATCGAGGTCGCTTCACCAAACATAAACGAAATATTTGCACAAAACTTCATTATAAAACACTTTGAATTTTGTTTTGGGAGTTGTTAGCGGATAAGATTGTTTTTTTTTCTTGTTCGCTTCGGTCGCAAGGAGGTTGGAACAATTCGTAAAAGAGGTTAGGTGTCTATGTCAGCCGGCAGCTGATCAATGATTGTACGTTTACCAACAAACAAACTAATACTTATAGCAAAATTGCGTTCCGTATCTTGCTTTTAATATAGACTGATGTGTTATCTAACCACAGAAATAGCAATGTTTCGTAGATATTTAATTATCGTTGTAATTTTTATGTAAAAATTGTCAAAATTGTGGTTTTGTTATAATCAATATTGTTTGTCATTTTTTCGTGTACTAGATATTTTTTTGCTTGAATCGGAATGGTATTTATATTGTTTTGAGTATTTTGATTCTTAGTTACCAGTTTATCAGCATTTCATTACATAACTATTTAAGAAACGTTATGTAGTAACATGTACTTAGTACATAATATTACGGTGAAGGAAAACATCGCGATGAAACCCGCGGCTTAGTTGGCTCCAGAAGTATTGACAAGTTCTCTGGACATGGTCGACTAAGCTGAGAGGGTAGTAGGTGCTGGGCAAGCCTACTCCATCCTCACGCAAAAATTAGGACCCAATAAAAAGGAGTCTAGTTGCGGAAAAAAGCCCGTATGCATACATACATACATAGTACATAATATTAAACTTTAGACAAATCATTTACTTACTAAAAATCTCATGTAATTAGTAGATTGCCCATAAATAAGTTTCTCAAAAAAGTTAAGCTTGCTGTCTGTTTGGACAGGTTTTGACATTGTACAAATCTCAAAAATCCCAATATGATTGATTTTCAAAATTATTTATGAAAATCGGAAACTTATTATTGTCTGACAGAAAAGGAACATTCAATCAAAGTAATGAGACTACAAATGGACTCATAGCATGGATAGAACTTCTTTTTTAAACCACGAATTCGTCCCATGAATTCATGAGTCACTTAAAGTTAAACATAACCCTCTCTTTTAGCTTTGCGTAATTGGGGTAAAAAATATAATAACAATAATAAATTAATAAATATTGCAGGACATTCCACACATCGCCATCAAGCTAAGTAACTAGACTTGTGTTATAGGTGATACACAACGGATATACTACTTATAAACTTTTTTTTATAAATATATGCTTATAATATATAGGAACAACTAGACCACAGACAAATATGTAAGCATAAATACTTGTCTGAGGCGGGAATCGAACCCGCAACCCTGTGTTTGGCAGTCCAGCATGGCGACCTTTGTGCCAATTTGATCGTCAAAAATAGGACCGTCACGACTCTCGAATATTTGTATAGTAGTTTAAATAAAAATGCAATATTTTAATTAGGTAATAAAATGTATTATTTAATGTTTATTTGTCAATTAATTATATCTTTTAACATAGTATTCTCAACAAAATTCAAATTTTAACTTACAGTATCTTATTCTATAATAATAATAACAAGCACCTACATTGTTGTTCAAAATACAATAATTTCAACAATAAAATACAAATTATTAAAATATTCAATTTAAAATGGCCACTCCATGTTTTTGAATTGTAAAATAACTGCCTTTAAAACTAACTAAATACACTTTATTAATGGAATGATCAAATAATATTTTACATAGAAACTAATAATAGACACTGGTCAAAGATTTAAAAACTGTTCTGAAGTTAGGCACTGGGTAACAGCAAAATATAATCCGATCGCCCGCTATCTACCGCATTGCCTAACTTCAAAGCCGCCATTAAGCTTTATTCACACCTAAATTTAAATTAAAGGTTATACATGCTTGTGAAAAGAAATACTTTCTAATTGTGAAGGAATTCTTTGAATAGTCACAGCCAACTAAATACGTTTCACAAGTCCTTACACACACGTAGAGTCAACATCACACTAAATGACCTCTCTGAAGCAATAAAATATTAGGAGCAAAACCTCCGCGTTCTCAGAGTTTATACACACTCGCAGCTAACTTCAAGCTGAATAACCGCTCTGAAGGTAGGCAGCAATAAAATATTAGGAGCAAAACCGCCGCGTTCTCTCCGACTTTATACACATTCGCAGCTAACTTCAAGCTGAATAACCGCTCTGAAGGTAGGCAGCAATAAAATATTAGGAGCAAAACCGCCGCGTTCGCTCCGAGTTTATACACACTCGCAGCTAACTTCAAGCTAAATAACTGCTCTGAAGGTAGGCAGCAATAAAATATTAGGAGCATAACCGCCGCGCTCTCTCCGAGTTTACACACACTCGCAGCTAACTTCAGAGGTGTATTTAAGTCTAACAAGAACTCTACTTACGAAGCAACATAGTAATAATAAATGTTAAAACTATACGAAAAAATGCATTAGGTGTCAGTATGCAGTCTTATAAAAAGAGGTATATTCGGTTATATGTTTTTTTGATATTAACACAGCCATATATTTATATCAGTAGCTTAATTTTTATAAACTAGTACACTAGAATTAAGTGATTTATGTAGATTGTAGTTAGAACTGCTTTTATAGATACATTCACTGATATAAATGTAAGAAACATCCAGATTTCAGTATGTCTAGAACAAAGCAAATCATGGAAGACATTGAATTTTAAACTCACACGATTTGTATTCATAATAATTATTTTTCCGGGTATTAATACATATTTATTTCTCTTACCTCGACGTTTTCGACTACGTCATGGTCGCGAGAAGACAAAAAAAAAACAAGATTAAAAACCGGGAAAATAATTACTATAGACCTTTTTTTTCTAAATTGTTACCTAAAAGCAAAAGCATTACAATTCCAATGTAACAATCTATAAAAAATAGTTCAATTAGATGTTTAATCTTTCATTTTAATAAAGCTTTAGTCAAAAATCCGTATATTTAAAGAGTGGGTAAGTACTTAATATCGATTACATGTAATTAATCAGATTAATCAGTCAGTCGAGCTATAATAATAATTCTAAAAATGCTTAAACTTACAATACATATTGAGCATCTATTTAAGTTGGCATTTTTATGAAAAGAAACATTTTTACACTAAAACAATTTATGGTTAACTTCGTATCTAAATTCGATACAAAATCACATTTAAAATTGATTAGCGTTTTTTTTCATTAAAAAAGACCCACAGACGCTGCTAAGAACTTCAAACACGATTTTTTTTTATTGTCATATATGGATGTAGAAAATGTTGTCATAGGTACAAAAATGACAATAATTTGTTCGGTAGACATTTTTCGTTCGATTAGTTCTAGCAACCATCACAGCACTTTTTTGTAAAAAGTACTCTTTTTATTCCTTTCTATTTATAAGATGAACTCAGTATGAAGCAAGTGGTGTTTTACCATTCAACAAGTCTGAGGGCTACAGGAGACTTTGGGGACAAAAGGAAATCGAATTGTATGTTAAGCTCGCCGTCGAACTCGACACGCCATCTTTGAACAATCTGAAAGCAGAAACAATTGATGAACGCCCGTTTCACAAACAGCACTTAAGTTGGTCTTGGTTATGTGAACGCATTGCGTTAAATGCGACCCTATGATTGGTCAATTTTGTGCTGCTCTATGCGTTCGCGCGCACTATGCAATCTCATGGGACTGTGAATACGGGTGTAAGTGATTAAGAGGAAAGGGTACCGGCGCTCTCTCCATACAAACGTAGTCGACTGTTTCGTCCCTGGGTAATGACACTAGAGCAAATATTTTTGTTGCATAAAACTTATAATTGCCATGACCATGTCCTATGTCTTATTTATTTTTTGTGTTTTTTTTTTATCTTTTACTTTCTATGATAATTAGAAAATAAAAAACAAGAAATAGGGGCATAGCCATGGCAGTTATAGGTTAATAATAGTCATTTTACAGTAGGTAACTTGCGATTAAAAAAGTGTAGGCGCGTATTAAAAGTCCGATCCATCAGATCATTTTTCTGCAAATCTACGCCGATATTATCTTCAACTGTGAGAGGCCTATTTACTCACCTTAGCCAATATCACATTAAGTTCAAGTTCGACGAATCTCTTCCCTGGGCACATGCGTCGTCCCCTCCCGAAAGGCGCGACCAA
The DNA here is from genome assembly GCA_951213275.1 of Idaea straminata. NCBI lineage: Eukaryota > Metazoa > Arthropoda > Insecta > Lepidoptera > Geometridae > Idaea > Idaea straminata. Next base: position 7,225,576 of record OX577862.1, read on the forward strand.
CGAGGACGCGTGCGGCTCTTTTATTTCCAACCATCTCTCCGGGTGGTACTCGTTCGCGCGCCAGAAGTTCTCCTCTTGACGGCAAGCAGCACCAGTATGGGCTAGTACGAACGTCTGAAAATTGATAAACCATTAGGGATTTCATGATAACAAATTATTAAAACCGACCGTCCACCGCTTACCAAACTAAGTTAATTTAGCTAAGCTCGCATGGTTGAGCCAATTTTGGATTAGTAGTAGATCGTCATAAACGCAAACTCGTCATACTAGCGCAACTCGTCACAAACGCGACACGTCATTTTCGTAACTTGTTATTTTCGCATCTCGTCATTTTCGCAATTCGTCACACGAACCTTAAGCTTTACAATAATAACAAAGATTAGTAGAAAATATCTTGGACAGGACAAGAATTTGTGCCATGATACCCTTGGTGCCAGCTAATCTAATTCCAAACCGCAGTGGATCGTTGATTTATGTAATTTATGATTTTATAGTTGGTAAATTTAATAATTTCCCAAAAATATTTGTTTTTATTTTAGCACTAGCTGCGCCCCGCGGTTTCACCCACGCAAGTCCCGATCCTGTGGGAATTTCGGAATACAAAAAAGCTTATGACACTCAGCTACCCCCAAACTATGTCTATGCAAAATGTCATCCATTTTGGTCCAGTGGTTTAGCTAAACTTACTAAGTTTCCTTGGCGGTGGACGATCGGCTTTAAAGAGCCAGCTTGCTTGCTTGGTTGTCCAAAACCAACAGACTATCTCCAAGACAAACCCAGAAGTAGCTATGATAACTTCTTAGAGATCGAGGCTTGTCTATTCTATGAATATGTGAAATCATAATGAATATTACTGATAGTTGTTAGTAGTCCGAATGATAGGCTCTAATACCGATACACAATGCCTTCAAATACCAAAACCATTGTCATATTGGAGGTACTTAGTGGTATTGACCTCCAAAGGGAAGATCTTCCACCGGGCAGGTGTTATACCCGGTAGGCCGCCCACCAAGGATGTTTCGTTGGAACTTGTATATGAACTTTTCTGCAGAAAAACTTCGCTTGCGCGACCTAGGTCGGCTCAGTGGCGCCATCTGTTGGTGGCGAGGCGAAGCGTCGTCATAGTCATAAACATATACTTACTCCTGCAGGCAATTTATGTCCATCAATCGTTATAGGCGTCTCCAAGACCCTCGCCAAGAAGGGGGCAGTAGGCAGCAACCTAAACGCTTCATTAGCCGCGGCTCTAACTGACGGAGCAGAAGCCAGCTCTTCAGCACTGAGGGTAGAACCAGAGGGTAGTTCCTCTCGTATCCTTCGCTGCCAGTCTGGTCGGCCGCTTAGCAGATATAGAAGGAACACGAGGCTGTTGGCTAGCTGAAATATATAATAATAGGGACTACAGACCTCATTATCAGGTATGAATTTCAACTTGCTAGGTCCTCCCGTTCATGAGAGGTGGTGACAGACGGACAAGAAAGTGATCTTATAAGGGTTCCTTTTTTACCTTTAGAGGTCTTAAAATTTCGACAATAGACCTATCCGAAAGCTCGCATTAATCTCAGTACAGTTATGCCCAAGGAATGTCTTTGGCAATCTTATGAGTTAGATTACAACAAACTGAACTTTAGTGCTGTAAGGGTGGGTCTGGGTTTCTTACCGTTTCAATTCCAGCAGTAATAAAGTCGATGACAGCTGCCTTTTTATCTCTCATATCCAAAGAAGGATTGTCCAGGATCTTAAGGAAGATTTCCCTCATGGCGTCGTCCTGAGCTGAACCATCAGTCCGCAACTTGGCCTCCTCCATAAGTTCCGATACTATCCTGCCAACAATTTATATTGTTAACACTCAAGTGAGAGCTACGTTGGCCACTTACATCGATCTAATTTAAAACAAAAAACAGAGAAAGGGGCAGGCTGAAAATCAGCGCTGTGCAGCTGCGTCTTATAGCGTAATAATATGCAGAGCCTGCTCTATTTGCCATACTTACCTACTTATTAATTTATTTATTGTATTTAAATAAAAATTGTAATTAAATATCAATAAACGATTATTTATTTATCTGGAAGCATACATTTTACATGACAAAAGATATAGACATGGCATTATGGAATAAATATTGCAGGATATTCCACACATCGCCATCTAGCCCCAAATTAAGTTACTAGACTTGTGTTATGGGTGCTAGACAACGGATATACTACTTATATCCTTTTATTTTGTAAATATATACATATAATACATAGAAACAACCAGACCACAGACAAATATCTAAGCATAAATACTTATCTGAGGCAGGAATCGAACCCGCAACCCTGTGTTTGGCAGTCCGGCATGGTGACCATTGTGTCAACTGGGTCGTCAAATGCTGCGTCACACAACTCATATGTCAAACTCATAAACTCGATGTGTGGAATGTCCTGTAATATTTATTTATTACTAGCTGAGCCCCGCGGTTTCACCCGCGTAAGTCCCGATCCCGTATTTTAGGGTTTTTCAGGAAATTATTCGATTTTTTTCTCGCCTTTTAAACCTTCCCTAGACCTCCACGAACATTTCAAGACTAAGATAAGATAAATCCGTTCACCCGTTCTCGAGTTTTAGTGAGACTAACGAACAGCAATTCATTTTTATATATATAGATTATTATTATTATTTGTTTGTTATATGTCCTATATCACGGGACTATGGAGTCCCGGACCTTTGGAAGGCATGCGTGGGGCCGAAGCCAACACGTAGAGGCCCTTTACAATAACAAGTTTAATGGCAAAGTATGATGTGGACATCAAACCGGTGATTATCCCTGTCTGCACTATAAAATGCAGCCAAGGACAATCTCCGGTTTGAATAGAACTATTGATAAACTACAGGAGAAAACTACTACTTGGGCTATTGTGATGGGATGGTAGTGGACTGGATACTGGGGGACTATGGGTACTATGGCACCTGCCGTAACAATGTTCAACAAACATGTAAAAGTGGCAGGCGGAGACTCGCCAACTCTCAAACTGGGCCACCCTAATCAGCTGAGTATATTACAGCAAGGGGGCAACAGGGACGAGAGTGGCTTAAGGATAGTGATGCCGCACTGGGTTTTAAACTCAGGTCACGGGCTCCCTGAGGGTCCAGCCTACCTGGCCCACTCACCACTGACGTGCGGCATATATCCTTCGAACGTATTCTAGCGACTCCACTCTGGACGGCCGGTGAAGGCAAGCCAGAGGCGGGGGACCGCTTCCTCGTCATTTTTCACTCCGATCAGCCAACTAAGGCCAGCCGGAGATGAGGAACGGTTGCTTCCCCCTGGAGCACTCGGGAACCGCGGGGTCGCTACTCCCCGACACCTCGCCTCAAGGTGCCCTGCGGGCTTATTATTATTATTATTATATAATTTCGGATGCCTCAGACATGTGCTATGCATTTCTGCCTAGTGTAGTTCTAGCTAAAATATTACAGAACAATCGATTTCTTTCAACCATGCATGAATAATCATGACACAATTTTTCACAGTAGAGTACCAACTTTACGTCACTGTTTAATTCTATTACCATTATACAAGGCTCACGTCAATTGCAAGGGCGCCTTATAAATTCTTTAATACCTTTTTCACGTCTTTATTGTCTATAGATAAGTGTTCCCATTGAACATATTCAATGATAAGGTTACAATATCCATTCAATTTCCATTGAGGATAAAACTAATTCGTAAAGACCTACGTCGATCACGTATTGATGCGACAATTTTTACTTCCTATTTGCTTCATCAAGGAAAGATGAGCCAAAACATTCAAGAGGAAAAGTAAAAAAGATGATAATAATTTATTTCCGTTTTGGCATCGTGTAGAAAGCTTATACATTTTTTTTAATTAGTGCTACTGCGTAAAAGTCTAGACTTGTGCTAATAGACTTTCTAACTTACGTGTGAATAGTCTCTTCGCTCTTAGCGAAAGTTCTGTAAAGTGTGGTAGGTGCAAACTTCCACAAGGGGGCGCCGTAGTAGGAGTCTCTTTGTGCCCTGAAGTGAGCCTTGACTGCACCGGCTAAGGTTGCCGCACGACCGGACATCCATCGCTCCAGGAATCCTAGTCGACTGCCCAACATCAGTCCGCAAACGGCTAAAGACAACAAAAAGGTTAGGTTGTATTAAGAAATACAAAAAATATAAGTAACCATAAAGGCGCTCTTCCAGTACCGTGTGTAGGTATTCACATTACCTTAGCCCTGGCTCTCAAAAACGTTGCGTGCTGCGTGCTAACTGTTATATTTGATCGATATGCAAAACATTTTAGCATTATTATCCACAAATATAGTTCCTAGAGGTCAAAACCTATCATTTGATTCATTTTTAGAAACAAACGTTAACTATTTTTGAATAAAACCCGATAAATGATCTAATAATTCTCTGTTTTCTAAAATTGTTTTCATCGAACGAACTTGTTCATATCATGTTTTCAACCACAATAAACAAAAATATGGTTATTAAACTACAATATCCATTTATATCCAAATAACAAAAAAAGAGTATTTGATTACTTCGTAACACTTAGACTTAAGCTTTGTTTTTATTAAATGTTATTTGAAATTGGTGTTTACAATAAAGAATTTATCTATCTATCTACCCCTAAACTCATTTGCAAAATTTCACTGGTTTCAGAGATTACTCCCTACAACCTCATAAACACAAACTTTACCTTTTTATAATATTGGTATAGATAAAGAAATTGCGAAAAATAGGACGATCTAACTAAAGGAATTAAAAGAACTTAGAACTATCTAGATGACCTCATGTGGTTCTGACTAAAAAAAAACTTGTTTATTTTATCGATGTGATATCTACAGAAAACCGAATAATATAAATATTAGTCCGTATTATAAACAAGTCATTCAGAGAGATTTTTATCGCATGTTTGAAAAGTATTACTTATTTTCAAGTTTATTTGAAAAATGTCGCCAGATAATATAGTCCATTGAAATGTTACATTTTTTAGGCCTAACTGTAGTGTATCGTGGGTACTTATAAATAATTATATTAATATTTGTGTGTGGGTAGTGTAAAATACTTAGTTGAATATACGTCTCATTGTGTAAGCTGTGTTTCCGTTCGAGTCCCTAATATTCCCGTTAGGAATACTTCATTGGCGACGAGGGTTGTTTTACGAACATTGTGCGTGCACTAAATAAAATAAAAACAATGTCGATCGGGAAAGTTTCCGAGTTTGATATGAAAATCGGCGCGTGGTCATCGTACGCGGATCGCCTTGAAATGTACTTCAAGGTGAATGGAGTCGAGGAGGATTTGAAGGTGCCTATTATGATATCTGTCATGGGAGATGAAGCATATGAGTTGCTAATTAATTTGGCAAGTCCAAAGAAACCGGCCGAATTAACGTACGTGGAAGCAGCGGAACTGTTGCGTCATCACCTACAGCCGAGCCCGTCCGTGCTCGCAGAAAGATACCGATTTAGGCAGCGGAGACAGCTACCGGAGGAGAATGTTAACATTTACGTGGCAGAATTGAAAAAGCTAGCGAGAAACTGTAAATTTGGCGAGAATTTAAATGAAAATTTACGTGATCAGTTCGTGTGCGGCCTACGGAGTGACGTCACTCGTCAACGACTATTCGCAAAGGACGAACATTTATTATTTACGAACGCTGTGAAAATTGCGAGTTCTTTGGAGGCAGCGGAGAGAGACGCGGCTGCAGTGGAGGCACGGAGCGTGCCGGAGGCAGCGGGGAGCGTCGGGATGCACGCCTTGCAGGTGGGACCGGAGCGCGCGGGCCGAGCTCGCCACCAACGTGGCGGCGGCGGCGGCGGTGCCGCGGGCGGTTTCGCTGCAGGCGGGAGGTCAGGGAGGACAGTGGCGATCAGGCCAGCGCAAAACGGCTATCAAAGGTCCGGGGGAGTTACCAACTGCAGGGGCTGCGGGGCTACGAGTCACCACTACGAGGATTGTAGGTTCCGTGACTACGTGTGCAGCCGGTGTGGAGCCCGTGGACACCTGCGGCGCGTCTGTCATTCTATGGCGCGGCCAGGACCGGCGGCGGCAGCCGGGACGCGCCCTAGGAACAACACTAGTGGTTTCCATTATGGGGCATCGGATGACTACAAACTCGAGCAGGAGACAGAGGAGAACCTCGTCGATTTACATCAACTATGTCTAAGTGATTACAAGCCGGTGAGTTTGCCTATATCCATTGACGGAACAGTTATATGTATGGAAATAGATACCGGTACTCCAATATCGTGTATTAGTGCATTAACTTATAGTAGATATTTTAAAAACCAAATTATAAAACCATACAATTTAACTCTGAGGTTTTATGACGGTAGTACCGTTAAACCGCTAGGTTTTATAAAACCCTCTGTTAAGTACAATGGATTGAATAAACAATTAGAGTTATTTGTTATTGAAAAGGGTACTACATCTTTGTTAGGTAGACAGTGGTTAAACGAATTAAAAATACCTATAGGTTGTGATGGACCCGGCGATAGTGTAGTTCCAATGTATTACGGTAACTCTAATATAAATTTTTTGTTGGACAGATATAAACAATTGTTCGATGGCAGCCTGGGAAGGTTCACGGGGGGAAAGGCGACGTTGCGAGTGCGGGACGGTGCAAGTCCGGTGTTCCACCGTGCGCGGCCCCTACCGTACGCGATGCGCGATCGCGTCGACGCTGAGCTCGACGCGATGCTGCGCGCAGGCATCATCGAACCGGTTGACTGCTCCGACTGGGCCTCACCTCTGGTTCCCGTTAATAAATCTGATGGATCTCTAAGGTTATGTGTCGATTACAAGGCAACTTTGAATCCGTTTCTGCTGATCGATAGGTATCCCTTGCCTAAGATAGAAGATGTACTCGTTACGTTAAACGGCGCTCAATATTTTAGTAAAATCGATCTATCGCAATCGTATAACCAAATTTTATTGGACGAATCCAAAAAGTACACAGTGATCAATACCCATCGTGGCCTTTTTCGATACAATCGTTTAGTATTCGGGTTGTCATCTAGCCCGGGAATATTTCAGCGTTTAATGTCCAATTTGCTACAAGGAATACCTAACGTGGCGGTTTTTATAGATGATATAATTATTGCCGGTAAAACCGAATCGGAACATTTGCAGGCTTTGGAAATGGTTTTTCAAAAGTTATTGTCAAACGGCTTAAGGGTAAAAGAGTCAAAATGCGTGTTTTTAACACAAGAAGTTACGTATTTAGGTTATGTACTATCGAAAGACGGTATTAAAGCAGATCCTACCAAAAGTGAAGCTATTCAAAAAATCCCACGACCTCAAAATGTCACGGAGCTTCGCTCCTTCTTGGGTCTAGCTAATTTCTTCGCGCGATTTGTTAAAAATTTTAGTCAGAAATTAGTCCCGTTGTATAACTTACTTAGAAAAGGCTTTGAATGGAAATGGACTCACGAATGTGAGCAAGCTTTTATATGTATAAAAAGGACCTTAGTCAGTTCAGAAGTTTTAGCACATTACGATGTAAAGAAACCATTAATTGTAACTTGTGACGCGAGTTCGGCGGGCATAGGGGGAGTGCTATCACAGCCAACGGGAAGCGGGGCGGGCGCAGCCGAGCGTCCGGTAGCTTTTGTGTCCCGAACGCTCACCGCGGCGGAGAAAAATTATTCCCAAATTCATAGGGAAGCCTTAGCTATAATATTTTGTATGAAAAAATTTCATCAATACATATACGGCCGTCGCTTTACGCTCAGAACTGATCATAAACCATTAGTGTCATTATTTGGCCCAAACACTGGTATACCCACAATGACAGCTAGCCGAATGCAACGTTGGGCCTTAATAATGTCGGCATATACCTACGATATTGAGTACGTACGTTCAAGCGATAACAGCGCAGATAGTTTGTCTCGATTACCTACGGTTAATCATAACAAACCGGTTTCGCAGGCGATTCCCGAACAAACATATTTGCATTTTGCCCAAGACGCGTTACTTTTAAATTACAATGACATAAAAAAGAGTACGGCTAATGATCCAGTTTTAAGTAGATTAGTATCCTATATTAGAGACGGATGGCCTTTACAATGTGATATAACTAGTTTCCAACCATATTTTAACAGAAAAAACGAAATTTATGAAGAATTAGGTTGTATTATGTGGGGACATAGGGTTATTATTCCGGAAAATTGTAGGGCAAAGGTTTTAGAAATTATACACGAGCCCCATATGGGAATTGTAAAGTCAAAATCACTTGCACGTAGTTACGTGTGGTGGCCCGGAATGGACGAGGCAGTGGAGGCTACATGTCGAGCGTGCGCCACTTGTAACGTCGTAGGCGACGCACCGCCACGCCAAGCACCACGTCCGTGGCCATGGCCGTCCAGGCCGTGGACGCGGGTCCACTTGGACTTTATGGGTCCCATTTTTGGAAAAATATACTTGGTTTCCATTGACGCTATGTCCAAGTGGATAGAAGTGTTCAGTGTGCCGAGCACCTCAGCCTGTAGTACCATCGGAAAGCTCAGTGAGCTTTGGAGTAGGTGGGGAATCCCAAAACAAATCGTCAGTGATAACGGGCCGCCATTCACTAGTAGTGAGTTCGCCACTTTCATAAGATCTAACGGAATCGACCACGTTTTTACGGCCCCTTATCACCCAGCATCAAACGGCGCCGCCGAGAACGCGGTAAAAACTTTAAAAAGAGTAATCAAAAAAGCAAATTTGGATAAAATAAATGTGGATACGGCTTTATGCAAATTTTTACTGTATTATAGAAACACAGCTCATGTATCGACTGGGGAGAGCCCCGCGCAGTTAATGTTAGGTAGGCATTTACGCACTCGTTTAGATGGACTTAGACCTGATAGGGAAGAGAGAATGAAACAAGTTCAGGAACGTCAAGTAAACGAGGCCGGCGGTGGTGATAGGGTTATACGCCCAGGAGAAGATGTATGGTATAGGCAGTATTTAAAAAGCGATAAATGGTTGCCGGGAAAAATAAATACCAGTCTAGGTCCGTCAAATTTTGAAGTGACAGATAGGGACGGCAATCGAGTACACAGACATATCGATCAGTTGAAACGTAGATCTCGGAGTTCCTTGGCAGCACCGGGTCCTGAGATCCATCAGCATGAACGTGAACCAAAGGGTGATTTTTGTAAAGGGGTAAAATGGGGAAATTTAGAAAATTCTAGTAATAAATCAGTAAGTGAGGGGGCACGGACGGAGCAGTCAGGCGACAATGATGTGACAGTAGATTCAACTCGGTTAGTAGAATCGCCTAGCACAGATATACCGCTGGAACCCCGTGAACCTACCCAGTCAAGAACATTAGTTCAGCGGCCTATCCGTCAGTGTAGACTGAACAATGTACCTAATTATAAGATTTAATTGTATATGATTTGTGATTTAACTTTACTACTTCTATTAGTCTAATATTATCATTCTGTACTATGTATGTCTATAAGTTGTAATTTAAGTAGGGAGGAATGTAGTGTATCGTGGGTACTTATAAATAATTATATTAATATTTGTGTGTGGGTAGTGTAAAATACTTAGTTGAATATACGTCTCATTGTGTAAGCTGTGTTTCCGTTCGAGTCCCTAATATTCCCGTTAGGAATACTTCACTAACCTTGCGTTTTTCAGAGGACGCAATTTTATTTTTTTGATGTGTAGGGGGGGTCAGTGTAAAGCTAAAACCAAGTTTGTGGGGTCGCCACTCTTGGCCCACGGCCGCCATCTTGAAAATAGGGGTTGAAATGGTTTTTACGATGTATCTCTTAAACTATTTATTTGATCAAAAAAATTTGTTAACATTTTTTGTTGCAAATGAAATTTTCTACAACTTTGGTCCAGTAACTTTTTGTCGTAGAACTATAAATAAAAAAGTTATAAGCGAAAATGTTCAGAAATTCGATAAAAAAATTATATTTTTCGATATAACTTTTTTTTTACATTTTACGAAAAAACTATATCTGACTATTTTGTAATATTATTGATAAAATTAATAATACTATCAATAATTAATTATTAATAATATTGCAAAATTTATAATCATAATAACAAAACAAATAGAAAAAAATGTATAATAACAAAATAAATAGAAAAAAAATAAAAAAATAACTAATAACTCATTATTAGTACACACGTATAATATAGGTATAGTTAAGAGAACTGAAAAATAGTACTCACTTCGGAGCGCTGTAAAACCTTAGCTATTGACTTAATGAAAAAATATTGCGAATAAAAGTTGTTCCTCAAAAAACGATCTACAAAAATGGTCAGATACAATTTTTTCGTAAAATGATAAAAAAAAGTTACATCGAAAAATATAAATTGTTTTTCGAATTTCTCAACATTTTCGCTTATAACTTTTTTATTTATAGTTCTACGACAAAAAGTTACTGGACTAAAGTTGTAGAGAATTTAATTTGCAACAAAAAATGTTAATAATTTTTTTTGATTAAATAAATAGTTTAAGAGATACATCGTAAAAACCATTTCAACCCCCATTTTCAAGATGGCGGCCGTGGGCCAAGAGTGGCGACCCCACAAACTTGGTTTTAGCTTTACACTGACCCCCCCTACACATCAAAAAAATAAAATTGCGTCCTCTGAAAAACGCAACCCCAAATGTAACTTTTCAATGGACTAATACATAGTCCTGGGTAACGAGACACACCCATAAAGATAAGTATTGGTAAGTTACTACAGTAGTTAGGTAAGGAGACGCATGGAGTAGTATGGCGCTTGCGCACGCGCAGGTAGGTGCTTAAGCAATGTGTCCTTTAAGTCAAATCCGCACTCTTCTTTTTTCTCTTATCTCTAGATAATTTCCGGTCGGCGGTTTACCGATTGGTACGTAACGTAAGTGAATCTCATAATGCATTTCTAATGCACATTCCTATGCATGCACGCATGCGGGTACGTCGGCCTAGCTCGATATCTGACCTACATTCACATTATCAATGCAACTACTATTTCTGGTCTTAAGGCGCTCTTCCAGTACCGTGTGTAGGCCCATACATTACCTTAGCCCCCGCTCTCAAAAACGTAGCGTGCTGCGTGCTAACTGTTATATTTGATCGATATGCAAAACATTATAGCATTATTATCCACAAATATAGTTCCTAGAGGTCAAAACCTATCAATTGATTCATTTTTAGAAACAAACGTTAACTATTTTTGAATAACACCCGATAAACGATCTAATAATTCTCTGTTTTCTAACATTTTTTTTATCGAACGAAGTTGTTCATATCATGTTTTCAACCACAATAAACAAAAATATGGTTATTAAACTACAATATCCATTTATATCCAAATAACAAAAAAAGAGTATTTGATTACTTAGAGTTGCTTAAAACAAAGGTCGATTTTGGTAGCTTTATTAGCACCTGCCCTTAATGAACCTACGACAAACTATAACTCAGATGATACAACGACCGCCGACGACGTGCGACATTCTGTAATTTCACGCTCGCTACACTGTATACATAAACACTATATTGCGAATAGTAGAACTAAGCATTACCTATTATGATCCAATTTAATAAAACCCTAGTTATGTCTCTCATTTACACGTAAGTCTAGACTTACTTAAAACGAGGGCAAATGCTAAAGCATGCTTTTTCCTAAAGTATTACATACTCGCTAATTCTGTATACCTAATTATAATATGCTGAAATTGAATCTGAAAATTTCGCTAAATCATAGAGACGTAAGTTGACACTACCCCACTACCGGCAGATATAGGTATTTAACTAATTTGTTTATACGGCACGTGCTTGGTCATGCTGTCCAAATTTGTTTACATACTACATTTTGCGTTGTAACATAGGAATAAATGGAACGCATTTAATCCAGCAAAAAGGTGGTTTACCAAAGAAAACTACCCGGTTGGCACAATGGTCACCATGCCGGACTGCCAAACACAGGGTTGCGGGTTCGATTCCCGCCTCAGACAAGTATTTATGCTTAGATATTTGTCTGTAGTCTGGTTGTTTCTATATATTATAAGTATATATTTACAAAAGAAAAGTATACCTATAAGTAGTATATCCGTTGTTTAGCACCCATAACACAAGTCTAGTTACTTAGTTTGGGGCTAGATGGCGATGTGTAGAATGTCTTGCAATATTTATTTATTTATCTTATATCTTTAGATGAGCAATATATATATATATAATTGGAATCTCGGAATCGGCTCCAACGATTTTCATGAAATTTGGTATATAGGGGGTTTCGGGGGCGATAAATCGATCTAGCTAGGAATCATTTTTAGAAAATGTCATTTTATTCGTGTTTTATCGAATCTTACTTTTTTTTATCTGAAAAATATGACTGTTCCTGACATCTATTGGCGAACTACTAATACTATTTTTTGTAAGCAATAAAGTTATTCCAGCAGATGGCGTTGTTAAGTAACACGAAGTCAATAAGTATTTGCTTTGAGGTTAGACTAAGTAAAAAAAAAAATACCGAGCAAGGCTCGGTCATCCAGGTACTATTTATAAAAAGCTGTACGCAAATATCTTAATTTTGAAAGTAACCGTTGATGAACATACATTGTCTTACTTAAGTACACAAAGATAAGCCAACGGTTACTGTGACTGTCTGAGTTATCTTAATTACCAAAATGACATTTGGTTTGAACAGTTTCCAAAATGTCTCAACGTTATGAGGGCCAGAAGTTTATCTCTTATCGTAGGTAAATAATTATACACAAGTAGGTAAGTAGATACTTCACGGATGGACTCATAAAAGTTTGACGACAAATAAAAATGTTATTTAAATGAACCGTTGAATTTTACGAACGTTATTATCCTACTGTTGAATATAGAGACGAAAATTATACAAACGAGGCTAATTCTAACAAAATAAAACATATATACACAGAACATTTACGCCGCAAGGACAATAAGACTTACATTCAAGGCCGACGCGGTTTGTAAGTTGATCAAATCCATGGATACTGCCGTCTGGTTTTCTACAAGACTGCAATAGTTCCAGGAAATCGTCACAGATATTGTTGAGTTCGGGCAGGAATCCTTGCATCGTTTGAGGACTGGTCAATTCAGATGTTAGGTGACGTCGTAGGTGATACCATTTATCTCCTTGCCTGAAAAAAGGGAACAGTGTTTTCATGCATTTCAAATTACTCGTAATTTTGTAATAAGCGGAGGTGAAGTAGGTATTACTAGCGACCCGCCCCGGCTTCACACGGCTAGCAGAGGTACGTTTAGTACTTTATTAGTTTGTTGCGTTTAGACAGACAGACACATGCGGTAGGGCGGATGGTGTTGGTAACAATTATGTAGTGATAGAAATACGTAGGGATGAAATAACACTTTCCTCGTGAATCACTCCGTCCATTAGTGAAAACCCTATGAAAATCGGTTTAGTAATTTCCGAGTTTATGGGGAGTGAGTGACTGACTGACAGACTGACGGATCAACGACAGCCTAAACCGCTGATCGTAGAGACCTGATCTTGGAGGGTGTGTTCTTTGTATGACGTAGGCATCCGATAAGAAAGGATTTTCCGAAATTCTACCCCTTAGAGGGTGAAAAAGGGAGGCAAAGTTTGTATGGGACAACGTGATTGGACCAAGGAGGTCAAATCTACTAATTCTACGCGGCCGACGTCGCGAGCAAAAGCTAGTAGATAGATAATTTAATAGTTTAATTGAACTAGCTACGTTTTAAAATGTAGACAGGAAGTATTTTTTATTAGAATAAGTAGAATTGAATAGGTAAGTAGTTATCTACTGCATGGGTAGGTAGATACTGTACTAAGAAAATGTTCAGACTAAAGTACCAAAACACCGAATAGATACGTGACTAGAAAATATAAAGCCTTGTCAAAAATGTTATGGCACGCTCTCAGACAGTTTAACTACATTATTTATTTACTTTAGAACTAACGTCTGGAGGTCTTATCCGCCCATGCAGTTATAAAAAATATATATAAATATTGCAGGACATTCCACACATCGGCATCTAGCCCCAAGCTAAGTAACTAGACTTGTGTTATGGGTGCTAGACAACGGATATACTACTTATATACTTTTCTTTTGTAAATATATACTTATCCTACTAATTTTATAAATGTGAAAGTTTGTGTGTGCGTGTGTGTGTGTGTGTTTGTTACTCCTTCACGCAAAATCTACTGGACCGATTGCGATGAAACTCGGTATCTAGATACCTGGAGACATGGATGAACACATAGGCTACTTTTTATCCCGATATTCCCACGGGATCGGAAGTTACGCGGGTGAAACCGCGGGGCGCAGCTAGTAATACATAGAAACAACCAGACCACAGACAAATATCTAAGCATAAATACTTGTCTGAGACGGGAATCGAACCCGCAACCCTGAGTTTGGCAGTCCGGCATGGTGACCATTGTGCCAACTGGGTCGTCATTGTGGTGGGTATAGGTATTATGTACCCGTATAAACCCACATAGATGTAGGCCAATTATGCTCATATATTAGAAACTAGCTGTTGCCCGCGACTTCGTTTGCGATGTGGTTTTGGGTTATTTAGAATACCTAGCATTTTTCTGCATGGATACAATTTATCATTCGGTGTAAGTTATAAAAACAAAATAGGTAGTTACATTGTTTTTAAACTATATTTAATTGATTTGGCAAAGGCACTTTACTTACTCATACTCCGAAAGTAGGTCTAAAGATGCCTGAAGAGGTTTTTTCTTAGTAATCGAATTCAGGTAGATATATTTAGTTCAAGATATCTTATTTAATAAAATAAATGTAAAGATGAAAATGGTCAAAGCGACGTATGACCATGCTGCGCCTCTACCGGCGCCCTGTCAAGATGTTGCAGATGTGGCTTTATGCGACCGTGCAGTCAGTGTCGTTCCTTGAGTAAAAAAATACTGGCGGGAAATGCTTGCATTTTGAAAGATTTTAATTAGTATTATCTTTTGTTATTTTATTATGTTTTTGTGTTAAGTTTAATCTGGTTTTTCATTTATGATTGTGTATTTTGTGTAAATAACATTTTCTAGACAAACCGTGTTACAAAAACTGTAATTTAAATCTACGGACTTCGCGTCATTACTCAGTGTTGGATAAATAAACTAATTTATAAAAATCTCTTCGGTAAGTACCGCCGTATTTGAGTATTGAAAACATGTTGAAAACAAATAGCGAAAATAAAAAAATCTACATAACGTATAACCTCTTTGGTCCCAACCTTGTAAGAAGATCAGGTAGTATGGAGTCTCTCATTCACTCTCGTTATTAGGAAGAATTTTATGTTTATTCGTAATGAAAAGCAAAGTGATTACCTCGGGTTTGTTTTGTTTACCCAAGGTGTGAAAGTCACTCATTTAGTCCCTCGAACTATTAGCGCCCTCGCTACGCTCGGGCGCCAAACTCCGTCTCGGGACTCGATGAGTGACTTTCACACCTTGGGTAACAATGTACTATTTTTGTTAATTTTTCACAAATAAAACATAATACACAACAATATGATAAGCTAAAACTAAGTCCAATTTCTATTCGCACAAAATTTTCAACATACTTTGTCTTCCTAGTTATCTTTAGATTTTTGTAAATTAAAGAAAAATAATTATCAACTACCTTTGTGTCTCGATTCATATTCTTCAATTAATAATATAAGAGGTTATTATAGTATTTACAACACCAACATCATGCAAATAACAATCTATTTTGGTGCAAATAATATTTTACATTGTTTTTATTATCAAATAATAATAATAATGATTAAAAAGAAAGGCCATTGGACAGAACAAATACTAATACTTAAAATAACAGGATGCACATTGAGATCCTTACATATTGATAGCAGGCATTATGTTGAACAAAAAATGCTTTCACACCAAACATCTAAAGCGTCTCGGCAACGGGGTTTTTGAAGGAACGTGATGTCCTATGATTTCACAAAAGTGCACGGTGCCCTTTGAGACTCATACCTATCGATAGAGGGCATCGAAAAAAAAACAAATAATAAAAACAGCAACCCTCTAAAGCGTTTTGGATACAGGGTTTTTGAAGAAACGTGATGTTCCTTGATTTTCTAAGAGTGCACGGTCTCTTTATGCCAAAAATAATTGTGTAAAATTATGTTATGCCTAGGGTTTTCATGTCCAAAACCTTTATGCCAAACTACAAAAGGACATTCAACTTCTAAAGCGAGACGTTTTGGAAATGGAATATTTAAAGAAAAACAATAACCTATAATTTTTCAAAAGTGTGCGGTTCACTTTCAGTCCCATACCTACCGAAAATAACAAATAATGCCATCAAACAAAACCTATAAAGCGTTGGGCATTATTTATTCATCGGGTCTAAAATCACAGCGCAAAAAACATAACATAACATAACACATAACCTAACCACGCTCCCATACTGAATGTCCGGACCCCTTTTCCAATTTTCCGAATTTTTGACCAAAATACCCAGTTTTTTTATTAGGTAGCTGACAGGGCTACGTAATTTTGGGGAAAAAATGATTTTTACAAAAAACTACCTGTATATTTTTTAACCGACATCAAAAAAGAAGGAGGTTCTCAATTCGTCACGTATATATATATTTTATTATGTATGCTCGCTGATTACTCGTAAACTCTTGGAGCGATTTGGAAAATTCTTTTTTTGTTTTTACTATCTAAGGTTTCCGCTACTTGAACTCATAATTCAAACTATAGCAGGAGAAAAGCGCGATAGAAGTGTACCATCGGAGGTCTTCGGTAAAGGAGATCGGTAATATTATGTAGTAGTACCTCTTTGTACTAACCTCATTTTCAGTTTCACGTAGGTAGTATTAAATGCAAACTATTTGGTTTTATGACAGCTGTCATCTTGAGCGGAGGCATGTACTGCAGCCCTACCATGACTTTTTGAAGAACTCGAAAAAAATGAAACCCTTTTTCGATCACTCTCTTGTCCGTTTGTCTGTCAGTGTGTCACTACCGATATTCTCAGAGACGGGTGGACCTAGTAAGTTGATTTTTAGGAAGTTTCATAGTAAATACTCAATATAGTATGTTTAATCGAATACGTAAAAAACCGGTGGTAAGGGTACTGTTTCCTTCTGACGTTCGATTAAGTTTTACCACGGAAAAATATTTCGATTTCACATTTTTTTAATGTTTTTTCATCATATATCATAATTATTGTATTAAAGTTAAATTGAAACATACCCTAAATGTTAATCTGATATTTTCTGAACATATTCATGTGGACCTTGTTAAAATCTGTTCTGTAGTTTATAAGATTACCTGGTTCAAACAAACAGACAAACAGACAAACAGACAAACAAACAGACAAAAATTCTAAAAACTACCCTATCGTGTTCAGCTAACGATTTTAAGACGACCTGTGTATTTTTTTTCTGGATATCTTACAATTACAGATTTTTTTATGTCTACAGATTTATTATATGTATAGATATACAAAGGTCACCAATAGATTTTATCTGATAATTGTAGTTTTTTATGTTACTAGTTTAATCGTGACGATCGATTCTATTTTTGTCTCTGGTTTCATTCTCCTTATTGTTAGACATAAATGAATCAAGGAGCATAAAAACATGTCTTCTTTCCTTTATAGGTGTAAAACTAGTATTTAACGACTAATTGTTTAAGGTCTAAGCCCCGCCCTGGTTCGATATGAGCGTATCCTGTTATTATTGACTAGTAGCGCTCCGCAGTTTCACCCGCGTGACTCCCGATCCCGTGGGAATATCAGGATAAAAAGTAGCCTATAGCCTTCCTTGATAAATGGACTATCCAACAGAAAAATAATTTTTCAATTCGAACTTGTAGTTCCTGAAATTAGCGCGTTCAAACAAACAGACTCTTCAGCTTTATAATATAGGTATAGATTTTGTTTTTGACAGACTAATCAGCATTGTTACGTATGATTTAAGGCGCAGTGGCTTTTGCCAATGCTTTCTTCACATTCATAACTATGACATCTTTATCTTTTTATTTATTTACAGCATCATAACATAATTGTCTTAAGGCTATTTATTCTGCCAAACTCCATGCGCTAGAAGCACCCGACGCTTACCAACAACTAATATTGTTGATTGTAACGAATGAGTTTTATTTTTCTTAAAAGTCTTGAGATGGAATTGTAGGTGAGATCTTTACCAAAATATCACTAATAATGAGTAATCACCGGTAAGGATATTACGGTTTTCTTTACCGTTTAAGAGATAATCAGGTTTTTCATACAAGTTTCATACAAATTTTTCGTAAAAATATTATAGTTCTTTAGTTTTTGTGCAGAATTAACTCGGGTGTCATTTTTGTATATAGTAATAACTAATAGAAGGAATATCCGGCAAAAAACCGACACTTGAAAATTGAAATTCCTAAGTCTATGGAGGCCGATTTCCAGCCCACCGTCTGGCGTAGCGGGTGGCAGCTTATACCACTCGGCCAACTAAAGAAATACCTAACTTGTTGAAAATAATAATGACACTGAGGAGCTTCTAATTCAAGTATTTATGTTTGTGTGTAACGTCTATTAGAAGAAGGTCGTAAGTCCAATACTTGTACCTTGTTCAGTCTGCGTATGTCTTGTTTGTAAAATCTATAGCCTTACAAATAAAGAAAGCCATTGAGTGGTTTGGAAGATATGAGGGAATGAAGAATATTACAAATATACAAAGATAGACGCGAAAAACATAACCCTTTCCTTGCAGTCCGGTAAAAATGGCTTATGTTAGTATAAGATGATACTTACTCATTAACAAGTCCAGTAGAAGCGTATCTGTCCGGCCTGCTGCGCCTGTAGACCTGCACGATCTCAGTTGGTGGTCGGTACGGCCTCTTGGACTGCGCTCGGAGCACAGCCTCCAAAGCACCGCGGTCGGCTATCGATACCACAGTGGCCCCACTCGGCGTGATCTCCGCGAATACCTTCCCGTAACGCCTGAACATGTCTGTGTGAAAATCTCTTTTGTGACTATACAAACTATAGTTCGCTACGACAACTTTTGAGGAAATTAATGAAAAGTCTTGTAGTTTGTTCTCATACCCATCTGCATTTTAGCCAATCTGACAATGAGACAATCGATCAAAAAAACTACCATAGTAAAAGAATCGAGATCAATCTGTTAACGGGTGTGAAATTCAATTACTAAAGACCCAAACTGGGCAAGCTAAATAAAACTGTTTAAAAAGGATAATTTTAAACTCAAATGACTGGTTTATTACCTTCATAAGCTTCATGTAGCTTATTCATCCTATAGCGGCTCCAGAACAGCCATCTGGTTCCAAAAAATGGAAGAGCTTGAGGTCCGGGCAGACGATGCGTCTGCTTGGCATCTGAGACGCGGTTAATCAATGCTGTGATGATCACCAGAAGCACGATCACACTCATCAACAACGTCGGCACGAAGGACCAGTCCACCAATAGACGAGGCGTTTTCTGATAACAAGGAACGAAAAGAAAATTAAAGAATAGTTTTATTTTTTAAATAATTTCGCTACCGAGCCTACAAGTTCGGTTCAACGCCCGAAAATCAAACAGTTGACTTAATACGGACCAATCCAGTTCCATATAATAATTTTTTATTTGTGTAATATGCCGGTATCAGTCATCTGAACCTCTCAATATTTATTTAGTGTCGCGGTCGACGACCCTGCGTACGGTAGGTGCGCCTGCGCAAGCATGTTCACCAACGGCTGTTGACGCAGCGCTCTTGACATTGGCTTTACGTAACTTTCTGTATCTTACGCAAGACTAAGTGCCGCATGCTGCCCGCCCAACCACCATACACCGGTTACTCTTGATGACAAGATGCTTGCGTGCACGCACCTCAGCGTCGTCGCATTACTTGTCACGTAATAAAGTAATTTGCGGGAAATCAATATCTTTACTACATGTGACATGTTTAATGCATGCCAACAAATTACTATAGCTTGAATTGGCACCAGAAAGTGAAATTATAAAATGTTTTTTGGAGTTTATTGGAGTTTACTCCTTAAGAATCGATTTTCATATATAAGGCGCCCGGTATGAGAAAAATCCGAGGGGTAAAACCTACTAACAAGTAACGAAAATCGTGTCACGTTTTTGGTGCGCACCTTTAGTGCGCAACTTTCTAATTTGGCTGTGAGTGTATTGCGTATGGTTAGATACTCGTACTTAAGGAGTAAACTCCAGTCGTGCGTCAGAGCTGACACACACACTTTTTTCTTCTAGATAAAACTTTATGCACTTGAATAGTCTTATTTACAATATGTAAAACCTAGACTGGTGGTAAACATCGAACTAAGTAGGTAATCTAGGTAGGCATATTAACCGGGGTCATTATCATTCAAGAAACATATTCCGCATTATAAAAAAACGTTAATTATTTGAACTCTGATAAAAGTGTGTGAGAGCATTAACCGGCTATTAAAAATAAGAAAAAATAAAGAGACGCCATTTATTCTTGGAACTCTATCTATTGTTAATTGTGTAACAGTAAAGATAAGCTTAGATCGCATGAAACACTTACTCACACATTGCACATAGTCATAACAATGTGCTGTCTATGGGTTCCTGCCTGCATTGTTATTTGGGACAAAATACAAAATTTGTTGACTAAATAATAAGTAGGTAGGTACCTAGACTGATGTGTAGTACAGGAAGACTACAAAGGTTTTTTTTTAATAAGAACTAGTTCTATCAACGGACGTTGACACTAATAAAACATGTACACTGTAAAATAGAAAATGACTAAAACAATAATATCTAAGTACTTATGAATTTCTCTAGCGACGTTAAGTAACAGAAGCTTGAACTGCAACATTGTAATCAATCTGTTTAAAAGATCTTTGGTCAATTCATTGCAGTCTCGCAGACGTCTTTTTAGTATTCTTAATTGGCCAAAGTCTTTTTTCTTTTTGTAAGCACTTACTGGAGCAAAATGCTTAAAACTGAATCTCAAATTGATTTTATACGTTTCCGTTGGGTCTGATCGCGTTCAAACTTTTCTTTGAACTTAAATAATTGAGTTGAAGGACAAATGAATTTGATTTTATGATGTCTTATACGCCATTGATCCAATAAATTGTTTGATTGATATCTTTATGACTCAAAAAAACTTGATTTCCGCTAGCATCAAATCAATTTTATTCGCACGAATATTAACTTAGGAACACCTGTTGATCCTGATACCCACATGCAAATTAACACACACAATTATTTTGTTGGTCTTATTTATCATTTCAAATACTTAACTGCAATACTTAGCTACAACCTAACTTAACAAACTACTTATTAACGTAAAGGTTAGATTATGTTCAAGGTTTTCAGCTCAACGGTGTTAGGTTAGTTGGCCAGTGTGTACTGAATGATAAGATAAAGCTACATAGGGCCTAGTGTTTTATATCTCTGTCATCTCTTGCTCCACATTTTTAATGAACCTTCAAGGGCGTGTGTTCGCTCTAATAATGTCTCGTTAAAACTGCATGCATCAATAGCCCCCATGCATTTTCTTATTTAGCTTTGAAAGCTTTACACTGACATTGGTGCTGATTGTAATTTCCAGAATCAAACCAATATAAATTATTTTATTCAGAAGCCGAAACTAATCTTAATTATTCATCAGTAATTTTTAATTTAAAGCGTGTTAACAGAAAAAGTGCTTCAATTATCAAATGTCTATTATTAAAGTTCTATTTAAAATTATCAATTTAACCTTTATTTTTAGACATAACTAAAAGTAGATATTATCTATTTAATTAGCGTTTCTACAACGTCTGTGGTCTCAATATTTAAAGAGAACAAACTACACATGTGCGAGACGCGAGCACGGTTCAAATTGGTGAACGAACCTAGACCTAAATTATCACATCAAATCTGGGCCTCATGTAATCAGCAGTCAAGTTTCTAATAAACACGCAAATTATTGTCATGATAAAGTTGTTTATGTAACTAAACAATATTATTTAATGAGAAGATTGCTGTTTAGTTGCTGAAGTATTTTTGCGTAATGTTGTGCATAGTACTTCTTAGTATTTTTTATAATGTAGGTACTAGTAGGTAGTACAGGTCAGCGTTTGACTACTATCTCACATCACACCTGATGCTGAGTGACGATGCCGATTTATAGTATTTGTATAATCTATAGTAAGAAGTAGGTTAAGGTAGGTAAGTATCATGGTAACAACTTTTGTGCTCTATGAAGTCAACTTGATTGTATATTATTAAATAAAAGAGAAACTTTATATCTATACTAATATTATAAAGCTGAAGAGTTCGTTTGTTTGAACGCGCTAATCTCAGGAACTACTGGTTCGAATTGAAAAATTATTTTTGTGTTGGACAGTCCATTTATCGAGGAAGGCTATAGGCTACTTTTCATTTTGATATTCCCACGGGATCGGGACTTACGCGCTGCGCTGTTACCGCAGAGCGCAGCTAATTGGTAAATATCTATCAAATGCTTTGTTTACAGTTAGAAAATTACTAAGAATTTTGCGAGATGTAGACTATGTTTTTATCGATAAAAAGTCGGCCTAGACGTAACTAGGGTTGATATACCTATCCTTAATTAAAAACCCTAAAATAAATAGTAGATGAAAAATGGCTGGCTGCATGGCCTCTTTGGACGGACATGCAGATCTAACACAGCAGCCAGCCCTTTGGTCACCTGAAATTGATATTTGGATAAAAATAACTCAAAGCAAACAATAGGTATATTTACCGACATAAGTAGTCCTTTTTGAATGAATCTATATTATGTACTTCCCTAAAAAGGTATAAAAATGACATGTCCAGACAGACATTTTTGTCTTTTTGCGTTTTTGTCATTTTTGTCTGGACATCATCATTCAGGTGTGTTGACAAACCCAATTTTAAAACTAAGTATTCTCGCATAATAGATTCCTCCACTCTCCAAAGATTCAAAGGAAAAATACAAAGGTTATCGCAATAGAAAAAAAAGCTAATATTTCATATCTTTATGTTCATTTTATCAAGCCTTGCTATCCTAGGTCAAAAAACTCGTAAAAAAAATATCGAAAATTAATTCTTGGTAATTTTATTTCATATCTATTTTAGCTACTTATGCAGGAATATCTAGTTAATGTTCACGAATTAGAGTTATGACCACTTAAGATAATTGAATTTTTGTTTATCAAGTACTTAACCACGTATAGGATATATTTTTTTAGCTGTAAATACTAGAACAACTTGTGAGGATGCAGTTTGTGTTATTGAGTCAACAGATAATGTCAGAGCTTTGTCTGTTGATAAAGGTAAACCAGACAATCTTGATTATAGTCCTAAAGAGGGTACCATTCCCTATTATTTTAATAAAATGCTTAACAAACAAAGTAACAAGGACAATAAGACATTAAATTTTTTTCGTTCCTAAAAAGGAACATGAGTTTACTATATTTCATCAAAATATTGCGGGTGCTGTTACGAAGAGTGAATATTTGTCATTTACAATATCTGAGTTTTCGCAGAATAAAAAATCAATTGATATAATCTGTTTAACAGAAACGAATTTAAAAAAAGGAGTTGAACATCTTTTAAAAATTTCAGGTTTTAAATTGATGGCATCTTACTGCCGAAACAAAAGTAAAGGGGGTTCGTGCATTTTGGTGCGAGATGGCATTAAGTGCAACGTTCTTAATAGCATAGAAAAACTGAGTTGTAACTATATATTTGAATGTTGTGGTATAGAAATAAAATCAGCAAAACTGTGTATAGTATGCATCTACCGTAATCCGACTAGCAAGAATGAGAAAGCGTTTTTAGAAAAATTAGAGCAACTTCTTTTGATAATAACAGTGCGGTCTAAAAAAATTATTTTGTGCGGCGATTGGAACTTAAATACGTTAACATTCAGCAAACGCAGCAAAGAACTTATTAGTCTTCTTAAAACTTTTAGCATAGAATTACATATAACAAAGCCGACAAGACTGAACACGTGTCTTGATCAAATCGCAAGCAACTTTAAAAATACCAAGGCTGAGATACACCAAGTTGGACTCTCAGACCATACTGGTCAAACACTAACGATAGAAGCAAAGAACGTACATAGACAGGTAAGCTGGACTGAAAGTATGCGCGACTATCATGAAGATAATATAAATAAGTTTAAGCAATGTATTTCCAATATAAGTTTTTCAGAAATCTATGAAAAGGAGACTGCAAACGATGCTTTTCAGGAATTCCACGATTTGTTCAGCCTCTTTTACAATTTGTGTTTTCCGTTTATCATTGTAAAAAAATCCAATAAGAATAGTAATAACTCGTGGCTTACAAGGGGCATAAGAAAGTCATGTGTGAGAAAGAGATATTTATACTTAAAATATAAGCAAACTGGAAATGACAAAAAACATTGTTTTCGTAGATATACCCAATATAAGACTCTATTAAAAAAATGCATGTTTAAATCAAGACAGTTGCAAAACAAAAAATACATTGATAGGACTAATAATAAGTGTAAAGCTGTTTGGGAAATTATAAATAAAACCATAAATGACATAAATTCAAGTTCGGATATTGATAAAATAATAATGGGCAATGACGTATATACTGAGTCAGCTGATATCAGCAACGCATTTAACAACTATTTTATAAAATTGACAAATGATAATAATTTCGAATATAGAACTGATAATATTAAAATGTCCTGTTCGAATATCAACTCAATGTTTCTAAAACCAACTGATCCTACTGAGATACTTCATATAATCAATAAACTTAATAATTCTCATTCTGTTGGCTTCGATGAAATTAAAACTAAAATAATAAAAGATTGTGTCATATGCATTTGTAAACCACTAAGTTTTATAGTTAACTTATCGTTTGAACAAGCAATATTTCCAAAAATCTTGAAAATGTCAATCATCAGACCTTTATTTAAGAAGGATGATTCGCATGACATGAGTAACTATCGTCCGGTCACTCTTATCCCTATTTTCTCTAAGATATTTGAAAGGGCAATACTTAAGAGGCTTGAAGAATACGTGACACGTGAAAATATTTTGGTACATCAGCAATTTGGTTTTCGTAAAGGGAGTACTACGGCATTAGCATGTTTTAACCTAATCAAAGCGGTCACTGAAGCTATTGACAAGGGTACACCGGTTACAGCCATCTTCTTAGATATGAGCAAAGCTTTCGATTTCGTAGATCATAAACTGTTACTGTATAAGCTCGAAAGGTATGGTATGAGAGGTATAGTGAATGACTGGCTGAGAGATTATTTATCGGGACGTACCCAATGTGTGGATATATCCAAGATAAATGTAGGTAGAAAGACTGTTTACAGATCGAACTTCCAGGCTAATAATTTTGGAGTTCCCCAAGGGAGTGTGCTAGGACCATTTCTGTTTTTAATGTATATAAATGACCTTCCACTAGTAACGGACAATAAAACTATTCTTTTTGCTGACGATACAACTCTTGTTGTGAAAAGTAGGAATGAGTTAATATACCAAAGCGACATAAACGACTCCTTAAATAAAATTATTAATTGGCTAAAAAATAACAATCTAAAAATAAACCTTGAGAAAACGAAAATGATACAATTTCAAACTGGTAGAAAAGCGCATAATCCGTTGAATATACACTTTGAGGGAGCTCCAATACAAGAGGTGCACGAAACGAATTTTTTGGGAATAGTAATAGATAGATGTTGTGATTGGAAGGCGCATATTAATTATGTTTGTGGTAAGCTTGACAGATTTGTATATGCAATAAGAAGATTGCGACTTGCGGTATCAACAGAGGCAGCACTAAGTGCTTACCATGGGTATGTAGCATCGGTTCTCTCATATGGATTGCTATTATGGGGAAATTCAGTGGAGATTAAGAAAGCCTTTTTAACTCAAAAAAGATGTGTAAGAGCGATCTGCGGCGCATGGCCAACGGACAGCTGCGTCCCACTGTTCCAAAGGTTTCGTATTTTACCGTTGTCTTGCATGTACATTAAAGAATTGTGTATCTTTGTGAAGCAGCACCCGAAGTATTTTCGTTTTTTATCTGATGTGAGCAGTAAGAAAGCTAGTTCTAGAGATCAGTATCAACTGCATTTTCCAAAATGTCACTTACAACTTCATAAAAGAAATTCATATATAAATGCAATCACAGTTTACAATAAGTTACCGAATATGTTCAAATGCTTACCTTTACCCATTTTTAAAAAGAAAGTAAACGAATGGCTGCTAGATAAATGTTTTTATAGTTTGACAGAGTTTCTAGATTATAGAGATAAACCTTATTGACTAAATTGTAATAAAACTATTTTGAATGTAATTTTAAAGTGATAGTCATTTCGTTAATGAACATTATTTTCTATTTCTGAATTTTAAAAACTGACATTTTTTTTTTTAAATTCTTATTTTGTTTTAATAGAATTTGATTTTAATGACATAGGTATTTTTTGTTTTATTTTTTTATTTTTATTAATGACCATTATTTTGAAATTGTATTCGATTGACTAAAACTTGAAAATATAAATAAACCTATTTATAAGAATTCCACACCATTGTTATGGTAGAATGTAAGGAACTCATCTAGTATTTGAACACCATGTAAAACTACATTCTAGGAATAAATGAATTTGAATGAATGAATGAATGAATATTTTTTATCATTAAGTTTATTATTACCTACTTAAAAGTTTAATGAAGCCAAAGTTCTGGTTTATTTTGCACCATAACAGTGCCGATACTAATAATGTCTTAGATAATAAGATACATTATAAAATGCAACATAACAAAGTTACCTAAAATGATTTCCCCGTTCCATATATCCCCACTGACATTACCCCACTGGTAGGGATGGATACTTTTCGTTGCCACTCATGATTTTTCATATGCTTTGATACAACTGACATTGTTGATTGTAACGAATGTGTTTTGGTTTTCTCAAAAGTGCTGAGATGGAATTGTAGGTGAGATTTTTACCGACATTTTGGTATGACTTTTTGGTATGAAGATTTATTGATTTTCACCAACGAAGGCGACCGATGGCGGTAGTAACTATTTAGTAGGCTGAGTACCAAGGTGGTTGGCGGATGGACCCCCCTTTAAAAAGACGTTTTAAAACTGCATCGCTGCGATAAAAACTTACATTTTTTTTATAGTTTTCCTATGGAAAAGATGTCCGGTAAGATGTCATATAAACCCTTGGTCGTTGATAGATAAGATATTGATATCGACCATTAGTAAATTTCACAACAATGTCAATCAATGTCAAGCAGTCCTACCAGTGAGAGTCCCTTGATTCATTTCATTCAAAATTAATTTGTATTGAAAAATAATAAATTTCTTGCTGATTTCCTTTCGTTACACAAAGATAGTCTTTACTTTTAAGATATGTTTTTTATTTAACCGACTTCAAAAAAGAGAGGGTCTCAATTCCACTATCTATATTTTTTTTAATCTACAGTCCACACCTAGTCGATAAAATCGGCAACAGGCGATTTACACGTACGATTTTTAATTCCATTCATTATTTCAAGTAATGCTGATTCAGCACAAATTACGTCATCATCATCGATTAAATTAAATGATAAATTATCGTTATATCCAAATGCTTATTTATAGGTTCGACGGCATGGAAATTGTGTATCTACTGCAGTAAGTACCTACCTACTTAGTTTAAAAAGATGTTTTGATAGTGATTAGATAGTAGGTAAAGAAAACATAAAAACTTTTCCGTAAACTTTCTGCACTGGGTTTTTTTCTATTAATTATGGCTTCGCGCGGTTTGTGCATTTAGCCAGTGTCAAGTTATATTTTACATCAAATTATCACCCGATTTTTATAAATCGGGCCTAAAGTATTTAAAAAAGTCAAAGTCGTCATAGTCCGTCAAGTCAGGAGCTTATAGTAACGTCACAGTAAAGCGGTGGCAAGTTTAGAGGCAACGAGAAAACTTCATGTTTGACACTGATTTTTACTTTCACTACACTTGTGCACTTTCACAGAACTAAATTGAATAACTTTCCACCAGAATTATACAATTAAACTCGGGTACACTAAGTTTCATGAAAATAAAACTGCAGCACGACATGTTGTTAACTCGTTCCCGCCAAAACTCCTGCACTGGGTTTACTAATGCCACAGACACGTTTGCACTTTTTACATTTTAACTAAGACGAATCACGATCAGCGAAATTTTATAATTGAAGTAAGCTTCATGACAAATTATATTGCACCGATGCTTCATTTCACCTAATAACATTTTATTAATGGTTTATTTTGCCTATAGGTCATTCATTCAAATGATGTTTCACCTACGTGACATTCGATCTAGGCTCGTTTGATCATCTTAATATTTCATCTGACTCATAGGATAGGCAGATACTTATACAAACTATAAAATAAAATTTAATTGGTTTTATATAGGTCTGCACCTAGCGATTGATAATATGATAATATACTATAGGAAAAATCACTTCACAGATTTATTTCTATGTAAATATTTACTCGGTGAAGGAAAACATCGTGGTGAAACCTGCGGCGTAGTTTGCTCCAGATGTTATGACGACTTCTTTCCTCTAAACATTGTTACCTAAGCTGAGAGAGTGATGTAAGTTCTGGGCAAACTTACTAAAAATACATGTCCCAGGCATTATACAGCCCCAAAATTATGGATTTAGTTGCTATATAAATTATCTAAAATAGATATAAAGGCCAATATCAAGCAGTACCTACCTAAGTTGTTTACGTCTAGATAATACGTACCTAAGTACCTACCTAAAAATGGTTTTAGCATTCAGTATCATCCAAGACTCTTACTCAAATAAGAATGTAGGTATGCGGTACAAGTTATTGATTCTTCCGCCCAAGATACTAATTAGTAGAAGCTCGTTTAAATATCTACTTTAATCGTTAACTATTAAAAATTACGACGTTATGAATATTAGGTTTGAAGCGTTCTCACATTTATAACCATGATACCGACAGATAGCGACGCTACGGTGTTGATAGGAAATTATTTCCTGACGAGGAACTCTGTTCTTGAAGGTTGAACTTGAAGTTCGTTGATCTTCATTTCGACATGTTTCCCAAGTAATCGAATAGAAACACTGATAGAAGTATGGAAAAATAATAGTATAAATGTTCGTTTTATCATATCGGAGGTCTTCAATAACCTTTTTACAAAGAAACTGAAAATACTTAGCTACGTGGCCACCAAGTCAGACATCAGTGACGTCACTTATGGGACACAACATTAAATTGTCATTTTCTACACATTACACTGTGTTTTACAAAGATTCTTATTTACAAAAACAATAATGTATGTAGGACTGTTGCAGGTGCGAATTGATGAAGCCATGTTATTCGATCAGAAAACTTCGTTTATTTAACAATCTTCTAAAACCATCGGAAAAACTAATCAGCAAAAGTAGAGACTGAGTCGTCTATAAAAAGAGAGCAACACTTGCTGATCACCAGGCATGACTAATGAGTTTGGCTGCTGAATGAGTGATGCGAAGCAGAGTTGAATGGAACTTTAATGACGTCACGAGAGGTGAAGAACTGCAGCAGAGCAGTAGGTAGGTAGATCGGAGAATGTGGTCTTATAGAGACAGAGTAAGTAGGTAGTGGTTGCCATCGAGACAGGCAAACGCGAGGGCGCGATTCGTTTTGTTCCCTGAAGGCCGCCCGGTACCGGGTCCCGTCTCGCCGCATCGGATATGTGTCACTATAACACTATGCATACGATACGTCTGCTTCCCTCCACACTTCCACACAGAGACGCGTTATTGGAACAAAAAGATTTGAGAGACCAACCAACCTCGTATCATATTAAGCTTGTATCGCACGTATCGACGACGTGCCTGACCTACGCTACGCTTCGCCTGGAGGGTTTTATTATAACACTGTGCCAATAATTTTGAAGGCGATTTATTTATATACCTACCTATAATGACATCTTTATATGCATCTGCTACGCAAAAGTAGTATATTATTACTACTTTTGCGTAGCAGATGTAGATCAATGTAGACTATATCCAATCTGCGTTAGAAACTTTACGTACCTATAGATAGATGGGAAAGTTAGCCGTAAAACAATAAACATAACATCTTTTAGGTACGTTTATAGAAATCTAGAAAAACATAAATACTTCTAACTCCTTGCACACAATGTTTTTCCCTTTTAGATGTGGATTGAAAATAGAAGACACCACGAGCATAAAATGCCAGCGTAAATATCGTTTTGAAACGAGATTTCTACAATTTTATGTGGACCACTGGAAATTGCTTATGATCTTTCCACCATTAAAATATTTTATGCCCAATAAAAACTACTATCTTTTGATCGGATCAGCGATCAACTTAAAGAAGTTAAATTTTATTATCTGATCTTGTATTATAATAAATCAAAAACTATAAATGATTTTTTGCATGTATGTAGGTTCATAATTGATAAAAATTCCGTCCTTCAGTAGGTAAGGAACGCCGAAATGAGAGAAGCGGATGGCACTTGCGTATCATTAGCGCCGAAATTGTCATCGATGATGGTTTACGATGCCATTCGGCAATTAATTATTATCATGCTAATAAAATTGTTTTAACTAACCAGTTCTTCGAGGTCAATCATGGCTTATACATCAAGGGTATTTTATATACCTACGTAAGTACTTATACACAGAAAAAAATGTTTCTTGAAGCAAGAAACAATCCTCTCCCTATAGATATTGGAGAATAATTTCGTGGTTTTCTTTATGTTCTTGAAAATAAAAATCAGTTTTTTTAAGCAAAGCTTACAAAGCAAAGTTTACAGCGGCATGGAATTTATCAATGAAAATTAGTTACCAATAGTTAATACATCTTAATATCAGCCAGTATTATAGTCATGGTTTTTATTTCAACACAATATCTATAGTAATACGAGAACCCTATATCTATTGCTGACTGTCGTCATCTGGACCCTGCGCCAGCGCAGACTCTGGGCTCTATTTTTAAATCGCTCTTGTGACATAGCTTCGTCGTATATGTCTACAAGTCATGCTCGACTTTCAAGTTGCATGTCACTACTTTTCTATATTTTTGAATCGTTCGTCGTCGAAATTTGAAATGTCAATTTTTTATTCATTTTACGCTGAAAATTGAAAACTTGTAATCATCGACGAACATTCGAAATACTCCTAAAAGATATTATTCAAAGATCGTTTTAGAATGTTTGACTATGATTGTTTGACGTTTATTCCACTCGTTACGATCGAGCGATTCAAAAATAGCGAATTTCTGATGTCAAACGAATATCAGTAGAAATCGAGCGTTCGACGCGGGGCGAACGATTCAAAAATACAGCCCGTCTTTTTTACTATTTGTTTCGTCTGTAAATATGTAATCAAATATGTTTCTCTACGATTATAGAAAATATTGAAAAAAACATATATTCAGAATGCGACGCATGCATATCTAGATTATTAGATTACTTATGTATTATTAGACAAAGTTCAATGCCAACAAGTAAATTTGTATTATTAAATACATTTCGACAACTAGGCAGTTTATATTTATCGTCGAATTTTCAAGTCATTGATATTATTTTTCTTCACCATTAAGTCGATTCCAGTAGGTACTTAGTGAATCTGGTTCCAGTAATTGCAAACGCGAGCGCCTTTCTTCTAGGTCAGGCGGGACTGGTGTAATTCGCGTTTTTTGTTGAGCCGTACTACTAACACTTTGTTGCTAGCAATTACTTGTAATTAATAGTGCGAAGAAAAAAATTAACCTTGAAAAAGGCGGGAGCTAGAGACCGATTGAATATTAATACGAACGAAGAGTGTAGTGTTAATATGCAACGTTTCGGTTAAGCAAACTCACGCACGTAACTCCTGAAACTTACAGTGCGGTTAGGTATACCTACCTACATACAATAAATACTGCAGAAGCGATTAACAATTAAAAAATGAATAAAATAATTTAAAAAAAAACCGTTTACTTAATAAAAAACATAAAACAAGTGTCCGTTACTCCAGCAGAGCCGTCATAAAAAATCTTAATCACTATGCTCAAATTGAGTAATTTGTATTTGATGTTTTCCACGCCAGACTCCAACAAGATACCTACATGAGGTAAGTTCCATAAGGTGAAAGGGTACCGGGCGCTCTCTCCATACATACGTAGTCGACTGTTTCCTCCCTGGATAATGACACTAGCACAAATATTTTTGTGCCATAAAACCTATAACTATCATGACTATGTAAAGGTAGAGATTTTAAGATTAAAAAAATAAAAATAAATTAAACATAGGGGCATGATATTGATCATGGCAATCCAACAAAAATACTTGCTCTAGTGTCATTATCCAGGGAGTAAACAGTCGACTACGTTTTTATGGAGAGAGCCCCTGGTACCCTTTCCTCTTAAAGTCTTGCTAGAGTTTGAATTTTAGAACGGTGGACTAACAGTAGACATGCTTTGTTGCCTGACTACATTACCAAAAAAAAACTTCAAGGTATAGGAACTTTAATAATAACGTGACCTAGGTTTTTAAGTTACGAATCGAGATTGTCTTGACTAATGTTTAGGAAAACAGAGTAAAACGGCTTATGTGGAAAGGGTACCAGGCGTTCTCTCCATACAAACGTAGCCGACTGTTCCTCCCTGGATAATGACACTAGCACAAATATTTTTGTGCCCTAAAACCTATAACTGCCATGACAATGCCCCTAAGTTTTGGTTTTTTTCATTTTTTTAATTATCATAGAAATTAAGATTAAAAAACAAATAAAAAACATTGGGTCATGGTCATTGCAGTTATAGTTTTTATGCCACAAAAATATTTGCTCTAGTGTCATTATCTAGGGAGGAAACAGTCGACTACGTTTGTCTCGAGAGAGCGCCGGTACCCTTTAACCTTATTAAGTTCCTGTTTTGGAAGATCTAACTAACCTAACCTAATCTGATCTTTAACTAACTTAACTATTAATATCAAAAATAATCTTGACCCGAAATCAAGAACCTTCCTAATCTATAATCTATCGATCATCAATAGTTTTGACAGCTCAATGAAAACGCAAATAAGTAATTTTCTATTTCTCTCGTAATTAGACGAACAGTTTGTAACAAAGGTCACACGCTAGTAATCTACGCTACAATACGTATTCAAAGGAAGTTGTGAACTTTAAGAAAACAGTCATTGAACCATAAAGGCGTTACGGATGAATTGCCAAGTTTACTAATTGATACTATTTTAGATACCCTGTTGCTTTAAAAATGTAGATTAAGATTATTTTTAGCAAGCCCTTTCCGAGGCACAGGTAGAAGACGCATGTCTAGTTTTTTCAATCGCTACAAATACACTGAGCACGCGCGTTATTTATTCTTTATCCGTCTGGAATAGGTCAACTTTACCATACTACAATTCTTTAAAATATGCGACATTTACACTGTAGAAGGAACTTTTTAAATTAACGTCAAGCCGCTAAATATCGCGCATAGTTATTAAGTACCTAAGCAATACATAATCGCACATTACCACAAAAAATATAATAGTACAAGTAACATTAATATAATATTATCTCGATCAGTAGCAAAAAAATCAAACAATTTAATGGTGATTTTCCGTTTTACTTGTAATCTACAATCAAATATTTCAATGATTTCACAAAGGGTGAAGTTAATTTTTCCATTTAATTCGGATTTAGACAAGTGTTTTTTTACGTTTCGTATAATATTTTTTCGAAAATGAACCTTGAACGAAATAAAACGAAACCAAATGTTGATATTTTGTCAATTTTTTAGCGTAAATTACATATTTATTAAATTACGTGGGTACTCCTTATTTATTTCGTAAAAGGAAAAAACACGATAAAATCAATTATTTTCCTACACCATTTTTTTTTAATAATACCCCCTAATGATTAAAATTACCCGTTACAAATCAACTATTTTATTTATGAAAGTGTAGGTGCACCTAACCACCTATTTATATTACACACGCAACGCTCCGCGGTTTCACCCGTATAACTCCCGATCCCGTGGGAACATCAGGATAAAAAGTAGCCTATGTTACTCGCAATTAATCAATGTATGCTCATACCAAGTTTTATTTTAATCGGTCCAGTAGTTTTAGAGCCTATTCGTTACAAACAAAAAAATCTTTTTACAATAATTTATTTATTTATTTTATTATATTAGTTTAGATTTCTTCTTTTTAACCGACTTCAAAATAATAAAAAGATGTTCTCAATTCTTCGCGAATATTTTTTCTATGACTATATATGGTTTATTCGATATTATTTCTATTTTTAGACATTAAAAATCAAAACTAGAATAGAAACACGCAAGCTAAGTGTAGCGCTACTTAATTTACAAGAAAAATGTCTGAATAATGTATTATATTCGTTCTTATTGCCTAACTCTTTGCACTCTTGGGTCTACTCATAATGCAGAAAAACATCTTAATTAAATAACTAGGTATTGATGAAAGTTAAATAATAATAAATCCAAACAAAAAATTATATAAGAAATTAACGCAGTTATAATAATTGTTAAGAAGGTAGGTAGATAAATTAAGAAAGTTCTAAGTAAAAGTAATAAAAACGGTTGGAAAACACTACAAATAAATATATCTAAAAAGCTTAAATTTAAAAACTTGTAGTATTAGAATTGTTTAAATAAGACTCACCCAAAAGTTTTCCACGTAAAATGTATAAATTGAAGATACCGGAAAAGACATGTTTACGAAATAATGTTCACAACTAGACTGACAATCTGTACACGCAGCTATTTTTATATATCGTACACTTTTTGTTTACTAACATCACACAGGAATTTATTTATCAACTTGTAGATAGCGAGGTTTTAGGGGGTGTTAAGCAGATGCCGGCCGGACCGAACAGCGGGCAAGTTACGGCAAGCGCGTGTGACCACGGAACATCCACGGAACAATGCTTCGAGCAACACGTTGCGCCCCTATATACCTAGTTACTTTTTGCTTTGGCTGAATGCTTGATTTCACGCTCTACATCCAAGAATTAATAAACTATGGATAGTGGATAATAATATCGGATCGGCACACTTCGATATCTGATTCTATTTAAAACGTTACTTCTAAATTGCCTGAATAATTTGTGACAAAGTAATTTAAAAATCTTGTTTAAAAATCGAACGTTAACTTTTAGTTTTTTTAGTACCCTCATTTAACAGACAGCATGTTTGTTATTTATGCAATTGTATGTATGAATATGATATTTATCTCTATGATATATGACGCAAGTTAACTAAATTCACTAGACCAATAAAATTGATTTTAAGGAAATATTAAATCATGGGAAATAGATAACAAAGGAAGTACCATGCTGTGTGACCTAACCCTTATTTACGTAGCCTGGACCTAGCCTAGATATTTAGCTAAAGTCAATTAAAGAAATAAATCATTATCT
The DNA here is from genome assembly GCA_951213275.1 of Idaea straminata. Taxonomy (NCBI): domain Eukaryota; kingdom Metazoa; phylum Arthropoda; class Insecta; order Lepidoptera; family Geometridae; genus Idaea; species Idaea straminata. The sequence goes on from OX577862.1 coordinate 7,260,928, forward strand.
AACCCAGTAGCGTAGCGAGGGGGAGGCAGAGGGGTGGACCGCCCAGGGCGGCAAAATTGGGAAAAATATATTTTATGCGGTCACTCGCTGTCTGTCAGACAATTAATTTTTCAAGAAGGTAGTTTGAAATAAATATTTTTCACTCAATTCTTTCACATCGTTACGTTTTTTCTCACCAACACCAATATTATTATTGTTAAGACGCCAAAAGTGCGGCAAATTGCCAACATTATTATTTTTATGAGGTCAAAAGGGCGGCAAATTGCCAACATTATTATTTTTATGAGGTCAAAAGGGCGGCAAATTGCCAACATTATTATTTTTATGAGGTCAAAATGGCGGCAAATTCCCAACATTATTATTTTTATGACTTCAAAATAGCGGCAATATGGCAATATTATTAGTTTTATAAAGTCAAAAGGGCGGCAAATTTCCAACATTATTATTTTTATGAGGTCAAAGGGGCGGCAAATTGCCAACATTATTATTTTTATGAGGTCAAAAGGGCGGCAAATTGCCAACATTATTATTTTTATGACTTCAAAATAGCGGCAAATTGGCAATATTATTAGTTTTATGACGTCAAAAGGGCGGCAAATTAAGACTCCGCCCCGGGCGACAGAGACCCCATGCACAGTGACGCCACTGATCTAACCTCCTTGCAATGCAGGTGTTGTATGTAAGAACTAAAGTAGGTACTTACTGCTACCTTTACCTAGGTAGAGACTTTCCAAGAACACCTGTCTATTATTTGTTTTTTAGTGAAAATACTGGACCGATTTTGGTGAAACTTGGTGAAAATGCTTTGTATCCTTTACATACTTTGACGACCCAGTTGGCACAATGGTCACCATGCCGGACTGCCAAACACAGGGTTGCGGGTTCGATTCCCGCCTCGGACAAGTATTTATGCTTAGAAGATATTTGTTTGTGGTCTGGTTGTTTCTATGTATTATAAATATTTACAAAAGAAAAGTATTTAAGTAGTATATCCGTTGTCTAGCACCCATAACACAAGTCTAGTTACTTAACTTGGGGCTAGATGGCGATGTGTGGAATGTCCTGTAATATTTATTTATTTTATTTATTTATTTATACTGTTTAGCCTGATATTCCTGCGGAATCAGTAGTTCAGTAGTAGGGTCGTCATACTAAACTAGACTTAACACTAAATTAAATTAAACTAAAATATCCCTAAAATACCCTTGAAACGTTTTCTCAAACTTCACCCGGGCCGTCCTTTTTGCCAATACCCAAGGCTATCGTATTTCCTAAAAACGTGGCCCTGACAGTCTAGCCAGACCTAGCTACCCATAGCCAGGCAGGTAGGTACCCACGCAAGGGCATTCGGGTCAGGCTGAAGGTCGGAAACGGAGACGTCTGCGACTAAATCAAATAACATCAGCCAGGATAAGATAACGTTTTATGCAATGTATGTGACTTTCGTTTTGCTTTTATTTTTTTATTTTTTTGTTTTTAACACAGGTTTCTTTTATTAGCTCCTGAGATCTATAAGAATTTTATATAATATAAACTATTAATATAACCTACGCACTTATTTATTACAATACTTTATCGCTAAAAGCGATATCTTCCAGCCAATCTTTAGTTTAAATATAAATACTTACAAGAATTATAGGAGGGTGGTAACATTGTGGTAACAAGAAATACTGAACAGTCAGAAAAAGAAATTTGGAAGAAATTACAGACAGATTGAGGGTGAAAAAATTGAAAGCAGTATTGACAAAATGGTGAAGAGGTTTCATTGCATTTTAATTGTTATGAATATATTTTTTTAATTCTTTGGAAATAAATAAGTAGGTACAAATTAGGTGAGGTTGCTTGGAATATAAAAATTGTAGATTCTTCACTTGCTAAATACCTACCTATGTAATGGTGTAAGTAGTGGCGAAGTTAGAAGGTGGAAAATGCTACCATTTATTGAAAAGAAACTCTAACTTTGGTTAAACTACTTTTTTTCTTTGTGGGATAAATCTATAAATATATATATATATATAATTGGAATCTCGGAATCGGCTCCAACGATTTTCATGAAATTTGGTGTATAGGGGGTTTCGGGGGCGATAATTCGATCTAGCTAGGAATCATTTTTAGAAAATGTCATTTTATTCGTGTTTTATCGAAACTTACTTTTTTTTATCTGAAAAATATGACTCTTCCTGACATCTGTTGGCGAACTACTAATACTATTTTTAGTGAGCAATAAAGTTATTCCAGCAGATGGCGTTGTTAAGTAATACGAAGTCAATGAGTGTTTGCTTTGAGGTTAGATTAAGTAAAAAAATAAAAATACTTCCAGGTACTTATTTACTTATTCTTAGTTGGCGGCGGAAGTTATCAAGAAAAGGGATCTGTTGCTATGCTTAGCTACTCAGAAATATTTGATCGTTTTCGAAATTCGTTTAGATAAAGGAAAGGAGACTCTAAAGCGAGCGACAATAATTTACAATAAAAGATCAGCTTCAAGAAAATATTATAAGTGTTATATTGCGTTTTGCTTTATGTTTGCTTTATAACGTTAAACAAGGTTTCGTTACAAGCATAGTGTCACTGCGAAATAATGGAGAAACAAGAAGATAATATAGAACCACGATTGAATTTAATAATATTTTGTAAGACGAGGCTGGTTGGGCTAAATAGTACATTACGATATAAGTGTGGTAAATTGATCTTTGCATAGAGGCGGTTTATGACGCGCGAGCGGCAGCGAGCGTGTCATGAAGCCAAGATGGAAATATCAATTCCACACGTATATCGTACGACGTTTTTTATCACAGTTGCGAATAAAAGAAAAGACTTGAAAAGAAAACAAAATAATAATTAACAAAATATTTGTAATAACTCTATGTTTACATTTTTTCAAGGCAATATTTTTTTGTTAATTATGCTCCGGAAAGGCCAGGCTAAAGACTTTTAACCTATACATCCTCGTGTGACATACATTATTTTTTATGGTTTTTCTATTTGTTTTTGCGTCGGGGGTTAAGAACAAAATACAATGGTACGGAAAAACAATATATTTAAGTAAAGAAAAAACAAAAAATAAACAACTCAATTTTTAATCGTTTTCTAAGTCATTATCACGTAAAATTTTCGTTCGTAAACCGACTTTAGAGACAACCATTTTTGCTAGCTAAAAAACTCTTTGGTACCTACCTTTTCGGGATAACTTTACAGCACTAGTTAACAAATCTAAAAAGCACGCGTGCATAATATGTTGGATTATGAGCCTAAAAGCCGTTGAATAAGATCCACTTTATGAGCAACTGTGATAAAAAATAAATTACCCGACACAGCTTTTCGAAAAAAAAATTTAACATTGACATTCACTTGACATTTCATGGTTTCACGCACGTGTGTTTGTTTTTGCATTTTTTTCAATTAAAACGAATAGATAATATTCCATTAATTATACAAAAACACCTTAAATATGCAGTTTAAAAAAGTGACACACGTATTATTTGATTTAGATGGTTTATTATTGGGTAAGTGATGTTTGAAATGATACAAATTTGGAATAATTTCACATGATTACATCATGATTTTTTTATCATACTAAGAAGCTTTGTAAAACGTTATTTGTAAAAAAATATCCTCAGATTCTGAAGAACTTTACACCGAGGCTTTCACTCGAGTATCAGCAAAGTATGGCAAATTATTTACTTGGGAGCTAAAGGCTAGCATACTGGGTTTTCAAGGCAATGAATGCGCGGTTAAAATAATTAAGGCACTCGATCTACCTCTAACTTTCGAAGAATTTAACAAGGAATGTCAAGAAATATATCAAGAAATATTTCCTAAAGTTAAATTAATGCCTGGTGAGTTTAAAATATCAATAATTTTCTGTACCTAAGCCTATCTGCAAATATACATTACTGCACCACATGATTTCGTCAAATTTACTGTTACAGTACTTTTATTTGCTGCTTGTCACTATTAACTGCCCCTGTACTTTTCTTCTAGCCTTAGGTTCAGGTTCAGGTTAGGGGCTCCGATTTTCCGCACTCAGGCATAGGTCTGCCCATTGCGCGTGATCTTCGGCTGTTACTCTAGCCAACCCAGCTCCGCCCAGAAGCGCAGAATTCTCCTGGGGTCCTCGCACGCCTCTTGGAGTGTTGCAGGGTTGCCAAGTATGTTGTCCCTGTATGCAGCCAGGCTCTCGCACTTCAGGACTGCGTGAGCGATGGTCTCTTCATCTGACAGACACGCTCTGCAGAGCGGGCTGTCGGTTATACCTAAGACATTAAGGTGTTTATTCAATGAGCAATGTCCGGTTATTGTGCCTACCATTGTACGTAGGTCGCGCTTTTTCAGACGAAGCAGTGTCCTCGCAAGTTTAGGCCTGGGTTGCGGTAGTGCTTCCCTAGATTGCCGACAACTTGTGGTTTGTGCCCATCTTTTGTCATGCTGCGCATCAGTGCGCGATCGTAACCATGCCCTTACCTGAGAGTAGGGAAGTGGTACTATTGGGAGGGGTCCCGTAGGTACGGAGTTTGATCCCCTTCTGGCGAGTTCGTCCGCAGCATCGTTGCCGCTGGAGCCGCTATGCCCTTTAATCCACTGAAGGCTTACCTTATGTGTTAGGGCAAGTTTTTGTAGTCCCAGGTGGCATTGCTGTATCAAGCCTGAGTCCATGGTTGTGCTAGTTAAGGCCTTTAGTACAGCCGCACTGTCTGATAATATTTTGATTTCGCTTTGTTCGACCTTCCTGGATTCGATTGCTTCGACTCCGTTGATTATGCCTATGCACTCACATTGGAAGATTGATGCGTGAGGTCCTAGGGACATTGAGATGTGAATGTTTAGCTCAGGAGAGTAGGTACCTGATCCTGTCCCGTGTTTTGTCTTGGATCCGTCTGTGTACATTCTGAGCTCGTTTATACCGGAGTAATCTTTAGGAGATTCTACCAGTGAAATTTCGTAGTTACGGTTAAAGATGTGAGTTTTAGGGATGCGGTCCTTAGGCGCCTCTATGAGGGGTTCCTGTTTAATGGCATCCTCGAAGATGCGTCTATGACCTACCGTAGCTCGTGTCCATAGTTTAGATGCGTGTAGTCTAGTCGCCGAGGCGGCCGCTTCTTGTTGTACAAACAGATCCAGTGGGGTTAGGCAGAGCATTGCCTCCATCGCTGCTGTAGGCGTAGTGCGCATACAGCCTGTGATAGCACAGCAAGCTGCCCTTTGGAACTGTTCCAGTTTTTGTATGATTGTGGTTAGTTCGGTTCTGGGCCACCATACCGTTGCACCATACGTTATCTGAGGTCTTATGACGGTTGTGTAAAGCCAGTGTACTATTTTGGGGGAGAGGCCCCATTTCTTCCCCAACATCCTTTTGCATTGCCAGAATGCTATTATGGCCTTACCTGTTTTGTATTCTAGATGTTTGTTCCATAGCAGTTTATTGTCTAAAAAGACACCCAGATATTTGACTTCATTAGCTAGGGATAGTTGGGTTCCGAATAGTTCCGGAAGTCTTAGATTGTCTATTCGGCGTTTATTTGTGAACAGTACCATCTCTGTTTTTTCCGGGTTTACCGTCAGGTTGTGGTTGTTGCACCATTTTTCGACAATCCTCATAGCATTGTCCATTAAGCTGGTTATTGTATTTAGGAACTTACCACTAACCAGGATGGTGAGGTCGTCTGCATATCCTACAGTGAAATACCTCTCCCTGTTGAGTTCATCTATGAGCTCGTTCACCACGAGGTTCCACAGAAGGGGGGAAAGAACCCCTCCCTGCGGACATCCCTTGGCTGCGATACCCCTAGATGTTGTGTTTACCGTGATCTGTATGGCCCTGAATCGTAACATGTTCACTATCCAACTCGTGAGTGTTGGGTGTACCTTGTGTTTTTCGAGGGCTCGTTCTATACTTACAAATGTTGTTTTGTCGAAGGCTCCTTCGATGTCAATGAAGACACCTAGGGTCGAGAACTTACTGGTTAGCGAATCTTCTATGTACGACACAACTTCGTGCAGTGCTGATTCAGTTGATTTGCCGGAGCAGTATGCATGCTGCTTCTTGTGCAATGGTTTGCTTCGGAGTGACTTATCTCTTATCTCCCTTTCACATAACCTCTCCAAGGTCTTTAATAGAAAGGAGGTGAGGCTGATTGGTCGAAATGACTTGGGGTGAGTGTAGTCGCTCTTACCTGGTTTTGGTATGAAAAGTACTTTCACCTCTCTCCAGGGCTTCGGTACATACCTATATGCTATACATCCTGCGAAAATCTTTGTCAGGTGTGTGATTAACTCTTCCATACACCATTGCATCAGTCCGGGGAAGATTCCATCCAGTCCCGGTGATTTGTATGGCTGGAAGCTATCTATGGCCCACCTTACCTTGTTTCCGGTCACTGTGGACTCTGCGGTTGGCCAGTCGGGCTCAGTTACTATGGTGACGTTATCATCCTCCCAGGTTTTGTCTGTTTGTAGTTGACATCCTGGGAAGTGAGTTTTAAGCAGAACGTTACACGTCTCGATGTCGTTTTTCGTGTATGAGTTTTCTGCTGTTTTTAGAGATCCTATAGTCTTTTCCGTGTCTTGTGCCAAGAGGCGTTTAACCCTAAGTGCTTGACTATTGGATTCGATGTTCGAGCAAAAACGCTGCCATGCTTCTTTTTTCCTCAGGCGAATGCGTTTTTTGAAATTTGCCTGGGCTTGCTTATAAGCTTCCCAGTCAGTTTCGGTTCTAGTGTTTTTGGCTCGGTTAAAGAGTTTCCTTACCTTACGTCGTAGGCAGTCAAGGTCTTTAGTCCACCATTGTTGCCCCAAGCGGGGTCGGTTTTCTGATGCGGTTATTGGACAGGCTTGTTCGTAGCTGTTATATAAAGCATTAGTAACGACTGAAACGTGTTGCTCTAGCTCAGCTGTACTGATGTACCTTGATGAAGAACAAACCTTTCCTAGTTGTTGGCCGACTAGGACTCTGTATTTGTTGCGATCCGTACGCCGTGGGTTGCGTTTCGCAATCGCCGGTGTAATTGTCCAACCAAGGTCGAAAACGATTCTTCGATGGTCGGAACATGATGGTTCTTCTGACAGTCTCCAGTTTATAATGTGATTGGCTACCGAGTCAGAGGCTAAGGTGATGTCTATAAGTGTTTGGGCTCTAGAGGTTACAAAAGTTGGCTCCGAGCCTACGTTTATTATATTAAGCTTAGTGGACAGGAGAAAGTTTACAAATAACTCACCCCTGGAATTGTTGTCAGCGCTGCCCCAGATCTGGTGGTGCGCGTTGGAGTCTGCGCAGATGATGACCTCCAGGTTTCCATCTTCGCAGTGCCGTATTAGCCTGACCAGCTCGTCAGTGGGTATTGCATCGTCGCCATGCAGGTAGGCGGATGCAAGTATGACGTCGTTGTTCAGGGTGGTTGTGCTGTGAATAGCGTTAGTGTTCTTTAGCCTAACTGTCGTTAGGTCTCTGGAACAGAATTCATTTAGTAGTGTAGCGTGTACGTTTTTAGGTATATAAATACAAGTACGAGGCTCGCTCACCGAAGTATCAAGGAGTAGCTTACCCCCGATGTTAGATAGACCACAGATCCTGCTGTTCCGTATCCACGGCTCCTGGATAACGGCTATGGTCGTCGTGTTAACCTCCAGATGTCTGCGTAGGGTAGCCGTTGCGAGTTTTTTGTGCTGGAGGTTATTTTGCACTATGTTGATAGTGCGATTGGTGTTAGGGGGAAGATGGGCTGGGGCTGTGGGGGTCATCGCTGATGATCTCCATCTCCTCCTTGGTGAGTTCGTCGCAGCTCAGCAACTCGCCTCCAGACAGTGAGGTATCCAGCCTTGCGACGGTGCTCTCACCCTTCTCGATGGGTGCCTGTTTGGAGGTGGTACCTTTTCCTTTCCCTTTCCCCTTGTTAGGGGTGGGCGGCTTGCTTTCTGCGAACGGTGTTGAGCCGGATGGTCCTGCCGTGTTCCTCTGGGTGCCCTGGGCGTCTTCCTGAGGTTGGGCGGTTCCGGCGTCCTCTGTTCCGATCCATTTTAGGTAAATGGATCCCAGCGCGTAGTAGAGGCGTCTGTCCTGGGTATTTAGCCTCTCCTTGTCGGACTCTGGAATACCGAGTATGAGGAAGACTCCATCGTCACATTCTCTGTCTGAGTAGACCTGCCACTGACTGATGTCGAACTCGGGGTTTTGGTGCACGAGGAGCGTCCTGATCTTGCCGATCGGTATCTTCTCGGGCACGTACAGGCCTGCCTTTATCCGTTTCGGTATCTCCGACTGTTTCCTGACGACAAGTCGGGTACCTGGGATCGGTGAGCTGACGGGTTCGATGATGGTGCGGAGCCAGTCGACGTCTGCCTGTCCGGCACACCACATCTTCAGGGTTCCATCATTATAATGGGGTTTACCCTTGAAGCGTGGGATGACACCTTCATAGCCTTCCGACACCTTGCGTGTTATGGCCGATTCTACACCGGCGCGAATGACTCGCTGTATGCCCTCCGTCTCCACCTCGGTGAGGTCGTGAGGGGGATCCGTCATGACTGCGACACGCAGGTCATCGGCAGCAATCTCCGCGTACGATGGGCGCTTGGCGAGGCTGGTGTTAGCCTTCGCTCTCTTCGATTCCGTCTTCGGAGAGATGGTTTCATCAGGGCGGCTTCTCTTCGAGGAGCGGCTCTGTTGTTCCCCTTTTCCGAAGGACCTGGTGTTAGAGGTGGGCTGGTTGCACCTTGATGCTTTCCGCGTCTCTGCTTTTTTCGGTGAGGAGTGCGAGATAGGTCCAGTCTGTACAGACGGTTTCTCAGCGGACTCCTTCCGAGAGTTGTGAGTGGGCGCGGGTTTCCGGGCGGCGGCTGCTCCCGCGTCACGGCTGCGGCTGCTTTGGACTGTGTGTCCTCCGGACGTGGTCGACTTCTGGCTTACGCCTTCAGACGGCACACGACGGTTGCTGTCGCTTTGAGCACTAGGCTCTCCAGTGACGGGGGGCTTCCTTCCGTGTCCCTTGCCCCTGTTGCGCCACTTCTGTGAGCGGCCGGTGGTTGCATGATGCTCTTTGATGCGAGCTTTGTCACGGGCCTTTTTAGCGGACGATTTGCCTTTTCTCACGACCTGGCTCCAGGAGTCAGTGTCGCGGCGGGCAGCGCGTTCCGCTGATGATATGACGTCCTTTAGGGCGTCGACATTAAATGCCTCGGATTTCTCCCCCGAAACGGAGGGTCCAAGGTTCTTCTAGCCTTAATAATAACAGACAAATATATGCATTGAAAATAATTACTTACTTATCTCATTTTAGGAGCTCAGAAATTAGTAGAACATCTGCATAAGAAAGGTGTTCCAATCGCACTTGCGACAAGCTCCAGTCAGGACAGTGTCAAAATAAAGATGCAGAACCACCAGGAGTTCCTCACAATGTTTCATCACCTGACCATGGGCTCCTCAGACCCGGAGGTTACGAAAGGAAAGCCTGATCCTGCTATATTCTTAGTGTGTGCATCTAGGTTCCCTGATAAACCTAAGAACGAAGATGTAAGTTCAATGAATAATTATGTTTTGAAATGTTTTTTTTATTTAGCTTCTACTTGCCTCTTGCCTGCCTAGCATGAAGTTTTGATCCAAAACTTTGTTTGGCAGAATCCTAATTTATAAATTTGAAAGTTTGTTTTTTTTGTATATTTGTTTGTTTGTTCTCTCTCCCTCTCTATATCCTTTTCTATCCTCTAAGGGAGGGATACTTTTTGATACCGAAATTCTGGCGGCATCTGGTCTTACGCGGGTGAATCCGCGGGGTTCAGCTAGTGGGAATACAAAGATAAAAACTGGCATAGTTTGTCTTATTTCATACTATTGAATGTATGTTATACAAATAGGCAGACGGACTTAAAATATTCTTAAAAAAATAATAAAGTACCTTACTATTATAAATGAAACAGTTTATCAATAAAAATAGTAGGAATAATACTAATCGACTGAAAAAAAGTCTAAAATAACCCATTGTTGCTCTTATTTCAGTGCTTAGTCTTTGAAGATGCAGTGAATGGTGTAAAGGCAGCAATTGCAGCCAACATGCAAGTAGTAGTGGTGCCCGACCCACGTATCGACACAGCCCAGTTAGAAGATGCTACATTACTGCTAAAGTCCTTGGAGGACTTCGAACCTGAATTGTTTGGACTGCCGCCTTATGATGAGTAACTTTTATACTTCTTATGCCCTAATACCCAAATGACTCTTAAAAACATGATGGCAAAAGTTCGAACAAAAATTACCTACTTGTTTGCAAGGAGGTTGGGTTCTTGAAGTTCCTATATGTGTAACGGCGCAAGATGATGATGAAAAACACGTGATTTTAAATGCTTATGTCTTTTTTCCACATCTAGTTCACAAAATAGTGTCATATTGTTATCTAGAAAAACAGAGAATTTTATCATATTTTCTTTCTATTTGCCATCATTATTTAGGGATCTCCTATATATTTAAGACGCTCTCATATCCTATTTTAACATGACAATTAAATGTCAATTTAATTGCCAGTTATGACAAGTAGCCTTTCAATATTTGGGCGTTTTTTTATTTATAATTTTACATTAGGCTATATAGAAAAAAATGTTTAAAAGAAGCAATCCTCTCCAAAGAGACGCTAGAGAATAATTTCTTATGTTTATTAAACGTAAAAATGAATAAGGAATATTCTATTAGAATATTTTATAATATATATCGTGGCCGTAGAAGCGAAATTAGACAACTAACAAAACCATTTCTACGAGAAAAAGCTGATTTAGTGTTTTTTTTTGACAAATACTGACATTAATATTTTACTGTTAATATTTTTACCGTCGGTATTTTTATATGTTAATAAAAGGTTCATTGTGCATTTTTTAAGTTTATTGTAAAACCCATATTATATTTCCTAAATATTTAAAATGGCATTAAAGAGTTAACTAATTTTGCTTCAACGAGTTTTCGGAACTAACATGTAGTTATCTACTTTATTGTGTTAGTTGTTCAGTTTTGCCCTTCACTTAATGAACATCAGGTTGAAAATCGACAATGCTAATTATCATTATTTAATTATTCCACTGCAATAATAATTTATCAAAAACTTTTGTCTACTTTTTCGAATATGCCAAAATAAAAAAAATCATTGATAATAATAATTATACTAATTAGGTAGGTACTTTAAATAAAAATAAAACACTTGGAAGTTAGACAAATCAATGTATTTTGTTTTAATTAAAAATAAGAAAAATCAAATTATTTGACTAATTGAAGAAATTAAAAAGCAGAATGTTTTATTTTAAATAATCATTTTCTATATTCTGCTGTAACGTTGAAGTAAAACCACTAAAATGAACTAAATAAACTATAAAAATCAACAGCATTTAAGCTCTAGGTTAACCCCTTGGACTTAGTTATTTAATCTCAATTTCTTAACTCACTCTGAATCGGAGCTAATAACTGACTGACTTGTTGATGGCAAGCTTTCATACCATGGGTGTAGCTCAACTGGTATTATATTTTTTTTGCACAAGTTTATCAGATCCTTTTTTTTCGCTTCTGAAATAGGTAGAGGTTGTTGGTATGCCTTTTCTAGGCATAATCTAGAAATATCTAATACTGTAGTTGCCCTGTTTCTTGTCTGCCTAGCTTTAGATGTCCTAGTACTTGTGTCCATCAATAAATATGGTCCATCATAGTCATACCGGTACTGAATGACTCCAGGTAGACCCTTTTCAAATCTGAGGCATTTTATCTTTAGCCAATTGGCTTTGCTTCCGTCGGAGCAAACACTTTTGTTTATCAATATTTGGGAAGCTAAAGATTTGATATCAATCATATCATCAAAAAAAAGTTCTTTAACCTTGTATGAAAGCACATTTTTACTATGTCGCCTCGAGCGAGCTCTCTGCATTATACCTTTCCAGTCACTTACTGAATAGACATCGAAAAATCGTTTTTCCTTTTCAATGGCACTATGCATCGAATCAACTTCCATAAAAGTGTGCCCACTTTCTAGATATTTTTGTTCAATTACATGTAAGTTAGGGCTCACTTGAACTAAATGTAACAAAAATGCTGCCATATATTGATTTCTGTTCTGTCCAGAACAGGTGTCGGAATAAATTGTGACTTCAGTTACATTTTCTGGTATCGTCTTGATCCATTCGTTAATGGCTGAAGCAATTTCGATGCTTCCTCTTTTTCCGTTAATCTCGGTCCAAATAATACAGTGTGCATTATTTTCTGGGGGCTTAAACTCATAAATCGAAAGATTGTATAAGTTTAACTTGCGACTATAGTACATAAGGCTATCTGAAGTGGATGGTATCTGTAATAAACTCTGCAAGTCCATTGTTATACAAAGAAAAGTTTCATCATGCTCAGACCTTTGTTTATCAATATCTTTTGATACATAGGATGCCTGTTTTCTTTTGATATGATCGTCGTATTCTTTCTTCAGCACATTATCTGGATTCGGTGTGCGCTCATATCGATTGCACAGACAACATTGGTCTTTTTTTGGGTGAAAAAAGGCTAAATTATACTCTGTTCCAAAAATTTTTTTATATACGTTAAATTTCACTGGGATTTTGTTTTCATTTTTCATTTTGCTCTCATATAATTCATACATTTTACTAATAGATAGGTTTTCACTTAAGTATTGTCGGGTTGTATCTTTTCGACAGTAATGAGAATCTTTTTTTGGAAAGCTTTCGATGTGTTCTTTTACTTCTTTATGTTGGTCTTCTGGAGTCTTATTTGCAGGTTTTGTTTTGCCTCGAAAGTCATTACCCTGAAATGATCCATTTTCGTTAATATTTTTGATTGCCGTTTCTATCGGACCATTTGAAATACACAATGTAGTAGTGAAAAAGCTTTTACAAACTTTCAAAAGTTTATTGTCCTTGTAAAACCCAAACTCTCTACTTGAAGATCGTTGCTTCTCTGGCGGTAAGTTCTTAATAGGTCTAGCAACTGGTTTAACTATGATACGCTTCAACAAGTACTCTTTTTGCAAGCGAAAGTCATCGATAGCCCAATACTCCTTACATAAGTCTAAACGCTGTGTTTCTGAAAATAGTTCTGTGCATTTATTTCGACATAAAACACCACATTTTGGAGGTTTTGGTAATTTAGCCGTTAACACTTTTCCTTTAGTATTTACATATGGTAAACATTGGCGTTTCTTTTTTTGTTCTTTTACCCTCTTCCACTCTGATTTGTTACTCCTTTTCCATCTTACAATTTTTTTCGTCTGTGTATTTTGTGTCTGTCTCGGTTCTTCATTCTCTCTAGCTTCTTCATTGTCTCTACCTTCTTCGTTTTCTCTACCTTCTTCATTTTCTCTAACTACTTCATTTTCTCTAGCTTTTTCATTTTCAATCGGTTCTTCATTCTCTTTCAGTTCCTCATAGTCTGTTTCACAGTCTGTTGTTTCAGCGACAGTGCGATTCTTAAAAATAGTGTTTCCTTTTCCATCGAGTCTAACGTCTTTTTCATTGTTAATGTTACTCCCAGCGTTTTTAGCGATTCTTTTTATATAAGATTCATCATTAGCTTCACTAGAAGAGCTTTTAGGGGTTTTGCCAAAAACTTTTCTCATTTTCTTACATTTTGTCTTCTTTTTGTATTTTTTTTCATGTGATAGATTTGCCTCGCTTTCTGAACTGGAGTTACTAACTGTAAATTTCCATTTTCGTTTTTTCCTTGTTTCTTCATCCGATTCTGGTAACCACGACGTTTCTGAATCTATAAATGGTTCTTCATCTGACAATTGAAAAATGCCTGATATGGGAGAGCCTCTGATCGGTGACGAGTCATTACTAGCTCCTTCAACAGCTTCGCAACTTATGTTCAGGGATATGGGACTAACAAGTGTATTGATAGGCAAAGGAGCTGACATTGGTTGAGCTATTTGCTCATAATATCGTTCAACAGAAGTTGGTGCAGATGTGTGTGTATTAGATAGGAAAAATAAATCTAAATTGTTTTCTGATTCGGTATCTTTTTCTAAAGAGAATTTACTAATTTCAACATCATTTTCTTTAGGGATTTCATTGCTTATAGACACATCTTTGGTTTTGTGAGATTCGAAATCAGTTGGTCTGATAATAGTTTCTTCGTTATCCTGCAAAAAATCAAACAAATGACTTAATAATAGTGTGCGATCGCTCGCTTATACTTAGAATAATATTGTGTAAAATTTTACAAGGTTTAATAATAGATCGGGATTAGATCGTAGGTAACCCCACCCCATTGAGCACCAAAACGACACATCCATTGCCAGAAAATGGACGCAAAATAATGTTTAAAAAAGTTGGTCAGCCTAGGCGAAACGTAGTTCAGTGATGTATGTGTGAAAACGTTATAAATGCGAAAGCATTGATTGCGATGCGAATGCGAAAGTAACTCTGTATGTAACAGACATACAGAGTTACTTTCGCATTTATAATATCAGGATAATAAATGGTTCATGTTACTTTCAATGAATCAATGTATCCGTATACCAAGTTTCAGCAAAATCGGTCCAGTAGTTTCGGAGCCTATTTAATGCAAACAAACAATCAAATCTTACCTCTTTATTATAGTATTATTGTAGATTAGGTAAAACACAAATTAAGACTTACCTCAATTATCGATTTACGTCGTTGAGTTTTACCACGCAATAGTTCCACCATAGCTCTTCCTCGTGAGTTCATACTGACGCGATTCTTTTACCAGCTCGTCAATAAAATACTGCACTGTTTCGTACACTGCCGCTCGTGATGAACGAGAAGTCCGAAGTGAGCGAGTTCATAGCACGCGGGCGCCGGGCGGTGCGAGGGCGCGCGCGGTGCGGCGCAGATCGCCCGCGCGCGCCCCGCTACTCACGTCACGCCTATTCCCTCAATGGCGGCCAGGATTTCAAAATTCATTAAATGAAAATTATTTAGTTGAGAGTTGTGTAAAAATGAATAACTGTAGTGTAAAATGTTCAATTGAAATTAAATATTATTTTATGAAATTTGTTAAACAGACAACAAAAGATAATGTACATTGTTCATTTTTGCCACATATATTTTTTTGCATTCTTAGTATTTGCGTTGAGGCGAAACTGATTAACGCTCATTATGCATTATATTCGACACCATAATGGGTCATCTAGAAAGTTAATCATTTATTGGTCAGTTATTCAATTCTTCTTCTCAATTTATACTTCTATTATTTAATGTTCAATTCTGCTACAAAACCTTACTTTTCAAAAAAAATTTAGAACGGGATGAGATATCAATGCGAGGGTAAGATCAAAACGTGCGGCCAACTTTAAACTTTAATGAAATGAGATAAAGTCGATTTTCGAATAAGTGTTAGTTGTTCGATTTCGCTTCTACGGCCACGATATTTAAGGATATTGCTTTTAAATTAAGAATACTACTTATCGTTTTAAGATTTTTTACTAAAATCAGGAAATTTATTGCTATAACATATAAAAAAACTGTTTATTATATATTAGTTATTATTTTTAAGGATACAAAGTATCACTTACACTATTAGGTATGTACTTATTATTTTATAAGTTTCGAAGATCTGTTAAACAGTATTTTTAATAATTGTACAAATTTTATAATACCTATTTAGTTGGTCATAGTTTTTTTGGCTGATGCTAGACATGCACATAAATATTCAATAAGATTTTTTTTTCTTAATAATTATAAAAGAACGTGTCTAGAAATATATCTAGTCATATTAATAATCTAATCTTAGTACTAGAATGGTATTAAATCTTATCAATAAAAAAAAAACATTTCAAAAAAATACTTATTTTTAATTTAACTGCATGCTTACAGTTATAGACGTAGAATCAACAACCTTTGTCACCCTTAGAATGGTTTCGCACTACGTCTGGACCGAATCCGATCCGAACCCGTAAAAATATGGATCTAGAATCCAAGCCACCTTTTGGCATACGTCATTTTACTGGGAGTAACAGCAAAGTGTGCTCTCAGCTCGCACGCAGGTCGTATTCAATCCGGACGCAGTGCGCAAGCGTTCATACAAATAATACTATGGCTACTTTGGTCCATCAGAAATCTTCTCCGGAATGGAAATTCTAGAATGACGGACAGAAATCGGATCTAGTGCGTAAATTACCAAAGAAATAGTTCTACGACTACGGACCATATTTTCACGGGTACGGATAGTAATGCGAAACCGTTCTTATTCATAAACATTTAAATACCTTAAGTTAAAATGTATTGTATTTTGTCTGGCCACCATAATACAAGCCTAGATAGCATTGTGTAAAGTGTCCTACAATTTCTATTTATTTAATTACTAGCTGCGCCCCGCGGTTTCACTCGCTTAAGTACCGATCCCGTGGGAATATCGGGATAAATAGTAGCCTATATCTTAATCCAGGTCTTTAGCTATCTACATATTAAGTTTCATTGCCAACGGTCGAATAGTTTTTGCGTGAAGGAGTAACAAACACACAAACTTTCACATTTATAATATTAGTAGGACTAGCTGCGCCCCGCGGTTTCACCCGCGTAAGTCCCGACCCCGTGGGAATATCGGGGTAAAAAGCCTATGTGTTAATCCAGCTCTCCAGCTATCTAGATACCGAGTTTCATCGCAATCGGTCCAGTAGTTTTTGCGTGAAGGAGTAACAAACACACACAAATGTTCACATTTATAATATTAGTAGGATATTATATTACAGTTGGACTAGCTGTCCCGGCAAACGTTGTTTTGCCATAAAAGAAAAACGAAAAAAAAATATAGATGTTGTTCGATTCTTAGACCTAACGAATATACACAAAGAATTTCATACAATTCAGTTCAGCCATTTTGGAGTTTGGTAATTAACACCCCGACACGAAAATTTTATATATATACTTAGTAGTAGGATAGGATGGCATACGCCTTACACCTCAGTGTCATTGATAAGGCGGTAACCCGAACAGCTCAGGTTCGAAGTCTTCCATAGATCCAATGACGAGTGTAGCGTCAGTGGTGAGGTCTCGATCGAGTCTCGGATCCGGCACCATTACCACTTGCATGCCAGCCGCGCGACCTGCCTTCACTCCGTTTATAGAATCTTCGAATACTAGGCACTGGAATTTAAAAAAATCTTATTAATTATATCGGCAAAGTAAACAGATGTGGGAGAATTTTGCAGGAAGACAGAATAGTTGGAAAAACTAGGTCCACCTGAGAAAATTGGCGGTGACAGACAGACTGACGGACAAGTGAGAATCTTTTTAGGGTTTTTTTACCTTTCGAAGTACGGAACCCTAAAAAAACGTATTATAAAACAAAGTATCTCCGCTGCGTCTATCCGTGTGTCTGAACACTATTATTTGAAGAACCACTAAACAGGTTTTCATACGGTTAACACCTGGACGAAGTGCGTCGAGAGGAAGGTTTTTGTGTAAAATAGCCTGAAATATGACGATGATTGTTGAAGATATCAGAAATCCCGATCCCGTGGGAATATCAGGATAAAAGTAGCCCATGTTACTCCGAAGGATTCAATCTATCCTCATACGAAGTTTCGTCAAAATCGGTCAAGTATCTTGTAGCTTTAGAATTTTATTAATTACAAAAAATATACAAAATAAACTTTTACAGCGCCATCTAGTTCAAAATTAAACAATACCTGTAATATGGTAACCAGACAATTTAAGGCGCTCTTCCAGTACCGTGTGTAGGTATTTACATTACCTTAGACCCCGCTCTCAAAAACGTAGCGTGCTGCGTGCTAACTGTTATATTTGATCGATATGCAAAACATTTTAGCATTATTATCCACAAATATAGTTCCTAGAGGTCAAAACCTACGACTAGAAACAAACGTTAACTATTTTTGAATAAAACCCGATAAACGATCTAATTATTCTCTGTTTTCTAACATTTTTTTTATCGAACGAAGTTGTTCATATCATGTTTTCAACCACAATAAACAAAAATATGGTTATTAAACTACAATATCCATTTATATCCAAATAACAAAAAAAGATTATTTGATTACTTAGAGTTGCTTAAAACAAAGGTCGATTTTGGTAGCTTTATTAGCACCTGCCCTTAAGCAAGGTGATTGGAAGAGATTGCTTTGAGTGAACCGATCGCCTTTCGAACGAGTATCAACAAACTTTTTTACCTTATCCGGTGCTGGTTGATCGGGGAACTTAGACGCAGCGATGAGAAACACGTCAGGGAATGGCTTCCCCCTCTTAACTGCAGGATCAGAAGATCCCCAAGTCTTGTACTTCAATTTGTCAAACAGTTCCAAATGATTTTGTACTTTCATTTCGTAGGTCTCTTTACTGCTGCTTGTAGCTAAACCCATGGGAATGTTGTGGCTATCTAGGTGGTCGATTAGCTTTTTTACTCCTGAAATAAATAAATAGGTAAGGGCATAACACAGCGCCATCTAGCCCCAAGCTAAGCAACTAGGCTTGTGTCATAGCAGACAAATAAAGGAAAGAATATGTACCTGCCTACCTCTTATATTATATTACTTTTTCTTGGTATATTCCAAGAAAAGGTAAGTTACTATTTATAATAATAGTTAATGTTTACATTTCACATAAAAAATAAAATAAAATAAAAAAATATTTCTATAGAAAGAAATAAATAAAATTTTATTTTCTGGAATGTCATAGCGTAGCTGTGCAACTAGGCTTGTGTTATAGTGGTAACCAATTAAATGATGGATAGAAAACAATTTAAGTAGGTACTTCTTTCATAAATATTTAAATTCTTTTATTACGTAGGTATCCATAATTGTACATGTAAATAGGTAAATTCAGAAAGCCCCCTATCTAGAAACGAATGTTTGTAGATCATGTACCAATCTTTTTATTCATGGCGGGAATCGAACCCGCAACCTTCAGCTTCATAGGTCGTCTGTTGTGGTAACTTACCAGACATAACTTGGCAGTTTGGAAACAGCTCATTAAAAACTTGACGCGTTTGAGTCATGAAGTCTTCCACTGTGATTGGCAACTCCAAATCTTCGACTATAGTTTTTGAAAACTCCTTGCTGTGCTGTCCCATTATTTTACATTTCAGTGCAAACGTAAATTCTTTGTTATACTGAGACACCACTTTCTGGAAGCCTATCGAATACAGGTCCTCTGTATCTGAAATATGTTTAATTAAAAGAAATGGATAAGGCAAACCTTAAAGTAAAAATAGTCTAGGGTTTTGTAAAGTTTTCGCAGGTGACTCATTCATTTTTGCGTCTCTGCGTGAAGATGTAACAAACATAATAAATCAATCATACACTAACGCATTATAAGTACCTACCTAATTAGTCGTATAAAGATAAACCAAGGCTTGTTTATTAATACTAGCTTTTGCCCGCGACTTCGTCCGCGTAGAATTCGAAAACAGTTCTAATAGGATTGAACCAAGGAATCACGTTGTCCCACACAAACTTTGCCCCCTTTTTTCACTCCCTAAGGGGTGAAATTTCGGAAAATCTTTTCTGATCGTATGCTTACGTCATACAAAGTACACACCCTCCAAGTTTCAAGTCTCTACGATCAGCGGTTTAGGCTGTGCGTTGATCCGTCAGTCAGTCAGTCATTCAGGATAAAGCATATTATATGCATAGATTTTATATGTATAGATTACCGATATAGAATACGTAATAGTAACTATAAACTTTTTACCTCTTTAGAGGTTCCATTTCCAAAAACATTTCTTTGTTTTTTTGTCCCTTTAGTTAGGACGACGTAGGGGAGCCCTACGTCCTAAAAGCGACAAAATTACAAAATACGATAACATTTTGCTGGTGTAATGCACACAAAAAGAACCCCAATGCGAAGTTTCAGACTCATAGCTTTTGTAGTTTCAGTGGTTTCATAATGAGTATTTTTCTCTCGTATTCAATATTGATTTTGTAGATTTTCATCATGGAGTTACATTATAGAATTAGGTTTATGTAGGAGTTTATAGT
The DNA here is from genome assembly GCA_951213275.1 of Idaea straminata. Taxonomy (NCBI): domain Eukaryota; kingdom Metazoa; phylum Arthropoda; class Insecta; order Lepidoptera; family Geometridae; genus Idaea; species Idaea straminata. Next base: position 7,280,850 of record OX577862.1, read on the forward strand.
GAATATTTGTTACTGTAGTCAAAAAACACGATTTTTTATGGTGCTGCCAGAGTAACGCAAGCGCTGTTTCGGAGTGATTCAAGGCTCATAATACCAAGATTTATAAAAATCGGTTCAGTAGTGTCAGCAGAACATACTTATTCATAAATTAATTTCTTGTCGTAATTATTTTCCCGGGTCTTGTTCGGGTATTTTAGTTTTTTGTTAAAACATTGAGGTAAGGTAAGTCGTCATCCGTTGGCCACGCGATAAGCACGTACCTGTCGAAACGTTAAAAAATTATTTTACATGTACCCACAATGTCGGCTAAATGTGATAATTGCAAAAAATCGTTAACCAAGTCTATGGTAAGAGTCGAGTGTAGTAAATGTGAGCGTGTTGTTCACCTGACCAGCAAATGCACAGGATTAAGCAATAAGCAAATGGCTGCGCTCAAGGCGGCACCAAGCTTGGAATGGATTTGCCTCCAATGTCAGGCTGAATCTCCTCGCCGGTGCTCTTCGATCATATTACCGGATCCTGACGATGACGAAGATGAAGATGATACAGTCCAAATAAACTCAAAAAAGCTGCTGAGCAACATCTCAAAGGAGGTAGAGAAGGCCCTTAAAAAAGAAATGAAGGAGCTCCACGAATCTCTGCAATTCAACAACGCTAAGCTAGATGAGGTGGTCGAGTGTATTGACGAATTCAAGAAAACCATCAAGTCCCTGGAACGTAAAAACATTGAGCTTACTAATAAAAATTCCAACCTGGAGACTAGAGTAGGTGCGATGGAGCAACGTTTACAAGAGCTGGAGCAGGAGAAGCTAAACTCGGTAATTGAAATAGCTAATGTCCGAGTTGACTCTAATGAAGAGATGAAGCAAGTAATTGAGAACGTAGCTGTTAAACTGGATCAGCCTAAAGAGGGTATTAAAAGTGCGCGTCAGATACACGGGAGAGGCACACAAACCCCTAAAATACTGGTTGAGTTGAGAGACGAGGATACGCAGGATAAGTGGACGACTGCCGCTAGATCGAACAAAGTTACAGTATCAGACGTACATCCGAAGGTAGCGAACGATAACAACACGGTCCTGATAAGGGAAGCTATAACAAAACACAACAGGCAACTCTTTTGGAAAACTAAGCAAGAACTGAAAATCAACCTGAACTTTAAATACGTATGGTTTAGGAGAGGTTACGTAAGAGCTCGGAAAGATGACAACGATAAACCCTATATTATTAGAAACGAAAACGACCTTCAGTCTATTATTGTTAACATCAAGCCCTAAATATATAGTACCTAGTCAGATTTTTTTTTTATAGTTCTCTTTTATACTCTTAATATGATTAGTAATACTTTTCCCTTAGATGATATTAACGAAATAAGTGGCTGCATAAACTTAAACGATTTCCTTACTCAAATACCCAACTCGCATATAAATCTACTTTGTTTGCATACTAATATAAGATCCACCATTAAAAATTTCGCAGCACTAGAACAATGTGTATTAACATCTAAAAAACGTATCGACGTAGTTGTGTTGACTGAAGTTAACATTTCCGATAATATCAGTTGTTTGTATCACATACAGGGCTACCAAATGTTCACTGCCCTAAGAAAAATAAGAAAAGGCGGTGGAATTATTATGTATGTGCACAATAGTCACAAATGTAATACAAAAAACATACCCACACGTTACTTTGAAAACATTGTATGCGTTATTTCAACACAGTCAGGGTACACGGCTAATCTATGTTCGATATACCGTCCACCTAGCTATAACAAAAATTTATTTATTGATGAGTTACAGACTACACTTAACCAACTAAACAATAACACTGATTTATACTTATTAGGTGACGCCAACATTGACTTAAAGCTAGATAACCCTGTGAAACATAAATATAACAACACCTTGCATGACTTAGGTCTTCTGTGTGGGATCACGGATCACACTAGGATCGAATTATCAAAAGGTAAACTCAGTAAAACATGTATTGATCATATCTACGCACGATCCCATACACAAGACCTATTCACCGCGGCAATCGGAACCAAACTGGCCGACCACCGAGCGGTGTGCCTTGCTTGCACGGGTGATGCGCTCGTACAGGGTGTTCCCAAATGGAGTGTACGCCTAGACAATAATAAAGTCTGTAATTTACTAAATGATATTGACTGGGGGGAGGCAAGAAGCATACGATGTCCAATTCAGATTAATAATCTTATACAAAATAAGTTTAGAGAAACTTACAGCAACTCAAAATATAATATTAGATTAAACAACTCAAAAAGACAACAGAATTACTGGGTTAATAATCGTGTAAATGAGGCATGTTTACAGAGAGATAAACTCTTTAATAAATGGATAAAAGACCCGCAAAACCTCAACCTTAAGCGAGATTACAATAAAGCAAGAAATTATTCAAATAAATTCATCCAAAAAACAAAAAACCAAAACCTCAAATCAGAAATAATGCTAAATAAAGATAACCCTAAACACCTTTGGCACATATTAAATAAAATAACTGGTAAAATTAAACAGTCGCTAGATGAAATTATTTTGACGGCTTTTGACAAACAGGGACTTAATAACAAACAAATTGCTGATAATTTTGGTAATACCTTTAAAAATAGTGTGCGAGCCATAACTCCTGTGTGTCCTTTACCCCTGCTAAATAAAGCTACTTACACAAATCCTAAAAATGTTTCTATGCGTTTTAGGCCTGCGACTACGAAAGATGTTGATACCATTATAAATGGTATCGATAGTAAAAAGGCACCTGGCGTTGATGGCATTAGAGCGATAGATATAAAGAGAATAAGTAAAAACATAAGTAGTGTAATAGCAAATCTAATAAATTCTAGTGTTATGACCACTAAATATCCTAAAACGTTAAAAATGGGCATAGTTCGACCAATCCATAAGAAAGGTAGCAGACAAGAGTATGAAAACTACAGACCAATTACTATATTGCCGGTTATTGATAAGATAGTAGAAAAATATATTAGTAGAGAAATACATGAGTTTTATAAAAAAAACAATTTCTTAGTAGAAAATCAGTATGGATTTCAACCACATAAAAGCACCACGCAATTACTTTCTGCATTTACTGATTCTACTTATAAGCACTTGGATGAAAAGAAACATATCATGATAGTATTTATTGACTACAGTAAAGCATTCGATATGCTCAAACATAATATATTAATAGAAAATCTTGAAAACAGTGGTATAAGAGGTAACTTACTGGGATGGTGTTCGGATTATCTAAAGGATAGGCAGTACGTAGTGAGGGTTCAGGAGGCGGACAGTGATCCAATTTCTGTTACCGAGGGAACCGCCCAAGGTTCAGTGTTGGGTCCACTCCACTATCTTACGTATGTCAATAGCATGTCTAATATCATAAAAAAGTGTGGAATTTACCAGTTTGCTGACGACACCTGTTTGGTAGCAGCTGCTAATACTGTTGACGAGGCTCTGGCTACTTTACAAGATGACTTCAACATGTTAGTGAAGTGGTCACATGACGTAGGACTCGTGTTAAATGCTTCCAAAACAAAAATGATGTACATCAGTACTAGCCAAAACCGAAATTTTTACTTTGAGCCTAAACTAGTAGCACACGATCACAAATGCCTACATACGAATCTCAAAAATGCGGAACCGATTTCATGTGTTTGTGATTGTATAGAAGTTGTTGAGAAACAGACTTATTTAGGGTTAGTCATTGATAACCGCCTAAATTGGAAAGAACACATTAATCATGTTTGCAATAAACTTAGAAGCCTACTTGCCAAGTTCTCACTAATAAAATATAAAATCCCATACTCTGTATTACTATTACTATACAAATTGATGGTTGAGTCTACTATAGAGTATGGTTTATCTAGTTACGGGAGAACATATAAAACTCACTTAGATAGGATATATACACTACAACTTAGATTACTAAAACAAGTGGTACCGAATAAGATTAAATTAAAATTCCAGAATGATTACCACCTTCTATTTAAATTTTGTAAAGTCCTACCGGTTCACGACAAAGTGAAACAACGTTTGCTTACCGAACAGTTTTTTAGCGAAAATTTGTTCAATAAACGTTCTTTTAGCGCTGTTAAAGTGAAAACCCGAAACATGTTTAACCCAAAATTATTACTACCTTCTAACTATAATAACATGTACGGGAAAAGAAAGCTGGCATTTATCGTTCCACATCTCATTAATCAATTACCAACTACCCTAAAGAACTCACTAACCGAAAAAAATATCAAAACTAAATTAAAGCACTATTTTATAGATATATTGTAATACTCTTTTTTGTCTCACTCGTATTTTATCTAAATGAATAAAAAAAACATCTTGCTTACTTGCCTGTCTACGCCGTAACACCCTGTACATTGTGCGCAAACTTGTTTATCACAGTTGATACCTACATCGAGCTGATAGTGTCTTTCTCGAATCGATGCATTATAAGTGTTATTGTAGGTGTGGGTAATCTCTGGGTGATCAACGACGCGACGGGCAGAGGTAGCCGTGAAATGTATTTACTGCGACTGAGATGCAAGATAGGTTCGTTGCGGAGATGGATAGGGACAGAGCGACTTTTTTCCCCGTTTTTTTAGTACTCAACATTCACGTCTGTTATTTATTTGCACATACCTTGGTACATTATGGACTTAATGATTTTTTGTTATGTTATTGTTCGTTTGTCTAATGTATTGTATAATTTTTTAACTATTTTTTGTTTACCTACGACTCACTGGTGCACGGATAAATTCGGAAGAGTTTTTGTTGCACCTTAATTTTGTACTAGATTAAGTTTTTTGTATTGGAATATAATAAAAAAAAAAAAAAAAAAAAGAAAATAAAAATACCCCATTAAGACCCGGTAAAATGAAAACAATGAATACAAATCGTGTGAGTTTAAAAAGTTTTATTCCCTGTCGTTTCTAATTTCCAAACTTATTTCTAAGCTTATCCAAATATAAGTCAAGCAAAGACGGCATCGGTATTTTTAACGTTTACTTTGAAATGACTTGTCTTTAAATTTAACCAATATGTTGAAAAAAAACAGACACAAAAACAACAATCTACCATTTAATCCATAATTAACAATCTTGGTTAAACACGAGTCATTTTGGACAGCACTCTTAAAAAAACACAACAAATATCTTTCTAATTTTACTACAGTAATTACTATAAGATACTTACTCAATAGCAATCCATCCATATCAAATAAAACATGTGTCACAGGATTATACGCCATTTTAATTATTATATCACAGTCAGTTGTTTAGTACAAAATATATTCCACCACTGATCCAAACAAGATACGAGTATCAAGCACGTTAGATTCACGAGATATATTACGTCATACCAGACGAACAGAACAGATAATAGTTTGTACTCATGTGTGATCAGTTATCTTATCTGGACAGCCGCACGAAACTGATGTCAATTATTGTACAATCAACACATTGTATAAGCTAAAAGATACTTAAAGTTACAGTGGAGTAATGAGAACATCGCATTAAATAAATAAATATTGCAGGACATTCCACACATCGCCATCTAGTCCCAAGCTAAGTAACTAGACTTTTGTTATGGGTGCTAGAACAACGGATATACTACTTCTTTTGTAAATATTTTAATTATAATACATAGAAACAACCAGACCACAGACAAATATCTAAGCATATATACTTGTCTGAGGCGGGAATCGAACCCGCAACGTCTTTAAAGAAAGGGATGGATGAGCTGTTCAGGGTTTCAGGGTTGTTAGATATACAATTAATTCCTGTATATCTAAAAGTTGCCTGGAAGAGATCGCTTTAGGCGGTAAGGCCGCCCCCATTCACGTAATGGTGTAGCGTTGATTGTACCTAGATGGCAAGACAAACCCAGTTTCCTGGCATTTGTTTAACTAATTAATTTTAAGAAATTGAATATGTATTATAATAAATATATATTTTTAATAAATAATTCTGCCATAAAATGTAATTTTATTTTCTATTTCTATTTTATTTTAAGTATTTATCTATTCAAAAGACTGGCTAGATATCGCTATTGACCGGGGTGTGTGAAGAGACGAAAGGGAGGCCTTTGCCCCAGCTATGGGACCATTTTAATCTAAATATCTTTGGAACAAGCCTGAATAACTTTTATTTATGACTAGCTGCGCTCCGCGGTTTCACCCCCGTAACTCCTGATCCCGTGGGAATTTCGGGATAAAAAGTAACCTATAGCCTTCCTCGATAAATGGACTATCTAACACAAAGATTTTTTCAATTCGAACCAGTAGTTCTTGAGTTTAACGCGTTCAAACAAACAAACAAAAAAAAAATCTTCAGCTTTATAATATTAAGTATAGATTAGGAATAAGACATATATAGTTTATTGACCGTACCCAGTAAGACCTTAGGATACTGCTATGCCGAAGATTGTATCGCACTAGCACGTCGCACAACGTCACCTCTATGTAAAACAAATGTAGGAAATAGAGGCGCACGCACGTATTAAAAGATTTTCAGTATGGCTCACAGCTAAGCGACACTCGCTGATCGTTTACGGTCGTGCGGGTTAAGCGACGCCTGGCGCGGTCATTACTTCGATGGGTGGCCAATTAGTAGTGTGGCAAAAATGTGTTTTCCATGCTTCGGAAGGCACGTTAAGCCGTTGGTCCCGGTTGCTACCTCTAGTAGCAGTCTTTAGGTCAAGTTAGAGGCCTTAAGGCGATCTGAAAACTCTAACAATAGGTGAGCCACACCACTATATGAGAAGAAGTATGGTATTTCCGCAGTAAAATTAGCAGGTATAATTTTAAGATGTAACGTAACATCGCAGCAACAATACGGTGTCGCAGTATGGAGATACCGATGAAGCGTATTTCGCAGTGAAGTAGTTTTCTCCACTGCGATACATCGATGAAGTTCATCTATGTGCTCTTGATTGGTCAATCCAAGGTCACCGTGCTCCGCCTCGCTAGCGCCACACTGAGTACCTGCTTGTCGTTGTGCCATGCATCTTCGGTATAGTCGTACCTACCACAAGATAAATTAGGTATAAAGGTACAATCAACGGTCAAAAATCTCTGCCACCGTAACGTTTACAATCCTGTGCAGCACTATTTGAACATTGTAACAATGTAACCTGTGGATCGAACCCACGTCGGTTGGTGTAGCGGGTGGCGGCTAACTAAAGACATGGCGAACATGTTGAAAATAATAATCAAACTGAGTACTTTAAATTCAAGTATTTATGTTTGTGTGTAACGTCTATTAGAAAAAGGTGAGAAGTCCAATACTTGTTTATAGTATTATTGTTTGACGACCCAGTTGGCACAATGGTTACCATGCCGGACTGCCAAACACAGGGTTGCGGGTTCGATTCCCGCCTCAGACAGGTATTTATACATAGATATTTGTCTGTGGTCTGGTTATTTCTATGTATTATAAGTATATATTATAAGAAAAGTATGAAAAGTATATAAGTAGTATATCCGTTGTCTAGTACCCATAACACAAGTCTAGTTACTTAGCTTGGGGTTAGATGGCGATGTGTGGAATGTCCTGCTTCTAGACTGATAGTGTACTTATGACGCATACTGTACCCAATTTAACTAAGAACAAAGCATGATACATATTATTGTATTTACATGACATCACAACCTTTATTTATATACTTTATATACCTATTTTAGGACAGGAAACCTTTGTTATATTTATTTGTATGAGCGTGTTAATTTAATTCACTACTTAAACATACCTTTTTTAAAACGTTACAATACGATTTCATGCAAATGATTCCAAAGGGATAAAGAATTTTGTTTTTAACTTAGAATTTAACCATAGAATATTTTTTATTTTTAATCAATTTATAACAGTAACTCAACCATAGAAATCACCTGAGGCACTTATTAATTATATGCCCTTAACTTAAATAAATAAGAAAACATTAAAAAAAAAAGATGGGTGTGTGATGACAAACGACAAAAAGTAGCCTATCTCCCAGGGATTCAATGTTTTGACACTATTCAAGTAAGATTTCGGGAAAATATAATTCCTAACTAATTTTAGTTGCAAAGCTTATATAGTTCTATAGAAACAACATTCACCATGTAAAAATCTATCATTTATTACATCTATTCAGTATCCGCTAATCAAATGGACTAACTTGTTACTAACTAAAATGTTTTGATAAGCAATTTAAACACATTAATAATTTATTTTAGTCCATTTGGCTAACAAATAGTTCATATTATATGTATAAAATTAGTCCATTCGGCTAACAAATGTATTAAGTATAATATTGTGTATAAAATTAAATAGTTTATGCCCTCAACTTCAGACTAGTTTAAAAATGCTGTCACTTTGTGACTTTGTTATACAATAAATCAATACCTACCTAGGAGTAAAAGTATTATGTGATACCAACTTACAAGCAACTGAATCAACTCAATTCTCATTCTTGAGAATTCTTGAGATACATTAATAACTAGCCGCGCCCAGCGGTTTCACCCGCGTAAGTCCCGATCCTATGGGAATATCGGGATAAAAATTAGCCTATGTGTTAATCCAGGTCTCCAGCTACTAAGTACCGAGTTTCATCGCAGTCCAGTAGTTTTTGCGTGAAGATTTAACAAACATACATACACACACACACACTTTCACATTTATAAGATTAGTAGGATTTATCTTAGGGGCTTCATGGTCTTGCTGCCCTCGCCAAGTGCAGGTTATTTCTTGAGTGACCAATTAACAGCATAGAAATGTCCTAAACCCTCTGTGCTTTAGAAACTATATAATAATAATTGATCTAAATAAAAATTCAAGCTAATTATCAAAAGGCGGCAATCCAAAGAGCTCAGGTTGAAATTCTTCTAAGCTAGAGAGTACCAGGGTAGCTTCAGCTGTAAGAGATTTCTCAACTCTTGGGTCTGGAACCATGACTACCTGCATGCCGGCTGCGTTCGCTGCTCTCACACCATTTACTGCATCTTCGAACACCAGGCACTTCAAACAAAGACTCAATTTATGATAGGGTAAAATTTATCTATAAATTTAAAATCCTGAGTGACTGACTGATATGAGGCACAGCTCAAACCAATAGACAGACCGGAAAAAATGACCTACAGGTAAAAAAATGGCCTATAACATAAACAAATTGTAACAGTCATTTGCGCATGAGTCCTGGATCTGGAAGGCGGGAGCCTGGTGACCTGTAAAACAGGTTTTATTAAAAACCTTAATGCAGGCTCCAGACTCCACAGTAAAAGATTAAAAACCTAATGTTTTATTACTTACAATGTTTCGTAAGTGCCTATTGTTAATATGTTATTGTGGAAAAATAAATATAAATCTTATATCTTTAAATGAGCAATTCTTGTATATATAATTGGAATCTCGGAATCGGCTCCAACGATTTTCATGAAATTTGGTATATAGGGGGTTTCGGGGGCGATAAATCGATCTAGCTAGGAATCATTTTTAGAAAATGTCATTTTATTCGTGTTCTATCGAAACTTACTTTTTTTTATCTTAATATGACTCTTCCTGACATCTATTGGCGAACTACTAATACTATTTTTTGTGAGCAATAAAGTTATTCCAGCAGATGGCGTTGTTAAGTAACACGAATTCAATGAGTGTTGCTTTGAGGTTAGACTAAGTAAAAAAAAACCGAGCAAAGCTCGGTCATCCAGGTACTGTATATTATAAGCATCAGCTAAGAAAGGATTTTAGAAACCCTATGCGGACAAAGTCGCGGCCAAACCTAATCTAATAACACAAAAAATAAAATAAAGAGTTAAAGTTTGGATGTTAATGTATATTAGATGTTCGTAATGGGTAATCTCTGTAGAGACCGTCCATTCATCACGTGAGGCTCGAAAAGGGGGGGAGGAGTCCATAAAAAATCACGAAATATCACATGGTGGGGGGAATTAGTAATATATCACGTGTATTTATTTTTTCGGCAAACGCGCGATACTCAACCGAAAAGCGGCGTTATGCTTTATGTGTATTTATTTTTAACGGACGAAAAAGGAGGAGGTTTCTCAATTCGTCGGGTATAAATTTTTTTTTTATTTAACTAGATGAACTTATACCTGTATTTTATAAATAAAATATAAATATTACAATTACCCCCAGTTAAAAAATGCCAAAAGCCCCCCGTTAAAAAATGCCACGTGATTAATTGACGACCCCTAACTATTAACTGAACTGATTTTGGTATGAGGATACTATGATTCCTGGGAATTAACTTAAATAGGCTACTTTCTAATCCAATATTGAAACAGAATGGTATTTGTTGGTTGGTTGAGATTTCCTTACCTTTTCTGGCTTTGGTTTGTCTGGAAATCTGTCAGCAGCTACCAAGAATATATCAGGATTAGGCTTTCCAATCTTCACTTCAGGATCGGAAGAACCAAATACCTTGTGCCCGAACAACGAGAACAACTCCCGGTGGTGTTTGCTGGTCTTAAGCTCATAGCTTTCATAACTTGAACTCGTTGCCAGTGCTAACGGGACATTGTGCTTGTGAAAATGTTCTATTAATCTTTTAGCTCCTGAAAAAGCAGTTGGCAAACATAGAGATAAATAGAGATAAAGGTCAATGTTGGCAAATTAGTTGACAATTCTAAAATTATTATAAACTAGCAGCGCTCCGCGGTTTTACCCGCGTAACTCCAAATCCCGTGGGAATATCGAAATATAAAATAGCCTATAGCCTTCCTTGACAAATGGACTATCCAACACAAAAAAAAAATCAATTCGAACCAGTAGGTCCTGTGATTAGAACGTTCAAACCAAACAAATTCTTCAGCTTTATAATCCTACTCCTAGTAATATTATAAAAATGAAAGTTTGTGTGTCTGTATATGTATGTATGTTTATTACTCTTTCAAGCTAAAACCACTGGACCGATTGCGATGCAACTTGGCATGTAGATAGCTGGAGACCTGGACTAACACATAGGCTACTTTTTATTATTATTCCTACGGGAACTTACGCGGGTGACACCGCGGAGCATTATTATTATTATGTAATATGGTTGGCGTAATTATGTTGACGCTTAACAGATCCCCTTCTCTCTATAGACCCCCTGTCTAGAACTGTGTCAAGGTTATCATCCCCCCTAGCTAAGAGAGACGATCTATCTACAAGATTGTTTTAAATTGTTACATGTTACTTAAAACCTCTTAATGCTGATTGTTCCAGTACTAGTTACATTTATGTTAACATAAAAATCTACTTCTTGTTTCCTCTATTTATGTAAAGTACCTAATGAATGGAGCAAAACACCAGGTTGATTCCCAAAATGTCTCGGAAGGCTTCTAAAATGGAAAAACTTAATGCTGTCTCTTTTACTTCTTTTACATTTTCTTATTCTTGTCTCTTTCTAACAGACTTCAAAAGAAGGCGGTTCTAATTATACATCGTTTTAGGATCTGTACCCAAAGGGACAAAACTGGACCCCATTATTAAGACTCCACTGTCTGTCTGTCACCAGGCTGTATCTCATGAACCGTGATAGCGAGACAGTTGAAATTTTCACAGATTATGTATTTCTGTTGCCGCTATAAAAACAAGTATGAAAAACAGAAAAAAAAATTAAGTGGGGCTCCCATACAACATGGTACGAAACCCTTCATGTGCAAATCAGACTCACACTTGGCCGATTTCATTTAATTAACACACAATTCTTAACAATTTCTTATCCTTGTCTCTTTCGACAAATTAAAAATATCATGCAACGGGTTTTTAGAGGACACATAAAGGACATGTAAAACATAAAAGGTTCTTTGGCCTGTTAAAAGTGATTAATATTACCTGGCATAACCTTGGATTCAGGAAATAAGTTCTCAAACTGTTCCTTGCTAACGATAAGGAATTCATCCACTGTCATTGGTAGATCTAACTCCGATACTATAATCTCTGCTGTCTCACGCATTTGGGATCCCATTAACTTCAGTTTTATTTCAAATGTGTAATCTTTACCATATTTAGAGACTATATTTTGAAATGCCACTGTGTATAACGACTCGGTATCTGCAAAATACAGTCGAATTAGCTAGTTAGCTACATATTAGGTATAATATTATATGCCAATTCAATAGGTAGTACACTTTAAAAGAAATAAGACCAGACTAACACTATTCTGTGCCTAGGTCACGTTTCGTAGGTACTTACACATTTCGTAGGTACCTACAGGTTTCCTAGTTAGGTACCTACCTACACGTTTCGTAGGTAGGTACCTACTTATGGCTTTGAGGTTGTCAGAAAGTTTCAAAGATATTTCCAAGTAATTAACCAGATTATGTAATACATACTTATGTGAGAAATGATATGTAATTTAATAGGAAATACATGTTGTTTGTTAGTAATATTGTCGGTTTTATGAACCGTAATCTAATTTTATCAATGAAAATACAAAAACCGCCAATGTGTATCAAGAACATACCCAGAATAAGCCCGTCCATGTCGAATAAAACGTGAGTTACTGGTTTATAAGCCATTTTAAAACAAATAGAGACGCTGGTTATATCAGAAATTTGCAAAATTAATTAAACTAATCAGAGAACAACAATATAAATTCGCCACGCAAAAATGGGTGCCGTTAATGACAGTGACAAAAACAATATAACGACTACGTTTTGACAGTGATGCAATGACGTCAAAGAATCCTGTGATTCCCAACAAGGTAAAAGTTTCAAGAAACTGAACTATCCCCATGAATCAGTTAATCAAACAACGACAAACTGTCAAGCTGTCATACCCATCCCTTCAATCAAACAGTTTGTTTAGTTGTTATGTTGGCAGAATTTGTTCATTGTTTGTTTGCGTTCTTCTGGTGAATGTGATTTTGTGAAATGTGAAAGTTGTTATTTTTTATGAAATTGTGCATGAAATTCGATTCAAAATCTGTTTTACCTAGTATATTTTTCAATGCTGGTTTATATACTTAAGCACCAAAGATGGAAGGTCCTGGAATGAGCCTTTTTCAAGGCGCCGCAAGTATTCACATCAATAACAGTGCCCAAGATAGATTGGATGAGCAAGAGGAACTTGAAGACGAGAAAAGAAGGAACGAAGAGGTAAACATCATAATTATTATGATTCGTTGTTATTTTCTATCAAGAAACTATTGCATTGGAGTGGGTTTTTTATCTTGCCACAATTAACTCTAAAAATTCACGTAGTACTTAGTTGTTTGATCCGGAAAACTCTAAAAAACTTTACCAACGAAATGGAATACCAGACTTTTCAATAGTCAATGTGTATTGTTCTTTGTTTTAGTTGCAACACAAATTGGCGAATGCATTTGATGACTTATTAGACGACGATGAAGCCAGTTCTGTCAACAGCAGTGGTAATTATACATTGGACAATACACAACAAAATGGTAAGTTATTCTTTAATCAATTAAAGGTAACTATTAAAGTTATATCCTACTATTATATACCTCTACTGGAAGGCTACTATAAACCTCGACAGAGGCTCATCTCTGTCGAGGTTTATAGTAGCCCCCCTGGAGTTAGGGGACTGGGGATCATTTTCAATGAGACTGGAGTTTGTAGGTAAATATGGTTAGTGAAAATACCGTGGGAGTTAAGTAAACAGAAGGTATCAAAATCAGTTCAGCAGTTGAATGCTTAGAAAGACTTAAGTTACAACTTCTGAGATTTTTAATAGGACATATATTTATTTTCTTCTTTAAGTAACAATATTTATTATTGTAATATAAGGCTTAAGTATAACATAAATAGGCTGAAAACGTTTTAAGTAGTTCTATTGTCTGTCAAAAATTCATAAATAATAAAGACTCCAGTGCCCAGTATAATATTGTACTTGAACACGGGTTGATACCCTCATCGGTTTCCAAACCTGTCGGTCCTGTGCTATATTGGGCCAGTCTTCATCAAACTCAAACAGATCATCACGCCATAGTTTACGAGTTCTGCCACGGCTACATTTGCAGTCTATCGGCACCTATTGCGCAATCGATCTTGGCCCATCGATCAGAATGCATTTTTATCACATGCCCCGCCTAATCCCTTTTTAAATTAGCAGTCTTGATACCAATATTGGCAAAATGCCTGTTTGAGATATACTTAAAATCATAACATGTAATCTACAGGTGCTCAACCCACCTCCGGCCTACCACCTACCTACATAGAACACATGAACCATTTGAAAGTTCATACGGAGTCTCCTAAACCATACTGCGAGACTCCCAAGAACCACTTGCCCCATGGAAGGCATCAGGAAGAACCTGTCAAACTACAGTTCAGCCCTTATGGAGCTGGTGATGGACAGAATAATTATATACAACAGGAATTTAAAGGTAAAGGTAATAGATTATTAAAGGTTTCACTGCACTGTAGACATTTATATTTCTTCATCTTCAGCAGCATGATTTAGCCTACTGCAGGGCATATGCCTCTTCAATGTATTCATTAGTATTCATACAAAAACTGTTAAACTAATTGCTATGAAACTTGTTACAATGCAGGAGCCTTAGAATAATAACACAATACAGAATATACAAGATATTTTATTCTGATTTTTCCTTGAGATTGGGGTATACATGGGTAAAACTGCAGGGCTAAGTGTTCCCTGCACAAAGCGTGCGGATATTTATCGCACGATGACTTAGCTTATGGCTACAGAGCATGCAGTGTGGTCAAGCCTAAAGTTAGATAAAATACTTATTTCTGTCTGCTATAAAATGGAACCAAAAATACATAATATATTATTATAGCCATGCCACCATATGTCTACTTAGATAATTTATGTGTTAGTAACTGGATTCTGATTTTAGGTCACTTAAATGGAATTAACAATTATGAGGCCAGACAAGAATACATGAATAATGAACAACTGAAGATTATGTATGAGGTAATTTCACAAATTAAAAGTTTAAGCCATGATTATGTTATCTACACTAATATTATAAAGAAAAAATATTTTATGGTTGTTACAAATAGGCTCCGAAACTACTGGACTGATTTTGATGAAACTTAGTATGAAGATACATTGATTAATTGGGAATAACATAGGGTACTTTTTATCCCGACATTCCGACGGGATCGAGAGTAACGCGTGTGAAGCCGCGTAGCGCTGCTAGTGTGTCTATAAATTTACTTTTTTAACCCAACAGATGAGAGTGAAAGAATGCCAACAGCTAGCTGGTCAGATAGAGAAGTTGGACACAGAAATAGAGAGTCTGAGAGCAAGACTTGCGGCAGCAATCAACGACCGTGAAAAGGCAGAGTTCTCACTGCAGGAAGCACATCATTTACTTGGTATAGTGCAAATGAAACAACTGAAATTAGGTGCAAGGCGTTGCATAACACTCGCACCACGAGATAAGCTGTGCTTGTAGCTGACTTCAGAGCCTTAATATAATAATAATAATAAATAATAAATATTACAGGACATTCCACACATCGCCATCTAGCCCCAAGTTAAGTAACTACACTTGTGTTATGGGTGCTAGGCAACGGATATACTACTTAAATACTTTTCTTTTGTAAATATATACTTATAATATATATAAACAACCAGACCACAGACAAATATCTAAACATAAATACTTGTCTGAGGCGGGAATCGAACCCGTAACCCTTTGTTTGGCAGTCCGGCGTGGTAACCATTGTGCCAACTGGGTCGTCAAATATGACTACAGAGTATTAATATTTATTAATTAATAAAGTCTGCTTATGGTTGTTATTGAGTATTTCAAAAGTATTAATTTTTATAAAACAATTAACTAGTAAAAGTGACAATTACATATGCGGCCAATAAATCTTTTATCTATACTAATATTATATAGAGAAAATATTTTTCTGCTTGCTTGTAACGAATAAGCTCCGAAACTAATGGACCAATTAAGATGAAACTTGGATACATAGATTAATTAGAAATAACATAGGCATACTTTTTATCCTGATATTCCCATTGGACCGGGAGCCACACATGTGAAACCGCGGAGTGCTGCTAGTAGTGTTTATCTTGATTTAAAATCACTAAATCCTGTAGTTGGGTTTCAGCATCAAACAAGCATAAATTGATCGAAATAGAGCAACAAGTGACGAGCCTCACTGGGAAGTTGATAGAGAGTGACCAGGAGAAGGAACAGCTCCGGCTCGAAGTGAGGTCAGCTAACATGAGCCTGCAGGATTTGCAGCAACGATTACACACACTACAGGTAACACTAACAAGTAGATAGATGTATTGTAGTTGTCTTTTAGTTTTATTTGTTTTTCATTTTAATTGTAATTATGGATTTTGATTTGTGTAGTAATAATAAATATTTTAAAATGTAAAAAAAAAAGGTAGATAAACTCTGTGATTTGCCATACTATGTTTGTTTCCAAGAATTGATCTCTCTCAGCAACACTATTTCATTGGTAAAAATATGTTTTTTTTTGCAAAATCAACAGGTTCGATTCCTGGCACGGGTTATGATTTTTTCAAAAATGTAATGAGACAATTTTAGTTTTTGTCAAAATCGGGCACGTCCTTTCAGCATTTTTCGCTATCTTTTATAGTTTAGGATATAGCCCTGAATTTATTTTATTTTCTAACATTATCTATACATATAAAATGCTTTGTCCTGAACTACTGACTGACGGATCAACGCATAGCCTAAACCGCTGATCGTAGAGACCTGAAACTTGGAGGGTGTGTTCTTTGTATGACGTAAGCATCGGATAAGAAAGGATTTTCCTAAATTCTACCCTTTAGGGTTTGAAAAAGGGGGGGAAAGTTTGTATGAGACAACGTGATTCCTTCGTCTATTTTCGACTTTTCGACTCTATTTTCGACGAAGTCGCGGGCAAAAGCTAGTATACAATATAAACGTTTCAGGTTGCTCACACACACGACACTGACGCGTTGTTTCGAGAACAACAAGATAGGTAAGTGGAAAACTTTAGAGGAAATAAGTAAAGATTGTACACATCGCCATCTAGCCCCAAGCTAAGTAACTATACTTGTGGTATAGGTGCTAGTCAACGGATATACTACTTATATATATACTTTTATTTTGTAAAATATACTTATGAGACATAAGACAACCAGACCACAGACAAATATCTAAGCATAAATACTTGTCTGAGGCGGGAATCGAAACCTCAGCCCTATGTTTTGCAGTCCGGCTTATTTTTATTTTTATTAATTATTAATATTAAAATTATTGTCACATGTTCACAGGCACAGAGAAGAAGTTGATAGATTGCAAAACGATTTAATGAAAGCTAAGAATAGACTTACAGAAAAGGTAAATATCATCTCACTAATTCTCTTCTTCCTACTGATTTCCTTTTTGAGCACGACATGTCTTCTTTCAATCCGCTCCATTACCCAATTAAGCTCGGATTCACTCCCCTTTCCCTATATTCTCCCTAACATAATCCCCCCACCCTTCCTTGGCCTTCCTCTCGCTATATCTACTTCCAAGTACTTTTCTTGAAAGAAAGATAGACGTAAAATTTTATTTACTGGACTGTACATACACACATAAAAATAACATAAACAAGAAAAAGAGTAGTACAGCGCCCAGAAAAAAGATTCAAGAACTTTTGACCTTTCACCATTTATTGTAGGCAACAAAGGCCCATAGGTTAAATTGTAACCAAACAGTTTCTATTTGAAATATTTACTGAATTATGTATCAATTATGGCTCGCCGAGGTCTCTTCTCGAGGTAACAAAGAACATTAACGGTCTTTTGCCTTTCTTTGGGGAGCTGGGATGGCACAAGTAGCACGAGTAGCAGGAGACTAAACTCCCACCTGGACGACAACAAATTATACAAATACTGCACGAGCAACGTTGCATAAGTGGGCACTAAGCATACAGTTTTACAACCTTATCATTCTTCCAGGACAACGAAATAAAATCCCTAGAACGTAAATGCATGGATCGTGAGAGAGAAAAGGAAGAAATATTGATTGAGAAAGGTGGTACAATAAACCGACTCGCAAGTGAACTAGAAGCTGCACAGAGCCGGCTCGTGAGCGGGGAGGCGGCGCGGCTTAAGGAACGAGTCTCTCAACTTACTACTGAGAGAAATGCGGCTAAGGAACAAGTCAAGGAGTTAGGGGTGAGTGGATACTGTTAGATAAAGGTACTACTATAAACTGACTATAACTGACTGAAAAGATATTCGAATACCAAAAGTTGACCTTGAGGGTATTTTGAGCTACTTTGTGGGTATTTTTTTGTAATCGAAATGCAATCGGAATGATATTACAATGTAATTTGTTTGAAGAGATATTGGAATAAAATAGTTTTTTCAGCCGGGACATTAAAGTCAGTGTGTCACTTTGCATGTTGATTTAGGGTCTAATTCTAATATTGCCTTCGTGTCTTCACGAAGAGTCAGGACTTGACTGATTAATGATTATTCTAGATATTCATCACTTTGTTAGTCTATTTTATTAAACCATCACAAAAGACATGGATTTGCTCAAAATCCATGTGTCCTAACATGCTTCATTGAGCAAATAAATGTCAAAAGTTAATTGATTTTGGTGGCTTCTCATATGAACACTTATTTAATAATGAGATTACCCTATTATTATACCTAATTAAATATAGCATATTGTATTTTTTCCAGTCTAAATTAGAAACGACAGCGCATGAGCTAGTGTTAAACCGCAACAAACTGTCAGCGACTCAGAAAGAATACGAACATTGGCGCTCAGCGTTGCATCAAATATTGATCGAGTCTCTACCAGATAACACTTATTTAGGTGAGATGTATATCCAACTAACTTTTAAAGTATGTTCATTTAATTCATTAAATTTCTTACAATTCCATCTGTTAGTAAAACTTAGACCTAGTGTTTGTAGCAATTACAATGTCAATAAAAAAGGCATACAAATGTCACACTTTAAACAGAATTTAAATGTTAAAAACGACAAGCACAAACAAGAAAAAATAATTGAATTTTTAACTTACTTTTTAACATTGAAAAACCTATGAATATTAATGTTACTTTATCTACGGTTATATTATGAGGACAGATTTTTAAGCTATTGAATAGCTTTTATCTCGGGATTTGAGCGCGGCGACCGAATCAAGAAATTCCGTAACGAAAATACAACCTAACACCCCCTTCTCCGCCTACCATGTAGCTCGGCCGAGCGTTCGCTTAGCGTGTATGTATATGGTACGAAGCTCGCATGATGCAATAGCTTTACCGCGGCAGTCCCCGAGTGCCACACGTTTTTTTGTTTATCTATATCCTTATCTATACTTATATTATGAGGAAAGATTTGATTGTTTGTTTGAATTAAATAGGCTATTGAAACTACTGAAACGATTTTGATCAAACTTGATGTGAGGATACATTGATTAATTGGGAGTGTCGTACTTTTTATCCTGATATTTCCATAGGATCGGGAGTTAAGTGAAACCGCGAGTTGAAGCTATAGCTATAAATATATATACTATAGTATAAAATAGACTACGAAACTACTGGATCGATTTTCATGAGACTTGGTATGAAGATAATAATAATAATAAATAATAATAATAATAATAAATGTTTATTTCCTAAATGGTTACAAAAACAAACTTATACATCAAAATTTACATCTAAGTTTGTATTTTCTAAATTTACAAAATATAGGGGATTTATAACAAAAATAAGGAAGAAAGTAGTGAGTGTCCATTGTGTAAGTCAGTAGTGACAGCGGCCCCTGCACTAAGCAATGCTTGTATCGCAGGCGACCAACACAAAAATTAAAATACAAGATGTTCTCGGACAAAAATGCGGCATTACGAGTTTGTAATTCACAATTTCACAACAAGCTGTTGAAAGTTAAAATAGAGAATTTAGGAGAGTTAGATGGGTGAGTGTGTGTGTGTGTGTGTGTGTGTGTGTGTGTGTGTGTGTGTGGTGTGTGATGGGGGGTGAGTGATAGCGTTAAGGAGATTCATGTCAAAGAATTGGGCAAAAGGGCTTCGGTTTGAAAGTAATTGAGGCTAAATAACCAGTTCTCTACAGTTATTTTGAAATTTCTTAGCGAACTGTTGAACAGGTTGGGCAGTTTCTTGCAGAGCGTCCCGTACAGGTAGGGGGATAAAAAGTTAGGTAGTCTCTTAGCAAAGGCAGTGCGCACAGTTGGTACCTTAATGATTGGAACTCTGCGGGATAGAAGGACCTCATATTCCGCCGACGAACGCATAGATTTGTGCATTGCCGTAACTGCTCTCAAAATGTAAAGTTGCCGTACTCGTAGAACCTGGCACTCGTCGTACAATGTGTTGGTTGGAAATAGAAAGTGCTTCTTTAACATTACTTTAAGAACAGCTCGTTGAGCTCGTTCCAACCCAATCATTTTTGTCTTGATAGCACCACCCCAAATTCTGATACAGTACAATAGAAGTGATTGACAGAGGCTTTTATATACTAAAAGCAGTGTAGCTTTGCTAGCAGCGTGCCTTAATGATTTCATTACGTATATTATACGCCTAATACGCCCAGAGAGCATTGATATATGATTCTCAAAAGATAGCCTTTGGTCAATAACAACGCCTAAGTACTTAATTTTATCAGTTCTATCAAGGACTGTGCAATTACAAGACAATAGGGATCCAGAAAACATTGAGATCCCACAGCTGTTGGAATGGAGTTTGAGAGGAAGCTGGTTTCGAGGCGCGGAGGCAGAAGTCTTGAAAAAGGTTACGTATTTGGTTTTTTTAACATTGAGGGTCAAAAGGTTTTTATCAAGCCATTTAGAAACGACCCATAGGCCGGTTTCCGCGATGTTGAAAACTTCATCCCATTTATTGCCCTGGAAGAGCAACACAGTATCGTCCGCGTAACATATAATTTCGGCATTCTGGATAGGAACCTCGGAAAGGTCACTTAAATAAAGTAAAAATAGCGTAGGGCCAAGGACACTGCCTTGTGGGACTCCGTAACTTACAGGGAGAGAGTCACTTATGTTTTGACCAACCTTAATGCGTTGATGTCTTTGTGTTAAATAGCTATGGAACCAGTCATAGGTCAAACCCCTAATCCCAAGACATTGCATTTTTCGGAGTAATATAGTAACTGAAACCGAGTCAAATGCCTTGGCTAGGTCAAGAAACACCCCTATACAGCGGCGATTACAGTCCAAGGCTGATGATATAGTGTTGGTTAGGTGTAACATTGCGTCCTCTGTCGATTTCCCTTGCCGAAATCCGAGCTGACTGTCCGGAATTACACTATGTTTATTTAGAAAACTCATCAATCGCTTGTTTACTAGTTTTTCAAGGATTTTTGAGAAAATTGGCAGCAAAGAAATTGGGCGATAGTTGCTAGGTTCCATCCTGTTACCGTCTTTATGAATTAAGGTTACTACAGCAGATTTCCAATTTTTAGGAAAAACGCCAGTTGATAAGCTGAGATTAAAAATGTGAGTTAATGGTATGAGTACTTCATTTTTAACTATTTTTATTAGGAACGAGGAGCAACCATCTAGCCCAGGTGCGCTGTTTGATTTGAGGTTGTCGATTAATTTGCCAACCTCAACAATGTCGGTAGGGGTGAGAAACATGGACTCCGCTATAAGTTTAGAAGGCTTGAAATCGTCTGCTAAGGAGTCTTGTGAAGAAGACAGTCTGTCTTGAATTTTAGTAGCCAAGTTATTACCGACGTTAGAAAAATATTGATTGCATCTATTTAGGGACAGAACAGGATTTTCATCAACAGTTAGCAATTCAGATGGAACAGTTTGAGGCTTTTTTAGATGACATATATCCTTAATCTTTTGCCATAGTCCTTTGGGATTGTCTTTATTTTTAGTAAGTTCACGATTGTCATATTCTGTTTTTAATTTGTGCTGTAAAGCATTTAAAAAGTTACGGTATCTTTTGTAAGTTGTGTTGGCTAAAACATCATTAGGTTTGCGTCTCGCTTCCAAATGGAGTCGATCACGATGTTTCTGACACCTAATCAGGCCCGGAGTAATCCAGGATCTGATGGTAAACTGTGACCGACTAATTTGTACAGTTTTAGTGTTTATTAAAATTATTTCATTAAGAATTTCCACAAAATTGTTACAGGCTTGATCAGGGTCTGATGAGTTTAAGATTTCAGACCAATCAGTAGCTTTCAGTTCAGTTAGAACAGCAACATGGTCAATTTTAGTACGGAATCTGTTCTTAACCGGGTGATACATTTTCGTTTCAACACCTAAAATGCAAATATTGTGGTCAGTAATACTGGACTTGCATACCACACCAATGACATCGGATGTGTTGTCGACGAAAAAGTGATCCAGGCAAGTTCCGGATTCATCTCTAGTAGGTTTAACAATAGCGGGAAGAAGCTTATGGCTGCATAAAATATATTGGTATGCAAAACAGTCCTCACCTAATGGTTCAGCACACAGATCCAGATTTATATCACCAGCCAAAATAAGTTTTTTGTGTTCAAGTATGTTCAGCATATTATCAAGTGATGTTAGAAAAGGATTTAAGATTTTGAAGGATGGTGACCGATAAATGCCCAGTATAGTTGTGTCATTATTTAAGTTGATTTGTAGACAGTTACAGTCCTCAAATTCTGGTTCTTCTACTGTAGGATTCCATTTGTTGTTAACGTAAGCAACGACGCCTCCATTTTGATTGACAAATTTGTTAGTTCTGAAAGATTTGTAACTAGGGATTTGTTTAATAATAGTATTGTCAGAGAGCCAACATTCTGTAAAAATAATAACATCCAAATCCAGCTCAAGACGTGCAAATGTAACTAAAAAGGATTCAAAATTTTTAAAGATGCTTCTTATGTTCATGCAGAGACATTTAAGATTAAATTTAGAAGTTATCAATTGGCTACAGGAGTCAACGTTATCGAGCAAGACGCAATTTATAGATAGGGTATCGTCGACATCTTCTGCTAGATCAACCATTGGAAAGGAACGAAATCTTATAATGCATTATAGGATAACAGAAGAATGAGCGTTGCTCGATAAATAAACAGAGACAAAAAATTAGGTTACTGGCTTGGAACTGTGAGGTTTCAGTATAAAAGTAAGCGTGTAAGATAGTGGGTGCGTGAATGTGTGAGGGGGTGTGAGTGTGTGCGAGTGAATGTAAGTGAGTATGACAATGTGATAAAAGCAATTGGGGCGATGATACATACAATATGATATTAGTTTTATGTGAGTGACATTGACCAGAGTCAATAAACAGCGAATCTACAGTACAAAAACTATTCTTACAAAACAGGTCAGAGTGCAGGAACTTCAGCTGAGCGGACATCGTCGCGCTCCCGAGTTGCGGGCTGCGAGCCCTGGCAGGGAATCTTGATGTCCAGATCATGGGTTGACAATATACGGATGGCCGGTTTTCCATCTGAACGACGAATGAAAACAAAGCCATTCTGCACCCAGCAGTAGCGATAACCAGCCGTCTTGGCCCGGTCTCTGGCCACACGAAATAACAGCCTATTTCCCTTTGTGAGGCGTTCATTGAAGTATACATTGGAGGAAGTGCCGTCGACAATGCCTTCCGAAGTCACATTCCGTCTTGATTTGGCAGCTTTGAGAATTTCATCGCGTTTCTTGTGTCTAAGGAGTCTAACAACTACTGGGCGCGGCATTTTTGTGAGCTCTTGAGTAGACCTGGATGATCTGATACCAACTCGTCTTACATCGTCAATTTCATCCTCCGTGAGGCTTATGCCTAGTTTTTTCACTGTCACCATGACCAGATGACCTAGGCTTTCGTTCTTAGCCTCAGGTAAACCAACAATATCCACCTCATTTCTCAAGAGTTCCTGTTCCCGCGCGTTGGCTAGTTGACAGAGGTTATCAACTGTAGTCCGTAGCTCCAATATATCGCGTTCAGCAGTTCCCAGTTTTTTTGAATGGTCCTGGAGTGTGTTGTTTAAACCTAATATACATTTAATACTTAGCAGTTTGAATTGTGTAGTTTTTATATAGTAGTTTTGTATATTCCCAAGGAACTTCGCGGGTGAAACAGCTAGTTAATAATAACTAAGTTTTCCGTTGTAGGCGAACCACCATCTCCAGGCAAATTAACAACTTTGAAAGAAGTATTAAGTCGACACAAACAGCAGATGCAAAAGTTAACATCTTTACAGGATGAAATTACGAAAAGGTGACTTTAAATAAGTATTTTTACATACAAGACTCTCGAATATGAGATTATTAAAGTTTTTAAATGGTTTATTAAGTGGTTCCACCGCTATGCTCCACTGTTAAAAAATCACCGTAAACCCAATACACAAGAGTGGGACTACAGGTAAATACATATAACAAAACCGCCTTTTAACCGCCGTTGCCCGATCTATTTCACTCTAAGGCGACTCCATTAAATTTATTTTACATAAACACCCAGGTCCTAAAAGGCGACTCATTACCAGTAACTTGTTTTTTAACACGCTTTTATTAGGTTGACCTGTATGTGACTATGTATTTTTAAGATAATTAAATAGATAGATTAAGTTTTTTATAAGCCATAGGTCCTCGAAGGCGACTAGATTTAAATGATTGTTCCCTCATATAATCACATGTAAATGTCACCTCCTAAATAGCTGAACTGAAATTGAAATAAAAAAATGGGCATTGCACCTTCAAGCAAAAACTTCTGAACCAGATACGTAGGTAGCAGGTAGCAACATATAGGCTACTTTTTATCCCGGTATCCTCACGGGATCGGGACTTAAGCGGGTAAAACCGCGGGGCGCAGTTACGGATTCATACCCATAGCCGTTAGAATCTCTGTAACGTATTTCTGCTTTGCACTACTCACCATTATATTTCTTTTAGAGATAAGAAATTAGAACACCACAGGAAAGTGGAATCGGAACTTCGATCAAAGATAGAAGAGCAGAAAGGTGTTGAAATGCAGCTCAACTCTCGTCTCGCCGTAATGCAGAACAAACTGGAACTGCTGGGAACTAATACTGATAGTGAACTGATTGAAAATTATAAACATCACAACGATCAGCTGAGGAATGAGCTGGAAAAAGTCAGGGCTGAACTTAAATCGGTAAATATGTGTGTATGTTTGTCGACTCAATTGGCACAATGGTCACTATGCCGGACTGCCAAACACAGGGTTTTTTTTTCTATTAATTATGGCTTCGCACGGCTTGTGCATTTAGCCAGTGTCAAGTTATATTATGCATCAAATTATGACCCGGTTTTTCATAAATCGGGCCTTAAGTGTTTCAAAAAAGTCAAAGTCGTCATGTCAGGGGCTATAGTAGAGCGGTGGCAAGTTTACCATAACCTTAATAGGAGATTTGGAGGCAACGAGAAAACTTCATGTTTGACACTGATTTTTACTTTCACTACACTTGTGCACTTTCACAGAACTAAATTGAATTACATTCCACCAGAATTATACAATTCAACTCGGGTTATAACTAAGTTTCATGAAAATAAAACTGCAGCACGACATGTTGTTAACTCGTTCCCGCCAAAACTCCAAAACACAGGGTTGCGGGTTCGATTCCCGCCTCAGATAAGTATTTATGCTTAGATATTTGTTTATGGTCTGATTGTTTCTATGTATTATAAGTATATATTTACAAAAGAAAAGTATAAAAGTAATATATCCGTTGTTTAGCACCCATAACACAAGTCTAGTTACTTATTTATTTATTTTTAATTCAATATTTATTTATTTTATTGCAGTACATTACACACAGCGCCATCTAGCCCTGAGCTAACTAGTCTTGTGTTATGGTGACCAGACAATAAATAGAATATTTGTATACTTTTGTTTTGTAACTACATACTTATTTTCATTAATATATTTTTGAATTGGATAAATTTTCTTTTTACTAGTTGGAATTGAAATACACGGAATTAGAATTGGATCATGAAAAGTTAAAATCCGAGAAGGGTAGCCGCGCGTCCATCGTGCAGGAAGCTAATGCTGATCTACTGCGTGAGTTGGAACGGTATAGCGGCATGTTGAAGGACACTTTGAAGGAGAATGGAGACTTGAAGAACTTATATTTACAGGTGCTTAATTTATTTTTTAACAGACTTCAAAAAAGGAGGAGGTTCTCAATTCGGTTGTATGTATTTTTTTTTATAGTAGTTCGCACACACTTCTTTGTTTATAGGAGAACCAACTGCTATAACTAAAAAATAAACATAAAATAATAGCAATAAAGAGCAAATTAGAGGTTCCCACGCATTAAAACATACTATAAGTAAAACAATGTGAAAAACAAACAACATATTCAAAAGTCACCATTGCACAAGAACAATAAGTAACTGAATAACACATTTGTACTTTTCACATTTTATGACTATAATCTATACATATAAAATGCTTTGTCCTGACTGACTGATGGATCAATGCACAGCCTAAACTGTTCGAAGCTGATCGTAGAGACCTGAAACTTGGAGGGTGTGTTTTTTGTACGACGTAGGCATCAAATATGAAAGGATTTTCCGAAATTCTACCCCTTAGGGGTGAAATGGTTGTATGGGACAACATGATTCCTTAGTCCATTTTCGACTTTGACGGAGGCGAAGTTGGGGGTTAAAAGCTAGTCTATAAATATATAAAATTTAAAATCCCAACTCCCTGATATCAACGCACAGCTCAAACTAATAGACTTTAGCAATAAAATTTTACATACAGATAGCTTATGATGTAGGCATCCTAAAGGAATCCTAAATCTTTTCTTAGTGGATTTAATTGTTTTAATTTCTTAATTTATTTACTACATCATATGTTCATAATTCGTCATATTTTCAGGCTTGCAGTTCAAGAGATTCAGTTACAAGAGAACTAAAAGACATACAGACAAAAATACAACAGGAAAAGGAACTATTCAGATCACAAGAGAAAGAACATGTTGAAAAAATTGAAAGACATAAGCAACAAATAGACAAACTTACGTCGGAATTGAAAACGACACAGGGAGAACTCGAAGCGGCTAATAAAAGAATATCGGAGTTACAGAGAGAATTTACGGATAAACAGAGGGAATTTACGGAGAAACTTGATAAATATTTACACGGTAATTCAATATTTCGTTGACCCATACTTTGACACATTGATATGACATTAATCCTACTAATATTATAAATGTGAAAGTTTGTGTGTGCGTGTGTGTGTGTGTATGTTTGTTACTCCTTCACACAAAAACTATTGGACCGATTGTGATGAAACTCGGTATCTAGATAGTTGTAGATCTGGATTAACACATAGGCTACTTTTTATCCCGATATTCCCACGGGATCGGGACTTACGCGGGTGAAACCGCGGGGCGCAGCTAGTTATATATATGACTTTTATAAATTTGAATACTTATTTTATTTTATTAATTTATTATTTAAGTGTTTTTGATTTGATTTATTTGTATCTACTTATGAAATTATTTCTGAAATAAAATTTAATTTAATTGATACTTAGTACAAAAGGGGGAATACTAGATTCTCTGCTCAAGACAATACGGACTAAATAAACAATATTAAAACTAGAATAATTAATTGAAATTATACAAAATTATTTTTTATAGATATGTTTGAAATTTTATCCAGTAGCTAATGGTGGTTAAGAAGTTGGCAGGAGCCAACTATCCAGGGATGATAGAGCTAATCTTTGTTTTTAGTAAGCTTTATCGCAAACTAGCTGCGACTCACCCGCGTAAGTCCCGATCCCGTTTGAATATCGGGATAAAAAATAACCTATGTGTTAATCCATGTCTCCAGCTATTTACATACCGAGTTTCATCGCAGTAGTTTTTGCGTGAGGACGCGTAATAAACAAACAAACAACCACACACAAACTTTAATATATACGATACTAGCTACGCCCCGCGGTTTCACCCGCGTAATAATTTTCTGCGCAACTTTCTTAATTTTTTATTTCATAAGAACCTTCTCCTGATAATAACAAACAGACCAAAAAAAGAATTGGCCAAATTGGTCCAGGCGTTGTTGAGTTATGCGCTTACCAACACATTTTGCGATTCATTTTTATATTATAAGATTAGTAAGTTACGTGCTATTTACCCGCTAAGGCCTGTCAATTTGTAAGAATGACTATCTTTATTTTTATAGATGAGAAGACAGCAATGCGAAAAGAAATGGAACCATGTACACAGTGTGAGAAGCATCTCAAACACGTTAGGTTTTTAGATGAACAGCTTAATAAGTGCACTCTCAAATTGGGTAAGTTTGTATTTTACCTACTATTGTATTGTAATTATATATGTATTTGATAAATTAAACAACATCTTTCACGCAAATATTATAATTCCATCTAAGTACCTAATCTATACTATTATTATAAAGCTGAAGAGTTTGTTTGAACGCGCTAATCTCAGGAACGACTGGTTCAAATTGAAAAATTATTTTTGTGTTGGATAGATATCAATGAAGTCTATAGACTTTTTATTTTAATATTCCCACGGGATCGGGACTTATGAAGGTGAAACGGTGGGGCGCAGCTAGTATTGGTATAAAAAGTATGTACTATTCCCAACTATTTTGTTTTATTAGATTTTATCAAAATAGGTTAAGTAGTTTCAAAACCTATCCATTACATAAAATATTTATATTTAATATCAATATAGATTGACTTGTTGAGCGGTGTTGGCTTAGTGGTAGATACACCGACTTTCATTCGAAGGTCGTGGGTTCGAATCCCGGCCGGCCCTGCACCAATGGATTTTTCTTAGGAAAAATTTATATGCGCTAATTGACATTGCTCTTACGATGAAGGAAAACATCGTGATGAAACCCGCGGCTTAGTTGGCTCCAGAAGTATTGACAAGTTCTCTCCTCTGGACATGGTCGACTAAGCTGAGAGGGTAGGAGATGCTGGGCAAGCCTACTCCATCCTCCCGCAAAAAAGGACCCAATTAAAAAGAGTCTAGTTGCGGAAAAAAGCCCGTATACATACATACATAAATTGACTTTATTACCGTTTAGCTTCCCAAGAGAGCAACGAAGCCCTAATGAAGGAGCTGAAGAGCAAAGCGGAGTTCTTCCAGCAATACATAATGGATCGCTTCAAGCGGCTGCAAGACCAGTGCACTGTCGGCACCAACACCGACGAGAGTGCTATCACTCCACGGAACAGTATCGAAGAAAAGGTTCAGGATAATGACGATGCTGATGGAATTGCAGCTAAGGTATGTACTCAAACCCCATGAGTTTCTTGTGCCTTCTTCTCATTGGTGGGCGCCTTCCGAAGGCACACATCCTAACTTAGTTTCTAAGACGTTTCTATGTGGTTTTTGTACAAATGTATTAAGCATCCAAAGGAACAAAATAAAACTTTTACTTTGACTTTACAAATATTATTATTGACTAAGTTTTAAGACAATATTCGCTGTATACTATAATAGAAACGTCATAGTTGCGCATTGTTTCCGCCGCTTTTGTGTCAAACTGTATTCCT
This sequence comes from Idaea straminata, assembly GCA_951213275.1. NCBI lineage: Eukaryota > Metazoa > Arthropoda > Insecta > Lepidoptera > Geometridae > Idaea > Idaea straminata. The sequence goes on from OX577862.1 coordinate 7,310,254, forward strand.
GCTCTCCTATATATATAAAATTCTCGTGTCCCAGTGTTAGTTGCCAATCTCCACCTAAACGGTTGAAGCGATTTGTATGAAATTTTTTGTGTATATTTGTTAGGCCTAAGAATCGAACAACATCTATTTTTTTATATGGCTCAAAGACGTTTGCCGGGACAGCTAGTTGCTATATAAATGTGAAAGTTTGGATGTATGTTTGTTTTGCTCTTTCACACAAAAACTACTGAACTGATTAAGATGAAAGTTGGTATGTAGATAACTAGTTGTCCTTGAAAACATAGGCTACATTTTTATTCTCACGGTGAGACCGCGAGGTGCAGCTAGTATACAGTACCAAAATGTTCTCAGTAGCAATTATTACTTTTATATTACAGACTGCGCTTATGTTAAAAGAAAAAGCGATCAGAGATCAAATAGCCGAAAAATTCACTTTAGAAATAAAAACTATCGAAATGAACTGCGCTAGAAAGATGAAAGAATACGAGAAAGAACACACACAATCCGTAGCCAAGTTGAAAGAACTGCTAGAAAGGAAAGCTCAAGAAGTTGAAACGCTAAAAGATTTTATACTCTCCGAACGAGCTAAAGTTACACAAATATTAGAGTCTAAGGAAAATGAGATATCAGTGCTTATAAAAGAACATAACGAATTACAAGCTGAATGTCAGAAAGCTAAAGATTGTATGCTAGAATGGAAAGTAAAGGCGGAGAAATATAAAGAGAGAGTATCAAAACTTGGCTCTTTAGAGGATGTATTGAAGAGTGAGAGAGAAGATTGGGAACAGCGGACGTCCTCTTGCGCTAAAGAATGCCAAGTTATGAAGAGTAAAGTGACGGAGCTACAATCGAAGTTGGCGCAAATGGAACAGACTTATGAGAAACTTCTGGCGGATCATCAGATGATTCAGGAAAAGTATAGGAATGCGAAGAAAACTATTTTAACTTACAAGGTGAGATGTATTTTGGTAATTAGAGCTAGGTGTAGATGAAGCTTTTGTATATATTACTGCGCTATAAATTCCAGTACCAACTTGGCTTGGTGACGTTTCTCATAGAAAAATACGTCATTACTTTGCAAAATATTGAGATGTTAACTTTATTTCTGTACTGGTAACAAAGGAAAAATTGGCGAAAAGTCTTTCATAAGCAAAAAAACCCTAGTCTAGGAGTTTTAGAATAACAAGTAAAACACGAATTCGTACTTTTTTCTATTCATGTCTGCCATCAGAACATTTTGAAATCTCGTTTTCAGTAAGGCACAGCTCTATTTTTCTAGAAAAGTCGTGGTATACTTTACATCGAAATCCACCGAGTAGAACTTGAACTATCAACGAAAAAAAGTAGTAAATGCTATAGTATAGTAAAACAATTATGTTTCAAAATATTGTATTTTTAACATTTTAAATTTTGTAATGACAGAGATAACTTCTTTGTTTATGAACCGATTTTGGTGATTATTTTTGTTGTTGGAAAGGGTTACAAGTGTGGTCCCATAAAGGTGAGGATCTGACGAGGATCTTTGGAATGATAGAACAGAATTGCAACTTAATAGTTTCAGTTTCAAATGTTTAGCAGTAGAATCGACCCTTAACTTTAAAGTCAGTTTTGGAACGAAGTTCCTTATCGCGCGTTGCGAAAGGGGGCTAGACGGAAAATATTAAGACCAAAATTTGTAACGACGACACTTTTTGATTTTATTACAATTCCTTCACTAATTAATCGAAAGGAACTTCGTTCCATCCGGGTCTCCCTTGACACCTCTCAAGTATTTTTTTTTATATTATTATATTTTTCCAGGATTATATATCGAAAAAAGACGCGCACGTGACCAACGAAATGAATCGAATACAGGATGAATACAGGAAGATATTTGTTAAGCTACAGAACCAGATCAACTACCACGTCAACTGCCGCATACAAGAGGAGAGGAAAGGGAAGTCATCGTCGACGCAAAATCATCAGGCTGACGTGAGTTCATTGTATTTTCGCGCATTTTTTACTACTTAAAGGGTTTTTACAGACAAAAGAAAAGGGGAATGCATAATGGGGAATACTAGAATCTCTTTTTTCTTCTAAACTAGTTCCGAAACGATCTATAACCACCATTATCTATCGGTTATTATTTATTTTTATTCTCTTCATTATGTGTAGTGTAGAATCAAGCGTCTAGCAAGCCATTGGCGGAGACATTTAAATGGTATTTAGTTTTATGTTTAGTTTTATACTCTAGTAAAGTGTAACTGTCTGTCTTCCTTAATAAATAAAAATAAAATATCTATGGTATAGAGAAATGATAATAGATCTAGAATGCGTGTACAAAGTTTTGTATCATTATTTATTTAATTGTATGGCATTGTAGTGCCTTCATAACTTCGAAGCTCGTTTAGCACCACCCAGAGGACACGTGCCGTGCAGGGCTATGGTTAGGTATCATTATTCAAAGGGAATTTTACTGATCATAGACATCTTTCAGTTTTTTATCCAGTAGCTTGTGGTAAGTGGTGCTGCCAACTATGGGGGAAAAATGAAACTAGTCTTTTTTAATTATAATTATATTTGCATGATTTGTATTTGAATTATACTAATTTGAATTATATTTGATTGATATATTTGCGTTTTTTATTTTTGTTTAAACAAGTTCAAATCGCGAAAATATTAGTATTTTTTATTTTTTAAATATCCCTATTGGTGAAATATCATTTTAATATTTTTTAAGAAGGTATTATCCAATTCTAACCTATATATGTTAATTTGTATTAGATATTTTTTGTTATGTATATAATTATACTTTTGTTTGTTTTTTCATTCATTGCATTTCGCATGGTGTGCTTAGATACTCCTACTAACATAGAAAAAATATATGCCGAACATAAACAATGTAAGATACTTAACAATTTTTTAGTTATTATTTTCATTTAAATAATACATGTTTAAATAAATATTGGAAGACATTCCATACATCGCCATCTAGGCCCAAGCTAAGTAACTAGACTTCTGTTATGGGTGCTAGACAACGGATACACTACTTTTCTTTTGTAAATATACTTATAATACATAGAAACAACCAGACCACAGACAAATATCTAAGCATAAATACTTGTCTGAGGCGGGAATCGAACCCGCAACCCTGTGTTTGGCAGTCCGGCATGGTGACCATTGTGCCAACTGGATCGTTTACTTATGTATTACATTGTATCTCTCTCCTTGTTTTTTAGGTAACTGAAAAACTGGGTAAACTGAAAGAAGACTTTGCAAAACTTGCTCAATCGAACTTCAAAGATCCGGATTTGAACAAGTGACCCCAATGCCGGTCGGGCCCGCGGTCGCTTCGTCGTCGGCCCGAACTAATGATCTCTCTGCCGTCCAATATCGGACTTACTTTACAACTATTCCTATTTGCGGTTTACACGTACGTACTTATAAACATTGTTATTGCTCAACATTTGTAAGATAACACTAAAGGTCACTGCATACGTAACGGGATAAAAACACGGACGGGACGGGGACGTGACGTGTGCATCGTTCATAAAGTGTTCGTGGACTTTAAACATACGTAACGTGATCCTTCCCGTGCCGGACGGGACGTGACAATGTAATTGTACTTGAACGGGCTGTTTTCCGCAATTAGACTCTTTTTAACTGGGTCCTTTTTGCGTGAGGATGGAGTAGGCTTGCACCTACTACCCTCTCAGCTTAGTCGACCATTTCCAGAGGAGAGAACTTGTCAATACTTCTGGAGCCAACAAAGCCGCGGGTTTCAGCACGATGTTTTCCTTCACCGTAAGAGCAATGTCAATTAGCGCACATAATTTTTTATTAAGAAAAATATATTGGTGCACGGCCGGCCGGGATCCGAACCCGCGACCTTCAGAATGAATGTCGAGGTATCTACCACTTAACCCAACACCGCTCTTTACGTGACAATTTCTTGACAGAGTTCTAAAAATATCACGTTCCGTCCGACACGGGAAAAATACCGTCGCGAATGCAGCGACCTTAACTTTATTGTTAAACGATCTGCGATCCGTGGTTCCATCCGTGATAAATGGCAATCGCACAGCGCATTCCCACGCGCTCGCTGTGGCGCAGGCGACTGCTGTTATAAAGCCATCTTATAGTGATTTTAATTACGAGTTTAATAGAATAGCGACCAAAAGGACAGACAGACTTTAATTTTTAATTCATGTATCTTCTCTTTTTATAACTTCGCCACTTGTACCAAATCTCGATTTTATTAAATCTAGACATTTTTGACACAATTTGAAACTTGATTTAAGCTGTATATCAAAAATGTATGGATTGTTGAGTAAAATCGAGCTTTTGCTGCTAGGGGCCCTAAGACTCGATTTTTTTTTTAATTATCTTCCATGTACAGACTTTTAGTTTGTTCTTCCTATATTATAAGTATAGATCAAAAAGATCTAAACTTTACAATGGTATAGAGATGATTTGTGAACCTTTTCTTTCGCCAAAATTGTATTTGAGCGTACACTCAAATACACTCAAAAACAAAAACATATCGAATTGCAGACCCACTGTAGAATTCTAATATTACTATTATTGGAATGTTTGTCTAATAATTCACGATTTGATAAACTTTAAACTTCAACTCAAGGAGGCCTTATGACTCTTGCTTAACTTGAAAACATAATAAGAAGTACAGTTTTGAGGCTCTACGGTGGGTCTGCTCTTTTGTTGCCTGATTGTACCTATTCCTGGTCATCAACCTCTTCACTTCACCTCTGGCCGAAATGCACATTGTTGTGTTACTAGCATAAGGCCATAAAGTAGAAACTAAACTTACAACTTATAGGAGCAGATGATTTCTCTTTTCCATAATGAATATGTAAATATTTGTTACTAGCAGCGCTCCGCGGTTCCATCAGCGTAAGTTCCGATCCTATGGGAATATCGGGATAAAAAACCTATATTTATTCAATGTCTCTAATATCTACATACCAATTTTCATCGCAATCGGTCAGGCAGTTTTTGCGTGAAGAAGTAACAAACATACACACACCCAAACTTTCACATTTATAATATTAGTAGAATAGTAAGATAAGAAGTGGGATAGTAGGATATTTGTATTAAAAGCTAAAGCCCCAAGCAAGACAAGACAATAATGTCGCCTACAGACTGAGATGCGATCATTCCAACAATATTGTGGTTTACTACCTGTGATAGAGTGCTACAAACAATAATGTTACAGTATTAACATTTCCATTTATTATTGCATTTTACATTCCTTTTTTTTAATTAATTGACTTCAAAAATATTAGTAACAATTCAACCTGTGTGTTAAAACACACAGGGTTTTAACCCATTAGGTACTTCCTTTTTTGTGTATGTGTAAATACTGTTTCTATTCCTTGATTTTTACTTACTTTGTTGGATGTGCCGTTAATTTGCAATTTTATTTTGTACGTTAATTAGTATTTAGTTAGCATTACCTACTTATTATTTCATTGTGGAGTACAATTCTTAGCTGTTAATAGAAATTACGTATTTTTTAATAAATAAAATTTAATTTTTAATTTGTATTTCTTTATTTCTTGATGTAATATTTCGATGGTACAAACGGCATTTTAGCGACAGTGCAAGGGACGTCTTTTCCACGTATGTTTACTAATAATTTAGTTCCGGTTTTCTTTAATGATTCGTTTACGTATCCCATAGCGACGTTGCCACCGAGTGAAGGCGCGGGGCACCCGCTCGTCACAGTACCGACGATTTCAGAACCTGATTCGCTTTTTAGTACTGCGTCTTTCCTCGCCGGTGGCCCCGATTCCATCCTGATGCCTACTCTTCTCTTCGTTACTCCCTCTTTAATTTGTTTTAAAATAATATTAGCGCCTGGAAATTCACCATCTCCGCGCCTCCGTTTCGCGATCAGCCAAGTCAAGTTTGCCTCCACGGGTGTAACACTTTCGTCGATGTCGTTCCCATACAGACACAATCCGGCTTCCAAGCGCAGCGAATCTCTAGATCCGAGACCTGCTAGTTTCACGTCTTTAGATTCAAGTAAGGCTTCAGTGACGAATTCTCCTTTGTCTGCTGGTATTGATATTTCTACTCCGTCTTCTCCCGTGTACCCGCACCGCGTAACGCGGCACTTCACTCCGGCCACACTACCCACCTGTGACGTCATAAACGTTAAGCCTTCGAGGTTGATATCGGTAAGACTCTGCAATGCCGATACCGCTTTCGGTCCTTGTAAAGCAATAAGAGCTCTTTCACTAACATCCCAGAAACTAACACTGACATTATTGCCTTTCGATCTATATATTTCGGCGGTTTCTTTCATGTGATTCATGTCTACTTCTAATCGACCGGCATTGGATACCACGTAAAGGGTCTCTTCGTTGACCTTTGTCACAATTAAGTCATCTATGATACCTCCTTTTTTGTTTAAAAATACAGTCAAAGAACTGGTACCATTGGGCATTCCTTTTAAATCGACCGGACAAATTGATTCAAACCAGGGTATGCAGTCTCTACCGCGCACGTTGGTCTGCAGCATGTGAGAGACGTCGAAGATAGACGCACTCTCTCTTGTGAACAAATGTGAAGCTGACACAGACATGTCTGAATATTGAACTGGTAATAGGAACCCAGCAAAGTTAACGAGTTTACCTCCATGGTTCGAATGTAAATTATACAAGGGAGTTTTCTTAGCAACATCGTCACTGTATGCACGGCACTTGAAAGTTACAAAAACATTACATTGATTTAGTTTTCTCAGAGATACTCTCGTTAAATTTATGACACTCATATTGACTGGTCAAGTTATTCTTAGCAACTGATATAGGTACTTAACTGACTATATTAACAACAAATTGTTATCAGTTTATGAAGAAAGATAATGGGTCAACAGGGGACAGTGATAATTGTATGATACAATATGAACTTCAATAGGGACAATTATTTGACTACATTTTCGATGTTTATTTCTTAATTGCAATAAAAATAAATGATAACTAATCATTTTAAGTATCTATACGTTAACTAAAGAAATGAAATAACTTCGTATTTAATAAAACTATTTATTATTTATCATTGTTTATCATATCTGAATACTCCTCAGGAGTCAACATTTCATTTTTAGTTGCTTCTGATATTTCAATACTTGAAAGAATGACTGCTATATATCCATCTGCATCAGGATGATTCCTCAATAACTCTGGTTGTTTCAAAAGCCTGTCATTCACTTCTACTAGAGTTCCTTTCATACAACAGGGCACATTGAAACTTGTACCGTCATTGTATTCTATTTTACAGACTACTGAATTAGGTACCAACATTTGTCCACCCTTTTTACCTTTACCCTTAACAGTGTTATTCATTCTATCTATTTTGCCGGTGTTGAAATTAATTTTGTAACTTTCATTGTTTTCGAAAAAGTAGTGGCTTGGGGCGAGGCACAGTAGCGCTATTCTGTTGGAATGAAACATTATCATAATGTCATTGTTCTTTACACCATTTACATTGATTACAAATCTCTTTGTGAAATATCTTTCGGTGAAACTTTTGTACGTGGACAGGTCTGGTATGGAGTCAAGAATGCTGTATTCCTCGACCATGTTGGTACAAAAAACAATTTGATAGTAAGTATTGGGTACTATTGTTGTGCTCGTTCTTGAGCAAGAATTCTGCTACGGATTTCAGCGTGGCGTTTTCGTGAATCATCCAAGTTGGCTTTTTGTCGTCGCAACCGCTCAGCTTTGAGACACTTTCGCATATCACGGTCGTAATCGTTGCAATAACCAGTGAATTTTAGGAATGGATGCTGAAAAACAAAACAATATGCAAGGTTATAAATAACTATACGTACCTAATTACAAAATGTAGAGTAATTAAATGTATGGATTTCAATTTTTTAGTTTCAATAGTGAAATAGGATCTTAGATAGGCTAATATTTACAATAGAGTTACGCAATTTTGAAGAGATAAGGTACCTCTGAGTGGCAGTCCATCAACTTTCTAATCAAAACATTGCACTCGTCTGTGTGTAAATGCGGCGCTAAATCAGTGTGCATCACTTAAATATAATTCTGTAGAATTGTATTTTATATAGGTAAACAAGTCACCGTTTTTATATTTGGCGAAAATGATTTCCAAAATTACTGTGATCACGCTTTTCGCTCTTCTGCATGTCCTGCGATTGTTTGACAGTTAGTTGACACTGACTGACAATAGATGACGACAGATAAGACACTTTTTTTTAAGTTGTGGCCTCTTATTATAGGCGCATGGGGTCGCTGCTTATGGTAACGTGATTTTTCTCGTGCCGGGCGGGCTTCGCGAACGGGATATGATATTTTTATATGAAACCCACTGTATGAAACGATGTCAAGAAATCGTCACGTCCCGTCCAGCACGAGTAAAATCACCTTACGTCTTACATTTTTTATTTTATATTAGGGTTCCGTACCTTATGGGTAAAAACGGGACCCTATTACTAAGACTTCGCTGTCCGTCTGTCTGTCACCAGGCTGTATCTCCTGAACCATGATCATAGAAATCCATGTTCGTCCAGTTTCTTGACTATGATAGTAAGAGAGTTGTTCACAGATAATGTATTTCTGTTGTTTTTCCATTATTATCGCCTTGTCGCTAAAGACAGTGACAATAGAGAAGCGTAGACATGTTTAAAGCTTAGTACAAAACTGTATGCTATGCTGATGGTCAAAGCACAGACGCAATACATTTTATTAACTACCTTGGCACCTTGGTATTGTTGGTATAAACCAACAATACCAACATACTCGTAGGTGCTCGTAGTAGGTACTTAGGGTCCTTACAGGTACTGGGTATTTTCAATAAAACATCATTTTGTTGTCTATTTATTATATTCTTATGTAAATAAGTCACATAGTCTCAATAAATAATATCTAACAAAATAAGGTCGAGGATTAGTCCTAGTATAAATTATAGGAACACCTATATTTCACTCATTGAGTATTAGGTATAATAAATTACCGTATAATGACTAGAATACTTAATGTATGTATTGTACGTATATAGTGTTAATTAGGGGAAATTGGAAATTATTGTCTTGCATGAAAATTCCTAACATCACATCACTAAGAAGAAAAAATCACATACGACGTCATTCACCTCAAAAAAAACAGGAACAAGCGAATATATCAAGCGAAATAAAGAAATGCGATAAAAAAAAAATTGGATGCCCGATAATAAAATGCAAAATGTGCCCAATATAAATGTTCAATAGTCCAATAGGTTTGGCTAATGTTAAGAAGCGGGTGTTAAATGTGGCGTGGGTTTCGTTCGTTCGGTTCAGCATCAACTCTTGGGCATGCCCTGGGGAGTGGCGGTCTCGACCATCTTCTTGTACTTGCCGACGAGCTCGGGCAGATCGTACGCGATGGCCACGTCAAGCCGTGTGATGGGGCACCCCCGGAAATACGTGCATGTCGCCGACAACTGCTGGAACTCAAACAGGGGATTTAACCGGAAGAAGTCCCTGTACGTTTCTGGATCGGGCAAATCGTACCTGAAAAACAAATTACGAAAATACAGGCTTCATTTTCTTATATAAATACTTTTTATTTTGGAAAAATTGCGTAATGCTGTGTAGAACACAGAGGAACTTATATATATATATTTGTAAGTAATACAAACCTGGAAATGTTGGTGAGAGTACTGAGACCCTCGTAGATGTGGTAGTTCTGAGGGTTCTCGATGATAGCATCGGCGATGAGCTTCCTGTTGCCGAATATTGTCTTGTGATTGTAGTACGTCGTAAGGTAGCAGTCAACCATCTTAGCGTGATTTCTTACACGAACCTGCACAAAAAGTCAAGATTCAATTTAGTAGGTAATCATGATATCTATATATTATATTGGTGCAGTTAATAACTTGAATACATATATTAATGACTTACAGCAAATCTTCTAGCGCTGGCGATTTTGTTCTCAATGCGCTTGTCAATAGCCTGTCGCAGGTCCTTCAGCAGCTCGCGCTCCTGAGCCTGCAGCAATCGCACGGGCGCGCCAGTTTCGTATGGCATCGACCACAACGACACGGTGTACATGACCGGTGGCTGCGCGGAGCTCATCAGCGGTGAAATGTTCCAAATCAAGGCACTCTGGACGCGCATCAGCTCCTCTGGCTTCACCGTGTCTGCTTTATTCAGGAGGATTCGAGTCTATAAAATAATTGGATGATATTTTAATGTCATACTCGTTGCATTTTGTTTCCTTTTAGTAATTGATGTGTTTCGAAGACTTACCTGGGACTCTCTGCCCTTAAGTTGGTCGAGAATAGCTTCAGTCTCAGGACCGACATCCAATTTAGAAGGATCGTACACTAAGAAGATGATATCAGCGCGGTCGATGAACCACTGGCACGCGTCGTTGAAGGGAAACACGCGAGACACTTGCTTCCTCACTTCAAGAATGCCAGGAATTTCCACAATGTTCACCTGTAAAACTCAACAACACTTTAGATTTGAATTAATTAAGAACTTTGCATTCCATTTTATTATACCGACCTTTTCTAAAATCTTACTAGGATGTCTAAGCCCTCGAAGTCGTTCTTCTAAGCCTTGTCCGAATTTCTGAAGTCCGGAGAATGTCCAATCAGCGGCTAACTGAGTGCCGTCTAGCACTTCTGGTTCCTTGCCGTGCATCAAGATGTTAAAGTATGCTGGTGAAGGTTCAGCACCTGAACAAGCAAAATAACAAATTTTAGACACACACAGCAGTTTTTCATAATTTTGTTGACATCCACCCAATGTACCTTACCAGTTCTCAAAGACCACTCGGTGAATTCGAGTCCAGTCAAGTAATTTAAAATACTGGATTTCCCACCACTCCATGGGCCCATAAACAGCACTAACGGCTTAGAAAATATTTCGGGATCTCCAAAGTGCCTGTTGCTCAAATCTCTGTATTTATATAATCCTTCCAAAGGCTTGATAGAATTTTCGTATGTTCTCTTGAGGTCTCTCAAAATTATATCAGCAGAACGTTCTATTGTCAATTCATCTTCGCTTGCCTTTTCGTCTAATCTTAAGATTTGTTTGATGTGATCACGAGATCTGAGATTGTCGGGAATATCAACAGTCTGAAATTGAAATGAATATAAGATTTATAAATTATCCCCTTTCGAACAAAAAATAATTTCCAAATCGGTCCAAGCGTTTTCAAGTAGGTGAACAGACATAAAAAAATATACCTACGCGACGAATTGAGATCCTCCTCCTTTTAAAAAAAATGTGTGCATGTGTACGGGCGTGAGAAGTTATACGTCCGTCTGTCTGTCTGTCTGTCAGTCCGTCCGTCCGTCTGATATTTATTTTGCGGGCAGCTTCAACTTTAGTGTTACAGTGATATTATTTATTATATATTTATTTTTGGGTTACGAAGCTGCAACGAGTGACTATAGTGATACAGATACGCGGGTATCTTAAAATTCCACTATCATTCAAAAAATAGCTTCCTATGTAAGTATATCTGGGTGATACATACAAAAAGTAATTCTTCCTCTGGGGCTCCTTCATCATCTTCCTCTGATTCTTCAGCAGATTCGTCCGCAGCTGGTTCATCAGAATCTTCGGAACCGGTTTCTTCAGACTTTGCTTCTTTTCCTTCTTCTCCTTCTTCACTTTCTGTTGTTTCTTCCTCAGATTTGTTTTCTACCCCTCCTTCAGCTTCAACAGCGGTTTCAGCGGATGACTCGTCGTCCGACTTGTCTTTTTCCTCTTCTGACGCATCTTTCTCTTCTTCTGAATCTTTTTTTTCTTCCTCTGAATCAGTTTGATCTTCTGCAGTTTGGTCATCTGCTGTTTGATCTTCGGCTGACGTTTCTTCTGCTGTATCGTCTACTGCATCTTTAGCTTCAGTTGATTCATCTTGGTCTTCAGCAGATTCCTGTTTGTCGTCCTCGGCAGATTGAGCACCAATTTCTTCTTTAGAGTCGTCATTCGTTTCTTGAGAATCATCTTCTTTGGTATCTTGGTCTTCCTCAGATTCATCAGCCTTTTCTTGAGATCCATTATCATCTGCTTGTTTCGAGTCATCGTCATCTTTGGCTTCTTCTGAGCCATCTTGTACCTCTTCTGATTTGTCGTTGTCAGCTACTTCATTACTTGCACCTTCACCGTCTGAAGCACCTTCGGTTTCTTTACTGTCGTCATCGATGTTTTCTTTTGAATCTTCGCTGTCAGATTTATCTTTAGCTTCTTCACTTTCTGAAAACAAAAGACTCTGGTTTAGTAATGATTATTTAAACTTAAAAAAAATCGTTTTACTCTAAACATAATAATACTATTTTATAGTCAACTAACTCCGGAAATAGGTGATTTTCAAGTAAATACGCAAAGAAAATCTAAAACAAATTTGTATTTTAAAAAGTTGTTAACCCAGACATCTAGAACAACCCTTTCGTCTTAAAATTCCCCTAGTCAAAGCGCATTGTACACCTACTTAATTCCCAATTTACCTTGTTCGGTTTGATCTTCAGCAGATGCCGTATCTTCTTTGCTGTCTCCATCGTCTTGTTTGCTGTCATCCGCTTGTTCATCGCTGTCTCCGTCCTTGTCTTCTTGCGAGTTTTCCTTTGAGTCTCCATCGTCAGTAGCTTGTGAATCTTCAACTGAAGCTCGAGGTATGTATGGTTCATCTGCTACCTCTAGTGCTGGTGCGTCATCCTCTTTACTTTCACCGCTGTCGTCTGTTCCATCTCCGTCTTCACCTGAGTTTACCTCATTCGTTTCGTCGTTTACACTTATTTCACTACTGTCGTTTTTTTCTGCGGAATCTGGAAAATTATTAAGATATGAGTTTAAAAAAAAAGCTAGGATTTTTTTCCGATGCATCAGCTTTTTGAATAGGATTGACCTAATTATTTTAAGTTTTTTCTCGCGGCGGCTTTGCCCGCCATTTTACCTTTTTAGGGGTAGAATTTTGAAAAACCCTATCTTAGTGGATACCCACACTCCACAAAAAACACTCCCTCCAAATTTAATGTCTCTAGAACCAGCAGTTGTTAAAGCTCCGTTCAGATATGTAGTTTAATAATAGTATTGACCTAGAATTTGTTTTAGTAGGTAGTAGTGTTTTCCTCGATATTATTTAAAATTACAACCTATCAGTCAATTTTGATGGATTAAAGATGTGGATAGCATACATTATTATTATGATCTAGGTAGGTGCATTTTTGCTTTATATGCATCCATTAAAGGCAAACTGCTTGTTAGTCACTTTCGCATTTCAGCCATTCTGTTTCAGTGGCATCTCCATTTAGGAATACCTACCTTCCATTTAGGAATAACCGACGTTTTTAACCGACTTAAAAATTATATTTTCTAATAATTTTGTATTTTCTAAGGTTTTGAACTCATATTTTTTTTTAGGAATAATGCCTTCAAACATTCCATTTAGGAATATGCCTTCATTGGCAGAATGTTTTTTAAAACCTACTTTGTTGAACTAATGATCCCCGTCATTTAATTGTTATTTACTGATTCTTGACATTTAATTAACATCGACGATCGATTGTCATACTCTATTGTTATTTATATTTTAGAATTTAAGCGCTTATTATTTATGTATAAATCTATTTACGTCCTCAACGTAATTATGCCGTTGATTATATGACCTAGTGATGTCTATTATTTAATGTTGCCGCCTATATCTACCAATTGGTGACGCATACAGTTGTTGGCAGTTAAAATAGAAACGACGTTACACCTAGCGATCTTTAATGTTTATGTCAATCCAGATAATCCCATTTTCCAGGAGGTCAAGTTTTATATCTCTCCTGCCATTCAACATTCGTTTAGTAACGGAAACGAACATCATGACGTGTGGGAACGAGTTAAAAACAATATAATAGTTTTATTTTTAATGCCAGAAGGGCATTCAATCAAATCGTAATTTACCTACTTACGAGGTGAAATAATATTGATCTTCAAAATCGTAACTGAACTGTAGAGTTCTAAAATTGCTATTATTATAATGTTCTGAATTCAAGTAGATCCTGGTCTTTAAGGTTTAATATGGTACAATAAAGAGTTTATCTATCTATCTTTTTTTATAATTAATAGGTCAGTGTTTGACCTCTATCTCACACAGTGGTAAGTGACGATGCGGTCTAAGATGTAGCATGCTTTCCTAGAGAACCTAAACGCTGTGACTTATAGACCCCCAAATAAACTGGGGCCTAAGGTAGAAAGACGGCAGTGAAACAATAACTTTTCCAACCCGTCCTTCTTTACGATAAAGTAGAAAATATTAATATTAACTTGTTAGTTTTTTGGGTTAGGTACAGTTTATTGTAAAGTTAGTAAGTTGTATTTTATTAGTCAGTTGGCTGCAAGCTTACTGCTATGTTACAAACTTAAAACTCTCACCGTGTTCCGTGTCACCAGATTCGAGCTCTTTAAGAGCTTTTTCGATATATGGACGGCATTGTGATTCTGAAGGAACATCATCGTCACCTGAAATGAAATAGTCTATCGTCAGAGCCTATAGCAACTCGGAAGTTTCAATATCGACATTTTTTATAGATAGATTATTTATTAAAGAGCCGCATGCATACCTATAAAATCTCACAATATTTTTTTTTACTTTAGTCTAAGTAAGTAGGTACTTTTATTATGGTTTTCTCTATGCTATCTTTAATCCTATAAAAATCTTTGTTGACTAATTGGAATTTATCTAATTCATATTACTTATTTTGATTAGAATCATTAAGAATTATTTTTAAGTCTTTTAGATCTTTGCTTATCACCTACACTAATATAATAAAGACGAAAGATGTTTTAGTTTTTTTGTTTGTAACGAATAGGCTTTGAAACTACTGGACCGATTTTGATTAAACTTGTGTTCTTTAATGTTGTTTATTTTGTAACTAGGACAAATGCATGTAGCGTTATATTTTTCTCTAAACTATTGCATTATTTTTGTCTAACCTTCACCAATCTTCAGCCTTGATGCATGCGAACATAACGCCTGTAATTTGTTGTTGTCTTAGCTCGCTTTCATCATTCCTAACGTATTCCAAATGTTTATGTTAAGCGTTTAGTCATTCATAACTATTATTTTTTTCATGCAGTCCTTCTAAAAGCTCAGACTATTTCGACTCGTTGCTTGGTAGCGTTGCTGTCATTTTATTAGCAATATCTATACCTATAGGTATTACTTTATTATTATTTTAGTTTTTTATAGAGAGGTCGCCAAAAATCGTAGGTACCTACCCTACATATTATCCTTACTAAATGAGCGTAGTACTTAACTTACCACAATTTCAGCTAGCTAAATGTTATGATTTGGATTAACAATGTTGACACCACAACGAGTTATTGACGCTACATGAGGCTTAGGCTTAACGTGTTTAGGCTCAGCGTGTTTAGGCTTAGCGTATATTTGTCACGACTTAGGTATAATGTGAATGTAAGTACTTAGATAACGCTGCAGATTAATTAACATATTTTTAGCGATGGAGACGTCTTCCAATGAGTTTCGCTGGAACTACCTATTTATCTGGTTATAGAGGTACCATAAGCAAACCTTGGTATTATATGCTAGGTATTATACCTACACCTATAGGTTTTTAAGCTTAGGAGAATAGCGTTCTGGAAGTCAATTACTGTAACAAATATTGGTGAGGGAAAGAAAGTTCAGGCGATTAGTCAGTGCGAGGCTATACTTATTATGTTATTAGCAGAGATAAAGGTCAAGTGAAGCAACTACAGACAGCTTTATTGCTTATCTAATTAATTAGCCCTCAGTTTACATGACCCACTTTCTTCCCACATTTTTAATATTGTCGTCACGACTATCCTATCGTTTTTCACAAGATGGCGACGCCAAACGACAAATCCCTGTATTTCTATTTACGTATCTAGCATTGCGAGTTACTAAGGCAGAGAGCGATCCAAACGCTACTCAAAACCTACCACAACGGATTGAACTAAGTGTTATTTATTTCGAAGTGATCGGTATGCTGTTACCTACATCTAGGTCACTAGATCGTTTTAATATTCAAACAACTTCACCTAAGGTTACCGCTAAAAATAGAGCACATACGCGAGCTTTTTACATAATTTCAGCGCAAGTTACGCTGAAAATAGAAACGATATAGTGACGCAGAGAGCAAACGAAGAGTGTGAGCGGCTGCGCCCGCGCGCGACGCGAGTCGCGACGGGCGGCACTCGGCTGGCTGCGGCAAGGACTCACCTCTCGCGGCGGCCGCGAGCGCCGACACCACGAGCAGCGTGCATAACATCCACCTCCATAATGTAAATCCTTTGGTCCACATGATGATCTAGTTCAGCCCGCTACACCGGGCTATCAGTCATTTGCACTCTCACTCGCGCACCCGGTCGTCGGCCGATCTACGGACGTTGTACACATCTACACTGGGGGACCGAAACCACTGGTTGCATCGATTCGGCACGAGCTGCACACCCTCAGGAATGCAACTCGGCTCACAATCGCAAGCCGTCAAATCGCGGTCCGCGTTAATGAAAACTTCAAAGAAAACTAATAATAACCGCGATTTGACGGCCTGATGTATGCTGCAGTACACGACACTGCACGTAAAGACGTCGGACGTACTCTATTTCCGGAGACAGCACAGCATCGCTGGTCGGAGGGGTACTGGCGCGCGAGCGAGGCGCTCCCCGCGCTGGAGCTTATAGCGATATTCAGTACGGTACGCGTGCCAACTGTAGCCTCGCCGAGTCGCCGCCGATACCGTCGCGTCGTCACTCTTACACAGATACTACACTTAGGTGTTAGTTAGTTAGGACAGGCTTCATCTGCTGGATTATCGTTTCATGAATTATCAACTTTGTATGCTTAGTTACTCTCTACCACTTGGAGTAGATATCCGAGCTTTATATAGGCATGTCAAGGTCACAAGTTTCTAAAGTGTTTAAACGTTTTTAGACGTAACTAAAGTACCTAACTTTTTCTAATCGATAGTAGAAGCATCTTTCTGTACATTTTCCATAGGTTTCACCATGCGCCCGCGCAACTTCGACAGCGGCAAAGGCAATATGGTGGCACGATACAATATTTGCTGTGTTTGTTACGAAATAACATAGATCAGAAAAACGCAAATAAAGGCATGAGACAGGTCTTTTTAGGGTTCCGTATCAACTAGGAATAATTTTGCCACGTGTCCGTCCGTGTCTCAGCTTATAGACTTACTAGCTGCGCCCCGCGGTTTCACCCGCGTAAGTGCCAATCCCGTGGGAATATCGGGATAAAAAGTAGCCTATATGTTAATCCAGGTCTCCAGCTATCTAGATACCGAGTTTCATCGCAATCGGTCCAGTAGATTTTGCGTGAAGGAGTAACAAACACACACACACACACGCGCACACACAAACTTTCACATTTATAATATTAGTAGGAAGTAGGATTAATACCTACTTACTAGAAAGCCGTAATTTGGCATGGCTTTTTTTCCTCTATCCCATGAGGTAGCGTTGGACTTGGATAGGTGTTTCTAATATAGTGTACGTGTGATTCAGAGATCCGTTTGCGAAATAAGCTCTAAAGTGCTCATTTTTAAGTTCAGTTTTGTTAGACGCTATGCAGTATGCATGTCGTAGGATAATTTGATACTTCGAATCTTCGCGGAAATCCTAGGGGTTTTGCGAAAACGCGGATAATTAGACATAGGCGAAAAATTATCAAATCTTACTGGACAAAGTCAGGATTTTTGCGAAAATACTCGTTACTATAGCAATATTGCGAAACGAAACGCTGGCTGTTATGAAATAAGAACGCTGATTGGTCGGTCAGCGCGTTCAATAAGAGATCGTCTCTGATTGGTTGACGTCTTAAATGTCAATCATTTGTTGCCGCACGTTATTTGTTTACGTTTGTGTCTGAGTTAAATTGCAGAAGTGTTTTGTTTTTTATCGTAAATAGTGTACCTACTTGGACTTAAATAAAGTGGTAAATAAAAGTGCTACACGGATGTACATAGTGTCATATATCATAAAAGTCTTAGTCAACCACTCAACAACAACAATGCTTTCGAGATTTAGTGATTTTCCTTTCTCACCTATTCTAAACCTTCATAACTCTATGATACAATACTTGAAGTTAATCATCGGCAAACTAGGAACCAATTAGAAGTCAGCCAGCAAAATTGTAGCCAATCAGTGTTGAGCACATCAAATCTTACTATAGTAACGAGTATTTTCGCAAAAATCCTGACTTTGTCCAGTAAGATTTGATAATTTTTCGCCTATGTCTAATTATCCGCGTTTTCGCAAAACCCCTAGGATTTCCGCGAAGATTCGAAGTATCAAATTATCCTACGACATGCATATTATTCCAAAACGAAGAAGAATAGTCCGAGATGTGAATTGAAACCTTAGATTTAGACACAGATTTACTCGGGAACTATAGTCTTAACACTATCCCTATGTCCGAGATGTGAATATGAGATAGTGTTTAGACTATAGTTCACGAGTAAATCTGTGTCTAAATCTAGGATTTAAATTCAAATCTCGGACTATTCTTAAACCTCGTTTATAAGGGGGTGTCTAATGAACAACATGTTCGTTCATGGTATCAAACAAATAGGTCTCTTCTAGGTCCGCATATTGTGATATCGGGCAACTATATGCGGAACGCGTATGGTGCGTGGCCCGCCCGACTACACGCATTTGTTTCTATTGGGTTCGATATGCATACACCTACCAACAACCTAAATAAAGTAATTTGTGATCCACTCTGTTGACGGTTTAAATTTATTTTAGGCCCGATATAGATACATTCAATAAACACTATAAAATCTCTGACGTTTTACTAATAAAATGACGCCAAATGTTTATTTGATTATCGATGAACGACACAAGAGATATTTCACCAGTCGTCTTTCTAAACGATGGACGATTCATTTTGTCTCGTTAAGATACAAATGGATCGTCCATATCTCAAACTGTCGTCGTTTCAATTGAAAGTAACACGCCGATCAATTCAATAGCAGTCGAGCACATGATTCGTTGCTTTCAAAACAGTAGTTACCTACTTAGACAAGTTGTTAGGCAGGTGGCTAACATGGGTGTGAGGGTGAATAGGACTAGACAAAACAGGGCGGGTTGCGGCGCTTTGTTGACACTTTTGAGATACATAGTAATTTTGTCTAGTAGGACTAGACAAAATACAGGGCTGGCGGGCGCCGTTGGCGCTTTTATATGCCTACCTAGTAATTTTATAAGTAGGTTATATCTATTTTGGCGACCCAGTTGGCACAATGATCACCATGCCGGACTGCCAAACACAGGGTTGCGGGTTCAAGCCTCGGACAAGTATTTATGCTTCGGTATTATAAGTAGTATATATTTACAAAAGAAAAGTATATAAGTAGTATATCCGTTGTCTAGCACTCATAACACAAGTCTAGTTGCTTGGGTGAGGCTACATGGCGATGTGTGGAATGTCCTGCAATACCAATTTATAGTTATTTGACTATAGCGAAGTAACTAGTTGTAGCCGTAGCCAGTTGGTTGCACGGTTAAAAGGCAAGTCAATATAGGTACACAAGTATAGGTAAGTATATAGTTTGATCTACGATAAAGTGGACTGGTAGATTCGAAACTTATCTTGGTTACAAAGGCGAAATTGAATAATTTTAAATTGAGTAGAATCTCGGGTAGAATGTTGCAAAAATTCTATTACCAACTTAATGGGATTTTTGAAAAACTTATTAAATTTCGACCTAGAATTAGTAATTTTTTCGTAATTGGACGAATAGCTAGGTAGGATTGTGTTTTTCGTTACCTACATGAAATTCCTGCAAGCATCTGCTAAAAACTGACAAATAATTGTACAAATAATGACGAAGAGCCCCTTTTTTATCAAACGGTGTTTTTTTAGTAGGTACTTATCTACGCATATGTAAATCAAAATCAAGTTTTTATCAAAATAATTTATTCGCTCAATCAAAATAGATTTATACTGAATCTGCAGACGTTTTTTCCTCACAAAAATGGAAATCTGTATAGGGCTATTTATACACAACTCAGCAAAACAGTCTGATAAAAATCTGGGCCATTGCTAAAAGTAGAACTAATAATAGTGTCAAAATGGTCATTGGGAAACGGTAAAAATAATGCTGTAGACTAGAGAAGTCCACCAGATCGTATACAAAAGAAATTAATTGAGTGACAATGTACTTTGTATCTTATTACCATTAGTATAAAAAATATACTAGCCGCCAAATAAATCAACTCACACTCAGGTAACAATAATATCATTTATTTATATGCTTGTTCATTATTTTAAACAAACAATTTGAGTAAGCCATTGACTTGAGTCTTGGAGATGAAGAGTCCGAAATGACTGCCAGAGACCTCTAGAAGAGGATGGTTAGTTTCTGAAGCTCTTTTCACTAAAGCTGTAGGTAGGTTGATTTGTTTGGCAGCCAAGTGTTTATGATATAAATGTTTCTTACATAACTTAACATTTAAACTATATCTAAACATAAACTAATGATCAATGATAATGAGTTCATCAATACTCCAATCTTCATAGGAATGGTCAGGTAAGTATCTACGGATGATGATGGGAATCTTCCCGTGTTTGAGTTCCTTCATGGCAATCTGTAGAGGATCTGTTTCGCCTTCCAATTCTACCATGACTGGGGCACACATTGCTATTTGTAATGCTCTTGTTCCTGTAACAAGAAAAGGACATTAGCACATATATTTAATTGGATATGTACCCAGAGGAGGGATGTGAATAAGTAGGAAGGTAGATATTGGCATTGAAACTGGTGTTTATGTGAATTGTTATACACAGATTCTACGCCTTTCAGTGAGTGATGCAAAGGTTCACACATATTCTAACCTAAAACTCTAGCTCGTTCATATTTGGTCATGTATCTGGTAGTGATACGCTTCGACTTCTCGACGCCGCCTCCAGCCTGGCCGGGCGCGAGGCACTGCACGTTGTATCCATCTTCTTCTTGCTCCTCCGTCTCTTCAATGTTATCATCTTCTTCAGCAATATCGTCGTAGTCCGCCCCCGCATCTTCAGCCTCGTATTCTTCATCGGCCATTATAACATTTATAACAAATTAATGCCTGAATAAAATCTAAAATTATCGTAGTAATCGCAAAATTCACGCGAAATTGAAATGCAAAGCGTCCGATACACAACGAAAACTCGATTACATTTTTATGACATTGACATTTACAAATATAGATGACAGACATAAGTCATCGTGATCGACTACAAGTCTTTTTAGCCACTACACTGACGATTGAGTGAAGGAATAGACTACAACTTCAGGATTATTTTGTCTGTGCAGTATTTTTCGTCTGTGCTAGATTTAATTGTCTCTGGAACATTGGCCGCCTTTCCTTTTCCGGTTCTGCATCAAAGCTGTAACCATGCCGGTGTGTAATTTTATTTGTGCTAGAATATTATTGAGCTGTGTTCTTGAATAGTGATAAATTCGTGTGATTCCTTAATTCCTACGTTTGTTTTTCTCACATGAAATCGCGTTAGATCATCGACACCCAGTGACTTACATTCATGCAAACAAGCTACACATGGCAGTCGTTGACATGTCAAAAGAAACTCAATAAAATCCATGGATTTTTAGTGAATTGTTTGTGCACAATGTCGCAGTTGCCTACTTTCATCAGCGCTACAATTATTGAACACGATCCTATAGTTAAAATAAAGGTTATAAAGACAAATGACGTTCTAACCTAACTGCGTGTTGTTTCAGCTCGCAATTGACTTACTACATCCTTCGCCCGCGTCGGAGAGAAGGAAACACAAGTTGAAGAGACTGGTGCCACATCCTAATTCATACTTTATGGATGTAAAATGCCCAGGCTGCTACAAAATAACCACTGTATTTAGTCACGCACAGAGGGTGGTCGTATGCGCAGGTTGCTCCACGATCCTATGTCAGCCCACTGGTGGACGTGCTAAATTAACGGAAGGTAAGACAACTCTAGATACTTCCAGTTTATTATTTACAACAAACTTGTTTGGTTACAAAATGCATTCCCAAATGTTGTAGGCATGAACGAGTACATGTTTATGACAGATTGCACAACAGTTGAAATTAAAATCAATGCATTATAACTTAAAACATCTTTTGTAATAATGCTAAATTGCTAATAGAAAGTCAGTATTAACTTAAGTTTCTTTTCAAATCTTTCAATAACTGTCGAAATAGAAATTTCTTCGAATATGTTGTGAAATAAGCATGTGATGATGATCTTTTGACTATCTAGGTATCATCAAGCATGAATTAATATTTGCCATTAATCTTTTCAATGAAAAATGCAAGTTGCTGCCATGATATAAGAATTTTGTTATTGTTCTCTTGCAATCTATATCAATTAGCGATAACAAATTATCAAGATATAATAACTACCTATTTATGTTTGTATGTATACTTGACAACTTCTGTGGTATAGCTTACAAACACCCGCCTGCGATGCAAAAGGTTTATAAGTTCAATTGCCGCCTCAAAACAAATATTTGTTTCTAATCTGGTTGTTTCTGTATAAAGTATTTATGTATTCTTGCATTTTCCTAAGGTGGCCTTTATCTGACCACGATAACACAAGTCTAATTGCTGAGCTTGGCGCTAGATGGCGCTGTATACAATAAGGCAACAAAAGTGAAGAGCCACTGTAGAGTTCTAGCTATTATTAAAATGTTGTGAACTCAAGTCAAACTTTACAATCATGCTTTAGTTTTAGTCCTTTATCATAAACAGGACCATAAAGACCTGCTAGAGTTGAAAATATTCTAAAATTACCAATTAAAGAGCTCTATGGTGTATCTGCAATTATGTTGCTGACTGAAGTCAAAGTAAATATTTTTATTTATTAAGATTCATGCAGAGCATTTACATCACTTTTTTTTTGTTCTTTTATTATGGCTTCGCACGTGTGCATTTAGCCAGTGTCAAGTTATATTTTGCATCAAATTATGACCTGATTTTTCATAAATCATAAATGTTTCAATACAGTCAAAGTCGTCATAGTCCGTCAAGTCAGGGGCTATATATAGTAAAGCGGTGGCAAGTTTACCATAACCTTAATAGGAGATTTGGAGGCAACGAGAAAACTGCATGTTTGACACTGATTTTTACTTTCACTACACTTGTGCACTTTCACAGAACTAAATTGAATAATATTCCACCAGAATTATACAATTCAACTCGGGTTACATCTAAGTTTCATGAAAATAAAACTGCAGCATGACATGTTGTTAACTCGTTCCCGCCAAAAACTCCTTACATCACTTTGAAGTGTCTTAAATGAAGTTAGGATGTGTGCCTTTGGAACACACCCACCAATGAGAAGGCATAAGAAACTCATAGGTTTGCTGTACAATTTCTTGCTATATTTATATATTGTTTTGTTACAGGATGTTCGTTTAGGAGAAAACAACATTAAGACCTGGAGAGAGAGCCGTACTACCTAATTTTAAGATAATTGTGTTTTATTTTCCGAATGTAAGTGGGAGTGATATTTTCAGATTTGTTAACATAATTACAGTGTAATACTACTACAAAATAAAGGCTTTTTCAAAGGGTTTGTGAGTTTTATACTTATTTCTACACTAGCAGCGCTCCGCGGTTTCACCCGCGTAACTCCTGATCCCGTGGGAATTTCGGGATAAAAAGTAGCCTATAGCCTTCCTCGATAAATGGACTATCCAACACAAAAAGATTTTTTCTTCGAACCAGTAGTTCCTGAGATTAGCGCGTTCAAACAAACAAACACACTCTTCAGCTTTATAATATTAGTATAGATTCCCTTAGAAATTATTTGGTAAGATAGAAGAGGTAATTTTCCAAACTACAGAACCAATTTGATTAAGTTTGATATTTATAAATTGGGTAAGAGACAATATTATCTATAATATTCCTGCAGGATTAGAAGCACTGAAATCGGTGATCTTACTGGGGCTTATAGAGGCAGATCAGAAACAATTTCAGTAATAAACAACTTTTATTGCACCATAATTATCATAGTCATTGTATAAAAATATCACAAAATACAAGGAATATTTCTTATTATTATTAATTAATATTTTCTACTACCTATCTTAGGCATAGAAATAACAATAAAATGTCAATATTTAGACTACTATCAAATACAAATTCATTTATCATAAATCAAATAATAGATAATTACTTACCAAAAGTAAGGCAAATCAACAAACTAAATACAATTGTAAAGACAGTAATGATAAGTATACCTAAATGATTCTAAATTTCGCTATTATTATTAGGTAGGTATATTATGAAAAATACTCATGTTCTTTTACTATTAGGGACTCGGGAGAATCTAATTTATTTTCAGCATTTTTAATATCCTGTTTGATTTGTTCTATCAATGCATCTAGCGAGTCGAAGTTCATTTCATCTCTTAGGTAGCCAACAAGGACGATTTTCAGGTGGGATCCATAGAAGTCATTATCAAACTTGTGAATGACATGAGTTTCCTGAAAACATACAACATTCAGTTACATATTAAATAAATAATTATATTCAAAACCGGCTAACTCGTGCCAGTAGGGTTCCGTAGGTACCATTATATTGGAATGAAGTTCCTTATGGCGCGTTGCGAAAGGAGGCTAGACGGAAAAAATTCAGACCAAAAGTTGTAACGACACTTTTTGATTTTGATTCCTTCGAAAGAAACTTCGTTCGAACCGGGTGTCCCTTGACACCTCTCAAGGTTTTTATTTTGAGTATTTGTTATAGTGGCAACAGAAATACCAACGGTCTAGCTATCACGGTTCATGAGAAACATCCTGGTTACAGACAGACAGCGGAGTCTTAGTAATAGGGTCCCGTTTTACCATTTGGGTATGAAACCTTAAAAAACTTCGGCCGCCATTTCACCCACTCAAGGGAAGATTTTCGAAAAACCCTTAGTGGATACCTACAATGAACACACCCACTAAATTTCATGTCTCTAGAACCAGCTGTTGGCCGTTGTTTCTCAAAATGAAACCGATGACGATGTCGACGGCAAGATGGCGGTAGGTCTACAGGTATTTAAGCTGTGCGTTGATATGTCAGTCAGTCAGGACTTGTATTTTATATATTACTAGCGACCCGCCCCGGCTTCGCACGGGTGCAATGCTGATACTAAATACACTACAGAAAAACTGTGAACGTTGTATATAAAAACATAGCGGCCCGCTCCGGCTTCGCACGGGTATAAAATATATACCTAGACTATGTGATTAAAATCGATTCAGTAGTTTTGATTTATTCATTACTGCCCGTGGCCCGCACGCGTTAAATTTGGAGTAAAACAATCCCCCTTTCCCTATACCATGAAGATTTCCTGCTATCTTTGGAATATCTAAATTCATACACTACATTTTTACTTATTTACTTTTTAAATTTTTTTGCCGCACCGGGCGGCCGGCCGGTACGCTACGTCCCGCAATTTTTAAATCTGTAATATCTTCGAAAATATTCACTTAAATCATACGGTGTAAAGGGCCATATAGATCTATATTAAATGAACAATGTATTCAAGGTATTTAATTGGTTAAGGATTAATGCTGTAGGTATTGGTTAAAATCGCTTCGAAAATTAGCCATTATTTGTCGTAAAAAGTAAATGACAAAAAAAAGTTATTGTGGGTTATCCATAAGAGATAGACATATACCATCAAGGACTTTTCTGTAGACCTTTTCAATGTGTACAATACTTAGTACATTATTTTGATAAAACTCGTAGGGTTCAGCCTGCGTTTGCAATGTAATCGGAAAAAATGTAATTATTTACGACATCACATTAGAAACCTCAAAAATAACAGTACTTCTCCACTATTTCATTGATGTTATTATACATAATAATATAAACCTTCCTCTTGAATCACTCTATCTATTAAAAAAACCGCATTAAAATCCGTTGCGTAGTTTCAAAGATTTAAGCATACAAAGGGACATAGGGACAGAGAAAGCGACTTTGTTTTATACTATGTAGTGATGATATCTATCTACCTATACTAAATTATAAAGAGGAAAAATGTGATTGTTGAATAGAATAGGCTCCAAAACTACTTACTAAATCGATTTTGATGAAACTTGGTTTATGTCATTGATTTATGGATACACTAGCTGCGCCCCGCGGTTTCACCCGCGTATTTACCGATCCCGTGGGAATATTGGGACATAAAGTAGCCTATGTGTTAATCCAGGTCTCCAGCTATCTACATACAGAGTTTCATCGCATTCGGTCCAGTGGTTTTAGCGTGAAGGAGTAACAAACATACACACACACACACAAACTTTCACATTTATAATATTAGTAGGATTGATTTATTGGGAGTGCTATACTACTTAGGCTACTTTTTATCCCGTTATTCCCACAGGATCGGGAGTTACGCGGGTGAAATCGTGGAGCACTTGCTAGTATTTTATATTTAGGTAAGTACCAACTTATTAATCTCAACAACAATTGTTCTACAAAATCTATTCTGTTTTGTCATTTTGTAGGAGTTTATAGTCTAACAACTGTATTCACAATGCACCCTATGAGATTGCATAGTGCGCGCGAACGCATAGACCCGCAAATAAGACGCTAATTGGCTAGCTAGAGTGAGGAGAGCAGCACAAAATTGACCAATCATAGGGCCGCATTTAGCGCAGTGCGTTAACTTATCCAAGAGCAATTTAAATACTTTTTGTGAATACGGGCGTAAATACTTTAAACTGGCAAATTCCTATACCACTGGACCATAGTGAACAATATAATTTGTTCATTATGATTCAATGGTATTGGACATGGACATTTGTCATATAATTATTACATACTAGCTGCGAAAATAGGTCCACTACAGCTGCTGGTTTCTCATTATTAAAAGATGCCACAGAAGCTCTTAACAAAAAGACTAAAATAGCTGCAATATTACTTGACATGTCAAAAGCTTTTGACTATGTTAACCATAGAAAACTTTTACATAAACTTGATAGATATGGCATTCGCGGAGTCGCAAATAGATGGTTACATAGCTACTTGAGCAATAGATTGCAGTGCACAGAGACATGTAGAGTAATGAACAATAGACAAGAAGTATTTCAATCAAATTATAGACTAAATAAACATGGTGTACCACAGGGCAGTGTCCCTTGCTCTTCTTACTTTATATAAATGATCTGCCACAACAATTGTCTCACAAGTCTATACTTTTTGCCGATGATACCACAATAATAGTTAAAACTAATACCCCTAATATTAACATGCTCATTAAAGGAGCCTTAACTGCTGTCAATAACTGGCTTAATAGTAACAGTTTAAAAATTAATCTAACAAAAACAAAAATAATTGCAATTCAAACCTATAGATCTACTCCATTGCAGCTAAATATTAATTTTAAAGGCCAAAAAATCGAAATTGTCGACTCAGCTTTATTTCATGGAGTAACATTTGATAAACATTTAAATTGGAAAATTCAAATAGAAAATATTTGTAAAAGAATAGATAAATTTGTATTTGCCTTAAGACGTATTAGAGACATTAATTCAACTGAAGCAGCTATTTGTGCATACCATGGATACATTGGATCAGTTCTTAGATATGCAATTTTACTATGGGGAAATTCAGTGGATATTGAGCAGGCATTTAAATCCCAAAAAAAATGCATTAGAATACTGTGTAGAGCCAAATATTTAGATACTTGTAAACCATTGTTTCAAAAACTAAAAATTTTACCTTTACCTTGTCTATATATTTTAGAAGTTTATCTTTTTGTAAAGAATAACCCTGCCCTATTCCCAACAAATTCGAATATGGGTCTAATGTCAGGCAGATATTCTAATAAACTACATGTTCTTCAAGCTAATTTAGATGTATACAAAAGAAATTCTTGTTTTATGTCTATAAAAATATACAACGCCCTACCAGAAAATTTAAAAGAAGTTCCTACTACCTAATAAATTTAAACATTCTCTTCAAGAATATTTATTATCTAATTGTTTTTATTCAATACAAGAATATTTAGTTAAGACCATGTGTTCGCAAATCGACCTTTGTGTTAAGCAACTTTAAGTAATCAAATACTATTTTTTTGTTATTTGGATATAAGTAGATATTGTAGTTTAAAAACCATATTTTTGTTTATTTCGGTTGAAAACATGATATGAACAACTTTGTTCGATAAAAAAAATGTTAGAAAACAGAGAATTTTTAGATTGTTTATCGGTTTTTATTCAAAAATAGTTAACGTATGTTTCTAAAAATTGAATCAAATGATAGGTTTTGACCTCTAGGAACTATATTTTTGGATAATAATGCTAAAATGTACAAAATGTTTTGCAAATCGATCAAATATAACAGTTAGCACGCGTCAGTTCCTCGCAGTCGGCCTCCGGGCCTCGTCGAGGTAAGACCTATGCCACTTTTGCCGGCACGCTGCGTTCGAGCGAACCCCACGCGGAAGCTTGCATTTGCAGGGATGACAAACTTTTTTCCGCAAATAATAATTTACAAACTTATGTGCCCGCAAATAATATATACTAATATTATAAAGAGGTAAGGTTAGTAACAAGTTTGTACATTGTATTGTTGCTCCAGTCTAAGCAGCTAGGCTTGTGTTATGGTGACTAGACGCGATTGAGTGAGCGCAAATAATCTATACTAATATTATAAAGAGGTAAGGTTAGTAACAAGTTTGTATATTGTATTGTTGCTCCAGTCTAAGCAGCTAGGCTTGTGTTATGGTGACTAGACGCGATTGAGTGAGCGCAAATAATCTATACTAATATAATAAAGAGGTAAGGTTAGTAACAAGTTTGTATATTGTATTGTTGCTCCAGTCTAAGCAGCTAGGCTTGTGTTATGGTGACTAGACGCGATTGAGTGAGCGCAAATAATCTATACTAATATTATAAAGAGGTAAGGTTAGTAACAAGTTTGTATATTGTATTGATGCTCCAGTCCAAGCAGCTAGGCTTGTGTTATGGTGACTAGACGCGATTGACTGAGCGCAAATAATATATACTAATATTATAAAGAGGTAAGGTTAGTAACAAGTTTGTATATTGTATTGTTGCTCCAGTCTAAGCAGCTAGGCTTGTGTTATGGTGACTAGACGCGATTGAGTGAGCGCAAATAATATATACTAATATTATAAAGAGGTAAGGTTAGTAACAAGTTTGTATATTGTATTGTTGCTCCAGTCTAAGCAACTAGGCTTGTGTTATGGTGACTAGACGCGATTGACTGAGCGCAAATAATATATACTAATATTATAAAGAGGTAAGGTTAGTAACAAGTTTGTACATTGTATTGTTGCTCCAGTTTAAGCAGCTAGGCTTGTGTTATGGTGACTAGACGCGATTGAGTGAGCGCAAATAATCTATACTAATATTATAAAGAGGTAAGGTTAGTAACAAGTTTGTATATTGTATTGTTGCTCCAGTCTAAGCAGCTAGGCTTGTGTTATGGTGACTAGACGCGATTGACTGAGCGCAAATAATCTATACTAATATTATAAAGAGGTAAGGTTAGTAACAAGTTTGTATATTGTATTGTTGCTCCAGTCCAAGCAGCTAGGCTTGTGTTATGGTGACTAGACGCGATTGAGTGAGCGCAAATAATATATACTAATATTATAAAGAGGTAAGGATAGTAACAAGTTTGTATATTGTATTGTTGCTCCAGTCTAAGCAGCTAGGCTTGTGTTATGGTGACTAGACGCGATTGAGTGAGCGCAAATAATATATACTAATATTATAAAGAGGTAAGGTTAGTAACAAGTTTGTATATTGTATTGTTGCTCCAGTCCAAGCAGCTAGGCTTGTGTTATGGTGACTAGACGCGATTGACTGAGCGCAAATAATCTATACTTATATTATAAAGAGGTAAGGTTAGTAACAAGTTTGTATATTGTATTATTGCTCCAGTCTAAGCAGCTAGGCTTGTGTTATGGTGACTAGACGCGATTGACTGAGCGCAAATAATCTATACTAATATTATAAAGAGGTAAGGTTAGTAACAAGTTTGTATATTGTATTATTGCTCCAGTCTAAGCAGCTAGGCTTGTGTTATGGTGACTAGACGCGATTGACTGAGCGCAAATAATCTATACTAATATTATAAAGAGGTAAGGTTAGTAACAAGTTTGTATATTGTATTGTTGCTCCAGTCTAAGCAGCTAGGCTTGTGTTATGGTGACTAGACGCGATTGAGTGAGCGCAAATAATATATACTAATATTATAAAGAGGTGTGGCGACACTTCACATCGCCACCAACAGATGGCGCCACTAAGCCGATCGGAGATCCTAGATCGCGCAAGCGAAGTTTTTCTGAAGATAAGCTCAATATACAAGTTCCAACGAAACATCGTTGGGCCGCGGCCTACCGGGTATAACACCTGCCCGGTGGAAGATCTTCCCTTTGGAGGTACATACCACCTCGTACCTCCAAACTGGTGACCCCTCATATGAACGACGAGCGCAACCTTCGCCGACATGAGCTTCTTCATCTCCGCACCACTCCTACCTACCCCCTGCAGCCAGCCAGCAGTCAACCACTCGCAGCCACATCGGTTTGACCACGACGCCTGTATACTACGCAAGCACTGGTTCACCCTCCAACGGCTACACCGCAACTGGGCACCTGCAGCACGCTGAGTACGTCCGGCATCTCATCGACTGGCCATCGATACACCGGACCTTCACGTGCTACGCCCCTTCACACGTCCCGACTCACCGTGGACTTCACTGTTCCGACTCACTGGAACAGCATCATCCCGACTCACTGGGATGCATCAAGCAACACGTCTCGACTCACTGAGACGCAACTCAACTGGCACACTGGCAAGACAACAAGACGAATTCTGCATCGACCTCCGGTCTTCGGGGGGAGTGATGTGGCGACACTTCACATCGCCACCAACAGATGGCGCCACTAAGCCGATCGGAGATCCTAGATCGCGCAAGCGAAGTTTTTCTGAAGATAAGCTCAATATACAAGTTCCAACGAAACATCGTTGGGCCGCGGCCTACCGGGTATAACACCTGCCCGGTGGAAGATCTTCCCTTTGGAGGTACACACCACCTCGTACCTCCAAAGAGGTAAGGTTAGTAACAAGTTTGTATATTGTATTGTTGCTCCAGTCCAAGCAGCTAGGCTTGTGTTATGGTGACTAGACGCGATTGACTGAGCGCAAATAATCTATACTTATATTATAAAGAGGTAAGGTTAGTAACAAGTTTGTATATTGTATTATTGCTCCAGTCTAAGCAGCTAGGCTTGTGTTATGGTGACTAGACGCGATTGACTGAGCGCAAATAATCTATACTAATATTATAAAGAGGTAAGGTTAGTAACAAGTTTGTATATTGTATTATTGCTCCAGTCTAAGCAGCTAGGCTTGTGTTATGGTGACTAGACGCGATTGACTGAGCGCAAATAATCTATACTAATATTATAAAGAGGTAAGGTTAGTAACAAGTTTGTATACTTATTGTATTATTGCTCCAGTCTAAGCAGCTAGGCTTGTGTTATGGTGACTAGACGCGATTGAGTGAGCGCAAATAATCTATACTAATATTATAAAGAGGTAAGGTTAGTAACAAGTTTGTATATTGTATTATTGCTCCAGTCTAAGCAGCTAGGCTTGTGTTATGGTGACTAGACGCGATTGAGTGAGCGCAAATAATCTATACTAATATTATAAAGAGGTAAGGTTAGTAACAAGTTTGTATATTGTATTATTGCTCCAGTCTAAGCAGCTAGGCTTGTGTTATGGTGACTAGACGCGATTGACTGAGCGCAAATAATCTATACTAATATTATAAAGAGGTAAGGTTAGTAACAAGTTTGTATATTGTATTATTGCTCCAGTCTAAGCAGCTAGGCTTGTGTTATGGTGACTAGACGCGATTGAGTGAGCGCAAATAATCTATACTAATATTATAAAGAGGTAAGGTTAGTAACAAGTTTGTATATTGTATTATTGCTCCAGTCTAAGCAGGTAAGCTTGTGTTATGGTGGCTAGACGCGATTGAGTGAGCGTAAATAATCTATACTAATATTATAAAGAGGTAAGGTTAGTAACAAGTTTGTATATTGTATTGTTGCTCCAGTTTCACGGTTTTGTAATGCGTAACATGTTTTTCTCGGCTAGGTCCCCGCGTCAACCCGCGATAGGGAACTTCGTTCCAATAAAAATATTAGGTACATTATTACAGCTACACATTAGTTTTATTATTTTATATATCGAGCCCAATTACATAACGAAAACCTACTGTTGACACCTACCTACACTGTGGCGTGCCCACTGTTTACACCTACACTGTGGCGTAGCTTGATCGCGTACGCGAGTCGTTGCGCGCGGCTCACTTTCACGCTACTTCTTTGTGCGCGGAGGCTGAGGTAATGTTAAAATACCTACACACGGTAATGGAAGAGGGCCTTAATAATAAAGTTATGGTTTAATGTTATTAAAATTATAGTTTAGATTTAAGTTATCTAGCAATTAATATTTGAACGCCATCTGTATGGCAGAGTTCGCGTGTACTCCTATTGTTGTTAAGACCTATGTATTAACCGAATTCTTAGACAAATAAAATACTTACTTACTTACTTACTCCGCGGTTCCACTCGCGTAATAATTTTCAACACAATTTTCTTAATTTTTTCTTTCTTAGGAACCTCCTGACAATAACAAACACAATGAAAAAGGGATTGGCGAAATCGGTTCAGCTGTTCTCGAGATTTGCGCTTAGCAACACATTCAGCATTTTTTTTTATAGTAAAGAAGAAATACCTATCTATACTTATATTATAAAGCTGAAGAGTTTGTTTGTTTGAACGCGCTAATCTGGAACTACTGGTTCGAATTGAAAAAATATTTTTGTGTTGGATAGTCCATTTATCGAGGAAGGCTATAGGTTAATTTTTATTTAGATATTCCCACGGGATCGGGACTTACGCGGGTGAAACCGTGGGGCGCAGCTAGTAGTAAATATAGTACAAATGGTAACTTCCAATGTAAATAAGCCACATCATCATCACCATAAACATTTAATTAAACATAATTTAAATTTGGTTATCCCCATGATAATTTGTTTAACATTGTATAGCTATAAATACCGTTTCGTTACGTTTAGTGGTTTACTGATAAAATAAATACTTATTGTAAAATCATGAATAATCATGATCAACATAAAGTTACCATGATTTTAACTAGTTCATGTAGGTACTTAGTTGTAAAGATCATAAATGTAACAAAGTTTTTACTAGCATGGTTCTTGAAGGTCTTACTTTTTGCCGAATATTATCATACCCTAAGGATGCAGGGTTTGAAGGCATTTACCATTTGGAACGCTTTGGGAATGCCCCGTAGTGGGATAATAATAGCCCAAATAATATTGTTATACTTACCACAGACATTTGTTTATTAGCATAGAAAGGACACCAGCCCAGATTAGCCACCATTTTGTAAATAGGGCCCTTGTTTATTTGAGCCCAACCATAATACACTCCGGGTTCCAATGAACTCGGCAGAGATTTGACAACATCTTGAGAATAATTTGCTAAAAAAATAATATATGTTTATTAGTCATCTACAAATTATAAAATAAAAAAGTTATTGTGTTTATGACATCAGTTGAATTTCTTTTTATCAGATAATCTGTAGGGTATGACCATTATGACCTTAATTTGACATCTTTTTTTATCGGACATAATATATTTATCGTTATTTTATTGTTTATGGATTTGTAACAAAGAATTTGAAACACAAACACTGAACACTAATGACTTCTAATTATGGTCATAATCATAATGACCAAGATAAAGATTTGACAACATCTTGAGAATGATTTGCTATAATAATAATAAATGAATACAAATTATAAATTACACAGGTTAAAAAGAACTTTTGACCTCAGTTGAATCTTTTTATCAGATAATCTGTAGGGTATGACCATTATGACCTTAATTTGACGTCTTTTTTTATCAGACATAGATACCTATATAAAATTTATCATTATTTTATTGTTTGTTTGTTTGCTTTATAACAAAGAATTTGAAACGCAAACAATGCATAAAGTTAATCTCTAGACAGCAATATGATGACTTGTAATTATGGTCATAATCATTATTAATTATAATGACTAAGAAAAAGATTTGACAACATCTAGAGAATAATTTGCTGAAATAATAATAAATGAATAAGTCATCTACAAATTATAAATGAAAAAGGTTATTGTTTAAAGAATTTATGACCTCAGTTGAATATCTTTTTATCAGATAATCTGTAAGGTATGACCATTATGACCTTAGTTTGACCTTTTTTTAATCAGACATATTTATCTTTATTTTATTGTTTGTAAATTTGTAACCAAGAATCTCTAGACATCAATATAATGACTAATTATGGTCATAATTATAATAAGAAATGACCAAGATGAGATTATCATGGATCTGGGTGTTTTTTGGGAAAACTAGAATAAATATGTTTAAAATCATTACTGCCTAGCAATTTTTTTAGATTAGAATTGACTTTTTTATTTTTAAGTGCAAGTTTATCATAAAACATGAATCAATGCCTGTGCAGGCCAACATGGCATTCACGTTTTATGTTAAATATTTTCTAAGTAAAATACATATCCATTAACTGCACCACAAACGAGATTTGACCTTGTGGTGTCTGTTGCAAGCTAAGTACCTAACATGATAACTCTTAGGTAGTCAATGGACTCAATTATAATGTACAATGAATGTACACAAATACAACTTAACAACCCAGTTGGCACAATGGTCACCATGCAGGACTGCTAAACACAGGGTTGCGGGTTCGATTCCCGCCTCAGACAAGTTTTGATGCATAGATATTTGTCTGAGGTCTGGTTGTTTCATTTAACATAAAAAATTTATTCAAATTGTTTTTTTTATTAAGATCTTTTATATACCTTGCAATGTATGTATGTTTTTTTTTTCATTATTTTTTAAAATACCAACTAATATTACAAATATGAAAGTAAATGTGAAAAGGTGAAATGGCTCGACCAATTTTGATCAAAAATTCACAAGATACTTTTTATTCTAGTAAAACTGTAGGGGTGCAGATAGTTGATAATAAAGTTGTTTAAACTGTAAGAACCCCAATACCTACTTATTTAAAACTGAGGGTTTCACTAGCGTTAGTTTCGATCCCAAGGGAATATCGGGATCAAAACCCTGCATCCTTCTCCGTCCTTTAAACTATCACTTTGCCAATTTTTATCCAAATCGGTCTAGTCATTTGACCATGAAGAGGAAACAAACAAATAAATAAAAAAACTTTTAGATTTTTAATTTCTTAGCTAGGTTGTGAATAATTAAATTTTTTGTTTGGTTTTTCAGTGGTATATATGGTTCTTATAATTTTCGATCACGTTCCTAG
Organism: Idaea straminata; assembly: GCA_951213275.1. Taxonomy (NCBI): domain Eukaryota; kingdom Metazoa; phylum Arthropoda; class Insecta; order Lepidoptera; family Geometridae; genus Idaea; species Idaea straminata. Next base: position 7,345,653 of record OX577862.1, read on the forward strand.
ATCACCTTTGTACAGAAAAAGAAAGTTTTGTTAAACTAAAAGTTTTGTTTACATACCTGTGGGACATCCGAGATCTTTGGAACCTCTTCCAAACCCCTTCACAACTTCTCCTTCAATAAAATAGGGCAATACGGAAGAGGCCATCCCAATAACTCTTTTAGCCGTAGTAAGTATTTTTCCAATAGCACAGTCCCCAAATAAAAGTTATTTTGTTATGCAATCTAGTCACAATCTATAGTATTGTGTTGGAAAAAGACAAACTTTTTAACGATGTAGTTAAATTTTGATTTATTTATTTCTGTTGTCTTCGAATAGCTATTTTCTTTCGCAAGTGATTTGAAAATTCGTCTCACGCTCACTCTCCCACAGCTTTAATCACAGAACTAGTGGAGTTATATTGTGTTTTAACTTATTATTATGGTCAACCATCCATTCCATTCGTAAATTCCGTCGTCGCTGAAAGGAGGGGAGGGAAGGGAGAACAAGCAGATGACACTGACAATTATTTTAATTTGACAGCGACATACTTTTTTCGGTCCAGCCAGCGTAAATATCCTAAACCCCCTAAAAATACAAGAAATCTCATCTAAAACAATCCATTTCAACCAATTAATTTATGAGGTGAGCTATTATAACCATAACATTTACTCGTCTTTACTTTTTTCAGTTTCCAAAACTTAATTGTCATGTATAAATTTTTATTAAAATTTATACATAAAATTAAGTTTTGGAGTAAATGACTGGGGTCTAATTATTTCCCAATTATTTGGGGAAAATGGTTAGACTGGTAGCATTTTTTCAAAAACAAGAAAGTGATCAATAAGGTAAAAACTTCAAGTTGAACTCAAATTCTATCAAAGTCATTTATTTCTCAACATCTGTCCCTTTCATTCTATGCGTTTGTCCCTGTCTTGCATTGCAATGTACAATGTAAATTTTTGTTTGTTCGTCGCGTAATTTGCTGTGGTTTATAAATTAATCGCTCAAAACTATAAAACGAATGTAATTTATACTTTATAAACTATAGTTTTCATAAAACCCATATTTCAGAGATTAGTGATTGTTTCGTCATGTAGTATTACTTGTTACTCCTTTGTGGTTCAGTTCAGTGTCATTATCTCAATGGATGTATAGAAATATCGTAAATCCAGTACAATGACTGAGAAGGGACACGAAGGAGAGCACTCATCATCGTCATGGGACATGCCGGGGCCTTCTTCCCTGGGCGCTATCCTGGACACGGCGTTTACATCTACTGCCTCCGATATTCAACCTAAAAGTGGTAAGCCTGATACGTTTTTGATAATTCGAAGCAAACCGTAACATCTGTTACTGAATTAGTTACGCTAAAACTGTAATAAACCTTGTACTTTAATTAATAAATATTACATTCTTGTCACTTCCAGAAGAAATGGAATGTGATGCATTGTTTGCTGAAAGTGATGATGAGGTTGAGGTGTTGCCGGTTTCCCTCACTGTAGAAACAGAATCGTCATCCAATCAAAATGCTCAAGAGCCTCCCAAGCCAGTCTCCTCCAACTGCGTCAACTCAACAACACCAACTCAGCCCTACAGTGGAAACATATCTCCACTCAACCAGCCTACGTCCTCGCGCACCCCTGTTCCCGAGGAATACCAGCCTCTACCAGATAGCTCAAGTTCCTATGACTATTCTATGGGACTACCGAATCCAGAAGCAGTAGGTGATGATATAGCTTTACCAGCGATGAACATGAGATACCACCCAAAGCCACGGTATTGGCCAAGGAGCTACTGCTTCCCGCCTCACTGGAACCACCAACCCCGAGAGCCTTTCTTTTACAATAATGTTTTACTCGGTAACTATAGGAATCAGTATAGTGATGCTCCATTTGGAATGGCAGGTCATGTTCGTATGCGTGATGATATGCCTAGACGTGGCTATACTCAGCTACTGGCAGCAGCTGCTGCAGCAAATGACAGTCAAATGGTAAGTGATGATAGCGATGAACAACCAATAAATTTAGAAAGACCAACCCGTAAGCTCAATATATCACCCAGAAGAAGACAATCTAAGGAAGCTGAAGTTTCCAATCTTATAGAGATCAGCTCGGAAGATGAAGACAATGCACCGAGAAAGAAACAATGTGATAGTGGCGCCGGACGCCGTGCTAGTGCAGCTACAGATGCCAGACAAAATGGAGAAAGTAGTCAAGCAGCAAATGTAAACAGGGTATGCGTGAAGCGGGAGCCCCAAGATCTCAGTACTACATCGGCTGAAACTAGAGATGAGACTGAACCTAACTTAAATCAACATCCCCAGGCTAATGCCAGGCGACAGGTTACTAATCAGAACATACCTAACTCACAACATGAACAAAATAACAATAACAATCATCCATCTGTGCAAATAAAGCAAGAAACTCAAGCTACTAATACCAATAATACTTGCACTCGTCCGGGACATACTCCCAACAGAATTGGACATGTACATTCACACGAGTGCCACCGTTACAGTCCTAATCATTTTCATGGCGGGGCACCGAATATTCATGGCGGAGCACACAGACATCATCACCACCACCATCTCCACAGACATCATCATCACAGTGTTCCCAGGGCGCAAGAACCGAGCACTCACAACAGCAGCAGTTTAACATCTACCACACAAGTTAAAGAAGAGCCCGGTGTCAACAAGAAACCAATAAAGCAAGAAAATGGCACAGATATGACTACTCCCACAGTGAATCAAACTTGTAATGTCAAGGTGGAAGCAGTAGACCAGGCTGAAAGGAGAGAGATGCGTGAAATTAAGTCTGAGCCAAGATCTCAAACGCCTGGTAATTTGGAGATTAATGAGACAGTGAGTGTGAAGACTGAAGGAATAAAACCGGCGCAATCACTCGATGTTGACGCGGGAGGGGACAGGCGGGATTCTCCTCAACCTGGCACCAGTGCTGGTGTCATACGATACAACCAGGCAAAAGCTGGCAACAGTTCTACTTCTAATAATGTGAGTTTTATGTATAACCATATAATGTATAATGCACTCTGCGGTTTCACCCGCGTAAGTCCCGATACCGTAGGAATATCGCGATTAAAAGTAGCCTGTGTATTAATCCAGGTCTCCAGCTATCTAGACACCGAGTTTCATTACAATCGGTGCAGTAGTTTTTGCGTGAAGGAGTATCAAACATGCACACACACACAAACTTTCACATTTATAATATTAGTAGGATAAGAACAATATTATCTTGTACAGTATAAACCCTGTTACCTTTCAATTTTTACATTATTCCAGTCCAGTAACGCTGGGCTGGAATGGACCTGACTGGAGATATCGTCTACATGATTCCAGTCATTTAAAAGCTGTTGAATCCTGTTTCCTGTATATTTATTGTTCTGTCAGCTCTATATCTAGAATGGCACTGTATTGACCGTGTACATTATTCCAGTTGCACTGGAATGGTTGTGCTAAATTCAAAAGTAGACTTACTGGATCCAGTGCATTCCAGTGTTGGTTAACATTTTTCCAGTTGCAATCCGGCGCTGGATTTGATCACTGGACTGAAATAATGTAAACCGGGCATAACAAATTTTGAATTTTGTAAAATGTTCTTTTTTAGGATCCCCAAGCCCCAGGTGGCTCATCAGTGACAGCTGTGCTGACCGCGCCTGACTTGCAATTGGACTGGGTATCTGACAGTTCTGATGATGACGTTCAACTCGTTGGCAATGAGGAATCGGTAAGCAACTTATGAGGATCCATGAGAGAGAAATTACTTTGAATGTTTTAATGATACTACTTTCGATGGTCCCAATCAAATAATTGTGCAGCTAAAAGTATGTGTGAGTCAATGTTTGTTGTTTGACACAAAGACCTCTGTGACGCGTCGGGCGAACACCCGCTTGCGACGCAAAAAGTTGCGGGGTTCGATTCCCGACTCAAACAAGTATTTATGCTATAGATATTTGTTTTTGGTATTTGTCTATGTGTATATATTAACAAAACAAAGTATACAAATACGTATTCTATCCGTAATCTAGCACCAGTAACACAAGCCTAGTTGCTTAACTTGGTTCTAGATGGCGCTGTGTAAAATATTCTACAATATTTATATTACTTCTACAGATTTGTTTTATTGATGATTTTTTCCCGCAACCCAGCGTGAGCGTGAAGTGATAGATCTAACGGCGGAAGAGGCAAGTAACCCCACGTACTGGCGCGCCAGTGGTGCAGACGGACGCGACGCGTCCACCTCCCCCCTCTCGCCGAGCACCCGCCCCGCACCGCCCGACCCTGCCCCTGCAACTGCCCCTGAACCAGTGCAGCCAGCTAACCCGCCTGTTAACTACTTCCCCGAAGCGCCGCATGCCCACATGATGAGGTCCAGGTAAGTTACTGCACTTTGCATCTGATTTAATATAGATTTATGCAGTGGCAGCAAGCAACTTTTGACCCAATTGAGACGCTCTTCTTAGGTATGCCATCCTCTCAAGTTAGGAATGATTCTAATGATACTGAGGCGTGCCTTATACGGGGCACGGATTTGAAACGTTACATACATTTTTAACCCCCGATGCAAAAACGACGGAGTTTTATAAGTTTGACGTGTCTGTGTGTCTGTCTGTGGCATCGTAGCTCCCAAACGGATGAACCGATTTTGATTTTGTTTTTGCATGAAGCAATTTGTCTTCAGTCAAACACAGTGTAAGATTCGTGTCCCGTCCGTGCTCGGACGACGCTCGTCTTCTCCACAGATCCGCCTCGTCCCCTTGGTGGCTGATAACCCAGTGTAATATAAACCTGCAGCACGGACGGGCTTCGCTCCGGACTCGGCCCGGCCTAGCCTCGACACGGCCCGGACTAATGAGATCCCATCTCTATATCAAATAGATACAATTTGTTAATACCTAGACCCATAACAGCCCCGTGTTAGTTTTGAATTGAGTGTATTGAATAAGTATTAATTTCAGAGTGCGTATGGGAAGCTGCGTCGTTCCATGCCGCGGTTGCTGTTGCACAACTCACACGCATCACGCTCCGCCAGCGCACAGTCAGTATTTACTCTAAATCTACACTTCTACACTAATATTATAAAGAGGAAATCTTTTTCGGTTTTTGTTTGTAACGAATAGGCTCCGATTTTTTGAAACTTGGTACTGTAAACTTTGCCCCACTTTTTACCCCCTAAGGGGTTGAATTTTGGATAATCTTTTGTTATCGAAAGTACGTCATACAAAAAACAGACCCTCCAAGTTTCAAGTCTTTACGATAAGCGGTTGAGGCTGTGCGTTGATCAGTCAGTCAGTCAGAACAAAGCATTTTATATGTACCTATAGAAAATGAATATTGTATTATGTCTTTCAGTGGGTGAGCGGCGTCGAGATTTGTCGGGACCGCCGCCCTATCTCGTGCACGAGCGTATGTGGCACAGGCAGCATCAGATGCTGGTAAAATTTCACCTTATTTAAATTAAAACAAGATTCAAAATCAATCATAAATATCATTGACGTTTTTTGAATTTCACAGGAGATTCGTCGAAGGATGATGGGCGAGATCAGTCCTCCATTTTTCCCTCCCGTACCGATGCCCCCGCCTACTTTGCTCTCGGTAAGTATTTAAAAACCGGCCAAGTGCGAGTCGGACTCGCGAATGAAGGGTTCCGCACCATTATATTCTGTTTTTAGTATTTGTTGTTATAGCGGCGACATAAATATATCAACTGTGAAAATAATAATGGCAAAACTTCGAACAAAAATTACTTGTTGGCAAGGGGGTTAGGGTCTTGCAGTTCCTATATGTGTAATGGCGTCAGATGCTGATGAAGAAAATGAAAAACATGTGACTATGCTTATATCATTTTTTCACATCTAGTTACTGAAATACTATCAATTTCATTGTAATCTAGACAAAAATATATCCTCAAGTATTGTCTTGCCGTCATTATTTCCACTCTCTAGCTATTACGACCCAGTTGGCACAATGGTCACCATGCCAGACAGCCAAACACAGGGTTGCGGGTTCGTTCCCGCCTCAAACAAGTATTTATGCTTAGATATTTGTCTGTGGTCTGGTTGTTTCTATGTATTATAGTATTATATAGTAAATATTTACAAAACAAAAGTATTTAAGTAGTATATCCGTTGTCTAGCACCCATAACACAGGTCTAGTTACTTAGCTTGGGGCTAGATGGCGATGTGTGAAATGTCCTGCAATATTTATTTATTACGGTTCATGAAATACAGCCTGATGACAGACAGACAGTGAAGTCTTCCCGGGCTCGTTTTACCCTTTGGGTACGGAACCCTAAAAACGATAACGTGGACATCTGTGATGAATGTTTATTATAAATTGTGATTTCATTTTCCAGTTCCTAGATGACTATGAGGACATAGGACCTTCTCTAACGCCTTTGGTTCTGTAAGTCTCGTTCTATCAATTAACTAGCAGCGCTCTGCGGTTTCACCCGCGTAACGAGATAAAAAGTAGCCTATAGTATTCCGCGAAAAATGGACTATCCAACTCAAAAAGAATTTTTCAATTCGAACCAGCAATTTCTGAGATTAGCGCGTTCAAAGAAACAAACTCTTCAGCTTTATAATATAAGTATAGATGGACCAAATAAGTGCACGGGATAGTCGTTTTAATTATAAAATTAATATTTTCAGTGATGGTCAACATGTGCAAAATGTGCAACATCACATGCATCATTTCATGCAAATGCATCCGGCACATCTTCACATTTCCATTCAACCGTCAATGGTAAGCTAATCCTTATACATATCTAATTCTCGTGTCGCGTTTGTAGTTGCCAAACTCCACCTAAACGGCTGAACCGACTTGTATGATTTTTTTGTGGATATTTGTTAGGTCTGAGATTCGAACAACATCTTCTTATACTTACATTGCTTTGTCCTGAACTACTGACTGACTGACTGACGGATCGCACAGCCTAAACCGCTGATCGTAGAGACCTGAAACTTGGAGGGTGTATTCTTTGTATGACGTAGGCATCGGATAAGATAAGGATTTTCCGAAATTCTACCCCTAAGGGGGTGAAAAAGGGGGGCAAAGTTTGTATGGGACATCGTTTCATCGTCTTCATCAAATTTTGCATAAACATTCTTTAACAGAATTGATGAAAGACGTATTTCGTTTTTTTTTTAAATTCATGACAAAATAACTTTCTACCCCTTTTTAACCCCGTTAGGGGTAACGGGGTTAAAAAGGGGTAGAAAGTTATTTTGGGGGTGGTTTGTTAAAAGTTCAATTTTCGACGTCTACGCGGACGAAGTCGCGGGCCAAACCTAGTTTTTATATATGGCAAAACAACGGTTGCCGGGACAGCTAGTTTTCTTTATATAAAGGTATTTTAACTGATGAGTTAAAACAAAAATAGCGATGTGTTTCACCTCTATGTCTGCCAGTCTGTCTGTGTATGTGACATTCTCGCATTTAAACCGAACGGCTCTTATTATTCTTATTGATTAGCTCTGGAACGAAATCGTTCATAAAGCTATGTTTCATGAAAATTAGTTCAGCCTTTCCAAAAAAAGTGCAATTTCTCTTATCAAGAACTAGTTATAAAGTTTATCTGGCAAATAAAAAAATAAATAGTAGGTACTTCTTAAAGACGTTAAATGTCTCACAATGTCAATAAATTATTTTTAACCTCCGACTCAAGAACGACGGGGTGTTATACATTTGACGTGTCTGTGGCATCGTCCCGAATGGATGAACCGATTTTAATTTTGTCTCTTTCGTTTGAAAGGTGAATTAGTCGTTAATGTCGTTACCCTTATCTCTGATGGTATGTTATGTGTGTAATAACAGGGTACCGCGGCACTTACGGCGATGGTGCGCGCGGCCGAGGCGGCGGACGCAGCGGATGCAGGCCGGCGCGGTGCGTGGCGCGGTGCCAGGGGCGCCTCGCGTGCCACTATTGAACGGACTACTTACAGGCATGCGTACGCTCGCCCCGCGCCGCATCACCAGGACGACAAGTGCACTATCTGTCTCTCCATATTCGAAGTGGACGCCGACTGCAGGTAAGCTTACACACTTCGAGCCTGTTCTGTCCAATGCTGCCGATGGATGATTCCTATCTTTGATCGAAACGTTATAAGGTCTTGTTGAAGCCTCGGCGTGGAGAAGGTGGTAAAGAAGAGAGTGGACTGTATATTAAAGGTTTAATAGTTCAGCCGACAAAATATATTAACAGAATTAAATAAAGAAAAAAAAGGTTGTATTAGCGAGACGCACGGTATCAAAAAAGTGCGCGGGCGCAGGCTACGGTGAGGAAGCGGGACGCGGCCGGGGCCGCGCGCTAGCCACCGCAGTAGGGAGGTACGGAGTACCGGTTTGGTTGACGAGAATATGCTCAAGTCAACAGGTCTAAACTAAAGCAACACAGCAGAGCAGTGAGGCGCTACGTGGCCAGATACATATTCTTTCCACTGTTTCTTACGAATTAAAACGCACTACAGTGGCACTGCAGTGCGGTGTAGATGCCTCCTGGAGACCTGGAGAATATTGCTGCTGTGTCGCTCTACTACGGTTCGACCTTTAGTCTGCGAGTAATGCGCCATGGTCTAACACAGCTGGACTAACCTGACATAAATGATTACTATCTTCAGCCTGCGGCTTCGCCCACCATTTTGCCCTGTTAAGAAATAGACTTTCGAAAATCTCTTTTTAAGATAGGTAACTACACTTCACAAAGACCACACCCTCCAAATTTCATATGTATGAGACCAGAGTGGTTTAATCTGTGCATTGGTGTATTAATCAGTCATTCATTAAGGATGTTGAAGTTTATACTTATAGATTATTTCTGTTGTTTTAAGACGGCTGCCCTGCATGCACCTGTTTCACATGGAATGTGTTGACCAGTGGCTCAGCACCAACAAGCACTGCCCGATCTGTCGCGTTGATATTGAAACTCATCTCAGCAAAGATGCTACCTTCTAAGTGGTAAACTATATTATTTTAATCCGATTAGTAAGATAATGCCCTATTCCGGAAATGCACACATACGCTCGTATTCACAAACAGTACTAAAGTTGCTCTTGGATGAGTGAACGCACTGCGCTAAATGCGGTTGATTGGTCAATTTTGTGGTGCTCTCATCACTCTAGCAAATCAGCGTCTTATTTGCGGCTCTATGCGTTTGCGCGCACTATGCGATATCATAGAGTTGATTGTGAATACGGGTGTTTATCCTGAAAGGTCTGACTAAAAAAACATATTACATTTATTTTTGTCATTTTAGCCGTGCCCCAACCAATAATAATCCTGATCTCAAGAGATAAAGTTTCATCGCAATCGGTACAGTAGTTTTTGCGTAAAAACATTTAGCAGTATAGGCACCTAAAAATGTAGAGGTCATGAGTTGCAAGCAAGACTCACGGGTCTTGCATTTGGTAATGCAAAAACTATATCTAAGTTTTATATGTAGCATGAAATGAGAAACACAGAAATCATTCTTAGTCTATTTATAAACTACTAAAATATGTACAATTTTATCTTTAATTTAAATGGATAGAATCTGAATATTTTTGGCGTAGGTTTATTTGTTTTTCTTGTTCTTGCTTTTAGAATCGTTATCTCTCCTTAGTTTATCCTCAAGTTGTGGCGAGGTGATGATGGCTTTCTGCTGGAGCTCCAGGCTTTCTTGCTGGAGGTTATGCGTCATCTGCTTTTGGTTGTTGCAAGTTCTGAAAACAAATCATATGCACTGCCAGTTATACGGCAAATAGGATGAAAAAATATTACAGCCTTACATAGGATGATCAAACCAGGATGGTTAATTTAATCTGTAATTTTCCTGCATGCTGACATATTTTTCATCTTTAATGCCCTTTATCAACCATATTTGAGTTGCCTGTTACCAACACTTGTAAATTATAAATCTCATATCATTAATTTAGTTTTTCCTTCAAATTCTTCTATAGTAAACTTACATCTCTTAGAATTTTTTTGTGTCTATAACTGACAACTCAATATGGTATTTGTACATAATTAAAAACAATAGGAAATAAGAATAAAATATTGTATAACCTTTATAAACAAATGTTTATCACTATTATTTTATTACAATGTTATAAGTCAAGAGGAGTGGCTGTTGTTACTTTTTTTTATTTTGTGAATTTACTGTAATGAAAAATTTAAGCTCTCAGTGAATTATTTCATTAACTAACTTGACCAAGTGTTTTATTATTAAATTAAATATAAAAAAAATATGTAAAAATGTATTGGAAAAACTTAAACGTCTTTTAGTAATTATGTAATACATTTTTGTTTAGTTATGATTATTTTGTTACATTGGTAAAAAATAGTAAAACTTTAAAATGTTGATTTGGTGAATGAAATGCTTTAATAAAGATTTTATAATGATTATTTTTAGAAAGTGTTTTATTGACGAAAGCTACACACCACAGATTGAAGACATGGGATATTTGCTTATCCAGGGTAGGTTCTTTGCTGCCTAACCTCTGACATAATGGCCCAATATTGCATTCCACACATCGCCATCTAACCCCAAGCTAAGTAACTAGACTTGTGGGTGCTAAACAACGGATATACTACTTATATACTTTTCTTAACTTTATTTAACTTGTTACCTGCAAGCATGATCGATTCTCTCGCAGATGGCATCAGAGGCAGCTATGTTTCCCGACAGATATGATATTTCAGCTGCTACTGTTGCTAGTTTCTCAGCATAATCCATATAACCTGAGAAGTATCAAATCTAATTAGTATTTTGCCTACAATATCACTTGATCTTTATCATAAACTGTTTTTTTATCACGGTCATTGCTTTTATCAACCATAGATTTGAAAAAGTTTAAAAATTGTAGACTGGACTTGTAGTCATATTGTAGTAGTGCAAAAAAATAAAGATCTAATTCTACAAATATAAATATAGCTGTCCTGCCAAAAAAAATTTGCCACATACAAAAAAAAGTAAAGGAAAATAAACTTTGATAAATAGATTGATTCTCAATATAAGAGGAGTTTGGTAACTAACACTGCAACACGAGAATTTATACTAATATTAAAAGCTGAAGAGTTTGTTTGTTTGTTTGAATGCGCTAATCTTAGGAACTACTGGTTGGAATTGAAAAAATATTTTTGTGTTGGATAGTCCATTTATCGAGGAATGAGACATACGCAGGTGAAACCGCGGAGCGCAGCTAGTTTTATTTTATATATATATATAAAATATTGTAGGAATTCCACAGCACCATCTAGCCCCCAGTTAAACAACTAAGCTTATGTTATTGTGGCCAGACAACTGATAGAATACTTAAATATTACAAATAGGTAGTAGGAATCTTACTAAACAGGGTCCTAAGGTTATGTTTTAGGTCACACAGTGATCCTCGAACAGCTACAAGCTGATCCCAGTGATGTGGTGGCGTTCCATCTTCACCCCATTCTAATGCTTGTTTTACCAGACATATTTCTTTTGTTAATGCTTCTCTTAGCCTTAAAATAATAAGAATGGCTTGATTTAGGACATAACGTTAAAATTAAAGCAATGAAATTGCTTTGTTGCCATCCCTGTGAATATGTGTTTGATCTAAATGAGTTAACTAGCTGAATTTTTACGCCCCATCCAAAAAAGTCCATCTGTCTCATGAATCATAGGTCTGGACAGACTGTTTGTTTTGTTTTTTGGTAATTTAATTGAAAGTGTTCTTAGCTGAGCTTGATAAAAATCAATTCAGCCATTTGAATGTTATGGGGATGCAGTTCAGCTGTTGAAAGTTGGAGGATGAATGTTGGAATGAACAACGAAATGCAGGCAAACATAACTGAGCGGGGTAGCCGTAATTACTCGTTTGTTCACTCTCCATAGACCAATTAATTATTGTTAAAAATTTCCACAGAGGAGCTTTGATGTAGAGTAGAATAGGACTTATAAGAATTGTTTTTACCTCTCGCTAGTATCCTGTATCGCAACTAAAGTAACAGTTAGAAGTTGCGTAGCAGCGTTGACGTTTACAGTCGTAGCCTGCCGTATCAAGAACTCGTGCTCTAGTTTATCAACATCCCAAGCACTATCGAACTCTTTCTGCTTCTCATCACAAGCTGCAGTCAAAAAGCCTATCGTAACGGGAGTAATTTGACGTATTCTAGCCACAACAGTCCGTCTCTGTAACCGGCACACAGATTTCAAAACACTGAAGAGTTTATATCTAAACATTTCAGAGCGGCTGTGGTATGTTTTAGGTAGATGAATTCAATCCATTTTGTTAATTCACTTGTAATAAACTAAAGTAAATTAATCATCAGATGAAATTTTGAACAAAAAATGAAAATATTGCAAGAAGTTGAGGTTAGAATTTTACAGCCCAAATCGAATACAAAAATCAGCTGACAGAAATGTGACATTGGCAGATTTAATTGTCCTCCTTTCAACATCATCGGCCAGTGTTTAAGGCCAATACAATAGGAACTTTGCTCTAATGGCCACTTACAGTATATTTTTCCCTTCGGTCTGGGTCTGGGACCAAATATTATGGAAAAGTTATCACGTCATAAACGTTTACAAATTTCTACGTATGTTTAAATCAAACAGTAGGAGTATTGCTCTAATAAATTTATTTTGTTATATTTTAAATTACACATCGTCTCACCAGTCGTGAGCACAGGTAGACTGTCAAGACGAGAAACAGCCGCATGAAACGACTAATAATGAAAAGTTTGCTTTCAACTCGCGAGATCTATAATTTGGAAATTGGAATACCTATATCTATGTAAACATATCTGAATAATCTTTACGTTCGACAGATTCGATGAAGACGTCGAAATCAGTGATCGATGTGCCGCGGTCCACCGCTGTCACGAGCTTCGTTGCGTTGAAATCCAATGAATACACCGGTGAGGGTCGCTTTTGTGTGAAATACAACTGAAACAAAAAAAAACAATAATTTCCTGAATAGATTAAAAATAATTTTTCAATAAATATTTGAAGATGCTTAGAGTGCATAGACTTAGAGAAAATTTATGTGACCAGTAAAAAACAATTTTCTAATGTTATATAAATAAGCATTCTAGTCTACAATATACCTACAATTAAGGAGGAAGATTTTTTGTTATAGGTTTCAAAACTACTGGACCGGAGTTCATGAAACTTGGTTCGAGGATACATTGATTCAATTTTCTTTTAACACCCAGACCAGAAACAAATAACTGTACATAAATAGTTGTTAAAGGCGGGAATCGAACCCACAACCTTCGGGAGCTGACCCGCGGCGCCACAGAGGTCGTAGACATTGTAGATAGATGAACAAACCTGAACGTGATTACTTCTTCTTATATCAAATAAAACACAGCGGGAATACTCCGATGAGCCGACTACAATTGAGTTACTGCCGTCAGTCTTTACGCAGTACAACGTCGAATGGAACGGGTCTTTAACATGATATGTCTGGAGGCAACAAACAAAACATTGGTTCGTGGGAGTTTGAGCGTGGCAATCTACTGCGACCTTCGAGAAGGCTGCTAAATATTTTAAACTGCGGTTTCACCCGTGTAACTCTCGATCCCGTGGGAATATCGGAATAAAAAATTAGCTCAAACAACGTTCAAACAAACAAACAAACTCTTCAGCTTTATAATATTAGTATAGATGTAATATTTAGCAGCGTGCAAGTTATTTGTAAATTTTACTATATTTTTGATTTTAAAAGTTTATATTTAAATATCATAATAAAAAAGGAAATTAAAAAAGATGTTTGCCATTTTTTTAGTATCTTAAGTTTTTTATAAAATTTTCAAAAATATTAAAAGTCGATATCGATTTTAGATAGTGGGTGGAGTGCGAGTTTTTTCGTATAGCAAACGTTACTATCCCGTTAGCGTAAACGAGAAAATTGTATGTAAAGTTAAAGCTTCGCGTTACGTCCGCTAGGGGCGCTTTTCAACTTTCCATACAACTTTCCCCTTTACGCTAACGTGATAGTAATGTTTGCTATACGAAAAACTCCAGCTGCTTTTATTGGGATTAACTTGTACTTGTATACGGGCTGTTTTCCGCAATTAGACCCTTTTTAATTAGGTCATTTTTGCGTGAGGATGGAGTAGGCTTGCCCAGCACCTACTACCCTCTCAGATTAGTCGACGATTTCCAGAGGAGAAAACTAGTCAATACTTTTGGAGCCAACTACGCCGCGGGTTTCACGATGGTTTCCTTCACCGTAAGAGCAATGTCAATTAGCGAACACAACATTTTTCTTAAGAAAAATCCATTGGTGCACAGACAACCGGGATTCGAACCCACGACCTTCAATTCTGAAAATCGAGGTATAGGGATTTATTTCTTACACAAAATTGATCAATATTACGCACAACAGTACCGTAAATGTAGAATAGACGTACCACTTCTTGCGATCTCTTATCCATCAGTTCTAATATACCAGCATGGTCGATCGTAGCTACTGTATTATCGTCATGCCATTGTATATCTCTCACAACCTGCCGCTTGTTGCATTTCCACTCATTTATATTTGTTATTATTGTCAACCTGAAATAATAATAATTGAATGCTTTTATGGACCAAAAGTAAAGGTAACGCGGCGAATTATGGCCTTCAGTGGAAAGTACACGTACCCCCGTAGTACTCAATCTATACTAATACTAGCTGCACCCCGTGGTTTCACCGCGTAAGTCCCGATTCCGTAGGAATTGACTCTAGAAAACGTTTGTATGGGAAATAGAAAAGGGCTGTTTTTAGGGTTTTCCCGGAAATTATTCGATTTTTTCTCGCCTTTTTAAACCTGTCCACGAACATTTCAAGACTAAGATAAGATAAATCCGTTCAGCCGTTCTCGAGTTTTAGTGAGACTAACGAACAGCAATTCATTTTTATATATATAATATAGATTATAAAGAGGTAACGTTGGTAACAAGTTTGTTTGTATGTATGTGGAGGTAATCTCCGAAACCACTGAACCGATTTCAAAAATTCTTTCACCGATATAAAGGTAAATTATTAGGGATGAACATAGGTTATAACTTATTTTCAAAAAATTAGGGATATGTAAGATAATTGTAATATTGTAACCCAAGGTAGAAAACCCACAACAGTTTTAGCGTGCGCTGTGAAAACTATTGATGGAGACGGACATAGCATATTTTTTGATTCCGATTTTCGGGATCGGGACTTACACGAGTGAAACCGCGGGGCACAGCTATTTTCATATAAATATGGAGTTCTGAGGTCATCATTCGCCGTGCGGAGTGAAAACTAAATTGGTTATTATTGCATGGCAAATTGTTGGTTAGTGTTGCAGTGGTATACCTGCTGTTTGAAGATGACTTCTTTCTACATTTTGGTATAATCTAAAGGTAAAAAATCCCATAAGCAGTCTTTTTTTAACCGCTATATATATTATACTAGCAGAGCTTCGCGGTTTAACCCGCGTGATCCCGTGGGAATATTGGGATAAAAGCCTATAGCCTTCCTTGATAAATGGACTATTTAACACAAAAATAATTTTTCAATTCGAACAAGTAGTTCCTGAGATTAGCGGGTTCAAACAAACAAACTCTTCAACTTTATAATCCTACTAATATTATAAATGTGAAAGTTTGTGTATGTGTGTGTGTATGTTTGTTACTTCTTCACGCAAAAACTCCTGGACCGATTGCGATGAAACTCGGTATTTAGTTAGCTGGAGACCTGGATTAACACATAGGCTAATTTTTATTATTCCCGATATTCCCACGAGATCGGGACTTACGCGGGTGAAACCGCGGGGCGCTGCTAGTACCTATTAGTATAGATTTTATTTTTAACGGCTATATTAGTCTATATCAGCTCTCTTTTGACATCGAAGTGTACAGTTTAATATCTATATAAATAAAAAAGAATCGCCGAAATGTGTGTACGTGCATAACTTCCAAACGACTAAACCAATTTAATAATTCTTTTTTTTGGTGATGGTTTGACAACAGGACAAGGTTTGTATTAAAGAAAATTTAAAATCGGAGCGCAGCGAGTTTATAATAATACTAGCTGCGCCTCGCGGTTTCACCCGCGTAACTCCTCCCCGTGAGAATATCAAAATAAAAAGTAGCCTATAAATGGACTATCCAACACTAAAATAATTTTTCAATTCGAACCACCAGGTCCTGAGATTAGCGCGTTCAAACAAACAAAATCTTCAGCTTTATAATATTAGTATAGTTTATTTTAAAACTAAATTCACCTACGTATTGATATCCATTAGAACAGGTTTATTATTTCCATTGGGACCGATTGCCAACATCTCGCCATTTTCACTCAAAGCCATACTTCTCACACCTTTGAAGTTGTCGAATACTATTTGTGTGTACTCTAAAATAGAGACAATGTGTTTATTTATCACAGACATAGAAGCCAGAGGCGGGGGACCGCTTCCTCGTCAGGTTTCACTCCGACCAACCAACTAAGGCAAGCCGGAGATGAGGAACGGTGACTTCCCCCTGGAGACCTCGGGACCGCGGGGTCGTTACTCCCCGTCACCTCGCCTCAAGGTGCCCTGCGGGCTATTTATTTATTTATTATTATTAAAGGAATTCTCAAATAATTCCAAATTAATAAGGTACCAAAGTAACATAATTCATTCAACTTGAGATATCTTTTAACTTTTTTTTAATTATAAAGTCAGGCGGTAGGACAGAGCCCCGCCTGTCCAACCACTCGTCCATAACGGGACGTAGGGCCTCGACGGTCCTATGACCGGCCTGAGGTCGCGTCATGCATGCCTCCCATTCTGCCACGGCAAACCGGCGGAGCGCTAACCGCTGTCCCTGCACTTCTTGTGGAGCCGGCCAGTCCCCGAGTCCTGATGGTGGATGTTATGTTGCGTAGATGTTTGCAAGTTTAATGTCTGGTCTATACTTAGTATGTATTAAAAAAATATATATATTAGTATTCTATCCGGTATCTAGCTATCATAATACAAGTTGCTTAGCTTCGGACTAGATGACGCTTTGTGGATTGTCCTGCATACCTGCACTATTTATTTTTTTAAACAAACTCCATTCGACCCAGTTGGCCCAATGGTCACCATGCCGGACTACCAAACACAGGGTTGCGGGTTCGATTTCCGCCTTAGACAAGTATTTATGCTAAGATATTAGTCTGTGCTCCGGTCGTTTCTATGTATTATAAGTATATATTTACAAAAGAAAAATATAAGTATTATATCCATTGTCTAGCACTCATAACACAAGTCTGGTTACTTAGCTTGGGGCTAGATGGCGATGTGTGGAATGACCCGCTAATATTATTATTTAAAAAATTAAATTCAGTTATTTACGCTCAAGTCTAGTATTGTACAGATCCTCCAGCCTATTAAGTCCAAACCAACGCCAAAAGACCAGATCTTGAGAGTCACTAGATCCTGTCAACACGTATGAAGTACTAGAGTTGTATATGACGTCAATAGCTGATACTTCCACTTCGCCATCACCGTGGCAGTTTGGGATATGTTGGAGTAGCTTTGGTTTCTTCTTTAGTTTATCTATTTTGTATACAGCGGCTGAACCATCTCTGAAATCATATAAATGTAATTTTAAAATAAGTATAAAATAAATCATGAAAATGATTTCGCGCCATTTTTCTTATTTACAAAACAGCAAATAATAGCAATTTTAATAGCTATAATAAAATAAAGTTTAAGACCATGTGTTCGCAAATCGACCTTTGTGTTAAGCAACTTTAAGTAATCAAATACTATTTTTTTGTTATTTGGATATAAGTAGATATTGTAGTTTAAAAACCATATTTTTGTTTATTTCGGTTGAAAACATGATATGAACAACTTTGTTCGATAAAAAAAATGTTAGAAAACAGAGAATTTTTAGATCGTTTATCGGTTTTTATTCAAAAATAGTTAACGTATGTTTCTAAAAATTGAATCAAATGATAGGTTTTGACCTCTAGGAACTATATTTTTGGATAATAATGCTAAAATGTACAAAATGTTTTGCAAATCGATCAAATATAACAGTTAGCACGCGTCAGTTCCTCGCAGTCGGCCTCCGGGCTTCGTCGAGGTAAGACCTATGCCACTTTTGCCGGCACGCTGCGTTCGAGCGAACCCCACGCGGAAGCTTGCATTTGCAGGGATGACAAACTTTTTTCCGCAAATAATAATTTACAAACGTATGTGCCCGCAAATAATATATACTAATATTATAAAGAGGTAAGGTTAGTAACAAGTTTGTACATTGTATTGTTCCTCCAGTCTAAGCAGCTAGGCTTGTGTTATGGTGACTAGACGCGATTGAGTGAGCGCAAATAATCTATACTAATATTATAAAGAGGTAAGGTTAGTAACAAGTTTGTATATTGTATTGTTGCTCCAGTCTAAGCAGCTAGGCTTGTGTTATGGTGACTAGACGCGATTGAGTGAGCGCAAATAATCTATACTAATATTATAAAGAGGTAAGGTTAGTAACAAGTTTGTATATTGTATTGTTGCTCCAGTCTAAGCAGCTAGGCTTGTGTTATGGTGACTAGACGCGATTGAGTGAGCGCAAATAATCTATACTAATATTATAAAGAGGTAAGGTTAGTAACAAGTTTGTATATTGTATTGTTGCTCCAGTCTAAGCAGCTAGGCTTGTGTTATGGTGACTAGACGCGATTGAGGGAGCGCAAATAATCTATACTAATATTATAAAGAGGTAAGGTTAGTAACAAGTTTGTATATTGTATTGTTGCTCCAGTCTAGGCAGCTAGGCTTGTGTTATGGTGACTAGACGCGATTGACTGAGCGCAAATAATCTATACTAATATTATAAAGAGGTAAGGTTAGTAACAAGTTTGTACATTGTATTGTTGCTCCAGTCTAAGCAGCTAGGCTTGTGTTATGGTGACTAGACGCGATTGAGGGAGCGCAAATAATCTATACTAATATTATAAAGAGGTAAGGTTAGTAACAAGTTTGTACATTGTATTGTTGCTCCAGTCTAAGCAGCTAGGCTTGTGTTATGGTGACTAGACGCGATTGACTGAGCGCAAATAATCTATACTAATATTATAAAGAGGTAAGGTTAGTAACAAGTTTGTGTATTGTATTATTGCTCCAGTCTAAGCAGCTAGGCTTGTGTTATGGTGACTAGACGCGATTGACTGAGCGCAAATAATCTATACTAATATTATAAAGAGGTAAGGTTAGTAACAAGTTTGTATATTGTATTGTTGCTCCAGTCTAAGCAGCTAAGCTTGTGTTATGGTGACTAGACGCGATTGAGTGAGCGCAAATAATATATACTAATATTATAAAGAGGTAAGGTTAGTAACAAGTTTGTATATTGTATTGTTGCTCCAGTCCAAGCAG
Source organism: Idaea straminata (assembly GCA_951213275.1). NCBI lineage: Eukaryota > Metazoa > Arthropoda > Insecta > Lepidoptera > Geometridae > Idaea > Idaea straminata. The sequence goes on from OX577862.1 coordinate 7,364,980, forward strand.
CTAGGCTTGTGTTATGGTGACTAGACGCGATTGAGTGAGCGCAAATAATATATACTAATATTATAAAGAGGTAAGGTTAGTAACAAGTTTGTACATTGTATTGTTGCTCCAGTCTAAGCAGCTAGGCTTGTGTTATGGTCACTGGACGCGATTGAGTGAGCGCAAATAATATATACTAATATTATAAAGAGGTAAGGTTAGTAACAAGTTTGTACATTGTATTGTTGCTCCAGTCTAAGCAGCTAGGCTTGTGTTATGGTCACTGGACGCGATTGAGTGAGCGCAAATAATCTATACTAATATTATAAAGAGGTAAGGTTAGTAACAAGTTTGTTTATTGTATTGTTGCTCCAGTTTCACGGTTTTGTAATGCGTAACATTTTTTTCTCGGCTAGGTCCCCGCGTCAACCCGGGATAGGGAACTTCGTTCCAATAAAAATATTAGGTACATTATTACAGCTACACATTAGTTTTATTATTTTATGTATCGAGCCCAATTAGATAACGAAAACCTACTGTTGACACCTACCTACACTGTGGCGTGCCCACTGTTTACACCTACACTGTGGCGTAGCTTGATCGCGTACGCGAGTCGTTGCGCGCGGCTCACTTTCACGCTACGTCTTTGTGCGCGGAGGCTGAGGTAATGTTAAAATACCTACACACGGTACTGGAAGAGGGCCTTAATCAGTCTCTATCAGACAAAATTCAAAAATTCATAAACTATAGCATTCATTTTGTTTTTGTGGCAATGCAATAAAATCGTTTTAGTAATCTATATCTATACTAGTATTAAAAGAGGAAAGATTTGTTTGTTTGTTTGCATTGAATACGCTCTGAAACTACTGGACTGATTTTTATGAAACTTGTTATGAGGATACATTGATTAATTGGGAGAGTTATAGGCACCTTTTTATACCGATATTTTCACGGGGTGAAGACTACTTACCTATTACCACAAACAAGTAACTTGTCTCTTAAAACAAAGCGTGATATGTCATTAGTTCTGATATCGTGTCTCTTGATGCTTGGCACATTCACCTTCCATGAATGCCTTGAACTTGGCACACTGTATTTATCCAAATAGTGACATCGGAGCTCCGAACCAACACTCACAAGTAGTACTTGAGGTGTCAGTTTTAACCAGGGCATATACTTTGTCCTGTGACTTACTATTTGCTGGAAAAAGTTAACGTTTCTTTAAGAAAATTGTACTTATTATAGGTCAAACAGCGAATGATAGCCCAATTTATAAATAGATAACTCAATTTTTAGGTCTGTATAGCGGGAGGACAGGAGTGAAGGGGTCAGTTGCTCACATCATCGCGCTCTGTCCCGCTCACGCATGTCTTTAGTCGTCTAAAGTACTGTCGCGCACATAAAACCCACGCACACCTAACTTTGCCTAAGTCTAAATTGAAAAACCTAAAGCATTAAACTTTAATGTTATTTTACTTCCGGTGCAATAAATTGCCTAATTATCAAATTTATAAGAATGTTTTTCGGGTTGGGGAAAATTTAAACGGGGGTAAAGTATAACGATTTGGCTGTAGTAATTCTGTCGGCGATGTACATGCGCAAACTATCCCTTTGGTGGGGATAGTTTTGGGATTTGCGATAGTTTCCGCCGGTGGCCATCATTTGCTGTTTTACCTATACTTAGGTCATATTAAGGAACTATTACTACAAGCAGTAGCGTAGCGTGGGTCACTGTCGCCCGGGGCGGAGTCATAATTTGCCGCCCTTTTGACGTCCTAAAAATAATAATGTTGATAATTTGCCGGCCTTTTGACGTCATAAAATTATTAATAGTGGCAATTTGTCGCTCTTTTGACGTCATATTAATAATAATGTTGGTTTTGGTGAGGAAAAAATGTAACGATTTGAAAGAATTGAGCGAAAAATATTTATTACAAAACCATATGTAAGGATGCAGGGTCACTTGTGATTTGCAACACCTGTATTGGGCAGGAGGGACATTCAATGTGTGCAAGTGGGTAAGTAACCGCACAAAATATGTGATAAATGCCCGGGGCGGTCCATCCCTCCGCCCCCCCCCCCTCGCTACTGACTACAATTTTATAATTAGTATTACAATTTGTGTTCCATATAACAAGTATAATAGCAAAGTATGCTGTAAGCACCAAGCCATTTATTATTACCATTTTTTTTCAACAAATAGAGCTGTTTTGGTATAACATTTTTTAAAGGCCTTAAGAAATGGGGAATTTTGTTTCCACTAAAGCACTACCTAAATAATTCATGAAGTTAATTATAGACCTTTGATTCATAAATTCCATAGCGCCAGTTGTAAGATATTCGACCTGAATCGAACCGCATTAAAGTATCATATCTGCAATAAAAAAACTGCATTGTTAATAATATCTTTGTTTTTCTCAACTATATAATACTAGCTGACCCAGCGAACTTTGTACTGCCATATTTTATTACTCTAAAATTGATACATTTTATTCGTTTGCATTCACAACATAAGCAAATAATTGAGATGATAACTATCCTATCCAGTAAGTTAGACCAAAATATGGGTGCATGTGAATGAAATCGGTTCAGTAGTTTTGGAGTTTATTGGCAACATACATCGTGACACAAGATTTTTATATATACAGAAAATAAGCTTTGTATTCAAAACTCAGGTTGTACAATGATTAATGTCTGAAATAGATAGTCTGTTATAGAAAATCTCTAAGTTTAGTGTGTGCCTTTTCGCACAGGCCTCCTCCAACTCCTTTTAGTGTGTCCCATTACTAGCCGCTTTGGACCAGAAGTAGCTTTCTAAAGAGTCCATGGGAATTGTTGGCTTAAAGGTAGCTTCTAGGGCTACATACATATGAAGAATCATACCAATATGTTATCTGTTCCAATAAGACAAAATATAGTAGCACAACTTAATTTATTTGTTTGTAAGTAGGTACATCTTATTGGTTATGCTTCTTGTAGTTCAATAAATAAATAACTTAGCGTGGCTTGGGGTTAGATGTTGTTGTCTGAAATGTTCTACAATATTTATTTATTACTAGCTGCGCCCGCGGTTTCACCCGCATAAGTCTCAATCCCGCAGGAACATCGGGATAAAAAGCCTGTGTTCATCCAGGTCTTCAGCTATCTACATACCGAATTTTATCGCAATCAGTTCAGTAGTTTTTACATGAAGGAGTAACAAGCATAAACACACAATCTTTCACATTTATAATATAAATAGGATAGGATATAGTAGGATTTATCTTGGTAATTAGCATAAACAAGATTTATTGATAGGATATTATTATTACGTAGGTACATACTTACCCAGAGTTGGGCCTGTTTTCTATGATGAGTACTTTGCGACAAACCCATCTCCAAAGCGAATTGTTAAGAACAATGTAGTTTCTTACAGCTATAGAAGTTAGCATCAAGTTTTTCAAGTCACGTGAAGGCAAATATTTTAAAATATTAGTTACTATGTCTATGGGTAACTGGAGTAAAGTATTTTCTTCCATAATTACGGTGAATGATATTTGCACCTCAAACCTATAGAAAAACTAGATTGATTGCATCTTATTGCATACATAGAGATATTAAGGTCATTGATTGCATAGATAATAGGTCAATGATGGATTGAAAGAATTTGAAGTTTTCTACGGCACTTATTGTTGATGAAATAGAAGACCACTCCACTACATTTTCACAATGAATTTATTGTAGTATTTTAAATCCTCTTTGTTATTTTTAGAAACACAGCTACGAAAGCTGCTGGCACAATTATTTGCTGAAGGTCAAGGGTAGTCTATCGAACCAATTGAAAACCTCCTCAATTCTCCCCACTGAAGACTTTTCCTCCCTCAGTATCGAACCGTATAACTTGCGTATAACAAAGTACTCTGCTGTGCATTTGCAGGCAACGTCTATTTCTACGCAGCTAGAGTAGGTGTTTTTTTTTTAAATTGTGGCTTCGAACAGTGTGCATATAGCCAGTGTCGAGTTACTATTTTCATTATATTATTTATGATTTTCACAAATCGGACTCAAAGTGTCTCATTAGAGTCAAAGTCGTCCAAGAGGAGGCTTTAGTAAAGGGTGGCTACCATACCAAAGCCTCGACGCAGGAGATGAGCAGGAGAGTTGGGTGAGGCAGCACGAAAATTGTTCGATACTTATTTTCATTTGGCAACACGAAAAGTCCATGTTCGACACTGGTTTTCATTTTCTTAACACTTGCGCACTAAATTAAATTAAAAACTTATGTACCACCGGAATTATGCAATTTATCTCGATTATTCACAAACTCTTGCAAAAATAAAAATCAGCGCGCCAAGTTGCTCTCGCATTCCCGCCAAAAGTCCTTCACACCTGTTTCACACAGAGACACAGAGTTGTGCGTGTTTGTGTACTAACAGTCATAGACAAGGCGGTTGCTAGGGAAAAAATCGATTGTCTTGGCTATTTGTACGCAGCAAGTTTTGATTGGTTCCAGCTTTTTTCCTTAGCAACCAATCAAAATTTGCTGCGGAAACTTTTCCACCAATCAGAGATCGAAGTTCAATTTTAATATCGATAGGGTAACAACTTCGATGTCCTAACCCGATGGGGTAAAAACTTTTCAAATAATTTGCTGCGTGAAAATAGCTCCTTCGGCATTTGCACGCCAATAAGGGTAGAGTGGAGTTTTGGCGGGAACGAGTTAACAACATGTCGTGCTGCAGTTTTATTTTCATGAAACTTAGATGTAACCCGAGTTGAATTATATAATTCTGGTGGAATGTTATTCAATTTAGTTCTGTGAAAGTGCACAAGTGTAGTGAAAGTAAAAATCAGTGTCAAACATGCAGTTTTCTCGTTGCCTCCAAATCTCCTATTAAGGTTATGGTAAACTTGCCACCGCTTTACTATAGCCCCTGACTTGACGGACTATGACGACTTTGACTGTATTGAAACACTTTAGGCCCGATTTATGAAAAATCGGGTCATAATTTGATGCAAAATATAACTTGACACTGGCTAAATGCACACGTGCGAAGCCATAATAAAAAAAAAAAAGGGTAGAGTGGTGGATGACGGAAATTAAATTTAAACTGTCACTGTCAGCTGTGACCATTACAGTGACATAAGAGTGACAGTGACATATTACTGTGCAACTGACAGCAGCTGTCACCTGTCACTGTCATTATTTTGTTTTGCTGGTTTCACAAAAAATATTTTTCCGTTTGATTGTGTGAAAGATTTTCCGAAATGCTTATTTCCCATTGTTGTGTTTAAAATTATTTAATTAGAAAAGTGTTATTTATGTGTGTGCAGTTACGTATAAGATTGAAAAGTACTACCTCTTGGGTCAACGTAAATTAACATTACATGTCCGTTGGTTTCCCATACAAGAAACACGTCTTTCGAAATTGGCGCACTGCAGTAAATTACACCACGCAGTAAGAAACAGTTATGAATTTGTATAAACAAGGTACTTAATATTAGTTTTTCAAATGCTTAAAATCTAGTTGGAATCCTAGTTGATTCAGATAAAACTATAAAACGAATAATTAAACCCTTTGTGATTACGTCGGACTTTATCAAGGCCGTATTGGTGTTATGCCGTGCCTGGCACCGAGCGATACTGAGCCGCGGCGCAGACCGGAGCAGCCTGAAGTCGTGTCACTCACAGTCCTCAGTGGGCGGATCGCGATTATACCGCGTTATCAGCCTATCCTATAGTATTGCGCGGAGACTTCAGTAGTTAGACACAATTGTCGACGCGCGCAACTCGTATACTTAATAACCATATCCTACCTTTGTTCTGTACAATTCACACAAAACATTTGTAAAAACCTTGCCATTGACACAGGTGTTACGTGATTGTGTTCTATTGTTTTATCTCATTCATTTACCTTGCGTTCAACATACATAATAACACCAAAGTGAGTGACAAAATCGTCTAAAATTCTAAGAAACAGTGAGTCATTTTTGTGTTGAAAACGAGTGTTTTGGTTAGATACAGCTGGTTTAAATTTTTCCAGATATGAAAGGTCCGAGCAGACCTGCACCGTCAGTTCCTGGGTTGGTTGTAAACCGGTATTCACCGGTCACTAACTGGGATAATGATCCGTTTGGAGCTGATGTGTTCGAACCTACACCACATATTCAGAAGAAGAAACCTCCACCGAGACCTCCGCCGCCCCGAGTGAACATTCAACAGCCAGATGTACCGGCCAAACCTTCTCATTTTATAAGGAGACCGACAGTCCTCTCATCACTTCTCTCACGGAGAACTAAGACCACAGTAACTCAAAATGTTCACAATCACACTGTACTTACAGATTTGAATGAAGTAGACTCAACTAAAATGTTTCCAAAGTGTGAGCCAAAGAATGTTCAAACGGGTGCCTTGATAGATCTTTCATCTCCTCCGAGCTCTCCAACATTCACTACCAGGTCCAGCAGTGATGGTCTTAGTGTAGACAGTTTTGGATCCGATGCCACAACATCAACCAACCACCATAATCACCTCAACGGTAATGCGTCCCAAGCGGAGAGTGGATTTGAAGATGATTTTGATTTATTCCTCAACACTAGAAAGATCTCTAAAGATGACACTCTAGAGAACTTTTCTTCAGTTGATCCATTCTCTCCCCTACCGACAAGCAATAAGCCCCCTATAATGAAAAAGCCGGAGATGAAGAAAGACTGGTATGATACATCGAGTAATATTCAGCTGCAAGCTTCATCAATAAAAGGGCCGACGATAATTCGCGCGAAGCCAGCCCGGCCAAAGCCTCCAGACAATTCTTCATTGCTGAAGACCACATTTGGAGGCACCTTCCCTGTCACATCTATGAATTTAAACATTACAACACCCATTCAGAAGATAAATGGTGGCTTTGGAGATAGTTTCGTAAGTATTCTTCACTCTATATTATTCACTACTTACCGCACCCTGCTTTCACACACATAGGAGGTATTTTACCCAACTGATAAATAATGATAATGACAGATAATGACGGAATTTCCTTTGAAAATCCCCATAATGATAAATACTACTACTTTACTAAGACGATAATGATTATCAAGGAGATAATGCGCAATTATTCATAGAGCAATTATTTTTAAATCTTTTGTTTTCCAACTAGATATCTGTAGATAAACTTTAATCAACCATAATCTCGCAATCTTTGCAGACAAGACAGTTTTAGCTTGAAATTGTCTCATCCCATATAATTACAAACACAAGCAAGATTCTAGGTAGGTACCTGCTTTAGTTAAAGTCTTTTAACTCATGAATTTATCAAACAACAATTATTAGAATGATAACATTTTAATTTGGATATCCCTAGGAAAAAATATGCAAATTTTGAAAGTTTGTATGTATGTTTGTTATCTCTTAATGCGAAAAACTGCTAAAGCAATGACAATCAAACTTAGTAGCTTGGAATAACTTATTAAGCTACATTTTATCCTGATCCCATTAACGCACATAAATCCGCAAGTAGATCAATAAATCCGTGTAGATTATTGTAAATAGGTCAGGCAATTCCGTTCCCGTTACTGGAATTATTGAGAAATCAGGTCATTCTCGATCATATCTACTTATTCAAATAGTTTGGGGTCATGTAATTTAAAGTTTCTGCTTTATACGTACGAACATTCAATTTTTGATTATGGTATATGTTATAGCTTATGCCCAACTATTCTGCCAATGTCACGTGAGGTTCAATCAATAACAATAGAAAGCGCGTACAAACATTCGTTCGTACGGAGAAGTAAATTCGACAATATAAAAAGGACAGATGGACAAGAGAGTGATTTTATAAGGGTTCCTTTTTTACTTTTTGAGGTGCGATTCTTCCACTGCAGAATACCTGCAGGGGTAGTAAGTATTGTTATTAAAATACAGACTCATAAATGTCGGGGATCCTAATTTGTATTATATAATATAAAAGAAAGTCGTGTTAGTTACACCATTTATAACTCGGGAACGGCTAAACCGATTTGACTGAAAATTGGTGGGGAGGTAGCTTACAATCATAAGACGGACATAGGATATTTTTTTCGATATTCCCACGGGATCGGGACTTACGCAGGTGAAACCGCGGGGCACAGCTAGTTTGTATATAAAGGACTAACTAATCCATTTTGTTCCACAAAATTTGAACCTTATGCAATATGCCTACATTTCTTTTAAGGGTTCCGTACTCAAAGGGTGAAAACTATTACTAAGACTTCACTGTCCGCCCGTCTGTCTATTTGTCACCAGACTGATCTCACGAACCTTGATAGCTAGACAGTTAAAACTTTCACAGGTTATATATTTCTGTTGTCGCTATAACAACAAATACTAAAAACAGAATATAATGGTACGTACGGAACCCTTCGTGTGCGAGTCCGACTCGCACTTGGCCGATTTTTTATTGTGACATCTTTTTTGAGGTGTAGAAGTTATAAAAAAACATAGACAAGCATTTGTAGACATCTAGGTCGCAAGTCATTGTTTTGACTATGCAAAATTTCGCGTTGACCTCAAGTTTATCATTTTATTGACTAATCAAGTAATCATGCGACCTACTAAACGAGAATTCGATTAAAACTTGCCATGAATTGAATATTTCTAGTGTTTTCTGTATAATATTCAAAACAAGATATGCCCCACCACCCACGGTTAAACTAGCGTTATTCGTTTATAATTTAATTCCTACTGTGGATATTGATGTAAAGTATACCACTAGCTTCCCAGAAAATGTCTATCCAATGATTTTTAACTAGATTTGAGATTTACTAAGGTTCAGTAGTTTTTAATGATAATTGCATATTATGTAACGGAACCACAGACATTAATTTTTTAAACCTATAAGTTTACGCACCGCGCCGCGGTTTCACCCGCGTAAGTCCCGATCCTGCGGGAATATCGGAATCAAAAGTATCGTATGTCCTTCTCCATCCCCTCCTCCATGTCTTTATTTCTATTCAAATCGGTCCAATCGTTTGACCGTGAGAATGAACAAAAAAGCAAATAATTAAATAAATTTCGGTCTATAATATTAGTTAGGATTAGGATAAGATAGAGAGATTAATTTCTTACGGTGAAAATATAAATATTTTATGAGGAAACCCGCTTCACCTAGAACTCACCAGAAGGCATGGAACATTCGCCAATTCAGAGCCCATAAGCCCTCTCGAAAAAGGGGATACCTAACGTCACTACGGAAAACTTTTCATCGAATTTTGTTTTTTTTTCTGTCTGAATTGTCTGTTTTCGCAGTGACGTAGGTATCCCTGAAAAAAGGCCATTGCTCTTGTAGTAGAACATATTTAGCTTCTCCAAGTGCTATTATTCTCGAGAATATTGCACCTGTATGTCGTCATAGTGTTTCATATCTATTTGTTGTTGTTGATATACACACAATCAATGATCACTCGGTAGTTGTTCCTGTGCCTTCATAATGCACCTAGTTTGATAATAACAGTACTTTGTAGCTAACAAGATGTCGTAATTCGTAAAGTAATCTAGTTGCTATAAGTACCCATTTAACCGACTTCAAAAAAAGAGGTTCTAAATTCGTCGCGTTTTTTTATGTTTGTTCGCCGATTACTCAAAACCGCCTGAACCGATTTGGAAAATTCTTTTCTGTTTGAAAGGGGGTCACACACTCGCAGGTGGTCCTATAAAAATGAAGATCTGATGAGGATCTTCGGAGTGATGAACAGAATTGTGATTTATAAAATTTAGATACAGAAACCATGCATTTTTAACTGTCCTACTACTATTATAAAATACTAGCTGCGCTCCGCGGTTTCACCTGCGTAAGTCCCGATCCCCTGGGAATATCAAAATGAAAAGTAGCCTTTAGCCTTCCTCGATAAATGGACTATTCAACACAAAACATTGTTTTCAATTCGAATCAGTAGGTCCTGAAATTAGCGCGTTCAACTCTTTAGCTTTATAATATAAGTATAGATGAAAGTTTGTTTGTACCTATGATTGTTCCTCCTTCGCGCAAAAACTACTGGACCGATTGCGATGAAACTCGGTATATAGATAACTGGAGACCTAGATTAACACATAACATACTTTTTATACGCATATACCCATGGGACCGGGACTTTCGCGGGTGAAACCGAGAGGCGCAGTACTACATACATATTACCTACCTATTTTGTCTAAAAGTATTTTTTGTGTAGGTTTTAGTCAAATTACCATAAGCGACAATCCTATACTGTAAAATCCCATAACTATAAAAGGAAAAAAATTACAATACATGAGTAATATACTTAATAAATATAGACGTTTATTATGACAATTTTTCCTTCCTCATGAAGTTTCTCAGAGAATAATTAGGTAGGTATCCCTGAAATAACATTTATTCAGCGTAGCACTCTTTTCTATTCAATGGTAGGTATGACTAAGTAAATCTAACTGCCCCTCCAGCCAGGCGTTGCATTCCTGTAATAAAATAAAAGTCCTATCTCCTTTTACAACATAAATAAGAAACCGCAGTGCTAAAATTCCAAGTTTCTAGAAGAATTTGAATAAACGTTAATCGTGGCATTGCATTTCTGTAATAAAATTAAATAAAATTCCCATTACGACGTAAACAAGAAATCGCAGTGCTAAAATTCCAAGTTTCTAGAAGACTTTGAATGTACGTTAATCGTAAGCACCATAGAGAAACAATAGACTCCGAAGTAAATCTGAATATCCTTCTAGGTACTCTAGGTAGGCATTGCATTTCTGTAATTAAATTAAATAAAAGTACCATCTCCTTTACGACATAAATAAGAAACCGCAGTGCTAAAATTCCATGTTTCTAGACGATTTTGAATGCACGTTAATCGTAAGCACCATAGGGAAACAATAGACTCCGAAGTAAATCTGAATATTCTTCTAGGTACTCTAGGTAGGCATTGAATTTCTGAAATTAAATTAAATAAAAGTCCCATCTCCTTTACGCCATAAATAAGAAACCGCAGCGCTCGTTAATGCGTGCGACGTTAATCGTTAGCACACAAAATCCTTCTTGTAGATAGGTATCCTATGTGTTAATCCAGGTCTCCAGCTATCTAAATACCAAGTTTTATCGCAATTGGTCCAGTAGATTTTGCGTGAAGAAGTAACAAACATAAATACACACACACTAACTTTATCATTTATAGTATTAGTAGGATAAGTAGGACTAACGAAACGCCCCGCGGTTTTTCACGGGTAGCAAAGCATATATGCCTACATATTTTAAATGTCATTTTTAGCCAGATTACACTAAACTTTAATAAATCACTTCGTTTAATGGCGAAAACAGTATGCAAATCCGTGAGTTTATCGCGTTCAAAACGACTAATAACTAGAAGAACTACCTAACTAATATAAATATATATAAATATAAATAAAGTAAGTATGTATTTACATACCTACTTTATATATTTTTTAACCCCCGACGCAAAAAGAAGGATGTTAGAAGTTTGACGTGTCTGTGTTTGCGTGTGTGTAAACCGATTTTGATTTATTTGAAAGGTGAATTATTCGGGAGTGTTCATAGCAATGTTTGATTAAAATCGGTTCACTTGTTCAAAAGTTATTAAACGTATTTACAAATTAACCAACATTTCCAGGACAAGCCATTCAGTTGGGACGAGCCGTCCCCGGAACGCGAACCGTCACCTCCTATGCCGAGCATCCCGCCTCCGCCTCCACCAGTGACAGACGAGGACACTAACGACCTGGAGCCCCTTGAGCCCTTGGACTCCACAGACTGGTCCGACGGTCACCTGCCGGTAGACGATGATCAGCCTTACGCGATAGCGCTCTTCGACTACTATACAGATCATCCTGATGATCTTTGTTTCTCGGTGAGTTTTTGGCTACTTTGTATCATCTACATATAATTGTTCCTGGGATAATTTTCCGTTACTATTCCGCTTTAGTTGGGTCCTTTTTTCTTGCGATCTAACCTAGATATTCCAGTTATTTGGGAAATGTGTGGGGGAATATTTGTTTAACATCACCAAAATTTTTAAGTCTGATTTCCGCTAGGAGTACACAGTTCAGGACTACATGCGCGACCGTCTCTTCAGCCTCCGTGCACGCTCTTCATTTAGGGCTGTCCGTAATACCTGAGTTCGTGGCATCTATTTCGATTAGAAAAAATGTGAGAGGCTTTTCACATCAACCAAAAGTCTTCAGTCCGATTTCTGTAGAACTACACAGTTTAGGACTACATGCGCGGCCGTCTCTTCAGTCTCCATGCACGCTCTGCATAAGGGCCTAACTTCGTGTCATCTATTTTGATTTGATAGCAGAAGTTTAGCTAAATACGTTTAATAAAATTATTAAACTTATTTAGCTAAACGTGTAAATACACGTCTGAATAAAAACCGGTCAAGTGCGAGTCGAACTCGCGCACGAGGGATTCCGTACCATTATATTCTGTTTTCCGCAGAGTTGTTATAACGGCAACAGAAATACATCGTCTGTAAAAATTTCAACTGTCTAGCTATAGTTCATAAGATATAGCCTGGTCACAGACAGACAGTGGAGTCTTAATTGTCCTCAAAATGGTTCCGTTTTTATCTTTTGGTACTGAACCCTAAAAACATAGAAGAACCGGTCCTTATGTATAATGTCCGAACTAATCAAGTTGCCCGTAACATAAATAGTCAATTAAAATTTTAATTTCAATAATCTCGGTTATAATAGTTGTTTTGTTGCGACACGACAAGGTTATCGTAAGATTTTTGAACGAATTCGTAATTTCATGATTTCCTTTAACCTTGTTGGTAAACATGAATTTGCACTATCCAATCGGTTAATGGTGCAAATAAAATGAACGATAATGTCCATAGATAGATAGGCATATGCGCAGTGTCTAGAATATAGCAAATATATTACAAGGTAGATGATTAGATAATATTTTTACTGAAATAAACAATTAAAAAAATTAAAGTGAGCCGCACATTACCCACTAACCTATTCTTTAATTAATCAACATACCATAAACTTACATAAGTATTAAATTAATTACTATCTTCAAAAACTTTTTGAAAAGTAGACACTTAACTAAATATCTTAAATCTTTAAATGAGCAATTCTTGTATATATATATATATATAATTTATTAGTTATAATTATAGTAACGGTGTTCTGACATGTCCACATTGTGCCCGTACATTTGTTAACAAAATTCGATATGTGAGCCATGTTAGAGCACACGTGAGACGGCAGTAGTGGGGAGTCGAAGTGGTCGCCGTGGCCGAAACCGGTCAGGAGGATTATTATTATTATTATTATATATATAATTGGAATCTCGGAATCGGCTCCAACGATTTTCATGAAATTTGGTATATAGGGGGTTTCGGGGGCGATAAATCGATCTAGCTAGGAATCATTTTTAGGAAATGTCATTTTATTCGTGTTTTATCGAAACTTACTTTTTTTTTATCTGAAAAATATGACTCTTCCTGACATCTATTGGCGAACTACTAATACTATTTTTTGTGAGCTATAAAGTTATTCCAGCAGATGGCGTTGTTAAGTAACACGAAGTCCATGAGTGTTTGCTTTGAAGTTAGACTAAGTAAAAAAAAAAAATACCGAGCAAAGCTCGGTCATCCAGGTACTATGTATAAAACTAGCTGCGCCCCGTGGTTTCACCCGCGTAAGTCCCGATCCCGTGGGAATATCGGGATAAAAAGTAGCCTATGTGTTAATCCAGGTCTCCGGCTATCTACATATCGAGTTACATCGCAGTCGGTTCAGTAGTTTTTGCGTGAAGGAGTAACAAACATACACACACACACAAACTTTCATATTTATAATATTAGTAGGATAGTAGGATAGGATTTTTATAGTAAATTTTGTAGATTACTTATTTTTAATCATTTTATGAAACATTGAATTGCAAATTAGTTTTATAGCGAACTTTGTACCTACATAAGATTATTTTTAACACACTTCAAAAAACGAAGGAGGTTCTCAATTCTACGCTTAAATATATATATTTTTTTATGTATTCTTACCGATTGTTAACGGTTTATTCAAAGATCAATCCATCTTTTTTCACCGTTTCCATGACTAGGTGTTGTTAAACAGATGTTTGTTTACATACGTATGGAGAGATGCCAAAAGCGATTTATTTTTAGCTGTCTTGTGCTAAGGTGTTAGTTTCTTTGTACGGTGTTGTTAACACATAATTATCACCAAGTTTAAGGACGTTGCAACGTCACAAAGCTAGTGAGATAGTGGAAACATAAAATGATTACATTCAAATCTGATAATAACTTGTGATGCAATCTACTTGCTTGCATAGAGCTAAATGTTACTGATAAACCTAGGGTTGTTAATTATTCTGGCTTCATCATATAAAATTCTCGTGTCGCGGTGTTAGTTACCAATCTCCACTTAAACGGTTCAACCGATTTGTGTGTGTGTTTTTTAGGTCTCTTTATTATGTCGGATCAGGCTATTTGGTATACAGATAGGTATTATGACGTAGGCATCCACCAACAAAGGATTTTTGAAATTCAACTGCTACGCGGACGTCGCGAGTAAAAGATAGTCCATAATAAAAACACTTAATCGTTTCGGCAATTATACACAAACTATTATTTTCAGTGTTGCCAGCATGGTCTTGTCAAAAATTATTTGACGTATATAAAAAGTAACCTTATATATTTTTTTGTGAAATTGGAATAGATGTAAATGCATTAACTTACAAAAATATAGTTAATTCAGTTTTTTCCAATAAAGAGTTGCCCATTTATTTGGGGTTGGCGCAGTATGTCTTCTTCCATTCACTCCTATTAGTCGTCATTCCTTAGTTCCCATCCATCTCTCTCATATTATCTTGTCCCACGCTGTCCATCCAGCTTTTCTAAGCTTTTCCTCTTCATCCCTCTACATTCACTCATCACTCTCCGAATCACATGCGTCTCCTTTCTCCTCATCATATGTCCATATCAACTCAAATACTAATGTTTTACGTCCAGAAATAATTGCTTCCATACCGACTCCAATTTTGTGCTGAATAAATATTGACATACAAATTTACATACCGTTTCATAATTTTATGGTGAATGAATAACTCTTTAATTTCATTCCGAGTTGACTCCACCCACACGATAATTATGTAGGTAGAACTTTGTAGAAATAATTAATTGGAGCGCGTCAATTCTTTCCTACTATTTATTATTACTCTGCGTATGTAACGGTCATTATTCGAACATATCTACACCCATATTATAAACAGGAAAGTTTTTTTTTATCATAGTTGCTCATAAAGTGGATCTTATTCAACGGTTTTTAGGCTCATAATCCAACATATTATGCACGCGTGCGTTTTACATTACCAACCTAGTGCTTTATAGTTATCCCGATAAGTTAAATACGTATCTTACTGCTAATTACATGTTAGGTAGGTGAAACATTCTTAATTTATCTGGGTTATAGTGTTTTGATGTATAAAAAAGGTAGGTACTAAAGAGTTTTTTAACTAGCATAAATGGTTGTAAATGGTTCTAAAGTCGGTTTACGAACGAAAATTTTACGTGATAATGACTTAGAAAACGATTAAAAATTGAGTTATGTTTATTTTTTGTATTAAATATATTGTTTTTCCGTACCATTGTATTTTGTTCTTAGCCCCCGACGCAAAAACAAATAGAAAAAACCCTAAAAAATATCAATTCCTTAAGGCAATTTAAGCTGTCAAACGCAACGCGCCAGAAATACCCGTCGCTTACAACTAACATTGTTAATTGTAACGAATGTGTTTTAGTTTTCTTAAAAGTGCTGAGATGGAATTATAGGTGAGGTCTTTATCAATATTTTGAGGTCATTTGAGACGAAAATTCCTTGTCATTTCATAATTATATATCAGTTTTAATTCTTCATTTTAGTAAAGCTTCAAAAATATAGGGAATTTTTGGTTCAAAGTCACACCAAAATGTCCATAAAAATCTCACCTACCATTCCATCTCAGCACTTTTGAGAAAAACAAAACACATTCGTAACAATCAACAATTTTCACCAACGAAGGCGACCGGTGCCGGTAGTAACTATTTAGTAGGCTGTGTAGCAAGGTCGTTGGCGTATGGACCCCCCTTAAGTATCTAATTCATTAAGTATCAAAGTAACATAAGCTTCCCGATACCAGCTGTTGCCCGCTACTTCGTACGCGTGGTAGTTTTGTTAAATACACTAAAACCTTCCTTTTGAATCACTCTATTTATTAAAAAAAAGCGCATCAAAATCCGGCGTAGTTTTAAAGATCTAAGCATACATGGGGGCAGACAGACAGCGGGGATCGACTTTGTTTTATACGATACCCACGGGATCAGAATCTCAGCGGATGAAACCGATGAGCGCTGCTAGTCTCGACTAATATCAAAAGCATATTTTTTCTGTTTGTTTGTAACGAATAGACTCCGAAATTACTGGACCGATTCTAATGAAACTTGGTATGAATATCCATCAATTCATTGGCAGTAAGACAAGTTACTTACGCCACATATTCAAACGAGGCTTTAGCTGATGCAACCGCAGGGCACTGCTAGTCTATCTATTCATATAAAATTCTTTGTCCTGACTGACTGACGGATCAACGCACAACCTAAACCACTGATCGTAGAGACATGAAACTTGGAGGGTGCGTTCTTTGTATGACGTAGGCATCCGATAAGAACGGATTTTGCGAAATTCTACCCCTTAGGGGCTGAAAAAGGGGGGATAAAGTTTTTATTGGACAACGTGATTCCTTGGTCCAATCCTATTAGAAACATTTTCGACTTCTACGCGGACTAAGTCGCGGGCAAATGCTAGTATATAATAACATATTAGCTGCTCCATAAAACATACAACGGCATAAAAGTTGCCGATATGTTAAATACCCAGGGTTCAATGAATCGTCATACTAAGTATAATCAAAATCGGTTCAGTAGTTCTGGAGAATCAACACAAACAAATTACCTACATCCAAACATCCACCCCTTTATTCCAAAACAAGGTTTAAGGATAGTCCGAGATATGGATTGAAAGTCTGAACACTATCCCTATAGATTATAAAGGGATAGTGTTTAGACTATAGTTCACGAGTAAATCTGTATCTAAATCTCAGGTTTAAATCCACATCTCGGACTACCATTAAACCTAGTCTATACTATTATTATAAAGCTGAAGAGTTTGTTTGTTTGAACGCGCTAATCTCAGGAACTACTGGTTCGCATTGAAAAAAGTTTTGTGTTGGATAGGCCATTTATCGAGAAAGGCTATAGGCTACTTTTTATCCCGATATTCCCACGGGATCGGGAGTTACGCGGGTAAAACCGCGGAGCGCTGCTAGTTTTAGAATAAGGGGGCCAGTCTTTAACTGTTTATGATATTACCTATGTAGAATGCATACAAAATATATACCTACGAGTACGTCAAAATTACGCCATGCTTTTTTAAAGTGAGGAATAGTGGTAATTAAGACTAATTAGCACTATTTAGACAAATAAGTAAGTAGGTACAGTTAATGTTCAGTAATTTGTTTTCAGGGACGTCTCGCTGTGCTATCACATTACAAACTGTCCAAATAATTTACAGAGCTATTTATTTTTATATGACTTCATTTGTATTTTAAGCATATCAGTGCAGTTTTAACTAGCAGCGCTCCGCAGTTTCACCCGCGTAACTCCCGATCCCTTGGGAATTTCGGGATAAAAAGTAGTCTATGTTATTTCCAATGAATCAATGTATTCCCATACCAAGTTTCATCAAAATCGGTCCAGTAGTTTCGGAGCCTATTCGTTCAAAAAATCTTGTCTCTTTATTATATTAGTGTAGATAATAAATATTGTAGGAAATATCATACAGCGCCATCTGGCCCCAGGCTAAGCAACTAGAATACTTAAATACTTTTCTTTTTATACGTAAACATAAAAGAGAAAATCACTGCTACATTCACTAATCACGAAATTTCAGAAACTACAAATGCTAGGACTCTGAAACTTTGAAATATTTAAGGACTTAAGGGAACACTAGGATTTTTGAAAATTACGAGCTCTAAAGGGCTGTTAATAGATACAAATACCCATACCAGAAACAAATACTGCACATAAATATTTACTTTGAGGCGGGAATCGAACCTATAAGTTGCGTCACTAGCGAGTGTTCGTCCGATGCGCTAATTAGGTCGTCGAATATGTGAGATGAAAATTGTAGTTTCACAAGGGGCTATTAATTTACTAACTTAAACATTTGAATCACGTCATTCGCATATTTTATTAATTTTCACACATTTTTCTAAATAAGTTTTTTAGGTATGAAGTTGATAGGTACTGTTGTATAGGTTAGGTTTTATCTCAGTGCCCTGAAAATATTGGCCGAATGTTATGGTTTATTTAAGACTAGATGCGCCCCTCTGTTTCACCCGCACATGTCCCGTTCCCGTAGGAATATCAAAATAAAGTAGCCTATAGCCATCCTCTATAAATGGACTATCCCACACAAAAATATTTTTTAAATTCGAACCAGTAGTTCCTGAGATTAGCGCGTTCAAACAAACTCTTCAGCTTTATAATATTAGTATAGATTGCAACAAAAGTTAAAAATATTAAATCGTGTGAAACCAAACAAAAACCTGAAGCTAAAAGATTATCATTTTTTATTTTAATCTAATTATTTCTGAATGACGCACTGACTTTGACGTTGCTTATAAAAAGGTGTTTTTCCACATGGCCATTGACGTTCTAGGAATCGTTTGTTTGGGGCGTTCCACGTTCCACGGGCCGCGCGTATTGTTCTAACGTTTCCCGACAATCGCACCATGATAACAGTTTCGCATCCATTATAATTTATAACGTTATCTTTGCTACAGGAACTTGTTATCAATCGCTTCCATATTTTGACGCGGGCTCGTAGCACAATAACATTAACACCCTGAAAGCCTGGGTATAAAAAATACAGAATTGATTGGTAGCAAAAAATAGGTCAGATTCCTTAAAAATTGAATGTATCCAGACCATTTTTGATACCAATAGACCTTTAATTTAAGTAAATATTGTAGGATATTACACACAAAGCTATACACTTAGGCTTGGCTCTAAGGTTTTTCGGAATTTTTCGATAATGACGAAAAATAATAGATTACCTATTAGTATGCACCTGTACCAATTTAGTATTATTTATGTTTCAAGTTCTATATTTTTAATATTCTATGCTCGAAATGAGTAATCTGTTGGAACCATATTATTTTTTAGAGTACTTGTACATATATTTTGTAATCTTTATTATATATATATAAAAATTTCGTGTCACGTGTTTGTCCGCGATGGACTCCTAAACGAGTCCATATATTGTACGGCCACGTATTGTACGACCTGATAATTGGAAGCCAAAATGACTTCCAAATATCTGGCTGTACAATCCATGGTTGCGAATTACTGGTCGCGAAATACATGGCTGTACTTTATCTGTACAAGGTGATAATTCAGAGACAGTTATTTGACGAACGTATATTGTACGACCAGATAATTCGCGACCACGTTTTTCGAAACTGGCTTCGAATTAACTGGCTGTGCAGTATCGGTACGGTCACGTATTTCGTGTACACGGCTTCGCTGCTATTGGTCAAATTATCTAACTCCCATTGGTCGACTATTTTTGTTTCTTGTTTTGGAGCCTCGTTTACTTCTTCCTCCGGACCATAGACATCGGACCAACTTCTTACTCCATTTTTTTTAACGATGTGAACATGTGGCCAGTGTTGACTATTTCTTGGCCAAGTCTTTTTTTTTTTCTATTAATTATGGCTTCGCACGGCTTGAGCATTTTGCCAATGTCAAGTTATATTTTGCATCTAATTATGACTCGATTTTTCATAAATCGGGCCTAAAGTATTTAAAAAAAAGTCAAAGTCGTCATAGTCCGTCAAGTCAGGGGCTATAGTAAAGCGGTGGCAAGTTTACCATAACCATAAGGAGATTTGGAGGCAACGAGAAAACTTCATGTTTGACACTGATTTTTACTTTCACTACAGTTGTGCACTTTCACAGAACTAAATTGAATAACATTCCACCAGAATTCTACAATTCAACTCGGGTTACAACTAAGTTTCATGAAAATAAAACTGCAGCACAACATGTTGTTAACATGTCGCCAAAACTCCTGGCCAAGTCTTGCAAATTTGACATGAAATTGACGTTTTGCGTTTATTTGACATTGACTTAAAAATTCGTTTTGATTTGTTTTTCCCTTCTTGATGTTATTTATGCGAAAGTCACAATCTGTTCGTCTGTCTGTTACACTGTGGTTATACTATTAGGCTTTAACCGTTGAACCGATTTTCTTGAATTTTGGTACAGATATAGACTGGACCAAAGATTCCCAAATATATTATTTTACTCTTTGGACTGGACCTTGGAGAAGGACTTATTATCATGAAAAATTGTGATTTTGGAGAAGGGTATCTATCGGCTATGAGGGTTTTGAGAGTGCTGTTTTCGAATCCAGAGTTCATTTTTAAATCCACTTTGGAATAATTCGCTCGCTTAATAATAGACTGACCGAAATCAAAAAAGGTGTTTCTCGGGAAATGAAAAAAAAAACATTTTTAAAATCCTGACTTATCGCACAAAATTGCAGTTAACAAAAAGTAATATTATGCCAAAAATAGTTCGTGAAGTATGTAACAAGACTTAATTGCATATTTACAGAAATTATGTTAATAGTTAAAAGTTATATAGGTTTAAAAAAAATCATCGAAATAGGTCTGTATACTATGAAAAATTATAATACATTGTTCTAGCACTGTAAAATGTTGAAATGAGTCTGGGTTTTAGTAAATGTAAAACTGTGGAATATGACATTTTTAGGTAATAGTCTATATTGGATAAAATCAAAAATTAATTTTAGTATTTTATGTCTTTTTATTGGTAAAATTAAATAGAAAATATCAAAACCAATGCAAAACAATTAATTTTAGTACAAATTACTGCAATTCAGCTTAGTATAAGTTATACCAAGTAGCAACAGTGATTGAAGCTTATCTCCATCTAACTAATTTTCAATGAATTTATGTTCGAGATTTTACTTTTCACTTCTCAAAGTACATTTTGTAAGTTACTCGTCAATTACTAACTTACTATAAAAGCCTACTTAGCCGTGATATTTTTTTTTAAATTCGATAGACTATATTAAAAAACAACCAACGAACCAGGCTGGAAGAAGCCATTTAGCTAGTGTAGGGTCCTCCCTATAGGGAGCTATTTCGGTGGAATATTTTTTTTATTTTGATGATGTTTGGCATAACAGTTTTGGCATGGGTAATAAATTATGATAAGCATAGTGTTATAAACGCATAATGGTTTATTTAGCATAATTATAACTTACTATAATTCTCTTTTATCATATTGTAATTAGCATAAATGTAAAAGACGTTACTTTTATACTTTTAAATATATTTTATATGTTCCCCCCTGAACCAGCTAAATGGTTGCTTCCAGCTTGACTTTAACAAAAAAATCACTCTAAATAAAGCTTAATATTTTGGAAACAATTCCCAGGATCAAAAAAAGGGTTGTCCCATACCCATAATATTAAAAATTCAATAAAAGACTTTCCTGAAAGTACTTATATTGTGAAGTTAGTTAGTAATAAAATAACTATCCAAAAAATCAAAATATACAAAATAGTCAAAGAATTTGTTAATTTATACATAATTAAAATATTCATTAAGACTATAAAACGTTTATGTTACGTTATGTCTTCAATTTTGCCTTAAATTTAGGTCCATTTAGCATTTTTATGTCACTGGGTGGGTGATTAAATACACGTACTGCAGGACAAAATAACTTTTAGGAAAATGATATCTTGTCCACACCTATTACGTATATTATTTTGTTGTCTATCAGATCTGAGATCAAAATACTCCGTGATTTTCTTAACAAATACGCAGATTTGCAGGATGTAAATATCAGTCAATATTAAGAAATATTTATCCTTGAATACTATTCTCAAAGATTTAGTGCTATGCATTCTGTAGATTGTACGGAGGTATTTTTTTTTTGCAATATGAACGTTGACTCGAATTTAACTGAATTACCCTAAAAAAATATGCCCATAAGTAAGTATTGAATACATGTAACCAAAATAAGCACTACGTGTAACAACTCTCCGAGGTAATCCCGACAAGTATGGAAAGCAAATAGCAATAACTTGATATCTTATTGTATATTTTCTCAATATGGGCTTTCCAATTAAAATATTCGTCAATATTAACGAGAAAGTTATTTTCCATGACTAATTCTATGCGCGTTCCAGATTCGACAATATTAGTATTCAGACATTGAGTTTGATAATTTCTCAAATGCATCAATTTTGTTTTAGAAGCATTGATTTTTAAGTTTATCAGCCAATCCAGACTCAACCATTGTTTTAATATTATTATTGTATGTATCAATGATAGTGACTTGTTTTCTATCTGACAAATAACTTTTAAATAATTTTAAAGTAACATCCCTAATACCTGCAATTTCTTATTGGGTTAACAAAATTTCGTGGATGACGGAGTCAAATGCCTTTGACATTTACAAGAATAAAGCCACGGAGGGCACCTTCTTGTTAATACTCTCCCAGACATCCCTAAGTAATTTAAATATAGCTGAAGTTGTAGATTTGATTTTTTATGTATAACATTATGTTAATTACGGGATTTTAGCAACCCATTGTAAATTACCATCTCGAAAATTACATTACACAGTGCCAACACGTGCCGTACTGTAATGTATTCATACGATACGTTTCTGAACTGGATACGGCACTGTGCTGTCACTGTTGTGTGCGGATCAGCCATAAAGGTCTATCCGTACACAACAGTACCGGCACGTGACCGTCAGTTCCGTACCGTACTGTTCCGTAATGTGCTATTCATACATCTCAGTGTTAGTACCGACACGCGTGCAGTGATTTTTAGTACTCTATCGCTAGGGTTACCATAACTTTCGGGCGCGAGTTCAAATCACACTTGGCCGGTTTTTTAAATTATTTATGTATAGAAACGAGAGCGAGCAAAGATAACGACTCTTAAATTTCCGATATTTTGACTGCAGTTATAAGGAAAAGGAATGTACCTAGGGGTCGATCGTCAAAAACAACGTGATAAATACGGGCAATATACGGACCACTTTCGTCTCTATAAAGTGTAAATTAATTTCGATAAAAGTAAATCCGTTTTTGTCACAAAAACAATATGGCGCAAAAAAAACTTCCACACACTCACTCAGACAGCACAGTTCATAGAGAAGTTTGATACACTCTGTGGTTTGATATGTCTATGATAAGCAAGTCGCAAGCAAGTACAACTAAAGGAAGCACACTGGCACGTGATTGGTCATAATCGTTCAATGTCATGTGTACACGAAATACGTGGTTGTACAATATCTGTACAATGAGATATTGCACGGCCTGTTAATTCGCGACCCGATATTGTACGACCCTTATTTCCATGCCAAGCTTCGTAATACGTGGTCGCCGAATATAGGGTCGTACAATATTTGCACGGACCGTTAATTCGGGACCTGTACACGAAATATCAGGCCGTACATTAACGGGTCGCCAAATATCAGGTTGTGCATTATCACGGTCGCGTATTATTGGCTCCCCTCCTAAACTACCGAACCGATTTTTAATTTGATTTGCACACCGTGTGCAATTCGACCCAACTTGAAAGATAGGATAGCTTACATTTCAATTTATAGTCTCAAATTCCCACGGGATCGGGAGTTACGCGGGTGAAACCGCGGAGCGCTGCTAGTATAATTATAATTTTACCCGCGTAAGTTCCGATTCTGCGAGAATTTCGTCATCGAAAGTGTCCTATGTCCTTCTCCATCTACTAAAATACCACTATGCCGGTTTTGATCTAAATCGGTCCAGTCGTTAACCGCGAAGAGGGACGGAACAAACAAACAATTAAACTTTCGGATTTATAATATTAGTTGGGGAGTTAAGTTTGGATAGAAGATTAGGCCGAGATAGGATAGATGAGACATAAATATCTGTACATAGCGAGAGCGGTGTTGGCTCTGTGGTAGATACCTCGAATTTCATTCTGATGGTCGTGGGTTCGAATCCCGGCTGGCCGTGCACCAATGTATTTTTGTAAAGAAAAATGTATGTGCTCTAATTGACATTGCTCTTACCGTGAAGGAAAACATCGTGATGAAACCCGCGGCTTAGTAGGCTCCAGAAGTATTGACAAGTTCCCTCCTCTGGAAATGGTCGACTAGGCTGGGCAAGCCTACTCCATCCTCATGCAAAAAAGACCCAATTAAAAAGGGTCTAATTGCGGAAAACAGCCCGTTTATGTACAAGTACACCTGTACATAAATACTTGTCTGAGTCGGGAATCGAACCCGAAACCTTCTACAAAAGATTATTGTC
The DNA here is from genome assembly GCA_951213275.1 of Idaea straminata. Taxonomy (NCBI): domain Eukaryota; kingdom Metazoa; phylum Arthropoda; class Insecta; order Lepidoptera; family Geometridae; genus Idaea; species Idaea straminata. The sequence goes on from OX577862.1 coordinate 7,389,368, forward strand.
AGACACGCATTTCACCGTCTTATTTGCAACGTTCGCATGCATTCGCTAAACACAAGTCATATAGCGCTTCATTTGTAAGGTCGGATCCTTGATTCATACTTACCGGCACGTTAGATATAGAAATACTTCAACTAGCACTTATTGATGGATCACGTCATCAGTAACCGTGACACTGAATGTTGGAATCTAACTTCCTTTAACTCTCATTGAATTTCGAAACTCAATAATAAATCGGAATATTGCGACAACACCAAATGAGTACTTACATAATTCTTTAACTCATTAGGTAAGAATCATTAGGATAATCTGAAAGGGTAAAAACGCGACCTTATTACTAAGACTTTACTTTCTGTCTGTCACAAGGCTGTATGAGCTCTAAGTATATGATTAACAGTGATAGCTAGACAGTTAAAACCATGGAGGTAGGAAACAAGAAAACTTTCATAGATTATGTATTTCTGCTTTCATAGATTCTGCTTTCATATGTACCTTTTGAGGTACGGATCTTGAAATACAAAAACCAAAAAATATATTATATAGATATTCATTCTAGTTCGTTAATATCATGGTCAATGGAAGACCATGCCAACAGGACGGGGTATTTCCGTAACCATAATTGGTGCAACCCGATCGAAAAGTCGGGTAAATATTAAACTAAGTAGTAGTTATAACAAGCGGTCGCAGTTACACACATAAAATTACATTTAACATTTATTGGAACAAGATTTTCTTTATTATGTTTGCTTTACATAGTGTTGGCTTGGGAGGCTCACAGCCAAGCGTTTACGGTCGTGCGGGTTTAGCGATGCTTGGCGCAGTCATTACTTCGATGGGTGACCAATTAGTAGTGTGGCAAAAATGTATTTTCGTGAGCCCCTCCGTGCTTCGGAAGGCTAAGCTGTTGGTCCCAGTTGCTTCCTCTAGTAGCAGTCGTTAAGTCAAGTTAGAGGCCTTAAGGCGATCTGAAAACTCTAACAATAGGTAAACCACGCCACTATACGAGAAGAAGAAGAAGAACGCGATCGTGACCCGTGTTAGTAGAAAAAGTATCACATGCTAAAAGTAATCTGCCGTTGACTTCCCGATTCTCAAATAGATTGAGAGATTGACCATTCCGTATGAGACCTTGATTTTTATTGAGTGATGAATGCGAAAATTATGTGCACGTGACTGTAGTCGGTATAGATTTTATTAGATTTAACCAATGATTAGGTAATTTTAGGATTAAGATATTTTTTAGGATACTGTATAAACTTATATAGATTCCAAGATTGGGTCTTACACAGTCTTACGCGGTAAATGGCGTGTTAGTACAGTAATTAAAATTGATGTTGATTGATTGGATTATGTTAAGATTTTAAAGGAAATCAATTCAACAACGTCATAAAGTAGACAGATCCCCTAGTCATTGATACTGTTTGCACCAATTAGGTCTTACACAGCGGGAAATGGCGTATTAGTACAGTAATTAAAATTGGTGTTGATTGATTGGATTATTTTAGGATTCTAAAGGAAATCAATTCAACAACGTCATAAAGACGACAGATCCCCTAGTCATTGATACTGTATGCACCAATTAGGTCTTACACAGCGAGAAATGGCGTATTAGTACAGTTATTAAAAATTGATATTGATTGATTGGATTATTTTAGGATTCTAAAGGGAATCAATTCAACAACAACGTCATAAAGTCGACAGATCCACTAGTCATTGATACTGTATGCACCAATTAGGTCTTACATAGCGGGAAATGGCGTATTAGTACATTAATTAAAATTGATGTTTCATTAATTGCAGGCCAACACGAAAGTCAAGCTAATCCGGCGAGTAGACGACGAGTGGCTATACGGGAGCTTACGGAGCGGAGCACAAGGCCTATTCCCTTCCAACTACGTAGAAATCAAAATACCCCTACCCGATGAGAAGATTTTGACGCCGTCTCCGCTAGGCGTTGCTATTGCAATGTATGACTTCGAGCCGGACCAACCGGGGGACCTTCGGTTTAAAACAGGAGATAGTATCACGATAAGGTACAAGTTGAACGATGAGTGGTATTATGGAGAGTGTAAAGGTGTTAAAGGACAGTTCCCGAAAAACTATGTTATAATGAGTTAAAAGTCATCCATGTTTAAATAGAGGTGTGGTATAAATAAGAATATTAATAGGGTTATTTGAAAAATGACCAACGTTCTCTTGTTTGGAGATTGGATTAGAGCAGAAGATTCCATATATCCCAACCGGTAGCGATAATTGAAAAAAACTTCAAATATCCCTACCAATGGGGATATGTCAGTAGGGATATATGGGATAGGGAGATTCTACGACTTTTGTAATTAGTCGTTTTTTTTTTCAATAACGCAATATATAGTATATTGCGTAATATATAGTAATACAAAATACGCGCGAAATTCATTTTATAAGATGAAGTTATTGCTTCAGAATGCGGCATAACATTACGTGTTTTCATTAAACCGTGATAAGAGCCAAGACTGACGTTCCATATCGTCGTTAAAAATGCAATTATAATGATAAAAATATATGTTATACTTAAGTTATAATCTCGTGACAGGCGTTTCCGATGCAATAACATTTATTTATTAATTATGAATCAAGTTAAACAGCGCATTTGCAATCAAACATGTTTACTCTCTTTTAATGAAATAAAAAAACGATAAACTTGCCTGAGAATACCTAAGTTGATAAAAATCTTATGTGACATAATATTTAATAAACTTTAGAACGATTTGTATTTATAGTAAATGTTTTCCAGGATCTTAATCGCGTATTAAAAAAATGTACGCGATTTACTATGTTGCGAGATACTGTGACATTAAAAAAATCTTTTAAAGTTAATATCTAAGTATGTTACGAGGTAAAAGCCGAATATACATAATATACAATTTAATGAATTAATAAAGCCATTGATATTGTACAATATATAAACTAAAAGAATTGCGTATTCGCACTAAACGTTGCCATAATAATGTTCGCTTTTTACGTTAAATGAGATGGCATTATGTTGATATATATAATTAGTTATATACTTACAATAAATGATCGAACGACTGAATGTAAATACTAAGAGCTTGTGTATAACGTCCCTGATATTGTATTTTGTAATTAGATAATAAATAGCATTAAAATATTGTAATTTAGGATTTATGGTTGTGTAAGTGATGCGCAAATGGCGGACCGGGAAGTCTTACGTAGTTATGTATGAACGATAAAACGTAAAGTTTTCTATTAGAAGTACGTAATATCCAACTAAACCCGCTAACTTTTTTAAGGACTGGAATCCTTTATTAATCGCCTACTCCTAGCCTGTAAACCTACCACGAGTTGTTTGCGCATTCGCAAACGTACCGTATTGAGTATTTACCATGTTAAAGACTATAATCGGCCAATACGCGCGCCGCGATATAGATAGCTTAAAACATAACCCTCTCTTTTGACTTTGCCGTAGTCGGGTAAAAAATATAGTTCTGTGACTAAAATAATAGATTATAAGTGCAGTGCCTAAAATGTAAGATGCCACTATAAATAAAGTGCCTAAAGTGAAAGACGCCATTACGTCAGAAGCACATTGCCTACCATGTATAGTGATTATAATAGTCAAATCTAAGATGCAAAGTACCTAAACGTCTAAACAGAGATACTGTTTTAAGCTGTCTATCTCTATCTGGCCTATTTTAGTTTCGTGGAAATAATCTCCCTCAGAGAATATTTTGAGTAAAATATCTATAGAAAGAGGATTATTCCTTGCTTGATCGAGTGCGTGAACGACTTGTGGTAAGGCCTCAAAGCCGCTTTTTCGCGGATCAGAATACATTGTCCGTCGCCTGCGCCTGGGCTGAGTCTTGATGCGATCTGAAACGTAGTTTAATTGTGTCTCGTCTGTTAAGTGTTAGGTATCCATATACTTTGTTATACCAAGTGTGGCTTACTCAACAAATATGGTCCATTGTATTAGTTTTAAATTATAAGTTCTTACCTACATTAGTGTTGCCGATCGATAGTCGACTATCGCTTTAATCGATAGTTAAAAATCAATAGTATCGTTAGCTTAAAACGAGGCAATATTATCAAACGAGTGCAATACTATCGATAGTTTTTTTTATTTACGAGCAAGTATACAATCGGTAGTTATCGATAGTATTCGCCCTTATCCGACAGAAGTGCCTCGTTCTGAGCCATCGATAGTATCAATACTTTCGACAGTTTATTCTTCGCGAGCAACATTACTATCGATAGTATTGCCTCGGTCTGAGCTATGGATACTATCAATAGGCTAATCGATAGCAATTTTTTTTTTAGATAAAACCTATCGACAGTTAAACTATCGTTATTTCGGCAACACTAAACCACATTGTTTTGTATATACGAGTAAATAGATGTCTGCGGAACTGATAAAATATCAATCGAAATAATAAAACTTTTATCAGTATAAGTAATTGCCATGTTAATCATTACTTTGATATTTTGCGTCGCTTGTGTTACCTCAATTTGTCTATGTATAGTTTATTTGTGTAGTATCGTATGGGTTAAGCGGATCATAATGTCAAGTGCCTTGAGTATTTAGTATCTGTATATAATGAATTTATTTATTTAATAAAAATAAAATATAATTCCAATATTATTAAGTATTTGTTTTTTTTATATCATACAGATTTGGTCAAGAATTTTGGTTGTTATTTGATTATTGAGCAAATTAATTGCAACCAAGCAAATGAAGCGTCTCTGCGTTTCGGGGAAAATTTGCTTTCCTCAGTAAGTATGTATTTTCACACCTGCAGCACTTTAATCACGGATTAAAGCCCTATTAACTTAAATCAAAACATTGATCCCGTGGGAAATTATGTTGTATGAAACTCCTGAGGGACATAATATTGTATGAAACTCCCAAGGGAATAAAGTAATTTGAATTTGGAATGTTGAAATTCGTGTGTTACTTTGGTTTTCATTTTGAAGGTCTCAGCAAATAGGTTTTATTTATATTAGTATTTGATTTGTCTACATAGTTGGTCTACAAAAATCTAGCAGGCTACGATTTATGTTTTTCATTTTGACTACTACGTTAGGTCTAAGCAAATGGGTTTTGCCTATATTACCTACCAAGTATATACTACCTATCTTGCGTTACCATGTCATTGCAATGGCTCTAATTTTTTATATAGGTACAGAACTGGCCATCACAAGAATTTAAAAAAAATTGGACTGACGGTGTGAAAATTAGAGTATGCACCTCAGGATAAAGCATGTCTTGGCCTTGGGTGGCTTAAACCCGAGACTCCCTCTTTACACTCGGGGTTCAACATGCCACCCGCAACATAAGACTAATCGATAAGACATTACTTTATTCCTTTGGTGCATAATTTTCTATTTTATTGGGACTCTTCTGAACGACCTGTCGTCTGTATAGAATTTTTTTTTTGTCAGGGATTTTCCTGACGGGTATTTTCCCCAAAAAGCTACTAAATATCTCCGCTTAATGAAATCCGATTTTGATGATTATTTATTTATTTCAATAGTAGTAACTTCACAACAGGCTTCATAATATTTTGGTGAAGATCTGATGAGTATTATTGGAGTAATGAACAGAATAGTTCCTCAGAATGCAGTAAGTTTGTGCTCACGGGGTATAGATTCATTTCACGGAAAGACCTATTACTAAAGAAGAGGGGCTCTATGTCGAGCGCTCGATTTCTACTGATATTAGTTCGACAACGGAAATTCGCTATTTGAATCGCTCGATCGTAATGAGTGATCTTTACCACTCGTCGCCGACAGGCGAGTAGTGGAATAAATGTCAAACAATTAAAGTCAAACATTCGGAAACGATCTTTAAAATATATATATCTTTTGGGATTATTTCGATGTTCGTCGGTAAATACCGGTTTTTATTTTCTGCGTATAAGAATGCATTTCTGACGACGAACGATTCAAAAATACAGAAAATTGGTGTCATGCGACTTGGAAGTCGAGCATGACATGTAGCCGTTTACGACGATGCTAAGAGCCCCAAGTTTTCCCGCTAAGTAGAGTCACACGGGGTTTCGCGCTCTACCGTTAGAATAGAACTACTAGTTCATAAAATAATATCAACAGTTTCATCACAATGTAGTGAAGTTTATTTATTATTTGAACAAAAATAATAATCTATAAGTTCTTAAAATATTTACAATTCCTTAACGTACAACTTAATGCTTAACATACCCTGTTCACTTTTCAACCGTTGCGTTTAAAAATCAAATGAAATTAAAACATCGGCGGCAAGACATCTTTACAGTCGAATTTTTAAATAATTCATAATGTACGTAGAATACATTGTGATTTTTTAGAAAAAAGGGATCATACGCCCATATAAAAACTCTCACAACATGTTGAAAAGAGAAAAGAGGGCGGATGTTTACTATTATACAGGGTTATTTATTGGAAATTATATTAGCAAACGATTGAGAGCCACTTCCCTGCATCTAAACAAACAACTTTTGTTCTATGACATTAGGAAATTCGAAAAATTTTAGGTTTATAAATTCGAAAATTAGCTGCTTTTTTAAAATAAAGGTCATTCAGATTTATAACAGAAATAAAACTTAAAATTGTAAGGTTAATAACCTCTCCGTGTCCTCAAAATTTTCACAAAAATGTTCGAATTTCCAAAAGTCGTAGAACAAAAATTGTTTGTTTTGGTGGACAGAAGTGGCCATCAATCGCTTGCTAATATAGTCACCAATAACCCTATAGAGCGTACCAATCATAATAAGCAAGATCTCTCAATAACACAGTCCCATACATTCTCGCAGGAGAATTTAAGTGGAAAGGGTACCGGCGCTCTGTCCATACAAACGTAGTCGACTGTTTCTTCCCTGGATAATGACAGTAGAGCAAAGATTTTTATTGCATAAATCTTATAACTGTTATGACCATGCCCCTATGTTTTTTTTTGTTATTTTAAATATTAAGTTCTATGATAATAAGAAAACGAAAAACCAAGACATAGAGGCATAGTCATGGCAGTAATAGGTTTTATGCAACAAAAATATTAGCTCCAGTGTCATTATCCAGGGAGGAAACACTCGACTACGTTTGTATGGAGAGAGCACCGGTACCCTTTCACCTTAATGTTTATACTACTTTAAAGACACCCGTTCACTCGCTAGCACTACGTATACAACTAATGACATTCAGGTACATACAACATATATAAAATACTATTTTGGACGCGAAACAAATTATACATTGTTAAAAGGTGAGAGACTGAACAATTACATTTTATTAGCTTGATAATTGAGCTTAATGCGTCAAAGGTAATAGAGTGAGATCCCCCCTACCGCCAGACCTTCTGCAAAAAAGCTGAGAATGTCTCAGCGCATGCGTCCAACACAGTTATGAACGATGTGCAATTATGAAGTTTAGACCATAGTGGCTTGGAGAGTTATCAGGCGGGAAGGCCAAAAATCGAACCTGTTTATTTTGCAAAAAACAAAATCGCATATATTAGAACGAAGTTCCTTATCGCGCGTTGCGAAAGGGGGCTAGACGGAAAAAATTAAGACCAAAAGTTGTAACGACACTTTTTGCTATAGTTGTAAGCCGTGCGGCGTGCGCGTGTTTCTTTGTCTGTCTCTCTTTCTCTCATAGAAAGCAAGCCAGTTTACTAAAATTGAGCCTACTGATTAAATTTATATTACATTATATTTGTTAATAATAAAAAAAAATTATAACTTATAAAAAAATAAAATTTTATTAGAATTCCTTCACTAATTAATCGAAAGGAACTTCGTTCCATCCGGGTGTCCCTACACCCGGATGGAACGATCGATAATGTAGAGTAATTCTCAGCTTTAATAAAATCACGAAGGTCTGGCGGTAGGGGGGATCTTGGTCTATACATAAAAAGTATTGACAAGTATAGAAATTCACGGGCTAATACATAAAAGTAACTAACAAACAGACAGATTTCATATACTTATACACTTCATAGATTCAAGAACATTTTCTACCATATTCCATAAAGATTACAATATCCATAATTTCGACGATCATGGGCCAATTGTCACTATACTTGAATGATAAAAGCAAAAGCACATTGCCCATACAATTTTGTAATTTATTATCCTCTCTCTAAGAATACAACCACGATTTTAAAAACACTAAGGCGTGTTGCACATTTGTCGAAATATAAGTACCTGTCAAGTCTTTTGTTTTCAATACGATATATAGCTAGCTGCGCCCAGCGATTTCACGCGCATTCGGTTTCTTTTTGTATGCGAAGCTTACAATAACGAACACAAAAAAAAGAATTATCCAATTTGGTGCAATCGTTCGGAAGATTATGCGCTTACATACATTTCGGCGATCCATTTTTATATAAATAGACATTATAAATGAATCCCTATTTACCCTCGGTAACGCCATAACTTGAGAACGGTTGGATTTTTTTTAAATATGTATGGAAGTCCAGGGAACATTTTAATAAGTAAAAAAATATGAAAAAAAAAACTGAATTTACGCGGGTAAAAACAGCGGGGCGCAGCTGGTTCTTTAAAAAAAATGTCAAATTAAAAAATCCCTTGATTTACAATGAACCCTCTACCAATTTTCATAACACAGCTAAGAACACTCAGACTAAAATGAACTGCATTCAGATCCGTTCAGTCAGCAGACATGAAGAAACCATATTCGTTTATTATAGGGTTAAAGTATAGAAATAAGATCGCAACATAAACTCTAGATATACTTAAACGTATATGAAGTAATGTTTGAAATTTCCAGAGTTTTGGAAGAACTTAGAGTAGGATTTTGCAACTAACTTGGTTATTTTAAGTATGTTTTTAATTTGTGGAGCGTGATTTTCTGTGCTGTTTCAAGCACCATTTTCACTAGAAGTTATTGCGGATAGATCTTAAAATACCAAGCTCCACAATATAAAACATGTTACATAACTTTAGTAAGGTACCTGCGGGTATTAAGCGTCACTAAAAGGTTTTTTTTAAACTTGATATTAGGGACAAAATAACAAGAAAATAAACAAATTGTTTTTCATACTAAAAATAAAGCAAAAATTTATCTGAAGACCTGTTTTTTACGAAATATTTAGTTTTTAGGGTTCTGTACTTCAAAAGGTAAAAAGGAACCCTTATAAGATCACTTTCTTGTCCGTCTGTCTGTTCGTGTGTCACCACCGGTTTTCTCAGGAACGGGTGGATCTTGCAAGTTGAAATTCATACCAGATACTGAGGTCTATAGTCTCTATTAGGTGTATAAAAATCAAAGTGAGTCACCACGATAAAAAAAGATATAAAGGCAAATAAACATTTTCCCGAAAACTTGTAAGTACCAAAATTTACCTTAATTTTCAACTTTTTTATATTTCTGAATTTTCCCTTTACTTCTACTTGTTATTTGCTTTTTTATTAAGGTGACAGGTTATTACCCGCAGGTACTCTAGTGAAATTAGAGTAGTTTTCGTAAAATGCACCACATTTCATCATACAAAATAACTCCGATTAACATCTACATTCGATTATCAAATCGATAACAGTGCAATCCTACTGCGTATCCAACTAATAAATCACTTCATCAATATTTATAATAATATTTACAAATACATTTATTATTTATACATTTAATAGATCTTGCATTTTAAGCAATACAACGTATTAAGACGAAAGGTTTCTAATACAATATGGGGTTGTTCTAGACAAACAACTTTGGAAAATTAGAACGTTAAAAAAAATCGAGGTTAATAATCAGCTGTTTTTTAGAGTTAGAGGTCATTGACCTTTGGGGTTTTTTATGTTTATTGAGTTTTGACTACTATTTTAAACACCGTCTTTATAGCCGAAAACGGCTGATTTTTACAAAACTTCAAAATTAAAAAAAAAACCCGGCCAAGTGCGAGTCGTACTCGCGCACAAAGGCTTCCGTACCATGTTGTAAAGAAACCGCATTTTTTTGTATTTGTTGTTATAGCGGTAATTGAAATACATATTCAGTGAAAATTTTAACTGTCTACCTACTACGGTTCATGAGATACTGCCTGATGACAGACAGACGGACGGACGTACAGTGAAGTCTTAGTAAAAAGGTCTAATTTCCAAAAGGCGTAAATCTAAGTCAAATAGTAAAATGGAAGTCGCTTAGAGGTCTAGAAAAACTTCCATTTTGTATTAAAAACTCTTCGTCAAAACACAGACACCTATACACAAAAGCAAAAGTTACATTTTGTCCATCGATACAACATAAACTTGTTATTAATTAATTCATTTAACACTTATAGTCAGCGATATTCGCCTGGCGATGGCGAATGGCCAACTAAATTCGATATTAAGCTTAATTTCTTGTGTGATTTGATTAAAATTTCATCTTATCAGTAAGTAATATACTTAACTTAGTAAAGATTCATTGGCTTGGCCATGCACTTTAGATATTATGAATCGATTAAGATGTAGTGATAATGGATACCTTCACATTCTCTCCAATGTGAAGGGCCCATTTTTTATGTAGGTGTGTAGAGGTCGCTTAACTTAAAACTGCGCAAGAGTACATTAATTTTTTTTGCAGGATATTGCATTAAATTTATACACCAACCAACGACAAGGATAGAATACTTAAACAGGATGGTTCTTTTACGTGGGCCTTCAGGGCTAAATCCTAAACTATAAGAGATAGCGAAAAATGCTAAAAGGAATTGCGTGCCCGATTTAGACAAAAACTAAATCATTCGGTTTTTGAATAAGTCTTTAGTCAGGAATCGAACCTGTTGATTTAAAAAAAAAAAATTTATGCAATTGCTGATAGAGATCAATTCTTGGAAACAAACATAGTATGGTAAATCATACAAATCACTTTTGACAGTTTTAAGCTAAAAGACCTGTAAGTATTATTGTTATGTACATTTTGAAACTGGCTCGTTGTATTTAGTCTGGTCTGTAAATAGGTATTTTAGGTATAAATTCTATAAGGAGGACGTATTCCATCATGGAGGAAGAATCGCAGTGTTGCTTCGTGAGCCGCCAGCGGAGACCCAGCTTGTTGTACAGCCGGCTGTTCTCCCATTCTAATAGTTTGTTCAGAGAGTGTTGAGTCTGGAAAATAAAGTTGAGAATTAGTTTAATATTTTTTAAGCCTGTTTATTACACTGAGAAGCCTTGCTCATCTGTCCCTGGTCATTTTGCATATCTATATATACACGGTGTAAGAAGGCTGGATCATAGTTTGCTGGGGGGTGGGGGAACTCAGTGCCTATCGTAATCTAAATTTGATTAAAATTCACTAAAGTCCAAATAACTTTTGAACCACTAAATATTGCAGAACATACAATCGAAAGGTAGTTAGGTCCCCCACCTCTCGGTTGCTGGGGACCGATGACCCCCCCCTTGTTACACCGTGTATAAAAATGAATCCCAATTATGATTTTTAATCTCATCCTGCATGATTGGCTTGACCAATTTTAATATAGAAGATAGATAATGTAACAACTACAACATAACTAGCATATTTTATCTCTAACTCAATTCATGTAATGCAATTATGTTGTTTTGTACTTTGGAATTATGTACCTACCCTTTATCTCGACGAAGCGATAAATTTTAATAGTATAGTAAAATGGCATCATTTGTTGACAGTTCAAGAGTTGAATCATTTGAAATGGAATATTTTAAAAATCACATCATCTGAGTATTAAATTAAGTAGGTAAATGAAATTATACTTTGTAAGAAGTGTAAATAAACATGTTCCTAAGTACCATGGGATTTCTATACCTATCTTATTCTATTCAACAGTACTGTGGCTGATGAATAATGCCTAATTATACCACAGCACAGTTAATGGGATAACTAGCTGCCTCCCGCAGCCCTAAAAAAAAGCCTTTAGCAATTTATACAACACAAGCCGTTTGGCTTTGAAAAGAAAACAAACTTTCGTATTTTTTATAGAAGTACTAACTGCGCTCCACGGATTCACCCGCGAAGTTCAAATCCCGTGGGAATATAAAAATGAAAAGTAGCCTATAGCCTTCCTCGATAAATGGACATAATTTTTCAATTCGAACCAGTAGTTCCTGAGATTAGCGCGTTCAAATAAACAAACCAACAAACAAACTCTTCAGCTTTAAAATATTAGTATAGATTTGGAATGTCCACTAAGATTTGTATTGGTCTGTCATTATCATTAATCAATCACCCAAGAATCATTCAAATAGGCACTGTACTAAGTGGCTATTTGGAGGTTTGGAAGTGGATAGATTCTTTAGAAAATTTCTTCATTCTAACAAAGTGAAAACTGCTAGTTTTAACTAGTTTATCAGTATTAATTAAGGAAATAAATATATATTGCAGGACTTGCACACAGTGTCATCTAGCCCCAAGCTAAGCAACTGGATATGTGTATATGGAATATTATTATACTTTTTTGTAAAAATATACTTATTACTTATTGTAAATGCAGAAACACCCACACCACAAATAAAAAGTTTACAGGTACGATCGGCTGCATAATTGAAGACCCACCGTAGAGCTCCAAAACGGGTGTTATAAGAATGTTTTCAGCACAAGCAAGATGCTAGGTACCTGCTTTAGGTGAAGTTTAAAGTCTTCTAACTCTTCAATTAATAAAACAAAAAATATTAGAATGCAAACATTCCAATAATAGTAATTTTCGAACTCTACCGAGGGCTGCAATTATGCAGCCGACTGTACAATAAATATCGGTCTGTACACAAATATTTATTTGACGGTGGGAATCGAACCTGCAACCTGGAGAACCAGTGGGAGAGCCCTCGTCTACGTCGCAGTCGCGTCATTGAGTTGAGTACTTATATAATAGAGGTTAAGTTTTTTTTTTCTTTTATTATGGCTTCGCACGTGTGCATTTAGCCAGTGTCAAGTTATATTTTGCATCAAATTATGACCCGATTTTTCATAAATCGGGCCTAAAGTGTTTCAATACAGTCAAAGTCGTCATAGTCCGTCAAGTCAGGGGCTATAGTAAAGCGGTGGCAAGTTTACCATAACCTTAATAGGAGATTTGGAGGCAACGAGAAAACTGCATGTTTGACACTGATTTTTACTTTCACTACACTTGTGCACTTTCACAGAACTAAATTGAATAATATTCCACCAGAATAATACAATTCAACTCGGGTTACATCTAAGTTTCATGAAAATAAAACTGCAGCACGACATGTTGTTAACTCGTTCCCGCCAAAAACCAGAGCTTAAGTTAAAATTCCACTTACCCTTTTACTTAGACATATGACTGGCCAGAGAGAGCATCCTAAGGTGCAGCAGCAACATACGCAGCCGCAGAACAACCACTTCACATTGACAGGCAGAGTCTTTTTCAAGACGCTGTTAATCCGTGCTACTGTGGCTTGGTATTCCTCGGGAGCTACACGAGACTGCAGCCCCGATGGGAACTCACAGTTGAATCGGTTGCTTAAACCAAAACTGAAATACACAAACACATCATTTTATTTCGATTCTCTGACCTAATGAATACACAAAAAAATTATAGAAATCGGTTCATCCGGTTATCAAGGTCAATAAATTTCTGAATTTCTTTCATCATTTGACCATTATTGACCTAAGAAGTAAGAAGTATCCCTATTTTAAATTTAAAGGTTGTAGGTTGAATAAAAAAAAGAATTATTTAAAGACAATTGAATGTGATTTAATGCAATTTCAACTGAATTTTTTCTTTTGCTTTTGAATCCCGGGTGAACATTAATGGATTTCTGTCATTTGATTAGAAATATACAAAACTGATAATAAGCACAATTCTATCATCGACCTATAAAATAAACTGTCATAGAAATATTTAAGATATTTACAACTAATGTTTTAATTGTTGTGTAAGTATTAATTGGGCAACAGTTCAAGGTAATTTGCTAAAAGTAAAATTGTTGTTTTTACGCATTTTAAAATCATTACAGCTGGAATGCATTTGGTGTTTTATGCATTAAAGATAACAACTAATAACATAAGTCTATACTATTATTATCTCCATGAACATGACTAAAACAAAGTTACTTACAAACCGTAACAAAACCCCTATAGAAATAGACAACCATCCACTCAAATATGTACAGGAATACATCTACCTAGGACAAGTAATTTCTCACGAAGATCAAACTACTAAAGAAATAAATAGAGGAATGGCAAATGGATGGAGAAGTACTGGTCTTTGAAAGAAATCATGAAGTCAAAAGAGTTAAGCATGTCAATAAAGAGAAAAGCCTTCAACACCTGCTTACTACCAGTCATTACTTACGGATGTGAAACATGGGCACTCACTTAACTACATAAAGAAAAGCTAGAGCGCTGCCAGAGGGCCATGGAAAGGAGCATGACAGGAATAAGAAAATAAGATAGGATAAGAAGTAGCGGGTGAAACCGTGGAGCGCAGCTAGTAATATCTAACTAGAGAATGTCGTAGCATTCACATTGTGAATTAGTTGTAGGTACCTAGATAACTACTAATGATATATGTAATAGAAAGATTTCAGAAGTTATAGATATACTAAGTTGTTGTCAAAAACATGGGCAAGTGCGAGTCAGACTAGCGCACCAAGGGTTCCATACCATTATATTCTTTCTAGTACTTATGTGTTGTTATCAACTGTCTAGTTATCACGGTTCATGAGATACAGCATGTTGACAGACAGACAGACGGACAGTGGAGTCCTAGTAAAACGGTCCCCTTTTTACCCCTTTGGGTATGGAACCCTAAAAATAGGAAAAATACTATTTATCCAACATTAGGATGTTGCAGTTTCACCCGAAAAAGTCCATATCCTGTGAAAATATAAGAATTTAAAATAGCCTATTTTACTACCAAGGATTCAATGTATCATTTATTAAAATCGGTCCAGTACTTTCAGAGCTTATTTGTTACAAACAAAATATTTCCTCTTAGATAATATCTAGTGTAGACATACTGAAACTAAAGTCGTCATGCCTTGGCAATGTTAAGATAAAAAATAATTTATTATGAATGCAATTCATTTAGAAGTATGTATTTCCATATGTTTCTATCCATTCTTTAGTCACCATAACGAAGCCTAGTTGCTGAATTTAAGGCTAGATGGCCCTGTGTGTATTGTCTTACAATTATATGATGTTTAGTTTATAATATGGTAATAAGAAGCTATTTTAAGGTTTTAGCTACTTAACATATTTGTAGGTGTTTTGGGTAGAAGGCATTAAATTACTCTAATAATTATAAGGCTAAATCTTCAATTAGGTACTTTTTGTTTTTGTAAAATGCAGAACATACCTACCTTGCAAGTATTAGCTAGGTACAGCAAGTTATGCCCACCAAAAATGATTATTCAATCAAAAGTGAAAATTTGGCCCCAGATCAAAATACTGTCTAAAGAAATAGTCCTTGAATGCCATTGAAAATGACAAAGAAACGATATTGAACGAATAAGTAAATAGCTATCAACTGTTATTACGTTTTTCAACGCGGAAGGTAGCTCATATCGCGGAAAATACAAGAACAGCTGGTTGCGATAATAAATAGAGAACGTAGGTACACTTACACAGTCATATTACCAGCCCCACGAACAACGATTGGGTCTGGCACTAGAGTCACATGCGTCTCTTCTATATTCTCCTCGGTTTCTGGCTCATCCGGGTATATTGCATCAAAATCTGCCATTTTAAACTAAATCACTAACTAAACAAATAATCACTGCTTCAAAAACGCATCACAAAGCAAAGTGTTTGTTGGTTTTTCGTCCAAAATAATCTAGGAGAAACACAGACGACGGGCAGTCAAAATAAATGACGTATTTGTAATGTTGCCACAACTTTTGAGACAAAAGAAACATTTCCAAGTATCATTTTTATCTTGAAGTTTTTTATTAAAAAGTTTAATTTTTAATCTATGTAGCTGTTGTAAATTTTTCAAGTTTTATTTCAGTTAATTAAATGCCTTTATAGCGGGAGCGATAGAGGTCATAGTAAAAAAATGGATAAGATATTTTATTACAAGAGAACGTTTTCAATACTAAATATGGCAGCACTGCTGTTTTCGTGACGTTTGAAAATGGAGCAAAGATAATGTAAAGGTACCTATATTTTGTGATTTCGAAGAATGGAAAATGTTTGCGCCTGTAAACATGGTGGTATCGCATTTTGTCATGAATAGAATCACACTTTGATCACACTGTAGCTTTTCCACAAAAAGAGCCATGTCTTATAGCACATTTTTTTAATGTTTCGGTTACGCACGACTTGTACATATAGCCAGTGTCATTCTTTAACGAAACCTCGCCGCCGCCGCCGCCACCACCGACATGCCACCGACCGTAAAGTTATGGGATATGTCACCGATAATATTCAACTCAACACTCGGAGGAATAACTAGATCTCAACACGTTATATCAATCTCTCTTTTTATATTAGCAAAATCTAAAACATGTTTCGTGCTGTTTGTGGCGCGAAACTCATACCAATTGAACTAGGTAAACTACGGAACAAAATTTCTTGTTCTGTGATGTAAACGTACAGCCATACCTATTTTTTTATAAAAGTAGGCATTTATGAGTATTTTGTGCAGGCTTCTAGTCGGTTCTGGAGAGTACTTGTACTTGTATACAGGCTGTTTTCCGCCATTGGACCCTTTTTAATTGGGTCCTTTTTGCGTGAGGATGGAGTAGGCTTGCCCAGCACCTACTACCCTCTCAGCTTAGTTGACCATGTCCAGAGGAGATAACTTGTCAATACTTCTGGAGCCAACCAAGCCGCGGGTTTCATCACGATGTTTTCCTTCACCGTAAGAGCAATGTCAATTAGCGTACATAAATTTTTCTTAAGAAAAATACATTGGTGCACGGCCCACCGGGATTCGAACCCACTACCTTCAGAATGAAAGTCGAGGTATCTACCACTAAGCCAACACCGCTCTAGGTACAGTAAAAGTTACGAGGGCGGCACTGAAAATTTCGGGAATCAAGGAAGTGACACAACATTACTATTTAAAAATGTATTTATTGCTTTTCGAAGTATTCTCCGCGAAATTTGACACATTTTTCCATACGATGGAACCAATCATTAAAGCAACCATTCCATTCGGAAGTTGGGGTCTCCTAAATGGCCGTTTTGTAGGCGTCCACAGCTTCTTCAGGTGATGAAAATCTCTGACCACGCAATTTACTCAGGCAATTTATTCTTTATTTTAGGGAAAGTATAGAAATCATTAGGGCTTAGGTCGGGGCTGTACGGCGGATGGTCTAATAATTCTATGTTTTCTTGCTCTAAAAATTCTTTTGTTCTGTTCGCGGTGTGAGAACTCGCATTGTCGTGATGGAGGATGATGCGGCGGCTGCAGTTCTCTTTACGGAGTTCAGAAACGACCTGTGGCAAACAAATGCTAGCATACCATTCTGCATTAACCGTTCTTTGTCCCTCAAGAGGAATAGTCACAACATGGCCGGTTTTGGAGACAAACGTGGCCACCATTTTTTTTGCAACCCTCCGTGAACGAACAATTTTTGTTGGCTTTAACTCATTTTCGAACACCCAAACTCGTGACTGGTTTTTTGTTTCGGGTTCGTACGCGTATATCCAGGATTCGTCACTTGATACGATGTTGTATACAGCATTTGAGGATCCTGCGTGGAATCTTTCGAGAGTTCTGACGCACCAAGTAACGCGAGCCGCTTTTTGCTCTTCACAGAGCGAATGCGGTATCCATCGGGAAAACAACTTTTTTACACCTAATTGTTCATGCAAGATTATTTGTATTTGACTCATGCCAATGTCTAAAGTTGCCTGAATTTCGCGGTATGTTACATGTCGATCTTCCTCAATCAGCTTACGCACAGCATCAACGTTTTCTTGGGTGAGTGCAGTTTTTGGACGACCTTGACGGGGATCATCACTGAGCTTGACACGTCCACGTTGAAATTCAGCAAACCAGCGATAAATTGTGGTTTTGGATGGGGCTTCATCACCAAATGCAGAAATCATCAGGTCAACACACTGTTTTTGTGATAAACCACTTCGAAAGTCATAATAAATCATCGCTCTTGAATTTTCTCGAGTCAATTCCATTTTCTCAACGACTAAACAAGTTTGACAAAACCTTGTGACAAGACCGAGATTCTTTTTTTAAATAAATAAATGGTATTCGATTTTTAAAACCAAGGAGTTTTCAATTAAAAAGATTAAATATGACAGGAACAGTGGAAATATTCCATTCCCGATACTTTTAGTGCAGCCTATGTACTTTGTATAGAGTTATTATATTATACATATGGGGATAAATTGAAAGAAGGAGCTGAAAAACCGTTCTCTATACCATACAAAATAGGCACTAAGAAGGTAGGTATGCGGTTCTCACATGAACAAAGCTCGGTATAGGGCGGTACCAATCTAATGTGCAAGTCTGCGACACAGTAAGTAGGTAGGTATATCTACCACACGTGGTAACTAACGCGCAGCTGTGACCTAAAAACGTTCATCTTGTTATACAACCTCGAATCTCCTGTTGTCTGACGAAATATCGCATAGGCGATAGGAGTCACATGTAGGTAGGTACCTAACTAAATGAATTTGCAATTTTTAAAGGATGTTGGAGAGGTATGATAATGTTAAGTTTGCCAAAATTTGTACAAAAAGTGCTAATATTCGATGTTTAATTAATGACACATGTGTACGTATTTAAGTATGTGTTTCTGTATAGATAATTAATGGTTTAAAATAATGAGAGTTTTTTAATTGATTCTTTTAAGTGGCGGTGTAGGCCTAGTGGCAAATATCTCTCGACTTCCATTCCGAAGGTCGTGGGTTTGAATCCCGACCGGCCGTGCACCAATGGATTTTTTCTACGCAATATTTTCTTGCGCTAATTAATATTGCTCTTACGGCGAAGGAAAACATCGTGATAAAACATACGACTTAGTTGTGTCTGGGGTAGGTATAGTTCTTTCCTCTGGACACGGTTGTCTAAAGTCTAAACCGAGAGGGTGGAATAAGTGCTGGGCAATTTTACTTTATTTAATGCATATCCCCAGGCACTACAGCGTTCTGAATAGCATGGATCAAAGTTGCTGGCGCTCGCCGCATAAATTATCTTTTTTTACGTATTATGATAGGTCAGTGTTTGACCACTTTCATAACTACCTGATGGTCGGTGACGATGCGGTCTAAGATGTAGCACGCTTAACTAGAAGATACCTATTCACTCGCGACTTGAATATCCCCAAATTGTATACGTCAGGAAAGACAGACCCCTTGCAGTACCAATAAGGAATGACGAAGCAAAACTCTTAGTGCGAACGTCTGGTATGTCCAACATGAACCGCACATCAGTCTGGCAGATTGTATGACAAAAAAAATGGAGATAAAATATCTAGATAAGATTTAAAAGGCCAATATCATGTTTGCTAAAAGTTGCAAAATGGGATATTTCAATTTGTTTTAGGAAGGAAGGATTGCGGATACAAAATACATGAAACTCCGCTGTCCCTAGGCCCCAGACTCTTTAATTCTATTCCTTTCGGTACCCACTAGTAGATAATATATAGGTAGTTAGGTAACATATATTGATAGGTAGTTACTAAGTATTAATCTAACACATGTAAGTAAGGACCTACTAAAACCTACATAACAACAAATTGAATTTGATAGTTTTGGCCTCGGATCTGTATCACAATATATGTAGAACTTAACCTAGTTTAAAAAGGACTAGACTATATAGAAATACCGACATTATTGTAAATGGTCATAGGGCTGAATATATTGGTTATCATATCTGGTGCACATATGCGACAATATGCGTTGCAAGTTGCACGCGCGTGCGTATAAAACGACGCCTGCGCAACCCTTTGCGTTCACACCTTGTTCGAGCCCAGTGGAGTTGCTAACATAATCATGAAGGTAATTTTACAAATATATATATTTTTTTAATATTTAAATTACATTTGAAATATACCTACAAGTACATGAGCAAAGGCACAATTATAGAATTTTCACAATATCTGTGGCGAAGTGCCGAACACCTGCCTGAGAATATTGCGGGATCAATTCCCGCCGTCGAAATGATTGCCGTTCTCTAATTATTTGCCGATTCAGAACGATTTTCCAAAGAGCCGCAGGATGCCGACCCCTGATTTGGGTCATAGAGATACTCGTAATAGATTTAGGGTGAGATGGTGTTTATTTGTGCACTCTAATGTTCCTATTTTCTTCAAAACGGCTGGACCGATATGGATAAGGTTTTCTGTAACAGATTTGTGATTTATTGTTAATCTTTTCACTTATTACAGTATTCGGTCATCAACATAGGGTTGCGGGTTCGATTCCCGACTCAGAGAAGTATTTATGTTTAGATTTTTGTCTGTGGTCCGGTCGTTTCTAGAATAAGTATATGTTTACAAAATAAATGTATATAAGTAGTATATCCGTTGTCTAGCATAACACGAGTCTAGTTGGGGCTAGATAGCGATGTGTGGAATGTCCTGCGATTTTTATTTATTTATCTTAATTATTTATTTGCAGGTATTATTAGTATGTTTAGTGGCAGTATGCAGAGTGGCGTTGGGTGGCGTAGTGCCAGTAGCAGGCCCGTACGGGTTGGCTTCCCCTCTCGTGGCACGGCCTGCTCTGGCTGCCCCGCTGGCTCTGGCCAGGCCCTACGCTGCGCCCTACGCTGCACCTTATGCTGCGCCCTACGCTGTGGGACATGCTGTAGCTAAGGTGGTAGCCCCAGCTGATGAATACGATCCGAACCCACAGTATTCTTACGCTTATGATATTCAAGATGCTCTTACAGGTAAGTGTTTTATGGATAAGAAAATAAAAACCGTAAATTTTATAAAATACTGTAAAATGAATTAGTCTTTATATTTATAAAATTCTAGTCTAGTGTGGTGGCGTTAAACAGTTTTTAATCCATGCTATATAGGACGCGCTGCGTTGTGCACAGCATCACTTACCATCATGTGAGATAGTGGTCAAACGTTGAACTATCACTATCACCACATAGTAAAACAATGTCGCTTTCGGCTGTCTGTCCCTATGTATGCTTAGATCTTTAAAACCACGCAACGGATTTTGATCCAGTTGTTTTAATAGATAGAGTGATTCAAGAGGAAGGTTTATACGTAAAATACATGCACAATATAACCGTGCGAAGCCGGGCTGGTCGATAGTTTATTTTAACAAGCAGTTTTCTTAGAATATTGCTTTTAAAATAAGAATACTGCTTCTCATTTTAAGATTTTTTACTAAATAGGTAGGTATATTTCGAATTTATTTGCTATCGTCTATAGAGAGAGGAATATTTCTCGCTTATACCATAGATTGTCTGGGACTTGTATTAAATAGAATATGAAGCTCTTTCCTTTTTCCTGCGGCTTTTTTTCCTATAGATATGGTTGTCCTAACCGGTGTATGGTCTCGTCTTATCGAATTGGATCATATGCGAATGGTCAAAACCCACATAAAGTCAAACACGCTTAAGAGGAAAGGGTACTGGGGGCTCTCTCCATACAAACGTAGTCGACTGTTTGCTCCCTGGATAATGACACTAGAGCAAATATTTTTGTTGCATATTTTTTTTTGCTATTTTTCGTTTTTCATTTATTTATTGTTTTTTAAATCTTAGTTTCTGTGATAATTAGAAAATGAAAAAACCAAAACATAGGGACATAGTCATGACAGTAACAGGTTTTATGGCCCAAAAATATTTGTACTAGTGTTATTATCCAGGGAGGAAGCAGTCGACTACATTTGTATGAAGAAACGCCGATACCCTTTCACCTTAAAGTCAAAAACGCATAAAGTCAAACACGTAACCATATTGACGTCAGAATAACAAGACCAATGAAATTATAAAAGTTGGTAGGTATAGTTCTATAAACTATATGCCAAATATAGCATTACTTTATTGCTAGACATGTAGGTAGTTTAGTAATCAAATATAAAATGAATTACTTCGTGATTAATCAAGATTAAAATATCAAGATTAGAATCAATATGTATCTAGAACAGTTACTGTAATTTTTACCCTCCTACCTAATGTATATCTAGCTTCTTACATAATAGATACGTATAATTATAATAATTGTCGAATTATATCCCTACCTATTTATACTTAACTACTTACTTTGTCATTAAAAATTAAATGTGTAATTTCAAATATCAATTAAAAACAGAACAAAATTAAAAGTACTACATAATCATCAATAAAAAAATTACTTTATTGTAAATATCGGGTTCAATTTGTTTCATATCACTATTAGGATCGCTCTAGGTACGTACCTAGAGTACAAAATGTCGTTTTAATTGTTACTTTTTAAGGTGAAAGGGTATCGGCGTTTCTTCATACAAACGTAGTCGACTGCTTCCTCCCTGGATAATGGCACTAGTACAAATATTTTTGGGCCATAAAACCTGTTACTGTCATGACTATGCCCCTATGTTTTTTTTTTTTTTTCATTTTCTAATTATCATAGAAACTAAGATTTAAAAAACAATAAATAAATGAAAAAAGTGAAAAAATAAATGAACAAAAATGTATAGTCCATCTACACACCTGATGAACCTAGAATAGGAGACAAGTAGTGACATAATGTTTAGTTTAGTTTTACGGGGCTGTTCCGCACTTATTAGCCTCTTCATTTGGGCTATTGTGCGTAATGTTATGCAGAAGTCCTAATATCTCTACTTATAGACTGTATTATATTTCCAGGCGACTCAAAGAACCAACAAGAAACACGCTCCGGTGACGTAGTCCAAGGATCATACTCTCTCGTCGAACCGGACGGCACAAGACGCGTGGTTGAATACACCGCCGACCCTCACAATGGTTTCAACGCTGTCGTTCACAAGGAGCCTGTAGGAGCAGTTGTTAAAGCTGTGGCTGCACATGCACCAGCTTACTTACACTAGTCTTCAAACTATTGGCTAATTTCGATTACTTTCATCGACGAGTGGGATGTCACAAAGGAAGGAAAAAGAAATATGTTTGGTATACTGTGCTAAGTTCTATCTTGTACGTAGCACAGGCCAAGAGAAACGATATTGAAAGAATTGATAAGCAGTAAGTACGTAGACAATCGAAATTAGCCTGTAGCTCTGCCATTGGACCAATCTAATCGTAATCAACTTTCTACAACTGTAGTCCAGTGCTTACATTTTGCGGCCACAGTTCAAGATCATAATAATCTTTTACAAAAGCGAGACAACTTTATCTGTCCTGCAGAGTTTTGCTATCGAGGCCTAATTTTCCTTGACCTATAATGATAGTTTAGTTTAACCCGTGACAGATATACTTTTCGCACTGTATTTAATTATGTTCAAGGTTGTTATGTCTAGAGAACAATTGATTAAGACTAGATTAGTCTAAGCCACTCAAGTGACCTGATTCGTATTATTGTTTAGTTTTTGTTAAATAATTGTTATAACTAAGGTAATAAATAAGAGGAATCGAAAAAATATGATTTTTTTCATTTATCTCCAGAGACATTGAAAAGTAAGATATATTAATACAAAAACTTTTTCTGCGGATTGCGATACCCCTACATAGACCACAAATGTTACACTAGACTCTAGACTAAGCGATTTTGTACTTACTACCTAGTACTCAAGTACAAATTTTTCAGATAAATATATACCAAGGTATTTTAAAGTCTTTTGTTGACTATTGTTCTGTTTTTGTCGTGCATGATAACGTGTTATAAATCAATGGACACCGGCACTCACAAAAAAGTGTGACGTCATCGCTCACGTTACCGTCCAGCGTCATGTTATTGACAAGGTAACCATAGCAACATATTATCGTTGCAATAGTTACAATTAATGTTTTCTTTTCTTACCACTTAAAATCATTGTCTGTAAACCGACTTTATTTACTCTAATTTTCAAATAAGACATTACTGCATGTCTTGCTATTCTTAGCTGGGAGTAAGAAAGGGTGAAAAAAACGTATATGATTTAGTGCTTAGCTAGTTAGATCAGACTCAAGGCCAATTGTAAAGTTGACAATTAGTGTTTGTAGTATTAAAAAGGTGAACCAGTTTAATTGTAGCATGTGTGAATTATATATCTACCTATAATGACCTGTGTCAACCACGCCTTGCTCTATAAAATATCCAAGTAGACAGCAGCTACAGTAGGTTAGCTTGTAGGTAAATAAATCTATACTATAATCTATACTAATATTATAAAGCTGAAGAGTTTGTTTGTCTGTTTGAACGCGATAAACTCAGAAACTACTGGTACGAATATTTTTTTTTGTGTTGGATAGTCCATTTATCGAGGAAGGCTATAGGCTACGTTTTGTTTCGATATTCCTACGGGATCGGGACTTACGCGGGTCAAACCGCGGAGCGAAGCTAGTCTATACTAATATTATAAAGCTGAAGAGTTTGTTTGAACGCGCTAATCTCAGGAACTACTATTTCCAATTGAAAAATTCTTTTTGTGGTGGATAGTCCATTTATCGAGGAAGGCTACTTTTTATCCCGATATTCCCACGGGATCAGAAGTAACGCGGGTGAAACCGCGGAGTGCTGCTAGTCTATAATAAAACGTTTTTTTTTTGTTTTTAACGAATAGGTTCTGAAACTAAAGGACCGATTTTAAAAATTCTTTCACCAATAGAAAGCTAAATTATCAAGCTAATAAGATAGGGATACGTAATATTAAGTTTTTTAAGAAGATTATTATTTTTGGAACGAAGATCCTTATCGCGCGTTGCGAAAGGGGGCTAGTCGAAAAAAATTAAGACCAAAAGTTGTAACGACACTTTTTGATATAGTTGTAAGCCGTGTGCGTGCATGTGTTCCTCTGTCTGTCTCTCTCTCTCTCTCTCATAGAAAGCAATTACTAAAATTAGCCTACTGATTAAGTTTATATTACATTATATTTGTTAAAAATAAAAAAATATACATTATATATAACTTAAGAGAAATAAAACTTATTACAATTCCTTCACTAATTAATCGAAAGAAACTTCGTTCCATCCGGGTGTCCCTTGACACCTCTCAAGTTTTTTTAAATTCGTAGAGGAGCAGAAATAATTTCTTCTATTCCTTAAAAACAAAAGAACAGAGCGAGTGCGCGCGTTGATGTCTTTTCAAGCTAGGTAACAAGAATTTGTTGGAGTTTTATAATTTTGGGTTTTATATAGTGATTATCTGCGCCCTGCAGTTTCACCCGCATAAGTCCCGATCCCGTGAGAATTTCGGGATAAAATATTAGTTGTTCAATCTTAATTTTATAAAGAGCGCAGATTGTTTTCTTTGTTAGTCTACGGGACCTTTACTTTTTTATTATAACGTATAGGTTCTGAAACTACTGGATCAATTTTGATGAAACTTGGTACGACAGTACATCGAATCCGTGGAAGTAACACAGGCTACTTTAATGCCGATATTCCAACGGGATCAGGACGAATGTGGGAAAAACCGTAGTGTATTTCCACCCCAGCCTACACCAGAGGCGCTACTAGCTAAAGCTACTCTATACTCTCTTTTTAAACTTTTTCTTTTTATACTTACTCGGTGAAAGGTTTCCGGCGCTCTCTCCATACAAACGTAGTCGACTGTTTCCTCCCTGGATACTGACACTATCACAAATATTTTTGTGCCATAAAACCTATAACTGCCATGACTATGCCCCTATGTTCTAATTATCATAGAAATTATAATTTAAAAAACAAAAGAACTCCCCTAAGTTCATAGTCATGGCAGTTATAAGATTTATGCAAAAAAAATATTTGCTCTAGTATCATTATCCAGAGAGAAAACAGTCGACTACGTTTCTATGGAGAGAGCCCCCGGTACCCTTTCCTCTTAAGGTCGTGTATTTGAACAATCTAAGTATATTATCCATTCATAAACTGAGAATGATGAATGAATGATTACACGAGTTTGTTTACGGACGTCGACATTGACTCGGCTTGACCTGAACTTTAGATGAGCAATAGTTAATTTTTATAATATGGTATTCCATCATACTTATTATACCTTCACAAGTGTTCTGACCGATAACTCAGATTAAAAAAACCCCGATCGACAATGACGAAAATATTAACTAAAAGCAACCTTCACTTATTCACGGGAATAAACTTTTTGTACCTAAACACAATACAGCTTTTTTCGGGAAAAGCTTTATGGCACTGGCTCCCATGATGTACAGTGAGTTGCCAGATCGTATAGCTCAAATTGAAGACTTCACTATGTTTAAGAGAGAAATACATCATTTTTTGACGTTAAAGTCTTTTTATAGCCTTGAAGAGTATTTACCAATGTATATGATGTGTTAATGACATTATTTTAATTGATATTTTATTAAATAATTTTTAATGTAATTGTTTGACATTTAGACTAATTCACATACCTCAAATGGGGTTAAATAGCCAAGTACTTTATTATAATTTTGATCTGATTTGATTTAAAAAAAAATACCATCATTTTAAACAGTTTAACCGATTTTTCTGAAACTCATTGACCATTCAACTATCAAATAAAACAAATAGGAGTCTAACAATATACATTTTATCTTTTCTGAAGTCGTTTTTTTTATTTTAAAACTCTATAAAATTTAATGACCAAACTAAATGTATTTCAGCTTGAACAGCAAGGTAAAGCCAGTTACGAATCTTTAATACGGTCGTAACACTTGCACCAAGGAACCGATAACGAACATTCAAGTGAATGCAATTCTATAAATACGCCCTGCGACAATCGCTACAAACTCATTTACTGCATATCCTATTGTTGGCAACACAAACATCATGATAAAGGTAATTAATTGTATTTAATTATCAATAACCTAACCCCTAATCTATTTAGTATTTTGTGGCACAAAATGTTATGCTTTCTGAGGCAGTTTGACACCGATAATTATATATACAAGCTTTAAATTCCTTCAATAGTGGCATTTGCGAGGTTTGTGTGTAAATGTGGAACAGATAGGTACTATAAGTGCCTATAGGTACCTATCAAGTCTACAAGTTCTTGTTCATATTGTTTATTTAACAATTTTCGAACTATTTACAGAAAAGATTCTGATAGTTTCTTTTAAGACGTAATATGAGTGTTATGATCGGGTAATTCCTGGTCTGTGTTTAAACGAAACTCCAGTTTGTTACCGAATTCAATCCCATATAAACATAAGTTGATTTGTGTCCCCGATATTGGATGAAACACAAAGGCATCAGTTTAACTACTAGAAATACTAAACTTACATTAAGTTGTCTCAGGCTCCATAGCATCCTAAGCAAGCCAATTTTATTTCCAGATATTTGCGCTACTGTACATCTTACACACCCCAGTACTCAGCATCATAGTCACCGACCCTCCATCACCAGAAGACTACGCTTATTCCTACAGCATCCAGGACCCAACTACAGGCGACAGTAAAAGCCAACACGAAGTCAGGAAAGGGGACTACGTAAGCGGGGCCTATTCGATCATAGGACCGGACGGAACTAAAAGAACAGTTGAATACACTGCCGATTCTAAACATGGATTTAATGCGGTAGTAAAAGAAGAACCTTTAGAAGTATCTACTCTACCACCAGCTCGCAAGTATCCATATAGAGTACCAGAAAAACTCATAGCATATGAATTAGTTCCAGCAAAATTTTCCTTGCAATATAAAGAGTATTTTATGCCTGAAAATAAAATATCACCTGAAAAACGTACATTTGAATATGGAAAGTTTTTTGAACCGGAAAATAAAGATGTTAGCTTCCGATACACAGACATTAATAAAGAAAAATAGCTATTTTAGTGAGTATTACTTCCCTACCTTAATTAATCCTTGACTTGTTAAGTACTTAGCTGTTCCTTTTGATTTTATAAGAAAGTAACTATGCCTCGCAGTTTCGCCAACGTCCCGATCCCGTAAGAATATCGAGATAAAAAGTAGCCTATGTTCTTTCCAATGAATCAGTCTATCCTCATGCCAAGTTTCATCAAAATCGTTCCAGTAGTTTCGGAGGCTATTCGTTACAAACATAAAAAATACTTTGCTCTCTATAATATTAGTATAGACTAGCTTTGCCCCACGGTTTTACCAGCGACAGTCCTGATTCCGAGGGAATATCAGGATCAAAAGATTTCTCCATCCTTTAAACCGCCACTATGCCGATTTGCATCTTTATCGGTCAAGCCGTTTGATCGTGAAGAGGGGAATAAAAACTTTTCGATTTCAAATAAGTATTAAATAAAGAGGGTCTAATTGCGGAAAACAGCCCCTAAAAGTACAAAAGTACAAGTAAGTATTAATTAGGATTAGGATTTGTCTAAGACTTTTCGCAATTTGACAAGATACTTTAATTTTAGCTTAAACATACTACTTATTGATGCAAATGCTACTGCAGGCACAATAGTGAATTGTCAAATACATAATAAAATATTATTTCCGTTATTATCATTGCAGTTTACCTTCAAAAAATATTCCAAATACTTATAACTTCGTAGTAAACACGCAAATAAACTAATTTGTTTGTTTGTACCATATTTAAACGATTCGAATTAAATTGGTTATTCGGAGACAGACAGCAATGAGACTTTATTGAATAGAATAGAATATAATTTATTAAAAAAAACACACGACATAATATACACAAAAATAAGAAACAATAAGAGATAATTACAGAGAATAGTAAATACAAAAAACGAAAATTTGCCCGTATCTTTTTATCGCGTTGATCCAGGACCTTGATTTCTAATAGGAACTATAAACCTCAGTATCTTGTATGAATTTCAACTTGCTAGTTTCACCTGTTCCTGGAAAAATAGGTGGTGACACACGAACAGACAGACAGACAAGAAAGTGATCTTTTAAGGTTTCTTTTTTTTACCTTTTGAGGTACGGACCCCTAAAAACAATCGTGTGTTGCCCGAATAGGGAAAGCCTTAGCATGTGCTGCTGTATTGCTAATAAGGAAAAGGAAATTTGACTATTTTTTTGTTTAAGTAATTTCCTGGTAAAACCCGAGGCGCAGCTATACTTAATATAATAATGAGGAAAAATTTGATTGTTTCTTGGTTTGCATTGAATAGGCTACGAAACTACTGGACCGATTTTGTTGAAACTTGGGTTGAGGATACATTGATTCATTGGAAGTGTCATAGGCATTTTTATTCCGATATTCTTACAGGATCATATATAACAAAATAATTAGTAACGTAATAATTTAATTGAAGTTCCGGTAACATAAGTTAAAAGTAAGTACATACTTGTAAATGTATACAGGGTTATTGAACACTATACTAGCCACCCGTTGAGGGCTACTTCTGTGCACCTTGGCAATCAACTTTTGTTCTACGAATTTTAGAAATCTAATATATAAAAATAAGTCGGGTTTTCCTCCCTGACGCTATAACTCCAGAACGCACGAACCGATTTCCACGGTTTTGCTTTCGTTGGAAAGGTCTCGGGCTCCGTGAGGTTTATAGCAAAGAAAATTCAAGAAAATCTGGTGGCGAAACGGAGTTCGCCGGGTTTCACTATAAAAATAACATACAAAAATAACAAAATAAATCCATCAGTTCAAATACTACTCAACTCGACATAGGGCACAGAATGTGATTACGTATGGTAAAGAGCGGGCGCTCTTTGCCGCATAGAAAATGGCCAGACAGTACTAGAAACACTAAAAAAAGGTTCTGACAAAAGTCGTAGAATTTTTTTTGTCTAAAAAGTCGGTTTATGGACTATAATTTTAAGTGATGACGCCATAAGAAAACGATTTTTGTTAGATTTTTTGTTATTCATTTATATTTTTTCCTCTTTCTATTCGTCACTCGTCACCATAACACAAGCCCAGAGGAACCCGATATTATTATTAAACAATATAAAATAAACACGAGACGCGTGACGTTTACAATCATGGTACCGAAACGGGATGCATGACGTCACACTTTTTGTGAATGCAGGTGTTCCATCAATTTATTAGACGTTATCACGTCAAAAAAGTTGATCGTTACGGTGAAAGGGTACCGGCGCTCTCTCCATATAAACGTAGTCGACTGTTTCCTCGCTGGATAATGACACTAGCACAAATAATTTTGTACCATAAAACCTATAACTGCCATGACCCTTTAAGATTTAAAAAACAAAAAAAAACATATGGGCATGGTCATGGCAGTAATAAGTTTTTACAAAAATATTTGCTTTAGTGTAATTATACAAGGAAAAAACAGTGAACTACGTTTGTATGGAATGAGCTCCCGGTACCCTTTCCTCTTAAGGTGCACAGAAGTAGCCCTCAACGGCTTGCTAGTATAGTTAAGTTACCAATAACCCTGTATACATATACATACGTGTAGGTAGCAAGTTTACAGCCACTTGTATATGCGTGTAACAGTTGAACTGGTTCAAGGTTGACATAAGAGTAGACACTTTAAAAGTTCAAGATAAGTAGTACAGTAAGCAATATCTGTAACCAGTTAGTCATATGTTTATGAATTACTAGCAGCGCTCCGCAGTTTCACCCGCGTAACTCCCGATCCCGTGGGAATATCAGGATAAAAAGTAGCCTATAGCCTTCCTCGATAAATGGACTATCCAACACAAAAATAATTTTTCAATTCGAACCAGTAGTTCCTGAGATTAGCGCGTTCAAACAAACAAACAAACAAACTCTTCAGCTTTATAATATAAGTATAGATTATTATTTGTCTGCATCCAAATATTTTTGGATGCAGACAAATAATAATTCAGAATTATATTTACTCTACGCTTACGCTTACTCAGAATTATATTTTTGTGCCTGTGGCGGTCGAGACGTCTGAGAGTTGGGGGCTGAGGGTTTGGCATTTGTGAGGGAGATAGGCCGTCGCCTCCGTGATAGGGGGTTTGATCCGCATTCCGGGGCATTCCTGGTGCAAAGATTGTCGATAGCGGTTCATCGAGGTAACGCTTGCATATTGTCCAGCTTTGCACCGGGAACGCTAGGGAGGGGTTTGTTCGAATAGGTTTAGTTTTAATGTTTTAGTTTTTATTTGTTTATATCTCGTACTTAGTTCGTAGTTAATTCCTTGTATTTGTATTTATTTTGTGATTTTTGACCAATAAAATTAATTAAAATTGTTTATTTGTCTGTTATACGTCCTGTATCACGGGACTATGGAGTCCCGGACCTTTGGAAGGCGTGCGTGGAGCCGAACCCAACACGAACAAGTATAATAGCAAACAATGGGGTGGATTCTAAACCGGCGATTATCCCTGTCTACACCATAAAGTTCAACCAAGGACAACTATTGATTATCTACAAGACAAAACTACTTGAGCTATTGTGATGGGATGGTAGTGGACTAGATACTTGGGAACTATGGATACTATGGCGCCTTCCGTACAAATTGGTTCAGCCGTTTAGGTGGAGTTTGGCAAATAGCACCGCGACATTGCCTCTACAATTAAAACATCTGAGACTCACAAACATTTTATTGAAGAATAAATAGCTTATAAAGGTGCGACAGGACATAGCTCGAACCAATAGCCGCAGCCGCAGCGCTTAGGTTCACCCATGTGCAGGTACATGAACTCTAGGTGCATATCGGAGGGGTCGCAGAGGCAGCACATGAGGCGGCCGCAGTTCGAACTTGGGATTAAGTTCGGACGTTCGCAAGTGCCTGGACCTGGGGATTACAAATTAAATAAGTAAATACTAATTATAAATCCCTACCCTACATTATATTTTTATTGAATTTGAGAGTAAAATTGTTTGTAGCAAATCGAGCAGTTAATTTAGATAGGTAAGGTACTTTATGTAACGCAGAGTGCGTTACATAAAGTACCTTACCTATCTATTTTCCTTACCTATCTGTTTCATAGTTAGACGAGTTTGTTCGGCAATTGACGGCAATGCTATACGGTTCCGTTAGATTGATTAACTAATACCTATATTTGTACCTACTTTTATCATAAAAAAAAGACTCATCAAGAAATTTATACTAGAGCTACGAGTCTCACCATAGGGGAGCTAAGAAAGAAATTTCGGAAATTCGACCCTTTAAAGGGGTAAAAAGGGCTATAAAGGTTGCAGTTCTTGGTAACTATTATGTACCTGTGTTTGTAGGATATCAATCAGGAGACGCTGACGCTAGTAAAACCGCGGCGCAACTTGTACTCTATAATTAAGACCCGCGATAACCAATTTTTAAATGCAGACATTACACAAATCAGTATATTCGGAAGTTATGGGAATAGTAAGTTTTAAGAATTGTTATTTCTGGAGTATGTACGTTTCAACATTCTGTCATACTAGACCCGCGGTTCCTACTGTGTGCGAACAAGCGCATAGGGCATGATATGAAATTACCTTTTCTAATAGCAATCATTCTAAAAGGATCGCAATCACCAGCGAGATGCGCCAACAGTTCTCTCTTCTCGATGCCAGTTGCTTGATCGAGTGGGTCGTGATATGCTCCGTAGCGACGAATGCCGAGGCGGGATAGCCTTCTTACAGAGCGTAGACACTGCATGGCGATCTGGTTCAGGGAATATAGGAATTAAAAATAGATATTAGTCGATTCTCAGACCTAAAAAAATCATATAAATCGGTCGTTTCGGAGGAATTTGGTATATAACATTGCGACGCGAGAATTTTATATTTAGAGATATATAACTTTATTTTTACAACACAGGAAGGAACAACGAACACGATATACCTACACAAAGAAATAGCTAGGCAGTAAAAGTTGCACAAATGGATGACCTTATTGCTGAAAGCAATTTCTTCCAGACAACCTTTGCCTACTACTTACTTATACTTGGAATCATATTTAAAAATAGTGATAGGAAAAGACGTCTTTTTGATGTGAAATATCTATAGCCGCACGTAAAACCGATTTCTGGGGTGGCGACGCGTCGCCACGCTATATGATGATATATTTATACAGTCTATATGCAGTAGTGTGTATGGGTTACTTTTACAAAATAATGTCGATGTTTCACATCTGCCAGTTTTGCATAACTCTAAATCATGTCAAGCTATTGATTAAAACAATAGGATCGCATAACATCTAAAAACAGACGGTGGTTTTTATTAATTACTTCTTCTCTATTTATCTTTATAAAGTATTCATTTATTTATTATTACAATTACAAAATTAATATATACGAACGGAAAATAAAATAAAATTACAAATAAAAGACATCCTCAAGCGCGTCTCCCCGAGGCATCGTTCCCAGAATTATGTATGTGTAGTTTTACACATCAATGATTAGAGTAGATCGTTTTATTAATTATGTATGTGTAGTTTTACACATCAATGATTAGAGCCTCAGTAAATATAAAGACCTTTTGAAATTGAATTGAATGATTAGAGCTTTTGACGTGTTTGCCTTGATATGTCGTAGTTAAGGTTTGTAGTTGAACATGGGAGTTAAAAGGCATAGGGATCAAAGCAATGTAACATACTATCGCCTCAATTAAAAAAGATCCCTTATTATACACAATTTGTACCAATTCAGCAAGTTTGCAGCGTAATAAGGACCTATATTTACTCTTATTGATAAATCTTACTTCATGTTCAAAACCCCACAATTTGTACCAATTCAACAAGTTTGCTTCGTAATAAGGACCTATATTTACTCTTATCGATAAATCTTACTTCATGTACAAAACCCCACAATTTGTACCAATTCAACAAGTTTGCTTCGTAATAAGGACCTATATTTACTCTTATCGATAAATCTTACTTCATGTACAAAACCCCACAATTTGTACCAATTCAACAAGTGTGCAGCGTAATAAGGACCTATATTTACTCTTATTGATAAATCTTGCTTCATGTACAAAACCCCACAATTTGTACCAATTCAGCAAGTGTGCAGCGTAATAAGGACCTATATTTACTCTTATTGATAAATCTTACTTCATGTACAAAACCCCACAATTTTTACCAATTCAACAAGTTTGCTGCGTAATAAGGAACTATATTTACTCTTATTGATAAATCTTACTTCATGTACAAAACCCCACAATTTGTACAAATTCAACAAGTTTGCTGCGTAATAAGGACCTATATTTACTCTTATTGATAAATCTTACTTCATGTTCAAAACCCCACAATTTGTACCAATTCAACAAGTTTGCTTCGTAATAAGGACCTATATTTACTCTTATCGATAAATCTTACTTCATGTACAAAACCCCACAATTTGTACCAATTCAACAAGTTTGCTGCGTAATAAGGACCTATATTTACTCTTATTGATAAATCTACTTCATATAGTATCTAAGTAGATACCCTTCTGTCACATAGAGTAGTGACCAGATCAAATTCTCGCGTCGCGGTGTTAGTTGCCAAATCCCACCTAACGGCTGAATCGATTTGTATGATTTTTTTTGTGTTTTGTTAGGTCTGAAAATATCTATTTATTTACTTTTTTCTCTTTTTTGTATATGGCAAAACAAAGTATGCCGGGACTGCTAGTCATTTTATAACTTTCTTAATTTCAGTAGATTTCAGCCGGTATTTAAGAGGAAGGGGTACCGGGCGCTCTCTCCATACAAGCGTAGTCGACTGTTTTCTCTCTGGATAATGACACTAGAGCAAATATTTTTGTTGCATAATACTAATAACTGCCATGACCGACCATGTTAATCTTAATTTTTATAATAACTAGAAAATGAAAAAAAAAACAAAACATAGGGGCATAGTCGTCGCAGTTATAGGTTTTATGACATAAAAATATTTGTGCTAGTGTCATTATCCAGGGAGGAAACGTCGACTACGTTTGTGTGGAGAGAGCGCCGGTACCCTTTCACCTTTAGTATAAGGACCGATAGTGAATATTAGAAGTAGATACTACTTAAATTCAATGGGTGCTCTTACTACATAGGTACAGCAGAATCCAAAGAAATAGAATTATGCAGCTCTGCGTGAGCTCTGCAGTAGAAATGGAGTTAGCAAATTCGAGCTAGGTATGTTATACTTAATTCCGAATTCACATTTCGCGATTAAAATCTATTCTTATTTATCTTCTAAGATATAAAAAGAAAACATACTTACCGCGGACATTAGTAATTTTCTTGATTTAACACGCTATTATTTTGTAATTGGTTATTTCTAAAGTTTTCTTAGGTTCAGATTTGACGAGATATTAACAAAACGAAAGCAATTTAGACGTCGAATGTCATGTCATTAATTTTTAGTCATTTGTTTTCAATCGAAGGGATAAAAATCTCCTTACTCTACCTATATTTTAAAAAAACCACACATATCGAAATCGTAACTTTTAACTATCTACATATAATAAACCAACTGCGCCCCGCGGTTTCACCCGCATAAGTTCCGATCCCGTGGTAACATCAAAATAAAAGCAGCCTATAGCCTTCCTCGATAAATGGACTATCCAACACAAAAATAATATTTCAATTCGAACCAGTTGTTACTGAGATTAACGCGTTCAAACAAAGAAACAAACTCTTCAGCTTTATAATATTAGTATAGACTAGCTGCACTCCGCGGTTTCACCCGCGTAAATCCCGATCCTGTGGGAATATCGAAATATAAAATAGTCTATAGCCTTCCTGGATAAATGGACTATCCAACACAAAAATATTTTTTCAATTAGAACCTAGTTCCTGAGATTAGCGCGTGCATACAAACAAACTCTTCAGCTTTACAATATTAGTATAGATATAGTACATTACGATATAAGTGTGGTAAATTGATCTTGGCATAGAGGCGGTTTATGACACGCGAGCGGCAGCGAGCGTGTTAAAGAAGCCAAGATGCAAATATCAATTCCACACGTATATCGTACGACGTTTTTTATCACAGTTGCGAATAAAAGAAAAGACTTCAAAAGAAAACAAAATAATAATTAACAATATATTTGTGATAAGTCTATGTTTACATTTTTTTAAGGCAATATTTTTTTGTTAATTATGCTCCGGAAAGGCCAGGCTAAAGACTTTTAACCTATACAGCCTCGTCTGACATACAATATTTTTTAGGGTTTTTTCTATTTGTTTTTGCGTCGGGGGTTAAGGACAAAAGACAATGGTACGGAAAAACAATATATTTAAATAAAGAAAAAACTAAAAATAAACAACTCAATTTTTAATCGTTTTCTAAGTCATTATCACGTAAAATTTTCGTTCGTAAACCGACTTTAGAGACAACCATTTTTGCTAGCTAAAAAACTCTTTGGTACCTACCTTTTTATACATCAAAACAGTATGTAATTAGCAGTAAGATACGTATTTAACCTATCGGGATAACTTTACAGCACTAGGTTGGCAATATAAAATGCACGCGTGCATAATATGTTGGATTACGAGCATAAAAGCCGTTGAATAAGATCCACTTTATGAGCAACTGTGATAAAAAATATATTATAGAAAGAAGTTAGATTCTTACTTACGTTAAACTGTAAGCAATAATTAATGTTCAAACCATTAATATGTGACATTAAAAAAATGTTACCTTTAAAAAGTAACCCGTAAAACAAGTGATCTTTCGTCGTTGAAGATCAATCAAAGCCTTATGTTGATTTGCATGTTACCTGAAAGGATACCCATAACGTCTCGTTAAACTGAATCGCTATTCAATGATGAAACATTAAGGTGAAAGGGTACCGGCGCTCTCTCCGCACAAACGTAGTCGACTGTTTCCCCCTGGATACTGACACTAGCACAAATATTTTTTTGCCATAAAACCTATAACTGCCATGACTATGCCCTTATGTTTTGGTTTTTTTCATTTTCTAATTATCATAGAAATTAAGATTTTAAAAACAAAAAATCTTGAGAGGTGTCTAGGGACACCCGGATGGAACGAAGTTCCTTTTGGCCGCACGGCTTACAACTATAGCAAAAAGTGTCGTTACAACTTTTTGTCTTAATTTTTTCCGTCTAGCAACGCGCGATAAGAAACTTCGTTCCAAAAAAATATAGGGGCATGGGCAGTTATAATTTTTATGCAACAAAAATATTTGCTCTAGTGTCATTATCCAGGGAGAAATCAGTCGACTACGTTTGTATGGAGAGAGTGCCGGTACCCTCTCCTCTTAAGACCTAACCGGTTTGTACTATCGTAAAACAGCTGTTAACAACGCTTGGGGCAGTTCGAGTCCTATAAAAAGTCTCCGATATATTGTTGCGGTACATTCTACTTGAGATAATCTCAGAGAGAAGTCATCTTTTCCTACCTCTCAAAATGGCTTTTAAGGTAAGATAATGGAAATAAAGATAAATAAATAAAAAGATACAGCAGGACATTCCACATATCGCCATCTAACCCCAAGCTAAGGCACTACTACTTATATACTTTGCTTTTGTAAATATTTACTTATAACACATGGAAACAACCAGACCACAGACAAATATATAAGCATAAATACTTGTCTGAGGCGGGAATCGAACCCGCAACCCTGTGTTTGGCAGTCCGGCATGGTGACTATTGTGCCAACTGAGTCATCGAAGATATTTCTAGGATATTGTAGGATATGTTTAAGCACCTAATTAGATAAATTCAATGGATTGTAAAAATATGTCTTATTTTACAGCTGGTAGTACTGGTGTGCGCTATAGCGGCTGCCCAAGCGGGAGTAGTTCCCGCGACTTACGCAGCGCACCCAGCACCGGTCGCATATGCCGCGGCACCATTGGTGCACGCTGCTCCGGCCGCGCACGTCGTCCACTCCGCCCCAGTAGCCTACTCCAGCCCGATCGCCTACTCGGCTCCAATTGCTAAAGTAGCCGCTGTTGCTCCCATTGCTAAAGTCGCCGTTGAGGAATACAACACCCACCCGCAGTATAGCTTCGCATACGACGTTCAGGACGGACACACCGGTGACTCCAAGTCCCAGCAAGAGACTCGTGATGGTGACGTTGTCCATGGCTCATACTCTGTTGTCGACCCTGACGGCACGAAGCGCACTGTGGAATACACCGCTGACGATCACAACGGTTTCAACGCTGTCGTACACAGGGAACCCCTTGGTCACGTGGTGAAGGCCGCCCCTGTCGTCGCCAACGTCGCAGCTCCTGTCGCCTATGCCGCCGCTCCTGTAGTACACTCTGCCCCCGTCTACCACTCTGCTCCCGTAGCCTACTCCGCTTACCACCATTAGTGGGTAATACCATAGAATCATTTCTTACACGACAAGGCACTAGTCAACGATTAAAAACCGATAACTTATTTAATTTATTTTTCTAGAATAATTGTTATGTTCGCATATATTTGTAAAAATGAAAAATAAAATGAATTAATTCCTAAAGAATGATTGTTGATTTTTATTACCTTATTGTTTTGATTGAAATTATTTAAAATTCTCGACGAATGGGCGCGGGACTTGTGCATGTGCCATTTTCATGGACTCCAAAGATCTTCGTTACATCCTCACCAAATTTACCAAACTATCTCTTTTTCAACAAAACAATAATCATCTTAATCGGTTAAGTCGTCTTTGAGTAAACATAAATAAAATAATGTGTTTTTTTTAATGTGTCCGTGTCCTCAGGTATAGGTTGTAGTTTCAGTTCTAATGTAAAACAGTTAGTTGTAATACAATACATTTAGATTTAGATACAGATTTACTAGTGAACTATAGTCTAAACACTATTCCTATATAAACTTTATGGATAGTGTTTAGACTATGGTTCCCTATATAATCTATAGGGGTAGTGTGACTCTTACGTAGTATTTTAAATCCTCTTTGAGTGTGACATGTATCAAAGAGGATTTAAAGTTTTCTGATAGTGACCCTAAATATAATTTTAAAAAGTTCTAATAAAATGAATACATAAATATTGCAGGACATTGTTACACAGTATCAACTAGCCCGAAGCTAAGCAACTATCCTACTCCTAGATCTGTACATAAATATTTTTTGGGTGGGAATTGAACAAGCAACCTTCTGCGTCCCAGGCAGATTTTCGACCACCGCGCCACTGAGGCCGATAAGTAGTTATTACAAAGCAAAAATTACAGCTACGTGCGAGAGCATTATTACAGGTTGGTTCATATCTTGTCTCGATTGATAATGATAGTTACTAGCATTGGCCGCTTGTTACCAGTCGTTCCCACCTAGCAACGTACCTAGGTACTAGTAATGACAGTTCTATAAGTTCCCAGTTAGAATAAACTGAATATTTTCAATAGTCGCCTATTCCCAGTCGTTACTACTTGCAACACTTCTAACTTCATTGAAGGATTTAGTAATTTCAAGCTGATGTACCAGACGTCCATAGGCTACAAGGAGCTCTCATACCTAGAAAGACAGCCTTACTGACT
This sequence comes from Idaea straminata, assembly GCA_951213275.1. Classification (NCBI taxonomy): domain Eukaryota; kingdom Metazoa; phylum Arthropoda; class Insecta; order Lepidoptera; family Geometridae; genus Idaea; species Idaea straminata. Next base: position 7,428,598 of record OX577862.1, read on the forward strand.
AATTCAACTTTCTCTTAATCTTTACAACAGTTTTGACTTGTTTTACATTTGGAAGTGTGAACGGAATTAATTTAGTTTTGGATCCATTCAGTAATAAATTATTGGAATTGAACCAATCATCTATTCTAGAGAGAGCATTGTTCACATCGTCAACGTTCGACTGACGCCTTTTAACCTTGAACACCAAGGAGGTGTCATCTGCGAAGAACACTATCCCATAGTTGTCCCTTACAAGGAAGGTAAGGTAAGTCATTTATATAAACTAAAAACAGGAAAGGTCCTAATATGGATCCATGAGGAACCCCCATTGCTATCGCAGATCCGGGGGAGCGGTGTTGGCTTAGTGGTAGATACCTCGACTTTCATTCTGAAGGTCGTGGGTTCGAATCCCGGCCGGCCGCGCACCAATGCATTTTTCTTAAGAAAAATGTAAGTGCGCTAATTGACATTGCTCTTACGGTGAAGGAAAACATCGTGATGAAATCCGCGGCTTAGTTGGCTCCAGAAGTATTGACAAGTTCTCTCCTCTGGACATGGTCGACTAAGCTGAGACGGTAGTAGGTGCTGGGCAAGCCTACTCCATCCTCACCCAAAAAGGTCCCAATTAAAAAGGGTCCAATGGCGGAAAACAGACTGTATACAAGTACAAGTACAAGTCCGTGTGATCGTTGTCCGTTAACATCAACACTCTGGACCTTACCACTCAGATAAGAAGAGAATAAGATCCAGGGCGCCGTCCATAATAGTGGTGTGGTTTCATAAAAAATCAAAGGCTCGCCGAGGTGCCACTAAGGTTGAAATAAAAATGTAAGAAGTTACTAGAACATACATGTTTATTTGAATCATAGCAATGTAATCTATTTAAATCAGATTATCACTAATTTTAAGAACTATACGTTTTATTTTCAGCGTCAGCAACTTTTGATCCATGCTATTCAGGATGATTTAGTGCTGAGACATGTATTAGCATAGTAGACCGTGTCCAGAAGAACAATAAGTATGTCTGAAGCTAACTTAATCACAATGTTTTACCTTCACCGAAAGATAGAGCGCAGATATTACAGCACCAAATCTATTGGTGCAGAACCGGTAGGCAAGATGAGCTCACTACCATCCGAATGAAAATCTAGGGATCCCCTACTAAAGGCCAAAACCGCGCAAGCCACTGGATACGAACATTATATATTTACCTTCTAATATATACTAATGTACAGTCATCAAAATACTCTCATCCTGATTTGTTTCTTCCTTCGTTTGAAATCCTACTCCACCCAATAAGTAAATTTTCTAATTAACTATAAATAAAATGAAGGTTATTTATTAACATAATTGCAATGTCAAGTTCATTGTAAATTAGTGATGTAGGTTCCTACCTACATCTCACAACAGCGATCGCCTCAGGCATAAAGCACCAATATAAAACCGCAAATATTTTTTGTTCTACATCATAATCTTTCGGTAGCTCCACTGATACACAACGAACCGCAGAAATGGCATTCAAAGTTAGATAATATAAATTGTTATAATACTACTTTAATATTGTTATAGTATCGATCAATTGTGTAAACCAATAACTTTTACTATTTCAGTTTGTTGTATTCGCCGGTGTCCTGGCCGTGGCCAGCGCAGGTCTCCTCCCAGCTGCGCCCGTGGCGTACCACTCTGCCCCTGTGGCGTACCACTCCGCTCCAGTGGCGTACAACGCCGCCCCTGTGGCGTACCACTCAGCTCCCGTCGCCTACTCCGCTCCCATTGCGAAAGTAGCCGCTGTCGCTCCCGTTGAGGCGTACAACTCCCACCCTCAGTACTCCTTCGCCTACGACGTACAGGACGGTCTCACCGGTGACTCCAAGAGCCAGCACGAGAGCCGCGACGGAGACGTCGTACACGGCTCTTACTCTGTTGTCGACCCTGACGGCACCAAGCGCACTGTGGAATACACCGCTGACGATCACAACGGATTCAATGCTGTAGTACACAGGGAACCCCTCGGTCACGTAGTCAAGGCTGCCCCCGTCGTCGCCAAGGTCGCAGCTCCCGTCGCCTATGCCGCCGCTCCTGTAGTACACTCTGCCCCCGTCTACCACTCTGCCCCCGCTGTCTACCACTCCGCACCCTCTGTCTACCACTCCGCTCCTGTCTACCACCACTAAGTATCAGTGACTTAGGCTTTATTTAGTTTTTTACCAAGAAATAAATTATTGAACAAACCTATTGAAATTATATCTTTTAATAAAGTAACACAGATAGATAAAGGTCCGGTCGGCTGCATAATTGCAGACCCAACGTAGAGCTCTGAAACGGCTGTTATAAGAATGTTTTCAACACAAGTAAGTTTCTAGACACCTGCTTTAGGTGAAGTTTAAAGTCCTCTCATCACCAATTAATCATCATCAATTAATCAAACAAAAATTATTATAATGAAAACATTCCAATAATAGTAATTTTTGAACTCTACCGAGGACTGCAATTATGCAGCGGACTGTACCTATAACTGAATCTATAGACCTACTTAGATATCTACCTAACAACAGGTTGCTTCTATCAATTGGTTTAGCAATAAGTCAAAGAAAAATTCAAGTACTCTAATTGTTTTTTGACAGAAATTTAAACAGGTACATAATATTTCTACAAAATTTTCCGCCATTGACAAATTGTACCTCATTTCCAATTGCATGCACATCCAAAGTTACGCGCAGAGACAATACAAAGCGCGAACTTGGGACGATGTCACAACTCCCGCGCTGGTATATATACCTTCAGCTGACCTAACAGGAGCATAGTTGCATTTGACTTCACACAACAATACATCCACAAACAAAAATGGCCTTTAAGGTAATTTTGTTCATCTCAATCCTTAACAATTTTTTAAACATCTTTTGTAATTACCGCAATATTTTTTTCATTTAGGTAATTTTATTACAGTTATATCATTTGAAACTTAATTGTTCAGCGATTTATTTTTATCTATTTTTGTTACGAACAAAACGAGTCCTAATTCAATTTTCAAAAAATGCTAATTTCAGTCTTTATTTATACCTTATTTGAATTATATCTGCCAATTTCGTTTCAATATATGACGCAATTAAACGAACGAGAGCTATCCAACTATTCTAAACTAATTTAAATGCAAGAGACAACACCTTGCGCGTCCTTGACGAATGGACAATCCTCAGCTTGTTAGTAATTTCTCAGCGCACACATTTGCGCAATCAGAATAGTACGCCCGCGTAAATCCGTGTCACTGTTTCAAGTACACAAGACATGTGTTTAGATTATTGTAACTAAACTAGCAACTACCAAGTTAGAGACTTAATTCACTATTTATTTAAATTGTTTAATTATTTTCAGTGCGTCATCCTCTTATGCCTTGTGGCTTACGTACACGGTGGAGCGATCCCCGCAGCAGTCGTAGCCGCGGCTCCAGTGGCAGCCAGGCTCGAAGAATTCGATCCACTACCTCAATATAGATTCGGGTACGATGTAGCAGATTCACTCACAGGTGACTACAAGAGTCAAACTGAAGAACGCAACGGTGACTTAGTACAAGGATCTTATTCGGTCGTTGAGCCCGATGGTACCCGACGTATTGTTGACTACGCTGCTGATGCAGTGAACGGTTTTAACGCTGTAGTTCGAAAGGAGCCACTAATAGCTCCAGCTGTCGTCGCTGAACCCGCTCGAATTGCAGCTGCTCCCGTAGCTGCTGCGCCCGTGTTTGCGCCAGCTCGATACACGGCTGCTTACACCTCTGGTCCCATCACTTACGCTGCACCTTATGCCGCTTACACCGCTCCAGTCGCCAGAATAGCAGCCCCTTATGCGTACGCCCCCGCCGCATCTCCCATTGTGGCTATATAAACATAAATTACCAAGGCATGATAACGGATATTAAATGGAATCAATAGAATTTTTTACCTGTTGGATATTAGTTTTATTTCATTAAAACCAGTTTTTTAATATGTTTCTTCCCAAATGCTTCTTATCCTATCAGTGCTAAGTACTATTCTGTAGTACTTTATTTTTGCTTTAAGTACTGTTACCACATGAGTAGCTGTTACATCTCACTGATATTGATCGTAGAATTTGTTGAGAAGTAGATATCATAGATAACTCTAGGTTTAGGTACGGTCGGCTGCATAATTGCAGAACCACCGTAGAGGTCCAATACGGCTGTTATAAGAATGTTTTTTAATACAAGCAAGATTCTAGGCATCTGCTTTAGTTGAAGTTTAAAGTCTTCTAACTCAACAATTTATCATACAAAATTTTTTGAATGAAAACATGCCAATAATAGTAATTTTAGAACTCTACCGGGGGCTGTAATTATGCAGCCGACCTATGCAGCCGACTGAACCTACACCTACACCATGTGACCATGCCCTTCGGACCATGCTTAATTGCCTATACCATAAATAATGATATAACTATGAAATTCTTGTATCTTCTTTGTCATTCAGAAGTTTTACGATTTCTATAGTCTGTGCTCAGCGAAAATAATCTGACACATTAAAATCACTTTGCTGACACTATACGAATAATTTTCAATTATCCGTTACTTAACATTATTTACATTTTTTTTTATTTAATTTATTCTTAGTTCTTTAATTTAATCATGGAAGAAAAGCAGCTATATGGTGCACTAACTGTTTATCGAGAAAGAGGCGCCTACCTTAGGCGTCTCGAACAATTCGAAAAAGCTAAGGTATCGTTTGATGAAGCTTTTAAGAGCGCACCGGAAGATGTACGTAATCTTACCGGTCGGAGTCAAGTATGCGCCGATGCCGTACAGCCGGTGCAAGCTTACGCTGACGCAGAACTTGCCCTCAAGTTAGAGCCGGGAAACATGATTGCTCGAAATATGCAGGCACGAGCAATGTATACTATGTCCGATTTTGAACGATCTGTCGTTATGAATTACCGAGGATCACGGCATCGTCGTCAACCTCCCTACTTCATGGAAGGCATAATTCAAGGTCTTGAAACAATACAGGACTGTATTGGTGTCAACGCCGGTACAGTTATGTTAGATTTTCTACCCCTAATAAAACAAAATGAAGCTTTGCGAGCTGATGAAAATGAACCACAAAAAATTCTTCACAAATGTAGGATTCCTCAGCCAGAACGTAGACGAAAACTGACACAAATGGAGGCACGAAAGCATTATTTGCTCTCTCGTGTTTTAGCAATGAAATATCTAGGACCTATGGCTTACGACAAGTTTTTTCTTCAGAGCCTCGTTGAGGATCCCCGATTAAAAGGTGCTAATTCCAGTGGCAGTCAACAATTAAAAGCTCTTGTAACAGAAGCTCTTAGATCCCTCTCTGAAAGACAGGAAATGTTACGATCACAGAGACCTTATTACACTGTGAAACTTGCTGAAAAGGCTGAATCTAAACACCAGAATAAATATAAAGAAGCTATGCTTGAAAACGAACGTGAGATAGGAGCACGTACAGCCGAAAGGTTATTAAAAGCCATCGAAAAGTGTATGCGGCAGAACAGAGTAATGGATCTAATTGCACAAGCTGAGCGCATGCAAATATTCCTCGATAGTAAGACACCTCGAACGCTTCCTGACAAAGAAAGTTATACAGATCGACTTTATAGAGCTGTCGGTGAGGGATATCTTTCCCAACATCGGCTATCATACCGCCTTAGCGAACGTGGTAATCGACGAAGAATCGCTTTCCTTATGGGACTTCCGGTAGGGCGACCTACCTCATTCGACTCTGTTATGGCCACCTATCCGTACAAGTTTGTCGACATCAAACATGCTACTGAAAAAGTTGTTGCGTCTCTCGAAATGTGCGAGAACAGTACTATGAAGTGTTGGTTGATGTATGAATTAGCCAGATTGTTATGTACTCAAAAGAATTATGCATTGGCCAAATTTTATGCTAAGAGATGTCAAAGAGAAGCTCAAGAGTTGGGAAATGTAACATGGTGGCTCAACGGTTGTTTTGTTTTGATGAGCGGGGATATGCAACAAGGTAACTCTAACGAAGTTCGCATCCAGGTTGAAGAAGCATACGAGTGGTCAAAGAAAATGCAAGACCCGGAACGTGTGCAAGCTTTTCTCAGCAAGTGTTCAGAAATGGCAGCCGAAGCTGTGTCGGCAGATGAACGTAAAGCTATATTGCAACGTGAGAAGCAAATATGTAACATCATGTTAGAGGACCAAGGTGTCGAGGCCCAGGTGATGTTCAAACGCATGTCGACCGTGCCTGTAGGGCGAAGATTCTCGGTGCTGCCACGCAAGGTGGAGCCTGGTGAAGTTCACTCCGAGCGGCGCAAACGCAGACAGCGTGGTCTCTCCGTGATACCCGGACCAGAACACGCACTACCTCCTCCGCTAAAATCCAAAGTATTGGGATTCCAGATATTCGATATTTAATTGTGTATGGCTCTAGGCTTCCTTTCGTTGTTCGTCACTTTATTTGTCGTTTTGTATTAATTTTATTTAAAGTAGCAGTCAAAACAATAAACAGAACTACTTCAGAGCTACCGAGTCATAATTAATTGCTAGTTCTTTCACTAGTCTAAGTAGGTAAAAGAGGCAAAGTTGGTAATCAATAAATAAATTATTTATTTACAAAAGATGGCATTCAAAATTTGTCATGCTAAATTTAGTGGTGGTAGGCGGAGTAGGATACTGGGGCAGAGTAGGCGATTTTTGCCACAGGGGCGGAATGGTACACGGGAGCAGAGTGTACTACTGGGGCAGAATGGTATACGGGAGCTGAGTGTACTACAGGGGCGGCGGCATAGGCGACGGGAGCTGCGACCTTGGCGACAACGGGAGCAGCGTAGGCGGCTTTAACAACATGGCCAAGGGGTTCCCTGTGCACGACAGCGTTGAAACCGTTGTGATCGTCAGCGGTGTATTCCACAGTGCGCTTGGTGCCGTCAGGGTCGACAACAGAGTAAGAGCCGTGGACGACGTCACCATCACGGGTCTCGTGCTGGGACTTGGAGTCACCAGTGTGTCCGTCCTGAACGTCGTAAGCGAAGCTGTACTGCGGGTGGCTGTTGTATTCCTCAACGGCGACTTTAGCAATGGGAGCTGAGTAGGCGACCGGGCTGGAGTAGGCTACTGGGGCTGCGTATTTGGCTACTGGTGCCGCGGCGTAGGCCACAGGTGCGGCATGTACGGCGTGGCTCGAGTAGCTTAGAGGAGATGAATATTGAACCTGAGCTGGTAGAAGGCCTGCGCTGGCGGCCGCTACCAGAGCGCTGAACACGACAAACTGAAAAATAGAATTTGTATTAATGGTTATTTTATTTAGAGTATATCTATAACCTATTAAACTTCATAAGATTATGATACTATAGGTAAAATAATTGATAAAAATTCTACCTTGAATGCCATTTTGAAGTTGTTATTAAGATCAACTGTGAGACAGGACTGCCGAATGTGGAACTTATACGGACTTTTATATTAGTTAGCGTGTCCACTCGTGACATTCGCGTTAATGTGACGTCACGTGTGATCCGGTAATCGAACCCCGCACCTACGAGGAGCTTATTGAAACTTTCGCTTTTAATTGAAGCATTTAACGAAGGCAAGGTCTCGAGGTCTATATCTTCAGCGGAATGGTGTCAGAGTGGTCGACCGCGCCACACACTGACCGCCAGTGTTTGTTCGTTACAGCTCATTATCTTTATTATTGTTTAAGGTCGACCAGACGCCTTCCAAGTAACTAAAATCATTTGATTTATACATGTTAATACTATTTCACAGTCGTTAATCAATGCGACCTTTTGCTAATAACAGTAGTGGGTACTGTCGATTAATAATTTAAAATTTTATACAAACTAACTTTACTTAAAACGTGTTAGATATGTAGGTATACTATACCGACCCAATACACACACCCATGACACAATAGTCACCATGCCAGACTGCCAAACACAGGGTTGCGGGTGCTATTCCCGCCTCAGACATGTATTTAATGCTTAGATATTTGTCTGTGGTCTGGTTATTTATAATTATTATAAGTATATATTTACAAAAGAAAAATATATAAGTATTATATCCGTTGTCCAGCACCCATAACAAAAGTCTACAAGTGGAATGTCCTGCAATATTTATTTTTATCTCATAACCAACTTCCTTAAGTGATATCCAGGTACGTCAAGCATTGAGGTATGTATATTCCGAAAAACCTATCCGGAAGTTAAATATCATAATTGCTAAATCACTGTATTTTAAGGGCTTTTCATCTATACATATAATAAATCTGTAGACATCAAAAAATCTGTAATTGTAAGATATCCAGAAAAAAAATACACAGGTCGCCTTTAAATCGTTAGCTGAACACGATAGGGTAGTTTTTAGAATTTTTGTCTGTTTGTCTGTTTGTCTGTTTGTCTGTTTGTCTGTCTGTTTGTTTGTTTGAACCAGGTAATCTCATAAACTACAGAACAGATTTCGACAAGGTCCACACAAATATGTTCAGGAAATATCAGATTAACATTTAGGGTATGTTTCAATTTGAGTTTAATACAATAATTAAGATATTTGATAAAAAAACATTTAAAAAATGTGAAATCGAAACATTTTTCCGTGGTAAAACGTAATCGAACGTCAGAAGGGAACAGTACCCTTACCACGGGTTTTTTACGTATTCGATTAAATATAATATATTGAGTATTTACTATGAAACTTCCTAAAAATTATCTTACTAGGTCCACCCGTCTCTGAGAATATCGGTAGTGACACACTGACAGACAAACGGACAAGAGAGTGATCGAAAAAGTGTTTCTTTTTTTCGAGTTCTTCAAAAAGTCATGGTAAATAGTAAAAACAAAAAAAGAATTTTCCAAATCGCTCCAAGAGTTTACGAGTAATCAGCGAGCATACATAAAAAAATAAAAATATACGTGACGAATTGAGAACCTCCTCCTTTTTTGATGTCGGTTAAAAAATATACAGGTAGTTATTTGTAAAAATCATTTTTTTTCCAAAATTACGTAGGCCTGCCAGTTACCTAATAAAAAAACTGGGTATTTTGGTCAAGAATTTAGAAAATTGGAAAAGGGGTCCGGACATTCAGTATGGTAGCGTGGTTATATGTTATGTTATGTTTTTTGCGCTGTGATTTTAGACCCGATGAATAAATTATGCCCAACGCTTTATAGGTTTTGTTTGATGGCATTATTTGTCATTTTCGATAGGTATGGGACTCAAAGTGAACCGCACACTTTTGAAAAATTATAGGTTATCATTTTTCTTTAAATATTCCGTTTCCAAAACGTCTCGCTTTAGAAGTTGAATGCCCTTTTGTAGTTTGGTATAAAGGTTTTGGAAAAATCGGTTTTGACATAAAAACCCTAGGCATAACATAATTTTAAACCATTATTTTCGGCATAAAGTCTCCGCGCACTCTTAGAAAATCAAGGAACATCACGTTTCTTCAAAAACCCTGTATCCAAAACGCTTTAGAGGGTTGGTTTTTTTATTATTTGTTTTTTTTTCGATGCCGTCTATCGATAGGTATGAGTCTCAAAGGGCACCGTGCACTTTTGTGAAATCATAGGACATCACGTTCCTTCAAATACCCCGTTTCCGAGACGCTTTAGATGTTTGGTGTGAAAGCATTTTTTGTTCAACGTAATGCCTGCTATCAATATGTAAGGATCTCAATGTGCATCGCGTTATTTTAAGTATTAGTATTTGTTCTGTCCAATGGCCTTTCTTTTTAATCATTAATATTATTATTTGATAATAAAAACAATGTATATTATTATTTGCACCAAAATAGATTATTATTTGCATGATGTTGGTGTAATAAATACTATAATAACCTCTTATATGATTAATTGAAGAATATGAATCGAGACACAAAGGTAGTTGATAATTATTTTTTCTTTAATTTACAAAAATCTAAAGATAACTAAGAAGACAAAGTATTTTGAAAAATTTGTGCGAATAGAAATTGGACTTAGTTTTAGCTTATCATATTATTGTGTATTATGTTTTATTTGTGAAAAATTAACAAAAATAGTACATTGTTACCCAAGGTGTGAAAGTCACTCATTGAGTCCCGAGACGGAGTTTGGCGCCCGAGCGTAGCGAGGGCGCTAATACTTCGAGGGACTAAATGAGTGACTTTCACACCTTGGGTAAACAAAACAAACCCGAGGTAAACACTGTGCTTTTCATTACGAATAAACATAAAATTCTTCCTAATAACGAGAGTGAATGAGAGACTCCATACTACCTGATCCTCTTACAAGGTTGGGACCAAAGAGGTTATAGATTATGTAGATTTTTTTGTTTTTGCTGTTTGTTTTCAATATGTTTTCAATACTCAAATACGTCGGTACTTACCGAAGTGATTTTTATTAATTAGTTTATCCAACACTGAGTAATGACGCGAAGTCCGTAGATTTAAATTACAGTTTTTGAAACACGGTTTGTCTAGAAAATGTTATTTACACAAAATACACAATCATAAATGAAAAACCAGATTAAACTTAACACTAAAACATAATAAAATAACAAAAGATAATACTAATTAAAATCATTCAAAATGCAAGCATTTCCTGCCAGTATTTTTTTACTCAAGGAACAACACTGACCGCACGGTCGCATAAAGCCACATCTGCAACATCTTGACAGGGCGCCGGCAGAGGCGCAGCATGGTCATACGTCGCTTTGACCATTTTCACCTTTACATTTATTTTATTAAATAAGATATCTTGAACTAAATATATCTACCTGAATTCGATTACTAAGAAAAAACCTATTATGTACTCTCTGTCAGTACTCTGGCAGTATGGATGAGCCGTGCGAAGCCATAATTTGACATGACAGCTGTCAGTGAAAGCGATTTTCCCTAGGGCTGAAAGTTTTTCTTTCTACACGCTCTTCAGGCATCTTTAGACCTACTTTCGGAGTATGAGTAAGTAAAGTGCCTTCGCCAAATCAATTAAAAATATAGTTTAAAAACAATGTAACTACCTATTTTGTTTTATAACTTACACCGAATGATAAATTGTATCTATGCCGAAAAATGCTAGGTATTCTATATAACCCAAAACCACATCGCAAACGAAGTCGCGGGCAACAGCTAGTCTATACATATAATAAATCTGTAGACATCAAAAAATCTGTAATTGTAAGATATCCAGAAAAAAATACACAGGTCGTCTTTAAATCGTTAGCTGAACAGGTTTTTAGAATTTTTGTCTGTTTGTCTGTTTGTCTGTCTGTTTGTTTGTTTGAACCAGGTAATCTCATAAACTACAGAACAGATTTCGACAAGGTCCACACAAATATGTTCAGGAAATATCAGATTAACATTTAGGGTATGTTTCAATTTGAGTTTAATACAATAATTAAGATATTTGATAAAAAAACATTTAAAAAATGTGAAATCGAAACATTTTTCCGTGGTAAAACGTAATCGAACGTCAGAAGGGAACAGTACCCTTACCACGGGTTTTTTACGTATTCGATTAAACATAATATATTGAGTATTTACTATGAAACTTCCTAAAAATCAACTTACTAGGTCCACCCGTCTCTGAGAATATCGGTAGTGACACACTGACAGACAAACGGACAAGAGAGTGATCGAAAAAGTGTTTCTTTTTTTCGAGTTCTTCAAAAAGTCATGGTAGGGCTGCAGTACATGCCTCCGCTCAAGATGACAGCTGTCATAAACCCAAATAGTTTGCATTTAATACTACCTACGTGAAACTGAAAATGAGGTTAGTACAAAGAGGTACTACTACATAATATTACCGATCTCCTTTACCGAAGACCTTCGATGGTACACTTCTATCGCGCTTTTCTCCTCCTATAGTTTGAATTATGAGTTCAAGTAGCGGAAACCTTAAATAGTAAAAACAAAAAAAGAATTTTCCAAATCGCTCCAAGAGTTTACGAGTAATCAGCGAGCATACATAAAAAAATAAAAATATACGTGACGAATTGAGAACCTCCTCCTTTTTTGATGTCGGTTAAAAAATATACAGATAGTTATTTGTAAAAATCATTTTTTTTCCCAAAATTACGTAGGCCTGCCAGCTACCTAATAAAAAAACTAATTTACAAAAATCTAAAGATAACTAGGAAGACAAAGTATTTTGAAAAATTTGTGCGAATAGAAATTGGACTTAGTTTTAGCTTATCATATTGTTGTGTATTATGTTTTATTTGTGAAAAATTAACAAAAATAGTACATTGTTACCCAAGGTGTGAAAGTCACTCATAATATTGAGTCCCGAGACGGAGTTTGGCGCCCGAGCGTAGCGAGGGCGCTAATAGTTCGAGGGACTAAATGAGTGACTTTCACACATTGGGTAAACAAAACAAACCCGAGGTAAACACTGTGCTTTTCATTACGAATAAACATAAAATTCTTCCTAATAACGAGAGTGAATGAGAGACTCCATACTACCTGATCCTCTTACAAGGTTGGGACCAAAGAGGTTATAGATTATGTAGATTTTTTTGTTTTTGCTGTTTGTTTTCAATATGTTTTCAATACTCAAATACGTCGGTACTTACCGAAGTGATTTTTATTAATTAGTTTATCCAACACTGAGTAATGACGCGAAGTCCGTAGATTTAAATTACAGTTTTTGTAACACGGTTTGTCTAGAAAATGTTATTTACACAAAATAAACAATCATAAATGAAAAACCAGATCAAACTAACACAAAAACATAATAAAATAACAAAAGATAATACTAATTAAAATCATTCAAAATGCAAGCATTTTCTGCCAGTATTTTTTTACTCAAGGAACAACACTGACCGCACGGTCGCATAAAGCCACATCTGCAACATCTTGACAGGGCGCCGGCAGAGGCGCAGCATGGTCATACGTCGCTTTGACCATTTTCACCTTTACATTTATTTTATTAAATAAGATATCTTGAACTAAATATATCTACCTGAATTCGATTACTAAGAAAAAACCTATTATGTACTCTCTGTCAGTACTCTGGCAGTATGGATGAGCCGTGCGAAGCCATAATTTGAGATGACAGCTGTCAGTGAAAGCTATTTTCCCTAGGGCTGAAAGTTTTTCTTTCTACACGCTCTTCAGGCATCTTTAGACCTACTTTCGGAGTATGAGTAAGTAAAGTGCCTTCGCCAAATCAATTAAAAATATAGTTTAAAAACAATGTAACTACCTATTTTGTTTTATAACTTACACCGAATGATAAATTGTATCTATGCCGAAAAATGCTAGGTATTCTATATAACCCAAAACCACATCGCAAACGAAGTCGCGGGCAACAGCTAGTAAGTCATAAATTATTGTTAAATATAATATTAGGTAGACTCGCTTTTGCCCGCAACCGCAACGAAAGGAGTTCAAAATTTCCTAAAATCCATTAATAGCGGAACAGCTATATTAATTTTTAGCCGAACCCATTGGTATAAACCTATCAGTCAGTCGGGAATTTTAATTTTATATCTATAGATACATACAAAGACGACATTTAATTTAAACCATTTAATAACATAAATAACAGTCAATAAATCCTATAAAAGTACAAACAAACTAACAACATTGTAATCATTCATCTACTTAGAAGTAGTAAGGGTAGGGTAGTCTTGGGGCAAGGAGTGGAGCCGCCGGGGCGGGGGCGAAGAGGGGAGCTCTAGCTACTACTGGGGCAGGAGCGACTACTGGCGCAGGGGCGACTATTCGAGCTGGGGCAGCGACGACCAAAGGCTCGCGACGTACTACAGCGTTGAATCCATTGAGAGAATCAGCGGAGTAGTCCACGATCCTTCTCGTGCCGTCAGGGTCTACTACTGAATATGATCCAGTTACAAGGTCACCGTTTCTCTGTTCGGTGTGGCCTTTGTAGTCTCCTGTGAGGGCATCTTGAACGTCATAGCCGTAGGAATATTGAGGTAGGGGGTCCACCCGTGCCAGGGGAAGAGGAGCGACTACGCTTGAGGCAGCTACGCTCACCAGGCAGATGAATATTACAATCTGTAAAAAAAAAATCACCGATATACTTTGGTACTCTACCAAGAACCTGCATTTATATGCATTGTTAGTGCGCATCAACTATCCGCCTTACGACATGCTCCCATTTATATCGAAACTGAACGCATTTTGAATAATATGTATTGTATGGAACTAATTTCGACATCAAGTGAATTAAAAAAAAACCACGTTCCTACCTATTTTTTTTTTCACTGTTTCATAATCATTTATTAAATCTTAGTTACGTAGACGAAAGGATAATGTTGAATGTTATTGGAGGAGGAATAATCAAGATAAAAAGACATTAACGCGCTACGACGACGATTCGTTGATGCAACAAATACTTAACTAACGTTCTTAGAAAATAAAATATTTTTTTATATTGTAAAATACACTGGCTGCCATAAAAAATCGAAAAAGAACCCTCCCATTTTGAAACGAACTACCCTCTTTTAGATAACAAGTAAGTATAAAAACGAATCAAGTTACGAATACTCAAAAAAATTCATGTGTAAAGAGTCTGAGAGTGTAGAAGGACTGATAAAATAGGTCTTCATAATAATAAAGTAAACTTAATAGTAAATTTATTGCACCCAGGTGAATAAGGTGAATAAAGTTTTTAAAAAGTATGTAATTATAATGCACCAAGGTGCTTAAACTTTACTAAAAGTGTATTTAATGCACCTAGGTGAATCAGCTCAGGTGAATTAAGTTTACTTCTCGTCAAAATATCGAATTTGAAAGGGACGATATTTTTGCGCCAGTATATTCTAGTACATATCTCGAAATAAATAAATAAGTATATTAAAAGTAATACACATTTTACAGGTAAAATATTGTTCATTAGAAAGTTAAACTTTTGTTTAATATTAATGTTACAACTTCATTCGAAGGACCAAACGTCTAATAACGAAATATGGAGCGTGCGTGGGCGCAATATTTAGCATACAATGAATGTTTCGCTTATAACGTTACAGGGTGCATTGTAAAAATAATATATATAAGTATATGTATACATATGTATATGTAGTATCTAAAGAACTTTGCTGTGACAAAATAAGAATACCCAACCAAACGTTACATCAAAATCTTACAAACAACAAATTATGCAATACGGTAACAAAAAAATAAAATGATGAAAATTATAAATATTTTATATTATATAAATAAAAAATTGGTATAACCTGTGGCCTAAATCTTCTAAGGAAATGGTCAATGGTCATTTCTTTACCATGTTCCGCGATAAAAATAACAAGTTTTTAATTATTGTTTAATTATCTTCTATGAAAATGTTGTGTTTTAGGATCGTGAATTTTAGTTTAGAGCTTGGATCAACACTACAATTATCTAATATAATATTTAATAGAGTATCAAATCAATTAGACGGACATCTGTGTCGCAAATCGTCCTGGTATGGTGGACGTTGGTCAAGAGCTGCGCAAGCGCACGCGACACGCATGCGCCCGCCCGCCTCGTGCCTCACTATTCTATTGAAAAATATCACTAAGTTTCACACAATAAGATAGGATAGGGTACTATGTTTCGATGTCAAGATGTCTATGGGTATCCTAGTCTCAATGTTAAAATGTATAAAAGTCTTTATGTAATTAAGTAGCTGTTGCCTGTGACTTCGTAGGCGTGGTAGTTTTGTTTTAAAAAACCGCATCAAAATTCGTTGCGTGGTTTTAAAGATACATAGGGACAGACAGACAGCGGGACGCGACTTCGTTTCATACTATGTAGTGATGAACAAATGAAAAATGTTTTATTTACAAGCATCACCTCGCGGTTTCACCAGCATAAGTCTCGAACACGTCTCGGGAATATCGGGATAAAAACTACCCTTTGTTACTCCTATAATGAATCAATGTATCCTCATACCAAATTTCATTCAAATCGGTCCAGTAATTTCGGAGCCTAAACAAACAATCAACTTTCCTCTTTATATCCTCATTTTTTTTCTTTCTTTCCTCTTCTTTTCATGGAAGTGCTACTAACATAGTTCTAAGCTATCTCTTTAACACATTCAATGATTATTATAAAGTATGTATGTTATTCTATAAAGTATGTATCTATATAACCTGAAATAAATGATTTATTATTATTTATAATGTATAATATTTTTATTATATGGATTAATGACTTACCTTGGAGTCCATGTCTGTTTGCGTGGGATAGGATGTTCACAGTCCTCGAGGTGGAATGCGAAGAACCCCGGCCTCCAGCGCGTTATATATCGACCACTACGTAACTCGGGACGTGAGTACAATACTGTACACCTAATTGAAGAAAGTGCTTCGAATTACGCGACAACTGTACTGATATACGTACCTGTACATGTGATTCACGAAATACAACCCCTGTTCATGGAAATTAGAACGAGAATTTTGAAATAATGATGGCAATGCAATACTTGAGCATATAAACAAATAGAAAAAATACACGTTTGTTTGTTTGTTTGAACGCCCTAATCTCAGGAATTACTGGTTCAAATTGAAAAAATATTTTTGTGTTGGATAGTCCATTTATCGAGGAAGGCTATAGGGTACTTTTTATTCCGATACGATATTCCTACGGGATCGGGAGTTACGCGGGTGAAACCGCGTAGCTTTGCTGGTATAATATAATTCTCCGTTTTTCTAGATTAGAATGAAATTGATAGTATGAGGAACTAGAAGTGGAAAAAAGATATAAGCATTTAAAGTCACGTGTTTTTCCTTTTCTTCATCAGCATTTGACGCCATTACACATATAGGAACTTCAAAAACCTAACATCCTTGCAATCAAGTAATCAAGTAGTTTGTTCGTAGTTTTGCTATTATTCTTTGAGTCATCATCTAGTTACGTCGTTAAGTTTTGAAGGCATGAGATATTTGTTAATCCAAGGATAGTAAAAACTTGTGCTCTAAAGATTGAAGTTTAGGTACGAATCAGAATCCTTTTATTGAAGAACGTATCGACGAGTTTTGTCCATATAACATAACTATATCGTATCGTGTATTAGTAATACGTAACCGTTGTTTTATAAAAAAGGATAATAATTCCTCTACCGAAACCAGTTACGAAACTAAAGTTTCGTAGACGGACGAAGGAATATGAGGATATTAGGTACAAATCATCCAGTTGTTCTATGAACGGTAGGCCCACGGGCCTTTCAGAGTCCCGTGGTTTAACAAGTTGGACAGAAGAGACCACTACCACGAACTCCCTGAGAGAGCATCCAACTTGGCAGCACTGGAATGTTCAGACGAAATAAAACAATTCACTCTATAGAGGTCTTCCTATAGAGGCCAAAATAACAATAATCTTAATTAACTTTGTCATTATAATTCAAAAATTTAGGCCGTTATGTTAGATATTATGTTATTTATTGATTATATCATGTAAAACACCATATGTACCCAGTTCTCCAATAATATTGGCATTTTACATCCAATCTAGATGATATATACGGCGCCAGCACCTTTAACCCATGGTGTTTTCAGGGCGCAGATGGAGAAGGCTTGCCCTGAACCTATACCATCCTCTCAGCTTAGACAACCAGAGGACAAAACTCGTCAATACGTTCTTCAATAAATGGATTCTGATTCGTACCTAAACTTCAATCTTTAGGGCACAAGTTTCCACTATCCTTGGATTAACGAATATCACATGCCATCAAAACTTAACGACGTAACTAGATGATTACTCAAAGAATAATGGCAAAACTACGAACAAATTACTTGATTACTTGAATTACTTGATTGCAAGGATGTTAGGTTCTTGAAGTTCCTATATGGGTAATGGCGTCAGATGCCGATGAAGAAAATGAAAAAAAAAGTCACTTTTAATCTAGAAAAACGGAGAATTTTACTAAACTAGCTGCGCCCCGCGGTTTCACCCGCGTAACTCCCGATCCCGTGGGAATATCGGGAATAGCCTTCCTCGATAAATGGCCTATCCAACACAAATAGTATATTACTATATAAGTGTGGTAAATTGATCTTTGCATAGAGGCGGTTTATGACGCGCGAGCGGCAGCGAGCGTGTTAAAGAAGCCAAGATGCAAGGATCAATTCAACACGTATATCGTACGACGTTTTTTTTATCACACAGGTGCGAATAAAAGAAAAGACTTGAAAAGAAAACAAAATAATAATTAACAAAATATTTGTGATAAGTCTATGTTTACATTTTTTTAAGGCAATATTTTTTGTTCATTATGCTCCGGAAAGGCCAGGCTAAAGACTTTTAACCTATACAGCCTCGTCTGATATTGGTATAATATTTTTTAGGGTTTTTTCTATTTGTTTTTGCGTCGGGGGTTAAGAACAAAATACAATGGTACGGAAAAACAATATAATATTTTAGTAAAGAAAAAATAAACAACTCAATTTTTAATCGTTTTCTAAGTCATTATCACGTAAAATTTTCGTTCGTAAACCGACTTTAGAGACAATCATTTTTGCTAGCTAAAAACTCTTCGGTACCTACCTTTTTTATACATCACTAGCTGTTGCCCGCGACTTCGATCGCGATGTGGTTTTGGGTTATTTAGAATACCTAGCATTTTTCTGCATAGATACAATTTATCATTCGGTGTAAGTTATAAAAACAAAATAGGTAGTTACATTGTTTTTAAACTATATTTTTAATTGATTTGGCAAAGGCAATTCTTATTCTAGGCTTACTCATACTTTGAAATTAGGTCTAAAGATGCCTGAAGAGAGTGTAGAAAAAAAAACTTTCAGCCCTAGGGAAAATCGCTTTCACTGAGAGCTGTCATGTTAAATTATGGCTTCGCGCGGCTTGTGCAATGTGTTTGTAGCCAGTATCAGTATCATTACGCATTAGGGACTTCAAAAACCTAACCTCCTTGATTTACGTAACACCAAAGAATAGCAATTATGGCTTCGCACGGCTCATCCATACTGCCAGAGTTTAGTACATAATAGGTTTTTTCTTAGTAATCGAATTCAGGTAGATATATTTAGTTCAAGATATCTTATTTAATAAAATAAATGTAAAGATGAAAATGCGACGTATGACCATGCTGCGCCTCTACCAGCGCCCTGTCAAAATGTTGCAGATGTGGCTTTATGTGACCGTGCGCTCAGTGTCGTTTCTTGAGTAAAAAATACTGGCGGGAAATGCTTGCATTTTGAATGATTTTAATTAGTATTATCTTTTGTTATTTTATTATGTTTTTGTGTTAAGTTTCATCTGGTTTTTCATTTATGATTGTGTATTTTGTGTAAATAACATTTTCTAGACAAACCGTGTTACAAAAACTGTAATTTAAATCTATGGACTTCGCGTCATCACTCAGTGTTGGATAAACTAATTTATAAAAATCTCTTCGGTTAGTACCGACGTATTTGAGTATTGAAAACATGTTGAAAACAAATAGCAAAAGCAAAAAATCTACATAATGTACAACCTCTTTGGTCCCAACCTTGTAAGAGGGTCAGGTAGTATGGAGTCTCTCATTCACTCTCGTTATTAGGAAGAATTTTATGTTTATTCGTAATGAAAAGCACAGTGTTTACCTCGGGTTTGTTTTGTTTACCCAATGTGTGAAAGTCACTCATTTAGTCCCTCGAACTATTAGCGCCCTCGCTACGCTCGGGCGCCAAACTCCGTCTCGGGACTCAATGAGTGACTTTCACACCTTGGGTAACAATGTACTATTTTTGTTAATTTTTCACAAATAAAACATAATACACAACAATATGATAAGCTAAAACTAAGTCCAATTTCTA
This sequence comes from Idaea straminata, assembly GCA_951213275.1. Taxonomy (NCBI): domain Eukaryota; kingdom Metazoa; phylum Arthropoda; class Insecta; order Lepidoptera; family Geometridae; genus Idaea; species Idaea straminata. Next base: position 7,448,306 of record OX577862.1, read on the forward strand.
TTCGCACAAAACTATCAACGTTCTTTGTCTTCCTAGTTATCTTTAGATTTTTGTAAATTAAAGAAAAAATAATTATCAACTACCTTTGTGTCTCGATTCATATTCTTTAATTAATAATATAAGAGGTTATTATAGTATTTATAATACCAACATCATGCAAATAATATTTTAAATTGTTTTTATTATCAAATAATAATATTAATGACTAAAAAGAAAGGCAATTGGACAGAACAAATACTAATACTTAAAATAACGCGATGCACATTGAGATCCTTACATATTGATAGCAGGCATTACGCTGAACAAAAAATGCTTTCACACTAAACATCTAAAGCGTCTCGAAAACGGGGTATTTGAAGGAACGTGATGTCCTATGAATCCAATTTTCTGAATTCTTGACTGAATTTTCTGAATTCTTGAATTTTTTATTAGGTAGCTGGCAGGGCTACGTAATTTTGGAAAAAAAAATGATTTTACAAATGACTATTACCTGTATATTTTTTAACCGACATCAAAAAGGGTGGAGGTTCTCAATTCGTCACGTATATATATTTTTTTTATGTATGTTCGCTGATTACTCGTAAACTCTTGAAGCGATTTGGATAATTCTTTTTTGTTTTTACTATCTAAGGTTTCCGCTACTTTTTTTTCTTTTATTATGGCTTCGCACGTGTGCATTTAGCCAGTGTCAAGTTATATTTTGCATCAAATTATGACCCGATTTTTCATAAATCGGGCCTAAAGTGTTTCAATACAGTCAAAGTCGTCATAGTCCGTCAAGTCAGGGATTATAGTAAAGCGGTGGCAAGTTTACCATAACCTTAATAGGAGATTTGGAGGCAACGTGAAAACTGCATGTTTGACACTGATTTTTACTTTCACTACACTTGTGCACTTTCACAGAACTAAATTGAATAACATTCCACCAGAATTATACAATTCAACTCGGGTTACATCTAAGTTTCATGAAAATAAAACTGCAGCACGACATGTTGTTAACTCGTTCCCGCCAAAACTCTTTCCGCTACTTGAACTCATAATTCAAACTATAGCAGGAGAAAAGCGCGATAGAAGTGTAACATCGAAGAAGTCTTCGGTAAAGGAGATCGGTGACATTATGTAGTAGTACCTCTTTGTACTAACCTCATTTTCAGTTTGACGTAGGTAGTATTAAATGCAAGCTATTTGGTTTCATGACAGCTGTCATCTTGAGCGGAGGCATGTACTGTACCCCTACTATGACTTTTTGAAGCACTCGAAAAATAGAAACCCTTATAAGATCACTCTTTTGTCCGTCTGTCTGTCAGTGTGTCACTCCCGATATTCTCAGAGACGGGTGGACCTAGTAAGTTGATTTTTAGGAAGTTTCATAGTAAATACTCAATATAGTATGTTACATCGAATACGTAAAAAAGTCGTAGTAAGGGTACTGTTTCCTTCTGACGTTCGATTAAGTTTTACCACGGAAAAATATTTCGATTTCACATTTTTTAAATGTTTTTTCATCAAATATCATAATTATTGTATTAAAATTAAATTGAAACATACCCTAAATGTTAATCTGATATTTTCTGAACATATTCATGTGGAGGTTGGTAAAATCTGTTATGTCGTTTATAAGATTACCTGGTTCAAACAAACAGACAAACAGACAAACAAACAGACAAAAATTCTAAAAACTACCCTATCGTGTTCAGCTAACGATTTTAAGACGACCTGTGTATTTTTTTTCTGGATATCTTACAATTACAGATTTTTTTATGTCTATAGATTTATTATATGTATAGAAAACAGTATAACCCAGATAAATTAAGAATGTTTCACCTACCTAACATGTAATTAGCAGTAAGATACGTATTAAACTTATCGGGATAACTTTATAGCACTGGGTTGGCAATGTAAAACGCACGCGTGCATAATATGTTGGATTATGAGCCTAAAAGCCGTTGAATAAGATCCACTTTATGAGCAACTGTGATAAAAACGAATTTTTCAATTCAAACCAGTAGTTCCTGAGATTAGCGCGTTCAAACAAACAAACAAACTCTTCAGCTTTATAATATTAGAATAGATTTTTTCTATTTGAAAAGTAGCTAATTAGCCCTACCTGTAGGGAAAAGTAGCTACTTAGCTCTAATTGTATGGTAGGGACAACTGGTAGAGCTTAGTGTGACGGGACGAGGGCTGCTGTCGCCTTTGCAAGACAAAATTTAGGCATCTTACACGAAATGAGGAAGCAGTATAAACAGCAAGGGTGTCATTATGATGTGCCTAGTAAGTTCGTTTTGTCGTCATGCTATTTATATCATAGTGTAATGTAGCTACTCTTAACCTATCTATGAATGACCAAGGGTTAAACTGAAACTTTTTTAACAGTTATGCCAGGGATAGATGTCGGAAAATTTACATTTTGACTATTCATCTATCGTTTGACTCTTGGTTACTGATTTTTATTTTTGGTATTGATTTCGAACATATATTATGTCCATGTTTCGAACATTATTTTTGATCACAGTTGCTCATAAAGTGGATCTTATTCAACCGCTTTTAGGCTCATAATCCAACGTATTACACACGCGTGCGTTATGCATTATCTCGACGCCACTAGTGTGTTATAAGTTATTCTGATAAATTAAATTGGTATCTTACTGCTAATTACATGTTAGGTAGATAAAACATTCTTAATTTATCTGGGTTATACTGTTTTGATGGATAAAATAAAGTAGGTACATCTCGCCATATATTTGTCAGTGTGAAGTTTTTATGCAATTATATTGGTTGATGAAACCGATCCGCTCCTGTGGACAGGCAGCCTTACTAGATAGGTATATTTTTTTTACTTGCCTACTCTTAATGGAATTTTAGCAGTTAAGTGTTAAGGTATAAATTCTAGTGTTTAACAAATGTTTTGTGTCTTTTCCGATAGGTATCCGTCCAAAAGAATTTGCAAATAATATGAAAGGTGGATCTTTTGAGCCTAGTTTACCCTCCAATTTTTAACCGAATTATTTTAATAGCTATAATATTTTTAATTTGAATAATATTGTTATGAAAAATACATATTGAATTATTTAAATTATTTAATTATCTTTTTTCGTATAAAATAAACAAAATCATTATAAATTATTTACAAATGAGTCTTTAGAGGTAAGAAAGGGCGACCAAGTTGGTGTTCTTCAGGGATAGCGATATCCAGCGGCAGCGGGGGCGGCGTCTACGAGCTTAGCGGGTGCGGCTCGTACTGCCGGGGCTACGGGAGTCGGTGCTGCAGGAGCAGCCACTGCAGCTGTATAGGCGGCTGCTACCGGAGCGGCAGCAGCGTAGGCTGCGGGGGCCGCGTACGCTACTGGCCCCGTGGTGGTATACGATGTGTAAGCAGCCGACGCAAATGGAGCAGTGTAAGCAGCCGATGAAAACGGTGCGGTGTAAGCAGCCGACGCATACGGTGCGGTGTAAGCGGCTAACGGAGCAGCTGCGGTGTATCTCGCTGCTAAGACTGGAGCTGACGCCACAGGAGCTGTATAGCGGGCGAACACGTTAGCGGGTGCAGCAACGGGTGGGGCGACAGCGGCGTAACGAGCCAACGCTGGAGCGGGAGCAACGGCATAGTTAGCTGGGGCGATGGCAGCTGGCGCAACCGCATAACGAGCCGGAGCTACGGCAGCTGGGGCAACCGCATAACGTGCAGTGGCTACTGCAGCCGGGGCGATCGCGTAACGAGCAGGAGCAACGGGAGCCGGAGCAACCGCATACCGAGCCGGAGCGAGCACTTGTTGAGGAGCGACCGCAGCAACTGGAGCCGCTGCGTAGCGGGCGGAAATCACAGGTTCTGCTACTACTGCGGGGGCGGCAGCCACCAGCGGCTCCTTGCGCACCACAGCGTTGAAACCGTTGACAGGATCCGCCGCATACTCCACAACTCGGCGAGTACCATCGGAATCGACCAAAGAATAGTAGCCCTGCACTATGTCACCATTGCGCTCCTCCGTCTGACTCTTGTAGTCACCGGTGAGCGAGTCGGCAACATCGTATCCAAACCTGTACTGAGGCGCCGGGTCGAACTCTTCGAGCCTGGCGAAGGTTGCTACCGGAGCAACTGGTGCTGCAGCAATCGCGGCCGGAGCCACGCTACCGTAAGCCGCGGCCAGAAGGCACGAGAAGACCACCAACTGTAACCATAAAGTTGTTTGTGAATCACTGTAGGACTAAATAGGTTCTGGCTGATCAGTATGCGGAACGTGCGCCACGATCGTAATAATATTTGAAATCATTAACGTCCGTGTTATTAGTGTTACAATCGAGTGATATGGCATCATCATTTATCAACCAAAACACTTTTTGTACACACATATTGGACTACGGCACACACAAGTCGCTTAAAATTACACTATTTTTATTAAACACTTTTGCACAAACACATAAATAGATAATTCTAAACACTTTTTCACATAGAAATCCTTATCAGGCGTCGTACCTTGAAAGCCATTGTTTGTTGATGCGTTCAGGGATGGTAAGAGATGTGAACTGTGCTCCCTGTTGGCAAACTAACAGCATTTATAGTAGTTGACGTGAACGCTTGCTTCATCCTGGTCGCATCTCCAAATTTAAATATATTCAAGTACGCACGTACAACGCCGATGGGACGGGACGGCTGGACAATGCCACGTCAACAAAGCAGAATACTTGTGCAACAGTTGGCCTATGAAACTTGGCGGTCACACCGGATCTCTCCACTGTATTCACCGACGAAGCCTTATGTATTTAAAGGATCTCCATGGTTTAAAAACAGTTCAAATAATCTATCAGTGCCTAGTACCTACAATTTTTTAATCACATTCGCCAAAAGCAGATCAACAAAATGCGTCGCAAGATACCGGCCCGGATAGTATAATTTAGTAGAGCCTTAATTTATTGTTATAATAAAGCGTACCGATCCCGTAGGAATATCGGGATAAAAAGCCTTCGTTACTCTTAATGAATCAATGTATCCTCATACCAAGTTTCATCAAAATCGGTCCAGTAGTTTCGGAGCCTAATCGTTACAAACAAAAAACATAAATCTTTCGTCGTTATTATATTATTACTGTAGAAGTATAGATTATCGATGTATTGCTACTAAGCTTTTTAAATATACGGGTTTCAATTTTGATTTACAACGAAGACAAGTGATCTAGTTAAACACAGACTTGCACGACAGAAGAAACAGGCTTCTTGTATGAACCAACTAGTTTCGTTGTTATGAAACTCTCCGAGATATCATTGTCGAAATAAAACTAGATCATGTTACTTAGATTTGATTAGGTAAAGTACTTACCTACAATTTTTAGTCTAGCTAGATATAATAATTTATGTTTTGTGGGTAGGTAGGTTTATTTGAATTTGAATTTGCCTACTCGTAATTCCTGGTAATTCTTGTAAAAAAATATATAGGTATCGCGACGAATTGAGAACCTCATATATTTTAAAGTCACTTAAAAGATATTATTTTAAAATTACAAAAACGTAGGTTATTTTATGGAACAATATAAAAATGAAATTAAAAATAATCAATCCAAGCGCTGAAAATAGCTGAAAATGAACCCTTTCCTTTTTTCCTTATTGACGACCCAGTTGTCACAATGGTTACCACGCCGGACAGCCAAACACAGGGTTGCGGGTTCGATTCCCGCCTCAGACAAGTATTTATGCTTAGATGTTTGTCTGTGGTCTGGTTGTTTCTATGTATTATAAGTATATATTTACAAAAGAAAAGTATATATATGTAGTATATCCGTTGTCTAGCACCCATAACACAAGTCCAGTTACTTAACTTGGGGCTAGATGGCGATGTGTGGAATGTCCTGTAATATTTATTATATTTTTTCCTTATTATAAATATTTCAGAAAATTGTGAAATACAAAGAAAATATCAACCCTTTACACACAGGACAGGGCAAGGTTTCGGGCTGATGAAAATGCGCGAGAGGTGCGCGGTCGCATTTCCCGCGCTGAGCACGCGCGTCCTTCACAAGGTTGCCAAGTGTTACGCAAGATGACGCGCAGTCGCCCGCGCCCGCACGCAGACATACGGTACTTACTTCTAACTAGGGTTCCGTACAACAAGAGGAAAAGTCGTTATTAACCGACTTCCAAAAAAAGGGTAAAAATAACTGCACCTTTATAATCTGAAGTTGTGAATAACTGATGTTTGACCTGTTTTTGAATTAGGCATTTAACTTTTTTATAATAAATTAATTTTAATAATTATTTATTTGTAAAATAATATAAAAAATAGAATATTTTTTTGTGATTCTTACAGTACCTACCTACTAGTTTTACACAAAACATTGTTTCCCAATTTGACGGGAAAACGGCTGAAGAACTTTTTATTTGTTCCTCATTTTTAACTTTAAAAAACCATAATGCAGGCCGAAAATCGCAATGATTTGTCTGGCAAACAAATTACACCACATAACTGGTATGCAAAAATATAAATCTATTAAAATAATCTTCAGTGTCCATAAATCTACGACACGCGTTGAAGTGTTTTATATGAAAGTTCTTATAAAAGACTTCAACGCGCTTCAATTGCAATAAAATTACTTGCCTACTATAATTAAATAATACCTAATTAAAAATGAGTGTAAATACAATGCTAACGGCAGACCAAGGCGACGAATAGTGGGTTTTGACTCCTATTGAATGATTGTGTGCAATAGCTACAGATCGCGATCAATAGAAGAAAGATAGAGAAGCCTTCGCTCTGCAGTTAAAAAAGATGTAGGCTCTTAATTAGTTAAATAATTAAAATACATGTTAATAAAATACTTAACTACATTGAATTATTAATTTTATTACTTCCCAGCTCATAAATAAATTGTCCTCGGATGCTATATCATATGGACTATTCAAATAATAAAGGACAGTAATTAATACTTGGTAAAAACAATTACAGACCTTGGGTCAAACGAATCGCATATGCATGAATAGAGAGCGTGTATTTTTTATTCTGCTACCTGATTAAAATAATTATTCCATTTAATAATATATATATATATATATACAGTGTGTTACAAAACTCTGTAGGTACCTATTTCCTATTACAAGAGGATTCCAGAGCTTCAGGAACATTACAAAATGAGAAAATATTTTTGGATGAAAATTAAAGAGTTCATGGCAAAATTACTCTAATTTGCGTTTAAGATTTGGCAAAACTATATAATTGGTGTTATAGTGATGCTGCGTAACTCGGGTGTAACCGAGGGGTTCAGCTAGTCTAGTGTATTTTAGGAACATTCAAGTATTTGACTTAAATCTATACATATAAAATGCTTTGTCCTGAACTACTGACTGACTGACGGATCAACGCACAGCCTAAACCGCTGATCGTAGAGCCCTGAAACTTGAAGGGTGTGTTTTTTGTGTGACGTAGGCATCGGATAAGAAAGAATTTTTCGAAATTCTACCCCTAAGGGGGTGAAAAAGGAGGGCAAAGTTTGTATGGGACAATGTGATTCCTTGGTCCAATCTACTATTTCTACGCGGACGAAGTCGCGGGCAATAGCTAGTTATATCTATAAAATATATTTTTATATATTAGATAAATATTGCAGGACATTCCACACATCGCCATCTAGCCCCAAGCTAAGTAACTAGACTTGTGTTATGGGTGCTATACAACGGATAAACTACTTATATACTTTTCTTTTGTAAATATATAGTTACTTATAATACATAGAAACAACCAGACCACAGACAAATATCTAAACATAAATACATGTATCTAAACATAAATACAACTCTGTGTTTGGCAGTTCGGCATGGTGACCATTGTGCCAACTGGGTCGTCAATATAAGTTGAGTATTCTTTTTAACATTTAATTAGACGTATTTTCTGATTTGCATTGCAAACATTCACAAGCCTAAACACACGGTCTAAGTTAAAAACTAGAAAGAATGCGATACAGACCTACCTACTTGTATATACCTACTATACTACCTAAATACAAGGGTACAATTGACATGGCATTAACATACGTGTAAGGTCGTATGTAATAGCCTGCTACCTCTACCTACACAACTGCAAGAAAGTGACGCATTTACTAACCTTATCGGAGACTAGCTGCACCTCGCGGTTTTACATTTTTTTTCAAAATAAAAAGTAGCCTATAGCCTTCCTCGATAAATGGACTATCCAACACAAAAATAATTTTTCAATTAGAACCAGTACTTCCTGAGATAAACGCGTTCAAACAAACAAACAAACTCTTCAGCTATATAATATAAGTATAGAGAATAAAAATATAGATGAGTGTACGCTCCGTATCAGAAGGAAAAATCTATCAATGAAAATGATGTTTGCAGAACGTCTATATTTAAACGTCTTTAAAACAACTTACTATGTCCGAAATATAAAAGTGTCACGATAATGAAATACAGCCCCCCTTAGACATGATTGCTTTCTATTAGCGATGTTGCCAATCGATAGATTTAATTGTATGAAATTGACATAAAACAATTGTATAAAATTAGCTTAAAATGGAACTTATCCACCATTTTTTTTCATCAACGCAAGACTACGTGACTTTTTGTTGGCTTGTGTCAATTTCTTACAAAAAATAAAAAATAAAAGTCTGTCGATTGGCGATATCGCTAATAGAAAGCAATCTTGTCTAAGGGAGCAGGTATCAATTTAATGTACCTATAGGTCTTTTCCGAAAAGTACTTGGTAAAACTGAGCTACTGCAAATTTGTATTACTGCGGCACACTGCCCACCACGTTTTCCACATTTATTGACTTTTACTTATATTACCGTTCCGTACAAGATAAAAAAGGAACACTCACGATCACTCTCACTCTCTTGTCCGTCTGTCTGTCCGTGTATTACCAATGATGTTCTCAGGAACAGGAGGACCTAGCAAGTTGATTTTTTGACGTGATGACGTCTAATAAATTGATGGAACACCTGCATTCACAAAAAAGTGTCACGGTAATATTGTGTGACGTCATGCGTCATGGTAACTTAGAAAACAGAGTATTTAATAATAATATGGCTCATCTGAGCTTGTGTTATGGTGCGATGACAGAATAGAAGACGTATAAAAAGGAAAAAAAAGGAAAAAATATAAAGGACTAACAAAATAAAATCGCAATTTTTCATCGTTTTCTTATGACGTTATCACGTAAAATTATCGTCCGTAAACACCATCTTCATCGTACTTTACAGACAACCATTTGTTTTTTTTTTATTTACATGTTAGTTGTTTTCTTTTTAATAATGTTATTTCTGGTCTGGGTTTTTAACAGACTTCAAAAAAGGAGGAGGATCTCAATTCGGTTGTATGTATTATAATTTTTTTTATCAATGTTCGCGCATATCTTCTTTGTCTATTTAATTGTTGTGAATATTTTTCTATAAAATTATCAAGAGCTACCTAACCAATATTGATAGAATAATTCTCAAATAAGAACACAATAAGTACCTTGAAAAAATGTCTGTCCTTATGAGAAACAGGCCGGACGATAACATTAATAACAATTTCTAATCAAGATCGTGTCATTTAACCGAAGTGCCCAGCAAGTCCTTGACATTTAACGAATTAGTTAGTAGGCCTAGTCAGTGAGCTTCTATTATTATTTACTTGTACTTCATTTGTACTTATACATATGCTCACGGGGAATATATCTATCTATATATATATAAAAATCAATTGCTGTTCGTTAGTCTCACTAAAACTCGAGAACGGCTGAACGGATCTACCTGATCTCAGTCTTAAAATGTTCGTGGAGGTCTAGGGAAGGTTTAAAAGTCGAGAAAAAATCGAATAATTTTCGGGAAAACCCTAAAAACAGCCCTTTTCTATTTCCCATACAAACGTTTTCTAGAGTCAATTCCTAAGGGATCGGGACTTACGCGTGTGAAACCGCGGGGCGCAGCTAGTTCTAAATAAATAAGTATAATTAAAGATAAGTAGTTAGATGCAAAGAGATCTTCTTCTCGTATAGTGGTGTGTCTCACCTAGTGTGGCTCACTAGAGTTTTCAGAGCACCATATGAGGAAAAGGTACCTGGTGCTCTCTCTATACAAACGTAGTCGACTGTTTCCTTCCTGAATACTGACATTAGAGCAAATATTTTGGTAGCATAAAACTTATAACTGCCATGACCATGCCCCTATTGGAGCTCTACGGTGGGTCTGTAATTTTGATTACGACCGATACTAAAATTAATGCTAGCAATGGTAGTAAGTAGGTACTTAGATCATTTCGGGCTTTAGAAAAAGGTATCGACCTACAGATTTACAAACTTTACTCAAGCTATTTTAAATATTATCTGATATTTATTAAACCTCTCATTCACAAATAACATAAGGAAGAACAAGTTTAAAAACATTTTTAACGAAAGCTCTTTAAAAAGTCATATTATTACGCCACGAGACGAACGCACGACGATACTGGCAAGTATAATTGTTGGTATTTTACGGTTCCCACGTAATCTACATGTCAACTCGTTTATCTGAATGTAGTCCAAGGTCATCGCATTTTAAGTTCGCAGACGTTCGGTTCCACGCAGAGTCTACACTCGACACATGCGTAACAATTAGGCATATAGATACATTAAAATATTTTTATTCCATTTTATCTTCTTGCGGACAGAAGCCCGCGGCTTCAGCAGCCACTTTAGGGGTGGAATTTTGAAAAACCCTTACTTAGATACCTACCTACCTACCAGCGGTTGAGGCTGTCAGTCAGTGCTCCCTCAGGGGAGCCGATCTCCTAATCAAAGGGAAAAAAATATTTTACCCCCAGTTATGCTACTTGGGCTACCTAATAATAGACCAATATCCCGCTGACCCACCCTACCTTCCTTATTTAATAAAAGCTGAGAATTTTTCGAGTTCCACCTTTGCTACCTTAATAACTTTAAGCCACTATGGTCTAAACTTCATCGGTCATAACTGTATTGGCGGCATGCGCTGAGCAATTCTCAGCTTTTATAAAATAAGGAATGTATGAAGTCAGCGGGATCAGCACCCTGCAAACGCTCAAATTGTTTGTAAAATTTTACGTGTTTGTCAAATTATTTGATAGTATACAGCTTTGTTGAAGCGTTTATCAAACAGTCTACAACTCTACATGTTTGATGTGTTTGATGGAAATTTTTATTGATAGGCTGTTTGAGAAATAAATTTGAAGGAGAGCGGCGGTGTATCCAGGTTTGTCCATGGGTTTGTCAAATTAAAATTCAATCGTTACTCCCCATTCTACGAGCAAATAAACAAATTTGTTTGATCTTTTGTTTGATAGTTTAAGCTGTTGTTTGATAAAAACGTAAAATTTTACCAACAATTTTGTCAAACAAATTGGCGCTTAACTCTATAAGGCGTAGGTCATCAATTATTTCTGAATCGACAGCCAAACTCAGTGAACTCAGTCTAGTTTATTCAAACAATAGAGTTGCTTTACCTTGACATTAAGTTCAGATCTATCAGTTGAAAACACTAATTATGATGCGTAACTGGCTCTTAGATGAATCAGACACAATATGTGCGAAACCGAAAGTTTGAACTAAGTTCCTAATGCTTAATAACCGTGTCTAATCTTTCAATCACGTTGTATTAATTTTACGGTCGTTCATTACGGCTTAATCAACTATGTCTAGATTGACTAGGCATTATAATAGTTACTTACTAGTATGTGGGTTTAAGCAACACACTACATTGTATAAATAAATAAATACATAAATAAAAATAAAATGTTTATTTGCCTTTATTTGTTATAAAAACAAACTTATCCATCTAAATTTACTTTAGTTATAGAAGATTAAGATTTTAAGCTATTGCATAGCTTTAATTGCGAGCTTTGAACGCGGCGACCGAAGCAAGAAATTTCGTAACGAAAATAAATCCTAACACCCCCACTCCGTCTACCATGTAGCTCGCCCTAGCGTTCACGTTTACACGAATAAGCTCTGACACAACTGGACCGATATTGGTGAAACTTGATATGAAGACACATTAATTAATTGAGAGTAAACATAGGCTACTTTTTATCCCGATTTGTCCATAGGATAGGAACTTACGAGGGTGAAAAGGAGAAGTGCTGCAATTTCGTTTTTAAAAAATTGAGAAATGTTCAATTTGTTCATTATTACATTACCATACCGATATTAAAAGCTTAATTCCAACAAGTTTTGTTTATATTATCAACCTTGCTCAGGTCACGGTCCCCAGACTTCAACTAATTAAATAATTAATCACAGAAAACAATGATTTTATGTAACTAGGAGTTTTGAGTTTTATACCCAATTGTTTTGATTTGTGTACTTAATCGTTTAAAATATAAAAAAGTGGCCGGTTCTTTATTAGGTTCAATTCCAGTGTTAAAAATATTTAATTGTTAAAGTATCGAACCTATAATGCTTACCAACAAGTTATAAAGTCTCCAGACAAAATAAGTCACTTCAAAAATAGGCCGCGGCTTTATTTGCATAATTTTATTTTTCTTGAGGCAAAATAAGCATAACAATAAATGCATTTTTCCTGGTACAGAGGGATCCACTTGTTAACAATTGAGCTTCCACAAAAGACTCCTAGGTCCATTCTTCTTCTTCTCTTATCCTCTGAACAATACCGATTTTCATGTACTTTGTTCTTTGCTTTTGACTGATCTTTGGTGAGTGAGTGGGTTACTGACTCACACACAACTAGCAAATATGAGAATGAAATTGTATTTTTAGGGTACGTACCCAAAGGGTAAAAGCGGGACCCTATTACTAAGACTACGCTGTCCGTTTGTTTGTCTGTCTGTCACCAGGCTGTATCTCATGAACCATGATAGCTAGAGAGTTGCAATTGTCACAGATGATGTATCTGTTGCCGTTATAACAACAAATCAGAAAAGTAAATATTTTTAGAGTAAGTTTTAGAGAATTTTAGGTTATTTTCATTTATTTCTATTTAATAAAGTGTTTCGTCCACTTTTAGGGACTATAGGATAGGTACTAGGAACCAAAGTAGTATTTTCCTCTGTTGTCTTTGGTAGGATGGTTAACCTTCATACAACAGCTCGCGCCATCCCGACCCCGCAACGACGGGCGTCCGGCGGGTCCGGCCCCATATACGTTCCTAGTTCGCTGATGCTTCTGTAAACGAAAATCATTAGATAGCGAGTTCTCTTAAGAGCTACGAAAGTAAGATCTATAGAGAGTCAATCAAATTATGAGGGCAATTTTTTTTTTTCAAAATATGCAAATAAACACGGAATGCATTTCTTACTAACGGAAATGACCGTCATTGTATGTAAGGTTTTCTTTCATATAGCAAATGCTCCTAAGCCCGGGGTGTTATATTACCGCCCCGGGGCACGGGCTAAAGGCCGCGTGACGTCAGATCATCTTTGACGAGTGAAAGGGTGCGCCCCCGACGATTAATATAAAAGCTCAAAGCGCTCCTTCACAGACATCATTCAACTAAGATCAACAACCCAATACACAATGGCATTCAAGGTATGAATGTGAAGTGTTATCAAATTAATCTTAATTTAATATAACAATAACCAGTGCCAGCAGTAGTTGCCGAAATAGTGATAATTTAAATAATTGTGAATTAAATGTTTATAACTTCGTTTCAGTTTGTGGTATTCGCCGGTGTCCTGGCCGTAGCCAGCGCTGGTCTCCTTCCAGCTGCGCCTGTGGCGTACCACTCTGCCCCCGTGGCGTACCACTCCGCTCCAGTGGCGTACAACGCCGCCCCTGTGGCGTACCACTCAGCTCCCGTCGCCTACTCCGCTCCCATTGCGAAAGTAGCCGCTGTCGCTCCCGTGGAGGCGTACAACTCCCACCCTCAGTACTCCTTCGCCTACGACGTACAGGACGGTCTCACCGGTGACTCCAAGAGCCAGCACGAGAGCCGCGACGGAGACGTCGTCCACGGCTCTTACTCTGTTGTCGACCCTGACGGCACCAAACGCACCGTCGACTACACCGCTGACCCCCACAACGGTTTCAACGCTGTCGTACACAGGGAACCCCTCGGTCACGTGGTCAAGGCCGCCCCTGTCGTCGCCAAGGTCGCAGCTCCCGTCGCCTATGCCGCCGCTCCTGTAGTGCACTCTGCCCCCGTCTACCACTCTGCCCCCGCTGTCTACCACTCAGCCCCCGCTGTCTACCACTCTGCCCCCGTATACCATCATTAATCTGATACCAAACCCAAAAAAACCTCTTATGATGTTAAGTCGTGTAGAATAACGAAATAAATTATTATTTTTAATTACCTTACTTTTCGTGCCATACCTAGTAAGAAAGTACTAATTTATCATTGGACGTTTGTACCCAAATAAAATAGGCGTAGGTAGTATGTAGGTGTCTAACCTGCTTGCATAAAACATGTTGGTTTGTGAATATGTTAGGTACCTATAAACCAGATCAAAATGTTAAAGCCCTAAAGGTCTGGGAACGTCCTATTGACATTTAAAGACCTTTAGGTGCAAGTACCTATCTACCCACTAACTTAATATAGCACGTACTAGTTTGCAAAAGGTTGCATTGTTCGTTGCTAATTAATAATGTTATGTTATATTACTTACCATTTAATAATAAATGAATTTAAAAAAATATAGCTATATCAGTCTTAAGTTACATATTATTGATATTTATCTAATTTTTTTATTATACAGGGTTATTGGTTTCCAATCCAAAACCGTGCAGGTGATAGTTTTCTACATCAAATCGAACAACTTTTGTTCTAGGACTTTTGAAAATTCGAACATTTTTTTTAATTTTTTGAGGTTATATTAATTCGAAAATCAGCTGATTTTTTAAAATAAAGGTCATTCATAGTTAAAACAATCGATATAGCTCAAAAAATAATTATAATCTTTAGGTTGATGACCTCTCCGTGTTAGTAACAGCTAATTTACGGGTAAAAATAACCTCAAAAAATTCAAAAAAATGTTCGAATTTACAAAAGTCCTAGAACAAAAGTTGTTCGTTTTGATGTAGAAAACTACCCCCTGCACGGTTTTAGATTGGAAACCAATAACCCTGTATAGCCTTGTACTTTATTATAAAACTTTCTTGATTTTGCTATAAGTGAGGTCTACTATAGGTCTATCAACTTGTATCGTGCGCACAAAAAGTCTGAGCCAACACTAACACCATGAAATTTAGAATTTAGCCCTTGAGGAATACACCCTTTAGAAATTGAATACTTCCGGCCTATGCTTCCGGCACATCTTCCGGTGGCTGAATTCAGGATGGCTGCGGTCTGAATAGAGATAATGGCGCTGACAGTGCTAACGAACAAAATCTCCCGTGCTTCCGGTTCGATATTGTGAACGTTCTCAAAATGCTTACGGTGCTATAGCTACTATGTATTATCTTTGTGCTATCACCATGTTCATTAATTATGTACGGACAGGGTTTTTAGAGCGTCAACTGTAACAACTAACAGAAATGTCATTTTTATACTTTAACTACGTGCGCTCCACGCTGTGACAAGTAGCCTATTATAGGCAACTTTTCATTTTGATATTCCCGGGATCGGGACTTACGCGGGTGAAACCGTGGATAGTTCAGTTATCGAGGAAGGGTATAGGCTATACCCTTCCTCGAAATGAACTATCCAATACAAAACCAGTAGCACATACTCATGTGCCAGTAGTTCCTGAGATTAGCGCGGTCAAACAAACACTTGACAGAAGTTGTTTGATAATCTTATTTGCAACAAAAAATGTGAACTTTTATTTTTTGTAATTTTTTTAAAACACTTGTTCCATAATGGCGGCTGTGGCTACAATCCCTCAAACTTGGAATTAACTTTAATTTGATCTTAAATTTACTCCTTGATTTCTAGAAAATAAAATTGCGTCATCTGACAAATGCAACCAAATCTGTGCCCAAATGTAACTTTTCAATGGACTAACTTCTTCCAAACTCAGGATCAAAAATTCAAATACAAACGCTCGTAAAAGAACGGATGCAATCTTCAATTTGACAGTTCACGCACAGGGATTTCCTTTTGAACCGCGGCCGAGAAACGTCTGATAAGGCTGTATGAAATAAAAGCGTTTTGCTTGTAACTTTGACGATAAAAAAGCTAAATAATACTGTCAACAGGTTGTCACTGTCACCATCAGATGTGAAGTTAGGCGTTTAATTGCCAATCGAAAAACGACTTTAGATCGACGGCATAAGATATTTTTTTTAAATAGATGATAGTTGCGCTCAAAACTCAAAACAAAACAGCAAAACAGTAGCCGACGCCTAAGCCGACGCCCAACAAAATCCTATTTATTTCGTAAAATAGGCGTGTCGAGCGTAGCAGACGGATCGGTCTTCGAAAGAAAATAATTTTACCTTTACTAAACAAAACTTCTAAACTGTGTGTTAGTGTTTTAGTCTCTATCTGAGCGAAAATAAATCACGCACTTTGATTTACATTTGCGATTTATACGATTAATCAGTCTAACATCGCTAAATACCTACTTTTAAGTTATATTTAAATTTGTAAAAGAAACCCGGGCCTAAGTATTGCAATCTAAAAGCATCTAAACATGGTTTCAACGAGAGGGGTGCGATATAAATTCAGTGAGGGAGAACGGGTTTTGTGCTACGAACCGGATCCAACAAAGGCTAAAGTGCTGTACGATTCTAAGGTAAGTCTCTATAATTTATTCTATTAAACTTTTTAACGTAATTACTATGTTATTTCGGTTTTAAAAAGTGTAAACATAACCTATAAGTAGATAAGTTTTCTAGTAAAAAGTTAGGTCAACTCGGTATGGGCGTAACCTTGGGCGTTGGCAGGGTGGGGCGGGCGGCAACCTTACCCCACACGTCTGCGCACAAAGTTTATGAACAAAGAACAATCTAGGAACACAACTTTATTAAATTAAAAAAGACTATTTCTTTCACTCAAATCATACATTTTCATATTTCATTCTTTATTATTTAAAAGGATACCTTGTATGGTACTTTATAATTAAAAGTCAGCATAGGGTTAATGAAAGAACGAACTGTTTGTATAAATTAGCCAACGCCCAACTTTACTTTAACAATGCTGTGGCCACTGGTGTGCGATAAAGAACCGGTTAGGCAATAATAGTTTGGGAAATATAGTAGCCAAAAGAACACAAGTACTTATGTAGGTAAGGACAAAAATATCATACAGAGAAGCGTATTATTAAAAAATGGGTGTGTGTACTTATGTACCCACGTAAGATGTTATACTTTTAGAAGTTATACGTCCGTCTGATATTATATCTTGACTTGATTTTATTTTGTGGGCAGCATCAACCTGTTACTTTAGTGTAACAGTGATGCGCACGTATCTTAAAATTCCAATTTTTTTTATTGAGTTATGTAGGTGCAATATGTGACTTTTGAGTTACAGATGCGCCCGCATCATAACGCGCCTAAAGAAGTATAACTTCAAAAACTTCTTAATGGATTATGAAAACATAATAAAGTTTGAGTCTTATGTTATTAAAATTACAGTTTAGTTTTAAATTATAGCACGTAAAGAGAAATAACATTACTAGTTATACCTAGGCCTATTAGATAAAGTTCAGGTTCAGGTTAGGGGCTCCGATTTTCCGCACTCAGGCATAAGTCTGCCCATTGATAAAGTTCTCTCGCAGGGTTCGAAAATATCCGATATTTATGAATTATATCCATTTTGTATGACAGCCATATGATTATTTTATTGTATTATTTATGTATACTGTTTGCATACCTGTTTTATAAATATAATAATACCTATATAAAAACTAAAAAAAGATATTGTTCTATTCATTTATGTACCTACCTTTTTAAAATCAGAAAAATCTACTCAAATACATATAATCTTCTAATAAATCAAAAAATCTACTAAAAACATAAAATCTTATTTAGTACCTACATCAGGAAAAATCTACTCAAAAAGACAAAATGTTCATATAAATTCCAATCAATGTTAATGGCTTCATGCGTTTTCTTAATACCTACACTAATACTTATAATACCTAAACTTACTATTAGGGAGTATGTTAAAACCCTACTCCAACGTCATCTACATTTAGGATGGAGAAATACAGTAGAAAACGGCAAAAAATTACTCATTATTATCAATTTTTGTGTTGATATATATCACAAAAATCATCTGATATATGTCGGATATATATCTATTGACCCTGTTAGATAGATAAAGTTTCTTTCACACAAAAGATCACTTGGTATTGTTTAAATTAGGTATTGGAAGTAATAGAGAGTAAAGACAAGAGGGGTCGTCGCACTGTCGAGTACCTCATCCACTTCCAAGGGTGGAACTCATCGTGGGACAGATGCGTGAGTGAGGACTTCGTGCTGAAGGATACCGAGGAGAACCGGCAACTGCAGAGGGACCTTGCTGAGAAGTCACAGTTGCAATTGTAAGGGCAACATATGAAAAACTTTTGATTTTTCCTATAAAACTTAAATATTAATTAAAACAAGAAACTCTATTAGCTTTACAAGGTGTTTTTTTAAGTAGGCCTTCTGCATGAAGACCTTATGCAAGAGGCAATTATGACGACAAAACCAGACTTTGAGCTAAATACGGCAGCTTCTCTGTTGCCAGTGATGAACGGCACGGAAAACGTCACCCTACAAATAATAGATGCAATTGAGCTATATACAACAATGATTATAACAATGATATTACAGCAAACCTAAATAACTGATAACAGCTATATCCTATACTAGTTGCATGCCCAATTTTGACAAAAACTAAAGCTACATTATTAAATTTTTGAAAAAGTCATTCAAGTCAAAGTCAATCAAAGTCAAAGTCAATCAAAACTTTTGCTATATTTTTATCTATCATTTATTATTTACCTGAACTGTATAACAAATAGTGTTTATATATAGGGGTGCATATTTGTACCGCCGTGAACGCAAGAAGGGTAGTACATCTAGTGCGGGCGCGGCTCCAGCGAAACGAGGCCGCCATGGTTTCAGCGATGATGGATCTTCTAGCAGCACTCAACCTGATGGTATATACACACCTATATTACTCTCATTACCGACTTAAATTATAGAAGGAATTTAATAGCTAATATTTATGTATATGCTTTGCTTTTAAAACTAACATACTACCATTAATTGTGTACCTACTAAAGAATAATAGCAAAACTTCGTTCCTTCCTTGTTTCCTTGTTTGAAAGTAGTTTAGATTCTTAAAGTTCCTATAATATGTGTAATATCATTTGCTCTAGTATTGCCTTGCCATCATTCTTTGTTTTTGTTTTGATATTTCGGCACTGGCTTTCTCTGTTGTGTATATTGGTCCCAAGTGCTTTTTCTGTTGCTAAGTTGATCACACCGGTTTTTTATTTAATTAAATTATTAGAAGCTACAACGGAAGGTGAGGCGGAACCCGAGGTCGAGGTGGAGGCCAAGCGCGAGGCGGAGGGTGAACGTGAAGCCGAGGCCGAGGTAGAAGCTGACGGCGATGGAGAAATTGAGGACGATGGAGAAGCCGAGGACGATGGCGAGGTAGAAGCCGACGATGACGAGGGTGAAGCCGAAGATGGCGAGGGTGAAGCCGATGATGGCGAGGGTGAAGCCGACGATGGCGATGGCGACGCTGAGGACGAAGAAGAAGCCGAAAATGAGGGTGAAGCCGAGGGTGAGGGTGAAGCCGCAGGCGAAGCCGAAGCCTCCGCCGACACGGACTCATCGTCGGGCTCCGCCGGTTCAGGCTCGCAGCAGAACTCGCCGCCACACAACATGCAGACTGGACGGGCTAACATCATACTACCTTCTGCTCTAAGGTAGGAAGATAGATAACTTTCCCAATGAATCAATGTATCCTCATACCAGGTTTTGTCAAAATCGGTCCAGTAGTTTTGGAGCGTATTCGTTATTGACATAAAAACAAAAAACTTTATGCTAGAAAGTATATTGCACAACTGAGCGGCCTTATTGATTGGTACTTATTACGAGGGCGGCACTGAAAATTTCGGGAATCAAGGAAGTGACACAACATTACTATTTAAAAATGTATTTATTGCTTTTCGAAGTATTCTCCGCGAAATTTGACACATTTTTCCATACGATGGAACCAATCATTAAAGCAACCATTCCATTCGGAAGTTGGGTCTCCAAAATGGCCGTTTTGTAGGCGTCCACAGCTTCTTCAGGTGATGAAAATCTCTGACCACGCAATTTATTCTTTATTTTAGGGAAAGTATAGAAATCATTAGGGCTTAGGTCGGGCCTGTACGGCGGAT
The DNA here is from genome assembly GCA_951213275.1 of Idaea straminata. NCBI lineage: Eukaryota > Metazoa > Arthropoda > Insecta > Lepidoptera > Geometridae > Idaea > Idaea straminata. The sequence goes on from OX577862.1 coordinate 7,468,535, forward strand.
GGTCTAATAATTCTATGTTTTCTAGCTCTAAAAACTCTTTTGTTCTGTTCGCGGTGTGAGAACTCGCATTGTCGTGATGGAGGATGATGCGGCGGCTGCAGTTCTCTTTACGGAGTTCAGAAACGACCTGTGGCAAACAAATGCTAGCATACCATTCTGCATTAACCGTTCTTTGTCCCTCAAGAGGAATAGTCACAACATGGCCGGTTTTGGAGACAAACGTGGCCACCATTTTTTTTGCAACACTCCGTGAACGAACAATTTTTGTTGGCTTTAACTCATTTTCGAACACCCAAACTCGTGACTGGTTTTTTGTTTCGGGTTCGTACGCGTATATCCAGGATTCGTCACCTGATACGATGTTGTATACAGCATTTGAGGATCCTGCGTGGAATCTTTCGAGAGTTCTGACGCACCAAGTAACGCGAGCCACTTTTTGCTCTTCACAGAGCGAATGCGGTATCCATCGGGAAAACAACTTTTTTACACCTAATTGTTCATGCAAGATTATTTGTATTTGACTCATGCCAATGTCTAAAGTTGCCTGAATTTCGCGGTATGTTACATGTCGATCTTCCTCAATCAGCTTTTGCACAGCATCAACGTTTTCTTGGGTGAGTGCAGTTTTTGGACGACCTTGACGGGGATCATCACTGAGCTTGTCACGTCCACGTTGAAATTCAGCAAACCAGCGATAAATTGTGGTTTTGGATGGGGCTTCATCACCAAATGCAGAAATCATCCGGTCAACACACTGTTTTTGTGATAAACCACTTCGAAAGTCATAATTAATCATCGCTCTTGAATTTTCTCGAGTCAATTCCATTTTCTGAACGACTAAACAAGTTTGACAAAACCTTGTGACAAGACCGAGATTCTTTTTTTAAATAAATAAATGGTATTCAATTTTTAAAACCAAGGAGTTTTCAATTAAAAAGATTCAAATATGACAGGAACAGTGGAAATATTCCATTCCCGATACTTTTAGTGCAGCCTATGTACATAAGTTCAACTTTGACAAACCTTAGGCAGTTAGTATTTTTACACAGCTATACGTGCGACAATAGATGACATCAATAGCCTTCAAAAATTTTAATAATCCACATATTGTGGCAAAATTTATGGAGGAGCTGGACTGGTTCTCCCCTTGACAAGTGGAACCTCACGCAAAAGGGACCCAACTAAAGACTATATGCGGAAAACCGCCCGTATACAAGTACCCAACTACAGCAATGCCAAAAAACTTGAGAGGTGTCAAGGGACACCCGGATGGAACGAAGTTTCTTTCGATTAATTAGTCAAGGAATTGTAATAAAATCAAAAAGTGTCGTTACAACTTTTGGTCTTAATTTTTTCCGTCTAGCCCCCTTTCGCAACGCGCCATAAGGAACTTCGTCCCAATAGAGGGTAATGTTTTAAGTGAAGTATTTCGTCGTAGGGATCGTTTAACATTCGACTACCACCTGGTGGTGAAGCGCGGTCGTCTGTCTCGTCTGCCGGCCGTGCCGTGCGCGGCGTACATCTTGGAGTCGTTCGTGAAGTGGTTCGTGCGAGCCGGCGCGTGGTCCACTCCTCGCGGCCGCCATGACGCGCCGCAGCCGCGACCCGATCTGCTCGATGTGGCCTGCAGGTATACTAGACTAGACAACCTTACCTGAATCCTTGAAGTACTTCGTTTTTTAGGGTTCCGTACAGGTTAAAAACGGGACTCTATTACTAAGATTTCGCTCTCCGTCCGTCTATCCATCTGTCCGTTTTTTAGGGTTCCGTACCCAAAGGTTAAAAACGAGACCCTATTATTAAAACATCGCTCTCCGTCCGTCTGTCCATCCGTCCGTCTATCCGTATGTCTGTCACCAGGCTGTATCTCATGAACCGTGATAGCTAGAGAGTTTAACTTTTCACAGATGATGTATTTCCGTTGCTGCTATAACAACAAGTGTTTTTAAAAATTTTAGGTTATTTTCATGTTTACAATTTTTTTTGTTAATTATACTCCCAAAAGGGCAGGCATACGACTTTTAACCTTTACAGCCTTCTCTGACATACAATATTTTTTAGGATTTTTTTGCTCGATATGTATCGATCGTAATGGTACGGGACCCTTCGTGAGCGAGATCGACTCGCACTTGGCCGGTTTTTTGTATAATGACTGAACATGTTTGTAGCTAGCGACAATGATTTACATCCCTTGGCTGGATTAAACCTACGTTTCGACAGAAAAGCTACTAAAGCATTTCATATTTCTAGATCAATTGGTTACGACTGCGAATTATTGTCAGCTAGTCAATTTTATCTCACTAATATTGTGAATGCGAAATATCTGTGTGTATGTATGTTTGTTATCTTTTTACACTACAATTACTTAGCCGATTGCGATGGAACGTGTTATGTAAATAGCTTGAGCCCTGGAATAATAATGTATCATAGTTTTTATAACGATATTTTTACGAATTTTATTTGAAACCGCGCTAATTAAATATAATTGAATGTTGATTGAAACCGGCGTTACTTTTCGGAACTCCATATCTGTAATGGAAGTATCATCGAACGCTGCAACAAAATGGTTTATGAATGGTATCACTGATACAAATTTTCTGCAAGTGGGCGGGAGGGCGGTGCACATTGCATTTTGTGTTTTGGCACTAGGCTCGGAACTAAAAACTAAATATTAATACTTCCATTATAATTGAATGTGTATATAGGTTGAATCTAGTTCGTGAAGTGGCGGACGGTTTACGAGTGTACTTCGACTTCATTCTGCGCGGCCATCTGCTTTACAAGCAGGAACTGAACCAGTACCATGAGATTTGTGGACAGTTTATTGAACAGTAAGTACTTGGATAGATCTATTTCATAATCATCATATCAGCTACAACACGTACATTGCTGAACATAAGTCTCTCCCAAAGTGGTGTTGGCTTAGTGGTAGATACCTCGACTTTAATTCTGAAGGTCGTGGGTTCGAATCCCGGCCGGCCGTGCACCGATGAATTTTTGCTAAGAAAAATTATGTGCGCTAATTGACATTGCTCTTAAGTGAAGGAAAACATCGTAACAAAACCCGCGATTAGTTGGCTCCAGAAGTATTGACAAGTTCTCTCCTCTGGACATGGTCGACTAAGCTGAGAGGGTAGTAGCTGCTGGGCACGCTACTCCATTCTTACGCAAAAAGGACTCAATTAAAAAGGGTCTAATTGCTGAAAACAACCTGTACGTGTAGGCCTCTCGCAAAGACTTCCAGAGCGATTGGTCGCATGCTGTCTGCGTCCAACAACTTCCCGCGACCTTCTATTTAACTTTTAAAATTATCTAAAAAGGTACCTTTTTTTTCAACTGATATATAATTTATTGTTTTATCTGTGTACATAACTAGCTTTTGCCCGCGATTTCGTCAGCGTAGTAGACGAAAATGGACCAAGAAATCAAATTATCCCATACAAATTTTGTCCCCCTTTTTCACCCCCTAAGGGGTAGAATATCGGAAAATCCTTTCATATCGCATGCCTACGTTATACAAAAAACACACCCTCCAAGTTTCAGTTCTCTACGGTCAGCGGTTTAGGCTGTGCGTTGTTCCGCCAGTCAGTCAGGACAAAGCATTTTATATGTGTAGATTTAGGTAAGAATATGTTCCAATTGCCTATGGTTTAAATAATGTTATAGACAAGAGAAGCAATGTAAGGAAGAATACGACGACGATCAGTCCCAAGAAGAGAGTTCTGATGCTGAAGAGGATATGAAGAGTCCCAAGATACCGGAGTACTCCCACCTACCGCCCGACCCTGCGCCTAAGGACAAACAAAGTAATTACTTTTTATTACAGTTGCTCATAAAGTGGATCTTATTAAACCGCTTTTAGGCTCATAATCCAACGTATTACGCACGCGTGCGTTTTCCTTTACCATAACGGACCACAAGTGCTGTAAAGTTACCCCGATAAATTAAATTCGTATCTTACTGCTAATTACATGCTAAAAAGATAAAACATTCTTATTTTTACTGGGTTACACTGTTTTGATGTAAAAAAAAAGGTAGGTACCAACAAAGAGTTTTCTAACCAGCAAAAACTGGTCGATTTTTAAAAAGACTTGAAGCCGATGGCATTATATACATGAAAAACTGAACCTAGAACATGAAAAAAAATTGATTGCCACAATTACACAAATATTTTCTTAACTTTTTATTATAATAATAACAAGTATTTTCTTTTATTCGCAACTGTGATAAAAAACGTTGTACGATACGCGTGTGTTTTATTGATCATTGCATTGCGCACTAAGAGTTCTTCATCTTCGCTTAACATCAGGTGAAATGAGGTCAAATGCAAACCTATTTTGTGTAAAGAAAAAAGTTAGTGTTTCTGAATGTCGATGACTGATTTTCCCTTCTTCCAGTGCCAGCAGAAAACCCAGAAACAAACGATGAAGAAATGAAAGAAATCAAACAGGAAATCAAAGATGAAGATGATGAGGCAAACGACGTTAAACCAGATATTGTTAAAGAAGAGGAAAAGGTAAGAGGCATTATTAGAAGGATTAATACTAAACTACTAAGTACTTATATCGTAATAATAACCTATTTCCTACGTGCCTATTATTTAAACCTGAAAGTTTTATGTGTATATTTGTTGCTTCTTCACACAAAATACTTTGTAAGCATTATTACAAAAAACCAAAACCCCATGAGTTTCTGGTGCTTTATTCTCATTGGTGGGCGCGTACCGAAAGCACACATCCTAACTTAGCTATTGAGACGATATGATTTCATGTATGCATGTTTCCAAATTTATTAATTAATTGTGACTTTAACTGAACCGATTACGATGACACTCGATATTGATAGACCCGGATTAACACAGGCCCAACGGCAGCATCGGGAATGAAACCACGTTGCGCAGCTTGTATAAAATATGTCATTATTTGCAGTCTCCAAAAGAAGAACCTAAACTGGAAATAAAACAAGAAATAAAGGATGAGGATGAAGAGAAACCAACGCCGATAGAAGACCCGCACAGCTTCGCGAACGAAGTACGACGTGAGACCAGACCAGCCACGAGGAACCTTGCCAGAAGGTAGGGATTCCAACAACTTATCCTACTAATATTATAAATGTGAAAGTTGGTATGTTTGTTACTCCTTCACGCTAAAACTACTAAACCGATTGCAATGAAATTCGGTATGTAGATAGCTGGAGCCCTGGATTAACATATAGGCGGTTTTTTATCCCGATATTCCCACGGGATCGGAACTTACGCGGGTGCAACCGCGGGGCGCAGCTAGTAATTAAATAAATATCGCTGGACATTCCACACATCGCCATCTAGCCCCAAGCTATAACTAGGGTGCTAGACAATAGATATGCTACTATACTTTTGTTTTGTAAATAAGATATACTTATATTACATAGAACAACCAGAGCACAAACAAATATCTAACCTTAAATACTTGTCTGAATCGGGAATCGAATCCGCAACCCTGTGTCTGGCAGTCCGGCATGGTGACCATTGTGCCAACTGGGTCGGTCATATGTCACTAGCGATCCGCCCGGGGTTCGCACGGATATATTATGCATGTATTATACAAACAAACTGTTACGTATGGACACGGAGTGTCCGGGAGAACCATTAAAAGAGCTAGTCGATTACACACTGATTTATTTTCTCACTCACAGATGCGGCGGGACGCAGTCCCGCACATCTACAAAGTCTACCCGCATTTACATACATAACATCCCTTCCCCTTAAACTAAGAAATACTTATTACATTATATAATAGAGAAGGTCTACACAAGAGAGTCATCGTCGGACTGAACTGAAGTAGGTGTCGTGAAAATCGGACTAATCTCTTGTCTCCTGATAGCCGCCAGCGACGGCAATGGCGGACGCTCTGGTGTCGTCATCTGAACAGACTCGGGGCTAGGTGGCGCGGTCGTCGACTGACCGACTTCGCTCTCCGGTTCCCCTTCCCCTTCTAGCTCCGCGGCGCGGGCGTCCTCCTGGCTGGAGTCAGCTGTCGTAGGTGCCGGCAGTATATCGGGCACTACGTCTGGATCCCAGCTGCCGCGTTCGTCATGATCGACACTCGACGTGGAGTACCATCTTGGTCTGATCTGATCTATGTGTCTTTTTACTTCGCATTGAAGTTCTGGCACATATACGTTGTATAAAACTTGTCCTATTCGCTTTTTAATTATTCCTCGAATCCAATTAAATTTCTTTTGATTTATATTTCTTGTTATCCATACTTCATCATTATCTTTAAATTCTCTTTGTGTTCCTTTATAATATCTAGCCTGTAAGGACTGGTTGCGTTCTACGGTTTGAGTGAGTTCCGCGGACGAGGGGGACGATGGTATTGACGTACTTGTTAGCATATCTAACCGCGAACGTAAAGGCCGTCCCCAATCCCATCCTCGTCGCCACGTGTTACGTATGGACACGGAGTGTCCGGGAGAACCATTAAAAGAGCTAGTCGATTACACACTGATTTATTTTCTCACTCACAGATGCGGCGGGACGCAGTCCCGCACATCTACAAAGTCTACCCGCATTTACATACATAACACAAACCTATCCTCATGAATCACTATTAAAAAAAATCGCATCAAAATCCGTTGCGTAGTTTTAAAGATCTAAGCATACAAAGGGACAGACGGCAGGAAATGACTTTGTTTTATACTATGTAGTGATACAATCGTAACAAGGCTTATAAATGATGGATGGAACGGATATTTATGTTGGAAATTAAAAAGGCTTTCTTGTAAATGGGGCTAAATCTCCAGATAGTATAGTTTGAAAGTAATAGGTTTGGAACACAAATAACGAGTAAATAACATGATAAAAAGGTTCCAACATGAACCACTGACGTGGACGGTGAAGTAAACCACATTTCACCTTTTATTAATAAATCAACTAGACAAGAATACACTGTATCAAAAATATGGAATGGTCTTACTGTATGCGTCGTCGAACCCAACCACCTTACCGACCGACTGCTGAGAATAGTATTTTAAATCCTCTTTGGCTGAGAAGCAAAAGAGATCCCAAATAGCTTGAGCGCTCGCTTTTATAGGCGGTAGTGGGGATCGGCAACGTTCATAGTCAAAGTACTTCCTTTAAAATCTAAATAATTAATTAAGGGCTCAATAGTAATTAATGCACGTTTAAAATTAATAATAAATTATTTCAATAACTTTGATGGGAGTTAATGAATTTTTAAACAATTAAAAAACAATAAAACATAAAATAAAAGTAGTCGAATTGATTTGGTAAACAAGTCGTTGTCATAGTCAATCTAGCAACTTTAAATAACGTTTTTCTTAAAACAAAATTGTGTGAGTTTTCTATTTTTTGAATAATCGCTATTATTTATATTTATTTATTAGAACGGATCATAAATGTTTTGTTTCAGTTTTGCGATATTAATGTTCAATTTGCAATTTTCATAATTTTAGTAGAACTTTAACTATTTTAACTCAGTAAATGTGCAAGAATGTAGAGAAGTCAAATCAAAGAAGAAAAAAAGAGTATCATAATAAGAGTATCACGATAAGTTTTGGGGCATCAAGACTTATCGTACTTAACTTATCGGACGGACTAGGACCCTAGATCAATTTGTTTTCAGCCCATTAGGGCTAAACTTGAATCAAATAACGACTAGCTTGCTGGCTTTAGAATGAAGTTGGGGTACTTTAAGATAAGAAAACAGTACTCTATCTGTGTGTTACTTGACTCTGACTTTAATGCTCTAAAAAGATTAGGCATCCGTTAAATATCTTGATCTCTAGCGCTTTATTAACAAAATGGTTATATTATCAGGTTAAGATCTCACAAATCGATCGTGTCTCAATCTGAGAACGAGGAGCCCATGCCATCCACTTCTGGTACCAGCGCGGCCGAACCGAAAGTCTTCGAAACTATGTCTTCGAGGTAAGCAACATATTAACACTGTACTTTCTTGCTACACATTAATATTGCCCATTATCCTGACTGACAGATAAGACCTTATACCACAGAAATATACCTTAAACATAAAAAATGTTACCATACAACTGTCCAATTAACTGGGAAAATAAAGCTCACAGGTGTTACCTTATACATAACATTCAAAATTCAAAATCATTTATTTCAGACAATTATTACAGTCCATATGTTGTTAGTACAAAAACTATGTTAGTAGGCAATAGAATTATAAATATTAAAAACTAGATAAATATGAATTAAAATTTCACAAATATAAAATAATGTTATCTTAAATTAAAAATAAATAATCAACGCACAACTCAAGCCAATGGACGGTTTCGGCTCAAATGTGGCTTAGCTATCCCTCGTTTTTATGTTCAGTGTGTGCAGTAGCGGGTCGTCGATGAGCGAGGGGTGGGCACTGTCCGGGGGTACTGCCCCGCCCGCACAAGCTGCTCCTGCTCCGGCTCCTGCCACTTCCACACGGACTCCACTCTCATTGCTGCTTGAAAAGGTACGTTTAAACAGCCACTAGTTGACTGGTGTTGAAACTTTTCAGTAATGTCACTCTAATAGGTGTCGTTTTCGAGGTTTTCAAAGGTGCTGACTCCTTTTTGAAGTTATACTTTTTTAGGCGCGTTATGAAAAAATTATGCGAAATTTTTTAAGATGCGCGCGCAACTGTGTTAAAAGTAACAGGTTGAAGCTGCCCGCAAAATAAATATCAGACGGACAAATGGACGGACAGACAGATGGACGTAAAACTTCTAGAAGTTTAACTTCTCACGCACGCACCCATTTTTTTTTCTTCGGCTTGTTACCGAAAGTTATGACTGCTCAATCGCCATGTTTTCATTTTATTTGTTTGTTAAACTTTTTTTTAATCTAATCAATAATTTCAGGTAGCGAAATGGCAAATAATACCGCGTGAAGGTACCGAACATTTACCGTGCCGAGTTTACGGCGCTATTCATCTTGCCAGACTATTTGGTAACTTTACTATTATTTAATTTTATACAATACATTAGTGACCCGCTCTGGCTTCGCACGGCTATATTATGCATGTATTATACATAGTACCTGGGTGGCTTTGCTCGGTATATATTTTTTTTACTTTGTCTAACCTCAAAGCAAACACTCATTGACTTCGTGTTACTTAACAACGCCATCTGCTGGAATAACTTAATTGCTCACAAAAAATAGTATTAGTAGTTCGCCAATAGATGTCAGGAAGAGTCATATTTTTCAGATAAAAAAAAATAAGTTTCGATAAAACACGAATAAAATGACATTTTCTAAAAATGATTCCTAGCTAGATCGATTTATCGCCCTCGTTGGAGCCGATTCCGAGATTCCAATTGCTCATTTAAAGATATAAGATAAACCTTCTTCTTGAATCACTCTATCTATTACAAAAAAAAACGCATCAATATCCGTTGCATAGTTTTAAAGATCTAAGCATATAGTATAGGGACAGACAGCGGGAAGCGATTTTGTTTTATACTATGTAGTGATTTATGTCTTAAACTGCAATCTATACATATAAAATGCTTTATCTTAAATAATTTCTGACTAAGATAGCAAAATATTATGTCAATGGTTCGCTAGATTGCGCTCGCTAAGTCAAAACTTTTTTTTTAATGCTTAAAGCTCCTTATCAACTTTGCCATTGTGGGCGAACACCCCGCTTACGATGTGCTTTGGTTGCGGGTTTGATTCCCACGAACATTATTCGTTTATTTACTTTAAGTGTTGGTACAATATGTTACAATAATAAACATAATCTAACCATCTTCAAAGAAATAGTTCCTGGTCTGAGTGTTTTTCCATATATGAAAAAAATATTTAAGTATTCTATCCGTTGTTGCTTAGTTTGCGGCTAGATGGCGCTGTATACAATGTCTGATAATAAAACTAACGTTTTGTTCACAGTAAAATTGCCAGACTTTCTGAACGCTACGCAGATGCCAGATATGAAGCTTAAACTGATCGTCAAACACATCGATATGTTTGTTCAGTAAGTAAATACAATAACTACATTACTAACTGTAAAAGTACATTACGATACAAGTGTGGTAAATTGATCAATGCATAGAGGCGGTTTGCCCGAGATGCAATGATCAATAATCCACACGCGTATCGTTCGACGTTTTTTTTATCACAGTTGCGAGTAGAAGAAAAAACTTGTTAAATAAAAAGTTAACAAATATCATTTTTTTAATGGTCTAGGTCCAGTTTATATAATGCAATTTGCTTCAAGTCTTTTTAAAGTTCGAACTGTTTTTGCTGGCTTGAAAACACTTTGTTGGTACCTACCTTTTTTATACATTAAAACAGTATAACCCAGTTAAATTAAGAATGGTTCTTTTACGTAACATGTAATTAGCAGTATGATACGAATTTAACTTATCGAGATAACTTTACAGCACTTGTGCGTTATGGTAAACTAAAACGCACGCGTGCGTAATACGTTGGATTATGAGCCTAAAAGCGGTTTAATAAGATCCACTTGATGAGCAACTGTGATAAAAATACATTATCCGTTGTCTAGCACCCATAACACAAGTCTTAGCTTGGGGCTAGTTGGCAATGTGTGGAATGTCCTGCAATATTTATTTATCCATCTGTTATTTTGTTTAGATATTTGGACGAGCATTCGGAATGGTTCGGGGAGACGTACTACGTAGCGGACAACTTGTCCAGATGCACCTAACTAGTCGAGAAGCGCATGAGGGACCTTAGCCTCTCCTCAGACACAGACACGTAAACCGTGGCTAAGGAATTACTTACACTCGACACCTAAAGTACGGTCGTACTCAGAACTGCAGACCCACCGTAAAGCTCCAAAACTGCTATTATTAGAATGGTTTCAATTCAAGCAAGATCGGTCTCGCTCGAGTTCAAGTTTGAAGTCTTTCAACTCGTGAATTTATTAGATAAATATAATCAATAATAGTAATTTTAGAACTCTATGGTGGGTCTGCAATTCTAACTCCGACCGTACCTGCGGGTAATAAGAACGACATACCACTTTAATTAAAAATTAAATATTTCGTAGAAATATTACTTAAAAACAGGTCATTAGATAAGTATTTGCTTTATTATCAATCTGAAAAAATGATTCAATTGTGTATAAGAGAATAACAATGTTTTCAAAATATCTTTTAGTGGCTCCTATTACCCGCAGGTCATATAACTTTCCTTGCTTGCTCCCTTTAATCGCGGATATCTATGATGTAATTTTACGTCATTTGAATTGGATAAACAGTACTTAAAGTTGAGTGAAATCAGTTACCTATCAATCAACAACCGAGGGTTATAATGTCATTTTTCTTCAAGCATAACTGTCAATGTCAGGTTTAACCTTTGACAAATCTTCCGGTCCGAAATAGTGAGCGTTCCTTTTTTTTTATCTATTTATTTTATTTAAAATATTGCAAAAGAGAAATGATATCCGCGACCGGCTGAAGCAAACAATGATAGGTTATTGATTTTGTGCATTACTATTCGCTAAAACCATTTACAAAATCATGACACAAGGAAAGTGACTTGGATTTTGACGACCTGCGATGCAGAATGTTGCAGGTTCGATTCCCGCCTCATAAAAAAATATTGACAAACGGATATTTGCTTCCGGTCTAGGTATTTCTGTATGTATTACAAAAGTATTGTGTCCGTTATCTGGTCACCATAACACAAGCCTAGCTTACCTTGAGACTAGATGGCGAAATATCTTGAAAGCTATTTCTCGTAATTCATTCAAATTACATTTCAATATCATTCCGATTGCAAATAAAAAATACCCTCAACCTCCGCATTTTGAGAAAAAAAAACTGACTTCAAGGGTATTTTTTGTAATCAAAATGAAATGGTAATGTAATTTGAACAATGTTATTTGTCAGAATTGGGATTGTTCATTTTTTTTAAATTGTAATAACAAAACCATTTAGAGAAATAGACTTCTTCTACATTATAGATAACATATAATAAAAAAAACGTTGATGTAGCATATTTTCGATTAAATATGTTTGACCTTCCTTGCACTCTTGACGTCATCATCGGCATTATGACGATATCGACATGTGCCATAATAATAAAAAAATCAAACGACAGTTAATACGTGCATGATATACACATACTTTTTTTATACAACTTCAGCAATGGAAGACATTGGTATAACGCCATTGGTAATGTCACGTAACGTTTAAGAATTTGGAAATATTCAAAAATTTATTAAAAATCAATTAGTGAGAAAATCACAAAAATATTCAAATTAATATCTTAGTCTATATTTACGGAAAATAATAGAAAAACCATAGGTCAGAAAATGTGGACAATCCCAATTGGCAATCGAGTATCAAAATATTTACGGAAAATAATATAAAAACCATAGGTCAGAAAATTTGGACAATCCCAATTGGCAATCAAGTATCAAAATATTTACGGAAAATAATATAAAAACCATAGGTCAGAAAATGTGGACAATCCCAATTGGCATCAAGTATCAAAATATTTACGGAAAATAATATAAAAACCATAGGTCAGAAAATTTGGACAATCCCAATTGGCAATCAAGTATCAAAGGCCTAATCTTTTTTAAAATGAGTATGTACAGTCGGCTGCATAATTGCCGCCACCGGTAGAGTTCGAAAATTACTATTATTGGAATGTTTTCATTCTAATATTTTTTTGTTTTATAAATTGATGAGTTAGAAGAGTTTAAACTTCAACTAAAGCAGGTGTCTAGAATCTTGCTTATGTTGAAAACATTCTTTTAACAGCCGTTTTGGAGCTCTACGGTGGGTCTGCAATTATGCAGCCGACCGTACGTACTATGTACTAAGTATACGAGTACTAAAATATTTAGCTACTTACAGATGTGGCATGTCCTATAATCGTCCCATTGCTTAATGGCCGTCCAGCAATTATTTTGGACGAATTACCCTGTATTAGCGTAATAAATTAGCATTTTAATGCAAGTACATTGTCTACAGTAGTATGTTTAAAACAAGTGACTTCGTAAACGCCTTCTATTAGAATTAAATGTTATATTATTCTTGTGTACATGTATGTACCTTAGTAGCGAGGAGTGAAGTTTATTTAAAGGTAAGCCGATAAACCACAGATTGAACACTTTTGACTAAACACAGACAACAAATAAGTAATTTTGTGAGGCGACCTTCATTATTTGACATTGTTTTGTCTATTTATCTAGGAAGGTACTAATGCCGACTCCGTAATCGGGTTGTATGGAACCCTCGCTACTGCTTAATGTTAACATAAAGCGAGATAAATGTACTTACTGTCTTGTTTTCTCACGCTCTGACTGGGAGCTGGATAAAAGCTATATTGAGCACTAGCAGCGCTCCGCGGTTTCACCCGCGTAACTCCCGATCCCTGGGAATATATCGGGATAAAAAGTTCCAATGAATCAATGTATCCTCATACCAAGTTTCATCAAAATCGGTCCAGTAGTTTCGGAGCCTATTCATTACAAACAAACAAAAATCTTTCCTCTTTATAATATTATTATTTTTTCTTACGAAACCAATTGAAATTTAAAAGAAAATTAGTTAAAAACAGTGAAAACAAACTCAAGAGATATTTTTCAGACCATAATTATCTGTGTTTTAAAACTTTCATGTCTTGGGCTCCCAATTCAGATGCTTTCATATCATAAATCTGAAAATAATATCTCTGTATCAGTTATATTGATTAAAAAATAGTTAATCTAAGTAATTTTTTAAGATCCAACTATGTTATTTATAACAACTGTATTATGAACAACTGTTGTGTGAGTATGTTTGAATCTTCCTTTAATACTCTATAATAGCCGTTTATCAGTGTTTATTAGACATACATAATATAGGTTATTAATCAATCTCTATAATTCGTAGAAAGCGTGCAGAATTGTGATCGTCTGGATAGCAGGATCAGTCAAAATATTTTCACATCAAACTATTATTACATTTTGCTACTGACTTACCAGATTGGCTGACAAAGATAGTACGTTTGGCTAACAAAGATAGTCAGGTTGGATGACAAAGATAGTCAGTTTGGCTGACAAAGATAGTCAGGTTGGCTCACAAAGATAGTCAGTTTGGCTGACAAAGATGTTAAGCCAAAGTGGCGTCAGAACGGCTAACATTTCCTTGGTTAAATACCTAGCCTCGGACCTTGCCAATAGAATATGAATGTAGGCAATAAATAATGAGCAGTTTTGTGTGAATATCTTGACTGGTCCAGCTATTCTGACATTAAAATATCAGTATTATTATAAATGTAATGGTTATTATATAATTGACAATTCGCGGGAGGCCTTACCCGTTTAGCGTAGCGTAGTGTTCTAAAGTTTTACTGCTTTTTACTTGTAAGAAAAATTAGTACTTACTTAAATAAGATTGTTTTAAAAATCATTCCCTAGTGTTTTTTTTAATTAGAGCCTAAAATATAGTGGGAAAAATTCATGGACTAAACATTTTAATTATATTTTGTACTAAGTACTAGTGAATAGATTTTAATTAAAAAACAGTTTTGTTAAATGTATGTTTGTCGTTAGCTAGAAGCCCAAAACATAATAATATGAATTTATAACTCCCAATGAAACTTTAACATAAACCTTACTTTCTGAAGTCGGTTAAGTATGTTATTCTCTGCTCTTAGTTCTAGTCTTTTACTGCTACAATTACTATAAAGAATGTATTCGTAGAGTATAATAATCATGTGTTTCTTAAATAAAATAGACCAATAAAAGAATCATGATAAAAAAAATATCGTCTTTTATTTAAAACGAACATCCATTCCAATTCAACATTTTTAATTAGGTATCTAAAGGCTAGGAGTCTTTGAATTCATGATAATCACACTTTCATTTCTTGCAGTACCTATTTTGCTATCGTTTAAAATATTATCTCGATATAATATTGGAATATTATAATTCGTGCAAAATTTAGCCGGTCAAAAAATTACGACGGGCAAAACTACGCAGGCGATCTACTTTCGCTACTGCGATCGGCCAACCCAAATCATACGTATTTCTTCTACCTTATGAGCATACTCTTTAGCTTTTTTTTATTTCGATAGCAAATCAAAATTACAAAGAATATTTTAAGAAAACTTACTGTATTTTATTCTTAAGAAACAATTTATTCAAATGATAAAAGTAAATAATAGAAAAAATACATTAAAGTCCGTTGGTTAAATGAGATCTTTCAATCTTTGTAACTCATTAAAAGAACTGGTACCATGGAGAAGCCTAAATTTAAGTTATTTTTCGTAACAAACCAAAATATCAACGTAACATTAGTTTTATTTCCGAATGCGAATCAGAATGACAAACAAACAAAAAAAAATCAAAAACAATTTTAGTTCCAAATCTAGAGTACGTATCTTCCGCGGCTTTGCGCGTAATTTGGTAAGATTCTTAGAACATGTTTTTAGGGCTGTACGACTCTCGCAAACGTAAGTAGTTTGGACATTTTTACTATTTATTATAGCGTCTAACCCGATATTAGCGGACCGGTTTATGATTATATCTTCCATAAAAATTTCAGATAATAAACCGCAGTGAAATAGCAGCGACATTAAAGTGCGAATCAAATGAAAACTTTTTCATTTATTTAAAGAAAAATGGCAGAGGTAACACAATCGAAACTTCAAGGTAATTTTAAAAAACGATTTCAACTTAGCCGATACAGTTGACCCGCACTCTACAAATTCTTGATACTCTTACACCCGCAATCATAAACAGTACTTAAGTTGCTCTTGGCTTAGTGAACGCACAGCGCTAAATGCAGCCTTCTGATTGGCCAATTTTGTGTTGCTCTCTCACTCTAGTCAATTAGCGTCTTATTTGCGGCTCTATGCGTTTGCGCGCACTATGCAATCTCATAGGGCTGATTGTGAATACGGGTGTTAGATCTATTGTCCACAATACTGATGTCTAGACTTTGAGTCGCCCAGTCCTAGATTATCAAATCAAATTTAAAATTGATCATGCAATGAGTAGATTTAGTAAATTCAGCATTCCTGTTCCATCCTATGTATAACCCTCCTGTATTCTTCTTCTAAAGCTAGATACTGGTTTGCGAGTCTGCCGTGAGTTTCGTTTACACCGATGGAATTGATTGTCGCAGCGTACTCTTCTGGCTTTAGAACTTTCTGTAGTTTCTTCATTTCTAACTTCTTTTTCTGTTAAATAAGTATATTATAAGTAATTTAACTATCTAATATACGCTGGCACGTCAAAGAAATCGACGCATTAATGGTAAAAAGGAGCCTCAGTCCAAAACATACCATCTTCATCCAGATTCAAGTATCCGACAATACTCTCCCATCTCTAAGACAAGGGCTGCGCCCTACAAACACAGAATATATTTCTTCCAGACCAGTTCCAGACAGATTTGTCAACCTTTTTACCCATATGTCCTAAAAGGCCTACGACTCGTAAACTTCGTATGGGGGTTCCCAATCCGAAGTCTTGTAGTTTCAGATTTCTTGAAGAGTCTTTAAAAACAACTATGAAGAGGTGAATCTTCAGTTTAAATGTATTTTTTACCAGAAAGCGAACTCAAAAGATACTAATATGAATAAATAATAAATTAGAAACGTTTTTGGAAAAAATCCCATCAAACACTGTCAAGTTTAATTACCTGGAAAGGAGCATTAAGCCTGTTCTTGACGTCCAATCTGTAATTCAAATATGCGGTTTTGTCGGACGTGTTCGTGGTCTTGAGACGAAGTATCTCATACACGCGCCGCGATTGTTTCTTGTTGATTTTGAACTTATTACGAGCCTGGTTCGACATTTCTTGAGAAAATCTACAATTAAATAGTTAACATTAGAAATGGTTATGAATAAAATAGACGAAACACACGACAAACTTAATTACAGAAGAAAAAAAAGGAAGTGCGCGTCGGATTAGCGGACGAAGGGTTCCATACCATTATGTATTTGTTGTTATAGCGGTAAAAGAAATACTTCCTCTGTGAAAACTACTGTCTAGCTATCACGGCTCATGAGATACAGCTTGGTGACAGACAGACGAACAGTGAAGTCTTAGTTATAGGGTCCCGTTTTTACCCTTAGGGTACGGAACCCTAAAAGCGTCTTAATGAGAAGATAATTATAAGACAGGTTTCTATCCAAATTAAAATGCAATATAAATGTAATAAAATGTTACGAACCCTTGAAGTAACTTTGCAGGTTGAAAAGCGGGTAACGTTTCACAATTTTTTGCATCGACGAAATCTCTGATCCTCTGGAAATCTTGCGACGGATCTTCAACTGTGATATCAACTACTTCTGGTAGTATTATAAAGTGTGAATATACGGCCTGTGGAAAGATAAATTGAAGAGGTAACACACACACGCACACACAAGTTATTTCTAAGATTAATAAAATCTGAATCGATTTTCATAAATCATACTTAATTAAGAGGAAAGGGTACCGGCGCTCTCTTCATACAAACATAGTCGACTGTTTCCTCCCTGGATAACGACACTAGAGTAAATATTTTTTACCATTAAACTTATAACTGCCATGACTATGCCCCTATGTCTTATTTTTTATATTTATATTTGTTTTTTCAACTCTTACTTTCTTTGATAATTAGAATATGAAAAAAATCAAGACATGGGGCATAGTCCCATGACTATGCCATGCATAAAACCTATAACTGCCATCAGTTATAGGTTTTATGTCACAAAAATATTTGTGCTAGTGTCATTATCCAGGGAGGAAACAGTCGACTATTTTATGTCGACGACGTGTGTATGGAGAGAGCGCTGGTATTCTTTCCTCTTAAGGAATATTCATTTATTCGTTCATCTACAATGTCATACTTTTGTCATTGAGGGTTAAAAAAAAGTTACCTGTATAAGATGAGCACAAATCCCGAGTTTCCTAAAGGGCGGCAGCGTTAGGACCTGGGAGATGCGCGGCCGCAGGTGGTTCGGGTATGCGTAGTACCGGTAAACGGTCGCGTATGCAGCCGTCGCGTACACTGTACCGCCCTCGCTTGACTGGTACTTCTCGAAACTAACAAATTTACAATTTATTAGTTACTTTAGCCCGTAACTCCCGATCCCGTGGCAATATAGGGATAAAAGGTAGCCTTTGTTATACCCAATGAATCAATGTATCCTCATACCAAGTTTAATCAAAATCAGTCCTGTAGTTTTGGAGGCTATTCGTTACAAACAATCAAATCTTTTCTCTGTATAATATTAGTATAGATAAGCGGAGTGGCTTTTGGTTTAACTAGCGTAAGTTTCGATCCCGAGGCAATATCGGGATAAAAAGTAGCCCATGTTATTCCCAATGAATCAATGTATCCGCCAAGTCCATACCAAGTTTCATCAAACTCGGTCCAGTAGATACGGAGCCTATTTGATACAAACAAAAAATCTTTGTTCTTTAAATTATTGGTGTAGATTTGTAATAGGAATTAGTCGATCTGTGACTTTCCTATTTATTCTCTTCTTGATGGTTCTAGTAAAAAGTTTCAGTCCCAGATTTGGAGTCTCAATTTCAAGTTAAAAACCTACAATGAAAAGAAGACACTTACACTGTGAAAAACGTCCACTGATCATCATCAACGTCTATGAACGATGCTGCATCCACATACCACAGTAGGAAGGTCTGTAACCTCTGGTGGTACGACAGGAACCCGGGGGTTGATGTCACTGAATAGTATACTTCGAATGTACGTTTTTTGCCGCCGTCATCTAGGTATTAAAAATATTGTGTGTTTTTAAAGCCTATTTGTTACAAACCAAAAGCTTTTTTTTCTGCTTCTGATCGGTCTTGGGACCATATAATAAACTGATGTTGTGAGAGTCGTTCATGCCATAGAGATGTAGAAATATGAAATCAAAATACTTACAAGGTGAAACAGTGAATGAATGTATTAATTCTCCATAAGGTGTAAATGATACATCCTTCTCAAGTTTAGATACAAAATGATCCAAGTTTGTGACATAGCCGGGTGCTAGTACCTTCTTAAGGGCCCCTTCTACATCATCTGCTTTCAATCCTTCCGATTTACTTGGTTCAATCTGTTAGAACAATCATTTTACTTTAATTAAAAAGTAATTCTCAGTGTAATTACTTTTTAATTAAAGTAAAATGATACCTTGATAGTACATAGTTTAAACTGCACATCTAAAAACAATAATAATAAATAAAGTTGTTACAGCAGATGGCATAGTATCAATAGTTTCTCAATAACCAGTCTACTACCATCTCATCACAGTAGCCCAAGTAGTTTTCTTCTGTAGTTTATCAATAGTTTTATCCAAACCGGAGGTTGTCCTTGGCTGCAATTTATAGCACAGACGGGATAATCGCCGGTTTGGTGTCCACATCATACTTTGATATTAAACTTGTAAAGGGACTCCACGTGTTGGCTTTGTCTCCACGTACACCCTCCAAAGGTCCAGGGCTCCATATCCCCGTGATATGGCACACATAACTGACAATAATGTTTGTATCCTTTCACCACAATTTTAATGTTACTTATAGATTTAACTTATTAAAAGTAACTACAGTTCCATCTCTCATTCTGGTTCAAATAGTGTTAGCAAGTGCTAAGAAGCAACAATGTGATTGCATCTCCAGACTGATTCTGCTCATTTTTTGTTTTATACTAGTTTTTTTATGTAAAAGTTAATTCACCAATAACTTTAGTACATTAATAATATATTATAATTGAGTATCAATAAGACAGTAAACAACTACCAACTACTTTAACTTTCATCCTGAGTTTTACTTCAATGCCTGCCCAAGGCTAACTAACTAAAATATATTTCGGTGTATAGTTCTTCACATCATAGTGGACTGTACAAATAGTGAGCTATGATAGGGGTTTCTAGGAAATTCCTATAAGAATATATGAGTAAAACTTTACCACATAAGCTAGTAATAAAGAAAACACAACAAGCAATTCAAAGAAATACTTATACCTATTTATTTAGACTGTAGACAGCTATAGGTTAATAACCCACAGTCACATTTCAAGAAAACAATACAATACAATAATATTTTATTAAAATGTTTTCTTTTTTTAATAAAATTTAAGTAAAATAGGCATTGTTATAAATTCTCTTACACTGTAGAATGTTCTCAAGTAACTAACTTTTAAAAACATATAACGAAGCCTAAATGAACTGGTAAGGGATTAAATACTTCAGGACCTTTCTAAGCCTATGTGCTGGTGGTACCACATGTCTATTTTTATATCATAAGTACATTAGAACAGTTAGTCTGAAATACTGACCTTTTCTGAAAATTCAATTCCGAGGTAAGTTTGCAAGCTTGCAGCACTGTAGTAGAGTCTTATGTGTAAGTCTGTGTACCCAAATATATTCTCATTTTCCCCAAAAACCTGGTGACACATCTCTGGAGCAAAACTGGTTTCATCATTTTCAAGATCTTCTACAGTTCTCACTAGAATTTAAGATTGACAAGATTATAGGGGACACTATGAAGAGAAGGTGCCACACAATAGTGCATGGTGTGTTAGTAGTTATTTCGTATATTTGAGGTAGCAGGGGGGTGTGAGGAATGTTGTATTATGAGTGAATTTACTGTGTAGGTTACATATTTTATTGCCTTGTAAGTTCTAAGTAGGTTTATTTTATTGAAGTGGTTCTTACAGATTAGTGTAGAAATGTAACCAAAGTGTAAAAGTAGTTATTTGTTACCGCGGTTGACAGGCAGTAAAAGTTTTTAGGTCGGCAATCTCGACAAAGCCAAGTAGGTACGTTTAACTTACCTAACTTTAATTCCAGCACCTCGTTTCCATCGACCACCAAATGGCACAGAGCGTCCGTCATCCTGTGAGTTTTTTATCTCCAAAACAAGGTAAGCGAATTCCCGCGGTTTTGGGACGAAAGACAGGTATAATATTACGATCTAAGACGACCGACAGTATTAACATTTAACAGACGTATATATCACTCGCAACTAGTTTTTTGTACGTAATTTTGTACAATCCTAAAAGTAAGAACAGAATACACTTGGAATATTACTATTTTTTGAGAAAAATCCAATTTCAAACCGAAATTAAACCGACCGATTGCTGATAAACTTCGATCCACTTTTGTTCATTTTATGTCAAAATAAATGACAGTTTTGTTCACACTTTTGAGAGGCAGGCAAAAAGCTTTAGCTCATTCATACAGCCTCATTTGATGCATTATCATATTCACGATGATTCACGGATTTATTAAATAATTAATTTTTTTTTCTCATTTCTTTCATCTTGTTTACCTTAATCTTGTAGTCTTGAATCACAATTTAATTTCATAAATTAGGATTAATAAATGAAAACACAAGCAATTAATAATTGACGACTGTTGTGCTTCCCGCCAAAACCCCGTTTCAGTGCATAACCGAATTGAAAAAAAAAAGAAATGTGCACAGATTATCTACAAATAAGGCCCATTTCAGAACGATTTTAACGTTTTTTTTTTGGCCAAATAGCGAGAAAGTGCCAAGAAACTTTTTCAGTCTGTAGTTTCAGTCAATCAATCATTCATTTATGTGACGTCATTATGGCCTGGTTGGGTTAGATTTGCTTGGAAATTTTTGTTAATTCTTGTATTTTAGTGTACTTTAAACTGTGTAATTTAGTTTAGAATAATTAATAAAAATACCTCAAAGTGTACCGGTAATTCTGGTGCCAACAGTGTTCGTTTCGAAGTAAATCTCAGGCGAAAATGAATCGCCATGAAGGTGGGTAAAATGATAATCAAAATTTTGTTCAATGCTTTTGTCACTGCAAATTTTATTGCGAAAATGTACGAAAACAGTGACATCACATCATTATTTGGCTTGGATTCAACTTATTTTTATATGGAAAAATCGATATTCTATGAATATACGGAACTAATTGATGGTTTATAAATATTGACATAATTTCAGGTGTCAGCTGTGATTCTTGTTTGAAAAATAATTTTAGAGGAAGACGATACAAATGTTTGATCTGCATCGACTACGATCTGTGCGCTGCTTGCTACGAGTCTGGGGTGACCACTAACCAACACACAACAGAGCATCCCATGCAATGCATTCTTTCAAGAAGTGATTTCGGTGAGCCTATGGTGACACACATTCACACAAAGGAGAACATCTACTGTTCAGTCCTCACCACTTGTTTGTGAACTAGGATTGAATCATACAATCTACTCTCCAAATCTAACCTTGATCATTATGGAGTCTCAAATAGGCTTATCATATTTACCTCTTATAAGATTTATGTCCCTGAAATAAATTGAAGTCCATAACCATTTCAATTACATAGTGCAGTTATTGTATACCAGCAACTGTGTCTATTTATGAAAATAGTGATAAGTATCTATTTCCTAAAATATACATGAAAATTATGGTTGTATGGGCCACGAATGGACAGATCACATTTATCTCTAATAAGATTAATGTCCCGTAAATAATTTGAATTCCATAACCATTTCGATTACATTGTGTGGTTATTGTATATCAGCAATTGTATTTATTGAGGAGAATAATAAATAAAGTATCTATTTCCTAAAATATACATGGAAATTATGGTTGTATGGGCCTCAAGCCTCAAATAGGTATATCACAATTATTGACTTCATAAAAGATTAATGTTATATTATAATTATAAATCAGCAATTGTGTTTATTTAAGAGATATAAGTACCTATTTACTGAAATATTCATGTAAATATTTCATCATATTGTATTTACATGAATACTTCTTATATTCATGAATATATCAACATCTAAGACACTGAAGCTAACTGAATATCAGGAAAAATCCACATGTTTGTAAATGGTTTGTAATACCTTTCAGATTTATACTACGGCGGCGAAGCCCTAACTCTAGAGCAACCACAAGCTTACACTTGTCCATTTTGTAACCGAATGGGGTTCACGGACACCGCTCTCATGGAGCATGTCACTGCTGAACATGCAGACACCACATTGGCAGTAAGTTGAACTCTGTAATCATTAAAATAATTAAATAACCATTTGGCCTACCTCTTCGTATCGATACCACTAATTAAAAGGGAATTGATTAGATAGGGACAGATCTACCCACTCCAGTATGCTGTCAAGTCTTTGGCATAGTTATTAGCTGACATTGCAGATATTAGCTGCAGTTTTAACCTCTCTCTCTCTCTCTCTTTAAGACCTGATCTCTTGGGATTATCAACCCCTGCCGCCGTCGCCAAGTAAACATTGTAGTCGGTTCGGTCCCCTTTAAAAAATTATAGTGAGAGTCATAGTGCGTATTTTTACTAACTTCTTGGTTTGTTTTACTGAAGAATTGTGTGTGTTTGAGCGCAATACTGTGGTGCCTGAAAAGTGCTTAAGGATTGGACGCATTTCAGTAAATTAAATAGGCACGTAAGTGACTGTGCATAAATTTATTAAGACTACCGGCAGATTAAAATTAAAATTAAACATAGAGCGCCTGACGATATTAACAAAGCAAAAATGAAGTGCGCGGGTTGCTTAAAGATCATTTCATCGCGGAAGGAGGGCTCTATATCGTGCAGCCATTGCCCCCTGTCTTATCACAGGGCATGTGCGCTCGTCCAGGAGTCGGCCGACGCTAGGGATTGGGTGTGCCCTAGCTGTAAATCCAAAATAAAAAAAGGCGACAATAGCGCCACGCCTGTCAAGGGCTTGGCTGTCGTGGTTGAGCCTGGAATCTCGCCGTCGCCGCTCGTGGCCTCGCCCACGGTCCAGGAGCCCCCCCTCGCCTGGGTTTCGGCCCAACAGGAGATGATGACCGCGATAAATAACATCGCTCAGGAGCTGCGCGAACTTCGGCGCGAGCTTCGTGGCGAGATAGTGGAGCTCCGGGCGGCCGTCGTCGGATTTGACGGGAGGGTCTCAGGACTCGAGAAACGCTTGGAGGCGCTGGAGCGGCGTGAGATTGCGGTGCCGGAGACCGACGGCCGGGTCGCCGAACTGGAGGGGACGGTCACGTCCCTGCGACAGGAGCTGGCCGAGCGGGAGCAGGAGGCTCTGCTCTCGGACGTCGAGATCGGCCACCTGCCGGAGGAGCGGGGCGAGAACCCGATTCACGTGGTCAGGGTGCTGGCCGCTCGACTCAGTGTGACGCTCGAGGACCGTGACATCGTGTTCGCGGAGCGTGTCGGCCCGCCACCGGCGGCCCCGGGCGGGCGTCCGCGCCGCCTGGTGGTGCGCCTGGCGCGCCGCCACCTGCGCGATGAACTGCTGCGTGGGGCGCGCGTGCGACGTGCGGTGGAGGCACCGGCTGCTGGTGACGCTCGTCCACAGCGTGTCTACGTGAACGAGCGTCTTACACGTCGGAATAGCCAATTGTTCCACAGGGTACGTGAGGAGTGCCGAAACCACCAGTGGAGGTATGCCTGGACGAGGCGTGGAGCCATTTTGGTGAAGCAGGCCGAGGGGCGCCCTGTACATCGAGTACGAGCGGCGGAGGACCTAGAGCACTTGTTCTCGGCTCAGGGTGTCTCGTCACAGCAGTCTCCTGGAAAAAAAAATTTTTAATCGCCATTAGTTTTGTAGTTTCATTTTTAATGTTCATCTATTATTTAATTCATGTAATTCTCACCTGTTGTTCTGTCTTTTTATTACTCCATGTATTTATACCCATTTTTATATCTGTTTTTCTTATTTTAATTGCTATTTCGGGGTGTCGTGTGTATTTCAAGGATTTTGATGAAAATTCAGAGCCAACAGTTCCTCCTCTCACTAAAATAATTTATTTTATTTATTTATTTTATTACATTTTATATTTAGTCATGTACTCTTATATCTTATTATCATTATTTCAAATTAACCTCAATTTTATACACATAATCTTACTTATTATTATATATGACTTTTATACAATATATTTTATTTATTTTACTATTATATACAACCAGATAACATACAATAACTTATATGATATTATACCTACACATAGTATTCTTGATTTCTGCCTAATTACTAGATGCATTTTAAGTGTTAATATTTCTATTCCATTAATTCAATTTAATTATTCCTATAAAATTATCTACAATATAGCTAAGTGTAAGTTAATAAATATAATTAAGTCTTTCATGCCCAGATACATCATAGTATTTATGGACCAATGATTCGGAACAAATATTTTAAAGTTGGATTATTCAATGCAGGTTCTCTTAATACAGGGCAGGAGGAGTTGATTGTTGCCATGAGTCAGGTACTACCCGATCTTATGGCAATTAATGAGTGTTTCTTAAGAGCTGGACAGGAAGATAGGGCCCCTGTAATCCCTGGATATAGGCTCTGGATGACTCCCCGGCCTAATAGTGTAAGGAGAGGTTGGGGCGGAGGGGTGGGTTTCTATATTAGAAAGGGCATTAATGTCAGTAAGCTTTCCCACCCAATATCAGAGCCCGTTGAACAGCTGTGGCTGCGCGTGAAACTTAACAATAGACAAATTGTGGTGGGGACAGCATACCGGCCGCAGTGGTTGAACGTGGATGATTTCTTTGAGGCAGTTACTGAGTCAGTGGTTTCTCTCTCCCCTTATGATGGGATTATCTTAGTTGGAGATTTTAATATTGACCTTCTCCAGACTACTGCCTGTACTGGAAAATTTCATCAATTTCTGCAATCTCTGAGCCTTTATCAGTCTGTTACTGTACCTACTCACTTCACTCACACACAGACCTTGATTGATCTAATTTGCAGTGACAGTGTCCCAATCAATGTCCATGTTAAGCACAGTCCGGACTTGGGCCACCACGCTATGGTTTCGGCTGATTTCAAATTTAAGTGCCCTAAGCCTGTACCTAGGTGGGTCATATTTCGCCCTTTGAAAGATATTCTTCCTGAACTTTGGTGTAGGGATTTGGAAGGGGTTAACTGGGGGATTGTTCATTGCATGAGAGATGTTGATGAAATGGTCTCATGGTTGAACTGCTGCTTTCAGACTCTCTTTGACTTACATGCGCCCATCAAGAGGAGACGATTTCGCCATCCACCTCATCCATGGATAACCGATACTATAAAGTCAATTATGCGGATACGGGATGACTATCATAATAAATTTAGGCAAAGTCAGACACTTTCATCCAAGTCCAGCTACTTGGAGATGAAGAATCTGGTCATTCATGCCATTGAAAATGAGAAAAAGGCTTATTTTAAGAATAATATTAATAGCAACATAAAAAATCCTAAGATATTGTGGAAAAATCTAAAGAACACCATCTCTCCTAATAGGGATATTGGAGATTTACCTCCCCAATTTGACAATCCCGATACTATAAATGCCCATTTCTTAGATATCCCTGGGGCGGAGCTATCCAGTATCTCCCTTCTTTCTTATTTTGAATTTCACCGACACTGTTTATCAAGTGAGTTTTCTTTGTCCATAGTAAGTGAGGATCTTGTTCTTAAACTCATTAACAACTTGAAGTCTAATGCAATGGGAGTTGATGGTATTTCTCTGGAAATGCTTTATCTAACACTACCTCAATCCCTAAGTGCCATAACTGCAATAATCAACACCTCTATATCGAGTGGAGTATTTCCCACAGCTTGGAAGACCGCGGTGATTAAACCTATACCTAAAAATAAACAACCCTGTTCCGTGAAAGACCTCAGACCGATTAGCTTGCTTCCGTGTCTCTCTAAGATACTTGAGAGGGTTGTCTTTATGCAATTATCTAAGTTTATTGAAGATAACAACATTCTACCAAACAGACAATCTGGGTTCCGCAAAGGATATAGCACTGCTACTGCTCTTTTGGATGTCGTGGATAGTCTACTCGGTGCCCAAGATCAAGGAAAAGTTAGTGTATTATTATTGTTAGATTATTCCCGTGCATTTGAGTGTATAAATACGTCCCTGCTGCTATCTAAGTTAGCCTACTATGGTCTGGACATGAAAACTTTACACTGGTTTGACTCATATCTTAGAAATAGGCAGCAGTATGTTGAACTTACCAAAAATGATGGCACTAGAGTCTTTTCAGCTCCGCGAGCAGTGACTAGGGGTGTTCCTCAAGGTTCGATACTCGGTCCGTTGCTGTTCATCATTTATTGTGCTGATCTCCCTCATGCCATTAATCACTGTGATTATCATTCTTATGCTGATGACCTGCAGTTACATCTCTCTTTTCATCCATCCGAATATCTTGCAGCAGTTGATAGAGTCAATGATGACCTTATCAACATCTCTAATTGGTCGAAAGCGAATGGTCTTGCTCTAAACCCTAATAAAACAAAATTTTTGGTATTGGGATCTAGGTCTAGAGTGCAAAGGATGGCAAGTGTTCCCTTAGATATACAACTGGACAATATTCCTATTGAGAGGGTCATGGAGGCCAGGAATTTGGGGTTGCTCATGGATGAAAACCTCAGATTTGAGGGTCACATTGCTGAGTATGTACGTAATTGCTTTTACAGGCTTAAGGTATTATACAAAATAAGGCAATATCTAAGCACTGACTTACGTATAGCTCTGTGTGAGTCATTAGTTCTCTCCAAACTCAATTACTGCAACACTGTTTTTGGTCCATGCATTCTGGGTAAGACAATGAAGCTTATCCAGCGTGTTCAGAATGCCTGTGCTAGATTTACATTCAGCATCCCTCCTCGTACCCACGTCACACCTTATCTGTGCAAACAAAAAATATTGAAAATGGAGGAGAGACACAAGCTTCACTTTGCATGTCTTATGTTTGGGATAGTAAAGTTAAAAAAACCGGCGTATCTTTACGACAAACTCACATGGGCTGATGACTTTAGGCATTTTTCTAGCCGACCAGGTAAACATGTGCTCAATTGGCCCCGACATCATTCGGTGGCATTCCGTGGCGCTTTTCGTTATGCGGCCGCCGGGTGCTGGAACGATATTCCTCCTCCTTTGCGTGCCCTGAAGACAGTGGTACAGTTTAGAAAACAATATAAAGCCGTACTGCTGCAAAAACAAATTTCACATGCGGCGGTTACTTACGTTTAGTTTGTGCACGTCCCGTGTGGAGGCTATCGTTCTGCTGCGGGCGGTTGCGCTGGCGCTACTATTTTATTATTTATTATTATTCTTCCACGTGGGGACAAGGGACATGCTCGCATGAGGAATGTTAATTAAATGATCCCTTTTGCCTTACGATTTCTAGGTTACTTTCCTTTTTGACGTGGCGTGGCGGCATGTGACAATCACGTGTTCATAGTTGTGCGTGTTGTTACGTCACTGTCTTATTTTGACAGTGACGTTTCTTAGTTAACTTCTTTTCTTATATTTATTTCTTTCTTCTTAAACAGGGTAAGGGTTTTATTTTTTATTTATTTCTTTTTGTTTATATCTATTATTATTACCTTTGATTCATGTATATTAATTAGGCCAAATTATTATATTTTATATTATTATGTTTAATAGTTTATGAGTAGGTTGGTTCTCTCTTTTGCTGGGGGAGGGGGGCGTAAAGGGGTTTACAGCGGTGCCTTCTGCATCGCTGCGCTTGGGCCGGCCGGAATACCAGCGCTGCAGTCCAGCATCTTGCTGGCTACAGTTTTTATGCTGAGGCTGGTCCATTTGGGTCAGCACACGGCATCCCAGTTTGTTTTTGTGTTTTTTCTTGTGCGTATTTATTGTATTTATTTTCTTAGTTCCTATTTCTTTCTTTTTTGTTTTGTATCTGTCTGTGTGCTTTTCCAATAAATATTTATTCTATTCTATTCTATTCTATCAAGATAAGGGATGATTTACATTAGACAGGGCACAGATTTGAAATGTTATATACATTTTGTATGAAGCAATTGATATTACCAGATACGGCTCAGTCTAATGTAAATCATACCTTAATTGTATCGTAGGTGTTATTTCAGCCAACTCATAAGTACCGGTTTCATTGTAATCTATTCTTTAGTTTTTGTGATAAAAAGTAACCAACATACTATATAATAGATATTTTTCCATAACAACTTGGTGTTAATTTAATCCTGTTAGCAAATTACCTACATTATTGTAGGTATCTTCCATCCATAACTATAGCTATAGAATAATTTGAAAAAGGGGATTTTAATTTATCATTTTTTTGTTTAGCAATCTTTAAATTGTTTATTAGGTATATTGATAATTAATTTAATCTACACTAGATTTTTTTTGCCTTTTCGTTTTGTTACTGATGTGGCTCTGAAAACTACTAGACAGATATTGATATGAGGATATATCTTATTTATCTCGAAATTTCCAAGGGATCTCGACCTTGACTGAAACCGCGGGGCGTATTTTATCTTTACTATTTACATCATCATATTTAATTTGACGGCAAAGTGGTTAAAAAGAGCTCGAGATCAGGACATATGGACATGGAGGGAAAAAGGGAAGGCCTTTGCCTAACTGTGGGAACAGCTGGCTAGATTAAAAAAAAACATTATAATATGTAGACACATTTTAATTTTAAAATATTAGTTCTGAAGTTGCGATTACCATAATTAAATTATTAACTACTGTAGCTACAATTCCACCTATGTTTGCTGGTATTAAATACTAAAAATCACACTTATAAAATAGATATGTTTACAAAGCAATTAGTCACAAAATGTGTGGGTGAGTTGAGTGACCTGAAAACAGCCAAAAATAACCAATCGTTTTGCAACTTTCAATGCTGGTGTACATGGAAATAAATCTACTAAGATTCTTATAAGAAAAAATATTAAACATCCTTATTGACGTTAATATTCTAGCAAATTATTAGTAAGAGGAATGTGAAGGGTTTTTAAGATTGTTTTGATCATATCCTTAAATGAAGAACCATAATTTAAAAATGTTATACCTACTTTCATTTTGCATATTTGCTATTATTTACTAGCTGCGCCGCGCAGTATTACACGCGTTGGATTTAAAAAAAACCGTAGAAACCTCCTAATAATAACAAACACAACAAGAAAAGAATTATGTAAATTGGTCCAGCCATGTCCAGAGGAGACAACTTGTCAATACCAACTAAGCCGCGAGTTTTATTACGATGTTTTCCTTCACCGTAAGAGCAATGTCAATCGGCCGGGATTTGAACCCACGACCTTCAGAATAATAGTCGAGATATCTACCACTAAGCCAACACCGTGCAAGACACTTGTATTTATTATGGTTGATAGATAGATAAATTCTATATTGCAAACACCATTTTTAAATTACATAAAATATAAAAACAAGATGATTGATGTTTTTTGTACATATTGTGTCCAATGATGCTGTGTAAATGTTTTACCATTTCCACAGCAGGTGGTGTGCCCGGTTTGTGCCTCGATGCCGGGTGGGGAGCCCAACTTTGTCACCAACGACTTTGCCGGACATCTCACGCTCGAACACCGGACTGGACCAAGAGATCTCATCTCATTTCTGATATCCTTTTCAATATTATTATCTAATTATAATCATTTTTCTTTTAGGTATGACTAATTTGGTTTGTTGTGTTATCAATAACTTTGTCCTTAAAATACTGATTTTGCCTATTGTATTCAACCTGAAGCCCAATGCAAAGCAAGTAAGAAGTGACTTAGGGAATACGATTAGAATGTATTCCCTAAGTCACTTCTTAAAATTCTTGTATGTTAATTATTCAATCTATACTTAATATAAGTATAAAGCTAAAGAGTTTGTTTGTTTGTTTGAACGCGCTAATCTCAGGAACTACTGGTTCGAATTGAAAAAATCTTTTTGTGTTGGATAGTCCATTTATCGAGGAAGGCTATAGGCTACTTTTTATCCTGATATTCCCACGGGATCGGGAGTTACGCGGGTGAAACTGCGGAGCGCTGCTAGTGTCATAATAATGTCCTTAACTACTTTGCACGATGAACCGAGCGGTATCAGACACGGTGGCGTACGGCGCGTGCCGCACTCGGGACGCGGTGTCACTCGAGCGCGCCGTACTAACATGCAGTTTAGGTAAGCAACCTTTATTTTATCTACAAACAGATAACACATGTTTTTAAATCTTAAATCATCACTTTGTTTGTCCAGCACGGGCGGCGGGATATCGTCATTGTCGCCGTCGTCGCGCGATGCGGTCGTAGACCCTATCGCGGAGCTCCTCTCGCAGTTGTCGGGCGTGAGACGCGCTGGTGCACCCGGCACGCCGAGCCAGCTGCAGCAACTACAGATGCAGCTCCAGCTCGAACGGCAGCAGGCGACGGCCGCACGCCAGCAGCTCGAGCGACTGCCGCGGCGCGCAGCCGGCGCGGCGGCGGCGCAACCCGCGCCCGCTCCACAGCCCACCAGCCACCATCCACCTCAGGAGAACAACGACTCGCATTTCCTACTCTCCGGATTCCTAGGTGAGTGCGCGTCTTACCCGCCGTGCAAGGCTGATGCTGCGTCGAGGCGGGCTAATGCTCATAGTGTGCTCTTGTTGCAGGTGGAGCTGAGGAGCAGTCGAGCTCGGAGACGGAGTCGCGCGCGGCGCTAGTCCGCGGGCTGGTGTTGGCGTCACTGGGTCGCGCGCCTCCCGCGCCCGTCCGCGCCGCGCCTCGCGCCCCTCAGCCGCCGGCGCCGGCGCCGGTGCCAGCCCCTGCGCCGATGCACGTGCCGCGCGTGAAGCCACAGCCCCGCACCAAGGTACCTCTGTCCGCGTCCGCCGACCTCCACTCGATAGAATGATGTCCGCGGGCCGCGCCTCGCGCTCGGATTCTGTAGATCATAAGTTGCAGCGCGTGTGGGTGTGCGTAGGAGAGCGGCGGCGCGGTGCGCGGCGCGTACGGCGGCCGCGGAGCTGACCGCCGGTAGCCGCATCTCCCGCCGCCGCGTACGTCCCGGCGTACGGCGCCCTCCGCCGCGCCGCCTGGTGTAAGGCGCCTCCCGCCCGCGCCGCCTGCGAGCCGCGCCCTAGGGGACGCTTCCGTTTGTTCTGTTGCCTTTCCAAATATCGGTGTGATTTCGTTTAACGTAGGGAGATGATAGTGATGGAATGTTTTAATCGATTTAACTACACTTAAATTAAAATATATTATATTGTGATGGCTTAGGCGTCTATATTAATTTATTTTACCGCAGAACGGAGAGGAGTCGTATTGTAATTTTGCCCTGTTACTTTTCTATTTGATCAGATTCGTGGGCGGAGCTTTCGGTCGAGCCTCGTTTCGATCGGCGGCGAAGCCTCGAATGTTTTGGTAAAGATATATTTTTGTTACGATAGGAATCTAGAATTTATTATGTAAATATAGTGCGTCGCGTACTCCTCTCTGAAAATGTTTTTATTTTAATAATGTTAAACAGCTATAGTGATACCTACTTACCACACATTTTCACTAGCTACTCAAAGAAGTGCTTATTAGTTTGATTATTATACTCCAACATTACAATATGTTTGTATGTACCTTAATTAAATTCTATAATATTAAAATGCATTTTATTAATTACTATTACACCTCTAACATTACTGCATACTGTGACGTTTTATACATTGTATAATTTAACTGAAAATATGTGCATTGTAAGAAAACATTAAAAAGAAAGTAAGTATTTAAATTATTGATATCCTATAATAAAATATAGGTACCCATGGATTTAAATATGTCTATGAATTTACCTACGAATATCTTTATTGTTTATTATTCTAAATATCTAAAAATATCTTGAATATTTTTTCACTATTCTTATGTTATCTATTCTACACTATTTTTCAGATTTTCCCTTTACAATTGTGTAATATTTAACCATACTTCTTTGAAGTAGGTTGCAGTATTTTGGAACTGTGACTGTATTATGTGGTATAATACATATACATAGGAATATAGTTAAATAAAATATAACAAATAATTTTGGCTATCTTAATAAATCCTTATTCTATCTAAATATAAATCGCATGCGTCAGTCTAGCAAAATATCGAAAATGGCTTGACCAATTTTGATGAAGATTTGATTTTGAATAGTGTACAATTGGGCCAGTTAATTGGCGTTTCAGGACGTCTGTCAAGTCAGCTAGTAAAATAAATAATAATAGGTACGGCATATAAGCTACTAGGCTCTAGCTGACAATGGATAGAATGCTTTTAGTGTTTGTAAGAGACACATTTCAAGCATGTCCATTTATACATTTTCTATTAATTTCACAAAAGCAAACTGTTATGGCCGCGCAAAGTATTAACTGGCCAATAATACTACTACTGCTAATTGATAGTAAATAGCACTGCACTAAACTGCGCTGCACTTCGACCCCCCCATCAAAGCGCACATAATCTGTGGCACAGTGCTTGTTTGACAGTCAGATTGATAACGGCGGGCGTTCAGCGCAGTGGATTGTGATCATTTACCAAAGTTTTACCAGTTATTTCATAAAGCTACAAAAAAATTAGCATTATTCACTGCTTCTGCTACAAAAAAAAAACCTATCAATAAAGTAGTCCAACCCATGTCCAACCTTTGAGTTTTGAACGTCTGCATGCTGTAGATGTATGTGAAATGTATACGCTTATTACACATTTTAAAACACTGATATTTGACGCAACGAAATGGTTACAAGATTAGATACCTATGATACTATTAAAATACTCCATGGATTATACCACCTTAGAAAAAATATTCTTGCTAATTGCCATTTATCAATTTTCACTAAAAGCACATCACTAAAAAATAAAAATACTGCGATATCCATTCCCTTGTACAAAATGTATTAATTCCGTACTTCAAAAGGTAAAAAAAGGATCACTTTCTTGAATAGGGGTCAAGTTAAATTGGTATTCCCTATACCAGTGCAAGTCAAGAAAGAGAGTTGAACTATTGTACTGAACCCTCGGCGCACTAGTACGACTCGCACTTGATTTGTTTTTTTTTAAGATTCGTTGCTAGGGCCTGGGCTCCATTTCTGGTAGAGCTTTGCCCCTGTCCCGGGAGTGCAACTCATGATAAGTACGCTACTGTTACGTTTGTGACCGATTCACGTCAAAAATATTATCGAAGTCGCAGTCTAATAAAAAATAACAGTCGCATAAAAATTGCAATAATTCCCATCCCTAGTATGAATGGTTGGTAAAAATCTCTTTGGTAGGTTGTTGTACAGCCAGATATTTGGAAGTCATTTTGGCTTCCAATTATCAGGTCGTACAATATATGGACTCGTTCAATATCTATAGTCTGTGGCAAAGAGTAAAGTAATATATTTGGTCTGTGGTTTTTATACTTTTTGGTGGGGTTGTTGTGTTTGACAATTTATTTTGAAAAAAAAAAAAAAAAAATATTTTCCACCCGAAATGGCTGATTCCACAGTTTCCGAAATAAGTAAATTGAAGGTAGTCGAGTTACGAAAGGAATTAAAGTCTCGTGGGCTCCCAACTACCGGAGACAAAGCAGAACTCGTAACCAGACTTCAGACCGCAATGTCTCAAGATGAACACGGTGACATCGTCCTGGACTCCGATGAAATAGATTCTGACGGAGTTCTCGAAGACGATGATAAAAGTCAAGGCGATTTGTTAGACGACGCGGCCGTAGACTCGATAAACGAAGAACTGGCGTTGGCCGAACAACCCGTAAAGACTACTCCAGAACCGAAACCTTCGCGAGTGCTGAAAAGAAAACTAACTGCCGAAACTAAAAAGGCTGAAAGTGAAGGAACCGGAGAGAAGGAAGTTCCTAAAAAAATCGTTCTGAACAGAGCAACCTCTATAACAACTATAAAGTCAACTGAAGAGAAAACTGATAGCACAGAAGCCCCACCGACAGAGAGTACCAAAGTCAAGATAACTGCTGATGTAGATCCTAAAACTAAACTGGAATTGAGGGCTAAACGGTTCGGTTTACCTGTGAAAATGTCTGATGCTGAAAGAAAAGAGGCACGCATGAAGAGGTTTGGACAAAACACATCAAACAGCAGCACCACTACTACAACTGGCAGTCTCAGTGAAAATCTTGATAAACTTAAACAACGCTCAGAGAGGTTTGGCCAGTCAGTATCTAAAATTATGACCGATATTGAAAACAAGGAGAGACTAGAGAAACGTAAAGCTAAGTTTGGGGCTACATAAAGTGACATTATAATATCTTAATTATTGTATAAGGATTGTAAAATCATTATTTGTTAAGGATATGAATATATTCAATTCAATAGGTAAAAAACATTTATTTAATATTACAAAAAACCATTTCCTTCAACAAATCTGTGTTAGACATACTGTCATCGTAATCTGTATTTTTTACTCCATTGTCAATCTTTTTATGTTCCTGAAAGTCTTGTGGAATATTAATAGCAAAATCCATATATGGTTCTTTATGTAAAGTTGCCCATCGTTGAGATATACTTTTATGCAAACAGCGTCTAAATGCCATGCAGTGCATATGCTTAAACTTATCATATTTTATTCTATTAAAACCAATCTGTGACAAAGTATATCTCCAACATTTCATTAATTTTGAGTTAGCACCTACATGTTTCGAGTCTGGTGTGTTTATAATTAGTAGACCTCCAGCTTTTAAAATTGAGTAGGCTTTAGTACATGCTGATATTCTTAGGTCTGAACTAGGGATATATTCTAACAAAAAACAGAATGTTACAATGTCAAAAGATTCTCGTTGTATTTGTTTAACAGATGAGTTTTCGATAATTGTTTCTGTGCCAATATCAACTGTTAAGAAATCGCATCCAAATACAGAATCATTTGCCGGGCAAAGATCAATAGCGAATACATCAAAGAATGTATACTTTTTGAATGGATTGTAACAACTTCCAACATCTATGAGTTTTAACGGCTCATTGTACATTTCTTCATGATCAATTATAATGTTTAATTTTGTCATTATTGAAAGTTCTTTTTCTCTGTAAAGTTTCCACATTTTATCAATAAAATAATGATGACAAAACATTGCAGCCCATTCGATTCGTGAAGTAGCTTCATATAAATCACTGGCACAATTGTTTTCCCAGTAAGTTGTTGCTAATTTTTCCATAAATTGTGCGTACTTGAGCAGAACATCTTTCTTTTCACAGTGATTTTTCCATGCATTTTCAGGGCCTAGTTTAGTTGATAATTTTCTTAGATCTAAGTGGACT
The DNA here is from genome assembly GCA_951213275.1 of Idaea straminata. Lineage (NCBI taxonomy): Eukaryota > Metazoa > Arthropoda > Insecta > Lepidoptera > Geometridae > Idaea > Idaea straminata. Next base: position 7,504,506 of record OX577862.1, read on the forward strand.
TCTTTTATATAATTTGCTAAATGTTGATGATCTTCATTTTCCATTTCTCAAAACAATCTCAATTCTTGGTGACGGTTTACAGAAGTTATCTTCAGATTCACTTACTGGAATAAGCTACTTGTACTGTTAACTATTTATCTTATATTTTCTTCCAAAATGAGAGAAAACAAAAAAGTTCCCCTCTTGATTCGCACGAGAACATAGAGAATGGCCTTGTGATGGAGATAACTTGTTTTTCCCCTATGTCCTTGAAGACTAAGTACCTTTATAACATCAAAAGGTTCGAGACACCAATAGCGAAGTGAGGTGAAGCAAGGGGAGGGACCCCTCAAAACTGACAGTGACAGCCAATTCTTACATTGTTGCCATTTAAACGACTCTGTCACCAGATCCAGCGGATCTTCGAGGTGGATATTTTATAACCCTATAAAAATCTGGCTGCTTTTCATTAAAATATACCTAATTTGTATTTTCAGTCGATATTTTGAACGAGAAATGAAATATATATTTTTTAGGATTAATTAGCGATGTCAGGACGGATAAAAAAGTTCCTATTTCTCAAAATTCAGCGATTTTTAGGGCTTGGGGGATTTTGTTTTCTATCCGGCAGCACTGGTTTCTTGGCTAATTGTCAAAAAAATTACTTTTGTTTTGCCTTAGATTTTCTTTGATCACGCTATGATTACGTTCTATTAACTGATTTTGTCGAAAAAACTTTAAATACTTTTAGTAGTGCACAAATAGGCATTTAATTACCGAAACGTGTGTGTAAATTATCATTACTTTGTCAGTGATTTCTGTTCAAAATGTCTACACATCAAAGGACTCATAATAAAAACAAACACTATGACCCGGCGAAATGGGATACTATTGATGCACAAATTGAACAACTTTTGTGCGAACATGATGGAAACTCTGTGCCAGTACCTGACATCGGATCTGAACCGCATCTGCTTATATCAAAAGTACGTATATTTAATACCTATTTAATTACCTAACCTTCTACCTAGAGTAGTTTTATTTAATGACTTCTTACGAAGCAGATATTTTAATCTCACGGTGACCGGCACAATGCGATAAAGGCACAATTAAGCCAAAGTGTAAGCTCACTAAAGAGTTCTAAATAACTATTTGTAATTGTACTTGTAACCTGGCTGTTTTCCGCAATTAGACTCTTTTTAATTGGGTCCATTTTGCGCGAGGATGGAGTAGGCTTGCCCAGCACCTACTACCCTAAATAACTAGGTCCTAATTCAAACAGTACTTATTGCCCATTTAGGAGCTGAAAGCAAAATACCTTTCACCCATAGCTAAAATAGTTAATGATGGCTTCAAAAATTATTGATATGTGAACTGTTTTTGATGAGTTCTTACCTGAATACTTACACAGAATATTTGACAGTTTCTATGAATTGCAAGCTTTCTTACTTCTTTAGAGGTTGAATTTCCTAATATCCTTTCTTTGTGCTTGCTTACGTCTTATAAAGAACCCCCATGTGAAGTTTCAGACTCATAGCTCTTGTAGTTTCAGAGATTTCTTGATGAGTATTTTTCTCTTTTCTTACTTATAGGTATTGTAAAGAAGAAAGATTTTATTGTTTGTTTGTTTGCATAGAATAGGCTTCGAAACTACTGGACTAATTTTGATGAAACTCAGTATGAGGATACATTGATTCATTGGGATAGATAGATAACTCGATTTGTACAACACAGTAAGGAACATAGAACACAATATACATAAAGCAAGGTAAAGTAATAAATATTAAGTACAAGTTGCACAAATGGGCGGCCTTATCGCTGAAGGCGATTTCTTCCAGGCAACCTTTGGATGGAAAAAAACTGCTTTAGCTTTTATGGTAGGTTGTGAGTTCATTCAAGCAGGATATTAAAGTAAATATGTAAACATAACTTATAATAGGTAATAATATAAAGTATTTGAATAATGATGGTTATAAAATATTTAATTATACGATACATAACAAATAATTATATACATGTATACAGACATAAATAATAATACAGGAAGAAATACAGACATAAGACAGTACTGAGGTAGTGATCAGTTACCATAGCTTTGAAAATGGGTAGGGATTTAGCAGATCGGATGGGTTGAGGCAGGGAATTCCAGAGGATGACAGAGTAAAAAGAGAAGGATTAGTTGTAAAAAGTGGAGTTGTGGGGAGGAGCTTGAAGGAGAAGGGATTCTGTTGAATGGAGTTGACGTGAATGGGCGTCACTCAGTGTGTACCTATTTTTGGTATGTTGTTTTTATACCTATTTATAATTTTATAGGTAAGGAAACACTACATGGAGTACATAATAAGATTGCTTTCCCACAACTATGAAACAAACCAGATGCTGATAAATAAGAACATATATTTGCCGAGTGCTATTTGGAGATGTGCTAAAACCATAGAAACAAAGGCTGCACAGATGTGTATGGTTGTTCAACTATACAGGAATTATGTTACTAATGTTGTAAGTAAATAAATATTTCAAGATATTGCAAACTATGACTAAGCTATGAGTAACTATGAGTAAATACTAAATGTATGAAAAAAAAATCTTTGAATTTCGTTTTCGTGGTGTTGCCAAAAGTTGTCAATACACCTAAGCATTATGTATCTAAAATATTTTTTGAATCAAGATATTGCAAGTACTGCCCCCAACCCCTTCAATTTAAAAAACAAACAAAAACCTATTTTTTGCATTACTCCTTTAAAAAGCCAAACTAATCACCTTTCATTTAATGTTGAATCAGCAGTAAAAATTCTCAGAAACCATTAAAAAACAAATCAAACAACCTTCTAGCAAAAAACGCATCTAAAATAAATCTGAAGTTTATATACTTTGCTTCAAGGAGCCACTTAAGCAAAGTATCGAAACGAGAGGCAGGCTAGCACTTTAAACTAGCTAAGAATGTCAATTCATTGTTTTACAAGAATTTCAATCTCTAACTTGTGCGTAAATTATCATTGAAATTTTTTGGAGTTTTTAAATTCAGAGACACTTAAATCGGAAACAAAATACCTGAAATGTATATTTGTTTGATGTGGAAATTGAACCTGCAACTTTTTATCTCCCAGGAGAGATCGTCTTTGCAAGTGACACCACGGTGTGCAACTAGTCACTACTTAGTATAAAACAAAGTTGCTTTCTGCTGTCTGTCTTATTTATGCTTAGATCTTTAAAACTACGCAACGGATTTAATAGATACAGTGATTCAAGAGGAAGTTAATTAATAAAACAAAACTACCGTGCGTACGAAGTCGCGGTAAATAATTAATCTATACTAATATTATAAAGCTGAAGAGTTTGTTTGTTTGTTTGAACGCGCTAATCTCAGGAACTACTGGTTCGAATTGAAAAAATCTTTTTGTGTTGGATAGTCCATTTATCGAGGAAGGCTGGCTTCTTTTTATCCCGAAATTCCCACGGGATCAAGAGTTACGGGGGTGAAACCGCGGAGCGCTGCTAGTTTAATAATAACCTTAGTAATTATTCCAAATACTTTCAGATAAATGAGGTGAAAACAGATACAAAAATGGGAAAACTGAATAAAAGGCTATATGATTGCTTACACAGGCCTCCTCCTAATGAGAAAAAGGTTCAAACAATATCCACCGAGACAAGTGAATGTTGCCAGTGTGATGGCAGGATCAACAAGAGACGTAGAAAGAAAAGCAGTCCTATATCACAGGAAGAAATACCCCAAACGCATATACCAGTTGTTATAAACATGCAAATCAATCAGGCAGCCGTTCCTATCAACGAAACTTTAGGTCTTGAACCACCGAAGGCAGCAACACCGGAAAATCCAAACAAACCTGAAGATTCAGACGATCTGATGATGCAGTTAGAGAAGCTTTTTCAAAGTGATGAAAAAGATGAAGATATTTTATTTGCAGGTTTAGAGAATTTAGATACAACTGATGATAATAAAAAGATGCAAGATTTAAGTATTATACTTGAAGATTCTAACTCTAATTCTAATCTGAATAAAGCCCAGGATTCGATAATAGGTAAAATTCAATTAGTACAGTATGGGTCATAAGTAAATTATGAGTTTGCTACAATAATACTATCAACAAGTATTGAACTTACGATCTTCTTCTAATAGACGTTATACGCAAACATAAATACTTGAATTAAAAGTACTCAGTGTGATTATTATTTTCAACATGTTAGCTATGTCTTTAGTTGTGTGAGTGGTATAAGCCGCCACCTGCTACACCAACCGAAACGTGGGTTCGATCCACAGGTTACGTTGTTATAATGTTCAAATAGTGCTGTACAGGATTGTAAACGTTACGGTGGGCAGACACTTTTGACCGTTGATTGTACTTTGGTGCAACTTTTGCTTTTACTTTACATCTAATCTAAATGATTTAAACAGTGCCAGCAACTTTTAAAATCTTGCTATTTAGGGTGCTGTAGATGGAGTAGGCTTGCCCAGTACCAATTCCACCCTCTCAGCTTAGCCGACCATATCCAAAGAAAAAAATTCGTCTATACGTCTGGAGTTATCTAAGCCGCGTTCATCACGATGTTTTCCTTTACCATAAGAACACTGTTAACTAACGCAAATAAATATTTCGTAAGAAATGGTGCACGGCCGACCGGGATTCGAAACCATTGCCTTCGTAATGAAAGTCGTGGTATCAACCCACACACCAACTATACATAATGTGTAGTGTATAATAATTAACATACACTGCCTTTAAAATTCTTATAAAAATGTTTAGATTAAGAGCCATTCTATAATAAGTTTTTTTATCAAGTATTTTGCCGACCCAGTTTTCCCAATGGTCACCTTGCCGGACTGGCAAATACAGGGTTGCGGGTTCGATTCCCGCCTCAGACAAGTATTTATCCATACTAATATTATAAAGCTGAAGAGTTTGTTTGTTTGTTTGAACGCGCTAATCTCAGAAACTACTGGTTCACATTTATCGAGGAAGGCTATAGGCTATTTTTTATCCCGATATTCTCACGGGATCGGGAGTTACGCGGAGCGTTGCTAGCGCTTAAATATTTGTCTGTGGTCTGGATGTTTCTATGTATCTGATGTATATATTTACAAAAGAAAAGTTATATAAGTAGTATATCCGTTGTCTAGCACCCATAACACAAGTCTAGTTACTTAGCTTGGGGCTAGATGGCGATGCGTGGAATGTCCTGCAATATTTATTTATTTTATCATAATATTTTAAAAAGTGCACTTACCCTATGCCTGGACTGGATACTGCTAATAATTGGGAAACAGAAAATGTTTCCATTCGGTCTATTAATCTGCAAGTTCTGTCTAAAATTTATTTATTTAGTTATTTAATTTTGATTGTTTTCCAACAGAGGATCATACAGAGAAAATTAAGTCATTAAACCAAAGAATAGAGACGCTAGCTGGTATGTTAGAGAATAATGAAGTGAGTCATATTAAACCGCAAGTTAAGCAGAAGGAAAAGAGACGATACGCCAGTAAGTGGCATTGTGAAGAGTATTTCATGAAAAAAGATCTGTTTGAAATGATGTATCAGATTGGTGATACAAATAGAAAGAAGTTATTAAGGGTAAGAAAGAATAATCCTATTTGCTAATCTATACTTAATCTATAATATTTTAAAGAGGAAAGATATTTTTGTTTTTTTTTGTTTGTAACAATTAGGCTCCGAAACTACTTGAACGATTTTGATGAAACTTAGTATGAGAATACATTGATTCCTTGAGAATAACATAGGCTACTTTTAATCCCGATATTCCCACGGGATCGGGACTTACGCGGGTAAAACCGCAGAGCTCTGCTAGCAATATAAAGAGGACAGTTTTTTTTATGTTTGTAACGAATAGGCTACGAAACTACTGGAACGATTTTGATGAAACTTGGTATGAGGATACATTGATTCATTGGGAATAACATAGGCTACTTTTAATCCCGATATTCAAACGGGATCGGCACTTAAGCGGGTGAAACCGCAGAGCGCTGCTAGCAATATTAAAGAGGACATTTTTTGTATTTATGTTTGTAACGAATAAGCTACGAAACTACTAGAACTATTTTGATGAAACTTGGTATGAGAATATATTGATTCATTGGGAATAACATAGGCTATTTTAAATCCCGATATTCCCACGGGATCGGGACTAACGCGGGTAAAACCGCAGAGCGCAGATAGCAATATTAAAGAAGACAGTTTTTTTGTTTTTATGTTTGTAACGAATAGGCTACAAAACTACTGGAACGATTTTGATGAAACTTGGTATGAGAATACATTGATTCATTGGGAATAACATAGGCTACTTTTTATCCTGATATTCCCACGGGATTGACACTTACGCGGGTGAAACCGCGAGGTACAGCTAGTAAATAATATTGATTCAATTTCTTTCCAGATTAAAGAGAAACATCTACAACTATTCGGCGAGGACAGCGATGACGAAGAAGGGATAATATCACCGATCACTGAGACCCAAGAGTTTATAGAGAGCTGCAAGACTCGCATATCAGTTTGGGTTGTGACTACATTGAATCCTTACTACGCTAGAGGCCGTATTAGAGGGAAGGCGCTGTACAAAGCTGTGGCTAAACATCTGATAGAACTTATTTATAAATGCAAGCAGTATCCAAGTAAGAATCGCAGTTTCACTACATAGTATAAAACAAAGTCGCTTCCCGTTGTCTGACCCTATGTATGCTTAGATCTTTAAAACTACGGATTTTGATGCGGTTTTTTTAAACCGGTTAGATAGAGTGATTAAAACTATAACTGCCACGCTACGAAGTATCGGGCAATAGCTAGTTTATTATAAAGTACTTGTGCTTTATAATAAACTATCCTGCTAATATAAATGTGAAAATTTGTGTGTGTGTGTGTGTGTGTGTTTGTTACTCCTTCACGCAGAAACTACTGTACCGATTACGATGAAACTCGGTATCTAGATAGCTGGAGACCTAGATTAACACATAAGCTACTTTTTATCACGACATTCCCACGGGATCGGGACTTACGCGGGTGAAACCGCGGGGCGCAGCTAGTATATAATAAGCTGTTGTTATAAGTTATATGACCTAAATTGGACTGTCTTAAATCCTGGACAAAGGTCCCCAAAGTCATACATAAATTACTTAGAACAGGCTTAGTGTTCAGAGAAGGTTTTTTTATTTTTTAAATTAAAATAAATCATTTTGTCTGCCCCCCCCCCCCCTCGCTACGGTACTGCCCTGTTTTTCTGTACCTACTTATTTTATCTTTTACAGGTAAGTATGAAGTGACCAGTTTCGTTTTGGATTTCCTTGAGAACCACGACATGATAAGATGTGAAGCTGATTTCAAAGAGTTTAAAATTGAAAATGTAAATTTTTTGTCTAATTATAATTAAGTTTAGTTATTTAAAATGTACCTAAGGTACACAGGAGGTATTGTTGATTTTTAAACCAAGTTTGGTTGCAGTTTGATTTACTACCATACTCCGCGCGGCGAATGATGACCTCGGCGGTAAGTAGAAGGGGTATTTGCAGAACTCGATATTTATATAAAAATTGAGTTCTACACATAACCCTAATTTCTACTAGAGGCCATCATTCGCCGTGCTGACTATTCCAGAGTTTTCCTTAGTGTTGCCGAACTATCGACACTTGATAGTTTACATCGTAAATCAGCTACCCTATGGATATTATCGATAGCATGGCGCGTAATAATACTATCGATTTAATGCAATACTATCGACAATATTGCAAGCGCCGGGAGTGGAGGCGTCTCGTTAATTAGCATATCTATCATTTTAAGTCAAGAAGGCTAATTCTCGACACAACGATAACATTGTTCTAATAACAAAAGTCAGCTTTTTGAAAAAATATTATGATTTTGAGGGTATTTTTTGTAATAGAAATGCTATCGGAATGATATTGCAATATAATTTGAACAATGTTAGAGTATTGGCCTTCAGAACGATGTGCTGATTTAGACCTTAAACAAGACGCGATAAAGGCCAGACCCACGCCAAACCACTCTCGGCAATTTCATAAAATTATGTAAATTGTGTGCTTACGTGCCCAATATGCAGTAGAACATTTTCTGCAAAAATCGGGTACACCAGTCACCAAAGAGCACACCATAGACGAGCTGCTGAACATCGAAGCTCTTCATATTCATAGGTAGCTAGAAATAGCTAATGTGGCCGAAATCGGTCAATCAATATTGCAAATAATTATAAATTGCTATGTACCATCGGTTTCTGCGTCACTCTGGTAAATTATAGATAAGTTTAGTATTAAGGTTTCGCTGTTTGTGATATGAAAAATCCCACCAAATTTTTATGGGAGTATGTGTTTTTGGCAGACAAACTGTCCATTGCATCGTTGAGTGAATAATTTTCAAAATAATTTCGTAAAAAAAAAGTGATGTGATTGCCTATTGTTGTTGTTAAATTAAGATTTATAATTCTATTTTTGCATGTTACTTATTTAGGTATTACCTGAACAATAGACAAATGAATGTTGCCTTATACGTAACAATTTAATGTTGCCTTACATGTTCATTATTTATTTAAAAATAATGAATTCTGAACTCCATAGCAAATATCTAAAAATTAATATTTAGTGTCAAAACACAACATGCAATGAGCATCGGCCTCTCGCCCAGCACAAGATATTAGTTTTTAGACGGTATATTTTTGCTTACAAAGTATTTTTATTATGACAATAATATGTTTCTGCTTACAAAGCATTTTTATTATAAGCTGCCTGCGGGTAATAACGACCACTAAACATTCTTTAAAACATTGACAAAATACTAAATAAATCGTTTTTCATATCGACAATAAAACAAATATTTATCTAATGACCTGTTTTTAAGTTGTTTTCTCCTATTTTCCGGAATATTTAGTTTTTAATTACAGCGTCAGGTGGCCCTTATTACCCGCAGGTGTTCAAAACATTAATAAAACAAAGATTATTTGTTATTCTGAGTTTAATTTTCAATGTAAAAATACTGGAACTATGTAAATTCAATCTCCTTCAAAATGGTAGATCAGGGATGCAAACTTAAAAAACAAACTTAAATTGCTTTGAAATGGCGGATCGGGAACTATGACAGCCTTCATACAAAAATGTTTCCATCTCTTTAATTAATGTTTAAGTTTTTTTGAATCAGTATCTTGTGTATCAGACGATTTCCTCTTCTCTGCTTTGGTAAACCACGAGTTTAATGTCTTCTGTGCCATTTGCTTCTTGTCTATTATTATTCTTTTATTACAATCAGGAGATTTATTGCGTGAGTTATTTACAGCTGTCGAAACTGTATGCCAAGTTAACATTTTTACAGGTTTTAGATAAGAGAGAGCCAAATCGGGGTTCACATTTTCAATGTCAAGCCATGCCTATGAAATAAAACATACAGCATTACATAAATGAAAACTTGGGGCCAATTTAAGCAAATATGTTAAGGTTAGTCGAATTTTTTACAACAGTATCTATTATTTTAAGTGAATGAAGGCATTGGGAGACAGTTGCGCTTTCTTAATAAATAAATATTGCAGGATATTCCACACAGCGCCATCTAGCCCCAAGCTAAGAAACTAGACTTGTGTTATGGGTGCTAGATAACGGATATACTACTTATATACTTTTCTTTTTTGTAAAAATATAATTAGAATACATAGAAACAACCGGACCACAGACAAATATCTAAACATAAATACTTGTCTAAGGCGGGAATCGAACCCGCAACCTTGTGTTTGGCAGTCCGGCATGGTGACCATTGTGCCAACTGGATCATCGTTATAATACTCATTCTGGGTTTTTAGGTTTTGTACCTGAATTTGATCCTCATTATCTAATATAGCTGGCATTCTATGATGCAGCCAATCTAATGTGGTATTTGAGTCCATAGTTATGACTGAATATGAGTATATTATAGTATCATTATTTTGCCATGTGCTGTATAGTCCAGCCATATGCAGTAGTTTGATGCCAGTCCATCCGTTCTGTTCGTCATAGTTGTTATTCCATGTTTTAAGGTCATCTATCTGTTAAGACAATAGTTACAATGTGTTTATAACTGACAAAGGGAAAGTTTACAATTCTACTGTATTTTTTTTCCAAAAACATACATACAGGTGAAGCAAATAAAAACGTGTTAAAAACACTTTGTTTAAATTATTACAGTATCTGAAATAGAACTTAAATGGACAAGAAAGTGGTATTTTTAAGTCAAAATACTGTAAAACTTCCTCAATACAAAAAAAGACTTTGGTCACAACAGGCATAGTAACTTAAAAGGCTATGTTGGATTTTGACACTCATACTGCCATAATGCCCTCTATCTATTGATAAATGGCGAACAAATAATACCGTCACACCGAACCGCTAATGCGTCTTTAGAATGATTTGACATGTATCCTTTTACATGTCAAATCACACTATATTTAATTTATGAAAAAGTCCTAATGGTGGATCGGTAACCATACTTGGACATAAATTGTTCAAACCCCTTATCAAAAATAAGTAGGTACCTTAACATTTTCATCTTGTGGTGCATAAATATAGTAAGGTTGCTTGGTTTTAGTTACTTTTGTAGTTTGCCATTCATAGAAGCCTTCAACAACTATTATACATCGTCCACCATTTTGTAAAATTGGACTGTAAAGTTTTGATTCTTTTATATTTTCCAAGCGACAGTTATTTGTACTCAGATTGTGGTTTTTATAGTCCCCCTGGAAATAGAACAAAGTTATATAATTAAATCGTACCTTTACATACCTATTTCAGAGTAGGTACTTACCTAATTTTGACAGTTCAACAGCTGATCCGAATTTGATGAAACTTGATACAAGGAACTAGGTCTATCTTCCTATTATTTACTGTAAGTAGGTACTTACTTATCTAATTTATCAAGAATTTTTATTGTTCAAGTGACGTACATTAAGGTCATAAAAATGGAATGTTTTGGATACAACTACTATTACTTTACAGGTATACAATTATTTAGATCTAAGTACCTACCTAATGTATATTAATACCTTACAGCTATAGTTACTTAGGTACTTTTTACCGATTTTGAACTTTATGAAGCTCTTGTAGTTTTAGTTCTATATCCTACACCCACTTTAAAATATTACGATAAAATGACCTAGGCCTTTCGTAACTATGGTATTAATTACTTAGCCCCATATATACACACATTAGCCTAGGGCCAGCCTTTCGATAGATATTTTTCTTACTTTATGCCAAGGAGGTATGATTCCCCACATCATCGGCTTCAGCACCCTCTCACATGTAGCTACATTATTATATCTACTAGAAGAAACTAACACAGGAGTGACATCAGTTGGAGCTATATTGTTAGATGGAGAGTATTCCTTGCCTCCATTGTGTTCCGGTAAATAATCAGGTTTTATAAAGTTATTAGAGCCCTTTGGCTTGTAACTGCAAGCGCACCGGACTTGGTCGGTATGAAGAGATCTAGAAGAAATACCACATTTATTTATCTGATAATAAAGATAGTTGGAACAATAATCAAAGATCAAACCGAACTTACAAGCATGTTCTTCCACACATTTGTATTGCTACTACGTATTTTGTGTCAGCATAAGAATTGAACTACCCACATTGGTTTCATACAGCGGAAAATCCTCAGGCACGAGATGAAGATTCTTCAATCTTCAAAAAATTAAACTCTCCCTCCCGCCCGAGCTACGAGCATCTCCCGAGACCTTCGCCCGAGACGTCCGTTCGTTTGACTTGGATTGGTCGATCTACTTTACTTTCAGTGTCAATGTCGGTCATCTCAGAGAAGTCAATGTCAACTTCACTCTGTCACATTTCTGTCAAAAAATCAAAACCAACTTCACAAAAAGTCGAAAGGTTGTTTTTTTCTGGAAAATAAAAATATTGGGAAATAATTAGCAACTATGAATCTGTGAATTCAATAGTTGCTCTACTATTAACAAAATGTGGAAGTATTGTTCGCGTCGTTTTCGTGAACCTGTTGAAAGAGGAGTAAATCACTTCGAACGAAATGCTGTGAATTGTCCCTTTACCAACAATAACGATGAGCCAAGGAAACGCGGGCCTCCTTGCGAGTGGTTTGCTTCGCGACGTGGCTGGGGAGCTTTCCGTGCCCACAAAAACGATACAAACCGTAATAGATGGAACTTCGATCATTTGAATCGTTCTTGGATTAGTGCCATCACATGGGTAAGCTATCTTCTTTAAATAGCTTCAGTGTCTGTTATCTTGTTGCGGAAATAATTAGCTTTGTTTACCTACAGAGCGGAGCCATCGTATTTGGGTGGTATACAAGCCAGATCATACATTTGAAAACTAAAAAGCACCTAGCGCTTCAACCTAGGAAGTATGTTTCTATTACGAGCCTCATCTCAGCTCTGCATCCATATGTTCCTAAATATGGACCAAGCGGTGACAGTACGAGTTCTGCAACTAATTTGGAGAATATCGTAGAAAATTTCATTCCTACAGTTCATTTGATGACAAATGATCAAAGTGGAGTGAAGGAAGATAGTACTCACAGTTCTTCAAGTGTGAATATTTCTTTGAGCTCTAGAAGTTCTGATGATTTGGGAGATGTACTTAATTCCATTGAGAATAGATTGGGCCTAGCGGCTATTGAACGAGGCCAACATGACCTTGGGCTTAATCTGTTGAAGTAAGTATAGTTCAAACTTTACATTACAATATGGATCCTAATGAATTTGGATATTCTCTCGTTCTTCTTTTCTTCAGCAGAAAGTTTTAGCGCTCCAACTCCCACCACAACCGGTCTTTTTGGACCACGCTGCCCCATCAAGTCATCAGATTTGGATATTAATATTGATGTATTTTGTTTAGGTCGGCTGCAAATCGCCACCATGCACCGGCCCTGTTTAACTTAGCTTTGTGCTATGAATCTGGATTGGGGGTGCCTTTAGATGAGAAAACAGTAAGATTTCCTATCCTAATATATTGTATAGATAGCGATGAACCAATTTGAATTTGTTTTGTAGGGTTCTATCTTTACCTCAAAAAGGAAATATTACCTTTAAAAAATCACAAATCTTGCCAGAATGAGTATCCGTTTTATCTGAAACCTGGATTTTCCATTAGTGAATTTGATGAAAATTGTGCTAGTGCAATTTTATTTGTCTAACTTGCATTTACTAATCTATGAAGTTACGACTGGACTGACTGGTTTAGTTTAGTTAGTTTAGTTTTACGGGGCTGTTTCCGCACTTAGCCTCATTATTTGGGCCATTGTGCGTGTGAGAATATCCTACTTGTCACTCCAACCATCCCAGGTCCTTCCAGAAGGCTAGCAGCCTTTTCAGGTTGCTACAGGCCTCCGGAAGAGATGCCGGCGATTGAAGAGACCGAGCCCGTTGATCTGCCACGCTACTGCACTCCATGAGCACGTGCTGTGGGTTTTCTTCTGCCTCCATGCATCCTCTGCACAGGGGGCTATCTGTGACACCTATGGTAAATAAGTGTTTGTTTAATGAACAATGACCGGTTATGACACCTATGATCGTCCGGATTTCGTTTCTTTTTAGTCTAATGATGCTGCGGGCAAATCTTTTGGTTGCTTCCGGAACTGCACTCTTTGTTTGCCTGCAGGTTTCGCTGTTTTTCCATTCTGTTTTATGTGCATCTTCAGTTTTTTGTCGTAGCCATGTTTTTATTTGGGCCTGGGGTATGGGCAATAGAGGTTCCGGACCATAAACTATTGCCGCGGCTCCCCTTTTGGCCAGTTCATCTGCTGCGTCGTTTCCCAAAGAGTTGCTATGCCCTTTTATCCATTGCAGCGTTACTCTGTTCGTATTTGCAATGGATTGGAGTTTGTTATGACATTCCATTATTAGGGCAGATGTTAGAGTATTGTTTTGTAGCGCTTGAAGTACGGATGCACTGTCAGAGACAATTTTGATGTTGAGATCCCTGACATCTCTGGCTGCAACCGCTTCTGCTGCTCTGATAATTCCAATGCACTCTGCTTGGAAGATTGTGTTTAGTTTGTCTAGAGTGGTTGATATTTTGATATTTAGGTCGTTCGAGAAGACGCCGGCTCCGGTACCATCAGTGGTTTTGGAGCCGTCGGTATATATCCTAACTTCATCGATGCCAGAGCTATCTTTCGCTTCCGCTATGAGTTGGATATTGTAACTTCTATCGAAGACGTGATAACATAAAATTTTGTCTGTAGGTGCCTCTAAAAGTGGTATTTCTTTTAGGGTCCTCGGTAGAATTTTTGTGTGCGTTGTTTCTATGTTTTGCTTCCATAGTCCGTGTGATCTTAATCTTAGGGCGGCTAGTTTAGCCTCCTCCTGAATGATAAGATCTAGAGGTCTCAGGTTTAGGAGATACTCTAGTGCGGCTGATGGGGTAGTTTTCATGCATCCTGTGGCTGCTACATTCGCTAGGCGTTGTAGGCTTTGGAGTTTCGTTTTCACTGTGGTCAGTTGTGTCCTGGGCCACCATACAACTGAACCATAGGTTAAAGACGGTCTGATAACTGATGTGTACAGCCAGAGTGTGATCTTTGGGTTAAGACCCCATTTCTTACCAACAAGTCTTCTGCACTGACCAAAAGCTATACAGGCTTTTTTCATTTTTTCATCGATATGATTCGCCCAGTTCAGTTTGTTGTCAAGTATGATGCCCAGATACTTGACTTGTGTCGATAGGGCGAGTTTAGTATTAAAAAGTTTTGGTAATTCTAGTTCTGGTAACTTCCTTTTGTTGGTGAAAAGGATGAGTTCCGTCTTTTTAGGGTTGACTGACAGTTGATGTTCGTCGCACCATTTTTCAACGATTTGAAGGGAGGATCGCATTACTTTACATAACACGTTCTCTGCACTTCCGTTTATTAGTATTGTTAGATCATCTGCATAACCAATAGTAGTGTATCCTCTTTCATTTAGTCTATTTAGAAGGCTATCTACTACTATGTTCCATAAGAGTGGTGAAAGGACCCCCCCCTGTGGGCATCCTCGGACTACTTTAGCTCTTGTGGTAGTGTTCACCACTATCTGAACCGCCCTTTTGCTGACTAGTTCTGTGATCCAGTTTCTCACAACCGGTTCCACTTCGAACTTTTGAAGGGCGTGGTTGATGCTTTTGTGCATTGTTTTGTCAAAAGCTCCTTCTATGTCTATGAAGGCCGCAAGTGTTGATAGTTTATTTGTGATCGCCGATTCTATTTTATGCACTACCGCATGTAGGGCCGACTCTGTCGATCTGCCTTTCTGGTAGGCATGTTGTTGGGGATGTAGAGGTTTATCTTTCAGTGCCCCGTCTCTTAGATGTCGATCTACTAGCCTTTCTAGTGTCTTAAGTAGGAAAGACGTTAGGCTGATGGGTCTGAAAGATTTTGCGTGGGTGTAGTCCTCTTTGCCTGGTTTTGGTAGGAAGACCACCTTTGCTTCCCTCCACATTTTTGGTATATATTTGAATGCTATACAGGCTCTATAGATTGGTATTAGATGTTTGATTATTTGGTGGGAATGCCATTGTAGTAGTGCTGGAAAGATTCCATCCAGCCCCGGGGATTTGAACGGCTTAAAGCTTTTTAGGGCCCATACGGTCCTGTCCTCGGTTACTATGTTATTAGCAATTTCCCATTCTTGAGTTGTTGGTGTGCCGTAGTGCTCGTCGGTCCACACTTGGTCTGGTGTGATTTGACATCCAGGGAAGTGTGTCCCCAGCAGTACTGCGCTAGTTTCATCGTCTGTCTGTGTGTAGGTGCCGTCTTCCTTTTTAAGGGAGCCTAGTAGGTTCAGGTTACCCTTTGACAGAATTTTCTTTATCCTTGCGGCTTGGTTAGTGGTGTTTATGCTACTACAGAAATTGCGCCAGGCCTCCGTTCTCCGGAATCTGATTCGCTTCTTGTAGTGTTGTTGTGCTATTTTGTAATTATCCCAGTCCGCAGTGGTTCTGGTGTTTTTTGCTCGGTTGAAGAGTGTCCTAAGTTCCTTGCGTAGTCTTTCGAGTTCTGGCCCCCACCATGTGCTCTTTTCCTGACGCTTTGGAGTTTTAAGAGGACATGCCTGTTCGTAACTTTGCACAAGTGCTGCAGTTAGGAACTGTACATTTGATTCTATGTTGTCAGTATTAAGTATTACATCGTTTAATTGCGCGTTACTTAATGTTTTTGTTATTGAGTTTGTGTACCTTGTTATATCGGTTTTACGGGGGTTACGATATGGAACAGGGTCTGGTAAATTATATTTTAATTGGAAACACACGCGGCGGTGATCAGAGAAGGAGGGCTCGCTCGATACGTGCCATCCCTCGATGAGGTCGACCGCCGCGTGCGTTGCCAGTGTAATATCTACTAAAGTTTGATACCTGGAACTTACAAAGGTGGGTTTTGTACCCTTGTTGATAATGTTCAGGTTTGTTTGGAAAATATATTCAATTAATAGCTCACCCCTTTTATTTGTATCCTTACTTCCCCACAGCGGGTGATGTGCGTTGCAGTCTGCGGAGATGATCAGTTCCCAGCTGTGTTGCTCGCAGTGTTGCACCAGGTCGGCTAGTTCTTTTGGTGGAACTTCGCCTTCGCTCGGCATGTACACTGAGGCTAAAACTAGGATTTTTTGGTTTTCTGTTAGAATTTTCACTGCAGTGAGGTCTCTAGAACAGAATTGATTAAGCATGGTATTTGTGATAGTTTTTGGCATGACAATACACGTTCTCGGTTTGTCTGCGTTGATGTTCAGAAGTAACTTACCACTGATGTTGTTTAGGCCGCAGATTGTGTTGTTTCTGATCCAGGGTTCCTGGATCAGGGCGACCGCATTTTGATCTTCCTCCAGCACTCTGCGTAGAGTGGCCGCCGCTATTCGTTTGTGCTGGAGGTTGTTTTGATATATTTTGAGGGAACTATGGACTACGGAGGACGTCATCTTCGTCGCTCGTAGTGCCCTCGGCGCGCCGCGGCGAGCTCGTTTCCATCTTGCTCGGACTCGGTTGAGGAGCTGAGGTGGACGGCTCAGGAGCGGAAGGTTCCGTTCCTTGAGTCGCAGGCTGCGCGTTTTCGGCCGTTTCCGTTTCCTCCGTGGAGAAAAAGCGGATGTAGCCACTACCGGACATGTGGGCTACACGGCGTTCTCTTGCATCTATCTTTTCTTTTTGGTCTTCGGGAATTCCGAGGACCAGGTGGACTGCCTTCACCTTGGATTCGGGATCCTTGGCGTTGTCGCTAACCGTTAAACTGTAGCACTGCCAAGTCTCAACCTTGTACCAGGGATTCTGGGCACAAAGGAGCCGGATGCAGTGTGTCAGAGTCGGTGATGCGAGTGAAAAGGAGGAGTCCTGCCTTGATCCTCTTTTGCATCTCTGACTGTTTGATAACAGTCAGATTGGTGCCCGGTATCGGTGATACCATTTTTTTCACCTCCTCAGTCAGCCAAGTGAGTGCGTTCGCGTCTTCACACCACATCGCTAGAGCCCCATCCATAAGGAAGGGGTTGCCGCGGAAAGATGGAGCCTGCGCGCTTGAAGACGATGGAGACAGGGCGGCCTTCAGGATGCTATCATCGATAGTCTCCTTAAGCCGATCTGCCTGTTCCATCGAGAGATCCTTTAGCGGGTTGGTGACAATTGCTACTCTCAGATGTGACTGGGCCGCATCTGCGTAGCACATCGCCCGCTTGGGGTCAGTTTTCGCGCGTTTGGCATCCCCCCTGGGAGATTGGGTGTCGTCTAGGCGAGAACGCTTTGACGAAGCTTGCCCTTTCCCTTCAGGCTGTTCCTTTTCAGGAACAGTGGGAGCCGACGCTGCGGTCCGCTTACCCCGAGAACCTCTCGATTTTCGTTTCCACTTTGGCTGAGGTTGAGGTGGTGGTGTTGGGGTGGGTGGTGCTAATGACGTTGCCTGCCCTTCGCGCTGCTTTTCCGCTGCTGCGTCACATTCGCGCTGCGTTTTTGCTGCTGCGTTTGATTCGCGCTGCGTCTTCGCTGCTGCGTCGGGTTCGCGCTGCGTTTCCGCTGCTGCGTCGGCTGTCATGTGTTTGGGTTTTTTATTCCTCGGGGCTTCCTTTCTCGCGCGCCGGGTGGGGCGACTGCGTTCCGGTTGGCCCTTCGGGTTTTTAGATTCTTTTGTGACCACAGGTGTCATTGGTTTTCGTTTGTCGCTGCGATTTCGCGCGACAACGGTCCAGTGTGACACTGTGGTCAGATTTGGTATGGCCTCGGCGAGGTCAGACAGGTCCAGGCTGGAGCCTGGTCCTGAGCACAAGTTGTCCCCCCCAGAATACGAGGGACAGACCGAGCTAGGCTCGGTGAGGGATTCTCCACTACCGTCGGTAGTGGTACCCTCCTGGGGTACGTTTCTCTTTTTTTGTGCCGCCATGTTTTGAGCTGAGGATATTTTTCCATACTGCCTGCCCTGGGCATGTATGGTGCTGCTTTTTGGGGGGATTTAGTGCCCCAAGGTCTTGCAGGCCTGGTGTGGTTATGCGCCGCCACGGTTCGGCTCTGCGGGATTGGTCATGGGATTTTGGGATGGGATGGAGGTTGGAGTGAGTCATATCGCCAGGAGATTTCAGTTACGTCTATTTCTGAGGGAATTAGACCAAAAACAGGTGGCACCACGTGAAGGATGATCTCTCTGACTTGTCTTAGGGATCAACATGACCGTAGCACTCTCCCCTAAGACCATTCTGCTTCCTAGGATATCGGAAGAGATATCCAAGGAAAGGCTTAAACTACAAGCTACACCTACAGCTAAGCAGTGAAAGGATGCACAGCGTGTAAGCGGGGGGATCAGCACAACCCTAAAAGCATTAATTTAAGCCCCACCCGGACTGACTGGTTATGGAGTCTGTAAATGACTTTTCATTACTCATACTCCGAAAGTAGGTCTAAAGGTGCCTGAAGAGTGTGTAGAAAGAAAAACTTTCAGCCCTAGGGAAAATCGCTTTCACTGACAGCTGTCATGTCTAATTATGGCTTCGCGCGACTTGTGCAATGTGCTTGTAGCCAGTATCAGTATCATTACGCATTAGGAACTTCAAAAACCTAACCTCCTTGCTTTAGGTAACACCAAAGAATAACAATTATGGCTTCACACGGCTCATGCATACTGCCAGAGGTAGTATGGAGTCTCTCATTCACTCTCGTTATTATGAAGAATTTTATGTATTATTCGTAATGAAAAGCACAGTGTTTACTTCGGGTAAATACTCATTAAGTCCCGAGACGGAGTTTGGCGCCCGAGCGTAGCGAGTGCGCTAATAGTTCGAGGGACTTAATGAGTATTTTACCCGAGGTAAACACTGTGACTTTCACACCTAGGGTAACAATGTACTATTTCATTACTCATACTTGGAAAAGTAGGTGTAAAGGTGCCTGAAGAGCGTGTAGAAAGAAAAACTTTTAGCCCTAGGGAGAATCGCTTTCACTGATAGCTGTCATGTCAAATTATGGCTTCGCACGGCTTGTGCAATGTGCTTGTAGCCAGTATCAGTATCATTACGCATTAGGAACTTCAAAAACCTAACCTCCTTACTTTGCAAAACACTACATAATGTATAACCTCTTTGGTCTCAACCTTGTAAGATGATCAGGTAGTATGGAGTCTCTCATTCACTCTCGTTATTAGGAAGAATTTTATGTATTATTCGTAATGAAAAGTAGTGTTTACCTCGGGTAAAATACTCATTGAGTCCCGAGACGGAGTTTTGCGCCCGAGCGTAGCGAGGGCGCTAATAGTTCGAGGGCTCGTGACTTTCACCCCTAGGGTAACAATGTAATAATCTTATTCTATCAAACAGGCAGCAGAGTTCTACAAATCAGCAGCCGCCCTAGACCATCCAGGTGCCCTATACAACCTTGGCATCTACTATGGCCAAGGCAGAGGAGGCCTGAAACGTGACATACCGACAGCCACGCGCTTGCTACGCCTTGCGGCAGTGCAAGGACAGCAAGACGCCATCGACGCACTGAAAACACTGGATTTAGAAATTAATCCACGTATAGAGGTTGACCCGTGGATGTCTCGACATAATCCTATATTACAAAATGAAACTGTAACTCCAACACAGTCTGCCCTTTTTGTTGAAAATCTTCTTTTTACGAATCGTCCCCCAGCTACTGTGTTTTAGTTTTGTAGAAGTTTAATCAAAGAGATGTAACTTTATTTTGGTATAGAGATAACATCTTCATAACTTTAACTATTTACTTTGAAATAAATCAAACATCTATTCCACAGTAAATTTTATCTCTTTTTTATTTAATGTTGGTGGAGGTGGCTTTTTGTATTGATTATTGCTATTACATGTCACATTTGTTTTTATTATTATGCTTTATTTTAAAAACAATGCAAATACATTTTATCAGTACTAATAATACTTCTATTATTTGTTGTTTTCGGTTGAGAGATCTGAGTTTTCAAAAGTAACAAGCACAAAATATAAATATCTCACAATAAGTATCTATGTTACTTATTTGCAAATAGTTTTGCATTTTTTTTGTTATATTCAATACTTTATAAGTGATCTATAATTAAGTTAGAATAAGGAAAACTAGTCTGCATAAAAGTAGCCTTTTTGTAGACCAAAATTAAATTTTGACATAGGTTTAGTTGACTTTTGTGATTTATTGAACAAGTATTTTATAAAACTAAATACCTACCTAACATATAAAGTGGACAAGATTTCACAATACTATACCTATTAAAAGTAAGGACGATTCCTTGTCAATAAAATTACATCATTTTACAAGTGTTTTTTTTTTAAATATATGGTATTTGGATGCCTGGTTTAATCCATGTTGTAAAATCCAGTTATGTAAGGTAACATTATGTTTTGGTATTAACACTATCACTATCAACAATAACACATTTCGATATTGATAAGCTTTGTGTGAGAAGATATGATATAAAAATAAACATTACATACTACAAACATATTATACCTACTTTGTTTAAAAAAATCGTAGCATGTGATATAAAATGGGCATTGTCCCCATTATAAGGACAACGGAAAGTCATAAAATTTTGTGCCCGCTATCCTATTGACGGTGTACTGTTAATGGAGCAGCGGAACTCAATAAAAAATTAAAATTTATTCCTGTTGTCCCCATTCACGTTTTTCCGGTATGCGGGATAACGTGAAGTTATAAAATGTCCTTCCCATTCATTGACCTATTTCCCGTTGGAACATGTGCAGGGTGGGGTAACATGGAATATTTGTTTACAACGGGCTAGGCGCCAACATAATGTTATGTTTACAACCTTCGTATTGTTTATAAGTATTGAATTAACGGGTTATAAGTGGCTTGATGCAACGAACCACGAAAAGTGTTACCTACATCTTATAAGAGATCCAACGACCACGAAACCGACCACTTTTCCTTCTGTATAAAGTAGCCATTGGTTTGTAAAAAGTACTAGGCAATCAGAATTTAGTAGAAGGTATAAATCAAACTTATAACATTATCTTTCTTCAATTGATGTCCATGAAAGAAGCTGGAATAATATATCCAACTATCAACAAGGTATAAACAAAAACAACAAACTATAAACAAAAATCTAACAAGGCTATAAGAGACATGAATGGTAATATTTTTAACAAAAAATTATGTAATTTGCTAATTGACGAATGTTTTTACTCTCTCCAAGAATATTTAGACCATAAGTTTTGACTTTTAAATAACTGACATTGTAATAAATAAATAAAAGAATCCTGACTATTGAAATGTATTAATTAATGAATAAAATGCGAGGTTGTCACTAAGCCATGAAAATGTATAAAATCAATTATAAATCTCTGAACATTTGCACGCCAGTCCTGTGGTGAAATATGTGAAACGATTTTACTCAGTATCTACCTAAGAACATGACATGTACCATATTTCAAGCAAATAAATCATTTCATTTCTATCTCGAGCATGATTTCACAAATATCTATTGAGTTCTGATCCTAGTTCTTACAGACCAATTACTATCATAGAATTAAACAGTAACGGAAAATGGTGGTGGTGTGCAAGGGCTTGCTCTAACACTAGTTTATCTTCCACAAAAAACGGGTTATTCCCTAGATCTCTAGATTTGAGACGTAGCTTGCTGCATTGAATCACGAAAAGTGTTCCCTACGTCACACGATTTGATAGGATGTTTGTACTAGGCAGTAAGAACTCTGTAGGAGGTCTAATGCTTCGTATTAAGAGCAAGCCCGTACACACCACCACCATTTTCCGTTACTGTTTAATTCTATGATAGTAATTGGTCTGTAAGAACTAGGATCAGAACTCAATAGATAATTTACACCACCACTTTCCGTGACTGTGTAAATTGTTTGATAGTAATTGTTCCATAAGTACTAGGCTATCAGAACTCAGTAGAAGGTATTCCACAAATGTGAAATCATGCTCAATATATTTGAATTATTTTTCTAGCTTCTTCATACATAGCTCTCTACCTACCTTCATTGTCATCACATATTTTATCTACTTTGTCACGAGAAAAATTGAAGAAAGAGAGATATAATGTAATAAGTGTGATTTATACCTTCTACTACCTTCTGATTGCCTGGTACTTTTTACAGACCAATGACTACTTCATACTGAAGAAAAAGTGAGTGGTATTTGTTGGATTCGTGGTCGGTTGCAAATCAAATAATGATTTTATATTCGCAACATCTCAAATGAGATGTGGGGAACACTTTTCGTGGTTCGTTGCAACAAGCTACATCTCATAACCCGTTAATGCAACAAGAATAACTTTTTTAATTTCGTTAATTTAATACTTACAAACGTAAGTAGGTTGTAAACATAACATTATGTTGGCGCCTCACCCGTTGTAAACATAATATTCCACGTTCCATAGTTGGACCACCACCCCGCACTCGTTTTATGTTCCAATGGGAAAAGACATTTTATAACTTCACGTTATCCCCTATAACGGGAAAGCTTCAATGGGGACAACAGAAATGAATTTTAATCATTTTATTGAGTTCCGCTGTCCCCATTGAATGGGGACAACGGGCATACACCATAAAAAGCAATGTTTATATTTTTTCAAGACTACGCCTGCACAGTCCTAGCTCGTAGGAGTGTTACCATAGCATTTCTCGGCTTTTTAAATAATGCAAAGTTCTTTATTTAAATAAAACAAAAAATGCATCTTAGAAGTTAATTTATTCAATTTAGAATCCAACATGCTTAGAATTAAACCTATATATTACACAATAATGTAGCATATACCGTAAGTTAATCAATAAGAATTGAAGCAAACTTTTACATTTTGTAAACAACAAAAATGCATCACAATTTCTATCTTAACACCACAAAACAAGAAAACACTTTAAGGTCAAACAATAAAGCGGCAAATAAGATAAATATTGATTTGGTGGTATCCGCCGAGCAAACACCTTATCAATGTATTTATATTATTGGCCGCTTTATTTACTACCTCTTAAGGTAGGTTTATAGTTATAGACTAAAATATATGAATAATATACACATAGTATAAATCCCACAAGAATAGGGAATGTTTCGTGGTCTGAACAATATCCAGATTTACTCGTAAATAAACTATGACGTCTAATCCCCTTTCTGGCCGCTGATTCACAAACCATCGGAAGGCAAACGAAACGAAAAAAAAAATTCTGCTCCTTCACTCCCGCGACTTTTGACGTGTTGCCATCCTTGTCTTTTCAGTTTTATTCGTTTCGGTTGGCTTCCGATGGTTTGTGAATCAAGCCTCTGATGACTTTTACGTCTTTACTTGACCTGAAACAAACATTAAATATAAACAGACAAATAATAAAATGTACGCAGTAAACATTAGTCAGAATTTACGTAAGATAAGACTTGTGTTTTAGTAGGTAATTAAACTTTTCAAGAGGATCATAGTACAAAATTATAACCTTGTAATATGCATATAAATATAACAGAACCGAAAACCTCGAGTTCATGCTCTTGCCTACACCACCTATTGTAAAAATATAACATTCAGGGGCAAATGAAATTTAAAAACTTATTCAGCTTCCATTCTTGAAATGGGTTTTTCATAATACGTCAATCCTCCGATTAATCAATTACATGCATCACGAATTATACGAATAATCCATCCTTGCAGTCAATCTTTTCCAATAATCCAGCTATTATAGCTATCGTTGTTAAAGCTGCAATGCAAGATGATTCGTAAATATTGCCAACAACACACCAACATTCCGCCGTTCGTCTTAAATTCAAATGTTGTCAGTTGAACACCAGCAACTTGTTTTCCTATTATGCATAGGAAAACAAGTTGCTTTAATAGGACGTCGTCGGTAGTAAAGCTTTATCACGGCTGCGCTTGGTGAAGTTAGCTACATCTTCAACTGTATTTCGTGTTCCGAAGAGGCGATTGTTACATTTATACAAATAAAATTCTTTGTCCTGAATGACTGACGGATCACCGCACAGCCTAAACCGTTGATCGTAGAAACTTAAAATTTGCTGGGTGTGTTCTTTGTATGACGTAGGCATCCGATAAGGATTTTCCGAAATTCAACCCCTAAGGGGGTGAAAAGGGGAGGCAAAGTTTGTATGGGGCAACGTGATTCCTTGGTCCAATCTACTTTAAATATTCTTTCGACTTCTACGCAGACGAAGTCGCGGGCAAAAGCTAGTAAATGATTTATCTACTGATAATCTACCTAGTACTTGCGCGGGTAGTCTCTGTTGGGCGGCGCGTATCTGTCGGGGTAAGGCGCACCGGGCGGCGGCGGCTGGTACTGCGGTGGATAGCGTGCCTCGTACCCCCCTCCACCATGTCCTCCATAGCGCGCGTCGCTTGCGCCACCTCCCCACGTTTCACCGCCCGCGCCGCTGCTTCCCCCAGTGCCGCCCCCCGCGCCGCTGCCTCCGCTACTGCCTGCTACGCGACCTGTATCAATAAACAACTAAGTAAGTATACACGTTATTTGATCCATGTATCACTCTTGAGACCATTCGTGGGTCATTACGCGATTATCCATTATCCTCTGTCAAGGTTTACTCTTGAAAGGCTCCGGAGCAGGGTAAACTTTGCACAGGCCACTCGGGACAGAACCAGAGGCACTTGGATCTTACCATGGCATTACCAAGTATACCGATCGACTTGTTGGCCTCTTATTTGTAGATCTACATTAGATCCATACCATGTGTCGCAACTCTCTTTATATTTTGGACGTCAGACATATTGTGCCCTGACGTACTTCTAATGTAAAGCGTCAATTTTGTACACACAATATTTCATTATCTGAAGAGTTGCAGACTTGCAGCCGAAGCCGACACGAAGTAGCAATATTTTACTTCTATTTTTATGTTTATAAATTACCTTTAGAAGCCGTTGATGAATCAGGATATCGACTAGAGGCGTTCCAGCTGCGCGGCTCCGGCTTCGTGGGCGGCGATGGACGGTACGATCGCGTGTCGCGCGACTCGTACGAACGACTGGGACAATAACAAACATAATTATTGAGACAAGCGCACAATATACAAAGATACATAAGTAACAAATGTATCATTCAAGAATCAAGAATATTTATTGAAAAACTGTGTACATAAGATGACAAATTATAGTAGGTAGGCATCAACAGTTTGCCCATCCCGGACATACAATCATGATATGTAACTTAATTTATACTAAATACAAAACAATATATTGAGCTGCCATATCAAGCTCATGTATCTAGTAAAATATATAATAAAACTAATGACTAAAATTTGAATAATATAACGAGAAACTTAACAATCCTATTAATAATTGGAAACCTATGTAAAGTAAACATCCAAATCAAAATATTCTTTAATCTATACTAATATTATAAAGCTGAAGAGTTTGTTTGTTTGTTTGAACGCGCTAATCTCAGGAACTATTGGTTCGAATTGAAAAATTCGTTTTGTGTTGGATAGGCCATTTATCGAGGAAGGCTATATGCTACTTTTTATCCCGATATCCCCACGGGATCGGGAGTTACGCGGGTAAAACCGCGGAGCGCTGCTAGTACTATAGTAAGCTTTAGAGATCAACCATTTTCTTAACCTATTACGCAAAATATTTCCATTTAATATTTTTATTTCTAGAAGTAAATTACATTTAGATTAAACAAAAAGCTAAAATCTTTTAAATTGTTTTTAATCTTTATTTGGTTAAACATTCCACCATCTGGTTGTTTGTTGTGAAAGTAAAGTGTAAACAAAACTTACCCAGGTTCTTTCGGTCTCGTTCCAGCAGGCATTGGTTGCCTAGTATCATCACTAGCGCCACCATTGCTCGAGTACTTCATGTTGCCAGCTGAAAAGCAGGTCTCATTTAGCTAACTAACGCTCGTATTCACAAACAGTACTTTTAAGTTGCTCTTGGATAAGTTAAAGCACTGCGCTATGAGGCCCTATGATTGGCAAATTTTGTGCTGGTCACTTCACTCTAGCGAATTGGCGTCTTATTTTCGGCTCTATGCGTTCGCGCGTCATAGGGTTGATTGTGAATAGTAATGCATCTGCTGCAATTTGTGATAATGTGAGAAAGAGCCTGTCTTATTCTTTTGCTTTGTAGTGCTCTAGGTATATATGTTTTTTTATTTCGTACATTTCGCGTAAGTGCAAATGGAAACTTCTATACATTTGAATATTTTCAAGCGTGAATGTAGATTTTAAATAACTTTCTATATCAAAACTTGCGATTTTTTTATCAGTATTAGATTTGACTTAGCATCTTTGCGTTTTTGTTTTTTTTTATACTTACATGAGACGTGCCTCGGATAGTCCCTCTTGTAATCACGATCTCTGTCTCGCTTGTCGACCCCAGCCCCGCCGCCGCCACCGCCGCCGCGCTCGTAGCTCGCCGTCAACTCGAACCGCGGCGGTGGAGGCGCCTCGAACTGGTTGCGGCTTGATGACTGGAAATTGTTATATTATTATAATAAACTAGCAGCGCTCCTCGGTTTCACCCGCGTAACTCCTGATCCTGTGGGAATATCGGGATAAAAAGTAGTCTATGTCACTCCTAATGAATCAATGTAGTATTCAATGCAAACAATCAAATCTTTCCTCTTTATATATTAGTATAGATATGTCCACATGATGCGCCTGCACATTTGTTTACATATTTGCTGTAATGTAGCGACGGTTCCAAGTGGAAAGTTAAAAAAAAGAAAGAAAATCTAAAATGTAACATTCCAGCTTCAGGCTTTGAAAACTCCATCTGGGAATTAATTGAGATATGAGCAATAAGTCCAGCATATTTTGGGTTCTGCGTCGACTAGCAAAGGCTACTTACAATGGGTGGTGGCGGGGGTCGCTTATGTCTGGTGTCGCGGTCGTAAGGTGCCTCGGGCGGCGGGCTGGCCGCCTTGCGGTACCCGCTGCTTTCGTAACCGCGCTTGCGACGTTCCTCTTCCAACCTACAACGATAATAAGAGCACAATATTAAACATCTCATAGACAAGCGTTAAACCTTAAGATACTAAATCCATGCCAAACAATTACCTGAGTTGTGCCCTCTTCAGCTCTAACCTTTCAAGCTCAAGCTTCTCTCTCTCAAGTCGATGTCTCTCGCGCTCCAAACGCAGGAGCTCATTCTTTTCACGTTCTATCTTTTCCCTGAAAAAGAAACAAAACTGGTCAAAATTTAGAAGTGAATGTGGAAGTTGCTTGCTGGTTTTAATAGGATTCTTGTCAGATCTAGTTTGCTTAATATAACGTGGAAGCAAGAGGCAATATTGCGTGATCCTTTACACTAATTAGATCTTGCGCGCACAAGCACCAGCACTGTTCCTTCATCCCGCAGATTTTACTGAGTTCTAGCCCTTATAAGTTTCCATGACTACATAGTATAAAACAAAGTCGCTTCCCGCTGTCTGTCTGGCCCTTTGTATGCTTAGATCTTTATAACTACTGCACCAATTTTGGATAGAGTGATTCTTGAGGAAGGTTTTAGTATATAACAAAACTACTACGCTTACGAAGTCGTGAGCAACAGCTAGTAACTTATATTAGTACATTATACTTATTCTTCTTCTACATAATATTGCTATACCTTTCTGCCCTCAGTTTCTCCCTCTCGAGCGCAAGCCGGTGTTTCTCCTGGCGTTGCCTTCTCTCCCGCTCGCGCAGCGCGTCCTCGGCGGCGCGACGCCGGCGTTCCTCCTCACGAGCGGCGCGCGAACGTTCGCGGGCTCGAGCTACGTCACGCTCCTTCTGTGTACACAATCAAGTTTAAACTTACCGACGTTGAATCAAAGACCTATCACAAAATGGTCTAAAATAACTAGAATCGCCCAACGGATTCACAATGTGTTCATAACAAAATTCTTAATAGCAGTATTCAGACGTAAATTCGTTTCTTATTTGTGTGTTTACTATATCGTAGGTTTGTTTGAATAAATTATATTATACTAGCTGCGAACCGCGGTTTCACCCGCGTAAGTCCGATCCATTGGGAATATCGGCATTAAAAGTAGCCTATGTGTTAATCCAGGTCTTCAGCTATCTGCATATCGAGTTACATCGCAATCAGTCTAGTAGTTTTTGCGTGAAGGAGTAACAAACATTCACACACACACACACACACACACACACAAACTTTCACATTTATAATATTAGTACTTATTGGACATTTTTGCTTACTCCCAATGTAATACGAGAGCAGATGTAAAGATCCAGGAAACATTTGTATTAATTCTGCGGAATTTATGCGACGTGTCTGGTTTTAACAACTCATAATTTATTTTAAGTGTTGAATGTAAACATCTAACTGTTTACATTCAACACTTAAAATAAATTTAGATAGATAGATAAAACCTCAAAAAACTCTTGAGGCACTCACCCATATTTTGTTAAACGATAAAACTTCTCTAGGCGACCGTCTGCGTTCACGGCTTCTTGTACTACGTTTAGCACGATCCTGGGAATATGAACACAATTTTATAGAAATACAAACTTTCACATTTATAATATTAGTAGGATTATTTGCACTAGTCATGGAACGGTAACAGTATGGGTTTAAAAGTAGCCAAAGTATATGTTAGTCTAAGACTTCAGCTCTCTACAAACTAAGTTTCATAGCTGATGGTTTAGTAGTATTTATATAAAGGACTTTCACATTTAAGCTGTTTATTTCAGCTGTAATCTTTTTGGTAAATAAATCATTATTATTATTATTCGTGTTTCTTTTGTTTTCTCAGCTGTACGCCGGTTACAATGTTATATATGGACCTATACCACGTAAATGTGCAAAATATCCTAATCGGTTGTAGTTTGTTCTGTAAAATTGGTAATTGTTTGATTTTCTTCTATTTGTAAAATTTTTCTTGGGATACGGCAAATATTATTATTATTATAT
Source organism: Idaea straminata (assembly GCA_951213275.1). Lineage (NCBI taxonomy): Eukaryota > Metazoa > Arthropoda > Insecta > Lepidoptera > Geometridae > Idaea > Idaea straminata. The sequence goes on from OX577862.1 coordinate 7,533,812, forward strand.
TTATAATATTCTCCTTTATAGGTGATATTGATTTCCTACATAGAATACATAATAGATAAACTGCAAACTTCATTATCCCTTTTTATACCTCCTTTGAATGTCGAATTTCTAAAAATCGTTCCTAAGTGCTCCCCCTACGCCCTATAAGGCTAAAGTTCCAAGCTCTTGTAGTTTTAGAGATTTCTTGATGCGTCCTTTTCTCTTTTACATAGATTGGGACATTTAAATTAGGATGGGCTATACATATAACAACAGCAAGACAACGCCGACTTTCCTTCCTTTCAAAGTTTCCTTGTGGAATATTTCTTAAAATTATATATACCTTATCAGAACGATGCGACTTTTCCCTTGATCTTGATGTGGATCGAGTACTTTCAGCCCCTGATTGATCGCCTTCTTTTTTAATTTTCGTCTCGCCGGTTTTGTCAGCGGATTCTTTTCCATCCTATAATATTACAAAACATTTAAAGCTATATATACAGCGCTAGAAAGTGTGTGACCAAAATAATAGCAATGATTTAAATAGATATCGTAGGACATTCCATACGCCATCTAGTCCCAAGCTAAGCAACAAGACTTATATTATGGTGGCCGGCCAATGGATAGAATAGTTTTTCTTTGGTAAAAATCGTACTAACATTATAAATGTGAAAGTTTGTGTGTATGTCTGTTACACCTTCACGCAAAAACCACTGCACCAATGCTGTGATATCGGTATATTAATTATCCCGATATGCCCACGGGATCGGGACTTACGCGGGTGAAACCGCCTAGTGTACTATACATAGAGACAGTCAGGCCAGAAACTATCTAAAATATCTGTACATCAATAGTTGTTTGAGGCGGGAAATAAACCAGCAAACTTCTGCATCACGGAACTACTATATAATGGATAGATTTTTTTTGGATAATTGAACAAACCTCATTGTCCTTTTCATCCTTCCGTTCCTTACTGGAATGCCTTTCAGAACGCGACGCTGGCTGGCGGCGAGATGAAGATTCGGACTCCGACTTAGCTTTCTCAACAGATATCATTCGTCCATGGAGCTCTATAATTGTAAAGTAACTAATTTATTTCATAGTTATAATAACTATTCAATTAAAAAATAACATGGTTAATATTTAATAGCTTTTTGTCACTGTATAGGAGGATACTATGAGACATTTGTAGTATGTTTTAAAAAAAATATTATGTGGTTTTCTACCTTTAAGAGCCCAAAGGCATGTTTTGAAAATACTTTTGGTTTTAAGAAGTGGTTGAGAAGTAATGGTATATTATATTCTTAGAATCGGCTCATCAACTCTTCTTTAATACCCCACCAAATAGGTAAATATTTAATTCCATATTCTAACAAGTGCGAGTCGGATAGGAGGATTCCGTACCATTATAATGTTATTAGTATTTGTTGTTATGGCAGCAACAAAAATATATCATCTGTGAAAGTTTCAACTGTCTAGCTATCACATTTCATGAGATACAGCCTGGTGACAGACAGACGGAAGGACAGTGGAGTCTTAGTAAAAGGGGTCTCGTTTTTACACTTTGGGTATGGAACCCAAAAAATTTATGGCGTCATAACTCCCTCTATCATTTTAATATTGCATAGATTATGGACTAAAATATTATGAGGTGGTTTTTTTACCTGTTCTATGTAGATTTTTAATGCAATTCTCAGCATCTTGGGCACTTGCCATGGTCACGTATCCATAACACCGAGATCCAGGAGTTCTTGCATTTGTTACTACTTTAGCACCAATTACCTGTGAAATTGATATTTTATTAAATAGCTGTTGTTGACCGCGACTTTGTTGGAGTGGTGGAACATTCGCGAATGCTACGTTCTTCTATTATGACAGCTACTTAAGCTTTCCTGTACACCACATTGTGGGTGACGGCGTCGGAATAATATACGAACATATAAGCTGGGTCACTGACTCTCTACAAAATTACAGCTGACCGTGGCTGAAGCAGCTTGATCATCATTAATTTATAGAAAATGACATGTGTGTGTTAGGCCGTTTTTCGTGCTGGTTACATTAGAATGTTAGTTTACCTTTCCGTGCTTGCTGCAAAGTTGTTTCAAGTCTTTAGCGCGGGTGTCACCTGATAGGCCGCTGACCCACAAGTTTCGGGCCCCGCCCTCTTTGCTCTCATCTTTCCTTTCTTTCTTATCACCTTCACCTTCCTTTTCTTTTTCATCTACAATACAAAGAATATTGTAAAAAAATGTTGTAAAATTGAAAACGAAAAAATTTAAGGAATGTATATTGGACACTTGCCTTTTTGGTCCTTCTCGCTTTTTTCCGTGTCATTGCTGAAAAATAAAATACAAAATTATAGAAAAAAATGTTGATATTACGCAGGGAATTTTCTTTAACGGTAGATGTTTTAACGCGTAAATGATTATTAGTGTAATTAATACATCATTAATCACAACTTCCATCGAATTGTCGTTATCATATCGTAGTTATGATGACACAAATCAACTACAAAGTTTTGCACCACTACTCCACTGGGTCATCTTCGATGCCGCCTCGCAGGTGTCGCGTCGTTCGGTGACATCTTTAATTGCGAGCTCTTCAAGTCTTGATTTTCATGTTTGTCGCCTGAAACGATGCTCGTTGAATATCTTCATAGATGCACAGAGTGACAGTGACCGTTTCATTGTTGCGTCGAGTGAGGCGGTGTCCGTCGGGGGAAGGTGATTCGTACCCGAAGCTGAAGGCGCCGACAACTCACGACGGCATGTCGCGGGCAAAGGGTGCAAAACTTTGTAGCGATAACGTGAATGAATAAAACGGAGCTAGAAGGATAGTAGTTGGTCGTCGCGTCGAGCGTGCGTCGTTCACCAACCTAGGCGCAGCGGGGTGCGGGTCTGCGCTAGCATCGTTGTCTGTGGACGGCGGCGGTGCAGCGTCGTCGTCGGGCGCGACGTCCTGCTCGTCGGCCGCCGTGTGCTGCGGCTCCACGTCCTCGCGCTCGCGTGCCTCCTCATCTACGCCAGCAATGAGTGTGAGCCGAGTCAGCGCGGGTCGCTCGTTAGCGCTCGAGCGGCCCGTACTGTCTCCACCGATCGTATCTTCGTTAACGCCTACATATTTAACTTGCTCCGGGCGATTTCTCTCTTGCGTGTCGAGTACATAATTAATTCCTGACCTGAAAACTTGATTGGACATTAACACTGCGGCCAGGGAAGGTAGTGCCATAGTAGCTCGGCCACTATGTCCTCATTTAAAATACGTTACTGGTTACCGTAGCTCGAAGTCCTGTAGTTGCCCGGCTAGTTATATGGAAACGAATTCTGCGTATGCTAAATGAGGCAGCCTGTATTTTGGTTGTATTTCGGTAGATAAAGCTCAGAATTGTCCAGAAGATTGAGCCATTTTATAGGCTAGCAGAAATATAATCATGGTGCTTTCAGAATGCATGGGAGATGTACTGTCTTAGTATTCTTCTTGAGAGTCCCATCACCAACAGCAGGCAGTAGTCCGGAAACAACTCGTACTTTCACTTTTTTCATTTATTAAAATTGTAATTATTTTAATTGACATATTATATTTATATTAAAGGGATCATTAAAATACTACATATCTTGTTTGTTTTTGTTTTTCACACGACAATAGGCACCATCAAATTAAAACAATCTAATTTATTCACATTTTAAAGCAAGTCTTTTGGGGGAAATTAATTTTTAAAGTGGACTTACCTTTTTTGTCAGCTTGTTTGTTAGAAGCAGTATCAGTCTGTAAAGAAAACAAAGAGTCAAGAGATGTCCTAACCTATGAATTACTATAATATTGCTCACTGGCATAGATCCAGCAACATAATTATGTATGAACCACTTAAACACATTGCTAAACATCTGTTTTTTATTTTTATATGTTTCTTGATATAATTGCAAGATTTTCATGTTAGATATTTGCAACTGTTAGAGTAAATAAAATAAATGGTTTTTACATGATATATTTAACATTTACAAAATAAATTATAACAAAATGACTAATCTATTTCCATCATAGTGTACCCATTAGTGAATCCGTTAGATACTTTGATAGAATCTGAAGGAAGTTTGACGGTAACACTGAAGAAATAGAAACGTACCTCTTCATTGAGTAGTTCATCTTCTCCAAGGTCTAAGTTGATGCTGTCTTCAGCATCGGTATTATTCTCCAGCTTTTGTTCTTCTTCTTTGGCTTCCTTCTCCAATAATGCCTTCTTCGGTTGCGTAGCTTCAGAGTCATCTTTCATTTCCCTTTTTCTATTAGCCTTATCCTTTTCTTCCTCAACTTCCATGTTATTTTCCACCTTTTTGGTATCTTGTTCTCCTTCGTCATCGTCTCCAGCGTCGTCTTGTACAATCATGTCTTCCATAACAGGTGTTTCCTCGGCTTCAGGCTCGACGGTGCTCTCCACCCGCCTACTCCTTTTGGAAGGTGTTTTAGCTTCGCTCGAGTTCAATTCGAACTTGTAGGTGGCAGGGTCATGCCCCTCTTCTTCGATGTGCTAAAATAAATACAGAGAGATTATTTATCTATTTCAGGTTTTTATCAATGTTGTATAAAGTTAAATACATACCTTCGAAAGGCGTTGTATGAGAACACCACGAACGCCGCTTTTATCTAGGTTACGTTTTTCTAACTCTGCTCGCAAGTCTATTACTCTAAGATCACTGAGTAAACGCTTTTTCTCCGACATCGCCTGATGTTATTTTGGGATTGCGTCTATTATTATCCAAACCGCGTAATTTTATGACAGATTTTTTGGAAAGCAACAACAAAATCTCACGAGTCACAAACCCACGATTTGAATCAAAATGGCGACTGCACGGAAGCACAGAATATAAAATAGTTAGTCATATAGTTATTTTTTTAAATCAATATGGCTTTGCACGGCTTGTGCATATAGACAGTATCGAGTTTTATTTTGCATCGAAGCCCGATTTTCAGAAATCAGGCTCATAGTCCAGCAGACCTCGAACGTTTCTTTAAGTGATTAATAACAGCCTGAATCTTCGTGTGCAGGTTCAGTTCGACAAGACGCCTAAGTTTCTTCCTCTGACAATTTTGATAGAGGTAGCTAATGTAATGCGCAGGTATAAACATGTAATTTTCGCGGGTTACTATATTGTACGACACTGTATTGTACATCCCAATAATTACCAACACCTTATTACGGCATATAATTTGCGTTCCGTGCTAGAAATTATCATGGTGTATAATAGGGTGTTGTATAATACAATATCATCCTGTACATTATCATGACGTGTAAATATTGCTCGCTACGATATTGTACACCCCTCGAATGTACGAACTGTTTATTATAAGCACTGGTACGCAGTTTTATCAGGCTGAGCAATAAGGCGTCAGGCAACGTTGGTTGTGAAATATCAGTTCAAGACAGTATTGTCCGGCACAATAATTCTGATCACCGTTCTATTGGCTCAACGATGTCACGTTTCGACACGTTATTGTACACCGTTATAATGCACAGACCGATAATTAAAAGCACTGGTGTCACAGAATTAAAAGCACTGGTGTCACAGATTGCTGCCCGTACATATAGGTCTGTGTTTTATCACCCTGGACGCTGGACAAAAAAAACCACCCTGATAATTACCGACACCTTATGGCACGGCCCGATAGTCATTGACACGGTACTTACAATTATCAGGTCGTGCATATAGGGGCGAACATTATAGTGCTGTGTTTTTATAAGTGTTGTACATTATTGGCTCCCATTTTCGCGGGGTGTCGAAATTGTCTATTAACAGTAAATTTCTTTTTTTTGTCCGGTCAGCTCAGTGACCGAATTTGAATATCGAGGTAATTGGATGATAAATTCGGAATAACAATTGTCCAACAAAATGGATGGTATGACTCTCCTCCAGTCCTCCATTTCGAATGTGTCTAAATAACAAGGTCAATAAAATTATTAATAACAAGGTAATTTTTTGTATGCAGCTTAGTAAATATTTGTACAATCCACATAGTCTTACAAATTTAGGGGTACGTTTTTGCTGTCCCGCTACTCTACTCGGTGCGTGTGATCAAGGCATATCTAGGGTTACTTAGGGCTAGCCCCAAGTCACGTAAATTTATCGATCAGTGTTTGACCACTATCACACCTGCCTGATAAAGGTAGGTGAAGATGCGGTCTAAGATGTAGCGCGGTTTCCTAGAACATACCTATTCACTCGCGATTTGGAAAAATATAGAAAACTGTCTTTTAGAAAAAAATACAAATAAAACAAAATTATTTATTTATGTAGCTTACTTCACACAACCAAATACAAAATGGCACTTTTGATGCAACTGATTTTTCAAAACATATTTTTACATAGGTAGTTACCAAACTTTTCTTTATTTTACATAATTTGTCATTGCCTTAAAAACTTTGAATTGTCTGATTTATTATTATAAGTACATATATATATATATATATTAACTTTATACGATAGAATAAATTACAAGAGAGAAATTATTTATTCTCAAAACTCTTAAATTATTTGTAATTAATGAAACTCCCCACAGACTATAGACTTTAGGTACAATCGACGCTCAAAAGTACACCGCCACCGTAACGTTAACAATCCTATTTGAACATTATAACAACGTAACCTGTAAATCGATCCCACGTCGTGTCGGTTGGTGTAGCGGGTGGCGGCTTATACAACTCACACAACTACAGACATAGCTAACATGTTGAAAATAATAATCACACTGAGTACTTTTAATTTAAGTATTTTTGTTTGTGTGTAACGTCTATTAGAAGAAGGTCGAAATACTTGTTCATAGTATTATGGTAGCAAACTGATAGTGTACTTATGACGGATACCTACTATACCTATATAAGTCAACAATATACCTAAAGTCTATTTATAAGTGAACTATCGAAAACAAATCTAAAGTGTGCATGAGCCCTAAGTCTATTATTTTGTCAGAATAAAAAAAATCAACTATTAAAAAGCTAGATAAAAAGCTTTTTTTGAAACTACGCAAGTTTAAAAGCTCCATCGACGAGTGTGGGGTTCGAGACCCGGCCCGTGAATAAAAGTTGTCTGGTAGGTTCATCTTGAATGAAGAAGAGGAATGGCTTGTTCGCAATAACTTCGCTAGCCACATCTGTATCTTCGCCGAATTTGTTAACAAGGGCAATCTCTGTAAATAAAATACAACAATTTTAATTTAATTTTTTATTTCATCCTTTTTGTAGGGAGGGACTTACTAATTAGCTATTTGTAATGTGCAAATCATGCCCTTTCATTTGATACCCCACTCGGGCATATCTACTTACATTCGGTTATTAATCTTGACTTTTATCCCCCCATAACTTTTAGACGGCTAAACCGATTTCGATCAAACATAGCTATTTGTAATGTACGAATCATATCCTTTCATTTGATACCCCACTCGAGCATATCTACTTACATTCGGTTTTTAATCCTGACTTTTACCCCTCATAACTTACAAACGGCTAAACCGATTTCGATCAAACATAGCTAAGAACACTCGCGACTAATGCACCTTTCAAACAAATAAAACGAAATCAAAATCGGTTCATCCGTTCGGGAGCTACGATGCCACAGACAGACACAGACACACACACACACACAGACACTTCAAACTTATAACACCCCGTCGTTTTTGCGTCGGGGGTTAAAAATTAGTTCTGGGGACGATACCTCCCTCGTGGAGACCGAGAATATGGATTCGTCGCAAGTCGTCCTATTTGCAACTACGTTCGCAGCTTGTCCCATTCAGTGGTCGTTTCATTCGCATCTCGTCCCATTTACAATAATAATTTATCCCACTATTTTATGGAACTAATATTATGAACTAGCTGCGCCCTGTAGTTTCGCCCGGGTTATAATTTTCTGCGAAACTTTCTTAATTTTTAATGAAAGAACCTACAATAACCAACACAACAAAAAAAAAGGAATTAGCGAAATTGGTCCAGCTGTTCACGCGTGATGCCGTGACCAAGGAAAACAGGGATTTATTTTTATATAATTAAAGATATATTTTTATTGTATACTAGCTGCGCTCCACAGTTTCACCCGCGTAAGTCTCGATCCCGTGGGAATATCTAAATAAAAAGTAGCCTATAGCCTTCCTCCATAAATGGACTATCCAACATAAAGAATTTTTCAATTCGAACCAGTAGTTCCTGAGATAAGCGCGTTCAAACAAACAAACAAACAAACAAACTATAAATCTATAAGTATCTTCTTCTTCTTTGCCTTGACCTTTTCCCATCTATTTGGGGTCGGCCTTCCCTATCCTTTTCTTCCATTCTGCACGGTTTAGTGCTAGGTTGTCGTCAATGTCGAATGTTTAGGTCTTTCTGAAACGTCGTCAACCATGTGGCAGGAGGTCTTCCGCGTTTCCGCTTCGTCGTTGGAATTTGTAGGGCTAACTTGACCATGTGATCCTCAGGACGACGTTGTACGTGTCCGTACCACCTTAGGCGTTTCTCAACAACTTTATCGGCAATTAGCGTTACTTCAAAACTACCCCGTATAAATAACCCCTTATAAATCTATACTTATCTATAATATAAAAATGAATCGCAAAATGTGTTGGTAAGCGCATAACTCAACAACGCCTGGACCAATTTGGCCAATTCTTTTTTTGGTCTGTTTGTTATTATCAGGAGAAGGTTCTTATGAAATAAAAAATTAAGAAAGTTGCGCAGAAAATTATTACGCGGGTGAAACCGCGGGGCGTAGCTAGTAGATTATATATTTATATACTTAGATGTAAAAGTTTGTGTGTTGGTATGAGTATGTTTGTTACTCCTGCAAAAACTATTAAACCGTTTGCGATGTAACTCGGTATGTAGATAGCTTATTATAGACTAGGTCTATTTTCTATTTATAGATATTTAGTTTAAGGCTCTTTATGCTGCCAAACGCAACGCTTCAGAAATACCCGTCGCTTACAACTAACATAGTTAATTGTTACGAATGTGTTTTGTTTTTCTTAAAAGTGCTGAGATGGAATTGTAGGTGAGATCTTTACCGATATTTTGGGGTAATTTGAGACAAAAATCTGTGTCATTTCTAAGTTATACTAGTTTTAATCCTTAATTTTAGTATAGCTTCAAAACTATAAGGAATTTTTGGCTCAAAGTCACACCAAAATGTCGGTAAAAATCTCACCTACAATTCCATTTCAGCACTTTTGAGAACAACAAAACATATTCGTAACAACCAACAATTTTCACCAACGAAGGCGACCGTTGCCAGTAGTAACTATTTAATAGACTGTGTTGCAAGGTTAATAATAATAATCTATACTAATATTATAAAGCTGAAGAGTTTGTTTGTTTGTTTGAACGCGCTAATCTCTGGAACTACTGGTCCGATTTGAATGATTATTTCAGTGTTGGGTAGTCCATTTATCAAGGAAGGCTATGTTTTTTTTTTTCAAAATTAGGGATCCGTTTTAAAATTGCTATTTTGTAACACAAGGTGTAAAATCGAAAACCTATTTTTGCGTGCGCTGCAAAAACTATTGACAATAGAACAAAATGATGTACTACGGGTTTGTAGATCCCATTAAGACCTACAAAAAAGTCCGCGAGAACATATATCTAGCTATCATGGTTTAATCACAATAACCGATTTTGTGTTCAAAATAATTATTAAATCGTCTGAAGAAAAAACTACGTTAAATATGTATCGTAATATTAAATATTTATCAAAATTAAGCATTATGTTATCAAGAGTATTTATGTAGAAGTAAAATACTTTTTGTTTCATCTCAATCGGATATTTCGTTTAAAAGTTATCACGTGTGTAAGATGTTAAGAGTTGGTACCTATTAATGAGTTATGGGCCATAGAGTTTTTTATCAACATAAAATCCTGTAATAATCTTTTTCGAAATATATTTGTTGATGATTGTAAGTATAAATAAGATCTTTGAAGAGTATCCTATCCTATCCTACTAATATTATAAATGTGAAAGTTTGTGTGTGTGTATGTGTGTGCGTGTGGTTGTTACTCCTTCACGCTAAAACTACTGAACCAATTGCAATGAAATTCGGTATGTAGATAGCTAGAGGCCTGGATTAACATATAGGCTACTTTTTATCCCGATATTCCCACGGGATCGGGACTTACGCGGGTGAAACCGCGGGGCGCAGCTAGTAATAAATAAATAAAGATGATTTACCTGTGGCTGAGTATGCAACGCTGCCTAGTTCGTTGACCTCTATCCCGGACCGCTGCAGCACCTTGGAGACGCGCAGGCGCTGGTGGAGAAGCTGACCACGAGCAATACCAGGGAACGAAGCTGTCTCCTCGAACGCTTGACGAACACCCAACTAAATACAAAATAAATATTGTAGAACACTTTACACAGCGTCATCTAGCCCTAAGCTAAGCAACTAGGCTTGTGTTATGGGTGCTAGATACCGGATAAAATACTATTATATACAATTTTTGTGTAAATATATACTTTACTAGCTGTCCCGGTAAACGTTGTATTGCCATTTACAAAAAAAAAAACGGGAACACCTGACAGCGATAGGGGGACAGATCAAACCGTTAAGGGGTGAATAAAGTTCAACCTGTCCCCTTGTTAGCAACGAGGGGATCGTTCGAAGTTTATTGTTCGATCTGTCCCCTTAAGGCGCCCGCTAGTCGATCGTGTTTCCATACAAATGAATTTAGAGTGTAATTCCTTTATTCTTCATGGAATTTAAAAAAATAAAAGTTAAATCTACGAAACTAGTAAATATTTAGCCCATGATGGTGGCGGAATAGTAAAATTATATTTAATTTAGAAATTATACCCATAAAAACTTTAGCATTTTTAGTAAAAATAATGCTCATATCACGGGTGAAATAGCTACGCCAGGAGAAATATATTATCGAATATGAAACCATCATCATGTAGTAAATTTATCAATTAGTTAAAATAACTTTATTTTGAAAGAATTCATTTTGTAGATTTTTTGTATTTTTCTAAATTCGAAAGGTCTGTTCACAAAATTTCCCGGCCCGAATTTTGTTCAAAACATCGTTACCTTTCACCTATAGAGTATTACCCCGTCAGCGGGTAGCGGGGGGTGTATCTTATCCAATGCGCGCTGGAGCTTTTTGAATACTTTTGTATTAACTGGCTATACCAGCAATGTATACGTAACTATTTTAGCATTCAATGTGTGTGTGCTATCGACAAGTACTGTCAAAGTTTCACGGGGACCAATGAAGACAAGTAACAGTGATTTTGCCAACCAATAGTGAACTATTATCTGAATCTCGCATCCAATAGACAATAACAGTTTATAAAACGTCAACTCATTATTTTATACATTTCTTTGTAATTTATCCTTTTTGATATTAATTAAAACTTTTTATTTACTGACGACATAAAAAAAAATTTAGATTTTTGAAGGCTAACAATGTCATCAAAATGTCATTCAAGAAAATTTCGTGAAAAACTGAGACATGACTTTTAAAAAATAATAATTAAAAATAATAGAATAAATAGTATTCTGGAGTTTTTGGCGGGAACGAGTTAACAACATGTCGTGCTGCAGTTTTATTTTCATGAAACTTAGATGTAACCCGAGTTGAATTGTATAATTCTGGTGGAATATTATTCAATTTAGTTCTGTGAAAGTGCACAAGTGTAGTGAAAGTAAAAATCAGTGTCAAATTTATTGTAGTCTGAGTGTCAAACATGCAGTTTTCTCGTTGCCTCCAAATCTCCTATTAAGGTTATAGTAAACTTGCCACCGCTTTACTATAGCCCCTGACTTGACGGACTATGACGACTTTGACTGTATTGAAACATTTATGATTTATGAAAAATCGGGTCATAATTTGATGCAAAATATAACTTGACACTGGCTAAATGCACACGTGCGAAGCCATAATAAAAGAAAAAAAAAATAGAATTCTGGCTGTGGTGCGGAGTATTATGGCAGAAAATTAGCTGTGTGCATTGGATGCGATTACAGAGTGTGTTCATACACCGACGACGACGAGACTAACGCACTTTCTTTGTAACAATTTATCTATTCCTTCGTTATTACGTGCAATACAATACAACAACGCGTTGATTCACCCATCTAAAAAGGTTGGTGTATATAAACTTGAAGATCAAGAAGTAAGAAAAGGATGGAGTTCGCTATAACTAATATAAAATATATTACCCACCATGATTTAAGCAGATAATAAGAGAGAACGCAGTATTCAGCTATCGGATACCACTGTTACTGACTTTACACCTAGTTAAGTTTTTTTATTTTATCTGTGTGAATTATAGTTGTTAATCCTTTTTCTAAACTTTTATTGTTGAGGGTCTTGAGCTATTAGGTTTATCAGGTAGGGCTGACTTGTAATTCTGACTGACGGACTGACTGACCCTCTTCAACTTCTTCTTTAGACTCTTCTAAATTTCTGAAACTGGTAACGGAACCTTCCGTTTCATTACAATAACCGCTCGCTTCTATGTCTCCACAATAATTCGTGCAATTTTCTTTGAATTTACGCATTTACGCAATAAGATTCACGTACCTATAGTACAGAATATACACGGTGTAACAAGGGGGGTGGATCATCGGTTACTGGGGGGTGGGGGACATCAGTACCTATCGATTTCACCCCCTGTATGTTCTGCAATAATTAGTGGTTCAAAAGTTATTTGGGTTTTAGTGAAATTTTAGTAAAAATCAGATTTCAGCATGAACTTCGCAACTACAGCCAAACTATCAGGTTTGCGATTCTGCCTTTTTTTGTGAAACAACTTCAATAATGGACCTTTTGTACCCTTACACCAATCAGAGTCTAAGATTTATAAAACTCAAAATAAAATCATTAAAGTAAAAAAAATTCAAAATCTAATGTTTACATTATCTTTGTATGGTTCTAAAAAAATATTTTGCAGATTATTTTTTTCTGCAACCTATCTTAAAAACTACTGGCTATCATAAAGAATAATCCCTGAAAGTTTCAATTTGCTAGAGCTTGGGCATCATATTGAAAAATGTACTTGATAGTCCCAAAAGTGAAAATAATATCTTCATGTCAACCAATATATCCTCATACCAAGTTTCGTCTAAATAAGTTCAGTAGTTTCGGAGCCTATTCAATGCAAACAAACAAACAATCAAATATTTTCTCTTTGTAATAGGCATATTAATATTTCCCATAAAATATAACCCTGTATTTATGTACATCATACTGCTCGGTAACTAGGATTTACTAGTATGGTCACAGTATGGTAAGAGGCTGTGCAACAGAGTACATTGTTTAGATAGAACGTTCCATTTTCAAATCACTATACACTTCAAGCATTCAATGATTGAATGAAGTAATGTAAAACTCCTCGCCAGTGTGACGTTTGTAAACTTCAAGTTCCGTGTAAGCTTGTTGTCACTGTGTGTGTGATGTGTCGGGCCAAGTCGCGCTGCGGAAACGACCGAAGCGGCCCCGAACGTCTATATGTAATGTAGTGTGTGGTAGTGTTCTGACGCTGAAATTGTTGATGCGTAATATCTTCATACTGCTCTTTACTGAGCCTTTCCTTTTCCTAAACAGTGTAAGGTGAAATAGCTATAATTTTAGCCACGTGCGTCTATGAGTTGAACCCGTCAAACAGTAGATTCTTAAGGGGACAAAGCACTGGGAAAGATCGGAGTAATTCGAATTTCCGATATTGAACGAATATCAGTAGAAATCGATCGCTCGACGCGGGGCATAAGATTAAAATATAGAGGCTCAGTACATTCGGCAGCATAATTGCAGCCCCCGGTAGAGTTCAAAAAGTACTATTATTGGCATGATTTAATTCTAATAATTTTTGTTTGATCAATTTATGCGTTAAAAGACTTCAACCTTCAACTAAACCCTTGAGTCTTGCTAGTGTTGAAAACATTCTTATAACAGCCGTTTTGGAGCTCTACCGTGGGTCTGCAATTATGCAGCCGACCGTACCTTATTGCGATTGCCAACTCACCTCCCTAAGCACGCCATCGAGTTGTGAAGTGTAATCGAACTTGAACTTGGGCAGTGTGACGTCAACGATACGTTCGTTCAGGTTGTTCAGTTCGAGACGTAGGTCGCTCAGGCCGTTCAGCACTCGCGGCAGACCGGTTATGGAGTTCGGTACTATTATGTACATCGCGAATTTGTTGCCCTGATGAAAAAAAATATATTTTTACTAATTAAACTACTAGCTGCGCCCCGCGGTTTCACCAACGTAAGTCCCGATGCCGTGGAAATATCGGGATGAAAGTAGCCTATGTGTTAATCCAGGTCTTCAGCTATCTAGATACCGAGTTTTATCGCAATCGGTCCAGTAGTTTTTGCGTGAAGGAGTCACAAACATACACACACACAAACTTTCAAATTTATAATATTAGTAGGATTAGAATGAAAATATGAATAAAACATAATAATATTGCGGATCCCCTATGCTCCCCCAGGGGATTCGTAGGGAGTTGAACATGTACAGATTTCTTCAATCTCATCCTCTACTACAAGGAAAACAAAAACAAAAGACGATCGAAAAGATGAACGAAGTGGAAACAAAAGACGATCGAAATGATTTTCTATTTTATACTTTTTGTTCCATTATATTCTTTTAATTTTCTGTCTTTTTAAAAGCTTTTATTTTTATCTTGTACAGTCAGCAAAGGACTGAGGGTAGGAGGTGCATATTTTTAAGTTTTAATTTTTTAAATAACTATTCAGTTATTGTTAATTATTCTGCTTGATATCCAATGAATAACCAAATATGATTGAACCGTCATTTAAAAAAACTTTACAAATATGCACCTGGTACCCTCAGTCCTTTGCTGACTGTACTTTTGCTGTCAGTGTTCTTATGTTTGTTTGTCAATATCTCCCAACTGTTCTAAATATTACTTTGTTTTTTTTTTTTGGAAATAAATGTTTTTCTATTTTATTTTCCAACTTACCCTGTATGGCATCCTCAAGATCTTAGCATCATATTTATGCGACTCAGCATAATAGAAGTTGTCCTTAACATTCATGAACGGTATCTCGCTCTGCTGTTTAGGCGATACGAAGAAGGGACCGTATTTGGTAGCGTTTGGCGCGAATTGGTGGCGCCAACTGCCCTTGAAGTACAGCGTGTTCAGGATCAATACAACCATGCCTACTACGTCATCTGAAATAAGATAGATAGTTAGAAAGAAAGAAAGAAAAGATTTTTATTTAACTTTAACCTTAAAGTTTACACTAAAATATATTAAATTTATAAAGTTACACACACACACACACAAACTTTCACATTTATAATATTAGTAGGACAATGAACAATATAAACATACAATAATAAAATAATAATTAAAATAGATAAAAAAAAACTTTAAGGTTTTACAGATGTTAAATTAGGACGCAACTCAGCTTGATGCTGCTTTCGCTAAGCGAAAAAAGTTGATCAATAAATATAGATAGATAAACTTTTTATTCTAGCAGTCTCGGCAAACGTTGTTTTGCCATATTTATAAAAAAAAGGAAAAAAAAAAGGAAAGCAAGGAGGTTTTTCGGTTGTTAGACCGATCGAATATACACAAAAAAATTCATACAAATCGGTTCAGCCGTTTAGGTTGCTATGTATCTAACTAACACAGCGACACGAGAATTTTATATATATAGGAATATTCCTAAAAACAATTATTTATTTATTGTTTATCTATTATAGTGTGATTTAGCTCTATTTATATCTATACCAATATTAAAAGGGAAAGATTTCTTTGTTTGTGTTTAACGAATAGGCTCCGAAATTACTGAGCCAATTTTGATGAAACTTGGTATGAGAATACATTGATTAATTATCTATATTAATATTATAAAGAGGAAAGAATTGATTGTTTGTTTGCATTGAATAGGCTATGTAACGATTGGACCATTGTTGATTCATTAACAAAAGCTACTTTTCATCCCGATATTCCCACGGGATCGGGACTTACGCGGAGCGCTGCTAGTAGATAAGTAAACAGCTTTTTTCTCACCTTCGCTCACTAAGTTGGGGATCCTGCCCACAGTAGTATTGGAGACCCATTCATTAATCTGTTGGGATGCTTTGGCAGGGTCGTAGAAGTTGATAGTCTTTAATTCAGTTTTATAGAACTCTTCAGCTATAGCCGCGAACCGCTGTCTGGGCTGCGCACTGTCGTCCACGTAGATTCTACTGCCTAAGTTCAATATGTATTCCGATGATTCTTTCTGTGAAAATAGAAAAACTTTAGTTATTTCATGATAATTAAGTTATTCTAGGCAGGTAAATCAGGATTTGCCTTTTTTTCTTTCCTGGATTTTCTGGTTGCATTTTTTCGTAGTCATGGTATAAAGTATAGTATGCAACTCTTGAATAAAGTACGGATTTACATTAAGGGCCATGAATCACTCGCGTCGCTCAGGATTTTAACACTTGAATCATGAATCACTCCCTACGGTTGTGATTCAGTTGTTATAATCCTTCGCTTGCTCGTGATTCATATATGGCCTTCGCTTTAAATCCGTCCTATATTCACTAGTTGCATAATATACTATTGTGCGGTCACTGGTGGTCAGTCAGACAACTATGTTTTCAAGAAATTAGCTGTGACCCACTTGCACATATTGAATATCCCTCCCGCCCAATACAGTAGTTGCAAATCATGAGTCGCCCTTACATGGTTTTGAAAAAAATATTTGTTTTGCATTTTTTTCATATCGTTACGTTTTTTCTTACAAACAACATTTTTATTTTTATAACATAAAAGGCGGAAAATAATGAATCCGCCCCGGGCGACAGAGACCCACCCACCTAAGATGTAGCTCGCTTTCCTAGAAAATACCTATTCACTTCCCAAATTGTCCAGTAGGATAAAAGATAAGATTTCTAAAGTAGTTACTCACCTTTAATGACTCAATAATAGTAGAGAACTTTCTTCTAACAATGTTCCTATCTAAATCAAAACCCAGCACAGACGAGAGTTCAGATTGTGTAGGACCAGTCGCCGCTTCAGTTAGGATAGCCAGCGCCAACTTCAGACCTAGAGGTGATAGTAGGAAATTCTCTTCGGATGATGCTGCTACACGCTGAAAAGAAAAATATATTAATAAAAAAGATAGAATTTTCAAAAGTCGTAGAATAAAACTTAAATTTTAAAAAACCCCCGACTTTTATCCCCCATTACTTTCAGACGGCTGAACTGATTTTAATCAAAACACTCCCGACTAATTTACCTTTAAAATAAAAGAAACAAAATAAATCGGTTCTTTTGTTTGGGAGCTACGATGCCACAGACGGACACGTCAAACTTATAACACCCCGTAGTTTTTGCGAAACACAATATTTTAAGTACCTACTAGGAGCGCTCCGCAGTTTTACCCGCGTAACTCCCGATCCTGTAGGGATACGGGATAAAACGTAGCCTATGTTATTCCCAATGAATCAATTTATCCTCATATCAAGTTTCATGAAAATCGGTCCAGTAGTTTCGGAGCCTATTCGTTACAACCTAAAAAATCTTTACTCTATATAATATTAGTAAGTATGGATATATTTATTTTTATATGGCAGGACGATTAACACTGTGCCATCTAGTCCCAAGCTAAGCAATTAGATTTGACTTAGAAAAAAGGTTTCATGAAGCAAGAAATTCCTCTGCCTATAGACGCTAGAGATTTTTTTTTTTTGGTTTTAGAAAAACATCTTAAAATGATAAGCAGTAGGTATATTTAATTTAAAAGCAATAATTAAAAATACTGCTTATTATTATCAAGAACATTGACTTAAAACAAGAAATTATTTTCTAGCGTTCTCATTGGTGAGTGCATTCCGAAGACACACATACTAACTTAAACTTTAAGACGCTTCAAAGTGATGTTATACGTTGCATGATTCCTATTGAATAAAGAATTTTGATTTTGATTTTTGAGAGGATTATTTCTCGCTTCAAGAAACCTTTTTCCGTTCAGCAATAGTACTTACTTTCGTCAAAGTCCAATCGAATCTATCATAATCAGTTGATGAGGAGACGAACTGGTCTTCGGAATCCCAGTAGTCAGGGTCGACCAGGGTCCCGTTTGGTGGCTGAACTGCCTTAGCTTGGACGTTGGATGCTGCAGGGTAGCCAAAGACGCTGGCTAAAGTGTTCGCGTCTATATCGGCATCAGTTAATAAGATGAGTTGAGCTGTAAAATAAAATAATAATACATTAATGAGGTTCAATCAACGGTCAAAAGTCACCGCCACCTTATGTATGTATGTATCCGGGCTTTTTTCCGCAACTAGACTTAAACAATTAAAAAGTGATTGGGTCTATTTTACGTGAGGATGGAGTCCCAACACCGGCTTGCCCAGCACCTACTACCCTCTCAGCTTAGTCGACCGTGTCCAGAGGAGAGAACATGTCAATACTTCTGGAGCCAACTAAGCCGCGGGTTTCATCACGATGTTTTCCTTCACCGTAACGTTTACAATCCTGTCTATTTGAACATTATAACAACGTAACCTGTAAATCGATCCCACGTCGCGTCGGTTGGTGTAGCGGGTGGCGGTTTATACCACTCGCACAACTAAATACATAGCTAACATGTTGAAAATAATAATCACACTGAGTACCTTTGATTCAAGTATTTATGTTTGTGTGTAACGTCTATTAGAAGAAGGTCGTAAGTCCAATACTTGTTTATAGTATTATTGTAGCAAACTGATAATGACTCATGACGCATACTGTACCTACATATTTGTACGTAAAAGCCTTTTAGCTACTATAGCTGTACCCTGCGTTTCACCCGCGTAAGTAAGTCCCGAACCCACGGGATCAAAACTATCCCATGTCCTTCTCCATCCCCTAAACTCCCACTATGCCGATTTTCACCCAAATCGGTCCAGTCATTTGGCCGTAAAGAGGGAACAAACAAACGAAATATACAAACAAACAAATACTTAAGTAAATACTAAATATCATACTTTGGATTAAGATACAATATACCTAGATCTTGCAAAAACTTCGAAGTTTAATTGCACAGTAGATACCTACCTTCTTAGTTATCACTACCTATTTATCACGCTATGTACAACCCACCCATCCCCTTCTTTAATTCTTGTCCATCCAAAGGTTGCCTCGAAGACATCGCTTTAAGCGATAAGTTCGCCCATTGTGCCATATTGTTTGGTTTAATATTGTTGCAGGAGTTTATATTAGAACAAGCTGCGCCCCGCGGTTTCACCCGCGTAAGTTCCGTTCCCGTGGAAATATTGGGATAATATTGGGTTAATCCAGGCCTCCAGCTATCTACATACCGAATTTCATTGTAATCGGTTAAGTGGTTTTAGCGTGAAGGAGTAACAAACACACACGCGCACACAAACTTTCACATTTATAATATTAGTAGGATTAAAGTTTAATGTGGTACAATAAAGAGTTTATCTTTCTATCTTAGCTACTAGAAATAAACTTTCTCATCAAGAATATTTATTGAAAAACCTACCTACTAAACAAATATCGTTTTATTATATACTAGCAGTGCTCCGCGGGTTTACCCGCGTAACTCCCGATCCTGTGGGGATATCGAAATTTAAAATAGCCTATAGTCTTCTTCGACAACTGAACTATCCAACACAAAAATATTCGAACCAGTAGTTCCTGAGATTAGCGCGTTCAAACAAACAAACTCTTCACCTTTATAACATTAGTATAGATAACACTTCAATCAACACTTTCCCGGACATACAATGATGACACCCGTATTCACAATCAACCCTATGAGATTGCATAGTGCGCGTGGACGCATAGAGCCGCAAATAATACGCTGATTTGCTAGAGTAGAGAGAGCAGCACCAAATTGACAGAATATGCAATGAATTGATGTTGAATTGAGTTGCCTGAGACAGCGGATAGGAGGCTCACAGCTGATCATTTACTGTCGTGCGGGTTAAGCGACGCCTGGCGCGGTCATTACTTCGATGGGTGACCAATTAGTAGTGTGGCAAAAATGTATCTTCGTGAGCCCTCCGTGCTTCGGAAGGTACATTAAGCCGTTGGTCCCGGTTGCTACCTCCAGTAGCAGTCGTTAGGTCAAGTTAGAGGCCTTAGGGCGATCTGAAAACTCTAACAATAGGTGAACCACACCACTATACGAGAAGAAGAAGCAGATAGGAATAGCTACCGAACGAGACAGGGCAGCCTGTGGGGCAGCCAGCCTTGTGAGATCTTTAATTTAATTGTTGTTTTTTTTAGTTTTGTAAAACTTTTTATATTCTTCATTAAGTATCGATTTATCTGCATATAGACGTAGATGTTTACGGCGTTTACAAATGCTAATGACTTTAACAAACGTGCTTACTACTTAGCCTTAGCATAATAAACAGAAAGCTAGATCTGGGGAAAACCGGTACAACTCTAGAACTGGAATTATGAACGCAATAGGTAATTTTGCAGACATGAGTTTGGTTTTTGCCCACGTCATCTAAGTACTTACGTAGTAAGTGACGACCCAGTTGGCACAATGGTCACCATGCCGGCCTGCCAAACACATGGTTGCGGGTTCGATTTCCGCCTCAGACAAGTATTTATGCTAAGATATTTGTCTGTGGTCTGGTTGTTTCTATGTATTATAAGTATATATTTACAAAAGTATATCAGTAGTATATCCGTTGTCTAGCACCCATAACACGAGTCTAGTTACTTAGCTTGGGGCTAGATAGCGATGTGTGGAATGTCCTGCAATATTTATTTATTTATTTATTATTTACTTGGCTTAAACTACAGGTGTGGTTTGGGTTATAAAATCCCGAGTTGGTTACCAATTTAAATATCAGGGTAACTTCCCTTTTCTGATTCCATATTCTATTAGTACTAATTAATAAAAAGATTACAAAAAATTTATGTAAATTTTTCAACATTTCAAACAATTTCAAACCGAATGACATTTTCAGGATTTATTCTTCATGAAAACCAGTAGATTTTAAGATAGGTTTCCGAAAAAAATAATATGTGAATTTTTTTTTTAGAACCATAGACAGCATACAAATAAACAAACATTAGATTTTGAAAAAAAAAAAAAACATTAATGGTTTGATTTGTAGTTTTAATCTAAGACTCTGATTGGTTTAGGGATACAAAAAGTCTAGAACTTGTTTAAAAAGGCAGCATCGCAGATCTGATAGTTTGGCTGTAGTTGCGAAGTTCAGGCTGTAATCTATTTTAGATTAAAATTTTACCAAAAGTCCAAATAACTTTTGAACCACTGAATTTCTCAGAATTTACAAGGAGGTTAAATCGATTGGTACTTAAAACCCCAACCCCCAGCAACCGATGATCCACCCTACTTGTTACACCGTGCACACCTACCTACATAAACACACACCCCAACTACGGATTCGTACTAATACTAATAATCTATACTAATATTATAAAGAGGAAAGATTTGATTGTTTACGACACCTACCTACATAAACACACACCCCAACTACGGATTCGTACTAATACTAATAATCTATACTAATATTATAAAGAGGAATACTCTATACTAATATTATAAAGAGGAAAGATTTGATTGTTTGAATAGGCTCCGAAACTACTGGACTGATTTAGACGAAACTTGGTATGAGGATACATTGATTCATTGTGAGTAACAAAAGCTACCTGCTATTCCCACAGAATCGGGAGTTTCTGGTAATATAAACACCCAGAAAACAACAAATATTTTGATTACTGAAACAAATATGCTTCGCAGACAGTTCGCCCACCGTGCCACAAAGGAAAGAAAGAAATAAATAAATATTGCAGGACATTCCACACATCGCCATCTAACCCCAAGCTAAGTAACTAGACTTGTGTTATGGGTGCTAAACAACGGATATACTACTTATATTTTTCTTTTGTAAATATAAACTTAGAACATATAAAAACAACCAGAGCACAGACAAATATCTAAGCATAAATACTTGTCTGATGCGGGAATCGAACCCTGTGTTTGGCAGTCCGGCATGGTGACCATTGTGCCAACTGGGTCGTCAAGATGGTTTAATACTTTCAGAGAGGGGCATATGTACCAACCTAGACTACATAGATACTTTAGTAAATCGGTAAGCAATCATGTGTTTTTATCATTAACTTATAACCTTTGATAACCCGTTACTTACTATCGAGACCTACCTATGTTACGATCGATTTTGTTTGAAATAGGTTTATATTGGTAATTTCATCATTTCCTGGTTAATTCCTAGAGTAAATAAAATAAAGCCGAAAGAAAATAATAAAGTCATTGCAGTTATAAGCATAAAACTTATAACTGTCATGACCATGCCCCTGTCTTATTTTTATATATATTTTGTGTTTTTAACTCTTACTTTCTATGATAATTAGAATATAAAAAAACCAAGACATAGGGAAGTTATAGGTCATGGCAGTTATAGGCTTTATGGCACAAAAATATTTGTGCTAGTGTCATTATCCAGGGAGGTCAGTCGACTACGTTTGTATGGAGAGAAAGCCGTACCTTTCCTCTTAAGCACAGTTCAAAAGTAGATAACCTAAATAATAAAATACTTAACAGTAACCTTGTTTACTTAGATTTATGGAGTTATTTTTAAATGACCTTTTTTTTTTTAACCTACATGTACAATCGGCGCTCAAAAGTCCACTAGTAGCGTAATGTTTACAATCCTGTGCAGCACTATTTTAAACACTCCATGCAGTGCTCCGTGCACTCCATGCAGTGCAATTATTAAAATTATAGTTTAGATTTAAGTTCTCTAGCAATTAATATTTAAACGCCATCTGTATGGCAGAGTTCGCGTGTACTCGTATGTTTGTTAAGACCTATGTATTAACCGAATTCTTAGACAAATAAAAAACTGACTGACTGACAGTGTAACTACGTCAGTGAATCGAACGATCCAACGTGTAGCGGGTGGCGGCTTATACCAACCGGCCAACTAAAGACATAGCTAACATGTTGAAAATAATATCAAACTGAGTACTTTTAAGGTAAAAGGGCACTAGCACAAATATTTTTTTGCATAAAACCTCCTATTACTGCCATGACTATGCCCCTATGTCTAGGTTTTTTTCATTTTCTAATTATCTTAGAAATTAAGATTTAAAAAACAAAACATAGCATGGTCATGCCAGTTATAAGTTTTATGCAACAACAATATTCGCTCTAGTGTCATTATCTAGGGAGGAAACGGTCGACTACGTTTGTATGCGGCCGGTATCCTTTCCTCTTAATTCAAGTATTTATGCGTGTGTAACGTCTATTAGAAGAAGGTCGTAAGTTCAATATCGGTTCATAGTATCATTGTAGCGCACTGATAGTGTTCTTATGACGCATACTGTACCTACCAAACTTAGTTAAGTACGTAAAAAAAACAGAATATTCTTAGTACTTAGATCATTCCTTTTGACGATTCAGTTGGCACAATGGTGACCATGCTGGACTGCCAATCACAGGGTTTTGTGGCTTCGATTCATTCAGACATGTATTTATGCTTAGATATTTGTCTTTGGTCTGGTTGTTTCTATGTATTATAAGTACATATTAACAAAAAAAGGATATATAAGTAGAATATCCATTGTCTAGCACCCATAACACAAGTCCAGTTACATAGCTTGGGGCTAAGTAACTGGACTTGTTGGAATGTCCTGCAATATTTTGTAAAAAATATATTTCTACGAGTAGGACTGGGTAATTTTTTTATGTTATATACTATTTCATAAAAACATATACAATAATTATTAATTAAAAGTAATACATAACAAAAATAAAAAAAAAATAAAAAATAAAATAAAATAAATAATAAAAAAATATTAATATATTTACTTTTCAAACAAATAATAACTATAGCAACGTAGCGTCAAATTGAGGAAAACTTTGAAGTAGCGTTTCCATTTTCCTTGTAAACCTAATTAAGATATCGAAATTGGTACCTAGAGGTACCATCCTACTAATAACGTACCTGCGAGAATAGGGTCACTATGAAAGATTTTTTAAAACCTTTGTTATTAGTCACAAAATAATAAGCAAAATAAACAAATTAATTGTTTTTCAGATTGACAATAAAGCAATGACCTGTTTTTAAGAATTTATTCTACTATTACGAAAGATTTAGTTTTTAAATGCAGGTGCCCGTAATTACCCAAAGTTACCTTATTATACATAAATGTAAAAGTTTGTATGTTAGTTTGTGTGTATGTTTGTTTCTCCTTCACGCAAAATCTACTGGACCGATTGCGATGAAACTCGATGTAGGTAGCTAGAGACTCTTTGTTGGAATATCAGGAATTTTAATCCTGATATTCCCATGAGCCCCTTACACCAAAACGAGGTTTAAGGATAGTCCGAGAAGTGGATTTAAACCTTAGATTTAGACACAGATTTACTCGTGAATTATAGTCTAAACACTATCCTTATAGATTATATAGGAAACTATAGTCTAAACACTATCCCTATAGATTATATAGTGTTTTAAATCCACATCTCGGACTATCCTTAAACCTCGTTTTGGAATAAGGGGGATGGGCCCAACCCCATCCCCCTTATTACTAAGGTGGTTAAAACTGCAGGGCACAGCTGTGAGAAACGATTCACGGGCGCAGAACTGTTAACCGCCTCTCACATCACGGGTCATGATATCTCATGAACCGTGATAGCTAGTTTATCCATTGTATTATTGGACTAACTATATAAATTATATTACACAAACAATAATACCTACCTATAAGTCAAAAAGTTCAACATATTTTTTTTTGTAAATTTGAATCAATTAAGTCGCATCAGCGACCACACAATCAGACGTAAATACAAAAGATATAAAATGAACTCACCGACAAAAAACAAAAAATACATTCTCGTAGTCATCGCGACCGCAACCGAACGAGGAAAAACCACAATATTAAAAAAAACCTAAGTTCAAGGTAACCGAAGACTGGTTTACTCCAATAGTCTAATGAAATATGATAGGTACACCATTTAATCACTGCATTAATGTTTTGTATAAATATGTTTTATTTAATTATTGTTTTTGTAATGGACGTGTTATGTTTGCGGTGGTCAAAACTATACTGGCAATCACAACATGATGTGAACGAAGGTTCATTGGCGGACATCACGACCGGTTATCTTAATTTTAAACGAGCATTTTACGCAAGCAAATTGCTCATGTTCCTATGTTTTTATTGAACCTCTTTGAGATAATACGAGATGCTGCGTCTACATCGACTTTTCTCATTTATCTATACTAATATTATAAAGCTGAAGAGTTTGTTTGTTTGAACGCGTTAATCTTAGGAAGTACCTACTGGTTCGAATTGAAAAATGTTTTGATGTTTTGGATAGTTCATTCGAGGAAGGGATTCTACTTTTATTTTAGTATTACCACGGGATCGGAACTTACGCGGGTGAAACCGCGGGGCGCAGCTAGTATAAATATATTAGTCTAAGATCCCTTTAAAAACGAGCTGATTAATGGATTAAAAGTATTTTGTATCAAATTAAATATATCAATAAAAATATTGCTTATGGGTTGCTTAAAAAAATTCAGTCCAGAATATGATTAAGAATACCTCTGAAATTATAAAAGCTCTGGCGAGAGTTTGGAACTTCGATTTACCACAATGTACTATTTCAATTCAAACCAGCCCCCTTAGACAAGGTTGCTTTCTATTAGCGATATCGCCAATCGATAGTCACTTATTTTATATATTTGGACGAAATTGACACAAGCCAAAAAAAGTCACGTAGTCTTGCGTTAGAGAAAAAAAATGGTGGATAAGTTCCATCTTAAGCTAATTTTATACAATGTTTTATGTCAATTTCAAACAATTAAATCTATGGATTAGCGACATCGCTAATAGAAAGCAATCTTGTCTAAGGGGGCAGGTCCGACGACATAAAAGCTCATGCTGGGGTAGCGTGGTCCAGAAGGACCGGTGACAGAACGTTGTGGAGAGGCGTTGGAGAGGCATATGCCCTGCAGTGGGCTAATACATGCTGCTGAAGAAGAAGAAGAAGAATTCAAACCAGTAGTTTCTGAGATTAGCGCGTTCAAACAAACAAACTGACTCTTCAGCTTTATAATATTAGTGTAGATTTTAGCCAGATTAATCCATAGTCTTGAGCTGGACCTACCAATGGACAGATCGGGCTTTTTGGCAAATATATATTATGAAGTAGGCATAATATGTTAAGAAAGGATTTTGGAAAATTAAACCCCTATGCAGAGGAAGACGCGGTTGAAAGCTAACAAACAACTTTCTCATTTATAAATAACTAACTGTGCCAGCAAACGTAGTTTTGCCATTAAATATTAATTTTGTTTGACACTCAGACCTAACGAATATACACAAAAAATTTCATACAAATCGGTTCAGCCGTTAAGGTGGAGTTTGGCAACTAACACCGCGACACAATTCAGCAGCAAACAGCAACATTTATAAGATACTAACGTTACTCAATTGTTTTGCCTTCTCGGAACCTCTCCACTAAAACTTGAACTTTAGGGTATGGTAATTAAGTTCAAATTTACTTTGAAGTATTATTCCCATACGTTTGTATGGGAATTGGGAGTAAGTACAGAAGTGTTGTTTTTAGACTTTTCAGGTAATATTTTAATTTTTTCTCTCCGTAAGAACCATCCTCGTACTTTAAGGAATATTCTAAAAAAAGAATTAGCGAAATCGGTTTAGCCTAGCCGTTCTCGAGTTATACGCTTAGGAACACCAAGTTTATATACAGAAAATTTGTATGGGAGAATATAGAAAAGTGTTGCTTTTAGATTTCGTCGGGCAACTTTTTAAATTTTTCTCTTTGTAAGAACCATTTTCGTACCTTATGGAATTTTCTAAAAAAAGAACTAGCAAAATCGATTCAGCCGTTCTCGAGATTTGCGCTTAGGAACACTTCATCGATTCATTTTTATATTATAGAAGACTAGCTACGCCCCGCGGTTTCACCCGCGTAATAATTTTCTGCGCAACTTTCTTAATTTTTTATTTCATAAGAACCTTCTCCTGATAATAACAAACAGACCAAAAAAATAATTGGCCAAATTGGTCCAGGCGTTGTTGAGTTATGTGCTTACCAACACATTTTGCGATTCATTTTTATATTATAGAAGATAGATTATTAAATCTAATAATTATATTCAAACGAGCAATTCTTGTAAATACTTATATGTGTTAGTATCTCGGAAACGGCAAATTTAGTATGCGGGGGTTTTCAGGGGCGAGGTAAAAAAATTTAAAATACCAAGGTACTAGACATATTGTTTGAGATAAGTAAATCACTAGGTAGACAGATAATCTGCGAATTTCCGATGTCGAACAAATATCAGTAGAAATCGAGCGCTCGACGCGGGGCGAACGATTCAAAAATAGAGCTCCATTCCTTCACGCGGGTAAAACGACAAAGCGCAGTTAGTCATATTGATAAGTAAGTAAGGCAGTGTTAATTACATATTAATTATTTGTGTTATTTTTTCCCTTACATAGAATTTGTTTTGTGACAGAATTTTAATAAACAAGGAAAATATACGAGTGACGTCATTTGTTTGATTAACACGTGTAGGTTTGCAAGTTTCAACAGTTTTTGGAAATACCATTATTTAATTACGGGCCAAAGGAGTGTATCGAGGTCACGATCGATGAGGTCCAATATTTGTGGTAGTTAAATATTAATAACTCGTATTAGTATAGGATCCCTTTAAGAACGATCTTCACCGAGCTGGTTAATGGATGAAAAGTATTTTATATCAAACTAGCTGCGCCCCGCGGTTTTACCAGCGTAAGTTCCGATCCCGAGGAAATATCAAAATTAACAAATAGCCTATAGACTTCCTCGATAAAGGGACTATCCAACACATAAAATTTTTCAATTCGAGCCAGTAATTCCTGAGATTAGCGCGTTCAAACAAATAAACAAACTCTTCAGCTTTATAATATTAGTATAGATAAAATAGGCCAATAAATATATTGCAAATGGGTAGACTAAAAACTGTTAGTCCAGAATGATTATTGTATTTTTTTTAGACTTATCACTGATTTGGTTTATAGACAAATTCTTCCATACCAAAGAAATACATAATCTTTATTTTAAATTAACTTTAATGAATTAATTAACCAGACCAGTGCACATACTAGTATCGATTTACCTGTTTAAACCTAGTCATAGTCATAACATAGTCAACCTAAATTTTGCATATTCTTTATGCAACATACTTTCGATTGGTATGGAATTTGTCTATTAATCGAACCAGTGAAATGTTTAAAATAAATAATAAAAAATTAAAGTTAATTCTCATATTCTGGACTGAATTTCTTTAGTCAGCCCATTTGCAATATTGCAATATTATGAAAGTACCTATTTAATCTATACAAATATTATAAAGCTGAAGAGTTTGTTTGTTTGTTTGAACGCGCTAATCTCAGGAACTACTGGTTCGAATTGAAAAATTCGTTTTGTGTTGGATAGGCCATTTATCGAGGAAGGCTATAGGCTACTTTTTACCCCGATATTCCCACGGGATCGGGAGTTACGCGGATAAAACCGCGGAGTATGATATAAAATACTGGATCTTAGACTATATATATACATAAAGGAGAAAACGACTCAAAACAAAACCTCTATGTAGAGCTACGAGCCTAAAACTTCGCTTAGGGGTTTCTTTAAGGACATAGATGAGCAGTAAGAAAGGATTTTCGGAAATTTGACCTCTAAAGGGGTAAAAAGAACTGTTAAAGTTTTTAGTTCGTAGTAATAATTATATATTCTGTGTCTGAAGGAAAATAATATCATTTTTAAAAAGACACTAACGTGGGTATAACCGCGGAGTGCAGCAAGTAATTTAATGACATCAATGTTTTTTATACGATACAACTAATGTCAGTTAATTGTTTTGCTTTCCCGGAACCTCTCCATTAAAACTTGAACTTTATGGTATGGTATTAAAGTTCAAATTGGCTTTTAAGTATTATTACGAATCGTTTGTATGGGAATTGGGAGTATAGATGTGTTATATTTAGATATTTTCAGCCAATTTTTTTGAATTTTTTCTCCGTAAGAACCATCCTCGTACTTCAAGGAATATTTTAAAAAGAATTAGCGAAATCCGTTCGACCGTTCTCAAGTTATGCGCTTAGGAACACCACGTTTATATTATAGAAAATTTGTATGGGAGAATATAGAAAAGTTTTGTTTTTAGACTTTTTTTAGGCAATTTTTTATTTTACTTCTCTCCTTTAGAACGATCCTCGTGCCTTAAGGAATATTCTAATAAAGAATTAGCGCAATCGGTTCAGCGGTTGTCGAGATTTGAGCTTAGGAACACTTCAACGATTCATTTTTATATTAAAGAAAGATAGAAGAAGATAGACCTGCCCCGAGTCCTAACTCGGGTCGGAAAACTTCACATTTCACAGACTTGAACACTCCCAAATAAATGCATTTATTTGGGAGTGTTCAAGGCTCGAGAGTATCTTCTAGATAATCTGAGATCGCGTCGTCACTTACCGATACATCGGGTGAGATAGTGGTCAAACGCTATTATTTAATAAAATTGGTACATTATTTCTTTAGTTTTTGTAATTATAAAGTGGGTAATTTACCGGTTTCTCTACTTGGCAGTTTTTCTTATCTGAAGTATATCTCTCCGCTTATTTTTAGATTTATTGTATTTTCCTGTGTCTGGCTAGACCAACTATAGATATTAATATTTTTGAAGGTAAGTAAGTAAGTATATTTTTTCAAATATATTTTTTTACCTTTAAAACATTTTGTAATCTTGATATTTATCAGCATGATCACAAAAGAGAACCGGCCAAGTGAGAATCGGATTTGCGAACGAAGAGTTCCGAACTATAATATTCTGTTTTTAGTATTTGTTGTTATAGCGTAAAAAAATCAACTAGCTATCACGGTCCATGAGATACAGCCTGGTGACAGACTGACAGACGGACCGTTTTTACCCTTTGGGTGAGGAACCCTCAAAATAAATATTACAGGAAATTCCACACATCGTCATCTAGCCCCAAGCTAAGTAACTAGACTTGTGTTATGGGTGCTAAACAACGGATACACTGCTTATATACTTTTCTTTTGTAAATATAAACTTATAATACATGGAAACAACCAACAACAAATATATAAGCATAAATACTTGTCTCAGGCGGGAATCGAACACGCAACTCTGTTTTTGGCAGTCCGGCATGGTGACCATTGTGCCAACTGGGTCGAATTAGACAAGATTATTAAACAATAAATTTTTATAAAATGTGTTTCATAAAGAGTATGGTAACATGAAAGGGGGTTGTTCTAGACGTCTAGAAAAATTGTAATACTAAAATGAAAACTACATTGCAACATTAAAATATAACGTTTATTGCATCTTTTCCCTCAAAAAAACTATATCTATAAATATGTATATTTCTTATAAAAAATAAATTCAATACTTCAAAAAAATAAATTCAAAATACTTAAATAAATATTAAACAATCAAAATACAAATAGTTGTCTGTAAAGTTGATTTACAGACGATAATTTTACGTGATAACGTCATAAGAAAACATTAGTGGTAACCATAGCAACGATATACGTTGCTATGGTTACCTTGTTAATAACATTACGCGATCCCGGAACATGACGCATGTCGTTTTTTGTGAATGCAGGTGTCCATCAATTTATTAGACGTTATCACGTCAAAATGTTTATTAGATTTGAGAGAGACAAGAAAATATAAAAACAGACGGACAAGAGAATGATTTTTATAGGGGTTCCTTTTATTACCTTTCGAGGTACGGAACCCCAAAACAGATATACAACAAGTTGGACAGTTCTTCTACGTATTAGTAGATGATCTGCTTAGGCTTATTGGGTTGAAGTACGTGCAAATGCATTTAGCAAAGGGGTTAAATACTTATTGGCCTTTAAGACCAAAGAGATTCGTACAATGTAGAATATTACGCAGCAGCTTTGAATGTATTTATATAACCGGTCCAGTAGATCCAGAGTTTAAGAAATATAAAAAAAAAACAACTAAAAATAATATTTTTTCTCTTTATAATTTAAGTAAAGATAAGTATCGTTACTCTGCAAAACCTAAACCATTGTAAAAAAAAACAAAAAATGAATATCGCGGAAACAGTTGTATAACGGAAAAAAAGGTTTAATATCGTAAAAAACAATTGAAAA
Organism: Idaea straminata; assembly: GCA_951213275.1. Lineage (NCBI taxonomy): Eukaryota > Metazoa > Arthropoda > Insecta > Lepidoptera > Geometridae > Idaea > Idaea straminata. Next base: position 7,564,980 of record OX577862.1, read on the forward strand.
TCAGAACGAAAACAGTTGATATCGAAAAAAAAAACGGTTAAATATATGAGAAATACAGTTGTATGTCGGGAAAAAACTATTGAATATCGAAAAAAAAAACAAATAAATACTTAAATATACTTCATTAAATCTAAATAATTCTCGGATTACAATTTTTAATATTTAATTACTTTTAACAACGACAAACTCAACATAAAACTAACATTTTTTTCATAGACACTAAAATGCTATTAGAATTTTGCGAAATGTTTTTTTAATAATATTTTTAAGTAAACACAAATTGTGAGTACTTACGCGTTATACAATTTTTCACTGGAGAGGACTAAATACTGACAAGTTAATACTCACAACGCAATCCATAGACAAACATAATATCATTTATCCAGTTTTTAACTCACGACGATCTCATCGGGCGTGGAATGTAGGTTTCCGGTGTATTAGTCAGTAACACTGTTAGCACCCAGAAATGTAGACAGACCTGGGAAATAAATCGTAACTTACATATTTTTTTTCTAGGGACCCCATTACTAAGACTTCACTGTCCGTCTGTCTGTCACCAGGCCATCAACCGGACTCGCGGACGAAGGGTTCTAGGTACCATGTCGTGGGAGCCCTACTTAAATGATTTTTTCTGTTTCTTAGTATTTGTTGTTATAGAGGCAACAGATATACATCTATGAAAATTTCAACTGTCTAGCTATCACGGTTCATGAGATACAGCCTGCTCAAAGACGGACGGACAGTGAAGTCTTAGTAATAGAGTCCCGTTTTTATCCTTTGGGTACGGAACCCTAAAAACATCTTAAATTTAAATTCTTTATTACAACGCCATCTGTGCGACTCATTTTCAAAGGTTTTCATTAGATCAGATTTGTACTAAATGGCGTTACTAAAATGCAAGTACGCTATTTTTTATGGGCGGTTTTATTTTTATTATCTACTAACTAACATCACTTCGCGGTTTCACCCGCGTTACTCCCGATCCCGTGGGAATATCGAGATAAAAAACAGACCATGACACTCCCATGAATCAATGTATCTTCATACCAAGATTCATCAGAATCAGTCCGGTAGTTTCGGAGCTTATTCAATGCAAACAAACAAACAATCAAATCTTTTCTCTTTATCATATTGGTAAAGATAATAAATAAGTCACAGTTGCTCATAAAGTGGATCTTATTAAACCGCTTTTAGGCTTATAATCAAACATATTACGCACGTGTGCGTTTTACTTCACCATAACGCACAAGTGCTGTAAAGTTATCCCGTTATGTTATGGTATGTAGATGAAAAATTCTTAATTTGACTGGGTTATACTGTTTTGATGTATAAAAAAGGTAGGTATTGCTCGCTCGTCATAAACCGCCTCTATGCATTGATCAATTTACCACACATGTATCGTAATGTACAAACTAGCATTGACTAATAATAATTCTTTGTTAATTATATTAGTAACAATTATTTTAATTACCATATAAAGCACAATGAATATCCTAAAGGCTGGATATCGTTTAAGAACCAACGCCATACGATTAGATATAAGTTGCATGGTAGAATCTGATCCGTATCGTCTCTGACGGCCATCCGTTTGTAGGTTCACGATGCTTTGAGAGTTACGGAGAGATCCCACTTCCGATTTGTATTTTAACTGGAAAGAAGAAAAAAAAATATTGCAGGACATTCCACACATGGCCATCTAGCCCCAAGCTAAGTAACTAGACTTGTGTTATGGGTGCTAGACAACGGATATACTACTTATATACTTTTTCTTTTGTAAATATATACTTATAATACATAGAAACAACCAGACCACAGACAAATATCTAAGCATAAATACTTGTCTGAGGCGGGAATCGAACCCACAACCCTGTGGTGGCTGTGGCCGGCGTGGTGACCATTGTGCCAACTGGGTCGTCAAACAATAATAAAAATAATTTCGATTGGCTAAGCCGTCTTCGACTAATCGGTGAAGATATATAAAAAAATATATAATCGGTCGTGTTCGAGTAATCAGTGAAAATACATAAAAATATGTAAGTACTAGCTTCGCCCCGCCGTTTTACCCACTTAAGTCCCGATCCCGTGGGAATATTGGGATAAAAAGTAGCCTATGTGTTAATCCAGGTTTTCAGCTATTTATATACAGAGTTTTATCGTAATCGTTCCGGTAGTTTTTGCATGCAGGAGTAATAAACATCCACATATTATATTAACACACAAACGTTTACATTTATAATATTAGTAGGAAGTAGAAGACGCAATGACTTGAGAGTCTTCTCCTTTCTTTAAGTCTGTCTCTAACTCTGTGGCGGTGGCTTAACACCCAGAAGGTTGCGGGTTCGATACCCGCCTCAAACATATATTTAAATAGGTGCAGTTATTCTGGTTTGGGCGGCAAAAATATACAAATATTCTATGCGTAAGACATAGGCCATAACACATAATTGCTTAGCTTGAGGCTAGATGGTATGTATGTATGTATGTATGTATGCATACGGGCTTTTTTCCGCAACTAGACTCTTTTTAATTGGGTCCTTTTTGCGTGAGGATAGAGTAGGCTTGCCCAGCACCTTATTACGATTGATTTCGGTGGAACTGGCAAATAAAAGAACTAGGTACACGAAACTACCCACATATATTTTTTACTAACGATACATAAAATCTTAACCTATTATTAACCCTAGTGCCTAACTAAAGAACTAAACCTAAACCAAACGTTCTTAACTTATGAATTAACTTAGCGATATTATTATTATGTTTGTGGACGCCAGGAGGGTTTTCACATAAGTTGGAAGTATGAGGAACCCTGCCAATCCCGGTAGGTAAATTAGCTCAGCGAACATGAGATCATGGTACGGTGCTATGTTGATAATAGTCCCCGCTACTATCTTCGTGATATCCGAAAAGGGCGTTGCGTTAGGCTAAAACAATACATATAACAAATCTTAGCTACACGGTCGGGGAATATGTAACTACCTACTGATTATTTAATGGGTTTATTCAAACACTCACCCCTTCGACAGCAACCACACTTTCACAGTAATAGCTATATTACTTATAAGGTTGATTTAATAATATTTCCGCAATTAGTACTTATTATGCACTTTTCCAAAATATTATTTCGCACGGTAACTCGAGGACAACACTTGTGCCACGCCTTGCGGTCTCAGTTCGAATGTCCCTATCAAGGACAAAGCTGCACGTCTTATAAAACAAATTTGCCTAACAAAAAGAGTTGACACCTACGAGACACGAACGCGCATCGTCGGAATGGCAGGCAAGGCATATACGGACTTTGCTACCGCGTCGCTAACAAGCGAGACGAAATAAAGCGTCCCTATTAAGCAATGTCAATGTGAGAAGATCATGGACACCTAACAAATATCTCCCTCCCCAATGAAAAAAAAAAACAACCTAGTTTTTTTTTTTTTTTTTTACATATTGTAGATATTATTTGTCATTTAACCACTTACACCGGCTTTATATCTTTAACATGCCATGAACCTAAATCTTTGCCAGCCATACTTGATAATCTATAAATGTTGTTTGAAATTTTATCAGTAATTACAGTTTTTTCAAATTTTGGCGCTAATTTAGACATAAACTTATTATTTGCATTTGATAAAAACTTAGTCCGCTTCCACACCGTGTCTCCGATTTCAAAATTTGCTGATCTTTTTCTTAAATTATAAGTTTTCACGCTGTTCTCATGAGCGTTTCTTAACTGTTTTCCTACTTCTTGAAAAATTTCATCCCTTTTATGTAATTCTTCTATAAATCTCTCAACATTAATCTTAATAGGGTCATTATTAACTGTTAAACTTGATTCTTCTGAGGTGAGAGGAAGAGCTATGTCGGCAATGCTTGTCTCTCTTCCAAAGAACAAATATGACGGTGTAAAACCAGTAGCGTCATGGACAGCTGTCCGAATTGCATGACCTATCTCACCCAGGTGAATATCCCATTCATTATGTCTCTTGCATTTGATGTAAGATGAAATCATGGTACCTATGACTCTGTTAACCCTTTCCGTTGGATTGCCCTGTGGATGGTAGTTTGGCGTAAACCACAACTTGTAGTTGTACTTAGTGGCTAGTTCCCTAAACAAGTTACCACTGAATTGTTTCCCATTATCACATATAATAGCAGATGGTGAGCCGTATAGTAATATCTGATCCTCCAAAATTTCACAAATTTTATCTGCCTTAGCTGTACGCAAAGGGAATAAAAAGTTAATTTTACTAAATAGGCATGTAATAACAAGTAACATTGTGTTTCCTCTTTTGCTTTTGGGGAATGGACCCATAAGATCCAACGAGATGATTTGCCAAGGGGAAGTTACCTCCCGATGTCGTCCCATTTTGCCGAGAGGAAGATCTTGTACTACTTTGTGTTTCGCGCATATTACACAATTTTTTACATACGATTCAACATCGTAAAACATTTTTGGCCAGTAGTAATCCCTCTTAATCCTATATAAGGTTTTACGAATCCCGAAATGTCCAGCCTTCGGATCATCATGGCACAATTTCAAGATTTCAGGTCTTAAAGCTTCAGGAATATACAGTTTCCATACGTGTTCACTATTAGGGTATTGCTTTAAGTTTACATTTTTATATAACAACCCGTTGTCGACCATCCACCCGGTCGATCTATCTTTACTCAAGTTCAAATCTATTACCTTAGTATGGTAAAATTCATCTTTATATCTATCGGCTATTTCCAACACGTTCAATTCAATAGCAGCGCGAGAAAGCGCATCAGGCACTACATTACATTTGCCTGGTTTATGTATTATGTCGAAGGAAAATTGCTGCAGCTTCATGGCCCACCTTGCCAGCCTACCATGCGGATCTTTCATTTTGTGTAACCACTGCAACGCACTGTGATCAGTAATTACTGTAAAATGGAGTCCATCTATATATGGGCGAAACTTCTCGATTGCATAAACTACACTCAATAGCTCCCTTTCCGAGGTGGAATATCTCTTTTCTACTTCAGATAATTTACGACTCAAAAATGCTACCGGCTGATCAGTACCATCTGTTTTTTGACACAAGACAGCACCTATGCCTTCGTTAGAAGCATCACATTGTAAGATAAAAGGCTTAGAGAAATCAGGACAGGACATCACCGGAGTTGATGTTAAGAGTGTTTTTAGCTTTAAAAACGCCTCCTCTGCCTCCGGTGTCCACTTTAACTGTTTCTTCTTGCCTTTAGTGAGGTCATGTAAGGGTGCTGCAATCATAGAAAAGTTCTTTACGAATCTTCTATACCAGCTCGCCAAACCCACGAATCGTTTCAGTTCTGTGTAATTGTTAGGTCTTGGAAAGTTCAAAATTGCCGAAACTTTTTCTGGATCTGTTCGAAGCCCGTCTCTGTCAACCACGTAACCCAAGTACTTCAAACTTGACCTAGCAAACTTACACTTTTCGAAGTTTATAGTTAAATTGGCTTCCTTTAGGACCTTCGTAACATATCTCAACGAGTCTAGATGCTCCTCAAAAGTGGCTGAACTAATAATTACGTCATCAAGATACGTCCAAATTTTGTATTCGTGTGACTGAAATAAGATGTCCATCAGCCTTTGTTGTGACTGTGATGCATTCACTAAGCCAAAGGGCATAACCTTGAACTGGAATAAACCACGGCCAGCGACAGCGAAAGCGGTCTTCTCCTTGCTGGTCTCATCCAGTGGCAATTGCCAGAAAGCTGATTTCAGATCAATGGAGCTGAGAAATTTTGCGTTATTTAACTTGTCTAGTATAGCAGAGACGCGAGGTAGTGGGTAAGTATCTCGTTTAGTGATTTTATTTAACTGACGACTATCTAAACACAATCTATTCTCACCATTTGGCTTCTTAACTATTACCACAGGCGAACACCATTCACTATATGATCGTTCAACCACATCCGTACTTAACATCTTATCCAGTTCAGCTTCAATTTGTCTGTTTATGACTGGCGAAAATTCATATTGCTTTTGTCTTATTGGCTTATGACTCCCTGTGTTGATAGTGTGTTTTATGAAGGAAGTTCTTCCTAACCCTTGGCCGATATTTTGCTTCATTTCATCTATAATTTCAGTAAGAGCTTTTAATTGATTAGCATCTAGCTCATTCTTATCTATTATTGCCTGATCGTCTGATAAGTTGCAGATCATGTCATTGCCTATAACTGGAGTATTTCTAAAGATAAGGGATACCCCAAATCTATCAAAAAAGTCTTTCCCTAATATCAACTGATGAACCGACCTTTCTAACACTCCTAACGATATAACCTGAAATTGATCATCAAATTTAATCGGAACATCAAATGTTTGTGTCAAGTTATATCTCGCACCATCTGCAGTTGACACCTTTGAACAATGTCTTGAATGCGGTTTTAGGCCAAGACCTTTAAGTTTGTCAGCAAATTCAAAATTAATTACTGAGCAGTTAGCACCACTATCTAACAAGCCTACAAACTTCCGCTCTAGGATACTAATTTCAATATATGTCCTATTGTCATAAGGTTTACTTAAAACCAGGGGACACAATTCTTCGCGTGCAAATACTTTGTTTATTTTACGGAGCCAATTCTGCCATTCCTCACTTTTACGATCCAGGGAAAGGTTTAGTTGGCAGCCTTGGGTAACCTTTCCCCTTGTTCGTTTCCCTTACATGAACACTTATTAGATGTGTTGCCAAATTTTCCACAACGGAAACAGAAAAGACGCTGCCGCGGTAACTTACAAAACCTGAATGTATGACCTACCTCACGGCAATTCCAACAACGCTTATTGTCTGCTAAGATTGCGTCTAATTCTACAGGTTGGATAGCGCACACGTTCTCAGAGACTTTATATGCTAGATCAGGTTCCAAAGTTGACTTTAAAACTTTTGGTTCCTCGAAGGTTTCACAGCTGAGCTTCGTTCTTTCAATAATACGCAACACACTAGTCAATTCTGCGATTGAGGAAAATTCGTCGCGACATACCGCTCTTTGAAAGTAAGGTTGAAGGTTTTTTAGTATAATCGATATTTTTTCCCTTACGTTTAGTTTATTTGGAAGCCTGTTGAACATGTTCTGCATGACCGAAACAAAAATAGTGACTGACTCATCTTTGCCCTGAGTCCTAGCGTGTATTTCTCTAAGTAGCCGCTCTTGATAATCTGGTGCCTGAAATGTGCGTTTCAATAATGTGACTAATTCTGACCAGCACTCGACATATTCTTTATTGGCCCTAAACCAGATGAGAGCATCACCTTCAAAAAAATCAATCGCATATTGCCATAAGTCATCATTATCAGCATTCCTAGCGTTTTTAAGCTCATCTACTCTTTCAATGAAAGCATTAACACTAGAATTACTACTACCAGAAAATTTAACACCCCACTGACTAATTGGCACTAACTTGCGCTTGGTGTAGCCGTCATCAACAGTTGAGGCTCTAAACAATTTTGACGTTTTTAATTTTGACTGATTCTTCTCATTATCATTTTTGTGGAAAAACATTTCTTCATTTACATTATCGTCAAAAGCAACCGAAACCTGTTTAGTTAACTGTTTTTCACCCTCTAATTTCCTGATTATTTTATTTCCTAGATCGCCTAAAGTTTCCTGCAATATCTTTTTATCATCCATCGATAAATCACCTTCATCTGGCATTTCATCCCGTGTTTCTAATTTCACTAATAGATCTTCTGCTTTACTTTTAAGATCGTCCCGAGTAACCGTCTCAGTTTCAGTCTGTGGCACTAGAAAGTCTAGCCTATTTTGAACGTGGTACAATCTAGAGATAAGACGCCTAAACAAATTTCTGTCAGGTTTGTCGGTGGTTTCTGTTATATAGTTACTAAGAATTTCAAGCTTAGAAGCACATGTCTCCAATTCCGAGCTTGGATTTTCCAGACTTACTTGAGGAGCTTTGATACCGTATGATGCCTCACCCGCATTTTCCGACGCAAGTAACTCTTTTAATAATTTCTTTTGTACCGACACTAAATTTTTGATGAATATGCCCCTGCATGACAATTCGAACTCTAATTCATCTTTTAGTAAAAAATTTGGATCCATTTTGAGTAAGTAATATAACAAGTACAATGAAAGTAAGTGGGTATGCCTGATGACTTAATGAAACCAATGTAACTTATTGACCAATCCTTAGTTAAATTTCACATAATTTTTTTTTTTTTTTTTTTTTGTTTTTTTTTTGTTTTTTAGGGTCAACTACGCATTTATCACCAAATTCCTGCTAGGATGAACTATACATTTATAACCAATAATTTCGCTAGCTTAACTATTGCTGCTACGTTATAACAAATGTATGACAGTCAACGTCTCTAGTACCTACCTATTTGCCTCACCAGTTCAAACGCCAATTTCCACCCGTAACACCAAAATACATAACAGGGCTTAATAATTTTCAGTTATTTTAATGTTTTTTTTACGTTGTGCGCCATTTATTACGATTGATTTCGGTGGAACTGGCAAATAAAAGAACTAGGTACACGAAACTACCCACATATATTTTTTACTAACGATACATAAAATCTTAACCTATTATTAACCCTAGTGCCTAACTAAAGAACTAAACCTAAACCAAACGTTCTTAACTTATGAATTAACTTAGCGATATTATTATTATGTTTGTGGACGCCAGGAGGGTTTTCACATAAGTTGGAAGTATGAGGAACCCTGCCAATCCCGGTAGGTAAATTAGCTCAGCGAACATGAGATCATGGTACGGTGCTATGTTGATAATAGTCCCCGCTACTATCTTCGTGATATCCGAAAAGGGCGTTGCGTTAGGCTAAAACAATACATATAACAAATCTTAGCTACACGGTCGGGGAATATGTAACTACCTACTGATTATTTAATGGGTTTATTCAAACACTCACCCCTTCGACAGCAACCACACTTTCACAGTAATAGCTATATTACTTATAAGGTTGATTTAATAATATTTCCGCAATTAGTACTTATTATGCACTTTTCCAAAATATTATTTCGCACGGTAACTCGAGGACAACACTTGTGCCACGCCTTGCGGTCTCAGTTCGAATGTCCCTATCAAGGACAAAGCTGCACGTCTTATAAAACAAATTTGCCTAACAAAAAGAGTTGACACCTACGAGACACGAACGCGCATCGTCGGAATGGCAGGCAAGGCATATACGGACTTTGCTACCGCGTCGCTAACAAGCGAGACGAAATAAAGCGTCCCTATTAAGCAATGTCAATGTGAGAAGATCATGGACACCTAACAACCTACTACCATCTCAGCTTATTCGACCATGTCCAGAGGAGAGAACTTGTCAATACTTCTGGAGCCAACTAAGCCGCGGGTTTCATCACGATGTTTTCCTTCACCGTAAGAGCAATGTCAATTAGCGCACATAAATTTTTCTTAAGAAAAATACATTGGTGCACGGCCGGCTGGGATTCGAACCCACGACCTTCAGAATGAAAGTCGGGGTATCTACCACTAAGCCAACACCGCTCTCGAGGCTAGATGGTGCTGAGTGCAGTGTGCTAAAATAATTATTACTAGTAGCGCTCCGCGGTTTCGCTCATGTAAGTCCCAATGTCGTGGGAATATCGGGATAAAAAGTAGAAAATGAATCAATGTATCCTCATAGTTTCATCAAAATCGGTCCACTAGTTTCCGAGCCTATTTGCCGGGACAGCTAGTAGTAGTATAGATTTTGTTATTAAGACAAGCTTTATTCCATTAAGGAAAGAGCGCCGGTACCCTTTGTACCGGCGCTCTCTCCATATAAACGTAGTCGACTGTTTCTTCCTTGGATAATGACACTAGCATAAATATTTTTGTGCCATAAACCTATAACTGCCATGACTATGCCCCCATGTTTTGGTTTTTTTTCATTTTCTAATTATCATAGAAATTAAGATTTATAAAACAAAATATAAACAAAACATAGGGACATGGTCAATGGTCATGGCAGTTATAAGTTTTATGCAACAAAAATATTTCTTCTAGTATCATTATCCAGGGAGAAAACAGTCGACTATGTTTGTATGGAGAGAACCCCCGAAACCCTTTCCTCTTAATAACTCGCCTAATAAAGCAAGAAAGGAAATCTTACCTCTAATTTATCCAACTGTATCTTCAACATATTATTATCAGCCATTAACCTATCAATCTTAGCCTGCCTCTGGAACAGGGTCTCCGTCAAGCCCTGTATCTTGTCACTGTCTCCCGTGTCCTGGGTGACGGTATAGTCAGCAACGTTCAGGGAGCTCGTGTTCGGTGTCTTCACTGTTGACTGCGATTCTCTAAGGTGTATCAATTCGCTTTCTTTGTCGCGAAGAGCTGTACGAAGGCTGGCTATCGTTTGACCTGTCTCCATTTGGAATGATTTCAGTTCCTGTAATAATTAATTAAGTCATATAATAATTTTAGGAGAACTAAAAAATATACATAAAATAATAGAAACTGAGAGCCAATCAGATTTTTTTGGTAAATTATTTTTGCGAATATTTATAACGAAGCGTGCGAGAGAGAAAATTGTTGTTACGGAGATATGGCAAGAAAAGGATAGCGAATCATTTGTGATTGTAGCCGATTTTCATTGACAGGTTAGAGAAATTCAGTCACGCTTGGAATTCGCTCCTTAGTGAATGTACCATTCACATTGACAACTCGAAATTGGTTAAGCATTATCGGTCTGTCGGGTCGTCTATACGAAAGTATATAGGACTCACCACCTTTGCAACGTAACATATTGGGCCTCAATTCTATTCTTGTTACTCCTCTCATCTCGTAAAGCCTCCCTCAGCGCCGCAACGACGCGCTCGGGTGCATCTTATCTGGTCTCCACTTAGGACAAGTAATGTAACTGCAGCGTGGATACACCACCTACCTTTGCAACAGTAACATATTGGGCCTCAGCTCTATTCTTGTTACTCCTCTCATCTCGTAAAGCCTCCCTCAGCGCCGCAACGACGCGCTCGGGTGCATCTTATCTGGTCTGCACTTAGGACAAGTAATGTAACTGCAGCGTGGATACACCACCTACCTTTGCAACAGTAACATATTGGGCCTCAGCTCTATTCTTGTTACTCCTCTCGTCCCGTAAGGCCTCCCTCAGCGTCGCAACGACACGCTCGGTTGCATCTTATCTGGTCTCCACTTAGGACAAGTAATGTAACTGCAGCGTGGATACACCACCTACCTTTGCAACAGTAACATATTGGGCCTCAGCTCTATTCTTGTTACTCCTCTCATCTCGTAAAGCCTCCCTCAGCGCCGCAACGACACGCTCGGTTGCATCGTATCTGGTCTCCACTTGAGACAAGTAATGCTTCATGTTCTTCAATTCGTTACGCACATCAGCTACTGCTTCTGATAAATCGTCGCGTTCGTATCTTAAAGGGTTTATTAAATATGTTGTTACATACGTGCCTAACACAATTTATTTATATATATAACTAGCTGCGCCCCGCGGTTTCACTCGCGTATGTCCCGATCCCGTAGGAATTGACTCTAGAAATCGTTTGTATGGGAAATAGAAAAGGGCTGTTTTTAGGGTTTTCCCGGAAATTATTCTATTTTTTCTCGCGTTTTAAACCTTCCCTAAACCTCCACGAACATTTCAAGACTAAGATAAGATAAATCCGTTCAGCCGTTCTCGAGTTTTAGTGAGACTAACGAACAGCAATTCATTTTTATATATATAGATAATTGGGATGAGGTTGTAGGGGTAATCTCCGAAACCAAAGGACCGATTTGGATGAATCTTGCATAGATATATATAATAGATAGTATAGATATACATAGTAGATAGTATAATAATATGTAATAGATAGATATATATATATTTATAACGAATAGATAGTTTGTGGGTAGCTGAGTGCCATAGGCTATTTTTTCAAGGAATTACTCCCTTCGTTTTAGAGAGACTTTAGGAAATAGAACTAATTCGAAAAATAAAGCTTACTTCAAACTTTCTATTTGCTCCATTAAAACTTTAGTATCCTCCGTGAGACTAAGCCCATCTTGCAGCGATTTAATCTCATTATCTTTGGCAAACAGCATGCTTTTAACTCTTAGCTTGTACGCCTCCCAATCTTTCTCTAGTCTATGACATTCTTCAGTAGACTTGTCCAACTTGCATTGTAACTCGGTGATGGTGGATTGTGCATGGCGGTAATCTGCTTCTAGTTTGAGATGGGCTGCGGTTGATTCTTGTTTCTGTCTTTTTAGATCTTCTATTCTGTAACAGTGAATAGTAAGTTTTTACGCTTATATTATACATATAAAATGCTTTGTTATGACTGACGGATCAACACACAGCATAAACCGCTGATCGTAGAGACCTGAAACTTGTAGGGAGTGGTCTTTCATAGGCATCCGATAAGAAAGGATTTTCCGAAAGTAAAGGGTTGAAAAAGGGGGGCAAAGTTTGTATGGGATAAAGTGATTCCTTGGTCCATTTTCGACCTACGCAAACGAAGTCGCGGGCAAAAGCTAGTAAGTAATATACAGGGTTCTGTACTATTCTATTCTGTTTTTGTATTTATTGTTATAGCGGGAACAGAAATACATAATCTGTGAAAACTTCAATTGTCTAGCTAACACGGTTCATGAGATACAGCCTGGTGACAGACAGACAGTTCAGTCTTAGTAAAAGGGCCCCGTGTTTATCCTTTAGGTACTGACACCTAAAAACATAGAATTGAGAACTTGGTCCTTTATTCTAAGTCCGTCCAAAATAAAATAAAATTTAAAAGTGGTCAGCACTGTGAAATGAATTTCCACAGAAGAATCTACGGTATGTGGCTTGTAGTTAAAGTTAAAAAACCTTACTTGTCTTCACAATCTTTCTTTGCGTCCGTTAACCGCATCACCTCCTTGTTTAGTCTTGTTTTTATATCACAATAATGATCCTTTTTCACGTTAATTTCGTTCATTTTCATCTTTAACTTTTCCATCTGTGACGCTAGAACTTCCTTGTCTAGACATACCCTGTGATTTTCCAGTTCTGCAGTATCTAATTGGACATGTGTCTTATTTGCGTCTGTTAAAGGCAAAGTGTTAAACTATTACTATTATGGAATAGATCCCTATATTATATATAAAATTACCTAAACGGCTGAACCGATTTGTATGAATTTTATTGTGTACTAGCTGCGCCCCGCGGTTTTACCCGCGTAAGTCCCGATCCCGTAGGAATATCGGGATAAAAAGTAGCCTATGTGTTAATCCAGGTCTCCAGCTATATATATACCGAGTTTAATCGTAATCGGTTCAGTGGTTTTAGCGTGAAGGAGTAACAAACACACACACACACACACACACACAAACTTATATAAAAAAAACACACATTTATAATATTAGTAGGATATTAATAGGATGAATATACGTTATGTCTCAGAATTGTTTTTTTTTGTAAATGGAAAAACAATGTTTGCCGGAACAGCGAGTATTTTATAAATATTTTTACTAACTAACTAATTTTACAATATTCTATTTCTATTTATGATTTTCGATGATTCTCAGAAGATCCATTGGACAGATTTAGTAAGATTTTTTTTTCATTGGATTCAGATTTGAAGAAGAAGAGATTTTCTTTCTTAATTGATCCCTTCGCCAGATCCATCATGGATCTAATGAGATATGTATTTCTCATTGCATTTAGATTTCAATTTGTGGATCCACTGATGACTTTCCTTCGTAGTAGATCCCTTGGCTAGATTCATGATGTATCTTATGATTTTTTGAATATTAGATACTGATTATATGTAAAGTTAATAGTTAAGTACAATAAATCTATATCTATTCTATACTAATTTATACTATTTATAATAATATTATAAAGCGGAAAGGTTTTTTGTTAATAACAAATAGGCTCCGAAACTACCTGACCGATTTGAATGAAAATTGGTATGAGGATACATTGATTAATTGGGAATAACAAAGGTTAATTTTTATCCCGATATGTTCACGTGATCGGGATTTACGCGGGTGAAACCGCGGAGCACTGCTAGTTATACATAATATACCTACTTAATACTAAAGACAACAACTAAATAAAATTACTAAATACCTTCACTAACTACATCATTACCGTCCTCCGCTTTTCGAAGTTTCTCAAGCAACTCTGATACTTCTTTATTCATAACATTGAGTTCATTTTTCAACATCGTGTTTTCAACTTCGAGATTTTGCATTCTTAGTGTCCATCCTTCCCCGCTTAAGGAGTCTAAATCTGATGGTAGGCTGTGTCCTGGAATTAGATATTTTAATTTAGAAGATGTCTAATTTATTTTTACCTGACCTGAAAAACACAAACCTTTCCTTGCAGGTTTGTGTTTTTCGCGCCTATCTTTATAGGTTTGTAATCAATGAATTTCTTTAATTAATTTACTTCAGCATTCGACTACACAGAAAAAAAGGTTTCTTGAAGTAAGAAATAATTCCCTATAGACGCTAGAAAATAATTTCTTGGTTTTAATAAAAATTAATATGATAAGCAGTATTCTTAATTTAAAAGCGACAGTCTTAAACTTAGAATACTGTACATTCTTTTCAAAAATATTTACTAAAAAACAAGAAATTATTCTCTAGCGTCTATAGGGAGAGGATTATTTTATGCTTGAAGAAACTTTTTATTGCATAGCGAGAAAAGCCAATTCCTTCTATATGTTCCAATCTCTACCTATCTCTGGCCACTCTCTAAATAAAATGAATATTTAGTTTTTTATTTATTTGTTAAGAAAGAAAATTGAAAGTTGCATTACAAATCATACACTCTAGTTACAAATCATACACTCACTTAGCAATTGGACAGATTTCTATGAAATGTAGAATATAAAATGAGTAAAAATCAGCTTATGAACACTTACTTCTCCTTTTGACCCCATCAAAAAACTCGCTTTCTCCCTGGTAATCATCAACCATAGTCCTCGGACAGTGGTTCAAATGGTACTGGGTAGTCTTACGTGAAGGTGTTTTCTTCCTTGGGATAGGGATAGGCGCATCTTTAGCGCGGGCCTGATGTGTGGGTGATGCTCTTCTACTTGGTGCGTTAGTTACATGGCTACATTTAGTTTCACCTGGGAATAATTCAACTATATATAATTTTATATTATAATTTTAACTTTGTTATCTAAACTCTATACTTATATTATAAACAGGAAAGATTTTTTTGTTTGTTTGTATGAGGACACATTGATCGGCTACTTTTAATCCCACAGGATCGGGAGTTACGCGGGTGAAACCGCGGAGCAGTGCTAGTCAATCTACATACATAAAAAATCGGCCAAGTGCGAGTCGGACTCGCAAACAAAGGGTTCCGTACCATTATATTCCATTTTAAGTGTATGTTGCTACAGCGGAAAAAGAAATACTTCTATGAGAATTTAACTGCCTAGCTATCACGGTTCAGACAGACAGATAGTGGAATCTTAGTAATAGGGCCGGTTTTTACCCTTTGGTTACGGAACCCTAAAAATCGCCGAAATGTATATTTGTACTTAACTTCCGAATGATTGCACCAAATTGGGTAATTACTGGACATAATAAATATTTACCAAATTATTTTTTTAAGCAGCATGCAAAAAATTAAGCAAGTCAATAACATATTTTGCACCTTTTAGATTTTATATTGTAACTAGCTTTTGCCTGTGGAGTTTGTCCACATGAAAGTTGAAAATGGACAACAACTTTTAATACAAACTTTGCCCCCCATTTTTTTATGGAGTCCTTAAAAAAAGGAAAATCCTTTCTTATTGGATGCCTATATTATATCATACAAAAACACTCCCCCTTCAAGTTTTAAGTCTCTATGATCAGTGGTTTTGGCTGTGCGTTGATCAATCAGTCATGCAGGACAAAGCATTTCATATGTGATAACAATAATGAATAGATTCAAAGATTATGTCTTACCTACAGATGGTTTTCTTGCTCCCTTATAAGCAGGTCGTTTTTTCTGATTCCAGTTAGTCTCAGAATTTAAATCACTTTTTCTGTTGGTGCTTCGAAGGGCTGCACCAGTCTGCTCGTCTAAATTGTTGAGGAGGCTCTCCGCCTTCCCAGCGAGGTCCGCAAACCATGACATTTTATATAAACTTAGCTTTTACCTAATGGAAAAAATATCAATGTTTAATTAACACTAACATAGGTATACCTGCTAAATTAACGACATATATTATGGTATTCCTTTTTAGGGCTCCGTACCTCTAAAGTTGAAAAAAAGAACCCTAATCGATGGTGAAGTGATCTTATCATTGTCTTGTCCGTCTGTCACCATCGATTTTTTAGGAACAGGTGGACCTTCAAAGCAACATGAAATTCATACCAGATATTTTACCTTTTGAGGTACTTAAAAGGTAAAAAGGAACCCTTAGAAGATCACTAACTTGTCCGTCTATCTGTCCATGTGTCACTACAGATTTTTACAGCTCCACAAGTTCTTGCAAATCAACTGCTGATAATATTTGTTTGATTGGATATTAAATAAGACTTGTAAGCAATGTGATGTTTCTAGGCTTAGTTAATCAACCATAAAACATAGTATAAGAGGAACACGGAATACTATAATACAATTATTACTTTTTGAGGGAGGTGTAGTAAATAATAGGTGATATAGACAAGTTACCTATCTTGGATGGAGGAGAGCCACAAAACATTTTTCACATTTCACATCAGATTTCAGAATAATAATTCTTGAGACAGTTGTTTTGGTTCACATATCATTGGAATTAATATTTAGGTAATATTATTTGCTTACCAATCATCAGGTAAGTTTTTATTCTGGTAATTTATAATAATTTTTAATGCAAATTCCAAAATTCAAGAAAATTATGTTTTGATTGACATTCGTGACAGACGTGTGAATATCTGTCAACGCAATGCATCCACAGACAGTAAATAATGATACTAGCCACAGACAATAAAAAAATTCAATTCAAAGTGAACACACTGTACGTATTGTAAAAAATCAGTGTCAAACACATAGGTCAAACATGAAGTTTTCTCGTTGCCTCCAAATCTCCATTAGCCTGGGTGCAAACGCTCGTTTTTCCGCATGTGGTTATTGCGTGCGTTTCCGATTCGGAATTCCGCTCACCTGGCGCATACGTACGGTTTTGAATATTACCTGGCCAGTAGCGACAGCGTTGCGAATGCACGACAATGGAGGATGACGATTTATTGACAATCGCGCTTCTGTTATCATCGAAAAATGAAATATCAGTTATTGGGTACATCCGTAAAATACTAGAGAATCTGCGAGAGTCAATTTTACTAAGAATTTTTCAATTTATTAATTTAAATTTTTTAACAGGAGCAGCGCCACGGTGGTCGTGGCGCGATTCCGATTCGTAATTTCCGTACGTGTGCGGCGCGGCGGTTGGTTCAAAATGCATGGAAATGCTGCGTTTCGTACGTCCCGTATGACGTCATTAGGTTTTTTTACGTACGGTTCGCTCCGACCGCAAGGGCTTGCAATCGAAACGCACGTGCGGAATGGATTCCGCGCGGAAAAAACACGCACGTGTGAGTTGACAGAGCATTTTGTATGAATTTACTTAGAAGGGAACCCTAATGCGTTCCGCATGCGTTACGTATGCGATAACCGCACGCGATAACCACATGCGGAAAACGCACGTTTGCCCAGGCTAAGAAACACTCGCAAGAGTGGGAAATCAGTCAAGGGTTACCTACTACTTACGCGAAGAAAATCATAGGTATCACCAGAGGGGCTTCTAAATTCATATTGAAGAACGGTAGAAGTAGTGGTTGGTGTCTTAACAGGACATTACGGAACCAATGACATGCTTTTAAAAATGAAGATAACTTCAAATAATGACTGCAGAGCCTGCGGTGATGGCAGGGAAACTATGGAGCACATACTGTGTGAAAGCTAGGTTTTAGAAGCGAAGCGTATGAGCCTCCATGGGAATGCGTAGTATATCCGAAACCGGAGGAATATAGGTTTCTTCCTCATGGGATCACCGCGTTAAGAGGAAAGGGTACCGACGCTCTCTCCATACAAACGTAGTCGACTGTTTCCTCCCTGGATAATGACACTATAGCAAATATTTTTGTTGCATAAAACTTATAACTACCATGACCATGCCCCTATGTATTGTTCTGTTTATTTTTTTGCTTTTAAAATCTTAATTTCTATGATAATTAGAAAATGAAAAAACCAAGACCTAGGGGCATAGTCATAGCAGTTATAGGTTTTACGCAACAAAAATATTTGCTCTCGTATCATTATCCAGGGAGGAAACAGTCGATTACGTTTGTATGGAGGGGGAGCCGGTACTCTTTCCTCCTAGTCGACCACTTCTTCAAAGAGTAAGGTCGCAATGGGTCGAAGTGTTACTGGCTATTTGTCAGCCCCCGATAGAAATAATAAGATTGAATACTTTAGCGTCAATAGAATCAGACGAAGGGCTCCGTTACTAGGTATAGGTCCCTACCAGACATACCCATACTACTTACAATACGTATTTCCCCAATGCAAGTAGGTCTACTACCAACAAGATTTCACGTCGTCGTCGGTCGTGTCGTTCGTAATAAAAGCAGTCAGTTTTTGTCAGTCAATGAACGACGTCGCATAAACTTTTTATCTTTTTATTGTGTTTTTAACAGCTGAGATTTTCGTGTTAAATTTACCTACCTATTATAATTTTAACTACCTATCTATTTTAGTAAATAAATTATATCAAAATGAAAGTGATATTTTCAATAGGTGAGTAAGATTTCTTGAATATATAATATAAGTAGGAAGCCTAACGATTGAGTAGGTTATTACTACGATGAGGTAGGTAGAGGGTACTTTAATTAAACTTATTTACATACCTAGCTAGGTACTTACTTATATTAATAGCTTAATCAATTTCAACCTACTAATAACGTAGGTAGTACGCCTAATTGTTTTTTTTTGACGTGGTAACGTCTAATTTAATGATGGAACACCTGCATTCACTAAAAAGATGACGTCATTGTCACGTTCCCGATGTGTGTCGTCATTGTCACGTCCCGGTGACGTCATTTCAACAATGATGTCACACAGCATGCAGCAATATAAAACACTATACGCTCATCTGGGCTTGTGTTATGGTGACGAATAGAAGACTTAGACTTATATAAAAGAAAAAAAGGAAAAAAGCATTTTTCATAAGACGTTATCACGTAAAATTATCGTCCGTAAACCGACACACACAACCATTTTTTTTTGTTAATTTAGCTGTCCCGATTCTATTTATATTTAGTTATGTTAGGAGAAGGTAAATATAAGAAAGTTGTGCCGAAAAATGTTACGCGGGAGAAATCGCGGGGCGCAGCTAGTAATATAGTAATAATTTGGCCTTTTCTAAATTAGATCTAGAATCTAGACGATTTATACAGCACCAGCAAGTTTAATCAATGTTATTCAGGGCGCTGTAATTCCTAGGACATTTATGAGATAGAGTAGGCTTGTACATATACCATCCTGTCAGCTTAGTCCACCGTGCTTATACCTACCTAAGTATACCTTTATATGTTCAAATACTTACAGTATTTTTATAGGTTTATAAAATAATTATTTACTTAATTAAAACGTCGAGATAAATTATTATTAGTTCAATAGTTTATAAGTCAATAAATTGTAATTTATTATTATTTCAGTAATAATTATTAGCTGTGTTTCGAATTGTATATCGAATCGCAATCGAATAAATTCGAGGCTGAATTTTTTCGATGTGGAACTCCTTCGTTCAGCAGCAGAAGAAAAAACAGGGAACGTTATGGTCTCACCTGCCAGTATTAAATCTACTTTAGCAATGATATTGCAAGGGTCATTGGGACAGACGGCCATCGAAATTCAGAAAGCGTTAAGGTTGTCTCCAGATAAGGAAGATTGGCAAAACCAGTTTTATATGTATTTAAATTCGTTACAGGTAAAATTGTTAAACTTTCTTCATACATAGAATACTATACCTAGAATGAATGAAAGTAAAATATTACCCGACACTAGGTTTTTATGGGGTATTTTCCTGTTATTTCTCACTAGCATTATCTTGTGTAAGTCCCGATCTCATGGGAATACCGGGATAAAAAGTAGCCTATGTTACTCTCAATGAATTAATGTATACTCATACCAAGTTTCATCAAAATCAGTCCAGTATTTTCGGAGCCTATTCAATGCTAACAAACAAATAATCTTTCTTCTTTATAATATTAGTACCTAGCAAAAGTATCTATTTTTACATTATTAGGTAGTGAAGGTTAGACAGTTGACCTAACTAGGCACGTGTTTTGCGTTAATTAAACAAATAAAACCAATTGGTCATAAATGTTGCCAAGGAAAGTATAACTTATCTTATTATATTATTAAACAAAACCGATGATGTCATTATAAAGTAAAGAAGTGTAAGTACTTAGGTACTTAAGAGGAAAGGGTACCGGGGGCTCTCTCCATACAAACGGTGTCGACTGTTTTCTCCCTGGATAATGACACTAGAGCAAATATTTTCTTTGCATAAAACTTATAACTGCAATAACCATGCCCCTATGTTTTTTTAATCTTTATTTCTATGATAATCAGAAAAACAAAACATAGGGGCATAGTCATGACAGTTATAGGTTTTATGGCACAAAAATATTTGTGCTAGTGTCATTATCCAGGGAGGAAACCTCAGATCAAGAGAGGAAACAGTCGACTATGTACTTTAAAAAAAATATCAAAATTCAACCTCTTTTAAGCCTTTTAAGACTAGGGCCAATATACATGGTGGGGTTTTGGCGGTAACGAGCCAACAACATGTCGTGCTGCAGTTTAATTTACACGAAACTTAGTTGTTTAACCGAGTTGAATTGTACACTTCTGGTGGAATGTTATATATATTGATGCAAGATATTACTTGATACTGGCTATATGCATAAACCGTGTGAAGCCATAATTTAAAATATAGTAGTTTTATGATAAATTAAAAATAAATTTCAGGCAAACTCCACAGCTACAGCTCTGCAAAACGCCAATGGACTATTCGTATCAAAAAGACTGAAACTAAGAACAAAATATGATGATATTGTACGACGTGAATTCGGGTCTGAAGTAACTTCACTTGACTTCAACGATCGGAAGTCAGCAGCGCTCGCTATCAATGGATGGGTCAGTCAAAAAACGCATGGGTTTATACCCTTCGTTGTTGAACCTGGTAAGAAATAAAATTTAAAAATATGGGTACCTACTAAGAAACTACTAACTAATAGATATATATTTTTTCTACTATACTTATTCTCTGAATTTTTTGTGATTTTATTTGATACGTTGTTGTTCTTCTTTTTAACTTTCTATTTTTTTTAATGTTATTATTGTTTGTTTGTCAACATCTCATATACTGTTCTAATATTTATTTTTGTCATGTGCTTGTCCAAATAAATGTTTTTCTATTCTAAACTACAAGGAAGGCGAAAATAATATTGCTCCCGTCACAAAATCCTTATAATAGAGTACTTGCGGGAAATAAGAGCCAACTTAATTAAACTCTATATATTTCGTTAAATATTAAATAGGGAAAACTACTTGGAAACGGGTCATTAGATAAATGTTTGTTTTAATGTCTATCTGAAATACAATTAATTTGTTTATTGTTATAAGGGCACTAAAAGATTTTTATGAAACCTCTTTATAAGTGACAAAATAATAAGAAAATAAACAAATAAATTGTTTTTCAGATTGATAATACAGCAAATACAGCAAAAAATGACCGGTTTTTACTCATTTTACGAAATATTAAGTTTTTAATTAAGGTGGCAGGCGGCCCTTTCGTCCCGCAGTCACCCAACAGTAAAATTAGGTAGTAAAAAACAATGTCGCACCTCCGCTCAAATAGTGTCATATAATAGTGTCATCATTAGCTCATAACTCAAAAACAATATTATTGATTTCATATTTTCAGAAAACCTAATCAGAAAGCTTAAAAAATCATTCAATTCAACTGAAATGTTCATATCGCTAATTCTATTAGTTTTCAAATTAAGACTAGAAACTGGAAAAACAGTTAGACTATTACTTTAGACACATTTTTCTCGACAGTTTTCTTTTTGAGTTATGAGTGTTATGACACTATTTGAGCGGAGGTGCGATGTAATTAATTTCAGATCAAATCGATCCAGCAACAGACATAGTACTAGCGAACGCTCTATTCTTCAAAAGCAGTTGGCACAACTCCTTCGACCCCAAACGTACTCGAGGCGGTTGTTTCTACAAAGACAACAGCTGTCAGAATGTTGCCATGATGGAACTGGACACTGAGCTGAATTACGCTTATGTTGACGAATTGAGGGCACATAGCGTAGAGTTACCTTATGAGGTGAGTTTAAAATACTAGCAGCACTCCCGATCCCGTGAGAATATCGGGATAAAACGTAGCCTATGTTATTCCTAATGAATCGATGTATCCTCATACCAAGTTACATCAAAATCGGTCCAGTAGTTTCGGAGCCTATTGGTAACAAACAAAAACAATGTATTTAAGTTTTGCTAGTAAATTTTTTTACGTGATAACGCCATAAGAACTCTTTTGTATCGTTGACATTACCATTTTGCATACTTCAATACGTTGCTATGGTTACATAACATGTGACCAGAACCTGACACATTACCATTTTGCGTAATTCAATACGTTGCTATGGTTACATTACATAACATGTGACCAGAACCTGACACATTACCATTTTGCGTAATTCAATACGTTGCTATGGTTACATTACATAACATGTGACCAGAACCTGACACATTACCATTTTGCGTACTTCAATAAGTTGCTATGGTTACATAACATGTGAACAGAACCTGACACATTACCATTTTGCGTACTTCAATACGTTGCTATGGTTACCTTGTAAATAACGTAACGTAACGCAAGACGTCACACTTTTCTGTGAATGCCGGTGTTCATCGATTTATAAGACGTTATCACGTCAAAGACAAAAAAAACCTTTTTTCTCTTTATAATATTAGTGTAAGTTAGTATAGATGGGGAATACATTTGTATAGATAAAGCGATATCCGCGTACCCTCCAAAATACTGAGATCTAACTATTTATTTAACTAAATTACAGCATCCGTACAGCTAAGCAAATACGATGATGTAACTAACAAAAAAAAATCTAATATATAAAAATAAGTCGGGTTTTCCTTCCTGACGCTATAACTCCAGAACGCAAGAACTGATTTCCACGGTTTTGCATTCGTTGAAAAGGTCTCGGGCTCCGTGATGTTTATAGCAAAGAAAATTCAGGAAAATCTGGTGGCGAAACGGAGTTCGCCGGGTTTGCTAGTATAACATAAATATTACATTGTTTCCAAGTACCTATAAGTCACTTCACTGAATTTCGGCAGGCTATCTTAAAAAAATATCAATCTCCCTTGCTACAAAATTGATGGCTATAATGTCCCGAACCATGGGAGTGCGTTTCAGCAATTTGGTATAAGCTGTAGGGACGTGGACCAGTTGAGGTGGAGCAGCTAAGCAATGTTAGTGAAAATAATATGTCAAGAGTTCCAAGAATGTGGTCTAACTATAACAAAAAGATTTCTGTGTCACAAAACTTGTATATTTATCTATAACTAGTTGCGCCCCGCGGTTTCACCCGCGTAAATCCCGATCCCGTGGGCATATTGGGATAAAAAGTATCTTATGTCCGTCTCCTGGCTCTAAGCTACCTCCCTACCAATTTTCAGCCAAATCGGTTTAGCCGTTCCCGAGTTATAAATGGTGTAACTAACACGACTTTCTTTTATATATATCTATAATATAAAAATGAATCGCAAAATGTGTTGGTAAGCGCATAACTCAACAACGCCTGGACCAATTTGGCCAATTCTTTTTTTGTTGTGTTTGTTATTGTCCGGAGAAGGTTCTTATGAAAGAAATAATTAAGAAAATTGCGTAGAAAATTATTACGCGGGTGAAACCGCGGGGCGCAGCTATATAATCTTCTTATATATAAAAATGAATCGCAAAATGTGTTGGTAAGCGCATAACTCAACAACGCCTGGACCGATTTGGCCAATTCTTTTGTTGGTCTGTTTGTTATTATCAGGAGAAGGTTCTTATGAAATAAAAAATTAAGAAAGTTGCGCAGAAAATTATTACGCGGGTGAAACCGCGGGGCGTAGCTAGTTGTTAATAAAGATGCGATGAGAATCGTGGATGTTCAATTACCTATGTGTTCTAATCTTTTATTATTACCGAGAAAAGAAAATTTATTCGCAACAATCAAATAATAAATACGGCTTACTCCCATCGGCCCCGCTAGCTCTCCCCTGTCAACGGGGCAGATGGGATAAAGAGTTTAATGACGACGCTAGCGGGGCCGATGAAACAAATTAACTTTCATGTGCCCCGGTATACCTAAATTAATTAAATAACCTTGGTACTTACATTTAGTAAATATTTAAAGTCCAAATGTGGCTGTGTTTTCTGATGTTCTTGTCAAAAGGTTGAAAGTATTTTAATCAAAGGTCATTTTTAAGTAAGTAAGCGCGTTTAAAAGAATCTCTCTTGAGGAAAATTTGAAAATAATCTAGAAACAGGACAAACATCGTTATAGTCAAGGCAATCATAATAGTTTTATTTTATTTGCACATAAAATGAGGTCATTAATGACAACAAAACTGAATTCCGGCAAACTCTAAGTCCACAGCGTTTACTTTGTAGAATTAGAGTTACGATATTATCGAACTCCGATATGATTTAGTTTCGACAATAATTACCTTAACTCCGAAAAGAAGTTACTTCGACATGACTGAACAAACGATGCAAGTTCGACAATATTTTTCTTCGACAACAATGCAAGACTAGAAAGATTGTAATTTTAATTTGAAGTAAAGGCAGCGATAGACTGCAGATCTGCTAAGGTGCCTTTGGTTGGTGGAATCTCCGGTTGTGTCGGCTAGACAGTTGAGAGGAGCTCCCGACTTCAGTGTGACTAAAAAGCTCGGGGACCGAAATAACCACACATATATGGTTCCCTCACTGTCTTAATTTCAGAAAGGACTAACTTCACTTCAGCACTTTTGTTTGCTTAAGGTGAAAGTAAAAAATAAATAACGATCAATTCAGAGTAATTAAAATTGTGAAGAAAAGGTCGTCGAATCGAGGTCATCGAATGTCAAATCTTCAAACAACTGTTTACACTGCAGAAATGGCCAAAGTTACCTTCGTAGATTTACTTTTTCTTTGCAATCTGGAACCCGCTTAGTACCTAATCATTAGGGTTCCATACTTCAAAAGGTAAAAAAGAAACCATTATAAGATCACTTTGTCCGTCTAACTTCTGTCTGTCCGTCCGTGTGTCACCGTCGATTTTATCAGGAACGAGTGGACCTAGCAATTTTCATACCAGAACTGAGGTCTATAGTCTTTATTAGGTGTATAAAAATCAAGGTCCAGAGTCAACACGATAAAAAGATATGGGCAAACTTACATTTTCGCGAAATCTTGTTTTAGTGTACCAAAATTTACCTCAATCTTCATTTTTTTCTTTTTTTATCTCTGTTTCCAGGAGAAACGCTACTCAATGATAATCATAGTACCGATAGACAGAGATGGATATTTGGATCTTATTCATGACCTTCCATACGTCAGTCTCAACCATATCACAGGGCTGATGCAACCAAATGATGTTCAATTAATGATACCAAAGTTCACTGTCAATTATAATGAGAATATGATTGGGATTTTGAAAAAGGTAAGATAATAATATTATCATCAGATATGTTGTACTACTTGTAATCGAGTTGCAACTAAACCTCTTTAGCTCGACAATACGTCTGAAGACAAATAGGCCGCGGCTTTCATCACGATGTTTTCCTTCACCGTAAGAGCAATGTAAATTAGCGGGCATACATTTTTCTGTGCGCTTTGCAAAGGTCTAGGTTATGGAGCGTGTGTGGGCCGAAACCAACACGTACATGCACTTTACAATAAAAGTTTAATGGCCCGACGCCTGCGATTATCCCTGTCAATATATAACCTAGGAAAACCTACGGTTTGGATAGAACCATTGATAAACTACAGGAGAAAATTTCTTGGGCTATTAAGGATTGGATGGTAGTGGACTGGATACTGGAGAACTATAGCGCTTGCCGTAACAAACACATTAAAATAACTATTGCAGGATATTCCACACAACATAGAAACTACATAGGGCCAATTTTCGTAAATAACATTGTTTAAATAACATTTCAATATCATTTCGATCACAAATAATACCCTCAAAGTAGCTCAAAAAACCATCAAAGTCAGTTTTTTGTAAAAAAAACTGATTTTGAGGGTATCTTTTGCTATCGGTATGATATTGCCATGTAATTTAAACATTGTCCAAGCATAAATACTTGCCTATGGCGGCAATCTAACCAGCAACCTTGTATTTAGAAGTCCGGTATGGTGACCATTGTGCCAACTGGGTCGGCCAACACTAAACATAATTATTTTATTCCGATTATTTTCAGCTGCGAATCTCCACACTGTTCTCACCCCAAGCGAATCTCTCCGGTATATTCGAAGGGACATCGTCCTACGTGACAAGTTTCTTCCACAAAGTGTTCATGTCGGTTGACGAAGTGGGAACAGTTGCTGCGGCAGCTTCCGCTTCAATGGTCGTCCCTTTGATGTACAGTGGGGTCGAAGTCAGGGTGGACAGACCTTTTGTGTTCTATATTAGAGATAATAGCAATGGGATTGTGCTTTTTGAAGGAAAGATTGAGGATCCGACCCCGTTCGAAGGACCAGTTGGTGGGTATTTGCAACTTACCTAATTATAGTACATTACGATATAAGTGTGGTAAATTGATCTTTGCATAGAGGCGGTTTATGACGCGCGAGCGGCAGCGAGCGTGTTATAGAAGCCAAGATGCAAATATCAATTCCACACGTATATCGTACGACGTTTTTTATCACAGTTGCGAATAAAAGAAAAGACTTGAAAAGAAAACAAAATATTTGTGTTAACTCTATGTTTAAATTTTTTTTTTAGGCAATATTTTTTTGTTAATTATGCTCCGGAAAGGCCAGGCTAAAGACTTTTAACCTATACATCCTCGTGTGACATACATTATTTTTTAGGGTTTTTCTATTTGTTTTTGCGTCGGGGGTTAAGAACAAAATACAATGGTACGGAAAAACAACATATTTAATAAAAGAAAAAACAAAAAATAAACAACTCAATTTTTAATCGTTTTCTAAGTCATTATCACGTAAAATTTTCGTTCGTAAACCGACTTTAGAGACAACCATTTTTGCTAGTTATAAACTCTTTGGTACCTACCTTTTCGGGATAACTTTACAGCACTAGTTAACAAATCTAAAACGGAGAGTTTTGGCGGGAACGAGTTAACAACATGTCGTGCTGCAGTTTTATTTTCATGAAACTTAGATGTAACCCGAGTTGAATTGTATAATTCTGGTGGAATGTTATTCAATTTAGTTCTGTGAAAGTGCACAAGTGTAGTGAAAGTAAAAATCAGTGTCAAACATGCAGTTTTCACGTTGCCTCCAAATCTCCTATTAAGGTTATGGTAAACTTGCCACCGCTTTACTATAACCCCTGACTTGACAGACTATGACGACTTTGACTGTATTGAAACACTTTAGGCCCGATTTATGAAAAATCGGGTCATAATTTGATGCAAAATATAACTTGACACTGGCTAAATGCACACGTGCGAAGCCATAATAAAAGAAAAAAAAAAAAAAACTAAAACGCACGCGTGCATAATATGTTGGATTATGAGCCTAAAAGCCGTTGAATAAGATCCACTTTATGAGCAACTGTGATAAAAAATATTTTACAGAGTTACTTTCGCATTTATAATACAAAGTACATATGCATAATATAATATAGGAGATGTATATAATAATATGTGTGAGAGATCTGGATTGAACTTGTTTTTTACTGGACTAGGTCCTGTCGCACCCACGATAGGAAACTTCGTTCTAAATTGACATTAATTTAAAATTTAAAAAACCCACGACTTTTATATCCCCCATAACTATCAGACGGCTGAACCGATTATGATCAAACATCAAAACTAATTTACCGTTCAAACAAAAGAAACAAAATCCATATCGGTTCAGCCGTTCTGGAGCTACGATGCCACAGACAGACACACACTCACACACAGAAACATCAAACTTATATAATAAAGAGGAAATATTTTTTTATTTGTAACGAATAGGGTCCAAAGCTACTAGACCGATTTCTATAAAACATGATATTAGGATTCATTGATTCACTGAAAGTGATATAAGCTACTTTTTATTCCGACTACTACAGGAGTTACCGGGTGAAACTGCGGAGCGCTGCTAGTTTTCAATAACCTTATTTAGTTATGTTTATCATGTTTTTTTTAAGGCCAACGTGAACCTGATACAGTAGTTGACATAAGAAAGGGACCAGGTCTGAACACAGCACCAATTCCAACCATAAAACAGAAACAGTCAAACAATTTCGTTAATGGTCTCAAGAAGATTTTTGGATAACTATTTTATAGTTTTTATTTTTTAGAAAGGGTACCGAGCGCTTTCACCATACAAACGTAGTCGACTGTTTCCTACATGGCATAGGGGCATGGTCACGGCAGTTATAAGTTTTATGCAACAAAAATATTTGCTCTAGTGTCACGTACCCTTTCCCCGTAAGTGATTAATTGACTAAATTGCTTGTAAGTACTTAATAAAGATTTTTGTACAAACAGATAAAATAAAAAGTTATTTTTTAATGTTGTATGATTTTAGTTCTAGAGATTTTATTGCTTAGTACACAAGGATAAACAACTTGCCCATCACTGATATGCAATAGTATTTTTATTACTCATACTCTGAAAATAGGTCTGATGTTTTCTGAGGACCGGGTTGAATTGAAAGTATACTTTTCCGCCCTTGGGAGAATTGTTTTAAACCGACAGCTGTCAAATTAAGACTGTTTCGGGAGCAATAAATGATGATTATGATTATAAATAAGTTATTTTCATCACTAGGGTAACAATGTGTAACAAAGCTATTTAACACCTTAAGCTATAGAATCGCGGATTACAGATCTAGTAATTTCAACTTAAGACAAGTCATTAAATCCCAAGGGAAATAATTTCATATGAAATTCCCAAGGGAGATACTTACTGTTGTATGAAACTCCCAAGAGATAAAGGTGTTTTGAGCTTGGAACGCTGAAATTTATTTATTTTATTTATTAACAAGGTTCTACAGTTATTATACCTAGTACATAGTAGTAGTAGTAGTATTAAATTTGTCTGAAAAGTCTAAGGCTCACGGTTATAATGCCCTTCACAAAGGAGGCAATGGTTTGGTCAACGAAAATCTAGTAGGCTCTATACGATATTGACGTGAGGTCTCAGCAAATCTAACCTCTAATGAATAATAGTGTTTGCCACTCGTGATTGGTGTATGTGATCGCTTTACTCCCTTGATATACAATCAACTATTATACAAGGAACGTTTTATAGATAGGTACGTGAACAATACCAGATTTCAAAACTATTTAGTATAATTATAAAAATAATATAAAGTATAAATAGATAGATATTATATAACTTTATTTGTACAACACAGAAAGAAACAGAACACGATAAACACAAAGTAAAGTAATAGCTAGCAAGTATAAGTTGCACAAATGGGTGGCCTTATCGCTGAAAGCGATATCTGCCAGGCAACCTTTGGATGGAAAAGAATTGATTCAGCTTTCATGGTAGGTTGTGAACAACTTATAATAGGTGATGATATACAATATTTACATAATTATAGTTTTAAATATTAAATTAAATCGCGGATTACAGACCTAGTAATATTAAATTATTAAATATTAAAT
Source organism: Idaea straminata (assembly GCA_951213275.1). Taxonomy (NCBI): domain Eukaryota; kingdom Metazoa; phylum Arthropoda; class Insecta; order Lepidoptera; family Geometridae; genus Idaea; species Idaea straminata. The sequence goes on from OX577862.1 coordinate 7,594,822, forward strand.
CAATTAATCAATTAATATCAATATTAAATTATATATATAATACATACCAAATAATTATATTTACAGATACATACAAATAAGTACATACATACATGTATACATACATACATGTATACATACATAAATAATACAGGAATATATACGGATATAAGACAGTACTGAGGTAGTGATTACGAGGTCAAGATCGCAATGGGTAACAAAATCTCATGTAGGTACAATAGGAGCTTAGAGGATTTTGCCTGCCCTTTCAGAGGTGTCAATAAAATAAAGTAGATAAAGTTAAGGTTTTTTTTCTATTAATTATGGCTTCGCACGGTTTGTGCATTTAGCCAGTGTCAAGTTATATTTTGCATCAAATTCAGACCAGATTTTTCATAAATCGGGCCTAAAGTGTTTCAAAACAGTCAAAGTCGTCATAGTCCGTCAAGTCAGGGGCTATAGTAAAGCGGTGGCAAGTTTACCATAACCTTAATAGGAGATTTGGAGGCAACGAGAAAACTTCATGTTTGACACTGATTTTTACTTTCACTACACTTGTGCACTTTCACAGAACTAAATTGAATAACATTCCACCAGAATTATACAATTCAACTCGGGTTACAACTAAGTTTCATGAAAATAAAACTGCAGCACAACATGTTGTTAACTCGTTCCCGCCAAAAACCAAAAAGTTAAGGTTACTTTAGTATCTTTCTATTTTTGAATGAGGAATACTAGATCCGCTTTTTTTTCTGAACTTGTTCCGAATCGCTCTATAGATGGCGCGCTCCATAAACAATAACTTTAGTCAAATGCGATAGAAGTAGAATGCGTCCTTAAACTTTGATTTGTTATACTGTGTTTGTTTCCTAGAATTTATCTTTATCAGCAATACTATCAATTGGTATAAAAATAGAGGTGTTTTTTTTGCAAAACCAACAGGTTCGATTCCTGGCTAGGGTCATGAAAATGACTTTTCAAAAATCTAATGATGTACTATTGGTTTTTGTAAAAATCGGATATGCAACTCCTATCAGCATTTTACGCTATCTCATGACCCATGTAAAAATTCACCCTGTAAATAAATCTTTAGTAATTTAAGTGTATATTTACCTATTTACTTATGAGTAAATCCTAAAATAACTATATTTATTTAAATGTTTTTTTTTTTATTAATTATTTTATAAACATAAATAAATCCTTTTTTTTTCTATTAATTATGGCTTCGCACGGCTTGTGCATTTAGCCAGTGTCAAGTTATATTTTGCATCAAGTTATGAACCGATTTTGAAAATAAATCCTTTAAGAATTGTATCTATCTACATAACCCCCCTTTTGACTTCGCCGTTGTCGGGTAATTACTTGCATACACAGAGCAACGACTGCTGTAAACCGAATGAACCTCACTTTAGTAGGTAATTAGTCCTTTAAAACAGGCTCTGACTTAAGTAGGATATTGGCACGACATCAGCACACTTAAGTATTAAGTATTCGTTTATCTTCTGCAACTATACTTTTAAACCGGTATTGTAGTCTGTTTACCTGATTTCGAATAAGATGTGGCGCATAAAGATACTGTTTTAATCGTTATTATTTGAATAGGTACCTACTTTAAAAGTAATAAAAACCGGTCAAGTGCGAGTCGGACTCGTGGGCGAAGGGTTACGTACTATGTTGTATGGGCCCCAATGGTTGAAAGGGTACCGGCGCTCTCTCCATACAAACGTAGTCGACTGTTTCCTCCCTGGATAATGACACTAGCACAAATATTTTAGTGCCATAAAACCTATAACTGCCATGACTATGCTTCTATGTTCTGTTTTTTTCATTTTCTAATTATCAAAGAAATTAAAATTTAAAAAATATAGGGGCTGGTCATGGCAGTTACAAGTTTTATGCAACAAAAATATTTGCTCTAGTGTCATAATTCAGGGAGAAAACAGTCGACTACGTTTGTGTGGAGAGAGCACCGGTACCCTTTCATCGTAACCTTTTGTTTTTAGTATTTGTTGTTATAGCGGCAACTGAAATATACATATAATTTGTAAAAATTTCAACTGTCTAGCTATCACGGTTCTTGGTGATCGAAAGACGGACGGACGCTGACAGTGAAGTATTAGTAATAGGGTCCCCCGCTTTTACCCTTTGGGTACGGAGCCCTAAAAAGTGAAAGAAAGAAAATTAAATGTCAATAATCGAACGGCTGCTTCGAACCGTTAAAAAGTTTGTACTACTTGTAGGTATAATCAACGGTCAAAAGTCTGCCCAGCGTAACGTTTACAATCCTGTGCAGCACTATTTGAACATTATAACAACGTAACCTGTAGATCGAACCTACGTCGGTTGGTGTAGCGGGTGGCGGCTTATACCACTCGCACAACTAAAGACATAGCTAACATGTTGAAAATAACAATCACACTGAGTACTTTTAATTCAAGTATTTATGTTTGTGTGTAACGTCTATTAGAAGAAGGTCGTAAGTTCAATACTTGTTGATTGTATTATTGTAGCAAACTGATAATTTACTTATGACCCATACTGTACCTACTTAAATATTAAGTTTGAGGTATGACATTTTTATTCCAAACTTATAAAAAAGATACACAATATTATGTATGTACTAGCAGCGCTCCGTGGTTTCACCCACGTAACTCCCGATCCCAAGGGAATATCGGGATAAAAAGTAGCCTATAGCCTTCCTCGATAAATAGACTATCCAATACAAAAAGATTTTTTCAATTCGAACCAGTAGCTCCTGAGATAAGCACGATAAAACAAACAAACTCTTCAGCTTTATAATATTACGGTTTCACCCGTGTAAGTCCCAATCCCGTGGGAATATCGAGATAAAAAGTAGCCTATGTGTTAATCCAGGTCTCCAGCTATCTAGATATCGAGTTTCATCGCAATCGGTCCAGTAGTTTTTGCGTGAAGGAGTAACAAACATACACACGCACACACACACACACACAAACTTTCACATTTATAATATTAGTAGGAAGTATAGATTTACGAAGGAGGAGTTTATGACCAGAAGTGATCATAAATACGTCGATGAAATAAAAGTTTATGTACCTTGTTGTACTTTTGGTAAGAAACGCTATGCCATTTATCTTTATGCTCGTAAAGGCTATCTCTGCTATAATTCAGGCTAGACAATAGTACATTTCTTAGAAGTGCACTTTGCTGAGAATGTACGACCAAAGCTGCAGAACCAACAAACGTTTTATTGTAATTCACCATAGGTACTAGTAACGAAGGGTCCGTACGACCTGATTCTTGTTTGCACAGAATATGTCAACTTAAGAGGAAAGGGTACCGGGCGCTCTCTCTATACAAACTTAGTCGACTGTTTTTTCCCTGGATAATGACACTAGAGAAAATATTTTTGTTGCATAAAACTTATAACTGCCATGACCATGCCCATATGTTTTTTTTTCGTTTTTTTATTTTGGTGTTTTAAATTTTAATTTCTATGATAATTAGAAAAAGTAAAAAAAAACCAAAACATAGGGTCATAGTTATGGCAGTTATAGGTTTTACAGCACAAACATATTTGTGCTAGTGTCATTATTATCCAGGGAGGAAACAGTCGACTACGTTTGTATGGAGAGAGCACCGGTTCCCTTTCACCTTAATAGTACCTACAAGCTGTGTCGGCTTACCTTTACGGATTTAGCGGCTTCCTACACTTATCCATTTTAACCAAGTCAACGATCAAAATCCCTATATTATAAAATTCAGGTGTACGGTGTTAGTTGCACATTTCCACCTAAGTATGAAATATTTGGTGTTATTCCGATTTCCCCACGGGATCGGGAGATACGCGGGTGGAAACGTGTAGCGCTGTTAGTGATGCTATACTTAATATTATAAAGCTGAACAGTTTGTTTGTTATTTGAACGCGCTAATCTCAGGAACTACCGGTTTGAATTGAAAAAATATTTTTGTATTGAATAGTCCATTTGTCTAGGAAGGCTATAGGCTATTTTAAATTTCGATATTCCCACGGGATCGGGAGTTACACGGGTGAAACCGCGGAACGCTTCTAGTATTGTATAAGTCAGTCAAGACTTTGAATTTAGACAAGCGAGAGATATTCAGAAATTTTAGTTTGTTTCTTTTGCTACCGGAAGTTTGTACTAGGATACCTATGTTTGCTTAAATCCTACTTTTTTACAGATTAAAAAAAAAAGTATCATTTTTTTACCGATATTTCCACGGAATCGAAACTTACGTGGGTGAAACCGCAGGGCGCAGCTAGTAAAACATAAATTAAGTAGGAAACTCGTTTTTATACCATTTCATAACATGTTAACAACTCATATTGATTTATAATTCCTTTTTGTATATGAATAAATCATTAATAACTAATTATTAATTAATTAAATTGTCAAACAAAACTAGTCTACAAGGATTAAGTGAAAGTTATAACATTTATTTTGTAACAAATCAAAAGATTGGAAACTTTATTATGGATTTATGTTTGTTAAATTAAATGAAGAGAGATTTATTTATTTATTATCAGCTATCTCCTTTGACTTTCTCCGTGCGTGCATTAAACGATTTCCATACTTTCGCAATTTTAACTGTGTTAAGATTGTAAATAAATACTTTTTACTTAGTACCTACTTTTTTTTTTGAAAAAATATAATATGAAAACTGTACGCCCTAGATAAGTACGGTTTAAAACGTACCTAATTTGTAAAAAAAATGGTTATCTGTAAGTCGGTTTACGGGTTGTGAGGCACGAACGTGTATTTCTATGGTTTACGGACGAAAATTTTATGTGATAACTTCATAAGAAAACGATGAAAAATTGAGTTTTTTTTTGTTATTCCTTTATTATTCCTTTTTCCTTTGTTTTTCCTTATTTTTGTCTATATTTTTTTTCCTTTATATACGTCTTCTATTCGTCACTCGTCACACCATAACACAAGCTCAGATAAGCGATATTATTATTAAATACTTAGTTTCCTAAGTTACCATGACGCGTCTGGTCATATTACCATGACGCATGACGTCACACAATATTACCGTGACACTTTTTTGTGAATGCAGGTGTTCAATCAATTTACTAGAAGTTTTCACGTCAAAAACGTCACAGAATCAATAACATAATACAATCGAAATTCGGCTCCGAAGACGATATCGACAAAATAAATAAAAACTGTACTTATCAAAATCGGTCCATCCATCCAACACTTGTGGTGTTGGGCAGATCAGATAGATACACCCAACTTTTTGGCATTCTTTAATGGACGAAATCGCTTGAATATTTTATTTTTTAGGCTAAAATTTTAGAAGGTAAGTGTAAGTAACTTTAGCTCATAACTTTTAAGTGATTTAAAAAAATTAAGCTTAGTTTATGACACAAAAAAGGAAAACCGAAATTGTACAAGATTGGGAGAGAAGAGCAATACAAGTATTAAATTTACAGATTTCTTAAAGTTAGATTAGTTATTTTTACGGGGCTGTTTGATAAAAGAGATAATAATAGTCCTATTTATTGCTATTTCTTTTGTGTTGCATCGATTTCGCGTGCGCGGTGCATCTAATACCATGAGATGCCAACTTCCAGGCTTAAGAATTATTAGACGGGCTTATTTTTAACAATTATTATAAGGGGCTCAAAAAAGTTTTCTAAAACCTTGATATTAGTGACAAAATAACAAGAAAATAAACAAATGAATTGTTTTTCAGATTGACAATAAGCAAATATTTATCTAATGACCTGTTATTAAGCAGTAAAGACTAAGTAAACAGTTTCCTATTTAATTTTTAAAATGGAAAAGTTGAGCAAATCTACAAAAGTTGCGCGTTGATGTCTTTTACATGAAAAAATATAACACGACTTTTTCTAATTATACTGTATCGGATTATGTAAGTAGTAAGTAGAAAATAGTACATTACGATACAAGTGTGGTAAATTGATCATTGCATAGAGCTGGTTTGGAACATGGAACGCGAGCGCCGAGATGCAATAATCCACTCGCGTATCGTACGTTTTCTATCACAGTTGCAACTAAAAGAAAAGACTTGTTAAAATAATAAAAAGTTAACAAAATATTTGTGTTTAAGGCGGCAATCAATTTTTTTAATAGTCTTGGTCCAGGTTATATAATGCCATTTGCTTCAAGTCTGTTTAAAATTTGAACTTTTTATTTTTATACATCAATGCAGTATAACCCAGTTAAATGAGGAATGTTTCATTTACATGACATTTTATTAGCAGTAAGATACGAATTTAACCTATCGGGATAACTTTACAGCACTAGTGCGTTATGGTAAAGTAAAACGCGTAATATGTTGGATTATGAGCCTAAAAGCGGTTTAGTAAGATACACTTTATCATTACACTTTATGAGCAAATGTGTGCACGTATTTTTGCCTGTAACATATTTATGTATAATTGTTATTAAATTTAGTATAAAAAGAAGCCTATATACTACTCCCAAGGATTCAATGTTATCTCATACCAAGTTTCATCAAAATCCATCCAGTAGTTTCAAAACCTATTCGTAACAAACATAAAAATTAAAAAATATTTTTTCTTAAAATGTAAAAAGCTTTGAAAGTCTAGTAGTTCTGAAAGCATTAGCAGTGCTGTTTTAATTAAAGTTTCTCTTTGAAAAATCGTTTTAAAAATAAGTTTTAAGTAAAAGCCGGTAAAAGTAATCCGCCAGCCAGTTCTATACACTATGTAGCATCGTCAAATATAACTGTTTAATGTCTAGATATAAACGTTGTACCTTCCGCGCACGTCACTCTCTACCCAGTATTGTGCGTGCACACTCGTGCGGTTCCCGCGCTTCTTAATTTAAACTTTTTTTCAGAAAGTGTTTTGTTTTTAATTAGTGGTGCAGTGCGAGTGGCCAGTAGCATTGTAAGTATCGATTTGAAGCCGGTCGTTGGCATCAATAAATGTAGGTCAAGTTTTTGTTGTGAGATGAGTTTGTATGAATGATGTTCTCATTTGTTTAAAATTGAACGATACTATTTTAAGTTTTTATCCATTTATTATGCAAAGGACATAAAAGTAGGTAATATTAACTTTCATCATTTCATATAGAAAGTTGCAGAGAACAAGTTTAGGTCCCTAGTAATAAATATATTTTTGCTTAGAACTTAGAACGATTCCATCTAAGCAACATTGTATTAATAAGTCTTAATGTCGCTGCATACGTGACGGGATTTTTCCCGTGCCGGACGGAACGTGATATTTTTATATAAAACGCTGTTAAGAAATTGTCACGTTCCGTTCGGCACGGGAAAGATCACGTTACGTATGTTTAAAGTCCACGAACACTTTATGAACGATGCACGTCACGTCCCGTCCCGTCCGAGGTTTTATCCTGTTACGTAAACAGCGTCCTTTAGTCATATTCAATCAGTGAAAAAAAAAGTTTAACCCGTCACTGAGGCTTTTAAGCGTCACGCAGGCTAAAGCGTGGCATAAGCTAAAGCGTCACATAAGAAGAAAATATTATTCGCAGAAAAGACTTTATGTAGATAAATAACACAAATGTAAACCAATAAGTGTCATTTATATTAACATACCAGATTCAATAATATTCATAAGTTCAAGGATCGTCACGTAATACATACTCGTACGTTATTCAAGTAGGCAATTATGATTTTAATGACCACCTGTAACTAGATGTGTGGGTAAAATAATAGAAACAATGTTAATATTATGGAATTTGTATTTAAATTAAAATTGCATCGTAAAAAACCTGTTCTTAATAATTCTATATGAAAATTATACCTAAAGGTATTTACACACTATACCGAAGCGGAATAGGAACTTCTATTCAATAACAGCGACAATGATTTTGTTCGATTCTTGTTACAATGAGTATTGAGCAATCACCCTATAACTATCTACGAGCCATCGCTAATTAATCGCAAATATTTTACAGCGAACCATATCTAAATCGGTTCAGCCGTTTTGGAAATAAATAAGAACATTTATTTTGCAATAAAATGTAAATTGTGGTGCCCTCTGGCGAGCAATCGCCGCAACAACTATCTACGAACAATCGCAAATAAATCAGGAACATTTTACAGAAAACTGTATCTAAATCGGTTTAGCCGTTTTGGAGATAAATGGGAGTGTACAAACAAACATACACCCTCTCTGCCTAAACGCATATACCGTCTTCCCTTCCGTCGTCGTCGCGCGTAAAAAACAAATCTATAAAAATATCCTTAGTTGTAGTAAAATTCTTAGCCTAACAATAAAATAGTTTATTTATATTTTTCAGGTAATAAGAGGATAATAAAACAATCAAGATGCGGTTATATCTAATTGGTAAGTTAAAAAAAAACTTGTAAACTTTTGATAACATTGGATTCATGGAAGGTTGTTGAAAGGATAAAAATCGAATTAAATGTTTTTTAGAAAATAATTTCTGATTAACATTTAGGTATCAAGTTGATTTTATCAATAACTATTCATGTCCGCTAATTTCATAACGTTTAATTAAAATTTTACTACTATTATTTTATTGATAAATAGTATTTAAGATTCCCTAATTATAATTGCTCTTACGGTGAAGGAAAACTTAATGAAACTCGCGGCTTAGGTTGACTGATGTATTGATGAGTTCTCTGTTTTGAAGACGGTTGATTAAACTGAGAGTGTGCTATAAGGTTTTTTAAACACATTGGTATTAGTGACAAAATAACAAGAAAATAAACCAATGAATGGTTTTTCAAATTGATATTAAAGCAAATATTTTCCTTAAGACATGTTTTTAAGGTGGGTTCCTACGCCAACGACCTTGCTACACAGGTTACTAAATAGTTACTACCGGCACCGGTCGCCTTCGTTCTTGAATTTTTTTATTGTTACGAATGTGTTTTGTTTTTCTCAAAAGTGCTGAGATGGAATTGTAGGTGTGATCTTTACCGATATTTTGGGTTAATTTGTGACAAAAATGTCTCGTCATTTCAAAGTTCTACTAGTTTTAGTTCTTAATGTTAGGATAGCTTCAAAACTATACAGAATTTTTGGCTCAAAGTTACACCAAAATGTCGGTAAAGATCTCACATACAATTCCATCTCAGCACTTTTGAGAAAAACAAAACTTCCCCCTTAGACAAGACTGCTTTCTATTAGCGATGTCGCCATTCGATAGATTTAATTGTATGAAATTGAGATAAAACATTGTACAAAATTAGCATAATTAGATGGAACTTATCCACCATTTTTTTCTTTAACGCAAGACTACGTGGCTTTTCGTTGGCTTGGGTTCAATTTCGTCCAAAAATATAAAAAGAGATGTCTGTCGATTGGCGATATCGCTAATAGACAGCAATCTTGTCTAAGGGGGCTTATTCGCAACAATCAACAATTTACACCAACGAACGGTGCCGGTGTTAACTATTTAGTAACCTGTGTAGCAAGATCGTTGGCGTAGGAAACCACCTTAAGTAGTTTTCCCTATTTTTACGAAATATTAGGTTTTAAAATACGTTAGGTCATTTCATTTCATTTATTTGCATTCATATGGTAGGTACAATAGATGTTATAATAGGCATACAAGTTCACATATGAGCCCTGCTGGACATTGCAATTGCGCTGGCTGGTCGGCTGGTGGTGCTGGCTGGGCAAAGCTACTTCATCTAATACATGTCCCAGATACTACAGCTTCCTGAATAGCATGAATTAAAGTTTCTGACGCTGCATATAGATTAATGTATAGCACAATATTATCATTATTACCTAGAAGTACATATACTTATAAGAATTTAGCGTGCCTGTATAAGTACATTAATTTTATGAGATCATCACTAAAACTTGAAGTTTTTCTATTCTTAGATGATTTATCTAAGAATTTTAATCTATACATATAAAATGCTTTGTCCTGAATGACTGTCTGACTGACAGATTAACGTACAGCCTAAACCGCTGATCGTATAGACCTGAAACTTGGAGGGTGTGTTCTTTGTGTGACGTAGGCACCGGATAAGAAAGGATTTTCCGAAATTATACCCCTAAGGGGGTGAAAAAGGGGGGCAAAGTTTGTATGGGACAACGTGATTCCTTGGTCCATTTTCGACTTTTACGAGGACGAAGTCGCGGGCAAAAGCTAGTTATCCATATAAAAATAATTAGCTCTTTTCTCCCATATTGTTGTCCGTATTTGGCTTTTTTATCGTGTATTTAATTTTTTATACCTTCTTTTATTTATTCTTATTTAATTTGATTAATGACTTAACTGTTGTAATTTCAAATGATACTTACTCTTTGGAAATAATAAAACCATGCTATGGCCTTAAGTTTGGAATATAATTAAAATATCCGACTAAATAAATTAATAAATCCGACTAAGGCTGATAAAAAAGTACAAAGTACTAAGCCTTTTCGAAAGCAGACGAATTTGGTTAAAAAAAAAGATTTTCCGCTGATTACCTTTACAACAGTGTAATTTTTGAATTCATGAAATTAGAATAAATACTTTACAGTTTATTAAAAAAAAAACATTGCATACAGCCCCATTTTGCTAAGCACTAGGCTTGTGTTATGAAGACCAGATAATGGATAGAATATTTAAAAATAATAGTACATAAAGGAACACCCAGATCACAACAAATATTTATTTACACAAACAAAACGACGAATAAAGAGATGAATTTGAACAAAAAGCATGTCCTTCGTAAAGTCACGCTTTTCTAGTTTTTGTGATACAAAATTCTCAGTACCAAATTCATTGAAATGACAAAGATGTCTTCAAACATCCAGACATGTCGTCCGCATAGAAAAACAACGTACAACCTTAAAATAAATTAAAAATATCAAAGAGATTCAAATTTACCCAAAAAGTAGAGAGAACATTTTTGAACCTTTTACAAAGGCCTTTAGACACAACAGACATAATAACTTAAAATGGGTCTCAAAGTGCACCGCAAACTTTTGGAAATTCATAGGACACCATGTTTGGTTAAACTTCCCGCTTCCGAGACACTTTAGAGGTTTGCTGTGGAGGTATTATTTGTTCACCGTAATCGTAATGCTCTCTTTCGATAGGTATGGGTCTTAAATGAACTGTGACATTTTATATTACCGTAAGTACCTGTTATGTCTAAATACGTTTAATAATGAATATCAGTTAATATTTACAAATACGGCAGTATTTAATGTTTAAACGAACTTACAATACGTCATATTAACGAAATTATGAAGTTTATCAATGAAGTTGCTTTTGAGAGTTTCATGTGTTTATTCTTTTAGTTTTTGTCATGTAAATTTAGTAAAAAATCTAAATCTTTGTTTACTTAGGTAAATACATAAATTTCACAAATAAAAAAAATATTTAAAAATATTTATTTTTACTTTATCGATGCTTAAAACATCAATACGTACATTTTTATCAAAGCTTATAATTTAAGTTAGTTTTGATCATGTAATACGAACATTATCCTGTACCATTTTGAAAAAACCGTTTTTACCATTAAAATTCTTGAAGTATAATATAAGTATATTTTGTAGTAAGCATACTTACTGCAAGAATTTCACATTTGTACTTATATGATAACTTTCTCAGGAGTCGAACCAGAAGTACCATTATGTTGCTAGAGAAAGGCATAAAGTACCGTTTGCATAAGAAGCGTGTGTAAATATTGATTTTTTATTGGTATGTTAATTATAAGACGATGTATGGAGTAGTGCACCGCGGTGCACCAGTTAATTATTCTTTTACGGTGAAGGAAAAACATTGTGACGAAATCCGTGGCCTAGTTTACTCCACACGTATTGACGAGTTGTTTTCTCTGGACACGGTTGATTATACTGAGAGGGTGGGATACGTTCTGGACAAGCCATCTGATACATGCCCCAGGTGCTTCCCTGATTAGCATGAATAAAAAAGTCCTCCCGCTCCAGTATAAAACATCTAGATAAAATGTTAAGGCCAATATTATTATGTCTAAGTTTATATTGATCATTAAAAACAGAATTCAAATTGATGAAAGTTAATAGGAGGTAGTATGTACGCAAGGAACTTTATACATTTTAGACGGATCATCAATGTGCGGGATGGTTTTACTGACTTCGTTTGGATTTTGATTTTTTTATGTTATTTGCGAATCACTAAAATGAGATAAACAATCTCCTCATGAATAAAGAAATATTTTCTATTATGTTCAAAAAACTTTGTTTAAAAATTGCATCTGAAGGCATATTTTGTTGCTGTCCCTACATTCACGACTACAATAATGTAAGGTCAGCAAAGTACGTTCACCGTAAGTCGAGTGTACCGCACCGTGCCTTACTTTATTTGCAATACCCTATTTTGAACTGCACCACTAAATAGATACATATATCTTTATTTATCCAACAACAAAACCGATACACACAATTCGTTTTTGGTATTACTAAAAATATAACAGACTTACTAAAATTTACTAAAATCCAACAACAAAACCGATACACACAAATAGTTTTTGGTATTACTAAAAATATAACAGACTTACTAAAATTTACTAAAATCCAACAACAAAACCGATACACACAACTAATTTTTGGTATTACTAAAAACATTACAGACTTATTAAAATTCATTTTAAGTTAAGTATATTCAGAGTTATTGGCTACCTCTGTGCACCTAAACAAACAACTTTTGTTCTACGACTTTGGGATATTCAAACATTTTTTAAAATTTTGAGGTTATGTTTACCTGAAAATCAGCTGTTCCTTACACGGATAGGTCATTAACCTTAATTATTATACGTATTTTTTAAAGTTTTATCCACTGTTCTAATTCTGAATGACCTTTGTAAAAATCAGCTGAATTCGAATTTAAATAAATGTAAGATTTAAAAAAAAATCCGAATCTCCAAAAGTCGTAGAACAAAAGTTGTTTCTTTAGGCGCACAGGAGTGGCCTTGCTAATCAACTGCTTGCTAATATAGTTACCAAAAACCCTGGATATACTTAACTTAAAATAAAGTTTTAGTAAGTCTGTTATTTTTTTAGTAATACTTACCAAAAACTAGTTGTGTGTATCATTGTACCGACAGATTTTTGTCTTTTTTGATTTTATTTTTTCTACAACATTTTTTTTGTATAAAAATTGGATTAAGTATGGATTGTAATGTTCGTTGATTGTAATCATAATATAATTAGTAAACATTTTATGTCATGGGCAATGGACATAGATTTAATACCACAATGCCGTTGTGTCCTTGGTCTACCCATAACCCCATTAAAATAATCATAAATGTAAAACCCACCATCATGTTGATTAGGTTTGATTGCAATGATAAGAATCGTTAAATGCAAAAAAAATGATAAGGATCTTAAAATACAAAATCATTGGTCCAAACAAAACAAGTGTTTAAAATTTATTTTAGCTAATTATTATTAAGTATGAAGTTTCTAATATCGTAATTAAACTACTTTAATTCAAGTTATCGATTCATTTACATTTTTCCATGTCTATTTGTTAAGAAAAATATGATTTATTAAAAGAAAACTTAAAAACACGTCTACGCTTTTTACTGAGTAAAACTAATATCATAGAACAAAGTTCCCGGATTTTTATCCAAAGGTTTTTTCTAAACCTTATTTGTAACAAAATAACAAGAAAAAACCAAATGCATTGTTTTTCAGATTGACAATAAAGCAAATATTTATCTAACGACCTGTTTTTAAGTCGTTTTCCTGATTCACAAAATTTTTGGTTTATAATCATTAAGGTAGTAGCTGGCTCTTATTACCCGTAGATACTTTATCATTATAAAAAACTGGCGATATAGCTTACATGAGTGAATCAAGAACCGCTTAATTAAATAAAGAAAATTCGTGTTTTTATTAACTTTGAAGTTCTTTAAAGCCAATACCGTGACTACAATAGATATAATTTATCGCATACTATAACAGTCTATCACAACTGCATCTAGGTAATTATATTTAATAGCCGTTTGTTGAACAGCATCAGATTAAGTTCTTGACAAACCGCATTACTATGAGTAGCCCTCTTATTCCAAAATGAGGCTTAATCTATAGGCATTGTGTTTAGACTATAGTTCCAATAATCTATAGGGATAGTGTTGAGACTATAGTTCACAAGTAAATCTAATTGTGTAATTGTAATAATGTGTCTAAATCTAAGGTTTAAACCCACATCTCGGACTATCCTTAAACCTCATTTTGGAATAAGGGGGTAGAAGTCTAATTGTACTTGTGTGTTAATACTCTCGTCGCCAAGCGCATCGTCAATGAATATGCTATGGTCAAAATGTATATGCGACTGAATGTGTTATGACAGAAGACGACAATGCCAAAGTGTGCAACAAAAAGGTTGCTTTGAAGAAAGAAAGAATCCTTTCTCTTTATACACCAGAGAATAATTTCTTGGTTTTAGCTCAGGTTTTAGTTAAAAATCTTAAATTAATAAATAAGCAGTTTTCTTAATTTAACAGCGATAATTAAGGATACTGCCTATTATAACATTTACTATAAACAAGATTTTTTTTCTAGCGTCTATAGGAGGAGTCTGTAGAAGGATCTTTTTGGTCTTTGTGCTACAGCGACGTGACGTTCTTTAAGCTGTCTTTTATATTTTTAATATGTCCATGCAGGAATTCCAAACATAGGGTTGCGAGTTTGGTTCCAGTCTCAGACAAGTATTTATGCTTAGATATTTGTTTGTGGTTTGCTTGTTTTTATGTATTATAAGTATATATTTACAGTAGAAAAGTATATAAGAAGTATATTCGTTGTCATGCACCCATATCACAAATCTAGTCACTTAGCTTGGGGTTAGATGGCGATGTGTGGAATGTCTTACAATATTTAGGTATTATTATATTATTTTTAATATATTTGTAATTGTCTGTTATTGGCTTTCTGTTTTTATTTATTTTGTTAAACTTAGCGGTAGACTTTCTTTATAAATAAGTAAGTGTCGCGTTTGAAGAGTCACACGATTAGTCGTTCCTGTATGTACAGAACTTAGTTTATGCAAATAAGGAACAATAATTGGACCATTATTAAAGTAAATCAAGCTAGGTTAAAATCGTGACTAAAACTGACGTCGTAATATAACTTAATTCAATGTGCATTTTGCTTAACTGTAAGTAATGTTTAGAAACTATGAAGGGTTAATGTGCAGTTATAATATTATGAGTTAATGTTTTCGAGAAAACATTGCATGGATATGTGCTTGGAGTCTTCAAGTCTTGAATGAATAGCTACCTTATAAGTTAGCATGCTTCATCCTCGCCATCATCTTCGCTTCCCATCAGGTGAGATGGGTACTAGGTACCATCTTTACTGATAAAACTAGTTCGTCCAAAAGGAATAAACCGCATAGTCAAACTACTCAACTAAGTGGTTAACAAAAGGCGATCAAAAGGGAAGAGAAAAAAGACGATCGAAAAAAAAGAAACGATTGAAATGGAAATGAAAGACGATCGAAAATTGACATCTGTTAATGAAGTCAAATGCATGCTGCAAATAGCTGTATTCATTTAAATATTTAAAGTTTTACTTCTAAATTTTACTTGACCTTAATTATTCAAATATAGGTATTTAGGCATCAACACAAATCAAAACATTTTTACCAAAATATTTCGACTAATTAAAAAAAATGCTAAAAAAAGGTAGGTCACATTTCTGTTCCGTTGACCTCAACGTGCCTCAACAAACAAAAACGAAAGGATAATTTCGGACTCGCGCACGAAGGATTCCGTATCATTTATTCTGTTTTTAGTATTTGTTGTTATAGCAGCAACACAAATACATCATCTCTAAAAAATTCAACTGTCTATCTATCAGGGTTCATGAGATACAGCCTGGTCAGAGAGGCTGTCGGACATTGAAGTCTCAGTAAAATTATCCCGTTTTTACCCTTTGAGTATGGAATCCTAAAAAAGAAAGGCTCATATCTCACTGCAGTACAAAAAATAAACACCCAGCAAATAGTTACGCAGTTACATTCAGTTAGTCGGAAACGCATCGATACCGCTCGTCGGCCTACATCTAAGAACCTGATTGACAGTTACTTTAGAATAACGACACACATCAGGATATGGTAACCCATCCCTATTGAGGTTAATATTGATGGCGCCACTGGAATTCAAACGAGACCTTGAAAGGATATCAGGTCACGTTGTTTTCGAATGATCAACACAGGTTTTTGACCTGAGAATCCTCAAGTTGATGACAATTTTGATACGAAGTAATTTGATGCGTAAGATCTTTTTGTAGGATAGTAGGTATTGCGTCTTAGTTTACGTCTTAAAACAACATTTAATTTTAAAATTAAGTTAGTATATAAATAAATATTGCAGGACATTCTACACATCGCCAGTTGGCACAATGGTCACCATGCCGGACTGCCAAACACAGGGTTGCGGGTTCAATTCCCGCCTCAGACAAGTATTTATGCTTAGATATTTGTATAGTTATGCTTAGTTATGCTTAGATGTTGTAGATGTATAGTTATGCTTAGATGTTGTAAGTATATCCGTTGTCTAACACCCATAACACAAGTTTAGTACTTAGCTTGGGTGGGGCTAGATGGCGATGTGTGGAATTTCCTGAAATATTTATTATTTTCGGGAAACGGATATCAAGCTTAACGTATGTTTTGGAAAATGTACATTGTGGGAAATTGACCATTAGGGAAAACGGATGTTTTGGGAACGGGTGTTTTGGGAAACGGATAGGATGTTCCGAAAGGTTCATACTATGAAATAACTTATTTAATTTTAGGTATTGATACCAGTTGATTTCTGTTTTAACCATAAGTCGTTAGGTATGTCTAAAAACTTTGACTTTCTAAAATTTTAGAAGTCGAAAATTTACATAAATTATTGCATTTTTCAAGATAAAACTGCTTAAAAGTCAAACACCTATTCATGTGGACCAATATAAATATTTTGTTACATTTTTGTTATTTTTAGTAAATTGACGAACAAGTAAGGTCAAGTCAATAACTTGGTGATTGCAAATTATTTAAAACTAGCTTCACCTCACGGTTTGGCCCGCGTACTTCCCGACCCCGTGGGAATATCGGGATAAAAATAACCTATGACAGTTCGAATGAATCAATGTATCTTTGTACCAAGTTTCATCAAAATTGGCTCAGTAGTTTCGGAGCCTATTCAATGCAAACAAACAATAAAATATTTCCTCTTTAAATTATTAGTAGGTATAAATATCTTCTATTGAACTCATCTTTATAATTTTAAATTTAAAGTAACTGTCGCATTGTAAATCTGTTTGTTATTTTGTGATTGGTGGAATAATTGTGCGTGTGATACAAAACCTAGACACTTGAGTTCTAATTAACCTTCACTATTTTCAATCGTTTGTACTTTTCAACAATACTAGCTTTTGCCCGCGACTTCGTCCGCGTAAAAGTCGAAAATAGACCAAGGAATCACGTTGTCCCATACAAACTTTGCCCCCCTTTTTCACCCATTTAAGAGTAAAATTTTAATAAATCCTTTCTTATCGGATGCCTACGTCACACAAAGAACACACCCTCCAAGTTTCAGTTCTCTACGATCAGCGGTTTAGGCTGTGCGTTGCTCCGTCAGTCAGGACAAAGCATTTTATATGTATAAATAGAGATAATTTATTTATTTTATTTTTTGTTTCAGTTCTTTTGGCTGTGGGGATGAGTAGTGCGAGATGGGTTCGGCAAGGTAGAAGCCAGCCTAAAACCACTTCTTTCGTTGGTGAAGCTAGCAATGAATTGTCTACAGCCATATTCCAGGTAATAAAGTGGTCTAAATAAAGTTTGTTTTATTTGTATGCGAAAGCTAAATCGAATTGATATGGTCTTTAGTTTCTACTGCCTTACTTACTTAGACTCTACTGTCTGTCATCAGGCTGTATTTCATTAGCCGTGATAGCTACACAGTTTTTTTAAAGAGGATGTATTTCTGTTGTAACAACAAATACTAAAACAGAATATAATGGTGCGGAACTCTTCGTGCGCGAATCCGATTCGCACTTAGCCGGTTTTTAAACTAGCTTATAACCTGACAAAATTCCATCTGTTATCAATTATAATTTTCAGGGTTACATCGACGATGAAAAGAACATCGCTTTCTCTCCATTGGGTTACTCAGCAATTCTGGCTATCTTAGCCGAGGGTGCAACAGGGGAAACAAGGGATCAGCTAGTCTCGGCTCTACACTTGCCTTCAGATCCTCAACTAACAAGAAAAACCTATCAGTACATCATGGAAAGGCTAAAAAATAGACACGAATACAAATTCAATCAGCCAGAATTAAAGAACTTCTTCTATATTTACAAAAACTATACTATTAATGATGATTATAAAAAGATTTTGGAAGAATATTACTTGACTGACGTAAGATCAGTAGAAAGATATTCAGAACACCACATCAACGACGATGATGATGACGATGATAATGAAAGCAATACTAAGACTGAATTCAATGCTGAACTTCCTGAAAAGAAGCCTGAAGACAAAATCGATAATATCCCTGAAATGATGCCGCCGAAACCTGATGAGAAGCTCATATCGTTCGCAGTTGAAGATATTCCTGAGAAAGTTGACGTGACGCAAATGGAATACAAACCAGCTAAGAATATTAAAGAGAAGATAAAGTTAGTTAAGACTTTCCCTAAGAAAGATGAATCAACTGATGAAGAAGAAACAATGGTAGCTGTTGAAGCGAGAAACCATGCTAGAAGTTTGAAGGTTTTACATGACAAGAATGATATTTCCTCAAGTCTTTCTGTCAACAGTGTTGGAAAGAAAACTTCATCCAGTAAGTAAAATATAACTGAAAAATAAATACTATTGAGCTACAGAAAACATACATAATTATAAGTTGGCGTTTGACCAATTATCACGATGATGACGATGTGGTCTACTAAATAATGAACATCCTAAAGTTTTAATTTAAAGCAATTTATTAACGTTTACTTTATGATTTGTCTTTGTTTTTAGAATCCGTATCCAACTCCCTAATGATAATCTTCAATGGAATGTACTTCCGTGGTTCATGGAAAAAACCGTTCAGCTCAGTAGAACCTGGAGTGTTCTACAAGTCCAGTACTGAGAAGAAATCAGTCCCAATGATGAGGACTAAAGGCGTGTTCAAGACGGCTTTGTTGCCAGGATTAGACAGTGAAGCTATTCAGCTGCCTTATGACGTAAGTTTAAATTTGTTATTGGGTATTTTAATAGGTCTACAATCATACCTAAGCATGCATATGAAGCACATACTATGTGAATGCGACTTCTTAGCAGCGAAGCGTATGAGCCTCCTTGGGAATGCGTATCCCAAACCGGAGGAATACAGGTTTCGACGTGGGATCACAGCGTTAATCGACCACTTCTTCTAAGAGTAAGAAATATTAAGGTAAGGGTAAACTCAAAAGATCCCAATGGGTCGATGTGTGGCTTGCTATGTCAGCCCCCGATATAAGATAAGATAAGATAAGATCATACCTGATATTTTATGTAGTACTTTGCCGATGTATTTTACCAGTAAGACAAAGTTTAATGTCCGTTTGTGCTACTCTTAAGCTTTCTTTATTCGTTAACTGTCAATTTCAACCTCGCGTATATTTCTTTTATTTCAGGGAGACCGCTACGCTTTATTGGTCCTCGTTCCACGTTCCCGGGATGGTCTCACACGTCTTACAGCTGATCTGCCATCAGCTCCATTACCAGAGATCCAGGATATGTTGCAAGAAGAAGAGATCTGTCTATCTATGCCAAGTTTCTACGTTGAGACTACTACCAAACCTATTGCTGCTTTGGCTAAGGTTTGTAGATATTACTCAAGTTTGTAGACTGCAGATATTTGTTGATAAACTTGAACTTTTAAAGATTTTAAGTAATTTTGATGGTCCTTTTTTATTATTGCTTTGGTTGACATAAATGCTTGAAAAATTGCTAATTAATAATCGGTATGATTTATAAATGCACTTAAAAAAGGAGAAAGTTCTCAATACGTGTAATCTTGATATTTTTATGAGATTCTTCTCAATGCTGGGTTAAAAGGCGCTTTACATCTACCACTGTTTTAAGCTATAGACGACCATTGTTCCATATGAAGTCTAAAGCCTATGTGAATGTTTCTTTTTTCAAATAAGTTTGTCATTTCCAGTTCGGAGTAAGCAGCATCTTCAGCCGTGACGCGGAACTGTCCGGCGTGTCTTCGGACGAGGGTCTGTTCGTTCAGGAGCTGGTGCAGCACGTTGCTGTCAGAGTCGACAATGCTGACTCTTTAGCTACACAGATCACATGTAAGTATTAGACCGAATTTGAACCAGTTTCCTCAGAGCAATATCATTACTCACTTACGTAAGTCCTGATCCCGTAGAAACATTGAGATATAAAGCCTACATATTAAGTTTCATTGTAATCGGTTTAGTAGTTTTTTGGTAAAGAGGAAACAAACATACTAATTATTAAACTTTCACATTTATAATTTTAATAGGAAGTAGAATGAGTGATATACCTATATTTATAAAACGTAAACACTGTTGATTCTAAACTATTATTGTTAATTCATTGTTAGGACTCACACTAATTTTTTTACAGAATTTGGAATATTTTTTAAATTTACATATATCTTTTTCCAGCATCTAATACGGTTGTAGGTGAAGCAGGCAAGACCTTGCCATTAGCAGAACCAGAAGACGCAACCAGACGTTTCAAAGTAGAACATCCTTTCGTTTTCTTCATCGTCGATGTCCTTGACAACCTAGTCGTGGTCGCCGGAAAGGTAGTTGATCCAGAACAACCGACTCCGTTCGAAATTTAAATTTAATATTCAATTTTCGAACGCTATTTGAATGGTTGCTGGCCTAAAATAAAGTTGTCAAACATGACTGGCCGCGTAGAAAGCTAATCTTGAAAGCATTCGTGTATTTATTTTCATTTTCGAATCTGGAATATAAAACGCCTATCTAAAACTGGAATGGTTTAAAAAAAAATATACTCTTTTTTGTCCTTTTTTTGCCTAAGCATTTGCTGTCGCTGTAAAAAAAGACTTTTTATTAAAATCATTATAAACAAACCCAGACGCATTTGATAATGAAAAAGTACACAATTTATTAATTTTAAGTTAATCTAAGTTCGAATAGGTTAATTATTTATTTTTGTACGTTTGTGATAGATATTATGATAAGATTAAATTATTTATTCTCAATTATTTTTGTGTTTATTCATTTATACCCATGGTTTATACCATTCCCTTTGACGTTAAGTTACGTATAGAGAAACGTTTTTGAAGTGAAAACTTCTTTAGCGGCGTTGAGCACTTTTTCTGTAATGGGTATAAACTCTTAAACTCGCGTCAGAGTTTTGGCGGGAACGAGTTAACAACATGTTGCAGTTTTATTTTCATGAAACTTAGATGTTACCCGAGTTGAATTGTATAATTCTGGTGGAATGTTATTCAATTTAGTTCTGTGAAAGTGCACAAGTGTAGTGAAAGTAAAAATCAGTGTCAAACATGCAGTTTTCACGTTGCCTCCAAATCTCCTATTAAGGTTATGGTAAACTTGCCACCGCTTTACTATAACCCCTGACTTGACGGACTATGACGACTTTGACTGTATTGAAACACTTTAGGCCCGATTTATGAAAAATCGGGTCATAATTTGATGCAAAATATAACTTGACACTGGCTAAATGCACACGTGCGAAGCCATAATAAAAGAAAAAAAAAAAAAACTCGCGTCAGGACACGTGACCTGATCGAAAAAGCGTAAGACGGATGGAGAGTAGACAGCTATCCCCTCTCTACGGCGCCGTGCGCGGGGTTGTAACACGGCCGCTCGCATTCATTTATGCGTTGAACTCGAATGACTCGAGGTCACGCGCACAGCGGGCACAGCTGATACCGCGCGCGTGTGTGCGTGGAACGAGCTCGCGGCTATGTCAGTGTGGGTGAGCGCTTGGGCATGCATTGCATTTCTGTAACTTCATTCATCTATAACACAAATGCGTAATTTGTTAAGAAAATTTAAAAATTTTGGTAATGTTTGTTTGGAAGAAAATTTTGTGTTAACGTTTAGAATTCGATTTTGCAAAAATGTTGAAAAAAAATGGACACTTTGACCTTCAATATCTCCAGAACCTGTGGTTTCCCAGGTATTGTCTAGAAGAAAAAAATGATCCCAATGATGGGCAGAATATGTGGTTTTCGTTTTCGTTATGGGTCTTTTTACACCCTTTAGATACATATGAACTTACATAGTATAAATGTAATATTTGTAATATGTTTATACTTTATAGCATTAACCTATATTTTCATAACATCACAATAAGCACATGTGCGGTGTAGGTTTACCAAACAAATAATTTCGAATGAAAATAAATGAAATAAAATGATAATAAATAATCTCCGTTTTTCAGAGAAAGAAAAGAAAAAAAATATATGGATGAAAGTTGATTTTTCGGAGAGATAAACTTAATGTAAAATAATTGTAATAGTTTTAAAGTGTAAAATTTTTAATGTAATATAAATTGTCATGTTTGTGTACGATAGCGCAATAAATGAATATTGTATTCTACCACATAAATGATAGTACTTTTATACTGATAAAGCAATTGGTGCAAAATTATTCCCTAACCATTCCAAAATATCAAACATGCTCAACGTTAATAATCAAGTTTTCACTTCTGCCGGCACTCCCGGAGTGCAACCCGTTTTTTTTTGTAATGAAATTGAAGCACTTTTATTTTTATAAAAAAGAGGGTAGTTCCAAATAACAATTCAAACAAAAAGAAAACTTATTGCCAGTGTTTTGCAACGGTCGCGCAGGTCGTGATCGTAAAATTATTGAAATAGCTCCTTTATTTGAAAATTTATTGTTGCATGATTTTGTTGTGCTTACTTGTACTAAAATGGAATCCAACAAAGAGAACACAAATAGGAAGAAACTCACTAGAATACCGGTACCGATGAATCCTTTACCAGCTATTCCGAAGCGATTACTAAAAGTGAAAACCGTAGCCAGTGAGGTCCAGCGCGTTCCTCTAAGAACGATCATGCAATCAAACCACGAACCTAGTTCGAGCCAAGGAAGTACAGTCTCTATAAAACGCACAAATTCCCTTAACCTCGACACAAGGCACGTCACACTACGTCATCAAAATGAAGACCTTGATTGGGACTACAAAGTGTTTAGGGACCAAAAAAATGATACCGTAATTAGTTTAAGCGATGATGAAATCGACAAAAAAGAAATAAAAATATTTAAAGAAGTCCAGGATATAAATTGTGGAGGAGCTAGATCGATTGCAACACCTGCAGGGAGGCTTTTAGAACCTAAAGGAGTGAGAAATGTAAAGAGAAGTTTGAAGCGACCGCACAGTCGAGAGCTGCAAGGATTGACACCAGTACAGAAACAAGAGATGATTGATGAGAAAGCGAAACGGAAGTTGTTCAATGAAAGTTTAGAAGATAGATTACTTTCACCTGATTTTTGTAAGTAGTAATAAATAACTTTTATTCTTTCGTGAGAAAACCAGTTCGATGGCATAATCTGCTATAAATATAAAAGAGAAAGACACATCACGGAATTTCTAAAAAACATATGGTTACTAAGAATACATTTTTAGAAAATTAACCTCTACAGGGGGTAGAGGTTAATTTTCTAAAAATGTATTCTTAGTAACCATATGTTTTTTAGAAATTCCGTGATGTGTCTTTCTCTTTAGTAAGTAAAAAAGGCTGATAAAGTTTGTATGTGATATTAGACAATCTGGTATTATATATGTTTAGGCAATCGAGACGAGAATAGGAAGAGAAAGGAGATTCTTGGATACCGATATTTTAAATATGTTGATAAATTTAGTCACTAAAGATAGTACTTAACTGTATTTTTTTATATTGTATATACTATACAATATTTAAAAAATAACGAAATAGGTAAAAATACTACATTTTACAGATGTGCTAGTGAGCTCTTGGTTACGTGGGGTTCAGCTAATTGGTATTCTAACTGCACTTACTTACGCTGCCTCAGCGACTGAAAGTTGATCCTGGCCTCCTAGGGGACGCCATTGCATCCTATTTTATGCCACTTGCTGCCAGTGAGCTGCTTGAACTAACTAACTAGCCTAAAATTAGTATTACGATACCATTAATGTTTTCAGGCAAGAAGTCATACATGTCATACATGAACAGAGTCTATACAGAAGACATGTTTATCTATCTGCTGAGTGTAGAAAGAAAGCCATTAGGTGTACCGAAAAACACATCTAGTATTACAAGAGCATGTGTTATGAATTGGCTTATGAAAGTTAACGTAAGTAATAAGGATTATATTAAGGTACATAAGGATTATATTAAGGTACATAAGGATTATATTTAGGTACATAAATATTATATTAAGGTACATAAAGATTATATTAAAGTATAAAAGGATTATATTAAGGTACATAAGGATTATATTAAGGTACATAAAGATTACATTAAAGTACAAAAGGATTATATGAAGGTACATAAGGATTATATGAAGGTACATAAGGATTATATTATAACACCGCCGCGTAGTAGTAGAATTTTCCAAAATCCTTTCTTATCGGGTGCCTACGTCATACAAAGAACACACCCTCCAAGTTTCAGGTATCTACGATCAGCGGTTTAGGTTGTACGTTGATCCGTCAGTCAGTCAGTCGTTCAGGACAAAGCATTTTATATTTATAGACTATCTGCACCCCGCAGCTTCACCCACGCCACGTTATAATTTTCTGCGCAACCTGGCAATAAAAAACACAACTAAAAAAATTAGCGAAATTGGTCCAGACGTACAGTCATGATGCCGTGACAAAGGCAAATAGGGATTCATTTTTAGGGTTCCGTACCTCAATATACGAATTTCCAAAATTCGTAGAACAAAAGTGGTTCGCCTAGACGTCTAGAACAACCCCCTTTCGTATTAAAACTCCTTCGCTGAAGCACATTGTATATTAAAGAATTCTGTCGAGTTCCGGACTTTTATGAATGCGCCTAATTACATTTTTTTTTAGGGTCCTAACGGTAACCCTGCCACTGTCCAAGCTGCATGTTGGTACCTCGACTCCTTGCTAAGCATAGGACGTGTTGTATTAAACAAGCTACAGCTTGCAGCCACAGCTTGTTACTGGATTGCAATGAAACTCCATGGTCCTGTAACTACAGCGTCGAAGCTTGTCAAGTGTTCTAATAACAGCTTCTGTGGTGCTGAGCTGATGGAAGCCGAAAAAGTAATATTGCAGAAACTTGTGAGTATCAACTTTACTATTACTACAAAGTATAAAACAAAATCGCTTCCCGCTTTTTTTTAGATAGAGTGATTCAAGAGGAAGGTTTTGGTATATAAAACAAAACTATCAGGCGTACGAAGTCGCGGATAACAGCTAGTATATCATATAAAGTAACCAAATATGTGCTATCTACCTCGACTTTTATTCTAAGGTCGTGGGTTTGAATCCCGGCTGGCCGTGTGCTTATTGTCATTGCTCTTACGGTTCTTTCCTTTGAACACGGTCGACTAATCTGAGAGGGTACCACAGGTGCTGGGCAAGCATACTACAGAGCCCTGAAAATAGTTTCATAAGAAAACCTAATATAAGTTTGCTAACCTGATTGACTGACTGAATAAACCTAAGCTTATGGAGTGCTTAAGATGTGAGTGGCGAAAAGTCAGTATTGAAATCTAAAGTATTTCAATAAGTAGCCGCCATGTCATCATAACCAATCTCTGTACTTTATAGGCCCGAGTCTCCTACAATTTAACGCTTTATTTTATCCTTTTTCTATTGAATTTCCAGTTTTTAAAACCTAAAATAGCTTCCAAATTGGTACTAATGAATTCTTATTATAATTATTCTCTCATTTGCAGAAGTTTCCCATACAACCTGTAGTTCCACAAGAATTCATCACATACCTGGCGTGGTGTTGCGACAACAGTCACCCCGGTGAGATCGAGGTGGCCGCCACCTTCCTCTGCCTTTCCGGTCTGATGGTGGATAAGACGCTCTGCGAAGAGTACCCATCAGTTATTGCTGCAGCAGCTGTCAGAAATGCCTTACTGCTTTTAGGAAAACGAGAGCTTATGCCCCAACTGGAAACATTTCCTTTGTAAGTATACAGAGGTATGATGATGGTGTCTCCTTGACCAATTTCGGCCACAGTAACTATTTCTGGCAACCTATGCAGAAGAAGATGACGAGATTCGATGTTGAGCAGCTCGTTTATGGTGTGCATTTAGTAAATAGTGTTCCCGATTTTTGCAGAAAATGTATCAAAAAATATATCGGGCACGTCACAAAAATTATACAAAGGTATATGACGAGTACAACAGTTACCCCACTAAGATCTTTGTGGGTGCCATCAACGACATGCCTTACTTCTGTTGCAATCATAAACTGAAATTGTATCCTTACAAATCTGGTGAGGTCGAGGTGACATCGTCTCCGTTTCTCTGACAATATTTAGGTACCTTAACAGTTGTCTAAGGTGTCCCTTTGTCAGAAAATATATCGGGCACGTCACAAAAATTATAAAAAGGTATATGACGAGTTCAACAGTTACCCCACTAAGATCTTTGTATGTGCCATCAGCATCGACATGCCTTACTTCTGTTGCAATCATAAACTGAACTTGTATCCTTACAAATCTGGTGAAGGCGAGATGACTTGCGTCTCGGTTTCTTTGACCATATTTAGGTAACTTACAGTTGTCTAAGGTGTCCCTTTGTTCGAGATTCAATTGTGCACCTACAAAAATCACTGAGCAATACTCTTGTTCGCAAAAGAAGAGGACATGTTCTTCTCGGCAGATTTCTGGTCTGTCTGACGCTATAGGGAGGCGAGACCGAAGATAGAAAACCTTAAATTTATTATAATATTATCTATATGTATGTTGGTCTGTAAAGTATCTATTTTAAAGGGTTTTTACTTACTTATTTTTAAGGCTGAAATAAACGATTTATTATTAAAACCTCACTTGGCACCTCTGTGACAAAATCTTAATAATTTATTTATTTTGAAAATTTAAGGTACAAAGCAGCTAAGAAGAAGACGGCCAACATGACCTGCATATGTTCAGTGCAGCGTAAAGCAGTTCGTACAATAGCTGCCACTGTTTACGAATATAAAGCACCTTTGGAGCACTACGGGCTGCCTCCAAACTTCATCGCTCAAAAGATTATCAATGCTGCTAATGAACTATCCGTGTTTGATTCACGTTTGTACCCGACTAAGAGGGATAGTACTAGTTTTAAGTTTTAACTGAGAATGATAGGGTGACAATAGTGATTAGAAATTTATGTTTTTTGTGTAGGTAATAAACCACATTGATTGTAAAGTTTAGGGACTAAGCCTACAGTCATTCACGGACCACAGTATGAGAGTAAACTCCTAATTTGTGTTTCCTGACTTGATCTTGATTATGACTGAAACATTTTTATATTTTTGAAGACTAGAAAACATTGAACATTGCAGGTACTTTGACATTTATAATCTCTTTCGAAATAACTTGACATAATTACACAATTCTGACTTACCTACTTTTAACTTTTATAAATGATTAATAAATTAATATAAAACACTGAATGAGTTTTTGTTGATTAATCCAATAAATTAGCATTGCTCTTTTAGACAACATACATTTGTTTATGATAAATTGAATTCAATTTAAAAACGAAAGCATTTCATTTGTTACACATAAATCCATATAATAAAATATGTATGTCATACATATGTCATAAAAGTTTTCAATCGTAGTAATAAGCCACAAAAACAAGTTAAATTGTTAATTTGGTGAACCTAAAGGTCATTTTAGTGCAAAACGTAAATATATCTTTACCAGCTTATTCAATCATAACATGAATCAAGTTTAAAATGTGGAAAACCCAAGACCTACTGTCATTATCTTAATAAAGTAGACTGTTAACAAACGCATACAGTAATAGTAATCTTAAATCTATCAATTTAAAGTTCATTTTAGTATTAAATGGTTATCGAATTACTTGCTGGACGAGATTCGCATCGCATACTTCGTTACTTCTTTACAAGACAAGGTTGTGCTGTGATGTTCATAAAATAAAAACCTAGAAATCAATTGGATACTGTTAATAAATGTTTAAAAGTGTCTGTAGAAGGCAAAGTTTGAGGCTAAATAGAAGTTAAAAGTTAATCATGGAACGAGCTCTGTTATTGTGTGAGTATTTATAAAGTTGTTTACATTTTGGGGTCCTCAATGTTTGCTATAATAATTTTTGTACTTAGTACGCATGTAATGTAGGCTTTAAAGTGAATAATCGTATGCATAGATTTGACTTTTAAGATCGTGTCTATTTATTTTTTTACCAGTTTTTAGAAGGTCAATCTTATCTCAGGACCGAAATGTTTCCTTTGCTCCATGCTGTGATAAATTTACTCATACCTTTGTAGAGAAAAACTATGTAAAATTATTTGAATAGGTTGCTTTCTTTAGATATATAGAAAACGCATTATTTTTACAACCCACAAGATACGAAAAAACCAAGCTTAAATGCTAAAAACGAAAAGCTTACCTACCTATAACAAACCTACTTCGATTTTCAGGTATATTCCAACTTTTCACAAATGGGAACCCACAAATCTCATACCCCTTATATCCAGAAAGAATATATTTCCAAGATAATCTTCCAAGTGCGGATTCAAGACGCGCGCACTTTGAAATAGCACCAAGCAAGGATATTTTACCACCTGCAGCCCCATTAGGCATAACAGACAAAAATAGACAAGAATTTGAAGAACTTTTACCAGTGCGACTAGATGAAACCGCAGCTGCATTGACAAATTTTAGTTTGAACTTAATGAAGGTAAACAATGTGCTAAAAGTCCAGAGCATTGTAATTTTTAGAAAGAGCTCCCAAACTTACCCCTAATAATAAAAATAAATAATAGTAATGTCCTTGGTTGCACTTTATAGTGTAGACAGGGATAATCGCCGGTTTATTCCACCTCATTGTTTGCTATTATACTTGTTATTGTAAAGGGCCTCAACCTGTTGACTTCGGCCCCACGCACGCCTTCCTAAGGTCCGAGGCTCCATAGCCCGATGATACAGGACGTATAACAGACGGACGGACGTTATAGCTCAGGATCTGTATAAAAATGTTAGTGGCTCATAAGCTAGATCGGTAATTAACTATTGCATCTAATTAAGTAGTTAAAAAGTCAAATCAATTTGAGATCTGATTTTTTTACAAATGTCAGCGTTTGACCACTGTCATACCTACCTGATGACGATGATTAGGAGACGATACGGCCTAAGATGTAGCACGCTTTCCTAGAAGATACCTATTCATTTGCGATTTGAAGATTCCGAAATTGTACACGTCAGGAAAGACAGACGCAGGCAACTGGTCCATTCCCTTGCAGTACGAATAAGGAATGACGAAGCAAAACGCTTGGCTTGAATTGTGTGATATGTTTTTTCTTCGTATTTTCAGGAAATAAATAGCCAGAAATCTGGCAACATCGTCGCATCTCCTTACTCCATAGCTACACTGCTATCACTCCTTCAGCAAGGTTCAACCGGTCTCGCCTTGGAACAGATTACGAATGCTTTGCAATTGAAACACAAGCAATCAGCAGCAGTTTTTAAAGATAATATTGCTGATATACAGGTAAAGTCTATGGATGTTATGTACATACGTATACATATCTAGTTGTTTTGTGTTACTAGCTACGCCCCGCGGTTTCCCATCGCGTATGTCTCAGTCCCGTGGGAATATTGGGAAAAAAGTAGTCTATATGTTAATCCAGGTTTCCAGCTATCTATACTATATACATATATATATATATATATTCATCACAATCAGTCCAGTAGTTTTTTGTGAAAGAGTAACAAACATACACACAAGCTTTTGATTGTTACGGGAGTAGGTATCTTACCTATATCTTTGCAATTAAACAATATCATTAATTACCATATAAAGCATCTTTAGAATAAAAATAAATATAATAATTTCTTAGAAGTTGCGTCTACGGAGCGGCGTTTGTAAAATAATTTTGTACTCAAAGTTTTCCTTATACTTACATAACGTTTTCCTCAATCGTTTTAAAAATAACTTCGAAGCATGTGAAAATAACAGTCCCTTCATAATGTAGCGTGTAATTTTGGAAAAAAATACACCGTATTCTTTGTACTTATAAAAATTTGCGTCACATTAAAAAAAATCAAGTTTTTGTTAGTATCATTCAAAAAGCTTTAGGTAAAGTACTATTTACCAATATTACTTCCTTAGAATGGGTTTTTATTTTCCAAAAAGTGATAACCGATGACCTATGTATTATTAAATATTGCCTAGGTAGGTATAATGTCCATTTATTGTAAATCTGTAGATAAACTATCCTTGCATGCATTTTAAAGAGGGTGAACTTCGCTTTTAACTTCGCGAAAAGCGCTTAGCATCAAAGCTTCGCTATTAACAGTATTCTTAACTTTCCAGAGGAGACGTTCCCGTAACACACTTCGAACAGCAAATAACATATTCTTGGCCAATGGTTTCACAATCAATCCTGAATACAGGGCCTTGGCTCAGAGAGATTTCAAGTGTGACGTCACTCCCACCTCTTTCTTTGCACCGGCTCAAGCTGCCACGGATATCAACAATTGGGTCGCAACGATGACTAACAATCAAATTAAAAACCTTATACCGCCAGGTAATATACCTATAAATATATTTCGAGAGTTCTTTAAAGGTTTTCTTAGCCGACAAAACATAAATCAGCCCGTAGCAGACCTGGATAAATTAATATTTTAATATTATATCGTTAGTTATTAAATTGTTAGTAATGTGTGTAAGTGATCAGATATGATTAATGTGTTGTCATTAATATGTGTTTTACAAAAAAATGTATTAATCAGGTATTGTTTTGCGGCCATATATACATACCGGATATACAGATACTTGTATACACCGCGCAGCGAATGATGAGCTCTGCGGTGGAAGAGGTATGCGCATAACTCGATATTTATATGAAAATTGAGTTCTGTGCATACCCCTTCTACTTTTCATCAGAGCTTATCATTCGCTGCGCGGGGTATACTACATAACATACATAATATCAGAGAAAATTTTCCAAAGTTTGTTTTTAACCCTGTGTTAAAGTATTTAATCATAACTAAAGACCCGGTCTGTACATTTGGTGTGAGGGAAGGCAAACGATGGTGCATTTAACGGCCTGCTCTCATTGCTGTTTTAGTTGTTCTACAGACTGTTGTCGTAGCTAAGTTTTGTACGAGGGTTAGACAAAATATATTGAAGTTGTTGATACAAAAAAGAAGAAAATAACCAAATAAACATTCTTGTTCATTGCAGATGCTCTCAGCATCGATACGCAAATGGTGTTAGTGAACGCAATGTACTTCAAGGGTTTCTGGGAGATTCCATTCAGAAAGCAGTCGACGAAACCTGGGTCATTCAAGTTGACAGATGGAAGTACGAAGATGGTCCCGTTCATGCAGACGAGACGGTATTTCAAGACCAGCCGAGACCAATTCACTAATTCTAAGATCATAATTCTGCCTTTTGAGGTATGTATGTGTTAATAGTTGTGTAAATTATTGGTATGTTACATTTTCGCTAATGTTTTGTTTTTGGATTCGTGATTCCCCACGTATTTTTCGGAATTCATTTCTGTGAACTACTAAAAACCACAGTGTGAAAAAGCTGTCCATAAGGATGTTAATTAAAGACTGCAAAAAGTATAATTTGTTTTTATTTTTCAGCGTGACGAGTACTCTCTAATGATAATTGTGCCTTCAACCCTCACAACTATCCACGACCTGCTACCTACACTAACATTAGCCCAACTAGAGAAATATCTAAATTCAAACCCCATGGAAGTCCACTTGGAGATTCCGAAGTTTTCCATTCGAGCTGATACAGATTTGACTACAGTTTTGAAATCGGTAAGGAAAATTGTTATCTTTTTATAGGGCACTTGCAACTATCACCACCTACCAATGATTTTCAATCAACATATTTTGTATAAAAACGCGATAAAGACGACAAAATCGAGGTTGACTTCGTACAACCGTAAAACAGTTACTTACTATTCAAATCCGGAAATGGTTAAAGTTCAGTCCCTATCAAATCCAAGTTAATACAACGGACACCTTGAAATTAATCAATGCCTTAGAAAAAAAAAGATAAGAAATAGTAGTCAACATAAAATCATGATAAAAGAGTAAATAAATAGTGTGACAACAAAACAGGATATGGTACATCAATATTATCTTACTTTGCTTCCGTGATTAGAAAAAATAAAACATGATTTATCCCGATAACACCTATCTAATTTATTGTTTTTGAAAACAGTGGAATATAACTTGTTTTATCTGCCATTTTCAGATGGGAATCTCAAAGATTTTTGAGCAGCGTTCTGACTTGACAAAAATCGGAACCTATCAAACCATTAATCCTCAAGTCTCATCAGCTGTCCACTCCGCAGTTCTGTCTATAGATGAGGAAGGAGGGTCTGCGGCAGCAGCGACTGCATTTACAGTAGTGGCGTTATCAAATGACGAGCCTCCAGTTAAGTTTGTTGTGAACCGACCGTTTGTAGCAGTCTTGTGGGATAATAAAGCAAAGCTGCCATTGTTTATTGCCAGTATTGAAGATCCAACGTTATAAGTGTTTTTGGAAGGATTTGAATGAACTTTTTGACTTTTGTAATAATTTTTGTTTTGTATTATATAATAGCGATCAATGTTTGAGTTTATCTTTAACTTTTCGAGTGGTTTAGTCTAGAAATGGAAGGCTGATTGATGCTTTTAGTTATGTGGCATTTTGTGTACCTATTCTTTATATAGATCCACGAGTACGTATAGATGTAAAATAAGTTTTTTTATAAGACGTAAAATGATTTATTTTATAAAATAATTTTAAGTACAACTTAAGTCTATCATTACCGCTAAAGTACTTACTTTTTTCTCTTAAACCTCTTGAATAGATTAATCAGAGGATCACTGGCGAATATCCTAAATTTACCATTGTAGTACGATTCTATTTCTTGTAATGTTTTTCCCTCTGTTTCTGGCATAAAGAAGTACAGGTAAATCGTGCCTGCGAACCCAAAGGCAGCGTAGACAGCAAAAGTTCCGGATAGACTGAACTTGCTTTCTAAATCTATGAAGGTTTTGGAACTCAAGAATGTGACAACATAATACCAAGCCGCTGCAATACCTTGGGCTGATGCGCGACTCCTGAAACAAAGACATGCGTTACAAGGTCTTAAAAACATCTTAAATTATAATTAGTTTCTATTAAAAAGGTAACCTGCGGGTAATATTAGTGATAAAAAAACAAGAAAATTTTTCAAGTTTTTCAAATTGACAATAGAGCAAACTTTTATCTAATGACCCGGTTATTTAAGAAGTTTTCCTTATTTTTATGAAATACTAGCTGCGCTCCGCGGTTTCAACCGCGGAAGTCCCGATCCCGTGGGAATATCAAAATAAAAAGTAGTCTAAAGCCTTCCTCGATAAATGGACTATCCAACACAAAAATATTTTTTCAATTCGAACCTGTAGTTCCTGAGATTAGCGCATTCAAACAAACAAACAAACTCTTCAGTTTTATAATATTTAGTATAGATTTAGAATTTAATTAAGGTGGCAGTACTATCCGCAGGTACCTTATCAATTGAAAATGTATGAAGCCAACTTACTTAAATGGAAACACCTCTCCAAGCAGGACCCATGCTAAATTAAATCCAGAAAATATCGCCAAAACATAGAATATCCCTAACGGAACATAACTGGTTTCTTTTGGAAACGTGGAAGTGTCATATGAGAATACCGTATCAGGTAGGGTAGTCTTTGCATAAACTGCAAGCGCAGTACTTGATATGGCTGTTCCAAGCATAGATACTATACCCAGTTTCCTTTTTCCAACTAATTTTATAATTCCTATGATTATAATTGCTGTTATAAATGTAATTACTCCGACCATAAGCTGAAAAAATACAAAGAATTTTAGTTGTCTTGATTATTGAGTCATTGATTGGTCTATTGATGATTAAGTAATACGATACGAATTGATTAATTGACAAAGGTAATGTAGCGTTATGTTGTAAGTATGGAGGTGGATTTGCCTAGCACAAGATCAAGCAGTTTTTTGGTGTTTTGACGTGATAACAGCGCTCACAAAAAAGTGTGACGTCATCGCTCATGTTCCGTTATTTACAAGGTAATCATAGCAACGTCACTCACGTTTCTGGAATGTGAGTTTTTGACAAGGCAACAATAATAGGGTATTATTACCATCAATGTTTTCTTATGACGTTATTACGTAAAATTATCATCCGTAAACCAACTTTACAGACAACAAATTTTTCGATCGGCTTTCGTTTATTTTTTCGATCGTCTTTTGTTTTTGTTTTCCTTAGACTAGGAAATCCGATGAGATTGTAATTTTCCGATCTTATTTTATTTAGCGCTTATCGTCTCCCCTAGTCCAGGGGGGACGATGAGCGTGAAAAAGTTCTTACTGTCCATTGAGAGTAGGGGATTTATTACGGGAGCGATTAAGCGTCAATCGTAATTTAGAGTTGAGAGTATGATTATTTTTTATGTTGACTGTTTCAAAACAGCATTGGAACAAAGTATATATGAACAGAATTCTACATTTAATTCAAGTACCTAAACGTGTTTAAACAACACTATGTGTAAACAAAAATTCTAAGATATCAATGGAATACGAGATATTTTAGATATGAATGAAATAAGGTCAGCTAATTTACCCAACAGTAAGTGACTTAAAGGGAAGACGTGATTATGATGATTGTATATTGAATGAAACCTGCCTACATTAAATGGTTAACTTACCACAACATTTTTAGGGTCATCAGCCATCCCAAACGCTCCACAAACATTGACCATATTTGGTCTGATTGGCGTCAATCCACTTAACACGTAGAACATGAAGTACATCATCACAAGACTTAAGGGTCTCAGTGTCTCTTTGCAGATCATTATAATGTTAAATTTTGTAAAGAACCTGAAAATATAAAAAACTCTTAAGGCTTGTACAGTCGTACTCAGTTCTTTCCCTTTCCCTCGCACGCCCCGTAACGGCGCTATCCCTTTCTCCACGCGCCACGATATGGTAATTTTTTGACAAAATTGGTAATTCATTAATGATAAACTTCAATTATTGACAAAACAGCTGGGCAGTAATTAGATTACTGTAACGAATATCTAAACAAGAAAAATTAGTGTCTCTGGTAATTAAAGTTTGAAGGATATATCGTAAAAGAATTTTAAAAAACCTAGTTTTAAAAAAACAAATCTATCGAGAAAAATTTATGCTATCATGTTTTCACTCGGGGAAAAACTGCTCAGGGATCTGAAGATACATTCTAAATAAAAATTTGTATTGTAGATGTAGCGGAAGTTACCAAATTTTTCATTTAAAAAGGGGCTTTTCGGGTCATACCGGCCCTTAATATGGTTTGGTTTCTCCAAAAAGTAAACGTTTTGTAAAGTTTTAGTTATCAAATTACTAACAAGTAGAAATTATTTTCATTGTTGTTAATCTGTTAACTAATTCATTTAACGTTTTTTTCTCAGACTTTGCAATTTAAATTTTAAATACGTTTTAAAAAACCAAGGTAGCTAGTTACTTTCCCAGTACCTAATGATAAAAATAAATGTCAATAACTTTTATTAAACAAAAAAGCGAATTAGCAGAAATTAATAGTTCTTGAATTACAAATTTGTATAAAGCATCAAGTAAACAATTTTTGTGACGTCAGTTCTAAATAAAAATTAATACTAAAATTTTAAAGAGCGTTATTGCTATAAAAACAAATAATATCCTAATAATATTATAAATGTAAAAGTTTGTGAGTGTGAGTTTTGCGTATGTATGTGTATGTATGATTGTGTCGTATGTTACTCCTTCACGCAAAAACTACTGGACCGATTGCGATGAAACTCGGTATCTAGATAGCTGGAGACCTGGATTAATACATAGGCTACTTTTTATCCCAATATTCCCACGGGATCGGGACTTACGCGGGTGAAACCGCAGGGCGTAGCTAGTGAATAAATAACAACAATAATAACGTATACCTTTTAAAAATATTCATCTTAAAATGTTCACAGTCTTGATCAACAGAATCCATTTTCTCACAAATAACACATCGCTGTAGTTTCTTCGAATAGACCATCAAATCATCATACTCTTCTCTGACGTTGTCAACAGAGGTCCATCCTCGGAGGTAGCATAGGGATTTCAAGGCGTCTTTCTCTCTACCTTTGACTAGCAGCCAGACCGGAGTTTCTGGCACCTAGAAGAATTAATTACTATTTTAACTGTTATCTTTTTCTTATTTTTAACCGACCTTAAAAAAGGAGGACGTTCTCAATTCGTCGGGATATTTTTTTTTACTGTTCGTGTTGATTCCGTTATATTATTCTAATTTTTATTTTTCATCATCGAGGAAAGGTTTGATTGTTTGTTTGTCTGAATTGAATAGGCTCCGAAACTACTGGACCCATTTTATTTCGTATATTTGTAGTTTTTTTTTAAATTTTGTAAATTTTTGTATTTAACCTTTATGCAAAAAACGGACGTTATTTTAACTGCTATCAGTTTGTGTATATTGTAGTTCTCAAAAACCTTTCAAAAACATTTTGAATCGATTTTCAAAGATTAATTTTCAAAAATTTGTAGCGATCAAAGGTTCGCTCGTTAATTCAGGGGTTTCTATACAAGCCAACTTGATGATAAAAGTCGACAATTTTGAAAACTGTACTAGAATCTGCAATTTTCCCCAATGACCAACAACACATACACTCCCAATATTGAAACGCAAGAGGTACGGTCGGAGTCAGAACTGCTGACCCACCGTAGAGTTGAATTAGTATTTTTGAAATGTTTTTATTCTAATAATGTTTATTTAATAAATTCATGAGTTGAAAGACTTTAAACTTGAACTCGAGCAAGACCTTAGAATCTTGCTTGAGTAATAACAGTTTTGGAGTTCTACGGTGGGTCTGCAATTCTGACTCCGACCTGACATAAGTAATACAAATATCCGAATTTTGAAATTATTACTTACAAATAACACTAGCAGCATAGAACAGATAGGAGCCACAAGACAGATCAGTGCTGCCTGACGCCAGTTCACCACCGTACCCAGGAAGTACATAATGAACACTCCAACTGATGTAAACACTTGGGTTACTGTACATAGAGCTCCTCGAGATGATGGCTCACTATAACACAACAGTAATACATCTAACTATACATTCTCTAAAAATCATACTCAAACATTAGTTAATAAATAATTAAATAATAAATAAATAGTTTATTTCCATAGAATAGTTACATAAATTGCCATATTATACATTTCTTCCTTAATGTTAAAACAGTAAAATTAATTTTTATAGTAGCATATTTTGAAAGTTAGATAAAGGACACTTAAAAAAAGTGGTTCTAAATTCTAAATTCGTGGTGTATCTATACAGGGTTATTTGTAATTATACTAGCAAACCGTTAAGGGCTACTATTGTGCACCTAAACAAACAGCTTTTGTTCTACAACTTTTAGACATTCCAACATTATTTTGAAAATTTTGAGGTTAGTTTTACCTGTAAATCAACTGTTTTATACACGAAGAGGTCATTAACCTTAACATTTTACTTATATTTTAAGTTTGATCTACTTTTCTTAGTCTGAATGACCTTTGTTTAAAAAATCAGCTGTTTTTAGAATTTACATCACCTCAAAATTTTCATATTTTTTCGAATTTCCAAAAGTTGTACAACAAAAGTTGTTTGTTTAGGTGCACAGAAGTAGCCCCCTCAACGGCTTGCTAGTATAATTACCAATAGCCCTGTATATTTTTCTTTATTTATGTTCACTGATTACTCGAAGACGGCTCAACCGATTAAGACGATTGCTTTTGTGTCAATAAGGACATCTCATGGGTGGTCCCATAAACATTGGTTAGGATATGATGAGGATCTGGGAATACTTCAAGGGTGGTCCCATAAATCCTCTCAATTTGGTATCTGATAAACGATCTTCAGAGTGTTGAACAGATTTGTACCTCGAGCATGCAGCAATTTGCTCAATTTTCAAGATCGACCAGTAGAATCGACCCTAAACTAAAAGGTAAAGACTAGCTTTACCCGCGACTTCGTCCGCGTAAAAGTCGAAAATGGACCAAGGAATCACGTTGTCTCATACAAAACTTGCCCCCCTTTTTCAGCCCCCTAGAGGATTTTTTTTATAAATCCTTTCTTATCGGATGCCGACGTTACACAATGAACACACCCTCCAAGTTTCAGATCTCTACGATTAGCGGTTTAGGCTGTGAGTTGATCCGTCAGTCAGTCAGGACAAAGAATTTTATATGTATGGAGCATCTGAAATCACAGCCTGCTAAATAGTTACTACCGGCACCAGTCGCCTTCGTTGGTGAAAATTGTTGAAAATTCCATTTCAGCACTTTTGAGAAAAACAAAACACATTCGTAACAATCAACAATGTTAGTTGTAAGCGGCGAGTATTTCTGGCGCGTTGTGTTTGGCAGCATAAGCAGCCTTAAGTTGTCGATTTCTAATTGGGTTATTTCTTTGATAAACTTTGCACTTTTATTTTCCGTACATCCGGTGACTTTACCCTCATATGGATGTTTAACACAGCCTTCAAAATATAATAAAATAATTTGAATTAATACTACTAATTCTTCATTACAAAGATTATGGATATAGATTAATGGAATTTATCATCGATGACTTTGACCTACTTTTTTATGATAGTTGTCGTATAGTTATAGATTTACGAAATTTTTGAAATAATCTTAAGTGTTCTATATCAGTAGTTAAAGAAGATATAAATCATAGTTATGTCACTAAATTCTGCCTTCATTTTATTACTGCACATAAACTATTAAAGCCATTGTGTGTCAAAAGAAATAAGCAATTAAGTTACTTCAATAATTAAAAAATAATAACAATGTATCGTAAGTAGAAAAATAAATTAAACAAATAATCAGGAAAATTTTGAAATGCAATAAAGTCAATGATATTAAGAAATCATGGTTTAAAACTGATTTAGTCCTAATTACCTAAAATTCTTCCCATTTTCCTAATCAACCTTCCTCCCTTTTGTTATATGGAATTCTTAGATTGTTAACAATACCCTGGGCTATCATCGGGGTTGTCACTTCGTCTTCCAATAACGCACAAAATCTCCCTTGCATCATGATGATGGCTAAAGTTTTTCAGCTGAGGTTGGCCCATTCAGATTATCATACGCTTCTCGAACTTTTCATGAACTTTTCCCATATGTGCCCAATAATTATTCTTTGATAATGTCTAATTCTGTCTGTTTTACATTCTTTATTTTTGTAGTATGTAGGTACTTATTGTTTTTTTGTTTTATTTGTGTGATTTTTTAACAAACGTCATTATATTCTTCTTACCTTATTTCTCCAACGTAAGAGTTTACAGGTGCTTCCATGACTCCCGTACCAAGTCCCAGCAATCCGCAGGCCACAAACAATGATGGGATATCCCATGCAAAATACATCAGAACCCATGCAACCAAATGCGGTATGTTCGCGAGGAAATTAGCCTTCTTCCGTCCAAAATAGTCAACTATAGGACCTGATATTAATGCTCCTAGTGGCTGAGTTAAATAAGCAATGCTGCCTAAAAGGAAACAAAATTGTGACTAAACACGGGATCCCTTTAAGGACGACCTTCATCGATCTGTTTAATGAAGGAAAAGTATTTTATATCAAATTAAATAGGCCAATAAATATATTCCAAATGGGTTGCCTAAAAAAATTCAGTCTAGACTGATAAATGTTTCACATTTTTTAAAGTTGAAAGGTGAAAGGTCAAAAAAACTAAACAAAAAATTAATTGTTAATTAATCATAGTCTGGCCTAAAATTTTTTCGACAACCCATTTGCAATAAATTTATTGAAATATTATATTTATCAACATTTATGAATAATAATGGATGATTTATAGCTAAAACAGAATAAAATATTTACTGACTAATTTAATTTGATGTAAAATAATTTTCATCCATTAAACAGCTCGATAAGGGTCGTCCTTAAGGGGTTTTTAGGTTATTTGAAAGAATTACTCCTGAGTCGGAGATGTTTCATAAACTACCAAAAACAAGGAATCGTAATTCATTTTCATACAGGAAAACTTAGCTCTACGTACTTCCATGTTAGATAAAGAGTTCATTAGGAAATCAAGGACTTTAATTATTTTAAGTCTTTCCTAGACAAATATCAATGTAGATATGTAAACATAATTTTTCTAGGCAATTCATTGGTCTCTATGTAGTTAATTTTATTGTCAACTGAGCATTGCACTCTAGTAGCCTTCAGTGGTTTATCTTTATTTTCTTTTATTTATTACGGGTAGGTACAAACGCGCAAAAACCACAATTTTAGAGTA
The DNA here is from genome assembly GCA_951213275.1 of Idaea straminata. Taxonomy (NCBI): domain Eukaryota; kingdom Metazoa; phylum Arthropoda; class Insecta; order Lepidoptera; family Geometridae; genus Idaea; species Idaea straminata. The sequence continues at coordinate 7,635,244 of OX577862.1, forward strand.
TTTTATTATATACAAACCGCATGTTTAATCTTTTTATAACGAGAACGTGATTTGAGATGAAGTATATAGCAATAAAATCTTAATTCTTTCGGCTAGACTTCGTTCAAATACTACTTTGAAAGGCTGAAAGCAGTTCTCGGCCCACAGGTCGAACTGTTTATCAATAAAAATGAACAATGATGAATTGAGACTTACCGAACCATGAAGCTTGAGCATCGTTTAGAGAAACTCCTTCTTTTGCATATAAAAGATCTGGCAACGCTATTGTGGAAAAACTTATTGCCATTCCTAAGTCTAATAGCAGCAGATTCGGTGACATACATGCTATTATCTGTAACAAGATTTTTTCTGTAGTTAATTTTAATAAGAAACTTACTGCGAAGTATACAGGCAGGCAAAAGAGATAAGCTAGAACAGATGCTAACTCAGGCCTCAGAATTAAACTACAGCTTCACGTCAAAATGGCAAAGTATATAAAGTAAATGCTGCGCCCCGCGGATTAACCCGCGTAAGTCCCGATCCCGTGGGTATATCGGGATAAAAAGTAGCCTACGTGTTAATCCAGGTCTCCAGCTATCTAGATACCGAGTTTCATCGCAATCGATCCAGTAGTTATTGCGTAACAAACATACATACACACACACGCACATACAAACTTTTACATTTATAATATTAGTAGGAAGTAGGATGATTGTCTATCTGCCGAATTATTAAACAAAACTAAGTCACAGTCAAGCAGCAAGACGTATTTTATTCTGTAAAAAGATTGCCGATAAAATGCTTTGTCTTTCGTGCTGTGAGCCAGTGAAGAATCAGGACAGTGAGGGACAACAGAAGTTCACCTCGACAGACCTCGACTGATTTATAATCAAAGCCACAAATCAAAATGCTTTACCTACCTACTTCCCGAAGGCATGATGATGATTATTTTCTTTTGTCGTGTAAAAAAAAGTGGCTGTCTTTAAACTACGGTAAATATAATCAATCCTTAACACAATACTTAAGTGTCAATAAAATTGTAATTGAATTTATGTACATTATAATATAACAAAGAAAAATATTTTATTTTTATTTTTGGTTAGTTAAAATCTTATATCTTTTATGTTTGGCTACGAAACTACTTGACCGATATTGATAAAACTTGGTACGCGTAGACATTGATTCAATGGGAACAACATAGGTTACTTTTTATCTCGATGTTCCCACGGGATCGAGAGTTACGCGTATGAAACCGCAGAGTACTTACATTCAATGTAGTGTGTAAAGTTTTAGTGTTATGTAGTGTGGTAGTAGATAATGCTATTGTCATTGAAAAAACGATTATAACAAATAGAACGTTTGTTTAACCTAGTATATTTTTGTAAAGGCTCTCACAAAAATACTAAGATTCAAATTGACACTTTATTAGCAGTAATTAAGGCTTAAAATGAAAACACCCACTCTTTCTCCATATAAACGTAGTTGACTGTTTCGTCCCTCGATAATGACACTAGAGCAAATATTTTTGTAGCACCTATAACTGTCATGACCATGCATGTCTTATTATGGAGAAAGAGCCGGTGCCCTTTCCTCTTAACACTTTAAGTAAATGAAGAACAATTGCCTGTTCACGAAATAAATTGACTGATTATTTTTTTCGTATCATTCCTTAACAATTCAATAGTTTAAATGTTATAACATTAATAATTGAAGACTAAATAATCAATCTGAATTAGGTATCGTGAAGCACGATATTATTATAATGTAAAAAATGATGTCTAAGTAATTTGATTGGCGACCTACTTTACAATAGGCGCTTCTACAATATATTTATTCTTACATAAAGAATATTACAAAACCATACAACGATAGGCGCGAAAAAAACCCTTTCCTTGCAGTCGGGTGATAAAAAAGGAGAAGGTTCTTAATTATTAAAGTTTTTTAATGAAGTAATGAAGATTGTTATGAAGAAAAAAGGAAAAAAAGAAAGAAACCAATTATTTGGACAAGCACACGACACAAAACAATCAAAAAAGTAGTAACAAACATAAAAGCACTAACATAAAGCAAAAGTATAAAATAAAAACAAAAAAACAAATAGGTAATAAATAAAATAAAAAGAAATAAATAAATATTGCAGGACATTTCACACATCGCCATTTAGCCCCAAGCTAAGTAACTGGACTTGTGTTATATGTGCTAGATATACTACTTAAATTGCTTTTCTTTTGTAAAATGTACTTATAATACAAAGAAACAACCAGACCACAGATAAATATCTAAGCATAAATACTTGTCTGAGGCGGAAATCGAACCCGCAACCCTGTGTTTGGCAGTCCGGCATGGTGACCATTGTGCCAACTGGGTCGTCAAATAATAATAAGAGAATCAAAAGAAATAAAAAGAAATAAGATCTATGGAGCCGTGTGCCTCCAAAAAGGTTCTGCCTCAGCAATGATAGCTATTTCAGGCATTCGCTTAGAGAAAAATGCTTTCTAAGCAAACCATCCATTTAAGAATAATACCTTCATTGGCATCCCGAATTTAAGGTAACTTGATCATAAGGGACTCAGGTTTTTAATTCGAAAGGTATCGGCTTCAATTTGGTCTCATTAAAATTTGCTGATGATCTTTTGAATAAAGAGGAGAATGGTTCTTCTTTATTAATTCTAGTACAATTTATAATGTTTATTCGTATACCAATTAATCGAAAACAATGATTACGAATGAGTTCTAAAAATGAGTTCTTTAATTAAATATACAATTTCAATATACCGGTTAAATAGCGAACGAAACATTTAATATAGATAGTTCACAATTAAATAAATACCTACTCTAAGTATACAGATACATAAAATGCCTGCTTTAATTTTTACTAGGTGTAATTATATTAGTGAAAAACTGTTTAATTTTGTTAGCGCAGTTACGTGTTTTCATGAATATTTGTGTAAATGCTGTTTGTTTTCCAACAAATAAATATCTATCTATATATATAAAAATGAATTGCTGTTCGTTAGTCTCACTAAAACTCGAGAACGGCTGAACGGATTTATCTTATCTTAGTCTTGAAATGTTCGTGGAGGTTTAGGGAAGGTTTAAAAGGCGAGAAAAAATCGAATAATTTCCGGGAAAACCCTAAAAACAGCCCTTTTCTATTTCCCATACAAACGTTTTCTAGAGTCAATTCCTACGGGATCGGGACTTACGCGGGTGAAACCGCGGGGCGCAGCTAGTCTTCTATATATATATAAAAGAAAGTCGTGTTAGTTACACCACTTATAACTCGGGAACGGCAGAACAGATTTGGGTGAAAATTGGTAGGGAGGTAGCTTAGAGCCAGGAGACGGACATAGGATATTTTTTTCGATATTCCCACGGGATCGGGACTTACGCGGGTGAAACCGCGGGGCACAGCTAGTTTAACTTAAATTAAGCTTTAACGTGAGGTAATAGATACAGAAAGAAAAACAAAAGACCTACCTGTGAAGCAATAGACCTTATCCTCGTAACTGCCGGCGTCACTTCTTCTATTTGAAGTTTATGCACCATTGTCTTTATTTTTACTTTAAAACTGTTAATAAATATCTAACAAACTTAAAAAAAAAACTAGAATATGACTAAAACGGACATATTATAAAAGATTAAATCGAAATAGTTTTTTTTAAAGAAAGGCGGCAAACGCGTGCCCCTCTCTAGTCAACGACGCGACGCTAAATGACTGAAAATGTGGATTACAAAACTGGTTACGTCTTCGAAAAGTGAAGTACTTGGATTTTACTTCACTTTTATATTGTAAAATAGTTATTTTACGTTTGAGTCATAACGATATTTTTGTTTGTTGTGGACAGTTTTAAGAGTACCGTTAGCAAAATCAAAAATGTTTTGAACTTTAATATTATAGATAAGCATTTCGCCTGATATATCTCTCTATTACCATGATTCGTTGCGCGTCTTAGTTGGCTCCGGACATATTGATGAGTTCTTTTCTCTGGACACGGTCGACTAAGCTGAGAAGGTCCCAGCCGCTACAGCAATCGAACTAGTATGAATTAAAAGTTGCTGACGCTGTATGAACCATCTAGATTCGATGTCTCCAACAATTATGACCACTCTACATCTTATGTTTATCACAAATGGCCAGGTAGACTTGCTCTGTTCCACTCAATTCCAGTGGACAAATTCATAAAAGGATCTGTTTCTGCTTTATGTTCTACTTTAAATCCATCAATGGCTTTATTTCGACATTTTCTTCCACTTTGGATCTACGGAGCCGTTAAGCATCAACTTTATATTTGCACAATTAAAAAAAAATACTGATACATCAAAAGATGGGTATTGTAAACTCCAACTAATAGTAAATTGGGTTTTCTAATAGGTCAGTAAGTACCTTTATTTATGGGAATAACATAACCTAACTTAGCATAACAAGCGTTGATTATCACTAGAGATTCAATATTTACACGGGTGTGTCAGTGTCAAGAACAGAAGTCGCTAAAACATGTCGTCTTTGTATTTCGTCAATAACATAAAACACAAATAAAATATATGAATCACGGCGTATTGTAATATAATTACAAATAACAGTAGGGTTAACTTTAGGTAAGAAATTAAAATAATTTAAAACGACTTTTTAAATATTAGTAGTTTGTTCAATCTTATTTGTTTTTTTTTTCGTTGTCTATCAACCATAACACAAGTCTAGTTACTTAGCTTGGGGCTAGATGGCGATGTGTGGAATTCCCTGAAATATTTATTTGTTAAAAGCAACCTCTTTTATTTATTTATCTACCCACGTGTCAGTTTTGACTACAACGTTGTCACGTTAATTGTTCGTTAAATATGATCTATCTACTTATTATTTTTATATACACGTGATTTGCTCTCATATTTTACTATAACTTTAGTGAGAACCAACAACTACAATAAAAAAGTGGTCTTATAAGAGTTTCTTTTTTACCTTTTAAGGTAATTACGGAACCCCTTAAAATAGACAAAAACAGTAGAGCAAATAAAATAAAATAAGGCTTAAATAACAAAACAGTGTGAGATTTATCAAATATTTTAACCACCGGAAAAGTACAAACCCTAATAGAAAAACTAATTATTATAATCCAAGAACAAATTGGTCACTGAGGCTACACTAGAACGAAAAAGTGCGTTTCATCAAAAAAAGTGCGTATGTAACTGTGTTTTGTAACCAGTTACAGGAACTAAGTATTTGATGAAACGCACTCTAGGTACTACACGCTTGTAACAGCTACGTATTTTTTTATTATATTAATTATGGCCTCGCATGGCTTGTGCATTTAGCCAGTGTCAAGTTATATTTTGCATGAAATTATGACCCGATATTTCATAAATCGGGCCTAAAGTGTTTTAAAAACAGTCAAAGTCGTCATAATCCGTCAAGTCAGGGGCTATAGTAAAGCGGTGGCAAGTTTACCATAACCTTAATGGGAGATTTGGATGCAACGAGAAAACTTCATGTTTGACACTGATTTTTACTTTCACTACACTTTCACAGAACTAAATTGAATAACATTCCAACAGAATTATACAATTCAACTCGGGTTACAACTAAGTTTCATGAAAATAAAACTGCAGCACGACATGTTGTTAACTCGTTCCCGCCAAAACTCCAAGCTACGTATTTTGTCTGTAATTAGCTACAGCACGGGAAAAATAAAAAAAGTTTATATAGTAGTATTATAAATATTAAAGATACAGATTTTGAAATTGATTGCTTTAGGAATGACTGATGTACAATAGCTACAAGAATCGTGGTCAATGGAAGAAAGGTAGAGAGCCCTTTGCCCTACAGTGGGACAGGTAGGCTCTTAATAATATTAATAAACTTACAGGCAACGGCATATTATTATTTAGTCAACTTTTTTTGCAAAAGAACTTCCTATTAAAGTCGATAAACAGATAACAATATATTTTACATATTTTATTATCTACTTTTGATTAACTGTCTTTGTCAAGTCAAACATGCTCTAAATACTTCATCTGTGATCTAGTATTTATTTTGATGTATCATCTACTACAATCTCTTTGTTATGTATATCTCTTGTTATTTTCCAAACTAGTTGTGAATCATACAGACATATTTAAGATTAAGTTAGTTTAGTTTATTAAATTCTAAGTACCTACACTTTTTTATGACTAACATTATTTACAAAGAAAAACTGATAATCGAGATTACTATCAATATTTTACGGAGATTTGTGATGGCCGTTGAAGATGCTTGGTTAAATTTTGACTGTCAAGTTGTAGAAGTAATCTAGTATAATAGCTTTTACCTAAAGGATAATTTTTCCAAAACCTTTTATTAGCGAATGTTTTCTTATACCTTAGCCCAATTCCTCCATTGTTTTGAGCTGCGCGTTATTAAATCAGTCACTCATCAATCAGAACTTTGAATTTTATATCTATAGATAAAGGGTCATTGCTTTATTAGAACTGAATCAAATTGCCTCTACATTTGTTTTTGGTCTAAATTGTGGTACAGTAAATCTTACAACTTGCGAGTATTTGTCTCATTTTTAAGTATTTTAATCGTTTACGTTTATAAATAATATCCTGTTACTCTTAAGGTAACAACTTTTGAAATATGTAATAACTAGCTGCACCCCGCGGTTTCACCCGCGTAAGTCCCGATCCCGTGGGAATTTCGAGATAAAAAGTAAAAACAAATTTTTACCCCCCCTTTTCCCCTCCTTAAAATAGGAAAATTTAAAATCCCTGAAATACGTCATCATTTATTTACGATAAGAAGATATAATTCTAATTTTCAAGTTTCTACCTTTAAAAAAAATCAAACCTTCATACAAACTTCCACCCCCCATTTGCCCCCTTTAGGGGTTGAATTTAACAAAATCAAACACATAACAGAGCACCTACGTCATAAAAGGAACCCCCATGCAAAATTTGAGACTCCTAGCACTTGTAGTTTCTGAGATTTCGTGATAAGTGAGTGAGTGAGTCAGTGATTTTCCCTTTTATATGTATAGATGAGATCAATGTTGTCTGCGAAGGCGTCTATCGCCTGTTAGATTTAGTTTAGTTAGTTGTATCTTTGTTTATTGAATTTAGAATTTTTCAACAGTAACATCATATGTATCTTTGTCTTCTACCTTTTGCCTCTTACACTTTTTAAACACATTAATGAATGGATCATCGGCAAATGTTCTAAACTCTCCATTGTAGAAAGTTTCAATTTCTTGCAACGGAAGTCCTTCAGTTTCAGGCATGAAGAAATATAAATAGATTGTTCCTATAAATCCGAAAGCGGCGTAGACAGCAAAGGTGCCCCAAAGATTGAAATTTTCTTCAAGGTCTATGTAAGTTTTCGCTCCTACAAAGGTGACGATGTAGTTCCACGCTGCAGCAAAACCTTGGGATGACGCTCGACTCCTGGTGAAAATAAATAGCAAATTTTAGTGCGAAGGAAAATATAAATTTTCAATGATTTATGTTAAATGTTACAGTCATTTTTAAATATTTGTAATTTGATGACAATATTCACAAGAAACTAAAAGTTTTTACTGATCCAATATTATTGATCTGAATTATAAAAAAACTCAGTGGCAGTATATAATCACCTAAAAGGAAACACTTCTCCCAACATAACCCAAGACACATTAGATCCAGTAAACAGCGCCAACGCATAGAAAAAGATCAACGGCCAGACACTCTTTTGTTCAGGGAAAGTTGTCTGGTCAAATGAGAAGACCGATTCAGAAAGGTAGTTCTTCGCGTAGAAACTGAGAGCAGCGCAGCAGACTCCAGTGCCAAGCATGGCTGTGATGCCCAGTTTCCGTTTTCCAGTGACCTTGATGAGGAATATGACGATAACGCTCGCCATAAACGTGATAACACCAACCATGAACTGGAAGAAAAAGAAAATAAACGTAAAGAAGCGATAAGTTCTGTGCAAAATGCGCATTCTATGTTTATCGGCCTCAAAATGGTGTTTTACAGGTAAAGTAAGGGAAAAATTAGCGCTCATTGGTGACTTAAATCTTGCTGAGTCAAAATACAGTTAGTAGTTTATAGTAATAGAAAAGTTAAAGCTATTTTTTGTTAATATTTTGATAGCTATCCTAATACCAAATATTTCAAAGATGAAAGATTTGATTGTTTGCTTGTTTGAATTGAATAGGCTCCGAAACTACTGGACTGATTTTGATGAAACTTAATATATATTGATTAATTGGGACTGACATAGACTTTATTCCGATATTCCCACGAGATCGGGAGTAATAAAAAAGAAGATGTTTCATTCAATAAATATAAAACTAACCACAACATTTTTCCCATCGTCAGCCATACCAAAGGCGTTGCACACGTTCACCATATTCGGCCTTATTGGAGTCAGACCGCTCATTACGAAGAATAAGAAGTACATTAATATCAGGGTCAGAGGTCTCAGGGTTTCCTTGCACAACATCACAACGGTGAACTTCTGGTAAAACCTAAAATATATAAACCTGAATTAGATGCTTGCTGATTAAATATTTTGGAGTTCTCATTGAAACAGAACTATTATGAATTTTAATAGGATTTAAAGATTATTCATTAATAGGTGTATTCAGTAATAAGGTTGTTACCCATTGTATCAGTAGTATACTTACACCTACCTCTTAAAGAAACTCATCTGCTTATGTTCACAATCTTTATCACTAGCATTTGAATCGTCATCCTTGCAACATAGCACACATCGATGCAAGTTCCTAGAATGGACTACCAGCGTATCAAATTCTTCTTTAACATTCTCTGGTTTGGTCCAACCTCGGAGGTAACAGAGTGACTTGAGAGCGTCTTTCTCTCTTCCCTGTGATAGCAGCCATACTGGTGTTTCAGGGACCTAAATACCAAAGCATAAAGAACATGAAATACTTTTAAATCGAAATGATTTTTTGAATACGCATTAGATCGAATAAGAAAATTGATTGAGTAAAAAAATTGGTTGAATAAGAAAGACAGATGTTCTAGATTTTAATACGATTCATAGGTATGAGGAATTCGCCTACTCGGATTAGGCCTAGGAATGCCTAAACCATTGCTTTGGGAGGAGGCGCAGTTTTAAAAAACAAGTTTCTTACCAGTAGAATCAACAACATAGCAGTTATAGGTGCTGCTAAGGATATTAACGCAGCCTGTCTCCAATATACTATGGTGCCCAAAAAGTACATAGACAGTATTCCTATGGCTAGAAAGCATTGTGTCACCGTGGACAAAGCACCGCGAATTGACGGTTCACTGTAAAGAAAATGTACAAGAACTCAGAGAGCAAATTGCAAACGAAAGTAACAAACTCCGTAAAGATAGGTATATTCGATTTCAATCAGGCGTTTAATCTTATTATTGATTATTGTTATTGAAGTGTGTAGGTAGGTTTATCTAATATAATATCTTCTATAATTTTAACAAAAAAAATATTTTGCACGTAGTTGCTAGACTTTTTATATCACTTTTGACCGCAATCTAACCGGTTTTTGATTTTACCTACGTCATAAAACCGGTCAGATTTTTTATGAGGTTACTTGCTATAGTACTTATGGTAACCTGATAAAAATGAAACAGGTCATTAATAAGATACATTAACTAGATTTAGGAAAATAGATAGATTAGATTGTATAATTTGCCGAAAAACGAAAATCCTAGGTAGCTCCTAGCCAAACGGTGCTACTCAAACTATGGCTTATCTTCGTACTATTTTTTTGGTCAGAATATATTAATTAGAATAGAATAGATAATTATTAGAAAAGCACACGGACAAAAAACATATATAAAAAAGTCTAGGTAACATAATTACAAAACCAAAAATAAATAAAAATGAGACTAGAATAGACATAATTAGAAAACAATCTATAGAATTAAATAATAGGGGAGAGTCCAGGATGCCGTGTGCTATTCCAAAAGGACCAATCTCGGCTGAAATGCTGCACCAAGCATAACGCTAGACTAAAGCGCTGGGATCCCGCTGCAGATCCCCGTCCGTCCAACCTCACCCATCATAAATATACAGAATATATATCGATAAAATTATAAGACATATAATGATTTATGATTATATAGATACATTTTCATACATACATACACAAACAAGCTTATACAATAAATTATTAAAGTAAAAAAATAGTGAATTAATAATTAACTAACTTAATTAACTTACCTAACTTCCCCAACATATGCAAATATCGGTGCCTCCATAAGCCCCGTGCCCAAACCCAACATTCCATTTGCAATGAATATTGCTGGCAAGTTAGGGGCAAAGTACATAATCAGCCAGGCGAGCACGTGAGGGATGTTTACGATGAAACTTGCTTTCTTTCTGCCGAAGTAGTCCACTATTGGACCGGACATGATAGCACCGAATGGCTGAGTCAAATAGGAGAGACTGCCTGAAAACGAGTTTCATGAGAAAAGATTAATAAATGGAATTGTAAATCGAAATTTTTTATCTGAAAGTTGGCTGAACATTCTGAACTGAACTGACTTCAATGTAATTTGGTACCTATGTAGAGGCAGAGTTCGACATCTATAAATAAATCGCATCAAAATCCGTTGCGTAGTTTTAACGAGCAGCATACATAGGGACAGACGACGGGAAGCAACTTTGTTATTTACTATGTAATTATTCTCACGGCATCTATGTATTTTAAACTAACAGCTAGTCAAATAACCCGCCCCATAGCGTTTCCAAAATTAGTTATAATCTAATTTAAATATGAGAACCAATCTTTCATATTAGATGACAAAACATTATTTTTCCAGTAAAAAAACTAAGAATGGATGTTTAAAAAATACAGGATGTATACAGGGTTATTGGTTTCCAATCCAAAACCGTGCAGGTGATAGTTTTCTACATCAAAACGAACAACTTTTGTTCTAGGACTTTTGAAAATTCGAACATTTTTTTGAATTTTTTGAGGTTATATTAATTCGAAAATCAGCTGATTTTTTAAAATAAAGGTCATTCATAGTTAAAACAATCGATAAAGCTCAAAAAATAATTATAATCTTTAGGCTGATGACCTCTCCGTGTTAGTAACAGCTAATTTACGGGTAAAAATAACCTCAAAAAATTCAAAATAAATGTTCTAATTTCCAAAAGTCGTAGAATAAAAGTTGTTCATTTTAATGTAGAAAACTACCCCCTGCACGGTTTTGGATTGGAAACCAATAACCCTGTATATATATATATATCTGTTACAAAAATTCCCTAAAACATCATATACCTAACTAAGTGAATACAGGATGTGTGCAAGTAATTGTGAATTGTAATATACAATAGTACTAATCTATGTCGCATGACTAAACAAAAAAATTCTAAAGATTTGACTAATTTCCTCAACGTCTTGAAATACACGTTTTTACTTAGCTACAAGTAGGTACCTACTATGTTTTATTCATGGATCACATGATTATTTAGCGGATCTTTTTTAATGCGGTTTTGGTAGCAGGTTTAAAAAAATATCTAAATATTTTGCTTGGCAAGTTTACTCGCTTGAATTTCAACGCCGGGAAATCCCTATCGGTACAAATGTTAAGTAAAAATGCAAAAGTCTGTTTGTTTTGTTACATTAAGATCAACAGATTTCGATGAAAAGTGCAGAAGTTGATTGTAGTGTGTACAAGACCGTAGGATATACTTGTTAAAGGAGTGAAATATATTTAATGAAATTTTAGAACTTTAGACACGTCATACCAAATTTTGTTAGAACTGCGAATAATTAATAGCTACTAGTAGTTTCGAAGATTAACATCAAAACAGAAATTATCACTTTTTGTTAAAAATAAAAAAAGTTTTATGAAAATAAGTACAATAAATTTAATAAAATTAAAGTTTCGTAATGGTCAGGGGGTTCGATTCGATTAATTGGAAGATTTTCAAGAGTGATTGTCGACTGAAATATTTGTATTAATCAATAACTTACCAAACCACGATGCCTGTGTATCAGATAACGAAAGGTCGGTGGTCGAATGTAGCATATATGGTACTGCAATTGTAGGAAAGCTGATAGCCATGCCTATGTCTAATAACAGCATATTTGGTGACATTATTGCTATGCACTGAAATAAGATAAATGTTATAGTTAGTTTAGTAAGAAATAGTTATTCATTTATTCTTTTCCCATACCCCAAAGGGTGCCAAACGGTGCTACTCAAACTATGGCTTATCTTCGTACAATTTTTTTGGTCAGAATATTAAAATTAGAATAGAATATAATAGAATAGACAATTAATAGAAAAGCACACGGACAAAAAACAAATATAAAAAAGTCTAGGTAACATAATTACAAAACCAAAAATAAATAAAAATGAGACTAGAATAGACAGAATTAGAAAACAACCTATAGAATTAAATAATAGAATGAATAATGGGTTGCTTTCAACTGCATGGAATGAACCTCCACCTAAAAGAAGGGAAGGGTAATTCTGGTAGCTGATTTGGTCGCGTCTGATGGCCTATTTTCTGACTTTTGGAAAAAAGCTACAGAATAAACAACCCTCATTACTTTAATGTATCCTTTTAGATTGGATGGCATGTTCCATAAGCAGTAACCACACATCCTAATTCAGTTTTAGGACGTTTGCAGGCGGTCAATTGCTTTTAAGAAAATGCGATTTATCAATTTTTCTATTTAACTTGACTTACCTGAGCAATAATTGATCTTAATCTAGTAACACTAAAACTATCCGAAATATTAAAAGAGTGAACCATTTTGATTTATTATATTAATTTCCTATGAATGCTAAAATTCAAAATGTTTTGATATTTTTTTGCTATGTTTTGCATACACTAAAATGTTATTTTATTGTGAAACATAATTTTGCCACTATTGGGACGTTAAGAAGACGTCCAATGTCTAGAACTAAATAATTTAAATTAAGCTAAGAGGAAAAAAGAGAGCCTTGAGATTTATTCAAATACATTGTAGTCATTTACTTATATTGAGAACGTGTTTTGCAGGTAAAAAATAAATAAGTAAATCTACGTAATTGCTTAAGTACACCATTTGAGAAAAGGATTTGTAGCAAAGGTAAATCTAGGTCATCAATAAACCACAGTAATGATAGTGTAATTTAATATTATCTTATCATGATCAGTCTTTCTTTAATAGGTCGCATTTTTGTTTAAAAAGAAGGAAAAGTTTGGAACATACATCATATTCTTTAAATTCATTTTATCTTAGAACTCCTTTTCAGAAGTCTTTCTCTTCTTTTTTCTTGTACTCCTTCTTAAATATATTCAAATAGTACGCAAACTGGAGATAAAAACAGTTTTATTTCACAGGTTTTTATCTCCAGTTTGACCCATGTAGGTATGAGTTAGGATGGTAAAGTCGATATTGCTTTCTTCATACAAAATGTATACTATTTCCATACTGAATAATGCATCTCTTTTTTTCATAAAACCTTATTAACTGTACACATGCCTCGGTGTTTTCTTTTTTTTTTCTCACTACTAGTTTGGGTAAAAGGGACCTTTAAAAACACTACTACAAGAAAATAAGACCCTCCAAAAACCTAAAGAAAAAACAATGATTGCTATAAAGCCTTTATTCTTTTTACATTGGGTTTTTATTTGTATGAAGACTATGTTAGAACCTCGTCCTACACGCCATAAATTATGACAGTTAAAAGTATAGTCTCTGCTCTAAATTAAGTTTCTAATATTTATTTATTATTTCAGCGATGTTACAAGATGATTGTCTAACGTCCAACCTGAAAAACCTGTTAGAAACAAACACATACAGAATAGGTCTCACACGTGACTATTCGGTAGTCACGTGTATTTAACATTTTAGAAGAATGAGGTAACTCTTTAGGTTTTACTAATGAGCTCCTACTACACACCTAACTAATCATATCACTAACAAGTGTAACTACTAAATTAATTATATCCCTTAGAGGTTTCGTAGCGTAATATCTACAATAGAACTTAGTCAATTTTTAAAAGCTTTTATTTAACTTGCAGTGGATGTATGTTTGTTCGGATGGAATCTTGCAACTTAATTTTTTAATACTTAAGCACAAAGACAATATTATTAAAATGAATACATAAACATAAGTACTTCAGATCGCATCATGTCTAATTTCGATGTGCTGATTTAGACCTCAAACGAGACGCGATAAAGGCCATACCACCTTCGGCCTTTTCATATCTATACTTCTATACTAGTATTATAAAGCTGAAGAGTTTGTTTGTTTGAACGCGCTAATCTCAGGAACTACTAGATCGAATTGAAAAAATATTTTTGTGTTGGATAGTCCGTTTGTCAAGGAAGGCTATAGGCTACTTTTTATCCCGAAATTCCCACGGGATCAGGAGTTACGGGGGTGAAACCGCGGAGCGCTGCTAGTCTATACTAATATTATAAAGCTGAAGAGTTTGTTTGTTTGAATGCGCTTATCTCAGGAACTACTGGATCGAATTGTAATAGTACATTACGATATAAGTGTGGTAAATTAATCTTTGCATAGAGGCGGTTTATGACGCGCGAGCGGTAGCGAGCGTGTCATAAGACGTTTTTTTATCACAGTTGCGAATAAAAGAAAAGACTTGAAAAGAAAACAAAATAATAATTAACAAAATATTTGTGATAAGTCTATGTTTACATTTTTTTAAGGCAGATTTTTTTGTTAATTATGCTCTGGAAAGGCAGGCTAAAGACTTTTAACCTATACAGCCTCGTCTGACATACAATATTTTTTAGGGTTTTTGCTATTTGTTTTTGCGTCGGGGGTTAAGAACAAAATACAATGGTACGGAAAAACAATATATTTAAGTAAAGAAAAAACAAAAAATAAACAACTCAATTTTTAATCGTTTTCTAAGTCATTATCACGTAGTATTTTCGTTCGTAAACCGACTTTAGAGACAACCATTTTTGCTAGCTAAAAAACTCTTTGGTATCTACCTTTTTTATACATCAAAACAGTATAACCCAGATAAATTAAGATTGTTTCACCTACCTAACATGTAATTAGCAGTAAGATACGTATTTAACTTATCGGGATAACTTTACAGCACTAGTTAACAAATCTAAAACGCACGCGTGCATAATATGTTGGATTATGAGCCTAAAAGCCGTTGAATAAGATCCACTTTATGAGCACCTGTGATAAAAAAATATTTTTGTGTTGGATAGTCCATTTGTCAAGAAAGGCTATAGGCTATTTTATATTTCGATATTCCACGGGATCGGGAGTTGCTTGAGTGAAACCACCGAGCGCTGCTAGTAATATTGTAAAGGCTTACTTGCCCGATATGCGATAGAACATTTTCTGTAATAATCGGGTACGCCAGTCACCAAAGAGCTCACCATAGACGAGCTGCTGAACATCGAAGCTCGTCATCCTCTTTTGCATAGGTAGCCAGAAATTGTCACTGTGACCGAAATCGGTCAAGGAGACATCATCATCAATTTCGTGTAAATTAACTTCGGTACTTCCGAAGTTATGGAAGAAAACCAGTAAGGTGGATCGTTTCGTATCGCTAAGCAAAGTATTCCGCTAGATGGCGCTGTTTCCCCAAAAGTATAGTTTTATTTTATTTTGCTATAATTGACGAGGAATAAAACTATTTCAATATATTTTGCGGGTTTCCCAGTTTGCTCTGAACATATTTCAAACATTATTTAATTTATTGGAAGTCACATTTTTATGTATTTGGCGAGTACAAATTTCAACTCTTGTCGCCTCTAGTTACGATGTAAATAACACGCACACATACAAAATAATACACTGTAGCAACTATAGACTATATTCGACGTAGTCCTTAGGTGCCGATTGGTGTAGTCATTTAGAGTGGCAGGGTAGTGTTCTATAGAGACCCGGTTCAAATCTCGATTCAAATATTATTGTTATTATTTTTGTTAGAAAAACAAGATTAATTTTATGTTAGGTACTGTTAGTAATCAATTTTTTTTGAACTAGGACGTATTCTGAACGATGCATATTGTACTAGGTCTGCGAATGGAAAGAGAAAAATAAAGACAAAGTAATGTATAAAGGTTTATTTATTTCAAATCAATTGTATCTTATCTCATATCGGGGGCTGACATAGCCATCCACACTTCGACCCATTGGGATCGATTAATGCGGTGATCCCCCTAATAGGAAAAATCCTGTGTTCATCCGGTTTGGGATATTCATTCCCAAGGAGCCCCATACGCTTCGCTGCTAAGACATCGCATTCACTAATCTATCTTCTATATAAATAAAAATGAATTGTTGTTCGTTAGTCTGATTAGAACGGCTGAACGGATTTATCTTATCTTAGTCTTGAAATGTTCGTGGAGGTCTAGGGAAGGTTTAGAAGGCGAGAAAAAAACGAATAACGGGATCGGGACTTACGCGAGTGAAACCGCGGGGCGCAGCTAGTACTAATTAAAATAATTCAAAATGCAAGCATTTCCCGCCATTTTTTTTGTACTCAAGGAACGACACTGACCGCACGGTCGCATAAAGCCAACAAAAAGCAACATCTCGACAGGGCGCGGGCGGCGGCGCAGCATGGTCATACGTCGCTTTGACCATTTTCGCCTTTACATTTATTTTATTAAATAAGATATCCTGAACTAAATATATCTACTTGGATTCGATTACTGAGAAAAAAACCTATTATGGACTAAACTCTGGCAGTATGCATGAGCCGTGTGAAGCCATAATTGTTATTCTTTGGTGTTAGCTTAAGCAAGGAGGTTTGGTTTTTGAAGTTCCTAATGCGTAATGATAATGATACTGGCTACAAGCACATTGCACAAGCCGCGCGAAGCCATAATTTGACATTATAACTGTCAGTGAAAGCGATTTTCCCTAGGGCTAAAAGTTTTTCTTTCTACACGCTCTTCAGGCACCTTTAGACCTACTTTCGGAGTATGAGTAATATTATTATTTGCATGATGTTCCTGTTATAAATACTAAAACCTCTTAGTTAATTACTCTTTTTTTTTTAATTTACAAAAAATCATATATTACCCGGAAGACAAAGTATGTTGAAAGTTTATCAAATAAGCAAATAATGCAAATAATCGACTTTTACGTTGTATAAAGCACTGGTTTAGTTTTTAATGACATGATTTTTACACTCAATTTTTTTTATTTGGCATCCATAAGATACATTTTCTTTTAGCTGTGCATACACTGATGAATCACCATCACCTAAAATAAATATAAAAGGTATTTGCTAGCACAGCACAATGTATGTTTGTTGGTTTATCCGAACTGAAACCTCACAATCTTATGCAAGACTAGCTTTTGCCCGCGACTTCGTCCGCGTAAAAATCGAAAATGGACCAAGGAATCACGTTGTCCCATACAAACTTTGCCCGCCTTTTTCACCCCCTTAGGAGTAAACATAAACAGAGACAGATGCCAATTTGGCTAATTATTACTGAGACACTTCGCTTGCTCGGTCAATTATATTCTAGTATATTTATCTATGAAATACAGGTACTGGACTCCATGTATCTCTTCACTTCTTTGAAATCCTTCAACCAAGATAGCCGTTTCCATTCCAGTAGACGGCCCTTGGTAATTTTTGAAACATTTATGGGGTGGTACCGTCTTCTTTTCCTTTTCATAAAGTTGGCAATAAACGCAGAACTTGTTTTTAACACCAAGATAAAGACATTTATTGGTTTCTTTGCCAATGATACATGCCTGGAAGAAATAGAAAATATTACCTACTAGCTGCGCCCCGCGGTTTCACCCGCGTAAGTACCGATCCCGTGGGAATATCGGGATAAAAAGTAGCCTATGTGTTAATCCAGGTCTCCAGCTATCTAGATACCGAGTTTCATAGCAATCGGTCTAGTAGTTTTTGCGTGAAGGAGTAACAAACATACAAACACACACAAACTTTCACATTCATAATATTAGTAGGATAATCTATAACACTAGCTTTAGCCCTTGCAAATTATGATACTAGCCACGTCAAGCGGTTTTACCCACGTAAGTGCCGATCTCAGGAGAATTTCAGGGCGCCTATATATAATTCCAGAGCTCCAGCTATCTAAATACAAAGTTTTACTGCAATTAGTTCAGTAGTTTTTGCGAGTAACAAACATACACTCACAAATTTTCACAAATATTAGTAGGATTATAATTTAAAACTGACGTTATCATTCCTGATGCTGAGCTGTAATCATGGCCGTATGATCTTTTAGCCCATCCTCCATCTACATAAACAGTTATATAAGGCACGCCATCACAATTCACATGTCCTTTTTCAATTGTCTTCTTTTTTTCTTCTTCTCCATTTTTTTATTGCTTCGGTTAAATGGTCTTCCCAAACATCACCCAACACATTTTCAATGCCTCTGAACTTATTTGGTGACATGGTGGGAATATCCATGAGGTTAGTCAAATGTGACGTCTGAGTATAATGGCTACCTCCTGTAACCGTACCCAAAACAAAAGCTTTGTTCACCATTGGTTCTTTTTCATTACTTTTGCGGAATTCTTTGTCACACATTGAACATTTGAAAGTGAAAACACTATTAAATCCACTTCTTGTTTCACCCAAAAACTCTATAACACTGTTTGAACAATTAGTGCAGTGCTTTTCTAAATCAAATGCCCAATAAAGGACATGTTGTATGTCAACTATTCTGTTTCCGGAAAGTTTATGCAAGTTATCTCTGGGGACAGTTTCAATAGACAGTTGGTGACTTTCTAGTGGGTCCATTATTGACCAATTGATGTTGACATCTTGGAGTGTTTCTGGAGTGGTCTTGGGTGGTGTAACATTATAATTAACCTCAACCAATATCTGTCGCGATTTTCGACCACAAGTTTCTATATTCAGTGGTTTTGCCTCAGAGCTGATAAAGACATGAAAATTGGGAACCAGTATAATACTTAAAAGCATCAAGGAGAACGGTAAGTACATGACGAAAATGGACAAAGGAATCACGTTGTCCCATACAAATTAATAACTCGGTATTATATTTACGTTGGCATTGTAGAACATTGCAATTTGCATAGGTAGCTACAAGACTTACGAAACTCCTTCACCGTAGTAGCGCGCAAGCTGAGCATGAACTCTTTTCTGGTTGCGCTTTGCACCAGAGTAATTATGAGCTAAGCTCGATCGCGATGTGCTCGGATTCATAATAAAGCTTTAGACAATAAAAAACGCAAAATTTTAATTTCAAACACAACCGGCTTGTCTAAAAGCTATCTCGGAGTTTGTTGCCAGTTTATAACACCAAAAAACAACAACAACAAGACTGCTTGGTTTTTTCTCGCGAATTCCTAATTTTCATTTATATTCTATAATAATTAAATGCAAAAAGTATAAATGTTTATTTATTTATTATATTTGTACAGTCATAATTTGATAAGTCTATCAAAATAATGTATAATTCAAGTATTAAAAGTGACGCGACAGTGCCATATGTTACATAAAATC
Organism: Idaea straminata; assembly: GCA_951213275.1. Lineage (NCBI taxonomy): Eukaryota > Metazoa > Arthropoda > Insecta > Lepidoptera > Geometridae > Idaea > Idaea straminata. Next base: position 7,654,655 of record OX577862.1, read on the forward strand.
TTGCACATGTAGGGGTCTGGCAAGACTGAGTTGAATGTCATGCAATTGAAAATATTTAGATTTTTTATTAGACAGATTCTTGACAGATTAGACGGAGCGGCAACGTCGCCCTTATCGAGCAAAAGTAGTGTGGTAATGCGGCTCTGCTCTAGCGTAATTGCGTGTTCCTGCTTCCACACACAACGCGTAGTCGCGTATTTCCACACCTCTATACCGCAGTCACACTATGACCAAACGCCAATATGACAGTGCACCACTACATACGTAAAATTGGTCTCCTTTTTCACGCTTTCAAATCAAATTACTTAACGCAAAATCCCAGCTCTACCCGATATTTATCACTAGTGACGAACTGGGATGATATGAGAGTACCATTGTATTATCTGATCACTAAAATTAATTAGGGGCTGTCCATTAATCACGTGAGGTTCGAAAGGAGGAGTCCTTAAAAATCACGAAATATCACAAGGGGGGAGTAATATATCACGTGTATTTTTTATTTATTTTTGTTTTATATATAAAAAATAAGATTTTTTATAGGTACTAAAAATACACGTGATGTAGGGGGTGGGGGTAGTCTTACACCATGTATCACCAAGGGGGGTGTTAAAAATGCCTTAAATCTTTTACGAATTAATAAAAGATTTCACTTGCCTTTTAGACACAACATAGCAATTGGTAGATTTAACTCAAAAACTTGATTGATTCTAGCAGGATTGATTCTAGTCTATATAAAGTACTTAAATAAAGTGAAATGATAAAGTACTTAAATAAAATGAATAATTGTTTTATCTACCTCGCAAGCATCACAACACAAGCGAAATGATTACTTGATAATTTGAAAAACATTTTAATTATTTTTCTATTTTAGGTTATCAAGAAACGTACCTATTTAGGTACCTAGTATAGGTATATTGCATAACTTTAGACTTAGAAGGCGATACCCAAATCCAAAGTTGTGGACCTAACTGAACATCATACAATGAAACGAAACATCTTAGTACTACCACCTCGTTATCCTACAACAATTAGAAAACCTGCTAGAATTACAACAATATTATCTACAACAAAAACTCATACTAGTCCAACTTTGAGTTTACTTACAAGTACCTTTAAAAATAGTATTATGAAGAAACTTCTTTCTATAAGAACGTCAATATAACAGAAAATACAACAAATATAATAATAACAACAAATATAATAAAAACAACAAAAACAATGCATATACATAATTTAGAAGATTTTAATTATCAAGATCGTGTATCATTAGCACTAGAAGAACCCTCACAACCAGAAGACAAATTATTCACAAAAATGACAGAAACGACTACAAAGTTATTAATTACTTACAAGATAAAACAACATTGTTTAGATCATTATCTTAGACCAAAAACTTGGGAAAACACGAAAAGAGGTGAAAATAGGAACTTGTATAGGATTTTAAAGTCTCAAGATTAATAAATTAAAAAAATAAACATAAATTAGTTAACATGATGACGATAATCATGAGGATGGTCCAAATTATCTTATAATATAAAGATGATTTTCATAATTACATAAAGGAATGAAATTTAACCTTGCTTTATTTTTGCTGAAGTTAGAGAAAAAATACAAAGAACTATTTCATGACAATAATAAATTACAATAAAAATAATCTTAATTTAAATCGTAACTTAAATCGTAAACAATAAAAATAATCTTAATTTAAATCGATATAGGTATTTCTTATGAGTATAGGTATATCTTATCTTACTAGTTAGCACAATGTAAAATTCGTAACATTTTCCTTATATTCTTAATTCATTTTTTTTCAACAGTATCATCAGATGTCGTCTCTCTTTCTTCTATCTTTTGCCTGTTACAATTTTTGAACACATTAATGAATGGATCATCGGCAAATGTTCTAAACTCTCCATTATAGAAAGTTTCAATTTCTTGCAACGGAAGTCCTTCGGTTTCAGGCATGAAGAAATATAAATAGATTGTTCCTATAAACCCAAAGGCGGCGTAGACAGCGAAGGTACCCCAAAGATTGAAATTTTCTTCAAGGTCTATGTGGGTTTTCGCTCCGACAAAGGTGACGAAGTAGTTCCAGGCTGCAGAAAAACCTTGGGATACTGCTCGACTCCTGGTAAAAAAAGCAGTCAAATAGTTAGACAGCAAGCAATTTAAATCGTAAATTATTTATGTATAATTTTACTGTTATTTTAAATATTTTAAATTTGTATATTATTCATTAAAAACAATAAAATAATTTTACTAATCAAATATTATGCTTCAGACTACGTAGGCCTACGTCGCTTATGTGGATATTAAGAGTACGTAGGTACCCCTAGATGTGATATTACTAAAGCATGTGTAATGTGTATGTGTGCATGTGTAACAGTAAATACTCACCTAAAAGGAAACACTTCTCCCATCACGACCCATGACATATTACATCCAGTAAACAGCGCCAACGCATAGAAAAAAATTAACGGCCAGACATTCTTTTCTTCAGGGAAAGTTGTCTGGTCAAATGAGAAGACCGATTCAGAAAGGTAGTTCTTCGCGTAAAAACTGAGAGCAGCGCAGGAGACTCCACTGCCAAGCATGGCTGTGATGCCCAGTTTCCGTTTTCCAGTGATCTTGATAAGGAATAAGTTGATAATGCTCGCCATAAATGTGATAACACCAACCATGAACTGAAGGAAAAATAAAATGAATGAAACTACTGTGCAGCACGCATATGCTAAGTTGACCGGCCTCAAAATGAAGCGATTGGTGTTTTGCAGATAAATTGAAGTGACATATTCACAGTCATAAGTAACAAGGCTGGTCAAATTAAAATGCATATAGTAGTTAAAATAATGGAAGAGTGAAAGCAATTTTGTTAATATTTGGACTGTATATCGATCGATATAATCAATAAGAAGACATATATATATATAAAACTAACCACAACGTTTTTCCCATCGTCAGCCATACCGAAGGCGTTGCACACGTTCACCATATTCGGTCTTATTGGAGTCAGACCGCTCATTACGAAGAATAAGAAGTACATTACTATGAAGGTCAGTGGTCTCAAGGTTTCCTTGCACAACATTACTACGTTGAACTTTTGGTAGAACCTGGAATCATTAAGGCTGAATTAGGTGCTTACCTACTGTTTGAATCTTTTCCTGTTCTCATTTCTATAGTTTTATATGTTTTTGTATAGGATGTATGGATTATGTGTATTCATTTAGAAGGTTGTTATTATCTATTAAACCTACCTCTTATATAAACTCATCTGTCTATGTTTGCAATCTTTATCACTAACATTCGAATTCTCATCTTTACAACATAGTACACATCGATGCAAGTTCCTAGAATGGACTACCAGCGTATCAAATTCTTCTTTAACATTCTCTGCTTTGGTCCAAACTCGGAGGTAGCAGAGTGACTTAAGAGCGTCTTTCTCTTTTCCTTGGGATAGCAGCCATACTGGTGTTTCAGGAACCTAAAAATGAAAAGGTTAAAGATCATTTCGACTTTTTTCAAATCGAAATGGGTTTTAAAATATGAAAAAGTTACTTGCATTTACATTGCATTACACGCAAAATTTCAGGTTGAATAAAAAACTTATGTGGTGGGAACCGATGTTCTAGAACTCACAACGATTCAGTGGTATTAGACATAGTCATACCACCTCACCGTCTATTCTCGAATTAGGTATAGGCACCTTAAGAATGCCTAAGCATTTGCCTTGGGAGCACTATTTTTTCAGAATAAGTTTCTTACCAGTAGAATCAACAACATAGCAATGATAGGTGCTACCAAAGATATTAACGCAGCCTGTCTCCAATATACTACGGTGCCCAAAAAGTACATAGCTAATACACCGATGGCTCCAGAGCATTGTGTCGCCATGCACAATGCACCTCGAATTGATGGCTCGCTGAAAAAAATGAATAAAATGTTTTTTATTCTACACCTCCAATCAACGCCATCTATTGACACAGTTGATGAATTAACTGATCTGATATAATAAAGTCCTTAATTTGATAAGTCTAGCTTTAGAAAGAGGCATATATTAGAGGTTATAGTTTGATGCAAAATAAGAATCATAGGTAACGTATAGACAACTCACTTACAACACAACTCACAATTCACTTTATGCTACTTAAATTCTAATATGCACGTATTAAAGTATTTAATAGATAAATAGATAACTTTATTTGTACAACACAGTAGGAAACAGAACACGATATACACAAAGTAAAGTAATAGCTAGAAAATATAAGTTGCACAAATGGGTAGCCTTATCGCTGAAAGCGATATCTGCCAGGCAACCTTTGGATGGAAAAGAACTGATTCAGCTTTAATGGTAGGTTGTGAATTTACTCAAGCAGGATACCAAACAAAACCTGTAAAAATAGGTGATAATTATAATTATGGCTTGTACAGAATATTTAACTTACCTAACTTCCGAAATGTATGCAAATATCGGTGCCTCCATTAGCCCCGTACCCAAACCCAATATTCCATTTGCAATGAATATTGCTGGCACGTTAGGAGCATAATACATAATCAGCCAGGCGAGCACGTGAGGGATGTTTACGATGAAACTTGCTTTCTTTCTGCCGAAGTAGTCCACTATTGGACCGGACATAATAGCGCCGAATGGCTGAGTCAAGTAGGAGAGACTGCCTGAAAACGAGTTACATACTAAACACACACACACAGTACTAAACTTAATTTAAATTATAAATGTTAAAGTTTTATCTGGAAGTTCGTTGATCATTCACGTAAAAAAACTGATTTTTACGAAATTGGTTTTAACGAAATTCAAACCTGAGTCTGCTTTTTATTGTGAAATTTTTTAAAGACATTTTAATCTATTGATTTTCTAAATGATTTTCTATAATCAGAATTTAAATTTGTTTCTAATATTCCCTAAAATATCATATACTTACATACTAAGGAACATAGAATATGTTAGAATACCACAATGATAGATTCATGTATTAATATAAGTGTTTGTGCATTGTAACATACAAATGGTTTTGCAACCCGATACATTGCCACGATATAGACGTTTGAATATGCACAAATTCTACCAACAAAGTTATTTTCCCTGATTGATTTTCCGATACGAAGCGGTAAGAATTGGTGGTCAGTTGGCCTGAAGCGAAAAATAAATCTTTATTTTAAAATTGTCACTAATTTACAGATGCCACACTTTTTAACTTGCGTTTTCGGTTCCGGGAAATCCCTTTCTCTAAAAGTGTTATAAAAATTTTGGTTTGTTTCTTTGCCGGTCAAACGGCTCGACTTTTGATTTCGATTTTGCAGTGCAGCAGAAAAGAGTGAAAAGTGATATAAATTATAATTACCTATTACTTTTTATTAATAGTTTCGTTTCGAAGATTAATCCTCACGGAATTAGTGAGGCTCAAGATAATAAAATTTATATTCCTCAAGAACAGGAACATAGAATAGAAAGATAAAGAATATAATAGTTAATTTAAGACAAAACACACTAAGTACAAACATAGTAACAAAAAAATACACAACAATTTACAAGGACATACAAGGACATAGAATATGGTATTGTGAACTTTCTACTAGTCAGAGGATTCGATTCAATTGATCTCAAGATTTTTAGGATTTTTTTTTTCTTGTTGTATAAATCCTTACCAAACCACGATGCCTGTGTGTCAGACAACGAAAGATCGGTGGAAGAATGTAGCATATATGGTACTGCAATTGTAGGAAAGCTTATAGCCATCCCTATAGCTACTACCAGCATATTTGATGATAATACTGCTAAGCACTGAAATAAGACAAATATTTGAAAATATAGTAAAGTAACAAGTAGGTACGTTCTTTTCCCAAACTGCAATGGGACAGGGTATAATTACGAACAAGAATTGAACGTTCGCCTTTGCCTAGAAGGATGGTTTGGTAGAGGTACGGTCGAAGTCAGATTTGCAGATACACCGTAGAGCTCCAAAACTGCTATTAAAAGAATGTTTTAACTCAAGCAAGATTCTAAGGTCTTCCTCGAGTCAAAGTTTAAAATTTCAAATCATGAATTTTTTAGACAAACATTATTAGGGTGAAAACATTCCAATTATGCTATTTTTACGTACCTCTGGTATTCAACTGTTTTTTGTTTTTTTTTCCTGGTAATTTAAATTGACCACAAGAAAAAAACCCTCTTTTCTTCAGTGATATGTCAACCAGAGGCTTTTCTTGTGGCTTCTCCTTAGAGAGTGCGTTCCGAAACCCGAAACCACACGTCCTAATTTAAGACGTTTCCAAGTGGCCCATTGTTTTTAATATAACAATGCGACTAAATGCTTTTTTTTTAAAGACTTACCTGAGCAATAATTGATCTTAATCTAGTAACACTAAAACTATCCGAAATTCCAAAAGAGTAAACCATTTTGATATTAGTATATTAAACTTCTTAGTAAAAAATTTAGAATATTTATTATATTTTTGCGTTCACTAAAAATGTCACTATTATCAAGACGTTAAGAATGCGTCTAAAGTAAAGAAGTAATTTAAGGTAACTAAGAGGGAAAAAAAGAAAACCTTGAGAGCCATAAACACATTAACTATGTACCGACAGTCATTTGTAGCTAATTGAAATGTATGTAAAAATAAATACGGTAATCTACGTTACTGAAAAGGTAATTTAGTTTTTGGTCTTTTTAATACAGACCAATTATATTTTTCGATAGAATATCCGGTGCATAACCGTTGTTATCCATTCATTTGCAAAAAAATGTTTTGATGTCAATTACTTGAATAGTTTGTGTTCTGGGCTTACATGTTTTATTAGTTCAAATAAGGATAATTTTAACCCACAACCTTTAACTGAAAAATCATAAAGAACCAAATTGACGAGGAAAAAAAAACCAATTTATTTATTAAACTAGTTTCAATATTTTTCATTTGGATCGGAATTAATTGACGGATGATATTTAAAAACAAGAAAGTGTAGGTACACTTTCTTGTGTAAAAACGAACCCTTATAAGTATAAGGGTTCCTTTACTACTTTTATAAGGGTAAAAAGGAACCCTTATAAGTATAAGGGTTCCTTTTTTTATCTTTTGAGGTACGGAACCCTAAAAAGAACGAAAGGTTCCGTACCATTATATTTTGTTATTAGTATTTGTTGTTATAGTGGCAACAGAAATACATCTATAAAAATGTCACCTGTATAGCTAACACGATTCATGAAATACAGCCTGATGACAAACAGACATACACCTACCTTACAACACGAATAAACTCTAAAACATGATAATAATTTGAATTACTATGTAATGATGTAACAATGTAGGTAGATAACATTAAGTTCTGAAGGGCATCCTCATGTTTAACATTTTTTGAAAGTAGAGAAATTTTTTCGATTTTACACATTAAAAACAAACTGTTTTTTCTTGAAAACGTATCGTTATGCCACCATAGAAAAAAATGTCCTGAGCCAATTTGGGAATTTTAAAATTACACCTATATACGCGCCGTATATAGAAACTCCTCCTTTTTTGAAGTCGGTTAAAAAGGATATGTTAATCTGGGTCATCTGTTAATGATAGTAATTTAATATTATCTTATCTTAATCTGCATTCGTGTCATAGACGTCATTTTCTCATTTTTGTTCAAGGAAGTGAAATATGTACGTTTATTCCAATCGGTACAATATGAAAGACCTTCAGGTGACTTAAGAGGATACGCGAGTATTGTCTTCTCTATTCAATTCCCCTATTTTTAACCGACTTCAAAAAAGGAGGAGGTTCGCAATTCGGTATATTTTCCTTTTTTTGAAGTCGGTTAAAAAGCCTGAACCGATTTGAAATTTTTTTTTGATGGAAAGGTTTTAACTCGTTTTCTTGAATAATGCCTCTAGAGAGAATCATTTTCGTTTCATAAAACCTATGTAACACATACTGTTCTAACATGGTTCTAACAAGTAATAATTCTACTAAAGTAAATTATAATCCGTGGTTTTATGAAAATCTAGCAGCTCTCCGCCGATTCACCCGCGTAAGTCCCGATCCCGTGGATATATCGGGATAAACTCATACTATTTTTTTTATTCATTTATAATCATGTACAGTGCATGTGTTCACTTTGTATAGTCTTAAAAACTAAGTTAGGCTGTGTGCCTTCGAAACGCGCCCACCAATGAAGAAGGCACAAGAAACTCATGGGCTTTTTTTGTAAACATGTTCACAAAACTCAAGATTAAAAATAAAAATTTTGAACCTGTAAATGGACACGTCATACACATCTCTATGTAATTTATTATAGTAGAGCACACATGTACTATTAAACGACCTCTTTATTTTCCGGATAAAAAGCTTAGCCTATGTTACTCTTCCAAAGGATCAATGTATCCTTAAATCCAGTTTCATTTAAACCGGTTCAGTAGTATCGGCTATGATCGGAACATATTCAATGCAAACAAACAAAAAAAAAAAGAATCAAATCTTTCCTTTTTTAATATTAGTATAGAAGAAGGATTGCTCTAGAGGCATTAATCAGGAAGGAAATAGACGAATACATTTGTGTGAAGAGAGCGCTGCTGTTTGGAGACCGTCTTAAATAGGAGTCCCTGCTCTTAATTATTATAATATTTATCTTCATTTAAGTACTGTTTCGCAAGGTGACTGCCTAACTAAAAAACCTAAAAAACCTGTTCAGAATGAGAACCTTCAACTTTTTTAGTTTCTAAACCGACTTCAGTCGGTTTTAAGAATAATATTGATCACTCCAAAGATCCTCATATCAGATCAATTTTCATATTTTTATAGGATCACTCCTTTTCAACAAAATCATCTCAATCGGTTGAGCCTACTTTGAAACTACGGGTCTCATTTAATTAGCTATAAAATATGTAATCTAAGAATCAGCATTAGAATGAATGAATAATATCAGAACTGTAGCCCTATGGTTAAAAAGTTTCTTTGCTAATAGTATTCCGCCGTTGACGCGTCGAAATAAAATTATAACAATATGAACAATAAAAAACAAATTGGTTTTTTGATAAAAATGTGGTGAACGTTTGACGATGTATGGTATTTTATTTATTGGTGAGTTGAAAAACATTCTACAACAATATATTTTAAAAGAATAAATAAGAAGTTTTTGTTTTACAAATGTGATATTTTCAGTAAGACATAATATTATGAAAACCGAATATTGTTTGGACTATATCGGTACTAATAAGAAAAGAATACATCATGTTATTTTGTTTGTTTCAGTTTTTTGCACAATACATTGGACACATCAACATTTGACATACGTAAGCCATCTTTTCTTTCAGTTTGTATTTAACAAAAATAACTCGCTCATAAAGATATATTTGAATTAAGACGTTCGTACATTTTGACATAGAGACTATGTAACCAATTGACATCTTGACCTTACTACCCGTTCCCGAATATTTTTATTGGGTACAAAAGAAAACAAACTCAATAAAATCTCGTAGGTATACATTCTGACATTCCTATATTCTTTCTTTTTTTCAACGAGTGACCAATTAGGTATTTGGTTTAAAATTTCTAATTGGGCCATTATTTTGGCTTCATCAGATTAGGGACATGTTAACTTTAGAGGAAACCATAAAAATTCTCCTGGTATTTCTAATTATTTTGTTCTATAAGTACCTACATATTCCTTCTGATAAGTTTGGTGAACCTGATATCTACATCTACACTAATATTATAAAGAGGAAATACTTTTTTTGTTTATTTTTATGTTAGTAACGATCAGCATGCGAAACTACTGAATGACTATGACTGACAAATTGAACTAAGCGAGGTCCATAGTCCCCAGTATAAAAATCAAGGTCCTGAGTCAACACGATATAAAGCCAAATTGAACTAAGCGACCTTCAGTCAAATTGAACTAAGCGAGGTCCATAGTCCCCAGTATAAAAATCAAGGGTTCCTAGTATAAAAATCAAGGTCCTGAGTCAACTCGATATACTGGCCAAATTTACATTTTCGCGACTTTTTAGTGTCCATAACAGTAAATAGGTGCGTTTAATCCACAGCCAGTAAATTACTGCAACATGGCATCAGTCTGTATCCATGATAACCGCCAAGTGTGCGCCTCCACTCAGGACGGTTGCAGCAGAAGGACCTTTATTGATCAATGTGACATGTATGAGTACAACTGCGATTATGGAACTAGTAAGTAAAAATAATATTTGTTTAAAGGAACCATTATATGAGATCATCATCATCCGAGCGATGTTCCCGGTTGCATCCCTCTCGTGAGCCCGGGGTCCGCTTTCATACTTTACGCCTGCACTTCGCACGATTTCGGCATCCTGGTTAGTGAGCCCATTTGGACGCAAATAATTAAGGAACCTGCGGGTAATCAGGGCCACCTGCCATTTTAATTAAAAACTAAATATTTCGTAAAAATAGGGAAAACTACTTAAAAACAGGTCTGTAGATAAATATTTGATTTATTGTCAATGTGAAAAACAATTCATTTCTTTATTTTCTTTTTCTTTTGTCACTAATATCAAGGTTTTTACTAAACCTTGTGGCCCCTATTAATCTCAGGTACCTTGTCGTATTTTCGTATTGTCGAACACATAATGTTAATATTTTAACGGATAATATCGCCTTTTTACAAAAAAAGCCTAAAAAATCAAACTCATTAATTCCTAGAATGTAGTTTTACAAGATGTTCAAATAATAAGTAATTTAAAGTTTCTTACATTCTAAAATAAACGCAATTTAATCCGTTAAAATAGTTTAAGAAATGATTATGTTTCTTCGCATTTTACTCTAATGCGACCTGATGGAATGGATAAAGTCATACGATTTTTATCTACGTCCTTTATTTTTATGTTTATTACTCAGCTCACCTTCACCACCTCGCAAAGCTAGGATGTACAATTGTACATTTCTATTCCTAGAGTTAAATTTTTCAATGATTTTCCGCATTTTTTTTATACAAATATTTTTTTCAGAATGCCTATTCTTGGGATATAAATCTATACTCTATACTAAACATGTATTATTAAACTAATATTATTAAGATGTAAAGTTTGTGAGGTTGTAGGGGGTAATCACCGAAACCAGTGGGCCGATTTGAATAAAATTTAGTATAGAGATAGTTTGAGGTAGCTTAGGGAGATAATTCCCACGGGATCGGATCTTACTTGGGTGAAACCGCAGGGTATAGGTATTGTAGGGAATAGTATTCTCGTAATATATCACGGTTTGGTATATGTTCGTCAAATCAGTTAAACTTAGATTAAATTACTCAATAATTTTTTTGTGAGAAAGTAAAGCCGAAGGTCATTTTGAAAAGCAGTAATTAATTATCTTTATGAGCAAAAGCTATTATAGTCTATAGATACCTACTAATATTGTAAAGAGGAAAGATTTGATTATTTGTTTTGAATTGAATAGGCTCGAAACTACTAAACCGATTTTGATAAAACTTGGTATGAGGGTATATTGATTCATTGGGAGTGACATACGCTACTTTTTATCCCGATATTCCCACGGGATCGAGAGCGCTGCTAATAAATAATAAATTAATCTGAATACTTTTGTGTTGTTTCAGAATACAGCACAAAAGTATCCAGTCCTTGCATGGGGAACACACAAAATTTTGGATGTTAAAACTATATTTTAATAATAAAAAATATTGAAAATCTAGGTTTAACTGGTTTTCTTCCACACACTAATAACATATTTAAAAGTATTTTATATTGAGTGAATAATTAATAACACCAAGTACCTAAGATGTAATACTGAAACTACATAATCAATAATAGAAGGTCGTAATAGGTATTCTTATTTAGTTTAAGGTGAAAGGGTACAAGTGATCTCTCCCTACAAACGTATTCGACTGTTTCCCCCCTGGATAATGACACTAGAGCAAATATTTTTGTTGCATAAAATCTATAACTGCCATGACTATGCCCCTGTGTCTTGGTTTTTTTCATTATCTAATTATCATAGAAATTAAGATTAAAACAAAACATAGGATTATGGTCATGGCAGTTATAAGTTATTGCAAGAAAAATATTTGCTCTAGTGTCGTTATCCAGGGAGGAAACAGTCGACTACGTTTGTATGGAGAGAGCGCTCGGTGCCCTTTCCTTTTACTAAGAATTAGATTACCACTTCGTTTCTTTGTGTTATTTAACTGCATTTCACCGAGTTATGAAGTAAGTGAAAAACTTCATAATATAAAAAAATGAACGGAAAAACTAGGTAACTAGCTTTAAAAACTATAATTGATTCTACTCTAAATGTACTCAATTATAGTGAAATAAGTTTATTGAACTTCCAATTGCTATGTTGTATGTATTAGGCATCACAAGCGCTTAATTTTATTTTAGGTTATCAAGAAACGTACTACCTATATTGTATAACTTCAGACTTAGAAGCCGATATCAGATACAAAACCATACATAAAACTGAATATACAACTGAACATTATACAACTGAACATCGTACAACTGAACGAACTGCCTTCGTACTACCACCACGTTGTCCTACAACAATTAGAAAACCAACTAGAATTACCGAAATATCAACAACAGAAACGCCCAGTACTTTCAGTATCTTCACAGGCTGTTGTCATAGACCTAAGACTTGGGAGACAACAACTTCTTCAGTAAGAATATTTACAATTCCAAAAATAAGACCAACTTACACTGTTCCACGAACGACACACCGTACGACTTCGCCGATATTTTTTTCTAGAACAACTAGTAATGCGCCAACAACGACTACCACAACTAAGCAACCAACGCCTGTATTGACGACAGAATCATGGGAAACATTCAATTACCCAACATCCAGTCTTCCAAAAACTACTAAGACTAAAAAATCAACTACTACCACAACTAATCAACCAACGCCTGTATCGACGACAGAATCACGGGAAATATCAAATTACCCAACATCTGGTCTTCCAGAAACTACTAAGACTAAAAAATCGACTACACAACCACCCACTACTAAACCAACACCTGTATTGACGACACGGAAAATATTAAATTACCCAATATCTACTCTTCCAAAAACTACTAAGACTGAAAAATCAACTACAAAAGAAGAAGAATGTGAGTATCCGAAATGTAATAGACCACTTACTTGGGAAACAACTGTACAAACAACACCTTTATACTTTATTATATTAAGTCCTAAAGCTCCAATAATAACTGAAAGTACAACCGAATATACTACAACTAAACCTCATACAACTGTAGAAAAAACAACAAGAAGTAAACAAACTACATCTAGAACTACTATCACTACAACAACAACTACGACTATGACAACAACAACGCCGACTACAACAACCACGCCAACTACAACAACCACGCCGACTACGACAACGACAACGCCAACTACGACAACAACAACACCAACTACGACAACAAAAACACCGACTACGACACCAACAACACTAACTACGACAACAACGACGACGACTACGACAACAACAAAACCAACTACGACAACAACAAGACCAACTACGACAACAACAACACCAACTACGACAACAACAACACCAACTACGACACCAACAACGACGACTACGACAGCAGCCATGACATCACCGACTACAACATCTGTTAAACGAACTTCACTTAAAACACCTACATTCCCAAAAACAACAGCTACAACCGAAACATCTGAGAGAACAACAAAAGAAGATTTAAAAGTTTCTGAGCAAACAAAAGAAAATCTACCTTTATATCTGGTGGAAACGAAGACCCAAGTTAGGACCACAGAAGTTGCATGGTGGCATCCTAATCAAATTTGTGGCTCAAGCAAATGCCATATACCTGTAACTTGGTACACCACAAGGAAATCTAGAAGACGTCATCGGTTAAATTAATGTTAGTATGTCAACTACCTTACCAAATTAATATATTATTTAATTTCAATTCAATTTCAAATTGTTTCATTTAAAAAATATATCTAATACAGTTCTTGCAATACACGAGGGCGCTCGGCCTTTGTTTGTAGTAGTAATTGTAAATACACATGTTTGTTAGTGTGTGTACCCGATGACGGAGCGGTCAGTAGCGAGCGACACATATATAGATTGGTCATTCACACAAACAAAGGCCGAGCGCACTCGTGAATTGCAAGAAATGTAAAATAGAATTTACACAGTGCGGCCTTTAACAGTATCTACGAGTATGTTAGTATCGTGTGAGTAGAAAAGCAAAAACTTTTACTTAAAAAATTATCATATTTACATATTATTAGAAACCCCACATCAACAAAAAGCTACTTATACAACAAAAAGGTACTTACTTACCTAATTTTGTTAATTAATAATATTAATTTAGTTTTACTTGTATATTTTTTGGCTTCATTATAGAGCCATAACATATAGCACGATAGGTTATTAAAATATAATTTTATACAGGGTTATTAGTAATCATATAAGAAAGCGATTAAGGGCTACTTATGTGCACCCTAATAATCAACTCTTGTTCTAAGACTTTTGGTAATCCGAACATACTTTGGAAAATTCTGAGGTTATATTAATTCGAAAATCATCCGGTTTTTTAAACTGAAGGTCATTCAGACTTAGAACAGTTGATTAAACTTAAAAAATCAGTTTAATCTTTAGGTTTATGACCTCCCTGTGAAAGTAACAGCTGATTTTCGGGCAAACATAACCTCCATATTTACAAAAAAAATGTTTGATTTTTTAAAAGTCGTAGAACATAAGTTGATCATTAAGGTGTTCTATTATACATAGTAACCCTTTATATCTTTACAGAATTCGTAGCAAAACTTTGTCACGTGCCGGATGAACCAGAGCATCAGACACTTAAAGCAGAAATTAATGACATTGATCCAGTTGAACCACAACTTGAACCAGAAGAAGAAACTCCAATGTATGGAGATTGCAATAGACCTTGGACTTGGGAAACAACAGTCAAAGGTGAAACACGAGACTTCCATAGAGTTTTACAAAGTGAAGATCTTTCATAAAGGCTAAAATGAACGCCCTAAAAATAAAAGATAAAAATTTAAAAATAACTACGCATACATTTCCAAATTCTCATAATGATATATGGTAAATAAAACATTTTTTTAATAGTCGTAAGCAAATATTATTTTTCAGACAAAATGCAACATTATTCAACAAGCAAACGACAGCAATATCACATAACTACAACTGATCGGCCTACCACACAATCAACAACATCGTATAAAGAAATAGAGAAACACAATTCAGCAGAAAATACAATAAAAATAATTATACCAACTGAAACTGCAAATCAAGATCATTTCGGTAAACCATCAACACTAAGCAAACCATCAGAAACAGAAACTGCAGATCAAGACCGTTCGGGTGAACAATCAACAATAGGCAAACAATCAGAACCAGAAGGAAAAACAAATCATCATGAAAAAATGATACTGAGTACAAAATATATATTAATTACTAAAGCTAAGAAGATAAGAACAATAACAAAACACTGTGGAGATTGTCTAAGACCAAATAAATGGGCGACTACGAAAAGAGGTGAAACTAGAGATTTCTTTAGGATTCTAAAACATCAAGAGTACTTAAATTAAGAAAGAAAGAAAGATAAATTAACATTCGTTTTAGTTGCCTGGTAGATACTTGGTAATTGATCATGATGCCAATATGGGTTAATCTTATCAGATAAAGATTATTTTTAAACAAATGCAAAAACTGTATAATAAATTAAAATATTTATTAATGTCATTACATAACAATGAAGGAATGGAATAGAGCATTGCTTTATAATTAGAAGCTGCCCAATAATAGTTGATAGAAATAATATACGAAATAAAAAAAGAAGTAAATATACGGCAAGAGTATCGGCAGACTGTATGAAAATAATAAACATCTTTAACATATAAAATAATCTAAATATAAAATCGATGTAGGTACGTAAACTATGAGTATCTAAGCAATGTAGTTGGCACAATGTTATCCTTAACTTTTAACTTATATTCTATGAAACTTTAATAGGTTAAAGTACTTACCTATTTTTAACAAATTCACATTTCCCAATTGACAAATATCAGTTAGGATAATTTGTATTAAAATATTTTCATTAAATGCAATGAAACACATTTAATATGAGGTAGCAAAATTACAAGTACCTACTAACAATATTATAAAGAATAATAAATTGATGAAAGGGCTATAGTTATTTAAATAAAAACGCTAAATTCTAAGTTGCTTAACACTTATTGCTAACTTTTGGTCCACTCAACTTTTTTACTCTAAGACTATTGGTACCGATGGTTCGCCAACAGTTAACATTTGAAGACAATCGGTCACTTAACTAATTATCAATCGCTTCATATATTATAGCGAACTATCAGCATAAAAACTATGTATACTTTATGCTCTAAGATTTATTATTTGCATTATCTTTGACTAGCATAGGTTTATTAGTATCATTCCTTTTTTTCTTTCTAAAAAGGTTTATGAACCAATCATCCGCGAAGACGGTATTATTGCTCTTGTAGAACGCTTCTATTTGGACGAGAGATTTGTTCTCCGTTTCTGGTAGGAAGAAGTAGAGGTATATAGCGCCAAAGAAGCCGAAGGTGGCGTAGATGGCGTAAGTGCCGCTGAGATGGAAGGTCGCTTCAAGGTTGTAGTTCGTCTTTGTGGAGACGAAAAATATGATGTAGGCGAGGGCGGCGGCTAATCCGGTTGCCATGCCCCTGCTCCTGGAAACGAAAATATAATACGAATAACAATTAAATCATTTTTTACTCCTGGTTTTTTAGGGTCTTTGTTTATTTTGTCGGAATGTGATTGGCCGTATAATTTACCGTAACATTACCGTATAATGTGAAAATTAAAGGGTTGGTATTTAAGACCAGGTGCTAATAAAGCTACCTTTGTTTTAAGCAACTCTAAGTAATCAAATACTCTTTTTTTGTTGGGATATTGTAGTTTAATAACCATATTTTTGCTTATTGTGGTTGAAAACATGATATGAACAACTTTGTTCGATAAAATTTTTTTTAGAAAACAGAGAATTATTAGATCATTTATCGGGTTTTAGTCAAAAATAGTTAACGTTTGTTTCTAAAAATGAATCAAATGATAGGTTTGACCTCTAGGAACTATATTTGTGGATAATAATGCTAAAATGTTTTGCATATCGATCAAATATAACAAGTTAGCACGCAGCACGCTACGTCTTCGAGATCGGGGGCGAAGGTAGTGTGAATAACCTACACACGGTACTGGAAGAGCGCCTTAAGTTTTTAGCTATGGTCATCTTCTTTTCGAATAATTTGATAGTATATTTAGGCTAAATAGTGAACGATGTACAGGTACAAATATTATGTAACAATAAAACTAAGCGGTGAAACTGTAAGTTGATAATTACCTGAAAGGGAACATCTCAGACAAAAGCACCCATGGTATACCTAAACTGTAGAAACAGACCAGTGCTATAAACAGGGCAACTGGTAACAATTCCTTCGTATTAGGGAAAGTATGAGCTTCGTAAGAAAACACAGTGGAAGGCAGGGTAGTTCCAGCGTATATGCTGATGCCGAGACTGCAGGCGGAAGTGGCAAGGAGGCAGGTAATGACAAGTTTCCGTTTACCGACGGCTTTGACTATGGTGGCTGAGATTAAGCTCATGATTATGGCTACTGCGCCGACGATTACCTGGAAAATAAAGAGCTTTGGTTTGAAGTTGTTGATGGTGACAATATAATGAGAAGTCATATTTATCTGCTAATAATATAGTACTTAATAGCTACTCCGGCAAACGTTGTTTTGCCATTGAATAATAACCCTAAAGATCCTCATCAGATCTTCACTAAATTTTTATGAGACCACCCTTGAGGTAGACCCTATCAAACAGGAAACGATTCATCAAAATCGGTTGATAAACAAAGAAGATATGTGCGAACATCCATAAAAACTACATACAACCGAACTGAGAACCTATTCCTTTTTTGAAGTCGTTTAAAATAACATCCAGGGCGCCAACCAAAAGCATACAAAAAAAAAATATTCAAATCGGTCCAGTCGTTTAGGAGGAGTTCAATGACATACACACGTACAGTAGAATGATAAATATAAGATATGAAAACTAAATCCATCAATCACCTATCTTGCCTACCAATCTACCTAAGCCCTACTTATGACACATGAACACGTTCTATATACACTGGTTTAGGTTGTTCTTTCCATGCGACGTTATAAATTTAAAAGCCTCTCAATCTTTATTTGGTTAATAAATTACTTCACATATAAAAAACTGAACGTCTATCAAACAGGTAATTCAAACAATTTAAATCAATCTAACCATAATAGTGAGCTTCTAATTAATCATTGAATCGAGCCACCATCAACTTTATAGTCGCATTAAAATTATTCGCTGACTACAGATCTACTAGTTCGGCGACCGTTCACATTCATCTGTGTTCAGAATCATCGTTATTTAAAACTAGCTGCACCCCGCGGTTTTACCCGCGTAAGTCTCGATCCCGTGGAAATATCGGGATAAAAAGTAGCCTATGTGTTAATCCGGGTTTCCAGCTATCTACATTCCGAGTTTCATCGCAATCGGTCCAGTGTTTTAGCTTGAAGGAGTAACAAACATACACACATACACACACACAAACTTTCACATTTATAATATTAGTAGGATTAGTAGGATGTTCAGCGGCCAATCAAGTCGGTAATCTACGGAGGCTTTTATTGTCGCGTAGTCATCGAATTCCGGAGTAACATAAAAACTAGTTTCAAATGTTGTTTCCACCTAGCGTTGCCAGGCGTCCGGATAAAGCCGGACATAGGTAGGCTTTTTGATTGCGTGTCCGGTCAAAATATACGGTATCCAGCTGGTCCGGCTTTTGTTAGAATTTTTCAATTCAATTAAATTCATTTATTTCAGATAATTAAATCCATACAATACAATAAATTAAAATAAATAATGGATTTTTTTACATATAGCAAACGAGCGAGCGCAGGCCCGAATTTAAAAATGTTAATAAATGTTTAAGTATTTAGAATTTAATTTTGACTAATGACTATTTGACTGATTAATAATAAATAAGAATTACCTACTAAATAATGATTTGACATTCAATTTTCTTTATTCTTTCTTTAGATTTTAACAAGATTTTTAACAATAATTAAAAAAGCTTGATTTTATATAAAAAAAATGTGTGGGTATTAATACTGAGACACAAAATTGTCAATAATGTAGGGTGTCCGGCCTTTCTACCCAATTGTCCGGCCAAACTGGCTGGTCTGTTCGGCTATTAGGTTTGGCGACCTGGCAACCCTATTTCCACCTGACCTTTGGTGTTGAATATATTTAGAATATCATCACTCATAGTTTTAAATTAAACGTACCTTTTTATAGGCCTAGGCCCTTTAATTAACATGTTTATTAATAGGAAATTAACAGTTATTTGTGACAGTTATTGAATATAATATCGTTGTTGATAAAGGCTCTAAAAAATTATCTATAGTAAACGGGTTATAATGACGTCATGATGTTTTTGTTTGAATTAATTTAAAGTGTTTTGGTTTATTAGAATTTACGGAATATATTTTCGACTTTTTTTCTCTGAATGATTTTGAACTTGCGATCCCCATAATAGTTCAGCAGTGCTCTGACCAGTAGGCCGCAAACACCGTAACATCTTACCAATAATACCAGAATAGCTTTTTATTTCGGGTTTTTATAAACTGAAAGTGTATTAATTACGAACATGACAAAAAAAATCCCAAAAAATACTTACAACAATAGTCTTCGATTCATATTTCATCCCCAAAGCTTTGCACAGATTAACCATATTAGCTTTAACTGGAGATAATCCACTCATTATATGGAAGAAGAAATATGACATTACAAGTACAAAGGGCCTCATAGTCTCTCTGGTAAAGAATATATGCTTGAACTTCCAGATTATTCTCTTTAGGATATTCGTACTTTTGTGTTTGCAAGGTTCCATATTGTTCGTTGTATTATTTCCTTCTTTTAAACACCCAACGCATTGATGTATTAAGTCATTGTATTCTATCAACTGATTGAATTCTTCTTGAACATCTTCGGGCTTTGCCCAGCCTCGGAGACGACAGAGCGATTGAAGGGCTTCTTTTTGACGACCTTTTGAGAGAAGCCATATTGGAGTTTCTGGTACCTGAAAATTATAAGAAATAAATATGTACAAATCAAGAAATATAGGTGTGTTGCAAGAAATATATATTTTTTTGTATATCCGAAGGATTTGTCTATCTCTATTACAGTGGTTCTACTGCTTTTTGTAAGTCCACTAGACCCTTATTTTGAATTGTCTTTTAAGTATAGACGTTTTGTTTGCTTTTCCTTTATCCGCGGTTACAGCCGCGTAACTCCCGATCCCGTGGGAATATCAGGATAAAAAGTTGCCTATAGCCTTCCTCGATAAATAGACTATCCGACACAAAAATATTTTTTCAATTTGAACCAGTAGTTCTTAAGATTAACACGTTCAAACAAACAAACTCTTCAGCTTTACAATATACTAGCGACCCGCCCCGGCTTCGCACGGGTGCAATGCTGATACTAAATACACTACAGAAAAACTGTGAACGTTGTATATAAAAACATAGCGGCCCGCTCCGGCTTCGCACGGGTATAAATTATATAGACTATGTGATTAAAATCGATTCAGTAGTTTTGATTTATTCATAACTGCCCGTGGCCCGCACGCGTTAAATTTGGAGTAAAACAATCCCTCTTTCCCTATACCATGAAGATTTCCTGCTATCTTTGGAATATCTAAATTCATACACTACATTTTTACTTATTTACTTTTTACATTTTTTTGCCGCACCGGGCGGGCGGCTGATACCGCCGCAAACGCTACGTCCCGCAATTTTTAAATCTGTAATATCTTCGAAAATATTCACTTAAATCATACGGTGTAATGGGCCATATAGATCTATATTAAATGAACAATGTATTCAAGGTATTTAATTGGTTAAGGATTAATGCTGTATTGGTTAAAATCGCTTCGAAAATTAGCCATTATTTGTCGTAAAAAGTAAATGACAAAAAAAAGTTATTGTGGGTTATCCATAAGAGATAGACATATACCATCGCCGACTTTTCTGTAGACCTTTTCAATGTGTACAATACTTAGTACATTATTTTGATAAAACTCGTAGGGTTCAGCCTGCGTTTGCAATGTAAGCGGAAAAAATGTAATTATTTACGACATCACATTAGAAACCTCAAAAATAACAGTACTTCTCCACTTTGCGACTTTGTTTTATACTATGTAGTGAACTATAGATATTAGTACTAGCTGCGCTCCACAGTTTTACCCCCGTAACTCCCGATCCCGTGGGAATATCAGGATAAAAAGTAGCCTATAGCCTTCCTCGATAAATGGACTATCCAACACAAAAAGAATTTTTCAATTGGAACCAGTAGTTCCTGAGATTAGCGCGTTCAAACAAACAAATAAACAAACTCTTCAGCTTTACAATATACCTGCGATCCGCGGTATCACCCGCGTAAGTCCTGATCCCGTTGGAATATTGGGATAAAAAGTAGCTTATGTGTTAATCCAGGTCTCTAGCTATCTACTTACCAAGTTTCATCGCAATCAGTCCATTAGTTTTTGCATGAAGGACTAACAAACATACACACACACACACACTAACTTCCACATTTATAATATTAGTACAACGAAAAGTGGCATTGATTTTTATAGATATTGATCGGTTCTATAAGTCTATTGTAGGCAACAGAAAACATAATAGGTATTTAGTCATTAGAAAAACCAATGTTCGCGCCGTTCCGTTTCTCCTTCATTTCATACTTAATATTCTATGTCGTACGTAACGTCATAGAGTGACACATTCTTGTCAACCATCTTGTAACTATATCAGCTAATACGCAATGTAAAACGTAATAATTAAATAATATAACACAGTTCCCTAAACCGTCTTTGACTATTCGCCCAAACAACCAATAAGCGAAGGGTTTTTTTATCTACTCATAAATACAAATAATATAACATGAAGACAGATTAACTTTATGTAAGATATACTTAATCGGCTACTGGTGTTAACATTTAAAATAATTTATCAAATATCTAAGTATGATTTATTAATTTTGCACAATGATGAGATGTGTGTTCGTTCGCCAATCGTTTGTCAATTTAAATCGACACTGATTTTAAAATTAAATTTAAATAATACTTATTTATTACTAAATTACAGTATTTACTAAAACTGGTTATTGCGACGGGGATTTCATAAATTATGAGGTTCCGAACCGAAAAAAAAATGTAAAATACTTGTAGTAAAACAGAAGTCTTACATAGTCTATATGATCTTATCTTAGATCGATTTAGATTGACTATTTAGATAAGATAAATACTATTTAATCGAATATTACTATAATTTATGAATAAGACCACATGAAATATAGTAGCATGTACAGTCGACGACCGTCAAAAGTACACCGCCACCGTAACGTTTACAATCCTGTGCAGCACTATTTGAACATTATAACAACTTAACCTGTGGATCGAAGCCACGATGGTTGGTGTAGCGATGGCGGCTTATACCACTCTCACAACTAAATACATAGCTAACTGATGTTGAAAATAATTATTACACAGAGTACTTTAAATTCAAGTATTTGTGTGTAAAGTCTCAGAAAAAGGTCGTAAGTCCAACATAGTCCATTGAAATGTTACATTTTTTAGGCTTTACCTTGCGGTTTTCAGAAGACGCAATTTTTTTTTGATGTGTAGTGGGGGTCAGTGTAAAGCTAAAACCAAGTTTGTGGGGTCTACACATCAAAAAAATAAAATTGCGTCCTCTGAAAAACGCAACACCAAATGTAACTTTTCAATGGACTAATACTTGTTTATAGTATTATTGTAGCAAACTGATAGTGTACTTATGACGCATACTGTACCTAAAAAAATGTTGAATGAATAAAATAAATAAATAAATATTGCAGGGTACTGTAGAATTGTATAGAGCCCCGTCTAGTATTAATTTAAGCAACTAGGCAAATATTGGTTCGGCATGATGGGAATCGAACCGATCACTTTGAGTCCTCTTAAAAACTAAGTTAGGCTGTGTGCCTTCGGAACGCGCTCACCAATGAGAAGAAGGCACGAGAAACTCATGTGTTTTGTTTTTATAATTATGCTCTCCTACCACGCCTTCGAGGTCGTCAAATAAACTCCTGTGGTGCTGATTGTTATTTTGTGATAAGATCGTTTACAAAACGTGTTAATCTGCCATTGAATTAATTCTAATTAATTCACTTGAGGATCATTAAGGTACCATACATGTTTTTATACAAATATCTTAAACCAATAACAGCTAAACTGTATATTTTTATGCTTAAACATTCTACAACATGAGTTAAGTTGAAATTAGTTCTCAAATAGAAAGAAAGAATCAGCTTTATTTAGTTTTTTTTTTAAATATATTGCCACAATACAAGTTGCAATATAATCCCAACTTCAAAATGCCAATGACATTTTCTATCGTTTTAAGTCGAACTATTGTGTGTAAATAATTATTGGCCTTTACATCAAAAATAGATGGGGAGTTTTGGCGGGAACGAGTTAACAACATGTCGTGCTGCAGTTTTATTTTCATGAAACTTAGTTGTAACCCGAGTTGAATTGTATAATTCTGGTGGAATATTATTTAATTTAGTTCTGTGAAAGTGCACAAGTGTAGTGAAAGTAAAAATCAGTGTCAAACATGAATTTTTCTCGTTGCCTCCAAATCTCCTATTAAGGTTATGGTAAACTTGCCACCGCTTTACTATAGCCCCTGACTTGACGGACTATGACGACTTTGACTGTTTTGAAACACTTTAGGCCCGATTTATGAAAAATCGGGTCATAATTTGATGCAAAATATAACTTGACACTTGTACTTGTACAAGTGTCAAGTTATATTTTGCATCAAAATAACTTGACACTGGCTAAATGTACAAGCCGTGCGAAGCCATAATTAATAGAAAAAAAATAGATGATTTATACAGTGTAGCAGCAACTTTAATCGATGTTAATCAGCCTGGGACACGTTTTAGATGGAGTAGGCTTTACCACCCTCTTAGCTTACTCGACCATATTTAGAGGAAAAACTCATCTATGACGTCCTGAGCCAACTAAGCCGCGGATTTCATAACGATGTTTTCCTTTACTGTAAAAGCAATATCTATCATTCCGAAGATCGTGGGTTTGAATCCCCGCTGGCCGTGCACCAAATAGATTTTTCTTACGAAAAAAAATGGGTGCGTGTACGTATGTACGCGTGTGAGAAATTATTTCCACCATAGATTTAAAAAAAAACATCGAAAGTGTTTATCCCCTTCGCTTTTTTCCCCCACAGATTTACTCGTGAAATATAGTCTACACACTATCCCTATAGATTATATATAAATCTATGGTTTAAATCCACATCTCGGACTATCCTTAAACCTCGTTTTGGAATAAGAGGGTATGTGTTTGTATATCTCACACATCACTACTTATGGACCATCGCCCCATTCGCCACGCATCGCCACGCTCGCCACTTGAAAATCACGTTTACCCTCCGCCTATTAGATGTTTCACATCAAAAATTATATGCGCTAATTGGCATTGTTTTTTTTTAACTAATCGATTAATTGTAAGTATAATAAACAATAGAATAGAATATTATTTATTTGCAACAAAAATAAGAGATCACAAAGTCTTAAAAACGATCAACTAACAATTGTTGCAAAACGGACCCCAACTCAGCGAAATAAATGTTATTATTATAAATGACTAATGATTATTATAACTATTGAATAAATATTGTACAAAAATTCGCTTAAATTAGAAAATTAGCTCATTTATTTTCTATTCACCTTGATAATAAAGGTTAGATAGGTTTTAATATGAAATAAAAATAAATAAAAATGAATTGTTGTTCGTTAGTCTGATTAAAACTCGAGAACGGCTGAACGGATTTATCTTATCTTAGTCTTGAAATGTTCGTGAAGGTTTAAAAGGCGAAAAAAAATCGAATAACCGATATTCCTACGGGATCGGGACTTACGCGGGTGAAACCGCGGGGCGCAGCTAGTATGAAATAAAAATCACCGTAAATCGTAACGATACACTCTTATTGGAATTTTACTTTTAAATGTTTCTCTTAAATCTTTGATTCATTAAAAGAGTCTTGGAAAAAAACAAATTTTAATATTTATTGCTTGTGGATGAACAAGTTTAATCCAGTCTTTGGTATTTCGACGGATGTGTATTTTAATTGACAATTAACAAGCAATTAAACAGAAAATAAAAAATATTGTTTGAGATTGGAAAATATTTGATAGCACAAGTACGTATTCTATAGGTACTGGCTGCGCCCCGCGGTTTCACCCGCGTAAGTTCCGATCCCGTGGGAATATTGGGATAAAAAGTAGCCTTTGTCCAGGTCTCCAGCTACCGAGTTTTATCGCAATCGGTCCAGTAGTTTTCGCGTGAAGGAGTAACAAACACACACACACAAACTTTCACATTTATAATATTAGTAAGGATAGTGTTTAGACTGTAGTTCACGAGTAATTCTGTGATCTCAGACTATTTTTAAACCTCGTTTCGGAATAAGGGGGACATTGTTTTAATATGGTAAAGTCCATTAGACATATATAGGTAGAGTTTAAGTTGTAATAGTAAAGAAATATCGAGATTAAAGAAAACCAAAAAACATTTCTTGTTTTAAATATCGGTGGCGTCCGTGTTCAACCCCAAGTTTAAATTCCAGACATTTTTTTCCGTGTTCTGCCCCAATTGTATTCTGTGTTCTACCTCAAAAAAAAAGGTATTGTACTTTCAACCTCTTAACCTTAACATTGTAGTAGGGGAGCCCAAGAGGGGATTTGAAGAGTTACTCGAGCGCGTCAGAAAACTATATGAGGAGAAACCTTATTCCTTGTAATGTACTCCTACCATATATAAACCCTTCATATAAGGGCGTGCTCCGAGGACAGCCCGTCAGATTAGTAAAAAAAAATCGATTCTCAGAAAAACTCGAGCGCGTCAGATTAAGGCCAGGTAAGTTAAATACATACAGAACAGCATATATTTCAATAATCTGATGATTTTAGCGTGGCATAAGGAAATAGGTGAGTGGCAAAATTGTAAAAAAAAAACGTCACTGTGAAATACTCGAGCGCGATTAATTTTTTTTTTATTTTGAAGGAAATCCTGTAAGAATTACAGAATAACAATAATCTGACGATTTTCATGGGGCGATGTAGCTTAAACCATAAATAAAGTGTGGTGCGTACAGCTGCTGAGAACTGGATTGAAACTCCGCGCCTCTGTTTCCTTCTCACTCTTTCTTTATATTTCACTCTCGTGTCACTCTCGCGTGAGAATCCTTTCATCCATTCAAAAGTTATTGCAGTTTGAAATTTCGAAAAATAATGTTTTATTAAACTTTCATCAGACTTTTGAGTTCAAAAGCATAAGACAGCTATCTTTATGAGCTCGGAGAGCTCAAAAATGAAAGAAGCATATATTTGAGTGCAATTTTAGGTGCGTAGATATGGTATAGCGGGAAGTTGCAGGGATGGCCTTTAGGGTCAACCGTTTTCCTAATTTTTTTCTTTCAAATTTTCAGATTAAGAATATTCCTTCATATATTTGTCAGATTATCATTTGGCACGACTAGAACATCAAGTTAAACCGTTTGTGTAAAAATCTGATGCGCTCGAGTATTTCAAGGTCACTTTTTTTTTTTACATTTTTAAAAATCTACCATGACTTTTGGCCACATCCAAATCGTCAGATATTTTAATAGGACACTTTTTTGAGTTTTCTAAATATTCCCTTCGAATATCTGACACGCTCGAATAACCTTTTTTTTTTTTTTGTTTCTACCCTTTTCTACAGCCATCCTCCCCTACTTACTCGTCAGAATAATATCTCTCGGTTGTTAGAAAAACAAAGCGGGTAAACACCGTGAATATCTGATGCGCTCGAGTATTTTTATGTGAATGATTTTTTTAACATTTTTGAAAATTAGCACACGCTCTCCTCCTCACTAAAATGGCAAAATGCACATAAATTATTTTTCGTTTTAGGCCCAAATCTTCACAATCTAATCGGTCCCCATGACGCTTTAGTAACTGCAAATTTAGCGTACCGGGCTCCCCTACTATTGATTTAGTCATGTTTTGGTACAGACAGACAGAAAAATAATCTCAACAAATGTATTATAAATGCAAAATAAATAAAATTTGAGAAAGAACTGTTAATAACTTTAGAAGATACAGAATATAAATAAATAAGTACAAGTCAACTAAATACGATCATGTTGCATTACGTCACTTTTGTACTTATTTCAACACTTTCTTATTAATATACCTTAAGACTTATGTACATTTTGACACTGAGACTATGTTACCCATTAACATCTTGACTTCGAAACATTTATTACCCAGTTTCAACAAATCACGCCAAGATATGTGATCCTACGTATGATAAGACGATGCAGTGGGTGTAGGTAGGTTATCAAGATTAGATAATTTTTAGGGTTCCATACCTTAAAAAACCGGCCAAGTGCGAGTCGGACTCGCGCACGAAGGGTTCCGTACCATTACGATCGATACATATCGAGCCAAACTTCTAAAACATATTGTAAGGCAGACGAGGTTGTATGGGTTAATAATCTTTTGCCTGCCATTTTGGGAGTATAATTACCAAAAAAGATTTTGCCAAAAAAAATTGTAAGTAAAAACATTTTTAAAAACATACTCAAAAAATATATTTAATTTTTTTATTTTTAGTATTTGTTGTTTTAGCAGCAACAGAAATACATCATCTTTGAAAATTTCAACTCTCTAGCTACCATGGTTCTTGAGATACAGCCTGGTGTCAGACAGACAGACAGTCGGACGGACAGGGAAATCTTAGTAATAGGGTGCCGTTTTTACCACTCTCTTGTTTGTCTGTCTGTCCGTCCATGTATCACCACCGATTTTCTTTGGAACTTATGGACCTAGCAAGTTAAAATTTATACCATATACTGAAGTCTATAGTCCCTATTAGGTGTATAAAAATCAAGGTCCTGAGTCATATGGGCAATGTAGGATTTCGTGAAAATTAGTAAGTACCAAAATTTATCTTAATTGTTTACTTACAAGCAATACAAGAAGCATCGTTGTGAGTGGTATGGTGAGGGAGACAAGCGCTGCTTGCCTCCACGGCAGCACCGTACCCAGCAAGTATGCTACAAACATGCCAGTTGCTGTAAACCCATTGGTGAGGGTTGTCAGGATACCACGGATGGATGGGTCGCTGGAATTTAAATAAATTGGTTTAGGAAGCTTTACAAAATAAAACGGTTTTAGAGATGTAAGGTCGTGGGTCCGAATCCCAGCCACGTAATTATGAATTCTTCATGAAAAATTTATATGCGCTATTGCCATTGCTCGGTGAAGAAAAACATCATTTGATTGAGAATTATTAAAGTTTGGGTATTTTCATAATAACTTAACTGTTTTTTGTTTATTAGTCTTTTCAGTGTACTTATAACCTACGTAAATAACACCTACAAGTTAGAAAATGTGTAACTTCAATAACTTACGCTTAGTCAAGCAAAAATGTACCTTGACCGAGTAATCTAAAAACTCAATATACTGGAATAATCCGATTTGTAACCACAATATCCACATGCTGACACTACAAAATAATACCCGGATAGGCACAGATCTACTTAGTTTATTTAATTAGGTGTTATTTCACCGAAAAACTACATTTAACTCTTAAAGCAAATGATTTTTATAAATCTATTTGTATTAGATTTTTGACTTAATTTTTATTCGGTATTCTAGCCAATACAATTAGCGATATAAACTTTTCAGTAGATTTGCATGATGTTTTAAGCTTTACAAAATGGTGTATTAGTTTTTATGAAGATATGAAAAAAAATAGATGATTTTTTAAGAAAAACGATTAAGTTATGAATTATTATTATTGTATGAAATTAAAGTGTTATAAATCACTTTAATTTCACTTTTCGCAAATCCACAGATTGTTTTAAAAATATCTTTTTACGAGGTGCGATATTTAAACGAGCAATTCTTGTCAGGAACTCGGAAACCGCTAAAACGATTTTCATTAAATTTAGCAATCAGCAAATAAAATTTTAATCATTTTTAACAAAAAAAAAACGTAAAATTACCGAGCAAAGCTGGGTGACGGAGGTTTGCTCGGTTAGTTTAAGTTTTATATATAGGTACTATATTTTAAATGGCTAAACCAACTTTTATTATATCTGATTTTATTTGCTGATCCACTTCTCAGATTAAAAATGGTATCCAAATACATTTCCTAAAAAAGAGCCTATGTCCAAGTCAGTAACAGCGGCTCCTGCACTAAGCAATGCTTGTACCGCAGGCAACTAAATACAAAAACTAAAACACGAGATATCTTCCAACAAAGATGCGGCTTAACAACAGTTTGTATTTACTTTATAACTTTTTTTTATAAGTATAGATTTGAAAATTGACCAACCTGACTTCACCAACGTAAGTAACCGACGGTGCTTCCATAACGCCAGTTCCGATGCCCAGTAATGCGTTCGCAATGAACAACGAGGGCACGTTCCACGCGGAATACATCAACACCCACGCGATCAGATGCGGTATGTTTACAAGGAATAGGGCCTTCTTTCTTCCGAAACAGTCAAGCAGTGGCCCTGAGAATATGCTTCCCAGCGGCTGGCAAAGGAATGCTACGCTACCTGTAAAAACCAAGAAGAAAGATTGAACAATCATCTAAGGTAACAAGAATAAGAAAAAGAATATTTATTTCATAGATTTTGGGTACATGACCGCGCTAATCTCAGGAACTACTGGCTCGAATTGAAAAAATATTTTTGTGTTGAATAGTCTATTTATCGATGAAGGCTCTAAGCTACGTTTCATTTTGATATTCCCACGGGATCATGACTTACGCGGGAGAAACCACGGAGCGCAGCTAGTGTCGCCATAAATGCAGGTGGTCTAAACTTCAACTTCGTCTAAATATAAATAAATAAATATTGCAGGACATTCCACACATCGCAATCTAGCCCCAAGCTAAGTTACTAGACTTGTGTTATGGGTGCTAGACAACAGATATACTACTTAAATACTTTTCTTTTGTAGTTAATATATAAAAACAACCAGACCACAGACAAATATATAAGCATAAATACTTGTCTGAGGCGGGAATCGAACCCGCAACCCTGTGTTTGGCAGTCCGGTATGATGACCATTGTGCCAACTGCCAAATATGTAATCTAATCAAAGTTTTCGTCATCAAATTCAGGTCGATAAGTCCTTGTTTTTATAATATTAGTGGGTTAGTGTACTAGTCCCTACCAACGTATCCCCCTGGTAGGGAAGAATGACATTTTTCCACCTATCTCTACAGGGAGAGATACTTGGAAATTGACTTTCGCTTATCCAACCACCAAGTAGGTTTTGTGTGCTTTTTGTTGACACGCCTTACTTGAAAGCCGTTTAAGTTGAAAAAATACTTTTTGCAATTTTAAAGTTCTACTTTTGTTGTTGCCAATTGAACGAAAAATTGATAGAAATATACATAAAATAATATTAATAATATGCACAAAAAAGTTGAGCAGGTAATTTCTTAAAATCTCATTATCTATATATATAAAAGAAAGTCGTGTTAGTTACACCACTTATAACTCAAGAACGGCAGAACAGATTTGGGTAAAAATTGGTAGGGAGGTAGCTTAGAGCCAGGAGACGGACATAAGATACTTTTTATCCCAATATGCCCACGGGATCGGGACTTACGCGGGTGAAACCGCGGGGCGCAGCTAGTTTATAATAAAATCATTTTCGTTATGATTTATTTTCAATCAACTTTTCCCCCGCTGCAACCCTACGAAAACATGAAATCTTTGTTAGTTATCAGCTTATTTAGGTAAACCCAAGAGAAGCAGTTTAACCCCGCGGCGGTAATTACCTCTTATTTATCTTATTACCCTTATTTTGGTAAACCCAAGAGAAGCAGTTTAACCCCGCTAGGTTAAAAACCGTAAGTATAAACATTATTAAGATGGACATCTGTAGATGCAAATAGGTGTTTACTTCGTATTATTTCATCGTTAAAAAATCCACATAAAAGTTTATTTTTTTTTATATTATCTACTCTAATAATGACAAAAGATAGGAATCTCTGTCTATTAAATGTAACATTTCCCAAATGTAAATTAATTTAGATGTAAATAAAAAGACGATAAAATAATAAAACACTAGAAGACGAAGATAAAATATCAATTTAGAAAACTAAAAGAATAAAGGCTAAATTTAAATTATGCATCTTAATGCATCAAGTTAAGTATATAAAGACTCGCCTCGCGGTTTCACCCGCGTTAGTGTAGATCCCGTGGGAATATCTGGATAAAAAGTAGTTATGAAACTTCCAATGAATCAATCTATCCTCGTACCAAGTTTCATTAAAATCGTTTCAGTAGTTTCGGAGCCTATTCAATGCAAAAAAAAACAAATCTTTCCTCTTTACAATATTAGTATAGAAGTGTAGAACTGCGTTTTATCCCGATAAATCAAAACTTCTGAACCGATTTTGATGGAACTATGTGAGGAGACAATTTGATTCATTGGGTCTACACCCAATGAATCAAATTGTCTCCTCACTGTAATACTGGCTACTTTTTATCCCGATATTCCCATTCAGTTTTATTTTGAGTTTTATAAATCTAAGACTCTGATTGGTGTAGCGGTACAAAAGGTCCACTATTGAACTTGTTACACAAAAAACGGCAAAATCGTAGGCCTGATAGTTTGGCTGTAATTGCGAAGTTCAGGGTGAAATCTGATTTTGACTAAAATTTCACTAAAGTCCAAATAACTTTTGAACCACGAAATATTACGGAACATACGGCTAGATAGCGACGTGTGGAATGTCCTGTAATATTTATTTATTAATAAAAAAAATAAATAAAAAAAAATACGAGTAAGACCTTACCGAGTATGACTATACTATACTATTTATTAAATCTAAATGATAATTACTATATGATTATGTGATAAGTATTCTAGTTATTAAATCTAAATGATAATTACTATGATTATATAATGAGTATATTGTTATTAAATCTAAATGAAAATTAATTCCTAAAAAATGTTTGAGTGCAAGCTATTTCTTCTATGGTAGTGGACATTGTCGTTTTGCATTAATATTTTGTTTATTAGCGCCTTATCTTAACATCTTCTATATCTATATATATATATATAAAAGAAAGTAGTGTTAGTTACACCACTTATAACTCAAGAACGGCAGAACAGATTTCGGTGAAAATTGGTAGGGAGGTAGCTTAGAGCCAGGAGACGGACATAAGATACTTTTTATCCCAATATGCCCACGGGATCGGGACTTACGCGGGTGAAACCGCGGGGCGCAGCTAGTCTATCTTATATATATATATATATATAAAAGAAAGTCGTGTTAGTTACACCACTTATAACTCAAGAACTGATCTGCCTAGAATCACATTAGTATTTATTACTAAGAATTTAAGACTTGAAAAAAACGGCATTGAATCAATAATTTTATTACTGGATTTGCATTATCAAAAAAACAGATTTAATTGAAAATTGAAACCTATTTATTGCTAATGTAACCTTTTTTTTTTTAGCCGAATTTGTATTTTTTTAGCGCCAGGAACCATTACTAGGTAAAAATAAACCAATAAATAAAATACAGGTATTAAATTACTTTATAAGGTTTCTGAGTCGGAAGTTGACACCGGATATGTTTAGAATTCACATGTTTCAAGTACATCTTGAGTGAATAACTGTTGGTATGTGTTAAGCTAGTTTACTACCAGAATATAGTAAACTCTTCAACTTTTTAACAAAGCTATTACGACATACACAATATGCTCAGAATAATACGCACGTTACGTGTGATTTAATGTATCGTAATGTATTTACCACGAATCTTTAAGGCCCTCTTCCAGTACCGTGTGTAGGTATTCACATTACCTTAGCCCGCGCTCTCAAAGACTTAGCGTTCTGCGTGCCAACTGTTATATTTGATCGATATGCAAAACATTTTAGCATTATTATCCACAAATATAGTTCCTAGAGGTCAAAACCTATCATTTGATTCATTTTTAGAAACAAACGTTAACTATTTTTGAATAAAACCCGATAAACGATCTAATATTTCTCTGTTTTCTAACATTTTTTTTATCGAACGAAGTTGTTCATATCATGTTTTCAACCACAATAAACAAAAATATGGTTATTAAACCACAATATCCATTTATATCCAAGAAAAAAAGAGTATTTGATTACTTAGAGCTGCTTAAAACAAAGGTCGATTTTGGTAGCTTTATTAGCACCTGGCCATCGAGATAAATAGCGCAACGGTATTTGATAATTGTGTACCCCGGATTAGATTTTGCTTTAAAACTAGCACCGCTCTAAGGTCTCACCCGCGTAACTCCCGATCCCGTGGGAATATCTGGATGAAAAGTAGCTTATAACGTTCTCAGTGAATCAATGTATCATATCAAGTTTCATCAAAATCAGTAGTTTCGGTCCCGTTACAAACAAAAAATAACAAAAAATCTTTCATCTTTATAATAAGTAAGTACTAGCTGCGCTTCACAGTTTCACCCGCGTAATAATATTCTACGCAATTTTCGTATTTTTTTCTTTCATAAGAACCTTCTCCTGACAATAACAAACACAAAAAAAAAGAATTATCGAAATATTAATATTATCGGATCGGCTGTTCTCGAAATTTGCGCTTACCAACTTCGACTTAGCAACACATTCAGTGATTTATTTTTAGAATAGATAGAAGTATAGACTTGTATAGATATACCTAGATAGAAATGTAAAGCAAATTTTTACTTGCAGTAATTAACTCCAGTCGGTACGTTATAACTGATCAGTTATAGTCTCGTAAGTGTAATTTTATCCATACTTATTAATAATCAAGGTTATTAGGTTCTCTTATTACCTTATGACGTGTTTGAAGCAAATATTTTACCCTATTGATCAGAAGAGTAGGGAGTCACTTGCATATACTAAATAATGGATGTGATGGCATAGGGTGTCATGTAATGGCTACAAAACCGTGAGAAGACCTGTCGTCAAGTATCTGAATCCTGGACCGTGAAGAAGAAAGATGAGAGAAGATTGCATGCAGTGGAGATGAGAATGTTGAGGTAGATGTGTGGAGTTACGAGGTTGGATAAAATAAGGAGTATATTAGAGAAAGCCTGAAAGTAGCACCATTTACTGAAAAGTAAAAGGAACCGTTTGGAGATGAAAGAGGATGAGGAAAGAGAAGAAAGTGACTCGTAGAGTGATGAATATAGATGAAGAGTGATTGACAGGAAGAGGACGACTTAAAAATGATGGATTTTCGCCCCCGATTCTTCGTTATATAATAATGCTGCTGAGATTCTGGCATTCCAAGTACCTACTCAGAAACACACTTCTGCAAATTTTGACCTAAAATCTAAAGTGGCCTTTTTCATCTACATCTACCGCCTAAATCTTATTTGATAAATCAATATAGATAGCAGTGTCAATTTAGATTTATGCATTAGTTTATTACTTTTCAATTAATATAAAATCAATTGACTGCTCTAATTTACGAGATTATTATGTTAAAATAGCGTCTTTGACGGAATATTTTCAAAATTAATGGCCAACGTCTGTTTGTCTATGCAATACTTAAACCAATAGATTCATCCTTTATATAAAATATATGAAAATTGTATTATTAAGAAGTAGGTGTTTCTTTTTTTCATTCATTTAAAAATAACTTTATTGCACTGGTTATTTATCTATAAATATAAAATTCAAAATAATGACTTATATAATATCAACGCACAGTTATACCAGAGCGGTGTTGGCTTAGTGGTAGATACCTCGACTTTCATTCTGAAGGTCGTGGGTTCGAATCCCGGCCGGCCGTACACCAATGTATTTTTCTTAAGAAAAAATGTGCGCTAATTGACATTGCTCTTACGGTGAAGGAAAACATCATAATGAAACCCGCGGCTTAGTTGGCTCCAGAAGTATTGACAAGTTCTCTCCTCTGGACATGGTCAACTAAGCTGAGAGGGTAGTAGGTGCTGGGCAAGCCTACTCCATCCTCACGCAAAAAGGACCCAATTAAAAAGAGTCCAATGGCGGAAAACAGCCTGTATACAAGTACAGCTAAAACTAATCGACGGATCAGGCAAAATTTTTGGCACACATATTGCTATAATAAGTTAGGCATCCCTATTATACAGGATTTTGGAAAAATTAACCTCTATACTGTCGAAACCGCGGGTGAAAGATAATAGAAGTTGTGACTTATTTTATGAGATAAGATGTATTCTAACGTATTTACGTTATTTGTAGAAGGAAACAAAGCTATAAAATAATTAGGGTTAAAGTAACATTTTCTTAACAATGATAATGGTAATAAACGTTATCTCGTCACGGGAAAACTAAGTTTTCTTTAGATTTAATGATAATTAGTATCAATAACAATGCATTTAACTAAAGGATATAATAATATTTACATGATGCACTTTATTTGTATTATACTTACTAGCTGCGCCCCGCGGTTTCGCCCACGTACCTAGTATTTTTTCTGCGAAACGTTCTTAATTATTTATTTTATGATCCTTCTCCTGACATTAAAGAACACAACAAAAAAAGAATTCGCTAAATTGGTTCAACCGTTCACACCTGATGCCGTGACCAAGGAAAATAGGGATTCATTTTATAGAATAGATAATATACTAGCGACCCGTTGCGGTTTCGCACGGCTATATTTTTCATGTATTATACATATAAACCTTCCTCTTGGATCACTCTATCTTTTAAAAAAACCGCATTAAAATCCGTTGCGTAGTTTTAAAGATCTAAGTATACATAGGGACAGACGGCGGAGAGTGACTTTGTTTTATAATAAACTAGCTATTGCCTGCGACTTCGTCCGCGTAGAAATAGTAGATTTTGCGACTATAATTTGAGATTTAAACTATCCTATCTCTCAAGTTGGATCGAACTGCACATGGTGTGCGAATTTTATTATAATCGGTTAAGTGGTTTAGGAGTCCATTGAGGACAAACATTGTGACACGAGATTTATATATATTAAGATTTACATGATGCACTTTA
This sequence comes from Idaea straminata, assembly GCA_951213275.1. Lineage (NCBI taxonomy): Eukaryota > Metazoa > Arthropoda > Insecta > Lepidoptera > Geometridae > Idaea > Idaea straminata. The sequence continues at coordinate 7,690,858 of OX577862.1, forward strand.
TTTGTATTATACTTACTAGCTGCTGCCCGCGGTTTCGTACGCGTGGTAGTTTTGTTTTATGTATCAAAACCTTACTCTTGAATCAGTCTATCTATTAAAAAAAACTGTATCAACATCTGATGCGTAGTTTTAAAGATCGAAGCATATACATAGGGACAGACAGCGAGAAGCGGCTGTATTTTATACTATGTAACGATGATTTGAGCGATAAGGCCGCCCTTTGTAAAACTTAGACTTAAGCTTTGTTTTTTTATTATTAATGTTGTTTGAAATTGGTGTTTACAATAAATAATTTATCTATCTATCTATCTATACAACCATAAAAATATGATATTTACAGTGACGATTAATGGACTTGGTAGAATTTTACTACGGCCCAAATGGCCAAATTCATGGAATCCAAAAAAAACATAACATGTTTTAAATCCATGAACTTGTCCAATTTTATAATCAAAAATATGATCAACTATATGGATGATTTTATTTATTTTCGTAGACTTTTAAATGGTTTTTTTATAACATGGTTAAATGAATAAGTCAGCATTCAACAGAAAAGTGAATATAATTGATACTAGTTTCGATATTAATTTGTGATGCAAAAAAAAACAATGGAAGTTTTTGGAAATGTTCTTCTGTTCGCTCAGTACCTATGTCCTCATTAATCATTATATTCAAACTCTGATTGATTGGATCCTATTGTTAAACTAGCTGCTTCCGCAGTTTTACTCGTAAGCCCTCTAGGAATCGAAGTTCCAAAAATGTTTTCTTAGATGGAGCCAAACTTCCGAAAGGAACCTCTGTGCAAAGTTTGAACTCGTAGCTCTTGTAGCCTGTAGTTTTAATCTCGTATTTTTCTCTTTTATATTATAGACTAGCTTGTTGCCCGCGACTTCGTCCGCGTAGAAGTAAAAATTTGAAAGTAAAATAGACCAAAGAATCACGTTGTCCTATACAAACTTTGCCCCCCTTTTTCACTCCCTAATGGGTTCGTTATTTCGGAAAATCCTTTGGATGTCTACATACAAAGAACACACCCTCCAAGTTTCAGGTCTTTACGATCAGCGGTTTAGGCTGTGCGTTGATCCGTCAGTCAGTCAGGACAAAGGATTTTATATGTATAGAAGATATTATTATAGACAAGTTTCAGGTCTCTACGATCAGCGGTTTAGGCTGTGCCTTGATCCGTCAGTCAGTCATTCAGGACAAATAATTTTATATGTATAGTTAAATCTTACCAAACCACGAAGCTTGGCTTTCATTGATGGAGACACCCTCTTTCGCGTAGAGCACCTCAGGTAACACCATGGTCACGAAATTCATGGACATACCCAGTCCGATGAGGAGAAAGTCTAGGGCGATGCATGCTAATACCTGCAGAAGAAAGAATCAATTGTTAAAATTAGGTAAAGGACTTATTTACTGATAATCTTTAGAGAACAAACAATTAAATAATAAAAACTTTAATAACTACCTACTTGACCTACTAGATTAAAACTGCAAATGGGGCCCTAGGAAGTTTGCCCAAAAGGCTGACTGCGTTACCTCGTTGGTAAATAAACACATACCTAACCAATAAAGAGAGTGCACGGGTATTGCTCTCTCTAATTCATCAAAACCTTAAAATAAAGAAACCTCACCAGAACTTTTGATGGAAAAAAGAAGCCAAAATAAATGGAAGGTAGTTGAATAGAGATAACTTTATTCGTACAACAAAGGAAGGAACATAGAACACAATATATACAAAGTAAAGAAATAGAGGCAAGCGTATGCTTTGACAAATAGATTATAATTACATCGACCTCCCGTTGCTGTCTTCCTATTTGACGAATTATTATCGTTTATCAATCAACAGGCACATCTACAAATTGGAACAATTTATGTCTCGCCGACCTTAGAATTCTTTAATAGTAGAATAGGAAGATACTGCTGCTACTAATGCACAGCGACTGAGATAAAGCGTCAGGGTCTTGATTCTGTAAACTCACATTACCAATCTTACATGTGTTTATGTCTGTTCACAAGAATATAGGACAATTTGAGTCTCGCCGACCTAAGAATCTGTAATAGTAGAATAGGAAGATACCGCTGCTACTAATGCACAGCGACTGAGATAAAGTGTCAGGGTCTTGATTCTGTAAACTCACATTACCAATCTTACATGTGTTTATGTCTGTTCACAGGAATATAGGACAATTTGAGTCTCGCCGACCTAAGAATCTGTAATAGTAGAATAGGAAGATACCGCTGCTACTAATGCACAGCGACTGAGATAAAGTGTCAGGGTCTTGATTCTGTAAACTCACATTACCAATCTTACATGTGTTTATGTCTGTTCACAGGAATATAGGACAATTTGAGTCTCGCCGACCTAAGAATCTGTAATAGTAGAATAGGAAGATACCGGTGCTACTAATACACAGTGACTGAGATAAAATATCAGGGACTTGATTCTGTAAACTCACATTACCAGTTTTTACATAAATATAATGTTTTTGTCTATATAGGCTTTTTTATCCACGACGGAACGGAGGACGAACGGACGGGATATTCAAAGAAACGTGACGCGTTTAATAACAAATATCCCGTTTCCGAGACGCTTTAGAGGTTTGGTGTGAAGGCATTATTTATTCGCCGTAATGCCCTCTATCGATGGGTATGGGTTCGAAACGCATCACCGCGCATTTTTGGAAAATCATGGAACAACGCGTTTCTTTAAATATCTCTTTTCCGAGACGCTTTAGCAGTCCGGTGTGAATGCATTATGTGTTCGCCGTAATGCCCGCAAAAATCAGTATGCCAAGCTCCCATACTAAATGACCGGACTTCTTTAAACTAGAGCTTTCTGTTAAAATACATGGATTAAATATAGGTTTAGAAAAATCGAGATATTGCAGTTGCGTTGGACGCGAATTTGCTGTTGTGCGCTGTTTAAGTTCCTTTACACAATATGATAACCTGATATTCAATTAATGTTACAATAAATAATACTTATGTAGGTACTTGTATTTGTTGCAGTCATTAGAGTGTTACTGACCTACGTAAATAATAAAGAGGTTATTAAATTGAACTGTTTCAAGTAAGATAAGATTGTTACAATGTCTTTAATTTCCTCACTAGCCAAAATATTTTCTTATCGAAATATTGGCTACAATCACTTTCTGGGTTAAAGCTATTATAATAGGAAAAAAATTTAGGGATGACTACTACCTCGCGAATAGGCATTGCCACATCAAGGCACCTTGCTTAGATACTCCCTTTTGGACTTTTGATTTATAATTTTTATCTTAATAAGTTTCGAGTTTTCATTAGAATTATTTGTTATGGTAGAATTTACTTCTTCTTAATTTAATTACTAAAATGTTTTAAGATAGATGCAACGCTTGGAATACATTTAAATCAAATTAAATTTATCTCCGTGATTGATGAATGTCTCGATTTTTATACCTGTAGTTTCACACCCACTTGCTCTGGTGGGTTTCGAATGTAGATGAAAGTATAGCTATAAATATTGAATAATTATGTAAAGAAATACTTAAACTAAAAATGTTACCATGTCATCAAAATACCTCGGTAGTTTGTAGGTATTAAAATTAAAATTTCTTTCATAAAATAAAAGCTTTAAAAAAACTGGCCTGCGTGTTTAGACCTTTTTTATTAAGAATCGTCAGATATGAAAGCATCTTCTTATCTGCATTGGACCTCAGTTTTATTATGTACCCGAATCTAAAGTAATCTAATCATTTTCCTGATTGAAAAACAGTATAAGTGTTACCGCAAATTTTTACATATTTATCATACACAATTTTATTAGTGAACTATATATTGTAGTTTTAAATCTTCCGTATAGTAACTTATTCTAAGCCATGGCTTAATAACTAAATTGTAAGTCAAATATTTTTTCTATACCTACTATTAATATAGGTATTGCCTGATTAATATTTTTGTCTAGTATTTGTAAGATAATGTACTTAAACAAGATCTAGCCGACTTTAAGCTGTAAATCATCTCAATAAGTAGTTTAATGGTTTTAAACAGAAAAACAACCTCTAAAACAAAGTAATAAAAACTCAACAGAAAACTCTACACAGGGTTAGACTTACCTTACCAAAATAGATAACATTATAATGTAATCTATTTCGTATGTTTCTTGTGTATAGAATTTATTAAATAAAATAAAATAAATAAAAATATTATGAGATTTCGATTTCTTAATTATACAGATGGAAAATTTATCATATTAGACTAATGGACTAATGGGCAAAAGCCTCAGTTACCGTTTTCTATTTGTTATGGTCCTGTGCTATGGATGACTATTCTATGAAGAATCCAGTTCATCCCGCCATCGCCTTTTGGCTTACCTCGGGGGCCTCTGCCGTTTTTAGCATTCCAGCAAGTTAGTTTTGGCTAGATTTAGTTTACTCAATCTTTTGCCTACTAAGTTACAATGATTTTTTTAGATTATAAGAATTTATCGTAACTTCCGGGATGACAAATTAATTAGATATCTTTAGATTGATTAACAAAAATCGTATTCCATAGTATTCATAAGATTTAGCAAGTCAATGTGCATAGATTAAGGATAAGCTTTATTATTAAACTTACAAAGTTTTTTATATATTTTTAACTAAACAAATCGTAAAAAATCGGCGTCATCGAGCTGTTAGATTTCCTCAAAAGAACAAAACAACATTCTAAAAATACCTATTAGTAAAACATTTGGACTCACCTGTGACAAAACAACTCTTGTTCTACTAATCCTATTGTTTTCTTCTCCCTTCATCATAGATGTTAAGTCACACACACACCGAACGACACTGACTTCAAACACTGTTACTAATGATGTTACAAACGTATGGACGCGATCATTTTCTATTGAACACTACTGACTAGGCTGTGTTTCTATTAACCACTGCTTAGTAAAGTTGTTTTAATAATGATTGGATTCTTTATTCCATTGACTTTTACTTAAGTTCGAATTTTTAGGTTTTATTTAGCTAAAATAAAAGCTTGTAGAGACATGTATGTTTAGATATAATGAGATTGCGACTGTTGGTTTTAGTTTTTTTTACGATAAGTTTTTTATGTAGCACCTATTTACTAGCCCGCGGCTTTAGGGGCCTACTTTTTTCTCTCTATAATGTTATAATTAATATTGTGTCTCAAAATAGGAAGTAATTTTTTCTTATTTATTTGTTTTACATCGGAAAAAATACTATTCTTGCGTAATCAAATAGGTACGTTAGATTGATTTGAAGGTGAACATTAAAATGGTCCACCCATCGGCATCTATAGGTACCTACTCATCTACATATTGGTGGCTTAATCGGTCAACTACTTAATGTTCTAATTATAATATTCATTTAGGTCATAAAGGGAATCGTAGTGAAGTAATAAAGAATGGAATCTTTTATCAATTTTATCGAATAAAAAAGCAATGTGTGTTTGTTTTTTACTAGCAGTTAAAAAGAAAAACGTCGTCTATTTTAATTCCTAGGATTAAATATTAAATCTTCATATGAAGTTTCTTCTGATGAATCTTTACCGGATATAATCTTCTATAATATAAAAATGAATCGCAAAATGTGTTGGTAAGCGCATAACTCAACAACGCCTGGACCAATTTGGCCAATTCTTTTTTTGTTGTGTTTGTTATTGTCCGGAGAAGGTTCTTATGAAAAAAATAATTAAGAACATTGAGTAGAAAATTATTACGCGGGTGAAACTGCGGGGCGCAGCTAGTTTAAGATATTTATATGTTCAATTTAGCCTTAAGTATCAAGTATTGCCTCAAGGTCATTGATTGAAAAGTTCGAATTTTATTGGCCCATTCGTCCAGTACTTTTATGAAGTAAATTAGTAAAACGTGTATGTGTCTTTGACCCATTACAAATATACAAAAACGTTGTAAGTAAATATAGACATACCAAACATACATCTGAGTTTTGGCGGGAACGAGTTAACAACATGTCGTTCAATTTATTCAATTTAGTTCTGTGAAAGTGCACAAGTGTAGTAAAAGTAAAAATCAGTGTCAAACATGAAGTTTTCTCGTTGCCTCCAAATCTCCTATTAAGGTTATGGTAAACTTGCCACCGCTTTACTATAGCCCCTGACTTGGCGGACTATGACGACTTTGACTGTTTTGAAACACTTTAGGCCCGATTTATGAAAAATCGGGTCATAATTTGATGTAAAATATAACTTGACACTGCACAAACCGTGCGAAGCCATAATTCATAAAAAATAAATAAAACATACATCTCTCTTATCATTTAGTCTTTTTTTTTAAATTAAACCTTCGTTTTGATTGGCTCCTGACATTTACTATACGCAGTGAACATTATAGATATTTGAGGGTTCGTATTGCTGGCGTCTCCATAAGATTTAGCCCTAACTATCCAACACGTGACTGGGTGGTGCTAAAACAATCTCTTGGTGGGAGGCTTCGGAGGCGGCTTGTTACCACCCACCGGATTAAGTCGTACCAAGCAGACTTGTCCGTGTTCTAATACGTAGGTCGATACAGCCACAAAAGGAGAACGGGGCGGAAAAGTATTTGTTCCACTACCGTCTTCCTACCTTCAATCGCGTCCTTCGAAGACCTTCGTTTATTTGGGGGTCTTTGAGTCAGGAGCGTATAGGTTTTTACCTATACGCTCCTGACTCAAAGACCCCCATGCGGCTTAAGATGTAACATGCTTTTGCATGTTACATCTTAAGCCGCATCGTGTGAGATACTTTGGTCAATTGTTAACCTACCACTCCATAGTATAAAACAAAGTCGCTTCCCGCTGTCTGTCTGTCCATATGGATACTTAGATCTTTAAACCTACGCAACAGATTTTGATGCGGTTTTTTTAAATATATAGAGTGATTCCATATCTGGCAACTTATCTGTACAACATAGTGCTTAAAAACCTTGGACAAATAGCAGACAATTCAAACAGGCAATTCAAACTAAAAGTGGAGGAATGGCTTCTTGGGCTCGACTACGATCAAACTGAGGATATTTTACCGAAATCCTTATTTTGAATCATTTTTAAACTACACACTACTCACTCTTCAGTTTTATTTACCGTCCGCATCACATGTACTGTCCCCTCACACACTCACAAATATTGCTTGTATATCCAGTGTCATGGCCCTTCTAAATTTTTTTATTCAAAATTTTAAGTATATTAATTTTATTTTAATCTCACTCTAAATTTTGGAGTACCTATTCTATAAAAGTGTATAAATATTTTTAAATAATTGCTTCGTATTTTGGTATATTTGGTTATTATTGAGGATCTTGTCTTTCGGTTCCAGAGTATACCCCAATGTAACTATTTAACTTGGAAGTGTTTTGGTAATTGCTGCTGGTGGTCGTTTTTCTCAGACTCCGGTCAAACCCGAGACATTATCACCTTTTCTATTTGCTAACCCATAGTTGGTCTCCTGCGATACAAGCTTTTTGCTTAGTGCAGGGGCCGCTGACACAAACTTGTACAATATAAAATACGACTATTGTAGTGAATCCATTTTTATTCTTTTAATTTTCTTATTAAAATTTGATAACTTACTATATGTTGCATAGCCTGTTGTGTACTTATTGTATAAGACCATGTAATTACTTTTGGCAAATAAACATTTATTATTTATTTTATTTTATTTATTTATTTATTCAAGAGGTTTCAGTACATAAAACAAAACTTCCAAGCGTACGAAGTCACGGGAAATGTCTAGTTTGTTATAAATAAAACTGTAGATACTAAGAAACTTATAATATGTCACATTAACCTTAGTATAACCAAATCGATAGATTCATAATCATACAAAAGGTAATGAAAAGCCAAAGCTTCTAAAGAACATTATGAAAGTTTTAGTGTTTTAAATGATTTTTTAAATACTACTAAACCGATTTTATGGTGACGCGTCAAAGCCGGTTATTTTATAGCTATGTTGCCTGGAAATGGAGTCGATTGGTGGATAACTAATTCGTGTTATCTGATGAAAACAAATACATACCTCTGCTTGTAGTGATTTCTGGTGAAATAAAAGATTTTAAGGTGTATCTGTTCATTTAAGGCGCATATAGGTGTCAAAAACAATATGCTATTTACTTTTCGAGCTTACTTACAGGGTTGCGGGTTCGATTCCCGCCTCAGACATGTAATTATGCTTAGATATTTGTCTGTGGTCTGGTTATTTCTATGTATTATAAGTATATATTTACAAAAGAAAAGTATTTAAGTAGTATATCCATTGCCTAGCACCCATAACACAAGTCTAGTTACTTAACTTGGGGCTAGATGGCGATGTGTGGAATTTATTTTTTATATATTTATTTATAATATTTATTTATTTACTTCATCCAGTAGGTATAGATTTAGTTTGATTGTTTATTTGAACGTGGGAATATCAACACAAAAAGAGATTAGCCTCTTTTTGTGTTGATATTCCCATGGGATCGGGACTTATGCGGGTGAAACCGTAGGGCGCAGTTGGTACCTACACAGAGCCCTGACAGTTGCCAGTATATTACTGTATAAATCATCTTGATTCGATGTAAAAGCCAATATGATTATTCAATGTCATAATTTTTCTTTATGTATTGCATGAAAAATTATCGTTATGCTTTTGTGTGTACTGTTTTTGGGTGTAAGCTTTTCCATTATCTATTAATAAAAACTTCGAAGTCCTGACTGACTCATAGATAGGTATTTCGACGCACAGCTCAAACCAAAATGAATGGATCGAGGTAAAATTTAGCATACAGATAGTCATTATGATGTAGACCACTAAGATCCGCTAAGAAAGAATCTTTGAAAAAAATAACTTCTTACAATCGCGCGTTTTCAAATCAAATTAAACAAAAACTTATTATTTCGCTGCTACAAATTTAAGTAGGAAAAAACGGTAGGTATAGGTTTTTTTTTACTTAAATATGGATAAACTAGGAATTATTATCTCTCAATTACCTATACCTAAATACGTACATACCAAAATATAGGGAAACAACTCATCTTCAAACAGTACACTACACACAACAGCATTTAAGGCCCTGTGCTAATAAAGCTACCAAAATCGACCTTTGTTTTAAGCAACTCTAAGTAATCAAATACTCTTTTTTTGTTATTTGGATAAAAATGTATATTCAAATCAAATCAAATCAAATATCTTTATTTACCACAAAAAAATTATGACAATAACAATTATGCGACTCTACCTCTTGCGTTAGTTGGAAAACTGTGTTGCAAAAGGTAGGTTCTTCCATAAAAAAGCAAATTCATAAGATTGCCACTTATAATTAATTATTATTACAAAAATACTCGTAGAGTGTAAAATTATATTATTTAGTAGGTGCATGTATGTGTAGTATAGTGTACTTGTATGTTTGTTGTGTTATAACCATGTATGTTATATATATATTGTAGTTTAATAACCATATTTTTGTTTATTGTGGTTGAAAACATGATATGAACAACTTCGTTCGATAAAAAAAATGTTAGAAAACAGAGAATTATTAGATCGTTTATCGGGTTTTATTCAAAAATAGTTACGTTTGTTTATAAAAATGAATCAAATGATAGGTTTTGACCTCTAGGAACTATATTCGTGGATAATAATGCTAAAATGTTTTGCATATCGATCAAATATAACAGTTAGCACGCAGCACGCTACATTTTTGAGAGCGGGGGCTAAGGTAATGTGAATACCTACACACGGTATTGGAACAAATTTTCAATACAATAATTAACAATTTTAGTTGGACAAACCAGTTGGACCAGGAGGATGAAGCCAGTTTTAGTTATGATAAGTGATAACTAAAATTGGCTTCATCCTCCTGGTCAAACTTGGTAGTCCAACTGGCCACAAATATTTTACGGTTTTTCAATCGCTAATTACCAGGAACGCATGATCAGAATTCTATAAAGCAAATTGCGTTATGGGGTATGCACCTTAACGACAATCTCATAGAATATATTGTTATTTGACATTAACAAGAGGTACCTCGTTTCTAATTGATATTTATTGGTTGAAAAAGTAACTACTATGTTGTAACATTGTGTAATAAATTACAAATCACTTATCAATGATCATCAATAACTGGCTTAATTAACTGACATTACTAGTTCATTCATAACGGTTTTAATTAACAAAATATTTGAAGTCCATTAAGAAAAAGGAAATTAGTTTCAAAATATTTTGGTTCCTTCTAAAAACGGAAGGTAAGTTACATTAAGGTGAAAGGGTACTGGATAATGACACTAGCATAAATATTTTTGTGCTATAAAATCTATAACTGTCATTACTATGCCCCTATGTTTTGGTTTTTTTTTCATTGTCTAATTATCATAGAAATTAAGATTAAAAACAAAAATAAAACGAAACATAGGGGCATGGTCGGTCATGGCAGTTATAAGTTTTATGCAACAAAAATATTTGCTCTAGTGTCCAGGGAGAAAACAGTCGACTACGTTTGTATAGAGAGAGCCCCCGGTACCCTTTTCTCTTAAAGAAAATAAAATATTTTATTCAATTAAACCGTTATGAATGAACGAGTAATGCCAGTTAATGAAGCCAGTCATTGATGATAATGATGGCTGATAAGTAATTTATAAATTATTACACAATATTAAAACATAGTAATTACTTTTCTTACCAATAAATATCAATAGAAACGAACTACCTATATAATACCCGTAAATTAAACGTCTACGCGTCTGCTTGTTTAATTTCGACGACCCAGTTGGCACAATGGTCACCATGCCGGACTGCCAAACACAGGGTTGCGGGTTCGATTCCCGCCTTAGACAAATATTTATGCTTAGATATTTGTCTGTGGTCTAGTTGTTTCTATGTATTATAAGTATATCTTTACAAAAGAAAGTATTTATGTAGTGTATCCGTTGTCTAGCACCCAAAACACAAGTCTAGTTACTTAACTTGGGGCTAGATGGCGATGTGTGGCATGTCCTGTAATATTTATTTATTATTACTAGCTGCGCCCCGCGGTTTCACCCGCGTAAGTCCCGATCCCGTAGGAATTGATAGGGTTTTCCCGGAAATTATTCGATTTTTTTCTCGCCTTTTAAACCTTCCCTAGACCTCCACGAACATTTCAAGACTAAGATAAGATAAATCCGTTCAGCCGTTCTCGAGTTTTAGTGAGACTAACGAACAGCAATTCATTTTTATATATATAGATTATTTATCTAAAGTTATACTTATTTGAATGGATACGAGTAGATTTGACATAATACGCTTAGCTAATACCAACGAAAAATACCAAGAAAAATTGTATTCGTCCTTGTATTTTGCTATTTCTTGAATAATTTCGATGACATTTCAAATAATTATTTTAACAAAGGTGTACTTTATTGTGTAAATTGATAGTAGAATAAAGAGTCAAATATCTGTATTATTGGAATCATTGTACATGGCCACTAACAGCGTCATCTGTATTTATAAAAATCTTGTGTCACGATGTATGTTGCCAATAAACTCCAAAACTACTGAACCGATTTCAATCAAATTTCACATGTACCCGTATTTTGGTCTAACTTACTGGATAGGATAGTTATCATCTCAATTATTCGCTTATATCGTGAATGTAAACAAAAAAAATGTATCAATTAATGGTTTTTTAAACAAGTGTTTATTTATTGTTGAGTTTTATGAAGTTCTCATAGATGGCGGTGTACGTTGATTCATCGATAAAATTCTTCAATATTGTTTGACATCTAGGTTGCGAATACACCCAATAGATGGCGCTGTGTTCGGGACTTACGCGGGTGAAATCGCGGGGCGTAGCTAGTATTATATAATTAAATTAGAAAAGAATGTGTGGGTCGTATGATATCGAAACGAGCTCACCAACGAGAAAAAACAAGACACATAATTTTACAATAAGGCTTAAAATAAAAAGGGACCAGTTCCTTACGACACGCTAGATAACAGCATTCCATGCATACAAAAAATGTATTGATTGAAAGTAAAAGTTCGAGGATGGACTTTTTTAGAAAAGTCACAAGAAAGGGTTTCTTGAAGTAAATCATAGAGGAATCATAGACGTAAACAGTAAATATTTCAGGACATTTCACACATCGCCATCTAGCCCCAAACTAAGTAACTATACTTGTGCTAGACAACGGATATACTGCTTATAATACTTTTCTTTTGTAAATATATACTTATAATACATATAAATAACCAGACCACAGACAAATATCTAAGCATAAATACATGTCTGAGGCGGGAATCGAACCCGCAACCCTGTGTGTGGCAGTCCGGCATGGTGATCATTGTGCCAACTGGGTCGTCAAAACAAAAAAACAAGACATAAAAACAAAATATTTCCTTGTTTTTAGTAAATATTCTTAGAAATAATAAGCAGTATTCTTAAAGGATATTGTTTTGAAATAAAAATACTGCTTATCATTTTGAAATTTTTAGTAAACTCAAAAAAATATTCTTTTACCGTCTTAGAGACGATTATTTCTTGTTTCACAATTTTTTTTGTCAACCGACTTTCAAAAAGAAGATTTTCAATTCGTCGCGTATATTTTTTGTGTAGTTACAAGTTCAAGGTCGAAGGATCACTCACAAAATAGCTTAACCAACAAAAAATAATTCTAATTTAGCTAGTTTACGATATAATCCCCTTAATTACATTTGATTACATGAATTGTTGTTAACAAAAAAATGTAATTAAGCCTAAAACAATGACATTTCATCATTTTTATAGCAATTTCGTAAGTAACAGTGCAAATATTTAGACTTGCAGTTTTTAAAGATACGTAGTTTTCTAACAAATATTATAAATCAGAAAATTTGTTTCTTTATTTATTCGTTCGTTCCTTTTTCACGGTCAAACTACTGGACCGATTTGGATGAAAATTTTAGCGGTAGTTTAGAGGTTGGGGAAGCATTTAGGATACATCTGAGATTTCCGCGAAATCGGGACTTACGCGGATGAAACTAAAATTATCGATTGTGTTTTTGTTTGATCAATGGATTTGATTTGGTTCATAGTTTTTTTTACACAAAATAGGCTTACATTTGACCTCATCTCCACTGATGGCAAGCGATGAGGTCGAGGATGTTCGCCTAAAAGGTACCTATTCACTTGAGACTTAAAAAAGAAGTGCTGGATACTTTTTACCGACCGATATTCCTATGAAAATAGGGACAAACGTGAGTGAAACCAGGGAGTGAAACCAGCCAGTTAGTTACTTGGTTATAGATTGTAGGTACCTACCTCAGATCACATCAAACATACTTTGATCTGAGGTACCTACCTATCTATACATATAAAATGCTTTGTCCTGAACTACTGACTGACTGACGGATCAACGCACAGCCTAAACCGCTGATTGTAGATACCTGAAACTTGGAGGGTGTGTTCTTTGTATGACGTAGGCATCCTACAAGAAAGGATTTCCCGAAATTCTACCCCTTAGGGGGTGAAAAAGGGAGGCAAAGTTCGTATGGGACAATTTGATTCCTAGGTCAAATCCTATTATAATCATTTTCGACTTCTACGCGGATGAAGTCGCGGGCAGAAGCTAAGTTAAGTAATAAATAAATTAAAACAAGTTAGCTGATAGATTTTTTTATTAGTTTGGTAAAGTAATACTTAAACTATTAAAAAGTAGTAAAAGATTGATAACAATCTAATAAGTGAATATTATTACGTATCAAAAGCATGCATTTATGCATACTTTGATTTGAATCAGCAAAATATATTTAAAAAAATGTTAGGTAATTATGTTAATTTCTTTTATCTTAAATCACTATTTGAGTATTTGGCGAAAGGTCAATCTTGCTAATTGGGCGTTTTAAAATTTATTTTGGTGGAAGTGTTATTACCATGAGTTAACAGTAAACGGACCCGCTTGCGTGTGGGTTAAAAAAATTGTATGAAAAAAATGTACAGCGCCTCTAGCGGTCACTTGACTGAAGTGAATACGTCTTACTAAAAATGACCAGTTTCACTATGTCCTTATTTGAACTAAGTACCTACTTCCTTTAAAATAAAAACAAACAAAAATCAAAATACAGGTAGTTAAGATATTACTATGCAATACACAGATTTGTGAAAAGGTCGAAACACTTTAGTCATGATCGTGTAGGTTGGGCAAGCTTTATTTGGATTTCCGCAGGCTCTGCTACAGTGCGTACCTACTAGGTTACGCGCTTTTTATCAACTTCATACTAATATTATAAAGAAGAAAGATTTGATTGTTTGTTTGCAATGAATAGGCTCCGATTTTATACTTGGACGTTTTTCCGATTGGGCGATTCCATAGTTGGGTATTATTAAGCACACATTTTTCTTTTTTGATATTAGTCGTGCAAATTTGCGAAACTACTAGACCTGTTTCGATGAAACTTGGTATTAGGATACATTGATTCATTTTGAGTATGATCGGCTACTTTTTATCCCGATATTCCCACGGGATCGGTAGTAATGTGAATACGAACAATAGGTACGTATTGTTCGTGTTTCTGGGTTTAGCCTTAGATGTCCCACACGTGACCCCTGGTACCAACCAGGGGGACTAAGGGAGCAATCTCCTGGTGGGAAGTTGAAGCTTGTTACCACCCAACCGCCTAAAGCCCGATTTACACTTTAATAAGTACAGTAGCGAGTTAAGAACTCAGACAGTTAAGTAATAACAAGTAAGTTGTAAGTAGCGTCCAAACGGACGGATTGAGTAGTCATAAGTAGCCGAGAAGAAGACTAGTCGCGTTTCGCGTTGTTTTAATCCAGAAAATGGATGTTGAATTACTTAACACCAATTTACGTGCTATAATAAGAGAAATAGTATCAATACTTGCACAACGCATTGAAAGTGAAATATTAATAAAATGAATAGTAACGAACGCGGCCGCACTTACAAATTTATGGACTGTAAACTTAACTCTTCCCTGTTACTAAACTCGCCCGTGTACACGCCGGCCAGTTGAGTTGGCGGGGCGCGGGAGGCGTGAGGCAAGGGGCTACTTCGTACTGGACTCGCCAAACAATAGGATCGCGATCTATTCGACTCAAGTTAGTCAACAACTTACTACTTAACTCGCTTTTGCCGTTCAAACAACATTAACAACTTAACTCGCCGATGACGCAAGTTAACTCGCTACTGTACTTATTGAAGTGTAAATCGGGCTTAAGTCGTATCGCCAAGCGGATTCGTCCGTGTTCCGATACACAAGGTCGGTGCAGCTACAGAAGAACGGCTCGGAAAAGTTCTCTTTATTGCGGTTGACCTTTTGCACTTACCCGTTAAATTTTCATTTCTGAAAACAGTTGGATCAATAAAATGGCAACAAATGTGTTCAATCTTGAGAGTTTTTTGTTTTCTCAGTTTTCTTAAATGGTATTTTGACTGGAGTTTTGGGTTTGGCGCCCATATTCTTAACGTTGAGTATTAACGTGTCTTAAGGTGACCGCAATTGAAAGCACAAAAACTTGTATCAATAAAATAATCGTGACAGATCTTGTCAAAATATTATAATGGGGCTCGTTGATTAAAATCTATTTGAGCCAAAGGTACGAACGTCAAATCTTAAGGAGTCAATAGGCCTTTTGGCAAATTCAGGATCGTGGCAGACTGAGTAAAAGAAGTGCTGGCTTGACGTCGTAAAGGGTGATATGCGTGCAAATGCCTTTACAAACCAGGATGCTGAAGATCGTGCGAAGTGCAGGCGTAAAAGCAGGAAAGCGGACTCCGGGCTCCCGAGAGGGATGCAACCGGGAACATCGCTCGGATGATGATGAGGCCTTTTGACAATTTCAGATTAATTATACCTTTAATTAGGGCGAGAGGGATGCAACCGGGAACATCGCTCGGATGATGATGAGGCCTTTTGACAAATTCTGATTAATTATACCTTTAATTACGAATATCTAAAGTATTTTTAAAAAGTAGGTCAATGACAATAAATATAACGTTGAAATACCAACGATAAGTTTTTCAAGGCCTTATCGGCTGGACCGATTTCTATAAAGGTCTGTTTTTAAGCGGGTGAAGCCGGAAGTTGAAGCTATGTAGGTAATAAATAAAAGTTCTAAAGCATGCGACGTGTTATGATCATAAAATATTATAAACAAACATTGATATGATCAATGAATTGTATTTGTATTTTGCGGAACACGATTGATGATGATAAGTATAATTTCAACAGCTTTTTGAATTCCAAACTTTTTGTCTAATCTATTTCCATATATACCTACTCGTTTTAAAACTAGTTTAGAAACCTGATATTATTTTTAAGTTATTTTATCATTTATCTACATGTTAGCCTACATGTATTGCAAACTGGCTTGAAAACGTATGAAAACTTCACAGATTCGATAATAAACTGAGCTGAGATGAAGGCGTTAGATATGGCCTGGAATTTCGCCTGCAAATAATGACTATTTGTTATTTGTAAAGTTAAATAATAATTACAAAAAATAACTCATTGCAAACGATAGGTAGGTAGGTACACAAAAAACACTTTTCATGAAATAACTAAGGTGAAACCAGCGCTCTCTCCATACAAACGTAGTCGACTGTTTCCTCCCTAGATAATGACCTAGCACAAATATTTTTGAGCCATAAAACCTATAACTGCCATGACTGTGCCCCTATGTTTTAGTTTTAAGTAGGTACTTAGGTAGAGGAAGGTGAATACTTATTAATAAATTATTTCAGTTTTAACGACAAAATTAATTATTAGTATATTCAGTATATTTCGTTTTTATTTTGCCATTCAAATTTTTTTTCACTCTACTGAATAAGGGATTTTTTTTGTTACCCGATTGCGCGACGCAAAAGGAAGATAATGTATTCAACATCTAGGTGACGTTTGGTTCTGTCAACACACACTACTGCCATCTCGTAGTTGTAGCTGTAACTACGTAGCTGACAGGAGAGAATAGTTTTTTAAATTTTCTATTTGACGGTAGATGTCGCTGATTGTTTGACTACTCGCCGTTAGATGTCGTTGTAGGTGAAAAAAAACAATTATAAAATCATGGGGGTTTTTAATTATTTGGGAGATTCTAACTTAAAAATAATTTCTTTCTAAAAAAAATTTCTTTCTAAAAAAATACTTTAGAGTCTTTCACTTTAAAACTTATTGATACTTTATACCATTTTCAATGCCTTATTTATACCTACTTACATTTAAACCTAGTTCAGGCCAATGACTTTAAGTATATCTCTCTATGGTTCAGGCATATGTGTTATTTTTGTTCTCTTTAGTATTTAGTGCTTAGTTTATTATGGAAAATGAGTTTTAATAAATATATTTGTACTTAATTCACTGTAATTACCTAAGCAATTACTCTTTGAAGATTTTAATTTAACATAATCAGTAGTTATCGAATTACGTTTGAATAATCAAACGTAGGGTGTAAAATTACTCTCTCGTCGTCGGGTTAAAAATTAAAGGAAATAAAACAACGTAATTCAGTTACAATCACAAAGTGTATTTTCGTGAAACACTTAAATCAAGGCAATAGACAAAGCCAAGAAATTTAGAAGGTATATCTAAATATCTAATAGGTAAAGGTAAACAAGCCACATCAAGCTCACAAGATAAATGTTGTGCAAAGTGATGATAATTTCATTTTACAATCATTTTTTTCTATTAAAAACATATAAAAGTTCAAATTTTTAAGAATTAAACAATTTTCTTCAATTTGTCAGAAAATACAAAGAAACTTAGTTAATGAATGGCCGTCATGGCCGCAATCACAAAAACCAAGGGCAAAATTATCTTGAAACTAATGAACACAGTTATTGGTAGATCTGTGCTGTTTTACAAACTATTAAATGCAATCTAAATTACTAAGAATTGACGTTGCGATTTTGTGATGTTTTCTTTACTGGTAAAAGTCGCAACGATACATGTAAGAAAAAGCTAAATGTTATCTGGAAATCAAAAAGGACACCATCCCAAGCCTCACTGAGCAAGCTTGCTCAATTTGACTGATGTATCCAGTCCTGATGATTGCATCAAAGGTTGCTTGCTTGAGACAAGCTTTATTGTAAAACACCCACGTTTATGTTCGGCTTGATTCTAAAAACCAAAAAGTGCATATACAGAGAATCAAATTCCAGAGTAATAGTATTTCTGCATTTTGTTTTAAAAGTTAACTTCCTCTGGAGTGAGTTAGAGTCAAAGTTGTAAGTATTATAGTAACAAACTTATCCAGCTTAATTTAGGGATACATCGCCAATAACTCATTAACCTAATACTAAAATGATAATAACAAGCTTACAGTATCACACAATTATGTGTACATATATCTTCTAGACTCACCAAGTTAAATACTAAGATCGTTTATGTATATAACATACATAAATACTTACTAAATAGGCGAGTTGTGAATAGGTATAAGTACACTTTAAAAAATAACATTAAAGTGTAGGTAAAACTAAGAGTATTTATACCACTTCTTCTCAGTTCTTCGTACCTTTCTTAGAATACATTTTTATGAAATATAGAGTTTAATCAATGAAAAATCTAAGATTAAACCAAACAATTTACAACTGAATACAATATTAAATATTAATCTATTTCAAAAGAGACATATTAGAGAAAAAGTTTGTCAGATTGTATAAATTACAATAATTTTAATAAATATTAAGATATTTTTCATCTACTGTGGCTAGTATTTCCAAAAGTTAAACTACTTTACAATACTTATTTAAACGACAATGTTTATTATATTTAACGCTTTAGAAACATGGTACGAAGATGTCTACTCACAAACAGCCTCTGTCAGAACAACCATCGTGTCTTACCGCTAAAACAACGAGAACTTTCCTAAATTAACCACAACACATTATACTAAGACACTGTATTTAAATTTATTGCTGGATGGCAAAGAAAAAGTAAACTTTGAAAATTAAGGCCACAGATGCATTAGTATTTTAATAAATAATAAGTTAAAGTTATTAGGGAAATGTCTGGGTTCGAAATAGGTACAGGATTTTAGATCTAAAATCTTTGAGATCTCATTTCGCAATTCATAATACTATAAACACAAAACACAATTCACAAATCAGCTAACTAAACAACTTCAGTCATTAAAATGTCGAAAAACATAAGTTATCTAACATTTTATCAAATCAATAATTTCTTCCATTCAAAAATCTAAACAATAAACGCGCCTCAGGGCAAAAGATAATATTAATAATTTAGACATCCGGTTCCGTTTTGAAGAAAACGTCTTCCGTTTTTATTGTCAAATTGTGCGTTTCTTCTTCCCATTGCGGGGACATTGGTTCTGACATTGATGAAGATGATGGCGACAAAGACGGCGAATAAGAGCTGTATGGAGAGTAAGGCTCGGAGGAAAAAGGGCTGCATGCGTAATCATGAGGAACTGGAATGTCATCTGTCGCTCGCGTCTTGAAATAATCAATATATCTCTGCCTATTCTCAGGACTGTTCAGAATAGCGGCAACGAATTCTGAAGTTTCTTTCTGTAGATCCAGAATCTTCTGTTGGATTAGTTTGTTCTTGTGCATAAGAGCGACGGTTTTCCATGCGAGTTCGAGTATCACTTTGTTCTGCATGGCTTTGTCGACTACTATTGACTGTGGTAGTTGCCCGGGGGTGGGTTCCTCAGCTGCTGGTGATGGAGTCATTCTTTGGATGCGCTGGAGACGACGGGCTTCACGCAGACGGGTAATATGAGAACCTGGAACAAGAGAAATAAAATTTTGAGATATGTTTCCAATATTTTCAGTGTTGTGTTGACTTTACTTGACTTGAATTATTATCCTTGGATAGCTACGCTGTTAAAAGAAAGTGGTACAAGCGTTTTCTTATATAAATAAAGTTATAATTATGATTTTTTAAGATTACCTATAACCACGAATGGTATTTAGGTGTCACTGATAGCAAAGAGTATGTAATAGGTATATTTTATGCAATATTAGTGAACAAAAGAACAATGGTTGTTTCCGATCAGACAGGCGAGGTCAAGAATGTTAATACCCAGTTCAAAAGAATGAGGTAGGTAAGTCACGTGGCGTATTTTATGGATTGATTTAGGTGTTATGACATGAGATCATTTGAAATAGGTAAATTGAATTGAAGAGGTTGAACTTGACCGAGTTTCCAAAAGGTAACATTTTCTTTTGACCTTCCCTTCCTCCTTCAATTGCCCTTGACACCGCCATGACCGTTACAAAAATCGACCGCATCAGGCCCTTCACTAACATAAATTGAATGTAAACTTCATTCCAAACAACTCACGACTTTTGTTGCCAGAAAAAAGACGCGTAGTCCTCGTGTTTGGTTTAATATGACTAGTGTATCATAAATAAAATACTACAAGTTAAAATATATATTTTGCAGTAACCAATACATAATAAGTACAAACAAATAAAATTGTAGAAGCCACCTTTTAAGCTAGAATTACTTTAAAATAAAGTGAACACGGAACTCAATAAATGCGTATGATATTTTC
Organism: Idaea straminata; assembly: GCA_951213275.1. Classification (NCBI taxonomy): domain Eukaryota; kingdom Metazoa; phylum Arthropoda; class Insecta; order Lepidoptera; family Geometridae; genus Idaea; species Idaea straminata. The sequence goes on from OX577862.1 coordinate 7,711,319, forward strand.
AAAAAACTGCAAGGCGAAGTTGAGTTGGACCGGCTTTAGAGAAACAAGAAAAGAAAATAATTTTACCAAAACTGGATGCAAAGATTTAGAGACTGAAAAGTGTGCATATTTGCACAAATTGTGAAAAATGTAGAATGTAGAATTTAAAATATCTATTACATGGCGCGAAATGTCAACAATAAAAATACCTGCATTAAACTAACATAATAAATTAGTACCTATACCTACATGGTATGAAGCTATCGAATGACATTCAAATAAACTTATCAACAAATTGTCCTCACAGACAAGTGCGACTCCGAAACCTCGTAACAAATTCAGTCACGTGGCATATCCATGTGCTCGCTTGTAAAATATTCGGAATAATCGTGCTTACTGCTTAGTGCACTGAGAGAGAAAAACTTATACAAAAGCTTACTGAATGCGCAAAGAATAATATAAAAAAAACAGCTATACTTTGTATATAAATGTTTTGAAAAGAAAATGTAAAATATTTAATGTATATTGGCTGGCTGCTACTTTGGCCAACGGGCGATCCGTTGGCCAACGTTGGCCATTGCGATTGCACAGGTAATGCAACCAGCCTGTTTGAGGAAAGTGACTTAGATTCTTAATATTATTTCATTATTATTTGCATTAAGCTAAACTGAATGCAAATTCTCAGACGATAACAAGACGATATGAATAAGAAACCAATAGCAATATGTCTGGTTTCAATAAGTACTTGCTCGTATTACATGCTTTTGTAACCAAATATCCTACATGCATGATAAGCGCACAGTAGTTAGGTAGGTACCTACATTTCATACATATTTAGACAGGATGTGTATACGTAATGCCATAATCATCATATATGGGTTTGGTGGTTAAATGATCAACCATTTGAAAATAATCTATATATATAAAAGAAAGTCGTGTTAGTTACACCACTTATAACTCAAGAATGGCAGAACAGATTTGGGTGAAAATTGGTAGGGAGGTAGCTTAGAGCCAGGAGACGGACATAAGATACTTTTTATCCCAATATGCCCACGGGATCGGGACTTACGCGGGTGAAACCGCGGGGCGCAGCTAGTCTATATATATATAAAAGAAAGTCGTGTTTGTTACAACACTTATAACTCGAGAACGGCTGGACCGATTGCGATGAAACTCTGTATCTGGATAGCTGGAGACCTCGATTAACACATAGGCTACTTTTTATCCCCATATGCCAATAATAACTCTGACCGATATGAGTAATCACGGAATCCGAAAAAGTTTTGTAAAAGATTTTCAACTGTAAAAGTTTCGATGACATTATTGTAGGCATAGACATTATGGACAATACAACTAATTTGTAAATCAATCATATAGTAGGTGAGCTTTGCGCCGGCGCTACCCCATTCCATTTATAAAAATAGATTACATCAATAAAGCCGATGTCATACAATACAGTACTTTGTATAGGCACCTGTACCGCACTCAAACAAATATGATATGAAATTAGATAAATGGTTACAGGCATGAATCTGATTCACATGTTACTAAAAGAAATACCTGAGCCTTTGTGTCTTGAGTCTATAAAGGACTCAAATCTCTTCATATATTCCTCCTTACGCTTCATAAATCTATACTATTATTATAAAGATGAAAGATTTTATGGTTTGTTTGTATTGAAACTACTGGACCAATTTTGATCAAACTTGGTATGAGGATACATTAATTCATTGGATGTATTATAGTTTTTTTTTTTAAGTTTATTCAATGATTATTATACTTATATTAGCTTTCCAGACAAATCTCTGCGACTTTCGTCCTACATTATCATGTTTATGCGTTTATATTCTTTTATTTATTTATACCTAATAATATTATTTCGTGAAAAAGTTAACCATTATGTCGCTGTGCCTGCATTAGTGGTCGTAAACACGTTTTTAGAAGTACACTTTATGTAAGTTCAACGTTTTGCGTAAGTATAACTAAGTACTTACAAAATGACATTGTTTTTAACGCAGTGTACAACAATGAAGGCTAATGAGACGCAAATGGCATTTAATGCACGTTTTCTTTATCGTTAAACCTTGGTTAAAACATTAAAAAACACAAAGTAATATATTTTATGCCTATGAACCAATAGTTCTTAAAACGCCCTACAAAACTCTATAGTTTTAATGAGACGCAAATGGCATTAAATGCACGTTTTCTTTATCATTAAACCTTGGTTAAAATATTAAAAAACACACAAAGTAATATATTTTATGCCTATGAACCAATAGTTCTTAAAACGCCCTACAAAACTCTATAGTTTTATCACTTAATTTTTAACTTTTTAATTCAAAAAGTTTATATTTGATTTGAACCTGTTCTAAAAAGGAATCTTCGTTAAAACGTTTTAATTATACGAAATAAAGTATAAGGCTTTCAGAGTTGCCACAATACAACATTTTTATAGTTTACTAACATTAGCAATTTTTGAAATTTGAATCTGAAAAAAATCCCATCATTGAATACGTAAGCCTACATAATAATTTCTAATAAATATAATTTAAAAAAAAACAAGAATATTATGTTAACAGACCTGTCTGTAAGTAAGTAGCGGTTAATAATTGCAGCCAGCTGTCGTAACGGCTGAGTGTCGCCGCGGGACTGAACCACGACTGAACTCATGCATTACCCCTTGCGTTGCAGACCTGCGCAACGGTGCATCACGTGGCCGTTTGATTTATTGACCATCATCCCTCGACAGTGTTGGTAAACATATTGAGATTTAAGTCTACGGTTATTTAGGTACAAACATACCTATACTTGTCTAGTCTCTTGTTTTACTTTACTTTAACCCGATTGCAAGCAATGGGTTATGTGTTTCGCGCCTATCATGCATATATGTTTGTAATCTTTTTTATTCCTTCATATCTTTTTATTTAAACGTATTTTGTAATGATATTCTGACATTACTTTTTATTGAAGTTCTCAATATTAATTACAGTAGTTCGATTATTTGTTTTTATGAATTAATTTGTGCATGGGCTCTGCCTTCTATAAAAGCCAATTAATTTATACTTGTCTTAATCAGTACTTAAATAGATATGTAGGTAAAATGAATCTGTAGAATTAAAGCGCGAATAGAAGCTAAAAACAAAATACTCTTCCCAGAAAACTAAAATGGGTAATATTGCATGAAAAATTGTGGTTTATTGGTGTTGTTTGTGCCGTTTTTAGGCGAGTTCCTTTCTTATATTTTAGCAGTTAGACGTAAATAATTCTTATTGTCATTGAGTCAAAACAAGATGGTGGTTTCATTATCACCTGTCAGCGACAAAATAAATGACAATCTAAGTAAATGCAGGATGAAAATCTTATTTTTTAATGTACTTAGGCCTGTGTAATTAACCCGAAGCCTTCAAATTTTATCGAATGATCTAAAATTATTAGTATTAGCTTCAAGTGACCAAAGAGATGGCTGCTACTTTGGCAAATGGATGCAGCGAGCGTTTTGGATACCGTAGAGAAAAATAATTAAGATTTTTAATATTGTAAAAATTTTCACTAAATTAAGTTGCAAGTTAAGTACTTGAATAACTAATAAATTCTGTATTAAAAGCATACTTTTTTTAATATCTAGAATTTACCTTTTCAATTGCAGACCAACTTTGATAGAAGTAACGGGAAGCAAGACTCGCTGACGTTCAACGAACTTTCACCGGCGCGACCTCGTTGAGACAAAGGATAGAGTGAAATACAACAAGTTAATTCTTTAATTGAATCATTAAACGGTATGGGCTGCCCCCGAACTATTGGATAACATTGCACGTGTATCATAGCAATTGTCTTATATACATGTCACATCTTGGGCAAATAGGGGATATCTGCCCAAGATGTGCCCTTGACTATCTATTCTTGTAAAGATTAATAGACTCTAGTTATAAATATTATTAATGTAAAGATATACAGGGTGTCCCGCAATGAATGGAAAGGCACCTACGGATAGAGAACCCTATCCATTTATTATGTATATAGTTATTTATATAGTATATAGTTACTATAGTAGTTTTATGTTTCTTTAAATATCTATTGTATAGGTGGTACAATTAAATAAATATTATTTATTGATGCACCCTGCGGTATCACAAGCGTATTAACTTTCTACGCAATTTTCTTATTTATTTCTTTCATTAGAACGTTCTCGACGATAACAAACACAACAAAAATAATTCGAAAAATGCCGAGAGAAAGGAAAAACATGATTCATTTTTTATATAATTTTTAGATTTACTTCAGTAAGCAATGCATAAATGTTTTCGCTCACGTGTTTCTGTAGACAAACCCAGTGAATTTTTCTCAGTTATAAATTCAAAGCATAGATAGAACTCAGCGCTGCTGTATAGACTCATGCGGTATGTATGTAGGTGATTGTGAAACAATGTTGTTAAAAGATTGTTTGTTTTCACTGATGTGGGTAATACGTCCCTATCAATGTCATTCAACTTAATAAAAATACCTACCTACCAGTTCGCATTGCCCTTATTCTTATTGTCAACAAAAGATTTTTGACCGACTTCAAAAAAGGAGGAGGTTCTCAATTCTTCGCGTATTTATAAGGTATACCTGCGGGTTTTAAGGTACCTGTGGGTAATGAGGTACCTGCGGGTAATAATATCCACATATTTTAAAACCTTGATATTAGTGAGAAAATAACAAGAAAATAAACAAATGAATTGATTTTCAGATTGACAATTAAGCAAATATTAATCTAATTACCTGTTTTAAGTACTTTTCACTATTTTTACGAAACAATTTGTTTTTAACTAAGTAGGCCCTTATTACCCGCAGGTCCCTTATATCCTTTCCATTGAGTTTATTGAACTAAAATTAATGTAACATATGTATGTTGTAGTAAAAGACTTTGTAAGTAGTAAATTACAATGTAAAGGTTTTCTTGAAGTTTATATTGTTGCAATGTGTGAGTAAATGTATTATAATTTCGATGTGGTAGTGTCATTATCGTTATGAAACATGAAGCGTGACTTGTGGTAGGTTAGGCACGGTATGTAGGTACTACGTTTATTACCTATAGTTATGTTATATGACCTAGATTTCTATAATTATAAATCGAATCTAAATGATATATGCAAGCAACTTGAATCCATGCTATTCCGGACGCTATAGTTTTTAAGACATGTAATAGACTTGCTCAGAACGTATACCACTCTCTCAGCTTAGTCGACCGTGTCCAAAGGAAAGAACACAAGAACAATATGTCTGGAGCCAACTGAACCGCGGTGAAGGAAAACATCAATTTATCTTTGATAATTTATATAAAACTAGCTAGCGGTCTCACCGGCGTAACTTGCGATCCCGTGGGAATATCGCGATGGCCTATGTCACTCCCAATGAATCAATGTATCTTCATGCCAAGTTTCATTTAAATCGGTCTAGTGGTTTCGGAGTCTATTCAATGCAAATAAACAAACAATAAAATCTTTCCTCTTTATATTATTCTCTTTCTTTCTTTATATTTAAGAGAATGGAATCAATTGCCTGCGTCTGTCTTTCATCTAAGTAAGCGTGCTACGTCATAGACCGCATCGTCACATGCCATCAGGTATGATAGATGTGAACCACATGACTATCATTGAAAAAAAAGGTAGAATCAAAACCTGAATGGAATTAAAATGTATAAAAACAATACAAACAATGAGTCATGAGGTCAATTTCTCTAAACACTCTGTCTAAATTATTTATTTCTTTTTAAATTTATTTAAAAAAATGCATTTTTCGTAACAATAGTGGGTTAGAAATTAATTATACTTTAGGAGCTGTTGATTTAAAATAGCAAAAATCTGTAAATTATTACACCAATCGATAATGATACAAACATGGTAAAGTACAAAAGAAATCACAACCAACCTTTTTTAATCTTCCTTGCTCTTTTCTCACACATAATTATTTGAAACACGATAATCACTGGCAACAGAGAAAAAAGTTTCTTGCAAAGAGTTCAATTCAAATAAAGAAGCTTTCAATTGTTTGTATTCCAAATTCAAGTATTTAAATCGAGTACGCGGACGTCAGATCGCTTCGAATACCGAACGGGGAATGAATTCATTCGTCGATAGAGTCTTGACTTTGAGTTCGTAGGCGCTCGTAGTCGTTCGTAGTGTGCTCGTAGCCCGTAGTCATTTTGCCAGACGGAAAACCAATGTTGCTGCCACTGAATTAATTTTTCCCATTTGCAATTCAATGAATGTAGATAAACAATATTTCTTGAAAGACGAATTATAGTGGAAATAAAAAACTGGTCAAGGTTACTAAAATTTTCCACCGAAGTAAACTTCCATTTTCATCTAGAAACAAAAAGTATGAGTAAGGTTTTGAAATAGCTGGAATTAAATGTAGTATAAAATATATGCAATATCTGATTTTCTACGTTCAATTTGTGCTAAATGACCTCTGAAAATTGCTGAAATAAACAATAGTAGAGGTATCTTTTAATTGCGCCAATATTTTTCTTTGACAGGCACTTTTCATTGTTGACGCAGATTGCCCGAGGTATTTTACCCCCGCACACAAACATGTTCCATAATTTTGGGGTAATTACCCTAATTACCCATTGCAACACCGATCGTAGCATGCCCGTAGCCTGATAAAAGCAACCGCGCATGGTAGAACACGTGCTTACGCCGCCGTTTCTTGGAGCGCACTATCTGTCCTACATTAAGCTTGGAAATAATGGAGGAGGCATCTCTCGACTCATTTTGGAGTTCAGGTGACTCATATTGAAGTCTAACCGACTCATTCGGTTAACATTTAAAAAGATTGTTTAATTTTTAATTTACAAAAATATATTGATATTTTTGCATCATATCACCATGATAACGTCTAATAAATTGATGAACACCGGCATTCACAAAAAAGTGTGACGTCATGCGTCCTGATCTGAGAACGCGTCATGTTCCGGGAACGCGTCATGTCATTGACAAGTGTTTTCTTTATCAGTGTTTTCTTATGACGTTATCACGTAAAATTATCGTCCGTAAACTGACTTTATTTGACAACCATTTTAATGATTCTTAACTTTTTTAATTGTCACCTTCACCTCTATTTTAGGGTCTTTTTCTTACCCCAACCTAAGAAAAAGGGTGGTAATATGGGTGAGGAACCATGGTCCCTGAGTCAACAAACGTGCGACTTTTTGCCTTTTGCGCATGACAATTTTGCGGTGGGAATTGAACCCTTGTCCCCCGCTTAAACGTAGCTGTGCTCTAAACCACTGCGTGAACCACATTGGTTGATTACGTTAGAGTGTGTTATTTTTTAATTTTCCTAAGTTGTGTATAACTTTCACATGCCTTTTAGACTTCTTGTAATTAATAAAACAACATTAGTTTAAGAAAAAGGTAATCAATTACAGCATTTTTCGTATTTTTGGTTTTCAGTAAGGAGTAAGATTTAACAGTTTCATAGTGGTTATCTCCGAACTTCGCATTTCTTTATTTTGACACAATAATTTGACATGTCTTCATGCAATTTGTAGAAACACCCGAGGGATTATGAGTCAATGAAGACCAGCGGCTATAACAACTTAATGTTGTTGCTATTGTTTTGGAGGCACATCACTTCTTATCTATACATATAAAATGCTGTGTTCTGAATGACTGACTAAAGGATCAACGCACAGCCTAAACCGCTAATCGTAGAGACCTGAAACTTGGAGGGTGTGTTCTTTGTATATTATATTTTTCTCTCTTTTAAATTCTCTGAATTTTCTATCTTTTTTTTTCTCATTTTGTACTTTTTGTTCTACTGTATTCTTTAAATTTTTATCTTTGTATATAAACTTTTGCTCTGTAAATAAATGTTTTTCTATTCTATTCAATTGCCGTACTTTTAAGTTTGTTTCGCAAAGACGTATCTCTGACATATCACTGATTTAAGTAACTTTTTTTTTAATTACCTCATCCACGATCTGTCCCCCGTCTTAGCTCGTTGTTTCATCGTCAACACACGTTGAAAGTGACGTATGAGTGAAGCAACGTGGTCTCTGAGTCATGTATTATACATATAGTAAACAGCTTGGTTACAATGTGAGTTTCGGTACCGTGCCCGCAAACGTGCCCTTTTTTTTTGCTACTGCACTTCTGTATGCCTAGGTGACATTGAGTAATGGAATCTTATATATAACTAGTTTTAGCCCGCGATTTCGTCCGCGTAGAAGTGGAAAATGGTTCTAATAGGTCTGAACCAAGGAATCAACTTGTCCCATACAAATGTTGCCCTGAAAATCCTTTCTTATCGGGTGCCTACGTCATACAAAGAACTCACGCTCCAAGTTTCAAGTCTCTACGATCAGCGGTTTAGGCTGTGCGTTGATTCGTCAGTCAGTCATTCAGGACAAAGCATTTTATATGTATGAGAATATTCTATACCTGAAATCTACAAATCTTATCTTACTAATATTATAAATGTGAAAATGTGTGGTTTGTATGTTTGTTACTTCATCATAGCTATCTCCAAGCTCAATCTGAACCGTGATAGTTAGACGGTTAAAATTTTCACTGATTAGGCAGAGGCACAGAGGAGGTTTGGCAAAGTGCGAGTCAGACTTGCGCACAAAGGGTTATATATTCTATTTTATATATTATACTATATCAGTACTATTATATTCTATTTTTAACTTCCGGCGCAAAAACAAATGCAAAAAACCCAAAAAAATGTATGTCAGGCGAGACTGTATAGATTAAAAGTCTTTTGCCTGCCTTATTGGGAGTATAATTAACAAAAAAATATTGCTTAAAATATAGTAAACATGAAAATAACCTAAAATTCTTCAAAATATATTTAAAAATATATTCACTTTTTTCGTTTTTAAGTATTTGTTGTTATAGCAGCAACAGAAATACATCATCTCTGAAAATTCTCTAGCTATCATGGTTTACGAGATACAGCCTGGTGACAGGCAGGACAGACGGACGGACAACGAAGTCTTAGTAACAAGGTCCCGTTTTAATATAATAATAATAAATCATTTATTTCAGGCTACAAAGGCCCATAGATACATACCTTATAGACTAACATACATATTTTATAATAATAATTGAATGTGTTAAAGAGATAGCTTAGAACTATGTTAGTAGCACTTCTATGACACTACACTTTCGTCTTAGTCTGTTCTTGTTGAATTTGTCCGCGGAAGCGATGGAACACCACGTCCTTCGGCCAGAAGCTTTTATCCATAACGCGAGGCAGATAGCTGTTCGGTACTCGCACCACAAACGCCTTGAAATTGACGTTTCGATGCGACTCCAGCATATGCACCCTCAGCGTACAACCCAGCTTCCGGCGTACGTACTCGACGATGTCCTTCGTCCCGACGGTGTAGTGCAGGCGGGAGATGTACACCGGAGTATTAGGCGTCGCAGCACGAACTCCCTGACTAGAATCAGTCGGGGCTTAACCTTTTGGGTACGGAACCCTCAAAACTTTGAGGGTATTTTTTGTAATCGAAATGCAATTGTAATGTAATTTCAACAATGTCATTTACAAGAATTGGCCATAGTGTCATCATTGGACACACTTACTAGTGCATCTAGGTATGTTTGCAAACTGCGCGTTTTAAGGTTATAAGGCCATTAAAAGGTTTTATAGCATAGCTTTTATCACGGGCTTTGAGCGCGGCGACCGAATCAAGAAATTCCATAACGAAAATAAAACCTAACACCGTCTTCGCTCCGTCTACCATGTAGCTCGACCAAGCGTTCGCCTAACGTATGTATATGGTACGACTGTACGAAGCTCGCACGATGCAATAGCTTTACCGCGGCAATTCCCAAGTGCCACACGTTTTTTTTAAATAAATTATTCTTATACCTAAAGTCCAAGTATAGGTAGGTACGGTCGGATGCATAATTGCAGACCCACCGTAGAGCTTCAAAACGGGGGTTCTTATAAAGAATGTTTCCAACACTAGCAAGATTCTAGACACCTGCTTTAGTTGAAGTTTAAAGTCTTCGAACTCATACATTTTTCAAACAAAAATTATTAGAATGAAATCATGCCAATAATAGTAATTTTAGAACCCTACCGGGAGCTGCAATTATACAGCCGACTGTACATCAATATGGCTTGATGCTAATGAATGCCTAGCACGAGGTTGAGGCAGGTCATGTCCACTATAACCCAGTGAGGCACGTTGAGTTGCATGTGGACTTGTTATCGATACGTAGGGCAGGCAGGTGATTGGGTGCAATGTAGACACGTTCTCGTTCATTTGCTAATCTATTTACAATTGTATCTATCTTTCAGGATGTGGTATTGCGGTGTTGGCTTAGTGGTAGATACCTCGACTTTCATTCTGAAGGACGTGGCTTCGAATCCCGGCAGACCGTGCACCAATGTATTTTTTAACCCTCGACGCAAAAACGACGGGGTGTTATAAGTTTGACGTGTCTGTGTGTGTGTGTGTGTGTGGTGTGTCTGGCTGTCGCATTTACATAACCTCAAAATTTTCACATATATTTTGTCGAATTTCCAAAAGTCGTAGAACAAAAGTTGTTTGTTAAGGTACACAGAATTAGCCCTGTATTTCTGAACAGTTAACGAAATTTTTCATCGAAAGTGAGTAGTGTTGTTGCTGCTGTGTGTTGTACTTTTGGTTATATTTGTATGTCTATGTTTTAGCCTAATTCAGGTGAAGATATTTCAAATAGTCCGTCTTGTGTTACGGGGTTTTATTCGTTGAAATAAGTCCAGTAAAGTTTTCCATCGCACTTTTGCGGTCTTTATTTTATTGTTGGTTTTGTACAAATGCTTATGCTAGGTCAATACTCGAAACAGTCATAAACGATGAGTTTTCTTATTCATGCTATAAGAATGAAATGACTAATCCTAGTTCATCACTTTCTATTCTAATAATATCAGCTAATTCAATATAAACATTGAACACATTGCGAGGCGAGCCGAGCACGGCGTTCTAGTCACGTTGGAGACAATGTTTTGCTGACAACGTGCGGCTAGTACCGAGTGACTTGCCAACAAAAGGCTTCCGAGTCTTGAACACCGTCGCAAGGTGGCGAGCTTGTTGGTCTTATACCGGATACATTTCGGGGAGTGTGCAACATAACTCTACGACCTAAGTTCGACATCTCCATTCTTTCGTCATACAACCAGGCAGACTGATGTGCAGCACCGATTCATGATGGAAATACCTGGAAAGGGTACCGGGCGCTCGCTTCATAAAAACGTAGTCGACTGTTTCTTCCCTGGATAATGACACTAGAGCAAATATTTTCGTTGCATAAACTGCCATGACAATGTCCCTATGTTTTTTTTTGTTTTTAAAATCTTAATTTCTATGAAAATTAAAAAATTAAAAAAACCAAGACATAGGGGACTAAATATAGCCCCGGAATTACTTTCTATTCTATATAATATTTTTTTATTATTAGAATAGAATAGGCTAGGCCTTTACATCTAATCTAGTTAATTTATACTTCGACAGAAATTATTCGCTGGACGCTGTTGGAACATTAATTAGATGGGAGGGCTAGTCTCATTTTTAGCTTAGTCGACTACAGCTATGTCCAAAGGAAAGTCCTAATACGTCGTCTGAAGCAAACTAAGCCGCGGGTTTCATAACGATGTTTTCCTTTATTAATAATGTTAATTAGTGCACATTTTGGTAAGAAAAATCCATTGGTGCACTGCTGACCGGAATTCGAACCTACTACCTTTGGAATGAAAGTCGAGGTGTCTCCAAGGCTAACATATTGTTTAATAATACAAGTGAATTCAGTAGAAAATAATTAAAATTAGCCTTATATAGTGTGACCACAGGGCTGGCTGTTACTTTGGCCAACGCGGCAACGGATAGGCATTGCCGTCAAAAAACGCAACGCAGTCAGCTTTTTAGATTTAAACTTAATAAAATTTTCAATTCGTTTTCACCAAGCAACATCTGATTGAACTAAAAATTCAATCATTCATGCTGGTGCGGCGGCTGCGATCGCGGAATCCCTTAAGTCTCATAGCCAAGTATGCAAGTATTCGGAGATGGAGATGGCGTTCATGTTCGTCCTGATAGGAGTGGAGTCTTGGGATCTTGGGGTCCCGAAGCCCCTTCCTTCCTGGAGGTGTCTGGTGATCGGAGGATCAGGTGTCATTCTGGCCATCCAGACGGGAAATGAAGCTAGCCTTCTGGGAACGATGCCTCGGGGAGACGCACATATATTTTTTCTTGTGTTTATTGATGTTTTAATTTCATTGGTTTTATGGAAGTTTAATCTACACTAACATATTAAAGACGGAAGAAAAAATCAATAGAAATATCGAAGAGATTGCAACGCGACACGAGGCGACGACAACTCGACGTTCGTCGTAGTCACGTTGAAGACAATGTTTTGTTGACAACGTGCCGCTCGGCGACGAACGGCTTATACCGAATGTTTTGCAATTCGACAGTATAAACACATGTGTTACTCGTATAAATAAACGTGAGATATTTACACATGGCGGTAGGTAACTTGCATAATGTGGGAACATGGTGAATTTATATCTAGATTCTTACCAACCTAGCTTGTTGATACCTAGGGAAAAGTTTTTGCATTGCACAATATTTTTCCGCTGAACATAATATGAACATATATGTGGAATACGTAGATTTTGGAGTCGCGTTTTCGCCAAAAAACGAAATTTTGGTGACATGTCATTCGGAAGGTCATTTTCGTATTTTTGGTGCCTGATTGATTGCGATATCTTGAATCAGAATTAAATAAAAAATTCGTAATCACCCGGCACCCGGCATCGCTTGTCATTCCGAGTCATTTTCATCAAAATAATAAAATGATACATTTTATTTGAGTTTGATTTTCATTTTGGCTAGTTTCCTATTACATTTTAACATTTGCGAAAATCGAAATATGGCTATCTTTTATATCGTTGACTAAGAAATCTAAGAAAACTTCTTCTTTTTTCTACACCTTAATAGGTACCATAGAATCTAAATTTAACTCTCTACTTTTACTCGTTTCTGAGAAAAATAGTCTTGAGAGACAGGCTGATGGGTAATCAATAGTCCCGTTTCTTTCTCTTGAGGTACGCAAAAATATCCTCGCACCTCAGAAAGGTCTTTAAAATCGGCCAGAACAGCTGCAGGGGGTCATTTTCGAAAACCTATGTCACTAATACATATGTCATAAATGCTGCTGAAAAAGCAACGTTGAAACGATCATCATCCCCCCCCCCCTCTATAGACGAGCTGCTGAACATCGAAGCTCGTCATCTTCTTTTGCATAGGTTGCCAGAAATAGTCAAGGAGACATCATCATCATCACTACTCATCAGCATTGTGTATGTGCGTTCATCCTGCCTAGATCAGATATCTAAGTTATGAAGTATAAAAAAATTGTGGAGTTCCGACATTTCACCGGGAAAACAGCGAAGTGGTTGTTTATCACATGTGATAGGGTCCCCGATGCTCCGCAATCACATTTTGGTGCGCTACGCGGTTTCACCCGCGTAACGCTGCCAAGTTTCATCAAAATCGGCAAAGTCCAGTTGTTTCGGAGCCTATTCGTTACAAACAAACAAAAAATATTTCCTCTTTATAACATTAGTGGAGACTAGATATATTTACGTATTATATGTGTCATGAAACGGGTCACGTTGTCAGCTCATCACAAATCAGAAGTGCACATGGCTAACCTTGTCTCACGTTGTATGACAATGTCGAGATAATCTAAACAAATATTGCCAAATTGCTCAATCGTGTGGGTGGATAAGGACCCGCACGTGCATGATATCTTTATGATTTTACTTGGTTTGGAATACCTATACTTAGGTAAGTATTTTAGTCCTTACTTAAGACATACATTTAAAAAAATTACTAGCTGCACCCTGCTGTCTCACCAATGTTTTCATATTTTTTTACTATTTCACCTTTTCTTAGACTTCGACAAATATTACAAAACCAAAAAACGGTCCAGCCATTCTTATAACGCACGTTATGGATGATGTATAACTTTTAGGTAAGTACATAAAGAAGTGAAGTGTTGTAAAAAGCTTCCATCTGTATAATACAGGTTGAGTTTTTTTTACATGGGCATTCAAGGCTGTATCGTAAAATAGAAGAGATAGCGAAAGCTGAAAGAATTTGCTTGCCCGATTTCGACAAAAATTAAAAGTGAAGGTATTTACATCATTAGATTTAAAAAAAAAATACTGCTTATGTACATGGTAGGCGTAATGGGGGGTGTTAGGTATTATTTTCATTACGGAATTTCTTGATTCGGTCGCCGCGCTCAAAGCCCGCGATAAAAGCTATGCCATAGCTTACAAACAAAGTGTGGCCCTCGGAGACTGCCGCGGTAAAGCTACATATATTGCATCGTGTGACCTTCGGACAGTTGTACCATATAGGTACATACACGTTAAGCGAACGCTCGGGCGAGCTACATGATAGACGGAGTGGGGGGTGTTAGGTTTTATTTTCGTTACGGAATTTATTGATTCGGTCGCCGCGCTCAAAGCCCGCGATAAAAGGTATACCATAGCTTACAAACAAAGTGTAAAGCTATTGCATCGTGTGACCTTCGGACAGTTGTACCATATAGGTACATACACGTTAAGCGAACGCTCGGGCGAGCTACATAGTAGACGGAGTGGGGGGTGTTAGGTTTTATTTTCGTTACGGAATTTAATGATTCGGTCGCCGCGCTCAAAGCCCGCGATAAAAGCTATGCAATAGCTTAAAACAATTCTTAAAAACAAACATTGTTTTGGCAAATTAAAAAAGCTCATTTTGTAGTTTTCTGCAAAATACTATGAGCTATTTCGCCAGCCACCAGACAATACCTAAAATATTTTTGTATTTACCTATACTAATTACCTATACTATATTAATAAAATTTGATATAGTTCATTTTTTAAGATAGACATATTATTACTACTGGTACCTAAATAAAATCAAATCACGTGTCTGCCGAATATCAATTTAATGGAACGCTCACGTGGCAAGACCACAGTCAGGTTTTATTATCTTTTCCCGTTATTTTTATTTCATCTCCGGCCTTATGAAAGGAGAATCTTTTCATTGAAAGCATTAACTTTTTTAATGTATTTTTGCACGATGCTGTAACGCATAATAATCTAGATATTTAAAATTCTCGTTTCGTGTTGTTAGTTGCAAACTCCACCTAAACGGGCTGAACCGATTTGTATACATTTTTTGTGTATATTCGTTAGGTCTGAGAATCGAACAGAATCCATTTTTTTTGTATATGGCAAAACAACGTTTGCCGGGACAGCTAGTATGTTTATAATATTGTCTATAAGTCTGTTTGGTTTGATGTAATGCGAATAATGAAAAAATGAAAATGAAAAATATTTACTAACCTAAACCTTATCTTATTTCTTTAAATGAGCAATTCTTGTATATATATATAATTGGAATCTCGGAATCGGCTCCAACGATTTTCATGAAATTTGGTATATAGGGGGTTTCGGGGGCGATAAATCGATCTAGCTAGGAATCATTTTTAGAAAATGTCATTTTATTCGTGTTTTATCGAAACTTACTTTTTTTTATCTGAAAAATATGACTCTTCCTGACATCTATTGGCGAACTACTAATACTATTTTTTGTAAGCAATAAAGTTATTCCAGCAGATGGCGTTGTTAAGTAACACGAAGTCAATGAGTGTTTGCTTTGAGGTTAGACTAAGTAAAAAAATAAAAAATACCGAGCAAAGCTCGGTCATCCAGGTACTGTTAATATGATACATTGACTGTGGCCCCCACACTAAACAATGTTGGTATCGTGGGGTTCCAGAAAAAAACGATTATGTAGGGTTTGGAGTTTCGTTCACAGGCATTCGGTTAACCAAACACCTGCTAATTTTTGCTTAGTTTTTGTGTTTAGGTAATTAAAAGATAAGGTATTACTCCGACTAGATGGACGGACGACTTAATTAAGGTCGCAGGAAGTCGTTGGACGCAGAGAGCATGAATAATATAAATTTGCAACAAAAATGATTAAAAATCACCTACCTACTGACAATACTGAAAACTGATTGTAACCGAACTTTTCCTTCTCTTCTGTCCTTATTGACTCTGTTTTTATTGTATTTAAAGGATAATGTACAAATTGTGCCAAAAATAGGACAAAACGAAAGGATAAATGTATATAGTGACGTACCTATCCCCTTTTCAAACAGAAACAATTAATTCATTCATTATTTGTTTAATGTGTGCCTTTTTATTGATCTATTTTATTTAGATTTTTGTGCCTATCGGTGTTTCTTTTTCTTCTTTTGTATGGTACTTACCTACCTATCTTTTATTAAGTATACATTTTATTGGTTGTTGTGAGGCTCACTTTAAAATTCCTTGTTGTTACTTTATGTTTTTCGATGTGAAACTCTTTCTGTTTTTGTGCTGTATATACGTTAATTGTTTATGTATTAGCGGTAGATAGATAGATAGATAGATAAACACTTTATTTGTACAACACACGAAACATAGAAAATGACAAAAAAGACGAGAAAGCTTATTATCTACGAAATTGTACAAACAGGCGACCTTATCGGTAAGGTTTCTTATAATAAATAAATAAACTTTAATTAGTCTGATTACTACAAAACATATGTCAATTCGTCGCTTACGTACAGTCGGCTGCATAATTGCAGTCCCCGGTAGAGTTCGAAAATTACTATAATTGCAATGTTTTAATTCTAAAAAATTTGTTTGTTAAATTGATGAGTTAGAAGACTTTAAACTTCAACTAAAGCAGGTGCCTAGAATCTTACTTGTGTTGAAAACATTCTTATAACAGCCGTTTCGGAGCTCTACGGTGAGGTCTGCAACTATGCAGCCGACCGTGTATAAATATGCGACGAATTGAGAAATCTTTCGTTCCCACCTTGCTTGGTACTTAGCCACAATAAGGTTTGAAGCGGTCCCGGTCAACTGGGATAAATATAGAAAGGTCAAATATAGCATGGAAATATAGGGATTTGTTTTTATCTGTCTTTATATAAATGCGTTTAAATTTACTTATTTTCATAAACTTAACTTTGTAATCCAATAATTTCATTCAGTGTTAGATGGCCTTGATGTTCACGTTTTGTTATAAATAATTTATCAGCACCGATTTAACAGCCAAGCAGGCATCAAGTATTTAAATTATACAAAATTAGCTAGGTTTACTGTTTTTAACTCGAGTTTGTTACAATGTGGTCTTGAGGAGGTCGAATTTAAACCACGAACCTATGTTATGGTATACTTGCAGACTTAGGTAGGGTTACATAAACCATTGTTTATGCTCAGAATAAATAGGTTTTATTTATTTTAATATTAGTACGGGATCCCTTTAAGAACGAGTATAACCGAGCTGATTAATGAATGAAAAGTATTTTATATTAAACTAGCTGCGCTAAGCAATTTTACCCGCGTAAGTCCCGATCCCGTGGGAATATCTAAATAAAAAGTAACCTTCAATAACAATAAATGGACAATCCAACAAAAAATAATTTTTAAATTCGAACGAGTAGTTCATGAGATTAGCGCGTTCAAACAAACAAACTCTTCGGCTTTATAATATTAGTTTAGATTAAATAGGTCAATAATAAATATGTTGGAAATGGGTTGCAAAAAAAAAAACAGTCCAGAATGTTTTGTTTTTTACTATTTACTGGTTTGATTAATAGATAAATTCCAGACCAATCAACCATATTCTTGCCTGAATTTTTTTAGACAACCCATTTGCAAAACTATAATTGACCTATTTAATTTGATATAAAATACTTTTCATCCATTAATCAGCTTGGTGAAGGTCGCTAAAGGAATCTTAGACTATATTCTAGTGCAGTGTTTCACCAGATTTATTTTCTATTTGCCTTTTTAAAATAAACTGTTGGTGAGTCAACAGAAAGGCAAAAAAAAATTATTCCTTTCGATGCTTAATACAATTGTACATAACATAGACCACATGGAAACGTCTTAAAAACTGAAGCTTATCAGTCTTTAAAAAATCTATGTAAATTGATAAACATTTGTGCAATTTATACTTTCTAGCTATTACTTTACTTTGTGTATATTAAATTAAAATTAAATTAAAATTAAAATTCATTTATTTCAGATATTAAAATCCATAATTACAAAATTACAAAAATACAAATTACTAAATATTCAATGTCAAATTTTCAAATAAAAAAAAAATTAAATAATAAATGAGCATAAATAGAATAAAATAAAATAAAATAAAATAAAAACCGAAATTAAAATGTCATAAAATATAAAAACCGAAATTGAAAATCTAAGAGTTAATTATAAATAGGAGGGACCTTTAGCATGCAGCTGCATCCACCTCCTTAACATTGGTGAGTCCCACTGCTCAGACAATATATATATATAGTGTTCTGTCTCTTCCTGTGTTGTACGAAGTTATCTATCTATCTAAACAAGTCTCAAACCAGGCAAAATCACTAACGCTAGACGTACCTACCTATTCTACTCGTGTGTTTTTGCAGTGCGTGTGCGTCTACAAGGTAGAGCACAGATTATACAGCAGTTTGTAAGCTCCGGGTAGCCGACCGACAACTGGGTCGTTAGCCACGTGCTCATAATCTCACGTGGTAGCAGTCCATGACACCAAAATAATTCACATTGCGCCGCTCACTTGGCTTGCTGTTTTGTTGAGACTGGCAAGGATATAATGAACGTGAATAATATATATGCTGTCACGTTGTGTTGGATTGTTATAGATTAATGAGTACGCTTGCTAGCCCCTTATTTTTATTAAGATCCTTTTCTGGGGTACATATCTTTAAATGTCGCGTTGATGTGTCATTGCTTGATTGGGTCTGTTTTATATACATCGCATTTGACAGCAAGTTTGTTTTTGTTAATTTTTGTTTTTTATTAATTTGGAGAACATTTTCTACTGCTACTTGCTCTGTTAAGAACAACTGCATTATAAGCAGTATCGGCCCAGAATTTTATACATCTACCGTCCCGGCAAACTTTGTTTTGCCATATGCAAAAATAAATTTAAAGAAAAAAAAATCTCAGACCTAGTGTTATTAAAAAAAAAATTCATATAAATCAGTTCAGCCGTTTAGGTGGAGTTTGGTATCTAACACCGCGACACGAGAATTTTATATATTTTAATACGAAAGGGATTTGTTCTAGACTTCTAGGCGAACAACTTTTGTTCTACGACTTTTGGAAGTTCGAATTTTTTATAATTCTGAGCGAATATTATCTTGAAAATCAGCTGTTTCATACAAAAACTTAAAACAAAATGTTCAAATTTCCAAAAGTCGTAGAATAAAAGTTGTTCGCCTAGACGTCTAGAACAACCCCCTTTCGTATTAGAACCCCTTCGCTTAAACAAATTGTATAAAGGAAAGAAAATAAAAAAATGATATTTTTCGATTCTCAGATTTAAGGAATATCCACAAAAATTTCCAGCCGTTTAGGTGGAGTTTGGTAACTAACACCGCGACACGAGAATTTTTTATATATAGAAATTGACATACCAGTCAATCCTCTATCTAATAAAGTGTTTAGTGTATTGTTTTTTATTTATAAGCATTTTTTTTACTATGATGGATGAGTGTAATAGTACATTGTTGCCATAGGTGTGAAAGTCACTCATTGAGTCCCGAGACGGAGTTAATGAGTCTTTTACCCAAGGTAAACACTGTGCTTTTCATTACGAATAATACATAAAATTCTTCATAATAACAAGAATGAATGAGAGACTCCATACTCCATACTACCTCCGGCAGTATGCATGAGCCGTGTGAAGCCATAATTGTTATTCTTTGGTGTTATCTAAACCAAGGAGGTTAGGGTTTTGAAGTTCCTAATGCGTAATGATACTGATACTGGCTCCAAGCACATTGCACAAGCCGCGCGATGCCATAATTTGACATGACAGCTGTCAGTGAAAGCGATTCTCCCTAGGGCAGAAAGTTTTTCTTTCTACACGCTCTTCAGGCACCTGTAGACCTACTTTCGGAGTATGAGTAATGAAATAGTACATTGTTACCCTAGGTGTGAAAGTCACTCATTGAGTCCCGAGACAGAGTTTGGCGCCCGAGCGCAGCGAGGGTGCTAATAGTTCGAGGGACTTAATGAGTATTTTACCCGAGGTAAACACTGTGCTTTTCATTACGAATAATACATAAAATTCTTCATAATAACGAGAGTGAATGAGAGACTCCATACTACCTCTGGCAGTATGCATGAGCCGTGTGAAGCCATAATTGTTATTCTTTGGTGTTACCTAAAGCAAGGAGGTTAGGTTTTTGAAGTTCCTAATGCGTAATGACACTGATACTGGCTACAAGCAAATTGCACAAGCCGCGCGAAGCCATAATTTGACATGACAGCTGTCAGTGAAAGCGATTTTCCCTAGGGCTGAAAGTTTTTCTTTCTACACGCTCTTCAGGCATCTTTAGACCTACTTTCGAAGTATGAGTAATGAAAAGTATATTTCTAGATCCATGTATAGTAGGTACAAGTTTCATGCTTACCTACATACATACGTAAGTACCTATAATTCTGACAGGTGACATCTGATAACGGCTTACAATGAGTACCTATATTTATCATTATGCATATAACACACCTATATTCTTACTCATGTGCCTATACTATGATTTTCATATACAATATTTATATTGCTGTTCAAGACCGATTGTTGTCATATAGCTGCAGACAAATTATTATTTTTTTGTTGTTTTTTTTTTCAATGCTAATTATTGAAGTATTTTGGACAATAAAAATAGGTACTTACCCAAATCCTAACTAATATTATTGACCTGAAAGTTTGTTTATTTATTTATTTGTTTGTCTTCACGGTCAAACTAATAGAACATAGAATATTATTTATTTGCAACAAAAAGAGATTACAAAGTTTTTAAAGCTTAACAACTAACAATTGTTGCAAAACGGATTCCAACTCAGCGAAATACTACTGGATAAATTTGGAAGACAATTGGCCTGTTCGTAGTTCTTGGAATGAAAAAGGACATTGCATACTTTTGATTCCGGTATTCCTGCGAGATCGGGACTTTCGCGGGTGAAACCGTAGGGTGCAGCTAGTATAAACGAAGCAAATCAGTAGTTGAGTACAATCAAAGCCAGCAACGTGATGCCCGTGTAAGCAGGACGTTCACCTGTTCTTATCAGTAATAGGTAGGTTTAGCTGCCTATAAAAAATATTCATTATAACACAATGCATTCATACACTAGCATGACCTCGTGGTTTTACCCGCGTTAGACCATGAGACCATGGGACAGGCCCCGTGGGAATATCGGGATAAAAAGTACCTAGCCTATGTCATTCCCAATGAATCAATATATTCAAGTTTCATTAAAATCTGTAGTTTTGGAGCCTATTCCATGCAATCAAATCATGTCCAGAGGAGAAAACTGGTCAATATGTACGTGCTGGGCAGGCCTACTCCATTCTCACGAAAACAGCCCGTACAAACACAAGTACAAATATTTCCTCTTATTAATCTTAGTATAGAGTGGTATAGATAGATAAAAATATGCTCTACGTCCTTTATCTCAGGCGTCGTGACCATGGTCACTGTAACGGAATTGAAACATAGATCTAAGGTTTACTCAAAATAACTCTTAGACAAGATTGCTTTCTATTAGCGATATCGTCAATCGATAGATTTAATTGTATGAAATTGACATACAACTTTGTATATAAAATTAGCATAAGATGCAACTTATCCACCATTATTATTTCTCTAAAGCAAGACAATTTCATACAAAATAAATATATAAAAAAACTTGGGAGGTGTCTAGGGACACCCGGATGGAACGAAGTTTCTTTCGATTAATTAGTGAAGGAATTGTATTAAAATCAAAAAGTGTCGTTACAACTTTTGGTCTTGAATTTTCCCTCTAACCTCCTTTCACAACGCGCGATAAGGAACTTCGTTCCAAAAATTCTGTCGATTAGCGATATCGCTAATAGAAAGTAATCTTGTCTAATGGGGCTTTAAAGGTACGTCTAGGTACTTTAAAAATACCTATAAAATATCATTGGTTAGACAAACAGTCGAAACACACGTCCATTTGACACAAAAGTCAAGGTGCGATTGAGGCCCTCAACATAAAACTAAAATCCTACATAATAGAAAGTAGGATAAATTTTCTTATCACATAAATCCATAATTCAGTTTTGGAGGTACGAAGTGATGTGTACCTCCAAAGGGAAGATCTTCCACCGGGCAGGTTATACCCGGTAGATCGCGGCCCCAACGATGTTTCGTTGGAATTTGTATACGAGCTTATCTTCAGAAAAACTTCGCCTACGCGATCTAGCATCAACTATCGTATCAGTGGCGCCATCTGTTGGTGGCAATGTGAAGTGTCGCCACACAGTTGTCACGTATTCGAGTTACCTACTGTCATAATTAACGTAAGTAAATATAATTAAAAAGCAAAATAATTATTACACATTAGGTTCTTAGGTAAACCTTTTATTGTTTTCTAAGATAAGACACGTTCTTTTTTGACGAATCTTCGATACTACGTAACGTGAGTAACTTTGTGGTAACAATATGCTTTATCTATAACAGCCTTCCCCCTTGTGGGTGCTTCAGGCCTAAAGGGTAGGAAACCCAAACAAAAATGGGTGCGTTGTGCCTACCTACTGCGGTCAATTTTTCGGGTCATAGTAAAAGTCTCGTTTAGAATTAATGTTTAATCTCCGCTAATATGGCTCACACATATTTTGACAATCTCTATCATGTGCGGTGACCTGTTGTCAAACGGCAAAAATCGCATTATAATTTTGTTTAAAAACACTTAAATTATTTGTGTGATGGAAACAGTTTTCTATGAATTTGTGGCATTATTTGAGGAACCACTTGTATTTGTTCTTGAACGGGCTGTTTTCCGCAATTAGACCCTTTTTAATTGGGTCTTTTTTGCGTGAGGATGGAGTAGGCTTGCCCAGCACCTACTACCGTCTCTGCCCAGTCGACCATGTCCAGAGAGAACTTGTCAATAGCGCACATTAATTTTTCTTAAGAAAAATAGATCGGTGGCCGGCCGGGATTTGAACCCACGACCTTCAGAATGAAAGTCGAGGTATCTACCACTAAGCCAACATCGCTCTCCTCGGTTCCTCATCGCTAATTGAGGAACCATTTCCACTAAGAAATTCGCACTTCTGTACTTTTTGAAAACCGTCCATCGATATTCCAAAGGTCATTCGTGCAATTCGCATTTTCCTGATTTCCAGATTTCCTTGACTATTCACATTGCACTTATGTGTTAAAGTGCCTGATAATTAACTTGTCTCGTAGTGCACGTGCCTTGCAGCCTATCGTTGATCGTGGTCGCGCAAACTGTGTCAGGGCTACCTTGGCGCGTCTCCGGCGCCCACTGGTGCACGCCACGAGCCGCGTGCACGTGGGGAACGAACACGTGAGGCCTGACCCTAACTACCTAAGACTGAAATATTTAAAATTAACTGTAGGCAGTAGGTAATATAGTGATCACCTGTACAATGTCGTCGAGAGTGTTGTGTATATAAAGCGTCTATCTATTAAATAAAATACACTTTTAAATACGCATTTTACGCGCTTTTTACGCATTCCTAAAATACAAGCTAGTCTTAGTTTAGGAATCTGTTTTTTTTGTCACAATTTGCATATAGAAACTCAGATTTAATTACCTACCTAAGATATTTAAACCTTTGTTAATGTGTAAGTTAATATTGTATTCATTTTTACTGCAATAAAAGATTTATTTATTTATTTATAACTAGCTTTTGACCGCGATTTCGTTCGCGTAAAAGTTAAAAATGGACCAAAGAATCAGGTTGTCCCATACAGACTTTGCCCCCCTTTGTCATCCCCTTAGGGGTAGAATTTCGAAAAAAATCATTTCTTATCCGATGCCTACGTCATATAAAGAACACACCCTCCAAGTTTCAGGTCTCTACGATCAGCTGTTTAGGCTGTGCGTTGATCCGTCAGTCAGTCAGTAGTCCAGGACAAAGCATTTTATATGTATAGATAGAAGATAATGCCAAAAACGCAAAGTACTTGATACGCACGGAGGTGACTGGTAAAAAAACCCTTATAAGATTACTCTCTGGTTCGTCTGTCTGTCCGTGTGTCACCGCCTATTTTCTCAGGAACGGGTGGATCTACTAAGTTGACATTTATACAAGATACTGAGTTCTATAGTCCCTATTAGGTGTATTTAGATCAAGGTACATGAGTCAACACGATAAATGGATATGGGCAAATGTATTTTAATCATGGATAACCAGGCACGCAGATGACAATTAAATAAATAAATATTGCAGGATATTCCACACATCGGCATCTAGCCCCAAGCTAAGTAACTAGACTTGGGTTATGGATACTAGACAACGGATATACTACTTATATACTTTTCTTTTGTAAACATATACTTATAATACATATAAACAAATAGACCACATATAAATATCTAAGCATAAATACTTGTATGAGGCGGGAATCGAACCCGCAACCCTGTATTTGGCAGTCCGGTATTCTGACCATTGTGCCAAAGGGTCGTCAAATTCTATTGTAATTTGACATAGTAAATTCAATCTCCCATTTTATTAATTTAACAGAATTTATATTAGGCCAACTTCAACTCAATTAGACAACACCTCGGTTTATATTAAAATAAACCTTTGCATAAACATTTAAAACTGTAGAAAAAATAGAGGGAAAATCACACGTCACGCTTGTGTATAATGTGCGTCAATTATTACCGGTTTTAGTCATAAATGTATCACGTGAACTTCACTTTTCCTGTAAGTTCACTTAAATAATGTGTTTTTGAAAAAAATAATATAAGATGATTTTAGGTATTCCTGCAATTGTCATCCAAATACTGACACGAATTAATTAAAAACTTCCTCGTTTTTAAAAAACAGGACCCTATTACTATGACCTCACTGTCCGTCTGTCTAACTGTCTCCAGGCTGTATCTCATGAACCGTGATAGCTAAACAGTTGAAATTTTCAGATGTATTTTTGTTGCCGCTATACAAATACTAAAACAGAGAAAAAATCAGTGGGACTCCCATACACCATGCTACGGAACCCCTCGTTCGACTCGCACTTGACCGGTTTTTGAGGTCGTTAGGAACCATGTAGGTATCTATTTTTTTTTTCAATAATGTAGGCACGAGTCTAGAAGATAATAATTTTAGATTACGACTCGGGTAGGAGTTGAATTTTCCAATATCCTTTATTAGCGGATGCCTACGATGCATGTAAATAACTGCTATTTGTATGCCTGCTTCGAGCATCAGTCAGTTAAGAGTATAAATTTTATATTTATAGAAAATATTTAATAAAATCTTCAGTCAGTGCAATACACAATATATTAATAAAAAAAAACAAACGATCGAAGCGTAAGTCCAATAATTTATGATTCTTGTTAAAAATCCCTATTGTACCTGAAGCAATTTATTTAGCTTGTGATACTAATAAGCTAATTAATAAAAATAAAGATGGAGGTGTAGGTATCAAAATTCTGACCTCTACCTAACACGTGTTTTATTGTTTTTTTTAATGTATGAATGCATGAACCAAGGCTACGGTTATCGGTACAAAATATATTTTTACAAAAAAACACGTGTTGCGTTCAATAAACAAAAAAGTAGGTACAGAATGCGTCATAAGTACACTATCAGTTTGCTACCATAATACTATCAACAAGTATTGAACTTACGACCTTCTTCTAATAGACGTTGCACAGCGTTGCGTTGTTGATAAATATTTGAATCAAAAGTACTCAGTGTGATTTTTATTTTCAACATGTTAGCGATGTCTTTAGTTAGCCGAGTGGTGTAAGCCGCCACCTGATTCACTAACCGACAAATGCATGAACCAAGGCTACGATTATCGGTACAAAATATGTTTTTCCCACCCGACGACGTGGTTTCGATCCACAGGTTACGTTGTTAAAATGTTCAAATAGTGCTGCACAGGATTGTAAACGTTACGGTGTCAGTGTACTTCTGAACGTTGATTACATACGAATACAGTACCGCCTACGCACACATTGATAATGATAAAATACAACATTGGAGCTATACATAGAATACTGGAGAGATAACGTTAATCTATTCGTCTAAACGTGGTCTAAATTTAGGTATTTTCTATCTAGAGTTAGTTAATTCCAAAATGAATTGTAAATAAAATGGACACTTAGGCACATAATGTATACTTAGGTGACTAAATTCCACGCTCAAAAACATTCCTAGGTCAAACTACATAAGAAATACCTTCATACATTTTCGTTAACGCTTGGTAACAATCGCTTTGACCGGTCACGGCGCTTTTAACAAACACTTCCACAACCTGGACATAACGGACAGCCCACTGTGCAGAGCGTGCATGGAGACTGAGGAAACGACCGCGCATGTGCTGCTGGACTGCATGGTGCTAACGGAGATCAGACTAAGTACGGTAGGTGACGGTAAGTGCCTTCCAGAAATTTTTGAGAAACCACATCTGGTGGCAAAATTTATGGAAGAGCTGGGCTGGTTCTCCCCCTGACAAATAGAACCTCACTCAAAGGGGACTCAACTAAAGAGGTCTGATTGCCGAAAATAGCCCGTATACAAGTACAAGTTCGTTATCGTTGGATTTCACATCAAGTTATACTTAGAAAAGTTTCTGAGTGCGGTCTTAGTTAAATATTCTATTTTATAAATAAACAACTGATAAACTTAATTCGTTCCCAATTTGCGTACGTCGTAGGTACCTACTTATTAAACAATTTCGGTGCATACACACCTTTGAGCGTCATTAATTATGATGACTTTAATAAAGCACGTTTTTCACGACAAAAAAACCATGTGATATAAAAGATAAACTGGAGTCACGTTGAAATTTCGATGCCACGCGTGATCTCGCGCGTACTGAGAGCCACAGTAATAGCATGATTCAATTATTTAGTAGGTGATTTTTCTACATAAAATACATAAGTGACAGCTGAGTCAATATGTTATAAAATTAGCCTATGACATAAACCAAAGACAGACGTTATTTGCTAAATCAAATACACACCTTACAGAAAATAATATATAAAATAGGTAATCAAAAGAACATCTCTTAGCATTTTCCTAACCGAGTGTAATGCGTCCAAATTTGATCATATGTTTATCTACACTGTATGTCATGTCCAAAAGTTATTTCACGGGTAGACCATGTCTTGCTTCTCCAGTCGCTGTCATTCTTAAGTAAAACCAAACACATAGGAAAAAACTCAAGGTTAGAAAAATATCCCCAGAAATAGCGTAGTACATACTTTCAAAAATATGAGAACATAAAATGGCGGCTTTTGAAACCGTTTGAAAAACGAGCACAAATAATGACAAACCGGACGTTACGGCTATTGTCTGAAAAGAAAAATGGTTTGTCTACATGGTCTGCATCTCTAAAAAAACCTATAAATTTTATAAAAAAAAGTTTCATCAAAATCGGTTGTAAAATACAATCTGTAAGGTATACCAACATACTGGCAGATGAAGGAAACTTAGCAAGACTTGAAGCAGAGACGCTTCAAGTGTCACGAGACGATTTTTATTCACTGTTTTCAGTGAATAAAATAAGCTTTTTATAGTGGGAATGGTATGATATTGTAGCATACTTTTTTCACTAGGCCCTATGTGCAAAAATTATGTTACATTATCATTTTTTACTGACACTGATGAATACGTTACTGAACGTTGCGTGTCGGCACTGTTGTGTACAGATCGGCCTTAGATCGGTCAAAAACTAGTCCTTCGTTCTGTAAATTCACGGGTAAAGTGAAAGTTTAGAATATATAAACTGTAGACAGGCACGTGAGCTGTCACGTGCGTATGCGCATTAACGTCTGCTCGATGGCCCCGATTCATTATCATTGTTCACATAGACGCCAAACACAATGATGTTGTTTTTAGACGGTTAACAAGAATACCATACCTTTATCTATTGATAGTTGAGTGCAGTATTTTTAATAATTTTTATACTGATGAATCTGTTATGCAAAACTTAATAGAGGCGATTGGCTCTTGAATAACTCTGTTTATCTACCTTTTTTCAGAGAGCAACCGTAACCAAAGCTTGTGAAACGTATTTCAATGATAGATCGAAACTTACTTTTTATCTCAAATAGCTATCTGTTATCTTTAGTTGGTTATTCAAAACGACCGTAAGAGTACGAGCGAGCTTTAAAAAATAAATACTAAAAAATAATAGATATCTAAACTGTAGTAAAACCTACCTGCTACTTATATTTATATATTTAAGAAATAGAGTTAACAAAGTAATAATAATTGAGCAGTCTAGCAGTTTGCTTTATGTATTTTTCTCTGAAATTCAAAATAGTTTGTGTGATCTTGGGGTAGGTTTAATTTTCCTTTAAACTTTAATAACGCTTACTCAAAAACATACATATGGACTAGTTTCTTATGCATCGATAGATTGGAGCACCACTTCAGCACCACTATAATATATAACACTATAATATAATATATAGCTTCTGGAGAAAAACTATTACAAGAACTATTCTGGTTCTATTTCATTCATCTGATCCGCATTCTCTTGACCACAGATTATGGTGTATATAGAGTGCGCCACCTAACTGGGCTAGATGCTGTATTCAATAAATATTATAAAAAAATATAGGAATAAAAATAAGAAAATAATGAATTAGTAAAGAAATTGTAATAAAACCAAAAAGTGTCGTTACAACTTTTGGTCTTCATTTTTTCTGTCTAGCCCCCTTTCGCGCGATAAGGAACTTCGTTTCAATACAATTTAAATCCAAATACAAAAATATTACATTTTTAAAAACGAAATACAAAAATATCAAAACAATAAAAAAACCGGAATCGATACGAAGAAGATTAAGCGATTCAGAACCAGTTTAAAAAAAAAGAGATTTTAGTATTTCCACAGAAATCGCAAGTTCTGCCCTAAAAATTTCCAAAAGTCGTAGAGCAAAAGTAGTCATCTAGACGTCTAAAACAACCCCCTTTCGTATTAAAACTCCTTTTAAACATTTAATCGTTTTCTTATGACGTTATATCACGTAAAATTATCATCCGTAAACCGACTTTACAGACAACCATTATATTCTTTTTATTAGTATTTTAGTTGGACAGTTTCAATTTAACAATGACATTAATTCGAACACAATTGGTTTATTCAGAATGAGGTCACGGTATAATAGTTTTAAGGTGCAGCCCTCACGTGTTCGGTGTTCGTTCTGTTTTTCCCGTCTGTTTTTTGTAGAATTTATACTCATTTATTTACTTTCAATACCTATACATACCAATATTTATATGAGTGTTCAGATATTTGGTATATTGTATTTCTCGTTGACTATTAATTCAAAATATTTTTAAATTTATAATATGTTTTTGTATGACAGTACCTTTGCTACTGAGATGGTGTTGTTTTTTGGAAAAAGGGAAATAGAAAAATACTATGGTATGAAACGCCTAAAATATTACTACTATCATTAAACGCTTAGGAAAAAATAGTGAAATGAAACAGCAATAATAAATAAATAAATAATAAATAAATATTGCAGGACATTCCACACATCGCCATCTAGTCACGTTAAGTAATTAGACTTGTGTTATGGGTGCTGGACAACGGATATACTACTTATATAATTATCTTTTGTAAATATATACTTATAATACATGGAAACAACCAGACTACAGACAAATATCTAAGCATAAATACTTGTCTGAGTTGTCTTGTCCCGCAACCCTGTGTTTGGCAGTCCGGCATGGTGACCATTGCGCCAACCGGGTCGTCAGCAATACGCTCTTTATAATACCTACAGAAAAGCTATAGCAAACTTTTTGAAACTTTGCCGTCAAAACGGTGGCTCTTGAATCGAGATAGGTTTTACTCATCATAATAATAAAAAGCTGAAGAGTTTGTTTGTTTGAACGCGCTAATCTCAGGAACTACTGTTTCGAATTGAAAAAATATTTTTGTGTTGGATAGTCCATTTGTCGAGGAAGGCTATAGGCTACTTTTTATTTGATATTCCCACGAGATCGGGACTTACGCGGACGCAGCTAGTTAGTCTAATATGGGCCATATAATTAAATCACTTGAATCAGTCTACTGTTCAAAGTGAACGTGGCATCCACGTGCGCACGCGCCGTCCGGGCCACGTGTTTGGCCGGAGATAACTCTATATCTCGTAGTTTTAGTGTTGTTACGTCAACTAACGGCCTATTCTAAAATTAGCTATAATTGTAACTCTATTACCTACCTAACTGTAAACTGAGTTTGTGCTTCATTCATTGTTCAAGTTTTTGAAGGAAATATTCTTTTTTAAGGTTCCGTACCCAAAAGGTAAAAACGGAACCCTTTTACTAAGACTTCACTGTCCGTCCATCTGTCTGTCAAGGCGGACCAGGTTGTATCTCATGAGCCGTCAACTATCTGTTCACAGATGATGTACCTATTTCTGTTGCCATTATAACAACATTTCATGGCTTCCATAATAGGTGATCGTTTTCAATGGGTATAGTGTTCGTATTATAGTAATTGTTAATACCATTGAGTTTCCAAAAATATTATTACTTATTTTAAATAGTTAGTCATTTTTTATTGAAAGTAATCGCGTCTATTATTTCTGTTATAGTATAGTATGGTTTTGTTTATATAAACAAAACCATACTACATGTACATATACATGTATATATATATTTAAATTAATTATTGTTAGTATTGAATCTTCCAAAATTAAACTTATCTTCGTCCGTGTGTCACTTGAGGCTCCTGCTGAAAATCAGCGCTACAGTCATCTGTAGCATATAAGCTGAGCTCGAGCCTTTTCGTGGCAGAATTGTATACATATGCACAGATCTTTGATTGAATTGTATGTATAGTTAAGTATTTTAAGTTATTTTGTGTGTATGTGTCTTTTTTGTGGCATGAATAAACTTATTTCTATTCAACAAATACTAAAAATAAAATAAAAGCTTTTAAAATATAACGGTACGAAACCCTTCGTGCACGAGTCCGACTCGCACTTGGCCAGTTTTTTTCGTACCATTATATTTTGTTTTTAGTATTTGTTCACGGTGCCTGATGGTAGGACTTGGTCGCTTGTGGTTCGACTATTTATGATTTTTGATGATTTTTTGAATTTTCTTTAATTATTGTGATAACCAAGCAAATGCGGCGAACAAAATATAAATTGAAAATTTACTAAAAATGTCCAAAGTGAAACATTATTTTCCAAGGGTCTCAAGTTTTTGTCTACATTGTTATGGTCGAAGATATTGTTTATTATTTTGTAGCTGATAACAATAATAATACCTAAGTAGGTAAAACGTAAAAAATATCTTTCAAACATGTTTTTGTAAGAATGTAAATGAACATAATGTCCTTTAAAACCAAGATACCTATCAATTACAAAAACAAGATGTTACGTATTTAATAATTGTTAATCCACGTGTCCATATAATTCTATGTTTCTTTCCTTAATGCACAAACGTGAAGAATTTTCGGAATAAAGATATTTAATAAACATCTTTTATAACAGATATAAAAAAGGTAATGATTTTTTTAGTATTTACTAACTTGCCCGCGTAGAAGTCGAAAACGGGAAGGATTTTTTCTTAGCGTATTGATATTCATTTCAAAGCGAATCACCTCCAAAATAACTTTCTACCCCTTTTTAACTTTGTCGTCCTCCATCAATTCTATTAAAGAATGTTTATGCATTTGAAGTAGATTTAACCAAGGAATTACGTTGTCCTATATAAATTTGGCCCCTTTTTCATAATTTCAGAAAATAATTTTATATCGGATGCCAACGCAAACAAAGAACACACCCTCTAACGATCAGCGGTTTGTGCTGTACGTGCTTTGTCCAGACTGACTGAATGACGGATCAACATCCGTCAGTCAGTCCGGACAAAGCAACGTTACCAACTAGCCGTTCATTTCCTTTAATTTTTCAGTTTAAAATGCAAGCATGAATATTTTTTCACCAACTTATAAGCTTTGAATTACTACATTTTTTTCAGAGTCTAAAATGTGTAAAAATAAAATATCGGATGAAGAAAATATCTATGATCAGATATCCAAAAAGAACGATGCGTTTTTGTTTTATTCGGCTTAGAACAACAGAATTGCATTGCTGATTATGGAAATCTTGATAAAAAATCAACATGTCATAACTCCGCAGTCAGGAGTCGGATTCTTACCAAATAAAGGCCAGCAGGTAGGAGAAATACTCCTCTGTCACACATGTCAAATTGGCCCGCTATCTACCAAACACCTTGTACCTATATTAAAAGTTATTGTGTCAGACATAGTATATTCATTGATACAATTACGCAGCATTACTTGTCATGAGGTGTTTAATGTTTTTAATTAGTGTGTAGTAAAGTCGACTTAGTAATGCCCGTCCCAGTATGTAAAAGTATAAATGTAAAAGTGGCTTTGTTTTTAATGAAATGTTTTATGTTAATAAATAAATAAATATTAATTGAAAAGCCACAAGTGTACTTTCTATACCTATAACTGTCGTTTTAAATATCTTTACTACAGGAAAATCATGGTGAACCACGCCACGTGCAAATCAAGTTCAATGGACTGCAACATTGTAATTAAAGACTCGTTTGTTGAATCATGGTTTGATTAATGTCCTTATTGTGAGTGTTACCCACATGGCTGACAATGAGACCTTGGTCCACGTGTCCGGATATAGTCTACATCGTGTTAGACTTCACGCAAATAGTATACAATGTATGAGCCTGCGACATTTAATTGTTTATTATAGCAATAAATGGATAGATTTCGACGACCCAGTGTGCCACAATTGTCACCATGCCAGACTGCCAAACACAGGGTTGCGGGTTTGATTCCCGCCTCAGACAGGTATTGCTTAGATATATTTGTGTGTGGTCTGGTTGTTTCTATGTATTATAAGTATAAGTATATATGTATTTACAAAAGAGAAGACTATTTATGCAGTATATCCGTTGTCTAGCACCCTTAACACAAGTCTAGTTAGCTTGGGGCTAGATGGCGATGTGTGGAATGTCCTGCAATATTTATTTATTTAGGTATTTAGATACTAGCTTTCACCCGCGTAAGTCCCGATCCCGTGGGAATATCAAATAGAAAAGTAGCCTATAGCCTTCCTCGATAAATAAACTACACAACACAAAAAAAAAACAATTCGAACCAGGCAGACAGACGGACAGAAAATTATCTTATAAGGGTTCCTTTTTTGCCTTTTGAGGTAAGTAACCCTAAAAATAGGAGAAAATATTAAAAAATGAAAATGTAAATGAAAACAAAAATTAGCCAAAAATAAAATAAATAATTTGGGGTGGGACAACCTTATTATCACATAGACCTATAGTAGGTACATTATTGCAAAGGCAATTGCAGGTCGAGTATGAGTTTGAAGGCAATACGAGACTTAACGAGACAGTCAATTGCCATTTCCGCCGAGGCATATATATTTATCAAAAGAATGCAGGGAAATAAAACATAAGTATGTAAGTACCTACCTTTTTCTCGTTTTTCCAACTTATAAAATTTTCATCTAAATACTTTTATGTATATTTCTCTTGACTTTGCTGGAAGAAGATTTTCCATTGCCAATTTGTCTTCCGATCTTATACAGCCAAGTGAACGCAATTTGTACTGAGAAAAAAACAAAGAGATTTACTTTGGTATTTGAATAAAAGAGATCCAATCAAAGAGTTTTAATAAACCCAGCCCGCTGTTTCATACAACATTGCTGGAGCGTTGTCATGTTCCAAATTCAAAAAACGCTCCTGCAGTGGATTTGAGTTTTTTTTTTCTTTTAATTATGGCGGATTTGAGTTTATTTGTCTATTTAGACAAATGGATTTGAGTTTATTTGTCTATTTCGCGTGTTCTTTTATCGAAAATAATGACAATATTTCCATGCATGTTTGAAAAAAAAGTACATACACATAGTATATACATACCTACACATAATAAAAGATACAATTATTTGTTCGATTATTTCACTAATAATTATTGTAGGTTCTTTGAGGGGAGTTCAAACGGTTGAAAACGTGTCACTTACACGTTTCTAAATTGAGTCTCAATAAACTCATTAGTTTATTGTTGAATAACAAGTCATTACTTGTTATTTACGTCAATTCACGTGACATAATTACAATGATGTAGTGTGGTAGGTAGGTATTTTGTAAAGACCTTATAAACTCCTGCAACGTGACTAGATGCGCGGAATTTTATAACCCTCTGTTGAGTATCTAATTAAACTCTCCCTGTGGGATATTTTGACTTACTCCCATCGGCCCCGCTAGCTCTGCCCCGTCAACGGGGCTGATTTGAAAAAGAGTTTCATCGACCCATATTAGAAATGCAAACTTATAAAATGAATAGCTGGGTCGCCGTCGTCGAAATCCATAGGGAGGCCTATATATAAAATGGTAGGTAACTGCCAAAATAACATATGTCAAAGTGACAGCTGTCAAATTTAAAGCGGCTATATCTCAGTAACTATTGATAGATTGATGGTCTATTTACAGAAGTTATAGATCTCATCGAGATCTTCATTTCAGGAGACAGCTGTCTCTCGATCTCGATGAGATCTATCACTCTATCACGTCTTTTCGAACGTCTTTTAATTGGACTAGAGGGACGGAGGAGCCTGAAAAAAAGTCTAAAACAGTTCAGCGCTTAACGGTTCCATAGGGGTACGGAAGACCTTCAAAATTTATTTTTAATCAACGCTTCACCGGTTCACGATTAACGGTCCCCCTAGACTGGGTGACCGTTAATTGTGAACCAGAAGTAAGTCCAATACCGGGGCACATGAAACTTAATGTGTGCCATCGGCCCCGCTGAACGCCGACACCAACGCTAGCGAGCCGATGAAACTCTTTTTCCCATCTGCCCCGTTGACGGGGCAGAGCTAGCGGGGCCGATGGGAGTAAGTCGATATTTTCACCTTTTTACAATTCATAACAGTTATCAAAATGCGGATGCTTTATGAATTTCAAATTCTGAAAATTGACGTTGGGAATATGTGAATAACGGGCTTTTTTTCAGATACAGACCGTTACTTTCAAAGTATGAATAAATGATT
Organism: Idaea straminata; assembly: GCA_951213275.1. Taxonomy (NCBI): domain Eukaryota; kingdom Metazoa; phylum Arthropoda; class Insecta; order Lepidoptera; family Geometridae; genus Idaea; species Idaea straminata. The sequence goes on from OX577862.1 coordinate 7,746,455, forward strand.
TTCATTTAACCGATTTTATTTACTGAAAGTTTGCCCCTGCCCTACTTTAATTCTATACAAATACCAGTAGCGCTCCCGATCCCGTGGGAATATCGAGATAAAAAGTGGCCTATATTATTCCTAGTAAATCAATATAAATATCAGTTTCATTAAAATCGGTCCAGTAGTTTCGGAGCCTTTTGTTACAAACAAAAAAATCTATCCTCGTTATAATTTTTAATCTAATAAAGTTTAAATTAATCTATACTAATATTATAAAGCTGAAGAGTTTGTTTGTTTGTTTGAATTGAAAAGATCTTTGTGTGTTGGATATTCTATTTATCGAGGAAGGCTATAGGCTACTTTTCATTTTAATATTCCCACGGGATCGGGAATTATGCGGGTGAAATCACAGAGCGCAGCTATCAATATAAATAACTTATATTTCGGCTAAAGAAGGATTTTGGAAAACATAACCCCTACGTGGATAAAGTCGCGGTCAAAAGCTAGCCCTACTATAATACTAGCTGCTAATAGGTACTAGCTGTGCCCTGCGGTTTCACCCGCTTAAGTTCCAATCCCGTGGGAATGTCGAAATAAAAGGCCTTCCTCGATAAATGGACCATCCAACACAAAAAAAATGTGCGCTAATTGACATTGCTCTTGCGGTGAAGGAAAACATCGGGATGTAACCCGCGGCTTAGTTTGCTCCAGAAGTATTGACAAGTTCTCTCCTCTGGTTGACTAAGCTGAGAGGGTATAGTAGGTGCTGGGCAAGCCTACTCCATCTTCACGCAAAAAAGAACCCAATCAAACAGGGTCTAAAGGGGCGTCCATAAATTACGTGAGGAGTTTTTTCAATTTTCTGTCCCTCCCTCCCCCCTGGTGAGATGTCGTGAGATTTTATTCAACCCCCTCCCCCATCCCCCAATTTCACGTGAGATTTTTCAAAGTGTGGGCGACTAGTAAGACTAATAATCAATAGTGCTGAGAGTTATTAGTGCAATAAAAATTTAACAATAGAATACTTAAATCGTGACATTTTTTAATCACTACTGTTATTAAAAAAAAAGAATATCTACTATAATTCAGTCCATGGAGAATCATGCGCGATGTCAAGAGAGACTATTGATGTCAATTTGATTTTCAGTAAAATCATCTGCTCCTTCAACTTCGTTCTAAACTAGCCACTCTAAGCCGGAAAAATCAATCAGAAAAAAAATTGCGTGATATTTGCGGAAACCCCCCTCTCTCCAACGTAAGAATGATGTAAGACAACGTGAGATGAGATTTGACTCGACCCCCTCCCCCCCTTAAACATCTCACGTAATTTATGGACGCCCCCTAATTGCAGAAAACAGTCCGTTCAAGTACATCATTTATCGTAGGTTCTCGAACCACGTGGTTTCTGTATTATAATTAAATAGACACGTTAACAGAATTAGCGCAGCGCTGTTATGTCTAAAGCGGAACAAACATACAAACCCACGTGACTCCAGTCGCAGCTGAGGCGAAGATCGAGAGACCACGTGGCTGATTGTGTGCATGGTTTTACAAAATAACAAAGGAATAAGGTATTTTAGAATACCTATACAACGTGTTTCAGCGAAGGGGGTTTTCTAGGCGTCTAGGCAAACAACTTTTGTGCTAGGACTTTTGGAAATTCGAACTGTTCTTTGATAACTCTGAGGGAATTTTTACTTAAAAATCTGCTGTTTCATACGAAAATTCGAGCGAAATGTTCGAATTTCCAAAAGTCGTAGAACTAAAGTTGTTCGTTTGTTTATTAGTTTGTTTGAACGCGCTTATCTCAGGAACTACTACTGGTTCGAATTGAAAAAATATTTTTGAGTAAGATAGTCCAGCTACATTTTGTTTTGATATTTCCACGGGATCGGGACTTAAGCGGATGAAACCGCGGAGCTCAGCAAGTCTGTACTATGATATTATAAAGCTGTAGAGTTTGTTTGTTTGAACGCGATAATCTCAAGAACTACTGGTACGAATTGAAAAATAAGTTGGATAGTCAATTTATGAAGGAAGGCTACTTTTCATTTTGATATTCCCAAGGGATCGGGAATTACGCGGGTTAAACCGCGGAGCGCAGTTATTAGGTATCTGGATAAGATTAGAATAAGGTACGGTCGGAATCAGAATTGCATACCCACCGTAGAGCTCTAAAATTACTATTATCAGAATGGTTTCAATTCAAGCAAGATTCTAAGGTCTTGCTCAAGTTCAAGTCTTTCAACCCATAAATTTACGAGATATTTATTATTAAAATAAGAACATTCAAAATATTCATTTTAGATCTCTACGGAGGAATAACAATTTTCCCTCCGACCGGTAATAAGGGCCACCTCACACGTGCCACCTTAATTAAAAACTAAATATTTTGTAAAATTGGATTTACAATCTTCATATTAATAATTTAGGGGACTGAATACTTATGTTTCCGAAATTCCCTCTGGATCGGGACTTACGCAGGTAAAACCGAGGAAGCAGCTTGTATAAAGTATTTATAAACATTGCACCTTAATTAGAAAATAAATCACTACATAGTATAAAACAAAGTCGCTTTCTCTGTCCCTATTTCCCTTTGTATGCTTAAATCTTTGAAACTACGCAACGGATTTTGATGCGTTTTTTAATAGATAGAGTGATTCAAGAGGAAGGTTTATATGTATAATAACATCCATTAAATATTGGAGAAGTACTGTTATTTTTGAGGTTTCTAATGTGATGTCGTAAATAATTACATTTTTTCCGCTTACATTGCAAACGCAGGCTGAACCCTACGAATTTTATCAAAATAATGTACTAAGTATTGTACACATTGAAAAGGTCTACAGAAAAGTCCGTGATGGTATATGTCTATGGATAACCCACAATAACTTTTTTTGTCATTTACTTTTTACGACAAATAATGGCTAATTTTCGAAGCGATTTTAACCAATACAGCATTAATCCTTAACCAATTAAATACCTTGAATACATTGTTCATTTAATATAGATCTATATGGCCCTTTACACCGTATGATTTAAGTGAATATTTTCGAAGATATTACACATTTAAAAATTGCGGGACGTAGCGTTTGCGGCGGTACCGGCCGGCCGCCCGGTGCGGCAAAAAAATGTAAAAAGTAAATAAGTAAAAATGTAGTGTATGAATTTAGATATTCGGAATATTTTGAAAATCTTCATGGTATAGGGAAAGGGGGATTGTTTTACTCCAAATTTAACGCGTGCGGGCCACGGGCAGTAATGAATAAATCAAAACTACTGAATCGATTTTAATCACATAGTCTATATATTTTATACCCGTGCGAAGCCGGAGCGGGCCGCTATGTTTTTATATACAACGTTCACAGTTTTTCTGTAGTGTATTTAGTATCAGCATTGCACCCGTGCGAAGCCGGGGCGGGTCGCTAGTATTTTATATAAAAAAGGGCAAACTAATTAAAAACTGGTCATTAGATAAATATTTGCATTATTCTCAAACTGAAAAACCATTCTTTTGCTATTTTATCACTAATATCAAGGTTTTCTTAAAACCTTTTTGTGGCCCTTATTATACGCAGGTACGGTCGCATTCCAGACCCACCGTAGAGTTCTGAAATTACTATTATTGCAATGTTTTCATTCTAATAAGTTTGTTTGATAAATTCATGAGTTATTGATAATAAACTTCAGCTAAAACAGGTTCCTAGAATGTTGCCAGTGTTGAAAATATTCTTATAACAGCCTAACTAAGAGCTTTGCTCGGTATTTTTTTTATTTACTTAGTCTAACCTCAATACAAACACTCATTAACTTCGTGTTCTTCCTAAACCGTTGATCGTAGAGAACTGAAACTTGGAAGGTGTGTTCTTTGTATGACGTAGGCATCCGATAAGAAAGCATTTTCCGAAATTCTACCCCTAAGGGGGTGAAAAGGGGGGTAAAGTTTGTATGGGACAACGTGATTCCTTGGTCGATTTTCGACTCCTACGCGGACGAAGTCGCGGGCAAATGCTAGTCTAATAAAATTTATTCCAAAAACAGAGAAAAACGATTGTGAAACTATATTAAAAACCTTGATATTAATGACAAAAAATTGGGAGGGGAGGGGAGGGGACGGGGGGTGGCAACATCGATAATAATAGAAATCTATAAATATAAGATTCAAAGCCCTCACTGATTGCTTGACTGATTGCGTTGATTGCGCTGCGTTGTTAGCTTACACCGATGGTCCTAGACTCATGCCCCCTTATTCCAAAACGAGGTTTAAGGATAGTCCGAGATGTGGATTTAAACCTTAGATTGAGACACAGATTTACTCATGAACTTATAAACACTATATATATGTGGATTTAAATCTTAGATTTAGACACAAACACTATCCCTATATTATATATGGATAGTATTTAGACTTTAATTTACGAGTAAATCTGTGTCTAAATCTAAGGTCCACATCTCGTACTATCTTTAAATCTCGTTTTGGAATAAGGGGGATGAAATTTGGTGGGTGTGTTCTTTGTAAAGTGAAGATATCCCCTAAGAAAAGGTTTTTTGGAATTCTACCTAATGCAAGGTGAAATGTCGGGCGAAGCTAGTACAAGACAAGTGTAGTAATACTCTATAATTATCAACAGCGAACCGGAAGATCCTTGTGTTCAATGTTGATGAGGTCAAGTGTTCTGCTTCCGACCTGCCACGTTGCATTCTAACGTGACTAAAGTTACGGACAAACTTAGCTCCAATTTGCTACAATCGATGCCAATGGTTAGACTGTGTTGCAATTTTTAACTAACTTAAACAAGGTTATCTTAATGAGCAATTCTTGTATATATATATAATTGGAATCTCGGAATCGGCTCCAACGATTTTCATGAAATTTGGTATATAGGGGGTTTCGGGGGCGATAAATCGATCTAGCTAGGAATCATTTTTAGAAAATGTCATTTTATTCGTGTTTTATCGAAACTTACTTTTTTTTATCTGAAAAATATGACTCTTCCTGACATCTATTGGCGAACTATTAACACTATTTTTTGTGAGCAATAAAGTTATTCCAGCAGATGGCGTTGTTAAGTAACACGAAGTCAAATATCTATCTTAGATATTTGTCTGTGGTCTGGTTGTTTCTATGTATTATAAGTAGGTATATATTTACAAAAGAAAAGTATATAAGTGGTATATCCGTTGTCTAGCACCCATAACACAAGTCTAGTTACTTAGCTTGGGGCTAGATGGCGATGTGTGGAATGTCCTGCAATATTTATATTTATTACTAGCTGCGCCCCGCGGTTTCACCCGCGTAAGTCCCGATCCCGTCAGATTAAAGATAAATCAGATTTTTATTTGGGAGCAGAACGGTGGATCTGCAATTATGCAGCCGACCGTACCTAACATTGTGCAAAAAGCACATGTTCCTTACCGTTCACGTGGACAGCGCAGGCTCCTTTAGTTGCCGCCTTTACGACAGACTCGCCAGAGTTTTGTACGCACGTGCGGACCTGATTGAATTTAAATTCGATTTTAATTTTAACCTGAATAATTGACATTAATAATAATATTCAATGACAGTCATTTAGTTGAGGCAGTTAATATAATAGTACCTAGATGACCGAGCTTTGCTCGGTATTTTTTTTATTTACTTAGTCTAACCTCAATGCAAACACTCTTAATGCACGTGTTAAATAAAATAAAATAAAATACCGAGCAAAGCTCGGTCATCCAGGTATTGGTAATTATACTACCAAGCCGTTGAGGGCTACGTCTGTGCACCGTAACAAACAACTTTTGTTCTATGGCTTTTGGAAATCTGTTCCTAACTAACTTAAAAACCACTTAAGGCGCTCTTCCAGTACCGTGTGTAGGTATTCACATTACCTTAGCCCCCGCTCTCAAAAACGTAGCGTGCTGCGTGCTATATGTTATATTTGATCGATATGCAAAACATTTCAGTATTATTATCCACAAATATAGTTCCTATCTACTATATTACCTATCATTTGATTCATTTTTAGAAACAAACGTTAACTATTTTTGAATAAAACCCGATAAACGATCTAATAATTCTCTGTTTTCTTACATTTTTTTTATCGAACGAAGTTGTTCATATCATGTTTTCAACCACAATAAACAAAAATATGGTTAATAAACTACAATATCCATTTATATCCAAATAACAAAAAATGAGTACTAATTTGATTACTTAGAGTTGCTTAAAACAAAGGTCGATTTTGGTAGCTTTATTAGCACCTGCCCTTAAGTACTACAATTTAACAATTGTTAAAAGCGTTTATTTCATTTGTAATCAAAATGTAATCGTATTGATATTGCAAAGTAATCTTATTTTATATATATAAAAGAAAGTCGTGTTAGTTACACCATTTATAACTCGGGAACGGCTAAACCGATTTGGCTGAAAATTGGTGGGGAGGTAGCTTACAATCATAAGACGGACATAGGATATTTTTTTCGATATTCCCACGGGATCGGGACTTACGCAGGTGAAACTGCGGGGCGCAGCTAGTTTTAAATATATTTACGTGCATATGGTATTCAGTACGTAAGAGTGTGGTAAGAGTTCACAGATTTAGGTAGGTATACCTCGTGTGGGTACTTCGGGCGGATTCGCGTAATTCGCAAAGTGCACGTGGTGCGTAAACGTGATGCGTGTACGCACAGGCTAGATTTGTTAGTTAAATGTAGTGTTTTCGTTGGTAAAATGGTATTTTCGGAACTCGTCATAAACGCGACTCGTCATTTTCGCAACTAGTCATAAACGCACAATGGCCCAAATAATGAGGCTAAGTGCGGAAACAGCTAAACCGTAAAACCTGCGTGCCCGTAAAACTAACCTAAACTAGTCATAAACGCGACTCGTAATTTTCGTAACTTGTCATTTTCGCATCTCGTTAATTTCGCAACTGGTCATTTTCGCAATTCGTCACACGAACCTTAAGCATTACATTTATCTCATTTTACAGCTCTCCTTATATTCAATCACCCAGCACGATAGTCTATGTATACTAATATTATAAAGAGGTAACGTTGATAACATGTATGTTGTGTGTACCTAATATTAGTAATTTTTTGACGATTTGCGAAAATGACGACCCACTACTAATCCGTATTTTCTTGTAAATAGGCGTCTTAGGTATCTCGAAAGGCCCCGTTCACAAGTGAGCATCATTCAGCAACTTAAAGTGGTGCAAATAAAATAAATTAAGTAATTATTTCTCGCCATGGAAATTCGTAAACAATTTAGATTTAGATTTTAAATCGATCTTAATTTGATGACAATAAAAAACTGGGCTAACCTGGCGCGGTTTTTTCGTAAATTGGTATTTAATTTTCAAGTTCTACTTACTCAGTGGATTTTTATATGAAACTAGCTGCGCTCTGCGATTTCACCCGCCTAACCCCCTATACCGTGGGAATATCGGGATAAAAAGTAGCCTACAGCCTTCCTCAATAAATGGACTATCCAACACAAAAAGAAAAATTGAATTCGAACCAGTTGTTCCTGAGATTAGCGCGTTCAAACAAACAAACAAATTCATCAGCTTTATAATATTAGTATATGTAGATATACCACGATTTGTCCTGAGAATAGAGCTTTATAATGATGAATCGGAGTTTTATCGGTTCAGTATTTTTTAATTGCGTTGGTCCTACGTATCACAGAGAAAAAAAATACCTTCTGAATTTAAAAAGCTACTGTTCATTCTAAAACCCCTTTTTTAGTTGCTTTCAAGCCAAAAAGAGTTCCTTTCTTCCTATGTAATATGTGTGGAAGATAGATAGCTACCAACAGTGGTTTTGGTACCTATACCAAACGCACACTATTTTTAATTCCTATTCTGGTAAACGAGTAGGTATAATCTTAGGCCCATTGCAATTTTTGGAATTCTTGTAGAGAAAAAACCGTCTCGTCACGAAGTAGGTATTGTTCGCTTGCCGAGTATACTATGTGACGCTAACGTGCGTTGTAAAGGTACCCTAAGGAGCACTGACCTTTAGAAAACAATTTAAAACAACGCCCTCTATTTTCAAATAGTAAAACTATAATTATTACTGCCATCTAGTTTTGAGTGGAAACATTACGTATCATAAATGACATTGACGTTTAGGTTTAGATTGTGTCTTTGACTGTAGTAGAACAAGAAATCACCACAACTTGAACTTCTTCAGCAAATTATGGGTTTTTGGCATGCAATAGACATAAAATAGAAGAAAAAATAAAATATGTCAAACAAAGCTGTATGAGCTGCTAAAGCCTTTTCCCTGCCTTTTGGGTTTAATAAACAAAAAGCTGTTGTTAATGGTTTCCACTTTTTCCTATAGGATTTTTAAAATTAATTTACCTCCCAATTGGTGAATTGAAATCCGTAAATAAGTTTAACATGAAGGCACTAGTTCAGCGCGTGATGAACGCTAAAGTAACTGGTACGAAAACTTCTTTAAAAATAAAGTTAGGTTATGTTTATATTTACAATTTTATTTGCATGTTTGTTTTCATTTCATGTTTATTTGCAGTCAACGGCGAAGTAATAAGCAGTATAGAAAAAGGAATATGTGTTCTTGTTGGAATATGTAGCAGTGATACTAAAAAAGATATGGAATACATGTAAGTAAAGTTTGTATTAACCTAAAAGTACCTAATATCCAGGCTGCCCCATTATAGTCAATTAAAGATAACTCTAATTGCCCCAAATAATAATTTATTGGGAGGGCAGGTCTATCGTGTTCATCCTACCTGGAAGGTGAACACTTTTAAATGCTGAGCCAATTTTTATCCTGAGTCTGAGAGTGCAAGCCAGACCCGGTTGCCCAAATCAAATCAAATCTGACACACGTCCACCTGTGAAACTTCTTCAACCCGCGGAGGATCTTTAGCACCTGGAGGCTTGTGATGACTAAAGGTCGCCAACCGAGAGGATAACTTCTTCCTCACAGTGACAATCCCAGAGGATCCCTAAACTCCGAGAATGAAATAGATAGTTATCATGTTGTGTGTCTACTTGAGGTCTTTTTCCCAGACGGCACCACACCGCCAATATAATAACAAGTACAAGTAACTTATTTTGAAATATTATTCTTTATTTCAGTGTCCGTAAAATACTGAATATGAAGATATTCGATGATGATGGAAAGCGATGGAAGAAAAGTGTTATTGACAGACAATTTGAAGTACTTTGCGTTAGTCAGTTTACGTTGTACAACACATGGAAAGTAAGTTTCGCATCAAATAGGTTTACTTAGATATTTCAACCTACTTAAAGAGTAATTTTTCTTAAAAGTTCTTAATTTAATTGCCATATTAAGTCCATAAGTAGGGGAAGAAAAAGTAGTAGAATTAAATAATAAAACCCTAAATGATTTAAATAACTTACCTACTTACATTTAGTAATAATAAATTAAAAGTCCATAATTCTATGATTTACAGGGTAATAAACCAGATTTCCACCATGCCATGCCAGGAGACAAATCAAAGGAATTCTATGAAAATTTCTTACAAATGTTAAGGGATGCTTATGAACCGGATAAAATTAAAGGTAAAATTATTATGTTTCTTATGTAAAGTAATGAGGACTCAATTGCGCTTAGTTACAATCGCTATGACCGGTCATGGCGCTTTCAACAAGCACTTTCACAACATGGACATAAGGGACAGCCCCCTATGCAAAGTGTGCATGGAGGCTGAAGAAACAACCCCGCATGTGCTGCTAGGTTACATGGTACTAGCGGAAATTAGGACTCAGAAATAGGTGACGTCAATAGCCTTCCAAACATTTTTGAGAAACCACACCTAGTGGAAAAATTTATGGAAAAACTGGGCTGGTTTTCCCCCAGTGTGTACCAAAGTAGAACCTCACGCAAAAGAGATCCAACTCAAGGCATCTAGTTGCGGCAATACAGTACAGTCTGAATACCAATTAGAGTAGCATCGCAGATCGTGCTACGAATTTTAGAGGGTTAGTTGTTTTATTTACTGTTAAAAGGTTGCAACCAGTGATTAATTCTATATAGAATCAAGAATATTTATTGAAAAACTGTGTACATAAGATGACCAACAGTTTGTCCATCCCGGACATACAATAATGAGTTACTTAACTTAATTTATAGTAAATACAAAACAATATATTGAGCTGGATCTAGTAAAGATATTTGATTAGTGATTAATTCTACTGTAAAGTATGGTTAATTTAATTAGGTCATTTGGAACTAGTAGGTACTCTTTGCCCCGTTGCTTGGTAGGTCTTAATTTGACAGATTTTTTATAATTTTACTCACATGCCATTATTTTGGCTTACGGGCGATTAAACTTACGATAAATTTCGAGTCCCGCTAACAGTCACGTGACCGCGTGTGACGTCATTTTACATTGATCCCTTATTGAACCGCTTAGTTTATTTCTATAAATCGGAAACTAATTGATGTATACTTTCACTTGTATTTTTTATTTTAGACAAAGAATATGGAGAGCTAATGTTCAACATTACTTAACATTCTTCATTGAGTTGTAATTCTTTACAGATGGAGAATTTGGTGCGTACATGCAAGTGAGCATACAAAACGACGGTCCAGTGACGTTTGAAATTGAATCTCCAAACCTAACTGATAGAAGTAAGAAAACTGCTAAAGATAGTGAAATTCAAGATGAAATTGGTGATACGTAGCATATAGCAAAGTAGGTTGAATAGTCCGATTTAGATAATTTTACGGTTCCGTACCCAAGGGTAAAATGGAACCCTATTAATAAGACTTCACTGTACGTCCGTCCCTCCGTTACAGAAATACATTAATCTGTGATTTCAACTGTTTAGCTATCACGGTTCATGAAAACAGCTTGGTGGTAGACAGACGGGCGGACAGTGGAGTCTTATTAATAGGTTCCCGATTTTACCTTTTGGGTATGAAATCTAAAAAGTAGGATAGAAAAACTAAATATGTATGTTACTAAGATAGTATGTTATTGCTTATTCAATAAGGTTGATATTATTCAAACAGTGTGACGCTTTTATATTTGGTAAAATCATGTTTATGGTCCTAAAGTATTTATTATTTGTTGTGCAAATATTTTGTTGATATATTGGTATGTTTCTGACTACCTATTTATATATATATGATGGAGGAGGTCTTCCATGAACTTAAAGACTATCGGTGACGTCACCAATCTCGTTGACCACTCATCGTTCAGTAGTTTTTGTAAGTGGTTTATGGTTGGAAATAATGATGACGTCAGCAGAACCGACGTCACCAGGTTGACCACTCTTCGATTAGCAGCTTCGTTTTCAAATAGTAGCTTCGATGGTGCTGAGTAGGCAGGTTGTAGGGAGGTCCGCTCGGTCCAAAGTCTAGCGCTGGAATGGGGGCTCCCTACAGTTTTGCGGCTGTATTTATAGTGATTTTGTGTTAAGTCAATTAAGTGTTTTTCAAACACTTGAATCTTGTTTTTAATAGTTGAATTCAATGTAAAGCGATCTATCAATTAAATTCTCAACGGTTTTTTATTGTAGTTCAAATTAACCGATAGATTTAATAATTATGTATTATAAGGAAATGAAAACATGTTATTATAAAACAACAATATAGTTTTGAATAATCAATAATTTCAATTTATTCTAGATGAAAGTTAGTTTTACCAATCAAAGTTTAGGTCAATAATCATAATTGCGCCGATATATATATGTTCAAAAGTATTTAAGGTTTCTAATTCTAAATTAAATAAAAATACCAATAAATATTAATAAAAAAACTTTATTCTGAAAGAATGGTTATTATCTATTAACATTTTGTTAGGCCAGTGATTATGTGAACTCTGTTAGATACGATTAAAGTTTTTTACAAAGTTGATATGCCTAAGCTAATTCTAAAATATAGAGTACCTACGTCTAAATTAACGTGGTCCGAGGACATCACTGATTGTTAACAGATAATCTACCAAAAATTCAAACCGTGTTTCAAAAATTCGATCATGTCAACTAAATTCACTCATAAAAACCTTTATAAATATTATGTCCAAATTCATTTGACAAATCCATTTAAAGATAAACTAGAAAAATAAAATAAACTTGTAATATAAAAAAAATGATAAAATAAATGCAATCTATAAAATCCTCTATTTTAAATATTACAATAAATGATATTCAACCAACGAGATTTAAGAAATACTTAGAGTTAAAAATGTTATACATACAATGTTTATTTTTTGTATTAATTAGTCCGAGTGCCATATGATTACTATTTCTATACCGTGAAATATAGATATATAATCATTTATATCTTCACATAAGTTATCTATACAAAATGTCTATTCATTGAAACATACCAGATTCATAAAGAATTTCACTTCAACACCGTTCAAGGCACTATTCGTTTTGGTATATTGCTGACGTTCCTCACTCCTAGTTCACAATATCAATGGATAAATATATTCGTACAAGTGTGAAAGAGTACATTCAAAGTTCTTAAAATTAAAAAAAATCTCCGGTGAAACTATTTCAAAATACAATCTGAAGTTTTCCAATCTGACGATACCAAAATGTTCATATTGCTTTCTGTAATATTTCCACCGTAACGGTATCTTTACAATATCTATCGATTAATGATTTACTGCTATTACAAAAATATCTATAATACTAATCTAAAATTATACGAATTATACTGTTATCGAGATAAAGGCTAAGGATTTACCAACATATACCATTCGCAAATTTTGTGGACGACGCGCGTGCACGTTGATTATATCGAATAAAAATTATGAAATAGAAAATAAATGCAATGAAATGTTAAATACTCTTAAGATTTAGAGTATTGTCGATGCGTTTACGTCTAACGTCAGATGAATGATGATTATGGAACGCAGGGGGTTGTTGATGATGATGAGGGGGTGGTTAGTCTACCAGAGGCCGGATGAGTAGCCTCCGGGGGGCACGCGGCAGTGGTTGATCATCTGACTGTTGCCGTTGATTGAAGTCACCATGTTGATCTGCCCATTCATCGATTTGTAGCCGTCGCCAGTTATCGGGTTGCCTTCTGGAAAACCAAGCAATATCTACATCAGTTATTTATCAAATAAGACGGCACAGTGGGATATGATCATCTACCAATACGTGAACGTTAGACGATGGTTCTTCATGCAAAATACTAGTTCACAAGTTACCTAAATTAATAATTGAAAATTTTAGAATCTAATCTATACTACCTGAAAGTATTAAAGGTAAATATATCGAAATGTTTTTAAGTTTAATTGTATTACATCAAAATATCTATCTACTATCCGAAGCTACAGAAGTTTTCAGAATAGAGAAGAGGCGTGCGAGAGAATGATAAGATACAAAAATACAGTCACTATACACAGTACATTGTACAATACCAATTACAAGCCAAATATAATTTAAAATAAGCTCCATATTCCAGAATAGAAATCTAAATAAATTGCAGAAGTATTAGACTCCAAACTAAACATATCTTACTTAACATTGCAGCAAATAATATAACTGTGTGAGTGCTTAATTCGAGGACATGAAGGAATCGTAACACTGTCCTTTGGGCAGAAAACAAAAATTGCAACAAGCTTTATGAATATTGTATGTATATTTTCGGTGCAGCATTCCTTCAGTCTAAATTGAACACCCACCCATCTCTCTGCGACGGACATAATCTACATAGTACGTCTTTGGGTCGAAGTCTTCAGCATGCCGATTGAGGGTAAATAGATAGCCTGGGACGTGTTTGTGAAATATAGGGGGAAACCCGGTCAGTGTGTTGGGCCCTGGCGCTACTGTAGTCTGTAGGGCAGTCACATCAGGAATAGGCCCGTCACGTTCGTATTTGAACAGAGTCGGTGGCGCGTCACAATTAGCTATGAGAAATGGATCGATAGGCCCGTCCAGAGTCGGTATAGGGTTATACTTGTAATCAGGCTGAGGTCTTTCACCGAGAGCTGAAGTCATACCGACGAACGCATAAGGCGGTAAAGGATGATAAGGTTTTTTGTGATCGGAAGGTTCGAGATAGTGCTGAGCCGGAAAAGGCGGCCAATGGCGATCCAACACGAGTTGGGGAGAAAGGGAATCAGGGTCGATTACTGGATGACACATTTCTGGATCGTCGGTTTTCAGACCGAGAAGTGTGTAAGGTGTATGTCGGATATTAGGGGCTGATCTGGTGGTGGACTCGACGTAGTAGTTAGCGGGTTTGGGTGGCCAGTCACGGGTAAAGTATCTGTGTGTGGGCTGTGGGTAGAGTAGGTCTTCCGTGGTCGGGAAGTCAGAGTCGGCACCTCGCAGGCTGGCGGCCGGATGGCGTCGACGCGGCGGGGGTACGGCCACTCCGTCGCCCGTCACCGGGTTCCTCTTCGGAGGCGTGTACGATGCTGACCATTCACAGAATACAACGGTTTTCATTCGAACTTCAACGTCAGAGCCAAAGCTTCGACTCCAACCCTTGCTTATTCATACAGACACGTGAAACTTTGGCCCTGTCACATCGTCATTATTACTAATACCTTATAATCTAAAATACACTCGTCAAAACAGCAGTTATTGAATTATAGGGCATGTTATCGGTAAATATTTTAGTTTTATTAAGTCATTATTTTCTAAGCAAAGCATGTTTAGAAAACATTCTGTGTTAACTGGTTACATCAATTTCCTCGAAGGGAATTGATGGAAGGGACAGTTGCTTAGTAAAATAGAACAGTAATATGTATTAGGTATAAGTACAAAGCATTTATATTCGTTGCGTGCACGAGTGCCAATATTTATGTGAGCGTTACACGGTAAGAAGTCGTGATCACACGCAAAACTGAGACCATTCGATTCCCGCATCAGACAGTGTCGGAAAATGTTTAGAATTGTGAAATGGAATGGTTTGCAAAGACGTCCGTTACTTTCTAGCAGAAGAAATCGTATTAATATGTTTATTTCTATTTCAATCTGCGTTAATTAAAATGACAATATTTTCATACTTGAAACATTACGAGTTCTTTACCATAAATCTCCTAAAAACGACAAAATTAAGAGACATTTTTGCTTGCTTAGACCATAATACCAATTATAGTCTGAGCAATAAATTTGATGTATATTAAAATATAAATTTAGCAATTCTTCTGCCATAATTAAAAACCAGAGCGCAGAAGACACATTTCTGCTAAAAACATCACAACCATACCTTACAAACTGTAGTGAGGAGTTTGTATGGCACGGTGAAATTTCCGGCAAAAGTACCTACCTACGCAAGGTCAATTCTCGTAAATATTTTAATTACGATTGTTTAAATTACATTGCAATATCATTCCGATTGCATTTCGATTACAAAAGATACCCTCAAAGTCAGTTTTAGCGGATTTTGAGGGTATTTCGAGCTACTTTTTATTTTTTGAAATGTAATCGAAATTTTATTGAAATGTAATTTTAACAATGTTATTTAAATTGGTCTTGCTCATATTCTAACTTAGTTAATATAATGTATTAGTGCAGTTCATTCCATGTTACCCGTGCGTCCGTGCTTGTCGTGCCTACATAGAAATGAACTCACAGTGTTCGGCGGCGTCCCTCTCACCTCGGCTGGGAGTAGACGAGGCGCTTCCGTTCATCTTAGGAGAGTGGCTGGGGGAACCGTTGAACTCAGAGTCACCGAACTGAATGTGGCTTCGGATCGTGTCGGTCACCATAGGCGCCACTGAGTTATTTGCTGTCTGAAATTTTAAAGATATTGATTAAATTTTACTGCCTTAAGGTACACAGGTTTTCTGGTAGCAATCGTTTTAGGTTATGTTACGAGACCTACATAACTCCAAAACTTAGTAAATCTGCAAATGAGAAAACAAAAAAAAGTTCCCGAAAAATGGTCTTCGAGTTTAGATTATCTAAACCTTTCTTTTAGGCCGGCACTTAATAATTAAATATGCCAGGTCTCATGCAAGTATAAATAAAGATATATAAATTAGGCATTACTTCTTATTTAGGCACTGAATATAATAGATTCAGGCTAAGTGTCAAACCCTAGGTCAGCCAGCCTTTTAATGATAGCGTGACGACCTCCAAAACTCTGGCATTTCAACTTGTCCAGAATGTGCTTAATCAATCTAACTTACACCCTATGACTCATTAGGCCCTTTTGTACCAATTAAAGTTGCCTATAGTATCACTTCAAGTTGGAGCAGTTAGGCCGTAAAATTCAATTTCTTTTATCGATTTCTCTCGAACATCTATCACAGCAGGGTATTTAATTTCAATCTAACCTATTGAATAACTGCCCTACAATTCAAATCAAAAGAAAGTGTCACAATTTAGACGGTTATGTAATAGTCCGGTCATTTTAGACATAAAAATAGTGATCAAATAAAGAAAATTCCGACAGAGCCAAATCTTCGTAGAGACCTTAGGTTTACCACAAGGAATAAAGTGTCAAAAGTCCCCATCAGTCCCATGTGAGCTTAGCGACTTATTCGGGGCCCAAGGTCAAAATTTTAGGTTTTTTGTATTTTTCTCGAAAACGGTAAGTTTTATCGAAAAAATACCTCAGAGCAAAGTTGAAGATCTTAAAATTCTCTATAAAAATGGTCCCTATGATTTTTTCTCTAAGACCCACTATTTCCCAGATATTTCGCTTGTAAGAATCACGTTCTACATAATATGCACACAACACATCTTTTATCAAAACCTGTGAAAAAAATCTCGAAATGCGTCTCGAGTTGAAAGTGAAGGGGCCACCTCTGCCTGAAATGGCACTAATTCAAAAAGGACTTCGAAAATTAAGAGTTTTACGCGTGTTTTTAAATCTGAACAATATTTCAAAACACCTTGGTTCACACACACCACATCCACACATGTGAAGAAAGCAATAAGTTATTTTGCTTCCCGTGTCTGGTGTTCGGAGCTGGCACCGGTGGTGGTGGTGACTCGGCATGGACGGAATCAGGAGTTGATGATTTAGCGCATCTATCAATAAAAGTGAAAAAACACTCGCAGTCTCGATTTCATATGTTATGTGAAGTGCAATTGGCCTCTATCAGGCGACAAGATATTCGTAAGGCGCTCGATTCTGCCTATCGAAAATCTATTAGAGAGTTCAATGAACGCGTTGACTAAAATCGATACATTTTAGGGAGTTTAATAGATTGTGTGGTATTTTGCGGTGCATGTCAAGTTGCATTGCGGGGGCATGATGAATCTACCGAATCCTTGAATCCTGGAATCTATAGAGGTTTGGTTGATTTTGTTTCAGAGATTGATTTGTGTATGATAAGCATAGAAAAACGGTTAATTAACTCAATTTCTGATTTTCACAAGAAAGTAATAGATGTTTTCGCTCGCCAAAAAGACCGGCGAGTGGATTTTATTTACAAATAAATATAAGTAAGCATGACTGTTTTTTTTTTCTTAGTGAACACCCATAAAAAAATATCACGAGTCGCCTCTGGTCATTTTAGAGTAAATTTTCTTAGAATAGTATAATGTATACATAAAAGAGACACGAGTAGGCATTTTTGCTTGCTTGAGTACCTAAATATGTATATACGTGGCATATGTGTGCATACTATGTAGAACATGATTCTTACAAGCGCAATATCTGGGAAATAGTGGGTCTTAGAGAAAAAATCATAGGGACCATTTTTATAGAGAATTTTAAGATCTACAACTTTGCTCTGAGGTACTTTTTCGATAAAACTTACCGTTTTCGAGAAAAATCCAAAAAACCTAAAATTTTGACCTTGGGCCCCGAATAAGTCCCTAAGCTCACATGGGACTGATGGGGACTTTTGACACTTTATTCCTTGTGGTAAACCTAAGGTCTCTACGAAGATTTGGCTCTGTCGGAATTTTCTTTATTTCAATTGTCTAAAATGACCGGACTATAAACAGCCTCTTAGATAATTAAAGTTATATCGTCCAAAGAGTCCAAGTTAATCGATTTTGCGGTTCTCATCAAGATTCCTTGCATTTCTAAACGTTTAACACTTCTGTCTGGCTGTACGTAGGTACCTACTCGTTGCTAGAGCTGTATGTAACCATTTACTGTAGCATGTAGCATGTTTTACATTCCTGATCGCAATAGATAATTGCATTTCAAGTGATCTCGCTAATAGGGAAACACCAACAGTATAACAAGATGTTTTAGAACTACAGCTCACTTTAAATCAAAGGCATAATTTCAGGCATCTAGACTTGGCTAGACCCTGTGCCGTGACTGGAGCCTATTAGCTTAAGCTTTGAAGTAGCGTACACTTTGAATAATTTATGAACTGATAATTTTCGACTGGTTTCTTTGGGCGACTAAGCATTTCATGTTTTCATATGTAAGCTATTATTATCGTTACATACCTTAGAATTTAGGATTTCCAATACCGTAGCATTATAATTAATTACAATAATTTATCTTCTTTTTGGTATTTTTGGGAATTTGAATTTGTTTGTTTATTACCTACTTGGTTGACATTTTCTGTTACTTATGTGACGGAAGAATTGTCATTAGAGACAGAGACAAAAGTGCAAAGAGTCTTGTTGAGTTGACTACGAAGACTTCAGATCAATCTCATCATACTACCTTTTTAAACTAGACACAAGAGAACCTACACTTCGCGATAAAGTTATCGTTGCTCCAGAATAACGAGAACTAGCAACGTTACGGAAAAAAAATCTGTTGAAGTGTAGGGTCGTCCAAGATTTATACACGGTGTAACAGGGGGATCATCGTTTGCTGGGGGGTGGGGGACCTCAGTACCTATCGATTTAACCCCCCTGTATGTTCTGCAATAATCCGTCGAAGGCAATAATTAGTGGTTCAAAAGTACACCGTGAATATTAGCCTTAAAGATTGCCCGCAACTTTAATCCTTGATATTCAGGGATCAAAGTTGCTCGCTGCAGTGCTTGGCTCATGTATTAGATGGTAGGCTTGCCCAACACCTCTACCTATACCACCCTCTCAGTTTAGTCGACCGTGCCCAAAAGATAGAACTTGTCAATACGTCTGGAAGCAACTAAGCCGCGGATAATTTTCTTCACCGTAAGAACGTGTCAATTAATGCAAACAAATAATGGTATAATTGATTTATATCCATGGTCATTTAATGCCTTCATTCGCATGATATTAGAAGGCCAATACACGTAAAAATATTGTTTTAATTACATTGCAATAATATTTCGTTTGCATTTCGATTGCATTTCGATTACAAAAAATAAAATTCTCAAAAATACCAAAAGCTGACTTTGAGGATATTTTCAGTTTGTGCTGAAAATATCCTCAAAGTTTGAGAGGCACAGGTCATTTTGTGCTACTTTTTGTAATCGAAATGCAATAGGAATGAAATTGCAATGTAATTTCAACAACGTTTTTCACGAGAATTGGCCTTCAGGTTGACATAAAAGCATAGATTTAGTAAAATAAATAAATATGTAACGATTGATACCTTCAAAGTACCCACCTGTCCAAAGAGCCTAGAGTGTGTGTCACGAGGACGGGTGGGTGTATCACGGATGGTGCGCGTACGAGAAGTACCATTCTTGACGGGGCTGCTGTCTGTGGTATCCGTATTGAAGATCTCACCGATGCAACTCTTCGGGGCGTTCGGCACTCTGAAAGAAATAAATAAATATTGCAGGACATTCCACATATCGCCATCTAGCCCCAAGCTAAATAACTAGACTTGTGTTATGGGTGCTAGACAACGGATATACTACTTATATACTTTTCTTTTGTAAATACATACTTATAATACATATAAACAACCAAACCACAGACAAATATCTAAGCATAAATACTTGTCTGAGGCGGGAATCGAACCCGCAACCCTGTGTTTGGCAGTCCGGCATGGGGACCATTGTGCCAACTGGGTCGTCAAATAGAAAGAATGATTTACGCTGTCCTAATAACGGCTTACTTGACGACTTGTTAAGCTATTGCATAGCTTTTATCGCTGGCTTTGAGCGCGGCGACCGAATCAAGAGATTCCGTTACGAAAATAAAACTTAACACTCTTCCACTTCGCCTACCATGTAGCTCGGCCGAGCGTTCGCTTAACGTGTATGTATATGGTACGACTGTACGAAGCTCGCATGATGCAGTAGCTTAACCGCGGCAGTGCCCGAGTGCCACATGTTTTTTTTGTTAGCCTATATTGTCCCGCTGCTGGGCAAAAGCCTCCCCCAACACTCTTCCAAGCATCTCGGTCCTAGGTCAGGTTTAGCCAGTCTGTGTCAAATGCATCGAGATCGTCACGCCATCGTTTACGGGGTCTACCTCGATTTCGACGTCCGTCCTCCGGCACCCAATACGTGACGTCGATGACTTGTAGGTACAGATATTCGCTCCACGGTTTTACCCATGTAACTCCCGATCCCGTGGGAATATCGGGGTAAAAAGTAGCCTATGTTATTCCCAATAAATCAATGTATCCTCATACTAAATCTTATCAAAATCTGTCCAATAGATACCTATATAGTTTCAGAACCAAAAAACACATTTCTCTTTATAATATTAGTCTAGATTTTGGATAAAAATCACTATAACTAAGTATAAAACAAAGTCGGTTCCCGCTGTCTGTCTGTCCCTATGTATGCTTAGAAAAAAGCTCTTTCAAACTACGCTACGGATTTTGATGTGGTTTTTTTAATAGAGTGATTCAAGATTTTATTATATAAAACAAAACAGTAGCAAAAGAACTCAAAACATATCACATTGCGCCTTTTACTCAGAGACTAGAAGAATGATTGTCTATGCCTGTAATTTTACAGGCACCCACACACCCTTAAGAGTTTATTGCGTTATTACTAGAACTCTAGTTATGGTTCCTCCAACCATCACGCATTCATTAAAATTATTCACCTTATTTACGATACGAGTGAAACTAAACTTTAGAAAGCAATCGTTATAAACTGTTCTAATAAATACACAGTAGTACACTCCCACACATCGTCGCAACTAAAACGATAACTTGAAATCAAATACTCGTAACACGACACCAGTAGAGTACCTACAGGGTTATGTACAATCAACGTTCAAAAGTACACCGCCACCGTAACGTTTACAATCTTGTGCAGCACTATTTGAACATTATAACAACGTAACCTGTAAATCGATCCCACGTCGGTTGGTGTAGCGCGTGACGGCTTATACCACTCGACCAACTAAATACATAATATGTTGAAAATAATAATCACACTGAGTACTTTAATTCAAGTAATTATGTTTGTGTGTAACGTCTATAAAAAGAAGGTCGTAAGTCAAATACTTGTTTATAGTATTATAGCTTTTTCCCGCGACTTCGTCCGCGTAGAAGTCGAAAATTGACCAAGTAATCACGTTGTCCCATACAATCTTTGCCCCCCTTTTTCACCCCCTAAGGGGTATAATTTTGGAAAATCCTTTCTTATCGGATGTCTACGTCATACAAAGAACACATCCTCCAAGTTTCAGGTCTCTACGATCAGCAATTTAGGCTGTGCGTTGATCCGTTGTCAGTCAGTCATTCAGGACAAAGAATTTTATATGTATAGAAGATTTTAGCAAACTGATAATAGACTTATGACGCATAGCTACTGTACATCAATATTTTAATATCCCCAAGTAATATTATAATGGCCAGAGAGGTGGACATGATTACCTGGCTAGGGGACTCGCTTCCGGTTTTAGGGGACAGGTCATTTCCCTACGCTGACCACAAATCAATATCCAAAGAGCTTTAAATAGACAAAAAAATGTTTGTTCATCCGTTCTGTTTTCAAACAAACTGTTGGAAATCAATCGACCTTAACTTTTCTGATTTTATTTTTGTACTGCATCGTATGTTTTTAGGGTTCCGTACCCAAAGGGTAAAAGCGGGACCCTGTGGATAAAATAAAAAATAAATAAAATAAATATTGCAGGACATTCCACACATCGCCATCTAGCCCCAAGTTAAGTAACTAGACTTGTGTTATGGGTGCTAGATAACGGATATACATACTTATAATACATAGACACAACCAGACCTCAGGCAAATTTCCAAGCATAAATACTTGCCTGAGGCAAGAATCGAACCCGCAACCCTGTGTTTGGCAGTCCGGTATGGTGACCATTGTGCCAACTGGGTGAAAAAGTAAAAAATAAGACCCTAACCAGGCTGTATCTTATGAACCGTGATAGCTACACAGATTATGGATTTCTGTTGCCGGTATAACAACAAATACTAAAAACAGAGAGCGGTGTTGGCTTAGTGGTAGATACCTCGACTTTCATTCTGAAGGTCGTGGGTTCGAACCCCGGCCGGCCGTGCACCAATGCATTTTTCTTAAGAAGAATGTATGTGCGCTAATTGACATTGCTCTTACGGTGAAGGAAAACATCGTGATGAAACCCGCGGCTTAGTTGGCTCCAGAAGTATTGACAAGTTCTCTCCTTTGGACATGGTCGACTAAGCTTAGAGGGTAGTAGGTGCTGGGCAAGCTTACTCCATCCTCACGCAAAAAGGACCCAATTAAAAAGGTCCAATGGCGGAAAACAACCTGTATACAAGTATAAGTACTAAAAACAGAAAAACAAATTGAAGTGGACTCCCATACAACAGGGTACGGAACTTCGTGCGCAAGTCCGACTCGCACTTAGCCAATTTTTCTCTTCAATATAATTCATGTTTAACATTCAATGTTATTATATTCCATGTATTTGTTTTCGAACACGGTTTAATTACTTCGGTCAAGTACTTAAATGCTTAGATAAATATTTAGGAGATGTTTTTAAATAACTCAATCCTGGTTTTAGTACATTTTTATCACCCATTATTTTTTGAAACCGCTCCTCAGCTGTGAAGAGAGATTATAGAAATTTATGGTTATTGTTTCTTAATTTTCTTTGTAGTAAAACACAATTGTTCAGCACACGAATCGGCTCATAAAGTATTTAATATAAACTAATTTTAAGTACACAATAATCCCTCCCAGTATTAAAACTCCTAATGAGATGCCGGCTTATAGGGGAGAATGGAAGAAAATTATGAATGGAAAAATTAAAGAACAAGAAAATGATCGGAATGGATTTTCTTCCATTTTCTCTATTAGCCGTCATCTTGTGAAGAGCTAACAAAACCTTACATTCAAAATAAAATAGATAGCAATACTCCCGTCTTTCTTACCTACATGAACCTATATTCGTTTCAATACCTATTTAAAGAAACTTTTTCATAGTATCAACACAAGATAACTATACAAAGTTGAATAAAGACTCAGCTATAGCAAATCGTTCTATTTGATCAGATCGTTAGATAAAGCGAACAATAGAAAATCAAGGATTATCAACTCGAACAGATACCTACACGGCTTAAGACCATGTGTTCGCAAATCGACCTTTGTGTTAAGCAACTTTAAGTAATCAAATACTCTTTTTTTGTTATTTTGATATAAGTAGATATTGTAGTTTAAAAACCATATTTTTGTTTATTTGGGTTGAAAACATGATATGAACAACTTTGTTCGATAAAAAAAATGTTAGAAAACAGAGAATTTTTAGATCGTTTATCGGTTTTTATTCAAAAATAGTTAACGTATGTTTCTAAAAATTGAATCAAATGATAGGTTTTGACCTCTAGGAACTATATTTTTGGATAATAATGCTAAAATGTACAAAATGTTTTGCAAATCGATCAAATATAATAGTTAGCACGCGTCAGTTCCTCGCAGTCGGCCTCAGGGCCTCGTCGAGGTAAGACCTATGCCACTTTTGCCGGCACGCTGCGTTCGAGCGAACCCCACGCGAAACCTTGCATTTGCAGGGATGACAAACTTTTTTCCGCAAATAATAATTTACAAACGTACTTGCCCGCAAATAATATATACTAATATTATAAAGAGGTAAGGTTAGTAACAAGTTTGTACATTGTATTGTTGCTCCAGTCTAAGCAGCTAGGCTTGTATAATGGTGACTAGACGCGATTGAATGAGCGCAAATAATCTATGGGTACTAATATTATAAAGAGGTAAGGTTAGTAACAAGTTTGTATATTGTATTGTTGCTCCAGTCTAAGCAGCTAGGCTTGAGTTATGGTGACTAGACGTGATTGAGTGAGCGCAAATAATCTATACTAATATTATAAATACGTAAGGTTAGGAACAAGTTTGTATATTGTATTGTTGCTCCAGTCTAAGCAGCTAGGCTTGTGTTATGGTGACTAGACCCGATTGAGTGAGCGCATATCATCGATATTAATATTATAAAGAGGTAAGGTTAGTAACAAGTTTGTATATTGTATTGTTGCTCCAGTCTAAGCAGCTAGGCTTGTGTTATGGTGACTAGACGTGATTGAGTGAGCGCAAATAATCTATACTAATATTATAAATAGGTAAGGTTAGGAACAAGTTTGTATATTGTATTGTTGCTCCAGTCTAAGCAGCTAGGCTTGTGTTATGGTGACTAGACCCGATTGAGTGAGCGCATATCATCGATACTAATATTATAAAGAGGTAAGGTTAGTAACAAGTTTGTACATTGTATTGTTGCTCCAGTCTAAGCAGCTAGGCTTGTGTTATGGTGACTAGACGTGATTGAGTGAGCGCAAATAATCTATACTAATATTATAAATAGGTAAGGTTAGGAACAAGTTTGTATATTGTATTGTTGCTCCAGTCTAAGCAGCTAGGCTTGTGTTATGGTGACTAGACCCGATTGAGTGAGCGCATATCATCGATACTAATATTATAAAGAGGTAAGGTTAGTAACAAGTTTGTATATTGTATTGTTGCTCCAGTCTAAGCAGCTAGGCTTGTGTTATGGTGACTAGACGCGATTGAGTGAGCGCAAATAATCTATACTAATATTATAAAGAGGTAAGGTTAGTAACAAGTTTGTACATTGTATTGTTGCTCTAGTCTAAGCAGCTAGGCTTGTGTTATGGTGACTAGACGTGATTGAGTGAGCGCAAATAATCATACTAATATTATAAAGAGGTAAGGTTAGGAACAAGTTTGTATATTGTATTGTTGCTCCAGTCTAAGCAGCTAGGCTTGTGTTATGGTGACTAGACCCGATTGAGGGAGCGCAAATAATCTATACTAATATTATAAAGAGGTAAGGTTAGTAACAAGTTTGTACATTGTATTGTTGCTCCAGTCTAAGCAGCTAGACTTGTGTTATGGTGACTAGACGTGATTGAGTGAGCGCAAATAATCTATACTAATATTATAAATAGGTAAGGTTAGGAACAAGTTTGTATATTGTATTGTTGCTCCAGTCTAAGCAGCTAGGCTTGTGTTATGGTGACTAGACCCGATTGAGTGAGCGCATATCATCGATACTAATATTATAAAGAGGTAAGGTTAGTAACAAGTTTGTATATTGTATTGTTGCTCCAGTCTAAGCAGCTAGGCTTGTGTTATGGTGACTAGACGCGATTGAGTGAGCGAGTGCTCCAGTCAGTCTAAGCAAACTATAAATGAAAAAAATATTTTAATAGAAAAAAATTAGGAAAAAAACTCAATTTTTTTATCGTTTTTTTATGATGTTATCACGTAAAATTATCGTCCGTAAACCATTGAGATAAATTACAAGAGAGGTCAGCGCCGTACATTGCCTCATTCCGTCCATCTGAGCTGAAATAAGACTAGACGACATAGTCGGTTGCTAGTTCGTAGAGGATAAGGGCCTTCTCATTTTGAATAAAAATATATGGAAACGTTACAAAAAATTACTTACAGCGGAAGCAAACTTAAAAAACTTAAAAAAACACAACGTTATGTACTACCTAAATTATATTTAACATTACAAACAAATATCACCATACGACAACCGTAGAAAATATGAATAAAAGTCAAATTAAAAGATAAGTATTTAATATAACTGAATTTGCCTTAGATAACTGATAGACGTGTGGCAAGCAAAAAACCGGTCAAGTTCGCACTTGACCGCTTTTTTTGCGAACTCGCGCACGGAGCGAGGGTTCCGTACACATATATTTATAATTTGTAAAAAAATGTTCCTTTATTTTGCAGTATATTAGGTAGTAGGTATTATAGGTATTACAGAACCCTAAAAACCCTTAAATAATAGGTAAGTCTTAACTCAGTGTTTAATTACTTTTACCCCTTAAACTAGCTAGCCCCAATGCCAAACATCACAATCGGTTTAATTTTGTACGTAAAGAAGTAACAAACAAACACACTAGACACACACACACACACAAACTTTCGTATTTATAATAAATAAGTATATTATAATACCTTGTTCATAAACTTGTTATTGTAAAAAGCCTCTACATCTACGTGTTTAACTCTAATGAAATTTTGTAGGTATAAAAGGTAGTGTCATTTCTGAAGTAGCGGATGGCTTGGTCATGGCGCGCTCCCACCCGCGCAGGTTCCCGCCGTTATAAAATGGAACGTAACTTGTCTATACGTAGTGTTATCCTAAATGAATGCCGTAAACCGACTTTGCAGACAACCATTTTTTTATTTTTCTTTTAATCTATGTGTGTGTATATTTGTAATATGTAGAAGATTAGTTTCTTTTCGGTTTTTTGTTTCACGGTTTTGTAATGCGTAACATTTTTTTCTCGGCTAGGTCCCCGCGTCAACCCGCGATAGGGAACTTCGTTCCAATAAAAATATTAGGTACATTATTACAGCTACACATTAGTTTTATTATTTTACGTATCGGGCCCAATTAGATAACGAAAACCTACTGTTGACACCTACCTACACTGTGGCGTGCCCACTGTTTACACCTACACTGTGGCGTAGCTTGATCGCGTACGCGAGTCGTTGCGCGCGGCTCACTTTCACGCTACTTCTTTGTGCGCGGAGGCTGAGGTAATGTTAAAATACCTACACACGGTACAGGAAGAGGGCCTTAAGTAGAAATTCTTATCTCTCCCATCAATTGCAATCTCAAACACAAACGCAAACATGTCAAATAAGACACTTAATAGATTGTAAGTACCTTAACATAGTTGGGGGTAAATGCAAGCGGATGTTTTATACTAGGACTAGCTTTTGCCCGCGACTTCGTCCCTTCCTTTTCACCCCCTTAGGAGTAAAATTTTGGAAAATTCTTTCTTATCGGATGCCTACGTCATACAAAGAACATACCCAGCAAGTTTCTCTACGATCAGCGGTTTAGGCTGTGCGTTGATCCATCAGTCAGTCATTCAGGACAAAGAATTTTATATGTACTATAGATTATATTTCTCAGTGCCATTCCTCCTTTCGCCTTTGAAATTAAAACAGATCTAGAGTTGAGATTTTAATGTAGATAAAGATAGTCACGGTTTTGATGTGTATGAGGATACATATTTCTGTTTAGTAATTTCCTTTTGAGCTTCTTGATATACACTTTATTCACATAATGTTAAGAGGAAAGGGTACCGGCCGCTCTCTCCATACAAACGTAGCCGACTGTTTCCTCCCTGGATAACGACACTAG
The DNA here is from genome assembly GCA_951213275.1 of Idaea straminata. Lineage (NCBI taxonomy): Eukaryota > Metazoa > Arthropoda > Insecta > Lepidoptera > Geometridae > Idaea > Idaea straminata. Next base: position 7,773,823 of record OX577862.1, read on the forward strand.
AGCAAATATTTTTGTTGCATAAAACTTATAACTGCCATGAGCATGCCATTATGTTTTGTTTTTAAAATCTTAATTTCTATGATAATTAGAAAATGAAAAAAACCAAGACATAGGGGATAGTCAGTCATGGCAGTTATAGGTTTTATGCCACAAAAATATTTGCTCTAGTGTCATTATCCAGAGAGGAAACAGTCGACTACGTTTGTATGGAGAGCGCCGGTACCCTTTCACCTTAAGTTATATTATACTCTATGCTGTTTTGGATGTCATCGTTTACAAACAGGATTCGTTTCATTCAGTTATTGTTTGCGTATCGAATGTGGCAGACACTGAACGCCATTGTCTACGGACGGACAGACCGCATCGTAGATACATTTATCGATATAGCGTCATTTATTTCCGCTCCCATTTCCCGCTCTTCATATTAATATATTTCCATTGGTCTACATGCTATATTTCATATTTCTTACATGTTTATGATGCAAAAGCTTATCCTTAAAACGGATTCCGTGTTCCATTCGAAGCCTAAGATGTTTACAATGTATAAGTAATGGTAGTAGCAAACTTTTATTGTCAATTATATCTGTAGACAAGATATAAGGCGGTCGTAAAGCTAGTATGGATCGAATTAACCATAGGGTTGGTAACTAGTTTGTGGACTCCACATGCGATGTGTTCCACGCAACTGTTCTATACATGGGTGTAGTTGTATCTATGAGCGAGTATGAGGTTAATGAGAGAGTCCGAAAGGCCCGAGGGGTGGCTCAAGATAGGCGCGTGCTACACTGCCCAAGGCGCGTAGTAAATTGTGTAAATGACTCGTCATCACGACCACCACATCCGATTACATGGTACCCCATAAATTAACTGAACTAAACGTACGTCAATAAACAACAAACACGTGTTTTGTAACACAACGTAAACATATGTAATTATAAATATTTTAAACAAACCCAACATCTCGGCGCGCTCCTATAATTAGTCACGGGATGAAAGTGCGTGTGAGTAAATTGTTTAATTGTGATATACGTTGCAGACGCTCTATGCGCTTGAGCCACACGCACGCAAGAACCAATATGGCGACCGACAAGGTACAGTTACCAAAATAAACGTTTGTCAAACGGGGGGATAAGATACAAAACATTTACCGGAAGACAATAATAAATCCGATGATAATTTTAAGAAAATGTTGTGACATGGTCGGCTCTTTCAATGTTTATTTAGCAGTTTTATTAGTGATACGTGGTTCGAATTAGAACCATTTGTAAAGTGCAAACATATTCGCCCGAGACGGGTTTAATGGTGCGTGGGCCGGTGTAGGAAATGTGGATAATTATTTTCATAGTCGAAATGGAGGATGGTATCTAACCGTAAACGGAACATCTTATAAGTTCCACCTCGGATATGACATAGCGTTTGATATCAGAAGTACCTAGGCTAGCTAACCGCTGTACTTGTAATGGGTTTTACGCCTTTGCAGCTCGCTCGGTGTTTGCTCCACAAATGCCACGGGTAATGAGACCGTGGTAATGATATCTGCGGTAATGAGAGACCAAAGTAACTTTATCATACGCGGAACGACAGGAGAAACTGCTCTTCGTTTTCAAATGAAAGGCAATACATTACTTGTTATTATAGAGAGCGACGATTGTACACTTTCTCGTTCGATTTAAATTTAATATCGTAAACAATCATTTATTCACAATTTTTTCTTTTTGTGTACCAATTTATCGTGAAAGAGGGATCGGATGGCGCAAAGAAATCCAATACATTTCGTTCAAGTTAGAATAACTTTAACATTTGCTCAATGCAAGTGAAGCGATTCCATGTTCCCCTCTGAATAAAAAATAAGACAATTTGCATAGTTGATTTGTGATAGGAATTGCGGTCAGATAAAGCTTAGTTATTGATTACGAACGAGTTTGAGTTGACTGCGATTGCTTGTCAACGCGATTTACTTCAATGACTACAAGTAAAGCCACTCTCGTACCTAATACCTATTACCTTTATTAATGATAGGCATAAGATTTAAACCTACTGATCATTCGTCTAGAATCTAGATACTAATATTTCTCTTCGTACCATTCTCACTTTCGTTACAAAGATGTATGTTAATGAATACGTAGTAAGAAACTATTTTAGAAACTTTAATAATTGGTCAATTTCATACAATCATCACCTGGAATGTCAATTGTTGTAATACAGACAATTGACCCGGCTTCAAAGCCGATGTCTACAAAACTAAAACCTGCGATCGGATGAAATTATACATTCTTTGCTACAATTATGAATTATTATCTTCTCTCACTTTCATTCTTTCATTGTGTAAGAGATAGTTTAATTTTACGCTCAGATTTTTTTACGATTTCATTTCATTATTATTTGCTAGTTAGACAAACATATAAATATATAAATCTCATTACGATGTTTCTTTTATAAAGTTATTGACATTTTCTTTTTAAAAAGTCCAACTTTATTAAAATGTTTATTAAAATTAAAATGGTAAATGTTTAAAATGAAAACACGTCGAGAGAGCAGCTTCAATTTACTTTAACAATTTTCCTTTTACCATTTTACGTCTAAATTCTCTGGGTATACCGACGCGACGTCGAACATTTGAAAATGATCTTCCATTTTTAAAGCTTTATCATCACCTAGTGCACTTCTGTACGACTCGTACAGAAGTGCACTAGGTGATGATAAAGCTTTAAAAATGGAAAAGCTTTAAAAAGCTTTATCATCACCTAGTGCACTTCTGTACGACTCGTACAGAAGTGCACTAGGTGATGATAAAGCTTTAAAAATGGAAGATCATTTTCAAATGTTCTATTTGGACATGATTAAGCAAAATTATTTTTATAGATCTAAGACGCAGACTCTTGAAAAAAGCTACATGTTTGGGTTGGGGAAATTAAAAAAGATTCAGGGGATATACAAACCTTAGTATCTTTGAAAAGTCTTTTAAATAACATACAAGATAAGATATTTATCTAATTTGTGAATTAATGAAGTCGTGTTTAACAATTCACATATACACATCATGTTCTCGCCTAAGAATTTATATTTTGTTGTATTTTGTTAATTGTAGTCAGAAATCTAGTTCATAATTTCTGAAAAAATTTCGTTAACAGGAATAAGAAATTTTCATTGTTATTATAACAATTCAGCACCGGTACCGTTTGATTGCCTTGGAAGGTTCCTGTTTTAGGCAATACTTACCAATTATTATTTATTTTTAACTCTACATTCTAAAGTAGGTTCTAGCTCTACTCCAAAACCGAATGTCCACCCACCAGCATAAAAAATAATAAGGTTGATTTGATCTTAATATTCAAACAATACTAAAGCTTTTGATTGTTGCATCTATAACTATGAATGAATGGAATCTTTGGACTTACTATTCCCTATGCTTGTTGAGGCTTTAGAGATAATATCTCATTTGCGTAGGAGTCATGTATTGGTCTTGTAAACATAAAGTTCTTATAACATTAACGGAGGGAGGTGTTCTAATGCCTTAACTCTTCCTCTGGGAAGAGACTTATGTTTTGGAGATATTTTAAGAGTGTATCCTAGTAGAGCTTTCTTCACACAAATGTATTCCTGCACTTCCTGAGTAATTCCTCTAGAGATGCTCTAGCTAGCAATCATTTTTAAGCTATTGCATAGCTTTTATCATAGGCTTTGAGCGCGGCGACCGAATCAAGAAATTCCGTAACGAAAATAAAACCTAACACCCCCCACTCCGCCTACCATGTAGCTCGGCCTAGCGTTCGCCTAACGTATATGGCTCGCAAGATGCAATAGCTTTTTTATTTATAAAACCAAGATTAGCTGTACTACCATGCCTTTTTATATAGGGTTATATTTCATTTAGAATTCAACAATGATAATATTTACATCTTTTGGTAATATAATAAACGTTCAAAATAAAACCATCCTATGAAAAGTTACTAAGCAGTAACCACGTAACTTGTAGTACATATATAGCTATGGAAGTATTTACAAAAGGGAAAAATTGCGACATATATTGTGTATTTTTCGTAGAGTCACTGTCAGCACAGAGACCTCGAAAAAAAAGGTACGAGTTTAAGAAAAAAAAATCGACAATAGATCTAAATTATGGTAGATCATTTACCAATTACCTGAATCATGATAAAACCGAGTCATTACACCTACTGATTCATCATGTACGGTCGACTACATAATTTCAGACCCACCGTAGAGCTAAAAAAGACTCAAGATTTTTGAAGTCTTCTAACTCTTGAATTTATCAAAGAAATATATTTTTTATTTTATACTAGCAGCGCTCCGCGGTTTCACCCCCGTAACTCCTGATCCCGTGGGAATTTCGGGATAAAAAGTAGCCTATAGCCTTCCTCGATAAATGGACTATCCAACACAAAAAGATTTTTTCAATTCGAACCAGTAGTTCCTGAGATTAGCGCGTTCAAACAAACAAACTCTTCAGCTTTATAATATTAGTATAGATTTTTTTTATATTGCAGGACATTCCACACATCGCCATCTAGCCCCTAGCTAAGTAACTAGACTTGTGTTATGGGTGCTAGATAACGGATATACTACTTATATACTTTTTCTTTTGTAAATAAATACTTATAATACATAAAAATAACCAGACCACAGACATATATCTAAGCATAAATATTTGTCTGCGACGGGAATCGAACCCGCAACCCTGTGTTTGGCAGTCCGGCATGGTGACCATTGTGCCAACAGGGTCGTCGTATTAGAATGAAATCATGTCAATAATAGTAATTTTTTAACTCTACCGGAGGCTGCAATTATGCAGCCGACTGTACTTACATACCTATTTCCAATTCAAGGAACATTAACTTCAGAATCGCCGTTTTTGAAACGAGATTTGTCTCTATCGAGCTGAATTATACAATTATGTAGATTCTAATTTCTATTATATGTAAATTAATACAGTATTCTGATATATATCGAGCGTTTACATTAACATCTCATGTTTTACAATATTGTACTTTCATTTTAATGTCGGATTATTAGTTTCAATTAACAAATGTATGATATGTAGTAGAAACAAAGGCGCTTTGTGCTACAAAAATGTGGACGTAAAACAAGTTGAACAAATTTCTCAGTTTCCAACACCGGTGTGATGATCAACTCTATTATTATGACGGTAGAGTTTACTTTAAAATGTTAGTGATATTGTGAAGTTGGTAAAGGCGAAAAGCAGGTGCAAAATAAGAAAAGTATGATGGAGTAAGAGTGGTATGAACAAAGAACGGAAAGGTAGCGGTTTACTTAACACCTGGTTGGTTTTATAAGAAGAGCAAACGTGAACTTATTTTTTAACCGACACCGCTAGAATAAAAGAGGTTTACTTGATTGATAACTGTCTGTAACCAGGCTGTATCTCATAAACCGTGATAGCTAGACAGTTAAAATTTTCACACATGATGTCCGCTATAACAACAAATACTAAAAACAGAATATACCTAATGGAACAGATAGAATAGAAAAACATTTATTTGGATAAGCACACGACGAAAATAAATATTTTGAACGGTTAAGAGATGTTGACAAACAAACATAAACAAGAAAAAAAAAGCATGTTACGCGCTTTTATTGTAATGTTACGCGATTTACACATGTTTTCAAAATTTCAGCGTAACCGGGAAGTGGATCAAATATTATTTGCAAGATTCAATGACAGACATCGGGACAGATGAAGCTAAATAAAAGCTTGTAAAACGACAGAAAATTAAAAGAAAACAATGGAATAAAATACACTCACAGCCAAATTAGAAAGTTGCGCACTAAAGGTGCGCACCAAAAACGTGACACGATTTTCGTTACTTGTTAGTAGATTTTACCCCTCGGATTTTTCTCATACCGGGCGCCTTATATATGAAAATCGATTCTTAAGGAGTAAACTCCGCGCCTTATATATGAAAATCGATTCTTAAGGAGTAAACTCCAATAAACTCCAAAAGGTATAAAATAAAAGGACGGAAAATTCAGAGAATACAGTTGAAAAAGGCAGTAAAAATAGCTGCAACAACATTCAGTTGTTACTGCAGCTGGTCTTCCGGCAGGATTCTTTGCGCAGACAGAACCCTTCGTGCGCAAGTCCGACTCACACTTAGCCGGTATTTAACAATTACACATTCCGAGACGGTGCTTTCTACAATTAAAAGCACAGGAACGCCTACACACGTGTTAACAAACATTTATGAATTTTCTTGCTAAATGAATAACAAAGTTAAATGACTTATGGTGTACAATCAGGCAACAAAAGTTCAATGTAGGGTTTTTAAAGGCTATTACTTTAGTTAATAGATAGATAAATATACACTTTATATGTTGTACATCACGAAAAAAAATTACAAGCAATCTTATCGCTTGAAGCAATTTCTTATTTATATTAATACATCTATTAAAGTTATTATCTAAGCTAATATTTGAGATTAAAGTATATCAATCCAAGCAGGACTTAAAGGTCCTGCTTAATATTATAATAATAGCAATGACTTACTATTTACAAACTCTAAGGCCTCCAATTTTGTTGCAGACTGTACATGTATGGAAACTTCCTCCAGACAAAATTAAGGAAATTTTCCTTTGAATGAAATGAGGGATGCTATGGTTTTTTTGTATTATGGGAGCCAGACAATAGAATACCTACTTTTATACTTCTTTGGTAAATATATACTTAATATAGACACATATACCCATACCAGTAACAAATATCTATTCATGAATAGTTATTTGAGGCGGAAATCGAACCGGTAACCTTGTGCGTCTCAGACTGTTATTCGTCCACCGCGTTACAGTGTTCGTCAATAGGTAAATATATATATCTACGTATGTATCTTTGTGTTTTTAGAAATATCTAAACATGTTATTGTGACACAAATATAAATAAATTTATAATTTTAAAACCCCCGACTTTTATCCTCATAACATTCAGACGGGTGAACCGATTTCGATCAAACACAGTCATACATTAGTCATAATTATTTATAATTCACTTTTCAAACAAAATCAATATCGGTTCAGCCGTTCGGGAGCTACGATGCTACAGACAGACACACACACAGACACGACAAACTTATAACACCACGTCGTTTTTGCGTCGGGGTTAATCAATCAATTTTCATTCAATTTCCTTGAAAGTTTCAAACTCCCTCAATAACTAGATTATTATACTAACATTAGGTAAGCAACCACGAGTTCGTTAACCCGACCGTCTGATAGGCGTCTACGACAAACCCCCTACTGTAAACGAAAAACAAAACCCGTTAGATATCCATTGAACATTAAACAAGCATAGACATCGATAGAGTGAAGGTACACAAGCATTGAATACGGGGTACTGCTATATACACAGAACACAATGTTCGTGTAGGACGAAGTTCAGGGTAGGCGGCGCTAATGGCCACAGCCAATGTTTATTTGTACTGTTCTTATAATTTATCGATGCGATTGTTCGACGATTAGATATATCGATAACAGCTAAAATAAAATTGAATTTTAACGACATGAACCACTAAATAATAATCGAAGATTCCATGACTTAAAACGAAAAAGCGAATTTTCAGAAGTAGGCTTACATTTCTTTCATTTGTAACTATCTCTTTCTGTTTCTTATTTGTATCTATACTATGTCGTGTGTTTTTTCGAATAAATTATATTATATTCTATTCTATTATATTCATATCTATCTATACATATAAAATGCTTTGTTCTGAATGACTGACTGACGGATCAACGCACAGCCTAAACCACTGATCGTAGAGACCTGAAACTTAGATGGTATGTTTTTTGTATGACGCAGGCATCCGATAAGGATTTTCCGAAATTCTACCCCTAAGGGGGTGAAAAAGGGGGGGGGGCAAAGTTTGTATGGGACAACGTGATTCTTTGGTCCATTTTCGACCTCAACGCGGACGAAGTCGCGGGCAAAAGCTAGTAAACAACCATCGAAGATTCCATAACGTAAAGAAAATAGCCTTTTTCAGAAGTAGGTACTCACATACCTATCTATAATATAAAAATGAATCGCAAAATGTGTTGGTAAGCGCATAACTCAACAACGCCTGGACCAATTTGGCCAATTCTTTTTTTGTTGTCTTTGATATTGTCAAGAGAAGGTTTTTATGAAAGAAAATATTAAGAAAGTTGCGCAGAAAATGATTACGCAGGTGAAACCGCGGGGCGCAGCTAGTTAGAAATGAATTTATGAGTAATAGTAAGAAAATCAAAGTCATTATGACCACAATAATAAATCAGTAGAGTGGGTCAGGCTTTATGTCAATTGTGATTTTTTACACGAATATCGGAGCCACTTCGGAGCTAATCTGGTATTGAGTGAAATGAAACGTTATGATTGACGTTCGATATGACCTACTGTATGTCATTTGGTATAATTATATGCCACACAGAGAGAATTGTACCGTATTTCTAATATCCATGGCTATCTTTTTCAATTTCCTTTTATGACAATACCTACCTATTTTATTTATCTAGACTATTATACACGGGACGACAAAAGATTTCGTAGTTCTAAAACTGTATCGCACCATGCTTACTTTTCAGTTAAACTATTTAATTTTAAGCTTATTTATATAAAAGAAAAGGATATAAGTAAGTAGTATATCCGTTGTCTAGCATCCATAACACAAGTGATAGTTACTTAGTTTATTAACATTATTAACTACTGGACCGATTTTGATTGAAACTTAGTATGAGGATGCAGTGATTGGGAATCATACTTTTTATCCCGATATTCCCACGGGATCAGCAGTTACGCAAGTGAAACCGCGGAGCGCTGTAGTTAATAACTTGTCAAGTAACAAGCAGTTAATTTCAACCCATCAACATTACATTAAAAGAGAGATGGCTCAATTAGAACTTACGTTAATGTGCTGGGTTAATGACGTGACCTCACCACTCATCAGACTCGGCTCACATTCATCAAAAACAATTTCTTTTTATGGTTGATGACTGGAGATTAGTGTCTATGATGCTGTGGTTTAGTGGTTTGGTGTGCAATATTTGAAATTAAATAGGTACTATCTGTACCCCGGGAAAGTACGGTCGGCAGCATAATTGCAGACCCACAGTAGAGCTCCAAAACGGCTGTTATAAGAATGTTTTCAACACAAGCAAGATTCTAGACACCTGCTTTAGTTGAAGTTTAAAGTCTTCTAACTCATCAATGAATCAAACAAAAATTATTAGAATGCAAACATTCCAATAATAGTAATTTACGAACTCTAACGAGGGCTGCAATTATGCAGCCGACTGTACATGGGAAAAATCCGGGAAAATTCCGTAATAATATCGAGATAAAGAATACCCAGAGGTCTAACTATCTACCCTTACAAGATACCTATAAGTAAATCTTATATTCTTAGTTTTTGTAGTTATTTAGGTTATGCAACACATAGGTACTTAGATAAGCATACCTAAATATGTTTTTAATTTTTATTTTGTGTTGTTCAATATTTAGATGCTATTTCCAACACCATTTTCACGAGACAAAACCTTTCCTAGTAGGATGGTTAAATAAAAAAAATATTGCTGATTATTGAAAATAATTGACGAATGCTTGTTAAAATTTCCCACTCCATAATAATAACAGCACAATTTAGCCACATAACAAGCACTGCACACGAAGTCCAGATGTCGACAGTCGACAGTACCTGAGTACTGATAAAACAATCAACGTTGAAATGTTGGCTGACACGCGTCCAAAGCGCACAACGACCGAGTCATCAATCAATAATCAGCATAAAATGCTACTGGCACTCCGCCAGCTCTATCAAGCATCGGGAAAGCTTATTCATCGAGCTTTGACTATATTTACATACTTACTTCTGAATGTTGGGTTTTATGATGCAGACAGATTCTAAGAATAAGAACTAGATAAACGGTTCGACGTCCTTTAAGACTCTATTAAGGCCTCGTTACACTTACAGCGGTATTGTGCTGCTAAGTATTCCTTAAATTATACCGTATTAATACCTATATTGACGACCCAGTTGGCACAATGGTCTCCATGCTGGACTGCCAAAAACAGGGTTGTGGGTTCGATTCCCGCATCAGACCAGTATTTATGCTTAGATATATGTCTGTGGTCTGGTTGTTTCGATGTATTATAAGTATATATTTACAACAGAAAAGTATATAACTAGTATATCCATTGTCTGGCATCCATAACAGAAGTCTAGTTACTTAACTCGGGGCTAGATGGCGATGTGTGGAATGTCCTGCAATATTATTTTTATACCAAGCAAAGGTGTGCAAAACGATGATGACCAAAAAATAGGTATCGGAAATAATCCAGGCTATTTATTGAGTGACGTATCGCAACTGTGTGATGGAAGTTTAAAACCAGTTAATCTTTTAAGGTGTAAAAAATAAGCCCAAGTTTGTAATTGCCTTTTCTCTTTTGAAGTGTGCTTTTACCATGAACGTTGTTCGGGAAAGTTCCATCAAAAACCTACACGTCAAAGCAACCTCTAATTTGCAAGCATCGTTTCAAGAAGAAAGCATGACGCTGAATATTTATGAAAATGTTCGCTTTGTGACACTTGCGATGCACATCGCAGTCGCAAACTCACGCCTTGCGGAGGCGTAGATTGGCCTGGTTCACAAGATCTTGCACTTTATAACGCCTGTGGAATCTATAGCAGAATATAACCCAATATGGGCACTATTCAGATCAAATGGCATCAGTAACCTACACAATAATATAGGCACAATCGTTGTCTGTTCAATTAATTGCCTCCAAGTCGATATAAATTGTCACTAAAATGGAGGTCAAGGAATTTCAGCGACGATTCTAATTTCCTCAGCTCCATTTTACTCGATCGTAACCTACCTCTATTCTATAAATGGAATCCTCAATCCTTTAAAGTGCTTCAAATAATTCAATGAACCTTTATTACTATAGATAATTACCACTTTATTGTCATACAATGGACGTAACTATTGCGTAGGAGGAGGCTCTACAACTTAAGCCGGACTACGATTGATGGATCTGAAATCGATTTTTATTTTCATTGCGATTCGACTCGATTGTGACACTAATTGATACCATCGTGGTTATAAAATAGTATTTCTTTAATGAAATACTTCTCGATGTTTGTAATAACGATATCTCATTTGTTGTTAAAATGAACATACATACGGGTTAAAAACATAAGCCTCTCTTTTGGCTTCGCCGTAGTCAGGTAAAAAGTGATAGTCATACGTCAAAACGTAGTGTTGTTGGTAACGACCTCATACATCATATTATTTCGATGTATTAAGTATAGGAGATCGATTTTAATTATGCGATCTATCTGTTACTTCCCGTGAATTCCCTAGACTAATATTATGATGAGTGTTGCAATTAATAAAATTAAAATTGATTTATTAGTTTGTCGCGTCTTATTTATTACTTAAGCCCCGCGTATGTAAACAGGCACAATAAACAAGGCGAAAGGAACACGAGACGAAGCGATTTAACGTCTTCATTGACTTAACTAATTAACCCAAATTCTTGGCACTCATGTATTTGATTAATCACACCATAATGTTATTATTATGTAACTGTAATTAGCGTCGTGATGTACTGAGAAAGCAAAGTAAGAACACATGACAAGAGTAATTATGTGTATCAGTCTAAACCCCTGAAGCAGTGTGATCCCAAAGGAAACGTAAGGAACCTTAATGAAATAAATAAATATTGCAGGACATTCCACACATCGCCATCTAGACCTAAGCTAAGTAACTAGACTTGTGTTATGGGTGCTAGACAACGGATATACTACATACTTTTATTTTATAAATATATATGTACTTAGAAACAACCAGACCACAGACAAATATCTAAGCATAAATACTTGTCTGAGGCGGGAATCGAACCCACAACCCTGTGTTTGACAGTCCGGCATAGTGACCATTGTGCCAACTGGGTACTCATTGACCCACTTCAAAAAAAAGATTATTTTTATGTTGCAAAAAGCGTCCCTCAGGTATGGTCCAATAAAAAATTGTTTAATTTTTTAGCTTACACAAGAAAAACTTCTACTAATTATGAAAAAATAAAAGCCTAATTTATATTCAAGCAATTAAAAAAATAATAAATCACTTTGTCCAGCGACATCCAGTAGCATTTTAACGATGTTATCGATAAGAAAAATCTAAATAGTGTGGGGGGTCGCGTTCAAACAAATCTATCGAGAAATGAAACTGTCAAGCTAAGTTTGAATAAATGTGCACTTATCTATCATTGGTGTGATAATATCAATCGGAAATATCGTGGCTATTCGATGCTATCATTTAATCGATTCCGATAGGATAGAACGATAGTGATTTGTTAATTATATTAAATTAGGTATCAAGTGTAGGTACTGTTATAAATACTTATTCAAATTGTCTACCAAAGTAGGTAACTGGAGTTTAATAAGTAACCTACATAGAGAGTGATTTAAATAAATTGAAATTCTGGCAACGGCAATCTGGGACAGGCTATCGCTAGTCAGAATAGGATTCAAATATCAAGCAAATACCTATGGGAAAGTAGGTTAATATAATACCTAGATAAAGTAAAAAAATGCTTGTCTGTAAAGTCGGTTTACGGACGATAATTTCATCATAAGAAAACGATTTAAAAAAATTATTTTTTGTTGTTTCTCCTTTACATATGTAGGTATATATATTTTTCCGTTATTTTTTTTTCTTTATATATCTCTTCTATTCGTCACTCGTCACCATTACACAAGCCCAGATGAGCGATATTATTACTAAACAATAAAACAGCTAATACATTTATAAGTATTGTACGTAGATACTATACCAATCCATTCATATAAAAATCTAATTCCTGACTGACTGAAATATCAACGCACAGCATAAACGTTAAGACGTTTTTTACACAAATCAGCGGCAATTTGTAACCATTTGTTGTAATTGGCTGAGTTACAGCAATAATATTATTTAGCTTAGATTAATTAATTATTTTATAAATTTATTAAAATAAAAATTAAATTATACCTACTTGTATGGCTCCTCAGGCGTTTTGGCGTGGGCTGTAAGCCTGAGAGCAACTGTTTTTAAATAAATAAATAAACAAATGCATGGTCGAGCTAAAACTTGACACACACATTCTATATTATGACGTAGGCATCCGCTAACCATGAATTTTGGAAAATTCAACTTCTACGCGGACGAAGTCGCGGGTAACAGCCAGTTTATTAATGAAGCAACGAACAAGGAAGCGAATCAGAATAATTCTAAATCCAACATGCTCATCGTAAAGTTCAGATATATACGCAAATTCTGAGCATTTGATGCATGATCCTACTGTGGGAACTTCAGACATGTCGGATTGCGAAATGAGTTGCAAATTGCGGAAACCAACGAGAAGGCAGCCACAAAATGACCCGCTACAAACGAACTGTGAATCGTACATGATTACGTAGAATTCGTGACATTAACACAACTATCTATGAAATTGAGATGAACTGAATAATAATAATCAACGATAATGATCAATGATCAATTACTACTTTTCTCTTTGGAACTGTTTGTACACTTTTAACTTCCGCTATATTATTTCCTTTCCATAAAGGTCTGTTGGCAGAAAACTCTTTAACAGGGTTAGCCTTATAGTTTGTTTCTTGTGTCCTGAATATATTAAATTAGAATAAATAAATAAATAAATACTACAGGACACTGCACTCAGCGTCATCTAGCCCCAAGCTAAGCAACTAGGCTTGTGTTACGGTGGTCAGATAGCGGATATAATACGTATATAGGTACTTTTCTTCTGTAAATATATACTTATAATACATAGAGACAACCAGACCACAGACAAATATCTAAACATAAATACTTGTCTGTGGCGGGAATCGAACCCGCAGCCCTGTGTTTTTCAGTGCGGTGACCATTGTGCCACCTGGGTCGTCAAATATATACAAACAGAAACAAAGATAGGTAGGTAATAAGGAATTTTAAATAAATAGCAAATATGTTGCCATATCAAAAAAAAGACAGAAAATTCTTAGGAATAAAATTAAAAGAAAGTTAAATGTCAAAGTGATTAAGAACCCTCTAGATTTCACGTTGTTTTGCTGTCAGTCTGTAGAAGAAAAAAAAACAAAAGTACAAAATATTTTGAAGTACCCAGATACCTACTTAATTAATTAAGAGCTTTATGCATCATATGAAAGTGAAAGCCTCAATTCCGTTAATTATACCTAGTTGGTTTAATAGTTTTAATTGGGCTTATTGTTATTTTTTAAATTATGCATTTGAATTTATGATAGAGTTATGAATTCATTTAAATTTACAATCTGTACTAATTGCCTAGTTTTTAAACAGCAACATGCTATTAAAGTAATTTGATGATACTTTAAGTTTATTCTATTAGGTAATATTTTTTTATATTTGATACTACCAGCGCTCCGCCGTTTCACCCGCGTAACTCCCGATACCGTGGGAATATCGGGATAAAAAGTCACCTATAGCCTTCCTTGATAAATGGACTATCCAACGCAAAAAAATTTTTTCAATTCGAACCAGTAGTTCCTGAGATTACCGCGTTCAAACAAACAAACTCTTCAGCTTTATAATATAAGTATAGATAGGTACTTGTACTTGTATATGGGCTGTTTTCCGGAACTTGCTTTAGTAAGGTCCTTTTTGCGTGAGGATAGAGTAAACTATGTCCAGCACCTATACTACCCTCTCAGCTTAGTCGACCGTGTTCAGAGGTAAAAACTTGTCAATACGTCTGGAGGCAACTAAGCCGCGGGTTTCATCAGTATGTCTTCCCTTCAAAGTATAAGAGCAATGTTACTTGTACTAAGTGCTTATTATATATTCAGAGGCAATGTCAAAAAATAAATATTTCAAAAAATCCATTGGTGCACAGCCCGCCGGGATTCAAACCCACGACCTTCGGAATGAAATTCGAAGTATCTGCAACTAGGCCGACGCGACGCCGCTCTATATAATATTTGATATACTTAGGTATGTACGTAATTTTATAACGTGAGGATACTAAAAAAATAAAGATTAAATTCGCCAAATGTATTTTCTTGAAGCATTATGCATTCGAAACCGAGATGCATAGGTACTTACAGCTGATATTTGATCATTAATATTGTTTGTAATTTATAGCGTGAGTATTCTAAAAAAATTAAATTTAAATTCGGAAAAATGTATTTTCGTGAAGCGTAATGAATTAAGTAGTTACTTACGCCACATTTGATTATTAACATTGTTATATTGCTACCTATTTCCTACTTAGGTGTCTACAGTCTAATATAAGTTGGTAGGAAACCATTACCAATCAGCGGGCTATCCATTACGTATTAAAAAAAAACCGGCCAAGTGCGAGTCGGACTCGCGCACTAAGGGTTCCGTACCATTATATTCTGCTTTAAACCCCCGACGCAAAAACAAATGTAAAAATCCCTACAAAATATTGTATGTCAGACGACGTGTAAAAGTCTTTAGCCTGACCTTTTGGGAGTATAATTTCCAAAAAAATATTGCCTAAAAATAGTTTACTTAACCTAAAAGTCTTAAAACATATTCAAAAATTTACATTTTTCTTTTGTTATAGCGGCAATTTGTTATGGCGGCGGTAATTGAGGACGACCCAGTTGGCACAATGGTCACCATGCCGGACTGCCAAACACAGGGTTGCGGTTTCGATTCCCGCCTCAGACAAGTATTTATGCTTAGATATTTGTCTGTGGTCTGGTTGTTTCTATGTATTATAATTATATATTTACAAAAGAAAAGTATATAAGTAGTATATCCGTTGTCTAGCACCCATTACACAAGTCTAGTTACTTAGCTTGGGGCTAGATGGCGCTGTGTGGAATGTCCTGCAATATTTATTTATTTATTTAATTTGTTATAGCGGCAACAGAAATACATCATCTGTGAAAATAACTCTCTAGCTATCATGATACATGAGACACAGCCTGGTGACAGACAGACATACACATGGACGGACAGCGGACAGATCTTAGTAATAGGGTCCCGTTTTTACCCTTTGGTTACGGAATCCTAAAAACATTAACAGCTACCCAGACAAATAACTCTCACAGTACATCGATTAACTATCCATGAACCATCACAATATTCGTGACCACCACTCGTCCGGACTGCATGTTCTGTATTTACGAGCCTGACCGAGGCCTACTGCTGTGCTATCGCAAATTAAACGCCTCACTACTAATTTATTACCTAAGTTGTTATCGGAAGGCCGCGTGAGAATGAACCTTATTATAACACCCTGTAGCTCTAACGTTACACACATATGTGACTCCCACGGTGCTTTATGACCATGGTTTTATTTGGTCCACTTTCTTTACAAACTGTAGGCACAATCGACGCTCAGAAGTACACTAGTAGCGTCACGCTAATGGCTGGTTACAGAAGTAAAGTGCTGAAAAGCTTTGGTTAATCTTTAACTTAATTTAATTTATTCCCTAAGTTAAGCCTTAAGAATTTGGTATTTTAACCAGAAACTAGAAACTGTTAAGGCTTGAATATTATTTCAGCAATGTTTTTCTTATTCACTCATTCATTTATTTTTCTTAAATTTAGATTTTTATAAAAACAAACTGAATACAAAATAAATACATCACTATAAAAACTTATAAAAAAAAATCCATCTAAGCACTTACATAAATACCTAAACAAAAGTAAAGTTACAAGTCTTAACAATAAAGTATGAATTTTGCTTATAAACAATGTTTTTCTTTATTTTTAGTATTAGTGTGTGTTGTACCAGTGTGCATGTGGTGTACCATAAGGTACATAAATAAACGCTTACAATCCTGTACAGCAATATTTTAAACACATACAAACGGACTCCATACAGTGCATCAATAATGGGCACGTTTTGGTTGGTGTAGCGGGTGGCGGCTTATACCACTCGGCCAACTAAATACATAGCTAACATGTTGAAAATAATAATCACACTAATTACTTATAATTCAATGTCTGTGTGTGTAACGTCTATTAGAAGAAGGCCGTAAGTCTAATACTGGTTTATAGTATTATTGTAGCACACTGATAGTTTACTTATGACCCATACTATACATACCAAAGTTCACCTACTTAGTGACTTAGCAGTATTTCGTATTCTTACCTGAAACAGAATAAAATTAGGTTAATATTAGAAAGAAGTTGGAGAATTATTACGCAGTAAATTGTAATAGGAGCCTACAAAACATGTTTAGAATATCCTACTATAATCCAACTAATATATAAATGTGATAGTTTGTGTGTGTTTGTTACTCTTTCACGCAAAAACTTCTGGACCGATTGCGATCGAGTTTCATGAGTTAAATTAACGAAGATCAAAGGGTCGTAACAAGATGATTATTATTTTCTTCTAACAACCCTCGAACCTTTGAACTAGATAGTAGACAAGGGATGGAATTTACCCTTAAAGCGATTTTATCTTTGATCTTCATCGAATACTGAGGAATCGCGCGATCGGAAGCTACGCGCATTGAACCCCTGTTGAGAAATTCCCTCCAGTAAAATTTAATTAAAAGTTTTTATGATAGATTAGCAGCGCTCCACGGTTTCACCCGCGCAACTCCCGATCCTGTAGGAATATCGGGATAAAAAGTAGCCTATGTTACTTCTAATGAATCAATGTATCCTCATATCAAGTTTCATTTAAATTGATCCAGTAGTTTCGGAGCCTATTCGTTATAAACAAAAAACATTTCCTCTTATATAAATACTATAGATAATTTTTTTCGATAAGTTTTTTCTTTGAAGGGATAAAAATGTAGAGACTCAATGAAATATATATCGACGTATATGTGTTTCACGTCATAACAAAATCAATTCCGATGATTCAGTAGCAGTTACACCCAACTAATGATGGTCTATCATCATCCAGACATCGACGCTAATGATGCATAGAGTCAACGAACAATACGCCTAATTATCGCGTTTCAAATTGTCAGATAAATATCGCACAACGCATGGCAGTTCATAATTACAATAAACTCATTATACAGCTAACGTTCCAGTTGGTCGGGAGTGAAGCCACTGAGCACGGTACAAGAAAACGGTACAGAGCAGTCGCGGTCTAATTAGCAGATGGACAATAAAAAAACGCATAAGATGCCGATGACCGTACAACTGTCCCGAAATCACAGGATTACCGTTAAATTGGGAAATTATCTACTGTTTAATTTAACTAGGTTCACTACTTCCCGTGTAAATTATAGGTGAATTAGGACCTGAAAACCCCTATCCCTTTCCCGCGCGCGCCGCGAAATGGTGTTTTTAACTGTTTTAACACATCTATTTTGGTGAAAAACCATCTGTACTACCTTATGGGATTTGATGTAAAGTTTATGAAAATATAAATGTTGTACTTGTTTTTTCTTTACAATCGCCGTAAAATTGAAAAAGCTCAAAACAATGACGATTTTTTAGGATATTTGCGATTTTTTTCTATCGAGGCAAAACACTGTAATCGTGGGTATGACGATACATAGCATTTCTTCATCTTTACGACAGTAGGAATTTATTGATTTTAGTGGTTGATACCCAAAAACTGTTTCTAAGACACCTCTATCGCGCTTCTGGTCGTACCACTTCGACTTAACTAAGAATACAACGGAGTTGTTAACATCGATCATTTTGATCTGTCGATTAATATTGCCGTTCTCGGTGCTTGTTTTCGATTGGGTGTCAAAAGGGCATGTGAGTTTTAACATTATTCAGCGGTTAACAAATTGATTGATCCATTACGTAAAAATTATGAAATCATGAATCAAGATAGATATCATATTAGATAGTTAAAAACAATAAGATTCCAATAAGAGGTCAACCAAAAACATTCAGATTAGATAGGATCATAAAAAAAGAGCGGTGTTGGCTTAGTGGTAGATACCTCGACTTTCATTCTGAGAGTCGTGTTCTCGACCCTCAGAATAAATTCGAGTTCGAAGTTCTCTCATCTGGAAATGGTCGACTAAGCTGAGAGGGTAGTAGGTGCTGGGCAAGCCTACTCCATCCTCACGCAAAAAAAGACCCAATTAAAAAAAGTCTAATTGCGGAAAACAGCCCGTTCAAATACAAGTAAAAGTAGGTACAGAAAAAACTGATTTCTAAACCTTTTCCTCAGCAAAAATTTGATACCGATTCGGGTATCGGCTCAGTAGTTTCACATTAGACTCATTTCAAAGCCACTTGTTACACTATTGAAACTTGGGAGATCAAGGCGATAGCAGAATCGCAGATCTCTCTATCGAGCGTCGAGAGATGCAAACGAAATATTCTCAATACAAAGGCCCATTGTTTTATATACCTCAATGTTGCAAAAAGTGATTAATGTTGATGTGTTATATCCGACTGAGCGGAAGCTGTCTGAATTGTACAATCATTGATTAGAAGAAGCTTAGTTTAGATTGTAAAATAATTGTTAGTTGGAGCGGTGTTGGCTAATTTGGTAGATCATTCGACTACCGGCCGGCCGCGTGCACCAATGGTTATTTAGGAAAAAAATCTAGGAATTTAACGAAATAAAGCATTCAACTTTTTATGAATTCAACATTTAGGAATTCAACATTTTGGGAATTCAACATTTTGGGAATTCAACATTTTAGGAATTCAAATTTTGGGAATTCAACATTTTAGGAATTCAACATTTTAGAAATTCAACATTTAAGGACTTTAACGAAATTGAACTTTTCACGAATTCAACATTTTACTAATTCAACATGGATAGGAATTCATCATTTTGCAAATTCAGCATAGTGGTCCTGAAGGGTTTTTCATACGAAAAAATAATGTGCGGCAATAAATATCGAATGGTGAAGTACAACGTCGAATGAAACTCGCGGCTTAGTTGACTCCAGACATATTGACGAGTTCTTTGCTCTTGACACGATCGACTAAACTGAGCGCGTAATTTTGGTTTTGGGAAAGCCTTTTTCATCTTATACATATCCATAGACACTACAACGCCCTATAATTCGATTTTTTTTTCGACAAACGTAGGTATCAATACTTAAGAGGAAAGGGTACTGGGGGTCTCTCCATACAAACTTAGTCGACTGTTTTCTCCCTGAATAATGACACAAATATTTTTGTTGCATAAAACTTATAACTTTCATGACCATGTTGTTGCGTTTTTTTGTGTTTTTAAATCTTAATTTCTATAATAAAATTAAAACATAGGGGCATAGTCATGGCAGTTATATGTTTTATGGCACAAAAATATTTGTGCTAGTGTCATTATCCAGGGAGGAAACAGTCGACTACGTTTGTATGGAGAGAGCACCGGTACCCTTTCACCTTAATAGTTGTTCTACGAATCCCTTAGTAAATTATAAGGGTTCCTTTTTTACCTTTTGCGGTATGGAACCCTAAAAAGAGGTAGCCCTTATATTTTAATAAGTAGTTTTCTATATAATTCAACACACGCTACGCCCTAAAAACATTTAGTGCCTAAACCCTGACCTAGGTATTACCTAAACTTAGAAATGGACGTCGTGACCTTTTCAAAATCAAGTAAGTACCCAACGCGATGGACATTAAATACGATTTAAACATAAACAACATTATTATAATGTTACTAGAAAAGTCTTAGCCACAACTTGTTTAACTAAAATTGAATTACTGTGTAAAATGACTGAAAACTTTGTGCAAATAGTTTAACTTACGTCTTAGGTATTTAGATTTCCCAATGACTTTTCTGAATAATGCCAATGCAATGAGCTATTTCTTTCAATTTGCCATTCTATGTTTGTTTGTAGGAATAATCTCTGATTATTTTTTGCAAAATCAACATGTTCGATTCTTGGCTAGGGTAATGAGTTTTTCAAAAATCGAATGATTCAGTTTTAGTTTTTGTCAAAATTGGGCACGCGACTCCTTTCAGCATTTTTCGCTATCTCTTATAGTTTAGGATATAACCCTGAAGGAAAAAATTCACCCCGAATCTTGAGTCATTATAAATAAATAAATATTACAGGACATTTCACACATCGCCATCTAGCCGGCGTGGTAACCATTGTGCCAACTGGGTCGTCAATTATCCCCTCTATTACTTTAGTACCAGATTAATATTAACCAAGCATAAAAACAGTAACCTTACCGTGGCAAGGGTGATATTGTAGCAGTAAACCTACAGCAGGGCCGCAGTGATGGATGAGTTAGCACCGCTAATACTAGCTATCAGAACCCTCTAGTATATTGTTATGAAAGACCTCATTAGATTTCAGTACCCATAGTTACCCAGCATTCAGTCCACTACCATACCGTCACAGTAGCGACCAAGTCGTTTTCCCTTGTAGTTTATCAATAGTTCTATCCAAACCGGAAGTTGTCCTTGGATGCATTTTATAATGCCGAGACTGACAATTTGTCATTTTGGTGTCTAAATCATACTTTGATATTGTAAAGGAAGTGTTGGCTTTGACTCTACGCGCGCCTCTTAAAAGTCCGGGGCATTATAGCCTCGTGATATGGGACATATATAGATACT
Organism: Idaea straminata; assembly: GCA_951213275.1. NCBI lineage: Eukaryota > Metazoa > Arthropoda > Insecta > Lepidoptera > Geometridae > Idaea > Idaea straminata. The sequence goes on from OX577862.1 coordinate 7,795,349, forward strand.
ATTTTAGATGATTCTGCAATTCCTAAGCGTTTTAAGCGTGCACCATGTAGTATTTAGCGATATAGAAGGATAATCTCAAGTTAAAAGAAAGAGGTCAGGTATTTACAGGCTAACCCTAAACCTTTTATCTACACAGAAAATATTTAAACTGTACCTATAAATCGTAGCCTTTGTTTACAATTAAAAGGGAAGCAAAATATAATATGTTTATAATATAAAGAATAAAACAAACAGGGAAATACATTATGATGAAAATGTAAAACTAAATTAGAATTTAATAAGGATACATATTTTCATTCACATTGTTACCTATGAAAAATAAACAGCTGTATTTATAACCTTTATAAAATCTGCGTGTAGAAACTTCATATATTACCAACTGCCGAGAAATAATGCAGGATAGGGAGTGTTGAAAGGAAGGACCAAGATCTAGTTTAGATACAAACTTAAAATTTAGATGTATAGAACATACTACCCAAGATTGAAGATGTAACAAATTATATTCGAAATAGATGTTTAAAACTGAACATCGCAAGGAATTTGTAAGCTAATTCAATTCTTAGGTACGACGACGTTCAGTCCACAGCCAATAACACTGACACATTTGACTTCTACCAAGTATCTCATTCCAAACATGCAAAGGGTTCGTGTATATCTTTTTTCTAAAACAATTTTTCAGCAGCCGTGATCGCCACGCCAGGCACGGGCCCTGGATACACGCGTTTTGTCGATAAACCAACCAACATCAGTTTTTGGAGCATGCAAACGATGCTCATAAAAAATATTACGAGTGACAACGGCTTTTTCAGCCATTCGGCCAAGGTTGCGAATATATGCCTGATATATTTAACTTTGAAACTACATTTCTGCTAACTCGCAAAAAGTGAAAGAATTAAACTGTACCTTTTGGGATTTATTGAATAAATTTGATTAATATCAAAACGTCTAAACTGCAAGAAGATAGTGTTACCAAAGTTAAAGCAATCTTTTCAATTAGATTGATATTGCATAATGTTGTTAAGCAAAAAATGTATTATCTACGCCTAAATACCAAGCCCAGCTCAAAGTCCAGACACTTTCGATACAATTTTTACTTTTATTGGTGAAATGTCACAGTGTTTTTGCCAAAGATTACGTAATTATTATTCTCTATAGAAAGCACTGGGCTTTGACCGTTCAAGCGAACAATGTTGTTGTGAAAAAAAAGAAATAAACAAATTTCGCAGTTATATCACAAGTTAAAACGCCGTCTCACGACAACCGTATTGATCAAATCATTGCAGTACTTTTGCAGTTTTTATTCCATTTCATGGAAGTCAAGGCAATTGTTATGTGACAAGATTATTCAGTTTTAACGTTGCTTTCGTATTGAAACTAAAGTAGAACTAAACATAAGTTGTAGAGTTCTGTGCTAGTTTACGGTCCAGCATCTTTTCTGCCGTCTGTTACCAAGTTCAATTGCCTAGTTTGAGACTAGATGGTGCTGAGTACAACGTCGTCAATTTTTTTTAATAATAGGTTAGCGTTTGACAACTATAAAACCTGATGACAAGTGACGACGCAGTCTAAGATGTAGCATGCTAGGTAAGAATACACGAGTTCACTCCAGACTTGAAAACCACAAAATTGTACAAGTCAGGAAAGAAAGATGCAGGTTACTGATTTCATTCTCTAACAGTACGAATAAGGAATGACGAAGTAAACGCTTAGTGCTGAGATTTGTACCATGAACGAGTTTCGCATATCAATTTGCCTGTTTTTTTTTTGTCCGCTATCTAGCCCCAAGCTAAGTAACTAGACTTGTGTTATGGGTGCTAGACAACGGATATACTACTTATACACTTTTCTTTTGTAAATAAATACTTATAATACATAGAAATAACCAGACCACGGACAAATATCTAAGCATATTGCTTTGCACGTGTTTGGCAGTCCGGCATTGTGGCAACTGGGTCTTCAAATTTGCTTGGTTGTATATGACGAAAGAATGAAGATGGAAAGATTTTATCGTGCAGTTCTGTTGAACACTCCACGAAATGTAACCTTTAAAAGACCAACAAGCTGCCACCTTGCGACGATGTAGTAAATTTATAAGCTAACGTGACACTTATCAGTAAATTTCAACCTGATTAGAATAAACTATCTGATGGCCTCTAATCGGCCAACAAAAACATCACAAGTACGCCAACAAGGTCATAACTTACAGCATTGCAGTCGGAATGAGTGACAGTCACTGAAAACGTTTTTATGAACTGAATTTCAAGTCTGTTTGTAACATGTTAGAACATTAATAAAAGTGGCATGTCAGATCAAAATAGATTAAAAGGGAGAAAATATGGTTGACATTCCACATGAAAGTGACTGGCAGTAGCCGTGTTATTTTTTGATTAGAAAATATTGAAATACAATGTACGGTCGGCTGCATAATTGCAGACCCACCATAGTGCACGAAAACGGCTGTTATAAGAATGCTTTCAACACAAGCAAGATTCTAAGCACCTGCTTTAGTTGAAGTTTAAGGTCTTTTAACTCATCAATTAATCAAACAAAAATTATTAGAATGAAAACATTCCAATAATAGTAATTTTTGAACTCTACCGAGGGCTGCAATTATGCAGCCGACTGTACCTACTTATCTATCTACATAGGTAATATAAAAGAGAAAAAGATACATCACAAAATCAATGAAACTCATATGAAACTAGAAGAGCTATACGAGTCTGAAACTTAGCGTGCCTTTTAGGACATAGCTCTATAGAATTCAACAAACAACGCAAATAGTAGCCACTGTACACAAACAAGCTATAGATTTCTAACCAAATGGGTTTGCCGACGTATCCTGAAGTGATCCTGTCAGTAAGCATCATCTTATGGTAACGTAAGCGATCGATGTGTTGAAGCATTGGTAGAGTGACGCTGAAAGATTTTTAAGCTTCACCGAAGATTCTAATTAAAAAGAGAAAAGTATACCATAAAGCGTTAATATTAAAATACTATAAAAAAGTTAGAGTCAGAGTAAGCTTTACCTTCTAGGTAGACACTAATTCTTATTGGAGGTCAAATTGATCAAGAAAAAACTCGCAATGGATTTTGCGAAGAACAGAAAAGAAATAGAAAAAGCCAAATAGGTCCTGAAGTGGCAGGCGATGCCGATAAAGAGATGAAGATTGGTTCCAGCGTAGTGGAACACCCCCGGTGTTGAGTTGCAACCATAGACCCCTATCACTTTTAATCATGGGAAACTAGGAAAAAGCCGATCAAAGGGAAGCCTGTAGGTACTTCTACATTTAAAAAAGAAGTAGGTACCTACACGATATACAAATAATCAGACAATGATACTCTGGCGAAAGTCATATCACTCTCAATTATGGTTTTAAATCTCCTCTGTGATAATCTCTCTCTATATCAAATTACATACAATCATGTATTGTACGACAGAACTTTTTGTAACATCAATCATATAAAGTCGTACTTCATAAATTATACATCAATCAATTGTTAGCATTAATCACAATTTTCTAAAAAATAATTTATTGTCGATCTATTGTAAGAGATACTTCTACTACTTGTGTACTTGTGTTAAGGATGTCGACGATAGCGGCCGAGTGACTGACAGACAGATAATCGCGCGTTTCTAACTGATTAAGTAGATTTTGAAACAATTGAACTTTTAAATAAACTTTTTTATGTGTAAGACTGCATTTTGAAAGTAGCGAAATGTCTTGAAAAAAACTGGCGGATTGGAAAACCGTCGCACAACATCGCGATCAGGGGAAGGGGAGCAGAGAGGCCTTTGCTCTGCAGTGGGGACATTACAGGCTCAGAATAAGAATAAAAAAAAGCTTGCATTAGATTGCTAGAAATAAAAAAAATAGAAGCAAAAGGTCGTCAATTGAAATCACAATTTTAGGATAAGTATTTTTGTTAAAATGTCTATATTTCATAATAATCGATAACAATCGTGATCGATTATTATGAAATTAGACAATATAATGACCGAATACCTACTTATAAATTTTCTTCGTAAATTCTTCAGCGTTTAAACGTGAGTAAATGAAAACGATGCGTGAACGTAACACGTCAATCGGCACCTTGGGTAATTTAATATCGATATTACATCGCCAGATCACTGTTAACGGTTGATAACCATAGAAAAAGTGGATTTGTAACGCATCGGTGCACCACAAAATGCGGTTCAATAGAACGGTATATAAATATGTTGTAATTGTGATTTATTTTACACGAATACAACGATCAGAAACTTAAAAAATGTTACGAGATTCGAGTTAGAAAAAAACACGTCACAGAAATATAAGTTATTTCATTATTTATAGACACGATTCGCTTATTTGAAATTGAGTTTTTTTCTATGTCTCTATATTTTAACCGATTTCTAAAAAAGGAGGAGGTTCTTATTATGTAAACCTATGAAAGAATTACTAAGGCGAAATTATTTGAAGTGCTTAGATACCTTCATCATACTATTGCCCGAATACTCAAAACGTTTAGAGGTCCCCTCAATATTTAAGACGCTCCTATCCCATTTAAACATAACACTTAAATGTCAATTTAGTCGCCACTTAATATAAGTAGTCTTCAGTATTCGGCCGCTATCATTAAATCATTTAAAAATTAAACAGACACGTTTTTAGAAAAAAAAATACTTATCTATATCTATAAAAATCAATGCCACTTTTCGTTGTTATTTTATAACTCAAGAACGGGCTCACCTATCGAAACCAAATGTTAAAGCTTTGTTCAGACTATTTAGTAGATGGTTTATGTGTAGTTTGCACAAAATCGGTCAAGCGGTTCTTCATTTATCACATTTGACAACCCAGATGGCACAATGGTCACCATGCCGGACTGCCAAACACAGGGTTACGGGTTCGATTCCCGCCTCAGACAAGTATTTGTGCTTAGATATTTGTCTGTGGTCTGGTTGTTTCTATGTATTATAAGTATATATTTACAAAAAAAGTATATAAGTAGTATATCCGTTATCTAGCACCCATAACACAAGTCTAGTTACTCCACCTAAACGGCTGCACCGATTTGTATGAATTATCTATACATATAAAATATGTATAAAATGCTTTGTCCTGAATGACTGACTGACGGATCAACGCACAGCCTAAACCGCTGATCGTAGAGACCTGAAACTTGGAGGGTGTGTTCTTTGTATGACGTAGGCATCCGATAAGGATTTTCCGAAATTCTACCCCTAAGGGGGTAAAAAAGGGGGGCAAAGTTTGTGTGGGACAACGTGATTCCTTGGTTCATTTTCGACTTTTACGCGGACGAAGTTGCGGGCAAAAGCTAGTTAAACAACGTTTGCGGGGCCAGCTAGTATATTTATAAATATACTAGCTGTGCCCCGCGGTTTCACCCGCGTAAATTCCAATACCGTGGAAATATCGTAATAAAAAGTAATCTATGTGTTAATCCAGGTCTCCAGCTATGCATACATACTGAGTTTCACCGCAATCGGTTCAGTGGTTTTAGCGTGAAGGAGTAACAAACAAATACACACACACACACAAACTTTCATATTTATAATATTAGTAGGACTATAATATACCTACCTATCTAACGAACTCTCTAGAGAAAAAATAACACAAAAAGCATAAGTAAATTAAAAATTATACACATAGTTACAGTTCATATACGCATTTACCTACTCTCAAATCCGTGACGGAATTTTACTCGTACATTTCACAAGTTTATTATTATCTGAATAGCATAGCATTAAAAATTAAAAGTTTCAATTTCTTTATTTTATTACAAAAAAGTACGTGAAAGTTTGTATAACAACGTGAGGTCGACGCGGGTTAGAAATACCCGTCAGTTTTGTTGATATTTTTTGCCGGTTTTTTTAGTAACGATGATGCGGCGATTTATTACAAATTCGTAGAAAGTTTTTAATACTATCATTAAGTACATAATACTTATTAATTAGATATTTTATTCTAGCTAATGATTGATGGATCCTTTTGTAAAAAATGTAGCCATCTTTATAAGGAAAAGAAATTAACTTAGCACAATGCACTTCAAAATACTAAAAATATTTAAGACTAGTTGAGTCCCACGGTTTCACCCTCGTAACTCCCGATCCCATGGATATACCGGGATAAAAAACATCTTAAAGCACTTCCAATGAATCAAGGAATCTTCATACCTAGTTTCATATAAATCGGTTTAGTAGTTTCGGAGCCTATTCGTTACAAACAAACAAGAAATATTTCCTCTATCAAATATTATTATAGACTAGCTGCGCTCCGCGGTTTCACCCGCGTAAGTCCCGATCCCGTGGGAATATCAAAATAAAAAGTAGCCTCTAGCCTTCCTCGATAAATCGACTATTCAACACAAAATGAGTTTTTCCATTCGAACCAGTATTTTCTGAGATTAGCGCGTTCAAACAAACAAATAAACTCTTCAGCTTTATAATATTATATAGTATAGACTAGCAGCGCTCCGCGGTTTCACCCCCGTAACTCCTGATTCGGTGGGAATTTCAGGATAAAAAGTAGCCTATAGCCTTCCTCGATAAATGGACTATCCAACACAAAAAGTTTTTTTAATTCGAACCAGTAGTTTCTGAGATTAGCGCGTTCAAACAAACAAACAAACTCTTCAGCTTTATAATATAAGTATAGATTTGTGTAAATATATTATTTAGATTTTAGAAGATATATAGATTAGGTAGATATTAGTATAGATATAGAAAACAGGCTAGTATTGCTAGATGCGCTGTCCACAGCTCAATAAAAAGCTACAAAATTAATCCCAAAGAGGAAAACACTTAAAATATCAATAAAAAACATGCTTATTATCTGTACATGTTTACATAACAATCTTTTTTAATTTATTCTCGGTAAATGTAGCGGAAGAACAGTAACATGTGCTGAGCGCGGGGTCGTCAACATTCACTGAAATAGACCATAGCACCTCCTAGTACTAGACTACAAACGTTTTATGGGAAAATTAACTCTATTTCCTTAACATATGACTCCAAATTACGATACAACCAATTATAAAGTTGGTATATTTAGAAAATCTAACAATTTAACTATTAGAGGGATTTCGGTTCATTTCGTAAAGATCAACGACGAGTCCGTCAATACAAAATATTATAAATTGTAACTTAAGCTTATCACATAAAACAAACAATAAAATCTTTTCTCTTTATCGTATTAGTATAGATAAGATGATTAAAACTCATAGATAATGAATGGAATTAAGAGTGTTAGGTTTTAATTCCGTTACGGAATTTCTTGATTCGGTCGCCGCGTTCAAAGCCCGCGATAAAAGCTATGCAATAGCTTAAAAACTCACATACTTATTTATTAGGCTAGCAAGTAAGCTTATTTATTTAACTTAGCTGAGTCTGATATTCCAAATATGGTTGTAGTTTAAAGTGAAGTTGTATAATAAAACTTCCTACGAGTTTAAGGACAAATAAATTTTAATACTAGCAAATTTTATTAGCTGGAAACATTACAGGCTCAACATCAAAGATTGCATAAAATAAAAGGAAGCACTTATTTTCTGAGAAGCGAAGTTAAAGCAAAAAGAAACTGTCAAGTAATATCTAACTTCATATAGGTAAAGAGATTCTTGCATCTGCTCGCCAGATGTTAGTCTCTAATTATCTATGTTAAAATCAGTTCTCGTGATAAATTTAGACGTAATGACGGAGGTAAATAGTTAACCTTATTGGGGTTGAGGCACGCGTCTTTAAAGACAGATACAGATTGCATGACAGTAATGTTTTGTAAAATTGAACGGGGGAATGCATCATTTTTTCCAGACTTCATGAGGAGGAGGCTCACAGCTAAGCGAAGCTCGCTCATCGCGTTTACGGTTGTGCGGATTAAGCGACGTCTGGCGCGGTCATTACTTCGATGGGTGACCAATTAGAAGTGTGGCAATCAAGTTAGGGCGATCTGAAAACTCTAACAATAGGTGAGCCACACCACTATACGACAAGAAGACCAGACTTCATAAGCGGATTATGTTTTTCTTTCCTGTTTTAGAACAAAACGACAATAATGTAAAATACGTTTTAATAGAGACAATAAGAATTAGGTAATCTAGACTCATCAAAGTCAAGACGATGCAGTAGCTGTGGCAACCTTTTGGACTGGATTTGGCATGTAAATAATTGTAGGAATTAAAAACAAAAAATACAAAATGTATAAAAACCAAATACAAAAATAAAAAATCCATAAATAAATTTAAAAAAAACTATTAATGTTCGGAATCGACACGCAAAGAAGATCAAAGTTAAGTAAAAAGTTTACTTATGCTTTGCGTCATGTCAAGATTCACTGACAAATTCATGATATAGGGAGCAGAGTGCCTACTGTCTCACTCTGCCGAGTTTTGGAAAATTCAATACAGGTTGTAGCGAAGTGCCGACTTTAGTCACTACAATAAATACGAAATAGAGCAATGTAACTTATCACCGAAGCTTTAGATAACAATAGAACAAAACTAAACCTAAAGGATTAGAGTGATATATAATATACCGAGCCACAACCGCTCTTTATCTAAATTTACAACGCTATAAATAATGTTAATATACAAGAGGCTGTTACAGTGTGCAAGTTATTCGCAAATCTGTACTTATGTTATTTACATAATGTGGTCGTAATGTATGATTATGAAGACTTAGAGTTAAGAAGCCGTACGCCAATAGGATGCCGCCGTACAACTGGCATTTATAAATATGCATTTCTAATATGTTAAATAACTGCGAAGTTTCATCTAACTAAAAGCTAAATAATCATCAGCATCTAAATGTTGTTGTGTTGAATGTACCTTTCAAGACAAACCCAGCTACGTTTCCTAACATTTGTTTGACTAATTAATTGTAAGAAATTGTGTAAGTATGTCTTTTTAATCAAAAATAAAATAAAACTATAAATACAAGCATTAAATACCGATCTTTACATCTCCTCGCCAGATGTAGGTCTAGTTATCTATGTTATAATTAATAATCATGATCTTAGTCGTAATGATAGACATAAATACTTATTAATACATCATTTGGGTTGTGGCACGCGTCTTTAACTTTAAAGACAGCTACAGATTGCATGGAGGTAATGTAAGTTTGAGCGGGGAATGCATCATTTCTTTCCAAACGGGATAAAGGTTAAATTTTGTGTATTTCTTCTTCTATTTTGATCGTGATTTTATAAAAAAATGTCAGTCTTATTGGTGAAGTGGATGAATCAAAAATGACGACATGATGAAGTAAAAATAATTATTTAAAAATGTAACTCTTCTTCAAAGCGCGTTCAAGAAATTACTGAGTTTCTATATCTGGTTTAGAAATTGAAAAATAGCTCACGTCACATAAATTGTAGAATCCTCTTAGCGAGAAATAAAGGTTATGTATTTTATTTTCTCAAAGATTCCAATTTATGATTATCAACAATGTTGCTTTAATATACATAGTTGCTCATTTTCTAGGTTATGAGTAGTATTTTCTAGGACCTAACACTTCAAGTACAAAACAAACTCAAATGCCAGTGTTGTAAATTACTAACGAATGTTGTCTTGATAATTTATGGTAGATTTATATAACGATATCGCAATTTAATCAATGAACACGAAGAAGCAAAGTTCACGTCTCACTTTAAATGCAAATTCCTCTAAGATCAGACATTGTTCGATGTTGTAAGATCAAAATCGTAGTTCAAACAATTTAATTATACCATCGATGGTCTAGTATTGCGCAAGAATCCCTTACCTTTCACCTAGTTGCAAAGAGATTTCATATTATAGTCGAATAGAATGAACACCTAAACATTTACAAACAGTTTCATTAATAAAATAACTCGCTTTGATAAAATACTACATGTGAGTACTGAGGCGTTATTGACACTCAAATCAAGATTTTTTTAAACAATAGGCTTGCATTTGTCTCATCTTCTTCATCATGAGGTATCCTTTTTTAGAACGTATTTATTTACCCTAAACTTAAAAACTCCAAGGAGGAACAGCTTGTGAAAACAGCGACGCGAGAAGAGAGTTCCACTACTTAGTAGTGCGGGTAAAGGTGGATGGGTGACGCTTTGTATGCGATAAACTCAAACTCAAAATGTTCTAATCAATAAGTGTCATGTAGTGCATTACATCACTTTAAAACGTTTTAAAAAGTTAAAGTAGGATGTGTGCCTTTAAAACGCGCCCACCAATAAGAAGAAGGCACAAGAAACTCATAGGGTTTTTTTCTTATTGGAACGGCTAGCGATATTGGAACGTCTGTTACCATTAAGATATTGAAGGTGTTGCTAAGAAGTAATGTAATGTAATGTAAGATGTTCTTTCTATTCTGAAGTAATTTGAATTTCTTTATTTCGTTACCACATCGGTGTCTATCGGTGCATCGGCTATGGTAATTTAGAGACAATTATTCATTTATACTGGTCAAGATGAGGAGGCGTCACGATCTGCGCATTAGGCGTTAAAGTGCATTATGTGAGCTATACTTAGGAACTATTATGTTCGAATTTTCTAGAACGTATACCCACGTTATAATATGGGGAAAGTAACAATTTTAATGCGCAACAATAATATTTTTTTGTTGTTTTAAAAGTTACATAAATTTCAATCTAAAACATCTCCATGCCCTTACCCTATTCAACCTGGCAGCAGGCTAAACATCCCCGTGTCAATCAATGAGAGTCAAGATGGGGAACATTCCCCATCTTGACTCTCGTTGATTTGTTAAATTATTGTTGTTATTCTATAAAGTGTCACTTGAGGTACATACCTCAAGTGACACTTTATACCAAAAAAATTATACCTTAACTGTACTAAGTATTTAATACGTGGCCTAATCGCTTTCAGCGATAAAGTCGCAAATTTGTGCAACTTATACCAACCAATCCTAACTTAGTTTTTAAGACGTTCTATGTGATCTTGGTACAAATTATTATTTTTTAACCTTGACTTTTGACTTTGAATCAAATAGTTCATATTAAATTTGTTAACATACAACTTAACCTAGGGTTAGTAACCATCAAATCTATACTTATATTATAAAGCTGAAGAGTTTGTTTGTTTGTTTGTTTGAACGCGCTAATCTCAGGAACTACTGGTTCGAATTGAAAAATTCTTTTTGTGTTGGATAGTCCATTTATCGAGGAAGGCTATAGGCTATTTTTTATCCTGATATTCCCACGGGATCGGGAGTTACGCGGGTGAAACTGCGGAGCGCTGCTAGTTCACTATAAATGTTAATCATAATCCAATTCATAATAACAAATCTTTGACTTTACTTTGTGTCTATGTTCCTTACTGTGTTGTACAAATAAAAATCTATCTATCTATATACCTCTCCACCTATACAAACGCCCGCCGATGTTTAATTCTAGATGTTATAACATTCAAAGGTAGATGAACTGTCCTGAAGGTGCCACCACTTTCCTATTCAGAAGTCTCTATAGACATTACCGTCTAGACTGCAGCATGCGGGTAGCGTACGATAGTCCACATAAAGCCTCGTGAGAATCGCACCCATTTGGGCTCTCGCGCATCACGCTTGCCATCCGTGTCCGTAGTATTGTATGCGTTGACAGTACCGCTGACAGTTATTGTGCATTAATTCACTTCCGTTCCGTACGTTCATATTACGAAAACAAATAATAAAAATGGCTGTTATACAAAGGTTAGCTTTGATTCTCAATGCTTTAATAATGTTGAAAGAATGCTTAGCGACAGAGACATTTACAGAGACTTTCAGATAACTAAGTAACCGAGATGACTCCCTCAACATTAAATCAATCAACGAGCAACAGATGTTCGACCGGGTTTCGCCAATAAATCGTTCAATTTTCTAAATAATCTATCGTGCGGGCGGTGCTAGATCGTCGTCCATACGATAAGCGTTTTAATTAAGTTTTCGTAATTTATATCTTTATTAGAAGCTGGGCGTAATTGTAGAGCATGATTGGCAAGAGATCTGCGAAGTAGCGGTCCGGTGGAGTCGACGTGATCATGATAAGTTGAGAACTTACCGCCTGTTGGTACCGTAGCTTAGCGAGACTGGCGAGCGATATCTGTCCGCGGCCGTCACGTCCCTTGTCTGACGATTGGAGCTTCATCGTGGATGCTAGTTTTATCATCGGGCAGCGCGCAATCAGAAAGACTAATGGGATGGTACGGGAACAGCGAACAGCGCTCGCAGTGTTACCACTGTAGATCGAATGATTGTACGGAATCGTTCTCTGGTAATTGAGAAACGGTTGATATACGATTGACATAAAAGATAACTGGACTACTTCTTCCCAATTAACTACTTAGTTTTATTTGAGCGATAGAACATAAATCTATCGTTTTATTATTGTTTGTAGATTCTTGATAATATACATTGCATAAAAGTAAAGTATCGGTCTGTATGATCCCTTTTATCAATATGCAACATGAGACAGTCTGCATATGTAACGACTTTGAACCAGTTTTGCGGATCACGTTAAATATTCAATACGCAAAGAACCCTATATTTGCAAGTCTAATAGATATGTACAAGTATGTATGCTACTTAAAAGACAAAATGAGTGTATAATATTAATTTCATTTGATCGGAAAACGGCCCTGAAACTCTGTGAAGCATATAACAACCGGTCTCGTAATTATTACTCCGATCGATTCCATATAATCGTGGCGGTAGGCTATTAGAAAACTGCCTAACCGATTGTAGACTATGTCTCAATAAAATCAATTTTCTATAATAACCAGCGGTAGGGTTCGATAATTGTCGGAAGTCGTTGAATTACTTACCTACATGATCGTCTCTATATATAACGGATGGAAGAAGATTATATGCAGAGATGATATTGGATGAAATAAGGTTAGTCACGAAAAAGGTGCTCGTAAGGAGTTCGTATGGACATGTAATAAAGGAAGAACGCATGTGACTATAAGAGTAATGAGTATGAATGTAAAGGGATGGAGAGAAAGAGGACAAAGAGAAGATAAGATGGACTGTGTATTACAAGTTATAAAAGAGATGAATGTTAACTTTGAGATAAGGGCTAATAGAGAAGACTGGAAGACCTATATTGAGACAAGAGAGGCAAAAGAAGAATATGTATTGGATGACAGGCGCCTGCACCGCGTTTACATGGCCTCACTATCACCAGTGATATGATGGGAAGTCTGTTTGCAGAACAAGCTGTTTATCCATTACGCGATAATGGTAAAATTACACGTTAACTGGCGGCTTATAGAGAATCAAACAAGTTTACAACATGATTAAAGGAAATAAACTGATATGCTCAGTCATGATGATCAACTATAGATTGAGTTACTCAATAATTAGTGGCAATATATATAAATATTTCGGATGATTGCGCATTTTGTTATAATAACTTCATATAACTGCTATTACTGCAAACAGTCCTATGAATTTTGACATGTGAATTGGTGTAAAAATCCCACGGTACGATTACACATTATTACAATATCTAAATCTCACGGTATTTACAAAATATACGAAATTATATAAGATTACGTTATACCTATATTATAAATATATTTAGAAAAAAAAAATAGAGAAACCCCTTTAATTTATCCGTTATTATTCTACAGGTTTTTTACTTAAAGATGAGGCCCACTGATCTATTTTCATAAAACAATAAGTGAAAGGACACAATTTTTACGACCCTATTACACCATTACTTCCCGTTATTTCTTGCAAAGGATGCAATTGATACGTGATCAAATTTTTTATTGAAAATTCTTTAAGCATATCGACCATAGATACTTATTGTAATTCCCAATAGGTTTACGATTCGAAAGTCCATAATGGTTTCGTAGTAAGCATAAATATTATATTATTTGTTAAACTAATTTGAAGAAAATATAATATTTACCATGTTCAATCAAATCCAACAAGACGTTGGTATTATTCAATCGTACTAATGATACCCACTGACAAAATTGAAGTAGTTAGACATCCTATAGTTTTATTATTCTAACTTCTAATCTTTGATTAAAGTAAAATAGCGGAAGATCGGTGACGCGCCTCTAACGCATGGACCTCATAAATTAGGTCCCCGTCGCCTAATTGACTCAGTCGCAATCAGCGTGGCATTCGCAATACACGTGTGTGTGATTGAGATTCTTTAGTGGTTTTATTCGAAATAAAGGTGTCACAATGCCTTCCTGTGCTATTCCTAGTTGTACAAACCACTCAAAAAGAAAAAAACAAAACACACGGCATTACTTTTCACTCGTAAGTACGCTTTCTTATTAATTATTGTCTTATTTTGTTTTATTTTATACGCCATTTTGCAGAACGGGATAGAAATATGCGTTACGTAAGTGTGCGACAAGTTAAGCTGCACGGCCAAGTGCCGGACCGCGTCGCGTACTACAAATTTCACAGTAGCGTCAGCAAAATAATAAAATAAAAGAACACATTTTTTTATAAAATTTCGTAAATACATTTTTGCTAACTTATGTTACTGTAACATCAATTGGTACATTTTCTTAATTAATATTTTTTTTTAATAATTGAGAAACATGTTTATCAAATTATTTGTGAGAAGGTATTACACTTAGATTTATATTTTGGTTCTAGGTTTCCTGGAAATGCACTTTTACAACATAAATGGCTTATTGTTGTTCGAAGACATAGGCAAGAACCAGACGGGACACCAAATAAACATAGTCGTATATGTTCAGTGCATTTCAAATCGCAAGATATGTATACGACTAATAAAGGCTATAGAATAAGTAAATAGAATATATATATAAATATAAATAGAGTATAGAATAATAAAGGCTATAGAAAAGTAATAATAGATAAATATTGTAATGTGAGGCTTCATTACGCGCATAAAATTGACTCAGCTGTATCTGCAACAACGCAACGACAAAAGAGAAATAAATTGTCTCTATTTGAAGGCAAGTAATATTAAATTTACAAAATAAATAAACAAAATAATACAACCGTAGTTGGCAATACTGGCCATGAATGCAGCTGATATTTGAAGTATACGTCAGAACTTCAATCCGCGATTATCGTGGACAGTAGTGCCACCTTAGGTGTTTTATTTGTTACGTTATCATAATATGTCAATATTTGGTAGTTCCAATAATATTACATACATACGGGTCGAATTGATAACCTTCTTTTTTTCGTTTAATAATAAACACACAACTTTATGAAATCCTAAGGATTTTTGTTAATTAATAAGTAAATAAACATATGATTAATAAAAGTGCCGTATTGTTGCACTTTGTTATTACTTAGTTGTTACAATTTTACTGTAATATTTGAAATTTGCAAGATTTTACTTACTTAATAAACCGAACTGATTAAAACACCTACTTTTTTTTGTTGACCTTACTAAGCGAACCGAATTCAATATAGTACCGAGTGACAGACCGAGTACTACCGAAATTAGACGAACAGCGATGCTTCGACTTGCTCGCACGCCACGTGTTTGCGTCATGCTGTCTCTTTCTTTGTTGGTGTCTATATTAACGTTAGTTTGTGTGAGTGAATGTATCTGTTTAGTACTAGATCCATTGTTTGAGTACCTAATTTATGAACGTGACCCATCTTCCGCTATTTTACTTTAATCAAAGCTTCTAATATAATATGTAAGTAATCAAGTTCTTTTAAAAACAAATATTCCAATGCAACAAAGTTGTACCTAGAAAACGCTGTTCACAACACACTCGTTAAGACTGTATACTTATTAAGCTTTCAAAAACACAATGTATTAGTGTATATTCAAGTTCTGAAACCGCTCTCGTCATAATATATTCGTCGAATCGTGATTATTCCATATATTTTACAAAATTCCGTATTTGTCAAGCTTACAAAAACACGTAACAATTTAGTTTGATTATTATACGTCCAAAATTAACCTAAAACGCATAGAAATTATCATCTTTGAACATTATATTAGGTTACTAGCTGGGCCCCGCGGTTTCACCCGCGTAAGTCCCGATCCCGTAAGAATATCGGGATAAAAAGTAGCCTATGTGTTAATCCAGGTATCCAGCTATCTAGATACCGAGTTTCATCGCAATCGGTCCAGTAGTTTTTGCGTGAAGGAGTAACAAACACACACACACACACACACGCACGCACACACAAACTTTCACATTTACTATATTAGTAGGATTAGTAGGATGCCTTGCAGAATTAACATGTTCTATTAATGACTTTCTAAGTAACTAAAGTTAGTGACTATTGCAAAGACTCCCTTTTAGTATGGAGTACGGGTGGTCGCCCATAACAGTTAGTATTGAAAATACAGTTTCAAGTAAACATTGCAATTCAGAATTGGCATGTTACAGTTTAATAAATAGTAATGTGAATAAATTCAATTCACTGGTTCGCTATGCGCTCTTTCTATAAACTTACTATTCTTCAGATACACAGAATAGGTATTTTTTTGTGCTTGTGGTGTTTAATGTTTGAATTTTGTTTAAAGTATGACATTTGTATAGTTTTTTTTATTTTTATTTTTGGTAATTTCGTGTTTTGTAATTAGATATATCCTTGTAATATGTAATATCGATATTGAATTTTGTGTTTTAAATTAGAATAGTTACATATTTTATTGATTACTTTTCAGAATAGGTAGGTTCATTTGTTTGACGACCCAGTTGGCACAATGGTCACCATGCCGGACTGCCAAACACAGGGTTGCGGGTTCGATTCCCGCCTCAGATATGTATTTATGCTTAGATATTTGTCTGTGGTCTGGTTGTTTCTATATATTATAAATATATATTTACAAAATAAAAGTATATAAGTAGTATATCAGTTGTCTAGCAACCATACCACAAGTCTAGTTACTTAGCTTGAGGCTAGATGGCGATGTGTGAAATGTCCTGCAATATTTATTATTATTATTTGTTTACTTAAGTAATTTAATGATTTGGTTCAGATTGCTTCGTATTAAATCTCATTTTATCTCTTATTTAAACTTGGATCACTACCGATATCATAAAAAAATTAATAAAAATAAAATAACCCAACATTTAATAATGTAAAATTAGTGTTCATCACGAATTATAAAATCAATACAAATAAAAACTACATTATAATAATTTAAAATCATTAAGTTGACTAAATATTTAATAAATATTATAACATAATTTGTGATTCAGACGTAAACATGTTTATTTATGAGAAAACACAGCGGGATACAATATAATTGTACGATAATTGTGAGCTTGACACTAATGTTGACACCTTTGATAGCCCTCCCGCAGCGTATAATCCAATGTGATTATCCATTTAACATCTAACTTTCTAATTATTATATATTTCTTATTATTATACATTATCCTTTAAATTAAAACAGGCAAAGTATACGGTGCCGTTGTTAGGCAAGCAATGTTCTACGGTACAGAATGCTGGGCCACAAACAAGACGAGCAAACTATCCATAAATGAGATGAAGAGGAAGAGAACGTCTAAAGGCTACTTTAAAGTCCAATATCATGAAGGATCTGAGCCCTAAACTTTGAAGTAGAGACAACCCAGGACTGAGAAACCTGGCGCGAATCGATAAGAAGACCCGACCAAGTAAAGGGAAAAGGCAAGGAAGAAGAAGATCCTTTAAATTAAAAATGAATAATTGAAAGAGTAAAAATAAATGAATTTTCTCCTTTCATTGATGGTACTCGTATGTTCATGGCTTCAAATGATTAAGAAAACCAATGATGTAAAATAGACGCAAAAGCAATTCCCGATAAAAACGTAGATAAAACCATAATCGTAAAGTCAGAAATGTAAACATTAAACTTCTTTTCAGAAAGCTAAATTTATCTTTCGAATAACTTGAAATAGAAATCAATATACAAAGAATACTTTCACACATAGCTTATGGAAATAATGATGATGCCATGGACGTAACTATGACACAGTGAATGAAGTACAACACACTATAATAAGGCGTAAGAAATCACGTATGACGCCTCGTATCTGATTGTGTGTCAATCTACTGTAACCAAGATACGACATTACAAATTATTTATGCATAGCATGTTGATATATGCAAAACACTACCGATATAATCTCCCTCTATGTTTGTTTAAAAATATCCTTCAGCTTGAGAAAATAATTTAATATTTTACTTTATTTTACAACAAAATGAAGAACTTTCAACATAAAATTGTCATATCTCTTTCAAGTATAACATAATAAATGTGGGGCATACAATCGAACCCTGTGCGACTCCTGCGATTATATTATTCGTTACATTCCACTACTGCATTTAGATGTAAATTTCCTTTTGTATATAAATATTTTGCTGTGTAAATAATTTCTAGTTTCCATAAGGAATATAATTTACGTAGAAAATCGTCGGGATTTTCTGGGAGTGAAATTAAAGCGAAGTTACTCCTACGCATGTGTAAATTACGGTGAAAGCACTACTAAGGCACCTAATATAATATCTAGATATCTCCAGCATAGTGATGTTGCTAAGTTTTAACTCGATAATTTACTAATTTTCAACTCTTCCAATTTTTCCTTGCTTATTCTGCCCTTGTAATTACGAACGAAATGTCTTGTTAAAAGAGTTTTGTGGAAAAAACGCTGTTAAAGCTTATTTTGTGAATTTTTTTACAGTGTACAATTATGTACGTTAAATTGATATTTATTATTTTACTTTACTAAGTTTTTACAATTTTTTAAAACTCTAACAGCGTTTTTCTCAAAACTCCATTTTCGAAGATACTATATTCTTAATTACGAAGCAGGATTGCACTCCTAAAATCGAAACTAGTAACTCGAAAAACATAATTTTTACAAATGGCCAAAAACTGATAACTACGAAAGACAGGCAACATTCTGTAAAAATATTTAGAAATGTATTAGATAACAAGGCATTATTTTCCTTTCATTATACCTATTATAAGAAAATGATCTTAAATCACTACTTCAATAAACCTTACCAATAAATCCAAATTAGTCTCAGTTATATGATGAATGCTTACCTGTGAAGAGAAATCATCGGATTAATAAACAAGAAATAAAAATCAACTTGTTACGAATAACATTATTCATATTAATATTTCTGAGTGTGGTCAAAGGTTGTATTTTAATTCAAAAGGGCTCTTATTCTAATAATTTATGCAAGTCATAAATAAGTTTTTAAATGTTAATTTTGTTAAGAGAGACACGATGCGATGTTAATAAGGTTTTTATGAGGAAATAGAAAATTAAGGTGTAAGGGTACCGGTGCTCTCTCCATACAAACGTAGTCGATTGTTTCCTCCCTATATAATAACACTAGCACAAATATTTACGTACCATAAAACCTATAGCTGTCATGACTACGCCCCTATGTTTTGTTTTGTTTTAATTTCTAATTGTCATAGAAATTAAGATTTAAAAAACAAAAAATTAAATAAAAAACGAAAAATAGGGGCATGGTTATGGCAGTTATTAGTTTTAGCAACAAAAATATTTGCTCTAGTGTCATTACCCAGTGAGGAAACAGTCGACTACGTTTGTATGAAGAGAGCGCCGGTACCCTTTCATCTTAATATTTTTTGTATACGTTAGACATTATTGATTTTTGTGAAGAGACATTTTGCCGAAAGTTTTACATGATTTACCTTTCAATTTAAAATATTTATCACGAAGTAGATATTCATTAATTTATCAATTAATCAACCTACAGATCATATTTTATATAACTTTAACAGAAAGACTTAAATTAGCTATTCATATGTAGAATTATGACATTACACGATGTCGTTTCATTAATTCAAATTAATTATTAATTCTTAGTGTTTTCATTTCATTCATCAATTTAGTTGTCATAAAAAATATGATAAATTATTATGCTCCGCTTTCTTTTTGGCCAAACAATAGTGTTTGTTGTGTTATTCACTAAAAGTGCCCCAATTAAAAAATGAAGAACAAAGATTTTTTTATAATACACGTGCAATTTATTCGCATACAAACAAAGGCACTGAATCAATAGGTAGGTCAAACATAATTCAGCCTTTGTTCAATCTTACTGTGATATTATAAATGCGAAAGTCTTTGTATGTGTGTATGTCAGTTATTTGTTACCGGGTCTAGGAACACGATTGCTTGATGGATTATGGTATATTTCTAACAAAATTGCAATTAATTAATTCATAGCTTCAGTGATCTCTCTTTACAATTTTCTTTATAGCCAAAGTGTTGGAATAGGAACAGTCAAGATTTTGTAATTAAGCTATTCAAACACTGAATAGCTGCTATATTTAATTGTTTTCATTATAAACTACCACGAATTCATTTACTCCTTGAAATTTCAGAAATCTCTCTTTTCAATTACTTTATTATAACTCAGTGATGGAATAACTACAGTCTAGACGTTATAATTGAGCGACTCAAATACTGAAAACCTGCTAAGGTGTTTTCACTATGAACTGAAGATTCGCGTGCCTACATTCGCTTGTTAAATTGACTATTACGAAGTCATCGACTACATGCGATGAAGAAGCAACAAGTGATCTAACTCCTGAGAAGAACATTTCGCTCTTAATTTATTTTGCTTATTGTATCAATCTATAATATAAAAATGAATCGCAAAATGTGTTGGTAAGCACATAACTCAACAACGCCTGGACCAATTTGGCCAATTTTTTTTTGGTTTGTTTGTTATTATCAGGAGAAGGTTCTTATGAAATAAAAAATTAAGAAAGTTGCGCAGAAAATTATTACGCGGGTGAAACCGCGGGGCGCAGCTAGTAATTAATAGTTATAGGTTATTTTAGATAGATGGATAGATAAACACATTACTGCACCATAAAAACAGAACACAAAAATGATTACATAAAAAATACCAAAAGAGGAAACTTAAACATAGAAAAAGATTGATGAGTGGCACAAAAGGCGGTTGAAGTAGCTAGAGGCACCACATTATATTAACATAAACTCTAAATAAAGTGAGGCCTTGTACTACACGTGAATAAAGAAATAACAGTAATTTTAAGAATTTTCAATTACACGGTAAACAGCGAGCGGTCTACTATCATTTTCAATGAACCATAACATATTGTAGAAATACCCACACTCGAGTGTGGGTAACTCTGCCCACGAGAGCAAAGCATACCTAAAAATAATATTTTTTTAGTTACAATCAGTTGAATCGAATCTATATCGTCTATACATAAAAAATCCTTTGTCCTGACTGACTGACGGATCAACGCACAGCCTAAAGCGCTGATTGTAGAGACCTGATACTCTGAGGGTGTGTTATTTGTATGACGTAGGCATCCGATAAGAAAGGATTTTCCGAAATTCTACTCCTAAGGGGGTGAAAAAGAGGGACAAAGTTTGCATGGGACAACGTGATTCCTTGGTCCAATCCTATTAGAACCATTTTTGTCTCATACAAAGTTTGTACCATACAAACTTTGCCCCCCCATTTTTATCACATGATTCCTTGGTCCAATCTACTTCAATTTTCGACGCGGACGAAGTCGCGGGCAAAAGCTACTTTTATATATATTTTTTACAAATCTCTCCTATTTTCTTTACATTAAACAAGAAAACATCTATATATATAAAAGAAAGTCGTGTTAGTTACACCATTTATAACTCGGGAACGGTTAAACCGATTTCGCTGAAAATTGGTGGGGAGGTAGCTTACAATCATAAGACGGACATAGGATATTTTTTTCGATATTCCCACGGGATCGGGACTTACGCAGGTGAAACCGCGGGCCGCAGCTAGTTTGAAATAAAATTATTATGTTGTCTACCTAAATAAATATCTTTCAATTATGGTTGTACGGTGTTTAATTTATCATATAAATCGGTCGTGGGCGTCCAAGGGTTAAAAAATTACTGTAATCAATTAATTTAAATTAACATTCGATGGCTTCAGTGTACTATCTTTAGAATTCCAACGTGTTTATGTAGTATTTACTTATACTTTTCTAGGTATATTAATTTGTGTATATCGTGTTTTATGATTCTTCCTGGATTGTACAAATAAAGTTATTTATGTATCTATATTTTACCGCAATGCATTTTAATGGAATGATATTTCTAAAATTTAAAGTAATAAATATTTAAAAGGGTTTTCTATAAATATCTTGATTTCTAAGGGAAGCATTATGCTATAACCGCAATTTTAAAAGAAAAAAATATGCCATTCAGGTAGATAGTATTGGAGGTTCAAAAGCAAAATACGATGGCTGGTAATGAAAAGGTTACGAGGCAAATATAGAGAGATTGCTAGATTCTCGAGAAAGCACTAAACATAAATCGAAGAGCTAAATCACGATTGATATTCGATGACTGAGCAGAAACTGTCGGGGCATATTACTTGATTATAACTATTTAGACATCACCTATGTAGACATTTATGAATTCACAAATGTAGAAGAGAAAGTATATATTTGATTATAAGCTATTCTGACTGTGCATTTATTTTCGTGTAATGAAATATTTTGTGACTTATTTTTATTAGCGAAAGTGAAATTTATTTTATTACACAATTAACTGGTTCGGAACTAACTTCTTTAAAGTTGTACTTATTTAAGAATCTTAAAAGTCGCATTTAGTTTTACGAGCATTACGTTTTACGCTATTCCGAATTTTTTGTTTCATTCATCACTTCGTTTTATGTGTATTGGAAAGTTTATATCTATTAAAGTTCTTTAATTTGATCATATTAAAATTCTTCATTTAGCGTTTACCTTATTTAACTTAACAAAATTTCAATTCATTAAATTAAATAATTACTTATGAGCTATATTTATTTCGTTTTCGTTATCTATAGTTAACTTAAAATAGTTTTTGCTGTGTTCAAGAGCCCACATTTTGTATATAAGTGTCGGCGGGAATCGGTCTGTCTTTGGTCTGGTTGTTTCTATGTATTATAAGTATATAATTACAAGAGAAAAGTAATTTACGTATTATATCCGTTGTCTAGCACCCATAACACAAGTCTAGTTACTTAGCTTGGGGCTAGATGGCGATGTGTGGAATGTCCTGCAATATTTATTATTATTATTCTCACTCACTGTAGGGCAAAGGCTTCTCTTCCAGTGATGCCCTCTGTAGCTATTGTGCACTAGTTATTCCCAGTTCTATTTTTATTCTTTTTTTAATCATTGAATATCTATTAAGTCTAAGATTAATATCAGGATATGCCTATCCCTACCATGTCTCATGAGATTTTAAAATATCTAATCCATATGTGACGGTCCATTGACTGCCTAACGGTGCATAAAGAATTTTAATGAGCATAGCTTTTGTTTTCTGAAGAATCTTTGCCTCCGTATTGGTAGAGAATAAAATTTTAGTATTACGAGTATATGTTGCAAGACCGTCATAATGTTTATTATACTTAGATACTTCAAAGTGTAGACTAATAAATTAGGCTTAGTTTTGATATGTTTTTATTTTTGTAGGTAAAATCAGTTCAGTAGGTGTCTAATCTTAGTTTAACCGAATTCATAACAAAGAAGAAGCAAAAAATATCTTTACAAATAAAACTGCGACTTTGTTGGTTAGGGTTTGAATTTTCCATACTTAATCCTTTCTGAGGTTTATCTACTTTCGTGGCCCTTACAGCATAAATATTATCTACTACCTGTGCTCCGCGGTTTCACCCGCGTAAGTCCCGATCCCGTGGGAATATCAAAATGAAAAGTAGCCTAAAGCCTTCCTCGATAAATATTACAAAAATATTTTTTCAATTCGAACCAGTAGTTCCTGAGAATAGCGCGTTCAAACAAACAGACAAACAAACAAACAAACAAACTCTTCAGCATTATAATATTAGTATAGATTTCTAAACAAAGAAGCAAATACAATACCTAATTACATACCTAACAATCATATCCGTTACAAAACTACTGGACCGAATCAAAGAAGATATTGATTATATAGGCTATAATATCGCTGTCTTATACATTATTTATATTGTAATAGAAATCATCTGTAAAAATAATGGTTACATGCTTTGAAAAAGAACATTGAATAGAATTTATGAAACTTTCTACAGTTTTCGGGCCTAATATGGCGAGAGTAGGCCGAAAAGAAGTTATCTTTTATGGCGTTTTCAATAAAAAACTCCAACACTTGTGGCGACACTTCACATTGCCACCAACAGATGGAGCCACTAAGCCGATCGGAGATCCTAGATCTCGCAAGCGAATTTTTCCTGAAGATAAGCTCATATACAAGTTCCAACGAAACATCGTTGGGCCGCGGCCTACCGGGTATAACACCTGCCCGGAAGATCTTCCCTTTAGAGGTACACACCACCTCGTACCTCCAAACACTATTCATATTTTCATGAACACGTACTATTAGAAAGGATTGGCTCCAAAATATTGCCACTTAGTTGGTCTTTGTTGGAGAGCGAACCTTTCTAACATTATCTTTAGATGATAAAGGAAGAGAGGACAAAAAGTTTGTACTTGAAAACAAATTAATACAAAAAATAGTCTAGAGGACTTAGAAAAAGTAGTAGAATAAAACAAACAAGATATGCGCGAACATCCATAAAAACAAAACACAACCGAATTGAGAACCTCCTCCTTTTTTGAAGTCGGTTAATAATATTATAAACACAGGCATGACAAAGTCGTCAACATTATACAACAACAGTTAGCAAACATAACCTGGTCCCTTCAACAAAAATAACACCTGAACCTTGGATGAAAATCGGCATATTAGGGGGGACTGAGAAGGACATAGGATCTTTTTTTAAATCTAGAAATTCCCACGGTGTGAAACCGCAGTCAGCTAGTATTGATATATTATTTGTTAGCCTCTACATACCAACTATCGGTCGATCAAAAAGTCTTGCAGTCTGCGTCTAGCCTTACCCGTGACACATTTAGTTTTTGACTCAGAACAAAGGTTTATATCGCTAGTAGTCAGAGTTACTCACGTCAATTCTTCGAAACGACAAACAAATGAGTAGAAGGAAGTTGGGTAATTGTCAAATTGCCGACGATTAAACAATTTGAGAGGGTTTTTTTTTCAACAATTGCGCCGTTTGATACATTGATCTGGACTAAAGTGCTATAATTATTATATCCCAATCTATTGGCACTCATGTGGATGACGCAGCTTCTTTTATCTTCTTATTATAACGTTCAATTATATTTGTAATTGGTTCAATACAAGAGTTATATATATGAACTACCTTTTGCCGGCGACTTTGTCCGCGTAGAAGTCAAAAATGTACCGAGAAATCACAACTTTGCCCTTTTTCGCCCCCTAAGGGGTAGAATTTTGGAAAATCCTTTCTTATCGGATGCGTACGTCATACAAAGACTCTTCAAGTTTCAGGTCTCTACGATCAGCGATTTATAAGCCTATTAACCGCTGATCGTAGAGACATGAAACGCACAGCCGTGCGTTGATCCGTCAACCAGTCAGTTAGGACAAAGCATTTTATATGTAGGTATAATAGATTAAAATAATAATATTATAATCGTCCCTTCTCGTGACAATCTCAGTTTCAAAATAACATTAAAAACCCTTTTCATATCTCAATAATTTCTTCCGCGTAATTCCAGCTCTACTTGCCATAAAAATAAGGAAAGTCTCAGTAAAGTGGAGATGTACGTGACAGATACGGACTTATGTTAGAGCAATAAGCGTCCGATGTGGAGACAGCACGAGCGGTGCAGACTTCATGCGCTTGCGCACCTGTAGGCTATGGACGCACGTGAGAAATACATATGTATTCCAATTTTATTTTATAGCATCAATATTTGTATTGTAGAATTAGTATCTTGTCAATCCATAACATACTGAGTTAACCCATGGACTCGTCTGATATACCTACGGCCCAAATGGGACGAAATCGTGACATCAAAAAAATAAATATTTTCCGTTCATGAACTCGTCCCTAAATGCGATCCCCCTAATCCTGCAAATTGGCATTGCCGGATATTGATTTTTGTAATTGTTGCACGATGGGCTATATATTTAGAAACACAAAACAAAAAAATATTCCGTCACATGCTCTATACAAATAAAACTCTTCTTAGTACAAACTATTAAAGGCTCTATATTATAAAGTGTATAACGAACTCCTTGTTAATATTTTCTAAACACCAGTAGATAAAGGTCCTTGAAAAAATATAAGTGTATAACAGGCTTTACTTGCGCACGCGTCACCCACAAATTCAGTCCTCTCAATTAGGCCCCGTTTACACTATCACTTTCTCCTTGTTACGAATTTATTTTACCAACTTTGGGAATTTATTTGACGTGACGACAAGCTTTACAAAGACGAGTCTATCTTGTTTAACAATACGAAATATTTACCCATATCTGTCACTGAATTTTTAATATGCAAATGTTTACAAGAGAAAACGTAGGTACCTAAGTATTGTGTTCGTAGAATTCCCACTATTTACTCCATTATGAATAATTTTAAGCTTTCCTTTAAAACTTGATTGTCTACTTTACATCAGTAAATTTTACATCGATGGTCAAACAAACAGCTAAACCTAATTTATTATTTATAAAACAATTCGGTTTTTTAGAAGATAGCATTATTATTCTATGACGAAATACGAAAAAAAAAGTTTTTTACATTCAAAACGCTTACTTTCTATAAGATTTATAAATGTTCCCACAATAAATAACGATTATTTTTACTTTCGATGCCCTACGATATTTTTATGTCTCGATATTTTATTGCTCGAACGTAAATTATTCAGTCATCGTAGGAAGATAAGTCTGATTTATTTCATTGATTGGCGTTAATGTAAAGTTAATGGAAACTAATCAAATAAATGGCACAACTTAGGCAGTTAACTTTTACGAAAAAAACTGATCTGCGATAAATTAAATTTATCATAAAAAAATTGCGAGCAAATTTTACAACCACAACTTCGAAAAAAATGTGTAATTCCACCAATTTAGGATGTACGTATGTTGCCTGTAACTATGCTAGTCAAGACACTATGGCAATATTATATGTTAATTAAAATAGAATAAAATGCTGACACAACATCCCCGTATATGTACATATAACTAATAACCATCATTAGGTATGTCACAGCAATACTCACGCGCATCTAGATCACAATCTAAATAATTTCACCCGATTACACGCATGTTCATAATTCAAACGCATTGTATGCAGACGGAATGTGAAAAAAAGTGATAAAATACAATTGCGTATTTAATTTTAAACGATGGATTTAAAATACTTTACTGCACATTTTAATGAGCTTTCTAGGATTCAAATCGTTTTATAATTTATATACCCTGCCCGGCGAATGATGAGCTCTGCGGTAAGTGGAAGGGGTATGCACAGAATTCAATATTTATGTGAAATTTGAGTTCTGCGCATTTCCCTTCTATTATCCATTAGAGCTCATCTTTTGCCGCGCGAGGTATACACGAGTGCAAACATCTAACGACACATTACTGCATCATCTCGCCACCCCGAGGGGTGAGGGTACTTCCGATCGGTCGGATATGGGGGGCGGAGATTTACCCATTAAAAACCAATCGGTGTTCCATCAACAGTCAGGCTCCGACGGAGTACAGGTAATTAAACAAATTGTTATCTATGATATTACAGCATACCTGTAGGTATAACTTCATTATTTCTTCTAATAATTTCTCTCCTCGCGAGAAGAAAATATGCCACAGCAAAGAAAATATGCCACAGCAAAGGTGTTGCCGGAAAACCAGCGCTGTAGTTGTATCACGCAGTTACTATAGCTAATCCTGGGGCAGATCCTGGTTAGCGGCACACGACTTCTTAGACAGCCTAAGAAGTATTATGGTTAAGACTGTTTTTTCAATACATTTTTATTGTTGTTTTCCGCTTTTATAACGTCGTGTGCTTGTCTAATTAATGGTATTTTAATTGTTTGTTCCTGTACCTTATCTTTAAAATTCGAACAATATTTAATCACCGTGCCATTGGAATGTAGTCCATTTTTGATTACGGTCGAAAGGCCCATGGTCAATTCAATTTGGGCCATTCAGACTAAGTACCCTTCTATTCTTTTCTACTTCCCTAACCTAACTCAAGCCTTCTATTGGCGACGTATGACAGTTCCAGAAAAAGCAACGCTCTTCCGGCTGTTCCCGTGCGCTATTCATTTTAGAAATCTCTATAAATCTCTCTTACTTGTTTCCTGATTTCACTCGAAATATTTGTCGGTATGTCTATTATCTAGTTGTAAGCTTGTTCCAAGTTTAGTTCAACATTCTTGCCTAACTGTATCATTTTGTTTACAATAGCTCATTATAAACTAAAATGTTGAACCATCCGGTTTCCCTGCGTCAATTCTGAGTTCTGCTTTAAGTTTTACATACAAAAGAATTTTAGTTAGGAAATCTTAATTTTATAATCAAACTAGCGCGGTACGTGCTTCGCTACGTATTAACAACATGCTTGTACTGTCAACACTGAAAAAAGTTTCAATGTAACGGCAAAATCCCCATTAACAAAATGATCCGCCATTTATTGAATTCATTTGTTACAAAAAATGTGATAAATGAAGAACCGCTCAACCGATTTTGTGCAAACTTCACATAAACCATCTACTAAATAGTCCGAACAAAGCTTAAACATTTGGTTTGGATAGGTGAGCCCGTTCTTGAGTTATAAAATTACAACGAAAAGTGGCATTGATTTTTATAGATAGCGCGTGGTAGTTTTGTTTTATATACTAAAACTTTCCTCGAGAACCACTCTATTCATTGGTGAAAACAAGCATGGAATCGGTGCAGTCGTTTTTGAGTTTATAGCGAACAGCCAGACGCGGAGGACTTTGTTTTATTTATAATAATACTAGCTGCGCCCCGCGGTTTCACCCGCGTTAGTCCCGATCCCGTAGGAATTGACTCTAGAAAACGTTTGTATGGGAAATAGAAAAGGGCTGTTTTTAGGGTTTTCCCGGAAATTATTCGATTTTTTCTCGCCTTTTAAACCTTCCCTAGACCTCCACGAACATTTCAAGACTAAGATCAGATAAATCCGTTCAGCCGTTCTCGAGTTTTAGTGAGACTAACGAACAGCAATTCATTTTTATATATATAGATAGATGTAGTTATAGTGATATTTTTGTTTTTAATCGTTTTAGGGTTTATTTCTTAGGCTTTAAGACTCTACAAATAGGATAAGCATTCCATGAGCATTCAAATCTACAAATAGAAACAACGCTGTCCGTTCATCGTATAAGTAAATATTTTCTCACGCTGAATAAATTGCAATTTGTCGGAATGCTGGATGATGATTCCCACTTTCTTATAGCAAAATGATGAGCACGGAAACCGGTTGAAGGCTTAGATACTGATGTAAATAACTAAATAAGGGTTAAGATTGTGTTTACTTATGAGTACCTATTAACTATAGGTAACTATATGCAATCAACTCTTCTTAACTGTCATCTTTGCATAAATATAATATTGGCATTTTCCATATAAATAAATAAATATTGCAGGACATTCCACACATCGCCATCTAGCCCCAAGCTAAGTAACTATACTTGTGTTGTATTAGACTACGGATATAGTACTTATATACTTTTCTTTGTAAATATATACTTATAATACATAAAAACAACCAGACCACAGATAAATGTCTAAGCAAAAATACTTGTCTGAGGCGGGAATCGAGCCCGCAACCAACTGGGTCGTCAAATCTATCTAGATGATTTATACTAGCAACTTTAATCTCCTGTACTAGGCATAGTGCCTGGGACATGTATGAGGAAGTAGGCTTGCCCAGAACCTTTACATCCTTTCAGCTTAATCAAGCAAGTCCAGCACCTTTGCATGGTTAGTAAGATTATATCCCTAAAATTCAATGCTGCCCATCCAATATCACGGTTTTGGTATTACGTCGCGTGTTAATGAAATCTGACAATACTTTTTAATTTTCCCCACATAACTTCTTCTAAGATATGACATCAAGTATAAGACAGTAAACAATGTACAAAAAGATAGTTGCGCTAAGTTTAATTGCTTGTACATAATCGCACACATAAAAGCAATAGCAATTGCCTGTTATTGTAAAATGAGCTTTATAACCTGTCATTAGAGTGTATGGTTAGATTTATGTGTGGTAGCTTTAAAAGGTAATTTATCATAGATAGATTCCAGTGATTTCCAGCGAGCGGTCGGAGCCGGCGCATGCGCATAACGGGCTCACGGTAATCGCAATGTGATAAAAAATTAAACACAGTAAACACGGGTTAAGCTTGGAGAGTAATGTACCATATAACATATAGAATTGAGGTTTAATTTCCTTAGACACAATATTCAAATGCCTTGATTTTGTTCACTCCTATCTCCCAAAGAGTATTTAGGTGCCTTATAGGTTATTTTCTGCTTGAACTTGTAAATATTCTTTAGGCTAAACATATGCTTACCGCTACCACTAACAAAGTTGTCCCTCTCTATACATTCATATCGAGAGGCGTAATACAAAAGTACGTGAAGTGTCGCGAACACTTTTATCTCATGCTTTCACAACCGACATCTCGAATTATGTGCGAATTATCAACTCTTATCTATGAAATATCGATCTTTAACTCGATTAATCGATCGATGCAAATCGTGGGAGTCGGTAATGATTTAAATACTATCGGTTCATAATAATACCTTTACGTTGCATAAACTTGCATACAATTTTATTAAAAAGGAGCGAAAGAGAAAAATAGTACTCCGTCAAATCACTTAAATGCATTGGCGAAAGGCTATAAGGTGGCAAAATGCTATAAGGCAGCTTAACCCGGCAGCCCAGGTCCATAGGATCCCATAAAAAATATACCACTGATTAGAATAGGTACGATCTCACTCGACTCGGCACGATCTCCGAGACTCTCCATCATATGCTTACAGCGTGTGCTAATACTTTGGCCATATCGCGCGCAGGGGCTCTGATAATCTCGAGCGCCTCATGATGACGGGAAAGGTTGATGGTAAAAGATCACGAGGGCGAAGCCCCAAACGGTGGACCGACCAAGTATCCGAACAGCTGGAACAGCCTTTGGAGGAAGACAGTAAATCGATTGCACCAGCAGAGTCATGATCCTCAACACTGAAGGATCGACAGGGGAGCAGGGGAGGAAAACAGATACTATTAGTATGTATTCTAAGTTAAATAATGCCTATCTATCTATAATCTATAGGTTTGTTTAATAGCCAACATAACATATCCAACACAAACCCAAGCATGCGGTGTACTTCAAAAGCTCAAAGTGTCTAAGCCCCGAGGTTTTCGTAATAGAATTACTCAAAGCTAATATAAAATTCAGCATTCTAGCCACATAAAGGGCTCTTTGTAACACTGACACGCACTTATAATGATAAATGAGTAGAAAGTCTAGGTTTATAACCGATGAATGACATAGATTTTGAGACCATTTACGACTGGTACGCGACGACGGTAGCAAGAGCTACAAAGCAATTGAATTAATCATCTGACACCTACATTTCTAACGTTCCGCTTTACACCTCCCGTGCTAATATCTTCATAAGTATAGCACCTTTTATAGAAACTTAACGGATGTCTGTGAAATGGATTGATTGATGACCTGCAGAACGAACGCAATCGTTTATTGATTGATAAGTATGTGTTAATAATCAATAAACACTAGCATTAGGTCTGGTGCGTTTTATATTAACTGTCTTCTTAATTTCTTTAACATCGTCGATCAATCAAATCTAATTAGCACTTCGAGCTCCTAGGTATTGTTTTGGTTGATTTATTATTTACTTAGCCCCGCGGTTTCGGCCGCAGCCGTACGAATGTTAGGAAAAAAGGAGTTCATTCAGTATTCACTCAGGTGTGGAGCTATCTACAAACCCAGTTTCATGACAATCGGTCCAGCCATACTCGAGTTATAAATACTGAAACTAACACGACTTTGTTTTATATATTTCGATTACGACGTTTGTATTTTTTGATGACACCATATGTAGTTAACTCGGGGTAACATTTCGTTTCTAAAGAAAGAATTTAATTTATTCACCTTCTTTTTCTTGCCTGTGTCACGAATGTAATAAAAGTATCATTGCCAAGACAGACTCAATTGATCACCACGCTACATGGTGATCAATTGAGAATCTACAATTTATCTATAGGCATCTCTGCCTGGGCACCAAGATTATTCCTACAATAAAAAATGATGGCAAAATAATGAGCATACACAAATAGAAAGAATATGATAAATTTCTCCGTTTTTTCTAGATTGATAGCATTTCGTGTACAAGATGTGTACAAGATGAGATTGGTAGCATTTCGTGTACAAAATGTGGAAAAAAGATATAAGCTTAAATGCTTATATCTTTTTAGTCACGTCTTTTTCATTTTCTTCTTCAGCATCTGACACCATTACATATCGGAACAACCCTACTTGCAAACAAGTAATTTTTGTTCAAAATTTTGCCATTATTCTTTAGTAAATTACATAAATGTAATAAATCAATTAATTATGTCAGTTGAGAATCACGAATGTCACGGCAGTGTACGGAGCCGATACGGCAACCCGTAACCAGTGTCTCGTTACTTTGAGGCAAATTTAGTTACGACACGCAACAAACGACCTTGTTTTGATTACGCGCGTAATTGTTGCGGATTTTCGTTAAGCCTTTTGCGAGAAAAATGTTACAGAATTCTTTGTTACGTAAAGTGGTAACTTGGTTGGCGCTTAGTGATTTCTTTGAAAATGATTCAATGAAATTTCGGTGAGTGTGCAACAGAACTACACGACCTAAGTTTGCCATCTCCATTCTTTCGTCACACAGCCAGGCAAACTGATCTCATAGTTGAAATACCAGACGTCCGTAGTAAGAGTTTTGCTTTGTCATTCCTTGTTCGTACCGCAAGGGAATGGAATCAGTTGCCTGCGTCTGTCTTTCCTGACGTGTACAATTTGGGAGTCTTCAAATCGCGAGTGAATAGGTTGCTTCTAATGAAAGCGTGCTATATCTTAGGCCTGCCATCAGGCAGGTGTGGTATTAGTCAAACGCTGACCTACCACATTTATTAAATTAAAACTTGAGAGGTGCCAAGGGATACCCGGATGGAACGAAATTCCTTTTGATTAATAATTTTATGATTAATAATAATAAAAAGAATAATAATAATAATATTTTTATTATTATCAACAAATATAATGTAATATAAACTTAATCAGTAGGCTCAATTTTAGTAAACTGGCTTGCTGTCTATGAGTGTCTATTGGTCGTGTCATTTAGATCAGAGTACCAAACTAAAAGGTTCTTCAAGTAGTGGTTGAGTGAAGACAAACGACTTGCGTTACACCAAATCGTCATTTACCATATGGTGAGATAAGTAACGGTTAAACGCTAGTCTGTATGTTATAAAAAACCCGTATCATTTTTCACAACAAATCGAACCGAAAAGGTTTGTGTATACTAAATAAAAACACAGGAAATATCCATCTATTCGTGGAAAGTAAAGTGGGTCACACAGTAACACTAAAATATACCATAAAACTGTCTTGTGAACTAAACTTTTTGGGTGTCATTAAAACAGAAAGAATTTCTAATTTTTAATACTTACCAGATAATTAAACAACTTTCTTGTAAACAAATATGCTCAAACCTCCGATTTTTATCAATCTTATCAAAGCCATATAAGCCCAGGATTCTTTTTGACTCTCATTTGCGTGATTTTTGGATAGATATGTTTATGAAGGAGTAAAAGAAGAAAGAAGAGAATGAGTACGAAAGAAGAGGCATCGATTACCCCTCTGGGCATATTACCATTAGATAAAGAACACTTTCAGATAAAAGATTTATTTTTAATTATTTTTTATGAAAAATAAATTTATATTATTTTATTATTTATATCTCTTACGGTTTTTCGCAATGCATTACATTTTATCTCGGCGTGGGGTCGCCAACAAGCGATAATGATTTTCGTCCAAAAGATAATGAAATCAATGGATTCGTTTCGGAACTACGAGACGCCACGTGCACTTAGACAAACATTGGGTTAACTATAACATTCCTCTTTGTTCATTCCGGTATGAAAAAGTATAATTCCACAATCATCAAAATGATTATACATACAATGACAGTAGAAATTACTGACATCTTTTTTACAATCACAAGTCATGCAAATAACCGCAACATCCGAAGCAACCTCTGAAGAAAATATAACAACTTTTTACCGATATATCGCTTATAATTATCGTCACGACACGTTATTTTCATCGAGTTTTTGCAATACTTGTCTACTAACATCGAGTTTTTGTGCGCTTATATCTGACACTAACATCGTTGGATACCGTACGAGGCAATTGGATGTATGAAAGTTATCGACTAAACTTACGTAGTGTTGCGGTAGTAAAATCTTCATGATAATATTACAGTTGCGTTGGGCCTATAACTTTTTATTGAAAAAACTTTATTCGTCAATTTGAAAAAAAACTCGTATTATCAAAGGCATTTTTTGATGGATTTTTTGTTTTAGAGCATACCTGTTTTCATTTCTTAAATAACAACAAAATATTTTGTTATCTAATTAATGTCAATCGCTTAAAAACTTAGGTACATATTTTATTATTTTGATATGAGTAATTTTAACTTTTAAGTTATTTAATAAATAAAAAAATGCAAGAAGAATACTTTATTTATAATAACGTAGCTGTTGCCCGCGACTTCGTACGTGTGGTAGTTTTTTTTTATGTACCAAAACCTTCCTCTTAAATCACTCTATCCATTAAAAAAACCGCATCGAAATCCGTTGCGTAGTTTTAAAGATCTAAGCATACATAGGGACAGACAGCGAAAAGCGACTTTGTTTTATACTATGTTGTGATTCAATACCTAGTAAAAGACAGGCGGAAATCGAACAATATTGAAGAGAAAAAATCGATTTAATTTTTAAACAATACACTTTGCAAAACGTTTTCTGCAATTTACCGTCGTGAAATCTAATTCAAGTAGAAATATATCCTTTGTCTAAACCAGTACAAGCTACGGGTGTTCGCAAATTGTAATCTATAGCTGAGAAGGCTATTAATTACATGCTAAGTGTTAGTGCTAAATTAAGCTGCTAGAGATTCTTGTTATTGATACAGGAAAAGTTAAAAGCAAAGCTTTTTACCCGACTGCAAGGAAAGAGTTATGTTTTTTAGGCATTTAAGTCGAGAGTAAATTAGCGACAGGGTAAGCCTATGAATAGTATATACATAGACACAAATTAAATCGCCAAGGGATTCTTAGGCAGGCATTCCGGGTTGGCGAATGTCAAAGTTTTGTTAGAAGCTAAAGAATGATACTTATAGTGACTAGCCGTTCTGGCAAACGTTTTGTTATACAAAACAGGGGAAAAAATAGATATTGGTCGATTCTCAGACCTAACGAATATACACATGAAATTTCATACAAATCGGTTCAGCCGTTTAGGATGAGTTTGGTAACTAACACCGCGACACGAGTATTTTCAAAAAATTGTTTTGCTCAATAACAAAAAATAGGAAGAAATATAAAAATAGATGTTGTTCGATTCTCAGACATTACGGAAAAATAAAATTTCATACAAATCGGTTCAGCCGTTTAGGAAGAGTTTGGTGACCACATGACTATGTGCCGCGACACGAGAATTTTATATATAGACTAGCTGCGCCCCGCGGCTTCACTCGCGTAAAACTTTCTGCGCAACTTTCCAAATTTTTTCTTTCATAAGAACCTTCTCCTAACAATAACAAATACAACAAAAAAAGAATTAGCAAAATCGGTCCAGCCGTTTAGGCGTGATGCAACACATTTTGCGAATCATTTTTATATTATAGATATAAGCTACCTACAAAAACGTGTTAATAAAAATGACAAACATACAAGACGTTGAGAGCCTTTACTTTGTATTATGTATGAAGAACCCAGCACTTACTAACTGATAGCTATAAATATATCACAATCTTACATTGTCTATTTGTTAAACTGCAATTTATTAACATTGTAAAATTTTAAAGCTAAACAAACTTATCAAACAAGTACTTAAGAGGAAAGGGTACCGGGGGCTCTCAACATACAAACGTAGTCGACTGTTTTCTAACTGGATAATGACACTAGAGCAACAATTAGAACTTATAACTGCCATGACCAATTGACCATACCCTATGTTTCGTTTCTTTTTATTTTTTGTTTTTAATATTTTAATTTCTATGATAATTAGAAAATGAAAAAAAACAAAACATAGGAGCATACTCATGGCAGTTATAAGTTTTATGCAAAAAAATATTTGCTCTAGTGTCAATATCCAGGGAGAAAACAGTCGACTACGTTTGTATGGAGAGAGCGCCGGTCCCCTTTCACCTTAAATACCTATTTAACTAACAAAACTTTTCTCGTACGTACTTAACATAAATAATGTTAAGTATGTAATATAATAGTAAATCCGATAGTGGATTGTACTAGAACTAGTTAGTGTGACAACCAATAAAGTTTAGTAACGTTTAAATTAAGATCTTGTGGAAGTAAGAAGGCTCTATTAATGCTTTTATTACTGGTTAACAACCACTATTAAAGCTATTATAACGGAAAATTTATTAAAATATAAATAAAAAAAATATTAAAATAAATTAAATAATTAAAATATTTTGATGCACCATTTTCACGACATCGAGTGCTTAAACTTCAATATATTAACATTGTAAAATTTCACAGCTAAACAAACTTATCAAACAAGTACCTAAATACCTATTTAACTAACAAAGCTTTTCTCGTACGTACTTAACATAAATAATGTTTAGTACATAATATAATAGTTAATCCGATAGAGGATCGTACTAGAACTAGTTAGTGTGACAACCAATAAAGTTTAGTAACGTTTAAATTAAGATCTTGTGGAAGTAACTTGGAAGTAAGAAGGCTCTATTAATGCTTTTATTACTGGTTAACAACCACTATTAACGTTATTTAAAACGGAAAATGTATTAAAATATAAATAAAAAAAATATTAAAATAAAATAAATAATTAAAATATTTTGATGCACCATTTTCACGAGATCGAGTGCTTAAGCTTCAATTTATTAACATTGTAAAATTTCGCAGCTAAACAAACTTATCAAACAAGTACTTAAATACCTATTTAACTAACAAAGCTTTTCTCGTACGTACTTAACATAAATAATGTTTAGTACATAATATAATAGTTAATCCGATAGAGGATTGTACTAGAACTAGTTAGTGTGACAACCAATAAAGTTTAGTAACGTTTAAATTAAGATCTTGTGGAAGTAACTTGGAAGTAAGAAGGCTCTATTAATGCTTTTATTACTGATTAAAGTTTTTTAAAACGGTAAATGTATTAAAATATAAATAAAAAAAATATTAAAAATAAAATAAAAATTAAATTATTTTGATCCTGTTAGAAGCACCATTTTCACGAGATCGGGTGCTTAAAAACCTATCTACGCGTGGGTAAAGTTTAAGTAACCTTTGATGTGTTTTTTATATTTTCTTTTTCCTATTCCTAAATAACTTCCGCATTAAGTAACGCCCTTAACGCGATAAAACACCAAACATCGTGTAATATATAAAATTAACGTTTATAAAAATAGCCCAAGGGCACCACCGTAAACCACAATAGGTCTCGAGGACGGAGGGCCCAATAGCGTCCGTCTGTCCGT
Source organism: Idaea straminata (assembly GCA_951213275.1). Classification (NCBI taxonomy): domain Eukaryota; kingdom Metazoa; phylum Arthropoda; class Insecta; order Lepidoptera; family Geometridae; genus Idaea; species Idaea straminata. Next base: position 7,832,959 of record OX577862.1, read on the forward strand.
CCTAGAATACCTCGAACAGGAAGGGTGTGAGGTATTGCGTATGCAAATGCGATATTTGGCACGCTATCCCTTAGTATTAAGAGGAAAGGGTACCGATGCTCTCTCCATACAAACGTCCTCCCTGGATAATGACACTAGAGCAAATATTTTTGTTGCATAAAACTTATAACTGCCATGACCATGCCCTTATGTTTTCATTTTTTTGTTTTTTAAAACTTAATTAATATGATGATTGGAAAATGAAAAAAACCAAGATATAGGGGCATAGTCATGGCAGTTATAGGTTTTTTGCAACAAAAATATTTGCGCTAGAGTCATTAACCAGGGAAGAAACAGTCGACGTTTGTATGGAGAGAGCGCCGGTACCCTTTCACCTTAAGACTTTCGAGACCCGAACATTTAAATAAAGTAATTCAATCAACACTAATATTATATAGAAAAAAGATTTTTTTGACATGATAACGTCTTATAAATCGATGAACACCTGCAAAAAGTTTTGCTATTATTTTTTTCACTTTTTATTTTTGATTTCATTTCATTTATTTGCATTCACATGCGGTAGATACAATAGATGTAACAATAGTCATACAAGGGTTGCGTAAAGAAAGGGTAAAATGGGACCCTATTATTATGACTTCACTGTCCGTCCGTCTGTCTGTCACCAGGCTGTATCTCATTAACCGTGATAGCTAGAAAATTGGAATTTTCACAGATAATGTTAAATGTATATGTGTGTGTTTTTATCCGATTAAACGTTTTATCTATATATCTTAATACCAGTCTAAGTTTAAAGATTGAATACTTAGGCTTATCCTATGCAATTTCACATCCTTACACTTGGACATTTATGGTCCCATAAAATGTAAATGCGCTTGAGTTTAATGGTTATCAATTAACCCCTTCTTTCCGTATAAGAGAAATTAATAATCTAATGGTTATTAACTTTACTGCTATTTTGCATTGAATTTTTGAGTGCAACATAGATTAGCTACTTTGTATCACGATATAAGTGATCCCCCACGGGAACAAGACTTGCATGGGTGACGCCGTGGACCACCGCTAGTTTTCTATAGGATTAAGAAGAAATATATTATTTTTTGTTTGTTTAAATTGAATGAAACTACTGAACCGATTTTGATGAAATATGTTATGAGGATAATATATCAATTCATTGAAAGTAAATTATGCTTTTTATCCCATTATTCTCACCTGATCGGGACTTACTCAGGAGAAACCGCGAGGTGATGCTAGTAGTTAATAAATATAGCGCCATCTGGTCCCTAGCTAAGCGAATAGGCTTGTGTTATAGTGACCAGACTGGTCATCTGTATTTCTATTGATGCTATTTATTTCACACATTAGTTATAAACTTAGTTATAAATAAATAAATAATAAATATTTCAGGACATTCCACACATCGCCATCTAGCCCCAAGCTAAGTAACTAGACTTGTGTTATGGGTGCTAGATAACGGATATACTACTTATATACTTTTTTTTTGTAAATATATACTTATAATACATAGAAACAACCAGACCACAGACAAATATCTAAGCATAAATACATGTCTGAGGCGGGAATCGAACCCGCAACCCTGTGTTTGGCAGTCCGGCATGGTGACCATTGTGCCAACTGGGTCGTCGAAATAAAGCATCCAAAGGAATAAAAAATGTTGACTTTGACTTTGCTATAACAACAAATACTAAAAACAGAATATAATGGTAAGGAACCCTTCGTACGCGAATCTCACTCGCACTTGGCCGATTTTTATCATGATTTTTCAAGGGATCAGGAGTAACGCGGGTCGCAGTAACCTATAAATAGCTCCAGTAATTTTACTCCATTTTATAAGACAACGAACGACAGACAGGAACCATAATATAGGATAATATCCGTCATAATAATGTGTCCATCCGTCAAGCTAATCTGGGACAAATACGGTGTTTCTAATTTCCGTTTACGCTGCATTTTTTTACAAATATAACTTATTTTAATTTCCTGTTTGTAATAAAAATAAAGAAAAACATTAGGTTAGACTTTAAAAGAATGCCTATAGTAAATATACTTTAGCATTTTTGTTTCTATGTGAGTCCCACAAAACCTCGACCACGCGGCAGACCTAGACGAATTTGGAAAGACGAACTTGACGCCTATTCAAAAACAGGCCAGATATCACAATAGATAATGTGTAGAGGGACGAACGGGAGGCCTTTGCCCAGCACTGGGATAAAAACGGTCGATTATTATTGGAACGAAGTTCCTTATGGAGCGTTGCGAAAGGGCCTAGACGGAAAAAATTAAGACCAAAAGTTGTAACGACAATTTTTGATTTTATTACAATTCCTTCACTAATTAATCGAATTAATTAATCTGTTGGCACTATTTTATTTTAAGACCTTTACCTATGTACACAGATTAAACAATAAATGATATTCTATTCTATTCTAAAAGAAACTTCGTTCCACCCGGGTGTCCCTTAACACCTCTCAAGTTTTTTATTACTTTTGTTTCTAAATTAGGTACTTACCTAAAAACTTCCTTGAATAGTTTTTATTTTTCATTATCATTATATAGTATAAAACAAACTCACTTTCCGCTGTCTGTCCCTATGTGTGCTTAGATCTTCACAACTACGCAAAGGATTTGGTTTTTTTTAATAGATAGAGTGATTCAAGAGGAAAGTTCATATGGATAAAACATGCATAATATAGCCGTGCGAAGCCAGAGCGGGCTGCTAGTACATTTATAAGTAAATAACACGCTCAAACATAATTAATTCGCGTTGAATACTTGTAAAAATAACATTAAAATGTGCTTTCGTTTGGAAATTATCTGTCTGATTTCTATTACTGTTATTTATCACGCATTGGTCTAGGTAGTATAATTTTAATAATATGAAAAAGTATTTAAGAGGGTACGCAGGTTTTGCTTTATCCATACAAATGTTACCAATTATTTTATTTCTTATTGATCACCAGCGGTCCTACCTATATTTATTTATACAATTTTATTCTATTTATAGGCACTTATAGTTATGTAATTTTAACTTTTTGTGACATTTAATTTTGATTTAATTTTTTTTCTATTTATTATTATTTTATTTGATATTGAATTTTTTTCTTTTTACATTTTGATTTGTTTATTATTATTAATTTGATTTAAAATTTTACTTCCACTATGATTTGAATTTTTGTTTTTTTATTATTTTTAATTGTGATTAATTTATATTATTTATTTTTATTTCATTGTAATGTATGGATTTTACTATCTGAAATAAATGAATTGAACAAAATTAATGGCCCTAGATCAATTATTTTATTAATTATCATAAAACCTAGATTTGCTGTAAAATAATTAATAACCGAAAAAACATCGCGATCGGTCGATCGGGGAAAAAAGACAGTCAAGTCCAATTTTCTTCAAACCTGCTGTACACATGTTCCTCTTTTTTTTCTAATTTCTAATAAATAAATAAATATTAAAAAAGGAAAAAAGAGGGTCAGTCGTGTGTGTAATTTTCTTCCAAAGCTATCATTTTAGGTTTAAAATGATAGTTTTGGAAGTAAATTGGACAATACATTTGTATGAAGAGAGCAATGCCCACGTACTTACCCTCGTTATTTTTAATGTAGATATAAATATAAGTTTGCATGTAAGTACATTATTACAAGGCGAGTCAAGTGAGGTAACATGTCCCATTTACTATTATTCATGTCGCGTGATTTTCTCATATATTCACCCAGTTTACATGTTCACTTTACACACATTTTATATCTCCGAAAACATTTCGCTATATATTTTTCGTAAATACAAAAAAACGGCGTGATAATCGCGTGACACGATTTCAATCTAAGCTCAATCTATTTCTCCAATTTTGTATTATTGTGTTCACAAATAATGTTATATCACCCGATCTGTGGTTGTTGCAATGTTTTTCAATTGAATTTGTGATTGCTTATTGCCAGTTTATAGAACAATTTATAAACAAAAATGATTAATAAGTGAAAAAATCAATGGTAGGTATGAGTACATATTTTTGGGCCGATTTAGGAAAAAATGGGCTAAATTGGAATAAACCAAAAAAGGTAATTGTACGTTTACAATTTTGTCTATGTAGGTATAATAATAAAAGCTTTGCTTAAGTTGTTTGGTACCTGCTTATCTATTATTTTTAAATGTTGAATAATATCACTTTAAATTTTTATTTTGTCTTTTATTTGATACATTTTGTCCTTTTTAATTTATTTAAATGTTACAGTGTGTTTTAATTATTTTAGTTTCATGTAAATTTAAGCTTTATGGTGCAATATCTATATATATTTATAATAAAGGTAGAGAGGAGAAAACGTCGTTACTTAAAAAAAATTAAAAAAATTGTCTAGATGACTTAGAAATTTATCATAGCTCAAGAAAATGAAATGTGGAAATAAATCTACCATTCAGTCAGTCTAACATTATTATAGTTTATCGTAAAAAGTCGCCAAAGAAGGTTTTGTTCTCATCTTTTTTTGTCAATACAAAGTGACTTTCAATGTACGAAAGAGAATTTATTTTATCATCGTCGTATAAATAACAAAATGTCGGTCAGTTTTCAACTCTTCTGTCGTATTTTGTAACGAGATTAATGAACCAATTCCTTCCTTATTCGATAAAAGAGAATAATATACAGTAAATATTACATTAACAACGTTATTTATTGTTAATTATAATCAGATTTGTGTTATGGATATTATTTGTTTATTATCATTTGAACCTTCCATCCTGTTTCCCTTATATGAATACCTAGCTGCGCTCTTCGGTTTCACCCACGTAAGTCCTGAACCCGTGGGAATATCAAAATAAAAAGTAGCCTATAGCCTTCCTCGAAAAATGGACTATCCAACACAAAAATATTTTTTCAATTCGAACCAGTAGTTCCTGAGATTAGCGCGTTCAAACAAATAAACAAACTCTAAAGCTATATAATTTTAGTATAGATATATTTTCTATTTGAATATTGTATTTTTAATAAACGTCAATGTAATTTAAATATTTTATCTAAGTACCTAAGCTATGAATATGAATTTTAGTCGAAATTAGTTGAGCCATTCCTTTTTGTAACCACACTATATGTGTTTTATTTCTTTTATTTTGTTATGTTAAAGTACTTATTTCTTAAATTAAGTAATTATTATCTCAAATTAGGTTAAAAAAACACGATCAAAAATAAATAAAAAATAAGTGGTCGGAAAACTATTGATAACCGGAAAAACAGTTGTCGATCGGGGAAAAAAGGCAATCAACCAGTTTTTTGCTAAATGTCTAATTATTATTTTACATAAAAAGTGCCAAATTAGAACGAAAGTCGTAAAAGAAAGCAATTTAATTGCAAATTTCTAACTGAAGCGCTAGAGTACCAACGAAAGCGTAACAAAATTACTTTCGAATTTAAAAATCGTAGAAAAATAACTAAAATTAGACTTGGTATTTAAAATTTGAGACCACTTCTGAAATAAAAAAATCACATGGATTTTATACCGAGTTTCGCTAAAATCTTGCGTCTAACAATCATACGAATTTATGAGGAGAAATTTAGACACAAATGCGAACAATACGCATTATTTTCACAAAAAAAAAACACACTACACATACCGATAAAATTAAGGAAAACATGAAAGGGAATTGGACATAATTTGCATCAAATCAATGTAACAATATTTTTAGTTTAAGGAAACTAACAATAATGACTTGATTTTTCTATAAATAACTGAAATATTTTCCTGGAAAATGGCTAGCTTCTGGAATTACCTAAACTATTATACATTTTAGTTAGGTTACAGCTAGTACTGCGTGACGTACGTTTCAAGTTCGATACGAGTTCAACGCACTGCTGAAAACTGAAACTAATTTTCCGATGACCAATAGAGATTGTAAAGGGTTAATGAGCCGTTTTATAGCCACGCTATCGTACTCTTATTACATTTTCTTATTTTCGATTTTAAATAAAAAATTATTATTCCATTTTTTATTCCTATTTTGAGGTGCAGTTTATGATAGGATGAAAATTAGATGATTTGATGACTAAAAGTACATTTTAAAAATACTTTAAATTTTTTATTGAAAATTTCCTGGAACGAGGAACATGCGCAACCCTTGACCTTTCCCAAAACAAAGATACCGCAGCATCCCTCACCTGTTCTTTCCGTGACCGATCTTGTAGAGCTCGACGTGCTTGAACTGGGCGTAGGTGGCCATTGTTGTTTCTTGTAAATTATTGTTTAATCACAAGTGGACACTGGCGAATGACGCGGCTTGAGCTGGGTATAGAGTTACAAACGTGCGCGCGAGACGAGAGCAAACAGCTGACTGGCGCGCGCGAGCCGACACCCCGGTTTAAGTCGATGGTGCGCGCCACCCTCCCGCGAGACAAGCAATGGCCCGGCACGCGCATGCGCATAGCTTCAGCTGCGGAAGCGACTTTTCAGGGATCGCGTTCAGATGAGGAAACTCATCAAAGCTCGCAAGCAGATTTATCTAACGAAATGTAAATTTTAACAGATTAGTGGGTTTATACTGAGTTATAATGTTGTTATGGCTACATAGGCAGACACAAAATCATTTAAACTATACCTAAACAAATAAATGCATTCTTCAGAAGGATAAATTTAACCTATTTATTTCAGATACCTTTTCCCGGCGTTTTTGTACCAGGTCAATTATCCAGAATCCTTCCTTAGGTCATAATAGCTAACCCAAATTTTAACACATCCGTTCATAGGTTTGAGCTATGCGTTGATATAAGTACCTATCAATCAATCAGGACTTTGAATTTTATTTTCAAAGAAAATATAAAATACAAATGCCCTTTGTACAGGTTTATCCACCAAAAACCCAAAATTCACATCAGACATTTTCTCAATAAAAACGTCGAAATTGTACGGAATCCTTACTTCCGAACGCGTACAATTCTTTCAACCATATGTTGGCAACCCCGGCGGGCGCAGCCAGCTGGGATAAACAGGTTCCTGGCAACCCTCGCTTGCCGCAGTACTCCCACTATGACATATGGCTGACGGCGGATGATGGTATGCACTCTGACAAGCGGAAAGAGAGTCATTGTTTGTTCTTTATGGTTTTGTAAACAACGTTGTTTTGTAGTTATACGTGATAAAAATAAAAATTTATCGAATCGAGTGTATACATTCAAAGATTAAACTAATCATTATTAAATAACATCGACCCCATGTCAGTCAAATTCAATCATAATAATGCACAAATGTGAGGAAGCTCACAGCTAAGCGAAGCTCGCTGATCGTTTACGGTCGTGCGGGTTAAGCGACGCCTGGCGCGGTCATTACTTCGATGGGTGACCAATTAGTAGTGTGGCAAAAATGTGGATTTTGAGCCCCTCCGTGCTTCGGAAGGCACGTTAAGCCGTTGGTCCCGGTTGCTACCTCTAGTAGCAGTCGTTAGATCAAGTTAGAGGCCTTAAGGCGATCTGGAAACTGTAACAATAGGTGAGCCACACCACTATACGAGAAGAATAAGTCAATAATATAAAATTCAAAGATCTGACTGACTGGTATATCAACACAAAGCTCGAATAAAAGGACGGTAGGACTAAACTTTACATACAGAACTGCATGATGTCGGCATCCGTTAAAAAAAGGCAAAAATTCAACTCCTACGTGGACGGAGTCGCGGGTATAAAGTAGTTTTATGTTTTAAAGTAGTTTAGTAGTCTCGTTTTAAATTACTAAATGAGCTAACACAGCTATCCAGCTATATCTTCTAGGTATCAAAATCAATTACGTAGAGAAAGACAAATATTTCTTGGAAACACTTACCAGAGAAGCTCAAAACCAAAGAATTCTAACCTTCAATAGGTAATTATCTAGCGTCTAGAGTCTTTAAAAACCAGGTCATAACGGGACCTGAGTGAATCACCCCTATCGCGATCAAAGCGAGCCACTATTTCATATAACGACAACATCGTGCATTGTCTTTCGACGACCCGAGACCTGAAAAATGATAATAAATCTTATAGCTATTGCTTTCCTTCTCACGGAATTTACTGTGATAGTTTAGCTTTCTGTTGATCGGTGATCCGATAGTCATTAGGCGAAATGAAGTATTTTGATTATACGTTAATGTTTGATAGAGTCCACGGCATGTTTGTACAATTTTTTTTATTAGCTTTGCGTTTTTGTTTTGTTTACAATGTTTCTTGAGTGTTGTTTAATAAATATGTCTATCTACATCCTACTAATATTATAAATGTGAAAGTTTGTGTATGCGTGTGTATGTGTGTGTATGTGTGTTTGTTACTCCTTCACGCTAAAACCACTGGACCGATTGGGATAAAACTCGGTATGTAGATAGCTGGAGACCTGGATTACTTTTTATCCCGATACTCCCACGGGATCGGGACTTATGCGGATGAAACCGCGGGGCGCAGCTAGTACTATGACTATGGCTATGACTATTTAATGACACAATACGATTTCAAAAATCGCATTTATTACGGAAAATATAAATAGAAACTGACAAAATAGTTTTTTAAAGATACAAAAGGTACTAAGGGACTATTTTTATCGATAGTTTTTGTAACTTTTTAGTTATATTATAAGAATTATTCATCAAAATAATTTACCATGTCACACGTTGGACACGTTGAGTGGGTCTTTAGAATTAAGGCAAAAATATTTTTTCTAACAAATGGACGAATTCGTTTTTAAAGTGAGGCTAAATTTGGACCAAATCGATTCCGTTATTAAAAACTGTAATTTAACTAATCATTAACTTTGTAAATTATCGTCATAGAATACTAAAGTGTTGCCTTTGGTGACCTGGGTCATGTTACCCAGCTATACCAAAAGTGGACTAAACCGCTTTAACAAGAACTTTAATGGAAAACTTAGGTAAATAAGTAAACATGATTCTTACTTAAGCGCAGAGCACACTGAAGCAGTACCGGGAGCGTTCCAAGTACGAGATTGTTTGTAATTTTCGTGTTTTTACGCTCCATGTCACACAGAAATCAGATTCAAATGTGACTAAAGATTATAAAATGACACTAAAAATGACATCCCAGTTTTATTCTCCGGTTATAGCGCATAGAATCTCAAACATTACAAAAATGGCATGGCGCATATTATTATAATCTCGAACATTCCAAAAAATTTGCGCTCCCGGATTCGAGATTATAATAATAATTGCTTTTATTTCTTTTACAAATGTTTTCAAATCTATCTACATTAGGTTGAAACCTTTTTTTAAGCATGAAATGCCTGTGTCTTCCATAGTTATTACTTATAATTTGTTAAGCAAAAGGTATACAATACATGATAATATGACTTCTATGCAGCATGCCACATAGACGCCAGGCGGTCTCTGTATGGCATGTTACATAGAATCTCAAACATCTCCTCGCCCTCGGAACACTTCCGCCTCAGTGTGCTCTGCACTTACGGGCAGGTGCTAATAAAGCTACCAAAATCGACCTTTGTTTTAAGCGACTCTAAGTAATCAAATACTCTTTTTTGTTATTTGGCTATAAATGGATATTGTAGTTTAATAACCATATTTTTTTTATTGTGGTTGAAAACATGATATGAACAACTTCGTTCGATAAACAAAATGTTAGAAAACAGAGAATTATTAGATCGTTTACCGGGTTTTATTCAAAAATAGTTAACGTTTGTTTCTAAAAATGAATCAAATGATAGGTTTTGACCTCTAGGAACTATATTTGTGGATAATAATGCTAAAATGTTTTGCATATCGATCAAATATAACAGTTAGCACGCAGCACGCTACGTTTTTGAGAGCGGAGGCTAAGGGAATGTGAATACCTACACACGGTACTGGAAGAGCGCCTTAAATGTTTAAGTTCTAATCTCATTACACAATCGCAGGTGATCTAAAACAGCATCCAGCATCAGATTACATCACAAGGAAACGTCTATTTCTATCACAAACCGACCAACTTCGGTAACGCAACGAAGGTACATCGTTTTGTAAATTGTAAACAACTGAAACGGGCCCTTTCAACGTTCGCTTTCACAGAAGTCCTTGTTTACCTTTCCTTTCCTGGGTTTGTGTTGATAACGCAACCCAAACAATCGTACCTTACGTTATTTCCGTCAAAAATTGAAACCAGACTGTCGTTTTGAAAGGTTTATTACACAGAAATAAGAAACAAATGGTTGTCTGTAAAGTCGGTTTACGGACGATAATTTTCAATGTGACTAAAAATGATCCAATGACACTAAAAATGATATCCCATTTTTATTCACTGGTTGTAGCGCATAGAATGTCAGACATTACAAAAATGGCATGGCGCATATAATCCCGAACATTCCAAATACCTTTCTTTTCCTGGGTTTGTGTTGATAACGCAAGCCAAACAATCGTACCTTACGTTATTTCCGTCAAAAATTGGAACCAGACTGTGGTTTTGAAAGGTTGAAAGGTCTATTACAAAGAAATAAAAAACAAATGGTTGTCTGTAAAGTCGGTTTACGGACGATAATTTTACGTGTTAACGTCTTAGGAAAACGATGAAAAATAAAGATTATTCCTTTATATATTTTTTTCTATTTTTTAATGTCTTTTTTGTCTTTTTAAATATTTATTTTTTTTGGAAAGAAGTTTCCTTATGGCGCATTGCGAAAGGGGGCTAGACAGAAAAAATTAAGACCAAAAGTTGTAACGACACTTTTTGATTTTAATTAAATTCCTTCACTTCAATTAATCGAAAGAAACTTCGTTTAATCCGGATATCCCTTGACACCTCTCAAGTTTTTTTTCTCTATATAAGTCTTCTATTCGTCACTCGTCACCATAACAGAAGCCCAGATGAGCAATATTATTATTTAATACTTCCTAACAGGAACGGATGCGTCATGGTCATGTTACCATGACGCATGACGTCACAAAATATTTCGACAGATACTTTTTTGTGAATGCAGGTGTTCTATCAATTTATTAGACGTTGTCACGTCAAAAACAGATTTCTTGAAGTTAGAAATAATTCTCTCCATAAAGACGCTAGAGAATAATGAAATAAATTCTTGTTTTAAGTAAATATTCTTGTAAATAATAAGCGCACACAAGTGCTAGTGTATTTAGCACTAGCACTTATGGGGGGCTAAATGCACTAGCACTTGCAATAGTACTTGGGGGGGGTAGCACTTGTGCTAATTCAGGCATAAGTGTTTTCATCTATAATTAATTATAATGTTATAAAGCTGAAGTGTTTGTTTGTTTGAACGCGCTAATATAAGGAACTACTGGTTCAAATAAAAAAAATGTTTTTGTGTTGGATAGCCCATTTATCGAGGAAGGCTATACAGGCCACTTTTCATTTTGATATACCCACGGGATCGGGACTTACGCGACTGAAACCACGGAACGCAGCTAGTATAAAATATTTTGACGTGACAACGTCTAATAAATTGATGAACACTTGCATTCACAAAAAACATGACGTCATGCGTCATTATCCGGGACCGCGTCAAGTTATTGACAAGGTAACCATAGCAACGTATTATCGTTGCTATGGTACCATGTTTTATTATAACGTTATCACGTAAAATTATCGTCCGTAAACCTACTTTACAGAACACCATTTTTGATTAACAATATAAAAAATTAAGAATACTGCTTTTAAATTAAGAATACTTCATTTAAATAAAAGTTGTTTAAATTTTTAAACCCAAGAAATTATTCTCTGGGGAAGGGTGAGGATTATTTCTTAGTTCAAAAAACCTTTTTTAGCTGTGTATGAGCACGTGTATGTTATTATTGAAGTTAAAAATAGCCAAGTAGGTACGTAACATCGTAACTACATTATTATTAAGACGAAAGAAAGGAGGAAGTTCTCGAGTGCTTATGTATGTATTTGATATGATCATACAAGTAATTATAGTGACTAAGTCGAAAATTTGCATAACTGCAATAGAATTTGAAAAAGTAAGGTTGAATAGTTTTTAGAATGTTAATAAATCTAGATATAAACAATAACAATTTTATAATTTTTTTATATTTTTGTTATGTATTACTTTTAGTTAATAATTATTGTCTATGTTTTTATTGATTGATTTAATTAAATAAATTAGGGGTATATAAAATTCAAAATCCTGACTAACTGTCCAACGCGTAGCTCAAACCAATGGACGTAAAGCTATAGTTACTTTACTACTAGCTTACGAGCTAAAGTTTGACATCATCATCATCTTCCTGCCCCTATCCCAATTTATTTGGGGTCGGCGCAGTATGTCTTCTTCTTCCATTCACTCCTATTAGTCGTCATCTCATCGTTCACATTCATCTCTCTCGTGTCTTGTCTCACGCAGTCCATCAATCTTTTCTTAGGACGTCCTCTTCCTCTTCATCCCTCTAAAGTTGTACATACACATAGCCATTTTGACATAGGCATCCATTATGAAAGGATTTTGAAAAATTCAACTTTTATTCGGACGTAAAGTGCGGGTAAAAGCTTGTATAACATACATTTCTAATGTCATTGACATTACAACAGTACAATATTATTTTAAACATTAAATTGTCAGAGGTATAACCAAAACCAGAATAATATTTACCAAATTTTTTTTTCAAAAACAGCTGCTTCAACAACCAATAAAAAAATACTTAAGCTACAAAGCAGGATTTCTGCGTCAGCAGAGTAGGGACATAAATAAGAGATGTCTTTAGGTTCATGCCGTTCAGGGCTTGTTAAGTGGTATGCGTATGGGCTTTTAGCGGGTCTCATTCCGATGCATAATATATTTCCCACGAGCGCATTGTGACATTATCGCGTAGAAGCGGGCGCGTGCGCAGTGCGAACGAACGCTGCGTTTAGACGACACGGTTTTTAGGCTCGATCTACACTAAATTAAATTTATTTTAACTACACTATTGCATTGGGATCCTGTAATGATAGATGTAGTTTTTCTGATAAATAAATAAACTAAGTCTGAGTTTTTCAATATTAATTAAATTAGTCCAAATCCAAGTCATGATATTGACAAATTTGCAGATGGGCAATCGAACAGTGGAAGGGGAGTATAGAGAGACATTTGTCTAGAACTGGGACACCGCATTTACACATAATAATATTAATTAATTAATTAATTAAGAAGACCCGCCCTAATAAGGCTAATGCATCATTAATGCACATCAAAAATTAAGTAAGAGAATTTTACAAATTCCCGGGTATGATCAGAATTATCTCACATTTTAATTAAGCAGAAACGAGTGGGTATTCAAAATATTGCTTCTATAAAATTTTGGACCGTCGCTGTTCCGATATTTTTTCGAACATTGTGATGTTAATTGAAGTTAAAATATGCCTTACTTGTGGCCACTTGTATTTCAATGATAATCGAGAACTAAAAAGGGTATTTAACTATTAAATTAAAAGGGCATCACATCTTCGCTTGTCAACCAGTGGTCCTACAGCCCTATCACTCAAGCCAAGCGACAGGTGGCCATTTAAGATAACCGTGGACGACACGCGTTCTTTCTTAAACCATGACGTTTGTATATACTTCGAATGTACTACGTTTACTGGCTCTCACTGTTTGTGACGCTGATGGTCAGGTAATTTACTATGAAACTTTAACAGTAGGTAGGAAATATATTACGGTTCGATTGCACAACAAAAACTTTGTTGAAGTTTTTAAAGAAAATTAACCAATTGTCAAAGTGTCAAACAAAACCACTTGTTGTTAAAATAATATTAATCTTGTGGTACTAATTATAGATTTTAATTTTAGATTACTCGTAAATTATATTAACCTATTTATGTGCAAAATTAAGCAAGCCGTTTTAAATAATAAACATACTAGAAATAATAAATAATAATAACCTAACCCTTTAAGGTGAAAGGGTACCGGCGCTCTCTCCATACAAACTTAGTCGACTGTTTCCTCCCTGGATAATGACACTAGCACAAATATTTTTGTTGCATAAAACCTATAACTGCCATGACTATGCCCCTATGTCTTGGTTTTTTTCATTTTCTGATTATCATAGAAATTAAGGTTTTAAAAACAATAAAAAAACATAGGGGTACGGTCATGGCAGTTATAAGTTTTATACAATAAAAATATTTGCTCTAGTGTCATTATCCAGGGAGGAAACGTTTATAGGGAGAGAGCGCTGGTACCCTTTTACCTTAAACACGATTTACTTAGGATTTAATTTGAATATTTTGTAATTTATAATAGATTAGCATATGATTTCAACTATCTAACTCTGCCAATAACCTATGTTTTATAAATGAAAAAACGCTTTAAACCACTAGAATATTTAAATGAAGAAAGTCCTAAGGTTTATTCAGTACGCCAATCAAATAGGTACAGTCAGCTGCATAATTGCAGCCCTCGGTAGAGTTTGAAATACTATTTTTGGAATGTTTCCATTCAAAAACATTTTGTTTGATTAATTGATGAGTTAGAAGGCTTCATCTAAAGCAGATGTCTAGAATCTTTCTTGTGTTGAAAACATTCTTATAACTGCCGTTTTAGAGCTCTACGGTGGGTCTGCAATTATGCAACCGACCGTACCTACAAGTCCTACAACTGACATTGACGTCGCTTTTGTCCAAATATCAAATGAATATTTCTACCACTATTTAATCACGTTTTTTTTTTCATCTTTACCGCAGAACTTTCAACTTGACAGGTTGATGATTCCCATGACAGGCAAGTCAGACGAGGCAGGCAAGTCGGCGCACGCGTTAAAAGGAGTTCCTTCCTCAAACAATCTTAGAACAATGGGGTAACGTTTGAATGGTGCTCTCACCTGGATCGGAGCCACAATGGACTGCGGGGTCTGATTCTAGCAAACAATTCAGTAAGTTGTGTAGGCTGTTTGAAAGAACATTTGAAACCTCCTGTCTAGTGGCTAGAAGTTATTAATTAACAAAAAAAATCAGAAAAGAATGAATAAATTTACCACACTGTTGAAGGTCTAGAATTGAGCCCTTTTGTCGAAAGCTGTGAACACTGAACTGACGCCATGTCAAAAGTTCATACAAATGAAAGGCCTTTAGAAATATAGATCCTAATAGTCATTAGTGTGACAGGAATATAAATTAATTTTCTTTCGTATTTTGTTAAACAAACACATTTGCTTACATAGTAGTTCAATATTTTTTATTGCCGTGATTTTCTACGTCACATTAGTGTAATGTTAGCGCTACAGACGTGTTACAGTAGCGTCATAGTAGCGTTACAAAAGCATTACTCTAACATTATAGTAGCGTCACAGTGACGTCACAGTAGCGTTACTGTAACATTAGAGTCGAGTCGCAGTGACGTCACAGTAGCGTTACACTAGCGTTACAGTAGCGTTACTCCAACATTATAGTAGCGTCACAGTGACGTCACAGTAGCGTTACTGTAACATTATAGTCGAGTCGCAGTGACGTCACAGTAGCGTTACACTAGCGTTACAGTAGCGTTACTCCAACATTATAGTAGCGTCACAGTGACGTCACAGTAGCGTTACTGTAACATTATAGTCGAGTCGCAGTGACGTCACAGTAGCGTTACACTAGCGTTACACTAGCGTTACACTAGCGTTACAGTAGCGTTACTCCAACATTATAGTAGTGTCACAGTGACGTCACAGTAGCGTTACAGTAGCGTTACTGTAACATTATAGTCGAGTCGCAGTGACGTCACAGTAGCGTTACACTAGCGTTACACTAGCGTTACACTAGCGTTACAGTAGCGTTACTCCAACATTATAGTAGTGTCACAGTGACGTCACAGTAGCGTTACAGTAGCGTTACTGTAACATTATAGTCGAGTCGCAGTGACGTCACAGTACCGTCACAATAACGTCATATTAGCGTTACACCCTCACTTTACCTGTACTTTATGTGAACACAATCACTGCTAATTAAGAAAACTAACAATTTGTCGTTCACTTATCTATACTAATATTATAAAGCTGAAGAGTTTGTTGGTTTAAACGCGCTAATCTCAGGAACTACTGGTTCGAATTGAAAAACTATTTTTGTTTTGTTTTGGAAGGTCCATTTATCGAGGAAAGCTACTTTTCCTTTTCCATTTTGATATTTCAACGGGATCAGGACTTACGCGGATGAAACCACGACGCGCACCTAGTTACATCATAAGGATGTTTAATCTGTGCTTAAAATAATACCTACCTAATTGGTGTTTGGTTTAACAACTTGTATAAGTATCACTTCAGTTTCAATTCAATTACCTACGTATGTCTGTATGACATAACATCTATACACATAAAATGCTTTATCCTGAATGACTGACTGACGGATCAACGCACAGCCTAAACCGCTGATCGTAGAGACCTGAAACTTGGAGGGTGTATTCTTTGTATGACGTAGGCATCTAATAAGAAAGGATTTTCCGAAATTCTACTCCTAAGGGGTTGAAAGAGGGGGGCAAAGTTTGTATGGGACTACGTCATTCCTTGGTCCAATCTACTTAAAATTTTGCATAAAAATTCTTTAACAGAATTGATAAAAGACGCGTTTCGTATTTTATTGATATTCTTCTCCAACGGGATTAAACAGGGTAGAAAGTTATTTCGATTGAAGTTGAAAGAACCATTTTCGACTGCGGACGAATTCGCGGGCAAAAGCTAGTTTTTTATTAAAATTAAATGAGCAGAGGACTTGCTGAAGACGAATAAGCACATTTAGGTGTGTACTTAGACTTAGGTATAAGTAGCGCTTAAAAAAAGGAAAGTAGGTAGGTACTACACTAAACACAGTGAGAGCCATTTCATCATTATTAAAACTAACAAAACCGGTTACAAACTTAATTGTACATACCAACTATAATCATCATAATAATAACACTAAGAGATAATTTTATATCTTCATAAAAACACCCGTTCATTGCAATAAAAAATAAATCAAAATTATTTAAGTACCAACCTTCCTAATTACCCTTAAATATTTTATGGTAAGAAAGTATAAGTTGTTATAGATTTTGTGTTCGAGATTTTATCGGAAGGATTGTAACATTTTGTATTTTATTTTAGTTGAGCGGCCACTTTTCAAAACGAATCTATATCTATAAAAATCATACCACTTTTCGTTGTAATTTTATAACTCAAGAACGGGCTCACCTATCCAAACTAAATGTTTAAGTTTTTTCGGACTATTTAGTAGATGGTTTATGTGAAGTTTGCACAAAATTGGTCGAGCGGTTCTTCATTCATCACATTTTTGTAACAAATGTTATCAATAAATGGCGAATCATTTTGTTAATGGGGTATAGATATATATTTTTGGCCGGGACAGCTTCGAACATTTTGTTGGAAGTTTTTGTATGAAACAGCTGATTTACATACCTCAATTTAAATACATCATGTAAAAATTCCCTCAGAATTATCGCAAAAAAAGTTCGAATTTTCAAAAGTTGTAGATCAAAAGATGTTCGCCTAGACGTCTAGAATAACCCACCTTTGTATTAAAACCCCTTCGTATATCTAGATTACTTTATAAACTTTTTTCTTTTTGTTATTTTTAGGGTCCTTTTTTTAAGTTTGGTGAATTTTTTGTTGTAACCTTTTCCTATTTTCTTATAAATTTTTTTTTTTTTTTACGAATAAAGGTATTGTTTTCACTTCGGCAAGAATGAATACTTTATTACTCACTGAACAATGGTAATGTTCGCGAAGAATGAAAACTATTACCAAAGTATTTCAATTAAACAGCCGTCCGCCAACACGCGTCTAAATCAAAATAAAAAATAAATATTGCAGGACATTCCACACGTCGCCATCTAGCCCCAAGCTAAGTAACTAGACTTGTGTTATGGGTGCTAGACAACGGATAAACTACTTTTATATTTATCTTTGGTAAATAAATACTTATAATACAAAGAAACAACCAGACCACGGACAAATAACTAAGCATAAATACTTGTCTGAGGTGGGAATAGAACCCGCAACCCTGTGTTTGGCAGTCCGGCATGGTGACCAATGTGCCAACTGGGTCGTCAATCATAAAGAGTAAATATTTTTTTGTTTGTAAGGAAAAGACTCGGAAACACCTGGACTGATTTTGTTGAAACTTGGTATGAAGATACAATTAATTATTGGAAGTAACATAGGCTACTTTTTATTTTATATTCCGACAGAACGAGACTAACGCAGGTGAAACCCGGTAGCATGGTGACCATTGTGCCAACTGGGTCGTCAAATCATAGCAAATCATAGGTAACATTACGCAATAATATCAAATCACAGTGTAAATGTAGCTTTCAACTTCAACAATGGCGTTATCTAAATGTGATAACGTATTTTCTCAGAGCTTTCCAACCAAAGCTTGAATTATCTGTTCATTTCACCGCAAACGAAAGTTCATATTCAATTTACGCTGAAGTGTTTGGAAATTCGCATCTTTTTAAGGACTATGCACATCGTCGCAATTTTTAACAGCTAAGTATGTAATATCTTGTATGCTAGTATTTTGACGTGATAACGTCTTATAAATCGATGAGCAGGTGTTCATCGATTTACTCACAAAAAGTGTGACGTCATGCGTCATGTTATTGACAAGTAACAATAGCAACGGTATTGACAAGTAACCATAGTAACGTCATGTTATTGACAAGGTAACCATAGCAACGTATTATCGTTGCTATGGTTACCATCAATGCTTTCTTATAACGTGACGTTATCACGTAAAATTATCGTCCGTAAACCGACTTTACAGACAATATTTTTTTTTACTCTGGTACGATTGTATCCAATATTCTTCGATGTTATTTTACGACACGCATTGAACATAACACTTGATTCACGGAGCTTTGCCTGGTAGATATCTCCATTAGGCATTAAGGCTATTCTTTGTACCACTCTAATATCTATCCCCATACTTAAATTTTCTGTTTTAATTGTGTTTTTAGGGTTACGTACCTCAAAAGGTAAAAAAGGAACCCTTATAAGATCACTTTCTTATCCGTCTGTATGTGTGTGTGTCTGTTTTATTAACCCCTGACGCAAAAAACGACGGGGTGTTATAAGTTTGACGTGTCTGTACTGTCCGTGTGTGTGTCTATCTGTGGCATCGTAGCTCCCAAACGGATGAACCGATTTTGATTTAGTTTTTTTATGTAAGTAAGTATAATCATTTTTTATGTATTATTTTTATGGTGCAATCAAATGTTTGTCGATCTATCTTAGTGCTGCCAATTCGACTTGGCAAACAAATTATAATGCGAAACAGGTTTACTGCACTACCACATTCAATCTTCAAGTATCTACAATTCTACTGATAGCCGGTCATTGCCACGATGCCGTCCAACCATTGGGCAGATGATCTGCGCCTGCGCCTACAGGTTGCCTCGCACCTTTCGATCGTCACTCGGTCACCGCCCTATCCCATCGTGTGTTCTGCACTTAAGTTTAGATATTCTTCATATTGTATGTATGTATGCATACGGGCTTTTTTCCGCAACTAGACTCTTTTTAATTGGGTCCTTTTTGCGTGAGGATGGAGTAGGCTTGCCCAGCACCTACTACCCTCTCAGCTTAGTCGACCATGTCCAGAGGGGAGAACTTGTCAATACTTCTGGAGCCAACTAAGCCGCGGGTTTCATCACGATGTTTTCCTTCACCGTAAGAGCAATGTCAATTAGCGCACATAATTTTTTTTTAAGAAAAATACATTGGTGCTCGGCCGGCTGGGATTCGAACCCACGACCTTCAGAATGAAAGTCAGGGTATCTACCACTAAGCCAACACCGCTCTTCATATTATAATAATACGACAAAGAACACACCCTCCAATTTTTAGATCTCTACGATCAGCATTTTATATGTAATAGATGAGTTGTAGTTTTATTTGAAATATTCATTTCAACATACCATTAAGTATTAATAACAAATTAGTTTTCGAAAGCCACAAAGAAAAAAAACCAGTATTCTAAATTCTAATGTATCCGCTCCTTGTCTTCATTTTCCATTGCAATCGTCAGACCGCGAAACCGCTAACGATTGTCAGATTCTCAACAAAAACTGGTGGCAACATCTGCGGGTAACAACGTTGTGGTCCGGCAATGGCTAGATTTTCTCATTAAAATCTAGATAGATCTAACAGTCAGTGGTGAAATTGTATAGATACCATTAGATGCCCATTCCTTTTTTACATCGATAAATTTTATGGTTTATTTCACGTTGTTAATAAGTAGTATATCCGTTGCCTAGCACCCATAACACAAGTAAAGTTACTTAGCTTGGGGTTAGATGGCGATGTGTGGAATGTCCTGCAATATTTAATGCTCGGGGGGTGGACAAAACTGACTGAGGGAAAGACTATTTCGTCCTTTCACTGTGGATAAAATGTTTCCGGCCATGCTTGCCCTGCAGGGACGGAAGTAAAGGTAGAAGACAGCAGTGGAACAAAAACTTTTTCGACCCGTCCTCCTTTTGTAGCTGCACCGCTATTTTCCCACGACTTGAAATGAAATCGCGGACCGCTGCTAGTTACTACATATTATAAAACAAAGTCCTCCGCCGCGTCTGTTTTTCTGTCTGTTCGCTATAAACTCAATAAGAAAGTGATCTTATAGGGGTTCCTTTTTTTACCTTTTGAGGTACCCTAAAAACTACTGCACCGATTTTCATGCCGTTTTCACCAATGGATAGAGTAGTTCTCGAGGAAGGTTTAAGTATATAAAAAGAAACTACCACGCGTACGAAGTCGCGGGCAACAGTTAATATAATTTCACTAAACGATATTTTATAGCTGCTATATCATTCTTAAATCTAGACACACTACAAACTGAACGCACTAAAGGGTAAGTAACAAACTTGTAACATTATCTGCGAGTAGAGAACAGCCTAGTCCTAAATGCGAGTAAAGACTCGATAAACGGAGGCGATACAAATTAACAATAACCGAGAGGCCGCAGTAACAACGGCTGTAATGTTCTATAATGTACAGTCAAGTGCAAATACGAAATAAAAACACCACTAGTCCATGTATTTGTTTCCGTTTATAATAGAAAAAAAAAACATTTATTTGAACAAGCACATTAAATATTTAGAAAATTAGAGAGTTAAACAAACATAAGAACACTGACAAAGCACAAAGCAAAGGAACAAAAAAAACTTGAGAGAAGAACTTGAACGAAGTTCCATTCGATTAATTAGTGAAGGAATTGTATTTTTTTTTAAAGTTATAATATTTTTTTTTTATTATCCTACAATCGTGTCGTTAAAACTTTTGGTCTTAATTTTTTCCGTCTAGCCCCCTTTCGCAAAGCGCGACAAGGAACTTTGTTCCAATAAAAAAAAAGACAGACACAAAAGATACAATAGAACAAAAAGCATAAAATATAAACGTTTTGGATCGTCTTATGATGTTTCAATAGTCTTACTAGTCGATTTATTGGGATAGAAACTCCCAGTAGTTCAACTGATAAGACTACTTGGTAAAACTACCGGCCGGTCACGTCTTGGAACGAGTATATTAGGGGAACTCTGAAAGTGGCGCCAGTTACTGAAAAGTGAAAGGAAATCGTTTGAGTTATTATGAAAATGTGATGAGCGGAGAGAGGAGACGCATGTGACTTGAAGAGTGATTGAGTATGAATGTAGAGAGATGGAGAGGAAGAGGACGACTTAAGAAGAGATGGATGGGCTGCATGAGACAATTAAGATATGAGAGAGATGGATGTTTTAACGATTAGATGACGGCTAATAGAAGATGGATGGTAGAAAAAGACATACTGCGCCTAACCCAAATAAATTGAGATAATTGCAGGCAGAAGAAGAATGCATGCGCGTCTTTTATCTTTGCAGAATATATCCATTCCAAAAGTGTTTCAAAACGCCCATTTTCTATTCGTTTAGTTAAAACTCATTTGAAATAACGAGGAAAGTATCTACTCGCAAATAAAGCAGGTGAAGAAATTTTATTATCGTTTGGCAGTCTCTGATTTGGTGTTAACTATGTAAATTGATAGATAATGTACAATTGACCCGGGTACATTAGCACTTGCGTTCAGCACTTGTGTAACGGAAAGCATATACGTTGTTTTTTAACAACCTATTGGAGGACCTATGGGTTTTTTCCCACGGATATATGGAAATAAAATTAAGAAGCAATAGGGTGTGGTGGGTACAGATTGACAACTGTCTCATGCTTTCAAATCCTGGAGAGTTCTAGAGTCTAGACTCTAGCGATTCCCACAAGAAGTCATCGTCACTAAGTAGCGTATTAGGCAAGTTCGATATTATTAAAATTCACGAAAAATTGAAGAGGGTGCGTGGATATTGCTTGTTTCATACGATTGTATTTACTTCCTAAATAATGACCATTGTTTTTTAATCAAACCTATGTTTATTGTACACAAGCACCTTTGTTTTCCTTTATTATGAAATAGAGAATTTCAAGAAATATTTCCTTTAGTAATTAGTTGTTAAAGAAAAGAAAAACGGCGCGGCAGGCGTGTGTATAAGTTTTATAAAAAAAATGATTGCTATGGGGGAGTCAGTCGAAAAGGAAATAGGAAAATACATCTGTATGGAGAAAGCAATACACCGCGCACACTCTTTTTAAGGTGAAAGGGTACCGGCGCTCTCTCCATACAAACGTAGTCGACTGTTTCCTCCCTGGATAATGATACTAGCACAATTCTTTTTGTGCCATAAAACCTATAACTGCCATGACTATGCCCTATGTTTTTTTTTCATTTTATATTATCGGTACCTGGATGACCTAGCTTCGCTCGGTTTTTTTTTTTACTTAGTCTAACCTCAAAGCAAACACTCATTGACTTCGTGTTACTTAACAACGACATCTGCTGGAATAACTTTATTGCTCACAAAAAATAGTATTAGTAGTTCGCCGATAGATGTCAGAAAGAGGCATATTTTTCAGATAAAAAAAGTAAGTTTCGATAAAACACGAATAAAATGACATTTTCTAAAAATGATTCCTAGCTAGATCGATTTATCGCCCCCGAAATCCCCTATATACCACATTTCATGAAAATCGTTGGAGCCGATTCCGAGATTCCAATTATATATACAAGAATTGCTCATTTAAAGATATAAGATAGACATTAGGATTTAAAAAAAACATAGGGGCATGGTCATGGCAGTTATAGGTTTTATGCAACAAAAATATTTGCTCTAGTGATTATCCAGGTAGAAAACAGTCGACTACGTTTGTATGGAGAGAGGCCCCGGTACCCCTTCTTCTTAACTGATCTGTATATATGTTTTTCAATCTTTTCTGACATAACTTCTTTGTTCATGAACCGATTTTCTTGATTATTTTTGACCGTTTATGTTCACACCTGTACCTAACAACAAGTTAAAGATATTGCGTCGGACTAGCAAGAGAAGTAACTGGACACACGCAAATGCTGTTACATTACGATGCAATCTGTTTTGAGTTCAATATGAATCGATTGCGCGCAGCGTGCTGAGTAACATGGCAAACTATTGTGCTAGAAAGTGAAGTAAATTTGAACTAGATAATCATTGTGCTTGATTAAGTTTTAATCTTGTTTTGGAGCTGATTTTATTAATTTCACACAAAGCAGGAAATGATGAATACCATGTAGCTTTCTAAATTAATATTTGATTTTTTAATCTTTTAAATTTAGAACATTTTATTTATCTCCTTAATTGAATTGAACTCACGCATTTCTGCAATATTAATTTTTGGTTTCTTTTACCCAACTGCGCGACGCAAAGTAAAGAGCTTTGTGTTTATCAGCATATTATGTATATATGTATGGTATATGGTTGTTCTTTTGTCGCGTTTTGGAGACAAACACCTATTTGGATGATTCCTAAATCAATCGATTTTTCTTTATCTTGTTCCATAAATTTCTGTAGCTCTACTTTAGTTCCCATGAGAAATTACCTTAATTTATAACTTCCTTAATAAAACGTCAAATGTATTCAACTTCTAGGAATTTAACTCTAAAAACCCAATTTAAATAGATTAGCTTAATATAAAAAATAAAACCTAATGATAAACTAAATAAGTTTTCCTAGGTAGGGAGCACAAAAGGGTCTTCTTCTTCCTCTTTGGATGGCAATGCTGAACCAACGCGTTGGCGCATATAGCAGCCAGCCCTTTGGTCACCTTAATCTTACACTTACACTTACTTAATCTTACACTTACACTTTAGGGCTATATGGAACGTAACATTTCCTCCAACAGAAAGAACCTCTTAGCTTTAAGGTATTTGCCCATCGATCGTGAGACTAGATAGATAGATAAATTCTTCATTGCAAACACCATTTCATGCTGCAATTTCATGGTTTTATATGCGCATAACGTGAAGGATACCAAACGCGTTGCAATGTTCATCAGAATCTTGTGCAATTATGGAAAATTACGATTGCATTCGGTGATTTGTGAATTCATTTCCAATCTTTGTTCTCACACTTGAAATGTTAATTCGTTGTCTAAACAACAACAACGAATTCTTGTAGTTTTTATTATTGGAACGTAGTTCCTTATCGCGCGTTACAAAAGGGGGCTAGACGGAAAAAATGAAGACCAAAAGTTGTAACGACACTTTTTGCTATCGTTGTAAGCCGTGTGGCGTGCGCGTGTTTCTGTCTATCTCTCTCTCATAGAAAGCAAGCCAGTTTACTAAAATTAAGCCTACTGATTAAGTTTGTATTACATTATATTTGTTAATAATAAAAAAAAATATAACTTAAAAAAAAATACAATTCCTTCACTAATTAATCGAAAGGAACTTCGTTCCATCCGGGTGTCCCTTGACACCTCTCAAGTTTTTTTTTTATTTATTAGCCCGTTTTGTCCCACTGCTGGCTAAGGGCCTCCCCTGCTTCTGCCAGGGTGGGACAGTCCTTCGTGTATGAGTCTAATTCGTCTCTTCTACTGCAACTCGGTCTACCTCGAAGACGTTTTTATCAGTGGATACAACTTGGCATGATCAGTGGTTAATTCATCTGACCACGAGATCCGTGGATACAAATGCCCTTTTTAACGGAGCTGCCATTCTGTAGCGGCTTACTAAATAAATGGTGTAGGACAAGCCACACAGCGCGTCTAGCCCCAAGCTAAGCAACTAGGCTTGTGTTATGGTAGCTAGACAACGAATAGAATACTTAAATAGTTTTTATGGATAAATATATACAACTTGGCATGATCAGTGGCTAATTCATCTGATCTCGTGATCAGATGAATTAGCCACTGATCAAATGAAAGGATTTGTATCCATGGATTTCGTGATCCGTGGATACAAACCCTTTTTAACGAGGCTGCCATTCTGTAGCGGCTTACTAAATAAATGGTGTAGGACAAACCATACAGCGCCATCTAGCCCCAAGCTAAGCAACTAGGCTTGTGTTATGGTAGCTAGATAACGAATAGAATACTTAAATCGTTTTTTAAAGATAAATATATACAATTTGGCATGATCAGTGACTAATTCATCTGATCTCGTGATCAGATGAATTAGCCACTGATCAAATGAAAGGATTTGTATCCATGGATTTCGTGATCCGTGGATACAAACCCTTTTTAACGAGGCTGCCATTCTGTAGCGGCTTACTAAATTAATGGTGTAGGACAAACCACACAGCGCCATCTAGCCCCAAGTTAAGCAACGAGGCTTGTGTTATGGTAGCTAGACAACGAATAGAATACTTAAATAGTTTTTATGGATAAATATATGCAACTTGGCATGATCAGTGGCTAATTCATCTGATCTCGTGATCAGATGAATTAGCCATTGATCAAATGAAAGGATTTGTATCCATGAATTTCGTGATCCGTGGATACAAACCCTTTTTAACGAGGCTGCCAATCTGTAGCGGCTTACTAAATTAATGGTGTAGGACAAACCACACAGCGCCATCTAGCCCCAAGTTAAGCAACGAGGCTTGTGTTATGGTAGCTAGACAACGAATATAATACTTTTTTTAAAGATAAAGATATTAAGATATATTTTGCTTTTTCCTTAGCTCTTTAAGGATCTATTAAAGACTTTCTCAAACAAGGATGTTATTCAATTGAAATGAGCCAGTAATTATTTAAAAATATGACATAACATCCTAGATGTAAGATGAGACAAATTAAGGAAATTATGTGTTAAATTAGATCAGATTAAAAAAAACCAGCATCAATTTAAACCATAATAACTGTTAATAATTCGAAAGATTTTAGTGTTTCCGTTAGGGCAGTGCAACACGTTACTCACGAGCCAATAAGTAGGTATTTAAGAGGTAAGAGTACCGGGAGCTCTCTCCATACAAACGTAGTCGACTGTTTTCTCCCTGAATAATGACACTAGAGCAAATATTTCTGTTGCGTAAAACTTATAACTGCCATGACCACGCCTCTGTCATTTTTTGAATTTTTTTAATCTTAATTTCTATGATAATTAGAAAATGAAAAAATACAAAACATTGGGACATAGTCATGGCAGTTATAGGTTTTATGGCACAAAAATATTTGTGCTAGTATCATTATCCATACGTTTGTATGGAGCTCCGGTACCCTTTCACCTTAAGTATGTAGGTATAAGCCTCACTAATGCAATTAATGCTAAGTCAGTTTATTTGTTTGTTGTCTCCTCATGGTCGAATCGAATAAATATAGCATTACTAGCTGCGCCCCGCGGTTTCACCCGCGTTTGTCCCGATCCCGTGGGATCGATTTTTTCTCACCTTTTAAACCTTCCCTAGACCTCCACGAATAATTCAAGACCAAGATAAGATAAATCCGTTCAGCCGTTCTCGAGTTTTAGCGAGACTAACGAACAGCAATTGATTTTTATATATAAGATGTCGTGTCGTATGTATTAGATAACTTAGACTAATTAATTAAATACGCGGACTATGCCACGGTAAAAATCTAGTGTATATAATATTGTAAAAAGGAAAGTTTTTCTGTTTCTAACGAATATGCTCCGCAACTACTGGACCGATTTTGATGAAACGGTAACCTTTGAGGATACCTTGATTCTCAAATGCTACTTTTATCCCTATATTCCTATGGAATCGGAATTTTCGCGGGTTTAACCGCGGCCATATTAGAAAATTGAATCAAATCAAATCTCGAGAACAGCTGAACCGATTTCGTTAATTCTTTTTTGTAGTGTTTGTTATTGTCAGGAGAAGGTTCTTATAAAAGAAAAAAATTAAGGAAATTGCGTAGAAAATTATCACGCGGGTGAAACCGCGGGGTGTAGCTAATAATTTATAAATATGAAATACAAAGTGTGACTGACTGATATGTCAACGCACAGCAAAAGGGTAGGTATTATGACGCATCCGCTTAGGAAAAGATTTGGAAAATTAAACCCCAATGCGAGTGACGTCGCGGGTAAAAGCTAGCCTAACCATAAACTGAATGAATGAAAAAGACCACCTTAGCAGTGGACTCAATCGTAGAAAGCACATCGACATTACACCGTTAATTAATTTAATTAACTTTAAAACTTGTCAACTAGATAAAGTACCTACCTATCCGGGTTCTAATTATACAGATTATTGCTCATAGAAGTTAATCTTGACAGGAATCAACACAATAGGTACCTAAGGTTGTCGTTTATTCTCTATGAGACATTTCATTATGCTTATTAGCTGACGAAAGTGACATTCATACTTATCTTTATATGGAAGTACTTATCATAATTATATTCTTATACATATAAAATCCTGAATGACTGACTGACTGACTGACGGATCAACTCACAGCCTAAACCACTGATCGTAGAGACCTGAAACTTGGAGGGAGTGTTTTTTGTGCGACGTAGGCATCCGATAAGAATATCCGAAACTAAGGGGATGAAAAAGGAGGGCAAAGTTTGTATGGGACAACGCGATTCCTTGGTCCATTTCCGACTTATACGCGGACGAAGTCGCGTGCAAACGTCTATCTTTACATATAAAATTCTTTATCCTGAATGACTGACTGACGGATCAACGCACAGCCTGAACCGCAGATCGTAGAGACCTGAAACTTGGAGGAAGTGTTTTTTTGTGCGACGTAGGCATCCGATAAGAAAGGATTTTCCGAAACTCTATCCCCAAGGGGGTGAAAAAGGGGGGTAAAGTTTGTATGGGACAACGCGATTCCTTGGTCCATTTCCGACTTATACGCGGACGAAGTCGCGGGCAAACGTCTATCTATACATATAAAATTCTTTGTCCTGAATGACTGACTGACGGATCAACGCACAGCCTAAACCACTGATCGTAGAGATCTGAAATTTAGAGGGTGTGTTCTTTGTATGACGTAGGCATCCAATAAGAAAGGATTTTCAGAAATTATACCCCTAAGGGGATGAAAAAGGGGGGCAAAGTTTCTATGGGACAACGCGATTCCTTGGTCCATTTCCGACTTCTACGCGAACGAAGTCACGGACCAAAGCTAGTTTAATAACACAGATGTTATGTCATTCAAAAGACTTGCTAATATTAGCATTTAAACTATATGATTTTTACAGCACCAGCATCTTTAATCCATGCTAATTAAGACGCTGGACTGGAACATGTTTTAGATGCTTGCCCATAACCGATAGATTTCACCCTCACAAAAGTCGACCGTGTCTAGAGGAAAGAACCCTTCAATACGTCTAAAGTGAATTAAAGCGCCAGTTTCAGTACAATGGTTTCCTTCACAGTATGAGCAATGTTAATAGCTCTAAAAGACATAAAATAATAATTAAGAGGCTTAAAATAATAATTTTATATCATTTCATTCGACGTTAAGAGGAAAGGTACGAAGGTACCGGCGCTCTCTCCATACAAACGTAGTAGACTGTTTCCTCCCTGAATAATGATACTAGAGCAAATATTTTTGTTGTATATAACCTATAACTGCCATGACTATGCCCCTATGTCTGTATGTGTTTGTGTTTTTTGCCAACCATACGACGATTTACTCGATCGAGTTTTTGTGGCATTGTTTTTTAATGTTTTATTCTATGTATTTTTTTAATGTTAATGAATAAATAAAATTTATTTCATCTATTTGAGGCGAAGTTACTCAAATTAAAAATGAAATAGGTAAATAATATAGATTTACCATGGAGCAGTGTGGACTGTAGAGGCATTGGGACAAAACTAAAGCATATATAAAACATAATTTTAAGTGCTTGTTTTGTTTAAAGAAAGGCTATTAAAGAACGTTTAAACAAAATAAAACAAAATGACGCTCTGCAATTTGTTTGGAAACAAAATTGGTCACAGTATCTATTTAAAGTGGCCGTACCTATTTTTATTTACAGTCTACTTATTTATCCTAACCATGGCTTGTTGAAAAGAAAGTAGCATGGTGTGTTGAACAAGGGAAATTTCGTCTAAATTACTAACTCGGTTTTACTCTAATTACGTGGAATCTTCTGGAACACTAACGACAAGCGACCATGACAGTCAAAAAGACGGCAATTTTAGCGGGAAAAGTAATTGTTTGTTAAAGTATGCAGTTGGGTTTTGGCGGGAACGAGTTAACAACATGTCGTGCTGCAGTTTTATTTTCATGAAACTTAGTTGTAACCCGAGTTGAATTGTATAATTCTGGTGGAATGTTATTTAATTTAGTTCTGAGAAAGTGCACAAGTGTAGTGAAAGTAAAAAAACAGTGTCAAACATGAAGTTTTCTTGTTGCCTCCAAATCTCCTATTAAGGTTATGGTAAACTTGCCATCGCTTTCCTATAGCCCCTGACTTGACGGACCATGACGACTTTGACTGTTTTGAAACACTTTAGGCCCGATTTATGAAAAATCGGGTCATAATTTGATGCAAAATATAACTTGACAATGGCTAAATGTACAAGCCGTGCGAAGCCATAATTAATAGCAAAAAAAAAGTATGCAGTTTAAGTTGGTCATAAATATCTTGTTGTCTGCAATGTTTTAAAGAGGTTGTAACATTATAATATGAGTATGTAGACTAAAAATAAATTTAAAAATATTCAAAACCATTTCACGACTGGCATAGTTGTCGCCTTAAAATCTTTTGACGTTATTTTTTTGCGCGGTCACATTTCATACTTATGGCAATGTATAGAGGACTAGCCATTTGCTTTGACTTCGTTCACGTAAAAGTCGAAAATGGACCAAGGAATCACGTTGTCGCATACAAACTTTGCCCCCCTTTTTACCCCCTTAGGGGTAGAATTTCGGAAAATCCTTTCTTATCGGATGCCTACATTACACAAAGAACACACCCTCCAAGTTTCTGGTATCTACGATTAGCGGTTTAGGCTGTGCAATGATCAGTCAGTCAGTCATTTAAAACAAAGAATTTTATATATAAGTATAGATATACAAACAACAAATAATATGTAACAAAATCTCGCAAAGTACCAGGTTTGTCTATTATTTTAAATTAAAAAAATATTCAAGAAGATTTTTCATTTTATTTGTCACAACATGAGAACCATATGTTTGAGAAGTGGCCGCGCAATTAATGGGTGGCTGTTTACTGTGTAAAAATGTTACAATAGTCCTTTATTAAAACCAGACCCGGTTCCAGTTAGGTTTGCCGGCATAAATCTCAGCATGACCATGGGATTCTTAAAAAAATATTAAATTCTGTATGTGTATTCTTTCTAGATCTATATTATTTGTTTTGTTAGTGCGTTCAGCTTTGGCCACAGTTAACCAATCTAAAGATTTAACTTTTCTAAGTACCTATATGAAAAGAAGTTCTTCTTTCGATTAGTTGACACCGCACGGCTCACATTATTAAACAAAATCAAAGAAAAACGAACACCACCGACGACACCGATTATCTCTGTAGACACCTATATTTTTACTTATAACAATTGTTTTAAATTTGTCATCTAACTGTGTCTAAACTTTACGGTAAAATGACCCAAAACACCGGATAATAACGGGTGTAGATGAAATAATGATGGAATTGACCGTTTGGACGTCATCCGCCACTTACTGGTAGACAGTTAATGCGCCCGCGCCGGCGCAATGTTTTGTCACAAAAACCTGTGATTCGTACAATCACCGACGAGAGCAACTCATAATATATCATGTACTTCAATTTTATTTATTCGTATGACATATTAGTCTTTCAGTCGTTTTGACGACCCAGTTGGCTCAAGGTCACCATGCCGGACTGCCAAACACAGGGTAGCAGGTTCGATGCCCGCCTCAGACAAGTATTTATGCTTAGATATTTGTCTGTGGTCTGGTTGTTTCTATGTATTATATTTATTTATACTTAGATAGTTGTCTGTGGTCTGGTTGTTTCTATGTAAAGTGTATATTTACAAAAAGAAAAGTATAATAAGTAGTATATCCGTTGTCTAACACCCATAACACAAGTCTAGTTACTTAGTTTGGGGCTTAATGGTGATGAGTGGAATGTCTTGCAATGTTTATTATTTATTTTATTATTTACTAATAATTTTAATAAGGTTCAAATTTTGATGATCAACTAGTGCATTCGCAAGAATATAGAGCAACAGAACCTACAGCAGTTTGCTCGTTTAGCGGCACCCAGAGGACACGTGCAGGGAAGTGGCGGCAGTTCCTGCAGACGTTGACAACTTCATCCCCCAAACTCATATTTTTTGTTTATGTTTCATGTTTTTTAAACACTTGCCTTATTGGTGACTGTATGATAATTATTTAATAAACTAGCTGTTGCCCGCGACTTCGTTCGCGATGTGGTTTTGGGTTATTTAGAATACCTAGCATTTTTCTGCATAGATACAATTTATCATTCGGTGTAAGTTATAAAAACAAAATAGGTAGTTACATTGTTTTTAAACTATATGTTTAATTGATTTGGCAAAGGCAATTCTTATTCTAGGCTTACTCATACTCCGAAAGTAGGTCTAAAGATGCCTGAAGAGCGTGTAGAAAGAAAAACTTTCGGCCCTAGGGAAAATCGCTTTCACTGACAGCTGTCATGTTAAATTATGGCTTCGCGCGGCTTGTGCAATGTGTTTGTAGCCAGTATCAGTATCATTACGCATTAGGGACTTCAAAAACCTAACCTCCTTGATTTAGGTAACACCAAAGAATAACAATTATGGCTTCGCACGGCTCATCCATACTGCCAGAGTTTAGTACATAATAGGTTTTTTCTTAGTAATCGAATTCAGGTACATATATTTAGTTCAAGATATCTTATTTAATAAAATAAATGTAAAGATGAAAATGCGACGTATGACCATGCTGCGCCTCTACCGGCGCCCTGTCAAGATGTTGCAGATGTGGCTTTATGTGACCGTGCGGTCAGTGTCGTTTCTTGAGTAAAAAATACTGGCGGGAAATGCTTGCATTTTGAATGATTTTAATTAGTATTATCTTTTGTTATTTTATTATGTTTTTGTGTTAAGTTTAATCTGGTTTTTCATTTATGATTGTGTATTTTGTGTAAATAACCTTTTCTAGACAAACCGTGTTACAAAAACTGTAATTGAAATCTACGGACTTCGCGTCATCACTCAGTGTTGGATAAACTAATTTATAAAAATCTCTTCGGTTAGTACCGACGTATTTGAGTATTGAAAACATGTTGAAAACAAATAGCAAAAGCAAAAAATCTACATAATGTTTAACCTCTTTGGTCCCAACCTTGTAAGAGGATCAGGTAGTATGGAGTCTCTCATTCACTCTCGTTATTAGAAAGAATTTTATGTTTATTCGTAATGAAAAGCACAGTATTTACCCCGGGTTTGTTTTGTTTACCCAAGGTGTGAAAGTCACTCATTTAGTCCCTCGAAGTATTAGCGCCCTCGCTACGCTCGGGCGCCAAACTCCGTCTCCGGGCTCAATGAGTGACTTTCACACCTTGGGTAACAATATACTATTTTTGTTAATTTTTCACAAATAAAACATAATACACAACAATATGATAAGCTGAAACTAAGTCCAATTTCTATAAGCACAAAACTTTCAACATACTTTGTCTTCCTAGTTATCGTTAGATTTTTGTAAATTAAAGAAAAAATAATTATCAACTACCTTTGTGTCTTGATTTATATTCTTCAATTAATAATATAAGAGGTTATTATAGTATTTATAACACCAACATCATGCAAATAATAATCTATTTTGGTGCAAATAATATTTTACATTGTTTTTATTATCAAATAATAATATTAATGATTAAAAAGAAAGGCAATTGGACAGAACAAATACTAATACTTAAAATAACGCGATGCACATTGAGATCCTTACATATTGATAGAAGGCATTACGCTGAACAAAAAATGCTTTCACACCAAACATCTAAAGCGTCTCGGAAACGGGGTATTTGGAGGAACGTGATGTCCTATGAATCCAATTTTCTGAATTCTTGACCAAAATACCCAGTTTTTTTTATTAGGTAGCTGGCAGGGCTACGTAACATTGGGAAAAAAATGATTTTTACAAATGACTATTACCTGTATATTTTTTAACCCACATCAAAAAAGATGGAGGTTCTCAATTCGTCACGTATATATATATATTTTTATGTATGTTCGCTGATTACTCGTAAACTCTTGGAGCGATTTGGATAATTCTTTTTTGTTTTTACTATCTAAGGTTTCCGCTACTTGAACTCATAATTCAAACTATAGCAGGAGAAAAGCGCGATAGAAGTGTAACATCGGAGGTCTTCGGTAAAGGAGATCGGTAATATTATGTAGTAGTACCTCTTTGTACTAACCTCATTTTCAGTTTCACGTAGGTAGTATTAAATGCAAACTATTTGGTTTTATGACTGCTGTCATCTTGAGCGGAGGCATGTACTGCACTCCTACCATGACTTTTTGAAGAACTCGAAAAAAAGAAACCCTTTTTCGATCACTCTTTTGTCCGTTTGTCTGTCGGTGTGTCACTACCGATATTCTCAGAGACGGGTGGACCTAGTAAGTTGATTTTTAGGAAGTTTCATAGTAAATACTCAATATAGTATGTTTAATCGAACACGTAAAAAACCCGTGGTAAGGGTACTGTTCCCTTCTGACGTTCGATTACGTTTTACCACGGAAAATATTTCGATTTCACATTTTTTAAATGTTTTTTTTATCAAATATCTTAATTATTGTATTAAAGTTAAATTAAAACATAGCCTAAATGTTATTCTGATATATTCTGAACAAATTTGTGTGGACCTTGTTAAAATCTGTTCTGTAGTTTATGAGATTACCTGGTTCAAACAAACAAACAGACAGACAAACAGACAAACAGACAAACAGACAAACAGACAAACAGACAAAAATTCTAAAAACTACCCTATCGTGTTCAGCTAACGATTTTAAGGCGACCTGTGTATTTTTTTTCTGGATATCTTACAATTACAGATTTTTTGATGTCTACAGATTTATTATATGTATAGATACTAGGACACGCGACGCCGAAGCGCTAGAAAAGTAATGAGTATGAATGTAGATGGATAGAAAGGAAGAGGATAACCTAAGAAAAGACATCTATCTCTCGAGAGATAGTTAAAGATGGTATGACGGTTAATAGAGGAGAATGAAAGAACAACCCATATAAATGGTTTTTTAGGTACCCATCCACTAAGAAGGTTGCCTGGAAGAGATCGCTTTGAGCGACAAGGCCGCCCTTTGTAACACTTATACTTTAGCTATGTTTTTTATTATTAATATTATTTGAAATTGGTGTTTACAATAAAGAATTTATCTATCTATCTAAGAAAGGGTTTTTCGAAATTCAAAGGGTGAAATATCCTACGAAACCGAGGACAGAAGCTAGTCATTTATAATTAACTTTACTTACATAAAGGAAAGAATACAAATAATGCTTTAAATTATGAGTTTTAATTAACGGAACAATAACGCACGGTACATCGACCCACTTGTCAAATTGTAACTTTCCAACTGAAATACATATAAATTACATATTTTATTACACAGATCAACACTGTAACCGTATTCACAGAATCTATTGTCCAATTGGTAGTATTGTTAGCAAATCATCAAAGCAACATATTTAACGTGCCTATTTAGAATTTAACAAAGTTGACCGTAATGTAGTTGGAACTTGCGTTTTAATGCTCGTAACGTAAGACGACTTGTATGACAAATTTAGCTAAATTCTAGCTAAATGCATTTGCGGGCTTTCATAAATTAAATTAGATTTCAATAACCACAAAGTTGATATTATTTAAGAGGAAAGGGTACCGAGCGCTCTCTCCATACAAACGTAGTCGACTGTTTCCCTG
Organism: Idaea straminata; assembly: GCA_951213275.1. Taxonomy (NCBI): domain Eukaryota; kingdom Metazoa; phylum Arthropoda; class Insecta; order Lepidoptera; family Geometridae; genus Idaea; species Idaea straminata. The sequence continues at coordinate 7,868,105 of OX577862.1, forward strand.
GATAATGACACTAAGGCAAATATTTTTGTTGCATAAAACTTATAACTGCCATGACCATGTTTTGTTTTTTAAATCTTAATTTCTATGATAATACGAAAATGAAAAAAATACATAGACATAGTCATGGCAGTCATAGGTTTGATGAAACAAAAATATTTGTGCTAGAGTCATTATCCAGGGAGGAAACAGTTGTCTACGTTTGTATGGAGAGAGCGCCGGTACCCTTTCACCTTAAATATTAAATTCAAAGTTCTGACTGACCGACTGTTATTTCAACGCACAGCTCAAACCAAATAGGTGAATCGGGCTAAAATTTATCGCTTATAACTGGTATAATATAGGCATCCGCTCGAAAAGGATTTTGAAAAATTTAAAACCTAATAGAAAACGAATGCATTAAAAAAAAACCATGCCCCTATGTCATTACAAAATGACTTTTTACATTAATATCTCTCCCCTAAAGTTGTTCCGGATCCCAAATAGAAAGGATTTTCTGAATGGGGGATTCCTTGGTCCATTCCTATTAGAACCATTTTCGCGACTTCTACGCGGACTAAGTCGCGAGCAAAAGCTAGTACTCAATATAAATCGCTTCTCACAGTAATAAACAATATTGGAAATTAAGATTACTCTGCACACCGATGTCTTAATAAATAATAACAGTTTACATTACAGATAAAAATCAAGATGAACTTTCTCCCAAAAAGGAAGCATTAACGATCAATCTCAAACAATAAAAACCGCGAACGTCGCTTAATTATTAAAAGCTTTTAGAATAAGAAGCTCTGAAAGTACAAAACTAATACCCACCTACAGTACCTACTGAATGGAACGTGAATCTTTAACAAAGGTGTTCCCTCTTGCACTTTCACCGCACTCTTCATTAATCAAATTGAATTAATCTACATAAAGCCTTTACATTATAAACTGCACACTTTTGCTCGTAATCGGATATAATGTTAATTGTCGAAAGAGTGAAATCGCTTATGAAATTTATAGTTAAAATTAACTGGTATTAAAAATATCGAGAGTACATTTTAAAATTTATTCACAATTTTTTAGGGTTATGTACCCAAAGGTTAATTTATTGTGACGCCACATAGCCTATAGCCATGTAGCGGAACATTAAGATGCTTCTAACGATTCCTCAATTGATATTTTATAGTAAGTAGTTTTGAAGTTAGTTTGGAAAACATGAACTTACATACATACATACGAGTCAAAAACATAACCCTCCCTTTTGGCCTCGCCGTAATCGGGTAAAATCGGGACCCTTTACTCAGACTTCACTATCTGTCTGTCATCAGACTGTATCTCATGAACCGTCATAGCTAGACAGTTGAAATTTTCAGAAATGATGCATTCTTGTTGTCGCTATAACAAAAAAAAACAGAATATAATGGTACGGAACCCTTCGAGTCTAACTCGCACTTGACCGGCTTTTAGATAACACCTACCCATCGTTCGAGACGAGAATTTATCGGTTCGGTTCAGTTTGTAATATCCTTATAAAGAAATGTTACAAATTGGGTACTAATTATTAATTGTATTTACATTAACTTTTGGTTTCAAATGATCATAACAATAAAGTCAAATAAAACGAAGCTCCAATCTTACAAATAGACATTTAGGTGACTAATCAATTTGAAACAAATAGATTTTTAAGAGTAATTTTGTTTCCTTGTCTTTTGTAACCACAAAATAATCACTTTCTCGAATCTAGAGTAGGTAATACCCTAATCTAAACTTACTATATTATAAAGATTTGATTATTTGTTAGTTTGTTTAAATTGGCTGCAAAAGTACTAAACCGATTTAGATGAAACTTGGTACGAGGATACATTGATTCATTAACAGTAACATACTTTTTATCCCGATACTCTCCCAGGATCGGGAGATACGCGGGTAAAATAGGTATCTAATCCTACTAATATTATAAATGTGGAAGTTTGTATGTGCGTATGTGTATGTATGTTTGTTACTCCTTCACGCAAAAACTACTGGACCGATTGCGATGAAACTCGGTATCTAGATAGCTGGAGACCTGGATTAACACATAAGTTATTTTTATCCCGATATTCCCACGGGGTCGGGACTTACGTGGGTGAAACCGCGGGGTGCAGCTAGTATTATAATATACCTGATATATCTCAGAATCTAATATCTTATTTAATTAAACGTATTTTAAGACCATAATACAAATCATAAATATTGCAATATGAAATTTTATTTTTGTTAGAATAAAGACCATTCAATGCGTATTAAACAGTTCTTACATAAATTCGTAGTATCAATAAGTCTTTATTAACCTGCCAAATGTTGTTAAAAGTTATCTCAACATCTCGAGGCGCTGATCAATTGGTTTTTAAGCTATTGCATAGCTTTTATCGCGGGCTTTGAGCGCTGCAACCGAATCAAGAAATTCCGTAACGAAAATAAAACCTAACACCCCCCCCCCCCACTCCGCCTACCATGTAGCTTGGCCTCTTAACGTTCGCTTAATGTGTATGTACAATGCAATAGCTGTACCGCGGCAGTCCCCGAGTGCCACACGTTTTTTTTTTTTCGTTTACTTGCTGAAGTATTTTTGAAGTGTTTTTCTACTTAGTAGCTGCGTTAAAAAATCTACAACGTTTTTCCCACTATGATTTATTCCTATACAAATTCTTATAAATATTTGTTCAGCCGTTAGAACGTAAAGAAACAAATAAACATTATAATATAAGTAAGATTAAGTGTCAATATTTCCTTTCTAAGGCAATTATTGTGATTGGATCTCCAATTAAGTTTCGTCTAATAGATCAAGATATAAGTCAAATTGAGAAATCTAACCACGAAATATTATATTTAAACAAGAAGACAGTTCCCAAAGTTTTATCTAAGTATTTAGTGCTATATAATCTGCCTTTTGCTGAAAAATAGAAAGTTAGGGGCTACGATGATAGCAACCCACCCTAGGAAATTATATTACAATGCGAAAAGTATAATGGCAAAACTTTCAACAAAAATTACTTGATTGCAAGGAGGTTAGGTTCTTGAAGTTCCTATATGTAAAATGGTGTTTGATGTTGTTGACGAAAATGAAAAACACATCACTTTAAACTGCCTATATCTTTTTTCCAAATCCAGTTCACGAAAACTATCAATTCATTGTTATCTAGAAAATCTGAATTTTGGTTTTTGTACAGAATTATATCACATTTTTTTTAGTTAAATTGGTATCTTACTGCTAATTACATGTTAGGTAGATGAAACATTCTTAGTTATGTGGGTTATACTGTTTTGATGGATAAAAAAAAGGTAGGTGCCAAAGAGTTTTTACTCTAGCAAAAATGGATGTCGATAATCTCGGTTTACGAACGTAAATTTTACGTGATAACGTCTTAAAAAATGATTAAAAATGAGTTTTTTTTTACTTAAATATTATTTTGTTCCGTACCATTATATTATGTTTTTAACCCCCGACGCACAAAAATAAAATGAAAAAAAACCCTAAAATATATTGTATGTCAGACTAGGCTGTATAGGTTAAAAGAGCGGTGTTGGCTAAGTGGTAGATACCCCGACTTTCATTCTGAAGGTCGTGGGTTCGAATCTCAGCCGGCCATGCACCAATGGATTTTTGTTAAGAAAAAATTATGTGCGCTAATTGACATTGCTCTTACGGTGAAGGAAAACATCGTAATGAAACCCACGGCTTAGTTGGCTTCAGAAGTATTGACAAGTTATCTCTTCTGGACACGGTCGACTAAGCTGAGAGGGTAGTAGGTGCTGGGCAAGCCTACTCCATCCTCACGCAAAAGGGACCCAATTAAAAAAAGAGTCTAGTTGCGGAAAAAAGGCCACATACATACATAGTTTAAAAGTCTTTTGACTGCCCTTTACGATGTTACGGTGTATAATTAACAAAAAATATTGCCTGAAAAATATACACAAATATTTTGTTACTTTTTTATTATTTCAAGTTTTTTCTTTTATTCGCAACTGTGATAAAAAAACGTCGTACGATACACGTGTGGTTTGATCATTCCATCTCGGCTTGATAAACGCACTCGCGTTCCGCTCGCGCGTCATATTCCGCCTCTAAGCAATGATCAATTTACCACACTTGTATCGCAATGTGCTATTCTCAAAGAATGAAGGCGCACCTTCGCATAAATATACCCCCTCAGAGCTCCCGTTGTAAAGTACCAAGTAGTCTATTAAATCAAGCTTTCGAACGCACATGTGAAAAGCGAAACCCAATACGTAGGTAACTAACGGGCAAACTACAGACTAAAAACTTTCGATTGGCCGATATAAAGTGTAGCGATAACGTTGCGATATATCGTATTTAAAATCACCGCATGTGCTGCAGTGCAGCATAATTATGCTATCATAGTTTATTTCTATATCTATACTTATTCATAGAGGTTTTTTTTTGTAACGAATATGCTCCGAAACTACTGGACCGATTTTGATGAAACTTATTATGAGGATACATAGATTTATTGGGAGTAACATAGTTCAAGTCCTACTGCCAATCATTCTACACATGTAGCCTATGGGTCAGCTATACACAGCGCACTGTTAATGCTTTGAGAGTCCAGTATAATAATGCTTCAGGTTGTTGATGGGCCTGCCCCGATATTGTAGCGCCTCATTGATGTTTGCCGAAGCCGATATTGATGGGTTTCCAGCGATATTAAGGAAGAGGACAGCATCAATGATGGCCAGGGTAAGGGGTAGTACCAATAGCTACCTGAAGGTAATCGCCCAGCGACTGGACAGTCCGATCTGGATTAAATGGGTCAGGACTCACGCTGTACTATAAAAACCTGTATTTTACTAACAATAGTTTATAAGATCTTTGTATACTAACATTATGGCTTTTTTTTTTTGCTGCAATAAATGATTTGATTTGATTTGATAGGCTACTTTTTATCCCGATATTCCCACGGGATCGGGAGTTACGCGGGTGGGGCCGCGGAGCGCTGCTAGTGGTACTTTAAAAGATGCGTATCGATAAACTTCTGCTGTAGGACTGTAAATAATTCGTGTGGATAAACTTCAACAGAATAGTTGTCACTGCGCACGCTGGAGATTTACACAATAAACCATCCAGTGTGGTCACGGTTACCTACGGTTAGCTATGTTCTGGGCAAAAGATGTGTCGATCAACGTCGGGTTTTGGCGGGAACGAGTTAACAACATGTCGTGCTGCAGTTTTATTTTCATGAAACTTAGATGTAACCCGAGTTGAATTGTATAATTCTGGTGGAATGTTATTCAATTTAGTTCTGTGAAAGTGCACAAGTGTAGTGAAAGTAAAAATCAGTGTCAAACATGCAGTTTTCTCGTTGCCTCCAAATCTCCTATTAAGGTTATGGTAAACTTGCCACCGCTTTACTATAGCCCCTGACTTGACGGACTATGACGACTTTGACTGTATTGAAACACTTTAGGCCCGATTTATGAAAAATCGGGTCATAATTTGATGCAAAATATAACTTGACACTGGCTAAATGCACACGTGCGAAGCCATAATAAAAGAAAAAAAAAAAAAAGGTCGGTCGGAGGAAAAACTCTAACTTGCGTTGCTAAAATGCGTAACTTTCGGGAGTGGACGGAGATAGCGAGTGTAGGCAAACTCTTTTGCCTCGCTAGAAATAGAGAAAAATATTCCGAATTTACTGCCAACCTTCGTAAGTCGGAAAGGCACCTTAAGAAAACGAAGTTCTTAGCTATATTTAAAAAATAAATATATAAATATTGCAGGATATTCTACACATCGCCATCTAGCCCCAAGCTAAATAACTAGACGGATATACTACTTACATACTTTTCTTTTGTATAAAATACTTTTAATACATAGAAAAAACCAGACCACAGATAAATATCTAAGTATAAATACATGTCTGAGGCGGGAATCGCACCCACAACCCTGTGTTTGGCAGTCCGGCATGGAGACCATTGTGCCAACTGGGTCGTCAATTTGTTACCTTCATCGACGTATCGTACGATAGAAACTCTGTAATCTGTCTAAGCCATAATGGGTAGGTGTAAATTATCCGCGTATGAGTTATCGCACATTAATCGGTTGTTACAAGCCCGTTTGAGAGGCTTAATGCTTATTAATGTGTTTGTAATGCTGATAGGGCTGAGCTGATAGGTCATGTTCAAGAATGACGAGTGTTATAGGACTTTTAAAATAACGTACGCGAAGGTAGGTCCGTTACGATCGCCCCTAACTGTAAAGAACTCTAGTCTCGTGTGTGTGGTGCTTGTAACATCATCGAAATATCGAACTCAACAAAATAAAAACAGGACAGACAGACAGACGGACGGACGGACAGCAAAGTCTTAATATTATGGTCACGTTTTACCCTTTGGGTATGGCGCCCTAACAAAGTAAATATCCTTTACCAAAATAGTGAAAACGAGCGGTTTGAAAACAAAGTTCTTTCTCTAACCTTAAAAAACAAGTTCGAGTCGGACTCAGGCACGAAGGGTTCCGTACCATTGTATTCTGTTTTTTAGTATTTGTTGTCATAACGGTAAAAGAAGTACATCATCTGTGAAAATTTCAACTGTCCAGCTATCACGGTTCATGACAAACAGCCTGGTGACAGACAGACGGACGGAGGGACAGTGGAGTGTTAATAATGCCCCGTTTTTTTCACTTTGAGTACGGAACCCTAAAAAGTAGTACTATTTAGTACTTACTCTTTTACTTTAATATATTTTTAATCTTAGTAATAGGGTCCCGTTTTTACTCTTTGGGCATGGAACCCAAATTTACTATTTAATACTCTTTCACTATTACCTACATATTTTTCAACAGTAAAAGTGTATAAAACAATGCCTGCAATTCTCAAGACTATACCTAAAAAGATACACTGTTACATACACTATTAAACATGATGCATTCAAGAAAGGTGAACAAGGGTAAGTTACAAGTGAAGAGAAATTTATTCCTGCCATGTATCCAACATCACCTCCGCAGTGTTAATGAGGTTTTCACACGAACCCAATGATTTACGGAAGCAATGGATGCTAACAGCATTATCTACTATGTATTATTTATTGACTACTTATTGCACGACAGACGACTACATACCTGACTGTCATATAAAATGGTAAAGTATTTAAATAATTGATCAAGTAATGGCTTCTTCTACAGTGTCTTAAGAGGAAACGGTACCAGGGGCTCTGTCCATACATAGACTGTTTTCTCCCTGGAAAATCACATGAGTAAATATTTTTGTGGCATAAAACTTATAACTGCCATGACCATGCCCCTATGTTTTGTTTTTGTTTTTTAAATCTTAATTTCTATTATAATAAGAAAATGAAAAAAACCAAAACATAGGGGCATAGTTATGGCAGTTATAGGTTTTATGGCACAAAAATATTTGTCCTAGTGTCATGGGAGAAAACAGTCGACTACGTTTGTATGGAGAGAACGCCGATACCGTTAAGTTCACCTTAAGTTATTTAGTAGGAACCATTATTTTATTTTATTTTCTGTTTAGGAATATCTCTTGTTATTGCAAATATCTAAGTACAATTACAAATTTCAATTTCACGAAATCAAGATTTAGTCTAAACCTTTTGACCCAAAGCAGAAATCGAGTTTTAAGCTATTTAAAAAAAACAAATGAATGTCTGTAAAGTCGGTTTACGGACGATAATTTTACGTGATAACGTCATAAGAAAACGATGAAAAATTTGAGATCTATTCATGAGATTTTACAATTTCGCTGCAAGTGGCCCTAAGTCTTATTTATTGGTGCATCTTAAGACTATTCCTATAATTTATCCTGTAACATTTCTTCTCATTTCCTTACGATACTGCATTATAAAATCGCAATATAATTTGTAATTAAGTAGATTAACTTTACGAAATAATAAAATAGTAAAGTTATAGGTTTATAAGACTAATAAACAGCATCGTAAATGTAATAACTATTAAGGTGAAAGGGTACCGACGGTCTCGCCATACAAACGTAGTCGACTGTTTCCTCCCTGGATAATGAGACTAGCAAAAAAAATTATGCCATAAAACCTATAACTGCCATAACTATGCCCCTATGTTTTGGATTTTTCATTTTATAATTATCATAGAAATTAAGATTTTAAAAACAAAAAAAAATTGCACTCCGGGAGTGCCGGCAGAAGTGAAAACTTGATTATTAACGTTGAGCATGTTTGATATTTTGGAATGGTTAGGGAATAATTTTGCACCAATTGCTTTATCAGTATAAAAGTACTATCATTTATGTGGTAGAATACAATATTCATTTATTGCGCTATCGTACACAAACATGACAATTTATATTACATTAAAAATTTAACACTTTAAAACTATAGCTGTCTACTCTCCATCCGTCTTACGCTTTTTCGATCAGGTCACGTGTCCTGACGCGAGTTTAAGATTTTATACCCATTACAGAAAAAATGCTCAACGCCGCTAAAGAAGTTTTCACTTAAAAAACAAAACATAGGGGCATGGTTATGGCAGTTATAAGTTTTATGCAACAAAAATATTTGCTCTAGTGTCATTATCCAGGGAGAAAACAGTCGACTACGTTTGTATGGAGAGAGCGCCCGGTACCTTTTCCTCTTAAGATGAGAACACCCAGCTTTTACAACTATACTTCTTTCATTTAAGTGTAAATAAGAGAAGGTATGTGTGTGTGTGTTGTATGTGTTTTGTTTGTTTTTTATTGTGTTGTTTTATGTGTGTCTAATGTATTATTTATGTAATTAATAGCAATAAGAAATTTAGTATGAACAGTTAAATTTAATTATATATTTATTATATTATTGTAGTTCCCAACCGGGTTCATGTTTTGTCTATAATCTGATCAATAAATGTTTATTTAAATATGTGCATGTGTGTGTTAATATTTAAGTGTTAATTATTTATTTCTTAAATTTAAAAATATTAAAGTGAAAACAAAAATATGTAAAAAACAGATTTCAAAATACTTCGGCTTTTTTTTCTATACCTAACTTGCTGCGGATTAACCCGCGTAAGTCCCGTGAGAACATCGGAATATCTGTTTTGAATTTTTACTTAATTTGTTTTCTCAACATTTTAAAAACTTTACCTAGACAAATATTTGAAAAACAAAATTTGCCAAATCGGTCCAGCTGTTTTCTAGTTTTAGCGACACTAACGAACAGCAATTATTTTTTCTTAATTATAGACTAATATAATTTATCATTAGATGTAATTAACAAAATAATAATAATTAACATAGCTACATTAATTACACATAAAAGAACAAAATATAAAAAAAGATAATTTAAAAACTAATTAAACCTAAACATAAAATTAAATAATAATATCGTACATACATAACTAATACAATACAATAGAACACAAAAAAAACTAATATTCATTATACTACCGCTAAAACGCTATCAAAATGTTCATATTTAGTCTAAAATTAAGAAAAAAATATAAATAGCCAATACAAACTTCAAAGTAATAGTACATTGTTACCCTAAGGGTGAAAGTCACTGATTGAGTCCCGAGACGGAGTTTGACGCTCGAGCGTAGCGAGGGCGCTAGTAGTTCGAGGGACTTAATGAGTCTTTTACCCGAGGTGACCACTGTGCTTTTACGAATAATACATAAAATTCTTCCTAATAACGAGAGTGAATGAGAGACTCCATATTACCTGATCCTCTTACAAGGTTGAGACCAAGGAGGTTATACATTATGTAGTATTTTGCAAAGCAAGGAGGTTAGGTTTTTGAAGTTCTTAAAGCACAAGCCGTGCGAAGCCATAATTTGACATGACAGCTGTCAGTGAAAGCGATTCTCCCTAGGACTGAAAGTTTTTCTTTCTACATGCTCTTCAGGCACCTTTACACCTACTGTCGGATTATGAGTAATGAAAACATATTTTTCTAAATTAAACAGCCAGTAAAGTTATATAATCACGAAATAGATTGCATAAGACCATTAAAATTATAATAATAGGTATTATACTCGGTTTCAGTTAATGTCAAAAGGGGCATCCTAAATCATGAGCAATAAATATTAGCCGAAGACGTTTCATTGAGAGCTAAAGTAATTTACGTTTTCGTATCGCGTCCGTGCTAATTAATTGCACTTTGTAATTATTTAGAAAGCGTTTTCTCTATTGTAATAATAATTTCATATTGCAGTTCTAATTGCAATTCAAAATTTATTTCGAAGTCGGTTTTTAAATTATTTATATTATTTATTATTTATTTTATTTATTTATTATTTATTTAATACCTTTTTGTAGTAATTACTACTTTGATGACGTCCTAATACTGAAAGGCTACTTATATTACGTGGCAATTAAATTGACATTTAAGTGTATGCTATACAATAGGATAGGAGTCTCTTAAATATTTAGGGATCCCTAAATATTTGGGAGTCGTTTGAGTATTCGGGCATGAGTCACATTACTACACCTATCTTAATCAATTGAAGAGTTTTACCATGAGAAGGTGACTCCTGGTACACTTTCAAGGAATATCTGTCATAATCTATTCGAATTGTATTGTTTATAACACATTTCCACTGGTAGTCATCAGAAAACTTAGAAATTAACTGCACTTTGCGGAGCGATTGTGTTCGTCACTCCGATGACTGCACTAAATGTTTATAGGAACAACTTGGAACTCCCACCTTTCAGTAAAAAAATACATCAAAATCGGACCTTATATAACGGAGTACAAAAAACCTAAAACATACGCGTCGAATTGAGAACATCAAATCTTCCTCTTTTTTGAGTTGATTATATTTCAATATCACGCATTTCGCCAGGTCAGAAGTTCTAAGCATATCACGCTCATTAACCAACAACAAAACATTGCAATGAAAACCTATCACAATTCAGAATTTACCCTTTTACCCGAGTCCATCAAACTTTCTGATATTTAGCCTAAGTCGGTCTATTGTCCAAATTCGTCCATCATCTTTTAATATTTAACTTCGATTATCAATAAACTGTCTTTTAGAAAGTGATATTGATTTCCTACAGACACAGAATACATAAATAATATAACTTTTTGTTAAGTATTTTATTATCCGAGCATAACGGGAATTGAGCATAGCAAAACTAACTGCGAACTACAAACTTTTACAGCCCTTTTTGAGGTCGAACTTTAAAAAATCCTTTTTTAGGTTGCGCTTACACCCTAAAAGGAACCCCCATGCGAAATTTCAGATATGTAGCTCTTATAGTTTAAAAGATTTCGTGATGAGCCTTTTTCTAATAACAAAACTTCGGTATTTAAAAATGTTTAGAATTTTAATTATCTATACGAAACTCACTATTTGTCAAGTTAAAACCATGCGTACGTTTTTCTATATTAATATTATAAAGAGGAAAGATTTTTGATTTTTCGTTTGTGAAGAATAGGCCTCGAAACTACTGAACCGATTTTGATGAAACTTTGTACGAGGATGCATAGATTAATTGGGAGTAACATAGGCTACTTTTATCCCGATATTCCCACGGGATTGGGAGTTACCAGGGTGGAACCGCGAAGCGCTACTAGTTTATAATAAACGTAACAATTGGACAAGAGGCCTAAAGTACAAAGCAATAAATTATTTGTCTTATCAATATTTCGCACAATCATCATCGCGAGGGTCTTGCCCTTTATTCTTAATAGTGACCTGATGTTGTAATAGAAACGAACTATTGTTATGCACTTGACAATTGATTTCCCTTTCGTTATGGAATTATAGTTTCGAAAGAGCTAGTCCAAATTGTTTCCGTCTTCTTTTCGCGACTTACTAACTATAAATGAGCTTTTTCTCAGTTTAACTTTCGTATCACAAAAGGAAAATACTGGTTTTTATATGTTTTGTATGAGTGTGGTTCACATGATATTTAATAATCAATAATAAACGTTTATTATACAGACGGAAATCCATACATTTCAAACTGAAAAATAAAAAAAACATACTTAATATAAAAGCTACCAGTAAAAGCTTCAAATTACATTGCAATGTCATTCCGATTGTATTTCGATTACAAAAAATACCTTCAAAACAGTTTTTTTAAAGCTGACTTTAAGGGAATTTTGAGGTACTTTTAGGGTACCTGTACTTGTACTTGTATTCGGGCTATTTTCCGCAATTAGACCCTTTTAATTGGGTCCTTTTTGCGTGAGGATAGAGTAGGCTTGCCCAGCACCTACTACACTCTCGGCTTAGTCGATCATATCCGGAGGAGAGATCTTGTCAATACTTCTGGAGCCAACTAAGCTGCGGGTTTCATCACAATGTTTTCCTTTACCGTGAGAGCAATGTCAATAGCGTACTTAAATTTTCTTAAGAAAAAACTCACTGGTGCATATTTTTTGTGCAAATGCAATCGGAATGATATTGCAATATAATTTGAACAACGAAAAGTATTTCAATACTTTATTATTTCAATATTATTGTCGAATCTGTGGACAAAAAATGATACTGGAACTACCCCATATTATGTGTAACAGTGAAGCTATGTTGACCATATTATGTAGCAACCAGCACACTGTTCTCACCACGTTCTCACAGTTTGTCTTTTGTAAACATGATATCAAAATACATCATATCTTTACTTCCATACCTCACAACATCTCAGCTACTAAATCTCAACTCAAAAGCTCATACAAAAATATTTACTATGCCCAATATAATTTATTTAATAGCTTTTTCACAACAACTAAACGTAAACGCTGTACCGATTTTTATCTAAATGGATTAAGTGAAAACATGAGTAGAGGCTGCGCTCAATAAAACTTAAGATCACAATCTTGGTAATCATTCATTTCTACCGCTAACACAAACTGTCGTCTATCATTAAAATTGGATATTTCGTTAATATTTTATCATCGAGAAAGGCTCTATAATATTTTTGGCGAATAGTTTTAGCTATAAATTAGCCCGAGGAAATGTCAAACAGGCATTAGAAAGGTAACGTTTGCAAGAGATCGTACTGATACAAGAATTAAGATAAGCTCAACATGATTATGAACCTACCCAGTTATCTTAAGGCTGAACTAGCATTCATATTCAATATTCATAGGTAGGTGAGGTTTATTGTTAGTACTTAACCAATCTTAGGAATAGCAGTCAGGAACTACCTTTTGAAAACCAATCAATTCGTAATGATTGGTTGTGATTGATTGACTGATTGTAATAAGTTTAAGAAATAGGTTATGCTTGTAAAAAAGATTAAGTACAAAATATTTGACATCATATTATAATAAGTATTTTAATTTATTAAATACCTAAGTGCTGGTGAAATAATATGTTGAACTATACAGGTAAGGGTCATCTTACCTTATCTTTAAATGAGCAATTCTTGTATATATATATATATATATTTTTATATATAATTGGAATCTCGGAATCGGCTCCAACGATTTTCATGAAATTTGGTATATAGGGGGTTTCGGGGGCGATAAATCGATCTGGCTAGGAATCATTTTTAGAAAATGTCATTTTATTCGTGTTTTATCGAAACTTACTTTTTTTTTATCTGAAGAATATGACTCTTCCTGACATCTATTGGCGAACTACTAATACTATTTTTTGTGAGCAATAAAGTTCAAAATTCAAAATTTTCATATTTTTTTAAGAATTTCCAAAAGTCGTAGAACAAAAGTTGTTAGTTATAGAGAGAACACTTGAAACTTCTCCTTGCAAGGCTCAATTCAACCGTCAATTATTTGTGAAAAAAAAATTAAGAACTTAACAAAAAAAAAATATTCTATTTGGTGCAGTTGCTAGTCGTTCGGGAATAATTAAAATATAAAAGTTTTGAATATTATATCAAACTAGCTGCGTCCCGCGGTTTCACCCGCGTAAGTCCCGATCCCGTGGGCATATTGGGATAAAAAGTATCTTATGTCCGTCTCCTGGCTCTACGCTACCTCCCTACCAATTTTCACCCAAATCTGTTCTGCCGTTCTTGAGTTATAAGTGGTGTAACTAACACGACTTTCTTTTATATATATAGATATATAAACAGTCGGATGAATCGTGGCCGGATTTAATGAATTCAAAAACGTTGTTAGCAAAAGAAGCAATGGCTCCATTCCGTTCTTGTAGCTACTTTTGCCCGAGTACTCTCAAAGCCTCAGTGGTGATAATTCGTGTTACTGTGAAAATTCCGGACAGCCTCAGATAATTTCCTTACGGGTGTCACAAGAAACAGATTATTTTATTTGGGATACGGGTGTTAAGAGAAACGTATATTTATGCATACAGTTGTTACGAGAGACGGGTCTTTTGGCGTAGGTACGGTTATTAGAATCTGTCATTTTGGATAAAATATTTTTTACTTCAAGACGAGTTGTGACTATAAAGCAAAAGCTTTATAGTCACGAAAATAGTCAGAAGGCCAATTCTCGTAAATAACATTATTTAAACTACATTGCAATATCATTCCGATTACATTTCGATTACAAAAATACCGTCAAAGTCAGTTTTTTGTAGTCTTGACAATTTTATTTTTTGTAATCGAATTGCAATCGATGCAATATTGCAATGTAATTTGAACAATGTTATTTACGAGAATTGGCCTTCAGATGTTCTATCTATTTGACTGTACTATTGTTGAATCTTTTTGTGGCATCAAGTGCACCGACATCACAACTCACAAGCAATTTTCCAGTTTCCTGTAATTATTGAGATATGAAACTCTGCCGGAACGTTAGCCACATCCTTTAGATACGGAACTACGTCATATCTATTTATTAGTAGACGCCTCTGTACATTGTAATAGCTATTTATTAACAATAAGTCTGGAGCTAACATGTAAGATGATAACAATTATGATTAGAAGCTTTTACTCGCAACTTAATTTCATAAAGGGATTGTCTCAGGGCCTATACCCTTTTTTAAGTTCAAAAGATAAAAAAAGAACCTATAAGAACACTCTCTATAAGAACACTCTCTTGTCCGTCTATGTGTCTGTCCGTGTGTCACCACCCATTTTTTACAGAGTAAATCCTCACGGATACTCCTCGACCTGGGGCACGGTGACAAGTACGTATATCGGAGTCAAACCGACTAAAAACTCTCCGGTGGCCATCCTCAGCGCTGATCGAAGGGTCTTATTCAAACACTCCGGTGCCTACCAGCACCGCTTTCATCCCAGGAGAGTTTTCCCATAGCCTCTTTCGAGAGTGACGCGGAGCCACACCCTAGCCAGTTCCAGGTTCGCTTTGCCTAACGACCAAAGTTCCCCTTTCATTACTCATTTGACCAGAACCCCTTTTGATCCCCTTTTACACTGACCAAGGGATACCGTAGCCATATTCTAACTTAGAATCTGTGAGGAGGCTCACAGCTAAACGACGCTCGCTTATCGTTTACGGTCGTGCGAATTAAGCGACGCCTGGCGTGGTCATTACTTCGATGGGTGGCCAAATAGTAGTGTGGCAAAAATGTGTTTTCGTGAGCCCCACCGTGCTTCGGAAGGCACGTTAAGCCGTTGCTCCCGGTTGCTACCTTTGTAGCAGTCGTTAAGTCAAGTTGAAAACGCTAACAATAGGTGAGCCACACCAATATACGAGAAGAAGTAGACTTAGAACCGGACTACAGGGTTTAAAGATGAGTACCTACCTCAAGTTAGACACTAGGTAGGTACCTATTATGTTGTTTTAGAAACCGATCACAAAATCATTTCCCAGAAACCGTTTTACAATTAGATTCTTAGTAAAAGTAATAAATTATAAATGTATCGCGAAATCTTAATTTAGAAATAAAAACGAAAGTGTAAGTACAAATAAAGTGATTCAATAAATAACAGAAATAATTAACTATAATCTGTGAACAACGCCTGAAGTAACAAGATTCGTATAAATCACAATTTGTTAATAACATATTTTATAATCATAAGATACGATCATATTTAAAGAAATAAAAGTAATTGATAAAACATTTCTTCTGAGTAATTGTTAATTTATTGAGTGAAAATTTAATTATTATGAGTAATGTAATTGAAAAATCGTAACTTGATTAATTGGAATAGATCGTAGATTTCTGAAAAAAAAAAACTTTAATCTATACATATAAAATGCTTTGTCCTGAACGACTGACTGACTGACGGATCAACGCACAGCCTAAACCGCTGATCATAGAGACCCCGGATAAGGCCCAGGAGTTTTCAAAATTCTAAGGGGATTGAAAAAGGGAGCAAAGTTTGTATTGGACAACGTGATTCCTTGATCCATTTTCGAAATCTACGCGGACGAAGTCGCGGGCAAAAGCTAGTTTGTATTATATCGCCAGCATCTCTTCCGGAGGCCTGGAGCAGCCAGAAAAGGCTTCTAGCCTTCTGGAAGGACCTGGGATGGTTGGAGTGACAAGTAGGATATTCTCACATGCACAATGGCCCAAATAAGGAGGCTAAGTGCGAAAACAACTAAACTAAGAACTCACTCAACTAAACGAATCTCAAACTAATTAGCATACATAGTTAATAATACTTAAATTCTTAGCTAATTTCTCTTTTACCACTTCAATTGTAGATTAAAAAAGTGTGTTTTTTAATGTAATTACAGCAACAATAAATAAGTAAGTACTAGTAATATTCATAAAAAGTAAAAAATTTAATTGCTTTTATTAAACCACCATTCATAAACCACAAATGGTGGTTAATGAATGGTGTCACTAATACTAACTTTTGCTTGTCCTCATTGCATGCCTCTTCAAGTGGGCGGGTGCACTTTGCATTTTGTGTTTTGGCACTAGGCTCGGAACTAAAAACTAAATATTAATACTTCCATTACAGATATGGAGTTCCGAAAAGTAACGCCGGATTCAATCAACTGCTTTTATTAAATTTCACATAATATAACAAACAAATAAGGCATTAAACGATGAAACCGTAACATTTAATGAATTGATACTAATTGAAGCAATTTCCTGTTCAATATTTTTTTATTTTATTGTTTTCGAAAGAGTGCACGGTGATAAGTTTAATTCGCAAAAATAATAAACATTAACTAAAACAAAATAAAACTCACTTCCTTATTAAAGTGCCCATCGTTTTTAGGGTTCCGTACTTTAAGAGGAAAAAACGGAACCGAATCACTTTCTGTCCGTCAGTCTGTCAAGCTAAACCCCTTTTGAAAGAGCAAATCTATGGGATTAAAGATCCTTGTAGTTCAGTTCCCAAGTTCGACTCGAACTTAGCCGGTTTTTTGAGTATAGATACTGACTTATTTCAAAAAGTGTAATCATGTTTCGGATTGTTTTTTTATCGCATTCTCCGCTAGGGCCGCTACTTTCAAAAGAGGCGCGCGCGCGCAGCGTTCGGCGCGTGAAATGCGACACAATGGAATTTCGTGTGATTCAGGGCTGTATGAATGTCCATTTTATAATTATCTGAGTTGCAATTAATGGATAACTTTTATAGGTATTTCTTATTAAAAAGAATACGTAAACATAATCATTTATTCACGATCGTAACATTAGTAAGATAAGTATAAAATTTATCGAAAGAATTTGGACTTTTTGAACTGGTTTTGTCATGCTTTTGCTCACAAAAACGGGATATTTACCACTTTTTAGCTATTATTTTGTGGAGCTCAATATTGCCGATTGCATTATATTCAGGAAACACAAGCGTCAATGGAAAATATATCCCCTTTAAAATAACTTTAGTTACTTAGGTATTAACTAATTTAATGATAAAGTTACTAACTTCAACTCAACTAATAACTTTATTTAAAAAGTTAATTAAAAACCAAATATTTCGCAAAAATAGGGAAAACTACTTAAAGACAGATAATTAGATAAATTTTGTAAATCTGAAAACCATTTATTTGTTTATGTTTTTTTTTTCACAAATATCAAGGTTTTTAAAATACCTACCCGGTTTATTACCCACAAAGTACCTTACAAATTCTTAATATAAATAATTAAGGCTAACAAAAATTATAAACAGTGAGTTGAAAACCCTACTATGCGCCAGAGTAATACAGCGCTGCACGTCCAAATGTTTACGCCGCGCCAAGCCGAGCGATAACATCGATAAGACGCTATTGCCCGCGATCAATCGATTGTAGATACTTATAATGACAATCGATGAAAAAAGAATTATTCGGGTCAGATGTGTCTCTGCGCAACCGAGTTCCGATCCCCTGATGTGATAATTTATCTAAGTCTTGGTGTTTATTGAATTTTATACCGTTTGATACTAAGTATCACAAATATTTATTAGGAGCGAAAACATGCTAAATATCACGTTTAGAAGTAAAACTAACCATATTAGTAAATAAATATAAATAAATAAATATTGCAGGACATTTCACACATCGCCATCTAGCCCCATGCTAAGTAACTAGACTTGTCTTATGGGTGCTAGACAACGGATATACTACTTATATACTTTTATTTTGTAAATGTATACTTATAATACATAGAAACAACCAGACCATAGACAAATATCTAAGCATATATACATGTCTGAGGCGGGAAGCGAACCCGCAACCCTGTGTTGACACATATTTATTCTTATTACTTATTTATATTTATACATTTGTACTTCACATATTTAGACTTCAGGTACATTTTCATAATCTCTTTACAGGATGCTTTGATTTCCGATCTGGGATACTCTATCGGTAGAGTCTACGCGTTAATACAAACATCCTGGAAAAATACGCAGCACAATCGAGAATTTACAAAGTGAACAGTTTTTTTTTTAGTACTAGCTGCGCCCCGCGGTTTCACCCGCGTAAGTCCCGATCCCGTAGGAATTGATAGGGTTTTCCCGGAAATTATTCGATTTTTTTCTCGCCTTTTAAACCTGCCCTAGACCTCTACGAACATTTCAAGACTAAGATAAGATAAATCCGTTCAGCCGTTCTCGAGTTTTAGTGAGACTAACGAACAGCAATTCATTTTTATATATAAGATTAAACAGAGTCATAAACAACAATGGCATAAAGGTACTGCGATACCTCTTTAAAAAAACTGGCCAAGTGCGAGTCGAACTCACGGACGAAGGGTTCCGTATCCTGTAAAATAGAATATTATTATTATTTATTATTAAGAGCCTGTAGTGTACCACTGCAGGGCAAAGGCCTCTCTACTCCCCTTCCACTACGGAACCCTAAAAAAGAGAAGTCATTTTTAAAAGGTCTCTTACACACTTTATTAGGTGTAAACCAACACGTAAACATAACATTATCTGTTTAACATTTTACGTAACGTAATAAGATCCTTGCTGTTCACTTTCACTATATTTTTATGCACCGTCATATAACGTATTATGACAAGTAATCACTACTAGAATGCCATGGAAAATAGTGAAAGTGTTTCTTAATAGTCTTTTATTGAAATTGGATTCAGTGCTTTCGATTTGTTGAACCCAAATTGAAGCTTGAACAATGATAATCAAAAACTCAATTCTGAGTGAGAATTAAATGTCGATGCATCACTTAGCTTTACTTCAAAAGATACTTGTCTGAATCAAAAGTTTCTTCTTTTATCATCCCATGAAAGAAGATTTTTTTACTTTAAAATCGACTTCTCAAAGGTTACCTAGAAGAAATAGCTTTTAGAGATAAGACTGTCCATTGTGCCATACTGTTTAATTTATATTAGTATTGCCTTTAGTAGATATTTGTGTTAGGTTTAAGTTTATATGGTACAATAAAGCTTCCAATAAAACATTTATCTATTTATCATAAGAGAGAGACGGTAGAGTGACTAGAGGCTACTACACGAACAAATTCAGCAAAAACAAGCGGCAGTTTCACCCGCGTAACTCCCGATCCTGTAGGAATATCGGAATAAAAACCCACCCCATGCTATTTTCAATGAATCCATGTATTCTTATACTAAGTTTCATCAAAATCGGTTCAGCAGTTTCGGAGCCTATTCAATGCAAACTATCAAATCTTTCCTGTTTATAATATTAGTATACATAATGTTACAAAAACGTTATAGAAATACGTTATAGTTATAGAAAACACGTTATAGAAACACGCTAAAACGTTATAGTTATAGAAATGGAGCAAGCTCTACTCTCCGATTCCTGAGCAAAATATAGTACTGACGGACATATAAACTGCATCAAAGTGTAAAGGTTTAACCCTTAATCAAGCAACGGTAGAATATGTGCCACATACCTTTGCCGATTAGTTTTCGAGTGTGCAAACTATTCATACAAATTTAAATGATATCCATATTATTGTACCGAAACCACACCGAAACTCTTACACAGTACAGTCAGCAAAGGACTGAGGGTATCATGTGCATATTTTAAAGTTTTAATTTTTTGGGTATTCTGCGTGAAATAACTAACACTTCGAAAGCTTTAGTGATATCAAGCAGAATAATTAACAATTACTGAACAATTATTTAAAAAATTTAAACTTTAAAATATGCACCTGCTACCCTCAGTCCTTTGCTGACAGTACAAGACGACCTTGAACTAAATATTTTATTATTTTCGTAGACAGACAATAAATATAGTACTATAATAAATACTAGAGTGAGAAGGATTGACTGTCAAATGAGCAAGTGGGAGCAAGACGAAGTATAGTTTTTTGTCTCTATTTGCGTATCGGTTTTTTTTTATTTGCCACCAATGTCGTTGGTGGCAAACAAGCGTTTGGTGTCTATTACAGTTTTGTTTTCTTATCCTGTTAGACTATAATTTGTGTTACTTGTGCTTTATATGATATTAAAAAGGAGTACTAATTAGTGTGCACTTGTGCAGTGATTGGCAGCTGTTTAATGGCAATTTTACAACTATATATACTTATAGGTATGTTGAATATTCTCTGTCTCACACTGTATACGCTGGTAGCTTGTCTATATTTATTCTCTGTCTACGATTATTTTAAAGTCATCATGTACTATGATGCAGTTTATGTGTCCGTTATGTAAATTCACATTATGGATTATGGTAGTGTTCAGAAGTAGCAAGTTGATGCGATGTAAAGAAAACAGTTAAGTCTCATGAGATTCCATTACTGGTCATCAATCAAAACGCATCAGTTATATTCAGATGTAAGAAATCGAATAGGTTTTGTTGAAGTTAGTTGTAACGTGGTTATGTACGGTGAGCTTAAGGTGAAAGGGTACCGGCGCTCTCTCCATACAAACATAGTCGACTGTTTCCTCCCTGGATAATGACACTAGCTCAAATATTTTTGTGCCATACAACCTATAACTGCCATGACTATGCCCCTATGTTTTGGGTTTTTTCATTTTCTAATTATCATAGAAATTAACATTTCAAAAACAAAACATAGAAGCATGGTCATGGCAGTTATAAGTTTTAATATGCTGTAAAAATATTTGCTCTGTGTCATCCAGGGAGAAAACGGTCGATACGTTTGTATGGAGAGAGCCCCCGATACCCTTTCCTCTTAACGGGAAAACCTTTGGACTGCTGAATCGAACTTACAAATACTTAGAGCTAGCGCGGAGATAAGTTGATAGAATCCTTGAAAAAAGGAGTGGAATGCCGAAGGGACGTGCATATTATAGTTTGGCGCGAAATATCTTTTCAGACATAACAACAGGAATTTTAAAGTTTATTTGTTCCCGCTAATTTGTTAAAATCGGGTCCGAGATCGGAATAAAAAGCATATATATTTGAAAGGGCTAATTAAAAGTCCATGTTGTTGAGAAAATTTGGATAAAACAAAAAAAAATACATACAACCGAATTGAAAACCTCCTCCTTTTTTGAAGTCGGTTCAAAATCATGCAACTACATATGTTATTTATAGACGAGACGGGCTCAAAATCGTTGGCGTCACTAACGATCTAAAAGTACTAATGTATACCTACGATGATAACCTAAAAATATTAAACTAATAATCACCTTTTTTCTGTATCTCTTTTTGACGTCACAAAAAGTGAGCGCGTTGATGTCTTTTCGGTTAAGAATATTGAATGAAAATAAATTATGTAATAGACGAGAACAATAGCTGTACATATTTACAGGTACCTACCTAGTATATACCTATACTACTAGCTAAAATAACATTATAAGTCTTTACATATCTATACATATAAAATGCTTTGTCCTGAATGACTGACTGACTGACGGATCAACACACAGCCTAAACCGCTGATCGTAGAGACCTGAAACTTAGAGAGTGTGTACTTTGTGTGACGTAGGCATCCGATAAGAAAGGATTTTCCGAAGTTTTACTCCTAAGGGGGTGAAAACGGGGGGCAAAGTTTGTATGGGACAACGTGATTCCTTGGTCCATTTTCGACTTTTACGCGGACGAAGTCGCGGGTAAAAGTTAGTGTTTATATACCTATCTTAAAAAAAACTAATCTCGAAACTAGAGCTTAAAGTCTGAAACTTCGCATGGCATTTTAGAACGTAGACGCGCACTAAAAAAGTAATTTTTAAATAAACATTTTACAGTCGATGCTTTGAATCATCTGAGAAAATGCACCCGGGTATTTTAAAGAAAACACCAATAGAATTGTAAGACATACTTGTATGAACTTAAAAAGTTTAGAGAACTATGGATTTGTAGGTATTTTGGGCTTTTTCGGAATAAGCCTTACGTCATAAAATTATCAGCTGAGATGGATGGATTAACAATGTAACTATTGCAGCATATAAAAACAAAACACACACAGCACATATTTAAAAAAACACTAGTAGTACCTTCATCATCATCATCATATCGAGCACAGGACGTCCACTGCTGAATCTGCAGACAAGTATTTATGCTTACATATTTGTCTGTGGTCCGGTTGTTTCTATGTATTATAAGTATATATTTACAAAAGAAAAGTATATAAGTAGATATCCGTTATCTAGCACCCATAACACAAGTCCAGTTACTTAGCTTGGGGCTAGATGGCGATGTGTGGAATGTCCTGCAATATTTTTTTATTTAATATAGGCCTCCCCCAAAGACTTCCAGAGCGATCGGTCGCATGCTCTCTGCGTCCAACGACTTCCCGCGACCTTAATTAAGTCAACCGTCCATCTAGTCGGAGTAATACCTTATCTTTATAAAATTATTACAATTATTGCCCTCATTCGCCATCTAATTGAAAACCTAACCGGCACCTTTCATCTCACTGACGCCGATTGCCCGAGAATAGAAAGGTAATCAAAATCCGCAATGATGCAGTGCGGAAGACAACAAAACGGAATTATAATACGAAATAATAGCTACAATGATTCTATTTCTAATTCACAGCAGCGGCGCAGACTACAAGTTCGATTCTCGCCTCAAAACAAGCATTTATACAAGGATATTTGTTTCGGTAAATGTATATTCGACGAACCAGTTGGCACAATAGTCACCATGCCAAACTGCCAAACACAGGGTTGCGGATTCGATTCCCGCCTCAGGCAAGCATTTATGCTTAGATATTTGTCTGTAGTCTGGTTGTTTCTATGGATTATAAGTATATATTTACAAAAGAAAAGTATATAAGTAGTGTATCCGTTACCTAGCACCCATAACACTAGTCACTTGGCTTGGGGCTAAATGGCGATGTGTGGAATGTCCTGCAATATTTATTTATTTTGTGTATGTACTGGTAAAAAAAAACTAAAGTACCTGCGGGTAACAAGGGCCACCTGCCGCCTTAATTAAAAGGAAATGTTTTGTAAAATAGGAAAAACTGCTTAAGAACAAGTCATTAGATAAATATTTGCTTCTAAATATCTAAAAACAATTTATTTGTTTATTTTCTTGTTATTTTGTCACTAATATCTAGCCTTTAGTGGCCCTTATTACCCGTCTCTTATCTTATCTTATATATCGAGCTTTTAGTAGCCCTTATTACCCGTATCTTATCTTATATATCGAGCCTTTAGTGGCTCTTATTACCCTCTTATATCGAGCCTTTGGTGGCTCTTATTACCCGTATCTTATCTTATATATCGAGCTGTTAGTGGTCCTTATTACCCGTATCTTATTCATATATATCGAGCCTTTGGTGGCTCTTATAACCCGTATCTTATCTTATATATCGAGCTGTTAGTGGTCCTTATTACCCGTATCTTATCTTATATATCGAGCTGTTAGTGGTCCTTATTACCCGTATCTTATCTTATATATCGAGCTGTTAGTGGTCCTTATTACCCGTATCTTATCTTATATATCGAGCTGTTAGTGGCCCTTATTACCCGTATCTTATCTATCGAGCTGTTAGTGGTCCTTATTACCCGTATCTTTGGGATCTTTTGTGTTTACCCCTACCTTAATATTTCTTACTCTTTGAAGAAGTGGTCGATTAACGCGGTTATCCCATGAGGAAGAAACCTATATTCCTCCGGTTTGGGTTATTACCTAAATATACGGTACAAATTATCCGAGATTGTTTTTTTTTTCAGTTGTCCAGTCTATTTCTGCTAAGTACCTAATATTTATTGAAAGTCTTTGTCGTGCAGCCGTTACGAAACTGTTGCGAAATAATGAAAGTTGCTTAAAAAGAATTGATTTTAAACTGTTATTGTTTGTTTATAAGAACCGTGTCAAAATTCTTCGAACGGTATCTGATTTTACGTTTTTATCTAAATAGATAGCTTTGGCTATTATTTTGCCAATCATTTTAGCTTTGTTTTAATTACTTTCTTTAAGTCTTTTCAGCATCTGAATTGTTTATTTGCGTTAAATTGGTACATTATCTAAGTTTTTGTTTAGTTATAAGTATTTCTGTTTGGGAAAGTACCTGGAAATGAATAATTCTATGGCACTTTATTTATTTAAAATAAAAATTAACGGACTTTAAAAAAAGGAGGAGGTTCCCAATTCGGTTGTTTGTATATTTTTTTTGACTTTTTTTTGACCACGTAGGATGAGTGCTTGTAGGGTGAGTCTACTAAAAAGCCACAATTCTGACACAATAGTTCCTTTGAGAAAGAAAGAAAAGCAAACACAGAAAGGAAGAAATTAACATGACAAAGAAAAAATTACATAAAAACAGACATATAAAAAAGAAAAAAAAAGGCATAAATGAGGAGTCGTGTGCTGACCCAAATGGGTCGACCTTAGCTAAAAGCTGCAGCCAAGCATGCTTAGCTGCAGCGCTGGTCTTCTGGCCAGACCCATCTAGCTGGAGTATCGCCTTCGTCTGAGACACAGAATTCGCCTAGTTCAGGTTTATGTTTTCTTGTATGTTTAGTTCTTAGTTTACTATGTAAAATATGTTTTTGATTAAATATATTATTTATTTTTATTTTAGTACTAGCTGCGCCCCACGGTTTCACCCGTGTAATAATTTTCTACGCAATTTTCTTAATATTTTCTTTCATAAAAACCTTCTCCTAACAATAACAAATACAACTAAAAAAGAATTAGCGAAATCGGTCCAGCCGTTTAGGCGTGATGCGCTTACCAACACATTTTGCGATTCATTTTTATATTATAGATTAAAGAGGTAAGTATCTGAAAGAAGGTCTTGTATAGTTTCTACTAAGCATTATAAGCATTGGTCGAAGATTATAAGCGTACCTAACTACCTACTAACTAGTGATGGGGCACGAACTTATCGAAACGTATAACAATAACAATTAATCAAAATGGCCGACTATCGATAATATCGTGACATTTCGTTTAGCGCGTTCATGGTTGCCCCTTGATGCTTTCTAACGCCTCCGATGACTTATACACTGTGGGCATGTGAGTTGTGAGAGGGCAGAGGTTAGATGTTCGCTCCCGTACGAGGTACCACGATCTACTGATAGTTCTATTAATAAATGGCGGCTTGCGACGCAGAAGGTTGTGAATTCGATTCCTGTCTCAAACTAATATTAATGTACTTACTTTACATACTTTTACTCTTACTTTTTACTCACTTACCCTTACATTTTTTTCTTACTCTTACTTAGGTACTTACCTTTACTTCACTATACTTTTACTCTTTTTTTCTTTTTTTTTGCTCTTACTTTTTATATTTATATAAATAAATAAAAAAATATTGCAGGACTTGGGGGCTAGATGGCCCAAGTTAAGTAACTAGACTTGTGTTATGGGTGCTAGATAACCGATATACTTCTTATATACTTTTCTTTTGTAGATATATACTTATAAAACATAGAAACAACCAGACCACAGACAAATATCTAAGCATAAATACTTGTCTGAGGCGGGAATCGAACCCGCAACCCTGTGTTTGGCAGTCCAGCAAGGTGACCATTGTGCCAACTGTACTACACCTGTATATACCTACTTGTACTTTTTTTTGTACTTGTTTCTGGATATTTCTATATGTCCTATAGTTGCTCAGTTTGAGGCAAGATGACGCTGTGTGTAACGTCCTGCAATTTTTATTTTGGAACGAAGTTCCTAATGGCGCGTTGCGAAATAAGCGGAAAAAATTAAGACCAAAAGTTGTAACGACACTTCTTGTTTTTATTACAATTCCTTCACTGATTAATCGAAAGAAACTTCGTTCCACCCGGGTATCTCTTTACACCTTTCAAGTTTTTTATTTATCTACACTAATATAATAAAGAGGAAAGATTTTTTGTTTTTTGTTTGTTTCTAACAAATATTGATTAAACTTGGTATGAGAATACAATGATTCATTGGAAGTAATATATGCAACTTTTTATCCCGATTTTCCTAAGGGAGCGGGACTTATTTATTATTTACAATGATGAGAATATTAGTAGAACAGAAAAGAATAAAGTTTTCAAACTTAATCAGAACTCTAAAGCCCTGCTTGAGTTGTAAACTCTACCGTGGGTCAGACTGGCGTTTGTTGACTACTGTACAATGGAATTCAGCTTTTAGTAATGTTTTATTTTAAATATCTAATTGAATAAGCAACAATTGTATCTGAAGAATATGGCGTTTGAAATATTAAAAGTATGTTTACTAATTTCGTCATTCGAAAAAGTCTATCAATAATTAATAAGATAACAACCTTAACAATAACAAATGAAGATAACACGAGTAACAAATGAGTGTACAAATTGTCGGCAATAAATATGTATTTATCGATAACATTAGTCACAGGTACAGCTTACAGTACGTGCTTATTGTTGTATACTCTTAAGAGATTTAATAGAGTAAGATCCCGCCAACCGCCAAAATTTGTGTTTTTTTTGCAAAATGAACAGGTTCGATTCTTGGCTTTGCTAGATGATAATTCTCCAATCCACTATGGTCTGAAGTTTATAACACATTGTATCTTTTATAACTGAGAGCGGTGTTGGCTTAGTGGTAGATACCTCGACTTTCATTCTGAAGGTCGTGGGTTCGAATCCCGGCCGGCCGTGCACCAATGTTTTTTTCTTAAGAAAAATTTATGTGCGCTTATTGACATTGCTCTTGCGGTAAAGGAAAACATCGTGATGAAACCCGCGGCTTAGTTGCCTTCAGAAGTATTGACAAGTTCTCTCCTCTGGACATGGTCGACTAAGCTGAGAGACTAGTAGGTGCTGGGCAAGCCTACTCCATCCTCACGCAAAAAGGACCCAATTAAAAAGGGTCCAATCGCGGAAAACAGCCTGTATACAAGTACAAGTACAAGATCGTTCATAACTGTGTTGAAGGCATGCGCTGAGTACCTAATTCTCAGCTTTCATAAAATCATGAAGTTCTGACGGTAGGCCGAATCTTGGTCAATAATTGCAATAGAGAACAGCACTGTTATGGAAACGACAGCCAAACATCAACTGTCTTTATTGACAACGAAAAGTTGTAACATATGACGTCTTCACCTTAACAAAAATAAAAATATAACAACATCCCCTTATCCTATCCTTCCTACTTATATTATAAATATGAAAGTTTGTGTGTTTGTATGTTTGATACTCTTTCACGAAAAAACTACTTGGCCGATTGCTTTGAACTTCGGTGTCTAGATAGCTGGAGACCTGGATTAACACATAGACTTATTATAAAACCAATACTTAATTCACATTTTCCTCCAATAAAATTAAAAAATAAAATAGTTATAATTTATTTGACGGATTTACCTACCTAAACTGTTAATATAATCAAAATTAAGATTCTTCAGCACTTTTTGATAAATTTTATCGAATATTCCACTGTCACCATGTTATAGAAACAGATCTCTCTTTGCCAATGTGATGTGAAATCTCTTTGTACCAGTATTAATGGAGCAGATACCAGCTAATAACATAAGGGTTATCAGATTACCTATGGAAAGTTAGCCGAGGCTAGCCGATTAACCTGGGAAATCAAAGAGCCCATTTGTGGCACAATTAATTAATATTATTTACAATGTTGCTTTTTTTCCCAAATATTTTTATATATAGTAGCATTTCGGGTACACAATCTTAGTAATACATTTTCGAAAAGTATAAAGGCATATATTGCCATACGATTACCTATATATATTTTAGCCCAATCTATCCATTGGCTTGAACTGTGCGTTGATAAATCTGTCAGTCAGGACTTTTATTATTTGGTAGCATGTCGGGTACACAATCTTAGTAATTCATTTTCAAAAAGAATAAAGGCATATATTGCCATACGATTACCTATATTCATATTTTAGCCTAATTTATCCATTGACTTGAACTGTGCGTTGATAAATCTGTCAGTCAGGATTTTGAATTTAAAATTTATAGTTTTTTTTTTAATATTTTTTATATTTGGTAGCATTTCGGGTACACAATCTTAGTAATACATTTTTGAAAAGAATAAAAGCATAATTTGCCATACGATTACCTATATTTATATTTTAGCCCAATTTATCCATTGGCTTGAACTGTGCGTTGATGTATCTGTCAGTCAGGACTCTGAGTTTTATTTTTATAGTTTATTTTTCGAAATAGTTTTATATTTGGTAGCATCTCGGGTACACAATCTTAGTAATACATTTTTGAAAAGAATAAAAGCATAAATTGACCTATATATATTTTAGCCCAATCTATTCATTGGCTTGAACTGTGCGTTGATATATCTGTCTGTCAGGACTTTGAATTTTATATTTATAATTTATTTTTCGAAATATTTTCATATTTGGTAGCATCTCGGGTACACAATCTTAGTAATTCATTTTCAAAAAGAATAAAAGCAAAATTGCCATACTATTTTAGCCCAATTTATCCATTGGCTTGAACTGTGCATTGATAAATCTGTCAGTCAAGACTCTGAATTTTATATTTATAGTTTTTTTTAACATTTTTATATTTAGTAGCATCTCGGGTACACAATCTTAATAATACATTTTCGAAAAGAATAAAAGCTTAAATTGCCATACGATTACCTATATATATTTTAGCCCAATTTATCCATTGGCTTAAACTGTGCGTTGATAAATCTGTCAGTCAGGACTTTGAATTTTATATTTATAGTCTATTTTTCGAAATATTTTTATATTTGGTAGCATCTCGGGTACACAATCTTAGTAATTCATTTTCAAAAAGAATAAAAGCAAAATTGCCATACTATTTTAGCCCAATTTATCCATTGGCTTGAACTGTGCGTTGATAAATCTGTCAGTTAAGACTCTGAATTTTATATTTATAGTTTTTTTTTTTAACATTTTTATATTTAGTAGCATCTCGGGTACACACTCTGAATTTTACATTTTTAGTTTTTTTTTCTCCAAAATATTTTTATATTTAGTAGCATGTCGGGTACACAATCTTAATAATTCATTCACAAAAAGAATAAAGGCATATATTGCCATACGATTACCTATATGTATATATTTTAGCCCAATTTATCCATTGGCTTGAACTGTGCGTTGATAAATCTGTCACTCAGGACTTTTATTATTTGGTAGCATGTCGGGTACACAATCTTAGTAATTCATTTTCAAAAAGAATAAAGGCATATATTGCCATACGATTACCTATATGTATATATTTTAGCCCAATTTATCCATTGGCTTGAACTGTGCGTTGATAAATCTGTCACTCAGGACTTTTATTATTTGGTAGCATGTCGGGTACACAATCTTAATAATTCATTCACAAAAAGAATAAAGGCATATATTGCCATACGATTACCTATATGTATATATTTTAGCCCAATTTATCCATTGGCTTGAACTGTGCGTTGATAAATCTGTCACTCAGGACTTTTATTATTTGGTAGCATGTCGGGTACACAATCTTAGTAATTCATTTTCAAAAAGAATAAAGGCATATATTGCCATACGATTACCTATATATATTTTAGCCCAATTTATCCATTGGCTTGAATGTGCGATAATATATCAGTCAGACTTGTTTTAAATTTTACTACACAATCGCAATAATTCCTTTTTACAGTACTCACATCGTGTAACTAAACGTATTCAATCATATTCCTAATAACCTGTAGAGCGGTAGGTACTATCCCATCTTATTAGTACAAATCATAGTAACTTATCATCAATCTGTGGCCTGCCCCGGGCATCCGCTAATAACTTCAAGTGTTGCAACCGAGACGCATCTCTCGTAAAGTTTCGTAACGAGACGTAAACAGAAATAAACTGAGCAACAAAAGGCGGGAATAGCCGGAGAAATAGAACACTTCCTAGTCAATGATGTTTAATTTACTAAGGAATAGAAGGAACATATGAACCATTTTGACGACCCAGTTGGCACAATGGTCACCATGCCGGACTGTCAAACACAGGGTTGCGGTTTCGATTCCCGCCTCAGACATGTATTTATCCTTAGATATTTGTCTGTGGTCTGGTTGTTTCTATGTATTATAAGTATATATTTACAAAAGAAAAGTATATAAGTAGTATATCCGTTGTCTAGCACCCATAACACAAGTCTAGTTACTTAAGTTGGGGCTAGATGGCGCTGTATGGATTGTCCTGCAATATTTATTTATTTCGGGCGAACACTGGCTTGCGACGAAGACGAGGATTGCGGGTTCCATTTCCGCCTCAAACAAGTATTTATGCTATAGTCATTTGCTTCTGGTCTAGATGTCTGTTTGTATATATTTACAAAAAAAGTATATGTATTCTATTCGTTATCTAGCACCCATAACCCAAGCCTAGTTGCTTAGCTTGGGGCTAGATGGCGCTGTGTAAAGTGTTCTGCAATATTTATTTATTTATTATTTATGTAACAGTAAAGTCACATTCGATGTACTTATTTAAAATAGAGTTTCTAAAACTTAATGGAGGCGCCCTATTCTACCATTTACGTAAAGCATTTAGTGATCATTTGCTATTTCATTGGAAACAAGTTTTTTAAGTTTTTGTGCTGTCAATGACTGTCAAACGTTAAAAATATAGGAGGTATCGCTCCTATATTTTTAACGTTTGACAGTCACACAACATTATTAAAAGCCACCATCTTTAATGGCGAATTTTTGGGCATTTGGGCAAAGACAATTTTTTAAGATTTTTTTCCTATGTCAGTAGTTAAACTGAAAACAGAGGAAATGTTGGTGTTATTGAGGTTGTAACTAGACGTAAAAATGATCAATAAAATCACACTATATATTGAAGAGCAGAGCTGATTTTTCCTTTAACAAAAAGAACAACTGCAGAGATCTTATTGCAGAAAACAGAACGTAAACAAAATACAAGTACGTACAAGTCTGAGTTGTTCTCTTTATACTAGTGTTATGTTTTTCTTTGTTTCTAGTGGATACAACTGACTATATTTAACTAGCATGGCGGAGCTTAGCCGCGAACTCATGGGAAACTATCGGTCAGCTTTTCCGCGAAAGTGCAAAATTTATAGCTGTTGTTAGGTGCTGGTGGACTATATTTAACACTTCGAAAATCTTTATGCCTAATAGATTATATACTACTTTAAAAGAAACTATTTAATTTTATTAATTAAAACTGCGGGGCTAAACTAATCTAATGATAAACAACACGATAAAAATTTAGAATTAAAAAACCCCCGACTTTTATTCTCATAACTTTCAAACAGCTGAACCGATTTCGATCAAACATAGCTAACAAATAATAACATAATCAAAATCGGTTCATCCGTTCGGGAGCGTTTGTCTACTGGACGCCAAAAATGAAGCGCGCTAAAACATACCAAAAAGCGCTTTATAGCACCGAAAAGCCCTAAAGTAGCAACGCTAATAAATAAAAGAGTTCTATTACAAGACACGCTCCGATTATCTTCGCTGTTTCCCGTAGTGATTGAACCACTATGCATTTCGTAAGACATTTTTATCTCAATCTAAAACACGTAAGTAGGTACTCACAACATATTGTACCGTCGATTCTTGCCAATCCACTTAAAAGATAACACTTACCTGAAAAAAAAGAACGGTTATAAATAAAAATTATTCAAAAGAAACAGCACATTTTTAGTAGGAGCTACACCAATAAAAAAAAACAAATTATACTAGAAGATGTAATTTATCTTATCATATATTAACTAAAAACAACTGGATATCATCATTTAAATCATTTCACAATAGATCTATTGGTAACATCTTAATTCTAAAAGAATCACTACTCTACAAACAAAATGCATAAACTTTTCATACATATGCAATTAATCATGATTGCGTGAAACCACGGTTAAATAGACTCATATTACTTGACCCAGATTCTACTGAAAAAAAAAAGATTAAAACTCATTGATGTATATCTAAAATCGATTCATCTCTCCGACTGAAGTGTTCGTAATGTAAATGCTGTTTTGAATTTCTAATCAGTTTTGAAATTATTGTTGGAAAGCATGCGCTGGCGCAGCAATCTATAACACAACTACTAGATCGGTGTTTTAATAGAAAATTGAATAATCGATTTTATTTAAATGACAAGGATTTATGGTTATTAGTTGCAATTTAAAACACTCAAAACCATAGACAAATATTAATAAAATCAAATTGATTTTTGTTGAATCAAAAGGAACGTACGGTCGGCTGCATAATTGCAAACCCACCGTAGAGCTCCAAAACGGCTGATATTTCATCAACTGGCAACGACAGATGGCGCCATATTAAAAATGTATAAAGGTATTTTTGTCTGCCAGTTGAGAGGTTATAAGAATGTTTTCAACACGAGCAAGATTTTAGACACCTGCTTTAGGTGAAGTTTAAAGTCTTCTTACTCATGAATTAATCAAACAAAAATTATTAGAATGCAAACATTCCAATAATAGTCATTTTCGCTGCAATTATGCAGCCGACTGTACCTTTAACAAAATACGCGGCGAATTGAAAACATCCTATTTTTAAGTCATTTCAAAATGCATCCTATAGGCGGAAATATAGGTACTTTAGTAACCTACCTAGAAATTATTTTAGTAGATATCTATTTCAGTGCAGGTGTACTAAAATTGTTTAAAATTATGTTCTTACACCTTACACAGCAATTATTACAAGAATATCTCAACTGAATTGCTTTAATTTCACTTTAATAGAATTTAATAACACATCTGCAACAGAAGCACCCACTTAAACCGAGTTATACTACTCATCCTTTTCATTCAATAAGGGAGTAAAAGGGTCGGAAAATGTCCTTTAATAAATCAATGAGGTTCGTTAAAGACAGTCTTGACTAGAGGACATTTCTCAAAGTTAAAAGACTCATGGATTATTACAATTTGCGATCAATGGTCCGTTCGATTAATACTTTCAATTATAAAGTGCAATTTACAATCTGATAATGATTGAGTAGGGCTTTTTATGTGACGTGCTTCCTTGAGGACTTTCAATGTGAGAGACCATTTAGATGTATACAGGGTTAATGGTAATTATAGTAGCAAGCCGTTGAGGGCTACTTCTGTGCACCTAAACAAACAACTTTTGTTCTACGACTTTTGGAAATTCGATAAAAAATATGAAAATTTTGAGGTTGTGTAAATTTGGAAGGACATTTAGACTACGAACAGTAGATAAAACTTAAAAAATAAGTAAAATTTTAAAGTTAATGACCTCTCCGTGTATGGTACAGCTGATTTTCAGGTAAACATAACCGTAAAATTTTCAAAAATTGTAGAACGAAAGTTGCTTGTTTAGGTGCACAGAAGTAGCCTTAACGGCTTGCTAATATAATTACCAATAACCCTGTATAGGGGCTTAGAGTTGCTTCAAGTTGCTTAGGGAAAACGGTGTTACATTTCCGCTGTACTCCAGCGGATGTCTATATTATACCAGCGGATGTCTATATTATACCAGCGGATGTCTATATTATACCAGCTGATGTCTATATTATACCAGCGGATGTCTATATTATACCAGCGGATGTCTATATTATACCAGCGGATGTCTGTATTATACCAGTTATCTATGTGCCAAATTATACCCCGATTCACTTATTTGGTTTGAGCTGTGCGTTGATATCAGTCGTTGATATTGGTCAGTCAGAACTTTTAGTTTAATATTTAAGGTAAAGGGTACCGGCTCTCTCTCCATACAAACGTAGTCAACTGTTTCCTCCCTGGATAATGACTCTAGCACAAATATTTTTGTTGCATTTAATCGTTAACTGCCATGACTATGCCCCTATGTTTTGTTTTTTTTTTCATTTTCTAATTATCATAGAAATCAAGATTTAAAAACAAACAAAAAAATAGGGCCATGGTCATGGCAGTTATAAGTTTTATGCAACAAAAATATTTGCTCTAGTATCATTATCCAGGGAGGAAACAGTCGACTACGTTTGTATGGAGAGAGCGCCGGTACCCTTATAGATAAATTCATTATTAACCATGTCTTAGTTGCCACTCTAGGATCTTTTATATTATAGTTTCGTATTTTTAACCGACTAAAAAAAGGAGGAGGTTCTCAATTCGGTTGTATGTATTTATTTTTTATTTTTAAGTAGTCAATATCAACATAATCAGTAGGTATTCAACATTGTAGGAAATACCTGAATGACTATATGCTACACTATGAAAAGCAATTTTGAGGACGCTGACAGCTAAGCGAAGCTCGCTGATCGTTTACGGTCGTGCGGGTTAAGCGACGCCTGGCGCGGTCATTACTTCGATGGGTGACTAATTAGTAGTGTGGCAAAAATGTGTTTTCGTAAGCCCCTCCATGCTTAGGAAGGCACGTTAAGCCGTTGGTCCCGGTTGCTACCTCTAGTAGCAGTCGTTAGGTCAAGTTAGAGGCCTTAAGGCGATCTGAAAACTCTAACAATAGTTGAGCAACACCACTATACGAGAAGAAGACTATGAAAAGCCGAATTTCTCTAACATCAAAACTAGGTAGAGTTCCACCCAATGAACAAAAACGGAACAAAAAATAAGCCTACTTTCACTTTTATTACAAATACATTCATGATAGGTAATATTATATTATTACAAATATTAGTAGGTTCCGACATTCACATTCCGAACGTGGTAACGTTGTATTTACGTTGCCATTATCTGTACGGTGGTGTGCTGAGCGTGTCGAAACATGGAGTTCATGAGATTGATCGCCTTCGCACCTACCATCTAGAGGTACAGCAGGGACGTAGCCAGGACTGGTGTTTATACAAATGATAGGTCAACGTTTGACCATTGTCACACCTGATGGAAAGAAAAAAAAAAGAAAAAGGAAAAAAGATACGCGCGTATAAAGTTATTTTTCTAGAAGTTATACGTCCGTCGGTCTGTCCGTCCGTCCGTCTGATAATTATTTTAATAAAGAAACCTTTTTTTCTGAGTACTCGTCAGGAAAGACAGAGACAAGCAACTGATTCCATTCCATTGCAGTACGAATAAGGAATGACGAAGTAAAACGTTTAGTGCGGGTGTCGAGGATTTCCACCATGAATCGGTGTCGCATATCAGTTTGCCTGATTGTATGACGGAATAAGGAGATGGCAAATTAGATCGGGCAGTTCTGTTGCATGCTTCTTGAATTGAAATCGATAAAAGACCATGTGGTGGTAGTTTTTATTGTATTAATTATACAAAAGTAGTGACGCACTGTAAATCGTATAAGAAAAATTAATGAAAAGTAGAAAAAAATAAAAAAGTATATAATTAATTTATCTATCCATAGATAATCCTTGGAATTCGGAATACCTTTATTGATCTTGTGAGTTATTATATCTAGCAGATCAATTTTATTGTAACTTCAACGTAAAATCAAGTCAAATAAAAATGACAAGAACTTAAACCTGTTTTGAGCTTTTTGGAAGCAAAAAGCTCAATGGTAAAAGTGCATTTACTCTGTTTCCTTAGTACGTCCACAACATCATCAAATCAAGAGCAATGGACTAATAGACACGCGTGTTACAAATGTAATACAATACGTAATGTACTGTAATCGTAATGGGAATACGAATGTTCTACGAACGAGAGAGTTATGTATGTTTTACCCAATTACTTTTGATCTATAATATATTCAAAAGAATAGTTATTTATTACTGAAGATACAAAGCAATCTTATTACACAAAATGTTGTTGGGTTTAGTCAGTAGCGTAGCGAAGGAGGGGTGGACTGCCCCGGGCGCAACCATTAGGAAGGCGGCAAAATTAGGAAAAATATATTTTGTGCGGTCACTGGCGTTCAGTCAGACAATTTATTTTTCAAGAAATTAGCTCTTACCCACATATTGAATTTCCCTCCCACTTAATACAGCTAATGCAAATCACGAGTCGCCCCGCACCATACATGATTTTGAAATAAATATTTTTTGCTTAATTCTTTTGCATCGTTACGTTTTTTTCTCAAAAACACCAAAATTATTATTTTTATATCTGACATCAAAGGGGCAGCAAATTGTCAACATTCTTATTATTATGGCGTCAAAATGGCGGTAAATTATGACTCCACCCCGGGCGACAATGATCCACGCTACGCCACTGGGTTTAGTGGTTCACATAAGTCCTACACTAGTACACCTGTACTTCGTCGGACCTCGACTGTTGGTGAAACACCAATGGGTTTTTATTGGGTCAAACCTCCGGCCGCCTACCGTCCTCAGGCTGGAGGCAGCCCAACATGTGTGACTCTACTCAGCGGGAACACCTGTTCTTTTGTAATACTTAGGTCATTCCGTGAAATCTATACATATAAAATCCTTTGTCCTGACTGACTGACGGATCAACGCACAGCCTAAACCACTGATCGTAAAGACCTGAAATTTGGAGGGTGTGTTCTTTGTATGACGTAGACATCCGATAAGAAAGGATTTTCCGAGATTTTAACCCCTTAGGGGGCGAAAAAGGAGAAAAAGTTTGCATGGGACAACGTGATTACTTGGTGTATTTTCGACATCTACGCGGACAAAGTCGCGGACAAAAGCTAGTGAATCTATATAATTAGGGCTATTAATGGTGACGAAACTGGAATTTGTTTCGTATTATGTTCAGAGTTATTGGCTGTTGAAAAGAATCATATAGCAACATAACCCTGATTCATTGAAATACTTTTTATCTCAATATTCCCACGGCAGAACTTACGCAGGAGAAGCCGCTAAATTTGTACTAAGGGCGCTGGGAGAATCAAATAACCTATTTCTTAACACACTGTCCTTTAACGAGGTATGTACAGTCATCTGTTAAACCGTTCAAACATTATAAACGCATGTTAAACTTGAAATATTATAGGACATAAAATTCCGTTCCATCACTTCCCTACTTAACCTACAAAGTGACGGTTGTTCAATTCTGGAAAATGAAAATCGATTACCGATTTGTTAGACAATGCACTTTCTTAACCGACGTTGACTTTCGTAACAATAGCACCATTGTTTTGGACATCGTAAAAATAAAAAGGGAATTTGTAAGAATACGTTTTTAACTATTGAGTTTCATAAAAACGCAGTCACTCAATTAAAGAACAATGATTTCACCATATGAATGTTTTATGTAAAAGAAACCGGCCAAGTGCGAGTCGGAATCGCGCACGAAGGTACCGTAGTGGTTCCGTACCATTATATTCTGTTTTTGGTTTATACTAGCTTTTGCCCACCACTTCGTCCGTCGTCCCATACAAACTTTGGCCACCTTTTTCACCCCCCTAGGAGTAGAATTTCAGAAAATTTCTTATTCCTTTCTTTCTTATCGGATGCCTACGTCACACAAAGAATACACCCTCAAAGTTTCAGGTTTCTACGATTAGCGGTTTAGGCTGTGCGTTGATCCGTCAGTCATTCAGGAGAAAGAATTTTATATGTATAGAAGATTTGTTGTTATAACGGCAACAGAAATACGTCATCCATGAAAATTTGAACTGTCTAGCTATCACGGTTCATGAGATACAGCCTGGTGACAGACAAACAGACGGACAGTGGAGTCTTAGTGAAAGGGTACCGTTTTTATCCTTTGCGTATGGAACCTTAACTATAACTAGGTTATACCGCGACTTCGTCCTCGTAGGGTTTTAATTTTACCAAAATCCTTTATTGAGGGATACCACGGTCTTCATTCGCATTGCACCTCGTCACTCTTTAAGTAAAATTATAATATTACGATTTTTCTAAAATCTTGTCTATTTTCCCATTGATCTATAAATTAACTAGTCTTTTCCATTATAAATATTTAAAACTAGATTTTAGCTTTCTGATTTTAGATTTTATCTTTCTCTTGACCTGTCCCTCCAGCTCAAATAGCTTTACAATAACTGACCTAATGTCAGTTAATAACAACGCCAAAGAACGGCAGCACACTGAAGTATGCAGATCTAGCCCTACCAAATCAATTTCCCTTTAATTTGTGCTATCAATACGAAAAAGAAGAAACTTTCTGTCAGAAAAGGATGAACAAAACTAGTTTTAGTAAAATTGAGATTTGGCTACAATTGACCCTATCCTTTTTATCCTTGTCCATTATGAAATGCTTCCTTACACTTTCCTAGTAATAGCTCATCTAGTTCATTGAGTATTCCCGTAGAAAGTTCATCGACCCTGCGCACGGACATTGTTCAAATGATCCAGATATGAGGCAAAGATGACAGATGGATCAGCTATT
This sequence comes from Idaea straminata, assembly GCA_951213275.1. Classification (NCBI taxonomy): domain Eukaryota; kingdom Metazoa; phylum Arthropoda; class Insecta; order Lepidoptera; family Geometridae; genus Idaea; species Idaea straminata. The sequence continues at coordinate 7,906,854 of OX577862.1, forward strand.
TTTACTTCCAATGGATTTGTTAATTATAAGCTACTTTGGTGAAACCAGCTAATCATTAAAAGTGTGAAATTTTTTGGTATTATAAAATTTGCGGTTGCTTATTTTGCTCGCTGCTAAATAGGCACTTAATAAAAAGAGTCAACTAGCCGTTCATTATAGCCAACACCAAGTTTAGGACTTTTGAGAAGAGATATTCCTTCCACACCAAAAATTTTGGACATTTGATTTGAATGTATATCTTGGAATGGAAGTCTGTGGTTGAAGTATTTTGGTTACGGAAAATGTTACCAAGGTGGCCTGTTTTGGTTCCAAAAAATTATGGAAACCCTACTAAAGGTGTCTACCAAAGGCTTGGAAACCCAGTCAAGCTTATTTTAATTTCGTGTTCAAATTCACAAACTTGACTTGGCAACACTAAATAGGTCGCGCGACGTGTTTGTAAGCTTTAAAAAAGTTCTTCTTATTATATGGTCACATTCTCTGGTGAGCTTAGAGATTTGACGACCCAGTTGGCACAATGGTCACCATGCCGGATTGCCAAACACAAGGTTGCGGGTTCGATTCCCGCCTTAGACACGTATTTATGTCTGGTTGTTTCTATGTGTTTTATGTATATATTTACAAAAGAAAAGTATATAAGTAGTGTATCCGTTGTCTAGCACCCATTACACAAGTCTAGTTACTTGGGGCTAGATGGCGATATGTGGAATGCCATGCAATATTTATATTTTTATTTAAACTAACTGTTCGAAAATATTTCTATTTCAACATACCAATGTTACGTTACGTGGTGCATACATAATATCGAACTCATAGAACCATTTAATCGTTGCCTAAACAATTACTACGGCATGCAATCACAGTTTTTGTTCCCATCGAACATTTCCTGTTAAGGTACTTTCCTAAATGACCCTACAATTTGTAAAGCGTGTTATTACCGAATGACAAGCTTTCATTATTTCACTGTAGGGCTTGTTAAGTTCCCTACTCTGACTGTTTTACAACCGTAGGAAATAAACGAAATATTAACATATGAGTAAATAAGTAGTAGTATGCTATCAAAATGTATAGTGGTTTCAAGAAGTTGGTATAGTGTTGCTAGTGGGCGAAGACTATATCAAATATTGGTGTATTTAATAACTAACAAACGGCTGAACCGATTTCGATCAAACATAGCTTTCAAACAAAAAAAAATCGGTTCATCCGTTCGGGAGCTACGATGCCACAGACAGACACACACACAGACACGTCAAACTTATAACACCCCGTCGTTTTTGCGTCGGGGGTTAAAAATGTAGTTAATATTTAAAAGTGTTAATCTGTAAAGAACGGCAAGTCTAGCATCAACTCGCTGTTTCACCCGCGTAAATCCCGATCCAGTGGGAATATCGGTATGAAAAGTTACTACCAATTAATTAATGTATCTTTATACCGAGTTTCATCAAAATCGGTCCAGTAGTTTCGAAGCCTATTCAATGGAAACCAACAAATAATCAAATCTCTCCTCTTTATAATAATATTAATTATAGTACATATATAGATGGTAAGAATATTTTCTGCTTTTTTACTACCATGCTAATTTGTATGAAATATTACAAAGTTACACAACTGCATCGAGTACCCAAAGTGCAATAAAATCGTGGATACCGGATAGTGTTCGTAAAAAAAACAACTTTTATCGAAAAAAAATTTTGAGCTTATGTAAATTCGAAAAACAGCAGTTTTTTTTAAAACAAAGGTCATTCAGACTAAGAACAGTAGATAAAACTTAAAAAATAAGTAAAATTTTAAAGTTAATGACCTCTCCGTAAATGGAACAGCTGATTTTCAGGTAAAAAAAAATGTTCGATTTTTCAAAAGTCGTAGAACAAAAGTTGCTTGTTTAGGTGCACAGAAGTTGCCCTCAACGGCTTGCTAGTATAATTACCAATAACCCTGTAGATATCTACTACCGCAATATATATTTTACTCGCACTAATGTGTTCCAGTTTGAAAAGTATCACTACAATGCCGGTGAAATTACAGGCCACATCTTAAAAAGTTCCCGAATGACCAGCGTAATGCAAAAAGACTTACGCCCGTATTCACAAACAGTACTTAAGTTGCTGTTCGATAAGTGAACGCACTGCGTTAAATGCGGCCCTATGATTGCCAATTTTGTGCTGCTCTCTTCACTCTAGCGAATCAGCGTCTGTAGTCGGCTGTATGCGTTCGCGCGTACTATGCAATCTCATAGGGTTGATTGAATACGAGTGTTAAGGTAAAAGGGTATCGGCGCTCTCTCCATACAACCGTAGTCGACTGTTTCCTCCCTGGATAATGACACTAGCACAAATATTTATGTGCCATAAAACAAAAAAATAAAACATAGGGGCATGTCAATTATTGGTCATGGCAGTTATAAGTTTTATGCAATAAAAATATTTGCTCTAGTGTCATTATCCAGGTAGTACACAGTCGACTACGTTTGTATGGAGAGAGCGCCCGGTACCCTTTCCTCTTAAGTCTTATCGTATTATGTTAGTAAAGATAAAACAATTTACTTATTCTATTATTTTGGTATGATTATATAATTTGACATATTTAAATGTATACTTACGTAACACTAAACTGGAAGAGCAGAGTCTCCTACCACAGGTAGTTTAATACTTAAAAGTAGACTCTGTATACTGTGTAAATCTATGTAATTTTAAATATGTTACTGAAATAAACTTTTTGTATTTTGTATTTGTATTTTGTATTATTTCTATTTACTTAAGAAGCCGGATGCAGCTGCATTCAATTAAAAATTGTCGAATATTCGTTGATGAACACAAAAGGAAGTGTTTGAACTAACGATATAAACTGCAGATATAAATTTTAACTATAGATAGTTTTCGATATGCCAAATAAAAACAATGAGAAGTTTTCACAACGCTAACAAACTGCTGTAACGAATTCGAATGATACAAAAATCATTATTGGTTTTCGATCACTTCTGCTCAATAATATCTACTATTAATATTATAAATGTGAAAGTTTGTGTGTGTGTTTGTTACTCCTTCACGCTAAAACTACTGAACCGATTACAATGATACTCGGGATCTAGATAGCCGGAGAACTTGATTAACACATAGGCTACTTTTTATCCCAATTTTCATACGGGATCGGAACTTACGCGGGTGTAGCCGCGAGGCGTAGCTAGTGTTTATATACAGATCAATTATGTTTATACAATTACTAGCTGCGCCCCGCGGTTTCACCCGCGTAAGTTCCGATTCCGTAGGAATATCGGGATAAAAAGTAGCCTATGTGTTAATCCAGGCCTCCAGCTATCTACATACCGAATTTAATTGTAATCGGTTCAGTAGTTTTAGCGTGAAGGAGTAACAAACATACACACACACACACACACTCACACACACACAAACTTTCAGATTTATAATATTAGTAGGATACTTGATGAATTTCTTATATGAGCTTTTAAGGCCATTAACCATTTCCTAAGCTAGAAAAGCGGTAAAATTCAGGATTTTTTAAAAAAGTCGATTAAGTACCTTTACACGGAATTCTGTTAATTTTGCAAAAAAAATATCCTATTGTTTTGTATCCACCGATAGTGTTGGAGATCAATTTCTGGAAACAAACATAGTATGGCATATCAAAAAACACCCGTTTTTCTAGACCTCTGTAATTTTGATTGTTTTGGCCAGTAGACCAGAAATTTGATTACTAAAAAAAACTTTTATTCATAAACCGACTTCAAAAAAAGAGGAGATTCTCAATTCAGTTGTATGTTTTTTTTGTATGGATGTTCGCGCATATCTTCTCTATTTTTAAATAACAAAGTAAACTATATTATCAAGTTACGCAAGTATAGGCAAATACCTCCAATAAAAACCTTAACTTTGAGTCTCTACTAATATCTAATCTAGTATATCTAATTCAGTCTAGAATACCTAATGAAAATGGAAACTTTCTTCGTTCGAAAACATTAAATCAAACGATAGATGAAGATTATTTATGCCGATTGATTGCAATTGCCGACTGTCGCAAATTGAATTGACCGAAGCGAGGTCAACCGGGCAATGAACATTAAATACGAATATTTCAATAAAAGTTATCTCTGTAAACTTTAAAAGAACACTGTTCACAATTTTCTGGTCACAGTTCACGGAAAGAAAACCCATAAAATTAGATAGATACATTAGTAGAGCTAAAGCCGAAATGGTAAAGAAGCGCGACAGAGGTGTCTTAGAAACAGTTTTTGGGTATCAACCACTAAAATCCATAGAATGATATTCCTACCGTCGTAAAGGTGAAGAAATGCATTTTATTGTCATACACTTCGAAATACAGTTAGAGTGATTTGCCTCGATAGAAAAAAAAACGTGAAAATCCTAAAAAATCGTAATTTTTTTAGAGCTTTTTCAATTTTACGGTGATTGTAAAGAAAAAACAAATACTAAATTTATATATTCATAAACTTTACATCAAATCCCATAAGATGATAGTACAGATGGTTTTTCACTAAAATAGATCTGAGTTTTTTAATTTAATAAAAGTGCCATTTCGCGGCGTTTTAGTATCTGTCAAAGATAATTGGATAAGTTGGTAAAATTGGTTAAAAAAAAGTTGTGAACGGCGCGAACCACGCGCGAACACACTGAATTTAGGATGCTTATTGTAAAGTGGATTTTATAACGGGGATTTTCTGTATTATTTTGAAAACTTCCTTAACTTAAGTTACCTTATTGACCATACTCATATCATTTGATGTAAAATGAAGCTCATTAATTTCCCATACCGCATCCTTTATGAAATAGCTCTACGATCAATAACTCATAGGATTAATCTAGTGTGCCGACGATATATCTTCAGATGGAATACAGCTCTTCGGTTTATTGGTCCTTAAACTTTTGTGGGAAACTAGAATCTAAGTGACTGTTGGTAATGTATTACACGGTGGTTGATCCAGGGTACCTTTGGCTTGAGCCTCCGCTTAATTAGGCCCCTAAAATAACACATTTTTAGATATACTCTTTTAATATTGTATGAATTTTCATGGAAACCATCTAAACTCGTTCCGATTTTAATCAAATAAATTTTACTAACATTGTTTTATTTATTCGACGAGCCAGTTGGCACAATGGTCACTATGCCGGACTGCCAAATTGCGGGTTCGATTCCCACCTCAGACAAGTATTTATTCTGTGGTAGATATTTGTCTGGGTCTGGTTATTTCTGTGGATTATAAGCATATGTTTATAAAATAAAAGTATGTAAGTAGTATATCCGTTGTCTAGCACCTATAACACCAGTCTTGTTACTTAGCTTGGGGCTAGATGGCGACGTGTGAAATGTCCTGCAGTATTTATTTATTTATTTAAAAAAAATCACTCATTTTTATTTTTCGGCAGCAAAATAGGTTAGACTCTTTTATGAATTTCTATGAAAACCGTCAAAACCTCGGTAAGCACACATCGCTTGTTCCGATTTTAATCAAATTTGTACCAACATTGTTACAGTAACATTTAAAACAAAATGGTATTTGCCATTTTATTTGAAAATCAACTCTCGCTTCGCTCGCTATGAACACGAAGCTAACTTTCGTTCAGGTATCTTATCTTTCGAGATAGTTCAGAAAAAGCAATTGAACTCGTACATTTCCAGAGTTAAGTAATTACTATTGTAATTCTCAACAAAATGTTGAGGCTATTCTTATTTGGATCGTGACCAAGTCCGCACGTGCCGGTCAAAACGGAACCCATTGCCTCAGGCTCAACCAATCAGATACCGATCGTCCTTTGACGCAATGCGATTTCCACAATAAACACCATTTCCATTGCTCTCTCACTATCAATCTATATCTGTAAATAGAACAGCCATCACGCAATGTATTCCGAAATTTTTAAAGTTAGTTTCACCTGAAGGGATGATTTACAAATTGGTGTTCGGTGCACTTGTTTCACGCAGAGAGCGTGACGTCACGATCTGTTTTTAGATGAATGGCTGACACTTGACTACCAATAAATAGTCTAGACATGATTTTCGAGATTTAGCAATAAACGTTTCTTGTAAGATGTGAATGCAATGGTTACATTGCAGCTACAATGTTGTCAATAAATAAAATAAATATTGCAGGACATTCCACACGTTGCCATCTAGCCCCAAGCTAAGTAACTAGACTTGTGTTATGGGTACTAGATAACGGATATACTACTTATATACTTTTCTTTTGTAAATCTATACATATAAGAACACTCGCGACTAATGTACCTTTCAAACAAAAAAAACTAAATTAAAATCGGTTCGGGAGCTACGATGCCACAGACAGACACACACACACACACACACAGACACGTCAAACTTATAACACCCCGTCGTTTTTGCGTCGGGGGTTAATAAAATGCTTTGTCCTGAACAACTGACTGACTGACGGATCAACCCACAGCCTAAACCGCTGATCGTAGAGATCTGAAACTTGGAGGGTGTGTTCTTTGTATGACGTAGGCATCCGATATAGGATATAGGATTTTCTAAAATTCTACCCCTTAGGGAGTGAAAAAGGGGGGCAAAGATTGTATGGGACGTGATTCCTTGGTCCAATCTACAAATTCTACGCGGACAAAGTCGCGGGTAAAAGCTAATATATATGTACTTATAATACAAAGGAACAACCAGACCACAGACAAATATCTAAGCATAAATAATTGTCTGAGGCGGGAATCGAACCTGCAACCCTGTGTTTGGCAGTCCGGCATGGTGACCATTGTGCCAACTGGGTCGTCAAAATAATAGAATAGAAACCTTAATCGTTTGTAAGCTTCGATTACTAAGTCGTGTAGGTGTATGATTAAGTCTCATCCTATAAATCATTGATCAATTCAGAAGTCCGTGATGAATTACCAAGTTTAATTGCTTCCTCGATTAAATGCACATTATATCAATCAATAGGGTTTATGAGCGCTAAAACATGAAATATGAATAAGCGTTTCTAATGTACAGTTTTCCGAATGGTGCAGGCAACATTTAATTAATAGTTTTCATAGTATAGTCATAAGGTACGTGTGACTGAAGAAGATTTGAAAAGAAACAAAAGCTCCTAACTTAGCCATAAAAATAAAATATTAACTGTACAAATATATTCCTAGAACACAAATATGTTTAATATTTCTATAGTGTGTTAAATAATTTAAATACGTAACATTAGATACAGTAATTTTACGATAAAAACAGTTCCATAATTTACTCGTGATATATTGCAAATGCAATTTGTTATCGATTTATGGATTTAATTGAATTAATCAAAGCCTTTAATGGAAATAATTTTAATTAATCTTTAAGTTGTTTAGCCATTGAATTATTTAACTTTATTATTTTTTGGATTTAATAAATGACGATCGGATTTTAAATAGGAGTAGAGTAAGGTCCCTGCGGGTAACAAGAGTTAAAAAAATTAAATAGTTCGTAAAAATAGGGAAAATACTTAAAAAGGTCATTAGATAACTATTGCCTTTATTGTTATACTAGCTGCGCTCCGCGGTTTCACCCGCGTAAGTCCCGATCCCGTGGAAATATCAAAGTAAAAAGTAGCCTATAGCCTTCCTCGATAAATGGACTATCCAACACAAAACGATTTTTAATTCGAAACAGTAGTTCCTGAGATTAGCGCATTTAAACAAACAAACAAACTCTTTAGCTTATAATATTAAGTTATTAACTTATTACGTTTATGTAAAGCGTGTTCCTCATTAAACCTCGTCTATCTTCCCTATTGACATCCATGAAAGTAACGCGACTATCGATTATTTAATGCCATGTCACTGCCCAGAGTGGCCATAGATAAAAGGACTCAATAAATCAGCCATCGAGGTACGACGCCATACCTGTGGCACTCTTGCGCTCTTCGCTTCTACTTAGATACAATCTAAGGCGAGCTGGTTCCGAAAAAGGAAGCTTAGGTATTTCTTGTGTTTCTGCTAAGAAGTGGAACTCTCTGTGCGCGTCGCTGTTCCCCCAAAACTACAACCTTCGTGTTTACAAGTCTAGGGTGAATAAGTAGGTATACTTTCTAAGCAAGCATGCTACTTCCTCGACCTCATCTTTGCTTCCCATCAGCTGTGAGATGAGGTCAAAAGAAATCCTATTTTGTATGAAAATAAATCAAAATTAGTTCATCCGTTTGGGAGCTACGATGCCACAGACAGACACACACACAGACACGTCAAACTTATAGCACTACCGTCGTTTTTACGTCGGGGGTTTAAAATCGATAGGTCAATTCTATGCGGATATCTCCTATCAGCGCCTCGCAGTTTCACCGAATCAGACCCAATTTCGTAGAAAAGTCGGGAAAAAAGTAGCCAATTTGTCCTCCACTCTAGCTTCACTTCAAATTTCAATTAAAACCTGTCTAGTCGTTTAAATTAGATGAAACATCAAACGAGCATAGGCTTTCGGTTCAGCCGAATGCTTATGCGGATGGTTTAAGCGTTATTTTATTGGCATGCGTGTACAATAAAATAGGTACTTCAACCTATTTTGATCAATTTAAGGTCCTGTCTATAAAAACATGTACGGTCAGCTGCATAATTGCAGACCCACCGTATAGTTCTAAAATTACTATTATTGGAATGTTTTCATTCTAATATTTTTTGTTAAATAAATTCATGAGTAATAATACTTTAGACTAAGACTTTAAACTTCAACTAAAGCAGGTGCCCAGTGCCTAGAATCTTGCTAATGTTGAAAACATTTTTATAACAGCCGTTTTGGAGCTCTACGGTGTGTCTGCAAATATGCAGCCGAGCGTACATATGGGTAAACAGATTATAATAAAAGTAACAGCGAAACTTTCTAGCATAGGCATTTTATGCTTCAAAAAGGTTTAAAAGTTTTGTTAAAGATATTTGAAATAAAAAGTATCTAAGAGTTTTGGCGGGAACGAGTTAACAACATGTAGTGCTGCATTTTCATGAATCTTAGTTGTAACCCGAGTTGAATTGTATAATTCTGGTGGAATGTTATTCAATTTAGTTCTGTGAAAGTGCACAAGTGTAGTGAAAGTTTTCTCGTTGCCTCCAAATCTCCTATCAAGGTTATGGTAAACTTGCCACCGCTTTACTATAGCCCCTGACTTGACGGACTATGACGACTTTGACTGTTTTGAAACACTTTAGGGCCGATTTATGAAAAATCGGGTCATAATTTGATGCAAAATATAACTTGACGCTGGCTAAATGCACAAGCCGTGCGAAGCCATAATTAATAGAAAAAAAAAGTATCTAAGTATTCTATCCCTCTAGTTACCATAAACAAAGCTCAGTTGCTTAGCTTTGGCCAAAATGGCGTGTGAATTGCCCTGTAGTTCTTGGGTTCCGTAGATCAAAAGCTAAAAAAAGAACCCTTATAAAATCACTTTCTTGTTTGTGTGTCTGTCCGTCCGTGTGTCACCACCGATTTTCTCAAGAACAGGTGGACCTAGCAAGTTGAAATTCATACCAGATACTGAGGTTTATAGTTCCTATTAGGTGTATCAAGCCTAGGTCCTGGGTCACACGATAAAAAGATATGGGCTAATTTACATTGTTGTGAAAACTTGTGAGTACCAAAATTTACCTTAATTTTCAATTTTTTTATATTTCGAATTTTTCCCTTTACTTGTGCTATAAGACCTTGCTTTTAACCAAAATTGACAATACCAGGTCAACCGGAAGTACAATATAGGTTTTGGGTCGTAAACCTATATGGTAGTTCCCGTTGACCTAGAATCACGAAATTTGGCAAATGAAAACTAAAAAAGTTGAATTTTAATTGGTGTCCACATACATACATAGTTAAACCAATTTAACTTGACCCTTACATTGTATGGGCGCCCAAACGAAATAGGGGTCAAGTTAAATTGGTAGTTACCATACCACGGCAAGGGTAAAGGAAGAGAGTTAAAACGAATGTACGGAACCCTCGGCACGCTAGTACGACTCGCACTTGACCGGTTTTTTTTTTTCGATTTGTCTTATTTATCTGGAGGGTGCTGTTGTAACATGCTACCTACTCATTTCTAAACTTTCATATTTCTAATTTTAGTAAGATTCGAGAAGAAATTGTTATTAGAAGGTAAGTATGGGTAAGTAAGCAGTTGATTAATACAGTAATGATGGTATTTATCTATTGTATTCCTTTTATTACGCCTTTGATTCCGAGAAAGTACTATAAACTGGCCATAGTTTCCTCGTAAATTCTTATCAATTTTATTGGATGGAATGAGGTTTTGAATGGGGCCAATGGGTTATAAAAATTTGCGGTTTCTACAGTGAGAAAATTAACTAATTGTGGTCGACAGAAAGCTGATTTGATATGTTCTCGCTTAATTTAATAATGAGAAAGGCAACATTATATGTGAAAACTAGCTTTTGCCCGCGACTTCGTCCGCGTAACAGTCGAAAATAGTTCTAAAAGGATTGGACCAAGGAATAACGTTGTCCCATACAAACTTTGCTCCCCCCCCCTTTTTCGCCCCCTTAGGAGTAAAGTTTCGGAAAATCCTTTCTTATCGGATGCCTACGTCACACAAAGAACACACCCTCCAAGTTTCAGGTCTCTACGATCAGCGGTTTAGGCTGTGCGTTGATCCGTCAGTCAGTCAGTCATTCAGGACAAAGAATTTTATATGTATAGAAGATTAGAATATTGCTTGGTTGGAAAATATTTAAAAATCAATATACTTATTAATTGTATTGGAAGTAATCAAAACATTAAAATTATTACTTACTTATTACTAATAGCCCCGGGATTTCACCCGCGTAAGTCCCAATCCCGTGGAAATATCGGTATGAAAAGTCTATGTTACTCACAGTGAATCAATCTATCCTCATAACAGGTTTCGTCAAAATCGGACCAGTACTTTAGAAGCGAAAAACAATATTTTTTCTCTTTCATTTTAGTGTAGATAAAAAGTAAGCGAATAATAACGAACCACACAACCTGTTTATGAAGATAATTTCATCAAAATCGGTCCAGTACTTTCGGAGCCAAAAAAATATTTTTTTTTTAAACTTGTGTATAGATAAAAACTAATCAAATAATAACCTTCATAAGAAGATATTTTATCAAAATCGGTCGAGTACTTTCGGTACCAAAAAAATCTTTCTTCTATAAAATTAGTTTAGAGAAAAACTAAGCTAATAATAACGAACAACAGACGACCTGCTTAAATAAATAAATCTAATTACAAATGTTAAATAGAGCCTTATCCTAAAACATAGCAAAGAACGTCACAAACAACAATTACACTACAAGATTACTGTCAACTCATGTTCAACTTTTACTTTCAAGAAATCAACAACATTCATAGGAAAGGATTAATTAAGTTAAAGGGGAACAGCTATTTACTAGGTACATTTTTTGTTCATTAAAGCTGTTACGCAATTCATGGCAATTACACTCGCTGACTGGGATAATTATGTTGCGAGAATATTGGAATGGCTTTCGTGTTACTATAGGTAATGAGTAGTCAATAATAGAGGTAGGTAGAGATGCTGAGTTGCGAGAGCTTTTAGGTCGAAGATCGTCCATAAACACTCGTGAATTCAAGGCCTCAAATAAGCGGGGACCTTTGAGGGACGCGAGAGAAGGAAGAAGACGACGTGAAACAGCTCCGGCCTACGCATCGGATCACAATAAGTCCGCTTCGCAATATGCTTAGGCCGGTGAGTTGTACAGTACAAGCCAAAATTTGCTCCTTCAGGGGTCACGTGTTAGAAATTTGGAGGTAGTTGGTGGTGTGTACCTCCAAAGGGAAGATCTCCCACCGGGCAGGTGTTATACCCGGTAGCGGTAGCCGCGGCCCAACGATGTTTAATTGGAACTTATATATGAGCTTATCTACAGAAAAAGCTTCGCTTGCGCGATCTAGGATCAACGATCGGCTTAGTGGCGCCATCTGTTGGTGGAGATGTGAAACGTCGCCACAGACATCTAGAGCGTAATCACACGGATTTTTCAAGGTTTTAATACCTAAGTAGTTAATTTATCTGGAAAACTTATCATCCACTGTCAAACAGATCATTTATAGAAAAAATAACATCGATTACCCAAACTATATAAGGTTACCAATTGATAATTAACTAAGAAAACGTATGAAAGTTATTTCTGTGTACTTACCTTAACAAACAACTTTTGTTCTACTGTCTTTGGTTTGAACGTTTTTTTTTTTTGGAAATTTTGGGGTTATGGGCTATGCCTATATATTTTGTTCCACTAACCTCATTAACGCTATTAAGGTCACGCTCCACTAAAAACTATAATAGCAACATGTTCGAACTTTATGGAGTATTCGCAACAAAAGCGTTCGCATTTTGTGTACTCCATCAATCACGCGAACATTATTTGTTTTATTGATCGGATCTGTATATAGAGCAGTACCAGGCAGTGTCAGGCCCTTAAACAGATTTGGGACATACCCATACAAATTGTTACTAAATGTACCTCATTAAACGCTGTTTTGTTCAGATTTTAAATCAATAACAAATGAAGCTATATAAAGGTATGTCTTAGTAATACATATTATTATATCTATACTATTGACGACCCAGTTGGCACAATGGTCACCATGCCAGACTGCCAAACACAGGGTTGCGTGTTCGATTTCCGCCTCAGACATGTGTGCTTAGATATTTGTCTGTGGTCTGGTTGTTTCTATGTATTATAAGTATATATTCACAAAAGAAAAAGTATATAAGTAGTATATCCGTTGTCTAGCACCCATAACACAAGTCTAGTTACTTAGCTTGGGGCTAGATGGCGATGTGTGGAATGTTCTGCAGTATTTATTTATTATTATTATTGACAAGGTATAATGCAAATAGACATTTGGGCTATAGGTACAGGTTAGGGGTTCCGATTTACAGCACTTAAAAGCATAACTCTGTCCATTGCGCGTGATCTTCGGCTGTTACTCCAGCCAACCCAGCTCCGAGCTGGGCCATAGATATAAGACAAACACACTGATAACTGAATTCATTAGCTTGCTGTACGAAAAATGACGTAGCAAACCGCTTGATGCGGGTGTCTGGTATTTCTATCATGAATCGATATCGCATATCAGTTTGCCTGGATGTCTGAAGACAGAATAGCAAAATTTCTGTTAAAGAATGTTTTTGCAAAATTTAAAGTAGATTGGATCAAGGAATCACGCTGTCCCATACAAACTTTGCCCCCCTTTTTCACCCCCTTAGGGGTGGAATTTCGAAAAATCCGGTGCCTACGTCATGCAAAGAACACACCTTCCAAATTTCAGGTCTCTACGATCAGCGGTTTAGGCTGTGCATTGATCCGTCAGTCAGTCAGTCAGTCATTCAGGACACAGAATTTTATATGTATAAATGAGAATATCTAACCTACAACGTTAGATCTCCTGAAATATTTTAATTTAAACATTTTATCTACATCGATAAATTGTATTTTATTTACGTGAAATTTATTCATCTTAATAACAGACATAATTTCCTTTACTTTACTACAATTTTTATTATTATATAAAACATCGTAATTTCCGGTCTCTATATCTATGAAAACGCCTAAAGGTAGTGCTGATTTGCCATTATTTTAAAGGAGAAATTGAACATTAATTTATATCTAACACTATCGACGGCACGTAACCTATCTATAGAAATAATCTTTAGTTATTAATTTTAACTCAGGAAATGTTTAATATTCATCAATTTACATCTTCATTTTCAAATAAAATTGCGAGTAAAATGCCCGTGTTAACTTACCTAGCAGTTACAAATAACAAAACAACGAAATATTAAGCTCATCGATACAAAAGAACAATGTTTAAATGAATACCAAACAAAGACCGCTTAGCGAAGGCTTACCAAAACTCGAAATATAAAAGAGTTCTGTGTCTAATTTTATTCTCTAAGATGTACCAAAACAATTAAATAAGCTATAAACTGATTGTGAAAGGATAAAGGGAATAAGAACAAAGCTACCGTTAACGATTGATGTTCGAAAGTAATTTTAAAGCAGACGTATTCACAAAACATTGGATTAAGTTTCCAGAATTTGTGTTCGAAGATCTTGATTGTTATTGCGATGAATTTGTCTATCTTCTAGGCAAACGTGTGACATCTTAGACCACATCGTCATTGCTGTTCAAACATGCCGTTCTCTTTCTAGGCGAGAAAACATCCTTGAGCTCATCATCCCTTCCCATCAGTTGAGATGAGGTAAATGCAAGCAAAATTTTTGTAAACAAAAAAACTGTATTTTGTTATCTATTTCTTATGGAATCTAGGCAATCTAACCACATAAGTATTATTCTAGCTAACACAATAACTACAGGATCTAAGAGAACTACCTACATAAGACCAACGCCTCACCCAAATAGAGCTCCTGGGTTAACAGCAGAGTTCTCAAGGTCCACGAAGGAGATCTCGCCCACACTTCGAGACTCCGTCGCCGATACAGTTCTGGTCAAGAATTTAATTAGAGAAGGTTAGAATAATGGATTGATAGCTTTAACTATGCATTTAACTAAAGGAATTATGTAGCTATAGTGATGTCGAAATAAGGTTCCGCCAAATTCAATTTACTTTTCAGTTTTTCGTAATAACGACACAGATATCAAAATCTAATATCTAATAATTAAGTATCTGAAATGCCTTTTTAGAACATTTACATAAAACCTATACTACCTACCTATACTCAGGCTTTGAAACAATTCCAAATAAATAGAAATAAGTGTAGTTTATGAATCTTCTTCTACTCGTATAGTGGTGTGGCTCACCTATTTTTAGAGTTTTCAGCTACTAATTTTTATATTTTTGAAGATTATACCTAGAAATAAATTCGTCCATTAATGGTCCATTACGGTACAGCGTAGAAACGCTGCTAGCATTTTGAGCAGCTTTGCATCGGGAATCCGCTGCTGGCAGGTGGCTTGTTAATTATTTCGTTTATTTATTTTTATTTTACTTATTTCCTTTTTTCTTTAATTGGTATTTCTTTATGTTAGTACTAGCAGCACTCCGCGTAAGTCACGATCCCGTGAGAATATCAATTTGAAAATTAACCTATAGCCTTCCTCGATAAATGGACTATCCGACACAAAAATAATTTTTCAATTCGAATCAGTAGTTCCTGAGATTAGCGCGTTCAAAAAAACAAACCAACTCTTTAGTTGTATAATATTAGTATAGATTTAAGTTAATTTGTTTTTTTTGTACCTATTTTTTTTTAAGGCCCAAAGAGGTCGATAGTAGATAATCAAATATTAAGTGGTACGAAGAAATGCCGGAGGCTACCACGGTAGCCACACTACACAATATTAGGTATGCCAAGTAGAATAAATACCTGCCCTAGGTTACAAAACAATACCCCAGTGTTGCCGCAGATGAAAACTAAAATAACAGCTCATTATATTGGAAACTGTGATTTCACCCGAGAGATTGAAATCGTTGCTGATTATAGTATGTTATTTTGCGCACTTTTCCTGTATTAAATTGTAATAAATTTAAATTATTTTCTCTTGCGGCTGTAAGTGGATATAGCACTTATCTATGTCTAACTCTTTGAGACCTCTATGGACTAAGATATGTTTATAAATCTTATCTAAATATGTTATAATGTGTAGTTTAGAATTCATAGGCTCAGGCAACAGCATTATATATGTATATCCTAGAGTTAAAACCATTTTATTAAACGTATGCTTTAGAAAAAAAATAACTTTTTGGGATTTTATAATTAGCTTTTAAATTCCGGACCTTATAGTCCCGCTTTCAGGTATTTTGGCAAACTCGTAGTTATCTAAATCCGAGGTTGATATTCAATCTCCGGACTGTGCAAGTGGCCGGTCTTTTGCGTTTGTGGAATTTTGCGTAGGTGGTATTTTACGTAATTAAATAAATAAATATTGCAGGACATACCACATATCGCCATCTAGTCCCAAGCTAAGTAACTGGGCTGTGTGTATGGGTATTAGACAACGGATATACTTTTCTTTTGTAAATAAATACTTGTAATACATTGAAACAACCAGACCACAGACAAATATCTAAGCATAAATACTTGTCTGAGGCGGAAATCGAACGCGCAACCCTGTGTTTGGCAGTCCGGCATGGTAACCATTGTGCCAACTGGGTCGTCAATTATTTCTATTAATCCGCAAAACACCACAAAATCTCGAGATGGTGTTATGCGTCTAAAGGGCCCTATTTAGCTTATTTATTATGTATCTAACAATCCTAAAACCAAGTCAAAAAATTAAAAAACAGTTACCCACTAGACGTGTTATAAACTAAACAATAACACAGTGAAAGTGGCTGTAACATTTTACATCTGATCATTATTTGTCAATTACATTCTTGATATATCCATAAATATAGTAGGCAGGTAAGTATAATAAGCACGATGCATTGAAATCAAGAACAAAGAGATGAAAGGAACAATAAAAACCGAAAATACAATGAAAGTGACTACAATTTTGTATATTTAGGTCTTTATAAATGTCCCTAATGTGTCTACGGCTTGTTCCGGCTTCTATACTTATATTATAAAGCTGAAGAGTTTGTTTGTTTGTTTGAACGCGCTCATCTCAGGAACTACTGGTTCGAATTGAAAAATTCGTTTTGTGTTGGATAGGCCATTTATCGAGAAAAGCTATAGGTTACTTTTATCCCGATATTCCCACGGGATCGGGAGTTACGCGGGTAAAACCGCGGAGCGCTGCTAGTACCTACCTATATGTATCCTACTAATATTATAAATTTGAAAGTTTGTGTGTATGTGTGTCTGTTACTCTTTCACGCTAAAACCACTGGATTTAGATTGACATATAAACTTCTTTTTATCCCGATATTCCTACGGGATCGGGATTTGAAAAAACCAAAACATAGGAGCATAGTCATGACAGTTATAGGTATTACGGCAATTTTGTGCTAATGTCATTATCTGTCTGCTACACTCAGCGGACATACAGCGACCTGCGTGTCCAATATAATAATGCATCCAGGATAATGTTGGGGTTGTCGTGGAGGTGCAGTGCATCCAGGACGTTTGCGGAGGCGCACACGGATGACTTTTATGCCATAATTAGAAAGCGATCGGCCTCTGCGCTCGCTCGGCTCCGTTCCACTACCAACAGTCTCCTGAATGTATTCACCCCTGCTAGGTCACTGGGTGAGACTCCACACAGGACGTTGATTTTCAATTTAATTTTTGTCTTGTTTAATTTCATACTAACATTAGGTCTTAAGTTATATTGTTACTAACACTATGGACGTATGTCTGAAATAAATGATTTCAATTTCAATTTCAATTATCCAGGGAGGAAACAGTCGACTACGTTTGTATGGAGAGAGCGCCGGTACCCTTTCACCTTCAATGTGATTTAATTTCAAATTGTATTTTAAATTTTAGTACCTGGATGACCGAGGTTTGCTCGGTTTTTTTTTTTTACTTAGTCTAACCTCAAAGCAAACACTCATTGACTTCGTGTTACTTAACAACGCCATCTGCTGGAATAACTTTATTGCTCACAAAAAATAGTATTAGTAGTTCGCCAATAGATGTCAGGAATAGTCATATTTTTCAGATAAAAAAAGTAAGTTTCGATAAAACACGAATAAAATGACATTTTCTAAGAATGATTCCTAGCTAGATCGATTTATCGCTCCCGAAACCCCCTATATACCAAATTTCATGAAAATCGTTGGAGCCGATTCCGAGATTCCAATTATATATATACAAGAATTGCTCATTTAAAGATATAAGGTAAGTTGTGCCTACCTACTTTGTTAATACGTTATTTTAATAGGCATCTTGCTACTATAAAAGTATTTTAAAGTGAAAGTAGACAGTTGATGTTCACAATTCGTGGTGTTACTGTCGTTAGAGCATATCTAAAACATAATCAATGAACACGACCGCTACGTAGGTACTCGTAATTGTTAACTTATCTTGTAAGCGTTCATGTAAATTGCTACACGAAAGTTTTCCTACATCTCGCAGATATGAATTAATTTCAATTTTATCATTTTATTAATCATAAATTTCTTGATTCACTCAGAGGTAAGCATAACATTATGATTATAGATAGGTAATGTAAATTATGTATTATATGTATATACTAGGGTCACCCCTCTGGCCCGGTTCGCCCCTCTTACTCAACCTGGATTTCCCAGGCTCCCCTGGGTAGTCCATATTGATACCAGGTTTAGTGCGGACGTCCAGTCTTTGTGGAGTTCGAGTGACGTCAGTAAGCCCTAACCTCAAACAGTCCCTCAGTCCCGACTTCCAAGTCGCTGGATTACAGGAGGCGCCACGCTCCCAGTATATATACTAGCTGCGCTCCGCAGTTTCACCCACGTAAGTCCCGATCCCGGTGGAATATCGGGGTAAAAAGTAGCCTGTATGTTAATCTAGGTCTCCACCTATCTACATACTAAGTTTGAACGCAATCGGTAAAGTAGTTTTTTCGTGAAGGAGTAACAAACATACACACACACACACAAACATTCACATTTATAATATTAGTAGGATTTACAAAAGAAAAGTATGCAAAGGGGTTTTAATACGAAAGATTGCTTATCAAATTAAACTAACATAATTCAATATTTGAAGGTCTTAACAAATTATAAAAAAGTTTGAATATCCTAAAGTCGTAGAACAAAAGTTGTTCGCCTAAACGTCTAGAACAACCCTCTTTCGTTTTAAAGCCCCTTTGCTGAAACACATAGTATAAGTAGTATATCCGCAGTCTAGAACCATAACACAAGTCTAGTTACTTAGCTTGGGGCTAGATGGCGATGTGTGGAATGTCCTGCAATGTAAATAGTTTCTTTGCTTTCTAATTTATAATTTGTAAAGACCTTAAAATATTGAATTAAGTTAGTTTAATTTGATAAGCAATCTAAAAACATTACCTAAATCGACCCCAGAATTAAGAAATCAATTTGTAAAGCATAAACTAGTTAATTTGATAGCTCTACACACCAATTTGTTCCCTACGGGTCGGGATAAACACGGGCCCTTTATAGCAGTCTCGGATCCACTAATTGACACTATCTGTCTTTATATCCATTGTGTATAAACCTTTAATTAACAGATTTAAGAGAGACGGAACAAATAACAATCAAAAGAACGGTTCTCCGGAAAGGGCGATGCGCTTTTACTTACAATTCAAATGTATAAGATACCTACATTATCTGTGGTACCAGTGCAGGTGGTGATACCTATATACCTGCTTAGGTATCTAGTATGTGGTGTGGCGTGGGTGCTAGCGGTTTTGGGGTCAGATTAATACTGTTAGCTAGCCAAGTCTTCTAAGAACAGATGTAAAATATAATTTCAGCTATTTATTACGATACAACTTCTGGTGTCTTAAAATGCTATCACCAGGAAGCAGATTTTAAAATGAGAAGACATCGGAAGCAGGTAACATATTCCCAATTTTTACCCGACTACGGCGAAGCCAAAAGGGAGGGTTATGTTTTTGTTAAATGCTGACGTAACGCACAAAATATTCGCCCCGAAAGACAGGAGCTAAAAATCGCGGTACTAGGAGAGTAGTCGCGCCGAGAAGGTAGCCATGCATGTAATAGAGGTGGCTTCCGCGAGGAGTGCCGCCATTGTGCCGTGCAGCCGGCAGGCGGCAGCGCGGGCGTCTGGTGGACCGTGACGCGCCGTGACCGTCTGCTGACTTTCGGCATCACTCATCGAGCTACTAAGGGGGGTATAGGTACCTACCTCTATAGTCTATAGAGCTATTGCAAATTTGCAACAAATAATAATGAAAGAGGCTTCTAAAGGAAAGTAACTTCGTATGTAAGTACTAAAATGCCACAGGATTTCCCTAGTGTTCAAGGATATGTCGGTTTATTCACAAAGCTAATTATTTAGGTACAAATATTGACATGTTCTTCGATTATTCCCTCTGATATTCCTACATATATCTTGCACCATATGCCTTATGCAACGTAATAGCATAGCACAACAGTCACAACAATATGCAAGGCTTCACGAAACTTTACCCTTTCGTATCCAGTTACTGCACTCCTGTCTGAGCCTCACATAATCCTATTACAAAGGGGAAAACCAGCAAACATAAGCCTTTGCTTGCGGTATCTATACATATAATAAATCTGTAGACATCAAAAAATCTGTAATTGTAAGATATCCAGAAAAAAAATACACAGGTCGTCTTTAAATCGTTAGCTGAACACGATAGGGTGGTCTTTAGAATTTTTGTCTGTTTGTCTGTTTGTCTGTTTGTCTGTTTGTCTGTTTGTCTGTCTGTTTGTTTGTTTGAACCAGGTAATCTCATAAACTACAGAACAGATTTCGACAAGATACACACAAATATGTTCAGGAAATATCAGATTAACATTTAGGGTATGTTTCAATTTGAGTTTAATACAATAATTAAGATATTTGATAAAAAAACATTCTATACATATAATAAATCTGTAGACATCAAAAAATCTGTAATTGTAAGATATCCAGAAAAAAAATACACAGGTCGTCTTTAAATCGTTAGCTGAACACGATAGGGTGGTCTTTAGAATTTTTGTCTGTTTGTCTGTTTGTCTGTTTGTCTGTCTGTTTGTTTGTTTGAACCAGGTAATCTCATAAACTACAGAACAGATTTCGACAAGATACACACAAATATGTTCAGGAAATATCAGATTAACATTTAGGGTATGTTTCAATTTGAGTTTAATACAATAATTAAGATATTTGATAAAAAAACATTTAAAAAATGTGAAATCGAAACTATTTTCCGTGGTAAAACGTTATCGAACGTCAGAAGGGAACAGTACCCTTACCACGGGTTTTTTACGTATTCGATTAAACATAATATATTGAGTATTTACTATGAAACTTCCTAAAAATCAACTTACTAGGTCCACCCGTCTCTGAGAATATCGGTAGTGACACACTGACAGACAAACGGACAAGAGAGTGATCGAAAAAGTGTTTCTTTTTTTCGAGTTCTTCAAAAAGTCATGGTAGGGCTGCAGTACATGCCTCCGCTCAAGATGACAGCTGTCATAAAACCAAATAGTTTGCATTTAATACTACCTACGTGAAACTGAAAATGAGGTTAGTACAAAGAGGTACTACTACATAATATTACCGATCTCCTTTACCGAAAACTTCCGATGGTACACTTCTATCGCGCTTTTCTCCTGCTATAGTTTGAATTATGAGTTCAAGTAGCGGAAACCTTAAATAGTAAAAACAAAAAAAGAATTTTCCAAATCGCTCCAAGAGTTTACGAGTAATCAGCGAGCATACACAAAAAAATAAATATAAACGTGACGAATTGAGAACCTCCTCCTTTTTTGATGTCGGTTAAAAAATATACAGGTAGTTATTTGTAAAAATCTTTTTTTTTTCCAAAATTACGTAGGCCTGCCAGCTACCTAATAAAAAAAATGGGTATTTTGGTCAAGAATTTAGAAAATTGGTAAAGGGGTCCGGACATTCAGTATGGGAGCGTGGTTATATGTTATGTTATGTTTTTTGCGCTGTGATTTTAGACCCGATGAATAAATTATGTCCAACGCTTTATAGGTTTTGTTTGATGGCATTATTTGTCATTTTCGATAGGTATGGGACTCAAAGTGAACCGCAAACTTTTGAAAAATTATAGGTTATCATTTTTCTTTAAATATTCCATTTCCGAAACGTCTCGCTTTAGAAGTTGAATGTCCTTTTGTAGTTTGGCATAAAGGTTTTGGAATAATCGGTTTTGACATAAAAACCTAAACTAGGCATAACATAATTTTACACAATTATTTTTGGCATAAAGTCACCGCGCACTCTTAGAAAATCAAGGAACATCACGTTTCTTCAAAAACCCTGTATCGAAAACGCTTTAGAGGGTTGGTGTTTTTATTATTTGTTTTTTTTTTCGATGCCCTCTATCGATAGGTATGAGTCTCAAAGAGCACCGTGCACTTTTGTAAAATCATAGGACATCACGTTCCTTCAAATACCCCGTTTCCGAGATGCTTTAGATGTTTGGTGTGAAAGCATTTTTTGTTCAACGTAATGCCTGCTATCAATATGTAAGGATCTCAATGTGCATCGCGTTATTTTAAGTATTAGTATTTGTTCTGTCCAATGGCCTTTCTTTTTAATCATTAATATTATTATTTGATAATAAAAACAATGTATATTATTATTTGCACCAAAATAGATTATTATTTGCATGATGTTGGTGTAATAAATACTATAATAACCTCTTATATTATTAATTGAAGAATATGAATCGAGACACAAAGATAGTTGATAATTATTTTTTCTTTAATTTACAAAAATCTAAAGATAACTAGGAAGACAAAGTATTTTGAAAAATTTGTGCGAATAGAAATTGGACTTAGTTTTAGCTTATCATATTGTTGTGTATTATGTTTTATTTGTGAAAAATTAACAAAAATAGTACATTGTTACCCAAGGTGTGAAAGTCACTCATTGAGTCCCGAGACGGAGTTTGGCGCCCGAGCGTAGCGAGGGTGCTAATATGTAGTTCGAGGGACTAAATGAGTGACTTTCACACCTTGGGTAAACAAAACAAACCCGAGGTAAACACTGTGCTTTTCATTACGAATAAACATAAAATTCTTCCTAATAACGAGAGTGAATGAGAGACTCCATACTACCTGATCCTCTTACAAGGTTGGGACCAAAGAGGTTATAGATTATGTAGATTTTTTTGTTTTTGCTGTTTGTTTTCAATATGTTTTCAATACTCAAATACGTCGGTACTTACCGAAGTGATTTTTATTAATTAGTTTATCCAACACTGAGTAATGACGCGAAGTCCGTAGATTTAAATTACAGTTTTTGTAACACGGTTTGTCTAGAAAATGTTATTTACACAAAATATACAATCATAAATGAAAAACCAGATTAAACTTAACACAAAAACATAATAAAATAACAAAAGATAATACTAATTAAAATCATTCAAAATGCAAGCATTTCCTGCCAGTATTTTTTTACTCAAGGAACAACACTGACCGCACGGTCGCATAAAGCCACATCTGCAACATCTTGACAGGGCGCCGGCAGAGGCGCAGCATGGTCATACGTCGCTTTGACCATTTTCACCTTTACATTTATTTTATTTAATAAGATATCTTGAACTAAATATATCTACCTGAATTCGATTACTAAGAAAAAACCTATTATGTACTCTCTGTCAGTACTCTGGCAGTATGGATGAGCCGTGCGAAGCCATAATTTGACATGACAGCTGTCAGTGAAAGCGATTTTCCCTAGGGCTGAAAGTTTTTCTTTCTATACGCTCTTCAGGCATCTTTAGACCTACTTTCGGAGTATGAGTAAGTAAAGTGCCTTCGCCAAATCAATTAAAAATATAGTTTAAAAACAATGTAACTACCTATTTTGTTTTATAACTTACACCGAATGATAAATTGTATCTATGCCGAAAAATGCTAGGTATTCTATATAACCCAAAACCACATCGCAAACGAAGTCGCGGGCAACAGCTAGTTTAATAATAAGTATAGACTTAGGAAAGGCTTTTAGACGAGGGTGTAAATGATACCCCATTATAGGCTTTAACTTCAGTGAGGATAAGTAATTGTATATCAGGTACTATTAAAGTTAGGTAATTATTTATTTATGTTTTAGTTTCTTATCTTAGGTATACCTATTACTACAAACAAAAATTGAAATATAAATCAGATGGCCAATAACGAGTAGGTATACCACGGGTTTCCACTACTAGAACTAATAATAATTAAGTTAAGTAGGTAGGTAATTAGAGTTTATATGTTGCTAAACTTTATAATTCGCAAAGGCTCTACGGCCTTATTTTGTTCGGTTTAAATATGGTTTTATCAAGTCAAATTATGGCACTACTAAATACTTTAACTCTGATTTAATTTTATTGAAGTTCCTTGTAAACTACTTTAATTAAAAGGGCAAGACTAATCTATTAAATCAGTGTCCGGTCAATTTACATAATAATAGCCGCTTAATAAAGAGTACAATCTCATTTAAAGTTGAGCAATATTCCCTAATTTGATCAAATAATGTCTCAAACATAAACAAGGTTGGTGTTGTCCTTAATTGGAGTTCTCAAGGCGAGAACGCTGCGCCGCGCCGCCCACACCTTTACAGGCCGAATAAATCTGAACCAGCCTACATCTTCAATTAGACTACAATTACTGTAGGTACTTGACAAGTTTAGTGCATGTTTTCGTTAGTATAATACATATGTACTAAACTTGTAGCTACATATGAATTGTACCTATTTATTTTTATGAAGGCTAGACCAATTCTTGTTAATCTTGCTCTGTTATTTTAGTTAGGCGTACGTAAAAGTTTTAAGTATTACTATTACAAAATCTTTAATATAAAAATGAATGTCTATTTTCCTTGGTCATCGCATCACGCGTGAACAGCTGAACCAATCTCGCTAATTCTTTATTTGTAGTGTTTGTTATTGTTAGGAGAAGGTTCTTATGAACGAAAAAAATTAAGAAAGTTGTGCAATAAATTATTACGCGGGTGAAACTGAAGGGCGCAGCTAGTGTACAAATAGATACAGAAATCTAAGAGATATTTGGGTTCCTACCTTTTATCTGAATAAAATATTGGTAGCCCTAGACGAACTCCTTCCTAGACAGTGATAATTTAAATCTAACCCAATGTTGGTAAACGCTTTTGTAGGTGGTGCCAGGTGGTAACCTAAGTATTAAAGTTATAAAGCTACAACAAATTCACTTACTTTGTAATAGAACTTTTGGAGTCCTCCGGCAACCCAACAAATATTAAAGTTGAAGACATCTGTATATTTTTGTAACCACAACACGAAAATTTAACGTAAGTATCTACCGAAAACCGCGAGATTGACTTTCAGACTAAGTCACCTTGACTGTTGTCAAAATTATAAAGAAAATATTAATGAAGCCAGTGAGTATGAACGAGTTTGTATCAACTGGTAAACTGGAGACTGTTTCATACATAAAGTTGGCAGAATATGTGGGCGCCTTTGTAGGTGGTGGTTATTATAATTTATTTATTATGTAACTGAGTATTAGTCAGATCCTTTGTCTACACAGCGTAGAGCCCCTTTTGGGGAGAATATTCTGGCAAATCTTTATGACATTTAGTTGACCATGCAAGTCCTAATGTGAATTAACTGGTAGGTAGGTATGTAAACAATGTTGAAATTATCAACATTTATTGCTGTTAACATTTGTATAAAGCGGTCTATTATTTCTGTATATGCTTAAGTATATGGTTTTGCCTTTTTACATTACCCATAGCATACAACGGGAAAATCAGTATGTAGGTGAGGGATACGGTATTTACTATTATTATGTTTGAAGGTAGTTATCAATAAGTTGTGTCGAGACTCTGTCTTCGATTGTTAGCGCTCCCGAATATCCTTAATAGCCCCTCTACATGATGGGCCATCACTGGTCCAATAATATGGGCCAGCATGTGGAGGGCGTAGTGGTGTCGGATGGCTTATGGTTCGTGGGATGGCGACTGGATGGCCACTGTGTCGATTTTTCGGTCGCACATCAAAGGACGTGGGCAACGATGGCTGAACGTGGCCATGCAGTGGTTGCGTTTCAACCACCGCATGGCTATCTCGATGGTCCAGCACTGGACCATCGAGATAGCCATGCGGTCATGTAGAGGGCAATCATGTAGAGGGGCCATAATATCTTACTGGCGACGAGGATGGATACCAAATTATTCTACTAGATGGCGCTCTATAGTATATCTATTACAAAAACATTGCCACAAAATCCTGATTTAAAACCATTTCAGAGCGAAAACTTTGTTTTCGTTGCGATTGGGTTCACCTCTCTCCCTCGTAATTTTTGGTTAAGGCGCTCTTCCAGTACCGTGTGTAGGCCCATACATTACCTTAGCCCCCGCTCTCAAAAACGTTGCGTGCTGCGTGCTAACTGTTATATTTGATCGAAATGCAAAACCTTTTAGCATTATTATCCACAAATATAGTTTTAGAGGTCAAAACCTATCATTTGATTCATTTTTAGAAACAAACGTTATCTATTTTTGAATAAAACCCGATAAACGATCTAATAATTCTCTGTTTTCTAACATTTTTTTTATCGAACGAAGTTGTTCATACCCTGTTTTTAACCACAATAAACAAAAATATGGTTATTAAACTACAATATCCATTTATATCCAAATAACAAAAAAATAGTATTTGATTACGTAGAGTTGCTTAAAACAAAGGTCGATTTTGGTAGCTTTATTAGCACCTGCCCTTAAGGACCAAAAATTACGCAAAAATTATGCTAGATACGAAATAAAAGTAAATAATTCAGTGTAAGTATGAGAAAAAAACAATTTTTATAATGAATCCTTATATTCAATATAACTTATTTATATAGTAAGAAATTATATTTGTTTTGAACAACTATCATAAAGAATAATCTATACAATAGATGCCAGAAATGAATTATTCTACGCTGTACTTTATTATTTATATTACTGAAGTTCTATTTACAATTTCTCTTATCATCTGTACTATTGAGAGAAAAAGAGATATCAGTGGAATAGAGAGAACATCTTGGAAAAACTTGGATCCCGATTTGGGTGTCAAATAATCTTTCGACACAAAGTTTCAAAATGGCGACCATTGTGTCAAAAATGTATTGGGTAAATTCTAATCTCGATTTAATTAAATCATTTGCTATTTTGGCAAGTGAGCTTAAGTAGGTGTCACTTGTGTTATTACATTGATGAACGGTATTAGACTAGTGGTGGTACCTTAATTTTCATTATAAAGGTCGTGTGTTTGAATCACGCTGTTCTAAAAGTAAGTAAATAATTTTTCTATTCGAAGAAACTATTTGCTCTTGCGCTACTAACATTGCTCTTAGTAAAAAAAAACTTCATGATGATACCCGTGGCTTAGTTGGCTTTAAACTTATTGACAATTTCTTTCCTCTGGACACGGTCGACTAAGCTGAGAGGGTGGTATAGTGCGTGGAAAACTTACTTCATCTTATACATGTCCCAAGCACTACAGCACCACATGCCAATATAATGAAATAATTGTGATTTCGAGCGTCACTTCGCTCTCGCTAAAGTTCTCTCTAGTTCACTATATTTTAAATGTCTTTGATTGAGACATTTATTTATTGAAGCATATTGCATTCGCCAGTCAAAAGTAAAACATGCTTTTATAAAATTGAAATCACATTTCAAATCATATCAATACTAAATGGCAATAAGGCCAATAAATGACTTAAATGAATGGATACTAAATTTATTTACAAATATGTATGTGTTATTCCGAATCTTCTTCTCTTAAAGTGGTGTGTCTCATCTATTGTTAGAGTTTTAAGGCCTCTAACTTGATTTAACGACTGCTACTAGAGGTAGCAACCGGGACCAACGGCTTAACGTGCCTTCCGAAGCACGGACGGGCTTACGAAAACACATTTTTGTCACACTACTAATTGGCCACCCATCGAAGTAATGACCGCGCCAGACATCGCTTAACCCGCAAGACCGTAAACGATCAGCGAGCGTTGCTTAGCTGTGAGCCTCCTCCTTTATTCCGAATAATTTATTAACTGATTGTGTAAAAAAAACTAGTATTAAAGTAATTGAAAACCGGATGTTCACCATGTTTCTATTTTCTTTCTTTATTTTTTATTTTCCGCCAAATCAAACATCAATATATTTATTGCAGTAACCAATAAAACATAGTTTTGGAAGCCACCTTTTAAGTAAGAAATACTTGTGATAGATTGCTCATCTATAATTATCTAGTATTTTATTAAACATAACCATGAATTTATTTTTGATAAAACAGTATCTTTGTTTATTTTTTATTTCACATTCCAAATAATTTTAACAGTGAAAATAACTATGGTAGTTAAACTATTACTATTATCGTTTATTTAGGGGTATAGTATTTTATTTTTAAAACTGTAATTTCTCTTAAGTACTTGAAGGCATCCTGGACCGCACCCAAAGAAATGGAAGTAAAAAAATAAGTTATAGAAAATTGTTAATTACCCAGAAAAATTACCCTTTTTAGCCCTTAGTTAGGAGAATTTTGAACACATTTTGATATGACAAAATTTATTTTTATGCAAATTGTCCTGAGAACTTACAAGTACTTACCTCAGAGAAATTAAGTGTTTTTTTACAGTATAATGATCTGCCCTGCCAACAGCTGATTGGAATTCTGTTTTATTGCAACAAAAGACGTTTATCGCCTTAGAGTTCGACTGTGCTCGAAACGAAGATGCATCGCACATTAATCACATATGTAAAAAAAGTCGGTTAATGGACGATAATTTTACGTGATAACGTCATAAGAACTCTTTTTTATCGTCGACATTACCATTTGGCATACTTCTATACGTTGCTATGGTTACTTGTCGATAATTGCTATGGTTACTTGTCTAGAACGCATGACGTCACACTTTTTTGTGAAGCGCATTCACCAATTTATAAGACGTTATTACGTCAAAAAATTAAATGTGAATTAAATTGCTACTATACCCTATCCAATCGTTTATTTAACTTTTGACAGCTCTAATACTTACTCAAATAGTGATACCCAGACCCGTTACCGATTCGATTTCTTTCATCGATCGATTTTATTCATGAAGAAGTTTTAATCGATTTGACACACTCATTATTTTGTAGTTGTTCCTTACAAGTAGGTACCGCAGTTCATCCACATGCTTTTTATTTGAACCAACTACAGTAAGTCCAAACGATTACTTTACATTCAATAATTTGCAACGAATATATTCGATCCCATTACTAGGTACGAAGTACGATGGACCTGTTTTCATTACGCAAATTAATTATGCATTAAAACAGAGACATTTAGGGCATTTTAATGCAAAATAATAAAGGTTTTTACGTGATTTGATATAAAATATAATCACAATAAAATAGTATGTTTTATAAATATAATCGATAATCGATTTATTTCAAAACCGTTTTTAGTCTGTGGTCATTAATTACGAATGACACATCTCTTAAGTGGGCGGAGCCCGTCCATGAAGTACAGTTTTACCTGTAGTACATTGTATCAAAAATTATTACTAAACTTTATGTGCGTGAATTGGAAACACTATAACATAGTTCTAAGTTGATGGATCTATGTTATCTGATTGAATATATGAATTGAATCTAAAACAAATGTATAAAAAGAGGATGCACATGTAGAAAGCTGCTTCACTGTAATACATCAATAGTTCATCTATAGTTAGTGATTGGTCAAATCAAGGTCAACGCACCCCGTCTCGCTCGCGGCGAAAAGCTTCGTATCTACGTGTGCGATTTCGATGTGCAATGCATCTTCGGCATAGCCGATAAAGCTATTTTTCGATAATTTAGTTAGTAACAATCATTTCGAAAGTATAAAGTAAAATAAACCGACTACCTTTGTTTACTATTACATGGCAAATGCAACTGGCGCGGATTCAACGGTGTACGTATATCATATTTTTAAACTTTATGCGCGGAGTTTAGTCTATTTTCCTAATAACGCTGATTTTAGTCATCTGCCTATAAAAATGAGCCTCAATTCAGTATCCAGTCATTTAAACCTATTATTTAAGTAAAGACTATGCTTTCTCCTCCTTTTCTCTATTATATCGTTCAAGTTCTTTCAGGAACTGACCTTTAGGTTTCATAACATTAGGTCTATCGCCTCTGCATTTAGGGCAGAACCATTTACCTTTAGGCTTAGTCGATAATGAGACGCAAGAGAAATGGAACCACTCAATTGGACATAGGTCATTGTCACAGAGTATCATTTCGCCGAAGGATATTTGATCGCAGAGGCAATAGCGGGGCTCGTCTGGATCGATAGCATCTGTCTCTTCTGGCGGTGTTTCGGAGCGTTGCGCGGCTTGACGAGCTTTACGCTTTTTCTTCTTACCTATACCTGTTGAATTATTGTGTGTATTAGTATTTTACGTGTGAATTTAGTTGAATTTGAAAATTATAGTGAAAGCAGTCTATGTATTTGAAGACCAAAAATTAATTCTCCAATATATTATTTAGACTGACTCACAACTTGCGTGTGTGAGTCTATATAATAGACATATCGCTAATAATATTAGATAGTGCCGATGCATATTGTGTGGTCAAGAGTTTTTAGAGAATATTACTGCCCTATTTGGAGCAGCAAACAGCTCCTTCGAATTTTTTTGTTATTATCTTTGTGTTTTTGCCTACTTGTGTCACCCATAGTTAAGATACACTTTGGGGAAAAATGCAACTTTTAATTCTCATTATCCTGAATTAAATAAATGAATATTGCAAGACATTCCACACATCGCCATCTAGCCCCAAGTTAAGTAACTAGACTTGTGTTATGGGTGCTAGACAACGGATATACTACTTATATACTTTTCTTTTGTAAATATATACTTGTAATACATAGAAACAACCAGACCACAGACAAATATCTAAGCATAAATACTTGTCTGAGGCGGGAATCGAACCCGCAACCCTAGTTTTGGCAGTCCGGCATGGTGACCATTGTGCCAATTGGGTCGCCAAATATGAATTTGGGGAATGTTCCCACGGCAAATTCCCAGTACTTATCCCCCATTTGGGGATACCATTTCCAGGATAGTGGAAATACCCCATTTTGTTGCTCCTATTAAAAGTTTTTTTTCTTTTTCGCGAAGTCCTTTCCTTTTAAGCCTAAGTTGTTAATATATTGTAATGTAAATGATGATACCTTTCTTATGAGTAGTGTTATGCGTATGTCGTTCGCTGTCTCTCTCGCTCGAGTCAGCGCCGTCTGTAGCCGCGCCGGCGCCGGTCGTCGTTCGAGAACGACGCGCGCGCTTTGACCATCTCTCACCTGAAAATATATCCAAGAAATTAATGTATGTATGTAGCAAATTATCTGGGAATCAAATTGTTACCGAGCCTTGGTTTATTGGGTTATATTACAAACGTCTTAATTTGAGGTTTAGGATTTTTGGCTATAACAGAGTTATGAAGTCTACATTTCACAAAATTAACGATGCTGACGCAGTGCTATAGTATTTTCAGGGCTTCCAAGGAACTCTCTACAAACTTCATTTTGAGCACATTTATTTATTTAAACGATTACTAAACCCCTCAATAAGCATCAGGTAGGTAAATGTACATTGTACAATCTATAAAATGAGTTCCAGCAACTACCACAGGTTTTGTAAAATAAGAAAGAGTGGAGAAAAAACGCCCTTTATCTTGCAATGTGTATAGTTTTCGGACATTTAGTTAAGAGGTTATGTGTGTGGTGTATGTGGCGTGAGTCCATTGAATCACCCATTCGTCTCTCAGTATCTCAGGTCATGGCAATAGATCTTGCCGAGCTTTATAATAAAAAATATCATGGTTCATGAGATAGCCTGTTGACAGACAGACGGACGGAAAGCGAAGTATTAGTAATAGAGTCCCGTTTTACTAAAAATAATAATAAATAATAAAACTAACCTCCAGATTTGTCCTTATCAACTTTCTCCTTTTCTTTCTCTGTCGTACGTTCGGGCGGAGGTGGAGGTGCTGTGTGCTGTGGAGGCGGTGCTGCAGTGGCTTCCTTCTCCCGTTCACGCTCTCTGACCGTCTCGGGGATGGGGGCTGGCTCTTCTTTCACTGTACCATTAGTGTTTACATCTAGGCAGTTCACTGCGGGTAGAAAATGGACATATTACTGAACTTTCAACTTGGTTCAAAAAGGTTGCCTGGAAGAGATCGCTTTTAGCGATAAGGCCTTTATTAAATATGAATTTTATTTTAGCATATAGGTCAAATCAAATCAAAATTTCTAATCAAATTTTTTTATTTCTTTGGATACTTAATACAATTGTACATAGACCACTCGAAATCGTCTTAAAAACTAAGTTAGGATGTGTGCCTTCGGAACGCGCCCACCAATGAGAAGAAGGCACAAGAAACTCATGGGATTTTTTTTAAGTGATCAGAAGTGGTAGTTACTTACTTAAGTTAGAATTAATTTTAATTTTGTTAAATGTAATCATTTTGCGTTTTGTTTTTATGGTGCAATAAAGTGTTTATCTATCTATCTTGGTTTGTACTATTAATGGTTATTTTTTAAGTATTTAAAATTATGTTATATATTGTAGGATATTGCCATCTGGCCCGTAGCTAAGCAACTAGACTTGTGTTATTGTGGCCAATGGGTAGAATACTCATATACTTTTTTACATACAGAAACACCCAGACCAGAAACTAATACTTTACATGAATATTTGTTTTAAAGGCGGGAATGGAACCCACAAACTTTTACATTGCAGGCAGGTGTTCGCTTGTCGTGTCACAGAGGTCATCAAATTATTTTGTCAATGCTTTATACGGCAATGTGAATAATGTTTTATACAGCAGTGTGCAAAGTTACAGCGGCTGTATTTATATAAGTACAACTAAACCGCCAATTTAAAATGGTTGTCTTAAAGTATTATAGGTATAACTTACTTAATTTCTTATGATCACCGTCGAGTGACCGTTGTTTGTTGTCAATAAGGTCTTGCAGTATTTGCACCACCTGTAGCTTCTCATCTCCAATCTCTTGTGCAGCCACCAGAACTGACTGCAGTCGGATAGCTGCGCGGCTCCGGCGACGCTCCTCTGTGTTCGAGCTGATACATACTGCTATGTGCTTCTCTGCTTCTCGGAGACATTCTGGTGATAATAATATGAAAGTAGGTTAGCGTTTGGTTTAATTTATAATGTTTCTGTAAATAAATTTTTAGTTTCTTTAATGAATTTGCCTCTTGTTTATTGTAATTTTAATATTTTAAATCTAATAGTGTGTTAATTTGTTTGTTTGTTCCCTTTTCATGGTCAAATATCTGGACCAATTTGGGTGAAAATCAACATAGCAGTAGTTTAGGAAATGGAGAAGCTTAGAACATAGGATACTTTTCATCCTGAAATTCGAGCAGGATTAGGATTTACGCGGGTGAAACCACGGGGCACAGCTAGTATAATAATAAATGTCAAATAGGTATGTGTGTTTGTGAGTAACCTCTTCATGCAAAAACTATTGAACCAAAATGATGAAAATTTAGATAGACAATTGGAAACATTATAATAGGCAACTTTTATGCCAATATTACCATGCGATTGGGACGGGTAAAACGGTAAGGCGCAGCTAGTACATTTTATATAGAATGATTTGTTGTTAAAATCCAGAAGGCTTCTCAGTTTTATGGTATTTAAAATGTCTAGGTTAGGTTAAACAAAGCCATAGGAATGCCATAATTATTATAAAGATTTTTCGTTCCCTGTTGAGAGAGGAACATAAAAATACGCAGATAAATTGTATTTTGTTTCAATAGCTATAGAAAGTAGCTTTTTTATAGAGATATGCATACGTAATTAAGTTGAAACTGCGAACGTCAACATAGCATTTTGAAGACGTTTTACACAAAATAACTGACCTAAATAGTTAGTAGCAATCTTTCACAACTAAGGAAATACACAAATAGAAACAGAACTGCAAGATTTACCTCTGTAAGTCACGTCGAGCTCTCGCATACGCGATAAATGTCTCTGCAGGTCATTTGGAAGATTTTCGACGCAATCTAAGTAATTTTCAACGTATGCTGCTGAGAGCAACGCTTCTGTAGATGTTTGATTCAACATTTTAAAGGATTTAGCACAGTTTTCATAGTTAGAAGGTTTTAAAAACGAATAAAATCACTTCGAAAGCAAACAATAACTTCGCGAGTTCAACAACAGTGAAAGACTCGCGATCTGTCAATCAAAATCAAAAGAAAAGAAGCGTCAAATCATACAAGCATCACTGAGGTTTTTGGCGGCAATTTGAATATCGCCGATGCCTAGGCAACAGGGGTTTCTAAAGTCTTTGGCCTAAGTATGGCCTAAGGCTCCTCTTTTTATTTATTTAGTAATATTTTTGTATTTAGATAAGTCAATAATTGAGATGAGCATGTAAACTAATAATAAAATTCAGAAAACTGCTGACAATTTTTTTTGTTGACTAAGATAAGGCTGTATGGACAAAAAAAGCTTTTGCCTAAACTTTACAAGATACGATAAACAAAAAAATATAGGGCGGGAAATTGAAAATAATGATTGTAGATTTTTTCCCGTGATTTTGGCACATATTTTGGGTTGCGATTGAAAGTCATGTAAGTTCAAACGAGTCTCAAAATATGTAAGCTTGTACTAAACAATAAAACAAATGTACACAATCTTTACGTATATGGCTTTATTCAATAATATGTTTTAAATATACACACAGATCTCTTAAATTCTATTAGATAATCACGTGAAGTTAATAAAAAGATTTTATCTAGATTATTACGTCATAAACATTTTTCATAATACAATAATTATGATTAACTCATACAATTATTTATCATCGTAAATGCAAAAACGCGGGATATGTGAAAACTTGATATTATTATGTTTATAAAATATTGCAATGGCTCATACTTTCGACTAGATCATTGTTTATTAATAATTAAATTCTATATAAGTATTATTGCGAATCGTAGGACAAGATTCTTGTATTAAAAATTAAAAAATATTTTTCTAAATTCACAAACAAATACGATTTAAATAACAATACGTCTACGAAAACCGTGGTTATACTTCGGTATTTGCAATTTTTTGTTGAACCAATTTTTTGAACCAAACTTATCTAACATAGACATTCAGCTTTTAGGTGAAAAAACCAGCATTAAGAGGAAAGGGTACCGGGTTCTCTCTTCATACAAACGTAGTCGACTGTTTCCTTCCTGGATATTTTTGTTGCATAAAACTTATAACTGACCATGCCCCTACGTTTTGTTTTTTTTTTGTTTTTAAACTCTTAATTTATATCATAATAAGAAAATAAAAAAACCAAGACATAGGGGTATAGTCATGGCAGTTAAAGGTTTTATGCCACAAAAATATTTGCTCTAGTGTCATTATCCGGGGAGGAAACAGTCTACTACGTTTGTAAGGAAAGAGCGCCGGTATCCTTTCACCTTAAAATGGGTTAATTGCCATGTCCACAGACGAAAAGAACCAAACTTATAACACAAGTATAACACCCCTCTTTCGTAACTAACTTCATTCGAGTCGGATTTGGCGCCATAAAACCAGACTGAAGTTAGGTTTCCTTTTGCAGCGTCACAAGTCCCTAATGTTATTGAAATCGTATTGGTACTCCATAATAATCTAAATGACATTATAGCACTCATTTAACTTATAAAAGCAGCACATCGAGGTGAACTTAGAAAGGGTGTAAAAAATGTCGCCCCCTAGTTTTTCATAGGCGATTTGATATTCTTTGAAGAGTTTTAGGGACTGATAGATATTTTAAACGAGCGGAGCGTAAGTGCTTGGTTTTACGACGTGAACTAACATGTGGTAGCGCAGACTTTCTTCGCTTTCACTTGTACTTGATACTAACAATTATGATATTTTTTTAATTAAAATTAATTTTTGTAATTACAACTTAAATTAATTTTTGTAATTAAAATTAATATTTGTAATTCAATAAAAAAAAACATATTTTTAACATCTCCTGGATTGTTTACAATTATACAATTAGTTGGGCTTTTGCAATTTTAAAAATTCCTTTTGAATTTTCAAATTTCTACCACCTCTAAAAAAATTGAGGACGACTAAAATTTCACTCAAATTAAATATATTTTATAAGAAATGCACTTGTTATTAGTCAAACATCACACACTTAGCAACTAAAAATAAACCGAATTTAGGTACATTTGATTCCTTGAGGATATAATTCTAACCAATATATTGTAACTAAGGCAAGACAAATAATACTATGTGTCAATTATTATGAGGCTATAGTTTTTGCATCTCACTATAGGCCGATTTACATTTCAATAAGTCACGGTAGTATTGTGCATAGGTAGTTAAGAACTAATGACAAACTTCTACGATGCAACTAAGAAATGGTCTTTTTTGTAATATGGGAAACTTTAAAATGTTAATCGGCCTTATTTATAAGTGTCACATTAATAAAGTTACACGTGTGTGCGTGAAATCGATGTTCTGAAGCTACTTCCCGAAGGTTTTAGATTCGATTCCCACCGTGAAACAAATATATTTGTAATCTACAAATATATTTTATTTCGATTTTCAGGGTGTCATATAAATAACTAGCTGCGCCCCGCGGTTTCACCTGCGTAACTCCCGATTCCGTGGGAATAT
Organism: Idaea straminata; assembly: GCA_951213275.1. Taxonomy (NCBI): domain Eukaryota; kingdom Metazoa; phylum Arthropoda; class Insecta; order Lepidoptera; family Geometridae; genus Idaea; species Idaea straminata. The sequence continues at coordinate 7,943,061 of OX577862.1, forward strand.
CGGGATAAAAAGCAGCCTATGTGTTAATCCAGGTCTTCAGCTATTTACATACCGAGTGACATCGCAATCGGTCCAGTGGTTTTAGCGTGAAAGAGTAACAAACACACACACCTTTTCGTATTACGTATTAAAAAATACGTAATACCATCTAGACGAACAACTTTTGTTCAACGACTTTAGAAAACTTTTATCAATAAGATTTAGGTTCATCGTAACACGTTTAAGTGTTCAGTCCGTTATCTAACCTATAAATCCAATAACACAAGCCAAACTAAGCGATTAGCTTAGTTTGAGGCCAGATGGCACTGTGTGGTATCCAACTTAATTATCTTTTCTCCCCCACTGTGTAGCTAGAAGAGATGCAAATACTATAAAGACAATCAGGAAGGGACCTAACTTATCAGATTTTAAAGCACACTTCTAATTAAATAATTTGTGACGTTACTTTTAAATATGACACTAATTGAACACAATACATGCTAATTATTTTCACCTAATAAATACTAATATTAATATGAAGAATGCTACCCGGATACGCGGGAAATTTACCTTTTTTTTTAGTTATTCATAAAAATGACAAGAGGTTACGACTTTAGATCATAATTATCCAACTCAAAAACCCTTACATTTTGATTCCTAAGTAGCTCATTGTAACGAAAAATTTAGCGCGCATTCGGGTAGCTTTCCCTTTATAATATTTAGGTAAATATGCAGAATCTGCAGAAAACTAAATAATATGTATATATTCGAGTTTTAGGAAATACTAGCTTCGCCCCGCGGTTTTACCTGCATAAGTCCCGATCATATACCAAAAATCGCAATCGCTTCAGTAAACATACCCACAAATTTTCGAATCCTACCATAAGTAATATAAATAATAATATGAAAGTTTGTGAGTATTTTTGCTACTTCTTAACATGAAAACAGCTCGAATAAATCAGGCTATTTTTAGGGATGATTGACATTAGACCGGGTCGGAATCCAGGTCGGAGCTCGTCCGTACTGCAGGTTTCAGCCACCGAGGGGACGGGGCGGATTCTGTGTCCCGTTCGTGCCCCATCGAGGCCACGTACACGGGACACGGATCATGCACATACAAAATGTATGTAACGTTTCAAATTCGTGCCCTGTCCGCGTCCAGGCTACGCGCAAGGCGCGGTCTAACGTAAATCATCCCTTATCCCGATATTCTCAAGGGAGACCCCATGAGTTTCTTGTCCCTTCTTCTCATTGGTGGGCGCGTTCCAAAGGCACACATCCTAACTTAACTTAAGTTTTAAGACGTTTCTATGGGACCTTTGTACAAATATATTAAGCATCCAAAAGAATAAAGAATTGACTTTGACTTTGGATCGGTTCTTATGCGGGTGAAACAGCTGTTCAAAATATATGTTTTAGACCCAGACTCCATGTGGGTTCTTATTGGTCGGTGCTGCGTTTTCTAGTTGTCTAGGTGAGCCTATGATTCGACGAGCGCTGCCTGCTTTGCATACACCTGGAAAATATAACATAATCAATTAGTTTGCTTCAGACGTATTGACGAGTTCATGGTCGACTAAATTGAGGTGGTATAGGTTCTGGATTAAAATTACTGGTGTTCTATAAAATCAATTAGATTAAATACAAAGGTTAATATTATTTAATAACAATAGGAGAAAAATTCCAAAGGAAATATGGCGGGATAGAGAAATTATAGCGGCAACAGAGATATATAATCTGTGAAAATTTTAACTGTCTAACTATCACGGTTCATGAGATACAGCCTGACACAGTGACTTAGTAATAGGGTCCCGTTTTTACACTTTAAGGATGGAACCCTAAAAATCGTGATTTGCTGTGTCTGTTGTAATGAATACTACGCCTAGTGGTTTTATTTACCCGCGTAGGAATATCGTAAAATTAGCCTGTGTTGTTTTATCGTAATCGGTTTAATAATATTTGCGTGAAGATGCAACAAACATACTACACACACTGTGACCGCCTTATTCCAAAACACCAGGTATAGATTTTATAGGGATAGTGTTTAGACTATTGTTCACGAGTAAATCTGTGTCAAAATCTAAGGTTTAAACCACATCTCGGACTATTCTTAAACCTCGTTTTGGAAAACTACAATATAAGCTATTTCCTTTAATTTTTCATACTGTGTTTGTTTCAAGGAATTGAACTCTATGAGCAACAATTCCAAAAAAGTCAGCCTATATTATTGTACTAAAACAATAATATAGACTGACTTTTTTTGGAAAATAACAGGGTCGATTCCTGGCTAGGGGTACTTAATAACTTTTCCAAAAATCGAATGATACAGTTTTAATTTTTGTCAAAATCGGGCGCGTAACTATCTCTTATAGTTTTGAGCTATAACCCTGATAAAAAAGTCTTATTAGTTACACCATTTGTAACTCAAGAACGGCTGGACCGATTGCGATGAAACTCGGTGTTTAGATAGCTGAAGATCTGAATTAGCACAGGCTATTTTTAAAACTATATCCCTACCGCGGAACGGTAGTTTGGAATAAATTAATTTCTTTAATCGACATTGACTAAATACACTGGTCGTTCGAAACCATAACTTAAAAATAAAGCAACAAAAACCTTGTATTCAGATAATTATAAAGGAAACTAATAATTCGAAGAATGAACTCTCCTAATCAATTATTATTCATCAAAGATTCTAAAAATACGAAAGCAAACAGCGAATATTTGAATTTCACTTTCACTAGCAAATTGATACGACACAGACAGGCAGTGAAAGTATGTATAATAGGAGACATGACGCTATTATTAACAAATTTTAGGGTTCCGTACGCAAAGGGTAAAAACGGTACCCTTTTACTAAGACTCCACTGTTCGTCTGTCTGTCACCAGGCTGTATCTCATGCACCGTGATAGCTAGCCTATTTTCACAGATAGATAACTTTATTTGTACAACACAGTAAGAAACAGAACACACAAAGTAAAGTAATAGCTGGAAAGTATAAGTTGCACAAATGGGCGGCCTTATCGATTAAAGCAATTTCTTCCAGGCAACCTTTGGATGGAAAAGAACTGATTCAGCTTTATTGGTGGTTCGGCTTTAATGGTGGATGGTTCGGCTTTAATGGTGGCTTAGATGATGTATTTCTGTTGCCGCTATAACAACAAATACTAAAAACAGAATATTATGGTACGAGACCCTTCGTGCGCGAGGCCAGATTTTTTTTTGTTAAATTCACTAGAATTTTGACCATTCGAATAATCAGTAGTAATGACTGACCCACATCGTTTTGCATCACTGAATTTCACCCTAACGTAGGTATATTCCGAAATTATCATGTTTCCGTCCGTTACCATACATTTTGGAGACTCAACTAGTCTATGAACTATTTAAAAGTTTATAGTTAGTAATTATTTTCCCAAGACTTAATCGTTTATTTTTTTTACATTTTTACTACTTTGACGTTTCGACTATGATGCAGTAGTCATGGTCGCGAAACGTCGAGGTAAGAGAAATAAAAAAATCCACCATTCTATCATATCAACATGTGAAAGTTTGTTACTCCTTCGAAACTCTGTATGCAGATAGCTGGAAACATAGGCTATTTTTATCTTGATATTCCCATGGGATCGGAACCTATGCGAGTAAACCCGCGGGGGCACAGCTAGTTACTAATGTAATAATCAAGGTTTTGGATTTTTGTTCGTAAAGAATGGGCTATTAATAATGAAACTTGGTATGAGGATACATTAATTTGTTGGGATACTTTTCATCCCAATTTTCCTACGGGATTGGGACCTAAGCGGGTGAAACCGGGGCATACAAGCTAGTAATTTATACATACATACCGTCTAAAGGATGTCTAAGCTCGTCTACACTCCCCGCAAGACTCTGCAAGTTGGCTTCCTTCATCTCCTGCACTAGTCGCTCCACCTGACGTTTCTTCTCCATTATCGCACTCTCTAGGACTCCTACCTATATATAATATACATAGAACTATAGAAAAAGGATAAATGTATAGAGAGTTTGCAAAGAGGTATGAACCGTTTGCACAAGTATGAATTCTGAGAATTCGACTTACAAATTGTCAAGACGTGTTGATATTTAATTTACATAACCTTTGAACCCTCAAATTAATAGATAATGCAGGACATTCTATTCATCTAGTCCCAAGCTAAGTAATTATATAGCAATTTACTACATTTTGAAAAGCTAGTCTGCTCATCACTCCGATGATCCTCATTCATATATTGATAGCAAGGCAATACTTGATTATATGTATACACAAATAGAAAAAAATATTATAAAATTCTCCATTTTTACTAGATCACAATGAAAGCATTTAGTCACTTATTTTTCATATTCTTAATCATCGTCTGACGCCATTACACATAATAGGAACTTCAAGAACCTTCTTGCTAACAAGTAATTTTTGTTCGAAGTTTTGCCATTATAGTAAAATCAAACCTGACCGATTGAATAAATGTGACTTACCTCTCGTTTCAAATTTTCAGCTGTAAGATGATTAATTTCCGTAGCATGTTTTGCTTGTTGAATTTGGTTCTGTAAAGTCTCCATTTCTGCCAGCATTGTTCGCTCGAGAGCTTGTCTGCAAGGCGAAGTACACTTCAAAATGGCTAGCAAGAGCGCTACCACAAGTTTGTTTGTTTTTATTTTTTATTATTCCCCACGACTGTTCTGCCATTTATCATTTTGCTTACCAGTTTCCTTACCACGAGTTGAGTTATGCACTCGATCAAACTTACTGTTTCAAGTATATCTCATGTAACTTATCTATTTATCTATACACATAAAATGCTTTGTCCTGAACTACTGACTGACTGACGGATCAACACTCAGCCTAAACCACTGACCGCAAAGACCTGATACTTGGAGGGTGTGTTCTTGGCATGACGTAGGCTACCGATAAGTGAAAAGGGGTGCAAAGTTTGAATGGGACAACGCGATTCCGTGGTCCATTTTCGACTTTTACGCGGACGAAGTCGCGGGCAAAAGCTATGAAACTATACAATGAGGTAATTTACATTAACAAGACCCGAAATGTCCGACCAAATATTATTTTGTGTACGTACGGTCGGAGTCAGAATTGATGACCCACTGTAGATATCTAAAATTACTATTATTGGAATGTTTTTATTCTAATATGTATTCTAATATATTCTAATATAATTCATTAGTTGAAAGACTTCAAACTTGAACTCGAGCAAGACCTTAGAATCTTGCTTGACTTGAAAACATTCTCATAATAGCAGTTTTGGAGCTCTATGGTGGGTCTGCAATTCTGACTCCGACCGTACATAGCTAAAATAGATGGCACGATAGAGACAGAAGTATGTTTTACTATCCTATCCCTCGGCTCGCGTATTGGCCGATTCTAGTCTTGAAGTTTCAATGTAAATACTGAAAATTATAAGTTTGATTGAATGTATAAACAATTCGTGGTAGAGATACCATACATTGGTTTTTGGGTTTTTTACTATTTGTTCAAACGAATAATCCAATTTACATGTCATACATAAGGGTAGTTCTTATAAAGAAGGACATAAGAAACTTTTCATTCAGATATTACGCGAGTGAAACCGCGAAACTCAGCTAGTAATTAACGATACAAATATGTAATTAAATAGAAAAATATGAATTTCCCTAAAACTATATCCCGTGAAATTTTAATTTTGAATTTTAATTTGATTAACCTATATATATAAAAGAAAGTCGTGTTAGTTACACCACTTATAACTCAAGAACGGCAGAACAGATTTGGGTGAAAATTGGTAGGGAGGTAGCTTAGAGCCAGGAGACGGACATAAGATACTTTTTATCCCAATATGCCCACGGGATCGGGATTTACGCGGGTGAAACCGCGGGGCGCAACTAGTATATAATATTTCTCCAATATGGGACATTTTATGCCTGCAATAAATTTATTGTGATCCCGTGGGACTTCCTCAAAAATCACATATACTAGTAAAAATATGTTCCAATTCCCTTTCAGCTCCACTGTTGTTTGTCTGACACTTATTAGAGTTACAATTAGTAGATTGTATCGTGAGAAACTCTCACGAATCGAACACAACACAATGTAACAAATTAAACAGTTCCCAAAAGATAAGGTACGCTTTAATTTGTGTTAACTTGCTTACTCATAGACAAGTTCTAGTATTGCAGAGATGAAAGTGAAAAGTTTTCGAATCATACAGTTCATAAGCGGTATACTGCATTTTACATGCGGCTTTGTCCGCCTGTAAGTACACATAATTCCGGGGAAAAAAAACATCCTAACTGAGACGTTTGACCTCTTGTCCGTTTGACCGTAAAACTGGAAGATATATAGGAAACTAGAGATAATAATAAGGAAATGGGAATATTAGTGTGAAAATTAGAATATTAGTGTAAAAATTGAAATATTAGTTGGGAAGTGGGAATATTAGTGGAGAATTTAGCACATAATATTAGTAATGAAGTAGGAAATGAGTAGACAAAGTAGAAAAGTAAGAATATTAGTAGGGAAGTACGAATATTAGTGGAGAATTTAGAGTATTAATACTAAGTTGGAATGTTAGGCGAGAAGTTGGGATATTAGTAGATAAGTTTGGATATTAGTAGAGAAGTTAGGATATTAGTAGAGAAGTTGGAATTTTAGCGGAGAAGTTGGGATATTAGTAATGAAGTTAGGATATTAGTAATGAAGTTGGAATATTAGTAATGATTTTGGGATATTAGTAGTGAAGTTAGGATATTAGTAGTGAAGTTGGAATGTTAGTTGTGAAGTAGAAATATATTAACTTCAAATTATCTTACCTATTTTCTTGTTGTCGACTATTAATCCCCCTTTGTTCATTATGAATATCCTCCATGAGTTTCCTAATTTTGTTCTTACATTGCAATAATTCTGTTTCACAATTAGCAAGTTTCGATCGAACCAGTACAATCTCAGATTTTAATGTCTTCTCGTTCTGTTTGACTATTTCATTCTCTTCTTCTATGTAGTTTAAAGCTTGTACCTGATTGGTTGGTAAAATGTTAGCTTAAATGTAATTGGTTAAAAAGAGATAGCTACATAAAAACGGTACGCTTTATTTGCACAACACAAACATTAAAAGCATAACATTAAATAGAAGCAAAATATGTTTCTGCCCGTTTCTGAGAAAATCGGTGATGACACACGGACAGACAGACGGACAAGAAAGTGATAAGGGTTCCTTTTTTTACCCTTTTAAGTAAGGAACCCTAAAAAACAAAAAGAAAGGATTTATTTATATTTTTGTTCATAGGCTCGTGAAGCTACTGGACTGATTTTGATAAAACTGGGTTTGGGAGTACATGAAATCCTTTGGAATAACATGGGATACTTTTTATTCCGATATGCCTATGGGTCGGGATTTACTAATAAATAATACTATAAATCAACTTTGTAGGTCCATCCGTGCTTCAGAAAATTGGTGGTAACAGACAGACGGACGGACAAGAAAGTGATCTTAAAAGGGTTCCTTATCTTGATCTTATAAACGTCCGCTAGGGGCGCTTTTCAACTTTCCCTACTATTTTCTCGTTTACGCTGACGTAGTAGCGTTTACTATACGAGAAAACTCGCACTCCGCGCTCTGCATCAGATGCACATATAGGAACTTCAAGAACCTAACCTCCTTGCAAACAAGTAATTTTTAGATTTTTTGAGTTTTGGCGGGAACGAGTTAACAACATGTCGTGCTGCAGTTTTATTTTCATGAAACTTAGATGTAACCCGAGTTGAATTGTATAATTCTGGTGGAATGTTATTCAATTTAGTTCTGTGAAAGTGCACAAGTGTAGTGAAAGTAAAAATCAGTGTCAAACATGCAGTTTTCACGTTGCCTCCAAATCTCCTATTAAGGTTATGGTAAACTTGCCACCGCTTTACTATAACCCCTGACTTGACGGACTATGACGACTTTGACTGTATTGAAACACTTTAGGCCCGATTTATGAAAAATCGGGTCATAATTTGATGCAAAATATAACTTGACACTGGCTAAATGCACACGTGCGAAGCCATAATAAAAAAAAAAAAAAAAAAAAAAAAAGTAATTTTTGTTAGAAATTTTGCCATTATTCTTTCTATGAGGCTATACAATTTTTTAAAGAAGTTACCTGGTCAGTACTGATTCTTAGTTGATTATCTGCAGTATTTATTTGTTGTTGTAAATGTTCTACTTGGCGCTCGTGTTCTCGACCTTTGTTCTCTAAATAACCGATTTCAGCGTCATACTGAAACAATTTTTATTTTAAGGAACAAATACTTAGCTATAATTTTCGGTGGTGTCGTTGGACAGTTTTTGGGGGGTGTCGTTTGCATGGTTTTTGGGGGTGTCGTTTACATGGTTTTTGGAGGGTGTCGTTTGCATGGTTTTGGGCGGTGTCGTTTGCATGGTTTTTGGGGATACTGATTATTTTAGGATTTAATACACATTTAAATATTGGATGTTGCTTTTTTAGCAGATTTTTCAGTTCTTAACTCTGTCAATAAATTTTTTGAGGTATGAAACCTAAAAATAACTAGTTTATTTATCTTACTTTAATGAGATCAACTTGCTGACTCGACAGCTTCTCCCTCTGGTAGTTGACCAGTGAAACAAGCTCTCTATACTGTGTGTTGTATGTAACAGGCTCAGGGCTCCGAGGGTCTGTGTCCTCTGGTAAGTTGACGGGTGACATGTGGGAGGAACGGCCTCGGCTACGGTTGGGTGACTTGCGGGCTTGAGGTGGTGGCGGTGATCGGTAAGGCGGTGGTGGTTCTCTGTGGGGGGGAAAATAATAATCTATATGATGACCCAGTTGGCACAATGGTCACCATGCCGTACTGTCAAACTCAAGGTTGCGCGTTCGATTCCCGCCTCAGACCAGTATTTATGCTTAGATATTTATAGGCAAACTTACTCCATCTAATAAGCTGACAAAGTGTAATAGGTTCTGGGTCAGAACCTATTCCACCCTGTCAGCTTATTTGAATGTGTCCAGAGTAAATAACTCATCAATATGTCTGGAGCCATCTAAGCCGCAGGTTTCATTACACTGTTTTCCTTCACCAATGAGGGGATTTAGAGTAATCTGTACTGATATAATACACATGGTTTCATATAAAAAACCTTCTTCTTGAATCACTCTATTCTATTAAATAATCCCGTATCAAAATTCGTTGTGTAGTTTTAAAGATCTAAGCATACATAGGGACAGACAGACAGTTTTTATATTATGTAGTGATTAGCTCACCTATAAGGTGGAACATCTTTACCACCAGGACTATCTGACTCCGGAGTCTTTGACTGCTGGACTCCCTTCACGACGCCGACAGGGTTCCCCGGAGACGTGTTACTGTATGGTGAGGTGTTGAGCCGATTCGGAGACCCTTGGTTATCCAGGATGTTGGGGTTTGAGGTGTTATGGCTTCTGTTTTAAAGGGGGTTCTGTGTTAATTTGTTTTATTTGGGGTTTTAGTGTGAATCGGAATAAGTTTGTAATGCCTGAATACTCAAACGGACCTCAAATGTTTAGGGGTCCTCCTATCCGATTGATATTGACACTTAACTGTCAATTTAATCACCACTTAAGATAATTAGCCTTTCATTATTCAGGCGTAAGTTACATAATCTTAACCAAAATATTATTCTCTAATGGATTTGAATGAAAATTATGTTCACAGACATGTATGAACAAGTTGATTTTTTACATTTTTAACTTTTAAAATGATCTAACTTCCTATGAGTCATAATAAATTACCAAATGACTAATATTCACAGATTATTTGAATATTAATCATTTGTATCTGAAGAGGCCAACTTTTAGGGTAACTATAATTAATTGTGAATTACAAATCTTGTCTAGTGTTAAAAATTAATATAAAAAAGGTAAATTATGTACAAACCCATTTCCAACAGCAGTTTTAGAGTTGTTAGCAGGCGGTGTTGGTTTCTGTACATTACCAGGCTCTGATCGTCTCAATATAAATTGAATATCATTAGAGTATTCACCCCATTTCATTAGGATCTACGGACAAATCTAATTTTAGTACAAAATTAAATTCTTTAAATTGTTTAACTAATGGACAACACACTGCCTAAACTGCTGAACCTAGAAACTTGATAATTTGTATAAGGGTTCTTCATGTATTACAAATTTAATTAAGGAAGGATCTTTGGAAATTCCCACAGACTCAGGTTAATTTGTGAGTTTATTTATTATATTATTAATTTGTAATTTTCAAAAGGTATATCTCAAATAAGCCTTTTGACTCTATAATTTTACAGAGAGTCGGTCTAGGCCTAGACATTTTCCTAAAAAAATTTTGAAGCTCAAACTTGATGTCACCTAAAATACAGTCCAGCCAAGTTATTTATATTATGGATTTGCTGTCGTATTACCTTCAGAGGGTATTCCTGAGGAGCCAGAAGTCTTTCATTATTCCTCCATCGTTCAATTAATGTGAATCTGCCCACTTTTCCAGTAGCATGAGCCAATGCAAACACTACATCCTGTTTGATAAAAACAAACACCTTTTCATACTCATACAAATTTCAACGTAGTTGATTAATTACCATGGATAATTGGGACAAATGTCAATTAAACTGAGTTATTTGACTGACCTGGCAAGTTGTGGTCTCTCTGACCCCACAAACAATCCTTTGTATCCCCTCGACCCAGACCTTCAGCTCCATTTAAAATAATTTAACAACAATTGATGTCTTTTATGACATATTTTCTGAACGCACAACTACTAATTCCTGGGGAAAGACACTGTGAAGAGCTGGAATTTACTCCACAAACACAAAAACAAGAAAATAAAGCTTGTGCTGCTGCCTGGCGAACTTTTGGCTTATGACACCAGTGTTGCTATGGTCTTTCAATCAAAAAACACAATTAATTATGTTATACAATTTGTTTTCCGTAGAAAGTTATCCGGATAATATGTCTATCTTTAAATAGAATTATTAATGTTATATCTGTTTATTGTGTTTATAGAACGACGGAATATACAAAAGTAATTTAGGAATGGACTTGTTTCCGTTTCAAAAACATAGCGCACGAACCTGTCAATAATAATATTTTGTACATTATTTTGCATGTACAATATTTTGTGTTTTCGATTGGGTGAACAATGGTAAAAAATAAAAATTTCTTCCTTTTTTTAAGTCGGTTAGTTGAAAAGTAACAAAGTGTACAAAAAGTACCTAGTTGGCAACATTGAATTCCAATTTTTTTTTTAATACAAGTCTTTTGAGCTAAGATTTATTTATAGTTTTGACTTTTTAATCCGGTCAGCTCTGTGACCGAACATTTGTTGACTTGACTAGTGTGAACACGCCTTACTTCCGGTTATTGTACTTTTATACCAACATTACAAAAAAATAATCTTTTCCGGATCCGGTACAAAACTCTTTTGAATTCAAATTCAAACCCAAAAGAGATTGTATTACCACAGTATTACGAGACGCCAAAAAGGATTTAAAATACTAGACGCAAGGAGTATTAATATTCGACTTTCGAATACAACAAATGTTTGTTGTATTTTTTCCTTGTTTCGATATCTGTTTCAGAGAAGCATCAAATTAAATCGGAGATATGGCGCAACCACCAGATGACGATGAAGAGGTGATATTTAAAATTATGGCATTACATCCGCTTCTTGAGATGACTTCTTGAATTATATTTTCAGGGCAGATAAAAACTAGATTTGTTATTTCAGGAGCTAACTTTCAACGTAGAAGATGTACAAAAGATAGTACGAGACAACATAGAGCTGTGCCTCGGCGGTAACATGTACAGCCATTCTCGAACACCGCAGTGGATTACAATAATTACTGATAAAACGATGTCGAGACTGAATAAACTGAACAAACCTTTTAAATATATTTGTTAGTACCTCTCACTTATATTTAGTAGTTAAAACTATTTCCCTCTACTAGCTTTTGCTTGCGACTTGGTCTACTTATGTTTTGAATTTTCCAAAATCCAGTATGCCTCCGTTGTAACAGCTATTTGAATATGCCTACTATCCCGATATGTGCATTGGTTTGAGCTGTATGTTGATTATTTCAGTTAGACAAGTCTTTGCAAGAGCGAAACAGTTATTAGTTAGTTTTTCTCTACATTCTTATACAAGGGAGTGCTATTAAAAGTAAACCCCTACCTACGCCTGAATATCTGTGTAATGAACTAACGACAAAGCCACCAAACAGTTAGACCGATTCGAATGCAGTTCTATCTTACGTAACAGCTATAATTGACGGAACTGTGTTAATTCTACCGTTAAAACGGAAACACCTTAATTCAAAGGTCATTAGTTTTTTGTCGAGAAGGTAAATCGCTGTTTTCTTTACCAAACAACCTTGTTGAAATCAGTATAATTGTGACAGTGCGCATAACAATAACGCAGAAGAACGGCTCCGGACTTCACACAGCTGCTGCGTACTTCTGGGACACTGCGACTGATGGTACTTGCACTGTGCGCTGGGAAAACAAGTTCATGTACTGCATTGTCAATGTTTGGGGGCTGGCTTTACAAATATAGGTAATATACTAGAAAATTATGTAGTTCTAGCTCTAGTTTCTTCTATGTGTCCCATATCACCATTGGAAAGATTGCGTGGAGCCGAAGCTAACACGTAGTGGCCCAAAGTATGATGTGGGCAACAACCCGGGGATTATCCCTGTTTCTTATTATTATGTTGTAATTTTATTTATACGTTGTCAAAATGAAACACTGCATAAAGCACATTTTAGTATTTTTATTTTTGGTAAATTTTACCACAATACAAAATAATAATAGAAATAAATAAAGTAATAAAATGTATAAGACAGGTCATAGAAACTATGCATTGTAAAATTGGTGCTTTTAAAGCATTCATATAATTTATAATAACATTAGGCAAAATGGCATTGTGTACAATTAAATTAAAAGCGTTATTATTTCAACACAAATAATATCAAGAGCAGATGTATACAATTAAATAATAATTTAAAAAAAAAACATAACGCAAATTGATACATCACTTAGTGATTTGGTCTTTTGATTTTTAAATTTTAATCGTTAAAAGGACTAACAAAATGCACATGTAGGTACATAATTTTAAAGCATAATAAATCAATCAGTTTTTCACGTCTATCGAACGATCCAATATCGCGCCCGAACTAAAATCAATTTATAAATTGACACAATCGTAATGTTCCGTAAAAAATCAAAAGAACATTCACATTACATCAGACGAGGAGGAAAGAGGAAAATGAAACTCGTGTTAATTTATCTTAATACGACATAAAACTAATACATTTTAAAAATATACGTTAATCGTAAAATTGATTAAAATTACCTGTACTTTGTATTTCATTATTATAAATCGATGTAAACTATAACTTCAACTAACTCGTATCAAATGTAAACAAAATATAACAACCTTTTATTCATATAAATAAAAAAGAATGGCTCGTTCTGCTTTGACTAAGTTCACATCATTAACGCTATAAGTGATTAGACTAGGCTAAGGATACAGCTCAAATAGCCGGTACCTATTTAATTGATGGGAACGCAGTCATCACAGTTTTCTGATACAACATTTACGTCCGGCGCGGACGACGGACAGAGCACGACTGAACAAGGCCACGCCATACATGCTCTTACGTAAACTATGACAAAACTGACTGACCAATAGTAGAGCTGCTTTCTTTTGCTTTGCTATTGGCTAATAAATACATAGGTTACTGAAGAGTTGTGTTTCAGCCATTGTCCAATCTTATTAGGGCTTTCGTCTGCGTAGGACTTTAAAAATTATTTTATTCCATTTCCCAATTAGGCCGTTTGCCTTACGACTAAGCATTTATGTAACGACAAAGAGATTTACAGCAGAATAAAGAAAATCAGAACCTTTTCAAACAATTTATACATCAGGTTAACTTTGCCTCGGATGCAAAGATTTTCTTATAAAATGTTCAGACCTCTTGTGTGGTATATTTATCTCTTTGTAAAACACTAAACACCTATTGATTTCACTGAATATTATTAGTAGTTATGCCTAAAGTTTGCGAAAAGACAAACGGCCCTATAGCTATCCTGGCAATATTTGTCTTTTCGTTTTTATAAGTTGCATTTGAATTCTAAAATATACTGAAATTGATACAAAGCAGTACTGATTAATTAGGTACAAAATTATTGAAGTAAAGTTACAGTAAACCTTCCTAAGTGAATCTTTAGTCAAAAATACTTTATATCATTCTTGTGAATATTGATTAAAACTAAAGATTTACTTAGCTTCTTTCTGAGCGTGGTGGTTAATACAAATACTTTGTGATTAGTTGATATGTTACAATAATAATTACAATAAAGTCAACATTTACTTTAATACATACAATTATTTGAAACTAGTGCATCTTGTTCGGCCATACAAATTACAGTAATACTAGTTTATAGTAATCATCTATTATATATCTGTTTATTGAATTCATCTACAGAATACTTGGGACGAATATTTAGTTTAAAGTTAAATATTTTAATACTGCATATTTAGATGCAATTAACAATAGGGAATTTTTCTATACCTATAGAAAAATGGCGTCATCTAGGGAAAAATATCACTAGACAACGTCTTTCTTAGATCAGAAGTGGGTGTTAAGCCTCTAACGAAGAAGTTATCATTATTTTTTTGGTTACTTACAAATAACATTTAATTTGAAGTTGGTTTATAATGTATCTTATCACGACGACGACGACATCTTATTTTTACTTAAAAACAGCTATTACAAAAATTCCCCATTGTTTAACGGACTTGAATGCATTCCTGCACCTAAGATAAAAATATTCTATTTCTAAAATTATAAAAATTGTGAATATAGTAGTTTTAGAGGTTGTTATTGAAGAAATATGTGATGGAATAGTATTGTGTGATGCGATAGTTAAAACTCAGTCTGTACAATGGTCTGTAAGGTAAAATTGTACTTGGAAAAGTAAGATCGACCTAAATACTTGATAATCACCAAGTGACGACGCGGGCTTTACTTGTGGTACACTCGTTCGTCTGTCGGGTGTATCTCACTATTTCCATGGAAATACAAAATGAAAAATTGGACAAGCTATATCCCATTATTTCTATTGCAGCAAAAAAACGAAGTTGTGTTATTTGACAATCTGTTTCCACTTTAATATTTATAACGGCCTGATAAATAACATTCTAAAGAGATATTGAGCAATGGAAAATATGAATCTTAGCTGTCCCCGCTAGCGCCATTAAAAACCGGACTGATTTGTGAATCTAAACCATTCAGGGCGCCACCCAAACGCTTACAAAAAAATTCATCGGTCCAGCCGTTTAGGAGGAGTTCAGTGACATACACACGTAAAGTAGAATTATTTATAAAGATTTCCACCAACAGCAATGGAAATAGTGGGAGAACCTGTCCCAGTATTTCCATCAATGGGAATTCATAATAAGGAAATAGTGGGAGACATCCGAGATTACGCGCACAATCGCACCGACCCCAAATAAATTGGGATAAGGGCAGGAAGATGATAATAGACTTGAAATCTCAGTGTCACAAATAAAGCCCGAATTCCTTCGGTAAGATAGGTATTAAAGCCGATACTATTTTAAAATATGAATCGCTATTTTTTACGGGAACAGAACAATATTTAATTGCCAAATTTAACGAAAACTTTCAGACAGGGTTAGGTACTCGAATTTCAAAAACGTTTTATACAAAACTACGAAAATATAAAAATAAACGTATCGAATTACCTTATGATCGTGGACGTGGTAGATGCGCACTTTCCGTACGACTGTTTTTACTTTCAATTTGCAATTGCATCATGTGTAATTAATTATAATCGACCGTGCGGCCTGTACAGCTAATTTATTCACCTATATGTCTTACTTACGGAGATTATTAAATTACCTATCCTATAACTTCAGGTATTCTCTGTACGTTTATTTCAAAAATAATTAAAATTGCATACTAATCATTTGCGCTATTTCATTCATCCGTTATTTGAAAATTATGTAAAACGTTTGTAAAGTATAGCTAATATATTTGATATCTATTTAGTGTAATTGAGATGAAACCAAAGCTGTGCTGAATTTAGAAGCTAACAATGTGCATTATTATATTTATGTTTAAGTTATATTAAGGGAGACATTGACAATGAGACAACAGGGTTGTACGTAACGATTATGTTCCCTGCCCATACACTGGAGTCGTTTCCGTTCCCTCCCCGTCCCTGCGTCGAAAATCCGCGTAAAAACCGCGCCCAGCTCCCTATATTTATATACACCTTAAAATATCTATAAATAAAATACAACCTACTTCTATGACTACAATAAAACGATTTGTCGTTTAACTCAATTATTATGACAGATAATTTTTTCTCTTATTTACAATTTCACTATACAATACACGTTAAAATTAATATAAAAAAAGTAACATTGTACTCGTAACGATTGCTACCCTTCTTTCGAATGTACTTAATTAATTAACGATTCCCTCGATATTTACAACGAACGCTCTTAGCTAGTCGAGACTTAACTGATCACAAGAGAAAATAAGAACATAATGAGGAACAATATTATACACTATCTACGCACTAACCGTTCTCATCCCTGAGCCCGAGCCCGGACCGGAGCCCTACCACATATCACATTAAGTGAACACGCATGTCACACTTAAGCCGTTCGCGAACCTTGAAACTAACCGATTTAAAAACATATTTACAAAAAAAAATGTATAAACTTATATCAAAATAATATATTTAAATTATATTAATTAAATATACAAATCCAACAACGCCAACACTGGGTAGATTCAAGTAAGAGATCATAACAAGATTCATGTGAATGTTTTCAATAATGTCCCGATATGTGATATTAACTTATTGTCTTATGCTCGACCCAGCATTTCATTCAACACACATTCCCCTACACCAGGGGTCGGCAACCTGCGGCTCTTTGGATATGAAGCTGTGGCTCTTTAAATGTGAAGCTGCGGCTCTTTAGTTCCATACGCAAATATTACTTATTTGATATATTAAAAAAACAATTAAAAACCTTGACAAGCGTCGTCACTGTCGTCAGTCATGTTTGAAACTTAAAAAAAAAAACAATTTATGAGCCAAAATTATCCAATTTTTCTAAAACCATGCAAAACCGACGCTCCAATAGAAGATAAATAGATTAGTTTTTTTAAATTAAATAACTTTATTTATGCAAGTACTATTAATTGATGGCAAAAATAAATTGTGACTCTTTAAAAACTTTTAAATTTTGTAGATTGTAACTTTTGACTCTTCCGACTCAAAAGATTGCCGACCCCTGCCCTACACTAAAGACGAAAGCAGACTACACTACGATCGGTCGATAGATTAATTGTCTATAGTCTGCCTTCCCCCTTATTAATATAAAACAGGAGATCCATCGATTTATCGTAACCAGCGCAACTTTCTGTTCCAACGTTTTAAAAGCCATGACGAGTCTACATTAATTAAGTGTATTATTCAGTAATGTACTTCTTAATAATTATGCTACAATAGCAAGAAATCCCGTAGGTACTAGAACGATTAATATATTACAGAAAACTAACTTCAGTGCAGTACCTTTGCTAGATGTTACAATGTTGATACATGTCCAAAAAAGGTACATTTAATAATACCCAATTAGAAATCATTTGTTAAAACATTGATGGTAACCATAGCACCGTATTATCGTTGCTATGGTTACCTTGTCAATAACGCTCACTAACGTTCAAGTAACATGACACTTTTTTGTGAGTGCAGTACGGTGGTCAAGACGTTATAACGTCAAAACATTTCTAAGTAGGTTATAAAGAACTTTTATATTTCTTACCACACTACTCCATGTCCTTAATTGACTCGTTAAATACAACTTTATCGTGTGTTGTGTTCAGTTGAGGTACTTGCGGCATTTCTTAGCGCCACAAGTGCATGGTATCTTCACCTCTTCGAACGGGAACTTGTAGTCGTAGGTCAACTCTTCGCCGACGCTGATGCGGCGCAGCGCGAATATCAGTATGTGTTTGTGTCCGTGGATGTCTACGACGCGGGAGTAGCAGTTGGGCTGTAATATCGAAATAAAAACATATTACTAAAAATATTACTAAGAGCGGTATTTGCTTAGTGGTAGATACCTCGACTTTCATTCTGAAGGTCGTAGGTTCAAATCCCGGCCGGCTGTGCACCGATGAATTTTTCTTTACAAAAATGTATGTGCGCTAATTGACATTGCTCTTACGGTGAAGGAAAACATCGTGATGAAATCCGCGGCTTAGTTGGCTCCAGAAGTATTGACAAGTTCTCTCCTCTGGACATGGTCGACTATGCTGAGAGGGTGCTGGGCAAGCCTGCTCCATCCTCACGCAAAAAAGATCCAAATAATTTTTCCCTTTACAATACATGCCCGTATACAAGTTTAAGTACAGATGGTCGAACAAGTTTTTTTCAAATATTTATAAAATACTAGCATCTCTTTACGGTTTTACCAGCGTAAGTTCAGATTCCGTGGAAATATCGACATGAAAAGTAGCCTATGTTACTTTTAATGAATCAATGAAAGTGATGGACCGATTTTGATGAAACTTGCTATGAGGATAGGTACATCCTCATAGCAAGTTTCATCAAAATCGGTCCATTACTTTCAGTGCCTATTCAATTCAAACAAACAATACAATCTTTCCTCTTTAAAATATCTGTTTAGAGTATAGATAGATAAAAAAATATTTGCTTTGTTAAATCATTTTCCAATTAAAGGCATAGTTAGCCAAAGTAGGCATAACAACTTTGAAACAGGCTAATCGTTTAGCCACGAAAATCAAGTTTACATATACAACCATCCCTAGTGCCATGGGTTGACCCACCAGGACCTCTGCATTCCAAATTAGCTTTTGGCCGCGTGGTTCGACCGTAAGGTTCGATCATCGAACTACGTGATCTTTATTTTCAGTTGGTTCGATTTTAGCATCCTACCAGGCGAACTACTAAATCTTAGGACTGCGTAGTTCGACTCTAGTCAAACCACGATGACCAGTTTAAGTTCGATTTTAGAATTTTATACATGCACTAGCTTTTGCCCGCGACTTCGTCCACGCAGGAGTCAAAAATAGTTCTAATTGGATTTTTTTGTTGACTTAAAATTGGATTGAGTTTCAAACATGTGGCAAAATAAAATGTACTTCATTGTTTAAATCAAAAGCACTATGGAGTTCGAGTCGAAGCAAATCCTAAAATAATTTTATACCCCTTTTTAACCCCGTTATGGAAAAGTTCAATAAAATACGAAGCACGTCTTATAATTAATTCTGTTAAAGAATGTTTATGCAAAATTTGAAGTAGATTGGACCAAGGAATCACGTTGTCCCATACAAACCTTGGCCCCCCTTTTTCACTCCCTAAGGGGTAGAATTTCGGAAAATCCTTCTTATCGGATGCCTACGTCACACAAAGAACACACCCTCCAAGTTTTAGGTCTCTACGATCAGCAGTTTAGGCTGTGCGTTGATCCGTCAGTCAGTAATTCAGGACAAAGCATTTTATATGTATAGATAATATGGTAAATGAGAGTAACTCACATCGCACGAATGGTTGATGAATCTAGCTGCATTCCCTTTGAGCGTGGCGTCAACAACCAGATTGTCATCAATACGGAACATGTAGCAACCGCCTACACCACGGCGACCGCTCATCGCCTCGTATTTCTTCTCACGTTGGTCCGCGAGTACTGCACGAATCACTTCGCCGGCATATTCTATCACCATGTCACCTAAAAAAGTTAAAAGTAAAGGTAAATTTTGGTACTTTCTAAATTTACCCAAATCTTGACTCAGGACCTTCATTTTTATACACCTAATAGGGACTATGGGCCTCCGTATCTGGTATGAATTTCAACTTGCTAGGTCCACCCGTTCCTGAGAAAAACGGTGGTGACTCACTGACAGATGGACAAGAAAGTGAAATTCAAAAAAAGAGGTTTTCAATTTCAAAATTATGACAACCCAGTTGGCACAATGGTCACCATGCCGGACTGCTAAACACAGAGTTGCGGATTCGATTCTCGCCTCAGACAAGTATTTTTGCTTAGATATTTGTCTGTTGTCTGGTTGTTTCTATGTATTATATGAATATATTTACTAAAGAAAAGTATATAAGTTGTATATCCGTTGTCTAGCACCCATAACACAAGTCTTAGTTACTTTGCTTGGGGCTAGATCGCGATGTGTGAAATGTCCTGCAATATTTATTTATTATTTTACTAGCAGCGCTCCGCGGTTTCACCCGCGTAACTCCCGATCCCGTGGGAATTTGCGACTATAAATTGAAATCCTATTCTCTATCCTATCTTTCAAGTTGGGTCGAATTGCACACGGTGTGCAAATCAAATTAAAAATCGGTTCGGTAGTTTAGGAGTCCATCGCGGACAAACACGTGACACGAAATTTTTATATATATAAAGATTTATTTACTAGCTGCGCCCCGCGGTTTCACCCGCGTAAGTCCCGATCCCGTGGGAATTTCGAGATAAAAAGTTGCCTATGTGTTAACCTAGGTCCCCAGCTATCTAGATACCGAGTTTCGTCGCAATCGGTCCAGTAGTTTTAGCGTGAAGGAGTAACAAACACACACACACACGCACACACAAACTTTCACATTTATAATATTAGTAGGATAGTAGGATTATTTACCTTTTGAAGTACGGAACTCATATATGAGCAGCATTATGCTAATAATGTTACAAGAGTCGGACATTTCATTATAACAAAACTATCCAACCCACTGCGGAAAAGGTCTTGCGCAATTATTGTCAAGCCTGCGATCGTGGGATACACTTGGTCAGTATTGATCGAAGTAATGCCAGCTTTAATCGCATGACGATCACATACCCAGACATGTGACCAGACTCATTTCTAAGTAAAATAATCAAGTTCTTACCTTCTTCGATTTCTCGTTTACAGAAAAGTCCGCGTCCATGTATGTGAGAACGATATACGCCTACAGAGGCTTTTGACGTCTCCTTCAGTTGTCTAAATCTCATTGCTGGTGGCAAAGTTGCTAAACGTCTGCAAATGTAAAAACAATCGTTAGAAACTTTAATAGTGCATAACAAACTGTATCAAATGGTAAAATAGTAAAATAATTACCTCGATATAGTACTTTCACCTTCCTGTCCGAATGGAGGTGGTTCCTCCCTGAACGGTGAAGCCATCCAGCTAAACATGTCATGATTCATTTTTCTGGCAATAGGCCCAGTTCGAGCGCTTCCCCAAGGACTCTCCTTGAACCCTTCACTTAGATCCAAGTCATTGTCCCAACTGCTCAACTGACGTCCTTGTCTTATTTTATACTTCGTACAACGACTTGCCTATGTAAAAAGATTAAAGTTAGATAAGTTTAAGGAAAGTTTAATGACAGCAAATATTCAAAATCTGTAATAATTATTGATATGCTTACCCCTGGTAGCTGTTCGATGAGATATCTGAGGGCATTGTTGTTCAGTCCCAAAAGATGTGCTCCAGATAACGTTGAAGGTAAATTATACTGCATCGATGGAAGTCCAGACAGTTTTCGTGCATTTTGAACAGCTTCGATGACCTTCGCCCATAAATCGGTAAGAGACGACGAAGTATAGTTAAAACCATCCTCGGAAGTAACTTCGTATATCAATTTAGGACCATCATCTTTAGGCGGATCTGGAGCTTGTTTCGGAGGTGCAGGCTTATTCTCTTGTCCTTTAGAAATTTTATTTTGTTTCTTTGTGACAACGTTTTCTCCTTCTGACTTCTTATCTGTGAAAGGCCTCTTCATAACTTTTGAATTTGTTAACGTTTTTGTCACAGGTGGAGTTCGGTTTGTATCCTTTTCAATTAGTACTTTCGGTGGTTCTATGTCGATCATTTCAGCATCTAAGCTGGGCAATGAAGGCATTTTAGTTTCTGGTGCACTGGGAGTAGTAGTTTCTGCAGGTACTGGAGCTGAACTTGTGTTAGGTTGCTGTATTTCTGATGACATTTGTAAAGCCCGTTCGGCATCTCTCTCCTCTTTTTCTCGTTTCACTCTTTCTAATTCCATCATTCGTTTAGACTCTTCGATCGCCTTTTCTAGATCGCTGTCTATTGTCTCATCTTTGATGTTGAGATCGGGCATATCGTGACTTACAGGTCTCGGTCTCGGCGCAGTAACAGTTTTGGATGTCGAGGTTTTGTTGGATTTACTCTGACTATCCCTGTGTAGCGGAAGCACTCTGTTCATAGGTCTCATGGACATCGGGTTGACAACGTTAGTGGGGATTCCCGATTGTTGAGTTGGTGGAGCTTTTGGCAAAGTTATGCTGGAACTATTCTGAGTCGGTAGGTTTATTGTATTATTAGGGACAGGTATACAAATCATATTACTGTTATTCTGATTTGGAAGCATATTATTGCTGCTTTGTCCTTGTAATAGGGTACTTGTTTGTATAGGGAAGTTGATATCGGCAGCCGCTTTTGAAGCGATTTTCGGATCTACCAAATTGTTTTGAACAGTTATGTTGACGGTGTTGTTACTGGAATTAACGTTGATGTTCATTGGAGCACTATTTGGAATAGCTTGGAATGGGACGTTAATCATAGTGCCACTGTTTTCAGGTTTTTGTTGGAATGATAACGCTTCAGTATTTATACCTGGTACGTTGTTACTGTTACTGTTGGTAACAACACGAATATTATGCTGCTGTGGCACATGTTGATTCAAATTGTTTTCCAGGTTTGTGTTGTTCACTCGATTTCTTTCAGGTAAATTGATAATTCTTTGGTTTTGGTTATTCATCGCCATGTAGTTCATTTGATTATTGGCCATTGCATGATTTTGTTTGTCATTGCCTACCATGCCCACTTTGACGCAATCGTTGCTAGGTATATTTGATATAGGAATATTAGTGGTTGGTGGTGGACCCATGACAGTCTTACCCCTCATTGGCTCTTGAGTAAACTTAGTTGAATCATTACCTGGCATATTAGTTCTTGTCATTGAGTTTTCTAAACTTGTGACATTATGTGATTGTGATGTGTTATTGGCGTTCATACTGCAACTGTTTATGTTTATTTGAGAATTATTGGAGACTTGATTACTTATCAGCTGACTCTGACTGTTATTTCCATGTGGTTGAACATTATTCATCATCATGTGATTAGATGCAGATGACATTAGATTATTTACGTTATGATCTGCCGTATTATTGCAGCTCATCAACATATCATGAGAATTAATATTGCTTTGATTGTTGCTTCCGTACATAGTCGTATTGTTAACTGTATTCATCATGATATTGTTGGACATGTTCGAATTATTTACACTCATTCCATGCATCATGTTACCCGAATTCATATTCATATTACTTGCGTTCATATTTGAACATATTTCCATTGTGTTTTGTGTATTGGAGTATTGTGTGGTATTACTTGAACAACTTCCACTGCAAGAATTTTGAATTTCATTCTTGATATCTGGTATGTTATGCATGATGGTATTTAGTGATTGATGGTTAGTACTGCCCATTTGTATAGAAGTATTCAAGTTACTGTGCATATTCATAGTGTTCATTGGGCTCATATTGTTCATCGGGTGTTGCATCATCGAGTTGTGGTCAATGGAATTCCTATTGCTCTGCATTTGATTCATAGTATTAATGTTTTGCATTGTCATTGAATTGTTATCGTATCGGTTGCTGTGCATATTTGGCATCGTTCCCGATCCGTCCATCTGATTACCCAACGTCATAGTTGGAGTATTGCCCGACATGTGATGTATATGCATACTGTTATCCATTTGTCTGTTATGCATTTGGTTTGGTACGTGCTGATGGATCCCCATTGCATTATTATCTAAATGCTGACGATTGTTTTGCATGTGTATAACATTAGGCATTTGATGTTGTTGATGCAAATTCATATTGTCCAGAGGTCTATTTGGTTGCATGGACATAGTCTGGTTGATATGCATGTTGTTCTCCATCTGAGATCTATTGTTACTACCAATGTGATGGTTAATTTGCTGCATGTTATGAATTTGAGTGTTGTGCATGTTATCCATTGATCTGTTTGAATGCATTGTGTGATTCATATTATTGATTCCATGTGGCTGCATATTGTCCATCATCATTCTGTTATTCTGCATATTATTTGACTGTTGCATATGAATGTGGTTTAAGTCATTCATATCAGGTCGATTAATATTGCTAGTTTGCAGGTTATGCATATTCATCGATTGATTCATGAGGTTTGTGTTGTCGGGGGTACTTCGATTTGAAAGCATACTTTGATTATGATTCTGTTGTGCTGATAGCATCGTATCATGAAATTGTCTGTTAGATGGTCCTTGATTTAATTGTTGCATTTGATTGGTGTTATCTACATGCCGACTGTGCTGTATTTGACCATTCATAATATGAATTTGATTAGGTGATGGATGAGAATTATTATCATGTGATACAATTTGCATGTTACCATGTGGCATGTTAGTTGAATTTATTCCAGAATTTGAAATATCGTGTTGATTTAATTGTATATTATTTTCACTAGACACAGTAATATTCATTCTATTGTTCGATTCTTGACATGATAAATTTTGCATGGAATTATTATTTCCAGAATTCATCATTTGAACTTGGGGTGCATGAGATGTGGTATTTGGCAAAGAACACATCTGATTCTGATTATTTGTCATGGTGTTTTGACTGGGTTGCAACGGAGGTCGCATTATGTTATGATTGCCGATCGTCATGCTCGAAGAATTAGGCATTTGGCAGCTATTAAGCTTGTGAATATTCATCTGATTGTTCATATTGTCAGTATGTTTATCATTATTGCCCATATTTTGGAAATTTTTATCATTATTGATGAGCTGCTGTGAATGTGATGCCATAATTTCTTGTGAGAAATTAAGATGTCCGCCTTCAGTCTTCGAAAGAGCATTTATTTTGCTTAGTTTCATAGTCGTATCAGCGTCAAAACTGCTATTTACCACGGAAGGAGGTGGGAATATGTTTCCTGATGCAATTTGAATAACATTATTTGACGTAGAGTGGGTCACCGAATGGTGGCTCACATTAGATTCGAACTGGTGAGAGTGTAAATTCATGCTTGGAACACCATTTCCATTGTTTGAAATTGAAACTAAGCAATTAGGATTATTTTTCTCATTGTCTGAATGCGCCACAGCTGTTCTTCCAGTCATATTATTATGTATATTCATCGAAGTTGCATTGATATTGCTGGGTTTTACCGCCATGTTTTGTAATTCGATTTTATTTTCAGTGTTGATTGTATTGTTCATTTGCCTCCACGGAGTGGGTGACTTTAGGCTTTGTGTAACACTTATGGTAGGAACACTCGAAGAATTTGAGATATCTTGCAAATTACCACTGATTTCAATAACATGATTGTTCTCTATTTTGATGTTGTTTTTGTTTCCAGTAGGAGCTATAGAGCTTGATACAATTGGCTGCGACAATGGTATTGAGTGCATTGTGTATGAATTAGCCGAATTGGGAATCGACTGTGAGATAGCCATTAGCGGTTGTCCGGTGGAAGAGACGAGTGTAACACTCGGAGACATTGTAACTATACTTGGTTTTGAAAGATTTCCTCTAAAAACATTTTGTGTTGAGCTTGATAGCGACATGCTGTGTATTTGAGATGTTATTGGGTTGACGCTCTGCCTTCCGGATATGATGGTCGGTTGTGATCCGATGGCGATTTGCGGTGGACCCATTTGTATTACTTTAGCTGTCTGTCGATTACCGTTGTTTGAATTTTTATCAGGAAGAGGCTGCAGCGTCAGATTTGGTACTGTTGTCTTGACTGTTTTGATTGTTGGCGGTGACGATTGTACTGATTGTGCCGTTACTACATTAGGCGTCGATGATGTCACGCCATCGCCAACATTGTTGACAACTACATATCCTGTAGGGACTTCTACTATAGGCTCTATCTTACTAGCTTGGAAAACTTGAGTAGTCGTAGCTGAGAAACTACTGTTCTGAGCAAGAACTCCTTGCATGGCTGTAGACACAAATTGTTGCGATGACATTACTGTGTTCTGTACAATAGTTTCTAATCCGTAGTAAACTGGTTGCGTAGCAGTCAAATACATGCAACCCGATTGATCGGTGACCATTTCTAATGTAGGCGTCGAGCCAAGCAAGACTTGATCATTACAAAACTGTGGTAAAATAGTTCCTTGCGGCAGGATAGTGGCACCAGGACCTGATGAAATCAATGTGTTACCTTGGGTTTGTAATGTATTTGGTATAATGGTAGTTTGTCCATTCCCTATTCCACTTTGAGGTACCACAGTTGCACCTGCAGTTTGAAGCGTGTTTCCTTGAGTTAATCCCTGGATAGTTCCTTGGGGTATAATCGTAGTACCATTCTGAATCGTTTGTGGTAGAATCGTCGGGCCGTTGGGACCTTGAGATATTATCCCTTGATGTTGAATTGCACCCTGAGGTAGGATTGTGGTTCCTTGTTGTATGGTTTGTGGTAAAATGCCAACATTTCCTTGGGGTAATAGTACTGGGATCCCACCACTGGGCACTGCAACTAATCCTCCAGACTCTGTTTGTTGTATCTGGAATGTTTGAGGCATCAAACCACTTTGTGAAATAAATTGTGTTGGCCCTGTTTTAAAATCTCCCTGAGGAGCGATAGTCGCTATATATTGCATATTCTGATTTTGATGTTGCGACAACGCTTCTACATACGACATAATGTTTTGGTTGGCCACTGGTTGTACTATTATTGAAGGCTGCCCGGTTTGGTTGTTGGTTTGCAACTGAATCACCGTATTTCCATGTCCAATCGGGGACTGATTGATAGTAGTAAATGTTTTCTCTAATTTTGTTTGGCGTTTGATTGTTGTAGGTTTCGGAATAGGTCGCCCCCTCCCTCTATTTGCAGCTTGGAAAATAGGTTTTGGTTGAACTGGAGCTGGCTGCTTTTTGGGTGATTTCTGAGGAGTTCCTGATAGAAGTATGTGTTGTTTATGTTGTGCATTTGGTGAAGTTAATCTTTGTGTAGTCATAGCTGGAACCACTATAGTTGGATTGCCTTGTATTTGAGGTCTAATCATAGGTTGTATGTTTTGTATTATAGAAGTATGAGGCATTCCCTGAATGGAGTTAACAGGTAAGGCAATAGATGAAGCACTAGCCATATTGGGAAAATTGGTTACTTGATTTTTCCCTTGAATCATCGGCGCGATATTAGCTTGGTGTCCTGAGGGTAGTGTAAGAACTTGATTCGAATTTGAAGAGATAACTTGAATTCCTCCAGATCCAGACAAAAGCTGCGTCATATCGCTACCTTGTATCTGCTGTATATTGGAACCACTATTTCCGGGCTTAACGCAAATATTGTATGGCAATAATCCAGGCTGTGTAATTATTTGTGGTGCCATCATCTTTTGTCCACCAGAGGTGCTGGTTTTGGGCGGCAATAACATCTGAGGAGTGACCACTATTTGCGGTGAAGAAAGCATTTGTTGATTGGTCGATACTTGAACGTTTGTTGTTTTACTTTGATCAAAAATAACTGTGCCGGACTTTAATTGCTGTTCAGTAATGGTCATTGTTACTTCATTAGATGGCCCCGGAGACGGTGTTTCAACAATAGTACCATTAATAGTAATCTGTCGTGTATTAATTGAAGTTCTTCTTGCCGATATTCCCTCTGCTTTTACGGTGTTTTCGCTTCCGCTCACAACTCCAGCATGAATAATCATTGGTTGAGCGAAGGCGCCTCCGAAAGCATTTTGCAAAGTTGTTAATGTCCTATTTTCTGGAGATTTTGGATTCTCGCTTTCACTTTCACTTGTCGATATTACGTCACATGATGGGACATGTCTATCGTAAGATTCTTTATTACGATATGTGCATTGACATCTATCACACCTTACTGGTTGGTCGATATTTGAACTCTCATCTATTGGTCTCATAACTAGTTCTGGTTGGCCATTTATAGAATTTCCAGCAAAAGTAACAGTGTAACTCTCAGTTCCACTGGTTCTGTACATAAATTGACTAGTTTGATTTCTTGCATTGTCATTTCCAGGGTGATTATCTTCAGCACCATCTAATTGTTGTATTGGGGTGAAATCATTATCATTGGGACTATTTGGGCGCGAGCTGCATGTACTCTCTGATCCAGACCAATCTGCTGCACCGTCTAATTGTGAAATAGGACTACATTGAATTTTTGTATAGAAATCTATAACATCGGCATAGTATCCTTCAGTTTTGTCATTCTTATCAGAGCATAGCGGTTCATCTTTTTGTTTCGGTGAAGTCGTCCGGTAATTGATGCCTGAAGTATGCGGAGCTTCGTCACAGATAGTGCCGCTGTTATTGGTCTCCTCTTTGTTAACTTTCTTTTCTGTATTCAATGGTTCCTCTTTGATAGAGTCCAGAGAGTTTTCTGCTGATGATACTTTTTGAATTGGGCTTAGCTTTCCGGTAACCGTAGAGGTTTTACCCATTTTAGCCCTCTTTATGGTGGACGACAATAGACTCGTGTCAAACTTGTTATTCCAGCTGCTTGACCTTTGTTGTCCTCGGCCAGTCGTTAATGTTTTTAAACTGTGGCTCTGTAAAAGCATCTCAGATTTGCTTCGTTTTAACTCCTTGCTGCCAGATTCGAATCTAGCATTAAGTAATTCATCAATGAAATCTGTAGATCTAAAATCAGATTTATCATTGCTTCTTTCGTCGCCCTGACTCATGGCGCAATAAAATTCATTTTTCAAGTCTTGAAAGATGTCTTGCATAGATATTCCATCTAGAAGATCATGATTGAGGTCTTCAAATATAGCGTCTTTGACTTCTGGGGGCAGTAGATCTGCCGTATTCTGCGGTTCTTCTTCATCCTGCTGTTCTTGTTTACATACATTTTCAAGTAAATGTTCTACTACTTGTTTAACAGCAAGTTCTTCTAATGTCACCGAATTTCCGAATTTTATTGGTGACTTATCATTTTTCAGTAAATTCATAGCTGATTTCCCAGAACCAGAGCTCAAACTTTTATGCCAAGCACCAATTTCAGCCATAACTCTATCTACAACTTGAACATCCATTCGGTGGTCAACTGTAATGTTTACGCCGAAATCAAATCCAGGCATTGGTTCGGCCAATATTAACTTAGTTTTGATAGTGTATCTCACAATTTTTGTGGGTTTTTTGCATGACCAAAATAATCTTGTGCATGAAAAGTCCACTGGCATTAGAAATTCTTCAAAATCTGATACTGAAGGTACAATTTTTCCAAGACTCTGGACGGTTAGAGAACCCATAATAAATTGAACTTTAGTTATTTCACTGTATCGCTTTTTCTTCTTGTCCAGTTCTACATACACTGGCCGCGTAAGCTCAAAGTCAGCATCCTTCTGTAAACTTTTCTTTGGAACGTCTTTGCCGTGTGCTGGGCAGAACACTCTTTTGTCATCCATAAAAGCACAACTTTCTTTTCTCGCGCAAGCGTAATGATAAGTTTCACTACAATTTTTGGCGCAACATCCAACGCTCGCACCTTTTAGCTCGCATGCAGCACATTTAATCATTTTGCCTCTTGAAATGGCTGAATGAACGTTTTGCAAGGATCCATCAATCTCTTCAAAGACTTCGGCTGACCATAGAGCGCAGTTAGCATGGATCCAATCATTCTGGCCGCAATAAAGAAGACGGCCTTCCATAGCCGGAGATCCGTCTCCGACAGATTTACACAAGACACATATTCTGGAATCTACTACTGGGTAGAATTCCAACAATTCTTCTTCAAGTTTTTCTACGTCAAGTTCTAATTTTGGTACAATCTGATCAAAAGGTCGTTCGACAGTTTCTTCCTGACTTGTTTTCACTCTTTTAGTGTCAGGCATTTCAACATCTTTAAGAGATTCTGCATCGTCATTTTCACCCTCCACTTCCAAATTCGGCTGGAGACAGTTATTTTCACAGTCAAACCACGGGAATGTTTCCGAAAATAGGTCTTTGTAAATTGTTTTCAAGTCAGTGCTAGACGTTCTTTGTATAACGTCTTTCATGTCGTAATTGAAATCTTTTAAGGAGACGTATTCGTCACTGTTAACTCTTTTTTTGATATCCAACAGTGAGGGTGAGATCAATCTGTTTATATCATCATTTGAAGAGGTTGTTTGCCTCACTAGTGCTGGACTGAGTTCCTGGTCACTCGGGGCCTGTGGGTAGTCTCTTGTTGGTTCATCATCATCAGATATTGGTTCATATTTATCAACATGAACTGAGGTAGGCAGCATAGTTGTGGCTTTTTCAATTTTATTTTGCGGTGGATTATTCTCATGTACTTCCACGCAAGGCGTATCAAACTCTGTTTTCGTATCAAAGAGCCCTGCAGAGAAACATATCTCCTTGTTTTGCATCAAGGGCTCTTGAAGATTCACTACTTTATGCGATGGATGAGGCATATCTTCTTTGTCCATATCGACATTACTTATCAAGGAACATTGCCATAAATTGGATGTGCTAGGTTCTTCCAATTTGATTGGTATGTTATTACGTCGTCCCCTTGAAGTATTTCTATAAACTTTAGTCTCAGTGGTGTTTTTCAATGTGTCCTCTGTAGACTCAAAATGTAGTTTCCTTATCGCTTGGGGAGACATTAGCCTATAAGGCTTGTTAGGTACTGGAGTGTTTTTATGGGGCGTCAGTTTCAATAATGAACAGGCTTTCTTGTTTTTAGCCAAAAGTTTAAGTAGATGAAGTAACCTCCCTTTTAGATGTTCAGTGAGCATCTTTCTCCATGGTGGGTCATGTGGCATACATTTGCAACAAATGTACTCGATGGAAGGAGGAAGCGCAGAAAGTAATTGATAACCCTCACCGGATAGTCCCTCACAGCTCGCGTGGACCCACCTTCCACACCAACCACACTCCATCATCTGTTAACAAATTACTTATCTAAAACATCATACAACTAGAAATTCACCTAGTACGTTTGTACAGTCTCTCACAAAACTCTTTTGTCAATCAATGATATCAATTTTTTGTTACTTAATACTCAGCATTAGAATTTAATTATTGGACAGTGTTTAGCTTACCTTGCTATCAAAATCATTATCCCTGTAACAGGCTTGGCAAAGCGGACAGTAGTTGCCTTTCTGCCGCAACTTAAAGCAAGGCCCACAAAACGGGAGGCTTCCAACAAACTTGCTCACACGGCTGCTGTCGCAACTCTTGCATTTTAGACACGAGCTACATATCTGAAAATATATAAGAAACATTTGTCTTAAAACTCTTAAAACTCTGTGCATTATATTAGAATTATTATGTAAGAGCCTGTCATACCTGTGGCCAGTCAGTGCGATGATCGTTAGGCGGCGCCGGTAAGCAAGCGGCGTGATAATGCTTCGCACAGGCGCGGCACGGCAGCCGCGCGGCGCCGCGCCCGCACGCAGCACACGATACGCATCGCGCGCATGTCCACGAACTACCACCCGCGCTTTCCTCGGCACACCAGGCGTGGTACCACTCGCAGCATGATGAACACGCCAACATCTGTAAAAATGTTTTACCAGATTTACTTTCCTGAACCAAATATTGAGAATGTTATCTAAATTATCGATCCTCAAAATGGAAAAGGACATAGACAACTTTTACCCCTATTTTATATGCTAAAACGGGCTCTATTGGTATTTGATACAATAAACAATGATCCAAAAGCATGTTTTACTTACCTTTTCTTTTCCGGCACTTCCGCAAAGGAAGCAAAGTTTCGCAACCGTGAAAGAACTAGTCCCAATCAGGCCGAATCCAGAGCTGCACACTTCATCAGGATCATAACTCTCCCAGAAATCGACACAGATCAGTTCCGGACGATTTTGCCCACATTTTTGAGCTCGCCCGCGAATCTAAAATCAAAATGGTTAATTTATAGTAAAGTACATACTTTGTTTTAGCAGTTGTAAGTTGTTATGTATGATAGCGCAATACTTACATTGGTAATATTGGTAAGAGGTTTGA
Source organism: Idaea straminata (assembly GCA_951213275.1). Taxonomy (NCBI): domain Eukaryota; kingdom Metazoa; phylum Arthropoda; class Insecta; order Lepidoptera; family Geometridae; genus Idaea; species Idaea straminata. Next base: position 7,975,095 of record OX577862.1, read on the forward strand.
AAACTGTCTTCTTGGGAACTAATTCAACAATAGTTTCATCTTCACTGGATTCTGCTTTGCTAGGTTTCGCAGGAGCAGATGTTTCAATCTTTCGCTTTTTGGGTTCAACTGGTATCTCCACTGGCTCATTTTCTTTAGCAACCGCAATGATTGATACCAATTCAGGTTTGGGCTCTTCAATTTCGAATTTGTCAATAATTAGGTCAGAAGTTTCTCTGTCTTTGTTCACGACAAATGCACTGGTATTTTCATCAGCAAGAACAGGCTTGAGCTCCTGCTTTTCTTTCTCTTCTTGAGTAGGGAATGTAGCAATTGGTTGTCCCAAAACAATAGATGCGCTTCTGCATACATGTTTGACTCTAGGACCCTTGAGTTCAACTTTTTGTCTTTTAGGATCCTCAGTTTGTTTAGTTTCACTTTTATCTTTTTTCCTGACTTTTACTCTAGTCAGTTGCCGCTTCCTAGATGCGTTAATTTCTTCTTTAGACTCTTCTTCTGGCTGTTCTTTTACTGGTTTTTCCTGCAAGTGAAAAATGAATGTGATATTCTGAAAAATTAATATAGGTACTGTAGCAAAAATGTAAAAAATTATGTTACCTCAAGCTTTTCAATTTCCTCTGAGGATTTCTTAGCAGGCTTCAATGAGCCGAAGATCTTATTTTCACTATCATTAGTTGCAGCCGGCAAAGCAAACACTGGCGGAGGTGCAGGTGCCTGGTTTGCCAACCGGAGAGGGCTGGGTGTGAGAGACACAGACTTAAGGCCGGACCTCATATTCGGCGGCAACATGGCTGTCAACCCAGCCTTAATGTTAGGTGGCACTTGGAATGCTTTGAGACACATTTTCAACCAGCAAGCTGGACACCTTGCTTTGTTTGTGCATCTTAGCAACTTCCATTGTTGAGATCTGACTATTGGTGGCACATTGCAGTTACCTGAAATTTTTATTTAATAATCAATTGATAACATTAGTTGTTTTAATGTAAGCAAAAAACTAATTATTTCCATCTTGGAATTCAAACATTTTAGTCTCACCTTCTCCCTTCAAACACTCCATCTGTACTATTCCAGTTTTGTGTGACAACTTCTCTTTCTTAAGCATCTTAGATATGAACTTGCGACAGGATTCACAGGAGTATATACCAAACTTGCGGGCTTGCTTTACAAATCTGTAGAATCTGACTGCTCCACAAACACCACAAGTTACTGTTGTTGGAGGTACATTTGTAGCTGAAATGTAAAAAACATGTAAAATTTACAATCTATGCAAAAATGAACAAAAATTCTATATCTACTATAATATTTCAAGACTAGGCAGACGTTTGTTGGTGTAGTATATCATTGCATGTCAGTTAAGGCCATATTTTGGTCATAAATAGTTAATCTACGGACTTTTGCTTTAAAGTCTAGAATTGGATACTTACGTGATAAAGATGTGATGGTTGAAAACGGACCATCTAGTCCTGATGGAGCTGAAGGCGTCGCCAGTTGTAATCTCGCCTCTCTTATAATTACTTTTCCACGGAGAAGCTGGGATGCAGATGCCTTCTCTTTCTCAGGACTAGGAGAGGCAGGTTTCTCTTCATCTCCACTTGCTGGTGGGCTGTCACTATCCCAGCTCTCTTCAGTTTCAGACCCACTGCTCGAACTACTAGAACTGCTTGCATCAGATATATCCATAAGCTTACGCATCGCGTGACCCGTTCTATCTTCTTTGTTCTTGGTCTTAGATGTCTCGACACTTTCCACATTAGAATTCTCATCTTGTGGAGTATCTTTATCAAATGTAAACAGTTCACCAGGTTTTCTACCGGCACTGAGCCCGGAAAACGAGTTAGTGGTTTTATCTTTGAACAAATTGCATGATTTCATTGCCAATTTCTCTTTAGCCTTATCATTTTCAATGATTCTGTCAATTTCTTCTTCGTCGGGTGTATCATCATCGTCATGCAAGTTGTTAAATACAAGTTGTTTTAGTTTTGGCTTCTTTAAGACTTTTCCTGTTGTTATACTGCTGGTTATTGAGGATTGTTCTTCACCATCAATAAACTTTTTGTTTGGTTTTATAACTCTTGAGGAGTGTGCACTTCTCGTTGGTAATTGGAATTTACTGTTCCCATTATCTTTCTCTACAGGTGATAAATTCCTTGGAGGTGGAGATGTGCATCTTTCACTAAACTGGGAGAATTTGTTCATAGGCTTTGAAAGAGGATTTAAGTTCTTCCTTTGGTATCCCTCTTGGTGTTCCGAGGATGACTTAGAACTCAAATCTGTTAATTTAGCTGGTTTGAGTATGCTACTGAATGTTGAGTACTCCGTTTGCTTAAGTGCTGATTTCTTTTTGATAATAGGCACAAGAGGAGCATGGTGTTTGATCGGTACTTTTCTGAGTGGAAAAAAGATGTCTTCACAGCTTTCTACTGTCCCAAATGTTACAGTTTTCTTAACTGGTTTAGGTTTGTCACCTTTACTGGGTTCCATTTTGTTTTGTGATCGTGTTCTCACTGGTGATTTTGATGGATCGTTGACAATCTTTTGTTGGTTATCTTGATCACTGGTTACAACCTCAGATACCTTAATTTGACTGCTCTCTGTTGTATTCTCATTATTATTTTCTTTCTTTTCTTCTTCCTGAATATAAAAAAGGTAAAATCAAAACAAACAAAGAAGAGACTTAAAGTTAAAATAAATAGTTGAATTGCTACTACACTTTTAAAGATAACTAGCTGTGCCCTGCAGATTCACCTATGTAAGTCCTGATCCCGTAAGAATACTAATATAGAAGCCTATATTATTATGTTAATCCAGGTCTCTAGCTATCTGCTTACATACCGAGTTTTATTGCAGTTGGTTAAGTAGTTTTTGCATGAAGGAGTAACAATCATAATAACATACAAACTTTCACATAAATAATATTAGGAGGACTACAATATACTATGTCTACATTAATAATTTAACTTTTGATGATGATTTCCATTGTCTAGATATTGTAAGATAGTAAGTTGTTTTGCCACTCAAGACATTACAATGTCTTGAGTGGCAAAACAACTTAAACCCATACCCATATCAAAACCCATATAGACGTTTTAACAAGTCGACATTCTACTAACAATTTCTGTTCCCTGATTGTTACTTTCTGATATGGAGCACATAAAATGAGGTTATGTCCAAATCCTAAATGACAAATTGTGTTTATAATCAAAACAAAACAGAATCTAACATCAAACAACTGAAACATAAGTTGTTAGTAAAGAAATTAAGCCAGTATTAGCATTAATCCAACACAAAGTACAAATTATTTGTTGACATCAAAATGGAACACTATGACTGAAATGTCAAAGTATGTAGGTACTTATTGTAATAGATACATACGTAGGTACCTATACGATGCTAATAACGATTATCGCCTTGTAATGCTTCTGATTATTACGTAAACATAATATTTCCATATGTTTAATGTTATTTTAAATAGAATAATCTGTTTTTATGGTGACAATACTGTCAAAACATGCGTTACCTCTTGTTCCCCATGTAAATGATGAGAAGCTGCGCCGCGGACGGGCGGATGGTTCTCTGGAGTAGTTTCATGATAAACAGTTCCCGATAGTACACTAATACGTTTTCTGTTTTGGAATTTAAGTGGCTTCCCTGGGAATCTCGACCTTCCCATTTTGATGTGCACGTAAACGTAGAACACTCAGTGCGTTCCGAGAAATTGTATGAAAACTGGCGCGCATGCTCGGGCCCGCGCGCTCTGCATCGCCATTTCACTCATTTAGGCAATATGTATTACAAATTACGACGCAGTTTTCATCGTATTCACACATAAACATACGACACTAAACGGCACCCTTCGTGTTTTTTCATTAAAAACTTGACACTACACTGTTTTTGCAAAAGACGACATCATCCATCATTATAATGGGCGACTGATTGGCCATAGCTAGCTAACATAGCGTTACGCTTCCATTCAACGGCCGAGCGTAGCGTCAGCTAATCGTGAAACAAAAGAGAACGTACACTCGAATACACTACACGACGAATCTTTCAAGCTTACATTTTTCTCGTTCCACAACAACACTCGAAGGAAATTATTGAAATTGAGTTGCCGTAATTTGATAAAGATGGCTGTTCACCGCGCTTTAACAATAGCGAACACGAGTGATTAACGAGACGAGGCGCGAGGCCGCTGCGGTGTGAACGACACCTGGCTCTCGGGGGCCAGTTATGGATTTTGAACCAATCGCGACGAATTATTCGGACCGGTCGGTAGTTAGTTTAGCTCGGAAAACAACAATATCATTGAGCCGAGCTAAACGCTCGTTTCAATCAAGATTTGAATGCGATATTACCTATTATGTAGGTATATTTTATGTACCTAATAGATATTTTTCTCCTATCTTGTCTCGCTCGAGCTGAATAAAAACTGCGCGTGGTTTAAAAATGGAACAAGTACATAAATAATGAAAATCTATTTACTTATTTGTTTTTTCTTTTGCGGTAAATAAAGATATTTGATTTGATTTGTCTCTATTATATTATTCGAGTTATACCTAGTACTATGCACATTCTTCTATTAAATGATCACATATTAGGCATTTTAGGACCGAAGGGCACGATTTATTCATTATACCTAATTTATAATCTTTGACTTACATTTTGATTACATTTTTCTATATGAATGTCTATACTTAGATAAATACAGAGTGTTTAGAAAAGTAGTTTACCTTTATGAAGGGTTAATATTGTGATTGAGATATAAAAAATTACGTAGGTACCGATTTAATAGAAAATTAAACTTGGTCGTTTCGTTTTTATTGTGATTTTTACTGAACTAAAATATAGTTTATCCGTAATTATTATTAAATGTTATTAATAAAATTATATGTATGTAATTTTATTTGATATAAGAATTTAACAAACATTATTTTTCTATTAACGTCATCATTATACCTAAGTGTATTATTATCATTAAAAATTTAAAAGTCTAATAATATCACGTTTATAAAGCGTAGAATACCTACCTAGCTACCTACGTAATTTATTCAATCTACATAGTAACCCTACGTATATTTATGTTTGTCGCACCCTACCCTACAAAGGGAACCCCAAAACTTCGGTCGATCATGCGTAAAGGGCGGAGAAGGGATGATAAAGAGGGAAGCGCATGTCGGTGATTGAACTTTGCTATGCGTACATATTGCATTATTAATCTGAATATGTATCTTAATCTTTTTTTAAATACGTAAATAAAGTTGTACTAATAAACAGTAGCTACTGACCTCTGGCGTTAGTTAGGAGAACGAAAAGTTCCTTGCTGAAATGCTTCCTGAAATAGGCACTCTGAGTACGAACGGCATTTCCTTACACTTGGATCGAAGTGAAACAATTCTCTCACTTTTCTCACAATTTCTCACATAAACCGTTTACATTTTCACATACACTTTTCATATTAATGTAGACTCCAGTTGATGAATGTTTAAAAACAACAATTCGCGGGTAAATACAATGGTAGTAGTAATATTTACATGAGTTTCATTGCAGTGGTGTACGTGCGTGAAACTGTAGTAGCGAGACTGGCGGAGAGACGCCGCGCATGTCGCGAGGGACTCGATGTAAATATAAAAATGGACAAACTCCCCTTCTTGGGGGCTCGACCGAATGAATCACTGCATGTAGGTAGGTTAAACACGAACTGATCACATATTTGGAACATATTTTAGATGTTTCATTTCGCCATGTGAATTCGTCGACAAATTGATGAATTCGCTCTTCTTGATATAAGTATCTTGGTTGATATAGGTACCTCTTGGTACTTAACTTCCGTAATGTTTGAAACATAATATTGATCGAGGCGGCTGGCTGGCGACACTTCGGGCCCCTTGTCCTTATGGTAAGATTAACTTGAGATCAACGGTTCGCAATCCGGCACCCAAATCGCCGAGACCTTTTTGTAGCAGGTAGAAGTTTTTTGTGGATTTGAATTGGTATTCGGAAACCACGTATAATACGTTTTGTGTGTATGTATGGGTTACAATAATCTTACCTACCTATCCTTTTATGTCGTTTTGTATGCATAAAATAAAAATAAACGTAAATTACTCACCTAAACTATATTGAAGGGTTTCAATACTGGGCTTACATAATTAAAATAATGCTAAGCAAGTACCTAGATATTATGAATGACTATAGTAAAATAGTGTATCTACAAAAAAATGTAAATTTGTTTGTTGAAATTGTTACTGAGTAATTAATTAGTTAGCTATTATTGGTATTAATTAATTAAGATAGTTAAAAAATACCTACTTATGATTTTTTTAATCTTGAGCCTTCTTTTATTTTTTTATATCATACTAGCTGTTGCCCGCGACTTCACCCACGTAAAAGTCGGAAATGTACTAAGGAATCACGTTGTCCCATACAAACTTTGCCCCCTTTTTCAACCCCTCAGGAGTAAAATTTTGATAAATCCTTTCTTATCGGATGCCTACGACATACAAAGAACACACCTTTCAAATTTCAGATCTCTACGATCAGCGGTTTAGGCTATGCGTTGATCCATCAGTCAGTCAGTCAGTCTTTCAGGACAAAGCATTTTATACACGGTGTAACAAGGGGGGTGGATCATCGGTTGCTGGGGGTTTGGGGACCTCAGTACCTATCGATTTTACCCCCTGTGTTTTCTGCAATATTAAGCGGTTCAAAAGTTATTTGAGTTTTAGTGAAAATTTAGTCAAAATCAGATTTCACCCTGAATTTCGCAATTACAGCCTACGCTTATGATGTTTTTTGTGAAAAAAGTTCAATAATAGACCTTTTGTACCCCTACACCAATCAGAGTCTTAAATTTATAAAACTCAAAATAAACCATTAAGTAATTTTTTTTTTCAAAATCTAATGTTATCATTATCTTAAAATGGTTCTAAAAAAAATATTTCACAGATTATTTTTTTCTGTAACCTATCTTAAAAACTGTCGGCTTTCATAAAAAATAAACCCTGAAAGTTTCATTCAGTTAGAACTAGGGCTTCATGTTGAAAAATGTACTTGATAGTCTGAAAAGTGCCAATAATCGACATTATTTAGGTAAGTTTTGATAGTAAGCGAAAACTACATTTAAACTAGAATAAGAAGATTATTACACGAAAGTACAGAAATAAATGACACTAATGATATTATGCAATTGTAAAAAAAAATAAGAAAAATATTTAAAAAAATATACTTCCCTATTTTTTTGTATGAAAATAATATCGATTATATTCACTTTTTGGACTATCAATTAGATACATTTTTCAACATGATGCCCTAGCTCTAGCTGAATGAAACTTTCAAGGGTTACTCCTCATGAAAGCCGGTAGTTTTTGAGATAGGTTGCAGAAAAAAATAATCTGTGAAATATACCATACAAAGAACCATACAAAGATAATGAAACCATTAGATTAAAAAAATATATTACTTTAATGGTTTTATTTTGAGTTTTATAAACCTAAGACTCTGATTGGTGTAGGGGTACAAAAGGTCCATTATTGAACTTGTTTAAAAAAACGGCAGAATCCTAAACCTGATAGTTTGGCTGTAATTGCGAGGTTCAGGGTGAAATCTGATTTTAACTAAAATTTCACTAAAGTCCAAATATCTTTTGAACCACTTATTATTGCAGAACATACAGGTGAGTTAAATCGATAGGTACTGAGGTCGCCCACCCCCCAGCAACCGATGATCCACCCCCCTTGTTACACCGTGTATATATAGATTATAGTACTAGCTTTTAACTGGGGCTTCGTCTGCGTGGGTTTGAATTTACTAAAATCCATTGTTATGGGATATGCCTATGCCAAACTTTACACCGATCCGTTCATAGGTTTAAGCTTTCCGTTATATATGTCGTAGGATAATTTGATACTTCGAATCTTCGCGGAAATCCTAGGGGTTTTGCGAAAACGCGGATAATTAGACATAGGCGAAAAATTATCAAATCTTACTGGACAAAGTCAGGATTTTTGCGAAAATACTCGTTACTATAGTAAGATTTGATGTGCTCAACACTGATTGGCTACAATTTTGCTGGCTGACTTCTAATTGGTTCCTAGTTTGCCGATGATTAACTTCAAGTATTGTATCATAGAGTTATGAAGGTTTAGAATAGGTGAGAAAGGAAAATCACTAAATCTCGAAAGCATTGTTGTTGTTGAGTGGTTGACTAAGACTTTTATGATATATGACACTATGTACATCCGTGTAGCACTTTTATTTACCACTTTATTTAAGTCCAAGTAGGTACACTATTTACGATAAAAAACAAAACACTTCTGCAATTTAACTCAGACACAAACGTAAACAAATAACGTGCGGCAACAAATGATTGACATTTAAGACGTCAACCAATCAGAGACGATCTCTTATTGAACGCGCTGACCGACCAATCAACGTTCTTATTTCATAACAGCCAGCGTTTCGTTTCGCAATATTGCTATAGTAACGAGTATTTTCGCAAAAATCCTGACTTTGTCCAGTAAGATTTGATAATTTTTCGCCTATGTCTAATTATCCGCGTTTTCACAAAACCCCTAGGATTTCCGCGAAGATTCGAAGTATCAAATTATCCTACGACATATATAATATCAGTCAGTTAGTTTTGTTTAATGAACGTACGTAGTTTAATAAACGTTATGTCTATCTATCTAATTTATAGCTCTAATTATTTCATACAAATATAACCTACTATCTTACCTATCCCTAAAAACGCATCTAAAAGTATTTGATATTTTTTTAAATATTTATTGTTCCAGTTTAGATTCTCATATTATTATTTTTTATCAGTAATGCACTTTTTTAAAACGTGTGTAGTGGTAGTGGTTATACCTCTAATGAATCGCCGGAACACCTGTATAGTAATTGTAATAATAAGTAGGTAGCTGATGCACAATATGATGTAGTGCGTGCGCACATGTGTGTGTATATATTGAATGGGATAGTAGTAAATAATGTCAGCTGTTTTTAGAAATTCAGACGTGTTATTTATTACAAGATTGGGATTGGCTCAATCATAGAGAAACTGTTCCTCCGAGGGCTCAATGGATAATCGAATGAAAATGAGAAAAGTTCAATGAAATGCTCGACTGGGACATTATTAATAAAAGCAATAGCATATATGGTACTAGAATTCATATTCAATGAGTAAGATATGAGTAGGGAGAAGGGTGGGTAATTAATTAGTCTGGTGCAAAAGTGTTTTGGTTGCAAATAAATATAGATAATTTAAATTTCAATTCAGGCAAAGAATTATTAATACATGCCTGTCCTTCAGATGTTATCTGCATGTTATGTGGCGTATTTTCTGAACTGAAATTAGTGAAAGAAAAAATACATAAAAAAAAACAAAAATAACGAAAACAAGGAAAAGAAGAGGCTGTATGGGATGAAAGTGTTTTATTGCCCTTTCGAAGGTTTATACAAGAAAAAAGTAATCACAGTTTTATCACTGTCAAAAATGCATCAAGTGCCAATGTCACAGTCAAATAAATACTGTTGGCCGTCAAAAGAAAAAAAGGCGGGAAGCGGCGAAGAAGAATAGGCGTGTTTTTTTTATGGGAAAATTTTAAAATTTAGCCTGGGCGCAAACGCTCATAAACGCACGCGATAACCGCATTTGGTTATCGCGTGCGTTTCCAATTCGGAATTCCGCTCGCCTGGCGCATACGTACGGTTTTATCCCGCGGAAGATTACCTGGCCAGCAATTCCGATTCGTAATTTTCGTACTTGTGCGACGGCTGGTACAAAATGTATGGAAACGCTGCGTTGCGTACGTTCCGTATGACGTCATTAGGTTTTTTTACGTACGGTTCGCTCCGAACGCAAGGGCTTGCGCAACCGCACGTGCGGAATGGATTCCGCGCGGAAAAAAACACGCACGTGTGCGTTGACAGAGCATTTTGTATGAATTTACTTAGAAGGGAACCCCAATGCGTTACGTATGCGATAACCGCACGCGATAACCACATGCGGAAAAACGAGCGTTTGCGCCTAGGCTTAATTTTATTGGTCTAAATAGTGATCAAGACCGCTGATCCTATCCCATTTCCGGTTCCTTTTGTAAATATTCGTTTCCCTAATTTAACACAATAAAAAACTTCACCAAACTAAAATCAATCCTTAATGCCCTAATAAAAAAAAGAAAACTGCTCAAGACAGCCAAAAATATTAGGTCACACAGCTGACCGGATAAAAAAGGAAAGAAGACAGTACATGGACAGATGAACAGCCAAAAATGTTCGGTCACAGAACTGACCAGATAAAGAACGAAAAAGACATGACATGACTCTGGCAAGTCGCTGATCGCACCTTAGCCTGGGCGCAAACGCTCGTTTTTCCGCATGTAGTTATCCTGCGGAATATTACCTGGCCAGTACGTATCCTTTTACCTTAGTGTATCATTTATCATGTTATTTTTTTACCCTGTATGTTACGTTTGGCAATAAATAAAGATTTATTATTATTATTTATTATTATTAGTACGACTAGGGACAACGTTGCGAATGCACGACAATGAAGGATAACGATTTTTTGACAATTGCACTTCTGTTATCATCGAAAAATGAAATATCAGTTATTGGGTACATCCGTAAAATACTAGAGAATCTGCGACAGTCAATTTTACTAAGAATTTATCAATTTATTAATTTAAAATCAACTTTTATCAGGAGCAGCGCCACGGGGGGCGTGGCGCGATTCCGATTCGTAAATTCCGTATGTATGCGGCGGCTGGTACAAAATGTATGGAAACGCTCCGTTGCGTACGTTCCGTATGACGTCATTAGGTTTTTTTACGTACGGTTCGCTCCGACCGCAAGGGCTTGCAATCGAAACGCACGTCGCACGAGCGGAATGAATTCCGCGCGGGAAAATCACGCACGTGTGCGTTGACAGGCTCATTTTGTATGAATTTACTTAGAAGGAAACCCCAATGCGTTCCGCATGCGTTACGTATGCGATAACCGCACGCGATAACCACATGCGGAAAAACGTGCGTCCGCGCCTAGGCTTAGCCATATGAAGCGAAAAAAAAAATGGCCGGTAAAAATTGGCGCCAATTGTTTGACTGATAGCTCGTCGAGTGATTCTTGTTACGTGTAAAGAGGTTATCATCTGAATTACCAATCTGCTTTCTCGATTGATATCAGTTTTTAAATCAAATATGCATCCAAAATCCGTTCTCAAATTCACTCGCCTGAGCGAGCATGCGTTACCACCTGTGAAGGGGTCAGAAAAAGCAGCTGGCTTCGATTTGAAGAGGTAAATATCTTATTATTGTCGCTAGGATATCATCTATGACTATTGACTAGAGATTAGTGGTCTCAGTGGAGTCTTAGTTATAGACATATAATAATATGTTGTTGCATTATAAGAAACCAGGGCTACTGTACTGACCTATAGTTACCATCTTGGCTAATATACGCTCCATAGCAAAAACCTTGGTTTGGCCATAGCGGGTGTGGTACACACTACGTGGTTTTCTTTGGAAACTAATAATAGGAGAAAACTAAATAATCATGAACCCGATCTTGGTATTTCGGGATCAAAAGTATTCATGTCCTCCATCCCATAAATTACCTTTATGCCCATTTTCATCCAAATCGGTAAAGTCCTTCTCCATCCCTTAAATTACTTCTATGCCCATTTTCATCCAAATCGGTACAATCCTTCTCCATCCCTTAAATTACCTCTATGCCCATTTTCATCCAAATTGGTACAATCCTTCTCCATCCCTTAAATTATCTCCATGCCCATTTTCATCCAAATCGGTACAATCCTTCTCCATCCCTTAAATTACCTCTATGCCCATTATCATCCAAATCGGTACAGTCCATCTCCATTCCTTAAATTACCCATATGCCCATTTTCATCCAAATCGGTACAATTCTTCTCCATTCCTTAAATTACCTCTATGGCCATTTTCATCCAATTCATTACAGTTGTTTGACCGTGAAGAGGGAACAAACAAATAAACTTTCGGATTTATAATATTAGTTAGTATTAGGAGATTTATTAGCATTTACTATACTTTCGCAAAATTTATACTAGGTACTGTAACATTCCATACACTAAATGCGAGGTGTTTAAATTTTTATATTATGTGCTAAAAAATGTATGGAATGTTACAGTAGTATAAATTTTGCAAAAGTATAGAAATTTGGTTAGGATCTATTATTTTGATCATTGTTTTTTGTAGTTCACCAGCCAGAATTAGTCACCAATGGCGTCTTAATCCCTCTGAGGGCTAACTTTTCCTTTTTTTATTTACTCTGTATTACATCTTTCCAGTGCTTATGACTATGTAATAGCAGCCCACGGGAAAGAGCTTGTGAAGACCGATCTCCAGATCGAGCTGCCTTCAGGGTGCTATGGAAGGATTGCTCCACGGTCCGGGCTGGCTTGGAAAAACTTTATAGATATTGGAGGTATATTTCTTAGTGTTTTAAGAAATTTAATTAATAATTACAGTCCCATACTCACTTTAATTGAACTAACCAGTTTGCTGTCAAATAAGTTGCAGGATTATATCATCTACACTAATATTATAAAAGAGAAACTACTGGACCGATTTTGAAGAAACCTGGTAAAGTGATTTAGGGTGGTTTTTGTGCCAATGTTCTCACAGGGTTGGGACTAAGGCAGATGTAACATAATGGTTAGCAAACTTCTTTTTTTTATTATTAAACAATTTATTTTCTTGTTTCAGCTGGAGTGATTGATGAAGACTACAGAGGCAATGTCGGTGTGGTAATGTTCAACCATTCTGACTCTGAATTTGTCATTAAGAAAGGTGATAGAATTGCACAGCTTATCTGTGAAAAAATCTTTTATCCAGCTCTTGAAGAGGCTGCAAACTTGTCTGAAACTGAAAGAGCTGAGAATGGATTTGGTTCTACAGGAACACAATGAACCATTTTTAGAGTCGCTTCCAGTAAAAACCATTTTTGTAGACTGTCATTTCATTGTTAGGATTCCATACCTCAAAATGTAAAAAAGGGTTCCTTTTTTATAAGATCACTTTCTTATAAAAAAGGGTTCCTTTTTTATAAGATCACTTTCTTGTCCATCTGTCTGTCACCACCGATTTTTTTAAACTTAATTGAAATAATTTTAGTGTGTAGAAACTACTGTTTCCTAGCTTCCTGTTCTCGAATTGTCAACTACTTCATAATTTTAAGTAATTAATTTGTGATAAACCTACTTTTAAGTTTTTTCAATTAACATCAGTAAATGTTGATTGGTTCGAGTTTGATAAATAAATAAAAGTAAAAAATAAACTTAACATTTTTAATTACGAATTCCTCAAAGGCACTTAACTTAAGCTAAAACAGGTCCCATTTAATTTTAGATAAACATTACAATAAGAAAAATTTACTATTAATATAATTATTTTTAATATTTATAAACTTCTATTCTATTGGAATGGTTTGTTATTCATTGCTATCCTCAAAGTTGTTCATCACAGATTCAAACTGTAGTTTTTCAAACTTAAGATTATCAACTACAGCACTTTCTCTCTTTTTCAAAAATGGCTTCAGTAAACTTATGATTTTATTTTCATTGTTCACACCAAAATCCATTTCAGCCTTCTCAACTTGTTTCTCCAGAAGATCTACATTGGATTGCAATTTAATTATAACATTACTAAGTGTGGTTATTTTTTTGGATAATGTAGTTACTTCACTTCTATATTTAGTGATGTCTTCCGTGATGGCCACACCACAATCACTGTTCTTCAATTTGATCATCTGTAGCACTGTGGTCAGTTCTTCAAGCCGGGTCAGCATGTTATCAACTACATCTTGTACTGTTCGGAATCCGTCCAGCACATCTAATTTGAAGTATGCTGCATAATCTTCAACGATTGTTTCTATCATGTTGAGGTTATTCAACTCCAAAGTCAGGATATAAATACTGAAAAACACTGGTAACGTTATCAATTAGATCTGTAAACAATGTTGTTAGTTCTCTAAACGAGGAGGGACAAGCGCGTAAAAATTTAACAAATAACTCCATTTTCGCTGAGATTCTTTAGTGACATTTAGAACGAAATGTGGGGCCTTCATTACCTTCGAAATATTGTGAAACCAGCTTGCTCTCTAAGTTTTATACATAGGTAACAGACAGGTATTGCAGAACAAGGTAGACACATTAATTTCAAGGCCAGCTCATTCAAAACCAGCTACACGAAAACCAAAACATCATATGGAATTTGGACATTGACAGATATGATAAACTCGACTTTGATATTGATGGAAATATTTGAGAAAAACATTTTTTTTTTTAATTAAATTGTTTTGATTGAGGTGCATGGCCTGCCTTTATTGGCCACTTCTTTCCTTTTGTTTGTCAGTGTCAAACAAACAAACACTGTCATTCATTGAATTTTCTTGAATGGATGGTTGCTTGCTTTGTAAATTCTGTCCGATTTTTGTTTTCATTCGTTGTTTTTGTACTGTAATATGCTTCCATCGACAGGCTATTTTAATGGAATAAACTGCCCGTTTTACGATAGCGGATTATGCGATAGACCCTATTGTCATTTTCGCCACGTAAAGAAGGATCCACAAATCGCCAACGATGGGATTGAAAGTGGGACGATTCTGCAGAAGTTGGTGTCAGCGGCAGTACAGAAGGTTCTTCAACAAACTGAGGCGAACGTCTTAGCGTCGACTACACAAGTTCCTGACGTAGACGTTAAAGTTTGCCAGAATAATACGAAAGCGACTTATAACCCGACACCTATAGCGGAACTCAACAAAATCAATAACACTGATGCTGAAAACGTCGAGGATGTTAACGAACAGAAAAGGAGACATATCCCAGTACCATACACTCCAAGAAAACCTGCCAGTTTACCAATCAAAAGACCAGCTATCGATACAAATGGGTCAAAACCATTCATCTATGTGCCTCCAACAATCAAATATACGCCCGGAAGTGCTGAAAATGTAGAAGCTGATAAATACACACCGCCTGGTGCAGTTGACTCTAAGGAAAAATACTTGCCGGGAACAGAAAAACAAATACAAGAATATACTCCAGATACAAGTTCTCCGGAAATAAAAAGAAATTATGTTCCATCTTCAGATAAAATTGCAAATAAAAGTAAGTTATTGGAATACAAACCTAGTAAAGTTTCAGTGATACCTGGCAAACCCTCTGTCACATATCAACCTACTCCAAGGTCACTCGCTCCATGCTTTTCAAGTGATGAAGAAGAACCTGACACAAAAAAGAGAAAAGTAGAACCAGATCTCAATGGATTAGATGATCTTGGTGCAGAATTCGATATCTTAGGCCAAATATTGGATGAAGAAAAGTCTAATGATAAAGAAAAAACTACAAAATCAAAAGAAGATTCCATAAAATCAAAATCTTCTTCTTCCAACAATAACAAGAAAGATACAGATGCTCTGAAAAAGGAGAAAAGCGAATCGAGTAAAAGTCACAAATCTCATCACAAGTCTAAATCAGATAGCAAAGAAAAGTCAACTGATAAAAAGGAAGACAGGGTAAAAGACAAACATAGACACAAAGATAAAGAAAGGGAAGATAAGAAAAAGAAGAAAGATGAGGAAAAATCCAGTCACAAAAGTTCCAGTAAAGATGAAAAACATGAGAAATTGAGTCACAAAAGTTCCAGTAAAGACAGGGATAAGGATAAAAAAGAAAACAAAAGCAAGCATTCTAGTGATAAGAAAAAACATAGTTCTAGTTCTCATAGTCCTAAAAGTAGACATAGCTCATCCAAGAGTTCAGATAAACATTCAGATTCTAAAAGTTATAGAAAAGCTTCAAAGTCTAAAGATAAACATAAAGAAAAAAGCCATAAAAGTTCGAAAAAGAAAGATGAAAGTAAGAGAAGAGATGATTCGGATCATGAGTACCTTGAAGAAAATGGAATTGAAGAGGAAATAGAATTATCTGAGGATGATGAAGAAACAATTGCCTTAGAATGTAAAAAGATATTTGAGGAATATGTACCAGAGGCCAAGAGTAATGAACAAGAAGACAATTCTAAAGTTGAGGATATCAATGAAGAAGAGTATATTCCAACTAAAAAGAGAGTTTCTAGAACTATAGATAAGAATATTAAAATAATTCCGAAACCTTCTCTGAAACCTGATTTCAAAGTAAGTGCAGCTCAAGCTATGGCAGATAGACTAGCTAAAGTAAGAGAGTTTCATAGTTCAAAGAACCAACCACCAATAGCTAGTGAACCGTCCACTGCAAGACCAGATTTATCTAAACTGTCCACAATTGCTCCAACTCCTGCAGTTTCTAAGATTCGTATTGCACATGTGCCATACGCTTCTACTTTGGTTAGTGCAAAGAAGATTATATCACCAGCTCAGTCCACAAAAAGTTTACCATCAACAAGTTCCACTATTTGTCAAACTGTGAAAAAAGGTTCCCAAAGAGTAGCTCATGTTCCATCTGAAAAATTCATTGACCGACCAGGTGTTCTCGAACCATTGGGGTCCAAAATCCAAGCTAATATACGATCAACATACCTGAATATGATGATAGATGAATGTCTCAAATTATACATCTCTGCAACAGATGCATATGCAAGAGCACAAAATGAAGAATTGAATACTAGCAAAAAGTGTTCTACTGTCCAGATATATAAAAATTCTGCTGCAATGACTGTCAGTAGATTACGTAGAGAATTACAAGAAAGTAATGGTGTAAAGAAACTATCAGAAACTTCCACAACACAATCAAATAGTACTGGCACTTGGAGCTTTGAAGGGCGCAATAAGAAACCTAATGATAATTGTAAAGAGTTTATGGGTGCAAGGTTTTACGATAATATAAAAAAATGGATACTTACTGAAGAACAATTAAGAGAGAATGGTTTTCCTAGACCTCATGAAAGTGATAAGAGAGGCAGGGCTACAATATATGTACAAAATAATAAGCAGAAACCACCAAAGGGCTATCTCAGAACTTGTTGTAGGTGTAAAAAAGAATACATGGTTAATAAACAAGGGTTTGCAGCAGTTAAGGATGAATGCATCTACCATCCTAATAATAAATATAGAGTCCGAGGTGAAGCCAGGTACCAGTGTTGCAGCCAAGATACATCTTCAGATGGTTGTTGCATAGCCCCATCCCATGTCTATGAATATGTCGATTATGATAATTTGAAAGGTTATGTTCGAACATTACCACCTGAACATGAGAAAGATGACTATGGTGTGTATGCATTAGATTGTGAAATGTGTTATACTACTCATGGGCTTGACCTTACAAGAGTTACTGTTATAAATTCAGCGTGTAAAGTTGTATACGAGACTCTCATTAAACCCATACATCCTATTATTGATTACAATACTAGATACTCTGGAATAACTGAAGAACAAATGTCACAAGTGAAGACAACACTCATTGAAGTTCAAGCGACATTATTAGCTATGTTCAATAGTAAAACTATATTAGTGGGACATAGTTTAGAATCAGATTTTAAAGCTTTAAAATTAATCCATGATACTGTAGTTGATACTAGCGTATTGTTTCCGCACAAAATGGGGCCTCCTTACAAGAGAGCCCTCAGGAATCTGTCTTCAGAACATCTGAAGAAAATAATTCAGAATTCAGTGGAAGGCCACGATAGTGCAGAAGATGCTATGGTGTGCATGGAACTCTTACACTATAAATTAAAAGAAGACTTGAAAACAAGATAGATATCTTTCAAGATGATTTAACATTTTGTAATAATTATTTATTTATTCAATTACCTACCTATAAATGTATGTATTTATATTTGTTGTATTCTACATAGAATACTAACATAAATGTTTAAGAATCTTAAGTAATTTTGTATCTTATTATGTGATTAATACAATTTATTTTTAATATTTAATGCAGTTTTATTAATAATTTATATGAAAGTCTAGGATTCTAACTAGATTTATATAAGGTAATAGGGTCTGGGTATGACAGGAATGCCTGAAAGATAGATTAGGTATAAATCATCTACAATAAAACTCTCATTGAAAACCAAAAATAATATTTTACTAGAAGACAAATATTACACATACATAATAATGTAAATGTCTGAGGAGCACTTAAGACATTTCAAACCTATTTTTATAAAAAGAGAAGACTGCTACACATTAAAAATCAATTATAATTATTCATTGGGACAGCCTTACTTACAATTTGCCAAAAGTGAAATTAATTCTAATTGTGCAGCAGATCCTAATTACAGTATCATTAATCCAATTTACAAAGTAATATAACTTTTAGTTTAGGTACACAAATAAAATACTTTTTTTTAAAGAAGATATACATAATATATCATAGATGTGAGTTGAAAAATACAATAGCTAAGTAAGTAATAAGAATTCAGAAAAAATACTGAATTTACATATTTTAATGACAATGTAACTACATAAAAGCACAGGCATTCTAATTTGCACATACATAAACAACAAATCAATTTTTAAGGGTTAATGATAAATTGTATAAAAGTCCCATTAATTGTTAAAAATTAAGTAGATAAGCAAATGGTGACAAAAATTATAGATATTCACAAAATCTCTAAATGAAAAAAAACCCCTGAATGAAATAAGGGGTTATCTAAGTATGACCCCTACGCCTAAAGTGTTGGCTATATTTCAAGGAAATTAGACAACCCATTTAAATTTTGTGAGAATTTTATTTCATATCAGGGGTTATTTAAACATGTCTGACATATAATAAGATTTTCTAGTTGGTGTTAATAATTCACTTTTAAATTATTTTAAGAGCTAACAATGTAAACTAGCTGATATCTATGCATGATGATGATTCTAAATATTGATAGATATTAATGGTAAGTATTTGGGTATACCTATTAAATATTGTCGCAGATCAACTTTACTGGTAAAGCTTATGACTTCAATGTATTTATTGCCTTAGAATATTTAGTTCATGTTAGTACCAAAACTCACACAATTGCTTCAGCTCCTGTATGATGCCTATGTTATAATAACATTAATTTACACATTTGTCCCAATGAATTGTTATGGAGGTACGGGCGCCTGTTTAGTGGTACGGCAGTGCGTCTTGCACATACATCACTGATGTGTGAGCTCCTTAATATTCCGTGCTAATCAATAAATGATTGTTCTACACAAGCTTTCACCCGTTTCTCATATTCTCGCCTGTTCTCTTTATAAAGTTGAGCTGCCATTGAATTAGCAGGTGAATTCGGGTTGGGATCACTTAATAATGACTGAAAATAAACAACACACCACAGTTAATATTATAAACATTCACAGTTTGTCTAGAAATTATTTCACTCAAGAGTTGCCATTACAAAAGTTAAATGATATTAGATTCAAGAGCTTACTTTCAAAAAGTGAAATTACATTCTTGATTACTTATTAGAAGGTGCAGAGGTCTTTATTTGTACAAAGTCATTTACAATTTAGTTTATTGGACATTATTATTTGGTTATGAACAAAAAACAGATGTATAATTACCTGTATAGAAGTTAAAATAGCTGAAACATCATATGTAGGACTCCATCTATTTTGCAAAATATCTAAACAAATTCCTCCATCTGCATATACGTTTGGATGGAACATTTTGGATACAAATCTCACTGTGGGAGGTTTGTTGGGATACTCTTCTGTAAATTCTATGGTGAGTTTAAAGGTGCCATCCTCAAATGGAGTGTCATGAGGGCCGAATATCACAGCGTTCCAGATCATGATGTTGTTGTCAGTTGGAGCACCAGAGACGCCAGTCGGTGGGTCCTCTTGCAAGCTGTATATTACAAATAATATGTTAACATTTTATTGGCAAACACTTCTAAATACAAGTAAGAATACTAATTAGCATACAAAGGCCAGACAATTTTGATTATCTCACTAAGATCAAGGACAAACAACAGTGATTTAGTGAATACAACAAGTCTGTTGGAGAATGTTTTTGCTAAAATTCTCAACACAATAATATAACGGCGAGAAAGTTTTCCTTTGTTAGTAGGTACTATTGTATTTGAATAACCTAAATAATGAACGTAAAACATTCGCAAACTGTGACGCACCTATGTACTTAAACAACATTTCTAGGTCATAAGCTTGAAACGAAGTTGGAAATTACGGGTGATCTTTCACGAAATTATTATAGAACAGAATAGAAATCGATGAGAATGTTTATGATGTAATTTGATGAATCAGCGCGATCTAAACACAAACATATTGTATGCTCCAAAACACATTTGTAGAGTTCTATAGAAATAAGTGGTCGTATTGGCTTTTGTAGCACGTTTTCTGGAAATACGTACCGTTTAAAATCTCTCATTAGGCGTCTTCTGGCTGGAGTTGACATTTTGATTTCACGTCTCTATGATGAGATGACACAAAACAATATTTCACCTGCGTCGAATTAATAATCCTTTTAATAATTACGGTTGCTTGCTTATTTTTATCAGTTTTGATCGTAGGTGATTGCACAAAAGATTCTGCCTTTTTTCGATGTAAAAAAAATTGTCGTCACGGAAAGTGAGATGGTTGTCTGCCAGCTAAACCATGAAATTAGTCACCCGGTTCCGACCTCTCCGTCAACCAATGACGAACTGACCTTCAATTTCTTTAAGTTGTCTACCATGATAAAACGTCAAACCGACTTCACTCACTAATAACTGCCACAGAATAAAAATACGCATGGCAGTCTGTGATCACTTTAAGGTCGGTTTACACCGAACAAGTGGATTTGAAGCTAATTTTAGCTTGGAGGATTTTGGAACAAAAATTGTGACTGACCCTTCGACACTGACCGTAATTGTGAGGTACGAATGTCAAATTCTATGCCCTAACCCATTTGTCACTGTCATTCGGGCACTACGTAATGTCACGAGCGAGATCAAGCTACTTAATATATTGTTTTTCATGGTTCTGCTTTGTTTTCGCAGTAAAAAATTATAAAAAGATAACTCATGTTTGTTCTCTTACACTAGACCTGCTGTTTATCTCGGAGTACTATACCTTCATCACCCGTACTAAATACACCATACGATGAATTTGCAACCGAATAAGAAAATACTCTTCAACAAGACTACGGTAAGCTTAATTTCCAATACCTACACAGCGAATAATGAGACAAGACAATTTAGGTACCTCCTTTATCAACCCTTACACTGCACAAAATGTTACGAAACTATCAAGTCACCTAATAATTTAAAAGATTTTGCCTTGAAGATAGCGCTATTTTTCCTATACTCGCTATGGGTGATTCATAAATTATGGTTTCATAATCTAGTTTTCTAGGTATATAACTATAGAGACAAAATAAATCTAATTTTAACTTCTGAACATGATTGAGAGTAGGCAGGTACCTAAATTGTAAAATTTTATTAAATAAATCATACATTTACCAGCCTCAATCCAATTATTCCAGTTGCTAAGCCTAAAAGCCGAATTAATAAAGAAGCAGGAGGAAGTAAAGGAAAAGAAACAACAACCTCAACATAAAATCGAGAACTTCAAGCCAGCACCATCAAAACCTATAGAGAAAGATGATAAGGTAGAATATAAGAAGAGCTTTAAGGATAGCTTGAAACAAGTTGATACTGAAGAGTTAGAAGCATGTAGGAAGGCCAAGTAAGTATCCACAATTTTAGTTTCTAATAATTAACTCCCAGTGAAAGTTTTTTAAATTTTTAGCTATATTGATTTTGTAAAGGTAAGCAACTTGCAGTATACATGCATACCTACTAATTGGTAGCGAGGGATGATATTTATTTACAGGGTAAGCTGATACCAATAGATAAAAACACAAAGAGATTGAGTTCAACTGAAAAAACCAAATTAAACTCTTAGCAAATTGTAGCAGTAACAAAATAGTTCTAGGAAGGTGCAAGGAATGGTTGTCCCTTGCTGCTGCTACCTATAGAATTACACATAGGCTACTTCTGGGGTAATATCAGATTCCCACTTAGTCTGCCCAAACTTATGCAGATGGAACCCCCGTTTGTAATTAGTTAGAAAATGCAAAGTAATTCGGCTGGTATGATGCCATAACCAAAAATTGAATTGAATCTGCTGGTATGTGAAGTATCTGCACTCATTAGGCCAAGTGTTTATTTATTTATTAGGTACACCAACATTAATAACACACACTTAAACTAAGATTAAAGAAAAACATTACTGAAATAATATTCAAGTGTTTTTACCAAAAATAGTATTCACTGCAATGGTAATTGCTGTAAAATTTCAAATAACCAACATATTTCACACATACTATACAAATAAACATACATTCTGTCTTTTATATTTCAATGCATTTGGGGGTTTTTAAGTCTTGAGAGAATAGGTATCATCTAGAAAAACATGCTCCATCTTAGGCCGCATGATCACCTACCATCAGGCAGGTGTGATAGTGGTCAAACGCTGACCTTATCATATGTAAAGAAAAATGGCACTGGCAAAAACCTTATTTTATCTTTTTTCTTTAGATCATCACTAGAAAAGAAAGCAGAGCTCTATGAACATTTATCAGATGCAGCTGGAAACTCTGAGCTGGCTGGCCGATTCCTCGTAGACTTCAAAACTAAGAAGGAAGAGGAAAATCATCCGGAGAAAATACATGAGCCTCCTGAAGAAAGTGAAGATGGAATTGATGATACATATGATGGTGGAGATGCTGAAGACTGGTACTAATCATTAACCATCTTATTACTTTACTACATACTATTTTTATTTATTTATTTACTATTTATTGCTGGCAAATTGCTCCTATGGTGAAGGTAAACATCATGATGAAATTGGTAGTGATAAAAAGTAGTAAAACAAATACCTATTTCAACCCTATCTGTCTAAAACATAACAAATTTCGAAGCCAACATGATCAAAAAATATGGCTATGGAAACTTGGCTTTTTGCCCCGCTAATTGCATGCATTGAGGTAATAATATTGTAAACTTTATGACTGTGTGAATAAACAGTTTGTATAAACAAAATTCTATTGATTTCAGGACTGAATTTACGGACTGTTTGGGCAGAACAAGGAAATGTCACAAGACAGATCTTGGGTTGTATCAGAAGAGGGACCATCAACTCATGAAAGTGATGCTTAAAGACCAGGAGAATAATGCTGATAATGTGGAAACTGAAGCAAGTGTGGTTAGTTACCAAGTTAATGGTGTTTTATTTAACTTGCTTGATGAGGTGACTGGCTGATTAAATTGACAAAAATGGGACCCTCAAAGCCTTTTCAAAGAAATCCAACAGATAACAGTTTCATTTATCAATTTAAATTGACAATTTGACGACAATTTGATTAGCACTGAATGGGGATTTGTGGAAGAAAAGTTCAGTCAATGGGGATTAGTAGAAATCCCACGTAACCTCTAAATACCATAAACATTTCACTGTTGACATCTTACTTAAACACTTTGAATAGCGCCTTAAGTTGCCAATTCTAGAAACAAATACTTAATAAGTACTGTTTTTCTTTACAGGAACCTCAAAAGGAGAAGCCGTTCCTTGTTCAGAAAACCCATGATTACCTACAATCACTCCGTGAGAAATGGGAACAGAAAGAAAAGGAACTGTTAGCAAAGGATAGAGATATTCACTATCAGGATCTTTTGTTTGATGGTATGTTAAACTTTAAGTGAACTTGTCGCACCAAAACCAGCGGGTCGAAACCCACCACTGCGAAGTTTTGTAATATTTCCACTACACATCATTTTGCATCGACATGCTCAGTTTAAAATACATACTTTTATTTTCAACTAGCGACCCGCTCCGGCTTCGGACGGCTATATTATGCATGTATTATACATATAAACCTTCCTCTTCCTTCCTCTATCTATTAAAAAAACCACATCAAAATCCGTTGCTTAGTTTTAAAGATCTAAGCATACATAGGGACAGACAGCGGAAAGTGACTTTGTTTTATACTATGTAATCTATAATATAAAAATGAATCGCAAAATGTGTTGGTAAGCGCATAACTCAACAACGCCTGGACCAATTTGGCCAATTCTTTTTTTGTTGTGTTTGTTATTGTCCGGAGAAGGTTCTTATGAAAGAAATAACTAAGACAATTGCGTAGAAAATAATTATGCGGGTGAAACCGCGGGGCGCAGCTAGTATGTAATGTTTTTAAATCCTATTGATTTTTTGACGGTTTCTTCCCAGAGGCCAGAATACACGGTGTTGGTTACTACTCGTTCAGTACTGATGAAGAGGAACGTAATAAACAAATGGAGGAGTTGAATAGATTGCGACAGGAGACAATGCAGGCTCAAAAACAGGCTGAGGACACCAGGAAGAAACGGGAGGAAATAATTGCAGCCCGAGTAAAGGCGGCTCGGGCCAGGCAACGAGCCAGGGCTGGGCTACCACCTGAGGAACCTCAAGGTAATCTACAAGGAATATTTTTTTTTTAACTTGATGTGCACTCTTTTAGAAAAGTTTGCTTAGTTAGGGGTTAATAGGGTTAGTAGGGGTAGTCTGGCTGTAATAGAATAAGGCTACAGTAGCACCTGCCCGTAGTCAAAGGCAACCAAAAGGGGATCTGGTCCATTAAGCGATCAGAACAGGGGCTGTGATTGTTCGAAGAAACTTAGACTGGCTGTGGTGTGGCCCCGCGTCACCCTATGTGGAAACTTTGGGAAGTTTTTCCCTCGGGATGAACGCGGTGCAGAAGGGCGCCGGAGAGTTCGACTTAGATCCTAAGTCTCTCACCGAGGAAGGTTACCAGAGTGTTTTTTAGTCGGTTTGACTTCAATATAACCCGTCGTCACCCCGGGATGGCGGGTATCCGCGAGGATTTCTATCCGTCAACAGACTGATAGATAGGGTCAAATACAACCTCTTTTTGTATAACTTGAATAATTTCTTTCTTGTCTCCAGAAAATGAAAAAGACTTCACCACATGCCTTCTAGAATTTTTGACACAACAGAAGAATGAAGCAGACACCAAAGCGAAAGAAGAAGAGAAAAAGCAGAAAGAGGAGCTCGAAAAAGAGAGACAGAAACTTCGTGAAGCTTACATCAGAGAATGGGATCTCGGTAAAGATGGAGTTGATGATAAAGTGAAGAGATTCAGAGAAATGACTCAAGAGGAATACGTAGAACAGCAAAGAAGTAAAAGAATTGAAGAATTTGCACCTCCCCAAGCGTCTTCTAGTCGTAATACCGATTATACTTTTGACAATACTGGTAGAATAGTTGGTGAAAGCACTAGTATTCCTAAGACTTGGGCTGAAGTTAGACCTAAACCACCTCCGCCACCGATCATCTCTGAAACAGATGAACAAAAAGGCCTGTATTTTTCATCAAAGAGAGAACATGAAAACAGTAAATTCAGTTCAGATCCCCCAAATTACTATGATTATAACAGACGAAACTCACCACCACCTAAAAGAGATATAAAATATAAAAACTTTGTACAAGCTCAAGAAACTGTAGCTATAGTTAATGAATTAAGTGATAGTGAAGACACAGAAGAAAGAACAACTCAAGGGAATGAAGTTGAGCCGCCGTTATCTTTCAATTACTACGCTCCTGCTCCAAAGAAAATGAAGTCCCAGGTACCCTTTAAATCAGATATTAATGAAGCATACGCTCAGGGTATGAAGAGTTTAGAACCCAAATCAAGTAGTCGACATATATCAGAAAAATACGATTTTATACTCTAAATTGAATATTATCATTTATGTATTTGATTTCTTTATTAATACAATACTTGAATAGGAAATAAAATAATATTTATCGTTTATTTTGTACTTTTATTTGTGCTAATCGAAAGCTTTGCTAAAACCTAGTTATCTTTGATTTAAAAATCTAATATCACAATACTTTCTAACTACAGAATCAAACATTTAAACTTAATTAAAGCTTCTTTTTTAGAGATCAATGCCAATTATTAACTCAAAATATTAATGTGCGAAATTATTTTATAAATATAAAATTATCCCGAAAATTGGTGTAAAAAGGTGTAGGATATTATGTGTTGCAGAATTCTTTGTTTGATTAGTTTCTTTTGTGGGAACTATGTTCTCCATAGTGGATATTTCTACTGTTCCAATAGTAGTGTGTTCGGTAACTTTTGGTATTTCATTGTGTTGTAGTGCTTCAGCTGGTGGCATGTTTTCTTTTACATTATCTTTATTAACAACAGCCAGTTGTTGTATAGTAGTCGGTTTCATAGTAGTTGTCATTTCGGAACTCTGTTGTATAATTTTAACATCTATAGGTGTAGTTGCTTCGTTTTGATCTTTAATTACATCTACACTAGTTGGCATTGTAGTAGTTATACTGCTTATAGTGTTTTCTTCGGTTTTCAAACTATCTGTACTACCATGTTCTATTACAGTCTCGTCATTATATCTTTTAGAAACGTTGTTCAGTGCTGTGGTATTTTTGAATGTAATTTCTATTGGTTGAGGCTCGGATTGCGCATCTATTGCGTTAGTTACTTTAGTGTTGTTAGTATTTGTAGTGTTATCGCGTGTTCTAGATATCATATTTAGGAAAGTTGACTTCTGTTTTGGAAATAGATCTCTTTTGTTTCTCTTTGTTTTAACGATTTTGGCTAGAGTTGAGAATGCATTGTTTTCTCTCTCGGTGTTTGCTCCGTTGCACAAGTCCCCGCGGCACGGGCATACCATGCGCCAAGTTTTAGTTGAATTGCAGTACAATGAGTAACATTCGTCTTGGTAGAATTTCACGCACAGTCTTGATTCGGCGTAAGCTGTGGGAACAAAAATAAAATCTTTCAGAACAAATCTCATAAAACACAGTTAAAATAATTTAATTAAATCTACTTTCTGATGAAAATCTGCATCCAACCATCTGTGAGAGCTACGTAGTTACTTAGTCACAAAAAATAAAATAGGTTTCTTTGAAGCGCGAAATAATCCTCTCTAAGACGGTAGAAGATAATTACTTGGGTTAAAAAAAACTTAATGATAAGCAGCATTCTGAATTTAAAAGCTCGTCTCTTCGGATTTTTATATATATAGGAAAATAAGGATTCATTTATATATATATATTCTATTGGTATATATATATATTATCTATATATATAAAAGGGAAAATCACTGACTCACTCACTCACTCATCACGAAATCTCAGAAACTACAAGTGCTACGAGTCTCAAATTTTGCATGGGGGTTCCTTTTATGACGTAGGTGCTCACTAAGACGGGATTTTGCGAAATTCAACCCCAAAGGGGGGCAAATGGG
This sequence comes from Idaea straminata, assembly GCA_951213275.1. Classification (NCBI taxonomy): domain Eukaryota; kingdom Metazoa; phylum Arthropoda; class Insecta; order Lepidoptera; family Geometridae; genus Idaea; species Idaea straminata. The sequence goes on from OX577862.1 coordinate 8,002,328, forward strand.
GGGTGGAAGTTTGTATGAAGGTTTAATTTTTTTAAAAGGTAGAAACTTGAAATTTAGAATTATATCTTCTTATCGTAAATAAATGATGACGTGTTTCAGGGATTTTCAATTTTCCTATTTTAAGGAGAGGAATGGGGGGTGAAAGTTTGTATGAAGATTTGTTTTTTTTAAAAGGTAGAAACTTGAAAATTAGAATAAATGATGACGTGTTTCAGGGATTTTCAATTTTCCTATTTCAAGGAGGGGAAATGGGGGGTAAAAGTTTGTATGAAGGTTTGATTTTTTTTTAAATGTAGAAACTTGAAAATTAGAATTATATCTTCTTATCGTAAATAAATGATGACGTGTTTCAGGGATTTTCAATTTTCCTATTTAAGGAGGGGAAAGGTTTGTAAAAAATGAGTTTGTTAAGAATCTGTTGCTGTGTTACCTACTTTTGGTTGCTGTAGTTTACATAGCTACTCAATAGATGGCGTTACTGGTAATATTATAAATGTGAAAGTTTGTGTGTGTGTGTGTATGTTTGTTACTCCTTCACGCTAAAACTACTGGACCGATTGCGATGAAACTCGGTATGTAGGATTAACACATAGGCTACTTTTTATCTCGAAATTCCCACGGGATCGGGACTTACGCCGGTGAAACCGCGGGGCGCAGCTAGTATATGTATATAAATGAATCCTTATTTTCCTTGGTCACGGCATCACGCGTGAACGGCTGGATCGATTTCGCTAATTATTTTTTTGTTTTGTTTGTTATTGTCAGAAGAAGGTTCTTATGAAAGAAAAAAATAAGAAAGTTACACAGAAAATTACTACGCGGGTGAAATCGCAGCTAGTTAAGAATAATTCATATTTTTTGAAGAACATTTACTAAAACAATAAATTATTCCCTAGCGTCTATAGTGAGAGGATTATTTGTCACATCAAGAAACCTTTTTAGATAAAACATAGAGGTTAAAACCTCGATAAACCTACACCTTTTTTGCTATATGTGAGGTTCTAGTTTGAACTCACGGGGTGAAGTAGCGACGATAGCGCAGTGAGTGTACCCGGAGTCACAGACGGTCTGGTGTTGCTCGAAGGGATCGCAGGGCGGCGCGCGCTGGCTGCGGTGTACTTGCTCCGCTAGAGGGCCGCACCAGTAGCATCTCGTCTCTTCGGCTATGGCTCTCGCTATACATAAATAGAATTGTTTTTCAAAAAAAATAATTATACGTTCCGTTAATTATACGAACTTCGTCTATATTCCAATTTTTTTTCTACATTTCGAACTGAGCCCGTAGTGAAAGTTTTGTCGTATCACCGTTCGACGTTTAAATCTTCTCAATACATTTAAATTCTTTGTCCCGACTGACTGACTGACTGACTGACTGACTGACGGATCAACGCACAGCCTAAACCGCTGATCGTAGAGACCTAAAATTTGGAGGGTTCTTTTTGTGGCGTAGGCATCCGATAAGATTAACGATTTTGCGAAATTCTACTCCTAAGGGGGTGAAAAAGGGGGGCAAAGTTTGTATGGGACAACGTGATTTTTTGATTCAATCTACTTCAAGTTTTCGACATTTACGCGGACGAAGTCGCGGGCAAAAGCTAGTATGTGTGACGTCATTGGATATCATGTCAAAAATTTGCCATGGTACATGGTACTCTAGGTCTTAAAGTTAATCATTAATTAGTCATGACGACCCAGTTGGCAAAATGGTCACCATGCCGGATTGCCATACACAGGGTTGCGGGTTCGATTCCCGCCTCAGACAAGTATTTATGCTTAGATATTTTGTCTGTGGTCTGGTTGTTTCTATGTATTATAAGTATATATTTACAAAAGAAAAGTATGTAAGTAGTATATCCGTTGTCTAGCACCCATAACACAAGTCTAGTTACTTAGCTTGGGGCTAGATGGCGATGTGTGGAATGTCCTGAATATTTATATTATTAAAAATGTTTTAATGTATTATTCATAAGCGGGATCAAGCGAATCAAGGGCGATACAGCACTTATTTTGAAACCAGAATTTGATTTTATACTATGTATATTTTTTCCTGTAAGCATATTCTCAGGGGGGATTTCTGGACTTGTTTTTATTTTTATTCCACTTTCCCCCTTCAGGGGGGTTTCTGGACTCGTTAATTTTCAATTCCACTTTTCCCCCCTAAAGGGGGATTTCGAGTTGAAAGGTGCCCCAGGGGTCATAATGCGAAACCAAACTTTCCATACAATTTGTTTACACAAAAGTGATACAAGTGTTTGCTATATGAAAAAACATGCACTATGGGCTCAATCGCGTAATGCCTGTTATTCAACCAGCAACGTGAACTTGAATATGTATTTATAAATAAATAAATTAAGTATGTATTTAAAGTAAGTATCTACTTAAGTGCCTCTTTCGGATTCTTATTATTTCGGATTCTTAAAAAAAAAAGTCAATTGAAATCGGTTCATCCGTTCGGGAGCTACGATGCCACACACACACACACACACAGATACATCAAACTTATAACACCCCGTCGTTTTTGCGTCGGGGGTTAAAAAATAAGATTTTCAAATTATACACCTTCGAATAACAGTAAGAAAATACCTTTGAACTTTTGACTTAATTTATTTTATTTTTCCTTATTTTATTACGAAAATATGATAAATAGCAACCTGATACTCTATACGTATCAAAAGCCAATTTTCTCAAACTTGCCGGAGCTGAAAATTAGATTTAGACGAATAAGTTATATAGTGTTAGGCTACGCTAAAGGAAAGAGGTGAAACCACTTTCTGATCATTAGGTAAGTATGAGGGAAATATGAAAATTGAAAACACACCTTTTCCTTTTAGAGGAAAGGGGGTACCGGCGCTCTCTCCATACAAACGTAGTCGACTGTTTCCTCCCTGGATAATGACACTAGCACAAATATTTTTGTTGCATAAAACCTATAAGAGCCATGACTATGCCCGTATGTCTTGGTTTTTTTCATTTTCTAATTATCATAGAAATAAAGATTTGAAAAACAAAACATATATATTTGTGCTAGTGTCATTATCCAGGGAGGAAACAGTCGACTACGTTTGTATGGAGAGAGAGTCGGTACCCTTTCCTCTTAACAAAAAAAAAACAATTTTGGTTGACCCTAACTTTGCTACAGTTTTATATTGAAAATATTATTATTGGTAGTTACCTACTACAGTCATTTTGACATAAAAACATGTTTTCATCGAATGAAATCGTGTTTTTTTCGGAAAAGTACTGAAACGAGTTTACAGTCGAGTTACTTGTAGCTCGACCCTTACATTTTCAAAATGTAATTAGTGAATCTCGTGGCAATGAACAATGCGGGCTGCGGTCGATCATTAATTTGCTTTGAAATGAGCAACACGCCTTGCCTTCTACAGCCTACAGCCTTCGAATTTACGAATTGGTATCTGTCCGTCTGTCTGTCACCAGGTTGTATCTCATGAACCGTGATAGCTAGACAGTTGAAATTTTCACAGATTATGTATTTCAAATACCTACTTACTAAAAACAGAAAAAAAAGAAACGTGTGGCACTCGGGGACTGCCGCGGTAAAGCTATTGCATAATGCGAACTTCGTACAGTCGTACGGCCGAGCTACATGGTACACGAAGTGGGGGTGTTAGGTTTTATTTTCGTTACGGAATTTCTTGATTCAGTCGCCGCGCTCAAAGCTCTCGATGAAAGCTATGAAATAGCTAAATATTTATGTGGGGTTCCCATACAACTTCGAGTGCTACTCCGACTCGCACTTGATCGGTTTTCCTAAGTGTGGCCTTGGGTATTTACTTTTTTTTCATGTCAAACTAAAAGTGATTATTGAACATGGACCACGAAACTAAAGTTACTTTAGCTAACTATTTATTTTTACTTTATCTGTCCTGACCTCATAACTAGAAGATATTAAGGAAGTAGGTTCATAAAAAGGTTTCATGTTATTACGTAAGGGACGAAAAATGAGAGTAAAAGTGAGTAGAGATGGTGTTTATATTCGGATGTAGCATCTGAAGATTCTATCCGTCTATCTTTATATCACGTAGGTAACAAGTTAAATAGAGGTCAAGAGCGCTGTTGGCTTACTGGTAGATACCTCGACTTTCATTCTGAAGGTCGTGGGCTCGAATCCCGGCCGGCCGTGCACCAATGTAAAATGCATGTGCGCTAATTGACATTGCTCTTACGGTGAAGGAAAACATCGTGATGAAACCCACGGCTTAGTTGGCTCCAGAAGTATTGACAAGTTCTCTCCTCTGGACATGGTCGACTAAGCTGAGAGGTTAGTATGTGCTGGACAAGCCTACTCCATCCTCACGCAAAAAGGACCCAATTAAAAAGAGTCTAGTTGCGGAAAAAAAAGCCCGTATGCATACATGTATACATACATAGTACTTATCTTTATTCAGTAGGTACCTACCTATACATTACTGGCGAGTTGTGTAGAAGGGAATATAAATTCCCTATGACACTACCGGTAGTGTCGACTGGTAGTGCGGTAGGTAATGAACGAACTCGATACAACTAAGTATTAGTTCATGGGAGCGCCACATGTGTGAAAAAGGCCGCTTTGTAAATTATATTAAATTACTTATGACAACCTACAAATGCCTTGTAGTGAAGGAAACTATACATATTTAATGAAACACAACGGTTCTTTGTGTTGCAAGTCGTTATTGGTTTTTTTTCTTTAATTCTTAATCTGGTATTGGCTTCGTTTTCAACGTAATGATATTTTTGGATAGAACGTTACGTAGTCTGATATTAATAGAATCGTTGGTTTTATTATTAGGGCATTCCGACTTAATCGATTGATCGATTGATATAATTGTTTGTGTGTTTAATAGTTTTTGAATAGGTACTTAAATAAATTAGAATGATAAAAACCCCGGATTTATCCCCTATAACTTTCAGACGGCTAAACCGATTTCGATCAAACATAGCTAATAACACTCCCGAGTAATTCACCTATCAAGCCAGAAAAATCAAAATCGGTTCATCCTTTCGGGAGCTACAATGCCACAGACAGACACACACAGACACGTCAAACCTAACCTAACAACCCGTCGATTTTCCGTCGCGTCGGGGGTTAAAAAACGATCATTTAGTGACGCAGGCTACGTAAAAAAGGGATATTCTCTTTGGTCCGACCGAATTCCGATTGGTAGGATGAACGGGAATATTTTTCCCGTAGAAATTACATAATTTTCTACCCACCTATTCTACCTAAGATTGATTATAGGGACATGAAACTTTAGTCGTTAAATGAATTGATCTACAAAAATAACTGATACATAATGTTGAAAGCTTTTTATTTAATTTCCTACGTGTTACATCCATCTGCGGTAAGTTAGCAGTTAGATTTTTAGTGATAGTATGAATTTATAGTACTAGCGACCCGCTTCGGCTTCTTCTTCTATCTATTAAAAAAACCGCATCAAAATCCTTTGAGTTTTAAAGATCTAAGCATACATAGGGACAGACAGCGGAAAGTGACTTTGTTTTATACTATGTAATGAAGTAGGTAGGTGCTTACTGAACATCCCTAAGCTTAAAAATCGGTCCAGGCGTTTTCGAATAATCGGCATACTTAAAAATATATATATATATATATATATACCTACGCGAAGAATTGAGAACCTCTTCCTTTTTTGAAGTCGGTTAGAAATATAGGTAAATCGAAAAATAATTTCACAATTACATAGCATATAGCATATAGCACATATATATTACATATAGCTTTAGGAGCTTAACCGAAATCGCTAAAAAGAGAAAAATCTTAGATTTTAGATCTTAAATTTTTAGGTAAAAATATATTAATAAATATCTAAATTACTTATTACATCGTTGTTTTCTTTTCTAATAAACTTTTCAAATAACGATAAATGTGAAAAAAGAAGACGATAAAAATCAAGTTTCATTTACTACAAGAACATTTATAATAAAACTTAGTTTTGAAATGCGCGTCGTGTCGAAGAAAGTTAGCAAAACAATATCTCGATGGTACCTCAGGATCTACTCACCACTTAGCAAAATGAAAACCGCAACCCACAGAAGCATCCTTCTGGTACGCTCTTCTGTCATCTCGAACCCTCAACTTTACTATCTTCGTATGTACTTATTTAATGAGATTTTTATTACTTGTGTGAGTTATTGTGTTTTGCTTTATCTATGAGTTCTTATGTGTTTGTTGGGAACAAATATGAAGGATAAATAAAGTAGTATGAATAGAAGCCCGCGAGTGATGGCGTTTACGCGCGGACTACACCGTGTTTGTACCCGAGTAGCGAGGAGACACCCTGAAGACTTATTACGTGTTCAACCTAAAGCTGCCTGCACACTTCATTGGAAACAAAAATATAATGAGTAAATACTGTAGCTCGCTTCCGGTGATATATTTTTCCTGTTTCCTTTTCACATATTTACATGAGATGTTGATTAATAATATTTACGTTTATTTATCTCCTTTGGTTCTTAAATAATTTCTTTTGACGTTATTTTCAGAAAAATATATTCTCAATAATTTCTACTTACTTTTCTTTGAAAGTAAAAAAAATATTTGGTTGCCGCATGATGAAATTTTATCATCTTTATTTTTTTATATACCTAGGTAATTTAATACTGACCCACGCACTTCAATCCTATCATGCCAATATTAGAAATGAGTTTGTGTGTTAGTGGTAAATATAGCTGCTGAAATGACCAAATACGAAATTAAAAAAAATAAATAAAAAAACACCACAAAAATAAAAAAATCCACACATCGCCGTCTAGCCCCAAGCAAAGTAACTAGACTTGTGTTATGGGTGTTAGACAACGGATATACTACTTATATACTTTTTTTTTGTAAATATATACTTAAAATACATATAAACAACCAGACCACAGACAAATATCTAAGCATAAATACTTGTCTGAAGCTGGAATCGAGCCCGCAACCCTGTGTTTAGCAGTCCGGCATGGTGACCATTGTGCCAACTGGGTCGTCAAACGAAGAAAATTAAATATAAACTAGCTGTCCCGGCAAACGTTGTTTTCATCATCACCATCATCATATCAGCCACAGGACGTCCACTGCTGAACATAGGCCTCCCCCAAAGACTTCCAGAGCGATCGGTCGCATGCTCTTTGCGTCCAACGACTTCCCGACTTAACGTTGTTTTGCCATATCCAAATTTTCCGCTTTTCTGTTGAATTTTTTTTCTAAATTTTCTTTGCTATAAACCTCACGGAGCCCAAGACCTTTCCAACGAATGCAAAACCGTGGAAATCGGTTCGTGCGTTCTGGAGTTATAGCGTCAGGAAGGAAAACCCGACTTATTTTTATATACATAGGCTGCACTAAAAGTATCGGGAATGGAATATTTCCACTGTTCCTGTCATATTTAAATCTTTTTAATTGAAAACTCCTTGGTTTTAAAAATCGAATACCATTTATTTATTTAAAAAAAGAATCTCGGTCTTGTCACAAGGTTTTGTCAAACTTGTTTAATCGTTGAGAAAATGGAATTGACGCGAGAAAATTCAAGAGCGATGATTTATTATGACTTTCGAAGTGGTTTATCACAAAAACAGTGTGTTGACCGGATGATTTCTGCATTTGGTGATGAAGCCCCATCCAAAACCACAATTTATCGCTGGTTTGCTGAATTTCAACGTGGACGTGTCAAGCTCAGTGATGATCCCCGTCAAGGTCGTCCAAAAACTGCACTCACCCAAGAAAACGTTGATGCTGTGCGTAAGCTGATTGAGGAAGATCGACATGTAACATACCGCGAAATTCAGGCAACTTTAGACATTGGCATGAGTCAAATACAAATAATCTTGCATGAACAATTAGGTGTAAAAAAGTTGTTTTCCCGATGGATACCGCATTCGCTCTGTGAAGAGCAAAAAGTGGCTCGCGTTACTTGGTGCGTCAGAACTCTCGAAAGATTCCACGCAGGATCCTCAAATGCTGTATACAACATCATATCAGGTGACGAATCCTGGATATACGCGTACAAACCCGAAACAAAAAACCAGTCACGAGTTTGGGTGTTCGAAAATGAGTTAAAGCCAACAAAAATTGTTCGTTCACGGAGTGTTGCAAAAAAAATGATGGCCACGTTTGTCTCCAAAACCGGCCATGTTGTGACTAGTCCTCTTGAGAGACAAAGAACGGTTAATGCAGAATGGTATGCTAGCATTTGTTTCCTACAGGTCGTTTCTGAACTCCGTAAAGAGAACTGCAGCCGCCGCATCATCCTCCATCACGACAATGCGAGTTCTCACACCGCGAACAGAACAAAAGAGTTTTTAGAGCAAGAAAACATAGAATTATTAGACCATCCGCCGTACAGCCCCGACCTAAGCCCTAATGATATCTATACTTTCCCTAAAATAAAGAATAAATTGCGTGGTCAGAGATTTTCATCACCTGAAGAAGCTGTGGACGCCTACAAAACGGCCACTTTGGAGACCCCAACTTCCGAATGGAATGGTTGCTTTAATGATTGGTTCCATCGTATGGAAAAATGTATCAAATTTCGCGGAGAATACTTCGAAAAGCAATAAATACATTTTTAAATAGTAATGTTGTGTCACTTCCTTGATTCCCGAAATTTTCAGTAGTAGAGAAGATATATAGTTGCTGGAACTCTGAAATATCTCATATATTTCAAAAAATGGGTATACTTAAGTAAAATTAACGGAAGTAACTAATAATAAATGTTGGTAAAATATATACCTAACGATAAACCCACAACTTACGTAAAAATATAAATGGATGAAGCAGTTACTGTATCTCTAACGAAAAACTTAGATAAAGTACACATTTCTTGTTACGATAGTGTATTTTTCGGTCGGCAAATTATCGTAAGAAGTCCCTAAGGGCGGCGTTATCTCGAATGTCAAGGAATGGGCTATATTATTTACCTACATACATAGCCTACATAATGTTGGAGTGATTTTGGCGTCCGGTCACCCACTACGAGGATTGCGTATGCTCCACAATGTTAGGGACTTGAGAATTTGAACAGGATCGTGGATAACTTACAGACTTTGTATTTGTTTTTAGTCTTATGTAGGGTCAGAGTTGGGTACACACCTATTCGAAATTCTTACCTATTTGTACTTATTAGAAACTTGTTTCTATTTACTCCCAGTAGAATAAAAAAACTTGAGAGGTGTCAAGGGACATCCGGATGGAACGACGTTTCCTTCGATTAATTAGTGAAGGAATTGTAATAACATCATAGATTGTCGTTATAACTTTTGGTCTTAATTTTATCTGTCTAGCCCCCATTCGCAACGCGCCATATGGAATTTCGTTCCAAAAACCCAAGCATAATTCGAATTTAGAATTTCCAAAAGTCGTAGAACAAAAGTTGTTCGCCTAGACGTCTAGAACAACCCCCTTTCGTATTCAAACTCCTTCGCTGAAACAAATTGTTTAGGTCTTCTATTTCACCATAACACTATGCTCGTCACCATAACACTATGCTCTTGTTGAATACTAACTATTACTATTGTATTAAATACTCGTGTTTCCTAACTGGAACACACGCGTCATGTTACTGGAACATGACGCATGACGTCATACATCGGGAACGGGACACATGACGTCACACAATATTCCCATGACACTTTTGTGTGGCTGGTGTTCCATCAATTTACTAGACACTATCACATCAAAAACATTAAGGACTGTGTGAAAGCAGCTTTATTAGCTTACATTTTTAATAGATCGTTTCAGAATATAAAGTAAGTACTCATACTATGTACCTATTTACGTCAGTTAAATAAGTATGTCACGTCACGCATGTCCAATTTTAATAGTTCAATTTCGTGATGACATATTTTTCCATAATAAAGCGTTTTTATTTAATTTACTTACATAATAGGGAAATTGATTTGTGAGTATTCTTTTTACCCGACTGCGCGACGCAGAGGAGGGTGATGTGTTTATCGGAAGATATATGTATGTTTGTTTCTATGTGGCGTTATTTAAATAAGTAAGCGAACGCTCGGCCGAACATGGTAGGAGGGGGTGTTAGGTTTTATTTTCGTTACGGAATTTCTTGATTCGGTCGCCGCGCTCAAAGACCGCGATAAAAGCTATGCAATAGCTTAAAAACATAACCCTCCCTTTTGGCTTCTCCGTAGTCGGGTTAATAGGCAAACGCGTGGACCGATTTGAATTGATAACCTTACGAGTGTCACTAAAGGCAGTAATCAAAATTGACCAACTGCCATAACGAAACGCCATGTTATTAAATTGAAAAAATAAAAATCGATAAACTACGTCAAGGGGGTTTTGTTGAATAGGCAGTTAAAAATCAATATCAATAATTCCTTTTATCGTTCTTTATTTAAAAAAATGGTTATTTGTATATTCGGTTTACGGACGATAATTTTACGTGATAATAACGTAATAAGAAATCGATAAAAAAATAGTTTTATTTGGTTTTTTCTTTACTTATAACTATATGTTTTTCTTTTTTTTCCTTTGTTTTTCCTTTATACAAGTCTTCTATTCGTCTCGTCACCCAAGCCCAGATGAGCGATATTATAATTGAACAAACACGCGACACGTGACGTTTACCATGACGCCGTCGCACCGGAACATGACACTTTTTTGTGAATGCAGGTGTTCAATATATTAGACGTTATCACGTTAAAAAACCATAATAAAAGAGTATGAACCAAAACGGTGAATATTTTCCGAGCAGGGTTACAATGTGCGTCGACGAGGGGATCCATAACTAGGGCACAGCAATAACACGAGTCCCGGCGCACACGCACCCTACTCGTAAGTTCATGGTCAATTTGATTTCAACACTGGCCTTGATGCAAACCTGCTCCGGATTTAGGGTCGCCACTTATGCAAAAAAAGAATATACACAGAAAATAGTACATTGTTACCCTAGGTGTGAAAGTCACTCAACGAGTCCCGAGACGGAGTTTGGTGCCCGAGCGTAGCGAGGGCGCCAAACTATAATATTTCGAGAGACTTAATGAGTCTTTTACCCGAGGTAAACACTGTGCTTTTCATTACGAATAATACATTAAATTCTTCATAATAACGAGAGTGAATGAGAGACTCCATACTACCTCTGACAGTATGCATGAGTCGTGTGAAGCCATAATTGTTATTCGTTGGTGTTACCTAAAGCAAGGAGGTTAGGTTTTTGAAGTTCTTAATGCGTAATGATACTGATACTGGCTACAAGCACATTGCACAAGCCGCGCGAAGCCATAATTTGATATGACAGCTGTCAGTGAAAGCGATTTTCCCTCTGAAAGTTTTTCTTTCTACACGCTCTTCAGGCATCTTTAGACCTACTTTCGGAGTATGAGTAATGAAAAAGAGTTTTACTTTTTTAAGCAAGAAATCATTAATCCTGTCCCTATAGACGCTAGATAATAATTTCTTGGATATTAAGAAAAAATAAAATGAAAAGCAGTAAGCATAGAAATCACAAGTGCCTCACAACTTTACCAATTCTATATTCTGCTTTTTATTTTCAAGAATATTTACTTAAAACAAGAAATTATTTTCTAAGGAGAGGATTATTTCTTGCTCCAAGAAACCTGTTTTCTGTGTAGGTATCATATATTTTTATTATTTATCAATGTTTGGCCATCCAGAAGGGGAATGTTGCCAGGCCTTCTGGGGCGATGCCTCGTGGAGAGCCCAGGAGGATATTTTCTATATATAGAAAGGTATTTAGGTTTCATGTTTAAGATTATTTAGTTGAAGATTGGATGTAAAACAAGATCTATATTTATATTTAACTAAATAAATAAAACGGGTAAGTATCTATAGGTATATTATTTCTACAGCGCGCAGCATAAACAAAATAAATAAAATACTATTCAGGGCGCTGTTTGTAGTGCCTGGGACATGTTTTGACGACCCAGTTGGCACAATGGTCACCATGCTGGACTGCCAAACACAAGGTTGCGGGTTCGATTCCCACCTCAGGCAAGTATTTATGCTTAGATATTTGTCTATAGACATAATATATATTTACAAAAGAAAAGTATATAAGTAGTATATCCGTTGTGTAGCACCCATAACACAAGCCTAGTTGCTTAGCTTGGGGCTAGATGGCGATGTGTGAAATGTCCTGCAATATTTATTTATTTATTATTTATGTCTAAGATAGAATAGGCATACCCAGCATCTATACTATCCTCTTACTTTAGTCGAACGTGTCTAAGCCGCTGGCGCTGGTTTTATCGCGATGTTTTCCTTCACCGTTCTGAATGTTAATCGACGACAGCGCTCATACATGTCTGTAAGAAACGAGCTACATGGTAGGCGGAGTGGGGGATGTTAGATTTTATTTTCGTTACGGAATTTCTTGATTCGGTCGCCGCGCTCAAAGCACGGGATAAAGCTATGTAATAGCTTTAAAATAATTGTACTTAGTATTTGTATTTAGAGAATATATTGGCACTGGAGATCCATAATTGCTGCAATTCAAAGCACTAATTTCATTTATAGCTTTTAAGTTGCCGAGGAAATCAAATGAAAAGTGTTTTAAACGTTGTGCGTCAGAATCTTGATTGCTTTATAAACGGATTGACGCGTGGCTTCGACTGAATGACGTAGGGTTGGCTCGCGATAAAAAATACTGTATAACTTGTCATAAATCCATGGAAAACTTCTCACCCACGGAAAATGTTCCGTGAAAGCTGGAAGCAGCGTTAAGTAAAATACCGCAGTGTGAAATTGGCTCATTCGTTTCAAAGCTACAAACAGACACACAGATAAAAAAACTTGAGAGGTGTCAAGGGACACCCGGATGAAACGAAGTTCCTTTCGATTAATTAGTGAAGGAATTGTAATATATATTTTTTTAAAGTTATATTAATTTTTTTTTTATTATTAACAAATATAATGTAAAAAAAACTTAATCAGTACGCTCAATTTTAGTAATTACTATGAGAGAGAGAGAGAGAGAGAGACAGACAGAGAAACACGCGCACGCCGCACGGCTTACAACTATAGCAAAAACTGTCGTTACAACTTTTGGTCTTAATTTTTTCCGCCTAGCCCCCTTTCGCAGTGCGCGATAAGAAACTTCGTTCCAATAAAATAAATAAAAAATAAAAAATATTTTATTTTTTATTTATTTTATTGGAACGCATATTTATTGCAGTAACCAATAAAATATAGGTACAAACATAGTTGTGGGAGCCACATTTCATGTAGAAAAATACCGCTCTTCTATATCTAGCACTAGCAAAGATTAGATTGAATTTTCTTTGCTATAAACCTCACGGAGCCCGAGACCTTTCCAACGAATGCAAAACCGTGGAAATCGGTTCGTGCGTTCTGGAGTTATAGCGTCAGGAAAGAAAACCCGACTTATTTTTATATATTAGATAAAACATAAATATGATTTATGATACATTAAGATACACAAGGTACTTAAAATTAATTAAGTAAGTATTTATTCAAATATTAAATAATAAAAATTCAATTCATTTTTATAAATCTAAATAACATTAATTCTTTTTTTTTCATTTCTTAATAAAGCGATCAAACTTATATATCTTTTGAGAGTTAAAAAGTGCGATTGGACCATTAATTTTATTTACCAGCCTTTGATTGCAGTCAGTTAAACTGTCTCCCATTAGTTTCATTCGTAATCCCGGTTGTCTATAAAGATAAGTACGAACCGTAGAACAAGATTTATTCTAGAGGTCTGAAACTCGGCGTTCGATCTTCATTTTGGGCGGGCGGTTGTCAGCGAGGCAAGCCAAAAGAAGCGCGATGAATTACTCCGATTTGTATGGATTTGTGACCCACACAGTGACTCGAGATTAAACATTTTTCTATCTAAAAAGATGTAGGTAGGTGAAAATAAATTACCTACGTAGCTGAAATTAAATCTTATGGTAAAAATGCTTTCAGAAGTTTATCGCGTTTAAACAGACAGACAGGGGAATTTTATTTAATAACTATAGCGGCCTGGTACTTGCTACGCTACGTTTTTGTAGGGAGTGACTTTTTAATTAGCTATTTATAATGTGCAAATCATGCCCTTTAATTTGATACCCTACGCGGGCATATATACTTACATTCGGTTGTTAATCTTGACCTTTATCCCCCATAACTTTCAAACGGCTGAACCGATTTCGATCAAACATAGCTAAGAACACTCTCGACTAATTCACCTTTCAAACAAAAAAAAAAAACAAAATAAAATCGGTCTATCCGTTCGGGAGCTACGATGTCACAGACAGACACACACACACACACACACAGACACGTCAAACTTATAACACCCCGTCGTTTTTGCGTCGGGGGTTAAAAATGTGATAAATGAAAAACCGCTCGACCGATTTTGTGCAAACTTCACATAAACCATCTACTAAATAGTCCGAACAAAGCTTAAACATTTGGTTTGGATTAGGTGAGGCCGTTCTTGAGTTATAAAATTACAACCGAAAAGTGGCATTGATTTTTAACCGACTTCAAAAAAGGAGGAGGTTCTCAATTCGGTTGTATGTTTTTTTACATAAGTATAGATTTAGGAAGTAAAATACGCGAGAAAACGGCTTAGTTTAGTTATTCAAGTATAGTATAGCAGCTACACTGTAGAATTTCCAATGCAACATGAGCTTGGTATTGTTCGGCATAAAGCTGCCTGATAGAATATTCTGTACGACACAGAATAACCAATAGTATGAACAAGTGCCTTATTTGCTCGTCCTCCTCCAGCTGTACACTGTACCAACGCATTTTTAATAAAATATGTATGCAAAATTTCGGCTCAATTGGTAACCGGAAAGTGGATCAAAATTAAGTTACAAGATTTGACCCGAACAAACATACACACATACATACATACATACATACTTACATACATTGCAAGTTAAATAAAAGCTTAAATAGTTTTGTTTACTTAGTGTTTTTAAAATAGGTAACCACCTTGTAATTGTACTTGAACATGCTGTTCTCCGCAATTAGACCCTTTTTAAGTGAGTCCTTTTTGCGTGAGGTTGGAGTAGCACCTACTACCCTCTCAGCTTAGTCGACCATTTCCAGAGGACTTGTCAATACTTCTGGAGTCAACTAAGCCGCGGGTTTCATCACGATGTTTTCCTTTACCGTAAGAGCAATGTCAATTAGCGCACATAATTTTTTCTTAAGAAATATACATTGGTGCACGGCCGGCCGGGATTCGAACGCACGACCTTCAGAATGAAAGTCAAGGTATCTACCACTAAGCCAACACCGCTCCATAGGTAACAACTTTATACCTTTTTTATTGCAAGTGATAGGTTGCGTTTGACAACTATCACACCCGCCTGATGGTAGGTGACGATGCGGCCTAAGATGTAACACGCTTTCCTAGAAGATACCTATTCACTCGTGACTTAAAGACCCCCAAATTGCATACACTTCAGGAAAGTCAGACGCAGGCAACTGATTTCATCTCTAATTCAATTTCATTTTCAATTTTATTTTAGTAATGTTAGAATCTTTAGTTTTCTATGCGATCGACCAAACTTTATCGTGGTGTTTTCACAATTATTTCCTTGAAAGAGCACTTGATTCACATCGCATCAAAACCTTATCTCTAAATAATTTTACTTTAATAGTTACGTGGTTGTCACTGTATTAAATAATTAAATAAATAAATATTGCAGGACACTCCACACATCGCCATCTAGCCCCAAGCTAAGTAACTAGACTTGTGTTATGGGTGCTAGACAACGGATATACTACTTATTTACTTTTCTTTTGTAAATACATACTTATAATACATAGAAACAACCAGACCACAGACAAATATCTAAGCATAAATACTTGTCTGAGGCGGGAATCGAACCCGCAACCCTGTGTTTGGCAGTCCGGCATGGTGACCATTGTGCCAACTGGGTCGTATGAATTCTATTTGAGTAAACGTTTGGTCACCGACCTATAGGCACCTACGTTGGCTATGATATAAAAAATTCATTTAGGCATGAGTTATGTGGAGGCTGTCGCAGTCGGGCGTCGCATTGCAGCCTCGTGGCGGTTGATGCGATGACCTACATCCCATACAAAGCCTCTTTCGGCTACTGCCTCCGAACTCCGAATGTATGTGCCCGAGTTACTTATGCCTGCCTACTTCGTCATATCAGCTTTTGTACGAGGTTGTTCATTATTTTGAAAATTTTGCTCTAAAGCGCCAGGTATCTTTATGCACGATGTAATGTGTCGCTAATAATATTTGCACATAATTTTCACCCTCTATACTTCGGAGGTGAATTTTTATTGCGAAACTAGCTGACCCGGCAAACGTTGTTTTGCCATATACAAAAAAGACTAAAGGGAAAAAAAAGTTAATCCGCGGTTTCACCCGCATAAGTCCCGATCCCGTGGGAGTATCGGGATAAAAAGTAGCCTATGTGCTAATCCAGGTCTCCAGCTATCTACATACCGAGTTTTATCCCAATCGGTTCAGTGGTTTTAGCGTGAAGGAGTAACAAAGACACACACACACACACGCACACACAAACTTTCACATTTATAATATTAGTAGGATTTTTATCTATATTGTTTTTTGTATATTTATAAATTAAAAAAAAAACTATTCAAAGCCAGTTCTTATTAAAAGAAAGTTTTACACTTACCAAAATTATTTCTTAAATTATTTGTCAGAAAAACTACATCTATCATTACAGGATCCCCCAATGCAATAGTGTAGTTAAAATAAATTTAAATTAATTAATAAAATAAATAAAAGCCTGCAAGCTTACAAAAGCCTTGATAATAGCTTTATCACTTTTTCGCTAATCTCGAATATCACTTACAAGAGCCATACAAAACATTCCTTAACCATTATCCGAGTACGGCCGTTAGCCTCGACAATATTCCTTGGCAAGAATAACATGTCATATATTAGAGGGGGTGACATTTGCGTGGGTTATTTAAATATATGTCCTTCAACTAACAAGCTGTGTTTGTAAGTAGTTAGTACAAAGACGCTAGGTTTACCCTGTGAAATGTCAACCTGATTTGTGTATTGCAACCTGACCTGAAGTATGTCCAGTCGGCTGCACAATTGCAGCCCCCGGTAGAGTTCGAAAATTACTATTATTGGAATATTTTCATTCTAAAAAAAATTGTTGAATAAATTGATGAGTTTAAACTTCAACTAAAGCAGGTGTCTAGAATCTTGCTTATGTTGAAAACATTCTAATAACAGCCGTTTTGGAGCTCTACGGTGGGTCTGCAATTATGCAGCCGACCGTACAACCAACGTTCAAAAGTCCACCGGTACCGTAACGTTTACAATCCTGTGCAGCACTATTTGAACATTAACGTAACCTGTTAATCGATCTCACGTCGGTCGGTTGGTGTAGCGGGTGGCGACTTATACCACTCGGCTAACTAAAGACATAGCTAACATGTTGAAAATAATAATCACACTGAGTACTTTAATTCAAGTATTTATGTTTGTGTGTAATGTTTATTATAAGGTCGTAAGTCCAATACTTGTTGATAGTATTATGGTAGCCAACTGATAGTGTACTTATGACGCATACTGTACATAATAGAATCTACAATGGAACCTAGCACAGAATAAGTGTTGGTATTAAGTAGGTATAGGTTTGGTTTTAATTTTTATTTATTTAGCAGTTTCATTTTTTGTTACTTTTTTAGCCTTTTCTATTCCACTGCAGGGCAAAACCTTCCCCTCTTTCCACTGTTTCCTGTCTAATGTCTGACAGGTGGGTCCAGTCCCTATGATGCGAGTCCAACTCATCCCGCCATCTCCTTCTGGCCCTGCCGCGGAGTCGTCTGCTGTTCTATTTATAGGTAACAAAAAATTATAAAAATATTAAAATTATATATAAAAGTAGGTACCTCACAATAATACGACTTAATCAAAGAAAATGCTGAAAGTAAGGATGCTTAGGTCTACTTGAGTCAAGTACATGTATGTAGGTACGTAGAGTTATTCCGGAGTAAACAAGTAGGTAAGGCCTGCCAAAACGGCTTATATGTAACGGAACATGGGGAAGGGAGGTTTATTTGAATTATGTTTAGCTTTTTATGAAGTCCTATATAAATCTGTACTTAATCAAATTTTCGATAGGTTTGATTGCAAAATAGCGTAGGTACAGTTGGCACAATGGTCACTATGCCGGCCTGCCAAACACAGGGTTGCAGGTTCGATTCCCGCCACAGACAAATATTTCTGCTTAGATATTTGTCTGTGGTCTGGTTGTTTCCATGGATTATAAGTATATATTTACAAAAGAAAAGTATATAAGTAGTATATCCGTTATCTAGCACCCATAAAACAAGTATAATAACTTAGCTTGGGGCTAGATGGCGATGTGTGGAATGTCCTGCAATATTTATTTATTATATATTTATAGTACTAGCAATGACGAATATAACTTGTGAAAATCTGTTTAGTCCTATATCACAGAATATATAATTTTAGTCCGTACGAGGTAACAAACAAGGAAAATCTCTCCCGCTGTCGGGTTAATAATAAAAAAAGTACATGCACGTTCCGGCGGGAGGCATGCAAGCGCTGCGTCTTGCACTATGCCCAGGACGTCCGCTCTCTCGACTTTGAGTCCAGGAAAACGCCTATCTCAAACACATTCCGCCTTTGTTACCGTGCCTACTTGAGCTCACTAAGGGCAGACTACAGGGCTATCGTTTAAGGGCTAACAGTCTGCTTTCATTTTGAACGATCGATATGCTGTCATAGTCTATCGCAAAGTCTGTAGTTTGTATAATTTATGTAAATATTTTATTAGTTTGTTTTGATGTAATGAAAATATTGTCTTTGAATTATTTGTCAAATATCACTTTTATAGAGACACTGATTGCAGCTCTTGATTGATTCATCTATACTAATATTATAACGCTGAAGAATTCGTTTGTTTAACGCGCTAAATTCAGGAACTACTGGTTCGAATTGAATTTTTTTGTGTTGGTATAAAACCAGCAAAATTATAGTAGCCTATAGCCTTCCTCGATAAATGGACTATCATTTATCGAGGAAGGCTATAAGCTACTTTTTATTTTGATATTCCCTCGGGATCGGGACTTATGCGGGTGAAACCGCAAGGCGCAGCTAGTATTTAATATTTGGTTTAAGATCAAAGGAACTTTAATGAGACAGGACCTTTCCAAAATGTTCAAATTAATGTATAAATAATATTATGTTACAGAAGCTAGTTGGCCCAATCCTGAGGTGGGCACTGGGTGATGGGTGGTGACCTGGAGTGATCTCAACGCTACCCTTTCTCTTGCATGACCCGTTTCGCATCTGTGGGTACATACTGTGCTCAGTTCTTGTTACGCTTTGTTGAGAATGATGGATGGCAATCCCACTGATGGCTTCTTTTATCAGCTTTGTCTGTCGCAGCTAGTGCATTCAAAATTGAAAGCGATTTTGTGTCGAAACTTTAAGAGTTCGGAACAAAAGTTCATAATTTATGAAGAAGTTGACAGTTAATTAGTGTAGAAGCATCTCAATTTAACTATTAAAAGTTAAACGTTAGTTTAGTAAAACAGTGCTGTTAAAATAATGACCCAGAAGTAAGACAGCGGTCGTAAACAAAACAAATATAATTTTGTTTGTGAAGAAAATTTGTATTGTAGTCGTTCTTTGTTATGGATTTCGACACAGTGGTCTAGTTTCGTTTACATTAAATGTTTGGTAATTTGGTCAGTTAAATAAACAGCGAAACAATTGTATCACGTAATAGGATTATTTCTGCCTGCCTGGTTTATTTTTGGTAAATAAACAAAGTTTCATTTTCAATTTCATTATTGAGAAAGTACCCGTTATATAGAATGAGAAAGATGAAGGTGTTGCGTAAGTTTTAAGCGTGTTATTGATAACTAGCTTTCGAATATGGTTCTAATAGGATTGGACCAAGAAATCACGTTGTCTCATACAAATTTTGTCCCCCTACCCTAGAATTACGGATAATCCTTCCTTATCGGATGCCTACGTCATACAAAAAACACACCCAAGTTTCTGGTCTCTGCGATCAGCGTTTTAGGCTGTGCATTGATCCGTCAGTCAGTCGTTCAGGACAAAGCATTTTAATGTATAGATGAACACTAACATTTTAAATGTAAAAAATATTTTAACCAATTTTATACGAATTTCAAGAGCAATATTTGATGGTTTTATATCATCCCAACTAAAATACCTAAAACCTACATTGTAGCATTTCTTAAACTCTCCAGCTGTCTGTAGACTTAGAATCGGCCGATACAATTAGCTGATATCAGTACGAAGCGGCAGTCAATTAATAAGTGACGAAGACGATCAGCCGACTGAATCTAGTCTGCGAGAGCCCACGTGTATAAGATTGTATTATATTTCCGTGAGGCACGCGAGAGTTGGTTGAACGGGATTACAGGATGAGTACATATCTAAGTATAGTAGAGGAAGTGATCGATGTAATCCCACGTCCATCAGCAAATGTTGCGAGACGATACCTACACTTACTAATAATAGTGGTAGTTTTGTATGATTTTTACTGATCCGCAAAATAACTTGAATGTAGAGTTTATTGCTACACTAGCTTTTGCCTGCGACTTCTTCCATGTAGATTCACGTTGTCGCATACAAACTTTGCCCCCCTTTTTCGCCCCCTTAGGAGCAAAATTTTGATAAATCCTTTCTTATCAGATGCCTACGTCACACAAAGAACACACCCTCCAAGTTTCAGTTCTCTACGATCAGCGGTTTAGGCTGTGCGTTGATCCGTCAGTCAGTCAGGACAAATAATTTTATATGTACCTATAGACCAGCTTTTGCCCGTGACTTCGTCCGCCTAGAAATCAAAAACTTGAAGTAGATTGGACCAAAAAATCACGTCTCATACAAACTGTGCCCCCCATTTTTCACCCCCTAAGGGGTAGAATTTCGGAAAATCCTTTCTTATCGGATGCCTATACGTCATACAAAGAACACACCCTCCAAATTTCAGGTCTCTACGATCAGCGGTATAGGCTGTGCGTTGATCCGTCAGTCAGTCAGTGAATCAGGAGAAAGCATTTAAATGTATAGATAGAAGATAGAAGAAGATGGTTTACGATTAACCGTCCCACTAACGATCCCCCTACGGAAAACGGTCCCCCTATCGGTACCTATTTATCTATCGTCTAGACAGGATTAAACCCACACTTGGAGTCTTCAAGTGAAATGGTACCTTCGGAGCAAGCAAGCTCGAACTCATCCTAGCTTCCCATCTGGTGAGATGAGTTCGAATGCAACCCGATTTGACCTCATCTTACCGTAAAAAATAAGTAATTTTTTTATATTACTAGCTGTACCCGCGGTTTCACCCGCGTAGTAATTTTTCTGCGCAACATTCTTAATCTTTTTCCCTGACAATAACGAACACAACAAAAAAAGAACTAGCGAAAACGGTCCAGACGTTCACGCGTGATGCGATGACCAAGGGAAATAGGGATTCATTGTAATAGATAAAGATTAATCTCCCATTTACTGATTTTATTGATACTTAACTATGGGAAAAATAAATTGGGTCCTAGAAGTTCCTAAATAATATTTTTGGCTATCCTCATTTCAAGGTAGCTGTAAGTAACTACGTCATATTTGTATGTTCAGATCAAATAAGTACCTACCCACATATACATACGTGGGTTGATTTTAAGTAGGATAAATTTCCAGAAAATAAACATGAATAATACAGAGAATTCCCTCGTCCGAAACTTGTTTTTCCGATCAATTACATTCTCAAAGTTGGTTATGAATTTTGAATGAATTTCTGTGTACATTCGTCACATCACAAGGGACCTGTCCCTTTTTGAATTTTAATAAAAACTTTCCTAAGTTTATTCATATTTTATGTAAGAGTGAATTTCATTTCAGGCCACGCTTCAAGTGTCGTAAGTTTTGGGTTTGATCATGAGACAAAAGATATGTGTTCTATGTATCTCTTGGATATGTATGCTATGTCTCTCTGGTCATATGCACAGTCGGAATACTAATTAACTGAACCCCACGTGACCCAGAACTTACTCGCACATCTGTTAAAAATGTAGTATTTACATTTTTTTTTATAAATTAGAACTAAATAAAAGACATCCTCAAGTGCGTCTCTCTGGATGGCCAGACTGACCTTTTTAGCGAAAAAGCCACCAGCCCTCCGATCGCCACACACCTCCACAAGACGCGCGCCGAGGTTGAATCACGTTGTCCCATACAAACCTGGAGTAGGAGTAGAATTTCAGAAAATCTTTTCTTATCCGATGCCTACGTCATACAATGAACACACCCTCAAAGTTTCAGGTCTCTACGATCAGCGGTTTAGGCTGTGCGTTGATCCGTCAGTCAGTGAGGACAAAGGATTTTATGTGTATAGAAGATAATAAAATATGGTATTGTATATTAACTAGGTATATTGTTTAAAAAAGAATCAGGTAACATCACTTTACAACCTTACAGATGTGCGAGTGAGCTCTGGGTCACGTGGGGTTCAGCTTATTGGTATTCCGACTGTACCTAGGAATGTGTAGGTACCTACTTTATCTAAGTAGACAGATGCTCGTACCTACAACGAACGTTCTTTTGTGAAAAACGTCAATGTTTCAGCAGACAATATTCTTGTTTGTTAAACAACTCCCTAGAACTTCTCTTACGTAGGTATCTTCACATAGTATTTGAAGTGTGATTCATGATTCCTCGATTTATAACACGTTATCACGTCAAAATAATATATTCTTCTAGTATATAAGGTACCTAATATACAATGTGTTTTAGCGAAGGGGTTTTATTACGAAAGAGGGTTGTTCTAGACGGCTAAGCGAACAACTTTTGTTCTACGACTTTTGGAAATTCGAACTTTTTTTCGATAATTCTGAGGGAATTTTTGCTTGAAAATCAGCTGTTTCATACAAAAACTTCGAATGAAATGTTCGAATTTCCAAAAGTCGTGAAATTCGAACTTTTTTTCGATAATTCTGAGGGAATTTTTACTTGAAAATCAGCTGTTTCATACAAAAACTTCGAACGAAATGTTCGAATTTCCTCCTTTTCGTATTAAAACCCCTTCGCTGAAACAAATTGTATAAGTAGGTTCAGTCGGCTGCATAATTGCAGCCCCCGGTAGAGTTCTAAAATTACAATTATTGGCATGTTTTCACTCTAATAATTTTTGTTTGATAAATTGATGAGTTAGAAGAATTGAAACTTCAACTAAAGCAGGTGCCTAGAATCTTGCTCGTGTTGAAAACATTCTTATAACAGCCGTTTTGGAGCTCTACGGTGGGTCTGCAATTATGCAGCCGACCGTACATACGCAGTGTGTGTTTGTAGTTAAAATTCTAACAATACAAAGAGTCAGCGACACAACACCCCAGTTTTAGGTCATAATGAAATATTTAAAATATTTCAGGCATTGTGGTTGTCAACGAAACCGACACCTGCCAGTCGCTCTATTGTTGTAAATATATTGTATTTTGTAGGTTTTATTGTATACCTAGATGGTGAAAACATTGCTATAAATGTTTTTTGTTGTTACGTTCTAAGAAAGAACGCTTCGATATAATATAATTATTAATTTATGAAATGCCATTCGACGAAACCTACAAATAGAAAAATCGATAAAACATACATACCTACATTTGCCTGCATCCATTATTTCGTCATACAAGTAGGTAGACTGATGTGTGGTACCGATTCGTAGTGGAAATGCCAGACGTCCGGACTAAGCGTTTTTCGTCGTCATTCCTTTTTAACTCCCGACGCAAAAACGACGGGGTGTTATAAGTTTGACGTGTCTGTGTGTGTCTGTCTGTAGCACGTAACTCCTGAACGGATGAATCGATTTCAATTTAGTTATTTTGCTTGAAAGGTGAATTAGTTGGGAGTGTTCTTAGATATGTTTGATCAAAATCGGTTCAGCCGTCTGAAAGTTATGAGGGATAAAAGTCAGGATTAAAAACCGAATGTTAGTAGATATGCTCGAGTGGGGTATCAAATGAAAAGGGCATGATTCGTACGTTACAAATAGGTATGTTTGATCGAAATCGGTTTTTGAGGGAATGGAATCAGTTGCCTGTGTCTGTCTTTCCTGACGTGTACAATTTGGGGGTCTTCAAGTTACAAGGTATCTTCTAGGAAAGCGTGTTAAGTACATCTTCAGCCTCAGACTTATGCTTAGATATTTGTCTGGGGTCTGGTTGTTTCTATATATTACTAGCTGCTCCCCGCGGTTTCACCCGCGTAAGTCCCGATCCCGTAGGAATTGATAGGGTTTTCCCGGAAATTATTCGATTTTTTTCTCACCTTTTAAACCTTCCCTAGACCTCCACGAACATTTCAAGACTAAGATAAGATAAATCCGTTCAGCCGTTCTCGAGTTTTAGTGAGACTAACGAACAGCAATTCATTTTTATATATATTGTTTCTATATATTATAAGTAGTACCTGGATGATATTTTTTTTTTTTTACTTAGTCTAACCTCAAAGCAAACACTCATTGACTTCGTGTTACTTAACAACGCCATCTGCTGGAATAACTTTATTGCTCACAAAAAATAGTATTAGTAGTTCGCCAATAGATGTCAGGAAGAGTCATATTGAATGAAAATGACATTTTCTAAAAATGATTCCTAGCTAGATCGATTTATCGCCCCCGAAACCCTCTATATACCAAATTTCATGAAAATCGTTGGAGGCGATTCCGAGAATCCAATTATATATATATATATATATATACAAGAATTGCTCATTTAAAGATATAAGATATATTTACAAAAGAAAAAGTATACAAGTAGTATATCCGTTGTCTAGCACCCATAACACAAGTCTAGTTACTTAGCTTGGGGCTAGATGGCGACGTGTGGAATGTCCTGTAATATTTATTTTTCACTCATTCATTTATTTTTCTTAAATTTAGATTTTTATAAAAACAAACTAAATATAAAATAAATAAAACTTATTAAAAAAAAATGATCTAAGCACTCATATAAATACCAAAACAAAATTAAATGTACAAGTCTTAACAATAAATTATAATTATTAATAAAATTGTTTCAGATAAAAATATTTATTATTATTATCTGAAGCAGCATCGTTATCTACCATCAGGCAGGCGTGATAGTGGTCAAACGCTGTAAAAAAAACATACGTGTCGAGTTGAGAAAATCCTTCTTTTTTTAAAGTCGGTTAAAAATAATAGAAATCTTACCTTCGTTATAGTGATTCGAGGTGCTACTACACAACCCCAGCGTGAAATAGATAGGAATAATTTATCTACAGTTGGTGCGTTTTGCTTCAGGCAACATTGAAATTAAACCGCAGACTGTGAATTTGATTTGGTTACATGCACGATTTATAGGGAGTTACAACCTCCTTTAAGGCACTATATTTAATCTAAAATATAAATACATTTCTAAATATTTAGTAGGAATTACTAGGAATACATAAGGGACTTGATATACAAAGCGACCATGTCGCTCGCTGTTAAAACAAAATAATATGGCCTGCTGATATAAAAAGCGGTCAGGCTTTTCCCTAAGGTAGAATATAATATAATTAAGCTAAGACTTCAATCTAGTGAAATCATTAATCCAATTCACACAATCCCAATAACTTCACTCGATAGAAAAATAAACACAATTCCAAAAAAACTCAATTTTAGACATAAACTTGTGAAATGGTAAAACATTCAGTAACGTATGTACGATGATTTTATGAATTCATTAACATAATTTTACAAAAATTTAAAATACATAGTATATTTATTTATTTTTACACAAAAAAAACATTATTTTTGTGCGAATCTACGCGTATCTCGCAGATCTCGCAAGCTCGTTTTTTTCACAAAAAATACTCAGGGGTCATCATACGGACCGTTGATTTTAAGTACCTATATATTTAGCAATCATGTTTAAATTACCTCGTTTACTGCTATTCGCAATAGAATCTAACTAGCGACCGGCTATGGCTTTGCACGGGTAGCAGAGCATTATACGCTTACATTTATTTTCTGCTTTGTGCCATTATCCATATTTAGGTTGTTTATAATATTTAGTTGCTTATATTTAATCTAGGTACTTACAATAATCGATACATTGTATTCTTTTCTTTTCGTATTCTTTACGATACACGTTAAACTCAATAAAATGTTGTAGACAACCCATTTAAAATATATTTATAGATTTGTTTAATCTTCTATACATATAAAATTCTTTGTCCTGAATGACTGACTGACGGATCAACGTACAGCCTAAACCGCTGATCGTAGACACCTGAAACTGGGGAGGTGTGTTCTTTGTATGACGTAGGCATCCGTTAAGAAAGGATTTTCCAAAATTCTACCTCTTAAGGGGTAAAAAAGGGGGGCAAAGTTTGTATGGAACAAGGTGATTCCTTGGTACATTTTCGACTTCTACGCGGACGACGTCGCGGGCAAAAGCTAGTCTATACATATAAAATTCTTTGTCCTGAATGACTGACTGACGGATCAACGCACAACCTAAACCGCTGATCGTAGACACCTGAAACTGGGGAGGTGTGTTCTTTGTACGACGTAGGCATCCGTTACGAAAAGATTTTCCGAAACTCTACCCCTTAAGGGGTGAAAAAGGGGGCCAAAGTTTGTTTGAGACAAGGTAATTCCTTGGTCCATTTTCGACTTCTACGCGGACGAAGTCGCGGGCAAAAGCTAGTTTGATATATAATACTTTTCATCTATTAAACAGCTCGATGACGGTCGTCCTTAAAGGGATCTTATATTACGTGGGTTAAATCGCTGCCATAGTAAAAAATAAATACAATTTTGTCTATTAATCAGTAATTTTAATCAACCTAAAATACCCTTTCAAGATATAGAGTAACCCTAATACAACGGAATTGTCTTACATTTTGTGTGAGACGTGTCGGGTAAAATTTAATTTAGCTTATGTTTTGCTATGCGACACCAAGTTTGATGAAAGAGATTGGACGTGCGACAGTTGACGGGGTTGAATATAGGGTACCTAATGGTCTAATCTCGCTACAAGTTAACTTAAAAGTTTGTGTCATAACTCATCTTTTGTCACCTCGTTTACTTCGCAACTTCGGTGCTTTGTTTTTATCTGCGAAAATCAAAGATATTTAAATTACAGGGGAATATCTTTATATTCCCCTTACTAACTTTTTTATTAACTTACGTAACTTTGTGAATATCTCGGGAACGGTGACTCTTAGTAGAAAAAGTTTAGACAATATTTATAGATAATTACATGATATATCCTGGCAGAAATTGCTTTAAGCGATAAGTTCGCCTGTTTGTACAATTTCGTAGTTAATAAGCTTTCTCGTCCTTTTTGCTATTTTCAATGTTTTGTGTGTTGTACAAATAAAGTGTTCATTTATCTATCTATATTGTCTCTAACATATTTTTATGATAAAACTTACCGTTTGGCTGAAAAACTCAAAAAGCCTTTGACCTCGTTATAATTTTTTTAGCTGATGTCGGATCGATGGGGTCTTTGTCAATTCAATTAAAATGGTGTTCCGAACATTCGTACAAATTTTCAGCGACCTGCGAATTATTTACTATAACTCGCAGGTCGCTGAAAATTTGTACCCCTTACCCCTAAAAATTGGCTATTTGTACTGGGCTATAAATAAATTCCGCTAATTCGTCTAGTTATTGCTCATTACTGTTCACTTATGTACTGTTACTTTAATCGGGTAACCTTTTTATTTGACACCGCAAAAACTAAGGCTTTAACGTATCGTTTTCTTGCTTAGGCTTTGGACTTTTCAGAAATCATAAATCATTTATTGATTGACTGTGTTTTCAGATGTTAGGTTTATAGATGTTATGTAATATAGGAGAAAACTAAGTTGAAATCGGTTCATCCGTTCGGGAGCTACGATGCCACAGACAGACACACACACACAGACACGTCAAACTTATAACACCCCGTCGTTTTGCGTCGGGGGTTAAAAAATAGGTAACAAACAGACATGTCTGCACCAGACGTTCAATAATTCATACTATCAATTAAAATTAACTTACGTATAAGTAGGTAATATACACGGTGTAACAAGGGTCATCGGTTGCTGGGGGGGTGAGGGACCTCAGTACCTATCGATTTAACCCCCCTGTAAGTTCTGCAATATTTAGTGGTTCAAAAAAAGAATCTGTGAAATATTTTTTTAGAACCATACAAAGATAACGTACACATTAGATTTTGAAAAAAAAAAACTTTTAATGGTTTTATTTTGAGTTTTATAAATCTAAGACTCTGATTGGTGTAGGGGTACAAAAAGTCTACTATTGAACTTGTTTCACAAAAAAGGCAGAATCGCAGACCCGATAGTTAGGCTGTAATTGCGAAGCTCAGGGTGAAATCTGATTTTGACTAGAATTTCACTAAAATCCAAATAACTTTTGAACCACTAAATATTGCAGAACATACAGGGGGGTTAAATTGATAGATACTGAGGTCCTCCATCCCCCAGCAACCGATGATCCACCCCCCTTGTTACACCTTGTATAATATAACTAGCTGCGCCCCGCGGCTTCAAACGCGTAAGTCCCAATCCCTTGGGAATATTGAGATAAAAAGTTACCTATGTGTTAATCTAGGTCTCCAGGTATCTAGATAACGAGTTTCATCGCAATCTGTCCAGTAGTTTTTGCGTGAAGGAGTAACAAACACACACACACACACAAACTTTCACATTTATAATATTAGTAGGATAGTGCACAATAGCATACAGAGAGTAGCTTAGATATTATTATATTTAGAGATATTCTCTTCCCAATTTACTTTAAATGTTTTTGACAAAAATACATAAATATACGTCAGACATTAGCGACGACCGACGGCTGTTAAGAGTATATTCAAGGTTTGTTTTCTTGTTTTGTCAGTTACGAAAAAATAAGTTCCCTAAAAGCTTCCAGAGAAGGTCAACCTCAACTGAAGACATGTTTTTAGTAAACTACACCGATAATTCCGTGTAACTTTCATACTACAAAAACAAACAATAATTTTTTTCAATTTTTTTTGGTTGGGTTTTTATTTTATTATACGTTTTTTTAAGTGTAAGCATTTGTGACATTCTAATTTATTTATTTTCTTGTATTAATTTTTTGATTGTTCTGATCAGTGGATGTCAATCTGTATCTATACTAATGTTATAAAGCTGAAGAGTTTGTTTGTTTGTTTAAACGCGCTAATCTCAGGAACTACTGGTTCGAATAGAAAAAATCTTTTTGAGATAGTCCATTTATCGAGGAAGGCTTTAGGCTACGTTTTATTTTGATATTCCCACGGGATCGGAACTTATGTGGGTAAAAACTCGGGGCGCAGCTAGTATAAGTATAAAACGACTTCTTTAATATTTAGGTTATTACAGGCACCTAAGATTTCTCAAATTCAAAAGATATTTTCATTTAAAAAGTGCCTTGGTAGGTACTTCTCAATAGGTGGCTATTTTATTAATATTGTCTATTAATTTGTTTGAAAGTGATATTGTTGATAAAATCCAGTGATAAAATCCGACACCTTTTCGAGTAGGTAAAAAGATACGACAAACGTATTTCGTGTTAAAAACAGAGATTCGACAATTTAACACCGATCATAGAACTTCTAAAACGTAATATGAAATTCCTACGAATCAGAAGTTTAATTACATTTTATCAGAGTATGCGTAAACGTTCAGTGATTTTTCTTTGAAAATGTAGAATAAGTATACTTGTGAAATATACTAATTGAAAATTCAAAGCAAAAGGTCTTCGCTAAGGTAGAGATATAGATAACAAACCGGCAATAACAGCATCTGCCTCCTTAGACAAGATTGCTTTCTATTAGCGATATCGCCAATCGACAAACTTTTTATTTTCATTTTTTTTGTATGCAATTGACACAAGCCAACGAAAAGTCACGTACGTAGTCTTGCGTTAGAGAAAAAAAATGATGGATAAGTTCCATCTTATGCTAATCTTATACAATATTTTATTTCAATTTCATACAATTAAACCTATCGATTGGCGACATCGCTAATAGAAAGCAGTCTTGTCTGAGGGGGCAGTATTGAAACAAGTGTTTATGCTTAGATATTTGTTTGTGGTCTGGTTATTTCTATGTATTATAGGTATATATTTACAAAAGAAAAGTGTATAAGTAGTATATCCGTTGCCTAGCACCCATATTACAAGTCTAGTTACTTACATGGGGCTAGATGGCGATGTGTCGAATATCTGCTGTATTTATTTATTTGATTCTTATTTTACCTGGACCCTAAATTGTGTTCTTATCTCAAAGTAGAAACAAAAGACGATCGAAAGTCGATTCCATAATAACAATAATAATATGATACTTAAAAGGAAAGGGTACCGGTGCTCTCTCCATACAAACGTAGTCGACTGTTTCCTCCCTTTATAATGACACTAGAGCAAATAACTTATAACTGCCATGACCATGCCCCTATGTTTTGCTTTTTCTTTGATTTTTGATTTTTAAAATCTTAATTTCTATGATGATTAGA
Source organism: Idaea straminata (assembly GCA_951213275.1). Taxonomy (NCBI): domain Eukaryota; kingdom Metazoa; phylum Arthropoda; class Insecta; order Lepidoptera; family Geometridae; genus Idaea; species Idaea straminata. The sequence continues at coordinate 8,032,822 of OX577862.1, forward strand.
AAATGAAAAAAAAAACCAAAACATAGGGCATAGGCATGGCAGTTATAAGTATTATGGCACAAAAATATTTGTTTTTTATGTTAAATAACGTTTGTATGGAGAAAGCGCCGGTACCCTTTCACCTTTAGTTACAGTAGAAGTAAACCTTAATCAAGTATTTGAGTATGATGAATGCCAAAGATATTTGCGGAACGAGTCGGATGCTGCGCCCGCGGGACGTTTCCACGTACAATATTTTTGTTTTGTTCCATTCCTGTGGGATGGAATTGACACCGGGGATTTCATGAAAGTATTATTACGGTAGAGTCTCTGTACTACGAATGGAGAAATATGAACAAACCTTACAGACAACGTACATAAATCTCAATATGACTGACGTAGTCTATCTTACTTATCTACCATCGCAGACTACAGATTGTACGTAGGCCGGTATCTAGTCTGCAGACATTCATATTTCCGCTTCGACCGTCTATAGAATCAAAGTTAGAGTTGGTAAGTCCAAGAAACCAAAGACTATCGAAAAGGGATAAGACCATGATTTCCGCCGCTTGAAACAGTCTGTGAAGATATGTATGTATTTATTATTATGTTTTTGTTGTTACTTGCATCTTAGTTAATTATCTTAAGTTTGAACACCCTACCCTTCACCTTCCTCAACTTCTTGTACATCCAAAGGTTGTCTGGAAGAGCGATAAGGCCGCCCGTAACACTTAGACTTAAGCTTTGTTTTTATTTAATGTTATTTTAAAATGGTGTTTACAATAAAGAATTTATCTATCTATATATCTATATGTGGAGGCTTTAGTATGTAATAATTTCCTTTTACATTTAATCTAGATGATTTAATATCAGCGCTAGCAACTTTGATCCATGGTAATCAGGGCACAGGTAGTGCCTGGGACTTAGATGTAGTAGGCTTACCCACCTTCTCAGCTTAGTCGTGGTCGTTGTCGTCGTCAGTACGTCTGGAGCCAACTAAAGGTAGATGCATACGTGACGAGTTTTTTCCCGTGCCGGACGGAACGTGATTTTTTTATATGAAACGATGTCAAAATTGTCACGTTTGAATTGGAAAGCCCACATCGACAGAATTAATAAAAAGATCGCAAGTTATTGTTATATGCTGTCGATACTTGTTGGGGTTACCTCTGAAAGTGTCTCACGCAGTGCTTACTTTGGATATGTCTATCCACTACTTAAGTATGGTGTTCTGTTTTGGGGAAATTCGGTAGATGTTCAGTCTGTTTTCGTATTGCAGAAAAAATGCCTTCGTACCATCTATAAGATGCATAGCACTGAATCTCTCAGACAGGTGTTCAAAGAAAAATATTTTTTAACGTTGACTGGTATCTTTATATTAGAAATTTGTATATTTGTTAAAAATAATTTAGAGTACTTTACTATTACATCGGATAGACGCCAGAACATTCGAGATAAGTGTGGACATGATCTCTGTATTCCAAGGATCAACAATAGGATGTTTCACAAAAGTGCTTTTATAACGGCAATTCTTGTGTTTAATCATCTACCCTCTGACATCAAAATTTTAAATGGACCTAAATTTAAACTTAAATTGAAAAACTGGTAGACAAAACATTTTATAATCTTGACGAATATTTTAATTTTAGATAAGTACATGGGATGTTATTTTATGTTGTTTTAATTTTTGACGCTGTATTGTTATTATTTTTATTACTCTTTATAACATTTTTAATTTAATTTTATTTGTTATTTTAATTATTTATTACACATTGACATTGCCTAACTATATTAATTAAACAATCAAAGACATAATAATTAAATTTAATGTAATTAATGATATTCAGAATGCATTTTGAAAACATGTACTGAATTTAATATTTGCAATTTTATAAATAATTTTAATTTTAATATTGTATGCCCAGTGTGGTGAACTGTTGTGACTATTTTATGCATTATCATCGGCTCATGTACACAGTTTGACAATAAATGAATTCTATTCTATTCTATTCTATACGTCCTGTCCGGCACGAGAAAGACACGTTACGTATGCTTAAAGTCCACGAACACTTTATGAACAATGCACGTCAAGTCCACGTCCCGTCCGAGGTTTTATCCCGTTACGTATGCAGCGACCTTAAGACTTAAGCACCTTATCACCAGCGTTCACCGAAAAAACATTGACCGACAAACACTGACCGAAAAAAACATCATTACATAACTTTAAAGCGTCTTAAAGATTAAGTAAGGATGGTAGAATTGACCTAGAAACCTCCATTTCTCTATTTACTGTCAAACTGTTTGTTGTAATGCTTATGGCTGTTAAACAATAACAACTGTCTAAGCGGCTGAACCCTGTAATAATTCAGAGATGTAGCGTCTGTGAATGACAGCTATCCGACAATATTTATGGAAACCAAGAGACGGAGACGAGAGACATTCAAATCAAGGGCGGGTACAAATTGAAATAATCTCAAGTTGAATGACGTGCCCAATTAAATGTTATTATCATATTAAAGGGGAGTTAGTATCAAATCGTTGCCAGCTCAGGTAGTCAAAAGTAGCAACTCGTCTGTTTGTGACGAGTTGCTACGTTTGACTTTCTTTCTTTTCTTGAGAAAGAAAAGAAAGAAAACTTTTTTTGGACAAGCACAAGACAATCAGGAAAGTAGTAACAAACATAAAAGTATAAAATAAAATGTAAAACCAAAAAATAAAGAGGTAAAGGAAATACAATAAAAAAGCTATAAGATATAAGATCTAAGGAGCCGTGTGTATCCAAAAAGGTTCTGCCTTAGCAATGATAGCTGCACCAACATTTATGCTGACACAGCCGCTGGCCTTCCGGCAGGACCCTCTACGGATGACGCTTTAAGACCTTGTATTATCTTGATTTTGGACTAACTGCATATTTTAAGTCAAGGGAAAGTCGTCGGTACCCTGACGGTTTTTGATCTTATTAAAATATTATGTAACAGCCGCCGAGCGATCGACTTTTTTGATAAACTACTAACTAAATAAATTACTTTACTCTGATGAGTCTGTCTGGAAAGGCGTGATTTTTGATTCTGTTTAGGTAAATTTTGTTAGCTCACATAGACACTTAAACGTATTAATTTTGTAATTACCTAGTTGAAAGTTGTTGGGCTTTTATAAAATTTCAAATCCGTTGGTTATAGAGGTTGGCGGCGCGCCAGGGCGAGCGGCGCGGGAGGCTGCGGCCAACACACTATCCAGTGTTGCTAACTCGGAGTTTGAAAAATGCGTAGACCCCATTCTTTAGGTTAATTTTTCTACAAAGCGCGCTGAGCGCGGAGTGCGAGATTTCTCATATAGTAAACGCTTCTATCACGTTTCCGTAAACGATAAAATTGTATGGAAAGTTAAAACTTTACATTACGTCCGCTAGGGGCGTTATTCAACTTTCCCTACTATTCGTTTCCGCTGACGTAGTAGTAGCGTTTACTATACGAGAAAAGTCACACTTCGCGCTCGGGTGAGATGTTTCGTTTTTACACAGTTACAGTTCTGAAATGAAAACTTTGTTTCAGTTATGTTTAAAAAGAACGACGGAAGTAGTATTATATTAGCGAAGCGAGTGTGCTTTAGTATAAAACGGAACGGTTTTTTTTCGCGAATGAAAAGGATATTATACACATTCAGCTATGTTTAGTAGTAGTTTCGTTATTTTACAAATTGATAGAAAATACTAAGGTAGATTTTAGGACTGAAACGAGGTTTCAGGAGATGCCTAAAGTTCGTAGAAATACGTAAAAAGACGTAAAGTTGGCAACACTGACACCATCGCCAGAGGTTCTATACTAGGGCAATCGCCGCCGTCGTTATACCCTGATTTACAGCTGCTATCCTACTTGGACACTTGTAAAGAATTGTAAACAAACTCTATATTTATTATTCTATTTACTTAATTGAATTGCCTTTAAAAGTTATTTTGTTTACTGTTACTTCCTTAAAGAAACCTAATTTAAAACTAAATATTTCGTTAAAATTGGGAATTAATAAATACTTATTTGCTATGTTGTCAATCTGAAAATCAATTTATTTATCAATCTGAAAATCAATTTGGACACACCTACTTAAAAACATTGCAAGTTAAATTAAACCTTTTAAAAATAGTTATATGTTTCGGCCGTCATCACAACCAATTACGCAACCAGTTGCAAGAGAAGAATTTTTGTTCTTTGTTGGCAACTATAGTAACGGTAAGCGAATGTTTAGTCTTAATATGCGACTGGTTTTAAACTTGTAAACTATTATACAGTAGTATAACGTTCTCTACAAGTTAAGACTGTAAGTTAAATTTTGATATGCACTATAATTTGCAAGCAGTATAAGCAGCCAATCAAAACTCGTCTCTACTAGGACGTAATAAAGGTTAACTGAGTCTCTATACCTACAGTGCCCTGGTAAAATGGGTGCATAACAACGTCATAAACGAGCCAACTCAATCTGCAGAGGCAATCATGTTATTTAGTAATGAAAGCATTAAATCTTGAGAACGACGTAGACCCTTGGTTAAATGCATAGCGAGATAGATAGATATAGTATATTATGCAACTAGTGAATAAAGGACGGATTTAATGCGAGGGTCATAGATGAATTACGAGCAAGCGAAGGATTCTAACAACTGAATCACGACCGTAGGGAGTGATTCATGATAAAACCTAACTACCTACCATGTGGCTTAACGTATATGTATATGGTACGACTGTACGAAGCTCGCACGATGCAATAGCTTTACCGTGGCAGACACTGAGTGCCACACGTTTTTTTTTAAATTAGAACCCTTAAATAAAACTCTTCAACTTTATATATCTACGGTTTCCGCGTGAGCCCGGATCCCGTACTAATATCGGGATAAAAAGTAGCCCATGTTACTGTCATTGAATCAATGTACCCTCATACCTAGTTTCGTCGAAATCGGTCCAGTAGTTTCAGAGCCTATAATTTAGTGCACCTTAACAAACAACTTTTGTTCTACGACTTTTGGAAAGTAAATGAAAATTTTGAGGTTGAAATGACCTCTCCGTGTAAGGAACAGGTAATTTTCAGGTAAATCTAACCTCAACATTTTCAAAAAAAATGTTCGAATTTCCAAAAGAAGTTGCACTGAAGAAGCCTTCAACGGCTTGCTAGTATAATTACCAATAACCCTGTATAGCCATAAAACACGTTCTCTCTCTGTTGAAAACAAAAGGTACCCAACGAGTACGTGAGTTAATTGCAAAGCGATTACGCGCAATGCTTCACCAATATCCAATCGCGGAATCCTTTCAGTTTAAACGAGATCACTATACCTTTTGGTTTAAACGAGAAAAGTTGGTTCGCGTATGCAGTTAACTTGTTTCAAAAGCCACATAGCTACAAACCAGTAGTGTAGCGAGGTGAGGTCGGCTCGCCCCGGGCGCCATCATTAGGAGGGTGGCAAAATTGGGAAAAAAATCTTGTGCGGTCGCTGGCGGTCAGACAGACAATTAATTTTTCAAAAAAATAGCTCTTAACCACTTGCACATAATATTGAATGTCCCTTCTGCCCAATACAGTTATTGCAAATCACGAGTCACCCCGCATCCTCACATGGTTTTGAAATAAATATAATTTTCCTCAATTCTTTCGTATCGTTACGTTGTTCTTACAACATTTTTATTTTTATGACGTCAAAAGGGCGGCAAATTGCCATCTTTATTCTTTTTATGACGTCAAAAGGGCGCAAATTGCCATCTTTATTCCTTTTATGACGTCAAAAGGCCGGAAAATTGCCATCTTTATTCCTTTTATGACGTCAAAAGGGCGGCAAATTGCCATCTTTATTCCTTATATGACGTCAAAAGGGCGGCAAATTGCCATCTTTATTCTTTTTATGACGTCAAAGGGCGACAAATTGCCATCTTTATTCTTTTTATGACATCAAAAGGGCGACTAATTGCCATCTTTATTCTTTTTATGACGTCAAAAGGGCGACAAATTGCTATCTTTATTCTTTTTATGACGTCAAAAGGGCGACAAATTGCCATCTTTAGTCTTTTTATGACGACAAAAAGGCGGCAAATTATGACTCCGCCCCGGGCGACAGTGACCCACGCTCCGCCACTGTTACAAAGTGTGAGGGAGCAATCTGACTGCATCCGTTTGTAAATTGTTCTCGCAGGTTGCATTCGTGCTATGCAAATTGCTTGCAAATTAACAAAATGAGTTTGCATGTTCGAAAAAATCGGCCAGGTGCGAGTCGGACTCGCGGACGAAGGGTTTCGTACCATTGTATTCTGTTTTTAGTATATGTTGTTATAGCGGCAACAGAAATACATCATCTGTGAAAATTTCAACTGTCTAGCTATCACGGTTCATGATATACAGTCTGGTGACAAACAGACAAACAGACGGATGGACACTTGGACAGTGGAGTCATCGAAAGCGGGTCCCGTTTTTAACCTTACGGAGTACGGAACCCTAAAAAGATGCCAAAGCCAAAGAGCTTGGCACCGATACCTAAAATTGTTAACTATTATTGCATGGGATTGTTTTTAAATCTTGTTATTTGTACAGTTTGTAGGTGAAGTCTTTTTCTCTATCACTACGTAGTATAAAACAAAGTCGCTTCCCGCTGTCTGTCCCTATGTGTGCTTGGATGTTTTTCAATAGATAGAATGATTTAATGGAAAGGTTTTAGTATTTAAATCAAAACTACCACTGGTACGAAGTCGCGGGCAACAGATAGTTTTCGGAAAATTCCTTGTAATTTTTTAATCTATTGAAATTTGGGTCAAAACAGATCAACCTGTCAACAGGAAGGGGGTGAAATTTCAATTTACTAAAGATCTAATCAGGACAAGCTAAATAAAACCGCTTAAAAAAAACACCTATACCTACTGTCTTTTTTCGTCGTTTGTCGTTTTCAAGTCTATCCATTTTAAGTTAAAATACATATTATGCCGTCTTTTTCAATTTAGTTAAGCTTATAGAAATACTTAACATAAAATTTTCATCTTTAAATTATATTTTTATGCAGGAAAAGATTTCACCTACAAACGGCATATTTACGCCTCTTTTGAACTTTGATGTCCTTAATGATTTACTTTGCTAAAACAGCTTCACAGATAGTATAATTTCGTTTTTATTATAGGTCAAAAAACGAAACCCCACTTCCCAAGCAGCGTCTACACGTGTCCTATAAGTTGATATATAAATAGACGAGTGACAATATGCATATTTAAAGAGGCACTGAGTGTATTCGGTGCCAAACATGTTTACAGAGCTATCTCATTATGAGCTAACGTATTCCGTCGTCGACGTCCTTGATGTCAGGTAAAATTAATTCGTAGCACCTTTTAAGGGAGACACCCGAGCCTAAGGTCCTCAAGGGGCGAGTGAAATTTATACGCCACATTGCCTATTCAAAAAGGCCTTCAAGCAACAAAATAAATTGAGAACGCAGAGTACAATAAATGTAGGTGAAAAGAAGCATAAATAACCGAGGCAGTATAGCAATGTGCTCGTCAATCGGCGCCTGGTTCGTTTCTGCGCCCATCGATTCACGACTGAAAATTCAGGACGTTTATCACATCGGAATTTTGCGGCTATAATTCCCCAGTTGCAGAGGCAATGTGATCGAAAAGGCGCCGCAGGGTCATCACAAAAGATGCATCCGGCATCCGAGTGCGCTTGAAATTGTTAAAATAAGTCGCGCAGCCGTTTCGCGGCTTTCACTCATTCATTATCTAGCCAGACGTACGGAGGCCGGTTCATAAATCTCAGAAATGTTTCGGCTTCCAAGTTATGCAGGATTAGAACAGGCGAGCCCTTAAATTAAGGGTGTCGGTGTCGCCGGTCGCTCACTGATGTGGTTAATTTATAACCGGGGTCAAAGTTAATAAGACCGAGTCGAGGCAGCCGCAAACAGCTGCTGCTTGCTCACTATACAGCCTTACAATTAACCCATAACTTGATACACCATCTTACACTAATGTTTGCAACTAATCAATATTTATGATTTACTGAGGTCAGTTAGGTTATTACTTCTATAATCTTTGTATTGTTTAGTTATGTAATGACAAAACAAATGACCATAAATTCTTATTAACACTGTGGCACTCTGGTTCAAAAACACAATTTACCTATTAACCGTCATCCATTGCGACACTTTTTCACTTACCAATCCACTTTTCAAATCTACTTGGACCGTACGCACAACGCACATCAACACTTCGCACCAAAACGCGTCGTGAGATCAGCAAAATACGGATGAGATCTAAAAAATTTGTAAATTCTTAGATGGGTTTCTATTCTTGAAAAAAAAAATATCGAAATAAACTCAAAATTGTTGGATGGCTGAAAGGTTCTTAATGACTCTGACAATGAAACAGCATTCAAATTAGTTCTTCTGTAATAATGATGATGACATACTGATAATATTATATTATGCATCTAGTGAATAAAGGACGGATTTTAAGCGAGGGCCATAGATGAATCACGAGCAAGCGAAGGATTCTAACAACTTATTGAATCACGAGCGTAGCGAGTGATTCAAGTGTTATAATACTGAGCCACGCGAGCGATTCATGGCCCTCAATGTAAATCCGTACTTTATTCAAGAGTTGCATACTATACTTTATACCATGACTACGAGAAAAAGAAAACAAAACGTGTGGCGGGACCGACAGACAGACAGACTCAGACAGACAGACAGACATACTCAGACAGGCTTAGACAGACTCAGACAGACAAACAGACAGACAAACAGACAGACAAACAGACAGACAAACAGACAGACAAACAGACAAACAGACAGACAAACAGACAGACAGACAGACAGACAGACAGACAGACAGACAAACAGACAGAAAGACAGACAGACAGACAAACAGACAGACAAACAGACAGACAAACAGACAGACAAACAGACAGACAAACAGACAGACAGACAGACAGACAGACAAACAGACAGACACATACAGACAGTATGACTCAAATAATAAAAGTGTACTGTGTGGTGTTCCTCAAGGTAGTGTGTTGGGCCCATTACTGTTTATTGTATACATCAATGATTTTGTAAATGCGATCCCTCATCCAATGACATTATTTGCTGATGATTGTACAGTTTTATTTATGACGGATAATAACAAGGACAATAGTGTAGAAATTGACATCAATAATAGTTTGAAATATTTAGTGCAGTGGCTAGAAAAAAATGACTTGAAATTAAATTTTGATAAAACGGTTATGATGAATTTTAAACAAAGAAATAATCTTGATTTAAACATTGATATAAATTACTTAGGGAATAAAATTATGCAAGAACATAACACACGGTTTTTAGGGTTGATAATTGATGATAAACTTACATGGAAATTGCATATTGAAAATTTAACAAAGCGACTTAACAAATTCTCATATGCATTGCATAGATTAAGTAGAATTGCAAATTTGTCAACCCTACTAACATCATACCACGGGCATGTTGGGTCCATACTACGATATGGAGTAATTTTTTGGGCAAACTCTACTGATAAAAATAAAGCTTTTAAGGCTCAAAAACGCTGCATCAGAGCAATGTGTGGTCTTAAACGTAGAACATCATGTTGGGAATATTTTATTAAGCTAAATATATTTACTCTTCCTTCATTATACATAAGTGAAGTAGCTCTATTTGTTAGAAATAATATGAACTATTTTGTCATAGATACGAGTGCAAGACGAGGTAAATCTTTACGGTACCGGTTATGTAACACTCATTTTTTGCATAAGAGTGTTGTTGGTATGGCACCATTTGTGTACAATGCAATTCCCAAAGACATCCGAGACATCGAAAATTTAAATGAATTCAAGCATACTCTAAATAAGTTTTTGTTAGGAAAGGCATATTATAAGATTGATGACTTTTTAAATGATAAAGAGAAATAGATTTATTTTATATTTACGTATTCTAATAATATATAATTTTAATATAATTTTAAACTTAAACATTTTAAATTTTAATTTGCTTCTGAATTGACATGACTGTGATGAGTTGGTTTATGCTTCGTGACTCATCAGGCAATAATGTAAAAAATATGTAGATGTGTGTAAGCCCAAGAGGCGGGAACTAGAGTTACCTTTATATGGTGTGCCTTTTTTTTTTTTTTTCTTTTATTATGGCTTCGCACGTGTGCATTTAGCCAGTGTCAAGTTATATTTTGCATCAAATTATGACCCGATTTTTCATAAATCGGGCCTAAAGTGTTTCAATACAGTCAAAGTCGTCATAGTCCGTCAGGTCAGGGGTTATAGTAAAGCGGTGGCAAGTTTACCATAACCTTAATAGGAGATTTGGAGGCAACGTGAAAACTGCATGTTTGACACTGATTTTTACTTTCACTACACTTGTGCACTTTCACAGAACTAAATTGAATAACATTCCACCAGAATTATACAATTCAACTCGGGTTACATCTAAGTTTCATGAAAATAAAACTGCAGCACGACATGTTGTTAACTCGTTCCCGCCAAAACTCTGTGCCTTTAACATCTGTTATTTACCTAGTTCCACAGACAATAAAGACAATAAATTCATTTCAAAGTATTTATTGCGCAAGGAGGTTGTATAACCATTGAGATGGAGGTCCAATATACAAACACCAAAACAGTGATTAAAAGGCCTTTTTATTCACTGTTTTCAGTGAATAAAATAAGCTTTTTAGAGTGGGAATTGTATAAATAATATTAGCCGTTGAGGGCTACTTCTGTGCACCGTAACAAACAACTTTTGTTCAACGACTTTAGGAAATACTAAAAAAAAAATTGAGGTTATGCAAATTCGAAAAACAGTTGATTTTTTCAAAATAAAGGTCATTCAGGCTAAGAACAGTAGATAAAACTTAAAAAATAAGTCAAATTTTAAGGGTAATGACCTCACAGTGTAAGGAACAGCTGATTTTCAGGTAAACCTAACATCAAAATTATCAAAAAAATATACGAATTTCCAAAAGTCGTAGAACAAAAGTTGTTTGTTAAGGTGCACAGAAGTAGCCCTCAACTGCTTACGAATAACCCTAAAAGTAATGTACCTAAAAGTAAAACTTCATATACCTAAGAGTCCTTTTTGAATTGTAGGTTAAAAATACAAAAACTAAATAAGTTACCCACTATAATATTATCTTTATTTACTAGGCTACATACGGACGCAACACAGAAATGAGCTGAGTGATTTCCAATAGTATCTGTGAGTAAACACAATTATCTCGGATTGAATGCATAAAGCCTTCTGCAAAATTTGTCAGCTACTTGGCGGTTATTGTAATCGTCGTTGAGGACACCTGGCAGTCGTTTCTATTGACGTGGATAAAGACCGTATCAGGTGGAATAAAGACCAATTTCTCAGGTTTTATAACTTAATTTTCCCTCTTTTTAGCGATTCCAGTCAAAGGAGAATGGCAAAAACTGTATAGAGCTTGGGCCTGGAGGCCTCATGAAACGAGTCATATATCAAATGAAAGGTGGTTTCAGGAGGAACATTTTATTGTATGACCACTTTTCAAATTAGTTGTGAGATCGGAGTTATAGGTCATTATTGTCATTAATGATAGGCGGTCGATTCACTTGCAAGTTTTTTCCGTACACCACTAGGGAGTATTAACGCCTTAATAGAATCAGATGTAGCCATTGTATAGCAATGAGTTAATAGCTGTTGCCCTCGACTTCGTCTGCGTAGGGTTTGAATTTTTCAAAATGTTTCAAAACGCCTACGTCATACAAAGAACACACCCTCCAAATTTCTGGTCTCTACGATCAGCGGCTTAGGCTGTGCGTTGATCCGTCAGTCAGTCCAGTCCAGACAAAGCATTTTATATGTATACTAGCTTTTTCCCGCGACTTCGTCCGCGTAGTAGTTGAAAATGGACTAAGGGATCACCTTGTCCCATAAAAACTTTGCCCCCCTTTTTCCTAAAAGGGTAGAATTTTGGGAATTCCTTTCTTATCGGATGCCTTCGTTATACAAAGAACACACCCTCCAAGTTTCAGGTCTCTAATACGATCAGCGGTTTAGGCTGTGCGTTGATCCGTCAGTCAGTCAGGACAAATTATTTTATATGTATAAAAGAATATAATATATATAGATTAGTTCAACATAAAATAAAGAGAGAGAAATTATTCAACTAATCTAGAGACTGTGATTCAGTTTTTAGAGGAAGGGGTACCGACGCTCTCTTCATACAAACGTAGTCGACTGTTTCCTCCCTGGATAATGACACTAGCACAAATATTTTTGTTGTATAAAACCTATAACTGCCATGATTATGCCCCTATGTCTTGGTTTTTTTTCTTCATTTTCTAATTATCATAGAAATTAAGATTGATTAGGATGAGTACACTTTATAAAATAAAAGCGATTAAAATCACTCAGTCTTTTGCAAAACTGTGTGAACGGTCCTTTTTAGCTCTATATTTTACTGTGAGATAGAGTTTACGTCGCGTGCCACTGCCTTCACTTATTCAGTCAGGCTTTTTGCGGAATTGCTTCGGCATAACTCGTGCTGGGCTGACCAACCGTGACTGCACACATGCACCATGCCCATTGCACAGCTATTTGATTAAACGCTTATATATTCAGCGAAATTGCTTTACCTATCGAATTTTAAACTAGGTACCTACTCGTATTTAAAGAAATTCTACTTAAAATCGGGAAGTAAGAAATTAAGTTTGATTTTTGCAGTTTTTACTTAGAATCTTAGAAGACACCCATTGTTCTTAATATTGAAAAAATAATCGTTTTTGTTTGTCTTTCCGTTTTTTAGTTTACATTAGTGGGTGTTACAGTATATAATATAATATAATTCATTTATTTCATAATCATGGGTTAAATACAAAGATCTTAACAGAATACAATAAAGTTGACACCTCCACGATTCACCTTAATAGGAACATTTTGCTATTCTATTATTATACAAAATATCAATTAAAACAAAAGTGCAATATATCCGAATGTGCTTAATAATCAATCAGTTACGTCAATGAAAATTACATAAAAAATAAGGTTATCAAATTATAAATGTTAGTTAAGTCCAAATAAATAAAATAAATAAAAATGTCAAATTCAAAAAATATAAATTAATGTCCTTATTATATCCATTGATTTTAGAGTTACATATAGATTTCAAATACAAAATAAGCAATAATAAATTAATGTCAAAAATCATACAATCTAAATATTATTTAGCTTATCATTCAAAAAGTCTCTTAAATCATAGTTTACTTTTTCAACAAGAAAGCCATTGAGTGCGGTTTTTGAATCTTTTATTGTCATTAATGTTTCTTATTGTCAAAGGAATTTTATTGTAAATAATAGGTCCCATAATGTCTACACTCATTCTGCTAATGAGACCCACGCTCTTACGAGTTACCTTTATAGAACCTGCAAGACGGCTTGTGTTAGGATAAGCTGTGAAGTATTGAGGGTTTGTTCTAATAAAGTTTGCAATTTCACTTATATAAATTGACGGAAGCGTAAGTATCTTATGATTACGAAAATAAGGTACACACGATTCATCTGAGGCTAGACCAAACATAGATCTGATACACTTTTTTTTTGGGTTGCCAGTTGCCTGGAAGAATTCACCTTGATCGATTAGGTCGTCTATTTGTACAATTTTTAGTTTAAGCTTTTCGTTTTTTTGCTTCTTTTGTAATATATCTACAAATGAAGTATATTTTTTATTTATCTATTATTTTCTTACCAATCTATATACTGAATAGTAACTAAGTAGGTAGGTACATACCGTACAAATATACAGTTTCTAGTGCCTGTTTATTTACGAAATGTCTGCCTCTTCAGTTCGTCGTTGCTGTCGATGCCTAATTTCACGTCCACTGGATTGAGTTTGTTCCGGAAGAGCAAATTGCTTTTCGATCTTGTTTCGATGCGAATATTTGCATAAATGTTTATCTAAAATAATAAAAAATGAGATAATAATGTGGCAATGTACGGTCAGCTGCATAATTGCAGACCCACCGTAGAGGACCAAAACGGCTGATATAAGAATGTTTTCAATGTTTTCAAGATTCTAGAGACCTGCTTTAGTTGAAGATTATAGTCTTCTAACTTATCAATTAATCAAACAAACATTATTAGAATGTAAACATTCCATTAATAGTCATTTTCGAACTCTACCGTGGACTCTAATTATGCAGCCGACTGTACATTCTTACTATACTGTGTAGGTATTTTAAATTGGTCACGGATACCGTTTCTCTCATGGGAAATCTAAATGTACCTTACCTACCTACCTAAGTAGGTAGGTAGGTAAGGTACTAACATCGTTGGCTAACAGTTGGTAAGTAAGTACTTACCAAGTTGGTAAGTAAGTACTTACCAACTGTTAGCTAACGATTTGTATCTTTAAAACGTTTACCTACGTTGTTTCAGTAATACATACCTATGGTAATAATGTAATTAATAATGATGGGAAAAGTTGCTGGAAAACGGAAAGTCGGTCGTAGGAAAAAATCCTGGTTGCGGAATATTAGAGAGTGGACAGGGATAGCGAGTGCCGCACAACTTTTTAGCCTCGCGAGGGATCGGGTCAAATATTCTGAGCTGACTGCCAACCTTCACTAGTTGGAGAGGTACCCTGAGAAGAAGAAGATACCTATGGTCGGGCACATCTTTGCAAACCCACCCCGTAGACTTCTAAAATTGATATTATTTAAGTAGGCAGGGCTTTAAGTAGGGCTGGAAGTGCAACTCACATAGTTCTAAGCTATCTCTTTAACACATTCAATGATTATTATAAAATACTAGCTTTTTCCCGCGACTTCGTCCGCGTAAAAGTCGAAAATGGACCTAGGAATCACGTTGTCCCATACAAACTTTGCCCCCCTTTTTCACCCCTTAGGAATAAAATTTTGATAAATCCTTTCTTATCGGATGGCTACGTCACACAAAGAACATACCCACCAAATTGGCAGGTGTCTACGATCAGCGGTTTAGGCTGTGCGTTGATCCGTCAGTCAGTCAGTAGTTCAGGACAAAGCATTTTAAATGTATAGAAGATGTATGTTAGTCTATGAGGTAAAATAAATAAAAAAAAGTTCTGCGCTTCAGTTAAAAGATTTTTGACCCTAAAGTCCTATTTAAGTTCAAAATATTTTTATAGGTAACTAATTTTTTTGAAAACATTAATTAGCCTATGTTATTCTCTGATAATGTAGCTTCCTATTGATGAAATAATTTTTGAAATCGGTTCATTCGTTTCGGAGTCTATTCTTAACAAACAAACAAAAAAAGAAATCTTTCCTCTTTATAATATTAGTGTAGATAACAGTTTTATAGCTCTACAGTGGGTCAGCAGTTTTGTTGGCTGATTGAACGTTAAAAAAAATCTTTATATTTTATTCATATCCATAATTATAAAGTGTTAACGAATATCTCATACTTGTTTACAGCACCACAAAAATGTCAACTCTTTTATTTCAAGCGATTAAAAATGTAATTATGCATTGGAACGTTCCAATTTATAAATGTCCACAAAATGTTAATGTTATATTGGATTCGCCAGTAGGTTTATTTGCGTTCGTGCGTCTGCACAACGCACATGACTCTACTCCATACTCCGAGGATTATGTTTCAACACTGTTTGTTTTTAATAAAAAGCACACCAGAGCCACTAGCTTTGCCCAGCGGTTTCACCCGCGTAGGCCCCGATCCCGTGGGAATATCGAAATATAAAGTAGGCTATGTGTTAATCCAGGTCTCCAGCTATCTGCATACAGAGTTTCATCGCAATCGGTCCAGTGGTTTTAACGTGAAGGAGTAACAAACATACACACACACACACAAACTTTCACATTTATAATATTAGTAGGATAGGTTACCGTGCAAGTTTTGGTTTAAAAACGCACAAGAATATAGTTACAGAAGTCTTAATAAGAAAAATTTCAACTCTCAAGCTATCACCGTTCATGAGATACCTACAACCTGGTGACAGACAGACAGACAGCTATACGGACGGACAGCGAAGAACATAACCCACAACCTCAACACAAACTAAAAATAGACAGGTACCTAATATGAAATAATCTCAAAATAATCACAACACAACCATTGCAAATGCAAAATCTATATATATAAAAGAAAGTCGTGTTAGTTACACCACTTATAACTCAAGAACGGCAGAACAGATTTGGGTGAAAATTGATAGGGAGGTAACTTAGAGCCAGGAGACGGACATAAGATACTTTTTATCCCAATATGCCCACGGGATCGGGACTTACGCGGGTGAAACCGCGGGGCGCAGCTAGTCTTATATATATATATATATATAAAAGAAAGTCGTGTTAGTTACACCATTTATAACTCAAGAACGGCAGAACAGATTTGGGTGAAAATTGGTAGGGA
Organism: Idaea straminata; assembly: GCA_951213275.1. Classification (NCBI taxonomy): domain Eukaryota; kingdom Metazoa; phylum Arthropoda; class Insecta; order Lepidoptera; family Geometridae; genus Idaea; species Idaea straminata. The sequence goes on from OX577862.1 coordinate 8,049,188, forward strand.
GGTAGCTTAGAGCCAGGAGACGGACATAGGATATTTTTTTCGATATTCCCACGGGATCGGGACTTACGCGGGTGAAACCGCGGGGCGCAGCTAGTTCTTAATAAAATGAATGCTTAAGTAAAGGAAATGATAACTATGTATTACTAAGCTAAGAACTCTAACGCTTGACAGTCCTAACTTTAAGCAATTGCTCAACCATAGAATAAAAATTGTTACTTGAGTAATTACTTTTACTCAAGTAGTTACTTCTACTTGTTTATAAATACGAGTGTTAGTAATAGGGTCCCGTTTTTACCCTTTGGGGACGGAATCTTAAAAATGATATTCTTTTACAAAGTACCTAACATAAACAGAAAACTATGTTAATTAAGACATTATTTATGTTAAATCAATACCTACATAAATGCGTAAATGAAAATAAAATTAACTTACAAGTGTTTTGTCGTACCCTACAGATGTTAGATAGTATTGCGAAAACATCCGTAACGGCAGTCATTTTCCAGGGTTCCGTAGTCCTAACAAGGAACCCTTATTTTTCTATATTTTCCTTTTTTTGTTAAAGTCCTTAGGTTAATGTACAGTCGGATGCATAATTGCAGTCCCCGGTAGAGTTTTAAAATTACTATTATTGAAATGTTATATTTCTTACTAGCAGTGCTCCGCGGTTTCACCCGCGTAACTCCCGATCCCGTGAGAATATCGGGATAAAAAGTAGCCTATAGCCTTCCTCGATAAATGGACTATCCAACACAAAAAGAATTTCTAAATTCGAAAAAGTAGTTCCTGAGATTAGCGCGTTCAAACAAACAAACAAACTCTTCAGCTTTATAATATTAGTATAGATAATTTTTGTTTGATAAATTGATAAGTTAGAAGACTGCAGGTGCCTAGAATATTGATAGTGTTGAAAACATTCTTATAACAGCCGGGTTGGAGCTCTACGGTGGGTCAGTAATTATGCAGCCGACCGTACCTCCCTAAGAGCAATTACTAGTTTTTTTAAAATATTTAACACATTACAAATCTATTTATCTGCTACTCATTTTTTTCTTTGAAGGGACTTAATTCCTTCTTTAGGAGACAGTAAGTAGTCGGCTGCATAATTGCAGACCCACCGTAGAGCTCCAATGTTTTCAACACAACAAGATTTTAGACACCTGCTTTAGTTGAAGTTTAAAGTCGTCTAACTCGTGAATTTATCAAACAAAAATATTAGAATGAAAACGTGCCAATAATAGTAATTTTTGAACTCTACCGGGGCTGCAATTATGAAGCCAACTGTACATAGATACTTATTTTACTTCTATTAGAAACACATCAAAATTAAAAAGTAAAAGTAAGAGTAAACAAAAAAGTTAAAAAATCCTACTATTTTGCAGCTTAATTGCCTTTCCTTAGAAAATTGCGATGACTTGGATTTTGTTAAAGGGGAAAAACTGAAGTTAAGGCAAGCTCCGGCGAACAAACAAAAAACACTGGATTTTTGTTTCAAAGGCCAAAGAGATATTGAAATACTTTTGTAGATATTCCTTAGTTTGTTATCGTACGACAAAGATTGAGTTTGAAGGATATTTCTTGTTTAATAAGAGGATTGGTCGGGTTTAAGCGCAGAGTTTTAATAGAACGGCCTACGGTACGCCTTTAAATACCTAAATGTTTTGTCTATTAAAAATGAATACCTAAACAATATACCTACTTAAACGAATATAATTTTTCGTTTTTATTTATTTTGCCGACACTTTTTAACCCCGACGCAAAAACAACGGGGTGTTATAACTTTGACTATCTATCTCTATCTATCTCTATCTATCTCTATCTATCTCTATCTATCTCTATCTATCTCTATCTATCTCTATCTATCTCTATCTATCTCTATCTATCTCTATCTATCTCTATCTATCTCTATCTATCTCTATCTATCTCTATCTATCTATCTCTATCTACCTCTATCTATCTAGCTCTATCTACCTATCTATAATTGTCAAGTTATTTAAAGCACCACTTAGTTTAGACACGTTATCAAGTAATCACAGCGGGTAATGGGAGAGCTGAGCCGTAGAATTGTTTCTGATCCTTGCTGTCACGAAGTGAGTAGGGAACGAACAAAAAAGGGTAACGCCATGGGGAAAAGCTTATAATATGTCAGAGCAAGAATAATCGCTAGAGAGACGCGTTACAGAAATATTTATGTTTTATACTGTTATGGAAATGTTTAAAATTCTTCTTGTTTGTGGTCATGTGGCTTCTGACCCTGCCTGTGGTATCAAGCGAGACTTGTGTAGGATTGATTAAAGGGTTTAATCCGGTTGGATTTTTATCAAATGAAATAAGGCTATGATTACGAAAATAAAATGTGGTAACTCATCAATAAATATGAAATTAAAAGTACTGATTTTTTTTAAGTAATTTAATATCTGTATTTTTATTTAAATAAAAAAAAAACGAATTAAAAACTTAAATCTAAACATTAAATTAAATTAAACACAAAAATAAACTAATCTTAATCAAACAGACCCCTCCCCAACGTTCCCGGTGCAAAGCTGAACAATATGCAGGCAGCGTTACTCCGCTGAACCGCTATCGACAGCCTTTGCACCAGGAACGCCCCGGAACGCGGATCAAACCCTTTGTCCCGGAGGCAACGGTCAATCTCCCTCACAAATGCCAAACCCTCGACCCCCCATCTCTGGTTGATATGTCCTGACTGGCTGATGTATTATCAACGCACAGCTCAAACCAATAGACTGATCGAGCTATTTGGCATACAGATAGCAATTATGACGTAGGCATCCGCTAGGATTTTGGAAAATTCAACTACGCAGTAAATCATACTATACACAGAGTTACTATATACCTAGAGCTGTTTAAGTGATAAATATGTGTTTTCCTGGAAAATTGTTTCAAGTATCCTTTTCCATATTCAATAAGTTCTTCGTAAGAACCGGGTGGTTTAATTTAATAAGTATATTTTGAAGCGAACGTCGTCGTCAGTTCACGAATGATTGATGTTGTTTGATTATTATGCCTTGATATTTCCCATATTAAAAGCCTTTTCTCAAAACCTACCTACACAGCCTTATTTTTGGGGACGCAATCTTGACGCAATGCAAACACTGAAAATTTCATGCGAGAAAGAATGACAGTAAACGCGACTTACATCTTTGCCTTTTGAATTTTTTGAATTTTCAAAAACGATACAAATAGACATCGACAAATTTATATAGATAGATTATTTAATTTGTACAACATAAAAAGGAACATAGAACACGACAAACAGAAAGTAAAGTTAGCTAGCTAGATATTACGATAATTTATCGATGTGTCAATAATTTACAAAGTAGTAATGTCATTTTTATTTTTAAAAATGTAAATTGTTCGTTCACACAATAGATAATTTTTATTTGTATAGACTGGTAGGTACAAATATTGTTTGCAAAATCATTATTATTGTAACCAACACCTCTGTGGAAAGCGATCATTTGAAAATTTAATGAGAGTGAAAATGTTCACGATTTATCAACGCTGTCATAACCACAAAATTAATAATAAACATTTTGTATAGCATTACTAAACCATACTGATTGAAGTAGGTACTTATACAATAATATAACATTCATTTGATAGACGTTAATTCAATATTGATGATGATAACGTTGGACACATGATTGAGTGGTTCACTTAGCTACAAGACAGACTATTAATATTGGTCTAATATTGAAGGTGTCAGGGACATAATTTGTATTGGCTTTTGTTATGTAGAGACCGTCCGTATAGCCTCAGAAAATATAATAGGCTCCACGTTCATTATCTTTTTTCTCTGCAGTTTTCTAACCTATTTTGCTGCAGTACTACACGAAATAAACCTCTCCCTAGAGAATAATTTCTTGCTTTCAATGAATGTTCTCGAAAATAAAATTAAACAGAATATTGCTTATAATTTTGAGATTCATTTCATTGTATTTTTAGCATCTACAGGGAGAAGATTATTTCTAGATCCAACAAACCTTTTTTTCTGTGATTATCTTTGAATTTCTCTGCAGTTTTCTAACCTGCCTCCTTAGACAAGACTGCTTTCTATTAGCGATATCGCCAATCGATAGATTTAATTGTATGAAATAGACATAAAACATTATACAAAATTAGCATAAGATGGAACTTATCCACCATTTTTTTTTCTCTAACGCAAGACTACGTGACTTTATTTTGGCTTGTATCAATTTCGTCTACAAATATTTAAAAAAAAATGTCTGTCGATTGGCGATATCGCTAATAGAAAGCAATCTTGTCTAAGGGGGCTGTTTTGCTACAGTAAGTCACATTCTACCGTTATAAAATATGAACAATTCATTAGCAGTAGGTACATTTTGTATAATGCAAGTTTATAAAGCGAATGGAGGATATAGGTAGTTTCTACAACTTACATCTACCATCGTCCCAGATGGAGGCAAGCAAACCGCCACACCTGCAGCCCGCTGAGATTTTCTCTCAAATACTACGTTATCCGATATTTTTCTAACATTTTTCCCATTCTTTCTTTGACTGAAAATCTTTAATATTTGTATTAAAAGGGTTTAATAGACCGCAGCAACGTATTTAAAACTATTTTTATACATGACCAGACAGTGTGGCATTATATCTAGAATTTGTATGTTATTAGTATGAAATTTTGATTATTAACAATCAAGTTATAAGTTATTCAAGTTATGAAACTAGTATTTGTGGCAACAACTTTAGTAATTAGTATAGAATTATAACGTATCTAAATTGACACAGTTTATCATTACTTTCATCAAGTAGGTAAAATCAGTCAGATTTCTTAGAACATATAATATCAATATTTTGTTACTGTTCACAAAACAGTTTCCTTACAGTTTTATTAATTTCACTTAGTCTTTACCTTGTAAATAAAAAACTGGCTAAGTGCGAAACGGACTCGCGCTCGAAGGGTTCCGTACCATTATATTCAGTTTTTTAGTATACCTATGTTGTTATAGCGGTTATAGAAAATTTCAACTGTCTAGCTATCACGGCTTATGGGATATAGCCTGGTGACAGACAGACAGATGGACAGTGGAGTCTTAGTATAAGGGTCCCGTTTTTACCCCTTGGTACGGAACCCTAAAGAGAAACGTCTAAAGTTTTAATGATGTAGATTGCCTGATTGAAACACCGCACGTTAGCAAGTTTCTGAAAGTGTCTCGTTTCATAAGAAGTTTTGACAGTTTCTTGCGCTTTGTGCAGAACATCCTCGAACTATTAAACTACGAACAACTATAGGTTTTAAATATTATATTTGAAGTCCTGACTGACTGACAGATACTGACATCAAAGCACAGCTTAACCACTGTCCTATAAAGACATGAAATACGGAGCGTGTGAAATCCCACCCCTAAGACGGGCGAAACTAGTTAAATTCTAAAATTATACTTACTTATCGAACTTACAAAGAACTTTGTCCGTAAAGTGAAAATGAATGCTACCCGTTCTTAAAGGCTCAAAGAAGCTTTATGATAACAAGAATTCATTAAGGCTAGTTTGAGAACAGATCTTCTACTTATAACTCGGCACATTCCGCTGCATCATCCGAAGGTATTTATAACCTCATCACATTCTTGAGTTTGAGTTTGAACAGAAACGCGACCTCGGGGGGTGTATCCCACTATTTCAAAAAAAAGTGAAACAAGCGTTTTTTCCAAATTATATCCCATTACTAGCTGCGCCCCGCGTTTTCACCCGCGTAAGTCCCGACTCCGTGGGAACATCGGGATAAAAAGTAGCCTATGTGTTAATCCAGTTCTCCAGCTATCTAGATACCAAGTTTCATCGCAATCGGTCCAGTAGTTTTTGCGTGAAGGAGTAACAAACATACACATACACACAAACCTTCACATTTATAATATTAGTAGGATTTCCATTGCGGCAAAAAACACAGCTGTGTTTGAGAATCTGTTTCCACTTTAATATTTATGACGGCCTGATAATTTACTGATAAATAAAATTCTAAAGAGAATTTAATCAATAGAATAACATAATAGTACATTACGATATAAGTGTGGTAAATTGATCTTTGCATAGAGGCGGTTTATGACGCGCGAGCGGCAGCGAGCGTGTTAAAGCCAAGATGCAAATATCAATTCCACACGTATATCGTACGACGTTTTTTATCACAGTTGCGAATAAAAGAAAAGACTTGAAAAGAAAACAAAAAATAATTAACAAAATATTTGTGATAAGTCTATGTTTTCATTCTTTTAAGGCAATATTTTTTTGTTAACTATGCTCCGGAAAGGCCAGGCTAAAGACTTAACCTATACAGCCTCGTCTGACATACAATAGGGTTTTTTTCTATTTGTTTTTGTGTCGGGGGTTAAGAACAAAATACAATGGTACGGAAAAACAATATATTTAAGTAAAGAAAAAATAAAAAATAAAAAACTCAATTTTTAATCGTTTTCTAAGTCATTATTACGTATAATTTTCGTTTGTAAACCGACTTTAAAGACAACCATTTTTGCTAGCTAAAAAACTCTTTGGTACCTACCTTTTTTATACATCAAAACAGTATAACCCAGATAAATTAAGAATGTTTCACCTACCTAACATGTAATTAGCAGTAAGATACGTATTTAACTTATCGGGATAACTGTATAGCACTAGGTTGGCAATGTAAAACGCACGCGTGCATAATATGTTGGATTATGAGCCTAAAAGCCGTTTAATAAGATCCACTTTGTGAGCAAATGTGATAAAAAAATAAAAAATAAATAGAAAACAAATTAATCATCTTCCATTTTGGGTAATAATTCTCCACCACATATAACAGTACTCTTTACAAGCTTTTTTATCGCCACCGCCAGCAATGGAAAAAGTGGAAGAACCGATCCCAGTATTTCCATCAATGGAAATTCATAATGAAAATAGTGGGATACACCCACCTCAGGTGGCCAAAAGGCTGACTGCTACTGCGACGACCCAGTTGGCACAATGGTCACCATGCCGAACTGCCAAACACGGGGTTCGATTCCTGCCTCAGGCAAGTATTTATGCTTAGATATTTATCACAAGAAAAGTATAATAAAAGTATAACCTATAAGTAGTATATCCGTTTTCTAGCACCCATAACACAAGTCTGGTTACTTAGCTTGGGGCTAAATGGCGATGTGTGGAATTTCCTGCAATATTATTTACTTTGGCCAACGAGGCAATACTTTTTGGTCCTTTTGGGCGCCTTACCTAAGGAAACTTGTTTAGATTTTTAGCTATTGCTTAGATTATATCGCGGGCTTTGACCGCGGCGACCGAATCAAGAAATTCCGTAACGAAAATAAAATCTAGCACCCCCCACTCCGCCTATGGTACGACTGTACGAAGCTTCCACGATGCAATAGCTTTACTGTGGGAGTCTCCGAGTGCCACACATTTTTTATATTATTATTTATTCTATGTGTAATTACTAATTAAACAGAGTTTATACATAAACGAGCTGAACTCTCAATAACGCACAAAGTTGGATAGTTTTGCGGGCGATTCCCTGAAATTACAAAGAACGTATTCTACTGAGCTTGTTCACCAACTCACATTAATCATTGTTTCTCCTTTATTCTAACTGTTATTTGTTCTTGTTTTTCCTATGTTGAATAAGTAAGTACCTACTCAGTTAATCTGAGAAAATTAAAAATTACGCTGAGAGGTAAAGTGAAGTATGGGCTGAACGAGGGGCAATAAAAATAGCAATCAGGGAGCGCTTCTATCGGGGCCTCGAGAAAGGTTTGTGGGTGTGACATATAAAGGCTATTTACTTAAAGGTAGGGACTACCCATTAATAGAATCGTGATATCTGTTGATTGGAATATTGATGGATACTCTCATTAGTTTTATTAATAAAAGATTAGGTATAAGAAAAGATGGCGTTTATTTACCTTCACATTATAAATTTAGACTAATTTATACAGGTATTATGATAGTGTTAGTAAAACCTGCAGTCCTGCAGTCAGTGAAATCCTTTTATTTTCTATTATATTCTTATTTACTTTAATATTACACAATCCTTGACAATAATTATTGCAAGACGCCGCACACAGAATTACCATCTGCTGATGAACGCGGGCATTGTTCCTTTTTTTTTTTAATTTTATATTCAGGCAACGACTGATTTGCCATAAAGCCAACCATTTTTGTTGTTTTTATAATTGTTAAAAGTTATTATCTACTTAATTAAATCAAACAAAAAAAATTAAAGATATTCTTATTAAAAAATCGCTAACAAAAGGTACATTTAATACTACCTGTCCAAGCAGTGTAGTGGTAAAAGGTAAAGAAAACAGGATTATGGTTTAGTATGACTGAATGTTAAAATGTACATAATCCAGAAAGAACAATTAGTACCATACAGCTAAACATCGTGATGAAACCGAAGTATTAAAATGTTATCTTTTCTGGACACGGTCGACTTAGCTGAGAGGGTAGTAGGTGCTGGGCAAGCCTACTCCATCCTCACGCAAAAGGACCCAATTCAAAAGAGTCTAGTTGCGGAAAAAAGCCCGTATACATACATACATCTATAGTAATTATTTTATCGACTCTTAATCGCGTATTTTTTATTTTTAATTCTCTTAACTCGACGTTTTGACTATGTTACAATAGTCATGGTCGCGAGGAGACTGGAGCAGCGGCGAGCGTTGTCATCTCATGCTGGTAGTTGAGGGTAGTCACCGAGGGTAGGTCGAGTACTGAAGCTCGATTTTATAAACAGTTTTTGTCAACAGTCATAAGGGCCGCGGCACACCACACTCACTATATCCGGAGATATCTCGCGACACTTGCACATTTTTATCACTGGATTCCACGTAGATGAGAGCTTGTGTCCACTTTCCCGGTTGAAATTATCATGTTTTTTAATTTCAACCGCTTACAATCCTAGAGTAGTAATGGACACGCGGTTGTTGTTCGCTTAGATGTGCATGCAACATCTACACATCTAAGCGAACAACTTTTGTTCTACAACTTTTGGAAATTACTTTATTTCATTTACCTAAATAGGAATATATAATTATAAATCCGAAAGTTCTGAAACTAACCTAATGATAAGTACTTACTAATACTCATTGTAAGTGGACTTATGTCTTTTATGAGTAAATAAATTCTTTAAACCTATAAATAGAAAAAGACATACATATTGTACATTATAAATACAAATAAATAAAGTGTCCAGTTAGTCAAATAACCCACCCCTTATCGTACCCGCTAATGTTAGAAGCATTGCCACGCTGAATGGCGATGGCTAACCTCTGCGCCAAAAACGAGCCGGAGCGGGAGTCACCCCCCTTTTCTTTCATTTTGGAAATTCCAACTATTTATACTGTAAATACAAGGTTGTTATTTCTGAAAAACGAATTCTTTATTACATACTATTCACACATTTTTATAAATCGAAATCGTCCCTAACTTTTTTATCATTCTTACTTCGATTTGATGTAATTTCCTGTACTCTATACCAAAAACCTTTTATTTGAGAAATAACGAATATATTTCAGCTCAGGATTTCCATTTCGAATATTTCGTTATAAACCTCAGCTATTGTCGGGTCGATACTTAGAGGTAAATAATTCAAAACAAGGTTCGTTAAAGAACTTCAGTTGACGTCAATCAAGACTTTTAAAATTACTTTTATTGGAATGTTTTTATTCTAATAATAGTTATCTTATAAATTAATTAATGAAATTTATTTTACATCTTATAAATTCATGAGTTCTTCTTCTTCTCGTATAGTGGTGTGGCTCACCTATTGTTTGAGTTTTCAGATCCTCAGGTCTCTAACTTGACCTAACGACTGCTACTAGAGGTAGTAACCGGGACCATCCGAAGCACGGAGGGGCTCACGAAAACACATTTTTGCCACACCACTCGAAGGTCACCCATCGAAGTAATGACCGCTTCAGGCATTGTTTAACCCGCACGACCGTAAACGATCAGCGAGCAGCTTAGCTGTGAGCCTCCTCAAAAATTTCATGAGTTGAGAGACTTTAAACTTGAACTCGAGCAAGACCTTAGAATCTTGCTTGTGTTGAAAACATTCTAATAATATAGCAGTTTTGGAGTTCTACGGTGTGTCTGCAATTCTGACTCCCGACCGTACTTAGTAGTCGTAGTCGGCGGAATTGCAGCATCATCGTAGAATTCCAAAATTACTATTTTTAAATGGTTTAATTCTAATAATGTTTGTATAATAAATTCATGAGCTGAAAGACTTATAAACTTCAACTAAAGCAGGACTATAAAATTTTGCTTGAATTGAAAACATTCGAATACCTAATAGCTATTTTGTAACTGACTTCAAAAAAGGTTCACAATTCGTCGCGTATATAATTTTTTTAATGTATGTTCGCCAATTATTGAGCTCTTCGGTGGGTTTTATTTTGTTTGCTTGATTGTTCAATGTAGGTTTGTATGCATACCTATCTACTTATCTTAAGTATGTATTTTAACATAGGTATTATTAGTACCACGTATTTAATTAATAAGTAATCCGGGTTTGAGGTATCTGGTTTACTTGCGTCCGTAGGATTTAGCCCTACGGCACTGAAAATTTCGGGAATCAAGGAAGTGACACAACATTACTATTTAAAAATGTATTTATTGCTTTTCGAAGTATTCTCTGCGAAATTTGACACATTTTTCCATACGATGGAACCAATCATTAAAGCAACCATTCCATTCGGAAGTTGGGGTCTCCAAAATTCCCGTTTTGTAGGCGTCCACAGCTTCTTCAGGTGATGAAAATCTCTGACCACGCAATTTATTCTTTATTTTAGGGAAAGTATAGAAATTATTAGGGCTTAGGTCGGGGCTGTACGGCGGATGGTCTAATAATTCTATGTTTTCTTGCTCTAAAAACTCTTTTGTTCTGTTCGCGGTGTGAGAACTCGCATTGTCGTGATGGAGGATGATGCGGCGGCTGCAGTTCTCTTTACGGAGTTCAGAAACGACCTGTGGCAAACAAATGCTAGCATACCATTCTGCATTAACCGTTCTTTGTCCCTCAAGAGGAATAGTCACAACATGGCCGGTTTTGGAGACAAACGTGGCCACCATTTTTTTTGCAACACTCCGTGAACGAACAATTTTTGTTGGCTTTAACTCATTTTCGAACACCCAAACTCGTGACTGGTTTTTTGTTTCGGGTTCGTACGCGTATATCCAGGATTCGTCACCTGATACGATGTTGTATACAGCATTTGAGGATCCTGCGTGGAATCTTTCGAGAGTTCTGACGCACCAAGTAACGCGAGCCACTTTTTGCTCTTCACAGAGCGAATGCGGTATCCATCGGGAAAACAACTTTTTTACACCTAATTGTTCATGCAAGATTATTTGTATTTGACTCATGCCAATGTCTAAAGTTGCCTGAATTTCGCGGTATGTTACATGTCGATCTTCCTCAATCAGCTTACGCACAGCATCAACGTTTTCTTGGGTGAGTGCAGTTTTTGGACGACCTTGACGGGGATCATCACTGAGCTTGACACGTCCACGTTGAAATTCAGCAAACCAGCGATAAATTGTGGTTTTGGATGGGGCTTCATCACCAAATGCAGAAATCATCCGGTCAACACACTGTTTTTGTGATAAACCACTTCGAAAGTCATAATAAATCATCGCTCTTGAATTTTCTCGCGTCAATTCCATTTTCTCAACGACTAAACAAGTTTGACAAAAACCTTGTGACAAGACCGAGATTATTTTTTTAAATAAATTAAATGGTATTCGATTCTTAAAACCAAGGAGTTTTCAATTAAAAAGATTTAAATATGACAGGAACAGTGGAAATATTCCATTCCCGATACTTTTAGTGCAGCCTATGTACACGTGACTTTCGAGTGACGCTCAAGGAGCAGACAATCAAGCGGTGGTATGCCTTGACCGGCTTCTTCTTACACCACAACTTGGATGTCGTTGTCCTTCTAGGCGAGCATGCTACATCCTCGACCTAATTGTCACTTTCAATCAGGTGAGATGAGGACAGAGCAACCCTATTTTGCGTTTTTTTTTCAAAATACACCTACCTAGGTACTACGTCCATAAAGACACTTAATAGTACATTACGATATAAATTCATTATTGCATAGAAGCGGTTTATGACGTGTGAGCGGTACGCGAGCGCATTCAAAATGCCGAGATGCTCAATATCCAATTATCAATATCCACACGCGTATCTTACGACGTTTTTTTTTATCACAGATGCGAATTAAAGAAAAGATTTTTTAAAATAATAAATAGTTAGCAAAATATTTGAATTTAAAAACAGAAAAAGTTAATATTTTTTGAGTATTTTTTAGGGAATATTTTTCCAGAAAGGGCAGGCAAAAGACTTTTAACCTATACAGCCTCGTTTGACATACGATATTTTCTAGGGTTTTTTCCATTTGTTTTTGCATCGGGGGTTAAAAGTAATGATACGAAAAAAATATTTTTAAGAAAATACAAAAAAAAACTCAAATCGTTTTCTAAGTCGTTGTCACGATTTTATCGTTCGTTAACTGATTTTTTATCACAGTTGCTCATAAAGTGGATCTTATTCAACGGCTTTTAGGCTCATAATCCACCATATTATGCTCGCGTGCGTTTTAGATTTGTTAACTAGTGCTGTAAAGTTATCCCGATAAGTTAAATACGTATCTTACTGCTAATTACATGTTAGGTAGATAAAACATTCTTAATTTATCTGGGTTATACTGTTTTGATGTATAAAAAGGTAGGTACCAAAGAGTTTTTTAGCTAGCAAAAATGGTTGTCTCTAAAGTCGGTTTACGAACGAAAATTTTACGTGATAATTTAGACTTAGAAAACGATTAAAAATTGAGTTGTTTATTTTTTGTTTTTTCTTTACTTAAATACAGGGTTATTGGTTTCCAATCCAAAACCGTGCAGGTGATAGTTTTCTACATCAAAACGAACAACTTTTGTTCTAGGACTTTTGAAAATTCGAACATTTTTTTGAATTTTTTGAGGTTATATTAATTCGAAAATCAGCTGATTTTTTAAAATATAGGTCATTCATAGTTAAAACAATCGATAAAGCTCAAAAAATAATTATAATCTTTAGGTTGATGACCTCTCCGTGTTAGTAACAGCTAATTTACGGGTAAAAATAACCTCAAAAAATTCAAAAAAATGTTCGAATTTTCAAAAGTCCTAGAACAAAAGTTGTTCGTTTTGATGTAGAAAACTACCCCCTGCACGGTTTTGGATTGGAAACCAATAACCCTGTATATTGTTTTTCCGTACCATTGTATTTTGTTCTTAACCCCCGACGCAAAACAAATAGAAAAAACCCTAAAAAATATTGTATGTCAGACGAGGATGTATAGGTTAAAAATCTTTAGCCTGGCCTTTCCGGAGCATAATTAACAAAACAATATTGCCTATGTAAACATAGACTTATCACAAATATTTTGTTAATTATTATTTTGTTTTCTTTTCAAGTCTTTTCTTTTATTCGCAACTGTGATAAAAAACGTCGTACGATATACGTGTGGAATTGATCTTTGCATCTTGGCGTCTTAACACACTCGCTGCCGCTCGCGCGTCATAAACCGCCTCTATGCAAAGATCAATTTACCACACTTATATCGTAATGTACTATTACAGACAACCATTTTTGTTGGCTTAAGAACTCTTTGTTGGTACCTATTTTATACATCAAAACAGTATAACCCAGTTAAATTAAGAATGTTTCATCTACCTAACATGTAATTAGCAGTAAAATACGTATTTAACTTATCAGGATAACTTATTACAGCACTAGTTGTATAGTAGCATAATACGTTGGATTTTAAAGCCTAAAAGCCGCTAATAAGATCCAATTTATGAGCAACTGTGATAAAAAAAAAGCTCTAATAACATTTTTTATTTCAGTATTGCAGATAAAGTAGATCCCTCCATTAAAATGATACCTCTCTCTTGGGAGACATTTTTTTATTTGCTTCATTAAATGCAAAGGCATTATGGAACAGAATACCTTTATTGACTGTATTTTTTACAAGTGAATTACAAACTACGCTATGAAAAAAATATATTATATACTTACGGCACGAATTGTGAACCTCCTCACTCCTTTTACAAGTAAATAGTTCGTTTTCTGGATCAGTTTCTGTTTTTAAGCAGTATCTTTCGACGGAAAGGCTATACCCAACAGTGCTCTGCGGTTTCACCCGCGTTACTCCCGATCCCGTGGGTATATTGGGACAAAAGTAGCCTATTAAGTAGCCTAAGCCTAAAAGTAGCACTCTCAAATCTCAATTAATCAATGTATCCTCCTACTAAGTTTCATCAAAATCGATCTAGTATTTCGAAGCCTATTCATTACAAACATAGAAACAAAAAAAAAAAACAAAAAATCTTTCCTGTTAAGTATAGAGTATACCTTTGAGTGGTAATTTTAGTGGTAGCAATACGTCTGGCTAGAGACAACTAAGCCTTGGGTTTCATCACGATGTTTGCCTTCACCGTAGTACATTCGCAAGCAACATCCATTGGTGTAATAAGGTAAGGGGGTGGTATATGACGACCCTGTTGGCCCAATGGTCACCATGCCGGAATGCTAAACACACGCTTGCGGGTTCGATTTCCGCCTCAGACAAGTATTTATGCTTAAGATATTAGTCTGTGGTCTGGTTGTTTCTATGTTATATGAGTATTTATTTACAAAAGAAAAGTATTTAAGTTGTATATTCGTTGTCTAGCACCCATAACACAAGTCTACTTAACTTGGGGCTAGATGACGATGTCCTGCAATATATTATCATTTATAGGTTTTGAGCAAGCCTACTCCATCTAATACACGTAGGAGGCCCTACATGGACATGTAGGGCCTGGGGCATGAGTTGCTGTCACTATATAAATAATCTATTTTAAATGTTAAAAGTCAAAATTAATATTATTTAGTGGTGGTGTTGTTTCGATTCCAAATGGCGCTTTTGAGTTGTTGTATTTAGATCTCTCAAACCACGATTCTAATTTAAAGTCTGTTTCTCAATATTTAAGTTAGACCCGCTTAAAAACCTTGTAAAACACAACTCGGTTTGTGTCGGTTTGATAAAGCGATTGTAACTGGTTTTTGTGATGTTTTTGTTATAGCGAACTTTTAGATAGCTTACAGTATTCCAAAGGGAACTAATTTAAAGTCCATGATTAAAAATGTTTTTATTTTGTTTTAAGCCACTCATCCGCAATGAACGTAAGTAGATAGGTACTTTATTGTTATTATAAGGGTTCAAGCAGACTACAGACTTCATATTGTCAGCCGATAGTTATCACCTATAGTTCACATTTAAAGTTAAACGTATACTCAAAAGAAGAACTACTTAGTATGGCGGCACCATATAAACATTACTAGCTACTGGATAAATAAACCGATTTCGATCAAACATAGCTAAGAACACTCCCGAATAATTCACCTTTCAAACAAAAAAAAATCAAAATCGGTTATTCCGTTCGGAAGCTATGATGCCACAGACATACACACACACTGAGACACGTCAAACTTATAACACCTCGTCGTTTTTGTGTCGATTTTTAGTGATATAAAACTTAAGGTATGCATCTTGTTCTATTATTATTTATTTGGACCACAATCTTTTGACCAGGAATTATGGTGAATCGAGAGATTTAAAAAAAAGCGAATATTGTATCCCCCATTGTCGAATATTCATCGCTTCTTAGTGCCATGGCCGACAACACTTTATGTTGGAGTATAGTGATAGAAAGTGTAGTCGGCCGGGGCTCGAATATCTAAAACAGGATCGTTTTACAAATGTCCATTGCAGACGACATCTGATGCTCCAAAAACGGGCAAATAAATGCGAGCACCGAGTCCTGTTTCCTTCCCAGAACTCATCATTTCAGCTATTAATTTTGGGAATGTACATAATGAAATTCTTCTTGAGCATTTGTTTATTACCAAACATAACAGTAAAACGAAATCTTCTTCTGGAGATATTAAACTGTGTCTTTTATAGGTTGAAATGTATAATAATACGTGTTAATTACAGCGGATTAGTATATTCTGTTTGTGAAAGCAGAATGGGCGCCCAAGTACACTTCGTTTGACAGACCCATTTGTATAATAGACGAAACAATGGCAACAATACATGGATTATTGTATTAACAGAAGCTGGTTTATCTAAATACCTATATGTATTATGAGATAACAACTAAATGAGTTTGTATCTACTTACCTAAAGTATTAACACGTTCAAGTAAACATATCAATATCGTAGCTCTAGGCGACATTGAACATATTTTTTTCATACATACGGGAGTGGCGCCTAGTGACGTTGTGCAAATAGGTGGTGAAGTCAGTGGTAGTAAATATTGCACTCACGTCCTAATACGTCGACGTTCATATACGTTATGGTACAACTTATATATAGAACTCCTTGTAATAGCGAACAACGTATTATAACGTCGACGTTTGTAGACGCCTGTGCCGTAAAGCATAGACCAAAATATATTCAACAGTTAACAACGCCTAACAACGTCGACGTATATTGACGTTGTGCTATAAACTGTTGATAAAAATCCAAACACTACCTAGCATTGTATAATAACGTTGCCGTATTTGGACGTCTGTGTTACAAAGCATAATAAACATTTTTTTTTGTCAACTAACAACGGCTAATGACGTTAACGCTACATGAAGTTTTATTGGTAAGAAAGAAAATGTATGTACTTACTAGACAATAACGTCAACGTTTTACAAAGAAAATGAAATAAAATCCTTATTATATGAAATTATTTATTTTCAAACTATTTACTTAGTCTCATGAATTACACCAGTGTTTTTGGTTTAATCAGTCTCATTTATCACTTATTATTGAGATCAAATATAATGCTACAAATAAAAAAACAAAAACGATTTGGTATTCCTATCAAACAAAAATGTTTAAACTTAATATTTATACGTAACCAAAATGTGAAAATGTCCTGAGTACTTGTTTTAGAATTACAGAAACAAATAATCACAAAACAAATTCAACAAATAAATCTCTCCGAATTTTAAGTCAACAATCTTATAATAAAGTAAACAATCTTATAATAAATTTTCTCGTATGTATTTTGCAATAGCATATAAAATTGGAATCAGCCTTGATTATGCCATTCTTCAAAACAAATAGCACAAAGTGCTGGTTTCTCTGGACAACCTTTGCACCTAAGGCCCGTCTCTCGTCTAACCTTCTTTTTGGCACACATTTTACATTTCATGTAATTTGTGGTTTTCTTTGATCCTTCTTTAACGGGAATTTTTTCAGGCCAGTGTCCATACCCAGTTGTATTTTCATCATTGTTTGATAGCAGTGTAACAGATCTTTCAACGAGTCTGTTGTCGTGTTTGTTACGCTGTGCCAATAACATATTTGGCTTGATATTTGGCGATAACTGAATAAGAGATCTTATCAAACTATCTCTGAAAGTGAGAAAGTTATATCGTTTGTCATTGTTTTTGCAGTACCTTTTGTAAATATAGAAAGAATTCCACACGATCAGGTCAATTAAATGGAAAAATACCTTCTTATACCATCGCAGTGATTTCCTGGGAGAAGAATAATATGATACCATCTGGTCGGATCTATCAATTCCAGACATGAATTTGTTGTAGATTACTACTTCCTCAGGTTTTTCACGGATCTGTCCATGTCTATTAGAGGCTAGTATAAGTTTTGGGTGTTTTAAAGTGGTAATCATCAGTACAGGTCTTTTGTCAGTCCATTTTGACACATAAACTTTGTTTTTACGAACCCATACATGTTCACCTCTTCGCAGTTTTTTGTTTATAATCTCTTTGGGATTGCCTTTTCTATTGCTTCGGAGGGTTCCAGTGGTATGAGTCCTTAGTTCTACAAGTTTTTGAGATAACTGGACGGAATTGTAGTAATTGTCCATAAAAAGCCAATAGCCTTTGAATAAGTAAGGTCTCATAAGACTCATTACGATCTTCTCTGTCTGTTTTCCTCTAGCTCTTTCATGATCTTGGTCTTTTCCAGCGTACATAATGACGTTAAGGACAAACCCATCAGAAGTTGTCAGTTCATAAAATTTAATTCCGTATTTGGATTTTTTGTTTTTGATATATTGTCTAAAAGACAAGCGACCTCTAAATAGAAGCATCGATTCGTCTAAGGATAGTTCTTTTTGAGGTTTATAGCATTCTCTGAAGTTTTTGGTAACGATATCGATGAATTTTACTATTTTTTCTTTTCCTTTGGAATTGAGTTCAGACACATATAAACATCTTAGTATTTGTTCAAATCTCCGGGCTGACATAATATATTGAAAAATAGGATGATAATACAAAGGATCACTGTAGGTAAATAGCTTGCGTTTCTCAGGAACATTTACTTGTCCCATAAGTAAACAGAGTCCCAAGAATTTCTTCATTTCATCATTATCTATGTCTCTATATTTAATTTGACGTGTATTTCGCGTGGCTCGTCTTGTGGTGTACAATGCTCTTCCATATTCATTGGTTTTTGCAACAATGTATTCCAGGGTATGAGCTGGAAGTAATTTGTCGTACACATCTGAAGGTGCCATATCTGGTGTGATCTCAAACTGAACACCAGTTGAGGTTTCATCAAAATCAAATGTAGGTATGTCTGAAGTTGAATTCTCCCATTGATGAATTGGCTCGGGACTAAGGTTTCTTGGACGTCTTTGAGTACTTTCTATATTATCGTTCTCATTTTCAGAATTTAGATTACTGGATGAAGCCGGCGATTGAGCGCGAAATGTAGGTTCCAGGCATGGCAAATGCAAGTGTGCGATTGATGTAGGAATCAGAGACGGCGAAGGCTGTTGTGTGTTTGGCCTCGAACTATCTTCTGCACGCTCAGGGTCCAATGGAGACGACCGCGCATGAGTTGTCGGGTTGCCTTCTGCGCTTTCAGAGTCTGGCAAAGTCAATGGCTGCTGACCAGCAGGTGCTTGGTCCTCAATAGAAGGGTTTGGTAAGGGTGACTGTGTCTGATCTTCTATATCTACAAGATCGTTTAGCAGAAACGGGCCCTCCAAAAGACCACCGACATTTCGCCGCAAAACTTCAGAGTCTATTGACATATTGGCAGTGCTATTTAGGTCACAATCTGTATTATTGTTTGGTTGCTTACGACTGCGCTTGGATTTTTTAATTTTAGTTTGCTTGCTTGTACTAAGATTTCGTTTACGGATGTCAAAAATGCTACCAGCACTAGAACTGTCCGAATCATCAATGATACAATCAGAATTCTCTGATGAGGAATGCGATGTAGTTACATTGTCAAAATCAGATCGGAAATTAGAAGAAATCTTTTTGACACGCAATAATGAGTTTCTGCGTTATTTGCCCAGCTGAAACTGCGAATGACTCACATTATTACAGGAGCTATCGTCTTCGTTTTCATCATTCGGGTCGTAATCAACATCCGATCCAAATTCCCCGTCGTCAACAAAAGGGTCTGGAGTAGTTTTCCGCGATGACAAAGTTTCTGAAATTGCCATAAACGATTTTCTCTGTTTTTCCTTCGTTTTTTCCATCTAAAATAAAACAAACATACAAAATAATGTAATTTGAACTCATTTAGAGTTATTCCAAATAACTAAATACATTTAGATGCTATATTTTGTATAATTATAATATGAAATACTTACGATTTCGCGTAAATAATTGTTGCAAACACGTATGAACAGGATCAGCGCACGCGCTTCCTCCGCGGCGGGCACAGGTCGACTGACGTAATGACATTTGTTAAGCGGCGCGACGTATAGTACCGTTGTGCGCAAAAAAGTAGGTATATGCTATATAGTCGGAAACATGTCAAAGATGGCAAAAAAAAACCATGCGGTGTTGCACTAGAATTTTGAGATTTCGATGTGTCGTAGCACAGTAACCAAACTCTTAGATACTAGTATGGCCAGACGACGTACTGCAACGTTGTTCTTAATAAATCGAGTTTTAGCTAAACGTGGTAATACGTTGTGCCACAGTACATCTACGAATATCTGACGTACCTATACGTTGTTTGCATCAACGTGTTAACAAAGGTTAGTACTAAGCTACATTTCGTATACGTAAACCTTAGGAAAGGTACTTATGAAATTTTGTAAAGTAGACGTTTAAAGGACGATATCAGATAAATTAAGAATGTTTTATCTACCTAACATGTAATTAGCAGTAAGATACCAATTTAACTTATCAGGATAACTTATAACACACTAGTGGCGTCGAGATAATGCATAAGGCACGCGTGTGTAATACGTTGGATTATGAGCCTACTTGTACTTGCACTTGTATACGGGCTGTTTTCCGCCATTGGACCCTTTTTAATTGGGTCTTTTTTGCGTGAGGATGGAGTAGGCTTGCCCAGCACCTACAACCCTCTCAGCTTAGTCGACCATGTCCAGAGGAGAGAACTTGTCAATACTTCTGGAGCCAACTAAGCCGCGGGTTTCATCACGATGTTTTCCTTCACCGTAAGAGCAATGTCAATTAGCGCACATAAATTTTTCTTAAGAAAAATACATTGGTGCACGGCCGGCCGGGATTCGAACCCACGACTTTCAGAATGAAAGTCGAGGTATCTACCACTAAGCCAACACCGCTCTATTATAAAGTACAAGCTTTTATTTAACTTGCACTGTATGTATGTTATGTAAGTAAGTTGTCCGTCAAAATTTGCAAAATATTTTTGACCATCCTACTATCCTACTTCCTACTATCCTACTACTATTATAAATGTGAAAGTTTGTGTGTGTGTGTGTGTGTATGTTTATTGCTCCTTCACGCTAAAACCACTTGACCGATTGCGATAAAACTCGGTATGTAGATAGCTGGAGAACTGGATTAACACATAGGCTACTTTTTATCCCGATATTCCCCCGGGATCGGGATTTACGCGGGTGAAACCACGGGGCGCAGCTAGTGTAATTATAATTTGGATTCAATAACTAGTAGAGCAAGGATACCACGATACTTCCATGAGCTTCAGTCTAAGAATCGCAGATCTCACAAAAATGCAAAATGAATGTCAACAAAAGACAGAAAGCCACCTAATGTCATTTGCCGAGGCTATTAAGCAAAACGTTGATAATTCCGATTCAAATATGATTCGTAATGTAAACAAAGGTGGGGCCACTAAATCTGCGGTTATACTCCCTACTGTTGTGGAAGGAGGCCCGGAGCAAACTATCGAATCGGGAGAAAGGGAAAATGGAGATAACAATTGGAAAATAGTGAAGAATAAAAAAGAAAAGAGACAATCAAAGGATGTAAAAAAAGGACAGAGTACAACTATAAGCTCAATAAAAGCAACCGAGCCTAAGAAACATCTACATGTCTGGCGTTTGCATCCCGAGACATCGTCTGAAGATTTAATAAAACATGTGAAAAAAGTATGTGAAACGGAGCCAACTGTAGAAAAAATAACCCATAAAACACAGCGAGATTACTCTTCGTTTCGCATAACGGTCCCCGAAAGCGTGTATAGCCAGCTTTGTCAGCCAGAGATATGGCCAGTAAATACAGAGTTCTCGGAGTGGATTTGGTTTCGAAAATCAACCAATAAAACCAACAAACCAAAAAACAATTGATTTGTTCTACCAAAATGTTCGAGGAATGAGAACGAAATTGAATGATTTCCGAGATAATATTCTAACAATCGATACTGATTTAATTATTATAACTGAGACAGGTTGTTACAAAGGTATATATGATGCAGAAATAATACCACCCGGATACCAAATAGTTCGATGCGATCGGAGCGATGGCCGTAAGCAAGGTGGCGCGTTTATCGTGGCCACACATCGACTCGAACTGCGTACTATACCTATACCTAACAAAGTAGACATAAGATCGAGATGTTTTGAACTGGTTCCGGTATCCGTGCACTGTATTAAAGATTCTAAACTATTATTTGTGTGTTGTGCAGTTTATATTCCGCCGAATAGTAGTGAAGACGAGTATTTAGTACTTTTTGGAATCATAGAGAATTTGTGTTGTAAATATCGGAAAATTATTGTAATAGGTGATTTTAATTTGTATTCGTGTTCGATAAATGTTGTTAATTATTTCGAGTACATAATGTCGTTTTGTGAATTTACTCAGAGTAACGAGGTACCAAACTGTTCGGGCCGCCAACTGGATTTGGTATTAAGTGTGGGTTTAGATGGGGAGGTACGTGTATTGCCGGCCGACCAGGCTGTACTGTTAATTGACCCCTATCATCCCCCGCTGCGCGTGCGCATCCCAATACGACCCCGACGACTCGGTACGTTACGGCAGCCGCCGCCGGCACCGCCCGCGCCGCCGTGTTACCAAAATGAAGTCACTCTGATTAGTAAACATGCCCGCAATAATCAAATAAAGTGGAACTTTAAAAAAGCTGATTTTTTGTTGTTATATTCAATGTTTACGTCAGTGGATTGGAGTGCTGTGTATAATTGTCAAGAACCAGAGGTATGTTTACAATATTTCTATGATATTTTCTATAATATTTTAGACCAGTGTGTTCCCAGAAAAAAAAGTAGCGGTACAAATAAAATGTGGAGTTACCCCGAATGGTATACGCCAGATATTATCAAAAATATTCTATTGAAGACTGTGCTTCACAAACAATACAAAAAATCGAAATCCCAACATGATTATAATGCGTTTTCGGTATGTAGGGCTGGTATAAAATCAGCTATTAAGCAGGCACATGAGCAGCACCGTGATCGGCTGCAGGCTCAATTTGTGGCGGATCCAAAATCGTTTTGGCAGTACATTAATTCCAAAAAAGTTTCTAAATGCAAGCAAAAAATAATGAAAGACGATGTAATATTGTCGGACAAAGAGAGTGCCAACGAATTCGCTACTTATTTCCGATCGGTATATAGTTCACAGGAAGCAAAACTTGACGTGCAGGCGGCCTCAGCGGCTAGTGGCTCAAGCAATCAGCGTGTACATATATCAAGCCTAGCATTAGGTGACGTGCAAACGGCGCTCGCCAGTTTAAAGCCTAAACGATCCGCGGGTCCAGACGGTATCCCGGCCTTTTTATTTAGAGATTGTCGTAGACTGCTAGCTGCACCGTTACTACATATATTCAACGTCTGTCTAAAAGTGGCTTCCTTTCCCAACTATTGGAAACTCACTAGAGTGACACCGGTACCGAAAGGTAAGGCAGGGCCAGATGTGAGCGGTTACAGACCAGTGGCGGTATTATCAACACCAGCGAAAGTATTTGAGTCGGCTATTCAAAAATGTTTATATGAACAGATAAAAAACTACCTCAAGGACCAACAGCACGGCTTTCGACCAGCCAAAAGTACCGCCACTAATCTACTCGATTTTGTTTCCTATGTCACTCCTAATGTGGATGCGGGCACACAGGTAGACGCGGTCTATTTTGATTTTAAAAAAGCGTTTGACTCAGTAGATAACGACATTTTACTTTTTAAGTTCGCGCGTATGGGTTTCACTCCGCATTTGCTCCAATTTTTCGCAAGTTATATGAAAGACCGTCAGCAGTTCGTAGAATATGCAGGCTGTGAATCTGAACCATATTTTACTAGATCGGGTGTGAGCCAGGGCAGCAATTTGGGTCCCCTTGAATTTATAATAATGGTCAATGACTTACCTGAAGTTGCTCATCATGCTACTTGTTTACTGTTTGCAGACGATCTTAAATTGGTTTATGCGGTGAGGGATGAGAGTGACTGTAAACGTTTACAGAGTGACATTAATAGTGTAGTCGAGTGGAGTCGTGCTAATAACTTGTTATTTAACGAAGCCAAGTGTTCAGTGATGACATATTCCCGTGCACAAAGGCCCATAAAGTACGAATATACTATGGATACAGTGCCGGTGCAGCGTATTTCCAAAATGCGCGATCTGGGAGTACTCTTTACAGATCAATTATTGTTCCGCGAGCATGTAGTCAAGGCTTGTAAGAAAGCGTTCAGAAATCTAGGCTTTATACTTAGGCAAGCACACGCCTTTACAAATATAAGCGCTGTAAAAGCATTGTACGATGCTCTGGTCAGAAGTCACCTGGAGTACAATGCGATCGTATGGGCTCCTCACGAAGCTAAATATGTCACAATGTTAGAGCGCATACAGAATAAATTCACGCGATATTTGTATCTTAAATTATATGGGGTCTATCCTTTTTACCCTCTAATGTACCCTACCCTGTTTGTGCTCGGAATGGTCGGCTATAACGAGTTAGAGGTGAGGCGAAACTTTGCTTTGGCTCAGATAATTTTTAAATTAATTAGGGGTCAGGCATATAATGCAAATATCCTAGCGAATATAACATTAGCAGTACCGGATAACTACGTGTCGCGGCGGCGTCGGCCACAGTTGTTTAGGGTACCGCGCGGTCGTACCAATCTAGTTAAGAAGGCTCCCCTCACGAGAACCTTGGCAATGCTAAATCGGGTTGCTGACTTGACGGATTTGTTCTCGTGCTCTCTGAGTGAATTTACTAGAGTGACTTACTATGTTGTCTGTTATGGTGCCGCAAATGGTAGATGAATAATCATATTTATTTAGTTTGTTGTTTGTGGTTCCATAACAGACCACTTCAATTTTATGGTCTATTTTAAAGTTTATTGATTGTACTTATAACTACACTATCGCATTAGGTTATCCTGTAAAGATAGTTGTAAAGATTGTAATAAATAATAAATAAATAAATAAATAAATAAAAGATTGTATTTACTATGCATCGATTTAATTTCAATTGCATTTTGATCGATTTATGTTACTTTTACTTGGAATGGAGAGTTATGGAAGTTATGGCAGCTCAACTATGATAAAGTGATCAAACAAAATGGAGATTGTTGGCTTCGAATTTCCTGTGATGATAGAACACTAAAAATAATGCACTTTTTATTACCCTAAAACATAACGGCATAAAAAATAAACTAAATTTGTGATACCTAAATCTTTAAGATACTTAGTTCTTGGAAAAGTCAATTACGGGTTTTGTCTTTTTAGTATCCATCAAGTTATAAATATTTTCTCCAGTGTTACAACCTGAATTATTAATTATTGTGCCCACATTTTAAGACAATATAAAAATGAAATTCTTTGGTCGTGTTTATTTTGAATTCATAAACATGCTGCTTTGTTGTGTGCCAGTGTGAGTAAAGTCATAAGAGAATAATCTAATAAAAATTCATTAGAATTACTGGGAACATTTCATCTAGCAAGAGTACTTGTACTAGAATCGCTAAGTTTATGTTGTTTTAAACCATGCATTTTAATATTATTTAAATAAAAAACAAGTTGGTAGTAAAAAACCCGATTTATAATAAAAAACGTCATAAGTTTTAAAAGCGGCTGAATAGATTTTTAAACGTATATTAGCTGAGAACTTTATAGACATACTAGCTTTATCCAAGTCAAAAATCGACCAAGGAATCACATTGTCCCATACAAACTTTGCCCCTTTTCACCCCTTTCCCTTTGGGAGTAGAATTTCGGAAAATCCTTTCTTATCGAATGCCTACGTCACTTAAAGAACACACCCTCCAAGTTTTAGGTCTCTACAATCAGCGGTTCGTTCAGCTTTTAATGAGTTTTTCGTTTTGGAGCTATTCGATCACATACGATGCCACGTACGCAGATAAATAAACAATCAAACATAGGTCAATCAAACCGCTCCGGCTGCTTTGACAAATAAGATCCGTAAATTGCCGTCAAAAAAGAAATCTTCTTAGTATCGATAGCACAAATTCAAGGGGAATTATGTACGGTCAGATCTGCCCACTCCAGTGTGCTGCCAGGTCTTAAAAAAAGAAATTATAATCATGGTATGTAACTTACAAAACCCAGCTTTTCTTAAAACTTGTTATATTAGCGATCCATATCTTCTCTTCTATTTCTATAAAAATCAATGCCACTTTTCGTTGTAATTTTATAACTCAAGAACGGGCTCACCTATCCAAACTAAATGTTTAAGCTTCGTTCGGACTATTTAGTAGATGGTTTATGTGAAGACAAAATCGCTCACATTTTTTCACTTTATATGTTGCTGCTTGTTATATATAAATAAATTGACTGTACGTGTGTATGTATATCAATGAACTCCTCCCAAACAGCTGGACCGATTTGAATGTTTTTTTTTTGTATGCGTTTGGGTGGTGCCCTGGATGGTTTAGATTCACAAATCAGCCCGGTTTTATTTTTAAATGTAGGACAGCTGGTTACATATTCCTTTAAACGCAGCACATTACCACAGAATAGATAATGATGACATAACTCATATCTAACACATTTTACGTAAAAACGCCATAATGAATATTTTTACCACAGTTACCATAATGTTTACAAAAAGGATCGTAAATTACATTCGAGTTTCCGTAGTTATGATTTAGAACATTAACCCAAAGGCCGTCGGAAGGAACAATGCGGGGAAACTTCTTTCATCGCATCGCTGAGCACTTTATACCGTGTCTGTTCGCGCCACTGATGTTCTTTCTTTATTTTTAACGTCTTCCTCTATTCCTCGTATTTCTAATAAAGTAGATATGCTTACTTTTAAAGGGCCAACTTTACTGGTTCCGATAGCGTTAAGCCATAAAGCCTCATAGACGTTAATACAGGTATTTTTCAGCATCAAGTGATTGAACACAGTACATAAGTAAAAGTAATATCAAAGTGTTAAAGTGTGTTAAAGTTAAAGCGCGTTGATGTGATCAACGCACTTTAAACTACGTATATCAAACGTTTAAATTGTTGTAGGTCAAAGTAATATTGATCATTGATAGAGGAACTTTCCAGGTTGGATAAAAAATGCAGCCTTAAATACTCAGAGACGTTAATGCAGATATTTTTCAGCATCAAATGATTGAACACAGTATATGAGTAAAATAATATCAATCAATCAATCAATATAAAATGTATTTCGCTCACAAAATACAAAATACCTCACAAAGTATCAACGCACTTTAACCTATGTATGTCAAACGTTTAAATTGCTATAGCTCATAGTTGATCATTGATCAAGGAACTTTCCACCTTGGATGAAAAATGCAGCCTTAAATACTCAGAGACGTTAATGCAGATATTTTTCAGCATCAAGTGATTAAACACAGTATATGAGTAAAGTTATACCATTCACACCAACGCACTTTAACCTATGTATGGCAAACTTTAAAATTGCTATAGGTCATAGTTGATCATTGATCGAGGAACTTTCCACGTAGCTATAGACTAAACCAACCGGAAAGAATAGACAGACAGAACCAGAGATAGACAATTTATGAGAAAGCATTTCTGAGAAATGAAGAACAATGAATCTAAAGCCCAACTGTACCCGTCCAGAATTTTAAAAAGACAGTTCAATAAATTCATTGTCAAATAATATTTTGCAATGTCGGTAGCGAGGGGCAAGATGAGAGAGGGGTGTTTGTTCTCTGTCTGCAATAAAACAGTTACAGGCTGTTAACTAAGATATTTAAATTATAGTAGAATCTCGGATAACGTCTCCTTTCGAAACAGCTTCGACATTTAGTTTCGCTTTAGGGGGTATTACCGCACTTAGCCTCATCATTTGGGCCATTGTGCGTAAACATAAGTTGTCTGTATTCGAAACTATACATCTTGCCATCTTAAGAGGAAAGGGTACCGGGGGCGTTCTCTATACAAACGTAGTCGACTGTTTTCTCCCTAGAATAAATATTTTTGTTGCATAAAACTTATAACTGCCATGATCATGCCCCTTTGTTTTTGTTTTTTAAATCTTAATTTCTATGATAATTAGAAAATGAAAAAAACCAAAATATAGGGGCGTAGTCAGTTATAGGTTTTATGGCACAAACATTTTTGTGCTAGTGAAAATATTTATCCAGGGAGGAAACAGTCGACTACGTTTGTATGGAGAGAGCGCCGGTACCCTTTCACCTTAAGTGTGCAATTTCAGTAACTTTGTCTATGTGCTACAGATATTATAAAGTTTGAAAATTCTGCTAAGTGCGATAGTAGGCATCCTGCTACGAAATCGTAACTGATAATACGTCAAATTGTAAGGAGGCATAATGCCATCTGAAGTATGCAACTTAAGTAATTTTGTCTATGTGCTACAGATATTAAAAAGTTTGAAAATTCTGCTAAGTGCGATAGTAGGCATCCTGCTACGAAATCAATGTAACTGGAAATACTTTAAATTATGCCACTACGGAGGTGTAGCGTGGACGTCGACTTTTTGTGAGTTAAAAGTTTAGATGCTCTCTCTCTATTTCATAGGGTTAAATATCTTTGACGGTAGACAGCGTACTGCCCCTCGCCGCGCCGCTCCGTGAGCCCTCTGCTGCCGCCTGCCGGGAACCTGACTGATGTAATAATTCTCTCGTAAACGAAACGAACTGCCACGACTGAGAGCCGCCGGCAATCACTAAATATTCTTATCCTAAGCGGTTTGATATTTTATACGCAATAACTGATATTTTTTGCTCAGCTTGCTCACTGCTCGCCTGTCTTGTAAGTGTCATCGAACTCGATGGAGTGTGAACTAAAAGATGTTAGGTTGATATTCGGATAAATGATTTTTTACAGCCAGCGGCAGTGTGAACTGTCTTTTATATTATTTTTTTATCAAATTATTCTACTTACGAGAATTAGTGCCTCATATCTCAATCTTTTTCTTCTCGTATAGTTGCTTACACCTATTGTTAGAGTTTTTAGATCGCCTTAAGGCCTCTAACTTGACCTAACGACTGCTACTAGAGGTAGCAACCGGGACCAACGCAACGGCTTAATGTGCCTTCCGAAGCATATCTCTCATATCTCAATAAAACCAGCTCTTAAGTTACCTCTTGCCGCAGTTTTGTGATTCAAGTAAGGGATGAATTATAATTACAACATGCCCCGGGTCCGGGCCGGTCCTAACCGAGAGTTCAAATTAAACCATACTTATATATACCTACATATTAATCGCTTTCAGCGATAAGGCCAGCCATTTATGCAACTTATATACTTTCTAGCTATTACTTTACTTTAGAATAGAATAGAAAAGAATAGAAGACATTTATGATAAGAGCACACGGACAAGAAAAGAGTAAACAAACATAAAATAGGTACATAATTACAAAACAAAAAATAATTAGAATAACAAAGATAGAATCACAAAAAAAGAATTAATAGGCACATAACAGAAAAAATTGCGGAATGCCGTGTGCTAACCTAAAAGGACCGACCTCAGCTGAAATGCTTCAACAAACTACAGCGCTGATCTTCCGGACAGGCCCAGGGCAGCGATGCAGAAGGCTTACTTAGCTAGGCTAGAAGGGATACTTTGAGTAATGCCGTGTTCCACGAGTATGTTCTTTCCTGTATTGTATAAATAAAGTAATCTATCTAGTGTTCTTCAACCCTAAAATCTGCATTTGTTCAAAAAAAAAATCCATTAGTAGGCATTTACGTAATGGAACACCGCAGTTCCTACTTACCACTTTTCAATGTTGTAATTAGCGGCATAAAAAAATAATTAACATTAAACAATGTAGGTAGATACTTAGGTAATGCAGCGGAGAGCACGCGACTCAGGTATTTTAAAATTCTGTAGTAAAATGTGTTGTATATTTAGCTAGAGCATCTGGTATTGTGGAATTACATTGCAAGAGTATGTTCCCACCGGAGTACAGAAGTGCAAATGTAAATTTCGGTACGTTTCTGCTGTTTTTTCTCTATTCCATTTTTCAGTGAGCCGAGCCGGATTATTTTACTCGAACGTGGTAAAACCTCACGATTGTTATTCGTACTATACGTTTTTTTAATAAAATATTCACGCCGCGTCACAACTCAGTTACTTTTACAATAAACCTCACTGAATTTTTCGATTTTTTTCATACTGACAGTTAAAACGATTCAATTTTTTTTGGTTTTGTTTTATTGAAATTTTTCAATGGAAAAGTACTTATTCAATTATCATTCCCACTAATATGCAAAGTATAATGTTGCTGGTCCTTTCTTCCTTCTTTACCGTTAAACTGGTGGAGTGGATGAAAAAAAATACAGCCCTATTTTGACGACCCAGTTGGCACAATGGTCACCATGCCGGGCTGCCAAACACAGGGTTGCGGGTTCGATTCCAGCCTCAGACATATATTTATGCATAGATATTTGTTTGTGGTCTGGTTGTTTCTATGTATTATAAGTATATATTTACAAAAAAATATATATAAGTAATATATCCGTTGTCTAGCACCCATAACACAAGTCCATTTACTTAGCTTGGAGCTAGGTGCCGATCTGTGGATTGTCCAGCAATATTTATTTATTTATTACCTACTCAGTGTAAAATAAAACATAATATATGCCTAAACCCTTAAATGAGTTATGTACTTTATGATTATAGATTTTAAATCGCTTGCCCCACATTCCCACCGATAATTATATTCGATAATGAAAACAGAGTGTTAAAATAATTAGATAAGGTTTCAATTAACCCAGTTTTAAATCTGAACTTAAAGTAGACTACAATGTCCGCTGGCCGCACACCGCCCCGAGCAAGACAATGGATGAAATAATGAATAGACCGTCTCTTTAATTGCAGTTCAACCTATTTATAAAGAATAAGAATTTCATTAATTACCGCTTAATAGATATTTTTATTGTATTTGTTGTCGTGACTGGTAGTTTTTGTTATTTACTTGAGTCATTCCAACTCCCCGAGGAAAGCTAGAACACCTAATCGATATTTATAAATAGTTCATCGCAAAACAAAAATAAGTTATCTTTGTATTTAAAATTAAAGAAATACTTGTCATTCCAAATTTACGTTCGAATGCAGTCTAATCTGTGTTTGCCTCGTAAAGTTAAGTACCTGGATGACCGAGCTTTGCTCGGTTTTTTTTTACTTAGTCTAACCTCAAAGCAAACACTCATTGACTTCGTGTTACTTAACAACGCCATCTGCTGGAATAATTATTGCTCACAAAAAATAGTATTAGTAGTTCGCCAATAGATGTCAGGAAGAGTCATATTTTTCAGTTTAAATTGGGACTACTGAAACGCCTTAAAACACGAATAAAATGACAGTTTCTAAAAATGATTCCTAGCTAGATCGATTTATCGCCCTTGAAACCCCCTATATACCAAATTTCATGAAAATCGTTGGAGCCGATTCCGAGATTCCAATTATATATATATACAAGAATTGCTCATTTAAAGATATAAGATTTAATTGATTTCAAAATTCTTTATTCAACATATTCTACAAATAGGTTTACAAATGATCTTATTCATTTTGTATACACATAAATATGGTTAGTATGAACATTAAACTAAACGTCTGTAAAACATATATTTTCCTGAATATACACAGTTAAGTACCCGTACAAACCTACAAAAACAAGTAATATTTAAACATGGAAACAATGAAATATAGGATGGACACGCATTATATTTGATAGGTATTATGTAAAATGTTGTTACCTACTTTCTTACTTACAAGTATTGTACCTACTTACTAATAAAAAGTAAATAAAATAATAGTTAGTTAATAAAACATTAGTTTTATAATAATTGTGATAACATGTAGTCTTGTAAGGTTAAAGTACCTCTAAGCCCAAAACATGCTGTATATACTCGAAAAGAGTGATATTCCTTAATAGTTACATGCAGGATTAATCAGTTTAAAGCAAGGTTTTGTATCTCGGTTAATTCTCTCTGTACCTCACTATCCGAACTGTGTCTTGGAAACTCAATTAGTTAGTGACAAAACCTTCGCTTGCACATTCATAATTAATTCAAATTGGTTCTACTCTATTACAACTTTAGTTCTCGTACCTGTCTTTTGTTTTCGTGTCACAGAAACTCATGTGCTTTTTACCCGACTGCACGGAAAGGGTTATGTTTTTCGCGCCTATCTTGTATGTTTGTAATATTCTTTATCTATACTATATATTTTACTATATAATATTATAAAGCTGAAGAGTTTGTTTATTTGTTTGTTTGTTTAAACGCGCTAATCTAAGGAACTACTGGTTCGAATTGAAAAATTCGTTTTGTGTTGGCTAGGCCATTTATCGAGGAAGGCTATAGGCTACTTTTTATCCCGATATTCCCATGGGATCGGGAGTTACGCGGGTGAAACCGCGGAGCGCTGCTAGTTCCCATATATCTGTAATGGAGTTTGGATAAATGGGATGGGATAACAAGAGTTTCTCTTGTTCCAGCGTTCAGCGAGGCAACATCTCGGAGAGCGACGTCGTATCTAACGTTTGTCGCTCATATAGCGCGGTCGGGATCCAATCCTGATGATGCGTCGTGTAGACGCGAAACACGTGTCGTGGTTTTTGAATGGTGTCACTAATACTAACTTTTGCTTGTCCTCATTGCATGCCTCTTTAATTGGCCGGGACACATTGCATTTTGTGTTTTGGCACTAGGCTCGGAACTAAAAACAAAATATTAATACTTCCATTACAGATATGGAGTTCCGAAAAGTAACGCCGGATTCAATCAACTATCCCCTATATCTTACAAACTTCTCGATGGATTTCTTTAATAAAGGTATCGGTAGATTCGGATCGTCTCGTTAGTCCGAGTGTTAGATAGATAGATAGATAAATTATTTATTGTGAACACCAATTTCAAATAACATTAAATAAAAACAAAGCTTAAGTCTAAGTGTTACAAAGGGCGGCCTTATCGCTCAAAGCGATCTCTTCCAGACAACCTTTGTGTTTTAGATAGGTGACATAAAAAAATAAATATAGGGGTGGTTTTTATAATATAGAGTGAATTTGTTTTTGAAGATGAATTTGTTTCTCCTTTTAACCGACTTCGAAAAAAGGAGGAGGTTCTCAATTCGGTTGTATGTATATTTTTTAATGGATGTTCGCGCATATTTTCTTTGTTTATTCAACATCGAAACGATTTTATGAGCAACAAGCAATGGTTTAAGTTATGGCTATTATAGGATTACAATTTAACGTCTATAACTTGAAAGTTCGAGAAACAATTACAAATAGACTGGGTTTGATAAAATAAAGCGAATAACAGAATAAATTGACCCAGTTTACGCAATCGAAGGTTTCTCAACGAAGTAATTTAATTAATTAATTAATTTTGTCGAATAAAGTCTATCATTATTTGCCTAAAAACGGCTGTCTTTACGAAATTAGCTGGCAGATTGTCTGCCAATTATCAAATTAAAATAAATTAGATTGAAGGAATTTCACTATTAACTGCTAAAATATATATAAATTAACGCAAATAATTTTGTTGGTATTTTAGATATTTAATTCAGACTTTAACAACTCTAAGAGGAAAGGGTACCGGGCGCTCTCTCCAAACAAACGTAGTCGACTGTTTTCTCCCTGGATAATGACACTAGAGCAAATATTTTTGTTGCATAAAACTTACAACTGCCACGACCATGCCCCAATGCTTTTTCTTTTAATCTTAATTTCTATGATAACTAGAAAATGAAAAAACCAAGACATACGGGCATAGTCATGGCAGTTATAGGTTTTATGCAACAAAACTATTTGCTGAAGTGTCATTATCCAAGGAGGAAATAGTCGGCTACGTTTGTATGGAGAGAGCACCGTTACCCTTTCACCTTAATTCTACTATATACACAGATAAATATACACATATATACTTATATATAATCCTCGCAAGATAGATGATTTAATTGGTATATTGATTACACAACTCTAAAGGCTATATTTCATAAGCGCTAGAAGTAATGTGATAGGTTCCAAACTAACTCAGAAGCAATTAAGATGGAGATAAGGGTGGTTTATCTACTCTCGGGCAATTCGATACCTACTCTATTCCTAAAGATTGATTTAAGATTAAAACCGTTTGAAATATGAAGAGTATTAACAAGCTATCTAAAAATAATCTCAAATGCTTATTAATCTTATCCTACTAATATTATAAATGTGAAAGTTTGTCTGTGTGTGTATGTTTGTTACTCCTTCACGCTAAAACTACTGAACCGATTGCGATGAAATTCGGTATGTAGATTGCTGGAGGTCTTACGCGGGTGAAACCGCGGGGCGCAGTTAGTTATTTTATAAAGAGGAAAGATTTTTAATAATAATATATTTATTTTAAGTAACAGCCTTATAAATAAGTACAGACCCATATAAAATACAAGCTGCGCCCCGCGGTTTCACCCGCGTAAGTCCCGATCCCGAGGGAATATTGGGATTAAAAGTGGCCTATGTGTTAATCCAGGTTTCCAGCTATCTACATATCGATTTTCATCGCAATCGGTCCAGTGGTTATAGCTTGAAGGAGTAACAAATATACATACACATACACACACACACACAAACTTTCACATTTATAATATTAGTAGGATATACCTTACAGACATTTGTTTGTTTTTATATTTGTAACGAATAGGCTCCGAAACTACAAAATCGATTTTGATGAAACTTGGTATGGGGATACATCGATTCATTGACAGTACCTACCATAGTCTACTTTTTATCCCGATATTCCCACGGCATCGGGAGTTACGCGGGTGAAACCGCGGACCGCTGCTAATGTTTTATAATATCTTGTAAATTGTAGCATTGAGTTTGGTTATCTTTTAGGATGAATGTAGTTTACACAGTTATCGAACGTTCAATTTGTAAGTATAAGCTAAGTTCGTTCATATTTTTGAATATTTATATATTTACGAAATTGCAATTCATGTCCGACGCAACCCGAATTTATATCCGAATGTCCTAAGCACCAGGCGGCGAGATTATATACAAAGTCACAGAAACAATGTAAAAACTAAACACTTCAGTAACAGTATTATGGTAATGTCAGCTAAAATCTATAATGAACTACCCATTGAAATTAGGAACTGTACTACCATTATGACTTTTAAAACTTCACTATTTAATTTCCTGGTAATCAGACCATATTATTCAATTAGCGAATTTTTTGACAATAAAGACCTAGTAAATATTAAAATCTGACATTCTAATTCATTATTATAAATATTACTGACAATCGAAAGCGAAATTGTGTGTTAACTAATTGAATTAAATAATGTAATGGGACGACCTAAGAGAAAATGTTAACTTAACCAATTCATAATTATTATTCCCACTTAAAAATACAATTGATTATTTTATGTAAATGTATTTCGTGCGCATTCAATGCAGATCACAATGGACATTATAATTGTAACTAGACCTAAGAATCATGTGATTCACGAAAATAAATAAATTCTAAATTCTGAAGTAAAAACTTCTTTTGTCACGTTAAGGTCACGTTAAGGTCACGTTAAGTGATTTTGTGGATTTTTGGTAGACGAAAATCTTATAGGTTTACGCATAGACAACAAGCTGACAGGCTAATATTCACAGAAAGTGAAAACTTCCTTACGCTCGTTGAGCGATTTTTGGTAGAGGGAATCTTCATTTAATATTCCACATTTAATTTTCTACTCACACTTTTTTGTTTAATTTACTATACTTACACAGTTTTGTTTTATATCTTCCTCGAAAATCAATCCATTAATGAAAACATGAAAATCGGGGCAGTTGTTTTTGAATTTTTAGCGAACAGACAGATAGACGCGGTGGAGGACTTTGTTTTATAATAATTTTCATAGTTTTAAGTTTTAACTTCAAGTAGCAGTAGGATTTTAGTAAAATTTTACATCGTCACTTACCACGAGTTGGAGTCAGTTGGTCAGCCTTTAGAGGGAGGATCAAAGGCTGCCAGTATCCTTTGTTCTGAATTGCTATTTCTCATCTAACTTCAAGTACACTACATATATTATATATATCCTAATGATACTTTATACGACAATTTTACGTCTTTTATAGCTGCTATAAAATAGACATTGAATATTGAATTTAAATATCTTTAAGGTAGTAAAATATATGAGCGATAATACTTTTTATCACAGTTGCTCATAAAGTGGATCTTATTCAACGGCTTTTAGGCTCATAATCCAACATATTATGCACGCGTGCGTTTTTGATTTGTTAACAAGTGCTGTAAAGTTATCCCGAAAAGGTAGGTACCAAAGAGTTTTTTAGCTAGCAAAAATGATTGTCTCTAAAGTCGGTTTACGAACGAAAATTTTACGTGATAATGACTTAGAAAACGATTAAAAATTGAGTTGTTTATATTTTGTTTTTTCTTTACTTAAATATATTGTTTTCCGTACCATTGTATTTTGTTCTCAACCCCCGACGCAAAAGAATAGAAAAACCCTAAAAAATAATGTATGTCACACGAGGATGTATAGGTTAAAAGTCTTTAGCCTGGCCTTTCCGGAGCATAATTAACAAAAAAATATTGCCTTAAAAAAATGTAAACATAGAGTTATCACAAATATTTTGTTAATTATTATTTTGTTTTCTTTTCAAGTCTTTTCTTTTATTCGCAACTGTGATAAAAAACGTCGTACGATATACGTGTGGAATTGATATTTGCATCTTGGCTTCTATAACACGCTCGCTGCCGCTCGCGCGTCATAAACCGCCTCTATGCAAAGATCAATTTACCACACTTATATCGTAATGTACTATTATAATGCTACTTTAAGTATTGGCACATACTTATAAAGTAGGTTAGGGGAACGAGTTGCCATTGTAGAAGGTTTGTGAATTAAAAAAAATGCATTTATTTCAGTTAACTAAGATCCATATTGTGAATTAAAATTAAAATCGAAACAACTCAAGTCGCGCCCATACATAAAATAAAACAAAAAGTATTTAAAATAATTAATAAAAAAATCAAGATTATTAGGGACAGGCTTACAAAACGACGGTTAGCGCAAGACATTGAAGCAACGGCCAATTAAAAAAAATTGACTATTTAATTAGTTTTATGTTTAACTATGGGGGAGGCCTATGTATGGGGGAGGCCTATGTATGGGGGAGGCCTATGTCCAGCAGTGGACGTGCATGGGCTGACATGATGATGTTTAACTATTAGCGCTCCGCGGTTTCACTCCACAACTCCCGGTCCCTACCCAAGTACCTAAGTAGCCTATGTTACCCCAATGAATCAATGTCCTAATACCAAGTTTCATCAAAATCGGTCCAGTAGTTTCGGATCCTATTTGTTACAAAGAAAAAAACAAAAATACTTTCCCCGTTATTATATTAGCGTAGATTATATGGGTTAGTGGCGGAGCTACCCGATCTCCGAGGGACCTGTCGCTGAGCTACCCACTTTCTAAATTCTCCACAAATGACGATTTAGAACAAATTTTGAATAAAAATACGGTTAGCAATGCATAGTGTAGAAGCGTAGATGTAGATAGATTAGCTAGTAATTGATGTATTGGAATATTATCTGTTTGTAAATGATATTTCTTGTGTAATTTGATAAATTCTGAGACGTTCCCAACCTACTTATCCTAACCTACTTTGTAGGTGCGAGTACTTGTATATGTGTAGCATTATACCTGGATTTCTCATATTTTAAGATTCCGTACAAAGGGTAAAAACGGGACCTTATTTATTACTAATACTTCATTGTCCGTCCGTCTCCGTCTGTCCGTATGTCTATTGAAATTTTTACAGATTATAAACTTTTTAAACTTACACGATTTGTATTCAGAGTAACTATTTTCCCGGGTCTTGATCGCGATTTTTTATTGTTATTTCTTTTACCTCGACGTTTTGACTATGTTACAATAGTCATGGTCGCGAGGAGGCTGATTCTCTCAGATCTCACATATTATGTATTTCTATTGCCGCTATAACGACAAATACCTACTAAAAACTGAAAAAAAAAACATGGTACGGAAACGAAAACCTTTATGCACGAGTCCAACTCGCACTTGTCCGGTTTTTTTGAAATAGCACACTTGCCGTACTTCTCTTTCCTTATCAATAAATAACGAGATGAAAAAACATGTATCTCCGAAAGAGATTTTTCATGTTACGTTCGAGAGTCTGTGACGGACTGATGGGACGTCCGGACTTTTATTAGGGTCGTCTGTAGCTAAAGAACTTTTTCATTATTTTATTTGGAGTTCATTATTGCCAACAGATTTTTTTGATGTAGGGCTATGAACATACCGGGACGATAATTGGTACGTTCCTGCTGATCAAACTTTCTGGTCAAACTAGTTTTTCCAAAAGGAATAATTTTCCTCGTAGTCAAACTGCCTAATTAGTTTGATTAACAGGAATAATAATGTGGTCAAACTTAGCTAAACTTTCTGGTCAAACTAGTTTAATTCGCGAGATGCCAAGCGAAAGTTAGCATCTCGATTATTTTATTTACTTAGCTTCATCATATCAGCCCATACACGTCCACTGCTGGACATAGGCCTCCCCCATATGACGCCACGAACAGCGGTCCTGAGCCGCCTCCATCCACCGACTACCCGCGACCGCTACAATGTCGTCGGTCCACCGGGCAGCTGGTCTCCCAACACTCCGTTTCGCGTTGCATCGCTTAAAATCACAATATTTATCTACAAAAATATGGGTAAGGGTACATTTTGCCCGCGGAAAAGCGGGTCTGTGGGTCAAAAGTCCACTTTTAAAAATGTGTGTGGGTAAATTCGTCCAGACCAGTTTAGAGTAACGGATTTCCTATTAAAAACTTGAAGGGATATTTCGGCACAATCGTTTAATTTAAAAAAAAAAGTAGAAATCATTCTTATTTGATGGTAGATTTATATAAAAAGATTTAAAATCACCTTTCAAACAAAAAAACCTCAATCAAAATCGGTTCATCCGTTCAGGTGCTACGATACCACACACACAGCACAGTGTGGTAAATTACCACACTTATATCGTAATGTACTATTAACCCCCGACGCAAAAACGACAGGATGTTATAAGTTTGACGTGTCTGTGGGTGTGTCTGTGGCATTGTAGCTCTCGAACGGCTGAACCGATTTTGATTTCTTACTTTTGTTTGAAAGGTGAATTAGTCGGGAGTGTTCATAGCTATGTTTGATCGAAATCGGTTGAGCCATCTGAAACTTATAAATTTTTTTTTTTAAATTTTTTTTAAATTTTTTAAATTCTAATTGTTCCACTCTAATCCATCGATGGCTAAAGGTAAAATATTATTGAAACTATTTTACAGAACCTTCTACTAAAAATACTGAATAAGCCAAAATGACCCGAGGCTGCCACAAACTCGTAGCATTTCTCGTAGCCTTATTTCGTAACCGTAGCGAGCGTATTTCCGTAGTATAGTGACAAAATAAGAACAAATTTTTCTTTAGATTTTCTTTATTCCTGAAATCACAATAAACTTTAAAATAATTATCGATCTTAATTTTAATTGACTCTAAATCGAAATTTTATTAAATGTCGTATTATGATTTAATAAAATATGCAAATCGGAACAAAATCATGTACAAGGTGTTAAATCAAAATATTTTTTGCTACTACAATGTTTAAATTTATTTTTAATCTATTACTGAGTAAACAATATTGTGTAAGATTAGAATTAAACTCTATTTTTATTACTTACCTATAATAGTAAAATTTTATTATTTATATATTGTTTACTTTATTTATAGTATATTAATATGATTAGGTATTCTATGGGTACCTATTATATTTAATTTAAAAAACTGCCAACTTGGCCATGGCTAACTTAAACTTACTTTTTAATGAATTATTTCTAAGTTTTAAACTTATGCATAAGGGTCCTTACAGTGCTTAATTAATTTGATGTTCATTTTCTTTTTAAAAGTAGCCTTTCAGACGAAATATTTTAAATAATAAATCATACAATTTGCATTACTAAAGTCTGCTAAGAGACATTAAAAGTGTGACGTATTTTTAATTCAAACATTATCCCCCTTATTCCAAAATGAGGTTTAAAGATAGTCCGAGATGTGGAAATCTTAGACGCTATCCCTATATAATCTATAGGGATAGTGTATAGACTATAGTTCACGAGTAAATCTGTATCTAAATCTAAGGTTGAAATCCACATCTCGGACTATCCTTAAACGTCGTTCTGGAATAAGGGGGTGACTAATTATTATGTATCTACTTGTAAGAAATATTAGTTCTTTATAACAACTTTATCGAATTAATATCTTAAATATTGAATCTCCTACATTTTTTAAACAAAACGCTTTTTATGGCTTATTTAACTTAATTAGAGCTTAACCCCTTATTCATAAACATTTAAAAATACTTTAGTTAAAATGTGTTTTGTCACATTCGCATTTTTACAGAAGACATGTGCGAAAGTGTCATACACGACACATTTTAAGTTAAAATAAAGAGTAGATTTTTTTTATTGTTGAGATAATTTGACACTGCTAACTCATATAAATAGTATTGTTGTTGTTTAATATTGTTTTTGCAAGTAGTTAAATTAATATATAAGTTAATACATAGTTAAATATTTAATGTAAGTCCTTTTTCGCATGAAACTCAGGATTTTACTAGTTATGGCAAATATATTATTTATTGTTTTCATAATAATAGTAGGTGTAATATTTTGTAAAGGTTTATTCAATAAATTATTTTTAAGAAGGTTTTTAATTATTTATTAATAAGGGGGATAGAATATACATATATGTATGTAAATTATCTTACTTTACCTAATTTCCATGTTTCGACCATTATCTAAATATTATTACTAACTACGTACAAGTTGTAACTTGACACGTAAATTCTATTGAAGGTATCACACATATTTACGTAAAAATATGAACACTTGGGAATTCTAACAATTATTTAAGTTAACTTGATATTGTAACTTTAACTCAGCTCACAGCTTTATAACACACGAAAGTAAATCAAAAACTTACGGGGAATTTAATTAACGAAATAATTACCAATTAGATGCCGTCTACTATAATGAAATGCACGTAATTATTTGCTCCCAAAAGTCAACGCTGATTTAATTTTCTGAGTATTAAATATTTTATCTAAGATAAAAAGTTGCTTGAAGAATTCAATAATAATTTTTAAGAAGCTTAGAATATGAAACTGGCTAGTAATATAAGAGTGAGTAGAGATGGTATGAAGAGTTGAGCAGCGTTGTTGTCATGTGATGGCAGGTAGGAGCTGGGAGGCGCAGGCGCAGCGGCGGTGTGTGCCGGCGAGTGAGCTCGGTCAGCCTCGTCTGCGCCGCTGCCCTCACCTTCGTCCTCGTCATCGTCCGATGGCGCCGTCGCCTGCTGTTTCAAAGCTTCCGCACGAGGTAACATCTCCGACTTAAATCCGCTCCTACTGGCCAACACCACACGCGTAACTTCCGAGACGTTCGTCGAAACTTCGACTTCAGCTGTCGCCACCGTGATCTCTTTATAAATATCATCCGTGGTAACGTTAGCGAAGTTGGACAGTTTAAAGAACACTTCGGTGAGAGCGCTCTCGTTGCTGTTTGATGAAAAATTGAGCAGTTCGTTTCGTAGTTTGTTAGAGAAGGGCGCATTGCAGAGATGGCCGGTGCAAATACAGGTCAGCTCTAGTGTTTGTCTTGGCGAGTTCGTTAATGAACAAGGCTCGTCTGCAGCCGCCGCACACCCCAGGGATGAACTGAAATCTGTAAACAAATACCACTGTTTACGCTTTGTGTGCGGAGCTTTTACTCGCTCATGCGATATATTAATTATGGTTCGAAACGTTGGATAATGTTTTCATGTAGGTAGGTATAGCTCATTATGAGTTTACTAAAATAAGCTAGATATTTTTGAAGCAGAATAATCGTTTATTACCCGGCTTCGCACGGGTAGCAGAGGAAATCCGTTCACAGTTTTTGAGTATAAATAAATAAAATAAATAAATATTACAGGACATTCCACACATCGCCATCTAGCCCCAAGCTAAGTAACTAGACTTGTGTTATGGGTGCTAGACAACGGATACACTACTTATATACTTTTTATTTGTAAATATATACCTATAATACATAATAAACCAGACCACAGACAAATATCTAAGCCTAAATACTTGTCTGAGGCGGGAATTGGACCCGCAACAATAGTCCGGCATGGTGACTTTGTGCCAACTGGGTCGTCAACTGGGTTGGTATATCGCGTTTGGACCACGTTCAGACAGACAGACGCGGCGCGGGCGGAGAGACTTTATTTTCTTGTTTGATTTTTTTTGGCAGGGCACATACCTGGCGCCTGTGCTATGGTGGCACAATAAGGTCGGGATCCAGGACAGGTTGCAGTCAGCCAGCCTGCATGCTGCTCGCAGGCCGTGCTGTTTGTGGGCGAGCATTGGTGACAGCGATGTGCTTGAGTTTCTGCATAAAATTAAGTACCTATTTTTATTCTTGCCACCATGATCAAAAATATTTGTTATCTGCAATAATCCAACTCAGAATAGATAAATCAATTAAAGTTACACATGATTGATTTAAAACGTTTCGATTTCAGATAATATTAATTAAATACAAAAACTTGAGAGATGTCAAGGGATACCCGGATGGAACGAAGTTACTTTCGATTAATTAGTGAAGGAATTGTAATAAAATCAAAAAGTGTCGTTACAACTTTTGGTCTTAATTTTTTTCGTCTAGCCCCCTTTCGCAAAAATAAAATAAGGAACTTTGTTCCAATAATTCCATACCACTTAATATCAACTAACAAGCCGTTTGTTCCTATATCTATGCCCAATACAAATTTGATTTCGTAGCAGGATGTCTACTATCGCACTTAGCCGAGTTTAACTTTCATAGAATCTGTAGCACAAACACAATATTACTAAAATCGCATACTTCATTTCGCACCATGCCTACTTTCGTCTACAGACAACTAATGATTATTGTAGAACATGAAGTCGCTGCCTGCCTATTTATCTATTCATGTTTGATTTTGATTTAAATACTAATTGTTTAGACAGTGTCAACCGAATGATATTACAAAGTCAGAGACAAAAGCCAACTCATAATTACAACTTTACATAAAATTAGTATATTTGGTTCTAGAATCCCTCCAATCGACATTGGAGGGTTCCTAGAACAGAGTTAAAATACACAATATGACATAGTTTCGTTTATGTTATATATTAATAATTTTAATAAGCTCTAGATTAATTAATTAATAAAATGATAAGTTTGCTCAATTTAATATTTTTACACACTTTGTAGCATTAATTAATATTTATACATATTTTACCTAATTATTGTTTCTAGTAAGTCCTTTTTCGCCTGAATTATCTAGGATTACCTAGTTAAGGCATATGCGTTATTTTTTGTTCTACTTAATATTTAGTGCTTAGTTTATTATGTAAAATGAGTTTTAATAAATATATTTGTATTTAATGTGAACTTTTATCTTGCTTAGTTCACTTGGAGGCTACAAAAAGCAGCTATGATATGTAAACTAAACCTTTCCAAGTTATCACGACGATCACTCGTCCAAGTGTGTCCACATAATATTTATAGTCCCTGGTACGTTTGGCTGAGCATTGTAAATATAGCGAACCTTGGCAAAGGCCGCCTGCCTTTATTAATGGTTTTTACATAGTAGGTAAATCTTTATAGTATATTTTAGTAACACAAAGCTTTTATAGATACTTGATATTTTTTCTAGGACAATTTTAGAATGCACGTATAAAGTTTTTTAGGCGAACTATATCCGGAAAGCATAACGGTATAGTAAAATATGAGACTGGAAATTTAAATTTTTTACACGTGGACTAAAAAGTTTATTTAATATTTATTTATTTGTTACAATCTTTACAACTATTAGGATAACCCAATGCGATAGTGTAGTTATATGTACAATCAATAATAACTTACATATGATATATTACAATCCATACATATAAAATGCTTTGTCCTGAATGACTGACGGATCAACGCAAAGCCTAAACCGCTGATTGTAGAGACCTGAAACTTGGAGGGTGTGTTCTTTGTGTGACGTAGGTATCCGATA
Source organism: Idaea straminata (assembly GCA_951213275.1). Taxonomy (NCBI): domain Eukaryota; kingdom Metazoa; phylum Arthropoda; class Insecta; order Lepidoptera; family Geometridae; genus Idaea; species Idaea straminata. The sequence goes on from OX577862.1 coordinate 8,093,014, forward strand.
AGAAAGGATTTTCCGAAATTCTACTCCTAAGGGGATGAAAAAGGGGGGCAAAGTTTGTATGGGACAACGTGATTCCTTGGTCCAAGATACGTCGAGAAGTCGCGGGCAAAAGCTAGTAGGTATACATATAGAAGCCTTAAAATTGAAGTGATCTGTTATGGTTTGAGTTCGATACAAATTTTGTAATTCAGATCGTTCTCCGATGGAAAATTACCTTCGCTAGCGTTTTTTCACGGTAATTTCCTTTTGAAATCACAAACAAAACTTTACTAAATTCTCTGAGTACAGTAGATCCTTTGATGTGGTTTGCTTCAACGCTGGACCGTATACCGCACTCGTATTTTTCAGTATACCGTATACAGGGTTATTGGTAACTATATTAGCAAGCGGTTGAAATCCACTTCTGTGCACCTAAACAAACAACTTTTGTTCTACGATTTTTTTAAATTCGGATACAAAAATTAAAAAAACGTTATGTATTCGAACATTTTTTTTTTAATTTTTGTTTGTTAATTGGTAAATCTGCTGACTTTTGAAAACAAAGGTCATTCAGACTTAGAACAGTAGATAAAACTTAAAAAACAAAAACTATGAAAAAAAACCCTACAAAAAGAAAAAAAATAACACCGAAATTATGATCCTTCGTAAGTAGGTACATCTGAATTTTTTTGATTAAATATTGTCGCGTCGGGGGACCGCTCTTTTTTTCGAGTCAATTTAATATAATGTAAGAGTCGTCGTTTAAATGTTTGTTTTAGCATTTATTTGGATAGTTGCGTAAGTTTTTAGTTTTTAATTAGTATTAATACTTACTTTAAAATTTTCGTTGAAATTTTAATATATCATTTTATGAAGGTGTTTTTATAGGTAAAGAGCGGTCCCCCGCCGCGAAAATATTTAATCAAAAAAATTCAGATGTACCTACTTACGAAGGATCATAATTTCGGTGTTATTTTTTTCTTTTTGTAGGGTCTTTTTTCATAGTTTTTGTTTTGCTTGTTTTAGGCTTTTACGTTCATACTATTTTAATTTTGTGTCGGGGGTTTTTTAAATTTTTAATTTAATTTTTTATTTCATCCTTTTCGTAGGGAGGGACTTTTTAATTAGCTATTTGTAATGTGCAAATCATGCCCTTTCATTTGATACTCACTCGAGCATATCTACTTACATTTGTTTTTTAATCCTGACTTTTATCCCTCATAACTTTCAAACGGCTGAACCGATTTCGATCAAACATAGCTAAGAACACTCGAACGAATGTACCTTTCAAACAAAAAAAACTAAATTAAAATCGGTTCATCCGTTCGGGAGCTACGATGCCACAGACAGACACACACACACACCCACACACAGACACGTCAAACTTATAACACCCCGTCGTTTTTGCGTCGGGGGTTAAAAAATAAGTATAACTGATTTTCAGGTAAACATAATATATACACAAAAAATTCAAATTTCCAAAAGTCGTAGAACAAAAGTAGATAGATAGATAACTTTATTCGTACAACACAGTAAGAAACAGAACACTATATACACAAAGTAAAGTAATAGCTAGAAAGTATAAGTTGCACAAATGGGCGGCCTTATCGCTGAAAGCGATTTCTTCCAGGCAACCTTTGGATGGAAAAGAACTTTAATGGTAGGTTGTGAATTTACTTAAGCAGGATACCAAACATAACCTGTAACAGTAAGTAGTTTGTTGAGGTGCACAGTAGTAGCCCTCAACGGCTTGCTAATATAGTTACCAATAACCCTGTACATAGATATAGGTAGGTATTTTATGAAATTTACATTTGTTTTAAAATAAATTCTGTTTCATTTTAAAAAAGTTAAATCGATGCAAATGGTTTGAAGGTTGAAATAAATTTTAGCATGGTTGGATTTGTACCATTTTAGTACGTTTATTTTTAGTCAAAGGGACGGAATGGGCCGGTTTTAATGCTTAGTCGACCGTTACCATTAGCATATCAGGCGAGATTGCCGACTAAAAAAAGTACCTAACGGTGGGTTTCTGATTAACGATTAAACTTGATTACGGCGTAGCCGAAAACCATTAATCTAATGATTCGCAGATGTTTATCAACAACCCAAATACCTATAATACAGAGAGAGTCTTTGGAATCGTAACAGGAAAGATCAAAAGAAGAGTGGCAGAAAGTTAGAACGATGGTAGGACCAGGTGTTAGAATAGCTAAAGATGCCAGTGGAGATGGAAAGGCCAGTTATCTTAGATTCCGACCACACCATACGGTATCTTGCGCACGGACACTTACTTTGAAGTGACTGAAGACAATCAACAACGTATGAAAGGATGAAGTTACTTTTATTATTTTCAACATGTTAGCTATGTATTTAGTTGGCCGAGCCGCTACATCAACCGACGTGGGTTCGATCCACAGGTTACATTGTTATATCTAATGTTCAAATAGTGCTGCACAGGATTGTAAACGTTACGTTGCCGTTGAACGTTGATTGTACCTAAAAGTATTAAGGTAGATGTCTGCCTACTTTATCAAAACGAAAAGAGGTAATGAAATTGTTTGATATTGTTCGTGCCCATCGTTTATCAACCCGTTGTCACAACTTTCCAAAAAGATTGAAATAAACGAGGGCATCCATAACCTCCTAAAACCTTAATTGTGTTTCACTGTTGATAATTTATTTTAAAAGATAGTCTATATATACATATAAAATGCTTTGTCCTGAATGGAGTGTGTTCTTTGTCTGACGTAGGCATCCGATAAGAAATTATTTTCTGAAATACTACGCCTAAGGGAGTGAAAAAGGGGGCAAAGTTTGTATGGGACGATATGATTTATTTGATTGGCTTGGTGCATTTTCAACTTCTACGCGGACGAAGTCGCGGGCAAAAGCTAGTTCATTATAAAAGGCTTTGTTCGTAGATAAAAAAAATATTTATGAAAGAAAATGGAAATATTTGAAAGGTTTTAATTATGATGGATGATATGATTAGAGACTTATTTGCCAATAATTGACAGATTTTTTAATAATCTCGATTCTTAGAAAAAAATCAAAAATTCCAAGATGATTTACGTTGCTTATTAAATTAATTTTACGGGCTTAGTCTAAAATCAAGCGGAATGGCTTGACTGGCGGCTTCTAACACCACCCCCTGGCCATAGTCATGGTGTCACGTGACTGTCACGTTCCATCATGTTGTCCAGGCATGCCGTTCTTTCTAGGCGAGCATGCTACATCCTCGACCCCATCGTCGCTTCCCATCAATAGATACATGTGTATGTGTAAAATGCTTGTGCAACAATTGCATGCGTGTAAAAAAAAATGAGGTACCTGCGGGTAATAAAAGACACTTATAGGTTTTTTAAAACCTTGATATAGTGACAAAATAATAAGATAATAAACAAATGAATTGATTTTCAGATTGACAATGAAGCAACTTTTTAGCTGACTAGCAGCGCTCCGCGGTTTCACCCCCGTAACTCCCGATCCCGTGGGAATATCAGGATAAAAAGTAGCCTATAGCCTTCCTCGATAAAAGGACTATCCAACACAAAAAGATTTTTTCAATTCGAACCAGTAGTTCCTGAGATTAGCGCGTTCAAACAAACAAACTCTTCAGCTTTATAATATAAGTATAGATTACCTGTTTTTAAGTATTTTTCCTTATTAAAAATATATATTATTTATATACATATTTAGTTTTTGAAAAAGGTTTTATATTTTTATAATTCCTTCTTAACCGCAGGTACCTTATATATGAAAGTCAAATTACCTTGATGCAGTGCTCCTGTCCGTACGTCCACCACCAAAAGGGCTACGATGCTTATAAACCACAGTGAAGAACACATTTTGCTATACATAATAGGTAACTTTATAGAAATATTTATTATGCACACGCCGCTGGGGAAACAAAGACTTCTTTAGAACAAAATAGATTAGTTAGGTAATAGATTATACTAGATACATTCTAGCAAGTGAATAGGTTAGTAGGTACTTCCTACACTTCTTCTATCTCTTAGAAAAGCGTAACTTTTTATAAAATACTAGCTGTCCCGTCAAAAACGTTGTTTTGTCATTTAAAAAAAAAACTAAAATAAACAAAATAGATGGTGGCCGATTCTCAGACCTACTCAATATGCTCACAAAATTTCATGAGAATCGGTCAAGCCGTTTCGGGGATGTACGGGAACGAACATTGTGACACGAGAATTTTATATATAAGATTAACATTCATGACGCCGATTATTAAAAAATGAAGAAGCGCTGTCTACCATTCACATTCTGTTTCTATTTTCTATTTCCTAATTATATACGTCTTTGATTGTACAATTGCTGTCAGATTTATAAACGAGTTCCCATTTATTTCGATTACAAAGGAACATTTTAACTACTACTGGCACATTGGCACACGTTTTACGATGGGATGTTACCCATATTTCAGCGTGTTTCAGAGAGAATATAGTGCTGTAGTGTAATTTATTGTCGATCTACATGTAGTAAGTAGGTATGCACAGTATTTTATATAACATTGTGTAGGTTTAAAACCGACTCTCTCTTTAAAAATGGATCCTTATGTATTTATATTTCTCTAATCAAATATATCGCTGACTGTAGGCCCCGTTCATAGCCAATCAACAAGCTCAGAGTCGCTTAGCGGGCTATGGAGAGAGCTATGCTCGGAGTTTCTTTACATGATAGAATTCGAAATACGGAAATCCGTAGAAGAACCAAAGTCACCGACATAGTTCTCAGGATTAGGATTAGCTGAAGTAGCAATGGGCAGGTCATATAGCTCGCAGAACTGACAACCATGGGAGTAAAGGTTCTCGAGTGGCAGCCGCGATGCAACGCGAAACGGTGAGTTGGGAGACCAGCTGCCCGGTGGACCGATGACATTGTAGCGGTCGTGGGTAGTCGGTGGATGGAGGCGGCTCAGGACCGCTGTTTGCGGCGTCGTTTGGGGAAGGCCTATGTCCAGCAGTGGACGTGTATGTGCTGATATGATAAATCAAATATATGATTAAAGTTAATCATTATCAAAAGATAATCACGTAAAAAGTTACAGAAGAGAGTAAGTGAGAAATTATTAAGTAATTGTTAACTTTAGTCCCCTGCAGGCAGACAGGCAGGTATGCCAGAATTAAAACGCGGTTTCCAATTTAATTCTCTCGACATAAAATTTATTTATGCATGAAAGTTCTTGCGCAGAAAAGTTAAATTGATATTTTAATGCATGGAATTGCGATTCAGCCTTTAACAATATGAAACTTTCACGGTACATTTTTATTACTTTTGTCGCGATATAAAATTGTGTGGAATCGTGTTACGTAAAACATAACTGGGTTAAAAGCATAATCTGATACCACTTCGCACTTTAATATTTATGTTTCAGAATGCAAAAATGGGTTTTTAGCTGCAATATTTTCATTAGGTTTTTAATGCAATAAAGGATAAATATATTAAATTTTAAGCAACATTATCTTACCCAAAAATTCACAAAAAAACTTATACCATAATGTCTCCCATATTTTTTTATTTTAATGCGTAAAATTTGTATTCTGTCTTACTAGATTTCAATCAGGTATACGGACAGGCAAATGCAATTAATTTATTACACTGCCCGACTCTCTTGGGCATTTATACGTAATGATTAGGAATTATGCATAATGCTCGATTAATCACATCCTACTAATATTATAATGAAAGTTTGTGTGTGTGTGTGTTTGTTACTCCTTCACGCTATAACTACTGAACCGATTGCAATGAAATTCGGTATGTAGATAGCTGGAGGCCTGGATTAATACATAGGCTACTTTTTATCCCGATATTCCCACGAGATCGGGCCTTATGCGGGTGAAACCGCGGGGCGCAGCTAGTTACCCATAAAATATTATTAAGTTACATTATTTCACATGAAAAAATGCTCCCTATCTCATGATTTTAAGTCACATTGTGTGAGTATAATGAATATCGTTAATGAAAACATGAAGCTTTAATGTAATCAGAAAATTAATTATCTTATGTTAATTACCTACTTTATACGCAAAATACAACATTTATCTACAAATTATATGAGTTCTGACCATACAAATAGTATTATTTAACACTAAAACCATATAGTTTTATTAAAAAATAATAATATACCTGCTTCTCTTACTAAACCTTGAACTCTATTAATAATAGGATCTTTTAAAAACTTTTTTAATTAAAGGACGCCCCTAAAAGTTGTAATTTTTTTTGCAACGGCACGGCACCGGGTTTTCAAACCTTATTTAAAAGTACGTAGTTTCGAGTACTCTTTACTATTGGAAAAAGTACAGTACGCAAAAATACTGTACATTATTTCAAATAAATAGGCATTAGCTTGAAAAATATTGTTACTCATTTTTAACCTAAAATATTTTTTTATAATTTATTTATTAAAAACATAAAGAAATTGCGGTCGCACACTCCCATTACCCTGGTAAACTAGTTTTCTAGTGTAAACGAGACAACATTTTTAATTAGAAGTTCAAATATGGGCTAAAAGTGTAGCCTTCAAACTAGACACAGGTAGGTAACTATATTTTTTGCGACCTTTACTATATTTTTCTAAAGTAAATACTATTTTCCGCCAAAAATATGATGGCAACCCTAGGTGGCACTAGGTGGCAACCCCGTCACAGATTGAGGTAAGTACTCAGTAGGTAATAAGGTACCTGCGGATAACAAGGCCACTAAAAGATTTAAAAAAAAACCTTGACATTAGTAAGAAAATAACAAGAAAATAAAGAAATGTGCTCATGATTGTATTTATTTTAACGGATATGTTCGCGTTTTAATTTGTTTTTAAAATCTGACGTTTCGGGAACATTGCATATCAGGTTTTATTATTAAAACTAAATGTAATAAAAACAAAATAAATATAATTCTTCTTCAACTCGTATAGTGGTGTGGCTCAGAGTTTTCAGATCACCCTAAGGCCTCTAACTTGACCTAACGACTGCTACTAGAGGTAGCAACTGGGACCAACGGCTTAGCGTGCCTTCCGAAGCTCAAAGGGGCTCACGAAATACATTTTTACCAATTGGTCAACGTAATGACCGCGCCAGGCGTCGCTTAACCCGCACGATCGTAAACGATCAGCGAGCTTCGCTTAGCTGTGAGCCTCCCCATGAATTGTTTTTCAGATTTACAGTAATGCAAATATTTATCTAATAATTTGTTTTTAAGTATTACGGTGCCAGGTGGCCCTTGTTACTGGTACCTAATTATAAAATTTATTTAAAGGACGTACCTATACGCACTCTTGGATACATATTTCGTTGAGAAAGCGAAGAAACAAGTTAATACCCGTCCCTTCAGCAAGTAATTAGGACATGTTAATGATGTAACTTTATGAATTTAGTTAAATTTACATTCCTTTATTGTGCCTCCGTATTTGGCAACTGCGATAAGCTCTTTAATGATTGTGCTTAGAGCCTGTGACTTGTGTAAACTTTAGGGTCCCGTCTACAGAGATTGGGCGAGCAAGATTTATGTTTGTCATCCGCCCTGATTACAATGTTTTTTCGAGTTACTTTTTTATTTTATTTTTAAAATTATTTTTATTTTACCTTTGTAAAATAAAAATACTCAGACAAGTATTTATGCTTAGATATTTGTCTGTGGTCTGGTTGTTTCTATGTATTATAAGTATATATTTACAAAAGAAAAGTATATAAGTAGTATATCCGTTGTCTAGCACCTATAACACAAGTCTAGTTACTTAACTTGGGGCTAGATGGCGATGTGTGGAATGTCCTGAAATATTAAATATTATTATTATTTTATCTACGACCTATGTGACACTTTTGGAGAACTCTTGGCTGTTTATCAGAAGTTATTAGTTCAATTGCCACAATATTTATATACAGCTAATATTTGTTGCGGTCTTTGTATGTTTTTATTTAAAAAAAAAATCATTTATAAGAATTTTATCCATTGTCTGGCTACCATAACACAAGCCTATTTAACTTTTGGCTCGATGGTGCTCTGTGTTCTGCAATATTTATTTATTTACTTTGAGATATTATATGCTTTATTTCCATTTACAATATAAGTGTAAATACAATCATAAGTTTAACAACAGAAAGCCACGTATACAGGATCTCATTGGTAGAAAATGGTGTAAATTCAACAAAAAAGGCATGAGCTAACTATGTACTAGCACTTTAAATTTAAAGAAACATAGTTAAATGAATAAGTGTTAAAATTATATGTAATTTAAAATTAAATCATTTTTTTTCTGCATTTTGCCTCCGTTTATCTAGGAATATTGTCCATCATAAACAAGCTCAAAGTTCTATAAATACAACACGTTTGTTTAACAAACGTTCATTTTAAAAATTAAGTATTACCTCAGTATCCATGATTGATCTCTTGATCTATAGAAAAGGCACTTGTAAGTCTTCGAAAGGGACCGTTTGTTATAAAAAATAACAAAGAACGTCAAAGAACGTCATTCACTACGTACTATGTAATAGAACAAGATCCCGCCTACCGCCAGACCTTCTTGATTTTATAAAAGCTGAGAATTACTCAGCGCAAGTCTCCAATACCTATATTCATAACTATGAACGATGTGCAATTATGCAGTTCATAGTATCTTGGAGAATTATAATGTAGCAAAGCCAAGAATGGCTGATAGCCGTTGGGGCCGAAAAGACCACGTACCGGAAAGCGCAGTGCGGGAGGGCCTCCAACTAGAAGGACGGACGACTTAATTAAGGTCGTGGGAAGTCGTTGGACGCAGAGAGCATGCGATTGATTGCTCTGGAAGTCTTTGGGGGAGGCCTATGTTCAGCAATGGACCTTCTGTGGCTGATATGATGATGACGATGATGATGTAAGCCAAGAATTGCTCTTGTTAATTTTTTAAAAAAATATTTTTGTACCAATCGATAATGTTGCTAATAGCGATTAATTCCTGGAAACAAACATATATGGGAAATGAAAGGAAATAGCTCATTTTATAGTTACACCTTTGTGAATCATCTTTTGGTGGTCTGGAAGGTGTTGGAACTATTGAAACTTTCTGACTTTTGGCAGACAAATAAAATAAATATATTATGGTATTATTTTGCAAGTTAACAGGTTCGATTCTTGGCTTTGCTACCAGATAACTCTCCAAACCACTATGGTCTAACTCAATAGTTGCACATCGTTCATAACTTGGTTGGAGGCATGCGCTGAGTAATTCTCAGTTTTTATAAAATCACGAAGGTCTGGCGGTAGACGGGATCTTGTTCTATAAATACTTAAGTATGACGTAGGTACTTATACGTATATGATAAAATAAATATATTATGGTATTATTTTGCAAGTTAACAGGTTCGATTCTTGGCTTTGCTACCAGATAACTCTCCAAACCACTATGGTCTAACTCAATAGTTGCACATCGTTCATAACTTGGTTGGAGGCATGCGCTGAGTAATTCTCAGTTTTTATAAAATCACGAAGGTCTGGCGGTAGACGGGATCTTGTTCTATAAATACTTAAGTATGACGTAGGTACTTATAGGTACCTGCTTGAAGAGGCGCCTTACAAAGGCTTGCCTACTCGTTAAATTTGCTTATTATTTCTTTATCTAGTATACCTAAGACAATAAGGGCCACAAAAAGGTTTTTACGAACCTTGATACTAATATAAAACTGTGACAAAATAAAAAAATAATTGTTTTATCAGATTGTCAATAAAGAAATCTAATTACCTGTTTCTTAAGTAATTTTTCTACTTTTACGAAATATTTAGGTAGATAGATAGATAAACACTTTATTTGTACAACACACATATATTGAAAATAAAAAAAAAGGATGAGAAAGCTTATTAACTACGAAATTGTACAAACAGGCGACTTTATCGCTTAAAGCGATTTCTTCCAGGCAAAATTTAGTTCTTAATTAAAGTGGCAGGTGACGCTTATTATCCGCAGGTAATATAATGTTGCAGAAAAACGGTAATGTTGCACAGCGCCATCTAGCCCCAAGTTAAGCAGCTAAGCTTGTGTGATGGTGGCCAGACAATGGATAGAATAATTATACTTTTCTTATGTAAATACATACATGCAGAAACACCCAGATATCTGTTCATAAATATTTGTTTGAGACGGGCATCGAACCTGCAACCTTATACGTCACAGGTGAATTATCGCCCACCGCGCCAAACAGGCACTATTAACTCTGACGTTTATATTTTTAAAAGAGTTTTATACACTTAATGAATTTTATTCTTAATTTAAATCACTCCTAAATAAGAAATAAAAAAGGTTCTAACACTGTTTGCTGATCAATTTATTCACAATGAAAACTAAATTTAAATTTTTAATAAGAATAATTTATCGTATTTTCAAAGCAGCTCATTAAAATAACAATAACAAACTTACTTTAAATCAATTTACATCTTTTGTTGTCTACAGAACCCTTTGCCCGTATTATAATTTGCAATTAACCCGGTTATGTTTGTTAATAATTTCGTGGCGGTTTATTAAGTAATTAAATTGTACCTTTAATAAAATAAGATAAATACTTTTTGGATTATTCAGAACGAATTAAAAAGTTAATTCAAATCTGATTTGGAACGAGTTCGCGAATTGACGAATCACCGTAGAGTATGCTACGCCGTAGCCTCCGTTGCTACGACTCGTAGCCAACTGCCGTAGCGGGGAACGTTCCCGCTCTCCTGCCAATCCCGAATATACTTCGAACAAGATTTCTGCGGATACTTCAATTTACATCGCTCGTTTTGTATTGATATTGCAACGTTTAATCCTAGTTAAACGGCAATGGTTTATACTGGTAAATTATAATCGGTAGTCGAGAGTGGAGCTTTCGCAAGTCATTGGATTATCTTTTGGTTGATTGGTTTAATGTAAATATGGTTGTATTTATGTATAATATACAGGGTTATTGGTAATTATACTAGCAAGCCGTTGAGGGCTACTGTGCACCTGAACAAACAACTTATGTTCTACGACTTTTGGTAATTCGAACATTTTTTTTAAATTTTGAGATTAGGTTTAGCTGAAAATCAGCTGTTCCTTACAAGGAGAGGTTATTAACCTTAAAATTATTTTTTAAAGTTTTATCTACTGGTCTTAGTCTGAACTAGCTTTAGCCCGCGACTTCGTCCGCGTAGAAGCTAAAAATGGTAGAACCATTTTCGACTTCTAGGGTGGAATTTAAATCACGTTGTCCCGTACAAACTTTGCCCCCCCTTTTGCACCTCCTAAGGGGTATAATTTCAAAAATTCCTTTCTTATCGGATGCCTACGTCATACAAAGAACACACCCTATAAATTTCAGGTCTCTACGATCAGTGGTTTAGGCTGTGCGTTGATCCGTCAGTCAATCAGGACAAATAATTTTATATGTATAGATGACCTTTGTTTTAAGAAATGACTGTTTTTCGAATTTACATTACCTCAAAAAAAAAAATTTTTTCGCAGATCCAAAAGTCGTAGAACAAAAGTTGTTTGTTTAGGTGCACAGAAGTAGCCCTCAACGGCTTGCTTGTATAATTACCAATAACCCTGTATAGACGTAGTTCGTATCACTTAGCCCCGTGTTGTAACGTGGCTTTATGGACGAACACCTTTCTATAGAGTTATTAAGAGGTAAGGGTACCGGCGCTCTCTCCATACTAACGTAGTCGACTGTTTTCTCCCTGGATAATGACACTAGACTCTAGTGTCATTATCATTCTTCAGCAGCATGTACTAGCTCACTGCAGGGCATATGCCTCTCCAACGCCTCTCCACAACGTTCTGTCACCGGTCCTTCTGGACCACGCTGCCATTATCCAGGGAGAAAGCTTGCTCTAGTGACTAGAGCAAATATATTTGTTGCATAAAACTTATATGACCATGACCCTATGGTTTGTTTATTTTTATTTTTTATAGCTGTTGCCCGCGACTTCGTTCGCGATGTGGTTTTGGGTTATTTAGAATACCTAGCATTTTTCTGCATAGATACAATTTATCATTCGGTGTAAGTTATAAAAACAAAATAGGTATGTAGTTACATTGTTTTTAAACTATATTTTTAATTGATTTTGCAAAGGCACTTTACTTACTCATACTCCGAAAGTAGGTCTAAAGATGCTTGAAGAGCGTGTAGAAAGAAAAACTTTCAACCCTAGGAAAAATCGCAATCTAAAATGTCATGTCAAATTATGGCTTCGCACGGCTCATCCATACTGCCAGAGTTTAGTACATAATAGGTTTTTTCTTAGTGATCGAATTCAGGTAGATATATTTAGTTCAAGATATCTTATTTAATAAAATAAATGTAAAGATGAAAATGGTCAAAGCGACGTATGACCATGCTGCGCCTCTACCGGCGCCCTGTCAAGATGTTGCAGATGTGGCTTTATGTGACCGTGCGGTCAGTGTCGTTTCTTGAGTAAAAAATACTGGCGGGAGATGCTTGCATTTTGAATGATTTTAATTAGTATTATCTTTTGTTATTTTATTATTTTTTTTGTGTTAAGTTTAATCTGGTTTTTCATTTACGATTGTGTATTTTGTGTAAATAACATTTTCTAGACAAACCGCGTTACAAAAACTGTAATTTAAATCTACGGACTTCGCGTCATCACTCAGTGTTGGATAAACTAATTTATAAAAATCTCTTCGGTTAGTACCGACGTATTTGAGTATTGAAAATGTTGAAAACAAATAGCAACAGCAAAAAATCTACATAATGTATAACCTCTTTGGTCCCAACCTTGTAAGAGGATCAGGTAGTATGGAGTCTCTCATTCACTCTCGTTATTAGGAAGAATTTTATGTTTATTCGTAATGAAAAGCACAGTGTTTACCTCGGGTTTGTTTTGTTTACCCAAGGTGTGAAAGTCACTCATTTAGTCCCTCGAAGTATTAGCGCCCTCGCTACGCTCGGGCGCCAAACTCTGTCTCGGGACTCAGTGAGTGACTTTCACAACTTTGGTAACAATGTACTATTTTTGTTAATTTTTCACAAATAAAACATAATACACAACAATATGATAAGCTAAAACTAAGTCCAATTTCTATTCGCACAAAACTTTCAACATACTTTGTCTTCCTAGTTATCTTTAGATTTTTGTAAATCAAAGAAATAATAATTATCAACTACCTTTGTGTCTCGATTCATATTCTTCAATTAACAATATAAGAGGTTATTATAGTATTTATAACACCAACATCATGCAAATAATAATCTATTTTGGTGCAAATAATATTTTACATTGTTTTTGTTATCAAATAATAATATTAATGATTAAAAAGAAAGGCCATTGGACAGAACAAATACTAATACTTAAAATAACGCGATGCACATTGAGATCCTTACATATTGATAGCAGGCATTACGCTGAACAAAAAATGCTTTCACACCAAATATCTAAAGCGTCTCGGAAACGGGGTATTTGAAAGAACGTGATGTCCTATGAATCCAATTTTCTGAATTCTTGACCAAAATACCCAGTTTTTTTTATTAGGTAGCTGGCAGGGCTACGTAATTTTGGGAAAAAAAATGATTTTTACAAAGGACTATTACCTGTATATTTTTTAACCGACATCAAAAAAGGTGGAGGTTCTCAATTCGTCACGTATATATATATTGTTTATGTATGTTCGCTGATTACTCGTAAACTCTTGAAGCGAATTGGATGAATTCTTTTTTGTTTTTACTATCTAAGGTTTCCGCTACTTGAACTCATAATTCAAACTATAGCAGGAGAAAAGCGCGATAGAAGTGTAACATCGAAGAAGTCTTCGGTAAAGGAGATCGGTAACATTATGTAGTAGTACCTCTTTGTACTAACCTCATTTTCAGTTTGACGTAGGTAGTATTAAATGCAAACTATTTGGTTTCATGACAGCTGTCATTTTGAGCGGAGGCATGTACTGTACCCCTACTATGACTTTTTGAAGCACTCGAAAAATAGAAACCCTTATAAGATCACTCTTTTGTCCGTCTGTCTGTCAGTGTGTCACTACCGATATTCTCAGAGACGGGTGGACCTAGTAAGTTGAAGTTTAGTAAGTTTCATAGTAAATACTCAATATAGTATGTTACATCGAATACGTAAAAAAGTCGTGGTAAGGGTACTGTTTCCTTCTGACGTTCGATTAAGTTTTACCACGGAAAAATATTTCGATTTCACATTTTTTAAATGTTTTTTCATCAAATATCATAATTATTGTATCAAAATTAAATTAAAACATACCCTAAATGTTAATCTGATATTTTCTGAACATATTCATGTGGAGCTTGGTAAAATCTGTTATGTAGTTTATAAGATTACCTGGTTCAAACAAACAGACAAACGGACAAACAGACAAACAGACAAACAAACAGACAAACATTCTAAAAACTACCCTATCGTGTTCAGCTAACGATTTTAAGACGACCTGTGTATTTTTTTTCTGGATATCTTACAATTACAGATTTTTTTATGTCTACAGATTTATTATATGTATAGATTTTTTAAATCTGAATTTCTATGATAATTAGAAAATAAAAAAAACCAAAACATAGGGGCATAGTTATGGCAGTTATAGGTTTTATAGCACAAAGATGTTTGTGCTAGTCTAGTGTCATTATCCAGGGTGGAAACAGTCGACTACGTTTGCATAGGGAGAGCGCCGATACCCTTTCACCTTAATTCGATAGCAACTGTACACTTTAGTAATCTATTTAGTGTATTTACTGTTTGAGGATTAATTTTAATAATTTTATGAGTTAACTAGCAGCGCTCTGCGGTTTCACCCGCGTAACTCCCGATCCCGTGGGAGTATCAGGATAAATAATAGCTTATGTAATTTCCAATTAATCAATGTATCCTCATACTAAGTTTCATTAAAATCGGTCTAGTAGTTTCGGAGCCTATTTGTTACAAACAAAAACACTAAAAATATTTTCTCTTTATAATATTAGTAAAAGTAGGTACATATGGATATAGATCAATATTATTTCAGTTTAGAAACTAAAGTGATGGTATGATGCATATTTAATTTTTTGCTAGCGAAGTGCGAGTCGGACTTGCGCACGAACGGTTCCGTACCATGTTGTTTGGAAGCCCTACAATTTTTTCTGTTGACTTACAACATAATTATAAATGTGGAAGTTTGTGTGCGTGTGTATGTATGTTATTTACTCTTTCACGCAAAAACTACAAACCCAATTGCAATGAAACTCGGTATGTACATAGCTGGTGATCCGGAGTATCACATAGGCTACTTTTTATCCCGATATTCCCACGGCATCGGGACTTACGCCGGTGAAACCGCGGGGCGCAGTTGGTAGATGTATAATGTATAAAATTTCAACTGTCTAGCTATCATGGTTAATGAGATAAAGTTTGGTGATAGACAGACGGACGGACAGACAGTGAAGTCTTAGCAATAGGGTTCCGTATTCAATCTTTGTTAGTTACCAATCTCGTTTTAGGGTTCCGTATCACCCTAAAACGAGATTGGTAACTACTATCTTTTAAGTTAAGTTTAATGTTACAATTCATACATAAGCATTCATTAAGATCTACATCTAGGTAAGTACATACTAAATTTTTAGGGTTCCGTAAATAAAGGGGAAAAACACGACCGCATTACTAAGACCTACAGGTTCGTCCGCGCGTCTGTCCGTATGTCTGTCACCAAGCTGTATCTCACGAACCATGATAGCTACACAGTTGAAATTGTCACAGATTGTGTATTTCTGTTGCCGCTATATCAACAAATAATAAAAATAGAAAAAAAAATAAGTAGGGCTGCCATACAACGTGGTACGGAACCCTTTGTACGCGAATCCAACTCGCACTTGGCCACTTAGTTTTTACAATAAATGGTAGGTTTGAAATGGTACTTATAAATCAAAGTTCGTGTTATGCGTAGTTGCCATTTTGAGGTGTCTTGGAAACAGTTTTTGGGTATTAACCACTAAAATCCATAGAATAATATTCCTACTGTCATAAAGGTGAAGAAATGCTTTATATTGTCATACACTTCGAAACACGATTAGATAAAAAAAACGTGGATATGTAAATAAATCTTATTTTTTTTGGATTTTTTCAATTTTACGGCGATTGTAAAGAAAAAACAAGTACAAAATTTATATTAATATAAACCTTACATCAAATCCCATAAGGTAGTACAGATGGTTTTTCAGTACAATGGATGTGAGTCTTTTAATTACATAAAACAGTTGAAATGGTCATATCGCGAAAGGGATAGAGCCATCGCGCTGCGCACGCGTAGAATAAGGATACTTCAGGTCTTACTTCACCTTAAATCTAAGTCGGGGTTATACGTATTTGGTATTTTGCTAAAATCGAAGTTAGTGTTATGCGTAGTTGAAATTTTGCTGTGGTATTTTGCGAGTTAAAATATAAAAAACAAAACTTGAGTCTAAGTGTATGTATAAATCGTAAAGTATTGTCTGTGTGTGGAAGTGTGTGGAAGTCTAAGTGTATGTATAAATCGAAAAGTATTGTCTGTGTGTGGAAAGGCCGAATAGAAATTGATATCTAAATACTAAGTTTATGCCGGCTACACGCTATGTAGAGCTCTTGTGAGGGGCAGACATGTTTACATAAGTCTATGTTTACAATTTTTTAGTCAATTTTTAGACAATTTATTTGTTAATTTAAACACCCGAAAGGCCAGGCAAAAGACTTTTAACCTATACAGCCTCATCTGACATACAATATTTTTAGGGTATTTTCCATTTGGTAAAAAACAAAATATAATGGTACGGAAAAAACTATATTTAATGAAAAAGAAAAAACAACACTAAATTTTTAATCATTTTTTATGACGTTATCATGTAAAATTATCGTTCGTAAACCGACTTTAGAGACAACCATTTTTGCTAGCTAAAAAACTCTTTGGTATCTACCTTTTTTATACATCAAAACAGTATAACCCAGATAAATTAAGAATGTTTCATCTACCTAACATGTAATTAGCAGTAAGATACTAATTTAACTTATCAGGATAACTTATACCACACTAGTGGCGTCGAGGTAATGCATAACGCACGCGTGTTTAATACGTTGGATTATGAGCCTAAAAGCGGTTGAATAAGATCCACTTTATGAGCAACTGTGATAAAAAGGTATTTTGCGTAGTTGGTTTTATGCTTATTTTCTTAAAGTCGGTAAAAGTACCGACGTCTCTACGATGACAATAACAATGAAAGTTTATAGTTATTGTGTGTCTTGTAATTTGTTTCTTGACAACATTACCCATATCACTGAGCTTTTATAAATGGCTATACACTGGAGATTAAGAATAGAGTTGTAAGAGTCCCGCGGTTTTACCCGCGTAAGTCCCGATCCCGTGGGAATATCAGGATAAGACATCGGATAGGTTCATCCTAAATACAAGATAATCAATCCTTTAAGGTGAAAGGGTACCGGTGCTCTCTTCATACAAACGCAGTCGACTGTTTCCTCCCGACACTAGCACAAATATTTTTGTGCCATAGAACCTATAACTGCCATGACTATGCCCTAATGTTGTGTTTTTTTTTTCATTTTCTAATTATCATAGAAATTAAGATTAAAAACAAAACAAAAAAATAGGGGCATGGTCATGACAGTGATAGGTTCTATGGCACAAAAATATTTGCTCTAGTGTCATTATCCTGGGAAAAAAACAGTCGACTACGTTTGTATGGAGAGAGCCCCCTTTCCTCTTAAGCACTTTTGGGCTATCAAATACATTTTTCTCTAGCCGAAGGAAACTTTCATGGTTTATTCTTCACGAAAGCCAGTCGTTTTTAAGATAGGTTGCAGAAAAAAATTGGTAAATTATTTTTTGGAACCATACAAAGATAATGTAAAACTTTGATTGGTTTAGGGGTACAAAAGGTCCACTATTGAACTTGTTTTAACAAAAAAAAAACAGAATTGCAGACCCGATAGTTTTGCTGTAATTGCGATGTTCAGGATAAAATCTGATTTAGACAAAAAAAATATAAAAGTCCAAATAACTTTTGAACCAGTGAATATTGCAAAACACACATGGGGTGTTAAATCTATAGCTACTGAGGTTCCCTACCCCCAATAACCGATGATCCACCCCCCTTATAACACCCTGTATAATGATATAGGTACCGACTCCTACATGCACGAGTCGTGATGCAAACTTAGTTCAGAAGAAATAAAACAGTCACGACCCTTGTCTCGAGGGATGGAGAACGGCAAAAGAAATAATTGTTTACAAATAAGAATAATGTATTCAGAGAACTGAAAAGAATGGAATAAATCTCATTTCGCAATGAAAGGTACGTAGGTACTGCCCAGAGATTTGAGAGTACTCGCAAATCACAGATTTATATCGGCCAATCTATACTAATCTTCTATACATATAAAATGCTTTGTCCTGAACGACTGACTGACGGATCAACGCACAGCCTAAACCGCTGACCGTAGAGACTTGAAACTTGGAGGGTGTATTCTTTGTATGACGTAGGCATCCGATAAGAAAGGATTTTCCGAAATTTAAACCTTAGGAAGTGAAAAAGGGGGGCAAAATTTGTATGGGACAACGTGATTCCTTGGTACAATCTATTAATTCTACGCGGACGACGACGTCGCGGGCAAAAGCTAGTGATATTATAAAGCTGAAGAGTTTTGTTTGTTTGAACGCGCTAATCTCAGAAACTGCTGGTTCAAATGAAAAAATATTTTTGTGTTATATAGTCCATTTTTGAGGAAGGCTATTGGCTACTTTTTATCCCGATATACCCACAGGATCGGGAGTTACGCGGGTGAAACCGCGGAGCGCTGCTTGTATAATATACTAGCTGCGCCCCGCGTTTTCACCCGCGTAAGTCCCGATCCCGTGGGCATATTGGGATAAAAAGTATCTTATGTCCGTCTCCTGGCTCTAAGCTACCTCCCTACCAATTTTCACCCAAATCTGTTCTGCCGTTCTTGAGTTATAAGTGGTGTAACTAACACGACTTTCTTTTATATATATAGATGGGCCTTTGTCCCCAGTACCTAGTTGGTAGAACTCAGTACGAACAAAAACAAAGGAGTTTGAAATCAGAATACGTAAGCTTAACTTTGGCAGGTAAGAGCGAACGCAGATAACATTTTTCCCTCCTGCCACATTGGCATCTTAGATTCACAACCATTTGCCAAAGAAGAACTAAAGTTTTTGCTTCTCAAACAGTTGCCAAAGACGATAGATTTTTCTTTTTTCTCAACTAGTTTTTGATGTTTTCAAATTGAGACTTTCTTTTTAGTGTCAGCGTTTGACCACTATCCCACACGATGACAAGTGCCGATGCGGTCCAAGATGTAGCAAATCTACTTAGAAGATATACACTCGTGACTTAAAGACCGAACTGGGATCTTTGAACTGGGAAGGTAGGAAGACCGCAGTGAAACGAGAACTTAGAGTCTAAAGTCGAAGAACCTGAGTTCGCTTTTAAGGGCAGGTGCTAATAAAGCTACCAAAATCGACCTTTGTTTCAAGCAACTCTAAGTAATCAAATACTCTTTTTTTGTTATTTGGATATAAATGGATATTGTAGTTTAATAACCATATTTTTGTTTATTGTGGTTAAAAACATGATATGAATAACTTCGTTCGATAAAAAAAATGTTAGAAAACAGAGAATTTTTAGATCGTTTATCGGGTTTTATTCAAAAATAGTTAACGTTTGTTTCTAAAAATGAATCAAATGATAGGTTTCGACCTCTAGGAACTATATTTGTGGATAATAATGCTAAAATGTTTTGCATATCGAACAAATATAACAGTTAGCACGCAGCACGCTACGTCTTTGAGAGCGGGGGCTAAGGTAATGTGAATACCTACACACGGTACTGGAAGAGCGCCTTAAGTGACGATGATTCGACAATGAAGAATGTTACTAGGTTTGCCAAATCGGTTGAAAGTTTGTTACAGTAAAGCTTGTATGTATACAACTACACTAGTTTGTTGTAGTCAAAAATACCTACTAGTTTTGATTTTACAGGCGATTAAACTAACGATAACGAATACAACCTCTACTCATGTGGTCACCTGACCGCGTGTGACGTCATTTTACATTGATCCGCTGTTCATAAGTTTATGTCTATAAATCGGAAACTAATTGACGTATCGAAGTAATTCTTTCACTTGTATTTTTTATTTTTGACAAAGTATATGGAGAGCTAATATTCAAAATTATTTAACATTATTCATTACAAAAATGTTTCTAGTCTGCAGTGACTTTTAAGCTGGGGACAGAATATATCTTGAAAGTCGAAACTTACTTACAGCTTGCACAAGTTTAGCCAGTCGAAAGTCGTAGATGTCTAGACTATTCCGAAACACATGCACGACCGACACACCACTTTACAGATATTGCGTGACTCCAGATGCACTTTGAATAATACTTTATAGATAAAGGAGCAAAGGACAAAAAGTCTGTACTTACAAGTAATTGAAAATAAGGGTTTCCGTTTTTTTTTTTCGAGGTACGGATCCCTAAAAAATCAAGTCCTAGAATAAGCAGTAAGACACGAATTGATCTATACAAATATTATAAAGAGGAACAATTTTTGTATGAATAGGCTCCGAAACTACTAGAATGATTTTGTATGAGGATACATTGATTCATTGGGTATAGCATTGGCTACTTTTTATCCCGATATTCCCACGTGATCGGGAGTTACGCAGGTGAAACCGCGGAGCGCTGCTAGTTTATTATAAATCCACTGACATCCACCTTTGTATTAAAGTATGTCAATGATTAAAGCCCACAAAGAAGGTAACAATTACTTCCTTTTTGAATATTATCTATATATATAAAAGAAAGTCGTGTTAGTTACACCACTTATAACTCAAGAACGGCAAAACAGATTTGGGTGAAAATTGGTAGGGAGGTAGCTTAGAGCCAGGAGACGGACATAGGATACTTTTTATCCCAATATGCCCACGGGATCGGGACTTACGCAGGTGAAACCGCGGGGCACAGCTAGTTATTTATATTTTTTAATTTTGGGTAGGTATAACTTTTGTCTTGTGTTCGTATCATACAATCCAGGCAAAAAAGTAATTAGTTATTGTATGAATGTGGTCTAAGGTTCCGTGAGGCGTGGTGGGGTGGTATCGCCGGCGCTCGGCGGACATATTAATTGGCAATTTCCCGGAGCCAGGAGCAACCCCCCCCCCCTGTCCCCCGTGCATTACTCATCTCCACAAATCAGGGATAATTATGTTCATTAACGATTCTTTCTATAAATACAACTGGATACATATATTTATAGTTATATGTTGGTACGTGTATGTGTATTTCATACGTAGAATATATTTCAAATAATTATTATTAAGTTACCTATAATATATTGGGATGTGTATGTATTTTAAGTACAAGTAGAATGTATTTTCAAAATTGTTCTGCATCGAGATTCAAAATGGCGACTATTCTTTTAACTTAGACTGCGCTCCACGGTTTCACCCGCGTAAGTCAATCAAAATGAAAAATAACCACAAAAATAATTTTTCAATTCGAACCAGTACTTCCTGAGATTGGCGCGTTCAAACAAACAAACAAACTCTTCAGCTTTATAATATTTAAACGTAAAGCTGTGGCAAGCTCTTACTTATCTCCACAAATCAGGAATAATTATGTTCATTAAAGATTATTTCTTTAAATAAAACTTGATACATATATTTATAGCTATGTTTGTCTATTTTATAAGAAACTAGCTGTACCGGCAAACAAATACAAAAAAATCGAAAAAAAAATTAATGTTGTACGATTCCCTGACCTAACGAATATACACAAAAAACATACAAATCGGTTCAGCCATTTAGGTGAAGTTTGGCAACTAACACGAGACATTTATGTACCCATATATAGATATATAGATAGATAAATTCTTTATTGTAAACACCAATTTCAAACAACATTAATATAATAAAAAACAAAGCTTAAGTCTAAGTGTTACAAAGGGCGGCTTTATCGCTCAAAGCGATCTCTTCCAGGCAACCTTTGGATGGACAAGAAGTTGAAGAACCCATTAGTTCAAAAAAAATCCGCATCGAGGTTTAAAAAGGAGACTATTTTTTAAATTGAAATACGTAAAGCTAACGGTAAGCTTAGGTTTTTATAAGAACTTCATTTTTGTAACCCAGTCAAGATTATATTCATGAAGTACCTATCGTATTTTTTTTTAATCTGTTTTTTTTTACCATTTATCACTGCGCATAATGAATCAATGTATGAAGATTTATATCTGTCGTTATTCGCTTTGCAAATGGCGATTTATTCACAATTTAAACGTTTGCCCCTCGGGCTGAATGCCCAGTGCCGTACCTACTGAGCTTTCGAAAAAAAAAGCAACGGTACTCCCTCGATTTCAGTTGATAACTTTTTTTTTTCTTTTGTCCGGTCAGCTTTGTGATCGAACATTTTTGGCCTTCCTTCCAACAGTTGAGTAGATCACGTTATTGTTATGAAAATAAGACTTAAGATAAAATAAATTATAAATAGAGTTTTTATTAAATTCAATAAACCCACAGAAAGGTATAACAAAGTACTTGCAAATTAAAATAAAATATAAGTAGGTAGTTATTTAATAAATTTTGTATTATTAGTTGTTATATTTTATTCCTTTGTTAATATCCCACAATAATCCAAAAGTCGTAGAACAAAAGGCTTAAGTATATCAAAGATAAGTACTTACATCATATAAAATTGGCCTAGTGTCGTAATCCCTACCAGTGTATCCCCCCTGGTAGGCATAAGTGGATAGCTGGAATTTGACTTCCACTTATTCCTACCAAGTGGTTTTTGTTGACAAGTACCTAACTACCTACAATTAAGTTCATAAGTAGTTTAGAAGTTTATTTCTATTTATTTTCATGACATATATACTCACAATTAGCTGATTTAGGTTCATCATTTCAGTTGACACCCAACCTCTGTGTTAAGTTTTTTTCAATCTCATCGGATCCCCACTCCAAGGAAAACAAAAAAAGACGATCGAAAATAGCGACATGATGGGTAACTGCCAAAATGACAGGTGTCAAAGTAACAGCTGTCAAACTTAAAACCTCCATATTTGCAAGTGCACACTGCACAGCCATAACTTCGGTCTGCGACCATAGAAATAAAAAAACCCTCCATATCTCAGAAGCTATTGATCCTAGATCGATGGTCACTAACATAGATGTTTTGTGTCATTTTCTGACTAATTACCTATGTAGTTCACCTATGAACATTTTAAAATAAGTTGAATTATTTGAAGTTATGTTGGGTATTTAATTAAATATTTAGTTTTTCAAAACAAAACTATAAATGGCAAGAAATCTATACTAATACTAGCTGCGTCCCGCGGTTTCACCCGCGTAAGTCCCGATCCCGTGGGAATTTCGAGATAAAAAGCCTATGTGTTAATCCAGGTCTCCAGCTATCTACATACCGAGTTTCATTGCAATCGGTCCAGCCGTTCTCGAGTTATAAGTGTTGTAACAAACACGACTTTCTTTTATATATATATATACTATAAATTGAAATGTAAGCTATCCTATCTTTCAAGTTGGGTCGAATTGCACACGGTGTGCAAATCAAATTAAAAATCGGTTCGGTAGTTTAGGAGTCCATCGCGGACAAACACGTGACACGAAATTTTTATATCTTATCTTATATATAAAAATCAATTGCTGTTCGTTAGTCTCGCTAAAACTCGAGAACGGCTGAACGGATTTATCTTATCTTGGTCTTGAATTATTCGTGGAGGTCTAGGGAAGGTTTAAAAGGTGAGAAAAAATTCCCACGGGATCGGGACAAACGCGGGTGAAACCGCGGGGCGCAGCTAGTATATATATAAAAATGAATTGCTGTTCGTTAGTCTCACTAAAACTCGAGAACGGCTGAACGGATTTATCTTATCTTAGTCTTGAAATGTTCGTGGAGGTCTAGGGAAGGTTTAAAAGGTGAGAAAAAATCGAACGGCATCGGGACTTACGCGGGTGAAACCGCGGGGCGCAGCTAGTCTTATATATAAAAATCAATTGCTGTTCGTTAGTCTCGCTAAAACTCGAGAACGGCTGAACGGATTTATCTTATCTTGGTCTTGAATTATTCGTGGAGGTCTAGGGAAGGTTTAAAAGGTGAGAAAAAATTCCCACGGTATCGGGACTTACGCGGGTGAAACCGCGGGGCGCAGCTAGTCTTATATATAAAAATGAATTGCTGTTCGTTAGTCTCACTAAAACTCGAGAACGGCTGAACGGATTTATCTTATCTTAGTCTTGAAATGTTCGTAGAGGTCTAGGGAAGGTTTAAAAGGTGAGAAAAAATCGAACGGCATCGGGACTTACGCGGGTGAAACCGCGGGGCGCAGCTAGTATAGGTATATAAAGATTATCAAGCTGAAGAGTTTGTTTGTTTGACGTTTGTTTGAATGCGCTTATCTCTAATCTCGGAACTACTGCTCGAATTTAAAAATTCTTATTGTGTTGGATAGTCCATTTATCGAGGAAGGCTACTTTTCATTTTGATATTCCAACAAGATCGGGACTTACGCGGGAGAATAAAATAAATATCCTTTTATTTCAGGCAGAAAACATACACATTACAATTTATCAATCACATATCAACAAAAATATAATCACAGAAATACCTAATATCTATGTACGGTACACATCTACTTATATATATTTTAGTTTACTACCTAGAATTTTAATAAGATTACTAAGACTAATATTATTTATTACTAAGTATTTGAGGAATATAATCACAATATTACGAAAACATCAAACAATTTAATAATCAGTTGGAAGATTTCCAAAATATTTAGCAGCAGCGGATAGACAATTCCAAACATTTGTGAGCAAATATTTTAAAAGTATAAGAGGTAACGGTAAGAGGCCTTCTCTCCTAACTAAGGGTCCTCGCCCACGGCGACTTTTTGTAGCGACGCAGTAGCGATGCTGTCGCGCGTTCGTATCGATACAATCGCAATGCGATCGCCAGCTGTTTGCCTTCGCCCACACATAACTCGATTCAGTCGCGATGCAAACGCGATACTGTCGTAATGTAAACGCTTGGAGACTTTGTAACAACGTTTAGGCTCTGCTCAAACGGACCACCGACCACAGCCACCGGTGGCCAGCCACTAGCATTTCACACGATTTTTCATACAATTTGTTGTGGCCGCCATCGACCAAATGCGCCGTGTTTTAACAAACTGTATGAAAAATCGTGTAAATTGCTAGTGGTTGGCCATCGGTGGCTGTAATCGGTGGCTTGTTTGCGCAGAGCCTAAATACATTGATAAAGTCGTGATGCCGGATTACTGGTACGTCATACCTACACTGCACTCGATCGTGCCGCAGTCAGTCACTTCGCTTGCTAAATGAGTAAAGATACCCGCATTTAACCAATTATTTATTGATCTGAACCAAGTTTGATAATTTTATTGAGTAAAATCGTTATTGAGTAAGTAAAATAGCTGCGCCCCGCGGTTTCACCCGCGTAGTAATTTTTCTGCGCAAAATTCTTAATTTTTTTTATTTATGATCCTTCTCCTGACATTAACGAACATAGTAAAAAAATAAATAGCTAAATTGGTCCAAACGTTCATGCGTGATGCCGTGACCAAAGAAAATAGGGATTTATTTTTATATAATAAGATAATGTACCTTATTGCGTACCTATATTTAGATACTTACAGAATATTGTTTTTAAGTATGATTGAGGTAAATGTTTTTGAGTGAGGAGTACCTACTGTCCTACATAAATAAAATTGTCATGTTACTTTCCTAACTAAAGACCTTCTGCACGGTAGAGATAAATACAAATTTATATATATAATAGTTTTTAAGTTCTCATATAAGTGAACTGTTTTGTTCTTTTGAGAAATAAATGTCTTTAACCATATGCTGTAGCGCGTTAAGTAGCACGTTGGCATCGCTTCTGTAGCGCGTTGAAAATGCGACTAACACACGTTCGTAGCGATACTGTCGCGAAACGCGCGACATTATCAACAAGCTACAAGAGTCACCGTGAGCGAGGACCCTAAGACGGAAGGCAATTCAGTGACACCTACATAAGATGTACATTTTACAATGGTTGTAAAATACGTTATGGCGCTTCAGAATTGTTTCCTTTATGTTGATGTTCGGAGCATCATTGTTGTTGGTATGAAAAACGTGAGTATAGACATGGGTTGTATAAAATCTGAATGTAACAAAAATATACATACCTATATGTGAAATACAAGGTAGGTACAATCAGGCAACAAGAGTGCAGATCCACCGTAGAGCTCCTAAACTGCTAAGGTACCACCACTACATAACTAAAAAACTAAATATTTCGTAAAAATTGGGTGAAAATACTTTAAAACAGTGGATTAGATAAATATTTATTGTTAATATGAAAAACCATTCAGTTATTTATTTTCTTGTTTTATTGTCACTGATATTATGGTTTTTAGAAACTTTAGTGGCTCTTATTACCCACAGGTACGGGATCATAATAAAGTTTTCAACTAAAGCAAGATTCTAAGATACAGCTCGAGTTGAACTCATGAATTTATTAGACTTATGTTATTAGAAGATTGAAAACATTCCATTCGTTATTTAAGGGTGATTCTACAAATTGAGATTCGTTTGATTCCCTTGGCACTTTTTATTTAATGGAATAAATATAGTAAATAAACATTAAATTAAACTTAATTTCAAACAGATTAATCCAATAGGCATCAGTTTTGATCCATCCGTTTCGAAGATACAGTAAAATAAAATTTGGTAAGCAGGGGAATCAAATAAGATGGCAGGGGAGTCAAAATTTATTTTAAACTGGTTTTTAATACATATAAACCATAATTAAGCCTATTTATTGTATTATAGTAAATGTTTAAACTATATTCATAGGATGTGAAAAAACGGACGGCTTTACGGACGATAATTTTACTTGATAACGTCATAAGAAAACATTGAACCGTAGCAACGATAATACCTTCTCAATAACGCTCACGTTCCCGTAACGTGAGCTCGACGTCACACTTTTTTGTGAGTGCAATACGGTGTTCATCGATTTATAAGATGTTATCACGTCAAAAGTGCCAGGGAAATCAGCCAAATCGCATTTTGTAGAATCACCCTTAATAACTCTACGGTGAGTCTGCAATTCTGTTACCGACTGTACGTATATTCTTTGAAAATAACGCTATCATTGTCAGAGAAGTATTTATATGAATTTCTTTAAATCAAAAGGGAAAAGGGATCAAACGATATCTCATTTCGGCGGCATCATAAAAATGTCTGTTCGTGTCAGCGATTTTTTAGAATGGAAAGCTGAAACAGTTTCATCGGTTCAATTAAAAGTTTGGGCCTGAGCAGTGAGGGAGCCGGGCCGCCCGGTTAGGCGGCTGGGCGGGCGCCGTGACGGAGCCGGAGAACGCCACATAATTACCGTTGTCATTCACCAGGGGTCGCTGTTGGACTCTCTTCGATGTCTTGTTAATAAACGGCCGAAACCTTTCCGTGGTCCGTGTTCCCGCCCGTCACGAAGATTACGTGTCAAACTTGTTGTTACTTTTCCGGATTTTCATCCTATCTTACCTTAACTGATGAAAACATTTTTGTTTTAAATTAACAATCGGTTTCGGTAGGATTAAAGGATTTTAAGGAAATCAAATATATAAAAATAAGTCGGGTTTTCCTTCCTGAAGCTATAACTCCAGAACGCACGAACCGATTTCCACGGTTTTGCATTCGTTGGAAAGGTCTCGGGCTCCGTATATTCAGAATATTCAGGAAAATCTGGTGGCGAAACTGATTTCGCCGGGTTTGCTAGTATTAAATAAATAAATATTGCAGGACATTCCATACATCGCCATCTAGCCCCAAGCTAAGTAATTAGACTTGTGTTATGGGTTCTAGACAACGGATATACTACTTATATTTCTTTTGTAAATATATACTTATAATACATATAAACAACCAGACCACAGACAAAAATCTAAGCATAAATGTCTTGTCTGAGGCGGGAATCGAACCCGCAACCCTGTGTTTGGCAGTTCGGTATAGTGACCATTATGCCAACTGGGTCGTCCAAATTGAGTAAGTATATGAAATTCTCCTTTAGAAAATCTATATATATAAAAGAAAGTCGTGTTAGTTACACCATTTATAACTCGGGAACAGCTAAACCGATTTGGCTGAAAATTGGTGCGGAGGTAGCTTACAATCAGAAGACGGACATAGGATATTTTTTTCGATATTCCCACGGGATCGGGACTTACGCGGGTGAAACCGCGGGGCGCAGCTAGTACTAAATAATATAGACACATGTAAAGCAAAACCCAATTATGTAAGTATTTGAAGTGCTACCAATTAGATTCGAAAATATCTTACATAGGGGATCAATCAAGTCGTGAACTTACTAATTGGAGGAAACAACCTACACATAGGTACGGTCGGCTGCATAATTGCAGACCCACCGTATAGCTCGAAAATGGCTGTTATAATAATGTTATTAAAACTAGCAAGATTCTAGACACCTGCTTTAGTTGAAGTTTAAAGTCTTCTAACTCATCAATTTATATAACAAAAGTAATTAGAATGAAAACATGCCAATAATAGTAATTTTAGAACTCTACCGGGGACTGGAATTATGCAGCCGACTTTTATATAATTCATAATTCATTTATAAACATGGGTACAATGATGATACAATGATGTTAAATATATGGTAATTATATAAATTTGGCCATGTTTCACATGAATACAAATATAGTCTGTAACATTAATAATATAATCTTCTATACATATAAAATGCTTTGTCCTGAACTACTGACTGACTGACTGACTGACGGATCAACGCACAGCCTAAACCGCTGATCGTAGAGACCTGAAACTTGGAGGGTGTGTTTCTTGTGTGACGTAGGCATCGGATAAGAAAGGATATTCCGAAATTCTACCCCTAAGGGGGTGAAAAGGGTTGTATGGGATCACGTGATTCCTTGGTCCATTTACGACATTTACGCGGAACAAAGTCGCGGGCAAAAGCTAGGTAATAATAGTAATTGTCATTCGCATACAAACCCCACCCACACTATGACCAAACTTTGAAAAACCCCATCGTTTTTGCGTCGGGGGTTATAGAGAAATCGTATGATGTATACTATCGTATCTGGTGGTAATAAATCGTAGTATAATTAGTGGTTTAAAATTTCAATATTTCGATATTTGTAAATATAGTTAGAATAATATTATAAATAAACTAGCTTTTGCCAGCGACTTCGTCCGCGTAGAAGTCGAAAATGGTTCTAAAAGGATTTTTAATTGGTTTAACTCTAATATATTTCTTAGGGTTTTAAAATTACCAAAATCGGAAAGTTAGTTTAAAAATATTTTCCTCTATAGATACTTTTGTTTGTTACTTATATAATAAAAATGCATAAACCAATTGAAACCTAGTTTTCACTATTAGATAGCTCTTTTTTAAAGGAAGATCCAATTAGTAGAACCTGAGTAATCAACGAAAAACCCCGGCCGCCCGCCCCGTTACGACACGACCGCGTCCTACGAAACACACATACTACAAATATACAATAGTATAGCATACTTTCTATCCCGATATTCCCACGGGATCGGGACTTACGCGGGTTTTATTATGAATAAAATATTTTGACTTGACTTGAATAATTCGTATATTTAACCAAAATGTTCTAGTCCTTACCGTTTTAAATTTCGAATTCTATGTCCCTATGAGGCCGTGTCCTAAAAGTGCAACCTTTTTAGAATGAAATCGGATTGAGTTTTCAAATAAGTATGTGTCAAAATACAATGTAGAAAAGTTAAAAGGAGTATTGATATCAACTTCGAAGCAAATCACCCCGAAAATAAAGTACGAAACACGTGTTCCATCAATTCTGTTAAAGAATGTTTATGCAAAATTTGAAGAAGATTGGACCAAGGAATCACGTTGTCCCATACAAAATTTGCCCCCCTTTTCACCCCCTTAGGGATAGAATTTCAGAAAATCCTTTCTTATCCGATGCCTACGTCATCCAAAGAACACACTTTCCAAGTTTCAGGTCTCTACGATCAGCGGTTTAGGCTGTGCGTTGATCCGTCAGTCAGTCAGTCAGTAGTTCAGGACAAAGCATTTTATATGTATAGATAGAAGATAATACAGGACATTCCACATATCGCCATCTCGCTCCAAGCTAAGTAACTAGACTTGTGTTATGGGTGCTAGACAACGGATATAGTACTTATATACTTTTCTTTTGTAAATATATACTTATTATACATATAAACAACCAGACCACAGACCAATATCTGAGCATAAATACTTGGCTGAGGCGGGAATCGAACCAGCTAATATTGTAATTTATTAAACAGTTTAGGTAAGGATATATTTAAACGTAATTAGAACTTTAATCAGCACTAAAGCAGTTTAATCAGCAAAAGCGGCTGGCTTTAACACAATTACAACAAGCCATAGAGTAAACTACAAACTATGTCTTCTCAATTTAACACATTTTCTCTTGTTTGCTGCAGGATTTACACTTTATGAACTTGGTAATATCTATAGCTACGTCGGCTGCATAATTGCAACCCCAGTAGAGTTCTAAAATTACTATTATTGGCATGTTTTCATTCTAATTATTTTTGTTATATAAATTGATGAGTTAGAAGACTTTAAACTTAAACTAAAGCAGGTGTCTAGAATCTTGCTAGTGTTAAAAACATTCTTATTAACAGCCGTTTTGGAGCTCTACGGTGGGTCTGCAATTTTGCAGCCGACCGAACCTATTTTTGTTATTATATTCGGGGACTTGGGGATCTACTATTTTAGATTCCTACTTAGATTGGTTAAGAACTTCTAATGAAAAAATAATTTAAAAATGAAGTGCGAAACCTATAAAACGTTTGTAGGCTCTTAGATCATCGTAGGTTTTTTTTTATTCCAATACAAAAAACCTAATCTAATACAAAATTAAGGTGCAACAAAATTTCTTCCGAATTTGTCCGTGCACCAGTGAGTCGTAGGTAAACAAAAAAAATATGTAAAAAAATTATACAATACGAAAAACTAAAGAAGTATAATAAATAACATAACAAAAAAATCATCTGTGTTCAAGAGAAACTCTTTGACAGTTAATTAAACTGTCACAACACATCATACGCGGGT
This sequence comes from Idaea straminata, assembly GCA_951213275.1. Lineage (NCBI taxonomy): Eukaryota > Metazoa > Arthropoda > Insecta > Lepidoptera > Geometridae > Idaea > Idaea straminata. Next base: position 8,124,159 of record OX577862.1, read on the forward strand.
TTGTCACGAATATCATTAGTATTAGATGTGGTATTAGGTTATTAAAATTCTATCATTGTCTACGAAAGCATTTTAGGTTTTTATACACTGTGCTATTTTGTCTATGAGACATCCGCATTCTAGGTAGATTAGGTACTTGATGTGCTAGCAGCAAGGGGCTAAAGTCGAGCTTTGTATTGACCATTTAACCTCAATGTTGCCAGCACAGCCTGACTGCCTAGATTTAACCTACTTACCCGAACATTTGGCTAGCTACCACAATGGAGTTCATTTAGTAACTTGATTTAATCAGATATGAACAAAAGCCACCAGAAATAGGCTATAACTTTGTCGTAAGAAGACTGAGGTACCTAACTAGGTACTTACTTTTTAAAGTTTATATTTTTGAGTTTTAAAATAAAAGTAAGAAAGTAAGTACGGTCGGCTGCATAATTGCAGACCCACCGTAGAGCTCCAAAACGGCTGGTTATTATTATTAAAAAAAAATTTTCAACACAAGCAAGATTCCACACACCTGCTTTAGTTGAAGTTTAAAGTCTTAGTCTTCTAACTAATCAATTTATCGAACAAAAATTATTAGTATGAAAACATTCCGATAATAGTAATTTTAGAACTCTGCCGAGGGCTGCAATTATGCAGCCGGCTGTACATACTTACTTTCCTAAAAGTAAGAATGTAAGCACATATTTACTTTTCTACTTTTTTTTTAAAGTAGAATATTCGAAAATTCATACTTACGAGTATTCTTACGGTCTCAGTTTTCAAAGAGCGAATATCAGAGCCATTGTGAGATGGTATATAAACTCTAGTTTGTTCAGTAGGTACTAGAATTTTGCACTAACATTTATGAGCATCGAGTGTCATTTGGCCAGTTTATTGCCGGACAATATGCCGCAGTTGGCTTAGTCTGCAGCCTAGAGGTCGTCGCTCTACAACCGGGTCAACGAAATTTCTATTAAAAATCTTTTCGTTTCACCGCTTAGATACAGAACGGTGTAATAAATTCTACCGGCTACCGCAGATGTAATCATGCTCTACATTTTTCAACGCCCCGTGATTGCATACGTCCTTGATAACGAAAGTTATCGTAGGTTTGGTAGGTTTATCAGGTGATGTACTAGGTTGATATCGTGGGTTGTTTGATGGCTATATTACATTATATTAACTAGCAGATAATATAATAAGGTACCGGCGGGAAATGAGAACCACGAAAAGCTTTTTAAAAACTTTGATAGTTTCTCACTATCACTATCACTAATAAACAATTGAAAGAAAAACAACTTTTCAGATTAGATAATAAAGCAAATATTTATCTAATGACCTGTTTTATGTAGTTTTTTTATGCAAATTAAAACTATATTTTTAAATAAATACACGTCACTAATATATAGCTAAACCCTTTAAATACTTAATACCTTTTAGTATTTTGATATGCGGAGATTTTAACCTCTACAAAGAGAAATATTGAATTCAAAGTTACTACTTATTTCCTTTATGATTTTTGTGGAAAGAAAAGACAAAAACAAATATTTACTCGTAGGTACAATTATTTGCAATTAAATAAACGAATTAGCACAAAAGACACGTTTGAGGAGGTTAGGCGAGCTAGTTAGATGCCGTATTACCAGCACAGGCAGTTCGGCAATGAGGCTTAATTTAATTGGTTTGTCCTCTTCTTGATGTCACAAAGATCCTCAAATGATTTAACCAACAAGATATTTTCACGTGTTCCTACTTCGACTTCCTAAAACAGCAGACAAGATTTTTTATATAATACCTACTACTGAAAATAAGCTTGAGCAACAAAAAATAATTGTGTTTAAGTTTAACATGATTTAATATGTTTAACATGCCATTTACACTGTGGCGTACCTACTGTTAACACCTACACTGGGGCGTGCCTACTGTTAACACCTACACTGTGGCGTAGCTTGATCGCGTTCGCGCGTCGTCGCGCGCAGCACGCTACGTCTTTGTGAGCGGGGGCTGAGGTATTGTAAATACCTACACACGGTACTAGAAGAGGACGATTAGACGAAAGACGAAACGGTACCGGGAGCTCTCTCCATACCTCAGAATACAGTTTGTTCTGTATTCTGAGCTCCATACAAACGCAGTCGACCGTCCCCTCAATTAACAATGACACTAGAGCAAATATCTTCATTGCATAAAACCTATAACTGCAATGACCATGCCCCCATGTTTCGCCTCTTAAATCTACTACTCAAGTAAGATAGATAGATAGATAAAGACTTTATTGCTTTGTAAGTAGGTGCTTGATGTTTGATGAGTTATCGTTTACTTGTCAAAATTATGTAAGCTTCATTTTTAGATGGTAGATAATAATAATATGTAACTACTTTTAATGTTATTTAAGTTAAATAAAGATTATTAGTGAAACTATAGCTATGGTTATAAAAGACGATGATGGTGACAGACAACGATAGCTAAGTTGCTAGAATTGGGTCCACTCGTCAACGTACGGTCGGCTGCATTATTGCAGACCCACCGTAGAGCTCCAAAACGGCTGTTTTAAGAATATTTTCAACAAAAGCAAGATTCTAGACACCGGCTTTATGTGAAGTTTAAAGTCTTCTAACTCATCAATTCATCAAACAAAAATTATTAGAATGAAAACATTCCAATAATAGTAATTTTCTAACTCTACCGAGGGCTGCAATTATGCAGCCGACTCATAAAAACTTTTGCTGAAAAATCGGCTCTAGGCAATGTCAGTGCATATTGGAGTAAGAGCTTAGGCCGTTCGTCCATTTATCGACTCAACTGCAACTGTGCCAAAAGACTAAGGTTGTCGTTTTTGTATGGCAATCGCGCCCTAATCACACACAGTGAATCGAGGCACTGCACTGGTCTACATCTAGTTAGCAACGCTCTGATTTGAACACCGTGCAACTACAAAGCAACTTGTATTTGAACGGACTGTTTTCCGCAATTAGACCCTTTTTAATTGGGTCCTTTTTTGCGTGAGGATGGAGTAGGCTTGCCCAGCACCTACTACCCTCTCAGCTTAGTCGACCATTTCCAGAGGAGAGAACTTGTTAATAATTCTGGAGCCAACTAAGCCTCGGGTTTCATCACGATGTTTTCCTTCACCGTAAGAACAATGTCAATTAGCGCACATAATTTTTTCCACGGCCGGCCGGGATTCGAACCCACGACCTTCAGAATGAAAGTCGAGGTATCTACCACTAAGCCAACACCGCTCTTCTCACACAAAGCAACTAGGTACTACTAAAACAATCGTAAAACTACGTGGTGTTGTACAAAAAATACTTTGTTTATAACTGTGTATATTCAAAGCAAAATATCGTTTATATCATTTTATTTTTTTACGGATGCTTCTCAACTTTATAATAAAATGTTTAAATACTTGCTCGTCAGAGAGATTAAACTTATAAATAAAATTAAAAGTTAGTATTCTGTGATCGTCGAGTCCAGTGTTTCCACAACTCAAGTTGCACGCGACCGGCATGCAATTGAAATATTAAAGTGTTACGACATTATTGCAACCAGACCCCTCTTTCCCACTGGGTATTTATTACCGCAAAACTTTTTCAATTCGAATATTTCAAACCTTAATTACTGACTACAATACCTATGTTTCATATTATATCACACATAAAATCAATAATTTGTCATAATTTTTTTTAAATCTTTATAATATAAAAATGAATCGCAAAATGTGTTGGTAAGCGCATAACTCAACAACGCCTGGACCAATTTGACCAATTCTTTTTTTGGTCTGTTTGTTATTATCAGGAGAAGGTTCTTATGAAATAAAAAATTTAGAAAGTTGCGCAGAAAATTATTACGCGGGTGAAACCGCGGGGCGTAGCTAGTCTTTTATAAAAATGAATCGCAAAATGTGTTGGTAAGCGCATCACGCCTAAACGGCTGGACCGATTTCGCTTATTTTTTTTTTGTTGTATTTGTTATTGTTAGTAGAAGGTTCTTATGAAAGAAAAAAATTGGAAAGTTGCGCAGAAAGTTTTACGCGAGTGAAGCCGCGGGGCGCAGCTACTAAATAATAAAATAACCGGGAAGTGGATCAAAATTAAAAGTTGCAAGATTCCACCCGAACATACATACATACACTGCATGTTAAATAAAAGCTTGATTGCAACTCAAAAGTGATACATATAAGAGTATATAGCTGGTTGCATTTCAGTCGAGGCATAGATGAAGGACCTTACCATATCGAGCAATTTCTCGATAAATTGCCCAAATTTATCAGTCGATTGAACGCTAAATTCGCACTCTGTCGCTCGGTCGATCGGTTGGCCGGAACGCTTTAATGTCCCTCATCTAAAAGCGCGTTTATCATTCGTCACATAAATTCACGATAGGGAACGTAATGTTTACGTAAAATGTTGATAAATAAATATTGGTATTTGCGAACCTACATTACTTTAGTATAGTACGTACCTACATAGCAAGCAAGTAGACTATCTATTAGTTTAATACATAGTACCAGTGTGATCGAGCTTTGCTCGGTTATTTTACGTTTTTCTTACCTCGGCCCTGAAACCTAATACTAAATTTCATAATAATAATAAGTTTATTTTTGCCATAATAATTTACAAAACGAAACTTATACATATACATTTATAACACACAAACAAAAGTTGAGGAATGATTACTCTAAAATTGTATAAGCTAACGTTACAGCAGCCCCTGCACTAAGCAGTGCTTGTATCGCAGGCGACTTGTGCGAATTACAGTGAAAGAATAATCCTCGGACATACAGCCTAGTTATGCATAAAGATGTACTTATCAAAAGTGAAATTAGCTTAACCTAAAATCAATATAAAACCCGGAAAGTTTGTAAGAAAAAATTAAATTAAATTGAAACAATAACATGAAACAAAAATACTCATGTAGGTGAAAGTACAGGAGTATGTGAACGTGAGACGTAAGGTGTGTGTGAATGTGTGCGTGTGTAACCGGTTGGAATAGCCCACCTCACCCCAGTGTCTTAAGACTCTAGGTAGGTAGCCATATCCAACCGGGTAAGGCTGAATGTGAATTGTAAGTGTGTGTGTGTGTGTGTGTGTGTGCGCGTATGGAGATGGAAATGTTAATATCAAGTCAGCAAAGACAAAAGGTTTTCAGTCTGATCGTAATCAAGGCCAAGAAGCCAAGACTCTACAGATATTTTAAATTGACTGACGGGGCAGCTCATTAGATTACGAAGCTTCTCACAAGCAACATTGTAGAGGTAAGTTGATAAAAAACTTGGCAATCGTTTAGCAAACGCAGTGTGCACTCTAGGAACCGGGACATTTTGAACTCTACGTGATAGAAGGGCATCATATTCAGCCGAGGCACGCACGACTCTATGGATAGCGGTTACGGCTCTTAGGATAAAGAGTTGACGTACTCGTAATACACGGCATTCCTCGTACAGAGCATTCGTTGGGTATTGAAAGTGTTTCTTCAACATGACCTTCAGCACAGCCCGTTGTGCACGTTCGAGCTGGATCATCATAGTTTTCGCAGCACCACCCCAGATTCTGATACAATATAACAGCAGCGATTGACAAAGGCTTTTATATACTAAGATTAGTGTAGATTTACTAGCCGAATGCCGTAGAGATTTCATTATAAATATCATTCTCCTAATGCGCCCCGATAAAACTGAAAGATGGCCCTCAAATGAGAGCTTCTGATCAATAAGAACCCCCAAGTACTTGATTTTGTCCGTTCTATCGATGCATAGACAAGTACATGACTCCCGCGTTTCAGATAACTGTGAGGACTTGCAGTTGCTGGAATGTAGTTTCAGCTTATACTTATAGCGTGGTGACGATGCTAGCGTTTTAAAGAAAGTTATATATTTTGTCTTCTCTACGTTCAAGGACAAGAGGTTTCTGTCAAGCCAGCCTGTGACGTGACCCATGCCTATTTCGGCAGAATTAAAGACATCGTCCCAGTAATCACCCTGAAAAAGGAGTACTGTATCGTCCGCATAGCAGATTATGTCCGCGTTCGAAATGGGAATCTCAGAAAAATCGCTTAGGTAGAGTAGGAACAAGGTAGGACCAAGGACACTGCCTTGCGGAACTCCGAAATTAATAGGAAGTAAGTCGCTATGGTCCATAGAAACTCTGACACATTGACGTCTATCAGCAAGATAACTGAGAAACCAGTCATAGGCTAACCCTCTTATTCCAAGGCAGTACATCTTACGGAGTAGTAAGGTAATTGAGACCGAGTCGAAGGCCTTGGCCAGGTCGAGAAATACACCTAAACACGAGCGATTTTGATCCAGGGCTGCTGCTATTTTGTTACATAAGTGCAACATAGCATCCTCAGTGGATCTTCCCTGTCGAAAACCGAATTGCATGTCAGGGATTAAGCTATGTTTATCCAGAAAACTCATTAATCTTTTGTTGACCAGCCTCTCGAGCATCTTAGAGAAGACAGACAATAATGAGATGGGACGATAATTGCTGGGATCTCTCTTATCACCATCCTTATGGATCAGAGTGACAACCGCGGATTTCCAAATATTAGGAAAAACACCAGACGATAAACTAAGGTTGAAAATGTGAGTCAGGGGTACGACTATTACATTTTTAATCGTTTTTGCTAAGGACGAAGAGCAACCGTCCAACCCAGTTGAACTATTAGTTTTTAAACTGTCTATCAACTCGCCAACCTCTACGGAATCAGTTGGGGCAAGAAACATGGACTCAGCTATGTATTTAGTGGGTTTATAACCAGCAGCTAAAGAATCCTGAGTGGATGAAAGTTTATCCAAAATTTTGGTAGCCAAGTTATTGCCAACGTTAGTGAGGTACTGGTTACACCTATTCAAGGATAAAGTCGGATTTATATCAAATTTAAGCAATTCAGATGCAACATCCTGTTCACGCCTTAGGTGGCAAATGTCTTTTATTTTGTTCCATAATCTTTTGGGGTTGTCTTTATTATTGGATAGTTCGCGATTGTCATATTCAATTTTTAATTTGTGTTGAAGGGCATGTAAGAAATTACGATATCTTTTGTAGGACGTATTAATTACTTCATTATTAGGATTACGCCTAGCCTCTAAGTGGAGTCGATCTCTATGCTTCTGACATCTTATTAGGCCGGGTGTGATCCAGGGTTGGATAGCAAAGCGAGAACGACTTATTCTTATCATTTTGGAATTTTTCTTGATGCTATCGTCTATGATGCTTATGAAAGTATTACAAGCTAAGTTCGCATCCGTCGAAGATAGGACGTCAGACCAGTCAGTGGACTCAAGCTCGTTCAGGACCGCAGTATTGTCTATTTTTGCACGATATCTTTTCTTGATCGTTGGAGACGCTCTTGTTGCTAAGCCTAAGATACAAATGTCGTGGTCTGTAATACTCGATTTGCATATCACACCGATGACATCAGTTGAATTATCCACAAAGAAATGGTCAAGACAGGTACCGGATTCTTTGCGAGTAGGTTTGGTAATAGCAGGAAGAAGCTTATGGCTGGACAAAATATACTGATACAAGGAACATTCCTCTGACGAAGGCTCAGCACATAGATCTAAATTTATGTCGCCGGCTAGAATTAGTTTTTTACATTTGATATTGTTTAGTAGTTTATCTAGTGATATAAGAAAAGGATTTAAATTCTTGAAAGATGGAGACCTATATATGCCCAGCAGAGTTAATTCATCATTCAAATTAATTTCTAAGCAATTACAATCATTAAGAGCAGGCTCGTTTACTGAGGCATTCCATTTATTGTTAATGTAAATAACAACTCCTCCATTTTTGTTGATTGTTTTTTTAGTACGGTAAGATTTATATCCTGGAATCTGTTTTATAATTGTATTGTCAGTAAGCCAACATTCCATAAAAATCATAAAAATCGTTATAGTCGTTTCCGAGATCCTGATTATTAATAAGTATTACATACTTACCGATTTTTCTAAACAAAAATCCAATATTTCACAAACTCAGATAAACTTCGAAACCTACTACTTTTAGAGCGGCAGTTTTATTTTTTCTTTCTTCGGAAGTTATGGCTGTGCACTTGCCACGCCAATAGAGCGGCAGTTTTGACTTTGACAGTCAATGACAGCAATTTTACAATACCAGCCAGTATTTATGAAAAGTATAGAGTAGAAAGAGTTTATTGCTTTTTTATTGCGTTGCCCTCATCTGTCAAATATGTCGGTCATGGCGCTGATAGTTTCTTAAAACACGGTTTTTCAAAAGCCTATATCTTGGGAACCGAGCTTTTTTCGGACCTGGAACCTTGATAAATCGACTCCTTGAGCCGAAAACCCCACGCATAATAAACTTAATGAAAATCGTTGGAGCCGTTTCTGAGATTAGACAAGAATTGCTCGTTTAAAAATATTGGATTAGATAGATATCATTTGAAAATATTTTTCAAGGAAAAATGCGTCTTCATAAATTGCAACTGAGACGAGACTCGAACTCGCATCCATTGAATACCGTTCAAGTGCGCTTACCAATTACGCCACTCAGTCAAGTACCGTCATAGTTGAATTTAAGAATTGCATTAACCTCTTCTCGAATTAAGTTTCTGTTGCAATTTTTGAAGGCGCATTTTTTCTTGAAAAATGTTTTTAGATAGCCCAGTGCAGGCCATGCACTTAAAAAATAAAAAATCATAGATATCATTTTGCAATTTGTATTTGTTCAAACTACCCATGTAGATATTTGAATGCTTCAGTATTATTGACGGTTATCCTAAACGTTTACCTAAATATGTAATGATTGAGGTAAAAACAAACTTATTTATTTACGACTTTCTTATGCCTGTCTTAAACATGCCCATAAAGTGGCAATTCACAAGGGAAATTTACTTTAAACATGAAGAAATATCTCCAAAGTTAACCCATTAATAATTTTGTTTGTCTTTCAAATAAAGCCGGATGGGTGTGGTCTGGCCGATAAGCCAAGTTATAATTTATTGACAGTTAGTGCTGAAACCATAGGAGGTCGATGACTAACTCTTAATTAAGAATAAAGTTAGGTACATACACATTTGATTAAGATAAACCAATTAGTCGGTAAAATTAGGTTTACCTGAAAATCAGCTGTTTCATACAAAGAGAGGTCATTAACCTTAAAATTTTACTTACTTTTTAAGCTTTCGTTTGACAGTTGGGAATTTTTCCCAAGTAGCCAGTGCATATTCCTAAGTTTAGTGTCGAGTTGCAAGCGTTTGCTCCAGATATGTTTTCTCCAGGTCAGTCTCCTGTCCAAATGCATACCGAGGTACTTTGCACTCTCCTCTTGTGGTATTTGTTCGCCGTTTAACAGCACTGGAGGGCAATTTCCTTGTCTAAGGGTGAAAGTGACATGAGCGGATTTGCTTTGATTTGCCTTTATTCTCCACTGTTTCAACCACATTTCCAGGTCAGTGAGGTGGCTTTGCAAGTTTTGTGAAGCAATGGAGCGACTTGTATCAACTGCCAGTATAGCCGTGTCGTCTGCATACGTCGCCATTGTGGTGTTTTCGTTTATAGGTATATCGTGAGTGAATATTAGGTACAGTACAGGTCCCAAGATGCTACCCTGCGGCACACCTGATCGTATTTCGTAAAGATCCGACAGTTCTCCGCTATGTTTAACCTCAAAGCATCTTTCTTTAAGTAGCTCTCCAGTATTAGGTAGAAGGAGTGTGGTAGAGTTTGTTTGATTTTGAACAGGAGGCCAGCCTGCCAAACTTTATCAAAGGCCTGTCCAATATCTAAAAACACAGCAGAGCAGTACCTCTTATGCTCCATCGTTTGACTAACAATGTCTGTCAGTCTGTGCACATGCTCGATTGTACCATGTCCATGTCTGAAGCCGAATTGGTGTTCAGGAAGAATGCTATCAAGGTTTGGACTTAATCTTTTCAGGATGACCTTTTCGAACAGTTTACTGACGACTGGTAGTAGACTGATTGGTCTGTAAGATGAAACTTCTTGGGCTGGCTTGCCAGGTTTAAGAGATCATCACAACTTGTGCGAGTTTCCACTGGCAGGGGTAATGCGAGAGACGCAGACAAGCATTAAAGATATGAGTTAGATGTACAACTCCTTTTCTGGGAATGTTTTTAAGTAGCGTGGAGTCTATGTGGTCGTATCCGGGTGCTTTACCAGATTTGAGTGAATTTATCATAACACTAAGTTCTTTGGGACTTACTGACTTTAAAGGTGGACAGAGTTGGAGTGGGGATTCCAGATATTCTGTTACCTCTATATCTTTCTCTGGGTTGTTACTAGGAAAAGGTTTAAATACGCCCTGAAGGTACTCTGCAAATATTGTTGCCTTTTCTTTGTCTGATCTAGCCCAGTCTTGGTTCTCCTTCCTCAAAGGTGGTATATGTTGTTGTGGCCGCTTAAGTTTCTTAGTTGCACGCCATAGAGAGTAGTTTGAATCTTTGTGTGCCGTCAGGTGTGACAAAGTATTCTGTAGGGACTCATTTTCATATTCCCGTAACATTGTCTTAAGCTCATCTGATGCTTTATTAAATTTTCTTTTATCATCTGGGTATCTAGATTCCTGCCAGACCTTTCTAGCTTTACGCCGCTCGGTAACTTTGTTTCTTATTAGTTTAGTGTATTCCTTGAGTTTAGTATGAACGTTTTTTAGTTTAGGTGTGCTCAGGTAAGCAGCAGAGTGTATTATCCTGTTGAATTCCTCTATACAAACTTCTATGTCATCTGGCGTTTTAAGTTTTACGTTTAGGTTTAGGTTATCTACGATGTACTCTTTGTACTGTTCCCAGTTTGTCTTATTGTTGTAAATTTTTGTAGGGGGCTCCTGCATGACCACTGATTTGTACATAGTTAATGCTACTGGTGTATGATCTGAGGATAAATCAACACAAGCCTCAATATTCATATAATTATGGTTAATATTTTTTGTTATATAAAAATCAAGTAGGTCTGGTATCTTAGTTCGATCAGTTGGCCAATGTGTAGGTTGTCCATGGGCCAAGCATTTCAGGTTTAAGTCTATTGTTGTCTTAAATAGTTGTCTACCTCTAGGGCTGATTAGTCTTGATCCCCAGTGGGTGTGTTTGGAATTCCAGTCACCTCCACAAATGAATCTAGTTCCTAGGAGACCAAAGAACAGTTTAAAATCATCAGAAGTTATCTTAGGGCTCGGTGGACAGTACACCGCAGATAGGACCGTGTCAAAATCTTTATGTTGTATGCAGATTGATGTAGCTTGAATTTTATCTGTTTTGTATTCTTCTAGAACGTAATGTTTGATGTTACTTCTCAGTATAATACTGTACTGTACAGTATAACTGTCAAACGAAAGCAAAATGACTGTGTACAAAGCAATACTGAAGCCAGTCTGGACATACGTCATCGAACTTTGGGGAACAGCAAGTAACAGTAATATAGAAATCCTGGAAAGATTCCAAACCAAAGCGATGAGACGCATGTTTGGCATTCCCAACTGCATTGGGAATAAATACATCCTGAGAGATCTTGAGCTGAAGACTGTCAGGGAAGAGATTTCGCGGAGGAGCTCTTACTACCAGGAAAAGCTATCTAGACATGTCAACACTTTAGCAAATAAACTATCGGGACCTGGTAGTATTAGCTTTTCACGACTGAGGAGGAACAGCGTACCGCACCTCCTTGACCGGTTTGACAGCTGATGGATAAAGGGGTCAATGAACCTTCCTTTATGGCGCATATGACACACCCAGGCAGTGGACCAGCCAAAGGATCGGCTAAATGTGGAAACAGATTGCCGAGCTGAGCAGAACACAGACGAAAAAAAAAAAACAAAAAAAAAATTAAGCTTTATATACTGTTAATAATCTGAATGACCTTTGTTTTAAAAAATCAGCCGTTTTTCGAATTAACCTAACCTCAAAATTTTCATTTTTTTTTCGAATTTCTAAAAGTCTTTGAACAAAAGTTGTTTGTTTAGGTGCACAGAAGTAGGCCTCAACGTATCATGTATACCTCTATAAATAGGACGAATCAATGAAGTGCACACACCATAAATGAATGCATTATACGGGGTAGGCATCTATAATTTTACCTATCCTATCAGATCAATTTGTTCCTTCGAGAGACCAATATGCAATGAGTATAATAGTGAAATAAAGTAGAGACAGAAAGCGAAACCTGCATTTAAATGCGGGAACATTTCCATGATGAAGGTGTCTACTACCTGACAAGGATATTTTTGAATGTGGCAAAAACAGAAGTGAAACGTATTGCCACATCGCGTAAGGATTTCAAATTCGGTTGATTTGTTAGATTAGTAAAGGATTAGCTGCGTCCTTAAGAGGAAAGGGTACCAGGGGCTCTCTCCATACAAACGTAATCGACTGTTTTCTCCCTAGATAATCACGCTAGAGCAAATATTTTGTTGCATAAAACTTATAACTGCCATGACTATGCCCTTAAGTTTTGTTTTTGTTTTTTAAATCTTAATTTCTATGATAATAAGAAAATGAAAAAACCATAACATAGGGGGGGCATCATGGCAGTTATAGGTTTTATAGCACAAAAAAAATTGTGCTAGTGTCATTATCCAGGGAGGAAACAGTCGACTACGTTTGTATGGAGAGAGCGCCGGTACCCTTTCACCTTAATATACAAAAAGATCCTTTTCTGTAGTCTGTACCGTTCTCATTGCAACGAATCATTGATCGCGGGAACGGAAGGGAAGCGAATGCAAAATGGTGGAAGGCCTATAATTGATTCTAGGAGAGATTGCCTGCCCGCACAAGATGAACGAGTATTTTAAACCCCTTTGTTTTTAAAAAGATTTGCGAAGAATAAACTGTGTATCTACGCTGTAAACACGGAAGCTTTTTTGAAAAATGTTGTATTCAAATATTTGTGTAGCGTCAGGATATTGCGCTAACCTACCTAGGTACTAGCATTTTAAACCCCTTTGTTTTTAAAAAGACTTGAGAAGAACAAACTGTGTACCTAGACTGTAAACGAGGGAGCTTTTTAAAAATATTGGATTCAAATATTTATCTAGCTACAGGATATTGCGCAATACCTATTACTTACCGTTGGTATATATACATATAAAATGCTTTGTCCTGTCCATACATATAAAATGCTTTGTCTTGAATGACTGACGCACAGCCTAAACCACTGATCGCAGAGACCTGAAACTTGGAGGGTGTGTTCTTTGTATAACATAGGCTACCGCTAAGAAAGGATTTTGAATAATTCTACCCCAAAGGGGGTGAAAAAGGGGGACAAAGTTTGTATGGGACAACGCGATTCCATGGTCCATTTTCGACTTCTACGCGGACGAAGTTGCGGGCAAAAGCTAGTAAGTGATAAGTAAGATAGGTATATGTGTTTTATTTACGTCTAGGTGTATTATACAGAAAAAAATTTCTTTGAAGCAACAAATAACCTTTGTAAACCGTCCTAACTTGAGATATAATTTCTTGTTTTTAGTAAAACAAACTTTTATTCGATGAACAATGTTTTGATGATATTTTCAAAACTTAGAATACTTATATGTTTGTAGTATATGTTCAGAAACATTAACTTAAAACAAGAAAATATTCTCTACGTCTATAGGGATAGGACTATTTTTTAACCTACTTCGAAAAAAGAGGAGATAAGATTAGATCATTTAAATAGGTATTCGCCGGAATACACAGCATAAAGGTCTTACAATAGTACATTACGATATAAGTGTGGTAAATTGATCTTTGCATAGAGGCGGTCTATGACGCGCGAGCGGCAGCGAGCGTGTTATAGAAGCCAAGATGCAAATATCAATTCCACACGTATATCGTACGACGTTTTTTATCACAGTTGCGAATAAAAGAAAAGACTTGAAAAGAAAACAAAATAATAATTAACAAAATATTTGTGATAACTCTATGTTTACATTTTTTTAAGGCAATATTTTTTTGTTAATTATGCTCCGGAAAGGCCAGGCTAAAGACTTTTAACCTATACATCCTCGTGTGACATACATTATTTTTTAGGGTTTTTCTATTTGTTTTTGCGTCGGGGGTTAAGAACAAAATACAATGTTACGGAAAAACAATATATTTAAGTAAAGAAAAAACAAAAAATAAACAACTCAATTTTTAATCGTCTTCTAAGTCGTTATCACGTAAAATTTTCGTTCGTAAACCGACTTTAGAGACAACCATTTTTGCTAGCTAAAAAACTCTTTGGTACCTACCTTTTCGGGATAACTTTACAGCACTAGTTAACAAATCTAAAACGCACGCGTGCATAATATGTTGGATTATGAGCCTAAAAGCCGTTGAATAAGATCCACTTTATGAGCAACTGTGATAAAAAACATATTAGAACATGTATTCGGTCCGCAAGCAGACGTGCAAATGTTAAAAATAATATCAATAACATAATGTCAATAATCAAATAAATAATTCGTGGTTCTTCACTTTCAGAAACCTTTTTTTTCTGTGTAGGTATGAAGTAGGTAAATATAATAAGGTATACCTAATTTACTTACCTACTTGAATTCTTACAAACATAATTAACTTAATATATAGCATAATACCTACTATAATAAATCCAATACGAAACCATATCAAGCTAGATATTAAGTTTCTGTGAAGTAAGAGGCAAACCAATCGAATCGAAAATCCCGGATGAGGCAAGCAAGATGAATACTAATCGATGAGTATTAGGAAATCGGCTTTAGAATACATAAGGGATTTGTATGAAGAAATCCTCTGAGTGACTTTATATCGAAAAAGTAACATAACCTCAGTAACCCCCATTTCAAAAGCTTTTAAGTAGGTACATTTGGTTAATTCAATAGGCTTCAGCTTCAGACGGCTCCGAATCAGAATGTCATTGTTTGTTGTAAGTCCACATGTTAAAATGTCCTATATCCTCAGTGTAAGTATATCCATATATTTAGACGAGCAATTTAAATCTTGCATATAAATATATATATAAATATACTAGATTTTGCTCGTCAGCGTAGAAGTTGAAAATAGACCAAGGAATCACGTTGTCCCATACGCACTTTATCCCCATTTTTACCCCCTAAGGGGTAGAATTTCGGAAAATCCTTTCTTATCGGATGCCTACGTCATACAAAGAACACACCCTCCAAGTTTCAGGTGTCCACGATCAGCGGTTTAGGCTGTGCGTTGATCCGTCAGTCAGTCAGTAGTTCAGGACAAAGCTTTTTATATGTATAGATAGGTTTCATTCTCAGAAAACGTGACTTATCCGTGTTTTCAGCCATTAAAAAACTTTGTCGTATGATGGTATTTATAATAGTTGCTATGGTAACGAGGGTTTTGTGTAATGTCGCGTTGTTATGGCTGCGGAGTTTCTTTTAGGGTTTTTATACGACTTAGATATTGCCAGTGTCAAAAAAATATAATTTCCAAAAAAACACATTTATACTCAAAAAAAAACTTCTTACGATTAATTAGTGAAGGAATTGTAATAAAATCAAAAAGTTACAACTTTTGGTCTTATTTTTTTCCGTCTAGCCCCCTTTCACAACGCGCGATAAGGAACTTCGTTCCAATTAAAAAATACCGAGCACAGCTCGGTCACCCATGTACTTGTCTTTATTGGTGACAATGTCTAGAGTGGCAAAATGTGAAATCGTCACTAATGTGAAGTAGACAATTTTGAATATATTTTAGAGTTTTATTTAAAAAAAATGGGTAAGACTCTACTTATTTACGAATAGTTTGCTCATTTATAATAAGCTATTTAAGCTGAAGTTGAATTAACTTTGAAGAAGTTAATTCAGCTGCGTACTGAGACCTTTTTCCAGCGGGGGACGCTCGTAATGGCTACTCTAGTCTAAGATACCTCTATGATTAAAGCTGTTTTCGTACACAGTTTAATCAAGATGAAGGAGTTTTGGCGGGTACAAGTTAACAACATGTCGTGCTGCAGTTTTATTTTCATGAAACTTAGTTGTAACCCGAGTTGAATTGTATAATTCTGGTGGAATGTTATTCAATTTAGTTCTCTGAAAGTGCACAAGTGTAGTGAAAGTAAAAATCAGTGTCAAACATGAAGTTTTCTCGTTGCCTCCAAATCTC
Source organism: Idaea straminata (assembly GCA_951213275.1). Lineage (NCBI taxonomy): Eukaryota > Metazoa > Arthropoda > Insecta > Lepidoptera > Geometridae > Idaea > Idaea straminata. The sequence continues at coordinate 8,140,200 of OX577862.1, forward strand.
CTTGTCGTGACGATGATGTCACGAAACCCTAAATAAATGTAAATAAAAAAATGTAAATAAAAAACAATGGCAGCATTGCACCGGAAGTGAGACAAAGAGGAAATAATGTCTATGATGGTAAGTGAAATTAGTATGGCGGTGAAATATCCATGTTGAGAAAGTATTTGTGTTTGTATGTAGTGCAATTAAATTAAAGTGTTCTTCTGGAAATATCAATTTGGAGGAATTAAGCTAAGTATACAGAATTAGGTAATAGTTACAAATAAAATTAAATAGTGAAAGAACATCTATAATAAAAACTTAAAGGTTATAAGTTCGGTTTGTGGTATCAAAGTAACAGAAATAATGTTCATGAGTATGAGAGTAAAACTAATAAGTGAAACTAATAAATAAGTAAAACTGGATGCAATCCTTGGTACAGAGATTGCATAATTTAACAACCTGGCCTACGTGGATATCTTCTCTGAAATGGTAGAAGATATAATTAAAACTGGATGCAATCCTTGGTGCAGGGATTGCATAATTAAAACTGGCAAAAGTGGATATCATCTCTGAAAGATGATGTAATTAAATAAAACTGGATGCAATCTCTGGTACATTACGTGGAAACCTCCTCCGAAAAGGTAGAAGGTTTAAATAAATAAAGAAATTTAAAGAAGTAAAATAAGATAAAAATAAAAATACAAACTGAATAAAGTATTGAGTACTATGAGAATTGAAATAAAGATAAGTGGAAGTAAGAAAGGCAAATACAATAGAAAATTAAGGATGGTAGGAGAGAGAGTGGACCTGAATTAAGTAATAGAGTATGATGAGAGTATGCAAGTTAAAGAAAGGAGAAGTCTCGTTAGGTCTGTAGGCAGGTAGGTATACTTAGTGACACTGAGGTGTTAATTATTTCCGTATCTCTACAGGTGGTGGACGTGAGCAATGACAGATTTGATATTTAACTATAACCAGACGCCGCATACGTCATGAGGCGAATACTAGGAGATTGGGAAGGTAATCAAACTCTAATTAACATCGTTAGACTTAACGACACTCCTATTAAGGTTATGGTAAACTTGCCACCGCACCGCTTTACTATAGCCCCTGACTTGACGGACTATGACAACTTTGACTGTTTTGAAACCCTTTAGGCCCGATTTATGAAAAATCGAGTCATAATTTGATGCAAAATATAACTTGATACTGACTAAATGCACATGTTGCGAAGCAATAATTATTAGCAAAAAAATCAAGATAAAACCTACAATTCTTTCAAAAATAGTCGTTGGTAAAAGCGTAGACTACGCTACGCGATACGCATTTTTATGCAAAAGTCGTTGCCTATGTTTTGTAAAAATTCTACGCTACTAATCGATACAATACAAAGGTGTATGATTTTTAACTACAATAATTAAATTTAAAATATACGTTAATTTCAAACTAAAAAGTAAAGTTAGAATTCTGTTAAGCAGTCTCCGCAACTCCGCGTGCAATGCACGCGACTGGCATGTATAAAACCAGTATCCAACTAATTATGCAATTATTTTCAGATTTTTTTCACTGTTGCAACATTCTTGTAGCTTAACAGTGATTATATTCTGAAACTGGTTGCTATCACCTTATTGCACCTACTGGTTGTTATACCTTTTTAGGGTTCCGTACCCAAAGGGATCCTATTACTAAGAGTTCACTGTCCGTCCGTCCGTCTGTCTGTCTGTCAGATCAAAAATTTCAACCGTCTAGCTATCACGGTTCATGAACCGTGATAGCGTGATAAATTTTTCAAGATATGTATTTCTGTAGCTGCTATAACAACAAATACTAAAAACAGAAAAAAATTAAGTACAAATTAATAAATATTTCAGGACATTTCACACATCGCCATCTAGCCCCAAGCTAAGTAACTAGACTTGTGTTATGGGTGCTAGGCAACGGATATACTACTTATATACTTTTCTTTTGTAAATATATACTTATAATACATAGAAACAACCAGACCACAGACAAATATCTAAGCATAAATACATGTCTGAGGCGGGATCGAACCCGCAACCCTGTGTTTAGCAGTCTGGCATGGTGACCATTGTGCCAACTGGGTCGTCAAATTAAATCCCGTAGAACGTGGTACGATATCCTTCGTGCGTGAGTCCAACTCGCACTTGGCCAGTTTTTGTTAAAAAGCGGAGTGCCTTAATTTAAAACACCTCACTAACCACAAACTCTCGTACCTACTTAGGTATCAACAAATTACAGCTATGCCAATTCTAATTAATTACAGAAAATTATATGTATGTAACACACTAAGTAAGTCTGTCCGTGAATCTACTCCAGAAGTACCTAATGCAAAGTGGAAACCAAATATTTTATCTTGATGTACAAAATAGGATTAAATTTCACTTAAACCCAAAAATTACAGCTGTGCCAAGTCATACTAAGTAGTAAATCTATGTGAATCGCTCTAGAGGTATTACAAAATAGAAACCAAATATTTTTATCTTGATATACAAACTAAGATTGGATTTCACTTAATCCTCCGTCTCCGTCGATAGGATAACCCGAAAGGCATATTTTGCAAGCTCCTAAACCATTCAGTTTCTGTAAAGGCACCCTCTACTTGATAGATAAGACAACGTTGTCTTTATATAGCGCTATAAAGTAGTTATTGCTGTGAGCCGATAACAGTCGATTTATAACACTTTAGCTCACGCTGGGTGGTATGGGAAGAACTGCCTATCAGTCATGCTTCCACCGAGTTCGAAATGTTCGCTCGTAACACTTAGGAGGGTACTACATTTCGTCATCAACATTTTGTCATGTTAACGGAATGTGCAACCGGATGCCGGTGAAATTAAAAAAAAAGATAGATAGATAGATAACTTTATTCGTACAACACAGGAAGAAACAGAACACTATATACACAAAGTAAAGTAATAGCTAGAAATTGTAAGTTGCACAAATGGGAGCCCTTATCGCTGAAAGCGATTTCTTCCAGGCAACCTTTGGATGGAAAAGAACTGATGCAGCTTTTTTGATGAAAAAGACGCGCTTACCTTGTGGATGTGATAACCTCAATACTACGCGGCTAAGTAACGGTGCAGACGAAAGTAAGCATTTTACTTGTTGTAATCGCGCCACAATGTGCTTGGAAATATTATTAGAAATGCCTAGTGCTGGCTCACGCCTTATCAATAATGGAATTGTTGAAATTTAAAGACTTTGTAACTATTCTAAAAAAATAAAATGAGAACTCGTAATGGTTTCATTCAAATTTGAGATTTAGAGGCGCAAACTACAAAATAACGGTGCATTTGGAGTAGATATAAATAATTGTTACCAAAAACGAAACAAATAAATTTCCTGGGCTGCCAGTATCCGTTCATCTTAAGTGTGCCTTCGCTTGTGAAAACGTGCTCTATTTTGAGAAATCTTCAATATCGTTCATTGTGTGTCAATGTTAATCCAATATATATAAGTACCTACCGTGTATTTGAATAAAATAACCGAAAAAGTACATGTTTTTAATTTTAACAATGTAATTTATTTTGAGCCTGCTGTGTGTGTATTTACCTTTACCTTATCGGCCTACCAAATCACGAAAATGAATTTTAAATAGAAAACGCAGCTAAAAATTATTCCACGTCGAATTCAGTAATTTGCATAAAAATAGGTCATCTATAATATAAAAATGAATCGCAAAATGTGTTGGTAAGCGCATAACTCAACAACGCCTGGACCAATTTGGCCAATTCTTTTTTTGGTCTGTTTGTTATTATCAGGAGGTACTTATGAAATAAAAAATTAAAAAAGTTGCGCAGAAAATTATTACGCGGGTGAAACCGAGGGGCGTAGCTAGTATTTAATAAAACAGAGGTCCGAATATCTGGGCGTCGATTACCTACCATACCTACCATAGGTAGGCGTGTAGGTGTGTATCGTATGTGCTGCTGGACTGCATGGTATTAACGGAAATTAGACTCAGGACTTTAGGTGACGTTAGATGTGGTTTCTCAAAATTTTTTGAGAAACCACATCTTTTGGCAAAATTTATGGAAGAGCTGGGCTGGTTCTCCCCCTGACAAGTAGAACCTTACGCAAAAGGGACCTAACTAGAAAGGTCTGATTGCGGAAAACAGCCCGTATACAAGTACAAGTAAGTGTGTATCGAAATAATATTTAGTTCATGTTTTTCTCTAAGTTTAAGTCGACAATTGGCAAGAAATAGCGCAGGACAGGGAGCGATGGAAGACTCTCGTTACAGAGGCCAAGACCCACTTTGGGTAGCTGAGCCAGCGGAATAAGTACGTTTTCAATCCAAGAAGCACCAGTATCAGTTTTAAAGTCGTGTCTTAAAAATGTCAAGAGAACTCAATCTTTGTGTTTGTTTTGTTGTAATGTTTTTATTTTATGATGGCTTACCGTTAAAGAAATTTCATTCGCGTATTAGTAGATAGGTTATCTAAAATCTTGATAAGAATAAGATTTGATTCTCAATACATGCATAGAAACATCATAGTAAAAAAAACCCGCTCATTTTTACCTTTGGAAGTATTTTTCCATTATTTATCTACCTACATATTATCAAGCTACCTAGATATAATCAAATTTGCTCCACCGTTTGGAAAACTCTACATTAATTTTATTTTCGCCGCTAATGGAAATTCTTGGCGTTTCGTAGATAATTAATGTCCGCCAATTTCAATATCTACGTAAATGCAAATCTTTGATTGAAAAAGTTATGATATTTTATGAAATTATCTACCACACCTATACCACCCTCTCAACTTAGTTAACCATGTCTAGAGGAAAGAACTCGTCAATAGGTAGGTACGGTCGACTGCATAATTGCAGAACCACCGTAGAGCTCCAAAACGGCTGTTATAAGAATGTTTTCAACACGAGCAAGATTCTTGACACCTGCTTTAGTTAAAGTTTAAACTCTTCTAACTCATCAATTAATCAAACAAAAATTATTAGAATGAAAACATTCCAATAATAATATTTTTTGAACTCTACCGAGGGCTGCAATTATGCAGCCGACTGTACATCTGGAGTCAACTAAGCCGCGGTGAAGGAATCGTGATGAAACCAGGATGAAACCCGCGTCTACTACATAACCTATACTAATCTATACTCATATTATAAAGCTGAAGAATTTTTTTGTTTGTTTGAACGCGCTAATCTCAGAAACTACTGGTTGGAATTGAATAATATTTTTTTGTGTTGGATAGTCCATTTATAGAGGGAGGCTACTTTTCATTTTGATATTCCGACGGGATCGGGACCTACGCGGGTAAATCTATCCAACGCGTTTGAACGCGCTAATATCAGGAACTACTGATCGAATTGAAAAAATATTTTTGTGTTGGGTAGTCCATTTATCAAGGAAGGCTATAGGCTACTTTTTATTTTGATATTCCCACGGATAGTAGGTACTAATTAGAAGGTTTATTTTTGGAGATAGGTAAAGCAAAAGTTAATAAACTGATTAACATTTGTGGATGGCAAAGGTGAAATTAAATTCAGAACCGGCAACGCACAGTGGGTGAAATACTACCAAACAATAATTGTGAGTGCGGAACCCGACAGTAAAATAAAATTTTATTGCGGTACGGGTGTGGTAAAATTAATATGAATGGTTAAAGGAAATATGAGATTTACCCTCTGTTGATTTATTTAATTTAATTAAAGTAGTTTATCGTGTTGAGCTAAAAATCGTTCTACATTTTAGTTCTTATGACAGGACATAAAATTAAAAAATATGTGATCTCACAATGTCCATTATATCAAAATCTCCACTATATCAAAATCTCCACTGTATCAAAATGTCCACTATATCAAAATCTCCACTGTATCAAAATGTCCACTATGTCAAAATCTCCACTGTATCAAAATGTCCACTATGTCAAAATCTCCACTGTATCAAAATGTCCACTATGTCAAAATCTCCACTGTATCAAAATGAACACTCTATCAAAATCTCCACTGTATCAAAATGTCCACTATATAAAAATCTCCACTGTATCAAAATGTCCACTATATCAAAATCTCCACTGTATCAAAATGTCCACTATATCAAAATCTCCACTGTATCAAAATGTCCACTATATCAAAATCTCCACTGTATCAAAATGTCCACTATATCAAAATGTCCACTATATCAAAATGTCTACTGTATCAAAACGTCCTCAGTATCGAAAGGTACATCGTATCATTATGTCCATTCTTCATAACGCCTACTTTATTAAAATGTCATACAGTTACCTACCATATTTACTAGTTGAACCCCGTGGTTTTACCCGCCTAACTCCTGATCATTTCAAACATTTCAAAACCAGTATTTACCAAATCCGTCCATCCTGAGTTATAGCGAAACTAACGAAAGGCAAATAGATTTACTACATTTTTTAGATAGACTGACTGCACCAACTATATTGCCTACATAGATTATTTCAGACTAGCTGTTGCCCGCGACTTCATTTGCGATGTGGTTTTGGATAATTTAGAATACCTAGCATTTTTCTGCATAGATACAATTTTTCATTCGGTGTAAGTTATAAAAACAAAATTGGTAGTTACATTGTTTTTAAACTATTTTTTTAATTGATTTGGCAAATGCACTTTACTTACTCATACTCCGAAAGTAGGTCTAAAGATGCCTGAAGAGCGTGTAGAAAGAAAAACTTTCAGCCCTAGGGAAAATCGCTTTCACTGACAGCTGTCATGTCAAATTATGGCTTCGCACGGCTCACCCATACTGCCAGAGTTTAGTACATAATAGGTTTTTTCTTAGTAATCGAATTCAGGTAGATATATTTAGTTCAAGATATCTTATTTAATAAAATAAATGTAAAGATGAAAATGGTCAAAGCGACGTATGACCATGCTGCGCCTCTGTTGGCGCCCTGTCAAGATGTTGCAGATGTGACTTTATGTGACCGTGCGGTCAGTGTCGTTCCTTGAGTAAAAAAATACTGGCGGGCAATGCTTGCATTTTAAATGATTTCAATTAGTATTATCTTTTGTTATTTTATTATGTTTTTGTGTTAAGTTTAATCTGGTTTTTTATTTATGATTGTGTATTTTGTGTAAATAACATTTTCTAGACAAACCGTGTTACAAAAACTGTAATTTAAATCTACGGACTTCGCGTCATCACTCAGTGTTGGATAAACTAATTTATAAAAATCTCTTCGGTTAGTACCGACGTATTTGAGTATTGAAAACATGTTGAAAACAAATAGCAAAAGCAAAAAATCTACATAATGTATAACCTCTTTGGTCCCAACCTTGTAAGAGGATCAGGTAGTATGGAGTCTCTCATTCACTCTCGTTATTAGGAAGAATTTTATGTTTATTCGTAATGAAAAGCACAGTGTTTACCTCGTTTTGTTTTGTTTACCCAAGGTGTGAAAAGGTGGACCCAAGGTGCGAAGTATTAGCGCCCTCGCTACGCTCGGGCGCCAAACTCCGTCTCGGGACTCAATGAGTGACTTTCACACCTTGGGTAACAATGTACTATTTTTGTTAATTTTTCACAAATAAAACATAATACACAACAAAATGATAAGCTAAAACTAAGTCCAATTTCTATTCGCACAAAACTTTCAACGTTAGTTATCTTTAGATTTTTGTAAATTAAAGAAAAAATAATTATCAACTACCTTTGTGTCTCGATTCATATTCTTCAATTAATAATATAAGAGGTTATTATAGTATTTATAACACCAACATCATGCAAATAATAATCTATTTTGGTGCAAATAATATTTTACATTGTTTTTAGTATCAAATAATAATATAATGATTAAAAAGAAAGGCCATTGGACAGAACAAATACTAATACTTAAAATAACGCGATGCACATTGAGATCCTTACATATTGATAGCAGGCATTACGTTGAACAAAAAATATTATTTATATGGTTATATGGTATTTGAGACTCATAGCTATCGATACCCTCTATCGATAGCCTCAAATACCCCGTTTCCGAGACGCTTTAGATGTTTGGTGTAAAAGCATAGCTATCGAAAAAAAAAACAAATAATAAAAACATCAACCTTTATGCCAAAAATAATTGTGTAAAATTATGTTATGCCTAGGGTTTTTATGTCAAAACCGACTATTCTAAAACCTTTATGCCAAACTACAAAAGGACATTCAACTTCTAAAGCGGAAATGGAATATTTAAAGAAAAATGATAACCTATAATTTTTCAAAAGTGTGCGGTTCACTTTGAGTCCCATACCAATCGAAAATAACAAATAATGCCATCAAACAAAACCTATAAAACGTTGGGCATTATTTATTCATCGGGTCTAAAATCACAGCGCAAAAAACATAACATAATACATAACATAACCACGCTCCCATACTGAATGACCGGACCCCTTTTCCAATTTTCTGAATTCTTGACCAAAATACCCAGTTTTTTATTAGGTAGCTGGCAGGGCTACGTAATTTTGGGAAAAAAATGATTTTTACAAATAACTACCTGTATATTTTTTAACCGACATCAAAAAAGGAGGAGGTTCTCAATTCGTCACGTATATATATATTTTTTTATGTATGTTGGCTGATTACTCGTAAACTCTTAGAGCGATTTGGAATTTTTTTTTTGTTTTTACTATCTAAGGTTTCCGCTACTTGAACTCATAATTCAAACTATAGCGGGAGAAAAGCGCGATAGAAGTGTAACATCGAAGGTCTTCGGTAAAGGAGATCGGTAATATTATGTAGTAGTACCTCTTTGTACTAACCTCATTTTCAGTTTCACGTAGGTAGCATTAAATGCAAACTATTTGGTTTTATGACAGCTGTCATCTTGAGCGGAGGCATGTACTGCAGCCCTACCATGACTTTTTGAAGAACTCGAAAAAAAGAAACCCTTTTTTGATCACTCTCTTGTCCGTTTGTCTGTCAATGTGTCACTACCGATATTTTCAGAGACGGGTGGACCTAGTAAGTTGATTTTTAGGAAGTTTCATAGTAAATACTTAATATATTATGTTTAATCGAATACGTAAAAAACCCGTGGTAAGTGTACTGTTGCCTTCTGACGTTCGATTACGTTTCACCACGGAAAAATATTTCGATTTCACAATTTTTTAATGTTTTTTAATCAAATATCATAATTATTGTATTGAAATTAAATTGAAACATACCCTAAATGTTATTCTGATATATTCTGAACATATTCGTGTGGACCTTGTTAAAATCTATTCTGTAATTTATGAGATTACCTGGTTCAAACAAACAAACAGACAAACAGACAAATATTCTAAAAACTACCCTATCGTGTTCAGCTAACGATTTTAAGGCGACCTGTGTATTTTTTTTCTGGATATCTTACAATTAAGTACAGATTTTTTGATGTCTACAGATTTATTATATGTACTAGCTGTTGCCCGCGACTTCGTTCGTGATGTGGTTTTGGGGTATTTAGAATTAATTTTTCTGCATGGATACAATTTATCATTCGGTGTAAGTTTTAAAAACAAAATAGGTAGTTATATTGTTTTTACACTATATTTTTAATTGATTTGGCAAAGGCACTTTACTTACTCATACTTTGAAAGTAGGTCTAAAGATGCCTGAAGAGCGTGTAGAAAGAAAAACTTTCAGCCCTAGGGAAAATCGCTTTCACTGACAGCTGTCATGTCAAATTATGGCTTGTGCAATGTTTTGGTAGCCAGTATCAGTACGCATTAGGAACTTCAAAAACCTAACCTCCTTGCTTTAGGTAACACCAAAGAATAACAATTATGGCTTCGCACGGCTCATCCATACTGCCAGAGTTTAGTACATAATAGGTTTTTTCTTAATAATCGAATTCAGGTAGATATATTTAGTTCAAGATATCTTATTAATAAAATAAATGTAAAGATGAAAATGGTCAAAGCGACGTATGACCATGCTGCGCCTCTGCCGGCGCCCTGTCAAGATGTTGCAGATGTGGCTTTATGCGACAGTGCGGTCAGTGTCGTTCCTTGAGTAAAAAAATACTGGCGGGAAATGCTTGCATTTTGAATGATTTTAATTAGTATTATCTTTTGTTATTTTATTATGTTTTAGTGTTAAGTTTAATCTGGTTTTTCATTTATGATTGTGTATTTTGTGTAAATAACCTTTTCTAGACAAACCGTGTTACAAAAACTGTAATTTAAATCTACGGACTTCGCGTCATCACTCAGTGTTGGATAAACTAATTTATAAAAATCTCTTCGGTTAGTACCGACGTATATGAGTATTGAACACATGTTGAAAACAAATAGCAAAAGCAAAAAATCTACATAATGTATAACCACTTTGGTCCCAACTCCCAACCTTGTAAGAGGATCAGGTAGTATGGAGTCTCTCATTCACTCTCGTTATTAGGAAGAATTTTATGTTTATTCGTAATGAAAATCAGTGTTTACCTCGGGTTTGTTTTGTTTACCCAAGGTGTGAAAGTCACTCATTTAGTCCCTCGAAGTATTAGCGCCCTCGCTACGCTCGGGCGCCAAACTCCGTCTCGGGACTCAATGAGTGACTTTCACACCTTGGGTAACAATGTACTATTTTTGTTAGTTTTTTACAAATAAAACATAATACACAACAATATGATAAGCTGAAACTAAGTCCAATTTCTATACGCACAAAACTTTCAACATACTTTGTCTTCCTAGTTATATTTAGATTTTTGTAAATTAAAGAAAAAATAATTATCAACTACCTTTGTGTCTCGATTCATATTCTTCAATTAATAATATAAGAGGTTATTATAGTATTTATAACAACAACATCATGCAAATAATAATCTATTTTGGTGCAAATAATATTTTACATTGTTTTTAGTATCAAATAATAATATTTTGTAATGATTAAAAAGAAAGGCAATTGGACAGAACAAATACTAATACTTAAAATAACGCGATGCACATTGAGATCCTTACATATTGATAGCAGGCATTACGCTGAACAAAAAATGCTTTCACACCAAACATCTAAAGCGTCTCGGAAACGGGGTATTTGAAGGAACGTGATGTCCTATGAATCCAATTTTCTGAATTCTTGACCAAAATACCCAGCTTTTTTTATTAGGTAGCTGGCAGGGCTACGTAACTTTGGGAAAAATATGATTTTTACAAATGACTATTACCTGTATATTTTTTAACCCACATCAAAAAAGGTGGAGGTTCTCAATTCGTCACGTATATATATATTTTTTTATGTATGTTCGCTGATTACTCGTAAACTCTTGGAGCGATTTGGATAATTCTTTTTTGTTTTTACTATCTAAGGTTTCCGCTACTTGAACTCATAATTCAAACTATAGCAGGAGAAAAGCGCGATAGAAGTGTAACATCGGAGGTCTTCGGTAAAGGAGATCGGTAATATTATGTAGTAGTACCTCTTTGTACTAACCTCATTTTCAGTTTCACGTAGGTAGTATTAAATGCAAACTATTTGGTTTTATGACAGCTGTCATCTTGAGCGGAGGCATGTACTGCACCCCTACTATGACTTTTTGAAGCACTCGAAAAATAGAAACCCTTATAAGATCACTCTTTTGTCCGTCTGTCTGTCGGTGTGTCACTACCGATATTCTTAGAGACGGGTGGACCTAGTAAGTTGATTTTTAGGAAGTTTCATAGTAAATACTCAATATAGTATGTTAAATCGAATACGTAAAAAACCCGTGGTAAGAGTACTGTTCCCTTCTGACGTTCGATTACGTTTTACCACGGAAAAATATTTCGATTTCACATTTTTTAAATGTTTTTTTATCAAATATCTTAATTATTGTATTAAAGTTAAATTAAAACATACCCTAAATGTTATTCTGATATATTCTGAACATATTCGTGTGGACCTTGTTAAAATCTGTTCTGTAGTTTATGAGATTACCTGGTTCAAACAAACAAACAGACAAAAATTCTAAAAACTACCCTATCGTGTTCAGCTAACGATTTTAAGGCGACCTGTGTATTTTTTTTCTGGATATCTTACAATTACAGATTTTTTGATGTCTACAGATATAGATGTTCTATCTACTCGTTTTAAACTGTAGATAGATAAATTCTTGATTGTACCATATTATAACCTTAATCTATACTAATAATATTATAAAGCTGAAGAGTTTGTTTGTTTGTTTGAACGTGCTAATCTTAGGAACGACTGGTTCGAATAGAAAAAATATTTTTGTGTTTGATAGTCCATTTGTCGAGGAACACTATAGGCTACATTTTATTTTAAAATTTCCACGGGATCGGGAGTTACGGGTGTGAAACCGCGGAGCGCTGGTAGTTCTATAAAATCCTGCTAATTGTTAGGGTTCCTTACTTCAAAACGTAAAGAAAGGAACCCTTATAAGATCATTCTCTTGTTTTTAAATCTAAACCAAACAATATGGTACAATGGGTGGCCTTATCGCTAAAATCGACAAGAATTTCGTTCATCCAACGGTTGTGGATGTGGGTTGTAATACCGTGATAGGAATAATGTAGTAAGGTACTTGCGGGTAATAAGAGCCACTAAAAGGTTTTTTTATAACCTTGATTAACAATAAAATAGATAGGTAACGAATTGTTTTTCAGAAGTAAAGATTTATCTAACCTTTGTTGTACCTTTTTAACGTTTTTGTGTAGTTTTCCTATTTTTACGAAGTATTTAGTTTTTAATTAAGGTGGCAGGTGACCCTTATTTCCCTAGGTAACTTAGTTGTAAACTACCCGAATACTACCAATTTCAGTGGTGAGGTAAGATGATCATAATGACACAATGATTATACAGGGTAAGTAAGGGTAACATAACTACATAGGTTTAAAGAACTTTTATTATCATCAAAGACACAAGTGTCACTTATGTGATAACAATAATTTTAACTTAATGTAGGTACTTATAAAAACATTCATCATTCGCTATCTTAAATTAGGTAGGTAGGTTATAATTAATTCACAAGCAAGAAATTTCGGTAGGTGGGTAAGTACAGAAAAAAAAGGTAGATATTTATACGACAGTAAATAAATCACAGATTTATGAAATGTTCTAAACTTTGAATAAAAAAGCATAATTATGTCTACACTGGTATTAGGTACAATATAATTGTACTTAATACCAGTGTTTCACATAGGTAGTTGCTCGTAGCTTAAGTTATTTTTATTTACATTTTATCGGGAACAAAATATTCAATTTGTTGAAGTTTTTAGAGTATTAATGATTGATTAGGTAGGTAGGTACTCCTCTATTTTATAATTTGTTTAGTAAGTAGATAATCTGCCAATTGTTTTTTAAATGTATGGATTGAGTCTAATTTTTTTATATGTGAGGGTATACTGTTATACAAACGCGCTCCGTCGGTGGTTATCATTGTTTTGCCGTACGTCTTCGTTCGATGCATAGGTATAGCTATATAGCTAGCTCGCCGAGTGCGGCAGTTGGTAACTTGTTTTTGTTTGGTGAACGCTATGTTAGTGTGGATCGACCTATTAAAATATTTTTTGATAAACATGCAAATATTATATTTATACAGATTTTCGATGGTCATTAATTTTATTTCTTTATAAATTGTCTTTGTTGGCGTAAAAAAGTTATAATTAAAGAGCAGTTTGACGATCCTGTTTTGTTGCCGTTGTAGTTTTTCTATTTTAGTTTTGGATGCAGTGCCCCATACTTCTACAAGGTATAACAGATGTGGTTTTACTAAGGCATTGTAGATAGTATATTTGAGGCCGCGGGGAATACATCGAACAATGTTTCGGAGGGAGCCGCGCAGTGATATTAATTTGCTTTTTAATTCTTCTAGGTGATAATTCCAATTTAATTGACTATCAATGTTAAGACCAAGATATTTTTCGTGCGTTTTCTCTTGAAGGGGTATATCATTAATAGTTAAGGGCGGGAAGTGGGGTATTGGTTTATTTTTGGCTTTGAAAATGACATAGCATGTTTTTGTGATATTTATAGTTAGTAGATTGTATTGAAACCAGTTGTATAAAGAGTTTAGATCTTCTTGAGCTTGAGCTATTAAATCATGGATGGACGACCCAAAATAAAAGAGGCAAGTATCGTCCGCATATAGGGTAATATGGCCATGCAAACCAAGGTCAAATATGTTATTTATGTAAGTAACAAAGAGGAGGGGGCCCAAAATTGAGCCCCGGGACTCCACAATGAACAGGTAAAGCGGTACTTTGACTATTTTTATCTGTTTTGACTACTTGAGTTCTGCCTGTAAGATAGGATTCAAATATTTTTAAGGCATTTCCAATGACACCTATCGCTTCTAATTTTTTTAACAATAGTTGGTGGCTCACCGTATCAAATGCCTTTTTTAGGTCGATGAACACACCTAAAACAATATTTCTCTGGTCTATGTTTTGTTTTATCTTGGTTACTAAGTCTATAGTGGCGGTCGTGGTATTGCTTTTAGGTCTAAAACCATACTGACAGTCAGAAATAAATTTAATTGAGTACAAATATTTTTGGAGCCTGGTGTATAAAACTTTTTCATAAATTTTTGACAATACTGGCAACACCGAAATAGGCCTATAGTTGCCTGGATCAGTTTTTGATCCTGCTTTAAAAATTGGTGTAACCTTAGCTATTTTTAGGGTATCTGGGAATATACCATCATTTATAAGTTTGTTTAAACATTCAGTTAGTTCACCAGTTATCAAATTTCTAATAGATTTAACAGCCTTAGTACTAATACCATCTAATCCAATGCTACAGTTCGAATCAAGATTGATAATAATATTAGATATTTCTTTTTCCGTACATGGCTCAAATGATGATACTGAAACATTTGTTAAAGGAGTTCGCGGCATGGCATACTTAAAATTATCATGACAGTGTTTTGGTATTTGTGATGCCAAGTCAAAACCTACATTAGCAAAGTACTCATTGAATATTTGACAAATTAAAGTTGGGTCTGTCACTATCTGTGATTTGAATTTCAGTTTAGAAGGTGCAATATTTAAAGTTAATTTGTTAGCTGCCAAAGTGTTAACTAATGTCCACATTTTCTTGGGTTTGTTCCTACATTTCATAAACTCGTTGTAGTGGTATTGGTCTCTTGTTTCTTGAATAAGTTTTGCTACACGTTGTCTTTTCTTGAGAAAAACTGCCTTAATTGCGTCATCACGTGGGTTTTCTTTAAGTTTCGCCCATAGAATGTTTCTTTCATTGATTTCTGTAATAATCTCATTGTTAATCCAGTCTTTTTGGGGTGGATTCTGAATCTTAGTTTTCTGCACTTTACTAGTCTCCATGCACAACTTAATCTTATTTTCAATTTCAGTGTAGTTCACTTCATTTAGTTTTGAAAATTCTCGTTCAGCTATTTCATATAATCTAGAATAGTTCACTGCTTCGTATAGATAATATGTCTTTGGAGGTGGTTTTGTTTTAAGTATTTCAACATAAATTTGTTTGTGGTCGGATAGTGATGAATTGATTATTGTTGTATTAAAAGTATCTTCTCTTAAATTAGTGCTAATATGGTCTAGTATTGACTTCCTGGTGTCACATTCTCTTGTGCAGTAGCTCTTCTTGATTTTATTTATTATTTTGTATCCTGATGCTTTCAAGAGTTCCTTGTATTGTTTAGTGTTTCTGTTTTTTTCAAGTAGATCTATGTTAAAATCTCCAAATACCATTGCACGTCGTCTAGGCTCTAACTGTGATTCATATTCTTCGAAGAACTTTTTATTTATGTTTCCTGGGTTATATACAAGTCCTACTTCTAATCCGTATTTTTCTAAGTTAATCCATAGGAAATTGTTACCATCGACATACTTACTCTCAGATAAACTGTGCTTTATGTCATTGTGCACATATGCCGAGACGCCACCTCCCGATGTGTCGTTTCTAATATTGTAATAGTGGGTATAATTAGGCATCTGTAGTTGTAAGGTTTGAATTTCTGTTCGTATCCACGTTTCCGTTAACAGGATGACATGTATTTTATTTGGGATAGCACGAATAATACATTGTAGCTCATTAAATTTTCCCTTCTTTCGTATACTCCGTGCATTTAAGTAGAGAAAGGTTAAGCAAGACTTATTAACTGGAAAATCTTGATAGTTGTTTAGAACTTTATAAATGTTGGCGTTTGTATTGCTAGTTGAGTTGGCAGGTGCGGCTATATTTAGTTTTTTGGGGCTGTTTTTACTATTGCCGGTGTGCCATGTATATATTTGATAGTGAGTCCCACCTCACCCTTTTCTTCACGACATTTTAGTTCGGTTTTCAAGCTTTGAAGGTAAGTTTGTTGGGCAGGGGTTTGATCTGAGTATATCTTGATGTCGGTTGGGAGCTTTTCTTTGTTTCGGAGCAATGTCTTTGCTGGACCCGGCGTTTCGAAGCATATTTTAATTTTGCGGGCTTTGTTAGGATTGACTTTGCCAATTCTGAAGACGTATTCTGGTTTTGGAATGCCTAAGTTGAGCGATGAGATAATATTAAGAACATCAGTTTCGTCCTTAGATTTTCTCTTTTCTGCTTGGGGGTAAGGTGGCTCAGGAAGGCCCACAATAATTATGTTTTTCTCTCTGTTATTGCGATTTTGAATTTCTTTCATAATATGTTCACACAAAGAAATGTTACTTTGAGAACTGCTGGAAGTTGCTTCAAAAGATTGTTTAAGGAGTTTAATATCGGCCTCAAGTGACTTAACCTTGTTTTGCCCAATCGTGATTGTATCATCTAGTTTTGTTAATTGGCGTTTCATATCTTTTTGCTCAGATGACACGCTGGTTGTGCATTGGTTGACTTCGTTAATTTGGGCAATAACTCCATCAACTTTGTCTTTCATCACAGTTATATTTTGCTCGGTAGCAGTTTTCATATCGACTAATTGAGTTTTTATATCGGAAATGTTGTCCTGCATATTGTTCATTATTTGTTCATTCGAACTAACATATTTCTCGAGCAGTGAACTAATGCGACTCATTTCAGATCGCATACCCGCGAGTTCGTTTGAGCATGGACAATCATTTATCCACTTACGTTTCATGCGTTGGGTCACATTCGTATCCACATTATGATCGCCTATTCGTGACAAGTCCGGTTGCGATCCACCGCCTGTAGCTGTGTGCACTGTGCGAGGTGGTGACTTCGTTTCGTCACTCATTGTTGTTTAGTTGCGTGAGCGAGTCAGAAAATAGCAACGGTACTACTCTCGCGGGGGTGAAGGACGGTTGCGCGCGTGTTAGTTAGGCAGCGCGTTGTTATTGCACAGAAACGTAATGACTTAATTTAACAACACAATTGCACTTGAGTAAAAGTCTTATTGAATAAATGTCCGTAATTTCAAAGTTGAATAACACAAGCTTATGAATTTATTAGTAAAAATTGCAATACGTCCACTCTGTAAGACAGCGAACGACGAACGATACTTAACGATACATAACTGACGTTACCCCTAGAACAAATAACGTAATAGACACATGACGCAGCAATTTAGTTAATAGCAGCATTGGGTTACCTAATGTACGTTCAGCTGGTTCCGCGGTAATTGCGTTTGTTACACAACACTCGTCCAAGTCGCACAAATTGTCCCGTGTTCGGATGATTGCAATTCTAGTTGGTCACGTCCCTTGCGTCCGCCCCGTCCTCGTCGCATATGATACCTACATAAGTGCCTATGGTTTGTGGTACTTACTTAAACATAAATAAATATTGCAGGACATTCCACACATCGCCATTTAGCCCCATGCTAAGTAACTAGACTTGTATTATGGGTGCTAGACAACGGATATACCTACTACCTAAATATCTAAATATTGCAGGACATTCCACACATCGCCATCTAGCCCCAAGCTAAGTAACTAGACATGTGATATGGGTGCTAGACAACGGATATACTACTTATATGTCTACTTTTCTTTTGTAAATTTAAATTTTTAATAGGAACATAGGAATAACCAGATCACAGACAAATATCTAAGCATAAATACATGTCTGAGGCGGGAATCGAACCCGCAAACCTGTGTTTGGCAGTCCGGCATGGTGACCATTGTGCCTACTGGGTTGTCTTACTTCCACCTCTGTGACGCTGTGGGCAAACATCCACCTAGGACACAGAAAGTTGTGGCATTGATTCCCGCCACCGTCAAGCAATTGGTTCCTCGTAATATGTAATAAAGAAAACTTTACGGTGCCCGCAGGTTCCGTACATAAGGGCCACCTGTCATCTCAATTAAAAGCTAAACATTTAGTAAAAATAGTTTAATCAATATTTGCTCTATATTATCTGAATATCGCAAATATTTATTGAATCTGAATAACAATGAATTCGTTTATTTCTTGTTATTTGGTCACTAATAGGTATTAAGGTTTTAAAAAACCTTTTAGTGGCCCTTGTTTCCCGCAGGTACCTTATTAGTATCCGTTGTCTAGCTCCCATACCTATGCTTAGTTTGGGGCTGGATGGCATTATGAGTATGTATCGTACAATACATAATTAAAGTTTTGGATCAACCTTGAATTTACTTCCTAATATTTAATAGAAAATAAATGTTAGGCCCTATAAATCGATCTTTCCTGAGAAGGATTTTTTCACCATCAGATGAGAATATAGTGGTTAAAAAACTGGCTTACCTTTCCAATATATTTTTATGGCGTCAACGCCATCTGTCAGCAATGAAAAGTATCACTAGGTTTCTATTTAAAGGAACCCAGTCACCTCACCACATAGAATTGGAACCTTTCAATTTGGGTTTACAAAGTAGGTACCTATCTACTTGAAACTGAATATTTTGGACTAGTTTTGAGTTGAAAATTATTATGCATAACTACATATTTTGAACAAATGCCTTGATTACCTAAAGGTTTACTTTAGAGCATTTGCTATCATGGCTATAAAAGTTCTACTACATTAACTCTAATCAAAATCCAATTTTAAATAAACAAATCAATTTATTCAATAAATATCAATAGGTGGTGGTCTACCAAACAACAACTTCCAAGATACAGGTTGAACTATTTGTGATAACAAATCTGGATTACCATCGAACAATGCCAATACAAATGACAATTGCTGGATCATTTCATATGCATCAGGAATATTATCACCTTCAGAACAATATTTATATAAAATTAGACATGGTAATGACTTCTCTTTGCATATCTCATAGAGAATGGAAGCAAAGCCACCTCCAAAGATTTGTAATTGTTGAGATTGAGTAGATTCATGTTCTAGCCATTTCAAATCAGTGATTGTCTTCAAATATGGGCATGATTCGGTAGCTGCAAACCTGAATGGTGATGTTTGAATATGCTTCTTCTCATGAGCATAACTACTACTTAAAACGATAACATCTTTCAAGTTTTTTTCTTTGAATTTCTCCACTATTGCCTTCAAAAACTTTCTCGCGTACTTGAAAACAATCGGTGATCTCAGTTGCAGCACTATTAAATTTTTCTCCGTACTCTCATACAATTCACAGCTCCCAGACAGGCTTGAAGACTTAAGGTCGTATGGGTTGTGTCCTAATACGGGAATGAAAGCCGGACTGTACAATGAGGCTATTTTCTTCATGTCCAGTGATGAAATCAGTAAGTCACATGCGAGTTGGCCGACATTGCCTACAGCAACACTGGGTAAGATAAGAGTAAATCCACCAAAATCGACGTCCTTGTAGAAAGTCCAATGATTAGCTTCTTCCATTATTTGTGTGTTTATAAGTATCCTCTAATACTATGTCTAATACTCTCTACAGTAGAATTTAATTTCACCACCTGACAAACAACCAAAACAAAAACAATGACAAATGATGATTTGACATTTTTTGTCAGCTTTCATAAGACTGAGATGTGTCAATGTCAAAGTACCAGCTAGGGTTTCCAAGTGCAGTTTATTTTGAGACTCAATGCTAAGCTTTGGCGCATCGAGAGATAAGATCGAGATTGTCCTTAAAAGTTTGGTTAATAAGTTAGATTAAGAAACTTGGAAGAAAGAGTTATATGATTGTGCAAAAAAATTGGGTAATAATATTTTGGTATTTCTTTGCTTTGGAACCAAAGCAAAATAATAATTTATAAAAAATTAGTCTTGAAAAATCTGGACTCAAACAAAATGACAAGAATAAATAAATAGGTATTGAACTCACTAGTTGACTACTAAAAAAAAAAATGGTGGAAAAAAATATCGGCTGTCTTCACAACGAATTATTTCTCACAAATTCTAGCAGAATTATCAATTTATTCACTTTTAATTTAGTGTCCTGTTGAAGAGTATTTCATTATAAACAGTTCGTCGGATTATGACTGAAAACGAAAGTGCAGACCCACAACTAGAAAGTTTTATCCTTGCTGAAACGCAGAAACAACGTTTTCAGGTTTCTTTTTCTATATTTTCATTGAAACATTGTATCTTTTTAACGTTTTGTAACCATGTGTTTATTATTCCTGGTTGTAATTTACGAAGATCGGTATATATCATGCACGATAGATCGATGAATAGATAATAAACATAAAAGAACTAACACTGACCTTTGAGCAGCAGTGTTAGAAAAATGTTTGATGTCTTTGCTGATAAATACCTGCAAATTAACTTCCAATGTCATTTAATGGAATATTTATTTTCTGTGTGCTTTAACACTTTTGTGTTAAATATTAATAGAATTTAAATTAAAATGTTTCAGGTTTTAGTCCACGGTTTGACTGACACATGCTGGGACACCTGCATGGGCCGGCCGTCTAACCGGCTTGATTCTAAGACTGAAGTTTGCATTATGAACTGTGTGGAACGATTCATTGACGCCACTACATTCATCACCAAGCGTCTTATGAACACAACCAAGTACCGCTCAGACGCACCTTTACAATTTCAATAAGATACTATTGAATTAGGAAGCCAAAATGTTTTCTAGCATTAGAAACTTCTTGCACCGTCACAGGAGGAAGTTTGTTGTGACAGGTGTGGTCTTCGGAGGCCTCTACATATTATCTAGCTATGCCCAGAGAAAGCTGCGTGAATGGCAGGAAAGGGAAGCTAAGAAATTCTTTGAAATGACAAGAAAGAAACAACACTTTGAGAGCACAGAGAGGACATGCAACCAAACAATTTTATCATTGTCCAAAATTGTTTCAGAAAGTATTTTGAATGTAGTAAACACTGAGGAAATAGTGCAGAAGTTACAGGAAAATCCTAATGACAAATTATCACTGTGGGAACAGATGAAATTAATGATTTTCACTCGTATTTGTGTCCTTGTGTATGCACTAACTATCCTGCAAGTTACATTGAGGGTGCAGCTCAATGTTATTGGAGGTTACTTGTACCGGGATTCGGTGCATGAAGGTGAACCCCTGGTTGACAGTGAACTGCAGTCCAAATACTTGTCCCTCTGTCACCATTTCGTAGGACATGGTGTAGAAGATTTGATCCACCAAATTAACAAAGCCGTTAAGAAAGTGGTTGAAGGTGTATCTCTCAAAACTAAAGTAACTCTACAGGATGTAGAGCAGATGTTTTGGTCTATACAGACTATACTTTGTACAGACACCGGGGAAGGCGATCCTGTCAAAAAGATGGTTCATTACTTGGTAGGACATGCTGATATAAATGAAGCCAAACTAGACACAATAGTTAAGGAGACAATGGATATTTTGGAGAGTGATGAAGTAACATCGATCGCTATGTCGTCTGTAAGCCGTAGTTTCTCTTTGGTCATTGATGAGATAGCTAATTTGTTTGCCACAAAGTCAACTCCTATCACTAAAAACCATTTAGAAGTTAGTGAGCACATTGTGACAAATGGAGCGCTGAAAACTGGGGTTGCTAATGCATTTGTTGATGTGAACAAAATCGAAATGCACTTTGTAAAGCTTCTACCAGTGATCAATGAACTGGTTACAAAGAACACTTGCAAAGGTAACACAAACATTCCAGATTTATTAACGCAACAATTAACGCTTAATGACAAACTTAAGTTGCTTGGAGCAAATATATATGAGGTTTTTAGCAGTACCTAAATTTAATTAGCGCTAAGAGGTTGTAAAATAGTAACTATTTATCTCTCTAAATTTAATGGTGTACTGTTAATGGTAGGTT
Organism: Idaea straminata; assembly: GCA_951213275.1. NCBI lineage: Eukaryota > Metazoa > Arthropoda > Insecta > Lepidoptera > Geometridae > Idaea > Idaea straminata. The sequence goes on from OX577862.1 coordinate 8,162,228, forward strand.
TTCATAAAGTATGGTGATTTGTTCCGATAATTTTTTCGGTGACACAATTCAGATTAAGCAAAATTAATCAACAGATTAATAATTTGACCTTGATGTTCTTGTTTTGTGTAACTGTGACTAATTGCCCATTTATTCATTTTAATTTGATTTTTTTCTAAACTTTAAAGTATGGGAATATCTACCAATATTCCAGATTTTGCCGTAAAACAAACTATGACAATTTTCAAGAAGATTGATTCAGTAGTTTTTGTGCGATTGAGTAACAAACAGACATGGAATTTCGCATTTATAATGTTAGTGTTGATACCTAGTGGGTATTCAGTAGTATGTTATTTTGATTTATTGCTCATTATTCGTAAAGAATACTTAGATTATGTATTATTTGCAAACCCGATTGTAATTCCTTGGGCTGTATTAGAGTTTTTATTTCATATAATGAGCAAGTCAAGTCTTTGAAGCTCGGTGATGTTATCTGGTCTCTGTTTAGTTATATAACGAATTTTGTATCGTGCATCTTGGGGAATTAAAGTTATTCTTACTTAAAAATCTTAAATTCAATGTGTTTTATATTAATCACCTATCTCATTTTCAATTTTCTTTCGATCCCTAGAAAGTTAGTGTTTATTTTATAGTAAAACCATGCCCTCCTTTGTTGAGATAAAAAAAAATGTTAATAATTGTATTTGGAGTAGCCACAAGCAATGTGGAATCAAAATCGTTGATGGATTTGAGCGCAACAAAAAGTACTAAGGGGGCGTCCATAAATTACGTGAGTTGTTTAAGGGGGGGAGGGGGTCGAGTCAAATCTCATCTAATCTTACGTTGGAGAGAGGGGGGGTCTCGGCAAATATCACGCAATCTTTTTTCTGATTGATTTTTCCGGCTTAGAGTGGCTAGATCAGAACGAAGTTGAAGGAGCAGATGATTTTACTGAAAATCAAATGGACATCAATAGTCTCTCTTGACATCGCGCATGATTCTCCATGGATTGAATTAGAGTAGATATTCTTTTTTTTAATCACAGTAGTCACTATTTAAGTATTCTATTGTTAAATTTTTATTACACTTATAACTCTTAGCAATATTGATTATTCGTCTTACTAGTCGCCCACACTTTGAAAAATCTCACGTGAGATTGGGGGATGGGGGAGGGGGTTGAATAAAATCTCATCAGGGGGGAGGAAGGGACAGAAAATTAAAAAAAACACCTCATGTAATTTATTGACGCCCCCTAATAAACAGACTACTATAGATGCTGTAATAAATTCATTGATGGATCAAATCTAGTCAATAGTTTAGAATGGAACAAAAAGTAGAGTGGAATAGAGCCCGGAGTTCGAGTTTTTTCGAAAATAAGAAAATTGTATGAAAGTTAAAGCTTCGCATTACGTCCACTAGGGGCGCTTTTTAACATTCCATACATTTTTCGGTTACGCTAACGTAGTAGTATGGAGTTTGAAAAAACTCGCATTACACAGCTTTAATACCTACCTATTAACACGATTTTTACACATTTTAAGTGGCAAAGGAACTTGCATGGTCGTAATGAATTCATTGATTTCCTATAATTAACTACTAAATCTGCATTTCATGTAGGTAGGTAGCTATTTGTTTTGTCTGTTTGAATTGAATAGGCTCCGAAACTACTGGAACGATTTTGATGAAAAATGGTATAAGGATACATTGATTTCATCGGGAGTAACATCTCTCTCTGGTCGATCCTTCATGACTGATCGCGACCACCAATCTTCTTCACCCAGCGGTTTGTAAAGGTCCACTTGGTCCGGTCTGCGGCCATTCGAACCACTTCCTCAAACCTGGACGAGCTCTCCTGTTTCAGCTGATCTGACCATCTCATCGGGGATCTACCGCGTAATCGTTTGCCCTCTACATTTGCACAGATGATCAATGTCTCTAGGTTCTCGTCTTGACCTCTGATAATGTGGCTGAAAAAATTAAGGATACGTCGCTGGCATATAGTGGAAAGACGGTCTTTAATGCAGAGTTCTTTTAGTATAGTATAGTTTGTGCGGAACGCGGTCCAAGATATCCGAGAGTAACATCTGCAACTTTTAATTTCGAAATTCCCGTTCACACAGTAACTCATTAATATTTCCTTCTATAATTAACACACTGAATCCCTCTATTTTAAAATGCAAGGAAAAAATCATATTCAGCTGTGTCGTCGGTCATTTCGTTTTAAGAGACACGTGCTATGTTGCGGGCGCACCCGATTCCCGCGATAAAAATAACATTTTAGTAGATTTCTACCGTTAACTAAAGTCATGGAAATAGTCTATCCGTCGCTGTTGCATCTTGATTGTTGAGCAACTGTTCGGCTAGACTGCCAATAATTAAGTATGTTGGAGATAATTTAGGAATGAAATGTTTGTATGAATTGAGAAGGAATGAAATGCGGTACTTGTTGCTACTCATTTAAATCAAGGCGCGCTAGGCGTTATGGGAAATGTTACTACTTTTCTTCTTGTTTTCTAGATGTGATCTAACTAGGTTAAGATCTTTCAATTCAATGAGTTTCAACTTTAATTACAAAATTTATTTTCTGAGGTTCCTGCAGATAGGAAGTAGGAACAAGAATCTTAAATTCCTGGTTAACATAGTATTCGATGATGGACAGGCATAATCCTCACCAATGTATTTCGGAATAACACGCCCAATTATATCTACGTAAATCTAAACTAGCTTGTTAGCGTACTATCAATCTAATTATTATTTCATTGTCTTATTATTTGCTCCTCAAAAGGAGCCACGTGCGAGGAACTCTACGCACAGCACACCTCCAAACTCGGAAACATTTGTTCCATTAGCTACCTATATATATTTGTTAGATCGTTGACCTATTTTTCTTTAGATACCTACGATTTTTTTTAAATAAAAGAAAGTAAGTATTGGATATTTAAATAATGCATCATTTCCCAGTACAATTTGAACCATAGCGGAACGTTATTCTGATTTTTTTATTACGTAGGCAGTCATTATCTGATAAGGTAAATTTGTGCTTTTCAGTTCAACGGCAACGACGACAGATTAATGTTAAGTCCGTGAGAATAGCTGATAAGTTGCTATAGTTCCAATGCGAGTTATTACGTCTAGCACACGTCTACGGCAGCGGTCGTCAGTCGTCAATGCGGCCGGAGTATGCGGCACGGAGTACGGAGGGCCGGTTGCGCGCGCACTATCACCAATACGCTAGCGGCAGCTGACTGCGCGCCACCGGTTCGTATCGACGCGGAAACCACACACCCTGTCTCATCACACCAAACCATAGGACACAGTGACACAAACAAATCAATGCCACGACACATTTGAATATTTACAAGAGGATTTAATCATCTGCTCTACAAGGATCCGCATTACCGTTCTCAAGTAAGTAGGTACCGAATAAATCTAAGTATTAAAACTAGCCAAGCCACCTACGTATATTTTTCAGCATTGCTTGTGAATTTTACCAAATACAAACCTCTGTAAACAACTAAGTATAAGAATGTGGTATAAGTACTACGGTTATTTAGGCGGTATCACGACCCTTATTAATTTTCGCGCGTATTCCCCATACTGATAAAATTTGCAATAAATATCTATTTTAATTATCAAACTCCCTGACGTAAATGATTTCGATAAAAGTGTTTGTTGAAGTTTGAATATACGGTCTCGATGTTTGTTTAATATCATTCAATAGGTACGGATTCACCTTACTGGCTAAGATGAACATTTTTCTCATGCCATACTTGAAATATTTCTTATATAAACTTTACATACATTCATGTTCATTGTGCTAAGCTAAGTACTTAACCGAAGACAGGAAAAGTTAAAATTATACCTTCTTTCGACTTCACAAATCGCAATAAGGTCAATTACACCTTCTTTCGACTTCACAAATCGCAATAAGGTCACTTATACCTTCTTTCGAATTCACAAATCGCAATAAGTTGTATAAAAATAGGTAATATATATATGTAGTTACTTTTATGGAAAAATAATAAAATTTATTGGTAGAAGTTAGGCCGCTATTCTGGAAGGCAACTTGGCGTGTTTCACGTGTGACACGATCAAATATTTTTATGTATATTTCTAAAATAAAAAATTGACACAAACCGTCGGCAAACTTAGTGCGTAAGTGGCTTTTATAGACTTACTAGCGACCCGCTCCGGTTTCGCACGGCTATATTATGCATGTATTATACATATAAACCTTCCTTTTGAATCACTACTTATTAAAAAATCCGCATCAAAATCCGTTGCGTAGTTTTAAAGATCTAAGCATACATAGGGACAGACAGAGAAAAGTGACTTTGTTTTTTAATATGTAATGATATGTATGTATTTTGTGTTGTTTTCATCCATATTTTCATAAATAAACGCTATTTCCGAAGTCGTATTTCGCGATCTACATCATCAAATAGTTTTTATCACATAGTTATTCATAAAAAGGATCTTATTCAACCGCTTTTAGGCTCATAATCCAACGTACGCGTGCGTTTTACATTACCTTGACGCCACTAGTGTGTAAAAAGTTATCCTTAAACACCTTAATAGTACATTGCGATACAAGTATGGTAAATTGATCACATCATCGAGGCGGTTTATGGCGCGCGAGCGCGTTTGAGAAGCCGAGATTAAATGATCAATCCACACGTGTATCGTACGACGTTTTTTATCACAGTTATGAATAAAAGAAAAGACTTGAAAAGAAAGGAAAATAATAAATAACAAAATATTTGTTGATAAGTCTATGTAAGTAAAGAAAAACAAAAAAAACAACACTAAATTTTAAAGATATTTTAAGACGTTATCACGTAAAATTATCGTTCGTAAACCGACTTTATAGACAACCTTTTTTGCTAGATCAAAAACTCTTTTTTGGTACCTACATTTTTTTATCCATCAAAACAGCATAACCCAAATAAATTACAAATGTTTCATCTACCTAACATGTAATTAGCAGATACCAATTTAACTTATCGATAACTTATAATAACACACTAGTGGCGTCGAGGTAATGCATAACGCACGCGTGCGTTATGCATTACCTAAAAGTGGTTGAATAAGATCCACTTTCTGAGCAACTGTGATAAAAACACCTTTAGCCTTCCTCGTTAGATGGACTATCAAACACAAAAATAATTTTTCAATTCCAACCAGTAGTTCCTGAGATTAACGTATTCAAACAAACAAACTCTTCAGCTTTATTATAATAAGTATAGATAAGTATAAGTATGGATTTATGATAGTATTGATCTTGGAATATAATTATATGCACACAATAACACAATACTGTTAAGTATAGATAACTAATTTAATTACATACTTACCTATACAACAAGGACCTAACTAGGTACTTGCTTAAAATTAAAAGTTTGGGCATCAACGAATTTTGAAAGTCTTTGTCAAATCAACGCTTGGTATGTTCGGAATACGTAGTGCCGTCTGTGAAAGATTTTAAATAAAATGGAAATAACTTTATTTATGCACAAAATAAACTTATCTATAACGAAAAGGCTCAACCTCAGCCAATAATGCTTCTGACTGTAGCGCTGATTTTCAGCAGAATGCTTAAAATCAGCGCTACAGAACACCCGCTTGTGACGCAAAAGGTTGCGGGTGCGATTCCCGCCGCAAACAAATATTTATGTAAAGTATTTGTTTTAGATCTGGGTGTTTCTTTAAGTACTTATTATAAGTACAGTCAGTTGAATAATTGAAGCCCTCGGTAGAGTTCGAAAATTACTATTATTGGAATGTTTGCATTCTAATAATTTTTGTTTGATTAATTTGATGAGTTAGAAGACTTTAAACTTCACCTAAAGCAGGTGTCTAGAATCTTGCTAGTGTGGAAATCATTCTTATAACAGCCGTTTTGGAGCTCTATAGTGGGTCTGCAATTATGCAGCCGACCGTACCTACTTATGTATTTACAAAAAAAGTATTTAAGTATTCTATCCGTCGTCTAGTTACCATTACACAAGCCTATTTGCTTAGCTTGGGGCAAGATGGCAATGCGTGGATTGTTCTTGTAAAAATTTGAAAAATTACTACCAGCTTACACGGTCGTTACCTAGTACCCACTAGAGATGTGCGCCGATCGGTAATTTTAGGCACGCCGCCGCCGCCGGCTTTTTTGTCGGCGTAATCGGCGCGATATTAAAAAAGTAATCTTGAGTTCTAGTTTCGAAATTGCGCAGTTTGCCAACAATATGGGCGAACTCCGTACAGCCCCCTGACACGATTTCTTTCCATTAGCGATATCTCCAATCGACAGATTTTTATGTATAAAGTTGACATAGATCATTGTATGAAATTGGTGTAAGATGAAGATAGTCTACCATTTTATTTCTCCACGTTGTCTTATGTCAATTTCATACAAAAAGAAAAAACTAAAAAAAAGTCATGTTGCTTCCATTACCGCCTACCGCGCCGATTACGCCGCCGCCGCCGACAAATTATACGTCAGACGCTGCCGCCGATCAAAAAGTCATCGGCGCACATCTCTAGTACCCACCTACTTAGTTAATTTATTTTAGTACCAGCCTCTAGCTACGATTCACCTATTACTTACCATAAAATTAATAATTTGTAACAGTAAACCGTAACAAGGAATCTAATAACATAAACAAGAAATGTGAAATATTGAGTAGTCCAAGAGCTAAAACTTAATTTAACTTCGCACATAACCATGAACAGAAACGATAAGAAATCGATAAAAAAAACACCGTACAACCATATGCAAAGTACCCGTATAAACCACTACGTACCTATCTATCTATCTAGTTTTTAGTGTTCCGTACAAAAAGGGTGAAAACGGGACCTTAATACTAAGACTCCACTGTCCGTCCGACTGACTGTCTGTCACCAGACTGTATCTCATGAATCGTGATAGCTAGACAGTTGAAATTTTCAGAAAAATGATGTATTCATGTTGCCAATATCCTACTAATACTATAAATGTGAAAGTTTGTGTGTGTGTGTGTTTGTTACTCCTTCACGCTAAAACTACTGAACCGATTGCAATTAAATTCGGTATCTAGATAGCTGGAGACCTGAATTAACATATAAGCTACTTTTTATCCCGATATTTCCATGGGATCGGGACTTACGCGGGTGAAACCGCGAGGCACAGCTATGATAACTGCAGCTATGATCGCTATAATAACAAATAAGTACCTACTAAAACAGAACATACGGGTACGGACGGAACCCTTCGTGCGCGAGTGTGACTCGCACTTGGCCGGGTTTATTTAAACATATGACCTTTTATACTACTAGCTGTGCTCCGCGGTTTCACCCGCGTAAGTCCTGATCCCGTGGGAATATCAAAATGAAAAGTAGCCTATATCCTTCCTCGATAAATGGACTATCCAACACAAAAAGAATTTTTCAATTCGAACCAGTAGTTCCTGAGATTAGTGCGTTTAAACAAACAAACAAACTTAAAATATTAGTATAGATAGGTATAGAAGTTTTAAATATGTACAAAGTAAAAGATTACAGGTGGTTTCAGGCTTTTATTCAATTGTAGGTAGGTACTATGATTATAAAAGTTAAATAACCTATAGGTAGGTTACTTGCCTTAAATACCTAAACATTTTCCCTTTTTAATTTTTAATGTAATACTTTTTATAAGTTTATCTGTATAGTAAGTTATCTTAGCTAAGCTTTTCTTTTTATTGTTTCATAACCTAAATTATTAAGGAAAATTGAAGCTATTTTTTTATTTTATTATGATAATTCAGTTTCCATTTGGTGAAGTTTGATGTAAAATATACCACGACCTTCTCAAACGATGCCCTTTCTAAGTATGGTCGAAGAACTAGATCTTACTTATTTAACAATTTTCAAAATGATTTAACATCTTTATAAGTAAAAGTGGTTACTAAAAAAAAACGTGTGGCACTCGGAGACTATTGTATCGTGCCAGTTTCGTACAGTCGTATCATATACGTTAAGCGAACGCTCGGCCGAGCTACATGTTAGGCGGAGTGGAGGGTGTTAGGTTTTATTTTCGTTACGGAATTTCTTGATTCGGTCGCCGCGATCAAAGCCCGCGATAAAAGCTACGCAATAGCTTAAAAATAACTTTAGCAGTCCTTTTTCCCCGTTAGAGGTCGAATATCCAAAAATCCGCTCTTTGTGCAAGCCTACGTAAACCCTTCGTGCCTTCTTGAATTCTTGTCCATACAAAGGTTGCCTGGAAGAGATCGCTTTTAGCGATAAGGCCGCCCATTGTGCCATACTGTAAGGTTTAATATTGTTTTCGTAACAGCACTTTATGTTAGAAAATGACTATTAATGTAATGTTTTCATTCTAATAATTTTTGTTTGATAAATTGATGAGTTAGAAGACTTTCAACTTCAACTAAAGCAGGTGTCTAGAATCTTGCTTGTGTTAAAAACATTCTTATAAAAGCCGTTTTAGAGCTCTACTGTGGGTCTGAAATTATGCAGCCGACCGTACCTAAAGGAACCTAACGTGTAGTTTCAGGCTCTACTTTTTTATAATGAGTATTTTTCTCATTTCTATAGAAAAATAAGGGTTTTTTCTTTGGTGTAGGTTGGTAAAGCGTTCTGCCCTCTTAGACAAGATCGCTTTCTATTAGCGATGTCGCCAATCGATAGATTTAATTGTATGAAATTGACATAAAACATTGTATAAAATTAGCTTAGGATGGAACTTATCCGCCATTTTTTTTCTCCAACGCAAGACTACGTGACTTTTCGTTGGCTTGTGTCAATTTGATACCAAAAAATATTAAGAAAATGTCTGTCGATTGGCGATAGCGCTAATAGAAAGCAGTCTTGTCTAAGGGGGCTGTTTATTTATCCTTTTGACCACTTTTGTGGTTCGATCTATTAATTGTTTTGACTACCTCTATGACTGCGACGCAGAAGGTTACGGGTTCGATTCCCGGCTCAAACATAAATATATATGTACAGATATTTGTTTCTAGTATGCATTTACAAAAGTTATGTAAGTATTTATAGTATAAGTAGTCTACCTACCTATTCTATTCGTTATCTAGCCACCATTACACAAGCCTAGTTGCTAAGCTTAAGTCTAGATGACTGTGCGTGCAGTGTACTGCAAAATTTATAGTTTTGTTTTGTAGGTTAGTTTTATTTTGTGCAGGGTTCTTACGAGTTGATTTCTTTTAGGGTTCCGCTAAAAAGGTGGAGGTTCTCAATTCAGTGCAGCTAGTTCCGTCTGAATATGTCTTTTATGTAAGGTTTATGAACTTAGTTTTAAAGTACCTATAATAAAAGGTTCATATCGATTAATACGGAAGATTACAAGCGTTAATTAATACTGTTTTTATACCTACATACAAGCGTTAATAAATTTTATCAACAATATTAAAGAGAAATGATTTTTGTATTTATTCATTGGTGGTAATATAGCATAGGTTACTATTTAATCGACGCGACGATTTAAAAAAAAAAAGCTGGCAAAGTGCGAGTCGGGTTCGTGCACTAAGAGTTCCGTACCATTATATTCTGTTTTAGTATTTGTTCTTATAGCGGCATCATCTGTAAAAACTTTAACTGTCTGGCACACACACACTTTCACATTTATAATATTAGAAGGATATAGTAGGAAGGATAGTAACGAAAATAGTTTATTGTGACGTCACATAGCCAGCAGACCATTGAGACGCTTCTAACGATACCTCATTTGTTAAATTATAATAAGTAGTTTTGAAGTTAGGTGGGAACAGATGAACATACATACAAACCGGTCAAAAACATAACCCTCCCTTTTGGCTTCGCCGTAGTCGAGTAAAATAAGCGAGGGCAATGCCGCATGCCTGAAATCGAGCCACGCTTCAGTTAAACATTATATCCATTTTCGGAGCACGTCTCACCTACTTTTGGCAATTGTTTTCCCTTCGAGTCTCCGTTCCAGTTTGAGCACAGTAACTCATTAATAGAATGAAATTGGAGCTATTTACGGTGGGAGTCAGAATTGCGAACTCACCGTAGAACTTCAAAACGGGTTCGTGGCTTTCGCCCACAGTGGTCGACGCACATGTGGCGTACGCCCACGGTCAGTTTTATTTCATTCGAAGCATTTATAAATCAAAGTCTTTCAACAGTATCAACTCATGAATTTATTAGATAAATATTATTAGAATAAAAACGTGTGGCAGTTGGTAAAGCTATTGCATCGTGCGAGCTTCGTACAGTCGTACCATTTACATACGCTCGGCCGAGCTACATGGTATGCGGAGCGTGGGGTGTTAAGTTTTATTTTCGTTACGGAATTTCTTGATTCGGTCGCCGCGCTCAAAGCCCGCGATGCAAAAAGCTATACAATAGCTTAAAAACATAATACTAATCTTAGAAGAATAATAGTAATTTTAGATTTCTACGGTGGGCCTCCAATTCTGACTCCGACTATGATGGAATATTTTACTTTGAGAAAAATTGTGCGCGATTTTTACACGTATAAGTATGTGATTTCAACATCATGAGCGGATGTCGTAGAGACGATATTTTCGTGTCTAAAACTAATTGGGTCATTTTAATAAGAAATAGGTAGCTTAAACTGTTACTAACGTTATTTACCTACTTTGTAATATGTAGGAGAAATAAATAAATAAATATTGTAGGACATGCCCCACATCGCCATCTAGCCCCAAGCTAAATAACTAGACTTGTATTATGGGTGCTAGACAACGGATTTACTACTCATAATACTTATATACTTTTCTTTTGTAAATATATACTTATAATACATAGAAACAACCAGACCACAGAAATATATCTAAGCATAAACACTTGCCTGAGGCAGGAATCGAACCCGCAACCATGTGTTTGGCAGTCCGGCATGGTGACCATTGTGCCAACTGGGTCATCTGTGCCAAATGATTTGTATATTCAGTATTCAGATTAAGTAATTGTTAATTTTGCTTGATACCACTAAAGCTTCCGAAATGTTGGTTTTCTTACTGTACAACAAATTTTGATAAAACTTGGCCTTCTGGAAACTAAAAAAAGCACTTAGAGATTCAACATAAAACTAAAAGGTACAGTCCTCTGCATAATTGCAGCCCTCGGTAGAGTTAAAAAACTACTATTATTGGCATGATTTCATTCTAATATTTTTCGTTTGATTAATTGATGAGTTAGAAGACTTTAAACTTCAACTAAAGCAGGTGCCTAGAATCTTGCTTGTGTTGAAAACATTCTTATAACAGCCGATTTGGAGCTCTACGGTGGGTCTGCAATTATGCAGCCGACCGTACTTTGATTAAGATTTTTGAAGACATTAAATTTAATGAGGCCATACAAAAGTATGGCCTCATTAAATTTAATACCTACCTCTACTAACAACCGTCTTAAATTATTTTACGACATTGTTAAAAAAGACAATACCAATAATTAAGACCAGGTGCTAATAAAGCTACCAAAATCGACCTTTGTTTTAAGCAACTCTAAGTAATCGAATACTCTTTTTTTGTAATTTGGATATAAATGGATATTGTAATTTAATAACCATATATTCGTTTATTGTGGTTGAAAACATGATATCAACAACATCATTCGATAAAATTTTTTTTAGAAAACAGAGAATTATTAGATTGTTTATCGGGTTTTATTCAAAAATAGTTAACGTTTGTTTCTAAAAATGAATCAAATGATAGGTTTTGACCTCTAGGAACTATATTTGTGGATAATAATGCTAAAATGTTTTGCATATCGATAAAAATAACAGTTAGCACGCAGCACGCTACGCCTTTGAGAGCGGGGGCTAAGGTAATGTGAATACCTACACACGGTACTGGAAGAGCACCTTAAATTTAATACCAACCTCTACTAACAATAGTCTTTAATTATTTTACGACATTGTTAAAAAAGACAATACCAATAATTCAACAGAATACTTCACTGATCTGTGTTTGCATTGCTCTCTACTAAATTGCGGTGGATTGTTTTTGAAAACAGATGATTCGTTTATGGACAAATTTCTAAACAGCTTCAAGTCTCAAGGCTAATATGCAAGTCTTTTTACTTAGGTTTATCTATATTGTATATGCTTACTTACTTTAATCATAGGTAGGTACTTACTTAGGTAGATATAGAGGCAGGTTTGGTAAATGTTCATTAATTAAATAAATATTATTGGACATTCCACACCTTGCCATCCAGCCCCAAGTTAAGTAACTAGACTTGTGTAATGGGTGCTAGACAATGGATATACTTTTAACATACTTGTTCTTTTGTTAATATATACTTATAATACATAGAAACAACAAGACCACAGACAAATGTCTAAGCATAAATACATGTCTGAGGCGGGAATCGAACCCGCAACCCTGTGTTTGGCAGTCCGGCATGGTGACCGTTGTACCAACTGGAGCCCTACCGCGCTTATTGCGTCGGCTTCAAGCCGACGTCGATATCCCAACCCGCGCTTCACACTGGGCGGAATTTTGAGCCTGCCTTTCATAAAAAGTTTGAAAAATTTGGTTGTTTCTTCGTGTGTTTTAAGTATGCAGGATTTTTGGGAACATCAAACCATTCAAAAATAAATGATTCCGGTTGTTATTTAAAAAAAATAACAAAGTCATATTTTGTGGTGTTTTTAAAAAATACCATAACCAGAATTATTTATTTTTGAATGTTTTGATTTCCCCGACAATCCTGCATAATTAAAACACACGAATAAAACAACTTAATTCTTCAAAAATCCTATGTAAAGCGGGTTCAAAATTCCGCCCAGTGTGAGGCGCGGGTCAGCATAAGCCGACGCGTTGGTTTGAAGCCGACGCACTTATCGCGGTAGAGCCCCTGGTTCGTCAGATTGAGGCATTGGTTTAACGTGTTACGGTAGTGATAATTTGACAAAGGCTGCTTTTAAAATAGATAGATATAGATAAACGCTTTATATGCACAAAACATAGAAAATAACCTTTTACACTAAGTTTAGGTACGTTGCACAAATGGGTAAAAAAGTGCAGAAAAAAAACCTGTAATCCTTCATAAGTACTTGTAAGTACGTCAAGAAATATTGCGTGAAAATGAAAAAATATTTTGCATAAAATTAAAAATTAAAAAAATATTTTTGCATGACAATGAAAAGAATATTTTAGCATAAAAAAAATATTTTTGCATAAAAATGAAAAATTATTTTTGCATGACAATGAAAAAAAAATTATAATGAACGACCAGGCGAGCAGATATAATATGCGACGCCGATTCATGGTGAAGAAGCAATACGCTTAGTGCGGGTGTCTGGACCTATTGCGTATTGCTTCTTCATTCCTTATTTGTACAGCAAGGGAATAGAATCAGTTGCCTGTGTCTGTCTTTCCTGACGTCTACAATTAGGGGTTTTTTAAGTCGCGAGTGAATAGGAGTGTGATAGAGGTCAAAGGCTGACCTATTATACGTTAAAAAACTCGCCTAATGTTAGTAAAAAATGTAATTTAAATAACATCAAAATGAAGGGCCCAAGTCCAGGGTATTTCATTATATTAGCAGTAATAAAATAAGGAAAGTTTTATCAAATCAGTTCAGTAGTTAACGAGTTATCAACAAAGTATTAATGTTAGCATTATCAGACACACAATCAGACATACCTCTATAACTGGATAACAATTATGGCAATTAATGAATAGGGTTTTGAAACCTTTTGCTTGTTTTACAGGCTATGCTTTAGTTAGACAATAGGTACAAACAAATGAGTAGAACCAAACGACCTTACTAACGCGTAGACAGGCTAGGCTGCGCTCGTTAAAGTCAGTGGGTAAACACTAAGTTGACACGAATTTGCTCTACATTAATCTCTAGTTACGTTAAAAACATGGTTTTCCATTGCCGCTGAAACATAATTATCGTAATGGTTTTAGTTTAAAATGAATTTTGCATGACATTCTACACAGTCCCATCTAGCGCTTAACTAAGCAACTATATAGGCTTGTGTTTTAGTGGCTAGATAACGGACAAAATAACACTTTTATTTTGTAAATAGATATTTAATGTACTAAGGTACATATACACAAATATTTGTTATTTTATAAATAATTGTTTAACGCGGGAATAGAATTCTGCGTCATAGAGCTAAATTTATTTTATATATTTATATTTTATTTACATATTGACGAACGAACCCTTTATGATTGTTAAAATTAAACACAAAAACTTCTAATTTCTATTAAAATATTTTTGCTAAAAACCTAAAGCATTAAGGCGCTCTTCCAGTACCGTGTGTAGGCCCATACATTACCTTAGCCCCCGCTCTCAAAAACGTAGCGTGCTGCGTGCTAACTGTTATATTTGATCGATATGCAAAACATTTTAGCATTATTATCCACAAATATAGTTCCTAGAGGTCAAAACCTATCATTTAATTTATTTTTAGAAACAAACGTTAACTATTTTTGAATAAAACCCGATAAACGATCTAATAATTCTCTGTTTTCTAACATTTTTTTTATCGAACGAAGTTGTTCATATCATGTTTTCAACCACAATAAACAAAAATATGGTTATTAAACTACAATATCCATTTATATCCAAATAACAAAAAAAGAGTATTTGATTACTTAGATTTGCTTAAAACAAAGGTCGATTTTGGTAGCTTTATTAACACCTGCCCTTTAACAACATATTATTATTTGTTTAACGTACTAAATAAAACAAAATTACATAGTCATAATCACAAACGAGTACCTACAATCGTTTATTTCCTGAGTTTGTCACAATATTAGGTATGTTTGAATCACAATTTTAGCGGAACCAGTTTCGTAGACGAACCAAAGATTGATAAGTGATTTGTCGATCTAGATAATTTTATGAAGATAAGCTATATAGTAACATATCTATTGGTAAATTCAGTGATAGGAAGTTTACGATAGCAGTCACATGTAGGAAACCTAGTTACAAGTCTGTTTAGAAATTGACTCATCCATCAACAAAAGCTATTTATATTTGTACTAAAAAAAAGGTGGATACTAGATAACAGAAATGGCATGGTGTTAATGGATTAAGGACAACGAGCATCGAGTTTATCACACAAATTGTAAGTACAAACAGTTATCAAGCAAATCCATTCGCAATGTTAGCACGTTTAATTTACAATAAAGCAATAGAGTAATGTTTTGTCAATACTTCATCTCATGCTAACCTTCTTGGCTTGACTGTCAACTCTTAAAAGGTTATATTTTGTTTATGGTTATATTGTTGTTGAATTAGGAATCGAAATGTAAAATTATATTGTGAAATGTGAAATGAGTTTTTTGGCGGGAACGAGTTAACAACATGTCGTGCTGCAGTTTTATTTTCATGAAACTTAGATGTAACCCGAGTTGAATTGTATAATTCTGGTGGAATGTTATTCAATTTAGTTCTGTGAAAGTGCACAAGTGTAGTGAAAGTAAAAATCAGTGTCAAACATAGCAGCATTATTATAAATAAACGACATACCTTTTCAAATAAAAAAAAATGCAAAACTACCGAATATACCAATAGTATATTGGGTAATTCATAAACGCATATAAATTTAGAAGAATTTTAAAGCCTAATAAAAAATGTTGTAAGTTGTAAAATAATTGTTAGATTTCGATTTATAAGTGTTATTTTTTGTGTTCAGTTTTTTTGTTTACATTATTATTTTTGTTAAGTTTTTTGAGAAAATAATCCATTTTCTCAAATAACTGAACAAAAATAATAATGTAAACAAAAAAACTGAACACAAAAAATAACTCAGTTTTCACGTTGCCTCCAAATCTCCTATTAAGGTTATGGTAAACTTGCCACCGCTTTACTATATAACCCCTGACTTGACGGACTATGACGACTTTGACTGTATTGAAACACTTTAGGCCCGATTTATGAAAAATCGGGTCATAATTTGATGCAAAATATAACTTGACACTGGCTAAATGCACACGTGCGAAGCCATAATAAAAGAAAAAAAAAATGTGAAATGCGCATCTAGAAAATATTTTTCCAAATAATCGATTATTTATTTGAGTTGAAAACTATCTGCATTCTGCAATTTAAATAGCAGCATTATTATAAATAAACGACATACCTTTTCAAATAAAAAAAAAATGCAAAACTACCGAATATACCAATAGTATATTGGGTAATTCATAAACGCATATAAATTTAGAAGAATTTTAAAGCCTAATAAAAAATGTAATAGTTGTAAAATAATTGTTAGATTTCGATTTATAAGTGTTATTTTTTGTGTTCAGTTTTTTTGTTTACATTATTATTTTTGTTTAGTTTTTTGAGAAAATAATCCATTTTCTCAAATAACTGAACAAAAATAATAACACGAGCCTTACTTCAAATTCACCTTAATTGGACGAGAACGAAAAACCCACAATCGACATTTTTATTTGATTTAGTCTTCCAAAACATATTAAAACTAAACTAAAGTCTATAGGGAAACTATGTTCAGCAGTGGATGGCCTATGCCTCCTTAATAGATTTTAGCAAAATCGTAAATAATTCACAGATAAAACTTAAAATATTTATTCAATAAATTAAAGGTTACGCAAAAAACGTAGGCAAAAGCTAAACTATAATTTAGCATGAAAAACCTGCCAAGTGCGAGTCAGACTCGCTCACAAAGGGTTCCGTACCATTATATTCTGTTTTAAGTATTACCTAATGTTAAAGCGGCAACAAAAATACATCATAAAGTTTTAACTGTCTAGCTATCACGGTTCATGAGATACAGCTTGGTGAGAGACAGACAAACGGACTTCTTTCTTCTTTTTCATTACACTCTTGACAGAGCGGTCGTGATCATCATATAGTAGAGGGGGTAGATGTTGCGCGCTTCACGACTGCTCGCCATCTCTCCCTGCTGGAGGTCATCCTGCTACATTCGTTCAAAGAACCTCCCACTGCAGCCTTGACTTACGGACAGTGGAGTCTTATTAAAAGCGTCAGGCTTTACGGCTTTCCGACATTTCATAATAAAGAACTATAGAAAATCAGTCATTTCGGGACAGTTCTTTTTGCAATTCGTACTTTATGTATATAGGGCAAAAACGCTCCTTACGGGTGGTTTGGTCTGAACGTCAAAGTATACTGATCACACTTTGACGTTCAGACCAAACCTAAACGAGCGTTTGGAAGGAGCGTTTTTGCCCTTTGGGTACGGAACCCTAAAAATGAAATAGTTTTATACAGGATGTGAGAGATTTAAACATCGTTTAGGCTTACAACATACCTGTACTCCCATTATTCTATATACTCGTTTATTTAAATAATAACAGGACTGTGTAGTTATATCGTAATAAAAATTGGTACTTACTTTACTTTTGCTAAATATGAATAAACTAACGCGGTTTCACCCGCATAACTCCCGATCCCGTGAGAATATCGGGATAAAAAGTAGTCTATAGCCTTCCTCGATAAATGGACTATCCAACACAAAAATATTTTTTCTTTTGGAACCAGTAGTTCCTAAGTTTAGCGCGTTTAAACAAACGTTTGTGGTATGGTGACCAGCAAGTTACGGATATAATATTTATATACATTTTTTTTACGTGATAACGTCTTATAAATCGACGAACACCGGCATTCACAAAAAAGTTTGACGTCATCGCTCACGTTCCGTTATTGATAAGGTAACCATAGCAACGTATTATCGTTGCTTACCATCAATGTTTGCTTCTGATGTTGTGACGTAAAATTATCGTCCATAAACCGACTTTACCAGTATTTTTTTGTAAATAATATACTTAATACATAACAGATGTCGTATTTTAGGTAACTGTACCTAAATGCCTTATCTGCTACAATTTACAAATATTTGTATGTAAATTATATTTATATGTAAAAATATGTTAACAAACATACATACACACAAACTTTCACATTTATAATATTAGTAGGATGCACTTTTCCTGCTTGTAATGGCAAATTGTAAGTTTTCAATTATATAAACCTCTTCTTTTTCGCATTTTCTCGCACGAAAACAGTCGATGACATCATAGTTCTTGTATTGAAGGCGCACTCCATGAAGATTTTGTATTTTTTCCGCTAAAATGTATCTACTGCGGATTTTGAGGTGATGTCACAATCGTAGCCACCGCGTTTCGGTCTTTTAATCAGGGACAAATAATGGCAAAATAATTTTTTAAAAATAAAATATTAACGAAATAATAAAAAAAAAATTAGTGGTTAGAGTTATTGTTAAAGTTTTAGTTACACTTTCCTACATATTTGTTAAATTCATTTATCGTCAGCACTGAAAACAACCAAAATCTACAGGGTTATTGGTAATTATACTAGCAAGCCGTTCAGGGCTACTTCTGTGCACCGTAACAAACAACTTTAATTTATTAAACGATTTTTGTAAATTCGAAAAAAAAATTAAGGTTATGTAAATTCGAGATTCGGATTAATTCTTGTCAATGTCATTTGTTTGACTTAATTTTACTCTAATGTCTTTCTTATGTCCCCATGCTATAGGCGGGGAATAGATGTCCACGTGTTATGTCAAATGGGGATAAACTTATCCTTTCCCCTTTTGCCGTGCTTTGGCAGGTGGACAATAGTACATTGTTACCCTAGGTGTGAAAGTCACTAATTGAGTCTCGAGACGGAGTTTGGCGAGACGCTAATAGTTCGAGGGACTTAATGAGTCTTTTACCCGAGGTAAACACTGTGCCTTCATTACGAATAATATATCAAATAATAAGGAGAGTGAATGAGAGACTACTAAACTCTGGCAGTATACATGAGCCGTGCGAAATCATAATGGTTATTCTTTGGTTTTACTTATAGCAAGGAGTTTAGGTTTTTGAAGTTTCTAAAGTGTAATGATACTGGCTAATTTGACATGACAGCTGTCAGTGAAAGCGATTCTCCCTAGGGTTGAAAGTTCAACTTTCAACACGCTCTTCAGGCACCTTTAGACCTACTTTAAGTACTACTACTTTACGGAGTATAAGTAATGAAAAATAATTTTCTCCCTTGACAGAGGATATAACGGGTGGACATCATATTTATCATCGGCCCATGCTTGCCCTGCAGTATGACCACGAGGATATTATACCAATTAAATTTACTCGTGGTCATTACCATAATATTCACGTTTAAAAATCTGCATGGATACCTAATAAACAATATGATTGTGCGCCTACCTCGTATAATTATTACAGTGATTACGCAATCTATAACCCAATTATTAAACGAAACTGTTCCAATTCCAGGCACTCGATCACGTATTCAAATTCAGTACCTACCTACATTGTTGATTGGTGGTTCGTCGCCCCACGTTTTCACCCGCATAAGTCCCGCTCCCGTGGGAATATCAAAATAAAAACTAGCCTAATAGTCCTCGATAAATGGACTATCCAACACAAAACTATTTTTTTAATTCGAACCAGTAGTTCCTGAGATTAGCGCGTTCAAACAAACAAACTCTTCAGCTTTATAATATTAGTATAGATTTTTTACGCAACTTCCGTAATAAGATTTAGTTTATTTTAGTCGAAGATTTCAGTCCATATCATGAATTAGCATCATAGAGGTATCTATTTAACCTAAATAGGTATTTTCTTAGCTGGTTATGAAAGTTCAGTGGACGAAACTGTATTTCTTGACTGACTTATTTATTATTTTATTTTTATAATGCATATTAGTTAAAGTACCTTAGCTGCTTAGCTAGCTGCTTTCCGTGAATTTACCTCCGTTAGTCTTGATCCTTTTAAAAAATTGAGATAAATAATAGCCAAAGAAGTGCATGCATTTGCTAGTTTTGACGTGATAACGTCAATAATAAGAAAAATACATTTTATTGCATAAATTATGTACAATGGATGGTAGGTGGTTTTAAAAGTAAGTAACAACAATTTACCCATTGCGGGCATGCAATAAGTACTTATTAAAAGTACTACAATAAAATAAATTTAAAACAAATCTAGTAAATTGATCGAACACCTACATTCATAAAAAAGTGTCACGGTACATCATTGTCACGTTCCGGTGACGTCATGTCAACAATGACGTCACACTACAGCACGCAGCAATATAAAACAAACACATTTTTTGTTGATTGTTTAAAGTTTGTTAAAGTATACCTTCCAAGACCTTCCCAGAAAATAAAGCTATACAACAGTGAAAATCAGATTTCATGATCAGTAGTTTTTATTATAAGAGGGAAAATGGGATGGAAACAGACAATTGCAAAGATATTAAATTAAAAAAAAACTATGAATTCGCATTCAACCTACAAATGTATGAGTTTTTCGGGTTTTACACTATATGGGTGTTTTGTTACAATCTGTTTTTAATTTTTTTTATCGAAACGTATTATTGCGAAATGGTTTATCGCCTCATCTTGCGCGTAAACTGAATCATATACTAACAAAATAGCCCGTTTCAACTGGGCTGCTGCCATTCATATTCAGTTTCATTGTTTATACATAAATAGATATTATCAGTGCTTTTACTATGCCACGAGCGTAATTAGAATCAGCGGCCAATAGCAATATACTGTGAAATTTAGTATGCACGCACATTGTAAACTAGGGAGCTTGAAACACGACAAAACATAAGTTAGTTTGAGTATGAATTAGTTTGAAAGTGGGACTGTCCCGCTAAACATGAGTTAGTTTGAGTATGAATTAGTTTCAAAGTGGGATTGTCCCGCTTTGGACGAGGCATTCCCTCTTTCAAACTGTGTCCCGCTGTCCCTGGCAAAGGAAAATGCCCCGCTTTCATATTCAAGTAAGTCCATTGAACGTTGTGATGACTATCGAGGAAGTCGATGCAGGACCGACATCAGTTGGAAACATGAGAAATTATTTGGCGCTGGATATGCTCACGCGTGTCGACAATTCTAAAATAGTTAGGTTAGAAGCTTGTGATCTGAGGTTAGAAGTTGTAACCAAACTAAACCCACTTTCCTAGGCCATATGTAATAGCATTTCCGCAAATATATTGATAATTATTATAATATTAATTGATACAAATATTACAATATTATTTTAGTATTCTTCAATATTACTTGTTTCAAAATCTAGAACAACATTTAAAACAAAAAATACCTACCGCTCAAACGATGAAAAATTATGGTCACGTAATGGAATTACATTTAAGTTTAATGTTTACAAATAGTAGACAGAGTTCTAAAATTACTATGTAAGTCTTGGAATATTTTTATTCTAATAATATTTAATTTAATTTTATGAAAGACTTTAAACTTAAACTCGAGCAAGAACTTAGAATATTGCTTAAGTTAAAAACATTCTTATAATATGAGTTTTGGAGCTCTACTGTGGGTCTGCAATTCTGTCTCCGACCGTACATAACCTAAACTTATTTCTGGTTTCCCACACCACAGTGTGATATCACCAGGATATGATAAACCACGGTTTTATATCAGGATTCGTGTTTACATTATCGCATTATCATAAGGTGAATGATAGGTACCTGCCGCTAAAATAAAATATAAGTAGGTACCTACCTATACAGTTTTAAATTTACCCATTGCAAGGAAAGGGTTATGTTTTTCGCGCCTATCTTTGTATGTTTGTTTGAAATATTATTTAATCCTTCATATATTCCAAACAACTCGATGGTTTTTTTTAATTATTTAGTAAAAATTACGGACGATTACAGCTCAACTATATGTTCCCTGGTTGATGCTAAATGAGCTCAAAATTTACCGATAGAAATATACGATTAAATAAATAAATAAAGTATAAATTACCCAGTTTCAAATCAAAATGTAATGTGAATTTGTAGTCTGATACTAGAGTATTAAACTACAAAATCACGATGTCAATACATGTTGTAGGCATTATGATTACCTTCTCAAATATTAATCCCTTATTCCAAAACGAGGTTTAAGGATAGGCCGAGATGTGGATTTAAACCCTAGATTTAGATACAGATTAACTTTAATCTAAGGTTTAAATCCACATCTCGGACTATCCTTAAACCTCGTTTTGGAATAAGGGGGATAGTATTCAGGGTTTTCGTAACTTATTCTAAATTAATATAAGTAAGTACCTATAGATTAAAAAGACCTAATTTCTGCCTATAGTTCACGAGTAAATCTGTATCTAAATCTAAGGTTTAACTCTACATCCCGGACTATCCTTAAACCTCGTTTTGAAATAAGGAGGATAGTATTCATGTTTTTTGTAAATTATTCTAAATTATTATAAGTATACCGATTTAAAATAACTAATTTCGATTCAGCAGTGGACGTGTATGGGCTGATATGATGATGATGATTTTAGATTATGGTATAGTTTAAAGATTAATTAGGTTATGTGTGGGTTTACTTGGTTTTAGATAAGCACCATACACTTATTAGTTAAAAAACTATTAATCTTAAAACTATATTGATAAAAAGTTGCGTTTCGATTTCTAATTGGGTCATTTTAACAAAATGCTTTATTGTAGGTACCTAACATAGAAATTGATGGTACAAAATTATAAAATTATTTAAATATACCGTTAACCAATCAACTGAATTTTTGCGATTAGGTGCCGACCGATCGCTCTGGAAGTCTTTGGGGGAGGCCTATGTTCAGCAGTGGACGTCCTGTGGCTGATATGATGATGATGATGAATCGAAACGCAGTTTTTTATCAATATGGTTTATATCTATATATAAAATCCTCATAAGAACTATATTTTTGGAAATTACCAGAATAACATAATATAAACGGCAAGCTAAACATAACGTTACCTACATTCATCTTATTTACACTTTTGCACGACAAAATGACGCTACAATACGGTACCATTAATTTACACCTTCATATTTTAGTACAGTTTAACTAAAAAATATTACAAAAAAAGAAATTCCTTTTTTTTTAATACTAAGTTTTGCCCGCGACTTCGTCCGCGTAGAAGTTGAAAATGGACCTAAGAATCATGTCGTCCCATAGAAATTTTGCCCCCCTTTTTCAGCCCCTTTGGAGTAGAATTTCAGGAAATTCTTTCTTATCGGATGCCGACGTCATACAAAGAACACACCCTCCAAGTTTCAGGTCTCTACGATCAGCGGCTTAGGCTGGGAGTTGATCCGTCAGTCAGTCATTCGGGACAAAGCATTTTATATGTATAGATACTAATCTATACATATAAAATGCTTTGTCCCGACTGACTGACTACTACTGAGCACTAGCTAAGTAAAGTTTAACAAACCTATCGAGAGGTTTGTTACCCTGTTTGATTACAAACAACTAGCAGCGTTTTCACCCGTGTAACTCCCGATCCTTTGGGAAAATCGTGATAAAAAGCATATGTTACTCCCAAGTTTCATCTAAATCGGTCCAGTAGTTTCGGAGCCTATTCAATTCAATACTTTTTTAGCCCAATATTCCCACGGGTTCGGGTATTATGCTGCTGATTATGACATAACGTACTTGGTATAGAGACTGAAGCCAATAAATTGGCTTCAGTTTTTGGAAGGAGACAATAGCTATTGAAAACATGCCTATAATTATACATAACATTGAAACAATCTACGTATGACTATAGAATTGAGTAACAAGTGTATCTACATGGGTAGGCTAGGCATCTATCTATACCTACCTATCTTCTATTTATATATCCTCTCAACTGGCAGACAAAAATACCTTCATACGTTCTTAATATGGCGCCATCTGTCGTTGCCAGTTGATGAGATAAGTAGGTATACCCTACATCATCATCATCATATCAGCTACAACACGTCCACTGCTGAACATAGGCGTCCCCCAAAGACTTCCAGAGCGATCGGTCGCATACTCTCTGCGTCCGACGACTTCCAGCGACCTTCCTTCGGAGGCCATTCCGCGGTACGCTTTCCGGTACGTGGTCTCCAATCTAAGACTTTTCGGCCCCAACGGCCATCAGTTCTACGAGCCACATGCCCCGCCCATTGCCACTTCAGTTTACTAACTCTTAGGGCTATGTCGGTAACTAACATTACTGTAATCGATGCAATGATCAAAAATCCGTATGCGTAGGTATCGTACGACGTTTTTTATCACAGTTGCGAGTAAAAGAAAATACTTGTTAAAATAATTAAAAGTTAATAAAATATTTGTTGATTAATCAGTTTTTTTTAATGGTCTAGGTCCTATATGTATAATGCCATTTGCTTCAAGTCTTTCTAAATTCGAACTGTTTTTGCTGGCTTATAAAGTCTTTGTTGGTACCTACCTTTTTTATCAAAACAGTACCCAATTAAGAATGTTTCATCTACTTATCATGTAATTAGCAGTAAGATACGAATTTAACTTATCGGGATAACTTTACAGTAGGTACTTGTGCGTTATGGTAAAGTAAAACGCACGCGTACGTAATACGTTGGATAATATAGTGAGCTTGAAAGCGGTTTAATGAGATCCACTTTATGAGCAACTGTGCAAAAAATATATAAATAAAAAAAAGCAAGCTAAGTATAGTGGAAAATCAAGTCACAAAACTAGTCAAGAGGTATACCTACTTATTACTATGTCTTGTATGTACTATTAAACAGAGTGAATTGTTTGCATGGGCCTTCAGGGCCTATCCTAAACTAAGTATAAAGCCCCCTCCAGACTCGCGGCCAGAAGTTTCGCCGAGAATTCTCGAAGAACAAAAAATTGTTCACACTCTCAATTTTCTCACGGGTGTTCTCGGGTTTTCTCGCCGAGAATCTGGAGGGGCTATAAAAGATAAGCAAATAAAGCGTGTTAAAAATGCTGATATGTGTTGCGTGCCCAATTTTGACAAAAATTGGAATTGCATCGTTAGATTTTTGGAAAAGTAACTAGCCAGGAATCGAACCATTTGATTTTCTTTAAAAAAAAACCCTGTATATTCTGTGCTGTGCTTCGACCATTTATCCATGGTGCTGTGTGCTATTACCTTAAAAACTTGACACAGGCACAGAATATACAGATTCTGTGCTGAAATTAAAAGCGTGTTAAAAATGCTGAAATGTGTCGCGTGCCCGATTTTGACAAAAATTTAGTTAGATTTTTTTTAAAAGTAATTGGCCAGGAATCGAACCCGTTGTTTTTCTAAAAAAAACCCTGTATATTCTGTGCTAATTAAAAACTTGTTGAATAGAACCTTAATTAAAAACTTGTTGAATATCAATATTTACCTACATAATAAATTAGGTATGTTAGATCAATTCAATTCAATTGCCCTGTTCATTATTAGTTATAAAAATAACTAGAATTTCAATTGGCTAGGAATAGTTAAGTTAAGGCTAAGTTATATATAATTTAATGTCATTGAATATTTGTAAGTTAATGTTGTGCTTCACTATCGCATTGGGTATTACCTGTCAAGATAGTTATAAGTTGGTAAATAAATAAATAAATAAATAAATTTCTAAATTAAATATTACACTAAACTAGTTTTAATGGTCATAGATACAGAAATAACTCAATTATTAATATGTTTTTACTCGACTGCGTAAAGCAAATGAGGGTAATGTGTTTTGAAAGTTCAAATCAACTAAAGCTTGACTAATGAAATTGATATTCTGATAATAGATAAAGATAGATTGTAGTCAGTTATCGGCGACCTACTATAGCTTATCAACCAATGTAGTAGGTATTTTGACTATCGTGTTTTTGATATTAAAACTTGTATGTGTCACCGTTTAATTATTATGATACTCGTTATTTTTAACCGACTATAAAAAATGAGTAGGTTCTCAGTTTTTCACGTATTACTAAGGTTTATTACCTGCCGGTAATAAAATAAACGCTACCTACCTATCCTCTTTAAATAAATAAATACATATTTCGGAAATAAATAAAAGCTTTTAAGCCTGACCGCATACCATCCGCATACGAGCTTTTAAGCCTGGCCGCAAACCCGAATACGCCAAATCATACAAAATGCTTTGTCAGCGCACATGTTTTTTCCGAACGGAATCGATTCCGTTCGTACGTTTGTGTTTGGAGAAATCTTACGGAAAAAGAACGTAATGACGTCATACGGAACGTACGCAACGCAGCGTTTCTATACATTTTGTACTGGCTGCCGCACACGTACGGAAATTACGAATTGCGTGGCGCTGCTCCTAATAAAAATTGATTTTAAATTAATATATTCTTATTAAAATTTACTCCCACGGATTCTCTAGTATTTTACGGGTTTACCCAATACCGACGGTTCATTTTTCATTGATAACAGAAGTGCAATTTGTCAACAAATCGTCGTCCTCCATTGTCGTACATTCGCAACGCTGTCGCTTGTCGTACTGGTTATATTCCGCAGGATAAAAACCGTGCGTATGCGCTAGGCGAGCGGAATCCCTAATTGGAACCGCATTCGGAAAAACGTACGTTTGCGGCCAGGCTTAAATAGGGAAAACTACTTGAAAACTGATATAAATATTTGCTTAATTATCAATCTGAAAAACAAATAATAATTTTCTTATTTTGTCTCTAACATCAAGGTTTTACCGCAGGTACGGTATATTTATTATGAATATTCACCGATTAGGTACTCGAAAACAGCTCAACCGATTAAGATGATTATTTTTTTACATCAATAATTGTACTAGCAGCTCTCCATGGATGTACTCACATAAATCCCGATCCGAATAACAAATATACCTAAACGTATCTTTCATCCAAATCGCTCCAGTAGGTTCAGAGCTTATTCATAACAAACAAAAAAATCATAGTAAAGGGCCGAACGGTGCGGGTGGTTAACGTACACTAACCAATTAATTCCAAGAACTTTATTACAACGTCCTTGATTAATCCGACTACAATTTGTCGAATATTCTTGACATGGACATACATTGCGATACAATTGTGGTAAATTGATCATTGCATAGAGGCGGTATATGACGCGCCGAGATGAAATGATCAAACCACACGTGTATCGTACGACGTTTTTTATCACAGTTGCGAATAAAAGAAAAGACTTGAAAACTAAAGAAAATAATAAATAACAAAATATTTATGATAATTCTATGTTTACTATTTTTAGGCAATATTTTAGTTAAGTTTACTATTTTCAATTTTTAATCGTTTTCTAAGACATTATCAAGTAAAATTTTTGGTACCATGTTGGTACCTACCTTTTTTTATACATCAAAACAAGATCAAAACAGTATAACCCAGATAAATTAACTTCGAATTAAGAATTGAAGCGACCTCTTTCAAGGATTTAACTTCTGAATTAGAGTTTTTATTTGTCAATGTCGTTATCAATCTATCAACTAGCTAGACCAACAAACTATGGCTGATTGCTGACATAGCGGCCTTATGTCAACAATCAGCCATCTAAAAAATTTTTATTGAATTGAATAATATTTATGAATTAAAAATTCCTATATATGCCTCTAAGTAAGTAAACCAAAGCCTCAAAGGTAAAGTCAACAGGATTTTGTGATAGAATTTGCTTTAATGTTTACAAAATAAACTATTTAATAGTAATATGAAAGAGCTTTGTTGGTCTAGTGTTTGATACTTCCAACTTTAATTCCAAAGATAGTGGGTTCGAATTCCGGCCGTGTACCAATAGATTTAAGGTCGACAAATATATATGCACTATTATCATTGTTCTTACGATGCAGAATATCGTGATAAAACCCACGGCTTAGTGGAATCCAGACGACGGTTTGACAGGTTCTTTCTTCTGGGTACGGTCGATTAAGCTGAGAAGGTTACATGTCCCAGGTACTACAGCGAACCGAATAGCATGGATTTATGCTAACGCTGTATAATCATCTAGATTACATGAATAACTTTCCGATTGGCCTAGACTTTTAAAGCTAGTTATAAACGCAGGCAAGATATTGTTACCTAAAACAGGTGTCTAATAAAATACAGTCCAGTGTTCGAATCCAGCGAAAGATTGCAACTGGAAAAATGTTAACCCACACTGGAATGCAGCTGCATTCCAGTGTGGGTTAGCACTAGAATGGCAATGGCACTCCATTGTCATTCTAGTGCTAACAGAACAATTTAGGAAACATTATTCGACAGCTTTCAAATTACTGGAATTATGTAGACTATATCTCCAGTCCAGACCATTCCAACGCTACTGCATTAAAAGTGACTTTTAATTCCAGATGTGATTGGTGCAGTGGCGGCAGATGCGATGGGCGAGGGCCGTGGCGAGAGCGGTGTAGGACGCACGAGGGGCAGGTGTGTACCTAACTCATCCACAGTTAATGCAAAATAACAATTATTTCAAGTTAACTCTAACTCCAAGATCCTTTTACATCATACAAAGTCCGGCTCGAAGGACCATTTTACTAAATGGCTTCTATTGTTTAGCCCAAGGAACCAAAAGCGGTGTTCTTTTGACACAATTTTGACACGTATGTTTCTGTCTATCCGTGAATACTATTACAGCTCTAAAATTAATAATCCGATTCAAATGAAGTTTGTTTTTATATAGAAGCAGTTTCATGAGTGTCTTAGTTATGTGTTATGTTTAATTGAATATAATCTTTAATAGAGGAGTGTTGAGTAGTATCGCACACGGCTAGCACGATGCGTGTGCGCGCGGCCGTGGTACGCGCGCTGCGGCGGGCGGCGCTATTGCTGCCTCTTGTGCTGATGGCGCTTGCGCTGCTGTTGCTGCCGCGACCGCCGGTGCTCGCGCCCACCAGGCCACCAAACACCACGCCCCGACCGGGCCCACAACATAGAGAATCCAACCTTGTTGAACAGGTAACTTAATTACCCGTACCCACATCAAAACAACTTCTTAGTATCAAAGGCGTTTATATACAGTACTCTTGTCCAAAACTTAGTCACGGCAACCGCATTATCTGTTTTCCTGTTGAGATCGTCTGTAGAGCAGCTAACAGGGCAGAGAGAGCAGGCCATCAGATGCACCAACGTTTGGATGGCTCTCCCACAGTCACACAAAGTTTTCCCAGTCCCCACCTAGCCATGGGAAATATAACCTTCAGTTAGCTAGATAGCTAAGCAATAAATAATTTCAATAATAACTAGCAGTCCTGTGTCAAAATCACTACAAACCATAGTAGGAAGGGGTAATAAAAACACAGCACAACATTCGCTACATGTCACATTGCATATTATATCAATTAAATTATCAAATACCAATCAAGCAATAGCAAGAATATTTGATTTTCAAAGCGCTAACTGTGAAGATAGCAAGCAACGAATAATAAGCAAAACAGTGAAAGTAAATTAAAAAATAAACATCGCTCTTATTGTAAGTTTGTAACAATAATTAAGCCAAGAACTCGCAAAGAATTAACAGACAAAAAATCTTTATACATTATTCATTGAGCTTAGTAAAGTATAAGCAAAGCAAAGAACTCACTTTTGGGAAAAGTCGTAAAATCATGTTTGATGATTTTATCAGTACCTAAGCAATGAAAGGTTTTTTGTAAATTTATTTCAGAATGCCATAACAGAAGTAGTGCGAGAAGTGTTAAAGGAGGAGGAAGACGACATATCCCGCCGACCATGGTTCATGCGAGGCGGGGAACGTCGGCCGCAAGTTCATGATCCTCGCGCTGCCTTGTTTCCCGAAGATGCGCCGGGAGATGACAGGTACATACCTCTATGATACCAGCTGCGCCACGCTGTTTCACCCGCGTAAAGTGCGTAATATCGGGATTGGAATAAAAAATAAATGGCCTAAATTCTTTTCTAAGGTCCCATTTAGGTACAGGTACGGTCGGCTGCATATTTGCTGACCCATAGTAGAGCTCCAAAACGGCTGTCATAAGAATGTTTTGAACACAAGCAAGTTTCTATGCACCTGCTTTAGTCAAAGTTTAAATTCTTCTAAATCATGAATCTGTCAAACAAAAATATTAGAATGCAAACATGCCAAAATGAGTAATTTTTTAACTCTACAGGGGGCTGCAATTATGCAGCCGACTGTACCTATACAGGTAATTTATGGAATTGATTTTCGCAGTGGTTTTTAAATCAACTAGCCAAGGGCACATCTGGCAAATATACATGTTCTTTACTTTAGGTAATCTGTTTGTTGCAGGGTTGTACAACAACTAATGTACACTCTACCAAAAAACGAAGATGAGGTGCCTGTAAAGAAGATCCTCCTCGCCAACGGCCTGAGCGCGTGGGGCGTTCCACACGGGCGGACAGAGTTCATACGCAATAAGTGTCCGGTAGATAGGTGCTACCTGACCGCGGACTCGAGAGACGCGGGCATCGCCGACGCGATACTCTTCAAAGATCATCACACTCCCTTTAATGTTAAGAGACCTCCAAATCAGGTAACTATTCCAAAATATATTCAAAAATATAGCTAAAGAGTTTGTTTAATTGTTTTTTTGTTTGAACGCTCTAATCTCAGGAACTACCGATTCGAATTGAAAAAATATTTTTGTGTTGAATAGTCCATTTATCGAGGAAGGCTATAGGCTACTTTTTATCCCGATATTCCCACGGGATCGGGAGTGACGCGGGTGAAACCGCGGAGCGCTGCTAGTATTAAATAAATATTGCAGAACATTCCACACATTGCCATCTAGCCCCAATCTAAGTCACTAGACTTGTGATATGGGTGATACTTATAATAGGTGCATAGAAACAACCAGACCACATGCAGACCACAGACAAATATTTAAGCATAAATACTTGTCTGAGGCGGGAATCGGACCCGCAACCCTGTGTTTGGCAGTCCGGCATGGTAACCATTGTGCCAAATGGGTCGTCACTTAAAATAGATAGCTCAATTGAATACCTAGGCTTCAATCCGAAGTCTGCAACGTCTTAAATCATTATACCTACACAATTACAGCCTTAGAAACATCGCTTATCATCTAGCCTAGGTAATTTCATAGATTACGTTGCATTTACGAGCGCATAGCCTTCATGAAAATGCAATTATATTAATAGGTAGATAAATCGCACAACTTTCCTACATGTCATATAATTGTGCAATAAAATATGCATGTTACTGCAATTGATGATTCTACCTAGGCCATTCTATTTAGTTATTTATTTAGAACACTATGAGTTAATGTAAATCAAAATCCTTGATGTATGTTTGTATTTTTGCATTTACATAGTTTTGTCGGTCGATGTTTTCAAACAACAACGTAACGTGTACCTACCAAATCGGTATAATTATCTAAAAAAAATGCGATTTTTCGGTACCAACGGCTGATGTAAATAATAGTTTAAAAGTAATCTAAATTGGCAGTCACAGGGTTGCGGGTTCGATTCCCGCCTCAGACAAGTTTTTATGCTTAGATATTTGTCTGAAATCTGGTTGTTTCTATGTATTATAAGTAGGTATATATTTACAAACAAAAAGTATATAAGTAGTATATCCGTTGTCTAGCACCCATAACACAAGTCTAGTGACTTAGCTTGGGGCTAGAAGGCGATGTGTGAAATGTCTTGCAATATTTATTTATTATTTATTTTTATTTATGCTTAGATATTTGTCTGTGGTCTGGTTGTTTCTATGTATTATAAGTATAAATTTACAAATGAAAAGTACATATATAAGTAGTATATCCGTTGTCTAGCACCCATAACACAAGTCTAGTTACTTAGCTTGGGGCTAGAAAGCGATGTGTGAAATGTCCTGCAATATTTATTTATTATTTATTTTTATTTATGCTTAGATATTTGTCTGTGGTCTGGTTGTTTCTATGTATTATAAGTATAAATTTACAAATGAAAAGTACATATATAAGTAGTATATCCGTTGTCTAGCACCCATAACACAAGTCTAGTTACTTAGCTTGGGGCTAGATGACGATGTGTCAAATATCCTGCAATATTTATTTAATCTTACTTAGGTATAGAATCAAGAATCAAGAATCAAGAATATTTATTGAAAAACTGTGTACATAAGATGACAAATTATAGTAGGTAGGCATCAACAGTTTGTCCATCCCGGACATACAATAATGAGTTACATAAGTAACTTAATTTATACTAAATACAAAACAAAATATTGAGCTGCCATATCAAGCTCATGTATCTAGTAAAATATATAATAAAACTAATGACTAAAATTTGAATAATACAACGAGAAACTTAACACTCTTATTAATAATTGGAAACCTATGTGATGTAAACATCCAAATCTAAATATTCTTTAATACTATAGAAACATTTAGAGATCAACCATTTTCTTAACCTATTACGAAAAATATTTCCATTTAGTATTTTTATTTCTAGAGGTAAATGATTAAATATTCGAATAGCGGAAACAAATGTACCTTTTTCATACATTACATTATTGATTTGATGATAGCAAATATTGTATTTATGTTTATTGCGCAAGTTATCTAATCGATTCGATTGTTTTTGGAAAAAATACACTTCATTGTTTTTGACAAAGTTGCAGATCTCAAAGATATAGATAGAGGTTAAGGTAAGAATATTCTCTCTTTTAAAAACATCCTGAAGAGTTTCTGTGCTTTGCATGTTATAAATAGCACGCAAGCATCTTTTTTGGAGTAAGAATGTCGAATTAATATTTACAGAATTACCCCAAAATATAATTCCATAAGATAAGTGAGGGTAAACATAACCATAATATGCTTGTTTTGCAATTTTTCTAGAAGAAATGGAACTGAGAACTGATAGTGCATAACAATATTTAGAGATTTTATTATTTACCTTTTTTATGTGCATTTTCCAGTTTAAATAACTATCAATTGTTAGACCAAGGAAATTTGTTTCGTTTACTTCTTTTACTGTGTTGTTATTGTTTGTAATGTTTAAGTTGATTTTAGGTGTTTTATAGTTTTTAAATCTAATCATATTTGTTTTGTTTATATTTACTTTAAGATGTAAGAAATCTAACCATTTTACTATTGTTTCTAAAGTTTTATTTATTTCTTCTTCGAATACATGAGTGGATAATTTATTTTGAGGTATATATATGGTAGCATCATCTGCGAACATAACACACAGATGTTGAACTGTATTAGGCAATTCGTTTATATAAATTAAAAATAGTAATGGGCCCAGAAGACTACCTTGTGGTACCCCAGCTGTTATATTTTCTGAATTTGAAAATATATTTTCCACTGTTTTATTATTTCTGTGATAGTGATCTACCTATTGCAGTTAATTGACTTCTATTATGTAGATAGGATTCTAAAAGGGCTAGTGCTGAGCCTCTTATCCCTGCTCTCTCTAATTTATTAAGAAGTATGCGATGTTCAACACAGTCAAAAGCTTTTGACAGATCTAAAAATATAGCTATGCCAGTATTTTTATTATTTGCACTATCCCACACATTATTTAAGATTTTGAAAACGGCTGAGGTAGTATTCTTATTTTTCTGAAAACCAAACTGGTTATTATTAATTATTTGATGTTTGTCGAAGAATGAAGCAAGTCTATTGTAAATAACCTTTTCGAAAATTTTTGAAAAACTTGGCAGAATGGCTATGGGTCTGTAATTATCTACATCATTTTTTTTACCTTTTTTAAACAACGGTTTGATAATACCAATTTTAAGGTCGCTTGGGAAATAACCAGTTTCGAGAGTTAGATTAATTATGTAGACTAAGTGATCTAAAATAGGTAAGAAACTTTTCTTTAACTAACTACTTTAATTTGTTTCAGATTTGGATTCTCTACTATCTAGAATGTCCGTACCACACAGCGTCCCTTCGTCCGTCGTCGCTGGACGTGTTCAACTGGACTTCCACGTACCGACGTGATTCAGATATCGTAGCACCTTACGAGCGCTGGGTTTACCACGACCCCTTGATCACTGAGAGAGAACTCGATAGAAACTATGCTGCTAATAAAACTAAGAAGGTAATACATCTAACTATACTTATTTAAGAGGAAAGGGTACTGGGGGCTCTCGCCATACAAACGTAGTCGACTGTTTTCTCTCTGGATAATGACACTAGAGCAAATATATTTTTTGCATACAACTTATAACTGCCATGACCATGCACCTATGTTTTTTTTTTAATCTTAATTTCTATGATAATTAGAAAAGGAAAAATACCAAAATATAGGGGCATAGCCATGGCAGTTATAGGTTTTATGGCACAAAAGTATTTGTGCTAGTGTCATTATCGAGGGAGGAAACAGTCGATTACGTTTGTATGGAGAGAGCGCCGCCGGTACGCTTTCACAAAAAGGCACGAGTTAAAATCTAGTATATTCACGCAACTGATAGTTCACAAAACTACTGGATAGATTGCAAATAAACTGTGTTAATCCAGATCTCCAGCTATCTAGATACCGAGTTTCATAGCAATCGGTCCAGTAGTTTTTGCGTGAAGAAGTAACAAACATACACACACAAACTTTCACATTTATAATATTTGTAGGATAATATATTTAAACAACCAGACCACAGACAAATATCAAAGCATAAATACATGTCTGAGGCGGGAATCGAAAACGCAACCCTGTGTTTGTTAGTCCGACATGGTGACCATTGTGCCAACTGGGTCGTTATATAGTTCGCTAACTAAATACCTACTGAATTACTCAAATATTCCAGCAACAAATTCCTGAACTAGAATTGCAGTTTAATTTTATCACGACCACAAGTAGATAGATAAGATTTTTTAGCTAACCTGTGCTATTTCCAAAGCCTAAATACCTAAAGCTGGGCAAATCCACTCTTTAAATTTTTATATTAAACCATGCTTACGTTGTTTTTTCAGGTGGCGTGGTTCGTATCAAATTGCCATGCCCGCAACCGGCGGTTGCAATTTGCACGGCATCTCAGCAAGTTTATACAAGTGGATATCTACGGCGCCTGTGGGTCGCACCATTGCCCTAGAACTGACCCCAACTGTTTGGAGATGTTGGATAAAGACTACAAGTTCTATCTAGCTTTTGAAAATTCAAACTGCAGGGACTATATTACAGAGAAATTTTTCGTTAATGGTTTACAGTAAGTAATAATTCAACAGTACCTGGATGACCGAGCTTGGCTCGGTATTTTTTTTTTTTACTTAGTCTAACCTCAAAGCAAACACTCATTGACTTCGTGTTACTTAACAACGCCATCTGCTGGAATAACTTTATTGCTCACAAAAAATAGTATTAGTAGTTCGCCAATAGATGTCAGGAAGAGTAATATTTTTTTTAAAAAAAAGTTTCATTAAAACACGAATGAAATTACATTTTCTAAAAATGATTCCTAGCTAGATCGATTTATCGCCCCCGAAACCCCCTATATACCAAATTTCATGAAAATCGTTGGAGCCGATTCCGAGATCCAATTATATATATACAAGAATTGCTCATTTAAAGATATAAGATTTTGCTAATTCCAACATGATTGGAATTTAACATTTTGAAAATTCAACATGTTGGTGCTGAAGGGTAATATTTTGTAGTTACCCAAACTTAACCTTACAAAAAAAAACAAATTTCTTTCCTAAATTTATTTTTGAAGTTACCCAAAAATACTAGAGAAGAACTACTTACACGTACGGTTCCTTTACGAAACTGTTACTATAACTATAGCTGAGTGTTGTTTTCAGACACAACGTGTTACCCATAGTGATGGGAGCCCGTGCGTCGGAGTACGCGGCCGCGGCACCTCACAACTCGTACATTCACGTCGAAGAGTTCGGCGGCGCTGAGGAACTGGCTGCATATCTGCGGCGTCTGGACAATGACGACACGCTTTATAACTCTTATTTTAAATGGAAGGTAATATTACTTAACAGACAAAGAGTTAAGTAAAATTTGAACGCCTGAAACTAAATTACTTACTTTAATTCGACAGGGTACAGGCGAATTTGTGAACACGTATTTCTTCTGCCGCGTATGCGCGATGGTACACGCTAATGAAAGACGATCGCGCGTGGGTCACTACAACGACGTGCAAGCGTGGTGGCGCGACGGAGCGTGTACGCGCGACGAGTGGCGCTCGCAGAGGGACGCCGGCTAACCGAGCCCCCTCGCTATCCTCGCACCTGCCTCTTAAAGATTGGCCAAGAACTCAACTTCAGTGTTGAGACACTTAGGCGCGTTGGTTCACGCGTTATGAGACTGAAGTTATAATCACTTCACCTCTGCCACGACGTCCGCGATCGTATCCAACATTTTCATCGTAGCAAAATCACAGTAGGTGATTCTACACGTTGTTGTGCAATTTATGTCCATCCCTAAAACGCTTAGTTTCAATCGAGTGTCATTGATCGTTAAGACTAAAGGCTTCATGATACGGGGGTTGAAAAATTAGTGCCTGAGTCGTAAGATTGCCTGCCAATTGTCATTGGCCGTGACAGACTTTAGTGCTGCGCAGACGACTAATATTTTGTCCGCCTCGGTCAGTTAAAAACATCTAAACTATGTGATTACGTAAAAGTTTTAAATGTTTTTGGCTAGCTAAGACAGACAAACTGTTAACCAAATAGCATTGCAGACGTAGAATTTATAGCTGTAAAGTTCCAAGTATACCTTGTATACAAGTGGTTTATGTACGTCCAGAAATTGTATTTGCAAAGTGCACACATCAACAATATCTAAGATTATTTGGGTTACTAATAAGGTTTCGCAGACAACGACAGAAACAAAAAACGCAAAATAACATTCGTGAACGCCGTCTCTATAAAAGTTAATTGCGATAAGATGGACATGAAATCTCGGCATATCAAAGCCCCTAAACCCTAGAAATTGTTGAAGTGTGCTTGAAATTTGTAATGAACCAGTTTTAAAAGTGACAGAGGCTTATGTTACGTTACCTCTTTTATGTAAGTATACTGCAACACTACCGGGAGCAATTGGCGCCCAACGCGGCGCTTTTTACTTTTCCATTTTATAGTGAGAAGCCTAGATATTGATCTCTAATACCTGGTACTTAAATATATCTAGATCCCTTAACAAATAGCACAATAAATTAGGAACGTAATCGATGTTATACATAAGTTATAATAGTATACAATGGTACTTAATACAATCCTATGCATTTAATTATATGTTGAGCAATGAGTGTAATACCTAAATTGTTACCTGCACGTTTATACGAAATATTTAAAAACATTGTGATTTGAAATAATTATCATAATTTATTTCTGGAATAAGCTCAGAAGAGTCTAGTCACATTGCCATTGAATGCACAACCAATATTATGGTATGAAAGGCACAGCGCTTTCGCACAACCGAACCTTTGCTCTAGCTAATTTATCATTTATATTTCAAATCACTTTTAATTATTTATTTATTTTTAATGGAAGTTTATCTTTGATATGTTGTGTATAAAAGTTATATTTGGGTCTACCCATCACGCCATTAAAGGCAATGTACTATTCGCACAAAAAGCGCACAGATAACATGGGCTACGTAGTTATGGTTACCTGAAAATGTATACCTACAAGTACTATGTTTTGATTAATTTACTTAATTTTTTAGACTATCCTTTAAATATATCTTTTAAATGTTTTATTATGACTGTTGATATTGTGGTATTATTAGAACTATACTTTTACACTTTAATATTATGTTTCTATAAACATATTTAAAATATGATAATATAAGGATTATACCTATTGTACCATACCCTTCAGGATCATCTCGGACCCAACATATCTCGCTCTGTATCATCAATTCCTTTACATTTTCATACCAACTTTGTTTCTTGCATAAGTCCTGGACAGATATGGTCACTTATGGCATGGTACTGTAGGCATAGACAATTACTTTTATTGATTTATCAGGGTATTGAAGATGACTTTTTAATTGTAAGTTATTTATAGCTTCGCTTAGTTTTTATTAGTTCATTGTTAGTGAGACAGATACACGACTGAACCTCACCAAAAAGACAATGTTTATAAGTTGTTTGTTATTAGAATATTGTTGTAGAGTTTGTCCTGATGTTTTATGTTTGATTGATTTACTTTAATGTTTTGGTTAATGCAATAACTATATTATTTAATTACCTAGTTATTAGTTTTATAGATGCAATGTTCAAATTTCAATGAATAGTTAATGTTGTTTAACACCTGTGTATTGTTGGATCATCTGTGGAAATAATGAGTCGGAGTATGCAAGTACCTATTATTTCTAATGATAATTTATCATTAAGAAAATCTAAAAAGATACCAGAAATTACTACAAATTGTATAGATGTATGAATAAATTTATAAAATTGTATTTTTAATATATGTTGTTATTTAATATTATTCAATAAACTATTATAATAAATCTGAATGAATAAACATTTTAAATTGTCAATGAATTGAGAAACAAACAGAACATGGAATACTATTGATAATATGCTTAGTACCCATACTTACCATGAAATAAGACAAATTTAATGTCAAGCTTGTACAAAAAAAGCTGTAAATTGTAAAAATAGTGATCACTTCATCTCATAATTGAAATAAATCAATATTAAATACTGTAACATGTTTTTATTTAACCTATTTTATGACCTTACTGTCATTATTATATATCAATAAATATGCAAGTACTAAAAATAATATCTGTTGAGGTACGGAAACCTAAAAAAAATACATACAACCGAATTGAGAACCTCCTCCTTTTTTTGAAGTTGGTTAAAAATGGAAAAGAAAAAGTAGTATACCTTCCAGTTTCCAGGATTACTTTAGTGTAACAAAACTGCTTTATTCTATGCCTTGCTCAAGTGTTTAATTAAGACTGCAACATATTTTTATACTTCTTTAAACAATCAATACAGCCAAAATTGTCTTGAATCTGCAATTGAACATTCACACACTCGACAACAAAGTTAATTGTATTCTGGAAGATGTTCTGAGCTTTATGCAAGTTTTGCGGAACGAGGACTCCGAACCAACGGAGAGGATTCACTGTACTCTCTGAACTATTGTCTATAACTTTCAACTGTTTAACTCCATCTTCGTCAGATGTTTCACATAGGGTAGACGCGGCGAATTCTTGGCTACACTCGGTTGGAAGTCTGGCCGTGCTAACAGAACTCTGTCCCATAATATACCGTGATTTAGCAAGATGTATGCTACCGTTGTTGATGCTGTTTTCGATATTGAGTTCGCTTTGCATTTTCTCTTCCATTAAATGCAGTTGTCTTAATAATACTTTGTCTAGCAGATCGCAGGTTGTTTTCAAATCAATTTCCATCTCTGAAAAGGGATAAATAACAGTAAAAAGTATTAAAACCTTTGAATTGTAAGAATAATTAAGCGTGAAAACTTTGAAAGTATGTAATTTTGATATTTACCGTCGACCTGAGTCATGATTGGTATCACTGAATAGAAGAAACAAATTATAATAATTACGTATTTGTTCTGGTTTAGCTCGCTAAACGCGTATATCTAATAAAATTCAAGGAATCACGAAAATCAAAACTTTCATACTATTTGCACAGAGTATTTTTTTATACCGATTTTTAAATTATCTGTCAATCAAATGTCACTGTCATCAGGAATCACATGATTTTCGTTAAATAACATAAATATCTTCGCGCGGTTTGCGCCTTTAGCCTGGGCGCAGACGCACGTTTTTCCGCATGTGGTTATCGCGTGCGGTTATCGCATACGTAACGCATACGTAACGCATGCGGAACGCATTGGGGTTCCCTTCTATGTAAATTCATACAAAATGAGCCTGTCAACGCACACGTGCGTGTTTTTCCCGCGCGGAATCCATTCCGCTCGTGCGTTTCGATTGCAAGCCCTTGCGGTCGGAGCGAACCGTACGTAAAAAAACCTAATGACGTCATGCGGAACGTACGCAACGCAGCGTTTCCATACATTTTGTACCAGCCGCCGCACACGTACGGAATTTACGAATCGGAATCGCGCCACGCCCCCCGTGGCGCTGCTCCTGATAAAAATTGATTTTAAATTAATAAATTGATAAATTCTTAGTAAAATTGACTGTAGCAGATTCTCTAGTATTTTACGGATGTACCCAAACTGATATTTCTTTTGTCGATGATAACAGAAGTTCAATTGTCAATAAATCGTCATCCTCCATTGTCGTGCATTCGCAACGCTGTCCCTAGTCGTACTGGCCAGGTAAAATTCCGCAGGATAAAACCGTACGTATGCGCCAGGCGAGCGGAATTCCGAATTGGAAACGCACGCGATAACCACATGCGGAAAAACGTGCGTCTGCGCCCAGGCTTAACCGATGTCAACACTTTGTGTTCGGTTGTGTTCATAAAGGAATCAGTCGAAGGTTGTGTTACAGTGGTAATTTATTCACATGCATATGCAGCCCATACCGGCCACGGTCATTTGATATTCGACCGGTAATATTGACGTGGTACCTTATGTTATGGAGTAATTTACCTTTTGTCATTTTTGTTTATATTTTGATGCAAAATATATCTTGCTAATGGCTATATGCCTAAGACGTACAAAGTTTTTGTAAAAAAAAAACCATCTTTGTCAAGTAAAGTTAAACTTCAAAGTCAATGTCAGATCTTAATATTATTTACGCGACTGCGGCTATGGCTGCTATTTTGTGAAATAAATGGAAATTAACCTTTTTTCGCTGTAAAACTAAATCAGAAATATTCTGTAAACATGGACTTTGAAAGTCCCGATGTGGAGAAAGATTTTCCAGGGCTATATGCATCCGAAAGTGGACGAAAAAGCAATGAAAGTGACTGTAAGTAAACTTCGTAAATCATAGAAATTATCCTAAATTTACAGTGTATACCCCTATATCTCTTCTCTTATGTTATCAATCTAAATTTATTTATCGGAAAATATGTTATGTTTACTAGATACAACTAGTTAGACCGCACACCACTTAGTTACACTTGGCAGTAAGATTATGTAGGTACATAATTTAAATATTATGAGAGACAAACAAACAAACAATAAGAGTTTGTTTGGAAGTACCGATACCATACCTAAATATTGTAGTAGGTACTTATAAACCAGTGAAACCTAGTGACATTCTTTGATTTTAATGAATCTCCTTTGGTATCATGTCAGCATAAATATAAAATCCATTACCAATCAACCAATTCAAGTGAGAGGCAACTAAATAATAATATTGTAGGTACATAGTCTAATCACGTAGGGATAAAAATTTCCCCAATAATATTGTATGTAGATATAGACTTGTATTATGTAAAATGTACTAACTTGGACTTGTTCATGGGCTAATTTTCTTAGCTCATTCTAAACTAATGGAATAAAGGTGTATCTTTTTGTTTAATCTTAGTAACCTTTGGAACTACTAGATATTTTTAGGTTTAATATCCCAATTCTTAAAGAAGGGTATCCTATTTTTTGTGCCCTATTTTTTATTGCAATATTCCCATAGGATTGGTACTTACGCAGATAAAACTGTGAAATATTTCCTTTTGTGCAAAATAATAATTAAATGAGGCAATAAATTGCATTGAATTTGCCGCATTACCATAATATAGTCAGTGGTTGAATGCGGAACTTTTAGTCTAAATTTGTTAAATTTTCTTTCCTTTTTTTCACATTGTTATCGGTTATTTTTATTCTCTTCATTATGTGTAGTATAGAATCAAGCGTCTAGTAAGCCATTTGCGGAGACATTTAAATGGTATTTAGTTTTATACTCTAGTAAAGTGTAACTGTCTGTCTTCCTTAATAAATAAAATAAAATATAGATTTTACTTTCTAAATTATTTAAAATTGCATAATTATATTTTTTAACTACTGAGAGCAATTAAGATTTAAACACCATTTTCATTCATTTAAGCTGTACATCTCAAATATAGCACAATCTCCACCGAAATATTAAATTAAATATACCTACTATCTTATCTTATTTCGAGGCTGACAGAGCCAGCAACACTTAGACCCAGTGGGATATTTTGTGCTTACCCCATATATATTAAAAATCAATCTAAAGTCTTAATAATATTTTTCTTTACAGTTAGTGATGGAGGAGATCATGACAAACCAAGCAAGAAAGATTTACTAGGACGGAGAAAAGATAAGAAAGAGTCTAAAAAAGATAGAGGATATGCTGCGTTAGAGGGAGAGAGCTCGCCTGAAGAGGATACCGATACAAAGTTAGTATGAATGAAAAGATTTTAACTAGACATATTTTCAAGGAAAAATGCCATTTCAAAATTTTGCAGTGTGGTGAGATTTGAACTCGCGACTGGCTTACCGTGCAGATGTGATACTTAACTACTACGCTACACAGTGATGTAACGCTGCAGACGAAATTAGGATGTGTATTTGCAATGCAACAGTGGTTTTAGACCTGCCTTAACTAACCTATTCAAATTAACCATCCTGTATAATATCCATTGATGCTTTTTCTCTTAACAACCTGTGGCGCGACAGACGAACACCCACTTGTGACGCAAAAGATCGCGAGTTCGATTTCCGCCCTAAACTAATATTTATGTAATAGATATTGTTATGGTCTGAGTATCTCACACACAAAATGACCGAAATGAAGAGGCTAAGTGCAGAAATAGCCTCGTAAAACTAAACTGAACTGATCTGGGTGTTATAAAATAAAAGTATTTGAGTATTCTATCCGTTGGTTAGTCACCTAAACAGAAACCTAATTACTTAGCCAAGGGCTAGATGGCGTTGTTTGCAAAGTCGTGCAACATTAATTTATTTTATGTATTTCTTGATAGAAGTCCATCAAAATCAAAGAAGACGAAATCATTCAAATTCCCCACTAAAAGCAAGGAGAAACGCGAGAAATCACGTGACAAAGAGAAAGTTCTAGAGGAAGGAACAAAACATAAAGATCATGATAAAGAAAAGAAGAAAGAAAAAGAAAGGGAGAAGGAGAGGAAAGAAAAAGAAAGGGAGAAGGAGAAAAAAGAAAAGGAGAAGAGGGAAAAGTTGAGAGAGAAGGATAAGGTAAGTTTAGTTATAATAAACACATTACTCTCCCTTGAGTCGTGAAGTCGTGTAAAAAAGGGGCTTTATTTTTTTTACGTAAAACGTATTTTTATAATCGGTTATAGTTGGGTGTCACTAGCAAAAACCAAAACAAAAAAAAAACCGTCAAATGCGAGTCGGACTCGTGCATATATTTCGTAATAACCATGTTGTATGGGAGCCCTACTTTATTTATTTTTTCTGTTTTAGTAAATAATAAATAATAATAATTCATTTATTCGTCTGAAGTAGGTTACATAGTTGGTACAGAGTTTGATGTTGGAGCCGTACTTCGTCGGATCCTCCGACATACGAATATTTGTCATTTAAAACAATTACATAATTCATTAATTATTAAGAAATTCATTAAGTAGGTACATTTTACAACATTAAATTAAAACCATGTCAAAGTTATCAATATCGTATAGTTAGTCAAATTTATAAAATATGTCACAAGTAAAATAAAATAGAACAAAAATTAAAATACAACAAAATTAAATCTTAGAATTATAATTGATTTAATAAAAAAAAAGAGAGATTAGGTATGAACTCTTTGAACACAATATCAGTAATTATAATTAGGTACCTAATAATTCTTTAATATTATAAAAACAT
This sequence comes from Idaea straminata, assembly GCA_951213275.1. Classification (NCBI taxonomy): domain Eukaryota; kingdom Metazoa; phylum Arthropoda; class Insecta; order Lepidoptera; family Geometridae; genus Idaea; species Idaea straminata. Next base: position 8,205,561 of record OX577862.1, read on the forward strand.
TTTTCCAGTACCCATAATTTTAGCTTCTTAACAAATTGTCTGTATGGTAATTCTTTTATGTCTTCCGGTATGTTATTATAAATAGAACCACACATTGCAATACAGTTGTTACGATATAGACTCAATTTAGGTATTACCGGTAAGACAAGTCGGTTTCCGTTCCTAGTATTTTTAGGATAGATTTCCTTAGCGGTTGTGAATAGATCAGGGTGTTGCTTGACAAATTTTGCGGACTCTAGGATATACATACTCGTCAGTGTTAGTATTTTATACTTCTTGAATAAGGGTCTACAAGATATCCAAGGTGGAATACCGGCCATTGCCCTGATACACTTCTTTTGTGCACGGAAAGCTCTTAGGATATCTGTAGAGTTTCCCCACAAGATTATGCCATAATTGAGGACTGAAGAAACATATGCATGATATGCTGACAATAATGTTGTAAGTGCCGAGTTTCTCCTTAGTTTATATAATACATAAACAAAGCTATTTAGTCTATTACATACTTTATTGACGTGGGCTTTCCAGTTGAGATTTTTATCGAGCACAAATCCCAAGAAAGTAGTCTGTTCAACTTCTTGTAAAAAATGACCTCTAAAATTAACTTGTAGTTTTTTATTTGTTTTCCTATAGTTTGCGGCAAACTTTATATAATTAGTTTTGCTTATGTTTATTTGTAAGTTATTCCTTCCTAACCATGTTACCAGTTTTTCAATTTCAATATTAATATCAGCAGAAAAAATATTTACGTCAGATTTAGCATTAGTACTTAAAACAATCGAAATGTCATCAGCGAAGAGGGTACAAGTATTTTTTGTAATTTCAGGTAGGTCATTAATATATAATAAGAATAAAATTGGTCCTAGAATACTACCCTGCGGCACCCCGGAAAAACTCGATTTAAATGACGAACGGTACGATTGCAATGTACTTTTCCCATCCAAACTTTGTATTTCGACACATTGCTGTCTATTACTTAAATATGATTTAAACCAGTCTAATGGCGTCCCTCTGATTCCGTATCTTTCAAGCTTTGCTAACAATTGTTTATGGGACACAAAGTCGAATGCCTTTGTCATATCAAAATAAACAACTACTATTTGCCTCCGAGTTCGTAAGTTGTCTAGAATGGTTTTAACCAATTCAAAACCAGCAAGAGTGGTAGACTTACCTCTTTGGAAACCATACTGACTATCACTGATTATTTTATGTTTTCCAATAAAGTCTAGTAAGCGCCTTTGCATGGCTGACTCAAAAACTTTCGCGATAACGGAGATCAGAGTTATTGGCCTGTAATTTTCCAACTTTGCTTTGTCTCCTTTCTTGTGCAAGGGTTTAACTATAGAGATTTTCAGTAGTTCTGGGAAGATACCTTGAGAGAAAGATAGGTTTATTAAATGAGTCAAAATAGGTGTTATTTCTTTAGAGATTTGTTTGAGTATATTAGTTGTTATATTATCAAACCCGCAAGACAAAGTGTTTTTTAGAGATAAGATGATTTTGTATACCTCGCTAATACTATATGGTGTGAGAAACATGGTATTACAAATACTGTCTTTTACCGTATTTGAGACAGTATTTTCGTTTTTACTGTTCATGTCAACCCAATAACTATTAAATGCTTCTGCTATTTTTTCCGGATCCTTCTCAGTCACTTCATTTTTGTTAATAGTAGTAATATAATCTTTAGCTCTCAAAGGTTCTGATTGACCCTTTATGATTTGCCAGGAAGCTTTACATTTATTTTGAGATGAGTTTATAAATTTATCATTGCACAATCTTATAGACTTGTCAATGGTATTTCGAAGAAGTCGTGAGTAATGTTTATAGGTCATCTTGTTATGTAGAGATCTATTTTTATAATATTGATGACGTAAGATTCTTTTCTGTTTGCAGCTAATTTTAAGACCCTTAGTTAACCACTTAGGCTGTTTTTTGTATATGAACATCTTAAATTTAAATTTAGGAAAGCATAATTCATAGAATAATGTCAATAGATCATGTAGTTTCCTATACGCCATATCTACATCACTCTCATCATATACCTCACTAAAAGTTAGATTCGAAATACATTGTCTAAATTTGGAAACGTTTTCGCTACTAAAATCTCTCCGATAAACAAAGTACTGAGTCCTAGGAGTGATGCGACCATTAACTGGGATGGTCAGCATTTGTGCCGTGTCATGGTCTGATATGTTAAGATGTAACAGTTCATGTTCAGCTGAGGCTACATTACTGATTAGGTGATCTATGCATGAATTCTGCCTTGTCGGTTCGTTAAAATGTATGATCAAGTTAAAATTCTTTGCGATTTCATTAAGTTCAGTACTGTGGTTATTTAATTTGAGGGTATTTATATTTATATCACCTGCTATCACGATGCTTTTGTTTTCGTATTTAGTTGTTAGTATATGCAAAATGTTAGTAAGTTTTTTAAGAAATATCTTTATTGATTTTGCATTCCCTTTCGCTAAAGAAGTTCTATAGACACATAACACAATAAGGTTAAAGGAAGTCAGATCTACACCGCAACACTCAAAATCTATATCAACTGCATGTTCACTTAAAAAGTCTAGAATTTTAACGGGTATACCCCGCTTAACTAATATGCATACGCCTCCTCTTTTTTGTTTTTTATTTCTACAATAGTGAGCAGCTAACAATTTTACCAAATCATGACAACCCCATTCTACAAATGACTCAGAAAAACAGAGTACATCAGGATGCTTGTTTTGTTCACCAAGCTCATTCAGATTAGCTTCTATTAATTCTAATTTATTTAATAAACCCTGTGTGTTTTGGTGCAATATTCTTAGCCTAGCCTTGTTTATAACAACATTATTTTTCTGGTGGAATGCAATTTTCTTTTTATTAAGTAAGCGTTTCACCTCGAAAAAACGTGCTAGGCTTAGGTGATCCATTATTTATTAAGGGCTTATCAGTTACTTGAATTGGAGAGAAAAGTATATCTGTCTGCGTGGTTGCATTCATCGTAATTGGCTTACTAGTATTTTGAAGAGATGGGTGCGAATGGCTAAAATTTCTATTTCTACGTATTTTTTTAAAAGTTAAGAATTTCCTATCGTATTCAAATTGATCTAATACATAATTTATTTGTTTACAAGTTTCAGAGATATGATTATAATTAAAATCGTTAAAGTCAAAATTAATAAATTTACAATTTCTGTGCTGTTTACATACCATCAATAACATATTGTTTAATTTCATTTCATTGAGATACCTACTACTTATTATTTTTAGAACAAATACATGACATCTAACATACTTCAGAAATATACATAATTCAGTCATAACCTTCATAGGATTTGTGTCATGCTGACCTACACAAATTAATACTCTATCTTCAGCAGAGATGTCGAACAACTTAGCGCAGTTAAGAATCTCCTCAGATGAAGCGTTCGATTTTATGAAAGAGATTATTCGATAACGCTCGTAGTGACTATTAATTCTTGACTTCCGGAGGGAATTTGCCAGACCTATGCATTGTTGGCCTCCGAAAATAAACAATCTTCTTTCTGTTTTTTCTACGAATTTTGTGTTGCATTTTGTACTGGGTTTGGAGTTCTGTTCTGTACACATCGGCAATTTGACTGATTGTTGTACTGTGTCAACCGTTACATTATCAGATTCCTTTTTTTCATGAGTCACATCTTCTTCAGATTGTAACAACGTAGTCGTTGTGTTAGGGTCAGTTTCTTGCAGGGTTAGCGGGCTATTGACGAAATCTTTTGTCAGTCGACGTCTAGCTTTCTTCTTACTAGAGGTAGATAGATTTTTCCTAAGCGATGATACTGGAGTCCTACAGATTTGTTTAAGTATATTTACTTCCTGAGCCAAAAGTGATAACTGCTTCTTGAGGTCTATATTTTCAAGTATTACGTTTTCTAACTCGTTTTGCGTACTCTCCAGTGTAGCTTTCAGATCTGTTATTTCTGCTTTCATTTCTTCTATATTACTCGAAAAACCATGAGTCGATAGATCTAGGCTTTTTGCCAGTAAATCCATCGAGCACGAAGAGTCCAAGGAATCTTTGTTTAGCTTTTCAAAAGACTTTGATTTAATTAATTGATGTCTTCTTTTTGTTACGTTATCTATTTCTTCCTTATTAGTTATTTTTTTCATCATATCCATATCCTCCATGATTATTAAAGAGAAAATAGAGTTCAAAAAAAAAAAAACTTAAATCAGCAAAAAAATCGACTACAACAGGATTCGAACTCCAGCGTCCTAGACGGTAAGCAAACGTAGTAACCGCTCACCCACTGACGCTTTTAGATGAGCGTTGAAAAAACTCTTCCTTTGATAATTGGATGTACGATACATGCAGTTGTCAATGTTGGCCGATGTTGTCCGATGTCCTCTCGGTCAGTGACCCAAGACAACACTGCACTCCGATCGCACGTAATGAGTCATTTAGCGTGATGAATTAAAATGCATTAACGGTTATATTTTAGTAATTTTTAGTTTTTGGGTCCTGTTTTACACTTTTTGACAAAATAGATTACGTCAAGTCACTTTATACATTGTAAGCTTCAAATAGGTATATAGTTTTCGCACCAACTCATATTTTTTAAACTGTTTTTAAATTAAACACCGGAGCACAATTATAACGTGACTGCTTCGCAAGCGCGTAAGCGCGTAAGTTTTTGAATAGTATTCGTTGTTATAGCGGCAACGGAAATACATCATCTGTGAAAATTTCAATTGTCTATCTATCACGGTTCATGAGATACAGCCTGCTGACAGACAGACAGTGAAGTCGTAGTAATAGGGTTCCATTTTTACCCTTAGAGTACGGAACTCTAAAAATGTATGATCATCCATACTAATATTATAAAGCTAAAGAGTTTGTTTAAACGCGCTAATCTCAGGAACTACTGGTTCGAATTGAAAAAATATTTTTGTGTTGGATAGTCCATTTATCGACGGCTACTTTTAATTTTGATTTTCCCATGGGGGTGAAACCGCGGAGCGCTGCTAGTTGATTAATAAAATTCAATTTTGCTAGTTGATTGAATTTTAATACTTACATTCAGTTTTGTTGCCTTTGGCCTTTTAACCTGTAGTATAGGAAGATTATTTTTCACTGACTGAAATGTAAACATACCATGTTTCCATTCCATTAGACAATGGAGTAGCTAAGTATGACCATCCTATACATAGCTACTCTGACTCATAGCTTTTTGTTTTGTTAGAGAAAAAGAATTCTTTGACATTAACTTCAAGGTCTGTCTGTTATTTAGCGGTTGACTTATTTTAGTGTAGCTTATTGCTACTAATTTATACTAATATTATAAAGCTGAAGAGTTTGTTTTTTTGTATGTTTGTTTGAACGCGCTAATCTCAGGAACTACTGGTTCGAATCGAAAAATTATTTTTGTGTTGGATAGTCCATTTATTGAGGAAGTCATAAGTCCCGATCCCGTTTGAATATCGGGTTAAAAAGTATGTGTTAATGCATATGTGTTAATCCAGGTTTTCAGCTATCTACGTACTAAGTTTCATCGCAATCGGTCCAGTCGTTTTCAAGTTGTAAATGGTGTAACAAACGCGACTTTGTTTGTTGTTTGTGTGCTTGTATGTTTGTAACTCCTTCATGATAAAACTACTGAACCGATTTCGTTGAAACTCGGTACGTAGATAGCTGGAGACCTATCGTATACTACATTCATTCATTCATTCACGACTTAAGCGGGTGAAACCGCGAAATACATCGAGTATACCATAAGCCTTTGAAACGGTCTATCTAATTTGAATAATGCTTATGACTTGGAAACATCTTGGAAAGTTAAATTTTCGCACTTCGTCGACTCTCCTTCCTTTGCATAACTTTCGACAAATGCTAATGACATTAAATTCATAAATTCCCTTGTCTTATTTAAGATTACACAATCTAATTGCTCACTACAGACATCATTTTATCGTTAAAGTTATTCGTTCGTTCTCGCTCACAATAATTAAGGGCTTAAAGCTAAATCAGTTCTTATCCATCCAAAGATTGCCTGGAAGAAATCGCTTTTAACGATAAGGTCGCCCATTTGTCCAACTTATAATTTCTGGCTATTACTTTTTGAATATCGTGTTCTATGTTCTTTCCTGTGTTTTACCATAAAGTAATATTATTATTACAACTTAATGGTAACTTACCTTAAACTTAACTTAAACTTAATAATTACAACTTTCGTACAACTGACTCTTAAAATCCCTTCTAACGAATGATTAAAGCCGGGGACACAATACTCAGACGCGTCCGCGGATGCGTCCGACAGCCGCGTCTTAGACGTATCTGAGTAATGTAAATGTATGTAACTGTGCACACTATCGGACGTAAGTCGCGGACGCCCTTGAGCGTTCGGACGTCTTATAGCGATCTGGGCCGCTGGATGCCAAACGACCGTGCATACTTAAGCTGGAGACACATTGTTCGACTGATAAGTGTGCACGGTCGTTTGGCATCCAGCGGCCCAGATCGCTCTAGGACGTCCGCGGACATCCGAATGCTAAAGAGCGGCCTAAGGTTACGTCCGATAGTGTGCACAGTTATATAAATATAAAAGTAATTTACATTACACAGCGACTGTCGGACGCAGCTTAGCGGACGCGTTCGACAGCCGCGACTGGTAAAGCTGGGGACACATAATTATGTTCCCAGCAACGAACTTAATACTGTAGCAATCTCTAATAGTCTGTGATACTGTAGTTTGAAATTGGATTTAAAACGACGGCAAACTGAATGATATTTGAGGGAATAAACAAACAAAAAAGTAGTTCACTCTTCGAGATTCCACAGTTCACTCAAAGTAACTATGTAAACAAACCATATTTCCTTAGAATAAAAATTTTTGTAACGAGGTTTACGATTGTAGTTTCTCGGTAGAGTAAATTCGTCGTCTATGTCCAATAGAATGTGATTTTAAAGGCCTGTCAAGATATTAAGGGAGACATCGCTAGTTACGCGATGTAAATGATCTCAAAATTAAAAAAAAAAAGACGGAACAAATTACATGTTATATTTATTTAGATTTTAGATTTAGTGTGTGTTTTTGTTACTCCTTCACGCAAAAACTACTGGACCAATTGCGATGAAACTCGGTATCTAGATAGCTGGAGATCTGGATTAACACATAGGCTACATTTTATCCCGATATTCCTACGGAATCGGGACTTACGCGGGTGAAACCGCGGGACGCAGCTAAACTAAATATTTTCCTACACACTGTCCATTTCCTCTATAAAAATTTTAAAACAGTCTGAACATAGGTGCATGTCGTCCGTTTACAGTCTTCTAGCGAGCTTCTTCTAGCGACCTTTTGTTGACAGTGAAGAAATAATCCGAAGACAAGCGTACAGTCGTTCGCTACCTTAGAATCTGTTTAAAATTTCAAATCGAATATCTAAGTAGATACCTTAAATGCTTTCGCCTTCGGCCTTTAGTTTAGCGCACACTGTAACCTTGAGTGAACATTATGGAAACAAAACGCTCCGTTCTTTACTCAGTCGTATGTTGAATTCGATACAAAAGAGTCATGCATCACCTGCGTAGCGTTTTTACGAAGGTAAAATATATAAATTACTTTTATCGATAGATAAACGCGAGTGATAACGCGCCCAATCAATTATCGTGGGTAGGATTTTGATGTGCGAGTAGATTTTATCTGCGTCTCGTAATGTTATCATTTATTTTGTTATAGTGAGTTGCTTAATATAATAACGTAAACTGATTATTGACGCACATGTGTATTTTGTGAAACACGCGTGTAAATTATTTACCTCCTTACGGAATTATAAAAAAAAACATGTATGGTATGTACGTACAGCCCCATTAATAAGGTATTAAGAGGAAAGGGTTCCGGGCGCTCTCTCTATACAAACGTAGTCGACTGTTTTTCTACCTGGATAATGACACTAGAGCAAATATTGTTGTTGCATAAAACTTATAACTGCCATGACTGCCTTATGTTTTGTTTTTAAATTCTTAATTTCTATGATAATTAGCAAATGAAAAAACCAAGACATAGGGGCATGGTCATGGCAGTTATAGGTCTTATGCAACAAAAATATCTGTGCTAGTGTCATTATCAAGGGAGGAACAGTCGACTACGTTTGTATGGAGAGAGCGCCGGTACCTTTCACCTTAGGACACATTATTACAATTGAAAATGTATATTCTGAAACTGGTTTTACATTGGTCATTTTAAAAACCTAACTAAAGCTTTGGGCGTGTTAGTGAATTCTTGCAAAATAATCGAGTTATGGTACTCAATGCCGACTTTCGTCACTATGCACATCTTTTACAAAACACCAAAACCCACCCATCCCCTTCTTTAATTCTTGTCTATCTAAAGGTTGCCTGGAACAGATTGCTTTTAGCGATAAGGCCGCCCATTGTGCCATACGGTTAGGTTTAGTATTGTTTTTGTAACTAGAGTTTATGTTAGAATTAAGGTTTAATGTGGGGCAATACAGAGTTTATCTAACAAAAATTAATTTCCGTGATGCCGACTTTTTAAATTTCTTACTAATCCATTACTTAACTGTTTTATCGAAAAATAAAACAACAAACAAAAATGTAGTAAGAACCTACCTGGATAGGTAGGTAGGTATCTAATTAGTAATGTGACTGCAGAATGCAGATATAAATTGCCATGAACATGTAGCAATACCGACAATTTGAATTGAGGATACTTGCTCAAACAACAGGAAGGTAGAAGATGTTCTACGATATGCATTATAGTTTTCCTCCATCAACGACCCAGTTGGCACAATAGTCGCCATGCCGGACTGTCAAACACAGGGTTGCAGGTTCGAATCCCGCCTCATACAAGTATTTATGCTTAGATATTTGTCTGTGGTCTGGTTGTTTTTATGTATTATAAGTATAAATTCACAAGAGGTAAAACATATAAACAGTATTTCCGTTGTCTAGCACCCATATCACAAGTCTAGTGACTTAGCTTGGAGCTAGATGGCAATGTGTGGAAAGTCCTGAAAAATTTTATATATGTATTTGGGAACGAAGTTCCTTATGGCGCGTTGCGAAAGGGGGCTAGCCGGAAAAAATTAAGACCAAAAGTTGTAACGACACTTTTTGATTTTATTACAATTCCTTCACTAATTAATCGAAATAAACTTCGTTCCATCCGGGTGTCCCTTGACACCTCTCAAGTTTTTTTTATCAAAGTTACGCTCAGGTTGACGGCCCACCCACTTTAATATATGATGAAACTAACATTTGACAAAAGGTTTCGCTGTGGTTTCGCTACGCTTGTAGGTGTATATGCGTAGGCGTTATTATTTTTACGACAACTTTAACACAGATGGCAAGTACTCGTCTTTAGAATAGCCAGTTGAATTCTTGCTGCATTATTATTGTTTTAGATTTAAATATTTTTGTATGTAATTCTATCCAGAATTTAAACTCTGCTTGGTTTAAAACAACGTGCTGTTTCCCATAATCTTTATTTACTTACTACGCAAGGACAGGCTTATGTTTTTAACCCCCGACGCAAAAACGACGGGGTGTTATAAGTTTGACGTGTCTGTGTGTGTGTGTGTGTGTCTGTGGCATCGTAGCTCCCGAACGGATGAACCGATTTTAATTTAGTTTTTTTATGCGTCAGTCGCTGTAATATTATTTTTTAGCCAAATATTGTACTTGTGTACGAGCTGTTTTCCGCAACTAGACCTTTTTGTTGGGTCCTTTTGACGTGATGATGGAGTAGGCTCAGCTTAGTCGACCGTATCCAGAGGAAAGAACTCTTCGATAACATCTGGAGCTATACCTAAGCCACGGGTTTCATCACGATGTTTTCCTTCACCGTAAAAACAATAACACTTAGCGTACATCTATATCTATACTAATATTATAAAACTGAAGAGTTTGTTTGAACGCGCTAATCTCAGGAACTACTGATTCGAATTGAAAAAATATTTTTGTGTTGGATAGTCCATTTGTATAGGCTATTATATATTTCGACATTCCCACGGGATCGGGAGTTACGTGTGTGACACCACGGAGCGCTCCTAGTAAATCCAAATATTAAATAGAAATAGAAATATTATTTATTTGCATGAAGTAGGTTACAAAAAGATCTTATAAAATATTACAGCACCTTACTTCGTCGAAAATTCGACATACAAATTTATTAAAAGAAAATTTAGAATATAATTAAGTACAGTCACTGTTTGTCATAATTGCATTATCAACACCACATTTATTAATATTATGTTAAATAGCCATAGACCAAAACGTGTCAAATAAAGATAAATATAAAGTCAAATCTTCGAATCCACTACATTATATAAACAATAAAATAAAGTAAATAAATAAATATACCTATATTATTCAATTTAAAGTCGATACAATTAATAATAAAGAAAATAATTCAGTTGTCTATAGGAAATCATTAAATTGATAATCATAAAATGTCACTAAAAAAGTTTATCTATCTAAATTATTTAGTTGACAGCCGTCCTTGTAATGGTTCGTTCATTTCGTTCTCATAAAACCTTGTTGATTGACACCTGAGAGATTAACTCTGTCCACTCTGACCTTTATTGTTGTACAGATGTTATGTTGTTGGCTACGTAATTGCATTACTCTATGTAAGTGGGTTGTAAAAGTACTATCAGGGGACAAACATAACCACCATCACTAAGTTAAAGTGTGTATAATTGAGTAGAAAGCATAGAGGTATTAGACATGGTCGAAGGTAGAAAGAGGTTGAAAGTCTTATGTTAACTACTCTAATGTTTTTGAGACAATTTAATGTTACTAAAATTATATTTCAAGAGGACTAGTGCCTAAGAACTGTTACTTTTCTTACTCAAAAAATAGGTTTCGTTCCTTAAAACTACTTCTTTTCAGGGTTCCGTACTGCGAAAGGTAAAAAAGGAACCCTTATAAGATTACTTTTTGTCCGTCTGTTATACTCAAAAAGAGAGTTAGTTCTTTAGAACCTGTCCTTTTTTGAATTAAGTGAAATGTTGCACCACTTTCTTCCCGTGAAGATGAGTGCATGATAGATGGCATCACAACTAGCAAAAACCAATTTTTGTATGATATAAATAAACTTAAGAAGCATTTTAGTTCTATTTTATTTATATGGCCCACCTTCTTCGACAAGAGCTGTTGATGTTGTTAGAGCGCGCTATCAAATCGAGTGGTTTAACAGTAGTATAAAAAATTGCGCACAATTGACAGCTATCCTGTTTTTTGCATTTGACCACTATCACACAAAGGCTAGGATTCCATGCGACTATTTGATGATGTCAAGCGCGAAATACGATTTCAAAATAGCGTTTATTTAAGAAAATATGAATGGAAATCACACACAATAGAAATATAAATATACAAGAGCTACTAACTAAAAAAAAAAATACACGGACACGATAATCGATAAACACTATGTTTATCGATAGTGTATTTTATTAGTTAGCCTATGTAATTTTTTTAGTAACTTGAAATATTAGATAAAATATTATACTGTGTCACACGTAAGATACGTCAAGAAGGCTTACATAATAATGGCCCAGGGCTAAACTGCCTGATGGTAGGTGACGATGCGGCCTAAAATATAGCAGGCTTTCCTAGAAAAGAAGATAGTAGGTTGCCACTTACTTAAGAACATATAAATGGTGCACCACTTTCTTCACGTGAAGATGAGTGCCCCCATAGGTGGCATTACAACTAGTAAAAATCCATTTATGTATGATATAAATAAACTTTTAAATAAGCATTTTAGTTAAAGACTAAACCATACCTAGTTTAGTCTATTTCCTTTATTATTGGATCATAACTTCTGCTACAATCAGGTCAGTGGTGGCCATGAGAGAATAAGAAACATGCAGACCTAGTTAGTATAGGTAGACTATAAACTTGGTTTGTTTATTTATTCATTGACATGTGCTATAACCTGAGTTATGACGTTGGATTGCGTGTCTGGTGTCTAGCCAAACAACTAAAAATAATAACTTGAACTTGTTTTTATGCGATAATACCTAACTTAAAACTAGCTTTTCACCCTCTTAGGGGTGGAATATCGAAAAATCCTTATTAAATAGGTACAATCAACGTTCAAAAGTCCACCGGCACCGTAACATTTACAATCCTGTGCAGCACTATTTGAACATAATAACAACGTAACCTGTAAATCGATCCCACGTCGCGTCGGTTGGTGTAGCGGGTGGCGGCTTATATATACCACTTGGCCATCAAAGTCAAAGTCAAAAAAAATATTCCTTTGGATGCTTAATACACTTGTACAAAGACCACATAGAAACGTCTTAAAAACTAAGCTAGGATGTGTGCCTCCGGAACGCGCCCACCAATGACAAGAAGGCACAGGAAACTCATGGGGTCATCAAATACATAGCTAACATGTTGAAAATAATAATCACACTGAGTACTTTTGATTCCAGTATTTATGTTTGTGTGTAACGTCTATTAAAAGAAGGTCGTAAGTCCAATACTTGTTGATAGTATCATGTTAGCACACTGATAGTGTACTTATGACGCATAATGTACCTATACTTAACAACGGCCCTCCAACTTTCATGTCTCTAGTACCAGCGGTTTAAGCTGTGTGTTGATAATTTAGTAATTCAGAACATATCTAATTTTATTTAGTTAGGCATATTAAATTACGATGCAGAAAATTAATTAATTTCTAATCAGAAACGCGTGTAGGTAATTGAGATATGTGGGTAGGCATTGCATGTGTGAGTAAATTCGTTTTAAATGATTTTAATTGCAGGATTATGTAAGGTTCATATTTGCATTATTTGCTGCGCCCCGCGTAGGTCCCGATCCCGCGGGTCTTTCGGTATCAAAAGTAAATATCCATCTCCATCCCCTAACCTAAACTACCACTATGCCGATTTACATCCATAGATCCAGTCTTTTGACCGTGAAGTGGCAACAGACAAACAAATAAATAAATAACGTTTTTATAATATTAGTTAGGATTATGATAGGATTATATTTGTTAAGATTATTTATGCGCTCGTCGGGTTTTTACTCGCGTTAAAATTTCTAGCAATGTCTTCTTCGTGTTTGGACTTACGGCTGTGCAAGTTTGCATCTTTCAGTCAGCCAATCCCAAATGTTATTAAACTAGCAGTGCTCCGCAGTTTTACCCACGTCCCTCCCGATCCCATGGGATATCGAGAGAAAAAGCCTATGCTACTCCTAATGAATCAATATATCCTTATACCTAGTGTTGCCATCCGTTCGGGTTTCCCCGGATTTGTCCTAGTTTAGAGGGCGTCCGGGGACAATCCGGGCGGGGTTTCATTTGTAGTCCGGGTAAAACTGGGACAAATGAGACCCCGACTGCTGACACATAAAAAACTAAAAATTACGTGGGAATGTCGTTCGCTACACTAAAAGTTTCTAGTCGGTTTGCCCACACCGCTAAATAAAATACTGGACGTCCGAGGTTATTTTTATGGTTTCGTACTATAACAACAAATAGGTACCTACTAAAAAGAGAATATAATAATTGTACGGAACCCTTCGTGCGAGAGTCCGACTCGCACTTGACCAGTTTATGATTTACTAGTTGCGCCCCGCGGTTTCACCCGCGTAAGTCCCGATCCCGTGGGCATATTGGGATAAAAAGTATCTTATGTCCGTCTCCTGGCTCTAAGCTACCTCCCTACCAATTTTCACCCAAATCTGTTCTGCCGTTCTTGAGTTATAAGTGGTGTAACTAACACGACTTTCTTTTATATATATAGATATATCAATTGTACAAAAATGTAAGACTGACTAATAGTAATAATTTTTTACAGGTTATGTTTAAAATAAACACGTTAAGCGAACGCTCGGTCGAGCTTCATGGTAGGCGGAGTGGGGGGTATTAGGTTTTATTTTCGTTACGAAAGTTCTTGATTCGGTCGACGCGCTCAAAGCCCGCGATAAAAGCTAGGCAATAGCTTAATAAAAAAATGTTTAGTAAAAAGTTTGGTTCTTTCCGGGAATGTCCGGGTTCAAGCTTCAAAATCAGGGGTTTCACGCTTATTGTCCTGGTTCGCAGATTTTTAAGATGGCAACCCTACTCATACCAAGTATCTTCAAAATTGGTCGAGTAGTTTCGAAGCCTATTCGTTTCAAACAAACAATCAAATCTTTCCTCTTTATAATATTAGTATAGATATTATTAGATATAGATAGGTACCTACTCAATATATTATATTTCTTTTTACAATCGTTCATCTTTTATCTTACAGGAGAAGGAAGAAAAGGCAAAATTCAAACTAGAATCAAAAGAAAAGCTAAAAGATGAAAAGAAAGATAAGACGAAGGACAAAGACAAGGAGAAAGTTAAAGAAAAAGATAAGGAGAAAGTAAAAGAGAAGGATAAGGAGAAAGTGAAGGAAAAAGATAAGGATAAGAAAGAGAAGAAATTGATTAAAATGCCATCTACTGTTACTTCTGGAGTCCCGTTCGAAGAGATATTCACTTTAGGAGGTAATTTGCATATTTTATCTAACCTTTACGTAAAGTCATTTGAAACGGGATATTTAATATTTTTTTTATTTTGTGGCGCCGAAATTTCTTTGCTGTTTGCGGGTAGATAAATAAATATTGCAGGACATTCCACACATCGCCATCTAGCCCTAAGCTACTTAACTAGACTTGTGTTATGGGTGCTAGACAACGGATATACTACTTATATACTTTTCTTTTGTAAATATATACATATTATACATAGAAACAACCAGACCACAGACAAATATCTAAGCATAAATACATGTCTGAGGCGGGAATCGAACCCGCAACTTTTTGTTTGTGTGTGTGATATTTATAGTTAGAAGTGATCGTATATGACTATTATCTTTTTCTCGTGCGCTTGCTGCGTGATCCCTTACTCTTGTAGGCGTCTCTTCTTACATGGTTATTTTCCGTTTTTAATATTTATTTTATAATTTAAATAACTTTATTTTTAAATAATTTATAAAAATAACCAGGGTATAGTACCTTTTGTTTATCTTAGTATTATGTAACTAATTTATTGAGTTTGGTTGGTGGCCGCGAAAAAACAAAAAGATGTCGCCACTCTCTCTAGCAAAAGTCCCAATGGCTTTTTCGTCCAAATCTATTAAACCATCAAATGGGAAGGAACTTTCATTCGACATGTTTGCATGCGAATGAAATAGTCATCAAATAACAGGACTATCAAAGTTTTGTGAACCATTTCGTTGTTGCAATCAATAATTATTAATTGCAACAAAATTTATAACTGCCTTTCCAGCTAATACTTTACTTTGTGTATATCGTTGTTCTATGTTCATTCCTGTGTGGTACAAATAAAGTTATCTATCTATCTTTTACACTGAAACAAACAGACTTAAATATTATAGGTACTAGCTTTTGCCCGCGACTTCGTCCGCGTAGAAGTCGAAAATGCATCAAAGAATCACGTAGTCCCATACAAACTTTGCCCCCCCTTTTCACCCCCTAAGGGGTAGACGACCCAGTTGGCACAATGGTCACCATGCCGGACTGCCAAACACAGGGTTGCGGGTTCGATTCCCGCCTCAGACATGTATTTATGCTTAGATATTTGTCTGTGGTCTGGTTGTTTCTATGTATTATAAGTATATATTTACAAAAGAAAAGTATATAAGTAGTATATCCGTTGTCTAGCACCCATAACACAAGTCTAGTTACTTAGCTTGGGGCTAGATGGCGATGTGTGAAATGTCCTGCAATATTTATTATTATTATTTATTTAATTTCGGAAAATCCTTTTTTATCGGATGCATACGTCATACAAAGATCACCATCTCCAAGTTTCAGGTCTCTACGATCAGCGGTTTAGGGTGTGCGTTGATCCGTCAGTCAGTCAGTCAGTCAATCAGGACAAAGCATTTTATATGTATAAGATGTGTCCTACATTCACCTACCTACCAGGTATTTTACCTATTCAGTTGTCTGCATTCATAATCATTCAGATATCATGTTTTATCTATGTGAACTCAAATAAAACTGAATTCTTTACAAGATAGTGAAAATGGGTTGAAACGAACAGTCGTCTTGTGGTATTTTGAATTATCAATAAAATAACCAATTTAGGGAGCTTTTAGTGAAAGAATACTCGTTTTTTTTTAAATCAGTAATTACTAAAAATATATAGACTTTAAAGTACAAAAATATAGATATTTTTTATTTTAATGATGTTAAGACAATTATCAATTTTTTTACTGAATTGTGAAAGTGATAATAAAATTATAATGAGCCGACACCTTTTTTATGTTTAGTGAAATTTTAGTGATCAATTTGTATTCGCCATTTTTGTGTTTACTATTTAAATGAGTACTAAGGTTGTATTAAGTAATAATGAATCCTTTTACCAACGGTTTTACAGTCGGAGGTGAGTTCCAATTCACTTTGTATTACATTAGCAGTAATTGAATCCAATTATGGCTTCATTATGGTACAGTAGCTGCGTACGATCACAAATATTTATGTAGGTACAGATATTTGTTTCTGGTGTTTCTTTATGTATATAAGGTACAAGTTTCAAAATCGGTCCAGTAATTTCGGAGCCAATGAAAACAAACAATCAAGTCTTTCCTCCTTATAATCTACTTATATTATAAAGCTGAAGAGTTTGTTTGTTTGTTTGAACGCGCTAATCTCAGCAACTACTGGTTTGAAATGAAAAAAATATTTTTGTGTTGAATAGTGCCATTTTCGAGGAAGGCTATAGGCTACTTTTTATTTTGATATTTCCACGACTTCTTTTTATTTTGATCGAGACTTACGCGGATGAAACCGAGGGGCGCTGCTAGAATTAGTAGGTATAGGTGTATTTACAAAAGAAAAGTATATTAAGTACTAGCTGCGCCCCACGGTTTCACCCGCGTAAGTCCCGATCCCGAAGGAATATCGGGATAAAAAGTAGCATATGTGTTAATCCAGGTATCCAGCTATCTAGATACCGAGTTTCATCGCAATCGGTCCAGTAGTTTTTGCGTGAAGGAGTAACAAACACACACACACACACGCACACACAAACTTTCACATTTATAATATTAGTAGGATTACATCCGTTGTCTGACCACCATAACACAAGCCTAGTTGCTTAGCTTGGGCTAAACAAGGTTATCCCCGCAACTTCGTCCGCTTAGGATTCAATTTTTCCAAAATCCTTTTTTACCAGATAGCTATAACAGGTAGCTCGATCCGTCTATTGGTTTGAGGTGTGCGTTGATATAGCATTCATTCAGGACTTTGAATTTTATATATATAGATAACTACTAAAGGATGATCTATCTTATATATAAAATTCTCGTGTCACGATGTTCGTTCCAGTACTCCTCCGAAACGGCTTGACCGATTCTCATGAAATTTTGTGAGCATATTGAGGAGGTCTGAGAATCGGCCAACATCTATTTTTTATATTTGTTTATTTTAGTTTTTTTTAATGGCAAAACAGAGAGTGTTTTTGTAAAAATCAAGTATTTAAGTATTCAGTCCATCGTCTAACTACCATTATACAAGCTTAGTTGCTCACCTTGAGGCTAGATGGCGCTGTGTAAAATGAGCTACGGTATCTATTTATTAAGGTTCCGTACCCAAAGGGTAAAAACGGGACCCTGTTACTAAGACTTCGCTGTCCGTCCGTCTGTCTGTCAGCAGGCTGTATCTCATGAACCTGGTTCGGAGCCCTTAGTACGCGAGTCCGACTCGCACTTGGCCGGTTTTTTTATTCATCATTTATTGTATGATTCCAGTTGCACTCCCTATATTTGGCGTCCCACTGCAACAGTCTGTCGAGCGATCGAGATGTCACGACGACACTTGTCTACCACTACTCGTTAGAGACAGCATTGATTTTCTACAGGTAAATATTTGTAGTGATTGGTATGTAAAATGCATTTTCATTACTCATACTCCGAAAGTAGGTCTAAAGATGCCTGAAGAGCGTGTAGAAAGAAAAACTTTCAGCCCTAGGGAAAATCGCTTTCACTGACAGCTGTCATGTCAAATTATGGCTTCGCGCGGCTTGTGCAATGTGCTTGTAGTCAATATCAGTATCATTACGCATTAGGAACTTCAAAAACCTAACCTCCTTGCTTTGGTTTTCACCAAAGAATAACAATTATGGCTTCACACGGCTCACGCATACTGCCAGAGATAGTATGGAGTATGGAGTCTCTCATTCACTCTCGTTATTATGAAGAATTTTATGTATTATTCGTAATGAAAAGCACAGTGTTTACCTCGGGTAAAAGACTCATTAAGTCCCTCGAACTATTAGCGCCCTCGCTACGCTCGGGCGCCAAACTCCGTCTCGGGACTCAATGAGTGACTTTCACACCTAGGGTAACAATGTACTATTACAGCTTGGTAAATATAAATAAATATAATAAATATTGCAGGACATTCCACACATCGCCATCTAGCCCCAAGCAAGCAACTAGGCTTGTGTTATGGGTGCTACACAACGGATGTACTACTTATATACTTTTCTTTTGTAAATATATACTTATAATACATAGAAACAACCAGACCACAGACAAATATCTAAGCATAAATACTTGCCTGAGGCGGGAATCGAACCCGCAACCCTGTGTTTGGTAGTCCGGCATGGTGACTATTGTGCCAAGTGGGTTGTCACGTAAAGAGTAGAAAAAAAATGAAAGCATCACTGTCGCAGCTGTGCCCGCGGCTTAACCCTCGTGGGAATATCGAAATATAAAATAGCCTATAGCCTTCCTCGACAAATGGGCTATCCAATACAAACATATTTTTTCAATTCGAACCAATAGTTCCTGAGATTAGCGCGTTCAAACAAACAAACTCTTCAGCTTTATAATATTAGTATAGATTTACAAAAGAAAATAAATAAGTATTATTTTTATTGTCTGGCCACCATAACACAAGGCTTATTTTATTAGTTTGGGGCACTATGTTAAATATCTATACATATAAAATGCGTTGTCCTGAATGACTGACTGACTGACGGATCAACGCACAGTCTAAACCGCTGATTGTATAGACCTGAAACTTCTACTTATATACTTTTCTTTTGTAAATATATACTTATAATACATAGAAACAACCAGACCACAGACAAATATCTAAGCATAAATACTTGCCTGAGGCGGGAATCGAACCCGCAACCCTGTGTTTGGTAGTCCGGCATGGTGACTATTGTGCCAAGTGGGTTGTCACGTAAAGAGTAGAAAAAAAATGAAAGCATCACTGTCGCAGCTGTGCCCGCGGCTTAACCCTCGTGGGAATATCGAAATATAAAATAGCCTATAGCCTTCCTCGACAAATGGGCTATCCAATACAAACATATTTTTTCAATTCGAACCAATAGTTCCTGAGATTAGCGCGTTCAAACAAACAAACTCTTCAGCTTTATAATATTAGTATAGATTTACAAAAGAAAATAAATAAGTATTATTTTTATTGTCTGGCCACCATAACACAAGGCTTATTTTATTAGTTTGGGGCACTATGTTAAATATCTATACATATAAAATGCGTTGTCCTGAATGACTGACTGACTGACGGATCAACGCACAGTCTAAACCGCTGATTGTATAGACCTGAAACTTGGATAGTGTGTTTTTTGTGTGACGTAGACATCCGATAAGAAAGGACTTTCCGAAATTCTACCCCTAAGGGAGTGAAAAAGGGGAGCAAAGTTTGTATGGGACAACGTGATTCCTTGTTCTGCAATATTTATTTATTTAATAACCAACTTTAAAGAAGGAGGTACTCAATCGTTGTACAATAAATTTCAGGCTCACGGACTGAAATCAGGTCAGATCTACCGAACTGAGCCAGATAAGATAAAACTTCAACAACTAAGGAAACTGTTCACTGATAGAGGACCGACATTCCCTTACCATTGGGACGTGCCCGTCGCTTGTGCTATGCTGAAGATGTTTATAAGGTTTGTTAGTTTGTTGACATAGAGATGTATGTTGTACTTGTATTTGAACGGACTATTTTCCGGGATTAGACCCTTTTTAATTGGGTCCTTTTTGCGTGAGGATGGAGTAGGCTTCCCCAGCACCTACTACCCTCTCAGCCTAGTCGACCATGTCCAGAGGAGAGAACTTGTTAATACTTCTGGAGCCAACTAAGCCGCGGGTTTCATCACGATGTTTTCCTTCACCGTAAGAGCAATGTCAATTAGCGCACATAAATTTTTCTTAAGAAAAATACATTGGTGCACGGCCGGCTGGGATTCGAACCCACGCCCTTCAGAATGAAAGTCGAGGTATCTACCTCTAAGCCAACACTGCTCTATGTATGTTGTAGTACAAATAAAGTATTGATACATACCATGATATGACCTGACACATCACCATTTACATCCATTAATTATTATTATTATTATTGTCTGTTATACGTCCTGTATCACGGGGCTATGGAGCCCCGGACCTTTGGAAGGCATGCGTGGAGCCGAAGCCAACACGTAGAGGCCCTTTACAATAACAAGTTTAATAGCAAACAATGGGGTGGATTCTAAACCGGCGATTATCCCTGTCTACACTATAAAGTGCAACCAAGGACAACCTCCGGTTTGGATAAAACTATTGATAATCTACAGGACAAAACTACTTGAGCTATTGTGATGGGATGGTAGTGGACTAGATACTGGAGAACTATGGATACTATGGCACCTGCCCTAAAAATGTTCAATAAACACGTAAAAATGGCAGGCGGAGACTCGCCAACTCTCAGACTGGGCCACCCTAATAAGCCGAGTAAATTACAGCAAG
The DNA here is from genome assembly GCA_951213275.1 of Idaea straminata. Taxonomy (NCBI): domain Eukaryota; kingdom Metazoa; phylum Arthropoda; class Insecta; order Lepidoptera; family Geometridae; genus Idaea; species Idaea straminata. The sequence continues at coordinate 8,226,339 of OX577862.1, forward strand.
GGGGCAACAGGAACGTGAGTGGCTGAAGGATGGAGAGGCCTCACTGGATTTTAAGTCATCGCTGGTAGTCCGAGCGAGCGGGCCAACTCATCACTGACGTTCAGCATCCATCCTTCGAGCATTTCTGCTATAGTGGCTCCACTCTGGACGGCCGGTGAAGGCAAGCCAGAGGCGGGGGACCGCTTCCTCGTCAGGTTTCACTCCGACCAACCAACTAAGGCAAGCCGGAGATGAGGAACGGTGACTTCCCCCTGGAGAACTCGGGACCGCGGGGTCGTTACTCCCCGTCACCTCGCCTCAAGGTGCCCTGCGGGCTTATTATTATTATTATTGTCTGTTATACGTCCTGTATCACGGGGCTATGGAGCCCCGGGCCTTTGGAAGGCGTGCGTGGAGCCGAAGCCAACACGTAGAGGCCCTTTACAATAACAAGTATAATAGCAAGCAATGGGGTGGATTCTAAACCGGCGATTATCCCTGTCTACACTATAAAGTGCAACCAAGGACAACCTCCGGTTTGGATGAAAACTATTGATAATCTACAGGACAAAACTACTGGAGCTATTGTGATGGGATGGTAGTGGACTAGATACTGGGGAACTATGGATACTATGGCACCTGCCGTAACAATGTTCAATAAACACGTAAAAATGGCAGGCGGAGACTCGCCAACTCTCAGACTGGGCCACCCTAATTAGCCGAGCAAATTACAGCAAGGGGGCAACAGGAACGTGAGTGGCTGAAGGATGGAGAGGCCTCACTGGATTTTAAGTCATCGCTGGTAGTCCAAGCGAGCGGGCCAACTCATCACTGACGTTCAGCATCCATCCTTCGAGCATTTCTGCTATTGCGACTCCACTCTGGACAGCCGGTGAAGGCAAGCCAGAGGCGGGGGACCGCTTCCTCATCAGGTTTCACTCCGACCAACCAACTAAGGCAAGCCAGAGGTGAGGAACGGTGACTTCCCCCTGGAGAACTCGGGACCGCGGGGTCGTTACTCCCCGTCACCTCGCCTCAAGGTGCCCTGCGGGCTTATTATTATTATTATTATACATCTATTAAGGACGCATTTACGATTTAAAGCGCCTGAAGTATCTAGATTGACTTTCCATTCAAAATGGTCGTTACTTTATACATCGAACTGAGACTACAAATAAAGTCAACCTTATTTCTATAATTATAAGCTTTACGTGAATTAGCAAACCTATTGGAAAATCGATGATCTATTTTTATGGTTTATGGAGTAATTGTGAATATTTTTGTCATATCTTTTTTATATTAATAATTGTTTAATATTTCGAAACCCGCTATACTTTTGCTAACATTTTGACACTTTGCGTAAATGCGAAGGTCTTTACATGCATATTTATACAGGGTTATTGGTTATTATTTAAGAAGGACTTTTGAGGGCTATTAATGCACCTTAACATTCACCTTTTATTTTACGACTTTTGGAAAAATTCGAGGATATGTTAACCCGAAAATCTGCAATATCAGCATTACTTACATGGAGAAGTCATTAGCTAAGATTTCAACAGCATTTCCAGCTGTGTTTTATTTTTGAATTATAGAGATCACAAAGTCACAAAGTACCATTTTTTTTTCTATTAATTATGGCTTCGCACGGCTTGTGCATTTAGCCAGTGTCATATTTTGCATCAAATTATGAACCGATTTTTCATAAATCGGGCCTAAAGTTTTTCAAAACAGTCAAATTCGTCATAGTCCGTCAAGTCAGGGGCTATAGTAAAGCGGTGGCAAGTTTACCATAACCTTAATAGGAGATTTGGAGGCAACGAGAAAACTTCATGTTTGACACTGATTTTTACTTTCACTACACTTGTGCACTTTCACTGAACTAAATTGCATAACATTCCACCAGAATTATACAATTCAACTCGGGTTACAACTAAGTTTCATGAAAATAAAACTGCAGCACGACATGTTGTTAACTCGTTCCCGCCAAAACTCCAAAAATCCACCATTTACAAAATATACGAACGACAACATCACACAGACATTTCGCCGTACGACTTAATTTAAACGTTGGAAAATAGAAAACCTGCCAAATAGGAAATAGGTTCTTCTTCCCGTACAATAAAGTTGATATTGCAAGTTGCTTTAGGTAGAAGTCTTGAGTAAAATATCGTCACGCGTTGCGCTAGATCAGGTGAGATAGCCAGAAAGGAGAGAGACACGAGGTGCCACCACTGTGGCGCCAGCGTCGATACTGCAGCACACACCCTTCAGGAGTGTCCTGCTTGGATTGATGAACGCGAAGCTCTTGCCCGCGTCATTGGACAAGACTTGTCGCTGTCATCCGTGGTTAATGCCATGGTCGACAGTGACGACAAATGGCGCGCCACACAATTATTTTGTGAGGCCGTCATGGCGAGGAAGGAGGCGGACGAAAGGGAAAGGGAGGCTAACGCTACTGATCCCCTACGCAGACGTCGTACGACCCGCAGGGTAAGAGACGATCGAATGCCTCCGTAAATGGCCCATGGACGGTAGACTCGGGGGGGTTTGCCGTCCGAGTAAGGGCCCGAGCGGAAGCGCGGGCGTGTGTTCCCACGCGCGCCGCTCTAGGAGAGGCAGCATGGCATAAGCCATGCGCGATCATGCGCGAGATCGGGGCCTTATTAGGCCGACGCCGTCGGGGTGTCACTTAGAAGAAATGCTCACGCATCCCAGCACCCCGACGATGCGTTGAGATAGAAAACCTGGTGGGGTTTTTAGTGGTAAATTCCACATACTCCGCTGCTCCCCCCCGGGACAGCGGAGATGCTGCAAAGCATTTTCCCCACCATAAAAAAAAAGATCAGGTTTAGCTACATCTTCGACTGTAATTTGTATGCTGAAGATAGATAGATAAATTCTTAACAAAGAAGGATTCATCGCAAGAAAATATAGATAAATATAAACATAAATAGAATATATAAAAATCTTGTGTCACGATGTATGTTGCCAATAAACTCTAAAACTACTGAACCGATTATAATCAAATTTCTTTTGATTAAAATCGGTTCAGTATGTATTTTGGTCTAACTTACTGGATAGGATAGTTATCATCTCAATTATTCGCTTATGTCGTGAATGTAAACGAATTAAATGTATCAATTAATGGTTTCTTAAGCAAGTGTTTATTTACTGTTTAGTTTTATGAAGTTCTCATAGATGGCGGTGTACGTTGATTCATCGATAAAATTCTTCAATATTGTTTGACATCTAGGTTGCAAATACACCCAATAGATGGCGCTGTGTTCGGGACTCACGCGGGTGAAATCGCGGGGCGCGGCTAGTTAATAGATGAATTCTTAAGAAGAAAGAAGGATTCTTTTTGCTGATTATTTTTACATATGATAGGTCAGCGTTTGACCACTATCACACCTGCCTGATGCGTTATGCGGGTCCCGCGGTGGGTTCATACAACATTGACCCATCTTGGGGCCCGCCGCGTACGATTTTGTATGGGCCCGTCCGGGGCCCGCGTAACGCAGTTTAGGCTCTAAGATATAGCTCGTTTTCCTAGTAGATACCTATTCACATTCTGAATAGCTTTTATATAAAAAAACCGCAGAAAAAATGGACGTGGATCTCGCCTAGTGGGCTTTATAAGAACGAAATCGACTACATTTTATCTAACAATTAAAAACTTTTCCAAAACATAACTATAATAAACAATCTGAATTTCAACACAGACCATAGAATGGTTCGGGTAACACTGACAGGAAGACGTCCCAAGAAACTAAGAAAATTTCACAATAAGTGTACCACTATTGAATATACAGGCAATACAGATTTACTTCTTGAAAACCTCCAAACATCACTAAAGAAAGACAGACATGGGAAAAAAGAACTTACATCAACTGAAGAAAAATACAACGGACTAATCAACCAACTAAAAACTGTAACAAGAAAAACCAACACAAACAATAAGAAAGAAATATCACTCATAACTAAACATTTGCTGCAAGAACGTAAAGAACTTATACAACAGAAGAAAAGTAAAGAAATCCGCCAAAAAATTACAGAAATAAGCAAAAGATAAGTGAACAACTTAGAAAAGAAAGGAAAACAAAAAGACTATCTACAATAGAAAAATGTATAGAAAGAACAGGAGGAATAAAAAAGGCAAGGAAGGAACTAAACCACAAGAAAGAGTGGATACCAAGGATGAAGAAGAAGGATGGTATAACGACAGGTAACAGACTCGATATACTAAAGATTGCTACGGATTATTACCGCCATTTGTACACAAGCCAAAGATTTGAACAAACTCAAAAAGAACACAACATACCAACAGATGCAGAGCAGACACCGAAAATACTAAATATTGAAACAATGCAAGCAATTAAAACACAAAAACTTGATAAAGCACCTGGAGGAGATCTCATCACAAACGAGCTTCTAAAAACTACATTACCAGTGATTGCTCCAAAGCTTACGGATATATTTAATGAAATACTTAACACGGAAAACATCCCCGATGATTGGACTAAATCAACAATTATATTGCTCCATAAAAAAGGAGACATAGGAAATTATAGGCCCATTAGCCTGATGTCGAATATTTACAAGGTTTTTTCAAAAATTATACTTTCTAGAATTACAAATACCCTTGAAGAAAATCAGCCCAAAGAACAAGCTGGATTCCGTAGACATTTTTCAACTATAGATCATATTCACGCTTTGAGACAGATACTACAAAAATTTAAAGAATATAACAAAACTTACTACCTGGGGTTCATTGCCTTTAACAAAGCATTCGACACATTAGAACACAGTTTAATTTGGAACGCACTTGAAGCACAAGGAGTCGAAACAAAATACATTAGAATACTTAAAAATATCTACACAAAAAGCACTGCTCGAGTGAAGCTAGAATCGACAGGAGACGAATTCCCTATTAAAAGAGGTGTACGCCAAGGAGACCCTATATCACCAAAATTATTTTCAGCCGTTCTTGAAATGATATTTAGGAACCTAAAATGGACAAAGGGACTAAATATAAATGGTGAAAATCTAAGTCATCTTCGCTTTGCAGACGACATTATTTTGTTTTCGGATTGCCCAAAAACTCTGGAAAGCATGTTGCAACAGCTATCGAATGAAAGTATTAAAGCAGGCCTGTCAATGAACTTAACAAAAACTAAAATAATGTCAAATTCTATAAATATAGAAATAAAAATAAATGACGAGGTAATAGAATATGTACAAGAATATATATATCTTGGACAACTTATATCTCAAGAAGACTGCATGCAAAAGGAAATAGAAAGAAGAATTGCTAATACCTGGAAACGGTTCTGGTCGCTAAGCGAAGTGATGAAAAATAAAGACATGCCTATAAAACAAAAGAGAAAAGTATTTAATATGTGTATTCTTCCATGCTTACTGTACGGGTGTCAAACTTATGCGTTGACAGAAGAACTATCAAACAAATTAAAAATTTGTCAAAACGGAATAGAGAGAAGTACAATAGGCGTAAAAAGAAAAGACCGAATAAAACTAAAAGACATAAAGAGCAAGACAAACTTTAAGAACGCATACACAACTTACAAACAACTAAAATGGCGATGGTCTGGACATATGATCAGAGAGAAAAAGGAGAAATGGACCAGTTTAATAACTGAATGGTATCCACGAGATGGTAAAAGGAATAGAGGTAGACAGACTAAAAGATGGGAGGACGACATTATAAAAATAGCTGGTACTACATGGACGCGTACAGCAAAGGACAGGACATAGTGGAAATCTTTAGAGGAGGCCTTTGTCGAAGGACAAGCTGCGATACCACAACCACCGTTTGCCGATATTTAATTTAATTCCATAAGGAACTTAGTATTTAAGTTTTGGCATGTTTAAGTAATTTGATATAGTTTGTAAAACTAAGAACAGCAATAAAGGCTTTTTATTTATTATTTACCTATTCACACTAAGGACCCCTACATTGTACACGTCAGGAAAGACAGACGCAAGCAACCGATTCCATTGTTGATTTGTGTGATTGAAGTGTTACATAAATCTATTATTTTTCATTACAGTGAGCTCCCAGAATCGATTCTAACGCAAGAGTTACACGGTCAGTTCGAGCAGGCTACGGCGATGGCGGAACCACAGCGTGAGATGACCGTGTTAGCGCTCATTAATAAACTACCGCCGACCAATCACAACCTCGTTGGATGGTTGATGAAGCATTTTGAAAATGTTGTAGCTAATGAACAGGTATTGTTTCAAAATAATCATCTGTAGTCAATAGCGGTGTGGGACTAGTGGGTTATACCTCGACTTAAATTCCGAAGGTCGTTGGTTCGGATCTAGGCCGGTCGTGCACCAATGGATTTAAAACATTATTCGGTACAAAATTCACTAAACAACCGTGTTTGCTGATTGAGACCAAATATTGGACACTAGACTAAGTACCTTTGCAGCAAAATGGCAAAACCTCGATTTTTCTAAACTTACATTTTCAAATTTTATGTAAGTTTAAACAAGCCTTTTAATAAAATCGATTTCTTTACCATTCTGCCGCAAATGCTTTAAGTTGCCATACTAATTAATTTGAAATAGCTTTTATATACTTATGGTTATTTACACAATATTTTTTGATATGGTCGCTTCTAACTATTAATTAAGATCTTCACGCAATAACTCCAGTCTCGTGAAAGCGTTGCTTGTAACAGCGTCGAAATATCGAGGTCCACGAAAAAAAAACAGACTGACAAGAAAGTGATATTATAAGGGTTCCTTATTTTACCTTATGACGTTCGAAACCCTAATAACACAATTTTAAATAACTGCACTAAATATTTATTATAATTGACGACCCAGTTGGCACAATGGTCACCATGCCGGCCTGCCAAACACAGGGTTGCGGGTTCGATTCCCGCCTCAGACATGTATTTATGCTTAGATATTTGTCTGTGGTCTGGTTGTTTCTATGTATTATATGTATATATTTACAAAAGAAAAGTATATAAGTAGTATATCCGTTGTCTAGCACCCATAACACAAGTCTAGTTACTTAGCTTGGGGTTAGATAGCGATGTGTGGAATGTCCTGCAATATTTATTTATTTAATTATTTTCAGTCAAATCACGCAAATATCCAAGTAATATACAATTCGATGGGAGCAACGCTCAACATGTCCTTGAATCTACTCACGTATCTCGTAACAAAGTCGGATAAACTCTTCCCTGACGTCAAATTAACCAAGTAAGTACTTTAAATTGAGAATTTATGTTATCTTCTTTTAGGGTTCCGCTTACCAAGTTTACTAAAAACGGGACCCTATTACTAAGACTTCACTGTCCGTCCGTCTGTCTGTCACCAGGCTGTATATCATTAACCGTGATAGCTAGAGAGTTGACATTTTCACAGATTATGTATTTCTGTTGCCGCTTTAACAACAAATACTAAAACAGAAAAAATAAATTAAGGTGGACTACCATACTGTTGTATGGGAGGCCAACTTAATTTATTTTTTTAGTACTGAACCCTTCGTAAGTTAGTCGGACTCACACTTGGCCGGTTGTTTTATTGCTGATATATCTTCTGAATCTTAGTGGTTCAGGTTTGCTCGCGACTGTAGGATTTAGCCCTTGATGTCCTACACGCCCGGAACAGACAAGCGGCTTTAGGTTTCGGCCGAAAATGTGTTCTCGTTAGCCTCTTCGTGCTTCGGAAGGCACGTTAAGCCGTTGGTCCCGGTTGCTACCTCTAGTAGCAGTCGTTAGGTCTAGTTAGAGGCCTTAAGGCGATCTGAAAACTCTAACAATAGATGAGCCACACCACTACGAGAACAAGAAAGTCTTGGCCGACGGTTTCTAACACCACCCCCTGGACAAAGTCATGGTGCCACGTGACTGTAGCGTTCCATCATGTTATCGAGGCATGCCGATCTCTTTCTAGGCGACCATGCTACATCCTCGCCCACATCTTCGCTTCCCATTAGGTGAAATGAGGTCAAATGCAAGCCTATATTGTGTTAAAAAAAATACAAGCGGCAATTATTTACACGGATTTTACTACGGTGACATCCCTGATAAAATGTACCCGATTTGGAACGAAAGTTCCTTATCGCGCGTTGCGAAAGGGGGCTAGACGGAAAAAATTAAGACCAAAAGTTGTAACGACACTTTTTGCTATAGTTGTAAGCCATGCGGTGTGCGCGTGTTTCTCTGTCTGTCTCTCTCTCTCTCTCATAGAAAGCAATTACTAATACTGATTAAGTTTATATTACATTATATTTGACTTATTAATTAAAAAAAAACTTTAAAAAAATGTTACAATTCCTTTACTAATTAATCGAAAGGAACTTTCGTTCTATCCGGGTGTCCCATGACACCACTCAGGATTTTTTTTTAATTTCAGGTACATACCCCCTCTTTTATCACTACCGGCTGATTTCCCCGACACACCTCGCGAGATATGCGTAGAACTCCGCAAACAGGAGTCACTGTTGAGTCAGATTCACGCTGAGATGCACGCCGGGTTCATAACGCCGGCCAGAGATCACCAGTTGTGGGAGGCTCAAAGGATCGTTACACAGTTGAAGGTAATAAGGAAAAATTATGTGCGCTAATTGACATTGCTCTTACGGTGAATAAATATCTAGATGAAACCCGCGGCATAATTGGCTCCAGAAGTATTGGCAAGTTCTCTCCATGGACATGATCGACTAAGCTAATAAATAATGCAAGACATTCCACACATCGCCATTTAGCCCCAAGCTAAGTTACTAGACTTGTGTTATGGGTGCTAGACAACGGATATACTACTTATATACTTTTCTTTTGTAAATATATACTTGTAATACATAGAAACAACCACACCACAGACAAATATCTAAGCATAAATACTTGTCTGAGTCGGGAATCGAACCCGCAACCCTGTTTTTGGCAGTCCGGCATGGTGACCATTGTGCCGACTGAAGCTGAGAGGGTAGTAGGTGCTGGGCAAACCTACTCCATCCTCACGCAAAAAGGACCCAATTAAAAAGGGTCTAATTTCGGAAACAGCCCGTATACAACACACTGCTTATTAGCACTGCTAACCGTTGACTGAGTATTACCATTCATAGACAAACAACTGTAACACAAAATATCCCTTATAGCAGCGCTCCGCGGTTTCGCCCGCGTAACTCCCAATCCCGTGGAAATATCGAAATAAAAAGTAGCCTATAGCCTTCCGCGATAAATTGACTATCCAACACAACAATCATTTTTCAATTCGAACCAGTAGTTCCTGAGATTAGCGCGTTCAAACAAACAAACTTTTCAGAATGAGAATGTCATTTATTTGCTCGAAATATGGTATAAGGATGTTACATATAAATATAGTTAAAAATAAAATAAATAAATATTGCAGGACCTTCCACACATCGCCATCTAGCCCCAAGCTAAGTAACTAGACTTGTGTTATGGGTGTTAGATAACGGATATACTACTTATATACTTTTCTTTTGTAAATATATACTTATAATACATAGAAACAACCAGACCAAAGACAAACATCTAAGTATACATTCTTGTTTGAGGCGGCAATCGAACCCGCAACCCTGTGTTTGGCTGTCCGGCATGGTGACCATTGTGCGAACTGGGTCGTTCAACATATTTCACCAGCACTTAGCTTAGCATGCAAATATATATAAGGTTTTAATAAATCGAAAGTATCACATAATGTCTAGTAATTAATCCAAAATAAAAATAAAATTGATTGTTTGCTACAGATGTCAGAAAAATGACATTTTTATTAATTGATAATCTCTCATTGAGTTTTGGCGGGAACGAGTTAACAACATGTCGTGCTGCAGTTTTATTTTCATGAAACTTAGTTGTAACCCGAGTTGAATTGTATAATTCTGGTGGAATGTTATTCAATTTAATTCTGTGAATGTGCACAAGTGTAGTGAAAGTAAAAATCAGTGTCAAACATGAAGTTTTCTCGTTGCCTCCAAATCTCCTATTAAGGTTATGGTAAAGTTGCCACCGCTTTACTATAGCCCCTGACTTGAAGGACTATGACGGACTATGACGACTTTGACTGTTTTGAAACACTTTAGGCCCGATTTATGAAAAATCGGGTCATAATCTGATGCAAAATATAACTTGACACTGGCTAAATGCACAAGCCGTGCGAAGCCATAAGTAATAGAAGAAAAAAAATCTCTCATTGCTATAGTTTTTTTCCTCGACTCACTTGACATTGGCAGATTGCGCCCTTATGTCAGCAATCAGCCATATAAAAAGTTGAATTGAATTGAATATAAGTACTTATAGATAGATTTATTTATTCGAATTATTTACTGTTTCAAGTTTAAACCCTCATGAGTTCAGTGTTTTCCTCATTGAAGGGTGCGTTCCGAATAGCTCCTATTTATAGGCAGCGTTCCGAAACCGCACTAATTTTTCATCCTAACTTAGTTTCAAACACGTTGTCAATGTTGTAAATATTAACAATATATATCATGACTCATAATAACAAATATTTTTTGTTTTTTTTTACAGAGAAAACTTCGTTCCGTTCAAAAATCTGTAGAACCAACCTCTCTCTCATACCAACAGCAATCTATTGACGATAAAACGGAAGAGGAGATGATGAGACGGAACTCTCAAAGTGAAAAGACCGAAAGCATACAAGAAACCGAAATAAACACTCCAATTGACGCATTTTCAACCCAAGAATTCCCGAACGCAGACGAAGCTACCCCGAACTTACCGGATCCGACATTCGAAGCGGAATTCGAAGACAATTTCGAATTCAAACCGGAAAAACAGACCCCCGAACCAGAAATACCCCCAGCCGAACCGATACCGGTAAAGGAGAAAGAGAAAGAGATAGAAAAACCGAAATTCACTGAATCAGAACTGAAGATCTTAAGACTAGAATTAGAAAACGCTGAATATCTACAGCTAAAATCACTGCTCCAAGCGAAAATAAACTCGGAACAGTTCGAAATAGTTAAACTCCGAAGTCACGTCGCTCTAAAAACTAAACAAGGTGAACTTCAAAAGGAAAAAGAAGTAACTCCCGATGATCCGGAATTAAAGCAGAGACTGATCAAAGAGAACGCCATATTGGAACAACAAAGACTGACTCTTATAAACCAGATATTTCAAGAGAGAGTCGCTTGTATACAGTTGAAAATTGAATTGGCTATGAAAGAAATATTATCAAAATAATTAATTCCAGTCTTAATAATAAAAACGCGTCTTAAAAAACCGGCCAAGTGCGAGTCGGACTCGCGGACGAAGGGTTCCGTACCATTACGATCGATACATATCGAGCAAAAAACCCTAAAAAATATTGTACGTTAGACGAGGGTGTACAGCTTAAAAGTCTTTTGCCTGCCCTTTTGAGAGTATAATTTACAAAAAAATATTGCATGAAAAAATAGTAAACATGAAAATAATCTAAAATTCTTAGAAATACACTCAAAAAATATTTACTTTTTTCTGTTTTTAGTATTTGTTGTTATAGCGGCAACATAAATACATCAACTGTGAACATTTCAACTCTGTAGCTATCACGATTCATGAGATACAGCTTGGTGGCAAACAGACAAACGGACAGTGAAGTCTTAGTAAAGGGGTCCGTTTTTCCCCTTACGGTATGGAACCCTAAAAAGGAACCCTAAAAATAATGCTGCAGTAGCCAGCAGCAAAAGGTAGCGAATAAATAAATAAATATGTGGCGCGCATGCGTCTCTTATTTATTTATTAATAATTGAATGTCGTGTAAATGTAGCTAGTGTAAATTAATCAAAAACGTCATTTTTTTAAACATTCGCAAAATGTTTTTTGACACTTTTGCATTTTGACAGATGACAGATCTGCGACAGTGTCAAAACACATTTTTTTTCTAGGGTTTTTTTTCTGACTAAGGACTTGAGTATAGTAGTTGTATCTCAATAAGCGACACAAGCCTTTCGTCTGGTACAGATAAATAAATTAAACCTTTTGACACTAAAAAAATGTAGTCCCTGTCTATCTATCTATCTATCTATCTATCTATCTTGTGTTATGGGTGCTAGACAACGGATATACTACTTATATACTTTTCTTTTGTAAATACATACTTATAATACATAGAAACAACCAGACCACAGACAAATATCTAAGCATAAATACTTGTCTGAGGCGGGAATCGAACCCGCAACCCTGTGTTTGGCAGTCCGGCATGGTGACCATTGTGCCAACTGGGTCGTCATGATGATGTTTTGTCTTTTGAACCTATTGACACTTAAACATGTTTTTTTTTACATTTTGACACTGAGACTATGATACCTATCGACATATTGAACTCGTACAAATAATGACAATTTTAAAACTCTACAGTAGGCCTTCCCCGTCGCTTAGTTACAGTAATTATCCTCATATCTTAGTGCTACTTGCTACCATATTGCATTGTGATACTTATCTTGATTTTTATCATATAACATCGCGTTTGAGATAAGTATGATTATTTAATCATTTTAAGAGCTCCCGACACGTAAAAATCTAACTGGCTACTAAAGTTATTTAAAACGGGTAATTATTATGTTTTTTGAATGAAGTTCCTTATCGCGGGTTAGCGAAGGGACTAGCCCAGAAAAAAATATAAGCGTTACGAAAAAATGTGAAACGAAAAACCGGAAGATAAACTAATCTATCACATATTAGAGAAACTGTAAAGGCTTGTACTATTACCAAGGACTGTAAATCTAAAACGCTGTTGTATTTCAAAAATAATAGATAGATAGATAACTTTATTTGTACAACACATGAAGAAACAGAACACGATATACAGAAAGTAACGTAATAGCTAGAAAGTATAAGTTGCACAAATGGTCGGCCTTATCGCTGAAAGTGATTTCTTCCAGGCAACCTAAGGATGGAAAAGAACAACCTTTTTTTTAGAAAAACATTGCTTGCGCGATATATTTTTACCTGTGACGCCATCTAGTTACAAAAACTTATCTTACATTATTGCCTACGGCTTGAACTGAAACGAATCTCCCACACATAAAATGAAAAAAAAAAAGTAAAGAGACTTCGTTCTAAACGCGTGTCCCGCGTCACCATATTTTTTTTATTTCTTTATTTCGTGGAGATACAATATCTCCATAGATTAAACGTCCTTATTCCAAAACTAGGTTTAAGCCTATGCTTAAACCTAGTTTTGGAATCCAAGGTTTAAATCCACATCTCGGACTATTCCGAGATGTGGATTTAAACCTTGGATTTAGGCACAGATTTACTCTTGAACTATAGTCTAAACACTATCCCTATAGATTATATAGAGAACTATAGTCTAAACACTATCCCTTTAGATTATATAGGGATAGTGTTTAGACTAGTTCACAAGTAAATTTGGCTCAATGGTCACCATGCCGGACTGCCAAACACAGGGTTGCGGGTTCGATTCCCGCCTCAGACAAGTATTTATGCTTAGATATTTGCCTGTGGTCTGGATGTTTCTATGTATTTAAGTATATATTTACAAAATAAAAGTATATATAAGTAGTATATCCGTTGTCTAGCTCCCATAACACAAGTCTAGTTACTTAACTTGGGGCTAGATGGCGATGTGTGGAATGTCCTGCAATATTTATATTTATAATTTAAGTATTAAATTCACATCTCGGACTATCCTTATACCTTGTTTTGGAATAAGGAGGAAAATGTTTATCTATCTCTCTAAATTTTATCGCTATCGGTCCAGTAGTTTTAAGTAATGACAGACATACCTCGCACACACACTTTGGCATTTATAACATTGGTGAAAGTGAGTTTAAAATTACATTTTCAACACAATAATACCAAAATTAAAATTATTTTTAATATTATTTATTTTATACTTACTACTTATATTAAAAATAATTAATAAAGAGACCTAGGTATAATGTAATTGTTGACTTTATGTAAAAAAATCAATTTAAAACTCATAATATTGTAATCTCGTTTTTTTTTACCTTAGATAAGGTGTTTGTTGTATTTTAAATTAATTTAGCTAATATATGAATATTAAATACAAACATAGTTGTCAAAACACTGTTTTATTAATAATTTACTTCCTATAATAGAATTACGTAAAAATGTATGTAACGTTTTAAATCGGCCCGGCCCGGACACGACCCGGTCCAATGTTAATAAATAATAAATAAATAAATATTGCATGACATTCCACACATCGCCATCTAGCCCCAACCTAAGTAACTAGTACTTAAGTTGGGACTTGTGGTATGGGTGCTAAACAACGGATATACTACTTAAATACTTTTCTTTTGTAAATATACCCTTATAATACAAAACAACCAGACCACAGATAAAAGCATAAATACTTGTCTGAGGCGCGAATCGAACCCGCAACCCTTTTTACAACATTTTTACAACAACCGCAACATTTTTAGTACACTTATAACTCTCAGTAATATTGATTACTAGTCTTAACTAGTCGTAAATAAAAGCACAAAGCAATTTTTATTCTTTTTACAAAAACAATTCAACGCGTTTACGTAAGAGACCCACATTTTGAAAAATCTCACGTGAGATTGGGGGATGGGGGAGGGGGTTGAATAAAATCTCACGACTTCTCACCATGCAAAATACATAAAATAACACCTCACGTCATTTATGGACGCCCCCTAATAACTATTTTGCATAGCAAATGTCGGTTACAAAGGCTACTCACAGTGCCGGCGGCCATACCGGGTGCGGGCGGTTCGTTTTGTGCGGCAACACAAAATACATGAGAATACCCAACAGCATCATTGTCTGTGGTAGGCTTAAGAGCTTTATCGCTTTCTAATCGCATGAGATAAGCAATAAAACGAACGAGCATCGTCCGCTTTTTACCTAGCGGATGTCTGTGGTACTAAAAAAGACATGCACTTTGTTTATCAAAACATTTTAAACTTTATATTGGCGCCAATGGTACGCTACTCATATGTCAAACGCGTAGTCGACATAAAAATGTAAAAAATAATACAAAAAACGTGCAGTGAAACAGTATCAATCATTATAATATCGACGTAAGTGTATATTTCTTTATAATTTAACGTTATTAATCTTATTTAACTTCATTAATTGTTTACCTACGTGCAATATAGGTCTACGTGATACAGTGTTATCTCTGAATGAGGTATCTACCTTTTCGATGACATTTTATCCTCGTTCAAGAAAGTACTTATATTAAAAACTTGCTTAGAATCTTTAATGAGATTATTCTCCAACATCTAATTCTACTAGGTTACTCTTGCCCCCTTATTTCAAAACAAGGTTTAACTATAGTCTAAACACTATCCCTATATAATCTATAGGGATAGTGTTTAGACTATAGTTCACGAGTAAATCTGTGCTGTCTATAATCTATAGGGATAGTGTTTAGACTATAGTTCACGAGTCATTCTGTGTTTAAATCTAAGGTTTAAATCCACATCTCGGACTATTCTTAAACCTCGTTTTGGAATAAGGGGGTTGTTCGTTAGGTAATGACTCATATTAGGTACCTACGTGTGTTAAATTCAGTGAAGCTGTTGATTTTATCGAAATAACTGTACAATTCTAACGTTTATAAAACGATTTCTTTTTTAGAGACGTTTAAAAGTTAAAAAATGGTGAACGTTGACGGTCGAGGTAAAAACAAATCAAAGGAGAGTAAAAAAAACGAAATAACAGCTAACTACAGCACTAGTCAAGGTCATGTGAAAGAATACAGAGAACCAATTGTTAAATACAAGAAAAGAAAAGGAACTTCCGGAGCCAAAGGTCAGTTGTACGAAATAAGCTTATTGAGCTTGGTCTTCCTCAGGTGTGTCACTGACGATGAGGTCGAAGATTTCCTGCTGGGATCGAATGTCGACGGAGTCGGAGACCTCGACGACATCTGTCTAAGATTCACATACAAGAGCAAACAAATCGCCGTGTTCATACAATCTAAGCACAAGGACGATGCTTCGAAAGGAATCGCCGATTCAAGTTTGTACAGTCCCAAGAGCAAAGTTAACCTGCTTAAATGTTTCGACAGCTATTTACAAGTACTAAATAAATTCGAAACCGATAATAGTCATATATTCAACGGAGATTTTAAAGATTTAACCTTTCATTTCGTCGTATACACGTCGGCTGTTAATAAAATAAGCAAAGATAAGATAAAACATATTGATTTAGAAAACAACGATACATTCGAAAAGGTGAAACAGATAATAAGCTGCAAGGACGACGATCCTACCTCAGGAGACATATTCCAGATAGCATATGACGACCAGAATATTGATTTACTGTCCAACGTTCTAATAGACAAGGAGATAGATTTGATAGCAAAGTGTTTTGTTAGTGTCATTGACAAAAAAATAAAAAATTCTGATATTGTTAAAAAGTATGCTAATATTCTAGTGCCAGATGTAATAACTCTTACAGAAAATGACGATTATTACGATGGGTCTGTGAATCCTAAGTTTTTTTACGCGGTAGACGAAATACTAATCAAATTGAAGTACAAGATTTATAAAGAAATTTTAAGTATAGCTCAAGTCGATGTACAGTATTTGCTAAATAATCTTGAGTTGCTACTTAGTAGCGATAAGGAATTTAGTCAACGAATATATCTTTGCAAATTGATTTATAGATATATTTTATTTGATGAGAGATCCAACCAGTTAACTTTTAATGCCAAAGTAAATGAAAATATAATAATGGAATATAATAAACGATTGGAACAACTTCAAGTTTCTAAGGTGTTGGTCAATGAAGCTTTTGAGACAGCTGGTAGAGAACTACTTAGTAATGCACAATTTAAATTACCAAAAACTGCAATAGACATTAACGAAATAAAAGAGTGTAATGATAAGAAATCATTGTTTACAAATGAAATGAACATTGCAAAAGACTTCTTAAGTACATTGTACTTATATACAAATCAAGGTCAAGTAAAGCATGTAGCTGAAAAAGTAGTTCTTGAAATAGCACAATATCACAATCAATCTAAAAACTATATTTACAAGGCTAGAACACGAGCAGATATTGCATCTCTGAAGTTCCACGATAAAATAAAAGAATGGTGGTTATTAGACGGTAAATCTTATTTTCTGACAAAAACATGCGACTATTTGGAGAAATTGGCATTTGAAATAGCTCAACCGTTTATAGACATGCTCAGTTTAAATTATCAACATGAGATAGATCAGTATCACGTTCAATTCCATCACCAAACAATTAATTACTTAGATGAAATTAATAATAATAGGATTACAAATATAATTACATATTCTCTACTGCTTACCACACTGAAATTGAAGCAATTTTTCTGTGGTGTTTGTGTGTTCATAGATTACAAATACGTCAACAACTTAGATGAAAACGAATGGGAAGTGTTGAAGGAAGAACTGGAAAATAAGACAAATACAATTTTGATACTTGTAGTATGTGATACATTCCAAGAATGTGAAATAGGTATAGGAATTATTTTCGATGCATTTGAAGGTAAAATCGTGATAGTTTCTAACGAAACCTTTTCTGATCGCGTAGAAATCAATCATACGATAGTGGACGAAAACAATACACTGTCTGACATGACTTCTGAAACACAGAAGAAGCTTTTGGAGCATGAAGTAGACTTTCAAGGGCATAAAGTTACATTTAGAGATTTAATAAACACCGATTACAGTATGATGAATTCAGAAATTGTCCTTAAGATTTTGAAGAATGAGACTATCACTATAGGACACAGTTTGAGCAATTCTAATTATGAAAATATCAAAGATTTCTACATGCCACGTGTCTTTGTAAGTCGATTTTCCGAAAACGAAGTGACGTACGATGAATATTACGATGTTGTTGATGCAACATATTACGAGTATAAACTGGATACGTTTAAAGCCATGCCCAGAAATATAAATATTATCACGGCCGAAGCAGGGATGGGCAAGTCAACAATCCTCACGCATTTGTCTTTAGAAACAAAGAAAGAGTATCCTCAGATGTGGATTATACGTATGAATTTACTGGACTACTGCGACGAATTCGAAAAGTTAGGAACAGAAGTGAATCAAATGGAATTTATGAAACTTGTTATAATGTCTGAATTCGAAGATATTAGTAAGTTCTCTATTAAAAATGTCGGTGGTAATGTAACCGTTGAATATATAGGAAATGACCCTGGAGAAGAAATTGCTCTAAAAATAATGATGAAGTGTTACATCAAAGGCGACATGATATTCGTATTCGATGGCTTTGACGAAATATGTCCTGATTATCAAACACAGGTGACTAATTTCATAAAAAATATTGATTACGATCGTCTCATAGAAGGTGATAGATATAAACAGTCTTTACACTTAACGGAGTTGTTTTATCCTTCAGAGACAACTTGTTTTCAAATCTGGATTACCAGTAGACCTTATGACTTTATTTTACAACACTTAGAAAAGGAATTTGGTCCATCATTAATTTTGAAGCCATTAAATAACAGAGAGCTAGATATTTTTTACAACAAGTATTGGAATACTAATTTTAAGACACAGGAAGTTAATATGGTACAACTCAATAACATAGAAACATTTTTTGATTTTATGGGACCGTTATTAAATAAATTGAGAAAATCCAAACCATTGTTAGCTACTGATGTACCGTTGTATCAATTGTATATTTCGGCTGTGCGGTACTTTAGACACCAGATTCAGTACGTGCCTTTAAAAATTGACAAAGACGAAGTTTCGGATAGACTACTCAAGAGGATAACAACACAAACTCGATGTTGTCTATATACAACTGCAGAAGAGATAGTGGCAGCACCACTTTACTTGGACATGGCAGCAAGTCACTTTGTAGCCAAAATTAAAAGTGACAGTCTGAAACCGCAAACGGATTGGGATTTAGGTTATACAACTTATAATTATTACAAGCGATTCGTGGAGCTTAAACTAAAAGTTCGATTTCAAGATAAGAATGGTATGAACATCTCTAGACCAGACGTAAAGTCTAGATATAACGATGAACAAGCACGATTCGTCAGTATCCATAAGAAATTAGCATTCTACTCGATTTTTCGCCATACAAAATACTTGAAAAAATTGTTAACTAAACAGGATAGGCAAGATATTGAAATAACTATGCAGAAAATAAAAGATGGAAAAGAAAAATCAGGTTTGATAGAACGTATTCATAATAAAGAACCGATATTTATTCATCTCACTTTCGCTGAATTTTTCGCTGTAGAATTCATCGTCGATATAATTTTGAGTAAACCTCAACTGATTAACATTACGATGGACTTAATGATAAACTTTGTAACAAGACCAGACTCAGTTGTTTTGATGACAATGTTTGATCAAAAACTGAAATACGATGGAACGAAGTTAAAAGAAGTTTTAGGAAAATAGTTTGTAAACATATATATAATCAGCAAAATTATCTATTAAGATCGGTTATTTTTTGTAAAGAAAAAAACAAAAATTTAAGTTATTTTGATGCAGCTTTGACCAGCTTGGTGAACGACAATTTGTCTAACGTTGCTATGTTTTTACTAAGCAACATCGACGGTAATCTCACTAGAGACAATATAGAGGCAAATATAGAAGCAATACTAGGTATAGTTTTTTTATTTGGAAAGATAATAGCAAAATATCCCCCTAAATCAGCAGATAATATACTTAATAAGATACGAGAAGTTGACGTTGTTTTTATAAAAAAATTTATTGATGTTTTCGATCTATATTTTTGTAAAAAATCGAAAGTTACAAATATCACAAATAAAGAGATAATGTATGTTTTTAGGCGTTTCTTTGAATACGTGCTAATCGCGCGGCGTTACATAAAAAGCAATGTTTATGCATAAATCTAAAAGCCTTCTATTTGGCACAAAAAGTATTCTATAAAAAAATGGTTGTCTGTAAAGTCGGTTTACGCATAATAATTTTACGTGATAACGTCGTCGTAAGAAAACGATGAAAAATTGTGTTTTTTTATTCCTTTTTCGTCACTCGACACCATAACACAAGCCCAGATGCGCGATATTATTATTAAATACTCCATTTCCTAGCGGGAACGGAGGCGTCATGGTCATGTTACCATGACGCATGACGTCACAACGGTAACGGGACGTAATCATGACGTTACTCTGAACGTGACGCGTCATGGTGCCGGAAAATGAGACTTTTTGTGAATGCATGTGTTCCATCAATTTATTACACGTTATCACGTCAAAAAGTTAATCATAGTACCTACTAAAGAATAATAATATGTAAAACCTGTACAAATTCTAATTACCACTGAAGTCCCATTTCTCCGATTGCAACAAACTTTGTCAAAGCCCGATTTACACTTCAATAAGTACAGTAGCGAGTTAGGAACTCAGACAGTTAAGTAATAAGTTGTAAGTATCGTTCAAACGGAAGGATTGAGTAGTCATAAGTTGCCGAGAAGAAGACTAATCGCGTTTCATGTTGTTTTAATCCAGAAAATGGATGTTGAATTACTTAACACCAATTTACGTGCTATAATAAGAGAAATAGTATCAATACTTGCACAACACATTGAAAGTGAAATATTAATAGAAATGAATAGACCCAAACGCATATGGGAAAGAAAGTGGATTGCTAGAAGAAAAGAACGTGGTACTAGCGGTAACCAGTAACCTTATGGAATTGTCTGTGGAAGACACAGTTGAATATAGATTTCTTCATTCATTTTTATAAAAACAACGAAAGCGGCCGGACTTACAAATTTATCGTCTTACAATACTAAACACATTGTATAAGGTATACAATTATACAAATTTATACAATGTGTTTAGACAAAGGTATCGTAATACAAAAGTGTTGTTCTAGACGTCTACGCCAGGTGTCGGCAACCTTCGGCTCGCGAGCCACATGCGGCTCTTTGGATGTGAAGCTGTGGCTCTTTAGTTCCATTGCAAATATTATATACTAGCTGTGCTCCGCGGTTTCACCCGAGTAAGTCCCGATCCCGTGGGAATATCAAAATAAAAAGTAGCCTATAGCCTTCCTCGATAAATGGAC
The DNA here is from genome assembly GCA_951213275.1 of Idaea straminata. NCBI lineage: Eukaryota > Metazoa > Arthropoda > Insecta > Lepidoptera > Geometridae > Idaea > Idaea straminata. Next base: position 8,247,340 of record OX577862.1, read on the forward strand.
TATCCAACACAAAAATATTTTTTCAATTCGAACCAGTAGTTCCTGAGATTAGCGCGTTCAAACAAACCAACTCTTCAGCTTTATAATATTAGTATAGATAGATTTCAAAGAAACACCGCGAGTTGAGCCACTTATATCTTATATTCGACGCATGGAGTAGTTTTCCCGACTGCAACAGTGAGGTGAAAAAGTTGGCATTTGGAGAACTATCTTCAAAAACTTTATTCATGAAAGTAGTTAGTATTGGTTCTAATGCCAAACGCAAAAAAAAATTGTGGCGCTTTGATTGGCGCTCAGAAGGTTGCCGACCCCTGGCTTAGGCGAATAACTCTTATTCTCTGTTTTAAGACTTGTAGTTATGTTTAATTGTAAGGGATGATTTACATTAGACCGAGTCGTGTGCGGGCTGGGCCCGGCGGGACACGGTGTAATATAAATTGCGTCGTACAAAATGCGTGTAACGATTCAAATCTGTGCCCCGTCCGAGCCACGTACACGGCTTGGCCCGGTCTCATGTAAATATTATGTTATTTTTTTATTGAGTTAGGACTATTATTTTAAAAATTATGGTTTTTTTTCCAAAAACAGCTGATTTTCCAGTAAACCTAACCTTAAAACAAAAAAAAATAGTTATTACATAATTAGTTAATTTCATTAAAAATTAAATAATTATTTTATATTTTTGTTTTTTTTTTCTCTAATTTCCATATTAAATTTACTATATACAATGTGATTCAGCGAAGGGGTTTTAATGCGAAAGGGGATTGTTCTAGACGTCTAGGCGAACAACTTTTGGTATACGACTTTTGGAAATTCGAACATTCAACACAAAAATAATTTACTATTCGAACCAGTAGTTCCTGAGATTAGCGCGTTCAAACAAACTCTGATAGATTTTTTCGTTTATGCCAGGTTTATGCTAACGCAGTAGTAGCGGGTGCTATACGAAATAACTCACACTACGCTAATTTAAAGACGGTTGACGCCAAAAAACCTTATAATAAACTAGCAGCGCTCCGCAGTTTCACCCGCGTAACTCCCGATCCCGTGGGAATATCAGGATAAAAAGTAGCATATAGCCCTCTTCGATAAATGGACTATCCAACACAAAAATAATTTTTCAATTCGAACCAGTAGTTCCTGAGATTATCGCGTTCAAACAAACAAACTCTTCAGCTTTATAATATAAGTATAGATTGAAATAAACTAGTATTTGTTATTGAACTTTGGTTCATAGATCAGTGTGGCTAATTTAGGCCTTGGTCTAAAACCACAAATCTTGTTGCCCGTATTAATTGCATAGTTAACGACAACTAGAGTAAGTTTTTGTTTTAAGCGAAACTATGTTATATGCTATACTATATTTTTTTATCGAAGTTGCTCATAAAGTGGATCTTATTCAACCGCTTTTAGGCTCATAATCCAACGTATTACGCACGCGTGCGTTTTACATTACCTTGACGCCACTAGTGTGTAAAAATTTATCATGATAAGTTAAATTGGTATCTTACTGCTAATTATATGTTATGTACATGAAACATTCTTGATTTATCTGGGTTATACTGTTTTGATGTATAAAAAAGGGTTTTTAAGCTAGCAAAAATGGTTTAAAAAATTTTTTAGGTACTTACATGTACTTTTTTCCGTTCTATTGAATTCTGTTTTTAACCCACGACACAAAAACAAATGGAAAAAACTCTAAAAAATATTGTATGTCAGACGAGGCTGTATAGGTTAAAAGTCTTTTGCCTGGCCTTTCGGGAGTATAATTAACAAAAAAATATTACCTAAAAAATAGTAAACATAAACTTAACACAAATATTTTGTTAATTATAATTTTCTTTTCAAGTTTTTGCTTTTATTCGCAACTGTGATAAAAAAACGTCGTACGATACGCGTGTGGCTAATGATCATTGCATCTCGGCTTTTATGCGCTCGCGTTCCGCTCACGCGTCTATAACCGCCTTCGATTTACCGCACTTGTATCACAATCTACTATTATGTATATAAAATAATTTATACTAATATTATAAAGAGAAAAGATTTGATTGTTTTTTTGCATTGAATGGGCTCTGAAACTACTTGAACGATTTTCATGAAACTTCGTATGAGGATACATTGATTCATTGTCAGTAGCATAGGCTACTTTTTATCCCGATATTCCCACGGGATCGGGAGTCACGTGGGTGAAACCGCGGACCGCTGCTAGTGCCTATTTAATAACGTTGAAATAATATTGGTGTGGAGAGTTTTGGCGGGAACGAGTTAACAACATGTCGTGCTGCAGTTTTATTTTCATGAAACTTAGTCGTAACCCGAGTTGCATTGTATAATTCTGGTGGAATGTTATTCAATTTAGTTCAGTGAAAGTGCACAAGTGTAGTGAAAGTAAAAATCAGTGTCAAACATGAAGTTTTCTTGTTGCCTCCAAATCTCCGATTAAGGTTAGGGTAAACTTGCCACCGCTTTACTATAGCCCCTGACTTGACGGACTATGACGACTTTGACTTTTTTGAAACACTTTAGGCCCGATTTATGACAAATCGGGTCATAATTTGATGCAAAATATAACACTGGCTAAATGCACAAGCCGTGCGAAGCCATAATTAATAGAAAATATTGGTGTGTAAGTATATCTAATGTAGATGCCATATAAGGCGGTATAGTGCCTGGAACATGTATTAAATATAGTAGGCTTGTCCAGAACCTATATCACCCTATCAGCTTAGTCGACCGTATCCGGAGGAAAGAACTAGTAAATACGTCAGGGGCCAAGCCGCGGGTTTCATCACGATGTTTTCATTTATCTTATAAGAGCAATGTTATTTAGCACATATAAATTTTCCGTAAGAAAAATCCATTGCATTGACGATGTTAAACTGTTTAAAAAAACCTGCTGTTGCCCTTTATTATTATGCTTATCGTGGTTATTACAAGTTGGTATTTTTACTTAAATCTGCTTATTAATTTTGTAAACTCAAGGCTGCATTTATTTAAATGTCACCCAATTTATGAAGGTATTTTAAATTGAAAACAATCCTTATCGTAAGTTCATGATCAGTTGATGATGACAAGTTATACCTAGTACATCTCTCTCTCTTTCTCTGTAGTCGGCCCCTCATGACTGTGGATCGAGGTCATCATTGGGTGGTCTGCATTTGGATCGGATGATCTGTCTCCAACGGCTTCTGTAGCTGCTACTGTAGCACTGCAATTGTTTATTTGTTTTATTAATTTTTTCCATTAATTTTTTGTTTATTCTATTAATTTTTTGTGCGAACATTTCAATTTTTCAATTCCATTTCAAATTTCATTCAAGAACATTTAGTTTTGACTTAAACCAAGAAATTATTCTCTAGCGTCTACAGGGAGAGTACTATTTCTTGCTTCAACAAAAAAACCTTTTTTTCTGTGAAGGTATCTAAATTAAGTGTAAATCTAGGTAGGTAGTTTATTTATTACAAAACACACAAATGAGCAGACGTTATAAACTTTTATCCTATCCAACATTCTACTAATATTAAATTAATTAAAAAACTACCTATTAACATTTACTGAAAATTAAAAGTCTAAATGGGGGTGTGTTAGAAGTTATTTAGTGTTAGAAGTTGTTTTATTTATTAATAATATTTGAAAAAGTGGTGTATTGACTTGATAATTTATGTCCAGCTCCAGTGGATGGTAAATTGAGTGATTTATATCTATGTACTAATATGGTTTATTAAGTTTGATTTAGGTAAGTACTTTAAAAATTGTACCTAAAATGTAAGAGTATTGTAAATATAGGTTTAATAAAATATCTTAATATTGAGACTGCTTTGTTATTATTTAGGTTAATTTTAAACTAAAATGATGGTTAACGTATTAACGGTAGTTGATTTGTAAAAGTGTAATAGATTTATGATTCATTTAGGAGCGACCCATTTAGATAGATATATAGATAAATTCTTTATTGTAAACACCAATTTCAAACAACATTATTAATAATAAAAAAAAACAAAGCTTAAGTCTAAGTATTACAAAGGGCGGCCTTATCGCTCAAAGCGATCTCTTCCAGGCAACCTTAAGTACTTACCTATTTTATTTTTAGTTTGAAGCCGTTTAGATTTTACTTTAGCTTTTACTAGGAAGTGTGCCCAAAAGGCTGGCTACGCTACCTCGTTGGATGGCGATTCAAGGTTCCAACTTATTATTGTGGAATATCTAGCTAGTTATGTGGATATTGACCAGTGGGAATCATTCATTAGTCATAGGTAAGTACATAACACAACCATACAATCGTTTGAACCACACAATAGCCTCGCGCAACCTCTACATGTCGCAAAAAATGCAACAACGAACCATGAAGAAAATATAATAGCTAGTAGCTAGGCTTGGTAATTCCTACCTTAGGTATTCAGTATTTAGGATTTCGCCAGTGGGCGTAATGACCATGGCCATAAAGGCCAATCACCAAATACGAATGCAAATTGACAAAAGAATGAGATCATTCGATCATCAATAATGTGTGATATTGTAGGTACCAGCTACCCGCATATTTTGGGTGTTTAGTCAGCTTGGCACCTCTGCAGCTGTATTACACCTAGCCAAATTAGGATAGGAAACCTACTTATACACAAAACTGTTCTTTTTTTTAAAACCTCTTTAGATCACTGTCTAAACGCACTAGCTGAACAGATAAGAAAATAGGTAATTTCTTTGTAATTGATAAATTAAAAATAAACAACTTTAGTGGCCAGTCATTTTGTAGTGGTAACTTTTTTGTGTATTTTTGTTGATAACTATTTGGTTAATATTACGTTCTTTTTATGAAAACCTCTTTTGTTCACTGCCTAAACACTCTGGCTGAACAAATAAAAAAATAGGTAATTTCTTTTTCATTGATAAATTAAAAACAAACAGCCTTAGTGGCCAGTCATTTTGTAGTGGTAACTTTTTTGTTTTTGTAACTTTAATTGTATATTTTTATTGTTAACTCATTTTTTTTTTTTTTCTTTTATTATGGCTTCGCACGTGTGCATTTAGCCAGTGTCAAGTTATATTTTGTATCAAATTATGACCCGATTTTTCATAAATCGGGCCTAAAGTGTTTCAATACAGTCAAAGTCGTCATAGTCCGTCAAGTCAGGGGTTATAGTAAAGCGGTGGCAAGTTTACCATAACCTTAATAGGAGATTTGGAGGCAACGTGAAAACTGCATGTTTGACACTGATTTTTACTTTCACTACACTTGTGCACTTTCACAGAACTAAATTGAATAACATTCCACCAGAATTATACAATTCAACTCGGGTTACATCTAAGTTTCATGAAAATAAAACTGCAGCACGACATGTTGTTAACTCGTTCCCGCCAAAACTCTGTTAACTCATTAGTTAATATTAGTTGCTTAGCTGTTGGTCACTGTCTAAACGCACTGGCTGAACATATAAGAAAATAGGTCGTTTCTTTTTAATCGATAAATTAAAAATAAACAACCTTTTCGGTCAGTCATTTTGTAGTGGGAACTTTTTTGTTTATGTCCCTAACTTATTTGTATATTATTGTTGTTTTTTTTTTTTCTGTGTCCAGTCAGCTCTGTGACCGAACTATTGGCCCCGGATTTACGGATTTGCCAGTTTCAAGTTCTGTTGTAGTTCTTGTTTCTTTGTCCAGTCAGCTCTGTGACCGAACTCTTGGTCCTTTATTTCTCTTCGTATTCGTTTTCAAAGCTCGGGTGTTTCTTTGGTATGATGTTTGTGAATTATTTAGGACCAATTTGTTAATATAAAAATTAGGGAAGCATATTATTTACAAGTAGATATTTACCGCGGAATTTGGAAAATGGAAAGGATCAGGAAAGCAGACGGGTAGGTATGAATTATAAAAAAATAAAATAAACAAATAAATAATTATTATATAAGTAAGTACTTACATATGAAACATAAAATATACAACAGTCAAAGTTTAATGTTATTTTCATTAATAAAAGTAGATAGTATTTTATATACAGATAGATCTTTAGACGTCAACAAGCAGGGAATATTTGTTGGGAACTCAACACCTAAGGAAGCTAAATCATCATATTATTGTTGTTAACTCTTTGGTTAATATTACGTTCTCTAAAGAACCTCTTTTGTTCACTATTTAAACGCACTGGCTGAATAGATAAAATAATGTAAATTTTATAAATAAATTAAAAGTAAACAGCCTTAGTGGCCAGTCGTTTTGTAGTGCTAACTTTTTTGTTTGAATAACTAACTTTATTTTGTTATCCTGCCCGATGCACGTGTATCCAAAAACAGAACAGAAAGAGTTTCATTTATGTACTTAATTTAACAAGATTATTATTAGGAAAGATTACTGAATCTAAAAAGTTTGGCCATTCTGCGTAGGATACACTCCTTAGATAGGTTGTATTTTTTTTGCCAGTGTAGGAATAGTCCCTATTATATCTATAGGCTATATAAATTAGTCAAGGCTAAATACTAGCCTCCATGACTAGCCTAGACAAATACCAAAATAGGTAAGTAAATACCATTTTTTTTCACCAACCTAAGGGTACTGGGCGCTCTTTCCATACAAACGTAGTAGACTGTTTCCTCCCTGAATAATGACACTAGCACAAATATTTTTGTGCCATAAAACCTATAACTGCCATGACTATGCGCCTATATTTTGTTTTTTTTTATTTAAATAACAAAAAAATACCAAAACATAGCGGCATGGTCATGGCAGTTATAGGTTTTATGGCACAAAAATATTTGTGCTAGTGTCATTATCCAGGGAGGAAACAGTTGACTACGTTTGTATGGAGAGAGCGCTCTAGAACTTATATGGTTTCGAAAGGGAAATGAGAACAGCGGCTAATTAATCTTGATCTAACTCTTTCGTAATTGAAATAATTGGTCTCGTCTCAGATAATAATGAGGGATTAGTTAGTCGCCAGAACACTGCGTGGTTAAATAACGGATATGCCGAAATAGTTGACTCGGGAAATCATAGGGCACTTAGATGTACCTAATTTCGGAAGAGAAACTTCTATATGATTAGATTAGTTAATGTTTGTTTATCTACATAAGCGACGACCCTGTTGGCACAATGGTCACCATGCCAGACTGCCAAATACAGGGTTGCGGGTTCGATTCCCGCCTTAGACATGTATTTTATGCTTAGATATTTGTATGTGGTCTGGTTGTTTCTATGTATTATAAGTATATATTTACAAAAGAAAAGTATATAAGTAGTATATCCGTTGTCTAGTACCCATAACACAAGTCTAGTTACTTACCTTGAGGCTAAATGGATTTATTAGGCCGTAGTTTCTGTGACACTGATTTGCAGATTCCCGGCGTCTAAGGTAGGTAATAATTATTTGAATTTCGCATGAAAAATTGTTTCTTTTTATCAAAATTTATGAGATTCGAAAGCTTTAGACTTAAAATCTAAATTTAATTTTGTAATTAAATATGTTTTCTGACTTAAATACCAAAATGTGGCTAAATTGTCAAAAAAAAAAGAAAATATTACTTCTACTTAGGCGATGAATTTTTGGCAATTGGCGTTAGGTAATTATCTACGCACCGGCTTAAAACCATAGGGGAACACGTCATTTATCTACCATGTTTTTTGTTAGCGTTTCAATTCAGCGTTTTTATTTTTCTGAAAAAAATAACTAAGTTTGCGCGTATTTTCGCAAAAATCTAAAACACGAAAAGACCTTCAAAACTCAAAGTTCAAACCATATTGTTGATAGTAGGTAATTCAAAATGTACCTAATCTTGTAGATACCTACCTATTTTCCGTGTATTTATTAAGTTTTACTAAGGAGGTTTTATGTAGGCAAAAAAGTAGTAAAAAAGTCCCCTGAGTTTAAAAAAATTAAACTTAGTTTCTTAATATTACGTACACTATCCGGGAAAAATATTAAAAGAAATCGAGGCCAAAAGAATCGGTTACATACAAGCAAACATACAGATGAACAAAACTAATAAAAGCGTCAATCAAAAATCATTGCATAAAATACTAACTACTGTAGGGGAACCTCTCAGAATTCATCAAATTAAACAAGAAATATGATATTACAAACAGATATTATTCCAATACAACAATTACTAGTCAATTAAACACATAATAATAATATATTCAATTTACAAACCTTCCACAATCTTGGCAACTCGTTCTCTCAAAGTAGACAAACGGTACAGCCGTCAAATTTTCTATAGGTAGGTACCTACATATAAAATGCTTTGTCCTGAATGACTGACTGACGGATCAACGCACAGCCTAAACCGCTAATCGTAGAAACCTGAAACTTAGAAGGTGTGTTCTTTGTGTGACGTAGGCATCCGATAAGAAAGGATTTTTCCGAAATTCTACCCCTAAGGGGGTGAAAAAGGGGGGCAAAGTTTGTATGGGACAATGTGATTCCTTGATCCATTTTCGACTTCTACGCGGAGGAAGTCGCGGGCAAAAGCTAGTAAAAATATATAAACGAACAGAGGATTTAAGTTCTGTTACACTACTTTCCCAAATTATTTTCATAATGAGCTTAGTAAGTAGCTAATAGCTATGTACCTAAGTTCAAACTATGTTACGCTACCTAAAACTTACGCAAGATGTATGTAGGTATATGCATTGTACCTGAGAAATGCACTCGTCAATCTTTCGACATCAAAACTGTGCCAATATTATGTCACAGTCATTAACATAGCATTGCTAAACCGGTTTGATCACATTGAAAATACCACAAACTGACGTTTTTAAATAGATACGTAATTAAGTAGGCACTTAGGTGTCTATCTTACTATAAAGCAGGTACTAGGTAGGTACGGTCAGCTGCATAATTGCAGACCCACTGTAGAGCTCCAAAACGGCTGTTATAAGAATGTTTTCAACACAAGCAAGATTTTAGGCACCTGTTTAATGTGTGATTAAAGTCGTCTAACTCGTGAATGTATCAGACAAAAATAATAATTGTTATTATTGAACTCTACCGGAGGCTGCAATTATGCAGCCGACCGTACCTTTCAACCTAAATAGGTGCTTTTAATGGCTCTATAACTTTAGATAAATTAGGTTGTAGGTAATCAAGTAGGTATGCAGAGGTAGTTTATCTACTTGGTAAGTAAACGCCATAAATTCCTAAGATTAGCTCAAACTTTCTTTCCTTATTATGTCGTCGGTAAAGTCAAAGTTAACATTTTTAAGCTATTGCATAGCGAATCAAGAATATCCGTAACGAAAATAAAACCTAACACCCTCCACTCCACTTAACATGTAGCTCGGCCGAGCGTTCGCTTAACGTGTATGTATTTTTTATGCCTTTGAATGCTTAATACATTTGTATAAATAGACCACATAATAGGTACTTGTCTAGGTAAGTAACTAGTAAAAGACAACAAAAAATATTCACATGAAAGTTTAAAAGTCATCTTAACAAGCATTTAATAAATTTTGCACGGAAACATCTTGTATAACCCATTACTAATCTAGTAATCGTTGGACAAGTATGAAGCGGTTTATGCATATATAAAAAAGTAGGTACCGACAAAATCTGTCCATGTCACGGAGTTCTTTCACCTAACTAAAAATAAAAGAAAGTAAGAAAGATGTTTTCTCAGAAGTGTTGCATTGATAACGTTTTAATTTGGGTCGTGTTGATCGTAAAAAATATTATAAATAGAATTTCATAAGTGTTAGGAACTTACTACATGTTTACTATAAGTATTATTTATTATTTTTTATGAGCTTATTAAATATTACGATGGAGTTGCATCAATGAACCCAAACACTTCCCGCTTGGTTAACAGTGTTAATCACCAGAATTTTGGTTCTAACGGTTCACTGAGCACAAATAAACTAGGATAAGTAGTTACGTATCAAAATGCATACAGATTTGATCTTTATTTCCACGGAATACTATTTATAATAGCAACATGAACAGTCGATATCTCGTCTCATCGCGGCTTAGACGTTTCCACAATCGCGTTGTTTCTGTGAGAACCAGCCCTTCTCTAAATACAATTAACAAATAATCGCGAATTAGTTTAAAAGGTCGTACGAGTAAATATTGGAGCTGTTAAAATTAGCATTCCGTGTGGATTAACAATGGAGCATTCTAGTGTATTTGGGACATTTGTTTTAATATTCATTATATAATGAGTCGGTTGCCGATAGTCCGCGGCCGCGGCTTTCACTCGGTGCGCTATTAATTACGTAGGTACCTATACGATTCTGTTCAGTCGGTTATATTTATTCAACTGGTTCGACTGCTGAAAGATAAAGAAATAGTTAAAGTGTCGGCGCGGGCGCGGGACACGACCGACGACGCCCGTATCTTATCGCTTCGACTCTATTGATCAGTCACATATCACGAACGGCCCGCCTTATACGGACGACCGGACCTCTATTGTCCAATTTAGTGGTACCGTGCAGACGTGGAGACTAGGTATAGTTGCCTTGCCGTGCCGCGCCGCGCCGCTATGTTACCTACCATCTCATAATGTGTGCGCGACTAAAATAGAAATACCAGTGTTTACAGGAAAATAATAGATATCATTAACATTGTGTTGTGGTTTGTGCTAATCGGACGGAAATGACGGCGAAATCGCCTACGTTGAGCGTAAAGTCCCGCGAAATGATCGGCGAGGATCAGTTCAGTCAGCGACGCGAAGTGTTCGGCAAGCACGACACCGTGTTCCTTCCACCTGCCTCTCCCACCGTCTACATGGAAGTCGAGCCGATCGTAACATCGAACCACGGGAAAACAACGTCCAATTTCAAGCGCAATGCTCCAGCCTATTCGAGCATGCGGGAGTCAAGGACGGACGACCGGAACTTCGATTTCCGCCCGCGAAAGTATTCGGACAACTTCACTTCCGAATTGAATCAGAGCGACGATGTGGACTACAGGCATACAATGACGGAGCGCACCAGGAGACTTTCCAAATTAAGGAGAGATTTCATGGCATCAAACTTGCACGAGCCGGGTGCGAGTCCGTTCAGTCGTACAGGAACTCGCGCTTCTCTACCAGCCAAGAGTTATTCGCCGAACTCTCCTGTATTAATGTACAAAATTGAAAGTCCGAATTTGTACAAATTCCCGTTCGCAGAACCCTATTCGACACCGACACCGACGAGGAAGGTGGTGCTCGATCTGGGCCCTACTATTGATGTTGACGGCAAAGAAAACGAGGATCCTGAAAGAAGGCGACATCAAAGTGTTCCAGACAATAACAATACAACTAAAATAGATCATCAAAAATTGTTTGAGGAATTAGTGAAGCGATATTCGCCACAACGCAAGCCGATCGACTGGAAAATACCGCCAACTAAACCTAGGGTTATCGCGTCTGTCCCGAAATCGACCGCTGATAGTGTAGACGGCGAAAAAAGTGAAATCAACAATAAAATCGGGGACGACGACGTTTTTGAAAACAAAGAGAGCAACGATAAAGTGAACAATAAAACAGATTCGACCGAAAAGGCTGCCGAAAATACAGAAATAGTTAAAAACGGACCAGATAATCTAAACAACAAACCTAACAACAAAAACGAATCAAAAACTTCGCTAGCCGAGTTAGATGAGAAAAACGATGAGGTGCCCGAATTAGGGAGTTTCCAAAGACAACTAAGTAGAGAATCGGCTAAGAAACTGCACCTCGATAAAATTGTAGATTTGAGCATTCCAGCTTTGATAGATAAAATGCAAGCAGAAGGAGACTACTTGGAGAACCATACTAAACAAAATAAGAAAGTTAAACGGAAGAGAAGCTTCATAGATAAACTTTTAGGTAGAAATAAAAATAAGTAAAATTGTACATTTAATGTGATAGAAAGTATAATACAATGCAATGATGCAAACCTGCCAAAGATTATATCAAGGTTATTATGACGTCATAAATTGTAATCTTTCGATAAAAAAAATACAATTTCTATAAGACACTTTAAAAGTCGTGAACAATTGAATAAATTTTGCTAGTATTATTTATATTTAATTATTAAGGCCAGTTCTTTTTTATGATTTTTTTATCTTAATGCATTGGTTGGGTTATCACTGTCTGATAAGGAATAGGTGCCATGTGACACTCCTTATCGCCAAATCCTAAGTGTGAAGTTAATAATAAACGGTAAAAAAAAAATGGGAGCGTCTGTTAAGTCTTATTGAAGTCATAATGCGATGCTAATGTCCGTCCAAGGAACTTATTGAACGACAGCAGTTAATGCAATTATTTATTTGATTTTCTTATTTTTTTTTTCAATAAAAATGTACAACTTTTTGTGAAATATTTTATTGTTAAACATCACACAAATCTAAAAATATATATTGAGAACCTTTCCCTTTTTTGAAGGGCCGGTTAAAACTAAGTCAAACGTGCCAATGAGAAAAAACATAAAAGTCAACGGTTTATTTAGTCTGTTACTTTTACTGTCACAAGGGTCAGGTTTACAAGATTTGGTACTTATACTTATTATTTATTATATAAAGTCGACCAATTATAAAAGTAAAGAGTCATGTCCATGAATTTTATCGACGCTTAGTTACCTACTCAAAACCGAAACATTACGTCATTGCAGATTAGTTCCACATTTGTATAGCGAGCGCTGCGTGGTATTTGATTTCTAGCCTGAGAACTTACCACGAGTTGCTTACGCACTCGTTCAAACTAGTCAGCTAATAGGCGAGCCGCGATATTCAATGTGTTCCCGCGAAGCGTTTCTTACGAAAGTGACTTTTTTCTACAACTTTTAGAAAATCATTTTAACGTGATAATGTCTTATACACCGATGAACACAGGCATTCACAAATAAGTGTGACGTCATGCGTTACGTTACGTTATTGACAAGGTAACCATAGCAACGTATTGAAGCATGCAAAATGGTTATGTGTCCGGTTCTGTTGACATGATAGGTAACCATAGCAACGTATTGAAGTTCAACGATACAAAAGAGTTGATATGACGTTATCACGTAAAATTATCGTTCGTAAACCGACTTTACAGACAACTATTTTTTTTTCAAGTAGAAATTACCCAAAATTTTCAAAATAATTTCCAAAAGTCATGGGACAAAAGTTGTTCGTCTAGACGTCTAGAAGAACTCCCTTCCGTGTTAGAAACCTTTCGGGGAAACATTAGCTGAAAAAGACGGCGTGTTAGAGACAGAGATAAAAACTATATTAGGATGTGTGCCTTCAAAACGTACCGGCACAAGAAACTCATGGGTTTTCAATCTATCTCGCAGCTCGCGTATTGGCTGATTCTAGCTTTGGAATTTCATGCTAAATACTCAAAAACACACAAGGTACGTTTGATTGCGTGCGTAAACAACTCGTGGTAGGGAGCCATTTTAACGAAAGCCTCAGAAAAATCAGAAATATTCAGTGACGTCTATAGTGATGGGACAAACAGTGTTGTGCCCCGACAAGGCCTCGACACACAAAAAGACGTTTAGCCGACTGATAAAAGAATAGATGATAGCTTTTTCTTGCTTTGAAAAGATTTGCATCTTTTAACATTTCACAAGGAGACATTCTATGAAATTTTAATTTCGACTTTTTGCCGATAGATTGATTAATTCTTTATTGTCCCATATAAATTCCTGGTAATTCTTAAAATAGAAACCAAACAATATGGCACAATGGGCAGCCTTGTCGCTAACAACGATCTCCTCTAGGTAATCTTTGGATGGACAAGAATTAAAGAATGAGTGGGAAAAACCTTTGAAAACAAATATATTATACTTATGTATTTTACAAAATATACTTATAATTATTTATTATTTATACTTGTACTTATAATATATATTAATCGAAACTACTTCATACCACTTGTAAAATAATAACAATCTATTGTTTTCCTCAATCTTAATATTACACAGCAATTTCCTGTAATTTTACAAATAACGCTAGTGGAACAAAACTATATTTAGCTTAATAAAGTTAATTTTTCAAATAACTTTTTTATTTGCAACAAAGCTTGACTACGCTCTCTGCGGTTTCACCCGCTTAACTTTCGATCTCGTAGGAATATCGGGATAAAAAGTCTATGTTATTCCCAATGAATCAATGTATCCTCATACCAAGTTTTATCAAAATCGGCCCAGGAGTTTCGCAGCCTATTCGTTACAAACAAAAAAGTATAGACCAGTATAGATGAAGGTACAGGGAAGTGAAATAAAAACTAAAAACCAATTTTAACGAAGTCCAATGATTAAATATTGCCGGACAATGCATACAACGCCATCTTTTCCCAAGCAATTAGGCTTGTGTTATGGTGAAAAGATAAAAATACTTTTCCAAATCGGTTGATAAATGACAGAGTTCTAATGAAACAACCATAAAATAAATAAAAATACAACCGAATTGATAAACTGTTCTCTTTTTTGAAGTCGGTCAAAAACAAGAAATATATACGTTAAACGAGGCAACGCAGCCAGTCTTTTAGGAAGATGTTTTAAATATTTTTTACATTCATTTATTATAAAAAATATATAGATTAATATTCCCAACAAGGCAACGCGCTAGTGTTTTAAACACCCCCCAGGGTCCTTCTTTCTTCCGTTTAGACTAATTATTTTAGGTAGGTAATATACTTAAATTAAATTAATTTATAATTGTTGTAAATATATTAATTTTTAATGTTCTTGTAAACATATGGAGTGAAATTGCACAATACAAGTATAAAAGTATTTACGAATTAGTTACAAAATGTCTGAACTTGAAAACGATTTGCAATTCTTATCACTAATTATAAATAAATTATTTGTAATGCATATACATGAAGCGGATTAATACATAGTTAAATACCTATATTTTAAGGAAAATGTTGGTACATATAGTAAAAACGCCTAGTTACTTATTTAATACTAGCAGCGCTCCGCGAATTCGTCCGCATAACTCCCAATCCCGTGGGAATATCGGGATAGTAAGTATCTTATGTTAATTCCAATGAATTAATGTATCATCATACCAAGTTTCATCAAAATCAGTCCAGTAGTTTCGGAGTCTATTCGTTACAAACAAAAAAACAAAAACTATATTATCTTTATTATAATGTTTATTTATTTATAGTAGTTTCATTTGTATTTAATACAAGACTGCACCCGGCGCGTTTTACGAGCGTTGGTATCCATCTTGGAAAGATGTTAGAGAGGCCTTTGCCCAACAGTGGGACAAATAAGCTAACAAAAAACGTCTCTTTTCTTCGAACACAGAACACATAATACTACAAACTTTAAAACTAAGTGTTTATAAACCCTCGAAAAATTTGACAAGTACCTAAAATAATGAATGTGGAACGAGTGATAACAAAATTCAACATTAGTTCCATTATTTTCAGATTATTTTAAAATGGAACTAGTGATAAAAAAAATCAACATTACCTAGTTCCATTATTTTCAGATTATTTTAAAATGGAACTAGTGATAAAAAAATTCAACATTAGTTCCATTATTGTCAGATTATTTTAAAATGGAACTAGTGATTTAAAAAAAACACCAGTAGTTCCATCATGGAACTGTTCGTTTTACCCCTCTAGAGGTGGAATTTCCAATAATCCAAATTTTATCAATTTTAGTTATAGGCAAGAGGCCTTTTGCTTTTAGCACCATATAGATGCTAAAAGCAAAAGGCCTCTTGCCATAAATGTGCATAAAAGGCGAAACTCTGTGTGCTGCATTGTGTACAAAATTCCTCATCTAGATAGCTTATGCAGTAGTAATCTATGTTTTATCTAATTGATAACACTTATTCGAAATAGATAGGAGTTCGATTATTTATTTTAAATGTAATATAAGTTATTGGTAATCATATAAGAAATCGGTTTAAAGCTACTTCTGGGCACAATACACTTTTGTTCTACAACTGGAAATTAGCTATTATAAATAACATATTTTATTATCACAAATTATGTAACATGTCATTAAAGTATTTTTCTAATTTAAATAAATGGTAAGTAAATAAATCTCATGAAAAGAACGTCCGTCTATATAAATACACATAAAATACATTACAAATCGCAACTCCGCTCAAATAGTGTCATAAATCAAAAAGAAAACTGTCGAGAAAAATGTGTCTAAAGTAATAGTCTAACTGTTTTTCCGGTTTCTAGTCTTAATTTGAAAACTAATAGAATTAGCGATATGAACATTTCAGTAGATTTGAATGATTTTTTTAACTTTATGAACTAGTGTATTAGGTTTCCTGAAAATATGAAATAAATAATATTTTTTTGAGTTAAGACTATGACGTATTATGAGTTATTTGAGCGGAGGTGCGAAATAATAACCAATACAACTTATATCACTGTTCGCTTTCTACATAATCACATAATCATTGCTATCGTTGTATTAACATATAAATATGTTTACTGGTATCATTCTATTTTTATTTGTTTAAACTTGTTTTAAATAAAATATTAGAAAATATTTTGTGAGTTAGGTATATTATGGAAAATGACACCCACTGTAACAAATAGATGCAAAATATGATAATATTGCAGCCTCTTGGCTTTTTTCATTGCTAGAAACTAGCTGCGCGCCGCGGTTTCACCCGCGTTAGTCCCAATCCCGTGGGAATATCAAAATAAAATATAAAAAAAGTAAAGTCCTCGATAAATGCACTATCCAACACCAAAATATTTTTTCAATTCAAACCAGTAGTTCCTGAGATTAGCGCGTTCAAATAAACAAACAAACTCTTGCGCTTTATAATAATATTATAATATACCCGCGCGTAAAAGTTGCAAAAAATATATTTTCCAAATTGATTTATTTTCATAACAGCGCCATCTGTCTAACTATCATTGAACTAAATTATATTAATGAAACGCAACTTCATCAGTATATCTGTGCATTCATCCAGCATGGATAAAATCTCTATATAATTGAGATATTGATTGAAATCGGTTCAGTAGTTTTGGAGTTTATTGGCAACATACATCGTGACACAAGATTTTTATATATACAGTTTTAACTGTATATATAAAAATATATACAGTTAACCCTTCCTTCTGCCCAAAACGCCAACTGTCATTTTTGAAATAATTAATGTCAACGTCATCAATTCGCGAATCTATTTTATTCGCGGTTTCAGGTTATTCTTCAAAAAAATACCCATAAAAAAATATCTAGAACTCATATCGGCATAAATAAACGGCAATGGCTTACCTAATGATTTACCTCTAAGCTGATGTAATAATATTTTGTTATCTGAAATCTGACACCCGTTAATTAATAAAGTTGGTTTACCAAGTGTTTTAGCGCAGGCGGTGTGAATTTGTGGACTTCCGACATTCCACAAGGAAAACAGCGAAGTGGGCATTCGTTTACAACATGGGAAGCGAATTCATGCTACGATGTTTGTTTGAGTCAAGCGTCACTTTTCAGAAGTCCATAACAATTACAGTAGTTTTAACATTTAGTTTAATAATCCCATAAGTTTCTTGTGACATCTTCTAACCCCAGGATAGTCCGAGATGTGGATTTAAACCTTAGATTTAGATACAGATTTACTCGTGAACTATAGTCTAAACACTATTCCTATATAATCTATAGGGATATTGTTTAGATTATAGTTCAATATATAATCTAAAGGGATAGTGTTAAGACTATAGTTCCCTATATAATCTATAGGTATAGTGTTTAGACTATAGTTTACGAGTAAATCTATGTCTAAATCTAAGGTTTAAATCCACATCTCGGACTATCCTTAAACCTCGTCTTGGATTGGAATAAAGGGGCATGAGTTTCTTGTGCCTTCTTCTAACCAGTGTTGCCAACTCAGATTTTAAAAAAGGCGAAAAGACCCCATTTGAAAATTACGTAGAATTAGTAAAATTTTCATATGAAAAGTCTACATACTTTTTTTCTGAGTGAAATGAAGAGGGTAGGGTAGTTAAAACTGAATATAATTTGTGTTTTAACTCTGCATTCAACCCGCGCGCGGACTCTACCCAGTTTTTTCTTATGTTTATTTCCTCAGTTGTGTTCAATTAAATTGAAATTTGATAGAAATCAAAAGAACAAAACTACAGTTTACCTCTGTTGAATAGAAATATTTTTAGTTATCATTTTCTACAAGGCAAGCTGGTGAGACTAGTTTTGTTTTACGCAGTTACAGCTTTAATTAATAACGGGGGTAGTATTCGTTGGCGAAGCGAGTGTGCTTTAGTATAAAACGAAACGTTTATTAACTTCTTTCGCGAATGAAAAGGAAATTATGCAAATTCAGCTGTGAGTTTCGTTATTTTACAAATTGAAATGAAATACGTAGATTCTAGAACTGAAGTTCGGAAATTTGCAGGAGAGGCCTAAAGTACGTAGCTCTACGTAAAAAGACGTAGTTGGCAACACTGCTTCTAACCCCATAAGGAACGCGCCCACCAATGAGAAGAAGGCACAAGAACTTCTAAACTTCTAAACTAAGTTAGGATGTGTTAGGCACACATCCGAACTTAGTTTTTAAGACGTTTCAATGTGATCTCGTACAAACTGAATGATTCCACTTGAATATATTTTTTACTTGTCTTTTTTTTGAGCCTATAGTGCCAAAACACAAGATGCAATCACAAGCTTATTAAAAAAAAATTTAATAACATTTACTTACACCATTTTTAATGTGCATCTTTCGCCCGCCAACTAATGATGATGCATGCAATGAGGCAATCACTAACACTAATCATTGCATTTCATTAGTGGGCTGGGAGGAGGTGCACATTGCATTTTGTGTTTCAGCACTAGGCTTGAAACTTAAACTAAATATTAATACTACCATAATTCAAGTAATAATCTAATAGGAATTTGCTGTTCAGCTTCAAATAAATATTGCAGGACATTTTACACATCGCCATTAGTCGCAAGCTAAGTAACTAGACTTGTATTATGGGTGCTAGACAATGGATATACTAGTTATATACTTTTCTTTTGTAAATATATACTTAAAATACATAGAAACAACCAGACCACAGACAAATATCTAAGCATAAATACTGGGGCGGGTATCGATCCCACAACCCTGTGTTTGGCAGTCTGGCATGGTGATCATTGTGGTAACTGTGTCGTCAAATAAACCCAGAATCAGCTAGACTTATCCAATTGCCTAACAGCAGCCACTAATTGTTCCAAATGATCGTCATTAACATGGGGTGCTATAGTTTTCATCGCAGCAGCAAGGTTATATACATACTCCTTGTTTGGACCACTGGGGCCGATGCAGGTATGGACTTGCCTTGCTATATCTTCTATGGATGCAGGACCTGTAATATTTAAATGAAAATGTATAGTTTTTGTGAAAATTAACTTAAAATATTGATCAACACTGGAAATTGGTAAGCGTGAGAACCCCTGGACGACAAAACGTGAAAATAAAGTGGCCAGTCATCCTGACGTCAGAATGTCTGGCCACTTAATTTTCACGTTTCCTCGCTGTTTATAGAGGTACTAAATATATGAGTTTAGGTACAAAATAGTAAAAGAAAGTTACATTTAATTGTTATTTTCCCAACACCAAATATCGCAGTGTTCTGACTCTTACTGGAAATCGGTCGGTCTTATCGGAAATCAATGCAAATAATTGTAATAAATCCCCGTAAATGAGGAAAGATGTATAATTTTATAAAAGTAATCAATATAACACATTTAGTTTACACGAGCAGTGCTGGACTAGTGGTAGATACGTCAATTTTCATTCCGAAGGTGGTTTATGGGTTCGAATGCAGCTAATGGATTTTTCTTAAGACTATTTATGTGCGCTAATTGACATTCCTCTTATGGTGAAGGATAAGACTGTGATAAAACCCGTGGCTTACTTGGCTCCAAATGTATTGACAAGTACTCTGGACATGGTTCGATTAAGCTAAGAATAGTAGGTCTTGGGCAAGGTCTCAAAGTCAAAGTCAAAGTCAAAGTCAAAAATCTTTATTCCTTTCAATGCTTAATACCTAGGTATAAGATCACATAGACACGTCTTAATGCAAAAAGACCCAACTTAAAAGGTCTAGTGGTGGAAAAACAACTGTTATTCAAGTATAAGTAGGGTTCACACCTGCAAAAGACTCATTCTCCTCCGTTGCCACATATAATGTCAGCTCAAATGGCTTCTGATCTATATCCTTAGGGTAAAAGGTAACAGTTTGTTTCGAATAGCCATTTTTTTCTCTGAAGTCAAGATGTTTTGTTACTTGATCTATGTCTTGGCTTCTTATTTTGTAAGCGACACCCCATACTTCACTGTTTGATTCTGAGGAAGGTATTAATGTAACTACTCGTCCAGGCTGGAATTAGAATTATCTATCAGATAGCGTAATCTATAAATCTATAATTAATAATAAAACCTTTTTAAAAAAAGCTTTTATTTTAATTCGCTAAAAAGAACTAACAATAATGATTTAAAGTTGCTAAGAAAAACTAAAACTTTATACATTGTATTAAATCTTTGTGATTTTATCACATACAGAATTTTTTATAAAGAAAAGAGTGTTTGTGATGACAAAATAATCCAATAATTTGTAATAAAATTGTAAGCAAATAAAACTCATGTAACTGACTGAAAATACTCAATGGAAACAGTTCAGTCTAGAAACATTTTCACAGTATTTCAGAGGAAAAAATCACAAGGACTTTTCCATTATGGAAGATTTGCTAATTGCCACAAGTTAGTGTTAGCAAAGACGATAGATACCAATGTACTGGCAGTCACTAACAAAAGTGCGTAATAATTGCTATTTTTATAGCATTACTTTGATAAATTATTATATTTTCTAGCTGTGATATTTACTGTGATTGTTATTATTATTTTTCAATAATGGTCATTATTTTTAGCAATTTACTTGAACACAGAGCTGCGCTTCACCAGCAGGACAAAAAGCACCAATTATTACTGATATACAACAAATGTGAATTAGGTATCTCTATAATATAAAAATGAATCGCAAAATGTGTTGGTAAGCGCATAACTCAACAACGCCTGGACCAATTTGGCCAATTCTTTTTTTGTTGTGTTTGTTATTGTACGGAGAAGGTTCTTATGAAAGAAATAATCAGTTGCGCAGAAAATTATTACGCGGGTGAAACCGCGGGGCGCAGCTAGTTACTTATATAAGTTTATTAGGTTTTTATATCAATGTACCTTTCCTGGAACTCCTCTATGATCAATACTATGCTGATAGAATCTCCTCAAATAACCTTTTATATAACCTATTACTTTTAACTCGTATTCGAAGTCGACTTTCCAAATCAAAGAACCGTAACCGAAAACCCACATTTTTGATACTTTAATTGTTTAATTATACCATTGATATCATTTACATGAAACCACGAAAATTAATTTCAAAATGAAAAATTCTTGACAATTCATTTGTTTACAAAAAAATGACAGTGATAATGACAAACAACAAAAAAACTTTTTTGTTATCCTCCGTATCCTCACAGAGAGAGGCAAAGGGCTTTTAGCCCATATAGCCAATGTCTTCTTTTTTCATCATCTTTTATTTCAATAAGGCCAGTTTTTAAAAAAATCTCGTGTTGGAGTTTTGAGGCAATGAGACAATGTGTGACTGTGGTGCTTTAATAGCATTTTCACTCAACAGTCCTTGATTGGCTTATTGGACATTAGTATTTACAGTCAGTACCCTCAGTTTTTTATAACTCTGTGATGACTCTGTGGTAAATAAGTCTTGTATTCCGTTTCCGCGACAATGGCGCTGTTATTTCTAAAATTTAGATTTAAAAAGTCAAAAATTATTGGTTGATGTTTTTACTTGCTTAATGTTTTCTATAGTAAGTAATAGTTGTAAAATGTAAATTAATATACATAAAGCAATAATACCACCAAGGGATAATGACTTCTAAATTCCCGACAGAAAAATGATCACCTTCTGGATTACAATGTACTGAATACTGTGAATACACCGATCCTTAAAATTAAACCAATGTCTAAAATTGCTCAACAACTCTGCAATGACCTAGTGAGACCCAGTTTGAAACCATCTCACGCAGATCATACTGTAAAGAAGCCATCGAATATTATTCATACACATTCCACTATCAACAGTAAAAAACCTACCCGCTCAAACATCATCGAGAAAAAAAAAGTGATAAATAAAGTATCGAATCCTTCAAATAATACTGCTAGTAGAAGTGGTATTCAATCTAAAGAAACTATCCTATGCAAAAAGATTCTAGATAAATCTGTAAACACTGTGGTGACCGGTCCGTGGCGATGTGATAATAATTGTGTGACTGACGTCCGCAAACGCGATTTTAAAGGCATCTGTAAATGTGGTCAGAGGGGTTACCACATCATAGTGTGCTCTAAACAAATACAGACATTGTTGGATAGCGATAAATTACTCTCCCGCGCCGATAAAGCTTGCACCCATAGTGTGAATATGACAACTCGTGGCTCTCAATTCCTCGATGGATCTAATATTTGCAGTACAAACGAAAGGAGAGAAAAGACGTCGACAAGCTCGCTTCATGTAATGAAAAATACGTTGTGTAAGAAAATCATTAATGAAGACAAACCTTCATACCTAAATAATTTTAGAGGAGCACAACGTTGGGCACTTACCCATCGACCCATACGAGGTCCTGATTTCTAAAAAACTCTTCACTCATTTCTTACAAAATATATACCTAAGTTCTTAGTTTACTTTTCTTTTTTTAATGCTTGAAATCATAACACTCTATCATGAATTTTTTAAATAATTTAATCAATAATTCATAGTTTTACTGAGAACTGCTTTGCTATTACTTTTATTAAAGGCTAAATCCTTAAAAATATACAATGCAAAGTTGAGTTTTGAGTAATTTACTTATTCAATAGAGTTAAAATAATTATATGGTATTTATTTTGAATCAAATAAATGCATGTCTTATATTTAAATAGATAAGTATCTTGTAGGACAAAGGATGTTATAATTCATTAAAAAAAATGATGACTTCCAAAAGTTTAATTTTTTAAAAGTTCTACAGTTATTTAATACAGTAATAATTTCTAGCTATATTTACGGAATAATATACTGTAATATGCATAACTTCATTATTTAGAGTTAATCTACCTAATTGTGTTACAATCATTTTCTACACCTATTATTATTATTTATTTATGGTGATTATGAAACAGACAAATAGTTTTAGTTATGAGAATGAAAAACATAACAATCTAAGGGTTTACACGTGGTTTTACACTCACTAGAATAATACTTTATTAAATTTTAAGTGTGCAATTATTTCTATAGAAGATTTTTTGTACAAATTGGTAGCTTTTTTTGTATTTAAGAAGTCCATACAATAATTTAGATATTTATAGTCAAAAAATAAATTTAGAAGATGACAGTTTTAGAGATCAATGTTATTGTTTCTTTCTACATTAGTAAGTATTCTCGTTAAAATATTACAGAAAGTTTACATTGAAGTTCATTAGCTGTTATTGTAATCAAAAAAAGCATTGTGTGAAGTATCTTCCAAGTAGTTGCTTAACAGTATATTTTGAACGAAATCTTGAAAGTCACTTGTGGGCTTGCTGTGCCTGTTCAACAAGGCTCACAAATTCTGTTGAGCAGGGCTGGCGGGAGGGGGTTGAGCTTCCAAGTTCTTAATGAGCTGAGCCAACCAATGTTTTGTTGAATTATCTTCTTGTAAACATGCTGTGAAAGTTGCATCTCTCAATTGGTCTGGCAGACATTGCCTCAATGCTTCACGGGCCCTCGGATTATCTGAGAGGCGGAGGTAACATCTAACAACATGCTTCAGTAGTCTCGCAGATGGGTCTTTGGCAAGGGATAATACCATCTTTCCTAATATCATTGCTACATGTGAGAATCTATCATATGTTTGACAAATATAACACAGGCCACTGTCATCCAACAATATCTTCTGCAGGATAAATGTGGCTACAGTTTTAGAGAGCTCAGATCCATTTTCCATGATGCGCAGGCATAATGGTATTATTTCTGTAGTGAGAAGAAATGTGATAACTTCTTGTTCATCAGTTTTGACTAGAGCACCAATGACTCCAAGGCTTGTGAGGCGCAGATATTCAAATGGACGGGTTTTGGATACAGTATGCAGGAACGGGTACAGAAATAGCGGCACGTGAGCTTGAAGGAAAGCGGATCTCGTCTCTGGATGCGAAGCAACGCATTGCATTAGGGCTAATGCATTACAAACACGGTTACTTTGGTGCGCGGTTAGCGTCGGCGGTATCATAGCTACGTAAATATTGGTGATTTCTTGTAGAAGCGCTGCTATCGTACCAAAGCTGTGCCACAACATGGGCGCTAGATCGGGTACGACTTCGCGCTTCTTGCTAAGTTCCAACAGTGCATTCTCACGTGTTTCTGGGTTGCATAGCTCAAGTATCCATGTGTAGATTTTTTCTCTGTCCACCGCGGCTTGTAGATTCGCCGGGCTTGGCTGTGTGCTCATGTTAATCATTGAAATACTTCAGCAAATTGAAACTACCTTGGACAAACACACTTATTTAATTAATCGATCGAACACTTTGGCTATTAGTGTGATTCTTTAGCCATGATGGAATATTTTCGGAGTATCTCAATTAGAATATACTCAATAGAACAGCAAATTACAATGCTAGAAAAATTACACGAAATAAAATGAAAAGCGTCATTCGTCCCAAAAATCGCACTGACCTGACTTTGACTGACTGCGTCGTCAATTCATTTGACATTGACAAAAAACATTAGCGACAATACTTGAATCTCTTACCTTAATACCTCATGATAATATATTAGTTATATTACCGTCAGAAGTTTTGATTTGGACAGATTTGTCGAACGTCAAGAAATCTGATGCCGAGCGAGTTTCATGTTTCGTCAATCGAATGTTGATTTTTGAATTTCCGATAATTTGGTGAATACTTATTTCGTTTTACCTCTCGTTATTTCATAACCCGAGAATAATGTGTAAAATTCCATAGTTTTACTTGATTTTCAGTTACGTATTTATGGAATTCTGACTCGTAGGTGTAAAATGTGTAAAGTGTGAAAGTTATCCTTCAGTAAGTAATACCTACTTATCGTTTACATATGAACATGTTCCTTCACTGATTCTTAATTCGTGGTCTCTGTAAATGACTGTAACTAACGCTAACGTTTACCTTTCTTCAGGAAAAATAACGTAAATACATTTTTGAATATCTTAAAACAATGATATTTGCACAGCCTTGTGCTGATTCAAACTGGGTTGAATCATCCATCTGACGCCATTTACGAGAGTAATTAACTATAATAAACAGACTTCGGTGTCAGAATTGTGTTTATTGCTTCGAGAGCCCCTGGTAGCCGTTGTGTAACTGGGTCATATTGTTTTAAAAACATTGTCAAATTTTTACTATAAGATAAAGTAATACAATATTACCTTAATCTTGAATATAACTCAACTCAGCCCAAAAGAGATAAAGTGATAAATTATTAAATTAAACTAGTATCAAACGAAGAACTTACATTTTATTCTCATCGATCAATTGTTATTGTTTGACCAATCATTCTCTATTGTCATTAGTTTAAATTAATGTGACAGTATCTGTACTTACAATAGTAGCTATTATAAAATTAAAACTGTTATTGAATGACTTTTCCAGTGCCAAACTCACAGTAATCCCTATATATATAAAATTCCTATATATATATATATATATATATATAAAATTCTCGTTTCGCAGTGTTAGTTACCTAAACGGCTGAACAGATTTGTATGAAGAAAACATTTATACATGTTTATACATATAGAAAACAGCATTTTCCGGGTCAGCCAATGTTATTTGTAAAATTGTTACCAAACCAATACATAGTTCCAATTACACCTAATCTATGATTTTAGGGTTAAAATGGAGGTGTCTCACAGCCTGACCCTGAACGAGTCTGCTCTTCAGCAGTTACCAGATGACAAGAAACCCCACTTTATATTTGAATGGCTTAGATTCCTCGACAAGGTTCTCGTAGCCGCTCATAAGGTAAATCATATGAGGAAAATATTGAAATCTGTTATTTTGCCTGTAATAAATAGAAATACAGATTTTAAATATTGTTTTGTTGTTGTTTTTGTGAGATCACATTTTCATAGCTCTGAAGGGCAATTTCGTAAATAACACTGTTCAAATTACATTGCAATATCATTCCGATTACATTTTGATTGCATTTCGATTACAAAAAATATCCAAAGTCAGCTTTTGGTATTCTTGAGAATTTTATTTTTATTTTTTGTAATCAAAATGTGTTCAGAATGTTATTTACGAGAATTGGCCTTCTGGAGCCCTAAATGTAGGCATTGTAAGGAAATTACATTAAATAAATAAATAAGTATGAATACATGTCTTAAGCAGTACAGAATTCCGAATACAGGTTCTGCTACTGTATTAATCATATTTACCAACAAATTTTAAAATGAATTATTTCTATCTTGTTTCCAGTCTGATATAAAAAGCTGTCAACAAAAGTTAGTAGCACAGCTTGTGAGCCTTCTTCGCGAGAACCTCGGTGCTCCAGCCCGGCGCCTTCTTGCAAGATGTCTCGCCACTCTATTCTCAGTTGGCGACACTTTCCTTTTGTTCGATACTGTTAACAAATGCAATGATATTATCAAAGTAAAGGATGACTCGCCTTCTTATTTGCCGACAAGATTGTAAGTTCTTATAAAATTACCTCAATCAATGTGTAATATTGACTAGATTAGTGATGACTATTTGATTCTATTCTAACCTTATATATTAAACAACAGTTTTATTCATAAGTAGACTTTTAAAAGGTAATGTGAAGACCTACCATAAATTGATTTTGTACGATTTAGCAGTAAACTAAATTGTTAAATTTTTTTAGGGCTGCAATTTGTTGTCTCGGTGGCATGTATGAGAAACTTGGTAGAATGATGGGACGTTCCTATGAGGAAACTGTTTCAACACTTGTCAAGTCTTTGAAGAGTGCTGAGTCACAGACCAGACTTGAAATTATGAACACTTTGGAGAAAGTAAGATATTGGTATTTTAATAAAGCAAGGATTAAACTTATTGGAGCTTTGCATTGCGTTTTTACAATCTGTGAGAGAGAACTGGCAATGTACGGACTAAAAGGTGGTTGTACTTTTCTAATATGATTCTGTTACGTAGCGCTTATCTTCAGAGCTACCATAAAGTTTGATTTGTTTTATACAGTATGCGTCATAAGTCTACTATCAGTGTGCTACATTAATACTATAAACAAGTATTGTACTTACGACCTTCTTTTAATAGACGTTACACACACATAAATACTTGAATTATAAGTACTCAGTGTGATGGAGAGCCGGCCTAAGTCCCCACTGCCCAATGTTGCATTGTGCTTATTCTCAGTGTGCTTATTATTTTCAACATTTTAGCTATGTCTTTAGTTGGCCCAGTGGTATAAGCCGCCACTCGCTACACCAACCAACGTACCCATTGCATTGATGCTGTTGAATTGAAATATTGCTGCACAGGATTGTAAATGTTACACTACTAGTAAACTTTGTGCGTCGATTGTACACATACTTATATAGCTTTTTTTATTCATCTTCAACAATTTATTTTGTTGTCCCTTAGATTTGTGTAGGGATGGGAACAGCAGCGCCGGCCGCAGTACGCGAGGTATCTCGCGCGGCTCGTACTGCTTTAATGTCGGATCGAGCTACAGCAGTTAGAGCCGCTGCGGCTCACGCGCTCCGTCATCTATTACCATTGATGCGGCTTACGCCAGCCGATTTGGATGCTATAGCTGCGGCTTGCCTTCGAGCCGCGCAACCAAGTGATTACATGCTCAGGTATATATTAAAGAGAAAGTTTATCTGGTTGTCTTGAATTACGATTGATCAATTTATGGTCCTTTGAGCTGGATATATTTTTCTCTAAAACGTTTTTTTTTTGTTAACAGATGTGCCATAGCAGAACTCCTTGGTACTTTAATTGCTACAACACAAGCTGGTGAAGTGGCTAATGCCAATAATAAAATGAAAATAGGCACTCAATCAGGTAACAATTTTAAAATCAAGTTTTTGAAAATAAGAAATGCCGTTGGGTTTATATTGTTTAAAATCTTATCGAGAGCGGTGTTGGCTTAGTGCTAGATATCTCGACTTTCATTCTGAAGGTCGTGGGTTTCAAATCCCGGCCGGCCGTGCACCGATGTATTTTACTTAAGAAAATTTTGTGTCCGAAAATTGAAATTGCTCTTACGGTGAACAAAAACATCGATTAAATCCGTGGCTTAGTTGGCTCCAGAAGTATTGACAAGTTCTCTCCTTTGGACATGGTCGATTAAGCTGATAGGGTAGTAGGTGCTGGGCAAGCCTACTCCATCCTCACGCAAAAAGGACCCAATTAAAAAGGGTCTAATTGCGGAAAACAGCCCATAAACAAGTAACCTTATCGTCGCTCCTTCTAATTATTTTAAAATTAATAGTCTTTGTCCTACAGTAATGTTTCTTTCACAGTTCAGCAAAATAAAAAAGATCCACCCAAAAACGTGGTATCGCTAGAAGAAGCGTTAAATCTTTTAATGGGAGCTTTCCTCAGAGGCGGCACTTCTTTCCTAAAAGGAGAGATTATCAAGTCCGGTTCAGGAGTCAATAGAGAAGTTCGCGTTTGTGTTACCAATGTAAGTGTATTGATAAAGTCGACTGTTATAGCATTACGAATATACCATTTAAACTTTATTTAAATACAAAACTATAAATAAATTATAACATTGCTAAAAGAAATTATGTAAAAAACTTGGTCCTTCGAACAGGATTAAAACATTGTTATTAGTTATAATAAAAATTGTGAAGACCTAGTTGGCACAATGGTCACCATGCCGGACTGCCAAACATAGGGTTGTGGGTTCGATTCCCGCCTCAGGCAAGTATTTATGCTTAGATGTTTGTCTGTGGTCTTATTGTTTCTATGTATTATAAGTATATATTTACAAAAGAAAAAGTATATCAGTAGTATATCCGTTTGTCTAGCACCCATAACACAAGTTACTAGTTACTTAGCTTGGGGCTAGATGGCGATATGTTGAATGTCCTCCAATATTTATTTATTCTAACTTTGGTCTGATTACACAACGATAAAAATACGTTATTTTTTCCAGGCTTATGTAGTTTTCGTACAAAATATGGGTGGTGTATGGTTAGAGCGTAATATGACAACGTTTTTGAACCATGTGTTAGATCTGGTTGCTAATCCAAAAGCTGCTAGTTCTCACGTGGACGCTGTTTACTCTAGGTATGTTGTTTTTATTTCGCAATTTATACACATGTAATACGGTAGCAAACAATATTTACTTTACCAATAAATATGTTAGTTGATTTTGAGGTTTGAATGATTGGCCACTTTTGTGAGTGGACATATTTTGCTCGTTTTTAACCGAGTGAGGTCAAATGCCCGATTTTTGAGGTAATTATGTCGAGGTAATTATGTCGACGGTTTATCTATTCATTAGCGCTATCTAAGATAATAATCAATCGTTAATGAGAGGTTATGTAGAAACCACGGAAAAGTCGGAAACCGGGCATAGGAACGCACATATAGTCAGTTCTACCACAGAGGTCTCATTTTGTTAATCTCATAAATAGTTATACAGAGGTTCACTACGTTAGATCGAAACACATTTCCACTTGTTACATTTAACTATGACGACTCACCATAAGCTTAATTCAACTAAGCTTCATTATCACAAATTTTATTACACCTATGCTTCATCAGTGTATTAAGGTTCAATTAAGTTAGTATAATGTTCAAGTACCATCCAAACTACATATATTCACAGAACTGTACGGTGGTACGAGCTTAATTGAATTCGGAGATCGATTTGAGTCCACCGACTAAGGACTGGGTACTTGCATTTTTTCAAATTCCCGAAGAGACATAATACTCCGCTACCTTATGCCCGAATACTTAAACGACTGTCAAATATTAAGGGGTCAATATTTAAGACGATCGTTTTTCTATTAAAGCATGTCACTTTTTATTTTTTTTTATTTTTTATTAAACATTTACAATATTTGAAAATTATAAGCTAACCAAAAAGCACAAAGATTTGTCCGATTTGCCATACTAAATTAAGTTCGTTACTTAAATAAATTATATAAAAAACAAAACAAATAGAATGGGACTACTTACATATTTTAAATCGATACAATAAAATAAACAATGGATATTTATAAATAAGTAAGGTAGAAATCAATTGCGCTCAGTCAGCTATCGAACGATGGTCTTTATCACTAAAACGTCAATTTAACCGCTACTTAAGTTAAGTAGCTTTCAGTATTCGGGAGTTAGTGACCCAAAGTATATCTTGGCCTCCGAAATGAGAGTTTTCCATACCTCACTGTCATGCGTAAAGAGACCTAACCCTAGTTCAAGCACATACCAAAATTAGTTTGTAAGCACATAACAAAATTAGTTTGTAAGCACATACCAAAATTAGTTTTCTTACTACATCTAATCCAATGTTTTCTTTCATATCGTTTTAGAAAATGTATAAACTTCATACTGCGCAATACTCTCGGCAAAATGCTGGGCGAAAAGGCTCAAGCATCAGCGTGCCGTGAAATTATACAAATCGTAATAAAACAAATGAACAGTATTGATTTTAACCCGGAAAACGCTAAGGATTGTAATCAGGTAACTTCTGTTTAAATTTTTCTTTCTAGTTGACGACCTGGTGGGTATAATGGTCACCATGCCAGACTGCTAAACACAGGGTTGCGGGTTCGATTCCCGCCTCATACAAGTATTTATGCTTAGATATTTGTCTGTGGTCTGGTTGTTTCTATGTATTATAAGTATATATTTACAAAAGAAAAGTATATAAGTAGTATATCCGTTGTCTAGCACCCATAACACAAGTCTAGTTGCTTAGCTTGGGGCTAGATGGCGATGTGTGGAATGTCCTACAATTTATATTTATTTATTTATAGTTTGGCTGTTTCTGTATGAATATTAAGTGCTAGCTGCGCAATGCGGTTTCACCCGCGTAAGTCCTGATTCTGTGTGGATATCCTTTGAATGAATGATTCCTATTCATCAATGAATGGACCATCAACACAATTTTTAAGTCGAACCAGTAGTTCCTGAAATTAGCGGACAAAGGATATTAGTAGTACCTGGGTGACCGAACTTTGCTCAGACTCCCCCGCATACTAAATTTCATGAAAATCGTTGGAGCCGTTTCCGAGATCCTGATTATATATAAACAAGAATTGCTCATTTAAAGATATAAGATTATAGATAGATTAGATTAGTATAGATGTGTTTAAAAAGTATCCTATCCGTTGTCTAGCACCCATAACACATACCTTGGGGCTAGATGGCGCTGTGTACCATATCCTGCAATATTTATTTATTATTTACAGGAAACACTGTTCAGTCAACATTTGTTGGTGTGCGCTTTGACGGAAGCAGGCGAATTGGCACTACAGCTCGGGACTTCAGTACAGAATCTGGTGTCTGATACGTCACTTAATATGATCGATGCTATTTGTACCGTAAGTTCTTCAATGAAAACGAAATTGTCGTAAAGATTTGAAATTGTCTTTAGGCGTGTTATGAAAAATGGTGAGAGTGAAATTTTAAGATGCGCGCGCATCTGGAACACAAATGTCACATATAGCTGCGTCACCCAAAAGTAAAACAGGTCGAAGCTGAGAGAGTGAAATTTTAAGATGCGCGCTCATAACTGTAAAACTAAAGTAACAGGTTGAAGCTGCCCACAAAATAAATATCAGACCGACGGACAGACAGACGGACGTGTTACTTCTCATGGGCCTACGTAAGTTCACGCACCAATTTTTTTTATAGTGCATTACTATAATGTTTAGTTTCTTTATTTCATAGGTGTTAGAACACCCGTGTGTGGCAGCTCGGCTTGCCGCGGCGTGGTGCATCCGCTGCGTGTGCGTCGCTTTGCCTTCACAGATCACACCGCTGTTGGACAAGTTTGTTGATGCCTTGGATAACCCTAGACCGACTCCACATCATATTTCTGGTAAGAAATTAAGTAAAAAACTTTTTGAAGACCACATTAGGCAGGTTTTGGAACGCATCTTTTAATGAGCAGAGAACCACAAGACACCTATTCTTATTAGCCACGTAGATATAGATGAAAGATGCCCATTTAAGACTTAAAAAGAACCTGTGGTAAGGTTTGACCGAATAAAAAATGGAGGAGGTTCTCGTCTATATTCAGATTTATTTGTTTGTAAAGAATAGGCTTGCGGTCAAACCGCAATATACGCGAATTTAGTCACGGGTAAAAGCCAGGGCTCACGCCCGTCGGCTCCCCTTACGGATCCCCTACTCCCGAGAGTCCCCCTGGCCTAGGGGGGACGACGGACGCTAATTTAAAATAAATTACATATTTTTATTAATTATAATATTCTCTTTTCCCAGGTGTGTCGGCAGCCCTAGCCGGCGTTGCGGGCGCTGTCCGCCTCTCCCCGCTCGGAGCACCCCACGGTCGGGGCAAAGTCCTATTTAATGCAGGAGAACAACTGCTAAGGTCAGCTGGACAAAGTAGCAGGCTGACGGGGGCGAGGACAGCCGCGGGATGGCTGCTAGTCGGCGCTGTTTGTACATTGGGTAAGTTGGTACCTATGTATTAAAATAACTTTGGATAGAATAGAATAGAAGAAAAAAACTACAATACGCTTTAACAACAAATAAATACTAAAACAGAAAAAAATCCCATACAATATACGGAACCCTTCGTGCTCGAGTCCTCGCACTTTGCCGGTTTTTATATGATATATATTCGTTGCTACATACCTAATTAGCATTTGGCATTCCACCTCTAAAATTAGCGCATTTTTTTGTCACTAAATTGATATGATTTTTGATAATCTCGTTACAGGTGTTCCAGTAGTACGTGGTCTATTACCTCGTATGCTGTTATTGTGGAGAAACAGTTTTCCGCGTTCCGCTAAAGAATTGGAATCAGAGAAGTCTAGAGGCGATGCTTTTACTTGGCAGGTAAAGTATTCGTTTTCTACTTGTGAATTTGATAATGCTAGTAATTTACTGCTGTAGGTATATATATTTACTATATTTTCTAATATTATAAATGTGAAAGTTTGTGTGTGTGTATGTTTGTTACTCCTTCACGCTAAAACTACTGATCCGATTGCAATAAAATTCGGTATGTAGATAACTGGAGGCCTGGATTAACATATAGGCTACTTTTTATCCCGATATTCCGACGGGATCGGGACTTACGCGGGTGAAACCGCTGAGCGCACCTAGTATATTTATCTTGCCGTATAAAAACTATATTCTCCATTAGATATCTTGAATATAATCAAAATAGTGACCATGATAGAAACTTGATGAGAAAATCCAGGCTTAAGATTCTTTATTCCCATAAGCATATTTATAATTCACTTAAATGAGAAATATATAAAAGCTAATTAACTAATAATAGTTATATAAATGTTCTAGGAGCATACAGGTAAACAATAAAAACTTAATACAATGGACAAAATTATATAAAAATAGATGTAGGTAGGTTGGCGCATTTCTTATCTATTAGTTTGTTCGAATCAGCTTGCAATATCAACTCGCTACAAAGCGGCACAAATACACAATCTTCGGTAACTAGATGAGACGAGACGATTGTCAGTTACATAGTTTTTATTGTTTTTGTTTTATTGTTGTTTTAAAATCATCGAAAATCATTAGTTTTTCACCTGATTACGACGGCGAATTCAAAAGTTAGGGCTATGTTTTTGGCCTATATGTAAGTATTTATGTGGGAATGTACCTTCTTGTCTTTCGTATCCTTCAGTCTTGAACTCATTGGAATATGGAGATAAACATGGGTTATTCCTGGTCTTTAAACTATCT
Organism: Idaea straminata; assembly: GCA_951213275.1. NCBI lineage: Eukaryota > Metazoa > Arthropoda > Insecta > Lepidoptera > Geometridae > Idaea > Idaea straminata. Next base: position 8,281,172 of record OX577862.1, read on the forward strand.
ACATATCAACTTTAAGCGCAAATAGTTTGCGCAGAAGTTTGTTGCGTGAAGATATAATAAAAAGTTTTCACATTATTAGGTAGTGTGTTTAAATTACAGTGTATTCTTTTTGCTAATAAAATTATTGTTTTTCTTATATAGGTGACGTTGGAAGGTCGTGCGGGTGCTCTATCAGCGTTACACAGCTTGCTAATCCATTGTCCATCTTTGGTCCATAACGACGATACAGCAAAGAGATTGGCTCAACCGATAGATGGAGCTGTCGCTGTATTAGCGAAGTAAGTTTGTTTTAAGGCCCCGCTAGTCGATCGTGTTTCCATACAAATGAATTTAGAGTGTAATTCCTTTATTCTTCATGGAATTTAAAAAAATAAAAGTTAAATCTACGAAACTAGTAAATATTTAGCCCATGATGGTGGCGGAATAGTAAAATTATATTTAATTTAGAAATTATACCCATAAAAACTTTAGCATTTTTAGTAAAAATAATGCTCATTTCACGGGTGAAATAGCTACGCCAGGAGAAATATAATATCGAATATGAAACCATCATCATGTAGTAAATTTATCAATTAGTTAAAATAACTTTATTTTGAAAGAATTCATTTTGTAGATTTTTTGTATTTATCTAAATTCGAAAGGTCTGTTCACAAAATTTCCCAGCCCGAATTTTGTTCAAAACATCGTTACCTTTCACCTATAGAGTATTACCCCGTCAGCGGGTAGCGGGGGGTGTATCTTATCCAATGCGCGCTGGAGCTTTTTGAATACTTTTGTATTAACTGGCTATACCAGCAATGTATACGTAACTATTTTAGCATTCAATGTGTGTGTGTGCTATCGACAAGTACTGTCAAAGTTTCACGGGGACCAATGAAGACAAGTAACAGTGATTTTGCCAACCAATAGTGAACTATTATCTGAATCTCGCATCCAATAGACAATAACAGTTTATAAAACGTCAACTCATTATTTTGTACATTTTTTTGTAATTTATCCTTTTTGATATTAATTAAAACTTTTTATTTACTGACGACAATAAAAATATTTAGATTTTTGAAGGCTGACAATGTCATCAAAATGTCATTCAAGAAAATTTCGTGAAAAACTTGACATGACTTTTAAAAAATAATAATTAAAAATAATAGAATATAGAATAAATATGATTATTCTGGCTGTGGTGCGGAGTATTATTGCAGAATATTAGCTGTGTGCATTGGATGCGATTACAGAGTGTATTATGATTACACCGACGACGACGAGACTAACGCACTTTCTTTCTAACAATTTATCTATTCCTTCGTTATTACGTGCAATACAATACAACAACGCGTTGATTCACCCATCTAAAAAGGTTGGTGTATATAAACTTGAAGATCAAGAAGTAAGAAAAGGATGGAATTCGCTTTAACTGGTATATTACCCACCATGATTTAAGCAGATAATACGAGAGAACGCAGTATTCAGCTTTCGCATACCACTGTTACTGACTTTACACCTAGTTAAGTTATTTTTTTATCTTTGTGAATTATAGTTGTTAATCCTTTTTCTAAACTTTTATTGTTGAGGGTCTTGAGCTATTAGGTTTATCAGGTAGGACTGACTTATAATTCTGACTGAGGGACTGACCGACTCTCTTCAACTTCTTCTTTAGACTCTTCTAAATTTCTGAAACTGGTAACGGAACCTTCCGTTTCGTTACAATAACTGCTCGCTTCTATTTCTAAACAATAATTCGTGCAATTTTCTTTGAATTTACGCATTTACGCAATAAGGATTTACGTACCTATAGTACAGAATATACACGGTGTAACAAGGGGGGTGGATCATCGGTTACTGGGGGGTGGGGGACATCTGTACCTATCGATTTAACCCCCTGTATGTTCTGCAATAATTAGTGGTTCAAAAGTTATTTGGGGTTTAGTGAAATTTTAGTCAAAATCAGATTTCAGCATGAACTTCGCAATTACAGCCAAACTATCAGGTCTGCGATTCTGCCTTTTTTTGTGAAATAACTTCAATAATGGACTTTTTGTACCCCTAAACTAATCAGAGTTTAAGATTTATAAAACTCAAAATAACATCATTAAAGTAATTGTTTTTTCAAAATCTAATGTTCACATTATCTTTGTATGGTTCTAAAATAGTACATTACGATATAAGTGTGGTAAATTGATCTTTGCATAGAGGCGGTTTATGACGCGCGAGCGGCAGCGAGCGTGTCATAAGAAGCCAAGATGCAAAGATCAATTCCACACGTATATCGTACGACGTTTTCTATCACAGTTGCGAATAAAAGAAAAGACTAGAAAAGAAAACAAAATAATAATTAACAAAATATTTGTGATAAGTCTATGTTTTTTTTTAAGGCAGATTTTTTTTGTTTTTGCTAGCTAAAAAACTCTTTGGTATCTACCTTTTTTATACATCAAAACAGTATAACCCAGATGAATTAAGAATGTTTCACCTACCTAACATGTAATTAGCAGTAAGATACGTATTTAACTTATCGGGATAACTTTACAGCACTAGTTAACAAATCTAAAACGCACGCGTGCATAATATGTTGGATTATGAGTCTAAAAGCCGTTGAATAAGATCCCCTTTATGAGCAACTGTGATAAAAAAAAAATTCGCAGGTTATTTTTTTCTGCAACCTATCTTAAAAAATACTGGCTTTCATGAAGAATAATCCCTGAAAGTTTCAATTGGCTAGAGCTTGGGCATCATATTGAAAAATGTACTTGATAGTCTCAAAAGTGAAAATCATATCTTCATGTCAATCAATATATTCTCATACCAAGTTTCGTCTAAATAAGTTCAGTAGTTTCGGAGCCTATTCAATGCAAACAAACAAACAATCAAATATTTTCTGTTTGTAATAGGCATATTAATATTTCCCATAAAATATAACCCTGTATTTATGTACATCATACTGCTCGGTAACTAGGATTTACTAGTATGGTAAGAGGCTGTGCAACAGAGAAGATAGAACATTCAATTTTCAAATCACTATACACTTCAAGCATTCAATGCTTGAATGAAGTAATGTAAAATTTCTTGGTAGTATGACGTTTGTAAACTTCAAGTTCCGTGTAAGCTTGTTGTCACTGTGTGTGTGATGTGTCGGGCCGAGTCGCGCTGCGGAAACGACCGAAGCGGCCCCGAACGTCTATATGTAATGTAGTGTGTGGTAGTGTTCTGACGCTGAAATTGTTGTATGCGTAATATCTTCATACTGCTCTTTACTGAGCCTTTCCTTTTCCTAAACAGTGTAAGGTGAAATAGCTATAATTTTAGCCACGTGCGTCTATGAGTTGAACCCGTCAAACAGTAGATTCTTAACTAACGATTTTCCTTCTTCATACGAAGTCTTATTCATACACACATAGGTGTCCTGATGTTTGTAATCAAATCTTGAAAATTAAATTTGATCCACTTCCCGGTTCTTCTTTACCTTCTTTAGAGGATTCCGAAAATTCGTACTTTAGAATTCTTGTGTTTGTTATGTTCTGTCCATTGCCTTAAGTTATTAAGGTTATAAAAAAAACAATCATCCAAGTAAATATAACGAAAATCTAACAAATAACCCGTCTAATCTTGTAGTATGAGCAGCGTAGTACGTTCGTACGGCGGATCTCTAAAAGCACCAGCTGCGTTACTGCGCCTACGTCTATACCAAGCATGCGGCGCGCTCGGCGGCGGTGCGGCACCGGCTGCACCGTTACTCAGGCTGTTGGCTGCTGAGATCGCCGGCGCCGCAGATCCGACTACTGGAAACTTAGCCACAGGTAAACAATTATCCATTAATATAAAATTCAAAGTCCTGACTGACAGACTAATGTTCAACGCACAGCCAAGCCAAATTTCAAATCTATGCTGTCTCGAATGTAAAAACGGCAACTGTGACAGGACCACAGAGATACAGTAACTGAGTTCCGTATGGTCTTCGTACTGAGTACTCAGAACCAAGATCATACTCAAAACGAAGATTCTGCATAGTTTCGTTAAGATTCCAGCTGCTTGTGTTACTGCACTTACGCTTTACTGACACTCATATAGCATTTAGTTTGATCATAAAAAATTATGGTCTATCAGAGCGGGAAAGGAAGAAATTTAATGTTTTGTAATCTGGTAGTCTGACATCAAATGGTGCGTACATCTAATCTTCTTAGACTAAAGCGTTACTGAAATGTTTCCAATAGTTTTGTTATAGTGTTTCCAATCATTTATTTAACTTTTGACAGATCACGCACATATAATTTTTAATACAATGTACTACAGGTAAAACTGTACTTCATGGACGGGCTCCGCCCACTTAAGAGATGTGTCATTCGTAATTAATGACCACAGACTAAAAACGGTTTTGAAATAAATCGATTATCGATTATATTTATAAAACATACTATTTTATTGTGATTATATTTTATATCAAATCACGTAAAAACCTTTATTATTTTGCATTAAAATGCCCTAAATGTCACTGTTTTAATGCATAATTAATTTGCGTAATGAAAACAGGTCCATCGTACTTCGTACCTAGTAATGGGATCGAATATATTCGTTGCAAATTATTGAATGTAAAGTAATCGTTTGGACTTACTGTAGTTGGTTCAAATAAAAAGCATGTGGATGAACTGCGGTACCTACTTGTAAGGAACAACTACAAAATAATGAGTGTGTCAAATCGATTAAAACTTCTTCATGAATAAAATCGATCGATGAAAGAAATCGAATCGGTAACGGGTCAGGGTATCACTATTTGAGTAAGTATTAGAGCTGTCAAAAGTTAAATAAACGATTGGAAAGGGTATACGAGTTAACATCTGTTTCCAGGTCTATTGAGAAATGCTATGCATCCTCGAGACACTATATTGATCGGTGAAGAAGGCTGGATTTACGATACGGATCACGCAGACATTGAGGAACAGGTAAAGTTTCGGTTGAACAGTTTATTCATTATGTGACTCGGTGGGTGAACATCCACCTGCGACACAGGTTCCATTTCCGTCTCAAACAAAACCATCTGTTGTCTGGCCAACATCACATTGAACTTGAACATTGAACTTAGTTGCTTATTTCGGGGCTATATGGCGCTGTGTGCTGAAATATAATAATAAAAATAGTATGAACGTAAAAAGCCTAAATCAAGCAAAAACTATGAATAAAACCCTACCATATAAAATTCAAGAGTAACAAACTTTATGTTATGGTTTTATTTTTGACACTGAAGGTATTCTTGTTTTAGCTTATATCGGCACTAAACGCTAGCGGTTCGGGTGCGTTAGAGCATGATCTGTGTGGTGTGTACCACGGGCGTGGCGCCGCTCAGCCCCTCGGCGTGGCGGTGCTGGATGCGGCAGTCGCACTCTTCCCGCAGATATTCGCAAGAGCTGCCAATAAACACAGGTAAATTTTTGTTACCAGAAGGTTAAAATGCCAACCGTGACAGGTCTGTAAAGATAAATTAACTATTTAATAATGTACACTACAATTTGAATTAGTTCGGTAAAGACGCTTTTATACGTTCCAAAATAATCATTCTCTTGCACTTGTATGACAATGGCGTCAATTTTCAGAGAATAATAACAAAATCTCTTTAACTTGAACCTGAACACCCGGGTATATTTTCTCAACTTGGTTACAGTGTAGTTATTTGTCGTTTTCAGACAACAAATGCTCGAGCATTTTGCGGAATGTATCAAAATGTCAAAAGGCGCGCGTCAAGAAGCGATACAAGTGAACGTTTACACCGCCTTGTTAATGGCGTTGAAGATTTTAGCAGAGCAGAAGAGTATATTGGGACAGGAAGCTGTGAAGAATATCGCCACTGAACTTATTATTGTAAGTGATTGCAAAATAGCTGCCAGCATAAGTCCAATGTCTTTCAGGACTCCAGTAATCAACTTCTACTTAGTTTTATTGCAATCGGTTCCAGACAACCGCAGAAAAATACTTGAAAAAGGGGTGGGGTGTTCATTTGATATAAAAGGAAGTAAAGTTTAGCCTAGCATAATGTCTTGGATAAAATTCTATTTATTTATTTATGAGTATAACAATAATGGGAGTAGGTAGAACTCAACGGCTAAGATTCGTGACAGGACTTACATTACGTGATGTGTTCTTATAGAGCGGTCTCTCAGCCCCGAGCGCTACAGTCCGCGCAGCCGCAGCCTCGTGCGCGGGTCGGCTCTGCCCCTGCGTCAGTGAGAGCGACAGTGCAGCACTCGCGGAACGTGTGACATCACTGGCCCGCGGTGCGGCCGCACGACACATGCGTGCTGCTGCCGCGGCTGCTGCGGCGGCTGTACAGCGAGCTAGGGGAGCAGCCTCGACCGCGCTGGCGCTGCCCGTGTTGCGAGCGCTCGCACAGGATACTAACTCTACTGAGTTACAGGTAAGCGATTGTTATCAATACTCCTTAATTTGGGAAAAGAGACGATACTAATTTGAGGATACTAACTCTACAAGTTTGTAAACCATTTGTAAGTCTTTTTGTTTTCGTGTCAAAGTACATTAAGCATTTAATTCTGTCTGATCAATATTGTGTTGCATTGAATTTAGTAGTTTAGTATTGAACTTAGATGGCATCCCTTGTCAAATAATTTGTATATATAGGTACGTTTTACATACAAAACATTGACTATTGCTAACCCAAAACACTTAGACATAGTTCCCAAAGATGTGGTCACCTTTTGCTTATTTCTTAGGTATGGTCACTCCACGCTCTATCCGTCCTAGCCGACGCATCTGGGCCAATGTTCCGCGGCCACGTCGAATCTACCCTCAATTTAGCACTGAAGCTGCTATTCACATCACCACCGTACTTAGAAGACCTACATCGAAGCATTGGAAGATTGCTGTCGGCTTTGATCACTGTTGTTGGACCGGAGTTGCAAGGATCAGGTGAGATATACAATCTAAGTTCTAAGTAGTGTGTAATAATACATCCGAAGACAAATGCATGATGATGCAAAATTGCATGACTTTATTAAAAACGACTCGGCTTAGTGACATCTTTAGCTCTATTGATGTGTCCACCCCAGCGACAACTACGGTTTGTAGTTGCTTCTAGCGACTTCTGTATAGCAACCATAGTGTCCACTATTAGAATCGATCTTAGCGACTCTTATATGGCAACAACAGTGTCCACTGTCAAGATCTGAGCCTGTCTACGATTATATGCTAGCCGTGTCCACCATCCTGTCCCACTTAACTTCATGTATCTTGGCTTATAAAAGGTTCAGCGCTGGAAGAAGCAGACAAGCGTTACTTGTAAGAGGTATATGTTCTAGTGGTAGCAGTAGGGAGGTTTGCGTGTGCGTGCGCTGCACTCGGTGAGCTAGGAGGCGGCGGCGCGCGCGCAGAGGCCGCGGGCTGCCTACAACAGTTGCAGATGTTCGCGCCTAAACATACCAACTTGCATACTTTGGTGCCGGCGCTATGTGTAAGTATTCTATCACCAATATAAATGCGAAAATTGGTGTAAAATGTGCTTATTTATTATATATAATTTTTTTTATTTATTTACCTTTTTATGCAAAAAAAACTAAATCGATTGCAATTTTACTAGGTATGTAGGAAGTTGGAGCCTTGAATGTACGCATAGGAACTTTATCCAGAAATTTAAGCAGAAGCAAACAGACGAAAAAAAAACGGGTTCTTATAACCCCTGACGCAAAAAAAAGAAGGAGTGTTATTAGTTTGATGTGTCTTTTACCTTTTGAGATACGGAACCCGAAAAACCGAGAAAGGCAGCCGGTGATTTATAAATTAAAAAAGTAATATTATTGGTTTTGATGGCTAGACCAATTTAGATTTTGTAATACAATTAAATAAACCTTACTTAAAATTTTTGATCCGCCCCGAAGAACCAAAACGTTTTGGTCCTTCGAGCCGGATTATTTCAACGTTAATATGAATTTCCAGCGTGACCTTTCACACCCGGAATTGTCTGTCCGTCGAGCGGCGTTGTGTTGTCTGAGACAACTGACGCAGAAAGAAGCGGCTGAAGTATGTCGTTATGCGATGTTGGCGAAGGACCATGTGCCGGCTAAGCCTTATTGTGGTAAGTTTAGAAAGTACACTTAGACTTTTCTTTAATAATTAAGGAAGATTCCATAAGACAGGTCCGGCTTAGTGCGAAATCTAGAACTAGGTTGTTGGTTCTTTGAATCGGATTAAATAGACCAATCAATTTTTTTTATTGGGCACAGTAGAAATGGAATTATACGATTGTTGCATCATTAAAGTCTATTTATTTTCTATTATTATATATTAGGCATAGATATCCCATAATATGCGTAATGAAGGTCACTAATCAATAGGTATTCAAGAAAGACGCCTTCATTTTCTACTATTATTATTTGGTCTCCTCCGGCCGAAAGTCTGTGCTCTCGCAGGCCAGTGCCATCTTGAGTTTTGTATTTGTTGTTCACAAATTCCTTTCGTTGACAAGCTTGTGTTCGTGATCTATACTTCTATACTAATATTATAAAGAGGTAACGTTGGTAACATGTATGGTAACAAACCACTGGACCGATATGGATGACATTTTGCATAGAGATAGTTTGGGGGTAGCTGAGTGTTATAAGCTTTGTATCCCGAAATTCCCACGGGATCGGGATTTGAAACCGCGGGGCGCAGCTAGTCGCTAATAAGGCAATGGATACTTGACAAAGGAGATAGTATAATACGAGTATATTTATTAATATCTTTATTACTTTCACAGGTGTAGTAATAACCGAAACTGGTCTACCGGGAGCTCTATTCGCTTATCTCGACATGGAACGCGACACTGTCGGCGTTTCGGACGCTAGAGACACTATAACTTGTTGTTTACTAGCAGCCGCCACCGGCTCCGCTCTCAGACAATGGCTGGTCCTCGCTAAACGAGTGTTGACTATAAGATTGGGTAAGTGTGAAGTGAAAAATACTGTAATTAAGGGCCACTTGAGACACGATTTTAGCTTTCTTACAAAAATATGAACTGTATCTATGTGTATTTAATATATATACTTTTTATCACAGTTGCTCATAAAGTGGATCTTATTCAACGGCTTTTAGGCTCATAATTCAACATATTATGCACGCGTGCGTTTTAGATTTGTTAACTAGTGCTGTAAAGTTATCCCGATAAGTTAAATACGTATCTTACCGCTAATTACATGTTAGGTAGGTGAAACATTCTTAATTTATCTGGGTTATACTGTTTTGATGTATAAAAAAGGTAGATACCAAAGAGTTTTTTAGCTAGCAAAAATGGTTGCTCTAAAGTCGGTTTACGAACGAAAATTTTACGTGATAATGACTTAGAAAACGATAAAAAATTGAGTTGTTTATTTTTTGTTTTTTCTTTACTTAAATAAATTGTTTTTCCGTACCATTGTATTTTGTTCTTAACCCCCGACGCAAAAACAAATAGAAAAACCCTAAAAAATTATGTATGTCACACGAGGATGTATAGGTTAAAATTCTTTAGCCTGGCCTTTCCGGAGCATAACAAAAAAATATTGCCTTAAAAAATGTAAACATAGACTTATCACAAATATTTTGTTAATTATTATTTTGTTTTCTTTTCAAGTCTTTTCTTTTATTCGCAACTGTGATAAAAAACGTCGTACGATATACGTGTGGAATTGATATTTGCATCTTGGCTTCTATAACACGCTCGCTGCCGCTCGCGCGTCATAAACCGCCTCTATGCAAAGATCAATTTACCACACTTATATCGTAATGTACTATTACAATATAGCTGCAAGAGGCCCTAAATATAAGTTAAGTAGAAGATTAAAGACAATATTGTCATATTGTCAGTATGTCAGACGACAATAATACACTATTACACTATTTTATGTTTCTTAGGAATATGCTCTGAAACTACTGGACTGATTTGGTTGAAACTTGGTTTGCTATGTTAAATCCTAGGGCTAGTAATATAAGCTACTTTAAATCAGTATGTGCCATGGAATCCCTTTGGTCCATTTTTGTAACTGTTTTTATAACTTGCTACGAAAAAGGAAATATCCTTCACTTTTCTTAACTAGTTATTAAAAAGGACCCTTTTGACCATTTTCATAACAGAACTTAATCAGATACGCGGGTAGTCTAAAATAAAGTTTTTTTTTCAGAGGATAGTAACAACATGGAGACAGATTTCGACGAAGGAGATGACGACCAGGAAGAATTCCATGCAGACTCTGATCAGTCTACACATCCTGCCCTACAATCGAGATGGCCTACAAGGGTATGTCTTAGTATTTACTAGCTGTTGCTCTCGGCTTCGTACGCGTGGTAGTTGTGTTTTATGAACTAAAACCTTCCTCTTGAATCACTCTAATGTCTATAAAAAACCGCATCCAAATCCGTTGAGAAGCTTTAAAGATTTAAGCCACGGAATTAGAAACAAAGAAAGAAAAACATTTATTTGGTACAGGCACACGACAACTTTAAAATTAAACACACACACAAAAAAAAACCATAGTGTCCACACAATATCCCCAAACATACACTAAACCTAAGAATATTTAAAATGGCCCAAATGGGTCGACCTCAGCTGTAAGCCACAGTCAAGCGTAACTTGGCTATATTGAATTAGGCATATATATACAGACAGCGGGAAGCGACTTTGTTTTATACTATGTAGTAACTAGCGACGTGCCCCGCGGCTTAGCACGGGTATATATGCCAAAAAAACTGTCATATATCAGCTAATTTTCAGTTTATTCTCTTTTTTTAGGTATAGTTATTGATAAAACCTTTCTTATTTTAGAATACACTATAGTAATGGATATTTTTTAGGTATTTGCAATGGAATGTATTCAGAAAATAATCGTCGCCTGCGAAGCGACCGGCGACCCCGCGCACTTTGATCTCGTCAAGGCAAAGGAGAAACAACAGCTCGATCCTAATAGTAAGTTACTATCTAGAGTCAATTTTCTATACGGGCCTTCAGGGCTATTTCCTAAACTATAAGAGATAGCAAAAAACGCTAAAAGGAGTTGCGTGCGCAATTTTGACAAAAACTAAAACTTGTATTGATTTTTGGAAGTCATTACCCCAGCCAAGAATCGTATCCTAAAATAATAATCACTTATATTTTTATACTAATCGATAGTGTTGCTAATAGAGATAAATTCCTGGAAACAAACATGTATGTATGTATGTATACGGGCTTTTTTCCGCAACTAGACTCTTTTTTTTTAATTGGGTCCCTTTTGCGTGAGGATGGAGTAGGCTTGCCCAGCACCTACTACCCTCTCAGCTTAGTCGACCGTGTCCAGAAGAGAGAACTAGTCAATACTTCTGGAGCCAACTAAGCCGCGGGTTTCATCACGATGTTTTCCTTCACCGTAAGAGCAATGTCAATTAGCGCACATAAATTCTTCTTAAGAAAAATCCATTGGTGCACGGCCGCCTGAGACTCAAACCCACGACCTTCAGAATGAAAGTCGGGGTATCTACCACTAAGCCAACACCGCTCAAACAAACATAGTATGGGCTAATCAAAAGAAATAGCTTATTTTTGTATACTAATATTTCAAATAGGTCAGAAGAGTATATCACTGGCAAACACCAAATGTTTACGTCATATCGTGAAACGGATGTAGCTAATCTAACCTTTATATTAGAAGGTAGGCGAGATTTTTTTGTTTGTTTGTATTGAATTGGCTCTGAAACGAATGAACTAATTTTAATGAAACTTGGTATGACGATACATTAAATTTTTAGGAGTAATTTCTATTTTGCTAGAATGAACTAATCATTGGAAGATCTGGTTAAATTAGTCGTAATTTTTTTTGAGGTATTTTCTTTGGTCACGGTCGACTAAGCTAAGAGTGTAGCATAGGCTCTGGGCAGGCCTACTCCATCTAATACGTGTCAGCTACAGCGTCCTAAATAGCATAGACTAAAGTTGCTGGCGCTAGATAAAATGTAAATGCCAATATTATTATTTTTCAGGTGACTTCCTCTCGTGCCATCTATCGGATTTGGTTCGTATGGCGTTTGTGGGTGCGACAGGTGAATCAGACGCGTTACGTCTGTGCGGCTTGAGGACCTTACAGATGATAATACAGCAGTTCGCGAGGGCACCAGAACCTGACTTCCCTGGACATTTGTTGTTGGAACAATATCAAGCGCAGGTATTTTAAAATTCAAGCTACAAAAAATGTTAATTACTTTATTATTGAGGTTTCGGAGAAAAAATTCAAAAAAACCATTAGGTTCACGCTGGAGCTGGACCGATTTGGGTGAAAATCGGCATAGTGGTAGTTTAGAGTATGGAAAAGTTCATTGGATACTTTTTGATCCTAAAATTCCCTCGTGATTGAGACTTACGCGGGTTATAAATAAACTAAAATAAAAAATACTCACATAAACTATTAAAATTTTCGTTATTTTATAGTTTAGGATTTCGCCTTGAAACCCCATGTCCGCGACTTGCTAGTAATTTGTGATATTCGGTTTTAAGTTACTGGCAGCACTCTCAACAATGTTTATTTTTGTTCTTAAATGTAAATAAATATGGCAAAAACTTGTAATTTTGACAGAAAAACTTTTTTGTATTAAAATGTGGGCTTAAATGCTTTATTAAAAATTGTCATTTGTTAAGTGATATTTAAGTGAAGTGTGTTACAGGTGGGTGCGGCGGTTCGTCCGGCATTTTCCGGCGATACAGCATCGCACGTGACCGCTGCAGCTTGTGACGTGTGTTCCGCTTGGATTGGATGTGGCGTCGCAAGGGATATCAATGATTTGAGACGGTTAGATTTTAAATATATAACAAATAAATGCAGGACATTTTACGGAGCGTTATCTAGCCCCAAACTAAGCGACGAGGCTTGTATTATGGTGGCTAGACGACAGATATAATACGTTTATACTCTTTTTTTTGTAAATGTGTATGATTAATTACCAACAGCGCTTCGCGGTTTTACCCTCGTAACTCCCAATCCCGTGGAAAATTTGCGATAAAAAGTAGCCTATGTTACTTTCAATGAATCAATGTAGTTTTGGAGCCTATTTCAGAATCAGAATCAGAAAATATTTATTGAAGAACTGGGTACAATATGGTGTTGGGGTTTTTACATTACAGTGCCTAGCAGTTTATCCTTTACGGATGTACAATAATACGTTAAATTATAAATATAGCAAAGGCTAATCTAAAAGTTAAGTAAGTATGTTCTTTAACTACAAGTTTAGTAGTTAAGTAGATAAATATTAAATTCTTGACTGCATTCAGTCCTTACCTAAGATTCAAAATATTCATTCAGATTGTAAAATGTTTTTGAAATAAGCCATTTTTTAAGTTTAACCTTAAAAATATTACCGTTTAAAATTTTTAAGTCTAATGGTAGGTGATTATATATTTTTATGGCTGATATGTAGGAACTTTTGTAATATAGTGCATTATTTATCTGAGGGATACATATGTTATATTTATGTTTATTTCTTAAATTGTCATAACGACTTGATTTTTTACTAAAAAAATAGCCATTATTAGTTTTTATAAATACGCAAATTTCTAATATGTATATACATGTGAGAGTTAATATATTTTCAACTTTAAATAAATCACGTAAAGTATCTGTACTTTTTAAATTAAATATTATTCTGAGACATTTTTTTTGAAGGCGGAACGTGGAATTTACATCTACGGAGTTTCCCCAGAAAATAATACCGTAACTAAGCTGAGGGTAGACGAAACCATAATAGGCGCTTAATGCAACAGGTTTCGAAGTTATGTTTCGTAATATTGATACATCATAGCAGTAATTAGATAATTTATTATTAATTTTACTAACATGGCTTTTCCAGTTGAGATGAGAGTCTATGTTACAAACAAACAAAAATATCTTTCCTCTTAATTATATTAGGGTAGATTATAAATACAGAAACACCCAGACCAGAGACAAATGTCTGTACACTAATATTTGTCGACGGCGGGAATCGAAATCGCAACTTTGTGCGGCGAAAAAGCTCACATCATCCTAACTAATTAAAAAAAGATGAGCGTGTATGTTTTTTTAAATTTTATTTCTAAAAATCATAAATTAGTAAAATAATTTTCCATAATTGCTTTTTTTTTCAGAGTACATCAACTGTTGGTATCGAGTTTGGATAAATTAAACACAAAAGGGAACACGACGTTGATTTACAATGAAAGTATGGCTACTCTGGAGAAACTTTCTATATTGAAGGCTTGGGCCGAGGTAAGTTACACATGATGCCTCGATAACTTTCAAGACTTGTAAATAAAACCATATAGCTAATGTCATGTTATAATATTTGCATTGTTGACGGGACCATCAGGTTCAGGGTCAGGTTAGGGGCTCCGATTTTCCGCACTCAGGCATAAGTCTGCCCATTGCGCGTGACCTTCGGCTGTTACTCTAGCCAACCCAGCTCCGACGCGAAGCGCAGAATTCTCCTGGGATCCTCGCACGCCTCTTGGAGTGCTGTAGGGTTGCCAAGTATGTCGTCCCTGTATGCAGCCAGGCTCTCGCACTCCAGGACTGCGTGAGCGATGGTCTCTTCATCTGACAGACACGCTCTGCAGAGCGGGCTGTTGGTTATACCTAAGACATTAAGGTGTTTGACGGGACCATATTCGCATCAAACAAATCGGTAACTTATTACCGCCTGCGTATCGAGCTTTACCGAAGCTTGCGCCCTCGCATTCGTTTTCCTATACATTCGACAATATGGACAAAAATACCGATTGGCAAATTGAGATCGTGAGATGGACACCGTTTTACCACTATCACACCGAATGGCTTGTGATGCGGTGTAAGTCGGAACTTGAAGACATCTAAAACCTTCCCTGACTAAATCATTATCTTGGGTTGACTGCACGCCATTTGTCGAACGATTCGGCAGTAGCATAAAAAATTAGGCCAAATAGTATCCCTCATTATAAAACATTTAACTGCGTAGGTGCCGATCCCGTAGGAATATCAAAATAATCAGAAATTCCCCAATAAATGGACTATACAACACAAAAATATGTTTTAAAATTCGTACCAGTCTTTTCTGAGATTAGCGCGTTCAACCAAACAATCAAGCTTTTCAGCTTTGTAATATCATAAATAGATAAGTTATTTATTTCTAGGTATATATAGTAGCGATGGTAAGCAACGGAAGCGCTCCAGGCAGCTACGTCAAACAACTAGACAAGAAGCCATTTAACAATCGAACTGAGATCGCTAAATGGCGGAATCAAGCACTACAGAACAATAATCAGGTAAATTAACTATTCACCTTATAACCCGCGGCGTAGTTAGCTCCAACCGTACTGTATCTTAAGTCATTACTTAGCCATTGATATTTTTATGCTTTTATATACATCTAATATATCATCTATGTAGGATTTGGGGAATCCGTAAATAAAGGACGTCTTTAATTTACTTTTATTTTATTTGTTAAAAAGGAACAATCAATCAACATCTCGTTTAACCGGTGCCGCGCCATATTCTATTTCTTTTCATTTCCTATCTCCATCTCCCTCTCTCATATTCATACTCTCTCATTCACTCAAATGGTGTTGCCCTTACATCCCACATCTATTTTTTATGTTATTACTAGCTGCGCCCCGCGGTTTCACTCGCGCAAGTCCCGAATCCATTAGAATATCGGGATAAAAAGTAGCATATTGTTAATCCAGGTCTCTAGCTATCTGCATATCGAGTTTAATCGCAATCAGTCCAGAAGCTTATCGGTGAAGGTGTAACAAACATACACATACTAACACACAAACTGTCACATTCATAATATTAGTAGGATAAGATAGGATAAAGTTATAAAAGATTTTTTTTTAAATATACAGATTGACAATGCGACCGAAGAGGATGACGAATACGGTGACTTTGAGAGCAAAGGGGAGAGTTTGTTGAAGTTGGTCGAACCTGAGTTAGAGAATTTGGGAGAGAATTGGATAGCTGCACTTAAAGATCATGCATTGTTGAGTTTACCTCCAGGTATGTATCTTTTTTACTCAATCGTTATACCTCTTATTTAAATAAGTAAATATTGCAAGAAATTCCACACATCGCCATCTAGCCCCAAGCTAAGTAACTAGACTTGTGTTATGGGTGCTACACAACGGATATACTACTTATATACTTTTCTTTTGTAAATATATACTTATAATACATAGAAACAACCAGACCCCAAACAAATATCTAATCATAAATACTTGTCTGGGGCGGGAATCGAACCCACAACCCTGTGTTTGGCAGGCCGGCATTTAATTATTTAAAAGAAAATAAATAAAATACTTAAAATAATTAAGTAATAAAACCATTTTTTTGTGGTAATTTGCATTGTATTAATAAAAGTTGGTTATGATTTCATTATTGTTTTATTTTATTTTATATTAATTTATAGTAGGTATTTACCACATATAAAAATAATAAATTAGAAGTCCAAATAGTCTTTAAAAGACTGACAGCAGCCAGTCTTTTGGTCACTAGTAATTTTGTTTATTTGACAAGTAAATTTTTAAGACAGAGAAGCGGGGTTTTAAACCAAACATAGACATAGACTTTTAACAGGCTTTTTACATCATCAATACCAAAAATATTATTTGTGTATAGAATTCGCATCTCAACTGCCTCACGGAGGCGGTGCGTTCTACTCGGCCGAGACCGCGGAGGCATCTCGCGCGCACTACTCGCACGCCTGGCCTTCCTTGTTGTATGCAGCCTCGCTACGGTTCAACGCTAATATTAACCATATACCACAGAATAATGGTAAGTATTTCCTTATTCAATAGAAAAAATACATTTTTAATTCATAAATAAATAAGGGCCACTAAATGTTTTTTTTAAACTTTGATATTAGATAGATAAACACTTTATTTGTACAACACACAAAACATTGAAAATAACAAAATGGACGAGAAAGCTAATTAACTACGAAATTGTACAAACAGGCGAAAAGCGATTTCTTCCAGGCAAACTTAGGATGGATAAGGTCTGTTTAGCTTAACTGACAAGATAAAAAGATAATAAAAAAATAATTGTTTTTTAGATTGACAATAAAGCAAATATTTATCTGATGGCCTGTTTTTAAGTAGGGCTTTCAATTTTTTTGCGATATTTAGTTTTTAATTAAGTAATTAATTTAGAACTTTACAGATAATAAGTATAGGCACACATTTTCAACGTATCGTTTGCCTGACAGAGGAATTCCGAGTTCAGGCATATGTGTTATTTACTGTTCTCGTGAATCATTTGTGTTATAGTTTACTATGTACAAACAAAAGAAACTAAATCAAAATCGGTTCATCCGTTCGGAAGACTACGATGCCACAGACACACAGACACGTCAAACTTATAACACCCCGTTTTTGCGTCGGGGGTTAAAAATGCGTTTAAATATATTTTTATTCGTTAAGTACCCTTTTCTGTAGCGTTACATTAAAACCCTCGTTACTTTGTCATATGAAAATATTAAAAATATTCTATTTTTATTACAGACAAATCTGACAACAATCTTGACAATAGATCTTCTAAGACTGAAAATGGTAACTTTGAGTTCTTCGAGCCTGTCGACGAAAGATTTCACTTGTTGTTTGGTAAGATGTTCTTGCCTTTCTTACTTGTTGTTGACTTTTTACCCAACTGCAAGGAAAGGGTTATGTTTTTTGCGCCTATGTTTGTATGTTTGTTTGAAATATTCTTTATTCTCTCTTCTTTTCCAAACCATTTGATGAATTTTCTTTATTAAGTCATCGTTAGATTTATCACATTAGTCCAAGTGATCTTAGATAGGTGACATACCGCGCGATACTGCTAGTAGGAGCGATGTTGGCTTAGTGGTAGATACCTCGACTTTCATTCTGAAGGTCGTGAGTTCAAAGCCCTGCTGGCCGTGCACCAATGGATTTTTCTTGAGAAAAGTTTATGTGCGCTAATTAACATTACTCTTACAGTGAAGGAAAACATCGTGATGTAACCCGCGGCATAGTTGGCACCAGAAGTATTGAAAAGTTCTCTACTCTAGACATGGTCGATTAAGCTGATAGGGTAGTAGGTGCTGGGCAAGCCTACTCCATCTTCACACAAAAAGGATCCAATTAAAAAGGGTCTAATAGCGGAAAAGAACCACTGTACTTACAAGTACTGCTAGTAACTAATAAAAATAAATGTTTCAGGTATCTGTATGGAAGCATTATGTGCACAAAGAGACATGAGCGTAGAGAACACTTTGTCGGTACTACTTTCATTGGTTACCCTACTTGATGCTCCTGAAAATAGGGCTAGACTATTGAAAGACAGGTAAATAGTTTAAAACTTTATAAATTGTCAATTCATACTATGCGTTTAGATGTGGGTAATGTAATACGAAAGGAGGATCCAGACATTTAGGCGAAAAACTTTTAAAAATAAAAACAATCAAAAAATAGATTATGTTTACTCGAAAATCAGCTGTCTTGATGTTTGGGCTTATTCACGCATGAAATTTGTATTTACAGGATCAGTATTTAATCCTACTTCCTACTAATATTATAAATGTGAAAGTTTGTGTGTGTGTTTGTTACTCCTTCACGCTAAAACTACTGAACCGGTTGCAATGAAATTCGGTATGTAGATAGCTGAAGGCCCGGATTAACATATAGGCTACTTTTTATCCCGATATTCCTACGCGGATCTTTCCAATACTTTAGGTTTATTTGTTTAATGAATTTGGACTACTATTTGAAACATTAAATGGTTTTTATTTCCAACAACAACAGTCATCATAAAGTTTAACAAACTTGTAACCACCAGTGCCCGGACTCGTTCATATTCTTAAATTGTGTTTTTCTTGTTTTTAGATCGCTAGCCATAGAATTATGTCAAATGATCCACCGCACCGGTCTGACCCAGGAAAGTACTGAAGCGTTACTATTGGCTGTTGATGTGTTAAAGCTGATCATTGAGGCTGCTAGAGAACAGTTGCAAGCTAATATGCAAGCTAAGATTAAAGGTAATAAAGGTTCATTTTTATTTAAACGCACTTATTACAATATTAAGTCTGAAAATATAAACACGAATTAATCAAAACTCACGAATGAACATGAAACTTTTGATATAACACGGATCTTTCAACATAAAAAACGAAAACTACAATATAAACACGAGAAATCCCACTAAAATCTTAAATGCAAAAGTTTGTATGTTAGACCGATCATTGTATGTTAAAAAATATATTAGTGATGAAACTTGCAAAATAGATGGAGCCCTGGAATAAGAGATACAGAACTTTTTTCCTGACATTCCCACAGGGTCAAGTTAGTTCAACATAAAAGACGAAACTATCATCAAAACACGAAACTTTAACATAAAACTCACGACACTTTCAACAAACACGAAATTTCTAATAAAACACACAACATTCAACATTAAAACAGTTTTTCGAAATGTATTCATTTCAGAACTATCACCTTCCGAGAGTGGCGAAGTCCCTGCGTCAGTACTAGAAGTGGTCCATACGCTCGGCGAAGGAGGTCCCACAGGAGACTT
This sequence comes from Idaea straminata, assembly GCA_951213275.1. Lineage (NCBI taxonomy): Eukaryota > Metazoa > Arthropoda > Insecta > Lepidoptera > Geometridae > Idaea > Idaea straminata. Next base: position 8,300,680 of record OX577862.1, read on the forward strand.
ACCTCCCGGGAAGTCGCTCGTGTTCTCCTGCCTAGAAGTGTCCATGTGTCTGTTGGTTAGAAGACTTCCTGTTCTAAGCCCATTAAAACAGGTACCCACAAGACTTGGATGTACACATATTTCATATCAGTAAACACGGATTTAGGTCTAGGCTTTTTTAAAGGTGCTACTCGCTCCTAATCGTTTTGTGTAAATTTTGAGACAACTGTTTAACCGTGTATTGGATTCCAAGAAATAAAACAGTGTTATAAGCCTTTACTATTTACTACCGTTTACATTTTGTTTAATAAATCTTAAGTGCATTTACAATAAAACTGACGGTCGAATCGTCCAAAATCGTACGATTTGGAACTTCGTTCACCATAAATGTAATTATTGTTTAACAATTAACTATAGTAGGTAGTATACGTAATCATTTTTAATATAATTTCGGGCCGTATGTTCGACAATCCTTTATCCTTCGTTTACTTTCATCTGTTACAGGAAGGTACAGTAGGCGTGATCGGTGTACCCAAAGGTCTCGGAGTTCACGGCGATACGTTGCTGGTAAAAAGTTTGGCTGCCATGTCAGAGTTACCTACTTTGACTAGTCCGCAGGGTAAGTCTGGATATAGATAGGAATACGGTGGGAATAGAAAACACATGTCGTTTTTGCGTCGCAGGTCGCGCACCACGTCACAAAAGTCATCAGTAAAAACTTAGCATCTCAAAAGCATAAAATTTCACCAAATTGAGATGCTAAGGACAATGACAAAACATTAATAAGTATTAGCTTATAAACTAATGTTTATCAATGCTTTGTCCTTGTCCTTTTAAGCTAATATTTATCAATGCTTTGTCCTTGTCCTTTTAAGCTAATATTTATCAATGCTTTGTCCTTGTCCTTTTAAGCTAATATTTATCAATGCTTTGTCCTTGTCCTTTTAAGCTAATATTTATCAATGCTTTGTCCTTGAACTTTTAAGCTAATATTTATCAATGCTTTGTCCTTGTCCTTTTAAGCTGATATTTATCAATGCTTGTCCTTTTAAGCTAATATTTATCAATGCTTTGTCCTTTTAAGCTAATATTTATCAATGCTTTGTCCTTTTAAGCTAATATTTATCAATGCTTTGTCCTTGTCCTTTTAAGCTAATATTTATCAATGCTTTGTCCATGTCCCTTTAAGCTAATATTTATCAATGCTTTGTCCTTGTCTTACCTTATTTTTCGTTTAAACTATATTTTTTTCATCTTTAATGCTATTTTTTTTCATCTCTTGTAGCAAAATCGCAATGTTTCGATTTTACTACACCTAAATCTAGTTTCAAGTTGTAAAAAATCTACAAGTCTACAATTGATAAATAAGGAATTTTGCCACAAGAGGCCTTTAAAAATGAAAAAGATACTGTTAAGAAGTGGCCCTAAGTGACTTATCATTACCAATTGTCCCCACAACAATGTCACCTTTGATGACGCCTAGGAAGTTTAAAATCCCAGTTGGCACCGCTGGAGACGTAGACAGCGGCGACAAATGGGTATAATCAATGTTCTTTTCCGCCTTTAAATGTTGTTACCGTATTAATGTAGTTTTCTCTATCTTCACAGGAGCCTTATCAATCCTCCCAACAATCCTCTACCTAGCCATAGAGATACTGCGCGTGAGCAAAGGATCAACGATACAGTGCGACGCGGCCATCTTGTTGTTGGAACGCGCGGCTGATTGCAACACGGTCAAGGTGCAGGAAGACACGAAGACTGCGCATGCTCAGCTGTTACAGAGCACGTTGGCTAGCTTAGTGGAGAGGGTTAAAAGTGGTATGTCTTTATCACACTGTCTTCATCATCATCATCATATCAGGATGTCCACTGCTGAATATTGGCCTCCCCCAAAGACTTTCAGAGCGATTGGTCGCATGCCCTCTGCTTCCAACGACTTCTCGCGACCTTAATTAAGTCAACCGTCCATCTAGTCAGAGGTCGTCCCGTAGGAATACAAAAAACAAAATAAAAGTAACCTATGTGTCAATCCAGATCTCCAGCTATCTAAGAACCAAGTTTCATTCCAATCGGTTCTGTAGCTTTGGCGTGCACGAAGTCATAATCTTAAAAAATTCGTTGTATCCCGTCTGTCAATTGAAGTTTTTTTTCCGAGTTGACCCATCACTACTTTGTGGTATGCGCACCACATGTGTCGAACACTCCGCTCTATTCCCCCGTGAAATTCACGTTTACTCCCCTCTCCCCGTATTTTTGACATTTTATTTTGTTTTTGCAACGCCCTAACTTCTGACAGAAAAAATGGTTAAAACATATTTGTATTGTATTTCAGACGATCCAGATCAGAGAATCGAACCAGTGTCTGGAGCCCGCGGCATGGCGGTGGTCCTGTCCCGCGCTGAGCCCGCTGCGCCTCTACACTACCCATGTATCAACCACTTCAGGCATTGTCTCGAGACTGATGATAACGAGGTACCAATTAGACATTTTAGTGATTCTGTACCCGCTTACAGCAAAGTTAAATACTTAAGGTTTTTAATTTAAAAATTATGTTTAAATTAATTATTCAACTTCTGGTACACACATGGCTGTTGATACCTATATTTTTTAAATTTTACATAGAGATAGTTTGAGGATAACAAAGTGTCATAGGCAATTTTTTTTTATCCCGGAATTCCCACAGGATCGGGACTTACGCGGGTTGTAATACAAAAGCTAAATATAATAAATAAATATTACAGGACATTCACACATCGCCATCTAGCCCCAAGCTAAGTGACTAGACTTGTGTTATGGGTGCTAGACAATGGATATACTACTTATATACTTTTCTTTTGTAAATATATACTTACTAGCTGCGCCCCGCGGTTTCACCCACGTAAGTCCCGATCCCGTGGGAATATCGGGAAAAAAATGGCCTATGTGTTAATCGAGCTATCTAGATACCGAGTTTTTCAATTGGTCCAGTATTTTTTGAGTGAAGGAGTAACAAACACACACACACACACACAGACTTTACCATTTATAATATTAGTAGGATAATACATAGAAACATCCAGACCACATACAAATATCTAAGCATAAATACTTGTTTGAGGCGGGAATCGGACCCGCAAAAAGCTGTGTTTGGCAGTCCGGCATGGTGACCATAAAAATATGGTTTATGTATTGTACTTATATGGGTAACTAGCTGCGCCCCACGGTTTCACCCGCGTAAGCCCAGATCTCGTGGGAATATCGGGATAAAAAGTAGCCTATGTGTTAATCTAGGTCCCCAGCTATCTAGATACCGAGTTTCATCGCAATCGGTCCTGTAGTTTTTCCGTGAAGGAGTAACAAACATACACACACACACACACACACGCACACACAAACTTTCACATTTATAATATTAGTAGGATAAACTATTATTATTGACTTTTTCAGATATTCAGTGCATGTTGTTCGGTGCTACGCAACGTATGGTCGAACCAGTCTCCATCGTGCGTGTCGTGGTGGGCGCGCGGCCTGGCGGCACGTGTCGCCGCGCGCGCAGCGGCCGCACGACACACGCGCGATATGCAACACACGCGCGCTGCCATCGCCGCCGTCACGGCATTGGACGAGCTGGTCACTGCTGCACCGGACCATTCACGTATGTTTTTACATATTTAGTCTGACCGCATGAGGGTTTACCATGAGTTTAATAATCCTACTAATATTATAAATGTGAAAGTTTGTGAGTTACGTAAAAACGCGTTCACGTAAAAACTACTGGACCGATTGCGATGATACTCGGTATCTAGATAGCTGAAGACCCGGGAATATCGGTATAAAAAGCCTATGTGTTAATCCAGATTAACACATAGGCTTTTTATCCCGATATTCCCACGGGATCGGGACTTACGCGGGTGAAACTGCGGGGCACAGCTAGTCTATATATATAAAAATGAATTGCTGTTCGTTAGTCTCACTAAAACTCGAGAACGGCTGAACGGATTTATCTTATCTTAGTCTTGAAATCTTCGTGGAGGTCTAGGGAAGGTTTAAAAGGCGATTATTCCCACGGGATCGGGACTTACGCGGGTGAAACCGCGGGGCGCAGCTAGTAATAAATAAATATTGCAGGACATTCCACTCATACCAAGTAACTATACTTGTGTTATGGGTGCTAGGCAACGGATATCTTATATCTTTAAATTAGCAATTCTTGTATTAACGATTTTCATGAAATTTGGTATATAGGGGGTTTCGGGGGCGATAAATCGATCTACCTAGGAATCATTTTTAGAAAATGTCATTTTATTCGTGTTTTATCGAAACTTACTTTTTTTATCTGAAAAATATGACTCTTCCTGACATCTATTGGCGAACTACTAATACTATTTTTTGTGAGCAATAAAGTTATTCCAGCAGATGGCGTTGTTAAGTAACACGAAGTCAATGAGTGTTTGCTTTGAGGTTAGACTAGGTAATATTACTTATATCCTTTTCCTTTTGTAAGTATATAGGTACTTAAGATACAACAACCAGACCACAGATAAATATCTAGGCATATAAATACTTGTCTGAGGCGGGAATCGAACCCATAACCCTGTAGTTGGTATGGTGACCATTGTGCCAACTGGGTTGTCGACTGCCAACTGCAGCATACGCGAGCCGAGGTAGATAATTAAAAACTTAAAAAACTGTTTCTCTGTTTATTACCAAATATTTTTTGTGTAGATAGCTGAAATAGATGGCGCAATAGAGACAGAGATACTGTTTTATGCTATCTATCTCGTGGCTCACGTATTGGCCGATTCTATTCTTGAAGTTTAATGGATAATTGAAACTATTGACGACCCAGTTGGCACAATCCCGGACTGCCAAACACAGGGTTGCGGGTTCGATTCCCGCCTCAGACAACTATTTATGCTTAGATATTTGTCTGTGGTCGGGTTGTTTCTATGTAAAAAGTATTTAAGTAGTATATCCGTTGTCTAGCACCCATAACACAAGTCTAGTTACTTAGCTTGGGGCTAGATGGCGACGTGTTAAATGTTTGCAAAAAAAAAACAAAACCATCAAATGTTATTTTATTTCATTACCACAGTAATAATCAAGTTATTATAAATAAAAAAATAATTTGCAATCGTATTTTTCCTGGTCAACAAAAATAACACTATTACTCATTTCCTAAAATCCATTTTATTCTTCATGCTGCTTAAAGATGACGGTCCGAAAGGTGAGATATTTTATATAAATAACAGAGGTCAGTTAGTAAGTAGGTACTAACCTAAAAGGACAGTGGGTTATCTTTATATTAAGTTATCTTTATGTCTATAATTTATAATTTCTGAACCTACTGATGCGATTTTGCTGAACATTTGTTTTTTTAGTTCCGTCCCCCAATAAGTAGTTGGCTACAGAGGTATTGACAAGTTCGTTCTTCTGGACATGGTCAATTAAGCTGAGTAGGTGCTCGGCAAGCCTTCTCCATCCTCACGCAAAATGGACCCAATTAAAAAAGGGTCTAATTGCGGAAAAACAGCCCGTATACAAGCACAAGTAGGTAAAAGAAGGAATCCTCATAATTTAAATCTTAATAAATAGGCTTGCCCAGCACCTACTATACCCTCTCAGCTTAGTCAACCATGTCCAGAGGAAAGAACTTGTCAATACTTCTGGAGCCAACTAAGCCGCGGGTTTCATCACGATGTTTTTCTTCACCGTAAGAGCAATGTCAATTAGCGCACATAAATTTTTCTTAAGAAAAATACATCGGTGCACGGCCGGCCGGGTTTCGAACCCACGACCTTCAGAATAAAAGTCGATTTATCTATCACTAAGCCAACACTGCTCTCAGGTAACAGCCTTATAAATAAGTACAGACCCTTAAAAAATAGATACCTTATAGACTAAGATACTTATCTTCTATAATATAAAAATGAATCGCTAAATGGTGGGCGCATAACTCAACAACGCCTGGACCAATTTGGCCAATTCTTTTTTTGGTCTGTTTGTTATTATCAGGAGAAGGTTCTTACGAAATAAAAAAATAAGAAAGTTGCGCAGGAAATTATTACGCGGGTGAAACCGCGGAGCGTAGCTAGTAGATAATATTATAATTTAAGTTAATAAATGTTTACAGGTATACAAATGCTCTGGCTGCTAGTACCCATAGTAATATCATACCTTCGCGAGGGTGTGGAGTTGTCCCGCGCTGCGCCGCACGTTAAGACGTTACACGAGTTCGCTTTGCAGTGGCTCACTAGGATCGGACCTAAACACCCTCAGGTCAGTTGTTTGGTTAAGGTGAAAGGGTACCGGCGCTCTCTCCATACAAGAGTGAAACCGAGGAGCGCAGCTAGTTTATATTGCTGAATATGCTGGTTTATAATATTGCTGGATATACTGATAAAGATATGGTATGCCAATTACGGAAAATCAAAAGAAATAGATTTTATTTCTATTTCTTAAAATAGTTGTCCGCAAAAATCGCGCACTTTTGCGGATAGCTAATTTGGGAAGCCTTTACGATATTACTAGCAGCGCTCCACGGTTTCACCCGCGTAACTCCCGATCCCGTGGGAATATCGGGATAAAAAAAAGCTTATGTTATTCCCAATGTATCCTCATACTAAATGTCATCAAAATCGGTCTGGTAGTTTCGGATCCTATTTGTTACAAATAAACAAAAAATGGTCTTTATAATATTAGTATAGTTAAGCAGCTGAAAATTGAAATTTAACTAATTATATTTCTTATTTTTTTCAGGAATTCAAAACGATGATGCAACAGTCATCAGAACTGCGTAACAAGTTAGAGTCCGCAGTGAAGGCGTCGCAGGCGGCTGCGAACGCGCGCGGCCGGAACGCGGCACCGCGCACTCTCTTCACTCAACAAAATAACAAACCTACTATACAATTAAAAACGGATTTCAGTGATTTTAGATAAATATTATATCAAACTATTTAAAATATGGAAACAAATCTTGCTATGTTGTTTAAAATCATTGATATCCTATAATAAAAGTGTGCTAGATTTGACATTCTAAAACGTCAAAACTTTGGCAATGTATAGACAGCATTAATACAAATAACAAATGCTGTGTAACAAAATATCCTGAAGTGGCAAAATAAATATTATTATTTTTAACCAATAAATAACAGAAAAACCTTTCATCTATACTAATATTATAAAGCTGAAGAGTTTGTATGTTTGTTTGTTTGAACGCGCTAATCTCAGGAACTACTGGTTCGAATTGAAAAATTCGTTTTGTGTTGGATAGGCCATTTATCGAGGAAGGCTATAGGCTACTTTTTATCCCGATATTCCCACGGGATCGGGAGTCCCGATATTCCCACGCTATCGGCAGCGCTTCACGGTTTGACTCGCGTTTCTCCCGATCCCGTGGGAATATCGGGATAAAAAGTAGCCTATAGCCTTCCTTGATAAATAGACTATCCAACACAAAAATATTTTTTCAATTCGAACTAGTAGTTCCTGAGATTAGCGCGTTCAAACAAACAAACAAACTCTCCAGCTTTATAATATCAGTATAGATGTTACATGTCAATTTGTAGTTTGTATTAATGTTTGCTATACATTCCCATAGGTTTGAAATGTGCAATTAAAACAAATTTAAAATGGCTGAGCGCTTATGCCAAAATGTAAAACGACTAAACATTTTATGAAATCTGACTGTTTGCACTGACAGCACAATTTTACCATAAGTTAATTATACCATTCCACTAATAAATATCATACTCGTACCTTACATTTCTACTATCGCCCCAATTTCTTGAAGTTTACTTCTTAAGGCGCTCTTCCAGTACCGTGTGTAGGTATTCACATTACCTTAGCCCCCGCTCTCAAAAACGTAGCGTGCTGCGTGCTAAATGTTATATTTGATCGAAATGCAAAACATTATTATCCACAAATATAGTTCCTAGAGGTCAAAACCTATCATTTGATTCATTTATAGAAACAAACGTTAACTATTTTGAATAAAACCCGATAAACGTTATAATAATTCTCTGTTTTCTAACATTTTTTTTATCGAACGAAGTTGTTCATATCATGTTTTCAACCACAATAAACAAAAATATAGTTATTAAACTACAATATTCTTTTATATCCAAATAACAAAAAAAGAGTATTTGATTACTTAGAGTTGCTTAAAACAAAGGTCGATTTTGGTAGCTTTATTAGCACCTGCCCTTAAGAATTGAGTTCATTTAAAAATGAAGTCGTGAGATGAGTACTAAAATCGAGTGTTAACAAAGAGTTCCAAAAATAATATTACAAACAAACATACAAGCACATTTCCTTGCAGTCGGGTAAAAACATCAACCTTTTTGGAGTTAGCTTTGGAGTAAACTTCAGTCACGCGTCGGAGCTGACACCTATTTTTTTAAAGTTTTTATTTATCTTGCAATGTATGTATGTAAGTTTGTATGTATGTTTGTTCGGGTCAAATACTGCAACTAATTTTGATCCATTTTTTAAATAGAACTTGTTTTTATGGTTCCATAAGAAAGGTTTTGAAGGATTCATAGCAAGACAATCATGGTTCCTAAAAAAAAATAAGTAGATTAGTACTACATATTCAATGAAAAATAGCATAGCAATGCGCAAAATATATGATATTAAAAATTATCTTTAGATTTTTATGTAGTTGAAAATTGCTTTATAGAAAACTTATTTATATCTAATAATACGTACCTTATACGAATAATCGAGTTAAAAAAACGAAAAAGAGTAGAATTATATTCCTATAAAAAATTATATTGCTTTGAAGAGCAATTATCTGAGATACCTACCAACATTTTCTTTATATTTTTTAGTTTCTATAAAAACAACAAAAATAGTAATAAGACATTAAAATTATATTAAACTGGAAATAAAACACACTCTTTAGAGCGTCTCCACGCAGCATCGTCTCCAAAATGCTGGCGAAATGTTGTAGGAGATTTCACACAGCGCCATCTAGCCCTAAGCTAAGCAACTAGGCTTGTGTTATGTTGGCTAGATAACGAATAGAATACTGACATACTTTTCTTTTGTCTGACAGCCAGGCTCATCACTACGTAGTATTAAACGAAGTAGCTTCCCGCTGTCAGTCTGTCCCATGGTCTGTCCCTATGTACGCTTAAATCTTCAACGGATTTTGAAGCAGTTTTTTTGGTTTTAGTATATAAAACAAACTACCACGCGTACGAAGTCGCGGGCAACAGCTAGTCTTTTGAATGAAGTAGCTGCCAGTTTCTCGGTTTCCTAAAGCCACATTCAGACGCCCAGCCTGATATTTTCTTTAGTTAGAGTTGTTTACATTACATCTCCGTTATTTTCCAAAAAATATTGTTCGGTATTTCTGTATATTAAGTATTTATTTGCAAAAAGAGTATATAAGTATTCTATCAATTGTCCGATGACCATAACACAAGCCTAGCTTGGGGCTAAATGGCGCTGTATCTGATTCTTTTTTATTTTCATATTTCCTTCTGTGATAGACTTTTGTATTTGTATCAAACTATATACTCATGTTTGCCAAATTTAAAAAGAAAAAACACTGTCTTAAATAAAACTTCCAAGATAAATATAATTTAAATTAAGTAGAGGCTTATTTGAAATCTCAATAATTCATTTTTTATAATTTTATAAAAACTGGCACAATTAGAAAATTGATTAAGATGAAAGGGTACCGGTTCTCTCTCCGTACAAACGTAGTCGACCGTTTCCTCCCTGGATAATGACACAGATATTTTGTTGCATAAAACCTATAACTGCCATGACCATGCCCCTATGTCTTGGTTTTTTCATATTCTAATTATCATAGAGAGTAAGAGTTAAAAAAATATATATAAAAAATAAGACATAGGGGCGTAGTCATTACAGTTATGGGTTTAATGGCACAACATTATTTGTGCTAGTGTTATTATCCAGGGAGAAAACAGTCGACTACGTTTGTATGGAGAGTCGGCCGGTACCCTTTCCTTTTAATAGTGCTCCATAGTTTTATCAGAGTAAATCACTTAATAAACGTGTCGATAATGTAGCTTTCTATCCGTAAAATCAAAATCGGTCCAGTAGTTCCGAAGATTACCTTTTTTTACCTCTATAATATTAGTTTTCATTAAAACTCCTTAACTTTTTAATTTTAATTATATTAAAATTGTATCGAATATGAATATTTTATGTATCCTTATGTAAGTTATTTTAGTTATTAAGTTTCCAGTCAAGATGTATTTAACTTTGATTTTATCTAATAAATCTATATTTAATCTACATTTTTTTATTATTATTGGGTGTTTCTCCTTTAGGGTTCATAGCCACCCCGGTATAGTCTGTTCCACATTGAAAAAAGGTGAACTAAGTAAAACTATTAATTACAGTAATTCACTTTTCATTACTCATACTCTGAAAGTAGGTCTAAAGATGCCTGAAGAGCGTGTAGAAAGAAAAACTTTCAGCCCTAGGGAAAATGGCTTTCACTGACAGCTGTCATGTCAAATTATGGCTTCGCGCGGCTTGTGCAATGTGCTTGTAGCCAGTATCAGATCATTACGCATTAGGAACTTCAAAAACCTTACCTCCTTGCTTTAGGTAACACCAAAGAATAACAATTATGACTTCACACGGCTCATGCATACTGCAAGAGGTAGTATGGAGTCTCTCATTCACTCTCGTTATTATGAAGAATTTTATGTATTATTCGTAATGAAAAGCACAGTGTTTACCTCGGGTAAAAGACTCATTAAGTCCCTCGAACTATTAGCGCCCTCGCTACGCTCGGGCGCCAAACTCCGTCTCGGGACTCAATGAGTGACTTTCACACCTAGGGTAACAATGTACTATTACTTTTTTACAATTTGCAAAAACTATAGTTCTAGTGAGCTTAGATGAACATAGAACATTTTTAATAATCGGCTATTTCCAGTCGTTACTACTAGCAACGCTTCCACTTCATTGAAATATTTAGTAATATGAAGCTAATGTACCAGGCGTCCATAGGTTTTAAGGAGCTCTTATTATATACTACTAGCAACGCTTCTACTTCATTGAAATATTTAGTAATATGAAGCTAATGTACCAGGCGTCCATAGGTTTTAAGGAGCTCTCATTGCCGGGGTGGTATTTGAACGATAAAATAGTGAACAGCAGGATAAAGTACCAGGCGTTCATAATTTACTAGCGGTGGTTATTTTAATCGTCCTCAGTCTGTGCCTCCCTTAATTTGTTGTAGGTATAGAAAGAAAAGTACCAGGTGCTTATACTGAACAGGAGGTCTCATCTTAGAATGATCACGAGAGAAAATAAACTTTATTTCCTAAGAAATATGGTTTATTTTAGAGAATCACAAAGTCAGAGAGAATTTCGGTCCGAGAAAGATGGAGATAAGAGTGTCAGTCTGTCCCTTTATAACTGTATTGCAAGTCTGAAGACATATACTTCTAATAGAACTGGTAGAAAATTAACATGCCTATAGCCGAATGAAATCATTTGTTTTAGTAGAAATCACGATATTTTTAAGATTTTTGTTTTTTAGGGATTAGTGTTATTTATTTGAACGAGAATAATAAAATAAAACCGATTGTTAGCGTATTAGTAGGATTTATTTACATGCAACGGCAACCCGTCAGCCATGTTGAATTGATGTCCGCGTAATTTCGAAGCGATATTTATTATCGTTTTCATTTTCAATATTTTTTCGTAATAAGCTGTATTATTTAATTTTTTATGCGTAAAATTCGTCCTATTAACAGCTACAAAAGCCAGTCATATCTTAATTGCAGAGTTTCTCGAAAAAAAAACTACATTCTTATGACGAGAATATTGTAGGTATCAACAATTATCAGAAAGAAGATTAGATTGTAACATTTATACTCAATTGTTTGACGATGCTATGGTGCTGTGAGATGCAACGCAGAAGGTTACGGGTTCGATCTCCGCCGTCTGACAAGTTTTTGTATACAAATATTTGTTGTTGGATGTTTTTGTAGTACAATGTGTCCATATTCTAGCCGCTGTCTGGTTACCAGACATGGATCTCGTTATTTCCGGGAGCCTATGACCGGGCAAGAAGAATTCATCTTTATTTCTTTAGTTAAAATTATGAATACTGCTATACTCTAACTTTTATGAACTCAAAGCAATTTTTCGTAAGTATATTGTGAATAAACTGGGTTAATTATTAGATATATTTATCTTTGGCTCATTTTGTAGATAGCTCGAACTGTTTTTTTTGCAGTATAAAGATAGCATCAATATCTGTAGCACACCCCCACAGCTTGTCACTGACTTAGATTACACAATCTATCAAAACTAGCTATTTAAAAACTAAATCAAAATCGGTTCACTTCAAATCAGACACGTCTAACTTATAACACCCCGTCGTTTTTGCGTCGGGGGTTAAAAGGAAAATGATGATGAAAAAAGTGATGTAGCTGTGCTTGTATTTCATCTGCACAAAATTGGGACGTTTGGTCACCCTAATGACAGAGACACATCTAGAACTGTCTTTCTGGTTTGGTGAAAGAATAACACTTTTGAAATAAATGAAAATACTTTGTTATACCATAGAAAATAGTAATTTTATTTTTTAATTCAATTCTGAAAGTTATTAACTTTCCATAACATCACTGTTACCGTTTTCTGATGTTGATTTGCCTTCGCTCTCTGGGTTCTTCTTTATTTTTCCTGCAAAGAAGACCATCTTTAATCATCAAGTTAACGTATTTACGTACAATCGACGCTCAAAAGTAAACCGCCACGAAAACGCAATCAATCCTGTGCAGCACTATTTGAACATTTTAACAACGTAACCTGTGGATCGAACCCACGTTGGTTAGTGTAGCGGGTGGCGGCTTATACCACTCACACAACTAAAGACATAGCTAATATGTTGAAAATAAAAATCGCAGTGAGTACTTTTAATTCAAGTATTTATGTTTGTGTGTAACGTCTATTAGAAAGAGGTCGTAAGTTCAATGCTTGTTTAAAATATTATTTAGCACACTGATATTGTACTTATGGCGCATGCTGTAAGGACCAGTTTCGACGATACACGCTAGTTTCCAACTTCGGGAACGGATATAATTATAGACTACACGAGAGTAAATATTTTTATGCCATAAAACCTATACATGACATGACTATGCCCCTATGTCTTGGTTTTTTTAATTTTCTTATTATCATAGAAATTGAGATTTAAAAAACAAAGAAAATAAAAACAAAACATAAGGGCATGGTTATGGCAGTTATGATTAATGCAAAAAAAAATGCTATAGTGTCATTATCCAGGGAGAAAACAGTCGACTACGTTTGAATAAAGAGAGCATCGGTCTCTCTCCTCTTAAGGTGAAGTAGAACCTGAAAACCCCTATCCCTTTCCCACACGAGCGCAGCGCGATGACTCTTTCCCTTTCTCCGCGCGCCGCGAAATGGCCGTTTTACCTATTATATGTAACTAGCAGCGCTCCGCGGTTTTACCCGCGTAACTCCCGATCCCGTGGGAATATCGGGATAAAAAGAAGCCTATAGTCTTCCTCGATAAATGGCCTATCCAACACAAAACGAATTTTTCAATTCGAACCAGAGTTCCTGAGATTAGCGCGTTCAAACAAACAAACAAACAAAAAAAAAGACACATCTATTTTAGTGATAAGCCATTTGTAGGGGATTTGATGTAAAGTTTATAAAAATATAAATTTTTTAATAGTTTTTTCTTTACAATGGCCGTAAAATTAAAAAAAATCTCAAAATGACTAGTATTTTACGATTTTCACGATTTTTTTCTATCGAGGCAAATCACTACAATCGTGTTTCGAAGTGTATGACAATAGAAAGCATATCTTTTTTGTAAAACCATTTTTGTTACTAACTTCTAGCATAGACAGGTGGTAAAGTAGCGACGGTGAGGTATCCTGTATGTCCAGGGGTACTGCTCGGCCATGATCCTACTACGTAGCTCGTCTCACTGTTGGGCTTCTCTTCCACTGGCTTTTCTGAACTCTGTAACAATATATTTTAGACTTAAAAGTTGTGTAAAAGATTTAAAAAATACATAAAACACCACGTCAACTTTCTTTCTAGTATTTAATTTGTCTAAATCGTTGTATTTTTAACCGACTTCAAACAAAAGGAGGAGGTTCTCAATTCGTCGCGTATATAAATTTATATATTTTTTTAATTGATAACTTCCATACGCCAACGACCTTGGTACACAGCCTACTAAATAGTTACTACTGGCACCGGTTACCAAAGCTATCCTAAAATTAAGAATTAAAACTAGTCTTGATTTGAAATGACAAGGAATTTTCGTCTCAAATAACCCCAAAATATCGTTAAAGATTTCACCTGCAATTTCATCTTAGGACTTTTGAGAAAAACAAAACACATTCGTTACAATCAACAATATTAATTGTAAGCGACAGGTATTTCTGGCGCGTTGCGTTTGGCAGCATAAGCAGCCTTAAATAAGACGCTCTCGTTGGATGGTCAGGTTAGGCACAGATTCAGAAGGCAGTCTTCTTGGATAGGGCAGAAGATTATCTGTGACCCAAACCATCGGTAGCTTGCGCCCTGCCACACTGCGGATGGTCTTTAAGGTTTAGATTTTTAAAATAATGAAGTGTTTTTATACATCTATATTATAGTGTTTTTATACATCTATATTATAGATGTATATAAACACTTCATTATTGTTATAGATTCTATAATATAAAAATGAATCGCAAAATGTGTTGGTAAGCGCATAACTCAACAACGCTTGGACCAATTTGGCCAATTCTTTTTTTGTTGTCTTTGATATTGTCAAGAGAAGGTTTTTATGAAAGAAAATATTAAGAAAGTTGCACAGAAAATGATTACGCAGGTGAAACCGCGGGGCGCAGCTAGTAAGTTATACATTTATACTTGTTAATTTAATTTAGTAGTTTTATGTAGGTAGGTACTTAGATAGATTTCTTTAAATTAAGTTTTTATACAGATGTATACAATGTGTTTCAGCGAAGGGGTTTTAGTACGAAAGGAGGTTGTTCTAGACGTCTAGGCGGAAACTTTTGTTCTACGACTTTTGGAAATTCGAACCTTTTTCGATACTTCTGAGGGAATTTTTACTTGAAAATCAGCAGAAGTCGTAGAACAAAATTTTTTCGATTAGACGTCTAGAATATTAAAACCCCTTCGCTGAAACAAATTGTATATTTTGTAATTAGTTTGCTTTAATAAAATTTATTTCTAAGAAAAATAAATGAATGAGACTTAAATAAAAATGATTAATAAAAGAATAGCATTAAAAAAACTCTGAGAACCCTTCCTTTTTTGTTGCCTGATCAACAAATATAACAAACAAAAAATAACAGTAACAAAACAAACAGCGATTAAAATACGAGTACACTTCAAATTCCGGAAACGTTTCTACCAAAACTTTATTTTGCGATCTAAAGATAATCACTTTTTGAAATAGATAGGTAAAGGTTAGCTACTACTTCTATGTAGGTAGTTTCATATTTTCCGGTAGTTAATTTAAGTTCTACGAATACATACCTACATTTAATTTAATACGCACAAACAAGCAATTAACGAAGATGCTATCAGCTTAACAGAAAAAACCGGCAAAGTGCGAATCGGACTCGCGAAAGACGGTTTTCTTAAATTACTATTCTGTTTTTTTTTTTTTTTTTTTTTTTTATAATGGCTTCGCACGTGTGCATTTAGCCAGTGTCAAGTTATATTTTGCATCAAATTATGACCCGATTTTTCATAAATCGGGCCTAAAGTGTTTCAATACAGTCAAAGTCGTCATAGTCCGTCAAGTCAGGGGTTATAGTAAAGCGGTGGCAAGTTTACCATAACCTTAATAGGAGATTTGGAGGGCAACGTGAAAACTGCATGTTTGACACTGATTTTTACTTTCACTACACTTGTGCACTTTCACAGAACTAAATTGAATAACATTCCACCAGAATTATACAATTCAACTCGGGTTACATCTAAGTTTCATGAAAATAAAACTGCAGCACGACATGTTGTCAACTCGTTCCCGCCAAAACTCCTACTATTCTGTTTTTATGGTTCCTATACAAAGGGTAAAAACCGGAACTAAGACTTCGCTGTCCGTCCGTCTGTCACTGTCAAAAAATTTGGGTTATTTTTTTTCTTCTATTAATTATGGCTTCGCACGGCTTGTGCATTTATCCAGGGGCTATATATAGTAAAGCGGTGGCAAGTTTACCATAACCTTAATAGGAGATTTGGAGGCAACGAGAAAACTTCATGTTTGACACTGATTTTTACTTTCACTACACTTGTGCACTTTCACAGAACTAAATTGAATAACATTCCACCAGAATTATACAATTCAACTCAACTAAGTATCATGAAAATAAAACTGCAGCACGACATGTTGTTAACTCGTTCCCGCCAAAACTCTCCTATTACTGTAATTACTGTTTTAGGGTTCCTACCCAAAGGGTAAAAACCGAACTCTATGGCTAAGACATCGCTGCCCGTCTTTGGCATTGTCCGTCATTGTCAAATTTTTTAGGTTATTTTCATGTTTATACTTACTACTTTTGGTAACTATCATCCCAAAGAGCAGGCAAAAGACTTTTAACGTATACAGCCTCGTCTGAAATACATTATTTTTTAGGGTTTTTTTTTTATACTGGTAGATGAAATACATCACCCGTGATGTCAACTGTCTAGCTATCACAGTTAATAAGATACAGTTTGGTGACAGACAGATAGAAAGACGGGCAGTAGAGTCTTAGTAAAAGGGTCCCGTTTTTACCCTCTGGGTAAGGAACCCTAAAAAGATGACTAGTTTTCACAGTCCATCCTTATACCTTATCAATAAATTAATCAACGATGTAATAACTACTTAACTGCAAGGTAAACGAGGCAAGACAAAATTATATTCAAAATTCATACTCAACATAAGTACTTACGTGATAATTATCAGTTCATTAAGGCGTAAAGATGTTACAATAAGTACTGTCAGGGGACAAAAATGCATAACCACCACATACATAAATAATTATAATTATATAATGTGCATTTTTGTCCCAGTAGCACAGTAGTATGTATAAACATATGAGTTTTTACTTGGGCCTTCAGGGCTATATCCTATCTTTAAATTTGATTCAAACGAAGTTCCTTATCGCGCGTTGCGAAAGGGGGCTAGACGGAAAAAATTAAGACCAAAAGTTGTAACGATACTTTTTGATTTGTTACAATTCCTTCACTAATTAATCGAAAGAAACTTCGTTCCATCCGGGTGTCCCTTGAAACCCTCTAAAGTTTTATTTTTATTTTTTTACTTGTAGTAAGAAGTCATAAGTTCAGAGCGACTTCCATGTATAGTAAAAACACAACTAACCTCTGACATGATGGCTGTATTATGTTTTTTATAGTTTATTAAATAGTAAAAAAAACACACAAATACAAACGATATTTAGGTGACGATTTTATACTTATATACGGGCTGTTTTTCCGCAACTAGACCGAGAAGTAGGCTTGCCCAGCACCTGCTACCCTCTCAGCTTAGTCGACCATGTCCAGAGGAGAGAACTTGTCAATACTTCTGGAGCTAACTAAGCCGCCGGTTTCATCACGATGTTTTCCTTCGCCGTAAAAGCTATGTCAATTAGCGCACATACATTTTTCTTTAAAAAAATTCATCGGATTTGAACCCACAACCTTCAGAATGAAAGTCGAGGCAGATATCAAATCTACCACTAAGCCAACACCGCTAGGTGGTGACTTCATACTTATAAACTGACATATGTTCCTCGATTTATCTCTTCCTTCAGATAAATTATTCACGCTAAATTAGTGACATGTGGTTATTCAATTTTGTTCTCTGATAGTACCTACTTACATAGAAGTATTTAAAAATACTGAGGTACAATCATGTACAGAATGTAGAAGATGAACAGAGCTACGTTGTCGACAGTCGATACACCTGTTGCCGTACGAATACGTGCCTGATGGTTCGGGACTGTCGATAGGAAAAGTGATTATAGTTTTCAATTTTTTGGTTATATCTTCCCAGGTGGTTGAATTTTTTAAGAATTCTTCTAATATTATAAACATCAGATCAGCACCATGTCATCATAATATTGCATTGTCACCCGATTTACACATGTATGCAAAATTTCAGCTCAATTTGTAAAAATTAAGTTGCAAGATTTGACCCGAACAAACATACATACACTGCAAGTTATATAAAAGCTTTTAATAAAAATTTAAACATTTGTGTGTGTGTATGTATGTTTGTTACTCCTTCATGCAAAAACGACTTGGCCGATTGCTATGAAACTCGGTATCTAGATAGCTATCTAGATATCGAGTTTCATAGCAATCCTGCTAGCTGCAATTAGGCCTGAATTAACACATAGGCTACTTTTTATTCTGATATTCCCACGGGATCGGGGCTTACGCGGGTGAAACCGCGGAACGTAGGTAGTCTATACATATAAAATCCTTTGTCCTGAATCACTGACTGACTGACTGACGGATCAACGCACAGCCTAAACCGCTGATCGTAGAAACCTGAAACTTGGAGGGTGTGTTCTTTGTGTGACGTAGGCATCCGTTAAGAGAGGAATTTCCGAAATTCTACCCCTAAGGGGGTGAAAAAGGGGGGCAAAGTTTGTATGGGACAACGTGATTCCTTGGTCCATTTTAGACTTCTACGCGGACGAAGTCGCGGGCAAAAGCTAGTAATCTTATAAAATAAAGTCGTATACCTACCTTTGTACTTACTACCTATATTTAAACCTACCTACCTATATTTAAAAACGTTAGCACTCGAGTACCCGTCAAGTCAAGGGGGTCAGGGTGTAAATCGTAATTATCGATGTCACGGTAACAACGTAACATCTCGTCCTTCAACAAACATCATCTTAAATAATTCAATATCCGAACACTGTTATTTTATATTAAATCTATACATATAAAACTCTTTGTTCTGAATGACTGACTGACGGATCAACGCACAGCCTAAACAGCTGATCGTAGAGGCCTGAAACCTGGACGGTGTGTTCTTTGACGTAGGCATCCGATAAGAAAGGATTTTCCGAAATTCTACGTCTTAGGGGGTGAAAAGGGGGACAAAGTTTGTATGCGACAACGTGATCCTTGGTCCATTTTCGACTTCTACGCGGACGAAGTCGCGGGCAAAAGCTAGTTAATATTATAAAATCGAAAGGGTGTGTGTATGTTTGATAGTTATTATTTTGCCGGGTAATGCCCGAATACCCAAACGACTCTCAAAATATTTAGGGGTCCCCTAAATATTTAAGGCGTTCCTATCATATTAAAGCATACACTTAAATGTCAATTTAATCACCACTTAAGATAAAGAGCCATTCAGTGTTCGGACTGAAGTTTCGACTATGTTACAATAATCATGGACGCGAGAAGACTTACACAAATCTTGCGAGTTTGAAAAGTTTTGTATGTTTGAAATCCAATATCGTAGCATTGAATTCGTGGTGCGAGTTTTTTTGTATAGCAAACGCTATTATCACGTCTGTGTAAAGGAAAAAACTGTATGGGTCCGCTAGTGGCACATTTAATATTTTCATAAAAAAATCGCAAAAAATATACTATAAACTTGTACTATAAAGTTTTGAGTAATCCAAACATCTAAACAACTACGCTTTTTTTTCGATAATTCAGCGTGAGCAGAGGATACGAGGGTGAAACCGGGTAGAATAGCTAGTCCTAAATAAATTCAATACCCGTTCATTTTATGGGAAATAATGTACATTTCGCAAGAGTTAATAACATAGTATTAACAACCGTTAGACAAGCGTTAATATTGACACGTATCGATTGAGTCGTTCAATATTGTGCATCTACAGTATGCGTCATAAGTACACTATCAGTTTGCTACAATAATACTATCAACAAGTATTGGACTTACGACCTTCTTCTAATAGACGTTACACTTACATAAATACTTGAATTAAAAGTACTCAGTGTCATTATTAAAAATCAACATGTTAGCTATGTCTTTAGTTGTGTGAGTGGTATATGCCGCCACCCGCTACATCAAGCACCATGGGTTCGATCAACAGGTTAAGTTGTTATAATGTTGAAATGTGCTACACAGTATTGTAAACGTTATGGTGGCGGAGATTTTTGACCGTTGATTGTACCAAGCTAAGATTAATAGGTGCATCTCAGGTTTGAGAGGCTTCGATACCTAACCTGCATCGGATGACAGATAAAAAAATGTAGCAACCTTTGTCGATAGAACTGATAGAAGCAGAAGTTAATAATTAAATTCAGCAGAAGTAAATTCACAACCTACCATTAAAGCTGAATCAGTTCTTTTCCATCCAAAGGTAGCCTGGAAGAAATCGCTTTCAGCGATAAGGCCGTCCATTTGTGCAACTTATACTTTCTAGCTATTACTTTACTTTGTGTATATAGTGTTCTGTTTCATCCTGTGTTGTACGAATAAAGTTATCTATCTATCTATTAAGAAGAAGAATAAGTAATTTTCCGTCTGTCTGAGTGCCACCGATTTTTCCCGATGGCACTTTTTTTGTATTTGTATTTGTATCGGGACTTACGCGAGTGAAACCGCGGGGCGCAGCTAGTACCCATATAATTTCATATATTTTGTGGTAGAAACAAAACTCATCTACAAGTAGGTTATATTTAGCAATCTTCGAGTAAATGCGAGACATCTCAGAGTTCTGTCGGTCTATCATTAAACAGCGCGCGGCGCGGCGTCAACGACGCCCTGTCATTTCACGGATCCCACCTAGGTCTTAGTGCTATTGTTTCGTAAGAAGTAGGCAGGTGACTGTTTCAATAAATTGGAGTAAGGTGACTGTCTAGATTTAGAATATGTATAAGAAATGCATATTCTTATTAGATACATGATGGATCTGGTGAGAGAAAAATCTTAGTAGGTGTACAATTTAAAATCTGGATCCAATGAGAAAAAAATATGTCACTAGATCCATTCTGGATCTGACCATTGGATCCTATGAGAATGATCCGCTTAATCCTACGTAATATTATAAACTAGCTGCGCCCGCGGTTTCACCCGCGTAACTCCCGATCCCGTAGGAATATCAAAATAACAAGTAGCCTATAGCCTTCCTCGATAAATGGGATATCGAACACAAAAATAATTTTTCAATTCAAACCAGTAGTTCCTGAGAATAGCGCGTTCAAACAAACAAACAAACAAACTCACAACACGTAAAAAATACTGGACCGATTGCGATGAAAGTTGGTATGCAGATAGTTGGAGACCTGGATTAACAAATAAGCTACTTCTTTATCCCAAAATTCCTACGGGACTCGGACATGCGCTTAAAAAGTAACCTATAGCCTTCCTCGATAAACGGACTATCCAACACAAAAATATTTTTTCAATTCCAACCAGTAGTTCCTGAGATTAGCGCGTTCAAACAAACAAACTATTCAGCTTAATAATATTAGTATAGATTGGTATAATCACGGACGCGAAAGAAGTCGCGGGTAATCTAGTTTAGTGTAGAATCATCTGATTTAGATATGTCTAGAATTGATACCGATATTAAAATGGTGACTAATCAGGCCAAAAAGCAATTAAGCATACGAATAACGAACCAAGTAATCACAGAAAGAACATCTTATTCAAAACTCTATTATGTTTATGGTAAAGACATTTAATATTTACTAGTTATAGACGTCAAAACGGACATCTATCTCTACATATAAAATGCTTTGTCCTGACTGACTGACGGATCAACGCACAGCCTAAACCGCTGATCGTAGAGACCTGAAACTTGGAGGGTGTGTTCTTTGTATGACGTAGGCGTCCGATAAAAAAAGGATTTTTCGAAATTCTACCCCTTATGGGGTAAAAAAGGGGGCAAAGTTTGTATTGGACAACGTGATTGGTCTAATTTACTAATTCTACGCATACGAGGTCGCGGGCAAAAGTAAATTCACAATATTTTTAACTTTTCTCTTCTTCAAATCAACAGATCTCTAAGTCTAATTTAATAAAATAGATTGACATATCATTACACAGTCAATAGACAGATTCGCACTATTGAAGTATGTTGTCGTAACGAGTAATTATTACCTACCTTTCTTATACTATCCGGTTCCTTTGGACATAAGTAGGTACTATCTATTAGCGATATCGCTAATCGACAGATTTTTTTGTATGAAATTGACTTGCGCTTCGTATTAAATTGACATATTATGATGAAACTTGTTTACCATTTTATTTATTTTTTAACGCAAGCAAAAAGTTAAGTAAAGTTACGCGTTGGTTAACGTCAATTTCATACAATAAACATATTTATTAAAATTCGTCGAATGCGATAATCGCTAATGGAAAGCAATCTTGTTTAAGGAGGCTGACTGTATCCAATATTCCCACGGGGTCGGGACTTACGCAGGTGACACCGCGGTGCGCAGCTAGTTTGCTCATAAATATTTGTTTAAGACGGGGATCGAACCCGCAACCTTCAGCATCGCAGGCCACCATTGAGGTCATAAATCTCTATTCCACTACAATATAAATATCTTCGGTTAATGGCGACCACGTGAGATGGTATATAATTAGAAACCTTGACAGAGTTGCGTTGCGGTAAGATTACACTAATTTAACTCCTACATTAGCCATTTGGATATCTGAAAACCACAACTTGAACTTCGAGTATGACCTTGGAGGCTTCTTTAAAAATACTATTCAAAGAAACTAAATAGATAATTAAACCTATACCCCCTTATTCCAAAACGAGGTTTAAGGATAGTCCGAGATGTGTATTTAAACCTTAGATTTAAATACAGATTTACTCGTGAACTATAGTCTAAACACTATCCCTATATAATCTATAGGACTAGTCTAAACACTATCCTTATAGATTATATAATAGTTCCCTATATTATCTATTAGATTTAGATACATATTTACTCGTGAACTATAAGTCTAAACACTATCCCTATATAATCTATAGGGATAGTCTAAACACTATCCCTTCATAATTTTATATAGGGATAGTGTTTAGACTATCCCTATATGTAAATATGTATCTAAATCTAAGACTATCCTTAAACCTCGTTTTGGAAAAAGGGGGATGGAATTTATCGTCTTAGTTTCTATTATCTTCCCGTTAGAAATGTCTTACTGTCTGCCAGTAAATAGTATGTGTGTATGTTTTTTAATCTTTCACGCAAAAACTACTGGACCGATTGCGATGAAACTTTGTATGTAGATAGCTGGACAACTGGATTAACATATAGGCTACTTTTTATCCCGATATTTCTACGGGATCGGGACGTACGCGGTTGAAAACGCGGGACGCAGCTACGGATCAATAAATCATAATACAGATTGATTCAACACACAACATGATACTTACCGTGTTCAATTTATAACAAAAATAACATGGAATTCGAACATAATTCGTTTCGTAAATCATGTCAAATATAATTGTTCAATTTGCCGTCATAGTGTGCAATAATAAATATACAATTTCTCAGTACATTAACAGAGATATCAAGGCATTAACGTGAAAAACGTAATGTCGGACGCACACGCGCGCGCATGCGCCGCAATTACGTAACATAAATCCATGGAACGCGCGCGCGCACTGTGATCGATGAATCCCAGTTCTCATACCCCCTCCCCCCGACCCGACCCCGCTTAGATGTAGGGACCACTTGTTACTACTAAAGAGATATAAATCACATTAGAATAGAGACAACCTCTATCATGAAATAAGTACTTTAAAACTAGCCCCCTTGCTTTTAATACAATTGACGACCCAGTTAGCACAATGGTCAGCATGCCGGACTGCCGAACACAGTGTTGCAAGTTCGATTCCCGCCTGAAACAAGTATTTATGCTTAGATATTTGTCTGCGGTCTGGTTGTTTCTATGTATTATAACAAAAAGAAAAAGTAATATAAGTAGTATATCCGTTGTCTAGCACCCATAACACAAGTCTAATAGTTATTTAGCTTGGGGCTAGATGGCGATGTGTGGATTGTCCTGCAATATTTATTTATACTATTTATTAATAACCCTTCAATTGTTAAAATATGTTTCATCTTTTTTGTAAAGCATAGTTTAGATTACATTACAAAAACCTAAGGGGGTTAAAAAAATATAAAATTCAAAGTCGTGTCTGACTGATTGCTATATCAACTACTGTTCTACTACTTTTTCTAAGTCGCCTAGTTTTTTTAAATTTGCTTTCAAGTACAGGTTTTTTGTCCTCTCTTCCTTTATCATAATATATTTCAATAGATCAATGATTTTTATTTTATCACAAGTAATAAATGAATACTTAATAATATTTTGGATTCCGTTTACGTTCGAAATATGGTAAAATTTAACGTATCAAAAAATAAACAATATAATTATAGCTTAATACAGAATCTTTTCTTGACCGGGAGTAATTATAACATTTTGTGAGATACCCAAAATAATTACATCGTCTAAAACGTTTCGATGTTTTTGCTAACCCACAGTAATGTTAATTATCTTTGCTCATTGTACCTATGATTTATTACAGACACATTATTCAGAACGCTCTATTAATATCTACTTTATAAGTTCCGAGTATATTAATGAGTTTAATCACTACATCTAATAAAAACAAACAATCCATTCTAATCTATTATACCTCCGTGAAACAAAATAAAAGTGATGATAACGTTATAGATAAACTAAAACTTTTCTAATAACGATTAAACGACCATAAAGTCAGGATTAAAACATAAAACCTTCATGCTGTCAACACATTTAACCTCCACACTGGACGACACAAACAAAAAGGAAAAATAAAAGATTTGAAAAAAGAAGAACGTCCAAAGAGGCGCATTAAGAATTGAGATAAGAGAGATGGACGAGCACTCAGCGCGCGGCCAACTTTATTATTTATTGACACTTAAAATAATTATCGGGCGGTTGGCCCGTGCCGAAACATGGTCATAAAGGCTAGAGTCGAAGACCTTACACCAATTTGTGATGCTTTAAATAGATTGTCTTCGCGGAACTAGCGACCTAACAACGATGAATTGACGTTTATTCTAAGCAAAAAAATTGATCTAATTGTACGGTTATCAAATTCAATTTCAAAATGGTCTTGTACTTACTTTTAATGAAAAAATACTGGGTGTCGTAGTAAGAATTGAGTGTGGAAAGAACTTGTGGATTGTCTGTTTTCCGCAACTAGATATCTTTATTTGAGTCCTTTTTGGATGAAAGTAGGCTTGGCCAGCACCTATCTTTTCAGCTTAGTTGACCGTATCCAGAGTAAAAGAACTCGACAATACGTCTGGAGCCAACTAAGCTGCGGGTTTCATCACGATATGTATCCTTCACCGTGAGAGCAAGTAAATCAGCGCGCATACATTTTTGCGTAAGAAAAATACATTATGGTGCACAGCCGGCTGAGATACGACCTTTGGAATGAAACTCGAGGTATTTACCTATCACTGGGCCAATTTAGAAGTAGCGTAACCATAAAACCATCACATATATTCTGTGCCATAACCCTTAAAAGTACGGCTAATCTTAACAAAATAGACGATAAAGTAAGAAATAAAATTTCCCTAAATTATTCCGCGGAACTTAAAAGAGAAGAAATATTCAACCAGAATGTAATATAAAAGTGTTTTTATCAAGAACCCATGTACCCTGTCGCCATAACAGTCGATGGGTGATAAGTACACCGTTCATTCGATTTAGACGTTCATAAAAAATAAATAAAAGGAGTCAGTAGATAATCGAGAAATGCGTCGGTAGCAATGTCTTGTGTTTCGATAGTGGACACGCGAGCGGGAATTTTTAGAAACTTATTGGGTTCATGCTGGTTGGTTATTTTTTTTCCATTTTGGTGACTAAACCGTTTCCTGGGACCGGAAAAGTGACACACAGGGTGCGGTCGGAAGACCAGCGCTGCAGATGTGCGTGCGTATCTTCAGCACATGCTGAGGCTTTACCAATTCTGGCAACAACGACTTCTCAGATACTTATTATTTATTCTCTGTTTTTGACGTGATAACGTCTAATAAATTGATGGAACACCTGCATTCACACAACAGTGTCATGTACCGGTAACATGACGCGTCCCTTTCCCGATGTGTGACGTCATGCGTCATGGTAACATGAGAGTATTTAATAATAATATCGCTCATCTGGGCTTGTGTTATGGTGACGAGTTACGAATGAAAAGAAAAAAATAATAATATACTTGATGTTATCACGTAAAATTATCGTCCGTAAACCGACTTTACAGACAGCCATTTGTTTTATTCCTTTTTTTGTATTTAATTTGTTTTACTTTTCTCTGTAACTATCTCTTATTGTTTCTTATTTGTGTATACTATGTTGTGTGTTGGTTCGAATAAATTACATTCTATTCTATTCTAACGAATTTGTTCTGTATTTATTTTATTGGAAACCAACAATATTAGTTTAAAAAATATATAGAGCCGGGTTTTCATGAGCAGCAAGTAGAATATACTGAAATACAAAAATGGCAAACAAAACGGCAAAAAAATTGCCATATACAATATATGAAACTGAATAAAGATGAACAAATACGTATGTCCAATGCAAAACTACCACTACTCGCCAACAGATGGCGCCACCAGTAAAGTTAGATCGCGCAAGCAACATTCCGCACCGAACTATGAGGTGCAAACTTAACTTTTAATAAATCAACCAATATTGAACCCTATGGCAGTGTTTCATTTAACACCCTCAAGGACTCCTTAGAGCAATAGCTTGTTCAACGTATATATAAAGAACTAGCTGCGCCATGCGGTTTCACCCGCGTAAGTCTTGATCCTGTGGGAATATCGGGATAAGTAGCCTATGTGTTAATTCAGGTCTCCAGCTAATTACATACTGAGTTTCATCGCCATCGGTCCAGTAGTTTTTGCGTGAAGGAGTAACAAACATACATAGGTATACACAAACTTTCACATTTATAATATTAGCAGGATTCAATTGGAGTAAAGCATTATTTTAAAAATACTTATTCGTAGAAGTTTAAGTTGTTTATCAGATATCAAAAATACATGTCTAGGTAGACAACAGTCAAGTAGGTGGTGTTTTAAATAAAATTATAGTTTTATTTTATGTAGAAACCAGTTTTGCATCTCTTCACTGCCGGAGAACATCTGACTATATTTGCGAATTTTTTTTAAGAAATGTGCAAAAATTAACACCTAATTTAGATAACAACATAACAGTAAAACTTAAGGAATTGGACGCCATACCTTCTCGTAATTTATGCTAATTTTGACCAGACTGAAGATAAATAGTAGAGGTGACAATTTTAACTCTAAATTGCTTACAATAAATAAAATAAAATATACACGTA
This sequence comes from Idaea straminata, assembly GCA_951213275.1. NCBI lineage: Eukaryota > Metazoa > Arthropoda > Insecta > Lepidoptera > Geometridae > Idaea > Idaea straminata. The sequence continues at coordinate 8,327,994 of OX577862.1, forward strand.
CTATCGATTCGATATACTCAGTAACTATCGATTTAATTCCCCTGTATGTTCTGCAATAATTAGTCAAAATCAGCATCTGATTTCAGCCTGAACATCGCAATTACAGCCAAACTATCAGGTCTGCGATTCTGCCTTTTTTTGTGAAACAAGTTCAATAATGGACCTTTTGTACCCCTACACCAATCAGAGTCTTAGATTTATAAAACTCACAATAAAACCAATGAAGTAATCCTTTTTTCAAAATCTAATGTAAATAAAAAATTTAGAGATTATTTTTTCTGCAACCTATCTTAACAACTACCTACTGCCTTTCATGCAGAATAAACCTTGAAAGTTCCATTCGGCTAGAGCTAGGGCATCATGTTGGAAAATGTAATTGATAGTCCAAAAAGTGAAAATAATAATTGATATTATCTATATATATATAAAAGAAAGTCGTGTTAGTTACACCATTTATAACTCGGGAACGGCTAAACCGATTTGGCTGAAAATTGGTGGGGAGGTAGCTTAGAGCCAGGAGATGGACATAAGATACTTTTTATCCCAATATGCCCACGGGATCGGGACTTACGCGGGTGAAACCGCGGGGCGCAGCTAGTTTAGAATATTGAAGGAGATTGCATACAACGCTCTCTAGCCCCAAGCTAAGTAATAAGGCTTGTGTTATGATCAGAGGGTGGTGTAAAAATCCTCGTCAGGTTCTATATTTTATCCAACTGCGAAAGTAGGTTATGATGGTTGGTATTATGAAACATAGAGGTAGAAATAAACTTTCTAAAATGTGGAAAATTAAGAAATGAAACGTTCCAAAAGTCCACCGTAAAATAACTATCCCAAATCTGAGAACTTTAGAAATTGAACTTTCCAAAAGTCTGCCGAAAATTAGAAATAGAACTATCCCAAATCAGAGTAATTTAGAAATTGAACTTTCCAAAAGTCCGCCAAAAATCAGTAATAGAACTATCCCAATGGTAAAGGTCCTGAATCAGGGAAATTTTAGAATGGAACTTACCAAAACTCTACCAGGTGTTGAATTTTGAGAAGCGGTTATTTTTCGTGAAAATATACACGGTATAAATCTGAAAGCGCGAAGATAGTAAAGTATACTTCAATGCTAAACAATCTCCCGTCAATCCAGCTAGAACTGGTACTAGGAAGGAGTCTGATTGCTCAATGATACGAATGAGCCATCGTAAATCAATCGTGCCATTATGCCTCCATCTGTCACCGCGTCACTAATGAGAGAATATTAATCGCTTGTTGTGTAGAGTTCAGATGCTATGCTGCAAATGTTTACCTTTCTGATTGTGTGTTTTTTGGATGTGGTATTTGTCTGTGGTCTGGTTGTTTCTATGTATTATTAGTATATATTTACAAAATAAAAGTATATAAAAAAAATAGTATATATGTAGTATATTCGTTGTCTAGCACCCATAACACAAGTCTGGTTACTTAACTTAGGATTAGATGGCGATGTGTGGGATGTCCTGCCATAAATATTTATTAATCATTTAGCACTGCTTTTGGCTTCACCTATCCGTACTTTGAAGTTATTTAGCGCTGCTCTCGGTCATGTTACGCGAAATTTTAAATTTCAATGACTGACAAAAAACCAGATCAGAAACTTTTAATTGGAAAGAAACACAATTTTCAAAATAAAATTATATTATGAAATTTTAATGCATGTTTTCACCAGATGTAGAACTACTTAAAGATCTGAAGACACATTCGAAATGAAAAATTGCGTTGTATCATTGAAAAGAGATCTCGTCTCCTATTACCCTCCCTTAACTGATTGCGATGTAACTTGGTATGTCAGATCACTCTGGAAAACTATGCTACTTTTTGTGCGAGGATTGCGACTTCTGCAAGTGAAATCAATGAATAATTTGCAGAACATTAAATTGCTGATATCAGACGCAGAGTTTACGATGTATTTGGTAACGAAACTAGATTAAGTTCTAGGGCCTAATTTTTAAAGGTAATATATATTTCATTGGAAATTAAGTAGTTGGTCATTTTCTCTTAAAATCCATTCACCAACGTTTAACTATAAGAAATATCTTATATTCGATCATGACCTAGACTAACTTTGAATTAATAGAAATTTCTTTTGAAAGCCTCGTAATGTAATAGTAAGTAGGTACTTACAGTAGAAATACAATAAGCCAATAAGCTATTTTATTGTTAAGTCAGAATTCTTGGAACTGATCTGATTTGATATTGCAAAAAGTACACATCAAAATTGCCAATTTCAAGCTGTAAAGTACCATAACATTGACGTAATTGAATAACGGAGCAACAAATTACATGCAGAGTGACAAGTTGACAACTAATATACATGAAAATTACCATTCACATGAAAATTACAACTAACTCAAAAATGTTAAGGTGGTCCTATAACAAGATTTTTTCTGTAGGTGAGATACTGAAGAATACGCAAAATTTTTATGTTTTTTTGCTTAAATTTAGACCATAAATTATCGTTAAATTACCACCAAACTTCTCCAAACTTTCTTAAACTTGCTTTTTCCACGTGGTATTACACTATTGGATAGCTATATTTTCTGGGAAGTGGAAATCCATCGAAAAACTAAAATCAAGCCACGCCGCGGGCGAAGGCCCGCCTACGACGACAACTAATATACCTACATGAAAATTACAACTAACTCAAAAATGTTAAGGTGGTCCTTTAACAAGATTTTTTCTGTAGGTGAGATAGTGAAGAATACGCAAAATTTTTATGTTTTTTTTGCTTAAATTTAGACCATAAATTATCGTTATATTACCACCAAACTTTTAATTCTTAAACTTGCTTTTTCCACGTGGTATTACACTATTGGATAGCTAGATTTTCTGGGAAGTGGAAATCCATCGAAAAACTAAAATTAAGCCACGCCGCGGGCTTAGGCCCGCCTACGGCGTGGCTTCGCGTCTACGCGTGTCAGTCTCCTCGCGACCATGACAATTGTAACATAGTAGAAACGTCGAGGTAAGAGAAATAAAAATATAAATAAACGTGTGGCACTCGGGGACTGCCGCGGTAAAGCTATTGCATCGTGTGAGCTTCGTACAGTCGTACTATATACATATACGTTAAGCGAACGCTCGGCCGAGCTACATGGTAGGCGGAGTGAGGGGTGTTAGGTTTTATTTTCGTTACGGAATTTCTTGATTTGGTCGCCGCGGTCAAAGCCCGCGATAACAGCTATGCAATAGCTTAAAGTACGCGATTAACATCTGGGAAAATGATTACTAAGAATACGAATCATGTGGGTTTAAAAAGTTTAATATGGATTTATCCCGATTATCCCACGGGATAAAAACTAACACGAATAAAACCGCAGCGCAGGGCGCAACTAGTCGATTAACAACATTCGATACTTAACGCATGCCACCGAAATGACATACCCGAATCGCACACTTCAAACCAATTCCATACTGCCGACGGATTTTTATGAAATTAAAAAAACAATTCGACAATTTAATACATTACGTTGGCACTAGCGCCACCATTAAACTGAAAATAATAACTTTGCGGAATTTTAAAGAGTCTTATCTGGACACGGTCGAAATCGCTCATTTACCCAAGTAATGAGGCCGCTTTAAATATAACACTGTCAATGCTTAAAGCTTTAAAGAGGTTTTATATCGAGGTGATTTGATTTACTGTTTTTTATTTTTTTAGGTGTTTAGTTTAGTTAGGTTTTTAGTTTTTTATTTTTTTTAGGTAAAGGCCTCTTAAGAGGAAAGGGTATCGACGCTCTCTCCATACAAACGTAGTCAATCGACTGTTTCCTCCATGGATTATGACACTAGCACAAATATTTTGTTGCATAAAACCTAAAACTGACATGACTATGCCCCTATGTTTTGGTTATTTTCATTTTCTAATTATCATACAAAATAAGAGTTAAAAAGGGAGTTTTGGCGGGAACGAGTTAACAACATGTCGTGCTGCAGTTTTATTTTCATGAAACTTAGATGTAACCCGAGTTGAATTGTATAATTCTGGTGGAATGTTATTCAATTTAGTTCTGTGAAAGTGCACAAGTGTAGTGAAAGTAAAAATCAGTGTCAAACATGCAGTTTTCTCGTTGCCTCCAAAACTCCTATTAAGGTTATGGTAAACTTGCCACCGCTTTACTATAGCCCCTGACTTGACGGAATATGACGACTTTGACTGTATTGAAACACTTTAGGCCCGATTTATGAAAAATCGGGTCATAATTTGATGCAAAATATAACTTGACACTGGCTAAATGCACACGTGCGAAGCCATAATAAAAGAAAAAAAAAAGAGTTAAAAAACAAATTACATATTTAAAAAACTTGAGAGGTGTCAAGAGACTCCCGGATGGAACGAAGTTTCTTTCGATTAATTAGTGAAGGAATTATAATAAAATCAAAAAGTGTCGTTACAACTTTTGGTCTTAATTTTTTCCGTCCCCCTTTCGCAACGCGCGATAAGAAACTTCATTCCAATAAGACATAGAGGCATGGTCATGGCAGTTATAAGTTTTATGCTACAAAAATATTTGTGCTAGTGTCATTATCCAGGAAGGAAACAGTCGACTAGGTTTGTATGGAGGGAGCGTCGGTTCCCTTTCCTCTTAAGTCTTTTTAGAAGTGTCTTTTGTTTGTGTTTCACAATATTTTAAGGAAAATAAGTTTCGTAATTATTAAATTAGTTTCGGAGCTTTTTGTTACAAACAAAAAAATCTTTTCTTTTATTAGTGTAGATAGGTAAGTACATATCTATTCAAAAGGTTTCAACACATATCAAAACACAATAATTAGAAAATGATTTATTAGCTTCTGTAGCAACAATTAACATCATCATAAAAGAGACCGCGTTACAAACAAAATTTAAACCTTTCACATGACAATTAATTCAATAATTGTCACGTCATAGTTAACATATTGTTAATTGAGATAAGTGCATGTTACCTTTTAATCAATCTCATGAATATTCATAGAGAGAGAAAAAACTATTAAACCATTTACGGTGATATCTAATCAATGTTATCTAGTACAACATTAATCAACGCAAATTGTTACAATTTCAATTAGTTTACAACCATGTGTTGTAAAATGAGGCGTTTTTTACATGCGCGAGCAAAGAAACAGTATCTACAACTGTTTTTTTTATGTTGAAAATGTTTGTTTATAAAGTCGGTTTACGAACGACAGTTTTACGTGATAACCTCTTAAAAAATGATTAAAAATTGGGTTTTTTTTTATCTTTCCTTAAATATATTTTTTCCGTACCATTATATTGTGTTTTTAATCCCCGACGCAAAAACAAATGGAAAAAACCCTAAAAATATTGTGTGTCAGACGAGGCTGATAAATATGGGGAGGAAAAAATATTGCCTAAAAAAATAGTAAACATACACAAATATTTTGTTAACTTTGACTGTTTGTTATTTTAACAAGTCTTTTCTTTTATTTGCAACTGTGATAAAAAACGTCGTACGATACACGCGTGGATTGATCATTGTATCTCGGCTTTGAATTTTACTTGCGTAAGTTCCTAACCTGTGGGAATATCGGGTTAGAAAGTGGGTTACTTTCTAACCCGATATTCCCATGTTAATCAATATATCGTTTCATCAACATCGGTCAAGTATTTTAGAGCTATCACAAACAAACAAAGAACATTGTGACCGACTTGACTTGCTTGACATTAATTTTTATATATTTTAGACATTTTGACATTTGATTTTTTATTTTTATTTTGCCTAATTTAATGTAAGTATTTTGTACTTCTAACACAATGTAATTTTTATGGATAATAAAGGATTATAAAAAAATATATGTGGTTTTTGTAATATTGGTAGAGATTAATAATTAGATTGAAACAGTATATTATCTACCATTTTACTTGGAAAATTAAAGGGTGTCCCCATACACACATAGTTGGACCAATTTAACTTGAGCCTTACATTGTATGGGCGCCCAAACGAAATAGGGGTCAAGTTAAATTGGAAACACTACCATACCACTGCAAGGGTAGATAAAGAGAGTTGAAACTAATGTACGGAACCCTCGGCGAGCGAGTACGACTCGCACTTGACCGGTTTTTTCATAAATAAACGCTATTTCAGAAGTCGTATTTCGCGGTCGACTCGTGTGGCATGTTAAACATCTGATCTTTCAAAATCTTTGTAAACTCTAAATATATATGGATATGAAAAAAGTGTCCTCGCAAGTTATCAATAAATAAACCGGATAAGTTGGCCTTAAGTGTAAAATTAGGGCCTTGATTTAAACGTTGCAATTATTTTATTTATTTGTATTGCGTAATGTTAAACTTGACTTTCGTTCTGGTTTGTTAATGTCTGTGTGTTGGGATCTTAATTTAGCTATTTTTATGTATGAAGTACATTTTTGGAGGCTTTTTCATTTGTGACTTTGTCTCTACAAGTTTTTTAATACTAAGATAATTACTGTAATGCGAATATAACTCAAAAAAAGTATAAACATGATATAAGTTTGACTTTTTGAAATCAAATAAACTTTCTCATCAAATGAGCTTTATAATAGAAAAAATCGGACTACATGACAGATGGCAAAGTACGTCCTCAGTAAAGAATATTACAAACAAACATTCAAAGATAGGCGTAAAAAACATAACCCTTTCTTTGCAGTCGGGTAAAAATAAACGTGTTGAATTGGAACCTCCTCCTTGTTTTGAAGTCGGTTAAAAAATATAAATTAAATTTTAACATAAGTGTAAGAAAATCAGTAGATATATACAAACATACAAACCAGCCAGTATAAATACACAGAAAATAAAAGGTATCTTAAAGCAAGGAATAATCATCTAGCTAGAGAATAGTTTATGACGACCCAGTTGGCACAATGGTCTCCATGCCGGACTGCCAAACACAGGGTTGCGGGTTCGATTCCCGCCTCAGACAAGTATTTATGCTTAGATATTTGTCTGTGGTCTGGTTGTTTCTATGTATTATAAGTATATATTTACAAAAAGAAAAGTATATAAGTAGTATATCGTTTGTCTAGCACCCATAACACAAGTCTAGTTACTTAACTTGGGGCTGGATGGCGATGTGCGGACTGTCCTGCAATATTTATTTATTTATGGTTTTAGTGAAAAAAACTTAAAATGATATGCAGTATTCATTATTTAAAAGCAAATTTTCAAGAACATTGAATAATGACAAGAAATTTTTATCTAGCGTCTATAGGGAAATAATTATTTTTTCTTGCTTTAAGAAACTTTTTTTTTATATGAAACACATATTGGTAACCCTACACGACCCCCCATCGAATAGATAATCGTATTACGAACGATTGATCGATTTAATAACAATATTGGTACAAATCTCATACTTTCACCGATCAAAGAGTGTGAATGTCAATCGAGTGACGTTTTTTAAACTCGTAATGATTTGGATTCGATTAATAATCGGTTGTTGGTATTCAAATCCTTTTAATTACGGCTATTTGAACTCGAGAAGTGCCTATTTTGACAGTTAAAGTACTTATCGATTAAATTAATATCGTTTGCTTGGTTGCTTGTACTAAACGATGATGCTTGGTAAATTGACGTCATTTTAATGCCGGATATCGCGATCAGCAAAACTTGCCGAGATATTTTTTCATAAATAAATAAAATAAAAATAGCCTTTATTCATTGACCTTATATATACGATTTTTAACTTAGGATTATGGTATTAGTACCTTTTTAAATCTAATCGTAATAGTAGGTATCTTCAGCAACCGTTTTTTGGTCAGGTTGTCCTTAGACATAGGCCGCTTGGATTAGGAGACATGCTTTCAGCGACTTTAAGATCAATTAATTATTTACTATCTACGTAACTCTATGGAAGAATGTAAATATAAATCCGAAAGTTTTTTTGTTTCCTTTTCACAGTCAAACGACTTGCCGATTTGGATGAAAATCGGCATAGTGATAAATCAAATTCAAAATTATTAATTTAATAGGAATCAAACAATGCGTCACTTTAAAATGTACAAAAAAAAGATAGTTTAGGGGATGGAATACGACATACTTTTGATCCCGAAATGCCCGCGGGATCGGGACTTACGCGGGCGAAACCGCGGAGCGCAGCTAGTCTAGCTGTGCCTTCCTAGGTAAAGAGTGTTTAGGTTTACAAGGCCTCAACGGCCATCCAAAAATTGCCATAGCGGACGGTATTTCACGTCCACCGGGCGGGGTATTGGTAAAGTTTTCAACTAGCAATAATCGCACCTCGGATTAACCTCATTGGTTACGATATTGCCTCTGCGCAAAGTTAACTTCGATGAATTCAACCATCCGACCCTATTATTCGGTGCGCGACAACGATAGCGCGATTCAGAAAAAGTGATGAAAAGTAGTAACGCCATCTAGCGGCGCGACGAGTAAACTCAATGCATACTACGGCAGACAATCTACTATCATGATTTAGCGTTGAATTATTTAAAACACATATACAAATTATATAAATGCACACAATAAATGTTTAGTTTCTGGGTTATTTGGCGTATTTTAGTTTATTTTGTATTTTTTTTAAATTTGTGTACTCTAATTTGATGTAATTTTAAAATTGTGTTTAAAATGAATAGATAAATGATTTTCACTTACAATTACATTTTTCATGAATTCCTGCTTTTTAATTAGAAAAATTAATTTTATTATTTTATTAACCGACTTCAAAAAAAGGAGGAGTTTCTTAATAATAATTCGACTCTAAATATTAGCTGTAAATATGTTTTGTTATGGTTCTTCGGGTATATATTTGTGGTTTATGAACCGATTTTGACAATTCTTTTTCTGAGTACTGTATTATTGAAGTTATTTAAAACGGGATATTTAAAATGTGTATTGTCTTTATTTTGTGGTTCGATATTTGGATGTTGTTACAATCATCGTTTTCAACGAGACTGGAGGTTGCGGGATAACTTTAAGGTGAAAGGGTACCGGCGCTCTATCCTTACAAACGTAGTCGACTGTTTCCTCCCTGGATAATGACACTATCACAAATATTTTTGTATAACTGCCATGCCTATAACTGCCATGACTATGCCACTATGTCTTGTTTTTTTCATTTTTTAATTATCATAGAAACTGATATTAAATTTTTTTTACAAAACATAGGGGCATGGTCCAGTCATGGCAGTGATAAGTTTTATGCAACAAAAATGTTTGCTCTAATGTGTGTGTATGTAGAGAGAGCGCCCGGTACCCATAGTAAAAATAAGTATGGTAGTCTAAAGTCAAAAATCTGCCTCGAGAAAACTATACCTACTCTGTTTACCAAAAAAACTATGAATTAATCAAAGCCTGACGGCCATCTCGGCAGATCGAATGCCCCGCGAAAAATACTTGCACGTAGACTATTTCTCAAGGGAGAACTTGAATGGGCTGTCGGCGGTCACGAGAGGGCATTGTTAGATTTTTTTGTAATGGACATCGTGATGCGCTTCCTTGTTGCAGGTCGGATGATGGGGACTGTGTCCATTGTTGTCGGGAATACGAATTACACATGTATTTTGTTCTTTGTAATCTGTGTATACACATATTAAAAGGTTTGGTACCTAAATATCATTGAATACTAAAATTTACGTGTCGCGGGACACGCTTTTTTAACGAAGTCCTTATTTTTACCGTTTTTATTCCTAATATTTTATGTCTTCATTTTTTTCATCTAAGTGTCTTTATATATGTGTGCGTTAGTTTCATGTTTTCGTAACGCGTAACATTTTTTCAGGAACTTCGTTTCAAAAACAGGTAAATGTTATGTTACTCATAGATGTTTAGTACTTAGAAACAATTCGGAATTTTTCAATCTCATAATTTATCATAAGTTTCGAATAATTACATAATTTTTAATTAAATCTAAGTACTTATCAATAAAAATAAAAATCACAATTGTATTTACTTATAAATAAAATATTAATAGCGAAATATTACTATAATTTTTATAATTTCTCGTATATTTTTTAATATAGTTTCTACATTCATCATATCAGTAAACGGCGATTTAAAAAGTCTTTCTTACACTAGTCGAAGGATACTATTACACAAGAAAGAAATAACTTATAATAGAAGACGCTTATTTAAGAAGCTGGAGCATAAAGTAAAGCAACAAGCACAGATGCAAAGTAATAGTAACCATTTAATATTTCATTCGATAAATGCAACGGAAACAAACCAAAATGATCGGTCAAGTCAAGAGATCGTGACCCGACACAGTTCACTTCACAACAATTGAACTCTGAATGAATTCTACCCTTTCAGAAAACCCAACTTTCCACAAAAAACTATCAAAGTGTGAGAGAAAAATGTAATGTTTTTGTTAACCGTATAATCACGAGCGAACAAATTGTGAAGAGTTTACGAAATTATTGCTTTAGATGAGATTTGAATGTAATAAAAAAGTTTTGTAGGATTATAGGTCAGCTTAGATAAACAAGTCGATTTGGTTCTACAATAATAATTTCAAAGTCAGTAATTGTAAAGTTATTTCATGCAGAATAACAATAAAAAATTAATCCGTTTTAAGAAATTTTTAAACCTTAATTTTGCACCTGTTATTTGTAACTCAGTAATTTGCTGACTGTACATGTAATATTTTTTACGTCATCATTCTTCACTCCACTCTATTCTCTGAAAATTCCGCGCTCGCTCTTTTTTCCTTCAGATCCTCATTGACGCAATTCTTCTACCTCTTTTTTGGTCGTCCTCTCCTTCGACCATTAACTTCCAAATCCTGTACTCTTCTGGTGAAATGAGTGTCATGTCTCCGCAAAACGTGAAACCACGCCAGTCTACTATTCCATTTGTAAATGGAAAATTTCATACTTTTTATTGCATACTTATTTCTGATCCTATGACGTATTATTACATCATCCATCTCTGCATTCTCATCTCTGCTACATGCAGTTGCTTTTCAACCCAATTTTGTAACAATAACCAAAATTGATGATCAAAGAAACCTTGATAAAGATTATTGTATTGATTGCAGTACATATCTACATCGAACCCAAATCTATAGTCATAATACTATTAATAAGTTGTAATCTTGCATTCGAGGTTCAAAGACAATAGTACCAAATGAGTTCATTTATAACATAAGGGTGAAAGCAGATTACAGATTTTTCTATCATACGATGTATACGGGCAACTTGATCTTTTTAGGCGGGTCCTTTTTACGCGAGGATGGAGTAGACTTCCCCAGTACTACTCTCTTAGTTTCGTCGACTGTATCCATAGGAAAAAACTCGTCAATACTTTACTGGAGCCAACTAAGCCGCGGGTTTCATCACTATGTTTTCCTTCACCATAAGAGCAATGTCAATTAGTGCACAAGTTTCGTCAGAAACATCCTTTGGTGAATGTGGCGGACACATATCCCTGTGTGTCAGCAGATTCCGTCATACTCTATAGCGACCGCAGATATACGTGTCTTCATATCTGATATGTTGATAGTTTGCTATCAAAATATCAGACGTGCTACCTACTGTTACCCTTCCCTATCTAGATATCTGTGTAGTATATATAAGCTATAATCTGTTATACGGAGTCAGGTTACTACTAAGGAGAATAAATCCTACCATCAAAATGGACGACTAATTTCATTACTCTATCTGGGCACCCCACAATGCACACCGGCCAGGAATCGAACGCACCACCTTCGGAATAAAAGTTGAGCTACTCGTATCTACGACGAGGCACACCGGCTCCCTCTATCATCCAATAGGAAAACAAAGTTAGACAAAGTAAGTTAAACAACGTTATCTTCTGCATACAAATGAATCGTTCAGCAATATATCGGCAGACATAAGTGTGGAGTCCGTTTTCATCTTAAGCAATAGTTATAGAAGGTATTATTGGTCTTTTGTCTTACTCTAAAACACAATGAATTGAAGGTATTGACGAAACATCGTATTGTACCAATTCCGTTTTATTTGAACCCAAGGTTCTATGTCAATCAATAAAAGGTGCTTTAGTGAGGTCGAGTGGTTTAACGTAATCATTTATTGTGTTTTTAGCTTTGCGAGATAATTTTCATTTCATTTATTTATTTACACGAAATATGGAGTCCATTTATCGAGGAAGAATGTCTTCCTCGATAAATGGACTATCCAACACAAATATATTTTTTCAATTCGAACCAGTAGTTCCTGAGATTAGCGTGTTCAAATAAATAAAGAAACTCTTTAGCTTTATAATATTAGTATAGATTACTTATATTTAATTAAAAAATTAAAATTAATAAGTTCAATAAAATGTCAGAGTTAATAAATTGCTTAAGTCAAATTTTATTAAAACAGTTAGAATGAGAATAAAAAGTAATCTAATTACCTACATTATCATCGTTTCAGATTATTGTCATTTAAATATTCATCTATAGTGTAATAACATTTTTAAAGCAGAAGCTCGATTTATTGATTTTTAAACATGTTATAATTTTTAATAGAAGAAGTTCCTTCGGTAATAGAGAACGCTTTAAATGAATTTTGTTAAAATTTTGATGAGCAATAAATAGTAAGACTTGAAATCAACGATTGCATACTCTATATATTGTAACGTTTTATTCCCTGATTTTCAAAGTCTTCAGGTTTCTAATGATGTAAAGTAACATCGTAGTAACTATACGTCGATATAATAAGGCGTCGCAGTAGTGTGACTCTACTTAGCGGGAACACCTATTCTTTTTGACGACCCAGTTGGCACAATGGTCACCATGCCGGACTACCAAACACAGGGTTGCGGGTTCGATTCCCGCCTCAGACATGTATTTATGCTTAGATATTTGTCTGTGATCTGGTTGTATGTATTATAAGTACATATTTACAAAAGAAAAGTATATAAGTACATAGTATATCCGTTGTCTAGCATCCATAACACAAGTCAAGTTACTTAGCTTGGGGCTAGATGGCGATGTGTGGAAAGTCCTGCAATATTTATTTATTTATTATTTTGAAATAGGTCTTTCCGTGAATATAGACATACTAGCTGCGCCCCGCGGTTTCACCCGCGTAAGTCCCGATCCCGAAGGAATATCGGGATAAAAAGTAGCCTATGTGTTAATCCAGGTATCCAGCTATCTAGATACCGAGTTTCATCGCAATCGGTCCAGTAGTTTTTGCGTGAAAGAGTAACAAACACACACACGCACACACAAACTTTCACATTTATAATATTAGTAGGATTGATGAAAAGTGTTCGAGTATTCGTATCCCGTATTTTAGGTAAGAGTGCGACATCGTCATTCATCATCACAAGCAAGCCGAAACAATTTGCACCTTGCATCATCATAGCGAAGACTTAACCACGGCAAAACAGCGACTTTGCCGAAATCTTTTCTTAGCGGATACTTACGTCATAAAAGCTATGTATATACTACTAGCAGCGCTCCGCGGCTTCACCCGCGTAACTCCCGATTCCGTGGGAATATCGGGATAAAAAGTAGCCTATAGCCTTCCTCGATAAATGGACTATCCAACACAAAAATAATTTTTCAAATCAAACCAGTAGTTCCTGAGATTAGCGCGTTCAAACAAACAAACAAACTCTTCAGCTTTATAATATTAAGTATAGATAATTTAGGCCGATCAGTTCATTGATTTGAACTGTGCGTTGATGACTCTGAATTTTATATTTAGCTTATGTCCGCGACTTCATCTGCGTAAAAGTCGAAAATGGACAAAGGAATTACGTTGTCACATACAAACTTTGCCCCCCTTTCACTCTCTTAGGGATAGAATTTCGAAAAATTCTTATCGGATGCCTACCTCACACAAAGAACACACCCTCCAAGTTTCAGGTCCCTACGATCAGCGGTTTAGGCTGTGCGTTGATCCGTCAGTCAGTCATACAGTACAAATAATTTCATATGTAGGTATAGATAATGTTAAAAAATTACAAAATCCTACCACACCGATTCTACCTACGAAATTCTCTACCTATTACGTAATTGCGCGTACGCATGATTAGCCTGTCCAAGCAACACATTTCAATTAGAGATACGAGGCGCAAGCGCGGTATCTATCGCTATCAGTGGACATTGGACAATGCTTCAAGTTAAGAGATTACAGAGATAATGTTGGATATTAGGGAACAAAGGAATTATAGTCAGGCGTAAAATGTAAGCTTTTATAAGTAAGATTAAAATGTATTAAGTCTTTTATTTATAACAAGATCCTTTTTGCAGTTTAAACTAAGCTTAATTTTTTTTGTGGTAGTTCTTCAAACTGCTATACTCATTCTTTTGTAGTTGTAAATAAAAATAACCAAATATTGTACGAAACTAAAGATGCATGGAGGCAGAAGATCACCCACAGCACGTGCTCATGTAGTGCAGTGGCGTGGCAGATCAACGGGCTCGGTATCTTCAATCGCCGGCATCTCTTCCGGAGGCCTGCAGCAGCCTGAAAATACTGCTAGCATTTCTGGGAGCACCTGGGATGGTTGAAGTGACAAGGATATTCTCACACATACAATGGCCCTAATGAAAACGCCAAGTGCGGAAATAGTCCCATAAAACTAAACTAATTGTACAAAATTAAGCATCTTGACTATTGGTATTAGAAAACAGATATAATTCTTTTACAAAATGTTTCGACGAAGAGTTTCTAATACAAAAGGGGTTTGTACTATGCAGCTATAGGTGAACCACTGCATTGTCTTCTTTGGTAAAGACATATATTTTGTAAGTACAATACAATAAGAGTCCTTGGGTAGCTCGCACGCGAAAATCTCACCCGTAAGTATGAGTTACAAAATCAAAATAAATAACTTTATTGTCAGTAGCACGTGTGTCTCTAAATCAAACAAATATTTATCCCAGTGGTAATCAAACTTACAACCAGCTTCAGCGCAGGTGGGTTGTCGTCCAATACGCTACAGAGTTCGTCAAAAGTATAGGTATTGAGTATAAAATTACGTAACACTAAAGCGTTATTACCAAGTAGCCAACGGCATCATCCACCCACTGTGGTCCGCTTGATTATTAGGTGTCAAATAACTTATATTAATATCTTAATATTATCACTTCAAACGATCTATTAGATGGCGCAGATTCTGTAACACCAACCCATTAGTTACCGATTTATTTCTTATGTATAAAATTAAAATACTTTAACTTAACTTTGGCTTTAACTTGAACTTACAAAGGTAAAGTAAAAGTTAAATATCTATGTTTTTCAGCCCTTACGTAAGACACCGAAAACTGTTAAAGCTGCAAATAGTTCCCATGGAGTTTCCTGCATCATTTCATGGATTGTTTGCAGCTGTTTATTGTCCGACGGGACTCTTAGAATTCCTAATGCTAGTCTTCGGCACAGAGAAACAGTTTCGGTTTAAGGCGCTAATAATAGCACACTTCGTTCTAAACAGTTCCGAACAGTTGCCCACTTAGGACATGTATTGAGACGTGATAGGTACTAATTATAATAGGAAAAGTCGAGGGCAAAAGACGTGTCGGTCGGAGAAAAAAAAACTTGGTTGCTCCACATCCGGGAGTGGACGGGGATAGCGAGTCCAGCCGAACTATTTTGCCTCGCCAGAAATAGAGAAGAATACTCTAAATACGCGCACGCACCTTAAGAAGAATAACCGTTTCAAGATATTTCAGGTTTACAGCAATATTTCCTTTAACCAAATACACGGTGACTTTTATATGTAATCTTATAAATTACACCACATTGCAAATATAAAGACAATGGGTAGAAGCGGTTTCTGTATCGGGGTCGGGGCGGGTCACGACCGGCTTACATTTGGGGTCACAAGACTATGCTACTATGCGAGCTTATGTCAATGTTCAAATTTAAATAGTGGCTGGATCAGTTTCCATGGAGATATAGCTTAAAGAAAGGGTTATAGTGCCTAGCAGTTTGTCCCGGCTGGTACCCCTGTTAACAATTGTTAGGTTAGGTAAGGTTAGGATTGGAATGGATTTTTATTAAGAAATATTACAAATAACTTTTAAAAATATTGTAATCTTGACTCCTGTGAAATTTACCACAGGAAAAAGCCCCATAAGTTTCTTGAGTTTTTTTCCTCTGGGAGAGCACGTTTCGAACCCATAAGTTAGCATTTGTGCTAACTTTTTTTTAAATAATCACAATGCCATATGCTATTTTTTTTGTATTTTGAATTTCATGCTTGCTTATAAGCTTCTTGAGTTCTTTTCTCTGGAGAGCGCGTTTCGAACCCATAAGTTAGCATATGTGTCAACTTTTTTTAAAAATAATCACAATGCCATATGCATTTTTTTGTATTTTGTATTCAAGCGTGCTCGATACTTTGTGACCGAAGCGTGAAACTAGAAAAGGAACTCATTGGCTAACTTAAAGTCAATTAATACAAAATCGATTGCATTATCTAACAAGTGATAAATGTTATGATTAATTTGGACACAGTTGGCTAAACAATGCACGTTTTATTACATTAGCAGCCCAGTGGGCACTTTCGTGTCGTGATTCAAGGATATATTGTTACCATGTTACTTCTGTCCGGTCGGGTTAGCTTCAAATATTTTGAACAGGCATGTAATTAAGGGATTTCATCCATAATTACTAGCTGTCCCCGCAAACGTAAACATTTACGAAATAAAAAAGAATGTTGTTCGATTCTCAGACTTAACAAATATACACAAAAAACTATACAAATTGTTTAGGTGGACATAAGTAACTAACATCGCGACACGAGAATTTTATATATGTAGGAAAGGGCATGCGACCGATAACTCTGGATGTCTTTGGGGAAGGATGTTCAGCAGTGGACGTCAGCTGATATGATGGTGATGAAGTTTTTAAGGGTAGGGCTACTATTTATCTTTTCGTTTATATTAGTCAACTCTCTTGATATTCTTGATCTGATAACAATCTGATTCTAGGCATGTTAAGACGTTGCATGCCTAAACGTAAGAACCTACTTATCTAAAGAACCCTAAATGAATCCGATGTTTAAAATATGATTCAAGCTTTTAGCTTCCGGTCCATAAGATATTTCAAAACGAATTTGTCTCGTTATGCCTGAAATTTTAAATGTTAGTTATCTTAACTCTTTTGAGTGTATCCATATAAATACTCTACGTAAGTATTCTCCTTGCACTTGACAATGCAAGTCAGTTAAGATAGATAAAAACAATAGCGTTCTTTTTGGAGTTTTGGCGGGAACGAGTTAACAACATGTCGTGCTGCAGTTTTATTTTCATGAAACTTAGTTGTAACCCGAGTTGAATTGTATAATTCTGATGGAATGTTATTCAACTTAGTTCTGTGAAAGTGCACAAGTGTAGTGAAAGTAAAAATCAGTGTCAAACATGAAGTTTTCTCGTTGCCTCCAAATCTCCTATTAAGGTTATGGTAAACTTGCCACCGCTTTACTATAGCCCCTGACTTGACGGACTATGACGACTTTGACTGTTTTGAAACACTTTAGGCCCGATTTATGAAAAATCGGGTCACAATTTGATGCAAAATATAACTTGACACTGGCTAAATGCACAAGCCGCACGAAGCCATAATGAATAGCAAAAAAAAATAGCGTTCTTTGTCAAGTATTGTCACTCAAAAAATCCGATACTCTCTGATTCAATTTATATAAAATTCAACGTTCTGACTGACTGATACATCAACACACAGCCACTGGACGAATTAGGCATAGAAATAGCTGTCATAACGTAGGCATACGCTAATAAAATAATTTGGAAAAATCAAACATACGTTGACGAAATCTCGGGCAAAAGCATACCTACTGTATTAAAATACTACCGTTTTTTCTAATAGAGGTTCGATTTTACAAAGCAATAAACAGATAGACTTTCATATTTTAATATTAGTACGATTGTAAGCCTATTTTGTATAAAGAAGAAAACTTTAAAGGAGATTTTATTTTAACAAATGGCTTTTAAATCGTCCTCAGTACGTTCATGCTATTGCTTAAAGCACACGCTAGCGATCAATCATAATTTACGGATGTAATGCTTAATTATATTCATTTAGTTTAATTAATTTTAATTCGATGAAGGTCGTTTTTATTGGCTTTTTGTATTACTTACCTATTGCAATTATTTTTTTGCAAAATGTTGCGTTTATTTGTCTGTTTATCACAAGAGCTGAAACGTCATAGTTTAAACATGCAGAACATATTATCTCAAAAAAATACATAACCTACATGGAGTGAGTGAGCGTTTAAACCATTCACAATTGGAAGACCAGCGCTGCAGGTAAGTAACGCTTGACTGTGGCTTACAGCTGAGGTCGACCCAAGTGGGGCAGCACATGGCTTCTTAAATTTTCTTAAGGTTAGTGTATGTTTTTTTCTTTATTTCTTCGTTGTATAATTTACCTATTTCTTTGTGCGTATTAATTTAAAAGTTGTCATGTGCCTGCACCAAATAAATGTCTTTCTTTCTTTCAATTTCGACTATTTTCGAGCGACACTTCAAATGAATAGATGTGTTTTAATTTAATTTTTCGAAAAACTTATACCTACTTAACAAGCCTAATCCTCTTCCCGCTGAAAAGAGTCAAGGTTTTTTATGTTGTTGAACATTTTTTAACTCACATTTTCACATCAAAATGATACTCGTAATCGCTATGGGTCTTGAAACAGACAGACCAATCATTTCTACCCATTAAACTATTTTCCAGGTATGCTAGCTGTAATGGCGATTAAGTTATGTCTTTTAATGGTGATAAAATATGCAACAATGTACCTAAGTATAGCATGCGGGTGCTTATAGATATGCACTAAGTAATTTAATTTATGTTTTTTACGATGGAAGAGGATTTTGTGAAGGATTTTTTTACGATACGATGGACAAATTATATGTAGAAAGAGAATTCATTTAAATCTATAATTATACTAGCTATTGCCCGCGACTTCGTCCGCATAGAAGTCCAAAATGGTTCTAATAGGATTGGACTAAGGAATCACGTTGTCCCATACACACTCTGCTCCCCTTTTTAACCCCCTAAGGGGTAGAATTTTGGGAAATAATTTCTTATCAGATGCCGACGTAATACAAAGAACACATCCTCCAAGTTTCAGGTCTCTACGAACAGCGGTTTAGGCTGTGCGTTGATCCGTCACTCAGTCAGTCATTCAGGACAAAGAATTTTATATGTATTGAAGATTATAAAGCTGAAGAGTTTCTTTGTTTGTTTGAACGCGCTAATCTCATAAACTACTGGTTTGATTTGAAAAATTATTTTTGTGTTGGATAGTCCATTTATCGAGGAAGGCTATAGGCTACTTTTTATTTTAATAAAAATAATGTTTTCTCCCTGGATAGACACTGAAGCAAATATTTTTGTTACATAAAACTCATAACCGCCATGACTATGCCCCTATGTTTTGTTTTTTTTTTATTTTTATTTCTATGATAGTTAGAAAATGAAAAAAAAAACATCAAAACATAGGGGCGTAGTCATGGCAGTTATGGGTTTAATGGCATAACATTATTTGTGCTAGTGTCATTATCCAGGGAGGAAACAGTCGACTACGTTTGTTTGGAGAGATCGCCGGTACCCTTTCACCTTAAAGAAAAAAAAGAGAAATTATGAATAGGTATACCAATTAAACAAAACCTATTTAGAAATTAACCCGCATTCGTCCAATCTCCGCATGCATGGCATCAAACAAAACATTGTAAAGCACAAGTGACAGTGACAGCTTACAAAACGTCACAATAAATTGAGGCGGAAAATAAAGCATTCCCGCCGTTTCTAGGCCGTTCCGGCGACGTTCTCGTTGTTCGAGTGAGGTGCACCATCTTGATACCGCGCTTCGTGGGAATATACAGCAAACGTTATTTATTGCCGAGTACTGAACTACATGTGACGACTCTATACCCCGTACGTGCTATCGTGAATCCAAAGCAAATGAGAATGCAAAAATCAACAACAGTTTTGTTGTTGACACGCGACCAGCTAGCTAGGATTGAGTTATTAGGATTTTTGGATGGTTTATTGTTGTTGTTAGGGATTTATTATGTGGAAGACGTGTTGTAGCATTCAGCATACAAGACTTAAAGCTTTCAACCAAGCAATTATCGTTTAACTTCGCAACAAATTGAAATCAAAGTCATCTATATATACATAAAAATAAATGGCCGAAATGTATGTCCGCGCATTACTTCCGAACGACTACACCAAACTGAATAATTCTATGTTCGTGTTAGTTATTGTCAGGCACTGACACTGATTAAATGCACAAGCCGTGCGAAGCCATAATTAATAGGCAAAAAAAATCTAACGAAGGCTTATTATATGTTATGAATAAGGGCGTTAGTTTCTATTTTTTGTCCAACTATAATCCGATTTAGCGATGGATTAGTAGCCCAACTGGTGGCACAATCAATAGTTTGAAGTTTGGCAGACAAATCTTATGAGTTCCTACCTAGTTTGCTTTCATATACAGACTTATTGTCCTTTATCTATACATATAAAATGCTTTGTTCTGAATGACTGACTGACTGACGGATCAATGCACAGCCTAAACCACTAATCGTAGAGACCTAAAACTTGGAGGGTGTGTTCTTTGTATGACGTAAGCATCCGATAAGAAAGGATATTTCGAAATTCTACCCCTTAGGGGGTGAAAAAGAGGGGCAAAGTGTGTATGGGACAACGTGATTCCTTGGTCTACCTACTTCAAATTTTGCATAAACATTCTTTCGACTTCTATGCGGACGAAGTCGCGGGCAAATGCTAGTTATAAGTATAGATTTAGAAAATTTCCTAGCTGAAAATTCAAGTTTAAATATTAATTTAAGCGTTAAGTCGAATATTTGCGCAACCACAATATTATGTAGTGCATCGTACAACCGTAAATCAGATTAACCGGGTAAATTGAGTCTAACCGTTCACTAACTACTGCCATAAATAAATAACAAACGTGCCAAATGATGCACGAAGTAAGCTCTCGGTTAATCATTTACACAATACAGACATGGGGAAGGATGGTTCTGGTTTCGACATGTTTCAATATTGCCACCTGAATGTACGATATGCGTCATAAGTGTCACAACTAACGTGACCATATTTTTCTATCGTAAGCGCGTGACAACGAAGGATTACGCTTAAAAAAAGATGGGTTAGATTTTTAAAACAAATATTTACGAAAGAATATTGTGTTTGTAAGAATCATACACCAATTTAATTGCTGAAAATTATGGTTAGCCGAAGAAGGTGGATTAAGAGGAAATGGTACTGGGCGATCTCTCCATACAAACGTAGTCGACTGTTTTCTCCCTGAATAATGACACTAGAGCAAATATTTTTGTTGCATAAAACTTATAACTGCCATGACCAAGGGCAAATGTTTTGTTTTTTAGTTTTTAAAATTTTAATTTCTTTGATAATTAGAAAATGAAAAAAAAAACCTATGACATAGGGGTATAGTCATGGCAGTTATAGGTTTTATGCAACAAAAATATTTGTGCTAGTATCATTATCAACGGAAACAGTTGACTACGTTTGTATGGAGAGAACGCCGGTACTCTTTCCTCTTAAGTTCTAATCTAACTGAACCTACAGTTCTAAGAAACTAGATAAGTTAGGTTAGAACTTCTAACCGTTCTCAATAATTATCACAACTACTTAATTACGAAAGCGGGACATTTTTTCCCTTTCTAAGGACAGCGCGACACACAGTTTCAAAGCGGGACTGTCTCGCCCAAAAAGTGGGACGTATGGTCACGTTAGTCATAAGTACACTATCAGTTTGCTACCATAATACTATCAACAAGTATTGGACTTACGACCTTCTTCTAATAGACGTTACACACAAACATAAATACTTGAATTAAAAGTACTCAGTGTGTTTATTATTTTTCAACGTGTTAGCTATGTATTTAGTTGGCCGAGTGGTATAAGCCACCACCCGCTACACCAACCGACGTGGAATCGATCCACAGGTTACGTTGTTATAATGTTCAAATAGGGCTGCCGGTGGACTTTTGAACGTTGATTGTACAATCGGTTAAATTATTTTGTTTACACTAAGGTAGTCACGAATCATAATTAACCAAAGAAAGCCTGCGAAATGGATGATTTGGATGAAATTTTGCAAAGAGATAGTTTAGATGTAGCCGAGTGTCATGCTATTTTCATCCCGAAATTCCCACGGGATCGGTATAAAAAATAACTAATATAAAAAATTAGAAGAAGGGCACGGCATAGGATACCCTTGATTAAGGGCCGCAAAGACTTGCAGGTCTGCATTTTAAGTTTAATCCATCCCTCCAGCGAAAGCCAGAGCTGGTGATTAATTTTTTTCTCACAACCAGTTTTTTATTTCGCCTAAACTACTACACTTATTCACCCTTACCTTCTAAAGTTAAAATGTGTTCAGTCAAAGATCGTTATTTTTAGAATAAGATAGATAGATAAACACTTTATTTGTACAACACACAAAACATTGAAAATAACAAAAATAACGAGAAAGCTTATTAACTACGAAATTGTACAAACCGTCGACCTTATCGCTTAAAGCGATTTCTTCCAGGCAACCATAAGAGGGATGATGATATTGTTGGATTCTCTTTTGAAAGCGTGTGTTTTGTATACCTTATCCTATCCTACTAATATTATAAATGTGAAAGTTTGTGTGTATATGTGTGTGTGTGTTTGTTACTCCTTCACGCAAAATCAGCTGGACCGATTGCGATGAAACTCGGTATCTAGATAGGTGGAGGCATGGAGTTATAAGTTTTATGCAAAAAAAAATTTGTTCAAGTGTCATTATCCAGGGAGAAAACAGTCGAGTACATTTTTATGGAGAGGGCCCCGATACCCTTTTCTCTTAAGGACAACTAAGAAATAAGTGAGATTCGAAATGATGCGAAATTAACCGAATTTTGCTACAATATTTTTGAGTTATACAAAATAATAAAACAGCTTATATTGTGACATTATTTTTGAACAAAAGTAAATGAAGTTGATTCTTTCCGTCGACGACCACCTCAAAATGTGTATTTTTTTTTTGAAAATTTAATTGGACCTTACTTCATATTAAGCAATAGTTAAATTTTTTGTAGGATATTCCACATTGTGATATTTAATACTTTGATTTACAAGGCGGAGCGTCTTGTGACGTCAACTTTTGTAAGAAAGAGAAATAATAAACATAGAATTAAATAAAAAATAAATATTGCAGGAGATTCCACACATCGCCATCTAGCCCCAAGCTAAGTAACTAGACTTGTGTTATGGATGCTAGACAGCGGATATACTACTCATATCATGTTTATGTTTATATCGTTAATGTAGCATTACTACAAACCTCTGTGGTTTATTAAGCTACATATAATAAATGTTATTTAAGTTTCTTTTTAAATTGATAATATAGGAAAAAAAATATATACTTTACTTTTGTAAATATATACTTATAATACATAGAAACAACCAGACCACAGACAAATATTTAAGCATAAATACTTGTCTGAGGCGGGAATCGAACCCGCAATCCTGTGTTTGGCAGTCCGGCATGGTGACCATTGTGCCAACTGGGTCGTCAATTTGCATATCAATAACTATCCCACGATATCAATGAAAACGAGAACTATATTGAGACGTCAAGGTTTATAACTAATACGTTTTACGACTATTATATGCTTAAAACGTCACATAAAAAGATAAATATAACACATTATTCCATCTTTATATGACCAAATGTTTAATCAACCCAACATTATGAAAGCTAGACATTATTTTAAAGCTTTTTAAGACTATATATCACAAATAATAGCCAATATATAGTTAATCTTACACATATAAATATGTCAAGGTGTAAATGTCCGTGTTATAGTTTAACAATAAACATATAGAGTGTGGCATAAAAACCCTGTAAACCCACTTCCCCGGACCAAACAAAAAAATTAAAAAATATTTTTGTCAGTGAAAAACTAGCCCGTTAATTTGACCACCACTCATTTGAGACGGTATAAAAATATTTTTGATTTTGTCAGTGGAAAACTAGCCCGTTGATTTGATTAAATTTACCACTACTCATTTAAGACGGTGTATACTAGCCCGTGTCCTACGGACGAATCACTCCCTAAGCCGAAAAGAGTTCTTTTTAATTTACCTAATTTACTGAACATTGACGGATATTTCAAGATATGCCAACGCTATTATTTACAGCGGGCTCTAAAGTAAATATAGTGTTGTCACATTTAAAAATTCCCCAAACTGTGGGTAAACTAAAGTAATATTCTCAAACTTGAAAAAAATAAACGTTTCCTATTTTCCAATTTTTTGGTAAGGTCTGGCCTGGGGGTACCTTTTTTGTATATAAATAGGTCAGCGATCGACCACTGTCTCACACGATGCTAAGTGACGATGCGGTCTAAGATGTAGCCCCCATGAGTTTCCCGTACCTTCTCATTGGTGGGCGCGCCCCAAAGACAAACATAAAAACTTAATTTTTAAGACGCCTCAAAGTGATATAATGCATTGCATAATTCAAATTGAGTAAAAAAATAGATTTTGATTTTGAACGCTTTCGTGACTCAAAGATCCCCATAGAAACGCGATGGGACGGATGAACGGGACGCGTATGAAGGTACGAAGTCCGGCAGTGGAACAAAAACTTTTCCGACCCATCTTCCTTTTGTAGTTGCACCGGCCTACAACAACAAGAACCGACAAACACTTAAGCGAGGACTACAGGGGTTTTTGCCACACACTGTATACCGACAGATATTCAATCATACGATGTTATTATATATCATTTATTTTTACTGAAATTATAGGTGCCCAACTTTATTCTGACGTTGATTTACTTCTTAACAGATAGCAAACAGTATACCTACTTATTTATGTAGAATAATTTATAAATTATTAGTTTTTTGATTCGCAATGTCCTGTTTTGATTGTTATCAATTAGGTAACTATTTGTTTTATAATACTTCTAAATTACGACCTCTCTGGCGACGCGGACAAACACTCGTCTGCGATGCCCGCCTCTCTGAAATATTTATGTACAGTATTTGGTCTGTGTATTTCTCTATAGTATGTATTTACAAAAGAAAAGTATTTAAGTATTCAATCCGTTGTTTAGCTACACGAGCTTAGTTGCTTAGCTTGGGGTTAGATGGCGATGTGTGGATTGTCCTGCAACATTTATCTATTTAGAAATATACTGAGCCTAGTTGCTTAGATTCCGATTCCGTAGGAATTTTCAGATCGAAACTTCTCCATCCTCTAATCTACCGCTATGCCAATTTTCATTCAAATCGGTCCAGTAGTTTGACCGTGAGGATACAAATACAGGATACAAATAAACAAACTTTCAAATTTATAATATTAGGTAGTAGCTGCGCCCTACGGTTTCACCACAGTCCTAATCCCGTGGAATCGATTCGGTTTTCCGTTTCAATTGCCTTTTGTTAATCACTTAGTTGAGTAGTTTGACTACGAGGAAATTTATTCTTTTTGGACAAACTTGTTTGACCAGAATGTTTCATCAGTCATCAAAAAGTAGTAAAATGTTAATCCGTCTCT
This sequence comes from Idaea straminata, assembly GCA_951213275.1. NCBI lineage: Eukaryota > Metazoa > Arthropoda > Insecta > Lepidoptera > Geometridae > Idaea > Idaea straminata. The sequence continues at coordinate 8,353,491 of OX577862.1, forward strand.
AGCTATCTACATACCGAGTTTCACTGCAATCGGTTCAGTAGTTTTTGCGTAATAAAGGAGTAACAAACACGCAAACAAACTTTCACCCGAATACTGATAGGCTACTTATCTTAAGTTGGCGATTAAATTGACATTTATGTGTCATGTTTACATAGGATAGATGCGTCTTAAATATTTAAGGGACCCCTAAACGTTTGAGTATTCGGGCATTCCACATTTATAATATTAGTAGGAAGTTAAGATTAGGATATTTTCTAAATACAACAAAATAACGGTTGAATATCAAGCTCCCCATTAAACCAGATATAAAGCTAATTAATTTCCAAAGGACAATCGAATAAATAGATAATATCTATAGAATCGTAAAGGTTACCGCAGCTGTATAAAGGCTGTATTTAGGTATCTGATTGAGACGAGCACAACATATATATCTCTTTGGGCGTTAATAGCCCTGTATCGGGGTATCCTATTATTTTGTCAAGCGGCGAATTTATAGATCGGGCTGTGTAACGGTACAATTATTCGCCTGTACTACGATGTGGTGATACATTTCAAGATTTATTATGTGAATTTGTATCGTGCTGTTTTGGTAAGTAATAGTTAAAACTATTCTAAAAAATTACATTGAGTTGATCAACCTAGCAAAACTATCCTAAAAAATGACATTGTGTTGATCAACCTAGCAAAACTATCTTAAAAATAACATTGTTCTGATCAACCTAGCAAAACTATCCTAAAAAATTACAGAGTTTTGATCAACTTAGCAAAACTATCCTAAAAATGACATTGTTTTGATCAACCTAGCAAAATTATCCTAAAAAATGACATTGTGTTGATCAACCTAGCAAAAATATCCTAAAAATGACATTGTGTTGATGAACCTAGCAAAACTATCCTAAAAATGACAGAGTTTTGATCAACCTAGCAAAACTATCCTAAAAAATGACAGAGTTTGATCAACCTAGCAAAACTATCCTAAAAAATGACAGAGTTTTGATCAACCTAGCAAAACTATCCTAAAAATGATTTTTTTTTATCAACAGATACTATTAGTAGCTGATAGAGATACATGAAATTAAACTTGATATGTAAAGTAACAAATCTAAGGGAATAACTTAAATCAAGCGATAGGCCTTGGCCGGCGGCTTCTAACAGCACCCCCTGGACAATGTCATAGTGCAAAGCGACATGTCGCGTCCCATCATGTTGTCCAGCCATGCCGTTCTCAATCTAGGCGATCATGCCACATCCTCGACCTCATCGTCAAATGTTGCAGGTTTGATTCTCGACTCAAACAAATATTAGTGTATATAGATATTTGTTTCTAGTCTAGGTTTCCGTATGTAGGTATATTATGTACCTTTTTATAAAAGAAAAGTATGTTTGTATTCTATTTACTGTCTGGCCACAATTACACAAGCCTAACTAGGCAACTGCTTAACTTGGGACTAGATGGGGCTGTGTGTAATGTTCTGCAATATTTATTTATTGACTACTAGCTGCGCCCCGCGGTTTCACCTGCGTAATCATTTTCTGCGCAACTTTCTTAATATTTTCTTTCATAAAAACCTTCTCTTGACAATATCAAAGACAACAAAAAAAGAATTGGCCAAATTGGTCCAGACGTTATTGAGTTATGCGATTACATTTGCGATTCATTTTTATATTATTGACGATGAAATATTTAATTACAAACCCTATTTTACCACTACTAGCGCTAATATAATGAGAAATTAGAAGTACAAAACTGTTCTCACACTGTCCTAACCGATCCTATAACCCCATAAAGGTTAGACGTAACAATTAACGCTGATATACAACCACTTGTACACAATTAAAGGGTAGTTCAGTGTTTTATAGCTCTAGTTGAACAATAGACTGTGATTAGTTAAGAGGATGTTAAGACTGAAGTTATTTAAATTGCAGACGACCCAGTTGGCACAATGGTCACCATGCCGGACTGGCAAACACAGGGTTGCGTGTTCGATTCCTGCCTCAGATAAGTATTTATGCTTAGATATTTTTCTGTAGTCTGGTTGATTCTATGTATTATAAGTATATATTTACAAAAGAAAAGTATAAATATATGTAGTATATCCGTTGTCTAGCACCCATAACACAAGCCTAGTTACTTAGCTTGGGGCGAGTTGGCGATGTGTGGAATGTCCTGCAATAATTATTTTATTTTTCTAAACAAAACTTTCATACCGATTGCAGTAGATTTTTAGTGCAATATTTCACTAATTGAAGTATTAGAAGTAAGATCCCGCCTACCACCGAACTTTCGTGATTTCATAAGAGCTAAAAAATTCTCAGCGCGCACCCCCAGCACAGTTATGAACGATGTGCAATTATAAAGTTCAGACCATAGTGGCTTGGAGAGTTATCAGGTAGCAAAGACAAGAATCGAACCTGTCAATTTTGCAAAAAAAAAAGAAATCGCCTTTTTTTTTACCAGGCTGCAAGGAAAGGGTTACGATTTTCGCGACTATCTTATACCTATGTTTGTAATATTTTTAATATATATATTATATATTCCAAACCATTTCATGGATGTCTTTAATTAAGGTATCGTTAGATTCTTCCATTAGTCCAAGTGTTCTTAGATAAGTGACATAAAAAAATAAGGGTGGTAGATTTCATAATTTAAGATGAAATTTTTGTTATAATCTAGCCTTTGTACCAATGTTGCTAGTTAGTGATAATTTTAATACGAAACTATTTCGAATATGGGTGCTGGATATGGACGTGAGAGTAACCGCGAGGGGCAGGAATTTATATTAACTATAGTGGAAATTTCTCCTAAGTTTTAGTAAGAAAAGATCGCATAAAGTAATGTATTGCACGTGTACGATGTAAAAGTTGCTCAATTGCTCGCTCCAATTTATAGTTTAATCAAACAGTAAAATAGTTGTAGAGACCGCACTCAATAAGTCCTCCACACAAGAGCGAGTAACGAGCGATTTCACGGCGCAAGCGCATCCTTTCGCCATGCCTGTCGCCTCGGTTCTCGATCAATTTTATAGGGATGAGGTACAGAAAGAAAATCTATTTTATCGATATCGATATTATTAGATAAGAAATCAATATATCAAAAAAATCCTCATTACACTATTGTAACTTTTGTGTTTTCAAATTATTTTCTTAGCGGATGCTTAAGTTATAACTTCGTCCGCATAGGGTTTAAGTTTTCAAATTATTTTCTTAGCGGATGCCTAGGTTATAACTTCGTCCGCATAGGGTTTAAGTTTACTAAATTATTTTCTTAGCGGATGCCTAGGTTATAAATTCGTCCGCATAGGGTTTAAGTGTTTTAAATTATTTTCATAGCGGATGCCTAGGTTATAACTTTGTCCGCATAGGGTTTAAGTTTACTAAATTATTTTCATAGCGGATGCCTAGGATATAAACTATTAGCTAAATACAGCAAAAAAAATACAGCTATTCCAAAATTTTTGCCCATTCGTCCATTAGTACGATGATATACCTATCAGTCAGCATTCAGGTCATTGAACTTTCAAAGATGTTGCATCTACCAGATATTAGGTTACCGATTAGAGATCAGAGAACAGTAAAAATTTTGTGGACCAGTAACTAGCCACATTTACGGCGGCATCTGTGGCCTTGGTATTAGGTATTCCCTTTTTCAGATGGTAGGGAACGATCGGCTGGTACTAGATAGCTATGGAGTAATTATATCTGTCATCGCCAATTAGAATGATCATTAGCAATTGTTACAAATCGTAAATTCTTAAAAATAACCTACAGAGTTAATATCGCTTTTGGCGATAAGGCCGCCCATTGTGCCATATTGTAAGGTACTAAATATCAATTTTCTTTTAGCATATAGATAGTTACTTAAGTTAGAATTTATTTTTGTTTTTGTTGTATGTAATCATTTTGCGTTCTGTTTTTATGGTGCAATAAAATGTTTATCTATCTATCTATCATAATATTTTTTCCGAGAACCGTGTTTGCAAGGTGAAAGTACAAATTTTACCAATTTCGCAATAAAATGAATATTATTATTTGCAAAAATACCATCAATCTGACTTTTTGTATACCTCCTCAATGGATAATTCAAATGGTTTATATAAATATACATTTTATCAAGATAAAATCGTAAACAACATAGACACTGCTATTTAAATAAGATAAAGCATCGAATTTAAATATCGGTTGTGACTGATAGTTTTATTTGAAATCAAAATATGCAATAATTATTATATTTTAGGGCAATTTATATATAACTTACTTACAAACGCAGCTTCTTACACATTACAGTATGTTTTCAATCTAGGCTGTGATTTTAATTTTACAGTGTGTAAATAAAATCCTTTGATTCCTCATAGAAACCCCTGGATGCTCCAAAAAATTAGAAAATAAAGTTTGGGTTAGAGCTGGGGGAATTTTAACTTGTGATAACACCATAATTTATCGCACTGTTTTTATAATTTATTTCAATTAAATAAGACAATACTAGATTAAAACTAGTAATAAGTTATCAAAATAATATGATAGTACTTGGCTATACCATCATTTGAGGTAAATTATGAACCTCATGTGAATAAGTCAATGTCAAATAATAAATGCTTTATCCATTTTTTTATAATTCCTTTGTTACAAAATATATCGATAATACAATATCGACAAATGTCCCATCCCTATTAGTATATTGCCCGATCTTTAGAATACGACAGATTTGTTGCATCACACTAGCGACAAAACCGCGGATCGTGTTACACTGCCCTAAATCTCTTTGTTCTTTGATTTGCTGGTCTGCTTCGATACGTGCCGTACTGTACAACTGGTCGTAGGTTAACTTTAGCCTTGGGGAGTTAAATGATGGTAATGGGACGTCATATTAGGTGGGATATTTGAGTGTGTGTGTCTAACTGACTTCAAAAAAGGAGGAGATTCTATAACATGAATAGAACGACACGTGAAAAAAGAGACATGCGAAAATTTCCCGAAACTCAGGAGTTTGAGGCCATGAACCTTGAGTTTTCCACTACTTTTTTTTTCCTTCTAATGGCGAATGTGACTGTGCATATTCTATGCTGCGCATCTTGCCAGCGTCGATTGTTTTGCTTCTTCCTTTAAATTATTCTTTTCTTGTTTCTTGTGCTCTTTTCTTGTGTTTTTGTTGGTTTTAGGATGGTTTCAGAAATGGTTTTTATTTCTAAAAACAGATGATTTTCTGATAAACATAATTCATTCATTCATTTATTCATTCATAAACATGGGTACAATGATGTTAAGTATATGGTAATTATAGTATAAGTTCGGCCATGTTTCACCTTATTGGCACATGAATACAAATATAGTCTTAAAGTAACATTAATAATATAGGTAATAATAGTAATTGTCATTCGCATATAACCCTACCCACACTATGACCAAAATTATTTAATGTCAATAATTACAATCAAATAAAATGTCAACAATAATAATAAAATAAAAGTTAAATACAATGTCAATATTAAATTTTATCATTTAAAAATTCATCTATAGAATAATATACTTTATTAATTAAAAAATCGTTTAAAACATGCAAAAATTCCATATTGTTTAGATCTCTTATAGATGACGGTAATTTATTATATATAGTGGGTGACATACAGAAAACACTATTGCTAAGATGACGTGTACGAGACATTATATCGGAGCGTATTAAACCCTGTCTCCGATGCCCTTTCGGATAAACATAAAACAAGTAAATATTTTCTTTCGCAAATTTGGCTACTTCATAGATATATAAGGATGTAAAACTTACAAAAAAGTTCGAAATTTCAATAGACGTAATACAAAAGTGGTTTGCCATTTGAGACGGATGTCTAGAACAGCACCCTTTCTTATAGAAATAGAAAGTTTTTGATACAGATAGGATATAGAAAGTTTTTGATACAAGTATCGAACTAGCATAAATCGGGATTTCCCTCCCTAATGGTCAAAATCAATAAACTATCTATCCTCTGCCGTTATATTGTCAAAAATGACAGTTAAACCCTTGCCTGACTGATAGGTTTACGGCTCGACCGATTTCGATAACTCTATACGAATGAAATCGCGGTTAAAAGCTGCTAACAAGACACCGATTTTTCGAGCACGAGCGACATCGTCAACTGACCAAAGAGGTAAAATATCTATAGTAAAATAGACAAAACATCGGGCCATTTATAAATAACTTTGATTACGATTCGAGTGTCAGTAGTGTCGGTAGTGGCACTGGCGTATTACAAGGCGAAGTTGTTAAATGACTAAAGCATTTGCATAGAAAGAAAGAAAAAACATCTATAAGGTACATGATTACGAAAGACTTAGACATTAAATATAAAAAAGGCATTTTTATTATTTATTTAATTAAAAAAAGTACACAATTTCTTACAAACTAATTTCCCACCAAACTGCAAAGTGCAGTTTGTTGGCGAGCGCGAGTTTATTTATTTACATTACATGTGCACTATCTTATATACCTACCTACTTACTTAATTTATGTTAAGAGTCCTGACTGCTCAAACCAATGGACAGATCAGGCTTAGACTAAGAAAGGATTTTAGAAAATTCTAACCCTACGCATACAAAGTCTCAAAAATCCATAAGTAGTCGTAAGGGGCCGTGTGCCTCTGACCAGGATCTGCTTCTGTATAAGCTATAACTGAATTATACATGCAGCTACTGGACGAAATCAAAAGCCTATATTTATCGACGACTAAGAATTAAAATGTTTTTTTTGACTGTTTTGCTATAGGAAAATGCGAGGCAAATGTCATTTTAATCCTAATTCGTTTGCAGATAGTATTTCGACCATTTATAAATAAATAAATATAAATATTGCAGGACATTCCACACTTTGCCATCTAGCCGCAAGGTAAGTAACTAGACTTGTGTTATGGGTGCTTGACAACGGATATACTACTTATATACTTTTCTTTTGTAAATATATACTTATAATACATAGAAACAACCAGACCCCAGACAAATATCTAAGCATAAATACTTGTCTGAGGCGGGAATCGAACCCGCAACCCTGTGTTTGGCAGTCCGGCATGGTGATCATTGTGCCAACTGGGTCGTCAATAAAGCGCTCAGTTTAATGATGTTCACTTTATTCAACTATAACTTATACATCTCTCTGCAAGTGATCAAGGCAAAGATCTCCGATTAGATGGTATCTCCGCACGTGGCAGTCATCGCGGTAAACCAATCGTAATACAAACTAAGATTAATTGTTTGGGAAATGGTGTTAATTACCCGGTTTAATTTGGTTTAATTGAATCAGGGTACTGGTTACGCTGCCTACACGAATATTTTGTTATTTCCGGCGTCCTACGTGCAATGTTAAGTTTGAGCTGTTGATAAACATTTGGTGTGAATTTTGAGACTAGATCTCTGATTATCTGGACTTAACAATCTATATTTATACGGTCACACCAAACCTTGAAATAGGCTAATTTTAGTTTTGAAATATTTGTACAGAGGAGAGTATGAAACATGAGAAAATATGAATAAATAAAAAGCATGGTAGCGGGGGGTGTTAGGTTTTATTTTCGTTACGGAATTTCTTGATTCGGTCGCCGCGCTCAAAGCCCGCGATAAAAGCTATGCAATAACTAAAAAAAAATTAAGAAGCAAGTTTACAATATTTTTGTGGTTTGTTTACTATTTAAAACAAGTGTTACCAATACTAGTTTACATGACCGTATTATGGGCAAGACTTAAAATACACAAACGATTTAAAAAAAAAATATACAACCTAATTAAATATCTAATCGTAGAACCATTTCACAATAGATATATCTGACGTCGGGTGATTCAACGTGATTTTTTGTTGTGGCACCGGAATGACACTCGGATACGATTTCATTGTATAGAGTTGGATTTGACACTCGTTAGATCGAGTCCGTTTTTATCGAGTGACGTATCAACATTCGATTATGGAGTGATTTAGGGTGGAAACAGACTTAGGACTATCGGCCGATTCAAACAAACTCACAAGTATCTTGTGCCTTCTTCTCAATGGGTCAAAATATCAATATGCCGATTTCTCGTGAGGTAGACCTAACGAAAAATAATAACGAAATTAGCAGACTGCGTTTTAGGTAGTCAGCGACTAAAGGCTTCTTCTCGCTAGTGGGTGCGTTCGAAAGGGTAATTTAGAGACGTTTAATGTTATTTCATGCAATTTGCATGATTCCAAATGAATAAAGAATTCAACTCTGACCTTTTTTTAAGAAAATTTGACCATGGGCCACTAGTTAAAACACGACCCGTGTTTTAACTATTTTTACAGTTGAAGCACGGGCCTTTTCAGGGTACCGTGGTCCAACTGGTTGGACAGAATAGGTGAACCATTCCGCATTCTATTCTTTACTCATTTGCTCTCCGGCCATCTTTCATACGAACAACACATGCAATGAAACAAAATCTCGTCAAATGTAAGGTTTTCCTGTTATGCGGCAAAACAAAAAAAAATGATTTTTAATATATATTTTTTTGCGATTTACACATGTACTTATGCAAAATCTCAGTTCAACTAGTGACCCGCCCCGGCTTTGCACGGCTACATTATACATAAAAAAATCAAACCTTCATACAAACTTCCACCGCCATTTGCCCCCCTTAGGGGTTGAATTTCGCAAAATCCCGTCTTAGTGAGCACCTACGTCATAAAAGGAAACCCCATGCAAAATTTGAGACTCCTAGCACTTGTAGTTTCTGAGATTTCGTGATGAGTGAGTGAGTGAGTCAGTGATTTTCCCTTTTATATATAGATTGGTAATCGTGAAGTGGATCAAATTAAGTTGCAAGATTCCAACCGAGCAAACATACATACATCATACATTGTAAGTTAAATAAAAGCTTTTAATTTTAAATTAGGCTTAGTACCGGAGAGATCCGATCCCTTAGAGACCCGTCTCCGAGGTCCCAATTTCTAATTTCTCGACTAATAGCGATTTAGAAAATTATTAAATTAAAAATTAAATGCGAAAGCGAAATTGAACCACGGAACACGTCGTGTTTCATCTTATTTGCACTAAAACTCAATTGTATCTTGTTCGATTTCTAAAAATGCAAAATGAAGAGTGATTCATGGTTTCGTCCCATATACCTACGACCCAAATGGGCCCAATGCGTAGAGTCAAAATATTAAAGATTTTCCATACCATATTTTTTTGTATGGAGTTAAACAGTCAAGTACAATCATCAGTCGCCGGTCGGCCGATACAAAACAATCCGTAGTCTGTTAGTTTCCACTCGTTTAGGACGTAATGATGGTTGTAAATGATGGGGAATCGGGAACATAGAATAAATAATAGTAAGTACCTACCTACAGGTATTGTCGGGGCTGTTTGAATAACTGGATTTGTTAATTGGTAGTAGGTATCTTATCTACCTATCATCTCTAGTTACATCTCCGACAATGAAACGGTAGAGAATCAACTTATTTATCGTAGTTAGTTAAATTCTTTAGTTTTAGTAACGCAAAATATTCTTTCTAGGATGAATTGAGACTGAATTATTAACCCCCGACGCAAAAACAACGGGTCGTTATTTTATGATACTTTTACCGATTTATGAAGGTAAGACTGATCAAACTAGTTCCTGTCATAACAATTTTTCCGGAGGAAAAGTTGGACTTAGTGGGATAAAACTTATGCAAAATATTAATTCTATTATTAAAGTTTTATTTTACTAGCTTCTATAAAATTATAGACAGTCAATGTACGGTCTGCTGTAAAATTGCAGACTCACCGTAGAGCTCCAAAACGGCTGTTATAAAAATGTTTTCAACACAAGCTAGATTCTAGGCACCTAATTTAGTTGAAGTTTTAAGGTTTTTAACTCATGAATTTATCAAACTAAAAGTATTACGAGTATAATGAAAACATTTCAATAATAGTAATTTTAGAACTTTAAGGTGGGTCTGCAATTATGCAAGCGACCGTACCAACTCGCAGTCGCATATCTATAACATATGACGTTCGGGTCTATAGACCATAATAATAACTAATACATCGATCAGTCATTTCAGTAACTTCGGTAACTAATGTGGGAAAGCGAGCTCGCTTTGTTCGAGCCGAGCACAGCTGCGTACGCGCATATAAATCATCACTTTGGATAATAATGGCTTATCTAAATTAGGATGGACGCTCGTTTAGATTGTAATTAAAGGATTATTGAGTAAATGATAAAGAGGCATGTCGACCCGGTTGGTACAATGGTCATCATTTTGCAAAACACAGGGTTGCAGTTTCGATTCCCGCCTCAGAAAAGTATTTATGCTTAGATATTTGTCTGTAGTCTAGTTGTTTCTATGTGTTATAAGTATATATTTACAAAATTTCGATAATTTTAAGGGAATTTTTACTTGAAAATCAGGTGTTTCATACAAAACCTTCGAACGAAATGCTCGTATTACCAAAAATCGTAGAACAAAAGTTGTTCGCCTATATGTCTAAAAAACCCCTTTCATATTAAAACCCCTTCGCTGAAACACATAAAGGTATTATAAAGTTTAGGAGTTTGTTTGTTTGAATTGAATAGGCTCTGAAACTACTGGACCGATTTTGATGAAACTTGGTATGAGAAAACATTGATTAATTGGGACTGACTTTTATACCGATATTCTCACGGGATCGGGAGTTGATGCAAGTAATAAATATTTTAGTTACCTACATCATCTCTACCAAATCAGATGAAACCATAAGTGATACGAAACCGCATTAACTATGGTGATTTGCTACTAGTAAAGGGCTTGAATCAGCATTGAACGACCCAATGTAACCATATTTGGTAACTATGGCTACCAAAACAGTCGCATGATCTTGACGATCTGATACAGTAAAGGTCAAAGCCCTGATTGGTTAGTGTTTGTGTTTTGGTTATGTTAAGGCGCCAGAATCATTGCTCCGGGTTTATTTCTAAGGAAAAATGTATAAAATAAATATTGCAAGAAAATCTTCACAGCGCCATCTAGCCCCAAGCTAAGTAACTAAACATGTGTTATGGGTGCTAGAAAATGGATATTCTACTAATATACTTTTTTTGTAAATATATATTTATAATATATAGAAACACCCAGACCACAGACAAATATATAAGCATAAATACTTGTCTGAGGCGGGAATCCAACCCGCAACCCTGTGTTTGGCAGTCCGGCATGGTGACCATTGTGCCAACTGGGTCGTCAAATACTTAGATACTTTTCTATTGTAAATATATACTTATTATAGATATAGAAATACCCAGACCAGAAACAAATACTGTACATAAATATTGATTTGAGGTGGGAATCGAACCCGCAACTCGCCCAGCGGTCCTCAATGTACCCCAATTAACATTGTTCTTACGGTGAAGGAAAACATCGTAATGAAACACGCGAATCTATGCTGTTTATGGCATTGCTGTAACGCCTGGAACAACATTAGATGGAGTAGGCCCAGCACTTACAACCCTCTCAGCTTAGTCGACTGTATCGACGAAAGAACTCGTCAATACGGCAACTAAGCCGTGGGTTTCACCACGATACTTTACCTGTAGGCAAATTGAACAATTTTTCTCCCATCAGCTCTAGAATATCCTAATACAGACTAAGTAATCTCACCGTAATGTCATTGAGTACCTCGTTTCGTTTGGGTTCCTATAACATGCCACCGGTGACGTAAGACATTACTTTCCTCCTTTGGTGCATAATCTACTATTAAAAATAAAGAACTTGTACCTACTTGTACATGAACGAACTGTTTTCCGCAATTAGACCCTTTTTAATTGGGTCCTTTTTTTGCGTGAGGATGGAGTAAGCTTGTCCAGCACCTACTACCCTCTCAGCTTAGTTGACCATTTCCAGAGGAGAGAATTTGTCAATACTGCTGGAGCCAACTAAGCCGCGGGTTTCATCTCGATGTTTTTCTCCACCGTAAGAGCAATGTCAATTAGGGCACATAAATTTTCTTAAGAAAAATACATTGGAGCACGGCCGGCCGGGAGTCGAATCCACGACCTTCAGAATGAAAGTCAAGGTATCAACCACTAAGCCAACACCAACTCAAAAAAAAAGTTAATATACAAATCGAAGTAATAAATTCAGTCATAGTTAAGCTAACTTCACAAACCAAACTTACCAGATAAACATGTAGAATCGATTGCAGTATCGATTCATACATCAGATTCGTGGCCATGCAAACGTTATCTGGCGTAATATTTTGTAAAACCTCTCAGTTATCGACTAGATTGTAATCGATTATCACCAGATGTCGATTACGTGAATCGAGATTTACCTTATGTGTTCTACATGTTTGACTTTGATTAAAATAAAATAAATAAATAAATATTGCAGGACATTCCACACATCGCCATCTAGCCCCAAGCTAAGTACTAGACTTGTGTTATGGGTGCCAGACAACGGATATACTACTTATATACTTTTCTTTTGTAAATATATACTTATAATACAGATAAACAACCAGACCACAGACAAATATCTAAGCATAAATACTTGTCTGAGGCGGGAATCGAACCCGCAATCCTGTGTTTGGCAGTCCGGCATGGTGACCATTGTGCCAACTGGGTCGTGGGATTGGGGGAAAGTGTTTTGTCTGTTGACATGCTTATTTTGCTTCTAAGGAGTTTGTTACAGCTGTAGTTGGTGGTATCGTGGACGATAATAGATAAAATAGGGCTTTTGATTCTTAAATGTAGGTTAATCTACGTAAAACTAGCTAAGTGCGAGTCGGACTTGCGCAAGTCGGATTCCGTACCATGTTTTTTTTGTGAACGAGTTAACAACATGTCGTGCTGCAGTTTTATTGTCATGAAACTTAGTTGTAACCCGAGTTGAATTGTGTAATTCTGGTGGAATGTTATTCAATTTAGTTCTGTGAAAGTGCACAAGTGTAGTGAAAGTAAAAATCAGTGTCAAACATTAGGTTTTCTCGTTGCCTCCAAATCTCCTATTAAGGTTGTGGTAAACTTGCCACCGCTTTACTATAGCCCCTGACTTGACGGACTATGACGACTTTGACTGTTTTGAAACACTTTAGGCCCGATTTATGAAAAATCGGGTCATAATTTGATGCAAAATATAACTTGACACTGGCTAAATGCACAAGCCGTGCGAAGCCATAATTAATAGAAAAAAAAAGTAAAAGTGAATATATTTGTTATTCATTAAATATTCCTTATTCTTCAAAGAAAAATACAGTGTTCTTTCATAATAGCACATTACGATATAAGTGTGGTAAATTGATCTTTGCATAGAGGCGGTTTTGGCGGGCGAGCGGAAGCGAGCGTGTCATAAGAAGCCAAGATGCAAAGATCAATTCCACACGTACATCGTACGACGTTTTTTATCACTGTTGCGAATAAAAGAAAAGACTAGAAAAAAAAACAAAATAATAATTAACAAAATATTTGTGATAAGTCTATGTTTACATTTTTTTAAGGCAGATTGTTTTGTTAATTATGCTCCGGAAAGGCAGGCTAAAGACTTTTAACCTATACATCCTCGTCTGACATACAATATTTTTTAGGGTTTTTTCTATTTGTTTTGCGTCGGGGGTTATGAAAAAAATACAATGGTACGGAAAAACAATATATTTAAGTAAAGAATAAACAAAAAATAAACAACTCAATTTTTAATCGTTTTCTAAGTCATTATCACGTAAAATTTTCGTTCGTAAACCGACTTTAGAGACAACCATTTTTGCTAGCTAAAAAACTCTTTGGTATCTACCTTTTTTATACATCAAAACAGTATAACCCAGATAAATTAAGAATGTGTCACCTACCTAACATGTAATTAGCAGTAAGATACGTATTTAACTTTTCGGGATAACTTTACAGCACTAGTTAACAAATCTAAAACGCACGCGTGCATAATATGTTGGATTATGAGCGTAAAAGCCGTTGAATAAGATCCACTTTATGAGCAACTGTGATAAAAATAAATTTAACTAAGAAACGAAAATCTACCATTACCACTTCTCCACGAAGTATAATAAATCCAGATCATAGCAAACATTAAGATTAATCAGATTCGTAAGCAAATTCAATATCCTTTCCCTAGCTTGAATTATGTATCGAAATATATCAATATTTTCGTTGTAAGTAACAAATCTATATCCAAATCAGGCAGAAAGCTCCATAAAAACGGATAGCCAACCGCGTAGGTACGAGGTACCTAATCTACGGGTAATACAGCCATGACCATAGACAATAGAGTACTGGAGATAGGACAACCATATCCCTGCAGTGAACACAATGTGAGTGTTGCAAAACTGACACTGTCAAAGTCAAAATTTAATCATTTGGAAACATGGATGCATGAAATCACATTGAAACGTCTTTAAACTACATTAGGATGTGTGCCTTTGAAATGATATGAATGAATGACCAATGATAATAAAGCACAAGAAACCTATAGGCTTTTTGGTTTGGAAAATGGGAATCATAATTGGTGTGAACGCAGAATGTTCTAGCTCGTCAACTGGTTACATGTGACATGTTAATTTTAACTTAATAGGTAAACATTAACCCCTTTCTAATCTGTAGGACAATTCGGTTTCAATACAAATAACTTCAGTAATTATTAAGTTTAGCAAATATCATACAATAAATACGCAGCAGTAAATAACAGTATTTTCCAAATTTGCCCTAGATAGCTTTAGATATTGTTTTCTGATTTTAAGTGTTTTAACCAGCTCACAAAAACAGTTTTTACTACTTCGAAAGTCGGAGGACTCGCTAAAATATATGTTCAATAACAAATGTTCATGTTTTAATATCTAGACTATACCTATGCTACAAAAGGTTTGCTTATGCTGATGACCGGTTTTGTCAGACGAAGATCAAGGCATTAGACTTCTGTACTAAACAAGCTAACTTGGCTGATCTGTTTTTGTTTCTGATATCTATGTCCATAATATATGGGTATGGCAATATGGGCATACTGAGCCTTGCTTTTAGCTTGCTTTTAAAAACGAGCAACGATTTTCCCACGGATACCGAAACTCTTTGTTACTAGAGTTACTAGGTCTGTGCAGAGTGCGGAATAATTTTATCGATATAATTTATTAGTTGCTTCGGAAAATACGGATAGACGGAGCTGTTTTTGTGAAGTCAATTTTATGTTAATAAAATTATATTAGGCTCGTAATTCACTATTGATAAATCAGTGTATTGGAATTTTAAATTGATTCGAAATACTTTAAATTTTTTATCAGGGCGCATGGCGTGGAAAGCAGTATTCTATTATTTGAAGCTGTAGTTTTATATCTTTTAAGTTCAAGTGAGTGCAAGCTTAGGCACTAAAGATAATAATAAGTTCACTATGTGGTACCCTACCTTACCGAATTTTCTGAACCTGAAAGAGAAGCTCCAGGACATGATCTGCAGTGGTCTGCGTGGAACTTACTAAACCGAGTTTGAGCTAAAGTAGGCTGCTACAGACCAATATGAGCTGATGGGGTTTCATTTCGAATAAGCATTGCAACTGTGAGGCCACACCGCAGTCTATGGAGCACCTTCTCCATTGTCCAATGTGTCCAAACACCTGCACATTGGCCGATCTTTATGGCTAATGAATCGGCCATCGCTGTTGTCACACAAAATTTTATTTAACTGACCCTCTGACATGAAAAGAAGAAAAGTGTGCTTAGAGCATATTATAATCACAAAAAACTATCCAAAATACGAAAGAATTTATGTTTAAACAATTAAATGAGCCCACTTAACCCCTTGACAAATGATGAACATTTCAAACGTTCAATCAACAAAACCGAAACCTTTCGTCAACTCTAATTTACAACCGTCTCGAGATCTGTATTTATCGACTATCGATATCGATAATAATAAATTACTGTCACAGCACTCGGCTACCGTTCGCGAAACGTGACTGTTAGCGACAAACGGCGCGCGTGACGGACCTATACATCGCCGATATTGATCCAAAACACAACAAACACAAAACCAACCCAATTTATTTCGGCTATAAGACTCAAAATACAACGAAGTATACCTAATTTTTCAGGATGCAGTGTTTCATATTTGCGACCGGAGTAACCTTTAGAAGCTTTTAAATAAGGTCTTAATTTCAAGAGCTTGATTTATGACGTAATATTATTACAAAAATGTTTACATTTAAATATATCACATTATCGTTAGGAAAGCAACTTCATTTTCATAAGAAATGTGTGAATGTACCAACAGGAGTAAATATAGGTAGGTACATTTTATCTAAAACCTTTTCAAAGATTTTTTAGACAGATAGTTAGACGTTTATTTGGTCTCCAAAACACACATGTTGCCAAACAAAAAGGACTTATAATCTATATATTACAACACTAGCATCACATTGCGATTTAACCCGCGTAACTTGGGATAAGAAGTAGCCTATGACACTCCCAATGAATCAATGTATCCTCATACCAAGTTTCATCAAAATCGGTGGTTTCGGAGCCTATTCAATGCAAACAAACAAAGCTGTTCTGCACGCGATCTTAAAAGGGCAACCGATGCGGCCAACATGCCGTGCTGCAGTTCTCGTCCTTCCAAACTCTCCTACAAAGTTAAGCAGTAAAGTAGCTACTGCTAAACTATAGACTATAGATATAGCCCGTGGCTTGACGTCTAAGCCTGATTTATAATAAGAATATATGACGACCCAGTCAGTTGGCACAATGGTCACCATGCCGGAGTGCCAAACATAGAGTTGCGGGTTCGATTCTCGCCTCAGACAAGTATTTGACTTAGATATTTGTCTGTGGTCTGATTTTTCTATGTATTATAAGTATATTTACAAAAGAAGCACCCAGAACACAAGTCGTTACTTAGTTTGGGGAATGTCTTGCAACATTTATTTATATTAAGTTACTGGCTATATATGCACAACCCGTGCGAAGTCACAATTAATAAAACAAAAAATCTCAGCTGCGCTAAGCGGTTTCATCTACGATAGTCCCGAACCTGTGGGAAAATCGGGATAAATAGTAGTAGCATAACGTATTATTCTAACAATCGAGTAAATCTCTATACCTTACCTACCACGCATTAAAATAAGAAAGTAATAGGTAGATTTTACCTTAACTTTCGCAAATCCACACACTCAATAGAATCCTATCAATTTACATCAATCAATCTAGTTGTTTCCCATCAGCGGCTCGTCTTATTTAATTCGAAACACGCTTGCTTCTGATGGTTTTGAGTACCATCCTTCCGACTGCGTACACTTACGAGAGATAGAATCGAGACGGCAATATATATTTTAGCAGGCATAGCATTGTAGCCGCTCCAGGTCGTCCCTGGTGCAGAGGCTGGTCATAGCTATTCAGCGTGGTAACGCTGCTAGTGTGATAGGTTTCTTTGCGCCAGGGGTGACTCGGGGCGGTTTACTTGATTAATTTTTCTAAGCCGCGGGTTCCATCACGATGTTTTTCTTCACCGTAAGAGTAGTCACCGTTAAAGAAACAAAATACTGAATTGAAAGTAAATACACATCTCAATTGACCTAGGGACATACATCTTCACTTTACCTAGGTATGTAGTTATATTCAGGGGGACCGTTAATCGTGAACCATATTTTGATTTTTCAAATTTAATTGTTTCAATGGTTTTCGAAATATTTGTAAAAGTATGAACTAAATAAGTACCTGCCTGTCAATAGACAATGTTGAATTTTTATTGGGATTTATCTGTTAGTAAAAAGTAATTTAAGGATCATAATCATCATATCAGCTACAGGACGTCTACTGCTGAACATAGGCCTCTTCCTAAGACTTCCAGAGCGATCGGTCGCATGCTTTCTGGCACGGCTACGCGCGATAAAATTAAGTCGTCTGTCCACCTAGTCATAAGTTCGTATATATCAAAACACAATCCCCAAGATATTTTCAAGAATCTCTCGAATACTCTTATTGCCGACACAATTCCTTTGAAAGCAAGTGCACCTGTGATGTATGACCTAATTCAATCAATAGGGTACGTGGTACGTGTTTCACGTATCTAGGTATACCCAATTATAAAGCAAATCAAAGTGGATCTGCCTGCAGTAAGAAAGCGAGACGTTTCTATGTTTGCATTCGAGTCGGGATTTGTCTTGGGAATTTATATTAGGACGTTGGAATTATTATTAATGGTTTGGTTAGTTAGTACTATTTCTCTTTTTCGATTGCGACATACTTAGTCTAAATGTACTATGAAACTATGTACGCTATCGAGACCTGGGAAATAAAATACTTCAAATACTTGAATGGGCTACTTAAAAAGATTTTAAAATAAATTTAAAATTCATTAAATCGAGATCAATGATGATGATGTGATTAATGTATTATATTACATTATAAAATCTACTATTATTGTTTCAAATAATTTTCATGTCATCCTACTAATATTATAAATGTGAAAGTTTGTGTGTGTATGTTTGTTATTCCTTCACGCAAAAACTACTCGACCGATTGCGATGAAACTCGGTATTTAAATAGCTGGAGAACTGGATTAACATATAAGCTACTTTTTACTGAGATATTCCCACGGGATCGGGACTTACGCGGGTGCAACCGCGGAGCGCAGCTAGTGTTAAATAATTACAAATACTTAACTACTTAAATTAAAATGTCCAAAATTAATAAAAACCAATAGAAATTCATAATGAGTCATAGTAAAATATAGTCTAATTAAGATAATATAAATACTTATTATCTTAAGAAGACAGGGTGCCGACGCTCTCTCCATACAAACGTAGTCGACTGTTTCCTCCCTGGATAATGACACCTAGAGCAAATATTATTGTTGCATTAAACTTATAACTGTCATTACCCTATGTTTTGTTTTTTTTTTAATCTTAATTTCTATGATAATTAGAAAATGAAAAAAAAATCAAGACATATGGGCATAGTTATGGCAGTTATAGGTTTTATGCAACAAAAATATTTGCTATAGTGTTATTATCCAGGGAGGAAACATTCGACTACGTTTGTATGGAGAGAGCGCAGGTGTACCCTTTCACCTTAATTGATTACAATTTAATACTACTATGAGAAAAATAAGTTATTTTGGCCTTGTCCCTGGTTCTGTTGACTATTCTATTCTAATAAACTTATTTGAAATCATCATCTTCTTGCCCTTATCCCAATTTATTTGGGGTCGGCTCAGTATGTCTTCTTTTTTCATTATTCTGAATCTCCATATCAAAATAACAGTAAACAAACATAAAACAAAACTGTACGTAACATATAGCATACAGTTTACAGTTCAAAGCAATTAAGAGAAACTATGTCTCTGATATATTGGTTGAAGATTGAGTTTATCTAATGAAGCCACGGTAGGATTTAATAGCTTCACTTTTGAATGTGTTAGCAATTCATCAATATGGAAACGTATAGCAAATTGTCGTTTGATATTTGCTAAATGACCTTTCGTTTCGTTGATTTATTTATGGGTAATGTTATTGATAGCTTCTATAATTAATTGATTTATTATGGTACCAGCTTTGCCCGGTACTTGTGTGAATTCTGATTTTGTGGAAATTGAGTAATAGCCTTTTCTATACTAATGTTATAAA
The DNA here is from genome assembly GCA_951213275.1 of Idaea straminata. Lineage (NCBI taxonomy): Eukaryota > Metazoa > Arthropoda > Insecta > Lepidoptera > Geometridae > Idaea > Idaea straminata. The sequence continues at coordinate 8,373,049 of OX577862.1, forward strand.
GAGGAAAGATTTGATTGTTTGTTTGCATTGAATAGGATCCGAAATTACTGAACCGATTTAGATGAAACTTGGTATGAGGATTCATTGATTTGACGACCCAGTTGGCACAATGGTCACCATGCCGGACTGCCAAACCTAAGGTTGCGGGTTCGATTCCCGCCTCAGACAAGTATTTATGCTTAGATATTTGTCTGTGGTCTGGTTGTTTCTATGTATTACAAGTATATATTTACAAAAGAAAAGTATAAAAGTAGTATATCCGTAGTCTAGCACCCATAACACAAGTCTAGTTACTTAACTTGGGGCTAGATGGCGATGTGTGAAATGTCTTGCAATATTTATTTATTTATTCATTGATATAACATAGGCTACTTTTTATCCCGATATTCCCACGGGATCGGGAGATACCCGGGTATTTCACAAAACTTGAAACAGGATTTAAGAGCACAATTTAAATTAATGATGTGTAATTTATTATATTCAATTTCCAAAAAAAATAGAATTGTAGATCCAAATTATTTTTTAAATCTATATATATAAAAGAAAGTCGTGTTAGTTACACCACTTATAACTCGGGAACGGCAGAACAGATTTGGGTGAAAATTGGTAGGGAGGTAGCTTAGAGCCAGGAGACGGACATAGGATATTTTTTTCGATATTCCCACGGGATCGGGACTTACGCGGGTGAAACCGCGGGGCGCAGCTAGTTTTTATATAAAAATTACAATACCAAAAAAATTACAATTACCACGAAAAACATAATTTATTAAATTGTATTAGAGGTTTGTGATAAAAATTTGCGACTTTTAAAATATTTACTGGAGAACTATTTATTTAAATTTTTATTAAAATAAAAAAGGCAATTTTCAACTTATTGTATTTTTTTTTACTGAAGAAAGTGTTTTCGCTAATTTCCTTCGCCAAAGATTAGAATCCAAATAATATTTATCTCAACGACCCGTACCGTAAGTTGGTAAAGTACCTACCTACAATCTATAGATATTTATTGGTGGAATACATAAGTACGATATTGGCGGAGTGATTCTGTCAATTACATTCGGCTCGTTAGCTTGATAGATTCGATGCCGAGGGCATCGTATGTTACTTAAGGTGCATATAGGAGTCAAACGCAAAGTGGCTGTCGCCGATAACAATAATTGATGAATATGATATAGAAAATTGTTGTTTAGAGTTGTGTTTGTGTGTAACCATTTGTAGGCCAGTTTTTTTACATACATACATATTTTAATAATTAAAAAGAAAACACACATGCCCTGAACTAATAATAATAATTGTGCCCCGCGGTTTCGTCTGCGGAAGTTCCAATCTCGGAGGGATATCTGGCTATTACTTCAGCTATCTACATAGTTTTCAATCCAATCGGTTAAGTAGTTTTTGCATGAAGGAGTAACAAACATACAAAAAACCAATCGGTTCAGTAGTTTTTGCATGAAGGAGTAACAAACACATGCACGTATAATAAATAGGATAGGAAGTAGATAGTAGAAAAGTAGAATAGGAAGTAGGATAGGGTACGAAGTAGGATGAGATAGTAGGTCAGAATGTAGGAAAATAACAAAGAATACAAATGGTACAACACACAACAACAATTTTCCATGCAATATTTATTAATTTTAGTTATAGGCGAATATAATTTTGCTTTTGGCTCCTACATGCGCCTTAAGTTAATGCTGAGAGCGGGGTTAGGTACTTTAATTCTTGATCTACGTACTTGGTAGCTTGTAGAACTGATTAGGGTATCTCGTTGCAAACAGGTGTGCGTTTAAGAGAAAGTTTGTGTTTTCGTGTTTATTTAGAAGTCTAAAGGAGGAAGACAAAATGTTTGCAATCATGAAACATGAAGGAACTTTCCCTTTAAGGTGGCTAATAATGCCAATGACCTTGCTAGTGTGGGCGGAGCTAGACACTTCGTCCCGCGTGGCGCTCGCGCTTCCTCACACTGCCTCTTAGCAAAAGATCGCTCACTATCCTACCACCACAGAATGTATAGTAGTTACAAGCTACCACCTCAGTGATCGGTAAGATAATTACTACATAATTTAAACAGAATGTCTGTACGTAGGTATGTATGTAAGGTTGTCGTGTTGCTGATACAGGCTTCTTTCAATCCTTATTTTATAAATCTGGTAGGACAGAGGTATGTACCGAGGTTGTTGGTATCTACCTACCTCGCACTTACTACACTGTATTAGTGCGAGGTATCACCTAGCTAGGTGTTAGGAGCGACGAGTCATGGCAGGCGACGAGCGAGTGAGGGACGTGATGACCTCCGACTATTATCGAGGTGGTGGAACCGAGGTAGGTAGGTACCGGCAACTGACTATGGTAGGACCGAGGTAGTCGTTTGACGGCATCTACCTATATTGGTCCCACTACCTCGGTGATCGGTGGTATCTCGCACTACTACAATGTGGTAGGTGCGAAGTAGGTAGTCACACCTACCTCAGTCCCACCACAGTCGATTGATGGTACCTACTTACCTCGCACCTACCACACTGGTGGTGCGAAGTATTATAGTCCGGCAACGTAACTCATACACCTCCCTAGGGGTAAGAGGTATGCGGGGGGCGAGTGACGCAGGCAGTCGATTAATTTGTAGCGGACGCTTGAAACAAAAGGCACACAACACCCCGATCCGACGATCAATGCGAAGATGAATCGAAAAAAGATGTTCGACAAGAAAATTGGCAGGCAAACGAAACAAATAGTGTACAATGTTTATTATTTCTTTGAAAGTAAAAAACAAGATACATCTTCTACGAAGTATCTACGAGACGTCAAACTTGAAGAAAACTGTTGCGCAAGCAACAGGAATCTCAGTTTCTACTATGAGTAAAATTATTAAAAAAGCCAACGATCTAAAATGTGAACAAAATAGCGTGGTTATTAAATCCCCAGCAAAAAAGAAACAAATCCGAAAGAAAAAAATAGAAATAGATAATTTTACAGAAGGCGTAATAAGACGAAAGGTAACTCAATTTTATAATATTCGCAAAAAGGTTCCTACATTAAAAACTTCGAATGCAGATCTTAAAGAAGACGGTGTTATTAATTGCAGTCGAGAATACTTGAGAAGAATGTTGCACAAACTTGGCTTTAAATTTCAGAGATGTCAGTCAAAAAGAAAGATACTTATTGAACAGCCAAATATAGTGTCTTGGCCATGGAGGTATCTGAATACTATAGGGAAGCATCGGAGAGATCAGAGGAATATTGTTTACCTCGATGAAACATACGTCAATTCCTCCTTGAATGTCTCATCGTGTTGGCAGTCTACCGATGAAAGAGGAGTGCTGTCACGTATTAGTAAAGGACCACGTTTAATTATTGTCCATGCAAGAGGCCGTGGTGGATTTATCAATGGAGCCCTTTTAATTTTTAAATCTAAAACTAAAACAGGAGATTATCATAATGATATGAATTTTCAAAATTTTAATAAATGGATAAAAGAAAAGTTATTGCCTAATTTACCACCAAATTCCGTGATTGTCATTGACAATGCTGCGTATCATTCAATGCAGTAAGACAAGAAGCCCACGATGGCGTCCACAAAATCCAACATGCAGGCCTGGCTGCAAAGGCATAATGTGGACTTTGATATCCACTTAAGGAAATGTGATTTACTTATTTTAATCAAACAACACTGATATGAAAATGTTTATAAGATTGACGTAATGTTAAAGGCTGCGGGTCATGAAGTATTACGACTTTCACCATACCACCCAGACTGGAATCCCATTGAGCTGGTCTGGGGAAACATCAAGGGACAACTCGCGAGAGATGAACTTGATAGCAATTTGGATAAGAAAAAAATTGCACTTGAGCAATTATTCGCGCAATTCTCCGTAGCAAAATAGGAAAGCTGTGATAACCATGTCCAGAAAATTGAAGAAGAATATTGTCACCATGATCGAATACACGATGATGTATTGGATCAAATAATAATTAATTTACAAGATGATTCGGATTCATCAATAAGCTCTGAAAATGAAGATAGTTCAAGTGAGAATTATAGTAGCAAGGAAGAATAATCTATCTAGTTATAGATAAGAAAGTAAAGATAATAATTAGAATAATAGATAGATAGATAACTTTATTTGTACAACACAGGAAGGAATAAAGAACACGATATACACAAAGCAAAGTAATATCTATTCTATATCTATATCCATATCTATTCTATACTAGCTGCGCCCCGCGGTTTCACCCACGTAAGTCCCAATCCCGTGGGAGTATTGGGATAAAAAGTAGCCTATGTGTTAATCCAGGTCTCCAGCTATCTAGATACCGAGCTTTATCGCAATCGGTCAAGTAGTTTTTGCGTGAAGGAATAACAAATATACACACACACACACAGAAACTTTCACATTTATAATATAAGTAAGATTCTACATTTTTCATAGTTTCAAATAATATTAATCGGTTCTGGCATAATTTATTGTTTCTTTTTTCATATTGCATTATAAAAATAAATTAAAATAGATATCATGTTGCAAATCATTTATTTATAAAGATTACATATTGAGTCCATCGAACATCTCTCTCATATCGCTCGATATATCTTGGATTAATTAACTACGTGTGTATCGATACCCGCCCCAGCGTACCTCCCCGCGAGAGGGAGGTCTATGAGTTATGTTGCCGGACTATAGCGAGGTGGTGGAACCGAGGTAGGTAGGTACCGGCAACTGACTATGGTAGGACCGAGGTAGTCGTTTGACGGCATCGATAATAGTTTCATTTTGCATTTTCCGCAACCGTCTGAAATAAATCAACAAATCAATATCACCAAAAATTAGGTATAGGCACATGAGTAGGAATACAACCAGAGACTAAGGTGTCACAAGGCTCTGTGACAAGTACACTCCTACAAAATTGACGCACGTGTGTGCGTGAGCACTGGCGGCCCGTCACGTACGGAGAGAAACCGGTCTATACTAGCTCGACCAGTGCCCGAGTTCAGGGCTGTCACACTCGCATGCTTGCGGGAAACGTCACGCGTCGAGTGTTTGTTTTTTAATGTTTAATTATATGTAGTGTTACTAATTTAAACTCAAGTAAGGTAAGGTAAGGTAAATATCAAAATAAAAAGTAGTCTTTCTAGAAAAATGGACTATCCAACACAAAAGATTTTTTCAATTCGAACCAGTAGTTTCCGAGATTAGCGCGTTCAAACAACAAACTCTTCAGCTTTATAACATTATAGTATAGATAAGTCCCGATCCCGTGGGAATATCGGGATATAAAATATCTATAGCCTTCCTCGACAAATGGACTATCCAACACAAAAATAATTTTTCGATTCGAATTAGTAGTTCCTGAGTTCAAAAAAACAAACAAGTAAACAAATAAACTCTTCAGCTCTATAATATTAGTATTCATCAAAATTCAGATTACATTGTCACCGCGTCAAAATAAACGCACATAATAAAAGACACTGATACACATTTTTTTTTATTTAATATAATTCACCTGTGCCAACCCTACGTGATTACGTATCAATTTTGACAGCTCCGAATAACCTTAGTCTCGGTCTCTACTCATGTGGTATAGGTACGGTCGGCTGCAAAATTGCAGACCCACCGTAGAGCTCCAATGCGGCTGTTATAAAAATGGTTTCAACACAAGCAAGATTCTAGGCACCTGCTTTAGTTGAAGTCTAAAGTCTTCTAACTTATCAATAATTCAAACAAAAAATATTAGAATGCAAACATTCCAATAATAGTAATTTTCGAACTCTACCGAGGGCTGCAATTATGCAGCCGACTGTACAGTCGGCTGTTTTCATTCTAATAATTTTTGTTTGATAAATTTAATCTTGAATCTTGCTAGTGTTGAAAACATTCTTATAACAGCCGTTTTGGAGCTCTATGGTGGTTCTGCAATTATGCAGCCGACCGTACTTAGGTACAAACACTGTAGCTCGCGCGTAATGGGTATGACTACTATAGGTTGTAAATTGAACGTTCGACTCGACCGATAAATTTGCCGTAGTCTGGAAAAATGTGTGTATTTTATAATAGGTAGGTACTTGACTACTTACTAGGTAAAGTTTAGGTATGTACTTACGTTACTTCGAGACAATGAAGCATACTCCGAACTCTAAATTTCTTCAATTTACTCATTTTTCACAAGTTAGAAAATAAATAAGTAATAAGTCTGGTCACTATATTTTTATTTTAGTATTTTTTAAAGTTGGCACTTTCTTAGCGTCCGTAAACAATCACAAGTACATATGGAAGTAAAAAAAAGCGTCCTTGCGCAGTATGAAAATATGTATTTGAAAAAATAGCACTATACAGCAAAAACTTGGCACTATTCAGGCGTCCATTAGCCAAAACAATATATACTCGTATTATTTCAGAAAACAAGGTCCGAATAGGGATCACAAAAAAACATAAGTAAATATCCGTGCGAGAGCGCAGCGCGACGCGGCCTTCCCGTCCGAAAGCCAGCGGCGTACTGGCCGCGCCCACCGTCGTCACAGTCTTTTCAATAGTTACTACTGGCGTTCTTGCCCCCGGTCGCTTTCGTTGGTGAAAATTGTTGATTGTTACGAATGTGTTTTGTTTTCCTTAAAAGTCAAAAAATAGAATTGTAGGTGAGATATTTACCGACATTTTGGTATAACTTTGAGTCAAAAATTCATTATAGTTTTGAAGCTACCCTAAAATTAAAAATTAATACTAGTCTAGCTTTGAAATGACAAGGAATTTTAATCTCAAATTATTCCCAAAATATAGGTAAAGATCTCACCTACAATTCCAGCTTTGCACTTTTGAGAAAAACAAAACACACTCGTTACAATCAACAATGTTAGTTGTAAGCGGCGGGTATTTCTTAGGCGCGTTGCGTTTGGCATTAGAACCAACCTTAACCAACAACATTTTGAAAAAAGGTTAAAAGTGGTTTGAAATACAGGATCAATAGACATGGTTGTGACTAAATGATATTTTAAAGTGTAAAACCCACACTTAAGGAAATTAAATAAATAATTTAAAAAATTCAATGCCTCTGGCGGAATCATCATCGTGCCCCAAAAATTCAACGACTAGTCGTGTTTCTTTTTTGTCAATTTTGGCCAACTGAAGGTACCTACTTTTAAAAATTAGCTTGAGTAAAAGTATTGATCTGCAGCGAATCTCTTAAAAAAAATCCATTTACTTTATCCCTATATTACTAAAAAAAAACAACAATACATTCCTGAAACTTCTCCCATCATTGGCCCTAATTATGTGAGATGAGTTTTAAAATTTACTCTTTTCATCTGCAATATATCTGTGGCGACGCTTCGCCTCGACACTAACAGATGGCACCACTGAGCCGTCCTAGATCGCGCAAGCGAAGTTTGTCTGAAGATAAGCTCATATCCTCTCAACTGGCAGACAAAAATACCTTCATACATTTTTAATATGGCGCCATCTGTTGTTGCCAGTTGATGAAATATACAAGTTCCAACGAAATTTCGTTGGGCCGCGGCCTACCGGGTATAACTCCTGTCCGGTGGAAGATCTTCCCTTTGAAGGGACATACCACCAAGTACCGCCAAATATCCCGAGACCGTGAATTGATGAAAAAAAAAAACACTGAACTTACCTTATGTTTCAAGAACGACAGATCTCTGACCGGAACAGTTCTCTTCGTGACCTTAATTTCGGACTGCAACACCTCCATAGTAGACACCTCTGTAAATCCATGTTCTTCGAGTTCTAAGCACGTCCTCTGTACTTGTTCGATGCAAGGAGAGAACGAGCAGAATCTACCACCTGGAATAAAAAATGGAAAGAATAAAAAGCAAATATACAAAAATAGGGGCGAAAATCATTACTATAGATACTTAGTGGAATCTTAGTAATATAGTCCCATTTTTACCCGACTGCGCAACGCAAAGGAGTGGTAATTACCCTAAAAGATATAAACGAAGACACAAGAAGCTAGTTAATATCAGGCCGGAAGATATATGATATAGTCCTAAATTTTAACGTGAAAGTTGTTTTAGCGAAGACAGCTTTATAATATGTGCCAAATCAAGGAAAGGTCAGCCAATTTCTAATTGAAACCAACATGTTCTTTATCTGAACTATTGGGTCATCAGCCAACGCAACTTTATTAAAGCTTCTGCAGCGTTAAAAGTCTCGGGCACCATCAGGCATAAAACCTTAAGCATAACGTTCCAGTCTGAAGCGCGCTTGACATTTCCTAGAACCGTTAAGAGGAAAGGGTACCGGTGCTCTCTCCATACAAACGTAGTCTGTTTCTTGCAGTTATAGGTTTTATGCATCAAAAATATTTGTGCTAGTGTCATTATCCAGGGAGGAAACAGTCGACTACGTTTGCATGGAGAGAGCGAAAGGTATCTCTCCTCTCATGCTTGCAGCTTGTTCGTCCTCAGAAGCCTTAATGTGCAGTCAATATAAATATTTACTTTATAAGATAACCATTTAACTGAATCAGAAGCAATGAGCTTTACTATAATTAAGATAAATATGTAAAGTCACCATGTAAGGGCATAAATCTCAGCAAATCTACGTCCATCTTACATCGGTTAAGGTCTGCGTGACTTGAGATTCTCACGATAGTGTTGTACACATTTCGCCACCTGTACGCTAAGACCTTTACTCGATTGAGCCAATAATTATAAGGACTTAATTAGAAGATGCAGTTAAAGTGAAACTTAAGTGCCGTTAAATTGTTTTGCTACTTGTGTATATTGATGACTTCTAGCGCGGTAGACGAATGTTTATATATTTACCTTCTTCGTAAGAGCATTAGGTAAAAAAATCTATTGGTCTGTCAGAATCTGAAGCCACGACCTTCGGGATGAAAGTCGAGGTTTCTACCACTGAGCCAACACCGCTCTTTACTACTGGGCCATCTCAAGTTCGATTTATTTCTTAGTAATCATATGACTTCAAAAATTTTGGAGAGTTTCGGAATAGGTAACTCAATCTGGGAAGTTTCTTAATCTATATTATCTATACTAATATTATAAAGATTGTTTGTTTGCATTGAATAAGCTCCGAAGATACTGGACCGACTTTGATGAAAATTGGTATGAGGATATATTGATTATTGGGAGTAACAGCTACTTTTTATACCGATATTTCCACGGGATCGGTACATACGCAGGTGAAAACGCAAGATGATGCTAGTTGATAATATTGCGCATAAAGTCTAAGGCAAAATAAAAAGATCTCAAAAATCGAATTAGTTCAAAAAGTAAAAAAAAAAATACCGAACAATAGTCAATTAAATACTTGCTCTACATATCGTATAATACCGGTTATATCATACTGGCACGCGATACACATTTAAAAACCGAAATGTTTTAAATTTCGACCCCCGCTGCGAAGCGCCCGTTCCACAGATTGGCAGAGTGAGTGACGTCCGCTGTCCTTATTGGTCGATAAGATGTGACAGATAACAGTCGTCGGCGCACATTAAAGACGCATCTGGAGTTTTGGCGGGAACGAGTTAACAACATGTCGTGCTGCAGTTTTATTTTCATGAAACTTAGATGTAACCCGAGTTGAATTGTATAATTCTGGTGGAATTTTATTCAATTTAGTTCTGTGAAAGTGCACAAGTGTAGTGAAAGTAAAAATCAGTGTCAAACATGCAGTTTTCACGTTGCCTCCAAATTTCCTATTAAGGTTATGGTAAACTTGCCACCGCTTTACTATAACCCCTGACTTGACGGACTATGACGACTTTGACTGTATTGAAACACTTTAGGCCCGATTTATGAAAAATCGGGTTATAATTTGATGCAAAATATAACTTGACACTGGCTAAATGCACACGTGCGAAGCCATAATAAAAGAAAAAAAAAAAAAGACGCATCTTTACCCAATAGAGTTAAATTCCAGTCAAATATAGAGAATTGAACGTTTTCCTTACCAAAACGTTGATCCCAAGTTTTAGTAATGCCTTAGCAACACCACCAATGACGAATTCGTAAGCGAGGTAGATACATTGAGAAAACTAAAATGTTTCTAATAATTAAACTAATTACCCGACTACGCCGTAGCTAAAAGGGAGGGTTATGTTATTTATAAACGGATACAATCACGGTTATTTTGTATTAAAACCTGACGTTTTGAGAACTTTACAACACTCATGGTCAACACTAGACTGTGGTGACATTTAATTATACAAAATTATTTGAAACTACCGTCCAATTAAAATAATGAAAACGTTCCATATATACGCAGAATTGGCTGACGGTGTCCTGAAGGTCAATTCTCGGAAATAACATTGCAATACTATACCCTCAAAGTAGCTCATACTTTATTACATACCACTCAAAATACTCTCAAAGTTAGCTTTTGGTATTCTCAAGAATATGTTTTGTAATCAAAATGCAATCGGAATGATATTATAATGAAATTAAATTAAATTTTATTTCAGAAATAATTCCATAAGTACAGATTAAATTAAATTAAATTTTATGTAATGTAATTTATAAAATGTTATTCACAAGAATTGATATCTTCTGAGGCGAAATGTTTCAAAATTCCAAAATCTTGTAAATGAACATTTATCTGTCGACATTCGACAGTGATTTTTTGTTGTTTTATTCGTTGTAATAGGTCGATCGCCTCTCGTTTCAAACATCGTTAGCTGGCTGACAGGTCCAGACACGGGAAGAGAAATCCTTTCGGACATTATCGACTCCTACCATTGTGATCCGGACAATAAGCTACGAGATGTCAGATACAGTACCGGGTTTTTGTTGCTTTTTATCTGAGATCAATGATACACAAATTGAAACTGTACTGTTATAAGATTATAATGAAATTAAACCATTAAATTGAAGTATGTTTTTCTGTTTGTTTGAGATGAATTGTGGTAGAGGCCAAAACCAATACCTACTGGGTTGAGCGTCAAAGAAAAACACATCAAGTAGGTTATTTCGGCATCCTTTATTTTTTGCTAGCGTATATTATCTCACTGCATAGCAAACACTCCTGCCTTTTTTCCACAAGAAAAATTAGGGCACAATAAATGATCATCAACCACACATGGTAGAAGTTTCGTCTCTGCCCGCGTCGCTGATCCCCCAAAACTACAACCTTGGAGTCTTCAAGTCTAGAGTGAACCTTCTTGGCGAGCATGCTACATTCTCGATCTCATCGTAGCGCTCCATCAGGTGAAATGAGGTCTTGATCCCACCTTCCTCGATAAATCGACTATCCAACACAAAAATAATTTTCAATTCGAACCAGTAGTTCCTGAGATTCAATCAAACAAACTCTTCAGCTTTATAATATTAGTATAGATAATATTATTGATTTACTATATTATATAGATTACAGCGACGCCATACAAAGCTTGTTAACATCTGTTCGTCGACCGGCGCAGGCGCCGAACTTCGAACAATAAGGTTAGTCATCACGGTTGCGACACGCGCCGCGGGTCAAGGGACAGGAATGCTGGCTAATTGACAGATCACAAGGGACGCACGTCATTGACGTGTGCCGAACACGTCGCTTTACGTTCCGATCATTGTTTCAGTGATGATTATCGACATATAGAGGTAAATGCCGACCATTTTGGAAAATGTTGTAAACGATACAAAATGATTGAGATTTTCTTAGTAGGGCACTTAACTTTAACATATGTGTAAATTGAGAAATCATCCTATTAAGACAGAAGTATTTAAAATACTATTCTTGATAAAGTTTTTATAAAAAATTCTGAGAATACTTAATCGCTTCTTCTTTCTTAAACTTCTTTCGAGTCAAAGCTCTGATAAAAAATGAGAAGCTGATTGTTGATATTATGAGGACCATACAGGAACTATCGTTTAGTTTGACGTTTAGTCAAGCAACACATTAGGTGTTTCTTTGTGCAAGCAGAAGAGCACGACAGCCGAGTAAGTGCGGGTTCACTACGCCATATCGAAACATGTTTCCACTTCTTACATTCCATAAACCTAACATTCAATTCATACAATGTTTGTTATGCCTATGTTTATTTACCTATACTTCTACATTTCACCTAAACACTATCCCCCTTATTCCAAAACGAGGTTTAAGAACAGTCCAAGATTTGGATTTAAACCTTACATTTAGACACAGATTTACTCGTGCACTATAGTCTAAACATTATCCCTATATAATCTATAGGGATAGTGTTTAGACTATAGTTCACTAGTAAATCTAAGGTTTTAATCCACATCTCGGACTATCCTTAAACCTCGTTTTAGAATAAGGGGGTATTGCACTAAGTTAATTTCATCCAAATTACACCTATTGCACACCTAAGTATAATATGCCATCGTACAGAGAATCCAGCAAGTTGTTCAAATTGAAAACCTGCCCTTTTAATAAATTAAATTGGGGTCAGCACTGTACTTCTTCCATTCTCCCCAGCCTTCTTTGCAATAAAGTTCTTAGAGTGGTGACTATACTGACCTGAACTAGATCACCTTTTGTAACACTATGAGTAAAGGTTACGTAACGTTTTTATGTTGTAAATAATTCTATTCAATCACTCTGTAGTACCTATTACAATGAGCAATGCTGCCACACTCAGTTGATGTTATCGATATAATTTCTATATTAAAATATGAAAGGATTAATTTATTTTGAAAATGGTAGGTATAATAAAGTCCAATATTGTTTTTTATTGATTTTATCAATATTTTTAGTTAGTAGATTGGTTTGGTTGTTTGTTTGAACTCTATCGTATAAGTACTAAATATTGCAGGACATTTCACACATCGTCATCTAGCCCCAAGCTAAGTAACTTGACTTGTGTTATGGGTGCTAGACAATGGATATACTACTTGTATACTTTTTGTCCTCTCATTGATAATGAGTATCAAAAAAACATATGAAACATTCAAACGAATAAAAGAATATTTAAACTAATCTATCGGTAGATTAGTTTAAATATTCTTTTATCGGTAACTTTATAATCCGAACCCCCTTATTCCAAAAAGAGGTTTAAGGATAGTTCGAGATGTGGATTTAAACCTTAGATTTAGACACAGATTTACTCGTAATAGTCTAAACATTATCTCTATAGATTATATAGGGATAGAGTTTAGACTATGTTCGCGAGTAAATCTGTGTCTAAATCTAAGGTTTAAATCCACATCTCGGACTATCTATAATAAGTATAATCTTAAGGTTAATGACCTCTTCGTGTAAGGAACAGCCGATCTTCATGTAAACATAATCTAAAAAATTCATAAAAATGTTCGAATTTCTAAAAGTCGTAGAACAAAAGTTGTTTGTTTAGGTGCACAGAAGTGCCCGTCAATAGCTTGCTAGTATATTTACCAATAACCCTGTATATCACAAGTTGTGAACACCCTTTATTGGCTATTTGAATTTATATTTCTGTTTCTAGTCGATGATAATAGCACCGGATAAAATAACCATATCTTATAACAACTTTGACGATATTTTCCATCAGCATCACAAAACATACTAGACAGTCTTCGACCATCAGTAGACAATCCATTGATGTATTAGCGTAGATAACACGGAGAAATCACACATGCCCTCATTAAGGCCAGGTATTACAGTATTGTTCTTTAGATTAACCGATTAATTATTTCCGAATGGTTGCCAATAGCAACGTTATCTCGATACGTTTATCTGGACCTATTCAAGGGGGGTTATAACATCGGAACAATGAATCAATTTCGGTTGGGTAATGCATTGTGAATGAAGTAGTAACTGATGAGGAAGGCAGTGAAAATAGAATGATGGGTGGTCTTTAATTGATCCAATAAATATTACTTAGAAGAGCAGCGTAAAAGGAGGATGGGTCGGAAAAGTTTTTATTCCACTGCGGGATTCCTCTTCACTCGCGTCTCTTGAATGCCTTATGCCTTAGAATTAATTTGGACATATTTGAGTCACGTGCATATAGGTATCTTTTAGGAAAGCGTGCTACATCTTACACCGCATCGTCACTTACCATTGTTTGAGATAGTAGTCAAACGCTGACCTATTTATTATATTAAAAAAATGCAATGCAGTTTATTAATGGCCAAATAACCAAAAAGACATGTGGGCGTGAACCGGTTTTTTCTTCTTGATTGAATAGTTTGTTGTCTAAAATTCAATAAACAGAATGTAACAGGATATTTAAAATAGTGTCTTCAAGCCCAAATTAAGCTTTTAGAATCGCATACTGGTAATATTATTATGAAGAAATCTATGAATATTATTTACATGGTTAAGTCGATTTAGGTAGATAGGTCTATTTCACTTTAATGACCCTTTTTTAAAGATAGGAAAATGCATCACGGTATCACCCTGTCTCCCTGAGACCCCCTCAGGGAATGTGGGGCTCACACTTGAAGGAACTGGGTGATATAATCCAGAAGTGTACCTACAGGTGACACTTTAGTACCTATTCTTTTCGGACCCTCATGATATAAGCAACCAGATCCTCATATCTAGGCGATTCGACTAGAATCTAGATCGATGTCCTAAAGGAAAAACCCTTAAAAATTAAGGCTTAGTTTTTACTAAGCACAGTAATGTCATCCTCATGACGTGTGGTCATAGATTCACCTGTCCCATGACGTCACAGGTACAGTATTTCCATAGAGAGCGCGTGTGGTGAGGGGCGTCGTTCGTCGGGGTGGCCTGCGCATGCGTCGGCCCCGCCCCACCCTGCGGCAGCGCAAACTTAGGCTCTTGTACAGGGTTTGCAATTCAAGATAAGGGAAAATACTTAAATACGATACCATTTTGTCTTTTGGAGGCTCGAGACCATATTTTTGAAGGCATGATCAAGCCAATAATACTAAAGTTGTACCTTTTGAATAATACAACAATTGACAAAATGACTAAGTTCTTGCACAGACGAGGCAATTCTAAAAACTGCCCTAAAAAATGCTAGAATGGTAGACCTTTATCTGCGCAAAAACTTTTGGATAAAACATTATATATAAAAAAAATGTACTTAATCTTTTTTCAGTAGATCTTTGTTCGGAATTTAAAACCGCGACTTTTGGACTAAAAATTGAAGTATCTACTCACTAGACCAACAATCGCTCTTGAATCTCATTCTAGTGGTTTAATAATGTATGTTACTCATCACGGAATATTCCTCATGTTTTTAGGGTTCCGTACATCAAAAGGTAAAAAAGGAACACTCATAAAATCACTTTCTTGTCCGTCTGTCTGTCCGTGGGTCACCGCAGATTTTCTCAGGAACGGATGTACCTGGCAAGTCGAAGTTACCAGATATTGAGGGCTATAGTCCCTATTAGGCAAATAAATATCAAGGTCCTGAGTCAACACGATAAAAAGATATAGGAAAACTTGTTTATTACACAAAAAACATGGTAGATTATTACGTTTTAATAACTTTAATTGTGAAAATAACCATGTTAGTTTAAAATCTTAGAGTATAGAATGTAATGGAATAGAATAGAAAACCATTTATTTGGACAAGCACACGCCAAAATTTAAAACATTTTGAACAGGTAAGATGTTGACAAACAAACATAAGAACATAAAAAAGACACGAGAATTTTATATATTAGAAGAAGATAAGATCTAAGAGGTCATGTGCTTCCAAAATGCTCTTCAAATGGCTCTTCCTCAGCAAATGATAGCTGCAACAACATTAAGAGGAAAGGGTACCGAGGGCTCTCTCCATACAAACGTAGTCGACTGTTTTACACTAGAGTTTGATACTAGGGGAAATATTTTTGTTGCATAAAACTTATAACTGCCATGACCATGCCCCTATGTTTCGTTTATTTTTTATTTTTTTGTTTTTAATTCTTAATTTCTATGATAATTAGAAAATGAAAATAAAAAACAAAACATAGGGGCATAATCATGACAGTTATATGTTTTATGGCACAACAATATTTGTGCTAGTGTCAGGAAACAGTCGACTACGTTTGTATGGAGAGAGCGCCGGTACCCTTTCACCTTAAGTTGCTACAGCAACTGGTCTTCCGGCAGGACCCTTTGCGGATGACGATTCGCACCGCGAGTAGAGCTGGCGAGTCTCAAATATCACAAAATATGCCTACCGTAAATAAAATAAGTATCACTAATTGTTCGTATCAGCCCTAAAGGTTAAGCTTAAAAGCACACCACCTATAAACCGAATGTTGTAATTTAATGTAAACAATCCTGGGAAATGGCGTGGATTGTGCTGTCATGTGAAGAAACAAACACAACATTTAATATTATTTGCATAATAAATTCTCGATGAGATATTTCTCCTATTTAGTACAAAACACTTGCGGCAAATTATTGAATTATATATCTTTTGTGTTGTTTTTATTACACGGGCTAACTACATTTATGAGGAATACTTTGGAAATGGCCACCATGAAAAAACGAGAAATTATATTACCACTCTTTTGTATATTGTAGAAAAATTTAAATGGCATGTAGATATCGACTTAAGCAAGAGATCGACTTCTATTAATCAATAATAAAAAAATTCTCCACTTGTTTCAAATTATTCTCGAATTATTGGAGGTTCAGTAGTTAGGAGTAGGTTATATTTATTAAAGACTAGCAGCGCTCCGCGGCCACACCTGCGTAACTACCGATCCCGTGGGAATATCGGGATATAAAGTAGAATATGTTACTTTTAATGAATCAATGTAACCTCATACCAAGTTTCATCAAAATCTGTATCCAGTAGTTTCGGAGGAACTACTAAAGAGGAAAGGTTTTTTTTTGGTTACATAGACAAAAAACAAAAAAAGAAAAACTTTCCTCTTTATAGTATTAGATTAATTATTTATAAGATTAATATGAAGGATCAATAGAAGCCGTTAACGATGTAAATAAGTTAATTAACGCACGTTATATGAATATGGTAGTTTCTATGTTACTGAAAAACATTAAAACAGAAGGTAAAACAAAATACTAGGAAAGTATGTGATCCTGGATAACGCAATTCCGAGTAAGGTTCAATTAATTTAAACTGCATTCGTTAATTTTATTAATGCGAGCGAGCTTAAATCTTCCATCGCTAAGATGCCATCGCTGAACCTTCTCATTTTCAAAATTAGCAAATGGATAAAAAAAAGAAATTAACCGCCAACAGAGAGGACAAGATAAAGAAATATACGGAGAGGTGGCTGCGTTCGAGGCTCCAGATAACACCATTAACGCCGGCTTCGTTACTCACCAAAACAATAGAAAGGGACACTGATATCTTCCACATACAAAACACATAACAACCACCAAGAAAACCCACGGAAAATTCAACTCTATTCCATAAAAAATAGGAGGCAAATACGAATGCGTAGACTACGTAATTAGTGCAATTTAAATGAGGAAGTTCAGTAACTTTGGAGGTAGAGAGAAAAGGACGCAGAATGATAGGAATGATATCAAAATGAGTGGAGTAAGTTTTTCTCAGCCACCCAGTCAGCAACATAATTAATGATGCTCGTGTTGCAGACGAATTTATAAATTGGTTTTTATTCAGTTTTAACAAAGTTGAGACACGCGTGATAATACTGATACCATATCTACGCAAGTCGAGGTAATTACGTAAATGATTTCTAGAATTGATTTTGAATAAGCGACAATATAATGACAGAACAATAAGTAAAGTAGGTAGATACATACTACATTTGTACAAGTAACAATAATATCAGTACGTGGAATGCCATTATTTGCAAGTTAATCTATAATCTTGAACAATCAACAATTTTCTGTATAAAGGCTTTGATACAAACAAATATACAATATCAATACCTATGCATACTTACGTAATTACTATTATTGAGTAAATTAATCGAATGGTCGAAAAAT
Source organism: Idaea straminata (assembly GCA_951213275.1). Classification (NCBI taxonomy): domain Eukaryota; kingdom Metazoa; phylum Arthropoda; class Insecta; order Lepidoptera; family Geometridae; genus Idaea; species Idaea straminata. The sequence continues at coordinate 8,390,841 of OX577862.1, forward strand.
AATTTGAGAATTTTGCTGACAACTTACATACAAACAGTGCAAATTAAATAAAAGCTTGTAAAAATAACCTGGAATTAGACAAATTGGTAAGTTATGGAGACTAAAATTACCTATAAATTATTAGTTAGGATCAGTGCCTTCGGAACGAACTCACCCATGAGAGGGAACAAGAAAGTCACAGTATATGATAGTGTCTAATATTATAGAATTGAATGACATGGTCAACCTAAAATAACATAGGTTTGAATGAGCATAGAGGATCCAAAATGAGGATGATAAGGCAATACTTGTGCATTATATAAAACAAATAGAAAACATTTGATAAAATTCCGTTTTTTTAAGATTACAATTAAATTGATAGTATTTCGTGAACGAGATGTGGAAAAAAGATATACGCATTTTTCATTTTCTCCAGCATCTGACACCATTACACATATAGGAACTTCAAGAACCTAACCTCCTTGAAATCAAATGATTTTTGTTCGAAGTTTTGCCTTTACTCTTGCCTGTTGTCGAATAATAACAACGCGGAATCAATGGATACAATCTATCTCAAAACAAAAACTAAACAACCGTGCGATCACAACACAGCCGATTCTCACTAAATGGCATTCTCATTGAAATAAATCAAATAATATAAAATCTCCCGGGAATGTTATTTGTTTCGCATATTATAATGGCATATTTAGTGTTCGATAAGGTTTAATGTGTAGAGGTTGGCATAAATTGGCGAGCTGGGCAATCTAGCATCGCGTCGGCCCTCGTCCCGCCCAGCGTGAGTAACTCACTGCTATCTGCCCGAATATTGTTAATCAGTGTATCATTAGCTGCCAGGTAAGGTGCACACTGCGTGCGCGTTCAATACTATTGAAGTAGTAAGTACTTCTTTGGGCGCGTTATGAAAAAGTGAAGAGAGTGAAATTTTAAGATGCGCGCGCATCACTTAAACACTAAAGTAACAGGTTGAAGAATTCCCAAAAGCCGTAGGACATAAGTTGTTCGCCTACACGTCTAGAACAACCCCCTTTCGTATTAAAATCTCTTCACTGAAACACATTTTATTTATTATTATTATTAAGAGCCTGTAGTGTCCCACTGCAGGGCAAAGGCCTCTCTACTCCCCTTCCACTGATCGCGATCTTGTGCGACGGATTGCCAATCTGTCATAAATTTGTCCATATCATCTCGCCACCTTCGACGGGGTTTCCGTTGGTGGGTGTCCAAAAAGTTGTTGATTTGGCCCAAAGTTCTTCCGGCATACGGCAGATATGGCCGGCCCAATTCCACGAATGAAACACATTGTATATAAGAATTGATTGTTTAAAGATATTAGATAGATAGATACTTCTCATATGGTTAATAATCAATAGCAACTATGACTGTTTAGTCAGACCTATTAAAATTTGAGCACCAAAATGAATGCTAACACCTGCTCGTACTTTATGAGAATTTAATGCAGGATTCAGAGAATTAGTTATAGTGAGCTAGATTTAAAGGATAATACTATGAGATATTTATGAATAGTTCAATGCATTTATTGGTATAATATATTAGTGGGCATAAATATTATTGTCTATTGACGTGAGATAGTAAATGTAGGCTTATGCGAACATATGCGACCATTTCTTGTAAACTATATTTCATATTTACCTTCATTCTTCGCAATAGTCGGATAAAGGAAACTATCACAAACTTTGTCGATAAATGAGAAAGCCAGAAGCTTTTTCGAACTCCAAAATAGATACTCGTAGGTCATGGGTTGAAATTTTTCTTTCTAAAATGTATATACGCGAATTGACGTTGCTCTTAAGGCGAAGGAAAACATCGTGATGAAACTTGCGGCTTTGTTGGCATTAGACATATTGACAAGTTCTTTCCTCTGGACTGAAGGTGGATTGAACTGAGAGGGCTATATAGATGCTGGGAAACATTACTACATCTAATACATGTACCAGGCACTACAGCGCCCTTAATAACATAGATACAAGTTGCTGCCGCGCTGTATAGATTCGACGACCCAGTTGGCACAATGGTCACCATGCCGGACTGTCAAACACAGGGTTGCGGGTTTGATTCTCGCCTCAGACAAGTATTTATGCTAAGATATTTGTCTATTTGTGCTGACCATAGCATATTAGCTGAGCTCGAGTCTTTTCGTGGTAGAAGTGTATACATATGCACAAGTTTTTGATTTAGTTGTATGTATAGTTAAGTATTTTAGGTTATTTTGTGTGTGTGTGTGTCTTTTTTCTGGCATGAATAAACTTATTTATATTCTATTCTATCTGTAGCCGTGACTCAAAACTCAATGGGCATGGTCATGGCAGTTGTAAGTTTTATGCAACAAAAATATTTGCTCTAGTGTCATTATCCAGGGAGGAAACAGTCGACTACGTTTGTATGGAGAGAACGTCGGTACTCTTTCCTCTTAAATATATTATATTATTCGAAATACTTCCTCTCAGTGTGACGCTACCATCGATAGTCTAACACTGGTACAGATGAGGGCGCGCGCGCCAGATAGCTCCATAGCGCACTCCAACGATATCAGATAAAGGTAACGGGGAGGTTCAACCATAAATCGAAAACTACCACCGTCTTGCTCACACAAGTAATAAACTACAATAGCATAACGGCCATCCCTTTCGTGAAATTCAAGAGAAAGATTCAGTATTTAATGGTGTGACAAAATATCGGGATATTTTTCAGATAAGCTAAAGAAACACTTAAATCTACAAGCCCAATCAATATTTTGAAAATTAATTGCTATAGTCTCTAGATCTTATATAAAACAAAGTCCTCCGCCGCGTCTGTTTGTCTGTCTGTTCGCTATAAACTCAAAAACTACTGCACCGCTTTTAATGCTGTTTTCCCCAACAGATAAAGTGGTTTTCGATAACGATTTTAGTATATAAAACAAACTACCACGAATACAAATCTCGGGAAACAGTTTAAGAATAAAAACGTGTATTTATAAATACTTATACCTAAGTATCACACAGAAATGTATTTATATTTTTAGTTTTTTTTTTGGTTTCTTTCATTGTCTTCTAAACGAAATACTAAGAATTCGCAACAATTACCTATACATACTTCTAGAACTCTTTTTTACGCGGGCCTTGCAGCTTCTCCAGTCTTCCCGTGACCATGACCAATGCAACTCGATCGAAACGTGGTGTAAATATCAGAATAACTAGTAGTAACAACGCTATCGTCCGACCCGTGCTTTTGAAGACCCTGTTGGCACAATGGTCACCATGCCGGACTGCCAAACACAGGATTGCGGGTTCGAATCCCGTCTCAGACAAATAATTATGCTTAGACATTTGTCTGTGGTCTGGTTGTTTCTATGTATTACAGGTATATATTCACAAAATAAAAGTATATAAGTAGTAGGTATATCCGTAGTCTAGCACCCATAACATACCCATGTCTAGTCACTTAACTTGTTGCTAGATGGCGATGTGTGGAAAATCCTGCAATATTTATTTAATATTTATATAATGTATAATGTATAATTCTAAACAACTAGATGTAAAATACAACAAACATCAATACACAAAGCACAGAGTACAAACCAATAAAGTATTTTACAAGTGATACAAGAATGTAGTGCAATCTCCGTTGCAGATCGCAGCGCGAACTTTATAAATACAACGCTATTTATTTCTGGGAATCAGTGCACTTGGATCGATGTGGTTTTCGACGCTCGCCTTTGCAGATACGCATCCTAGGATGAAGGCAGACTAGTGACTTTTTGTTGGGCGATAGGTGGCTATCACTACTACAAAGTATCTGTATCAGGACTATCCCTATGTATGCTTAGATCTTTAAAACTACTAGAATAAAACAAAGTCGCTTGCCCGCTGCCGCTGTCAGACAGTCTGTATAAACTACGCAACGGAATTCGTTTCTGTTTTTGTTAATAGATTGAGTGATTCAAGTGGAAGGTTTTTAGTGTATAAACAAAACTCCAAGCGTACGAAGTCACGGGCAACAGCTAGTTAGAGAGATTACTGGAATAATTATCAAGCTTTTCCTGTAGCATGTCAGTGTGAGCTTCAGAGACAGGTAAAATGTGAGTAAAACTATCCAATTGAAAATCACTGAGCAACGAAGCGGGCTGGCCAATCGTAGGAAGTGTTTGAGCCTTATCCGGAATGAACTTGAAAAATAAAAATGTGACACTGAAGTACAAGTTTTACTAGAGGTGACATGTATACAAAAAGTTTGCGTTCATTTTTGCGGTGCATGAGCAGGATTTGACAAATGCGTGAAGATCCCACGCTGTGTTTTTCTTTGGTAGGTATGTCACCTCAAGTATAAGTTGTGCCTCAGTGTTAAATACACATTTTTCTTTTTGAAGTTCATGCAAGTTAGGCTAAATACTCTTCCTGCGATCTAGCACAGATCCTAGATGCGATCGTTGCTACACCTAATCTCTAAATAAGGGTGAAATTAGGTCAATTAGGTACATTTGAAGGTAAAGAAAAGTGTAAACGGTGTAGAATGTCCGTAGTCTGTTTGCACCCTTAGTATTTATATAGGTATGAGAAATTCTAATCTTGGGTCATCGTGAACGATACTGGAGCAATTTGGAGAGGGATTTTATTTTATGAGAAATAATTTTGATATGGTTTAAAGTTTAATGAGTTTTGATGAAGGCATAGGTTACATATATTCAGTTAGTATGTTTTCAATAGTTTCATCATGAAATCGTCCTATTAATTTACTTTGTGGGCCAAAAGCTGGAAAAACGTCTTCCAGCATCTCTGCCCTGTTCTAAACTTTGACAGTCTCCACTGAAAGCATCTACATTATCCCGTCATCTTTTCAGGGTCTGCCTCGATTCTGGCACCCCCAGTGTTCACGACCTTAGCGAGGTTCAACCAGGGTGCATCAGACTCATGTACAGTATGCGTCATAAGTGTGTACTTATGACGCATACTGTACATGAGTCTGATGCACACACAGCAAACTGATAGTGTTATCAGTTTGCTACCTTAATACTATCAACAAGTATTGGACTTACGAACTTCTTCTAATAGACGTTACCCAGTGTATTCAGTTAGTACTCAGTATGATTTTTATTTTCAACGTGTTAGCTATGTATTTAGTTAGCCGAGTGGTATAAGCCGCTACACCAACCAACGTGGGATCGATTCACAGGTCACGTTGTTATAATTTTCAAATAGTGCTGCACAGGATTGTTAACGTTACGGTGCCGGTGGTCTTTTGAACGTTGATTGTACTTACACAGAAGATAAGGTACATATAAAGAAGAAATAATCCTCTCCCTATAGACGTTAGATAATCATTTCTTGTTTCTAGTAAATGTTCGTGAAAAAAAATAAGTAGTATTATTTTATCTATACATATAAAATGCTTTGTCCTGAACTACTGACTGACTGACTGACTGACGGATCAACGCACAGCCTAAACCGCTGATCGTAGAGACTTGAAACTTGGAGGGTGTGTTCTTTCTATGACGTAGGCATCGGATAAGAAAGGATTTTCCGAAATTCTACCCCTAAGGGGTTGAAAAAGGGGGGGAAAGTTTGTATGGGACAACGTGATTCCTTGGTCCAATTTCGTCCAATTTTAAATAAAAAAAATTGATTGCCGCCTTAAACACAAATATTTTGTTAACTTTTTATTGAGTATTGAGTATTTTAACAAGTATTTTCTTTTACTCGCTTTGATAAAAAAATGTCGTACTATACGCGTGTGCAATCCTATGTTTGGCAGTACATAGAAAACAAACCCACAGACAAATATCTAAGCATAAATACTTTTCTAAGGTGGGAATCGCACCTCAGCCCTGTGTTTAGCAGTCCGGCATGGTGACCATAGTGCTAACTATAATAATAAATAAATAAATAAATATTGCAGGACATTCTACACATCGCCATCTAGCCCCAAGCTAAGTTACTAGACTTGTGTTATGGGTGCTAGACAACGGATATACTACTTATATACTTTTCTTTTGTAAATATATACTTATAATACATAGAAACAACCAGACCACAAACAAATATCTAAGCATAAAAACATGTCTGTGGCGGGAATCGAACCCGCAACCCTGTGTTTGGCAGTCCGGCATGGTGACCATAGTGCCAACTGATTAGATTAGGTTTGGATTTCAGTAGCAATTTCACACCTTGTCCGTTGTCGCCTAACAAGCCACTACCATATACGTAAGCAAACTAACCACATACACGCGCTCCAATAAAGCCATGTAATTAGAACTACTGTACTAATTACTATAACTAATTTATCAAGTGAAAATTGAATTAATTCCGCACGTTAGAGAAAGCTTTAGCAAAGTAAACTACTTACTAATAAACGAAAGTTTGTCTTTCTGTGTGAGTGCTAACTTACACAAAAACTACTGGACCGATTTCGATGAAACTCGGTAATTAGATAGCTGGAGACCTGGATTAACACATAGGCTACTATTTATCCCGATATTCCTACGGGATTACGAGGGTGAAACCGCGGGGCGCAGCTAGTCTTCCATATATATAAGTACTGACTGACATATTTATATAATCAACGTACAGTTCAAACCAATAGACGGATTGGGCTATTTGGCATAGACAGATAGCTGTTATGAAGTTAGTCATTCGCTATGAAAGGATTTTGAAGAAAAAAACGTGTGGCACTCGGTGACTGCCGCAGTAAAGCTATTGCATCGTGCGAGCTTCGTACAGTCGTACCATATACATACACGTTAAGCGAACGCTCGATCGAGCTACATGGTAGGCGGAGTGGGGGGTGTTAGGTTTTATTTTCGTTACTGATTCCGTCGCCGCGCTCAAAGCCCACGATAAAAGCTATGGAATAGCTTAAAAACCCCTACATGGCCAAAAGGTAGTTAAGAATAACGTGGAAGTTCGCAGTGTAAAATACAGATAAACTCGCATTAAGTTCCATTAGGTGTATAGATGACAAATGACCTAAATTACAAAACTAAATATCTACACCCACACAGTAATTTAGTTTAGGTAATGAATCAAAATATGGTATTATCTATAACCATCGTTATTAGAATTTAATCTGGTCGGTAAACGATTAATGGTTACAAACTGCGTAACAATCAGGGCACGTTTTCTTGCATACTAAAGACATCAACGCGTGCTACACTCGAGTTCAACCGAACACATAAATCCTAGCCGACCGCAATATTGTCGTTCACAATAACCATAGACAAAAGTAAATTATATACTGTTCATACAAAATTCTGTTCATCGTTCTAAACATAATAAATAAAAATTTTTTTTTTTTTTTATTGAAACAAAAAAATATTTACATTTCAAGTTTTAGCCCTACCAGCTACTTAAGCGTAAGCTGTGTTACAGCCGGCAGTTCATTCCTCACAATAATTATACAAAAAAAAATAGGTTACAATAGTAACTAAGATAAGAACCGTACAGAAAAAAAAAGTTACTTACTGACTAGATACTTCCCTAACTTTAAATCAATCAAGTTTCTACAAAAATATTGCAGGACATATCACACATCACCATCTAGCCCCAAGCTAAGTAACTAGACTTCTGTTATGGGTGCTAGACAACGTATATACTACTTATATACTTTTCTTTTGTAAGTATATACTTATAATACATAGAAACAACTAGACAGATAAATATCTAAGCATAAATACATGTCTGAGGCGGGAATCGAACCCGCAACCCTGTGTTTAGCAGTCCGGCATGGTGACCATTGTGCTAACTGGGTCGTCAACATCCTAGTCAGATTCTTACCAAATTTTTCTTCCAACTCCTTACGTCTTTACTTTACCAGCTTTTTCCAAATCTCATGAAATCAACTAAAGAAAAGAAGTCACACAGATGTCGCTGTAATAAAGAATTAAAGAATTTTAAGAACGTTTTCCTAATACGAAGCGATTTCCTTCAATAAAATAAACATTTCACCTTTTTTTTTTAACCAGAAATCAATATTGTTATATCTTCTTTAAAAATAACTAGCTGAGTCCCGCGGTTTCACCCGCGTAAGTCCCGATCCCGTGGGTATATTGGGATAAAAAGTATCTTATGTCCGTCTCCTGGCTCTAAGCTACCTCCCTACCAATTTTCACCCAAATCTGTTCTGCCGTTCTTGAGTTATAAGTGGTGTAACTAACACGACTTTCTTTTATATATATAGAAGATTATAGGCTCAAAATAAAACGAAACTCGTAAAGCATAAGTAAAAAATAGCGGTGGCGACATCTAGAAAGACTTTTTGTGTTTTTTTTTTGTTCTAATCCAAATACCGACTATAGTTATTCTATGACCCGAGCTCATAAATCCAATATTGTCATTAACCATAATCGATTAAAATAAGCCTTTACTCGCTACTCGATACCGTTAAACAGATCCTACTAAATCATTAAGGGACGTGCCAATGCCTCCCTATTTCACCACAAAACGGATAAGGCAATAAAACTCATTCACACGTTCGTCAATAAAACCGACCTTATTAAAAACGCTCTTGATACTTGAATCGATTCAATCGATTCCTGACTCGATTTATCGAGCGATGTACCGAATTCGAACTAATGTTTCAGTTCTGCCGCGTATCTGCAGGTCTAAAATAACTACTTTCGAAGACGAATCGTATCTAAATCGTAATACGAATTGGATTTAATTTTATGGTGATTAACCGACTGGAGGTTCAAAAATGGAGGTTCTCAATTTTCTGCATATTTAATTTCATTAAAATTTTGATTTTTGATATTTTTTACTTATATAGGTAGGTACCTCTAGTAAATGGTCATTTAAGACGCGATGGTTGCGACGTGATTCGGTTTCGTGTCCATGAAAAAAACTGTCAAATTGCAGAATTGGAAGACGTTACTTTGGATTAGTGTCTTTTAATTCTGTCATTTGAAAACATTTTCAATAAGAACTTTTCAAGATGGCAAACAGTAGCGACCATCACTGGTGCTGTGGCGATTTCTATGATCAGAAAAAACGCAACGTGATTCGGTTTTTACGTAATATAAAATCACACACAATAGGTAAAATCCAATTCGATTTACGATTCGTCGAAATTGGCAATTTTAGACCCCATATTTAGAGTTTTATTTATAAGTTATTTTAATTTATTCGTGTCCTATTTATTGAGAGTTGTTTCTTATGTTAGACTTCAATAGAGTATGATTTATATTGGACTGTTGGGCTATGAATAGTTTATTGATAGGTTCCGTTCAAAGTTTACATGTTTGTATGGAATTTCTTAGAGTTTAATACCAAACAAATTCGCAATGATATTTGACAAACAAATTATCATAAGACATAGTAACCTTATGATGTATGAACATAATAAATATGTACGCTATAGAGTTTAGGTTACATTGTTTTTTTTTCTTTATAAAGTTATTTAAAACGGGATAAGTATTACCATGTTTTGGTTTTCGGGCCTGGCCGTAATTTTAATTAACTTTTAAGCTATTGCATAGCTTGTACCGAATCAAAAAATTCCGTAACGAAAATAAAACCTAACACCCCCCACTCCGCCTACCATGTAGCTCGGCCTCGTATATGGTACGACTGTACGAAGCTCGCACGATGCAATAGCTTTACCGCAGCAGTCCCCGAGTTCCACACGTTTTTTTATTTAATATTTCTGATGTTGACTACGCATTGATTGATTATTGTTACCTACTATTTGTACGCCATTGTATGGCTAAATATGCAGAAACAATATCCTATCTTATAACACCAATATGTACGGTCGGTTGCATAATTGCAGACCCACCGTAGAGCTCCAAAACGGCTGTTATAAGAATATTTTCAACACAAGCAAGATTCTTGACATCTGCTTTAGGTGAAGTTTAAAGTCATGAATTAATAAAAAAAAATTGTTGAGAATGGAAACGTTCCAAAAATAGTAATTTTCGAACTCTACCGAGGGTTGCAATTATGCAGCCGACTGTACCATATTTAATGCAAATAAATATTTCTGATTTTATTTCGATGCTTTTGCAAACACTATTTCCAGTCTCGTGAAAAATCATAGTAAACATCCCGAGTTAAAGTGAAAGGGTACCGGATCTCTCTCCATACAAACGTAGTCGACTGTTTCCTCACTGGATAATGACACTAGCACAAATATGTTTGTGCCATAAACCTATAACTCCCATGACTATGGTATTTTGTTTTGGTATTTTTCATTTTCTAATTATCATAGAAATTAAGATTTAATAAACAAAAATAAAAAAACGTAATATAGGGGCATGGTCATGGCAGTTATAAGTTTTATGCAACAAAAATATTTGCTCTAGTATCATTATCCAGGGAGAAAACAGTCCACTACGTTTGTATGGAGAAAGCCCCCGGTACCCTTTCCTCTTAAATCACTTTAGTTTGTGTAATCTATTGAAAATGGGTACAAAAAAACGAAACATAGGGGCATGGTCATGGCAGTTATAAGTTTTATGCAACAAAAATATTTGCTCTAGTATCATTATCCAGGGAGAAAACAGTCCACTACGTTTGTATGGAGAAAGCCCCCGGTACCCTTTCCTCTTAAATCACTTTAGTTTGTGTAATCTATTGAAAATGGGTACAAAAAAACGAAACATAGGGGCATGGTCATGGCACTTATAAGTTTTATGCAACAAAAATATTTGCTCTAGTATCATTATCCAGGAGAAAACATTCCACTACGTTTGTATGGAGTAAGCCCCCGGTTCCCTTCCCTCTTAAATCACTTTAGTATGTGTAATCTATTGAAAATGGGTACAAAAAAAACGAAACATAGGGGCATGGTCAAGCCAGTTTTAAGTTTTATGCAACAAAAATATTTGCTCTAGTATCATTATCCAGGAGAAGACAGTCGACTACGTTTGTATGGAGAGAGCCCCCGGTTCTCTTCCCTCTTAAATCACTTTAGTATGTGTAATCTATTGAAAATGGGTACAAAAAAAACGAAACATAGGGGCATGGTCAAGCCAGTTTTAAGTTTTATGCAACAAAAATATTTGCTCTAGTATCATTATCCAGGAGAAGACAGTCGACTACGTTTGTATGGAGAGAGCCCCCGGTTCTCTTTCCTCTTAAATCACTTTAGTATGTGTAATCTATTGAAAATGGGTACAAAAAAACGAAACATAGGGGCATGGTCAAGCCAGTTTTAAGTTTTATGCAACAAAAATATTTGCTCTAGTATCATTATCCAGGAGAAGACAGTCGACTACGTTTGTATGGAGAGAGCCCCCGGTTCTCTTCCCTCTTAAATCACTTTAGTATGTGTAATCTATTGAAAATGGGTACAAAAAAAACGAAACATAGGGGCATGGTCAAGCCAGTTTTAAGTTTTATGCAACAAAAATATTTGCTCTAGTATCATTATCCAGGAGAAGACAGTCGACTACGTTTGTATGGAGAGAGCCCCCGGTTCTCTTCCCTCTTAAATCACTTTAGTATGTGTAATCTATTGAAAATGGGTACAAAAAACATAGGGGCATGGTCAAGCCAGTTTTAAGTTTTATGCAACAAAAATATTTGCTCTAGTATCATTATCCAGGAGAAAACAGTCCACTACGTTTGTATGGAGAAATCACTTTAGTATGTGTAATCTATTGAAAATGGGCACAAAAAAACTAATCTAAACAATATTTTACATTTAAAGTACCATCCACTTTGCTCAGAGGTTGTTAACTAATCCGTGGGAACATTTACGTAATTACACCAGGAAAATAGGTATGTTTTAACTAGGCACAAAGCAATGTTCTAAACTAATTATCTGTGAAATACTAACGGAAAGGGATATAAACTATCCTACTAAACTAATGTTATAAATGTGAAAGTTTGTGTGTGTCTGTATGTTTGTTACTCCTTCACGCAAAAGCTACTGGACCGATTGCGATGAAACTCGGTATCTAGATAGCTGGAGACCTGGATTAACACATAGGCTACTTTTTATCCCGATATTCTCACGGGATCGGGACTTACGCGGGTGAAACCGCGGGCTATAAAGATTATTTGTAAGAAATGTTTTAATCAGTTCAGTGTAGGTACTAAAGAAAATAAAATATAATAACATTAATAAATAAATATTGCAGGACATTCCACACATCGACATCTAGAACCTAGCTAAGTGATTAGACTTGTGTTATGGGTGCCAGACAACGGATATACTACTTATTACTTTTTTTTGTAAATATATACTTATAATACACTAGCTGCGCCCCGCGAAATTACCCGCGTAAATCCCGAACACAGCGCTATCTGTTGGGTGTATTTGCAACCTAGATATCAAACAATATTGAAGAATTTTATCGATGAATCAACGTACACCGCCATCTATGAGAACTTCATAAAACTAAACAGTATATAAACACTTGCTTAAGAAACCAATTTATTCGTTTACATTCACGACATAAGCGAATAATTGAGATTATAACTATCCTATCCAGTATGTTAGACCAAAAACGGGTACATTGTGAAATTTGATTGAAATCGGTTCAGTAGTTTTGGAGTTTATTGGCAACATACATCGTGACACAAGATTTTTTACAGATAGAAACAACCAAACCACAGACAAATATCTAAGCATTAAACTTGTCTGAGGCGGGAATCGAACCCGCAACTCCGTGTTTGGCAGTCCGGCATGGTGACCATTATGCTAACTGGGTTGTCATATTAGCCTTAATCTATATCATTTATACAGCATCAACAAATATAATCCTTGCTATTCAGGGCGCTACCTGGGATATGTATGAAATGGGTTGGGCTTGTCCAGATCCTATACCACCCTCTCAACTTAGTCGACAGTGTCCAGAGGAAAGAATACGTCTGGAGCCAACCAATTTCTTTACCCCAAATGTGTTATGTCTTTAGAGACGGAGCGTGTATTTTTACAATGAATCTACGTGTGTATTTATTTTGCAAAACCAAGGATCGAATTAACTACATTCTGCTTAAAAGATGGAAGACAAACTCGGTAGAACTTACTGAGCAACTGTAGTAGACTTCATGTAATGAACAATCAACAGTCAAAAGTCTCCGCCACCGTAACGTTTAAAATTCTGTGCAGCACTGTTTGAACATTATAACAACGTAACCGTTGGATCGAACCCACGTCGGTTAATGAAGCGGGTGGCAGCTTATACCACTCGGCCAAGTAAAGAAATAGCTAACATGTTGAAAATAATAATCACACTGAGTACTTTTAATTCAAGTATTTATGTTTCTGTGTAACGTCTATTAGAAGAAAGGTCTAAGTCAAATACTTGTTTATGGTATTATTGTAGCAAACTGATAGTGTACTTATGACGCATACTGTACCTACAATTAGTTTGTTTTTCCTTTCAATAGGCTTAAAACTAGAATTGAGTCAACGTAAGATCAAGTTAAGAGTGCAAAATTCAGAGTGGAATCTAAGTCCACCTGCCGTGGGAAAGCTCCCCTAATTACCCCCAGCCCAGATAACGAGTCTAATTCGCGGGCTGCGTGCGCAGGCGCCTCTCTCTCACGCACGCATTGTCTTCGGTAATTGCCGATCCTGTACAATTTGTTGCCTTCCCGCACACTGATTCCTTTAAGTGGCCACTTTCAATTGCTAAATAAATCCAATGCGTGCTATGCCCTTCTTCAAGAACGTTAAACAGCGTTGGTGAAGCAATTAAATGTGGTTTACTTCAGTGATATAATTATTAAGTTACATTATTTTTCAAAGGGACTGCATCAGTAAAGTATTATATTCGCATGCATCAACCTAACTCTGACTTCATTGGATTTCTTCTATGTGAAAAGTTGCCAAATATAGGTAAATAAGTGTTAGGACCATATGCAAAAATACTATATGCGAAAAAGAGTGGAACCTCTGAAATAATAATATTAGCCTTTGTATCTAGATATAGATGATTAATATAGCGCAAGCAACTTTAATCCATGATATTTAGAAGGCTATAGTTCTTGGGATATGTATTAGATGGAGTAGGCTTGACCAGCACATATGCCAACTTCTAGACCTTGTCCAGAAGAAAGAATTAGTCAACATGTCTGGAGAGAACTGAGCCGCGGGTTTCATAACGATGTTTTCCTTCACCGTAAAAACAATTTAAATGGCGAAAATATTTTCGTAAGAAAAATCCATTGGTGCAAAGCCGAACAGGATTCGAACCAGACTGATTTTCTAAGTCTGTGAAGTTATTGATTAATGATGATTTAAAGTTAATTGGGGTAAATAATAAAGCTATAACTCAATATATCCACGAATACGTAACCCGATCTGGGAGCGTCGAATCCCATACACTTTATGTGGACTTGTAAAGCTACATTTGTAGGGTATTTGTGACGCAACGCGCTGTAGGTATATTTTGAACGTCTCAGACGTGGTAGTACGGTAAAAGTTCTAGATGAATGCAGATTCTTGTTGCATGATAAAAATAATCTTCAATGTTTTTGTGATAATCTGATGTATTCGATGAGAACTGATCAATAATAGCCAAGGACCGACAAGCTTGGTAATAGATGAGGAAGATATTTGCCCTGCAGTGGGTTAACATGTTAAATTAACTTACTAGGTCCACCCATTCCTGTCGGTGGTGATACACATACAGACAGACAGATGGATAAGAAAGTAATCTTACAAGGGTTCCTTCTTTACCTTTTGAGGTATGGAACCCTAAAAACTTTCATACTCTAAAATCTAAAAGAAAAACATAGAGTAGAAAGGTGTACCGTATAGGTGCGCAAGCGCAGAGGCGTAACCCCCTGAAGCGGCTGATGAAGACATCATGGGACCGAACCAATTGATTAGTCTCGCGACAGTCGGCGAGGTGAGCGGACGTGTTATTATGTGACGTTAGACACGCGCGGTAACGGATTAGTAAGACCAGCTGTAGATTTGCATAGGGTTTTTCGATTTTCTACCCTCTGCTCTAAAACCTATTTTTGACTCATATTGACAAGATTCTGAGCCCTCGTAAATACTTAAGGTGAAAGGGTACCGGCGCTCTCCCCATACAAACGTATTCGACTGTTTCCTTCCTGGATAATGGACACTAGCACAAATATTTTTGGGCCATAGAACCTATAACTACCATGCCTATGCCCCTATGTAACATAAAATTGCGAGTGCCATCTCGCATTCAGTTAAGAGAACCTTTATGCTTGGCGAGACCCAAGTGTTACACCATTTACAGGCACAATTCTTTCTTCCCTAGGGCAGTTGATGCGTTTAATGGTCTGATTGACTTTCCTGAACTAGATCTTTTTGATACTAAGCCGGTTGCGTTCAAAATTACATTGACACGGCACTGGTTCGACGCACATTCTTAAATTATACATTCTGTGTACTAAGTATCGGGAATTTGTCAATAAAACAAAAAATACAAATTATTCATCTAAATTTATTTTATCGCCTTCAAAGTAGGCCCCATCGCTTGCAATACAACATCTCCATCGCTTCACCCAGTCTTCCATACATTTTTCATAGGCTATTTGCGGTATGGACTTTAGCTCATTCAGCGAATTTTCTTTTATGGCTTCTATCGACTCAAAACGTTTTCCTCGAAGTGGTAATTTTAACTTGGGAAATAAAAAAAAGTCAGACGGAGCCATATCAGGTGAATACGGTGCTTGGTCAAGAACTTTTGTTGAATTTTTCGCTAAAAACTCTTTCACTATAATAGCTGTGTGTGATGGTGCATTATCATGGTGCAGCATCCATGAGTTGTGTTGCCACAAATCTGGACGTTTTCGGCGGATACTCTCACGCAAACGCTTCATGACGCCTAAATAATATTCTTTATTCACTGTTTCTCCCTCTGGAAGGAATTCGGAGTGAACCACACCACGGTAGTCCAAAAAAACTGTCAGCATCATCTTGATTTTGGAGCGACTTTGCCGCGGTTTTTTGGGTTTTGGCTCGTTTTCGAGACGCCATTCTGAAGACTGTTGGCTTGTTTGCATGTCGTACTCATAAACCCATGTCTCGTCGCCAGTTATTATACGTTTCATAAAGGTCGGATCCGTAGAAGCTCGGGAAACCATGTCTTCAGCGACATGCTTTCGCTGCGCTTTTTGAACAAAATTAAGCTCTTTTGGAGCTAGTCGAGCGGCGACGCGTTTCATGCCTAAAATGTCAATGAGAATGTTGTGGACGGACTTAAAAGATATGTTCACCTCACTAGCCAACTCTCTCAGACTCATACGTCGATTTTCGAGCACTAGCTTCTTGATTCTGTCGATGTTTTCTTTGGTCGTAGCGGTTGAAGGTCTACCAGAACGAGGCAAGTCTACTACTACTTCTCGGCCTTCTTTAAAAGCCTTATACCAATTATAAGCCCTTGTTTTCGATATACACGATTCGCCGTAGGTATTTCGCAACATTTTTAGTGATTCACCACATGAAATATCATTCGAAACACAAAATTTAAGGCACACTCTTTGTTCAACAATATTTTTATAGTTTTTCTTTTTCATGCAGACTAGTCGTGGAATATATAGTCATTTTGTATGTGAAAACATTTAATTGGTTCATAGTCACTATTTTTAGTTTTATAAGCAGAATATTTGTAACTGTTTGTTTTCCAAATAAAATAAAATAAAATAAAATAAATAAATGTTTATGTTTTCATAGAAATCAAGATTTAAAAAACAAGTGTGTCATTATCCAGGGAGAAAACAGTTGACTTCGATTGTATGGAGAGAGCCCCCGGTACCCTTTCCTCTTAAATCAGATTTTCGTGCTGAGAGGCAATTTACCTAACATGAATATCAGTATTTTAACGGATTTGATCGCGTTTATTTCGTCCTTCGTTAAAACCTGACGTTTCGATCAACCCTTAAGGTAATGGCATTCATTATAACTTGCGAATACCTTAAAAAATACGAACTTTAATATCATTCATTGAATCAAGCTTGAAGGAGAACATTAATCTATACTAATATTATAAAGCTGAAGAGTTTGTTTGTTTGAACGCGCTAATCTCAGGAACTACTGGTTCGAATTGAAAAAATATTTTTGTATTGGATAAGCCATTTATCGAGGAAGGTTATAGGCTACTTTTTATCCCGATATTCCCACGGGATCGGGAGTTACGCGGGTAAAACCACGGAGCGCTGCTAGTTAAATATATGACAGCGCATTCTATGCTTTTTTAATAAAGACCCTAATATCATACTGATCAAACCAAAGCACCTAGTACCTAAATGTAAATGGAAGTCCAACTCACTCAAAGACACCAGATATCAGAACTCAATTGGAATCCAAACACAACTATGATAATTAACAAACAAGATACAATTCAGCTGCTAATGGAATTTAATTGGTTATCGCGGTGGCCATAATCGCGATTGTCACACAATAATCTTACCGTTTAATCAAGTCACCATCGTTTGAAATAGCTGAACGATTACGTTATTTCATTTATGAACAATTAGTTTAGATTATTTGTCTTTTCTTTTAAGATTAGGTATAAGTACGAGTGATTCCGGCTTGCGTTTGCTGAGACGTACCTATGTTGTGTATCCGTGGGTACAAAGCTTTGAAGCTCAGTTGGTACAATGGTAACCATGCCGGACTGCCAAATAAAAGCTTGCGGTTTCTTTTCCCACCTCAGACAAGTATTTATGCTTAGATATTTGTCTGTGGTCTGGTTGTTTCTATGTATTATAAGTATATAATAACCAAAGAAAAGTATATAAGTAGTATATACGTTGTCTAGCACCCACAACACAAGTCTAGTAACTGAACTTGGGGCTAGATGGCGATGTGTGGAATGTCCTGCAATATTTGTGTATTTATTTCAGCCCAATTGGCGTTCGTGATTTGAGTGAAATTTAACTTGCAAAATTTGATTACAGACACCGGAACAGGTGGAAGGATTAAAGCTTTTAAAAAGTAGAGAACCTGAGGCGGGAATCAAACCCGCAACCCTTTGTTTGGCAGTCCGGCATGGTGACCATTGTGCCAACTGGGCCATCGAATAGCTCAATATACGTTATTAATTATCTTTCTAAAACTAGTCAATTCGCAATGATTTAGTTTCAATATCCCTAGTTACCAACAGATAGAAGCAAAGCCGGTTGTCTTGTTCGATAATTTACAGCCGCCCCTTGTTTATTATTGAGCCGATTATAAACAACAGGAATTTACGATCAGACTTTAATTATAAGGTGATATATGACATTTTCATAATGAATTAGATATAGATTTATCTATTGTAATTGATACGGATTTTAAGTTAAATTTGCAATTGGAACTGTTGAACGGGACCCTATTACTAAGACTTCACTGTCCGTCCGTCCCTCTGTCTGTCATCATTTGACGACCCAGTTGGCACAATGGTCACCATGCCGGACTGCCAAACACAGGGTTGCGGGTTCGATTCCCGCCTCAGACAAGTTAAATACTTAGATATTTGTCTGTGGTCTGGTTGTTTCTATATATTATAAGTATATATTTACAAAAGGAAAGTATATAAGTAGTATATCCGTTGTCTAGCACCCATAACACAAGTCTAGTTACTTAGCTTGGGGCTAGATGACGATGTGTGGAATGTCCTACAATATTTAAAAAAAAGAACATGCCGTATCTTATGAACTGTGATAGCTAGGAAGTTGAAATTTTCACAGTTTATATATTTCTGATGCCGCTATAACAACAAATACTAAAACGGGCTCCCATACAACATGGTACGGAACCCTTATTGCGCAAGTCTTTTAGATGAGGTTTTTTAGATGAAACCTCCATTATTTTTACCATGTTCTTTCTTCTTTTCGCGATTCAGAAAGAGTTTAATTTTTTTGATGAAACTAAGATTCAGCGCCTAATAAAAAGTTATTATAGGTTAAATATTATATAAGAAAAATCGTTTGTAATTATTAGGAAAAACCTCGTATTTTCAAAAGTTGTTATTGAAGGCATATTTTGATGGCGTCAAATAAATTGCGCAAGCTTTTTCTATGGCTAAATATAATCCCAAATATAAATTCTGCAAGCTTTGTCTATAGTTAAATATAATCTCTAAAATAAATTCTGCAAGCTTTGTCTATGGTTAAATATAACCTCAAATATAAATTGTGCAAGCTTTGTCTATAGTTAAATATAATCTCAAAAATAAATTGTGCAAGCTTTGTCTATAGTTAAACTAGCTGCGTCCCGCGGTTTCACCCGCGTAAGTCCCGATCCCGTGGGCATATTGGGATAAAAAGTATCCTATGTCCGTCTCCTGGCTCTAAGCTACCTCGCTACCAATTTTCACCCAAATCTGTTCTGCCGTTCTTGAGTTATAAGTGGTGTAACTAACACGACTTTCTTTTATATATATAAGATTTAATCTCAAAAATAAATTCTGCAAGCTTTGTCTATGGTTAAATATAATTAAATTGTGCAAACTTCTGTATAATATGATTATTATTCTGTGGTTTATATAACGATCTATGAATAGGCAAACTACATTATGTTCCCACACGATGCTAAATTAATAACAAATAACATGCAAGTATACAAGTAACCTCTAAGTCATAGCGTGCCTAGATGCATTTGTGGAGAGACAAAGATGCCTAAGGCTGCATAAACTCTATATACCCGCAATCTTGTAAAAACATTACCTTGTCGGTATTAATTGATTATCTAAATGAATTTAATGACTGAGCTAACACAGGTGAAGATAGATAGATACATAGATAGATAGATAACTTTATTTGTACAACACAAAAAGAAACAGAACACGATAAACACAAAATAAAGCAGTAGCTAGAAAGTACAAGTGAAGGTACCTATACTACGAACTAACATAATATTTCTAATTGTTGCTATTAAATTTTACTATTTACTACCTGCGGTATCCCTCGCGTAAGTTCTCTTCCTGTGGGAATATCGGGATAGAAAGTAGCCTATGAGCTATCTTCATATCGAGTTTCATCGCAATCGGTGGAGTAGTTTTTGCGTGAAAAAGTATCTACATTCACAGAAACTCAACACACAAAGCATTTATAATACTAGCTGCGCCCCGCGGTTTCACCCGCGTTAGTTTGAGTCCTGTGGGAATATTGGGATAAAAAGTAGCCTATGTGTTAATCCAGGTCTCCAGTTATCTAGGTACCGAGTTTCATCGCAATCGGTCCAGAAGTTTATGCGTAAAGGAGTAACAAACATACATACACACACACAAACTTTCACATTTATAATATTAATACGACTAGCTGCGTTCCGCGGTTTTACCCGCGTAAGTTCCGATCTCGAGGGAATATCGGGATAGAAAGTAGCTTATGTTACTTCCAATGAATCAATATATTATCATACCAAGTTTCATCAAAATCGGTCCAGTAGTTTCGGAGCCTATTCGTTACAAGCAAAAAATCTTTCCTCTTTATAATCCTACTTCCTACTAATCCTACTAATATTATAAATGTGAAAGTTTGTGTGTGTGTTTGTTACTCCTTCACGCATAAACCACTGGACCGATTGCGATGAAACTCGGTATCTCGGTACCTGGACACCTGGATTAACACATAGGCTACTACCCCCGTAACTCCTGATCCCGTGGGAATTTCGGGATAAAAAGTAGCATATAGCCTTCCTCGATAAATGAACTATCCAACACAAAAATATTTTTTCAATTCGAACCAGTAGTTCCTGAGATTAGCGCGTTCAAACAGACAAACAAACAAACAAACTCTTCAGCTTTATACTATTAAGTATAGATAGTATAGATAAATAATAAGTATATAGATTAGTATACACTATTATATAGATAAATTAGATCATTGCATAATATTTCATATTTATTTGTTAACTTTCTGGATTAACTATCAAACCATCGTTAAATCTAAGTGCTATTGGTAGAGAAATTACACATTGTCTATCTAAAAGTTAGTTATTTCAGATTCGTTTAAACAAGTAGCCGATAAATTGCTTTAAACAAACAAGCAATCGAGTTAATTACGGCTCTATTCGATTCATAGCCTTTACAGGGTTAATTGTTCGATTTATTATCCAGTTCTCATGCTGGAAGAATGATGTACTGCAAATACAGGCTGTATAATGCGTGCTCCGATCGATTAGAGCTGCTAATTCGCATCATAACTAACCATTGAATAAAGTGAGAGTTAGCGGGGAATAATTGGTGTGTTTAGAACACTCCTGATCTTGTACCTTAATCACTCCTGATGTAGTGATTAAGGTACAAGATCCCATATAAATTGTATGGATTATTTTCTTTCTTATGCTGTTTTTAGCGTTTGTGGCGCCATCTTGTAAAAATAAATATTATCTGGCATTATTGCATACGATTTCAACAGAAACGAATGTCCCACATATTTATTTACAAGTAATCACGTTGTCCCATACAAACTTTCCCCCCCTTTTTCAACCCCTTAGGGGTGGAATTTTGGGAAATCCTTTCTTATCCGATGCCTACGCCATACAAAGAACACACCCTCCAAGTTTCAGGTCTTTATGATCAGCGGTTTAGGCTGTGCGTTGATTCGTCAGTCAGTCAGTCATTCAGAACAAATAATTTTATATGTACAGATCTCCCACACAAATAAATAAAAAAAAAGTTAAAGGGACTTCGTTCCAAAAAATAAATACGCGATAAAACTCTATGCTAATATCCAATTTTTATACCATGAATTTTAGCTTTAAAATATAATTCGTGCACTCCATTGAAACCTTTTTATGTACCTATGACTTATCTACTTATGTAGCCAATCATTGTCCTTTATATCTGCTTAAGAACAATACAAACACATACATCCCCATACAAAACAGAGCCTCAAGGCCCTCGCAGAACAAATACGCATGACGTCCGGCAGTGACGTGTATGGCATACCAACCCGCAGGGCGCGGCGAGTCAAGGTAAGGGGTCATAGAAAGGCACGCGTTCCAACTTCATTTCAAACACATTTATTATAATAATTAGTCAATATAGATTACTTCTGTGGCATAGTGGGTGATTAGCCAACTTTAGGCATGTTGCGGGTTCTATAAAAAAGGAAACGTGAAAAATGTTCGCATAGTCTGATAATAATTTTCCCAGGTGTTTAATGATAAAATATGAACATATTAATTAAAAAAACCAAGCAGTTCTAATAGTTATCAGAAAGCGGTGTTGGCTTAGTGTTAAATATCCCAACTTCCATCTATACATATAAAATGCTTTGTCCTGAATGACTGACTGACTGACGGATCAACGCACAGCCTAAACCGCTGATCGTAGAGACCTGAAACGTGGAGGGTGTATTCTTTGTATGACGTAGGCAGCCGATAAGAAAGGATTTTGAAAAATTCAACTCCGACGCGCGGGTACAAGCTAGGTACAAACAAAATTCTCGTGTTGCGGTGTTACTTAGTTGCCAAACTCCACCTATAACGCTGAACCGATTTGTATGTTTTTTGTGTATATTCGTTAGGTCTGAGACTTTAACAACATCATTTTTTTTCCCTTTTGTATATAACAAAACAACGTTTGCCGGGACAGCTAGTACATAATTATATTATGAAATGTTCAAATTATTCATTAAACACCCTAACCTGGAAAAATTACCCGCAGATCTCGCGAAAAAATTCCACATTTCCCTTCTTTTTTGCGATAAGTGGTCGAGTGGTTTAACGTAATCATTTATTGTGTTTTTAGCTGTGCGAGATAATTTTCATTTATTTATTTGCAGGAAATATGGGTTATAATGGTCTTATAATTAAAATTTAGATTCTCCATATTCTACCACAAAGGCATGCAGATTTGAGGGTGTCTAATCATTTTACATTAATGACACTTAACTCGGTCATGGCAGTTATAAGTTTTATGCAACAAAAATATTTGCTCTAGTGTCATTATCCAGGAAGAAAACAGTCGACTACGTTTGTATGAAGAGAGCCCCGGTACCCTTTCCTCTTAAACACGCAGACTTAAGCAGATCTTGCGAAAACAATCCCTTTTTCCATTAAGTGACTACATTTAAAGCTGTTTAGAAATTAGCTATAAGTAGGTATGTACCTAACTAATTAACACAAGTGACCGTGAAGTAATAAACAGTCAAGGATTATAATAGGTGAAAGGTTGTAAATGTTGAATTGGTTCTAAGAATGAACAGTTTTGACTTAAATTGATGGATATTTTTAGTAGTAGGTAGGTGTCTAATTGCACAATTCATACGCTTATAATAATATTTATTGTAAAGTTAATGAAATTCCAAACAAATTTAACTTGCCATATAACTGCTTTTAGGGTTTCGTACCCAAAGGGTAGAAATGGGACCCTATTACTAAGACTTCGCTGTTTGTCCGTCCGTCTGTCACCAGGCTGTATCTCATGAACTATGATAGCTAGAGAGTTGAAATTTTCACAGATAATGTATTTCTGTTGCCGCCGTACAGCAACAAATACTAAAAACAGAAAAAGGTAAATATTTTTTGAGCATGTTTTTAAGAATTTAAGGTTATTTTCTCGTTTACAATTTTCTTTTGTTAATTTTACTCTTAAAGGGCAGGCTACTTTTTTAACCTATACAGCCTCGTCTGACATACAATATGTTTTAAGGTTTTTTGCATTTGTTTTTGCGTCGTGGGTTAAAAACAGAATGTTATGGTACGGTACCCTTCATGCGCGAGTCCGACTCACACTTGGCCGGTTTTTATTTAAATGATAGCATCACTTACTAATACGAAAGTTGCTCTAAACGTCGAGATAAACCATTTTTATTCTACGATTTTTTGGAAATTCGAACTTTATTTTTACGGGAAATTCTTGACTTTATTTTAATGTATTTTTTTATTGTTGACATTTGTAGTTTTTAGGAATTATGACTTTGTTTGTTAAATTGATTATTTTAAAAATTTAGTAATGATAAATTTTCATATGGATTTAATTATAATTGAATTGTATTTTGAATGTAATAATTTAATATGAAATAAATGAATTATTATAATATTATTATTTTTCTTTAACATTTTGTTTGTCTCCTCATGGGAGGTAAAAGAAACATGGACCGAAGCCAAGTGCGTAGAATAAATTATCTATTGATAAAAAAATACTATTGGAGAAGTCTAAGGGGGCCCCCCGGCACCTGGTGGACTAACATGACCCAATCAATAAAGCAGGCCAATATAGATGTAGTGACAATCCAGGACAGAAGTGCTTGGCGCAAATTAATTGGGAGAGCTGACCCCACCTGAAGTAGGACAGCAGAAAGACAAAGAAGAGAGAAATGATAAAAAAAATACTATTATTATATCTTAAAAAACTAAAATCAACTAATATAAAATTAACAGTATACCCTCGTCAAAATAGATTTTACAAACATCCTAAACAATGTTATTTGCAATATTCTCTTGCACAGAACAGAATTATAGTTAATAGACATTTTCCTTAAACACAGGTGCCATTAAGTATTGGCAAGATAATCTTTACATCACCGTGTACATCGTATGTACATAATATACTAGAAATATACGTTACTGTACATGTAAATACGTATCTTGTTTACAAAGTTATGCATTTTCATGTTACTAAGATTTAGACATATATTTAATACTAGCTTTTGCCCGCGACTTCGTCCACGGTCGACCCATTTAAATATTCTTAGGTTTAGTGTATGTTTCTTTCTTCGTTGTATAATGTTACCTATATCTTTGTGTGTGTTTAATTTTAAAGTTGTTGTGTGCCTGCACCGAATAAATGTTTTTCTTTCTTTCTTTCAAAATGGACTAAGGAATCACGTTGGCCCATACAAACTTTGCCCCCCTTTTTCATCCGCTTAGGGGTAGAATTTCGCAAAATCCTTTCTTATCGTATACCTACGTCATACAAACAACACACTCTCCAAGTTTCGGGTCTCTATAATCAGCGGTTGAGGCTGTGCGTTGATCCGTCAGTCAGTCATTCAGGACAAAGCATTCTATATGTAGACTACAGTGCTCCGCGGTTTCACCCGCGTAACTCCCGATCCCGTGGGAATATCGGGTTAAAAATACTATAACACTCCTAATTAATCAATGTATTCTCATACCAAATTTCATTAAAATTGTTCAGTCCTTTCGGAGTCGATTCAATGCAAACAAACAATCGAATATTTCCTCATTATAATATTAGTATAGAAGTATAGACTAGCTGCGTTTCGTGGTTTTATCCGCGTAACGCGATAGACGTACGCAGAAGTAGGGGGGATGCTCACGCATTCCAACACCCCGACGACGATGCAATAGAGTAAATTTCTGCGCCCCTCATCAGCGCTGCTCCCCCCCCCCCCCCCCAGGGCCGATAAAAGCAACATTTAAACAAAAATATGTTACATGAAATGTAAAATTTCCTGATTCTTTATAAAATTTATATTTGTAAAGAACTTCATTTCCAACCTCCTAAAAGATCTACCGTCACCCTATAAGCTATTTTATGATGCATTTTGAAATAACAACTTAACCGAGATTAACCGACTAATTCGGTTAAGTTAAATACCCGAAATAAGTACTTACGTCAATGTGTTCTGTCACGCGAGCTTATAATTTTGCTAAGTAAACTATTCGAGTGTAACTTTAACTATCTATACTTGGGTAAAGTTCACGTGCCTACTGCCTAAGTAGGTAAGTATATGACATTGTTCATTGATCCAAAATCGAGACCAGTTGGTATGCAGCTGAGTAATAGGTGGGTAGGTATATAAGCTCTAATATATTGGCCATTAGGTAAGCTAAGCCAATTTCAAGATCAAATACCATTGAGCTTTGCAGACTTGGGCAACATTCGTTTACTTTATAGAAGCAGCGAAAGCTTTAGAACTAAACAGACACTTCGCCAAATGGTTTCACCCGCGTAAGTCCCGATCCCGTGAGAATATCGAGATAAAAAATGCCTATGTATTAATCCAGGTCTGTAGCTATCTACATACCAAGTTTCATTGTAATCGGTTGAGTAGTTTTTGCGTGAAGGAGTAACTAACATACACACATCTATACTAATATTACAAAGATGAAGAATTTGTTTGTTTGAACGCGCTATTCTCGGGAACAACTGGTACGAATTGGAAAAATATTTTTGAGTTGGATAGTCCATTTATCGAGGAAGGCTACTTTTTATCCAAATATTCCTACGGATCGGGAGTTACGCGGGTGAAATTGCGGAGCGCTGCTAGTACTAAAATACAAAAGTAGGATAATATACACCTGTATATTATTCTAGGTAAGTTTAGATAATTATAAGCCGTGAGAAGGGCCATCCCTCCACCCGAGGATGTCGAATAGTGTTGCCGAACTATCGATAGTTTTTATCTTTTTTTTTTATCAATAAGTTTACAATTTTTTAACTTAAATAACATTAAAAAAAACCAAAGAGGTTTGTCAATAAATGTTATTATTTAGACTACGACGTTAACAGTTTACTTAAATAATAAGACTTTAATTTACAATCTTACATTTATCTGAAAAAGCCTTTACTCACTATCGATTGGCCTTTCGATAGTATCGACACAATCGGTTTTTAGTGAACTATCGACAGTCGACTATCGATCGGCAACGTCTATCGATGTCGAAGAAGGCGACTATGGGATTTGAAGACCATATGTTGATTATCGCATCTCTGGTCTCCCGCGCGGTGGCGGGATAATTATTCCAAACAGAGTTGGTGTCAGGCAGGCCCGTTACCCGTAAAATCTTATTGTCAAATATGACCTCGAAGACTAGAGACTTCTTCGTTCTGTGCCGACCCTAAATAAATTAAGATGAGAGCAGGATAAAGAAGAGGCCGGAATTATAATAAAGTTTACACTATGGGAAAGAGCTTCCTTTAACGCCAGATTGGCGAATGTCTAATCCAAGGCTTTGAAACTTGGAGAGTTCTTAATGATTTATTAATTTTTCAAGCTTTAATGGGCGTACTTTTAAATATTTTATTTAGAGGAGTAAATATACAGGATGTATTTCTAGACGTGAGCTCGTTATAGGTACGACGTTTGTTTTATTCTAAAGACCTATACGATGGGGTTAAATAAGTCGTCTTATTAATTATGTATGAAGCTACTTCAACTAATATAATTATGAGCTATTATCATGTGATATTATAATTATTGGTTTTGTGTTTTATTTTAACTTATTTTCTATGAGGCAATATATTTAATTACAATTATTAAAGGTAGCATATTATTATATTGATTCACGATTAACGGTCACCCTAACGATCCTCTTACGGAAAACTATTAACGGTCCCCATGGACTGGGGGTACCAATAACCGCTAATTTAAAATAAATTCGGAAGGTCTCACGGACCCCCTATGATCCCCCAGGGGAACCGTTAAGCGCTCTATTTGATATCTAAATAAACCTAAGTGTAGTGGTAAATATTAAACTGCTGAAGGAAGTTATCCTTAAAACTTAAAAAACTTATGACATCCACTTATGGATGCAATACATGGGCTTTGAAAACGGGAGAATGGTGAAGATTATGAGATGAAGAGAAGATGGTGTCAAGAAAAGTGTTAAGCCATGTCAAAAACAACAACTATCGATCCCGAATGAATCATAAGCTTGATGCCCGAATACTCAAACGTTAAGGGATCCCCTCAATATTTAAGATGCTCCTATCCTATTCAGACATGACACTTAAATATCAAATTAGTCGCCACTTAAAAGATTAGCCTTTCAGTATTCGGAAACGATATTCAGCTATGTAAAGTATCAGTTGGGCCAGGTACATGGAGAGAATAACCTAGAATAATGATGCAGTAGAAGCTGCAGTAGAAGATACCACACATGAGGCCTAAGAAGAGGTAGATCTACTGCGTCGAGGAAGACCTAAAGGCCATGGGACGCTTTACCAATTGAAGAAGGAAAGCCAGGGATGATGCTACTGGCACAAGAACAGATTCAAAACTCAAAAAGGGTTATAGCGCTGCAATAAAAAATTAGAATGACATTTATTAGAAGAGCACACGTATAAGAAAATAAATGAAATAAAATAGGTAAATTTTACAAAAAAATCTGTGGTGGGTGACACACGGAGTGACAGACGGACAAGAAGAATCTAATAAGGGTATGGTACCTTAAAAATGAAAATAAAACAGATAGAATTAAAGAGGGTTCTTCATAGGTTTGACGACCCAGTTGGCACAATGGTCACCATGCCGGACTGCCAAACACAGGGTTGCGGGTTCGATTCCCGCCTCAGACATGTATTTATGCTTAGATATTTGTCTGTGGTCTGGTTGTTTCTATGTATTATAAGTATATATTTACAAAAGAAAAGTATATTATAAGTAGTATATCCGTTGTCTGGCACCCATAACACAAGTCTAGTTACTTAGCTTGGGGCTAGATGGCGATGTGTGGAATGTCCTGCAATATTTATTTATTTATTTTATTTTATAGGTAGGTTGGAAGTTTACCACAGGAATTCGCAATAATTAAATGTAATAACACAACACAGTGCTAAAGCAAAGGTTAGTATAAGAAGTGGTAAATTTATTTCAACTGTCGTAAACAACACTTTGATTCTTGCTTGAAAGGTCATGTTATATAAATACTGCTGTCTGTCTGTAACACTGAATTATTATTCAAAGGGAATTAATTAAAGTATTGGCAGGACTAGTTTGTTTTACATTTATAACGTTTATCCAGTCATATTTAGTTGTGCCGCGGTCTTATGGCTGTCTGTAATTTCATAGGCGATACAGTAAATAAAAGTAATAAGTGATTTTTGAATGATGTGTCTGAGGCTAAGGTTATGGTCGTCTCTAACCGCGTTGATCATCGGCCAATTGTAAATGTGTAGGTCTAAATTTAGTTAGAGTGCGCAAATACAAATGTCTGGGCTCACTGAAAACTGGGATGGTGATGTAGAAATAAAAACCCGCATAGAAGTGAAACTGAAACCACCTTCTCATCACCAAACTCGTCAATGGGTTACGATTAGGTAGGTAGGTACAGGTTGCAATTTTAAGAAATAGTCGCTTTTGCCTCATGGAGTAGAATTTTCAGGGACAGCAGTCACTAAAAATGGTTAAATAAAAAAACCTTAAACATAACGAAAAAGGCGCATTCGAATGCAATGTTACATTTGGCCAATACTTCTATACGGATGTGAAACCTGGACCATTAAGGACGAGCTCAGAAAACGTATAGAGGCAATCGAAATGTGAGCCTATAGACGCATGATGTCGATCTCATAGACGCGAAAAAGTTACGAACGAGGAAGTTCTATCTACGTCCAGTTGGTAAAAAACGCAAGATTTTGAAAACCATCAAGAATGTATATCATATCAGAGATAGGGATAGCGAGTGCCGCACAACTTTTTAGCCTCGCGAGATTTCGGGTCAAATATTCTAAGCTGACTGCCAACCTTCACTAGTTGAAGAAGCACCCTGAGAAGAATAATAAGTGACTCGAATTGAAGAAAGGTCTAATCTAATTCGATCTAGGGGATATGGTCCAGGTGCTTACAGGCGAATCTTTAGTGTCCTTTAAGGACCAGGTATATACGTACCCAGGTTTTCATAGGGATTGCATAATTTCTCTAAGATATGGGTAGAATTTTTTAAGAGGCTGATTGCAGATGCAGTGGGAGTTTAATATTATTGGCTATGAGTTCACTACAAAATAAACAACACCAATTTATTTCACTTATTTACTGCAACAAAGTATACAAGCGGTATTTAATTGTTTAACAAATTTGTTCTATATTCTCCACCCAGAATCGTTTGAATAAAATATTGACACATTTATATCCATTTCAGAATATTGTTGAGTTTCTGTGTATATTTAAATGGTTCAACTTTTCTTCGACTTAAACAAGCAAATTGAATTTTATATTTTATGCAACTGATATGTTAATTTGATTGGAATTCAATAGACTTGACCAGCCTTATTATATTCAGTTAGCCAAACAAAACGCTGTATTAGTCATACGCACTATTGTCCAAAGCTGTCGTTCGAGGCGCTTTATCTTAATTGAGTGCAATTTGATTTAGTGGCTCAACACGTACAAATTTACATTTGCGCGTGAATAACATCCGCCGTCTAATACACATGCAAACAAAGTCAAGTTTACCGACGGTATTAACAAGTTTGTTGCCGGACAGCACGTGCCGGATCGTTACTTCATTTATTAAACAAATTTTGAGACCTTGATACCATAAGCTGAAGGGTCAAAATAGTTTTAATTGACAGCAGCAAGTATGTTGGTGCGAGAGAATTGTGTGTGCAGCGCCTGAGGGGACGTCTTATGTCATACAATTTCATACTCGGTAGGAAAGTCACAAGGATATGAGATCTTTATCACACCATATGGAATTTGATTGAATTAAAAAACTTATTATAGTTATTGTATTAAATACCGGGTCATTTCCATGATCTTTATCGTTAGTCAAATAAAACATGTCAGCGTATTTTATCAGGATTGATGTTGATAAGACTTGTATCCTTGTTTCTGCTGGACAATATTGTATGTAAGTGAATAGCTTGGAGTTGGATGAATCATTTGGATTGACGATATTGGTTCGGAGTGAGATATTAGATGTTAAACTG
Source organism: Idaea straminata (assembly GCA_951213275.1). NCBI lineage: Eukaryota > Metazoa > Arthropoda > Insecta > Lepidoptera > Geometridae > Idaea > Idaea straminata. The sequence goes on from OX577862.1 coordinate 8,421,316, forward strand.
GTTGAATCGCTATATAACCGACCCGTCTAGTAGATAAAACGTTAGACTCCGGTTGGAGGTACTTGAGGCTGTTTTCCGCAACAAGACCTCTTTAGTAGCATGGACCTTTTTCTCTAAGTGTATGTTTAGAGGTTGGGTTGTAAATGTTCGAAGATGGTGTGCTTACACTCACAATTTTTTTTTCTCGGATATATTTTCTAAAATATAGAGGTAAGCAGGCTGCAATTTAGTACGTACTTACCTACTCTACATTTTGACGGATTTTATATTTAAACCGGGACAATTACCATGTTCGTTTTTTAGGAAAATGGTCTAGAGAAAATGGTGCTTATAACAGCATCGAAATATCGAATTCCGCAAAATAACAACGAGAATCAGGGGGAATATATTGTTTTATATACCTAACTGTGAAAAATATTGAAGTATAAAACACCATAAAATTATTTTCACATGTTTTTTGAGAAAAAAAATTGGAATTAAATCGCAAAAACCCAACTTTAGGAGTGAAGTAGAACATATTTTTAAAATTGTTTAGTTTAATATCTATTATAATAACACATCTATACTAATATTATAAAGCTGAAGAGTTTGTTTGTTTGTTTGAACGCGCTAATCTTAGAAACTACTGGTTCGAATTGAAAAATTCGTTTTGTGTTGGATAGTCCATTTATCGAGGAAGGCTTTTTATCCCGATATTCCCACGGGATCGGGAGTTACGCGGGTAAAACCGCGGAGCGCTGCTAGTGTAAAAAATATTCTTAAATTAGATGTGGAATAAGCTTATTAAAACGCTTCAAAGAGAATAAAACAAACATCTGTTAACTCTAACAACTACTTACTAATACTTAGCTTCAATGTAAGGTCATGGTTTAAGTTAAATCTTCACTTAACTCTACAGATTTACCATAAAACGAGTATCATTAATCAATGAAACGTCATTGGTAATGCTAATCAAATTAAATGCTTCATTAACCGTGTGATAGGTTTATGAGGATGTATAAATCTATGTTGGTTGTTTACTGTTTATTTATAAAGCGATGAGAATTTGTTATTGTAGGAAGACACCTTAATGGAGACTTATAAAGTATTTTCACATGGTTATTTTGCTATGAATACAATATTCTACTACTAGTACTTATTGTTTTATACTTACTTTTATACTTGTTGCTTCAAAGTACAGGCATTTTGTCCTCTCTTTTAAAGTTATTATCGAAAAAAAAAACATATTAATACTATTAAAAAATATTTGTCTAAAATCATAATATAATGCCAAACTTCGAACAAAAATTACTTGTTTGCAAGGAGGTTAGGTTTTCGAAGTTTCTATATGTGTAATGACGTCAGATGCTGATGGAGAAAATGAAAAACACATGACTTTAGATGCTTTTATCTTTTTCCACATTTAGTTCACGACTATCAGTTTTATTGAAATCTAGAAAAACGGATGTTATCTTATTTTTTCTATTTGTGTATATGCTTAATATTGCCTTGCCATCATTGTGTCCTCTCTTCCTTTATCATAATTATAGGTTACAGAAACTTTTTGGAAAGTAAAGTTTTGGGTTTTGTGATTCTGCTGACATGTATTTATTAAAAAAAAAAATTGGTTGGCTTTGGAGCAGCTGAGAATCGAACCCAGGACAATCAGACACACGCGCCATAGAAACATAGAAATAGTAAGAACTTATATTTTTATATCAGTACACTTTCGACCATTAGTTGTAGCGGTCACTGTATTTTCTGGCACCACAAAAGGATGCTATTTTTCACCGAAAGATAACGTCCTAAGTTAGACAGCTGAGCAAAGGCTCTGTCTTATTAGAGGACCACCGTGGTCGGGTCTCTTATTACTAGATACGTCGTGTTACTTAGGGGGCTGGATATTTGTTACTGTTTAGATTGTGAGCACTTAGTGTGAGGAATTAGCTTGCTAAATGTTGTGTGTATTTTACTATTCTCACGAGGTATTTTTGCATTTGTTTTATGACGAACTTTTAAGTTGTAAACTTAGCATACCATTTAGTCGTTTTGTTTTAATTTAGTGTAGAAACGTATCCTTCCGAGACTAATTTCTTTACTAAAATAAAATGAAAAGCAAGTTCGGTTCGCAAATGGTCACATGCAGTGTCGTCGAGGTTTGATTTCTACTAAAATTAGATTTTTTTTCTTGTCTATGTATATCTGTATTCATATGCAGCCGACCCACTATCTGGGTGTGTTATTTGTGCTACAAAGACAAGTCTAACAACTTCTTTATTTATCGACTGTCAAATAACTAGAAGTAGTATAAAAACCTTTAGGAAACAAACAAAATACATATACATAAGCATAAGTCAAAGTTTGTACAAAAGGGTTCGATTAATTTGGTCCCACTAGCAAAAAATGGTTTCATTCGCATCTGGTTTGATTCGCTAATGGTCACATTTAGATCGGAAAGTTAGATTTCACAAGTTATTGACACCTCTGCGCAGAACGCAAACGTCACACTAGACTGAGCGATTTTGTACTAGCCAGTACAAAATTATAGACAAAATTTGTTTTTGATGTCCGGTTTACTTCTTGTAAAATATATTTAAAACCTTTGATTTGAAGGTATAAGCGGAATTGTCGAACCGCTTATATTTGACGCCGCTTTAGAATCAATGTGTAAAAAACCTCAGTTACAAAAGAGAGAACTCATAGTTATCCATTGTATTTGTGCCATACGATGTCGCGCACAGAACTGGCTCATTTGTTATTATGACTTATTTGGACAATGTATAACAGGAGATGTATTACCGTAAAACATGGATTTGTGTTTAGTTATGCTCTGATTTTAAAGGGTTAATGTACAAAGAATAATGTATTATGATATGTTTTATGAAAGATATTACAGAACTGATAGTTTGTCTCATTTCAAACGATATTCTCTCCTACCATACATTAGTTAGGGATGCAAACGATGTATCGATGTTTTATTTTTAGCGGAGTACAAGTATTAGTTCCTGATGTGAGATACGTAAAATGCATGACACGCATAATGTCAGATCGACGGACTTCATCGCAAAATATCAGATTCGCAAGTAGTCAAAAACTCATAACCATCACGAAAAATGTCATAAACGCTGAATGAGTACGCAGGTAAAATAAGTCAGAATTAAATCAAGCCGCAGCTTCTTCATCAGACGCATAACGACTCAAAGTGAGTGAGTTTCTATAAACTCTACAGTACTACTAGAGTTGAAATTCCTTTGCAAGAAAATGGGTACCTAACTAGGTATAAAACCGAAGAATTTAGGACGAAAATAATTAAAGTTAAAAATTAATTTAAGTTAAAATTACGAAGTTCTCATATAAATCGCCTCTCAAATCGGCAAATCGATTCACAATTCGTTATCGGTACAACAACAATCGATATTAATGAATACAATCATATATTTAACAAGGAGATCTCGATAATCGACACCGAGTAATCAGATAGCAATCGATTTATCGATTATTTGTTGGAATCCTACTTGTTTCCTGTTACTTAAAGATCAGGGGGTAGTTGTAAAATTTGGCATACTTAAATACTCAAAATACTTTTTCATTTTGGACTCATATAGTATTCCTGAGATAACATTAAACCGTTTTAAAAACTGAGTTAGGATGTGTGCCTCCGGAAAGCGCCCACCAAAGAGTCACAAAAATTTCATGGGTTTTTTTAAATTATGCTTAATTGATATGATAGTTTCTGTAAATATAAGTATCTTTAGTGTCTAATCGTGGCCCTAAAAGTTGGACGAACGCCTACTACTATTAGAGACTCGAAAATCTAACTTTTTGTGGGCATAAGTAGTTATATATAAAACATCTATAGTTATAACGTTCTGAAGAATGAAAGTTTATTAATTTAACTGTTTATTTATATTTTTTTTCTTTGTAAAACAAATAACATGTGGAGCAGTACCTACTTAAAATAATTACTGCAAACCTTACTTTAAGTTTTCTGCTATATTTTTAACCGACAAAAAAAGGACAAGGTTCTTAATTCGTTTCTATATTTTATTTATATTTATGCATGTTCATGGATTACTCGAAGACGGCTCAACCGAGTGAGACGACAATTTTATTTGCAAAAAGATTTCTATTCTTACTTATGGACTTTGTCTGAAATATTTATATTAGATTATTAAATATTAGTTTTAATTTTAGCTTTCTTGCAGTCACCTCTCGGCCTATTCAGATCTAGATAAAGTTAAATGAATAAATCTAAGACGGTTTAGCTTTGCATGTGGTCACAATCTATTTTATTACGTATAGTATGTTATTTGTGTAGGTTACAAACGAAGATTGGAGTAGAGGAATTTTAATTAACGAAAAACAGCAACATATTTTTCTCAAAAGCCGAATTTACTTAAAAAAGAACACAAACGGCATATCGCTCATGGATGTTTCAAATAAAAAACTAAGCAATACTTACCACAATTTCAGATATTTATAGGCATTAAGTCCTTCCTTTTAACACTTTGAGGAAACGTCGCCGTGGAGTTGTATTTTGCATAAAATATAAAATATTATTTAACCCAAGTACATAGGCTGCACTAAAAGTATCGGGAATGGAATATTTCCACTGTTCCTGTCATATTTTTTTTTTTTCTATTAATTATGGCTTCGCACGGCTTGTGCATTTAGCCAGTATCAAGTTATATTTTGCATCAAATTATGACCCGATTTTTCATAAATCGGGCCTAAAGTGTTTCAAAACAGTCAAAGTCGTCATAGTCCGTCAAGTCAGGGGCTATAGTAAAGCGGTGGCAAGTTTACCATAACCTTAATAGGAGATTTGGAAGCAACGAGAAAACTTCATGTTTGACACTGATTTTTACTTTCACTACACTTGTGCACTTTCACAGAACTAAATTGAATAACATTCCACCAGAATTATACAATTCAACTCGGGTTACAACTAAGTTTCATGAAAATAAAACTGCAGCACGACATGTTGTTAACTCGTTCCCGCCAAAACTCCCTGTCATATTTAAATTTTTTTAATTGAAAACTCCTTGGTTTTAAAAATCGAATACCATTGTTTTATTTAAAAAAAGAATCTCGGTCTTGTCACAAGGTTTTGTCAAACTTGTTTAGTCGTTGAGAAAATGGAATTGACTCGAGAAAATTCAAGAGCGATGATTTATTATGACTTTCGAAGTGGTTTATCACAAAAACAGTGTGTTGACCGGATGATTTCTGCATTTGGTGATGAAGCCCCATCCAAAACCACAATTTATCGCTGATTTTCCGAATTTCAACGTGGACGTGTCAAGCTCAGTGATGATCCCCGTCAAGGTCGTCCAAAAACTGCACTCACCCAAGAAAACGTTGATGCTGTGCGTAAGCTGATTGAGGAAGATCGACATGTAACATACCGCTAAATTCAGGCAACTTTAGACATTGGCATGAGTCAAATACAAATAATCTTGCATGAACAATTAGGTGTAAAAAAGTTGTTTTCCCGATGGATACCGCATTCGCTCTGTGAAGAGCAAAAAGTGGCTCGCGTTACTTGGTGCGTCAGAACTCTCGAAAGATTCCACGCAGGATCCTCAAATGCTGTATACAACATATTATCAGGTGACGAATCCTGGATATACGCGTACGAACCCGAAACAAAAAACCAGTCACGAGTTTGGGTGTTCGAAAATGAGTTAAAGCCAACAAAAATTGTTCGTTCACGGAGTGTTGCAAAAAAAATGGTGGCCACGTTTGTCTCCAAAACCGGCCATATTGTGACTATTCCTCTTGAGGGACAAAGAACGGTTAATGCAGAATGGTATGCTAGCATTTGTTTGCCACAGGTCGTTTCTGAACTCCGTAAAGAGAACTGCAGCCGCCGCTCATCTCCATCACGACAATGCGAGTTCTCACACCGCGAACAGAACAAAAGAGTTTTTAGAGGAAGAAAACATAGAATTATAAGACCATCCGCCGTACAGCCCCGACCTAAGCCCTAATGATTTCTATACTTTCCCTAAAATAAAGAATAAATTGCGTGGTCAGAGATTTTCATCACCTGAAGAAGCTGTGGACGCCTACAAAACGGCCATTTTGGAGACCCCAACTTCCGAATGGAATGGTTGCTTTAATGATTGGTTCCATCGTATGGAAAAATGTGTCAAATTTCGCGGAGAATACTTCGAAAAGCAATAAATACATTTTTAAATAGTAATGTTGTGTCACTTCCTTGATTCCCGAAATTTTCAGTGTCGCCCTCGTAAGACTAAATAAAAAACAAAACACAAGGAAAACACACCTTTCTTTCTTAGGGGAAAAAAATGTAACAAAAGGAGTGCTAAAAACCTAACCCTCTTTTTGGTTATGCTATAGTTGGGTAAAAATGATAGTATAAATACCTTGTTCTTTAATAGCAGATATGGCATGAGGCACTCCGATCCAAGGGCTGGGTAGATCAAGGAACACTGCATCTGCTTTTCCGTCCAATTCACTACCAAAACCGTTCTCAAGGACATCTCTGTGTTGCGCCTAAAAAAAAAGATCAGTAATATTTTTGGTCAGAATTGTTATCAACAATTTTTTTTTATCTAACCCCTACTAACCCACTACTGGGCAAAGGTTTTCCGCATCTCTTTCTGCAGCAGTCGAGGTCGTCTCGCCAACGCTTTCGTCGGCGACCTCGACGTCGTCGAGGGGCCGGAGGTGGCCAGCTTGTTGCTGTTTTAGCCCATTTTACCAAAAATTAAGTTTAAAAAAAAAGAAAAAATGCTATACTTTAAAAATGTAAAATCTACCAAAATGACACCTTCTAATTCGTAGTAAACAGACAACATTGCATGTTCAAAAACAAAATACTTATTCTATTTAGATATACTGACCGTAACATATTCCCCAATCCCATGTGATTCAAACTCTTCCTGGGCGACCTTAGCCCTGTGCTCATGGAAGTCAAAGGTATAGACATGGCCATGAGGTCTCACACGTCGAATGAGAGCGTGAGTTAGTGAGCCACTGCCTGTACCTGTGGTGGATGGTAGATATTCTGTTATGTCTCATTTAGTCACAGATAATTTGTATTAAAGCTACATATCTAATAAATAGCTAGGATTGAATTTGGACTATTAGTCTATATCGAATGAAAATAATAGGAAAATATGGTAGTAGCCCTTATTCTTTTATTATCTGTAATTCACTCTAGTTGCCTGGAAGAAATTTGGTTTTTTGTTTCTTTTCTATGTTGTACAAATAAAGTGTTTCTATCTATCTATTCATTTTTTTTACATTTCTCAACGTGAATTATTGTCGGTCTAGACCCTGCCACAAAGATATACCCTCAGCATGCATAGTTTTACCCGGGTAAAACTATCTACCTTTTTTAAAGTGGTGTAAATGCTATGCAAAATCTCCACTGCCCCTGGGGAACTGCAGAGTATATGAAATTCACCACTAAACACTACTATGTTCTCTATCACCAAGCATCCTCTGGGTGCTAAAATACATGATCATTATTTCTACTTTGCCGGTACACACCACTAAGGACCTCACTGAAGGTCAATTCTCGTGTTAAGTTTTCAATTGCGTAAATAATATTGATCAAATTACATTTGAATATCATTTTGATCACAAAAAATACCCTCAAAAATAAAATAGCTCAAACAGATTTTTGTAAAAAAAAACTGACTTTGAGGGTACTTGTACTTGTATACAGGCTGTTTTCCGCCATTGGAACCTTTTTAATTGGGTCCTTTTTGCGTGAGGATGGAGTAGGCTTGCCCAGCACCTACTACCCTCTCAGCTTAGTCGACCATGTCCAGAGGAGAGAACTTGTCAATACTTCTGGAGCCAACTAAGCCGCGGGTTTCATCACGATGTTTTCCTTCACCATAAGAGTAATGTCAATTAGGGCACATAATTTTTTCTTGAGAAAAATACATTGGTGCACGGCCCGCCGGGATTCGAACCCACGACCTTCAGAATGAAAGTCGAGGTATCTACCACTAAGCCAACACCGCTCTTTTCGACTTTGAGGGTATCTTTTGCAATCGAAATGATATCAAAATGTAATTTGAACTATGTTAATTACGAGAATTGGCCTTCTGAGTTGGTACTAACCTGCCTCGATAACAACAGAGCCTGGTACCAAGTCGAGTTGTAACATAATCATACTGATGTCTGGTGTGTAGATGATCTGTGTGCGGTGTGGCAATGTCAGAGACCACAGTTCCGGAGTCGGCTGTAGGACATGACCCCAGCCTTTGGACAGTTCTACCTGTTCAGTGTTATCATAAGTATTAACATCATATTATATGTAATCATGATAAGTTTTTAATATTGGGTAAATCCTTTGATTAAAATAAATGAGCGTAGGTAGGTGACATTCATACATTAGGTACTCAAACAATGGCTCTGGTCTTTGACAGATACTTACTACATACATGGGATTGTGACTAGAGTCAATTAGAAGAGACAACTAGAAAGAGCATAAACGAAACAGCCACAGAATTTCACCGGTTTTTATACTCTAACCCAATAAATGTGATCTCCAGAAGTCATCTCAATGAAGAAACTTACCCAAAGATTTACCTAGTAAAATTAAAAAATGAAAACTCCACTAGGACTATAACTAATTATAAAAGTTTAATGTATATATGGTTTTATAAGTATTAATTAAAATAAGCTGTAATCCTATTTGTTAATGAGTCCGACTACAACTCATACACAATAATAGATTTCTAGGATATGAAGAAAGTTAAGAATATCTGTACTTTTATAATTATTATGAAGACTAATTTATGTAAGGTATATTCTAATAAATAAATTAATTGATGGCTCAGCTAGCTGCCAGCAGCCAGCTACCACGGGCACTATTTCCATGGGTACACCATGTAGACTTCAAAATAAGTAATATATAAGTCCATGGTAGACCCGTTTCAAAGTTTTGTTTGCTCCGGCGTCATGTTCCAATACCATGACGGCGTCATGTTCCGGTACCATGACGGCGTCATGTTCCGGTACCATGACCAGTTTAGTCAAGACTTATTTCAAAATTCTGTACTTATGGTTTAAGAACATAACCTATGTTAAACTGCTCATAGTGCAGGATACCTGTGCATTTTTGTATGAAACCAAATTCTTTAATGTACAATAACTTTAAAAAACTTACCCGGTTTCCATAATCGGCACCAATAAGATTTTTAACTTTCAGAGCACCGAAAGGTGTTTGGAAAACATTTTCTACCATTTCTCCTTTCTTGTTTTTTATCATGGTCAGTACATCCAGTGCGTAGAGATTGTTACTCATGTACAATATCACTGTATCACCTTCGTCTATTTTCTCTTTGTAGTTTTTGAAACTCATTTTCAATACTTTTATTTTGTAAATAAACAAACAAACCGCACGACGACGGTAGAAGAGGGAGGAACAGGGGCAGGGGGGAGGGGTAATCTTCATTTGACATTGACGTTTTACTGTTTTGACGTTTTATTTTACGTTCCATTTAGCGTAAAATGCAAAACAAATTTGAGTGATCGTTCTAAAGGACATGGAGAAGAAATTGAGTCATCATTCTAGATCGTATTTAATTGCCAAATTGGGTTGTTGTTACATTTATTCAATACAAGTTTTTCAAAAAAATATACGAGATTTACTATTTCTGACGAAATTAAGCTGTATATTTTTGACGAATTTATGCTGATTTCGTGGGAACAATAAACTTTAGTTAGATCGCTATTTCTGCGTCATTAAAAATGAATAAAAGACGGTTCTCATTGAGCAAATATTCTGACCAATAGAAAATCTGCATTTTGACAATTGGCATGTGATAAGTTGTAAGAAATAAGAAAACAAATTTTTACGTGTTGCGGTGGAAATAGATAATATTCGTGTTTTTGTGATCAAAACTTACGTTATTTTGGAACTTTGTGAATAAAACGTTTACTGTAAACGAACTCAAAGATGTTCAGTGTGTGAAAACTTAAACTTTACGCTGCTGCTTATTCACCAAGTCAGTATGGATGCGTCAAAGATTACGAGCAAAACCAGCTCTTTGAAGGCTTTGATTCTACGAGCTTGGAGGGAAAGATGGACCGATATTCAATGGGGCATCAATATTAAGACAATCCTACCGAGAGGGGTGAGTGGCGACCTTTATAACCTAGCAGACTGCATTCTTCAACAAGCAATGGTCGGATGTGGCGCTAACCAGCTAGTGATCTCCTATTTGAAGCATTCTCTGGCATCGCACCTTGTCTCGTACGCAGCTGTCTTACAGAGAATAGCCAAATTCGACGCCTTCCATAAACCTCACTGTGTAGCCAGTTTACTGGAGTTTTTAGAAAGTTTCTTAGACAGTATTACCTGCAGAGGTAAATTAGAGGAAGAAGTCTTGGCTTACGCTGTTTCTTCGATTATTCTCTGGCTGTTACAAGTTTATCATTATTCTCTAAGCAAGTATCCATCTTCAAACAAGATTCAAAGTCAAGAATTGTTAGAGAAATCAACATCATTACTCAACTCGATTGTGAACACAGATTTTCTACTTGCTATGTTTTATTTGGCTAAACAACATGATCCGGAGGAGTATAATGAGGTTACGAAGAAATGTAAAGAGATCCAGGCCATTATGATGATGAATACACAGTTCAAAGCTCCAGTTACTATCCATGAAACTTTGCAAAAGATTTGTAATATGGATATTGAAAAAATTGCTCCTATGAATAATAAACCGAAGCCTGTAACTCATTGTTTACAAGCTTTTATCGCTATCAATGTTTTATCAAACCCTAGTTGTGACATGCAACAGCTTTCAAACCAATTACTGATGATTCGACGGATAAAAGGCTACTCATTATCAAGACTGTACTGTGAATTGATTAGATCATGCTTTGTTTCTCTTAACGACTCCAGCAAAGATGCCTCAAAGCAAGCATTATGGGCAGCATTCACTTTCCTCAAAATCCCACAAGTTTTACACTACCTGCATAATGTTTGTGGCGCGAAAGAATCTGAATATTCTATCGAACTTGTTGAAGCTTTTGAGAAACTTCTGCAAGCTACTCCTTTATTAGATGTTGTTGATGCTAAGAATTCTTGCAATAGTGTTGTGTCGTTACTTGAACCTTTGGTTAAACTTAATGTTGTCTCAGAGAGCCATTTGGCTTATTTCAGGCAGAAGAGAGAAAGTAAAGATATCAAATTGCAAAAGCTGGAACCTACTGGTTTACAGGGATCTGTCCCTTCATTTATTACTCGAGCTGAACCTACTTTAGCCGGAATTTTGAAGACAATGGGGGGAGATTTCCACAAGACACAAGAATCTCTATATGTAATGCTGTGTCAGATAGTCGGAGGTACCACTTTAGACACTATTTTGGCAGTCGCTACTGTCGAGGGTAAGCTGAAATTATTTGTTTCCCGACTTATTAAATTCAATGAATTTGCACTTATAGCTGCCAGTGAGAAAGGTGCTTCACAGACTAAAATTTACATTTTTGACACATCTTTCTTGATATTGTGCTCAATTGTACAACAGTATGGCCCTGATGCTGTGCTCGAAGAAACTGGAGATTCATTCTTTGATAAGTGGGTCCGTGAATGTATGCCTCATCGATGTGTCTATAAGTCACCTGATCAAATATTGCAGAAATGTGAGACCCCACTTGTAGATTTTTTCCTACATCATTTGACTGCTCCAGATTTTGATTTCAAAAACACTAACATGAAACCTCATGATCTATGTATGAATGTCAGTGGTGTTATAAAAGAAATTTTATATGCTTGGGAACAAGGTGCACTTTCGGCTGCAGATGTGAAACGCATGTTAGACTCTTTACGACAAAAGATGGCCTCATTGGCTGTTTGCGCTTCTGTATGGTTGTGTTCCTACATCAATGTTGTACGTCAGGAGGCATTTCTTAAACCGATTAATATGGTTCAGCAGTTTTTAACACCACCTACTGAAGTTGAAATACAAATAGACAACTTTAAAGAGAGAGCTACACTTATGTACCAAATTATTAGGAAAATGCAGTATGATATTCATCCTCCTTCTGTTCCTAAGTCAAAAACACTTACGATTTCTTGTAATATAATTTCTCGTCAGCCAATTTTGGAACAGCTACAAACGATATGGGAAGACATTAAAACTAGAGGGTACTTACACATTGACGCCACTCATATCATTGAAAGTCTGTTGAATACAACTGGAGCTATCTGGTTTGTTACAAATTTAGTGAAAGAAACACTAAAATTCCGTTATCAAGATGACTTAGATAGATCGGTGGACATTGTTTTAGCGATCTTCCATTTAGATATCGAGAAGTGTACACTCGCGTTGATAAATCACGTGCTGCCGCAGTATTTGTACAATGCTAAATTATGCGAAGAACTCGTCGAGCCACAAAGCGCAGTTTTGGCAAAAGTAGCAGTTTACTCTATTTTCGCTGCTTTGGAATACAGTAACTCGATTAAGATGCAAACTTCTAGGAAACGCAGACTTGATGAAGTAGATGATTTGGACAGCATGGCGTCAAGTAATAAAATCAGGAGGCTGAATGATAATTCTGCAGATGGGACTATCTATTATTCCCAAAGTTCAAACGCCACTGGTGGCGTTGCATTGAAAGAACCTTTACTATCAGCTTTAGATAAGTTGTTTACTTGCTTTTCACAACTAGCCGGAAAGAATGGGGATGTCACTCCTCAAACGCAATTTATATTAGAGTTTTTGACTTACATTGTGCAATGTGGACACGACAGAACTCAGTTGGTTTTGCAGAAAATGCCGAGCGAACTCGTGCCGACCCTTATAAAGGCACTTCCGGACAGCTTCAACATTAGTTTAATTCTCAGATTGTATGATTTGTCTACTCCATATGGGAGGAAAGACACTGCTAGAGATTTATGCCTCTTGAGAAACATGAGACTTCTGAATAGTATAAGCTAAGCTTAAAAGTTTAAAATTATTATTTGTATTGGTATGAAATTGTAAAATCAGAATAAAATATATTACAAAACGAATTTATTACTTTTTTAAATCTCCATTTAAAGCGCTCGGTCGAGCAGTGACCATGACGCTCATGCATTCACATTATTGTAATTAGCGATTAACTTAAAACAAAACATTTTATTTATTTTTAATAGCGTTACAGTATAATAGAAATATCCTAAAGATGAGGAAAATAAAACAAATATTTCAAGGCCACAAAAGGTTTTTACTTTTCAAATCAATCAACAAAGATCATAAATTAATGCTATAAGAAGGTAATTTGATCATTGACATTAAAAAAAACATACAGACGAATCGAGAACCTCCGCCTTTTTTGAAGTCTGATAATTATAACGGAATCTTTTTAGATCTAAAAAAACTTTGTTATCACAATACAAATTAAATAAGTCAGTATATAACTGAACTTTCAGGAATATAAGTTATCTAGTATATATAGCACCACTTACAGCAAGAAAAGGTCAAAATCACTCGCCGACTGCGAATATAATTCGTTGTAAACAATAATCGAATAGGTACGTTAAATCACAAAGGGTTCATCATAATCAAATCACATAATAAGAACGGAATAGATATCAGAACTTAACAATATTTTATCTAATGTAGCATACGTACTTATATCTTATAATATTATGTACAAAAATAATACATCTTTCGTATACAAACTAATCACATTAAATGCGATGAAAACATTAATACAAGAATCCCTAATCCTACATAAATAAAAAAATACCTATGCTTTTAATAAATGTGATTTTGTACAACCTCAGTTACTCAGCATTTACAAAAAAAATCTTACAAACAAAAAGATCACAGGAGAGTTCCAGAGCTTTTAAGTATTACTATTTTATTTCGATTAATAAAGACATAGTTATAAAATTATGGGTAACACATTATCATCTAGCTAGATTATTCTAGGAATATGTACATAATAAGTACAAAATGTTATAATGTAGGCTTTTTGGCGTCTGGTGAATCTGGATGGGGATGATCTGTGAAGAAAATGATGATAGGTCAACAAATTTGTAGCTTTTAATCTAGTACTTGTACTCCGCGGCGAATGATGACCTCTACGGTAAGTGGAAGGGGTAAGCGCAGAACTTGATATTTATATGATAACTAGCAAACCCGGCGAACTCCGTTTCGCCACCAGATTTTCCTGAATTTTCTTTGCTATAAACCTCACGGAGCCCGAGACCTTTCCAACGAATGCAAAACCGTGGAAATCGGTTCGTGCGTTCTGGAGTTATAGCGTCAGGGAGGAAAACCAGACTTATTTTTATATATTAGATTGAGCTCTGCGCATACCCCTTCTACCTTCAACCAGAGGTCATCATTCGCCGCGCGGACTATACTTGTGTATTAACTATTTCCTATATGGGGAACTTACCAATTTGCCTTCGGAGCCCCTCTCCCTCTCTCGCGTTATACGCCGGCGGTGGATTACTGACCCTCATTGACAAACTTAATCTATTAGGATTACAATGCTCTTCTGTATTCTCTGTGATATTTGTAAACGTTCGCTGACTCCTATTCCATGTCTGAGTTTGTTGGTAGGAACTTTCTGTGGTTACTGTGCTACATCTATTGTTAGTATGAGGAACATATTGCTCTGGTGACCAGTCGAACACGAATGTATGACTATTGTAGTTGTGCGTATACGCCGATGGTGTCCCGGATGGTGTTGGAGGTGTCGTTGTTACATACGGACTTAGATCCTGTTGACACACATCAGGAACCTTCTGGAGCGCTGACTCCGACCAAGTCGGACTCGGATTCCATTGGTCCATTTCTGTTTCTGTTATCGTAAAGTTTTTCGATCCCGGCCGTCTGCTGGCTATTGACCCTGCCGATACGGCTACTAGAGTATCTCCTGAAGTCACTGTTGAAGGTGTACATCTAGGAGACATACTGACTGGAGTGGTGCTAGATTTCTCGTCAGAGGTTTTTGATTTCCGCTTCGCATTAGGCTGGATCCTCGTATCTTCTATCCGAATATTCTGGTACCTGGAACAGGAATCTGAAGTTAAACATGCGGTAAAACTAATTTGCTGCCTGTAAAGATATTAAAGTACAAAAACTGGACAATAGACTCGAGTGTGTCCGCATTCCTTACACTAATACTTTAACTATCTTTGATCGACACTACAAGGTTCTTTAATTAAATGGCATTGGATCATCCGTGTCGTCAATTAAACTCTTATCTTCCGGATTATAGTAATTGTCATAATTTTTATTGTAAGGTGAGATGATGGTCAAATATTTTACCTGTTTTCCTGGAGTGATACTGAATAGTCAACAGGTCCAGTGTCGGTTCTCTCGTACGCGTAGTGCATTGGTGTTAGATGTGTGGGGACGTGTGGTACGTGTGATTGTATGCCCAGGTTCGGCATCATGGCACCTTGGTTCCCGTTGATGCAGACCGGTGGTGCTGGGGTGTACTGCATAGCTGGTGGGTAGACTTGAATGTCCGGAGGTGGAGGACCATACATTCTCGTTGCTGCTTCATAGGCCAGTCCATAGTGGAGTTTAGATTGGACAGCGTAGTAGTGGTACAACCAGGGATTTGCTTTCATTACTATTGCTTCTTGTTCACTGTTAAAAAAAGAAATCATATATTACTAAAAATCGACAAAATATTTCAAATAAAGATTACCTACTATCTATTAACAATTATTTACAAGTAAGTGTGTAATTTCATTAAAGTAAGAATGTTTTCATTTAAGTATCAATTTACGCTGTAATTCTGAAATATTAATGTGATACCTACGCATTTAAAATAGGTTTTAATTGCTGATGGCATATTATTGCAAAGAATACGAGACATTGTTACAAGGTTTGCCCATTACCAGACGCAGAAATGGTGCTACTAAACTTTAATGTTTAATAGCCACTTTGGTAGACAAAATGGCAGGAGTAACTTCACAAGTAGACAGTTTAGGACTTTTTATATTAAAAGGTAATCAGGTACTTAAGCAACCTATTTGTGACACATTTTGTAACTTTTAATACGTAGGTAAGTATATAGGTATCTAGTTCGGTATATCTTTCAACTCTAAGAATAAGATTTTTTATTGCATAAATTGTGTACAATGGATGGTAGGTGGTTTTAAAATTAAGTAACAACAATGTACCCATTGCGGGCATGCAATAAGTACTTATTAAAAGTACATCTAAGCTCTGTAGGAGCTTAGGTGTATAACTCTTTTCATACAAAGGGCCACACAGACAAACGACTAAGACGCAAGGTGCCGGTTGAACTGTGTATAGAATTTGTTGTTTGTAACCTTTAACGTCTCGAATAACGTTACCTTTAGATAGTGGATGCGAGGAAATGTCACATAGTTGGACTAAGCCCTGGACCTACATACGTACAGTCGTAGGGAAAAACGCTGACGTGGACGGAATACATTTTTACTAGGTATATTTTTTTGCCCTTGCCACTTACGAGCTTTATAAAACTCATATCTAAATCCAGGATTAGGATTTAACGGATTTTTGTCATTAATATTTATTCTATTTTTATTAGGCATAGTAACAAACTACCTACTTATTTAATATAACAAATACAGATGAGACAAAGAATCGTATAACCTCTAAGAGTTTTGAAAATGTCTACAAGAATAAATTAAAACCAAAACTATATCCTCTCCGGACCCTAAAACAAGGGAAGAAAAACTCCCCGTATTACAACTGGACCAGTCAGTAGTGCCACGGGAAGTAAACGAAGGGAAGCCTTTTCTCACCGACTGTACATCAAAGTTTAGATATGTGTTGGACGTCGACAAATCGGTACAGCTTGCGCATTAGGAAACCGCGATAACTGGTGGCAAATCAAAGGGCGAACGGATAACTCTGTCTCTCTTATGTTTACATTAACTTTATATGTGTGGGTAGGTAGATATTTGAGTAAAAGCTTTTGATTGCGAGCGTTATTCTTGTCTTCTAAGCTGCTAGTAATCCGGATTTCAAGCGGCGCAGAGGCGTCGGATTCAACTCAATCTTGCTTGAGAAAAGCTGATCGGCTCATCGTAGAGTTTAGATAAACAACCAACTTATGAGATTGGACTGAACTCTACCGAGGGCTGCACAATTGCAGCCCTCGGTAGAGTTCAAAAATTACTATTATTTGCATGTTTCCATTCTAATAATTGTTGTTTGATAAATTCATAAATTAGAAGACTTTAAACTTCAACTAAAGAAAGTGCCTAGAATCTTGCTGGTGTTGAAAACATTTTTATAACAGCCGTTTTGGAGCTCTACGGTGGGTCTGCAATTATGCAGCCGACCGTAAGTCAAATGTACCCCGTGGAATAAGTAATACAAGGGTCAGTCGACTAAAGATACGTACAAATTATATAATAATACTGGCTAAGCCCCGAGGTGCGCGTAAGTCCTGATCCCGTGGGAAAATCGGGATAAAACCAGCCTATATTATTCAATTAGGTCTAGCAGTTCTTGAGATCAGCGCGTTCAAACAAAAAACGGAAGCTATCAAAGATGAATAATTTTACCCGTTTTTTCCACATTTCCACTGATTCTCCTTTTGGTCGCAACGTGATGTTATAAAGCCTTATAAAGTCTTTCTCAATAAATGGACTATCCAACGCAAAAATATTTTTTGAATTCGAACCAGTAGTTCCTGAGGTCAGCGCGTTCAAACAAACAAATTCTTCAGCTTTATAATATTAGTATAGATTGGCCTTTACATCTGATCAAGATTTATACATACAGCGCCATCTATTCAGATCGCTGTAGTGCCTGAGACACGGTTTAGACACGTACAAATACCTTGCAATAATGTACCTACCCTGACCAGGTATTATAATTTCACAATAGATTATAATTTTCGTTACAAATGTGACTCTTAATAAAATCCATAATTTAAGTAGAGCATAGACGAAAATATTACTTTGTTTGTACAATCAACGGTCTAAAGTCTCCGCCACCGTTAAGTTTACAATCCTGTTCAGCATTATTTGAAGATTAATAACAACGTAACCTGTGGATCGAACTCACGTCGGTTGGTGTAGCGGGTGGAGGCTTATACCACTCGGCCAACTACAGACAGAGCTAACATGTTGAAAATAATAATCACACTGAGTACTTTTAATTCAAGTATTTATGTTTGTGTGTAACGTCTATTAGAAGGTTGGAAGTCCAATACTTGTTTATAGTATTATTGTAGCAAACTGATAGTT
Organism: Idaea straminata; assembly: GCA_951213275.1. Lineage (NCBI taxonomy): Eukaryota > Metazoa > Arthropoda > Insecta > Lepidoptera > Geometridae > Idaea > Idaea straminata. Next base: position 8,439,494 of record OX577862.1, read on the forward strand.
GACTTATGACGCATACTGTCCTACCTACCTGCCTAAGAAAGTAACTCTTGTTTGTTCCTAATAAATACCTAGGTAACACATGAAGCGGTGAACGACAACAAATTGTCAACATGTCCTCCGCCTACGTCAGTCCACGAGATATATGAGTTCATGTTAGGGTTGACACTTAGCGAAAGGTAATTGAATCTTCTTCTAAAGTATTTTAAATGTTCAGGCCGCAAAGTTTGATACTAGTGAATAAAGACAGATGCTATAATAATGTCTGAAAAACGGGAATTTCGTTTGGAAAACATTTTTAAGCTACTGCAGCGCCCCTGTAGGTACTTTTTTATTTATATTAATTTATTCGGATATCCAACAGCTATTATATACTTATAAAACATAGTGTACAACAGAAAGCCAATTTTTTTATATATTTATTTAACTAAAAAAAGTACACATTTTCTTACAAACTAATTTCCCGCCAAACTGCAAAGTGCAGTTTGTCACTGTGCACTATCTTATATACCTACCTACCTACTTAATTTAGTTTAATTACATTATCTCACGGGTAAAAATAACACTTATAATATTTTTTCACTTGATCATCCTCAAGCTTATTGCTGAAATAATTGTCTACTACCTACATAACTATCTTATGATTTCCTTTACTTATTTTTACTTTACCAACATTATATGATTTTAAACTACACTACGGTACTAAACTACGGTCTGATACGGTAGCTTCTAGCTATTAAGTTCTACCAGCAATAACTACATTCTCTTGAAAATAGCGCTTGTAACAGCATCAAAATATCGAACTCTACAAAATATTTTGGTACACTTCCCGCTTCAAATAACTTTTATTAGTATATTTTTAATACTTAACATAAAAATTATAAAGTACAAATCGGTCCACTAGTTTCGGAGCCTATTCGTTTCAAACAAACAAGCAAACAAATCTTGCCTGTTTATTATATTACAAAGTATAATCGACCAACCCTACGCAGTACCTGCGCGGACGCACAAATTGGCGTGTTGGTGGGAAACCGAGAAATGTACGGATGCGATATTTCCATTAACTCTGTTATGCATAACAAGCGAAGGATTATGGATGTAAAAAAACTTAATACTAAAAGAACCTTGAAACTTATCTACATCTGGAATACGTTAGACAAGTCTAAGATAAAATGTACGTGTGTCTGCTGACTTTAGTGGATTTAAATTAATTCGCTGTCCGCGGTTGCTTGCCAATTAAAATAAGACGAGGCTCATGGTCGGTAGTTATAGTAGGTTCATAGATATTTTTTCTTCTACTAAGTATAGGTACGTAGGTAAATAGCTGTATATTAATACATCAGTACCTGGATGGCCGAGCTTTGCTCGGTATTTTTTTTTACTTAGTCTAACCTCAAAGCAAACACTCATTAACTTCGTGTTACTTAACAACGCCATCTGCTGGAATAACTTTATTGCTCACAAAAAATAGTATTAGTAGTTCGCCAATAGATGTCAGGAAGAGTCATATTTTTCAGATAAAAAAAGTAAGTTTCGATAAAACACGAATAAAATGACATTTTCTAAAAATGATTCCTAGCTAGATCGATTTATCGCCCCCGAAACCCCCTATATACCAAATTTCATGAAAATCGTTGGAGCCGATTCAGAGATTCCAATTATATATATATATATACATATACAAGAATTGCTCATTTAAAGATATAAGATTAAATACATCAGTAATAAAACGTATGCGGGAAAGCAACAACAACATCCTAAGTATGCTGATAGAATGGACTCTGATATTCTGTGTCGTTATACTGCTCTTCATGTTTGTAAACCTAAGAGGAGTCATCTTATATATGACTCTGACTTGTTTAGAATTTATTTACAAAACTTGCATCAGTTTCACCCGATGCACCATTTCTTTAATTTTAGTTTAAGTTTCAATTATAATATTTTTAAAATGACATGAAATCTGGTAAATTTTTGTAAGTTTAATATGGGTTTCATAGCCTGAAATAAATGTTTTTTTTAAAATAGATTATTTGTATTCAAAACCCGACTAAAAACGATCATAAAATTAACGTATAACCTTATACCTAGAAGAATGATCTAAGTAGGTACTAGGTACCAGATAATAGATAAAAATAAACAACTTAATTTGCAGGAGGTAGGTATACCTCTAAGTATTCTGTAATAATATGGGTTGTTTGCGCAAGAGAATCATCGTGAAACGTGACAAATGACGCAATCTCGCGAACAATGCAGCCGAGACTAGCAGAGTAGATTTTCTGTTTAGGTATTTCTGGTCACAGTCTATACAGCGAACCGTGGATATTGTATGAATATTTGCAAAACGAGAGAATTTGGTTCTACAAAAAGTTCTTCTGATTCTGGTACACAGAGTACGAATACCAGAGAATTAGTCCAGTTGTGAGGCACTTGTGATTTCTATGACGAATAATTGAATATACTTGAATGAATCCAAAAGAACTTCGTTCCATCCGGGTGTCCCTTGACACCTCACAAGCTTATTATTTTTATTTTTTATAAGTTCACTCCCGGTAATTGGTAATTAAGTACGTTACTTAAACCAAGCCCCATACAAAAGCAGTAAGAAGCTACAGGTCGCCATCGCCCTTTGTGCTCAGAATTGTTAGGTCAACTGGACTTGTCACCCACTCGCGCATTCAAATTAATTTAGATCCGCTATCTTTAACTTAAACCAAAGCTTAAACTGTCAATATCTTTAGGGCGTACCTACTTGGTTAAGGTATTTAATTTGAATCCGTTTATAAATTTGAAGAGTTTTGATTAATTTTACGGCAAAGTTTTAAGGTTTTAAATACTTTATTATTATAACTAATTAATTTAAATAAAAATAAAAAATAAAAATAATTATAAATTTAATTTTATGTTATAGGTACTTAACTATACCTACTTGCACTATAATATTAGGTAACTACATATATATTGCAGAACATTCCACACATCGCCATCTAACCCCAAGCTAAGTAAATAGACTTGTGTTATGGGTGCTAGACAACGGATATACTACTTATATACTTTTCTTTTGTAAATATATACATAGAAACAACCAGACCGCAGACAAATAAGCATAAATACTTGTCTGAGGCGGGAATCGAACTCGCTCGTGTTTGGCAGTTCGGCATGGTGACCATTGTGCCAACTGAGCCATCAAACGTGGGTGAGCCTACAGTTCCTTTCACACCCATTCATAAATGTGACTTCATCGTTTAAAGTTATAAGTTACATATCTCCCGTGCTTAGATATTAATAACTAGCTGCGCTCCGCGGTTTCACCCGAATAAGTCCCGATCCCGTGGGAATAGCAAAATGAAAAGTAGCCTATAGTCTGCCTCGATAAATAAACTATCCAACACAAAAATAATTTTTCAATTCGAACCAGTAGTTCAGTAGAGATTAGCGCGTTCAAACGAACAAACAAACTCTTCATCTAAACTAATATTATAAAGCTGAAGAGTTTGTTTGTTTGTTTGTTTGAACGCGCTAATCTCAGGAACTACTGGTTCGAATTGAAAAATTCGTTTTGTGTTGGATAGGCCATTTATCGAGGCATGCTATAGGCTACTTTTCATTTTGCTATTCCCACGGGATCGGGACTTATTCGGATGAAACCGCGGAGCGCTGCTAGTTTATAATATTAGTATAGATAAGTATAGTTTTTCAAATATTTGATATAAATATTATATAGGAATTTATATCTTAGTAGAGAAATTCTTTACGTCTAGGTTGCAACGAAATACTTTATTCACAAATCCGCGTTTTCCTCTGGAACAATTCCCAGTAACTCAAAGCTTTGTCAAAGCAAATTCTGAACAAATAGAATGATTTTGTTAGCACCGATTCATATCTGCCCCTAATCCGGACACCAAATGTGGTACCTAAACAATTTAATGTTTCAAACAATAGAAAGCAAGGGAACGGCTGTATTGGACTAGGTGTGCTAGTCTCTTTTGTTGCAACGTTGTGATATGTAAATTCAAGTATTTCTTGGGGTTGAATGGCGAAATGTTGTAACTTTAGTGATAAATCAATTCACGCGTTTTAGTTCAACCAAATACTTGTCAAAGCCAGTTCATTGATCAACAAGTGCTTATTTTCCTACAACATTTAAAACATTTCTTTCTGTTATTGCTCTTTTGTTATTATAAATATATAAATATTGCAGGACAATCCACACAGCGCCATCTAGCCCCAAGTTAAGTAACTAGACTTGTGTTATGGGTGCTAGACAACGGATATACTACTTATATACTTTTCTTTTGTAAATGTATACTTATAATACATAGAAACAACTAGACCACAGACAAATATCTAAGCATAAATACTTGTCTGAGGCGGGAATCGAACCCGCAACCCTGTGTTTGGCAGTTGGGCAAGGTGGCCATTGTGCCAACTGGGTCGTCAAATTGTTGTTGAAGTAGATATATGTACTTAGTATGTAAGTATTTCATCGTAGGTAATAGAGTCTCTCCAAAGTCTGTAACGTGTCAGTACTAAGCGGATGATTCATAAATAAATTCTTCAACATCTTGTTCAGATGGCTATCAACTGACGTCATAAACATCCATTTGTACAATTCACCATCGCGAAACACGTCAGGTATTAAACATTTTTCGTGTATTTCCACGCTATAAAATATAGTGGGGTGTTGCTGACTCCATCGATCAAGAGCGGCGCTTGTTAAACACCGTTTCTCACATAACAACAATAGCTCTTTGCAAGCATATTTCAAGCTATCCCGATAGCTACATCGGCCGAGAAATCGGCACAGCTTCGCTCGGCGTCAATAAATCACCCTTTACAATATTTATTCTCCGTGGAATCACTATTGGCCTAGGCTGTTACGCGATCAAGTTAAGTTTTTTCTTTATTTACCCTTTTTAAAAATATTTTGAAAGTGCCAAAGCATATGCTTAAATACAGACTATTACGAAAAGGCCTGAATTTTCTCTACATAATATCGGACAAGAAAAAAAAGCTTATAAAAATATTTTTAAAAACAAGCTTTTATTGCACTGTCTCACGATTTACACATGCAAAATTTCAGCTCAATCGGTAATCGGGAAGTGGATCAAATTTTATTTGCAAGATTCGATGACAGACATCGGGACAGGTGAAGCTGAATAAAACTTGTGACAAGGTAAAACTTAAAAACATTTCACAGGCAAAAGTCACATTTTCATAAAGTTGAAATATTGAAACTTAGTATTTTCTAAGGTTTTAAGGCGACTCAAACTCATAATTATAATTATATTTGAACGGATATTTTCGCGTTTTTTATTTTTGTTTTAAACCTGACGTTTCGGGAACTTTGCAGATACCATGGTCACAGGCAGACTGAGATGACATTCGAAAAAAAACGCGAATATATCCGTTCAAATATAATTATGATATTGAAACTTTATTTCAATCATCTCACAAGTAAAGCACAACGAATTCCTTGCACCCAAGCACCTGCAGGTATAGAGCAATATTTACGCGAGCGGCGTACGTCCCCGAACATCATCTACTATTGATATCTCAATAGGGAAGTCTGTAAGTGACCGCTGTAAGTTATAGCCAGTAATTTTTCAAAGTCTGGCTCGCCGTAGGTCTTATGTATTATCGTTCAGTTTAATGGTACGGCCTTAAAGCCAATTAGTTGCCGGCAATGCGATCGTTTAGTCAGTTTGTGGTTTACTTTGAGGATTTCATTCGGGAGAATTGTTATAGCGAAAATTATTATGTTGTACCTTCGAGCATAGATAAGGTTTAAGTCTAAGAAACTTTACCAGCTTTGATTGAGTTTCTTTTGTAATAATTTTAAGTGAACACTCACGACTGTTTTGCAAAGTTTTTTTTTGCAAATAGTTACAGTTGAACGCATTGATTTAAATCTTATAATTAATATGCTTGTTATAAATGGATAAATAAAGCGTAAATACTTAACAATTTCCTAGATCAATAAACAATTCTGTAAAACGACTTCTAATTTAATTACTAAATCACTCGGTTCACTTTGAAATCATAATTCTTAATCAATAAATATTTGTTGATATCAAATTGGATATATTTATTGGTTAAAAGTACGTTTAATTCTGTTGAATAGTTTAATTTGCATAGATGCAATCATGGTCGTTAATCAAACTTTTGATTCGATTAGGTTCGGTTATAAATTTTATATATTTTTTTATTTGGTGCAGAATTGATCATGATTCAATGCTTTTAAATAGAGATAAAAGCTTTTATAAACAAGCAAGGGTATTCTAGTTTATAAAACACTGATAGAGAAAATTTTAAACACTGGGTTCCGACAGTTTGAGGCTTGATCAAAGACGTCCCTTGGAGTTTTGGCGGGAACGAGTTAACAACATGTCGTGCTGCAGTTTTATTTTCATGAAACTTAGTTGTAACCCGAGTTGAATTGTATAATTCTGGTAGAATGTTATTCAATTTAGTTCTGTGCGCAAGTGTAGCGAAAGTAAAAATCAGTGTCAAACATGAATTTTCTCGTTGCCTTCAAATCTCCTATTAAGGTTATGGTAACCTTGCCACCGCTTTACTATTAGTGTTGCCCAAATTCAGTCTTGGTCTTGCAGTCTTGGTCTTGTTCTTGCGTTTTTGCAAGACCAAGACCAAGAACAAGACCGCGTATTTTTAGCAAGACCAAGACCAAGACTGACCGTGCAAGACTTGAGCAAGAACAAGACATAGCCTGCAAGACTCTTGCGTCTTGCAGCTAGGACTTAGCGCTATTTCACGGAGTAGTTAGGTGTAACAGTTCGGTGTATAGGTAGGTAGGTACGCTTAGGAATTCTATGAGACGCAAAAAACTATATCAAAGAATATGAAAAACTGGACCTATGCGCATTACGACTAATACCATAAACATAGCGAATAAAAAAATATCTATTAAAATCAAACTGAGTGCATGCATAGTTATGTTTTAACCATCGGCACTTTGATAATGCGGCATCAAAGGTTTTGTACTTACTTCTCTAAGAAATTTGCCGCTTTTCGGAAGTACATGGTTATGATACACGCGCCGGCGGCTTCTTTTGAAATCTAAAACAATCGTTGCCGCCGCGCCGAAATCATAACATTTGACACTATTCATGCAAAATGATTTCGAATTTTAAGAGTACCTACAGGTGTTCCAAAGAATAAATAAGTTTCAGAGTGCTTAGAATGAAAATGAATACATTATACTGATCACGCAAGTAGTATTATGATTAGGATAAAATGGTAAGGATAGGTAGTAGATGTCATAATAATTCATTCTAGTAAGTAATTATAATATTGATTACTTATATGGTTTTAAACTAATTACTTAGGTACTATTATTGTACATTTAGTCATTATATTTCTTAAGTTTTTACAAGAAAAAATAGCAAAAAAGTGTTCGAATATCTCTGAGAGAGATGATGAGAGTAAGTATTTACTAGCTGTGCCCGCGACTTCGTCCACGAGGAATAGCCAGATGGTTACTTTGTATTAATTCTTGGTCAAAAGAATTGATATAAAGTATCATAACCTAATGATAAAGCTGTTGATTTGTGTGGTATTTTATTTTTTATTCAAATAAATGAAAAATCGTAAAACTCTTTTATTAAATTTCTTATAAGTTGAGGGTTCAATCTCTTTCTAGACAGATAAGTAAGTATTGTTCTTTAAAATACAGTCAAGTTATTGTAATTAATTTGTTTTTTTACATGTTTTAGCAAATGTAAGCTTATAAATCATAAATGTTTATTAAGAAACAGTTACTTCCATGGAAAACGACATATAGGTCAGTTGATTTTTCGAATTTCTTATCAAATCTTCAGTTATTTATTAATCTGCTTGATCTTTACTATGGCTATGTTAATTCAAGCTCACAATGTTCCAATTCTAATACGTTTTTCTAAGATTTAAAGTAAACTTTAATAAATAGTAATAGACTAATAGGTAATTGCAAGACTTGCAAGACTCTTGCTGCAAGACCAAGACCAAGACCAAGACTGGGAGCGCAAGACCAAAACCAAGACCAAGACCAGGTGTATTGGCGCAAGACCAAGACCAAGACTGGCTAAGTCTCGTCTTGTTCTTGCATTTGGGCAACACTATTTACTATAGCCCCTGACTTGAGGGACTATGACGACTTTGACTTTTTTTGAAACACTAGGCCCGATTTATGAAAAATCGGGTCATACTTTGATGCAAAAAATAACTTGACACTGGCTAAATGCACAAGCCGTGCGAAGCCATAAAAAAGACGTCCCATGTGCATATAATTCTAAATGCAATAGTACTCAATACAGTACTGTACTGTTAGTCGACTACTGCTTGGTGGAAAATCTAAGCAAGTAACATAAACCAAGCAAGCAAGTAATCTTAGTAAGTAACTTACAAACAAGAATAAGTCCAGTTAAAAGCTCAGTTATATATTAGGTACTAACCTATACCTTCCTACTTTGCGAAAATCATAAACCGCTACCTACACTAATAAAATATCTTTGAAACTAAAAGCCTTAAATTAAATCTTTAACAAGAAACAACCAATACCAATTACCAATTATTATAAAATTACTTAGGCAAGATACCATGCCCACTTAATACCCATTTAATATTTGAAATTTACAGTCGCTGCCTTCTTACAACGCATGTTAATTACTTCAATGAACTTTATGTATTTTAGTTAAGTCCTACAATATTCAGAAATGTTTGTTTTATTTATTACTGTATCATTTCTTACTTGCAATTGCAAGGATTAAGTTTCATTTTATTCGTTAGATAAGCACCTAGATAGAATCTAGAAAGTCTTCAATCTTTTCCCACGATGAAAAAATAGTTAGATTATCCCTGCCTACTTTAAGTAAGCCTTTATTTTGATTTAGAATATTCGTTACTTTTCCCTTTGTTTAGAATTACTTTAACGATACACGCTTGAGAGGATACACATCAGTGTCTGCTTTCATGAAATAATTTTATAGAGTGTTAATTTTGTTAGCATCTTCTTCTGCCTGACCTTGTCTCAATTTATTTGTGATCTTGTTCTTCCATTCTCTTGTACTAGCCATTTCATCGTTGACATCAATCTCTCTCATATCTTGTATAGTGGCCCGGTACGTACTTCGCTACGTATATAGTGAAACAAACTTCCACCCCCCATTTTAGGGGTTGAATTTCGCAAAATCCCGTCTTAGTGAGCACCTACGTCATAAAAGGAACCCCCATGCAAAATTTGAGACTCCTAGCACTTGTAGTTTCTGAGATTTCGTGATGAGTGAGTGAGTGAGTCAGTGATTTTCCCTTTTATATTATAGATTCCACAGTTCATCCATCTTAGGTCGTCCTCTTCCTCTTCATCCCTCTACATTGATACACATAGCTAAATTTAAAATGAATTTATTTGCAAAAGAACCAACACCAATCCGCTTTCAATTTCACACTTCTAACAGGTGTATTAAGAAAACTTGTTTAGTGTAAAGTGTATTTATTATGACATCTGATAACAGAGTGCTTTCGTGGGCGGAACCGCGGGCACAGCTTGTTGCAGATAAGATAAACTTTGTATTTCGAAATTGTTATTAGAATCGTAAGATGGCATTTTAATTAATAACTTTTATCTTTCAAAAAGAGCTATAAACGGTGCGAAGCTACTAAATCTACCCCTATTGGACCTTTGGAAATAAGCCTTTCTATCGGAATTGCATTGTTGAGTTTTAATTTGACGGCATATGGAAGATTTCATCTCCAAATCTTAGAGTGATGAACGCATTGCAAATATTGCAAAATTATGTGGTCAAATTATATCTGATGAAGAAGCATATTCAGGGTTGTTTTTATTGGGTCAATAACAAATCTACTAAAACCGAACTACAAGAAACAGTTCCTAGGAGACAAGCCCTTATTTTGGAAATAATTCGGTTAAGCTGCAGATATTTATTTTCACCATCTTACCTTAAAACCTGGTTAGTGCACACAATGACTGGTCGCTGCGAGTTCTCCAGGTTATCCTTCAGCTGCATCACGGCATGCACCCAGAGGAATTGGCCTGATCTTCGCTGTAAACGCAGTAGGGCAATGCAGGAACGTTCTTGCTCTGATTGTGTTACTGCGAACGAAAAATATTTGTTTAAAACGTTGCTCTAAGAAATTGTGTGGTTTAATTAGCTAGCTCTAATTCTTCATTGTTAGTAGATAAAACTTTTGCTATCTTACTAATATTATAAATGTAAATGTTTTTTTGTGTGTGTATGTATGTTTGTTATTTCTTCACGCAAAAACTACTGAACCGATTGCGATGAAACTCGGTACCTCGATAGCTAGAGTTCTAGATTAACACATAGGTTACTTTTTATCCCGATATTCCAACGGGACCAGGACTTACGCGGGTGAAACCGGACCGGACCGGGACTAACGCGGGCGCAGCTAGTTTAAAATAAAGAAGGCTTAATTCGAACCCACAACCCTGTGTTTGGCAGTCCGGCATGGTGACCATTGTGCCAACTGGGTCGTCAAATGAGTGGGCAATGAATGAAGTAGTTTTGGTAAGTAGGTATGTCTAGCCAGTTTTGTGTAAACTGAGTTAATTTGTAAGTATTCAATCCCTAAACATTCCAATCAAATATGGACGCTTAATCACAACAAATTATTACTATGTTAATTAAAGTCCCATACATAAATTAGAAAAGGGAATATTTACACGCAGCACCGAATGACAGCTGAGGTCCTTACAATTTATGTTTAACAGTTATAATGAAACATGTAATAATTTACTGGAAAATATACTGTATACCAATTAAATAAGGAGGTATCAGGTGTCTTTTAAGATCTAAGAGTTAATTAAATAACTTGCGAATGGTCATTAGCTGGTGTTCTTATAATGTCGTATTGGTAATTATAGTTACCTACATTCTCTACCTATTATTTTTATATATTTTTTTCAACTGTATTCTCTGAATTTTCTGTCTTTTTTTTAGTAACTTAAAAACGGTTAAAAATAAGTTTTTTTAACAAAAATAAATATTTTGAACAGTTAAAAGATGTTGACAAACAAAAATAAGAACATTTAAAAAAAGGACAGAAATATTAAAAGGACACAATAGAATAAAAAAGTATAAAATAAAAATAAGTTTTTTAACAAAAATAAATATTTTGAACAGTTAAGAGATGTTGACAAACAAAAATAAGAACATTAAAAAAAAAGGACAGAAATATTAAAAGGACACAATAGAATAAAAAAGTATAAAATAAAAATAAGTTTTTTTAACAAAAATAAATATTTTGAACAGTTAAAAGATGTTGACAAACAAAAATAAGAACATTAAAAAAAGGACAGAAATATTAAAAGGACACAATAGAATAAAAAAGTATAAAATAAAAATAAGTTTTTTAACAAAAATAAATATTTTGAACAGTTAAGAGATGTTGACAAACAAAAATAAGAACATTAAAAAAAAAGGACAGAAATATTAAAAGGACACAATAGAATAAAAAAGTATAAAATAAAATTAAGTTTTTAATGTTATATTAGGGACACCATAACACAAGCCTATTGCTTAAATGACTAAATGACGCTGTGTGAAAATAATGTCATGTAAAATTTATATTTATTATCATTTTTTATATTTATTATTAGCTTTCTCGTCTTTGTCATTTTCAATGTTTTGTGTGTTGTACAAATAAAGTGTTTATCTAGTTGTTTTGCCATTTACAAAAAAAAAACTAAGGGAAACAAAATAAAAAAATGGATTGTAGCTGATTCTCAGACCTACTGTAAGTATATAAAATTTCATAAAAATCGGTTTAAGCCGTTCCGGAGGAGTACGGTAACTAAATATAATAGATAACTAGCTGCGCCCCGCGGTTTCACCCGCGTAAGTCCCGATCCCGTTGGAATATCGGGATAAAAAGTAGCCTATGTGTTAATCCAGGTCTCCAGCTATCTAGATACCGAGTTTGATCAGTAGTTTTTGCGTGAAGGAGTGAAGGACACACACACAAACTTTCACATTTATAATATTAGTAGGATTCATAACTACTTTGTAAATAGTAGGTAGGTACTTAACTTTAATTAATTTATAGCTGATTTCCATCTAGATACAGACGTTTAGAATTTCATTAATAAATTTAATAAATGGTCAATAATATCATTTTGCTGTATCGTTGTCATTTGCATCATAATAAGGAGTTGCGAATATATCGCTTCGTGTGTCCTTCGGTGCAAATTAAGCCTTTAATTTATTTACTAGCTGCGTCCCGCAGTTTCATCCGCGTAAGTCCCTGTCCCGTGGGAATATCGGGATGAAAAGTAACTTATATGTTATTCCAGTTCTTTAGCTATTTACATACCGAGTTTCAACGCAATCAGTCCAGTAGTTTTTGCGTGAAGGAGTACACAAATTTTCACATTTATAATATTAGTTGGAAGATAGGATAAGCAAATTATTTTGCAAGTTGTTTTAGCTATTACTTAGTAACTTTGACACTGTATGAACTAGCCTAGCTTTTGTCTGCGACTTTGTCCGCATTCCGCATAGGATTTATAAAAACTATCTGTATGCCAAGCCCGATCTGTCCATGAATAAATTTGAGCTAAGCGTTTTTTTTATTTTATTTATTTAGGAAATTCAACAGCTAATACATAATTATATTAACAGTAAAACAACAGAAGGCCAATTACAGCGCTTCATCCATATTAAACCAAAAAGTAAAATAAATTTTAGTTTTTCTCTACTCTATAATCTAACTAACATTTGGTTTAGATAAAGTAATTTGAAACCCTCTCTTATCAACTCTAGCAAATTCCTACACAGCGTTAACATTCGCTTAAGATTAGGTATAGGTAGGTAACAGCGGTGTTGGCTTAGTGGTCGAAACCTCGACTTTCATTCTAAGGGTCGTGGGTTCGAATCACGGCTGGCCGTGCACCAATGTATTTTTCTTAAGAAAAAATTATGTGCGCTAATTGACATTGCTCTTACGGTGAAGGAAAACATCGTGATGAAACCCGTGGCTTAGTTGGCTCCAGAAGTATTAACAAGTTATCTCCTCTGGACATGGTCGACTAAGCTGAGAGGGTAGTAGGTGCTGGGCAAGCCTACTCCATCCTCACGCAAAAAAGGACCCAATTAAAAGGGTCCAATGGCGGAAAACAGCCTGTACAAGTAGGTATAGGCAGAATTGGTTAGTCATTCTTACAATGCAAAAACCTCATACCATATTTTATAAAGGTCACCGCACACGAATCATAATACAACCGTCCTTGTCATTAACGATTATCAAATCATTTGAATGATGATTCCGAGGCAATACCAAGTACCATTTCAATCCCACAAATTATCTAACTTATATAACAATCGATTTTGCATCTTAAATCTTATTTCATAAAGATTAAACTCTAAGAATTGATGTCTTGGGAAGTAATAAGGTTTAATGCTGGACTGTTATTTGTGCAATCCATGCTGTTGGTTTTAGGATCGAGAAGAGATTGACTGGATTTGATTGTCGAGTGAGTTATGTTGTTATCTGAGTGCGTGTGTTTAAGTAAAGTGGTTTGATTTGCAAGCTGTTCCAGGCTGCCTACGCGCAGCTTAGCGAATGACATAATGATATAAACCTATTTGATATAAGTTTATGTTCGTAATTAATTCAATTTAAGTATAAATAAATAAATATTACAGGACATTCCACACATCGCCATCTAGCCCCAAGTTAAGTAACTAGACTTGTGTTATGGGTGCTAGACAACGGATATACTACGTAAATACTTTTCTTTTGTAAATATATACTTATAATACATAGAAACAACCAGACCACAGACAAATATTTAAGCATAAATACATATCTGAGGCGGGAATCGAACCCGCAACCCTGTGTTATGGTACCTATACTCATAGTTGAAAGTCGATTATTTCCTTTCGACACATAAAACACCATCTTTACGTAAAACTCCTAACTCGGAAAATACCACTTACGCAAAATACCAACTATGCATAACACCAACATTGATTTAGAAACAAATAAATAAAAAAGACATAGAAAAAACAAATAGAAAAAACGATCGAAAGTGAATTATCCTATTTTACTTTGTTGTCAGACTATAATGTTAGTTAGTGTTTTATTGAAATTAACTTGAGACTTCGTTCAGTTGACAGCGCATTAAACTTAGGTCTCAAATTCACTTAGTTGCATGTTACATCAACACGCTTCCTGTTTGGCTTGACAGTTGCTGATATTGAAAACAAAATAAAGTCGGTCAAAAAAACACCGGCCTTTTAAGTATTTGTTGTTATAGCGGCAACAGAAATACATCATCTGTGAAAATTTCAACTGTCTTGCTATCACGGTTCATGAGATACAGCCTGGTGACAGACAGACAATGGCGTCTTAGTATAAAGGGTCCCGTTTTTACCCTAAAAATTACACTTAAACGACGGACTATCGTCTTAAGTAAGTTATTTACAGGATTTTAGTATTATCTCCATGGGAAATAAAATTTCCAGCTCTTACAAAATCAAACCTACGTCTTAAGTGTCGATCACTTGACATAACTTGATATAATCGCTCACGTAGGCCGTGTTCATACACGATCATCACATCACGTCTTGTGACTTTCCCTAACGTGTCAAATTGACGTATGAATACGTTGCGTTTGCGGGATATCAAATCATCTCGAGCAAGCTTTCGCAAAACTGATTCTGTATCAAGGATTGTTGTTTCGCCCGTGTTTGTTTTTGAGATGTTTATGTTCTCCTTTGATATCTAAGTGGCAGAAATTTATATGTCTGTAGCATGGCGCATCTGACGCTCTGTTATCTATGCCTTATCCGCAGCTCTAAAGACGATTTTAACACGGCAACAGACGACACTGATGCTGAATATGAGTCCCAAAAATACTCCAAGAAATAAAAAGAAATCCGGCTCGAAGGACCATGTATACCAGTCCAAGATCAATAGAGCTTAAAATTAATGTAGATTTATTAAAAACACAAACAGACAAATGGGTAAAACACAACGATACTGTGATTAAATTTTAGCAGTGGCGCCATCTTGCGGTGACTGTAAGAAACTAATTTTATAATCAAGTCCAATATCAATATTGTCGCCGTATTTATTTTATTGGACAGTTGCCGTGGCTAACACCCTAATTCACAATCAACTGCATAGTGCGCGCGAACGCATAGAGCTGCAAATAATATAAAAAGTGAAGAAGCACAAAATGACCAATCAGAGGCCCGCATTTAGCGCTGTGCGTTCACTTATCTAAGAGCAATTTAAGTACTGTTTGTGAATACGGGCGTTAGTTTATGTAAAGTAACAAGACAATACTCACTTAACCTATGTTTTGTCTGGGCTTCCTTGCAGCAGTCGGGATGCAGGAGGTGGTACCAGCTAACTCCGTGCAGCGAACTTCTCTCCCATCCGAGATGCCACTCGCTACTGGACAAACAAAATAAATTTGATCTAACCGTGCTACTTTGAAAAGATAAATTATGTACTAACTAAGTTTAGGCCTTTAACTTAGTAGATAACTTATCTTTGGGACGTCTACGGCTTTTATTCTACGACCAATGGAAATTCGAAAAAAATGATAACTTTGAGGTTACGTTCGCTTGAAAATCAGCTGTTATTTACACGAGAAGTCAATGACCTTAAAATTTTACTTATTTCTGAAGTTTTATTGACTGTTATCTGTTTTAATGATCTTTATTAAAATAACAGCTGATTTTTCAACTAATTAATAACTGCTGCGCCCCAAGGTTTCATCCGCGTAAGTTCCGATTCTGAGAAAATATTGGGATAAAAAGTAGCCAATGTGCTAATCCAGGTCTCCAGCTATCTACATAGTTACCGAGGTTCATTGGTATCGGTCCAGTAGTTTTTGCGTAAAGGATTAACCAACATACACACACACTAACACAAACTCACACATTTATAATATTAGTGGGATGGTATTATTAGATTCTTCTTTCGAAATTCCATAAGTCATAGATAAAAATATACATGTCAGCAGATTGTATCTATAGCTAATTTTTAATAACCCTGTATAGTATAAGTATAATGTTGCAATGATAATAAATTGCCTCAGGTAAGTAGGTACTTATATTTGTTTTGTTAGGTTCCTACTTAACTTGAGTAGGTGTACTAGGTAGCTGCTTAAGTTAAAGTGATTAGCAAATAAATCTACAAACAATAAAAATATTTTAAACTTAGTTGGCCTTAGGTATTGACATTGGATGAAGAATAACAAAAACGTTTATGAATAAGGTGGTAAGAAAATAATAAAAAAATCATAATTATTTTTGTTGGTTTAAAATTAGTCATCTGACTACAATCTATTTACATTTGTCTTATGTCTTAAGTCATTGATTTTATATCTGAAGAGTTTGCTTGTTTGTTTGAATGCACTAATCTCAGAAACGAATTTGATTCGAATTGAAAAATTAGATTTGGAAAAACAAAATTCGAAGATTTGTGTTGGATAGTCCATTTATCGAAGAAGGCTATAGGCTATTGATATTCCCACGGGATCAGGACTTACGCGAGTGAAACCGCGGGGCGCAGCTAGTATTAAGTATAAAGAGATAAAGGCCACTAAAATGTTTACAAAAACCTTGTTATTAGTGAAAAAAATTCAAGAAAATAAACAAATGAATTGTTGTTCAGATTGACATAAAAGCAAAAAAATTCTAATATAAATAATAAATTGTTTATAATATGTAGTTTTTTTAGAAATATTTAGTTTTTAATCAAGGTAAAACAGGTGGCCCTTTTTACCCGCAAGTACTTAGGATGTGTAGTGATGATAAATACATATGCTCAGTTTGATAATTTATTTAAAAGTATTCAGAGGCAGACATTACTTATTTGTTAAGCGACTGCACAAAACCGAGGTCAGAGGTGTAAAAAAAATTGGATACCAACATATGTTCCTTACTAATCATACATCAAAAAAATAATTTTATTCGTATCTGTGCCAAACTAATTCGTTATTTAATACCACAATGGATATTATTAATGTAAAACTGACACTCAAAAAAACAAACATCTAGATGGGGTCAAATTGACTATCAATCATTAGAGACCTTGTCGAAATAATGTATCAACTACAAACCGAATTACTTTTAGCTTTTTGTTAGTAAGTAGGTAATTCTTCCTGTTGAATTTAATTTGGCTATTGATGTTTCTTATGTATATTTAAATATTAATCATAAACAGTAGATATTAGTTAAGCAAATATTTTAAATAACTAATCGTAGCTACGCCTGTCGGTTTCAGTTTATTTATTTATTTAATGGAACACAAAACAGAATACAGTTATATATCAAGTACTTAAGATAAATATAAATATAATTTTAAGCTAGACTGTATCCTAAAATATGTGTACTCAGCATGGTTATTTCTTGTTAAGCATTTAATACCTAATTTAGAGTCTATTCATTTGTTTTTTAGTATGCAGCAAACAGTATACTTAAAAAGACAATATTAGCAATAAGCATTTTTAAATGTATTAAGTTTATTGTTGAAAACATCAATTTTATCGTTATGATTAACCATGAGATCGTTGTATAGTTTGACTTGAATGCGTAGCTACAAAATGATTTTTATTTGTAATTTTATTGTATTCAATAGGATTACTAAGTATCATTTTGACGAGAAAAAATAAGAGGGGTCAATTGCAAAAACCAAATGTAACGGATGTTACGTCATTCATGTGTTATAACGTACGGTTGGCTGCATAATTGCAGACCCACCGTAGAGCACCAAAACGGTTGTTATAATAATGTTTTCAACACAAGCAAGATTCTAGGCATCTGCTTTAGGTGAAGTTTGAAGTCTTCTTACTCATCAATGAATCAATTAAAAATTATTAGATTGTAACATTCCAATAATAGTAATTTTCGAACTCTACCGAGGGCTGCAATTATGCAGCAGATTGTACATGTAAAGTCAGATATAGCTAATTTATCTTTATTGTTAGAAAGAAGGTAGGCTGCTTGCCTCCTTGCTTTGCCTTAGTTAGAGACTTATCTTATAACATATGTAAGCTTTTTCTTAAATGAATATATATTATTATTTAAAAAAATACGCATACTTTTAATCTAGATATTCCCACAGAATCGGTACTCACGCGAGTGAAACCGCACAGCACGGCTATTTCTTTAATAAAGTAACATGTTATATTAAAAGAGACATCAATAACAATAACATTTAAAATAATATTATAATCATAATAATATGATAGACAACGTGAGATATGACAGTGCAAAAGCACAAGCTGAGCTTTGGATACAAATCATGTTTAGAAAGGCCGAGTTTACACTTCTTATCACATTACAAGTTAATAAAAAAAATTGAAAATAAAGTTTGACATAATTTCCATACCCTAATTCACACTTATCTAATAATACATATTTTTACAAAATCGAGTAGTTATACCCAGATTATCAGGGATGCAGCCTCAATTTGTGAAGAGTCTTAACTCTCATCTTCTCTCCCCTTCAAGTCAACAGAACGTAGAATAGGATGTAGCTATTCAATCTCTCTCAAAATAAGTTACATTGGCTAAAACCTCTTTCCTTAAAGATGTGTTTATGACTTTGTACCTCATTTGGTTTTGGTATTTGCAAGTGATCTCCTACTCTTCGAACTTTAAATAGATTTGTAACTTAAATAACATTAAAAATCAAAGAGGTTTTTCAAAAAATGTTATTATTAGTCAACGAACTCAACAGTTTACTCAAGAAATGGAACTTTAATTTACATTTAATGTCGGTTTGACATTATCTATCAATATTTCTTATTATTCGAATCCCTGATAGATTAAGGACTGTGACTCCTCACAGTTGCGCGCGCGTTGATATCTTTTGTTTGACTTAAGAAGCATTTTTAAAACGAAGGATTCAAAGTAGGTATCTTTAGGCACTATTCAGTAACTATGCTTTTCATTTTATCTAGATGATTAATTCAGCAGGCTATGCAACTTTAATCCATGCTATTCAAAACGCTGTTGCACCTGAGACATCTATTAGATGAAGTTAGGCTTGCCCAGCAACTATATAAGTATTTCTTTCTGTTATCTGACCACTAGCCTAGTTGCTTAGCTTGGGGCTAGATGACACAGTGTGATGTATCCCGCAGGATTTATTTATCATTATTTATTATATCACCCTCTCAGCTTAGTCGACATTATCCAGAGGAAAGAATTTTTGAATACGTCCGGAGCTAACTTAAACGCAGGGTTTCAACACGATAAAGGTAAACTTTTTCAGTAGATTGAGACTGAAAGTCATGTTAAAAACATAAAATATGTGTAGGTATGTTTTCACTAAATTGATATAAGTTGCGTTATTTCTTTCGTATATTATAATATTTATAACACAATGACTACTTTTCTCTTTGAAACTGTTTGTACACTATAATTACCTTCCTTTCGCTATATTATTTTCTTTCCCTAGTGGTCTGTCGGCAGAAAAATCTTCACAGGATACTTTAGTAATAATTTTTTTTATTTTTATTTTATTATGGCTTCGCACGTGTGCATTTAGCCAGTGTCAAGTTATATTTTGCATCAAATTATGACCCGATTTTTCATAAATCGGGCCTAAAGTGTTTCAATACAGTCAAAGTCGTCATAGTCCGTCAAGTCAGGGGTTATAGTAAAGCGGTGGCAAGTTTACCATAACCTTAATAGGAGATTTGGAGGCAACGTGAAAACTGCATGTTTGACACTGATTTTTACTTTCACTACACTTGTGCACTTTCACAGAACTAAATTGAATAACATTCCACCAGAATTATACAATTCAACTCGGGTTACATCTAAGTTTCATGAAAATAAAACTGCAGCACGACATGTTGTTAACTCGTTCCCGCCAAAACTCAGTAATAATTTTATAATGTAATATTTTTTTGTTTGTTTCTTGTGCACTGAATTTATTAAATAAAAAATATAAAGTTTTCTACAACAGAAAATTACATTCGTAATATTCCTACTATTGTAAACTCCCCTTAATTTTAAACCTCGACATAAGCTTAAAAGTCATTGTATGCAAACTTCGTCAGCTCAACAGGTGATGTTTGTATTACAAAGCCGGAAAATCATATTAACACGAGATTGTACCCACAGATATATGGAGACGTGCTTGAAAATATATTGACATATAATTGTGTTTTATATTTCCCTGTCTTGATTTATGCGAGTAGCATTTTCTTTATTGACAGTGATTTAAATAATAAGTACTTTCTATTATAATTATTACTTGTTTTAAATCTGTATTACCTACTAGCTGCGGCTCGCGGTTAATAAAAAGTAGCCTGTGTGTTAATCCAGGTCTTCAGCTATCTAGATACTATTGAGACATAGATTTTCATTAGAATTGGTCCTGTAGTTTTTGCGTGAAGGAGTAACAAACATACATACACATACAAACTTTCACATTTATAATATTAGTAGGATAATAGAGATTTTCTTTGAGTTGATAGGAGTATAGAAACTCTAATGAAAACAGAACGCATGTCTTTCTCAACCCTTTCATAGACATGTTTATCATCATACCTCTTTAAATACAAATGCACCATCGATAAATAAAACATTCTTTCATTTATTCAAGTAGGTAAACCATAAATCTACTTGGCAACTGCATAAAATAACCGATTGTTGAAAACTCGAAACTCGTAGTGACAAACTCATTGCTACTTACAATTGCATATTATTTTGCTCTGACATTATCTTTTGTGGTGACGATGTTCATGAATATGAAACGGGTTCAATAGAGATGTTGTCATACATCTGCCTGCCATTGACAGACAGTAGTCCGCATAGTGTTACGCATCAATAAGTATTGTATATTGTCCATTTCGAGCCTTGAATCACTTGTTTACAGAAGCAGGAAGTAAATAGATGCGGTTTTTTCTATTAATTATTGTTATGCATTTAGCAAGTGTCAAGTTATATTTTGCATCAAATTATGACCCGATTTTTCATAAATCGGGCCTAAAGTGTTTCAAAACAGTCAAAGTCGTCATAGTCCGTCAAGTAAGGGGTATAGTAGGTATAGCGGTGGCAAGTTTACCATAACCTTAATAGGAGATTTGGAGGCAACGAGAAAACTTCATGTTTGATACTGATTTTTACTTTCACTACACTTGTGTACTTTCACAGAACTAAATTGAATAACATACCATCAGAATTATACAATTCAACTCGGGTTACAACTAAGTATCATGAAAATAAAACTGCAGCACGACATGTTGTTAACTCGTTCCCGCCAAAATTCCAAAAATAGATGCGGTTGATTTTATTTCGATAGATTTGAAACAAGATCTAGCACTTTCGGTCTAATACGTCGAAGTTTTCTACTGCTATAGAGCGGTGTTGCTATAGTGGATACCTTTAATTCCAAAGATTGTAGGTCCGAATCCTGATCGACCGTGAACTAATGGATTTATCTTACGGAAAATGTATAGTCGGCTGCATAATTGCAGCCCCCGGTAGAGTTCTAAAATTACTATTATTAGCATGTTTTCATTCTAATAATTTTTGTTTGTTAAATTGATAAGTTAAAAGACTTTAAACTTCAACTAAAGCAGGTGTCTTGCTAGTGTTGAAAACATTGTAATAACAGCCGTTTTGAAGCTCTAAGGTGGGTCTGCAATTATGCAGCCGACCGTACCTATATGCGCTAATTAACAATGCTCTTACAATGAAAAAAACATCGTTGAAGATTACCTCGGCTTCTTCTATATGTATATAGCCGCCGTGGATACTCCAAATAAAAATCATTTTTAAATGTGTAATTTGAATTTAGACAAATCAACAGTGACATTATTTGGTTCCGGTCATAGCACAGAGGATTTTAATACTACGTGGTCATAGAGGTGTCATGGCTGCTCTGCACATCGAGTTCCTTTTTTCTTTTTTTATGCGGCGCAGGCGGCGGCATCGACATGCCCTGTCACTCGCGTCGCGTGGCGCGAAAATCAAATTTTAATACGCTGATTGCGCGGCGTGTTCAATCGTGATGAAACCTGTGGCTTATTTAACTCCAGACGTATTGACGAGTTCGTTTCTCTGGACTAAGTTGAAAGGTGGTAATGGTGCTGGGCAAACCTACTTCGTCTAATGGCATATCCAAGGTACTGTAGCATACTAAATGACATGAATTAAAGTTTGCTGGCGCTGAATAAATCATCAAGATTAAATATAAAGACCAATGGTACATTTTGTTAGACTTCTAGTAGTAACCTACGTATTTATTTCAAACTAGCTACGCCCCGCGGTTTCACCCGCGTAGTAATTTTCTGCGCAATTTTCTTAATTATTTCTTTAATAACAAACACAACAAAAATAACAAACACAACAAAAAAAGAATTGGCCAAATTGGTCCATGCGTTGTTGAGTTATGCGCTTACCAACACATTTTGCGATTCATTTTTATATTTTCAAATTAAATTGTGCAGGTACCTAGTAGATATTGTAGTTTAATTATTTCAGAAAACAGTCCTAAAACTCTATCTGACGACCCAGTTGACACAATGGTCATTATGCCGGACCGTCAAACACAGGGTTGCGGGTTCGATTTCCGCATCAGACATGTATTTATGCTTAGATATTTGTCTGTGGTCTGGTTGTTTCTATGTATTATATGTATATATTACCAAAAGAAAAGTATATAAGAAGTGTATCTGTTGTCTAGCACCCATAACACAAGTCTAGCTTGGGGCTAGATGGCGACGTGTGGAATGAAACTTCGATCTCAATTATTTTCATTCTACTTTAGTATAACTTACTTAACATCAATATGCAGTATCTTCATGTCCATGGTATGGACTGTGGTGAAGACGTTAGTGGCTCCGTGTACCACACACTCTCGTGTCTCCGGCATAGCGAGCGGCGTGCATACAGCCAGAAACACCGGCTCGTTGCGACTGCATAGAGGTAGGTACGATACGTAGTGCCCTCGAACTAGTACAACCTGGAGAAAAAAAACAAAGTTACAAAATCAGGTTATAGGTAACACCATAATGGATCTCAATGATTTTGTATTTTATTTTTGACGTGGTAACATCTAATAATTTGGAGGAACACGCATTCACAAAAAAGTGTCACGGTAATAATGTGTGACGTCATGCGTTATGGAAATATGACCAGACGCGTCATGGTAACTTAAGAAACAGAGTATTAAATAATAATATCGCTCATCTGGGTTTGTGTTATGGTGTGACGAATGAGGAATAGAAGACTTATATAAAGGGAAAAAAGAAAAAAAAAGGAAAATATATAAAGGAATAACAAAAAATATCTCGATTTTTCATATGACGTTATCACTTAAAATTATTGTTCGTAAACCGACTTTACAGATAACCATTTGTTTTTTATAGTGCACTGGTATACAGATGTCTCTAACGAAACTTAATTCGAAAGAGGTTACTGCGATTCTAAAATTCAAATATGACGTTAGGTACTTGACTGAGTGGCGTAATTGGTAGGCGCACTTGAACGGTATTCAAAGGATACGAGTTCAAGTCTCGTCTCAGTTGCAATTTTTTAAAGACGCATTTTTTCCTTAAAAAATATTTTACCATAAAGGATATTTTAAAGAGAACTGACTTGAATTGAGACCCTACATTGATTAAACTTCTTCTGCGACTTTGATTAAGTTAACTGGGTTGCGGAATAAAATGAAACTATAAACGTCACAGTCAGTATAGTGCACAGGGATAGTGTCACTGCAAATTGCAGAGGCCACAAACTGTGGAGCGGTTAAAATATCCGAGCTTTTAACTTATAACAGTTTGAACAACCGGTTGCAAAGACGTGGATCATTTTGCTCTAATTTTAACTATCCATTTGGAAATACACTGAACTCCGACCTTCACCGCAAGAGGTTAGAAGGGGCGTGCCAATTTGACATTATTTAAAAGTTTCAACTAAGTTCGACACATCGACAACAAAGTTCACCGTTCACTAGCTCTTCGCGTTTGATCCGGATCTTTGAGACCTTGAACGATATTTTATTGAACAATATTCAATATTATCGTATTCAGTATTCAGTTTGAATAAATTATGTGCAATGCTAATGTAACATGCCCTTTATTAGTAGCTAATGACTACAAAGATGTGTTATTGAAATTATGGAAAACAAAGTTGAAACCGCTAGTTTTTAATCGGTAAAGCATTTTTGGAAATCCTTGGATTATAAAGTGTGTCTAATAATGATTGTAGATTAAATGATTTTAATTGATCAAATTATTTAAAAGTTCATTGCAATCACAAAGCAAACTACCTTAGTTACTTCCTAATATTTTTTGTTCCAGACTATATCGCGAAAAAACCAAAATAACAAAATCTTTTAGTAAGTTTTGATCTATAATGTGTTAGGTACAATAAATTTATGTGCCAATTGACATTGCTCTTACGGTGAAGGAAAACATCATGATGAAACCCACGGCTTAGTAGGCTCCAGAAGCATTGACAAGTTCTCTCCTCTGGTCGACTAAGCTGAGAGGGTAGTAGGTGCTGGGCAAGCCTACTCCATCCTCACGCAAAAAGGACCCAAATAAAAAGGGTCTAATTGCGGAAAGACTGTCCGTTCAAGTACAAGTACAATAAAGACCATGCTTAACCCACAAGTCTTAGCATGTACTAAACCATTTGTTCCTCAGCTATTTGATTCAAAGTTTCCCTCGAAAGCTTAACTTAGAAAAGTGTATCAAATCCGTCAACGCGTCCACCCACTACCATAATGACGATAGATTAACCGGATATAACGCAGGTTACAGTACTCAGCGGATCAGCGATACGCCCAAACATACGCCACATTTAAGACTTAGCACAAACCACAAGAAATAAGCGGTTCAAACATAAGACAGGTCCAGGAATTAAAAATGTGAATGGATTCCGTTGGGCGACCTTCGGACCTTCACAGAAGTTCGAATTACTTAACAGAGAATTAACGTTTCCTTGTTTTTAACTTCCATTATTGGGTTTTGATGGGATGTAGGTTCCAGTCTCTCAACAACTTCTGTAAAGTGGAGTACAGTGGTGGTTTTATGAACTGACATCATGGACGGTATACAGAATTTTGTTAAAAACCAATTTTTTATACAAAATTGGTTCTTATTTGTATCATACGTAAAGTGTTTTTCACGAATCAAGAAGCGTTGGAGATTGTTTTCAATATTTGGAAATAGTTAGCGTTGCAAGATGGGTATATTCAAATCGCTCGCATTATCCTATAGTGGCATGTTATACGTTTAGACTGGCTTGATAATATTGTATTGAGAGTAGTGAAAGTCCTTTGTGACAATGTTTCGTTTTATCGCCAGTTCAAGGCTTCCAGACACCAACTTCTCCCGCACGTGCGTGGTCATTTCGCTTTCATCCACATCATGTCCCAAACACGCGATCAATCGTGACATTATCGCGACTAGACCCAGACCACGATGTGACTGCGAGGTGAACAATGGACCACTTTCTAAGATATATCATTCGTGACCTGCCTGCTCCTAATGTCCAATACGAGTTTATGACAATTATTATAATTAGTTGACATGTTGCTAAAGCACAGTTTTTACATGAGTTTAGCTGTATGATTATTGGAACCAAGTTCCTTATCGCGCGTTGCGAAAGGGGGTTAGACGGAAAAAATTAAGACCAAAAATTGTAACGATACTTTTTGATTTTATTACAATTCCTTCACTAATTAATCGAAATAAACTTCGTTCTATCCGGGTGTCCATTAACACCTCAAGTAGAGCTGAACAGAAATACATCATCTGTGAAAAATTATTTTCAGTCGCCGGTGAACTAGCGCCTTCTGACTGAAATAATATAGTGTGGTTTATAAATGTATAAATGGTATCAGTGGTACCATATTGAGTATTTACCATGAAACTTCAAGATTAGATTCGGCCAAAACGTGAAATAGATTGCTTAAAACCCACTGCAGCTCTGTCTCTTTCGTGACTTCTATTTCTGCTATCTATACAAGATAATGTTTGGTTACCCTAACCAGAGATACTATTTTAAGCTATCTATCTCGACTCGCGTATTGGCCAATTGGCCAATAGTCATAAAGTTTTGTTGGAAAATCTCAATAGTAGGTAGGTAGGTACGTTTGACGAGTGCGTAAACAAATAGTTGTAAGGCCTGAGAGTACATATAAAGTGCACAGACAATTAATTTTATATTTCATTGTTTCTCCGATAAGACAAAGTTATTGAAAATACCTATGGAATATAATTGAGCAGTAATAAAAAGATTAGAAGCAATTTCGTTTGATATTTTAATATTGCTTTTAGCCGCATTGTATATTGGTTTTATACGATTTGTTTGTTTATCATAAACATTTTATCGAAACGATAAAGTAAGAAAATGAAATACTTAGTTGCGGAAAGCTGCCACTTGGATTATTTTGTTATTGGACAAAATAAGCAGGCGAGGCACATAACTTTATACCTACTTACCTGCTAGATTGACTTTCATTGACTTGTCTTAATGTCTAAATAGCCTAAATACTCTGAAGATTTGACCAGTTAAAGTATAATTTTTTTTTCTTCTCAGAATTTTACTTTAGGTTTACATATTCGAAATTTAGTTTTTCTCGTATACTAGGTAAAGAGAAACTTGTTGGCACCCACGACGTTTACGACGACTTCATTAAATCTTAAAACAACTTTTGATCAACGACTTTTTGAAATGCAAAAATTATAAAACCTTTTTGTTTTATAATTTTTGCATTTCAAAAAGTCGCAGGTTTTACTTTTTTCTTAAGATTAATAAAATCAGCTAACTTTTCAAGGAACATTAAATTATTAGTTATTTCCAAAAGTCGCAGAACAATAATTGATTTTTAAATATTTAGAAGTACTCCTTAAGTAGGTGTCAGGTAGTTTTCATAGACCCTGTATAAGTATATAGATAGATAGATAAACACTTTATTTGTACAACACACAAAACATTGAAATTGTGCAAACAGGCGCCTTTATCGCTTAAAGCGATTTCTTCCAGGCAACCTTAGGATGGTGAAGGTTAGCTTAACTAGTAGGTCGTGAGGTGTAAGAAACACATATAATAATAAATACCTACGTAAAATAGATATTGTAAACGGAATACTGAAACATAAAATATATATATTAATAAAGGTACTACTCTAGATTATTCAGCATCAGCAACTTTTTATCGATGCTGTTTAGGACGCTACTCTTTATTTCCCGGGATATGCACAATATTGCACAAATCCCTATCCAACCTTACCTAACTATCAACCCTTTCAAAATATCCTTGAAGTTATTGAGCTATCCAAATTCCAAAATATTTGCCAAACCGCACAACTTTCGATCAAAACCCCAAAAAAACTCCATAAACAGTCAACTCGTAACGGCTCTTGTAAAACTAAACAATTTTAATACGACCATCTTGAACTGGCCAAGGGAGTCACGTTTCAAGTTATATAGTCACGAATCGTGACGTCACAGAACACACCTACCGATGTCTTTTTTTTTTCGTGATCCTTTAACGGTTTTGCCACGTGTCGGTCAATCACGACATCGGGAACTGTTAGTTCGAATTTTAATTCTTTTATTTATATCTGGTCATTGGCTTTATTATATTATATTACATTATATCCATTTTGAAAAAGAAGCAGGTGCTTTTATCTTCTATCTTCTATCTATACATATAAAATGCTTTGTCCTGAATGATTGACTGATGGATCAACGCATAGCCTAAACCGCTGATCGTAGAGACCAGAAACTTGGGTGTGTTCTTTGTGTGACGTAGGCATACGATAAGAAAGGATTTTCCGAAATTCTACTCTTAAGGGGGTGAAAAAGTGGGTAAAATTTGTATGGGACAACGTGTCCATTAATTCGTCTTCTACGCGGACGAAGTCGCGGGCAAGAGCTAGTTTTTGATGTTTCGGTGTTTTGGCCCAAAACAGTGCCTGTTTACAATGACAAAAAGTATATCAATAGCGTTTATTAGACAAACATACGTCTTTATAAAAAAATCGGTGGTGACAAACTGACAGACAGACAGACGGACAAGAAAATGATCATATAAGATTTTTTTACCCTTTGAGGTACGGCACGGAAAGCAATTAACAGCAGAAAAACACAAAATCCGTCAGGAGCAGTGTGGCACTAACCAGGATCTGCCTGCGCTGGTCTTCCGGCAGCACTCTTGCAGTATCATTTCGTTTTGAGAGGCGAGAAGTTTTTATAGAAATGCGTAAAATCAGCAAGACTCTTCAAAAAGGCCAAAAACATGTATCTACAACTCGATATCTTGATGTAGATCCATAAAAAACATCTTTTAAATCGTAAACGCAAGCCGTACACATACAGTATGCGTCATAAGTTCACTATCAGTGTGCCACAATAATACCTACTATAAGTATTGTACTTACGACCTTCTTCTAATAGACGTTACACACAAACATAAATACGTGAATTAAAAGTACTCAGTGTGATTATTATTTTCAACATGTTAGCTGTATTTAGTTGTGTGAGTGGTATAAGCCGCCACCCGCTACACCAACCAACAACGTGGGTTCGATCCACAGGTTACGTTGTTATAATGTTCAAATAGTGCTGCACAGGATTGTAAACGTAAAAGTGGCGGTTTACTTCTGAGCGTCGATTGTACAATAAATAGTATGTTAATAAATACATATTAATATAGAGAGCACCGAGTTGTAGGTACAGAGTTTTGTTATTACAATCAGATGTATTTACATTTCATAAATAAATGCATCTTTGCCTCTAACGACGCAATGCTGAATGTTTTTGCAGCAAATAAACTGCGGAGTTAATTTAAATAAGTCTGTAGAGTTAGACTTTATTGAAAAGAGGGTAAGGGTGAAAATCATTTGGCATTGAACGCATTGAACAGATGCTGTGCGTTTGAAAACTCGCATACTATTGTAAACTTGAACGTGAATTGTTTCAAATGTTAATTCTGGTATTCAGTGACAGAAGTAAGTCAAATAGTGTGGTAGAGTGAATATTTAAACAATGAAGCTACATATTATTAACATAAAAACACTTTATCATCATATTATCAGTCACATGACATACATTGCTGAACACAGGATGCGATGGGTCGCAAGCCCTCAGCGTTCAACGGCTTCCTAAGTCTTAATAATTAATGTGCAAGATTTGACCCGAACAAACATACATACATACAAACATTGCAAGATAATAAAAGCTTTTAAAAATACTTGACTGCGAAATCGAAGTATAAATATAAATTTCAAAGTCCTGACTGACTCAAAGTAATGATCATGCTAAGATTTGGCACGAAAGGATCTTGGAAAATTCAACTCAACAAATTCGAGAATAATAGCAAGTCTATACATATAATAAATCTGTAGACATCAAAAAATCTGTAATTGTAAGATATCCAGAAAAAAAATACACAGGTCGCCTTAAAATCGTTAGCTGAACACGATAGGGTAGTTTTTAGAATTTTTGTCTGTTTGTCTGTTTGTCTGTTTGTCTGTCTGTTTGTTTGTTTGAACCAGGTAATCTCATAAACTACAGAACAGATTTTAACAAGGTCCACACAAATTTGTTCAGAATATATCAGAATAACATTTAGGCTATGATTTAATTTAACTTTAATACAATAATTAAGATATTTGATAAAAAAACATTTAAAAATGTGAAATCGAAATATTTTTCCGTGGTAAAACGTAATCGAACGTCAGAAGGGAACAGTACCCTTACCACGGGTTTTTTACGTATTCGATTAAACATACTATATTGAGTATTTACTATGAAACTTCCTAAAAATCAACTTACTAGGTCCACCCGTCTCTGAGAATATCGGTAGTGACACACCGACAGACAAACGGACAAAAGAGTGATCGAAAAATCGTTTCATTTTTTCGAGTTCTTTTAAAAGTCATGGTAGGGATGCAGTACATGCCTCCGCTCAAGATGACAGCTGTCATAAAACCAAATAGTTTGCATTTAATACTACCTACGTGAAACTGAAAATGAGGTAAGTTCAAAGAGGTACTACTACATAATATTACCGATCTCCTTTACCGAAGACCTCCGATGTTACACTTCTATCGCGCTTTTCTCCTGCTATAGTTTGAATTATGAGTTCAAGTAGCGGAAACCTTAGATAGTAAAAACAAAAAAAGAATTTTCCAAATAGCTCCAAGAGTTTACGAGTAATCAGCGAACATACATAAAAAATATATATATACGTGACGAATTGAGAACCTCCTGCTTTTTTGATGTCGGTTAAAAAATATACAGGTAGTTATTTGTAAAAATCATTTTTTTTCCAAAATTACGTAGCCCTGCTAGCTACCTAATAAAAAAACTGGGTATTTTGGTCAAGAATTCAGAAAATTGGAAAAACTATGTTATGTGTTATGTTATGTTTTTTGCGCTATGATTTTAGACCCGATGAATAAATAATGCCCAACGCTTTATAGGTTTTGTTTGATGGCATTATTTGTCATTTTCGATGGGTATGGCACTCAAAGTGAACCGCACACTTTTGAAAAATTATAGGTTATCATTTTTCTTTAAATATTCCGTTTCCAAAACGTCTCGCTTTAGAAGTTGAATGTCCTTTTGTAGTTTGGTATAAAGGGTTTGGAAAAATCGGTTTTGACATAAAAACCCTAGGCATAACATAATTTTACACAATTATTTTTGGCATAAAGTCACCGCGCACTCTTAGAAAATCAAGGAACATCACGTTTCTTCAAAAACCCTGTATCCAAAACGCTTTAGAGGGTTGGTTTTTTTATTATTTGTTTTTTTTTCGATGCCGTCTATCGATAGGTATGAGTCTCACTTTTGTGAAATCATAGGACATCACGTTCCTTCAAATACCCCGTTTCCGAGACGCTTTAGATGTTTGGTGTGAAAGCATTTTTTGTTCAACGTAATGCCTGCTATCAATATGTAAGGATCTCAATGTGCATCGCGTTATTTTAAGTATTAGTATTTGTTCTGTCCAATGGCCTTTCTTTTTAATCATTAATATTATTATTTGATAATAAAAACAATGTAAAATATTATTTGCACCAAAATAGATTATTATTTGCATGATGTTGGTGTAAATACTATAATCTCTTATATTATTAATTGAAGAATATGAATCGAGACACAAGGGTAGTTGATAATTATTTTTTCTTTTAATTTACAAAAATCTAAAGATAACTAAGAAGACAAAGTATGTTGAAAGTTTTGTGCGAATAGAAATTGGACTTAGTTTTAGCTTATCATATTGTTGTGTACCTATTATGTTTTATTTGTGAAAAATTAACAAAAATAGTACATTGTTACCCAAGGTGTGAAAGTCACTCATTGAGTCCCGAGACGGAGTTTGGCGCCCGAGCGTAGCGAGGGCGCTAATAATTCGAGGGACTAAATGAGTGACTTTCACACCTTGGGTAACAAGTGCTTTTCATTACTAATAAACATAAAATTCTTCCTAATAACGAGAGTGAATGAGAGACTCCATACTACCTGATCCTCTTACAAGGTTGGGACCAAAGAGGTTATACATTATGTAGATTTTTTGTTTTTGCTATTTGTTTTCAACATGTTTTCAATACTCAAATACGTCGGTACTTACCGAAGAGATTTTTATAAACACTGAGTAATGACGCTAAGTCCGTAGATTTAAATTAAAGTTTTTCATCTTTACATTTATTTTATTAAATAAGATATCTATATATATAAAAATCAATTGCTGTTCGTTAGTCTCACTAAAACTCGAGAACGGCTGAACGGATTTATCTTATCTTAGTCTTGAAATGTTCGTGGAGGTCTAGGGAAGGTTTAAAAGGCGAGAAAAAAATCGAATAATTTCCGGGAAAACCCTAAAAACAGCCCTTTTCTATTTCCCATACTTACAAACGTTTTCTAGAGTCAATTCCTACGGGACTTACGCGGGTGAAACCGCGGGGCGCAGCTAGTTTAAAATAAAATCGTAGCAAAAAGTTACATGACTTTTTGCTACGATTTTATTTAAACTTGCTTTTATTTTACTTAAACGTTTGCGAAGCTAAGCTATCTCAATTAAATTTCAAATCGATTGAAATTAAAGCAAATTAATTTGCTAGATATTTCTTCAAGTCACAAAAGTTTCAAATTATTGAACTTTACGCTTATAATCATAAATTCATCATAATTCATCCGGCAATTTAAATTAATTATCCCAATATTGATTAGCTAAGGATCATTTTGAGTTTTTACGATATAATTTTAGCTGTATATTGCACGTTTTGTATACTAAGTAGTAACTCATATACAGCTAATATCATTACCAGTGTTACAGACTATAATTAAAGACCACACATCGATATAAAATTAGCTGTTGAGTGGCATCTTCAAAAATAACTTTCTAATTTGATCGAGTACGAGTTCTACCTTATAATTTTTAAAATTAATTCGACTTGTAATCGCCTTCGGTTTGCTTAGTTCGTGGCTTATGCAATTTTTTTTGGGAACATTTTTTTTAATTGGCTACTTGTAATCAAATTGATGGGTTTTTAAATTTTAAGTAGAGAAGTGTCGGAGGTGATGGATAGGGTAAGTACATCTCTGACATATGTTAAAGTAAATTAATGTAATAAGTCAAAATGGTGTTGCTAAAGTGTTGTTTAAGTGTGTTAAGGTAAAGGATGATTTTCAATGAACTTTGATCGAGAGAAGTGTAAAATGATGAAAATGATGTCGAAGGAAATATTGTTGAGGAAAATGAGGAAACAATCCCTTTAAAATAACAACTAAATACATGAACTTATCTATCACAAACATTATTAGGTGCCAAACATAGAATTAGAACAGTGTTGTCTTTAGAACGTCCTTGCCTTATTAGTCATGCTATTTTTGTGGTACCCACAAATAATTTCTGTGGGTACCACA
This sequence comes from Idaea straminata, assembly GCA_951213275.1. NCBI lineage: Eukaryota > Metazoa > Arthropoda > Insecta > Lepidoptera > Geometridae > Idaea > Idaea straminata. Next base: position 8,472,398 of record OX577862.1, read on the forward strand.
AAAATCAGCAGTGATGTGTTTGACGTCTTTATCAAAAACTGTATTAAGAACGTACTTTTGTTCCGTCAACATAATTTTGTTCTTGACGGTACGACAAAAAAATCGTTACCTACTCACAAAAGTAAAGCAAAAAAATCAAAGGCGATGTATCATTTTGTTTTCTCACGGATATAATAAAAATATAGTATCGATCATTACATGAACCTCTCGAACTGACACGTAGGTATATTAATTCCAGTAATGACTATCAGAATTGATGTTTCTTTCGTCACACATATAGAAAACATCAAATACATATAATTAGAGGTGTATAAACTACGGTAATTGTGATACGTATTCTTTAATTATGAAGGCCGGTTGTTTGAAGGTTTCTTGGGAAATAGGTATTATATTTTTAGGTTTATGCGTGAGTATTTTAGGATGATAGGTCAAATATTTAGTGTTAAAAGAATTACTCGCGTCTCTCAAAGGCTTATTTAAGGTTCGTCGAGCAACTCACCGCCTTATTCCAAAACGAGGTTTAAGAATAGTCCGAGATGTGGATTTATAGTCTCGTGAACTATAATCTAAACACTATTCCTATAGACTGTTCACGAGCAAGTCTATGTCTTAATCTAAGGTTTAAGGTTCTTAGACCTCGTTTGGGAATAAGGGGGATTACGTGTGATAGTGGTCAAACCTATATATTAAATAAGAAATGTAAAGAATTACAGGTATGTTTTTTTCTGCATCGAAATAGAAAGAAAACTTGAAAATTCTAGCGCTAAAAAAGTTACTAACATTAAAATCAAAGTAACTTAAAAGCTCCGACACACAATTTTACTATAGTCGTTCAAAGTGCCCTTGACTTGAGGTGTACTCAGAAATATAACTATCGATTTCATAACTTGTATGCACTCACAACAATATTGTCAATTTAACAAAATATAGAATGAGCCTATTATATTTTAAAAAGATAGATGACGATCAGATGAATGTAAACTTAATACCGACCTTTATAACATTTGTTTATTTACATTGCTTTCAAGTGTAAATGAAAAAGAACTGGCACTTAAAATGTAACTTAAACGCTTCGGAATAATAGTGAAAATTGATTGTCGAGATATTACGAGATAAAATAAAAGAGTTAAAAAGATGAATGTGATAAAATAACTTTACAATAATAAAGTTTACACCTCTGTGTCATCTTGTCCACAACTTATTTAACGTAGAAATTGAGTTATTTTTTAACCGACTTCAAGAAAAGGAAGAGGTTCTCAATTCGACTGTACCTACTTATACTTTTATGTTTTTATATGTTTGTTCGGGCATAACTTCGTCGACGGCACAGTGGTCATCATGTCGGACTGCCAAACACAGGGTTGTGGGTTCAATTCCTGACTCAGACAAGTATTTAAGCTCAGTTATTTGTCTGTGGTCTGGTTGTTTCTATATATTCTAAGCACTTATAAATATATATTTACAAAAGAAAAAGTATATAAGTAGTATATCCGTTGTCTAGCACTTATAACACAAGTCTAATACTTAGCTTGGGGCTAGATGGCGATGTGTGGAATGTCCTCCAATATTTATTTATTCGTTGTTTATTGATTACAGTTTTATAAGAATATTCCAGTTTTTAAACGTCTACAGACTCAAATCCACATGATACTGTTTCCAGTCTTTCGGGCAATCAAGATTCAGGCTTGCGGCAAACAACTATCGAAAGAGATCAAGCGGCATAGTTGATCATTTCCTTCAAGCTTCTTTTTCTGATCAAACATGCACGGCAGTTGCAATCACAATTGCTCATTGCATAGTTGCTTCAAGTTTTGACAAAATAAAAATCTTATTTTAAAATGTCTAGATGTACCCCAGATTAGCATTGACATTATTGACAAGTATTGACAAGTTCTCTCCTCTGGACATGGTCGACTAAGCTGAGAGCGTAGTAGGTAAGGACACTCCATCCTCACGCAAAAATAACCCAATTAAAAAGGGTCTAATGGCGGAAAACAACCCGTATACAAGTACCCCAGCTTAGCAAAAGGTTCTGAAAGTGTCGTAAGTTGTAACTCAAGACTCCATGGAACGCTTCGAAACAATCTGAACCATTATTGTAATGAGGAATAAGACTGCATATCGGAACCGAAGTGTATTGTTCGCAGATAAAGAACATTAGATTTTTATTGCCATTCTTTGCTACACCTAAGTTATTTTATATTTTTAACATCAAATGAATTTACAACTCTATAAGCTAAATACGCCTTGTTTTATTATGGCAATTCTTAAACCATATAAGTACCAATCGAATGTAGTTTCTAATAAATTATTTAAAGCGATCTTTATTTCTGTCGGGCCAACAATAATATATTTACCAATTTTGAGCATTTTTGTCAGATAAAGTTCTGTTGACTGTTTAACTGAAGCTGATACTTGGTTACATAACTAATTTATTGATTTTTAAATACGCAGAGTTGTCATACTATTGGTAAATGCCTCCTCTAATTCTTTCCACTCATCGCGGTCTTCTGCGACCTCCAGCCAGTTTGGCTCAAAGCGGTCAAGATCATTTTGCCAGCGTTGTAGCGTACCTAGATTTAGTTTAAATAAAATGATTTCACATCTATCATTCTTAACTATTTCTGTTGTCAACAGTACATAGCAGAACACACATTTTAAGTAGTTGCACAAGCTTCTTTTGTCATTGTGTAGTAGGTAATGATGTTCAACGTTTCTGATGTTTTGTGTATTGGAATGTGCCACGATTAGAGTGTATGTGCCGCATAGAAATAGATTACCCATACATTACAGACGTACCGTTACAAATTCAACATTATCTTTACGATTATACGTCTCAATTTCAATTGTATTTTGACTAGAATTATCAGAAATCATAAGCTAATTACAATGCTATAAGCATATATTTCTATAGTTCCTTGTGATCGATGAGCTTGGTGACGTAGCTGTACCAAATTTTTATCATATGTAAAAGAAAGTAGTATAGTACGTTATGATTAATTACTAAGAAGTCAAAACGGCAATATTTGGATTGAAGTTATATAACGTTTAAATATTCCGTAATTAACACTTCAGGCTAGGTTGAAGATTTTGCAAGAACTGTAATTAGTTTGCTTAAGTCAAGTATTGGACTGATTTTAAATATCACAAATTATGCAATTTCTAAATTGGGTATTCGTTACATTTTTATAGCCAATCATGATTTCTCTCACGGGGTATTTAGTATGAATAATTTAATCTCGTTTAGTTCCTAGTTATACCTACACTAGTAGCGGTCCACGGTTTCACCCTCGTGACTCCCGATCCAATGAGAAAATTGAAATATAAAATAGCCTAAAGCCTTCCTCGACAAATGGACTATCTAACACAAAAATATTTTTTTAATTCGAACCAGTAGTTATTGAGATTAACGCGTTTAAACAAACTCTTCAGCTAAGTATATATTAGTATGGATTATGATGTAAGGTCGCTGTAGACTGTGTACTAGTTTAGTGTTGGAGAAGAAAATTGAATGATAATAAATACCCATAATTCATCAAATAACAACAACAAATAGCATCACAGAAGAGCCAATAAAATTACAAGAGAACACTAAATCGTCAGTTTATTAGAAAATTGTAGGTATTTATGAAATAATACGTCCATTAGAACGATATCAAGTCGCTTATATGTCGGGATCGTGACTGTTCAACCATTAGTGCTGCTTGCAAAACGTTAAGCTCAATACTTGGAAGTGAAACTGGGAAAATGGACTTTTGTATCGTTTAGAAAAACAATACTAGAGAGCATCGTTCAGTTAGACAACAATACTTAAGAATCTCTAAGAACTACCTACATGGCTATATGTATTCGGGTTGCATTTATTCTTCTTGAACCATATAAAACCTTCGAATCAAATATTATGATTTATCACTTTTTCACTCAAAGTCACAGTAACATTTACCATTTGTCATCTATTTTATCCATTTGACATCTACGTATATTGCATCAACAAATACAAACTATAATGTCGAAAGATTTAAAATATCTTCTCACAATACTTCACCTTCAATACACCCTGTGCACAATCGATGTTAGTTTACCGGAATACCAATATCTATCTAGCCATTTGACTCCCGAGGAATGTCGGCGACTCTATGCTACTTTGCATTTCGAATACCATGTGCCGAACCTTACCAAAGTTGTGGAAAAAATCCCTAGACACGAACCGTGTCTTAAACTACTCCTACGATGGGATAAAGGCAAGCACAAATGGGAAGGACAAGGAAAAACACACGTCGATATAGTACGAAGACTTCGATTATTAGGTAGAAATGATTTAGCCACTTGGTTAAGTAATACTGTACTTACACATCTTGCTGATGACGTAGATAATGCTCTAAATACGAAATTCAGCAATACTACTAAGGAAATTGTAAAAAAGAGAGCACATGAAGACATCAAAAAAACTGGTAGGAATTACGATGCTCTACTATGGGTAGTAGCCGTTGGTTTAATACTATTCCTAATAAACTGCTATAAAATGATAAGAAGATGTTGTAGAAAAAAAGAAAAGGAGAAAACAGAAGAAATTTTGCAGTTATTAGGAGGTTCAGATAGCGAACAAGAAACTATATACGAGTGTGTTTTAAGTAATATGCGTTCCCCTAATAATGATAATGTTACAGAGTGACATTACACTATTTATTAATATTGTAAAATATAAATATTTTGTAGACTTACTATAGGGATACTAGGTATTAAATGTTTAAAGTTGATAAATTGGATGAATATCTTTTTATTTACGATTACGACTGCTCTCAGTAATCTCACTAGATAATTCCACACGGTTCACGTTATCATCAATTTTCCTTAATAAATCACAACGAAAGAACACACCTCCAATCTTCACTACATAGTATATTAACAACAAAAACAAACAAACAAATCAATAAGTGACCTACCCAAATTCACCAGCATATTAGGAATTTTAGAAAATGAAATATTTTTGAATTTTTTATCCACTGCTGTATTTGAAATAATAATTTAATAAAGTAGGTTCATAGATAGAGTTAGGAGGTCCGGAGGATATTATTTCTGTTCACCTACATATACTTATCAAAATATATATGTAAACTAGCTTTTGCCCGCAACATCGTCCGCGTAGAGCAAAGAGGATTTAAAATACTACGGCGTAGAAGTCGAAAATAGACCAAGTAATCACGTTGTCCCATACAAACTCCCCCCCCCCCTTTTCACTCCCTAAGGCGTCATTTAGGAAATTCCTTTCTTATCGGATGTCTACGTCATACAAAGAACACACCCTCCAAGTTTTTAAGGTCTTTACGATCAGCGGTTTAGGCTGTCCGTTGATCCGTCAGTCAGTCAGGACGAAGGATTTTATATGTATAGAAGATAGATTAGGAAGAATTAAATATACATCTTCAAAATTTTACTGTTTTTAGAATATTTATAATCATTTCTATAAAACTACCTAAGTGTAGGAGTAGCTTTAAAAATAAGAAAAACTATAGGTACTTACTTATAGTGAATATCTAGACTATATTGGTGTTTTCTGCCCCATGTTCAGATATTGCGATTTAGGCTAACACAAAAAACAGCTTAAAGGAAAAGTCCGTTCACCAGTCCAGCAAAGACTGAGTTAATTACATTTCTGTTCAAATCAACACAAATCGGTATCCGCTAACAAGGTACGCACAGACATCGGCCGTGTCATCGGGAGCTTTGAGATAAACCTCATTAGCTGACTTAACTTCATCACTGATTGCTGCCTACAACGGTCGAGTTAATAGTCAATCAATTTACTAGCTATTTGGTTTAATTTTATAGTTGTTGCTAGAGTTCTAAGAGGATGACCTCTGTGGTGCGGCGGAACGAAAGATAACGCGGTAGGTTGTGGGTTTGATTCCCACCTTAAAGAAATATTTATGTATCGAAGATATTTGTTTTTGGCCTGAGTTTTTATTATTGTGTGTTTATTAAGTATGTATTTACAAAACTATAGAAACATTATATGCATTGTCTGGTCAATATAAGACAAACCTAATTGCCTCAGCAATTAGGGGTCTTGGGGTTAGAGTGCAAAAAGATTTAAAAAAGGTGGATTTGAGAGAGATGGATGTGAAAGATGAGATGATGACTAATAGATGTAAATGGAAGAAGAAAACATACGCCGATCTCAAATAAAATGGAATAAGGGCAGGCAGAAGAAGACTTCCAAGACTCTACCGTAACGTACCCATTGACCAACTGTCAAAGAAGAAATTCATGGTCAAACGTTATGGTCAAATCACACAAACCAACTCGCATTTTCTTTAATGACTGTTAGACTCTGCTTTTAGGAGACTAAAAAAGAAAGCTTTACAGCACCTATTGCCATGACCTGACTGATACAAATGGGTGATTCAATGAACTCATGCCATACAAGCCGCTAATCAACACTACACACATGACCGCTTAGCTAAATGTCTTAAAATAAGACAGATCGCAGGGCAAATAATAATCGTTTATTTCAGGTAACAGCGTTAAAAAAAGTACAGACCTATATAAAATAGATACCTGTAAGGTATCTATTTTATATAAGTACTTCTATTTTATATATCTGTTTTATAACTTAAATTTAACAAACAGATAATTATGATAAATTTAAGTTAGGCAGAATAAAAACCTAGTTAGTTACGTGGGGAACAAATGTCTTGCCATGGCGTCTCCACCGGGTCGTGGCAGACTGGGTAGACCCAAGAAGTGTTCGCTTGACGTCGTAAAGGGTGATATGCGTGCAAATCCCCTTACAAACCAGGATGCCGAAGATCGTGCGCAGTTGAGGCGCAGGAACGGGAACATCGCTCGGATGATGATGATGAGATTAAAAAACTGGTTACGACTGGGATATTTCCTATCATTTCCAATGGATAAGTGGGAACGACTGGGAACAAGCCATACCCTGATAGTCATTGACATTGCTCTTACGGTGAAGGAAAACATCGTGATGAAAACCGCGGGTTAGTAGGCCAGAAGTATTGACAAGTTCTCTCCTCTGGAAATGGTCGACAAGGCTGAGAAGGTAGTAGGTGCTGGGCAAGCTTACTCCATCCTCACGCAAAAAAACCCAATTAAAAAGGGTTTAATTGCGGAAAACAGCCCATTCAAGTTCAAGTACCCTGATACTCAAAGTGCTTGCGACATAAAACTCTAAGTAGTCAAACGCACGTGCGCTTTATTATTAATAGCATACAGTGACCACTGTAATTGCTAACATTTATTATTTTCCAAGTGTTTTAACACCACTCTACCACTGTCTAGTGGCTATCTAACCACTTACAAGTGGGTGTTACGCTTTGAATAATTTTAATGCATATTTTATGCCTTAAGTAATGGTAAAGTGATCGGGATATATTATCGGCTAAGAAGTGGTTGTACGAAAGTGTATCTAAGTTATATGATTTTGATTATACGTTATCTTTAGCATATTTTTTCGACGTGTTTGTACCTTATTTTCTTTGTAGGGCCTTATTACTTTTGTATTTTAAATGAGGATGTTGACTGTATTCGAATAAAATTATGATTTTGCAACGATAATACAGTCCATTACAGATTTTTGTATAGATAGATAATAATAATAAATAAATAAATATTACAGGATATTCCACACATCGCCATCTAGCCCCAAGTTAAGTAACCAGACATGTGTTATGGGTGCTAGGCAACGGATATACTACTTATACTTTTCTTTTGTAAATATATACTTATAATACATAGAAACAACCAGACCACAGACAAATATCTTAGCATAAATACTTGTCTGAGGCGGGAATAGAACCCGCAACCCTGTGTTTGGCAGTCCGGCGTGGTAACCATTGTGCCAACTGGGTCGTCAAATAGATAGACAACTTTATTTGTACAACATAAGAAGAAACAGAACATGATATACACAAAGTAAAATAATAGCTAGACCGTAAAGGTTGCACAAATGGGCGGCCTTATCGCTGAAAGCGATTTCTTTCAGGCAACCATTGGATGGAAAAGAACTGCCTTAACGGCTTGCTAGTATAATTACCAATGACCCATTTTATGGTTACTTGCCATAATACTTGCAGATTCATTAACTACCTACTTAAAGATTAATTCGAACCACGTAATAATTAGAAAGTTCTACCTACTCGTACTATTAACTTTTTGTAATTATAATTAGCGTACTTAGATATACTAGTAATAAAAAGCAAATATATTACACTTATAGAAAAGTTAATAAAACTTTCTCAGGTTTGCTTTAATTAAGTTGTACATAAAATTCGAAGCTATTTTGTGAACTTCAGAGAAGTTCATATGCACTATGATTTGCTCTTTGAGTAGATAAATGATTACGTCATCCGTTAAGGGTCCTGCCGGAAGACCAGCGGCTGCATCAACTCACTGTTGTTGCAGCTATTTTTTGCTGAGGCTGAGCCTTTTTGGAGGCACAGGCTCCTTAGACCCTATTTTTATTTAAATACTTTTTTGTTTTTCTTTCTACTGTTTTCTCTGAATTTTCTGTCATACTATCTTAAACTTTTTTGTACCTTGTATTCTTTTAATTTTCTGTCTTTTTATCTTATTATTTTTGTTTCTTATTTTTATATACATGTCTGTGTTCTAATGTTTTGTTTTGTCAATAACTCTCAACTGTTCTATATATGTTTTTTGTGTGCTTGTCCAAATAAATGTTTTTCTATTCTATTCTATTAAATATATGAAAACAAAAATAATTTATCGTAAAAAAAACAATTTTCTATGGCCCGTTAGAACCGTTTTTACTGGGGTGACTCAAGTTTACTTATGATTTTTAAATAAATGTCTTTTCTTTTATGAAAACAAGTACAGGTGTTTAAAGTTTACTAAATGCAAATGCAAATGTTACTAATGCAACTATGTGAATTAGCTCAGTTGAATTAAGTTTACGACTTCGAAACTTAGTTTTTAAGACGTTTCTATGTGATCTGTGAGCTAAGCATGCTTGGCAGCAGTTTTTGCTGAGGTCGACCCATTTGGGTCAGCAATGAGGAGTTCATTTATGTTCTTTTTTCTTTGTTACTATTTTGTTTTTTATGTAATTATTTTTCATTGTCATGTTTATTTCTTCCTTCCTGTGTTTGTCGAGTGTTTGTACTCGATAAATGCTTTTCTTTCTTTCTTTATTTCAAATGTATTAATCATCCAAATGAATAAAAAAATTGACTTTGACTTCGATAATTCGACTATTTCAACACTGATTTTTACTTTCAATTTGCGCAGAAAAAATCTGGTTCTATAATAAAAAATTTCACAGCTCCATTCTTAAATTATAAAATGTACCTAATATCTAATCTATACTAATATTATAAAGCTGAAGAGTTTGTTTGTTTGAACGCGCTAATTCCAGGAACTACTGGTTCGAATTGAAAAAATATTTTTTAGTTGGATAGTCCATTTATCGAGGAAGGCTATAGGCTTCTTACGCAGGTGAAACCGCGGGGCGCAGCTAGTGTTCTTATAATTTAATCAGCGTATTGATTTCACTTACCTTCTGATCTCCGAACCGCATCTGCCTCCTGGCGTTCCTGGCCACGTTCATCCTACACAGAAACACCCTGTCTTCTCCATCAGCCGGTGCTCGAGACAGCTCAGTCCTTACTGATTGTTGATCTTGCTTATCTATCACGTCGTAAACACTGTCGCCGTGGATGAGAAGGTCCTCCTGTGAAGTGAACGAATTTGTTTTTAATTTATCGATGTAATGGCTAAATATTAGAAGGTTCTACTTTGGAGGGCTAATGTCCAGAGGTCCACGACTCTTTCATAATTCGTTTTATACTTTGGAGTGCTTACACGACTTTTTCATACTTTGTACCCGATGGGACCACGACATTTTAAAATAAATAATATTTCCTTTCTCAACGGGTCCATGAAATTATGTAGTACAGATAGCATTAAAGGCTTCGATTAAATAAGATAAATATTTGTTGTTCATGAAATAAAAGACAATAACCTTAGTCTTAGTATTTTGGTTTTGCTGTGAAGTAAACTATTTTTTTAAATGTAATTTGTATGTTGATTTTTTAGCTACTTGGTAGTGATTTTAATATTTAAAAGATACCATCAGTATCGCATCGTCAGACAGCGCTTATAGCCTTTCCAGTCTTCCCGTGACAACAGTCGTTGCAACTAGATTGAAACGTTAGGTAAAAATTAAAATAACTAAGGTACTTAGTCAAATGTAATAAGAGCCACCTGCTACCTTAATTAAAAACGAAATATACCGAAAAATATAGAAAATAGGGAAAACTACTTAAACCAGCTCATTAGGAAAATATTGGTTTATTTTAAATTTTTTATTTTCTTGTTATTTTGTCACTATTATAGAAGTTTTTTAGAAACTTTTTAGTGACCCTTATAACCAGCAGGTACAGTCGGCTGCATAATTGTAGCCCTCGGTAGAGTTCGAAAATTACTATTATTGGAATGTTTTAATTATAATAATTTTTGTTTGATTAATTGAAGAGTTAGAAGACTTCAAACTTCACCTAAAGCAGGTGTCTAATCTTGCTCGTGTTGAAAACATTCATAACAGCCGTTTTGGAGCTCTACGGTGGGTTAGCAATTATGCAGCCGATCGTACCTTAATAGTCAGTTATGACATTTTTATTTAACAGATAATATAGTGTTATTGATATTGACTTTCAATCAGTAAGAGAAATAAGCAGAACTCCATCGCCGTAAGTACAAAATTGAAAAACAAAATTTGAGCGGCCATTCATAATTTAAACAAAGTAACATAGGAAACGGTGAGATGCCGCGACCGCGATTAAAATAATACGTTTTGCGGTTTGCGAACTGATGAAAACGTCTGTGCAATCTCTTAAAGTATACGTCTGTTTAAAAATAAAAGCGTTTGGCTTAACTCTGCGGCTTGAGATGGCACCCGGCACTAGATAATTACCATTCCTTCTAGCCTTTCTTTTGTTACGGACTTAGCTTTGTTTCCTCGCTGTTTTAGTATACAGTACAAGCTTTTGCCCGCGACTTCGTTCGTATAGAATTTGAGAATTTGAAGTAGATTGGACCAAGGAATCACGTTATCTCATACAAACTTTGCCCCCCCTTTTTTTTCTCCCTTAGGTGTAGAATTTCGGAAAATCCTTTCTTATCGGATGCCTACGCCACACAAAGAACACACCCTCCATGTTTCAGGTCTCTACGATCAGCGCTTCAGGCTGTGCGTTGATCCGTCAGTCAGTCAGTCAGTCATTCAGGACAAAGCATTTTATATGTATAAATTAGGTACGTTCGTTATATAATCTTATTACCACGTAGAACTGTAATGTTCCCTTGAAAGTGATTTACAAGATTTCGTTTTATTTCGGGTCATTAGCCGATTCGCACCGCGAGCGGTTCGGACCGCGGTGTGAATCGCCCAAAAACTTTTTGTAATGGGGTCGATTCAAACCGCAGTGAGGTCTCTTTTTGAATATTTCGCTTAACTTAAAGTTATTATTTTTGGAACACTGAGATGATAGAAAACGTAGAAACACACTATCTAAATCGAAGTAACAGCTACTTAGACGGCATGTATATTAATGTATAATGATAAAATTCAGAAATAAATTTGGTATTTCGTTTGTTTGTAAAATGTAAGTACCTCTATAAATAACATCAAGACACCTAAGTAACTTATTCCTAACTTACAATTTGCTCATTCCATTCACAATTTGCAAGATTACCTTGTTCGAGGCACCCGACTTGTACCCAATAATTATGATTTTGTAATATAACCCTTCCACTTTTTGACCCTACGCCCCTTCAGGTCAATAATATTGTTGTTTAATTTTCTCAGTGTATAAAGAAATTTCAATTAACTTAGCTCTGTAATAACTTTAATTAAATAATATTTCTAGGGTAAACTTGGGAAAATTTTCATTCTGGGTCGTAAGCTGTGTTTTGCTATAGGGCTGTCAATTAATTTTATAAAAAAATCTATTTACCTACTTATAATAGTTGTATAAATAAACTAGCTTTTACCCGCGATTTGGTTCGGGTAGGAGTTGAATTTTCCAAAATCTTTCTTAGCCAATATCTCTATAAGTCAATTTTTTCAGCCCGATCGTTGATACAGCAATCAATCAGTCAGTCAGGACTTTAAATTTTATATTAACAGATAGATGTGATGCGGTTTTTTTGTATTTATGATTATTTATTTTTCTACGTACTTATCTATACTTGTTTTTTTTTAATGTTACAAATTAACTACTAGAAGACTATTGCGGCTTTACCCGCGTAAATCCCGATTCCGTGAAAATATCGGAATCTTTTTTTATGTGAGTGTACATATATAATTGCAGCATTTTTTGAAATAGAAACGTACGAGAAGTTATAATATTAAGCTTACAATAAAATATATTTTGGTAAAATAAAACAAGAAATGGATAGAAGGGGTCAGACTGAAAACCAGCGCTGTGTTGCTCAGTTCAGCGTAATATGACTTATTTGCCATATAATTTTATTTATTGTTTATGTTAGTCAAAATTGCCAAATAACAAAAAACGATTATTTTTTAAACTGGTAACCCTGAACGTGACGTAACTCGTCACGTCACCCCACCCACCTGTCGCGGGCCCTCCGTTAAGACATAATAGTGCGCGCGCGCCGCTCTACCGCCCAGGCGCCCACGTGCTCTCCCGTGGGGCCACAGACGTATGGGAAATTTGTTAAACTTCCTACTTTCATGTAGTGTATTAATTATTTTAAATGGCTTGATACAAATATGGGGTTAGTAAGTTATTAAAAGGATGTGAAGACTCTATGTACTAGTTAATCGTCCTATTCAAGTGTTTTACTTTTGTCGTTTGAATGCGTGTTTTGAAATCTAAAGTAACTTTTTGAAAAAAACTAAATTTCCTATTATTGTTTTACTTACTTTAATTATAAGGTTTTAGATGTGTAGGCACATGAGTAAAGATAGGTTAACTTATACATCTAAAACTATATCTTATTTGTTTCCATTTACTACTTTATCGATTCAGGAGTTAAATTTTTAAAAGTAATTTCTTAGCGAAAGGACAACATAGTGTATAATAAATTATGGTCTTCGATTATCCCCTTTTTTAAACAATAAGGCCGCTCATTTTACCATATTGTTTAGTTAAAAAAAAAGATATTTATTTAAGTGTTATGTTTATAAATATTGTATAATAAAGAATTTATCTATTTACTAGCTGTCCCGGCAAACGTTGTTTTGACATTTACAAAAAAATAAAGAAAACAAAATAAAAAATAGATAGTAGCCGATTCTCAGACCTACTGAAAATGCATATAAAATTTCATAAAAATCGGTCAAGCCGTTTCGGAGGAATATGGTAACTAACATTGTGACACGAGAATTTTATTTACGACGATGAGAATTTTATACAGACGACCCAGTTGGTACAATGGTCATCATGCCGGTCTGCCAAACACAGAGTAGCGGGTTCGATTCCCGCCTCAGACAAGTATTTATGCTTAGATATTTGTCTGTGATCTGGTTGTTTCTATGTACCTATTATAAGTATATATTTACAAAAGAAAAGTAAGTAGTATATTCGTTGTCTAGCACTCATAACACAAGTCTAGTTACTTAGCTTGGGGCTAGATGGCGATGTGTGGAATGTCCTGCAATATTTATATATTATTATTTAGTAGATCTCTTTTTTAAAGTCGTTCGAAACTATTAAGACTTTATAATAAATCATTAGGTACTCGCATACCACATTTCTATGTAACAAATATATTTACACTTACTGTAAATTACAATTATGTTACCTACCTACCTACTTACACTAAGGTTAATGTTAATGTAAGACAAACATACGGACAAGGCCTCCGGATATGTAGATTAATGGTTTACAAACCAATGCACCAATTTATAATTGTGTTACAAATGATACACTGTCTTTTATGATTGATTGATTTTTTATACCTACCTAGTCGGTTTGTTTACATATATTCGATAGGTGAAATATATGTATTTTTATCACAGTTGCTCATAAGGTGGATCTTATTCAACGGCTTTTAGGCTCATAATCCAACATATTATGCACGCGTGCGTTTTACATTGCCAACTAGTGCTATAAAGCTATCCCGATAAGTTAAATACGTATCTTACTGCTAATTACATGTTAGATAGGTGAAACATTCTTAATTTATCTGGGTTATACTGTTTTGATGGATAAAAAAGGTAGGTACCAAAGAGTTTTTAGCTAGCAAAAATGGTTGTCTCTAAAGTCGGTTTACGAACGAAAATTTTACGTGATAATGACTTAGAAAACGATTAAAAATTGAGTTATGTTTATTTTTTGTTTATTCTTTACTTAAATACGAGTATATTGTTTTTCCGTACCATTGTATTTTGTTCTTAACCCCCGACGCAAAAACAAATAGAAAAAAACCCTAAAAAATATTGTATGTCAGACGAGGCTGTATAGGTTAAAAGTCTTTAGCCTGGCCTTTCCAGAGCATAATTAACAAAAAAATATTGCCTTAAAAAAATGTAAACATAGACTTATCACAAATATTTTGTTAATTATTATTTTGTTTTCTTTTCAATTCTTTTATTCGCAACAGTGATAACAAACGTCGTACGATATACGTGTGGAATTCATATTTGCATCTTGGCTTCTTAACACGCTCGGTATCGCTCGCGCGTCAAAACCGCCATGCAAAGATCAATTTACCACACTTATATCGTAATGTACTATTTTGGAGGTACGAGGTGGTGTGTACCTCCAAAGGGAAGATCTTCCACCGGGCATGTGTTATACCCGGTAGGCCCCGACCTAACGATGTTTTGTTGGAACTTGTAAATGAGCTTATCTTCAGGAAAACTTCGCTTGCGCTATCTTGGATCTCCGATCGGCTTAGTGGTTCCATCTGTTGGTGGCAATGTGAAGTAGTGTCGCTACATATTTATAAAATACCTACCTTCCTATTCATTTTAAACTCACACAATTTGTATTCATAGTAATTTTTTTTCCGGGTCTTAATCGTGTATTTTTTATATTTCGCGAGGTGCTACGACCATGACTATTGAAACATAGTCGAAACGTCGAGGTAAGAGAAATAAAAATAATAAAAATATACGCAATTAAGAGGAAAGGTTACCGGTGTCTCTCTCCATACAAACGAAGTCAACTGTTTTCTCCCTGAATAATGACACTAGAGCAAATCTTTATATTGCATAAAATATAAAAATAAGTCGGGTTTTCCTTCCTGACGCTATAACTCCAGAACGCACGAACCGATTTCCACGGTTTTGCATTCGTTGGAAAGGTCTCGGGCTCCGTGAGGTGAAACCTTGCGTGAGCATTCTAGTTGAAGGTACCATTTCTCTGGTCTCATGCCTCAACATATATATATATTTTTTTATTTAAAATTTAATCTATGTCTCTTGCCTCCAAAAGACAATCACTGGTGACTAACTTATTCTTATATTTTTTCTATTACTTTTTCTTTAACCACGGTGTAAAACATACCAAATTTAAACAATATAGGAAGAATAGAACTATATCTCAAAACACAACCGTAAAATTATCTCTTAAATAATACTATCACCGTTTAGGCCGAACAATCGATTCGCAACAATAAGGACACATCATCATTCGCTTGCAAGTCAATTTAATAATCGAATTGAAAGGCCATTCTTACAATCGATACAGTATTGCTAAGAAAACCGAATGTTGCCATGGGCATAGGCGCGGTTCGACCGTTCCTTCCACATTGACCAATTAAGCTGAGCTCCGTTGTAGCTCTGCAGCTTTTAATTTACCAAAAGGATGGGAACTTTCAGTGTGTTTTCATAGGTCAATGTTTATTGGTGCTTGTGCGCATCAATAAATCGATACAGTGGTTACTGCGACGAAAGGCATTGTCTATGGATTGGTGTATCATTATATTGTTCGGTTTGCATATTGAAATGTGCCTTCTCTATTGTATGTTGGCTACGTGTGTGGCTTTTACTATATTGGGGAAATTAGCTTTGTTTCTTCAAATTGTTCAACAATCAACGGTTACCGGGTTTTGAATTGGCACATGGCGGGTCTACTGTTTTGTAACTATATTTCTATAGATCATGTTGTATGACTTCTAGTATTTTAGTCCCTACTACGTAGTTTTATATTTTGTCTAGCTGCACCGCGTAGTTTCAACCGCGATCGTATCTTTCAAAATTATCATTTACTAGCAGCGCTCCGCGGTTTTACCCACGTAACTCCCGATCCCGTGGGAATATCGGGATAAAAAGTAGCCTATAGCCTTCCTTGATAAATGGCATATTGGGATAAATGGGATATTTTCTACATAAGATAATCGTTGTTGACTGATAATAATATAGATTTAATGAATAATTTAAAAACGAAAATGATGGAAAATAACAGAATTACTCTACAATCTAAAATAAGTGTACGAAGTTAAACGCGTTGAACTCTTTTATAAGGAAAATATTGTATGAAAGTAGGTACTAATTACATAAATGTTCAGATAGGTAAAATTAAAATATTAGATACCTGATAGCTAATATTAGATAATATATACCTATAATATACATAATACATTTATACTCAATAGCTGTACCCTGCCACGCTTCGCTATGGTACATGTCGCAGATATGTGACTGATGCAAAAATTAGATAAAAACAATCCTTGATGCGGATTATATATCATTCTAAAATTTCAGCTCGATCGGTATAGAACTTTTTGAATTTTTGAAGCGTACACAAACCAACATAACATTTTTATATATATAGATAGAAGATAGGTAGGTTAATAAAGAAATCTTCATCCAAATTTATCAGATCAAGACTATATTAAAATTAATGCATAAATAACCAGCCTTATCTATCAACAGCCAAAGGGCAAACCTCAATAATGTTAACCGAGTGTGAAAAGGCGGTAATTATCATGTTTATAAACATTTCACCATAAATTACTTGAGATGTACAGTTAGAAAACACCCACAGACCAATTTGATATTATAAAATGTATATTAACAATTTCGGCATTGTTTTTAACCAGGTATTTGGATTAAGTACTTACTGCCTCTTTCTTATCATTAATCTTAATTGCGGAATACAATAAAATATTAGCTGGGAGGTCGGGTACAGTGCAAGTTAATTTATACCCAATCTATATCGTCTCAGGGTTTATTTTAGATCGTATTTGTAGATAATAATAGTCAGTATAGATCATTATATTGGGTCTTATAAGAACGGTATCGTGGGAATTCTGATCTATGAGTTATCTATAGATGTTATAGGATTTGGAACTGGTATAGCTGTCCATATATCGAATTGTAGCCGGATGTTGGAGCAATCAGTCGTAAAATGTTCATAAACATCGAAGTTTATTAGAGACGCTTTTTTAAAGAGAAGTTTTATTATCTGTTTACAGAATTGTCAACACTATGGTCAATCTTTTTTTAGGGTTCCGTACCCAAAGGGTAAAACCGGGACCCTATTACTAATACTTCAATGTCTGTCTGTCTTTCCGTCTATCTGTCACATAGCTCTGAGAGCTAGACGGTTAAATTCATATCGCGGTTCGTATTAAACCATTCACAACGAGCTCTTGGGCGATTCACACCGCGGCCCGAACCGCTCGTGGTGCGAATCGACCAATGACCTGAAATTTTCACAGATTATGTATTTCTGTTGCAATTATAACAACAAATACCTACTAAAAACAGAAAAATAATATTATTCAAGTGGGGCTCCAAATATACAACATGATACGGAACCCTTCGAGCGCGAGTCCAACTCGCACTTAGCCGGTTTTTATTATTTGTTAATCACAGAATCAACAGCACTTGTAACAAAAATAAACTTAAGATTACTAATAGCCAGGCTGACTTCCAATAAGATTCTCATTTGATCAATAAACTATTATAACTGTAGAGATTGTATTATTGTCTGAAATTTTAGAGGTTAGAACAAAAAACTTAATCAAAATCGGTTCATCCGTTCTGGAGCTACGATGGAACAGACACACACACACACAGAGAGAGAGAGAGACACGTCAAACTTATAACACCCCGTCGTTTTTGCGTCGGGGGTAAAAAACCGTTTATACAATTAAAAAAAAAACAAAAAGTTTCGTATGCAAGTTCGTGTACTGAGAATTGAGGGGCATTGATATTTGACGATCCAGTTGGCACAATGGTCACCATGCCGGACTGCCAAACACAGGGTTGCGGGTTCGATTCCCGCCTCAGACAAGTATTTATGCTTAAATATTTGTCTGTGGTCTGGTTGTTTCTATATATTTACAAAAGAAAAGTATATAAGTAGTATATTCGTTGTTTAGCACCCATAACACAAGTCTAGTTACTTAACTTGGGGCTAGATAGCGATGTGTGGAATGTCTTTGCTTAGCTTAGTCGACCATTTCCAGAGGAGAGAACTTGTCAATACTTCTGAAGTCAAATATAAGCCGCAAGTTTCATCACGATGTTTTCCTTAACCGTAAGAGCAATGTCAATTAGCGCACATAATTTTTTCTTAAGAAAAATCCATTGGTGCACGGCCGGCCGGGATTCGACCCACGACCTTCAGAATGAAAGTCGAGGTATCTACCACTAAGCCAACACCGCTCTTAAGAGCTAATCAGTTTTACAACATAAATTAAGTTTTTACAGGGTTTTATTTTCTAGACAAGAAGCTGTTTATACAAGATCTAAAGCAAGAAATCGTATCTGCAAGTACTTAGATTAATGAAATTGATTTTAAAAATCATCATTAATAAACAAAATAAACAATTTTAATTTCTAAGCTACATCTTACAATGCTTTTGACAGATTCGATCATTGTATTAAATGGGTTAGTCTATAAACATATTTATATAAATCATAATTTGAACACATTGACTGGGTATCATTACGCGGCGATGTAGTCAGTCATGTTTCACACGGAGTTACCGCCAAAATTTATAAGTAAAGGGTGTTCTAAAATCGAATATTTAAATATATTAAGTTTTGTATATTAAATTGATTCTTTCGACAACCACCCACGATGTCGAGGATGATTGATTTCTACGAAAAATGGTAGCCTTCAATCTATATGGGGTTAAAATAATATTTATTCAGCGAGGGTTTTTGTGTTTTGAATCCAGACTGTGGGAAGAAAAAAATATTTACATACCAATGGTAGATTTTGGATTTAAATTATCATTTTAGATTTAAACGAAGTAAGTTGAGTGATTTTAGACTTTTTCTAAGATTTACTTTAAACATTAGATATTTTTTTTTCCGATCGACTACTTTATATTTATTCCAATTTAAAACACAAAATTAAATGTCAATACACCAATCAAACATCAAATCAAAATACACAAAATTAAAAACTAAAAATAATAATAATTAGATTATTTATATATTATACTTTTATAATAATTGAAATTGTTAATTTATCGTTTTAGAGGTTAGTTCGTTTCTTTATACTTTTTTTTTATTTTTTTCATTTAAAATATCACTAGTTAATTGAATTATGGAATCAACCTGTAGACGAAGCGGCGCGGGCGCAGGCGGGCGCGCGGCTAACAATAAAACGCAGTGATTAATTTATCGACGCGGGCGCAACCTAACGAGGAACTATTCGGGGTCAGACGGTCCGCGATTTGTACAGAGTTAGTGGACCTACCGCCGGTGTGTTCTTAAGAAAATTGTATCGGTTAAACGGGGTATTTTTGTCGTGTCATCTATTTAAGTTGGTACCTATAGTACCTCACCAATATTTAGGTAGGTAAAGTGCCTTAAAACAGCTTAGTCTCTGTATACCTTTTTTTGGGTGGGGAAATGAGCCTTATCCATAGTCTCGCCACTCCCCGGGGAGACTAGCGAGGGTATGTGGGGCTCTACTAGCCTGAAGGTGGTGGACGGCCAGAGGTTTACCCACTAAAACTCCACTGGTTCCTCTCTCGCCATGATGCTGCAAGAATGTGATGCGATTGTACCGCGGCTACCAACAGAGTCTCTGTACCCAAACGCAGTGTGCCTAAATTGCGTTTTGCTTACACTGAACGAGAGGTAGGCTTAACGAGACTTAGGTTTCCTGAGATTTAGGTCAAAAGCGCTAATGCTCTCACTAAATAGTTACCTACCTATGCTATAGTTTGATAAGGTCCACTTTCTATTAAAAATTTAAAGAGTTTTACGATGGGTTCTGCAGTGGAACTGAAGGTAGACGTAACTAGCATGCCTCTCAATTTTTTGTCATTTAACTCCTAGAGTACCTATAAGGATTGTCTGACAGAATATGTAATTTGCATGCCAATTATTGGCAAAGTGTGTGAAACTATTTATTGACACCTACTGTAACACCATAGTTTGTGCAAATAAATCTTTGAATCTTGTATCTTTAAAGTTCTTAACTTCATTCCTATAGTTTTAATAGAACATAGGTTTAACTTACCATTGAATGTCCTAGATATTCCGCTGCGTTATCCGATATGTACAAAAGTTTTCCGTTTTGCGTCATCATCATAAGAAATCCATTGAGTGCCTGGGGATAAAACGAAATCAATTGAAATTACAGCAAATAAAACATTTATTTTTGATATTATACTGTAAGTTTAAAATGATTGAGAAATTTAAAAAAAAGTATCCAAAAATCAAAACATATTTTTTTTTGTTATTAATTATGGCTTCGCACGGCTTGTGCATTTAGCCAGTGTCAAGTTATATTTTACATCAAATTATGACCCGATTTTTCATAAATCGGGCCTAAAGTGTTTCAAAACAGTCAAAGTCGTCATAGCCCGTTAAGTCAGGGGCTATAGTAAAACGGTGGCAAGTTTACCATAACCTTATTAGGAGATTTGGAGGCAACGAAAAAACTTCATGTTTGACACTGATTTTTACTTTCACTACACTTGTGCACTTTCACAGAACTAAATTGAATAACATTCCACCAGAATTATATTATTCAACTCGGGTTAACAACTAAGTTTTATGAAAATAAAACTGCAGCACGACATGTTGTTAACTCGGTCCCGCCAAAACTCCCAACACATTAAAAAACAGGTTACATTTAATCATTGCCTTTTTAAAGGGTAATGATTGTTCTTTTGACAAAACGTGAAGCCGATCTTGATGATTCTTACGTCAATCGATTTGTCCAAATCTTGTTAAGTAAACTAAATAAATAAACACACAGAAAAATGATTTTTACTACACATGCTTTTCTCTAACCAATTAACAAACAATCCTACGCCTTTACAACCATTACCAAAGACGCCTCTGAATTATGAACCATATAAATTAAATTCGCGTGAGACGCGTGAAAATTGCGGCACAATCCCGCAACTGTCGCGTATTTGTGCCTGGAAAATGAGATTTGTTGGCTTTGTAGGTGATTTTGTATTAGCAAGTGGTTTAGATTGTAGGTGGGTGATAAATTATTCTAAAGTAGTATAGAATAGGACAAGTTAGTGATGCCTGGATTTCAATCTAGAAGGTGAACGTCGTAAGTTAAGGGTCCTTACGAAAATTAAATATATATATGTGAATCTACGAGACGCTCTAGGTTTTTAGGGTTCCGTACCTTTAAAGGCAAAAAAAGGAACCCTCATAATAAATAATAAATATTGCAGGACATTCCACACATCGCCATCTAGCCCCAAACTAAGTAACCAGACTTGTATAATGGGTGCTAGACAAAAGATATACTACTTATATACTTTTCTTTTGTAAATATATACTTATAATACACAATATATAAATAAATATATATAAATATATTCTCATAAAATCACTCTCTTGTCTGTCTGTCTGTCTGTCCGTGTGTCACCATCAATTTTCTCATGAACGGTTGGCATGCAAGCAAGTGAAAATTTATACCGGATATATGTAAAAAAATAAGTTTCTGAGTCAACACAATAAAAAGGTATGGGCAAATTTAGATTTTCGTTAAAACCTGTACATAATTATCAAAATTTACCTTAATTTTCAACTTTATTTATTTTATGAAATTTTCCCTTTACTTGTTTTGTAAGACCTTGTTTATATTAAATTCGTTGGATTACCGCACCATTTTCCTTCTGTTTTATTTTCAAATCGAATAATAACATAGTGCACACAAAGTGAAAAATGGCTTCTACCACAAACTTATGATTAAAATCTTTTAAATTAAGTTAATTAATGGTTAGTTATAGCTACCACACCCTGTTCTAAAATTACGCAACAAATAAAATTAGCTTTATCCTTCTTTAAACTATGACAATGTATTAAGAGTGAGTAAGACAGTAAGAAACTATAGTTTTTCGTTTGAAATGTTATTGTTCGTGGGAAATATTGGGAACAATAGAGAGGGCGGTTTTAATGAAGTTTCTGTGAACTTGTATGTAATTAAAAGTAATGCAGTACCTTTGAAAATCCAAAATTCGGTGAGGGCGACTGCTGTTGATTGATGTCAAAGCGTTTGAAAACTGTAACAAAGAGAAATACAATTTAATATTATGACTCGTTCTTGGGTTTTTTATCTCAATTAGCTTTCGCCACTTCGTCCTTTCCGTTGATTTTTCCTTTCTCAGCGGATGCCGAAAAGTAAGGCCGATTCATTTATTGGCTTGAGCAAGCCCGATTCGTTTATTGGCTTAAGTAAGCTCGATTCGTTTATTGGCTTGAACAAACCCAATTCGTTTATTGGCTTATGCAAGTTCGATTCGTTTATTGGCTTGAGCAAGCCCGATTCGTTTAATGGCTTGAACAAGCCCGATTCGTTTATTGGCTTATGCAAGTTCGATTCGTTTATTGGCTTGAGCAAGCCCGAATCATTTATTGGCTTGATGAAGCCCGATTTGTTTATTGGCTTGAACAAGCCCGATTCGTTTATTGGCTTGAGCTGTGCGTTGATATTTCGGTCAGTTAGGACATTGAATTTAATATTTATACTTAGATGAGTTATTGCAAATGTTGAAACCATAGCTTTAAAAATGTATCACTTAACTTTAATTATCTGCTTTAATAAAAATAGAGTCTGTACTCTATAATCAACTAAAGTTTTATAATCATTACCTGCTATTAGCAATCAATTTAATACCCTGAAAGTCATAACAGAATCGATCAAAACTATCGATACCTTATCTAACATTAAATTGTTGTGACACATCACTAAAATCCGCCCACGAGCAGTCACTATTATTATAAATCGATGTCATTGCGCACTTTCGGGACAAACATAGTTCGTAATTAATCGATTCTATCTATCGATACTTTCTCGACGATAAACAATAACCATGAGCGGGCAGTCGATACTATCGATAAGATATGGAATAATTCCCGTGTATCTAATGGCCCGTTAGTGGGTAGGGATTTACACTTTCTAAATTGTATCGACAATCGAAATAGGTTATGAGGTAGATGGATCTGTACGATGATAAGGTATGGACGGTTCATCGAGTATTTGGCTGTTTTTAAAGCCAATGTGTACAAGCATTACCTTGCTCTCGCTGAAGCTTTTAAATCAAATATATAGCTGTCCTTTTATTTATTTGTACGTATATTTAGGTGTATATTTATATGTATAAATATATAATTATGTATGTATGTATAGATGCGTATTTATTATTACTGAATATTATGTATTTTATTATAATTACTAGCTGCGCCCCGCGGTTTCACCCGCGTAAGTCCCGATCCCGTAGGAATTGACTCTAGAAAACGTTTGTATGGGAAATAGAAAAGGGCTGTTTTTAGGGTTTCCAGGAAATTATTCGATTTTTTAGATAGATTCGAAGATAAGATAAATCCGTTCAGCCCTTCTCGAGTTTTAGTGAGACTAACGAACAGCAATTCATTTTTATATGTATAAAGATTTAGAATATTTTATTTTCCATGTATATTAATATTTATTTTATTCTCCGCCTTATATTCCTATCACGCTATGTACAACCCACTCATCCCCTTCTTTAACTCTTGTCCATCCAAAGGTTGCCTGGAAGAGATTTTGGCGATAAGGCCGCCCATTGTGCCATATTATTAGGATTAGTATTGTTTTTGTAACAGGAGTTAACCTTAATTCTAACAATTCAGGTTTAATGTGGTACAATAAAGAGTTTATCTATCTATCTATCTATACTTTGATCGTTCTAAGATCATTTGCGTGTGCAGTTTAGTAACGTTGTTATTCAATTGTGGACACTTTTGCTCTTATGTGCTTATGTCATCCAGCTGAACTGTCTTTTAAAAGAGTTATCCAAATGTGTAAATATAGTTGATTAAATCCGGCATTACTTTTCGGAACTCCATAATATCTGTAGTGGAAGTATGAATATTTAGTTTTTAGTTCCGAGCCTAGTGCCAAAACACGTGTCGTGGTTTATGAATGGTATCACTGATTAATTATTGCTTGTCCTCATCGCATGCGTCTTCAAGTGGGTGGGAGGGCACATTGCATTTTATGTTTTGGCACTAGGCTCGGAACTAAAAACTAAATATTAATACTTCCATTACAAATATGTAAATATAGGTAAGTATAAACATTAGAGATTAAATATAACGCCCTAAATTAAACTAGCCTTGTAATACAGGTACCAGAGAACGGATATAATACTTCCCTATATAATGTAAAATTCTCGTGTCGCGGTGTTAGTTGTTTATGTCCATCCATAGGATTCGGCTCTACGCCCGCCCTTTACAATAACAAGTTTATTATTATCATTATGAACATGTGTCCCACTGGAAAGGGAGTAGGAGGGGGAGATCATCTGCGGCGGATTGCCAATCTACCAGTTTGTCCAATATTTATTCGAATACTCACTAAAAACACACATCCACTATTTTCATGAAAGGACTTTAAAAGTCCATTATTTTTAAATGATAACTTCATACCCTATTAATATTAATGTACTCTCGAAAAAGTACGTAATATTTATTACTCTTAAAACTCACTCGATTCCCACTAATATCTGTGTAATAGAGGATAATGCTGGAAGCATTTGTCTGAGTCAGAATAAATCGCTCACGAGGTTGTACTAACTGATTCTAATGCCTTGTACCATTTGCCTATGGAGAGGTCTCACGTGATTGGCTTACAAAGCGAAGATTTGTTTTGCGATATTTAACAAGACATAAACAAGGGAAATTCTGGATATTGGATCTATCTATTACCTTATGCTAAATTTGTTTTGTGCAACGTCATTAAATTGATGAAAGCATTTGTGTTAGTGATTCATTACGTAATGGGGTATTAATGTTTGTATTTGTGCAACTAGGTGATTGGTTCGTTGACAGAAAACAAAGGACGTCGATTTTTTATGGCGCTTGACAATCTACTCCCGTTATTTTTTATAGGCCAACGTTTTGCCACTATCACACAAGCTTTTCTAGATGATACCAGTTCATTCACGACTTGAAGACACCCATTTAGTTTTTCGAAGTTATCGCTATCACATTCTACTTATTGAGTGAGTTTGAAAACGATTTAACTAACTTTATTACTGATACTAACTTCCGGAGCTTTTACCCAAAGAAAAAAAAGGGATGCAGCCGCAGTCGAGACTTTAAAACTTCTTGTTTAAACAAAAGAGTCATTTTAATGCAATATGAGAAAAATGCCCCGTTTAAACCAAAGAGTTCTCATAATCATGCAAAGACTTCTTATTTAAATTAGTAAAGAGGTTAGATTGTTTATTACGTCATATCCGGCTTTAGGTTTTTGCAAGTAACACCTTACACTTCTGGTCCAGTTTTTAAAAACGTATTAAAAAACAAAGTTTCGACTGAGTTTTGGCGGGAACGAGTTAACAACATGTCGTGCTGCAGTTTTATTTTCATGAAACTTAGTTGTAACCCGAGTTGAATTGTATAATTCTGGTGTAGTGAACGTAAAAATCAGTGTCAAACATGAAGTTTTCTCGTTGCCTTCAAATCTCCTATTAAGGTAAACTTGCCACCGCTTTACTATAGCCCCTGACTTGACGGACTATGACGACTTTGACTGTTTTGAAACACTTTAGGGCCGATTTATAAAAAATCGGGTCATAATTTGATGCAAAATATAACTTGATACTGGCTAAATGCACAAGCCGTGCGAAGCCATAATTAATAGAAAAAAAAATTGTCAACTACAAAAAAAACTATTTGAAATCTAAATAAAAACAGAACACGTAAGACTCTACCATACTACGAGTATACAAAACGTGGCGTCAATTTGTCTAGCGTCTCACAGTTTTACGAAATATATGTCGTCATTTAATCTAATGTTAACACGTAGAGTGTGGGCGAGAGTAATTAAAACTCGAACGTGAGCAGTTTGTGAGTTATCGTAGTTGAGATGTTTTCATTCATAATACAAGTCACAAGTACTAAAGTATTAACTATGATAGAATGTTATTAAATAGTAAAAATTCCCTAATCGACTGTCTTTTATTTTATTTCGATCGTCTTTTATTTTATTTCGATCGACTTTTATTTTATTTCGATCGACTTTTATTTTATTTCGATCGACATTTTTTTTTCGATCGTCTTTTGTTTCCGTTTCGATCGCCTTGTTTCCATCTCGATCGTCTTTTTTCCGTATCGCCTTTTTGAGTAGTTTGACTGCGAGGAAATATATTCCTTTTGGACAAACTAGTTTGACCAGAGGGTTTGATGAGAGGGAAGGTACTATATTACATAATTATGTACTTATATGCATTTTGCAATTAATTATTAATAACAGTCCATCAAAGCCTAGTTTACTATACCTCTTTATAGTAAATGTGTTATTTTATAGCACCTATAGTACCTATAACTTTATTCTATTTTTATATTCAAAACTGTAAATAAAGCGTACTAAAACGCTTTGTGGTAAAAAAATAATTAATTACAGTTAATTCTAAATAATAAGTTTCTAGAAATGTTTTCTAAGAAAAATGCATATTCCGTCAATGCATTTTTCTTGCTAATGCATGCCGCATAGTGAAGGCTAAAAATAAAACAAGTAATAGGTATCATACGTTTTCCAAAATTTGTTTAAATCGAATAATAAGTGTTTTGATAATTCACGTAAAGCTTATTGTCATAGAAATACGGTTGACTTTATTTGTCAATGCCTCAGTTCGATGTATAAAGTAACGACCATTTTGAATGAAAAGTCAGTCTAGATACTTCAGGCTCATGTGCTTCAGGCGCGTCAAAACGTAAATGCGTCCTTAAAATTCCTCCGTAACAATAAACAACCAATCATACCTGAGACCGCTACTTTGACTGCCGTGATGAATTTCTGATAAACCACTTCCTTTAATTAATAGCCAATATTAAGTTGTATGGTAATTACAGCGGCATAAAGTAAAAAGTAATTTGTTATGACATTTAATAATAATAAAGTATTTGCAAGCTTTAAGAATCGTAAATAAAAATTGTGAATTGTTTACAACTATTGTAATATCTTCTTAATTTATACCATCAACTGTATCTAATTAATATTTATGTCAGTTGATTGTGGTAATTCAGATCCTGTTACATATTTTTTATCACAGTTGCTCATAAAGTGGATCTTATTCAACGGCTTTTAGGCTCATAATCCAACAATTTATGCACGCGTGCGTTTTAGATTTGTTAACTAGTGCTGTAAAGTTATCTCGATAAGTTAAATACGTATCTTACTGCTAATTACATGTTAGGTAGGTGAAACATTCTTAATTTATCTGGGTTAAACTGTTTTGATGTATAAAAAAGGTAGATACCAAAGAGTTTTTTAGCTAGCAAAAATGGTTGTCTCTAAAGTCGGTTTACGAACGAAAATTTTACGTGACAATGACTTAGAAAACGATTAAAAATTGAGTTTTTTTTTCTTTACTTAAATATATTGTTTTTCCGTACCATTGTATTTTGTTCTTAACCCCCGACGCAAAACAAATAGAAAAAACCCTAAAAAATATTGTATGTCAGACGAGGATGTATAGGTTAAAAGTCTTTAGCCTGCCTTTCCGGAGCATAATTAACAAAAAAATCTGCCTTAAAAAAATGTAAACATAGACTTATCACAAATATTTTGTTAATTATTATTTTGTTTTCTTTTCTAGTCTTTTCTTTTATTCGCAACTGTGATAAAAAACGTCGTACGATATACGTGTGGAATTGATCTTTGCATCTTGGCTTCTTATGACACGCTCGCTAACGCTCGCGCGGCATAAACCGCCTCTATGCAAAGATCAATTTACCACACTTATATCGTAATGTACTATTATTAACAATTCAATTTTTATATTAAAGTTTTAAGTAAATGCGTACAAAGGGAATTTTATTTTTATCACAGTTGCTCATAAAGTGGATCTTATTCAACGGCTTTTAGGCTCATAATCCAACATATTATGCACGCGTGCGTTTTAGATTTGTTAACTAGTGCTGTAAAGTTATCCCGATAAGTTAAATACGTATCTTACTGCTAATTACATGTTAGGTAGGTGAAACATTCTTAATTTATCTGGGTTATACTGTTTTGATGTATAAAAAAGGTAGATACCAAAGAGTTTTTTAGCTAGCAAAAATGGTTGTCTATAAAGTCGGTTTACGAACGAAAATTTTACGTGATAATGACTTAGAAAACGATTAAAAATTGAGTTGTTTATTTTTTGTTTTTTCTTTACTTAAATATATTGTTTTTCCGTACCATTGTATTTTGTTCTTAACCCCCGACGCAAAACAAATAGAAAAAACCCTAAAAAATAATGTATGTCAGACGAGGATGTATAGGTTAAAAGTCTTTAGCCTGCCTTTCCGGAGCATAATTAACAAAAAAATCTGCCTTAAAAAAATGTAAACATAGACTTATCACAAATATTTTGTTAATTATTAGTTTGTTTTCTTTTCTAGTCTTTTCTTTTATTCGCAACTGTGATAAAAAACGTCGTACGATATACGTGTGGAATTGATCTTTGCATCTTGGCTTCTTATGACACGCTCGCTACCGCTTGCGCGTCATAAACCGCCTCTATGCAAAGATCAATTTACCACACTTATATCGTAATGTACTATTATTCTTAATCAAAACTGTATATTGTTTCTTATTATTATTTATTGTAATCGATTGAGGAATACCTCAGTTGAGTGTAAATAAAATATGTCTCAAAATCTGATAATTCAGATCTGTTTTATTTCTCAATAGCAGCGCCCCGCGGTTTCACCCGCGTTTCTCCCGATCCCGTGGGAACATCGAAATATAAAATAGCCTATAGCCTTTCTCGATAAATGGACTATTCAATACAAAAATTCAATTCGTACCAGTAGTTCCTGAGATTAGCGCGTCCAAACAAACAAACTCTTAAGCTTTACAATATTAGTATAGATTTATTTTTCATAATTGTAAATACGTATAGAGGGAACTTTCTAACGGTTCCTTCTTCAGCAATACTATCAACTGCATGTCATTAATATTTATGTCAATAGACTGAAGTAATTCAGATCCTGTTATACAATGTGTCTGATTACCGTTTCGCATTGTATATTTAACTTTTGACCATTTCATAATTATTGTAAATGCGTACCTACAAATAGACATTCCTGAAAAAGCTGATCCTTAGCAACAAAAAGTCTAAATAATAGAAAATAAATACTATTTAGGGCAGCTTACATGACATTGTGCTTAAACAGATTTAGCTAATTTTTGGCTAAATGCATGTAACGTGCAATTAAATTTTATTTATAAAACCACACATTTTAACCTCATAGGTTGGTATTCTTTAATCAATTTGACACTTTGGAAATTGGTTAATCATTCTGGGCTTACGCTTTTAATTTTTGTTGTGCAAGTCAACCTTAATCTTAAAAAAAAATACAAAATTAATCAAATATAAATAGTAGTATTTCATCTAATTAGCGTCAATGTTAACAGCGTTATAATCTGTGGTAAAGTTAAAAATTTAAATATTGCTGAAATGTCTTATTTAGCGTATTAAAGTAAGATTAAAAAGCGCCTAGGGCCATAAGTGGTATATACTAAAATAAATTATCTATTTACCATAATGTACTCAAAGTTGTAGGGCTTATGCATAGACAAAATATTTTCGTGCAGTCACTACAGTACAGATAGAAGTTAAATGAAAACTACCTAAAAAATCTTTGTTACCAACTTTATAGCAAATTAATTAATTAAATTTAATTAGATTTTATTAACTCTTCGTATACCGCATGAGTTTCTTGTACCTTCTTCTCATTGGTGGGCGTGTTCCGAATGCACACATCCTAACTTAGTTTTAGAGACGTTTCTATGTGATCTTTGTATAAAATATATATTTGACTTTGACCTGTTAGTTCACGAATAATACATCCATTTATATTATTAGTAATTTTACAATTCAACCGTACAAACTTGAAAGTGTTACTACACTCTGTTTTCGTAGCCTAAATTGTCCCACTGCTGAAATTAGCAGTCTCGACCGTTCCTGGAACAGATTTGGCCAGTCCCCATCAAATGCATCGAGATCGTCGTGTCTCCGTTTTCGGGGTCTACCTCGATTCCATAGCATAAAATATTTTAAGTATTTGGCAGGTGCATATTTTATTGAAATTCTTCACATTGTAACAAAATAAAATCTCCAAAATCAGTAGTCAAAAACCCCGTAAGTACGTATTTTACAATCACCCCAAGCAAGACAAGGGATCCCCTGATACATCCCACTAATATTATAAATGTGAATGTTTGTGTGTGTGTGTGTGTATGTATGTTTGTTAGCCCTTCACGCTAAACCCACTGGACCGATTGCGATTAAACTCTGTATCTAGATAGCTGGAGAGCTGGATTAGCACATAGGCTACTTTTTATCCCGATATTTCCACGGGATCGGGACTTACACGGGTAAATCCGCGGGGCGCAGCTATTATTTATCTAAATACAAGACAGTGACAAAGTATTCGTTGACGCCACACAATAATATATATCATCAATATTCGCTATGCAAACGCCCAATACCTCGGGGCTGCCATAATCGTTAGTTCAATTAATTAGATGTTCTTTGCCGATCGTTTGGAAATGCGCTCGCGCACGCTAGCTAATCAATTTTAATGTGCCATGCAATTATTTAGCAGTATTGTGTTGTCTTTTAAAATTAACATGCCTACATAATATTGTTTTAGGCTTTTACCACAGATTAAACAAGAGTAAATGCTGGAAGATATTTTAGTTCAATGAATCTAGAACAAAATAAGAGAAATATTTAACTGAGTCAATACAAGAAGACTGTAGATCGCACAAACATTCTGTCAGCGGCGGAAATCGAACCTGTTAAGTTCTGGGTCGCAGACGAGAGTTCGTGTTATATCATAGAGTCACTTGGCTAACAGTTTAATACATATTCCATTATCCGAAAGTTCTATGTCAAGTGCACGACATTTTGTCTAATTATTTATGAAAACTGCATTGGATTCATTGTATGAAAACTGCTAGTGGCTGGCCACCAGTAGCTGTGGTCGGTGGCCAATTTGCGCGCAGAGCCTTACATAACATAAAAATCAACCCGGTTTTGATAAAAAATAAACCTTATACGGAAGCCAATTAACTACTCCCATCGACACTTATCTGTCTCTTAGCCAATTTCAAGAGCCAAAAAATCCTACTTAATAATATAAATGTGAAAGTTTGTTTATGCGTGTGTAATGTTTGTTACTCCTTCACGCGAAAACTACTGGACCGATTGCGATGAAACTCTGTATCTAGATAGTTGGAGACCTAGATTAACACATAGGCTACTTTTTATCCCAATATTCCCACAGGATCGGGACTTAGTGAAACCGCGAGGCGCAGCTAGTAAATAAAAAAACAAATTGTGTAATATAACATTCACGAAATCAAATTTGAAAACAAAACGAACGAGGGAGGATTTCTTTGGCACCCATTTGCAGTATAATTATTATTTTTAATCTTCAATAATATACGACAAAACCATCAAGTCTCCACAAGAAAATATAGTAACTTCAACACATCCAAGAGCGAGATATTTCAAGTTTAAATACAGCAAGGCAGGTGGTTACTGGTTAGCTAAATTGAGATGTTCGTTAGTACGTAATGTATGTATCGAGTCAATCTGACCACCAGCTATTCTGTCGACGTCCATTTCACTTTAATAAATGCCCGTGGACCTTCTGTCGATTGTCCTTTTTGTATTATTGTTGTATGTGAGAAGAAATGTTTGAATTCTTTCGTTATTGGACGTGTTATTTATATTATTAGATTAGCTGTGCCCCGCCGCGATTTCGCAGTATAAGTTTCGATCGAGAAATATTGGCATATATAGCACATACTCTATGTCAGTGATCCAGCTATCTCATACCGATATTCACCATTATTCGGTTGAGTAGAGTCTGGGTGTTGCGAAAAAAATCATACAGAAACATACACTCCTTGCTTGCGGCTGCATTTCTCTATTAGTAAATTATATTTAATATTTAAAATTCTTGTGTCACAATGTTAGTTACCATACTCCTCCGAAACGGCATGACCGATTTTTATGAAATTTTAAATGCATATTCAGTAGGTCTGAAAATCGGCTACTATCTATTTTTTATTTTGTTTCTTTTAGTTTTTTTTTGTAAATGGCAAAACAACGTTTGCCGGGACAGCTAGTTGTTAATAAATATATGCATCCTAGTTTATATTATTAGATAAGTAGGTAAGTCGTTTATGTTCTGAATACGCATATGATTAACTGCGGTAAATAAAGATCTAAAACCTCCGACATTAATCCGCCAACATAACACTAAAAACATTGGTCTTTACATCCAATTTAGATGATTTAAACAGCGCCACAAAATTTAATTAATTCTATTCAGAGATTTTAAAGCTTGTGTGATAAAATAGACTTGCCCAGAACTTTTACTAATCTATTAATTTAGTCAACCATTTTCAGTGCAAAGAAATCGTCATAGATGTATTTATGTGACCGTTATAACAACAAATACTAAAAACACAATGTAACGGAACCCTTAGTACGCAAGTTCGACTCGCACTTGGCCGGTTTTAATTTAAATTTCGACTTCTTACGACTTGATTTTTTGTACGTAGAGCAAGTGTCAAGTAGGTAATATATTTTTGACCAAGCTCGAATTCAGGTCAAAAAATATCCTGATTTGAGACTTATTAAATTTATTTATGTAAATCATACACTTCATTACATAGTATAAGTCACTTTCCGCTGTCTGTTCCTTTAAATGCTTAGATCTTTAAAACTACGCAACGGATTTTGATGCGGTTTTTTAATAGAGTGATTCAAGAGGATGGTTTATATGTATAATATATGCATAATATGGCTGTGAAAAGCCGGGGTGGATCGCTATTTAAAAAATATCCATAGCTATTTAGCGTGGAAACGCTGTTAGTGTGATGGGTTCCTTTTGCGCCAGGGGTTACTCGGGACGGTTAACTTGATTCAATTTGTAATGTTTTAGTTTATGTAGTTAGAATTTTATAATGTATCTAAAATTCAATGAGTTTTTAGTTTAAATTGTAATTGGAAAGTTCCTTATGGAGTTGCGAAAGGAGGCTAGAAGGAAAAATTAAGACCAAAAGTTGTAACTACACTTTTTGATTTTATTACAATTCCTTCACTAATTAATCGAAAGAAACTTCGTTCCATCCGGGTGTCCCTTGACACCTCTTAAGTTTTCTTATTATATAGTTTTGATGTAAATTAATATTGTAATTAACTAATAAAATAAACTATTCGTTGCTCATTTCCGTTTGAAAATCAAAACAGCAATTACAAATAGATTGACAGACAATACTTGTAACTCTAAAGTCCACAAAAGGATTCTCACGACCGATCAGCGAGAACTAACCTTAATCTAGAGAAAGGATACCATTTTCTTTTAGTAAATTGCCTATTTGCATAAGAGGTGTTTGGACTCGTTTCACGGGCACCATAAATGGTAACAATAAACTTTATACGGTAGAAAAACTATTACGGATAAAAGTTTTTAGAATAAAAAACGGTATTTAGATGCTACTTTAGATCTATATCTTCTTATTATATAAAGATGAATCCCTATTTCTTTTGGTCATCGCATCACGCGTGAACGGCTGGACCGATTTCGCTAATTATTTTTTTGTTGTGTTTCTTATTGTCAGGAGAAGGTTCTTATGAAAGAAAACATTAAGAAATTACCACGCGGATGAAACTGTGTGCAGCTAGTAATTTATAAAAATCTAAATGTGTACAAGAAAAAATCCTATAGCAAATTAAATTAGAAAGGACTACCGCCCCATACAAATAAGTGAACAGATATTCGTTTCTGTTCTGAGTATTTCTGTATATATATTTAGTAAAAAAATACATTAAGTATTAAAAAGAGAAAAGGACTTATCACGAAATCACTGAAACTTGTACCCCAAGTTTCAGTGACTTAGACCTTCACTAAGAAAGGATTTTTTGAAAACTCGATCATTAAAGGGGTAAAAAGGTTAATTATTTATAAGTATTATATCCGATATCTGGTCATTTCATAAGCCTAGTTGCATAGTTTTAGGGTAAGATGGCGCTGTGTACATTATCCTGCAATATGTCCTTTATTTAGTTTCATGACACTTTTATATTCTCACGCTTATTGGAAAGGTACAGTCGGCTGCATAATTGCAGCCCCCGGTAGAGTTCTAAAATTACTATTATTGGCATGTTTTCATTCTAATAATTTTTGTTTGATAAATTGATGAGTTAGAAGACTTTAAACTTCCACTAAAGCAGGTTTCTAGAATCTTGCTTGTGATGAAAACATTCATATAACAGCCGTTTTGGAGCTCTACGGTGGATCAGCAATTATGCAGCCGACCGTAGGTGCGATCCGTTGTTGGAACGGGCAATGTGAGATGCCTACATAAAGAAATAACTATAATAATCTACCTGTATTATTGTTATAAATCAATCATGAAAAAGAAACACAGATCTGGCACAAACAAGCTTTTAACGTCAATAAAGCACTCCCGATTGCTTCTCTAAGCACTTTATATCAATCCTAATTGCTTTAAGCAAGATATAAAAACGCTCCTAATGTTTCACATCAATGTAATATCACTATAATTTTCATTAAGCTCATCAAAAGCAAACCAATCTGTCCGTCAGAGCTGTCAATCGGGGCGTAGTGTTAAGGCTATTTCACACAAGCCGTGACAAGCTAATTTGGATGACGCGTGTGAATGGATAATCAGTGATGTGTACATGACCTTACGTGTTAACTTGTGTAATGTTTATACGATATTTTTACTATATTTTATTTAAGACACTGCCTAATTAAATTTAGGAATCTTTTGGAATTAAGTTTCTTATCGCGCGTTGCGAAAAGGGGCTAGACGGAACGAAATAAGTCCAAAAGTTATAACGACACTTTTTGATTTTATTACAATTAATCTTCACAATAACCTTCACTAATTAATCGAAAGAAACTTCGTTCTATTGTCCCTTGACACCTCTCAAGTTTTATTTTATTTTAATTTAATATATTCAATACACAAGAAAGAAACAAAATAAACTCTAACCCTGTTAAGAGTTTTCTGCCAACATATCTCTAGGGAAAGGAAATAATATAGCGAAAGGTAATTAAAAGTTTACAAAGAGTGTCAAAAAAAGAACTCATTGGTATATATTTTACTAGCTGCGCCCCGCGGTTTCACCCGCGTAAGTCCCGATCCCGTGGGATTATCGAGATAAAAAGTAGCCTATGTGCTAATCTAGGTCTTCAGCTATCTAGATTCCGAGTTTCATCCCAATCGGTCTAGTAGTTTTGCCGTAAAGGAGTAATAAACATACACACACACAAACTTTCACATTTATAAAACCTATCCTACTAGATAGGATAATCTGAGTGCAATTATTATTTTGTCCGTAGGGTGAGTTAATTCCGATTCATATTTCGTATCCGTAAACTGATCCCATAGGATATCGGACCTCGACTGTTTTTGGGTTTTTAGTGGGTAAGCCTCTGGTCGCCTACCATCCTCAGGCTGTTTGCTTGAGATTTTGCCTAATACAATTTATGGGTAACTAGCTACGCCCCGCGGTTTCACCCGCGTAAATCCTGATCCCGTGGGAATATTGAGATACAAAGTAGCCTATGTGTTAATCCAGGTTTCCTGCTATCTGTCTATATACCGAGTTTCATCTCAATCGGTCCAGTAGTTTTTGCGTGAAGGAGTAACAAACATACACACACACACGCACACACAAACTTTCACATTTATAATATTAGTAGGATTTAAAATTAAATTATATTTTAATACAAAGTTGACATTATTTAATCAGAGGCGGTCATAGAGGAATAAAAGGTAGTGTTTGACACTTTGACAGTTGAATCGTGTTTAAGAACCTCAACAACATATTTTTTGTTGTGCAATCTAAAAAAAATGAGGTTCACTAATTTTGTTTAGATACTAGTTATAAAGTATAAATTGTGCGGTAAGGCGTACCTCTTCGTACCTTAATGATAAGAATCCACGGATGTGACTT
The DNA here is from genome assembly GCA_951213275.1 of Idaea straminata. Classification (NCBI taxonomy): domain Eukaryota; kingdom Metazoa; phylum Arthropoda; class Insecta; order Lepidoptera; family Geometridae; genus Idaea; species Idaea straminata. The sequence continues at coordinate 8,508,839 of OX577862.1, forward strand.
TAATTGCTCCATTTCAAATAATACCTTCAAATATTTGTAATATTGATCTTTGTGAGCGTGATCACATTGAAAAAACCCCATAAGTTTCTTGTGCCTTCTTATTGGTGGGCGCGTCCGAAGGCACACATCCTGACTTAGTTTTTAAGACGTTTCTATGTGATCTTTGTACAAAATGTACTTAAGCATCCAAATGAATAAAACATTTTGACTTTGACTTTGTAACCATGTCTCACTTCAAATATAGGTTCTTACCACGGTAATGATCTCCATAATCGATAGAATATAAAGTATCTAATCGATACGCATACAACAGTCATATTCATAAACAGGTCACAATGCATAAAACGTTAAAATTCAGTACACAACTACAATCGATATATTACTCGATTCAATACGATTGCCCTTATAAATGCGGGTCATTCGATTTATAAATCAAGTTTAAAATCGATTTCAACAAGTGGCTATTAATTAAGTTGTTGTTAGATTGGAAATTAGATAGAGATATGATTGGGCGTGTAGTAGTTCTAATATATGGGATCCGAATGGTTTAAGGGCTGGTACTTGTGATTTGTAGACGAATGAGTTCACTAGGCGTTATGTAAGCATTTAGCTTTGCTATCAAGTCTATGACATTATTAATTTTGAGTTAAAATAGGCAGCCCTCTGTCCAGTGCATGCCTGCCTTGCCCGCAGGTACTGGCGGAATAAAGAGGAAAGGGTACCGGGGGCTCTCTCCGTCGACTGTTTTCTCCCTGGATAATGAGATTAGAGCATATTTTTGCAGCATAAAACTTATAACTGCCATGCCCCTATGTTTTGGATTTAGGAAATTCGTTACCATAATTTTTTTTTTTATATTTTATAAACTTTCAATAAAAAAAGAGTGAACCACTGTAACGTATTTCCATGAAATTGTATTTCAATACAACATAATTTTGTTGGGTCCTTAATTTTTATAAAAAAATATTTTGCTAGATGACGCTGTATAGGCAAAATGTCTTTTGTCTGGTCCGCCTAATAAGAAACAAAAAAGTTTTTTTAGGTTATTTTAATTAGGTACAAATATCTACTTTCCATACCATGGTATGCAAGAAGGTGTAAAACTATTAAGTACAGAGCGAAAGAGATTATTCAAATTTTAATTACAAGTTTTAAAGTAACATGTTATTTTAATCATATTTTAAGAAACTTCACGTACGTAGTCATTAAGTTACAACATAAAACACCTGTTTCATATAACATTACTCATATTGAAATGCTTGGTTTGGGACATTTCCTGTTTGTTCATTTCGAATCTTGTAAGTGAATTGAAGCTTGGATCCTTGTAATAAATAGATAGTACTCTATTTATTAAACTAATAGTAACACGCACGCCTTCAAAGGTCAGGGGCTTCATAGCCCCGTGATATGGGACATATCCACTAAGTATAAAACAAAGTCGCTTGCCGCTGTCTGCCTGTCCCTATGTATGTAAGTCAAATACGCAACGGATTTTGACGCGGTTTTTTTCTAAATAGATAGAGTGATTAAAAAGAAAAAAAATAGTATATAAAACAACAGTATTAGAATAAAACCAAACTTAATATGGAAAAAATTATAAATAAAAAATATCGTTCACAGCGTCCCTCCAAAATGCTGGCGACATTTCCTTTCTGAATGGCCAGGTTCACTCTTTGAGCGAAGAAGTCCCCAGCCCAAAAGTAATAAAGGGGGCAGTCAAACTTAAAAATAGACATAAAACTACTTGACCGAATTTGATGATAATTGGTGTGAGAATAAATTGATTCATTGGGAATATCGGCAACTTTTTATCCCGATATTCCCATGTGATCGACACTTGCGCGGGAAACCGCAAAGCGCTGCTAGTCTAAACATATAAAATTCTTTGCCCTGAATGACTGACTGAAGGATCAACGCACAGCCTAAACCCCTAATCGTAGAGACCTGAAACTTGGATTTGTTCTTTGTATGACGTAGGCATCCGATAAGAAAGGATTTTCCGAAATTCTACCCCTAAGGGAGTGAAAAACGGGGGCAAAGTTTGTATGGGACAACGTGATTCCTTGGTCTATTTTCGACTTTTACGCGAATGAAGTCGCGGGCAAAAGCTATTTACATATAAAAATTATTTGTCCTGAATGACTGACTGACGGATCAACGCACAGCCTAAACCGCTAATCGTAGAGACCTGAAACTTGGATTTGTTCTTTGTATGACGTAGGCATCCGATAAGAAAGGATTTTCCGAAATTCTACCCCTAAGGGGGTGAAAAGGGGGGGCAAAGTTTGTATGGGACAACGTGATTCCTTGGTCTATTTTCGACTTTTACGCAGACGAAGTCGCGGAAAAAAGGTAGTTTATTGTAAAACTAATGTCTGTTGACAAATAAAAGTTACAAAATATAAATATGTACGTGTACTTTACTTACATTTCGTAATAAATAATTTAAACATTAATCAACCTTTCAATGAACATTGATGGAATCATTAATTTTAATTAGATGAATTTGCAACATTATTTATTTGAGAAAATTAAAGATGATTGGTACCTTGGGAGATTAGTATTATGTCTTTCGTTTTGTAATTAGATGAATAAGTATAGATCTTTTAAAGTTCTAACTAGAAATAAATATAAATATGGCGGGGCGGTGTTAGTCTGTTAAAATAAAGCTCTAATTAAACACGTTACCCTCCCTTTTGGCTTCGCCGTAGTTGGGTAAACAATCAGAAAATTTAAAGTCCTCAAGCCATAATTTAAGGTAGCTACTAGGCGAGCATGCTACATTCTCGACCTCATCGTCACTTCTCATCTTCACTTTCCATCAGATGAGATGAGGTCAAATGCAAGCCTAGTATGCGTAAAAAAATTGATTCCTAATTGATAGATTGATAGACATTATTAATTTATTGCACCACAAGAACCACACGACATAATTAAATTACAAACAAACTGATAGGTATTATAATTGTGAGATGAGTTATGTGCTATAATGGTGCAGATGGGATACTGCTCAGTGAAGGAAAGGTTTTATGCTATAAAAATATTTGCTCTAGTGTCATTATCCAGGAAGGAAACAGTCGACTACGTTTGTATAGAGAAAGAGCCCTTTCCTCTTAAATGGAAAACACTGATTTTTAGCAGCATCTACCCAGCTTAACCTAACTAACGGGAGGCTCACAGCTCGCTGATAGTTTTGGGTCGTACGGGTTAAGCGACGTCTGGCGCGGTCATTACTTTGATGGGTGACCAATTAGTAGTGTGGCAAAAATGTATTTTCGTGAGCCCCTCCGTGCTTCGGAAGGCACGTTAAGCCGTTGGTCCTGGTTGCTACCTCTAGTAGCAGTCGTTAGGTCAAGTTAGAGGCCTTAAGGCGATCTGAAAACTCTAACAATAGGTGAGCCACACCACTATACGAGAAGAAGAAGACCTAACTAATTGGTCGAATTATAAAACTTTAAAACACAAATAACTTGGTACTTACCTATTGTACCCATATCCTATTGAGAAGGTAGTAGAACGTTGATGAAATCATCACACTACCGGTTTCTTTGACCTTTTATTTAGAAACATTATAGATTTTTTTATAAAACAATTGAAATTGAAAGTGAGCCGGAGTACTTGGTTGTAAGGTCATTGTATATATTTTTAATAATATTAGCCTTTGATTCGATTAAGTTTCCTTATGTAATGTGATTCGTATAACACCAATAAACTTATTTTTGCTACATCTTATACCACATCGCCACTTAACATCAAACAGGTGTGATAGTGGTCAAACGCTGACCTATCACTCGTAAAAAAGTCGCTCATTCCTAGTCGTTGCTACCTAGAAACGCACCCACTGGGAACGTAAAAGGAAAAAATACTCAGTCGTTACCAATGGGAACAATTGGCAGTCAACATTTTCAATAGTCGCCTTTCCCCAGTCGTTCTTACTTAGGAACACAGCTAACTTAAAGAACTAGTAAAATGAAGCTTAATATTATAATTAGTAATATGGGGAGTCCGTTTCTACACAGTAAGACAGTTGTTGAGGATAAAGGAAGCTGTTCTAACTCTACCTCTAAGGGCGATGGAGTAATCGTACTCGTCGCATATTCGGCTGAAACAATGCCAGTGGAAAGGCCCAAGTGCCTGTTCGGTCCCGAGTGGCCAGTGCAAAGGTCCCCTAGCTCCGGGGGGGCTTCAAGTGTAAACCCCGACAGAGGGTAAATCGAGTAAACGACCCACGAGCGGTCTCAAGCGTGTAATGATGAAAATTGTATTGATACAATATGAAGCTGATGTACCAGGGTTCACTACGCTAGATCGAAACACGTTTCCACTTGTTACATTTTAACTATGACGATTCACCATATGCTAAATTTAACTAGGCTTCATTATGACAAATTATATAACACCTATGCTTCATTTCACCTAATAACATTTTATTACTGGTTTGTTTTGCCTATAGTGTATTCATTTAAATGATGTTTCTACCAGGTGTCCATAGGTTATAAGGAGCTCTTATTAATTTACTTAGTATCATAAACTTTTGACACATTTCAAAGATATAATAATCTATACTAATATTATAAAGCTGAAGAGTTTGTTTGTTTGTTTGAACGTGCTAATCTCAGGAACTACTGGTTCGAATTGAAAAATTATTTTTGTGTTGGATAGTCCATTTATCGAGGAAGGCTATAGGCTACTTTTTATCCCGATATTCCCACGGGATCGGGAGTTACGCGGGTAAAACCGCGGAGCGCTGCTAGTACAGCATAAACTCAAACCATAACATAAGAACAAAACGCTAAAACCGATTACGAACAAATTAACACAAACATCTTTTAATAAATTCGTAACGGTTATTCAACGCAATCGTATGCGTTTATTAATTTTACAATAATAGGTAGGTACATAACGACCTTAGTCAAATAGCTTAGTGAGAATAAAATTAATTTAATTATTTATGTTTTGGGTAATTCTGTTCCGTAATAATTTGGAAATTCGGCATTGTATAGAGTTGGCTAAATTTTTACAGTGAATAAAAAATGCCTTTTAAGGTTACTTATACCTCTAGAAGATGAGAAACCATATTTTTGCATGGAATAAAATAATTGTTTTGATTCAGTGATCCGAAAAATTTATTTTCATTACTCATACTCCGAAAGTAGGTCTAAAGATGCCTGAAGAGCGTGTAGAAAGAAAAACTTTCAGCCCTAGGGAAAATCGCTTTCACTGACAGCTGTCATGTCAAATTATGGCTTCGCGCGGCTTGTGCAATGAGTTTGTAGCCAGTATCAGTATCATTACGCATTAGGAACTTCAAAAACCTAACCTCCTTGCTTTAGGTAACACCAAAGAATAACAATTATGGCTTCACACGGCTCATGCATACTGCCAGAGGTAGTATGGAGTCTCTCTCATTTACTCGTTATTATGAAGAATTTTATGTATTATTCGTAATGAAAAGCACAGTGTTTACCTCGGGTAAAACAATATACTATTAATTTACTCAAATTTTTTTTTTCAAGATATGGCCATACCATTTTTAGCAGCAGGCCCTTTCGTTATTAAAGATGTTTAAAACTCTAGGTTTTGCGTAATATTATCAAACCTAAAAAAATTCTTTATTATTTTATTTTTATTTTTTGGGTTAGATTTCGATACCATGAATTACCTAAGAGGGCTTTTACAGAAAGACACCCAAAAACGATTCAATAAAGATTCTTACGAAATATTCTGTTTCGATCGAAAGTTCACCATAATCAAATTGAATGGAAAATATCCTTGTTAAATATACGAATATGTCATCATTAAAGTCAAACTGTCACCAAGAATATAATTTATTTATGAATAACAATATTAATAAGTTCCATTCGTACTTGTTCTTGTATGCATTTACTATAAACAAATAAATGTTTTTGTTGCTTTGGAACTAAACCACAAAAGAACAATTAATGAGTATTTTTTTATTTTAATTATTTTTTCTCATTCGAAAACTCAAGTCGGTTGCTTAACCGACTTCAAAAAAAAGGTAAAAAAACCACACCATCGACTGAAGTCGGGCAGTTTTATATTTCATTTTGTAGTTTGGCTGCCTGATTTAAATCAGTTTTTAGGTTTTTTTTATTTAAGTCATTTTTAGTACATATTTCAACTGTCTATGAAAGTCTATTGAGCCGTCTTTGTGAAATCGATAAACATTCATGAAAAAATATATATATAATGGGCTCTGCGGTTCACCTGCGTAACTCCCGATCCCGTGTTAATATCGGGATAAAAAGTAACCAGATAACACTCCCAATGAATTAATATATCCTCATACCAAGTTTCATCAAAATCAGTCGAGTAGTTTCGGAGCCTATTTAATTTAAACAAACAATCAAACCATTCCTCTATATAATAGTAATATAGATATAGGTAACGGATTGAGCGCCTCCTCTTTTTTTGAAGTCGGTTAAAAATAGTTGCATATCACGAACATACCAATTAGAGTGAATTAAATGGAAATACCTTTGAAACATATCGTTTATATCCAATTGATAAAACAATTCAAGGCTCAATACAATATAGACATATCTTACTTGCAAGCAACTGTTTATTAAAATAATATTCAATTGTAAAACATTATGTGTAGGTAATGATAGTGAATAAATGTTGCTATAAATCTTTTCTACGAGTGTTATACAGAAACGAACATAAAGCTGGTTGGCCACTGAAGTTAAATAGGTTTGTAACATTTTATCCGATTGTGAAGGATCGAATACATATGAATTGACTTAGTAATTATTCTCTATATCCTACTAATATTATTCATCTATATCTACTAATATTATAAATGTGAAACTTTGTGTGTGTGTGGGTATGTATGTTTGTTACTCCTTCACGCAAAAACAACTGGACCGATTGTGATGAAACTCTGTATCTAGCTGGATACTTTTTATCCCGATATTTTTTTAGATTCCCACGGGATCGGGATATATGCGGGATATATGTGTTAGTGTTTTGCCAAATTCCACCGATTTGTATGAAAATTTTGTGTATATTCGTTAGGTCTGAAAATCGAACACTATTCTATTTTTTTTTGTATATGGCAAAACAACGTATGCCGGGGGCAGCTAGTTTATTTCTAAAATCCAAAAGCATTTTATTTTTCATTGACGACCCAGTTGGCACAATGGTCACCATGCCGGACTGCCAAACACAGGGTTGCGGGTTCGATTCCCGCCTCAGACAAGTATTTATGCTTAATGTCTGTGGTCTGGTTGTTTCTATGTATTATAAGTATACATTTACAAAAGAAAAGTATATAAGTAGTACCTATATCCGTTGTCTAGCACCCATAACCCAAGTCTAGCTATTTAGCTTGGGGCTAGATGGCGATGTGTGGAATGTCTTGCAATATTTATAATCTGGATTTGAAATTTTAGGCAGGTACACTTTAGTCGCGTTTTGTATCTGTTATAATCGTAGCTCTGAACAGATTTGCATGTGGGTTTTTTGTGCAAAAACTTAATAATTAGTGTTTTTAGCTCAATCGATTAAGGGTATAATCGTTTTGATTTGTCATTTTTATTGTGATTTCTTTTCGATTTTTGGTACTTAGAATAGGTGAATTTGTCTATATATGAGAACACATATTCTTATTCAGTATGTTTTTATGTAGACACTTCAAGTTCTGCAGTGGACCAAGTCTTTAAGTTACCAGTACTGTGTCAGTACTTTAATAAACTGGGCTTGCGAAGAACCTTGACCTACAGTTGAGTAGGTATATGTAATCTGATAGGGACCTAATAATAAGAAGGTTTCTACTATCGCTGCTTAATATGGGAGAGTTTGACCTCACAATGTCATAAGTAGGACTCTACACAGAAAAAAGGTTTCTTGTAGTGATCTTCTCCCAACAATAATTTCTTAGTAAATGTTCCTGAAAATAATGATAGCAATATTTTTAATTAGGAATCATCATCATCATCTTCCTCCCCTTATCCCAATTTATTTCTTCTTCCATTCACTCCTATTAGTCGTCATCTCATCGTTCACATTCATCTCTCTCATGTCTTGTCTCACGCAGTCCATCCATCTTTTCTTAGACCGTCCTCTTCCTCTCCATCCTTCTATATTCATACTCATCACTCTTCTAGTCACACGTGTATCTTCTCTTCTCATCACATGTCCATACCAACTCAGACGGTTCCCTTTTACTTTTTCAGTAACTGGTGCTACTTACAAGCTTCCTCTAATATACTTATTCCTTTTTTTATCCATCCTCGTTACTCCGCATATTCATCTCAACATTCTCATCTCCGCTACAAGCAATCTTCTCTAATCCTTCTTCTTTACGGCCCAGCATTCCAATCCATACATGACGACAGGTCTTTCCCGGTTTTATAGATTTTATCGTTCAGTTTAGGGTGAAAGGGTACCGGCGCTCTCTCCATACAAACCTAGTCGACTATTTCCTCCCTGAATAACGACACTAGCACAAATATTTTTGTGCCATTAAACCTATTACTGCCATGACTATGTTTTGTTTTTTTTTTCATTTTCTAATTATCATAGAAATTAAGATAAAAAAAACATAGGGTCATAGTCATGGTAGTTATAAGTTTTATGCAACAAAAATATTTGCTCTAGTGTCGTTATTCAGGGAGAAAACATCCAGGGAGACTTTCCTCTTTCTTCTTATTCTTAATTTTAAAGCAATATTCTTAGATTGCTATAAAATTGAAAATAATACTTATTATTTTAGGGGTTTCCTTCTATAAAAAACAAATTATTCTCTAGCTTCTATTAAAAGGTACAGGGAGTATTATTTCTTGCTTTATAGAAACCTTTTTTTCTGTGTACCGTTTAGTTCGATGCCGTCGACTTATCCTATCTGGAACAGCGGAACAGCTGGTGTATCTTAACGTAATATATGCATGCACCTTAATCCAATTAGCGTTTTGCTGCCATGTCACATTAACATTAATTTAAATTTTAAATCTGAAAATTACTTAGTTACTTCTTGTAAGTGTAAGAGGACAGGTATAGATGCCAGTTGTAAAACGAATAGCACATTAGATATAATTGGAATTCGTCAAAAGCTGAGAGGGTAGTCAAGCCTACTCCATCCTCATGCAAAAGGAACTAACTAGAGAGTTTTAGTTGCAGAAAAATCTGGCAGGTAATAGCTAGAAAGTACAAATTACACAAATGGGCGGCCTTATCGCCGAAACCGATTTCTTCCAGGCAACCCTTCGACCCAGTTGGCACAATGGTCACCATGCTGGACTGCCAAACACAGGGTTGCGGGTTCGATTCCCGCCTCAGATAAGTATTTATGCTTAGATATTTGTCTGCAGTCTGGTTGTGTCTATGTATTGTAAGTATATATTTACAAAAGAAAAGTATATAAGTGTATATCCGTTGTCTAGCACATAACACAAGTCTAGTAACTTAGCTCGGGGCTAGATGGCGATGTATGGAATGTCCTGCAATATTTATTTATTCAATCTTTGGATGGAAAAGAACTGATTTAGCTTTTATGGTAGATTGTGAGTTAATTCAAGTAGGATCTAACTTGTTTGCTTTTTTATAACTAGCTTGCTAACTAACAAAGCTAAACTCCTCCTCCTTGCGTCGATTCCCTAATGCTGGGGGTCGTGACCCATCAGGGAATTAGCTTCTCTCGTACAATGTTGCGCCATCTATTCCGGCTTTCAGCGACATGAACCGCTTCGGCGATATTCATTTTGAGAGTGGTGCTGATCTGGTCAGTCCAGCGCATTGGACTTCTCCCTCTCGATCTCTTACCGTCCATTTTCCCGGTAACTATTAGTTTTTGGAGGTTATCACCTCCAAAAACTTACGGGCGTTTACGACGGGGGTTTACGGGCGATATGGCCAAAGAACTCAAATATCCTCCTCAGGCATATATTGTAGAGCCTAGGCTTTTTATCTATTTTGAGTTAAAGCTAAGCTAGGTGGGTACATATAAATCACAGTAAACACACAAACAAACTGCCACCACAAACGGCCATCATCGTTGATAGATTCACCATCAATGTATCATTACAATACCACAAGAATAGCGGACACTTAGCACGCCATTATCGGCATTGCAACTGTTTGCTCATTTTAGATTGTACTGCAATTAGAAATAATTACAAGAGTGGTGCGGACTGCGTTATTGTGTGTTGCTAGAATTGTAATTGTTGTTTTTGGTCGAGCGAGCGAAGCGTCTCTACTTGAAGTCTGGCAAAATGCTGATATAGCAGGGCAATATTCAAGTGTATACCCAAATAGAAAAAAAATATGATAAAATTCTTCGTTTTTCTTTTACAATGAAATGTTTAGTACTTGTACTTGTATACAGGCTGTTTTCCGCCATTCGACCCTGTTTAATTGGGTTCTTTTTGCGTGAGGATGGAGTAGGCTTGCCCAGCACCTACTACCCTCTCAGTTTAGTCGACCATGTCCAGAGGAGAGAACTTGTCAATACTTCTGGAGGCAACTAAGCCGCGGGTTTCATCACGATGTTTTCCTTCACCGTAAGAGCAATTTCAATTAGCGCACATACATTTTTCTTAAGAAATTTTTTTTTGGTGCATGGCCCGCCGGGATTCGAACCCACGACCTTCAGAATGAAAGTCGAGGTATCTACCACTAAGCCAACACCGCTCTTTGCTTCGCTACTTAGTCCACGAAATGTTTAGTATTTCGTGTACTAAGTGGAAAAAAGATATAGTATAAACAATGTGTTTCAGCGAAGGGGTTTTAATACGAAAGGGGGTTGTTCTAGACGTCTAGGCGAACAAATTTTGTTCTACGACTTTCGAAAATTCGAACTTTTCGTTTGAAGTTTTTGTATAAAACAGCTGATTTTCACCTAGTAGATAGTTTGACTGTATTTTTTTGGGACCCAATAAATAAATATTACATTTTTTTCTCATAAAAGATTGGCATCAATCAGCTCTTTTACTACTATATAGGTAGTGATTGATGGAGTACTTTGTTTATGCTGTATTTCTAATTGTATTTTCATTTATCTGGCTAGCATTCTTTTGATTTGAGATTAGGTATGGTGTAAATTCAGTCATCTATGGAGCGATTCGGATCTAGTTTAGAAAAGGCGAATCTTGTGTTCCCGATTCAATAATGTGTAATGGACCACAAAATCCAGTGGTACGTAACTTGTAAAATATCGAAATGATAATATTGATTCTCTATCTAACCAAGAAAACTCTAAACAATCGAACTATTACCTAACATTTAGCTATCAGCTAATTTTATTTTATTTTTCCTTTGTTTGTTTTAATTTTAATAGTAGTTTATTTGTTTTTTTTTGACACAATAAAGAATATGCTATCAGCTTCGAAATCGATACCAAATAGACCTAACGCCTTGAGAGCTACAATACCACGAAAAAGACACTTAATTAATATTTTCGCATACGCATGACTCAAATTTAAAGTGATTTCCCATTAAATACCTCATGAAATATTAGTACGTAGATACAGACTTCAAGTAGGTAATTTATGCGTCACCTCTGACCTCTAAAAGCACATGCAATTAATCAACAACCGATACCCTTATCAAGATAATTCCATTAAGTTAATACGCAGTTACCAGAGGGTCATAGATTAACTGCAACAAGTCATATATATAGGAACATTATCAATAAATTGACACCTTTGAAAATTATAGTGATAGGTAAATAGTGGGTTGATACCTACTAATTTGCAAATGGAAACTTTGCATGGTTTGATTTAGTAATCAGTTTTTTATATCAATAAAACTTCTGAAGGTCATAAGGCTTATAAGGTTCTCCTTATAGGCTTGCTTTTGGCTTTAAATATGGGCCGACTATGACCCTTTGACACATAGAAAAACTAAAATTGTTCCTTGGAATCCCGGTGTTTTTGTTTTGATCTAAATGAGTGAGATGTCGAGCTCACGTGCGTTGCCCGGACTTGTGCAGTTTAAGCAGATGAGTAAAGAATAGAAATATCTTGTTGAGACCTACACGTGGTAGGTACCCGGAAAAGTGTTTTAAGAGGAATAAGCCAAGAAGAAGAAAACTTTGAACACACCGGTGGAGCCACAACTGGCTATTTTGTTTTTGTTTTGGAAGTTAAGTTTTCTCCATTCTTCTATTTCCTTCGTGAATAATGCCCTTCAAAGCAATCATTTTATACACACTTTGTTACAATATTTGTAATACATAGTTTTATTTAAGAAATATAGCCGCAAAATAAACATACAAAGCAGTGATAATCACCATCATATTTTTAAAACTTAGGTTTGATTTTCACATTCTGTTTTCCTTTTTAATGAAATATTTCATTATGTAATTAGTAAAAGAAACCTAAGCAAACCTTGGTTTAATAATAAAATCTATAGGTAAAGGAAATAGGGAACCTTATACCCTTAAGTTATTACCAAGGTGACTTCAAGGGGGTCGCACAGTGTTTGATAGGGTTTAAAAAATCTCAATTTTATCTATTATTTTAATTTTATCGATTAAGGAATGCATTTTAAGTGTCCCCGAACACTATGGGTCGCTCGACTAGTCGTGTCAGTTTGCACATAGCTTTTATTTTCGTTCAGTAACTCCCAATCCAATCCAAGAAGTAACGAATACAAAATCTCAAAATAGACAGAACAAAAAGTGCCTTACATAACCAGCTATTAAGATCAAACAATAAAAACTAAAATGTTGGTATAAATGCATTACCAATCTGCCACTTACGAAATAATTATACGTGTGTATTCGGATGGGAACCTCAACGTGTGGTATGCAAAAATTGTTGAGAACATTCCGACGGGAGCAAGGAATACAAGAATATGAGGGTATGCGTGTCCGATAATTTTAACGTTCAGCCTGTAATTTCAGCGTTTAACCGATAACAGTGGGAGTCGTGGGATACACCCTGTATGATTGATAGGTGATTTATGTCACGGATCTGTATAATTTTTGCCTATAAATGTCGATGGACTGTGTAACCTGTAGCTGTGTAGCCACTGCATAAAATAGGACTATCAGCTACCCTATCATCTTCTTCTCGGGGTACCTCTCCAACTAGTGACCCAGTTGGCACAATGGTCACCATGCCGGACTGCCAAACATAGGGTTGCGGGTTCGATTCCCGCCTCAGACAAGTATTTATGCTTAGATAATTTGTCTGTGGTCTGGTTGTTTCTATGTATTATAAGTATATATTTACAAAAGAAAAGCATATAAGTAGTATATCCGTTGTCTAGCACCCATAATATAAGTCTAGTTACTTAGTTTAGGGCTAGATGGCGATGTGTGGAATGTCCTGCAATATTTATTTATTAGTGAAGGTTGGCAGTCAGCTCAGAATATATGACCCGATCCCTCGCGAGTCCACTCTCTGATATTCCGCTACCAGGATTTTTTCCTACGACCGGCTTTCCTTTTTCCAGCAACTTTCCCCTTTATTAATTGCAGGAGTTCATATCTCGGATTCCTCAAAAGGTGTCCTAAATAAGCAACTTTCCTTTTTTTGATGGTTTTCAAACGCTTTCGTTTTTGACCAACTCGGCGTAGAACTTCCTCGTTCACAAATTTTTGCGTCCACGAGATCGACATCATGCGTCTATAGGCCCACATTTCGAATGCTTCTATACGTTTCCTGAGCTTCTCCTTAATGGTCCAGGCTTCAACATCCGTATAGAGGTATTGGCCAAATGCTACCCTATCATGTAGCATTGAACAACTTGAAGGCCTTGTACTCGCACCTGGCACCGACCGGTGTGGTAGCTGCGGTAAACCAACTCAGCAATAGCATTCCCAAGGAGGGTGGTGTCAGGCGGCCGGTCGTTAAAATATTGCCAAATCAGGCAATATTTTTATTATTGCCTGATTTGGCAATATTTTTATTATTGCCTGATTTGGCAAATTACAGTTTAAATGAAGAAGACATACTGTGCCAACCCAAAATAAACCGCGAAAAGATCTGAGAAGAAGAAGAAATGTCTTTAATCTATTTATATCTATTATATAATATTATAAAGAGGAAAGATTTTTGCTTTTTTTTTATTTTGTAACGAAAAATCTTTGAAACTACTGGACCGATTTCAATATAACTTGGTATAAGGATTGATACATTGAAGGATACATTGATTCATTGGAAATAACAGGCTAATTTTTATCTCGATATTTACACAGGATCGGCAGATACGCAAGTGAAACCGCAGAGCGCTGCTAGTAGAGTTATCTTTATAACTAGTTTCGAAATGAAGCAACAATCTCAACTTTATTGCAAGTTGATGGTCAGATTCAAACAAAATCATATGCAAACTGCTATTCCCACGATCGTCGATCGTAGACAATCGAACGTTTATCGATGCGGATCCGTATTCTCTATCGAATACTTAGTTTTAACGATCTACAGTTCTTAATTCGATATTACGGCGATTGAAGTTTTGACATTTTCTGAGTTAGTAGAGTAGGCATTATGGTTTTTTGCTTTCCATCTTCTTAAAAGCTTTTATTTAACTTGCAATGCAAGTATGTATGTATGTATGTTTGTATGTATGTAGGTATGTATGTTTGTAATATAAAAATGAATCGCTGAATGTGTTGCTAAGCGCAAATCTCGAGAACAGCTAAATCGATTTCGCTAATTCTCTTTTTGTTGTGTTTGTTAGTGTTGGAGAAGGTTCTTATGAAAGAAAAAAATAAGAAAGTCGCGCAGAAAATTATTACGCGGGTAAAACCGCTAGGTACAGCTAGTTTGAAATAAATGACTCTCTGCCGACTTTAAAGATAAAATACCAATTGCAAGAAAAATATTTTTTGTGAGTGTGAAGAATCCACCTTTATTACAGGAAGGTATGGAAGGTATTTTGCCTGAATCCGTCAAGGTAAGCCGACAGAAATCTGGCTGCAGGGACCCCTCGCTACTACTGGGTATTCTACTTGTATTTCATCCAGCTGAATTGTCTTTCGGCTTTCATGACATTTAACCATTCATTCTGATAGTGACCTAAACTATCCCGTAATTAGTTTTGGAAACTACGTAATCTTTTAAACCTCACTCCTGAAATAAATACTAAATTATTTGTGCCGTTATTTCAAACAAAAGTAAAATAAAAAAATAAAAAACAGAAGAGAAATCAGCTCAAAATCAGTTCAAACAAAAAAAATCTGTTCAGAATGGGTTCAGTATAAAATCAGATATTTTCAATCCAAAGGCTGCCTGGAAGAAATCACTTTCAGCGATAAAGCCGCCCATTTGTGTTACTTATATTTTCTAGCTATTACTTTACTTTGTGAATATCGTGTTCTATGTTGTTTCATGTATTGTACAAATAATTAATTATCTATTAAAACACTTTATCTAAATTTCTTACTTTCTGTCGAGCTATAAGCATATTTGTCTTATTTTCCTTCATTCGACACCACAATTTGATTAAAATTAAATATTTCCATTAAAATACTACTTATACGTTTGGAAATGTCTCCCGCTAACCATGTTATGGGCAATCTTCAAATATTATATGGTTATCATATCACGTTTCATGGTTCTAATGGTTTAATATGGTTATCATATCACATTTCTTGGTTATCATATCACATTTCTTGGTTATCATATCACATTTCTTGGTTTCATATCACATTTCTTGGTTTTATCAGGATATTTGGTGTATTTTCAAATTCTCTTGGTTTTATCATTATAGGTACACTAGCTTTTGTCCGCGACTTCGTCCGCGTAAAAGTCCAAAATGGACCAAGAATCCCATAGATACTTTGCCCCCCTTTTTCACCCTCTTAGGAGTAAAATTTTGATAAATCCTTTTTTATCGGATGCCTTCGTCACACAAAGAACACACCCTCCAAGTTTCAGGTCTCTACGATCAGCGGTTTAGGCTATGCGTTGATCCGTCAGTCAGTCAGTCAGTCATTCAGGACAAAGCATTTTATATGTATAGAAGAGACATACAAACGTAGTCATATATCTTGATTTACTTAATATAATATGTCTTCTTTGGAAATAAAGTACCTTATTGGTATGCAAATGCAATAATAAGTTGGTTCCAGCTCCGATTGTTATGTGATATGGTAAGTAATTAATATTTATAATAATTTATACATATTCATGAGGCACGTTTCTTCTACTTGTGAGTTCTATTTAATTATTATCTATAAGTTTACACTTTATATATAGGGATACTTCAGAATAGGGATTCACCTTGAAGCCTTCGAAACAACTGCCTAGACTAGACAGAAATGAAATCGTAATTTGTGAAAAATATTCTAGTGTTAGGTTTATATGAAGGTAGGTACATCTAATTTACACTATATATTATAACTTGCTGTCCAGGCGAACGTTGTTTTGAAAAAATATAAAGGTAAAATAAAGGAAAAAAATTGTGCCACTATGGGACTGCCGCGGTAAAGCTATTGCATCGTGCAAGCTTCGTACAGTCGTACCATATTCATACACGTTAAGCGAGCGCTCGGATGAGCTACATGGTAGGCGGAGTAGAGGGTGTTAGGTTTTATTTTCGTTACGGAATTTCTTGATTCGGTCGCCTCGCTCAAAGCCCGCGATAAAAGCTATGCAATAGCTTAAAAGTAGAATGAGTGTTCGATTCTCAGACCTAATGAATATAAACAGAAATTTTCATACAAATCGGTTCGGCCGTTTAGGTGGAGTTTGGCAACTAACAACCCGAAACGAGAATTTTATATATATAGGGATTTCTTAAATTTTCGTAATTCTTTAGCTTTATTTTCTTAATATTAAAGCTTTTTTTTTGTTTTCAATTGTTTTGGTCTTGGTTTGAGGATACATTGATTCATTAGAAGCGAAATGGGCTTTTTATTCCGATATTCGCGCTGGATGCGTACTTACGCTGGCAAAATCACAGAGCGTAGCTCAAAATTTTTTCCTTTACGTGATTCATCGCTCACATGCAGTGTATGTTGCGCATTTAATTTGAAAACCATCACCGTTGCGTAAGGTTTATTAAGATGGTTACTATGCTACGATTAATCACGCGATTGCCGTTGTATATGGATAGTCTTTAAGAGGAAAGGGTACCAGGGGCTCTCTCCATACAACCGTAGTCGACTATTTTCTCTCTAGATAATGACACTAGAGCAAATATTTTTGTTACATAAAACTTATAACTGCCATGACCGTACCCCTGTTTTTTTTAGTATGTTATATCTTAGATTTCTATGATAATTTGAAAATGAAAAAACTAAAATATAGGGGCATAGTCATGGCAGTTTTTAATAGCAATATTTGTGCTAGTGTCTTTATCCAGGGAGGAAACATTTGACTACGTTTGTATGGAGACAGCGCCGGTACCTTTTCATCTTAATCTACCAACGCTAGTACCTAGGTACTTGACCTCCAAAAACACCTACCTACACAAAATTGCACCCAAAACTAGGAACTATAAAACTTAAACGATTATATTATCAAATCGCTAAACATTGTATCGAATCGAATCGATTTTGACGATTTAAATCGGATTCCCGATTACGCCGGCATGTGAACCGCGCAGGCGTGACACGGACCGACTCAAGACCGATTCCCTGAAGGCACCATTAGTCCGAATAACCATGGACGGTAGCAACCTCTCAAGACTGCTAATTCCATCTAATTTTCCTATCAAAACCGATACGCCATTGTTTTTCAGATTTTAAATTTCGAACAGTAGCAACATAACTGTTACGATCGTGAGAACTTTGAATAACATCGATTTTTGTTACGTTAGTAATTATTGGGTTTGAAATTATTCTTTTTTACTAAGACTCGGGGCTCTCAAGGCTGCGTTTTGATATTTGCGTGTCAGCACGGCCTTGTTGTAATTGGGTAAATTAAGCTTGAAGGATTCATAAGCTTTGGAAGAATTAGTGATTTGTGAGTATGGTAAATAGATACAAGGTCGTTTCGACATTATGAAGCATGAAGTTTATGCGATGTTATGTAAAAACGTTGTTAATCAGCTTGGAAATCTTTTACATATTATGTGCGCCCGTTGATTGAGCCAAAAATCTCAATCGTCCGAAAGTCGTGTGAACTGCCAAATGTTTTGAATCAACGGCAACAGTTGGGTATCTTTAAGTCGCTAGTGAACAGGTATCTTCTAAGAAAACGTGCTACATCTGAGGCCACATCGTCACCTACCATCAGCCAGGTGTGATAGTGGTCAAACTCTTACCTATCTACACTAATATAAAAAGGAAAGATTTTTTTGTTTTTAAGGAAAAGGCTCCGAAACTACTAAACCGATTTTGATGAAACTTGGTATGAGGATACATTGATTCATTGGGAATAACATGGGCTACTTTTTATCCCTATATTAGGATAGGAGATACACGTGTGAAACCGCGAAGCGCTGCTAGTCATCTATACCTACATATAATAAATCTGTAGACATCAAAAAATCTGTAATTGTAAGATATCCAGAAAAAAAGTACACAGGTCGCCTTAAAATCGTTAGCTGAACACGATAGGGTAGTTTTTAGAATTTTTGTCTGTCTGTCTGTTTGTCTGTTTGTCTGTTTGTCTGTTTGTCTGTTTGTCTGTTTGTCTGTTTGTCTGTTTGTCTGTTTGTTTGTTTGAACCAGGTAATCTCATAAACTACAGAACAGATTTTAACAAGGTCTACACGATTATGTTCAGAATATATCAGAATAACATTTAGGGTATGTGTCAATTTAACTTTAATTCAATAATTAAGATATTTGATAAAAAAACATTTATAAAATGTGAAATCGAAACATTTTTCCGTGGTAAAACGTAAGCGAACGTCAGAAGGGAACAGTACCCTTACCACGGGTTTTTTACGTATTCGATTAAACATAATATATTGAGTATTTACTATGAAACTTCCTAAAAATCAACTTACTAGGTCCACCCGTCTCTGAGAATATCGGTAGTGACACACTGACAGACAAACGGACAAGAGAATGATCGAAAAAGGGTTTCTTTTTTTCGAGTTCTTCAAAAAGTCATGGTAGGGGTGCAGTACATGCCTCCACTCAAGATGACAGCTGTCATAAAACCAAATAGTTTGCATTTTATACTACCTACGTGAAACTGAAAATGAGGTTAGTACAAAGAGGTACTACTACATAATATTACCGATCTCCTTTACCGAAGACCTCCGATGTTACACTTCTATCGCGCTTTTTCCTGCTATAGTTTGAATTATGAGTTCAAGTAGCGGAAACCTTAGATAGTAAAAACAAAGAATTTTCAAGAGTTTACGAGTAATCAGCGAACATACATAAAAAATATGTATGGGACTCAAAGTAAACCGCACACTTTTGAAAAATTATAGGTTATCATTTTCCTTTAAATATTCAATTTCCAAAACCTCTCGCTTTAGAAGTTGAATATCCTTTTGTAGTTTGGCATAAAGGTTTTGGAATAATCGGTTTTGACATAAAAACCCAAGGCATAACATAATTTTTTTGGCATAAAGTCACCGCGCACTCTTAGAACATCACGTTTCTTCAAAAACCCTGTATCCAAAACGCTTTAGAGGGTTGGTTTTTTTTATTATTTGTTTTTTTTTTGATGCCCTCTATCGATAGGTATGAGTCTCAAAGGGCACCGTGCACTTTTGTGAAATCATAGGACATCACGTTCCTTCAAATACCCCGTTTCCGAGATGCTTTAGATGTTTGGTGTGAAAGCATTTTTTTTTCAACGTAATGCCTGCTATCAATATGTAAGGATCTCAATGTGCATCGCGTTATTTTAAGTATTAGTATTTGTTCTGTCCAATGGCCTTTCTTTTTAATCATTAATATTATTATTTGCAGCGAGCGTGTCATAAGAAGCCAAGATGCAAAGATCAATTCCACACGTATATCGTACGACGTTTTTTTATCACAGTTGCGAATAAAAGAAAAAACTTGAAAAGAAAACAAAATAATAATTAACAAAATATTTGTGATAAGTCTATGTTTACATTTTTTTAAGGCAGATTTTTTTGTTCTAAGTCATTATCACGTAAAATTTTCGTTCGTAAACCGACTTTAGAGACAACCATTTTTGCTAGCTAAAAAACTCTTTGGTACCTACCTTTTCGGGATAACTTTACAGCACTAGTTAACAAATCTAAAACGCACGCGTGCATAATATGTTGGATTATGAGCCTAAAAGTCGTTGAATAAGATCCACTTTATGAGCAACTGTGATAAAAATACTATTATAACCTCTTCTATTATTAATTGAAGAATATGAATCGAGACACAAAGGTAGTTGATAATTATTTTTTCTTTCATTTACAAAAATCTAAAGATAACTAGGAAGACAAAGTATGTTGAAAATTTTGTGCGAATAGAAATTGGACTTAGTTTTAGCTTATCATATTGTTGTGTATTATGTTTTATTTGTGAAAAATTAACAAAATTAGTACATTGTTACCCAAGGTGTGAAAGTCACTCACTGAGTCCCGAGACGGAGTTTGGCGCCCGAGCGTAGCGAGGGCGCTAATAGTTCGAGGGACTAAATGAGTGACTTTCACACCTTGGGTAAACAAAACAAACCCGAGGTAAACACTGTGCTTTTCATTACGAATATACATAAAATTCTTCCTAATAACGAGAGTGAATGAGAGACTCCATACTACCTGATCCTCTTACAAGGTTGGGACCAAAGAGGTTATACATTATGTAGATTTTTTTGTTTTTGCTATTTGTTTTCAACATGTTTTTAATACTCAAATACGTCGGTACTTACCGAAGAGATTTTTATAAATTAGTTTATCCAACACTGAGTAATGACGCGAAGTCCGTAGATTTAAATTACAGTTTTTGTAATACGGTTTGTCTAGAAAATGTTATTTTACAAAATACACAATCATAAATGAAAAACCAGATTAAACTTAACACAAAAACATAATAAAATAACAAAAGATAATACTAATTAAAATCATTCAAAATGCATTTCCCGCCAGTATTTTTTTACTCAAGGAACGACACTGACCGCACGGTCGCACATCTGCAACACCTTGACAGGGCGCCGGCAGAGGCGCAGCATGGCCATACGTCGCTTTGACCATTTTCATCTTTACATTTATTTTATTAAATAAGATATCTTGAACTAAATATATCTACTTGAATTCGATTACTAAGAAAAAACCTATTATGTACTAAACTCTGGCAGTATGGATGAGCCGTGCGAAGCCATAATTTGACATGACAGCTGTCAGTGAAAGCGATTTTCCCTAGGGCTGAAAGTTTTTCTTTCTACACGCTCTTCAGGCATTTTTAGACCTACTTTCGGAGTATGAGTAAGTAAAGTGCCTTCGCCAAATCAATTAAAAATATAGTTTAAAAACAATGTAACTACCTATTTTGTTTTTATGACTTACACCAAATGATAAATTGTATCTATGCAGAAAAATGCTAGGTATTCTAAATAACCCAAAACCACATCGCAAACGAAGTCGCGGGCAACAGCTAGTTTATAAAATAAAAGTTTTCTATCTAAGTAATATTTGACGTGCGATAACGTTTAATAAATTTATGGAAGGGCAGTATTTATGCAGGGGGCATTCACAAAAAAGTATCGTGTTAATATTGTGAGACGTCATTGTCACGTTCTCGAAGTGTGACAATGACGCCTCACAGCACGCAGCAAAATAATATTTATATCGCTCATCTGGGCATGTGTGGTGATAAGTGCCGAATAGAAAAAAAATATAAATGAAAAAAAAAACCAAAGGATAAAAAACAGGTTATCATCGTTTTCATAAAACGTTCAACGTAAAATTATCGTCCGTAAACCGACTTCACAGACAACCATTTTTTATGACTATTAACTTCTGTTGGCCACTTACCTTGTTGGAAATAATTGGATTTTCTGACGTATACGCAGACGAGGGCCATTAGCTGAAGCTGCGAGAGTCTCTGCCTGGTGGAAGGTGGAAGAGGCAGCAGGTCGCGAAGGTTGGCGATCTCTGCATTGATGAGGTCCCGACGGAGCTTGCTCGCGCCTTTTGTTGACTTGCCCTGGTCGAACCTGTAATAGAGACATATCTTTAACATTGTCTAATCAGTTTTGGCGGGAACGAGTTAACAACATGTCGTGCTGCAGTTTTATTTTCATAAAACTTAGTTTTAACCCGAGTTAAAACTAAGTTTCATGTATAATTCTGGTGGAATGTTATTCAATTTAGTTCTGTGAAAGTGCACAAGTATAGTGAAAGTAAAAATCAGTGTCTCCAAATCTCCTATTAAGGTTATGGTAAACTTGCCACCGCTTTACTATAGCCCCTGACTTGACTGACTATGACGACTTTGACTGTTTTGAAACTCTAGGCCCGATTTATGAAATATCGGGTCATAATTTGATGAAAAATATAACTTGACACTGGCTAAATGCACAAGCCGTGCGAAGCCATAATTCATAGAAAAAAAAACATTGTCTTATTACAGTCGGTTAAATGACTGACGGATCAACGCACAGCCTAAACCGCTGATCGTAGAGACCTGAAACTTGGACGGGGTTGTTCTTTGTATGACATAGGCATCGGATAACAAAGGATGTTCCGAAATTCTACTCCTTAGAATGTGATAAAAGGGGGCAAAGTTTGTATGGGACAACGTTATTCCTTGGTCCAATGTATTTATTGTAGGCGGACGGAGTCGCTGGCAAAAGCTAGTAGACGGGTAAAGGGGAAAAGGCAGAAGGAGTGTAGGCTGGTGTGTCAACCTACAATGACAGGTCACTATCGGAATTACCTTTTAGCATTCGCTTTTGCTTAAGGTTAGTATACACTAGAGCATTTCCTCCAGCATTTCAATATAATGTCACGTTCTCACTAAGATACAATACAGGCAAATGCAAGGCAAATGTTCCAAGTGTGGTTCGAGTAAATTTAAAAACAGCTAACGTTAGATGTTTTGTTACTAGTAGATGCTTTACATATACATTTGACACCATGCCGGACTGCCAAACACTGGGTTGCGGGTTCGATTCCCGCCTCAGACAAGTATTTATGCTTAGATATTTGTCTATGGTCTAGTTGTTTCTATGTATTATAAGTATATAAGTAGTATATCCGTTGTCTAGCACCCATAACACAAGTCTAGTTACTTAGCTTGGGGCTAGATGGCGATGTGTGAAATGTCCTGCAATATTTATTATTAACTATTTATTTATTATATACCCTTTTAGCGTTCATGTAATGCTCTATTTCCACTTCTAATTGTCCTTTAGCGTTCATGTCTATTTAGTATTACATTCGTTTTAATATCAAGTTATTAAAAATAATATTCTGATAGTAGGATACATCAGTCATTTTGGATGTCCATGTATTTAAAAAAATCCTTCTGGTAATGTCATTCAGATAGTGACCACCATCACCATCTGAATGACCTTTTTGGCTGAAAGACAATTGGATGATGAGTCAACTCAGCTGGATGACACACGCAATGTGGAAATCTGATAAAGTCCTGGACAAAAGCTACTTTTTTCGCGATGTTACCATTGGATCGAGACCTTTGCTGCAAGAGATAAACCTTGAATCTACACACGCAATGAAATTTGATATGTGGAAATCTGATAGAGTCCTGGACAAAAGCTACTTTTTTCGCGATGTTACCATTGGATCGAGACCTTTGCTGCAAGAGATAAACCTTGAATCTACACACGCAATGAAATTTGATATGTGGAAATCTGATAGAGTCCTGGACAAAAGCTACTTTTTTCGCGATGTTCCCATTGGATCGAGACTTTTGCTGCAGGAGATAAACCTTGAATCTGCAACCACTTTATCCACTAAGCATTTCTATAATAGTTGTTGTCTTCGTCGAATTGAAGGTCGACGCCTTAAAATCACAAGTGCTTGTACAAAAATAACAATAAAACTTATATCATTCAATTAAGTAATCATAATATTTTATGTTCGTATAAAAATTGGTTACACTTCGATATCCTATGTAATTTTAGTACAATAAGGCTTACTTTAAAAAAGAACAGTTCCATTATACCTGGATAGATGGCAGCACCACTTAACCACCACTGAATAAAAAAACTAAAAGGATGCCTATGATCATTTACATTGTTTTTGCTATCCTTATTTTGCCTACCTGCATCGCTGCAGTGGAAATAAAATAAATAAAAATAAATATTTTGATTATTTATTTATTTAAATCGCAGCCTAGTCTCAGCTTGGAAACAACCCAGTGAACACATCTTGTATTGATATAAAAAGTTTTCAAGTTTTATTATCGTTTCTCCTGCCCGAACCAATTTGGCTTATTTTGGTTATGAAATATTTGTAAAAGGAACGTTTACATGGACAAATTAATGACTTACGCGGACAAAACCTTAAGGTACTTTATATCGTGGAACTCGATATTTCGATGTTACATGCCCCATTTTCACGAGACAAAAAAAACGTTTCGTGAAAATGATGCTTATAAATATCGAGCTCAACAAATTAATACAAAAAAATATGCTAAATATCCCGTTTTAAATAACTTCAGTACACTGAAACATAACTTAAAATTATTTTCACTTCGCTATAACTGGTATTCGTTCACGGTTTCAAGTTAAAGAGAAGTTGATGTTAAGTTATTAATAATGTTAATATAACCATTCATCAAGTGCACGGTTCTCTAGATTTTATTATCAGGATTGTGTGAATTGGCATATTGTAAGTTGATGATAAAAATAATTAAAAATAAGCTTGGGACATTGTGTTGTCTATCGTTGTAAAAAGGTAAGGCTAAACTGGACATGAGGAGCCACGAGTATCTCTACTAATTTTAAATTAGGATCGTTTGAATATGAAAACTTTAAACAACTACCTTAGGGAAGTCGCGTGGGGAGAGAGTTCAAAAAAAACCTGTGAAATCCTTTAATATTTTGATAATCCTACAAAGTTAATCATCTTCATAGAGAATAAAAAATATAAGTATTTTCAACATGTCAATAAAAATAACATTGAGAAATTGAAAATACTTCGCCTCTTAATAAACTTAAATGTGTTTTATCGTATTTATAGATGTGCGAATGTGGGAAAACACATTGTAACTAAAAAAGGGTGATCAAATTTTAACTAATTATAGATTAATACCTGAAAGTGCAATTATTATAGTTAAAGGCTTCTGCTGGTTTAAAAATTCTTAGGATCTCTTGGTATCTAACATCCGCATATAGAAATAAGATAAATAAAATCTTTACTTTGGTAGCCAAAAAAATATACTTAAACAATAACTCAAGTGGCATATAATGATAATTGTTTCAAGGAAATAAAGTACGTTACCATTCGGTTATAATCAATCAATAAAATTTACTAGCGATAAATTCGTAATCAATATGGCTGTTAACAAATTATAAATTATTTTAAATGTCAGTTTTTGTTAATTGTTTAAGCAGGTAGGTATGATCAAACGAATGAGGTAAGTGTACAGGGTTATTGGTAATTATATAAAAAATCTGTTGAAGGCTTCTGTGCATGTGAACAGTAAACTTTTGTTCTACGAGTATTGAAAATTCGTTTTTCTTTTTGGATATTTTTGAGGTTATGTTAATTCGAAAATCAGTTCTTTTTTTTTAATAAAAGTCATATGTGGCGGACACATATTCCTGTGTGTCAGCACATTCCGTCATACTCTATAGCGACCGCAGAAATACGTGTCTTTACTGTTACCCTTTCCTATCTAGATATCAGTCAAGTTATTACTAGGAGAATAAATCCTACCATCAAAATGGACGACTAGTTTCATTACTCTATTTGGGCACCCCACATCATACAAACTTAAAACAGTAAAAAAAACTTAAAAAAAGGTTCGAATTTCCATTGCTCATATAAAAAAGTTGATTGTTAAGATGCACGAAGTAGCCCTCAACCGCTTTCTTGTATATTTATCAATAATCCTGTATACTTATAAAATTGATGATGATCAAACTACTGAGTCAAGGGACAAGGTAGCCTTGAATGTGAATTTAAAAACAATTTGTTGTAGGGATCTACTTAATTAATAACATAAAACTAAAAGTCTATTATTACGTCAATAGGATTATAAAATGGTTTTACAAGTCGTCATCGACATTTCAAACCATTTATTCTATTTTGCAGAGAGACAGATGGCTAGTTTTTAAAACAGCAATAAAAGCTAATTTTTAAGCTAGTTTTTACCTACTAGTTTCATTTCTTTTTTAAATTTCAGCGCAAATAATGCCCGCATACCTCAAACGACTCTCAAATATTTAAGGGTGTCCTAAATATTTAAGACGTTCCTATCCTATTGAAGCACACTTAAATGTCAATTTAATCGCCACGGCTAAGATTCTTTCCCAAGCCTGTCAGTATTTGGGCGTTAATTGTATATACCGAAAGCGTTTTTTTTTACATAATAATGAAATTAATTGCTCGCATTATTCGCAATGATAAATTATGAGAAGCTGTGCTCGATATTCTATGCTATTGTGCAGCAATTTAGCAGATTTTATATTTTATCTATATATATAAAATTCTCGTGTCGAGGTGTTAGTTGACAAACTCACCTAAACGGCTGAACCGAATTGTATGACTTTTTTTGTGAAAATTTGTTAGGTCTGTGAATCGAACCCACTTTTTCCCATTTTTTTCCTATTTTGTAAATAGCAAAACAACGTTTGTCGGGACAACTAGTATTTTTAACCCCCGACGCAAAAACGACGGGGTGTTATAAGTTTGACGTGTCTGTGTGTGTGGGTGTGTGTCTGTCTGTGGCATCGTAGCTCCCAAACGGATAGACCGATTTTAATTTCGATTCTTTTTTATAAATAATATTTTATCCCCAGGCATCACATAATCGCTGACCTATCATTAGTTAAAAAATCGCCAATTCACTGAGCACACACTGCACGTGAACGCATCATAGGGCATACGTTACCACCTAAGACCTAGCACAAGCTGTCCGTCGCATCGGTGTTGCCTTGTTGCGGTCGGTGATGGGATCCAGGGTCGACCTCCGACCTCCAGTAGTAAGCTAAACTGTATGCTAATGTGCCTTCGCTTACTGTCTTCGTGGAAGAAAATCTTAGATGGCAGGAATATTAATAATAATAAATCATTTATTTCAGGCTACAAAGGCGCATAGATACATATTATACCTTATAGACTAACATACATATTTTATAATAATAATTGAATGTGTTAAAGAGATATCTTAGAACTATGTATGTATGTGTGTATATATATTGTTAAGCACTTTTAATGTTGACGCGTACCTACTTGTACTTGTATAAGGGATTTTTTCTGAAAATACCTCTTTAGGGATGATTCTCATTAAACAGGGCTGTGCCCGGAGCGTGCAGTGTACGTGGCCCGGACGACGACGCCCTGTTATTCGGGATATCTAAAAGGTCTTTCTAAAAAAAGACTTTTATAAAAGTAAACTATTTAATTAGAATTTGGATACAAAAATACAAGAAGTATTTACTCTGCCACCGCTAACAATGAACTGTCTTAATATAAACATTTATTTGGTCACCTAAATGCTGAGTGGTTTTTTGGCGGGAACGAGTAAACAACATGTCGTGCTGCAGTTTTATTTTCATTTCAGTAGGGATTGATTTTTATATATCTACTGGCTGTCCCGGCAAACGTTGTTTTGTCATTTACAAAGAAATAAATTTAAAAAAGGAAAAAATCATAAAAAGTTGATGTTGAGTTTTGGCGAGAACGTGTTAACAACATGTCGTGCTGCAGTTTTATTTTCATGAAACTTAGTTGTAACCCGAGTTGAATTGTATAATTCTGGTGGAATGTTATTCAATTTAGTTCTGTGAAAGTGCACAAGTGTAGTGAAAGTAAAAATCAGTGTCAAACATGAAGTTTTCTCGTTACCTCCAAAGCTCCTATTAAGGTTGTACCACAGAAGAATACTTGAGTCAACCAATCAAGCATTTTAGTTGTTGTAGCATAATCAAGGCAGAAACTACGCTGTAGGTGAGCGATATTTACAAATTAATTAAGTGATAAGGTAAAAAATATAAAAGACTAGTTGCGCCCCGCGGTTTCACCCGCGTAAGTCCCGATCCCGTGGGCATATTGGGATAAAAAGTATCTTATGTCCGTCTCCTGGCTCTAAGCTACCTCCCTACCAATTTTCACCCAAATCTGTTCTGCCGTTCTTGAGTTATAAGTGGTGTAACTAACACGACTTTCTTTTATATTTATAGATTTTGTACAAAAAAAGAAAGCGTAAACTTTCTTATAAAGAAAGAAACTGTATTATATTGAATGAAAAAACGAGGAAAAGAATGAGTTGAAGTGTTCAATCATACAAAGGAGCGGAATCAATGAGTGAGGTGCGCCCGCGCAGCGATCTGTTATTTAGCTAATGTAGTGCACGCGATACTCTGCTTTTATTGGGCTGTTCCACTTGAACATCATATTTTAAGTCAAAGTCATTTTAGAAAAAATCTTTTCTACCTTGACTTTGAAAAGAGAATAATTTGCATAAAATTACATTGAATCGTCTTATTAAGATGTGTGTCTTCGAAACGATTCTTCCAATGCAAATAAGACACAAAAAACTTTGAACAGTTTTCACCTATTTATAATTTGCATCAAACAAATAGTCAGACGTGTTGATAGTATTCTCCGCAAAAATTGATTGTTTTTTTTCTTCAAAATTGGTAAAATTTGTAATTCCAAGTTACAAACACGTTTTTCATAATAAAATTAATAATATTATTTTCTATCTTTAGTAATAATAAAATGCGATTTGTAACAGATTCTTACGAGGTTGAGCACTCTATACTTCCTATTAGATGCAACCTCTTTAATTCTAACCTAACCTAATTTTGATTTTTATTGAAACGTGTTTGCATTTACAAGAACCGATCGTTAAAAATGTAACCTATCCCTTACAAACACAATTTTATTACCTTCATGTATGGTCAAGTAATCATGTTCATTTGTGGACAATTTTAGGTGAATTGTGCTTCAGCAAAGAAGTAAAAAAGGAAGTAAAGGTGTATTGCTTTCGGGACTAACCGTAACAACCCAGTTTTCAGCCCAACTACCGTGAGAACGAGATGCATTACTGTCTGAGAGGGTTAATCTATTTTATATAAGGGCATCTTCACGTTCAGCTTAACCAGTAAGTCAGAAAACAAAGCCCAATTTAGACGATTGGGTTAGACAAAGCTATATTTAGTGAGAGTAACATTCTTGCTTTGAAATGTTTTATAAAGCGGAAAATAAGTATTTCAGTTTTATTTCGATACATTTTAGAGAAGTCTTTTTCACCTCCCTTAACTTCTTGTCCATCTGAAGGTCGCTTGGGTTTTTTGTGCTCAATTTATGCAAAGCTATCTAAAGGCTGCCTGAAAGAGATCGCTCTCAAGCAATAAGACCGCCCTATGTGCCACCTAGCTTATAGTTTGTTTATTTTATATACTTAGTTTAGTTCAGTTTTACGGGGCTGTATCCGCACTTAGCCTACTAGCTACGGGCCATTTAATATACCTGCTAGCTTTTGCCCGCGACTTCGTCCGCGTAAAAGTCGAAAATAAACCAAGTAATCACGTTGTCCCATACAAACATTGCCCCCCTTTTTACCCCCTTAATAGTAAAATTTCGAAAAAAACCTTTCTTATCGGATGCCTACGTCATACAAAGAACACACCCAGCAAGTTTCAGATCTCTACGATCAGCTGTTTAGGCTGTGCGTTGATCCGTCAGTCAGTCAGTCATTCAGGACAAAGAATTTTATACGTATAGAATTGTAATTTGTGCGGTGCTATTCTACAATAAATAATTCATCAATATATGGATCTTTAAGCTTTGTATATACTCGTACTTATTGTTATTTGTGCTATGCTAATATACAAAAAATAATTTAATGAACTATCTTTAAGTTTTGTAACTCCATCATTAACTTTCAGTATGTTCAGAGTTTGCTTCCCTTCCTTATAAACTACAACATGCGGTTTAATATTTCTAATATTATCCATAGAGCACTAATATAACCGTTCCTGAAGCCAGTCGACACCGCAACACACAAGCTCCTGTAATTAAGGAATATCTCAACCCAATGTTCAGTTATTATTATAAAATAGAAAACTTTGTTTTCCCACGCTGCAGCCGTTACAAAGACGGCTAATAATTTTAGCCAATTTTCCAATATCAGTCGGTGTTGGGTTGAGGTGTAAACTGAAGCGGACTTACGGGATGCAACAACAATTTAACAAAAATGTTAAATTTTATTCCTAGATATAGTACTTTTGTTGTATTAGATATATATATTTTGTTTTTGCAAGTAGTTAATTTAATCTTCTTCTTCTCGTATAGTGGTGTGGCTCACCTATTGTTAGAGTTTTCAGATCGCCTTAAGGCCTCTAACTTGACCTAACGACTGCTACTAGAGGTAGCAACCTGGACCAACGGCTTAACGTGCCTTCCGAAGCACGGAAGGGCTCACGAAAATACATTTTTGCCACACTACTAATTGGTCACCCATCGAAGTACCGCGCCAGGCGTCGCTTAACCCGCACGGCCTTAAACGATCAGCGAGCTTTGCTTAGCTGTAAGCCTCCCAATTTTAATTTTAAGTTAATTTAATGTATAAAATATATAAATATGTGATTTGGCTTTATAGTATAATATTTTGTAAAAGTTTTATTTATTACATTATTCTTATTCATATTCTTAATTGAAGCTGGCAAGGAGGACTTAGGATATTGTACAGTACGGGTCATGAGTACATTATCAGTTTGTTACAATAATACTATCAACAAGTATTGGATTTACGACCTTCTTCTAATAGACGTTACACACAAACAAAAATACTTGAATTAAAAGTACTCAGTGTAATTATTATGTTCACCATGTTAGCTATGTCTTTAGTTGGCCGAGTGGTATAAGCCGCTACCCGCTACAGTCAGGGATGCACAGACTTATTAAGACTAGGAGCCACTCGGGCAAATTATTAACTGATGGCGGGCCGCCAGAAGTATAGGTAATTAAAGACAATAAAGAATTGATAATAATGTATTAAAATTGAAAAAGAATTTATTAATTTGAAGCGTGGCACTGCATAGTGCTTACAATCTTTTTTATATTTGGCTCAAATTTACTTGTAGCAACACGTAAAACTGCTTCCAAACTTTCGTTTGCAAGGCGGTTTCGATTTTTTGTTTTATTATTATTTAGTATTGAAAAGGTTTGTTCACATATATAGGTAGAACCAAATAAGCTGGCACATTTCAGAGCGTTTATGCGCAACTCTTTGTACGTATTTTTATCAATGCAGCGGTAAAAGTTCAGCAAATCTCCTTCGTTGAATTTGTTGCGTAAATCTTGGTCGTTTTGAATGTCGATAATTTCTAACTGCATTGACTCTGGCGCATTTTCAACTGAAATCGTGAAAGGATTGCTGAATATGTCCTACAAAGGTTTCACTTTTTTAAACTCCGAAAATCTGTCTTGAAAGGATTGAATCAAAATATCTAACTTTTCTACATAACTGAAATTAATCGCAGTTTTGTTGAATTTTTCAGCCATTTTCTTATAATTCGGAAAATGATTGTAATTTCCAGAATTCAATTGCGATCTGAAAAGTGTCAGCTTGCATTGAAAGGATGATACATGAGCGTAGAGCTGGGATATCAGTTGATTTTTGCCTTGAAGCCGTGTGTTCAAGACATTCAAATGATTTGTAATGTCAACTAAAAAAGCCAAATCACACAACCAATCAGGATTTTTAAGTTCCGGGACATCCGTTTGCTTTTCCGCCAGAAATATTCCAATTTCTTTTATTAAATTTAGAAATCGTTCCAGTGTCAATCCACGACTTAGCCACCTTACTTCTGTATAATACAGTAAATCTCCATATTCGCTTTCGATGTCATCAAGGAATTGTTTGAATTGCCTGTGATTGAGTCCTCGTGATTTTATGAAATTTACAGTCGAAACTACCACTTTCATGACATTGCGAAATTCAATTTTTTTAGAACAGAGGGCTTTTTGGTGTATAATGCAGTGAAACTGCATGAGATCTTCAGCGTTTATGTTTTTTTCTTGCAGATGTTTTTTCAGCAAAGTAACTAGCCCAGAATTGACACCAATCATCGAAGGAGCACCGTCAGTCGCAACTCCCGATAATTTTGATAAGTCCAAATCAGTTTTTAAACACTCATCCAAAAGTACATTGAGTATATCAACTCCTCTGGTTTAACCTTTCAATGAACACATTCCTAATAACTCTTCTAAGACTTCAAAATCTTGAGTAACACCTCGTATGAATATGAGAAGTTGAGCTGTGGAACTAATATCAGTGGATTCGTCGAGTGCTCATGAAAACAATTCAATGATCTTAGTTTTTTCATTTAATTGTTCCGCAATATTACCTGACAAAGACATAATTCGTCTTTGGATAGTCATACGATTCAGTTGAATTTTCTCAAACTTTTTTGCTGCTTCTGGACACATTTTCTTAGCGGCAATTTCTATGCATTCTTTTACAAAATCCCCATCATTGAAGGGGCGACTTCGCTTTGCTATCATTCGAGAAATTTCATAACTAACTTCTGTAGCTGTTTCTGAATCTTGAATGGGTTTTGTAAACATAGCTTGCTGACCAATAAGCTCCCGTTTTAAAGACAACATTTTTTGCTTTCTTAATTCGCCTGTAAACTTGGTAAAAGTGGGATGCTGCGTTTCATAGTGCCTTTTTACATTATATTCCTTTGCAATCGCAACAGAATTCTTTCAAATTAAACAAACGACTTTGTTATGCGACCATACAAAAAAGTATTTCTCAGTCCAAATTTCTTGAAAATGCCGATTTTCATCTTTAACCTTACGTTTTTTACTAGGCCCTGGCTTATCCATGTTGCGTTCTAATCCTGGCTAGGATTAACACAGCACCTAAAAACAATTACAGTACCTACTTAAATTACCCATCCTTTTTTAAATTACCAAAAATAATTGAGTAAATATGTAGGTAGGGAAACACTTATTAATTAATAACAGTGTTTTACTTACGATTTCACAACTTCATTTGACGGGAAATCTACGTTGAATGTGGATCAAAATATATGACACCTGCTAGTCGAGTTAAAATCTACACTAGAACTATTGACACTTCACTCAAATTAAAACCGAACTGTCGGTCGCTGCGGTTAGCGTGGCTTTTATACCGCGCGTATAGAGTCGAAAACTGTCTGGAGAAATCTCGAAACCGACTCTGGAAGCTTCGTGTATCTACCTACGCGAGCCATTGGGAATTCGGGACTATTGCTATCTCGCTTGCTCTAACAATATAACCCGTGGATAAGCCGCCACCGCGCTGCCGTTCGTCGCCGCGCCGCCGGCCGCGGCGCTTCCTCAAGAAAACGAATTTAACCGAGATCGGCACGAACATTACCGACCGCTGTTACCGACGCATGCACGGCGAACCGATAAGCGCACTTAAGAGCGCGCGCGCGAGATTCAAATTACTTTTCGGACATTTTTTTTTTTTGGTTTTATTCTGGAATAGAATTCAATATTTTTCGAATGCACGAGAGTATTATTTTTGCTGTTGGCGGGCCACCAGTATTCGACCGGCGGGCCGCATGCGGCCCGCGGGCCGTGGTCTGTGCATTCCTGCGGCTGCACCAACCGATGTGGGTACGATCCACAGGTTATGTTGTTATAATGTTCAAATAGTGCTGCACAGGATTGTAAACGTAACGGTGGGCAAATACTTTTGACCGTTGATTGTACAATTTAGAGAAGGGACCTTGTGAAAAATTATAAACTCTTACACACTTTAACACCAATTACGTTTTAAATAAACACAAACTTAAATCTAGGTAGCACAAAAGCCCTATCTATTAATTTTTAAGAAAAGGCCATTTTGAGCATAAGACATTATGGAAAAAGAATATTCTGAGAAAGGAAATAATTATTGTACATAAGTAAAATGTAATAAGTAGGTATTTTTTAATATGTATCTGATTTTTGATTAGTGTAATTGCTTGTGACCATTCGACGTTCTAATTAAATAAATAATGCGAACGCTCGGCCGAGCTACGTGGTAGGCGGAATAGGAGGTGTTAGGGTTTATTTTCGTTACTGAATTTCTTAATTCGGTCGCTGCGCTCAAAGCCGCTGAAAAAATGATGCTACCAGGCTTGATACTACCTTCTGTATCCAAAAAGAAATGACATCACCATTTCACTGTAGAGCGTTTTTCTGTAGATAATTTCGCTTCACTTATAAAATTGCGGCACACACAGAAGTTAGCGCTTAGAAACCGCAAGGTATCGGTTGCATGCAGAACACGGGCCAGCATTACATCGTATGAAGTATTCCAACTGAGACGCGATATCTATAATCGTTCTGGAATAAACTCTTGCTTACATGTTTGCCTGGTACTTTTTGGTCTCGAAATTACTATAAACTGGGCCAAGCGGTTTTACCCCTGTGAGTCCCGATTTTTTTCATCATAAACTCCAACCAAAATTAGCTAAATCGGTCCAGTCGTTCTCAAGTTATTGCATGACCAAAGTAAATAGGGATTGATTTTTATATACCTACTAACTGTCCCGGCAAACTTTGTTTTATCATTTACAAAGTAATAAATTTAAAAAAGGAAAAAATCATAAAAAGTTGATGTTGAGTTTTGGCGAGAACGCGTTAACAACATGTCGTGCTGCAGTTTTATTTTCATGAAACTTAGTTGTAACCCGAGTTGAATTGTATAATTCTGGTGGAATGTTATTCAATTTAGTTCTGTGAAAGTGCACAAGTGTAGTGAAAGTAAAAATCAGTGTCAAACATGAAGTTTTCTCGTTGCCTCCAAATCTCCTATTAAGGTGATGGTAAACTTGCCACCGCTTAACTATAACTCCTGACTTGACGGACTATGACGACTTTGACTGTTTTGAAACACTTTAGGCCCGATTTATGAAAAATCGGGTCATAATTTAATGCAAAATATAACTTGACACTGGCTAAATGCACAAGCCGTGCGAAGCCATTATTAATACAAAAAAAAAGTTGATGTTGTTCGATTCAGCCGTTTAGGTGGAGTTTGGCAACTAACACAACGACCCGAGAATTTTGTATAATATATACCTAGATAATATAATTTAAGAAATACAATCCAAAGTTATGACTGACTGACTGAAATGATATATCAACGCATAGCTCAAACCGCTCGCTGGTCCTAGAGTCACACAAACATCTTAATACATATCTGTGTGACTTTAGGACTAGCGAGCGATTTGAGCGGATGCCTACGTCAATTATGACGTAGGCATCCTATTAGGTAGGCTAAAAGAATTTTGGCAAATTCAACCCCTACGCCCACAAAGTCTTGAAAGCTTGTAACTTCAATAAAACTCCTATTTGCCTAATACTACATGAAATATTGTAGTAATACCTACACCTACATATAATTATTCAAGATATCCCTCAAGAAATTAGAATTTTATCAAACCTAAATCCTTTCGAAAACAGGAAAACTATTTGCCTTGAGTTTGTAATGCTAATTTAGTAGCGTATTGGATATGTATCGTAGACGCAACAGCTTTCAATGCTGAAATAATTCTACCAAATACCAAAATTCTACCAATTCTACGACAGAAACAGAAAAAGTGGAAAAACACTGAAACACACTGCTAAGGAAACCGAAGAGTGAAGCACAAAAACACACTCAAAAACATTGAAATTTATCCAGTGTTATCCCGTTTTTATTGTTTCATACCTCAAGGCAAAAATCCCTTAATCCTAAACCCTTTTTTCTCAAGCACGGCTAGTTAACGATATTATGTTAAAATTTATATCTTTAACTAGTTGCGCCCCGCGGTTTCACCCGCGTAAATCCCGATCCCGTGGGCATATTAGGATAAAAAGTATCTTATGTCCGTCTCCTGGCTCTAAGCTACCTCCCTACCAATTTTCACCCAAATCTGTTCTGCCATTCTTGAGTTATAAGTGGTGTAACTAACACGACTTTCTTTTATATATATAGATTATTTGTTTGTTTGAACGCGCTAATCTCAGGAACTATTGGTTCGAATTGAAAAATTATTTTTGTGTTGGATAGTCCATTTATCGAGGAAGGCTATAGTCTACTTTTTATTCCGATATTCTCACGGGATCGGGAGTTACGTGGGTGAAACCGCGGAGCGCAGCTAGTATTCTATAAATAACATAAAGTTTAATTTTTTTCAAGACTTGATTATTTGTTTGATTTCAGTTTATAAATTGTCGAGACGAAAACAATATTCAGTCAGTCCGTCGCCGTCTGCGCAGCCGCTGCTAACTAGAGACAAATAAGCATTGTCTTTGCTACCTTCCAGCATGCCTTAGCTCCTATGTACTTCCATAAGATTGGTTACCTGTACATTGGCAACGATAGATCTATGATACCTAATCGACCACTTGAGAGAACAATCGTTCCGAATGGTTTGTGAAATGCCTAAAGCTACGGCAATTTTACACGTTTTCCACCATTTTATGCAAGTTCTTTATGAAAGGAAATTTCAATATTATATTTGATAGATAAATAGATAGATAGATATATCTTTATTTGGCCAACAACATAACTAAAAATTAGACATAGTAACTTATTTTTGATATGACTAAAAATAACAGACTTAATTAAATATTATAAGCTATGTTATTTATAACACAGTAACAGTGTCGCCACCAAATAGGCTCCTGCTCACCTATGTGTTGCATAAATGCAACGCTGATTTTCAGCAGAGACCCTGTGATTGGAGAGAGTAGGACGATGCTGTAATTTGGTTTGGTTATAGTAGGCAGGAAACACTGACACTAACTTTATAACTAAATAAATATTCTGAATTGTCTTAATAACCATAAATATAAATTGAAGATAATGTCTACAAAAAACAAGCAAATTTGTAAATCAGAAAGAAATTATTAACGCATATAAAACGCAATGACAACGAGATGAAAGTTTACCGTGAAATTTGCAGAATATTAAAACTTTTTCAATACAGACCTATTTACGTGATTCAATTTAAAAAACGAAAACCTATTTTTAATTTTCAAATGGCGAAATTCGATTTCGAAATAAAATTGTTGATTTTCCACTTTTTTTTTCTATTAATTATGGCTTCGCACGGCTTGTGCATTTAGCCAGTGTCAAGTTATATTTTGCATCAAATTATGACCCGATTATTCATAAATCGGGCCTAAAGTGTATCAAAAAAGTCAAAGTCGTCATAGTCCGTCAAGTCAGGGGCTATAGTAAAGCGGTGGCAAGTTTACCATAACCTTAATAGGAGATTTCGAGGCAACGAGAAAACTTCATGTTTGACACTGATTTTTACTTTCACTACACTTGTGCACTTTCACAGAACTAAATTGAATAACATTCCACCAGAATTATACAATTCAACTCGGGTTACAACTAAGTTTCATGAAAATAAAACTGCAGCACGACATGTTGTTAACTCGTTCCCGCCAAAACTCCGATTTTACACTTCATTTTTCTTTTAATCCGTTCCAAAAAACCGACACGACTATGCAGTCGTATAATAGTCAAAATCAATTACCTATTTATCAACGACCAAGATTGAAACTGATGTTTTTTGACGGTTTCGTAATAGGAAAGTTATCAGACAAATGTCGTTTTCATCATCATCATCATATTAGCCACAGGACGTCCACTGCTGAACATAGGCCTCCCCCAAAGACTTCCAGAGCGATCGGTCGCATACTCTTTGCGTCCAACGACTTCCAGTGACAAATATTTAAGCATCAATACTAGTCTGAGACAGGAATTGAACCCGCAACCCTGTGTTTGGCAGTCTGGCATAGTGACCATTGTGCCAACTGGGTCGTAAAAATACACAAACATTAGTTTGTGTTTGTAATTTATTAAAATTACATGAAAACAAAACCTTACTGCACATTAACCTGCAACAAAACAAAGTTTATACAATTGATTTACACCAATAACTTCTAAATGAGCGTGAAAAACAATTATAATCGAATTGGTAATCCCAGTACCAAGTGTTTAAATAACTAACTCAGGCGCCTTGGTTCATTACCTGACAGCTAATTTTAATCTTCGATTAAATGCTATGCGTCTGTCAAAGTTAAAGGAGAATAATGAGGTGGTATATCTTCTTGTGGACAGCTGTGTGAGGTATGATATCATGGGGGAGTAAATACATAGGTTTAATGAGTCGGTGCTAAATAAACGCAATTATAACTCGTTTAAATAACCATGCTAGTTATTAATCATTCGTTTTCTATATCTTCTATTCTATATTTTTACTTCTATACTAATATTTAAAGAGTAAAAATTATATTTTTTGAATTGAATAGACTCCGAAATTACTACACCTACACATTTTGATGAAATTTAGTTTGAGGATACATTGATTATTTGGGAATTACATAGATATACTTTTTATCCTAATATTCTCACGCGATCAGGAGGCACGCGGGTGAAACTGCGGAGCGCTGCTAGTATTTAACAAATGTA
This sequence comes from Idaea straminata, assembly GCA_951213275.1. Lineage (NCBI taxonomy): Eukaryota > Metazoa > Arthropoda > Insecta > Lepidoptera > Geometridae > Idaea > Idaea straminata. The sequence goes on from OX577862.1 coordinate 8,547,276, forward strand.
GATTATTTGAATAAGACATAGATATTTAACATTATAAATACAAAAAATGAAGTGACCAGTTAGTCAAATAACCCGCCCCTTATCGTACATTTTACAAGCATTTAAGCAAGCAATTCATTGTACCTATCCCATGAACCCTTACAATATCGAGACGTGAAAAGATCGACATAATACAATATTATACATTGGTGTCTAGAATACTACAAAGTCTACGAAGGAAAAAACACACATACTTAAGAACTCTTCTTCTTTACGTCGATTAGACATATTTTAATTTTGAACCAACAACTCACTGCTAAAAAGTGGAACTTTTCTTTTGTCACTGTTCCCCTAAAACTAAAACCTTGTAGTCTTCAGGTCTTAAATGAGAAGCTACAAGTACCTTCTAGTTCTTCTTCTCGAACGGTCCAGATTAAATATCTCCATCTTCAACCTCATTATCGCTTTTCATCAGGTGAGATGATGTCAAATGGAAGCCCATTTTCCTTTAAAAAAGACGGAGTGCCATAGGAGATTTAATTTTTAAATAAACTCTATAATCACGCGATAAGAAGGTACCTACAAATACTCTAAAATGTTCAATAAAGCCCAACTTTATCTATACTAATCTATACTTATATCTATACTTATATTATAAAGCTGAAGAGTTTGTCTGTTTGTTTGAACGCGCTAATCTCAGGAACTACTGGTTCGAATTGAAAAATTGTTTTTGTGTTAGATAGTCCATTTATCGAGGAAGGCTTTAGGCTACTTTTTATTTTGATATTTCCACGGGATCGGGACTTACGCGGGTGAAACCACGGAGCGCAGCTAGTAGGCAATATCGATCGACTTTCACGTCACAAGGCGTGACCGGTTCAAGTTAATGTTCAACGACTCTTTGTTAGTTTGTAAAATGTCCACTTATCGTGTCAAAAGAATATTTATAAGGGGATTTCTCGTATGATAAAGGCTAGTATTTTGAGTATAATAGTATTATTTAGCGCTGTCTCATACTCGTATGATCCGTGCGAGAGTAGTTCTTTAACAAAATTGATAAATAATTAATGAAAAACTTCAATAACAGACAAAATACCAGATTATAAACTAAATTACTGTGATAACTTTCTAAAAGAAAACTTTGCTATACCTACGAGACATTAAATAAATAAATAATAATATATTTATTCAAGAAAAGCTTACAAATATTAAAATGCCCTTGGGTTCCCGCACGAGGCAGAGCCTGTATCGCGGGACACCGACTTAACAATTAATTAAGATATATCGTGTAAAAATATGGTTTCGTGGCTTAGGCCCACAGTGGTACACACATAAAATATGCTTATGTTTTTACCAGATGTTAAACTACTCACACATCTGAAAGTTCTAAATAAAAATTTGCTTTGTACCAATGCTGGACGCTTAACATTTCATTTAAAAAAGAGATCTCGTTACCTATTCAAAGTTAAAGTCAATATTCTTTATAATTTTTGAAATCATACAATTTGCATAAAATCACATTTAAACGTCTTAAAAAGTAAGTTAAGATGTGTGCCTTCGGAACACGCCCACTAATGAGAAGAAGACTCAAGAAACTCATGGGATTTTTTGCCTTAACGTTTTTAAGGCAGTATACCCTTAACAAAGTAGTCTAAAACCATTTTACGTCACATCAAATTAAATAAATCTAAAAACAACGCTAAATATTTTAAATCACTCTATGGGAATTACAAATGGCCTACATTATTAAGTTGAGCTTAATTTTTCTCAGTAATTCACATGGTTGTTAAAGTAATCTGTCAACCATTATGAATGCTGACTTGTAAGCTCTGGTACAAGATGGGTACAAGTAATTGGTGCAAAAACGTTTACAAAACCTTCTGAATCAACGATTAATGTCACTATGGTATTGAAAAGAAGGAGTTTAATTCCTTACAAGTACTTGTACATGTATTTTTCGTAACTAGTTGGGTCATTTTTGCATAAGGATCTGCCTATAATCTATAATCTTAGTGAGGACGACCGTTGAAAACCACCAAAGAAAAGAACTTGTCAATACGTCTGAAGCCAACTAAGCCGAAGTTTTCCTTTACCGTAAGGGCAACGTCTAGGTAAAGAACGCAACGTATAGGAACGTATAGGTTCCCTGTGTAGAACGATCTTCACCGAGCTGATAAATCGACGAAAAGTATTTTATATCAAATTAAATAGGTCAATAAATATATTGCAAATGGGTTAACTACATAAACTCTAGACTGAATTTTTTTTGTCAACTCTTTTGCAGTATATTTGGGGGTCCGTGCGTACTTATTTTAAATTAGCGCTTACCGGCTGCCCCAGTTGAGGGGGTTGTTGATCGTAAGATAGTTCTTCACAGAGGGCCGTTTACCGTAGGCTGTTGGGAGGGCTGTTAATTGTGAACCATTTATTGACCTATTTAAATTTGTATGAAATACTTTTCATTCATTAACCAACTCAGTGAAGGTCCTTCTATACAGTGATCTTAGACTATAAAGCCTGTCGCATTAATTGCACCGGTTTGTGCAAAATCTAAATATATATTTAAATTATTTTTGAAAGCTAGATTATATTATAAACCATTACTAATTTAACTGACAAGTAAAGATTTTATATTCACAAGTCATACATTTCATTTTGATTGGCATCGCATTAAGCGTTACTTTAACTTTTATATCTACCTACTTACCTAGTTGTGATTTTTAATAGCAGTAGTTGAGGCCATTGACGTCTCACCATAGAGCATGGACCTTCTCTCTCTAGAAGGAGTCCCTTTAACTAGGTTCATGCCTCCTTCTTTTTACGTTTCCTTGCCTTATACGTAGAGTCATGACGGACAAAACGAAAGTGGAAGCCCACGGTATAGTCCTAAAATCGCTATTATTAGCATGTATATGACATGTCCATTACCAGGGTCAAAACTTTTATAGAGCATAAATTGTGCAGTAAGGCGTACTATAATACTTCGTCTTACCTTAATGATAACAACCCATGGACGTGACTTTAGTTGCTCCATTTCAAATAATACTTTCAAATATTTGTAATATTGACCTTTGTGAGCGTGATCACATGAAAAAAACCCCATGAGTTTCTTGTGCCTTCTTCTCATTGGTGAGCGCGTTCCGAAGGCACACGTCTTAACTTAGTTTTTAAGACGATTCTATGTGGTCTTTGTACAACTGTATTAAGCACCAAAAGGAATGAAAAAAATTGACTTTGACTTAGCATGTTATAAAATCTTACTTGAGTTTAATCTAAAATTGTGACGAATTTGAAACTAAAATAAGATCAATTCAAACGCTTCGATATGTCTCCATTTTTGTTGCGTGGTTTTAGATTCATCTAGATTTTCTTACAGTATTTTCTTCGCCAACGAAAAACATACTATACAGTTGAAAAATATTCCGATACTTATAGATTTTAATATATCGACTTAACAAGTTCGTTTCGAAATAGGTACCATCTGGCCCTTGGTTCCCTTCTACTTAGTACCTACAATTTAAAATGAACTTTTGCGTCCTTTGATCTGATTTAAATCCCTCGGGCCAGTGCGATATCGAGGTCTCACCAGATTCAATATAAGTTAGCGAGATTTAGCACTAGCTGCCGGAACTTTGATTTACTGTACTTAACGATATTGGATCTTTATAATTTATTGCGAAATGTTAGGTGTCTGCGGTCGTGGGAAGTTGGGAGGGCGAACTCTTGGTGAACCTATTTTGAAGTTGGTTTTAAATACAAAGCTGACCACGTACCAATGCCGCTAGTTACGCGATCTAATCAAGTATTTTTTGTATTTAGATGATTTCAAGAAATGACGAGTCTTTATTATGTTAGAAATGTCGTTTTATACAATAAATAATTTCAAAAAGGTATACAGGGTGAAGTTTTAACGTGGGCCTTCAGGGCTATATCTTAAACTATAAGAGATAGCGGAAAATGCTGAAAAAAGTTGCATACCCGATTTTGACAAAAACTAAAACTGCATAAGTAGATTTTGAAAATGTTATTGCCCTCGCCAGGAATCGAACCTGTTGATTTTTCAAAAAAATAAACATCCAATATCTTTATACCAATCGATAGTGTTCATTCCTGGAAACAAACATAGTATGGAAAATCAAAAGAAATACCTACCATTGATATAAAATATAGGCTAATATTTTTAAGCTATTGCATAGCTTTTATCGCGGGCTTTGAGCGCGGCGACCGAATCAAGAAATTCCGTAACGAAAATAAAACTAACACCCCCCACTCCGCCTACTATGTAGCTCGGCCGAGCGTTCGCTTAACGTGTATGTATATGGTACGACTGTAGGAAGCTCGCACGATGCAATAGCTTTGCCGCGGCAGTCCCCGAGTGCCACATTGTTTTTTTTTTGGAAAATCAACAGGCTTGATTCCAGGCAAGGGTAATGACTTTTTTCAAATAATCTTACTCTTCGATTACTATCTCGGTATTTGTAGTTCGTATTCGGTATTTGTATTAGTTCTCGGTATGGTAGTTTTGATTTGAATTCTGAATGAATTGAAGACTAAATTACCTAAACTAAAAGAAACTACATTCTTGCCAATATGGCGACCATCCGGTTACCAAACTTAAACGTGCCAATGTATTTTCCATGAGCTTTAAAAGCTCACTACCAACAGAAGCATATAAAAGCTACACACAATAGTCGGCCAGTAAAAAGGCTATCCTCTAGAAATGGATCATTCAATTAGGAGCAGACCAATGATTGATATGTCAATAAGCACATAAATCCATTAAGATTGTACGTATGCGTATGCCTGTTAATTGTGGATTTCTGCGGCTGTCAGTGATGGTGATGGGTTTAAGGTTTAAGGTTTAAGATTCTTTATTTCCCATAAGATTACAATAAATCGCTTACTGAGAAATATGTTTGACTAAGTAATTACAAAAAATGAGCGAGCGTATCATGCAAACATCGACATTGAAAGTGTACAATAATACTTATTAATCACATTGTTTATAGATAGGTATTAGACACTTACCTACTTATTTCACTTTAATTTTAATACATTTTGATATAGTTATTTACAATTTCATATAAATAAACTATTAAAGAAGGATTATAAATTATCATAATCTAATATATAAAAATAAGTCGGGTTTTCCTCCCTGACGCTATAACTCCAGAACGCACGAACCGATTTCCACGGTTTTGCATTCGTTGGAAAGGTCTCGGGCTCCGTGAGGTTTATAGCAAAAAAAATTCGAAAGTAGATATACCTATGCTTAAGAGGAAAGGGTACCAGCGCTCTCTCCATACAAACGTAGTCGACTGTTTCCTCCCTGGATAATGACACTAGAGCAAATATTTTTTTTGCATAAAACTTATAACTGCCATAACTATGCCCCTATGTTTTAGTTTTTTTTCATTTTCTAATTATCATAGAAATTAAGATTTAAAAACAAAAAAAAAACTAAGCAAGGAGCCTAAGCAGCTATAAAATATTGCTTCAAAATTTTGGCTATATAGCAAAAGCTATATATGTGTATATGGTCTTAAATCAGTTGCAGATTTATTCATCCATCAGATATCCAGTAGGTACATAGCTACGGTAAATTTGCACAAAATTGTGAGTAAAAAATATACCCGAAAAATATGAGGTGACAAATAATGACAAAGGAAGTTTTGGCGGGAACGAGTTAACAACATGTCGTGCTGCAGTTTTATTTTCATGAAACTTAGATGTAACCCGAGTTGAATTGTATAATTCTGGTGGAATGTTATTCAATTTAGTTCTGTGAAAGTGCACAAGTGTAGTGAAAGTAAAAATCAGTGTCAAACATGCAGTTTTCTCATTGCCTCCAAATCTCCTATTAAGGTTATGGTAAACTTGCCACCGCTTTACTATAGCCCCTGACTTGACGGACTATGACGACTTTGACTGTATTGAAACACTTTAGGCCCGATTTATGAAAAATCGGGTCATAATTTGATGCAAAATATAACTTGACACTGGCTAAATGCACACGTGCGAAGCCATAATAAAAGAAAAAAAAAAATAATGACAAATGATATAAAACATAAGTTATATCATTAAATAAGCACGTCAGAATCATCACATTACAAAACTCATACAAAACTAATTAATGCTCGCTTTTATTATGAGTTTTAATGAGTTTATCTGAAACACAAAGGTTTAATTAGATCGCGTTCATTACTACATTGTGTCAAAACATTCCGACTGGATGTGTTACTGTCAACTAAATGTCAAAGATGACTTGTGTCAATGACATCGGATTTGGTAAAGTACTGTCAGGGGAAAAATGTTTAAGTTATTTTTGTTAATTTTTCATCATCATTACACTTGAAACCGTTCATCTGTCAGAGTCTAATTATTTTATTTTCAGCAGGCAAAGATTATGTTGTGAGATAACTTTTATATTAATACATGTTTGCGTAAACAGTTAAACTAGATTGACGTAAATTTAAATATACTAAGCATAATTATAAACGTTAGTGGTTTCGCTGTGCTAGGTTAAGTACTGAATGTTTTTTAAGTTTCTTGTAAATGGTAATAAATGGCAAAAAAAGTTATGTTACACTTACACAGTACAGTTACTTCGGTTTAATTGGATACAGGGTAAATTACATGCTATAAAACATTATTTTTCAAGTCTCAGATTGATAGGCGCTATGTGGTATATTCCGAGTATCTCGATATTTCTTTTAGTTTTGGATAAATCAAAACGCTCAAAAACATAAGCAGGACAATCTGCTAGTTCCGTTCCGTTTTTTACATCGATAAATAAAAAATTCAAAGTCCTGACTGACTTACTGACTGACTGACTGATGTATCAATGCAAAACGGCTAAAATGTAGCATTCATATAGCTTTTACAACGAAGATATTAATAAATAATTTTGGAAAATTCAGCTCCTACGCGCACGAAGTCGCCGGTTAAATATAGCATTAAATACTACTTTATGCCTCGCCTGTACACTCAAGAATTCGTCTACATCCCTTCATGTACACTTGAGTACAACAAACGAGTGCTCACTGATCGGCTTACGTCGATCTATTGCTATCGACTTGACTGTCCACGTGCTCAGATTAAACTGTAAGTACTGTTTAAGTGTTTGTCTCATAGTCGTTTTGTTTTATTATAAAACTCTATCCACATAATAAATTAGTAACGTTTGTAAAAACATCAATAGGCTGAGTAGGTTTCAAGTATTACTTTCATATTTAACTACTACGCCCCGATTCCGTGGGAATTTTGGGATCAAAAATATTGAGTTGAAGTTGATTATCTTTCAAATCGGTCCAGTTGTTTGACCATATTTTCTGGGAAGAGGGAACATACAAATAAAAAATCTTTCGGATTTATAATATTAGGTTAGAAAGTTAAGATTAGGACTACTAAATTTGTTCTAAAATGTCTAACTACAAAAAAACTATAACTTCCTCTGTGCAATGATGAGTTTCTGTCAATGTCAAAACAAAATTACATTATTATTTCCCCGACAGTACCATGTGACATCGTATTTTTTATACACTCTGTGTATGATTAATGGTGCAAATGATACAACAACGTATGCGTTTAATTCAGAAGAACATTATGTAGGTTAACTTCAAGCAATAGGTATAATTTAGGGTGTTTTTTTTGGATTAAAACTTAATTTCTGCTTACATTATGGCAAAATATATGACTAAAGTTAAAAAAAAACTGTGGTTTGGTAAAATCAAGGATTTATAATTTTGCTGCTACTAGCCCATAGTTATGGGTTTTTTACAGCTAAGACAAGAAAACAAATTTTGTTGGTTTATGTAACTTTGATTTTAAAGAAAGGTAAGTACAAATATAATATTTGCTATTATTTTCGTTAGTTATGATTAAAGTACTTTAACTAAAGTAGAACTTTAAAAATGTTTGTGTTGAAAATATTCCAATAGGTTTTTTTTTTGTTTTTTTTTACTCGTGAATCATAGTTTAGATTTAGACACAGATTTACTCGTGAACTATAGGATAGATTTAGACACAGATTTACTCGTGAACAATCTATATTATCTATAGGGATAGTGTTTAGACTCTAGTTCACGAGTAAATCTGTATCTAAATCTAAGGTTTAAATCCACATCTCGGACTATCCTTAGACCTCGTTTTGGAATAACCCCCTACGGCTTTTGTTGCCTACTGTACATAACTATTAACTAGTATAAAAAATAACAATTTCTCATTCTTACTCTACTTAAAAACAAGTCTAATAAATCAAATAGAAAAAAAAACACAGACCTAGTTACTTAAATTATGTTGTAAATTATTTAAAAAACCGCTTTAATGTAACGTAATTTTCTATTGCTTCCAATAAAGAGGTTGTCGTCGATAATTCTATGAAAGTTGACGTTCAAAAATTGTAGGTTTTTAACTTGGTATAACAAGAGCAAGTCATCGCTCTGACTAACTAAATAACGCGCCTCGAATTTTTTGGGTACAATCGGGCACAAAACTATAAAAATAAAAGCAAACGCTTTGCTTAAGCAATGACATTGATCTTAATTTACATAACGCAGACTTCTGAAAAAATTTAGCTGTCCGTTGTGTGCCACTGCTGTTCAAGAGTGTGTTTTCAAATACCTTCGTTTGTGTTTTTCATACAAAAAAGTATATTAATTATTTTATCCGTTATCTGGGCACCATAACACATATTTAGTTGCTTAGCTTGGGGCTAAAAGGCACTGTGTGCAAAATCCTGCAATATATTTTTCATTTTTAACTCCCGACGGAAAAACGGCGGGGTGTTATAAGTTTGACGTGTCTGTATGTGTGTCTGTCTGTGGCATCGTAGCTTCCAAATGGATTTGATTATGTTTCTTTTGTTTGAGAGGTTAATTAGGCGGGAGTGTTCTTAGCTATGCTTAATCGAAATCGGTTCAGCCGTCTGAAATTTAGGGGGGTAATAGTCGGAGGTTTTTTAAATTCCAAATTTATGTTTTTCTCAATAATTGTGACCCGATTTTCTAATATATAAAGTTATGAATTAACGGTCGTAACTGATATCTCCCTGTGCTATTATTTAATTTATCACAGAACGAAAAAAATAGACAAATAAAAGCTAACATTTTTGTTCACGTCTATACCCAAAGCTCCTACTACGACCATGTTATTTTGAATGGTTTGCGTCGAACAAAAAATGTAACTATCAGACCTAAGTAGTCTACATAAGTAGGTACCAGCATTGACGCTATTCCTAGAATTTTATTAGCTTAAAAATTCTAGGATTGACACCGCTTTTTTTCCGCCTTTTCCTTGTAACTAAATTGATTCTGCAGAGCGTAACTAAGTAGCTTCCTTAGGTAATGGTTTAAGTTAAAAAAGTAGCTTTACTCCAAAAGTTAACTACCGTCTTCCAGATTATAAGTTTACTAAGTTTTAATATGGACCTGGATCCAATGCTAATGGGACTATCAAACTTCTCAACCAATGCTTTTAGGTATCGATTGTCGCTGCTCCTCACCCTAGCCATCATTGATGCGCTTGATTATGGTCTTCGGCGATACTCTCTCGTCCCCAAGAATTATAAAATTTTTTTTTAAAAATCAACTTCTACGCGGACGATGTCGCGCGTAAAAGATAGTATTTCTTGGAATGAGGAATCTCAGGAATTTCTTGATTGTTTTCGAATAGGTACGAAAAGAAATTAATATTTGGAAAAATCTAGAAGTCATCCTCATTCAGCCTAAAAAATCTCACTTATATTCTACGTATAGCAAAAAAATATAAACAATTAGTATTTTTAATACTTTCCCATTAAAAGCTTTTTATTTTTGGCCGGAAGCAACTTTGCTTTTTATTTTTGGCCGGAAGCAACCGCAGCTTGGCTTGAATTATTTTCCCGATATCGATATATCGAGGGAATAAGATTAGAAAAAAAAACTACATGGCAGGCGGAGTGAGGGGTGTAAGGTTTTATTTTGCGTTACGGAATTTCTTGATTCGGTCGTTGCTATGCAATAGCTTAAAAACGGATTTCAAAATCACTAATAAATATTTACGTACAGTCGTCAACATAATTGCAAATCCATCGTGGGTGAAGTTAAAAAATTACTATTATTGGAAGATTTCATTCTAATAAAGTATGTCTAGTAAATTAATATGTTGACTTTAAAGTTCAACTCAAGCAGGACTATAAGATCTAGCTTGAGATGAAAATATTCTAAAAATAGCTGTTTTGGAACTTTACGGTGGGTCTACAATTGTGTTGCCTGATTGTACAGTCGGCTGCATAATTGCAGCCCTCGGTAGAGTTCGAAAATTACTATAATTTTTGTTTGATACATTGATGAGTTAGAAGACTTTAAACTCCAACTAAAGCAGGTGCGCCTAGAATCTTGTTTGTGATGAAAACATTCTTAAAACAGCCGGTTTATAGCTCTACGGTAGGTCTGCAATTATGCAGGCGACCGTACGTGCTTATGAATATGGCGCCATACAAAAACCATCCACTAATACTTTAATCAAATAAATGTAACCCAATATTTAAATACTGTAGTTACGCTACGTCACAATGTACCCAACTCACATGTGAATCATGCGATAATGAACCTAATTGCTAAGGCAATACAGTTGACGTAAACGCTCTTTGATTGTAGTTTGCATAGTGATATCTACTGAAATTCGTTAGCGCTGTACATCATAGGTGTGAAGTAGGTAATTTTACGTCAGAATACCTAAGTTTATGTATTTCAGTTGGTGAGATGTTGGCCTAATTTTTAAAATAAAAATTAAGAAGATAATCATCAATACCGATGTTTTGGGATGCAATGAGCGGTGGATAAGTATCTACTGTTTTTTAAATCGATCAATTGCTCGCAAATGAAAAAAAAACAAGTGAACATTTTCAAACTACACTTAGCAAATAAGTATTAAGTAACTACTTACTTTGCAAAGATATTTTTTTAAATCTACTATCTATTTAAGATTTTTTTTCTCGGTATCTAGATAGCTGGAGGCCTAGATTAACACATATAGGCTTCTTTTTATCCTGATATTTCTACTGCATCAGGACATATGCGGGTGAAACCGCGGAGCGCAGCTAGTTCTCAATAAATAAATGATTATTATTTACTAGCTGCGCCCCGCGGTTTCACCCGCGTAAGTCCCGATCCCATAGGAATATCGGGATAAAAAGTATATGTTAATCCAGGCCTCAGCTATCCACATACCGATTTTCATTTCAATCGGTTCAGTAGTTTTAGCGGAAGGAGTAACAAACATACATACATACATACACAAACTAGGATTCCTAAATCTTGTATTTGTTGCTCTATTTTGTTGTCTAGCTGAAATGTTATTATGTTGTTCTATGTCATAACTAAGTACGTATTGTAATATTTCGTCACAAAGTTACGCAACTTTCAAAATTCCTATTCTAAGTAAAATATAGTAGCAACTTTCCTACGACACACTGAGAACTGTGAATCAATAAGAATTTGTAGTGTTAATTAAATTACCATAAACTGTTTTTCACGAAAAATAAACAAACAATGCCATTACACCCGAGTCGTTATTTTTAAGAATGTGACATTAAATTTCGTCACAAAATGATGAAATGTGTCTCAATAAACATACCTACTAATATTATAAATGTGAAAGTTTGTGTGTGTGTGTCTGTGTTACTCCTTCACGTAAAAACTACTAGACCGATTGCGATGAAACTCGGTATCCAAATAGCTGGATACCAGAAGAAATGACATAGAGAGGAAAGATGTTTGTTTTTTATGTTTGTAACGAAAAAGCTCTGAAACTACTGGACCGATTTTAATGTAACTTGGTATAAGGACATATTGATTAATTGGAAATAAGATAGGCTACTTTTTATCCTGATACTCCAACGGGATCGGGACTTTCGCGGGTGGAACCGCGGGGCGCAGCTAGTTACAATATAAATATAGATACTTGATGAATTTAGAACCTTCTCCTTTTTGTAGTCGTTTAAAAATAATATGCTCATTGCTAGACCTAAAACCAAAACATTGGTTCGGTTCTGCCTTTTCCGTATTTCTTTGTTTCAAAGTTTTTTTTTATATTCAATTTAAATCTTCTTCTTCCTTCTCTTATCCCTATATTTTTGGGGTTGACACGATGAGTCTAACTTATTGAAACAGGCCTAGTATTAGAGCTCATAACTGAAAAATGCAAAGCGTCACGCATCCACCTTTCTCGTACGCACTGCTAAGAAATGGAACTCTCTACCCGCATCGCTTCGAACCTGTTCTACAAAACTACAACCTTGGAGTCTTCAAATCTAGAGTGAATACGTATCTCTAGGCGAGCATGCTACATCTTCGACCTCATCTTCGCTTCCCATCAGTTAAGATGAGGCCAAATGCAAGTGTTTTTTTTTTTAAATGATTCAGCAATAACATTTTCTGGCGGCAATCTGCCTGACACCAAGCCTCTTTCGGGATGCTGTTGCTGACTGTGTGAGACCCAAAGTCCGATGATCAAAACAAGATCCCCAACAATACCCGTGGGAAGAGATTGAGTATCTCATTTCTATTCCGGAGATAACGCGGTATTTAAATGTCAATTACAATACCTACCAAATTCCATCAATAAAATGTCGATGTCCTATAAAAATGTTCCATAAATCTTTAAATTCCAGAAAATATTACCCTACAGATTATTAGAGCGGTGTTGGCTTAGTGGGTTCGAATCCCGGCCGGCCGTGCACCAATGTATTTTTCTTAAGAAATGTGCGCTAATTGACATTGCTCTTACGGTGAAGGAAAACATCGTGAAGAAACCCGCGGCTTAGTTGGCTCCAGAAGTATTGACAAATTCTCTACTCTGGACATAGTCGACTAAGCTGAGAGGGTAGTAGGTGCTGGGCAAGCCTACTCCATCCTCACGCAAAAGGACCCAATTAAAAAGGGTCCAATGGCGGAAAACAGCCTGTATACAAGTACAAGTACCCTACAATGTATCTAAGTTTAAGAACACAAGTCAAGAAGATGTTTTACGACTTTATAGAAGAGTGGTACAGTATGTACGGTCGGCTGCATAATTGCAGACCCACCGTAGAACTCCAAAACGGCTGTTATAAGAATGTTTTCAACACAGATTTTAGGCACCTGCTTTAGTTGAAGTTTAAAGTCGTCTCACTCGTGAATTTATCAAACAAAAATATTAGAATGTAAATAATAGTAATTTTTGAACTCTACCGGGGGCTAAAATCATGCAGGACTGTACATTGAAGATTTTATCAATAGTTTTTTTTTTCGATATATTAAATTTAAGTGCTTCATTTTAGAGCTACAATGTTCTCTAAAAATATTTCTTCATTGAATCCCACGCATGCAATAAAGGCATAGTAAACCACTTATTTAACCAATAGTAATAAAAACAGTATTGTTTCAAAAAACCGTAACACTCGTAGCACGTGACAAAGTCACGATTCTGACTGGCCAAGTCAAGTCACGGGGAGTGACGTGTCGTGCGTCCGTCGGTAAGTCACGATTTTTATATTACCGACGTATTCGTTGTAACCGTACTCCGTAGTAACGTAGGTACAGTAAGCGTCAGAAGTCCACTATCACTACTACTACTATACTTTAAATTATCACCTGTTACAGGTTATGTTTGGTATCCTGCTTGAGTAAATTTACAACCTACCATTAAAGCTGAATCAGTTCTTTTCTATCCAAAGGTTGCCTGGGAGAAATTGCTTTCAGCGATAAGACCGCCCATTTGTGCAACTTATATTTTCTAGCTATTACTTTACTTTGTGTATATAGTTTTCTGTTTCTTCCTGTGTTGTACAAATAAAGTTATCTATCTATCTATCTATTATGTAACCATAATATTATCAAAAAGTATTGGACTTACGACCTTCTTCTAGACGTTACACACAAACATAAATACTTGAATTAAAAGTACTCAGTGTGCTTATTATTTTCAACATGTTAGATGTCTTTAGTTGACCGAGTGGTATACACAGCCACCCGCTACACCAACCGACATGGGATCGATTTACTTGTTAAAATATTGAAATAGTGCTGCACAGGATTGTAAACGTTACGGTGCTTGTGTACTTTTGAACGTTGATTGTACCTTATTGATAAATTGGGATATTTTCTAGAAATATTGAATGACGTTGCGAGATTTTTTTAGGTAATGGCATGTAGTTGTATTAAATTATAGACGTAGTGATCGATAATCGGCCTTGGAAGATTTTTATTGATATAAAACAAATTTATAGAAAAATAGGCTTTTTACATCAGTTTTTATAGTAGGTATATGATAGTTCTTAGCTTAGTGTCTATCATACGGCTTAGGTGGCCACTTGATCACCAGAATATCGAGTAATAGTCGAAAAACCACTTTCTTAAAAATTTGTATAGAGTTTTTCTTGACTAAGTACTGTAACGTTTATTTTAAAAAGCTTTAACTGAAAAATGTGTAGGTATGCTAACTCTGCCACCAAATTACTTTCAAAAAAATCGATGTTATATATGAACAGACGGACAAGAGTTTATTTTTTTTATACAGAACCCTAAAAGATTTATGTTTTCGAATTAATCAGGTACATATCTGAAAGCTACAAGAAAAGTTAATCTATACATATAAAATGCTTTGTCCTGAATGACGGATCAACGCACGGCCTAAACCGCTGATCGTAGACACCTGAAACTTGGAGGATGTGTTCTTTGTTTGACGGAGGCATCCGATAAGGATTTTGAAAAATTCAAACCTTACGCGGACGAAGTGGCGGGCGAGAGCTAGTCAAATACAAAACTTCAGACAATTTAAGAATAAAACTAACCTGGTGAACATGTTGATAGCTCTGGTGTTGTGGATGAGGAGGCACGCTCAGCTCGGCGTCCCAACGCGCCCGCGCAGTTCTCATCATTAGCACTACGATACACCCTGCCTCCACCCCACTTTACGCCTGAAAAAATTATATAATTCCATCACTTACTTACTTGATAATAGGAGATAATATTTAACTTATTGGTAAGACAGTAAAATGTTATCTCGAAGAGTGTTGTTGGCTTCGTGGTAGATACCTTGACTTTAATTCTGAAGGTCGTGGGTTCGAATCCCGGCCAGCTGTGCACCCAGCACCTACTACCCTCTCAGCCTAGTCGACCATTTCCAGAGGAGAGAACTTGTCAATACTTCTGGAGCCAACTAAGCTGCGGGTTTCATCACGATTTTTTCCTTCACCGTAAGAGCACTGTCAATTAGCGCACCAAAATCTTTCTTAAGAAAATCCATTGGTGCACGGCCGGCCGGGATTCGAAACCACGACCTTCAGAATGAAAGTCGAGGTATCTACCACTAAGCCAACACCGCTCTTATAATGACCCCCAATTGAATACGTCCATGTTAACTTTATTCATACCAATCCATAATACCTCATAAAATATGTAAAGAAGCAGCATTAAAAACACAAATGGTATGCTAAATGAACAATAATTAGCATTTAGAAACGAGGCTACACCAATCACCGGCGTAAGAGTGGGAAAAATGCCCGAAAAGGTAATGGGAGGGGCCTTAATTAACATCATTGTTTGTATGTTTGTGAACACTATTTTTACGATTTCAAATCGTTGGCACTTTCTTAATATGGTACTTCAAATATGGTCAAGCTTGGTGATCATGAGGCGATAATCAGCATTGCCTTTTTCGTCTCAACGAATCGTTTGTGAGTAGGTATAACTTGAGAGGTATTACTTGGAGCAGGTGTCGTTTGTTTAGATGACGAAGGGTGATTTATATCTACACTAATTTGACTTCTTTGTTTTTACCGAATTGGCTCCGCAAAAACGAGGGGTGTTATAAATTTGACGTGTCTGAGTGTGTGTGTGTCTGCTGTGGCATCGTAGCTCCCGAACGGATGAACCGATTTTGATTTTTTTATCTCGATATTGCCATGGGATTGGGATTTCCGCGGGTGAAACTATGAGGCGCTGCCAGTGTATAATTAAATAATACTAGCCGGGACAGCTAGTGACTTATAAAAATAATTATAGTACATAAATGTTTGTGTATATTCTTAGACTTTCACCAATAATTGAAAAATGATTGAAGTAAATTATGATGTTTTACAAACACTGTCCTTAATGTTTAATGTTCACGTCAATATATTTTATGAAATCACAAAATTACCGTTTTCAATGCACCATTATATTGATCCGAAGTGTACGAAGGCAAATATTAAAATAATTACGACCACTTTCAGCCAATGATTGGACATCACTTAGTGTATAATTTTTGTGCTATTATTTGTAAAGCGATGTAATTGGTATACTCGTTGTTAATATTTAACATGATGATGCTGATGAAATATATTGATGTGAACTTGTTAAAGTCCGTCTATGGTTTTATTTTATGACTGACATGGCAGATTCACAGGTTGACAATCATCATCCGAGCGATGTTCCCGGTTGCATCCCTCTCGGGAGCCCGGGGTCCGCTTTCCTACTTTTACTTCGCATGATCGAATGATGATCGATGAAATTAATTCACAGGTCGACACTAAATAAGTAAAAAATAAATAAATATTGCAAGACATTCCACACATCGCCATCTAGCCCCAAGCTAAGTAACTACACTTGTGTTATAGGTGTTAGATAACGGATATACTACTTTTATACTTTTCTATTGTAAATATATACTTAAAATACATGGAAACAACCGGACCACAGACAAATATCTAAGCATAAATACACGTCTAAGGCGGAAATCGAACCCGCAACCCAATGTTTGGCAGTAACCATATGTAACCATAGCAACTTATTATCGTTGCTATGGTTACCTTATTAATAATGGAACGTGAGCGATGACGTCACACTATTTTGTAAGTGCTGCAGGTGTTCATAAAATAAGACGTTACAACGTCAAAAATACATATAAACTACCAATACTGATACTTAGACATTTCTAGATTAAAGAAATTAAATAGAAGCAATAGAAATCCCACGGGATATTCAAAACAAAAAAAAAGCAACAGTTACATCGACAAGGGGCCACTAAAGAAACAATATGGACCTCGATGTACTCTGACCACTAGCAAATCGAGCAAAACAAATACGAGCTATTCTATTATGGGGATCAATTGTCTCTCTCTTGCTTGTTGTATGTGAGAAGGACAACGATATCGGTTGAAATGTCGTAGGTCATTAGGTCCTTACCATGTAGGGGCTGCAATATGCCAATAAGGTAGCAACCGTGACTATAGAAGGTTCTAACAATAGGTTAGGTTTTAAAGTAAATGCGTGCCCGATGCCTTTTGATTACTTGAGAAAAGGTAAGTGAAATTAATTTTATTTGCGAAAGTTTTTATAATGTTCTTGATGATTACTTAGAGTAATTGCTTAGTCAAAACATGTAATTACTTAGTCAAAACAGGTAATTACTTAGTCAAAACATGTAATCACTTAGTCAAAACATGTAATTACTTAGTCAAAACATGTAATTACTTAGTCAAAACATGTAATTACTTATTAGTCAAAACATGTACTCATTAGTTTAGTCAAAACATATTTCTTAGTAAGCGAAGTTCAGGGGATCCGACCTGATCCGGAATAAAAACTTTCCAGTATATTTAATAATGTTGTTATGAAAGAGCGAGTCGACCTGACAGATGTTTTTATTCCAAAAAAGTAGTCCCTACCTCAATACAATAAGTTTTTTTTTATATAATAAACTATTTTTTTATTTTACTGTTTATTAAAAAAAATCTTAAACCTTATTATCCTTGCCCTGCAATATTTCCTGCAAGACCAGAACCAAATATCTATAACATAAATACTTGTTTGAGGCGATAAACGAACCCGCAATCTTCTGCGTGCATAACTGACATGAGATTAGTATTGGGTTAAGCGACGCTTGGCGCGGTCATTACTTCGATGGGTGACCAATTAGTAGTGTGGCAAAAATGTGTTTTCGTGAGCCCCTCCGTGCTTTGGAAGGCACGTTAAGCCGTTGGTCCTGGTTGCTATCTCTAGTAGCAGTCGTTAGATCAAGACCTTAAGGCGATCTGAAAACTGTAACAATAGGTGAGCCACACCTCTATACGAGAAGAAGAAGAAGAAGTATTGTGAACCAAACAAACACCAAAGCACTAGTGTCTTACTGTTTTGCACTCCTTATAAAAAGTTGCTCCGTCATCAAAAGTTGACTGAACCAAACCAACATAAAGTAATATAGTTTAATGAGAACAAAAGAATTCATAGCTACAGCTGCGGTAGGAATTAATAACCGTAAGGAAACGCTGGTTTGTCATACAAAAGTCATCCAGAATGTCGATTCAAATTATGATAACGTAGAGTGAATTAGTTCTGGTAGAACATAATGGCATACGATTAGGTTTTGTGGGTTTCATGGATCTATGAAATTGTGTCGAGTTTTGGAGAAGGCAGTTTGGAAAGTTTAGTATATCCAAACTGCCTCCTGCGTTTGACTACAAATCCTAGCTTTCATAAAGAGTTTTAAGCCTTGGCACGACTAATGATCAATAATTATAAAAAATGAGTAATTGTCTAAAAATATCCATTCATAATTAAGATAGTATGCGTCGACCTTTTTAATATCCAACAATTAAACCGCGTTTCGTTTTCTTTAAAATAAAATAAAAATCGCTACTTTTTTCACGATTCGTACGTTGAACTATATAGGTAGGTAGGTTAAAATTAATTTTAATATAGATCAATCTCTAGACATACAGACATATACATACTCATGATTAATAACGAGATGCGGGATCCTAGCGACGACGTAACAATTTATTTTACTTAAAGCGATAAAAAAAAAATGTAACTCACTTTAATTTGTGCTTCAAAGTTTAGACTTTAAACTACATTTTGAACTTTTCTGTAATTTATTCAAGAAGGTATTTTATTGTAAGAACCTCATCCAAAACTATGCAGTAATCACGTTTCATACATCAATGTCGTATAAGGTAGGTGAATGATGCGCTATATCTCAGATGAGGTCTACAAATCGACTCATTCTGATAAGCTCCGTGGCTTAACTAGAACGAAACAATGACGGAAGTATTTAAAGAACTTTGATGATTGAACTTACACAAGTGCATTTTATATGTAGATAAATAAAATAAAAAAATATTGTAGGACATTCCACACATCGCCATCTAGCCCCAAGGTAAGTAACCAGACTTGTGTTATGGGTGCTAGACAACGGATATACTACTTAAAAAATTTTCTTTTGTAAATATATACTTATAATACATAGAAACAACCAGATCCCAGACAAATATCTAAGCATAAATACTTGTCGGAGGCGGGAATCGAACCCGCAACCCTGTGTTTGGCAGTCCGGCATGGTGACCATTGTGCCAACTGGGTCAACTGGGTGGGATACTTTGAAGCACAAATTAAACTAAGCTACGATTTTTTTTGTTTGTTTTTAGATGCTTAGTTTAAGTATCTAGAGGGCTAGATAGATCCTAATTTATACTAATACTAGCTGCGCCCCGCGGTTTCACCCGCGTAAGTCCCGATCCCGTGGGCATATTGGGATAAAAAGTATCTTATGTCCGTCTCCTGGCTCTAAGCTACCTCCCTACCAATTTTCACCCAAATCTGTTCTGCCGTTCTTGAGTTATAAGTGGTGTAACTAACACGACTTTCTTTTATATATATAGATTAGAGAGCTAGGTAGATCCTAATTTATCTAAACTAATATCATTAGAGAGCTAGGTAGATTCCAATTTATCCTGTTTTTTCGTTTCGATTATGTTTGTTTTTTCTTGAAGAGCGAAACGACTGGACCGATTTCGATGAAAATCGGCATCAGACTTAGGGAATGGAGAACGACATTGAAACGGTTTTTGATCTCGAAATTTTTAGGATTTTGGAAAAATCCAAGCCAAAAAGCCAAAAAAATTGGATTTTTCCTCTAGTGTTTAATTGGAAATCCAGTGTTTAAATAACATCATAGTGTGAAAAATTGTTTTAAAATGATAAATATCTGTAGCCAAAGACACCTATGAAATTGGATCTCAAAACCGGGTTTCTTAGTCAAATTTAAATAATTTTTGTTTTGAAAAGCAGAACCACCTTTAAACGGCTGTCAATAAGGATGCGTTCTTGAAAAAAAAAATGATTTCAAGTTTAAACAAAGACCACCTGCACCCTGTGGTAAGTAACTGCTAAACGATGGTGTTAATTCTACCACTATTTAAAACTTTTCTTTGTTAAATAATTTTGTACCTTATAATAAAGTGGTAAAGTTCAAAATAAGGAGGATTTTTCGATGTGGTACACTTTAAAATACATGTGGACAGAAGTCAGTGGCAAGGGCACCCTTTCAAAAGTACGTGCTAATGAAAGTGTTAAAATTTGGGGTAAATATTTATGCATTTGTTTTTAAAGCTTTGGGTTGTTAATAAAAATTTAAAAGAATCATCCCAAAAAATATAGGTATCTACGCGACGAAGAAGAGATGGAATGACTTAATGACAAGGAAGAGGGGGTGAAGAAGAACATGTTGTTCTCACCACACATAATGGGAAAAGGGAAGGAAGAAGAAGAAGTAGATACGCGACGAATTAAGAGGAAATGGTACCGGGAATTCTCTTCATACAAACGTAGGCGACTGTTTCCTCCTTGGATAATGATACTAGAGTAAATATTTTTGTTGCATAAATCTTATAACTGCCTACCTAAAATTATTAAGTTTTCTAAATAATATTTTATATACGGTCGGAGTCATAATTGCAGACCTACCGTAGAATATATTTACTACGAGTATTATTAGAATTTAATAATATTTATCTAATAAATTCATGAATTGAAGGACTTTAAACTTGAACACGAGCAAGACCTTGAATGCTTGAGTTAAAAACATTCTTATAATAGCAGTTTTGGAGCTCTACAGTGGGCCTGAAATTCTGACTTCAACCGTACCTATTTTAATGAGCAGTCATAAACATTGTAGAACTTCTTTTATTTTTTAACCCACAATTATTGCAATCCCAAAAATTGCAGCTTCCTAGTACCCACGTAATAAACTCTGACCTACCGCGTTCAAAGATTCATTCATCACCTTTTAAGAGATAAGATCTCTACATTAAAGTACATTTAACTGTCACGTTTTTTACAAAGTTACTAATACCATTCCAATAATTATTACGCAGGCATTCGTTTTCATTTTATTTATTAGTCATTATTACCTTTAAGATGAGTAAACATCCTAGTTGGCGAAATACAATTGCGAGCAACATATTAAGGCTGTTTTCATACATCAGTTCTGCCAACGGGCTACATAATAATATACAAAAAAAAAATATCTTGCTTAACAGCATTTCATTGTTTCACTTGTGCAAGTACCGTTTCACTCCAGTTCGTAGAAATATAGGGATAACATGTCTATACTACTACCAAGGATGCAATGTATCCTCATACTAAGTTTCATCGAAATCAGTTAAATAGTTTCGGAGCCTATTTGTTACAAAAAAAATCCTCTTTATAATACTTGGGCAGCTTGCATGACATTATGCTTAAGCAAAGTTAACAAAATTCCAGCTATATGTAACAAACAGGTAATACGAAATTAAAATATATTTTAAAACCACAAGGTTGATATTATTTAATCAATTTGACACTTTGACAGTTGGTTAAGCACATTTAAGGTCTTAAATAAATTTATGTTTTTTTGTGCAAGTCAACCTTAGTGTAAATTGGTCTTATTCATTATTGGTCTAATTATCTAAAAATATATTGTATATTACTCCTACTAATATTATAAATGTTTGGGGGTACGAGGTGGTGTGTACCTCCGAAGGGAAGAAATAGGCCGCGGCCCAATTTCTATAAATTAATAAATAAAATAAATTAATATAAAATAAAAAAATACTATCATGAGGTACACCATTGATGCTATACAATGATATTTTTAAATTGGTTCAATATTGTCTCACTAAATTATTGTAACTTATCTTCGATTCAAAAACCATGACTGATACCAATTCGTTGACCACAAGTGTATTAGGTCCGTTCAGAAATCCTGTTCGCACAATTTTCCCATGCACAAATGTAGTGGTGACCTAATCATTGATTACCTTATTGATATTATAAATATTAAGTACCCAATATAATTACAGAGATTGGTAGTAATCACATATTTAAAAGTGTGAAGTAATTAAGACCTGTTTTATTTTATTATTTTTTATTTTTATTATCTTGATTCTTGACCGTTAGCTTGAAAATACGTAAAAAATTGAACTACTTAAGGTTTATTAAAAATAGCGATGTGTTCATTATTAAAGTTAACGTCTAATGTACTTAATAATAATTATAATATACTAGGTATTGCATCCGGCTCGGCATGCGTTATTTTACAGGTTCTGTGTCTTTGCGATTTTCAAATTGCTTTTTTTGTATTGAGATAAATCATTGTTTCTATGAATGTTTATCAAAAACAGCTGTTTATTGACACATACTTTTTAACCGACTTCAAAAAGGAGAAGGTTCTCAATTCGTCGCGTATTTTTTAAATGTATGTTCACGGATTACTCATAGATAGCTCAACAGATTGTTCGTATTAAAAAATGGACCGTTACTTTTCCTGTTTTCTGGTTGGTTCTAGGTAAGTCATTAATTAATGCACCAGTTCAAGAGAAATACTAAGAAACGCACCTTAATTGATCTAAACCTAGCATCTGACGATAGGCAGTCTCATTGTGATGCATCGAAGAAAAGAAATCAAATGGACGTTAAAAACAAAAGAAAAAAATCTTCGCTCGCGTACACCAAGATCTCGGTCAGTTCAGCCAGAAGCCTTCTTTTGTTTCGAATCAGCCAGTCTCAAATCTAGATTCTCTTTTTGAATTTATTTCTTTTTTTTCTTTTCCCCCCTATAGCTTTTTCTTTATTGTCTCAGTGCGGTTGCGCATAAAAAACAAGTAAAAAGGTCCGGTGGCTTATGGTTCTCCATTGATATGCGACGTTCGAATTGAAATTTAAATATTTGCTTGTGACTCGACGAGTATCTTGAGGCATTCGACGTTTTGTTTTCTTGATGTTTTTCATTTTAACATTTTCATGTTGAAAAGATTATAGTCTGGTTATTTTAAGATATTGATATAAAATGGGCATCTCCTTAAAAAATAAAAAATGGTTTATTTTTAACTGGCACTCCTCAAACGATCATCAAGCATCAAGCCTTAAACGCGCTTGGTACTTTGAGAACTGTAAGAAGTGACAACACTTTTCACGCTTTTGTAGAATAATGCCTGAGGCTTCATCCATCAATCGTTCGCGCATCCATAATTCTGGAAAAAAGTCTAGTTTTGAACCATTGTACTAATGACACCGGAACAACATATTAAAAAAAAAAATTGTGGATAAAATCTACACAAAGTGATTTAAAGTAGAGTGGCTGAGAGACAACATTTAATTCTTTAAACTAATTACTTAGATATTTATTACGATTTAAGTGTCAGCAACGCAACACAACTAATTCCACTAGAATCCACCGACGAGATTGGATTTTTTCACCTATGGATTTTTTTCCTCTTCAATACACAGGTGGATGGGCTCGGCTAGCCCAGGAGAGCCAATCAAAGTGGAAACAAAAGAAGAAAGAAACTGAAACAAAAGATGATCGAAATAAGAACAAAAGACGATCGAAAAAATAAACAAAAACAATCAAAACCAGAAACTAAAGACGATAGAAACGGAAACGAAAGAGCGTCAGACGCAGACATGTGCTATCTATTTCAAAACGAGTTGCCACATTAATAAAACTGTTACTAATATGGCAACTCTAAAAAGGTAGATGTCCTTTCTATTTGTTTGTAATTTAAATCTCTTTAGGACCTAACTAATGTGTTAAATATTAGAATCATTGTCCTTCATATGTCAGAAGGCATCAGACACGGTGTTTCTATTCAAAGCTAAACAGTGCATTTGTCAGTATTTCGTCACCCATTCAATATATAAAATAGCGTTTGATCATTATTTATGAGTGACATTTATCAAAAATAATGTAGGTAAGTACCTGCTGTTAAGTTACTGAGTGATTTGTTGGGTTCTGTAGATTACTCTTTGTGCAGGTATCTACTTTGATAAGAAAACTAAAGGCAGTAAAACAATTTTCCAAAGTCAATATGGGTTAAAGCTGGTGAGCCATAATTTGATGACTACGAAAGAAATAAAATTAATTAAAAATCAATTTAATTCCATTTTGTCCACGAGAGCCACGCAAGTTGACAAAAGAAGTGTGGAATTAAAAAAAAACCATACTAATAAAAAAAACTATATTATTTTAATTTTATTTTATTTTGTTAGTGTTGGAAATATTTAAGTCAATAAAACTAAGCACAGTCTTTAAGAGGAAAGGGTACCGAGCGCTCTCTCCAAACAAACGTAGTCGACTGTTTCCTCCTTGGATAATGACACTACAACAAATATTTTTGTTGCATAAAACGTATAACTGTAATGACTATACCCCTATGTCTTGGTTTTTTTTTCAGTTTCTAATTATCATAGTCTTTTTTACCATGTTTTTATTTATTAACAATTATCATGTTTTATGGTCATGGCAGTTGTAAGTTTTATGCACCAAAAATATTTGCTCTAGTGCCATTATTAACCAGGGAGGAAACAGTTGACTACATTTGTATGGAGAGAGCGGCCGGTACCCTTTCCTCTTAAGCTAACAGAAGAGTTTGACCGGCACATGTAACGGTATAGTGGGTAAAGACCTAAAAGTCAACAACATCATCTGAAGTAATTTTCATCATGGGTGTTTCTATTTATATATATATGTTTACAAAAGAAAAATATACAAGTACGGTCGGCTGCATAATTGCAGACCCACCGTAGGACTCCAAAACGGCTGTTTTAAAAATGTTTTCAACACAAACAAGATTCTAGGCACCTGCTTTAGTTGAAGTTTAAAGTCTTCTAACTCATCAATTAATCAAACAAAAATTATTAGAATGAAAACATTCCAATAATAGTAGTTTTAGAACTCTACCGAGGGCTTCAATTATGCAGCCGACTGTACCTAATCTATCCGTTATCCGGTCTAGGCTAAATGGCGCTGTATTCATTGTCCTGCAATATTTATTTATTTCACTAGTAAAGTCACATGATCGTTCAAGCAAAGGACTTTATTTCAAAGTTGTTGAGTTGAGATTACTTCTCATAGTTTAACGACGTATTGAGTTTTGTACAGTCGGCTGCATAATTGCAGCCCTCAGTAGAGTTAAAAAAAAAAAGTGTGTGTGTCAGCTCCGACGCACGACTGGAGTTTACTCCTTAAGTACGAGTATCTAACCATACGCAATACACTCACAGCCAAATTAGAAAGTTGCGCACTAAAGGTGCGCACCAAAAACGTGACACGATTTTCGTTACTAATCTCTCACATATATTATGCGTGTGTGTGTCTATCCTTAATAATATTATAAATGCTCAAGTCACATACTTGTTAGTAGGTTTTACCCCTCGGATTTTTCTCATACCGGGCGCCTTATATATGAAAATCGATTCTTAAGGAGTAAACTCCAATAAACTCCAATAATTTTTGTTTGATAAATTGATGAGTTAGAAGACTTTAAACTTCACCTAAAGCAGGTGTCTAGAATGTTGCTGTTGAAAACATTCTTATAACAGCCGTTTTGGAGCTCTACGGTGGGTCTGCAATTATGCAGTCCACCGTACCTTCGATATCTTGTTAGAGAATTCTAACAATAGGTTATCTTTTGTTACTGATGTTACCAAGGCTAACAGCTCAACCTGCCGTCTGCAGTATGTCTGGGAACGAAATGACTAATACTTAAAATACAAATTCTAATTATATTAAGGTAAGGTTTTTAAGACAGGAAGTCATTGGACGCAGAGAGCATGCGACCGATCGCTCTGGAAGGCTTTGGAGGCCTATGTTCAGCAGCGGATGTCCTGTGGCTGATATGATGATTATTTCGTCATATGTTTTTTTACAGTTTGTGGACCGATCCGTATCCTGTCTAAAAAATCCAGCCAAGTGCGAGTCGAACTCGTGCTTGAGGGGTTCTGTACTATTATATTCTATTTTTAGTATTTGTTGTTATAGCGGGAATAGAAATACATCATCAGTGAAAATATCAACTGTCCATCACGGTTCATGATATATAGCCTGGTGACAGACAGACAGTGAAGTCTTAGTAATAGGTGTCTGGAACCCTAAATCTATAATTGAAGTTTATTTAAACTACAACAATGTGAAGACATTTGTTGAACTTATACTTAGAATAAATTTCCCAAACTAAAAACTGTGGATTTGTTAAGAGGAAAGGGTACCGGGGGCTCTCTCCATACAAATGTAGTCGACTGTTTTCTCAATGAATAATGACACTGGAGCAAATATTTTTGTTGCATAAAACTTATAACTGCCATGACCAAGCCACTATGTTTTTTTTGTTGTTTAAGTCTTAATTTCTATGATAATCTAAAATGAAAAAAAACCAAAACATAGGGGCATAGTCATGGCAGTTATAGGTTTTATGGCACAAAAATATTTGTGCTAGTATCATTATCCAGGGAGGAAACAGTCAGTCAGTCAGGAAACGTTTGTATGGAGAGAGCACCGGTACCCTTTCACCTTAAATTGGTTCCGCTAAATATAGTTTACCTTTACAGCAGTTTACCTATCATTTTTCATTTTATTACCAATCGGTGTGTAATAAAAACGTTTGGTACTATACTATAACGCCTTTCTCCAAACCATCAAGGTTATAACATCCGAGTAAAATGTCAAATTGCAATAAATGTACCATGACTGAACTGACAGGCCTAGAGAGAAAAAAAATGCGCCCGCTTCAGTTGTGCGCTCGATTCGATACAAATTATTTGTGATTTACTGATAGCGAGATGACTGGAAGTGACGTGGACATTGTTTGATAAAGGTCAGGTCATGATACAGAAATGTGGTCTAAGATAAACTTGAAATAGATGGGTTTGGAGTACTTGGTTAGATGCAGGTGCTTAGAAGGTTTTTTTTTTCATTTTCTAATTATCATAGAAAAAAAAACTAAACATAGGGGCATGGTCATGGTCAAGTTTTATGCAACAAAAATATTTGCTATAGTGTCATTATCCAGGAAGAAAACAGTCGGCTACGTTTGTATGGAGAGAGCGCCGGTACCCTTTCACCTTAACATACGTGGTAAAATTTGCTGGCTTAAATAATAATAAAAAATTGAACGTGTCGCGGGACACGGGTTTGGAACGAAGTTCCTTTCGTATACAGGATTGGCACCCTCGAAAGAAAGATAAAAAGAAAGACAGAAAGTGACTTGAGCATTTATAATATTATTAAGGATAGACACACACACGCATAATATATGTGAGAGATTAGTTTGTCTTATGAATTTTCAGTTTACAATTTTTTCGTAACGCTTAAACTGGATTGAACCGGATTTTTTATACAATAGGTCCCGTCGCAAACCCGCGATAAGGAGCTTCTTTCCAATAAACTAACAAATCGTTCTATTCAAATAGAAATAGCAAATATAAATCAGAAATAAAAATAAATGAAACACGAACAGACAGACGGACAAGAGAGTGATCTTATAACGGTTCCTTTTTTACCTTTTGAGATACGGAATCCTAAAAACAGTAATTAATAATGATGACATTAAATTAAAATACCCGTCAATATTTTTTGCTTTCAAAGGTTGCCTGGAAGAGATCGCTTTTAGCGATAAGGCCGCCCATTGTGCCATATTGTTAGGTTTAATAATGTTTTTGTAACAGGAGTTTATGTTAGAATTAATCTATCTATTTTGTATGTGCAGATTGGTCCAATGCTTAGATAAGCGGCAGTTCGCATTGCTAGGGATTGAGCTATTCCCAGAACCAAGAAGCCGACTTCAGAAGGACGAGACGCAATTTTTCATAACAGCTAAGAAGTCTGGGACCCTTGCCTTGGCAAACATGCTTAATGTACTTTGCTTAGACTGAGCGTTCATTGTATATTAAAATTGTATGTAAGGGATAAAACTTACGATTATAATGTCTATGATTTGATGATTTATGTGGAAGGTTGTGGGTTTGATCTCACCTTTAAATAAATAAATATTGCACAATATTCCACACATCGCCATCTAGCCCCAAGCTAAGTAACTAGACTAGTGTTATGGGTGCTAGGCAACGGATAATACTACTTATATACTTTTCTTTTGTAAATACATACTTATAATACATAGAAACAACCAGACCACAGACAATATCTAAGCATAAATACTTGTCTGAGGTAGTTGTCTTTAACAGGTATATAAGTATAGATATTTTTTTCTGTCAATATCCGTTGTCTGGCCACCATAATACAAGCGTTTTTTTCTTAGCTTGGTATTAATATTATATTTATTTTATTTATTTTATGATCTAGGTCTATTACTTGTAGAAAAAAACGAAGTGATGTATTTTTTGACTTGCTAAAAAACAGACTCGCATATTTAAAATACAAACCTGAAACTTAAATGATTTTTTTATAAATTTCTATTAACTCATCTTATTACACAGTTTTAATTATTAACCTGTCAAACTGTTGTAAAAATTAATATAAAAATCAATCAATTAACGGAAACCTCTTCCATCAAATCTAATTCTGTCAATATTTTCCCGTGGACCGTCTGGTTCAATTAAAAAACAAGTCATGGCAGCCGAACGAAACGGTTACAAATAAATATACGACGAGACCTATGACCTCTTCAGAGGAACGCAATTAAATTTCTTTGGTCTAAATTCTACGTACTTTATGAAACTGGTTCCGCTTATCGGTAACTATTATCGAATATTAGTGAGTTAGTAACAAAGATTAGTTTGTATCGGATTATCAAGCAGATGAATATTTTAAACTAGCATGTGCCCGCGACTTCGTTCGCGTAGATGTCGAAAACTTTAAGTAGATTGGACCAAGGAATCACGTTGTCCCATACAAACTTTGCCCCCCTTTTTCAACCCCTTTAGGGGTAGAATTTCAGAAAATCCTTTCTTATATGTGATGCCTACGTCACACAAAGCACACCCTCTAAGTTTCAGGTCTCTACGATCTGTCGGTTTAGACTGTGCGTTGATCCGTCAGTTAGTCATTCAGGAAAAAGAATTTTATATGTCGGTATAGAAGAAGATGTATGAGTTTAGTAATAATAGTAACTATTAAAGTTTCCGAAAATATTAAAGACTGTGGGAATATCAAAACAAAAAGTTGCCTATAGCCTTCCTCGATAAATGGACTATCCAACACAAATTTAACAAAAATAATTTTCAATTTGAACCAGTGGTTCCTGAGATTAGCGCGTTCAAACAAACAAACTCTTCCGCTTTATAATATTAGTATAGATTCGCTATAGAATGATATTATTATACTATGACCACAATTGTCAGCGCAGTCGGTATTTTGAGGAACTAAATTTATTTCATGTATTTGCGAAGACATTAGCGCTGCTACAATTAAAATATGCTATTTTGGGTAAACCTCACTCGAAATTTATATAACTATCCCATATTTTTTACTTTTGTATGCTCGTACGAAATATTACTTACGCATAATTTTTGTTGTTTCTCATAAGTGATTAATATATACTCTTAGAGAAATTAAGATCTTTAAACCTAAAGATAAACTTGCAGAACATTATAACTTATTTTTGACCACAGGTAAACAAAACAATGCCAAAAATTTATAAAAAACTAGCTGCACCCCGCGGTTTCACCTGCGTAATCATTTTCTGCGCAACTTTCTTAATATTTTATTTCATAAGAACCTTCTCCTGATAATAACAAACAGACCAAAAAAAGAATTGGCCAAATTGGTCCAGGCGTTGTTGAGTTATGCGCTTGCCAACACATTTTGTGATTCATTTTTATATTATAGATTATACCTACTAGTTGACGACCCAGTTGGCACAATGTTCACCATGCCGGACTGCCAAACACAGGGTTCGATTTCCGTCTCAGACAAGTTTTAAGCTTAGATATTTGTCTGTGGTCTAGCTGTTTATAAGTATAAATATAAGTAGTAAGTATATCCGTTGTCTAGCACCCATAACACAAGTCTAGTTACTTAGCTTGGGGCTAGATGGCGATCTGTCCTGCCATATATATTTTTTTTATTATTTTTCTTCATTTTCCGTATATTTTTTAGCATATTTTTTTAATTAGTTTTTATTACTTCTTGGTATTCATAATTTTACGGAAGACTATTTTTTAACTCTACAGAAGGGTATAATACAAATACGAAAATAGAATTCAAAAACATTATTACGTAATCAAAACGATTACAAAAACCAAGCAAAAACCCTAAGAATTAACATGCGTCATTTATTTGACCTATAAAATGCTTGTAAAAAAATTAAAAAGAACCAAACGTACGAGTTACCTATTGTGTACTAGCTTTAGTTATAAGTTTTTATGTCAATTAGGAAGATACACAAACTATTATCCTCGAAGTTTATAAAAAGATACAGTTTTTTATGTTTTTTTTTACTTTAGTTTTGAAAATCCTGATCCATTTATGATCCTATACTAAATTGGGATGGTTGGAGTGACAATTAGGATCTTCTTAGACGCAATAAGGCCCAAATTGAGTTTTTGGCGGGAACGAGTTAACAACATGTCGTGCTGCAGTTTTATTTTCATGAAACTTAGGTGTAACCCGAGTTGAATTGTATAATTCTGGTGGAATGTTATTCAATTTAGTTCTGTGAAAGTGCACAAGTGTAGTGAAAGTAAAAATCAGTGTCAAACATGCAGTTTTCTCGTTGCCTCCAAATCTCCTATTAAGGTTATGGTAAACTGGCCACCGCTTTACTATAGCCCCTGACTTGACGGACTATGACGACTTTGACTGTATTGAAACACTTTAGGCCCGATTTATGAAAAATCGGGTCAATTTGATGCAAAATATAACTTGACACTGGCTAAATGCATACGTGCGAAGCCATAATAAAAGAAAAAAAAAGGCCCAAATTAAGAGTCTAAGTGCGAAAAAAGTTCAGTACTAAATTAAACCTATTCGAAATTGTAGTATTTTAAGAAGCTAATGCAAAGGCAAATAAGTATCGAAAAAAATTTAAATCAAAATCGGTTCATCCGTTCGGGAGCTACGATGCCACAGACAGACACACACACACACATAGACACGTCAAACTTATAACACCCCGTCGTTTTTGCGTCGGGGGTTAATAAGGAGCGGTGTTGACCTTGATATAGAGACTTCCAAGATAGCTTTCATCCCGAAGGTCATGGGTTCGAATCTTGGCCGGCCTTGCATTATGGATTGGATTGCTATTACGGTGAAGAAAAACATCATGACAAAACTCGCAGCTTAGTTAGCTCCATAGGTATTGACGAGTTATTTCCTCTGGACACAGTCGACTAAGCTGAGAGGGTGGTATAGGTGCTAGGCAAGCCTACTCCATCGTAACGTCAAAAGTAGAAAAGCAGAGCTTTTATTTTAATGCTTTGATTTTATTCTGTATAATAATTTGTGTTTTACTTACCACCAGTAGAATCCTTGGTTGAATTTATTTGTTTTCAGTAAATACAAATTGAAAAAAATTGAACAAATTTGGTCAAACACACTAAAAATTACGGTCAATTCCAAGTTCACACCTTTTAAGTTCACACTTCTAACGAGTCAAATTTTACGCCCTTGTAACCACTACGAAATTAACTAGACCTAGAGAAACGTTTAGCACTGAAAATAGCTACTGCACACTGTAATATTTACACAAGTAAATTATTAAAATATTTCAGTAAATGTCACTAAATGCACCTAATTATTATTAAAGTCATCATTTTTAATCATCTAACTTTATTATGTTAATTGTACAATACCGTCTCCCATTTTTTGTTCTTTTTTCAAAAGCAATGAGCGTCACGAATCGGGACTGTCACCGCGTTTGACAGGTCGCGTGATAGCGCACGCGCGTCCGTGTAGCGTGCTATGCGCGCGGGCATCGGCGCCACACTGCGTTCGCGCGCTTTTCGACCTATGAAACCTTCGCAGCCTCCGCTGTACTATAAGATCCTACATATATTAGAACTGTCGATTATTCTAAAAGATTTTCTCACGGAAAGGACTCGATATGTAGATCGGACTGTCTACGCTAACGGTGTGAGCGCTGCGTTTTAGACTGATGATGACTCGACCATAGTTTTTTTTTTTCAATTTTGACAGGTTTTAGTGAGTGGTTAGTTTATTTTTATACTGGATTATATTTATGAAGGCTCGGTTCTTGACACGTGTTAATTGTACTGGAGATTTGTTGCTTAGATATCTACTTAACTTGTAGAGCCGAGTAGTATCATACTAAGAAAATGAAAGTAAAAGGAGATGATCTTACCGCAATAAGCTCTTTCGAATGGGGATAAGTTAGTTGCTTAAACTTAATCATTTGACAAATTTTAATATACCTTAATCACAAATCTATTACCATTATTTTTCTATTACCATCCACTAATTTACAACAATAGATACTTAAGTATCTATTTTTTGTAATTTATTTTGAAAATATTCAATATTGAAAAATCAAATTTAACTGTTTTAGGATTTCTACGTACAAAAGACATCAACGCGCTCTGGAATATTTCAAGGAATTTGTTTTGTTCCCTTTTTTGTTATTTATTTGTAATAACTTACAGGTAATAACTTTATGGGAAGCAATATTTATTTTCTAATTGAATAATTGTTACCTACCTATAGACAATAAAGCTATTGAATTTAGTTTACTAATAGTTCTAATTAATTAAAGATAACAAATATATTAGGACACATTCTGTAAAAAAATAACTCAATTACTATTATTAAAAAAGTAAACGTTATAAAAAGTTCACACAAAGCAAATTACCGACATCACACTCGATAATTTTTCATGATTACGTCACAACTTGTCAACATCTCTGTGAAAAAAAAATGAGTGAAAGAGACGACACGAACTCGTTCAACTTCGAATAGAACAGTCTTCATGCATCGCTGCGAAACTCTGCCCATAATCACGACGTACTGTAGAAATATAGCCATCCTTTTCTCACAAGTGGTAGTATCAACGTAATAAATCATAGAAAGAGAAGACAAGCTAATTGGTTTTTTTCTTTAGATAAATTGTCGAAGGCTTTTTTGTGAAATATAGAGCAACTTTAAAATAATGTGTCGTTGACCCGGAGCTGGTAAATTGGGCGTAAATGGCAATGTGCAAGAAACAAGAAAAACGAGTAAGAAGTTTCGATGTTTACAGTATTGTAGTTTTTCTTGTTTTTCTTAACATAAAATGTATTCGGTTTTTACGATCTTTACTGAAACTATACTCGCAAAAACCTGACATTTTAAATCTTTGAAAAAAGCTTCTTTATTTTGTTGGTTTTTACGTGGATATAACGACTTTTACATAGTAGAGTTAGGTGATTTTTGACTTTCATTCTGAAGGTCGTGGGTTCGAATCCCGACCGGCCGTGCACCAATGTATTTTTCTTAAGAAAAATTTATGTGCGCTAATTGACGTTGCTCTTACGGTGAAGGAAAACATCGTAATGAAACCCGCGGCTTAGTTGGCTCCAGAAGTATTGACAAGTTCTCTGGAGATGGTCAACTTAGCTGAGAGGGTAGTAGGTGCTGGGCAAGCCTACTCCATGCTCACGCAAAAAGGATCCAATTAAAAAGAGTACAATGGCGGAAAACAGTCTGTATACAAGTACAAGTACAAGTAGGTGATTTTTAAAGGAACATACTATCGAATGTTTCGGAAAAAAAATACTGTTTTGATGCCAAAAAGTAGTCAAACAATAATTATTTTATTTATTTATTTATTTTTATTTATTTTCGTTCCTATGGTTGCCTTGTCAATAACGGAATGTGAGCGATAACGTCACACTTTTTTGTGAGTGCTGCCGGGGTTTATCGATTAATAAGACCTTATCAAAATATACCTTGAAAATGAAGTAGGTAAGTATAAAAAGTTAAAAAAAAGTTTTGAGAGCCAGCCTTTTGGATACCCCACCTAGGGAAACTTATTTTAAGCCATCTTTTAAATATTGTAAGCAGAATATAAGTGTTTGTTTACCTTTGAAGTAAAAATCTATATATATATATAGAAGAAAGTCGTGTTAGTTACACCATTTATAACTCGGGAACGGCTAAACCGATTTGGCTGAAAATTGGTGGGGAGGTAGCTTAGAGCCAGGAGACGGACATAAGATACTTTTTATCCCAATATGCCCACGGGATCGGGATTTACGCGGGTGAAACCGCGGGGCGCAACTAGTGAATAAATAAAAACATCTAACCAATTTTACCGGACAAAACCTGTTAAAATGTAAATTCCCCATAGATATTCATGAGTATTTGTTTTCCATTAAAGTAAAAATAAATAAATAAAAATATCTAACCTATTTTACCGGACAAAACCTGTTAAAATGTAAATTCCCCATAGATATTCATGAGTATTTGTTTTCCATTAAAGTAAAAATAAATAAATAAAAATATCTAACCTATTTTACCGGACAAAACCTGTTAAAATGTAAATTCCCCATAGATATTCATGAGTATTTGTTTTCCATTAAAGTAAAAATAAATAAATAAAAATATCTAACCTATTTTACCGGACAAAACCTGTTAAATTGTAAATTCCCCATAGATATTCAAGAGTATTTGTTTTCCTTTAAAGTAAAAATGAATAAATAAAAAAAATCTAACCTATTTTACTGGACAAAACCCATCGAAATGAAAATTCCCCATAGATCCTCTAAGACTCAACAATAACCTTATTTAGCCCGATTGCTCGATGGATACAGTAAATCAGTGCAGTGCACGAGGTAAGGCTACAAATTACGCTCAATATCTGACCGCTGATATAGGTATTGGTTACTATGGCAACGTGGGAATCTAAGAAGAGTTCTTGATAAAAGATTTCACAACGATTTATTGACAATGATTGAAGATTACAAGCTTTGAACGTTTGAACTGATTTTTATGAAACATAAATAAGAACAAAGAATATCCCATTTTAAATATTGAAAAAATGAAAAATCACTGCCACAATTTAATAATGTTTATATCGTTTTTTTTTAAAGTTAGTTATGAGGATATTTTAAAACATGTGGCGTATATTTTGCAGAAAATTATATAGCGATTTGCTACCTGGAGGAGCTCAAACTTAGCCCCCCTTATTCCAAAACTAGATTTAAGGATAGTCCGAGATGTGGATTTAAACCTTAGATTTAGACACGGATGTACTCGTGAACTATAGTCTAACACTATCCCTATGGATTATATAGGGATAGTGTTTAGGTTTAAGGGTAGTCCGAGATGTGGATTTAAACCTTAGATTTAGACACGGATGTACTCGTGAACTATAGTCTAACACTATCCCTATGGATTATATAGGGATAGTGTTTAGGTTTAAGGGTAGTCCGAGATGTGGATTTAAACCTTAGATTTAGACACGGATGTACTCGTGAACTATAGTCTAACACTATCCCTATGGATTATATAGGGATAGTGTTTAGGTTTAAGGGTAGTCCGAGATGTGGATTTAAACCTTAGATTTAGACACGGATGTACTCGTGAACTATAGTCTAACACTATCCCTATGGATTATATAAGGGTAGTGTTTAGGTTTAAGGGTAGTCCGAGATGTGGATTTAAACCTTAGATTTAGACACGGATGTACTCGTGAACTATAGTCTAACACTATCCCTATGGATTATATAGGGATAGTGTTTAGGTTTAAGGGTAGTCCGAGATGTGGATTTAAACCTTAGATTTAGACACGGATGTACTCGTGAACTATAGTCTAACACTATCCCTATGGATTATATAGGGATAGTGTTTAGGTTTAAGGGTAGTCCGAGATGTGGATTTAAACCTTAGATTTAGACACGGATGTACTCGTGAACTATAGTCTAACACTATCCCTATGGATTATATAAGGGTAGTGTTTAGTGTAAGGCATATTTTGGAAATATATATTTTGTGTTTTTTTTTACAAAGAAGTAACTGAAAGTTATTGGTGTATTCTATTTTAAGAACCGCCTTATTCGAAACCTAAGACGATAGGTTTTTTAAAAGCAAATTCTTTATCATATCTAAGATGCGGCACTTTGTGCATTGTCCTGCAATATGACGACCCAGTTGGCACAATGGTCACCATGCCGGACTGCCAAACACACATAAGTATATATTTACAAAAGAAAAGTATATAATTAGTATATCCGTTGTCTAGCAGCCATAACACAAGTCTAGTTATTTAGCTTGAAGCTAGATGGCGATATGTGGAATGTTCTGCAATATTTATTTATTTTTATTTAATTATATAATAAAAGCATCCTACCAAATTGTCTCAATTAAGCTATTCTTTCCGAGCGGCTCCTTCATGCCGTACCGTGAAATTAATGAAGTAATCAGGGTAAAAACCACATCGCTCGACACCAGTGAGCTGTGACCGGCTGCAGGCTTCACATTCCACGAGTGACGACAAATTATCCGTGAATTTAGGGTTAAAACATCAGTATTTCATTGTATTTTAGGTAGATAAACAAAGTCTCATCTTCTTACACTATACGAGTGTATACACGAGTGACTCCTTCATGTCGTAGGTACTGTGAAATTAATGAAGTGATCAGGGTAAGAACAACATCGCTCGACACCAGTGAGCTGTGACGGGCTGCAGGCTTCACATTCCACGAGTGACGACAAATTACCCGTGAATTTAGGGTAAAAACATCAGTACTAATGAAATACTGATGTCTTTACCCTAAATATGTTAGACAGATAAGCAACGTCCAATCATCTCATACCGTACTTGCTGGTATTAAGGGCCAAAAAAGGTTTTTTTTAACTTTGAAATTATTGTCAAAATAATAAGAAAATAAACAAATAAAATGTTTTGCAGATTGAGAATGAAGCAAATATTTATTTAATGACCTGCCTTCCCTATTATTTTTACGAAATATTTAGTTTTTAATAAATAAATATTAATAAAATTTCTCTCTTTCTTTTGGCTAATGATTAGAAATTGATATTATTTTTACGTTGAAGAATATCGTATCAAAACGACTTCAAAAAGTAATTTTAAAAAAAGTATTCGTTTTTTAATTCAATCTTCGTTCGTGATTCCTGTGTATTTCATCGGCTGTACTATTAAACCAGGTATTCCTACAGTCTACTCGACTTCTTGAATACCATTTCCATATTGAGGCTTCAACAAATGGTCTTTCAAGCGGATTCACTAAGCTAGATCGAAACACGTTTCCACTTGTTATATTTTAACTATGACGACTCACGTTAGGATGTGTGCCTTCGGAACGTGCCCACCAATGAGAAGAAGGCACAAGAAACTCATGTCATTTCATTTATTTTGCCTATAGTTCATTCATTCAAATGATGTTTCACCTACGGGTTATTAGATTTAGAACTGTTTTTAGATTTATACAATCCAATCTGCGCCCCACGGTTTCACCCGCGTAAGTCCCGATCCCGTGGGAATATCGGGATAAAAAGTAGCCTATCCAGGTCTCCAGCTATCTACATACCGAATTTCATCGAAATCCGTTCAGAGGTTTTAGCTTGAAGGAGTAACAAACATACACACACACATACACACACACACACACACACACACACGCACGCACACACAAACTTTCACATTTATAATATTAATAAATCATCGGATCTCCTAGTCTAAGAAAACTAGCATCCTTGAAGCCGGATTCCTAAATTAACGTAAAATTCTTATAAAAAACAAAAGAAGGTAACTAAAAGGACACAAAAACTGCTTCCGAAATTCCATTCATTCTCACGCGTTCCCGATAAATTGATGCGATGCGAACCCACCGTGCTAGTCGGTTACTAGAGTGTCTTGATCCTTCTTCGCATCGAGATTTGATATAGTGGAAGACCTTGATAAGTTGGTGATTCTTATGGTTAAAGGACAGAGATTGTAAGTAGTTGAGTAATGGTGAAATTCTAAATATTTTACTCAAGTTTTTTTAAGTAAATTTTGGGTAACTTCTTTCTATTACTAAAAACAAACTTTATGAATTGATCACCATTTTGTGAACGATAAATTCGGTGGCAAGGAAAGGAAACAAATTTTCAGTTGATAAGACTGAACGTTTTCTAGCCACAGATATAATTTATAAATATAATAAAATTGAAAGTCCTAGCTGGCTGATTGATATCCTAGAGACATGAAATTTAGAGTGACTGCTTTCTTATCTATACTTATATTATAAAGCTGAAGAGTTTGTTTGTTTGTATGTTTGAACGTGCTAATCTCAGGAACTACTGGTTCGAATTGAAAAATTATTTTTGTGTTGGATAGTTCATTTATCGAGGAAGGCTATAGGCTACTTTTTATCCTGATATTCCCACGGGATCGGGAGTCACGCGGGTGAAACTGCGGAGCGCTGCTAGTTATATCTGCCATATTTTCTTATTGAAACATACCTAGAAAGATAGACTAAAACAATTTGAAACAATTCCACAAACAACGATACGAAAGCAGAATACATCATAATCATAAATAATGTTTCAAACCAATCCAATATTCCAAAGTAATCGGGTAATCTCAGAAAAATAGGCACATTACGCGGCAGTGGCTTAAGGCACGTGCACACTGAATTGTTTTATTCCGCACAAAGGTATTCAAAACACAATGAACGTTCGACCCAATAAAACATATGAGATTGGATAGTGTTGTTGGTTTCAGTCGATATTTTAAGATGTCGATAGAATAAAATATAGTATAAATCATACTAGTATAAGATTATTTTATTTTATTTACAAAAATTAAGGTATAAAGGAACAAGAGACTACGATAGATTATTGTTTCAAAATCGATCGTTTTTAGATTGATCTACGCGACAAAAAGGTCACTTGGTTCGACTGATCGAACCATGTAGTCAAATCAAGTGGTCAATCTACAAAATTAAAGGTTTGGTATGTAATTTTTTTTAAGGCATTGTAAACCATGAATACATTCTTATCGTAGACATTCATACTTTTAATAGGCTGGTCGACAGAACAAAACAAAGCTGTCAAATAGACGGAGACCAAAAGGATAATGGTTTATGAAACATTAAGTTAATATAATTATCGATATACCTATATTTGAATAATCGATCCTAGTGCTGGCGGCTTCTTGTTCTAGTGGGTCAGTCTTGCAATTCAGCTAGCCTGAATGCTGCCAGCATCTTGGGGCAATGCCTTAGAATAGTTTCGCCGACGACGGTTTCTTTTGGTTTAATATAGAATATTAATTTAATTTAATTAGGCAATTTCAATGTAGTTATTAAATTTAGTTATGAAGAAATTTGCCCAGCACTGGGACAATTGAAATATAGGCTAATTATAATATCGTGTGTAAAATGATTTTAAATAATGTTCCCATCACTAGCGCATCGAATCTCATCGCATAGCGGCGCGTACGCAGGAATCTCGCGTTACGCAGACTATCCCAGTTTCCATTTCCTCACTGCATTACTACAATACCTTTTTATATCTTATACTTTTTTATACATTATACTCATTTTATATAGTTATATGATTTTTAAACTTAGAAAACAATGTGTGCGTCTGCGCAATGCATTTTCTACGAACTTTATTGATATCGAAAAAATAATTTCAATTTTTAGAAGTTTCCTTAGCATTCATTATTCTGTTTGCTTGATTGCTAAAGTTATGTACTTAAAGCATATAAATAGGGATTTTTAAGTAAATAAATAGGTAAATACTAATAAACTAGCCTGCAGTTTCACCCACGTAAGTCCTAAGCCTATGAGAATATCGGAATATTAAGTTTCATCCACGTAAGTCCTAACCCTATGAGAATATCAGGATAATAAGTAGCCTATGTTACTCTTATCAAATCAATAAATCTTGAAACCAAGTTTCATCAAAATTAGGCCAGTATTTCTGTAGGCAATTTAGTGTAGAGGTAGTTAAAATGCATTCTTTTCGATCGCCGTGACAACTTCTTGAAGTTGGAAGTTTTTTTCGAAAATTAGATAGATAGATAAACAGTTTAATGCACCATAAAAACAAAACGCAAAATGATTATTTATAACAAAAACAAGTAACTATATACTAAAAGAAAATTCATAATGAATACCTTACAATATGGCACAATGGGCGGCCTTATCGCTAAAGGCGATCTCTTCCAGGCAACCTTTGTATGGACAAGAATTAAGGAAGGGGACGGGTGGGTTGTTCATAACGCGATTGAAATATAAGGACGATAATAATAAATACACATTAAAATAATAAATAATATAAAATAATAATTGATTAATATGAAAAGCCAGGATAGCCTTCATCTTTACTCATCTTGTACCAATTTAGAGAGTGGACAAAGTAAGGGTTAAGAACAATGTCATCCAATGACAACCAGTATTATTCATACACTACAAGTAGCTAGATTCACGTAATTTTCAAAGAAACACATAGTTAATCATCACAATAACTCAAACTAAACATAAAATAGTATGATTGTACAACTCAGAGCGATTCGTGAACGAACACGGTTCGCGGACACCCGTCTTGTTCGCCCAGCGTACTAAGATGGCGGTCCCCGATCCATTGACATATCACGCTTCGCTAGATTGACTGATTACCATAGTCAATCTGACGTATGACGGGTAGCCACGCGGTAGTATTTAGTTGTTTATCTATGGATACGCCTTCACGGCCAGACTGACATTCGACCGTCCTCGGGCGATTTATTTTAAATGTCTACAACCATTGCAAGATCCGTTCGTTCATCCTGACCAATCAAAATCTTTATACATTTTTTTGTCAGCAATCAAAGGTCCAGCCGAGTGTATAGCTCAATCGACCCTATGAGGTATAACTCGGATGACACCGCTTTTTGATCAGTCAACATTAAACTACATTATTTCTTGACATCCCTCTGTCAGGCGTTACTCCGACGACATATTTCATCACCAACAGGACAAGCCAGCCCTCTGTGAGGCGTAACTCGGACGACATCATTCGTCTAACCAACCGGACAAGCCAGCCCGCTGTGAGGCGTAACTCGGACGACATATTTCGTCTAACCAACATGACAAGCCAGCCCGCTGTGAGGCGTAACTCGGACGACATATTTCGTCTAACCAACATGACAAGCCAGCCCGCTGTGAGGCGTAACTCGGACGACATATTTCGTCTAACCAACATGACAAGCCAGCCCTCTGTGAGGCGTGGCCCGGACGACACATTTCGTCTAACC
Organism: Idaea straminata; assembly: GCA_951213275.1. Classification (NCBI taxonomy): domain Eukaryota; kingdom Metazoa; phylum Arthropoda; class Insecta; order Lepidoptera; family Geometridae; genus Idaea; species Idaea straminata. Next base: position 8,588,488 of record OX577862.1, read on the forward strand.
GGCATGACAAGCCACCCTCTGTGAGGCGTGGCCCGGACGACACATTTCGTCTAACCAGCATGACAAGCCACCCTCTGTGAGGCGTGACCCGGACGACACATTTCGTCTAACCAGCATGACAAGCCACCCTCTGTGAGGCGTGACCCGGACGACACATTTCGTCTAACCAGCATGACAAGCCACCCTCTGTGAGGCGTGACCCGGACGACACATTTCGTCTAACTGGGACTGGGACAGTCAAAGTACATTCTTCTAACCAACCCTTTTAGGTATGGTCCGGGCGACACTTTACCGCCCAGGCTCAACCATTGATAATTATTACACGTCAACTTTCATTCAAAAGAGAACAACGATCCACTATCAAACAGAATCACCTTCGTAGCATCATCATCTTCCTGCCCTTATCCCAAATTATTTCGGGTCGGCGCAGTATGCGTTCTTCTTCCATTCACTCCTATTAGTCGTCATCTCATCGTTAACATTCATCTCTCTCATGTCTTGTCTCCCGCAGACCATCCATCTTTTCTTAGGTCGTCCTCTTCCTCTCCATCCCTCTACATTCATACTCATCACTCTTCTAGTTACATGCGTCTCTTCTCTTCTCATCACATGTCCATACCAACTCAAACGGTTCCCTTTTACTTTTTCAGTAACAGGTGCTACTTTCAGGCTTCCTCTGATCACCTTCGTAGCATAGTCGGCAAATTTGGCATTGGACAGCAGCGCAGCGTTAGAGGAGAGCGACTCTTGCAGTTTTGCAGCGAGCAATGCTTAACGATCACCAACACCTGTTACAAGCACCACATCCGTAGGCTCTACACCTGGATATCACCTGGCCACAGAACCCGAACCAGATAGACTACATTTTAATTAATCAGCGGTGGAGATCGTCTGTTACGAATGTCACCACGTATCCGGGTGCTGATTGCGGTTCTGACCACCAACTTCTTGTCGCTACAGTTAAGCTCAGACTCAAAAGGACTATCTAGCCAAAACTCACGCCCAGTTATCACAGAGTTGACATGGATGGCTTCAGATTGACATTTGAACAGGAACTCCAAAGCGGGGGTGGCCTATCTGCCGAACTAGCGTGGGAGAATCTAAAGTCCCGTATCTTGAAGGCAGCTTCCAAGAACAGGTTGACAAAAGTACCTATGAAGGTATCTACTTCAAATCTTAAACGGCTGATATAATTCTTGACAGAAGGTAATTAAAAGAAAGGGGCTTGAGTTCAGTGGATGATCGTGATAGGTACTAACAATTGAGCAGGGAAGTTCAAAGAAGATGCCGAAGAGACCACAATGCCAACATAAACAATATCTGCAGAAGATCATGCCAACAAAAATGAAACAAGGGACCTCTTCCGTAAGATTTAAGACCTCGCTGGCAAGCGCAAGTTGAAGACTTGTGCCATTGAAAGTGAAGAGGGACACCTACCCACAGATGTTCATCATGTATTGGAAAGGTGGAGGCAATACTGTACAGATCTGTACCACTTAGATGATCCCACAGCGGAAGACGGAGAGTGGTCTCCGGATGAGCCCAACATTCTGCAAGCTGAAATCGAGAAAGCTGTTGAGGTGCTCAAGTGTAGAAAGTCACCGGGTAGAGACGGGATTCCAGCGGAACTATTGAAGAATCTAGGGCCAACTGGCACCACCGCCATCAGAGAGAACTGTAACGCTGTCTGGAGGTCGGGTAAATGGCCGGTGGACTGGATGGAGTCCGTTTTCATACCACTCCATAAGAAAGGTTCTACGAAATCATGCGGAAATTACAGAACCATTGCGCTGATATTTCACGCAAGCAAAATATTACTACACGTAATTAATAAAAGACTAAGCCACTACCTCTCTCTGTAAATACCACAAGAGCAGGCTGGGTTTGTAAAGGGTAAAGAAACCCGAGAGCAAATCCTCAATATCCGCCAAATAGTAGACAAGAGCAGAGAGTTCAACAGCCGTGTAATATTGTGCTTTATCGATTTCACTAAGGCTTTTGATTGCGTGCAGTGGGGCAGGTTGTGGACCATTCTGGCTGAGATGGGGGTCCCTCGAGATCTAGCGGTATTGATTTGTCAGCTGTACGCTGGTTGCCGTTGTTCCATAAAAGTAGGAAATGAATTCTCAGATATCTTCAAGACGAGAAAAGGTGTTCGCAAAGGGTGTATACTCTCTCCTGCCCACTTTAACATATATGGGGAATATATCATGAGAAGGACCTTGGAAAACTGGGACAGGGGTTTCAGCGTTGGTGGCAAGCGCATATCGAATCTCCGATATGCTGACGATACCGTTTTGTTAGCAACATCCGGAGAAGATATGATACAGTTGTTCCAAATACTAGAGAGTGAAAGTGAGAACATCGGCCTCTCAGTCAACAGGGCGAAGACTAAGATTATGGTTATAGACCGAGCTGGACCCTTGACCAACTGCAGTAATATCATTCCTGGAATTCAAACGGTCAATCATTACGTCTACCTTGAACCCCAAATTTATAATGACGGTAGTTGCGTTCCAGAAATAAAGCGCCAAATCGGGATGGCGAAAGATGCAATGTCTCGGCTTTAGAACATCTGGGCAAAAAGAGGAATCACTACTAACACTAAGATACGTTGGTGTTTCCTATTTTTCTGTATGAAGTAGAAAACTTGGACCATACTGGCCCGAGAGAGAGCAAGGATCGACGCGATCGAGATGTGGTGCTGGAGGCAAATGTTGAGAATACCTTGGACTGCCAAACGTACCAACGTGTCGATCCTCTCACAGCTCAGAGTGAAGACACGCTTATCGACGATCTGCCATCAGCGCATACTTGCATATTTTAGACACGTTGTACGAAGGGACGATAAGAATTTGGAAAAACTCATCGTGGTTGAGAACACTGACGGAAAACGCTCGCGAGGTCGATCCCCAATCCGATGGACGGACCAAATCAAACACAATTCAACCGACAAGTTCCACAAAACCGTTAAGGAGGCAATGAATAGGAGTCGGTAGAGACAGGTCATCCGTTCCAGATGTAGACCCACTGATGACCACGATCCTCAGTCACGAGGGCCCGACTACAGAGATAGATCAAATAGAAAATGCATAAACTCACCGGAAGATGTTATCAAAATACCTCTAGAAGGATGGTGCTCACAATTGGTGAACATCTTTGACCGCAGCTTTACCTCCGATCCTCCTGTAAGGGCAGCTGGTTGTTACATGCCCTTTCTGTTTACATGTATAGCATGTCACTGAAGTCACGTTTTGTAACGTACTCGAAGAACTCGGAGTATCTTCAGATGTTATTAATCCGGAAACGTCATGACGTTTTCGACATTTTGCAATACGATGACCAGTTATTCCACAAAAGTAACATCTCCCTGCGAATCTTTCGGTGGTCCGAAAACACTTGTTTTCCGGTTCGTTAGACTCTTCACCATCTGACCGCCGCTTGAGGGACACACCTCTCAGTATTCAGAACAATTAAGTACGAGTATTGATATTATGTGCGTTCAATTCACGTCGTATTAATCCATCTTTCTGGCAAAGCACCAAAATTACGAATCCAGACACCGCTTCCTCAGGCATCACGACTTTAGATATTCGTTCAATTAGATTCCATAATCGAACAGCAGATTCTGAAGCTGTGTCCTTGGGTCCAATTTGAAATCGCAGAACCTCATCTTGGAACACTTTAGGTTTCGAAAACTTTGCTAACAGCGACTGGTTGACGACGCTCCAGATGATTTCGTTTGGATTTAGCTTAGTAATACAAGCAGCAGCTCGTCCTTTTAGAGCGGTGGTAAGAGCCATAAGCAAGTGTATTCGATCCAAACTTTTTATCTGGACAATAGCACCAAGCATCTATATCAGCATCTGGATCGTCTGGGTTGAATGGCAACACTTGAGTTGAACAGTTAGTACTTGCTTATTGTGTTTGCTGTGTTGCGAGAAATCGAGACAAAAACATCTCCATGCTGTTGAGCAGGGTCTCGGCGTTCGTTCTGGACGTTTGATCCTCAATTTGGGCCCCATTTGATCCCACTTCTGATGAAAAGCCAGGATAGCCTTCATCTTTACTCATCTTGTACCAATTTAGAGAGTGGACAAAGTAAGGGTTAAGAACAATGTCATCCAATGACAACCAGTATTATTCATACACTACAAGTAGCTAGATTCACGTAATTTTCAAAGAAACACATAGTTAATCATCACAATAACTCAAACTAAACATAAAATAGTATGATTGTACAACTCAGAGCGATTCGTGAACGAACACGGTTCGCGGACACCCGTCTTGTTCGCCCAGCGTACTAAGATGGCGGTCCCCGATCCATTGACATATCACGCTTCGCTAGATTGACTGATTACCATAGTCAATCTGACGTATGACGGGTAGCCACGCGGTAGTATTTAGTTGTTTATCTATGGATACGCCTTCAAATAATATAACATACAATAAAAATAAGACATACCAACACATAAATATATACGTACAGTGAAACAATAGGACATCTACATATTTGATTCTTCTTCAGCGAGAGCAAGGTAATGCTTGTACGCATTGGCTAAGTAGTCTCATCTATGAGCGTTATAATTTTTAACCGACTTTAATAAAAGGAGGAGGTTCTCAATTCGTCGAGTTTTTTTAAATGTATGTTCCCCGATTACTCGGAGACGCCGATTTGGAAAATTCTTTTTTTGTTTGAAAGAAGATACTTCACAAGTGGTCCCATAAAAATGTGGTGTCGATCAGATGAGGATCTTCGGAGTGATGAACAGAATTGCTCCTCGAAAGTGCAGCAAATTGCTCCACCAATACAATTTGGAAGTCGGACTATGTTTAATTAAGAAAACTTTACATGGTGTCATCCAGTCTGACTTCCAAATACTTACCTACGTTTAATAATACGCTGACTTTGTAGTGTTTTTTTTTTTTGATAATCCGTGGTATTTAATTATTTTAAGTCCTACAGAATATATTCCAAGTATTATTCTATGAAACAGTGTGTTCAAAACAAGGTGTTAGTGCTAAACCCTAAGTACGTTGTTAACCCCAAAATAACAGGCTTGAGGCCAATATAAACGACGCCTTTGTGTTCGGCGAAGTCTAAGTGAATATTATAAATAGACTCGCTTAGGAAAGCGTTCTCACGATGTTTTAAACTGTTAAACACTGTATTTTCTAAGGTTTTCGCAACTTGAAGTCATAATTGTAATTATATTTGAACGGATTATTCGCATTTTTTTAAATATAATACTAATTTCAATAGCCTTTAGTTTTTTTTTATAGTTTATAAGCTCACTGTGAGTTTTTGTTGCGAATAAATGTTTCTATTTCAATTTTTTTATTTTTGTTTTAAACCTGAAGTTTCGGGAACTTTGCAGATCCACAGTCTGCCTTTGACCATGGGATCTGCAAAGTTCCCAAAACGTTAAGTTTGAAACAAAAATAAAAAACGCGAATATATCCGTTCAAATATAATTATTAAACACTGTTTAAAGTTTTATCGACCTAGCAGATCTTCTGTATTTCTTTCGGTAGATTCCGATTCTTTAGTTGTTTTTTATTCCAGAATTTTAAATCATTCATATTCACGCTTGAACACTGACCGACCTTATCAAAAGTCGCCATTCAATGGTTCACATTCACCACCATTTATAAATATAAAATTCAAAATCCTAACTGAAATATCAACGCACAGGTCAAGCGAATGGATAGATCGAACTAGAATGAATAGTATAATATAGCCTAGACAGCTATTATGACGTAGACATACGCTTAGGAATGATTTTGGAAAATTTAACCCGAATGAACGTATAAAACGTTCATTCGTTCTTTTATTACAACCCAAATAAAACATCTAGGCAGCATTGTTACATTGGTGGATTGAATGAATTCATCTATAAAAGCTTCTTTTAAAAACTTCACTATCATATAAAACTTTCATTCGTTCATTCATTCACTCTTTGAAGGGAATCTAGTCGGCCTCGTTATAGTGTAATGAGTGAACTCGCCACTTCATTAGCCGTGCAAAAACGAACCGACTTCTGCGCTATGCATCTTGTATGAGACACCCGGTGTGCTGGGCGATTCCACAATGAACTAAGTTTTTATTATTTTTATTATTTATAGTGCATTAGCCAACACTAGGCATTTCAAATTTAGAAATGCATTTTTCCTTTAAATGAACTTAGTTTTTATTCATATAAAATTATGTTCCTCCTCAATATTGTGTCCTTTCAAACCTGTGGCAATGTGTACAAAATATTTAAGGAGATTTTTATTTATTTACAGAAAACTTGACTTAAGATTTTGTTACATGTTGTTGTTTGTTATAATGTCCTCTTTACATTGCTATTGCTATGACCCCGCAACTAGAAAAAAAGGCTGACCGTTTATATGCCAAAATGTTACATTATTTTATGTTTTTTCTGACTCATAACAAAAAAATCTTTTTTATTTATTGCAAGGCAAAGCCCCTCTTTCGTCTGTCTAGTGCCAGCTGGGTCGATGCGAGTAGAACTCGTCCCGCCAAAGTTTTATTAAATACTGAAATTCTTGCATGAGGAATAACCCAGAATCTCGGTGTGAGTCAGTTCGTTCGGCGACGATGTATTGCGTATTGTGACTCAACAAATTGATTGGACGCGAAGCAGGATGCCGCGCCGCCTTCAACACTGTCACTTCGTCACTCCATACGCGTAAAATATCACAAACTTACTTGAACACAACCATTTCCATTCTTACCAAAAGATTTTCAACCTTCTCCTTGCAAACTTAAATGTTACTATCACAAACACGGCTGTAAAAACATCTTTGTCGAAACACCAAAGTTAATTTGCTGGTCATCAACTTTATTAAACTTAGTTTTAAAGGTGATAAGAGTTTGTTTACACTGTTTCAATAGGTTTTATAGATTGGTTTTCACATATCAATAAATTCAAGTGTAAGCCGTAACGGATACAAAGATTTAGCAAAAAAGGTAAAGTTTTATTGAAGGTAGCAAAAAATGTTATCACCTACTGTTTGTTTGTTTATTTGTTTGTATAAATGAATGCCGTTATCTTAAGACTATTTTAATAAATCTCTTAGTTCCTTTCGTTTTTTGTTACAAGAGCTTTTGGACTTGGTTTATTTCTAATCTATACATATAAAATGCTTCGTCCTGAACTACTGACTGACGGATCAACGCACAGCCTAAACCGCTGATCGTAGAGACCTGAAACTTGGAGGGTGTGTTTTTTGTGTGACGTAAGCATCGGATTAAAAAGGATTTTCCGAAATTCTACCCCTAAGGGGGTAAAAAGGGGGACAAAGTTTGTATGGGACAAAATGATTCCTTGATCTATTTTCGACTTCTACGCGGACGAAGTCGCGGGCAAATGCTAGTCATTTATACAACACTAGCAACTTTTGATCCATGATATTCAGTGCGCTGTTGTGCCTGAGACATGGTTTAAATGGAATAGACTTGCCCAACACTTATACCACCCCCTCACCTTAGTCGACCGTGTCCAGAGGAAATAAACCCATTAATACGTCTAGAGTCAATTAAGCAACGGGTTTCATCACCACGTTGTCCTTTACTGTAAGAAATATTAATTAGTGCCCATATTTTTTTCTTACCTAAGAAAAATCTACTGGCGCATGGGTGGCCAGGATTCGAACCCAATACCGTTGGGATGAAAGCAGAGATATAAATTTACCACTTGGCTTACACCGTTCTAGGTCGCCTATATTTGTAAGTTTTTTAGTTTAAAAGTTTTTCGTTTTATGTTTTTTTATTTACCTGTGTGTTGTAATAATAATAAATAAAGTGATAAAGATAGATAAATTCTTTATTGTAAACATCATTTTCAAATAACATTAAATAAAAACAAAGCTTAAGTCAAGTGTTTTTGTTTGTTTGTAACAAATAGGCTCCGAAACTACCGGACCGATTTTGATGAACCTTGGTATGAGGATATAATTATTCATTAAAGTATGAGGATATATTAATTCATCATATTACACCCGGGATCATTTAATCCAACGGGATCAAGAGTTACGTTGGTGAAACCGCAGAGCGCTGCAAGTCTTTACATAGTATAAAACAAAGCCACTTTCCACTGTCTGTCCCAATGTATGCTTAGGTCTTTAAAACTATGCAACGGATTTTGATGCGGTTTTTTAAATAGATAGAGTGATTCTAGAGAAAGGTATGATGTATGATACATTCCTAATATAGGCGTGCGAAGCAGAAGCGGGTCGCTAGTTATTAATAAAAATAATTTAATAAAATAATTAATTTGGGAGTTACGCGGAGTGCTGCGAGTTTTTTTATAATAAAAAATTGTAGTTATAAATATTTTAAACCTATTAGCTAGAATTTCCAACATATTTTATATTGTAAACTATTGGCCAATATTTCAAAGTCAAAGTCAATTTTTTTTATTCCTTTGGATGCTTAATACATTTATACATAGATCACATAGAAACGTCTTAAAAACTAAGTTAGAATGTGTGTCTTCAGAACGCCCACCAATGAGAAGAAGGCACAAGGAACTCATGGGGTTTTTCTTCATGTTATCACGCTCACAAAGGTCAATTTTACAAATAATTTGAAAGTATTATTTGAAAAATTATTAATTATTTGAAATGGAACAACTAAAGTCACGTCCATGGGTTGTTATCATTAAGGTGAGACGAAGTACGCCTTACTGCACAATTTATGTTTTATAAAAGTTTTGAGCCTTTGTATATGGACATGTCATATACATTTTTAGGTAATTTATTATAATAGAGCACACATGATCACATTTGACCCATGATCCTCGCTTCTACAGTAGTAGATAGGTACTAACAAAAGGCTGCATTGTATCATGACTGCGGGCCGATGTATTGATGTTCTTAACTTGTGTCCATTGCGAGCATGCATCTGTGTAAGTAGACCTTGGAATTATGTACACGTAGAAGTCTCATCGGTAAATTGTAGTTTCATTTTGTGGTTTTTATTATCTTGTCTTCCTATTTTCAATTATTATAAGCTGTTATTTGTATGTAAGTCTTGTATGTTTGTTGAGGCTAAATATTGCACTCTGAATTTGAACCTAGTGCGAAGTAGTGGTCCAACTGTAGTTAACCAAGGGCCTTAATCCAGTCCCGTGGTCCAACTATTAAAAAAGTTGGACTACGACCCTTAGCTGGAAGACCTAGTACGTTGTGGTGTTGGTCTAACTATTTTCGGAACAGAAACAAAAGACGATCGAAACGGAAACAAAAGTCATCGAAAAATAAACAAAAGACGACCGAAGAAGAAACAAAATACCACTTTCTCTTATACCTACTACGGATGAGTTTCTTTTTTTAATCTATACTTATATATAAAGCTGAAGAGTTTGTTTGTTTGATTGTTTGAACGCGCTAATCTCAGGAACTACTGGTTCGAATTGAAAAATTATTTTTGTATTGGATAGTCCATTTATCGAGGAAGGCTACTTTTATACCGATATTCTCACGGGATCAGGAGTTACGCGTGTGAAACCTATAACATAACATTTACTATAACATTTTTTTTTTCATTTATGCTTTGTTTTACGGGGCTTTTAATTGTTTGTGGCCAAATTGTTTTTTGACGTTCAAAAATTCGAAAGCGCCAATAAAGTTCATACGATTCCGTCAAGATAAAGTAAAGTAAGTATAAAATTAAATTCTCGACCATAAAAACCAGAGACCACCAAGCGGGTACGGTAGCCAAAGGTCGCGAGTTCGATTCCCGTCCGATCGCGCATAAATAACCCTTCGCCTACAATATACCGATTTTGTAAGTCATTGTTTTTGCAAGTATTTATTGAATGCATCCGTTACTGTACCATTGTTGTTGTATTTTTACTTTTTAACTTTCATGTTTTGAATGTTATAATTCGTATTGTTGTTTTTTATGCAATACCTCTTCGTAAGTAGCTGGATTTCGATAAAATAAGGTATCTATACACTTAGCTAATATTTTATTGTTTTACTTAAAGTTACTAGAAATTTTACCTACCATGTTTATTAATTGATTGTGGCTTCGACGACCCAGTTGGCACAATGGTCACCATGCCGGACTGCCAAACACAGGGTTGTATGTATTTACATGACTGATGATGATTTAGACATGTATTTATGCTTAGATATTTGATAAAGGTGAATTACGCATCCTGGTGCACGGACTACCAGGATGCGAACTCATAACCTTGGGAATGAAAGTCAAGATCTACCACTAGACCACCACCGCTTTTAAATACCTAGAATACCTACAAATCTTTTGTTCTCCAATTACGTCCATACATGAATGAATAAGTTAGTGACAACGGTAGAAATTAAAGTCAAAGACAATAAAATTTATTTCTTTCGATGCTTAATACATTTGTACATAGATCACATAGAAACATCCTAAAAACCAAGTTAGGATGTGTGCCTTCGGAAAGCGCCCACCAATGAGAAGGCACAAGAAACTCATGGGGTTTATACAGTAATACAATAAGCAAATACAGTAGAGTCCAAATATTAAAAACAAAACAAGAAATAAATACTAATTTCCAATTTCACGCTAATACTAATAAACAACATAGTTCAACAATTTATTATAACAGTGCTTGCCTTTAGCCTTAAGGGGATAGGTATGTGCGATACGCAAACCTAATCTAATCTATGGAGTTCTAGGCTTAATAAATACGCGTAGAGTTATGCAATGCATTCTGATTACAATATGGTTTATCTTGCACGCGGTATCATGAAGGATTTTAAATAGATTAGCTGATTTAGGAGACTAATTAAATTTTAGACACAAGTCTAGTTACTTAGCTTGGGGCTAGATGGCGACGTGTGGAATGTCCTGCAATATTTATTTATTTATCTATTGGTTTGAGTTGTGTTATATGAGTCAGTCAGAACTAGATTTAGATAAGTAATAGGTACGGTCGGCTGCATAATTGCAGACCCACCGTAGAGCTCCAAAACGGCTGGTATAAGAATGATTTCAACACAAAAAGATTCTAGAACCATGCTTTAGGTCAAGTTTAAAGTCTTCTAACTCATCAATTAATGCAAACATTCCAATTATAGTAATCTTCGAACTCTACCGAAGTCTGCAATTATGCAGCCGACTAGTACATATTACTTATCTAAATCAAGTTCTGACTGACTATGTGTCATATAACACAACTCAAACCAATAGATAAATAAATAAATATTGCAGGACATTCCACACGTCGCCATCTAGCCCCAAGCTAAGTAACTAGACTTGTGTTATGGGTGCTAGACAACGGATATACTACTTATATACTTCTATTTTGGAAATATATACTTATAAAATATTGAAACAACCAGACCACAGATAAATATCTAAGCATAAATACTTTGTCCTGACTGTCTGACGGATCAACGCACAGCCTAAACCGCTGATCGTATTGACCTAAAACTTGTGTGTTCTTTGTATGGCGTAAGCATCAATAAGAAAAAATTTAATGAAAATAAATGAGACAGCGTGATTCCTTTGTCCAATCTACTGATTTTACGCGAAAGAAGTCGCGAGCAAAAGCTAGTCAATAAATATTACTACAAAGATTTACTATTTAAAAACTGATTTCAGGTCTAGATAAAATCCAACATGACGTAATCACTCCTTTAGAGTCTCATTAACATTGAGTTAACATTAACAACAGCTAACTAACAGTTGGTAATAAATTAGTAATTCTAAAGGTTTTACTATCATAAATCAATTGAGAACACGCATGATAAACTCAACGTCCATAATATCAGCCAACCAGTACTTTACAGGCGACACTTTAGTGTCCTTGAAGGACTTGAGAATTCACCCAGGTCCTTGAAAACTAATTCAATTTAATTATTATTTAAATTCGATTGGCATTGGCATGAACGGCCGGATTCCCTAGCTAAGGATGCAGCGTTGGAATTAGATGGAGCTTCTACATATGGTGCTATTTTACGCCATACCGAATAATAAGACAGCATACCATAGCAAAGTTGCAGAAATCTTACACTGAAGCAAATCTAAGCAAGTTGACAAAGAAGTTATTCCCGGATGTCCGGGGATTTAATTTTGCGGTTTCACAGAAAAAAAAAAGTTTTATTGGAGCAAGAAATAATTCTCTCCCTATAGATGTTAGAGAATAATTCTTTGGTTCTAGTAAACAAAAATAAAATGATAAGCAATATTCTTAATTTAAAAGCCACATTCTTAATTTATGAGCAATATTTTTAATTTAAAAGCAATATTCCAAATTTAAAAGTATTTTTCTTAATTTAAAAGCATTATTCTCAATTTAAAAACAATATTCTTAATTTTATATCAATATTCTTAATTTAAAATTAATTAAAAATTTTAAATTTTATATTAATATTCTTAATTTAAAATTAATATTCTTAATTTAAAATTAATATTCTTAATTTAAAATTAATATTCTTAATTTAAAATTAATATTCTTAATTTAAAATTAATATTCTTAATTTAAAATGAATATTCTTAATTTAAAATTAATATTCTTAATTTAAAAGCAATATTTTTAATTTAAAAGCAACATTTTTAATTTAAAAGCAACATTCTCAATGTTAAAGCAATATTCTTAATGTAAAAGCAATACTCTTAAATTAGGAATACTGCTTCTAATTTTATGAACATTTAGGTACTAAAAACAAGAAATTATTTTCTTGCATCTAAAGAGGTTTATGTTGTGTTAGCCTGGACGGGTAAAATCGTTGGGCACAGCTAACTATTAATTACTTGACTTCTTCTTACAATTTATATATTTAAAACTCAATAAAGCATGTTTAAGTTATATGTAATTTACAATGACAATACAATAGATGTAAATCAGAGATATAATAGGTATATAGGAATATCGATGTTATCTATTTTGAATAATCAACTTAACAAGTTAAAATTCACAAAGCTAGCATTATAAAGGTAATAATTAATCGTACTTCGTGATTAAACCGTTGGTTCATAAGAATCAGTTGATGGTAACTAGGATATACTTAAGCCTATCGTCCACCGGCAACTAAACTAAGTTAGTTTTGCTTAGCTCGCACAATTTTGACGACCCAGTTGGCACAATGGTCACCATGCCAGACTGAGGCGGGAATCGAACCCGCAACCCTGTGTTTGGCAGTCCGGCATGGTGACCATTGTGCCAACTGGGTCGTCGAAACCTATATACCTATGTAGTAGGTATATTGTTTTATAAGGGTATATAGGTATATATCTAACGGACAAACTTTTAAATTTGCAAATATTATGGCTAATATTTATTGGCACTGCTATATTTCTATACTTGATTTACCGACCTAGTGCAGTTCAATACAATTTTCATATGATTAAAAGGCTAAATAAATGTTTACATAATGTTAATTTAATTAATATATTGGAATTTACCTAATCATCTTTTTTATAAGGAAAAATGTTTCTAAGCAATCGTAAGATATTTATCGATTGCAGGAAATTCCTTAGTAGGAAAACAATATTATTTTTCTAATGTTCGCGGAAATATGAGACTAGCTGCGCTCCACGGTTTTCCTTAAGTATATTAATTTCTTTTCTCCTGCCTTTTCATCTAGACTCATTTTTTTGACGTGATAACGTCTAGTAAATAACAAAAAGTTTCAGTAAAAAGTAGGTTCATTGTCACGATCCAGTGACGTCATGTCAACAATGACGTCACACAGCACGCAGCAATATAAAGCAATATTATGAAACAAACAAACACGAAACGCGGCGCGCGTCTCGTGTTTGTTTGTTTAATAATAATATCGTTCATCTGGGCTTGTGTTATGGTGACAAGTGACGAATAGAAGACTTACACAAAGGAAAAAAATATATACCTATATGAATTAAAAAATGAAAAAAAAGGAAAAAAAAAACAATTTTTCATCGGTTTCATATGACGTCCATAAACCGACTTCACAGACAACCATATTTTTAACTTGGAAGCAAATTCCAATCTTGAGCATCTAATAAATAAATATATATCCAGTATTATAATTTTAATAACGTTTCCAAATTCATCAAAACAACCACGATATTGCACCGCATCTCACACATAAACAAATAGAAAATTGTTCGCAACAAAAATGAAACCGCAAAAGATCGCCCAGATTGAAACGTTGCCCCATAAATTCAAAACACGCATTTTAAACTCTTAAAACCATAAAAACGCCGCCTTCACCGTAAATTATAACAATATAAACACCCATCGAAAGCGAACGTGCAAAACAGCAAAAAAAGGAGCAAAAAAGGGCAAAATAATGAGTAACGAAACAAGACAATAAATTTAGTCTTAAACAGGTGTTATAATTGATGTTTGAGACTTAAAAGGATGATCTTAAACGGTCGGTTAATTTCTTATATCTCTGTGCGGGCGGAATGTCATAATTTGTATGGGAAAGCAAATAATTTTGTGCCGTTGATAGCTCTGGGCCATTTATTTTATTGTTTCACTTTGATTTAGAATGGAGGGAAAGAAATCGATATTTTTGATACAGGTAAGCAATATGGGTCTTGTAGATTCAAAGTAAGAGTAACAAAGCAAAATCTAAAGTTACTGAAACTTAACTAAAACTTATAGGTATATTAAAGAGTTATGTCATTGAACTTGTGCCATTGTTTTCTATAACCCATGAAAACCAATTAGGTTAGGTTTAATAAAAAGCTTATGGCATTTTATGAAATCTGACGAAATATGTTTTTACTTTTTTCGTCAAAAACTTTTCCAAAAGTCTATTAATACATTTTTATTTTTATTTAAATAGGGCATGCAACTCTTTTCAGCATTTTCCGCTATACCTTATAGATTAGGAAAGGACCCTAAATTGAAAAAAAAAACACTGCGTAAAAATGCTATACCTTTACGTTGGAATAACTCTTTGGTAACTTAATAGGTAAGCTCTTCCAAAGTTTAAAAAATGCCATACCTGTCAGTTGGAAAAAAAACTCTTTACCATAATAGGTAACCTCTTTCAAATGAATTAACTTTTATTCGTGCCTATGCCTATGCTAAATTAACAGAACTTTGTACAAAATCATGTACGAATTAAAGCCATTTAAAGTTAACCAATAAATCGGTCATGTACCCCACCTTTTTGTGTAGTTACAACAATACTGAAATATTGTTTTAATCAACTATCTACGAACGAATGTGTCAAGTAACCATTACTCAACTGGCTTTGCCCATTTCTGAATAATTGGTTTAGGTAACACTTACACTTACACGCATTTGAAAAACTAATAATAAAAGAGAAAAAAATCGGTGGTGACACACGGACAGAGAGACGGACTAGAGAGTGATAAGGGTTCCTTTTTTACCTTTTTAAGTTAGGAACCCTTAAAACTGCCGCGGTAAAGCTATTGCATCGTGCGAGCTTCGTACAGTCGTACCGTTCGCTTAATGTGTATGTACACATTAAGCGAACGCTCGGCCGAGCTACATGGTAGGTGGAGTGGGGGGGGGGGGTGTTAGGTTTTATTTTCGTTGCTGAATTTCTTGATTCGGTCGCCGCGCTCAAAGCTTTGCAATAGGGGTAGAAATCCAAAAAGAAGGAAAATTGAGACAGGAGCAACTATCTGTTTGCCAAATAGTCTGATCTATTTGAACAATCAGCCACTAAATTTTTAATCATTTTTTTAAGACGTCACGTAAAATTATCGTTCGTTAACCGACTTTATAGACAACCTTTATTGCTGGAGTAAAACCTCTTTTTTGGTACCTACTTTATTTTATCCATCAAAACAGTATAACCCAGATAAATTAAGAATGTTTCATCTACCTAACATGTAATTAGCAGTAAGATACTAATTTAACTTATCAGGATAACTTATAACACACTAGTGACGTCTAGATAATGCATAACGCACGCGTGTGTAATACGTTGGATTAAGAGCCTAAAAGCGGTTGAATAAGATCCACTTCATGAGCAACTGTGATAAAAATAATATTTAGCTACTACTACACTTGCTATGTACTTGAGTACCTAAAATTAATTAAATTAATGAATTGGGGAGTAAAGGTTCTCGAGTGGAGGCCGCGATGCAACGCGAAACGAAATGTTGGGAGACCAGCTGCCAGGTGGACCGACGACATTGTAGCGGTCGTGGGTAGTCGGTGGATGGAGGCGGCTTAGGACCGCTGCTTGTGGCGTCGTACGGTGGAGGCCTATGTCCAGCAGTGGACGTGTATGGGATGATATGATGATGATGATGAATTATAAATTCAAATAAATTCGCCTTTATAATATAGGGTGCCCAAAAGGCCGGCTGTATTTCCTCTGGATAGCAATACCTATCCGTTGGCCAAAGTAGAAGCTAGTCCTTTGGCCACCTGAAGTTTATACAAATAATTTTTAAATAAGAATAACAATTTCCACTGAACAGCCTACGTACTAAGCACCTACTTATAATAAAATTTTATTATCCTGAACCACTTCTGCAGTGACGTTGTTTCGTTCGAAAACGTTGCCACTTAACTTAAACAGTCCTATCATTACTATAAATACTGAATTGATTTTATTTGAAGATACCTATTAAAATTGTAGCAAGTTAAATAAATAAATATTGCAGGACATTCCACACATCGCCATCTAGCCCCAAGCTAAGTAACTAGACTTGTGTTATAGGTGCTAGACAACGGATATACTACTTTAATACTTTTTCTTTTGTAAATATATACTTATAATACATAGAAACAACCAGACCACAGACAAATATCTAAGCATAAATACTTGTCTAAGGCGGGAATCGAACCCGCAATCATGTGTTTGGCAGTCCGGCATGGTGACCATTGTGCCAACTGGGTCGTCAAGGGACATTCCACACATCGCCATCTAGCCCCAAGCTAATTAACTAGACTTGTTTTAGTGGTGGTTCAGAAAGCATGCAAAAGACTTGACGTCACTCAATATAAAGTTATATAAAGAGACAAACAATGCATTACAGACAATATTTAAGTTGAAGATAGCTAGATAGATAGATAGAAAGAACGCTTTATTGCACACACAAGTTACAGAAAAAGTACAATTAATTTAAATGATTTCAAATCAAATAGTGGCACAATACGCCTATTGTGCCACTATTTGATTTGAAATCATAAACTTTGCAATAATCATAAACTAAGGTTGCCTGGAAGAGACCGCTTTAAACGGTAATACCGCCGTATTACCGTTTAAAGCGGTCTCTTCCAGGCAACCTTAGGATGGAGGGGATTAGACGTATGATTAAGGGTAAGGTGCGTTAAGAAGAAGAGATAATATAAATGGTACAACTACAAAAAACTGCGACGGTGAAGTGGACAGACGAGGTCAAAAATACCTAAGGATTGCAAAGTTAATACCCAGATAAACATAGTAAATATTATTTACCTAATCTTAGAGTAACTTGAATTCTAACCAAAAAACTTCAGCCCAACAGTCTCATGATAAAAAAATAATTATTTTGCCTAATTGTTATTAATTAATTATTAGCGGGTAGCATAGCAAATTAAATACAGGTCTGAAACGGATTTCTTCAAGATAAAGAAATTGAATTAATGAAATGTCAAGGCACGGAAAAATAAACGAATGTTACTCACATTTTATTTTCTTATTTAATTTTAACAAAAAACGTACTCACCTACCTGTATCAAAAAGTTCACGTTTCGTCGGCTCCAGTTAATCCTGGTTAAACAACAGTATGGACACTACACAATAAGTGGCTTGTTGGCTTAGTGGTAGATACCTTGACTTTCATTCTGAAGGTCGTGGGTTCGAATCCCGGCCGGCCGTGCACCAATGTATTTTTCTTAAAAAAAATTGATGTGCGCTAATTGAAATTGCTCTTACGGTGAAGGAAAACTTCGTGATGAAACTCACGGCTTAGTTGGCTCCAGAAAAATTGATACTTTCCTCTGGACTTGGTCGACTAAGCTGAGAGAGTGTAGTAGATGCTGGGTAAGCCTACTCCATCCTCATGCAAAAAGGACCCAATTAAAAAGGGTCCAATGGCGGAAAACAGCATGTATACAAGTACAAGTACTGTAGGGTAGGACTATTTGCAACACCAAACGCCCCGGTACCTTAGCTGAACAACAAGTATCTGCTATTTATTTATCACTACAGACTTATCTACACAAATTGCCTCTAAACAAACAACTGATTTTAATCATTAAATTGTCGATAGTTGTTGAAATCTATCGTTATTGTTATCAGCATAAACATTTATATGGTATTCTTGTAGTCAATTAAATACAACATGCAATTGGTGTGAACCAGCTCCTTTAAATTCTATTAGTTAAGTTTAGTTTACTGTTAGTAATATGTAATTAAGGTGGGGAATGCTAACTAGGGTCTAACGTTGTTATAGCCAGGTTTGATATTTACGTATATCTAGATCAGTGGTTTCCAAAGAAGTCTGGACCATGACCCATTGAAAAAATATTTAGTCGGAACGGAACCCACCATTCCAAACAAAGTTTTAATATGGACAGTAACGTAAAATTTTAAGTTTCTAAACCCAGTTGTGTAGGTTGTGCGTGTCATCAGTGTCAGTAAAAAGTGCATTTTATAAATAACTAGCAGCACTACGCGGTTTGACTCGATTCCGTAAGAATATCGGGATAAAAAGTAGCCTATGTTATTTCTAATGAATTAATGTATCGCTATACCAAGTTTCATCAAAATCGGTTCAATAGTTTCGGAGCCTATTTAATGCAAACAAACAATCAAATCTTTCCTCTTTATAGATGACCTAGATAAACATTTTAAGAACCTCCATAGAGTTGGCTGCATAATTGCAAACTTATATTTTTGTCTTGATAAATTCACGAGTTAGACGACTTTAAACTTCAACTAAAGCAGGTGCCTAAAATCTTGCTTGTGTTGAAAACATTCTTATAACAGCCATTTTGGAGCTCTACGGTGGGTCTGCAATTATGCAGCCGACCGTACATTGACCGTTTGCGTGTTGCAAAAAAATAAATGCGGAGGATTTATGAAACGGATAAGGACATCCACAGATAACGGGTTAAAGATGTATTAAGGTGAAAGGGTATAGGGGGCTCGCTCCATACAAACGTAGTCGACTGTTTTCTCCCTGGATAGTGACACTAGCACACCTAATTTTGTTGCATAAAACCTATAACTGCCATGACTATGCCTCTATGTCTTGGTTTTTTTTATTTTTTAATTATCATAGAAATTGATAATCCAGGGAGAAAACAGTCGACTACGTTTGTATGGAGCGAGCCCCCAGTACCCTTGCCTCTTAAAAACTGCACCTTGTTTTTGTTCAATATTTGGGACAGACTAAGGTATCGTTTTGTTTTGAGACAATCTCTGCCTATCATTGCCATTTAGTTTCAAAGACTAAAGTTCAGTGTAGGTATATGTTTACGGTCTAAAATTCACCTGATTATACCCACTTATTTATCCAAATCCATATCATTATCTTCAGACCTAACCTTTCTCCACAAGCCCTTTACTCCAACATAATAAATTAACAATAACCATGAAATGTCCGGATCAAATGCAGCACATAATAAAATATTTCACATCGCGGCCGCAGGTACCTCGTCGATTAGAGGGCATGTAAGAACACCTCGTTAGGTCGTGGCGTAATCACCCCAATTTAGTTTTACCTTAGGCCTAAGACGGCGAAGGCAAGTTATGTACTAGATCTAGCACAAACATGTAAAGGAAACTTTGAGTCTTGGAATAATGACGTGGTTATGAAGCCTTTAAAAATGATAATGTAGTGTACTTATTTGGTAATATTAAGTCGCTTTGGAAAAAAAACTGTTTTCGTTTAGTTACATTATTGATAATTAGCTAAGAAAGCGTCTACCTCTGTGCATCTTAACAAACAACTTTTGTTCTAGGATTTTTTTTTAATTTTGAACTTTTTATGAAAATTGCCCTCCGCTGTATCACCCCATAAATCCCGATCTCGTGAAAATATCGGATTTGCCTATGTTACTTAGAATGAATCAATATGACCTCCTACCAAATTTCATCAAAATCTGTCCTGAAGTTTCGGAGCCTATTCGTCACAAACAAAAAAAACTATCCTCATAATAGCATTACTAGCAGCGCTCCGTGATTCCTCCGTAACTCCCGATCCAGTGGGAATATCAGAATAAAAACTAGTCTATGTTATTTCTAATGAATCAATGTATCTTCATACCAAGTTTCATCAAAATCGGTCCTGCAGTTTCAGAGTATAATACAAACAAAAACAAGAAATCATTTCACTTTATAATATAAGTATAGATACATAATGTAACAAGGGCATGTCCCCTATGAAAATAAACAGGTCGTCTACACTAGATGTAAAAATAAAGGGTTCACACACACTGTGGCAAAAATAAACGTTCTCCAAACACTTGACAGAACCATTACCGCGAACTATCATCGCGAGTCGTTCTGGCTTGTTATATTTATCTTGGTTTTTGCTAAGCTGGTAGTAGGCTTGCACTGATGAATTCCTTTTTAAAATGTGTAGGTACCGATAAAAATTCAGAGAGAATTTCATCTTATGTACAAAAAAATTATAAGATAATTTCAGAAACCTATAAAAAGGAGCAATTTTCTTTGAATTGTCAAACTGTGTTTATTTTCGAGAATTGATGAATTGATGCTTAATAGTGTTTTTTTTTTTTGGAAAATTGACAAGATTTTTCAAAAGTCTTAGTTTTAATTTTTATTAAAACCGAGCCCGTGACTCTTTTGATCGTCCTTATCTTCTTATAATAATCCAATGGAACTCATCCAGTAATTTTTTTAACAACAAATATAAATTAACAACATATTCCATTTGGTGTAAGAAATCCTGCTGCTGTATAATAGAAAATATCAGATCAAAAACCATTAAACCAAAATCAACACCACATCAACGCCTTGTTGATAGACCTTCAGTGGTCAACATCCTTCCTCACCCGACTGACATGCAATTAAATAATGCTGGGAGTGTTAACACTAAATTCAATATCTTCGAGCTAACTCTTTTAGATCTACGAGCTTTATAATGTTCACCCCTACCATTAGTTCGAGAGGTTTGTTTTAATTTAACGTCAACTCGTTTATGTAAGGTAAGGTAAGCCAAAATACCCTATTCTTCAGAGATTATCAAACAGATATTCGAATTATAATAACAAGTATTGATCACAAAAAAAAAGAAAAAGAACCCCATGAGATTCTTGTGGCTTCTTCTCACCGGTCGCGGGTATCAAAGATACACATCATAACTTAGTATTTAAGACGATTCAATGTGATCTCCTAAATATACTACATACTGTTCAACACCGTATGGAAACAACTGCAGAAGCAATAATGTGAGTCTAAATTATTCGAAGTTCTCGAAGACTCGAAGTTTTTGCAAACAAAATCGAGAATCAATAGTATCATAGAGCAATTCAAGAACTGTTCAACAGTATGTAACTGAACTCGCTTTGTTTACCAGACAGTTCCCACAGCGCAACTAATTGAGTGTCTGAACAAAATATCGTATTCTCACTACATTTTTACGTCAGTTTATGTCGGGTAATAGTGAGATTTAGTTTCACTAGAACCAAATTCGATTTACCATGTTTATAGTTCGCAGGTATTTCTAGGACTGAGAGTGGTGTTGGCTGATACCTCGACTTTCAGAATGAAAGTTGTGGGTTCGAATCCCGGTAGGTCCTGCGGTGGTTATTTGTATTCTCTTCATTATGTGTAGTGTAGAATTAAGCGTCTAGCAAGCCATTTGCGGAGACATTTAAATGGTATTTAGTTTTATGTTTAGTTTTATACTCTAGTAAAGTGTAACTGTCTGTCTTCCTTAATAAATAATAAATAAAAATAAATAAATAAAATAAACAAATGGATTTTTCTTACTGAAACTTTACGTGCGCTGATCGAAATTGCTCTTAGGGTGAAGGAAAACATCGTGATGAAAACTGTTTCTTAATTGTGTTCAGACGTATTGCCGAGTTCTTTCCTCTGGACACGGTTGAGGAAGCTGAGAGGGTTGTGTTGTGTCTGGGCAAGCCATCTAATAGATATCTCAAAATAATATGGATAAAGTTGCTGGCGCTTGGTTTGTTTGGTGGTTGCTCCATCACATCACTCTTTACCTTATCAATAACAGCCCAGCCCAGAAGTAGAATGTGCCAGATCTGCACACGTACGACCTTAATGAAGCCAATAATGCTGTCGTCTCAAAATTAAAATAACTGAACCTCTCTCAATACGTTAAGGAATGAGTACATATTTATGCGCCAATTTGAAAAAAATGGGCTTAATTGGAATAAGCCGAAGACATACAGCTGGAATCGTCAATAACAAATACAGCTAGTAAGATTGGTCAGTCAAAATAGGTGCGTTAGAGAGGATATAGAGAAAACGGGATAACTCCCGTTTTCTCTATATCTATATATACTCTATGGAGTGGAGTGTGTGGAGTGGACATGGATGACTTGGACCCCAAATAGAAGAAGGAAGATTAAGAATAAAAAATAGATCACTCCTAATCATTACATAAACATTAATCTTTTAATTCACCTCTGAAGCACAAAACATTAGTTAACTCTATATGACAGAAGCACATAATTCACAACATACAAACCATTAGATCAAAATGGCGGGCAACTATCAAAGAGAAAGCTCTTTGCTCTCACATCATTCTCTATGGCATTAAATGCTTGCGAAAACTTCCATAGACAAACGGAACATATGAAATTGAACCCTATTTTATTTTATTAAGGTTGGTAATTACCTGTATCATCCCGTTTGCAGAAGACTGGAGTAAATTTATCAATTTGCGAATATTGTTTAGCAGAATTAACACGTTAGTTTCGTGTCGGTAACGTGCCTTGCTAAATATTAAATTATGATAGTTTCACGTGGTATAACATTGTTGATGTCCTAGTAACTTTAATGAACTTCTCTGCTCGATTGAAGTATTATTGTTATTTAGATGCTTGAAAGTGAAGGGAGGAACATAATAATAATTGACAGAGCGAGAAAAGCCATCGAATCGCCTCTATTTCATGTTGGTACTATTTGGTACCCTTCTGCAGGACGTATTTTACAACCGATCGTAATTTAAATTAGTACCATAGGTTTTGTGACTTAAAAAAAAAATGTTGTCTTTATATCCCCCAACGCAAAAAGAGGGGGGTCTGTTTGTTGTTGTAGACTTTGGTTAGTCTTTGAACAGAAATGAATGTTTGCATAATGTTACCTAACCAAAGTTAAGTTATGCAAACATTTATCTCTGTTTCTGGTCTGTAAACATGTTTAAGGATCCCTTTATTGTGCTTTTAGGAGACTCAAAGTGTCAACAATGTAATTAAATAAAATAAATAAATAAATAAATAAATATTTCAGGACATTCCACACATCGCCATCTAGCCCCAAGCTAAGTAACTACACTTGTGTTATGGGTGCTAGATAACGGATATACTACTTATATACTTTTCTTTTGTAAATATATACTTATAATACATAGAAACAACCAGACCACAGACAAATATCTAAGCATAAATACTTGTCTGAGGCGGGAATCGAACCCGCAACCCTGTGTTTGGCAGTCCGGCATGGTGACCATTGTGCCAACTGGGTCGTCTACTGTAAATAAAATGTCATACTGTCATTTTTATTTGACAGTAGCTTTGCCAATATATCAATATAAATTTATCAATATAGTTTTACTGGATAAACAGACTTTTCACTCCTAGTGTTTAGGGAACCTTCTGATAGTTGGAGTCTAGTAATAAAATGTACTCTATCCACTCTATATTGCCAAATAGACACAGTGACAACAGGACAGAGAGACAATCAGCCAAAGATCAGCCAAAGTTAGGAAACATTATGCAAACTTTCATCTCTATTTCACGGCTGTAAAAATGTTTAAGGATCCCTTTAATGTGCTTTTAGGAGACTCAAAGTGTCAACAATGTAATTAAATAAAAAGTCATACTTTCAATTTTATTTCACAGTAGCTTTGCCTCGAAGTTTACCATAGTTTCACTCCCTGTTCGATTTTTAAAGGATCCTTTAATATGCCTATAGGAGACTCTAAAATTGTAACAAATTAAACAAATATCATACTTACATTTTTATTTCACAGTAGATTTTTCAGATTTTTAATATAAGTATCTATTCCGAATTGCTATATTTAATTTGACATTATATAAATAATGAGTAAAAACTGCAAATGGACTATAGTTAGTCTATTACGTAGTATTCGTTGAATTCAATTAACAGACGTAAAATAACGATTTCAGATTTAGCTAAAATACCACAGATAAAAAGAGATACAAGACATAAATATAATATACTAATACATATATTACTACAAAGGTATTTATTGTATACATTTATTTAGCAGTATTTATAGGTACAGGATTATTGATAATCATAATTTTAATTCTACGACTTTTGGATATTCGAACATGTTTTCGTAAATTTTGAGGTTATGTTTAGCCGAAAATCAGCTGTTAGGTACACAGAGAGGTCATCAACCTTAAGATTATACTTATTATTGTATTTTTATCGGTTCCTTTATTTAAAAAACCAGCTGTTTTGAAATGAATATAACCTCGAATATCCAAAAGTCGTAAAAAAAGTTTACTTTTAGCATGCCAATATTATAGAAGTTAGAGACAAAAAACGACGCTTTGTGATGTTTTTTAACTTTCAATTTGATTACATTTTATGGTAAGAAGATGAGCAATAAACAAGTAAAACAGCGTTAATTTGAGAGTATGTGTTTTAAACATGTCTGTTGCTTCTTCACCCAAAACTATCAAAGCGATTGTGATGAAACTTCGTATGATAGCTTGGAATAACACACAAGTTAATATTTATACATAAGTTGTTTATTATATTAACAAGTGGTATTTATCTAGCTTAGCATCGCTTTTGTCTATCATTACAACAATGTACTGCAATAATACCTAACTATAATATTATAAATAAAATTATATTAAAACTAAAATGGACTCTAATTCATCAATTCCAAAAGCTTCTAGCCTTACTTATGTTTTTGAATAGCAAAATTTTCATTTTAGGCCTTTAACTTAAGATCATAATTTGGCAATTTACTTTTTATATTCTTTGCTAAAATTTCGTTTTTAAAATTCAAATTAATATCACAAAAATTTTATTGACATCGACAAAATGTTTATCTTATAAGTTAAATTAAAGGAATCGTTATAAGGTGCATTAGTTAAGTTATTGGAAGAACAAACAGAGGTACAATTAAGTTGCAATAAAGTTTTTGGTCAGGGGCGGATCTATCTAGGAGCTTTTTGGGCCCCGGGGGGCATAAATACAAAAGACTCTATTGAAAACATAAAAAAATATGAGAAAGATCCATTACACTACGTGTTATTCAGATTGACTAAGACTTACGTCTTATGGTCAGAGAGTCTAACTTTTAATTCGTCTAAAATAAATTTTACAAATTACAAATTACCTAAGCTCTTAATCGCCTAATTGTAATTTTGAATAATTTAGTAGGTCCTTGAATAGTATTAGCCTAGGACCCTAAAAATTCATAATCCGCCCCTGAGTTTAGTCACCCTTTTTTAAATTAGAATTTAAACGACTACAATTATTATTATTAGTATATTTTCAGCTACTTAAAGCTTTTAATAAACTCTTTTAAAACATTTTAATTTAATCTTTTATTTCAATGTTATTGTTCGTTTTGGGGCCAACTTCATTTTCGCATTTAAAAACTCTAATAGACTTTAACAAGGCACGCAAATAAATCGACACAGCTATCATGTCAAAAGGTTCTATCCAATATAAAATTTTTAAATTAATATCAATTAAACATATTTGAAAGTTTTAATTTTTTAATTAATTAGCCAAACATTTTGCCATAAGTTTAGGCCGTATCACAATCGTTAAAAGTAATCGAAGATATACAGTTTTAGATAGTTAGATAGATAAGTATTGAACAGTCTAGAGGTAATAGATGTAACATGAATATATTGTTATTATTTATAACATTCTATTATTATTTCTAGTATTATTATACCTATATTACACAGTATAAGTCCTATGTATTCAACACAACCAAAATCTAATTGTTGTCAATAATAATGTTGATCTAAATTTTTGAAAAATTTAAGTACATGACACCATTATATTTAATTATTAAACATAGATTATTGTAATTTTATTGAATAACTAATTGTAAAATTTAATTTTTCACCGCCGTAGATTGCATTTTGCGAGTTACATGTATTTTCCTGAAAAAGAAAATTAATATAATACAAAGTTTTATAGAGCATACACACACAGATATTTTTTCCATTGTTTGTGGCTGATACTTACCGTTACCCTGTTGAAAAAAAGTTGTAGTTATTTTGAAATTAAAAGTATTTTTTAAATGTTGTGTTAAAAAGTAATAGATAATGTAGAAAATATTGTATTAAATGTTAGGATAGATGTTGTGGCTGATTGTGGCAAGCTGAATCAAACACAAAAATTTTATGCAATATTTCTTAAAATTGAATGCGTATGTTATCTCTAGGGTCTAGTATTCTACTTTATGTTCAAAATCTAAACAAGTACGTCACAGAATTTTAATCCATTGAAAAACAATTGATTTTTTTTTGCATTTTTAAATAATTATTGTCGTAAATCGTATTCATGTTTATTAAGTTGTTTATTTATAACAATTTTTAGTGATATTACGCACTTGTTTGTTATTTTGTTATAAAAATAAAACAAAATCTTTAGCAAAAGTTTTGATAAAAATATTACTTGAGATATGTTTTGTAAGATGTTGAGTAGCTGTGAATATATAAAAATTGTGTGTATTGTAAAAATAGAAATTGAATTTCCGACTAAGTTACCTTTAAAAATAAATCTCATCCATACCATACTTACCTTCATTAAGTTAAAAACTTAAAGCATTTTTAGCTGAATCTGTTTCACTACTTATCGTCACTAACCGGAATCTTATGAAACCAGTTTAAGATATTGAAAAGGGCAAGCAAAGTTAATTAAAAGGGGCTATGACAACTGTATACTAAATTTGGTCCGGTCATATACCGCAGTAAACTTTGCGTAATATATAGATCTTATCAATGAAGTGTGTAGTCCCTTGTAATCTCTCTACTATCGAAATACACTGAACAAAAGATTTCTTAAAGTGAGAAATAATTCTGTTCCTATAGACGCGAGATAATAATTTCTTTGTTTTAGTCATCGATTAATTTTCTGATCAGTGGTTTTAGTAAATCATCTTAAAATGATAAGCAGTATTCTTAATTTGAAAGCAATGTGTTAAAGTCAAAATATTTTTTTTTTCTTTTATTATGGCTTCGCACGTGTGCATTTAGCCAGTGTCAAGTTATATTTTGCATCAAATTATGACCCGATTTTTCATAAATCGGGCCTAAAGTGTTTCAATACAGTCAAAGTCGTCATAGTCCGTCAAGTCAGGGGTTATAGTAAAGCGGTGGCAAGTTTACCATAACCTTAATAGGAGATTTGGAGGCAACGTGAAAACTGCATGTTTGACACTGATTTTTACTTTCACTACACTTGTGCACTTTCACAGAACTAAATTGAATAACATTCCACCAGAATTATACAATTCAACTCGGGTTACATCTAAGTTTCATGAAAATAAAACTGCAGCACGACATGTTGTTAACTCGTTCCCGCCAAAACTCCGTCAAAATATTGTTTTCTAACGTCTACATGTAGAGAATTGTCGCTAACTTCAAGAAACATTTTTTTTCTGTGCATACCCCAATTTCACTCTGAATGCACGTCAACTTAACTACTGGGTAATGTACAGTCGACTGCATAATTGCAGCCCTCGGTAGAGTTCAAAAATTACTATAATTGGAATGTTTTTATTCCAATAATTTTTGTTTGATTAATTAAAGAGTTAGAAGACTTTAAACTTCACCTAAAGCAGGTGTCTAGAATCTTGTTAGTGTTGAAAACCTTCTTATAACAGCCGTTTTGGAGCTCTACGGTGGGTCGGCAACTATGCAGCCGACCGTACATAAGCTAAAATTTAACAATCTATACATGCAAATGAAAACACACAAGCACAAAGATTCGGCGAAGAGGAAATCCGTGTCACTTACAACGCTTAGTGACAGTAGGCAATGTCTGATTGGCGACGGGCAACGCCGGAACGCTCGGAGTCGGCGTGCCCCGGTACCGAACTAACCAAACATTTGTTTAATGTTATCACCTGCAAACAGCCAAGCAGAAATATGCCCCGAAGCGTCTAGGCTACGCTACCCTTTTTACAATGTAATTTTGTTTATTTTAAGGGGCAATACGTAAAATTCCGTGGAAACGGGAAACATTTTCTCTGAACTCTTCTGACACATTGAATTTCTGCCCTAGCTAATGATCCATATCCTATCTGTCGGCTACTGGGGGTTGAAATGACATTTTTTCTAAGACATAACTGTCAAAATATGTCAGTTTTGATCCTTGGTAGCTTATAGATGGGTTATTGATTTCGACTATTATTAAACGGCTGATAAACATAATCGTTTTCCAGATTTTCATTTTTTTATAATTACTATCTGTCCCAGCAAACGTTTTGCCATTTACAAAAAAAGGAATAAAAGGGACGTTGTTCGATTCTCAGACCTAACTAATATCCACAAAAAATCATACAAATCGGTTCGTCCATATAGGTGGAGATTGGTAACTAACACCACGACACGAGAATTTTATATATTACTAGCAGCGCTCCGCGGTTTCACCCGCGTAGCAAAAAAGTAGCCTATAAAAGTAGCCTTCCTCGACAAATGAACTATTCAACACAAAATAATTTTTCAATTCGAATCAGTAGTTCCTGAGATCAACGCGTTAAAACAAACTATAAACTAATATAATATAAAGATAGGACACCGTTTGACCATTATCACACCTGCCTGAAGGTAGATGAGGATGCGGCCTAAGATGT
Source organism: Idaea straminata (assembly GCA_951213275.1). Taxonomy (NCBI): domain Eukaryota; kingdom Metazoa; phylum Arthropoda; class Insecta; order Lepidoptera; family Geometridae; genus Idaea; species Idaea straminata. The sequence continues at coordinate 8,617,427 of OX577862.1, forward strand.
AGCATACTAGCGACTTGTAGACTCCCAAATTATACGTGTCAGTGAATGTGAGTGTATAACAGTTAAATATCCTCGATGCAATTTATTTCCCGTTTCCATACAATTCACGCGGACATCAAGTTATCTAACACCGACTACACGGTCTAAAAGGGAAGCACAGGATAGTTTTGAAGGAACCATTCATAAGCCAATAGAGTAGCGTCTAACACAGACGAGCAGTTTTCATTCTATCTATCATTTGATAGACAATAGACATTGATATAATCTTATTACAATGCAACTAACAGTCTTCTTGTTTTTGAGCCAAGAGTTGAAACAATAAGTAATTTTGAGAATTCCACTTTATATATTGGTTTTTTGCACTTTGTACAGTCACTAGAGAATATAATATATTTGTAATGATCACTTTCGTATCAAGTACGATTTACGTTTGGATGTGTGGAGCCACTTATCTTCGACACTACTGGACCAAGTCTAAGAAAAAATATCTATCCGGCTTCATCTTGGAATTGAAATACCCAAAACAAAATCTTAGTGCACAGAAATCTTAGTGTATATGTATCCTATACTTTCAACTCGCCGATTATTCCGTTCGTGTAAATATGGAAGTTCCTTGTTGTATATGAAACAGTTTAGCAAGAAGGTTAGATAACATTCCTGAATGTTAATTCGTCGATAGCATAAGATGTGTCGTTAATATTTACTATTATTTTAGCATATGATAAGCTTAGAGTCGCTCAGCGGGCTATGGAGAGAGCTATGCTCGGAGTTTCTCTATGTGAAAGGATCCGAAATACGGAAATTCGTAGAAGAACCAAAGTCACCGACATAGCTATCAGGATTAGTAAGTTGAAGTGGCAATGGGCAGGTCATATAGCTCGCAGAACTGACAACCGCTGGGGAGTAAAGGTTCTCGAGTGTAGGGTGACCAGCTGCCCGGTGGACTGACGACATTGTAGCGGTCGTGGGTAGTCGGTGGATGGAGGCGGCTCAGGACCGCTGTTTGTGGCGTCGTATGGGGGAGGCCTATGTCCAGCAGTGGACGTGTATGGGCTGATATGATGATGTGTATTTTACTTTTAGTTAATTAAATGATGATATAAATTCAAATTGCAGGCGCTGTATAAATTATCTAGAATAGATGTAAAAAGGCCTTGGTGTTTGCGATTAAGTGGTTATCTTAAATCATCTTTCTCAAAGACCTATATCGTTAACAAATGAGTTTCTAGTGACTGAACAAAGGCTTTTTAATATTCTTACAACATTTTTCAACTCTCTTGTTTTCTTAATTATTTTTTTTAGTTGCTAAGCTCATTTACTTGACAACATCGATGGTAATTTTATTAAGTAAAGGATAGTTACTTACCAAATAGTAGTCCAATTATCACGATTCCAATCACACCCATTATAATCATCATCTGTAATTACATTTTCAGATTTAATAACTCCTGCGGGAATTACGGGATAAAAAGTAACCTATGTTACTTCCAAAGAATCAATATATTCTCATACCAAGTTTCATTAAAATCGGTTCAGTAGTTTCATTAAAAATAAACAAAATAATCTTTAGATTGAAAAAATCGATTTACTCCATAATTTACCACCGCGCCCGCCCACGGTTCGAAAGCAAGACACATTCGCCAGACTAAACTCTTTTGGCTTGTCTAACCCCTCCCTTTCACGGTCTACCAGTTGGACATAAGAAGATGCCATGAATTCCTTTGTTTACTTCCTGAAAAATGTATCTAGAGCAATCATTATCCTACTATAATAATATTATAAATTAGCTGCGCCCCGCGGTTTCAACCCCGTAATAATTTTATGCGCAACTTTCTTATTTTTTTCTTTCCTATGAACCTTCTCCTGGCAATAACAAATACAACAAAAAAATAATTCGCGATGTCGGTTCATGAAAGTTCATGTGTGTGTGTCCGTATGTTGTTATTCATTCACTCAAAAACTACAGAACCGATTGCAATGAAACTCGGTATACATGTAGATAGCTGGAGACCTGGATTAACACTTAGGCTACATTTTATCCTGATAACCGCGAGGTGCAGCTAGTGATTTCATAAAACTAAGGTTTGCTCTATACATGCCGTATAGAGCAAACCTTTAGAAGTTTTATGAAATCACTAGCTGCACCTCGCGGTGCTTGGTGAAAATTATGTGAATATTCTGTGATTTATTTTTTTAAGTTGTTAGAGGATCATATTTCTGTTAGTCATCAGTTTAAAAAAAAAACAGAAGTAAAACCAATGATTGCTCAGAGGCATTATTTAAAAAGGAAATGAGAGAATACATGTGTTTTGGAGAAAGCAATACCTTTAAATTTTGAAGCCAAAATTTGTTTTTCAGACTCTTTGCCTGCTGTTCAAATTGTGAAGCACCTTGTTGTAGAGCATCTGTAACCCAAAAAGCAACACAAATAAAGATATGTTAATTTTGATGAATTTTTGGTAACTAGGTACCAAAAATTTATTTTTTATTTTATAATTAGTTATTCAGAATTATTGATAACAATATTAGCAAGCGGTTAAGGGCCGCTTCTGTGCACCTCAACAAATAATTTTTGTTCTACGACTTTAGGAAATTCGAACTTTTTTTTGAAAATTTCGAGTTGTGTACCTGAAAATCAGCTGTTTCTTAGACGGAGAGGTCATTCACCTTAAGACTATGCTTATTTTTTTAAGTTTTATCTACTGTTAAGTCGAATGAGCTTTGTTTTAATAAATTAGCTGATTTTTGAATATATACATTATATACGTTAAAATTTAAAAAAAAAAGTTCGAATTTCCAAATTCATAGAAAAAAGTTGTTTGTTTACGTGCACAGAAGTGGCCCTCAACCGCTTGCTAATATGAACCTGTATTTTTTTACCTGCTCTGTCATCTAATTCTGATAGTTTTTCGTCTCGTATAAGCACCTTCTCTACATTCGTTTTCATGATATCCACCACCTGAAAACAACACAAAACACATTGTAGGCTCAAGAGATATTTAGAGTACAAGATCTCTAACTTAACTTGATGTCTGCAACTTGAGATATTACCACAAACATAGACCAAAGAAGTCATCATCATCAACCAACCAACCAACCAGGTACTACTACATCATTATTTCCCTGCTAGAAGTGTGGCTAATCTGTGCGATCAGCCACCAAAAGAGCTGCCGCGTTACAACTCCAATCGTCTGATTATAGACGGAATAAGCCAAATATGATGAGATGAAAGAAAGAATATGACTCTAAAGTAGTCTTACCTCATCAACCTGAGCCTGCGTCTGCTGCAGCCGCCGCTGAGCGGCGATCTGCTGAGGAGTCCGAGGTCCTCCGATGATCTCTCCATCGGGCCCAGTCTGAGGCTCCGCCGGTGCTAGCCCTCCAGGAGTTCCACCTTCTGCGGCCCTAGAAATAGGTAAATATGAAACAAATTCTTGAATTTTATAATAAAACAGTTGAGTTTTAGAAACGGTTTCACTCATCTTAAAATATCGAAGAAGAAGTGTTCTTTAGCTGGGCAAACGCCTCACCACCATATCTTTTATTATAATTTTGCATGCTTGGTCCACCTATCGCAGTTCTCTTCGACTTACAGCCAGTTTGCGTAAAAGCGAACTAGATGGTGTCACATGCAACCTTGGCATCGCAGAGTCTGTCCATAAATAGTTTTCAAGAACCAAAAGGAGAGATCGACCAGCGACATCCGTTTCTAGCGTTTTGTGCAAACTTCCCCTTAATCCGATATAATTTTAACATTTTATTCAACCTAAAGTCATTCTACTTTTTGCGTAATTAGAAATAACAAGAAGTACCTACAGTTATTCAAATAAAATAATACACTTACAACGGAAAAATAATAACACGTATTAGATGATACTCCATTAGAAAGCGACTGGTATATCTATCCAGAAGTCTGTATGTCATTAAAAATATCGTCAGTACAATGTTAAGGAATGTTAATCAATATAATATACAATGTGTTTCAGCGAAGGGGTTCTAATACAAAAGGGGTCGTTCTAGACGTCTAGGCGAACAAATTTTTTTGGACTTTTGGAAATTCGAACATTTCGTTCGAAGTTTTTGTATGAAATAGCTAATTTTCAAGTAAAAATTTCCTCAGAATTATCAAAAAAAAGTTTGAATTTCCAAAAGTCGTAGAAAAAAGTTGTTCATCAAGACGTCTAGAACAACCCCCTTTCGTATTAAAACCCCTTCGCTGACACACATTGTATAAACCTTCACCTTTCGTGGGAACATATATATTGCATCAATGATGCATGCTTGATAATTGCAAACTCGATAGCCGGTCACAGTGAATCGAAAGTTTGGAAACAAGGAATATGACGAAACGACAAGAAGAGACTTTGAAGAACCCCACCTACTTGGGGGTCTGCAAGTCACGAGTATCTTCTAAGTGAGCATGCTACATCTTAGACAGCATGACGATGCTGTCTAAGATGTGCAACGATTTATCTTATCTTAGTCTTGAAATGTTCGTGGAGGTCTAGGGAAGGTTTAAAAGGCGAGAAAAAATCGAATAATTTCCGGGAAAACCCTAAAAACAGCCCTTTTCTATTTCCCATACAAACGTTTTCTAGAGTCAATTCCTACGGGATCGGGACTTACGCGGGTGAAAGCGCGGGGCGCAGCTAGTTAATTATAAAAAAGGACTGCGATGCAAAAAAGCAAGTTTTTTTTTCTAAAATTCATAAGCTAGCTGTGCCTCTCGAATTTATCACGAAGGCTCCAAATTTCTTTTCATTTACCCAAAACTAAACAAGCTTAGCCTGTGCGTAGGATTTAAACTGTAGATATTTTTAAGGCTGATTCTTTCATCGATCTGTGGAACATGGCAATATGCCAAGTAGCCTGATTTTATTCGCAAAATGATAGTAGGTATGTTTGTGGTGAGGTTATTAAGGTCATAATATAACATTTATATCACTTTATAACACGCAGAGAGAAACACACCGTTATTGTAATTAATTAAATTTGTTTTTCTGCTTTCTCTATTGGCCTTATACACCCTTTAGACGCATAACAACAGCTACACAAAACACCACCTTTACGCAAAATGCATGTCTCGCAAAATACCACTTACGTAAAATACCAACTACGCATAACATCAACTTCGATTTAAGCAAAATACCAAATACGCATAACACCAACTTTACCTATACCACCTTCTCAACTTAGTCCAACGAAGAAAAATGAGCTCGTCAATAAGTCTGGAGTCAACTAAGGTGCTGGGCAAGTCATGCAAAAAGGATCCAACCAAAGAGGTCCAAACCTTCAAACCACGGGCTTTATCACGATATTTTTCTTCACCGTAAGATCAATTTATATTGCTATATCTACTTAATACACACTTGTATACTCGTAATTATTTATATACTTTTAATACCTACTGAACCTCTAAACTCTTTGAAACCTCCAGAATATCAATTTTCTAATTGCTATAGGCGAGACGATAACCAGACATAGTGACGCCAATTAACTTTACCCTTTCGTCTTGTTTTGAACAGGAAATATAAATAATAAGAAAGTTAACTACTGAGCAGAAAATTTACTCAAAAATCTTGAAATTTTCTTATTCCAATTACAATGATTTGTCGATATTTTAAACCTCAATTTAGAATTGTATAAAATCTAGCAAAAAAATTATATTTATTTGAGTAGTAATTATTATAAAGTGAAAAATTCTAGTACAATTATCTAAGTCTAATTTATTAATCGCCTCGAATACCTGCAAAGGCCTTCAGTGCAGCAGTAATGCGTCAAATATAAAATACAGAAGAAGCTTTTCAGGTAACCCATCAATTTTTAATCAAAAAATCTACTTTGAAAATACTTACATGACTCCTTTTTCTTTACTTGCAACAAATTTTGTTACTACTAATAATTTTTTTACAGTTTTTTATTTATCAATTTGAGTTCGGTGGAGCTTATTCACGTTTATGCCGCAAAGCTTGACTGAAACCGGCCGCAGTATAATCGCATACAAAAGGGGTTCGTGAGCTTTTGAGAAAAGGTACAAACATCGTCTTTATTTGTATGTAGTTTATATATGTACAATTGCATGAATTCATTTATCATCTCAAAATAAAAAAAATATAACTTTTGAATCAAAATTAAGATGGTACCTACTTATCCAACAAAAAAAATCGATAAAATTACAAGAATCAAAACGCCAATGTGAATGATAAGAAACGTACCTACCTATCACTTTCTATTATAAAATTATAAATTAGCCTTTATATCTCGGTGTTATAAAAACACCGCCAGCAACTTTGTTCCATTCTATGCAGAACGATGTACCTAATCTATAATTAAATTCCATTCCAATAATCACAATGTTAATATTGATTTTATTATAGCTTTGACACGTTGATAGTTGAGTCATGTTCATACATGATTAACCAACTCTTAACTCAAGTTTGTTTATTTGTTTGTCCGTTTCCTTTCCCTGTTCATGGCCAAACAACTGGACAGATTTAGATGAAAATCGGTATAGTGGTGTTTTTTTAACATATTATTATCATGTAACTTAAAATAGCGCTACTGTCTGTGATGTAGCACTTAAGCCAATCATAAAACAACCTTAAAACTAAAATCTAAACACTGAACAATCAAAAAAGTGATGATGGTGATGATATCTCCTTGACCGATTTCGGCCACAGTGACTATTTCTGGCAACCTATGCAGAAGAAGATGACGAGATTGAAAAAAGTAACAATACAGCATCTATAAATACATACACAAGCAACAACGCAATGAACAGTTTCCCCTCTTGTCTTTGTTTTTTTTGTGTGTTTTAGTGGAAGTTTAGGGGATGGAGAAGGACATAGGATACTTTTGATGCCGAAATTCCTGCGGGACTTATGCTGTGTAAAACCGCAGCTAGTATGTTAATAAAAAATAAATATAACATTTTTCTACGTAAGTGTACCCACCCTTCCGCATCCATCACGCATGCGCCTCGCTGATCGTGTATACGTGCATCATCGATTGGCAGTTGGCACTCGTGGGGTAGGTCCAGGCTGCAGCGCACGTATCAATGAAATCTGTGCATGAATGTACCAGAACCCTAATCAATGTGAAATCTACTTGCATAATTTGTTAAGAGGAAAGGGTACCGACGCTCTCTCCATACAAACGTAGTCGGCTGTTTCCTCCCTGGAAAATGACACTAGATCAAATATTTTTATTGTATAAAACTTATAACTGCCATGACCATTTGTTCTGTTTTTTATTTTATTTTTTAAATTTTAATTTCTATGATAATTAGAAAATGAAAAAAACCAAAACATAGGGTCATAGTCATTGTCACGTCTTTATTTAATAAATCTGGTGTTTTTCGAATTCACTTAACCTCACCTAACCTATTTTTAAGCTATTGCATAGCTTTTATATGGTACGACTGTACGAAGCTCGCACGATGCAATAGCTTTACCGCTGCAGTCCCCGAGTGCCACACGTTTTTTGTCGAATTTCCAAAAGTCGTAAAACAAAAGTTGTTTGTTAAGGTGCACAGAAGTAGCCCTCAAGGGTTTGCTGGTATAATTACCAATAACCCTGTATATTCATGTATACTTCCATACTAATATTATAAAGAGAAGATTTTTTGCTTTTATGTTGGTAACGAATGGGTTCCGAAACTACTGGACTGATTTTGATGAAACTTATTATGAGGATACATTGATTCATTGGGAATTACGTAGGTTACTTTTTATCCCGATATTGCAACCACGGTGCGCTGCTAGTTCTGTTTTGTTTTCCATAATTCATCACACAGCACACAGATGACGCCATAATGAAAATGTATGAGTCAACCTTTTCTGCCAGTTGAGAGGATATTGTGTAGATTTCTAGTAATTATTTTCCCAGGTCTTACGCCCGAATACTGAAAAGCTACTTAATCTTAAGCGGCGTTTAAATTGATATTTAAGCGTAGGCTTCAATAGCAAACATACACTTAACTTAAATTTAAACGCCACTTAAGATTAAGTAGCCTTTCAGTATTCGGGCGTTAATCGCGTATTTTTATTTTATTTCTCTAACCTCGACATTTCGACTATGTTACAATAGTCATAGTCGCGAGGAGACCATGACTATTGTGAAAAATAAAAATACGCTATGAAGACCCGGAAAAATAATTACTGTGAATACAAATCGCGTGAGTTTAAAAAGTTGTGTAGATTTCAATCCAAATAAAGAATTTTCACAAGAATTCAACAGTTTCCAAAAGTGACCTGCTTTCTGTTTATTTCTGACTGATTAATATTAAATGATAACAAATAGATTTTAAAGCCGAGATGCTTGTAAACAAGAGTAGGTACAAGCGTTTAATGCTTGTTTTACATGTTAACATAAGTACAATAAAACAAAAATCATTTAGAAGAACATGTGGAAGAATATTATGGACATCTTCACTTTAATAATTTAAAGAGATTTTTATTTTGTTTGTAACGAACAGGCTTCGAAACTACTAGACTGATTTTAATGAAACTTTGTATGGAGGTACATTGAATCTTTGGAAGTAATATAATCTATTTTTTATCTCTGTATTCCCACGGGGAGGGACTAACGCGGATGAAACCGCGGTTGCTAATGATTGATGTTATATCATTGGAAAAATGGAATAAGCTTTCTCTAGTTTGTAAAAGTATATAAACTTATTATTAATCATAAATATTAATGTCTATAGCTAACACAATTATTTATGTAAGTAATTTTAAACAAAGTTTTAAGAAATAAAAATCTTAAACAGCTGACATTGAGTCAAATAATGGTACCATATTAAGCATAACTTATCTTTTAAATTATGATTTATTTTTTAGTTTTATGTAGATTCACTCACTTCATGAAACATCTAGATTTGGCTTTATAATTCTGTGTCTATTCTAAGTAAGGTGCCATGCATTGTGGTAGTGTCATATCTTCTTCTTCTTTGTCCTCGCCTAATCCCGTTTCACGGGGTCGGCTTTCCTTATCATGCAGCGCCATGTAGCTCATTTCTGAGACCGAGGCTTTTCATGTCCCGTTGGACATTTGTCACCCAAGTGGTTTAGGGTTTACCCCTACCCCTTTTTCTAGTAGCCATGGATAGGAACTTTTTCACGACATAGTCATCGGGCCTTCTCATTACGTGACCGTACCACCTCAGCCTTGACTCCACCATTTTGTTAAGGATGCGACCTAAAAGCTCCCCCTGTGTTAGTGTCATATAATTCAATTAATTAATTTATCACTAAATAAAAGGTCCCACATTTTTAGAACTCAAAATGATTAACCTTATCCACACTAGTATTCCATATGATAAATACATTAAATATAAATTTTATAAGGCTATTAAAATTAGGGCGGTCGGGCCGCAAGCAAATTGTTCTTAGCGTTCAGTCGCGTCGGCGAGCCCTCACAAAGAGCGCCGACTAATCAATTGCCTCCACTTCGGCCCGCACCGAACTGTTGCATATCAGTTGGTTAAAGTGGTACAACTCACATTTTTATAAAAATATGAGACTTATCAAGCGTAGGCCAGAATACTGAAACGTTTAGGGGTCTCCTAAATATTTAAGACGCTCCTATCCTATTTGAATGTGACACCTAAATGTCAATTTAATCGCCATTTAAGATAAGTAGCCTTTTAGAAACGGCGTGGCATTTCCACAAATATTGTGCGACATAAAATAATCGACATAAATGTATGTGAAAACCTCTACCGCTACTGTGGGCAGCCAGCCATAATAGGCCCAACTTCACTGGCTTGCATACATCGAGAGAATGAAGTAGGATCAATCAAAAGGGCGTGTTTGGGAGACAGCCCGTTGGAAGACCTAGATATCGCTGGATTGACCAAGTCCAACAACATCTGCAAGCCCTTCAAGCAGCCAACTGGCAGTAAGTGGCACAGAATTGGGTGCAATGGCGTTTCTTAGTGTTTGGAGTCCAAGTTCCACTTCGGATCGCTGAACCAGCGTAAGTAAGTAACACAGTGATAGTAGCATATGAGCTTGAAGACTGTAGTCGCTTCAATCTTTAATTTTTTATTTTTTTACGGTAGTGTTTCCACCAATAGCGTTCCGCAAAAACTCCGAGTGCGGAATTTTTATGCAATTCTATTGGTGGAAACCGCTTCAGACCTCTCAGTTCTGCTCCTGTGGATAGGTAGTCATAAACCCATGGCAATATTTAGAGGATAATAACAAATAACGTAATGTATCAGGTTGGACTGTTATAAAATTTAATATTTAAAAAAAGTTTTTTATTTTCGTTTAAATCTAATATATATAGGTACCTAAGTATTAGTCTTTTTTATAATTTAAAATAACTGGGTTTATAAAAGAATGCCAAATAACAACTTCGAACTTTTAAACTTCGAGACATCCGTATTCACCGAAAGTTCAAATTGTAAGTTGTACTACTTAACCACCGATTCATGAAACCACATTGGGCCCAAAGCCCTCTTCATTTATTTTATTAGCGGACCACTGCAAGGGATAATAATTCTCTAGTCTAATACATTTATTTATACGAATATCTTTAATTACACAGTTAAGAATTAACGAGCCACAAGTTCAGGACCTAAGAAAGGCAAGTAAATTGTTTGTGAACGTATTATGGTGCTGTAAATATTGTTATTTATATTGGCTAATTATTTCGATTATTTTAAATTATTATTAATAATTAATTGCGTTCATTTTGTATTTGAATGCTCTTTATGAGTGGTTATTGAATGAGCGTATTTATTATTTGCTGCCTATAGTTATTTGAGCTAGGCTTTGTTAGGAAATTTCCTTCAGGGGTAACTAAATTAAACATTGATGCCTATCCTAACGAAATCTTCATTCTATTCTAAAATCTATACAAGATTATTAATTAGTTAGCTACGAAAGTTGTCTACCGATATAAATAAATAAAACATTGCAGGACATTTCACACATCGCCATCTAGCCCCAAGCTAAATAACTAGACTTGTGTTATGGGAACTACACAACGGATATAATACTTATATACTTTTCTTTTGTAAACATATACTTATAACACATAGAAACAACCAGACCACAGACAACTATCTAAACATAAATACTTGTCTGAGGCGGGAATCGAACCGGCGTCCGGCATGGTGACCATTGTGCCAACTGGGTCGTCAACGCATTAACTCCAACTCAAAACTCCATTAAAAATACTTAAAAAAATGGTTGTCTGTAAAGTCGGTTTACGGATGATAATTTTACGTGATAAGTTGATAACATCATAATAATATATTGATGGTAACCATAGCAACGATATTTTTTCATAATAATCATTTGAGAGTATATTAGAGAGAGATGAGAGTATTTAATAATAATATCGCTCATCTGGGCTTGTTATGGTTAAGAGTGATGAATAGATGACTTATATAAAGAAAATATATATAAATATAAGAAATAACAAAAAATATCTTAATTTTACATCGTTTTCTTATGACGTTATCACGTAAAATTATCGTTTGTAAACCGACTTTACAGATAACCATTTGTTTTTGAGAGTGCAGGTATTCACCCATTTGTAAGACGTTATCAGGTAAAAAACATATTCAAAACAGTACGAGGTCAAGTTAAAACCACAGCTGCTCACATTCTATCAACAATTAGCCCACTTAACCTGCAACTAGGTATGGTAAACACATCCTGGCTTTGTCCACGGAATTAGCGAGTCTCAGCTAAGTGCTACCCGATCCTTGTTAACTTTTTAGTTTAACAAGATTGTTTGTAGTGTCTGGTTTGTGAGATACGAAGTGGAGTGCAGCAAAAGATACAGATATGTTAAAAAAAAATTCAAGTGTGATAACTAATACTAGACTATACAGCAGGCGGATTCACAAACCGTCGGAAGGCAAAAGAATGAAAAAAAAAAATTTGCTGTTCTTTCCTCCTCGCGACTATTGACGTATTGCCATCCTTGTCTTTTCAGATTTATTCGTTCTTTTTCTTAGATCGGATCAAATGAATGAATGAACTATAGGCAAAATAAACCATTAATAAAATGTCATTAGGTGAAATGAAACATTGGTGTAATATAATTTGTCTTAACGACGTTTAGTTCAATTTACCTTATGGTGATTCATCATAGTTAAAATGTAACAAGTGCAAACGTGTTTTGATATGGTGTAGTGAACCCGTTTCGGTATCCTTCCGATGGTTTGTGAATCAGCCTGCTGATTTACTTTTTCTTTCCAAATAGGTATTTGGTAAAGATATTTCTTTGCAGGGGCACGATGATTATTCGTGATGTTGTATAATATATGCCTAGCTTACATAAACATCAGCGCTTCTTTCAATCTGTAAGGAGAAAATGGGATTTGATGTAGGTATCTATCAGTTTATTTTTCAATTATCTTTACTTCGACACTAATATTATGAAGACCGCGTATTTTTGTTTTATATACTAAAACCTTCCTCTTGAATCACTCAATCTATTAAAAAACACATCAAAATTTTAAGATCTAAACATACATAGGGCCAGACAGACAGCGTGAAGCGATTTTGTTTTATACTATGTATAGTGATAAGTAAAATATCGCAGAGCAACTATTGAAACTAATCCAAATTCCTCACAAAATAGAGTAAAATGAAATCCTGACATAACCCTTTCATCGTAAAACGTAAATATTGATAAAACTGTATCACTTTACTGTCAAGCGACTAGATCAAACATATGGACATTCTTTGACATATTTTCTTTCATCTCTTTCATTTAACCTGTACCAAAATGAGATAGAGTATGATTTATTTAACAGATATAGTTGGTTAGAGTGCGGTTAGCGCTGTCAACCGAGTCGGTTTTTGGTAAAAAATCGGTGTTTCCTAAAGCTGCATTATCACGTATATGTTAAATATAGTGCGTGCGCGCGCGCCGACCTCTGCAAATACAAACATAGAAACGAACTGTATCAATGTTTTCGGTTGCTACTGCGCATTTCTGAAAACTAAGGCTTTTTAGATCATCACTATCTACACTGTCGGCAGAGCGTTGTTGGCTTAGTGGTAGATACCTCGACTTTTATTCTGAAGATCGTGGGTTCGAATCCGGGCCGGCCGTACACCAATGCATTTTTCTTAAAAATAAATAAATATTGTAGGACATTCCACACATCGCCATCTAGTCCCAAGGTATGTAACTAGACTTGTGTTATTGGTGCTAGACAACGGATATATACTACTTATATACTTTTTCTTTTGTAAATATATACTTATAATACATAGAAGCAACCAGACCCCAGACAAATATTTAAGCATAAATACTTGTCTGAGGCGGGAATCGAACCCGCAACCCTGTGTTTGGCAATACGGCATGGTTACCATTGTGCCAACTGGGTCGTCTTAAGAAAAAATATGTGCGCTAATTGACATTGCTCTTACGGTGAAGGAAAACATCATCATGAAACCCGCAGCTTAGCTGACTCCAGAAGTATTGACAAGTTCTCTCTGGAAATGGTCGACTTAGCTGAGAGGGTAGTAGGTGCTGGGCAAGCCTACTCCATCCTCACGCAAAAAAGGACCCAATTAAAAAGGGTCTAATTGCGGAAAACAGTCCGTTCAAATACAAGTACCTACAAGTATCTAGCCATTTTTATGTCATGATATGTACCTACTATATAGGCACACTTAAGGGCCTATCTGTAAATGCCCTGTATTGTGTCTATTTGTTTAGATGATCCAGCTAAATCACCGATCATTCTTCTTGTCACCGGCCAATCTCCTTCGTGAATTTCTTTATTCACTGACCATTGGCGGAATTGCAACATAATGAAAGCAGAATTGAATTGAAAGGCCTATCTAATACTTAAATTAGTATATCTGTGTATGTATTAAAATCTAGAAAATAAACAACAAAATGCCCACAAGATAAACTTAAGATAAAATAACAATAAAACAAATACCACATTATCAAAATGACTATCATTAATTGAATGCAATCTTATCGAATGCACTGAAAGTCAACCATAATGTCTGAACGCGAATTAATAGATACTTTAAACGATATCATATTGTTATAAGTTCCATCGATCGATTTTAGAATAATACTTATTCTTTACACTAAATCAGAGTGCTTTTTGGATAGACTTTTAGACTTTATACTGAAACTAATCCAAATTCTGACAACTGCTGTGGAGTAAAGGTTCTCGAGTGGCGCAACGCGAAACGGACTGTTGGAAGACCAGCTGCCCGGTGGACCGACGACATTGTAGCGGTCATGGGTAGTCGGTGGATGGAGGCGGCTCAGGACCGCTGTTTGTGGCGTCGTTTAAGGGAGGCCTATGTCCAGCAGTGGACGTGTATGGGCTGATATGATGATGATACCTATACTAATAAATTTTACTCTCGACGAAAAAAGTAACTGCGGTCTATGGAATGCGACTGCAGTGTTAAAGAAGCACATCTCCTTCCCTCTATCGTGCACAAAAGAAGACCTGATCAAAGCCACAAGCGCAGTCTTGAAAGGGTCACATACCTTCCAATGACAGTCTTTGATAGAATTTTTGTTCTATTTTCATCCCTGTTTAATTCAAAATAGCGTTAAAATAGAATTTGGCGGTACGTACTTTAATAAAGTTATTTTACCAGGTCTATTTACCATGTTTATGGTTTTTATTTTGAAAAGCTTGATATTTCGATGTTCTTACAAATATCATTTTCAACAAGATTGGAAGGGTTCCGGACATTTAGTGTGGGAGCTTGGCATAGTGTTCTTTTTTGCGCGGTGCATTTCGAAATCCAAGCCAATCGATAGAGGGCATTACGACGAACAACTAATACCTTCACACCGAACCTCTAAAGCGTCTCAGAATATACAAAGAAACGTGATGCGTTCAACAACATGATTCAACAAATATCCCGTTTCCGAGTCGCTTTAGGGGTTCGCTGTGAAGGCATTATTTGTTCTCCAAAATGCCTTCTATCGATAGGTTATATAATGCACCGCAGCATTAAAATGCTGCGGTGCATTATATATTGGATGCATTTTGGAGAACAAATAATGCCTTCACAGCGAACCGCTAAAGCGACTCGGAACTTCGGATCACTTAAAAGTGACTATGCCAAATTATCCAAATGCTTTTGCGGTTGGATCTTGACAGTTAAAATAAAAAATAATAGTAATGGTGAATATTCCGTTTCAAGTAACTTTAATAGTGAAAATAACCATGGTATTTTAAAATATACCTTTAATAAATTGCCACAAGTCAATTTACTTGTAAAATAAACCAATAAACCGGTGCTCCAATCTCAAGTGCTAACCTAACGTAATACAATGAACACCTCACCAGTGAACGCATCTTCGCGTGGTATCAACAAATTATTATGGGGTAAATTGAACATTGTAGTACAGCGTAGGCTTGCCCTATCTCTGCGAGACGCATCGGCCATTCTCCAAAGATATTTTAGTTAGGAATAGATAGAATTTCCTTTGCAAAACTGGGACATTAATTTCATATTATACTTTTGGACATGGAGACTGAGATTATATTACTCATTGAAATCTTGACATGGTACTAAATATTTTGATGTTTTTACCCTTATCGGGTCGGACATGTGACAGATAAGATCAGCCCAGTTCTATTTTCAACCGGCTTAAAAAAAAGGAGGATGGTCTCAATTCGGTTGCATGTTTTTTTTTAAATTCAAGGGTAAATTACGTTATTGAAAAATTTTTGATCTCTTCAGTAGTGCATAGATGAAGCTGTTTGAAATAATAAATAAATAAATAATGCCGGACATTCCACACATCGCCATCTAGCCCCAAGCTACGTAACTAGACTTGTGTTATGGGTGCTAGACAACGGATATACCACTTGTAAACTACTTACTTACTTATAATACATAGAAACAACCAAACCACAGACAAATATCTAAGCATAAATATTTGTCTGAGGCGGGAATCGAATCGTGTTTGGCAGTCCAGCATGATGACCATTGTGCCAACCGGGTCGTCGAAATGGTTCATAATGTTCTGTTTATTCCACTATAGCTTAGACTTCTCTACCCGTCTCATTTAATTTTGTTTAGAAAGGGCGCCTTTTATGAGAATGTAATTATTAATAACGGTTGTTTGCGCAAATTTCCGTCACTTTGAGATTGTCTTAGTGATTATTTTGGGAAAGTCAAAGGGAAAAATAAAATTCATTATATTTTAAATATATTACTACTAACGTATATTTTAAATATTAATTCTGTACCGTTGTTAGACTACAAATAAATACTTAATATTTACCGTAGCAATTCTTTGAAGAAGTAATGTAGGTATATGTGACGTCAAAGTAGAGTAGGTACATATTTGCGCTGTTTGTTTATTAGGTTCATATGGAATTTATGTGTAAAGGTCTTGCCTTGGCGCCATCGCCACGTCGTGGCAGAGTAGGTTGACGAAGTGAAGAAGAAAGAAGTGTGAACCAAGAAGTGCTGGCTTGACGTCGTAAAGGGTGATAAGCGTGCAAATGGCCTTACTAACCATCGTGCGAAGTTGAGGCGTAAAAGTAGGAAAGCGGACCCCGGGCTCCCGAGAGGGATGCAACCGGGAACATCGCTCGGATGATGATGATGGAATTTATGTGGGCGCTCTTGTTTAGACTGATATTTGTCACTACTACTTTCATGCCTATATTTTAGACATAGCTAAACACAACTTTTTATTTTCTGTGGTTGTAAGTTTCTATTCGACTTCAACGCCCAACCAAAAAAATGGTTGTTTGTAAAGTACCGACGATAATTTTACGTGATAACGTCATAAGAACTCTTTTTTATCGTTGACATTACCATTTTGCATACTTTAATACGTTGCTATGGTTATCTCGTCAATAACGGTAACGTGATATGACATGACACTTTTTTGTGAGTGCAGGTTTTCATCAATTTATTAGACGTTATCACATCAAAAGTTAAGTGATTTAAAACTGTATTTTTTCGTGATTTACCTCCAAAAGAGGAGGTTGTTATACTTTAATATTTTATTTACTCCATTTCTTTAGCTGCAGCCGCTTCATATTTACAAACATCCATGGTGACATGACGATATTCTGCAATTAAAAAACTCTTATTAACTATGTATTTGTTTCAATAAGTTAATTTAAAAAGTGTTGTGTAGAAGTATGGCCCATTCCCGCATTTTCTGAACCCGAAGAGCTTTTTTCCACTGGTCATGACTTATCTTGGACAGTGTGGAAGTCACCTAGACAGACTAAGGACTCAGGATGACCGCTGCAGGGTGAATCTGGTAGGATCAGTGGGTGGAGTGCGAGCTTTTTCGTATAGCAAACGTTACTATCACGTTACCGTAAACGAGAAAATTGTATGAAAAGTTAGAGCTTCGCATTACGTCCAGTAGAGCGGTGTTGGCTTAGTGGTAGATACCCCGACTTTCATTCTGAAGGTCGTGGGTTCGAATCCCAGCCGGCCGTGCACCAATGTATTTTTCTTAAGAAAAATTTATGTGCGCTAATTGACATTGCTCTTACGGTGAAGGAAAACATCGTGATTAAACCCGCGGCTTAGTTGGCTCCAGAAGTATTGACAAGTTCTCTCCTCTGGACATGGTCGACTAAGCTGAGAGGGTAGTAGGTGCTGGGCAAGCTTACTCCATCCTCACGCAAAAAGGACCCAATTAAAAAGAGTCTAGTTGCGGAAAAAAGCCCGTATGCATACATACATACATACATACGTCCGGTAGGGGCACTTTCTCTTTTACGCTAACGTGATGGTAAAGTTTGCTATACGAAAAAACACGGGGCTCCCGAGCACACTACATCTCTTGAACTATCCCTCCAGCCCTTATAACTTTACGGTGACTAACCTATCGTTAGTTAATAACAGCTCCAAAGACCTGGCAGCATACTAAAGTGGGAAGATTTGACCTTGCCTAATCATTTCCTCTTTAATTTGTGGTATCGATACGAAGAAGAAGAATAAAAAAAATATAATTTACACAAAAAATATAATATTAAAAACAGGAAATATTGTTTTTATGTATGAATAGGCACCGAAACTGCTGGACCGATTTTGATGAAAAATGGTATGAGGATACATTGATTCATTGCCAGTAACATAGGCTACTTTAAATGCTCCCATAATGCTAGAAGCATTGCCACGCTGAATGGCGATGGCTAACCTCTGCGCCAGAAACGAGCCGGAGCGGGAGTAATCCTAACACCCAGCTCTTTAACTAATTTTTTAGTGTCGTCTCCCCAGCACCCCAATTATTTAAATTAATTAAATTAGATTTATCTTACGCTTTTGCTGATCGCAGTTATATTCGAAAAGGTCACAATTGTCGTTAAACATTCTAGTGATACCCAAAGAATCTTGTCCACAGATGGGAACGAAATCGTGTTGGCACTTTTCCGACATTTTACAATAGTTTATGACCTGGAACACAAGTGATACGTATTAAATTATTAAGACAGGCATCGGTGGGTGTAAGGGCCAATGGGAAAGCGCTTATCGGATAAAAAACTTTTTTATAAAACTAAGTTTTTTTTTTCATTTTAATGTTCCGTTCCTCGAAAGGAAAAAACGGAACCCTTATACAATCATATTGTTTTATATGTCTACCTAATCTAAAAGCATAATTATCTAATGAGTAACAAAACAAAAATAATCTAAATCGGTTCATTCGTTCGGAAGATACGATGCCACAAACACCACATGAGTAAATACTTTACTCATGTGCTAAAATATCAAACTTATAACTAGCCTGTATTTTTGCATTGTTAAAAATATCATTATCTTTTAAATAGTTACATTATCATGAAATAAATCCAGCTTTACATAAAATAATCGTATTTAAAGCAATTATTTCGTTTTTTGGAATTTGCAATTTAAATATTGATAAAGAGTTTTACTAAACGCAGGCCGAAAGCTCTGTAGTTTAGCCTCATGTGGTTTAGCGTCAGAAGGCGCTGTAGTTTAGCGTTATGGTTGGTGCAGCATTTCAGCTAACCATTTAGGATAGCACACGGCATCCCGGAGTTTTCCCTATTATGTGCCAATTAATTAATTCCATATATTGTTTTCTAATTATGTCTGTTCTATTTTCATTTTTTGTTTTGTAATTATGTACCTATTTATTTTATTTTGTTTTACTTTTTTTTTGTCCTTGCGCTCTTCTAATAAATGTCTATTCTATTCAATTTTACTTTTGCGTCGTCGCTCTTACCGGTTCCAAAGGAAAGAAATAATCTTCAGCTTCTATTTCAACATGAGACCAGACCTCTGCTGCAAGTCCTATGATTATTAAACCTGAAAAACAAAAACCTTATGAAAATTGAAAAAAAAACCGAAGATAAGCAATATCCCCAATAAATACCCCGACATGGAAATCTGTTATTACGGGAAGCTGTATTATTGGAAATCTGAAAAATTGGATATCTATAGACGTGAGAAAAAAGCGCTAGTATTAGGTATCTATCCTGAATCTATACTAAAAGCTAAAGAGTTTGTTTATTTGAACGCGCCAATCTCAGGAACTACTGGTTCGAATTGAAATTTTTTTTTTTATTGTATAGTCCATTTATCGAGAAAGGCTACTTTTTTATATTCCCACGGGATCGGGACTTGCGCGAGTGAAACTACGGAGCGCAGCTAGTACTAGCTAAAATTATGGTCTACCATAGCAAATAGCAAGGCTGTTTCAGTGGAGCGTCGCTGAATTACGTTAAATAAAGTACAAATTCTCATCAAAGCATAAACTAGGTTATTTCTAAGTAATTTCACAATCAACATAAATCTTAAATACAAACGCTTACTAGTGAAGAATTTTCTGAATATCATGGCTTCCACGAACACTCGGTTTGAAGTTTACAACAAACTGCGGCGATCAAGTTAAAATAAACGTCTATTGTTTGGGTTAATCAAAACTATGACGGGATAGGAAATTATGTTATAACACCAACTCCGTTGAGAACTATGCAGTCTACTGAACTAGTTCCTTTGGTTACCAACATTTTTCAGGTATGTTTGAAATTATTTTAATAGGTTTCAGGCCTCATTCAACTAGGATCCATTGACGAGGTGCCACCAGTGGATCTATGGATATTTTTTCCTCTTCAGCTGTGACTTCGTCAACGTAGAAGTTGAATTTCCCAAAATTATATCTTAGAGTATGCCTACGTTACTATAAACTCAAAAACTACTGCACCGATGTCCATGCTGTTTTCACCAAGACATAGAGTGGTTTTCAGGGAAGGTTTAAGTATATTAAACAAAATTACCACGCGTAAGAAGTCGTGGGTTTCTATTATAATAAAAAAAATGTTTGTCTGTAAAGTCGGTTTACTGAAAATAATTTTACGTGATAACGTCATAAGAACTCTTTTGTATCGTTAACATTAACATTTTGCATACTCCAATACGTTGCTATGATTACTTGTCAATAACGTTTTTAAGTAACGCATGACGTCACACTTTTTTGTGAATACCGGGATTCGATTTATAAGACGTTATCATCAAATATTAAAATAATCCATGTTTCTTTGCCGTCCTTAGATCGAAAGTTGCATCCTTTTGGGATGGGCTACGTGCTTTAAAAAATGAAATCTCCACAGTATGTATGACTATGTAAATAGTCCTACCTATGACCACTGGAGGACTGTTCACCAGAACAGAAATACAATATAATGGACTAAGTACTTTTAGTATGATAATAAATTTTTATTTAATTTAATTTAATCAATTACTCATTACTTATATAATATTACATTGACATTTTAGTTATTAGATATTTTTATATTTTTCTAGGCATAATTTAGAATTATAATTAGAGCATTTGACTAATGAAAATGTAATATTTATTTTATTTTAATGCCTGTAATAAAAATCATTTATTTTATTTATTTATTATAACCTCCCTTTCCACTCCCTTATGTTACGAAATATTTCTCCAACCAAAACCTAAATACTTGGGTGTTTGAAGAATGTGACAACTATCGTCAAGGTTGAAAACCCCTGACCTGACACTGACTCGGGCAAACATGAAACGCTTGAAGCACAAACAGTGCAACACCTTGTACGAGTATAAATAGTGAAAATTCACACCTAACCACAGAATGTACACTGGGCAGACTATTTGTTGTAAGTTTAAATATTTATTACTGTTTATATTGACGACCCAGTTGGCACAATGGTCACCATGCCGGACTGCTTAACACAGGGTTACACTTCGATTCCCGCCTCAGACATGTATACTTAGATATTTGTCTGTGGTCTGGTTGTTTCTATGTATTCTAAGTATATATTTACAATAGAAAAGTATATAAGTAGTATATCGGTTGTCTAGCACCCATAAAACAAGTCTAGTTACTTAGCTTGGGGCTAGATAGCGATATGTGGAATATCCTGCAATATTTATTTATATACGTAGCACTTGCCAGTTACGAACAGTATTAGAATCTGACTGCGGCTTCGCTTGCTATTTCACCCTCTTAGGGGTGGAATTTCTAAAAACTTATTTTTAAGTGGATTTTCAACACTTTACACAGGACTTTCAATTTTATATTTAGTTACAATGTTTGCTTCAAGGCAAACTCAGATGGTATTGTTATATTTGTTTATATATATACTAGCTGCGCCCCGCGGTTTCACTCGCGTAAGTCCCGATCCCGTGGGAATATCGAGGTAAAAAGTAGCCTATATGTTAATCCAAGTCCAGTGGTTTTAGCGTGAAGGAGTAACAAACATACAAACACACACGCACACACACACGCGCACACATTTAAAATATTTGAGCATTACACCAGGTCCGATTAAATATAAAGTCAAAAAGAATGTAATCTCTATTATCTAAGTATAATATGATTTTCTAAGTATAAATGTCAAATAAAATGGAGGGGAAAAAAGACAGTTTTAGATTTATTTTACACTAGCTGCGCCCCGCGGTTTCACCCGCGTAAGTTCCGATCCCGTGGGAATATCGAAAAAAATATCCTATGTCCGTCTCCTGGCTCTAAGCTACCTCCCTACCAATTTTCACCCAAATCTGTTCTACCGTTCCCGAGTTATAAGTGGTGTAACTAACACGACTTTCTTTTATATATATAGATTTATATCTCTTATAATGTTTGTGGGTCTATTGCCTTTAATAATAATTTTAATTATTTATTATTATTGTAATGCGTTAAACCCACACTTGGGGAAAGTAAGAAATATAAAAAAATGTGAAAAACCCAATGCTCGGGCGGGGACCCTGTGTCTGGAGTTTTTGAAAAGTGTTTTTTTTAATTTCAAGATATCTTATTTCAGTAATTATCCTGTTCATACTTAGTTATGCGCTGGTACATTGTCATCTACCGAGTGATGCTTCGACTCCCTCTGTAAGTATTTTTTATCCTACTCCTACGTCTTATCCTATATCCTTAATATTATAAATGTAAAAGTTTGTGTCTATATTTGTTATTAATTGAAGCAAAAACTACTGGACCGATTGCGATAAAACTCTGTATGTAGATAGCTAAAGAAATGGATGAACATATAGGTTACATTTTATCCCGATATTCCAACGGGATCGGGAGTTACGCTGATGAAACCGCGGAGCGCTGCTAAATTTAAATAGAAGCTATAGAGGCATTATTATTTAGCAAGGATAGGGGGATAAATACAGTAAAAGCGGTGTTGGCTTAGTGGAAGATACCTCGACTTTCATTCTAAAGGTCGTGGGTTCTTGTACTCCCTGGACGTGCACCCATGAATTTTTCTTAAGAAAAAGTTATGTGCGCTAATAATTGACATTACGGTGAAGGAAAACATCTTAATAAAACCCGCGGCTTAGTTGGCTCCAAAAGTATTGACAAGTTCTCTCCTCTGGACTAAGCTGAAAGGGTAGGTGAGGGGAGGGGAGGGTGCTGGGCAAACCGTAATCACGTAAAAAGGACCAAATTAAAAAGGGTCTATACACAAGTAGCCCGTGTACAAGTACGAGGAAGTAAGAAGGGGCGTATGCCCCTTCTAGAATTAGGTAGGTGAGAATTAATTTCTTCTTACTGTATAGTAAGAAGAAATTAATTCTCACGTACTTACCCTCTTTATTTCATTTCTAGAATAAAATCGACCTATACTGCCTATTGGCCGAATCCTGCGTTCACGACACAATACCAATATGTGGTCGGCAAGGCGATGAAAAGAAAACATTCATGGACCTTTGCGATCTAATGGAGTGGGCGTGTGATAGAAATCAAAGTAAGTAGATATTTACTTTTCTTTACACAAAATGGGCTTTTACATACATCATTTCAAGTGACATGAGGTCAAATGCAATATTTTTTGTCCTCCCGAGATTTGAAGCCTGGACCTAGAGCATGCTACAGATGCTCGCATAGAACATGCCGTGATATGATGGAAGGCGACGAATCACTTGGCACCATGGCTTTTTGACGAATTAAATAAAGAATTGAGAAATTATTTATTTTATTGAGGTCGGTTAATAATAATAAATCAATCCACTTCTTTTTACCAAAAATTTAGCAACCCTTGACTTTTCTCTGTCTGCACTATAAAATGCAGCCAAGAACAACCTGCAAAGGTTTGGCTAGAACTAATGATAAACCACAGAAGAAAACTACTTGGGCTACGGCGATGGGAATTAAGTATTTATTTTTGAAGTTATACTTCTTCAGGCGTCACGAAAAAATAAATTTTAAGGTGCGCGCGCATCTGTAACACAAAAGTAATACGTTGCAGCTGCGTAACCCAAAAAGTAAAACAGGTCAAAGCTGCGAGAGTGAAATTATAAGATGCGTGCGCATCACTGTAACTCTAAAATAACAGGTTGAAGCTGCCTGCAAAATATCAAACGGACGGACGAACAGACGTATAACTTCTCACGCGTGTACACGCACCCTTCTTTTTTACAAATTAATTCATATTCTTCTTTCAGTATTCGTACACGTGGACGATGTGGAAGGCTGTCCAGAAACTAACG
The DNA here is from genome assembly GCA_951213275.1 of Idaea straminata. Classification (NCBI taxonomy): domain Eukaryota; kingdom Metazoa; phylum Arthropoda; class Insecta; order Lepidoptera; family Geometridae; genus Idaea; species Idaea straminata. The sequence continues at coordinate 8,641,373 of OX577862.1, forward strand.
ACAAGAAAAACAACAAATAAAGTAAAACAAGCACGCAACTACTCGTAGTCATCCATCCAATATTCCTTACAACAAGCTAAATTCAAAATCACCAACAAAATTATAACCCTCTATAAATATCTTGTAAAGAATCTTGTAAGACTCAGACGCATAACTTTTTACGCAAAAAGAATCTTTACTTAAATATGTGTTTAAGTATCATTACGGTAATGTGCTTCAGCCTGACCTGGGATCGTGGGAGAGAGACGGCTTCATCGAGGGTTAAGTGAGGTAGAAGGAGAAAGAAAAATGTAAGGTTGACCGGGTAACAGGTTGTAGCAGACAGAATAAGTATAGCGAATGCAGTAAGGTACCGGCGCGGGCGCATCATGATACGTTCCCAACGAAACTTTAATCGATGATTAATCTCTACTTAAATAAAAGCTTTTCGTTAAAAATATGTTTATGTATTTCTATTTTTGATATGTTATTATGAAATAAACACAACATTAAAACAAATAAACTTATTTAATTAATGACTTACCTAAAATAAATAATATTCCAAATTGCTATATATATTTTTGAACAATTTTATTGCATCATCAGCCTTATAATCTTTATGTCTTTTCGAATAACTGAGTACCTAGTATATCCTTGTGGCGTAAAACTTGATTTATCGAAATCATCTAATGAACTGCAGAACCCGTCATTGATATACATAAATTGACATAGTTTTTGCCTATTCACTCGAACTAGCTTATGCCTATTCACTTGCACTAGCTTTTGCCTATTTAAAATTTTAAACCTATGTATATTGTATGTAAATGTAATCTAAAAACTTATACTACACCATTACTCATTAAAATAACTTACTAACAGTCAAAACTATTAGATAAATATTTCACTAGATGTATGGTGAAACTGGTCCGTTTGGACCTCGTGAGAAAGCTACAATTTGAACAAGCCATAATTAGCGAGTGGAGCATTAAATCACGGGTGGACCTGCTCCCCGATTGCGGTCATGGAGACCCTAAGGTCAGAATCGGAACAGGTGGAATTGAGGGGTCAAGGACTTCGCGAAACAGTACACCAAGTGCCTAAATATGCTATTTTACATAGATCTACCATTGTCTTTATATCGAGACTCTATTGAGAAACTTATGAGTTGTCTTATAAATCGATGAACACCGTACTGCGCGTAAAAGTGTCACGTTATTGACAAGGTAACCATAGCAACGTATTAAGGTATGTTTCATAAATGTTTTTCACGTGATATCGTCTTATAAATAAAATAAAAGTGTGACGTCACGCTCACGTTACGGGAACGTGAGCGTTATTGACAAGGTATTATCGTTGCTATGGTTACCATCAATGTTTTCTTATGACGTTATCACGTAAAATTATCGTCCGTAAATCAGACTTTACATTCGACCATTGTTTTTATTCTGATAAGGAGTAGGAGTAAAATATACTTTAAAACAATCTATACTAAATATACTAATATTATAATGAGGAAAGACTTTTTGTTTTTTATTTGTAACGAAAATGCTCCGAAACTACTGGACCGATTGTGATGAAACTTGTTACGAGGATACATTGATTCATTTGGAGTAACATAAACTGCGTTTTATACAGAAGTTACGCGGGTGAAACCGTCTGTCTGTCTGTTCGTGTGTCACCACCGTTTTTCTTAGGAACGGGTGCACGTATTTTTGGTTGGAAAAAGAAAGCTACTTCTCATCGCCTTAATTTAATATTTGCCATATTTAGTCTGGTTTAGGACCGAAATTTTACAGTATATTTAGCAAAACGTTATCTTGTTGTTCCTTTAACATTTAAAATAAACTTGGTGAGATAAACGATAAGCACAAAACGCTGTATACCATTATATCATTTAAAATAATCTAGAAGGCGGATATTCATAAGTCGATTAGGACGATGAAGTGGGCGTACAAAATTGTAACTTGAAATATTTTTGGTACTCAGACATTAGCTAAGAAGTTATTTATAATTTTAAAAATCCCTATATATTCTTTTTCTTATATATATAATTCTACTGTACATGTGTATGTCACTGAACTCCTCATAAACGGTTGGACTGATTTGAATGTTTTTTTTTGTATGAGTTTGGAGTGAGTTGGCGCCCTGGATGGTTTAGATCCACATACACGTTTTTTTTTCCTTTTTTTTTAATGGCAAAACAACGTTTGCCGGGACAGCTAGTAAAGTTCTAAAATCGATTATTTTCAAAATATTTTTCTTCTATCAACAAAACTTTCGAAGTTTAGACAACTGGAAAACAGAACATTTGGAACATAGGTACATAAGAAATGATTTTGGGAAATTGTTTTTTTTAGACGTTAAATAAAGCTATAGATCGTTTGAAAGATTTACCTCGGAGTCGCTATCGGAAGATTCGGTTTCTTAAATAAATTAGATTATTTTTTAGTAATAACAGATATGTTCCTATAAGAACCTACTTAAATTACATATTCACACAAAGGGATCCTTTATAAACTCTAATTTGTGATTCCATGAGATCCCGAATGCATTTCAAAGAATCACCTACTCTAATCTTAAGTAAGTAACACTTAAGTAACATCAAACTGTGAGTCATCGTTCGCCGAAAGCTTGAGCTAATAGCCTGCAACCCTAACATTTATCTGCCCTGTAATTTTACAATTTCTGAAATATTAAAAAAGAGTAAATACTCTTTTTAATCAAGTAAGGTACAAAATTAAAAGATACTCGATTTCTAATTAAGTAGATTTACTTTTTTAACCTAAGCTCCCTTTAAGGACGACCTTCATCGAGCTGTTTAATGGATGAAAATTAATAAATATATGTTTGCAAATGGGTTGTCTTAAAAACTTCAGTCCAGAATTATGATTAATTGATAATATAGGTTGTACCAATTAACAATATTTTTTGTATTGTTTTTTTATAAACCTTTTACTGGTTTGTTTAAGAGACAAATTCCATACCAATCCAAAGGATAAAATAACGGAAGGATATTTCTTTAATTTGGCAATTCGATTTATTCGTATCTAGTTCAGCCGCGATTTCATCATATCAGCCCATACACGTCCACTGCTGGACATAGGCCTCCCCCAAACGCCGCCACAAACAGCGGTCCTGAGCCGCCTCCATCCACCGACTACCCATGACCGCTACAATGTCGTCGCTCCACAGGGCAGCTGGTCTCCCAACACTTCGTTTCGCGTTGCATCGCAACCGCCACTCGAGAACCTTTACTCCCCAGCGGTTGTCAGTTCTGCGAGCTATATGACCTGCCTCATGCCACTTCAGCTTACTAATCCTGACATCTATGTCGGTGACATTGGTTCTTCTACGGATTTCCGTATTTAGGATTATATCACGCCACGATCTATTCTTTCTAAAACAAATAAAGAAAAAGTAAAAGTAGAGTCCGTTTTAAAATCATCAGTAGACACAAAAACTCCTATTTACAGCACAAACACTGTATTTATAATTTTTAATACGTTTTTATACCAAAATAATCACAGGTTTAGTTAAATTTTCGGGAAGACGATGTGGGTGGATGATTAATTTTGTTTTTAGATGTATACGGTCCTGAGCAAAGGGTGAGGTCGCGGCTTCTATTTGATAGTTTTATGTTAAAAAAGGCTATATAAGAAAAACTAAAATAAGAAAAAGTTAATAAAGATTAGGACCCTAAAATTCTGTTGACTATTTTGTATCAAGAGGCTTAGATTTTTTACCGTGTGAATAAGTATTTATAATAATACTAGTTGCGCCCCACGGTTTCACCCGCGTAGTATTTTTCTGCGTAACTTTCTTAATTTTTTCTTTCATAAGAACCTTATCTTGACAATAGCAAACACAACAAAAAACGAATTAACAAAATCAGTCCAGCCGTTCACGCGTGATGCCGTGACCAAGAAAAATAGGGCTTCATTTTTATATATATACTAGCTGCGCCCCGCGGTTTCACCCGCGTAAGTCCCGATCCCGTAGGAATTGACTCTAGAAAACGTTTGTATGGGAAATAGAAAAGGGCTGTTTTTAAGGTTTTACCGGGAAATTATTCGATTTTTTTTTCTCGCCTTTTAAACCTTCCCTAGACCTCCACGAACATTTAAAGACTAAGATAAGATAAATCCGTTCAGCCGTTCTCGAGTTTTAGTGAGACTAACGAACAGCAATTCATTTTTACATATACAGATATATAGAAGATCTAAAGTACCTACTAAAGGTATTAATAAAAAGAGATATTTACCATGCTTTTTTTCGTTTCATGGACTATTACACAAATAAACAACAACAAATAGACTGTAAGTACACCTACCCTGCGCCTGAGAGAGTAAATGAGGAATGTACCTAAGATACACATCGTGTGGTTTAATAGGTGTTTATATCTTGGATTTATGTTTATTCTTATTTAATTAAATAAAAAAATAAAAATAAATTAATTGGCTAATGGCTAAGTTAGTAGGTTTGTAAAATGAGTATAAACGGGTAGAATACTTCGTTTCTGCGTTTAATGTCCACAATTGAAATTGACCACAATTTAAAATGACCTCTTCTTGGAACAACCAGCTCTCGTAACCACCACTTCAAAAAATGACTTCTTCTAGAAATGACCACTTCTAAAAATGACTACTTCCAGAAATGATCACTTCTAAAAATGACTACTTCTTTATTTGTGCTGTGTATTCTAGAGCTATTATAGAACATTTTTCATATCACTCGTTCGTAAAGTTAGATGGCGGTGTGAGCAATGTCTTACAACATAATAATACAAGAAAACAGATATCTGTAAACGTCTATATAGCAGGTAGGTACTAAAATACTCGTAACATGCTCTATAGAGGTCTAACGATATGATCTAACGACCTCTTTAGCCCCAAATGCTGACGAAACGAGAGCGCACCCCTGACTGATACTGTCTACCTCTTGATTCTTAGTACCGGTCAAATATAAAGACAGATAGTCACAAAAGTGGTTATTTATAAAAATACTAGCAGCGCTCCGTGGTTTTACCCGCTTAACTCCCGATTTCGTGGAAACATCGGGATAAAAAGTAGCCTATGTTATTCCCAATGAATCAATGTATCCTCGTAATAAGTCATAAAAATCGCTCTAGTAGTTTCGGAGCATATTTGTTACAAACAAAAAAAATCTTTCCTCTTTATAATATTAGTATAGGTGACAAATACAATTTCTTACAATTAATTAGTTAAGCTAACCTTACTGGGTTCGACATCTAGGTATATTCAACACCTAGATGTAGAATGTCGGGGATTAAAAGTAGCCTATGTTATTCCCAATGAATCAATGTATCCTCATATCAAGTTTCATAAAAATTGGTCAAGTAGTTTCGGAGCATATTTGTTACAAACAAAAAAATCTTTCCTCTTAATAATATATTTTATCTTTAAATGAGCAATTCTTGTATATATATATATATAATTGGAATCTCGGAATCGGCTCCAACGATTTTCATGAAATTTGGTATAGGTATAGGGGGTTTCGGGGGCGATAAATCGATCTAGTTAGGAATCATTTTTAGAAAATGTCATTTTATTCGTGTTTTTCGAAACTTACTTTTTTTTGTCTGAAAAATATGACTCTTCCTGACATCTATTGGCGAACTACTAATACTATTTTTTGTGAGCAATAAAGTTATTCCAGCAGATGGCGTTGTTAAGTACATAGCACGAAATCAATAAGTGTTTGCTTAAGTAAAAAAAAAAATACCGAGCAAAGCTCGGTCATCCAGGTACTAAGTACCACAAATACAATTTCTTACAATTAATTAGTTAAGCTAACCTTACTGGGTTCGACATCTATCTATATTCAACACAAGATCATTTTACAAAAATCTGTATAGGTAGATACAGTATGGGTCATAAGTCCACTATCAGTTTGCTACAATAATACCATAAACAAGTATTAGACTTACGACCTTCTTCTAATAGACGTTACACACAAACATAAATACTTGAATTAAAAGTACTCAGTGTGATTATTATTTTCAACATGTCAGCTATGTCTTTCGACTTACCAGTTAAGCTAAACAGACCTTCTCCATCCTAAAGTTGCCTGGAAGAAATCGCTTTAAGCGATAAGTCGCCTGTTTGTACAATTTCGTAGGTAATAAGCTATCTCATCCTTTTTGTTATTTTCAATGTTTTGTGTAATGTACAAATAAAGTGTTTATCTATCTATCTATCTATCTTTAGTTGGCCGCCACCCGCTACAAAAACCGACGCGGTTTCGATCCACAGGTTACGTTCTAAGTGGCTGAGCTGTTTTTGATGCGATTTTCAAGGTCTGACTGGTCGCAATTCACTAGCAGCCAGAGACATAGCAGAGTATTTCAAGAAATTCATTCAACTTATTCAGAATGTCAGTGAAGGGTCAAGGACCATTTTAGCCGCTTTCTTTTGGCATAGTATAGATTAAATAATATAGGTTTAAATTGTGTTCTAAGTAGTTGAGCTGTTTTTGATGCAATTTTCAATGTTCGAATAGTGCTGCACAGGATTGTAAACTTTACGGTGGAGGTTAACTTTTGAGCGTCGATTGTACATATCAGCGCTTAAAAAAAGTATCGATCATACAATATTATATTTTAAAAATACCAGTGCATACGAATAAGCATACTTGAGTGATGAGTATGAATGTAGAGGGATGGAGAGGAAGAGGACGACCTAAGAAAAGATGGATGGACTGCGTGAGACAAGACATGAGAGAGATGAATGTTAACGATGAGATGACGACTAATAGAAGTGAATGGAAGAAGAAGACATACTGCGCCGACCCCAAATAAATTGGGATAAGGTCAGGAAGATGATGACGAATAAGCATACTTGCCTACATGAAAAATGTTGTGTGATTGCCTGTACCCCGACAACGGCAAGCCGATGGTAATCATTCTAATAACGGCCGGTGCCTTTGTCTATTGTTTACATTAGGGTGGTTACGTGATTTTGGTAGTCATGCCGGCCTCTTTGCGGGGACCTCCCTGCTGTTTCTGTTAACTACGTCGTCATTGGGACCGCTCTTCACAGTATACAGTGTGATTTCGAAATCATCAACTTCTTTTATGCCAATCAAATATCATCGAAATTTTAGAAAGTATTTATAAAAACTAGATTTCTCAATAATTGTTTAAATTTACATACTTACTCTACAAATATAATGTTGTTTTTATTATTAGAACCATTCATTTTTGTGTGATTTTTTTTTAATTTTCGAGGCTTGTTAAAATTGCACACTGAAATTATGACTTAAACTTGTGGACTAAATTCTATCTGTGCAAACTAATAGAGAGATAGTAAATACATTTTATTATAGACTAGCAGCGCTCCGCGGTTTTACCCGCGTAACTCCCGATCCCGTACGAATATCGGGATAAAAAGTAGCCTATAGCCTTCCTCGATAAATGGCCTATCCAACACAAAACTAATTTTTCAAATCGAACCGGTATTTCCTGATATTAGCGCGTTCAAACAAACAAACAAACTCTTCAGCTTTATAATATTAGTATAGATAATAATTGTTGATATTTTGTGTGTGTTTTTTATTAAATGCAACTCGCCCTGTATCACCGTAGAGAGGGGTGCGCACTGCGCACGCGTCGCAGTTTAGGCGGCGCGTGAGCAGCGCGCTAATGACGTCGTCACCGCGCATGCGCGTCGGACATACAAGCTACACGCGTTTGATCCACCGCTCCTGATCCAAGATTGTCGCTCAGGTGGCTAAAATATACAATATCGGTAAATATCAAAACAATACCGTGGAATTGTATTGTAAAATGGATATTTTGATATTCTCCCATTGTAGTAGAAAGTATTGTATTTTCACTATGGATAGAATTTAGAAATAGTTAACTACTTGCATGGTTTATAATTTTCTTATTTATCAATTGTCTGCGTCTGTTTTTCCTGATGTGTTTAACTTGGGGGTCTTCAAGTCACGAGTGAACAGGTATTTTCTAGAAAAGTCGTCACCTACCATCCTACCATTAGGCGGGTGTGATAGTGATCAAATACTGACCAATCATTTGTTAAAAAAAATACTATCAAATTACAATAATTTAAATGTAACACAACTGTTAAAAGCATTTTTGTGTATCGATCTACCTACATTTCCGTTGGAAATACCTTAAAAATTATTGCAATTACTTCTAAAATCAATTCAATCGTGTTTAACCAACAAAATAAAGAGTAAAATAAGCCCATCCCCACATTAGCAGAAGATGTACCGATTACAGTGTTTATCTTGCGTAGCGCGGGAGTCGCCCGCAGGCTCTGAACGCATCTCAAACTAAATCTCGCATCGTGACCCGAAATATATATAAACTGGACTTTATTTCAAAAGGATTATTAATATTTTAAAGGGATTTAAACATTCAAAAACTTTACCTAATGGCAAAAAGTAAGTGTCAAACTTCGATCATATATAATACTACGCCCCGCGGTTTCATCCGTGTAAGTCCCGATCCCGTGGGAATATCAAAATAAATAGTAGCCTATAGCCTTCCTCGATAAATGGACTATCCAACACAATAAGAATTTTTGATTTCGAACCAGTAGTTCCTGATATTAGCGCGTTCAAACAAACAAACAAACTCTTCAGCTTTATTATATTAGTATAGATTTGATGGAAGGTGTCAAATGATTGTTTTAATATTTTTGTTATTATAATTAGTTCTAACCCTATATCCCTATTAGTGTAGTAAATAAATAAATATTGCAGGACATTCCACACATCGCCATCTAGCCCCAAGCTAAGTAACTAGACTTGTGTTATGGGTGCTACACAACTGATATACTACTTACTTACTTTTCTTTTCAAAAAATATATACTTATAATACATAGAAACAACAAGACCACAGACAAATATCTAAGCATAAATACATATCTGAGGCGGGAATCGAACCCGCAACCCTGTGTTGTGCAGTCCGGCATGGTGACCATTGTGCCAACTGGGTCGTCGTGATGTACTTAGTTTCATTGCTAAAGTAAGACTAACATAATGGCAGTACCCAATTATTTATTTATTTTTATCCCATTTTATCCCACTGTACGGCAAAAGCCTCCATTAATCTTAATCTATCTATTAATATATAAATTTTTAGTCCTGCCCGATTGACTAACTGATATATCAATGCACAGCTAAAACCGCTCTGGTCCTTAAGACATGACGTTTAGGGGATGTGTTCTTTGTAAAGTGTAGGTAAAAAGGGTTTTTGGAAATCGCGGGAAGATGCTAGTACTTAATAATATAAGAAGAATACAAAGAGTAGACAATGGCTTGGCACTATTGATCGATCACGCACTAGAATTATGACTTATAATTGTAAATACATATCGTATTTATTACAATAGCATGAAAAACCAGATAATTACACAGAAAAAAAGAAGTATAAACAGCATGTGCTCTATACCCTCTGATAATTGCACTATCTTTACATTACACCTGGCTTTAAAGATATCTAGCCAAATAAGCAAATATAGACTTAATTAAAACTTATTAAAATCTAATTATCCTTGCACTATGCGCATACGCTCCAAAGCAGCCGAGCTCTCGCAAATCGATGCAAAATACGTCAGTATCAATAACCGTCATTCCATCCAATCATTATACTTTCGTCTCGTTTACGCGAACAACTCGTAATTACCGAGCTATTACTTATCTCCCTCGAACTTATTACACTCGGCGCAACTATAAAACATATTTCCATTTCTTTCCCACGAAAAAGGTTGTACGGAAAAACGCGTTGACGATGTCTATCTGTCTCTTTCACGCAACCGAATTATCAGTATAAAAATTAAGTTTTACAGTTTTTTACTCCTAAATTGATTGTTTCTTTGTAATAGAATGACAGGAGGAAATTGTTTGAGACACTTTTTTCGAAATTGGAACATTCTTCACCGAGCGAAGGGATTCGTTCGACGCGGGCGCACGTTTTTTCAAACAAAAAGAAAATAAGGCTCGAGGGAAAGAGAGGTTTAGTGGTAGCTTTTTATAGTCGTTGTCCCGATGCGCTCGCGCACGGAAGTATCGGAGCTTCAGGATCGAGCCTTAATCTCATTCTAATAAAAAGCTTACGCATAAATTGACGCGTTATCATTAGATTTTAAATTGAGTATTTTTTATAATGTTTTTGAGTAAACATTGTGTGAGGTTGTTCATTCGTTGAATAATGTTGGGCACGTGCGTTTTATCGTTATTTTTATGGTTATTTGACAATAATTTTGTAAAGTTTTGTGAAGGATTGTTTCTTTTATTGAGATATCATTAGGTGTTTGTCTTTCGGTCTGTGTGGTCGTGTTTTTAAAGTTAACGTTTTTACAATGGACTGATAATTTGTGTTCAAGTTTATAGTGATTGTTTTACTAACTTACCTAAACTTGAGTTAACTACAACAATACAACAAAATGTTCTTAAGGTGAGTTTTAATATTTAATTGAATTCTAAGTTATTTTTTATTTAATTATGTATATTGATATTAAGGGTCTTCTTTATTTATTAAGTTTAAAAAAGAAACTAAACCAACACCCTGTAAGTAATTCCATTTCACCTTGTATTGAAGATTTATATCAAACTACTAGCTTCGTCCCACGTTTTCACACGCGTTCTATATTTTTAATTATCTTTATTAATACCAACTATAATATATAACAATAACAATTGTTATGATAATAACGAACACAAAAAATCAATTATCAGCCGTTCGAAAGATATGCGCGTACATTCATTTCGGCGATTAATTTATATTTAAATAGATAGAAGATTCTTTTTTTTTTTCATAAAAGGAAGATAGAATTAAATCTTATATATAAAAATGAATCGCAAAATGTGTTGGTAAGCGCATCACGCCTAAACGACTGGACCGATTTCGCTAATTCTTTTTTTGTTGTATTTGTTATTGTTAGGAGAAGGTTCTTATGAAAGAAAAAAATTGGAAAGTTGCGCAGAAAGTTTTACGCGAGTGAAGCCGCGGGGCGTAGCTAGTTCATAATAAAAACTATTAACTTTACACAACTAAAATCTTTGTCATAATACAATGCTTATTTAAAGATGAGTACCTACCTACCTACTTGATAAAAATAGCATACAAATAAACATCAAGAATTAAATTATAAACATCTCATATATAATATAACAACCTACATCTATATATATATAAAAGAAAGTCGTGTTAGTTACACCACTTATAACTCAAGAAAGGCAAAACAGATTTGGGTGAAAATTGGTAGGGAGGTAGCTTAGAGCCAGGAGACGGACATAGGATACTTTTTATCCCAATATGCCCACGGGATCGGGACTTACGCGGGTGAAACCGCGCAGCTAGTTAATTATAAAGCCAGATATAATTTTAAACATTCAAATAAGTTTCTAGAATGCTCAAAAGGCTGACTGCATTTAAATAAAAAAAACATAATTTACTATCCCTGATAAATGCCAGATCAAAACCTGAAAACATGCGTTAAAGTAATTGCTGAAAACTTTGCTTTTGTCGGTATCCAAGTAAAAAATATAGGTATAGTTTAATTTACCAATTAGGTATACTTTAAAAATAACGTTTGTCTTTGGAAGTATTACATATATTTTTTAAACTAAAAAATACTAACAGAAATAATATCGGATAACAGGAAACTCCACCTAATAATAGTAAATAAATATTACAGGACATTCCACACATCGCCATCTAGACCCAACCAAAGTAACTAGACTTGTGTCATGGGTGCTGGACAACGAATATACTACTTATATACTTTTCTTTTGTAAATATATAATTATAAAACATAGAAACAACCAGATCACAGACAAATATCTAAGCATAAATACTCGTGAGGCGGGAATCGTACCCGCAACCCTGTGTTTGGCAGTCCGGCATGGTGACCATTATGCCAACTGGGTTGTCAATCATAAAGAGTAAAGATTTTTTTGTTTGTACGAAAAAGATCCGCCAAACACCTGGACTGATTTTGTTGAAACTTGGTATGAAGATACAATTAATTTTTGGAAGTAACATAGGCTACTTTTTATTTCCATATTCCGACAGAACGAGACTTACGTAGGTGAAACCCCGGAGCAATGCTATTTAGTCCTATTTTAACAATCTCATTTTGTTCAATTTCGTTTCACTTACGTGGATGAATCTATTCCAGATTTCTTTTGAACTAAGAATAAAATTTTATTACTTTTTGACTTTTAAAAAATATTTTTTGGAAATACGACTTTTAAAGGGATGAAATGGGCTGTTAAAATTTGCATCACATTTAAAGAGAGACTAACGCTGGTAAAACTGAGAGGCGCAGCTAGTATACCTATATAAATAGAAGCAAACATAGATGTAATAACTACGAATACGTCACCAATATACGCAGTATTTTGACTATGTTTGGGTGTAAAAACTTTGTATTCTTACAAAAGTGCTAATAGGAAACGTAGCAATGAAAATATCAGCATAATTGTGTGAACGAATATAGACTTTATTACAATAAATTTTAAGTTATAGAAGCATTTATTTAAACAACCTTGGTTGAAAATTTATTTTTGAAACGTATTTTACTTACCTACTTAATATTTGTAAATGGTAAAAACTTCCTACTGAATATTAAAAGTATTTGTTCATTAAACGTGAGAAATCTGGGAATGTAGCTGGATTTTCACTTGAAAACGACAATGACAAATGAAGTTGGACAAAGTATTTACGCCATACGGTGATTGCCGATTGATATCCATCGAAGTATTTTTTTTTTCTAATTTCCATGAAGTCGGCTGCACAATTGCAGACCCACCGTAGAGCTCCAAAACGACTATTATAAGAATGTTTTCAACACAATCAAGATTCTAGGCACCTGCTTTTGTTGAAGTTTGTAGTCTTCTAACTCATCAATTTATCAAACAAAATATATTAGAATAAAAACATTCCAATAATAGTTATTTTCGAACTCTACCGAGGGCTGCAATTATGCAGCCGACTGTACGTATAAAGTCATTATGCGTTCTGGTTCCATAAGTCTGTTTAAAAAACACTGTTGAGAAAAACTTGGCTACAAATTACTATATGGCCAACATCTTTTAAGATAGATAGATAGATTAATTCTATATTGTAAACACCATGTTTAAATTACATTAAATATAAAAAACAAAGCTTAAGTGTAAATATAGAGTGAATGGAATATTAAGACATCCTACGCGGAAACCAAATAAGTTGGGATACAAACAGGAAGAAGAAGAAGAAGAAAACTTAGGTCTAAGCTTAAGTTTAAGTTAAAAGTTATTTGTAGAAAATAATGGTTTCCTTCAAAATCAACAAAATGTTGTCTTGATGTCCATTTCATATGACACAACTTTTCACTCTAAACGTTGTTGTTGCCAAGGTAAATAGCTAACTTAGAAAAATAAACATTACAAAACATTACAAAGTTGCAACTCAATTATAATATGGAAAAAATATTAATATTAAAAATCTAAATAAGTTTCCCTAGGTAGGGTGCCAATAGACTCACTGCATTGGCTCCCTAATTATTTTGAAATCTATACTAATATTATAAAGCTGAAGAGTTTGTTTGTTTGAACGCGCTAATCTCAGGAACTACTGGTTCGAATTGAAAATTTTTTTTCGTGGTGGATAGTCCATTTATCGAGGAAGGCTATTTCCACTTCATAAAAATGAACCATTAAATAGGAGCGGTGTTGGCTTAGTGGTAGATACCTCGACTTTCATTCTAAAGGTCGTGGGTTCGAATCCCTGCCGTGCACCATTGTATTTATTTTAAGAAAAAATAATGTGTGCTAACTGACATTACTCTTACGGTGACGGAATAAATCGTGATAAAACCCGCGGCTTAGTTGGCTCCAGAAGTATTGACAAGTTCACTCCTCTGGAAATGGTCGACCGAGCTGAGAGGGTAGTAGGTACTGGACAAGCCTATTTCATTCTCACGCAAAAAAGGACCCAGTTGAAAAGGGTCCAATTGCCGAAAACAGTCCGTTCAAGTACAAGTACATAAACCATTAAATAATACAAATTGAACATTTCTAAAGATGCTACTCTAATCTAACACTAATGTATTACGGAAGAATTTTAACGGTTGGAAAATGTAGAAGCGACCATTAAATAGCCACGTATTTTCACGGTCCAGCTATGTACGGAATGTCGGTTTTTGTTGATGATGTGACTATTGCTAGGATGCATTCTCGATTTGAAATATTTGTCCCAAAAAACTTGATCAATTGTTGTTAACATTCTTCTTCAGAAAGAATTTTGATAGTTGATCAGTTTTGATTTATTTTTAACCGACTAAAGAGGTCACAATTCGCTTCGATTCGTATATTTTGTTTAACTTCGTTGTTTATGAACCTATTTTGATGATTAATTTTTGTCTTAGTAATAAACTATATCAGTAGAAGCTCGGTATTACAAAAACAATGCGTTCCGACAAAGGTATTTTAAAATGACAATATGTTTTGTAGCCAGTTTCTAGCAGCTGATTTTCCTGGAAAAATAACATCTAAACCAAAAAAAAACTTTCGTATCTTCAGAAGTCGTAGAACAAAAGTGAGCGTCGATGTCCAGAACTATCCACTTTTGTCTTAAAATACCGTCGTAAAACACTTTGTTTAATTCACTAAATTCATTAATTTATCAATTTTCATTTTTTCCCATAAACAAATTCCCATATTGCACAACAAAAGAATCTATAAATATAAAATTGTGAAGGAAGTGTCCTTCCTGCAGTTCAATGTTAACATGCGCTCGCGCACCCGACCGAACCGGAGCCTTTCATCTTCCTTGTACCCTTTAAAGCCTTTTTTTCTACCGATTAGATTTTTTTACAATCGTTAGCCTTTATTGTGGGAATGACTCTGTTATTAACATTATTGAATTGTTGTTGTTTTTTTTATCTTTCTTTTTTGTTTGTTCTTGACTAATCTGTTTTGAGTGGTTTTATATTAATTTGACAATAAATTAATTAGGTAGGTTTATATTATTAGGTGTGAATTAAAGGATGAACCAATAAGGACAGTTGTGGTTAACTTTGAATTGTTCAATAAGAACACAAGAAATATAAATATGCAATAAAATAAGCGAAAATAAATACAAAAATTCAAATACATGTAAATATAGTATTTCAGATACCTAGGAAAAATGAAATTAAATATATTTTTACGGGCATAACTTACGAATTAAGACTTTGGACAAGTACCTATAAAACGGATTACCGATCCGAAGCACCTACCTAATACTTACAAAAATAATTTTGTTTAATTTGACTCTATATTACTAGTGTAAATAGAATAAATCAAAATTTTAGTACTTAAAGAGGTGAAACATGGCAAGACATAAAATCTATTGAAGCCCTTATCTCGAAGTAGACCACATGAAGAAATATATCCCCTGGTACAGTCAGGTGAAATAAGGTAAATCATGGAAAAAATCAAATCCCCTTGACCAACCAATTAATTAGAACCAATGAAAATTTAATTAATTAGTGGTCCACGGGGCAAGGCGTGTAATATAGGCAGTCATAGAATTATAGAAATAAATTTACAAGAAGAAAGAAATCGTACAAAAATGTTTCATGCCCGGAATACACCTTTGCCCGTGAAGTAACAACCCATAATTTTCCACTTACACATAAACAAGTGAGCGCTGCATTCCCGTTATTCCTGATTCTGTGGGAACTTCCGAAAAGAAAAGGGATTATAAAGAATTGTAAAGAGGTTTTCAGTTTTAATGATTATTCAGTTATTCATTACTCGTCTTAACAATTATATGGAAAATATTTAAACTGAAAGACGAAAGAAAAACGAATAATCATTTGTATTTATTTAAATCAAATACACACACATCACAGAATCATAGTCTTCCGTAATTATTTATCTAGTTATTAATAGTATTTTGAAAGTAATTTATTTAAAAATAATGCATAATATTTTTCGTCTGAGACACAGGAATTTCTAGTTCACGCAATTATATAATTTAGTGCTACATTTTACTATAATTTTTAATAAGTAAATTTTTATTTGTTTTTTTTTTGTAAATACGGCTTGGAATTTAATACTGTAGGTACTTTGTTTATCTTCTATTCAATGACATTCTCATCTAGACTAGGTTTTTTTAGACTAATTTGGCAAGTATCGTTGCTGATTTTTTTATCTCGGTTCCATCGGTCAATTGTACCAGAAATATTTAAAGAAAGTGATCTTAGTACTTTGTTAAACTGTACATGTTTGTCTAACAGATTTGAACCAACAAAGTCAACGAAGGGGGCGAGCAAGATGCGTCGGGATCTCATCAACGCGGAAATATCCAATCTTCGCGACCTGCTACCTCTTCCACCTTCCACCAGGCAGAGACTCTCGCAACTTCAGCTCATGGCCCTCGTCTGCGTCTACGTTAGGAAAATGAACTATTTTCAACAAGGTACGAACATTTGACCAAACTTAGTATATTTGATTCCTATACAAATGTATGGGTGATCTATTTTGACTATTTATAAATATTTTTGTACCTAAGTTTGTAATGTTTTACATTGTTTAAAGTTCTAAGTCTATAAAATATTTTACGGTACAATAAAAATATCATATTTTTACTATGTTTCGTTCAAACGACTTTACTGTATACCTACGAAGATAATTTTCTCTAGGTTGGTCATAAAAATCAATTTAAAGATCTAAGTGGCCTTCCTAAATAACCTAGATATTCGATATTTCTACTTATATATGCACACATACTAATGTGTGCATATATGAGTAGACCTACTAAGGTATATACCTTTTAATATCTTTAAAACTATGAATCCACTTATTACTATCTATAGCAAACATATTCCTTTATTTGACGACCCAGTTGGCACAATGGTCACCATGCCGGACTGCCAAACACAGGGTTGCGGGTTCGATTCCCGCTTCAGACAAGTATTTATGCTTAGATATTCGTCTGTGGTCTGGTTATTTCTATGTATTATATATATATATACAAAAGAAAAATATGTAAGTAGTATATCCGTTGTCTAGCACCCATAACACAAGTCTAGTTATTTAGCTTGGGGCTAGATGGCGATGTGTGGAATGTCCTGCAATATTTATTTATTTATTTGTTGTATATACATTGTAGCCTGAACATAAATTATTCTGCGATTCTACAGGTAATCATAATCACGGAACATAATCATGTTATATAAAGACGTCGTTAGATAGTCAAGTTTATTTCCGTGTAAGATTTTCCATCGTTGTTTCCCATGGTCCAAATCTTTATTCAGGCTCATCACGTGCTCACCTTATCCCAAATCTCTCTCTCATATTGTCCAAAATGTCTCGAAAACTTTTTGTCAGCTCACCTTCAGTCACGAAAAGGCATATTAAGACGTTTAAAATGCATTTTGTTCGCTATCTTATCTATCGTTGCTATAACTTCACCCATAACTCCGTCTTTCTTTCGTTTTTAGTGTTCAAAAGTCACGACTTCAGTTATAAGTACCAAGAGCAACCTACTCCTACACCCAATATCGGATTTTCGAAGGTAAACGTTGTTTTCAAGTTTACAGTCGTTCATGGTAAACATTAAATTGGTAATAACAATTACATTGTTTTTGCAGGCGATGAATGGTTTTATGATGATGATGACACAAAATGGGAAACTTTTGTACATATCGGAAAACGCTGCTGAGTATTTGGGACATTCTATGGTTGGTTTGATTATATATTCTACAAAATAACAATATTTTGATCACAGTTGCTCATAAAGTGGATATTATTGACGACCCAGTTGGCACAATGGTCACCATGCCGGACTGCCAAACACAGGGTTGCGGGTTCGATTCCCGCCTCAGACAAGTATTTATGCTTGTATATTTGTCTGTGGTCTGGTTGTTTCTATGTATTATAAGTATATATTTACAAATGAAAAGTAGATAAGTAGTATATCAGTTGCGTAGCACCCATAACACAAGTCTAGTTACTTAACTTGGGGCTAGATGGCGATGTGTGGAATGTAATGTAATATTTAATTTTTTTATTTATTTATTTAAATCTAATCTTCTTCTTTGTGTCAACGGTGGCCAATGCAATGCGCCTTGACCACAGCACTCCCGTCCAAAACTTAGCCACGGCAATCGCATTATCTGTTGCCTTGTTGAGGTGATAATTATCCTATTATTTTTTAGGAAGACCTATTAATACACGGAGATAGCGTATATGACATAATAGATAGACAAGATCATCAAACAGTGCAAATCGAACTAAACAGAGGCAGCAATGGAGAGACTGAAAACACACCAAAGAATAGACATTTCTTTTGTAGAATGAACGTATCAAGAAACGCTAGGAGGCAAATGCGATTTGGTGACCAAAAAGTAAGTCAAAATAAACACCACAATCATTTTTCTGCTACTTCCTTTCTTTAACTAAATTATAGCATTATTCGATGAAGTAAGTAAGTAAAAAATCCACATCTCCGTTGTGAAAAATAATGAAAATAATATCAAAAAAAATATTCTCTTATTTGCTACAACACTGATTGTCCCATGCCCATAGATAGACAGTAGAATGAAACTGAAATATATTCTTTAATATTTCTTCGTTCAGTCGTAATTAGCTTTCATCTCTTATGTTACCTACCTAGTCTTTCTCTACCCTCTAGATCTTACTTACATTGCCAAATCAAAGCTAGTAGCTTTAACTATTAATGCATATCGTCTTAACTAATTGAGATTCATTCCAAATTGATCCAACAGAATTTCATCACCAAAAAATCTCAATTCATCCTAATATATGTTCCCAATTTGCATATTTATACCAATCTAAAGGGTTCTCCCTCAACTTACTTTCTTATTATCAGCTTGTAACAACCTATTATGATAATCTTTTTGTTCTAGGTAGTACTTGTCCGAGGGCATTACGTATCGTACCTACCTCTATGCAGTCGCAACGAGCCGGTGTTTCTGGCTGTATGCACGCCGCTCGCTATGCCGGAGACACGAGAGTGTGTGGTACACGGAGCCACTAACGTCTTCACCACAGTCCATACAATGGACATGAAGATACTGCATATTGATGTTAAGTAAGTTATAACAGAATAGTAGCGTTGTGCGGTTTCAACCGCGTAACTCCCGATCCTGAAAGAATATTGGGATAAAAAGTAGCCTCTTTCATTTCCAATGAATCAATACATCCTCATACTAAGTTTCACCAAAATTGGTCCAGTAGTTTCGGTGATATACAGATAATTGACAAACAGACAATAACCTGCTAATAGTCGCTCCGAACCAACTGACCAATAATTCTTACCACGTGTGATCAGTTGCGACTTCAGTTTCTGTTCAGCAGGAAACATTATTTGAAAGTTAACATACATCTATCTAAATGTAGAAGTTTGTTACAATAAGCTTAAGATATTGTACCTACAAGATAACTTTTATCTCACATAATATTTTACATAGGCCTTTATATTATTCATGCTATAAATTATTTATCTAGGTTTCTCTCGGTTTGTACAAAAGATTGAATGAATATCTATGCATTGAATCAACCAATATATCTTACAATCAAAGAGAATTAAAATTACATAAATAGTAAGGATATCTGAACATTTTGAAACAGTCTCATCAATTAACAACTAGCTCCGAAATTTGTGAAAATTTGGCCTTCGGGGTAATTAGTTCAAAGGTCAGAATGTTCAAAAGTGTTAAAATGTCCAGACGCTACAAAGGCATCGACTCAATGAGTCTACAGTGGCGTAATCATATTATGCGGATTATACTGCCGAAACCAACAACCTCGTAACTGACACTTGAATCATAGTGATTTGAGACACTGAATAGTAGAGTAGGCGGGATCTCCTTCCACCGAACTTTTCTGATATTATAAAACCTGAGAATTTCTCAGCGCGCCCCCAACACAGTTATGAACGACTATCAGCGCTCCGCGGTTTCACCCACATAACTCCCGATCCCTAGGAATATCGGGATAAAAAGTAGCTAGAGCCTTCCTCGATAAAATGGACTATCCGACACAAAAATAGTTTTTCAATTCGAACCAGTTGTTTCTGAGATAAGCGCGTTCAAACAAACAAACTCTTCAGCTTTATGATATAAGAATAGATGTGCGTTATCTTTTTTTTATTTATTTATCGATTTCTTTTTTTGCAAAACTGACAGTTTCGATTCTTAACTTTGCTACCTGATATCTTCTCCGAGCTACTGTGGTCTGAACTTCATAATTTCACATGGTTTATAACTCTCTTGGGAGCATGCGCCAAGAAATTCTCAGGTCTTATAAAATCACAAAAGTTTCGTGGTAGGCGGGATCGTGGTCTATACGTTTTGTTTATTCTATCTATTTTATCACTGTTATGTATTCTTCTACCACCAAACTTTGTAATAAATATAATAATACTAGCTGCGCCCCGCGGTTTCACCTGCGTAATCATTTTCTGCGCAACTTTCTTAATATTTTCTTTCATAAGAACCTTCTCCTGATAATAACAAACAAACGAAAAAAAGAATTGGCCAAATTGGTCCAGGCGTTGTTGAGTTATGCGCTTACCAACACATTTTGCGATTCATTTTTATATATAAGAATTACTTAGAAAAAGTATTTTATTAGTTATCAGTTTTTGCTTGGGCAGTTGGGTTAATTGTTTTTACTTAACTTTAAAATTCATTGTAAACAGATTAAGCAATAGATATTTTCATCTTTTTTCGTAAGGAAATTGCTCAGATGCTCTCATTATTCTACCATAATTTAATACTCTTTGCTTATATTCCGTTTTTGTTTCAGTGGTGAGTGGTATTTGGGTTGGACAAAACAGGAGTTGGTTGATATATCGTGGTACCAATTAATACACTGGGATAGTTTGAGAGAAGCACAGAGCAAACATAGGTTAAGTGAGTACCTACCCATAATTTTTTTTTTAATTTCTTGTTGTTTTTTTTTACGCAAAATAGACTTTTATTTGACCTCACCTGATGGAAAACGATGATGGGATACTACAATACTTGAATAGATCTTTTAGCAGCGGATGTTTCTAAAATAATTTAAAAAACCACCTGCAAATCCATTCGTTTTTGAGAAAAGATAGAGTGGTGGGAAACAATCTCCCTTAGCTCAATCAAAAGCTTTAAGTATTTATTTCAGAACTAGCTGTTGCCCGCGACTTCGTTTGCGATGTGGTTTTGGGTTATATAGAATACCTAGCATTATTCGGCATAGATACAATTTATCATTCGGTGTAAGTTATAAAACAAAATAGGTAGTTACATTGTTTTTAAACCTTTTTTTTAATTGATTTGGCGAAGGCACTTTACTTACTTATACTCCGAAAGTAGGTCTAAAGATGCCTGAAGAGCGTGCAGAAAGAAAAACTTTCAGCCCTAGGGAAAATCGCTTTCACTGACAGCTGTCATGTCAAATTATGGCTTCGCACGGCTCATCCATACTGCCAGAGTACTGACTGAGAGTACATAATAGGTTTTTTCTTAATAATCGAATTCAGGTAGATATATTTAGTTCAAGATATCTTATTTAATAAAATAAATGTAAAGGTGAAAATGGTCAAAGCGACGTATGACCATGCTGCGCCTCTGCCGGCGCCCTGTCAAGATGTTGCAGATGTGGCTTTATGCGACCGTGCGGTCAGTGTTGTTCCTTGAGTAAAAAAATACTGGCAGGAAATGCTTGCATTTTGAATGATTTTAATTAGTATTATCTTTTGTTATTTTATTATGTTTTTGTGTTAAGTTTAATCTGGTTTTTCACTTATGATTGTGTATTTTGTGTAAATAACATTTTCTAGACAAACCGTGTTACAAAAACTGTAATTTAAATCTACGGACTTCGCGTCATTACTCAGTGTTGGATAAACTAATTAATAAAAATCACTTCGGTAAGTACCGACGTATTTGAGTATTGAAAACATGTTGAAAACAAATAGCAAAAGCAAAAAATCTACATAATATATAACCTCTTTGGTCCCAACCTTGTAAGAGGATCAGGTAGTATGGAGTCTCTCATTCACTCTCGTTATTAGAAAGAATTTTATGTTTATTCGTAATGAAAAGCACAGTGTTTACCTCGGGTTTGTTTTGTTTACCCAAGGTGTGAAAGTCACTCATTTAGTCCCTCGAAGTATTAGCGCCCTCGCTACGCTCGGGCGCCAAACTCCGTCTCGGGACTCAATGAGTGACTTTCACACCTTGGGTAACAATGTACTATTTTTGTTAATTTTTCACAAATAAAACATAATACACCACAATATGATAAGCTAAAACTAAGTCCAATTTCTATTCGCACAAAACTTTCAACATACTTTGTCTTCCTAGTTAACTTTAGATTTTGGTAAATTAAAGAAAAAATAATTATCAACTACCTTTGTGTCTCGATTCATATTCTTCAATTAATAATATAAGAGGTTATTACCTATAGTATTTATAACTAACACCAACATCGTGCAAATAATAATCTATTTTGGTGCAAATAATATTTTACATTGTTTTTATTATCAAATAATAATATTAATGATTAAAAAGAAAGGCAATTGGACAGAACAAATACTAATACTTAAAATAACGCGATGCACATTGAGATCCTTACATATCGATAGCAGGCATTACGTTGAACAAAAAAAAGCTTTCACACCAAACATCTAAAGCATCTCGGAAACGGGGTTTTTGAAGGAACGTGATGTCCTATGATTTCACAAAAGTGCACGGTGCTCTTTGAGACTCATACCTATCGATAGAGGGCATCGAAAAAAAAAACAAATAATAAAAACACCAACCCTCTAAAGCGTTTTCGATACAGGGTTTTTGAAGAAACTTGATGTTCCTTGATTTTCTAAGAGTGCGCGGTGACTTTATGCCAAAAATAATTGTGTAAAATTATGTTATGCCTAGTTTAGGTTTTTATGTCAAAACCGATTATCCAAAAATTTTATGCCAAACTACAAAAGGACATTCAACTTCTAAAGCGAGACGTTTCGGAAATGGAATATTTAAAGAAAAATGATAACCTATAATTTTTCAAAAGTTTGCGGTTCACTTTGAGTCCCATACCTATCGAAAATGACAAATAATGCCATCAAACAAAACCTATAAAGCGTTGGGCATAATTTATTCATCGGGTCTAAAATCACAGCGCAAAAAACGTAACATAACATATAACCACGCTACTATACAGAATGTCCGGACCCCTTTTCCAATTTTTTAAATTCTTGACCAAAATACCCAGTTTTTTTATTAGGTAGCTGGCAGGCCTACGTAATTTTGGGAAAAAAATGATTTTTACAAATAACTACCTGTATATTTTAAACCGACATCAAAAAAGGAGGAGGTTCTCAATTCGTCACGTATATATTTATTTTTTTATGTATGCTCGCTGATTACTCGTAAACTCTTGGAGCGATTTGGAAAATTCTTTTTTTGTTTTTACTATTTAAGGTTTCCGCTACTTGAACTCATAATTCAAACTATAGCAGGAGAAAAGCGCGATAGAAGTGTACCATCGGAGGTCTTCGGTAAAGGAGATCGGTAATATTATGTAGTAGTACCTCTTTGTACTAACCTCATTTTCAGTTTCACGTAGGTAGTATTAAATGCAAACTATTTGGTTTTATGACAGCTGTCATCTTGAGCGGAGGCATGTACTGCAGCCCTACCATGACTTTTTGAAGAACTCGAAAAAAAGAAACACTTTTTCGATCACTCTCTTGTCCGTTTGTCTGTCAGTGTGTCACTACCGATATTCTCAGAGACGGGTGGACCTAGTAAGTTGATT
Organism: Idaea straminata; assembly: GCA_951213275.1. Lineage (NCBI taxonomy): Eukaryota > Metazoa > Arthropoda > Insecta > Lepidoptera > Geometridae > Idaea > Idaea straminata. The sequence goes on from OX577862.1 coordinate 8,665,140, forward strand.
TTTAGGAAGTTTCATAGTAAATACTCAATATATTATGTTTAATCGAATACGTAAAAAACCCGTGGTAAGGGTACTGTTCCCTTCTGACGTTCGATTACGTTTTACCACGGAAAAATGTTTCGATTTCACATTTTTTAAATGTTTTTTTATCAAATATCTTAATTATTGTATTAAACTCAAATTGAAACATACCCTAAATGTTAATCTGATATTTCCTGAGCATATTTGTGTGGACCTTGTCGAAATCTGTTCTGTAGTTTATGAGATTACCTGGTTCAAACAAACAAACAGACAGACAAACAGACAAACAGACAAACAGACAAAAATTCTAAAAACCACCCTATCGTGTTCAGCTAACGATTTAAAGACGACCTGTGTATTTTTTTTCTGGATATCTTACAATTACAGATTTTTTGATGTCTACAGATTTATTATATGTATAGATATCTTTAAAATAAAACGAATAACTCAAAATAGATTAAAGTTTTTTTTATTTTCTAAAGAATTTTAGTACTACAAAGGTTCGTTTGCCTTTTAAATTCGAAGGAGAATTGTAACGAAGAATATGAAGACGAAGAAATTAATTCACAATTTATTCATTGACCCAAATTCACCATCCCTATATTTTGTTCCAGTAACACAATCAGAACAAGATAAATGTTGCATCTTGTTAGTGAAGCTACAGCAACGTTCTGGCCAGTTCTTATGGGTCCATGTCGTGTTACAAGTTAAAGATGCTGCTGATACACCGAGGCAGTTCATAGTTGCTACTAATCAGGTTTTAAGGTAATGTACAAATTAGCTATTACCTAAATCATTCCTTTTATATGTTAATATACTCCAGTAAATGTTTGCCTATTGCTTTCCAACCAAAAATTATTTAATCTCAAGTTATTAACAATCTACGTCAGTATTCAATTTTTATTTTTCAAATAATTACGTATTTATGGATATTTTTCAGTAGATAAAGAGTTACCAAGAATTTAAAAGGTTTATAAAATGATTATTTTACTATTTTGGATATAATTAACTAGTAATTAATGTTTTTTACTTTATTACACACTACAAAAAAGTCTAGAAGAAAATATTTCCGATTTGGCAGTAGATTGTTTGGTACTTATTTGATAAAAACAATTAAGCTCAAGGTGTAATGATTAAACTTGAAAAAATGCTCTCAATCAAAAGGTTATCTTACAGAAGTGTCTCTATCTACACAACAAAGTATTTTCAACAATCCTTGCAATTTTTCTATTCCCTTATTTAAGAGAAAAATATACCAATTTCATCTTCCAATTTCCTTTCGTCTTCATGTAATGTTCCTTCTCAACAGTGAAGAAGAAGCATCAATAATGCTAGCCAACTCCTAGCTGTACCAATATTCATTATTTATTCAATTTCCTTTAATCTTCACGTAATTTTCCTTCTCAACAGTGAAGAAGAAGCATCAATAATGCTAGCCAACTCCTACCTGTACCAATATTCATTTTTCATTAAATTTCCTTTAATCTTCACGTAATTTTCCTTCTCAACAGTGAAGAAGAAGCATCGATAATGCTAGCCAATTCCTGGCTATACCAATATTACGGCTACCAGAATCAACCTTGCGGTATGCTAGATCCTCGCTGCCAGAAGTTCTACAGAAACCAGTGTTACCAGGACCCTTACCAGGAATACTATGTAGAGAGCCAAGAGGTCGACTATACTGGTTACCATGTCTCGACGTATGTGCAGAGGGAGGAATATGGCTGTGAAAGAGTTTATACGGATAGAGGTCCTGTGGATTATTCTACAAGTTCACCACAGTCTACTGGTTCAGAAGAAAGGTAAATTTATAAAAATCAGTATACAAAATCAGTATTTTTTTACATACCGTTATCTAGCCTTAAACTAACCAAAGTTCCTGCAATGAGAATAAAAGAAAAATAAATATATATCAATACATATAAAATGGTTTGTCCTGAATGACTGACGGATCAACGCACAGCCTAAACCGCTGATCGTAAACACCTGAAACTTGGAGAATGTGTTCTTTGTGTGATGTAGGCATGCGATAAGAAAGGATTTTACGAAATTCTAGCTTTAAGAGGGTGAAAAAAGGGGGGGAAAGTTTGTATGGGACAACGTGATTCCTTGGTCTATTTTCGACTTTTACGCGGACGAAGTCGCGGGAAAATGCTAGTAAGTTTATAAAATTCTCGTGTCGCAGTGCTAGTTACCAAACTCCAACTAAACGGCTAAACCGATTTGTATGATATTTTTTGTGTATATTCGTTAGGTCTCCTTTTTGTATGTACAAAGCTTGACACTAGGACAGCTAGTAGCAATATATATTTAGACTAGCTGCGCCGTGCGGTTTCACCCACGTAAGTCCCGATCCCGTGGAAATATCAAAATGAAAGTGTTGTGTGTTGCCAACCCTACGTCTTTTTACGTAGATCTACTTACTTTAGGCTTCTCCTGTAAACCTACGAACTTGAGACCTAGAATCTACGTATTTTCTATCAATTTGTAAAATAACGAAACTCATAGCTGAATTTGCATTATTTCCTTTTCATTCGCGAAAAAAAAGTTAATAAACGTACCGTTATAGACTATAGCACACTTGCTTCGCTAACACAATACTACTTCCATCATTATTTTTAAACACAAGTGAAACAAAGTTTGCATTCCATAGAGCTGTGACTGTGTAAAACGAAACGTCTTGTCTCACCTGCTTGCCTTGTAGAAAAACTTTTAGGTTCGACGGAGTTACTTTTGTGTTGTTGTTTTGTTCTTTTGATATCTATAGAATTTCGATTTAATTGAACACAACTGAGGAAATAAACATAAGAAAAAACTAGGTACGCTCCGCGCGCGGGTTAAATGCAGAGTGTAAAACACCCATTTTATTCCTCTTCATTTCACTCAGAAAAAAGTACGTAGATCTACGAACTTTTCTAATGAGGTCTATGCATTTTTCAAAATCCGAGTTGACTTAAATAATTAACCGACCATTTATTTAATTTAAATATTAGCTCCTTAATCAAAATACAACGTCAAGGTACTTAACTATAGGTATGTACCTACAGGATACATACCTATCTTTATGAATTACTAGCTGCGCCCCGCGGTTTCACCCGCGTAAGTCCCGATCCCGTGATATTATCGATATAAAAAGTAGCCTATAGCCTTCCTCGATAAATGGACTATCCAACACAAAAAAAACCTTTAAATTCGAACCAGTAGTTCCTGAGATTAGCGCGTTTAAACAAACTCTTCAGCTTTATAATATAAGTATAGATAAGGGATAAAAATTCGTGGACCAATTCATCCAAATTCAATTTAAAATATAACAAACTAAATAAAACACAATTAGTAAACATATCACGAAGGAATTACACCGATAGAGTCAACAAAAAAAGCCAGGACATGCAATTTATCCGCGTCAGGGTCTCACCATGAATTTAAATAAGAAAATCATTCTGTCCATCCGTTCGCGTAATTTGACACCTTTCATTATCATATTTATTGTGGAATCATTGTTACAGTACAAGTGTTATTTTTGAATAAATCTTCTGAAGTTTAATTATAGATTAGTTAAGATAGATTGATTTTATTATAGACTTCCTAATATTTCGTTTCGTAGATAGGGTTAGATTGATTAACAAATAAAATCTTTACAAAACAGTTGCTAAATCAAATATAGATCAAAGTCAAACCCCCTTATTCTAAAACGAGGTTAGTCCGAGATGTGAATTTAAACCTTAGATTTACATACAGATTTACTCGTGAACTATAGTCTAAACACTATCCCTATAGATTAGATAGGGAACTATAGTCTAAACACTACCTGTATAGATTATATAGGGATAGTTTTAAGACTTTAGTTTACGAGTAAATCTGTATCTAAATCTAAGGTTTAAATCCTCATCTCGACTATCCTTAAACCTCGTTTTGGAAAAAGGGGTAAAAAGTTTAAAAAATTGTTGAAATGGTCATTTCATGATTTGAGATGATGATATGAAATGACGATGTGATGAGAATTATCAGCCGATTTCAACTGTTTTTTTTTTTGTAATCACGTCACAAATCGTTTTAAAAATTAAGATAGAATGAGAATTGAATGAGAATTAGAGAACGCGCATATGAGAAGAAGAAACAATTCATTATCATTCATCACATCGTCATTCATCATCATTAATTCAATGGTTAATTTTTCTGTAATTACGCATACAATGGTCAGGAATATACTTTTGAATTTATATTTGAAATGAAGCAGTTATAGTCATGTCCATTGTCCATGGCTTCTCCCTCGATGCAAAATGCTTTGTTCCAAGAGTGTGTGGCTGGAACTGACTGCTGTTGCCACTTCACACGTAAGGCAAAGCTACTCCATCCGTCCGACGACTTAATTAAGGTCGCGAGAAGTCGTTGGACTACATAGTGTAAAACAAAGTTGCTTCCCGCTGTCTGTCTGTATGTATGCTTAGATCTTTAAAACTACGCAACGGATTTTGATGCAAATTTTTTTATAGATAGAGTGATTCAAGAGGAAGATTTATATCCTCTATACATATAAAATTATTTGTCCTGAATGACTGACTGACGGATCAACGCACAGCCCAAACCGCTGATCGTAGAGACCTAAAACTTGGAGGGTGTATTATTTGTGTGACGTAGGCATCCGGTAAGAAAGGGTTTTCCGTAATTTTATTCCTAAGGGGGTGAAAAGGGGGGCAAAGTTTGTATGGGACAACATGATTCCTCGGTCCATTTCCGACTTCTACGCGGACGAAGTCGCGGGCAAAAGCTAGTGTATAATACATGCATGAAGCTGTGCGAAGCCGAGGCTGATTACTGATAATACCACTTTTCCTCACCAGATCACCCCATCACTACGACGTAGCTCCTGAAGTATTGAACTCCGTGTACGTGTACCCCACTCCTGGCAAGAGGGAATACTACGAACAGTACCCAAGAGTCAACTACCACTGTCAGGAACCTTGCACTAGTGGGACCGTTGATGGTAAGGAACAATTTCAATTAATTTACCTACCATACAGTTCAATTCACGAGTGCGCTCGGCCTTTGTTTGTAGTTGTAATCGTAGATACACAGTAAATACACATGTTCGTTAGTGTGTGTACCCGAGACGGAGCGGTCAGTAGCGAGCAACACATATACAGGTTGGTCACTCACACAAACAAAGGCAGAGCGCACTCGTGAATTGCGAGAACTGTACCCCTATGTAATGAATTCTGGCTTTTAAGTGCATTATATTAGAAAAAGCATACAAATAATCTTTTTAAACTCACACGATTTGTATTTATAGTAAATATTGTCGCGTTGGGGGACCACTCTTTTTTTTCGAATCAATTCAATATAATGTAAGAGTCGTCCTTTAAATTTTAGGTCGTGTAAGTATTTAGTTTTGAAGTAGTTTAACTTGTAAATCTTAAAACTTACTTTAACATTTTCGTTGAAATTTTAATATTATCATTTTATGAAGGTGTTTTACAAAACGGTTAAAAATAAAAATACGCGATTAGGCGGCGCTCTCCCCATACAAACGTATTCGACTGTTTCCTCAATGGATAATGACACTGGTGCAAATAATTTTGTTGCATAAAACCTATAACTGCCATGACTATGCCCCTATGTCTTGTAACCTATTTTATATTTGTCCCCAGTCCTTGAATACCCAAGTCCGAAACGCATGCGTCTTGGTTCTACTACCCTCGAAGAAACAGATGGCATGGACAGGTGGAATCCAAGCCCACCGTGGTCCGACACAACCCTCAAGATGGCGGACTATACCCAAAGATTTAACTACAATATGATGGCGTTACCACCACCTGAAAGGGCAATGGTAACTTAGAAGAGGAATTATTGTCTGGTTTGAACCATCTCTTAGTCGTTCGCTGATTCCGATCTCATCTATACAATATGTTACAGCGAAGGGGTTTTAATACGAAAGGGGGTTATTCTAGACGTCTAGGCGAACAACTTTTTTTCTACAACTTTTGGAAATTCGAACATTTTTTCGATATTTCTGAGGGAATTTTTAGACGACCCAGTTGGCACAATGGTCACCATGACTGCCAAACACAGGGTTACGGGTTCGATTCCCGCCTCAGACAAGTATTTATGCCTAGATATTTGTCTGTGGTCTGGTCTGGTTCTATGTATTATAAATATATATTTACAAAAGAAAAGTTTAAAAGTATATCAGTTGTCAAGCACCCATAACACAAGTCTAGTCACTTAGCTTGGGGCTATATGGCTATGTGTGGAATGTCCTACAATATTTACTTGAAAATCAGCTGATTCATACAAAAACTTCGAACGAAATGTTCGAATTTCCAAAAGTCGTAGAACAAAAGTTGTTCGCCTAGACGTCTAGAACAACCTCCTTTCATATTGAAACCTCTTCGCTGAAACAAATTATAAACTTACTAATACTAGCTGTCCCGGCAAAACGTTATTTAGCTATATAAAAAAATGATGTTGTTCGATTCTCAGACCTAACGAATATACACAAAATAAATCATACAATTGAGTTTTGGCGGGAACGAGTTAACAACATGTCGTGCTGCAGTTTTATTTTCATGAAACTTAGATGTAACTCGAGTTGAATTGTATAATTCTGGTGGAATGTTATTCAATTTAGTTCTGTGAAAGTGCACAAGTGTAGTGAAAGAAAAAATCAGTGTTAAACATGAAGTTTTCTCGTTGCCTCCAAATCTCCTATTACGGTTATGGTAAACTTGCCACCGCTTTACTATAGCCCCTGACTTGACGGACTATGACGACTTTGACTGTATTGAAACACTTTAGGCCCTTTATGAAAAATCGGGTCATAATTTGATGCAAAATATAACTTGACACTGGCTAAATGCACAAGCCGTGCGAAGCCATAATAAAAGAAAAAAAATCATGCAATTATAAAATTCAATTCAAATAGAATTTTATATTATCAAGAGGATACTAAAAAACGATACTTTTTAAGACTATTAGATGGTGTCATTTTAATCGTCCTCCTTATTTAAAAATATTGATAAGCGGTGAATTGTCAATATTCCGTCACGCTTTCGCTGACGTAAATTTTCATTCGCAAAAACGAGACAAAGCATTGCTTAAGTAATTCACCACTTTTCCCCTTAATGTGCAATAAATGTACAATTAGTATAAGTAAATATTTAGTGATTTAAATACAAACATGTATTTAGTTTTAAAATTTTACAGTAAAATAAAGATCAGTGTTAAAAAACATGGTAGAAAGGTTGTATTTAAATTAATATTTCATCCTATTTCTATGCATTTATTGTAACTTAATTTCTATCTATTTTATAAGTTAAGCTCAAATTAAGAATTTACAGTATTTTTTATTAAGTTTTATCGAAATAATTCCGTCCAAATAATAAGTTTGTTGAATTCCAAAGGAAATTAGAGCATAATAATGTAAATATTTAGATACAATTATATAATTATAATAAATTAGATGTCTATTTTTATTATAAAGAAAAGTATGTAAATAGTGTGCTATACTTTTAATAATAAAAATACAGTTCTCAAAATAACATTGTTTTTGCTTTACCTATACATATAAGTTTTTCAATAACTATAAAATACATAACAGATAATTATAGTCAGTTCGCATAAAATTGGCACTTTGGTAGAGTCACCCTAAGAGTTAATCCAAAGGGAAATTGGTCATCATATGACCAATTTTGAATCGGTAGACTGACATGACCTAAATGAAATAATTAAAACCAATGAATTTAATACCTTTTCTTTTTTGAGGTCGGTTAAAAATCAATGAAACTGCCATAGGCTTACTAATATCTCCGGGAGTTAGACAGGTTCATTGCCTCGATCTTCTCAATATACTAGCGTAGGTTTGAGGTAGCATTTAAACCATTTCACATGTTTGATGTTGCCCAAAAGACATAGATACTTTTTATTTTTATAAGCAAACGTGAGTAAGTTTAAACACCTACCATAAATACTTACCTTATATGTAGTCAATTTGTATGTGAAAACATGTAATTGGTTCTTAGTCACTATTTTAGTTTTGTAAGCAGAATATTTATAACTGTTAGTTTTCCAAATAAAATAAAATTAACCACCTTCTCAGATGGACTAAAAACTGATATTTATTCCACCTACTTAGGATTACTTTTTGACGCCTTTAAAAACGGTCACAAGAGTAGGCGGTCACTTGGAAAAACTAATAACGTTGTAAATACGACGTCATAATTTTTACTGTATATTTTAAGTAGCTAATCTTACATACCTTCAAACAAAAAGGTTGCATTAGCTACATCCATCAAAATTATGTAGACTTAAAGTAAGCATCCCTGCTACATCCAACTTGCCTTTATCAAAGTATTTGAATTATTCAAGACATATCAAGTCAATCTAATCAACAAAATCTGCAGCTCTTACATAACCGTAAAAATACTTGCGAACCAAACATGCAAACTAATTCAGAACGCCCGTATACATTTCAATCATCAAATTAAACTGTTAATGCTTGCGAATGCTTTTAATGGCACCCATTAAACAACGGCAAATACCTACCTATAATTACATAAGTTTCACGAATCATATTTAAATGTCTAATGCGTGCTAGTTACATTAGAAAACAACTATCGAAGCCTCTTAATAGATGTAATACGCTTACTTTTAACCAGTTACAACTGGTCCCTGTAATGATAGGATAGGCTTGCTTCAAGTTCCCTGTGAGCTTGTCAAAAAGGCCAATTTAGAATGGACAGACTGTAGCTGTCAATCAGGCAAAGCTAACCCGATTTATTGTGGCCCAAGTTATAGACGAAGCGGCAGTGGAGATAGCAGAGTCTTATTTGGATAAGGGATAAACGTAGTAAATAAGTAAGCTAACTTTATTTGTTCAATACAGAATCTTTCCTGTGTTCCTATGTTCCTACACAACACGAAATGAAGTAATGGCTAGAAAGTATAAGTTGAACAAAAGGGCGGCCTTATCGATGAAAGCGATTTCTTCCAAGCACCCTTAGAATGGAAAAGAACTTAATTATCCATCTTCAAAAAAAGGGTTACCCTCCTGCATCGATCAAGTAACCTACTCAGTTTTACGCTAAACATAGAGAGCTGACTTGGCCCTAGGCATTAAAATTAGTTTTTAAATTTCCGTACTCTAAAGGTATAACGGAACTCTATTGCTAACAATCCATTACCCGTCTGTCTGTCTGTCCGACTGTATCTCATTAACCGTGAAAGCTAGATAGTTGAAATTTTCACAGATTTTTTTTAAATGTGATAGGTCAACGTTTTAGCACACTTTCCTAGAAGATACCTATTCATTCACTCGCGACTTGAAGACCCCAAAATTGTACACGGCAGGAAAGACAGACGCAGGCAACTGATTCCTTTCCCTTGCTGTACGAATAAGGAATGACGAAGACGAAGAAGAATGACAAAACGCTTAGTGCGAACGTCTGGTATGTCTAGAATCGGTGCCTTACATCAGTCTGCCTGGTTGTATGATGAAAGACTGGAGACGACAAAATTAGGTCGTGGAGTTCGTGGAGATGATGTATTTCTGTGGCCGCTATGACAACAAATACTAAAGGATATTATGGTACGGAACCTTTTGTGCAAGAGTCCGACTCACACTTGGTTTTTTAAAGATTTTATTCGTCAAACTCTCATAACTTAAACCACAAAAGCTCCAGTAAAACTTAAATCAATATTTCAACGTTGTCCACTAGACTGCAACAGCTATGAATTATTGATGTCTCAGCTTTACGTGAACTTCTATCCGATATTACACTGAAATGCAAACATGTACGACAATTGAAGACCTTATACTTTGTATCCGATCATAATCTTTTATCCGGGCATCATAATATCCTTTAGACGCATAATACCAACTACACAAAAAATCATTTTTACATGGCCTCTCTCGTGGGTCGTTGCAGTCAAAATTTGAGCAAATGGGGATATATATTGACCTACGACATTGTAGCGGTCGTGGGTAGTCGGTGGATGGAGGTGGCTCAGGACCGCTGTTTGTGGCGTCATATGGGGGACTATGTCCAGTTGTGGATGATGGGGGTCAGAAACTTTAAAATATTGTGATTTTCACAGAAAAAAGGTTTCTTGATGCAGAGACACCAGATAATCATGTCTAGGTTTTAGTAAAAATCTTGAAATAATAAGCAGAATTTTTAAATTTAAAAGCAATATTCTTAAATATGATATAGGTACTGCTTTCAAGAAATTTACTAAAAAAAATATTCTCTAGCGTCTATAGGAAGAGGAAGGTTAGTTGAAGAACCTTTTTTCTGTGTATTAATTATTATTTAAGTTATAAATAGTTTGTTCTATTTAGGTACCGCGATATATTGATGTTCATTGGAAAGAAATAGGTGACATGCTCATTTATAGAATCTATAATTAGCTATTGTGCTTTAATCGAGATGGTCTTATTAATGAATTCAATTAAATGTGCTGTAAATAAATAAATAAATATTGAAGGACATTCCACACAACGCCATCTAGCCCCAAGCTAAGTACTAGACTTGTGTTATGGGTGCTAGATAAGGGATATACTACTTATATACTTTTCTTTTGTAAATATATACTTAGAATACATAGAAACAACCAGACCACAGACAAATATCTAAGCAAAAATACTTGTCTAAGGCAGGAATCGAACTCGAAATTTTTGTAAATGACACTTTACGCACCCACTTGTACCTGACCAAGTTATTTTTATCAAATTTTAAATAAAAATTAATGTAAACAAACGTGGTTCATTGAATAAAACATTGCGATGCCAATGATGCAACACTATTCGCATTAGTGTAACTCGTTAACAGCAAAATAAATGAATAAATTATACATATGTGCGTATTTCCAATCACATACACCGTGGGAAAGGTCGCTTACATACATAGGTAGTATATACCTATAGGTATGTATAGTCTATCTTTAAAAAAAGCTATTTCATCGTACGTATCGTCGTACCATACACATACACGTTAAGCGAACGCTCGGCCGAGCTAGGCGGAGTGGGAGGGTGTTAGGTTTTATTTTCGTTACGGAATTTCTTAATTCGGTCGCCGCGCTCAAAGCCCGCGATAAAAGCTATGTAATAGCTTGAAAGGTTGTATGTAAAGTCGGTTTACCGCCGATAATTTTACGATAACAATGTCATAAAAAAACATTGATGGTAACCATACCATAGCAAATATTGTATGGTTACCTTGTCAATAACGTTGCTATGGTAACTTGTCATTAACATGATACATGACGTCACACTTTTTTGTGTGTGCAAGCGTTCATCGATTTATAAGACGTTATCACGTAAAAAATTATAGATTAATTTTATTAAAGAACAACATTAGTAAATTACTGATAAGCCATTTGGTGACGCCAAGAAGAACCTTATAAATATTTGCTTTATTTTATTTACCTCAGCCCTGACATAAATACTAATGCAAAAAGGTGCAACGATTTTGATGATTGGGTCATTTACTGCATTTTATTATTCGCATAGTGTCAGAAAGCCAGTAAATCTGCTACAATTTTGTATCCACAGTACGTTTGGCCGTAAACCTGTTAAATTATTAGGTCCCACGTTTGTTGTTGATGTCTTTATTAGAGGCTACGAAAAGAGATTTTCTAATTCACTCACACTTCTAAACCACCTGATCACTGACCGGTTTGATGATGTAGATATTTTTTACTCAAATCAGCTGCAATTTGTCATAATTGGCTGAGCAATAATATCTACCTATTAATTAACTTAGATTAATTTATTTAATTTAAATTAGAATAATTTATACTTGTATGGCTCTTCAGGCGTTTTAGCGTGGTCCGGTAACCCTGAGACAGCAACTGTTTAAAAAAAGAAATAAATAAATTCTTAAATGATTAGAACCCAAATGTGAGAAATTATTAAGTTACCAGCAGCGTCTTGCGGTTTTATCTTCTTATGTCCCGATCCCGTGAGATGATGGGGATAAAAAATAGCCTATGTTACTAACAATGAATGGATGTACCTTCATACCAAATTTTATCAAAATCGGTAAAGTCGTTTCGGAGTCTATTCGTTACAAACAAACAAGAGAAAATAATGTATTTATTTATGCTAAACAATGCGTAAATTCGAAAAAAATATCAAGACTGAATAGCCATTTTTGTTAATTACTAATTTAATTTGACTTACTAAAAATCACCAAGCTGTTAATCGACCAAGGAACGCATTCCAAATGCAAGACACCCGCATACCAAGAACAAAAACTTTGGGGTTTTAAACAAAAACCTCATGAGTTTCTTGTGGCTTCTTCTTCTTCATTGGTGGGCGCGTTCCGAAGGCACACATCCTAACTAAGTTTGTTGTAGACGTGTCCACGTGATCTTGTACATAGGTATTAAGTATCCAAAGGAATAAAGAATTTTGATTTGATTTGATTTTTAAAATAACAATAAAAAAGATTTTAAATATGCTTCTATCGGTCATAGATACATATTTCTGTCGTTTGCTACGGAGATACTTGGCCTTTGGGGTCCAAACGCCTTAAAATTTTATTAAGAAATTTCAATATTACTAGTTTTAGCTTTAGGTGACGAGAGGGCTCGCCAACCAGATAACGCTGCCAGCCTTATAGGCACACTTCCTAGGGACCCCCCATTTGGACTGTTAATTTTTAATAAATGTAAGTAAGGTAGTTTAGTTAATTGATTTAGAGCGGTGTTGGCTTATTGGTAAATACCTCGACTTTCATTCTGAAGTTCGTGGTTCGAATCCCGGCTGGCCGTGCACCGATGGATTTTTCTTAAGAAAATTTACGTGCGCTAAATGACATTGCTCTTACGGTGAAGGAAAACATCGTGATGAAACCCGCGGCTTAGTTGCCTCCAGAAGTATTGACAAGTTCTCTCCTCTGGACATGGTCTACTGAGCTGAGAGGGTAAAGTAGGTGCAGGGCAAGCCTACTCCATCCTCACGCAAAAAGGACCCAAAAAAATCGTCTGATTGCGGAAAATAGCCCATATACGCAAGTGCAAGTAGGCGGTAAATGTCAGAAACCAAGAAAGTCATTTTAGATGTTGGGTCAATTTAAGTTTTTATTATCTAATTGTTATTTCAAATGTAAATAAATGTACTGGCATTTATCTGAAAGTTAAAAAAAATGTTTAAAAATGACTCAAATGATAATACGTGTTTGTTCAACGAATCCGGCATTAGATATTGCATATCCGGAACTCACCGCACATCGTTCAAAAGGTGTCAGATAAAAAACCATTAAAATGCGGTTTACGGCAAAACGTACGATAGCTATAATGTAATAAATATTCATGCTAATACACATCCTGGATTCCGTTGAAAAAGGAAAATAACAACGCGGCCAGATTATTTCATCCACTATATTATTACCGCGAAAGAGTGTGAATGTGTCTGTTTGCTTTAAGTCGCTGAGTACTTAAAACGCAGCCCTCTGTAACACTTAGACTTAAGAAGAAAGGGTACCGATGATCTTTCCATACAAACGTTGTCGACTTTTTCCTCCCTAGATAATGACACTAGAGCAAATATTTTTGTTGCATATAACTTATGACTGCCATGACTATGCCCCTATGTTTTGTTTTTTGTTTTCATTTTCTAATTATCATAGAAATTAAAATTAAAAAAAAAAGAAAAATAAAACATATGGGCATGACCCCTATGTTTTTTTAATAAATAATATTTGAACTAGTGTCACACTAGTGTCTAAGAAGAAAACAGTTGACTACGTGTGTATGGAGAGAGCCCCCGGTACCCTTTCCTCTTATAAGCTTTGTTTTTTTTAATGTATTTAAAAAATGGTGTCCATCTAAAGCAGTTTGCCAATTTCGCGTTATGCCAAATTGTCATTTAAAATAAGCGTTTGGACTAATTGCGTTTTTGTCTATGTCGCAATATATTCACTCCCCGTATTGCCCATTTAGTGATTCGACTAAGTCGCAATAAACTTATTTTTCATAGTAGACAAAGAAAAAAAGTTATAATCATCCCAAAAGTGAGTCAGTCACAAATGCTAACTTACACACATCCTAACTTAGATTTTAAGACGCTTCTTTGTTATTTTCGTACAAAATGTACCTATGCATCCAAATTTTTTTTTTACTTTTAATGGGTTTCCTTCACCCGGAACCGCTGAACGGACTAACATAAAACTTACAATTTTGGCAAATGGAATTCTGGAATAAATAATATAATTTTCATCCCGATAAATTCACGGGATCGAGAGGTAAAACCACGAAGCGCAACTAATGCTTAATTGTTTACCTATAGATTCATTGAGTACATACCCAGTAGAGGCTTAATACTGGCCATGAAATTCCAAAACTGAACAGTGGATATCTAAAACAATAATTTGTTTGGAGTCGTCTTTGAAGACCTGTGCTTCTATTCTCAAGTTTTTAAATTACATTATTGTGTCGCCTGGGTGATATCGTCCAGGGCCTTTTAGTGAAATAGACCGCTTTAAATTAATGTACACTTGTCCAATGAAGTGTACGTCAAATGTATTTAGTTAAATTCGTTGCGTTTCGGTCGATCAACCGAAACGCAACGATCGACGCAGAGATTCAGCGGAATTTTTGCTAAACATAAAACGACTGATAAGGAAAATGGCATATAAGATTTTTTATGAAACATAGCTAAGAACACTCCCGATTAATTCACCTTTCAAACAAAAAAAACAAAATCAAAATCGGTTTATCCGTTCGGAGGTACGATGCCACAGACAAACAGACACAAACACACAGAGACACGTAAAACTTATAGTAACCCCTCGGGGTTTAAAAATAAACGATATTACCTCTCTACTGAGTATGTGCTCGATGATCGAACGTCAATGGGTTCCCGATAACTCGGACACACCATTCCGTATCATATTTTAGATTGGTTCAGTTGAATCAGTGCTGATATGTCGGCAGGAAAAGACATAAAGAAAATAAATAATACGATTAGATATTTACATTAATTATAACCTAGGAAAGTACATAACACTGTGATGATATCCATTTTTAGAATTCCGTACCTCAAAAGGTAAAAAAGGAACCCTTTTAACATAACTCAATCTGGCTGTCCGTGTGTCACCACCTATTTTTTATTACGTGCGAGCTTCTGTTTAAATTTGAGACTAAATCGTCGAATTGACCTGTAATTGTAACTTATTGAGGAATTTTGTGATGAGAAGGTGGTTCCAGAAGCTCTATTTATCTCTACCTAATACCATATGAGCCCATTCTACTGGTAGATCTTGGGAACTGAAGTGAGAATGCACTTCAATTTTTGTTGAAAATGTTTTTTTTTACATAAATTCAGCGTGATGATGCGGTCTAAGATGTAGCACTCTTACCTAGAAGATACCTCGCGACATGAAGACCCTCAAATTGCACACGTCAGGAAAGACAGACTCACTCCGAAAATCCATATTGGATACACACTAAATTGCTATGGGACCATTCCTGAGGTATCCCATTTCAACTCAATAAAATCGATCAATTGAGCCGTCTCTTTGAATAATCGGTAAACACAAATAAATCTTTTTTAAAGAATAATATATGTTGGAAATTAAAAAGGCTTTTCTTGTGAATATGGGCCTAAATCTCCATGTAGTTTAGTTTGATGGTAATAGGTTTGGTACACAAATAACGAGTAAATAACATGATAAAAAGGTTCCAACATGAACCACTGACGTGGACGGTGAAGTGAACCACATTTCACCTTTTATTAATAAATCAACTAGACAAGAATACACTGTATAAAAAATATGGAATGGTCTTACTGTATGCGTCGTCGAACCTAACCACCTTACCGACCGACGGCTGAGAAGCAAAAGATCCCAAATAGCCTGAGCGCTTGCTTTTATAGGCGGTGGTGGGGATCGGTAACGTCCACAGTCAAAGCACTTTCTTTAAAATCTAAATAATTAATTAAGAGCTCAATAGTGATTAATACACTTTTAAAATTAATAATAAATTATTCCAAAAACATTGATGGGAGTTAATGAATTTTTAAACATTTAAAAACATTAAAACGTAAAATAAAAGTAGTCGAATTGATTTGGTAAACAAGTCGCTGCCATAGTCAATCTAGCAACTTTTTAAAATAAATAATTATTGTGTAAGTTTTCTATTTTTTTTTTTTTGAATAATCGCTATCATATATATGCCTATGTCCAGCAGTGGATGACGTAGCGACCTACGCTACGCGAAAAAGTTGAAAAAACATAACCATTGGTAGGAATCATCATCATAATATCAGCCACAAGACATCCACTGCTGGACATAGGCCTCCCACAAGGACTTCCAAAGCGATCGATTTCAAGCTCTCTGCATCTAACGACTTCCCGCGATCTTAATTAAGTCGTCCGTTCATCTTGTGGGAGGCCATCCCGCGCTACGCTTTCTAGTACGTGGTCTCCAATCTAGGATTTTTCAGCCCCAACGACCATCAGTTCTACAAGCAAACGAGTTGTTAGAAATATAATTGTAAATAATCATTCGGAGAAATCAAGATCGAATGATACAATCGATAGAGAGGCTCTACAAAACGATTATTATGGTAAATATCTGCAATAATGCAAAACTTGTCATCGCATTAGTGTTAATATTGAATACTAAATACATGACCGTCAAAGACTTACGATTCCTTTATTCGTGTTATTCGAAATGGCTTGATATTATTAACAATTGACATCGTAGAGCACGACTGATGGTTCGATTTTAGAGCTGGGCACTGCATTTATCGATATAGATATCGATATACTTAACTAATCGATAAATGTAATGCTATTTATCCCGATTTTTCCATATCTTTTGAACTAAGGCGGGTGAAATGTAGGCTAGTTAGAAAATTATGAAAGCTATGCAATTTTTATACATCATCGATCAGGATATATGCTTACCTGCGTTTATCCTGAACGATGATCGCCTTAGTTCCGATGATGTGGAAAAATCGGGATAAAAAGCATTAGGTACATTTATCGATTAGTTAAGTATATGCGGGATATAAGAAAATTAATTAACACTCCTTTGCGTTGCGAAGTCGGGTCATTGGAGGCTGGTCATTGTATTTATGAAATGAAAAAATCGGAATATATGTATAGCGCCCTCAATGTGCGATAATGTAGGTTTGGAACAGGTTTTAGTTTCATTTATTGTAATGCACGTCGGCTGCATAATTGCAGCCCTCGGTAAAGTTCGAATATTACTATTATTGGAATGTTTGCATTCTAATATTTTTTGTTTGATTAATTGATGAGTAAGAAGACTTTAAACTTGCACTAAAGCAGGTGTTTAGAATCTTGCTTGTATTGAAAACGTTCTTATAACAGCCGTTTTGGAGCTCTACGGTGGGTCTGCAACTATGCAGCCGACTGTACGTAAAGTTTGTGTATCAAACGTAAAGTTTGTGTGAAAGGATTTTAGACAGATTTTCCCAAAGAATTGGGACCCAAATTTTTACAAGTGCGATCGCGATATGTTTAGTAAAATATTTTTTACAAAAAACTAATTAAAAAATTAACACGCGTTTTGAACGAAGTCCTTTTTTTCATATATCCATACTTATATATATTATATATTATGTGAGAGATTAGTCATTGGTCTTCTTCATTCTCTCTTTACGGTTTTCGTTTCAGGTTTGCGTAAAGTAAAAAAAAAACCCGTGATTCGTCATACTTAAAATGTAAAAAGTGCAAACGTGTTTGGATATGGCCTATAAGTGGAACCCCCCTCGACATACCCGTGAAAAGGAACAACGTTCCAGAATATTTGAGCGAACAAGTAGGCAAGACTCACCTTGATTCCCATCCCTATTTATCGATGAACACACACGAGTGTCATGTCAATTGCCACGTGTGAGCCGCTTATACACGACACAAGTCAACACCCTGCATTTGTGATCAGTTTTTCATATTATTATACAAATTTTACCCTTTCTAATCGTTTTGATGCACGCACGTAACACGTGCCGTAAAACTCAACCGAATATCAAATAGCTGGGACATGATTTTAAGGTTCCGTACCGAAAGAGTAACAACTTGCTAGGTGCACCGTTCGACGTTTACCGAAAGGGTAACAACTTGCTAGGTGCACCGTTCGACGTTTACCGAAAGGTTAACAACTTGATAGGTCCACCGTTCGACGTTTACCGAAAGTGTAACAACTTGCTAGGTCCACCGTTCGACGTTTACCGAAAGGGTAACAACTTGCTAGGTCCACCCGTTCCTGAGAAAATCGATGGTGACACACGGACAGACAGACGAACAAGAGAGGGATCTTATAGGGTTCCTTATTTTACCTTTTCAGGTACGGGACCTTAAAAACGGGACCCTGTTACTAAAACTTCACTGTCTGTCCGTCCGTCTGTCTGTATCTCATGAACTGTGAAAGCTAGATGATTGAAATTTTTACCGATTATGGATTTTTGTGGCCGCTATAAAAACAAATACAAAAACGAAAAAAAAAATTAAGCGGGACTCCCACACAACATGGTACGAAACCATTCGTGCGCGAGCCCAACTCGCACTTGGCCGGTTTTTTTAAATCTATTTAAATACAAAGGGTTGTAATTAAATGATGATTGTATTGATTTAAATATGTACCGTTAGTGTAAGAAAGAAAGAAAGAAAATACATTTTTTGGAACCTAAATCTACCTACCCGATATCTAATACCTGCCAAAATTTAAGA
Organism: Idaea straminata; assembly: GCA_951213275.1. Lineage (NCBI taxonomy): Eukaryota > Metazoa > Arthropoda > Insecta > Lepidoptera > Geometridae > Idaea > Idaea straminata. Next base: position 8,683,859 of record OX577862.1, read on the forward strand.
AAGTCTGAAACTCGTCATACTTACGGCGCACATGGGAAGAAAGTCTGAAACTCGTCATACTTACGGCGCACATGGGAAGAAAGTCTGAATCTCGTCATACTTACGGCCCACATGGGAAGAAAGTCTGAAACTCGTCATACTTACGGCCCACATGGGAAGAAAGTCTGAAACTCGTCATACTTACGGCCCACATGGGACGAGTCCATGGTATCAAAAAACTAGGTAATCGAGTAGTCTTCTTATTAAAAAAATATCTCAATTAATTTCAAAATGTTTTCCAAATATAGCTCAAAGAATTGATTTCATGTCTGCTTTAAGAGGAAAGGTACCCAGTCGCTTCTCCATACAAACGTAGTCGACTGTTTCCTCCCTGGATAATGATACTAGAGCAAATATTTTGGTAACTGCCATGACCATGCCCCATTCTAACCATGACCATTCCATGACCATTCCATGGCCATGACCATTCTAACTAGCTGCGTCCCGCGATTTCATCCAGTGGGAATTTCGAGATAAAAGTAGCCTATGTGTTAATCCAGGTCTCCAGCTACCTCCCTACCAATTTTCACCCAAATCTGTTCTGCCATTCTTGAGTTATAAGTGGTGTAACTAACACGACTTTCTTTTATATATATAGATAGATAAAAAGATTATATATGATAGGAAATCAGAGTCTTAAAAAACAACAAAAAAATATAAAAATAAGGCATAGGGGGCATGGTCATGGCAGGCTTAGGGTTTATGGCACAAAACTATTTGCTGTAGTGTCATTATTCAGCAGTGGCGGATTTACCAGCAGGCTGAGTAGGCTGGAGCCTAGGGCGGCAAATTTTAAGGGGCGGCAAATTTAGTTCATATTTTTTTATTTCGGTTTATAAATTTAAAAAAAAAATTATACACACACATAATACGAATTTCGAAAATTGGAGAGAAATTAAAATATTTTACAAAAATCGAAGTATTCTCATATACAGAGCTAATTAATAAATATTTCAACATCTCTGCATGAACAATTCCTAAACCCTTTACTAATTATACATTAATGATTATGAACTTTTAGAATATCGCAATAACGATTCGATATTATAATCGAAATTTAGTAATTTTTACATATATTCTTCACTGATAACTGCTATAATTTTTTCTCCGTGTACCTAATAATTATGAGATCTGCTTACCCAATTCAATCGATATAATATCGATGGTCTAATAAAAATACTAACTAAAATTGACTAATTTTTATTAAATAAAAAACTAGTTCAATATCTTATAGAGATCATATTAATCAAATAACTGATAGTTGAACGACTGTGACTTGACAATAAAAAAATTCCCTCCACAAAATATGAAGTGAGACAATTTGCTCATTAGAAAATTGATAAATTTTATCAGTTAATTATTTTATTTGTAGTAAGAAAAAGTTTGGAAAATCCAAATGAGCACGCCTTAAGCGCTCATGCCGTACACGAATTATTTAAATTAAATGTTTACATCAGTAGATTTGATAACTTATTCGCAAAGCCAACTTTTTCAGAAAATGCCAATCGGAATGAATTAATTATAATAAGATAAAACAATACTCAGCTGCAATTTATTATTCAACGGCTTCTCTTCAGTTAAACAAGTATATTAAAAAAATCCTTAAAATAATGTTTTTTGATAATTCTTTGCTGTAAAAATAATCAAGGATCTAACACGGTACCATAGTTCTCAATAATAATAACTATATGGGAAAAGTTGATGTAACGAGGATGATGGAGCACAAATTATAAAGATGGAATTTTATTGATAGAAAATTGATATGATTGTGGACTAAGATATCAAAATTAGAGGCGGCAAAAATGGAATAGCCTACGGGCGGCAAATCTATAAATCCGCCACTGTTATTCAGGGAGGAAACAGTCGACTACGTTTGTATGGAGAAGGGGACTGGAAACCTTTTCTCTTAATCATTCCTTTGGAAAAATATTCATTTAAATAAGATAGAACTTCACTACAGGTAAGTTCATTGAATCTATAAGCATACATTGTATTTCATGCCTCCAAAGTTATCTATACTAATATTATAAAGCTGAAGAGTTTGTTTGTTTGAACGCGCTAATCTCAGGAACTACTGGTTCGAATTGAAAAATTATTTTAGTGTTGGATAGTCCATTGATCGAGGAGGGCTATAGGCTACTTTTTTATTTTAATATTCTCACGGGATCGGTACTTACGCGAGTGAAACCGCGGGATGCAGCTAGTATATTATAAAGCTGAAGAGTTGGTTTGTTTGAACGCGCTCATCTTGGAAATTACTGGTTCGAATTGGAAAATTATTTTTGTGTTGGATAGTCCGTTTATCGAGAAAGGCTACTTTTTATTTCGATATTCCTATCGGTACTTACGCACGTGAAACCGCGGGACGCAGCTAGTATAAAATTAAATTACCTTACGTATGTATGGAAAAAAACAAAAGCTCATTTAACAACTAAAATACCTTGCTATCTATTTTGTTATAACATTTTTCGAGATTATTACAAGATTACGACCAAAATAGTAGTAAAATCTTAATTTCCTTATTTAAGATTAAATATAACACATTGTGAACAAAGGTCGTGGGAACAGGTGGTGCGTGGATTTCATAATCTTATCACAAATCTGGAGTGTAATAACGCGACGAATTTTACTCTGAGGCGTTGACGCCTTTTTTGCAAAATCTACTTTCTATTTCCAGGGATTTTTATTTGAAATAACAATAGATCTCGATAACGACTAATTTAACTTTTAAACAAAAAAACTTAATCGAAATCTGTTCATCCCTTCGGGAGCAACGAGGCCACAGACAGACACACACAGAGACGTCAAACTTAAAACACCCCGTCGTTTTTGCGTCGGGGGTTAAAAATATGTAAAACCAGCTTTCACCCGCGATTGCGTTCATGTAGATTGTTTTTTTAAAATTGTTTCTTTGTATATAACTACGTCATAATAGCTATCTGCCAAATAGCCCACTCTGGACCAACTGAAGGTAGCCATAATTTGTGCTCTTCACGAATTAAAATTAGCTTTTTCCTTTGATTCGCCATACTAAGTTTGTATCCAGGACTCTGACAGCAACACTATCGATTGGTAGAAAAAATATAGGAAGATTTTTTTTCAAAATCAACAGGTTCTATTCCTGGCTAGGGTAATGATAGAAGGCCTTAAGAGGAAAGGGTACCGGATCTCCGTACAAACGTATTCGACTGTTTTATCCCTGGATAATGACACTAGAGCAAATATTTATGCAGCATAAAACTTATAACTGCCATGACCATGCCCTATGTATTGTTTTTTAAATCTTCTATGAAAATGAAAATGAATTAGAAAATGAAAAAAAAACCAAGACAGGGGCATAGTCATGGCAGTCTTGGTTTTATGGCACAATAATGTTTGTGCTAATGTCATTATCCAGGGAGGAAGCAGTCGACTACGTTTGTATGGAGAGAGCACTGGTACCCTTTCACCTTAAAGATTTATGTTGATTAAATAATGAAATAAGTGATACCCATTATTGATTACCACCTTTATTATTATTATTAAATCAAAAACTTATCTAATAATCTATAGCTGAAGAGTTTGTTTGTTTGAACGTGCTAATATCAGGAACTACTGGTTCGAATTGTTGTGTTCGATAGTCCATCTATCGAGGGGAAGGCTCTAGGCTATATAACATCACGCTGCGACCAATAGGAGCGAAGAATCAATAAGAAATGTGGAAAAAAACGGTGAAAATTATTCATATTTGAAGGCGTCCATTGCGTGCGCTGCGTAAACGGTCAAGTTACCAAAATATGTATGAAACAATTATTGTTCTTTAAATTATATAAAAAAATATTTTGGATAGCATATGTCTATCTTTTAAGATTGACTCACCATAACCTTTTTTATGGTAATCAAATTTGGTCGAAATTAAATAGCCAGTGTGCGTTGCCAATTATTTGCCAAAGAGTTTTATCAAAATATAATATTAAGGGTGTAGATCGTGAAAATCACCGAAAAGAGTGTTACGATTTTTCATATTTAACCTATTTACATATGATTGATATCAATGATAATTTGTATATATTACAATCAAAGACCAATAAGTATGTTCATGCTTAAATTAAACTCTTAAACCTAATAGTTGTTTTATAATAAACGTCAACAAACGCACAAAATTGAGTAAAAATGCAAAAACATGACTTCGTATTTTTCAGATTTAACCCCATAAATCAACACAAATTGATAAAAAGAAACACTTTTTGAACACTGAAGAAACCAATAAGTATAGCTGTATACTTTTTTTTATACCTTTACAAACAAAGACTTCCTCTTTTAAAGCCCTAAAATCTAGATATATTTTAAGGTAAATTTTTCATACACAAATGTATGGGATAAAACGTTCGTTTCATTCGTGCAATCTCGGTGGTCAACAGCGGCAGTTCCTTTCTGTAAGTGAACGCGACACCACGCTTGTCGGCTGCAGACAGCAGAATTACGTATTGTGTATTTGTGTTTTTTGTAAAAAACTGTAAGTATAACATTTTTATAATTAATTTATTTTCAGTTAGTAGAAAGTATCGATATAATGAATGTCTGAAAGAAAACCATGATGGAACTAGATATAAATCGTAAAAAATACAATATCTACACTAATAGGTATTATAAAGAGGAAAGATTTGGATTTTTGTATGTAACGAATAAACTCAAAAAGTACTGGACCGATTTTAATAATTCTTTTATCATTCGAAAGCTACATTATCACTGAGTAACATAGGCTATTTTTTTCGCAGGACTGATTGAATTTGAGTGTCATGCCAGGGAAAAGAAAGTTTTGTACGCATTATAAAAATATGAAAGCCAAAAGATCTCGGAATAAAATGTAAGTTCCTCCCTACTTATTTATTATCGCATTTGAACAGGGTACATTACAAAGCTAATAGAATATGTCATATGATTTAGATCGCCCGATTCAGACATATACCTACAATAACATGTAGGTATATGTCAAATTGTGGAAGTAGGTAGGCGACAGCGCAACTTTGTCGACATACCCGCCAAACAGACGCGAGGCGCCTAGCGTCTGGCTTAGGGTTGTACAAAATAAATAAAAAGTGGATAATATTGATGAATAATATTTCCAGTATTGAAAATAAAGAAAACCTTGGGGCCGAGACTCTGAGCAACAATGCTACGCGCTGTATAGAGGTAAGTTGTTATACGTAATTCTTGTAGACTTGTTACATAAATAAATAAACTACTTAGTTAGTGATGGGCGAAGACAAAATCTCAATACCTACCTATAGATTTTTTCTTGCAATATTTATTATTTTCATCGAGAGACAAACACCTTAGTACCGAAATACTTCTCAATTACTTTCTCAAAAGAAAATTTACGTTCACATAGGTGACGTCATAAAAAAACAATACCTAATGCGTAAAGAAACTATAATTTCTATTCATCTTTGCATTTTTTTAAATTTTTAATTATTTTTTATAAAAAAAATCAAGCCATTATCTTTCTTTACAGGAACTAGTTATTGAAAACGACCAAGAGGGAAAGGTGGATGAAATGGAAGTTGGGCGTAGAGTTGTAGACGTTTCTTTTTTTTTTAAAGCTCTTCAGGCCATAGGGGACCACGGTCCAATGGATTGTAAGTTAAGTTACCTCAGTATAATAGGTGAAGTAAAAGTTGGTCTGGACTCAAAACTCATCATGAAATGTAGTATGTGTAGTATGAAATTTACTGTGTGTTTGATTGAAAAGAAAGAAGATAGAATGGAAGTGAATCATCAAATTGTATCTGGTATCATATCATCTGGTGGGAGCTACTATCAGTTAAAAACATTAACTGCCGCAGTAGCCCTACCAATCATGTCACCTTCATTATACAATGAAATTAATAATACGGTTTGCGATTGGTGGGAAAAGACAGCAGCACATTCCATGGCAGAAGCTGTCAAGGAAGAAGCGGAGTACGCAGTGTCTATAGGTAGTGTTGATAAAAATGGTACACCATTAATATCTGTTGCTGTTGACGGTTGTTGGAGCAAGAGATCTTATGGTAAGAATTTTTCCGCCTTGTCCGGCGCAGCTGCGATAATTGGCATTAAAACTAATAAAGTATTGTTTTTTGGAGTTAAAAATAAATACTGCGTAGTTTGTGCACGAGCCGCAAAGAACGACAGTCAGCCCTCGGAACACCGTTGTTTCAAGAATTATTCGGGATCATCTACCGGTATGGAATCGACCATAATAGTTGAGGGGTTTAAACGTTCCATTGTTGATCACGGTGTAATTTATAATAAATTTGTAGCAGACGGCGATTCCAGTACTTATAAAAAAATATTAGATTCGCGACCGTACGGTAATTTAACAGTAGAGAAAATTGAATGCAAAAATCATCTTTTACGAAACTACTGCAATAGCTTGGAGAAACTGTCGAAAGACACTAAGTATCCTTGCGAATTGCGGAAATTCCTAAAAGAAAGGTATTTGCGTTTAAGAACGGGTGTAAAATGCGCTATTAAATATTGGGGCGATCAAAATCAGTCACTCGAAGAAAAAATAAAAAATCTTAGTGAAGATATCCTAAATGGTCCACAACACGTATTTGGTAATCACCAATATTGCAAGGAGTATTTCTGTAGACCTGATACTCGTCGAATAGAACCTGTTGGGTTGCTTCCAGCAATTGTTGGATGCGGATTAATGGACGCGGTACACATTTTAAGTAAAAGACTGTCATATCATTCTAGAAGTTTAATTCATAATTGTACAAGTAATATAGTTGAAAGTTTTAACGCAGTGATTGCCAAATTAGTAGGGGGTAAGCGTGTAAATTATTCTTCCCGTGGTTCTTATGCGGGCCGATGCGCAGCTGCTGTTGTGTCTTTTAATACAGGATCGATTCATAGTAAAACTCATGAAGTAATATTTAAATCTAGTCCTAATCCTTTGATCGCGAAAGTGGAAAATTGTAATCGTAAAATCCGTTTAATTGCTAAACCTAAATTAAGATTGAAAAAGAGCCACAGCGCTGTATCGAAAGACGCTCACTATGGACCAAACTGCGAAAAACCTGATCTGAGTCCAGAATTATATGAGAAAGCCAAGTCATCTTTTTTAGCCGATTTAAAGTTGTCTTGTGCTGAAAGAGAGGAGCTTGAAAGGTCGACCCATTTGCAAAGAAGTAGTTCTGAGTGGATGAGTACAAGGAGAAAATTACTAACCTCATCATCGTTCGGGGAAGTTTGTAAAAAACGAGAGAGCACAAGTTGTGCTGTTCTTGTTCGTAAAATCGTTTATGGTAGTAATATCTCCAGTTTGCCTGCTGTACGGTACGGTATCGAAAACGAAGAAACCGCAATTAAACAGTTAGAAATTCAAGAGAATATTAGTATACAAGGTTGCGGTTTGTTCGTCGACGATCAATATGAATTTCTTGGTACTACACCAGATGGCATTTATGCAAACGGTTTAATTGAAATTAAGTGCCCACATTCTTTAGCTGGCATGACTCTTGATGAAGCAATGGCCAAACATACCTTTTGGGTTAAGGACAAGGCTTCCAAGGGTTATGTCATAAATAAAAATCATAACTGGTATTTCCAAATTCAGGGACAGGTACATATTACTAAAAGAAACGTTTGCATGCTTGGCATCTGGTTTGGTGCTACTGTACCTATGAAAGTTTATATTATAGAAAAGGACGACAAATTTTGGGAGGAGAAAATGGAGATGAAATTAGTTAGGTTTTATTACGATTGCCTACTTCCAGAATTAGTTGATCCTCGGCAGTCACGAAGCATGCCCATTCGTGACGCGCCCAGTATCATAGAGGCTATGAAAGAGAGGAAAGAAAGAGCTTTACGTGTTATGAAAGAGAAGAACGCCTAATGATTTTGAAAGATACAGGTAACTTAACTACCCAGCCAGTCGATTCACGTAAACACGCCAGTCCAAAAGTCGTTTTAACTTAGGAACTTAGAAATCGCCTTTTGGTTTTCTGTTTTAAACGCACTTACTTATCTAGTCTTGGATTGTCATAAATCTTCCAATAGCTCAATTACTATACAATTTCTGAGTTACCTGGTGTAAAGAATCATAAAAATTGGTTAAAAAATACAGCGAATTGAGGATTCTCCTTTTTTTAAGTCGGTTAAAAGGGCTAAATTTGCAAAAAACGAAGTGACGTCACTGCGCTACGGTTTTTATTACTTACGTGAATCGGGCAGCTGGTAACGTTTTCATTCTGATAGGTTTTGTGATAGCCATTGATTTTATCATCAAATTAGCAGAAATCAGAACTTGATCCGTAATCGAATGAAAAACCATTAGAATTTTGAACTCATATTTCGTTATTGTTTAATTACATACTTTTAATTAGTATATTAATAATTTACAAACTTCTGTTAAAATTAGTAAATAAATGAATTATTTACTAATTTTTGTACAACCCTAGCACGCTTTTGAGATAGCGAGTAATGGCGACTCATATTTGTTATTGTGTAGTAAATCAATCATTTTTATACTTGTGTTTCATTTATTGACATTTTTTTTTAAACCCTAGGATTTTTTTTTAGATATCGACGAGGTGATCGTAAACAAAAAGTAAGTATTTGAGTTTACGCAATAGGCACATTTCCTTGCGTAGAGATAAACACACTTCCTACTGAATTTGCAATTATTTTATTGAATGAATATTTTACGAATTAGAATAAATTTTGGTAGTGAAATTACAAATAAATAAATAGTTGGAATCAGTCAGATGTCAAATGATAGAAAAACATAAAAATTGTGTCTCAACAATCTATTAAAAAGAATCAACAGCTAGTTTCCAAAAATTCAACGTTATTGTTATGCTGTAAATATTCAAGTTCAATAACAATTTCTCAACGTGGAACGTTTGTTGCAAAACATTTTGAAAATCGCGCTCTCTAGGTCATTCATCCGCCCCGTCGGATGTTACATTAAACTTTGGCGCTGCGGTCGCTCGAAATCGAGATCTCAGGCCAACAATCTACACCCTTAATCCTTATCCTATATAATAATATCAAATAAGTGGGGTGATAGCTTAGAATTAGGAGAATCAGACTGGAACCAGATATTTTTTTTCTATATTCTCACGGGATATTGACTTATGCTGGTGAAATCGCGGGGCACAGCTGTACAAAATAAAATTATCCATTTTCACTTTCAAAGAAACATAACCACTAGTGCCCTCTACAATAATAAGAAGTAAACCATAAACAAACAAACCTTTTAAAGAGGTTTTTAACCGAAAGCCGTATACAAACATGTAGCAAGTAACAACGCAGTTTCATCAGTGTAAGACAGATGGCGTTACTTGCATAGCTTTCCATAAACATCCTTTTTTTTTTTTAAGTTGGAGAAATGCGCCTTATGCATCATCCCGCCACTCCCCCGGGGGGGAGTAGCGAGGGTATGTGGGGCTCCCTACTGGCCTGTGATGGTGTGCGGCCAGAGGTTTACCCACTAAAACTCCACCGGTTCCTCTCTCGCCGTGATGTCGGGGCTGCGGGAACGGGTGCGATTCTTCCGCGGCAATCCATTAACATCCTAGGGACTGTTTAACCGACTTCAAAAAAGGAGGAGGTTCTCAAATCGACTATATGTATTATTTTTTCGGAGTTTAGATTCAATAACTTGTACAGCAAAGATCATAACAGCAAAATATTGGAGTTCACGGATATTTCCAAGAGCTTTAAGTTTATTGTCCTATTAAGTAAGGTTTTTTGACAAAACTTGAAATAATAATAAATGAATATAATAATAAATAAAACATTTATTTCAGGCTACAAAGGCCCATAGATACATACCTTATAGACTAACAAACATATTTTATAATAATAATTGAATGTGTTAAAGAGATAGCTTAGAACTATGTTAGTAGCACTTCCAATACACTACACTTTCGTCTTAGTCTGTTCTTGTGATAAATAAAAATAAAAACAACATCTTTTATATATTTATATATATATATATTATAATTCTACTGTACGTGTGTATGTCACGGAATTCCTAAGCGCCCGAACCGATTTGAATGAATTTTCTTATAGACCTATTACATAACTTGCTATTGCCCTTGCCCCGAACCTATACAACGCTCAACTATGTCCAGATTACTGAACTCGTCTGGAACCAACTTAGTCACATGTTCAGCTGTTTTGTAAAAGCTTATGATACCTTTATAAATAAACTAGCTGTTGCCCGCGACTTCGTACGCATGGGAGTTTTGTTTCATATACTGAAACGTTTCTCTTGAATCACTCTTGTCTATTAAAAAAAACCGCATCAAAATCCGTTGCGTAGTTTTAAAGATCTAAGTATAGGTACATAGGGACAGACAGCGGAAAGTGACTTTGTTTTATACTATGTAATGATTATGGGCTTTGTCCTTTATTACCTAAGCTATGCTGTGACACTCGCATGCGTGTGGTACACGTCACGCGTCGCGTGTTTGTTTTTTAATGTTTAATTAAATATAGTGATAATATTTTGATCTTAGGTAGGGAGGGAGTGAGTGTGGACCATTCTTGTGTTATGATGACGAGTGACGAATAGAAGACTTAAATAATTTTCTTTCTTTCGAAGGAAGGGTGGAAACGATTGAGTGAGTGAGCGAGTGTTCCAGTCCAAATAACTAGGCTTGTGTTATAGTGACTGGACGCGACGGAAAGCATAGTTATATGTATATATAATATACAACTTGTGAATTCTAGTATGTCAACGTTTATCTATTTAACGTTCGGTTCGACAGTAAAGCTTCCCGGAAAGCCATAATTTTTTTGATTCAGGTAGTATGTTCATCATTCAGCCGCGTAAATCTCGATCCCGTGGAAATATCAAAATAAAAAGTAGCCTTTCTAGAAAAATGGACTATCCAACAAAAAATATTTGTTGCAATTCGAACTAGCAGTTCCCGAGATTCGCGCGTTTAAACAAACTCTTCACCTTTATAATATTAGTATAGATAACTCCCGATCCCGTGGGAATATCGGAATATAAAATATCTTATAGCCTCCTCGACAAATGGACTATCCAACACAAAAATATTTTTTCAATTCGAACCAGTAGCTCCTGAGTTCAAAAAAACAAACAAGTATACAAACAAACAAACTCTTCGGCTTTATAATATTACTAAAGATTATTCAGCAAAATTCAATTTACATTGTCACCGCGTCCAATAATATCTCACAATAGAAGACACTGATACACATTTTTTTTTAATAATATAATCCACCTGTGCCAACCCTACATGATTACGTAATCAATTTGGCAGCTCCGAATAACCTTAGTCTCTGGTTCTATTCCTTACTCATGTGGATATAAGCTACAGTAAAGTAGAATATTACTTAGTAGGTACCTAATAATAAAATCTTAACACTAAAGATATTATCTGAAACATTTGAAAACTTGCACCTTCATCGTTAATCACTCCCTTTTTTTTCTTCTTGTTCATCAATCTTGTTATTATATTCCGGTTTTTGTATATTTACATCTTTTGTCTTATTATAAATATCTAAATACGATGGAAAAGTCAGTGTTTCGTTATATGTATTCGTAAATTCTTTTTCGGTTACGCAGAGAAGCATATCGACTGGTTCGAATACTGGAAAAAAAAACTGAGAATTTTTTGCACGCTCGGTGAGATTCTGCTTATCACTTCGAAGATCCTCATCAAATTCTTGTATTTTAGGATTTTTTTGGAAAAAAATCATATGAAACACACACATTTCATATGAAAGTTCGTCAATTTTATAGTTATGAACAAAAAATATTATACATGGGTTGGTTAGAAAAGATCGCCCTTTGGCGATAAAGCCGCCTATTCACACTCAAACTTTATGTATTTCCTTATATTTCGTTCCTTACTATATTGTTTTTTGACCTACAAAGTGTCTATCTGTCTACCTATATTTTTCTTTATATTTTTTATACATACATCCTCCAATTTTCTTGCAATTTGCCAAGTATATCAAGCATAAATCGTTGAAAACCGCCAAAACCATAGCCTCTCTGTCATATCCACACACTTTTACATCATCAGATACGCATTGTGCCCATTCTTGGCAATAATATGTCTCGTAGAAATTTTCCTAAAAATAATTTTAATAACGTTAAATTCAAAAAAATATTCTGTTTAAAACAGTATATTTACACTATAACATAACCGAATATTTACATCGTCATTTTGAAACGAACATGTCACATATGATGAAACTGAAAAAGGTAAAATAACATGTAAAAAATTAATAATGTTGTTACCCATGAAAAAGTTATTTAAAATTTACTTTACCTAAAAATAAATACACATTAAAATGCATATTCGCCGGTATGAATAAGTATGATAAAGAACACAATATGGAGAGTGCTAATTCCAATGTAATTAAGTTAATCGATAGATTATTTTTCATTTTATATTTGTTGTTATCAAAGAATGGAAATACCTACATAAAATACCCAATTAAAATTCAAACGGTTTTAATCTTTAAAATAATTGTGTAACGATGACAGGTATAGACGCAGTCAGAAATAATATTTTGTCCACATATGCGTCTAAATTTACTAAAACATTCAGAATATTCCTCATTCAACATACTCTACAACAGAATCCCTTCTCCTTCAAGCTCCTCTCCTCAACTCTACTTTCTACAACAGAATCGCTTCTCCTTCAAGCTCCTCTCCTCAACTCTACTTTCTACAACAGAATCCCTTCTCCTTCAAGCTCCTCTCCTCAACTCTACTTTTTACAACAGAATCCCTTCTCCTTCAAGCTCCTCTCCTCAACTCTACTTTCTACAACAGAATCCCTTCTCCTTCAAGCTCCTCACCTCAACTCCAACAAATCCTTCTCTTTTAACTCTGTAATACTCTGGAATTCCCTGCCTCAACCCATCCGATCTGCTAAGTCCCTACCCATTTTCAAACCTATGGTAACTGATCACTACCTCAGTACTGTCTAATATCCGTATATATTCCTGTATTATTTATGTATGTATACATGTATGTATGTAATTATTTGTATGTATCTATGAATATAATTATTTGGTATGTATTATTAATTTAATATTTAAAATCATAATTATGTAAATAGTGTATATTATAAGTTAAATTATTCACAACCTACCATTAAAGCTGAATCAGTTCTTTTCCATTCAAAGGTTGCCTGGATGAAATCGCTTTCAGCAATAAGGCCGCCCATTTGTGCAACTTGTACTTTCTAGCTATTACTTTACTTTGTGTTTATCGTGTTCTGTTTCTTTCTGTGTTGTACAAATAAAGTTATCTATCTATCTATCTACGTTCACAAAAATTCTGATACTTTTTGCAAAAATAGCGATGTTCATAATTTCAACTTGAGAAATAAGGATGATCTGACCGTGCCCGGTAGTAGGCTCCGGACCTGGATTAACACATAGGCTACTTTTTACCCCAATATTTCAACGGGATCAGAAGTTACGCGTGTGAAACCGCGGGCGCAGCTAGTATACTATTTACAGTACCCATTATTTAGGAAGCTCCAATTAAGATTTGATTTAAGAAGTAAATATTATATGTCTATGGAATAAATTGATTCCAAAATGTTGCAACACCAATTATATTATTATACCTTTATTATTATTATTTATTGTCTGTTATACGTCCTGTATCACGGGGCTATGGAGCCCCGGACCTTTGGAAGGCGTGCGTGGAGCCGAAGCCAACACGTAGAGGCCCTTTACAATAACAAGTATAATAGCAAGCAATGGGGTGGATTCTAAACCGGCGATTATCCCTGTCTACACTATAAAGTGCAACCAAGGACAACCTCCGGTTTGGATGAAAACTATTGATAATCTACAGGACAAAACTACTGGAGCTATTGTGATGGGATGGTAGTGGACTAGATACTGGGGAACTATGGATACTATGGCACCTGCCGTAACAATGTTCAATAAACACGTAAAAATGGCAGGCGGAGACTCGCCAACTCTCAGACTGGGCCACCCTAATTAGCCGAGCAAATTACAGCAAGGGGGCAACAGGAACGTGAGTGGCTGAAGGATGGAGAGGCCTCACTGGATTTTAAGTCATCGCTGGTAGTCCAAGCGAGCGGGCCAACTCATCACTGACGTTCAGCATCCATCCTTCGAGCATTTCTGCTATTGCGACTCCACTCTGGACAGCCGGTGAAGGCAAGCCAGAGGCGGGGGCCCGCTTCCTCGTCAGGTTTCACTCCGACCAACCAACTAAGGCAAGCCGGAGGTGAGGAACGGTGACTTCCCCCTGGAGAACTCGGGACCGCGGGGTCGTTACTCCCCGTCACCTCGCCTCAAGGTGCCCTGCGGGCTTATTATTTATTTATTATTATATACCTTAGAGCCGGCTGCCAATAATAATGTTGCTACATCTAACAATTGTTATTTTTTCTGTAAATTGGGGTGATTTTCTCGAACTTTGAATTGAAATTTTTCTTATGCCTATAAAAAGGTTTCTTTATGACAGTGGTAAGTACTTTCATGTGTCTAAGTTGGATTGTAGGGTATTTGTTACACATGTGGGCAACCTACTACATTAAATACGCACTTATATATATGTATATATAGTATATCTATAATATAAAAATGAATCGCAAAATGTGTTGGTAAGCGCATAACTCAACAACGCCTGGACCAATTTGGCCAATTCTTTTTTTGTTGTGTTTTTTATTATCAGGAGAAGGTTCTTATGAAATAAAAAATTAAGAAAGTTGCGCAGAAAATTATTACGCTGGTGAAACCGCGGGCCGTAGCTAGTTATATATAAAAAAGCGGGGGCTGGCTCATCGCTCCGGGGCATTCCTGGCTCAAAAATTGGCTATCGCCATCCAGCGGGGGAATGCCGCATCTGTTGTGCCGGGAGTGTCGCGGGGCGGTTTATTTAATTAATTAATTAATTAATCTTATATATAAAAATGAATTGCTGTTCGTTAGTCTCACTAAAACTCGAGAACGGCTGAACGGATTTATCTTATCTTAGTCTTGAAATGTTCGTAGAGGTCTAGGGAAGGTTTAAAAGGCGAGAAAAAATCGATTCCCACGGGATCGAGACAAACGCGGGTGAAACCGCGGGGCGCAGCTAGTCTTATATATAAAAATGAATTGCTGTTCGTTAGTCTCACTAAAACTCGAGAACGGCTGAACGGATTTATCTTATCTTAGTCTTGAAATGTTCGTGGAGGTCTAGGGAAGGTTTAAAAGGCGAGAAAAAATCGAATAACCGATATTCCCACGGGATCGGGACTTACGCGGGTGAAACCGCGGGGCGCAGCTAGTAATTTATAAATATGTATATATTTTATGATTATGTAGTACTTTTGTTATATATTATATAATTTATCATATTTATTTAATGTAGTATTGTTGCCCACACACACTGTATACCGAAAGTAGGTAAATAACTGAAATTATTCTAAAATAGAAGAATAAAACAGTTTATTTTAGAACGAAATAAACGACAAACATAGTTACAGAAAAATTAGAAAACGTAAAAGAAAATACATCAAAATTTAAGAGGAGCCGTGTTTTGACCCAAATAGCTCGACCTCAGGTATGAGCCGCAAGCAAGCATGCTTGACTACGACTCATCAGCTCATAGAAAATTTTACTTAGCAGCTAATTAAAAATTTTTACTTAGCAGCTAATTAATAATTTTTACTTAGCAGCTAATTAATAATTTATACTTAGCAGCTAATTAATAATTTTACTTAGCAGCTAATTAATATTTTTTACTTAGCAGTTAATTAATAATTTTTACTTAGCAGCTAATTACTAATTTTTACTTAGCAGCTAATTAATATTTTTTACTTAGCAGCTAATTAATAATTTTTACTTAGCAGCTATTTAATAATTTTTACTTAGCAGCTAATTAATAATTTTTACTTAGCAGCTAATCAATAATTTTTACTTAGCAGCTAATTAATAATTTTTACTTAGCAGCTAATTAATAATTTTTACTCAGCAGCTAATTAATAATTTTTACTTAGCAGCTAAATAATAATTTTACACTAAAGGCATCTTTTGGAACATTTCAAAACTTGCAACTTCTTCTTTATGATTTCTTCTTCTTTTTTTATCTCGTTCTTCAATCCTGTTTTTAAATTCCAGTAATGGTATGTCTATATGTTTTTTCTTAGTTTTAGGATACGGTGGAAAAGTCAGCATATCGTTATATGTATTCATGAATTCATTTTCGGTGTCGCAGAGAAACATATCAACTTGCTCGAATACTGGAAAAAATAGGTTTAAAAACAAACATACTAACGCCATTATTGAGTGAATGCAAGCAAATCAGTGAGCAACAGCTAGTGAAATATATATTTTTGAATTTTGCTAATTAAGCCCTTTCATTTGATACCCCACACGGTACATTTTAATTATTTTTGTTTTTTAATTCATGACAATATGTGCTCTACAGGGCGCCATATTTAATTTATACTGACGTCACATAGTCTATAACCAGCGGACTGTTGAGACGCTTCTAACGATACGTTAATTGTTAAATTATAGTCAATAGTTTTGAAGATAGGTGGGGACAGATGAACATACATACATACAAATATACATACATACATACAGGTCTAACACATAACCCTCCCTTTTGACTTCGCCGTAGTCGGGTATTAAAAAGACAGACAATTCGATGCATGCTCGAGGTGCAATTCTGTTCATTACTCCGAAGATCCTCATCAGATCCTAACCAAATTTTTATGGGACCACCCTTTCTAACACCAAAAAATCATATAGTATCAATCAAATAATTTTTTTTATTAAAATGTTTTACCTTTTTAGTAAATAAACTACCTGTCCAGGGAAACGTTATTTTGCCATTTACAAAAAAATAAAGGATAAAAAAAGAAAATTAATAAACAATAGATGTTGTTCGATTCTCAGACCCAAAAAATTCATAATACACAAAAAATATATACAAATCGGTTCAGATGTTTATGTGAAGATTGGTAACTAACACCGCGACACGAGATGTTTTATATATGACTAGCTGCGCCCCGCGGTTTCACCCGCGTAAGTCCCGATCCCGTGGGAATTTCGAGATAAAAAGTAGACTATGTGTTAATCCAGGTCTCCATCTATCTATATACCGA
This sequence comes from Idaea straminata, assembly GCA_951213275.1. Classification (NCBI taxonomy): domain Eukaryota; kingdom Metazoa; phylum Arthropoda; class Insecta; order Lepidoptera; family Geometridae; genus Idaea; species Idaea straminata. Next base: position 8,701,009 of record OX577862.1, read on the forward strand.
GTTTCGTCGCAATCGGTCCAGTAGTTTTAGCGTGAAGGAGTAACAAACATACACACACACACATACACACACACAAACTTTCACATTTATAATATTGCCAGTAACGCCATCTATTGAGTAGCTATGTAAACTACAGCAACCAAAAGTAGGTAACACAGCAACAGACTCTTAACAAACTCATTTTTTACAAACCATTCCCCTCCTTAAAATAGGAAAATTAAAAACCCCTGAAACACGTCATCATTTATTGACGAAAAGAAGATATAATTCTAATTTTCAAGTTTCTACCTTTAAAAAAAATCAAACCTTCATACAAACTTCCACCCCCCATTTGCCCCCCTTAGGGGTTGAATTTCGCAAAATCCCGTTTTAGTGAGCACCTACGTCATAAAAGGAACCCCCATGCAAAATTTGAGACTCCTAGCACTTGTAGTTTCTGAAATTTCGTGATGAGTGAGTGAGTCAGTGATTTTCCCTTTTATATATATAGATAGACTAGCGACCCGACCCGGCTTCGCACGGCTATATTATGCATGTATTATACATTTCTACCATTAAAAAAATCAAACCTTCATACAAACTTCCACCCCCCATTTGCCCCCCTTAGGGGTTGAATTTCGCAAAATCCCGTCTTAGTGAGCACCTATGTCATAAAAGGAACCCCCTTGCAAAATTTGAGACTCCTAGCACTTGTAGTTTCTGAGATTTTGTGATGGGTGAGTCAGTGATTTTCCCTTTTATATATATATAGACTAGCAGCGCTCCGCGGTTTCACCCGCGTAACTCCCGATCCCGTGGGAATATCGGGATAAAAAGTAGCCTATAGCCTTCCTCGATAAATGGACTATCTAACACAAAAATATTTTTTCAATTCGAACCAGCAGTTCCTGAGATTAGCGCGTTCAAACAAACAAACAAACAAACTCTTCAGCTTTATAATATTAGTATTAGATTTGTATTTGCCAAGGTCTTGTAGATGGTAATTTTAGAAATTCGTCGCCTTTACGGTGTTTTGTTTCTTATGAATATACGAAAATGATAATATATTGGTTTGTTTAAAAAGATCGCCCTAAGACGATAAGACCGCCCTTTTAAAGTAACATTTAACATTATGTATTTACCTATATTTCATTTCTTACTATATTTAAGCTTATGGAACTATAAAGTGTCTATCTATACATAATATCTTCCTATATTTTCTAATACATACTTCCCATTTTCTTGCAATTTGTCTCGTAAATTAAGCATACATTGTTGAAAACCACCATAAACATAGCCTCTTTATCACGTCCACACACTTTATTTTTATCAGGTACACACTTTTTCCATTTTTGGCAATTTGTTTCGTGGGATTTCTTCTAAAAAGTTTATTAAAGTTAAAGTCAAAATGTTTATTCTGTTACAGTAACTTTACATAATTTTTTATCCAATATTTACTTTGTCAGCTTGAGTTGAACATGTCACATAAGATAAAACTGAAAAAGATAAAATTAAAGTAATAAATAATATTGTTACTCGTAGCCTCATAAAACTAATTTGAAATTTACTTTACCTAAAAATAAATACACATTAAAATGCATATTTGCTGTTATAAATAAGTATTATAAAGAAAACTATTATGTAAAGTGCTAATTCGAATGTAGGTAATTGATATTTTTCGTTATCAACGACTGTAAATACCTATAAAATACCCCATTAAGAGGAAAGGGTACCGGCGCTCTCCATACAGTTGGTATAAAAAATATAGGAATATTTTTTTTGCAAAATCAACAGGTTCTATTCCTGGCTAGGGTAATGATAGAAGGCCTTAAGTCTTTTCTTTTTATTCGACTGTTTTACTCCTGGATAATTCCTGGATACAAGAGCAAATATTTTTGTTGCATAAAACTTATAACTGCCATGACCATGCCCCTATGTTTTTTATTGGTTTTATTTTTAATATCTTAATTTATATAATATACGGCATAGTCATGGCAGTTATAGGTTTTATGCAACAAAAATATTTGTGCTAGTGTCATTATCCAGGGAGAAAATGTATGGTTTGTATGGAGAGAACGCCGGTACCCTTTCACCTTAAAATCTTTACAATAATGGCGAAACGATGACCAGTGTAGGTGTGTGTCTCTTTGAGAATGTGTATTTCCGGCTATTTCAAAGAATGCAGAGAAATGGGCATCTAAACTGTTCTATATAGACTTTTTATTTAGTTTAGTATATGTTCTATTTTAATGATGCGATGGGAAGTGACCTCGTAAAAGTAGCCGGACCTTGTTGGCCCCGAGTTGCAAAGGATAGAACATAGTCGAAATCCTTAGAGGAGGCATTTGTCGAAAGACAAGCTGTAGACCAACCGAATGCGCATATCTATATATATATAAAATTCTTTGTCCTGAATGACTGACTGGCGAGTCAACGAACAGCCTAAACCGCTGATCGTAGAGACCTGAAACTAGGAGGGTGTGTTCTTTGTAGGACGTAGGCATCCGATAAGAAAGGATTTTCCGGAATTCTACCCCAAAGTTTGTATGGGACAACATGATTCCTTGGTCTATTTTCGACTTCTACGCGGATGAAGTCGCGGGCAATAGCTAGTTATAATATAAAATTAAGCAATAGATTAATATACAATTAAGACAACTATCTACATAGGGTTAGGTTTAACAAAATTATTAAGTCAGCAATGAAGTCTTGTTTTTTTTTATTTATTATATGTTCTATTTTAATATATATGTAAGAGCCAATGATAGTATTAACCATTTAGGTGCAGCCTGAAATAATATTCTGGCCACATTGCGTCTAAATTTCAAATAAACGATAAACTGACGCATGTCTATAGCTACATAATATTATGTAGTGGAAAATCGAATCAGTATGAAAAAGAAAGAAAATGAACACGCATTTGACGACCTAGTTGGCACAATGGTCACCATGCCAGACTGCCAAACACAGGGTTGCGGGTTCTTTCCGCCTCAGACATGTATTTATGCTTAGATATTTGTCTGTGGTCTGGTTGTTTCTATGTATTATAAGTAGGTAAATATTTACAAAAGAAAAGTATATAAGTAGTATATCCGTTGTCTAGCACCCGTAACACAAGTGTAGTTACTTAACTTGGGGCTAGATGGCGATGTATGGAATATCCTGCAATATTTATTTGTTTATTTTCCCACTAAGATTCAATCGTTTAGGTTCAATGTAGTTTAAAACTTTTTAAATTATGCAGTTTAAAAATAAATGGCCATCATCATCATCATCATATCAGCCACAGGACGTCCACTGCTGAACATAGGCCTCCCCCAAAGACTTCCAGAGCGATCGGTCGCATGCTCTCTTTGTCCAACGACTTCCCGCGACCTTAATTAAGGTCGCGGGAAGTCGTTGGTCCATCTTGATTATCCACTATCCATTTTTGTAACAGGCTGAAGCTGTCCACAAAATATATATCAGGTGAACGGACGGACGGACGGACGGACAGACAGAAAGACGTATAATTTCTATGAACCAGCTATATTGGCTGATTATTTATCTAGTCATCTTCTTCTATTCATATAAAATTCTTTGTCCTGAATGACTCACTGACTGACAGATCAACGCACAGCCTAAACCACTGATCGTAGAGACTGAAACTTGGAGGGTGTATTCTTTGTGTGACGTAGGCATCCGATAAGAAAGGATTTATCAAAATTTTACTCCTAAGGGGTTGAAAAAGGGGGGCAATGTTTGTATGGAACATCGTTATTCCTTGGTCAAAAGCTTGATCTCAAATAAAAGTCTCTGAAACCCAGGCATTATTCTAAAATAAAACTAATTAGTTTTGAAGTTAATATTTAAATTCCAACCAATATTACTGGCTCTTTAATTCTTTTCTTGCTTGGATTTTTGACATTTATTCTCGGTATCGGTTCAAATTCAAACGTATCGTTAAATTCAGGTTTATATTGTTTTTTCATATCGCAAACCTTCATATCAACTACACGATAAACTGTGAACAAAGTTTTTGATTACGTAAATAAATTGGTTTGAGGTTGAACTGAAAACATTGAAACTTGTTTTGTTTTATTTTATGTAAATACATTTATATGACTACAAAGTGGGCGTTTGTAGTGATTTTGAAGCAATCATCATATCAGCCACAGGACGTCCACTGCTGAACATAGGCCTCACCCAAAGACTTCCAGAGCGTATGCTCTCTGCGTCCAACGACTTCCCGCCTTCTTTTTTTTATCTATAAAATAAAAATGAATCGCAAAATGTGTTGGTAAGCGCATAACTCAACAACGCCTGGACCAATTTGGCCAATTCTTTTTTTGTTATCCTTGATATTGTCAAGAGAAGGTTTTTATGAAAGAAAATATTAAGAAAGTTGCGCAGAAAATGATTACGCAGGTGAAACCGCGGGGCGCAACTAGTAATAAATAAATATTACAGGACATTCCACACATCGCCATGTAGCCCCAAGTTAAGTAACTAGACTTGTGTTATGGATGCTAGACAACGGATATACTACATACATAGTTTTGTTTTGTAAATATATACTTATAACACATAGAAACAACCAGACCACAGACAAATATCTAAGCATAATTATTTGTCTGAGGCGGGAATCGCAACCCTGTGTTTGGCAGTCCGGCGTAGTAACCATTGTGCTAACTGGGTCGTCAAATTAAGCATTATTGAAGCAATACTGACACTAATCCATACAAATTGATATAACCATACCATAATAATTTATACATATTATAGAGTACACTAGCTGTCCCAGCAAACGTTGTTTTGAGTGATAACCTAGATACCAACTGCAGCGCCATCTGCCGGGCTGATTTGTAAATCTAAACCATCCATGGCGCTACCCAAACGTATACAAAAAAGTTCATTCAAATCGGTCCAGCCGGTTCAGTGACATACACACGTACAATATAATTATATATTTAAAGAAAAGTAGTACATATATCCGTTGTCTAGCACCCATAACACAAGTCTAGTTACTTAACTTGGGGCTAGATGGCGATGTGTGAAATGTCCTGTAATATTTTTATTTTTTTATTTGTTATAGCACTAGCTGCACCCTACGGTTTTACCCGCATTAGTGTCTCTTTTATTAGATTACATGAATGTCACTATGAACTACAAACTTAATAACCCTTTTTACCCCCCCTAGGGGTTGAATTTCGCAAAATTCTGTCTTAGTGAGGACGTGCGTCTTAAAAAGAGTCTTGTTGCAAAATTTGAGACTCCTACTACTTGTAGTTTCTGAGATTTCATGATCAATGAGTGAGTAAATCATTTTCTTTTTATTATAAACATGTAGATTTTCGTAGCCAATGTGACTTTGGTACTCAATATTATAAAAATTCATACTCACACCCAGTTTTTAAACAATTAGCTTTATACAACGTGCATAAATCTCCAAAAACAGCTAAGGAAGATGATTCCATTTCAAATCCACAGACTGTATTATTGCTAGATTTGCAAGATTTCAATTTATAGCAGTATAACTGAGAGGAACGTTCCCTGAATAAGGGATCATCCAAACCCTGAAAAAAATATAACCAAATTCCAAAACTATAATTTAGAAAATTGATGGAACACCTGCATTCATAAAAAATATAGCAACGTCATGTTATTGACAAGGACCGTTCCATAGCAACGTCATGTTACTAACAAGGCAACGTATGAAGTATGCAAAATGGTAAAGACAACGAAATAAAAGAGTTCAACTACAACATGCAACAATTTTTTTTTACAATATTTAAGTAATATTACGTTAAGATAGTAAGAATCTGTTATTGTCAGTATGTTTTGTAATGTTGTAAAAAAGCAAATAAATTTAAAATAAAAAAAGTTACCGAGAGTTTTTCTTCCCGAGAATATGATACTAGTATAAAAGATAGAAACACTGAAACGAAGAATGAAAGAAAATAAATTTGTAATCGAAAATAATTAAGTTGCAGTTTAAATGAATAATTTCTTACCAAAAACAACAGAAATTTTAATATTCATTTTCAAGTAGGTAAACTAATGGTAACATGGTTAAAAATTTATGATGCAAGAGAAAATAGGTAAAATTAATTATTGTTTAATGTTTGTTTAATTGTTTATCGTTTTTTTTTAGGAACCGGACACTTATCAGCAGCTGTTGCCATAAAATCTGAAAAAAAAAAGAAATATTTTTAAGTAATAAGAAAGAAGTTAATTGTAGGGTTATTGTGTAAAAACCATAGATAACTAGTGACCCATCCCAGCTAAGAATACCATACTAAATACGAACTTTTTTCTGACATATTCCAGCCAATTTACACACCTAATTCTTCCTCATGAATCACTTCATACATTGGTGAAAACTGTATAAAAATTGTCAGACAGATACCACGGGACGAATTTGTTTTATAATTTAACTAGCTGCGCCCCGCGATTTCACCCGCGTAAGTCCCGAACACAGCGCCATCTATTGGGTGTATTTGCAACCTAGATGTCAAACAATATTGAAGAATTTTATCGATGAATCAACGTACACCGCCATCTATGAGAACTTCATAAAACTAAACAGTAAATAAACACTTGCTTAAGAAACCATTAATTGATACATTTTATTCGTTTACATTCACGACGTAAGCGAATAATTGAGATGATAACTATCCTATCCAGTAAGTTAGACCAAAATACGGTTCAGTAGTTTTGGAGTTTATTGGCAACATACATCGTGACACAAGATTTTTATATAAGTATACAGATATTTAAAAGAGGAAAGATTTGATTGTTTGTTTATAACGAATAGGCTAGGAAACTTCTGGAGTGATTTTGATGAAACTTGATATGAGGAAAGATTGATTAATTGGGAGTGACATAGGCTACTTTTTAAGCCAATATTCCCACGGGATCAGAAGTTACAGTGTGTGTGTGTGTGTGTGTGTGTGTGACCGCTGAGCTCTGTTATTTATAATGACGAGAAGAAGACCACCTCGAAGATGGCCTAAAACCGCGACTGATCGCGAGAGATGGGGGAAACCCTTATCCAGCAGTGGGAAACTTCGTTAACGTATTCCTTTCCCTCGCCGCGGGCGTTTTTTAACAAAATTTATAATTCATGAATGAAAAACGTGATTGACAAAATAGGTATTATCAGAAACTAGAATACTAAAATGCTCATTTTAACAAGAAAATTTCATGTTGCTAGACATAGTTTTCATAATTTTCATTTTCATAAGAATAATCATGCTTACATGTTTTCACGGTATGAAAAACTACTCAAAGATCTAAAGTTGTGGTGGAAGTTGCTTAAGGTAACATTTGAAAAGGGACTCGTCACGTATTACCGGGCTTTAAAAATACTTTACTAACTAAATTTCCTTCTGCAGTTATATTTAGCCATGGCACATTCGCATTGGAACCATTTTCTATAGTTTCTCCTGTTATCTACAGCACAGATGATATTGTTTGTATTATGGCAGTACTTGCTTCGCCAACACCAGTATTCATTGATGACTTCTGCTTTCTTTGGATTTATTGTAACTAGCTGGGAACAGGCCAGAAAACCATAGAACAGAAAATTTTCAAATCATCTTCATCTATACTAATATCACACTAATACTATAATAGTACATTGCGATACAAGTATGGTAAATTGATCATTTCATCGAGGCTGTTTATGACGCGAGTTCGTCTATAGATTGTCGAGATTAAATCGATCAAGCCACACGTGTATCGTACGACGTTTTTTATCACAGTTGTGAATAAAAGAAAAGACTTAAAAAGAAAAGTAAAAATAATAAATAACAAAATATTTGGTGATAAGTCTATGTTTACAATTTTTTTAGGCAATATACGTTGGATTATGAGCCTAAAAGCAGTTGAATAAGATCCACTTTATGAGCAACTGTGATAAAAAAAAAATTTTTGTTTGTTACGAATTGCCTCCAAAACTACTGGACCGATTGGAATGAAACTTTTTCGGAGGATACGTTGAATTTTTGGTAGTAGCATAGGCTACTTTTTTACGTCATAATTATTTCGGGAAATAGGCTTACTCGGAAGATATCGCGTAATCGAGTACTTAATAAACATACCTTTTTACTGACTGACAACGCACAGCCTAAGCCTCTAGATCTACAAACTTGAAATTTTGCACAGGGGTTTCTGTATCGTAAGATTCGTAAGTGAGCACTTAAAGAGATTTTTGAAATAATTTGTATAGAAACAGGTGAGATAATTAAGAACACGATTGATATCCTCTACAATTTAATTATAAGGTCTTTTAAATTTACATCTCACTTTTATCGTTTGTTATAATATGTCACGGGGCTATAGAGCCCCGGACCTTTGGAAGACATACGTAGAGCCGAAGCCAACACTAGAGGCCTTTTACAATAACAAATTTAATGGCAAAGTATATATGATGTGGACATCATACCGGCTATTATCCCATCTGCACTATAAAATGCAGCCAAGGACAACCTCCGGTTTAAATATAACTATTGACAAACTACAGGAGAAAACTACTACTTAGGCTATTGTGATAGGATGGTAGTGGAATGGATACTAAGAACTATGCCTGCCGTAACAATGTTAAAAAAACAAGTAAAAGTGACAGGCGGAGACTCGCCCACTCTCAAACATGACTCTTAATATTTTTACGTTTTTTCATTCGTGCTGTTTTGGTTAGTTTACGTTTGTGTCCTGAACGAGTATGGGTATCTTTGTCAACACCTTTTATATCATCTTTAAGTCGAAGTTTATCATCTTGACCACTTTCTTCATCAACAACGTGTTTTAATTTTTGACCTGAAAGTTGTTGAGTCTCTTTTTCAGCGACTTGTTTAGATTGATCTGAAAGGTCTAGTTTTTCGTTTTCTTCGACTTGTTTATTTTGACTGGAAAGGTTTTGAGTCTCGTTATCAGCGACTGGTATAGATTGATCTGGAAGGTCTAGTTTTTCGTTTTCTTCGACTTGTTTATTTTGACTGGAAAGGTCTTGAGTCTCGTTTTCAGCGACTGGTATAGATTGATCTGGAAGGTCTAGTTTTTCGTTTTCTTCGACTTGTTTAGGTTGATCTTGTAGGTCTTGAGTCCCGTTTTCAGCGACTTGATTAGATTGATCTGGAAGGTCTAGTTTTTCGTTTCCTTCGACTTGTTTAGATTGATCTGAAATGTCTTGATCCTCGTTTCCAGCGAGTTCTTTATGTCCGTTAGGAAGGTCTTGATCCTCGTTTTCTGCTTGATTATTCGACTGGTTTTCACCATCACTCTGTCCTTCTACTAAGGGCGGCAGTTGGGAACAATGTTCGTTTTTTGTTTTCACGAAGTCTAAAAATACAAGTCCATTAATAAACTAAAAAATCCATATTTTGTGTATTAGATTAGATACATACAATTTATCCTGAAATTAGTATTGGAATTATGGTTAAATATAAGAACCGAAGAAAGATTAGAAAAAGAAGAATAGAATTGAAAAGAAAAAGTAATTAATAATTTACCTAACTTTTTTATAGAACTTTTAATGTATGTATTGTAAGCATAAATCATAAAAAAATATTATACCAGTTCCTTTCAAACAGTTGTACTCCATAATATCACAGGAATCTAAGAATCTTCTATATTTTCCTGCGCTGTCGACACCACATTTTCCATTATTGCTATGAATGCAAATTTTTGCTTCGTAACATGCCTTGAAATAAATAATTATTTGCTCATGATGGCACTTACAACAATGTATATGAAAAATATTTGGGTTTAATTTTAAGTTTGTTCCCAATTCTACAGATTTCATTAACAGATTCCCAATTCTACAGATTACCAACTCTACAGAATCTGAATTCTACAGATTTCTAACTCCACAGATTCCCAACCCTACAGATTTCCAACGTTACAGACTCTTAATCCAACGGATTCCCATCTCCACAGAATGCCAATTCTACTGATTCCCATTTTAACTCAACAGACATTGTTAAAAGTGATAACATTTCAATTCAAGCCAAGATTCAACACCCCCCGGATACCCCATTGCTCTCCGGTTCCCTCCCCCTAGGTCACCCTCTTGCAACCCGGGGCATCCCCTTACCCTCCCAGTTGCCCCCCCACCCCTCCTCCCGGTTGCCCTCTTATTTATACAAGATAGAAAACAAGCATAGAGGCCACTTACCCACTATAAATACTGAATCAATCAGTTAAATTAAGTGTACAAACTCCTCGTCTATGTAAATCCGAATTAGAAAGTATTAAAATATTATTTATATAGTACAGTATCCCTTGAAGAACAACCATCACTGAGCTGCTTAATAGATGAAAAGTATTTTATATCAAATTAAATAAGTCAATAAATATAATGCAAATGGGTTGACAAAAAAAAATCTGTTTAGAATAATTAATTAATTTCTAAATTAAGCTATTTACGCCATTTCTTCTGCTAAGGTTATAGGGTAGAAGTTTTTATGTATGACAGTCTTTACTTACTTTATTTCTATTTTTATCAACACATTCGGTTAGCCAAATAAAACACAGAAAAAAGCAGCCTGAAAGAAAAAATAAAGAATTAAATAAATCGAACGAAATATTTTGGATTCGATTAAAAAAATACTCACACGATAACACGAGTTTCATGTTGAAAACTATTGCAAATATAAATACATAAATAAATATATATCGCTATGTTGAGATTTTAAATTCATAAAGCGGTGTCCATAATTGCTTAACACAGAAAAAAAGGTTTCTGGAAGCATGAAATAAGAATAATAACTTGAATTTCGTAAAAATCTTAAAATTTTAAGCAATTTCAAGATGTGTGTGAAATTAAAGGGTGAATGTGAGTGTGTAATTTAAAAGCAATATTCATAAATTAAGAATAACTGCTTATTAAATTAAGAATAACTGCTGCTGCACAGCCTGCTAGTAGATAAGGCTTCTCTTACTCTGTTCAGAAGTTTTTAAATGACTCCTCATTATGAATTATTTAATTATTGTTTCGTATTTAACATTAATTAATTAGTAATCAAATCGAAATTTAAACTAATTTAATTTTTTTAATAATTCTACTTAGTAACAATCTTTATTGACATTTATAATTTCAATTCGTAATCTTGTAAAAATGGAGTTTTGGCGGGAACGAGTTAACAACATGTCGTGCTGCATTTTTATTTTCATGAAACTTAGTTGTAACCCGAGTTGAATTGTATAATTCTGGTGGAATGTTATTCAATTTAGTTCTGTGAAAGTGCACAAGTGTACTGAAAGTAAAAATCAGTGTCAAACATGAAGTTTTCTCGTTGCCTCCAAATCTCCTATTAAGGTTATGGTAAACTTGCCACCCATTTACTAGCCCCTGACTTCGGACTTCGGACTACGACGACTTTTACTGTATTGAAACACTTTAGGCCCGATTTATGAAAAATCGGGTCATAATTTGATGCAAAATATGACTTTACACTGGCTAAAGCCGTGCGAAGCCATAATTAATAGCAAAAAAAATCTTGTAAAATTAATGATACTTCTATAATAATTTTATATTATAGAAGTATGCCTGTAAGGTAGATTATAGAGATGCTATATATAGAGACCTATATTCACGAATAAATGATTATAATTACGATTATTTTCAAGAACATTTACTAAAAATAAGAAATTAATTACTAACATCTATATGAAGAATCATTTCTTGCTTCTAGAAACCTTATTATCTGTGTAGAAGTTCTAAAAGGTTTATATATTTTATAGGTAAGTATTAATAGAAAACTGGAATATATAATTTCACGGGACAAAAGTACTTGACCACCGTCAACAAATTAAAGTATGTAAAATTACTTTGAACAAAGATATCTGAAAATAACGACTATAAATCAAAAAATTTTAGTATTTTTAAAATACATTGAAGTAGATCAGGACTCTTGACCTCATTCAACAGAGAAATTATAAGCACTTTAACTTAGTGACGGTGGTCAAGCACTTTTGTCCCCTGACCATACATTGTAAAATGTATTTTTAATTGTAAGAGTATGATATAATGTAGGAAACAAAAAAGTAAAATAATGTTTTTCGCACATTTTATACAAATCTAAACAGAGCCTAATTTATAAAATTCAATAGGAAACATCACAAGTATAGGAATAAAACAAAATACATAAAGATGTACTCACTTCACACATGTAATTTCTATATATACCTAGTTTAGGTAGATTAGATAGAATACCTACTTTGAGCAGTGTACAGATGTATTTGTATTATTTTATCATATTTGCTAATATTTTCACCGGTTTACGTCAAACCACTCCGGAGAAAGTAAGAAAAATTCACTAAAGTTTGAGGGCCGTCCATTAATCACGTAGCTTAGGCTCGAAAGAGGGGCAAAAATCACGAAATATCATATGGGGTGGGTGTAGTAAGATATCACGCGTATTTATTTTTGTGTCAATCTTTTAACAAACACGTCGTCGTTAATCTTTATAAATTGAAAATTGAAAATAACATGTGATTAGCAGTAAGATACGAATTTAACTTATCGGAATAACTTTACAGTACTTGTGCGTTATGGTAAAATAAAACAAATGCGTGCGTGATACGTTGGATTATGAGCCTAAAAGCGGTTTAATAAGATCCACTTTATGAGCAACTATTATGAAACAAATTATTATAGATTAGTATAGATTTTAGTAGGTAGTGTGTGTAAACGCCTGATACAAAATTGGAAGCAATGAGTTTGTAGAACCTTTACAAACTACAGATGCAGTCTGGGCGAAATATTTGACAGATACCAAACTATCAGTCAATAGACAATCTGAAGTCTGCAGAAGATCTTATCAGGAGATTAGCAGTGGGAGGTCAAAAGGTTCAATGACCAATATGTAGTTATATTTAACCACGTTGAAGTTAACAAATTTGAATATAGTTATTGTATGTTTCGCCGGTGTATGGGTAAATCTAAATATTGTGAACATGACTATCCTTGTTGTGCCCTATCACGAATCTGTCATAACCAGAATCAGTTCTTAACCGAAAGAAGTACTATAGGAGCTTATTAATCCCACACGATTTGTAAAGCCCATTTCAATTTACTAGTTTATAACTGGTTACGTTAAAGGAGAAATATGTTTTCTTTTGAAACTGGTTACAAAACATAGTTACATAGGTGGCCGAAAGGGTAGGCCCTTGGTTTTAAACTACGATGGTTATTTGCACTGTTAAATTTATTTAAAACGGAATACAAAATAAAAATAAAAATGGTTGTCTGTAAAGTCGGTTTAAGGACGATAATTTTACGTGACAAGACAACATTGATGACAATAACTCACGTTCCCGGAACGTGAGCGATGACGTCCCACGTTTTTGGGAGTGCTGCCGGTGTTTATCGATTTTATGACGTTATCACGTTAAAATCATTGTAAATGTCCTGTTTTAAATAACTTTAAAGGTAGGTTGATTAAGGTTGCGGGAAGTCGTTGGACGCAGAGAGCATGCGACCGATCGCTCTGGAAGTCTTTGGGGGAGGCCTATGTTCAGCAGTGGACGTCCTGTGGCTGATATGACGATGAAGGTAGGTATACAACTAAGAAACCGGACAAGTGCGAGTCGGACTCGAGCACGAAGGGTTCCGTACCGTATTCTGTTTTAAGTTTTAATTTTTTTGATATTAATTATAGCTTCGCACGGCTTGTGCATTTAGCCAGTGTCAAGTTATATTTTGCATCAAGTTATGACCCGATTTTTCATAAATCGGGCCATAAGTGTTTGAAAACAGTCAAAGCGGTGGCAAGTTTACCATAACCTTAATAGGAGATTTGGAGGCAACGAGAACACTTCTTCTTCGTTTGACACTGATTTTTACTTTCACTACACTTGTGCACTTTCACAGAACTAAATTGAATAACATTCCACCAGAATTATACAATTCAACTCGGGTTACAACTAAGTTTCATAAAAATAAAACTGCAGCACGACATGTTGTTAACTCGTTCCCGCCAAAACTCTGTTTTTAGTATTCGTTGTTATAGAGGCAACAGAAATATATCGTCAACAACAAATACTAAAAACAGAATATAATGGTACAGAACCATTATATTCTGCGCAAATCCGCACAAATCCGACTCATACTTGGCCTGTTTTTTTTTTCTCTTTTCTTTTCAGAACATATGCATAGATGCCATAGCATGCTCTCATACAGGAGATAGGACGTGTGGCCTTAACCCTGTCGATAACGAAGTCAGGTGGTTTCTGAACAAGTGTGATATTCTGGAGTTTAACTGTGAATATAGAAAACGTAAAATCCTACTTAATATTATTAATGTGAAAGTTTGTGTGTATGTATGTTTGTTACTTCTTCACGCTAAAACTACTGAACCGATTGATAGATAGCTTGAGGCCTAGATTAACATTAGGCTACTTTTTATCCCGATATTCCCACGGCATCGGGACTTGCGCGGGTGAAACCTAATAATTTAAATAGTAATTTAATATTTTTGAATAAGCGTTCTTTTAAAATTAGAGGGCAGCGACATTGGCACTAAAAGTCGGAAACAGATAGACTAAATACAATATTTTTTTAGATATTTATTTATAACTAGCTGCGCCTCGCGGTTTCACCCGCCTAAGTCCCGATCCCGTGGGTATAACAAAATAAAAATTAGCTTATAGCCTTCCTCGATAAATGGACTATTCAACAACATAAAAAGTATTTTCTAATTCGAACCAGTAGTTCCTGAGATTAGCGAGACTTGAATTAACATATAGGTATTCTTTTATCTTGATATTCCCACAGGATCGGGACTTACGCGGGTGAAACTGCAGGGCGCAGCTAGTCTTTGTATAATATAAAAATGAATCGCTGTGTTGTGCATATCTCGAGAACAGCTAAACCGATTTCGCTAATTCTTCTTTTATTGTGTTTGTTATTGTCACGAGAAGTTTCTTATGAAAGAAAAAAATAGGAAAATTGCGTAGAAAATTAACAGAAGCTGGATGTAAAGGGCGGTAAGTCGAATTTGCCCATTGACGTTAAATTCTCACTATTCATTAAAATTTTCAGAATTTCATCAAGTAACAGACGACAAATGTAAACATGTGCCACCACTATTGTAATGTTTACATAATATTCCTACCATATTCCTAGAACAATATGTAAACATTACAGCTTAGGGCAGGACAATACGTTGTTGCTTGTTCTATGTTTGGTGAAGAAACGATCATTGCTACAAGTATTCTCGGAGGATCGACACAATGTATATTCAAACTGTAGCAGGTAAAATAAATTATATATATATTTAAAAGTAAAGAATGGTGGCATGGCATTATTTGAGCATATACAGCATATACATAGGGTTGTTGGTAATTATACTAGAAAGCCGTTAAGGGCTACTTCTGTGCACCTTAATAACCAACTTTTGTTCGAAGACTTTTGGAAAATCAAACATTTTCTTGAATATTTTGAGGTTAATTGTACCTGAAAATCAGCTGATCCATACACGGAGAGGTCATTAACCTTAAAATTGTACTTTATTTTAGGTTTTATCTACTGTTCTTAGTCTGAATGACCTTTGTTTAAAAAAATCAGTTGTTTTTCGAATATAAACTCAAAATTTTCATATTTTTTTTCGAATTTTCAAAAGACGTAGAACAAAAGTTGGCTGTTTAGGTGCAAAGAAGTAGCCCTCAACGGCTTCCTTGTATAATTACCGATAACACTGTATATAGAAAAAATAAGATAAAATTCTCCGTATTTTTCTAGATTAAAATTTCGAGAACTAGATATGGAAAATGATACAAACATGTATAGTCACGTATTTTTCATTTTCTTCATCAGCATCTGACGCTATTACACTGGCAACTTCAAGAACCTAACCTCCTTGCAACCAAATAATTTATGTTCGAACTTTTGCCATTATTCTTTTAACATGTTATTAGTTGGATCGGGGTGCTATCGTAATTAGTAGTCGTTGAACTAGGGGTCTAAAATAAGAGCGACCTGAAAACTCGGACTACAGGTAGTTTTACAAAAATAAGAAACCACTGGACATGCAAGATGTTTTTTAAATATCTTTTAATCTATCCATATATATTTAAAATTCTCTTGTCGCGGTGTTAGTTGCCAAACTTCACCTAAACAGTTGAACCGATTTGTATGATTTTTTTTTTGTATATTCGTTAGGTCTGACAATCGAACAACATCAATTTTTTTCCTTCATATTTTTTGTAAATGGCAAACCAACGTTTGCCGGGACAGCTAGTTATGTTATATAGTTCAGCCTTAATTGTTGTTAGCTAAACATTAGCTGTAGGTACAGTTCTTGCAATTCACGAGTATGCTCGGCCTTTGTTTGTGTGAGTGACCAATATAATACGTGTCGCTCGCTACTGACCGCGCCGTCGTCGTCGGGTACACACAATACATGTGTATTTACGATTACAACTACAAACAAAGGCCGAGCGCATTCGTGAATTGCAAGAACTGACGTACAGCTAATGTTTAGCTTACTACAATTAAGGTTGAACTATATAACATAACTAGCTGTACTGGCAAACGTTGTTTTGCCATTTACAAAAAAAAAAAGAAAAGTAGTAGATGTTGTTCGATTCTTCATTTTATTATGGGAACCTTTACGCCAGGAACGATAAGAGGCAGGTTATTTGAGTAACTGTACCCTATTTATTGTAACTAATTTATTTGTATATTTTTATTATTATTGTTTTACGTATTCAGTAATTTCTTTTTTTTTTCAGTAATTCTCATAGTATGTACAATGGCGACTCTTGCGCATGGTCCTCCAAGAGATAGGGATAACGAAGACATCGCCATGGGGAGGAAGGTAAAAAAAGTAATATTGTCTTACTTTTTTCATTTCTTATTAGATTAAACGAACTTCCCTGTATGTGAAGTTCTATCTTAAACCTGTGACGCAAAATACTCATCTGTCACACATGAGGTGTTGTGATCTAATTCAAGACTAATAATTCGACGACCCAGTTGGCACCTTGGTCAACATGCAGGACTGCCAAATACAGGGTTGCGGGTTCGATCCCCGCCTCGGACAAGTATTTATGCTTAGATATTTGTCAGTGTTCTGTTTGTTTTTATGTATTATAAGTATATATATTCAAAATAATAGTATATAAATAGTATATCCGTTGTCTAGCACCCATAACACAAGTATAGTAACTAAGCTTGGGGCTAGATGGCGCTGTGTAAAGTAGTCTACAGTATTCATTTATTAACTATTAACTACCTTTACATCAATAAATACAATTTATTTTCAACCTCTGGCCTGTGGCTCAATAGACGAATACTCATCTGCCACACATGAGGTTTTGTGATCTATTTCAGAACTAATTTAAAGACGGTGTAGGTGTTACTCTAGAATGTATTCACAAAAAATATAGGTAAGTATACTTAGCAAATATTAAATAAATTAAATATTCTATAACTCTAAAAAGTCTCTTTTTCAGCAGAATATGTTAGTCCATGCAGGCCATTATATGCCTCTCCAAAATCTCTTCACATCTGTACTACACAGCCCCAGTTTGAAAAAAATGTAATCGTCGAGAAAACTGACTGTATATTCTATCCAATTTTATTATTTTTAATAACCTGTTGTGTCCCACTGCTGGGCAAAGGCCTCCCCCATTTCCCTCCAAGTGCCCCGATCTCCAGCTAATTTTGGCCACTCTGCGTTGAATGCATCCAAGTCGTCGTGCCTTTGTTTTTTGGGTCTGCCTCGAAGCCGCTTGCCATCTTGGGGAACCTACTGGACGACTTTGATTCTATCCAATCCACTGTGATAATAAATATGTCGCAGCCAACTAGCTTAATTAGCCGTTCAATCAACAGCCTAGCCTCTTTACTAAACAGCGTCGTTCAACTAGCGGCCTGAATGATATTCAGTCCACTACAGACCATAATGTGCATCCTAAAATCTCTCCACATCTGTACTACACAGCCCCAGTTTAAAAATTTACATCGTAGTGAAATATGGCTGTATATTTTGTCCAATCTACTGTTATAATGTCTATGTCGCAGCCAACTAGCTTAATTAGCCGTTCAATCAACAGCCTAGCCTCTTTACTGAACAGCGTCGTTCAACTAGCCCTTCCTAGTCCAAAAACATCAACTGTCAATTTTCGTAATTCATAATAGCCAAGGTCATCGACTGACGAATCTATTTAATACGCCGATTTAGGTTACACTTCATATAAATACCCATGCCATTAAATGATGAAACAAACGCTACGGCTGTATATCATTCAGGCCGCTTAGTAAAGAGGCTAGGCTGTTGATTGAACGGCCAAATAAACTAGTTGGCAGCGACATTATATAATACACAGCCACAGGTACATAATGTAATGTAAATTATACAATACATTACATTATATAATGAGTATATTATATAATGTAATGTATTGTATAATATATAATAATGTCTTGCTTTGTCTAAGGTTAATTGCCGTCGGCAACCTCAAAACCAGATAGGAAATTTTAAAAAATAACTTAAAGCATTTATAGCCACGGTTGTCACTTCTTCTTGACCACAGATGGGATATAAATGGTGCAGCTTGGCGAAGGGGTGCAACCACGACCGGGTGCCTATCTGCGGGATCAGTCACGCTGGGGACATCATGGGCTTCAGGGACATCTGTGACATGTTTGATTTTAACTGTATTAGGAGACGCAGTTAGTTTTATGTTTATTTTAAAATCCACCGCCAACCAAACTAAGTTAGTTTAGCTTATATTAAGTTTTATATTTGAAGGTTTATTTGTTTGTATATTTTCCGGTTCAAGATTAACCCTTTTGTCAAGAACTATCTGATGATTAACAGTTCCTCATCTCGCGGATCCCCTATGCGCAATAGGGGAACCGTTAAGCGCTGAACTGTTTTAGATTGTTTCAATCTCATCCGCCGCCTAGTCCTAGTAAAAGATGATCGAAATGGAAACAAAAGACGATCGAAAAAATAAACTAAGCTCGCTTTAAGGTCCCTGCATACGTGACGGGATAAAACCTCGGACGGGACGGGGCATGCGTCGTTCATAAAGTGTTCGTGGTCTTTAAACATACGTAGCGTAATTTTTCTCGTGTCGGATGGGACGTGACAATTTCTTGACAGAGTTTCATATAAAAATATCAAGTCCCGTCCGGCACGAGAAAAATCACGTTACGTATGCAGCGACCTTTATTTGTACGGAAATATACAGGGTTATTGGTAATTACTAATTATACTAGCAAGCCGTTGACGGTTACTTCTGCGCATCTAAACAAACAACATTTGTTCTACGACTTTTGGAAATTCGAATAAAAAATATGATAAAGTTGAGGTTATGTAAATTCGAAAACAGATGATTTTTTAAAACAAAGCTCATTCAGATTATGAACAGCAGATAAAACTTAAAAAATAAGTAAAATTGTAAGATTAATGATCTTTCCGTGTAAGGTACAACTGATTATCAAAATAACCAACTTGATGTTGGTTATTTTGAAACCATATAAAAAAACAGTAAAGTAGTAACAAACATAAAACAAAAGAATAACAACAAAATCAATTAAAAAACAGATATTTAAAGAAATAAGATCTAAGGAGCCGTGTGCCTCCAAAAAGGTTTTGCCTAAGCAATGATAGCTGCATCAACATTTTGCTGACACTGGTCTTCCGCAGGACCCTAAAGTAGAATAAAAGTTGTTTGTTTAGGTGCACAGAAGTAGCCCTCAATGGCTTGTTAGTATAATTACCAATAACCCTGTATATCTAATAAATTATGGAGAATAAAACCAAAGAGCCACAGAGGATCTTCTATTTATATCTATATTTTTTTATACATATAAAATGCTTTGTCCTGAATGATTGACTGACTGACGGATCAACGCACAGCCTAAACCGCTGATCTTAGAGACCTGAAACTTGGAGAGTGTGTTCTTTGTGTAATGTAGGCATCCGATAATGGCGCCATAATGAAAATGTATAAGTCAACTTTTTCTGCCAGTTTATCCTCTCAACTGGCAGAAAAAGTTGACTTATACATTTTCATTATGGCATAGAAAGGATTTTTCGCATTCCACCCCTAAGGGGGTAAAAAGGGGGGGGTAAAGTTTGTATGGGACAACGTCTTCAAATTTTGCAAAAACATTCTTTAACAAAATTGATGGAACACGTGTTTCGTATTTTATTGAAATGCATCCCCTAGCGGGGTTAAAAAGGCGTAGAAAGTTATTTTGGGGGTGGTTTGCTTAAGAGTACCATTTTCGACGTCTACGCGGACGAAGTCGCGGGCAAAAGGTAGTATTGTTATAAAATTCTTCTTTACATTGCAGATTACAAACAAACATCGTGTCCAGAAGACAAATCCATTCTAGCTGTCTCCCGTCGACCTGCCTCGAGTTACTACGACGATTAACTTATTTATTCCCTTTGTTAAACATTGTACGAGCTCTATTTATATGAATTTATCATTAAACGATTCATTGTCGTCTATTTTAGGATTATTTATGTGTGGTATTTATGAAATTAAAATGATGGTAACATGAATTTTGAGTATAATTTTAGTATGCACTAGCTGCGCCCTACGGTTTCACCCGCAAACGTCCCGATCCGTTGGGAATATCAAAATAAAAAGTAGCCTAAAGCCTTCCTCGATACTGGAGAATCCAACACAAAAAGATATTTTTAATTCGAACCAGTAGTTCCTGAGATTAGCGCGATTAAACAAACAAATACTCAAACAAACAAACTCTTCAGCTTTATAATATTAGTACCTGTAGATTTGATTTTTTTTGTGTATATGAATATATTGTTAGAAAATAGAGAAATAAAGATTTTGATACAGGGTTATGGGTAAAAGCAAGCGGTTGAGGGCCACTTCTGTGCACCTAAATAAACAACTTTTGTTATATGACTTTTGGAAATTCGAACATTTTTTTGTCAATTTTGAGGTTATGGAAATTCGAAAATCAGCGCATTTTTTAACATAGAACAGTAGCTAAAATTTAAAAAAATAAGCATAATCTTATGGTCAATGACCTGTCCGTCTCAGCTGATTTTCAGGTAAATATAACCTCAAAATGTTTCGCAAAATTTTCGAATTTACAAAAGTCGTAGAACAAAAGTTGTTTGTATAGGTGCACAGAAGTGGCTCTCAACCGCTTGCTACTATATTTACCAATAACCTTGTATACATATTACATAATTAGCTTTTGCCCGTGACTTCATCCGCGTAGGGTTTCGAATTTTTCAATACCTTTCTTGGGCTGTCTATATTTAGCCATCTGTATTTCAATTTGTTGCCCGATCTGTCCATTGAATTGGTTTGAACTGTGCTTTAATAAAACAGTTTGATTATAGACTAGCTATAAATAAATAAATATTACAGGACATTCCACACATCGCCGCCTAGCCCCAAGTTAAGTTACTAAACTTGTGTTATGGGTGCTAGACAACGGATATACTACATAAATACTTTTCTTTTGTAAATATAAACTTATGATACATAGAAACAACCAGACCACAGACAAATATCTAAGCATAAATATTTGTCTTAGGCGGGAATCGAAGTGTAACCCTGTGTTTGGCAGTCAGGCGTGGTAACCATTGTGCCAACTGGGTCGTCAAACTACTACTACTACTAGCTGTCCCGACGAACGTTGTTTTGCAGTATAGATAAATAACCTAGATACCGACTGCAGCGCCATCTGCCGGGCTGATTTGTAAATCTAAACCATCCAGGGCGCCACCCAAACACATATCCTACTAATATTATAAATGTGAAAGTCTCTGTGTGTGTATGTATGTTTGTTACACCTTCACGCAAAAACTACTGGACCGATTGCGATGAAACTCGGTATCAAGATAGCTGGAGACCTGGACTAACACATAGGATATTTTTATCCCGATATTTCCACGGAATTAGGATTTAAGCGGGTGAAACCGCGGGGCGCAACTAGTAATACATAATGGAAAGACTCTTCTGAGAATTATAACATTTGCACTACCTATGTCATTATTTTACGAATTATCTAGCTTTGTAAATAAAGCATCAAAACAATAGATTCCACGTTTTAAGGCACTGATTTACCGTGTAGTTCATTTAACACCTTCGAACTGGGTAGTGTCTTCAGCAATGAGTTTTCACGTCATACTAAGCATCCTTTTAATAATCAATATTAAATTTACAAATTGTCATATTGTCGGAGATAAATCTCAATTGGTAAGGTTTTTGGGCTTGAACGAACTTCACCTCTTCGCACTTCACCTCTTCGCACTTCAGCTCTTTGCACTTCACCTCTTCGCATTTCACACCTTCGCACTTCACTCCGATTTAGTCATCTTCGCTTTCACAAATTATCTACTATTATGTCATGGTGACGAGTGATTAATAGAAGACTTATCTAAATGAAAAACCTCAAATTCTCATCGTTTTCTTATGACGTTATCACGTAAAATTATCGTCCGTAAACCGACTTTACAGACAACCATTATAAAATGTATCGAGTCAATAGGTATTTAACGCTAATGAAGTAGAGTGTAAAAGTTAGTTTATGACATTTTACAGAGTGAATTGAAAAAACTTTGCGAGCACGCATACACTTGTTTCCACGACGTGGTTATTATTTGCGGAAAGTCCGTTAATGAGGCCCGAACTTTCCTGGACCTTTGTGACCTGTATGAGTATTCGTGCGAATACAATATGGGTAGGTTTTTGTTTCTTATTCTCTAGATTTTCACCAAAACACACAATAATTTATACATATAAAATGCTTTGTCCTGAACTACTGACTGACTGACGGATCAACGCACAGCCTAAACCGCTGATCGTAAATACCTGAAACTTGGAGGGTGTGTTCTTTGTATGACGTAGACACCCGAAAAGATAGGATTTTTCGAAATTCTACTCCTTAGGGCACCCCTGAGGGGCAGAATTTCGAAAAATCCAATTTCTCATTGTCACACACAAACTTTGCCCCCCTTTTACACCTATGGGACAACCTATACAAGGTCCATTTTCGACAAAGGGCTGGCTCCTACTTCGGACAGCGGATAAGCATCCCCATTGAACGAGTTAACGCTACCAGCCTTTTGGGTACACTTCCTAGGGACCATTTGGACATATTTGTCTGGATTATCGGGATAAATAGATACCGAGTTTCATCATCATCTTCCTGCCCTTATCCCAGTTTATTTGGGGTCGGCGCAGTATGTCTTCTTCTTCCATTCACTCCTATTAGTCGTCATCTCATCGTTAACATTCATCTCTCTCATGTCTTGTCTCACGCAGTCCATCCATCTTTTCTTAGGTCGTCCTCTTCCTCTCCATCCCTCTACATTCATACTCATCACTCTTCTAGTTACATGCGTCTCTTTTCTTCTCATTACATGTCCATACCAACTCAAACGGTTCCCTTTTACTTTATCTGTAACTGGTGCTACTTTCAGGCTTCCTCTGATATACTCATTTCTTATTTTATCCATCCTCGTTACTCTACACATCCATCTTAGCATTCTCATCTCCGCTGCATGCAATCTTCTCTCATCCTTCTTCTTCACGGCCCAGCATTCCGATCCATACATGACGACAGGTCTTATCACGGTTTTATAGATTTTACCCTTCAGTTTAAGGGGCACCCGTGGATCACATGTAGTTGCTGTGACCTGTCGCCATTTCAACCATCCAGAGTTAATCCGATGTACAACGTCCCGATCAATATCACCATCGCCTAGATACCGAGTTTCATAATAAATATCAGACGGACAGACAGACAAACGGACGTATAACGTCTCACGCGCATACAAAGTACACGGCCATTTTTGACGTGAAAACGCCTAATAAATTGATGAACACGTGCATTCACAAAAAAGTGTCAACTATGACGTTATTATCGCCCGTAAACCGACTTTACAGACAACCGTTTTATTTTATTCCATTGTTATTAAAAGAATGTATTGTTTTTTCTTTCAGTGTACAGACACGTTAAAGAGGAAGAAGGAGTGTGTCCAAATCCAAAAGATTTGGGATTTGGTATTGGATAAAAAACCATAAACACAATTCATCATTTAATGAGCTATACTTATGAAATTAATAATCGTAATATTGTTTAGACTGAGTAATCAAATAATCCACAACGGTACGATAAGGCAAAATCTGAAAATAAACATGAAATTTTATAAATAAATATTTATAGTACATTTAAAATAGACTTTCAATAAAAAATACCACAAGCAAAAGTAACTGTATTCGCAAAATTTTGAACTTACGGTAAAATTCCAGTGTGACGTTTGCGTTTTACGCAGAAAATATTATAACATTATACGAAAAATGTCCCAAACATTCACAACTTACTATATTTCCAATAGCAGTTGACTTGAAACATGTGGCAGATGTCAACGAATTTGGCAAAGCCAAAGTTATCGTCGAAGCCACAGACTGGTTTCTCATGCGAGACACAGAGCAAAGCTACAGGACACCAAGTGTTAGATTCTTCCATAGGTTCAGTTATGCCTAAACTATCATCATCATCATCCCTATGTCCCATAGCACGTCTTGAATTCTGTAAAAAATATCACAATAATGAAACGGCTTTCAAAATATATAAAAATAAATATACAGGGTTATTGGTAACTATATGAACGAGCGGTTGTGGGCCACCTCTGTGCACCGAAACAAACAACTATTGTTCTATGACTTTTGGAAATTCGAACTTTTATTGAAAATTTTTAGGTTACGTTTACCTGAAAATTCATTAATCTTAAGATTATACTTATTTTTTAAGTTTAATCAGTAGATAAAATTTTAAAAATATATAAATATTACATATAAAAAAAAGGTTATTCAAAGTCAGAACAGTTCTGAGTCTGAATGATTTTATTTTTGGAGTTTATTGGAGTTTACTCCTTAAGAATCGATTTTCATATATAAGGCGCCCGGTATGAGAAAAATCCGAGGGGTAAAACCTACTAACAAGTAACGAAAATCTTGTCACGTTTTTGGTGCGCACCTGTAGTGCGCAACTTTCTAATTTGGCTGTGAGTGTATTGCGTATGGTTAGATACTGGTACTTAAGGAGTAAACTCCAGTCGTGCGTCGGAGCTGACACACACACTTTTTTTTTTAAATCAGCGGTTTTTCGAATTTATATAACATCAAAATTGTCAAAAAAAATGTTCGAATTTCCAAAAGTCATATAAAGCAGTCATAAAAGTTGTTTGTTTGTCAACCGCTTGCTAATATAGTTACTAATAACCCTGTATTAATACCACTTACTCTAGATTTTTCTTACTTTAACGCACGTCAAAGGCACGGGTCGTGATTAATTGGCATTTATTAAATAAATATCAAGAATTTTGTAAAAAATACAATATTTTATTTAGAACATTGTACGGTGGTTGGGTCAAGCTAATTTTCAATATACACTATAGGTTCCGGTTCATTTTTTAACTCTTTTAGAATTAAACTTCTCATCAAAGATCCATATCTACGCATATTTTCACCGAATTTTATAATTGGTGGATCAGGAACATCGTTGTCTACATTAAAACTTCTCCGAGAAGGATTCAGTACCTCTATTTTTTCTGGAATTTGCGGTTGTTGTAACTTATTGCTGACATGTTCAACAATCTTTTTTAAGATATGCTCACTTGCTTCTATTATGTTCACTAAATGTTCTAATGCTTGTGTATGTTGTATTAATTGCTCTAGAATTACTTCGAATTTTTGATCCTTTTGTATTTCTCTTTTTTGTATATTCTGTAAAGTGAACAAAATATATCCATTATAAAAACAAACTATACAATGTGTTTCCGCGAAGAGTTTATAACACAAAAGGGGGTTATTCTAGACGTCTAAACAAATTTAGTTGTACGACTTTTTAAAATCCTAACTGTATTTTTGAAAATTTTGAGGTTTTGTACACTGGAAAATCAGCTGTTTTCGGTAATAAAAACCATTAATGTTAAAATAATAGTCAAATTAAATAATCAAATAAAACTCAAAGGTCAGTAACCTTTAACTCTAAGAAACAGCTGATTGTTAGTAAACATGACCTCAAAGTTTTCGAAAAAAACGTTCGAATTTTCAAAAGTTGTAGAACAAAAGTTTTTTACCTAGACGTCTAAAACATCGTATTTCTTACAGATAAAAAACTCAATTGTCTACTTACTGATGTTTTACTAAATACATCTTCTGTTGCAATCGTTGTTTCAGAAGGCTTTAAATAAGTAAAGACAATCAGAACTGTAAAAGAAAAAAAAGTGGAATTAAGAAACACACTGCTCTTTCTAATTCTCTTTATTTCTAGGGTAAGTATTAGATTAGAGTAAAAAAATCATTAATGTTCAAATCCCGACGAATCCCCTGGGGGAGGGGATCCGCGAGTTGTTTGAAAATAATTTTAAATTAACGGCCGCTTCATCTCCCCTAGTATAGGGGAACCGACGGGCGTGAACCTTAAATATCTATGAAATTAAAAAGAAAAAAATATGTAATTATACAAATTATTTAAGTACTTAATTAATTAATGGGATTTAGATATATACAAATAATATTTTTTTAACTTATCTATTAAGTTAAGTTTCTTTTTACAAGAATATCAGTTATTTAAAAAAAAAAAATGGTCCCTAATGTAATTAAGTAGTCCAAACTCAATAAACAAATAAACCCCCAAGGTCAATGACCTCTAACTCAAAAAAAAAGCTCAATTTTGAGTAAACATGTCCTCAAAATTTTCGAGAAAAAAGTTTGAATTTCAAATGTCGTAGAAAAAAATTGAAAAATTTCCTTTTCGCCCCAAAACACCCTTCGCAAAACACATTGTGTATTCATCATTTCCCAGTAAAAAAATAGATAACTTTATATGTATAACACAGGAAGGAACATAAAACACGATAAACACAAAGTAAAGTAATAGCTATAAAGTATATGTGGTATAAGTTACACATATGGGCGGTCTTGTCGCTGAAAGCGATTTCTTCCAGGCAAGCTTTTGATAAAAAGAACTGATTTAACTTTTATGGTAGGTTGTGAATTTACTCAAGCTGGGTATTATCCTACTATCCTACTTCCTACTAATATTATAAATGTGAAAGTTTTTGTGTGCGTGTGTATGTTTGTTACTATTTCACGCTAAAACTACTGGACCGATTGCGATGAAACTAGGTATCTAGATAGCTGCATACCTGCATTAACACATAGGTTACTTTTTATCCCGATATTCCCACGGGATCGGGACTTACGCGGGTGAAACCGCGGTTTGCAGGTAGTAGTAAATAAACATAACTTGATATAAATTATTTACATAAATAGGATAATATAATATAAACTGCAAGTAATATGGGCCAATACAAGATTTAAAAAAATAAAGAAATTAACTAAGTGGTTATTACAAGATTTAAAAAAAACAAATAGAAATTTCGCAATGAATTATTTTTCAGATTGACAATTAAGCAATTTTTTTAAAATATATTTAATTAAGATGTTTAATTATTTATTTATTTATTAATTATTTATTAAATTACCTATTACCCACCGGCACATTATTAAATGCCAATACATAAAACAATTACTAAAGAAATAAGTTAAAAATAGTGTAAATATCAAATTACCGATATAGAGAGGCACCATGATCTCGAATATGATTGCAAGTGGGGTGTGATGTGATGCCTGCGCCACTTATACTGACTGTAATTGATATACCGTTCATACATTCTTGATCATTTACAAATATTTATTGACTAGCTTTTGCCCGAAAATGGACCAAGGAGTCTCGTTGTCCCATACAAACTTTGTCCCCCTTTTTCACACCCTTAGGGGTAGAATTTCGCAAAGTCCTTTCTTATCGGATGCCTGCGTCATATAAACAACACACCCTCCGAGTTTCAGGTCACTACGATCAGCGGTTAAGGCTGTGTGTTGATCCGTCAGTCAGTCAGATTTTCCGAAATTCCACCCCTAAGGGGGTGAAAAAGGGGGGGCAAAGTTTGTATGGGACAACGTGATTCCTTGGTCCATTTTCAACTTCTACGCGGACGAAGTCGTGGGCAAAAGCTAGTATATGTATAGAGAGATGATGTTTAATCGAAATGTCTTCTAATAAATTGATTTATTTCACTTGTAATTGAATTATTTCACCTATATATTATTTTATTTAACTTGTAAATTGACTTATATCTGTTGGAATCTGACTTATTTCACTTATAAACAGATTTGTTTCTATATATTGAATTATTTTAATTATAAATTGATTTAATTGACTTATAATTGATTTATTTAAATTATATGATTTGATTGAGAATTTGTATTTATAAATTGACTTTGAAATTAGTTTATTTAACTTATATATAAGCTAACGTAATTTTGGTTCTTATGAAATCACTGTGAATTAATTTTTCCAAGGTTTGTTTAATTTATTTATTGCCTTACTTTTAACTTGGCGTATTTTAATGTAAGTATAAATAATGACTTATAACTTGGCTTATTTAAATAGCTTATTTAACTTATAATTTGGCTTTTGATTTTTCCTAAATAGATAATTTTGTTAGCAGCTTTTTAATTACGCATTATTACTTAATAAGTTTTGCTTACTATGTCACTTTTTTATTGCTAACTAATTAAAAATTTCTAAATGCATGTCCTAGTTCTTCCCTAATAAATGGTCATGAGAATCCTCCCTAGCGTTTTAATGGAATCCCATAATTATTAAAATTATGTATTGTAATAAATGAATTGTAATCGAAATATAATATTACTATATTATTCAAAACAATCAAATTATATCGTCTATGCTATTACCGAATTTATTTTTAGAATACTCAGACGTCTAGACGACATTTCACCTTTTACCGATAACGAAGTTTGGAATGGACCAATGGAAGTGCAATGACATTTTAAAAGAAATTAAATAGCATTCTTATCTTATTATTATGACTAGACAGGAACATAAAATAAATTCTCATAATTGGCATAAGAGATCTCAACTCAAATAAGAACATACATACATACACTGCAAGTTAAATAAAAGCTTTTAAAAATACGTACCGTCAATCTCTTCAGTTTTATGACACACTAGCTGCGCCCCGCGGTTTCACTCGCTTAAGTCCCGATCCTGTAGGAATATAAAAATAAAAAGTACCCTCGATAAATGGACTATCCAATACAAAAATAATTTTTAAAATCGAATCAGTAGTTTATTCCTTTCAATGCTTAATACCAAGGTATAAGATCACATAGACACGTCTTAAAAACTAAGTTAGGATGTGTCCTTCGGAACGCGCCCACCAATGAGAAGAAGGCACAAGAAACTCATGGGGGTTTTTTTTTTCATGTGATCACGCTCACAAAGGTCAATATTACAATTATTTGAAAGTATTATTTGAAATAGAGCAATTAACGTCACGTCCAAGGGTTGTTATTATTAAGGTAAGACGAAGTATCATAGTACGCCTTACTGCACAATTTATGCTTTATAAAAGTTTTGAACCTGTTAATGGACATATCATATACATCTTTAGGTAATTTATTATAATAGAGCGCACATGTATTATTAAACGACCTGTTTATTTTCCGGAGCCTACTACCGGGCACGGTCAGTTCATCCTTATTTCTTAAGTTGAAATTATGAATATCGCTATTTTTACGAAAAATATCAGGATTTTTGTGAACGTATAGCAAGTTTTCGTAGATATATTGTGAATAGAGCGTTAATATATTGATCTCTTTAAATTTTTCCCTAAGTGATTCCCTGGGGCCCATCCTGTAGATAGCTCGGACAGCTCTCTTTTGCAAAATGAAAATAGCATCAATATCTGCAGCACACCCCCACAGTAGGATGCCGTACGACATGACACTGTGGAAGTAGCTGAAATAGACTAGGCGAGCAGTCTCAATATCCGTATATTCGCGAATTTTCTTAAGTAAGTGGCAGAACTAAGTCTATTGGACAATGCTTCCACATGCGGGCCCCACTGAAGCTTAGGATCTAAAGTTATACCTAGAAAGACAGCCTTACTGACTAATTCAACTTCCTCATCATTAATTTTTACAACAGTTTTGACTTGTTTTACATTTGGAAGTGTGAACCGAATTAATTTAGTTTTGGATCCATTCAGTAATAAATTATTGGAATTTAACCAATCAACTATTCTAGAGAGAGCATTGTTCACATCGTCAACGTTCGACTGACGCCTTTTGACCTTGAACACCAAGGAGGTGTCATCTGCGAACAACACTATCCCATGGTTGTCCCTTACAAGGTAAGGTAAGTCATTTATATAAATTAAGAACAGGAAAGGTCCTAATATGGATCCTTGAGGAACCCCCATTGCTATCGCAGATCCGGGGGATCGTTTTCCGTTAACATCAACACTCTGGACTCTACCGCTCAGATAAGAAGACATAAGATCCAGGGCGCTGTCCCTAATACCGTAGTGGTGTAGCTTTATGATCAATGTATTATGTTGAACGCAATCAAATGCCTTGGATAAGTCACAGAATATGCCATACGCATCATGCGACTCCTCCCAAGCATCAAATATGTTTTTAATTAACGCTATACCCGCATCAGTGGTCGAGCGCCCCTTACTAAAGCCGAACTATTTATTATATAAGATATTATTATCATGAAAATGTTTAAGTAGTTGCTTTAAAATAAGTTTTTCAAAAATTTTACTAAGCGTAGGTAGTACTGATATTGGTCTAAAATTGGAGGGGTCTGAGGTACTACCGGATTTAAACAGTGGAATTACTTTACTCAATTTCATTAAATCAGGAAACACACCACAATCTATACATCTATTAAATACAATGACTAGTTCCGGTATAAGCAGTTCGATAACTGATTTAACAATCGGAACGGAGATCCCCCATAGATCTTTAGTTTTTTTAAGATTTATTTGCTTAAGCACTACAATAATGTCATGATTTTTAACATATTGGAATTTAAATATTTTATTATTTTATTCATAACAATCAAATTTACGCAGCGCACGCAATGGCTTCTATCTCAAAGATGAATAATTTTCCCCGATTTTTCCACATTTCCCACGGATTATTCGCTCCTTTTGGTCGCAGCGTAATTTTATATAGCCTAAAGCCTTTCTCTATAAATGGACTATCCAACACAACATTTTTTTTTAAATCTAACCAGTAGTTCCTGCGATTAGCACGTTCAAACAAACAAACTCTTCAACTTTATAATATTAGTAAAGATGGGAAAGTAGGTATGTGTGTAACCCTTAAAATAACAAGTACCAAGATCATAATGTCTACCTATAACCTTTCAGATATGATTTATAGTTAATAGAGGGTGATTGAGTCGAGACTTTGATAAGCTACAGCGAAAAGAAACGCATTTAACATTGGTTGCCAGTTTATAAAAATGTACGTCATATCTACCTACCTATGCTTTTATATGACGGCCCAGTTGGCACACCGGTCACCATGCCGGACTGCCAAACACAGGGTTGCGGGTTCGATTCCCGCCTCAGACAAGTATTTATCTTAGATATTTGTCTGTAGTCAGGTTGTATCTATGTAGTATATCTATATATTTACAAAAGAAAAAGTATAAAAGTAGTATATCCGTTGTCTAGCACCCGATGACGATAGATGGCGATGTGTTGAATGTCTTGCAATATTTATTTATTCTTTCATTATTCATCTAGCGTAGTGAACCTGAATTGATCTGTCAACAAATAAAGATCATCTTAAAATGTAACCAAATAATTTATGACTTCACTTAATCTTATGTCGCGATCACATTTCACATAAATGTATTTTTTAGTCATAAAAAAAATATTGTATTTGAATTTTAAATCATATTTTTTACAACATTTTTTTATATCAAACGGAAACTTTACAAGAGTCATGTCGAAATTATTTTGAAATAATATAAATAAGATTATTATGACGCAGCCGCTGATATGTTAATTTTGTTGGGTAAATATAATAATTAATAACAAGGTACCTGCGGATAATAAAGGCCAACAAAAAGTTTTTAAAAACGTTGATTTTAGTGGAAAAAAAAACGCGACGAATTGAGGACCTTCTCCTTTTTTGAAGTCGGTTAATAACAAGAAAATAAACAAATGAATTGATTTTCAGATTGACAATAAAGCAATCATTTATCTAATGACCTGTTTTTAAACAGTTTTCTCTTTTTTTACGAAATGTTTTGTTTTAATTAAGTTGACAGGTGGCCTTTATTACCCGCAGGTACCTTATGATTATTAACCGACTTCAAAAAAGGATGAGGTTCTCGCGTATATATATTTTTATGTATGTTCGCCGATAACTCGAAAACGCCTGGACCGATTTGTAAAATTCTTTTTTATAGTGAGATTTTTACATGTTTATTTGGCATTGTAATGGTAGGCGCCATATTATCTATAGTTTCCCATCATAATCTTGGGCTTTGTTCTGTAGTTTATCAATAGTTTTTTGTTTCCTTTTCGATCGCCTTTTGTTAACCATTTGGAGGTACGAGGTGGTGTGTCCAAAGGGAAGATCTTCCACCGGGCAGTTGTTATACCCGGTAGGCCGCGGCGCAACGATGTTTCGTTGGAACTTGTATATGAGCTTATCTTCAGAAAAACTTATCTTCAGAATAGGTGCTGGGCAAGCCTACTCCGTCTAATGTCCCAGGCACTACATATTCAAGTTTCCGGCGTGGTGTTGTATCTAATAAATCATCTTGCTTAGATGTAGAGGTCAATCCTATCCTACTAATATTATAAATGTGAAAGTTTGTGTGTGTGTGTGTATATATTTGTTACTCCTTCACACAAACACTACTGGACTGATTGCGATGAAACTCGGTATCGAGATAGCTAGAAACCTGGATTAGCACATAGGATACTTTTTATCATGATATTCCCACGGAATTGGGAATTAGGCGCACGCGGGTGATACGCAGTTAGTTTTATAATATAAACCATTTGTATGTACTAATTAACTTGTTTATTTCAGTCATGCTTCCGTACATAACGTTTGTTAATTGCCATAGCGAGACTATTAAGGTAAGAAACATAAAACATATTACATTTTAATATTTGAACTTGAAAAATATTAAAAAGTAGGTAAATCTTTTTCAAATTCTTCGGGGATTCACTGTATTTTCGAACTAAGTTTCATCAAAATTGGTCCAGTACATTCAGATCCTATTCGTTACAAATAAAAAAAATTGATTTTTTTTTCGGAAAAACTCCGAATTCTACACTAATAAGTATATAAGTAATAAGTTTATCTTAGGTATTAATCGATTAATTCTTTTTTCATAATTCGAATTGATTTGAACCCGTTAATTGCAAGAATGAAGAAGAATGTAAAGTAGCAGATCTGTGTGTACACGATAAAGTACCAATGTGTGGGATCGACTCTTGCGGTGAAATGAGAACTTTCATCGATATCTGTGACATGCACGAATTCAATTGTGACAATAAAAAAGGTAAAAAATAAAGGAAAACCTCGTGATGAAACCTGCGGTTTAGTAACGGACACGGTCGACTAAGCTGATAGCCCCTCTACACGTCGACAGATTCGTCAGTAGAAGACATCTGCAGATGCATCTGCCAGCGTGTAGACGGGGTTATTTGCTTATCTTTGGTAGGTATTTAACGTCGGCAGAGGCGTCTGCCACCAACCCATTTGTTTTCGGTTTTTGTGGCACGCAACAAAGGATTTCAGCGCGAGTACAAGGCCTCCGTCCACACGTCTGCCGATGCATCAGCAGGTGCGAGTGAGAGTGGATGCGTTCTTCA
This sequence comes from Idaea straminata, assembly GCA_951213275.1. NCBI lineage: Eukaryota > Metazoa > Arthropoda > Insecta > Lepidoptera > Geometridae > Idaea > Idaea straminata. The sequence goes on from OX577862.1 coordinate 8,734,710, forward strand.
TTCTTCCTCACCATTACTTTTTGATAACTTTACTGTGGTGTACACTCAAGTAGTAATTAAAAGTGGAAATGGTCGACTAGGCTGAGAGGGTTGTAGGTGCTGGGCAAGCCTACTCTATCCTCACGCAAAAAAGACCGAATTAAAATGGGTCTAATTATGGAAAACAGCCCGTTCAAGTACAATACAGTACAACCTCTTCAAGATCCATTTTTGTTGCGTGAATGCAAGTTGTATCAGTCGAGAATCGGCACAGACTGATTGATCCACAGAAGTGTAGACGGGTCGTCGTGATCTATCAGCAGACGCATCAGCCGACGTCCGCTGATGCATCTGTCGACGTGTAGAGGGCGCATGATATGGTAGTATAGGTATAGGTGCTGGGCAAGCCATTCTCACGCAATAATTACCCAACTAAAGAGGTCTAATTGCAGAAAACAGCCAATACTCACGATATAGGTACCTAAATATCTTACTTTGTAAAATAACTAGACGAGTTAGCTAATAAGTTGTTAAGCTTGTTTTCCTTCACCGTAAGAGCAATTTCAATTAGCGCACATACTATTTTCTTACGAAAAATCTATTGGTGCACGGCCGGCCGGGGTTCGCGCCCACCACTTTCAGAATGAAATTCGAGATATCTATCTACCACTAGACCAATACCGCTCTATACAGGGTTATTGGTAACTATATAAGCAAACAACTTTTGTTCTACGACTTTTGAAAATTAGAACACTTTTTTGAAAATTTTGACGTTATGTAAATTCGAAAACCAGCTGATTTTATAAAACAAAGGTCTGAATGACCTTTGTTTTATAAAATCAGCTGGTTTTCGACTTAGAACAGTAGATAAAACTTAAAAAAATAAGCATAATCTAAGGCGTGCTTACCAATAACCCTGTACATGAACCAATATGTGTGTGGGATGCTTTAGTACGAGTATCCAACACTTCATGATGTTTTTGGTTATTTAATATCTAAGTTATTGTTATTTCAATTCGACAGACTTCAAGCAGCGTCCGATCCACGAATGTTGGGTGACTTGCAAGAGAGGCAGATCTTTCAAGAAACCAGAATTCAATGCTGATTGTAATCTTAATTACAAAAAATCTAATTAGAACTTAAAATTTACAAGTGGTAGTTTAATTTTATATATTTTCCGTTCTAAAAAAAAGTACTTATCCCAGAATGTAATATCTTTAAAAAAATATGCAGGTCTAGATAATTCTTAGACAACCTATGAAAGAATTACGATCAGCAGACCAATCAATCCACACTAAAGTGGTTTTGGCCCGGTCATGTCTGCTATATGCTGGAAGAACTTTGGGCCAAATTAACAACTTTTTGGACTTTCACCGACGACGGAAAAATATTACCCCGTAAATCGAAGTCGGCAAAAGCTCGCGAATTAAAGAAGGGGAGTAAAGAGGCCTTTGCCGTGCAGTGGGACATTATTATTATATGTCCTATATCACGGGACTATGGAGTCCCGGACCTTTGGAAGGCATGCGTGGGGCCGAAGCCAACACGTAGAGGCCCTTTACAATAACAAGTTTAATGGCAAAGTATCATCAAACCGGCGATTATCCCTGTCTGCACTATAAAATGCAGCCAAGGACAATCTCCGGTTTGAATAGAACTATTGATAAACTACAGGAGAAAACTACTACTTGGGCTATTGTGATGGGATGGTAGTGGACTGGATACTGGGGGACTATGGGTACTATGGCACCTGCCGTAACAATGTTCAACAAACATGTAAAAGTGGCAGGCGGAGACTCGCCAACTCTCAAACTGGGCCACCCTAATCAGCTGAGTAAATTACAGCAAGGGGGCAACAGGGACGAGAGTGGCTTAAAGATAGTGATTATTATTATTATTAGTAAGAGCCTGTAATGTCCCACTGCAGGGCAAAGGCCTCTCTACTCGTCTTCCACTGATCGCGATCTTGTGCGACGGATTGCCAATCTGTCATAAATTTGTCCATATCGTCTCGCCACCTTCGACGGGGTCTGCCGGGTAATCTTTTTCCGTTGGTGGGTGTCCAAAAAGTTGCTGATTTGGCCCAAAGTTCTTCCGGCATACGGCAGATATGGCCGGCCCAATTCCACTTCAGTGTCACTTCAGTGGGACATTACAGGCCCTAAATAATAATAGACTAAATCCACTTTTTAGTTAGGAGTGGTGTTGGCTTAGTGGTAGATACCCCGACTTTCATTCTGAAGGTCGTGGGTTCGAATCCCAGCCAGCCGTGCACCAATGTATTTTTCTTAAGAAAAATTTATGTGCGCTAATTGACATTGCTCTTACGGTGAAGGAAAACATCGTGATGAAATCCGCGGCTTAGTTGGCTCCAGAAGTATTGACAAGTTCTCTCCTTTGGACATGGTCAACTAAGCTGAGAGGGTAGTAGGTGCTGGGCAAGCCTAGTCCATCCTCACGCAAAAAGAACCCAATTAAAAAGAGTCTAGTTGCGGGAAAAAGCCCGTATGCATACATACATACATACATAGTTAGGAACTTTTGTTTCTAAACGTCTACCTCGTATCCACTTGGGTGGACTGGGTGGTCAATTAGGAGGCATGAAATAAAAATTTAAACCTCCTGTATTTTCTTTTTACGGATGTCACAAGTTCTCACTTCAGCTGTTATCTTTTTTGTTCAGTTTTGGTATAATAGATGCACTGTGGTAATAATGAATCATGAAATATGAATCCTAGAAATATTTTTATCTATAAAAAAAATTCTATAGATAAAAAGTCGTTCCAGCTATACCTGGGTCATACCTACTACCTATCCTCATACAGATTCATTCAAATCGGTTAAGTAACAAAAAATATTTCCCCTTTATTCCCCTTTACACCCTCCAAGTTTCAGGTCTCTACGATCAGCGGTTTAGGCTGTGCGTTGATCCGTCAGTCAGTCATTCAGAACAAAGCATTTGATATGTATAGATAGACTAGCTTTTGCCCTTGATTTATTCCGCGTAAAAGTCGAAAGAATGTTTATGCAAAATTTGAAGTAGACCAAGGAATCACGTTGTACCATACAAACTTTGCCCCTCTTTTTCACCCCCTCTTATCAGATGCCTACATCATACAAAGAATACACCCTCCAAGTTTCAAGTCTCTACGATCAGCGGTTTAGGCTGTGCGTTGATCCGTCAGTCAGTCATTCAGGACAAAGCATTTTACATGTATGGATAATTGTAGGTAAGCATTTAGGTTGGTATTACTTATGTAAAAGTTTTTATTTGCATCGCATATAATATGATAAGCAACATACAAATACCTACAATAAAAAATAACCAAATTCAAACACATTGAAATTAAATCTCGGTTACGAACAATAAATGGAAGCACGAAAATATCAATGGAAATGTAAAAAACATTTCAACAAACTCTGAATTTCAGTGTTTATTCCAAGAATGGAGCATTTATACATTTTAATTTTTATTAGTATATGGAAATATTGTGACGCCCACGTCGATAGCGCTAAGGTATGTTTTAATAGACTAGCATCGTCCTATGGTTTCATCCGCATATCTATACTAATCTATAATATAAAAATGAATCGCAAAATGTGTTGGTAAGCGCATAACTCAACAACGTCTGGACCAATTTGGCCAATTCTTTTTTTGGTCTGTTTGTTATTATCAGGAGAAGGTTCTTATGAAATAAAAAATTAAGATTATAAATTAAGAAAATTATTACGCGGGTGAAACCGCGGGGCGTAGCTAGTAATATTATAAAGCTGAAGAGTTTGTTTGTTTGTTTGAACGCGCTAATCTGAAGAACTACTGATTCGAATTGAAAAATTATTTTTGTGTTGGATAGTCCATTTATCGAGGAAGGCTATACTTTTTATTTTGATATTCCCATGGGATCGAGACTTACGCGGGTGAAACCGCGGAGCGCAGCTAGTCTTCTGATAAAAATAAAAAGTAGCTGAAATGACTCCCAATCAATAAATGTATTCAAAAACGACGAACCCCCAACGCAAAAACGACGGGGTGTTATAAGTTTGACGTGTCTCTCTGTGTATGTGTATATAGATTTTGATTTTGTTTCTTTTGTTTAAAAGGTGAATCAGCAGCCGATAAAATCGGGAGTGTTCTTAGCTATGTTTGATCATTATCGGTTCAGCCGTCTTAAAGTTATGGGAGATAAAGACAGGGGTTTTTTAAATTCTAAATTTATATTTTTATATATTTATATCTATATCCTTATATATATATTTATATACTCTTCTTTATCTCAGCTTTAATATAGACTTCTACATTATCAAGACATAATACGGGCTTTTTATATACTATGTTTCCAGCTAACTGAAGAATGCAAAATCGCAGACATATGCAGACATGATCAGGTCCCGGTGTGCGGGATCGACTCCTGCGGCGAAATGAGAACCTTCATCGATACCTGTGACATGCATGAGTTTAATTGCGATAATGAGAAAGGTACAATCAACGATCAAAAATTTCTGCTCACCGTAAAGTTTACAATCCTCTGCAGCACTATTTGAACATTATAACAACGTAACCTGATCAATGTATGGTAAAAAACAAAAATGTTTATTGATTTAAAAACGTTAACTTAAGATGTCTTCCTTCAAAGTAATTTTTCTCACTTTTATTTATTGACGGTGGTCAAGCACTTTTGTCCTCTGACCGTACGCAAAAGTCCTGTTTGATTGGTATTTTATACCTAAAACTAGCTTCGCCCCGCCGTATGACCCGCGTAAGTCCCGATCCCGTAAAATTATCGGGATAAAAAGTAGCCTATGTGTTAATCCAGGTCTCCCGGTATCTAGATACCGAGTTTCATTGCAATCGGTCCAGTAATTTTTGCGTGGAGGAGTAACAAACATACATACACACACACACACGAACACACAAACTTTCACATCTTATAATATAAAAATGAATCGCAAAATGTGTTGGTAAGCGCATAACTCAACAACGCCTGGACCAATTTGGCCAATTCTTTTTTTTGGTCTGTTTGTTATTATCAGGAGAAGATTCTAATGAAATAAAAAATTAAGAAAGTTGCGCATAAAATTATTACGCGGGTGAAACCGCGGGGCGTAGCTAGTTTATAATATTAGTAGGATACAGTAGTAACATAAATGTAGAAAATGATTACATTGTCGCTCACTTTCTCAAAATAAAGGGTTCAATATTGTCATTTTAAAACTATCTACGCGTATTTCAGAAAAGCAAAATTGAGTAAAAGACGATTTACTTTATCACTTCATTGAACCCTGTGATTCTAATAAAGTCTACCTAGGTTAAAATATAACCTCAGACTATTTTAACATATTGAATGGCGTCCTCGTTTAATTTAACTAGAACTTTGTATTTGATATATTTCTTCGATTATTCTTTTATGAGCGAAGGTCCAATTAGATTGGTTTGTCTACCTTGAGGGTTTCATGAATGTAGCTTATCAGACGATAAGTGGATGAGTTGGTTTTAAATAATATTAGAGGAATGACGTCAGTTTTATAATATAGTCTGACTAGCTGCGCCCTGCGGTTTAACCCGCATAAATCCTAATCTCATAGGAATATTGGGATAAAAAGTAGCCTATACCTTAATCCAGGTTTCTAGCTGTCTACATACCGAGTTTCATCGCAATCGCTTCAGTACTTTATGCGTGAAGGAGTAACAAACATACACTAATTTTCACATTTATAATATTAGTAGGATTTGAGATGATATTTGACTAGATTAATACCTTTCTACTTGTTTATGGATGATTCACAATATGTTTACTTACTATAAATACATATTGACGACCCAGTTGGCACAATGGTCACCATGCCAGACTGCCAAACACAGGGTTGCGGGTTCGATTCCCGCCTCAGACATGTATTTATGCTTAGATATTTGTCTGTGATCTGGTTGTTTCTATGTATTATAGGTATATATTTACAAAAGAAAAGTATCTAAGTAGTATATCCGTTGTCTAGCACCCTTAACACAAGTCTAGTTACTTAGCTTGGGGTTACTTAGCTAGATAGCGATGTGTGGAATGTCTTTCAATATTTATTTATTGATTTACCTACATTATTTGCGATTTTTTTCTTTACAATCTAAATATTTCTGGTCTAAATATTTTGACTATACTTTTCTTTTTATTTAGTTTACCTTCTTGGGTGGTGGTAATAAAAAATCCATCGCGGCCTGTAATTTGCCGGGGGTAATAATAATTTAAAATATGATTGAACAAATGTAGTTTTTAACAATACAATACAATTTTTAGATTTCGTTCAAAAACCAGTCCACGAATGCTGGGTGACTTGCAAAAGAGGAAGAAGTTTCAAGAAACCGGAATTTGGCGCGGATTGTGACATTACAAACATGATTAAATCGAACTAAACCACATATTTAATTTACTGTGGAATAGAAAAAACATCTAGAGAAACCTTTTTTTCATAGAAATATTTTAATTAAAACATTGGCATTGAGGAGAAGCCTTTGGACACTTTGGCATAGTAACTTAGAATGCAGAGATCCATGCCAATCGCTAGAAGGCATCATGGCGAACAAATAATGCCTTCACACCAAACCGCTAAAGCTCCTCAAAAACGGGATATGTAACCAATAGTGTTGTCCTCTAATTTTCCAAAAATGCGCGGTGCATTTGACCCATACCTATCGATAGAAGGCATTATAGCAAACAAATAACGCCTTTGCACTAGACCGCTAAAGTGTCTCGAAAACGAGATATACAAAGAAACGTGATTAGTCCAAAAACATGATTCAACTTGTTTGATTGCTGAATCATGTTGTTAAACGAATCACGTTTCTTTGTATCTCCTGTTTCCGAGACGCTTCAGAGGTTCTGTGTGAAGGCATTATTTGTTCATCGTAATGCCCTTAACGATTGGCATGGGTCTTAAAATGCACCCCGCAAAAGAAAACACTATGCCAAGCTCCCATACTAAATGTTAATATGATATTATTATGTCGAAATTATCGAGTTTAAAAAGTTTCAAGCTTTGCCATTGATGAAACTTAAAAAAATTATCAAATATTGGTATTGACACCATTTTTTAAAAGTTTAAAAACTGTAGAAAAGGTTTAAAACATTGATGAAATGGTTGAAAAATGTTCTCTCTACTCCACTATAATGTTAAAAATTATTAGATTTTGAACAGAAACCACAATTTTATCAACTTAGAGTTTAATAAAAATAAATTACAGAACTGAACAATAACTTACTTAGTACTTATTGTTCAATATCACAGTCTGGCTTATTGCAGTTATCTTTTATGTACAGTCGGAATACCAATTAGCTGAACCCCACGTGTCCCAGAGCTCAATCGCACATCAGTAATGTTACCTGATTCTGTTTTTTTTAACAGTATACTATAAGTACAATAAAAAATAAAAATAAAACTGAAGAGGTGTCAAGGGACACCCGGATGAAACGAAGTTCCTTTCGATTAATTAGTGAAGGAATTTTAATAAAATCAAAAAGTATCGTTACAACTTTTGGTCTTAATTTTTTTCGTCTAACCCCCTTTCGCAACGCGCGATAAGGAACTTCCAAAAAAATAACAAATTGCTAAATACTACAAATTTGTGTGATGTGCGAGTGAGCTCTGGGTTACGTAGGGTTCAGCTAATTGGTATTCCGCTGTACTGAACCTGCTTACTACTTAACATAGCTAGATTAAAACTAATTTAAGATTTATATTAAAGCTCTGTGCACACAAAGCCTTATTTTTAAATACAAAACTTTAAACCTAAATAAATATAGAATACTAACTTCACAAAATAGAATAAGATTTAGATAAAAGAATACTTATGAATACATTTATTTCACATTTAATCTACATTTATATTATAAAGGGGCTAGATTTTTTGTTTTAGGAAAAAGAAGCAGAAACTAAAAAATCTGTTTTTATGAGACTTGGTATGAAGATGCATTGAATCTTGAAGATTGGGTAACATAGGCTACATTTTATTCCTATATTTTCAAGAAACCGGAACTGACGCGAGTGAAATCATGGGATGGCTGCTAGTGCAGCAAAGAATTTCGTTAATTTCGGAATACGTTACTCCATTAATCAACGTATCCCAATACCAATTTTAATCAAAATCGGCATAGTAGTCTAGGAAAGCCTTTAAGAGGAAAGGATACCAGGGGATACTCTCTCCATACAAACGTAGTCGACTGCTTCCTATGTGGACAATGACACTAGCACAAATATTTTTGTGCCATACAGCCTATAACTGCCATGACTATGCCCCTACGTTTTTTTTTTTCACTTTGTAATTATCTTGTCTCATTGAAATTAAGATTTAAAAACAAAAAATAACAAACAAACATAGGGAAATGGCCATGGCAGTTATACATTTTATGCAACAATAATATTTGCTCTAGTGTCATTATCCAGGGATGAAACAGTCGACTATGTTTGTATGGAGAGAGCGCCCGGTACCCTTTCACTTAAGTTACAAATAAAAAGTAGGTATTTTAGTAAAATAAACTATATAGATTTTGTTTAAGAACAAGAATTCATCAAAGTAAAGAAACAGGAAATTTCATATGCAGATTCACATTGCAACACTTAAGAACATGACCCGGTGATGCCATTAGCGTTAGGTCATGTTTTTATCATAATATCGGTATGATGTACATAACTATTGCAATATTTGAACATCAATAACATTTTAATAAGGAAGTAGCAAGAACGTACGATGGGATCTCACATTGTACGTACAAAATGACCTTTTGATACAATATAAATGACTACCCAGTTGGCACAAACACAGGGTTGCGGGTTCGATTCCCGCCTCAGACAAGTATTTATGCTTAGATATTTGTCTGTGGTCTTATTGTTTCTATGTATTATAAGTATATATTTACAAAAGTATATCCGTTGTCTAGCACCCATAACACAAGTCTAGTCACTTAATGGGGCTAGATGGCGATGTGTGGAATGTCCTGTAATATTAATTAATTTATTATTTATTTATAAATATGTGGTCAATCTGATAAATAGCCACACTTAGATTTGGTCAAATAACGAGCTAGTCCAAACGAGATTACGATTAAGTCGTATCGGCTACCTAGTCATATCGAGATTTAGTTCTATAGGTACTAACCCTTTTATACGTATCCCAACTTATTTTCCGCAACTCTATCCAAACCGTATTTCGTATCAAAAGCGCTTCAAATTTCGAAAAATATACAGTTTTTCGTAAAAGTAAGCTAATTTTGTAAACCATACATGTAGATCACAATTTTCCACTGCATTTTTTAACCCTCCATGGTGTTATAGGTTTGACGTGTTGATTTTGTTTTGAACCGATTTTAATTTTGTTTTTTTTTTCTATTTGGCTTTGAAACTATTCCAAATTTAAATTACAATGGAATTAAGAATAATTGACCGTTAATTTATGAACGACACTTTCATTTTTGGGATAAATTCAAAGTCTAATATAGAAGTTAGAAGATAGAATTTTATAAATGCGCGGATTACAAAATAATGTTAAATTTAACTATTTAATATCGTGTTTTTGTGTATCGAGAATAAAAACAATACAGACAGACAGACGGACAAGAAAGTGATCTTATAAATGTTCCGTTTTCTACCCTAAAACATGAAAGTATTCTGTTTTAAATTACTTCAAAAGTAAAAGTAACCATAGTAGTTAACAATCCTGTTAGTTAGATTTCTACTTTAAACATGGCCATTTTTACGAAAAACTGTTTTTTTTTAATATGGCGTTACACGCTTCGACATTATTTTAATAAGCGGGCTATTAAATTATACTTTGAATAGATAAGTTTCAACTACAAGTTATGTAAAGGTGACGACACTTATAGAAAATTACTAAACCAACTACTTAAATATCTTACTAAATAACATAGCATCAAAGTTTAAATTACACAATATTATAAACTAGCGAGATGGTAATGAAATCGTTCGCAAAATAGTTAATCGTTGTTTACCTTGTATGTATGTATGTATGCATACGGGCTTTTTTCCGCAACTAGACTCTTTTTTAATTGGGTCGTTTTTGCGTGAGGATGGAGTATGCTTGCCCAGCACCTACTACCCTCTCAGCTTAGTCGACCATGTCCAGAAGAGAGAACTTGTCAAAACTTCTGGAGCCAACGTAGCCGTTTGTTCTACGACTTTTGGAAATTTGAACTTTTTTTCCGATAATTCTAAGCGAATTTTTACTTGAAAATCAGCTATTCCATACAAAAACTTCGAACAAAATTTTCGAATTTCCAAAATTTGTAGAACAAAAGTTGTTCACCTAGACGTCTAGAACAACCCCCTTTCGTATTAAAACCCCTTTGCTGAAACACATTGCATACATATTCATTTTATATTAATTTTAATTAATTGAGACTTAGATCGTAACTAGAGTTTTTTAAAACTAACTATTTACAGTTTAATAAAACTTTAAGACCTAACTACTCGGGCACATAGGATGTTTTAAATTAGATAAAACTATGACTAAAATAAAAAATAGGGACTCTAATACATCAATGACGGTCTAAAAATAGGGACTCTAATACATCAATGACGGTCTAAAAATAGGGACTCTAATACATCAATGACGGTCGAAAAATAGGGACTCTAATACATCAATGACGGTCTAAAAATAGGGACTCTAATACATCAATGACGATCTAAAAATAGGGACTCTAATACATCAATGACGGTCTAAAAATCCTGCGCTTTTAATTAAGTGGTAAATGTTTTCCCTTGGTATCTTCTCAGCTTCTCTCTCAACAACTTGCATCTCCTTATTCGTGAACCAAGATTCTTTGGCAAGACTGGTAGCAATGTTTGGATTGTCGTAGAAGTCCCTCGACTTTAGTAGCTCCCTGTGAAATAAATTATTAGGTAATTTACATATTAATAATAAAAATAATAAGCCCGCAGAGCACCTTGAGGCGAGGTGTCGGGGAGTAGCGACCCCGCGGTCCCGAGTGCTCCAGGGGGAAGCAACCGTTCCTCATCTCCAGCTGGCCTTAGTTGGCTCTACATAATGTGTGTTACGAGATGTTATGCTTAAAAAGTCTCTAGCTACCGGGAAAGCCCTTCACCCCAGAGTTTAATTAAACAGGAGAACACGATTGACCTGCTGACACTCATAGTATTGCCAGGTAGTTGAGGACCCTAAACCACCTGGCACTACTAAGAGATAAAGAGACAACTAAGAGTTACGCATAGTAGGTACTAAGAGATACGCATAGTAGTGCCAGGTGATTGAGGATCCTCAACCACCTGGTACTACTAAGAAAGTCTCTTGATCATGGTGCTACTCGTCCATGGTTAAGCAACACCAAGATCAAGAGCAATGAGTTCCAAACTTACCTAGGTAGAAGCGCTTCACTAGCAGAATTCAGTTCAACAGAAGGATGAGGATGAACGCCCGAAGGTGAGGCAACGTATTGCACACCAAGTGGTGCCAGGGGCTGCGTGAAGATCAGCGCTGGACGGGCAGCTGCCACGGCCAGGGAGGCTGCTATGAGTATCAGTTGATGCATTGTTCTGAAAAGTTTTGAAAGCAGGAACTGTGTCAGCAGCGAAGCGTATGAGCCTCCTTATATAGATTTCTTCCTCTTAGTGGGATCACCGCGTTAATCGACCACTTCTTCAAAGAGTAAGAAACATTAAGGTATGGGTAAAAACAAAAGATCCCACTGGGTCGAAGTGTTGCTGGCTCTTTCAGCCTCCGAAATAAGATAAGTTTAGAAACGATTCACTATACCTTTGAATATGGATTTTCAATTCTTGGTATTTCAACCGATTCAAAAAAAGGACGATAGTTATAATATCAACTCATGTTGTTTGACAGAATAAATTTAAAACCAAATCGACCCAACCATTTTGGAGACAAATGACAACATTGAGTGCACAAACTCTCTCACTCTAAATACATGTACGTTCCATCTCATATGGTTCCATCGCGGGTAAAAACAGAGAATTAATGAGTTCAGAAAATTCACACTTATAATAAAAAGGTAAAGTCCCAATAGGTAGGCAGGCCATGAATAGCATAAATAACCTGTGCCTCTCACCCGCGTAAGTCCTCATCCCGTAGGAATATCGGAATAAAAAGTAGCCCATGTTACTGTCATTGAATAAATATACCCTCATACCAAGTTTCATCGAAATCGGTCCAGTAGTTTCAGAGTCTATTCAATGCAAACAATCAATTTACGCAGTGCACGCAACGGAAGCCTTCAAATTTGAATAATTTTCCCCGATTTTGCAACATTTTTCAGTGATGCGCTCCTATTGGTCGCAGCGTAATGTTATTTAACTTAAAGCCTTTCTCGGCATATGGAGTATCCAACACAAAAATGATTTTTCAATTCAATCTAGCGGTTCCTGAGATCAGCGCGTTTAAACAAACAACGGAAGCCCTCAAAGATAAATAATTTTCCATCATTTATTTGGACTATCCAACACAAAAAAAATTCAAAACGAACTAGTAGTTCCTGAGATTAGCGAGTTCAAACTAACAAACTCTTCAGCTTTATATAATACTGGCTGCGCTCTGCGGTTTCACCCGCGTAAGTCCCGATCCCGTAGGAATATCAGGATAAAAAGTAGCCTTCCTCGATAAATGGACTATGTAACACAGAAATATTTTTTCAATTTCAACCAGTATTTTCTGAGATTAGCGCGTTCAAATAAACAAACAAACTCTTCAGCTTTATAATATAAGTATAGATAGTATAGATTAAAGTTGCTGGCGCTGCATAAACATATAAATTAGTTATAAAAAAGTCAATAAGATATTTCCATGGAATTAGGACTTACGCGGCTAAAACCATGGAACGCCTGTTGCAACATAATTAAAGTATCAGTGAGTAGATTTGTAGCCAAATGGTTATTCACCAAGCCAATTACGCTATTGACATTTGATTACTTTACCATGAACTTTATTTGAGTAAATTACGTATAATGAAGTAAATAATACAGTCTACCTACAGATAATATATGCTTTTACAACCACTTTATAAGAAGCAGGTGATTATGCAAAATTAAAGATTGCAAGAATTATTTTAATTGTTTTTTAAGCTAGTTCCGAATCGCTGATAGCACGCTCATAATCATAATCTTTAATCATATTAACAACTAGCTTTTGCCCGCGACTTTGTCCGCGTAGAAGTCAAAAATGGACCAAGGTATCACGTTGTGCCACAAAAACTTTGCCTCCCTTTTTCACCCCCTTAGGTGTAGAATTTCTTATCGGATGCCTACGTCATACAAAGAACACACCTTCCAAATTTCAGGTCTCTAAGATCATTGGTTTAGGCTGTGCGTTGATCCGTCAGTCAGTCAGGACAAATAATTTTATATGTAGAGAATAGCTGCACATGAGCACTCCGCGCTTTTTATATACCTGCGTTACCTTCGATCCTGTGGAAAAATCGGGATAAATGTAGCCCAAGATGGCATTTTCGTAGCGCCTACTCGCCAGGATGCGGATGTCTGCAGTATTCCGCTTATAATTTAATTTCTACTTGATAGATTTTTATGTAAAATGTAACACGATCTTTCTACAAAAAAGAGCTATCCAATGTTGAAAACCAAATTATAATCGGTTCAGTAGTTTTTAATTGCATAGGTAACAAACAAACAGGCATAAATTTTAAAAAACTATGAAATCGTGTTCTACTGCTTATTCTGTGACACTTTAGTCGCTGACAAAGTAGTAAAGTAGTTTGTTTATTTGTTTCCAATTACACAATTTTCGTTCATTTATTATAAGTATACATACACTAACTGTGCTACAATAATCTGACCTCTACAGTAGGTTTCTTATTTGTTTCCAATTACACAATTTTCGTTCATTTATTATAAGTATACATACACTAACTGTGCTACAATAATCTGACCTCTACAGTAGGTTTCTTATTTGTTTCCAATTACACAATTTTCGTTCATTTATTATAAGTATACATACACTAACTGTGCTACAATAATCTGACCTCTACAGTAGGTTTCTTATTTGTTTCCAATTACACAATTTTCGTTCATTTATTATAAGTATACATACACTAACTGTGCTACAATAATCTGACCTCTACATTAGGTTTCTTATTTGTTTCCAATTACACAATTTTCGTTCATTTATTATAAGTATACATACACTAACTGTGCTACAATAATCTGACCTCTACAGTAGGTTTCTTATTTGTTTCCAATTACACAATTTTCGTTCATTTATTATAAGTATACATACACTAACTGTGCTACAATAATCTGACCTCTACAGTAGGTTTCTTATTTGCTTTCAATTACAGAATTTTTGTACTTTCTTCCTTTATTATAAGTATACCTACATATCCTGCGATTTCATTCATACGCGGAAAGGAGGAGTATAAAAACGGATAAACGAAAGGATAAAACTCAAATTTTGCATTAAATTCCTGAGAGAATTCTCCTATTTACCTCTATTTTAGAATAAAAAACACACCAACCCGGAATCTGCTTTTTTCTTCACGCTGATCGAAATCCGTCAAGCCACAGTTTAAATATACACAAGTCACACACAATCACTTACAACGATTCACGGTCACTAGTAACCGAACGGCTGATTGCACTGCGCGCGCGCCTCTACTCCAACTGTTTTATAAGACAAGCTTGAGCAAGTAACCTTCCGATTCTTCCGGGACCACTGCTTTGATCTTTAGATGGGGGAGTCACTTCCTAATGATATTATGGTAGGTATAGGTACCTAAATTAACGGAAAGAGTTTGCATTCCTCGACTATTTGAGAATGTCGAACGAGAAAAACTTCAGAAATAGCGTAAATTTATAGAAATATATAATAGAATTGTTTACATTTGAGAGAAAACACATGACAAACATAGTCGCAGAAGAAAAAGACACAAACGTTGACAACATTAAAATTTATAAGAAATTATAGATAGAAAACACTATATTTAAAAATTTTGTTTGCAATATTGTACAACACCCAAGAAACATTATAAAATGAGAAGCCGCGTGTAAACTGTGCAAACACAAAATAGATATATAAAGATGCAAAAGCCACCAACAGAAAATGTTAAGTATCAATTGTTTTCGTAAATTTAGAAATATTTATTAAAATATTTAACCGCGTCACACGTATAGATTTACAGAATGGTCTTAGGTGTTCTGAACTTTCCTTTGCTTAGTTTTCAAAAGCCTGCGTATTTGACTTAGGTAATTGTTTTAGAAATTCATCTAACAGTGAAAACGTTATAAATACTTAAGTACCACAGTAACACAGAGCGTAAACAATTTGAGCGAAAGGCATCTATAAAGAGATCCCAAATGAATCCAATAAAAGAGTATTGCTTACAAAGAAAATATTCATTGAACATCCTTAGAGAATAAAACACAAGCAATACGATACGTCAGTCAGGTAAACGTTCCTATATTTCCACTTTTATTTGAAGAGGAAATAAAATCATTTTCAAATCCGTTTGCGTTATTCAGCCAGTTTAAGACAACTTCAAAAGAAAAAGGGACTTGCGATGAGCCGTCGTCGTGTGTTACTCGACCTATTTCTGGCTACTTTTGACCCCTCCAAAACCCGAAAACTATATCCTAGTTCCTACTAATATTATAAATGTGAATGTGTGTGTATGTATGTTTGGTACTCCTTCACGCAAAAACTACTGAATGAAACTCGGTATATAGATAGCTTGAGACCTGGATTAACACAGAAGCTATTTTTTATCTCGATATTCCCGCGGGATCGGGACTTACGCGGGTGAAACAGCGGGGCGCAGCTAGTAACTTAATATAACTTATAAGCCCTACATATGATGTCAATAGGTCTATCTATTATAAATCATAGTTCGATAGTGTGTCTGTAGTTAACCTCGGGCGTGGTTCATTTCCGCACAACTTCCTTTAAAATAATGAGCAATAACCGCTTCGAATAAGCAAGATAATAAAAACACCCGTTTCTATTTATTGAGTTTGCAAATAAATATTTAGTGCCTAATCGTGTAAAACCATAGTTGAATGAAAGCCGGAATGAAAACACAAAAAAATTGCATAATTCACCCAAACAAAAAGACAAAGTCTATTTTTATATTTTTTACTTTTGTATGCTCGTACGAAATATTACTCACGCATAAATTTTGTTGTATCTCATAAGTGATTAATATTTAATCTTGGAGAAATATAGATCTTTAAACCTAAAAAAAAGGTCGCTGCATACGTAACGTGATTTTTCACGTGCCGGACGGGACGTGAATTAAAGACACAGCACGATTTTAAAGTGCTTAAAAACCCTAATGAATGATAGCCAGAGTTTTTCAGATTTTTCCTCTTAGGTTACGAAACACTAAAAATTTGCATAATTCACCCAAAGATAAAGACACAGTCCAATTTTTTTAAAGTGCTCTACAGAGATATCGTCGCTAATGTAAAATCAGTCACTTCCGGTATTCATTCCGGTTCTTCATATCCGGATACCAGTCTATGAACTGGAATTGGTCGTTGACCAGATCATTAAATTCATAATCAAGGCTAACTAGACATTTGATAATGCCAAAAAACATGGTGCCAAAGAAAATAATTACAAATATGAGATTAAAATTATCATAATAATATAGACCTTTACACCTAGATAGAGATGGCACTCGATTTTGACCAAAGAGACTGAAATATCCAGGGATCATCTAATGGGATGATACCCACTATTATCGACAATAGTTCGACGACCCAGTTGGCACAATGGTCACCATGCCGGACTGCCAAACATAAGGTTACGGGTTCGATTCCCGCCTCAGACAAAGTCAAAGTCAATGTCAAAAATCTTTATTCCTTTCAATGCTTAATACCTAGGCATAAGATCACTTAGACACATCTTAAAAACTAAGTTAGGATGTGTGCCTTCGGAACGCGCCCACCAATGAGAAGAAGGCACAAGAAACTCATGGGGTTTTTTCTTCATGTGATCACGCACAAATATTACACAAGTATTTATGATTAAATATTGGTCTGTGGTTTGGATGTTTCTATGTATTTATGTATTTACAAAAGAAAAGTATAAATCTAAGCATGCATAGGGACAGACAGCGGGAAGGTCTTTGTTTTATACTATGTAATGATGAATCCCTATTTTCCTTGGTCACGGCATCCCGCGTGAACGGTTGAACCAATTTACCTTATTCTTTTTATGTCAGGAATGTCAGGAGAAGGATCATAAAATAAAAAAATTAGAATGTTGCACAGAAAAATTACTACGCGGGTGAAACCGAGGGGGGCAGCTAGTATAGATATAGAAAAACACAGAGCAAACAAAATAAAAAAATAATAGTTTCGAACAGTAAAAAACCTTGCATACTAAACGATTTATGAATGTTTTAAGCCTACCTCCGATACCAGACTAATTGCTTTACTATATCTACGTAGCTTTTGCCCGCGACTTCGTCCGCGTAGAAGTCGAAAATAGACCAAGTAATCACGTTGTCCCATACAAAATTTGCCCCCCTTTTTCACTCCCTAAGGGGTAACATTTGAGAAAATCCTTTCTTTTCGGATATCTACGTCATACACTCCAAGTTTCAGGTCTTTACGATCAGCGGTTTAGACTGTGCGTTGATCCGTCAGTCAGTAATTCAGGACGAAGCATTTTATATGTATAGACTAGCTTTTGCCCGCGACTTTGTCCGCGTAGAAATCGAAAATAAACCAAGTAATCACGTTTTCCCATACAAACTTTACCCCCTTTTTTACTCCCTTAGGGCTAAAATTTCGGATAATCCTTATCCGATGCCTACGTCATACAAAGAACACATCCTCCAACGATCAGCGGTTTAGGCTGTGCGTTGATCCGTCAGTCAGTCAGTAGTTCAGGACAAATCATTTTATATGTATAGATAACGGTCATGTGATGAAGTGCATTAACTTTACCGTCGTATCTGGTTCAAGGTTGTTTATGTAACTTGGTATGTCTAAGCTTACAAAAGGTAAATGTTGAGATTATCTAAACATCTAGTTGTTACGACATCGTTGCTTCAGGTGGGAAGCGTCACGCATCCACCATTCTCGTACGCACTGCTAAAATCAAAATCAAAAATTCTTTATTCTTTTGGATACTTATTACCTAAGTATAAGATCACGTGAAAACGTCTTAAAACTAAGTTAGGATGTGTGCCTTCGGAACGCGCCCACCAATGAGAAGAAGGCACAAGAAACTCATGGGGTTTTTTTTTCATGTGATCACGCTCACAAAGGTCAATATTACAAATATTTGAAAGTATTATTTGAAATGGAGCAATTAAAGTCACGTCCATAGGTTGTTATCATTAAGGTAAGACGAGGTATCATAGTACGCCTTACTGCACATTTTATGCTTTATGCTAAGAAAAGGAACTCTCTATCCGTGTCGCTTCGAAGCTGTTCCCACAAAACTACAACCTTGGAGTCTTCAAGTCTAGAGTGAATAGGAACCTTCTAGGCGACCATGGTACAATCTCGATCTCATCTTTGCTTCCCATCAGGTGAGATGAGGTCAAAAGCAAGCCTATTTTATTTAAAAAAATGCCATTATAAAAAGGTTTTAACTGACTCTATTCTAACCTCAAAATACCTGCATTCACGAAAAAGTGTCATGTTCCGTTACCATGACGTGGTAACGCTCGTCAATGTCATGGGCTGGTCATGCGCAATATAAAACAGCGTCTCGTGTTTGTTTTATATGGTTTAATAATAATGATCGATGCGATGAGTGACCAATAAAAATATTAAGGAAAAAAAAGATTAAATTATTAACGTTGAGCATGTTTGATATTTTGGAATGGTTAGGGAATAATTTTGCACCAATTGCTTTATCAGTATAAAAGTACTATCATTTATGTGGTAGAATACAATATTCATTTATTGCGCTATCGTACACAAACATGACAATTTATATTACATTAAAAATTTAACACTTTAAAACTATAGCCTTCTACTCTCCATCCGTCTTACGCTTTTTCGATCAGGTCACGTGTCCTGACGCGAGTTTAAGATTTTATACCCATTACAGAAAAAGTGCTCAACGCCGCTAAAGAAGTTTTCACTTCAAAAATATATATATTATCTAAAGGAAAAAAAATATAAAGGAACAAAAAATCAAAATTTTTCATCGCTTTCGTTTATGACGTTATAACTTAAAATTATTGTCCGTAAACCGACGTCACAGACAACCCTTTTTTTTTCCTATCGGACTAGTAGTTACCTTAAAAGTCGGTTTACGGATGATAATTTTACGTAATAACGTCATAAGAAAACAACGATAATACATTGCTATGGTTACCTTGTCAATAACGCTCACGTTCCCGTAACGTGACGTCACACTTTTTTGTGAGTACAGTACGGTGTTTATCGGGTGACCATTGGACACCTATATAGGGGCAGAATCTACAACTTTTATTCCGGGAGACGAATATTAGGAGACTAGTGGGTACCGATCGACCCCTCTTAAGTCAACTCAGTAAACAATATTTAAACAACAGAACTGAGAACTTCCTTCTTTTTCAAAGTCGGTTAAAAATATATATGAGTAGCTTTGTCTTTCTTAGGGCACAATATAATACACCTCTAGGTTATCTAGTTACCGCCTACGCGGTTGATTTAAAATTAGAGATGAAACGGATATCCGGTATCCGGCCTATCCGGCTCAAAAATATTATTTTAATACCGGATAGAAAACGAGTATCCGGCCGAATATCGGATTTCAAATAAATACGTTCGAAATAAAGATTGAAGGCAATTTAATATTTACATAACATAAAGAATTATGAATTTTTAATAAACGAACAAAAAAATTAATACTTACTCAAACTGCACTAAGGGCAAATTATAATAAATAAACACCAATTTATCTGCGTTAAAAGGTAACAGACTGCTTTGCTTTTCCTCTTATACAAGACCAGCTTCCAAAATGGCACGAAATCACCTGAGTCCACCCGATCGCTTCATTCGTGTAACGAAGCGATTCGTTACACGAGTGTGAGAGAAGCGATCGGGTTTGTTCGACTCGACTATGTTCGGCCGGATATTCGGCTTTAAGATTGGCCGAATATTCGGTATCCGGTATCCGGCCAAATCACTATCCATTTCATCTCTATTTAAAATTATGTTTCGAAGTAAAATAACAAGGTAGTATAATCTATCCTTAATATTATAAAGCTGAAGAGTTTGTTTGTTTGAACGCGCTAATCTCAGGAACTACTGGTTCGAATTGAAAAAATCTTTTTGTGTTGGATAGTCCATTTATCGAAGAATATATAGGCTACTTTTTATTTCTATATTCCCACGGGATCGGGACTTATACGGGTGAAACCGCGCAGCGCAGCTAGTAACTTCGCTTAGCATCAACTGAGAAATAAGGCATCTACAAGCCTCGTTCGACGCTGAGTTTACAAAGTTATATTGAAAATTTTACGTTCCCTGACAACATTCTGCGTTCAATTTTACGGAATAACGACATTTTAACAACTTTTACAGCTTTAGGGCTCCGAATATTACCTATATTCGGAGCCCTACCTATTACCTATATCTAGCTCACAATTATTTTGTAGACGTCAACGAAGGCTTTGGAAAGGTTTGTAGATTCGATTCTTGTCGTAAAACCAATTGTTTAATTGCAGAAAATCTAGTTCTATTATAATTTTACGACGTAATGAACACATTACCACTCCTTTGCATTGCGCAGTCGGGTAAAAAGGGGTACGGACATTTAGTATGGGAGCTTGGCATAACATAACAAAAATTGAATTAGCGAAATTTATCCAGCCGTTCACACGTGATGCCATGCCGTGACAAAGGAAAATAGTGATTTATTTTTATATATAGATAGACTAGTGTTTACAAGCGGCTTCCTCCGCGTAAAAGGTGATTTATTCGAATCCTTGTCGGATGCCTCCGTCACACAAAGAACACACCCTCCAAGTTTCAGGTCTACGATCAGCGGTTAAGGCTGTGCGTTGATCCGACAATCATGCGTTGATTTTCCTTCACCGTAAGAGCAATGTAAATTAGCGCACATAAATTTTTCTTATGAAAAATTTGGTGCACGGCCGGCCGGGATTCGAACCCACGACCTTCAGAATGAAACTCGAGGTATCTAAAACTAAGCCAACACAGCTTTTATATGTATATAAAGATCTTCTTCTTCTTCTTCGTATCGATAGCACAAACCAAGGGAGAATTGACGAAGTAGGGTCAGATCCGCCCACTCCAGTGTACTGCCAGGTCTATGGCGTTGTTATTAGCTGACATCAGGTCAGCCAATGTACAGCTATTAGGGCTGGAGGGGCAGTTCAAGAGGTGGAGCATAGTTTGCTCGGGAGCCCCGCAGTCGCAGTGAACCCGGCATGGATCGATCATGCCCCATCTTACCAGGTTCACCCTGCAGCGACCAACCTGAGACATAAGATAAGTATATCTATACATATAAAATCCTTTGTCCTGAACTACTGACTGACTGACTGACGGATCAACGCACAGCCCAAACCGCTGATCGTAGAAACCTGAAATTTAGAGGGTGTGTTCTTTGCATGACGTAGGCACCGGATAAGACAGGATTTTTCGAAATTCCACCCTTAAGGGGGTGAAAAAGGGGGGCAAAGTTTGTATAGGACAACGAGATCGCTTAGTCCATTTTCGACTACTACGCGGACGAAGTCGCGGGCAAAAGCTAGTATAGATATAAGATAAGTATATTAAGCTTATAAGCATATTTTTCTAAACGACTTAGGTATTACATTTTACGAAATCCGTTTGTCTTGTTAAAATAATTTGAGCAAGTTTGAAAACAAATAACAAGCAAAGACTAGTTAAATGAATTTTCGCAATGTTTACCGAGTAGATTGTTTGAACAGCATGTACTGTTGCTCAATACGGTTCGTTTTAGTTTATTTGACATAGGTAGCACATTTATATTTATCTGAATCAGTTTAAGAAAGATATGTATAGATTTAATTTATTATTTTTAATTAAACTTTTCTTATTTATTTTTTATCCTACTATAATATTATAAATGTGAAAGTTCGTGTGTGTGTGTGTATGTATGTTTTTTACTCCTTCACGCAAAAACTTCTTGACCAATTGCGATGAAACTCGGTATCTAGATAGCTGGAGACCCGGATTAACACATAGGCTAAGCTAAGTAAATTTTGTGTTGCACAGTGGTGTTTTTTTGTAACATTTGCAAAGCGTCATCCTGTAAAGGTTCCTGCCGGAAGACCTGCGACATTTCCAAAAGTCTCATCCAATAATCAGCTCGGTGAAGGTCGTTCTTAAAGGGATTCTGTGCTATTGGCTATTAGTCAAGAATCTTATAATCTGTATACTCTGTCAATACTTTGTCATAAGGCTTACCTCTTTGCTCTAATCTTCTTTTAACTTTCAACAACAAATGTCATTAGAAGTCAAAGTGTTGAGATGTACAAAATCGTGTTCTAGTTTTTTGTGATGAATTTTCTTACGTAGCATTGTATTATCGATGTACAGCGTAATATACAGTAGGTAATAAATCATGGATTTCTAGAAGTAATATAGCCAGAATAACCTTGTGAAGTGCCTCTCCGGTCGCCTGTTTCATTACACGGAGAATAAGGGCCGCTTCGTCTGCTTATTGTTTGGTATTGTTGCATCATGTCGTGTTTTATGCAGATTATTTATACTTTAGTTTTGTGGGCGATTGTTAACGAGGTAAGTACAGTATGCGTCATAAGTACACTATCAGAGTACTACAGTAATACCTACTATAAACAAGATAGATAGATAGATAAATTTATTTGTACAACACAGAAAGAAACAGAACACGATAAACACAAAGTTAAGTAATAGCTAGAAAGTATAAGTTGCACAAATGGGCGGCCTTATCGCTGAAAGCGATTTCTTCCTGGCAACCTTTGGATGGAAAAGAACTGATTCAGCTTTAATGGCAGGTTGTGAATAATTTAACTTATAATATACACTATTTACATAATTATGATTTTAAATATTAAATTAATAATACATACCAAATAATTATATTCATAGATACATACAAATAATTACATACATATATGTATCCATATATATATAATACAGGAATATATACAAGTATTTAGGTAGTTGATTGAATCCAGCGTTACTTTTCAGAACTCCATATCTGTAATGGAAGAATTTTTGTTTAGTTTTAGTTCCGAGCCTAGTGCCAAAACACAATATGCATGCTAGATGCTGTCTCTCTGAACGCTGGCAGAGCAGCAGCGAGCGTGACAACATCTCGGAGAGTGACTTTGTATCTAACGTTTGTCGCCCAAATAGCGCGGTCGGGGTCCAATCCTGATGATGCGTCGTGTAGACGCGAAACATGTGTCTAGTTAATTAATAGTGTCACTAACTTTTGCTTGTCCTCATTCATTCGGCGGGAGGGCAGTGCACATTGCTTTTTGTGTTTTGGCACTAGGCTCGGAACTAAAAACTAAACATTATTACTTCTATAACAAACAAGTATAGGACTTACGACCTTCTTCGAATAGACGTTACAAACAAACATAAATACTTGAATTAAAGTACTTAGTGTGATTATTATTTTCAACATGTTAGCTAAGTCTTTAGTTGGCCGAGTGGTATAAACCGCCACCCGCTACACCAACCGACGTGGGTTCAATCCACAGGTTAAGTTGTTATAATGTTCAAATGCTGCAGAGGGTTGTAAACGTTAAGGTGGCGGTGTACTTTTGAGCGTCGGTTGTGCCTATCGTTTGGATCTTGAACAAAACATGCCTTGACATTATGGTGTGTTAGGTAGTTTGAGCAATTATTGGTAAGTACCGATATTTACTGTTAGGGATCCGTACCCAAAGAGTAAAAACGGGACTAAGACTTCACCGTCCGTCCGTCTGTCTGTCTGTCCCCTGTCCAGCCCCCTTAGACAAGTTTTTTTTTCTATTAATTATGGCTTCGCACGGCTTGTGCATTTAGCCAGTGTCAAGTTAAATTTTGCATCAAATTATGGACCGATTTTTCATAAATCGGGCCTAAAGTGTTTCAAAACAGTCAAAGTCGTCATAGTCCGTCAAGTCAGGGGCTATAGTAAAGCGGTGGCAAGTTTACCATAACCTTAATAGGAGATTTGGAGGCTTTCACAGAACTAAATTGAACAACATTCCACCAGAATTATACAACTCAACTCGGGTTACAACTAAGTTTCATGAAAATAAAACTGCAGCATGACATGTTGTTAACTCGTTCCCGCCAAAACTCAACCATGATGTTTAGGTGCCCCACTTTGTGGTATGTGTTATGTGCCCCACTTTGTGGTATGTGTTTTGTTATGGTGACGCGTGACGAACAGAAGACAAAAATATATAAAGGAAAAAAATATGTAAAGAAATACAAAAACAAAATTTCATCGTTTTCTTATGACGTTATCACGTAAAATTATCATCCGTAAACCGACTTTACAGACAACCGTTTTTTATGTCACCTAAGAACACGGACTTATGAGACGAATCTAACGATACCATACATGGCAGGTATAAGTTTTATGCAACAAAAATATTTGCTCTAGTGTCATTATCCAGGGAGAAAACAGTCTACTACGTTTGTATGGAGAGAGCCTCCGGTACCCTTTTCTATTAATTAAAGAAATCCATCGAGTGATTTGGAAGATATGAGGGAATAAAGAATATTACAAACATACAAGATAGGCGAGAAAAACATAACCCTTTCTTTGCAGTCGGGTAATAAAATACTCATTTATTTTCCAAAATGCAACCAGAACAAAGTCTAGATTTATACAAATATATTTCTACAATGCACTGTTGACCTTTCAAGACGTATAATATGAATGAATTGAAGGTCATATAATTCGCACGTCTGTGATCTTGGACTGGACGGAGTGCAACTTATTCGTCTGTTAACAATAGGTAGCGAATACTCAATTGTTTGACAATAGTAAAACTATGGTACGGTTAAGGTCAGAATTACAGACCCACCATATAATTTTAAAATGTGTCTCTGTTGGTACATAATAAATGCTTTTCTTTCTTTCTTCAAAATTACTATTGTTGGAATCTTTTTATTCAAATAATATTTATCTGTGATGACATACGGATCCGAGACGTGGTCGCTGACTATAGGCCTCGTTCATAAAGAGTCGCTCAGCGGGCCATGGAGAGAGCTATGCTCGGAGTTTCTCTACGGAAATCCGTAGAAGAACTGACATAGTTCTCAGGATTAGTAAGCTGAAGTGGCAATGGGCAGCTCATATAGCTCGCAGAACTGACAACCGTTGGGGAGTAAAGGTTCTCGAGTGGCGGCCGCGATGCAACGCGAAACGGAGTGTTGGGAGACCAGCTGCCCGGTGGACCGACGACATTGTACCGGTCGTGGGTAGTCGGTGGATGGAGGCGGCTCAGGACCGCTGTTTGGGGGAGGCCTATGTCCAATAGTGGATGTGTATGGGCTGATATGATGATTAATGTTTATCTAATAATGCATTGAAAGACTTTAAACTTGAACTCGAGCAAGGTCTTAGCATCTTGCTTGAGTTAAAAAGGGGTGTCAAGGGACCCCCGGATGGAACGAAGTTCTTTTCGATTAATTAGTAAAGAAATTGTAATAAAAGAAAAAGCCCCCTTTCGCAACGCGCCATAAGGAATTTCGTTCTAAAACATTCTAATAATAGCAGTTTTGGAGCTCTACAGTGGGTCTGCAATTCTGACTCCGACCGTACATAGGTTAGATTTTATCTTTTGATTGCTGTTTTGTTAGTATTATCTGATTTCCAGTACCTGTTACATCTGTTAAGGTTTACTCACTTTACCGTGAGCATACTTCTACTCGTAGTCCATTGAAAAGTTACATCTGGGGTTGCATTTGTCAGAGCTATAAGTTTATGTTTTCGGTTCTACGACTAAAAGTTAATTGATGAAAGTTGTTTTCTTATTTGCAACAAAAAATGTTAAATATTTTTTTCGTAAGATTCGTGAGATAGTTTGTTAGATAAAAGTTTTATTTAAATATAACTTGATTTCTAAATTTTAGGATACCCAAAGGGTTAAAGCGGGACCGTATAACTAAGACTTCGCGGTCCGTCTGTCTGTCGTTCTGTCTGTCACCAGGCTGTATCTAATGAATCATGATAGCTAGAGGAGTGATTTTTTTATAAATGACTAGCTGGGCCCCGCGGTTTCACCCGCGTAAGTCCCGATCCCGTGGGAATATCGGGATAAAAAGTAGCCTATGTGTTAATCCAGGTCTCCAGCTATCTAGATACTGAGTTTCATCGCAATCGGTCCAGTAGTTTTTGCGTGAAGGAGTAACAAACATATACACACACACACACGCACACACAAACTTTTACTTTTAAAATATTAGTAGGATGTATTTCTGTTGCCGCCATAACAACAAATATTAAAAACAAAACAATTATATATTTTCTGAATATGTATTTAAGAATTGTAGGTTGTTTGGATAATTAATGTTGGGGAATATTTTTTTGTTAATTTTACTCCCAAAAGGGCAGGCAAAAGACTTTGAACCTATACAGCCTCGTCTGACATTTAATATATTTTAGGGTTGTTTGCTCGATATGTATCGATCGTAATGGTACGGAACCTTTCGTTCGTAAGTCCAACTCGCACTTGGCCGATTTTATTTAAAAATATTTCTTCTATATTTATTTCGTAATCTCTCAAGCTCATTATGTCGTCCATATACAAAGTTATCTTGGAAATGTTTTCTTAAAACCCCATTTTGTTTTGGCCAATGAGTCGTAGCCTTCATCAATTTCACCGCATCACCATACCTAAAACAAGTATAACTTTTCATTACTCATACTCCGAAAGTAGGTGTAAAGGTGCCTGAAGAGAGTGTAGAAAGAAAAACTTTCAGCCCTAGGGAGAATCGCTTTCACTGACAGCTGTCATGTCAAATTATGGCTTCGCACGGCTTGTGCAATGTGCTTGTAGCCAGTATCAGTATCATTACGCATGAGGAACTTCAAAAACCTAACCTCCTTGCTTTGCAAAACACTACATAATGTATAACCTCTTTGGTCTCAACCTTGTAAGAGGATCAGGTAGTATGGAGTCTCTCATTCACTCTCGTTATCAGGAAGAATTTTATGTATTATTCGTAATGAAAAGCACAGTGTTTACCTCGGGTAAAAGACTCATTAAGTCCCTCGAACTATCAATTTAATCGATCGTTTATTCTTCGTGAACAACTATCGATAATATGGCCTCGTTTTGAGCTATAGATAGTATCGATACTATCGATAGGCCATACGATAGTATAGGCTTTTTAAGATAAAAATAATTAAATTAAATAAAATAAATAAATATTGCTGGACATTCCACACATCGCCATCTAGCTGCAAGCTAAGTAACTAGACTTGTGTTATGGGTGCTAGACAATGTATATACTACTTATATACTTTTCTATTGTAAATATATACTTATTATACATAGAAACATAGAAACAACTGGTTGTTTCTATGTATTATAAGTATATATTACTAGTAGATTTATGCTTAGATATTTGTCTGTGGTCTGGACCACCGACAAATATCTAAGCATAAATACTTGTCTGAGACGAATACTTGTCTGGGAATCGAATCGGAATCGAATCGAACCGCAACCCTGTGTTTGGCAGTTTGGCATGATAACCATTGTGCCAACTGGCTTATCGATCGATACATATTATCCTCCATACCTTTCTCTCAATATTTGGTAGAAATCTCTTGTTTCACCCTGCGCTGTAGTTTCCCAAGTTGAAGGAAGTCTACAATGTGCACATTTGTTAAATGTAGTGCTAGAAGTTGTTGCAGCTTCTGTTGTTGTTGTAGAAGCTTGAGTTGTTGTAGCTTCGGTTGTTGTTGTTGGCGCTTCAGTTGTTGTTGTTGTTGTAGCTTCGGTTGTTGTTGTTGTCGTCAATTCAGTTGTTGTCGTTGTTGTTGTTGGCGCTTTAGTTGTTGTAGCTTCGGTTGTTGTTGTTGTCGTCACTTCAGTGGTTGTCATTGTTGTTGTTGGCGCTTTAGTTGTTGTTGTAGCTTCTGTTGTTGTTGTTAGAGCTTCAGTTGTTGTTATTACAGGTGTAGTTGAAGTTGTGGGTGTTGTTGTTATAGGTAATGTTACAGTTTTACAACACGGGCAGTTACAAATCAGACTTGTGGCTGTGGTTGTTGTTGGTGTTGTATCTTCAGTGGTTGTTGTTGTTGGCGTTTCTGTTGTTGTTGTTGTTGGAGCTTCTGTTGTTGTAGTAGTTGTTGGAGTTTCTGTTGTTGTTGTTGTTGCTTCGGTGGTGGTGGTTGTTATTGTTGTTGTAGCTTCGGTTGTTGTAGTTGTTGATGATGTTGTTGTTGGAGCTTTGGTTGTTGTTATTGTTGTTACAGGTGTGGTTGTAGTGGTAGATGTTGTTGTTATGGGTAATGTTGCAGTTTTACAACATGGGCAGTTACAAATAAGACTTGTGGCTGTGGTTGTTGTTGGTGTTGTAGCTTCAGTGGTTGTTGTTGTTGGCGTTTCAGTTGTTGTTGTTGTTGTTGGAGCTTCAGTAGTTGTTGTTGTTGGAGTTGCGGTGGTTGTTGTTGTTGTTGTTGAAACTTCGGTAGTTGTTGTTGGAGTTTCAGCAGTTGTTGTTGGAGTTGCGGTGGTTGTTGTTGTTGTTGAAACTTCGGTAGTTGTTGTTGGAGTTTCAGCAGTTGTTGTTGGAGCTTGGGTTGTTGTTGTTATTATAGTAGCTTCAGTTGTAGTAGTAGATGTTGTTGATTCTGTTGTTGTAATTGTTGGTGTGTTTGTTGTTGTAGTGGATGACGCTATTGTAGGGATTGTTATTGTTGTTGAACCCACAACAAACACAATAACAACTACAGCATTATTTTTAGGTGTAAGTGTTGTTGTCGGCGTTGTTATTATGGACATAGTCGTTAGCGGTGTTGTTGTTGTCGTTGTTAAGGATGATGTAGATGTAGGTTCAATTGTTGTTATAGGTGTCGTTGTTGTTATGAACGTGGTCGTTGACGGGGTTGTAGTTGTTGCTGTCGTTGTTGAGGTTAATGTAGTTGTAGGTGTTGTTGTTGTGGACATGGTCGTTGACGGTGTTGTTGTTGTAGTTGTGGTCGTCGGTGTGGTTGATGTAGTTGCAGGTTCAGTTGTTGTTATAGGTGTCGATGTTGTTGTGGACGTGGTAGTTGACGGGGTTGTAGTTGTTGTTGTCGTTGTTGAGGTTGATGTAGTTGTTGGTTCAGTTGTTGTTGTTGTAGTAGTTGTAGATTTAGATGTTGTTGTAGGTGTTGTTGTTGTGGAGATGGTCGTTGACGGTGTTGTAGTTGTCGTTACAGCATCAGTAGTACTTTGAGTGTCACTTTCATTTTGTGGACATTTAGAAAGTTCAACTTTATAATACTCTGAAAATTAGAGAAAAATGCTTGAAAATCTCAGTCTCATTATATTAGAGCCAAATTATCTTAAGGGCGGCTACAGACCTTCAGTTTTAACTATGCAGTTTCAACTATACAGTCGGACTGTTCAGTTAAACCGTATGTGTGTAGGCAAAACTAAGAACTGTACAGTTTAACTGACAATCTAATCGAAATATCATTTAAAACTGTACAGATTTGATAGTGTGTAGCAGAAAATACTGTGCAGTTGTCAGTTTTGCCAATAGTTATTATAGTCTTATGGAGTAATTCTTGGCTCTTCGAGTAAATTAATATGTGTATATTGTTTTCTTTGTAATAACCAATGTTTACACGTTTTTTTTTTGTTATTAATCTTCTTTTTTCAAAATAAACTTCAAGCTAAAACAGAAAATAACTGAAAAAACTGACCGTGTGTACTAGCGATGTCAGTTTTAACTTAACAGTTTCACTATATAGTTTAAACTGCACAGCTAAAATTGAAGTTCAGTACCCGCCATAGTAGCCGTCTTAATGATATTTCGATTAGATTGGCAGTTAAACTGTACAGTTCTTCGTTTTGCCTACACACATACGGTTTAACTGAACAGTTCGACTATACGGTTTAACTGAACAGTTCGACTGTACAGTTGGATCAGCGCAGTTAAAACTGAAGGTCTGTAGCCAGCTGGCGTTTAACCATCTACCTTTTTGATAATCACAATTGTATTCGTACATATCACATAAATCTAAAAAGTTTCTTAAGTCAGAACTTGATTTTTCTTGTCCGCATTCAGGGTTCCAAGTGTGATTGCAATTTGATGATAGATAACACTGCGTCAGTGTAGCTGGCTATTGAACAATTATATATTTTATTATAGTACTAGCTGCGACCTGCGGTTTTACCCTCGTTAATATATCTTTAAAAGTAAGACGGTGACGATAACCTTGCTAACAAAATTACTTCAGAGTTTTGAACATCGTCGAGAGGTGGCGAGCTTTTCGGTTTTTATAGGATACATTTAGTGAGTGTGCATCAGAAATCCACGGTCTAATCTTGTCGTCTCCATTCTTTCGTCTTACAACCAGGCAGACAGATGTGCGGCACCGTTTCATGGTGAACATACCAGACGTTCGCACTAAGCGTTTTACTTTGTCATTCCTTCGTACTGCAAGGGAATGGAATCAGTTGCCTGCGTCTGTCTTTCCTGACGTGTATTATTTAGAGGTCTTCAAGTCGCGAGTGAATAGGTATCTTCTAGGAAGGCGTGTTACATCTTAGGCCGCATCGTCACCTACCATCAGGCAGGTGTGATAGTGGTCTCTCTTTCTCTACCCTTGCAGTGGTATGGTAGTAACCGATTTAACTTGGCCCCTATTTCGTTTGGGCGCCCATACAATATATGGGTCAAGTTAGATTGGTTTAACTATGTATATATAAGGACACCCTTCAATTTTCAACTTTTTTTTATTTTTTGGAATTTTTCCTTTATTTGTTCTTTGCTTCTCGTCAAATTTCGTGATTCTAGGTCATCGGGAACTACCATATAGGTTATCGACCCATAACCTACAAGGTACTTCCGTTTGACCTGGAATTGTCAATTTTGGTTAGAAGCAAGGTAAAGGGGAAAATTTCGAAATATAAAAAGTTGAAAATTAAGGTAAATCTCTTGGTACTTAGAAGTTTTCGCCAAAATGTAAATTAACCCATGTATTTTTATCGTGTTGACTCAGGATTTGATTTTCATACACCTAATAGCTAGGGACTATAGACCTCAGTATCTGGTATGAATTTTAACTTTCTAGGTCCACCCGTTCCTGAGAAAATCGGTGGTGACACACGGACAGACAGATGGATAAGAAAGTGATCTTATAACAGTAGTATGGTTCCTTGCCAGAATAATCACAATGATTTGAACCTTATTATATTTCACGTAATTTAAAAAAAACAAATAGTTATCTGTAAAGTTGATTTACGGACGATAATTTTACGTGATAACGTCATAAGAAAACGACGAAGAATTGAGATTTTTTTGTTATTCCTTTATATCTAGGTATACATTTTTTCCTTCTTTTCCACCATAACACAAGCCCAGATGAGCGATATTATTATTAAATACTGTGTTTCCTATCACGAACGGACGCGTCATGATCATGTTATGTGACACTTTTTTGTGAATGCGGGTCTTCCATCAATTTATTATACGTCAAAAATACCTAAATAGAAACTCTCTTTGTACTTACCGGTGTAAAATGTTGCACAGTAAACTTCAAAATCCCTAAAATAAATATTGTGTGCCAGATTTTATGATAACTTTTCATGTTCAGCTAAATACAGCATCTTTTATAATCATTTTGATTAACACAAGTAAATTCATGATTTAATAATTTACTGTTGTGATTCTCAAAGTAACATTTTTGTTTTACATTTGAATCTTTAGACTATAATAAAAAAAATACATTTTACGATTTTTCCATCGAATGAAACGTTTTTACAACCGAGGAAAATCGAGTTCGATTCACATTTGATAAGGCTGTAATTTAGCACAAGCGGGACGTTTTTAATTAATTTTCAATCAGAGTAATTTTAAATATTAATTTTAATTTGTACGAGTACTTTTTCTTACGCCACTTACAACTTAAATGGCTACATTTTCACATAATTATCGTAAAATGTATTTTTTAGGTTTATCTAAAAAAAATTACTTTATAGAAATCAATCACAATAGATAAGTATTACTTATATATTAGAAACAATTAATTTTACAAAATAAGTACGATAAATAATCATTTATTTTAAATAATAAGGTATTAAAGGTAAAAAATGTTGTTCCAAAATAACACGTTCCCTGTGGATGCACCACTTATGGGTCATTTTGAGGTCAATCTGACACGTCCGTGCACACATGTGGGCCACGACTCCATATTTTAAAGTATTTTTACAGTTTACAGTTTTTTTGCATACACGTGTGAGTACTAGGTACTAAAAAAAAGTTTGCCAAAAACCGTGCAATATTATCTTAGAGTTCTCAGGAAAGGAGTAAAAATTGAATACGTGCGCACACGTGTGGGGTTCTCCTCACATTTAGTAGCTACACTCTCAAGGTCGATCCGCACACAACAGTGCCGGCACAGTTCTGACACGTGCCGTACCGTGACATATCCATCAGTATCTATTTATTTATTTATTTAAAAACAGTTGCTCTCAGGCTTACAGCCCACGCAAAAACGCCTGAGGAGCCATACAAGTATCAGTGAAAAATTAAATTGTTGCATACTTTTTGTACTAAGCTATCCATACTCGTCAGTGACAGTACATCACTGACATCACTGAACGTCACTGTCACTGACCAGTATAGATAGCCTAGTACAAAAAGCATGCAACAATATCATTGTCACTGACACTGATGGATACGGTACTGAACGGCACCATTGGCACTGTGCTGGCACTGTTGAGAGCGGATCAGCCTTTAACGTGTTATAGTCAAGTCGTAACTTCCGTTCTTGTTGTGAATTCTGCTATTTTAGCTGCTGGTGTTGTTGAATGTGAGCACTTTTTGGTTGGTTTTGTTGTTGAAACTATTGGTGTTGTTGAATGTGAGCACTTTTTGGGTGGATTTGTTGTTATAACTGGTGGTCTCGTAGAGTGTGAGCAAGAAACTGAATGTTCCGTAGGCTTAAAAGTTGTTTCAACAGATCCTAGATTTGTAATAGGTAATGTTCGAGCAGTA
This sequence comes from Idaea straminata, assembly GCA_951213275.1. NCBI lineage: Eukaryota > Metazoa > Arthropoda > Insecta > Lepidoptera > Geometridae > Idaea > Idaea straminata. The sequence goes on from OX577862.1 coordinate 8,767,824, forward strand.
GTAGATGTAATATTTGTTGTCGAGTTATCAAGATACATACTGGCAGTTGAATTTGGATCGATTGTTGAATTTTTAGTAGAAATTGTGTATAGAGAAGCACTTGTATAAACAATTTCATTTAAAGTCGCATCTGTATCTTGTGAAGACATTCCTGTCGTTATGCTTGTATTGATAAGAGATGTTGAGGAATTAATGGTATAGTCAAATGCAGTTGTTGCATTTTCTGTTGAAGTGGTATTTGTATCTTGTGAAGACATTGCTGTCGTTATGCTTGTATTGATAAGAGATGTTGAGGAATTCATGGTATTGTCAATTGCAATTGTTGCATTTTCTATTGAAGTGGCATTTGTATCTTGTGAAGACATTGCTGTCGTTATGCTTGTATTGATAAGAGATGTTGAGGAATTCATAGTATTGTCAATTGCAATTGTTGCATTTTCTGTTGAAGTGGCATTTATATCATGTGAAGACATTGCTGTCGTAATGCTTGTATTAATAGGTGATATCGAGGAATTCATGGTATTGTCACTGGCAATTGTTGCATTTTCTATTGAAGTGGCATTTGTATCTTGGGAATACATTGCCGTCGTTATGCTTGTATTAATAGGAGATATTGAGGAATTCATGGTATTCTCAATTGCAATTGTGGAATTTTCCATTGAAGTTGCATTTGTATCTTGTGAAGACATTACTGTCGTTATGCTTGTGGTAACAGGAGATATTGAGGAATTCATGGTATTGTCACTAGCAATTGTGGAATTTTCTATTGAGGTGGCATTTGTATCTTGTGAAGACATTACTGTCGTTATGCTTGTGTTAATAGGAGATATTGAGGAATTCATGGTATTGTCAATTGCAATTTTGGAATTTTCTATTGAAATGGCATTTGTACCTTTTGAAGACATTTCAGTCGTTATGCTTGTGGTAATAGGAGATATTGAGGAATTCATGGTATTGTCACTAGCAATTGTGGAATTTTCTATTGAGGTGGCATTTGTATCTGGTGAAGACATTGCTGTCGTAATGCTTGTGTTAATTGGAGATATCGAGGAATTCATAGTATTGTCACTAGCAATTGTTGCATTTTCTATTGAAGTGGCATTTGTATCTTGGGAATACATTGCCGTCGTTATGCTTGTATTAATAGGAGATATTGAGGAATTCATGGTATTGTCAATTGCAATTGTGGAATTTTCAATTGAAATGGCATTTGTATCTTGTGAAGACATTGCAGTCGTTATGCTTGTGGTAATAGGAGATATTGAGAAATTCATGGTATTGTCAATTGCAATTGTGGAATTTTCTATTGAAATGGCATTTGTACCTTTTGAAGACATTACAGTCGTTATGCTTGTGGTAATAGGAGATATTGAGGAATTCATGGTATTGTCACTAGCAATTGTGGAATTTTCTATTGAAGTGGCATTTGTATCTGGTGAAGACATTGCTGTCGTTATGCGTGTGGTAATAGGAGATATTGAGGAATTCATGGTATTGTCACTAGTTATTGTGGAATTTTCTATTGAGGTGGCATTTGTATCTGGTGAAGACATTGCTGTCGTAATGCTTGTATTAATAGGAGATATCGAGGAATACATAGTATTGTCACTTGCAATTGTTGCATTTTCTATTGAAGTGGCATTTGTATCTTGGGAATACATCGCCGTCGTTATGCTTGTATTAATAGGAGATATTAAGGAATTCATGGTATTGTCAATTGCAATTGTGGAATTTTCCATTGAAGTTGCATTTGTATCTTGTGAAGACATTGCTGTCGTTATGCTTGTGGTAACAGGAGATATTGAGGAATTCATGGTATTGTCACTAGCAATTGTGGAATTTTCTATTGAGGTGGCATTTGTATCTTGTGAAGACATTGCTGTCGTTATGCTTGTGTTAATAGGAGATATTGAGGAATTCATGGTATTGTCAATTGCAATTGTGGAATTTTCTATTGAAATGGCATTTGTACCTTTTGAAGACATTGCAGTCGTTATGCTTGTGGTAATAGGAGATATTGAGAAATTCATGGTATTGTCAATTGCAATTGTGGAATTTTCTATTGAAATGGCATTTGTACCTTTTGAAGACATTACAGTCGTTATGCTTGTGGTAATAGGAGATATTGAGGAATTCATGGTATTGTCACTAGCAATTGTGGAATTTTCTATTGAAGTGGCATTTGTATCTGGTGAAGACATTGCTGTCGTTATGCGTGTGGTAATAGGAGATATTGAGGAATTCATGGTATTGTCACTAGTAATTGTGGAATTTTCTATTGAGGTGGCATTTGTATCTGGTGAAGACATTGCTGTCGTAATGCTTGTATTAATAGGAGATATCGAGGAATACATAGTATTGTCACTTGCAATTGTTGCATTTTCTATTGAAGTGGCATTTGTATCTTGGGAATACATCGCCGTCGTTATGCTTGTATTAATAGGAGATATTAAGGAATTCATGGTATTGTCAATTGCAATTGTGGAATTTTCCATTGAAGTTGCATTTGTATCTTGTGAAGACATTGCTGTCGTTATGCTTGTGGTAACAGGAGATATTGAGGAATTCATGGTATTGTCACTAGCAATTGTGGAATTTTCTATTGAGGTGGCATTTGTATCTTGTGAAGACATTGCTGTCGTTATGCTTGTGTTAATAGGAGATATTGAGGAATTCATGGTATTGTCAATTGCAATTGTGGAATTTTCTATTGAAATGGCATTTGTACCTTTTGAAGACATTGCAGTCGTTATGCTTGTGGTAATAGGAGATATTGAGAAATTCATGGTATTGTCAATTGCAATTGTGGAATTTTCTATTGAAATGGCATTTGTACCTTTTGAAGACGTTACAGTCGTTATGCTTGTGGTAATAGGAGATATTGAGGAATTCATGGTATTATCACTAGCAATTGTGGAATTTTCTATTGAAGTGGCATTTGTATCTGGTGAAGACATTGCTGTCGTAATGCTTGTATTAATATGAGATGTTGAGGAATTCATTGTATTGTCTATTGCAATTGTGGAATTGTCTATTGAGGTGGCATTTGTACCTTGTGAAGACATTGCTGCCGTAATGCCTGAATTAATATGAGATATTGACGAATTCACGGTATTGTCCAATGCAATTGTGGAATTTTCTATTGTGGTGGCATTTGTACCTTGTGACGACATTGCTGTCGTAATGCTTGTATTAATATGAGATGTTGAGGAATTCATTGCATTGTCTATTGCAATTGTGGAATTGTCTATTGAAGTGGCATTTGCACCTTGTGAAGACATTGCTGTCGTAATGCTGGTATAAATAGAAGATATTGTGGAATTTATGGTATTGTCAATTGATATTGTTGCATTTTCTATTGAAGTGGCATTTGAACCCTGTGAAGACATTGCTGTCGTTATGCTTGTATAAATAGGAGATATTAAGGAATTCATGGTATTGGCAATTGTAATTGTAGAATTTTCTATTGAAATGGTATTTTTATCTTGTGAAGACATTGATGTCGTTGTGCTTGTATTAATAGAAGATAATTGAGGAATTCATGGTATTGTCAATTGCAATTGTTGCATTTTCTATTAAAGCGGCATTTGTATCCTGTGAAGACATGGCTATCGCTGTGCTTGTATTACTATGAGTTATTGAGGAATTCATGGTATTGGCAATTGCAATTGTAGAATTTTCTATTGAAGTGGCATTTGTACCTTGTGAAGATATCGCTGTCGTTGTGTTTGTATTAATAGAAGATATTGAGGAATTCAAGGTATTGTTAATTGCAAATGTGGAATTTTCTATTGAAGTGGCACTTGTACCTTGTGAAGACATTGCTGTAGTTGTGCTTGTATTACAAAAAGTTATTGAGGAATTTATGGTATTGTCAATTGCAATGGTTGCATTTCCTATTAAAGTGGCATTTGAACTTTGTAAAGACATTGCTGTCGTAATGCTTGTATAAATAGGAGATATTGAGGAATTAATGACATTGTCAATTGCAGTTGTTGCATTTTCTATTGAAGTGGCATTTGTATCATGTGAAGACATTGCTGTCGTTGTGCTTGTATTAATAAAAGATATTGAGGAATTAATGTTATTGTCAATTGCAATTGTTGCATTTTCTATTGAATTAGCATTTGTACCTTGTGAAAACGTTGCTGTCGTTATGCTTGTATTAATAAGAGATATTGAGGAATGTATGGTATTGTCAATTGCAATTGTTGCATTTTCTATTGAAGTGGCATTTGTATCTTGTGAAGACATTGCTGTAGTTGTGCTTGTATTACTATTAGTTATTGAGGAATTCATGGTATTGTCAATTGCAATTGTGGAATTTTCCATTGAAGTGGCATTTGTATCTTGTGAAGACATTGCTGTCATTATGCTTGTGTTAATAGGAGATATTGAGGAATTCATGGCATTGTCAATTGCAAGTGTGGAATTTTCTATTAAAGTGGTATTTGTACTTTGTGAAAACATTGCTGTCGTTGTGCTTGTATTACTAAATGTTATTGAGGAATTCATGGTATTGTCAATTGCAATTGTTGCATTTTCTATTGAATGGGCAACTGTATCTTCCGATGACATTGCTGTCGTTATGCTTGTAGTGGCATCTGAATCTTGTGAAAACATTGCTGTCGTTATGCTTGTATTGGTAAGAGATATTGAGGAATCCATGATATTGTCAATTGCAATTGTTGCATTTTCCGATGTAGTAGCATCTTTATCTTCTAAAGACATTGATGTCGTTATGCTGGTGGTGGCATCTGTATCTTCTGAAAATATTGTTGTCGTGATGCTTGTATTAATAAGAGATATTGAGGAATCCATGGTATTGTCAATTGCAAATGTTGAATTTTCCATTAAAGTAGCATTTGTATCTACTGAAGACATTGCTGTTGTTATGCTTGTATTGGAATCTATATCTCCTGAAGACTTTGCTTTCGTTATGCTTGTTGTAGCATCTGTATCTTCTGAAGACATTGCTGTTGTTCTGCTTGTAGTGGCATCTGTATCTTCTGAAGACATTGCTGTTGTTATGCTTGTAGTGGCATCTGTATCTTCTAAAGACATTGCTGTTGTTATACTTGTAGTGGCATCTGTATCTTCTGAAGACTTTGCTTTCGTTATGCTTGTAGCAGCATCTTTATCTTCTGAAGACATTGCTGTTGTTATGCTTGTAGTGGCATCTGTATCTCCTGAAGACTTTGGTTTCGTTATACTTGTAGTAGCGTCTGTATCTTCTGAAGACATTACTGTTGTTCTGCTTGTAGTGGCATCTGTATCTTCTGAAGACATTGCTGTTGTTATGCTTGTAGTGGCATCTGTATCTTCTGAAGAAATTGCTGTTGTTATGCTTGTAGTGGCATCTGTATCTTCTAAAGACGTTGCTGTTGTTATGCTTGTAGTGACATCTGTATCTTCTGAAGACATTGCTGTTGTTATGCTTCTAGTGGCATCTGTATCTTCTGAAGACATTGCTGTCGTGGTGCTTGTAGTGGCATCTGTATCTTCTGAAGAAATTGCAGTTGTTATGCTTGAAGTGGTATCTGTATATTCTGAAGACATTGCTGTCGTTATGGTTGTAGTGGCATCTGTATCTTCTGAACTCATTGCTGTTGAAATGCTTGTAGTAGCATCTGTATATTCTGAAGACATTGCTGTTGTTATGCTTGTAGTGGTATCTGTATCTTGTGAAGATATTGCTGTTGTTATGCTTGTAGTGACATCTGTATCTTCTGAAGACATTGCTGTTATTATGCTTGTAGTGGCATCTGTATGTTCTGAAGACATTGCTGTTGTTATGCTTGTAGTGGCATCTGTATCTTCCAAAGACATTGCTGTCGTTATGCTTGTATTTATAAGGGATATTGAGGAGTCAATTGCAATTGTTGAATTTTCCATTGAAGTAGCATCTGTATCTTCTGAAGACATTGTTGTTGTTCTGCTTGTAGTGGCATCTGTATCTTCTGAAGACATTGCTGTTGTTCTGCTTGTAGTGGCATCTGTATCTTCTGAAGACATTGCTGTTGTTATGATTGTAGTGGCATTTATATCTTCTGAAATCATTGCTGTTGTTATGCTTGTAGTGGCGTCTGTATCTTCTGAAGAAATTGCTGTTGTTATGCTTGTATAAATAGGAGATATTGAGGAATTCATGGAATCGTCAATTACAAGTGTTGAATTTTCCATTGAAGTGGCATTTGTATCTTGTGAAGACATTGTTGTCGTTATGCTTGTATTTATAAGATATATTGATAAATTCGTGGTACTGTCGATAGCAATCGTTGAATTTTCTATTGAAGTGGCATTTGTATCTTGTAAAAACATTGCTGTCGTTATGCTTGTATTAATATAAGATGTTGAGGAATTCATGGTATTGTCAATTGCAATTGTTGCATTTTCTGTCAAAGTGGTATTTGTATCATGTGAAGACATTGCTGTCGTAATACTTGTATCAATAGGAAATATTGAGGAATTCATGGTATTGTAAATTGCGATTGTTGCAGTTATTATTGAAGTGGTACTTGTATCTTGTGAAGACATTGCTGTCGTGATGCTCGTATTAGAAGGAGATATTGAGGAATTCATGGCATTGTCAATTGCATGTGTGGATTTTTCTATTGAAATGGCATTTGTACCTTGTGAAGACATTGCTGTCGTAAAGCTTGTATAAATCGGCGATATTGAGGAATTCATGGTATTGGCAATTGCAATTGTAGAATTTTCTATTGAAGTGGCATTTGTACCTTGTGGAGATATTGCTGTCGTTGTGCTTGTATTAATAGAAAATATTGAGGAGTTCATGGCATCGTCAATTGCAAATGTGGAATTTTCTATTGAAGTGGCATTTGTACCTTGTGAAGACATTGCTGAAGTTGTGCTTGTATTACCAAAAGTTATTGAGGAATTTATGGTATTTTCAATTGCAATTGTTGCATTTCCTATTGAAGTGGCATTTGAACTTTGTAAAGACATTGCTGTCGTAATGCTTGAATAAATAGGAGATATTGAGGAATTCATGACATTGTCAATTGCAAGTGTTTTATTTTCTATTGAAATGGTATTTGTATCTTGTGAAGACGTTGCTGTCGTTTTGTTTGAAGTGGCATTTGAACTTTGTAAAGACATTGCTGTCGTAATGCTTGAATAAATAGGAGATATTGAGGAATTCATGACATTGTCAATTGCAAGTGTTTTATTTTCTATTGAAATGGTATTTGTATCTTGTGAAGACGTTGCTGTCGTTTTGTTTGAAGTGGCATTTGTACCTTGTGAAGATCTTGCTGTCGTAATGCTTGTATAAATAGGAGATATTGAGGAAATCATGACATTGTCAATTGCAAGTGTTTTATTTTCTATTGAAATGGTATTTGTATCTTGTGAAGACGTTGCTGTCGTTTTGTTTGAATTGGCATTTGTACCTTGTAAAGACATTGCTGTCGTAATGCTTGTATAAATGGGAGATATTGAGGAATTCATGACATTGTCAATTGCAAGTGTTTTATTTTCTATTGAAATGGCATTTGTACCTTGTGAAGACATTGCTGTCATTATGCTTGTATTAATAGGAGATATTGGAGAATTCATGGTATTGTCAATTGCAATTGTTGAATTTTCTATTGAAGTGGCATTTGTACCTTGTGAAGACATTGTTGTAGTTGTGCTTGTATTACTAAAAGTTATTGAGGAATTTAGAGTATTGTCAATTGCAATTGTTGCATTTTCTATTGAAGTGGCATTTGTAGCTTGAGAAGAAATAGCCGTCGTTATGCTTGTATCAAAAGGAGATATTGAGGAATTCATGGTATTGTCAATTGCAAGTGTGGAATTTTCTATTAAAGTGGCATTTGTATCTTTTAAAGACATTGCTGTCGTAATGCTTGTTTTAATAAGAGATGTTGAGGAATTCATGGTATTATCAATTGCAATTATTGCATTTTCTATTGAAGTGGCATTTGTACCTTGTGTGGACATTGCTGTCGTAATGCTTGTTTTAATAAGAGATATTGAGGAATTCATGGTATTGTCAATTGCAATATTTGCATTTTCTATTGAAGTGGCATTTGTATCTTGTAAAGACATTGCTGTCGTTCTGCTTGTATTAATAAGAGATATGGAGGAATGTATGGTATTGTCAATTGCAATTGTTGCATTTTCTATTGAAGTGGCGTTTGAACTTTGTAAAGACATTGCTGTCGTAATGCTTGTATAAATAGGAAATCTTGAGGAATTCTTGGCATTGTCAATTGCAAGTGTGGAATTTTCTATTGAAATGGCATTTGTAATTTTTGAAGACATTGCTGTCGTAATGCTGGTATAATTCGGCGATATTGAGGAATTCATGGTATTGGCAATTGCAATTGTAGAATTTTCTATTGAAGTAGCATTTGTACCTTGTGGAAATATTGCTGTCGTTATGCTTGTATTAATAGAAGATATTGAGGAATTCATGGTATTGTCAATTACATATGTAGAATTTTCTATTAAAGTGGCATCTGTATCTTGTGAAAACATTGCTGTCGTTATGCTTGTATTAATAAGAGATATTGAGGAATCCATAGTATTGTCAATTGCAATTGTTGAATTTTCCATTGAAGTAGCATCTGTATCTTCTGAAGACATAGCTGTTGTTCTGCTTGTAGTGGCATCTGTATCTTCTGAAGACATTGCTGTTGTTCTGCTTGTAGTGGCATCTGTATCTTCTGAAGACATTGCTGTTGTTATGCTTGTAGTGGCATCTGTATTTTCTGAAGACATTGCTGTTGTTATGCTTGTAGTGGCATCTGTATCTTCTGAAGACATTGCTGTTGTTATGCTTGTATTTATAAGGGATATTGAGGAGTCAATTGCAATTGTTGAATTTTCCATTGAAGTAGCATCTGTATCTTCTGAAGACATTGTTGTTGTTCTGCTTGTAGTGGCATCTGTATCTTCTGAAGACATTGCTGTTGTTATGCTTGTAGTGGCATCTGTATCTTTTGAAGTTATTGCTGTTGTTCTGCTTGTAGTGGCATCTGTATCTTCTGAAGACATTGCTGTTGTTATGCTTGTAGTGGCATCTGTATCTTCTGAGGAAATTGCTGTTATTTTCCTTGTAGTAGCATCTGTATCTTCTGAAGACATTGTTGTTGTTATGCTTGTAGTAACATCTGTATCTTCTGAAGACATTGCGGTTGTTATGCTTGTAGTGGCATCTGTATCTTGTGAAGACATTGCTGTCGTGGTGCTTGTAGTAGCATCAGTATCTTCTGAAGACATTGCTGTTGTTATGCTTGTAGTAGCATCTGTATCTTCAGAAGACATTGCTGTTGTTATGCTTGTAGTGGCATCTGTATCTTGTGAAGACATTGCTGTCGTGGTGCTTATAGTAGCATCTGTATCTTCTGAAGACATTGTTGTTGTTCTGCTTGTAGTGGCATCTGTATCTTCTGAAGACATTGCTGTTGTTCTGCTTGTAGTGGCATCTGTATTTTCTGAAGACATTGCTGTTGTTATGCTTGTAGTGGCATCTGTATCTTTTGAAGTTATTGCTGTTGTTCTGCTTGTAGTGGCATCTGTATCTTCTGAAGACATTGCTGTTGTTATGCTTGTAGTGGCATCTGTATCTTCTGAAGACATTGCTGTTATTTTCCTTGTAGTAGCATCTGTATCTTCTGAAGACATTGTTGTTGTTATGCTTGTAGTAACATCTGTATCTTCTGAAGACATTGCGGTTGTTATGCTTGTAGTGGCATCTGTATCTTGTGAAGACATTGCTGTCGTGGTGCTTGTAGTAGCATCAGTATCTTCTGAAGACATTGCTGTTGTTATGCTTGTAGTAGCATCTGTATCTTCAGAAGACATTGCTGTTGTTATGCTTGTAGTGGCATCTGTATCTTGTGAAGACATTGCTGTCGTGGTGCTTGTAGTAGCATCTGTATCTTCTGAAGTCATTGCTGTTGTAATGCTTGTAGTAGCATCTGTATCTTCTGAAAAAATTGCTGTTGTTATGCTTGTAGTGGTATCTGTATCTTGTGAAGACATTGCTGTCGTGGTGCTTGTATTAATAAGAGATATTGAAGAATCCATGGTATTGTCAATTGCAATTGTTGAATTTTCTATTGATGTGGCATTTATATTTTGTGAAGACATTGCTGTCGTTATACTTGTATTGATAAGAGATTTTGAAGAATCCATGGTATTTTCAATTACAATTAGTGTTGAATTTTTAGAACGAATTGTGTTTTTAGAAGGAGTTTTTGCAAAAGTTTCTATTGTAATGGCATCTGTAGCTTGTGAAGAGATTGTTGTCGTTATGTTTGTATTATTAAGTGATATTGAGGAATGCATATTATCTTTAAATGCAACAGAATTTTCTGTTACCTTTAAAATTGTTTCTGAGGTTGTAGTCGGTGTTTGAGAATAAATAGATGGCATTATATTGAAATTAGAATATGGGGTTGTAGCCTTAGAGGAATCCGTAGTACTATCAATCTTATATAATTTCACTGTGTCCGTTAATCTTGTCGTAAAAGATTTAGTAGATGTTTCAGTGAATATAAATGATTTTGTATCAGTATTAAAAGTTGTGACATCGGTAATAGCTGTGACTTGTTGGGTTGTTAGGTCCGCCGATGATTTATTTGGATGATTTGTCATGTTCCAAGTAAAGCTCTGAGATTGTTCTGACATTCCTATTGGTTTATCTAAGAATCGACTAAAAACCTGAAATATTAATAATTTAGAAAATTTGTTTTTTTTTTCTAACAAACAATATAATTTATTTATACTTACCGGAGAAGCACGTTGTATTGATAACTTAAATATACACAAAGTTATAACTAGAATTGGCCAAATAAGACAAATTTTCATCTCAGGCTAGTGGTTATAATGATTAAAATCATACATAATTTTATAAAAATATTTTTTCAAAGTATCGTGTTACTTGGGTATCGTATTTAAATTTATATTCTTCGTATCTGTAAGTAATTATATGCTATTAGAAATGTTTGAGGTGTTTATTAGATGTACGATAACAAAAGCAATAAATACTTAATTAAAATTTTATTGTAAGAAATCTGAGTCCTCTCGATTGTCGGTTGTTGCAGTTCCTTTTATTACTTTTACCATTAATTTCCCATTTTTCATAACAGTAAGTCTTTTGTATACAACTCCAAAATATGGTACTTTAGACATACCTTTGGTTGTCATAGATCTCATTGCAATAGTCTTCCTTAAAGTATTAGTATTTATGCTGCTTTTTCTTTTAAATGTTTTTCTGACTCTCATTTTAGTTGTTTGCTCTCTCTTATGGCAATTAGCACAAGGCGGTGTTAGACCGAGACGTTTGTATCGATTATTTCTTTTTCTCGCTTCTGGAGTGTATCTTCTTATACCGTGTAACATTCGAGATGGGAGATTAACAGGTGGGACACCCTTCGTTGTCGGGGTAGTAGGATCGTAGATCAATCTTCTTCCGTCTAGAACAAACCTGTAGTTTCCCATCCTGTAGAAATTTTGGGGCTTTAAAGTTGGACACCCTGTCGCTGGTAGCAGCCAGCACAATGTGTAGTTGACTATTTCGAAAGCTGTAATGTTTATAATATTAATTATAATTTAACCCTACTAATATGCTTTTAGCGATAAGGCCGCCCATTGTGCTATATCGTAAGGTACTAAATATCAATTTTCTTTTAGCATATAAGTAGTTATAAGTTAGAATTTATTTTTATTTTTGTTGTATGTAATCATTTTGCGTTCTTTTTTTATGGTGCAATAAAGTGTTTATCTATCTATCTATGTTTTGTTTTAGGGTTCCGTACTCAATGGGTAAAAATTTAACCCTTTTACTAATTCTGTACTGTTTGTCTATCCGTCTGTTTGTCTGTCACCAGGCTGTATCTCATGAACCGTGATAGCGAGACCGATTTAATACTAAAACAGACAAAAATATACAACATGGTACAAAAAACTTCATGCGCGAGTCCAACTCCCACTTGGCCAGTTTTTTTTGTTTATTCATGTGATTAAATATGGTGTTTACAATAAAGCAATTATCTATCTAATACTAGCTGTGTCCTGCGGTTTCAAACGCGTAAATCTCGATCCCTCAGGAATACCAGCATAAAAAGTCTTACGTGTTAATCCATTTCTCCAACACAACCGAGTTTTATCGCAATCGTTCTAGTAGTTTTTGCGTGAAAGAGTAACAAACATACACACAAAAACTTTCACATTTATAATATTAGTAGGATAGTAGGATTAAAGCTAAAGTGAGTGAGTAATGTTTGTTAGGTACTTTTTCACAAAATAATTACTAACGATTGCGATGAAACTTGGCATAAGAAACTAGTCTTCGCTTATTGAAACCCAGTCATTGTTCCCATATTGAACTACTTTTATAAGTACTTACATCGTTCTTTATCGCAGTTATATTCATGTATATCACAATCGTCGATAAACATTTTGTAGTCGACAACACCGCTGATATTTTCTGCACCGCATTCTGGGATCCATGTGTGATTGCAAATGTCGGCTAATAAACAGCTCTTTAAAGGCTAAAATATAATGAATAATTATCAAATATTCATTATTCTCTTAGCTCATTCTTGTATATATAAATATATATACTAGCTGCGCCCCGAGGTTTCACCCGCGTAAGTTCCGATCCCGTGAGAATATAGGGATAAAAAGTCTATGTGTTAATTCAAACCTCCAGCTATCTACATACCGAATTTCATTACAATCGGTTCTGTAATTTTAGCGTGAAGGAATAACAAACATACACACACACTATAATATAATTTATATATATAATCAGGATCTCGGAAACGGCTCCAACGATTTTCATGAAATTTAGTATCCGGGGGGTTTTCGGGTCAAGGAATCGATTTATCAAGATTGAAAAACCATTTCATTGAAAAACCGTAACTTAGATACTTTATTATTAAAGCAGCAACAGAAATAAATCTGTGAAAATTTCAACTGTCTAGCTATCACGGTTCATGAGATACAGCCTGGTGACAGACAGACTCTAGAGTCTTAGTAAAAGGGTCCCGTTTTTACCCTTTAGCTACGGACCCTAAAAACTTACAAATCTTAATAGAACTCACCCAAATAAAATGTTGAAAAGCCGGTAACGGTATGAGTATTATCCCTAAAATGTAAAAGATATAAGTAAAATCCCTTTTATATAAAATAAAGCGTTATCCGCTATATTTACATTCTCACCTAAAACGTATAATAAAACTCGCATTATAAATTCCCATTGTGACAGAAATATTAAACACGAGTTTTATTGTACCTACCTTCTAAAAACGTGCGATAGGACGTTATGAAATAAAAATGTTACGTCCACTATGCTATGCTGTATCGTACTTGGTTAGATTCTCTGAGGGTAGATTGTTACTGGGATGGATAGATCAGTGTTGTCAACTTACGTCTTTTTATGTACTTTAGGCCTCTTTTGCAAACTTACAAACTTCAGTCCTAGTATCTATGTATTTTCTATCTATTTGTAAAATATTGAAACTCATAGCTAAATGAGCATAATTTCCTTTATATTCGCGAAAAAAAAAACGTTCCGTTTTATACGAAACTCATATAGCTAAATGAGCATAATTTCCTTTATATTCGCGAAAAAAAAAACGTTCCGTTTTATACGAAACTCATATAGCTAAATGAGCATAATTTCCTTTATATTCGCGAAAAAAAAAACGTTCCGTTTTATACGAAACTCATATAGCTAAATGTGCATAATTTCCTTTACATTCGCGAAAAAAAGTTGATAAACGTTCCGTTTTATACGAAACTCATAGCCAAATGTGCATAATTTCCTTTTCATTCGCGAAAACACACTCGTTTCGCCAACACATTACTAATTCCGTCATCATTTTTAAACACAAGTGAAAGAAAGTTCTCATTCCATAGAGCTGTGACTGTGTAAAACGAAACGTCTCGTCTCACCAGCTCGCCTTGTAGAAAAACTTAACCTAAAAAATATTTCGATAAGAAAGAACTAGTTACGGTGATTTAAATGCAGAGTTAAAACACTCATTTTATTCTCCTTAATTTCACTCAGAAAAAAGTACATATACAAACTTTCGGATTTAAATTAATAGCTCCGCTCCGCGGTTTCACCCGCGCAAGTTTCGAACCCGTGCGAATATCAAAATAAAAATTAGCCTATAGCCTTCCTCGATAAATGGACTACCAAATATAACAATAATTTTTCAATAAGACCTAGGAGTTCCTGAGATTAGCGTTAAAACAAACAAATAAACTCTTCAGTTTTATAATGTTGGTATATAGATTACTTAGTTAAGATAAAAATTAAAGCACCATCTAATTTCGCTAAAAGACATTAATTTAATAATTAATGCCTTTTAGCGAATTTAGATAGTGCTACTAATGTATAATGTATGTATACTAATGTATACAATTCCATCATAATAAAATATTAAAAATACAAAACAATATAGGTACTACTAGTGCCCCGCGGTTTCACCCGCGTAAGTCACGATCCTGTGGTAATATCGGGATAAAAAGTAGCTTATATGTTGATCCAGGCCTTTAGCTACCTACATGCCGCATTTCATTGCAATCGGTTCAGTAGTTTTAGCGTGAAGAAGTAACAAACATACACACATAAATAAACTTTCACATTTATAATATTAGTAGGATACCTACTTGTCTAACTAAAGCAAAGATTTATTACGATCATAAACCCTGAGGTCACAAATAGGAACTGTCAATCAACACTTCAATAGAAACCGGCACAGTCAGGAACTAAACGTGTTGAACAAAGCCGGAAATGACATAGCGGTGCAACGGCAATGCCGATGTCGAGGTAAACGGGTTCGATTCCCGGTAGATACTTACCAACCTACTCGTACAATGTATGATGCAATTAGATTAACGATCTTGCTACACATTTAAGTGGTTAACTTATTAAGTTAAGCGTTTTAATTAATGGATTTAGTTTAATGGCAGTGGTACTTGTCTAATACGAGTAAGAACGCAGTTTGTATGAAAATGGCACGAAAAAATAGTTCGATTAAATATGTGATGTGATGGTATGAAACGGTACCTTTACAATAATTCAGTACTTGACAGTTATATAACATCGGAAATAAGTAGAAATAGAAAATAATGAATATTAAGTACCTATTTTACGATAAAATATACAAAACTTTCATGGATTGAGCCTTCCAAAATGAGCTAGTGACTTCACGACTTGAGCTACTTCGAAAAAAAAAGAAAAATTGTACATGAAAAATTTCCGGAATAAAAGATAATTGTGAAATATTCTTAGTTAACATTCGCGACAGTTATAAAGTTCACAGCCGCAGAATGCAAAAAATATCTCTTCTCTCTTCTTCTACCGTGCCCACTTTAAGTAAGGTCGGCTTTCCTTATCTCACGGCACCAAGACATTCTGTCAAGGATTAAATTTTTTATATTTTATAATGCAAAAATATATAAATTTATACTTTAATTAAATCATTTTTAATTAATATTTTTCAATTAAGTTCTCTAACCCGACGGATTCAATAGAATAGAATATATTTGAACAAACACACGACATAATATAGGTACACATATAAAACAATAAGAGATATATATGGCAAAATCCCACGATGCACGTCAATTTTTAAGTACCTACTTACCTGAAAACTGTCAACGAGCCAATTAAAGTAAAATGTAACATTTTATTTGAACAAAAAGCTTAAAACTTTCGTTTCCATTGGGCAGTTTGCCAAAAGATAGCGAGTTGAACGAGCTTTCCAAAGCTCCAAAGTTTATCGCACGGCCACGATAAAAGAACACGTGGCAATAACCATAACATGACGTTAACATTTAGGGAAACATACGAGGTCTGTTTTAAAACTTTTTTTTCTCTTAATGGTCACTGCGCGGTTTGCGTATTTTGCCATTTCTTAAACTTTTCTAACTAGTCCGTTAAAATAGGAATGGTTAAAATAGGATTGGAATGGTTTTATCGCGATTCAGGAGTCTATCATTTTAGGAAAACAACGAACTTTTCGTTCAAGCATTTCGTGATTAATTTAAAATGTATAAAAAATATTCTGTGTAGAGCTACATTGGTTAACCATTAGGTTCAAATTGGATTAGACGATTTACTATTTTGAAATTCCTGCATGGATGAACATTTTGATCTCTAGACGATTTACAGCTTAGATACCTAATTTGCTGTGTAGACATTTATTTTAGGCATTTTGCTTGGTAGACGAATTGAAAGTTAGACACTCTGACGGATTAGAGCCTTCAGGCCTTCCCTTAAATTTAAATCCTTGTCATATTAAAAAAATAAAAACAATATCTATACACTCTGTCTAGTCAAACATCAGTAGCCCTTTAACTTCAAAATTCAGCGTTAAATTCTTCCGTCAAAATACCAAAATGTCTTCAAATTAAAGATTTCGACATTTTTCCCTCTGAAAGACTCCCCTCGAATACCGAGCTCTATTATACCTATGTAATAAGTAGGTACTCATACCTATCACCTGCCAACCTTAACACCCACGCTCTACTAGAATTTTCCATAGTTTAATTATTATCTTTGCTAATATTTCCTAACTACCTTAGTAACGTTAGCAAAACAAGTTCATCATTAATGTATCGGGGATGTTTTCTTGTGTTAGCAGCAATTAGGACAAGTACAGCCGACACTAACATTGTCTCGATCATTACGTAACTCCCACGTACCGAATGGAATTGATTTTTGTTGGCGTCGAACTGTTACAGTACGCATGCGCAGATAAAACCACTCACACACCCTTACATCTCACAAACACTACAACTCAACCCCCGCATTCGATAGCAAGGACATTTTCAACTTAGTTCCGAAGGTATAAGATCGCTTTTCGCAGTTCGATACCTTTGATATTTTTAGACAATACATACCTATTACGGTGTATACCGACGCGCCCTCTTCCATACAAATTGGGAAACTCACTTGTAGAAGGTTTCCCCATTCTGTGTCATAAATTTGTGAAAATTCACATTCAACACTACAATCGCGTCCCGTCATCAAAATCTACTTGAAATAATCAATGCGTGTGTTCATGATATCTTAAAGTGTAAATAATAAGGCTTTGTTCATTATTTGACAAAACCAGACTGTCTTAACTAAAGAGAATAAAAAGTGAGAGTAATTCATTCATAAATTACTAAGCTACATTCATTTATTTCAAACTGTGAAGTTATTCGGGAACATTGAATGAACTTAAACCGTCAACTAGCAAAGAGTAGTGTGCCAACTAATCGATAAAACTACAGGGCTTCGACCTCACCATATAAAAAAACTAACATGTAAGTACTTAGAACTCAAGAGACCTTGTAAAATAATAAACCTCACGGAGCCCGAGACCTTTCCAGCGAATGCAAAATCGTGGAAATCGGTTCGTGCGTTCTGGAGTTATAGCGTCAGGAAGAAAAACCCGACTTATTTTTATTTTAGATTTAGCTTTAGACTACGTCGTTGTCAGAAATTAATGTACAATCTAGCTCAGGTTGACGGAAGCCTGTCGATCTTCCGGCAAGTCAAGTGCCTCTACAAGACGGAATCGATTGACATCAGTAAAATGTTGAAGGCATATTCTCTGGATTTCAGTGTTTCGTAGTCACGCCACGTCAGTACCTCCTTAATAGTACATTGCGATACAAGTGTGGTAAATTGATCATTTCATTTAGGCTATTTATGACGCGCGAGCGGAACGATTTTAAATCGATCAATCCACACGTGTATCGTACGACGTTTTTTATTACAGTTGTGAATAAAAGAAAAGACTTGAAAAGAAAAGAAAATAATAATTAACAAAATATTCGGTGATAAGTCTATGTTTACAATTTATTAGGCAATATTTTTTTGTTAATTATACTCTCGAAAGGCCAGGCAAAAGACTTTTAACCTATACAGCCTTGTCTGACTTACAATATTTTTTAGGGTTTTTTTTCCATTAGTCGGAGGTTAAAAACAGAATACAATAGTACGGAAAAAACTATATTTAAGTAAAGAAAAAACAACACTAAATTTTTAATAATTTTTAGACGTTATCACGTAAAATTATCGTTTGTAAACCGACTTTATAGACAACCTTTATTGCTGGAGTAAAAACTCTTTTTTGGTACCTACTTTATTTTATCCATCAAAAGAGTATTATAACCCCAGTATAACCCAGATAAATTAAGAATGTTTCATCTACCTAACATGTAATTAGCAGTAAGATACCAATTTAACTTATCAGAATAACTTATTACACACTATGGCGTCGAGGTAATGCATAACGCACGCGTGCGTAATACAATGGATTATGAGCGTAAAAGCGGTTAAATAAAATCCACTGTATGAGCAACCGTGATAAAAAAAAATTTAAACGGTCTACGATATAGCACTAGTTGGAAACCTAACACAGTAATTAGTGACGGAAATACATAAAAGTGCTGTATGATATCTTACAGTACAATACCTACTTACCTATGCATATTTATCACTTGTATGGTTTTAATACAATATTATCTTTAATGATAATAACATCATCTTGATTCAGACTCTGAAACCTGAAAATAGATAAAACTGGGCAAGTTTACTATTGAAGCCCCACTTTTTTTTTCTGTTTTCAGTATTTAAAACAAAATAAATAATAAATTTTGCAGGACATTCCACATATCGCCATCTAGCCCCAAGCTAAGTAACTGGACTTGTATTATGGGTGCTAGACAACGGATATACTACTTATATACTTTTCTTTTATCTAAGCATATATCTATATAAGCATATATTACTTGTCTGAGGCGGGAATCGAACCCGCAACCCTATGTTTGGCAGTCCGGCATGGTGACCATTGTGCCAACTGGGTCGTCATTTGTTGTTATAGCGGCGACAAAAATATACAATCTGTGAAAATTTCAACTGTCTAGCTATTGAGGTTCATGAGATACAGCCTGGTGACAAATAGACAGACGGACTATTTCCTCGCTTCACGACCTTTTATTCCCATGTTCTTTTTCATCAGTAAAAAGGGGTCCATTTTTTCGATTTCCGTCGGCTTATCTCTTTACGGATACCTACTTTCCTTTCTAGAAACACAAGTCAACAACCAAAATAATGTCAAGTAATTCGTAGAACTCTTGCGTGTTTTATCTATATGTTATATTGGCTTACCTTTAAAGAAATTTCATCCCTCGCTACTGAAAGCAGTAGTATGAAAAGTCATACGGTTTTTTTCATCTAGAGAAGACACAAGTTAATGAAGTATTCAGGATGTCTTCCAATGACCTATAGGAATTTTCATTAATTCTACCTATGGTATATTATAGGTTTATCATCATGGAACTTTTAGTTCTTTTAGTTGGAGCAATATCTATTACACTAATGGCATTACTTCGGCTATTACCTATCAATCCATTATGGTTGTTATTAAGGTATTTTTGTTAGAAATATGTGTGGAAGAATCGCGTACCTTCTGTACATCATATTTCAAGTAAAAGGCACCATCAGAACATTAAAGGCCCGGCATTTGAGCCTTAATTTGCAATGATATGCAAACAGAGATAGATACATCTTTGAGAAATAAACTCGACCACACGAAAGTAAGGCCCATAATCCTTCGGGTGTTTTCTCAATATTTCGCATACTTATTGCATGAAGACACGTCAAATTATTGTCACAATAAAGGAATGCGAAGTTCGGAGATAACCACTCTCTAACTGTTACATCTCACTGATAATTTTGACAATTTATTACAAACAAATTGATGATCTAGGTTTATGCAGGCTAATAAGGCTTTGAGGACCTGGGTGCCTAAGTTTCAGGTCCTTAAAGGATACTAAAGTGTCACCTTTAATGATCTAGGTCACTTCACCAAAGTCAAAACTGCCGCTCTAAATGTATGTTTCAAACTTTATCTGAGGATGCACTTCATCCTACTAATATTATAAATGTGAAAATTTGTGTGTATGTTTGTTACTCCTTCACGCAAAAACTACTGGACCGATTGCGATGAAACTCGGTATGTAGATAGCTGGAGACCTGGATTAACACATAGGCGCTACTTTTTATCCCAAAATTCCTACGTGATCGGGACTAAATATATTTTTCATAAAACACGTTCTACCACAAACAAAAATAAATACTATTATCCAAAAATTTTATACAAGGCAGTTAACAGTTTACCCACAGTATTAATCCTGCAGAAATAACCTTGTCATTTATAGCGAGCTCACATTAAAGTTTCAAACCACGAACCGTAAACGCAAATACGGGCTTTTGATGTAATCGATGTTTCTACATTTTGATCACCGCTGAATACTAAACTAAGCTAAATCCAGAACAGAACATTGAATTCCTTTCTAAAATTTATAAATAAAATTGCACGTAGCTATTGTACAGTCGGCTGCATAATTGCAGCCCCCCGCAGAGTTCTAAAATTACTATTATTGGCATTTTTTCATTATAATAATTTTTGTTTGATAAATTGATGAGTTAGAAGACTTTAAACTTCAACTAAAGCAGGTGTCTAGAACCTTGCTTGTGTTGAAAACATTCTTATAACAGCCGTTTTGGAGCTCTACGGTGGGTCTTCAATTATGCAGCCGACCGTACATAAAAAAAGGTTTCTTTGATGTTTGAGTTTGATGATTTCTTACTTCAAGAATTTCTATTTTTTTTCGTAGCTAGGTAGCTAAGTTACATCAAATCCCTTTGGCCGTCTATGAAACCGTACTTTCATATGACTTTCATAACCATTATAGGAATGTTTTATCAGCTCTTTTTATCTTTGGAGGTCGAATTGCCAAAAAATCCTTCCTTAGTGTCCGTCTACGTTCTATAAGTAATCCCCGTGTGAAGTTTCAGACTCTAGGGGTAGTTAGGGGTCGTTAAAAAACTTTTTAAACCCACACGATTTGTATTCATGGTAATTATTTTCCCGGGTCTCAACGTTTCGACGTTTCGACTATGTTACAATACTCATGGTCGCGAGGAGACTGGAGCAGCGGCGAGCGTTATCCTCTCATGCTGATAGTTGAGGGTAGGTCGAGCACCGACACTCGATTTTATAAATAGTTTTTATTAGCAATCTTAAGGGCCGCGGCACACCACACCCGCTATATCCGAAGATATATCCGGAGTCATCCGTTAAGGGCCCTGCCAGAAGACCAGCGGCTGCATCAACTCAGTGTTGTTGCAGCTATTTTTTGCTGAGACAGAGCCTTTTTGGAGGCACACGGCTTGTTAGACCCTATTTTTATTTAAATATAGTTTTTGTTTTTCTTTCTACTGTATTCTCTGAATTTTCTGTCATGCTATCTTAAACTTTTTTATACCTTGTATTCTTTTAATTTCCTGTCTTTTTATCTTATTATTTTTGTTTCTTATCACTACATAGTATAAAACAAAGTCGCTTTCTCTGTCCCTATGTCTCTTTGTATGCTTAAATCTTTGAAACTACGCAACTGATTTTGATGCGGTTTTTTTAAATAGAGAGAGTGATTCAAGAGGAAGGTTTATATGTAAAATACATGCATAGTATAGCCGTGCGAAGCCGGGGCGGGTCGCTAGTTTTTATATATGTATGTGTTCTAATGTTTTGTTTTGTCAATAACTCTCAACTTTTATATATATACTAGCTGTTGCCCGCTACTTCGTTCGCGATGTGGTTTTGAGTTATTTAGAATACTTAGCATTTTTCTGCATAGATACAATTTATCATTCGGTGTAAGTTATAAAAACAAAATAGGTAGTTACATTGTTTTTAAACTATATTTTTAATTGATTTGGCAAAGGCACTTTACTTACTCATACTCTGAAAGTAGGTCTAAAGATGCCTGAAGAGCGTGTCGAAAGAAAAACTTTCAGCCCTAGGAAAGATCGCTTTCACTGACAGCTGTCATGTCAAATTATGGCTTCGTGCGGCTTGTGCAATGTGTTTGTAGCCAGTATCAGTATCATTACGCATTAGGAACTTCATAAACCTAACCCTCTTGCTTTAGGTAACACCAAAGAATAACAATTATGGCTTCGCACGGCTCATCCATACAGCCAGAGTTTAGTACATAATAGGTTTTTTTCTCAGTAATCGAATTCAGGTAGATATATTTAGTTCAAGATAACTTATTTAATAAAATAAATGTAAAGATGATAAACTGTAATTTAAATCTACGGACTTCGCGTCATTACTCAGTGTTGGATAAACTAATTTATGTATAAAATCTCTTCGGTAAGTACCGACGTATTTGAGTATTGAAAACATGTTGAAAACAAATAGCAAAAACATGGTAGTATGGAGTCTCTCATTCACTCTCGTTATTAGGAAGAATTTTATGTTTAGTCGTAATGAAAAGCACTTTTTACCCAAGGTGTGAAAGTCACTCATTGAGTACCGAGACGGAGTTTGGCGCCCGAGCGTAGCGAGGGCGCTAATAGTTCGAGTGACTGTGCAAACAATGTACTATTTTTGTTAATTTTTCACAAATAAAACATAATAGGTACACAACAATATGATAGGCTAAAACTAAGTCCAATTTCTATTCGCACAAAACTTTCAACATACTTTGACTTCCTTGTTATCTTTAGATTTTTGTAAATTAAAGAAAAAATAATTATCAACTACCTTTGTGTCTCGATTTATTTTCTTCAATTAATAATATAAGAGATTATAGTATTTACACCAACATCATGCAAATAATAATCTATTTTGGTGCAAATAATATTTTACATTGTTTTTATTATCAAATAATAATATTAATGATTAAAAAGAAAGGCCATTGGACAGAACAAATACTAATACTTAAAATAACGCGATGCACATTGAGATCCTTACATATTGATAGCAGGCATTACGTTGAACAAAAAATGCTTTCACACCAAACATCTAAAGCGTCTCGGAAACGGGGTATTTGAAGGAACGTGATGTCCTATGATTTCACAAAAGTGCACGGTGCCCTTTGAGACTCATACCTATCGATAGAGGGCATCGAAAAAAAAAACAAATAATAAAAAAACCAACCCTCTAAAGCGTTTTGGATACAGGGTTTTTGAAGAAACGTGATGTTCTTTGATTTTCTAAGAGTGCGCGGTGACTTTATGCCAAAAATAATTGTATCAAATTATGATATGCCTAGGGTTTTTATGTCAAAACCGATTTTTCCAACACCTTTATACCAAACTACAAAAGGACATTCAACTTCTAAAGCGAGACGTTTTGGAAACGGAATATTTAAAGAAAAATGATAACCTATAATTTTTCAAAAGTGTGCGGTTCACTTTGAGTGCCATACCCATCGAAAATGACAAATAATGATATCAAACAAAACCTATAAAGCGTTGGGAATTATTTATTCATCGGGTCTAAAATCACTGCGCAAAAAACATAACATAACACATAACATAACTTTCCAATTTTCTGAATTCTTGACCAAAATACCTAGTTTTTTATAAGGTAGCTAGCAGGGCTACGTAATTTTGGAAAAAAAAAGATTTTTACAAATAACTACCTGTATATTTTTTAACCGACATCAAAATAGCAGGAGGTTTTTTTATGTATGTTCGCTGATTACTCGTAAACTCTTGGAGCGATTTGAAAAATTCTTTTTTTGTTTTTACTATCTAAGGTTTCATAATTCAAACTATAGCAGGAGAAAAGCGCGATAGAAGTGTAACATCGGAGGTCTTCGGTAAAGGAGATCGGTAATATTATGTAGTAGTACCTCTTTGTACTAACCTCATTTTCAGTTTCACGTAGGTAGTATTAAATGCAAACTATTTGGTTTTATGACAGCTGTCATCTTGAGCGGAGGCATGTACTGCACCCCTACCATGACTTTTTGAAAAACTCGAAAAAAAGAAACCCTTTTTCGATCACTCTCTTGTCCGTTTGTCTGTCGGTGTGTCACTACCGATATTCTCAGAGACGGATGGACCTAGTAAGTTGATTTTTAGGAAGTTTCATAGTAAATACTCAATATAGTATGTTTAATCGAATACGTAAAAAACCCGTGGTAAGGGTACTGTTCCCTTCTGACGTTCGATTACGTTTTACCACGGAAAAATATTTCGATATCACATTTTTTAAATGTTTTTTTATCAAATATCTTAATTATTGTATTAAAGTTAAATTAAAACATAGCCTAAATGTTATTCTGATATATTCTGAACATATTCGTGTGGACCTTGTGAAAAACTGTTATGTAGTTTTTATCACAGTTGCTCATAAAGTGGATCTTATGCAACGGCTTTTAGGCTCATAATCCAACATATTATGCACGCGTGCGTTTTAGATTTGTTAACTAGTGCTGTAAAGTTATCCCGAAAAGGTAGGTACCAAAGAGTTTTTTAGCTAGCAAAAATGGTTGTCTCTAAAGTCTGTTTACGAACGAAAATTTTACGTGATAATGACTTAGAAAACGATTAAAAATTGAGTGGTTTATTTTTTGTTTTTTCTTTACTTAAATATATTGTTTTTAGTACCATTGTATTTTGTTCCCCCCGACGCAAAAACAAATAGAAAAACCCTAAAAAATAATGTATGTCACACGAGGATGTATAGGTTAAAAGTCTTTAGCCTGGCCTTTCCGGAGCATAATTAACAAAAAAATATTGCCTTAAAAAAATGTAAACATAGAGTTATCACAAATATTTGGTTAATTATTATTTTGTTTTCTTTTTTTTCTTTTCTTTTATTATGGCTTCGCACGTGTGCATTTAGCCAGTGTCAAGTTATATTTTGCATCAAATTATGACCCGATTTTTCATAAATCGGGCCTAAAGTGTTTCAATACAGTCAAAGTCGTCATAGTCCGTCAAGTCAGGGGTTATAGTAAAGCGGTGGCAAGTTTACCATAACCTTAATAGGAGATTTGGAGGCAACGAGAAAATTGCATGTTTGACACTGATTTTTACTTTCACTACACTTGTGCACTTTCACAGAACTAAATTGAATAACATTCCACCAGAATTATACAATTCAACTCGGGTTACATCTAAGTTTCATGAAAATAAAACTGCAGCACGACATGTTGTTAACTCGTTCCCGCCAAAAACTCTTTTGTTTTCTTTTCAAGTCTTTTCTTTTATTCGCAACTGTGATAAAAAACGTCGTACGATATACGTGTGGAATTGATATTTGCATCTTGGCTTCTATAACACGCTCGCTGCCGCTCGCGCGTCATAAACCGCCTCTATGCAAAGATCAATTTACCACACTTATATCGTAATGTACTATTATGAGATTACCTGGTTCAAACAAACAGACAAACAGACAAACAAACAGACAAAAATTCTAAAAACTACCCTATCGTGTTCAGCTAACGATTTTAAGGCGACCTGTGTATTTTTTTTCTGAATATCTTACAATTACAGATTTTTTGATGTCTACAGATTTATTATATGTATAGATGTTTTATCGTGTACGTGTCCAAATAAATGTTTTTCTATTCTATTCTAGATATCTGGCGATAATTTCACATTTTTATCACTGGATTCCAAGTAGATGAGAGTTTGTATACCTTTTCCCGGTTGAAATTAGCATGTTTGGTGTTCGCTTTAACAGGAATTTCTATTTTATTCACTTCAAGGTTTTGTTATTTCAATATTTAATTATTCAGTGTTTCTTGTACTTTACTTTTCTTTTCGTTCATTCTTATTCGACTTAACAATGAACGGTTAAAAATTAAAGAACTTATACAAAAAAAAAACCGAATTTCCAAAAGTCGACGATACAATTCAAGAAGTATCCCTCGCGGATCCCCTGTGCGACGTTGCACGCCCCAGGGAAGACGTTAATCGTTGAACTGTTAATATTTTTTAATCTCATCGGATCCCCTTGTTCAAGGAAAACGAAAACAAAAGACGATCGAAAATACGATCAAAACTGAAACAAAAGACGATGAAATACTATTTACTATTATGTGAGTTAAGACAGGTACCTACCCATTACCTACCAGATACCTACCCCCTTATTCCAAAAAGTCCGAGATGTGGATTTAAACCTTATATTTAGACACAGATTTACTCGTGTTTTTATAGATAATGTTTTTTTATAGGTAAAGAGCGGTCCCCCGACGCGACAATATTTAATCAAAAAAATTCACATGTACTTCGGCTGCATAATTGCAGCCCCCGGTAAGAGTTCTAAAATTACTTATCGGAATGTTTTCATTCTAATACTTTTTGTTTGATAAATTGATGAGTTGATGACTTAAAACTTCAACTAAAGCAGGTGTCTAGAATCTTGCTTGTGTTGAAAATATTCTTATAACGGCCGTTTTGGAGCTCTACGGTGGGTCTGCAATTATGTAGCCGACTGTACTTACGTAGTCATAATTTCGGGGTTATTATCTTTATTTTTGTAGGGTTTCACGATTATACCTATTTTGTTCTATTTGTGGCTTTTTTTGAAAAATGGCTAATGTTTATTTAATGAATGAAAAAAACTTCAAAGCTATTTTTACTTTCCAATTTTTACTCATTTTAATTTCATGACCTTTATTTCGAATAACATTATAATAAATTAATTACATAAAACACCCACCTTAAGAAAATTATTAAATATCAGAGGTCATACCGTGGTATTTACACCAACGTTCATTTGCAAATTATACCTTAAGGTGAAAGGGTACCGGCGCTCTCGTCATACAAACGTAGTCGACTGTTTCCTCCTTGGATAATGACACTAGCACAAATATTTTTATGCCATAAAAACTATAACTGCCATGACTGTGCCCCAATGTTTTTTTTTTCATTTTCTAATTACCATAGATATTAAAAATCATAGAATTAAAAAAAAACATAGGGGTATGGTTATGGCAGTTATAAGTTTAAGTTTTAGGCAAAAAAAATTTGCTCTAGTGTCATTATCCAGGCAGAAAACAGTCGACTACGTTTGTATGGAGAGAGTTCCCGGTACCCTTTCCTTTTAAGTGTATAACAGAAATAATAAGCATCCCACATTTATGTAGTGAACGGTACTGTATTGTAGTAGCGCAGGACTTAATTTTTTTAGGTAACCCATTTGCAAAATATTTGTTGACCTATTCAATCTATAAATATAAAAGAAAGTCGTGTTGGTTACACCACTTATAACTCAAGAACGGCAGAACAGATTTGGGTGAAAATTGGTAGGGAGGTAGCTTAGAGCCAGGAGACGGACATAAGATACTTTTTATCCCAATATGCCCACGGGATCGGGACTTACGCGGGTGAAATCGCGGGGCGCAGCTAGTTTGATATAAAATACTTTTCATCCATTAAACAGCTCGATGAAGGTCGTCCTTAAAGGGATCTCCGACTAATAATGAATCTAGTTTAATGACCTAGATAATGCCTAGCTCTAGAATAATCTAGATGAAATCGTATGCAGTGAAACGATAAATTGTCTATTGTATTTGATGCCACTGGTCGCACTAAAAGTAGATATGAATCAAATGGAATGAGAAACGCTAGTGATTTGACCTAATTCTACGGAATAATTACTTTCAGTGTGCGTCAGTTGTAAGTTTTTATTCAGGGTAAGTTTGTTGTAAAATATCTACCAATGGTCTGGTTCAAAATGTATCCAGCAACCACTGGTTATAGTTGACAATTAAATGACTTTTATTTAGTCATACAAAGAAAAAAAAATGGTTGTCTGTAAAGTCGGTTTACGGACGATAATTTTACGTGATAACGCCATAAGAAAACGATGAAAAATAGAGTTTTTTTTTTCGTTTTCCTTTATATCATTTCTTTTTGTTATTATTTTAAGAAGCTAGGTTTAGGATGGTCTTCTATTCGTCACTCTTCACCATAGCACAAGCCCAGATGAGCGATATTATTATTAAATACTCTCATGTTACGGGAACGGGACGTGTCATGTTACCGGAACATGACACTTTTGTGTGGGTGCAGGTGTTCCATCAATATGCTTAAAAATAATAAGCATAAGAATAATGCTTATCATGTTGAGTTTTATTACTAAAACCAAGAAATTATTCTCTAGCGTCTATAGAGAGAGAATTATTTCTTGCTTCAATAAACATTTTTTTTTTCATATTACGTTCTCTTTTCAAATATATGTACGTCAGTTCTCATTGTCCTTTACCTGTATACAAATAGTGTAAAGCCAGACAAAAAGGACTGAAAATAACCTTCTATTGATGAAAATACTTTAGAGGTTTCTCGCTTCGAAACTTTTATTAAGTTTACAATTGTGGGAGAACTGGATATTTGTTTTGTACATCTAATTTTATGTTTGTGCCTACAACTTGGGAGTTTACCTATATACCTACCTATTGTTGTATGTACACGTACAGTATGCGTCATAAGTAAATTATCAGTTTGCTACAATCTTAATATATATAAATCTCGTGTCACAATGTTTGTCCTCAATGGACTCCTAAACCACTTAACCGATTATAATAAAATTCGCACACCATGTGCAGTTCGATCCAACTTGAGAGATAGGATAGTTTAAATCTCAAATTATAGTCGCAAAATCTACTATTTCTACGCGGACGAAGTCGCGGGCAATAGCTAGTAATACAATAAACAAGTATTGGACTTACGACCTTCTTCTAATAGACGTTACCAGAAACATAAATACTTGAATTAAAAGTAGTCAGGTTGATTATTATTATCAACATGTTTGCTGTCTTTAGTTGACCGAGTGGTATAAGCCGCCACCCGCTACACCAACCGACGTGGGTTCGATCCACAGGTTACGTTTTAATGTTTAAATAGTGCTGCACAGGATTGTAAACGTTACGATGCCAGTGTACTTTTGAACGTTGATTATACCTTGTGCTTATTGAATCTCTCAAGTTAAGACACGAGAACTTGAAAGTAATTTGGCAAGAAATATTGGAAGAGATATTATGTTTATTTAGGACTCTCTAAGAAATCCTTTTATAATATTTTGCGTTTTACTTAACGTATATCAATCGGAACAATTAAGGGACGCGAAGGGACCAGTGTATTATGAAGTTTACAAACAAACTGTTTTTATTCAGGCTTTTGGCTGCGTAAAAAGAATGTAAATTCAGGGACACACGTTTTCTACCTAAATATAATGTCTACAGGGATAATTATATTAGCTAGCCGTTGATGGCTACTTCTGTGCACCTAAACAAACAACTTTTGTTCTACGACTTTTAGAAATTCGAACATTTTTTTTGAAAATTTTGAGGTTAGGTTTTTACTTGTACTTGTACTTGAACGGGCTGTTTTCCACAATAAGACCCTTTTTATTGGGTCCTTTTTGCGTGAGGATGGAGTAGGCTTGCCTAGCACCTACTACCCTCTCAGCTTAGTCGACCATTTCCAGAGGAGAGAACTTGTAAATCAGCTGTTCCATACACGGAGAGGTCATTAAACTTAAAATTTTACTTATTTTAAAAGTTTTATCTACTGTTCTTAGTCGGAATGACCTTTGTTTGAAAAAAAAAAGTTGTTTTTTCGAATTTACAAAACCTCAAACTATCATTTTTTTTTCGAATTTCCAAAAGTCGTAGAACAAAAGTTGTTTGTCAAGAAGCCCTCAACGGTTGACTAGTGTAATTTCCGATAACCCTGTATAACCACATCACTATCAAAGCTGATTTCCTAGCGGGATGCCTACTATCACACGTAGCCAAGTTTTTTTTAACTATCATTGAATCTGCAGCAAAAAGACTACATTACTAAAATCGCATACTTGATCCTTGATCGTTATCGTACCATGCCTACTTTTCTGTTAATTTCGAATTTATGTTGCTTTTCGCCAACTTCTACCCATCACCATACAATGTGTTTCAGCGAAGGGGTTTTAATACGAAAGGGGGTTGTTCTAGACGTATAGACGAATAACTTTTGTTCTACGACTTTTGCAAATTCGAACTTTTTTTTTCGATAATTCTGATGGAATTTTTACTTTAAAATCCGGTGTTTCATACATAATCTTCGAACGAAATGTTTGAATTTCCAAAAGTCGTAGAACAAAAGTTGTTCTCCTAGACGTCTAGAACAACCCCCTTTCGTATTAAAACCCCTTCGCTGAAACACATTGTATAGTAGAGCTGGGTGGTTATGACACCGCTTCTATATCATATACTGTGTCTATGGTCCATAGCCATGACATGTGTGAGAAAGGCTTGTAACATTTACCTATTTTTCATTAAAATAAATTACGTCTTCCTCTTACTCCACTGCGTGTTAACACTTTTAAAAGTATTAGCCAAGTGATGAGAGTGGTCATGTGGGCAAAGACATCTTTTGAGCTATAAGTATTCATTTTTTTTTATTACAGGGCGACAGAAGGAGGTTTGGCACCTGGCGGCGGAGATGGGGACATGCCGGTGGGCGGACCGAAGACGCCGCAGCAGATCGCCGCACAAAGGCGTCTGCAGCAAACTCAGGCGCAAGTCGATGAGGTTGGTAAAATTAGGCAACATAAGTAAATGCCCACGGAAGAGCCCCAAAACTGCTATCAGTAGAAGATTCTAAGGTCCTGCTTGAGTTGAAAGTTAAGTTGTATGGGACAACGTGATTCCTTGGTCGAATCTACTGCAAATTTTCGACTTCTACGCGGACGTAGTTGCAAAAGCTAGTATATATCTTAAACAGGTAGTAAGAGGGTAGGTATTAAAGTACTTAACTATAATTTATCACGTTCTCTCTACATAATCTCTAGCAAGAAATGTATAGGGGTTGACGTCACCCCATGGATGAGAGCCTCTTGAATTGAGTCTTAGGGTGAGTCATAGTAAAGGGCGCGTCGGCTTTTAGGTATGACCTGGCCACTTTCAATTTCATAACAAGATTACTAAACTCTCTAATTAATTACATTTGGTGGTTCAAGCTAATTGAATTCGAAAAAAAAAGTAATATGTGCTAAATATAGAATTCATTTACTGTGTAAATAAGCCGATGATATTTTTGAAAATAGTTACAACAGTTCACCATAAACAAAATTAAAATTAAATAAGATGAATTAATTTGTGAAAATGAGTTGAAGCATTTAAGAATACAGTGTAATTTTAATACCTAAGTGATGTTAGATCCAGGAAAATAAACAAAAACTGTTTTTCAGGTAGTGGACATCATGAAGACGAACGTTGAAAAAGTGTTAGAAAGGGATCAGAAGCTTTCAGAACTTGATGATCGAGCAGGTAAGAAATTTTGAGTTTTTATTGCTCTTACTATTGTAGTTAGTGAATATCCAGTTATCACGTAATACCATGGAAGTCAATGCGTTGTGGTTGCTAAGGAAAATCTTAAAATAGACGCAGTATTGCTATACTCTCTTCTTTGTACTGAAATAATATTCAATAAGTACCTATAGCAATTATTCAAGGTATTGTATTTTCAGTAAAATATTTTCTCTTTTCAGATGCACTTCAGCAAGGTGCATCACAATTCGAACAGCAAGCAGGAAAACTGAAAAGCAAATTCTGGCTTCAGAACTTAAAGGTAGGTAAATTACATTACATAGACTTTTTCCCTTTTCCCAGTATGTGGAGTCGCCGCCGTCAAGTCCGCGACTACACCGCTTTCGGCCATATCCTCCTCCATCGCAATGTCTCTATCTATTCTTTCACCCACATCTCGCTCTACGACAACCTCAAAGTCCTGTACATTTCTGGTGACATGAGTATCCTCTCTCCGCATGACGTTATCGAACTATTTCTAAACTAAGTCTATTACTGTTTAACTTGACAGTATGACAGATCCAAAAACCGCTACTTTCATACGTTGTCTTACAAAAAACTTAAAAAGCTAAGTCTTGTTCATTATTTCATAAAGAATTTATACTTAGTACTTTAATATTTTTTTGATATGGATACTGTATTTGGTGTTGAATCATAGCATATCTTCAACACGATTGACTACTGTCTCTACAAAACGGTCAATGGGTATTTCAGTTTAATGAAAATTGACTCAACCTTTTTAAAACATAAGTGCAATTTTCCCTGTCAATCGAGAGTTTTTAAGCTATTGCATAGCTTTTATCGCGGGCTTTGAGCGCGGCGACCGAATCAAGAAATTCCGTAACGAAAATAAAACCTCCCATGTAGCTCGGCCAAGCGTTCGCTTAATGTGTATGTATACGACTGTGCGAAGCTCGTACGATGCAATAGCTTTACCGCGGCAGTCCCCGAGTGCCACACGTTTCTTTTATTCTTTTACTGACAAACAGCTTATTAATTTTGAATTTAACTGTCGTTTTCAGATGATGATCATCGCAGCCGTTATTGGCATCATCATTTTGGCCCTAATCATCGGTAAGTCCTAAAACAAAATCAACAATCATCATAATATCTTTAGTTCCTAGACTAACACCATTATTTTCCACAATTTCAGCCAACTTTGTGTGAACAGGTTTCAGTAAACGAAGTTCTAGCAGTTATTGTATTATTGAATATTAATAATGACGTATGTTATTTTTTTTTACGTTTTTTAATATATATCTAATAATGGGCCTTATGGTAAAAGTCTTCGCTCACTATACCGTTTCAAACAAGGGCCGTAACCGGATTGGCAATTTGAGACGTAATTTGATCATTTTTTTTTCATTTGGATCATATTTATCCTATGAATGCAGCCCGGTGCGATCCTTGATTGGAACGATTATATGGGCGGGGACTCTAAGTGTTGGTGGTGTTGGCTTTGTCTGTTCTATTAATTTTATTACTGTCCCTGCGTGTTTAATTTCTATCGAATGATATAATACAGTATCAAAGTACATTAAGTCGATACTCATATGAGTGACTGTAGGTAATCCAGTTTGCCGACATTAAAATTTAGAAATTCCCTCCAAATAACCTATTATTTTGAGCAATTATTTATTTTCCAATGTGTCATCATGTTATCAATGACGTCAAATAACTCTTGCTGGCATACATTTTTTCACTAAAAATCGTTTTTGAGTTTGTGAGCGTAGTGATAAACGTGGGTATTCTTCGGATGCATGTAGATTGATTAGCAACCATTGGAATTTAAGACTCAACCCCCAAATTATATCTAGCTAGAATTTATTTAAAATGGAAAACTAATTCCTTAGATAAATCTCAGTTATGCTGAACTCTATCCATGAAGTTACTTTTTATTGATTTTTGTACTTTCACAGCACAATCGCTCACGTATAAACTATACACTTCCTAATTCTACTAAAACACATAAAAACTTAAGTATATACCATGTGTTTCGGCGAAAGGGGTTTAATACGAAAGGGGGTTGTTCTAGACGTCTAGGCAAACAACATTTGTTCTACGACTTTTGGAAATTCGAACTTTTTTTGATAACTGAGGGAATTTTTACTTCAAAATCAGCTGTTTCATACAAAAACTTCGAACGAAATGTTCGAATTTCCGAAAGTCGTAGAACAAAAGATGTTTGCCTAGACGTCTAGAACAACCTCCTTTCGTATTAAAACCCTTTCACTGAAACACATTGTATATTTATTAAAGTCACTCGTATGATGTTCCACTTATACGATTCGCCTTTACCTAAATTTCGTGTTGTGAATTGTTTTAATTTTAAAATTTTAACTAATACTAGAAGATAGTTAAATTATCATAATCAAAAATGGTTTTTTGCTTCATGAGATGAATAATGGTTTATGATTTTATGATCCAAGAATGCGATGCTTGTCCCAGATTACCCCGATTTTATTCTGCTTAATGAAATGATTTACAATCTATATGCCAATCTATATTATTAATAATTTGATGATAGTATAAAGGGATAAATACACCTTCTTGTGCGTGGGCAAGTACAAACGTACCTAATTAGTGAAAATCTTATAAATTATCTAAATACCTACATAATAAAATACAAGGTTATTGAAAATTATTTATGAAAATAAGAACTCCTTCTGTAGGTAACGGTCGGCTGCATAATTGCAGACCGACGAGCTCCATAACGGCTGTGATAAGAATGTTTTCAACACGAGCAAGATTCTAGACACCTGCTTTAGGTGAAGTTTAAAGCCTTCTAACTCATCAATTAATCAAACAAAAATGATTAGAATGAAAACATTCCAATAATAGTAATTTTTGAACTCTACCGAGGGCCGCAATTATGCAGCCGACTGTGCATCTTAACACAATGTTTGCTCTACGATTCTTGGAAATTCGAACATATTTCGATAACTTTCAATGTATATTAAACTTGGGCTGTTATAAGCTGTTATTTACACGGAAAAGTCATTGAGCATAAGATTTTTATTTTAAGGCTCAAGTTTTTTGACCAAACTATGGACCTCTGTACATTTTAACTGGTGATCATAACAAATAACTTTTGTTTTACTTTCGCAAATTAAATTTTCTTTGGGTAAATTTTCACTTTAAAATCAGCTGATTATATAAAATTAAAAACCTTAAGGCGCTCTTCCAGTACCATGTGTAGGTATTGACATTACCTTAGCCCCCGCTCTCAAAGCCGTAGTGTGGTGCGTGCTAACTGTTATATTTGATCGATATGCAAAACATTTTAGCATTATTATCCACAAATATAATTCCTAGAGGTCAAAACCTATCAATTGGTTCATTTTTAGAAACAAACGTTAACTATTTTTGAATAAAACCCGATAAACGATCTAATAATTCTCTGTTTTCTAACATTTTTTTTTATCGAACGAAGTTGTTCATATCATGTTTTCAACCACAATAAACAAAAATATGGTTATTAAACTACAATATCCATTTATATCCAAATAACAAAAAAATGAGTATTTAATTACTTAGAATTGCTTAAAACAAAGGTCGATTTTGGTAGCTTTATTAGCACCTGGCCTTAATAATGAATAGTTTGGTCAAAAGACAAGAGTCAAAGAGTCAAAAGTCTTAAAATAAAAATCTTATACTCAATGACTTTTCCATGTAAATAACAGCTAATAACAGCCCAAGTTAATACACATTGAAAGTCATCGAAATATGTTCGAATTTCCAAGAATCATAGAGTATCTAAGCTAATTTCATAATTAATTTTTAACCCTGTACCTACCTACTACCTATATATTTATGATTAAATTGGCTTCAGCTTTACTGTATAATCAGAACAGTGTTGTATATTTGTCTAAAATACCCTCAAAAGCTTTTAGAAACTTCAAATATGAATAAGAAAATCAAACAAAAATTACTCCTGTTGATACTTTAGGTGCAAATAGGAGTCAAAAGCTTGCCAGCCTGGGTGCCTTCCAAGAAAATATTTTTTTGGAAATTCAACCTCTATAGGGGTAAAAAGGGCTTAGTTTATAGTAACTATTATGTATCATTTGTTTGTAGGAAATCAAAATATTTAGTTAAATCAGTGAAAGCTCCGACATTTTTTAATTATTGCATGGAATTTTTTTGTTAAGTATTCTTGTGTGTACCATTTTAAGTTAATTATTTTCCTTTATTTTGGTATTAATTTTAAAACGAAAATTCTGTTTTGTTTTGTTTGCTTTTAAAAACTTAAGTCGAACAAGACGGCTTAGGTGTTTTTGGAACGAAGTTCCTTTTCGCGGGTTGGCGAGCCTAGCCGAGAAAAAATGTAACGCGTTACGAAAACGTGAAACGAAAAACCGTAACAGAAACTAATGCGTGTGTATATATATATTTCAAAAAATGTACACACACACACATAAATATATGGAAAAAACGAAAACAGACTTCGTTCCAAACTCGTGTCCGTGACACGTTCATTTCTGGACTATAATTTAGATAGGCTTAGAAACGAGAAGGAACTTTTGTCTTCTAATACCAAAATTTAGAAAAATAACTCATTTATTATACGAACAGTATACACAAAACAACAATAACAAAAATGTTTCATGCAATAATTAACAATTAGATGTCGGAGCTTTCACTGATTTAACTAAATTTGATAACCTATTATAAATTATTTTGATTTCCTACAAAAACATGATACATAAATAGTTACTATAAACTAAGCCCTTTTTACCACTATAGAGGTTGAATTTCCAAAAAAAAATATTTTCTTGGTGCTGTTCTACGTCTTAAAAGGAACCACCATGCGATTTCAGACTCGTAGCTTTTAAAGTTTCAGATCTTGTAATACTTACAAATAAAAGTTATTTGATTTTCAAAACATAAAGTAACCAAGGAACTTTTGATTAAAGTTGGGTTTACAACCTACTGTAAGCCTTTGAAAGGTATTGATATTTTGTTTGTTGAAAATACTAAACGTTATATATCTAAGTTAAATTAAAACACAGAATGTCCTTAACTTTTGTTGGAATTATGAGTACCTCCTTCATATACCTAAGTTGGATTAAAACTTTTTTTATTTTTTAGGTCTGTAAACAAACTCAAAGAAGATGGAAGCCAAGGTAAATATAATTATACTAGCAAACCCGGCGTTCTCCGTTTCGCCACCGTATCTTGCTATAAACCTCACGGAGCCCGAGACCTTTCCAACGAATGCAAAACCGTGGAAATCGGTTCGTGCGTTCTGGAGTTATAGCGTCAGGAAGGAAAACCCGACTTATTTTTATATAGTAAGATTTTTAGCAACCTGTAGTTACCTTCACTTAATATGAGGAAATATTTTGTTTGTTTGTAACGAAAAGGCTCCGAAATGACTGAACCGATTTTAATGAAACTTGGTAAGAGGATACATTGATTCGTTTGGAATAATATAGGCTAATTTTTATTCCGATATTCTAACGGGATCGAGAGTTACGCGAGTGAAACCGCGGTGCGCCGCTATAGTATGAGTAGCAGCCCAATATATCACCCGCGTAAATCCCGATCTCGGAATATCTCAAGGATTTAATATATCCTCATGCCAAGTTTGGGTCCAGTAGTTTCAGAACCTACGAAAAATCGTCCTTCTTTATCATTTTTTATTAAGTAATAAGAGATTTTTAAATCCTCGATAGATTGTACTAGGTAAGTATCAAAATTTAAAAAACCACAATACACACCCAAACCACGTCTAATAATAATTTCAATTCTGCTTTAAATGTTATGTTCGTATGGAGTATTTTGAGGCCTAAATTACCAAGCAGTTGTACCAAATTTTATCGAAATTTTCCTTATAATAAAAAAAAATAAGATAGATCGACAATTTTATTTGTACAACACAGGAAGGAACATAGTACATGATATACCTACACAAACAAAGATGGGCGACCATATCGCTTATTTCAAATCCGATTAATTATTGTCAACAGGAACTCCAACAACACCGGCTTCAAAAAAAACCAATGAAGATCTACGTAAAAATTTGTAACACGTTTTTTCTTTAGTATTTAGTGTTTATTATTGTACCTAGACAAAATATCCTTTGGATGATATCAAAATAAATATATCTGGTGTTTTTGCTGCAAAATATATTCTTATTAGAATTGGAATCACAAGTCATACGACATGATTTCTGTTTTTTATATCAACACTAACAAAGTATATAGCGTATTTTTAGATGATCATATTTTGTTAAAAATATCACAAATTCGATAAAAGAACTTTTGCAAAAGTTTAGATAAGTACCTAAGGCTTACTACAATATCTTTTTTGAAACTGTACACCTGCATTGTTGTTGCTTTTTTGTTAAAAACGGACCAAATTCCGATACATATACTAAACCTTTATAATATTTAAAAATGAATGTATAAAAATTGAACTTTTCTTATAACATATTGTAGATATATGTTTTATAAATATGTAACAGAGTAATTCATTTTATAAATTATTTTATTGTTATTTAAATATCCTATATACCTAAACTATAATAAATTAATTTTAACAACCGTATTTTCAGACACTGATTTATTACTAGGTAAATTTTTATTAATTTTGTGCTTACCTTACCTGTGTATTTAGTGAACTTTTATAAAGAAAAAGTGAAATATATCTATATCAAGAAGGTAATCTTAAAATGTCGTAAAAATCTACTGATCGGTACTGAAATTTGTGTTAAAAAATATAGAAATATGGCCAATATTAATAAAAAAAAACATAATATATAACACATATTATAATCTTGTACAGCTATTCAATGCATATTACGTTTTACTGTGTGTGTATCTAACCAACTGCTTTGTGAGTAGTTAGAAATTGTAAAGATTCATTAGGTAAATGGATTATAGGTGTTCCAATAACAGTTGATTGATATAATATAGTGGAAGCTACGTTACGAAAAATGGGAAATACGGCCAGTATTTGAAACTTTAGAAGAAAAAAAAATGCGTTATTCTGATTGGATAGTTGAATATGAAATCGTTTTACCAGACTTGCAGTTAAAAATTGCGTGGTAGTAAAGGAGCCGGCGGAATTAAATTTTCCATACAAACGTAATACCTTGATTTATAATTCGTAAACATTATACAATAATACAGTATTATTCGGATTTTGATATCGTTTTTCTACGTTTCCTGCTTTACCTATTTGCAAAAATATTCACCATAAAATAAAACTAAGATATATTTCCATTTTTACGTGTTTTCTTCTTCTTTCTATACATATAAAATGCTTTTTCCTGAATGACTGACTGACGGATCAACGCACAGCCTAAACCGCTGATCGTAGAGACCTGAAACTTGGAGTGTGTGTTCTTTGTATGACGTAGGCATCCAATAAGAAAGGATTTTCTGAAATTCCATCCCTTAAGGGGGTGAAAATGGGGGTCAAAGTTTGTTTGGGACAACGTGTTTCCCTGGTTCAATCTACTTTAAATTTTGCATAAACATTCTTTCGACTTCTTCGCGGACGAAGTCGCGAGCAAAAGATAGTTATCATACAAAACAAATAAGAAGTAAACATGTGATTTATGCTTTAAAGATGACTTAGTTTAGTTTTATTCAGTTTCAAGTGATTTTATTGGGAAAAAAATACGATAGAAAAGCACTGTCTAAATTCGAATAGCATCTTAGTAAAATGGAATGTTTACGAATTCTAAATTTTTGGTATTACGTTTGTATGAAAAAATTAACTTCGCCGGCTCCTACGATTTTTGTAGAAGTAAGGTACTGCACGTTCGTTATTGTTGAAAAATCTAGGAAACGTAGGTTCTAGGTAAGGTTAGTTTTAAAACAAAATAGTCGAGTACATTAAAATGTATGCAGTGATTGATATATTAATTGTTCCCTCTGGAACACAAACCCCTTATTTCAAAACTAGGTTTAAGGATAGTCCGATATGTCGATTTAAACCTTAGATTTAGATACAGATTTACTCATGAACTATAGTCTAAACACTATCTATTTCATCTAAATCTAATGTTTAAATCCACATCTATAGTGGGATAGTATTTAGACTATAGTTCACGAGTAAATCTGTGTCTAAATCTTAGGTTTAAATCCACATCTCGGACTATCCTTAAACCTCGTTTTGGAATTTGGGGGTAAAGGTCTATATGTTACTCTTTTTTCTATGAACAACCCCTAACATTCCTGAAGAAAATACCTCTTAATTTTGAAGATTTTTATTGATACGCGTCTCTTACCCACTTCATACATATTAATGGACTGGATATATGACTTGTCAGTGCTTGAAGCAAAAATAAAGTTAAATTGGGATTAAGTCACCTTAAAGAAATGATCTTATAAGGGTTCCTTTTTTATTTTTTTAGGTAAGGATCCCTAAAAATGATACAAATTTTGTCCAAATTGATTTTAACAATAGGTACCTACCGAAGAAAATCGCCACCACTGAACTACTTACTTCTTCGCAAATAATTTTCTTTTTATGCCATATTCAAATGGATTCTCTAAGCTGTCTGTATCTAAAAATATATTTAAAGGAAAAATGCGCAACTGAGACGAGACTCGAACTGGC
The DNA here is from genome assembly GCA_951213275.1 of Idaea straminata. Taxonomy (NCBI): domain Eukaryota; kingdom Metazoa; phylum Arthropoda; class Insecta; order Lepidoptera; family Geometridae; genus Idaea; species Idaea straminata. Next base: position 8,807,553 of record OX577862.1, read on the forward strand.
ATCCCTTGAATACCGTTCAAGTGCGCTTACCAATTACGCCACTCAGTCAAGTACCGTCATAGTTGAATTTAAGAATCGCATTAACCGCTTTTCGGACATTTTTCGAATTAAGTTTCGTCAGATAGCCCAGTGCAGGCCTTGCACTTTAAAAAATAAATCTAAATACACAAATCAGATTTTTTATTTATTAAATTGAATAATAGAGATGGGTATTCGAGATGGATGTGCTTGGGTTCCTGCTGCAGAGGCTTAGTAGCGTCGCAGTGCGGCGGGGTAAAACGCTACGAGCGTCATAGAGTCTTTTGTTTAGGGGTGGTCCGGTATGGTTTATTTGACTAATAGGTGCTGTTTATGTATTTCTGTTTATATTCGTATTTGATTTAATAATCAATAAAAACAAACTTTTTATGACTACTTCGCTAATAATTACTGTTGATCCCTTAACTTCGTTTTGCTTCAAATTCTGACGCCCAAAAATATTCACTGTAAGGTATGAAAAAGAAAATACACCAGTCATTAATATAAATTTTAGACGTAAACCGTAATTTTTAAGTATCTATGTTTATTTGTAGTATTTTTTTAAATATTTAAATTTGTTACTACAGCTACCATTTGGTTAAATTTAACGTTTTCCTAAAAGCTTTTTTTTTTTTTGAATATTTGGCTCGTTTATCACAACTGCCATTTATCAAGTAATTCTCTTTTTTTTCTTTTTTTCTTGTTTCTAAGTTATTCTTTTCTTGTTTTCTGTTTTCTTATTGTCTAGGCAAAAGTTACACTTAGATACAATTGGAAATAAAAAAGTTATCCACCGTAGAGTTTCACATTTAATTGAACTTTTTAGGCAGAACTTTTTAAAACAATAATAGCAAGGGTGACTATATACGCTTTTGTTACCTAGACAATGCATATACCTTATTAGAGCTATGTTATTCAATAAACCCACAAATATTCAAAAGTAATAAATTAAAACACCTAAACCTTAATGAAATCACTTCTAATCAAACTAATTTTAAAGTTGCCAGAGAATCCGAAAACACAGAAGATATGTAATTTTTGAGACAGTAAATTATTTCGTGCATAAAATACTCAAATTACAGGTCAAAAAACATCGTTGGTTTGTCCCGTTACGTATGCAGCGACCCAGTAGCGTAGCGATAGGGGGGCGGAGGGGCGGATTGCCCCGGGCGCCACCATTAGAATGGCGGCAAAATTGGGAAAAAATATTGAGTGCAGTCACTGGCGATCAGTATGACATTAAATTTTTCAAGAAATTCGCTCTAACCCACTTGCATAATGAATGTCCCTCCCGCCCCGCATCCTTACATGGTTTTGAAATAAAAAAATTCGCTCAATTATTTCATATTGTTAGGTTTCTTCTCATAAACACCAACAATTTTATGATGTCATTTGGGCGCCAAATTGCTAACATTATTAATTTTATAACGTCAAAAGGGCGGTAAACTATAACTCCGCCCCGGGCGACAGCTACGCCACTGCAGCGACCTTAAATAATTCAAATATTTGGGTTAAAATATTGCATAACATAGCTCTTACACCTATAGATCTCTCGTAGGTCTACCAACTTGCCTAGGTAGGTGGTGGCTACGCGATAAGCCAGCAAAGGAGAGCTTAATATTAACCCTAAATAAAATTTAAAGGGAAACATTGTATAAAAATAAGTAGTACCTACATAATATCTGTGTCTATATAAATAAAATTAAACAACAACGAAATATAAGGTCAACTTTTGTTTGTTGTTTGTGAAGGTATTTTTATTTAATTGCTATAAAAACAATAATAAACCAATCTACCAAAGGAGACTATACTCGATTGAAATTGATGTACCTACGGTCGGCTGCATAATTGCAGACCCACCGTAGAGCTCCAAAATGGCTGTTATAAGAATGTTTTCAATACAAGCAAGATTCTAGGCACCTGCTTTAGTTGAAGTTTTAAGTCTTTCAACTCATGAATTTATCAAACAAACATCATTAGAATTGAAACATACCAATAATAGTCATTTTTGAACTCTACCAGGGGCTGCAATTATGCAGCCGACTGTACCTACCATCCATACCTACTATGTTAACAATAAGTAGGTATTTACCAAAAATAAATAAAAGAAGAATAAGGCGCATAATATAGCCAAAAGCAAAATGCCTGTATGTTTGTTAGTCCTTCACGCAAAAAACTACTGAACCGATTACATTGAAACTGTAGATAACTGTAGATTGCGGTCTGTAGATAGCTGTAGACCTGGATTAACACAAAGGTTAATTTTTTTCTCAATATTCCCACGAGATCGGGACTTATAACTCTTTTTACAAACATTCTGGATGACTAAAACCTTCCCTTTTTTTATGTGAAATCTTTTACTACATTTTGGTAGATATAATTTAAAGACAGAAAATGCCTTGTCCTTTCTAGGATTATACGTCATACATAGGTACTAGGTCGGGAAAAAGTGTAATGCAATTTGGGTAGAAACGCCAAGGAATTTTAGTCTTTAAATTACATCAAAATGTACGAAAAGGACTCGCAAACGGTAGACACAATAAAAAGTTGTTAATGACGGGTATTTTGCGCTTGGCTCCTATATTATGCACCTTATAATAAACAATCTTTTGCATTTTTTTGGTCTCTTTTATTGCTAGGGTAGGTATTTCGTTTGTAGCCATGGAGCCCATACACCTACGCCTTATTAACTCAACTGAGCAATGTAAATAGAAATATTTTCAAGGCAAAATGCATCTCCGAAATTTATCAACGCGGCGAGATTCGAATTCGCGACCTCCAGCTTAACTTGCGGTTGCGATAACCATTACGCCAAGTAACGCCTCGAACGAAATTATGATACGCATTTTACTTGATTTTATTATACGAATTAAAGATCTATGTCTATCTAGTTATTCTTTTTGGCTTCTTTTATTTATTTGGAAATGTAAAAGTAGTTATGTTCTTATGTAACTTAAAAAAAAACAATACATAAGTTAATAGAAATAAACTATACATAATCACATATAATCACTGGACTACATTTTAATTATGTTGTTATGTAAACATAATGAATATAACTACGCATTGTGTATGTATATGTATTTATATTGTAATTATTGCTTCACTGATTAAAGCAAGTTTATTATCAAAGATCATTCTTTTATTAACCGACTTCAAGAAAAAGGAGTAGGTTCTCAATGACTATCCTACTTCCTACTTGTTAAAGTAACAAATGTTAAAATAATTAAAACTCCCGCCATTTATTCTTTAGAAACATTCTCCCTTCACTCGATCCTTCAATCAATACCCCATCCTTAAAAAAGAAAAAAAACAACCACTTCCTTTTCCCGCCCTCTCGAGAAGAGGACTCTCGCGACCAAAAAAATCAATAAAATGAATAAAACCCCACTGATGTCGAAGTGAAAACCAAAATTAGTGTCAACGGACTTGTACAAAGTGAATTTACAACTGTGCTGCAAGCGGGGCCCTGCAGAAGAGGATATTTCAAATATGCCTAAGGAAACAACGCGACAAACACCAACACGTGAGTCCTTTTATTCCCTTCCAGCATAATCCCAGAGGTCCCAAATCAGAAATCAATAATTATTAGATACAGTCCACATCAACATTAACACTACTAATATCTAAAAATGTGAAAGTTTGTGTTACGTTTGTTACTGCTATGCAGATTTAATTAAAATAACAAATTAAATATTGATTTTAATACAAGCAGTTCCATCTAGCGGATAGTTGTAGAAGTAATTTCAACACCATTATCAATGTGTGTTTGGAAGTCCGGCATAGTGACCATTGTGCCAACTGGGTCGTCATAATGCAAGCCTATTTTGTTTAAAAAAAAACATGGAGTTGACATCCCTGTGTAATAATGACCGCTATGTACGGTCGGCTGCATAATTGCAGACCCACCGTAGAGCTCCAAAACGGCTGTTATAAGAATGACCTACCCTAAAATGTTTTTTTCCATTCGTTCCCAGTGGAAACTTGGCTAGTACGAACGACTGGGAATAAAAGAATTAAAAACATTTTCAAAGAAAACATAGTTATTTTTAACAATTATTACATTTATTTACAATCAATTCACATACATAAAATGCTAGGTTTTCACTAAACATTTGGCGAATTAGGTAACTAAATCATACAGTGTGTAAAGAAAATCCTACTATCCCTCTCAGGCACATATAGGTAGGTAACCCCAAAAATAATATCGAGGACGCAGGATCAATAAAGACGTGAAAACGTCTTGTTTAAGCCAAAAAGTTCTCATTTAAATATAATAAACTTAAATACACAGAGGTTGGATTAGCAACATCCTTAACAAATTATTACGTTACTGTTTTGCAATTTCACTATTCCAACCGATTTTAAAAACGCACAAAAAAATTAGAACTAAAAAAAAACAACCCAGAGTTCGGGGAATATTCAAAATGTGACACTATTATGTACCAAAGAACACGCTGCTAATAACAGTGTTCCCACAAGTTGAAAACTTTCTTAAATTCCCAGTAAATTGGGGTAATTTTTCCCGAACTGTAAATATTAGAAAGCTGAAGAATTTGTTTGTTTGAAAGCGCTTATCTCAGGAACTACTGGTTCAAATTGAAAAGTTATTTTAGTGTTGGAGAGTCCATTTATCGAGGATTTATCGAGGACTCTTTATTTTGATATTTCCCCGGGATCGGGACTCACGCGGGTGAAACCGCAAGGCGCGGCTAGTTAAAAATAATTCTTGATATGCAAACAATATATTTATAGTACATTACGATATAAGTGTGGTAAATTGATCTTTGCATAGAGGCGGTTTATGACGCGCGAGCGGTAGCGAGCGTGTTAAAGACGCCAAGATGCAAAGATCAATTCCACACGTATATCGTACGACGTTTTTTATCACAGTTGCGAATAAAAGAAAAGACTTGAAAGAAAACAAAATAATAATTAACAAAATATTTGTGATAAGTCTGTTTACATTTTTTTAAGGCAATATTTTTTTGTTAATTATGCTCCGGAAAGGCCAGGCTAAAGACTTTTAACCTATACAGCCTCGTCTGACATACAATATTTTTTAGGGTTTGTTCTATTTGTTTTTGCGTCGGGGGTTCAGAACAAAATACAATGGTACGAAAAAACAATATATTTAAGTAAAGAAAAAACAAAAAATAAACAACTCAATTTTTAATCGTTTTCTAAGTCATTATCACGTAAAATGTTCGTTCGTAAACCGACTTTAGAGACAACCATTTTTGCTAGCTAAAAACTCTTTGGTACCTACCTTTTTTATACATCAAAACAGTATGTAATTAGCAGTAAGATACGTATTTAACCTATCGGGATAACTTTACAGCACTAGGTTGGCAATGTAAAACGCACGCGTGCATAATATGTTGGATTACGAGCCTAAAAGCCGTTGAATAAGATCCACTTTATGAGCAACTGTGATAAAAAATATTTTATAGTTATGTCCTGGTAGTACCTAACCTACAAGTACCTAAGAGGAATTACAGGGCTATCGTTACACACTGTATATTATACAGTCACATTTGACTAGGCTATTAGGTAAGTACAGGTGGCAAGCTAAGTGCAAACCTGCGTAATTATAAAATTACTATTATTATATTAAGTGTTTTAAACTCCAACTTATATTAATAATAATTTCGTCATTGGTTTAAGCTTAAAGTCCTTTAAATCAAGCAGGAATTTAAAGCCCTGCACAAATTCAAAACATTTCAATAAAAGCAATTTTAGAATTCTTCAGCATGTCTGCACCTTTATTGCCTGATTGTACAAAGAGAGACACTGCCTTGCATTTTTCAATATCTTAAGCTAAATTAAGTAAATCTTAAGATAAACTAAACGCATTAACTAATCCTTCGCTAAGCTTTTATAAAGATGTAAGTTATATGATTACAACTTACTGTAAGATTACAAGTTCTAACTAAAATGAATAGAAACAGACAATCAGATGGACCATTGTGTTATTTTATATGGGTCTCTTTTTTCTCTAAGGATTGAGCCCAATTGTATACCTAGTTAGGTACAATCGACGTTCAAAAGTACTCCGGAACCGTTACTTTTACAATTCTGTGCAACACTATTTGAACATTATAACAACGTAACCTGCAAATCGATCCCACGTCGGTAGGTGTAGCGGGTGGCGGCTTATACCACTCGGCCAACTAAATACATAGCTAAATGTTGAAAATAATAATCACACTGAGTACTTTTAATTCAAGCATTTATGTTTGTGTGTATCGTCTATAAGAAGAAGGTCGTAAGTCCAATACTTGTTGATAGTATTATGGTAGCAAACTGATAGTGCACTTATGACGCTTACTGTACCTACTTGAAATTCACACTTAAATTAAAAAATAATAATAATTAAGTAGAACTGACTATTCCTAATTATGTTGTGTTGTAACATCTAGAGAGCCTAATGCTTTAGAAAGAAATGCACAATTTAGAATTATTTTAAAATAAGGGACTTGATATAGAAAGCTCCACAGGCTTATAATTAATAGCTTGCTTACTAAATACCTTTATTAATTGCTTATTTTATAGCTGCTGCCCGCGGTTTCACCCGTGTAAATACGGAATCTTGATCGGGACATAAAGTAGCCTCGAAGATTAATAAAAGACATAAAGAAGTCTATGTCCCTCTTCAATTTCAAAAAAAGGTTTGGGTATGAAAACGTAACAGACTAAGTTACTTTCGCATTTATAATATTAGTTAAGATAAGCAATAGCATATTATATACATTTACAGCAACAAAGATTATTTTTTACAGATCTTTCATGATAAATGTATAAAAATATAGTGTTAAATACATTAACAAGTCAGTGTTTTGCTCCAATAACGACAAATTATAATGGACATAGTATTGATAAGCACTCAAACAATATCATACATTGTTGGAGTGTCAGCATTATGTTATTTCCGCTTCCTCTGCTCAAACTCCACTGATCTTGCTTCAGAAACTATTTGCCTTTCCCTTCTTAGAATACCATCTAATTGTTCAGTAAATGCGTCAAAGGAAAATTTTGTCTCAAACCTCTTTCGTCCAGCTTCACCTAATCGCTCGCATAAATCAGGGTTTAGAACTAATTTAGTCATTGCATCGGCAAATGCTTGGCTGCTTGGCTCACATAAATAACCTGTTACTTCAGGTACTATTGTCTCTGTGGGCCCTCCGCTGTTCACAGCTATAACTGGCTTACGATAGTACATAGCTTCTAATGGTACGATACCGAAATGCTCATTCGATGGAGTATAAATCAATGCATTACAATTGTAGAGAAGTGACACCTTTTCAACATCTTTAGGTGATTTCATAAATGTAACCTTATCTTCTATGTCTAATTCTGCCGCTAAATCAGTCAATTCCATATAATGCTCCATGTTTTCTAAGTTAATAGGATCGAAGCCACCAGCCATTATTAAATGGACTCGATTCCAATCATATTCAGACACTATGTGTTTGAAATTCTCCAAAGCTCTTAATGCAAGCTGCAAATTCTTCTTCCGTTCATATCTATTTATGGACAAGAAGATAAACTTGTCAGTGCCTACTGGAACTACTTCTTTTAAAGGTTTTGGTACTGTTGACTTAAAGAATTCAGTATTGATTGAGGGGTAACAGATATCTGGGATATCTTTGATTCTTTGAAAAGCATCTTGATACACTCTAGCTGTGTATTTGCTGTTTACAAGTACTTTATCTGCTTTAGCTGTGGTGAGCTCCTCTAACCAGTTTAATGGGGCTCGGTATAACTTTTTCAGTAGACCGCCCTCTGAGGTAAGTAGCTTATCAGGGTGATGACAGTAAAACACCACTCTGAAAGGTCCTTTGGCTAGTTTTAGAAACGGAATACACAGTGATATTAAATCTGTGAATATTAATGTGGGTTCTTCAACGGGGATTACGTACCAGGCCATATAAACTGCCGCGTAAACCATTCTGACGTACGCACACGCCGCTTTGAACCTACCGAAGATGGACCGAGGTATCCAATCCCCAACGACTGTCACAGGTAATGTCCCATCTCTAGTTTCGGCGAAGCAATGTGTTTGGTCGTGATGGTTCGTGTAGAATGCAACTTCGTGTCCTTTCTTCTTGAAGGCCAATGCAGCGTCTAAGACGAGCCTTTCAGCGCCGCCTATACCCAAGTCTGGGTGTAAGAATATTATTTTAACCATGGTTGCGGAAATTTATGATTTGCTTTATTTAACTGCGCTGAGTAATGAACTTAGTTTTTCTGTATTCGAAAGGAAATAGGTTAGAGTTATTATCGAAAGAAAACGAGAAACTACGTCTTCTTCTTCTTCTTCTTCTTAATTAGTGGCTTCTGCACGCCAAAAAGCCGCAATTTAGCCAAATACTGGTGGTGGTGTGGAAGTCAAGTTTTGTGTGGCAAGAAACTACGTCGAACAACAACAACACAGTCCAATTTTTTTTAATGGCTGACATTGACAGTGGCTTAACAATCAATTGACGACATATATTTTTATTATTACTCGAAAAGATATAGCAAAAGAGTTTTTGCCCATAAAGCCACTTTGTCTATAGCTTTGACTACTATGATATATGAATATATTATTTTTTAATTTAATTTTTCCATCCATTACTAATCAGAAATCTCCTCAAAACATGTAATATAACTAACTATTTTGGGTTTAACTAATTAATAATGATATACTGAATTATTTATATTTTAGCTTAAAATGTTTTATATGCATAAATTAATAACTTTATTAATGATAATCATTTAGTAATATTTTAGTTTGGTTCTACCAAATCCTTGAGTAGGACCAAAGAACAACACAGAACTCGTGTTGGAGACATACAACACTTTTTTCATGGGTACCTATTTATTATTATTGCAGACTTATAAACAGATTGCTAGGCAAAATAAGAACACTCGAAAATCCTACGAAAAAGTTTATTTAAGTTTTACATAGGTAGGTACAAAAAAAGCTAAGCAGCTAACTAGCACAGCTAACTCTCCAAGCTAAGCTTATAATTCATCCTTCCTCTCAATCTTAACTAAATCAACATGGAATGTCAAAGTTGCAGACTTTGGTATCTTTGGTGGTGCCCCGGCTTCTCCGTAGGCCAACTCAGGTGGAATGACTAGTTTTCTTTGTTCCCCCTCACACATGCCTATAAGCCCTTGGTCCCAGCCTTTGATGACTTGTCCAGAGCCCAGTGTGAAGGTTAGAGGGTTGCCCCGAGGTATGGAACTGTCGAACTCCGTTCCATCATTCAATGTACCCTGGAATAATAGATAATTAAAGTTTATTCTAATAGTATTTTTATTGTGAAAGTTTCTGTGTTAGTTTGTGTGTATGTTTATTACTCCTTCCAATTGCAATGAAACTCAATATGTAGATAACTGGAGACCTGGATTAACATGTAAGGATAATTATATCCTACTAATATTATAAATGTGAAAGTTTGTGTGTATGTTTGTTACTGCTACAAGCAAAAACTACTAACCCAATTGCAATGAAACTCGGTATGTAGATAATGTTTATCTCAATATTCCTACGGGACGGGAGTTACCTACGCTAGTGAAACCGCGGGGCGCAGCTAGTAAATTCTATAATAAAGTTTTGTCTTTGAATAGCTAATACACTTGACAGTGGTTTTTAATTAAAATAGTGTCTCAGTAACTTAAAAACTGGTTACCGTATAGTGCATGTGAAGCAGATCTCCCTTTTTGCTCTTGATCGGACATTCTGCGGGTCTCTTTTTAACACCAATTTGTAGTTTTTTGGAGCCCGAGTTGGCAATCACTACATGATTGATTACACTCAGTAAAACGACGACAAATAACACAATTTTGCACAGGGTTAGCAAAGTTGAGCCCATATTTCACAAGAATTTCTTAAATTTAATTGAAGACTTCAAATGATGTAGTGTTCTAACAAAAACAAAAATCTTCGGCGAAAAACATGCAGGCTTTTTCCCACGTCAGTTTTTCTTTTTTTGCTGTCATGTAATCTTTCCTGTCAGAGTGTCATAAAAATCCATAGATACCTCGTCGTCGATCGCGTCGATCAAGAAGGTTGTCGATTGATCAACGAACACTCTGAGCTGAACGTGTAGCTAGACCATTTCTTTTTTCAAAATTCAAATTGTCTTTGTCAATGTCAGATTTTATGGCGATTTGTGATTTGTTTGTTGATTGACTTTGGATTGATTATTTGTGGATGTAAATATTGCAATCTTATTTTGATTAAAACCAAATGTGAACGCCACCATGAACGCAAGAAAAAATCCTCTAGATAATTACAAGCGATTCTTAGTGAGTAGAGTGACCTCAAATACATCATTTGTTGAATTCGTCGAATATTGTTTGGTTTCCGAGGAAGATGCCGCAAATTATTGTTTTCATAAGATTATGGTGAGTGAACTAATGTAAAATATTAAATAATTAGCAATACAGACCTAATTCAATGAAACTTTTCTGCAGGTCCACAGCTGGCCAAAATCAACAAGCGAGTTATTTGACGCCCTGAGCGAACACTTTGGTCTAATGTTCATACCGATAGAAACAACTACAAATGGCGAAATCATATCATTCTACACCACCAGCCTTTTCCTTGTCAACAAAATAATCAGATTCGAATTCATGTTTACCCATCAAAGAGCCTTGTTCAATGTAGATATATTATTCAACGATAAAACGGCTGAGGAACTGCTGAATAACCACATAACTATAGATGATGTTGTCAGTGGAGTAATAAACAGAAGATTGTCTGACAAATTCAAATTGGACTTATCCAATTTCTGCGCAGATCCAGAATTCAAAGAAAAAAATATAGATTTCTACAAACTTACGTTGTTATCACATTTTAAATTGTTGATGATTCGAGTGGGCAGAGACACAAAGGAACTGGATTTAAGTAATAATAATTTGACAGTACCCCCTTTAGAAGTATTAAACTTCTTTATAAAAGGTGATTTAATAGCAATAAACTTGAGTAATAATAATATTGCATCATTAAATGATCTAGTTCGAGTGAGTAGCAAGGTTGAGAAACTATGGCTTGAGGGTAATCCTCTCTGTGATGAAGTCCCACCAATGCTGTATGTTAAACAATTGATTACAAAGTTTCCTAGACTCGAGGAAGTGGTATGTATATATTTATTAACTATTTATAATAGGACTAGCAGCGCTCGGCAGTTTCATACGCGTAACTCCCGATCCCGTGGGAATATCGGGATAAAATGAAGCCTATGTTCCCAATGAATCAATGTATCCTCATACCAAGTTTCATCAATATCGGTCCAGTACTTTGGGAGCCTATTCATTATAAACAAAAAACAAATCTTTCATCTTCATAATATTAATATAGACTAGCTGCGCCCCGCGGATTCATCCGCTTCAGTTCCAATCATAGTATACATAATACCTATACGATGTGACTTAAAGGCCTCCAAATAAACCAGAGCCTTTGAGTAACGCAAGTAAAGTTAGGAAAACGGCAGTAGAACAAAAACGTTTCCAACCCGTAAAATAGATTTGAATTTCGAAATACTGTGACATATTAATACTTAACTGGTTAATATTTATAGTAAGACAGGCATTCAACAACACTTTGTGTAACTTAATCTTGACACTAGCAGCGTTCCGCGGTTTTAACTGCGTAACTCCCGATCCCGTGGGAATATCGGGAGAAAAAGTAGCCTATGTTATTCCCAATGAATCAATGCATCCTCATACCAAGTTTTATCAAAATCGGCCCAATACTTTTAGAGCCTATTTACTACAAACAAAAAATATTATCTTAACATTTGTTTTAGGATGATGTACCATTAAACAATCATAGTGTACCGATAGTAAAGAACTTTATGCCGAGTACAGCAAACAGCGCCGGCAAGATGGTCATAGATAAATTTCTAACTTTATATTACACATGCTATGATAAGTCATTTGAAGGTCCCGAAAAGAGAAAAGGGATTGAGGGATTTTATAGTGACGATTCTATTTTTTCAATATCAGTGTTTGGTAAGTACTTGTACTTGAACGGACTGTTTTCTATCGTAGGGCACGGTAGTGCAGTGCACCAGGACCCCTTAGCGCAGGGGTCCCTCTAACCTCAGCTTTGAAAAGAGAGGATAATAAAATACAATGAAAAAAAAAATACTCGAGAAATATCAAGGCTGCGAGCAGGTTTAGTATACATGAATTAAGTTCCGATTTTTTTCCTATGCACCGGGGCCCTTGTCTATCTAGCTATGCTACTGGGCATCACCTAGTATACAAATAAAATACCGAAGAGTTGTTCTACAATGTTGCTGTTAATAATATTGCAGGGCCGGAGTACATAAAATTTAAAAAATGTGTTATTGATGTGAACTCCGTATTCAGAAGTCAATTAGCACCTCCATGGAAACGGAGAGCTGCCGGCAAGTTGATGATAACTGAAGCATTGAGCGGTCTGCCAAATACTAAGCACGACCCCACCACATTTACTGTTGACGTCTTGGAATTTAATGTAAGTAAATATTGTTAATCGTCTGTCCATCTAGTCATATTTATTTATTTTTGCTATAGGGGGTAGGAGTTTTTTAAGTTTCGGTGGGTGTTTAAGGCTGTCTTTTATCAGGTTTTCATGGGTTTTGATTACTATGCCGTGGTCTATTTTTAGATAAGAGAGATGTTAAATGTAATTATAACTGAACAATATTAATTACTAGCGCTGCTAGTAATTAGTAAAGACATCTCTACTCCTGATACCGTGGGAATATCTTGATAAGAAGTAGCCTCTAGCCTTCCTCGATAAATGGACTATCCAACACAAAAATATTTTTTCAAATCGAAAAAGTATTTCCTCAGATTAGCGCGTTCAAACAAACAAACTCTTCAGCTTTATAATATAAAGTATAGATGAAACGATTTCTTTATTTTCAGAACAACAGAGCTATAATAATAGTCGAAGGTTTATTCCAAGATGAATTGCCCGAAGATAGAACGTGGCAATTGCGACGATTCAGACGGACATTTTTGTTTCGTGTCAGTAAAAACACCGTACACACTACATACAGTATTGTAAACGATTTACTTACTGTCATTCCTGCCTTCGATGAGGATAGCCAACGCTGTTTTAAGGTAGGTACGGTTGGAGTCAGAATTGCAGACGACGTTCCAAAACTGCTATTATTATGCATAGTGCAAGAACCCTCTTAGACATAAATAAATGAATATTTATAGAAAAAAAAGACAAATTGTTGTCTATAAAGTTGGTTAATTTATAAGAAAACTATGACAAATTGAGATTTTTTTAGTTTTCTATTATATTTATTTTCTTTTTTTTTTCTTTTATATTTAAGTCTTCTATTTGTCACTCGTCACCATAACACGAGCCCAGATGATATTATTATTAAATACTCTGTTTCCTAAGTTACCATGACGAGTCACGGTAATATGACCATGACGCATGACATCACATAATATTACCGTGACACTTTTATGTGAATGCAGGTATACCATCAATTTATTAGACGTTATCACGTCAAAAGCTGACATAATATCACAATGCCCTTGGATTTCCGACACCGTTGGCGGAATTCAAGACTGGCAATCCGTAGCACAAGACCGTGAATTATGGAAGGGCAGTAGCCTTTGCCCTGACACCACGGGCTCATAATAATGAATACTAGCTGTTAAGAGTTTTTTTTTAGAACAGATATGCTTTAAAAAAAACATGTTGCACTCGGGGACTGCTGCGGTAAAGCTATTGCATCATGCGAGTTTCATACAGTCGTACCATATACATACACGTTAAGCGAACGCTCGGCCGAGCTACATGGTAGGCGAAGTGGGGGGTGTTAGGTTTTATTTTCGTTACGGAATTTCTTGATTCGGTCGTCGCGCTCAAAGCCCGCGATAAAAGCTATGCAATAGCTTAAAAGTTTTTTTATGTAGTAATTTTACGCGGACAAAGTCGCGGATAAGAGCCAGTTAAAAATAGAAGAATTTCTACATCTAAGCGTGCTATATCTTAGGGAGCGTCCATAAATTACGTGAGTTGTTTTTTTAAATTTTCTGTCCCTCCCTGGTGAGATGTCGTGAGATTTTATTCAACCCCATCCCCCAATCTCACGTGAGATTTTTCAAAATGTGGGTTTCTTAAGTAACCGCGTTGGATTGTTATTGTAAAAAGAAAAAAAATTGCTTCGTGCTTTTATTTAAGACTAGTAATCAATATTGCTGATAGTTATAGTGTAATACAAATTTAACAATAGAATACGTAAATCGTGACAACTGTGATTAAAAAAAAAGAATATCTACTCTACTCAGTCCATGGAGAATCATGCGCGGTCTCAAGAGAGACTATTGGAACCAACATGTCCATATGATTTTCAGTAAAATCATCTACTTTTCAACTTCGTTCTGTTCTAGCTACTCAAAGCCGGAAAAATAAATCAACGTAAGATTAGATGAGATTTGACTCGACCCCCTCCCCCCCCCCCCCCCCTTTAAACATCTTACGTAATTTATGGACGCCCCCTTAGGCCGCATCGTCCCCTACAGGCAGGCAGGTGTGATAGTGGTCAAACGCTAATCCATATGTAAATAAGTTGCAAGATTCCACCCGAACATACATACATACATTGCAAGTTTAATAAAAGCTTTTGAAAAAACTCTGTTGTTTTAGCACCCGCTCCGACATTTGGAACCGTTATCCCTTATCAACCCGGAAAGAGATGAAGTAAACACACTTGTTACTGTATTCGTACACATCACTCAACTAAAGAGAGATATTGCTGAGGCGTGAGTACCTAATACATCTACATTATTTTATTAGTAGAGTAAGATCCCGCCTACCGTCATACCTTCGTGATTTTATAAAAGCTGAGAATTGCTCAGCTCATGCCTCCAACACAGTTATGAACGAGCAGCTGCGCTCCGCGGTTTCATCCGCGTAAGTCCCGTGGGAATCCTACTAATATTATAAATGTGAAAGTTTGTGTGTGTATGTATATTTGTTACTCCTTCACGCAAACACTACTGGACCGATTGTGATGAAACTCGGTATCTAGATAGCTGGAGGCCTGCATTAACACATAGGCTACTTTTTTTCCCGATATTCCCACGGGATTGGGACTTACGCTGGTGAAACCGCAGGGCGCAGCTATTATCAAAATAAAAAGAAGCCTTCCGCGATAAATTGACTATCCAACACAGAAAGAATTTTAGCACAGTAGTTCCTGAAATTAGCGCGTTCAAACAAACAAACTCTTCAGCTTTATAATATCAGTATAGATGTACAATTACGAAGTTCAGACATCGTGGCTTGGGATTATCAGGTAACAAAACCAAGAATCGATCCTGTTAATTTTGTAAAAATAAAAATCGCCTATATTTTTGTACCAATCAAATGTTACTAATAGTAGAAACAAACATAGTATGGCAAAAGAAAGGAAATAGATCATATTTTAGTTATATCTTCACCTTTATGGATCTTCTTTCGGTGGTCTGAAAGCTGTTGGAACTATTGAAACTGTCTGGTTATTAACAACTTTGTGATATGCGTGCAAATGGCCTTACAAACCAGGATGCTGAAGATCGTGCGAAGTGAAGGCGTAAAAGCAGGAAAGCGGACCCCGGGCTCCCGAGAGGGATGCAACCGGGAACATCGCTCGGATGATGATGGTTATTAACAACTTTATCGATTGGTACAAAAAAATAGGTGATTTTCTTTTTTTTTACAAAATTAACAGGTTTGATTCTTGGCTCTGCTACCTGGTAACTCTATGCCAGCCACTATGACCTGAACTTCGTAATTGGACATCTTTTATAACTCTATTGGAGGTATACGCTGAGTAATTCTCAGCTTTTATAAATCAATAAGGTCTGGCGGTAGGGCGGGATCTTGGTCTATAGCGACAATAGCTAGATGGTATAATTTTCAAAATGTAATCTCTTGCAGAACTTTGAAATTCCACAACTGGAACATAAAGGAGGCAATAAAGAGTTTCATTACTCAATATAAGAAACAAAAAATTGATGAAGATAAGTTTGTTGATAATGATGATATATCAGATTTGTCTCTTACCGATGACGATATTGATTAACAATGAAATAAAAACAATTAATTTTAATATTTTGTGTTTATTTTAGTGAAGTTAACTTTCCTTTCAAATTAAACATTCTGGAGCACTGCAGTGGTTTAAAATGTGGGGAAGGTGGTGCGGAGCCATTACTTGATAAAAATATTCAAAAATTCGCGCTTTAATGCGTGGTCTACACGATACCTCTTAAGTGTACCATAGACAAATCCATGGCTCAAAAGACTGTAAATCATTATGTCGTAACGAAACTAAAAAAAAACGTCACCGGGGCCAATAGTTCGGTCACAGAGCTGACTGGACACAAAAAAAAAAAAAAAAAAAAAAAAAAAACGTCACTGTCATATCAAGCTTAAAGTACTCTGTGGTCAAGCCGATTTGTGTTGTGTTTTGCAGAAAGTGGTTTCAGCTTCACATTTCTTGATAATTTGTTATTCCGGCAATCTCATTGTTAATTATAAAGGACAAAATGTCGAACAACTCAATGGGCCAAGGCCCCAACATGCCAACTATTGGTTCAATGAACCAGGGCCCTATACAGTACGTGAACAATCCATTACAAAGCCCCCAACTGCAGTCTGGTTCATTGCAGAATTCACCGTCTCAACATAGCCCAATGGGCACACAACAAGCCAACAAAGGAAGCGGGGGTGGTGATCAAAGTAGCCAGGTAAGATTTTTGATAGAAAACCACTCGTTATAACCAAGAAATTTCATAAAGTACAAAATTAGAACTTTGCAAGCTTGTTCATTCATACACTCGTGGGTTAGGTCATTTTTGTTCGTTACTGTAGTCCCTGGTGGTCCGTTGGCCAGAGACTCCAGAGAGTGACTATATTGCTGACTTAGTTTACCTATACAGGGGGTGTCAAAATACACCAAGTACCTTTGTAGTTTTTGTAAAAAAAATTTTTTTGTGTTTTCTGCCTTTATTTATTGTAATCGGCCTTCGAAGACGGATAGATCAAAAAACGTCATAACATGATTAAAGATTCTTTTACCTACTTTTTTAGCTTATATAAGGTAAATTAAACTTATAAATGTAATTTCAAATTAATTTTAATTGAAATCCTGATAAAACTCAGTTAACTTTCACAGAAGCAGGTAAAACAATGAGGCACAGTATACATATATTTTTCCACATTGTTTCAGCTCCTAAGCCGGCCACGTCTACAAGAACTAGTCCGGGAGGTTGACCCGACGGTACAACTTGACGAAGAAGTAGAAGAAATGCTACTACAGCTAGCAGATGATTTCATAGACACATCATTGAATGCGGCCTGCGCTCTCGCTAAACACAGACATGCACAGACTGTTGAACTTAGAGATGTACAGATGCATTTAGGTAAGAGGATTAATTGTACCTCTTATACACGTTGACAGTCCCCATACAAAGACTAAAATTAGTGAGGTGCCTATTTGTGTTGCCTGGTCTTGTACAGATAGATACTAATAAGCTAGCTTATACAATCAGTTAATATATATCGTCTATCGAACGTCTAGCCTATGCCTAAGGGATGTAAGAGTGTAGAAGGATGATTTACCTAATCAAAGTATACATACAATATTGGGTTTGCAATTTCGGGCATCAATGCATTCCAACATTTGTACGTTTTGACACTCATACAATATTACGTTTGTGATTTCTGGCATCATTGCATTCTTACATTGAATCGTTGTAACAATTAGACGTTTTTAAAAATTTAACATCAATACATTTTGACACTGTTGCCATTTGGCTCCTTACACATTATGACATCATGGCATTTAGTACCCCTCATGTGAAAAGATAATGTAGCTCCTGCTTTAACCTTCTAAAACAAATAGGTTAGATTTATCTTAAGGGCAGGTGCTAATAAAGCTACCAAAATCGACCTTTGTTTTAAGCAACTCTAAGTAATCAAATACTCTTTTTTTGTTATTTGAATATAAATGGATATTGTAGTTTAATCACCATATTTTTGTTTATTGTGGTTGAAAACATGATATGAACAACTTCGTTCGATAAAAAAAATTTTAGAAAACAGAGAATTATTAGATCGTTTATCGGGTTTTATTCAAAAATAGTTAACGTTTGTTTCTAAAAATGAATCAAATGATAGGTTTTGACCTCTAGGAACTATATTTGTGGATAATAATGCTAAAATGTTTTGCATATCGATCAAATATAACAGTTAGCACGCAGCACGCTACGTTTTTGAGAGCGGGGGCTAAGGCAATGTAGGGCCTACACACGGTACTGGAAGAGCGCCTTACTTGACGCAAAATAATGTTTAAAGAAATTGTCAATAATTTTTATGTTAGAAGCAGCAGTCTTCAACAAAACAATAAGCAACAATCTTTCAGTTTAATCCAACTATTTCTTCACTATTTCAGAAAGACAATGGAACATGTGGATCCCAGGTTTCGGCAACGATGAACTCCGGCCATACAAGAGGGCACCAGTCACAGAAGCACACAGGCAACGAATGGCTCTCATTAGGAAAACTATTAAGAAATATTAGGGGTATTATAACACAGTGAGACCTCGATAATCAGGAGACTATATACATTTTCTCACCATAGCAACATGTATACCGTCGACCACAAAATCTCAATGAGGAAAAAAGCTAAAGAAAGCGCATCCTCTTATTTTAATATCTGGCACGACTTTCAACCGAGTTTTTGTGCTGTCTTTCCCGCTTTTTGTATCCCAAAAATGTCTTGAGAAAATTTATTTTGTTAAAAGCCCTCTGGTGTTTCATTTATAAAAATAAGCTAATTAGGTATTATTTGTATTTAGGTTAAGATAAGTTTTGGAATAAAGTAATTTTGACTTAATTTATTTTTTTATTGATAAACATAAAACAAAAAAATTAAGTGAGACGCTATTTGAATATATATAAAGAAATCACCGATTTGTGTGCCGTAATGCCCTGTATCGACAGGTATGATTCCCAAAGTGCACTGCGCAGTTTTGTAACATCACAAGTTTAATTAAATATCCAGTTTCCAAAACGCTTTAGAAGTTTGTATAAAGGTAAAGGTATTATTTGTTTGCCGTAATGCCCTCTATTGATAGGTACGGGTCTCAAGTGCACCGCGGCATTGTAAGTTACTATAATCTGTTGTATAAATGCCTTTCAGGTTCAGCCTCTGAATCAGTCAGTGACCAGATTATAGAAAAAATATGCAAACATCTAAACACACATCTTTATTGAATAAATCCATAAACATACAATAGCCAATTAATACATAAACATATGTAAATTAAAGTATAATACTTAAATTAAGTACAGTGCATCACATAAATCAATCACAATTTAAAATAATAAGTCATAATAAACAGTAAAAATGAATAATATTCGCTTCTTCCGTGCTAACACACTTCGTCTGACCATTGATTAAAATGGTATATAGATAGTTAAACGAAATAGTGTACGTGCAGTTTAATAACGCCCCATCTTTACAAATGTTATGAATCCTACTAACTATTATTAATATATTATGGTCTTACGAGCTTAAAATACTTGATAGGATTTATTATCTATTCTGTGATCAAATAAGCAATACAGAATATAGTACGAGTTTGTTCATAATAATTATAGCAAAGGCGTTTCATACCCACTAAAAAGCTTATCTTATTCACTGAAAACAGTGAATAAAAAGGCCTTTTAATCACTGTTTTGGTGTTTGTATATTCGACATTCATCTCAATGGTTATACAACCTCCTTGCGCAAAAAATACTGTTTGTCTGTCTGTCTGTGTCTGTCTATTTGTCTGTCTGTTTGTCTGTCTGTCTGTATATATGTCTGTCTGTCTGTATATATGTCTGTCTGTTTGTCTGTCTCACCACACGTATTGTTTTCTTTTTGTCGTAGTCATGGTATAAAGTATAGTATGTAACTCTTGAATAAAGTACGGATTTACATTGAGGGCCATGAATCACTTGCGTGGCTCAGGATTCTAACACTTGAATCACTCGCTACGCTCGTGATTCAATCATCTAGGATCACTCCCTACGGTCGCGATTCAGTTGTTAGAATCCTTCGCTTGCTCGTGATTCATCTATGGCCCTCGCTTTAAATCCGTCCTTTATTCACTAGTTGCATAATATACTATTAAACGCGAACATTGAATGGAAAGATCCTAGCGGATTCTAGCCAATCCTAGCCAATTGTATCTGTCATGAATGTGATGTCAAAATTGAATATTTTTGGAATGTTTTGTAATAAGACTTCAGCAATAACGCTTATTTAAAAAGATATGAAATAATTCTAAAAAAAAAGGCACACATATTCCATATTTGAGTTGGTGCCAATTATTTTCAGGAAAATATTTTACAGCGTAAGACACGTTCAGAGGAAAGGGTACCGGCACTCTCTCCATACAAACGTAGTCGACTGTTTCCTCCCTGAATAATGACACAAGCACAAATATTATTCTTGCATAAAAGCTACAACTGCCATGACTATGCCCATATGACTTGTTTTTTTTTTCATTTTCTAATTATCATAGAAATTAAGATTAAAAAAACATAGGGGCATGGTCATGGCAGTTATAAGTTTTATGTAACAAAAATATTTGCTCTAGTGTCAGTATTCAGAGAGGAAACAGTCGACTACGTTTGTATGGAGAGAGCGCCCGGTACCCTTTCCTCTTAAGTGGGTGAACAGAATTAAGGCCTTGACTACGTGAGATAATAATATGATAGTCATGATCTAAAATATATTCTAAACATTGAGAGACGTTGCAAAAAAGAATGTAGTACATTTAAGTACCTACTTAAATACCTAAACTAATAAATAAGTGAATTATTTAGAAGTTTACTATTTCATAAATTATACTACAATACATTTTCATTTTCATTAAAATGGTGGTCAGTAAATAATATCTAATATTTTCTAGAAATCTAGATATCAAGTAACTAAACCTAAGTCATGGCTACGCCACGCCTGCCCTTGCTAAGCTAAAGGTAATGAATTACTTTATTTTACCTATTTACTAAAATTTCACTATATTAGCTGCGTCCGGTGGTTTCACCCGCGCAAGTCCCTATCTCAGTAGGAATATCGGGATAAAAAGTTATCTATGATTTAATCCAGGTCTCCAGCTATCTACATACAGAGTTTTATTGCAATTAAATAATAAAATAAATAAATATAAATATTACAGGACATCCCACACATCGCCATCTAGCCCCAAGTTAAGTAACTAGACTAGTGTTATGGGTGCTAGACAACGGATATACTACTTAAATACTTTTCTTTTGTAAATATATACTTATAATACATAGAAACAACCAGACCACAGACAAATATCTAAGCATAAATACTTGTCTGAGGCGGGAATCGAACCCGCAACCCTGTGTTTGGCAGTCCGGCATGGTGACCATTGTGCCAATTGGTAAAGAAGTTTTTGCGTGAAAGTATTACAGAGTTGCACAAGAAGATCTGGGCCTACTAAAAATGTGTATTTTACTTGCTAATTCTTGAAGGAAACTACTTTTTTAGCGGTCTGACGCGGGTGAAGACACGGGCATATAGCAGCTATAGATAAAAATATTTTCAATGAAAGTTTGCTTCCGTTCGAAATTATAAATTCTATCTATATACTATTAAATATTCTGTGACATGTAAATTGATAAATGTAAAATTTAAATTTAATTAATGGGAGTTTTGGCGGGAACGAGTTAACAACATGTCGTGCTGCAGTTTTATTTTCATGAAACTTAGATGTAACCCGAGTTGAATTGTATAATTCTGGTGAAATGTTATTCAATTTAGTTCTGTGAAACTGCACAAGTGTAGTGAAAGTAAAAATCAGTGTCAAACATGCAGTTTTCTCGTTGCCTCCAAATCTCCTATTAAGGTTATGGTAAACTTGCCACCGCTTTACTATAGCCCCTGACTTGACGGACTATGACGACTTTGACTGTATTGAAACACTTTAGGCCCGATTTATGAAAAATCGGGTCATAATTTGATGCAAAATATAACTTGACACTGGCTAAATGCACACGTGCGAAGCCATAATAAAAGAAAAAAAAAATAATTAAACTTTGAAAATTAAAATTTGAATCACAACAGCAGCCATCTGTTGTGATTCAAATTGCAATAAATAATTTAACCGATCGCGGTTAAAATTAGAATTAAATTTACCAAAAACGGTAACAAGATTGGTGTCTTGATTAAAGCCTGCATTTTGCAGCTAATACGATAGAGCCGAATGTTAAGAGGGTATCGACTAAGAATAAATTGACAAAAAAAAACTAGATTTCAGGTATTAAAATCCGTTATAAATGTGGTTTAAAGTAGCTAATAATTAGGCTTTTGAAATGCTAATAGTAAGTATTTTCCTAGGTCTTATTCGTGTATTTTTTTTCTCAACTGCACGTTTCGAAATTGTTCCAATAGTCATGGTCACGAGGAGACACGACTATAAATACTGCGACTTCGAAACGTCAATGGAAAAATAAAAAAAATGATTAAGCCCCGGGAAATATTTACTAAGGTACTTACTATGTATACGATTCGTATGAATTTATAAAGATTTTTGGAAATGTGTTTCTTCAGAAGTCAGTATAAGAAATCGAAACATCAAGCAAACTACGTTTTTTTTTTGCAATAAATATAGTTCTTTTAAACCCTCTTAGGCATGAAAATGCGTAATGCGGACGCCCGCGACGGGTCCATACAAAATAGCCCGCGACGGGTCCATACAAAACCGCCCGCGACGGGTCCATACAAAATCACCCGCGCGATTCAATTTTGTATTGAACACATAACGCAGTTTCAGGCCTTAAATCGATTCTAACTCCAACGTTAATATCACGCCTAAAAGCATTAAAAGGTAATATATTTAGTTGGCAGCAACTGTTGTCTTGCTGGGTATGTAGAGGTGATCTGAAGGGTCCACCTTCTGCCAGTGGAGCAGCTTCGACTTTATCTTCACTGGTACCTGAAAAAAACATACAGTTAGTCAAAACCAGCTTGATACCTCCACGCGTTCCTAAGAAAAAGGGTCTTGATGGACAGCCTTATCGCTTAACGCGATTTCATCAAGGCAAACTTTGGATGGCAAAATTATATTTTTGTCGAACTCATGTGGCTAATTAAACCACTTAGGAATAAAGTTTATTGCAATAAATAATGAAAAGTCTTTGGTTTAAACGAAACGTTTTCGCGTCTCAGTGGCTACGTCGCTGGTCAAGCCTAGCGCTTTTTTTATTAAGACGTAGATCCGAGGCAGGCAAATGAGGAAGGCACACGAGTGCGTTGGGGCCACTGACCAGGGGCCAGTATTTAAGTTGTAAACTAATATCAGCTTATACTGTAGACACCATAGGTAAAAGTTAACAAACAAGTTTTAAAATGACGCAACACCAAAAAAAGAGAATGTACAAAAAATTCGACGCAGTGTCTTAAGGTTCCATGGTGTAATGGTTAGCACTCTGGACTTTGAATCCAGCGATCCGAGTTCAAATCTCGGTGGAACCTGTTCTTTTTGTACTTATTTAATTTTTGTTTTCAACGATAAGTAGAGTTTGCTTTCTTTATTCTTTATCTATTAGAAGTTTGAAACGGTTAGCAATTTCCTCGAGAATTCGGATCTAGGGAACTAGGATTTCAAAATTGACATTTTTTATTAAGCATACAAAACAGCGTAATCAAATTAACTTATAAATAAGTTCCTTGACTTAAGGTTAAAAATAATATTTAGCCTATATTTTCAAAGCTTTTTAATTTGACTTCGGTTCTATGAAACATTATTTAAAGTGAACCTTAAACTCGTCCACGTGGGACAAGTTTATTGGTATTAATAGGTATTTATTTGCCTAAATAGGCATCATAAATAGTTTGAATTCGGCAAATCGCCAATAGATATTTTAGGAATATTGCCAGAATCGGTACAGTTTGATTTAATGTATCATTAATAATTATTAGACATACGTAATAAGATATACCATTTAGTTTTATTTATCTATTGTATTTCTTATCAAGAAAAACAAACAGTAATTCATCAAATTTAACTTAATTTTAGTTAAAAGACAGTAAATGACAACTGGAGACTTAGATTTACGCGTAGGTTATTTT
The DNA here is from genome assembly GCA_951213275.1 of Idaea straminata. Classification (NCBI taxonomy): domain Eukaryota; kingdom Metazoa; phylum Arthropoda; class Insecta; order Lepidoptera; family Geometridae; genus Idaea; species Idaea straminata. The sequence continues at coordinate 8,831,723 of OX577862.1, forward strand.
TTATCTCGATATTCCCACAGAATTGCGACTTTTGCACGTAAAACCGTTAAGCGTTGCATCTATACATATTAAATGCTTCGTCCTGAATGACTGACTGACGGATCAACGCACAGCCTAAACCGCTGATCGTAGAGACCTGAAACTTGGAGGGTGTGTTCTTTGTATGACGTAGGCATCGGATAAGAAAGGATTTTCCGAAATTCTACCCCTAAGAGGGTAAAAGGGGGGGGGGGGCAAAGTTTGTATGAGTCAACGCGATTCCTTGGTCTATTTTCGACTTTCACGCGGACGAAGTCGCGGGCAAAAGCTAGTATTTTTACACAATCGAAGTCAACGTCTAACAATAGCTATCAATGCGCCGTCAATGTCAAGACCTCTACCTAACTTCACTGTTATAAGCAGCAGCTGACTTCACTTCATTAAATACATTAAAACCTAGCTAACCAATGTGAAAGAACTAATTTTGTAATATTTTAACGAACTAAAGAATCTAAGCAATTATTCCAGTCTTGTGCTTCAACAAAAAATATTATTTTAACTTTTTAAAATAAAAGCTTATAAAATTAACTGTTATCTTTCGTAAACAATAGGTGCTTATAAATAAATGCTCGGTTATTTATTAAAGTCATAAATAAATGATTATATTTTGATAAAGAGTATTTAGATTTTTGCTACTGTTTATGATTGAATTTTTATTATGCTGTTATTGAACAAATAAATGTTCTATGACTTATCTAAATCAATGTTAAGTATTAGCATAGATATTTGTAGATATCTAGAATAGGTGATGTCTACTTTTAAACATAAAATAGGTAGGTACTTACCTAGTCACAATATTCTAATTTGTGCGATAAATATATCTAATTTGGTCGATAAATAGATAGAACGCTTTATTGTACAAAAACACAAACAAACATACATTTAAAAAAATACTAGCCTTACCGTCAACGTCGGTCTCTGCCAGGCAACTTTAACCGACTATTTAACTAGCTATCTTTTAGATGTCAAACGTACATAATAGGTACCGCGGGTATTGTTTTCTCCATACAAATGTTTTCCCCTATTTCCTTTCTGAATACTGCCTCTAGAGCGGTAAGATTTTGAACATAACACAAAAAATAAAACTCTATAAAATTAAGCTACGATCTATAAAACATAGATTAAACAGCAATGTATCTTCATACAAAGTTTCATCAAAGCCGTTCAATTCAAGTAGTTACAGAGCCAATACAAATAAAAAGCAAATATTTTCTCTTAAAATATTGGAATACGTAGAGATATCATCGATATTCTTGGCATATAGTCTAGACTAGTGACGGAAAAATATCTAGCACGTTTTTATCATTAGCTGTCACCGTAGGAAGCCTTGCCAAGTGGGGAAGTTCAAAGACATTTGACGCAATACGAAATATCGTATAGATAGATGGTCTTAATCAACGCGATGACGAAGGGGCGCTATTAATTAAAAAATTCTTCCCATTTGGACCACAGGTATATGGGACGAGTTTAAGGACCACTCTATAGAAATTATAATAAATCTTTATGTATTTAATTGTATATATTTCACTTATGTACTGTACTTGTATACATGCTGTTTTACGCTATTGGACCTTTTTTTATGTACTGTAACTAGTTTTAAAAGAGGTATTATTCTCGAACATGCATGGAAATATTGTCATTATCTTCGATAAAAAAAAACAAGCGAAGAACATGCGAAGAATCGAATTTACAAACAAAAGAAATAAAATCCATTGAAGAAGCGTTTTTTGAATTTGGAATAGTACAATGCTCTAGCCTAGCAATGTTGTATGAAACGGCGGCGGCGTGGGGTTATTAAATACTCTTTGATTGGATCTCTTTTAGCAAAGTATACGACTGTATACTTTGCTAAAAGAGATCCAATCAACTTAACTTAGTACAAATTGCGTTCACGTGGCTCTATAGCCATAAATGCGATTGCCTTTCGGCACAGATGATTAATAAAAAAATGGCGGCAAAGCTTAAAATTCGTCTTGATTTATTATTTACAGACCATAAATATACATTTAATAATTAAAATGAGTTCCTATGGTCCAGACAGTGAATGTACTCCACCAGATTTAAGATCAGAAGCCAAATTGGCAATGGAAAACCTGCTTCCAGCGAAGTCAAAAGAAGAGTTGGAAAAACGAGAAAAAGGTCATTGAGATAAATTAAAGGTATGTTTTATTTCCCTGCATTTTTACCTCCTTCGACTTCATGTCGCTATGAAGAGATTGCTATAAAGCGATAAGGCCGCCCTTTGTGCCAGAGTTAAAGTGCACTAAAGAATTTATCTATAAATCTAAATCCGTGCATTTGTCAAAATCGTTTAAAAATCACTTGTGGGTGGAATTATTCAAAGTCGAAACCAGTTTCTTCCTCTTCTTCTTAATTAATGGCTTCTGCACGCCAAAAAGCCGCAATTTAGCCAAATACTGGAGGTGGTGTGGAAGTCAAGGTTTGTGTAGCAATTATACGCTGTATATCGTGGTGTGCGGTGGAAGAATAAAGTCTATTCTAGATGATTGATGTTGTCAACATTTTTTTTTTTTTCTGTGTCCAGTCAGCTCTGTGACCGAACTATTGGCCCCGGATTTACGGATTTGCCAGTTTCAAGTTCTGTTGTAGTTCTTGTTTCTTTGTCCAGTCAGCTCTGTGACCGAACTCTTGGTCCTTTATTTCTCTTCGTATTCGTTTTCAAAGCTTGGGTGTTTCTTTGGTATGATGTTTGTGAATAATTTAGGACCAATTTGTTAATATAAAAATTAGGGAAGCATATTATTTACAAGTAGATATTTACCGCGGAATTTGGAAAATGGAAAGGATCAGGAAAGCAGACGGGTAGGTATGAATTATAAAAAAATAAAATAAACAAATAAATAATTATTATATAAGTAAGTACATATGAAACATAAAATATACAACAGTCAAAGTTTAATGTTATTTTCATTAATAAAAGTAGATAGCATTTTATATACAGATAGATCTTTAGACGTCAACAAGCAGGGAATATTTGTTGGGAACTCAACACCTAAGGAAGCTAAATCATCATGGAATTTATTTGCATTGTTAAGTTGGCATTGAAAAAATATGTGATTGATGTCAGCCTCTTCACAACCACAAGCACAAGAGGCATCCTCTGAAATACCAATCCTGGCCAGATGAGCAGGACTGCAAACATGGCCAAGGCGCGCCCTAATCAAGATTGAGGTGGCTGTTTTATCAAGTATGATGGAATAAAACCATGGTTTTTTGCTGGTTTTCGATTGGATATTATGATAGTATTTACCCTTTTTTTTCGCACTGTCTGCCCAAGCTTTATCCCAGGATTCCTGTAGATATAGTTTGGGCTGACTCATTAGGTCATGAGGGTAGTTATTATAATGATCCACATCTCCTACATTTACAGCATCTTTAGCTAATTCGTCTGCTTTGAGATTGCCTTTAATGCCTGTGTGGCCGGGAACCCATGCAAACTCGACCACAAGCCCTCTCGTCACACACTGGTGCAACTTGTCTTTGATTTTATAAACTACTGGGAAGTGATTTTTAGTTTTGAATGGAAATCTTTGGAGAGCTGCCAAGCAGCTTTTCGAGTCGGTGAATATAACGGTGTTTGGTAGTTTCATCAACAGAATATATTCTATAGACTTTAGTACGCCTACACACTCTCCTGTGAACACAGAGGATTGGGGAGGTAATTTAGTTTTTTGCACTATATTAAATTGTTGGTGATAAACGCCCACACCAACGCATCCATCAATAGAAAGTTTAGATGCATCACAAAAAATAAAATGCCAATTTGCCCATCTGGAGTTTGCAGAGATCTTAAATACTTCTTGAGCACAAATACTCTTTTTATCAACATCCACACTGTCATGCACAACTGGAGACAAAATCAGGGCTTCATAGGAGATGGTAAAAACCGGGAGGCAAGAGGAAAGATGAGTAGGTGCCTCTATGGACAAAAACTTTTGCATACTCTTAACTAGACAAGGTAATTGCTTATGAGCCCAATAACTGAGGTGGATCTCTTTTAATAAGTCATTAATTTTTGATATAATTGGGTGGTTGGAAAATTGTAAAGTACGGTATAAAAACCTGTCACAAAGATATTGACGTCTCAAAGTTAATGGTGGGTCAGAGCATTCAACTTGTAAGGCATTAATAGGGCTGGATTTCATTGCTCCAGTGACCACCCTCAAGGCCTTTGACTGGATACCATCCAACTTCCCCAAAGCCGCCTGACTACAAGGCTCCAACAAGAAAGTTCCGTAGTCCAGAACACTTCTAATTAGAGCATTATAGATCAGCTTTAAGGAATATGGATGAGCACCCCACCAAACACCCGAAAGACATCTCAGTAAGTTAATAGTACGCTCACATTTGCCACTGATATATTCAATATGAGGGATCCCAGTTAGTTTTTGATCTAAAATGACACCTAGAAACTTGGCTTGTGCATCTACCGGTAATGGCATACTATTGTATTTAACGGTTATCGGAGGTGGTAGCCTTTTTCTAGTAAAAAGGACCACGGTAAACTTAGGTACCGAAAGTTCTAATCCATTGGAATCCATCCAGACCTTTAGATGACATAATGCATTAGTCAAATCTTCACATGCATCATTTATATGTTTGTTAGATGTGTACAAAACTATATCATCAGCATATTGTAAAATATTAGCAGTACCCTGGAGAAACGCCTCTAAATCACTCGTATAAATATTATACAGTAAAGGACTTAATACTGAGCCTTGTGGTAAACCCTTCCATAAAACTCGAGATGATGATCCTATTTTAATTAATCTTCCCGATAAGATGTTAATGATAAAATTGACAAGTAAAATAGGAACCTGTAAGGCCATTAATTTATTTTTTAAGATGGGTAAAATAACGTTATCGTAGGCTGATTTGATATCTAAAAATGAAGCAGTTAACGAATTATTCCGTGACATCGCAATTCGTATATCAGTGATGAGTACCCCGATGTTATCAATAGTGCCTTTACCCTTGCGAAACCCATACTGAGAGTTAGAAAGAAGCTTATTATGTTCAATATACCATTCTAATCGATTTTTTACTAAGTGTTCCGCTATTTTTGCTATTACAGAGGACAATGCAATAGGACGGTAAGATGTAATGTCCGAGGGGTCTTTATTCGGTTTCAAAATTGGCAACACTAATTGAGATTTCCACGATTTTGGAACGTTACCTGTCAACATGACATTATTAACCAATTGTAAATAATATTTTAGGCTATTGTCGCTAAGTTTGGAAAAGAAAATGTATGGAATGTTATCCTCTCCAGGAGCTGAATCCCGAAGATTAGACAATACTCCTTTAAGTTCTTCAAAGGAGAACGGGGCATTGAGACCGGATACGTTTGTGTCAGGTGGTAAATTACGTGGGTGTATAAGTTCCTCTTCAGGGACAAAAGGTGGTGCCAAACGGTCAAGAAATTCTGGACTACGGGATGGTGGAATCGTGGAGAAACTGGAGTCTGACATAGCACATCTGTATCTCTTAAGATTATTCCATACTACACTGGATGGTGTATTAGGAGAAATACTTGAGCAAAAACTTCGCCAGCCTAAGACACGTTTTTCTTTATATAATTTTTTTGTGCTATTCATGACTTCCATTAAATGTTCAAAATTATCATTAGTCATTTCCTGGTTATATTTCTTCTCTGCCTCTTTCCTAGCCTTAGCTGCCTGGGTACATTCAGAATCCCACCAGGGGGGTGACCGAATGCCTCGAGAATGATTTTTCACTGGAAAAACTGAGTCTGCTGAATCTATTATTAGTTTAACTAAGGAATTAGAACAGGTTTCCTCATTTGAACCATCAATAGATGGTAGATTATTTAAGTTTTTGTCAACATTCTCAGTGAACATGTTCCAATTACTAGTGTCTGAATATTTATACTTTCTAGTGCTTTTAAATGTATTGTTTAATGATTCCTGACTGATTGTAGGTAAACTGATGATAATTGGGTAGTGATCACTGCCATGAGTTGAAGATAGTCTGTGCCAGGATAATTTGGATGCTAAGTTTGGAGTGGAAATAGCCAAATCTATAACACTTTTGCCTTCAGTAGGACTTGTCCGTCGAGTGGCTACACCAGTGTTAAGTATGCAAAGATTTTGCTCGTCCAAAATATCTAAGAGTAGCCTACCATATGAATAAGTTCGGGAACTACCCCAAGCAACATGCTGTGCATTGAAGTCACCAACAATAAGAAACGGTTTAGAAATCACTAATAGAATATTATGTAGTTCTTGAAAAATAGAAGCAGAAGGATCAGGTATATAAATGGATAGTATACATATATTATTTACAATAATAGCTATCAAAGAAAAAGTATCACTGTGGGAAGGAAGAGGAAATGGAGTGTAAGAGATAGAATTGTGAATGAGTAGGGCGTTTCCAGCATACCTATCTTGTCTGTCGACACGGAGACAAGAGTACCCATTCACTTTGAATGTGGAACCTGGTTCAAGCCAGGTCTCACATAAAGCAATAAATGCTGGATTATGTTTATTTATTAAATAAGTTAGCTCATTTCTTTTATTGCGTACACTGTGACAGTTCCACTGTAGAATGCTGTTCATTGGATTTTGATCCATGATTAGCAAAGGAGTTAGTTATAGATTCAATTATTGTGGCAGCGTGGTCCGGTTTTATAAGATTGGATTGACAGAGAGAGTTGATAAGATTAGTTATAATTTGAATAACATTAAGAGGATCACTTTCATTGTTGCTTGATGACTTCAAAGCACAGCCATTAGCGGGTGCAGGCATATCATAATCCCTAATTAGTGCCTGGTGTGCAGCATGATTATATTGATGAGTATAAGAGGGTTTGTAAGAAGATCTGGGTTTTAATGTTACTGTTTTTTTATAGGAAGTAGAAGGACTAAGAACTGTACGGTTAGCATTGGAAATAATATTGTGTTCATATCTAGGGACTGCCTTAGCGTTGAGAACATCTACATAAGACCTATGGACAGGTGGATGTAATTTAGTGGCCTCTAAATACGATATACAGCTATTTGCCATTGTTTGTTTAATAGCTTTTTGTCTAGACAATTCTGGACAAGATTTGCTTGTTGCGAAATGCAGACCAGAGCAAAGGCAACAAGATGCACTTTCCTCTTCAGTTCTGCAATTTAGCCCATCATGATCTTGGCCACATTTATAACAGCGAGGCTTAGACCTGCACTGTGTTTTAGTATGGCCGAACCGGCAGCAGCTGTAACATTGTATTGTTGGGAAGGTGTACAGTTCAACAGGTATAGCATTGTAGCAAATGTAAATTCTCTTTGGTAAAGCTTGTCCATCAAATGTCAACACAACAGACTGAGAAGGCTTCCATGTAGGAGTATTATCAACAATAACTTTGTAATTTAACCGTCTAGCTTTCAGTATCTTACCACAACCTATAGGCAAATTGACATTTTCCAAAATTTCATCTATTGACCAATCCGATGGTATACCTTTCACTATTCCTATACGAGTAACATTAAAAGATGGTATGAAGGCTTTGAATTTATGTTCGGTTAAGAAAGGGTGTTTTAAAAAGTTATTAGCATCAGTATGAGTCGAGAAAGAGAGGGACATTCGGTTGCGTCCAACTCTTTTTATGCTACCATTAATAATATTATTAAAATTGTATTTTTTAACAAACCTCCCAAATGCCATGGGATGCAATGTATAGCCATCATTATTATCTACAACTTTTTGAACATGGACTATATAAGGACTGCTGTCTGATGGTTCATACTCTGTGCGGCCAACAAAAACAGGGTGTGGTTGAGGCTGATCGACTGTCATAGGGGCAGATGTGGATGTGGTTGCGACCGGGGAGACAACAACGCCTGCTTGAGCAGGAGCTGCTATCATTGACTGTTCATGATTGTTAGCATTCTTACTTGATTTTTCTTGAATAGTATCACTATCAGAGTTGCAATTGCAAATAAATTCATGCTTAGCTTCCAAATCTTTGGCTTTACAGAATTTTCGTTTGCGTTTGTTACAAGTTTTGCAATTTTTTTTATGCGGTTTAGCGCGTTTAAGCGATTTGGTGGTGGATTCTGAGACAGCCAACATGCCCCGCCTGAAGTACGATGATCCATCAGATTCCATTCCGGATTCATTCGTGGATGAAACCGTGACATTATATGCTACTGCGGGAGGACTATGGCCAGAGCCAGGGTCCTCCACTTTGCCGCCGCCGCCGGGGTCCGGCGGCCTCATCGTATTTACAACTATATATACTTAAAAAAAACTTACCTACTCGTCGATATATACAAACTACACTAAAAATATATACAAAATAAACCTTCCTGACCACTTTTAACTCAATTAATTAATTTTAAAAATTTTAGCTTTGAAGATCCCGCCTTTTCGCTCCGAATGCTTCCCGCCTTTTTCGTTGTCAACATTGTCCTCGAAGATTAACAACATTATTTTGAGGTTGGATACCAAAAAGTTTTTATATAAAATCGAAGGAGATAAGTTATTATCATTTTTAAAACAAAGAGATGTAGATAAGATAGTCCCAAAGCCAAAGATAGAAATCGAAATTTAAAAACATACAATGGATAACAAAACGTGATGTCATATGAGCGGTGTTGGCTTAGTGAAAAATACATCGAGTTTTATTCCGAAGGTCGTGGGTTCAAATACCGGTCGGCCGTGTACAAATCGATTTTTCTTAGGCAAAATTTATGTGCGCTGATCGAAATTGCTCTTACGGTGAAGGAAAACATCGTGATGAAACCCGCAGATTGTTGTCCCCAGACGTATTGACGAGTTCTTTTTGAGAGGGTTGTAAAGGTGTTGGGCAAGCCTACTCCATCCTCACGCAAAAAGGACCCTAATAAAGTGGTCTGGGCCGTAATTCTGTAAGGCAACTTGACGTGTCTCAAGTGTGACACGGCCAAATATTTTCACGAATATTTCATAAATTACAAAAAAAAATGGTTGTCTATGAAGTCAGTTTACGGACGATAATTTTACGTGATAACGTCATAAGAAACCGATAACTATTTTTTCCCTTTCACCATAACACAAGCCCAGATGAGCGATATTATTATTATTAAACAATATAAAACAAACACGAGTTTTTGTTTTAATATTGCTGCGGTCTGTGTGACGTCATTGTTGACATGACGTCCACAATGGGAACGTGACGATGACGTCAACTTTTTTGTGAATGCATGTGTTCCATTAATTTACTAAACTTTATCATTTCACGCCAAAAATTGACACAAACGAATGACAAACTTGGTCCATTATTGGCTTTTGTATACTTATATATGTATACTACTAGCTGCGCCCCGCGATTTCACCCGCGTAAGTCCCGAACACAGCGCCATCTATTGGGTGTATTTGCAACCTAGATATCAAACAATATTGAAGAATTTTATCGATGAATCAACGTACACCGCCATCTATGAGAACTTCATAAAACTAAATAGTAAATAAACACTTGCTTAAGAAACCATTAATTGATACAATTTATTCGTTTACATTCACGACATAAGCGAATAATTGAGATGATAACTATCCTATCCAGTAAGTTAGACCAAAATACGGGTACATGTAAAATTTGATTGAAATCGGTTCAGTAGTTTTGGAGTTTATTGGCAACATACATCGTGACACAAGATTTTTATATATACAGATTTTGTGTGGTTTCCATTCATATTTTCATTAATAAACGCTATTTCTCAAGACGTATTTCGCAATCTACATCATCAAATAGTCGTAACGGAATCCTTTAAGTACAACGTGATGTCACACATAAAACCCGTAGCAAAGTTAGCCTGCGTATATATTATCAGCTTAAATCTAGGTCACGTAGGAATTGCATGGTAAAATCGATAGAAAACCCGACTAGATATTAGGTACTGTAACTTTCCACTTTAGGTATACTATCTTTGAATATGGATTTCAACTTATATGAAATTCAAAATTAATTTAATTCATTAAATTACATTGACAACATTTGACCAACTGAACGATTTGGACATTGTAACATTTTTACTTTTAATACCCCCTTTTTTTGTAAATATATACTTATAATACATAGAAACAACCAGACCACAGACAAATATCTAAGCATAAATACTTGTCAGAGGCGGGAATCGAACCCGCAACCCTGTGTTTGGCAGTCCGGCGCGGTGACCATTGTACCAACTGGGTCGACGAATGTCTGAAAACAAGACAGATCGCATCGCAAACATAAATAAAAAACCGGCCAAGTGCGAGTCGAACTCACGAACGGTTCCATATTCTGTTTTTAGTATTTGTTGTTATAGCGGCAACAGAAATACCTACATCACCTTTGTAAATTTCCACTGTCGATCTACCACGGTTCATGAGATACAGACGGACAGTAAAGTTTTAGTAAAAGGGTCCCGTTTTTACCCGTTTGGGTACGAAACCCTAAAAATTACCCAATCATACTTAAGTATTTACTTCTAGTGGGTAAATAAATACAATTAGTCATACAGTTTGAAGTGATATTATCTTGTTATCTACCAAGAACTCGTAATCAAAGCAAACATTCGCAATACGCTTACGAATAAACAGGATTGGCTCATTGACAGTCTTCCAAGTAATCAATGTTTATAAAAGAGAAAAAAACTCGTCATGAAATCTCTGAAACTGAAAGCTACGAGTCTGAAACTTAGCATGGGGGGTTCCTCGCGAGCACTAAGAAATGAATTTTGAATATTCGACCTCTAGAAAAAAAAACCTCTAGAAGGGTAAAAAAAGAAGATTAAAAACAACCTTATTTATGAAATACTAGCTGCGTACCGCGGTTTCACCCGCGTAAGTCCCGAGATACCGTGGGAATATCGGGATAAAAAGTAGCCTATGTGTTAATCTAGGTGTCTAGCTATCTACATACCGAGTTTCACCGCAATCGGTTAAGTCGTTTTAGCGTGAAGGAGTAACAAACATACACACACACACAAACTTTAACATTTATAATATTAGTAGGAAGTAGGATATGTAATAATATATTTTTAAAATCTATCACCCCTTTATTAAGTTTTTAATGTCACCTATCTAAGAACACTTGGACGAATGAGACCAATGATTAAAATCCATTGAGTAGTTAGGAAGATATGAGGCAATCCTACTAATATTATAAATGTAAAAGTTTGTGTGTGCGTGTGTGTGTGTGTGTGTGTTTGTTACTCCTTCACGCTAAAACCACTGGACCGATTGGGATGAAACTCGGTATGTAGATAGTTGGAGACCTGGATTAACATATAGGCTACTTTTTATCCCGATATTCCCACGGGATCGGGACTTACGCGGGTGAAACCGCGGGGCGCAGCTAGTAAAGTATATATTACAAACAAACATACAAGATAGAATAGAATATAATAGCCATTATTAGAAAAGCACATGAACAAGAAAACAGATACAAAATAGGTAGACATAAGTACAAAACAAAAATAAATAAAAAATAAGATAAATGAAAATAGAGAAAACAAATAAAGATATATTAGGAGATAGGCGCGAAAAACATAATCCTTTCCTTGCAGTCGGGTAAAAAGGGATTGTAAAATTTGTAGTTTGTAGTTCATAGTAACAGTTATTCTGTTTATTAGAAATCAATATACTTTAGAGACTTTAATGCGGGTATCACCGCGGGGCGCAGCTTGCTATTTATAAACCTCTTACTTTTTACCTTTATGAAAACCTCTCCATACTTCAATAATTCTAAATCCATCTGTACTGTAACTAATTTAGTAGGTACGAGAACACTCAATTAATTGAATTTACTAATGTTTTTGCGTCGTCCAGTAGTGGAAGGTCAAATAGAGGAAGGACACAGTATAAAGTTAAAACGTTGTTCATTAATTGCATATTCAATAGAATGTATAAATAATTTTTAAGAAATACAAAACAATGCATGTATTTAACAAGGCTAACATACCTAGAATATTCAAGTGGAATAATAAACGGAGGATGTGTTTTCCCCCGATTAAGTCCGGGACGGGATAAATAGCAGCAGTTTTATATAACTCTCTAGCAGCGCAAAAGTTCCAATCTTGCGGGAATTTCGAGATCAAATGTATCAAAATGTCCTTTTTAACCCCTAAACTACCACTATGCCGATTTTCATCCAAATCGGTTCAGTCGTTTGACCGTGAAGAGGAAACAAACAATAAAATAAACTTTCGGATTTATAATTTGGATGAGAAACATTAAGGAAACTTTCAACTAAGTCGATATTATAAACCCAATTTAACTATGATAGTTACACAGTGATCTAGAACAATAAGTGTTATATTTTCAACAGATGTTATGTATTACATAGTTAGAGGTTCCGTGTCAATTATTCTAACAAACATACAATGCGCGTTCGTGTCGTACTTTTCCTGCATCTTCTATTGACTTCCTTCATAATTACTTATGTTGGAAAAACATTTTATAGTAAAAATATTTCATGGACTGTGACTGAGACACTCGGTTCAATTCAATTCAAAATTTTATTACATAAAGTCGTATTGTCATTTTATCTTAACCACAATGGACCACCTTGAGAAGAAGCCACAAGATACTAAGCAGTTTAATATTGCATTGTGCAGCTAGATAAACAAAATAAAACGTACTTAATCGTCATTACTGGTATTGAATCGACAAAAACATCGTGTGAGACTGAAGATAATTAATTTTTACACGCTTAATATTACGCAATACCATCATGCGAGAAAAGATCAACATCACGGATGTGAGCTTAAAATCAACGAGGTTGAAATGGGCAGGCCATGTATCAAGAATGGAGAGATTAGCGAAAACAGCAATAAGCTGGACACCTCCGGGTGCTCGGCGACATGACTTCGATAACCTCGAGCCAGCTTGGTTTGAGGTGGCCCAGGACCGCGAGCGATGGAGGGAGATAGGGAGAGACCTTTGCCTAGCAGTGGTATACTAGGGGTTAGCCTAACCCCTAGTATACCACTGCTAGGCAAAATATTTGTAAAATATCTGCAAAATATTTAGATACCTAACCCGGTTAGGTATCTAAATATTTTGCCATCAATAACCTAAATTACAAATATCATAGTAAGGTAAACCATTAAACTGTGTCCAAAACTGTATTCATTGAAATATTAAAATGTCTAGAACGCTATGTAAAAAAGTATGCTTCAGAGCACATGACGTGTGATCTATTATAAAAAGTTACTTAGAGATGTATATGACATGTCCATTCCAAATCTTTTAAGCATAAATTGTGCGGTAATATATTATAATAATAATCTTTATTTCGTAAATTAACGGTACAGTCACGATCAGGTAAAATAAAATAAAAAATATAATATAGGTAAGTTGTACCTAATATAATACTTCGTTCTACCTTAATGATAAGACCCCTGGAAAAGACTTTAATTGTTCTATAGCAAATAGAACTTCACAAATATGTATTTGTAATCTTGACCTTTGTGAGCATGATAACAAAAAAAGAACCCCATGAGTTTCTTGTGTCTTCTCATTGATGGGCGCGTTCTGAAGACACACATCAAACTTGGTTTTTAAGACGATTAAATGTGATTTTATGCTAATTATTCCAACTGAATAAAGAAAATTTGACTTTATAGGTCAACTAAATTAATTCATTAAAGAAATCCATCAAGTGGTTTGGAAGATATGAAGGAATAATAGTACATTACGATATAAGTGTGGTAAATTGATCTTTGCATAGAGGCGGTTTATGACGCGCGAGCGGCAGCGAGTGTGTTAAGAAGCCAAGATGCAAAGATCAATTTCACACGTATATCGTACGATGTTTTTTATCACAGTTGCGAATAAAAGAAAAGACTGAAAAAGACTGAAAAAAAAAAAAAAAAAGACTTGAAAAGAAAACAAAATAGGTAATAATTAACAAAATATTTGTGATAAGTCTATGTTTACATTTTTTTAAGGCAATATTTTTTTGTTAATTATGCTCCAGAAAGGCCAGGCTAAAGACTTTTAACGTATACAGCCTCGTCTGACATACAATATTTTTTGGGGTTTTTTCTATTTGTTTTTGCGTCGGGGGTTAAGAACAAAAGACAATGGTACGGAAAAACAATATATTTAAGTAGGTAAAGAAAAAACAAATAATAAACAACTCAATTTTTAATCGTTTTCTAAGTCATTATCACGTAAAATTTTCGTTCGTAAACCGACTTTAGAGACAACCATTTTTGCTAGCTAAAAACCTTTTTTATACATCAAAACAGTATAACCCAGATAAATTAAGAATGTTTCACCTACCTAACATGTAATTAGCAGTAAGATACGTATTTAACTTTATAGTATCGGGATAACTTTATAGCACTAGTTGGCAAATGTAAAACGCACGCGTGCATAATTTGTTGGATTATGAGCCTAAAAGCCGTTGTATAAGATCCACTTTATGAGCAACTGTGATAAAAAGAATATTACAAACACAAAGACAGGCGCGAAAAAAAAACACATTCCTGCAGTCGGGTAAAAAGAAAAACATTTCCGATAAATGTGTGTCAAAAATGATGCCATCCAGCTGAATCATGTTTTAACAGGGATACCGAGAATCTCCATAATAAAATCCGTAAACAGTTTTCATTGAACAAAATAAGGAAAAGTCAATGATGGATCTTGTTTTTGAACATCAATTACATGTTCAAAACAAGATCCATCATCTGTTCACCTTTAAGCTTAACAGTTTAAAATCTTGTTATAATCTTGAGTTGTAATCCATTAGCGTCGCTAAGTGGTGTAAAAACACGTGATTTTTCATAACAACGTTAAATGATTCTGTAACAATATACCTATTTCAAGTTAATTTATAATTAAACCCAGCTCTTTAACCCACATAAAATTCAGATTCCATATTGATTCCATAGAAATATTCCACGGAATAAAAATTGGCTACGTTACAAATGTAAAAATACCGACAACCTGGTGAAACTGGTGCACCTGGAGAATGAATCTGGCCAATCAATGAAACTGGAGCAGTAGACCAGTGATGGGAAGGACAATAGACCAGTGATATGCAGACTCATTCTAAGGATAACCCTCCCTTTTGGCTTCGCCGTAGTCAAGTAAATAATCCAGTGGTTTTTATTCATAACAAACAAAACTTTTCTTATAAAATATTAGTGTAGATTTATTAATAGCACTATTTAAATTGCTATTTCTAGGAAATACGCAAAAAAGTACTATAACACAATATCATTACTTATATTATTCATTATTCAGTATGCATGTACCTAATGACTATGTATATTATTACTATTTATCTATTAATAGCAAAATTGCGTCTCTTTTTATCGATAAGTATAAATCTTCCACCACACAGCCGCTATCAAAGCGATATTGTGATATCGTCAAGTCCAGGGAAACAAATAACGAATAATAAAGATTTGTCTGTGCATCTGAGTTTTAAAAACCTACTTTATACGACACAGACATTGATATTGATACAATACTACAATTCTGGAGAGAAAAAAATCATGTAGGCTGTAATATTATTATCAGAATCAAATTCTATAAACAAAAAATAGTGAGCCATATCAGAAATTAAGTCAAGTTGTGACACAATTCTGACAAATGAGGCAAAACAAAGAGGTTGGCCTCTTAGTTCGAAGGTTAAGGCAAGGGAGCTCCACTTCGTTTCACTCATCCAGGCTTGATTAGCTTAATTATTTTCGTTACACGTCATAATTTGACGTTATATTTGATTTTTAGCAAGTAACCTACTCTTCTGACTAATTTTATAGACGTTTCACAGCAAAATAATATGTTAATTGTAATGATTAATCAGTAGTTTTTGAAAGGTCACTATGCAAACACACATTGAAAAACGTAGAGTTTTCTCTTACCTTAGTTGTAAGTTTTCCATCATCACCAATAAGGAACTCTTCAAGTTCAAAGACCAGGGGTGACGCGTTACCAAGATGGAAGATTCTCGATGAAGTCCCGCGAGTCACTCTAAACTCAATCGTTTTGGCCATAAGGACGTTTGTGATCATGTATATTGACTTCTTGCCTTTTAGTTCTAGAATAGAACAAATAAGTAAGATATCTGGTCACCACAGTACAAGGTTTGTCTAGTTTGAGGCAAGACACCTTGTTTATTTGCATGAAAATATTTTTTACACAAAGCAAAAAGAAAAAGGGGTCAATGAAAGTACCTTGTGGAACACCTTTAACAATGTATAGGTTTTTTTATTATTTTTGGTTTCAAAAAGTATCGATTTTAGACCTTTCAGGTGCTTTTGAATGTATATTTGAGAATTCAATTAAAAAGGATCCAAAGACTTTAGTAATGTTACAAAAACTTTACCTTTAATTTTATCAACATCCAAATAAATATTGTGGACTAATTCCTTGTCTTTCGGTATGGAATTTCTTGTGAAGCTAACCATAATGACTCTTACTTTGTTCTTGATTGACTCATCTTGAAGGGTGATCTGAAATCAATCGTAGATATAAATAACTAACTACCTACTTATGGATGATGAGTGGCATTTAGTTTTATTACTGACTAATATAAGTACAAGTAAAGAGAAAAATAGAAGCCATCAAGATGTGGAAATTTGGAACGCATAAGTCCGGATCCCATGGGAACATCTGGATAAAAATAGTAGTAGTACATGTCTTGTCTGAGTTAATATTTTCAGCTAGCTACATATCGAATTACATCACAATCGGTTTGGTATTTTATGAATTAAGAGCAATTTATATAATAGTACATTACGATATAAGTGTGGTAAATTGATCTTTGCATAGAGGCGGTTTATGACGCGCGAGCGGCAGCGAGCGTGTTATAGAAGCCAAGATGCAAATATCAATTCCACACGTATATCGTACGACGTTTTTTATCACAGTTGCGAATAAAAGAAAAGACTTGAAAAGAAAACAAAATAATAATTACCAAAATATTTGTGATAACTTTATGTTTACATTTTTAAGGCAATATTTTTTTGTTAATTATGCTCCGGAAAGGCCAGGCTAAAGATTTTTACCTATAGATCCTCGTGTGACATACATTATTTTTTAGGGTTTTTCTATTTGTTTTTGCGTCGGGGGTTAAGAACAAAATACAATGGTACGGAAAAACAATATATTTAAGTAAAGAAAAAACAAAAAATAAACAACTCAATTTTTAATCGTTTTCTAAGTCATTATCACGTAAAATTTTCGTTCGTAAACCGACTTTAGAGACAACCATTTTTGCTAGTTATAAACTCTTTGGTACCTACCTTTTCGGGATAACTTTACAGCACTAGTTAACAAATCTAAAACGCACGCGTGCATAATATGTTGGATTATGAGCCTAAAAGCCGTTGAATAAGATCCACTTTATGAGCAACTGTGATAAAAACTTATTTATAATACTAGGATGATAAGTTTGTGATCATTATTCAATGAAAAACGCAAATATATCCATTCAAATATAATTATAATATTCAGTGATTTAAAAAATGCTGGAAATCGTCAAACAATCTATTGTTTTATTTTATAGGCATTGGTTAGATAAAATACACCAGAACGTAGAAAAATACTGCGTATCAAATATATTATGAGGGATATCCCTTTATACTTATTTTGATAACATTGATAAGGTTTTATACCTAAGTGTAATGATAAAATAGAGTATGTCATCCATTTATTTATCGGTAAAATCTAATTGCTGGAGGCAATGATTTAAAACTAACCGGGAAAACTAGTTAAATCACTACACCATAGCATAAAATAAAGATTTGAGTAAGTATAAATATTTCTTAGTGGCAAAAAATGTGAACATTGTTTAGATAATATTTAAAATCAAATGTTGAACATCTGTTCATAGTTTAGAGACTATAAACATTACAGTAACACTTACGCTAAACTGAAATAGGAAATTCCAGATATTGCATGAGTTTTACTTTAGTCAGGACAGGTCAAGGTCAAATGGATTACACCTAGGTGTTGGGGAAAACCGAATTAAAGAAAATTAAAAGAAACAAATGACGTTTGTTATTGGATCAAATGTAAATCAGTAAATTATGCTCACCTTCACGCTTTCATGTGGAAATTTGAACTCGTTGTCTTGAAGTTCACCCTTCTCCAGCCATTTTACATATTCCGAATCCGATTTCTCTTTATTCACATTTTTTACTAGCTCACCGAGTGGTGTGAACATTTTCCCGTTGGTTTCTTTCTCATTTGGAACGAATAGAGACGTAACTTTGTATAAATCAGCCTCCGTTATGTGAGGAATACAGACAAGCTGACTGCTACCGATTTCTGTTTCGATCTCGTCACGGATAAAGGGCCACGCATCTTCCAATTTCAATGATTTCAAGTTTTCCAAACTAACATCTTTACGAATTTCGTGCGAGTACAGAGATTTCACAACTACTTTCAGTTTCTTCGGCATTTTCTGTAAATATTATTTCAATCAACACAAACAAGAAATTACGGACGTTCGCACTTGTCAACTGTCAAAAGACGACTGAAGAAAACCGTTCCGTTTTCCTTTTCCGAGTATTCACGTCACTCGGTGGACACGCGGTTTTCACGAAACGATCAAAAGCACAATGCATGCGCGCTGCTGTGCATGGATGTCGTCACTCTTTTTCTACGTTAAATGTGACGTAATTTGGCGCAAAAATTTGTGACCGAGTCACCCGCACAACTGAGTTATCGAGTGACGGATTTCCCCTGACCTCTGAATCAATTTAATTCATAAATTATTGCCTTGTTTAAGATAAACTACAGTAATACTAAGTAATTAAATAATGATAAAGTAGGTAAATAAATACGCTATTGCGTAAAGTAGTAGGTATCTGCTTTTCTCAATAATTACTATGAATTGAATTAAGTACTCTAATTTGGTTTTAAACATAAAAAATGATATTTTATCATTGAACTAATAAATATCTTTAATGTACCTATTAATAATATAACCTAGTAATTATGGAAAATCTATACTAATATTATAAAGCTGAAGAGTTTGTTTGTTTGTTTGAACGCGCTAATCTCAGGAACTACTGGTTCGAATTGAAAAAATCTTTTTGTGTTGGATAGTCCATTTATCGAGGAAGGCTATAGGCTACTTTTTATCCCGAAATTCCCACGGGATCAGGAGTTACGGGGGTGAAACCGCGGAGCGCTGCTAGTCATTATAATAAAAAAGCAATTGAAGTATTAAATTAATATTTATTTCATAAAAATACTGGTGATTAATAAATTGAAATAACAAAATCTTTACTGTGTGTTAAAGCTAAATAACCGGGAAGTGGATCAAAATTAAGTTGCAAGATTTGACCCGAACAAACATACATACATACACTGCAAGTTATATAAAAGCCTTTAAAAAAATGCCTTAATTTAAGTGTTTTTACCTACCTATTGTGTATGAATAATTTGCAAGATTGGAAAAACTGGAATGTCATAAAAATAATTAATTGAGAATACTAAAAATCCATAGAAAGAAAAAAACATAAATTAGACCTTTAAAATTTTTGTAAGACACAGATGATTACTTTATTTCAATGAGTTTAATTTAAAATTAGTAAGTAATAAACATTAAATATTTAATTAATTAAGTTGGTAAGTAATTAAAAACGTAACAAATATTAAATATTGAATCACACACTTAAGTGTGCCCCCATATATTAAGTCTCTTTAGACTGAGATTCGTAAAATATTACAATCATACAAACTTACTTATTCATAAAGTGTGTTAAAAAAAATTAATTTTACAAATTACAACAAGCTTTGTGGCATGGTTTGAACACCCACCTGGGAAGCAGTTTCAACTGAGTTACTATCCCGTAATAATATTGGGAAAAAACTGAGTTGCCTTTGAGGTTTTCCAGGATGCCAGCATACTAAGTTTCATCACTATTCATCAGGCCATAATTACATAAGCAAGTGTAATTTAAGCCTTTGATGATTCACTTTCAAAATGAAGCTCTTTTAAAATTATTATTAATAGATTAAAATTATAATTTTCTTATATAGACATTGTATGTAAAAGCTAAGCAATTATTCTTCAAATTCAATTCATTTTTTAAGTACATTTGGTGTGGTAGACTGAAATACAGAGGAAGCCGACATGAGATTCTCAATGTATTGCCCGAGCACCTGGTTCTCTGATCGTAGTTTGAGGTTCTCTTCTTTTACTGAGTCCACTCGCTGTGATAAATCTGAAACAAGTACATAATAGAACTGAATAGAAAACCATCTTTATTTATAAATATTACTTCAGTCTTTTAAGTAACTGTTTTTTTTTCTGTATAAGAAGTAAGAGAAGTGTTTCTCAGAAATCATCCAACTGATTTATCACTAATGCCTTTAAACACACTGTAAAAGTCTTAGCGAAATAAACTTGACCACACAAACTTAAGGGAATTGACTCTTAATCCCTCGGGTGCTTTCGGATATGCACGAAGGCACAATATTTAATTATTGTGTCACAATAAAGTAATGCTAAGTTCGGAGATAACCACTCTATAACTGTTACATCTCACTGATCACAACCTCAAGTTAACAATAATATTTGTTTAGCTAAGCAGATCTTCATTTATGTGTTACAATGTTTTTTGCAAAGTTGTCTGATAGGAACATCATTCTTGAAATCAGAGAGTATAAACAGACAGTTAAACCGAGCATTGATAAAGTTAGTTGCAATTACAATGACGAAGCATTAGTATCAATTGCACTGCAAGTTCAACAAAGAAAATTTACAAAACTTTGTTCATTTTCAACAAAAAACAGTAGAAAATAAATGACAAAAACTCACCATCTAAAGTATTTTGTAGCTCCAGCACCTGTGATATCAACCTAGCCTTTTCCTCCTGTTCATCTATCCCCGAATCTGGCTCAAAACTAGCCGGCCCGTTCAGCCCAGGGCTTGAAGACCCTGCCGTATAGGAACTGGGAAGCGAATCCATAGAACGACCGTGATCTAAGCGATTATTATCCAAATCTTCGTTGATTATAACTTGGGGATCGTCATCGGCCAGTGGAATATTGTCGTCACCGCACTTCTGCATTGTCGTGTGTGGTTTTGCTGGTTTGAATTAGTGAAAAATTGGGAATTTATTTTTCGCAAAACACGAATCGATTTTTCGCTGTTTTGACTTATTTTTCTGGTTAGAAATCCATCAATGTCACTTTACGTTGTAAACTAAACCCCAGTCTTTTGAGCCACTTCTTTTTTTTTTTTTTCTTTTATTATGGCTTCGCACGTGTGCATTTAGCCAGTGTCAAGTTATATTTTGCATCAAATTATGACCCGATTTTTCATAAATCGGGCCTAAAGTGTTTCAATACAGTCAAAGTCGTCATAGTCCGTCAAGTCAGGGGTTATAGTAAAGCGGTGGCAAGTTTACCATAACCTTAATAGGAGATTTGGAGGCAACGAGAAAACTGCATGTTTGACACTGATTTTTACTTTCACTACACTTGTGCGCTTTCACAGAACTAAATTGAATAACATTCCACCAGAATTATACAATTCAACTCGGGTTACATCTAAGTTTCATGAAAATAAAACTGCAGCACGACATGTTGTTAACTCGTTCCCGCCACAACTCTGAGCCACTTCTTCTGCAGTTATTTACAGCATATTTAGCCTGGGCGCAGAAGCACGTTTTTCCGCATGTGGTTATCGCGTGCGGTTATCGCATACGTAACGCATGCGGAACGCATTGGGGTTCCCTTCCCTTCTATGTAAATTCATACAAAATGAGCCTGTCAACGCACACGTGCGTGTTTTTTCCACGTGGAATCCATTCCGCTCGTGCGTTTCGATTGCAAGCCCTTGCGGTCGGAGCGAACCGTACGTTAAAAAACCTAATGACGTCATACGGAACGTACGCGACGCAGCGTTCCCATACATTTTGTACCAACCGCCGCACACGTACGGAAATTACGAATCGGAATCGCGCCACGCCCCCCGTGGCGCTGCTCCTGATAAAAATTGATTTTAAATTAATAAATTGATAAATTCTTAGTAAAATTGACTCTCGCAGATTCCCTAGTATTTTACGGATGTATCCAATAACTGATATTTCATTTTTCGATGATATTGTCAATAAATCGTCATCCTCCAATGTCGTGCATTCACAACGCTGTCCCTAGTCGTACTGGCCAGGTAAAATTCCGCAGGATAAAACCGTACGTATGCGCCAGGCGAGCGGAATTCCGAATTGGAAACGCACGCGATAACCACATGCGGAAAAACGTGCGTCTGCGCCCAGGCTTACCGTGAAGAATACCGACGTTTTGCCGAATAATGCATGAATGATGGCTGCATTGACATAATTTTTGACAATGACTGTAGATAAGTTATTGACAGAATAAATAAAAAATCTTGCATGTTTTGTATGTGAAAATTACTTGAAAATAACAAGAAATTAAAATTAGTTATGCGAACATAGTGCTACCGCAACCAAAAATCTAACTACAAAATGTCTCTAGCGCTACGAAAAACGTCCAGTGATTTTCTAACGGCTACAAAATGGTTTCTACGAAGAGGTTATGATCAGTTTTCATAAAACAACCCACACGTTTTAATCGAAAACAGCTCTCAAATAACTAAGTAACGTTCTTTTTTCAGATATACGAGTACTATCTAGCTTGCCAGAGAAGGCTGAAGCTGTACAAGTCGTCGAAAACGAAGTATCTGTAGTTAAAACTAGGTCTTCAAGACGCAAGCCTACGAATCCTATTTTGGAATACAGACATGCTTACCCGGAATTTCTACCAGATCCAAACCCGTTGTGGAGGAACAGTCTTCGAGAGAAGTTGGAAAGAGAAGACATGCTAAAAAGGAGATCTCAAATTGATATCCCTGAGTTTTATGTTGGTAAGATAAAATACAAATACTTATTTTAATTTTTTGATGTTTATCTGTACCACAAGCACTAGTGAACTTGCACTGCTGTGTTCTGGTTTAAAGAGTGAAAGTGTAATTATAAACAAAAAATCTCATAAAATTGTATTTAAATAGATTTACACTATGAAAGGAAAATAAATAGAATAGAATAGAAAAACATTTATTTGGACAAGCACATAACAAAAATAAATCAATTTTATAAACCAACCAAATTCATTTGTAACTTGTAATAAATAACCAATACTTAAACAGCCTTGATATTAACCTCTTATTCTAAATGTAGCTATATATATTGGAGGAGTAACAAATATTCCATATTATTATTAAAAGATTGTTTTTAGGTTTGTTAGTACAAAACAACCAAGTAAGGAGAGTTTCTTAGTTACAGATGGATAGACATGGCAAATGTATTATGCGCTGTCTTAATAGTGCGATGTGTCCACGTGACCAATGTAACCTAAATGCTATGAAAATCGCGATCAAATAACCGTTTTGACAGGATCGTGCAACCACTTTGACAGTCGTTTCTTAGAATTTAAGCCACATTGGTTGTGTGATGGCTTATTAGGATAATGTCTTTAAGTTTATACTTTTGCCATATCTGTTCATATGTCTTATCTGTTCATGGCTTACCTCAGAGGCTCCTAATCAAATTCCAGGTTCAATCCTCGCTGTAACAATAGCAGACCCTCACGCTCAGGGCAAAGTGAACAGATTCGTTGGTATATGTATCGAGAGGAAAAGTTGCGGGCTGAGAGCTGAATTTACACTAAGGAATATTGTCGACCATCAGGGAGTTGAGGTTAGTTTTTTGTTACCTGTTATGTATCTTTGTTTGTCTAATAGAAAGATATACTTGACAATCCTACGACACTGTAAAGTCTATAGGAAGATTCTGGGCATGTGGTCAGAGCTGGGTTAGGTGGAGTGGCAGTTGATGTTTATACTCAATTTGCAGGATACAATGCCTTTATGCAAAAATCTGAACCTGTGTTTTTCTTGAACTTGTTTTGCTTGGGTTTTTCCATAATTAGACCTCTTTTGCTGGGTCCTTTTCCCATAAAGAAGGAGCAGGCTTGCTGCTCTCTGCTTAAGAGTGTCAATATGTTTGGAGCAAGTTTTTTCCTCTAGACAACTAGGGCAAGTCTACTCCATTTTCACACAAAAAGGACCCAACTAAGGAGGTCTAGTTTTGGAAAAACACCCCTAAACCAGTACAAGTAACATCATCTAGTAATTGGGATCTTGACTGATTTTCACCAAGTATTTCAAAATTTATCATTTTTTCTGAAATAGTCTTATGTAATTGGAAAAAATATGTTTTTCTTCATTAATTTAAATTGTCCTTCAAAAACAGTCAGTCACCATACATTTTAATCTGTGACATTACCTATCCTTGCACCTCGCGCGCGTTTTTATTTTTCTCTAGGAAAATGGAAAATCGTGACGTCACACAATGGTCAGTCATGGCCCTCGTTTGTGGCGTTTCGTTTCTTTTAGTCAGCAGACAAAATATTGCAAATTTATTTTGAGAATTTTCAACATATTTTATACTAGCACTAGCTGCGCCCCGCGGTTTCACCCGCGTAAGTCCCGATCCCGTGGGAATATCGGGTTAAAAAGTAGCCTATATGTTAATCCAGGTTTCTAGCTATCTACATACCGAATTTCATTGCAATCGGTTCAGTAGTTTTAGCGTGAAGGAGTAACAAACATACACACACACACAAACTTTCACATTTATAATATTAGTAGGATTTCATTATCACAGTCATGTAGCCAATTATGAACATTCACAGATACGCTACGATCTCTATGATCCTACCATCCAGAAGATCCAAGTACTAAGACTAGAGAAGCGTCTCGACGACAAGTTGTTCTACCTAAGGGATGCGTTACCTGAGTACAGTACGTTTCCCTTCGATATGGACCCTGAGATACTGCCTGAAGGTACACCTGTACCCATCAACCCTGTACAGGTAAGGAACTATTTAAAACATCCTGTATTAAACTGACTCTTTTCTGTTTAACTGTACTAAACAAAATAATAAATATTGCAGGACATTCCACACATCGCCATCTAGCCCCAAATTAAGTTACTAGACTTGTGTTATGGGTGCTAGACCACGGATATACTACTTATATACTTTTCTTTTGTAAATATATACTTATAATACATAGAAACAACCAGACCACAGACAAATATCTAAGCATAAATACTTGTCTGAGGCGGGAATCGAACCCGCAACCCTGTGTTTGGCAGTCCGGCATGGTGACCATTGAGCCAACTGGATCGTCAAAAAGTGAACTTATAAGGAACAGAAGCGAGATTTTTTCAAAATTGTACTTGTACTTGTATACGGGCTGGTTTCCGCAATCATACCTTTCCAGTTAGGTCCCTTTTGGGTGAGGTTCTACATGTCAGTAGGAGAACCAGTCCAGCTCTTCCATAAATTTTGCTACTATATGTAGTTTTTAAAAAAAATTTGAAAGGCTTTTAACGTCACCTAAAGTCCTGAGTTTAATTTCCGTTAGTACCATGCAGTCTAGCAGCACTAGCACGGTCGTTTCCTCAGTCTCCATGCACGCTCTGCACAGCACAAAAGTGTATGTACGAGTAAATGTATCTACGAGGATTCATTTATAATTTTTTTGTAAACAGCCAGTCTCAAGTTACTGAAAAAACTAAAGGCCTGAAGGCCAATTCTCGTAAATTATATTGTAATATAAAATTCTGGCCATGCATTTTCATAATAAACTTTAATTTCCAGGTAAAATTGAAACCAAGGCCATGGCTTGAGAGATGGGAACGTCAAGAATTGAAAGGGGTGTCAAATATTGAAGAACATTTGAAGGAAAAAGATAGAGTTCGAAGAGAATTGAGAGCTACTCCATGGGAGAAATATGATTTGATGAAGCAGTACAGGTAGGAATGTTAAAAATAAGTAGGTTCTGAAAAAACTCTGAAATTAAGCGTAGCAGCCATTTACTAGGAGTACACTCACTGCCAAACATCCCTGACATATCAAATTTGTATTGTGTCTGCGCAAAGTAAAGTCACCAAAAACCGCCATTAAATCTGCTGGCTCTCATTTACTGAGAAAAGGTCGGTCCTTTAGAGACAAAAATTATAAAGTCCTTTTTTGGGGGACACATTTTTTTTTAAATCTAAGAATTTCTTTCTTTGGCCTACATTTAGGCAACTTTTTGCCCGGGTAAAACGGCAAGGCGCCACATTTATCCTAGTTGTTTACTATTTAGTGGGTTTATACCTGAAATTTCACACTATCTATTGTTAAAATATTATTTTTGCTACAGAAAAACAATTCCAATAGAAGAACAAAGCAATATCTGGGCGGAAGTGAACCAGCAGCTGCAACAACTGCAACTAACACGCAAGAAGTCTTCTAGAAAACGTTCCTTTACTGCGCCAAAAACGCAGCTCGGATAGATTTTTATAGTGTTTATTTAGGTAGAGTATAATAAAGTCATTAATGAAGATTATTTGTCTTTTTTTATTAGTAAATTTTCCTTTTTTTTAAATTAATTAAAAGGTTTGGGTTTGTGCCATAGCTTATATTAGGTTATATATTGCACTAAGATATGCCCGGTTTTTATGAAATCAGATTTAGTATTTTGTTATCGTTAACTTCATCTCTCAAGGAACTAAATTAAATAGTATTCCACCAGATTCACACGATTTATTTCATGAAAATAAAACTGCGGCACGACATGTTGACTCGTTCCCGCCAAAACAAACTCCCATCATCAGGGTGAATCAAAAGTAAAATTCATTCAATAGATGGCGTTAGTAGTAATCAAAATTCATGTAATATTTGAAAACCCCGCAATGAAAGATTTGATTTGTGTCAATAGCATAAAGTCGATAATCCTTTGAACGTTTTTTTTTCGTCCAAAGTTGCGTGCTTTGTGAGGGGAAGGGATGGCGAAACACGAGGAAGTTTGTGTGTGGTTTTCTTGCATACTTTACTAAAAATATTAAGAGTTTTATGAATAAAAATCCTAATAATTATGACAAATCTAGTGTTGTGAGTGTTTATTCTGTGTTTCTAGCTAAATAGTTTTGTGTTTGTCAACAAGGGATTTGACCTGCCACCTGTTTCGCCCGGTAAGTTCTGTTTACTTTTTCGTTGTGCAAAAATGAATTTTGAATCGATTATAGCTATGAAATAATTCAGGGAAATACCAAACACAAGCTAAATATACCTAAAACAGCTAAACCTTTGTAAAACCTTCTTAGATCTAGGTATTTTTGGTCTGTTATTTACCAAAAGTGCACTTTGCAGTGCGCTGCGATTGCAAGTAATGCACAAAGTAGGCAGTGCCCAGTGCCCTTGGTTCGATAATATCGATTAAAATATGCGTCATTGTATCTGGCCAGGTACCTTTATTGAAAAGAGTTCGTTCTTAGCTTTTATTACTTGAAATCTTATTTGAATCCACTTGTACTGGTTTTATTATTGTTAGTTTTTTTCTGATTTACCTATTTCAATGTAAAAGCCGCTACCCCATACAGCCTCGTCCGAAGTATTATTTCTTCTTCTTTCTTCCATCTTTTTTTTTCACTGAAGCCAGTGAATTAAGCCTCGCTCTGTGCAGTTTTTTAGTCAACAAAAATCGTGAAATTAACTTTTATATAATTGTTCAATTCACTTTTATTGACCCTAATTGCTTAAAATTATTTAATTTAACTCCGCAAGATACACTAGAAAAATAAACATAAACATGAGAAAAACATGCCATTTTGTATTGGCTGCAGAGAACTTCTTTTAGTTTGAATAATACATAACATAAGTACACACGTACCTATATAGGTACTTATAATCCTCTATTTAAATATCTTTATCTTTAAAACGTGATAAGAGTGCAGAGCATGGCTCAAATCATATTATGGATTAATTTTTCTAATTTTTCTAGGTCCTATAGACAATATTTTTATAACTGAGAAAGATTGTCCTTTTAAGAGCAATTAATATTTAATATTGGGTAGATCCACTGCTTATTCCGTATGTCTTGGAAATGCATCTTCGTCAGAATGACCTTTTCGCTGATAGACAATTTAAATTTTCAAGCAATGTTCTAAATAACATTGCTTGAAAATTTTAATTGTCTTTAATAACTAACTGCAGAATACTCAATCAGTAGAGAATCAAATCAGCTGGATGACATAAAAGCTGAAAGAGCAAGTAGCAAAACGTCTAGAATTGCAAATAGTAACCTCAGAGTAAGCTAGGTACATTTGAATCTTATTAACCACTTGTCAAAGAAGATTAATGACATTTTAAACGCAGAATAAGATATAATAAATTAGTCATGAAAGAAATCAAAACCTCACATAAAGTTTAGGAAATCTCAATGCTGACTTAAAGAAACTATACTTTGAAATTGCTTTATTTCGATTTAATACACAAATGTCATAATTATAAGTACTCACAATAAAACAAAATGAAAATTACAATCACTTAATTAAAACATATGAAGGAAAACTAAAATAAAATAAAATTACAAATAAAAGACATCCTCAAGTGTGTCTCCCCAAGGCATTGTTCCCAGAAGGCTGGCAACATTTCCCCTCTGGATGACCAGACTGACCCTTTGAGCGAAAAAGCCACCACTTTTAAATTAGTAGGTAGATCTTAGACATTAAATTTAGAAATCTCAACACCTCTTTCCTAATTCATTGTATTTTTCTTTCCAGCTCCAATTCCTAATCCTCTCATCCTGATATCCTGAAAATTCCAGGGAAAAAGTCCTGAAGATCACCAATCTTATACAACCTTAAAAAACTTTCATTTATTTTATAGCTATGTTGTTTTTGATGTGTTATGGTCTGATCTTTGTCTAATAAATTTATAGAACACCTGCACTCACAAAAAATTGTCACGGTAATATGACCATGACGCGTCATGGCAACTTAGGAAAGAGAGAATTTAATAATAATATATCTTATCTAGGCTTGTGTGAGGGTGACGAATGACGAGTGCTTTCATTGATGACAAAACTCTTAATTATTGCCTAAAAAAATATTGTTAAGTGTTGTTTGTGAAGGTGAAATCTTTTTCTACATTTTAGTATAATTAAAAAACGACTTGTCGTTTCTAAGCTTATTATAATTGGCCCTAATTACGAGAAGGGACCAACCCACACAGACCTAGTTTTGAGGTATTAACGTTTTAAGTTTAGACCAAGAAATTATTGTAGGATATTCCACAATTAGCCTTGAAACTGACAATGAATTATTGTACTTATAAATTATCCCAAAATGTAGGAAAAGGAAAACAACACTCAACAACAATTATATCCTATTCAATAATCAACAATTTTTGCGCCAGGCATTTTGCGTTAAACTCCTATATGCCAACTCTTTAGGGTTTCATACCCAAAGGGTAAAAACTGGACCTTATCACTAACTACTATCCACTGTCTTGTCACCTGTATCTCATGAACCGTGATAGCTAGACAGTTGAAATTTTCACTGGTACGGAACCCTTCGTGCACTAGTCCGACTCGCACTTGGCTGGTTTTTCAACAGAATCTCGGATTAAGGTCAGTAAGTGGTCAAACTAAGTAGGTACAGTCGGAATACCAACTAGCTGAACCCCACGTGACCCAGAGCTTACTCGCATATCTGTAAGGTTGTAATAGTCAAAGTCAAAAAAGATTATTTCATTGGATGCTTAATACAATTGTACATAGACCACTTAAAAACGTCTTAAAAACTAAGTTAGGATATGTGCCTTCGGAACGCGCCGACCAATGAAAAGAAGGCACAAGAAACTCATGGGGTTTTTTTTTAAGTGATCACGCTCACAAAGGTCAATATTACAAATATTTGAAAGTATTATTTGAAATGGAGCAACTAAAGTCACGTCCATGGGTTGTTATCATTAAGGTAAGACGAAGTATCATAGTACGCCTTACTGCACAATTTATGCCATAGAAAAGTTTTGAACCTGGTAATGGACATGTCATATACATCTTTGGGTAATTTATTATAATAGAGCACACATGTACTATTAAACGACCTGTTTATTTTCCGGAGCCTACTACCGGGCACGGTCAGTTCATTCTTATTTCTTAAGTTGAAATTATGATTATCGTTATTTTTACGAAAAATTTCAGGATTTTTGTGAACGTATAGCAAGTTGTCGTAAATATATTGTGAATAGAGCGTTAATATATTTATCTCTTTAAATTTTCCTCTAAGTCATTCCCTGAGGCCCATTTTGTAGATAGCTCGGACAGCTCTCTTTTGCAAAATGAAAATAGTATCAATATCTGCAGCACACCCCCACAGCAGGATGCCATAAGACATGACACTGTGGAAGTAGCTGAAATAGACTAGGCGAGTAGACTGTTATACGAGGGTGGAAGGGAACCAATTCCCATACTAGGTATTTAGACGAATATAAGGAAATTCAAATAAAACAGTCATTAATATTAGTCTTTAGAACCGAGATTAGAATTTCGGTACAGCTTACAGAGTTAGTATCCCGCCAAATTAAACTCTTAAATTTATAAATAACAGACAGATGACAGAATATACAAATACCAAAACAGTAATCAAAAGGTTTACATAATTTGTAAATAATGTGTAAACCATATTTCAAAAATTAATTCCCGCCATAGGCAGAGAAGCCAATGAGTCAAGCAATGAGTCTTTCCCGGCCTAGGGCGGGAAACAATTACTATGAGTCTTTCCCGACCAAGGGTGGGAAGCAGCTTCTTCGACCCGCTACTCGGATCAAACAAACACTACTTTCCGAGTATGAGAAATGAAAAGTAATGTTACGTGATTCTGTTCTGTATACTTACAATATTAAAAAAATAACAAAATAGGTAAATACTACAGTTTTACAGACGTGCGAGTGAGCTCTGGGTCACGTGGGGTTCAGCTAATTGGTAATCCGACTGTACATAGGCGACTATTTATGTGCTATATTGCATTTGAACTCGTGCCACAAGTAGGTAAGTATAAATGCCGCCGTATTCAGGGTTTATCGACCGATAATCCAATCGGCAAGACTACACGATTCAATTATGTACATAATTGCATTAGATAGCCATTCTTCAATAGGGACGGTCGACAGCATAATTGCAGACCCACCGTAGATTTCTAAAATTAGTATTATTGGAATGTTTTCATTTTAATTATTTTTGTTTGATAAATTCATGAGTTAAAAGACTTACACCCATATTCTTAGTCGTTTCCTTGAACATTCCTCGACTCAAACTCAACCGAAGCCTCGAAAGTCAATTGGCCGCATCCTCGAAATCGGTATTCTTAGACGTCCCTCGAACTAGTTTTTACCTTTCGTTGAGTCGAGTCGAAGAAACGACTAAGAATATGGGTGTTAAATTACAACTAAAGCATTAATTACAATCTTGCTTGTGATGAAAACATTCTTATAATAGCCGTTTTGGAGCTCTATGGTGGGTCTGCAATTATGCAGGCGACTGTACCTAATTAAGTACCTAAGTATATATTTAATGACCTACCTAAAAAAATAGGTACATTTTTTTTGCTCTACGACATTTGGAAAATCGAACATTTTTAGAAAATTTTAAGATTATGTTTACATGAAAATCTTATATGATTTGAATTTATATGAAGATTTTATCTTTTTGAGTTGATTTTTCATGATGTAGTAAAATAATTTGTTGTTTTTAGATCCTTGATTTTTTTGATTTTATGTTTCTTAGTTGATTATTCTGTAAAAATTTCAATTTTTTTTAAATGTTTTATTATATTTATAAAACAAAGGTTTGCAACATTATACATAAATATAATAAAATAATAATATGACTGTAATTTTGATATATATCGAAAATATATATCATAAATAGATATTTAATATTTATAATAAATATCGGATATTTTTGTATCTATATTATATATATCCATACTAATATTATAAAGCTGAAGAGTTTGTTTGTTTGTTTGCTTAAACGCGCTAATCTCAGGAACTACTGGTTCGAATTGAAAAATTCGTTTTGTGTTGGATAGGCCATTTATCGAGGAAGGCTATAGGCTACTTTTTATCCCGATATTCCCACGGGATCGGGAGTTACGCGGGTAAAACCGCGGAGCGCTGCTAGTTTGTAATAAATATCGGATATGTTCGAACCCGGATTTAAAAGGGATTAAGTACATAGTTTTAGTAACACACTGTATACAGAACTTGCGAAAGCTGTATTAAATTTCTAATATTTTATGAGTACTTAACATACATCATAAACCAGCTGATTATAGGTAGAACAACGAATCATGGCCCCCAGCAGAAATTTGTGAGGATGGTTTGCGCATTACAGAACTTTGTGAGGATGGTTACGTATTGCAAATCGCATTACTATCACGGACAGAAGTCCGTGATAGTAATGCGATTTGCAATACGATTTGACTGTAGTCATTCTGACTACAGTCAAATCGTCATACTTTATCCCCGTTTAATATTTTGCCCAACCCGAAAAACTTTCCTTTAAATTAGAAAATTGGGCACCTGAACTAAAATGACATTGAATTTTAATGCATTAGGTTAATCAATTTAGACTTAGACATAGTTAGGCGTGTGGGTTTTATGTGCGCGACAGTACTTAGACGACTAGACGTGCGGGAGCGGGACAGAGCGTGGCTAGAGCCGTGTTTGCGGAACAGAGAGCGATCACGTGAGCAACCGATCCTTCCTTCACTCCTGTTCCCCCGCCAAACGGACCTAAAAATAGAGTTCTGCACATACCTCTTCCACTTTTCGCCGGGGGCCATAATTCGCTGTTCGACCTATACTTTTATTATGATGATAGGACACTAGTACCTATGAAGTTACAGAATATAAAATACTAGTAAAAGATGTAGGTAAGTACCTACACTTGATGCTTCCTCACGATATAATTAAAGTTTAAAGGCACTATGACTAAATGCTGGATTCATTGTCTATGACTTATATGAGTCAATATAATAGTAAGTTAGTCTATATATAGTCTATGGTTTTGTTTGCAGTAACTTGAGTTTATTTAAAAAAAAAACATTTTAACCTTTTGTATGTTATTGTAATATCACACTAATACTATGGGAATCAGTTCTTTTCCATCCCAAGGTTGTCTGGAAGAAATCGCTTTCAGCGATAAGGCTGCCTATTTTTGCAACTTATCTTTCTAGCTATTACTTCGCTTTGTGTGTATTGTATGTTCCTTCCTGTATACAAATAAAGTCATGTATGTTTATGTATAATGTATGAGAATGTATTTATTTTTATACCTAACTCATTTTATACTATTTAATTCTAATGCATTTGTTTTTATTTTCTCTGACCATAACTTAGCACAAAACTCGTACAAATTGAAATGGAGTAAGTTAATCCATATTGATCAACCGATGACAAATTTCACGCTTGACTCTCAAGTTTCCGTAGTGTAGCGGTTATCACGTGTGCTTCACACGCACAAGGCCCCCGGTTCGATCCCGGGCGGAAACATTCATTTTTGCTTACATAACTTTTATGTGTCGAGAAAGTGTCGAACAATTTGGAAGAATTCATGGAAAATGGTGTAACACAGTAAGTTAATTGTTGAATCTTGATAATGAAAAGGAAGTTTAGTAGAGTTTTGGCGGGAACGAGTTAACAACATGTCGTGCTGAAGTTTTATTTTCATGAAACTTAGTTGTAACCCGAGTTGAATAGTATAATTCTGGTATTCTGGAATGTTATTCAATTTAGTTCTGTGAAAGTGCACAAGTGTAGTGAAAGTAAAAATCAGTGTCAAACATGAAGTTTTCTCATTGCCTCCAAATCTCCTATTAAGGTTATTGTAAACTTGCCACCGCTTTACTATAGTATGACGACTTTGACTGTTTTGAAACACTTTAGGACCGATTTATGAAAAATCGGGCCATAATTTGATGCAAAATTTAACTTGACACTGGCTAAATGCACAAGCCGTGCGAAGCCATAATTAATAGCAAAAAACAAGTTTAGTATGTTATCAATGTGAAGTACGAAATAAGAGCTGGAAAATGCGGATAATTAAAACTAGAAAGTGGCACAATGTTGATACATGTATGATAGAGTAGGTACTCTAGGTACTTACGTATAGGGATCAGATAATTTCTAAACTGACCATTACCGCCATGGAGGTCGGTGACCCCTTGATATTGACTGCCGATACTACATCTTGCTCGAGGAAACGACCTAGATTACTACAAGACCTACATTTCATGAATCTACCTGTACCTTTATTGGTAACATTGTTTACAAGACGAATACTTAAAGTGAAAGGGTACCGGCGCTCTCTCCATACAAACGTAGTCGACTGTTTCCTCCCTGGATAACGACACTAGAGCAAATATGTTTGTGGCATAAAACCTATAACTGCCATGACTTTGCCCTTAGTTAATTAGAAAATGAAAAAAACGAAGACATGATAAGTAGAAAATGAAAAAACCAAGAAGATGACGATGCGATCCAAGATGTAGCACGCTTTCCTAGAAGATACCTAAAAAATCATGACTCAAAAACCTCCAAAGGTAACAAATTTTTAACTAAAGGTATCAAATAGTAGTAATTCAGTAGTATAACTTACAATTTTACATTTTCAAATTCAGAGAGTGATCCCTTTGATTTTGAAGCTAATAAATAAACGGTGGCCTTTCGAGGGACACAGTTATCTTTCTATATGATACTACACCCGCGTAAGTCCCGAACACAGCGCCATCTATAGGGTGTATTTGCAACCTAGATGTCACACAATATTGAAGAATTTTATCGATGAATCAACGTACACAGCCATCTATGAGAACTTCATTAAACTAAACAGTAAATAAACACTTGCTTAAGAAACTTTATTCGTTTACATTCACGACATAAGCGAATAGTTGAGATGATAACTATCCTTGGCGGCACTGAAAATTTCGGGAATCAAGGAAGTGACACAACATTACTATTTAAAAATGTATTTATTGCTTTTCGAAGTATTCTCCGCGAAATTTGACACATTTTTCCATACGATGGAACCAATCATTAAAGCAACCATTCCATTCGGAAGTTGGGGTCTCCAAAATGGCCGTTTTGTAGGCATCCACAGCTTCTTCAGGTGATGAAAATCTCTGACCACGCAATTTATTCTTTATTTTAGGGAAAGTATAGAAATCATTAGGGCTTAGGTCGGGGCTGTACGGCGGATGGTCTAATAATTCTATGTTTTCTTGCTCTAAAAACTCTTTTGTTCTGTTCGCGGTGTGAGAACTCGCATTGTCGTGATGGAGGATGATGCGGCGGCTGCAGTTCTCTTTACGGAGTTCAGAAACGACCTGTGGCAAACAAATGCTAGCATACCATTCTGCATTAACCGTTCTTTGTCCCTCAAGAGGAATAGTCACAACATGGCCGGTTTTGGAGACAAACGTGGCCACCATTTTTTTTGCAACACTCCTTGAACGAACAATTTTTGTTGGCTTTAACTCATTTTCGAACACCCAAACTCGTGACTGGTTTTTTGTTTCGGGTTCGTACGCGTATATTCAGGATTCGTCACCTGATACGATGTTGTATACAGCATTTGAGGATCCTGCGTGGAATCTTTCGAGAGTTCTGACGCACCAAGTAACGCGAGCCACTTTTTAGTCTTCACAGAGCGAATGCGGTATCCATCGGGAAAACAACTTTTTTACACTTAATTGTTCATGCAAGATTATTTGTATTTGACTCATGCCAATGTCTAAAGTTGCCTGAATTTCGCGGTATGTTACATGTCTATCTTCCTCAATCAGCTTACGCACAGCATCAACGTTTTCTTGGGTGAGTGCAGTTTTTGGACGACCTTGACGGGGATCATCACTGAGCTTGACACGTCCACGTTGAAATTCAGCAAACCAGCGATAAATTGTGGTTTTGGATGGGGCTTCATCACCAAATGCAGAAATCATCCGGTCAACACACTGTTTTTGTGATAAACCACTTCGAAAGTCATAATAAATCATTGCTCTTGAATTTTCTCGCGTCAATTCCATTTTCTCAACGACTAAACAAGTTTGACAAAACCTTGTGACAAGACCGAGATTATTTTTTTAAATAAATAAATGGTATTCGATTCTTAAAACCAAGGAGTTTTCAATTAAAAAGATTTAAATATGACAGGAACAGTGGAAATATTCCATTCCCGATACTTTTAGTGCAGCCTATGTAAGTTAGACCAAAATACGGTTACATGTGAAATTTGATTAAAATCGGTTCAGTAGTTTTGGAGTTTATTGGCAACATACATCGTGACACAAGATTTTTATATATACAGATTTTCTAGGAGCCAAAACTCTATAAAAAGAAACCATATTGAAGTACTTGCATAAGGGCTGGGTCCTCATAATTCACACCCTTAATTTTTTCTTAATTGAATGTTTTTTGTAAAAAACGAAAGTGTTTACCGCGTTTACGGCTTCAAAAGGTCAATGATACCGAAACACCCCCGATACGGAACAAACCCTAAAGATTATAATCCTGTCACAATATATTTACGGCTCTTAAACATGCAAAGGGTGCCTTGACGGACAAGAATCATAACCAAAATGAAACAGTTAATTATAATAAAAGGTTTATTATTTTACGTAGGTACTTAAAGGGTACCGGGTGCTTTCTCCATACAAACGTAGTCGACTGTTTTCTACCTGGATAATGACACTAGAGCAAATATTTTTGTTGCATAAAACTTATAACTGCCATGACCATATTGACCATGCCCCTATGTTTTGTTTTTGTTTTTCAAATCTTAATTTCTATGATAATTAGAAAATGAAATAAACCAAAACATAGTAATGGCAGTTTTATATAATATTTGTGCTAGTGTCATTATCCAGGGAGGAAACAGTCGACTACGTTTGTATGGAGAGAGCGCCGGTACCCTTTCACTTTAAACGTCTAGTTAATATATCTATCTTAGCACCTACCTACTTCTAGACTGACTGACAGACAGATAATGCAGAGCCCAAACCACTGGGTTATTTCCAAGGCCAATTTTAGAAAATAGATACCCACCAAACAAAATTCCCACCAAATACTCACGTAGGGCAAGATTGCAATCTTGCCCTACGTGAGTAAAATCACTAATAAATAATAAATAAATAAATAAATAAATATTGCAGGACATTCCACACATCGCCATCTAGCCCCAAGCTAAGTAACTAGACTTGTGTTATGGGTGCTTGACAACGGATATACTACTTATATACTTTTCTTTTGTAAATATATACTTATAATACATAGAAACAACCAGACCACAGACAAATATCTAAGCATAAATACTTGTCTGAGGCGGGAATCGAACCCGCAACCCTGTGTTTGGCAGTCCGGAATGGTGACCATTGTGCCAACTGGGTCGTCAAGTAAGTAGATTAGTATCTATGACGATAAAATTCAACCCTGTGAACACGTGGTCCGACTGCTCGGTCCGACCGATCGGACGACGTGAACTTTTTTTTACTTTTGGTTCTATTTAGGAATCGGACTATGAAGTTTATCGTTATTTGAGAACACATTGTCCGACCGATCGGATGACGTGAACTTTTTTTTATTTTTGGTCCGACTTAGGAATCGGACTATGAGTTATCCCGTTATTTAAGAACAGATTGTCCGACCGATCGGACGACGTGAACTTTTTTACCTTTGGTTCGATTAAGAATGACTATTCTATTCAGTGATAGTGCGATCAGACAGTGTGACAACAACTTGAGAAGACTTGAATCAAAATGAAAACAAGACGATCGAAACAAAAACAAAACACGATCGAAAACAATGACGTGATGGCAGGTAACTGTCAAAATGACATATGTCAGAGTGTCAGCTGTTTAACTTAACACGGCTATATTCTAGAAACTATTGATCCTAGATTGATGGTCTGGTTTTGGTGGTTTTAAGTTTGACAGCTGTCACCTGAAAAGAAGATCTCGATAGAATCTATCACTGGACACCATCAATCTAGAATTAAAAGTTTCTGAGATATAGACGTTTTAAAGTTGACAGCTGTCACTTTGACATCCTGTCATTTTGACATTTACTTGCCATTATATCGCTGTTTTCAATCATCTCTTGTTTAAGTTTTTGATCATTTTTTTTCCGTTTCGATCGTCTATTGTTTATGTTTTTATTAATTTTTTCGATCGTCTTTTGTTTTCGTTTCGATAGTGTTTTTTTATTTCGATCTCGATTTGACTCTTTGTTCGATTAATTGAACCAAAAGTAAAAAAAAGTTCACGTTCGTCCGATCGATGGGACTAAGCGAATTTGTGTTTACTCTTTGTCCGATTAATCGGACCAAAAGTAATAAAAAGTTCACGTCGTCCGATCGGTCGGACTGAGCAGTCGGACCACGTGTTCACAGGGAAATTCAAAGTCTTATTTGACTGATATTATGTCAACGCACAGCCTAAACCGTCAATCCTAGAGAAATGGAAAGAATGTTCTTTAAATTTCACCTCTAAGAGCGTGAAATGGTGGACGAAGCCACTGGTAGAAGCTAGTGTGGATATATTATATTTCCGGTTTCACAATATAAAAATCAACTCATACGGGTCCCGGAAAGAGTTAAGCATGACGAAACCGGATGATGACAATAAAAAAGAAAATGGCGGCGTAATATAACGATGCGCATGCGCCTGGCACCTGTAGAGCTTTATAAACATTGTGCGTAAGTTGCGAAAGTGTCTACAACCTGTGATAGATTGATGTTTATCTTTACTATCTTATCTCTAATGATGAAAGAGAGTTCAGTAAATATCATACATTTAGGTAATCCTACGTTTTAGAAAACGAAGACACGATGTCTTTC
Source organism: Idaea straminata (assembly GCA_951213275.1). Taxonomy (NCBI): domain Eukaryota; kingdom Metazoa; phylum Arthropoda; class Insecta; order Lepidoptera; family Geometridae; genus Idaea; species Idaea straminata. The sequence continues at coordinate 8,870,472 of OX577862.1, forward strand.
ACAACCGAATTGTTCACGAAATCTTCACTCCCGTTTCTCTTAAATGGTATTTAATCTAGATTCTAGAGTTTTTGTACGAGTGATGATGTAAGACTGTCAAAGTTTATCATCTTCATCCATATAAAATATCACGACCATTTTTAAGCGGAAAGGGTACCGGGGGCTCTCTCTATACAAACGTAGTCGACTGTTTTCTCCCTGGCTAATGACACTAGAGCAAATATTTTTAGAACGAAGTTCCTAACGGCGCGTTGCGAAAGGGGGCTAGACGGAAAAAATTAAGACCAAAAGTTGTAACGACACTTTTTGATTTTATTACAATTCATTCACTAATTAATCGAAAGAAACTTCGTTCCATACAGGTGTCTCTTGACACCTCTCAAGTTTTTGTTGTTAACTTATAACTGCCATGACCATGCCCTAGGTTTTTTTTTGTTTTTTAAATCTTAATTTCTATGATAATTAGTAAATGAAAAAAATACCAAAACATAAGGCAGAGAGGCATAGAGTCATGGCAGTTATAGGTTTTATGGCACAAAAATATTTGTGCTAGTGTCCAGGGAGGAAACAGTCGACTACGTTTGTATGGAGAGAGCGCCGGTAACCTTTCACCTTAAATTCAGCACTATTCCCAAGAAACATTTCTACCAAGTTGATTAAAAAGTCGATTTTTACCAGAACTAAAACTTTTCGTTCAATTTGTTAGTCTCTACGTAGACGTAAGCGCCAACGGCAATAGTGAGTAATAATTTGGTATTTATCTTAGTGAACGTTTGTTTGCATATTTGACGCAGCAATCTGACATTGGTCACGATTTTCCTGCTTTCTATCTTCGTATAAGGTCCGCCCTTTCCTATGACCATACTTATCACATGTGCCAGATTTTCTTAGGTTAAATTGTTATTGACCCTATGAAATTGTTATTATAATAGCGGTAACAACATAAACGCTATATGATAGTGACTGATTTAAATTCTCTATTATCTTGGTAAGATTATTATGGCATGCTAATATAACCAACTAGCTTTTGCCCGTGACTTCATCCGCGTTGACTTCGAAAATAGTTCTTTCTGCCCCTTTTTAACACCTGAGATGAATATCAATAAAATATGAAGCTCGTCTTCCGTCAAGTCTGTTATAAAATGTTTATGCAAAATTTGAAGTAGATTGGATCAAGGAATCACATTGTCCCATACAAACTTTGCCCCCCTTTTTCCCGTGGGAATATTGGGATTAAAATAGCCTATGTCACTCCCAATGAATCAGTGTATCCTCATACAAAGATTCATTAATATCGGCCTTTTCGTTACATACAGAAAAATCTTTACTAATGTAGATAACTAATAACAAAATAGACTGTTTTAGTAAAAATAGGGAATAATTTTGCACCAATTGCTTTATCAGTATAAAAGTACTATCATTTATGTGGTAGAATACAATATTCATTTATTGCGCTATCGTACACAAACATGACAATTTATATTACATTAAAAATTTAACACTTTAAAACTATAGCTGTCTACTCTCCATCCGTCTTACGCTTTTTCGATCAGGTCACGTGTCCTGACGCGAGTTTAAGATTTTATACCCATTACAGAAAAAGTGCTCAACGCCGCTAAAGAAGTTTTCACTTCAAAAAACAATGTAAAACTAAAAGCACTTCACTGTGTTTTACCTGCAGCAGTGAAACAATCGATATCTATATATTATTCATGTAGCTTTCCTCGTATTCAAGGCCAGGCACGATGATATACAGGATTAGACTAAAAGTTTAGGTATTTCTACACAGGTTGTTTTCAAATTGAAATTTAAAACTTAATACGATTCCAAAAAAATCTAGAGCTACAGAGCTAATAAAAACTCCGACATGTACAGTTGGCTGCATAATTGCAGCCCCCGGTAGAGTTCTAAAATTACTATTATTGAAATGTTTTCATTCTAATAATTTTGTTTGATAAACTAAAGCAGGTGCCTAGAATCTTGCTTGTGTTGAAAATATTCTTATAACAGCCGTATTGGAGCTCTACGGTGCGTCTGCAATTATGCAGCCGACCGTACATTCAACATTACAAAAATTTAAAATCTTAAGAATCCCAAGTTTTTGAACGTTCAAAATTCTGGTACTTTCTAAAAATGGACCAAAACATCATCCAAAACTTTACCGAGTTAGCAGTTTGAATACATACATTTTTACCATATTTTTACATAGAATTATTTGCATGTAAGTATTAACCATTTGCGTGTTGCAAAAAAAAAATTGCGGAGGATTTGTGATGCAGACATCCCACCGATAACGAGTTAATTCGATTTTTTCAATATTTTTAGAAAAATAGACCTTGAAAAGTAGGTTACTTATAAATCTTATCGATTAAAATATTAACGCCACACTATAAAAGTCAATCGATAGAGTCGATATCGATACGATCGATTGTTGTATCGAATCCGTGCGAAAAGCGCAAGTGGCCCAGTTAGTGCATTCGTCAGACCGTACTCGACATGGTGCCTTTCAGGCTTTCACCTATCAATGCGAGAACCCAGAACCACAGATAATACGAAACACTATAATCAAAGTGTTTAGTATTATCTGTGGTATATCTACTGTTTAATTTACTTTAGTTAATTAAGATTAGCAGGGAGGTACACAGCTAAGCGAAGCTCTCTGATCGTTTACGGTCGTGCGGGTTAAGCGACGCCTGACGCGGTCATTACTTTGATGGCTGACCAATTAGTAGTGTGGCAAAAATGTATTTTCGTGAGCTCCTCCGTGCTTCGGAAGGCACGTTAAGCCGTTGGTCCTGGTTGCTATCTCTAGTAGCAGTCGTTAGATCAAGTTAGAGGCCTTAAGGCGATCTGAAAACTCTAACAATAGGTGAGCCACAGCACTATACGAGTAAAAGAAGAAGAAGCAGCGCTCCTGGGTTTCAAGCGCGTAACTCACGATCCCGTTGTTTTACTCCCAGTCAATGTATTCTCATACCAAGTTTCATCAAAATCGGTCCAGTAGTTTCGGAGCCTATTCGTTACAAATAAAAAACAAAAAACCTTTCCTCTTTATAATATTAGTTTTAAGATATCAAAGTGAACCTGGGACATTTCAGCCTAATGCCGGATGAATTTTGGGCTACAACAACTTAACCTAACCAACGGAAAACGGCCCGGCAAACCCCATTAAAATTTTTGGCAGATTGGCAATCCGTCATTCTGCCAAAAATGCGATCCGTGGAATGAAAACCATCTTCAAAATCATTCAAAAGAGACGATGATCATTTGAAAAAACTAAATGACAAATGTGACGTCATAATTTGCAACGGCTGTGGCTAATTAAATCTCTTTGAATGTTTATGTTTATTGAATTAAAATGAAAACAAAGCGTTCATTTGACAGCTGTCAAGCAATTATCAGTTGACTTGAGAACTTTATGTAGTTGAGCAGTGGGGAAGTTGCGGCGTTTTCACGTATCTACTGCGATTGTACCCTTGTTACATCCGACTTGATTTTTTACCTACTCAGTAGAATCTATTAAATACTAGGGTGATTTATCGATAAGTAAAATAGGGGCGTTAAAACTCAGTGGCGTTTAATGTGACTTCCCCTATCCTAATGGAAATATAATTATTTAACTCCCGGTTCCATGTTGGACGTTAATTCCAGGTGCTCTATTATATTAATTGTTTTGTTGCTTTGGGTTAGTCACATAATCACTTACCCATAACTACAATATCTTAGAAACATTCAGAAGAGTGCTTGGTCATCACTTTTCCAACTCTTGTTCTTGCTACTCTCTCTCAACTCTAGTTCTTGCTACTCTCTCTCAAATCTAGTTCTATAAACCGGAACCAGTTCTGTTCTCGATTGCAAACAGTTCCATGCAATTAAAAGCCTCGGAACCAGTTCCGGAACTTCCGTTCTATATGGGTTCCATAGACGGCTGATCAATCAAATCCAATTTTAGATTTTGCAGCTCTTCTGGCACTGTATTATTGAACCTCAGCAATATAATTCATCGGAGTAATAAAACCAACGTAATTTATACCTAAAGAGAACAAAAAGGTTTTCATTTTACGTATAGAACACAACTCGCAAAACGAAACCCTGGTTAGGTTCCTATGCAAATAATGGTAGCCGTGTAGTCCCCGGCATAGAATGGGACTATCCCATCTCCTTGCCTAGTCTAAGAAGCCGCCTAAGAGATTTATGGACGCTCAGTTGACCATCGCACCTTAGGTACTTCACGAAACCCTTGGTTGCCCTCAGGTAGCCGCCTCCGGCCGGCCATAATATTGCCAAATCATTTAGCAGTAATGAATATAACTGCGCCGATCGCAATGTAAATTGCATTATGGGCAAAAAAAGAAACGTTAAGTACCTAAAGTAAACAATACAATTACAAAGACCAAACATATTTCAACAAACAAACATATATTATTCATTTTGGAAATGCATTTTTCTTTGTAATAAATACTTCTAAAATGCCTTGCTGGCTTACGCACTTAAAAATAATAATGTCATGTTTCACAATGGCAAACTATCATCAGAATCTTTTAGCCCTTTTTATTCATAGTTCCAAAGCTAAATGCATACGCTATGCATACAAATTATTACTACGGGGGGTCTCTGTACGTAACACGATGTATGAATTCAAAAATTGACTGGCACCGCGGGAGACCTGCTTTCAGCTGTTTACAAATTTCTATTATTACGAACGAGCTTTAAAAATATAAAAAAGTTTCTGGTTAATTGACTTATGTACCTACCTTATAGCTTTTGTTCAATAGTTTATACCTATCGGAAAACCTCGGAGAATTATAATTTAATAGGCCAAGTTCATTTGATGCGTTCTAAAGTATAGCACAAAGAACATAGTTTATTCAAAAAAATACTAGTTTCTTATGCCTTGATAGATAGTAACATTAGTTGCCTGCGTCTGTCTTTTCTTGGGTCTTTAAGGTGAAAGGGTACCGGTGCTCTCTCCATACAAACGTAGTCGACTGTTTCCTCCCTGGATAATGACCCTAGAGCAAATATTTTTGTTGCATTAAACCTTTAACTGCCATGAGTATGCCCCTATGTTTTGGGTTTTTTCATTTTCTAATTATCATAGAAATTTAGTATTAAAAAACAACAAAATAGTGTCATTATCCAAGGAGGAAATAGTTGACTACGTTAGTATGGAAAGAGCGTTCGGTACCCTTTCCTCTTCTAGGAAAGCGTGCTACATCTTAGACCGGATCATCACCTACCATCATAAGAGTGATAGTCGTCAAACGAAGACTTATCATTTGCCATACACTGGAATCCGTACCATTACGTTTCTGTTCGTATTGTATTTTTAACAAGTGCAAAAAACCTTAAAAAATATTGTATGTCAGACGAGGCTGTATAGGTTAAAAGTCCGTTGCCTGCCCTTTGGGGAGTATAATTAACAAAAAAATTGCCTAAAAATATATATTTACATTTTTCTGTTTTTAGTTGTTGTTATAGCGGCAACAGAAATACATCATCTGTGATTCAATTATCTAGCTATCATGGTTCATGAGATACAGTCTGGTGTGGTGACAGACAGACTTGACGGACGGACGGACAGCGAAGTAATAGGGTCCCGTTTTTACCCTTTGGGTACAGAACCCAACGCACATAATATTTTAATTCAATATTTCATTACATTCGTCATGTCTCTGTTTAAATCGAAGTTAACCACTTTACATGCGCAAGCGCAACTGTTTATAACATTTGTTTAGTAAACACTGCTGACCTTGTTATATTATCCTTCAGATGTACTGAATACCTTGTATCGAATGCGATACAAGTGCAGCGATATTCGCTACCTGTTTCTAAACAATCTATATATCTATCTATATATATAAAAGAAAGTCGTGTTAGTTACACCACTTATAACTCAAGAACGACAGAACAGATTTGGGTGAAAATTGGTAGGGAGGTAGCTTAGAGCCAGGAGACGGACATAAGATACTTTTTATCCCAATATGCCCACGTGATGGGGACTTACGCGGGTGAAACCGCGGGGCGCAGCTTTATACGATAAACAATCATTGTTGGGTTGCGTGATCATGTTATTAAGAGGATATCTAGAGGCTGATAAATATAATAATATTGGCTAGATTCAGGGGTCGGCAACCTGCGGCTCGTGAGCTACATGCGGCTCTTTGGATGTGAAGCTGCGGCTCTTTAGTTCCATATGCAAATCTATACTTATATTATAAAGCTGGAGAGTTTGTTTGTTTTAACGCGTTAATCTCAGGAACTACTGGTTCGAATTGAAAAAAATATTTTTGTGTCGGATAGTCCATTTATCGAGGAAGGCTATAGGCTAACGTTCATTTTGATATTCCCGGAATCATCGGAAGTTACACGGGTGAAACCGCGGAGCGCTACCAGTACCTTATATACAACCTATCTGTGACATATTTAACCAAAAGAATCTACATAAAATTATGTATAATAATTAGTATGACAATATTAACTAACTGGTTCAATATTGGAACCAGATTAACACAAGATAACATGATCATCAAGTACTAAGTAAAATTACACTACCGTTAAATTAACTTGCTTACCCACACTTGACATTTAACTAGGTCTTCGTAATAGGTTCCCAGATTTGTACCAATTAAGTATGCAACCTACCCTAGATTGACAGAAGAAAGCACTAAGTTCAAAGATATTTAATCACAACACTATAATAGAGAGATCTTTTTAAAATTAGAATAATGTAACAACAATAGATTGAGAAGGGCAACTTTTATTCTGACACTTTCGGAAATTTGAAAGAAATAGAAAACGAATGTTTTCAAGTAAATTTTTATCTTAAAAACAGTTGACTTATTAACCCCTCCTATTAGCAGTATATTGAAAAAAAAAAACTTCGCGAATAATAATATCAAGGTCATCGATTCGCGAATTAATTTAATTCGCGGTTTCAGGTTACACTTTAAATAAATACCCATAAATAAATACCTAGAACACCTATCGCAGTTCTATAAACGACAATAGCTCGCTCAATAATGGACATCTATGCTGATGTTATTTATATTTGATAATAACAAAATCAAAAACTCCTTCAGACTTAAAATAATCGATAAAACTTTAGATAAACTTAAGATAGATGACAACATTAAAATGAAGATTGGACATACTGCTAACTGTGACATTTTGCGATATTTTTTGACATTTTGCGAACTTTAAATTTTTCAAACGAGAAATGGGAATACACAGCCCGTATTATTTACTTATAACTTTCTTTCTAACAAGACAACTCGCTGAGAATACCGAGAAATTAGAATAACAATAAAGAAATAGAATACCATTTTAATTAGACAAGGACACGTATATAAGAGGAAAACAATGAACTACGGAAAAAAGTCATAAAAAAAATTGTTGTCTGTGAAGTCAGTAGTAATTAAGTCTTCTATTCGTCACTTGTCACCATAACACAAGCCCAGATGAGCGATATTATTACTAAACGATATAAAACAAACACGAGACGTGTGACGTTTACCGAAACATGACGGCGTCATGGTCAGGACGCATGACGTCACACTTTTTTGTGAATGGTGTTCATCAATTTATTAGATGTTATCACGTCAAAACACACATAATCCAACTAAGGTTGGCTAAGAAGCCCCGTGCAGCTAACCTGAAAAAGTTTTTGTATTAGGTTGCTCTGAAGATCGCGACCACCATTCCTCAAGGTTCCATAGACATTATATTTGCCTCTTATTGTCTCTATTTTCATCTCTGTAATTCAGAGAATTTAATATCTTCGGCTAGTGCATGGTGAAAGCGAAATGCCTCGGTTAGAATCGACAGTAATGTATGCGGTGTCATTTACTATTGCCCCTGTAAGTTACCTATTACATATTCATTAGGAATGTGATGTTTGTTTGAAAATTGCAATGTTCTATTATAATATTGCTTTACTAGCTGCGTACTGCGTTCATCCAGGTATAAATTAGTCTTCTTTGAGCGGTGTTGGCTTAGTGGTAGATACCTCGACTTTCATTCTGAAGGTCGTGGGTTCGAATCCCGGCCGGCCGTGCACCAATGTATTTTTCTTAAGAAAAAATTATGTGCGCTAATTGACATTGCTCTTACGGTGAAGGAAAACACCGTGATGAAACCGGCTTAGTAGGCTTCAGAAGTATTGACAAGTTCTCTCCTCTGGAAATGGTTGACTAGGCTGAGAGGGAAGTAGGTACTGGGCAAGCCTACTCCATCTTCACGCAAAAAAGACCCAATTAGAAAGGGTCTAATTGCGGAAAACAGCCCGTTCAAGTACAAGTAGTCTTATTTCTTCGAACTATGTAAGTCTTTAGAGTTTTCATTGATATCGTTCGCGCTAAACGTTAATGTACAGTAGGCGTCATAAGTCACCTATCGCTTTGCTACCATAATACTATAAACAAGTATTGGACTTACGACCTAATATTATAAAGAGAATTATTTTTTGCTTGTATCCAATTTTTATTGTACTAGTATGAAGATTTGTAAGTACATTGAATCATAACATAGACGAAGTTTATCCTAATATTCCCACAATCACACTTACTCGTAGTTCCATACTTAATATTATTAAAGTGGAAAGATTTTATGTTTGTAACGAATAGGCTCCGAAACTACTAAATCGATTTTGATAAAACTTGATATGAGGATACATTGATTCATTGGGAGCAACATAGGCTTCGTTATCTCTTGTTATTCACACAGGTTTGCGACTTAGGCAGGTAAAACCGAGGGGCACAACGGATGCAATGACCCCACATAGGGTGAAAACGCAGGTTGCCGTGACAGTGGGGTAATGTAAATTAAAAATAAAGTCATTAGTGATTTACAAATAGTTATGTGCGACACGCCTATTTTAAACTGTTACTAAATTGTTTTTTTAAACAATCTTAATATATATAAATCTCGTATCACAATGTTTGTCCTCAATGTACTCCTAAACCACTTAACCGATTATAATAAAATTCGCACACCATGTGCAGTTCGATCCAACTTGAGAGATAGGATAGTTTAAATCTCAAATTATAGTCGCAAAATCTACTATTTCTACGCGGACGAAGTCGCGGGCAATAGCTAGTTCTACTATATAAAAATAAGTCGGGTTTTCCTTCCTGACGCTATAACTCCAGAACGAACCGATTTCCACGGTTTTGCATTCGTTGGAAAGGTCTCGGGCTCCGTGAGGTTTATAGCAAAGAAAATTCTGGAAAAATTTCAACACAAAAACGGGAAATTTGGATATGGCAAAACAACGTTTGCCGGGACAGCTAGTTTAGTTATAAATAAATAGTTGAGCCCCGCGTTTTAACCGGCAGTATTCCTGATCCTGTGGGAAAACCGATATTAATAAATAGTAGAGCCCGCGTTTTAACCCGCAGTATTCCTGATCCGGTGGGAATACCGATATTAATAAATAGAGCCCGCGTTTTAACCGGCAGTATTCCTGATCTTGTGGGAATATAGATATAAATAAATAGTAGAGCCCCGCATTTTAACCGGCAGTATTCCTGATCCTGTGGGAAAACAGATATTAATAAATAGTAGAGCCCGCGTTTTAACCCGCAGTATTTCTGATCTTGTGAGAATACAGATATAAATAAATAGTAGAGCCCCGCATTTTAACCTGCAGTATTCCTGATCCTGTGGGAAAACCGATATTAATAAATAGTAGAGCCCGCGTTTTAACCTGCATTATTTCTGATCTTGTGAGAATATCGATATAAAAAGTACCCAGCGTAATATAATACATCACAATCAATCTTTATAATATTACTGAAGATCTATGCGTGATTTATAGATCTAAATAAGTAGGTACTTACTGTATATTATTCTACGACTGAAACTTTGAATTAATTTAAATATAAGCACACTATTAAAATATCAAATTAGTTTGCCTCATCTTAAATCGTGACTCGATAAAAAAACTGTAGTAATTAGGAATGATATGCGCTTGCGCCGGCCTCGACTGCACTCAATGCATTTCAAGTTCAACCATATAATTCCGATGACGTGAAGCAATTAAAATCATTTAAACTGCATTAAAAAATTAAGAAGGTGGGTACAGAATTTATTATGAATTCGTTTTGTAATAATTTTAAAGTATTTAGATTAATGTTTCATCACTTTCATTCAAGTGAAAAATCAACTATTAAAACTAGTAAAATAATTATCCACATATAGGTTATTTGAAAAACTCTGAATGTGTAGAATCAGTTTTTTCTGATGTCACTGTTTTGATTATCTCTAAGCTAAATATTTCGTAAAAGTTAGGAGACTACTTAAAAAGAGGTCATAAGACTTTATAATTTATTAAACACTAGCAGCGCTCCGCAGTTTCACCCGCGTAACCCCCGATCCCGTGGGAATATCAGGATAAAAAGTAGCCTATAGCCTTCCTCGATAAATGGACTATCCAACACAAAAATAATTTTTCAATTCGAACCAGTAGTTCCTGAGATTAGCGCGTTCAAACAAACAAACAAATTCTTCAGCTTTATAATATAAGTATAGATTACACAAAAGAAATAATAACACAAAATTAACATACACACAAATAAAACCATTAAAATAAATACATATAAATACTTCAAAAATCAAATACTCCGTCCAGAGCGTCTCCACGCGGCATCGTCCCAGGCTCACCCTTTGAATGAAGAAGCGCCAGACCTTCGGTCGCCCGACGCCACATTAAGGCGCCTCGCCCTTAAAATATAAATGGGCACTAGGGCCCCAAGCTCCCAAAGTCTCTACCCCCACGGGAACGAACATGTAACTACCTGCCAGGTCCACATATTTGTGGGATTCAAGGCACTCCGCCTGCGCGGCTGCTGTCCCAGCCTGTCCGCACGTGGACAGCACGTGTGAAGGTGCAAACGTATCCACACACATCGTATCCCACACCAAAGAGAAGCCCTGCCTCCACGGAATGAGCGATAAACCGTCGGGCCTCCTGCTATCAGAGCGAAAAATTCCGTTTGACTCTAATATTGCCGGAATCCGTCGGGCACTTGCCTCGGCGAACAGCCGAGGCAAGTGCCCGACGGATTACGTCGTTCAAAGCGGCATGGCGAGGGATGCGACCCGTATTTCGCTGACAAACACGTCCACCAGCCACACTGACACTGATGGGGCTGCACCGTCCTGACCCCCACACGCAAACCAATAGCTAACGATAAAGAAATGTCGTCTAGAAATATATATAATCACTAGCTTTTGCCGAAAGTCGAAAATGGACCAAGGAATCACCTTGTCCCTTACAAACTTTGCCTCTCTTTTTCACCCCCCTAAGAGGTAAATTTCGGAAAATCCTTTCTTTTCGGAAGCCTGCGTCATACAAAAAACACACCCTCCAAGTTTCAGGTCTCTACGATCAGCGGTTTAGGCTGTGCGTTGATCCGTCAGTCAGTCAGGATAAAGAATTTTATATGTATAGAAGATGGGATAAATATTTGCTTTATTGGAAAATTTGAAAAACAATTCAATTTCTTGTCATTTTGTCACTAATATCAAGGTTTTAAAAAACCCTTAAGGCGACCTTAAAAATCGACCTTTGTTTTAAGCAACTCTAAGTAATCAAATACTATTTTTTTGTTATTTGGATATAAATGGATATTGTAGTTTAAAAACCATATTTTTGTTTATTGTGGTTGAAAACATGATAATATGAACAACTTCTCTCGATAAAAAAAATGTTAGAAAACAGAGAATTATTAGATCGTTTATCGGGTTTTATTTAGAAATAGTTAACGTTTGTTTCTAAAAATGAATCAAATGGTAGGTTTTGACCTCTAGGAACTATATTTGTGGATAATAATAATGTTATATTTGATACATATGCAAAACATTTTAGCATATGTATCAAATGTAACAGTTAGCACGCAGCACGCTACGTCTTTGAGAGCGCGGGCTAAGGTAATGTGAATACCTACACACGGTACTGGAAGAGCGCCACAAGTGGCCCTATTGTAGTACGGTATATTTAAAATTCTAAATTCTGATTAAAAGAATATTGGAAAGCTAGTCGTGTATGTATAAAGCCATTGTATTTTTTCCTAATAATCCCGTTACATTATTGAAACACCAATACGCAGGGCACACCCGCCCGTATAATTTCCATTATCTGAAGTAAAATCTCGAGGGTCTTGCCCCTGGAGTGACATAATGACGTATTGTTTGTAGTAGAAATTAGTGTGTGGTCTATCTATATATATAAAAGGGAAAATCACTGACTCACTCACTCATCACGAAATCTCAGAAACTACAAGTGCTAGGAGTCTCAAATTTTGCAAGGGGGTTTCTTTTATGACGTAGGTGCTCACTAAGACGGGATTTTGCGAAATTCAATCCCTAAGGGGGGCAAATGGGGGGTGGAAGTTTGTATGAAGGTTTGATTTTTTTTAAAGGGAGAACCTTGTAAACTATAAAGAAAGTTTTATCTAGAATTGTGAGTCTGGTTAAAACAAAACCTATGCTCTGCTCCGCTGATCGTAAAGACCTGAAACTTGGTGTGTTCTTTGTATTGTAGACATCCGATAAGAAAGGAATTTCCTAAATTCTACGCCTAAGGGGGTGAAAAGGGGGGGGGGCGAAGTTTGTATGGGACAACGGGATTACTTGGTCTATTTTCGACTTCTAAGCGGACGAAGTCGCGGGCAAAAGCTAGGACATTAATATATCTATATCTATTTATACTTCTAAACTGTACCTGTACTTGTTCTTGTAAACGGGCTGTTTTCCGCCATTAGTCCCTTTTTAATTGAGTCCTTTTTGCGTGAGGATGGAGTAGGCTTGCCCAGCACCTACTACCCTCTCAGCTTAGTCGACCATGTCCAGAGGAGAGAACTTGTCAATACTTCTGGCGCCTACTAAGCCGCGGGTTTCATCACGATGTTTTCCGTCACCGTAAGAGCAATGTCAATTAGGTCGTATACATTTTTCTTAAAAAAATACATTGGAGCACGGCCGGCCGGTATTCGATAATCTGTACCTATAATAAATATTATAAAAAGGAAATATTTTTTTGTTTGTAACGAATAGGCTCCGAAACTACTGGACCGATTATGATGAAACTTGTTAAAAAGATATATTGTTTCATTGGTAGTAACATAGGCATAAACATAGGATAGAAAGTATTCTATCCTATGTTTCTATCCCGATATTCCCACGGGATCGGGAGTTACGCGGGTGAAACCTCAGAGCACTGTCAGTTATTACTAACGTTACTCAGTTACTTAATGAAAAACCACAACGTAAGAACTGTTCCCAATGCACGCAAAAATAGCCTGCCTAATTAACGGTTCCACAATCCACATGTCTTTCATCTACATTACAGCTGCATAATTTCAATTTTAAACGCTTGTGATTAAACCGAAAAAGATCTCTAATACTGCCACTGGTGTAGAGATAACACCTTCACAAACAGTTTCATCTCTTCTGGACAGTCACAATTGCAGACCCTGACCCACCATAGAGTTCTAAAATTAATATTATTGGAATGTTTTTACCCAACTGCAAGGTAAGAGTTATGTTTTTCGCTCCTATCTTGTACGTTTGTTTGTAATATTCTTTATTCCCTCATATCTTCCAAAAAATGAATGGATTTCTTTAATTAAGGTATTGTTAGATTCGTCTCATTAGTCCAAGTGTTCTTAGATAGGTGACATAAAAAAATATTATCTAGTAAATTTATGAGTTGAAACTTGAACTCGATCAAAACCTTAGAATCTGTAATTCTCACTCCGACCGTATCTGCGGATATTATGGGCCTAAAATTTTTCGGGACACTAAAAGGTTTTTTTTTGTTAAAACCTTAATATTAAGACAAAATAACAAAAAATAAACAAACGAACAGTTTTTCAGATTATCAATAAAGCAAATATTTATATAATGACCTGCTTTTACGTAGTGTTTCTATTTTTACGAAATATTTAGTTTTTAATTAAGGTGGCGTTTATTACTCGCCGGTATATTGTGTTTTACATAGAAATTTAAAAAAAACTACGTCATCCAAGTTAACGTAATTGCTTATTTTGCTTTACGCAAATACTACCGAATTGATTGTGATGAAACTCGGTATGTAGATAGTTCAAGGCCTGCAAAAACAGAGTGCAGTTAGTAAATTAAATATTACAGGACATTCCACACATCGCCATCTAGCCCCAAGCTAACTAGACTTGTATTGTGGGTGCTAGACAACGGATATACTACTTATATACTTTTCTTTTGTAAATATATACTTAAAATACATGGAAACAACCAGACCACAGACAAATATCTAAGCATAAATACTTGTCTGAGGCGGGAATCGAACCCGCAACCCTGTGTTTGGCAGTCCATATTGACCATTGTGCCAACTGGGTCGTCAAATATGAATATAATCGGTATAAATATGAAAAGCTGCGGCTCATGTTCTCTCTATTCCGGTATGATATAAGAATCTTTGGTGGAAACTTAGAACCGAGCTCCAATATGCCGTAAAACGGTGTTTCTTGTATATTTCGATAATTTTCCCGTTTAGAAACGATTACTGGGACATTTATTACAAGTTTATGGTGGTCTATTGATTGGTTTCAAATGTGCCTATTAGTATAAACTTTATAGTTTGCCATTGTTATGAGTATAATAAGTATGTTTATTGCTTGCCGATGCGTTAAAATAATCTAGGTAATTCCTTGTTTTGAAATCCGTTTTCGAACAGATTACGAATCGAGACCGTATACCGGTATTGACCTATAGCAGGGGTCGGCAACCAGCGGCTCGCGAGCCACATGCGGCTTATTGGATGTGAAGCTGTGGCTCTTTACTTCCATATGCAAATCTATACTAATATTATAAAGCTGATGAGTTTGTTTGTTTGTTTGAACGGGATAATCTCAGAAACATTCTTTCTGTGTTGGATAGTCCATTTATCGAGGAGGGTTTTGGGCTACTTTTTATTTTGATATTCCCACGGGATCGGGACTTACGCGGGTGAAACCGCGGTGCGCAGCTAGTATCATATATTTTAAAGAAATACTCCGAGTTGAGGCATTTATATTCGATGCAAGGAATAGTCTTCCCGATTGCTACAGTGAGATGAAGAAGGCTTTTTTGATTGCTGCCTATCTTTAAGACTTAATTTAGGCAAGTATTTAGATAGATAGACTTTATTGCACCATAAAATAAAACGCAAAATGATTACATATAACAAAAACAAAATAAATTCTAACTAAAGTAGCTATCTATATGCTAAGGAAAATTCATATTTAATACCTTACAATGTGGCACAATGGGTATTTTTTGATGGCAAAAAAACTTCTGGCTCTTTTAAACCATGAAATTTTGTAAAATGTAATATTTGACTCGTCCTACTCAAAAGGTTGACGACCCCTGGCCTCAAGCAAGGCCATTGTTTTGTTTTCCTCTGAAATTTCTTCATAATTTAGAGATTCAGAAAAGTTTAAAGCTTAAAAGAGTGAGCGAGTATGGTTTTCTCTAGAGTAATCATTTTTAGGGTTCCGTTCATCAAAAGGTAAAAAAAGGAACTCTTATAAGATCACTCTCTTGTCCGGATGTCTGTAATTTTGATATATTTGGAAAATACCTTTTTTTAGAATAGGTACTTTCCAAATTGGAATTCGATTTTTTTACAAATAGCGCCATCTAGCCCCTATCTAGCACCTAGCTAGTTCTAGCAACTATGCTTGTGTTAGGGTGACCAGACAACGGTATTTACTCAGCTCGTTTTTATGTTAATCACCCTTCCCTTGAACTCAGAAATAAATGAGTATCAGGTACTAATTCGTATTTTAATATGAAAATTAAACAAATTTTGAATTAATCTTAATTTTAAAACCGTAAATGTTACTGTTATAGGCCCTTTTGTGAGAAAAATCCACAGTTATCGCATTAATATTGGGTTGTTATGTCGACTTTAATAAGTTATGGAATTTATGGTTATATTCTGTACCTTTCTAGGTTACTAGGGCTTATTTTAAGGGCATCGATATATTAATCTTTTATTTAATCTTGAACTTTAAGTTCGACATAGTTTTACTAATGTGTTTTCGAAATTAGTTTCCATTTTATGTCTCTTAATTTTAATCATGAATGTACACTTATAATCACTCCATTTAAGTACTCAGTAGCTCCCTATATGATTTTAGCGCCTATTTTGGTACCGTCTTCTTGGCATGAAATTTTAATCATGAATGTACACATATAATCACCTTAATAGTTAGCTCCCTATATGATTTTAGTGCCTGTTTTGGTACCGTCTTCTTGGCATGATATTTCAATCACGAATGTACACTTATAATCACTTCATTTAAGTACTTAATGGTTAGCTCCCTATATGATTTTAGTGCCTCTTTTGGTACTGTCTTCTTGGCATTTATCATTCGTATCATCTTGATTACAAAATGACCAAAATCCAATATTACAGAATAGATACTTAATTATGCAGCCAACAATGACTATAAATAATTCCAGGAATTTAATGCCGTTATCAAGTTTAACAAACAAGCTCTTCCTTCCCCAGTTATAATTGCAACAAATTCTAAAATCATCTTGTTTCAGAACATTACGGACGCAATTTCTCAGTTTAATCTTTAATTATAATCTACAGTTTAACCATTATCAGGGGTTTACCTATCTCAGGGTATCGACAGTAAATCATAGTGGTTACCTATAGTCCGGCCTAGGGCTTCCAATCCCGCATGCTATTGCGGGATCTCGGTATCAGCGGGATCAAGAATTTTTATTGGTGCGGGATGACCCAGTTGGCACAAAGGTCACCATGCCGGACAGCCAAACACAGGGTTGCGGGTTCGATTCCCGCCTCAGACAAGTATTTATGCTTAGATATTTGTCTTTGGTCTGGTTGATTCTATTTATTTATTTTATTTGGACAAAAAACAGTTATAAATATTCTGCTTACAAAACTAAAATATGCTTTGGTATGGTATGGTTTTTTTGATTGTTGTTATAAGTATGTATTTACAAAAGTAAAGTATATAAGTAGAACATCCGTTGTCTAGCACCCATAACACAAGTGTAGTTACTTAGCCTGGGGCTAGATAGCAATGTGTGGAATGTCCTGCAAAATCTATTATTTATTTAAAACCTTTCTTATCAACAAACGCCAGATCCCGCTGGCGTTTGTTGATAAGAAAGGTTTAAAGGTCAGCCAAACTACTTCGTATCTTGTTATGGCGGAGTTCCTCTTGCAATGTCGGAGCTTGAGTAGCCGTGTTCTTTTTCGTGTTGAATACATCAGCAGTTTGATTTTGGACAATGCGCAAGCGACAGCGCTCAAAAAGCACTTGAGCCTGTAACATTTTTCAATCGGGATATCGGGATCCCGGTATACCGAGATTGGAAGCCCTATTCCTACCAAATTATACGTGCAGTCGGTATCGTCGCCACTGCCTTTGTACTTTGTAATTTTCTCTTGCGACAATCATAGTTCCGTGTTATTCCGCGGTACGATCCTAGAGACGGTTAATAGCGAATTATCTGTGGATATAAAACTGAAGATGAGAGGTAATGGTTTGTTAAATAAGTAGGTACTGCTATTGGAAATTATCTGATAAGCAGCAGCTTATCAGGTAATTTCCAATAGCAGGTTTTGTCTTAATTTTGACGTGAATAAATAGATGAGCCGGTGTTCATAAAAAAGTGTATACTCGTAAAAAAGCACTCACAAAAAAGTGTGACGTCATCGCTCACGTTCCGTTATTGACAAGGTAACCATAGCAACGATAATACTTTGCTATGTTTTCCATCAATGTTTTCTTATGAAGTTATCACGTAAAATTTACAGACCAGACAACCATTTTTATTGATGACTAGCTGCGCCCCGCGTTTTCACCCGCGTAAGTCCCGATTCCGTGGGGATATCGGGATAAGAAGTAGCCTATGTGTTAATCCAGGTTTCCAGCTCTCTACATACCGACTTCATCGCAATCGGTGCAGTAGTTTTTGGGTAAAGGAGTAACAAACACACACACGCACACACAAACTTTCACATTTATAATATTAGTAGGACTATATTCGCGACTTCGTCTGCGTCGGAGTTGAATTTTACAAAATATTTTTTTATCGGATGCCTGCGTCTTAATGCAAAAATTTAGCTTGATTTGTGTGGCTTGAGCTGTGTGTTGATATATAATAGTCACTCAGGACTAAAAAAAACAAAACCTAAATATTCTATCCGTTATCTAGTCACCATAACACAAGCCTATTTGCTTAGTTTGGGGCTAGATGGCGCTGTGTCATTGTACACAGCGCAATATTTTTTATTTTCTTAGTCGATCTTCTTTGTAAAGATTTCATACAAATTCGTGGGAGGCTCACAGCTAAGCGAACGTCCTGATCGTTTACGGTCGTGCGGGTTAAGCGACGCCTGGCGCGGTCATTACTTCGATGGGTAACCAATTAGTAGTGTGGCAAAAATGTATTTTCGTGAGCCCCTCCGTGCTTCGGAACGCACGTTAAGCCGTTGGTCACGGTTGCTACCTTTAGTAGCAGTCGTTAGGTCAAGTTAGAGGCCTTAGGGCGATCTGAAAACTCTAGCAATAGGTGAGCCACACCACTATACGAGAAGAAGAAGATACATGTCGGTTCACTACGTCTTTTTGTGTCAAGTCGGCCAGGTTTACTTCACTTAATAGAGTCCGGACTCAAGTGCGCCGTTGCAGTCAAAATTAGTGCAAATATTTGTATATTGGTTGCGACTGAGGAGCAATGCGAGTGCAGAGCCCCATCGCAGTCCATGGTGCACCTACTCCAATGCCCACTGTGCCCCAATACCTGCACATTGGAGGACCTGGTAGAGGCCAACGCTGCTGCAGTTGCAGTGGCTAACTATTTTCTAGGAAAAACTAGGAAAAAAGGACAGAAGAGGGCTTCTTTATCTTATTGAATGACCTAAAATCCCTTTAAGAAGTACCTTCATTGAGCTGTTGTGGATGAAAAGTATTTTATATCAAATCAAATTTTCGTAGGTAACCCATTTGCAATAATATATTTAGTGTTATTTAATCTATACATATAAAATTCTTTGTCCTGAAAGACTGACTGACGGATCAACGCACAGCCTAAACCGCTGTACGTCATACAGCGGTTTAGGCATCCGATAAGAAAGGATTTTCTGAAATTCTACCCCTTAGGGAGTGAAAAAAGGGGCAAAGTTTGTATAGGACTACGTGACTCCTTGGTCCATTATCGAGTTTAACGCGGACGAAGTCGCAGGCAAAAGCTAATTTGATATAAAATACCTACTTTTCATCCATTAAATAGCTCGATGAAGGTCATTCTTAAAGGGATCCCGTACTTTATAGTAGACAAATATCTTTACATCTAAAAGCTTAGGCAACCTGAATGAAAGGAGAAAATACGATTATTACCAATCGAAGATAAAACCTTAATGGTGTGCAAATGCTATTTCATTCTATCTTTATTTTATGGCATTTGTAAAATATATATTTGAAGTGTAATCTGTGGTCATTTGATTTTCCAACGGTATTTTCAAAATTGCATGTCATTTTGCTAATAAATTGTAAAGTAGGCTAAGTGTGGCTAAGTTATATGGGGAACCTTGTTCAATTCTTGGAATCTGCATAGGAATCACTACGTCATTATCACTTCATATTATAAAACAACTAGCGACCCGCTCCGGCTTCGCACGGCTATATTATCATGTATCTATATATATATATATATATATATAAAAGGGTAAATCACTGACTCACTCACTCACTAATCACGAAATCTCAGAAACTATAAGTGCTAGGAGTCTCAAATTTTGCATGGGGGTTCCTTTTATGACGTAGGTGCTCACTAAGACGGGATTTTGCGATATTCAACCCCTAAAGGGGACAAATGGGGGGTGGAAGTTTGTTCATAAGATAGCCGTGCGAAGCCGGGGCGGGTTGCTAGTTATATATATAAACCTTCCTCTTGAATCACTTTATCTACTCAAATAAACCGCATCAAAATCCGTTTCGTAGTTTTAAGGTCTAAGCATACATAGGGACAGACAGCGGAAAGTGACTTTGTTTTTGATTCCCGACGCAAAAACGACGGGGTGTTATAAGTTTGACGTGTGTGTGTGTGTCTGTCTGTGGCATTGTAGCTCCCGAACGGATGAACCGATTATGATTTAGTTTTTTTTTGTTTGAAAGGTGAATTAGTATACTATTTAATGAAGTCCTCCGTCGCGTCAGTCGGTCTGTTCGCTGTAAACTCAAAAACTACTGCACCGATTTTCATGCTGTTTTCACCAATGGATATAGTGGTTTTGATATATAAAATAAAACTACCACGCGTACGACGTCGGGTACAACAGCTTGTAGATAATAATAATCCTCATCTTGTTCGTTCTTCTAAGTACTATTTAGAGACTTGTCTTTGGACAAAATGGTTGTCTTTGAGTAATTACTCCTTAAAGACTTTTCTTTGTACAAAATGCTAGTTTTTGAGTAGGTATATAATATATATTTATAATGACCTAATTAACACCTACACACCTTTGATTTTTTAGAAATGGACTCCATAATCGAGAGTACATTGACAGCTTTTTTGGTTCAAATTCTAACCTTAATAAGATGCTTGTGAAAACGTATCTTAAAACATTTCCATTCCACTTTTCTGTGAGAAGAGAATATTGTCTATACATATAAATTGCTTTGTCCTAAATGACTGACTGACGGATCAACGCACAGCCTAAACCGCTAATCGTGGAGACCTGAAATTTTGTGGGTGTATTCTTTGTATGACGTAGGCATCCGATAATAAACCCGATAAAGGATTTTCCGAAATTCTACCCCTAAGGGGGTGAAAAAGGGGGTCAAGGTTTGTATGGGACAACGTGATTTCTTGGTCCATTTTCGACTTTTACGCAGACGAAGTTGTTCAAAAGCTTGTTCTTAATATTTCCCATCATCTTTGCTGTACTTATGAGTAGGTATATTGTATATAGGAGCGGTGTTGGCGTAGTCCGTCGCTCCTATAATCCCGTCGAACCCCGGCCGATCGTGCACCAATGTATTTTTCTTAAGAAAAATTTATGTGCGCTAATTGACATTGCTCTTACGGTGAAGGAAAACATCGTGATGAAACCCGCGGCTTAGTTGGCTCCAGAAGTATTGACAAGTTCTCTCCTCTAGACATAGTCGACTAAGCTGAGAGGGTAGTAGGTGCTGGGCAAGCCTACTCCATCCTCACGCAAAAAGGACCCAATTAAAAAGGGGCTAATAGCGGAAAACAGCCTGTATACAAGTACAAGGTATATTGTATGTGCTTTTTAGCCTTGGGGCAGGTCAGGATCAGCTATTGGTCACGCGTACGTTTCACAAACTAAGTGAAGTACTTACTGTTATCACGATTTGCCATCGTGGCGTTGATTTACGAATTGGGCATTTGGATAAGAACCTTTTTAAAAGCTTTTATTTAACTTGCAGTGTATGTATGTATGTTCGGGTGGAATCTTGCAACTTATAAGTATGCTAAAAGAACTTCGATCATATAACTACCTCTATGAAAAAGAAGTATATCTATTTGACATGTTGTGTTTAAAAGTGACAACGTAGAAAAAAGTAATCACCAACTGATTTTAACCGACTTAAAAAGGAGGAGGCTTTCAATTCGTTATGTTTTTTTTCATGAATTCGATCGCCTTTTGTTTCAGTTTTAATCATTTTTTGTTTTCAGTCCATCAGGACCACGTGTGGCCTAGTGTTTAGTCTAACCATATGGTCCCAATATTTCACGTGGTGCCACTCTGCAATTACACCAACGGCAATAAGTTCACGTGGCCATAGCCTTAGATTGAAACTAACATCATGGTTTAAGCTCAAAAGCTCTTTTGAGCTCACTTTCCATCAATAAATAATAATCCTTTATCATTAATTAAGTAGGTTAACCTCCAAACAAAACTTAACACTTATTCCATTCAATTACAAAGTAATAGACTAGTTTCATAAATAATTAGGCCAGAGTAGTCAGTTACGAGTAAAATTGCAGGGTTTAAAACTGCGGTGTAACCGCGTGAAACCACCCAGGTCTCAAGCTACGCTAATTTATACTTGCAATGGGCACAAATCTAAGGTTAGCTGGATTTACACTGACGTTATTTCACGCATCGAGGAAGACTTTGAAACCACCCAACTCAAGCTACGTTAATTTGTAGGTACTTGCAATGGGCACAAATCTAACGTTGGCTGGATTTACACTGAGGTTATTTCACGCATCGAAGAAGACTTTGAAACCACCCAACTCGAGCTACGTTAATTTGTAGGTACTTGCAATGGGCACAAATCTAACGTTGGCTGGATTTACACTGATGTTATTTCACGCATCGAAGAAGACTTTGAAACCACCTAAGTCAAGCTACGTTCATTTGTGGGTACTTGCAACGTGCACAAATCTGACGTTGGCTGGATTTACACTGATGTTATTTCACGCATCGAGACTTGGCTGGTTTGAGAAAGAAGACCAACTGAAGACCTACTGCCATGAATAGAGATCGTTGGAGATCGTAAAAGATGCCAAAACTCAATCAAAAACAAAACATATTCTTAACAATCAACAATATTCACCAACGAAGGCGACCGGTGCCGGTTGTATTCTTACTCATGTGCCGGTAGTAACTATTTAGTAGGATGTGTACCAAGGTCGTTGGCGTATGGACCCCCTTAAACACACTTGTTTAAGGATGCATTTATGATTTAACGCGCCTGAAGTATCTAGACTCACTTCATTCAAAATGGTCGTTACTTTATACATCGAACTGAGACAAAGACAAGTAAAGTCAACCTTAATGCTATGAAAATAAGCTTTACATGAATTAGCAAAACATGGTAGAAGATTGATGATCTATTGCCATAGTTTTTGCGGGAAGAGCCTACGGAAAACTATTATTTTTTGTTGTATTAAACGTATATTATTTTGATTTATCTGATTCATTTAGTATCTTTTAAATATGTAAAACTTTGACGTATAAACTGGAAAATGAACCGGAACCAGCTATATATTTTCATTTCATTTTGATACTCTCCGTAAATGCGTCTTTAACCAATTCTTGTGAAATAAAAGGTGGCAGAAGGCGGCGTCGGCGCCTTCTGCCACCGCGTAAACATGCTCACAATAACTAACCCCCACTTCGATACGAGTATAAATCACGCTTGATAGAACGTCTGTGTAAAACCAGCTATTCGACGTTGATTATATGGTACCAACTCGCAAGTCTAGATTATGATTTAATACCAATAGACTATGAACTAACATTATCACTAAATCTAGGCTAAACGTTTCGTATCGGTAAACTAATCGCTTTTCTATCTAACTTAAAGCTTTGATGGATAGGGTCTTATTTGGATTGATTGGTGAAATGTCGTCCAGGAATGGATTGCTAATTAGAAAATACAGTTTAGATGGATCATTGTGCCAACTGGGTCGTCAAGTGTAAAAACAATTACCAAAAATTCTTTTGAGTCAAATAACGCTCCAAACTACAATATGTATAGAAGGGTCTTAAGATAACCTAAAACGTCGGAATAGGGAATCGCCTGACTAATAATCTTCTTCTATATATCTTCTCTATACATATAAGATTCTTTGTCCTGAATGACTGACTGACGGATCAACGCACAGCCTAAACCGCTGATCGTAGAGACCTGAAACTTGGAGGGTCCTTTGTATGACGTAGGCATCCAATACGAAAGACGATTTTTTTTCGAAATTCTACAGGTGACAAAGCGGGCGAAATTTTAGTGGGACTACGTGATTCCTTGGTTCATTTTCGACTTTTACGGGGACGAAGTCGCGGGCAAAGGCTAAGTCTTTTCTAACCTATTCTGTATGACACTCTTATTAGCATAACTTAACTCTTACTTTAATTAACCTTACTGATGTTTACGGGCCTGCAGTTTCCTTCTGTTAAGCAAATGAGAAAACTGACCTTTTCTTTAGAGATAAACATTTGAAATAGTTGGCTAACTTGCAGTTACCGTTGGTTGTGTGAAGAAATGTTTTTGGAACGAAGTTCCTTATCGCGCGTTGCGAAAGGGGACTAGACGGAAAAAATTAAGACCAAAAGTTGTAACGACACTTTTTGATTTTATAACAATTCCTTAACTGATTAATCGAAAGAAACTTCGTTCCATCCGGGTGTCCCTTGACACCTCTCAAGTTTTTAATTATATTGTGGGTTGTGCTTATTGTATATTTACTAGCTGAGTAAGTCCCGATCCCGTGGGAATATCAGGATAAAATAAGTTGTTGTTATTTCCAATGAATAAATGTATCCTCATACTAAGTTTCATCAAAATCGGTTCAGTAGTTTTGGAACCTATTCGTTACAAACAAAAAATCAAAAAGATTATCTTTTCTAATATTATAAAACTGAAGAGTTTGTTTTGTTGTTTGTTTGAACGCGCTAATCCTGCAATATTTATTTATTTTATTTTTATGGCCCAGTGGCTACCGCCGAGTCTTCTTCCTCTCTTCTTCAGCAGCATGTATTAACCCACTACAGGGCATATGCCTCTCCAACGCTTCTCCACAACGTTCTATCACTGGTCCTTTTGGACCACGCTGCCCCAGCATGAGCTTCTATATCAAACCTGATATTATGAAATATGACTCTGGCATTAACGAGCTGATTCTTACAAAGCAAAGTGCGTTAGATTACAGCAACTGTAGACATTGAGAAACGGGATCTCAGTATTGCCCTGCTATTAAGTAATTTTTCTCATACCTTCCCACCTCGGTGCAGTCCCATCGTGACACCTTCATAATAGCTATTACAATTAACTGTTTACGCGTGAGACGATAACGGAAGTGACACCGTGATAGTAAATACAGTGCAGACGACGTGTTGCGTTGCGTAAGCGCACAGTACTGTTAGTCTATGGCTGTACAGTGAATCAGGAGTGCGGGAACGCGGAATACGTTACGGTCTCTTAAGGTGAAAGAGTACTGACGCTCTCTCCATACAAACGTAGTCAAAGTCAATTTTTTTTATTTTCTTTGGATACTTAATACCTAGGTACAAGATCACTTAGCGACGTCTTAAAAACTAAGTCGACTGTTCCCTCCCTGGATAATGACACTAGAGCAAATATTTTCCCCCACAGGACAGGCCTTGACTAATGTGGCGGATCTGTGATGCAATTATTATTGTAAGGTTTTTTGGTAAATAAATTTATTTATTTTTATTTATTTTTGTTGCTGTTGGCACAATGGTCACCATGCCGGACTGCCAAACACAACGTTGCGGGTTAAATTCCCGCATTTGACAAGTATTTATGCTTAGATATTTGTCTGTGGTCTAGTTGTTGTATTATAAGTAGGAATATATTGGCACCCATAACACAAGTCTAGTTACTTAGCTTGGGGCTAGGATGTGTGTTATTTATTTTTAATGTAGATATACAGGAGCCTAATAGCCCGCCTCGCTTTGGTCAAAAGTTTTAAGTTTCCAAACTGCTACGAATTATGTGTGTAAGTTGGATGCGTTATTAGAATAGTTCCCAGGAGTATCGGTGCGTACTGCGACTACTGCGTTTTGGTGTTTGTGGTTATTTAGGTAGCTGTGTCATGTGTTTATTTATATGTCGAACTTTGTAGTTGTGGACAAATCGAGGCTGCTTTTAGGCTGCTTTTGATTTAATTCCTACTAATCTTACTAATATTATAAATGTGAAAGTTTGTGTGTGTGTGTGGTGTGTGTATGTTTGATACTCCTTCCATAAACTCCTGGACCGATTGCGATGAAACTCGCTATGTAGATAGCTGGAGACCTGGATTAACACATAGGCTACTTTTTATCCCGATATTCCCACGGGATCGGGACTTACGGGGGTGAAACCGCGGGGCGCAGCTAGTATTATAAATGTGAAAGTTTGTGTATGTGTGTGTATGTTTGTTACTCCTTCACGATTAAACTACTGTACCGATTGCGATGAAACTCGGTATCTAGATAGCTGGACACCTGGATTAACACATAGGCTGCTTTTTATCCCGGAATTCAAACGGGATCGGGACTTACGCGGGTGAAACCGGGGAGTGTTGGTAGTATATAAATAAAAAAAACCACTACGAGTAATCGAGGTAGGTACAGAAAAAAATATTTCTATTTAATTTATACACTACGAATTGAAAACCGTAATATTACCACATAATAATATTATTAAATTTCTCACTGTAAATAAAGATGTATTTACTTACACTGGCGTTAAATTGAGCAATTTTATATAATTTTAATTAAATATAACACGCAACTCTGAGTAAAGAGCTTCGCCTGTCATGTAACGGTGGCAGGGATTGAAAACCGAAACCAAAATAGGAGCGGAAAAGTTCCATACAAAAAAAAGAAATAAATATTGTTGGAGATTCCACACATCGCCATCTAGCCCCAAGCTAAGTAACTAGACTTGCTAGACAACGGATCTACTGCTTAAATACTTTTCTTTTTTAAATTTTACTTTCTTCTATTAATTATGGCTTCGCACGGTTTGTGCATTTAGCCAGTGTCAAGTTATATTTTGCATCAAATTATGACCCGATTTTTCATAAATCGGGCGTAAAGTGTTTCAAAAAAGTCAAAGTCGTCAAAGTCCGTCAAGTCAAGGGCTATAGTAAAGCGGTGGCAAGTTTACCATAACCTTAATAGGAGATTTGGAGGCAACGAGAAAACTTCATGTCTGACAATGATTTTTACTTTCACTACACTTGTGCACTTTCACAGAACTAAATTGAATAACATTCCACCAGAATTATACAATTCAACTCGGGTTACAACTAAGTTTCAGGAAAATAAAACTGCAGCACGACATGTTGTTAACTCGTTCCTGCCAAAACTCCTAAATTTTACTTATTACATAGAAACAACCAGACCACAGACAATTAATATCTAAGCATAAATACTTGTCGGCGGCGAGAATCGAGCATTAGTCCATCGGTCCATTAGTGTTGGAGCCTATTCGTTACAAACAAAAAAAAACAAAGACAGACGGACAAGAAAGTGACCTTTGTGAGCATGATCACAAAAAAAAGAAAAAACCCCCATGAGTTTCTTTTGCCTTATGAGTTTTTGTTTTTTTGAGTTTATATTTCTACCTATTGAGTACTTACGTAACCCTAAAACAAAAAAAGAATTATAATATCAATAGTAGATGAACTACATAGGTCGAATTTCCAAAATTCCCTTCAGTTTTAAACTCGGACCTCCTGTAATTTAACGATAAGTCTTTTTCTCTATATGACTTTACAGGGCTATTGGTAACTATATGAGCAAGCTGTTGAGGGCCACTTCTGTGCACCTAAACAAAAAACTTTAGTTCCACGACTTTTGGAAATTCTTTTAAAAAAAATTGAAGTTATGTAAATTCGAAAATCATCTGATTTCTTTAAAACAAGCATACAAACTTAGAACAGTAGATAAAATTTAAAAAAATAAGTATAATCTTAAGGCTAATGACCTCTCCGTGTAAGGAACAGCTGATTTCCAGGTAAACATAACATCAAAATTTTCAAAAAAATGTTCGAATTTGTTTTGGTGCACAGAAGTTGCCCTAAACCGCATGCTAATATAGTTAAGTTGCCAATGACCCTATATATGTAAAAATCTAGGTCACATTTCGCAACGTAGGTATGGGATGAAACCTCTAATAAAATATTTACAGTCACATCTAAATTCGTAATAAACTTTAAACATAATAATCAACACTCGCAGTATTTATTCTGGACGCATAGGTACCTATAACGAGCTTGTAGGAATAACTTGCGGTAAATTAATAAAACACATAAAAGGCAATTCTGAAATAAACTCCGGTGTTGGCTGGTTGCCAGAAACCTGAACTACGTTCCTTTACTACTATATTTACAGTTACGATCACTGAAACGATCTTCTATTTATCTATATCCTACTTCCTACTAATATAATAGATGTGAAAGTTTGTGTGTTCGTATGTTTTTTACTCCTTCACGCAAAAACTACAGAACCGTGAATGAATGTGGAGAAAAGATATAAGCATTTAAAGTCACGTGTTTTTCATTTTCTTGATCAGCATCTGTCGCCATTACACATAATACGACGACCCTGTTGGCACAATGGTCACCATGCCAGACTGCCAAACTCAGGGTTGCGGGTTCGATTCCCGCCTCAGACAAGTATTTATGCTTAAGTATTTGTCTGTGGTCTGGTTGTTTCCATGTATTATAAGTATATATTTACAAAAGAAAAGTATATAAGTAATATATCCGTTGTCTAGCACCCATAACACAAGTCTAGTTACTTAACTTGGGGCTAGATGGCGATGTGTGGAATGTCCTGCAATATTTAATTATTTAGTAGGAACTTTAAGAACCTAACCTCTTTGCAACCAAGTAGGTCTTGTTTCGAAGTTTTCCATTATTCATAATACAGAGGCACGAAAAAAATGGTTGTCTGTAAAGTCGGTTTACGGACGATAATTTTACGTGATAACGTCATAAGAAAACGATGAAAAATTGAATTTCTTTTGTTTTTTTTCCTTTATAAATATAAGTCTTCTATTTGTCATTCGTCACCATAACACAGCCCTAGTCACGCACACACGCTCAAGCTTGTAGTAGTGTACTTATCACAGAGCGTTGTATGAAACCTTACAATCTGATCCTTGTTTAATCATGTGGGAACAGCAACGATAGTACGTCCTTGTCAATAACATGACGCATTCCCGGAACATGACGCATGACGTAACCTTTTTTGTGAATGCGGGTGTTCATCAATTTAATAAACGTTATTACGTCAAAAAATCTTTGTCGCATCAAGGTGATCGTAATTATTTGCTCGCATATGTAGGCACATCCAAGGGCCAACCTTCCAACCTGATGATAACATGAAAACGATTTTACAGCTGTTTCAGGAAAGTATAAAGTTTCGGCTCACTGTTCCCGATTTGGCTACATTATTTTTTATGGGACTGCGGATATGACATTTTTTTCTTTAGGAACTAGGAAATTACGTCTGTTTTGTGGTTTATTGGAGTTAACCAAATGAGCTTTATAGTCAACTAGCTTTTGCCCGCGACTTCGTCCGCGTAGAAGTCGAAAATGGATCAAGGAATCACCTTGCCCCCCTTTTTCACCTCCTAAGGGGTAGAATTCTTTCTCCTTTTTCAAAATCCTTTCTTATCGGATGCCTGCGTCATTCAAAGAACACACCCTCCAAGTTTCAGAGCTTTATGATCAGCGGTTTAGGCTGTGCGTGCGTTGATCCGTCAGTCAGTCATTCAGGACAAAGCATTTTATATGTATAGACTAGCTACACCCCGCGGTTTTTCCCGCCTAAATCCCAATTGCTTTGGAATATCGGGATAAAAAGTAGCCTATGTGTTAATCCAGGACTCCAGCGATTTACATACTTACCGAGTTCATCACAATCGGTCATGTAGTTTTTGCGTGATACAAAGAAACACACACACGTTTCGATCAAGCCACACATGTATCGTACGACGTTTTTTATCATTACCGACTTTATAGACAAACTTTATTGCTGGATTGTTGCTGGAGTAAAACCTCTTTTTTGGTACCTACTTTATTTTATCAATCAAAACAGTATAACCCAGATAAATAAGAATGTTTTATCTACCTAACATGTAATTAGCAGTAAGTTACCAATTTAACTTATCAGGATAACTTTGACACACTAGTGGCGCCGAGATAATGCATAACGCACGCGTGTGTAATACGTTGGATTATGAGCCTAAAAGCGGTTGAATAAGATCCACTTTATGAGCAACTGTGATAAACTGTAATCCATTGTTCCAAAATTTCGACGGGTTATATCACGGAAAGTTTGACATCGGTCCTACCTACACCAAGCCTCGTTTCATACCTAAGTAGGTAATGTTGTTTCATTAACCTTATTTCCATCGATTTATTTATTTATTTAACCTGTATCTAGTCGATAGTCAAGTCACCCACCAACTGCCCACGATTCTTTATGCGTCCGAGTAGCGGTAGAAAAAAACATGAAGTTGCGTTAATGTTTCATTTATATGCATTTAACTGCAAGGGAACTAGGTTAGTAAAGCTAGTTTTATTGGTTTAATTGAGAACGAGCTGTGAGTACAAATTGATTAGTTTGTCGTGAGAGTTTGAGTTCTTTGTGCTTTTTAACCGACTTCAAAAAAGGAGGAAGTTCTCAATTTGTCGCATATTTTTTTGACTAGTATTTTTTTGATGTTTTAAATTATGTCTCACAAAACATATAGTCTTTTACACGCTGCAATTCTTAGACGTTCCGCATTGTGAGGCATTCTACGTTGTAGTCATTTTATTATTTTAGACATTTTTCAATTTATACATTTTCATATGTATTTTAGACACTGTGCATCTTCGGTAGTTTGCATACAAACAAATGCATTTTGCTTATTAAGGAGTTCTGATCAGGAGGGCGTAAATTATGCACAAGTTTTTCTAATTATAAATATTCCAAGACATTCCGCACATCGCCATCTAGCCCCAAGCTAAGTAACTAGACTTGTGTTATGGGTGCTAGACAACAGACTACTAATATACGTTCCTTTTGTAAATATATACCTGTCATATCTAAGCATTAATACTTGTCTGAGGCGGGAATCGAACCCGCAACCCTGTGTTTGACAGTCCGGCATGGTGACCATTGTGCCAACTGGGTCGTCAATGTGTTTAGAATTCTTAAATGTATAATAAAAAACAATGAATCTCAGGAAAGCA
This sequence comes from Idaea straminata, assembly GCA_951213275.1. Lineage (NCBI taxonomy): Eukaryota > Metazoa > Arthropoda > Insecta > Lepidoptera > Geometridae > Idaea > Idaea straminata. The sequence continues at coordinate 8,901,216 of OX577862.1, forward strand.
ACTAGAAACACTAATCTTATCTTGTCAAAATATTCTTTCAAAGTAATATATTTTCGTTTTCATGGTGTTTTGAAGTCGAAGGGCGGATATCCATTGATGGATGTCCTCCCTGGACTAACGTATTAAGAAACTTGATGTATTTCTTTATTTCATTCTATTTCGGGGGTTAAATTCTTAGTTGTTCTAACCATTTTTTTTTGTTTACAGATACGTACTGGGAATGTCAAAGAAGCGCGTTTTATAAAATAGGTAAGTAGTTAGAGAGAGTTGCTACTAGATTTAATAGCATTCCGCGTGTTTCACGAGCCAGTGTGTGTCAGTTTTGCTGCCTTAGATTTTTACTTTTTTTCGCACATGGTAAGTATTCCATAAATTATGCACATTTCGCATTAGATCCAAAAAATCTTAATTTGGCATTAAAGAGTTGGGTGTTAGGATTAGGGGGAATGGGGGTGACTCCCGCTTTGGCTCGTTTCTGGCGCAGAGGTTAGCCATCGCCATTCAGCGTGGCAATGCTTCTAGCATTATGGGAACCTTTACGCCGCCGGGTACGATAAGGGGCGGAGTTATTTAACTAACTCTTCACTTAATTTTTTATATTTATAATGTTAAATATGTAGTATGTCTTTTTATTTTATTCATTTATTATTTAAGTATTTAATGTATTTAATTTGTATGGAATTAATTCTGAAATAAAATTGGATTTTTAATATTTGGCATTCTGTAAATAACATGCAGTTCACTGAAGTATCGAGGTAAATAGCACCACAGTATGCCAATTCATACCTCATCTTAGACTTTGGATGTCAAAAGCTCGCTTTAGTTCAACTCTCCCACCACGTCCTACAAAGTTTGACGCTAGTGTGCGTTCGATTCGGCTATTAAATTTATAAAATCTCAAGAAACAACAGATTCAGATAGTATTTTCTAAGATTTTCGGGACTTGAATTCATAATTATATTTATATTTGAACGGGATATATTCGCGATTTTATTTTTGTTTTAAACCTGACGTTTCGGGAACATTAAAGATCCAATAGTCACAGGCAAACAATAATAAAAACGAGAATATATCCATTCAAATATAATTATAATTAACAGATTCAGATTTTTGAAAATTGATATTACAGATTGTACAGCATGCTGTTTAAATTAACTTAACAGTCCCCATATGAAGCTGGCCCATATGCTATTTAAGTTATGCTAGTTTGTTTCATTTTTAAAATCCCACAGAAAACATACAGATGCACTGTAGTCCTCAATGAACCATGTCCTCACGGTCCAGTGCTCTATTGCCCAGTGCTGGCGCTTGTAGATCAACTAATTTTACGCACCACAGCCTGTGCGATTACTTTAGCTTTCATGCCGGTTGGAACTTTGGTATTTAAATGATTTAGTTAGAAATGATGACGAGGATAAAAATATGATTAATTAAAAATATTTTTTTTACTAAAAAATCTTATTGATGTTCACAACCAATCGCCTACTGAAAAAGAAAAAATATATATACGCGACGAATTGAGAACCTCCTCCTTTTGTTTGAAGTCGGTTAAAAATAATAGTTACAGATTATTTGATCAAATATGATTGAAAAGTTGAAAACTTTGAAAAAATCCAATAGACTCAGCGGAATTTAAATCTCAGTTGTAAATAATAATATAGCTTTTCTTAAGAGAAAACGTAACCGCCTCTATCACCATACAAACGTAGTCGACTGTTTCCTCCCTGGATAACGACACTAGAGCTCATATTTTGGTAGCATAAAATCTATTACTATGCGGCAAAAGAAATCTGTTAAATCTGTTGTGATCGGCTTTACCAACAAATACGAAAACTGTAAAAAATAATTAAGTGGAGCTCCCATACAACATGGTACGGAACCCATCATGCGCGAGTCCAACTCGCACTTGGCCGATTTTTTTTTATTTCAAGCCACTATGTCAACTGATTCTGTTGCATTGTAGAGCTAAAATTATAGTGATCCAATCTAAAATCCATAAAATAAAATCGAAGAAGTCGCCCTGGTTGGGATATATCAAGTGAGGGCGATGCCCTCGATCCAAATTAAGACAAATTCTCAGTACTTATCTATTTGCGTAGGAGTTAAAAGTAACAAGAGTGAGTAATCGTAATGAAAAAGTTATTTATAATTTTTTTAAGAATGATTTTAAGTAGACACTAGTGCTAAGCAAAGTTTTAGTGATGATTTATAGTTACTTGATTGAATCAAAGTCAAAGTTTTTTTATTCCTTTGGATGCTTAATACATAGATCACATAGAAACGACTGAAAAACTAAGTAAGGATATGTGCCTTTGGAACGCGCCCACCAATGAGAAGAAGACACAAGAAATTCATGGGGTTTTTTTTTCATGTGATCACGCTCACAAAGGTCAGTATTACAAATATTTGAAAGTATTATTTGAAATGGAGCAACTAAAGTCACGTCCATGGGTTGTTATCATTAAGGTAAGACGAAGTATCATAGCACGCCTTACTGCACAATTTATCCTTATTAAGAGTTTTGAACCTGTTAATGAACATGTCAAATACATCTTTAGGTAATTTATTATAATAGAGCACACATGTACTATTAAACGACCTGTTTATTTTTTATCAGTTTATTAGGCGTTACTTTTCGGAACTGCAAAACTGTAATAGAAGTAATATTTATGTAGTTCTGAGCCTAGTGCCAAAACACTAAATGCAATGCGTCTACTCGACGCATCATCAGTGGACCACGACCGCGCTATTTGAGTGACAAACGTTAGATACGACGTCGCTCCTCGAGATGTTATATCGCTGAATACTGGAACAAGAGTGAGCGACGACGACGCCACTTCTTCTGTAATATTTATACATAGTTCTGTTGCAGTTGTGGTTACTTATTTATATTAACCCTTGACGACCCTGTTGGCACAATGATTACTATGCCAGACTGCCAAACACAGGGTTGCAGGTTCGATTCCCGCCTCAGACAAGTGTTTATGCTTAAATATTTGTATGTCTGGTTGTTTCTATGTATTATAAGTATATATTTACAAAATAAAAGTATATAAGTAGTATATCCGTTGTCTAGTACCCATAACACAAGTCTAGTTACTTAGCTTGGGGCTAAATGGCGATGTGTGGAATGCCCTGCAATTTTTATTTTTATTTTTTATTAGAGTATAAAATCTAAAGTCTAAAATCTAAAAAGTCTAAAGAACACAAATGGAAAACGTTCTCGAGGCCGACCAGATGGTCGGATCAGACTCAGCAGTCAAGTTCCATAACATTGCAAGAGATCCGATAGAAGATGTTGTAGACAGATCATCCGATTCAAATACAGACCACCCAAAGATGACCACCAAGGTGGTTCCAGATAAACTTCTTTCATAAAAAATCTTAACTCTTGTGCTCGCAATGTATACTGTTCGCAGAACTACATTGACATTCTGGAAACTATTATTAGAAATTTTAAAGAAGTAGTTCAGCATTTTATACTTATTTACTCTATAACTGTTCAAGTGTTCACGAATCAAATACTTTACAAACAGTCAAGAGTGAATTAGAAATTAAATTCCAGATATCAATGAGAGCTGATCAGAAATTCCGAAGCTCTCTAACATATATTTCGAACGTGTCAGCTCTTTGTATTTATTACTGCATTCCTTCTTAGAATGCGAATTCTATTTGCATGGTAACAAGTCAGACATTTTGATTAAAAGCTTTTACGACTACAATTAATATAAGTGTCCTTTACAAAGCTTTTACAAGCACATTGAACTATTGATGCTATTTTTATTTAATTATATTCGCATTAAATTAAATTTGGATAAATTGTCGCCGAAATTATTCAAGATTCACTAGTTATATAAAAAAAAATGATCTTATCCTCATTTTGGTTTTGCAAGTGACTCACGCTCTGCACCTCTCACACGTTAAAAAAAATACAATTTCTTTTGACCAAAATAAGGTTTGTACTTATAGCGGACATTATGAGATTGGTAACGTATATTTTTAATATCTATGAAAATTCCACTCGATATCATGCAAAAGGAACTAAATTCTTCAAATTGTAACCTGTCGTCGTAACTCATTGAGGAGTTTTGTGATAAGAAGGTGGTTCCAGATCTATATATCTAGGTGGTTCCAGATGAGAGCATCTGGATCCCTTAAACTAATAGGTACAGATTGATATCATTCCTAAGGGCTGATTCGATAGATCTTAAAAACTGCGCAAACTGATTATTGCGTGTGCAAAATCTTTAATTTACAACGAGTCTATCAAAAGTACTTATACTGTCTGCATATGAATACTTAATCCAAGCCCGTCACCCCTAAGCTCCATCTGAACCTAACAATAAGCAATTATTCCAACTACCGGTACCAAACAATCAGCTGTATGAATATGTAATGCAGTGCTTCCGACGTAGGAGATAGTGATGTCATACTTCTTCTATGTCAAGGAATATTGATATGATGCAGATGCTATAGTTCATTAGCTCTTGTAATAATGTACCTACAAAATAAGGTTCTGCGGGTAATAAGGACCACCTGCTACATACCTTAGTTAAAATTTAAATATTTCGTAAAAATAGGGAAAATTACTAACAAACTGGTAAATAAATAAATAATTGCTTTATTGTCAAGTGTCCGAAAAACAGTTCATTTGTTTATTTTCTTCTTATTTTGTCACTCATATCAAAGTTTGTAAAACCCCTTTTAGTGACCCATAACTTGTAGATTAGATTTCCCCAGGACATTGTTAAAAAGTGTAAAAATATTTCTGCAAATGCAAGGAATTTACAAAATGAGGTAACATCGTTATTTGCCGCGGGCTCTTAGGTTTGGTATTTTAACCCAAACTTTGGGTAAATTAGGGTAATTTTCACAAACATAAAAATATCTTTATTTTTCATTTTTTTGTTAAGTTTCGGTCTGTTCAGTTAAATTAACTAATTAAGTATCCAGGTACATTTTTTGACGATTTTAACACACCATACTTTAAATGCTAAAGTTTTGAGTGACAGTTTTTGTGTTTGGTTGTTCAATGACACAAACTACTGTACCGATTGCGTTGGAAGATGACATTAATAGCTGGAATATATAAAAACATTTGTTTGTTTTTATACTCAAATTATCACTGGGTCGGGGCTAACACGGGTGAAACGGGGTGCAGACTATATTTCATTGAATAAATTTTCGGTAGATAGTCTAATAAAATCAAACATTTGTCAAGTCTTCCATTTTCTAATAGTTTCCTGTTGGTATTTGTTGACATTTACGTATTTAATGGCGAATTTCTCCTATAAAACCGATTAGAACTTCAACAAAACGTTATTTAAACTGGCTCTACTTCCTTTATAATAAATGCATCAACAAAGCTTCATAAGTTCCTTCACGATTTCGTTACTTTTTTGAAATTATGGCACCACACTGCTGCTCTTTTTTATATACATTTATTTTTCTTATCTACAGCCTGTTTGGCTAAGTATAAGTGGCACATATAGTTTTGGCTTAACACACTTCGTCGATTTTTCTGGGGATAGACATTTTTAACCGACTTCAAAAAAAGAGGAGGTTCTCAACTCGTTGCGTTTTTTTTAGTATGTTCGCCGATTACTCGAAAACGCCTTGACCGATTTGGAAAATTCCTTTTTGTTTGAAAGAGGCTAATTTAGTTTTTTTAATCTGTAGCATATTGATATTCTCATCTATCGAAGCATAATGGAAGTAAAAAACATACCTCAATCAAAATACATACCTAACAAAGTGCCTATGTTTAATAAATGTCACTTCTGTTGTCCAATGTCCATTACTCCTAAATCTTGACACATGCGCGTGGGCATAAGTGCAGTCAACTGCAACAGTTGGTACATAGTAAACGATTCTTATTGTTAGATCCGTTAGTTGTTGACAATGCTTTGGTACGAAGTTACAAAGTACTAAGATTGAGTTAAGTAGAACATAATATTAATAACAAAAAATGGTTGTCTGTAAACTCAGTTTATATCATATACATTTTTTACTGCCTTTTTAGGGAAGGCTAAGTATTAATAGCACATACAGCCTCGACTTAACACACTTCGTCGATTTTTACTGGGCATAGATATCTTAAACGATAATTTTATGTGATAAAGTCATAAGAAAACATTGATGGTAACCATATCAACGGTGTTATTTGCAAAACTTCATCTGGCTGAACCGATTTTTTGTGTATATTCGTTAGGTCTGAGAGCAACATTCTAGTATTTTTTTAAATGGCAAACCAACATTTGCAGCAACAGCTAGTAAGCAGATATCTTTTTTGAAAATATTACCACTCACGTTCCCGGTACGTGAGCGGAATGCGATGACGTCACAATTTTTTGTGAGTGCTGCGGGTGTTCATCAATTTATTTATAAGGTGTTATCACGTCAAAAACAAATGGTTGTCTGTAAAATTGGTTAAAGAACGATAATTTTACGTAATAACTTCATAAGAAAACGATGAAAAATTGAGTTTTTTTTGTAATCCTTTATATTTTTTTATTTTTCCTGTATATGTTTTTTTTCTTTATATAAGTATTCTATTCGTCACTCGTCACACCATAACTGCTGCCCAGCTGAGCGATATTATTATTAAATACTCTGTTTCCTAAGTTACTATGACGCGTCTGGTCATATTACCATGACGCATGACGTCACACAATATTACCGTGACATTTTTTTGTGAATGCGGGTATTCCATCAATTTATTAGACGTTACGCCTAAAAGAAAACATAAACCTAATGAATGAAACCTAAATTAAACATAAATAGGCGGGGTGGTGGATGTTAGGTTTTGTTTTCGTTACGAAATTTCTTGATTCGGTCGCCGCGCTCAAAGCCCGCCATAAAAACTATGCAATAGCTTAAAAACTCTTAGCCAAAACTAACGAAACAAGAACTTATCGTTTAAAAACTCCACAGGCGTATAGGAATAGCAGATTAAGAGGTTTGCCAACTTCCAGCCATAGTTTAACTTCAGGTCTTTTATGGCGTAATTTATCGTTTATTTAATAGCTCTCGTTGCCAGGGAAAGAACAAATTGGTAGCTGACTGAGTAAACTATGAGTTAAGTTGAATTTCAGACTTATGTAGATTTTAGCATACTTTTTGCTTGAGAATTTGTACTACCGCCAGTTGGCAATTGGCATAGTTTGTATGAAAAAGTCACAGAATCGACGACTAAATACCAATTTTCTATCCGTTCTGTATCATGGAGAACAAAATATCCGTATGATTTTTTTTCTCGATGGCCTAGGAAGACGGCTCGCATTGTCCGTAAGGTTTATTTAATTCATTATTAAATACTAGCTTAAACCCGCGACTACGTCCTGGTTCCTTCAGCCACTTTGGTAACTAACTGATTCGTAACCAGCTACGTAAAAACATTTTTCTTCACTGTTTTGTAATCAGTTACTAATAAACACATATATTATTATTCCGTTTTCGTTTCCTTCAGTCACTTTGGTAACTAGGCGTCCATTTTTTCTATCCTGTCCGTCATAATAGCTATCTGTGTGTCAAATATTAGCACGATCCATCCAGCTGTACGTTGATATATCAGTCAGTCAGTCAGGATTTTGAATCCTACTAATTATAAATGTTTGTGTGTATGTTCGTTACTCCTTCACTCTAAAACTACTGAACCGATTGCATTGAAATGTGTATTTTTGCATGAAAGGTAGGTGGAACCTGGATTAACATATAGGCAACTTTTTATCCCGATATTTTCACGGGATCGGGACTTACGCGGGTGAAACCGCAGCTAGTTTTTATATAAAGATTCGGCAGTAGTGTTATAGTGGGCGTATAACTTAAGAGTTAAATATATAAACACTCGGCTGAGCTGCTGCACAATTTATGAAGCAATTTGTAGAAAATGCAGTGAACACATTAAATATTTATCAACGTTGTGCGGTTGTTGATGGGTGTATGGCTTGTGTATGGGCACAGAACTTGGAAAATTAATAATTTCTTCTATCGTGCGTGGCTTCTCAGGGACGGATTTAGGTTTTTTTTTAAATATAGTTTATGAAACTAAAAAAACAACAATGGTTGTTTTTAAAGTTGGTTTACGAACGATAATTTTACGTGATAACGTCATTAGAACTCTTTTGTATCGTTTACATTACGATTTTGCATACTTCAATACGTTGCTATGGTTACTTGTCAATAACGCATGACGTCGCACTTTTTTGAGAGTGGTGTTCATCAATGTATATGACGTGAATTCAACCTGTCGGAGGATCTAAGGAGATTTTTTGATGCTTCGTGAAACTATATCTTGCGTACCATTTTTATTAATCTACATACGAAATATACAGCGTATTCCTAACGAATACAGTGCCTTGGCCTCAGCTAGTATGCACTGAACGTTACTTCAACTTGGCAATTGACCAATTCGCTCCAAAACTTGCCCTCTACCCCAGCCTTGAGTACTCCCCTGTACAATTATGCAAATGTGGAGAGGTAGCCTAGATCGAGCAGCATTCCAGGCAAGCAGAGCATTTAGCGCTCGTGCAGTCATTGGATCATTCCTGTGCAAAGGTTAACCGGACAGAATGCATGAGTTTACGCACGACACATGCTACTATTAGCACAGCATAAGAACTCTACTTTACCTCCAAAGGTAGTATACGAGGGCGGCACTGAAAATTTCGGGAATCAAGGAAGTGACACAACATTACCATTTAAAAATGTATTTATTGCTTTTCGAAGTATTCTCCGCGAAATTTGACACATTTTTCCATACGATGGAACCAATCATTAAAGCAACCATTCCATTCGGAAGTTGGGGTCTCCAAAATGACCGTTTTGTAGGCGTCCACAGCTTCTTCAGGTGATGAAAATCTCTGACCACGCAATTTATTCTTATTTTAGGGAAAGTATAGAAATCATTAGGGCTTAGGTCGGGGCTGTACGGCGGATGGTCTAATAATTCTATGTTTTCTTGCTCTAAAAACTCTTTTGTTCTGTTCGCGGTGTGAGAACTCGCATTGTCGTGATGGAGATGAGCGGCGGCTGCAGTTCTCTTTACGGAGTTCAGAAACGACCTGTGGCAAACAAATGCTAGCATACCATTCTGCATTAACCGTTCTTTGTCCCTCAAGAGGAATAGTCACAACATGGCCGGTTTTGGAGACAAACGTGGCCACCATTTTTTTTGCAACACTCCGTGAACGAACATATTTTGTTGGCTTTAACTCATTTTCGAACACCCAAACTCGTGACTGGTTTTTTGTTTCGGGTTCGTACGCGTATATCCAGGATTCGTCACCTGATACGATGTTGTATACAGCATTTGAGGATCCTGCGTGGAATCTTTCGAGAGTTCTGACGCACCAAGTAACGCGAGCCACTTTTTGCTCTTCACAGAGCGAATGCGGTATCCATCGGGAAAACAACTTTTTTACACCTAATTGTTCATGCAAGATTATTTGTATTTGACTCATGCCAATGTCTAAAGTTGGCTGAATGTCGCGGTATGTTACATGTCGATCTTCCTCAATCAGCTTACGCACAGCATCAACGTTTTCTTGGGTGAGTGCAGTTTTTGGACGACCTTGACGGGGATCATCACTGAGCTTGACACGTCCACCTTGAAATTCAGCAAACCAGCGATAAATTGTGGTTTTGGATGGGGCTTCATCACCAAATGCAGAAATCATCCGATCAACACACTGTTTTTGTGATAAACCACTTCGAAAGTCATAATAAATCATCGCTCTTGAATTTTCTCGAGTCAATTCCATTTTCTCAACGACTAAACAAGTTTGACAAAACCTTGTGACAAGACCGAGATTCTTTTTTTTAAATAAATAAATGGTATTCGATTTTTAAAACCAAGGACTTTTCAATTAAAAAGATTTAAATATGACAGGAACAGTGGAAATATTCCATTCCCGATACTTTTAGTGCAGCCTATGTACAATTTGTTTTAGCGAAGGGTTTTTAATACAAAAGGGGTTCTAGACGTCTGGGTGAACAACTTTTGTTATACAACTTTTGGAAATTCGAACATTTCGTTCGAAGTTTTTGTATGAAACAGCTGATTTCCAAGTAAAAATCCCCCTTAGCGCAAAAAAATTTGGAATTCCTAAAAGTCGTAACCCAATTGGAATTTCAAAAAGTCGTAGAACAAAAGTCGTTCACCTAGACGTCTAGAATAACCCCTTTTTCTATTAAAATCCCTTATGTTACTGACTAGAATGTAAAACTTTGTAAACCTCCTTGAATGTAATAAAAGCAGAGGCTGGCCTCCCATCAACATCGTGGACCAGCATGACCTGACTCTTGAAGGAGGATGGTCTATCAGACACGACAACCCAAAACAGCATGTCAAACAACCCCACCTGAAGTGAGAAGAGGCAAAAATGTTAAGGGGAAAGGGTACCGGCGCTCTCTCCATACAAACGTAGTCGACTGTTTCCTCCCTGGATAATGACACAAGAGCAAATATTTTTGTAGCATAAAACTTATAACTGCCATGACCATGTTTTGTTTTTTTTTTGAATTTCTATGATAATTACATAATGAAAAAAAACCAAGACATAGGGGCATAGTCTATGGCAGTTATAGGTTTTATGCCACAAAAATATTTGCTCTAGTGTCATTATCCAGGGAGGAAACAGTCGACTACGTTTGTATGGAGACAGCGCCTTCGATTCGAGTGCAATTATTAGATTTTTGTATGCAATGAACAATTTTTTTTATAAAACCTGGTACACGAATTCATAAAATCTTTGGGCGGAACATGACGTATACTTCGTATCTCGGTATTCCCACGGGATTACGGATGTACTTAGTTGTAATAAAAAAAAATACAAAGCAGTTTCTATAGATAAACTAGCTGTCACGGAAAATGTTTTTTTGCCTTCCCCAAAAAAGAGAAAAAATAGATGTTGTTCGATTCTCAGACCTAACGAATTTAAGTACAGTCGGCCGCATAAATACAGCCCCGGTAGAGTTCTAAAATTACTATTATTGGTATGTTTTCATTCTAATATTTTTTTTTGGATAAATTGATGAGGTAAAAGACTTTAAACTTCAACTGAAGGAAGTGCCTAGAATCTTGCTTGTGTTGAAAACATTCTTATAACAGCCGTTTTGGAGCTTAACGGTGAGTGTGTAATTATGCAGCCGACCGTACATATTTACACAAAAAATTACATAAATAAATATTGCAGCACATTCAACACATCGCCATCTAGCCCCAAGTTAAGTAACTAGACTTGTGTTAGTTGCAATCCAAAAACGTGGCATCTCGATTTCTTTCTAACCTCGGAATTTGAATTGTCAAATGCAAATGACAGTGACGTTTCGCCTTATTTATATATTTTTTCTTTTTCTTATTACGGGCAGAGCTCCTCTTCTTCTCTAGGCTGTTTATACTCAGTTTATGTATTATATAAATAAAATATTTATTCTATTTTCTTCCCTATTTACCGTATATAATTATTTTGCTATTTTATTTATTTATTGTTTTATTGTGTGTATGTGGAGCGTATGACGACGCACGACGGCAGCGGGTTTGGCCGGAAGACCAGCGCTGCAGTCAAGTTACGCTTGACTGTGGCTTACAGCTGAGGTCGACCCATTTGGGCAGCACATGGCTTCTTAAATATTCTTAGGTTTAATGTATGTTTCTTTACTCGTTGTATAATTTGTTACCTTTTTCTTTGTGTGTGTTTAATTTTAAAGTTGTCGTGTGCTTGTACCAAATAAATCTTTTTCTTTCTTTCTTTCTTTCTGTTATGGGTTCAAGACAACGGATATACTACTTAAATACTTTTCTTTTGTAAATATATACTTATAATACATAGAAACAATCAGACCACAGACAAATATCTAAGCATAAATACTTGTCTGAGGCGGGAATCGAACCCGCAACTCTATCTTTGGCAGTCCGGCATGATAACCATTGTGCCAACTAGGTCAAACATAAGAATCGGTCAAGACGTTTCGGAGGAGTTTGGTAACCACGACACGAGAATATCTTTAGACTAGCTTTTGCCCGCGACTTCGTCCGCGTAGAAGTCGAAATTTTGAAGTAATAGATTGGACCAAGGAATCACGTAGTCCCATACAAACTTTGCCCCCCTTTTTCACCCCCTAAGGTGTAGAATTTCGGAAAATCCTTTCTAATCGGATCCTTACGTCATACAAAGAACACACCCTCCAAGTTTCAGGTATCTACGATCAGCTGTTTAGGCTGTGCGTTGATCCGTCAGTCATTCAGTCATTCAGGACAAAGCATTTTATATGTATAGATAGACAAATATGTTTTCTATAAACAACAAATTAACATCATTATTCAAATTATAACGTTGCATATAATTCAATAAAACCAGATAAGTTACACTAAAACAATGGGCACCTGTCCGTTGTTTAACTAAGATTTGTGTTAGCAGAATGGATAAATAATGTTACTTTCATTATATTGACAACGAGGCTGTATGAAACGGATAAATTATGAAGGAAATAGTAGCATGGAACTGGGATTTATTGATTTTACGATTCACATACAACATTTGATACATAAATTAGGTGAAAGGGCTTATGGAAATTGACATAGTCCGATCTTGGTTTGTACTTTGGGATAAGATGTACAGTCGACTGCTTAATTGCAGCCCCTGGCAGAGTTCTAAAATTACTAAATTGACATGTTTTTATTCTAATAATTTTTGTTTGATAAATGGATGAGTTAGAAGACTTTACCTAAAGCAGGTGTCTAGAATCTTACTAGTGTTGAAAACATTCTTATAACAGCCGTTTTGGAGCTCTACGGTGGGTCTGCAATTATGCAGGCGACCGTATTATAAGGTCACCTAACACCTTGTATGTATGTATGTCTTTTTTCTGCAACTAAACTTTTTAATTGGGTCCTTTTTGCGTGAAGATGGAGTAGGTTCTGGGTCGTTTGTTTGTCAAATTATAAAAGCTAATATTGTTGGAACTTTTAAAATTAATTCATTAGGTTTTTACGTTGTTTCTTCTTAGAACAACTTTTCAAAAGAAATTCGAACCGTTCTATTGCTATCACTATCATGTTAGGTATCATAATAATCTACGTCTATACTATAATCTATACTAATATTATAAAGCTGAATAGTTTGTTTGTTTGAACGCGCTAATCTCAGGCATTACTGGTTCGAATTGAAAAAAATATTTTTGTGTTGGATAGTCCATTTGTCGACGAAGGCTATATTTCGATATTCCCACGGGATCAGGAGTAACGCGGGTGAACCCGCGGAGCGCTGCTAGTAAAATTATAAAGCTGAAGAGTTTTTTGTTTTGAACGCGCTAATCTCAGGAACTACTAGTTCGAATTGAAAAAATATTTTTGTGTTAGATAGTCCATTTATCGAGGAAGGCTAACTGCTACATTTTATCCCGATATTCCCACGGGATCGGGAGTTACGCGGGTGAAACCGCGGAGCGCTGCTAGTATAATATTAGTGGGATTCAAAACTATCAAAAAAAGGGAATTTGCTTATTTAGGACACCTTTTGAGGAATCCGAGATATGAACTCCAATTAATAATGATGGGGAAATTTGCTGGCAAAAGGAAAGTCGGTCGTAGGAAAAAATCCTGGTAGCGAAATATCAGAGTGGACAGGGATAGTGAGTGCCGCACAACTTTTTAGCCTCGCAAAGGATCGGGTCAAATATTCGGAGCTGATTGCCAACCTTCACTGGTTGGAGTACACTGCCAACTTCACACCCTGACAAGAAGAAGAATAATATACAAATATGTCCAAAACATATAAAGAAATTATTATTAAGAGCCTGTAGTGTCCCACTGCAGGGCAAAGGCCTCTCTACTCCCCTTCCACTGATCGCGATCTTGTGCGACGGATTGCCAATCTGTCATAAATTTGTCCATATCGTCTCGCCACCTTCGACGAGGTCTGCCCGGTAATCTTTTTCCGTTGGGGGGGTGTCCAAAAAGTTGTTGATTTGGCCCAAAGTTCTTCCGGCATACGGCAGATATGGCCGGCTCAATTCACTCGGCTCACTCCCCAAACCATGATATAAAGAATGCTATGCAAATACCTATGAGTATTGAACCACAGTACTCATAAATCGATTGGTCATCTGACAATGTGAAAGTGTAAAGACTAACAGACTTCTTCAACTAATAAGTTAGGACAAAATGAGCGTGGGGTGCTCGAAAGCGAATATCTGTGGGTACATTTGACTATATTATCTATGCTCTGAACACTTCCTTTGCCGTTATCTTGGCGATCTACATCAGTTGGTATTCCTTTTATGGTTGCACTGTTACTTTCCATGACATTTTCACAAGGAAACTGTTAGAGGCACTTGGTGGGAATGCGATTTGCATGAAATTTTAAGTAATAACTTTTCTATGAATTACCCAAAGACTTTTAATAATATTAATAGAAGTAGACCGGACAACAATAACAAATTGTCGCAAAATTTTGTACTTAGGAATCAGTGTAAAATAACTCAGTGTAGTGCAAAATCATCTTCTGCGTAGAGGTGTCACCACGTGTCATGCTGCGCAGAAAATAAAAACAATGACAAATTTGTATGAAACTTGTCTGTTCATATTAAAATATAAATAATTAAGATAAAATAAACATGTGATTTCTTTGCTCTGCTCTTTGACAAAAAACATCGAAATATTTTTCGGAATCTTAATAGTATTTTTATACTTCAATAAGCTTTTAAAAAATGAACCAAACATGGAACAAAAACATAGCTTCATCCGAATTATTCAAATATTATTTTACTCAGTGCAGCAATCTCTGCTTTATCTTACCGAACAACATTACAAAACTATGATCAACTTTATGTCCTGCAACATGACAGATTTACTTCCCAGAATGTTCCGATACCAGTTAATCTGTCGTAAAATTTCATAACTCAGAAATAACGATCTCAGATCATGGAGATCAAGTTTGTTCGAATAATTTTGTAATTACTAGATGCCTATTCTCCTTTGATAGATTTAGATACTTTAGTATTTATGTTTTATTGATAGAAACTTAGTTCGTATTGAAGGTAACCCAAGTTTACGTCTATGGAACTCTCTGTTTCTCTCATTTATTCTGTGAAATTAAGAAAGTGTTTCCACACATTTCACAAAAGCTTAAAATGTTTGATGATTACAAGATACTTAATTCATTTAATCCCACTATTATGTCCAATGCTTATCTATTTGAATTTTTTAAGTTTCCAATTTTCAAGAGACTCTTCAAAAACTGTTTTCTTATATTTTGGCTTCGTCCGGCTTGTGCAAATGTGCATAATAGCCAGTGTTGGGTAAGGTATCAAGTAAGTTATTAAGCTATTAGGTACATAGCTTTTATAGCGGGCTTTGAGCGCGGCGACCGAATCAAGAAATTCCGTAACGAAAATAAAACCTTACACCCCCACTCCGCCTACCATGTAGCTCGGCCGAGCGTTCGCCTAACGTATACGTATATGGTACGACTGTACGAAGCTTGCACGATGCAATAGCATTACCGCGGCGGCAGTCCCCGAGTGCCACACATTTTTTAATTTTGGCTTCGTCTGGCTTGTGCAAATGTGCATAATAGCCAGTTTCGGGTAAGGTATCAAGTTAGTTATTTATCTATCTGTAAATGTTGAGAGGATGAGTGAAGTATAGCGATCGATAACTCCTGCAGACGCGAGCTGTGATCATCCTCCAATCAAATAAGTACTCAGGATGCAAGGATAACCTTAACTGTTGAGGTAGCTAGATTAATAAATCACAGTAATGTTTCTGCGACAAGAGAAATCAAATCACTTCGATTTTTTTTTCAAACTGTAGGGTAGGTGCTAAAGTATACTCTTACAAGTTTGTAACTTTACGTTATGCCCAATTTATGTTCAGATATAATACAGTAGTTTTTTTTCTATTAATTATGGCTTCTCACGGCTTGTGCATTTAGCCAGTGTCAAGTTATATTTTGCATCAAATTATCGGGTGTTTCAAAACAGTCAAAGTCGTCATAGTCCGTCAAGTCAGGGGCTATAGTAAAGCGGTGGCAAGTTTACCATAACCTTAATAGGAGATTTGGAGGCAGCGAGAAAACTTCATGTTTGACACTGATTTTTACTTTCACTACACTTGTGCACTTTCACAGAACTAAATTGAATAACATTCCACCAGAATTATACAATTCAACTCAGGTTACAACTAAGTTTCATGAAAATAAAACTCACTCACACACAGAGAAAAATCTTGTAAGACGTACGAGAAATCTCGTAAGTGCAACGAGAATTTCTGATTGGATCCGTGACAGCAGTACCCACTAGTCGTCTTTACCAAATGTTTTTTATTCTGGACCAACTAGAAATTATTGTACACACTACTAGGCTACTAGTATACACGAAGAAAAAATCTAGTTACGTTTACTAGGTTCTTGTAAATGTAACTAGATATTCTAGTTCCCATTACAGTAATTATTGTACAGTTTAACTAATAATATTTGATCGCTCTACAATCATTGCGTTTGATGTAAATATCAAATATAGTAATCCTAGACAGCAAAAAGGGATATTAAAGTTAAACTACATTTTCTCGTAGACTACGCGTCTGTACGCTCTACGAGAAATGCAGCACTTATGGCTATAGTGGAGTAAAGCCACATATAGCTCCAAAATCCGTACGCACTCTCGATACAAAACAAAATTGTTGTCTCGACCAAGGTAACTTGATAAAACACAACGATAGCGCGATCTAAAATTACTACTGGCGCCATCTAGTTGCGATTCATAAAACTAAAAAAATTAGAAGGTACACATAAATCTAATTATTTAACTAGACTAACCTCTTGCATTAACAAATCGTCATTTGTATAAATAAAAGAGCACAGTGTTAAGTAACATGAACATGATATTTATCTATGACAACTTAATTATTTTGTTACAAAAAACACTTTGTTTAGTTATTTTCAGAAACAAACAAAATAGTAAGGATAATCATATATTCTTGTAGTAATTAAAATAATGTTGTTGTGGGTACAGACAACTTCGTAGTGCATTACTAACATGACGATCATTAATCAGAACACTTAACTTGGTCAACTGTACATTTTATTCTAGTAAAGAATACAAATCATTTCCTATTATAAGCAAGAATTATTGTTTGAAATACAAAATTATTGTACCTTTGATTTAAAATATTTTTCTAGTGTATCTTATTAAACATTTAGTGAGGTTTAAAATAAAATCGTAGAGAATACAAGAAAATAGTATTTCAGACTAAAATTGTCGTGAAATAATTTAACTACACTGTTTTGTACTTCTGGTTGGCTCCGATTTCTCTGCGTGCACGACACTCGTTCCCGCCAAAAAACTCATACAGTAGTTATTCTATGTTAGAGTGTGTGCATTGACACAGTGGCGCCCTCAAATTGTAAATGTCATTCGTAGGCGGTATCCGACAATCGACATTTTATCTTCAATTGTTCTGCCTCCATGTCTTCAGTGGTTTGGCAACTCGATAAAAATCTTCGTGTCAAGGGCAGTCGCTTGATTAATTGAGTCGTTTGTACCCAAAACAGTAGGTTGTGTTGTAAGGTAATTGATTTTGTGATTACAATAGATTACATAATGATACTAGAAAAGTTAGTCATGATGACTTGATAGGAATCTTGAAGTTGCAGGGTATCGCAGTAGCGCAAAATTGATCATCAATAATTTCGGCTTGCTAGTACTACATTTACAATCGACGCTCAAATGTCCACCGCCACCGTAACGTTTACAATCCAGTGCAGCACTATTTGAACATTATAACAACGTTACCTGTGGATCGAAACCACGTTTGGTTGGTGTAGCGGGTGGCAGCTTATACCACTTATACAAGTAAAGACATAGCTAACAACATGTTGAAAATAATTATCACACTGAGTAGTTTTAATTCAAGTACCTATTTATGTTTGTGTGTATTTGTGTATCATCTATTAGAAGAAGGTCGTAAGTACAATACTTGTTTATAGTATTACTAGCTGTGCCCCGCGGTTTCACCCGCGTAAGTCTCGATCCCGTGGGAATATCGTGATAAAAAGTAGCCTATATGTTAATCTAGACCTCCAGCAATCTACATACCGAATTTCATCGCAATCGGTCCAATAGTTTTAGCGTGAAGGAGTAACAAACATACACACACACACACACAAACTTTCACATTTATGATATTAGTAGGATTATAGCACACTGATAGTGTACTTATGACGCATACTGTACCTATATGCTTATTCCACTCTGCCAAAACAAAGACAGTGCTACTTCTGGCCGCATAACTTAAAACATATGCACTTATTATATTGCAACCTCACACAAAACAGATACTTTGATCCAATAAGGGCATCCATCAAGGCATCTATCAAGTGGTGTCAAGGGACACCTGGATGGGACGAAGTTCCTTTCGATTAATTAGTGAAGGAATGGTAATAAAATTTAAAAATGTCGTTACAACTTTTGGTCTTAATTTTTTCCGTCTAGCCCTCTTTCGCAACGATAAGGAACTTCATTTCAATATGTTTTAATTCGGTATACAATTCATCCTAGACTTATCGTAATATCGCGTATCATCGTGAATTAAACCATATTAAAAGTAAACATATCACATTTTGAACTTTAATTGCCAAGTAGTAGAGTCGTTAGGTATGCGCCTCAAGAGGAAGTTGTCAGAAATTATTTAAACTGTCACTTTCGTGTTGTGTGCCTGTCAAAAAAGAAACCGATTGCGATCAAAAACCAGATGTTTGTAAAACTCTCGATTTTGTTTGTGAAATCGGAACATGAGGTTTCGTGTAATTTAAATGGTTAAACAACAGGTTTAATTTTAACAATTTTGTCAATGTAGTTGGCTGCATAATTGCAGCCCTCGGTAGAGTTCGAAAATTACTATTATTGGAATGTTTCCAATAATGTTTCTAATAATTTTTGGTTGATTAATTGATGAGTTAGGAGACTTTAAACTTCATCTACGACACAGACTGCCAAACATAGGGTTGCGGGTTCGATTCCCGCTTCAGACAAGTATTTATGCTTAGATATTTGTCTGTGGTCTGGTTGTTTCTATGTATTATAAGTATATATTTACAAAAGAAAAGTATTTATGTAGTACATAGGCTGCACTAAAAGTATCGTGAATGGAATATTTCCACTGTTCCTGTCATATTTAAATCTTTTTAATTGAAAACTCCTTGGTTTTAAAAATCGAATACCATTTATTTATTCAAAAAAAGAATCTCGGTCTTATAACAGTTAGCACGCAGCACGCTACGTTTTTGAGAGCGGGGGCTAAGGTAATGTATGGGCCTACACACGGTACTGGAAGAGCGCCTTAACACTTAAATGCTTCTGGCTTAAGTTTCAACTCGTGTTTGATCGTCTCAGGAACCGTTCCTAAATGGAAAGTCACCTTTCATTCTGTTATTGAAGTACAAGGAAATAATCCGAAGTTAAATTAACATAATAGTTTTATTAGTTAGTTAGTAATTTACAACCCACCTAATTGTTATGAAGTATCTATTTCAAGTCCGGTCACGATTGTGACGGTTTGTGAATTCGTAATTGTATTAAGTAACGTTGGGTTCATTGACGTTATTATGCAAAATGTGAACCATATTTAGCATTTCGTATAGACGTAAGTACTTACTTTCTGTGGGAGAAGAATTCACCGCGGGTAACTTGAAAATGTTAGTACACAACAATGCGTCTCAAATATTTAAGTATCTTACGTCTTAATGTTTAAAGGTCTGTATTGTTAAGTTTAATTTACATTACCTATATTATAAGCGAAGAGATCAAACGAAAAAAGATTAAAACTTAAGAGAAAAGAGTACCGGGCGCTCTCTCCATACAAACGTAGTCGACTGTTTTCTCCCTGGATAATGACATTACAGCATTTTTTTTTGCATAAAACATATAACTGCCATGACCATACCCCTATGTTTTGTTTTCTTTTTTGTTTTTTAAATCTTAATTTCTATGATAAATAGAAAATGAAAAAAAAACCAAGACATAGGGGTATAGTCATGGCAGTTATAGGTTTCATGCAACAAAAATATTTGTGCTAGTGTTATCCAGGGAGAAAACAGTCGACTACGTTTGTATGGAGAGCCCAAAAAAACAATCTTATGGATTGTATAAAAGACACAATGCAAATCACCGCCCAGAGTTATAGGAGCAAAGCTGCCCAAAAAGCTGGATTACCACGCTGAATAGCAATAGACAGATTAGACAGACTTTACACCAGGAAAGAATCAGAGCAGAGTGGTCCAACACTCGGTCACGAAGACAACAGGAGGAGGCTCACAGCTAAGCGACGCTCGCTGATCGTTTGCGGTCGTGCGGGTTAAGCGACGCCTAGCGCGGTCATTATTTCGATGGGTGGCCAATTAATAGTGTGGCAAAAATGAGTTTTGGTGAGCCCCTAAGTGCTTTGGAAGGCACGTTAAGCCGTTGGTCCCGGTTGCTACCTCTAGTAGCAGTCGTTAGGTCAAGTTCTCGCCTTAAGGCGATCTGAAAACTCTAACAATAGGTGAGCCACACCACTATACGAGAAGAAGAAGAAGAACGGAGACAACGCCCAATAAATAACGCATTGTTATCTACCCACGTCACTGTTCCCCTGGTGAAACCCGGTCGGGTACCACTCCGTTGTTGGGGCTGTTCCCCCTAAACTACAACCTTTTGGTCTTAGGCACCATTAGAGCGAGCATGCTACAACTTCAACCTCATCGTCGCATCACCACTAAGATGCACATTTTTTACTTAAAAAAAGCAGTATAAAAAATATCGTAATAATTGTGAGAACATTCTCTGACTGTGATAGTATGACACAACTTGATTCCGGGATGTAATGTAACCTTAGTTATCCGTCCGCAATGGTTGTGCAAGATTTTTATTATATTTTGGTACATTTTAATATGATTCGTATCTAAGAACGTAATATATTTCGATCTATAATCGAAAGATAACATAAGGATACCATAATGTATCCTTATGTTATCTTTCGATTGGCGACAATATTTTCTTTCCAAAAAATATTTTGTCTTCATTTCTTATTAAAACGTAAAATGCTGCTTGATTATTGATAAAAAATTAAATTCACAGTACAGCCAGGAAAAGACTAAGGATATCTTTAATCTCTGTTTAACAGGTGCATATTTAATCTTTTAATTATTTAAATAAAGGTTCAGTAAATGTTAATTATTCTCCTTGATATCACTAAAGCTTTCGAAGTGTTAGTTATTTCACGCAGAATTACCAAAACCTATTGAACTTTAATTTAAAAAAAAAAACTTTAAAATATGCACCTGTTACCCTTAGTCCTTTGGTGACTGTACATACTAGCTATCATTGTTCCTATATGAATAGTAGAAAAAAATGTTTTTACCTATAATAGGTCTGCGCTAGACCACTATCACACCTAAGATTTAGCACGCTTTCCTAGAAGATACCTTTTCACTCGCGACTTGAAGACCCCCAAAATGTAAACGTTAGGAAAGACAAACGCAGGCAACTGACTCCATTTTGTTGCTAACGAATGAATTCTAGCCTATTTGCTCAGTCATTCGCTCCAGGTTATATTTAACTGCTTTATGTTCCGGAAATCTCACCCTTGACTAGTATTAATGTATTTATAATGTCTTCACATAGATCTCTTTGATTTGTCAAGTTGACGTGTCGTTAACACTTTCTTCCCTCGAGCTATTTTTGGAACGGAATGCATGAGTGGATGCGGCAGGATTCTTAGAGTAGATAACTCATAAAACTTAAGCCCGGCTCTATAATGAATGTTTTGATGAGTGTGCTTAGCTAACTATAAATATTGGAGCATCTGCGTGGATCTATAATTTGTACTTGTACTTGAACGGACTGTTTTCCGCAATTAGACCCTTTTTAATTGGGTCCTTTTTTTCGTGAGGATGGAGTAGGCTTGCCCAGCACCTACTACCCTCTCAGCTTAGTCGACCATTTCCAGAGGAGAGAACTTGTCAATACTTCTGGAGCCAACTAAGCCGCGGGTTTCATCACGATGTTTTCCTTCACCGTAAGAGCAATGTCAATTAGCGCACATAATTTTTTCTTAAGAAAAATACATTGGTGCACGGCCGGCCGGGATTCGAACCCACGACCTTCAGAATGAAAGTCGAGGTATCTACCACTAAGCCAACACCGCTCTGGATCTATAGTTTAGGCAAGCTTTGATTTTGCTACCAAGCTATTCTGCAGCTGCACGGAGCGTGACATTCGCAAAAAAATACTATAAAGATCATTACTAAACCATAGAGTTAGGTCAGTATAAATAACCAGTTCTTATTTTGGTCTATCCTCTGTTTTCCTTATAATTGTCTTTGGACGTTCCTATAGTCTAATAAAAAGATGACTTCCGCCACGATGCTTCAAGTTATGACAAAATAATCCAATTATTAAAGAAAAAACATAATTACGTAGCTCTCTAGAATTCAAATTACACCTAACGGGTGCAATCAAAGAAGCATACAATTAGATAGATCAACACAAATGTTATTCATATTGTTGATGGAGTAGAAACAAAACGCACACGCTCGGAATTTTCTTTCGACATCTCGAGCTTTTTTAAAATACCTTATTTTTTAGATATATTTTCTAGAAATTAGATGGTATTCGAACACGGATGAGACTCTAATTGGCGATGATAAATACCAAGGAAGTGTGCCATGTCCAGAATAACCTGTGATTGATTTATTTGGAGATAACTTTCTTTAGTTAATTCGCTGTGAACATTAATCATTAAAGGATTGTTAACTAACGTTTTGTTTTTATAAATGAACAGACGTCGAATTTAATGAAGAAGGACTTGGAAACAAATATTATGTCATAAAAAAACAACGCTAAGTCATTGTTGACATGTATCGATTTCTCCGCCATTTGTAATAGCTAATCGCATAATTCCTTAGCTAAACGACCACTCATGATCATAATTAAAGATTAATATGTGCCGTCAAAACTTAACGATAAGTGTCCTAACAAAGACAAATAAATTAACCTTTTACAAATGTTGATTATATCACGATTATAGTATAATCGGTTTTCTCAGCATGACCATCGTAAAGGGATGGCTAAACATTATTTATTATTTAATACTAATACAAACGTCAATCAAAAAGTAGGAAATTTAGATTGACTATCGAGTTACGTCCGAAAGCATTTTGAAATGATTACGAAATCATAAATATAGGAATGGATACATTTATGCAATATGATATAATTTTACGATTTCATATAATGCGCTACTGTAAAACAATACATTATTGACTTATGGAACAGTTTATTTATATTTATTTAAACAGGGTTATTGGTAGATATACTAGCAAGCCGTTGAGGGCTACTTCTGTGCACCTTAACAAAACAACTTTTGTTCTACGACTTTTGGAAATTCGAACATTTTTAAGCTATTGCATAGCTTTTACCTTTATTGAGCGCGGCGACCGAATCAAGAAATTCCGTAACGAAAATAAAACACCCCACACTCCGCCTACCATGTAGCTCGGCCCAGCGTTCGCTTAACGTGTATGTATATGGTACGACTGTACAAAGCAATAGCTTTACCGCGGCAGTCCCCGAGTGCCACACCTTTTATTTGAAAATTTGGTAAGTTTGTAGGTTAGTTTTAGCTGAAAATTAGCTGTTCCTCAAGGAGAGTTCATTAACCTTAAAATTTTACTTATTTTTTCTATTGTACTTAGTCTGAATAACCTCTGTTTTAAAACAATCAGCTTTTTTTGAATTTATATAACCTCAAATTGCCTTCTTTTTTTACTAATTTCCAAAAGTCGTAGAACTAAAACTGTTTGTTACGGTGCACAGAAGTAGCTCTCAACGGCTTGCTAGTATAATTACCAATAACCCTGTATATTTGCTGTTAGCAAACATATCAAGCGAGATGTAACAACGTCGTAAAATTGAATTATATATCCTTACTCTGGTTTTTGTTCCGATGAATTTAAATAACTTGTTCGTTTTTAATTTGCGTTAAAGACTTTAAAGGAGACATGCGGTCGTTTTAAAAGCTCATCTTGTTTCCTAAACACTTCACTGGCGCCATTTTCTAGATTACCATGCTATAAAACATAGCAAGAACTGTCTCGTTTAGAGCTAAAGCATGTATTAGAGAGTTTTAACACCGACCGTTTCTTCTGATCTGTTAACTTGAATCTGTTTTACATCTTCCGCGTTCTTTCCAATGATTCTATTTCTGTTTTACTCCATTTTATTGAACATTATTAAATACATTTCATATATCTTGTTACTTTATTACTTCCCGTTAATTTTTCGAAGAGTTAACCCACTTTCTTGTGTTAAAAAGGTAATTTTCTTTAGAAATGTGTCTTCTAATTATTGAGAACTAGCTGCGCCCCGCGGTTTCACCCGCGTAATCCCGTGGGCATATTGGGATAAAAAGTAGCCTATGTGTTAATCGAGGTCTCCAGCTATCCAGATACAGAGTTTCATCGCAATCGGTCCAGCCGTTCTCGAGTTATAAGTGTTGTAACAAACACGACTTTCTTTTATATATATAGACTAGCTGCGCCCCGCGGTTTCACCCGCGTAAGTCCCGATCCCGTGGGCATATTGGGATAAAAAGTATCTTATGTCCGTCTCCTGGCTCTAAGCTACCTCCCTACCAATTTTCACCCAAATCTGTTCTGCCGTTCTTGAGTTATAAGTGGTGTAACAAACACGACTTTCTTTTATATATATAGATATTATTATATGCACTGAAAGTGGCAAGTGGCATTTAATTATTTGTAGTGTATTTTACAGTTACATACAGTGAAATGGTTTCAATATTCCAACGACAAGCAATAATGATACCTTTTCTCTTTGGAGTTTAACATTGAAGTTATTTTGATTGTGTCTCATTAGAGTTAATTAACATACTAATTATAAGTAGAGTTCTACTTACCAATATTTATTTGATATTTTATTCCAATGTTTACTTTTTTTCGAGTTCATGACAGATGTGACTGACTTTACGCCCTAGTGTCTAGTGTCAAAGTTTTAGTTCGAAGTTACATGTCAAAGTATTTTGACATTCAATCAATACACCAAACTAGAAAGTGTGTTAACCAGAAAATTATTATAGTTTTTGATTGTCGAAGTAACCGAACGTTTCAAATTTATTTTAACCAACAAATTGGGGTGGTAAAATAAATTGTAGCCAACAAAAATAAAATTGTGTTGTGTGTGAGTAAACGTTGGTGAAGGATTTAATACGTGATAATATTGTTACGTTCCAATAATCACAAAGGAGCGTCATTGATGAATAGCTTTCTTTTTTAGGGACGCTGAAATAACTGAAGATCTTAAGATCAAAATTAATTCTATAAATACTTAGATATTCAGAATTCAGAATTATCTGATTCTACACACAAGCCACAGCTGCACAGCGAAAGTTGCGAATAAATAAAGTTCAATTCAAACAATGCACCTTATCTTTGCTTAGTCGTTTGAATCGCTTTCAAAAAGCTCGGAATTATCTTCAATCGAATGCTGTTTATGCTTACTTCCTGCTGAGGTGTGGACCTCCTTGGTGACTCTAACAATAGGGTGTAATTATAGGCTATTGTGTGACATACCAGTTCAGTTTACACAGGTTTCTTGCATAAGTTATCCTCGTCTGTTAGAAGACAATATGAGAAGAAACTAGATACAATCTTTTGATAAACACATAAGGCAAGGTTATAATTAACATGAAAATATTAATAGTTAATAAATAAATATGAACCATTAAAAGTTTTTTTAGGCTTAAAGGCTTAAATGTCATATTTTTTGACACCTAATTAAGGTGAAAAGGTACCGGCGCTCTCTCCATACAAACGTAGTCGACTGTTGCCTCCCTGGATGATGACACTAGCACAAATATTTTTGTGCCATAAAATCTATAACTTCCATGACTATTCCCCTATGTTTTGTTTTTTTTTTTCATTTTCTATTTAACATAGATTTAGATTTTTAAAAAACAAAAAAAAACATAGGGGCTAGTCATGGCAGTTATAAGTTTTATGCAACAAAAATATTTGCTCTACTATCATTATCCATGGAGAAAACAGTCGACTACGTTTGTATGGAGAGAACCCTTTCCTTTTAAGGTAAACCTAGGTTAAATTAAGGATTAATTTTTTTATGCAAACAAAACGTTATACTTTCTCTGCTTAGAATTTCGAATTTATTTAAAAGGATTACAGTATGATAGAAAACATATGATGGTTTATTCTCATATGTAAGTGCGTTTAAATTTTGTTAAGTTTGACGTACGTAGTCATTATATTTTAAGATAATTTAATTACAGCAATATTATCGATTGGTACGAAAATATAGGCGAATTTTTTTGCAAAATTAATAGAGTCCATTCTTGGCTTTGCTACCTGATAACTCTCCAAGCCACTTTGGTCAGAACTTCACATTTGCACATCTATACTTATATTATAAACCTGAAGAGTTTGTTTGTTTGTTTGTTTGAACGCGCTAATCTCAGGAACTACTGGTTCGAATTGAAAAAATCTTTTTGTGTTGGATAGTCCATTTATCGAGGAAGGCTACTTTTTATCCTGATATTCCCACGGGATCGGGAGTTACGCGGGTGAAACTGCGGAGCGCTGCTAGCCTATACTAATATTATAAAGCTGAAGAGTTTGTTTGTTTGTTTGAACGCGCTAACCTCAGGAACTACTGATTCGAATTAAAAAAATATTTTTGTGTTGAATAGTCCATTTATCGAGGAAGGCTTAAGGCTATATAACATCACGCTGCGATTTTATTATTTATTTATCTTTGAGGGCTTCCGGTTTTTGTTTGTACGCGCTGATCTCAGGAACTGCTAGATCGAATTGAAAAATATAGGCTTTTTTTATCCCGATATTCCCACGGGATCGGGACTTACGCGGGTGAAACCGCGGGGCGCAGCTAGGCGTTCATAACTGTGTTGGTGGCATACGCTGAGAAATTCTCAGTTTGTATAAAATCACGAAAGTTCGGTGGTAGGCCGGATCTTGGTCTATAAGAATTATTTGGGACTATAAAGGGTCTTAAAGACCCTCTAACCAGATGTGCAGTAACACTCGCACTTTAACGTTTGAAATGATTAAAAGAAAAAGTATTAATGCCATTTCTATGGTTAAAATTAATAAAATTATAGTAGGTATGTCACCTTTACTACAATGTTTATAGGAAGTGATATCACTTCCTGCTACAAAGCGTTATCGAGCGATGACCTTTCACGGTTGATGACCCAAGATCGACACTGTTGATTGACTTCAATGAGCCGAAGCGATTATTGTCTTGTTGAGTTTACATGCAAAATTATTTATAGAACATCGATGGAAGATCTATACAACAGTGGCGAAGGGTGGTATTTCTTTAAAAGTAAACACCAATAGCAACAATAAATCAAAATCGGTTCATCCGTTCGGGAGCTACGATGCCACAGACAGACACACACACAGGCACGTCAAACTTATAACACTTTGTCGTTTTTAACCTCCGACGCAAAAACGACGGAGTGTTATAAGTTTGACGTGTCTGTGTGTGTCTGTCTGTGGCATCCCCGCTCCCAGCTCCCGAACGGATGAACCGATTTTAATTTAGTTTTTTTTTTGCTTGAAAGGTGAATTAGTCGGAAGTGTTCTTAGCTATGTTTGTTGCGTCGGTGGTTAAAAATGAACGTGTCGCGGGATACGCGTATGGAACGAAGTCACGTTACCTTATATTTTTCTTCATTTTGTTTTCATATTTGTGTGTGGGGAGATATATATATGCGGGGGATTAGTTTCTGTTCTATTCGTATGCAATAATGTCAGATAAGTTTTAAATTTTGGTCACTAGATGGCGCCACAGGTAAAATTAAATCGCGCAAGCATTGTGTTTTTTATAGATTACTAGCTTTTGCCCGCGATTTCGTCCGTGTAGAAGTCGAAAACTTGAAGTAGATTGGACCAAAAAACCACGTAGTCCCATACAAACTTTGCCCCCATTTTTCAACCCCTAAAGGGTAGAATTTCGGAAAATCCCTTCTTATCGGATGCCTGCGTCATACTAAAAACGTGTGGCACTCGAGGACTGCCGCGGTAAAGCTATTGCGTCGTGCGAGCTTCGTGCAGTCGTACCATATACATACACGTTAAGCGAACGCTCGGCCGAGCTACATGGTAGGCGGTGTGGGGGTGTTAGGTTTTATTTTCAAAGCCCGCGATAAAAGCTATGCAATAGCTTAAAAACACAACCTCCAAGTTTCAGGTCTCTACGGTTAGCGGTTTAGGCTGTGCGTTGAGTCAGTCCGTCAGTCAGGACAAATAATTTTATATGTATAGATAAGGTAAAATCGATTTTATACAGTCCTTGGTTTTAATAATATAAACCTTTACAGTTTCTCTTACGGTTTTTCGTGAAACTTTTTAATCGGCTACTTCCCCCGCCAACTCGCGACAAGGAACTTCGTTCAAAATTGATTATTAGGCCGTATGAAGAATCCACCTTTAATAAGCTACATCACAAGAAAGTAGCTATGCTGAATCAGCAAAAGTAAGCCGATAGAAATTGTATGAACTCCTCACTACTGCTATAAAGTTTAGGCAAAAAGTCGCTCGCGCATCATAAACCATAAAATCATGGTATTTATCTTCTAAATTGATAGCTTACGTTTACACATAATCAATAAGTAGGTACTTATTAAACTTTTTAAATAACATAAAAGCTATAAAATTGCTTTGTCACGACACGTTTAAAAAAAGATAGAAAAGAACCATGTTCATGGCACGAGTCAGAATAAAACATCAACCGAATAGTTTTAAAAAGCGTTGCTAATTTTACGATTGATTTTATTACATGGTGGTATCTACGTAACTTTTATGGAAAACTATGTAATGCCTCTATAAAAATTTGTTGTTGAAAGATTTCTATAGTTTTTAAGCTATTGCATAGCTTTTATCGCTGACTTTTAGCGCGGCGAACGAATCAAAAAAATCTGTAACGAAATTAAAACCTAACACCCCCCACTCCGCCTACCATATAGCTCGGTCGAGCGTTCGCTTAACGTGTATGTATATGGTACGACTGTACGAAGCTCGCACGATCCAATAGCTTCCTATCCAGTCCCCGAGTGCCATACGTTTTTTTGTTTAAGTGTGTCATGTATTTGTTCACTTATTAGATATTAATCTATACTAATATTATAAAGCTGAAGAGTTTGTTTGTTTGTTTGAACGCGCTAATCTCTGGAACTACTGGTCCGATTTGAATGATTCTTTCAGTGTTGGGTAGTCCATTTATCGAGGAAGTTTTTTATGTTTTTTTGTTTTTTTGTTTCTTTTATGTTTATTTATGTTTTTTTTTTCAAAATTAGGGATCCGTAATAAAATTGCTATTTTGTAACACAAGGTGTAAAATCGAAAACCTATTTTGGCGTGCGCTGCAAAAACTATTGACAATAGAACAAAATGATGTACTACGAGTTTGTAGATCCCATTAAGGCCTACAAAAAAGTCCGCGAGAACATATATCTAGCTATCATGGTTTAATCACAATAACCGATTTTGTGTTCAAAATAATTATTAAATCGCCTGAAGAAAAAAACTACGTTAAATATGTAAGTAATATTAAATATTTATCAAAATTAAGCATTATGTTATCAAGAGTATTTATGTAGAAGTAAAATACTTTTTGTTTCATCTCAATCGGATATTTCGTTTAAAAGTTATCACGTGTGTAAGATGTTAAGAGTTGGTACCTTTATCAACATAAAATCCTGTAATAATCTTTTTCGAAATATATTTGTTGATGATTGTAAGTATCAGATCTTTGAAGAGTATCCTATCCTACTAATATTATAAATGTGAAAGTTTGTGTGTGTGTATGTGTGTGTGTGTTTGTTACTCCTTCACGCTAAAACTACTGAACCAATTGCAATGAAATTCGGTATGTAGATAGCTAGAGGCCTGGATTAATATATAGGCTACTTTTTATCCCGATATTCCCACGGGATCGGGACTTACGCGGGTGTAACCGCGGGGCGCAGCTAGTAAAATATACGCATCGATTTGAGAAACTTCTCGGTTTTTTCCTCGGTTAAAAAACTTCAAAAGTAGAAACATACAGGCTTCAACAAATATATAGATAAGAAAAGTCTAATTGAAAAATTAAGGTTAAAGACACAGATGTTTCTGGTAAAAATATTGGACTTATAATAATTGTCTTTGGATAAAGATGAAATACCCCACTCCACCTAATTTTGTGAAGCTGAAATAGAGACTCTCTCCAAGTCATGATCTGCAGTGGTCTACGTGGATCTGACTTCGGGCTCCATCACATTGGTTCGGAGTTGTTTCCTATGTCCAACGTGCCGACATACTTGGACGCCCAACGACAGAAGCAACAAGTTGCATTAGCTATACTTGTTTTCATTTCTGATAGGCAAGTTTCAGCTGCCATCCGATTCTTTCTTTATGATGTCGTTAGAATTAAAAAAAAAACTTGTCATTTATGACTTACAATCATGTTTGTAGCTGTTTTGCCAAAGTCTTAACTTTTTCGCATGGTTTGCATTCATTTATGAAGAGAAAACCGAGGTGAGGCATGAGCGAAGCTTTTGTTGTGTTTGGGTTTGGGGCACGATATGCTTGGTTACCTCAAAGAAGTGTGTGCTGGCTTTCATGCTTGACGCTCAGCGAGTGTAGGTACTTGCATTTATAGGACCATTTATGTAGATGCAACAGTACTGAGGGATTTTTATAGGGCAAAGTGGCATCCGACGACGGCTATCCACTGAACGACACGAGACACGACACTTTGAGATTACCTACAGAATTAGCTCTCTGTATTCTCGTTTCATACTTTTTAGAGTGCTATTTTTATGTAGGTAAGTACCTAGTTTGATTTTAAACTACATTTTTTTTACGAAGTCGGGTTTTAGTTTTTTAACTTTTGTTTTATTGTGTAGGTAATCAAATTATGACAGCGTCAGCCCTATTATTTCCTAACATCTAATATGAATACTTGCTCCTGTACCTTGTCTCAACTTGTCTGATCGTAAGACAACCATGTCCCAACAGTGTCTCATGGAATGACCTTCAATTCAAAGAACACAATACCTCCTGTCCATGTCAGTTATGTCATATGTGGCACAATTATGGCCGCATTCACTAGCTTAACCGCAATGAATTCGGTTAATCCGTTAGAAAGTTATGATACTACAAAATACTGTCAATTTCACTTTACTTTTGATGTGGAAACGTCTTTCTAAAATCGGTCAAAAGAATAGAGTAGAGGTTACTTGCAAAAATTAATGGCGATTGTGACGTCATAATTTGTAACGGATGTTGCTAATCTAACCTCTTTGGGTTATTGTAATATGAACTCTTTGGTTCGACTGCGTCCCCAATACAGCCTATCCGATTTTTTGTGGTATTAATAATTATAAACGTAAGAGACAAAATGCTTCACTTCATACCTGAAGACAGCAATGTTAGGGAACAGTTACTGTTTGTCGACAATAATAACAGTGGTACTGCACAACGCGTTGTGATCTATCATTTCTCTAAAGAGACCATCAATCTAGGGTCAATAGTTTCCGAGAAATAGCCGCTTTAAGTTTGATAGCTGTCACTCTGACATCTATCATTTTGACAGTTACCTGCCATTATGTCGCTGTTGTCGATCGTCTTTTGTGTCCGTTTCGATCGGCTTTTGAATTAGGGTTAGGTTAGGAACACCATTTCGGATCATGTTCAGAAGAGGGTTAAGTTCGGAATGAAAACAATATTTTTTTGCAGTTCCTAAACTAACCCGCTACCGGGTTACGTTTTAGGGTTAGGTTAGGAATAAATCGTACTAAGCAAGTGAACTATTCAAACTCAGACAGTTCTTAAGTGAAATGCAATACAGAATAGCTTAGCGAGTCGCAAGAAATCTCAGCATGTCTCGTTCGATTTTGTCACCAATAAGATAGTGATCGGTGCCTATTTATTTGCATAACTGGTTAATCGTTTTACAATTATTATTTTAATGAAGCAGCTTTTGCAAGCTGTTCTAGCACGTGACGAAAAACTTTAAACTAGTTTCGCGAAGTATTGATTCCCCATGAGACGATTTCGTAAGGAAATCCTATTTCTGGATACCTAAATAAAAATCTAATTAAGATAAATTTTAATGAGACCAACAATGTTGTAATTTTTCGCTGGTCTCAGAAATTTCTTATGAAGATCTGATGAAGATCTTCGGAATTATGAGCATAGTCCTATCTCTATCTAAACATATAAAATGCTTCGTCCTGAATAACTGACTGACTGACGGATCAACGCTCAGCCTAAACCGCTGATCGTAGAGACCTGAAACTTGGAGGGTGTGTTCTTTGTATGACGTAGGCATAAAAAGTAACCTTTTGGCAATGCTGCTTGATCCAATAATTTTGGCTGCTTGCTTAATATTCAGTTTCATGTCACGTTTGTCGTAATTAATATCCATTTGACGACTTCGCGATATTTTCGTCATAGTGTAAAAGCCTTTCCAATTAACAAAAATAATTATCCCGTCACCACAATAGTCATACACCGTGTTCCATAAATGCCATTGCTAATTATAACCTTGCGAACATGTGTCGTGCTATAAACAGTGTAATTGCTTGCCTACTTGTGTGGCATTTCTAATGTTGGTTAAATGTTAATTAACAGCTTGAAGGAGGTTAGAGAGAATAACTGGTGCACCTGTTTGGAAGGTGTTATTTTGTGTGACATTTCGATTATACATGGATTTATTTATTGCCAGTTTTTTTTGTGCATACTGCGATGATATAGTACAAAAATGGATTCATTATATATATTCATTATAATAGATATATATAATGAATCTATTTAAATAAAATGCTTTGTCCTGAATGACTGACTGACGGATCAACGCTCAGCCTAAGCTGCTGATTTTAAAGACTTGAAACTTGGAGGGTGTGATACTATAACTGCCATGACTATGTCCCTATGTCTTGGTTTTTTCATTTTCTAATTATCATAGAAAATAAGATTTAAAAAACAAAACGTAGGGGCATTTTTTATTTTTTTATTTATTTTATTTATTCCAATACATAAAACTTAATCTAGTACAAAATTAAGGTGCAACAAAAACTCTTCCGAATTTATCCGTGCACCAGAATGGTCATGGAATGGTCATGGTCATGGTCATGGCAGTTATACATTTTATGCAACAAAAATATTTGTTTTAGTTTCATTATCCAGGGAGGAAACAATCGACTACGTTTATATGGAGAGAGCGATACCTTTTCAACACTGTATTAACATGTAGGTTAATATCTACACAATGACAATCATTTTACAAGCCCGATTCGTTTCATTTGCGACACTATTTATTTAATTTGAGTTACGAAATATTTGCTAAGATTATGATGGCTCTATGTTTAACTTATTTGTTGAAGAAAAACTAATGCGTTCATTCGATTTTACTTTTTTTTTTATAAGTTTTTATTGAAAATTTTACATCAGCACACGTATCAAGTTAAATTTATGAAACAAAACTTTCAACTAGCATTTTTCTTGAGAAAAAAATATTTATTACAAACACCTGTAGATGAAAACTAGACCTGTAAATTACACTAAGACTACAAATGTAGGTATAATTTATAAAAAAATGATAATGAAAATACTTATGACAGAATTTTTTATTTTTTCTATTTTTAAGCTTTT
Source organism: Idaea straminata (assembly GCA_951213275.1). NCBI lineage: Eukaryota > Metazoa > Arthropoda > Insecta > Lepidoptera > Geometridae > Idaea > Idaea straminata. The sequence goes on from OX577862.1 coordinate 8,934,944, forward strand.
GCATAGCTTTTATCGCGGGCTTTGAGCGCGGCGACTGATTCCAGAAATTCCGTAACGAAAATAAAACCTAATACCCCCCACTCCGCCTACCATGTAGCTCGGCCGAGCGTTCGCTTATTGTGTATGTATATGGTATGACTGTACGAAGCTCGCACGATGCAATAGCTTTATTTATTCCGACTGCATTCTTTTATAAGGGACTGGCGGCATACATTTTGATTTTCGAACCTATGAAACTAAATTAAAAATAAAGTTTAAATAGAGAAAGAGACTAACTTATAAACATGTAGATTTGTAAATTGATATTACTAGGGCACTTGGCGCAAAGCTTTAAACCAGATCATGTCCCGATGAAAGGGGCATATGGCAGGCAGCCCTAAACTATAAAGGTGTGCCAGGCTATAGTTACCACATCTTGATATCTGTTAAACCTCAAGTAGGATTTCGTAACTTGACATCTCTCCGTTGCTTTATTTATTTGTTCTGATTTAACTTTTATGTGTTAAAGTAGTTCACGATGATTCAGACGCGTAGGTTTGGTTGAGTGGTTCATTGCTCTACCTACTGCAAACATGGTAAAGTTACATATTTTATGGTTTACTAGCTTTTGCCCGCGACTTCGTCCGCGTAACAGTAGAAAATAGTTCTAATAGGATTGGTTGTCGTTGGATCACGTTGTCCCATACAAACTTTGCCCCCCTTTTTCACCCCATTAGGAGTAAAATTTCGGAAAAACTTATCGGATGCATACGTTACAAAAAAACACACCCTCCAAGTTTCAGGTCTCTACGATCAGCGGTTTAGGCTGTGCGTTGATCCGTCAGTTAGTCATTCAGGACAAAGAATTTTATATGGATAGAAGACTAGCTACGCCCCGGGGGTTCACCTGCGTAGATCTCGATTCTGTGTCGATGTTTTAGACCTAGTTTGCAGTGGTTTATGCAACGCATTGCTATGAGTGAGTCAGTATACATTACTACATACAAAAGCGCAAACTAAAGGCCCCTTGCAAGCAAGAAATCGATTTTTATGAATTAATTTTATTTATTAAAATGAATCTAGACTTCCTTAGACAATTCAAATTTAAAACTTGATTTGAGTTTTCCTTCAAAAATGTATGGACTTTAATAAAATCGAGTTTTTGCAATTTTGCTTGAAATGATAAATAAAAACAGGGTTATTGGTAATTAAACTAGCAAGTCGTTGAGGGCTACTTTTGTGCACCTAAACTAACAACTTTTGTTCTTCGACTTTTGGAAATTCGAACATATTTTTGAACAGTTTGAGGTTAGGTCAGCTGTTCCATACACGGAGAGGTCATTAACCTAAAATTTTTACTGATTTTTTAAGTCTACTGTTCATAGTCAGAATGACCTTTATTTTAAAAAATCAGCTGTTTTTCGAATTTACATAACCTCAAAATTTAATATTTTTTTTCCAATTTCCAAAAGTCGTAGAACAAAAGTTGTTTGTTAGAGTGCCCAAAAGTAGCCCTCAACGGCTTGCTAGTATAATTACCAATAACCCTGTTTACATATTTTTGGGAATAACTTTATTTATTATTATATTAGTATACATATTAGTGTAGATGTAAAAGTGTAGACTAATGAATTAACCATTAGACTTTGGTTGTCGATAGTTGTGTACATTTTTTTAGTAATTTAAGAAATATTCAGGAATAGTACATTGCGATACAAGTGTGGTAAATTGATCATTTCATCGAGGCGGTTTATGACGCGCGAGCGGAACGCGAGTGCGTCGTTAAATCGATCACGCCACACGTGTATCGTACGACGTTTTTTATCACAGTTGTGAATAAAAGAAAAGACTTGAAAAGAAAATAAAATAAAAAATAACAAAATATTTGGTGATAAGTCTATGTTTACAATTTTCCTAGGCAATATTTTTTTGTTAATTATACTCCCGACAGGCCAGGTAAAAGACTTTTAACCTATACAGCCTCGTCTGACATACAATATTTTTTAGGGTTTTTTTCCATTTGTGGGGGGTTAAAAACAGAATATAATGGTACGGAAAAAACTATATTTAGTAAGTAAAGAAAAAACAACACTACATTTTTAATCATTTTTTAAGACGTTCGTAAACCGACTTTAGAGACAACCTTTATTGCTGGAGTAAAACCTCTTTTTTGGTACCTACTTTATTTTATCCATCAAAACAGTATAACCCAGATAAATTAAGAATGTTTCATCTACCTAACATGTAATTAACAGTAAGATTCCAATTTAACTTATCAGGATAACTTATAATATAACACACTAGTGGCGTCGAGGAATTGCATAACGCACTCGTGTGTAATACGTTGGATTATGAGCCTAAAAGCGGTTGAATAAGATACACTTTATCAGCAACTGTGATAAAAAATAATTTTACCGTGTCACACGTAAAACACGTAAACATAAACGGAATTATGGCCCTGATCTCTAACACAAAAAACTTCAATTAACTTTTTAGTAAAATGCTACCACTAAAGGGTAATTGCTACACACATTTACCACATTTCATTAGTGATAAAAAAACATTCCATCGTTCATCTTACCATCAGGTGGTAATAAAAATGGACGGTCAAATGTGCGTGTGGGCATATTACAATCATCTGCTGTTTAATTTGTTTAGTATTTTTACTAACAGGTGGTGTGACAAGGCAGGTGATTATAAAAATGTCACTAATGTTTTAAATTTAATTTAATATTCACCATTTAAAAAAAAACTGTGAAATTCGGCTAAAATTATTTTAAACTAACTGCGCCCCGCGGTTTCACTCTCGGAAGTCCAATTATCGTAAAAATATCGGTATAAAAAGTACGTTAAGCCAGGTTTCCAGCTATATACATACTGAGTTTGAACGCAATCGAGTAGTTTTTGCGTGAAGGCGTTACAAACACACAAACTTTCACATTTATAATATTAGTAGGATTAAAGTACAAAGGCTTAGAAACACATGAGGAAGACCTTTGCCCTGCAGTGGAACAGCAAAATGAGCGAAAAAAGTAGTTTTTTTAAGAACTTTCAGTAGTCATTTTCCTTAGGTACTTACTTAAGTAATTTTTACCGACTTCGAAAAAGAAGGTTTTGATTTCATCGGTAGTATTTTTTTTGTATGGTTTGATATTGACGACCCAGTTGGCACAATGGTCACCATGCCGGACTGCCAAACACAGGGTTACGGGTTCGATTCCCGCCTCAGTCAAGTATTTATGCTTACATATTTGTCTTTGGTCTGGTTGTTTCTTTGTATTATAAGTATATATTTACAAAAGAAAAGTATATAAGTAGTATATCCGTTGTCTAGTACCCATAATACAAGCCTAGTTACTTAGCTTGGGGTTAGATAGCAATGTGTGGAATGTCCTGCAATATTTATTTTATATCATTTTAGATGCATAGAATCTACTATGCTTAAGTTAAAATGTAAAATGTGAACAGAACCCAAAAAATGCAATGTCAGGTGAAGACCCATACTCTGCGAATTCCTCAGTTGACATGTGAGAAAAACTGACCAGCTGAGTAGGTCAGTTGTTTGTTCGTCAGCTGACCAGTAATAACGCGTTACAGTACCTCTTACGTAGAATTTAATCCTCAAAAGGGCACAATTTATTTCACGAGATGATATTTTAATGATACATCAGTAAGTTCTTTTAATAACTTAGCGGTCAGCAAATGTGAATAAAATATTTGGACAAAAAACTTTTTTTTCTTTCTTTGTAATTTATTTTTGTTGGTTTTTTTACTTCATTTTTGTAATTTTTTTTAGCCTTTTAGTGCATATGTTTTGTCGAAGACGTCTAAAAGACGTTTCGGCAGATACAAATTAAAACGCTTTTGAGTTGCAATTTTGTTAGTCACTCCAAAGATCCTCGTCAGATCTTCACCATTTTTATGGGACCACCTTTGAGGTAGACCCTTTCCAACAGCAAAAGATTCATCAAAATTTGTTCATAAACAAAGAAGATATGCTCGAACATCCATAAAAAAATACATTTGACCGAATTGACCTCCTTCTTTTTTTGAAGTCGGTTAAAATAGTAGTAAGTATGTTTTTTTTTTTCTTTTATTATGGCTTCGCACGTGTGCATTTAGCCAGTGTCAAGTTATATTTTGCATCAAATTATGACCCGATTTTTCATAAATCGGGCCTAAAGTGTTTCAATACAGTCAAAGTCGTCATAGTCCGTCAAGTCAGGGGTTATAGTAAAGCGGTGGCAAGTTTACCATAACCTTAATAGGAGATTTGGAGGCAACGTGAAAACTGCATGTTTGACACTGATTTTTACTTTCACTACACTTGTACACTTTCACAGAACTAAATTGAATAACATTCCACCAGAATTATACAATTCAACTCGGGTTACATCTAAGTTTCATGAAAATAAAACTGCAGCACGACATGTTGTTAACTCGTTCCCGCCAAAACTCTCAGTAAGTATGTTATGTGTTTTAAAATATGGTAAAATAGGAATAAGGCTCTGGACAAACCGGAACGAACAAGTGGCGTGACCCAAGCGACGCGACTTGTGTCAATTAACGCATGTGTTATGTCAATTATTGATTTATTATGTTTATACACGATAAATTACTAGAAGATTACTAACAATTCGATGCTTTGACGACGAAAAAAATGTAATCCTAATTATAAAAGATAAAAATTAATATTAGTAATATTATAAATGTGAAAGTTTGTCTGTGTGTTTGTTACTCCTTCACGCAAAAACTATTGTACCTATTGCTAGAGACCTGGATCAACACATAGGCTACTTTTTTATCTTGATAATCCCACGGGATCGGGTGAAACCGCGGGGCGTAGCTAGTATCATTATACATTTAAAACAACCAAGTCATAGCGGATAGCGGTTGAGCGGGGTAACGCTGCTTGCATATTGTCCAGCTTTGCACCGGGAACGCTGGGGAGGGGTTTGTTCGAATAGGTTTAGTTTTAATTTTGAGATTTTTGAGGTGTCATCTGTAATTTTAAGATATCCAGAAAAAAATACACAGGTCGTCCTAAAATCGTTAGCTGAACACGATAGGGTAGTTTTTAGAATTTTTGTCAGTTTGTCTGTTTGTTTGTTTGAACCAGGTATAATATTAATAAAATTGTGAAAGCCTATGTTTTATAAACATAATCAAAGTCATATGAAGATCAATCTTCATAATTAAATTAGATTTAACACGTTCGGAAGTTGTTAACATGCCTTCAAATTCGTAAAAATGTTAGGAACGCGTATCCAACATGACTTTTTCTTGAGACCGGTTCGTTTCTAGGCAGGTTAGGCAGGATATCAACAAGGTAAACTTAAGAAGGTATACGAAGGCAGTTCGATCTGAGGCCACAATCGATAAGGCTTTCGCGTTTTTATTACGTTTTAGATACTGCTTGAGATATCTACTGTCTGTTGGAATATTGATAGGTTATCAGTGTTAGAAAATGGCGTTTTGCCTACTTCCGCCTAAAAACAAATTGGGGCGACTAACAAACGTCGAGGTCGTGACCAAATTACTAATAATTTAGACATAATGGGGGTTATTCTAAAACGAGGTTTAAGGACAGTCCGAGATGTGGATTTAAACCTTAGATTTCGACTACAGTCTAAACACTATCCCTATATAATCTATAGGGATAGCGTTTAGACTATAGTCGAAATCTTAGGTTTAAATCCACATCTTGGACTACCCTTAAACTTCGTTTTGGAATATAGGAGAAAGTCATATAGAGTCCTAAAAAAATGGGTAGTGAAACACGGCCAAAGGGACAAGAGAGTGATCTTAAAGGGGTTCATTTTCACCTTCTCATGTACGGAACCCTAAAAACAGGTTGAAAACTTACATAAAGGTCTCGAATGTTCGATATCATGAAAGGCGAATAATGTGAATATCAAATGACTACCGTTACAAACTATGAAATCAAACAATGAACTATTACGGCAATCGGAACGTGTCACGGTTCAATTATTTCTAATACATTTGATAAAACAATGGACATTGCCTTCGATAACTATACCTTCTTTGGCTTTATCCGATTGCCTGCCAATAAGCTAAATCTAAATTTAGTTTTTGGATAGAAATAGTACTCATTATTTTTAACCCCCGACGCAAAAACGACGGGTATTAAAGTTTGACGTGTCTGTGTGTGTGTGTGTGTCTGTCTGTGTGTGGCATCGTAGCTCCCGAACGGATGAATCGATTTTGATTTAGTTTTTTTGTGTTTTGTTTCAGGTAATTTGATACAAGATATACGATAACGACGCGGCCCGGCGTGAATTGCGCGTGTCGCGTCGTCTATATCGCATCTGTTTGTGGAGAGCTTAACTTCGAGTAAACTTAACCGATTAGATATTTCAAAAGGGTTTTAATCCATCAAATAAAAACAACATTACTAAAATGTAACGATAAATCAAAGTACTAAAATAATACCGTTAAAGTATTAACTATTAATCACAAACCTGTAGAAATTGAATGTCGTACTGAATTTAATAATAAATCACACAATCATTGCAGTAATAAATGAATTATTATTATAGTTGTAACCTTGACCCGCGATGCGTGGGCGCATAGTAATCAATATGAAATTATAAGGCTCTGTGAGTTAGCTAAATGTCCTAAGATAATGATTATGAGAAAATATTGGTTCCGGTTACTTTATTATTTTGTAATACACAAGCTGCGCCCCGCGATTTCACCCGCGTAAGTCCCGAACACAGTGCCATCTATTGGGTGTATTTGCAACCTAGACGTCAAATAATATTGAAGAATTTTATCGATGAATCAACGTACACCACCGTCTATGAGAACTTCATAAAACTAAACAGTAAATAAACACTTGCTTAAGAAACCATTAATTGATACATTTTATTCGTTTACATTCACGACATAAGCGAATAATTGAGATGATAACTATCCTATCCAGTAAGTTAGGCCAAAATACGGGTACATGTGAAATTTGATTGAAATCGGTTCAGTAGTTTTGGAGTTTATTGGCAACATACATCGTGACACAAGATTTTTATATATACAGATGTGAATAGTAGGTATGTATGTTTAAAACGGGACATCAGTTTCTTGACATGTCACGTAAAATTTACCTAAATTTAGTTTGAGATTCAGTGTTTTGATAAAAAGTCAAAAACACTTTTGATCGTTGACATATTAAGGCGCGCCGCGCCGCTTGAGTCGCGCGAATATATGTATCGGTTTGTCCAAAGCCTTAACTTCCAATCGAAGACAGAAAACTAAACTATTAAATATACAGGTAAGTAGAGATCAAGGACATACAATGTCTCTAGGATTTAATCAATGAATAACATGGAATCTGCTTCTTCAGTCTTGTAACTAACGAGATAACTTCAAGGTTAATTCAGAATAATATGGAATCAATTGGAAATACAGACCTATAGAATTATCCAAGAAATATGGATCTAATCGTCGTTCGAACCACAGATTACATCGCAACTTCGATTGAACGAGTCAGCAGTCGTAATTAGCAACGTTCCCATGTCAGTATTAATCTGCTTTATTGCTACTACAGTTTCTCTTTTATTTTGAAATCGCGGCAAACCAACGACGATGGTGGGATGATTTTGAGGGAAAGATAGCTATAGATCGCGATCAACTTACTTGTACTTGTATACAGGCTGTTTCCTTTTTGCGTGAGGATGGAATAGGCTTGCCCAGCACCTACTACCCTCTCAGCTTAGTCGACCATGTCCAGAGGAGAGAACTTGTCAATACTTCTGGAGCCAACTAAGCCATGGGTTTTATCACGATGTTTTCCTTCACCGTAAGAGCAATGTCAATTAGCGCACATAAATTTTTCTTAAGAAAAATACATTGGTGCACGGCCGGCCGGGATTCGAACCCACGAACTTCAGAATGAAAGTCGAGGTATCTACCACTAAGCCAATAGATCGCGATCAATAGAAGAAAGGTAGAGAGGCTTTTGCCCTGCAGTGGGAAAGTGTTAATAATAAAACTTGAGAGGTGTCAAGGGACACCCGGATGGAACGAAGTTTCTTTTGATTAATTATTGAAGGAATTGCAATAAAATTTTATTTTTTTGAGTTATAATAATATATTTTTATTATTAACAAATGTATTGTAATATAAACTTAATCAGTAGGCTCAATTTTAGTAAAGAGAGAGAGAGTGAGAAACACGCGGACGCCGCACGGCTTACAACTATAGCAAAAAGTGTCGTTACAACTTTTGGTCTTAATTTTTTCCGTCTAGCCTCCTTTCGCGAAAAGGAACTTCGTTCCAATATCTACAGCAAACTAGACGCTTATGTCTTGCATGCTACTCATAGATCAGATTGACGTGCTCTAAAAATCCATAATACATTTTCTTTTGACACTGGCATAAGGCCACAACATGGCTTAACAGCTGTCAATTTCTTGAATTTCTGCAATGGATATTTTTATAGGATTGTTGTAAAAAATTACTATGTTGGTGTATAAGACAACGTAATCGTTTCTCAAGTTTTAAGTTGTACTTGTAGTATCATCATCTATCTATCTATCTATACATATCAAATTCTGTGTCCTGAATGACTGACTGACGGATTAACGCACAGCCTAAACCACTAATCGTAGAGACCTGAAACTTGGAGTGTGTGTTCTGTACGTAGGCATCCGATAAAAAAGATTTTCCGTAATTTTACTCCTAAGGGGGTGAAAAAAGGGGGCAAAGTTTGTATGGGACAACATGATTCTTCGGTCCATTTCCGACTTCTTCGCGGAAGAAGTCGCGGGCAAATGCTATTTAAAAAAAATTGTTTTGGTTCATACTTTATGATCTTCGTCTCCAGGGATATTTTTGTATAACTGGGTTTATCGACAACTTATTAGTTGCAAGACAAGCTATTCAAGAGAAGCTCCTAGCCTATCCTATGTTTATCTAACCATATAACCCTCAGGGTGATCGGTATATTCCCTGTAAATTCCCCTCAATTAAGAGTAGTTTACTGTCTTACTTTGTTTTTATTATGAAATAATATTGTAGAGTATTTTTATCACAGTTTTATCAATTCGTAGGAATTAGATAAGTAGTTAAAAAGGACGCGTAATATTAACTGAGTCTTTGAAAAACAGATATTATTTGTTTAGGACTCTCAAATATATCTTTTATTTTATATTCCTTTTTTATCCTGAGTTTGGAGTCGTTTTGTTAATAGATTTTATTATCTTCCTTTTCTATTCCTAGAAAAGGTCAGTGTATGTAGACCGAATATTTTAATATATATATATATATATATTTCTAATTCGTTCTACGTTATGTACAGTTTGTCCTAGTTAATTGTTACCGCATATGTACAGAAATATTCCAAGTAGCGGTCGAGCATAAATTATACGTGTTTGCTTTAATTTGTACATTGTTAGCTATATCAAGATTTTACATCTGAAATTTTTTCTTTGGGAAATGTAAGAGATTAATATGGATCCGTTATTAGAGTGAACTCATTTTTATGAGTATTTCGTTATGCTAATTTTAAATTCTAATGTTTATTACATAGTCATACATACAATACAAATCGTAACCTTATCGTAATTTTTTTTTGATAACTTAATCTAATATAAGAGTTTTGGTGTCGTCATCTTTAGTGTCATTATCAGACATATTAGCTTGCCGCCGCGACGCGTAAGCGCATTCGTGTCGTACCCAGAGTCCACGTACGTTACCTGCAAGTTTATAACAACTTTGCAAACCTTCTAATTTAAATGTATATTGTTTTAAACGTATTGCGGTTTAGGAGAGGCTGTTTCCATTCGGTTGGGTAAAAGTTTGAAGTCCGTTCCATTGGATGGCGCGCGTCGCGTCGTCGCCGCCGTTCTGTGGTGGCTCCAGTTTGCTCGCGCTGCCCGCGCAGCTCACTCGCGTACTCGACTCTACGTCAAGCTTTACGATACGATTTTGGAACGGTTCCGACCGGTGAACCCGGCACACCGTCGCCTTCGAACAGTGAACACTTCTGCGACCGTCAAATTTCGCATTGCGATTCGGACGTGCTATTGCTTCACATCGAGTTTAAGATATTATGACTGCAACTGTGCTCTGTGCTAGGAGTGTAAGTGCCTTCAGTGTTGTGGAATGAAGCGTATGTGTTTGTGAAAAGTGCTAATATCGAGCCTTTGGCTGGAGACTTGTGATACGTTTCACTGAACGCGAGACAAAAAGTGGTTTTGTGATTGAGTTTATGTGACTATTGGAGTATTAATGCACTGAGCTTTCCCCCTTTCAGTGTACTTTTTATGGTAAGTCACTCATAATGCGCCACAATATCATTCAGAGCACGTTGTAATTTATAATATATCACAAACTGTCACGTATTGCAAAACTTCCAAGAATATGGAATCATATTAAAAACTTGTTGGACGGTGTGACATGTATCCTTTGAATGCAATTAATTCAATGACAACTCGTGTCTTGGAATTCCTTAAAAGGTTACGCGAGGTCTCGTCAGTGCAGCGTCACCCTCTCACAGAAACAAACAAAAGTTTCGACACTGACATTGAATCAAACCATGAAGAAGAAAGTGACTTTAATAACTTTATTAACAAACTGGCACGCATATTCATCATCAAAATTCGAGACCGTAAATCTTAGAACGAAAATTAATTAATAGAAGTGGCAGAATGAATTGACAATTTCGAGTCGATAGTGGGTCGAGTATATTAATTGCGAATCAGTGCGAACAAGTGGGCTCGCCATTGTATGCGAAATAAAGTAGAACTTGAGAATTCCGTTCACTTTTTATGAATCAAACCGATAATGTATCTTACAGACTTGATCAAAATTAGCTTCTAAACTAATAAGTTAGTACAGATTAAATAGAGAAAGTCTGCGAGGTTAAGCTTAGACCATTCTAACATTGGTACTGAATATTCAAATGTCTTATCGTAAAAGTACAAATCGCCTTTTGTTCTGCGCCACCGAACTGTAAACAGTATTTGTCTTTGACTTAGAATTTATGGCTTAAGATAGTGCCCTAGAGAGTTTGACCTAGGTTTAGATTGAATTTCTAAGCTTAAGCAGTCACATCTGTAACCATTTGTGTTCCCACCGTGACCCTGCCGTCACGAATACAGTAAAATATTGAGAATCGTGAGTTTCAATTGGTGATTTAATGATGTATTTGAAGGTTATAATCACGGTAATAGAAACATGAATTTCCTTTATACCAGACGCCTAAACGCTTTGTTCTTGTTTTTTTCATTTATGCACTAAAATTGGCTCGTTTTGATTTTATCAATTCAACATTATTTACGTATTTCCGTAAACTGGCCGCGTGCATATTTTAGTGTTGTTATTTTTCAAGCCTTGTTGGATTTTCGTTTCCCAACGTCAGACACTTGAACATTGTATGCACTGCATTATTCACTTGTTAGTGCCTCAGTCACGACTGTTTTTGATGAACTACCGACTCATCGAAGTAAATTACGTTGTGTTTTAATATCATTAGAGTTTTACTCGCCCAGATATTGATAACAAAGCATAGTGATAATGAATGGTTGTAGCTCTCGAAGAAATAAGCATGTTTATTTCGAAATTCATTTGTACCTACATATTTTAACTTTTTGTGTTACAGCCAGTAATTTTGTTTAGTAGACCTAGATTTACAATTTTTAAATTAGTAATCAGTACATCCGCTTTTCGGTGTAAGTAGGTATGAGTACATTCATTTCATCTTTGTTACAATAATGTAATGCTTACAAAGGTTGTGTTAAATCGTGTATTTTCTTTCACAATCAATAAGAAAACAATTTGCAATGTTTCATTTCACCTATCTCAGAAGGCAGGCTCGGTGTTTGCTAGTAAATCAAAGTTATCTTTCGCTAACCTTTACAATTTAATAATTTTAGTTGCCTTCACTCTGTTGTGTACCGTTTGAACATTGAAATCTTTGACATTATTATTTGAAACTAGCTGCGCCCCGCCGTTTTACCTGCGTAATCATTTTCTGCTCAACTTTCTTAATATTTTCTTTCATAAAAACCTTCTCTTGAAATATCAAAGAAAACAGAAAAAGAATTGGCCAAATTGGTCCAGGCGTTGTTGAGTTATGCGCTTACCAACACATTTTGCGATTCATTTTTATATTATAGATAACTTTCTGTGTCATATATTTCAAAAATACATTTTGTGATCTCAAGTTATGTTTTTGCTGATGACTACAAATTCTTTCAAATTATTTTTTATCAAAAATGAAATAACCTATGTGGTTACTTGTTGATTGAAACTATTAGTCTACCAGTTAACGACTAAGCTAATTTATTTTACATTTCATAAATTCATAAGTTGAATAATACGCGTGACTCGATTCCGATGTTAAAATAAACATAATTAGGCGTTTTTTTAAATAGTTTTTTAGTTAAATCAAGAATGTGTAGATTAGCATTTTAATTAATATCAATTTTGTTACCTGCTTCCACAAGGATCTTGAATTTACGATTATTTTTTGTTATCTCTTTTATATCAATCAAAATGGAGATGGTGTGATTCTGATAAAAATTAAGATTAGACATGAACAAGAACATTTTAAGGATTAAGAATCTCTTATACATTAATGACATGAAACATTGAATTGATGTAATAAATTAACATATAAATGCGATAATAACAATCAAAATCAGGTCATTGGTTACTTGATTTGCCAGTCGTAATAAGAGTTTTTTAATGCAATTTTTAGTGGTTGACCTAGAGAGGTCTAGGTAAACTAATATACTTTTAAAGTAGGTATTCTGTGTCATTTAAAGTCTTAAGTATATTTTTGAAATAACGGGTTTATATTGAGAAACTTCTTACGTCTAAACTAATTTTCATTCGTTGTGGTAGTACGCCCACTATCTTGCATCCTCGTACGCCCCTCGCATGCTTTATCGATGTAAAAGCAAGAAACGGTTGAACTGGAATTTCTATAATTATATATTGAAATTGTATTACATTTAAATCGATTGGAATACTCTGTAATGCCTTTGCATTATCAAATTCACCACTACCACCCACTACCACCTTTGGAGTCTTCAAGTCTAGAGTGAATAGGTAGGTCTCTTTTAAGCGAGCATGCTACACTCTCATCATGATCTTTGCATCATCAGGTAAGATGTCAAATGCAAGCCTATATTGTGTAAAAAAAGTAAGTCCAAATAAATCATAGAATTATGGTCTCTTCTGTTACTCTTGTTGGGTTCTCATCAGATATTATCTAAAGATGCTGTGGTTTAACAAAAGCACCACGTTTCCAGTTATCTAACTATACGTAATATTATTCGAAGCGAGACCGAAGATCTTCAACTAATTGCTTTATCATTACGTAATAGAGGATGCAAGACCACAAAAGATACTCCACTTCCCTCATTTCTGTGACGGTTTTGTTTTGTTTTTTAAAGTTATTAATTCAGTGACTTTGAATTTTACGCGTTTTGAATATGCATATGTAAATTTTTAGTATAATTTTGGCTTTGCTATATTTTGCGTAGCTAACACATCTTTGTTCGTCACTCCTTTATTTCCTACTAGCGACCCGCCCCGGCTTAGCAAGACTATAATATGCATGTATTATACGTATAAACCTTCCTCTTAAATCACTCTATCTATTAAAAACCCTCATCATAATCCTTTGCGTAGTTTTAAAGATCAAAGTATACATAGGGACAGACAGCGGAAAGTGACTTTGTTTTATACTTTATAATGATATGTTATTAATTGTATTATAATGCGATTATCCTTCAAAACAGAGGATAATGGAAAAAATGAAAAAAGGTTGTTTAGTTTTAAAGAGTTTTACTAACGTCGAACAAGTTTTGATCATACTTCCCTTGTATTGAAAAAACCATAACTGGCCACAACCAATGTGTGAAGAATGCTTCTGAAAAATGTAATGTTACCCCTTAGTCGTTGTTAGGTAGATTATTGATTTTGATCATAACTCAGTAACGAACGACTCATCGTTCCGATAGATAAAGAAATAGAGTGTTATCCTATTGGAAATAGATAACGTATACGTAACCGCAAATTTTATGTTCGAAAAACACAGGAAGGGAAAAACATATAGTTATATTATAAGAATACTAGCTCCCTGCAAACGTTATTTTTGCCATATAAAAAAATAAAGATGTTGTAGGATTCTCAAACCTAACGAATATACAGAAAAAAAATTATACGTTTCGAAGGAGTCTGGTAACTAACACCGCGACACGAGAATCTACACTAATATTATAATATTCTCAGGAACTACGGGTTAGAATTTAAAAATTATTTAGTGTTGGATAGTCTTTTGTTGGAAGAAGGCAAAATAAAAGAAAATATTTAGGCTATGTAAATACGAAAAACAGCTGATGTTTTAAAATAAAGGTCATTCAGACTAAGAACAGTAGATAAAACTTAAAAAAATAAGTAAAATTTTCAGGTTAATGACTTATCCGTGTGAGGATTAGTGAGGAACAACTGATTTACAAGTAAACCTAACCTCAAATTTAAAAAAAACGATCCAATTTCCAAAAGTCGTAGAACAAAAGTTGTTTGTGGTGGTGCACAGAAGTAGCCCTCAACGGCTTGCTTGTATAATTACCAATAACCCTGTATATTAAATAAATAAATTGAATGTTAGGTTTACGCTTTATGGTTAAGGTTTATAGTTAAAATGCATCGGTATGGCATAGTGAACCACATAAATATCCCCGTCGCACTATACTCTACCCTCTAATCTTTATGACTATCGCAATCCTTACCATTACAGCGAATATCCTGCGCTTGAGTCACGCACATCCGACATCGCCGGTGTCATCGAGCGCATGCGACGTGATTGGCCGAAAGTTCGACGGTCGGGCCCTTTTCCGGTGCGCGTGCAACTTTTCATTTTGCATTAGCGAAATTCCCGTTTTGTTAATTGCAATATGAATTATGAAGTGAAGGGTTCTTTTGTTTTTAAAATGTGTTGTTTTTAGGGTTCCGTACCCAAGGGGTAAAAACGGGACCCTCTTACTAAGCTCCGCTGTCCGTCTGTCTGTCTGTTACCAGGCTTATATTATCTCATTAACCGTGATAGCTAGACAGTTGACATTCTTACAGATGTATTTCTGTTCTCGCTATAACAATAAATACTGAAAATAGAATATAATGGTACGGAACCCTTCGTGCGCAAATCCGACTCGCACTTGGCCGGTTTTTATTTAAACTCCAATTTGAATTTCCTTTGTTTTAAAGTGTGTTGGTTTTTGGTTAACTGTTTTTTGTGGAAAACGATCGCATCTTGCCAAAGAAATATGTAGTTAAACTTCTTTAATAATGATTTTGATATATTAAACATCACTTATTAGTCTTATTACTTGTGCGTAGTTAATTATCTAGATAGGTACTAATATTGCTTTAGGCACTAGCAGAATCAGATCATGTAAATTGCATACTTCATCCGATTTTATAGGCGTATTAGCTAGTAGAAATTTATCTATGGTATTCTTAGTCCCGTAGTAATTATAATTGCTAATAGTTGCACTCATTGCCTCTAGCTATGGATTAATATTTCTTCTTGTTTATTTAGATTGAATTTCATCTTCATATTTACTTATTCCATTAAGTTTATGATTGAAATAATGTTCTCTATGTTTCACATTAGCAAGTGCAGTGCTGTCCGTAGATTCTATAGCTTGGCTTGAATGCAAAACTCTTTCTGAAACTTAGTTATATGATTTAATGTTGGGAAATTGCCTATAAAATATTTGTGGAGTTTTTAGGTTTATAGTTTTTTGTTTTGTTCAATGTTTCTTGTGTGTTTATGTATCTATCTGTCTAAATTTATTAAAAAAAAACGTGTGGAGCTCGGGGCCTGCCGCGGTAAAGCTATTGCATCGTGCGAGCTTCGTACAGTCGTACCATATACATACACGTTAAGCGAACGCTAGGCCGAGCTACATGGTAGGCAGAGTGGGGGGTGTTAGGTTTTATTTTCGTTATGGAATCTCTTGTTTTGGTTGCGCTCAAAGCCCGCGATAAAAGCTTAAAAACTTGCTAGCTATATAAAACTGTGTCTAAATATAAGACCATCAAGATAAAGTATAAATTTATCGTCAACCTGACATGGTTGTAGGCGCCTCTGCTAAAAACGTGCATAATTATTACCAATTAGTCACACTGGTGCGCTTAAAACAATAGCTTTAGTTTTAGTATCTCTAGTAACGTGAGATTTTTCTTTTGACTCATGCTTTAATAGTACATTGTTACCCTAGGTGTGAAAGTCACTCATTGAGTCCCGAGACGGAGTTTGGCTAATAGTTCGAGGGACTTAATGAGTCTTTTACCCGAGGTAAACACTGTGCTTTTAATTACGAATAATACATAAAATTCTTCATAATAACGAGAGACTCTATACTCCATACTACCTCTGGCAGTATGCATGAGCCGTGTGAAGCCATAATTGTTATTCTTTGGTATTACCTAAAGCAAGGAGGCTACAAGCACATTGCACAAGCCGCGCGAAGCCATAATTTGACATGACAGCTGTCAGTGAAAGCGATTTTCCCTAGGGCTGAAAGTTGTTCTTTCTACACGCTCTTCAGGCATCTTTAGACCTACTTTCGGAGTATGAGTAATGAAAATTAATTTTACCCAACGGTTTTACCTTTGCAAGGCCTAATACCTTAGGACAAAAAAATTGCTGAAAAAAGATATCTACATTCCCCACTAAATACGTCCAAATAATTACTATGAATACAAATCGTGCCACTTTAATAAGTTTATACTGGTTGACAAACTTTCCCAGTATAAACTTTTTAAATACATACAATACGATTTTACGAAAAAGGTATATGGCGTTTGAAAATCTTTAAGGTTACACAGAAACTCTATATTCTTTTGTTTTGAAACATTGTCAGATAAATGATGATCAAACTGTTTTATAACTAAGTTTTCAACATAGTCAAGTTTAATAATTTAGTTTTGATTAGGCTTTTAATTAGAGCATAAAATTGAATTTAAAAATTAAGGGAAAGTCGCATTGATAATGACTGTGACTTTTACTTTCTACTTATCTAACACTTTCATTAAGAAGAGTCATTAGATGAAGTTATGTTTATGTTTTACTGATTAGTGTCAACGATTAATTCGATTGAGAAGCCCTAGGGGGTCAGTAGAGACGTGAGTTCACTTTCGATCTCTAATGTCTATACAATTTGTTTTATCTCGGGTATTGTAATACGAAAGAGGGTGTATGAAAGGAATAAGTCAAAGTCAAAAAAATTATTCATTTGGATGTTTAATACATTTGTACAAAGACCACAAGGAAACGTCTAAAAACTAAGTTAGGATGTATGCCTTCAGAACGCCCCCACCAATGAGAAGAAGAAACTCATAGGTTTTTTTTCATGTGATCACGCTCACAAAGTTCAATATTACAAATATTTGAAAGTATTCTTTGAAATAGAGTAACTAAAGTCACGTCCATGGGTTGTTATCATTAAGGTAAGACGAAGTATCATAGTACGCCTTACTGCACAATTTATGCTTTATACAAATTTTGAACCTGGTAATAGATTTTTTCATATACATCTTTGGGTAATCTATTATAATAGAGCAGACATGTACTAACTATTAAATGAATGCATGCAAAGGAATGCTTCGTCATTTTTTATACTTCGTTGTTACTTATTCATACAGAAGGAACGTGAACGGAATCAGTTGGCTGCGTCTCTCTTTCCTGAGGTGTATAATTTGGGGGTCTTAAATTTGCAAGTGAACAAGTTTCATCTAAATCGGACTGATTTAGATGAAACTTGGCATGATTCATGGGGTACTCCTATATGCTACTTTGTATCCCAATATTACCATGGGATCGCGAGTTATTTTTTAAAGACGAAGTGACTGTAATGTTAGGACTATTTCTTAGCATACCTATACTTGTCGTTTAAACTAAAAGTCGTTGATCAAGTTTTTGCTATATCAACACGTTAAGATTTCGTTAAATTGACCTTGACTCTTAAACGTTGAATTCAAACATTAACTCCTACAAGACTCCCACAGATTTTGTTCACAGTTCTTAACTTTAAAATTAAGTAGGTAAGTTACAAACATTTTTAGTTTTGAGTCTACGAGTTTATGATTTTGTACGTTACGACCTTGGCATAACTTATGTGACTCAGATAATAGTGTGAGTGACACATTGAGAATGTGCTGTGGATATTTATGGATTTCTAAAGGAAATAAATGACATCCCTTTAAGGAAGCTCAATTTATAATAATTCTTTTGTTTTTCCTAATCCTAACTAATATTATAATTCCGAAAGATTTTAAACTCATATATATTTTTTTTTCTTTCACTGTCAAACGATTGGACCGATTTCGATGAAAATGAAGATAATTGTCGTTTTATGAATTAAAACGTTCGGCCGAGCTACATGGTAGGCGAAGTGGGTTGTGTTAGGTTTTATTTTCGTTACAGAATTTCTTGATTCGGTCGCCGCGCTAAAAGTCCGCGATAAAAGCTATGCAATAGCTTAAAAAAATCATTAATGCAATTCGGAAGTGTTTAGTGAAAAAAATCGAATCTATTCTTCTCTATTATTCCCAAATGAAATGGATGTGGTCATACTTTATTCAATCTTTCAATATAGACCGAGCGGCAATTGATTAAATAAGCCCAACCATCTCATTCACGTTTTTTTTCAATCAATCGATAGCTACACCCATTGACAGTGTATGCTAACATTAACTGTTCGATGGGGAACGGTAAACTATAGCAAGTTGTGTTCAAAGTAAGTAACCATGACGATAAGTTCTTCTCTGCCATGATTACCGTTGTTTCTCTAATTAGCTGTGAGTCAGTTTAATGGTTATTCGTAACTCTCTTGGCTATTTGGGTAATTAAGAAATGCGGGAAAGAATTTTGTCATGTTAACGAGTGGGGTTTTTTTTTATTTAGGATATTTATAAGATCAGTGGTTTTCAAAGTAGTAAAGACCACAACCCATCTAAAAATCATAGTTCGGGACTCTCCTTTTAGTTTGGACTTTCATGGCCTCTTTTAACAGACGAGGTCAGGTTGCAGCTACTGAAATTTCTTAATAGTCTCTCTGCGATCATTATTTTAATTAGCTTTACTATACACCTACTCCTACGACCTACCAGTTAAGCTAGACAGACCTTTTCCATCCTAAGGTTGCCTGGAAGAAATCGCTTTAAGCGATAAGGTCGCCTGTTTGTACAATTTCGTAGTTATAAGCTTTCTCATCCTTTTTGTTATTTTCAATGTTTTGTGTGTTGTACAAATAAAGTGTTTATCTATCTATCTATCTATCTACTCTGTTATCTATTTTTGTTGCAAATAAATAATATTCCATTCTATTTTTATTTTGATACTCAAAAACATTGTCATGCAAAAGAATCTGCAGCTTCATTTCTTTGTGGCATCTTTTGCCGTAGGAATCTCAAAATCAACTATACTTCCAAAGCAATCTTAATTTATATTACTTACTAGCTGCGCCCCGCGGTTTCACCCGCGTAAGTCCCAATCCCGTGGGAATATCAGGATAAAAAGTAGCCTATAGCCTTCCTCGATAAATGGACTATCCAACACAAAAATAATTTTTCAATTCGAACCAGTAGTTCCTGAGACTAGCGCGTTCAAACAAACAAAGAAACAAACAAACTCTTCAGCTTTATAATATATGTAAGTATAGACTAGCTGCGCCCCGCGGTTTCACCCGCGTAAGTCCCGATCCCGTGGGAATAGCGGGATAGAAAGTAAATATGTTAACCCAGGTCTCCAGCTATATAGATACCGAGTTTCATTGCAATCGGTTCAGTAGTGAAAGAGTAACAAACATACTTACACACACACACAGACAAACTTTCACATTTTAAATATTGCAGGACATTACCACACATCGCCATCTAGCCCCAAGCTAAGTAACTAGACTTGTGTTATGGGTGCTAGACAACGGATATACTACCTATATACTTTTCTTTTGTAAATATATACTTATAATACATAGAAACAACCAGACCACAGACAAATATCTAAGCATAAATACTTGTCTGAGGCGGGAATCGAACCCGCAACCCTGTGTTTAGCAGTCCGGCATGGTGACCATTGTGCCAACTGGGTCGTCATTTATAATATTAGTAGGATTATTTTTACTTATACTATCTTGCTATTACTTTCCTTTGAGTATATTGTGTCTATCTATCTATCTATTTAACTATAGTGACTTCGCACCCCGTGTCGTTTGTCTGTTGCCATTATCATTCTATTTTGACATTTCCTTTACCCATCACTTCGATGAAGTTCTGAGCTCCATATATGGCACAAATAACAATGTTGGGAGTATACAGTTACACTAAGTTTGACAGATTTGATAGTTGAGTGACGCATCTGTTACATACAATAGAAAATAACAATAATTATACTTGTACGTAGGTACTCTAGGTACTAATATAAAAGCAGCAGCCTCTTGGTCTATGACAGGTGTCACTTCACTTGACTAATTGTTATTGTATCTAGTAACATAACATTTGCAAGTTCCTTCTTCGTTCCCTCAATGCTGAGAATTGTGACTGGTGCAGTGGATTTATTGTCTTCCTCCAATGGACTCTGTTCACCTAATGATGAGCTGTGCTGACAGGTCTATCATAATGCCGTGCAGTTTCTTGTGCCTTCTTCTCATTGGTGGGAGCGTTCCGAAGGCACACATTGTTTTTTTTTAAGACGCTTCTTAGTGATGTCTTGCAATTTGTAAGATTTCAAATTTATCCACCTGTTCGGTATCCTGGTCGGTCTATCGCTTGGGGTTTCGCGCTTTGTGGTTTTTACCCTAAACCTTCCACGTCTATATTAGGCACTCGAGGTTGTCCGAGCCTCTGCGCGCGATAATTATGGCTAAAGTATTGTAGCACTCGTTGTAAGAATGTTGAAGTCTCAGTGATCGTGCTGGCTGCAGTTCCTCTCGATTGGAGACGTTAGTGCTTGCCAGTTAAACGTCTCAAAAAGAGGAAGACCCAAGTGGTCTTCCTCCGTTACGGGAAAAAAGTAGGATTAGCTACACCCGTCACAATTGCACACAGAGAAAAATGTTGTAAGACGTACGAGAAATCTCGTAAGTGCAACGAGAACTTCTGTTTGGATCCGTGACAGCAGTACTCACTAGTTGTCTTTACCAAATATTTATTATTCAGGACCAACCAGAAATTATTGTACACACTACTAGACTACTAGTACACACGGAGAAAAAATCTAGTTACGTTTACTAGATTCTTGTAAATGTAACTAGATTATTTTGTAGTATATAATATATTCTAGTCCCCATTACAGTAATTATTGTAGAGTTTCATTCGATGTATAAATCAATTATAGTAATCCTAGACAGCAAAAAGGGATATTAAAGTTAGACTACATTGTCTCGTAGATTACGCGTCTGTACGCTCTACGAGATATGCAGCACTTATGGCTATAGTGGAGTAAAGCCACATATAGCTTTAAGTGCAGAGTCCGTAATCCGTACGCACTCTTGATACAAAACAAAATTGTCGTCTCGACTAAGGTAACTTGATAAAACACAACGATAGCGCGATCTAAATTTACTACTGGCGCCATCTAGTTGCGACTTATAAAACTAAAAAAAATAGAAGGTACACATAAATCTAATTATTTAACTAGACTAACTTGCATTAATACCAAGTCGTTATTTGTATAAATAAAAGAACACAGTGTTCAGTTAAATGAACATGATATTATCTATGACAACTTAATTATTTTGTTACAAAAGCAACTTATTTTAGTTATTTTCAAAAACAAATAAAATAGTAAGGATAATTATATATTCTTGTAATAATTAAAATAATGTTGTTGTGGATACAGAAAAAATCGTAGCGCATTACTAACATGACGATTATTAATCAGAACACTTAACTTGGTCAACTGTACATTTTATTCTAGTAAACAATACAAATCATTTCCTATTATAAGCAAGAATTATTGTTTGAAATACAAAATTATTGTACCTTTGATTTAATAAATTTTTCTAGTGTACCTTATTAAACATTTAGTGAGGTTTAAAATAAAATCGTAGATATTACAAGAAAACAGTATTTCAGACTATAATTGTCGTGAAATTATTTAACTACACTGTTTTGTACTTCTGGTGGACTCCGATTTCTCTGCGTGTGTGTCGATTTGACATATGAGGGCAAACAATTATGTGAATATTATTTATTGTACACGGACCACATATAAAGTGCAATTAGAAATACGATAAATCAAAAGATATTATCTACAATTGTGTAAAAATTAAATCTTGTTTTGATAAGATCAATAAAAAATATGTAAAGAATTTAATCTTTCAAGGCTTTAAACTTCTTGATAAATTAGTTTTATTTGTTTTGTTTGATACACACACACACACACACACACACACAGACAAACTTTCACATTTTAAATATTGCAGGACATTACCACACATCGCCATCTAGCCCCAAGCTAAGTAACTAGACTTTTGTTATGGGTGCTAGACAACGGATATACTACCTATATACTTTTCTTTTGTAAATATATACTTATAATACATAGAAACAACCAGACCACAGACAAATATCTAAGCATAAATACTTGTCTGAGGCGGGAATCGAACCCGCAACCCTGTGTTTAGCAGTCCGGCATGGTGACCATTGTACCAACTGGGTCGTCATTTATAATATTAGTCATTTGTAATATTTGATCGTTTAAAATTGAAAAAGTGGGGCAAATGAACCGTAGAATGCGCTTCTAAAAAACTTATAAGTACTTATTATTGGCTGTATTGAACACTTGTCTTTATTCAGTAATTGTTTGAATCAACTCTTATATTCAGACACCCAAACAATTACCACCCAGAAAGGTTAAGTCCATCAAGTGAGTCTGTTGTCTCTGCAGGTACTTTTAGGATAAAAGCAGACTAAAGTTGCTTCTATCGGCCGATAGCCAACGACGAACCGTTTGAAGGACTTTGCCTTTAAATTGAAACAGTAAGAAAAAAACAAGCGGTCTTATCTCATACTAGCTGCGC
This sequence comes from Idaea straminata, assembly GCA_951213275.1. NCBI lineage: Eukaryota > Metazoa > Arthropoda > Insecta > Lepidoptera > Geometridae > Idaea > Idaea straminata. The sequence continues at coordinate 8,957,983 of OX577862.1, forward strand.
CCCGCGGTGTCACCCGCGTAAGTCCCGATCCCGTGGGAATATCAAAATAAAAAGTAGCCTATAGCCTTCCTCAAACGGCAAACTGTTTGCCGTTAAAAATATAGACGCAATACTTTTACTGACAATTTTTTTCTTAAGTTTGCACGCTGTCTGTACAAAAATATGTATTACTAGCTTTTGCCCGCGACTTCGTCCGCGTAAAAGTCGAAAACGGACCAAGGATGACGTTGTCCCATACAAACTTTTGATAAATTCATTCTTATTGAATGCCTACGTCACACAAAGAACACACTCTACGATCTACGATTAGCGCTTTAGGCTGTGCGTTGATCCGTCAGTCAGTCAGTCTGTCATTCAGTACAAATCATTTTATATGTATAGATAAAAAAAATCTTTATTCTGTTTTTTAAATTTCTAAAAAAAGAAAAACAATCGGAATCGTTACGAAAAGGCGAATAAGGTCTTTGTATTAAAGTTTTATGGGACCGGACAGTCTGAAGTCTGCGTTGACTCGTCTGGCAACACAACCGACTATTGACACAGTACCGTACTTGTTCATCGTCTCTTGTACCATCACCCGTGTGAAATCATTAATTATCGTCCATTACCGAGTACGCACCATTTATGTAACTACACTGTACAGGCTGTCCCGTTAGTTTTTAAAGAACGGGCGTTGATCATGCTCTTCAATCCATCTGGGTGGACCATTGGCCCTTTTAACCGACTTCAAAAAAAAGAGGAGATTCTGATGAATTTTCGAAGAATTCTGGTTGATGAATTTTCGAAGATGATAAAGTGCCAAATACATTTCCAAAAATTTGCTTCGGCAGAATTCTTTTTTATAAATCTTCTTCTTCTTCCTCTCGTATAGTTGTGTGGCTCACCTATTGTTAGAGTTTTCAGATTGCCTTAAGGCCTCTAACTTGATCTAACGACTGCTACTAGAGGTAGCAACCGGGACCAACGGCATTACGTGCCTTCCGAAGCACGGAGGGGCTTACGAAAACACATTTTTGCCACACCACTAATTGGTCACCCATCGAAGTAATGACCGCGCCAGGCGTCGTTTAACCCGTAAACGATCAGCGACCTTCGCTTAGCTGTGGGTCTCCTTTTTATAAATTAAAAAGTAAATATTTAAGCACCAATTACTGAATATCGATTTAGGTTTATTTGTATTCTCTAAGCGGACTTGCATAGTCTTCTATTTGCTTATAGATTTCTAAATTTATGTTTAACAGTCCAGTAAAGCTTTGGTGTGGTCCTTCGAACAGGTTATCCAGGTTTCTAGGAAGCGTGGGTATTGTTTATCTTGTCCCATTGATTTATTAGTTTTATTACAGAGTGGTCAATGACCATATGATGGTCGTTTCGGAGAAAGCCTTGAGAAACTGATAGTCAAAGGGTAATTAGGGGCTGTTTCCATAGGATCAGATTACATATTATTATGTTGATAATAGGATTGGTATTAAATGATATGGGATTTTAAATGAATATTGTTATTTTTACTATTAAAGTTACTTAAAACGGTTTATTTACAATTTTATTTAGTAAATCTCGATATTTCGATGCTGTTACATGCACCATTTTTACGTTTCGTTTTTTGTAAATAGTGCTTATAACAGCATCTAAATCCACCAATCGAGTCCCACCAAATATAAACAAAAAACGTGGTAAACTTTTGTGTTCAATAAAGATAAAGAAAACGAAAAGATTAAGGTGAAAGGGTACCGGCGCTCTCACCATACAAACGAACTGTTTCCTCCCTGGATAATGACACTAGCATAAATATTTTTGTGCCATAAAACCTATAACTGCTATGACTATGCCCCTATGTCTTGGTTTTCTTTCACCTTCTAATTATCATAGAAATTAAGATTTTAAAAACAAAAAATCAAAGGGTCTCGATGTTTCCAGTCAGAATAACCTACTAGATAAAAAATAACCAAATGGTTTATAAAAAAAATTATAATGATTCTTATGACTAACGGTGATCAACATTCTTGCCGAGCTTGACAATCTTCGTCATTACTTATTGACAAGCTGTCATTAAGTAAGTACTCAACTGGTCGTTCGGGAAAGTTGGGGAAAATGAAGGGAAATTGGGAAATCGATTTGCACTCTTCGTGGAAATCTCATAACATATAACAATCATTAATAAATAAACATTGAATCATATATTATTTAGTTTAGTATGTTTACAAATCAATACAAACATACCAAAAAATAAGTAATTAATAATTTTTTTATTTTTTTTTTCTTTTTTTTATATTTCTGTTATGTATTACTTTTTTGTTAATAATTATTGTATTTGTATTTATTGATTGATTTAATTGAATAAATATAAAAACATTTTTTTTTTAAATAAATAAATTGGATTAATAGAATATGTTTGCATAAATATGTGGTCAAACTTTAAAAATGGCGTACGCATAATACGGTTGGTCAGCTATTTAGCCCTAACGCGATGTAATTATATCGATAATTAGTCGTAAAGCAATCTAGTCTTACCTACAGTCTAGTCCTAACGAAATTTAGACATACCCAGGGTAAAATATGTATGTTAGTAATAAACACATACACTAGCTAGCATTGTTAGGTCCACCGGTTCCTGAGATAATCGGTCGTGAAACACGGACAGACAGACAGACAAAAAAGTGATCTTATAAGGATTCCTTTTTTACCTTTTGCGGTACGGAACCCTAAAAAGACGAGTAAGTACATAAATATGAAATATGCTTAGTATGCTTAAATATACTTCAAGTTGCCAGTATTATAAAAGAAAAAACAATTCTATAAAGACAAAGAACACAACATTTGAGTTTTGGCGGGAACGAGTTAACAACATGTCGTGCTGCAGTTTTATTTTCATGAAACTTAGATGTAACCCGAGTTGAATTGTATAATTCTGGTGGAATGTTATTCAATTTAGTTCTGTGAAAGTGCACAAGTGTAGTGAAAGTAAAAATCAGTGTCAAACATACAGTTTTCACGTTGCCTCCAAATCTCCTATTAAGGTTATGGTAAACTTGCCACCGCTTTACTATAACCCCTGACTTGACGGACTATGACGACTTTGACTGTATTGAAACACTTTAGGCCCGATTTATGAAAAATCGGGTCATAATTTGATGCAAAATATAACTTGACACTGGCTAAATGCACACGTGCGAAGCCATAATAAAAGAAAAAAAAAAAAATCACAACATTTTATTCTATTTTCTCACAAGGAGGTCTTAACATTCCAGTTTTTGTGGGAATATGTTCCCGTTCCGAAACTATTCCGAAGTTAATTATATTCCCTTAAGCCCATAATAATTGCCGTGGGAGTTACTAGGTTTCAAAACGAAAAACAAAACGAATGAAACTTATTATAAATGTATTCGAGTACCTTTAAATTTATAATTAAGTGGTAATTACTGTCTTATTTGAGTTTATGTGCTCTGTTTATAAAAAGAGTGATATAAAAAATGTTTAATGTATCGCAAAATTCGAAATTTAACATAAGGCTTCCGACAAACTGGTACGAATAGTCACGCGGCGCGACCCAAGCAACGGGTTACGTCCCTTTAAAATAAAGAAAGAAAATTAGTTACAAAATTAGTTATATAATACATAATAGAAAACGTAGTCTTATTTAAGCGTTGTACGCGTAGTTTTGGTCCAAAGGCGGTCCCTACGTGACCCTACTGTGGCCATAAATGGAATCTAAACTGGTTCGTGCATCAATGGCAACCATTTTTGTCTTTTTTTTTCTTTAAAGTGCCCACGCATGTCTCGTCCGACTCCATTCAAATATCGAACAGCTGTTTTAATTTGTAAGGTTTTCGATCATGTGTGAGTGATTGTGATGTGTTAGGTCATGGTTGAATTTTTATTCCAAAATGATTTTCGTATCGTTTTTTAACCACCCTCGTAATAAAAGTAATTATATAATTTTACCAAAAAACTGTACCAGAGTTTTTCAAAACTCCATTTTCGAAGATGATGTGTTCTTATTTACGAGGAAGTGCTGCTATGTTGTTATTTATTAGAAAAGTCATAGAGACTCAGATATTTTCATTACAGTTTAATCGCTGGGCAAGCCTACTCCTTCTTCACGCAAAAAGGACCCAATTAAAAAGCGTCTAGTTGCGGAAAAAAGCCCGTATACATACATACATACTGTTTAATCGCAAACAAAACTTCATTATTTGAACAAAGGACAAGCTAAATACATGAAGTTTCCTCGGTACTATCATTTAAACCACTCAGTGTCTTTAGTAGGTAACTTTGACACATGTCTCCTATCAAAGGTGCGCGCGCGCACTCGTGTCGTGTATGATGTCATTGCGCCGAACGGTACTCAAGTTTAACAATGCCGAAGAAATGTATTGTTTTAAACTTTCCGTTAAACATGAAGACGGTTTTGCTTATTCCAAGAATTTTGGATTCGTTTTTGGCTTAGATTTTTTTTAGAAATGCTTAAAACAATATTTATTTTAAGCTATGAACAAACAGACGAGACCTATGCGAACACACGTTCGGATTATTTCCAACCTGACCCTAAACGTGACCCCGTAACGGGCTAGGTTTGAAACTGCAAAATGCGTAACACTCTTTTCAACCTAATCCGAAATGGTATTCCTAACTCAGTAACAAAAGGGGATCAAAATGCGTGAAGTCGAATATACATACATATATAGCTGGTCGCGATTTCGGAAAAGTTTACATTACACCTTATTCAGCGTATTGTATGAATTAATTATGTAAATACTGACTTTAATCCAGGAAATCATTACAACTTACTTAGCTCAATTTAACTGCCTTTGTTAATTGAAACAATTATTTAACAGAGCCTTGTATTTCATTCTTTGTTTTTCTTACTGTTTCTAATTAATTTATGTATTAGTTGATGTTGTGTTTTTTATAATATAAAGTTTGCAAGTGTAATTTTATACAGTAATCCATTGTTTGATTTGATCCAATATTTATACCTACATCCTGCGTGAATTAAGGAGTTCGCGGGTGTTGTTCTCTCTATACAAACGTATTCCTGGATTTTCTTCTTGAATATTTCCTCTAGATCATTTTATTTTTTATTAGACTTAGGATTGTTGTACATTATGCTCCTCTGTTTCCTTTTCTGTAACAACTAATTACTAAAGAACGGTTTTCCTTTGTCTCTATTGTTAGAAAAATGGAAAACAGAGGGGCATGGTAATTATATATACAGCAAACTTAGGTTTGATGCTCAGAAACCTAGATAATCTCGGTTTGCTTTGCGTTTCCGGAAGAAAATAAAATACCGGTGTGTCCAGCGCATTAATTTAAAATACGTAACGTTTGTGACGCATAATTTAATCACAATGCCATTTCTTTTTAAGGTAAACAAGTTGATCGATTAACTTAATGTGATGTAAGTCCTTTAACCTAAATATAAATTTCGTCGATTTTAAACTTTAAGTACTCAAGAATAAAGTTCATTTTTTGTAAAAGATAGTTGCGTTATCGCATATCGAAGTGTTTGTATGTAATCGTAATACAAACACTTTACTCTACAAAATAGTTTTATAAAGAAGAATGTGAGCGAACAAGGTACGGAGCAATAGTACATTTTTTGAAGAGGTTAATTTAAAATTGACCATATGGGCACAAAATATACTTTAGAAAAGGTGTGACAAGCCGGTTAAGTAAATATTAAGACATCTGGCAGGATATTAAGATCTTTGTAGCTCTAACAGCACTAGCATTATTGCCTACGTAAAAACTTAGAACAGTTGCCAGTTATAAAAACAAGCCTTTCTTTGCAGTCGGGTAAAAATCGGGTAACGTTGCATACAACTACACTTTATTACTGCTAAAGACAATTCTAGAAAACTTGTCAGTGCATTTATATACTAGAATACATAATATAAGAAATAATCGGAAAACTTTCACTTTAATCTGACTTTATCAAGATATTGTTGTGATTGCATCATTCATTGATTGATATTTTCATCGATTGTAGAGAAAATCTGATATTTTTATTTCATTTTCACTGATATCATTATCATTTTATCAGTCAAGGGTGAAATGTAAAAAAAAATACAAATGTCATTGTTTCAATAAAAAAATATTTACTCAATCACTTGAGATTTTCTTGGGGGTACGCGACTGGTCGTGCCAGTTTGTAGAAAATTTAATGTGGTTTCGTCGAATCTACTAAAACTTGTTTTATCATGCCAAGTTCAAGTTTACATAGTCGTTAAACAAACTTGAAGACACCTAATTTCCACGAAGAGATTTCGCGTGACGATATTGCGTGACCATCTCTCCTATTTTAGCTTGAATTGTAAACTATATTCATAAATTAAACTTTAACCCGTAATTTAATTTTAACATTATATAAATTGTATTGTTTATTGACATTGTGATCCGATTATTTTGCGTTTTAATTCCGATGTTTTAAACGTATTTTGTTAAAAGATATATCTTGTTTAGCAGTCCCAGTTTGTACAGGATATAAACTATACTTACTACTTACTTAGTTTAGTTTTCCGCACTTAGCCTCATCCTTTGGTCCATTGTGCGTATAATCCTACTAATATTATAAATGTCAAAGTTTGTGTGTTTGTGTGTGTATTTGTTTGTTACTCCTTCATGCAAAAACTACTGCACTGATTGCGATGAAACTCGGTACCTAGATAGCTGGAGATCTGGATTAACATATAGGCTACTTTTTATCCCGATATTCCCACGGGACTTACGCGGGTGAAACCGCGGGGCGCAGCTAGTGACTGTATATAAATGACTTGCTGCACCTCCTGAGTAAGTTTTAATTTAAAAGCTAGTTATTAAAAGAATTCCGATCGTGACGTTTTAATGAAGAATTAGCGAAACGAAAGTGTTTTTATTTTTGTTGGCCAGGTCGTTAAGCATGTTAAAATAACTTACGATACTTTACGATCATAGCCATTCAAGTTTAATAGTTTATTACAAGTTAATAAAATTATAAGCACCCGCAGAGTGCAGAATTACTGTCGCCCAATAGTTTTGTATCAATATAGACAAGGACGCGGACGATAAACAAGTGTCGTGAATTCGATGGAGAACTGTCGGCAGACTATTGACTGGTAGTAAGGTCTGTAGTCTACGGGGGCTCTAAAACATCAATTTCTCAAGTCTATTGAAATTAATCAGGTGCGGCCATCTTTTAGTTCCTCAACCGGTATTCAAAAGAGCGAAAGTGAACCAGAATTGAACTGAATAATATTCGCAAAACCATTGTTCACAGCTTGAACCATCGTGTTTTGGTAACAACTGAAATATACTGTATGTCAAAAGATTAGGGTTTAAAATTCAATGTTTTCTAAATTTTAAGTGTCATATTGATATTTCGCGTTTAACATTAAATATCGGTTCAAAATAATAATAACTTTCGAAATGTAAGGGTTTTCAAATAACTTTCAATTTTTAATAGCAACGTGCAAAAATTGACGTAACTAGATGTCACGTCGTTCGGCGTCGGCGCGACCTTTGCCGGTCTGTTTTTCAGTTTTTTAAAACATTGAAATAAATAGTATGCGCTTTTTAAGCTCAATTAAGGCGATTATGCAATTTTCCAAAAGTAGGCTGAGAATTTGTGACATGTCGTTTGAATGATTGCTTTACTGTTCAGTTTAATTATAAAATTATTTAAATGTCATTTAAAACTTCTTTTGCGAGAAATCGTACAACTTTTTGGAAATGTAATTAGGTAAGAAGTATTACCGTGCCAATAAGATATCTGTAGGCGACTCGCATTACATTGTTTCTTTTTATTTTTTATAAACTAGCAACACCCGTTTTGTTGTAACTTTTTTGTTTAGATAAAATAGCAATACTCGTTTTTTTGTTACTTTTTCCTTCTTACAATAAATATGGCCACCAGCCTTACAATCTATCAGCTCGTATATTTTTCTTCTTAAAATTACCAGCTCGAAGAAGTTTTCTACTAAACTCGCTTACAATATCTAAGACCAGGATGACTAGTCGAATCCCAGGGGGAAGTAGTTGTATGTGCAAACAGTTCCTACTTCCTCCAGGATTACGGTAAAGAAAGGGACACCGAGGAGTTTTAGTGGGTAAACCTCTGGCCGCCCAACATCTTAGGCCAGCAGGAAGCTCCACACATCTCCGCCGCTCCCCCCGGAGCGGTGGGACGGTGCATAAGGTGCATTTCTCCTCGTCAAAAAAAAAAAAAAGGATGACTAGTCGAGCCAGAGCGAGATGAGAAATACTGCCGGGGTCGCGATCACGCTGATCGCGTCACCAGGGTCGCGCGACTACGGTTTGTAGGGAGCTTAAAACTATGTTGCATCATTCAAATTCTACCAATAAATTTAAACCATTTACTTAATTGTGATAGATTGACAAAATTAATGTCGCGAGGATGATTAATCTGTAATTTATGGCGAAGATGATGAAGTCATTAAAATCTAAAAAGTAGGTAGCGTGTTGTCCAACATTGCTAATTTTAATCTTTTCAATCTTAGATTTGATCCTATTGCCAATTTTGAAAGTTTGATTAATAGCAGTTTTGTTTTAAATTATTTTTAACAGTTGTTATATTTCCTTTGAATAGGCTCTCGAAATTAATTAAAATTATTTTTATAAGGTTTTCAATTTTAGTGAAATGTCTTTTTGGTTTTATGTATGTGGTATATTTCTTTGATCCAGATCTATGTTTGAATTGGGAAATGTTCTATACCAACCGAAGGCTGTCTTTGGTTGCATTTTATACTGCAGAAAGGGACAATCGCCGGTTTTTGTTTTTGTTCATTAAAACGGTCATATACAATTTCTTACAGTTAATTAGTTAAACAAATGCCAAACAAATGTCTTGGCATCTAAGTACAATCGACGCTGCAACATTTTATATAACAATCTCAAGCGCTCAAAATAACTTTTAATTTAAGAACAAAGCATACGAATATCATAGTAGAATGTATAGCCATCCATTAAATAGACAGATCAATAAATTAAAAAAAAATCGCTATACAACACAAAAAAAACATACTTTGCTATTAAAATTGGTTTTGTAAAGGGCCTCTACGCGGTGACGCACGGCTTCCAAAGGTCCCTAGCCCTATGGGGAAATAAAACATTATACAAATGAAAATGGCGCTAAAACCAAACACGTGAGTGACTAACGATTTCCCTCCTTAATGAGTTTATCTATTCTTACGATCTTACTATAAAAAGAACTCGCACCGTTCCATTAATTTATAGTCGTTTTAAACGTCATCTAAGGCTTTGTTTACGTAATATACTTACTAGTTCATACATACTGACCCCTATTTGCTTACATCTATATATAGCTACCGTATTTTTAGGGTTCTCTACCTCAAAAGGTAAAAAATAATATAAGATCACTTTCTTGTGCGTCTGTCTGGCTGTCCTTGTGTCATCACATCACCGATTTTCTCAGTAACGGCAAGTTTCTAGCCTTCCTAGCAAGCCTTCCTTCCTAGTATTCCTAGCAAGTTGAATTCATACTGAGATCTATAGTCCTTATTAGGTGTATAAAAATCAAGGTCCTGAGTGAACACGATAAAGAGATATGGGCAAATTTACATTTTCGCGAAAACTTGTAAGAACCTACCAAAATTTACCTAAATTTTAAGTCTTTTACGTAAAATGTGCGAAGAAAAGAGGTTTTCTCTGCTAATTCTTATTTATCCTTTATAAGTCTTGATTCTTCCTCTAAGACTTTTTTGCGCCACTTACTTCCAGCCTTGGCTTTTCTTCTACAGCTGGTGAAGCGTCCCATAGCACTAAGATTTTCCTCGATCCAATCGCTAATATTAGCTGTAATTAAACTCGAAATATAATTGCTCCCGTACAACTTTACTTCTAACTTTCTGTGTTTTTTCAACTTTAAACTTTAAATTTTTTCTGTTTTGAGTGTTATGCAAATAAAGGATTTATCTGTCTTTTAGTTTCTAATCTGCCTCCTTAGACCAGATTACTGTCTATTAGCGATATCGCCAATCGACAGATTTTTAGTATGAAATTGACATTAAGTATTGTATGAAATTGGCATAATATGAAACTTATCTACAACATTTTTTTTGGTATATCCATTGTTTATTAATCATTTAATCACATTAATAGTACATATTACATATCGTATACTATTTTATAGCACAGCGTGACCTAAACCCGCACTTTACTCACGCTTTTCCGGGACCTAAGTTGTCTATTTCTGCACGGTGCGTAAATGAATCGACTACCTTCGCATATGTATAAAAAATGATACAAAACCCTTTGAAATGTCATTTGAAGCTTGAAAATGCACAGGAAACAAATGACAAGAAGGGGATAGGTTAGCGATTCTCCTGCAAGAACTTTCCTGTTGTAGAAAAAGTGACAGCGACGAAATCAAAGAAAAACGCTGACTTAGTTCGTTTCGCGAAAATTGTAACTTTCGAGCAGCAATGGATTGTTCGAGCAGTGAATTTAGCGACGATGAAAACATTTCAATGTTCGATGATCCGATGACTGGTTTCAATGTTTTTTTTCAATAAATCAATTCGAAATCAAAATCATTTCAATGTTTCTTTTAAAATAGCAATCTCATCCCGCGGCAATCTTTTAAAATAGAACCCTCCCTACTTGTTGCACTTGTACTATAAAAGATTTTTTATCACAGTTGCTCATAAAGTGGATCTTATTCAACGGCTTCTCATAATCCAACATATTATGCACGCGTGCGTTTTACATTGCCAACCTAGTGCTGTAAAGTTATCCCGATAGGTTAAATACGTATCTTACTGCTAATTACATACTGTTTTGATGTATAAAAAAGGTAGGTACCAAAGAGTTTTTTAGCTAGCAAAAATGGTTGTTTCTAAAGTCGGTTTACGAACGAAAATTTTACGTGATAATGACTTAGAAAACGATTAAAAATTGAGTTATGTTTCTTTTTTGTTTTTTCTTTACTTAAATATATTGTTTTTCCGTACCATTGTATTTTGTTTTTAACCCCCGACGCAAAAACAAATAGAAAAAACCCTAAAAAATATTGTATGTCGACGAGGCTGTATAGGTTAAAAGTCTTTAGCCTGGCCTTTCCGGAGAATAATTAACAAAAAAATATTGCCTTAAAAAAATGTAAACATAGACTTATCACGAGTTTTGTTAATTATTATTTTGTTTTCTTTTCAAGTCTTTTCTTTTATTCGCAACTGTGATAAAAAACGTCGTACGATACGTGTGGAATTGATATTTGCATCTTGGCTTCTTTAACACGCTCGCTACCGCTCGCGCGTCATAAACCGCCTCTATGCAAAGATCAATTTACCACACTTATATCGTAATGTACTATTTTTAATAAGTTGAAATTACAAATACCAAATTAAAATTCTACCATTATTAACTTTGACAGTGACTTTTCATTGATAATGATGATCGCTAATGAAAAAAGCAATGTTGTCTATGGAAGCTGGTACGATGGTGATGCCATCTATCGAAATTTATTGTCTGTTTTTAAAAGATTTTATTTAACTTGCAGTGTATGTATGTATGTATGTTTGTTCGGGTGGAATCTTGCAACTTAATTTTGATCTACTTCTCGGTTACCAATTGAGCTGAAATTTTGCATACATGTGTAAATCGCGTGACAATGCAATATTGAGTTTCTAGTTAACCGCAATTAACAGTCTTTATCAAATAACCCTACAATGCTATCATAACATTCTATGATTTCTTAACATTAATTAACGGATCCGTAACTGTGTTTCACCTGTTTCAAATGAACTTTATAGCGAGAGGTCGTAAACTTTATTGTACTGAAGCACCGTTAGAATGATTCGTCAGGTTTACGGACTTTGTTTACGGTGTCTTTCGTGGTTTCTTAGCGAGCCTTGAAAATGTCAAACTTGATGATGTAAGTTTCTAATGTAATGCGGTTGGTTGAGTTTTATATATCACTACCTGCACCTCGCAGTTTCACCCGCGTAAGTACCGACCCCTTGGGAATATCGGGATTAAAAGTAGCCTATGTGTTAATCCAGGTCTCCAGCTATCTAGATGCCGAGTTTCATCGCAATCGGTCCAGTAGTTTTTGCGTGAAGGAGTAACAAACATACATACACACATACAAACTTACACATTTACATTAGTAGGACAAGAGCTGCGCCCTGTGGCTGTACTCGCGTTACTTTTTTTGTAAAAGTGAGATTGATTTTTTACAAACACAGAATAAATAATAAATAAAAAATAGTAATTTATTGCAGGCATACAATGTCCCATATTGGAGAAATATTACATATTGTCATATTAAAATTCAGAATTACAATTAAACTATTAAAAAAATTAACAACACTTACTTATAAAATGTATCAGCCATTTTTACCCGTTAAGAGGTCAGATTTCCAAATTTTCAAAATATGCGCCTACGTTCTTAAAGAAAAACCCCATGCAAAGTTACAGACTCTTAGTTCTTTTAGAAGGTCGCGAGTTCAAATCCCGGTCGGAAAAATGTATGTGCACTAATTAACATTGCTCTTACGGTGAAGGAAAACATCGTGATGAAATCGAATTAGTTGACTCCAGACGTTTTGAGTTCTTTCCTTTGGACACGGTCCACTATGTTGAGAGGATAATCCATTATCATGCAAAAGAGACCCTACTAAAGAGGTTTTGTTGCGGAACACAGCCCATACACAAGTACAAGTGAAAGATGGATGTTCAATGTTCGTAGCTTGGTGCGGAATTCTTTTAATAACTAGCTTTTAAATTAAAACTTACTCAGGAGGTGCAGCAAGTCATTTATATACAGTCACTAGCTGCGCCCCGCGGTTTCACCCGCGTAAGTCCCGTGGGAATATCGGGATAAAAAGTAGTCTATGTGTAGGATTTTGCTGGTCTCAGTTAGTATTCACCGAGCTTCTCTTTGCTTGAAGCTTGATTATTTTGACGGTGGCCATTTTGAAATAGTTTGTTTATTTATTATTTCAAGGAGAGATAGAAGATTGTTTTGGAAGCACAACTCGAGAATTCCTTTCTGAATTTAGTCCCGGTTTAGTTTTGATCTATTTTTGAGTGGCTCAGTCTGCATTCTTGTTCCATTTGAGTGCTGTTGAAATATTTTGAACAACGTTGAGGACGAATTTGTTATTTAAAGAAGTTATTTTTCATATAGTTTGTCTAAAAAAGCAAGTTATATGAAATACAAATACGGACGAATTGAGAAACTCCTTTTCTTTTAGATAGATAGATAAACTCTTTATTGTACCACATTAAACCTTAATTCTAACATAAACTCCTGTTACAAAAACAATATTAAACCTAACAATATGGCACAATGGGCGGCCTTATCGCTAACAGCGATCTCTTCCAGGCAACCTTTTATAGTAGTATGAAAAAGCTAAACGATTATTTATTCGGTGTTCCGACTTGTTTTTAATTAATATATCTATGCCCACATCAATTATTTAATTAGTCCAGAAAAGTAGGCTAGCTATGGGTTAGAAATTGTGTCCATGTGCGAGCGTCATACGCGCTAAATCTAATTTTTGTGCTACAAAAAATTAAGTATTAATTTAAAAATATGTTTTAATTCTGATTTATTAGTTATCATTTTGTCGGTTTATGAAAGCGGTTCACGTAACTTGTTATCAAAAATCCTTTATCACAAAACTAAGAATTTTACTATTTCTCTATAAATGGACTGTTATCGGTGATTTCTAAATACTAGTTCTATTTATCAGTAGTTTTTATCAATATGACTTATTCAACTATTAAGGTTAGATGCCATATTGGGAAACCTAGGCCACTCCTTATGAAATACTTCTGGTAAATGTCACCTTTATACTGAGAAAAGAAACTAAAAGAGAACTCTATGAAACTGTAGGTAGGTACCATAATTATTATACTTGTGGCGACGCTTCACATCGCCACTAACAGATGGCGCCACTAGGCCGATCGGAGATCCTAGATCGCGCAAGCGAAGTTTTTCTGAAGATAAGCTCATATACAAGTTCCAACGAAACATCGTTGCACCGCGGCCTATCGGGTATAACACATGCCCGGTGGAAGATCTTCCCTTAACTACCTAGAAATACTGATTCTTTAGATTATGGTAAATAGGAAGCTGTGTCAGTGGAGGACATGTTCCTGGGCTGGTAGACAATATAAATACAGCGTATCGTACAGTAAAGGTATGGAATCTGTTGCCTGCATCTTGTCTTTCCTGACTGTACAAATTAGGGGTCTTCAAGTTGCGAGTGAATCTTCAAGGTGCGTGTGATACATCTTAGACCGCAGTATCACCTACCATCAGGCAGGTGTGGTAATGGTCAAACGCTGATCTAACATTCTGTTCAACAATGCTCTATTGCATTTTAAAAAATAATTAATTACCCGACTACGGCGAAGCCAAAAGGGAGGGTAATGTTTTTTATTTATCTATTACTTTACTACCAAAACAAGCTTGTTTGTTTTTACCAGATTTAGAGCATACTTTTAACTTCTTTGCACTGCTAGGACCCACATCACAAGTCTTCATTGTTTTCTTCTTCTGCCTTCATCACGTTTATGAGGTTGACGCAGTACACCTTTTTCCTTTCTGCTTTATTATCTCATCGTCGTTCATATATCTTGTCTTACGCAGTCCATCCATCTTGTTTTAGGTCGACCTCTTCCTCTCCATCCTCCTCCACACTCTTCAAGTCTAAAGTTTCAAAACTATAACGTTTTCAATTTTAAAAAATCGCGGCTTCTTTTATTTGGTTACTTATGTTACACAATTTTACTAGTATATGTAATAAACATTTTTTTCTTCAATTAAACGAATAATTTGAAGCAAAACCTATGTCATTTCTATGATCATTCGATTAGTGTTATTCGTAATATTTCTCTATTGAGTTTTCCAGTGCGTAGCAAATCGAATACAGATTATTTCCACGGGTGTAGAGATATCGATTGAGTTTATCGATTTTAGATTTCTCCAATAAAATCGTTTTATTGATTGATGATAGCTATGCTTTTCTTTCACTTTGTGTCGTTTATTACTTTGCTACTACATTCTATGGTGCTATGGGTAAGCTATCTAACTATCTATACTAATATTATAAAGCTGAAGAGTTTGTTTGTTTGTTTGTTTGAACGAGCTAATCTCAGGAACTACTAGTTCGAATTGAAAAATTCGTTTTATGTTGGATAGGCCATTTATCGAGGAAGGCTATAGGCTACTTTTTATCCCGATATTCCCACGGGATCGGGAGTTACGCGGGTAAAACCGCGGAGCGCTGCTAGTACTTATTATATGAGTAGAGCAAAGTCCTCTATCTTCTGTCTGTCTGAATACAATAGACTCGAAATCTACTATGAAAGATTTAAATACTTTTTTCTCACCAATGGACGAAGTGATTCATGAGGAAAGCTTACGTTCATAACGGTTAGTGTTAATTGGTCGAAATGCTCGTTTTTACCTATGCTATTCTTAACACACTCCAGTTCCACTCCTCTCGAGCTTAAAAACCTCTATATTATCTATTTTGTGACTATTATACCTACCTACGAAGCTGTATTATGTAATTTTTGACATAAATATCAGTCTTACATGAGTAATTGAGTATGTAATGTAAACAGATGGTCATCTATGAAAATTATACCATTGCATTTGCAAAACTGTAATGTTCCTTATAATTTAAATAATAAAAATAGCATATAATTTTTGAACTAGTAATGTTTAGTTTGCATGTGATACAGTAAATGCGTAGGCTTTTAATGTGAAATGTTATTTTATGGGGCATATCATAAAATCCATAATTATGTTTAACGTATTTATGTTAGGTTTACCTTATGTAATTTATTAAGTTGCAGTTTTGTGTATGCGTGGGTTACCAACCACCCACTTGAACTTTCGAAATGTTATTTTTTTGTCAATTTAAAGATGTCCACATTGATACTGTCGAAAGTAGAAATTGTGAAATGTACCAAAGAATTATAAAACATGCGTTTGATGAATTTTTAAAATTACTGGCGTCTTACTCGCAACTTCGTCAGCGTCGTAGAGTTTGACATTTATTAAAAAACATTTTTTTGCCATCCAACGTTTTATTATAAAAGCTATCTTTGTGCCATAATTTTAGCTCGTTCTGTCCATTGGTTTGAGTTGTGCTTTGTTATATCTGTTAGTCAGGACTTTGAATTTTATATTATATAGAACTTCAAAGAGATTTACTTAGTTAGTTACAACTTACTATGTAATTCTAAGGGAATATTGGTCTGAGAGTTAGTCAATCTTGGTGCTCACAAAAAAAGTGCTTAACTTAATAAAGCATCTTTATAGAATTTTGAAGGGCTTGACTTAGTTACAACTTACTATATGATTCTAAGGGACTATTGGTCTGAGAGTTAGTAAATCTTGGTGCTCACAAAAAAAGTGCTTAACTTAATAAAACAGCTTTATAGAATTTCAAAGGGCTTTATTTAGTTACAACTTACTATGTGATTCTAAGGGAATATTGGTCTGAGAGTTAGTAAATCTTGGTGCTCACAAAAAAAGTGCTTAACTTAATAAAACAGCTTTATAGAATTTTGAAGGGCTTGACTTAGTTACAACTTACTATATGATTCTAAGGGACTATTGGTCTGAGAGTTAGTAAATCTTGGTGCTTACAAAAAAGTGCTTACCTTAACAAAACAGCTTAAAATTCAACTTAAAATAAACTATACCAATTTTAATCCCTAAACCCAAGTCAACGACCTTTTTAATCTAACTTGCACCTGCTATCGAAATCAAAAACTTCAAAGTTTTAAGGTACACCAAAGTTCTTTATCAGTTAAGTAATAAAGTTCAATTTAGCCTGATTGTTATTACGATTATCGAGTCACAGTTTTGTCTTGTCCTTGGATCAATAATACCATAAATTAGTCCATTTCCTTTATAAGACAGCTTAGAATTATTTATTATTAAACAAGTTCTGGCTTGCATATTTCAGAATCCTAGACAATTCTTGTAATTAATCTATATATATATAAAATAAAGTCGTGTTTGTTACAACACTTATAACTCGAGAACGGCTGGACCGATTGCGATGAAACTCTGTATCTGGATAGCTGGAGACCTCGATTAACACATAGGCTTTTTATCTCAATATGCCCACGGGATCGGGACTTATAGACATATTAGTAGTATCGTTAGTAAGAGCTTGTAATATCAACAGATTCTAGTAATGAGTTCCTTTGCCATGTCTATTTTTATCTAATTTTTCGTTATTGGGGTGTGATTTAAACGTTACATTTTTATTGTGATAGCTAGCTTTTGCCCGCGACTTCGTCCACGTACAAGTCGAAAATGGACCAAGGAATCACGATGTCCCATACAAAATTTGCCCCCCCCTTTTTCATCCCCTTAGGGGTAGAATTTCGAAAAATCCTTTCTTATCCGATGCTTACGTCACACAAAAAACACACTCTTCAAGTTTCAGGTCTTTACGATCAGCGGTTTAGGCTGTGCGTTGATCCGTCAGTCAGTCAGTCAGTCAGTAGTTCAGGACAAAGCATTTTATATGTATAGATTAGTCACTTTAGAACCCAGGCCATGTGTCACAATGGACTGTAAAAAAAATGCAATGGACATTATGATATTATGACCAAATAAAATGATACACATACAATGATACATAATAATACAATGCATAAAATAATGCAATGGATATCATGATATTATGGCCAAATCACACTATGGATAAAATTATAATATGGACATAATGATACCATGAACATAATGATGATATGAACAAAATAATACTATGGTCATAATGATATACTGGACATAATGATGCTTTGGACATGGGAGGCACTGAGTTTCACGACACAGAATTTTGCTTAGTGTAGACCTCGGTGATCCTCATAAGCTATAGAGTACTTATTTACACCTATTTTAAAAGCTTTTATTTAACTTGCAGTGTATGTATGTATGTAAGTATGTATTTAAGTATGTATGTAAGTATGTATGTAAGTATGTATGTAAGTATTTATGTAAGTAGTTATGTAAGTATGTATGTAAGTATGTATGTAAGTATGTATGTAAGTATGTATTTAAGTATGTATGTAAGTATGTATGTAAGTATGTATGTAAGTATGTATGTAAGTATGTATTTAAGTATGTATGTAAGTATGTATGTAAGTATGTATGTAAGTATGTATTTAAGTATGTATGTAAGTATGTATGTAAGTATGTATGTAAGTATGTATGTAAGTATGTATTTAAGTATGTATGTAAGTATGTATGTAAGTATGTATGTAAGTATGTATGTAAGTATGTATATAAGTATGTATTTAAGTATGTATTTAAGTATGTATGTAAGTATGTATGTAAGTATGTATGTAAGTATGTATGTAAGTATGTATGTAAGTATGTATGTAAGTATGTATCTATGTAAGTATATATGTATATATGTTTGTTCGGGTCAAATCTTCCAACTAATTTTTTTTAACCTAAGTTAAATTTTTATTGTACTCTTCTTTTTTTATTATCGCTCAAATAAACGTTATCTTATCGTATTTTTGATTCTATGGACATAGTAAGTATTATAGACCGTATGTAAAGATTCGGTCTTCGTCTCTAATGAATTCCAAGAACATACTATCAAGATTCGAGATTGTAATAAAGATGTGTTAATTGAAACTTCGGTTCCTATCTGATTCGTTAGATTTTTGTAGTCCTTCTTTTGTTATAGTGTTTTAAGATCACAAATTCTGTACTGTAATAAAGACTCTGGAAAACCGGTACAAATAGAGTCAATTCACTAATCGGGTACTCGCTTTTGCCCGTGACTTTGGAAACAAAGTCACGACGTCCTATCGGCGATCAGTCTAAAGGAGAAAACCTTTAGACTGATCGCCGATAGGACGTTTATTTCTAAGAGATTAGTCGTCAGAACCATTCACCCATGGTCTGCCTGCGTAGGTTTTGATTTTTCCAAAATCCTTTGTCTGACACCGTATTCGACCCGTAGACCAGTGGTTCCCAGACTCTTTTGTTTCATAGACCACTTTCAAAATTTTCTGGATCCGGTGAACCCTTTTAACATTACTACCAATTTATAAATCTCGAAAAAAAAAGTGAAGATTAGATCTATCTATCTATGGAAACTTGCGTTGTAGCTGAGTTTCAGCGACGAATTAACAGTTTTAGAAAAAAATGATAGGAGATAATTGTCTTATAGAGAAGGTTCAAGCTTCTCGTAACCATCCATTTTTTTCTCAATTTATTTATAAATTGTCTTATTGAGAAGGTTTAATTTAGGTATCAAATTATTTAAAATAATAAACTAATATTTTAGTTCTTCACTATCGAAACCAAATTAATTTTCATGCATCCCTGCTTACGATTGTAGACCCCCATTTTTTGTCACGTCCAACGTAGACCCCCGTCGAGTCTCCCGTGGACCCCTAGGGGTCCACCTGGACCACTTTGGGAATTACTGCCGTAGACCTTCACAATGTCTATTTGGATTAGGTTTATTCTCTTGTATAATGCTGTGTACTTCTGTTGTTACAATTCTTTCGCAATAGTTAAGGGAACGATGTGAACTTTAGCCGTAATAAGTTGTAGGACAGGCGACTGGCGGCGACTAGGAAATCGTGCACCGTCGTGGCTTAACTGGTGTCAGTGAATTTGGTTTAAATACCATCAGGTGTACGAAGTAGACGCTTGTTTTCGGAAATTTACATTAGACATGGATTTGAAACGTTACTTACATAAATAATAAATAAATATTTCAGGACGTTCTACACATCGCCATCTAGCCCCAAGCTAAGTAACTAGACTTGTGTTATGGGTGCTAGACAACGGATTTACTACTTATATACTTTTCTTTTGTAAATATATACTTATAATACATATAAACAACCAGACCACAGACGAATATCAAAGCATAAATACTTGTCTGAGGCGGGAATCGAACCCGCAACCCAATGTTTGGCAGTCCGGCATGGTGACCATTGTGCCAACTGGGTTGTCAACATACATAATTTATATTACACCGTCCATGGTCCCGGCCAGAAAGGAACTCAACAGACCCTCAGGTCAATATAAACAAGTTAGCGACCAGGAAAGGGCGTAACGAGTAAAATTAATTTGATTGCGTCAAGATTATGTGGAAACCTGCCCTAGGATATGCCAATTCCTTAGTTAGAGTATTAGAACACTTGTCCACATTACAATTCTGGTTGGTGGTTCAGTTTAAACCCTGAGTTTTTACCCTTTAGATTTTTTGACCATACATTGAAAATTTATCATACCGTCCACCAAAATTATATATTATTACAAAAAAAAACTTTAATCTTTATAATATTAGTGGTTTTTTATAATACCATATCATATCATCTTATTTGTTTATTGAGTTTGGACTACTATTCAATTAAAACAGCTGTTTTTCCAACAAACTTTATCTCAACATTTTCAAACAAAAGTTTATATTTTCACAAGTCGTAGAACAAAAGCCTAGACGTCTTTATCAACCCCTTTCTTATTACAAACTCTTTACTTTGTTGGAACAGATTATAAAACGAGAATAGAGTTTGACGCAACAGCACATGAGTAGAGATAGTCTCTACTCATGTGGCAATAGTGCCAAACTCTACTAATAACTCCAGCACATATAAAAAATAATGCTCTAAATATAGCATGAGTTAATAAATAAAAAAAAAAGAACCTATAGTAGTATAGCAGAAGTAAAGTAGAAAATCCGATACTTAAACTAGAGTAGTAAAGGCTCTTAAAGTCGACAATGCAATATTTTTTAAATCAAATTCATAATTAGCTGATATCCCAACTATAAATATTGTTAAACTTGATAATAATAACATTCGAATTAATAAATAAACTTCCGCAGTAATGCTGAAGAACGAACTAAAGAAGAAACAGGAAATAAAATTAAAAAAACGAATTTATAAATAAACTTCCGCAGTAACTAATGTTGAAGAACGAACTAAAGAAGAAACAGGAGTAGGAGCAGCTGTTGCTGCCGGTAATCAAGAACTAAAAAGAAATTTGAGCTCTTCCGGTTATTGCAGTTAAAATTGGAGCATCGCCATCCTTTCAAATTCTGAATTTGTACAATTAGTGATTTGTTAGCAGTTCGTTCAAAATTATGTATTGTAAATTATCAATTCGTAACAAATGTGAGATAAGACGCTTCATCTATCATATTGGTACAATTTATTAATTTGTACAATCTCTAGATTGCATCGCTATTCGTTCAAAATTACTATTAAAATTCTTCGTGACCATGGTAAAGTTAAAGTTTCTACGCCTTCAGGTGGACAATAGTCCTAATATTCACTTACCCTATTGATAATATTACCTTTTGCTTTCACTTATCTGAGCGAGGTACATTGAATTGTAAATCAATCGCTTAAACGATTGGATAACTATATTGAATTGATGCTTGTTAAGTGAATGCTAAAGTGCAGATAGTTGTGGCTCTCGCTTCTATGTAAATGCCAGATTTGTTGGGTAGACGTTTTGAAGGCTAAAAGGAAAGTAAACCTATTCATGTCCCATTAAAGGGCAACTGCCTTAAAGCTACTTATGCTGCCAAACGCAAAGTGCCAGAAATATCCGTCGCTTACAATTAACATTGTTGATTGTAACGAATGTGTTTTGTTTTTATCAAAAGTGCTGAGATGGAGTTGTAGGAGAAATCTTTACCGATATTTTGGGGCAATTTGAGACGAAATTCCTTGTCATTTCAAAGCTAGGCTAGTTTTAATTCTTAATTTTAGGACAGTTTCAAAACTATAGGGAATTTTTGGCTTAAAGCCACACCAAAATGTCGGTAAAAATGTTATCTACAATTCCATCTCAGCACTTTTGAGAGAAACAAAACACATTCGTATCAATCAACAATGTTCACCAACGAAGGCGACCGGTGGCGGTAGTAACTATTTAATAGACTGTGTACCAAGGACGTTGGCGAATATACACCCCTTAAGCCCAGTTCGCAATAAGCTAGTATTTTTTGTCGAGTAGCGAGTAATTTAGTAGCTAAACTACTCGCTACTGCCCAGAAACCGTTCGCACTTTGCTCGAGTACAGTTTACAAGTGAGTGGTGTATTGCAAGATTAACAACCTACAAAACAATGCTACGATGAGGCGGCAAGTAATCAACTAGACTAATTCGACAGGTTCGGACTTGTTTAGTCGGTGAGCCAGTAAGCAGGGACTCGTGGGGGGAGGGGTGCTACTCGCCACTCGCCTAATAAAAATAGAATAAGATGCCACAGACAGACACACATACAGACACGTCAAACTTATAACACCCCGTCGTTTTTGCGTCGGGGGTTAAAAATGGATAGACTCGACTAAATTACTTACTAACCTACTCGACTAAATGTTTGGTGTTCAGACACGTTTAGCTACTAACTTACTCGCTACTCGACTAAAATACTAGCTTAATGTGAACTAGGCTTTAGGGGATTACGCAGTAGGGCGTCTACTCCAGATTGACAGGATGACACTACTAGACTGATTTCGATGAAACTGAGTATGAGGATAAATGTATTCATTGAGAGTAACAACGATTTTCCCACGGGATCGGGACTTAATCGGGTCAAAAAAAAAACAGTAAATTTATAGTGAAATGGAAAGTAAATTTCACTTGAAATATCTTGAAATTTTAATAGGTGTCAATTATTTTCTTTGCAAAAAAATTAAGGTGCGGTTTCATTAACGTGTCATTTTGTAAGAATTTGTGACATACCTGCCACAAAAGTAACAATGTTGACATTAAAAAATCAAATAACTAAAGGCCCTAGATATGATAAAATTCACTGTAACGTATAGGTAACTTAAATTAAATATTTAAAATCAAATCATAATAATGTAGATTCAAAAATTATAAAACTACACATTTTCAATGCATGAGCTTTTTTTGAAAATTGATATCTAAAGAGTAGGTATAGGTACCCAATTCAATATAATATTAAAAACACCTGCATTCACAAAAAAAGTGTCTGACGTAATATCGTGTGACGTCATGCGTCCCGTTCCCGATGTGTTCCCGTCATGCGTCATTGTGACATTAGGAAACATAGTATTTAATAATAATATCGCTCATCTGGGCTTGTGTTATGGTAACGAGTGATGAATAGAAGACATATTATAAAGGAAAAAAATATATATAAAGAAAATAAGAATTTTCAAGAATTCTATATGTATATAAAGAATAACAAAAAGAACTTTATTTTTCATCGTTTTCTTAATCCGCTATAACGTAAAATCGCTCGTAAACCAACTTTACAGACAATCATTTGTCTTTCATAAGCAATGTAGTAGATAGTACGATCTATAAATAGACAGTCAAGCCTCACTGCTTTTCCATATTAATGCGTTTACCGTTTACCAAGCGTAAATGGTATGAAACATCAGTTTACCGGTCATTGCATAAGGTTCTCACAGAGACCGCATTTTCTCAGGAATATCTGATGCCGACTTGAATTCTAAATTGGAAGTAAATTAGCGTAAATCAAGGTGGAGAGGACGTAGATTCTTATAAATGAATACGACCACTATACCTACTGAATTTATTATTATTATCAGTCTATAATTAATTAATTAATGCGTTTATTTCTTTCACAAATGATTAAATATATCCCTATCCCTATATATATAAAATTATAGTGTCACGATGTTAATTATTGCTGAACCGATTTGTATACATTTTTTATATTTTTTGTATATTCGTTAGGTCTGAGAATCGAACATTTTCCTCGTTTTTTATTTGTCTATGACAAAATAACGTTTGCCGGGACTTTTGCGGGACGAGCTTGCTTTTGATCATAAAATGCCTGTGGCAGAAGGCTAGAAATTATTTTTTATAATTATTAATTAAATAATTAGTTGTGACATTTTTGTTAACTATCTGGCACTGAAGGCTTCAATCCTATAAAGATACTAGCAGCGCTCCGCAGTTTCACCCGCGTAAATCCCGATCCCGTGGGAATATCAGGATAAAAAGTAGCCTATAGGCTTCCTCGATAAATGGACTATCCAACACAAAAAGAATTTTTCAATTCGAAACAGTAGTTCCTGAGATTAACGCGTTCAAACAAACAAACTCTTCAGCTTTATAATATAAGTATAGTATATTTAAGCTTTAGTAAAAGAGTTTCTTTTGCCAATGCCAGTGCCAGGAAGCTCGGAATTAATTTAATTATTATTATTTTATCGTACGCTGTATACGCGCGTTTTTTATTGTTTTTATTTTATATTTTTAAGTACAGTTTTGTTTTTTATTTAGGTATTTTATGACTTGAGGAAGCTTTCCCATTCTTTATTTTATCACAATTTCGCCTATTCAAGTTCCTCTTAAAAGTTTTTACAGAAGTCGTTTTCAAGCAAAACCACTTTTATATTTGCCCGTATGATGGGGTAGACTAAACCAAGATTTGAAATAAAATATAGGCTTTAATTTTTTATAATTAAAAATGATTATTATGACCTTTTGTTAAAATTGCATGAACATTGAACAGTTAGAAAAAAGTGAATAAGTTGATTTATTTTGCCTTGAATTAGCTCTGGGAATGTATAAGAATTCTTTTATGCTTGTGGCAATGTATAAATAAAACTGTTAACTATTTATTTAGTCTGTATCACTAACCAAATTGACGCCAATATTTCAATAGAAAAGGTATTAGATCGTAATATAATTTAGCCATTTATAATCATCATTTGTGATCGTCTTTTTTCGTTGGCTCTAGTCTGGGGCATTGCTGTTCGTTAGCAGAACGCAATGTCGGAAAGTTTAGAGTGTTATTTATTTCTTTTTCTTGTTTTCAACTCGAGTCACTAAATCTAGAACCTTGTCCGGTCTTGACATCACTAGAAAATTCATAACTTAAATTAAGAAATTGGACGTATTTGATAAAACTTGACATGTGAACTTGAAATTTGAGGAGTAACGTAGGATAATTCTTATCCTGATATACCCACAGGATCGGAAATTACACGGGTGGAATCGTAGACCACTGCTATCTTTGAAATAAAAATCAAAGAAAGTTTTCTACGTCATCGTTTTAGAAGCCATTTGTATATCATCACCGTTACCACAGCAATATTAACAGTTAATTTATCGATATTGCACGTGCCATTATCGCTTATAAAACGATTACATAATCAAATTACATACGCGACAAAGGTAAATGCGTTAAATATTATCGCTTTATTTATAAATTCACGATAAGCTTTCGAAAAAAGTTTTGCATAAGTAAAGTGTATCATATTAAACGCTTTAATCGGTTTTAAATTGGTTTATCCTAAATTTTCTGTATAAAAACAGACAAACAGAATTTAAAAGTAATTAAAAATCATTATTTTAATTAAAAGGTTAACTTACATAATTGTATTTAACGTATAACGATAAGAAGATATCTATAGAAAAGTATAAATGCGATTTTTAAGGTGGCACCTCAATGCGTAAGTCTGTTTATTCTCTTTTTACCCTTTGGGTTCCGTACCCAAAGGGTGAAAACGGGACCCTATTACTAAGACTTTGCTATCCGTCTGTCTGTTTTCTGGCTGTATCGCATGAACCATGATAGCTTAGAATGTTGAAACTTTCAAAGATGTTGTGTTTCTGGTTCCGTTAAAAACATAAAAAATAATATTTTTTCAGAGTATATTTATTTTCTTAAAGGCAGGCAAAATACATTTAACTTATACAGCCTCGGCTATTATCGATCGTATTGGTATGATATTATCGATCGTAATGGTAAGGAACTTTTAATGCGCGAGGGCGACCCACACTTGGCCGGTTTTTTCGATCAAAAATTGCTCGACTGCTTTGAATTTTCTAGTTAATGTAAAGTCTTATTAATTCTCACAAGTAGTTACTGGGCCAAGGTGCATCGTATTTATTATATTAACCACTAATGTTTATGGTTAATACGTTTATGATGATATATTGACAATAAATCTATTGACTCTACGTTTTGATAGTTTATATTTATGAGTTTGTGGGTAGAGTAAACATTCTGAAGGTTTTCATAAATTGAACTTCATTCTTCCTGGTACTAAAATACACATTGTCGCTAGATAAGGAAACTTCTATAACATTCATATTTTTAATTCTGATTTGGTTTATTATTTAGGAGTATACTGCCCTGATCAAAGACATATTTTACCCGACTTTACTCAAGGCCAAATTGGACATACAAGAAATGTCAAGTTTACGTCATGAATTTTAGCAGCAAAAGTGTAGCTCATAATTTTTTGGCCCTAAGTGAATCTTAATTTTAAATCAATAGTTCGCATAGACTGTTCGTTCTATAAAATGACAGAAGAGAACCTAACCAAATAATAAGGAAAAATGTCGTAAGGAATGGAGGAAGCCATTCAATATGGTTTGTTTACTTGGTCATTCTCACATTATGTTATTATAATGTTTTGATGTTATTATTACATCTTGTTAACAATTCTTATTTATCAAATAAAACTTAATAACAAGAAATGCCGTGAGTTTTCTCTCAAAATAACGTTCTGGAACAACTGACCAACAAAATCTCAGCATTTGTGGTCTGTTGAGATAAATCATTACTTATCTGAACTCACCACCAGTGATTAAGTGGGAATATTTCATGTCAACTGACCACCAGTAGCGAAATTGAACACTTCAGATAAAAATAACTTAAGCGTGAAATAAATAAATTAAGGCGTCTAAAATTGTGAGCGGTTAAAATCTAACAATGTCACGGTGATGAAGACGTGCCTTAAATGTGGAAGGGTTCTGCTAACATTAATTTAAATCTAATTTGACATTTCTAAAATTAAAACAATCACACAGTATATCTAATGTAGGCTTACATTTTAAGTACCTATGCCTTGAGCTTTTTTTGAACCACTGTCTAATATTTTCAGTCGTTAGCTTTAATGAACAAATGATAAATTGCCATATACTTTACTTTTTAAGTATTTAGTGTTAGAAAGCTGAACCGGAAAACAAAATGCCAATTTAAATGAGGGGAAGAGTGTAGTCAATCATCATATTTCAAGATCTTTACAAGCTCGTATCACTGTTATTATAAGCACGACTGTAGTTTTGAATATCATATTTAAATCACTTCTCATTTGTCTGTTGAGCTCCATTGTAAACTGTAAATTAAATTAAATATTATCAAGATTATGTTACCTATGATGTGAGTTACAATGACATTAATGTTATGACAAACATATTTTTTTATTATTTTATGTCAGACATTTCACAGGCTGACACAAAATGTCACGGTAGTGAAACCGCACCTTATCGAATAGTTTATTAACGGGTGAGTAGTTCGATTAGGTTTCTTTTTTACTTTTAAATTGTAGTTATTTAATATAGGTATTTGTTTTTTTATAATTGAACATGTTTATGTAGATAAATTATTCATATTTATTAACAGCTTGTTTTTGTTTCAGGTAATTAATCCCTTCTAACGATACGTTTCTACGGTTCGATGGTAAAGAAAATTTAATTTATTCGATTGCGATGTTTAGGAGATACGTTCTGGTTAACAGATCATTTGATAGTTTGTCCTTTTGCTACGTGGACGTTGAGCTAATAGGGATACTGTTCATTAGACGTTTCGCACTATTGGACGTTTTGCTACTTAGACTTTCTGATCAGGATGAGATGTGTTTAGAGCTCCGTTCCTAAAGGGTATAAACGGGACCCTATTAGTAAGACTTCAGTATGAGGTTTATAATGATGATACTTTACTTTGAGGAGGCTCGTTTACGGTCGTGCGGGTTAAGAGACACCTGGCGTGGTCATTACTTTGATGGGTGACCATTTAGTAGTCTGGCAAAAATGTGTTTTCGTGAGCCCCTCCGTGCTTCGGAAGGCACGTTAAGCCATTGGTCCCGATTGCTACCTCTAGTAGCAGTCGTTAGGTCAAGTTAGAGGCCTTAAGGCGATCTGAAAACTCTAACAATAGGTGAGCCACACCACTATACGAGAAGAAGAAGATTGATAGTACTTTTAAATTCATAAGATTATTAACCAGTATTTTTTGCATTTTACATTTACTTAACAATAAAATAGTTTTTTGTAGAATTGTGTAAATGAGTACGTTGTCTTAAATTACATATGCATAGAATATTTTACACTATTTTCTAGTGTCATTTTCGTAATATAACACAATAGTCAAGTATTAAATTCTAGTTATAAAGCGAAAAAACTGAGTACGTTACCTATTTTGATTATTAAGGGCGGCTTGCGTGAGATATTGCATAAACATATTTAAATAATTACTAGAAAAATGCAATTAACACCCGTTATGAGGAAAGGGTACCGGCGCTCTCTCCATACAAAACGAAGTCGACTGATTCCTCCCTGGATAATGAGACTAGATTTTTTTTTTGCAATAAACCTTTATCTGCCATACATGTCCTATGTCTTGGTTTATTTTTATTTTCTAAGTATCATAGAAATTAAGATTAAAAGAACAAAAAAGAAAAACAAAACATGCATGCGGGCATGGTCATGTCAGTTATAAGTTTTATGCAACAATAATATTTGCTCTAGTGTCATTATCCAGGTAGGACTACGTTTGTTTGGAGAGAGCGCCTGTGCCCTTTTACCTTAAAGGCTTATTCCTAGAGTTCTAGGACTCTTTCAAACTTTGCTTCCCAATGGATCCACAACATTTTAAAATAAATAATATTTCCTTTCTCAGCAGGTCCGTGAAATTACTTGGTACAGTTAGCAATAAAGGCTTAAGATAAGATAAATAAATATTGCAAGACATTCCACACATTGCCATCTAGCCCCAAGTTAAGTAACTAGACTTGTGTTATGGGTGCTAGACAACGGATATACTACTTATATACTTTTCTTTTGTAAATATATACATAGAAACAACCAGACCACAGACAAATATCTAAGCATAAATACTTGTCTGAGGCAGGAATCGAACCCGCAACCCTAGGTTTGGCAGTATGGCATGGTGACCATTGTGCCAACTGGGTCGTCAAATTATAAAATTATAAAAATTATAAATATAAAATACTCTTGGTAAATTTACATAATAATTACGATTCCTAAATAAGATCTCATTAAATGACCGGTACAGTATTAATTCGTTCAATTAATCGGTAAATTAGTGTACCTAGACAACTAGGTCTCGATACTCGATTACTCGATTATTTATCGATTACCTAACTCAGTGTTTCACCTCGATGTTACCTCATCTGTAATTCTATATCTTGAAGGTCAGTACTGTCATTTTAGTTTTAAGAACGCGTTTACGGTTTGACGCACATAAAAAAACCCCCATGAGTTTCTTGTGCCTTATTCTCATTGGTGGGCGCGTTCCGAAGGTACACATCCTAACTTAGTTTTTAAGACGTTTCGATGTGGTCTATGTACAATTGTATTAAGCATCCAAAGAAATAAAAAATGTTGACTTTGACTTTGACGCGCCTGAAGTATCTGACTTTTCATTCGAAATGAGACATAGACCAATAAAGTCAACCTTTTTCTTTTTTTTTTATACATTCTACAGATAAGTGTTGTCTACTTCATTTGGTATTTCTAAAATATGTAAAAAATTAACGGATAAACCGGAAAATGAACCGAAACTATACTGTATTTTGCTAACATTTTTACACTTTCCGTAAATGCGTCCTTAAGGTCTTACAATCTTATTTTGTTAGGATTCTTGCTGTGTGAGATTTAAAAGGTTATAAAAAGATTATAAAAGGTCGAACGAAGGTCGAAGGCTTTATTTTTCTTTCACTAGCAGCGTTCTGTGGTTTACCTACATTCTCCATATATATATTTTTTCATATTTTCTTACCA
This sequence comes from Idaea straminata, assembly GCA_951213275.1. NCBI lineage: Eukaryota > Metazoa > Arthropoda > Insecta > Lepidoptera > Geometridae > Idaea > Idaea straminata. The sequence goes on from OX577862.1 coordinate 8,987,782, forward strand.
TTTAAACTTTGGCTAGAAACTACTGGACCGATTGTGATAAAAATTGGTATAAGGATAAATTGATTAATTGAGAGTAACATAGGCTATTTAACCCGATATTCCCAGGGGATCGGGAGTTACGCGGGTGAAACTGCCGCGCTGCTAGTAATATGATACAAAGTAGGTAATGCAATGTCTTTGAATGAGTTCACAGCTTACTTATGACCGCAAACATTTTCTTACAAAGTAGGTAAAATAACACTGGGCTAATTCATCATTTTCATACACGATTGATGTCAAACCGCTAGTCATGTGGTAGCATTATTATTTACTTTCTCGATGAGCATTGTGTTAAAACCTCGCAAACTGCAGACTTTTATCCACCAACTAGCTGCGCCCCGCTGTTTCACCCGTGTAAGTCCCGATTCCTTGGGAATATCGGGATAAAACGTAGCCTATACGTTAATCCAGGCCTCTAGCTATCTACATACCGAATTTCATTGCAATCGGTTCAGCAGTTTCAGCACACACACACACACACACACAAACTTTCACTTTTATAATATTAGTAGGACTGTCGACTAGCTACATATATGTATATACTAAAACTATATATATATATATATTTTTTTTTACTGATTTTATTATTATTATTATTTAGAATATTTTATTTTCTATGTATATTAATATTTATTTTATTTTCCTCGTTATATTCCTATTATGTTATGTACAACCCACCCATCCCCTTCTTTAATTCTTGTCCATCCAAAGGTTGCCTGGAAGAGATCGCTTTTAGCGATAAGGCCGCCCATTGTGCCATATTGTTAGGTTTAATTTTGTAACAGGAGTTTATGTTAGAATTAAGGTTTAATGTGGTACAATAAAGAGTATATCTATCTATCTAGCTGCGCCCCGCTGTTTCACCCGCGTAGGTCCCGATTCCGTGGGAATATCAGGATAAAAAGTAGCTTATATGTTAATCCAGGCCTCTAGCTATCTACATACCGTTTTTCGAATTTCATTGCAATCAGTTTAGTAGTTTTAGCACACACACACAAACTTTCACATTTATAATATTAGTAGGATAGACAGTTCATATTGAAAGCAATCGTTTGTTTAGCACTTTTTACTGACTCCACTGTCTGTCTGTCTGTCACCAGGCTTTATCTCATGAACCGTGATGACCACACATTACACGATAATTTGTAAGTAAAACTCATAGGTGAATAAAATCCACCATGTTCTGTACTTAAGATGAAAGGGTACCGGGGGCTCTCTCCATACAAACGTAGTCGACTGTTGGGAGAAAACAGTCGACTACGTTTGTATGGTGAGAGCTCCCGGTACCCTTTCCTCTTAATACACCAAGGAATCACCTGGGAGAATAAAGTCTACAACGTTAATTTCTCATTCACTCGGAAATTACCTGAATGAATCAAATCTACTAAGTGATATACTCAATACATCCAGGTGAATTAAGTCGACATCACCTTCTGTTGCCGCTATAACAAACAAAAAATACTAAAAACAGAATGTACGAAACAATTCGTGCTCGAGTCCGACTCACCCTTGGCAGGTTTTTCACCGTAGCTATGAGAAACTTGATAACAATGTGAATTAGTTCAAGTACACTTGCGCATTGTTTTTAATTTCTGGTTTCACACTTTCTTTTGTGAAGTTTTTATTGTTCATTGATACATCGACACATGTTGAATTAGGTATGTTGTGTGTCATACCATAGTTAACCTTGGTAGTTTCCACGTTTTATTTTACTGAAGAGAATTTGCAGTGAAGTAATCAAGCATTTTTAACATAATTATTATTTTTTTACGGTGTGGTTCGATTTTTAAATCGCCGATTACTCCATCCTACTGATCGGTGGTCAATCCTCTGTCCGTCACATTAAGTAAGTCAAATTCTTTGGTCCACTATTTTTTAACATATTTTATTACTTTACGGGTAGGTTCTATTTTTAAATCGCCGATTAGTCCTCTCACTGATCGGTGGTTCACTCCCTGTCCGTCCCATTCAATCAATCCACATCTCGGATCTACCCTTTAACCTCGTTTTGGAATAAGGGGGATTAAGTCAATGCAAATTCTTTGGTCCCTCCACTATTTTTAACAAATGATTTTACTGGAATGTTCGATTTTTAAATCGCCGAATAGTCCATCCCACTGATCAGTGGTCCATCCCCTGTCTTTCCCATTGATTAAGTCAATGCAAATTCTTTGGTCTGTCCACTATAATTAATAATAATAATAAATAATAAATATTGCAGGACATTCCACACATCGCCATCTAGCCCCAAGCTAAGTAACTAGACTTGTGTTATGGGTGCTAGACAACGGATATACTACTTATATACTTTTCTTTTGTAAATACATACTTATAATACATAGAAACAACCAGACCACAGACAAATATCTAAGCATAAATACATGTCTGAGGCGGGAATCGAACCCGCAACCCTGTGTTTGGCAGTCCGGCATGGTGACCATTGTGCCAACTGGGTCGTCGACATATATTTTAACAGAAATGTTCGATTTTTAAATCGCCGATTAGTTCATCCAATGATCGGTGGTTCATCCCCTGTCCATCTCATTAAATAAGTCAATGCAAATTCTTTGGTCAGTCTACTATGTTGTGTGCAGTGATATCAGTAAGGAGTCTAGGTTGTAAATGTTAAAAACATTTTCATACATTTATTGAAAATATATAGAATTTGATAAAAAGCGCGACGCAGACGCGAGCAGTTGTGTATCTGGATGATTTTTTCGCAACACCCAGACACTGCTGAACTGCTTTGGATGAAATGTGGTATGAGATCTGGCTGGATCACTGAGGTAAGTGTATAATAATATGCTTTCGTTTCCGATATTCCTACGGTATCGGAACTTACATCGCGAAACCGGGGAAGAACGCTGCTAGTTCCTAATATACGTAGCATGAATTGTATTTTTATAAGAAAGTACCTGGATGACCGAGCTTTGCTCGGTTTTTTTTTTACTTAGTCTAACCTCAAAGCAAACACTCATTGACTTCGTGTTACTTAACAACGCCATCTGCTGGAATAACTTTATTGCTCACAAAAAAAAAGTATTAGTAGTTCGCCAATAGATGTCAGTAAGAGTCATATTTTTCAGATAAAAAAAAGTAAGTTTCGATAAAACACGAATAAAATGACATTTTCTAAAAATGATTCCTAGCTAGATCGATTTATCGCCCCCGAAACCCCCTATATACCAAATTTCATGAAAATCGTTGGAGCCGATTCCGAGATTCCAATTATATATATTTAAACAAGAATTGCTCATTTAAAGAAATAAGATACGTTTTTCTGCAAAATTTTAGTTGAAAGACTTTTCTGGGAAATTCAAAATGGTTGCCACAGCCAAAAGCGTTCATTCCGTTGTACCCAAATGACATATTCATGAATGTTTAATTTGTTATTAGTATTCGACTCTCGTTGCTTACGGAATCTTAAGACTTTTGTGTGTCAATGGCAGGTTTTTTAAGTAGGTAATATTTAAAATGATGTAAAAATGTTTGCTACCGAGTACCTATTGGCAATACAGTTAAGTAGTTGTCAATTCGCATCTCGTATATGTTGCAATATACAGTGTCTTAAATTGTGTAAATTTATCTAAATAGTAGGGGAGATTTATACTCTTATGTATTTATATAGGGGGATTAGCATTTGCCCGCGACTTCGTCAGCGTAGAATTAGTAGGTCGGACCAAGGATCACGTTGTCCCATACAAAATTTCCCCCCTTTTTCATCCCTTCGTATCGCATTACGTTATACGAAGAACACACCTTCCAAGTTGCAGGTCTTTAGTATCAGCGGTTTAGGCTGTGCGTTGATCCGTCAGTCAGTCAATCAGTCGTTCAGGACAAAGCATTAGAAGAAATAATATCTTCAAATCTTTACAAAATTTTCGTCTAAACTATGTTTTTTGTGGTACTGGACTGGAGCAGTTGAGCAGGCTTATGTGACCTATCTCTTAGCTGCGTGACTATAGTCATATTTTGGTTTCTGTACAACAGATTTCTAAAATAACAGATTCCCAATAAACTAATTCCTATTATAAAAGATTACCATAAAACCAGAGGTACTGTAAAAAAATATTTATTTAATAAAATGTAAAAAAAATCTTCCGGACCCTTGACAACACATCAATTTTAATTCCTATTTCTGCCATTAAATAAAACTTGTTTTTTTCACTGCAATCTAAGTAAAAGCAGAGTTCAATTATCCTTCACCACTGCTAGAAACACTGACATGATATCTAATATTTCTAGGTATTCCGTCACTGAGTAGTGTCGAGTGTCTTTTGTTTTGACGCAGTGTTCTGCGCGTGAGCATCTGTTACGAAACTTTATACGTTAAATGTGCATTTACTGTAACCTTTGCCGTGCTTTTACACTGCGACAACAATTAACACTAGATAGATAGAGATATTACTTTATTTGTACAACAAAATATAATAGGAAATAATTAATAGCAGATTTAATTTAGTAGGGTTTACTTATCTAAATACTAGATAGTAATATTTACTAATCTAGAGAGCAAAATAGCTGCACTCGTTCCATTCCAGAACTCCATGGAACTAATGGGACAGTTTCATGTTAAAACTAGTGAGAAAATACCTTCAAATGCTGTGCGTGTTTTGAAATAATTAATAGCAGATTTAATTTCGTAGGGTTTACTTATCTAAATACTAGATAGTAATATTTACTAATCTAGAGAGCAAAATAGCTGCATTCGTTCCATTCCAGAACTCCATGGAACTAATGGGACAGTTTCATGTTAAAACTAGTGAGAAAATACCTTTAAATGCTGTGCGTGTTTTGAAATAATTAATAGCAGATTTAATTTCGTAGGGTTTACTTATCTAAATACTAGATAGTCATATTTACTAATCTAGAGAGCAAAATAGCTGCATTCGTTCCATTCCAGAACTCCATGGAACTAATGGGACAGTTTCATGTTAAAACTAGTGAGAAAATACCTTTAAATGCTGTGCGTGTTTTGAAATAATTAATAGCAGATTTAATTTCGTAGGGTTTACTTATCTAAATGATACTCTGGAGACCAATTAATTTTAAATGCAACCTGTCCTAAATAGTTACCTTTGCGTGTTATGATGTCGTTGAAGTTTCAATGCTGTAAAATGTTGACATAAACTTTACAATGCTTGTCTTATCTGATGAAATTGAAACCCCCATGGTTAAGGCGTATCCAAATTTAAGTCAAACTACACTTTTGCCGTTTTTAACACCTGATTCAAAAAGCGGGGTGGTATAAGTTTGACGTTTCTGTGTGTGTCTGTTGCCTAGTAGCTCCTGAACAGATGAACCGATTTTGATTTGTTTTTTTTGTTTGAAAGGTGAATTAGTATTTGCTATGTTTGATCAAAAATCAGTTCAGCCGTTCAAAAGTTATATGCAAAATATCCTTATCAGTCGGGGGTTTTTTAATTTGTCTGATTTTGACTTAGGTTTGGATAATGCTTAGAATCGATAAGGAATTAATTAAATGAGTTCTCGAATCGGACAATTTTAAACCATTCGACCTCAGTTTTATTGAATAAAAACCGGCCAAGTGCGATTCGGACTCGCACACAAAGGGTTTTGTATCATTATATTTTAATATTTGTTGTAATAGCGGCAACAGAAATACATTATCTGTAAAAATTTAAACTGTCTAGCTATCACGGTTCATTAGATACAGCCTGGTGACAGTCAGACAGACGGACAGTAGTCTTAGTAAAAGAGTTCTGTTTTTACCTTTTAGATACGGGAAGCTAAAAATACAAGGAGTATTTTTAGGTATCCGTATCCAAAACTGCTTAGATTATTAAGATTTTTTTTTTAGAAAAAGTTGACTAGTAAAATGCCAAAGATATTTTCTATCGTTAGGTCTTTTGTGTAAGTATTTTGTGTAAAATACTATAATAAACAACTGGAAAAGATATAATGCAATAATAAAACATTTTGGTTGACGCGAAAGACATTTTACTTTTGTAAACAATTTCCAATATCAATCAATTAATTATTATTAAATAACAATAGTGTTATATTAATTGACTATTGAATTACACCATCTTGTAAAACTAATAACTCGTTATCTAATATTAATTACGTTTTAATAGTCAGTAATTAACGACCATATACCTACTTGATAATACTTATACAAATAAAAAAGAACCTGTCTAGTAATAAGGGTCACTTGACATCTTAAATAGAATTTTTTCGTAAAAAAAAACAGGGAAAACTTAATAACAAGTGATTGGATAAATTATTGTCAATCTGAAAAATAATTAATTTATAGGTATATTTTCTTGTTATTAACCGACTGCAAAAAAAGAAAGAGGTTGTCAATTCTTCAGGATTATATTTTTGAAGTTATACTTTTAGGCGAATTATAAAAAAATGATGAGAGTGAAACTTTAAGATGCGCGAGCATCACACTAAATTAACAAGTTAAAGCTGTCCACAAAATAAATATCAGACGGACGGACGGACAGACAGACAGACAGACGGACGTATAACTTCTCACGCACGTAATAAGTACACGCACCCATTTTTTATTTTTTGTCACTAATATCAAGGTTTTTAGGAAACCTTTACCCCTTTATTCCAAAACGAGGTTTAAGGATAGTATGAGTTGTGGATTTAAACCTTAGATTAACTATAGTTTAAACACTATATAGGGATAGTGTTTAGATATAGTTCACGAGTAAATCTGTGTTTAAATATAAGGTTTAAATCCACTTTTTATTATTTATTTAATATTCTCGATTGATTAGAAAAATCGGTTAAAACTTGTAAGTAAACAATATAATAAGGACAATATAAAATTACTCGTGGACTATAGTCTAAACACTATCCCTATATAATCTAAGGTTTAAATACACATCTCGGACTATCCTTATTATATTGTTTACTTAATTTTTAACCGATTTTTCTAATCAATCTAGAATATTAAATAATCATTATATTATTATCTAACGAGTAAATGTATAATTCGATCATTAAATAATAATCAACTCGATTTAACCTATCGAGTGAGTAAAAGTGAAAATTATTCAACCGCCTAAGATTGGCGTTGATTAATCGTTTTTAAATGTAATTTTGACAATAAGTTAGTTTGAATAGCATCTTTGAATATGTAACTTGTGATGAACTAGTAGTGGTGATGTGATTTGGATTTCTATCGAAAGTGTTTTATCATATTTCTTAAGGAAGTCCTTATGATCGATGGTTATTACCTAAACGGCTGAACCGATTTATATGAAATTCGTTAGGTCTGAGAATCGCACATATATTTTATATATTTTTTTCCTTATTTTAACATTATATATATTTTTTGTATATGGCAAAACTACGTTTGCCGGGACAGCTAGTTATAATATTGGAGCGATTCCTTATTGCGCGTTGCGAAAAGGGGCTAGACCGAAAAAATTAAGAACAAAAGTTGTAACGAACCTTTTTGATTTTATTACAGGGAATTGTAACCTCTCAAGTTTTTTTAAAACTAACTTCTAAAAACAGTAAAGGAATTACCATAAAACATGGCACAGGATAGTAATAATCATTTGATGCACCTTCCCATCACAATCTGGGCGTGTCATCATTGCATTCCGACGGACAAAAAATACCTACGTAGGGTTTTTGTGTGCCCGTGGACAGGATTCGTCTTGGTACCAAGTGTTACTAGCTTTTATGTACAGGATGGTGAGGTTTTTAAAATTACGCAACACTATTTCATTTATAACATGAACTAATTTAACGGATATAATCGCGTAAATAAACAAAATAAACGCGATTATATCCGTTAAATTAGTTAAATTATGAGTTCAAGTCGCGAAAACCTTAGAAAGTCAACGTCAAAATTCTTTATTCCTTTAGATACTTAATACCTAGGTACAAGATCACATGGACACGTCTTAAAATCTTAGAAAAATCAGTGCTAGTTTTTGCTAGCAAGTTTACGTTCGTTATGCTACTGCGTATGCGTCCAACTTTATATTGAATTAAGATGTTTATAAAAATATGAAATATATTAAATGTTTTCCTTTTTTATTTTACAGTAAATCCTCCTTTTTAGATCCATCTGCCCTCCTTTATGAAAGTATTATCTGGCAAACCTCTTTGGAAATGGTAGCTAATAATAGGTTATCAAATGTTTAGTAATAATTGCAACAATATTTTTTGCTTTTGCATTAAAATATGTCACAAACGTCTCATTTGCCTTAAGCCGAAGTGGTAAGACCAGAAGCGCGATAGAAGTGTCTTTGAAACAGTTTTTGGGTATCAACTGATAAAACTCATAGAATGATATTCTTAATGCCGTAAAGGTGAAGAATTGCTTTGTATTATCATACATTTCGAAACACGATTAGAGTGATTTGCCTCGATAGAGAAAAATTGAGAAAATCTTTAAAAAAATCGTTATTTCAATTTTCAATTTTACGGCGATTGTAAAGAAAAAAGCGAGTACTTTCATAAACTTTATATCAAATCCAAAGGTAGTACTGATGGTTTTTCACTAAAATAAATGTTTGTTTTTTAATTGCATAAAACAGTTAAAATGGACATTTCGCGCAGGGGAAATGGATAGAGTCATCGCAAGGCGCGCGCGTGGGAAAGGGATAGGGATTTTTGCTTAGACTACCTGCGTTTGCGACTTTTCGATACTAACTCTACTATTGCCCATGAATAGCTTATCTTAATGTCCATCTTAAACAATCTTATTGATTTATAGTGTAATCGAAAGTTTATTGTAACTGTTTACCCACTTATTAATATAAATGTTTAAATTTCATCGCCTCTAGGTTAAAATTTAGGAAAGAGAAAGTTAAAAATGGGTTATGGCTATTTTATAATCGATATTGTGTCGTTTAAGTATACGTTTTATTAGTGGTGTAAAGTCGGATTAGCTTTCTATAAGATCAATGAAGTTATAAGAGTTTTAAATTGACTTGTAACCTTTAGAAATAAAATTTAAAGTCGAGATATTTAAGTAAAAAGCAATTTTACTTAAGAGGGTTAGCGTGTATTTACAAAAGACAATATTTTTTTTTCTAATTTCGGTGTTTCTATTTTTGTGTAATATATAAATTATAAAGAAAGGTTATTAGTTCTTTTATGTTGTACTAGCAGCGCTCCGCGTTTTTACACGCGTAACTCCCGATCCCGTGGGAATATCGGGATAAAAAGTAGCCTATAACCTTTCTCGATAAATGGCCTATCCAACACAAAACGAATTTTTCAATTCGAACCAGTACTTCCTGAGATTAGCGCGTTCAAACAAACAAACAAACTCTTCAGCTTTATAATATTAGTATAGATATATCATATAGGTTAAAGATATGTTCTTTTAAATAATAAAACATGTAAGCCTGGAATACAAACTATCCAAGCGAGTAACATCCATAACATGACATTTTGTTGCAATTTAAGGAATGAAAACATGTATGAAAACCTGTAGTATTAAAAAAAATGTCCTCTTAGGCAGATAATTGGTACACCTTGTGACCCAGTTGGCACAATGGTCACCATGCCGGACTGCCAAACACAGGGTTGCGGGTTCGATTCCCGCCTCCGACAAGTATTTATGCTTAGATATTTGTCTGGGGTCTGGATGTTTCTATGTATTATAAGTATATATTTACAAAAGAAAAGTATATAAGTAGTATATCCGTTGTCAAGCACCCAAAACACAAGTCTAGTTACCTTGGGGCTAGATGGCGATGTGTGGAATGTCCTGCAATATTTATTATTATTATTTATTATTTCTATGCTCTTAAGTAATTTTTGTCTTTGACTACTTTAAAGTCACTTTAATATTATTTTTTACCCGACTGCCAGCAAAAGGGTTATGTTTTTCGCGCCTATCTTTGGTGATTGCTTGTAAAATATACTTAATTTCTCATAACTTCCAAACGACTAGATGAAATTATTAAATTAAGGTATCTTTAGATTCGTCTCGGGGGTTCTTTGACATAAAAAAATATGGCGACTGATAGATTTTCATTGTTTAATGTGATATTTTTTTATCTTCTTTTGGAACAAAGTTCCTTATCGCGCATTACGAAAGGGGCTAGTCGGAAAAAATTAAGACCAAAAGTTGTAACGACACTTTTTGATTTTATAACAATTTCTTCACTAATTAATCGAAAGAAACTTCGTTCCATCCGGGTGTCCCTTGACACCCTCTCAAGTTTTTTCTGCAATATGGGTAATACATTCTGCAATAAATCTCTTTAATTTGATATTAAAGAGATTTTTATCAAGTATTTCAAATAGGGAAAACATCTTTGTATTACTTTAAATAATAAAAATTAAAACAACATTTGCTTATTTATTGTAAAGTTGGATTTTTTCCGTAGTTGTCTCATACGAGAACATCCTGTATAAATTATACTCTTGGATCAAGTGCAGCATCCTGCGTGATATCCTTCGAGATAATTACACCATTGTAGAGTGCGTGATTCGATTCTGAATCGAGTTGATCGATTCGTTTGTAGATCGATTCGTTGAATCGATTCGTTTCACGTAGGTCAGGTTCAAGGGCTGGGACAGGTTGATTTCGTTTATTGTGTTATTAATATGAGTGTAGTGAAATCGTTTGGTATCGATTTTAATATCGATTATCATAATTATTAAAATATCGAGTATTTTGGTGCATTGATAGCGAATTCGAAAAGTGTTAGGAGTCTTTGTTTGATTGGAATTGATCAATTAAACTGATTTATTCTAGAGTAAGTCTATTTTCTTCCGTTAAATTCTATGATTTACTTATGTTGGATAGTCCATTTATTGAGGTGGTGGCTATAGGCTACTTTTCATTTTGATATTCCCACGGGATCGGGACTTATGCAGGTGAAACCGCGGAGTGCTGTTAGTTGGATAATAAAGAGCGGTAAACTAGTTGCACCTTATCATTTCGAAGGTCGTGGGTTCGAATCCCGGCCATGCATATGATAAAACCAGCGGCTTAGTTGGTTCCAGGCGAGTTCTTTTCTCTAGACATGGTCGACTAAGCTGAGAGGGTGATTCTGGCCTAGCCTACTCGATACATGTCCCTATCTCGAAAAACCAGCATTAAAGTTACTGCCGCTATATAAATTATCTAAATTTAGAAACTAATATTTTACATCTAGTAATCACGATTCACGCTTAAAAGTCCTTCTATACGGCCCTTATTGAAAACCATTTCGCTTTGTATAACCTTAATTAATCATTCATTATCATTGATTGAATCAACCATGCATATTAAACGTTGTATTGAAAGTAAAAGTATCCAAACATTCTCATTAATCTTTATAACAATTACTTGATTATTACTTCATTAATGTAATGAGTTTCACTTTTTAGGGTTCCGTACGCAAGGGGTAAAAACGGGATACTATTAATAAGACTTCACTGTCCGTCCGACTGTCTGTCATCAGGCTGTATCTCATGAACCGTGATAGCTAGACAGTTGAAATCACACACTATGTATGTCGGATGTCACTATCACAACAAATACTAAAACCAGAAAAATAAAAATTAAGTACGACCCAGTTGGCACAATGGTCACCAATGCCGGACTGCTAAACACAGGGTTGCGGGTTCGATTCTCGCCTCAGACAAGTATTTATGCTTACATATTTGTCTGTGGTCTGGTTTTTTCCATGTATTATAAATATATATTAAAGTATATAAGTAGTATATCCGTTGTCTATTAGCCATAACACAAGTCTAGTTACTTAGTTTGGGGTTAGATGGCGATGTGTGGAATGTTCTGCAATATTTTTTCATTTAAGTGGGGTCGTACAACATCTTACGGAACCCTTCATACGCAAGTCCGACTCGCACTTGGCCGGTTGTAATTATTCAACAACGGATGTTATATTAGATTTCTCTAACACCATTGTTTGTAAGGTACAACATATCTTTTTAGCAAAAAAAAAACCGTTTGGACTAGCGTGTTTCTGGTATCTTTGGTTGAAAATCTTTTTAACTATTTTTCAATGGGATCAGATAACTCTATCTTCAACTTATATAACTTTATTAACATGGGATCTGTTTGTTATAAAAATGTTACAGATATGTAATAGAAAATATTGCATTATGTAATAGTGAAATAACTTAATCAAATTCATTTACATGTAGTAAAAAGAGTAGGGACCCCAATATGCTTCCTTGGGGGACACCATTAATGAAGAAAACGAATAACATTCTATTTAAAATTGTGTTAAATAAAGATAATTATATTTGGTTATATTTGTATTCAGTTCTTCTACAAAAGCGATAATCAAAAAATCAAAATCAAAATCATTTATTTGTGATTCACAGGTAAAGGAGAATGGGAAAAAATGTACAGAGCCTGGGCCTGGAGGCCTCATGAAACGATTCATATATCAAATGAAAGGTGGTTTCAAGAGGAACATTTTATTGTATGACCACTTTTTCAAATTAGTTGTGAGATCGGAGTTATAGGTCATTAATGATAGGTGGTCGATTCACTCTAAGTACACCAGTAGGGAGTATTAACGCCTTAATATAATCAAATGTAGCCATCGTATAGCAATGAGTCATATATCAAATGATAGGTTATTTCAAAAGAAATAATTTAATGTACGATGATTTTTTAAATTATTTTTATTTTTAGAGTTATAGGCCATTTATGCTAAGTAGTAGGTATGGGTGTCTGAGGTCTTCTCTTGTGCAATGCAAAAGCTTGATTAGAATCAGATGTTGGTCTCCTCATGAAACGAGGCATATATCAAATGAAAGGTGGTTTCAAGAAAAACATTTTATTTTAAGACCACTTTTTCAAAATAGTTGTGGGTTCGGAGATATAGGTCATTAATGGTAGGTGGTCGTTTCACTTGCGAGTTTTCTCCGTACACCGCTAGGGAGTATTAACGCCTGAATAGAACCAGATGTAGCCATCGTACAGTAATGAGTCATACACCAAATAATAGTTTATTTCAAGAGGAATAATTCAGTGTATCATGACTTTCAAAAAATATTTTTATATTTAGAGTTATAGGCCGTTATAGGCTAAGTAGTAGTAGGTATAGGTGATTGAGGTTTTCCCTTGTGCAATACAAACGCTTGGTTAGAACCAGATGTTGCACTCCTCATAAAACGAGGCATATAGCAAATGAAAGGTGGTTTCAAGAAAAACATTTTATTATATGACCACTTTTTCAAAATAGTTGTGGATTCGAAGTTTTAGGTTAATAATGGTAGGTGGTCGGTACACTTGCGAACTTTCTCCGTACACCACTAGGGAGTATTAACACCAGAATAGAATCAGATGTAGCCATCGTATAGTAATTAGTCATATTATATCAAATAATAGTTTATTTCAAGAGATATAATTTAGTGTATCATGACTTTTAAAAATTATTTCTATTTTAGGGGTTATTGGTCATTTCTGTTAATTAGTAGATATCGGTGACTAAGGTCTTTCTTTGTGCAATGCAGATGCTTGGCTATAAACAGAATATGTTGCCCTCCTCATGAAACAAGTCATATATCAAATGAAAGGTGGTTTCAAGAAAAACATTTTATTTTAAGACCCCTTTTTCAAAATAGTTGTGGATTCAGAGTTATAGGTCAATAATGGTAGGTGATCGGTACACTTGCGAATTGTCTCTGTACACCACTAGGGAGTATTAGCACCAGAATAGAATCAGATGTAGCCATCGTATAGTAATGAGTCATATTATATCAAATAATAGTTTATTTCAAGAGAAATAATTTAGTGTATCCTGACTTTTAAAAATTGTTTCTATTTTAGGGGATATAGGTCATTTCTGTTAATTAGTAGATATCGGTGACTAAGGTCTTTCCTTATGCAATGCAGATGCTTGGCCATAAACAGAATATGTTGCCCTCCTCATGAAACAAGTCATATATCAAATGAAAGGTGGTTTTAAGGGAAACATTTTATTGTAAGACTACTTTTTCGAAATATTAGTGGTTTCGAAGTAAGATATCGTTAAATGTACTTAAGTAAGTATTCAGTAGTATCAGAAATTGTTGACAATGTCTGTCGTGATATAGACATCACTATTTAGCATTATTTAGTGACACAACAGGCTGATAAAAAGCATGATGCTTATCGTAACCGAGGTATAGGTACCATCACGAGTCGTGAGCTCAGATGTAGAGTCATACGCAAGCCATTTTGATGTTGATGGTTTGCTTTGTCGGAACCTATTGCAATCAATAAGTTCCGACAAAACAAAACCATCTTTTTTGGACTAGGTATCTTCAAAAAACAAAAGGTACTCTTCATTATTCATACTCCGAAGGTGCCTAACGAGCGTGTTGAAAGTAAAACTTTCAGCCATAGGGAAAATCGCTTTCACTGACAACTTTCATGTCAAATCATAGCTTCGCACGGCTTGTGTATATTGCCAGAGTTTAGTACTTAGTAGGTTTTTTCTCAGTAATCGAATTCAAGTAGATATATATTTAGTTCAAGATATTATTAACTTATTTAACAAAATAAATGAAAAGACGAAAATGGCCAAAGCGTCGTATGACCATGCTGCGCCGCCGCCAGCGCCCTGTCGTGATGTTGCTGATGTGGCTTTATACGACAGTACGGTCAGTGTTGTTCCTTTATTTAAAAAAAAATGTGTGGCACCCGGGACTGCCGCGGTAAAGCTATTGCAACGTGCGAGCTTCGTACCATATACATACACTTAAGCGAACGCTCGGCCGAGCTACATGGTGGGTGGAGTCGGGGGTGTTAGGTTTTATTCTTGATTCGGGCGCTGCGCTCAAAGCCCGCGATAAAAGCTATGCAATAGCTTATGCAGATGCAGCTTATGCAGCAAATGCGTTTTTAATTATTTTAAACGTTTTAGTTAGTAATATCTTTTGTTATTTTATTATGTTTTTGTGTTAAGTTTAATGTGGTTTTTCATTTATTATTGCGTATTTTGTGTAAATAATATTTTCTCGACAAACAGTGTTCTGTTATTTAACGAAATAATTTAAATCTTCAGACTCCGCGTCATGAATGTCCAACGGGACTCTGAACAGTCCCGTGGTCCAACTATTTAAAAAGTTGAACCACGACCTATAGTTGGAGGCCCAAGTGTGCGGTGGTTCAACGCGGATTGTGAATACAGAATTAATGAAATAGAGGATTATTCCTTTCGACTCCCGCTTAATGGGCCCCATGGTTGGACCACCACCCCGCACTTTTATTATTGAGTGGAGGTCGTAAGATTTTCCTTACGGCCCCTATAAGCGGGAGTCGAAAGGAATAACCCTTGGAAATTATTCCTTGATAACGAAGATTCATAGTTGCATCAGCGTTAGTCTCTATTCAGTGGGAATATCGAGAAAAATAATATTTTGTGTTAATCTAGGTCTCCAACAATTTCCATACCGAGTTTCATCACAATCGATTTAGTCGATTAGAAAAATACCTAGTCCCCAAACAGGAAAATCTGAATAGATATTATTGCAGTAACAAAAGAAACGCACGATAGGTACACGAGTACCTATCGTGCGTTTCTGCAAGAACACAAGAAAAGAATGCTCACGTCTCGTGACGGGTCTTGTACAATAGGAATAATAATGATACCACATACCTTTCTACGAAGAAAGGTATGTTGTATCATTATTATACCTATAGCAACTATGAATCTTCGTTATCAAGGAATAATTTCCAAGGGTTATTCCTTTCGACTCCCGCTTATAGGGGCCGTAAGGAAAATCTTACGACCTCCACCTTTCTACGAAGAAAGGTATGTGGTATCATTATTATACCTATTGTACAAGACCCGTCACGAGACGTGAGCATTCTTTTCTTGTGTGGTTTGCAGGACATTGAACCTATTTATAATCCTACTTAGGTATCATAACCTATACCTCGGTTACGATAAGCATCATGCTTTTTATCAGCCTGCTATGCCACTAAATAGTATTAGGTAGTGATGACTAAATCACGACAACTATTTCTGATACAACTGAATACTTACTTAAGTACATTTATCGATCTCTAACTACGAAACCACTACTATTTCGAAAATATAGTCTTACAATAAAATGGTTCCCCTTAAAACCACCTTTCATTTTATAAATGACTCGTTTCAAGAGGAGAGCAACATCTGCTTTTAACCAAGCATCTGTATTGCACAAGTGAAGACCTCAGTCACCTATACCTACTACTTAGCATACAAAGTGTTTGTTTGTTTGATCACTCTGATCTCAGAAACTACTGGTTCGGATAGAAAAAAAAAAATTTTTGTGTTGCATAGTCCATTGTTGAATAAGGGCTTAGACTATTTTATATTTCGATATTACGCACGTAGTTACGCGGGTGAAACCGCGGAGCGCTGCTAGTTTGATGTATGACTCGTTGCTATATGATGGGTACATCTGGTTCTATTCAGGCGTTAATACTCCCTAGCGGTGTACGGAGAAAACTCGCAAGTGAAACGACCACCTACCATTAATGACCTATATCTCCGAACCCACAACTATTTTGAAAAAGTGGTCTTAAAATAAAATGTTTCTCTTGAAACCACCTTTCATTTGATATATGCCTCGTTTCATGAGGAGACCAACATCTGGTTCTAATCAAGCTTTTGCATTGCACAAGAGAAGACCTCAGTCACCTATACCTACTACTTAGCATAAATGGCCTATAAAACTAAAAATAAAAATAATTTTAAAAATCATCATACATTAAATTATTCCTTTTGAAATAACCTATTATTTGATATATGA
Organism: Idaea straminata; assembly: GCA_951213275.1. NCBI lineage: Eukaryota > Metazoa > Arthropoda > Insecta > Lepidoptera > Geometridae > Idaea > Idaea straminata. Next base: position 9,004,522 of record OX577862.1, read on the forward strand.
CTCATTGCTATACGATGGCTACATTTGATTCTATTAAGGCGTTAATACTCCCTAGTGGTGTACGGAGAGTGAATCGACCACCTATCATTAATGACCTATAACTCCGATCTCACAACTAATTTGAAAAAGTGGTCATACAATAAAATGTTCCTCTTGAAACCACCTTTCATTTGATATATGACTCGTTTCATGAGGCCTCCAGGCCCAGAAAGACCATTCTCCTTTAGAAGATATTGTAATACATACATATATTATTGCGCTCTGTGATCTGCCATTTGGCGTACAAAATCGTAATATTACGTTTATGAATAATGCAATAGTAGTTGATGAAATTAGATCATGCATATAAATAATTATGTCATTGTATGTATAGAAAGTGTATGATGTCAATTCATTTTTGTTGATGTCAAAAAAACTCAATGGTATAAAAACCTTTGTTTAAGATATTGAAATAGTATTTGTTTGAATGTAAAAAATTCAGCGTGCTACATCTTAGACCGCATTGTCACTTACCATCAGGCAGGTGTGTACAAAGGTTGACCTATCAAATAAATATAGTGTTTTCAAAGTTATTTTTACTTCGAGAGCTTATAAGTTATAGGTAGGGGGCTCCGATTTCACTTAGGCAACACTCTGCCCATTGTGTATGATCGTTGTTTGGTACTCCATCCAACCCAGGTCCGACCAGAAGCGCAGATTCCTGGGGGTCCTTCGCACGCCTTTTGGGGTGTTGTTGGGTTGTCAAGTATGTTAGCCCGGTATGCAGCCACGCTCTCGCACTCTAGGATTGCATGAGCGATGGCCTCTTCGTCAGACAAACACACTTGTAGAACGACGTTGAAATCTGACTTCGCGAGCTTCAAATCACTTGCGAATCATAAATGATTTTATCCTCCATTGTTAGGTGATTTAAAATCCGCAAGCCACCAGCAAATAATACAAGACCCGAATTTTCAGTAGGTCAAAAATGATTGATGGATAATATTGTAATTACATTCGCAATCTGCTCTTTCTGCTACTTTTAAAAAGTTTTTTCGATGTAATAAGAATTTAATTGGAAATTTTCGCATTGTAGCGCATAGCGTTTATTTTGATTGTAGCTAACAGTCAATCAATTTTATTTTGCGGTCATGGTGTCTTTGTTCTACATTGCAGATTCTTTTGACTGCACATAACTTGACATGTATTTATATTGACTTGACTTAACACATAGAAATATTAATATAATTTTTTTTATACTGGCTTGACTTCATAAAAATATTAATATGATATTTTAAGCTTGTTTAAAATGTTAATTGTTAGATAATTTTTCATTTTTTTTGTACAGGATTATTGACAATTATACTAGCAAGCCGTTGAGGGCTACTTCTGTGCACCTAACAAACAACTTTTGTTCTACGACTTTAGGAAATTCAAACATTTTTTGAAAATGTTGAGGATAGGTTTACCTGAAAATTAGCTCTTCCATACACGGAGAGGTCATTAACCTTAAAATTTTACCTATTTTTTTTAATTCTACTGTTCTTAGTCTAATTGAGCTTTGTTTTAAAAGTCAGCTGTATTTCGAATTTACATAACTTCAATATTTTCATTTTTATTTTCGAATTTCCAAAAGTCGTAGAACAAAAGTTGTTTGTTACGATGCACAGAAGTAGCCGTAAACGGCTTGCTAGTATAATTACCAATAACCCTATTTAACTTGACATGTATTTATATTGATCTTGACTTAACACATAGAAATATTAAAATAATATTTTTATGTTTGTTTAAAATGTTACATAATTTTTCAGGCCCTGCGGTGTCACCCGCGTAACTCCTGCCTGCTCAAAAGTCCTATGGCCTTCTCCATCCCATAAATTACCTATATGCCGATATTCATCCAAATCAGTCTAATCGTTACACCGTGAAGAGGGAACAAACAAACAAATAAACAAACAGTTTTCAGTAGCCTATATTGATTAACTTAACCCCGATCTCTAAAAAAAGTAATTTGATAATATTCCAATGAATTATTTAGAGGTGAAAGTCACAAATTTAGTCTTCCGTTATATATGTATCTTTGTTTTACACGTTCTCACGGAATGATTAATATGTTTACTGTGGGCTCTTGTATAGACACATTTTTTTTTTAATTAGTATGTTTTTTGACGTGATAACCTCTTTTGATGACCACTGTATGCACTCGCAAAAATGTGTCATATTCTGTTGACATGGTAGCCATAGCAACGTATTTTCATTAATTTTATCTATTGACGTTACAATATCACGTAAAATAATCGTCCGTAAACCGACTTTACAGACAAGTGGTTTTTTTGTATTTGCATCAGAAGTCAAATTTTTTTAAATCAAATTGTTAAAATTACATTGCAATCATCAAAATACATACAAAAAATACCCTAAAATATTCTTGAAAATACCAAAAGCTGACTTTGAGGGTATTTTTTGCAATCGAAATTTAATCGGAATGATATTGCAATTTAATTTAAGCTATGTTATTTATTTGAATTGGCCTAACAGACTGATTTTATACCTCTACGTCTCTTCTAAAGGTTGCTTTGAACAGATCGCTTTTAGCGATAAGGCCGCTAATTATTTCTTAGTTTAATTTAATGTTTATTTATAATGTATGTTCAAATTGCATTATTATTTTTTACAATAAAGTGTATATCTATGCTATATCTATTTTTTATAATCAGTCTATCGGATTTGTCGCGTTTATTTTTAGAAATAAAATACATGCCTTAAAATCTCTCTGGTGGGATTAGAACATTAGTATTTATGCTTAGATATTTGTCTGAGGTCTGATTGTTTCTATGTATTATAAGTATATATTTACAAAAGAAAAGTATACAAGTATCTGTATATCTGTTGTCTAGCACCCATAACACAAGTGTAGTTACTTAGCTTGGGGCTAGATGGCGATGTGTGGAATGTCCTGCAATATTTATTATTTTATTTAGATTTTAAGAGGTATCTATGTGGTCTTTGTACAAATGTATTAAGCATCCAAAGGAATAAGATTTTTTGACTTTTGACTTTTTTTATTTATATATTTAATTGTGAATATTTTTTGTCTATCAAACCCCTCTTTCGTCTTTGCTAATTTATCTTATTTTTTTACTTTTACTTTTTTCGATTTGTTTTGCAAATTGTTTTAGACTATGCGTTGATTGATTAGAATGATTAGTGAGATGCATTAGTTTATGCTGCCGTAGGTGGTCATTAGAAACCAGATAAAGAACGATGTTAATAAAATCCTATTACTTTAGATAACTCTCAAAATTAGACAATCTTACCAAGTACAGAACCGATTTTTATGAATATTGTTATGAAACATTTATATCATAGAATTTTTGCCCTATATTAGCTGACCCGCCATGGCTTCGCACTCCTACATATTTTTTAAAAGCTGTTTTTCACAGTTGCTCATAAAGTGGATCTTATTCAATCGCCTTTAGGCTTATAATCCAAAGTATTACACACGCGTGCGTTTCACATTACCTTGACGCCACTAGTGTGTAGTTTTTTTAAGACGTGTCCAAGTGATCTTATACCTAGGTATTAAGCATTCAAACGAATAAAGATTTTAGACTTTGACTTTTAAAAAGTTATCCAGATAAGTTAAATTGGTATCTTACTAATTACATGATAGGTAGATGAAACATTCTTAATTTATCCGGGTTGTACTGTTTTGATGTTTTTAGGCTAGAGTTTTTAAGCTAGCAAAAATGGTTGTGTTTTTATTTTTATCTACTTCCCGGTTATTTCAGTCACATTCCAGCCAATTTATACAAAACAGTAATCAGACTGATAAACAGACAGACATACGTCACGTGACTTTGTTATAGTTATTATACTACATGACCTGAATTTGCGCGAGTGAAACCACGGGGCGCTTCTAGTTTTGTCCATATAAAGTTATTTTAAACTTTCGCCCCTTCATGGTTGCCATTTTGTAGGGGTTGATATAATCCAATTGATTGTAACATAGGGGTTGAATGACGATTGAAGTCTGGCAGTTGTATACGTTCAGTTTTGTAGTTCCCGACTTCAGATTATGTTGGTGCTGTTTTTTTCCCCTTTTTTTTTTGAAGTCGGGATTTTTTCCTTAATTTTTGTTTTATTCAATTGAGATAATTATTTTAATTAACAATAAAAGAATTATCTCAATCGGTTAAGCCGTCTTAGGAGTAAACTATGAATATACATTATATTAAAAAAATACATACAACCGAATTGAGAACAGCCTTCTTTTTTCGAAAGCGGTTAAAAATACTTAAAAATTTCGCGAAAATTTAAAGTTGCCCATATCTTTTATCGTTTTGACTGACCTTGATTTTATACATCTAATAGGGACTACAGACCTAAACTTCCTGAGCAAATCGGTGGTGACACACAGACGTCGGACAGACAGACGGACAAGAGAGTGATCCTTTTTCCTATTATTCCCTTTTCTTTTCGACGTGATAACGTCTTATAAATCGATGAACACCGGCCTTCACAGAAAAGTGTAACGTCATGCGTTACGTTACGTTATTGACTAGGTAACCATAGCAACGTATTGAAGTATTCAAAACGGTAATGTGTCAGGTTCTGTTGACATGATGATAGGTCACCATAGCAACGTATTGAAGTATGCAAAATAGTAATTTTAAAAATACAAAAGGTATTATGACTTTTTCACGTAAAATTATCGTCCGTAAACCGACTTCTTTTACCTTTTGCGGTACTGAAACCTATATATAAGTTGCAAGATTTGACCATAACAAACATACATACAAACATACATACAAACATACATACAAACATACATACAAACATACATACAAACATACATACAAACATACATACAAACATACATACAAACATACATATAAACATACATACAAACATACATACAAACATACATACATACATTGCAAGTTAAATAAAAGCTTTTGAAATATCCACGACGAATATACATCGTCGTCGGTTAAAAACAAGCCATTCTTCAAACGTTCGATTCTACAGCGTCGTGTCGCAGCCATTTGTATTTCAAAACGTCAAATTGGTGTGAAACTTAAGAAAATTGCTACTTTCTTCGCCCTCTTGTGTTGACGTTCAACAATTGATAGCCAGTGAAAGCTAGGTATTGAGTTGTGGCATGGGAGGGCTAGCTTACACGCAGTGTCTATAAAACCTTATGAGTTATACATATATTTCAAAGCATTTGAAGTTAAGAATATGTTTATGAATATGTCTGCCGCCTCTGTCTTTTCTGTAGTGTATATATCTCGAATAGGTATCTTCTAGGAAAGGGGTTACTATCAGACGGTCTAATACGTTCTTTGTCCCGAATAACTGACTGTCTGACTGACGGATGAACGCACAGCCCAAACCGCTGATCGTAGAGACCTGAAACTTGAAGGGTGTATTCTTTGTGTGACGTAGGCATTCGATAAGAAAGGATTTTCCAAAGTTTGTATGGAATAAAGTTATTTTTTGGTCCAATCTACTTCATGTTTTCGATTTCTACGCGAACGAAGTCGCGGGCAAATGCTAGTCCATGGACAGAAACCCAACCATTGTCTAATATTGTTCATCTTACTTAATATTTTTTTCCGTATTTTCAGGAGTCATCAGCATCCCGAGACAGCGGCAGAGAAGCACAGAGACCCTCAAAATGTGACCACCGACCCACCAACCAAACCCAACATACAAATACGTGAATCTATGAAGATTACATGATTCTTATTTATTACTATACTTATTTATTAACGATTCTAGTCGCAATAGCACTTTTTTAAACAATTTTAAACTTTAAAACTAAGGGAGTGAAGTTGAGAATCGCAGAAGTACAAAGATAGTACAAAAGGGATATGCTAATGTTGATTTATTCGTAAATTGATCCATTTAGAAGATCCCGAAGGAGATTATCAAGATGACTACAAGTGAGTATATTTTGAATATGTTTTACCATAAGTGTAGGTATTTGGTAAGGGTGAGGGTCACGATCCAAAAAAATTTGTGGATCCCAATTTCATTAACTTAACTTTAACCTTTCGCGGTATTCAGAATCTCAATGAAATAGGCAACTTTTTTTTTAAATTTGGCATTGGGGTAAAAAATTTTACACCGTGAAAAAAAGGCGGATGGAACGAAGTTTCTTTCGATTAATTAGTGAAGGAATTGTAATAAAATCAAAAAGTGTCGTTACAACTTTTGGTCTTAATTTTTTCCGTCTAGCTCCCTTTCCCAACGCGCCATAAGGAACTTCGTTCCAATAAAAACCTTTGCTTGTGTCATTCCAGATTGCCATAATTCCTTCATTTGTAGTCTTGGCACTAAAAAGCATAGAGAAGGAAGTAAATTTTTTAAAATTTAGAAAATGGGTGTATCTCGGAACCCAAGACACTTTCATAGAGTATAACTTTAATTTTTCTGAACCGACACAGTGTCTTCTATCCGTAGTTGCCATTGTCTGTCTACCATAGTACTGACCTTAGTGGCTTAGATTGGTGTTAGATCGCTGTGTGCAATTTCTTTGGAATTTTTATTAATAACATAAGCCGACACGACATGCATTATTCTGTTGAATTGAGAACCTCCTCCTTTTAAAGTCGGTTATAATACTGGTTCCCATTACGTGTGAATATTGTAATCAAACATTCACACAAATAATAAAGACACACAATGTACCGGTCACATTCATACCAGTTTTCTATTTTTATAAATGCTGCGCTCGGTAGAGGATTAAGAGAGTTCAAGGTACGTGGAATCGATGGCCGATGCATTACTGATGTCGTGACCACTTACCCGTTTTCTTTACCAGCTTATTTAATAATTAAAACATACCCTAAATGTTAATCTGATATTTTCTGAACATATTCGTGTGGACTTGGTTAAAATATGTTCTGTAGTTTATGAGATTACCTGTTTCAAACATACAAACATTCAAATAGACAAACATTCAAAATTTCTAAAAACTACCCTATCGTGTTCAGCTAACGATTTTAAGGCGACCTGTGTATTTTTTTTCTGTATATCCTACAATTACAGATTTTTTTATGTCTACAGATTTATTATATGTATAGAAAAAAACTTACCCGGATGGAACGAAGTTCCTTTTGATTAATTAGTGAAGGAATTGTATTTTTTTAAAAGTAATAATTATTTTTATTATTAAAAAATAAAATGTAATATAAAGTTTATCAATAGGCTCAATATTAGTAAACTAGCTTGCTTTCTATGAGAGAGAGAGAGACAGATAGAGAAACACGCGCACGCCGCAAGGCTTACAACTATAGCAAAAAGTGTCGTTACAACTGATTTCGCAACGCGCGATAAGCAACTACGTTCCAAAAATGTTTCATTATGCCTTGTTAGTTTGCTACAGAATCCTAGAATGTAGGATTCTGTAGCGAACTAGGTCTGCGTAGTTTCTATACTCCTTCATGGAAGTATGATTGTAGCACAGAATCGTGGTAGGTGGGAGGTCGCGGACCTCATAGGGGAATAAGGACTAAGACTATAAAAAATTAGTAAATCTGACTAAAACCTATTTTGCCTTAACATATGAAAAGTAAATAACATAATTCATCTTTCAAACAAAAAAAACTAAATTATAATCGGTTCATCCGTTCGGGAGCTACGATGCCACAGACAGACACACACACACACACAGACACGTCAAACTTATAACACCCCGTCGTTTTTGCGTCGGGGGTTAAAAATAGTAATTAAATAAAAATAGATTTAGTTTCAATTCAGCTCTAAAAACGTATCCCATTGTACATGTTTTTAAATTCACACGATGTATATTGATTATTTCATGTCTCTACGATCAGCGGTTTAGGCTGTGCGTTGATCCGTCAGTCAGTCAGGACAAAGCATTTTATATGTATAGATTTTTACTAAAATGTGCCTTTTGGACGAACGTCGAGATAATTCTGATCATAAGCCTAGTCATTTATAACATACAATAAAACTTCAAATTTCCAAAATCATTAAAAATATTATCTAATGAAGCTAATCGTGTGGTCTCCCGTTTTCCAGGTTTCGAGAATTCAGCCATGAAGAGCAGCTTCTCGTTGTCCTCGTTGGGGAGTGCGCAGACGCAGAACGGCGGTCCACGCGAACAACTTGAGCGGCCGTACCACAGCCTCACCAAAAAGAGGTACGTAGTAAAAAATCCGGTCAAGTGCGAGTTGGACACACGCACGAAGGGTTCCGTACCATTACATTCTGTCTTTAGTATTTGTTGTTATAGCGGCAACAGAAATTAAAAAATATTATAGGAAATTCCACACACCGCCAACTAGCCCCAATCTAAGTAACTAGATTTGTAGATGGGTGCTAGACAACGGATATACAACTTTTAAACTTTTCTTTTGTAAACATACACTTATAATACATAGAGACAACCAGACCACAGACAAATATCTAAGCATAAATACTTGTCTGAGGCAGGGATCGAACCCGCAATCCTGTGTTTGGCAGTTCGGCATGGTCAACATTGTGCCAACTGGGTCGACAGATCTATCCTAAAACTTAGTGAATTATTTAAAAAAAATACATATAAGTATTGTAACTTTATAAAAAAAAAGCGGAAAACCGCTTCCAAAGCTCAGTCAAACTATTAAACAATTATCTTATAGTATCAATTAGCGATTAGTTTGCGAACGAATAGATCCGAAGTAAGGTGAATGACTGACCATGAGTCGCTTCAAGCTTAACTAATTCCGTACACAGTGGTCGCTGGTTAATTAACCATGAAACACAGGAATTTATACATTTAAATATATCGCAATTTAATACTTTAGTCATAACTGCTAAGGCCTTTACATTTTTCCTAGATGATTTTCACAGCGTCAGCAACTTTAATCCATGCAATTAAAGAAGCTGCAGTTGAATTTTATGTCGTGACTAGCTTTTGCCCGCGACTTCGTCCGCGTAGAAGTCGAAAATAGACCAAGTAATCACGTTGTCCCATACAAATTTTGCCCCCCTTTTTCACCCCCTAAGGGGTAGAATTTCTTAAAATCATTTCTTATCGGATGTTTACGTTATACAAAGAACACACCCTCCAAGTTTCGGGTCTTTACGATCAGCGGTTAAGGCTGTGCGTTGATCCGTCAGTCAGTCACGACAAAGGATTCTATATGTATAGATGAAAGTCACGGCTTAGTAAAGGCCAGACATATTTATCACTTTTGGGTAGGTACAGTTTGGGTCATAAGTAAATTATCAGTTTGCTACAATAATACTATCAACAAGTATTGGATTAACGACCTTCTTCTAATAGACGTTACACACAAATATAAATTCTTGAATTAAAAGTACTTGTGTGATTATTATTTTCAACATGTTAGCTATATCTTTAGGTGGCCGAGTGAAAGTTGCTGACGCTGTTTAATTTATTTATAAATAATAAATTTTGTTTATGAATAAATAAAAATAATATTGTGGGACATTCTATATAACGCCACCTAGCCCCAAACTAAACAACTAGACTAGTGTTATGGATGCTAGAATACTACTTAAATACTTTTTTTTTGTAAATATATACTTATAATACATAGAAACAACCAGACCACAGATAAAAATCTAAGCATAAATACTTGACTGAGGCAGGAATACAACCCGCAACCCTGTGTTTGACAGTCAAGGCATGTTGACCATTGTGCCAACTAAATGCTTTTAGAACATTTAGCCTTACTAGATGTAATACTGAAATGCTGATCTTTAATTCCAGAAAGGAGCCATGTCGTGAGGCTTGGAGGCGTTCCTGGGGCTCTGCAGCCAGCGGCGGGAGCACTGGAGATGGACTCTGGCCGCTCTTGCAGCACCATTATGACTACATCATTATGGACAACCAGATCATCGATTCTTGCAAGGTGAGGATCTGACCAGTTTAAATAATGTGGAGAACTAGGACTACATCATGATAATGAGCGCTCGAGTTTGTTTACTCAGTCCGGCCGGCCCGGCTGATTCACTCTCGAGTGCGGCGCATCGAATGATTTCTAACCTACCCCAAATCAATATTTAATAAGTATTTTACATAATCTCTAGTATAGTCTTTTAAGTTACAAACTACCGTAATTAGAACTGTGTAAATTAACAACACACTAAGTTCACTGCATGCTTTTCCACCGGTTTGAGAACTAGATTTTAAGTTAATTAAGTAACTATTATAATTTTCTCATATAAGCGAACTGTTTTGTAAATTCTTTTTGAGAAATAAAGATTCTTTAAACCTAACCTAATGACAATCGAGATCCTCGAGAATTATACTGGATAGCCTTTATAGATATGGACTGACTTTTACTCGCGACTTCGTCCGCGTAGAAGTCGAAAATGGACCAAGCAACCTTCCCCCCCCCCTTGTCACCCCCTAAGGGGTAGGATTTCGAAAAAACCTTTCTTACCGGATACCTGCGTCATCCAAAGAACACACCTTCCAAGTTTTAGGTCTCTACGATCACCGGTTTAGGCTGTGCGTTGATCCGTCAGTCAGTCAGCACAAAAGAAGATAGGAATTGGGAAGTTGGCATAAAGAAGAACGTATACTCATTTTCAAAATATTTAATTTCCAGGAAGCAAACGGCGAGTTGCTGTCAATCAATTCGTCAGTATTGCACGGTGGTCCTCGTCTACTCAACCCAACTGCTGGCTTCAACCGGCAGTGGTCGCTGAGCCAGCTCATAGCAGAGTTTGAGGAGCTCTGCCAGTGGCTCACGCATGTCCAGGAGGAGATCTATTCTAGTCCAGAAAATCTTTCTAATAGGAATTTGAGAATGGTAAGATTATGCCATTGCATGTCTGCTTTACCAGACTACTTGCTTCAGCCGTTGGTTGTCTGATGAGCCAGCTCATAGCAGAGTTCGAGGAGCTCTGCCAGTGGCTCACGCATGTCCAGAAGATCTATTCTAGTCCAGAAAATCTTTCTCATAGAAACCTGATAATGGTAAGATTATGTCATTGCACGTCTGCTGTACCAGTCTACCTGCTACAAACGGGTCGCCCCGGGCGCCACCATTAGAGAGAGCGGCAAGAATTGTGGAAACATAATGGCGTCCAGTCAGACAATTATTTTTTCAAGAAAGTAGCTCTTATGTACCCCCATGCACTTATTGAATTTCCCTCCCGCACAATCCTTACATGATTTTGAAATAACTATATTGCCCTGGATTCTTTCATATCGTTACGTTTTTTCTCACAAACACCAATAATATTTTTTTATGACGTCAAAGGGGCGACACATTATGAATGCGCCCCGGGTGACATTGACCTACGCTACGTCACTAACTATGAAACTTACTCAGATATGTATTTACGCTTAGATATTTGTTTGTGGTCGATGGGATGGTAGTGGACTAGATACTGGGGAACTATGGATACTATGGCACCTGCCGTAACAATGTTCAATAAACACGTAAAAATGGCAGGCGGAGACTAACCAACTCTCAGACTGGGCCACCCTAATTAGCAGAGTAAATTACAGCAAGGGGGCAACAGGAACGTGAGTGAGGCCAACTCATCACTGACGTTCAGCATCTATCCTTCGATCATTTCTGCTATTGCGACTCCACTCTGGACAACCGGTGAAGGCAAGCCAAAGGCGGGGGACCATTTTCTCGTCAGGTTTCACTCCGACCTACCAACTAAGGCAAGCCGGAGGTGAGGAACGGTGACTTCCCCCAGTAGAACTCGGGACCGCGGGGTCGTTACTCCCCGTCACCTCGCCTCAAAGTTCCCTGAGGGCATATTTATTTGTTATTATTATTTATTTACTTATCAATCAATTTCCAACGTGTTTCAGACGCGAATGACGGAGCTGCTGTCTGTTGAGTCGCGACGTGTGAAGTTCATAGAGCAAGCCAACGCTATATTGGAGAGGATACCAGAAGCGAGCGCTGATGTAAGTTACTTTTTCTATTGAAAAACTAGCTGTCCCGGCCAACGTTGTTATGCTATTTAGAAAAAAAAGATGTTCGATTCTCAGACCTAACAAATATATACAAAAAAATCATACAAATCGGTTAAGATAGATCAACATAGCCCCACACGGGTTATGGGATGGTGCATAAAGCGCATTTCTCCTCGTTAAAAAAAAAGGTAACTAACGCCGTGACAAGAGAATTTTATTTAAATAAGGATAGCGCCTAGCAGTGGTCTTAACATCTTTAGTAAAAAGCAATATTTAGATTTCCATGCTATTTTTTCTAAGTGGGCCATGCCAACTTCAAAAGATATTAACAAAAGTAAATAACCATACAAATGTCATACTTTAAACAAAATTAAAACATTAAACACAACAGGCACAAACAAAATAAAACAATAATTCTAAATACTCAAAATTTCAAAATAAAAAACCCCGTCCTCCATGGCGTCTCCCCGACCCAAAGTCCCAAGCAAGCTGGCAGTATTCCCACTCTGGATCGTTAAGCGAATATGCTACTAATACTTCAAAAGTGCCGTAATATATAGATGACTAGCTGCGCCCCGCGGTTTTACCCGCGTAAGTCTCGATCCCGTGGGAATATCGGGATAAAAAGTAGCCTATGTGTTAATCTAGGTCTCCAGCTATCTAGATACCGAGTTTCATCGCAATCGGTCCAGTAGTTTTAGCGTGAAGGAGTAACAAACATACACACACACACACACGCACACACAAACTTTCACATTTATAATATTAGTAGGATTACGTAAGTTTTAAAATAATTTTAATACTGCATCGCTCGTAATGGGCACGCAAATATTTACAAAATGTCTTATCCGGGGATAATACGTGATAACGCCATAATAAAACGATGAAAAATTGAGATTTTTTAAAAGCTTTTATTTAACTTGCAGTGTATGTATGTATGTATGTTTGTTCGGGTGGAATCTTGCAACTTAATTTTGATCCACTTCCCGGTTACCAATGGAGCTGAATTTTTTTTGTTATACCGATAGATTTTTTTAATTTTTAATCCTCTATATAAAGTCTTTTATTCGTCACTCGTCACACCATAATACAAGCCCAGATGAGCGATATTATGATTAAATACTCTGTTTACTAAGTTACCATGACGCGTCTAGTCATATTACGATGACGCATGACGTCACACAATATTACCGTGACACTTTTTTGTGAATGCAGGTGTGCCATCAATTTATTAAACGTTATCACGTCAAAAAAATATGCTATTCGATGTTGTATTTCTACAAAAATATCTTACCAAAGGCTACACAGTAATGTATCTGTTAAACGACCCAGTTGGCACAATGGTCTCCAAGCCGGACTGCCAAATACAGGGTTGCGGGCTCGATTCCCGCCTCAGACAAGTATTTATGCTTAGATATTTGTCTGTGGTCTGGTTGTTTCTATGTATTATAAGTATATATTTCCAAAAGAAAAGTATATAAGTAGTATATCCGTTGTCTAGCACCCATAACACAAGTCTAGTTACTTACCTGTGGGCTAGTGGCGATGTGTGGATTGTCCTGCAATATTTATTAATATTTATTTATAAACAAGTGAAAAAAGCTATGTTACTTGCCGACAGCTGAAACGAATGATATATATTTTTCAGGTGACATGGAGGATGGAGCATTTGGACGTGAAGTGGGAGGGTTTGAGGCTGCTGCTCTCTCCAGAACAACAGAATCGAGATGGAAACAACTCCGATACTGTTGGTATGTATTGTTGTATATTGTGGTATATATTGAATAGTTTTTACGAATCTAGTAGGAGTTGAATTTTCCAAAATCCTTTCTGAAGGCTTTGTTTTGCTGTTCTTTGTTAGTTCTCGTAAATAACATTGCAATATCATTCCGATTGCATTTCAATTCCAAAAAAATAGTAGCTTAAAATACCCTAAAGTTAGCTTTTGGTATTCTCAACAATATTTAATTTGCAATTGAAATAAATATAATGAATATAATTGAATTTGTTTGTTGTGTTTCCTGCTTATTTAAGAGAATAAATTAATTAAAACGGGTACGAGCTTAGAACCAAGCAAAATTAAATTTTACACAATCTTTCTTTAATTTTTATTAGTTTTTGTTCGATTCTGAAAAGTTTAAAACAGCGCCATCTAATAACAAACAACGTAACTATTTTTACGCCACCTGTTGTCAACTATATGAATTTAAACGAGGTCGTACTTCCTGACCACCCGCTAGATGTCGCTACTGAGTCAAACTAGGGGAGCGGCGAGCAAAGGCCGGAGAGCGTCAGTATGACGGATGCGGGTCTAGCATTCACACCTAAGACCCACATCCATCATATTACGCAAAACACCTTGTGAACGCACTATTTGTGCAATATACCCACTATTTGTGTGAATAAATTGAAATAATTATAGACCAGATATTTTTTAATGCTTTTTAAAAACGCACATAATAAATCTTTCTTGTTTTTTGTTGCTTTCTTGTTCACTATTTAATTTTTATCCGATTCTGAAAATTTAAAACGGCGCCATCTGGTAACAAACAACGTAACCATTACAACGCTACTTGGTGTCAACTTTCACCCCCACAACGAAGTTTAAGGATAGTCCGAGGTGTGGATTTAAACCCTAGATTTAGACACAAATTTACTCGTGAATTATATTTTAAACACTATCCCTATAGATTATATAGGGATAGTGTTTGCCTGCGACATTGTCCGCGCAGAAGTCGAAAATGGACCAAGGAATCATGTTCTTCCATACAAACTTTGCCCGCCCTCCCTTTCAACCCCTAAGGGGTAGAATTTCGAAAAATCCTTTCTTATCGGATGCCTACGTCATACAAAGAACACACCCTCCAAGTTTCAGGTCTCTACGATCAGCGGTTTAGGCTGTGTGTTGATCCGTCAGTCAGTCAGTCAATCGTTCAGGACAAAGCATTTTATATGTATAGACTATAGTCTAAACACTATCCTTATAGATCATATTAAATCTGTTTCCAAATCTAAGGTTTAAATTCACATCTCGGACTATCATTAAACCTCGTTTTGGAATAAGGGGGTTCCAATTTAAACCGAGTCGTACTTCCTTGCCACCCGCTAGACATCGCTACTGAGTCGATGTAGGGGAGCGGCGATTAAAGGCCGTAGAGCGTCAGTGTGTCTGGCATTCACACCTTAGACCCACATCCATCATATTTGTGCATAATTTATTCAAACATAGTGCGAATACGCACTGTTTGAATAAATTATAATAATGATGGTAGAAAATAAAAGCAAAATTGAACAAGTTTGTAAAAATATTTATATTTTACACTAGCAAACCCGGCGAACTCCGTTTCGCCACCAAATTTTCCTGAATTTACATTGCTATAAACCTCACGGAGCCCGAGACCTTTCCAACGAATGCAAAACCGTGGAAATCGGTTCGTGCGTTCTGGAGTTATAGCGTCAGGAAGGAAAACCCGACTTATTTTTATATAGTAGATGATAAATTTATATATTAAATTATTTATAAATTTCTACTTTGTAATAAATCGTACCTGTTAACACAATCTTTCTCTAATTGTTCATTAGTTGTTGTCCGACTCTGAAAAGTTTAAAACAGCGCCATCTAATATCAAACAACGTAACTATCACTACGCCACCTGTTGTCAACCATATGAATTTAAACCGAGTCTTACTTTACCACCCGCTAGATGTCGCTACTGTGTTAAACTAGGGGAGCGGCGAGCAAAGGCCGGAGAGCGTCAGTATGACGGATGCGGGTCTGGCATTCACACCTAAGACCCACATCCATCATATTGTCTAGAATACCCTATGAAAGCACTATTTGTGCAATATTCGCACTATGTGTGAATAAATTAAAATAATGATTTCATGATATATTAAAATGATTTATAAATACATAATAAAACTAATATAAAAAAAATTAAAAGTTATTTATATAAATGTTTTAATACAAATTATTGATTAAAAATTTTCAATAGGTAAAACTATTTATTATGACAGCCGCGGTCCACAAGCTGTAAAAAAATATTAATATTATTGTGACAGACGCGGTCTACGAGCTGCGGTCCCTACGTTCAAATGAATAAATTTAAAAATATATATTATTTGTGACATACGCGGTCTACGAGCTGCGGTCGCTGCGTTCAAATAAATAAATTTAAAAAAGGATAATATTATTGTAACAGACGACGCGGTCCACGAGCTGCGATCCCTACGTTCAAATTAATCAATAAAGAATATGAATATTATTGTGCCAGACGCGTTCCACGACCTGTGGTCCCTGCGTTCAAATGAATAAATGAAATATTAATATTATTGTGACAGACGCGGTCCATGAGCTGCGGTCCCTGCATTCAAATGAATAAATAAAATATTAATATTATTGTGACAGACGCGGTCCATGGGCTGCGGTCCATGCGTTCAAATAAAAATATTAATTTTACTGTGACAGACGCGGTCTACGAGCTGCGGTCCCTGCGTCCAAATTAATAAATTTTAAATAAATAAATTAATTGTGTCATATGCGGTCTAAGAACTGCGGTCGCTGCGTTCAAATAAATAAATTTAAAAATGATATTATTGTAAAAGACGCGGTCCACGAGCAGCAATCCCTACGTTCAAATAAATCAATAAAGAATATGAATATTATTGTGACAGACGCGGTCCACGAGCTGTGAACAAATAAATGAAATCCAAAAATTATTAATATTAATTTTAACACTCGCGGTCTACGAGCTGCGATTGCAGGCCATTTATATAATTAGCTTAAAACATATTATTAATTTTGACTATTTGTGACAGATGCGGTCCACGAGCTGCTGTCCCTGCGTTGAAATAAATCAATAAAGAATATGAATATTATTGTGACAGACGCGGTCCACGAGCTACGACCCCTGCGTTTAAATAAATCAACAAATAAGATTAATATTATTGTATCAGACGCGTTCCACGAGCTGTGGTCCCTGCGTTCGAATGAATAAATAAAACTATTAATTGTGACAAACGTGCTGCGATTGCAGGCCATTTATATAATTAGCTTAAAACATATTATTAATTTTGACTATTTGTGACAGACGCGGTCCCTGCGTTCAAATAATTTTTTAAATATTTTTTTGACAGACGCGGCTACGAGCTGCGGTCCCTGGGTTCAAATATATTTTTTTAAATAAGTTAATTAATTGTGACATACGCGTTCTACGAACTGCGGTCGCTGCGTTCAAATAAATAAATTTGAAAATGATATTATTGTAAAAGACGCGGTCCACGAACAGCGATCTCTGCATTCAATTAAATCAATAAATAAAGATTGATATTATTGTGCCAGACGCGTTCCACGAGCTGTGGTCCCTGCGTTCAAATTAATAAATAAAATATTAAAATTATTGTGACAGACGCGGTCCATGAGCTGTGAACAAATAAATGAAATCCAAAAATTATTAATATTAATTGTAACACTCGCTGTCTACGAGCTGCGATTGCAGGCCATTTATATAATTAGCTTAAAAACATATTATTAATTTTGACTATTTGTGACAGACGCGGTCCACGAGCTGTGGTCCATGCGTTCAAATAAAAATATTAATTTTATTGTGACGGACGCGGTCCACGAGCTGCTGTACCTGCGTTGAAATAATATGAATATTATTGTGACAGACGCAGTCCACGAGCTACGACCCCTGCGTTCAAATAAATCAACAAATAAGATTAATATTATTGTGACAGACGCGTTCTACGAGCTGTGGTCTCTGCGTTCAAATGAATAAACGAAATATTAATATTATTTGTGACAGACGTGGTCCATGAGCTGTGAACAAATAAATGAAATCCAAATTTTATTAATATTAATTGTAACACTCGCGGTCTACGAGCTGCGATTGCAGGCCATTTATATAATTAGCTTAAAAACATATTATCAATTTTGACTATTTGTGACAGCCGCGGTCTACGAGCTGCGATGCTTGCTATATATGTATATATATATATACAGGGTTACAGGTAGTTTCCATCATTTCTGACTAATTTCACTATGAAACACCATACCACAGAACTAGCCGTTTTCGAGATATTGAAGTTTTTTTTAAATATATGGTATATATATATAAATATTAAATTAAAAACATAATAATAATTAAATTAAAAATATTAACATATTTTTGTGATAGAAGTGGTCTACGAGCTGCGGTGTCTGGTTTTAATCAATGTTAATGGTGTGACACGCGATGACTGTGTTCAAATAATTAAATATAAAAAATAATATCAATTGTGACAGACGCGGTCCACGGGTTGCTATATCTGCGTTCAACTTAATTAAATAAAATAAAAATATTTATATTAATTGTGACAGACGCGGTCCGCGAACTGCGGTGCCTTCGTTCAAATAATTTAATTCTAATAAATTAAATAAATAAATATTAATATTACTTATGACAGATACGGTCCACGAGTTACGATGCCTGCGTCGCTGGCTCCACTGCATGGAGGGCAGACTTCCGCCGCCGTCGCTTGCAGCCGCGCGCTCCGCCACCTACCACGAGCTCGTTAGGAAGCTTAGAGAACATAAGGTAGGTCTGTCTGTTACTGTCCTATGCTCATACCAGAAGGTCAATTCTCGTATATAACATTGTTCATTGTTCAAATTACATTTCAATATAATTACGATTACAAAAAATATCCTCTAAGTAGATCAAAATAACTCCGCCTTTTGACAAAAAAAACTGGCTTTGAGCGTTGCACCCTCCATGGCACGCACATACCTTATTATTTAATGTTTAATGACTTATGTATTATAATCTATTTATGTATGTGTTGTGCTATGGAAAATAAATGGGTTTAAATGGTTTATGTTTCATAATCAAAAATGATATTGCAATGTACAATGCTATTTACGCGAGTTGGCCTTCTGTTCTTTGATTTAACAACAAAAGTCCAGAGATTTGTCTACTAAGAGAAGGAATGCAGCATGCTCGGGATGAAACGCGTCGGAACAGCACTTTGCGTTTGAAGACGGCGACAGCCGATGTTAAAGAGTAAAGCTGTGGTAAAGCTGCCAAGTGTTGGGCGGGTCTAGTGAGTCGAATGTGTTATTTTAGTGAACAACACAGATAATTATTTTAAAAAATTAAAAAGGAATGCAGGAGAGTTTGTAAATTAAAAAAATTAATTTATCAGATTATTATTTAAAAAAACTGACCATACCGCTAGCTAGAAATTTAAAAAGATTGCAGGAGAAAAGTATTTTTAACTTTACGATTACGAGTTACAATTTATAGTGTTAAGTCCCTTTTCCTGATATCGAGTGACTTTTTAGATAGGTTCTCAAATACTTTATTTTAGCCTTTCTAGTTCGAATCCCGGTCGGCCGTGCACCAATGTATATTTCTTAAGAAAAATGTATGTGCTCTAATTGACATTGCTCTTACGGTGAAGGAAAACACCGTGATGAAACCCGCGGCTTAGTTGGCTCTAGAAGTATTGACAAGTTCTCTCCTCTAGAAATGGTCGACTAGGCTGAGAGGGTAGTAGGTGCTGGGCAAGCCTACTTACTCCATTCTCACGCAAAAAACTCAATTAAAAAGAGTTTAATTGCGGAAAACAGCCCGTTCAAGTACAAGTCATTCTAGGATTACCTAGCTTATATATTAACCAGCTCTTATACACGAATCTGTTTGCGTAAGGCTTGAATTTGCCAAAGTTCTTATAAATAGCTGTATGCCACATTTAAGCCTGATCTCCGTCAGTTGGTACGTCGGCTGCATAATTGCAGACCCACCTTAGAGCTCCAAAACGGCTGTTATAAGAATATTTTCAACACAAGCAAGATTCTAGGCACCTGCTTTAGTTGAAGTTTAAAGTCTTTCAACTTGTGAATTTATCAAACAAAAATTATTAGATTGAAAACATTCCAATAATAGTTATTTTAGAACTCTAGCGGGGGCTGCAATTATGCAGCCGACTGTACATCTTCAGTAAGTCAGTCACTTTTTATAGGTATATTAGGTAATTAAGATGTCAAAATATTTCTTTAACTTGACCTAAACCGACTTTGATTAATATCAGGATTTGGTTCATTCAGATTTCTCTTGTCATGACCTATACAAAAACTTTTGAAGTCCGGTTGTATCAATTTTATTCAAGCCGTGGTTACGGTAAAGTAAACCAATGAAAGCAATAAATAAACGATAACCTACAATTATTACGAACCCTGAGGCTTTGAAAGTGGCTACTGTTAACGATGATATCCTTTATTAATCACCACTCTCCAACCAAGTTAATAATTCAGTTGATTTTGGCGCCTGCGTCTGAGCAATGTTTCGAAAGTGTAAGTAGATTTTTTTATGCTACTTTTATTTACAAAAACCTTTCTCGATAACCACTCTATCCATTGATGAAAACAGCATGAAAATCGGAGCAGTAGTTTTTAGTATATAGCGAACAGACAGACAGACCAGACGCGACGGAGGACTTTGTTTTATAATATGTAGTGATATCACATTACTATTTTATTTAATATTTGCTTTTGCCCTCGACTTCGTCCGCGTAGAATCTTTGGCCCCCTTTTTTTTAAGGGGTAAAATTTCGGAAAATCCTTTCTTATCGAATGCCTACGTCATACAAAGCACGCACCCTCCAAGTTTCAGGTCTCTAATATCAGCGGTTTAGGCTGGATTCGTTGATCCGTCAGTCAGTCAGTCATTCAGGACAAAGAATTTTATATGTATAGATTAATCACATAATAAAATAGTTAAAAACATAATATAAATAATACAGATAAAGCATTTATAAATAATCTAAATACCTATAATATTTTTACTAGAAAGATTTATTATCTTTAAAGAATGAGTGAAGGTCAACAAACAATTTATAAGTCTTATCATTAATCATGATTTTCTCTTTGATGTGAAAAAAAATTCAATGACTACTTATCAGTGGTGAGGATGATTATTTTTTAAAGGTAAGTCGATAAAACACCAATAACAAAAATATTTTTAGTGCGTGTGACAACCCATCTTTATATTATGGGTTTATGATTAAGCTTACTTATGCCTGATTCCGTAAAGGTAAGGTAACAGAAATAATTGTATGGACCATTCGCTACTGCTTCTTATTATTTTAGGGTTCCGTACTTAAAGGGTAAAATCGGGACCCTATTACTAAGATGTCACTGTCTGTCCGTCTGTCACCAGGCTGTATCTCCTGAACCGTGATAGCTAGACAGATGAAGTTTTCACAGATTTTGTATTTATGTTGCTACTATAACAACAAATACTAAAAAGAAAAAATCAAAATTTCTAATTCTTTTAGCCTTTTAATGCATATTTTTTCGGAAGATTAGACGTCTAAAAGTGAAATTGAAACGGTTTTGAGGTGCAATTTTGTTAATCATTCCAAAGATCCTTGTCAGATCTTCACTAAATTTTTATTTTATTTATTTTATTTTATTAGGTATAGTTACAGGTAACAGATCAAAGACTTACAAAATTCCAACATACAATAGATAAATCTGAGACCCACTTACAACTATACACAACTTACAGTTAAAAAGCATGCACACAGTTAGGTGATTCTAAAAATAATTATTATTACAATAATTATTAGAGAAATACTAGAAATAAAAAAAATTGAAATTAAAAAACTAATAATATTAATTATGGGACCACTCTTAAGGTAGACCCTTTCCAACAGAAAAAGATTCATCAAAATCGGTTCATAAACAAAGAAAATATGCTCGAACATCCATAAAAAAATACTTATGACCGAATTGAGAACCTCCTCCTTTTTTTGAAGTCGGTTAAAAAATAAATTAGAGCTCCCATAGAAGAACCCTTTGTGCAGACTCTGACCGACTCGGACTTGGCCGGTTATATTTTTGTTAAATGGAGACAAAACGAATGAAACGACAATTTTAAAAACTATACTTTATTAAAATAATGAGATCAACAACAAGTAAACGGACATAAATTCAACTAGGACTAGCTTTGATCATTGGTTCTACATCTCTCCTACCCAAAGCCCTCTGTATTTCAACAAACGTCTTCCCCTTAGTCTCTGGTACTATAAAACCTATAAATAAACTTGTAGCTATACAACACCCGGCAAATGCCCAGTAACTGGCTGAGCCACCGCCAGCCAGAATAACTGGGAAGAGCAAGAGTAGACCGAAACTGCTAACTATTGATATAACTACAGCTGTGGTGACTCCATATGATCGGATTGGACCGTCTAATAGTTCGGCGACTAGCATCCAAAATAGAGAACCCATACCTGAAATAGAAAGAGACATTAAGGATTAAAATTATAAAAAAAATCGGTCCTTGAAAGATAAAGCTTTAGGTGTAGAGCCATTTTACAGGGTTATTGGTAATTATACTAGCAAGCCGTTGAGGGCTACTTCTGACAACTTTTGTTATACGAATTTTGGAAATTCAAATTTTTTTGGAAATGTTGAGGTTATGTTTACCTGAAAATCAGCTGTTTCTCACACGGAGAGGTCATTAACCTTAAAATTTTACTTATTTTTTAAGTTTTATTTACTGTTCTCAGTCTGAATGACTTTTGATTTAAAAATCAGCTGTCTTTCGAATGTTAATTATTTATAAAGCGGGACAGTTTCTTTATAATATTGAAGATCCTGTATCTATAAAATATACTGTTAGAAATGCTAAATTAGATTAATTATTATATTGGTTATTTTGAAAGCAGTTCATGGATATTTCTGTGCACCCTAACAATCAACTTTTGATCTCGGAAATGTTGAGATTATGTTAGAGTACTGGAAAATCAGCTGTTACTTACACGTAAAGGTCATTAACCCTTAAAATTATATTCACTATTGTATTAAGTTTTATCGACTGTTCTAAATATGAATGAAAAATCTGCTGATTTACAAATTAACTACACCTCAAAAACATGCAAAAATTTAAATTTCTTAAAAGTCTTAAAACAAAAATTGATTGTTAAGAAATAACTCTCAATCGTTTCCTTACATAACTCTGTATAATTGTTTTTGTATTAAATAGTCAGTCAAATAAAGTAGGACGAATAATCCCAGTTATTAGTGACATGTCCTGTATGGTTTTATAAGAGCGAAGATGAACTATGATTGATCACGAATGATAATGAATGACAGAGTAATAAACACTGTCAAAAATGTCCAAAAATATATATTCCCGACTTTAAAAGTATGTAGAATTATCTTTACAATTATGTAGAATTGTCTGTCAGTCAATCAGACAATTTTATCAAGCAGATGATACTAAAATAAGTGATTCTCATACCTGCATTAAATCCATAAATAACGAATGCTACGGAGAGTAAAGGCAAATAGTTGAGGAACCCAATGACCTCGTCTTTACCGTTTACTAAAAGAAAGAATATTCCAAGTCCAATCTGAAAGAGCGAGCATAAATATTTAAAAAGCTACAAAAATTATAAAATAATTTATGGTTTTCCAAAAGACAAAGGTCTTGGGGTCAGCCTTACTGACAGAATTCGGAAATCCGAAATAAGTTCCAAAACCCAAGTCGTCGATATCACCCAAAAAGCTGCCACACTGAAGTGGAATTGGGCGAGCCAGCTCTTTAGGCCAAATCAACAATATTTTGGACCCCCATCGTCGAAGGTGGCGACGATAAGGACAAAAATTAAGACAGATTGGCAATTCATCGCAGAAGATCGCAAATTATGGAAGGAGAGTAGAGAAGCCATTGCCCTGCAGTGGGACACTACAGGCTCTTAACAATAATAGTAAAAGGACCAAGTAAATTCTCATAAAATACTACTTACCATTCCAATAGCCATGCCAACCATAGAAGTACATAATATAGGTTTTCTTCCAAAACGATCTGTTATAAAAAAAGTTACAACACAAGCCAATAACTGTATAAATCCAATAATAAGAGACGACCATTCCGAACTAACAGACGTATTAGCCGCTTCAAATATGCTTTGCAAATACAAGTTTATAGCGTTGTATCCGCTTAGTTGTTGTGCTATCGCTAAAAACAGTATGATTCCAGCTGCTTTTATAACTGATCGGTCTTTAAGAAGAGCCCATTTGTTGAAATTAGGTCCTTCTGTGTCTTCAGTTGTTTCAGTAGGTTTAGTAGTGGTTTCTGCGTTATTTGAGTACTGTTTCAATTCTTGATGTGCTAGTTCTTCTGTACCACGTAGCATTGTTAATACTTCTAGGGCTTTGTCCGTTTTACCTATGACAACATTGTTTGTGTTATTTATCTTAGTATTCGTAGATATTGTGATACTATTTGTATACGAGTTTTTTTTGCAATGATACCTCTTTAGTCCTTTTTGCGTGATTATGGTTATTCTGGCCCAGCACCTACTATTCTCAGTTTAGTCAACCGTATCTAAAGGAAATAACTTGTATATACGTTCGGAGCCAACTGAGCTGCAGGTTTCATCGCAATGTTTTCATTTACCGTAAGAATAATGTCAATTAGCCCACAGAAAAATTTCCTAAGAAAAATCCATTGGTGCATGGCTGGTCAGGATTCGAACCTACGACCTATAGAATGAAAGTCGAGGTATCTACCACGATTAAACTAGTTAGTAAGTAGTGTCTCATATCGCAATTATTTTGGGAAATATTTTTATATTTTGTAAAATCCCTAAACTTAATCGAAACAGGTCAAGAAACATATTTGTCTCTGGACCTGTTTCGTTTGTATTTTGTCCTTTATCAGGTTGTTAGCTCCGTATAATATTTCTTAGTTCATCATAGAGACTGGACCCAGCTGGCACTAGATAGGGAAAAGAGGCATTTACCTTGCAGAGGGACGGAATAGGCTTAAAATCAATATAAATAACATCTACAATAGGTTCTTCTTCATCGACTTACCTCTTAAATACAAGAAATAAGGACTCTCTGGTATGAAAAGTGTCGGTATGAACACAGCAACGATCAAACAAGTCATTAGTATATTCATTGCTAGGTACGATATGAACGGTCCTATACCAAACATTATCAGCATGCCTGTAGCTGACATTACTTGCATCATTGCTCCTGAAGCTCCTCGGATTTCTTTCTGGAATTTATTTGGTTATATTAAATAACTTGCTTTTGCTCGTAACTTCGTCCGCGTAGAAGTTGAAAATAGACCAAGGAATCACGTTGTCCCATACAAACTTTGTCCCCCTTTTTCACCCCCTTAGGGGTAGAATTTCGGAAAATCCTTTCTTATTGGATGCCTACGTCATACAAAGAACACACCCTCCAAGTTTCAGGTATCTACGATCAGCGGTTTTGGGCTGTGCGTTGATCCGTCAGTCATTCAGGACAAAGCATTTTATATGTGTAGAAGATAGATTTGTTAACTTTGACTATTCTATCCGTAGATTATTTATTGTTAGATTGTCCTCCTTTCTTATGCGCATTGCTAATAGTTGGAACTCTTTGCCCGCGTTGCTGTTCCCCCAGAATCGAAACCCCAGAACTTCAAGTCTAGAATGTATAGGTTCCTTCAAGGCGACCATGCTCCATTCTCAACCTCATCTTCGCTTCTCATTAGGTGAGATAAGTTCCAATGCTAGCCTATTTTGTGTAAAATTAAGTCATACAACCTTCTGCGTTGCCAGCGGGTGTTCGTCCACAAAGGTCGTTAAAATCAAACACTTGAGATATGATATCTTTAGGTTTTGAAACGATGGATGCCAATGTTATTTTTACTAGTATAATGGGCAATAGATACTGCTTTATAAAATTGTAAATCTGTTCGTTTATATAGAATCATCTTTCGATAAGTTTTCTCCCTTTTAAAAATGGAGGTTACTCGAAGACGGCTCAACCGATTGAGATGAATTTGGTGACGATCTGATGATGATTTTAGGAGTAATTAATTGCACCGCGAGCGTGTAGCAATTTGATCAGTTTTCAAGATTTACCAGTACAGTCAGCCCTTAAACTAATAATACAGATTGATGGTGCATCAGGAACCACCTTTTCATGACAAAACTCTTCTATGAGTCACGACTACGCATCAACTTGGCAAAAAAATACAAAATCTCTTTTACTTTATATAGGGAGGAATTTTCTGAAGTCAGATGAAAACATCGACACAATATATCAAGATATGAGTATGAAAGAAAAGTATGCTGTCAAAGAATTCTACTTACCTGTAACACTTTACTTCTTTTCCATCCAAAGGTTGCCTGGAAGAGATCGCTTTGAGCGATAAGGCTGCCCTTTGTAACACTTAGACTTAAGCTTTGATTTTTATTATTAATGTTATTTGAAATTGGTGTTTACAATAAAGAATTTATCTATCTATCTAACAATGGTTGTGGGCAACAGATATAGACTGAGACGTTTTGGACGGTAAATCCGAATCTCTTCAGTACACTCGGTTACGAAGTAAATATATACGAATATAAAATATTTAATTTTAATCCGTAAGATTAAAATTAAATATTTTCTTACCCCCGAAGCTTCAGAACTGTAAGTAGATACAACAGCTATTGCAGTCATGTCAGCTTGTCCTGCAAGAATTCTGCCAACGTACAGCATCCACACGTCATTGGCGAATATCACGAAGAAACCCATTATAATTCTTGGGAAGAAGCATGCTAATATTGTCCACTTTCTGCCGAAGTTGTCCATCGCGTAACCGGCGTAAAACAGTGCTGTGGACAATGTTTTATTTATCGTTAGAAGGTAATTGCGAGTGTAGTCGCCTGTCCCGATCTTCACTCAGTCTTTCCATACATCTCATCTTATTCATCATCAACTTCACACTGGATTCTGGATTTCTGGATGCGGAATACATTTTTGAAACTCGATTTAAGACCAAGGGTGTTTTGCTTGCGATTGTGCTTAAACTAGTTTAGCTAAATACTAAAAATTTAATTATTTTTCAAAAACCACAAAGATGATAATACTTCATCACAAATCGTTGTGTTTGATTGTTAGTTAATGTTAATGCGTACCGCGTAACTGCGTGCATGATTCATTCATACCTCACTGCAACGACTACTTTGTACCTACTACAGTAAACTACTCAGTTGATTACTAGAGGGCACCACAAGTATTGTAAACAATGGAATGTTATAAATGCAGGAAAATCATATCAGACAAAAAATTTCTATCATGCTCGCGTTGCAAAAACGAATATCATTTGGATTGCGAAAGCATTACATTCAAGCGTTTTCAATTAATGACAATGGAACATAAACAAATGTACAAATGCCGAACATGTAAAAATATCACACACAACTTAAATAAAAAAGTACTTCAGGGACAGACAAGCACTGACACGAACAAAACTCCTTTATCAAACAGAACAGATGAATATGTTACATTCCGACAAAGAAAAAAGGCCTTCACGGTAAATGTGCCTACAAGTAATTCATTCGAATCTCTAACATCTGATGACGATGACGATGATGACAACTTGGAATATTCCTCGATAACATCAACACCACAAACTGAAAAGAAAAATAGGAGTTTTACAGATTTAAGACTAAATAATAGCTACAAATTAAATGAAATGGAGGATAACATAAAAACCCTAAATAAAAAGTTACAAATAGCAGAAAACGAGATAGAGAATTTGCTCTCAGAAAATCAAACCTTAGCTAAACAAGTATCTGAGTATAAACTAAAAATAAATCAACTATCACATATATGTAAATCAACTTCAAAAACTATATCGACCACGAAAAAGATGCCAAAAAAGAAAAAACTTAGCACTGCAAACTTTGCTAAACTTGATTTCTCTATGAATGAAGATAACCAATCAGATGTACCTAATTCGGTTGAAACTGAACCCGTAAATGATTCCGTTGAATTGTTGACTTCCACAGTGGAAATACCTGACACTAAACTTTTGACAACAGCACCTGCAAATAAAAATCTAAAACATAATACAAAGGATGAAAACGCTAATATTGAAAATATTTATAACAATGGAAAACAATCTCGACACGATACAACCACAAAAAATAGAACAAATATATACAGCAAACAGTTTAAAGACGATTGCAATAATAGAATGCAAAATGGATTAAGAAAACGAAAATTGATAATTCTCGCAGATCAACAGGGAAAAAACTTAAGCATTTTACTACATGAGCTATACGGAGATTATTTTGACATATTTTCTTTTACAATGCCTGATGCTGATACTAAATCCACGCTAAAAACGATTGTAAGGCTGAATGTAAAACTGACTAAAGATGACTTTTTAATTTTGCTAACAGGTACAAATGACATAAATCCAAATGAAATGTATGCAAATTTATTTTATACTATGCAAGAATTCAATGAAACAAACATTCTTATCTCCGAAATTCCATACAATCGGCATCTTAATGTAACAGTACTAAATAAAATGCTTGAGCAATTGACGAATCAATTCCCACATTGTGACCTTGTATCATGTAATTACGCCAGATGGATCTACAATAGTAAGTTTATGTTTACAAAAAATATAGCTAATAATATAGTACACAACATTGCAACTCAAATGTATAAGATGTTATACTTAAATATGAAGGAAATAGTTAGAAGAGTTACAGAAGGAAACGTTAAGACTAAATTACCACAGATGAATGCACGGGATTCAATAACTAGTAATAATTTGGAGAGAAGCGTTTACAGCAACAAAAAGTTTTTTCGTCGTCAATCAATATAAAAGTACTATAGGCATACTTCATCAAAATATAGCTGGAGTATTGAATAAAAAAGATGAACTATGTTGCGTGTTGGAGGATATTAGTAAAGAAAACATTAAAATTGATATTGTATGTTTAACGGAAACAAATATGAAGCGAGGTACAGAAATAAACTTGAAGCTCCAAAATTACAAGTTGGCAAGCACATTTTCTCGAAAAAAGCAAAACAAAGGAGGATCAGCAATCTTAGTGCGACATGACATTGAATTTGAACCTATCAAGGAATTGGAGAAAATAGGGACAGAGTTTGTGTTTGAATGTTGCGGGGTGACAATTACGACTTACGGAATAGTAGTTATATGTATCTACACAAACAAAACACCTACATCACCATCCTCAAAGTTTTTTAATAAATTAGAAGAAATCCTTACTAAAATATGTCAACACAAAAGAAAACAGTACGTTATATGTGGAGATTTAAACATAGACACATTAAGAGGTACGACCATATGTAAAGAACTGCATCGATTACTAGAAGCGTACAATTTGAAACCAGTAATCACGAGCCCAACTAGAATTACGAAAAAAACGAAAACCTGCATAGATCTTATCATATCAAATATTGATGGCGGAGAGGCTAGAGTTCATGAAATAGGGTTATCTGATCATACAGCGCAAACATACCAAATACCTGTAAAGAAGTATCATCCGCCACCTCTTAAATATTGGTACGAATATAAGCGCGATTATGGAAAGGAAAATCGGCAGAAATTCTTGAAATGTTTATCGTCAATATCTTTCACAGATGTGTTTGATTCCAAAGAGGCTGGTCAAGCGTTTAAGAAATTCCATGATCTGTTTGTTCTATTCTACAACTTATGCTTTCCAGAAATTAAAGTCAAAATAACTAACAAAAGCAGAACTTCGAAGTTATTAACAAAAGGGTTACAAATTAGCTGCCGTAAAAAAAGGAAGTTATATTTACAACTTAGACATTCTTCAGGTAACAAAACTACGTATAGAAAATACTCAAAGTTGCTGAGATCCTGCATCTCATCACATCTCAAATTAGAAAATTCAGATTATATCAGTAAATCTAAAAGTAAATGTATAGCTACTTGGCGAGTCATAAAAAAGTATACAACAAATAATGATGATAATAATAGTAGATCAATTAAGGAAATTGTAGAAAATGGCGATTCAAAGATTACTGAGCCTAAACTTATTGCAGATTCATTTAATAGATACTTTATAGATGTCGTTAGCAAACATTGCAATAATGAACAAACTCTTACTGTAAATTCAGACAATTTAGAAAATAGTATATTTATAAACCCTTCATCATCAAAAGAACTCTCAAAAATAATCCGTACCCTCAGAAATTCAAATGCTGTAGGTTGTGACGGAGTACGAACAGATATTATTAAAGAATGTATGATAGTTATTGTGCACCCTCTTTTACATATTATTAATCTTTCACTGACACAGGGTGTATTCCCCAAAGAATTAAAGACATCTATTATCAAACCACTTTTCAAAAAAGGCAATAAAGCTATGATGGAGAACTATAGACCAGTAACTTTGATACCAATATTTTCCAAAATATTTGAAAAGATTATGTATGATAGGTTAGCAAATTTCCTAGAAACTAATCACATTCTAGTAGATAATCAAAACGGTTTTAGAAAGGGTAAAAGCACTTCGTTAGCCACATTTAAATTGATTAAACACATCATGTCTTGTATGGATAAACAAATACCTGTAACCGCATTATTTTTAGATATGAGTAAAGCATTCGATATGGTTTGTCATAAAAGATTGCTCATAAAACTTTATAAAGTTGGTATTAGAGGACCAGCTTTAGGTTGGATAAAATCTTATTTAGAAAATAGGACACAATGCGTAGAAGTTACAGGATATTGCCCAAAGAGTATGACAATGGAAAAATATCAATCAGCATATCTATGTAATAAGTTTGGTGTGCCGCAAGGCAGTATCTTAGGCCCATTGCTTTTCCTTGTTTATATTAACGATTTACCTGGTGACATATCTCATGAGTGTGTTATTTTCGCGGATGACACAACAATAGTTGTGGACAGAACTGATCCATTTACATATAATTCTGAGGTAAACAAAGCCCTAGCACAAGCAACAGATTGGCTCACAAAAAATAATTTAAAACTCAATATAGAAAAAACAAAATATATTCAATTTTATACAATGCAGGGAAATCCAAGTACTCTTAAAGTTCAGGTGCAAGGTAGGGACGTAGAAGAGGTTTCTCAAACTATATTCTTAGGTATAAATATAGATCGACATTGTAGCTGGAAATACCATGTAGACAATCTGGGCAGTAAAATAAATAGATTTGTTTATGCGCTGAGAAAGGTTAGACAGACAGTATCTTTGAAGGCGGCCCTAACAGCATATAGTGGATATGTAGACTCAGCCTTACGCTACGGTATTATAGTATGGGGAAATTGTACTGAAATAAAAAGTCTACTCATAATACAAAAACGATGTATCAGAGCCATGTTCGGTCTGAAACAGATTGAGTCTTGCCGTCCTTATTTTAGAAAATATAACATCCTGCCTGTAACGTCTCTTTACATATTAGAAACATGTATGTTTGTATTTAAACATGAATACTTATTTGAGAAGTGTAAGTTAAATAGTGTAAGACTAAAATTTAAACATAGATTTGAACTACATAGACCAATAACCAAATTGACTACAGTAAGAAATAATTGTAATAATATGTGTATAGAAATTTTTAATAAGCTACCCGATGAACTTAAAATTATTGACAATTTGAAAGATTTTAAACTTGAATTAAATAAATGGCTTGTGGATAAGTGTTTTTATAATATAAATGAATATTTGCAAAATAAAATCTAGAAAATCTTAATGTTTGGACAAATGTTATGATTATAATAATTGAATTTACTTGTTATTTAATTCTCACTTGCGTATATTATATCGATTGGACTATTAACATTTAACTTATTGACATATTTAACTTGTTTTGAATTGTATTATTTAATAATTATTGTATTGGGCTGTGTTTTGTAATGTTGATTCTTATTCTAAATTTTATTTCTATATTGGATGGACTGTATTTGCTAACATTATAATAAATTGGACAAAACTGTATGTACACCTGAAAAGGTAAAATTTAGTTGGAAATAATATAAGCAAAATTATCTGCTAAAATATGTACCTAAATTTAACATGCAATAAAGTATTTCATTCATTCATTCATTCATTCATTCATTCATTCATTCATTCATTCATTCATTCAATCATGACTGATTAAGGTCTTAAACGTAAAGTGGTAAAATCTTGGTAAATTAAATCTAGATTTTGCAATTTAGCCACTAAGATCTTAAATCTTAGCTAAAATTAGTAGCCAAATATCTATTACTAGCTTTGCCCGCGACTTCGTCCGCGTAGAAGTCGAAAATGGTTCTAATATAGGATTGGACCAAAGAATCACGCTGTCCCATACAAACTTTGCCCCCTTTTTCACCCCCTTAGGGGTAAAATTTCGGAAAATCCTTTCTTAACGGATGCCTACGTCACACAGAGAACACACCCTCCAAGTTTCAGGTCTCTACGATCAGCGGTTTAGGCTGTGCGTTGATACGTCAGTCAGTCAGTCATTCAGGACAAATAATTTTTCATTACTCATACTCCGAAAGTTGGTCCGAAAAAGATGCCTGAAGAGCGTGTAGAAAGAAAAAACTTTCAGCCCTAGGGAAACTCGCTTTCATTGACAGCTGTCATGTCAAATGATGGCTTCGCGCGGCTTGTGCAATGTACTTGTAGCCAGTATCACTATCATTACGCATTAGGAACTTCAAAATGACTTTCACACCTAGGGTAACAATGTACTATTATATGTATAGAAGATTTTACCAGCCATCCCAACAAGGTTCCCAAGTGAGGTGACCAAGCCTTCCTCTTGCTGCGTCAACGGACGTGGCAGTACTGTTTGTTCTGTATCCCGTAGCTTGACCAGCATCGGAGAACTCCATACTATGTTCATACCCAAACTGACGACAGTTAGGTTCGCTGGAAAACGAGAAATTGACATTCTGAAGATTATAAGGCACAGATGTGCATTATTGTGATAGTTATGAAAATCTCTCCTTTATAACACAAAGAGAATCATCTCAATCGTTTGAGCCGTCTTCAAGTAATGACATACACAAAAAAATACGCGACGAATGGGGACCTCCTTTTTTTGAAGTCGGTTAAAAAAGGAACAATAGTGCTCCATGTATTTTACTTTGTGGCAGAACAGGGAAGATTCACATTTCACACTGCACTTAATAAGGTTCAACCTGCGGGTTGAAATCTACCTGCCACCTTTATTAAAAAGTAAATATTTCGTAAAACTACTTAAAAACAGAGATAAATATTGTATCAATCTGGAAAACAAACCATTTTTTTCCTTTCTTGTTATTTTGTCACTAATATCAAGGTTTTTAAAAAACCTTGTAGTGGCCTTATTACGCACTAGTACCTTATTGGTTATACTAACCTGCAATGATCACAGCATATTGTCTCAAAATAGGATTCGAAAATTTCAAAAACATTTTAACGACACGAAAATATTTACATTGAAGTGCCTACGGTAAACAAATCTGTTATACACTGATATTGATAGTAAATATGATGATATATATAAGCTAATATATATTATCTAAGCATACATGGAGATAAGTATTGTGATTGCGATTACTTAAGATGGTAACAAACCTCTTACTTTTCATTCATATAAAAATAAATAACTCTTTTCTCTCCTAAATATTATTCCGATTTTGGTGTTTCTTTTTTTGTGTAATTCATAAAAACAAGGCATTCTTATTTTTTGTTTGTAGCTGCGGCCCGCGGGTTTACCCGCGTAAGTACCGATGGAATATCAAAATAAAAAGTAATCTATAGCCCTCCTCGATAAATGTACAATCCGACACAAAAATAATTTTTAAACAAACAAATTCTTTAGCTTCATAATTTAGTATCGATGTTTATTTTGTTTTTTTTTTTTGATTGTGTTATTTCTATGGTGCAATAAAGTATTCAAAAGTTTGTCACTTTTGCGGTTACTTTTTAATTGATATTGTTTGCGGCAATTCCACTAAGGTTGTTTACAACTGAACTATCCCGATTTTCTCAAAGAACGCGGGTATAAAGTCGGTTGAAAACCGGAAAACTAGAAAGATAATAGTTTATACATTATTGGACTTTGATCAAGGTTTCTGTCTAACGGTTTTAGTTATATAATACACATAAATGTAGGTCATTCAAAATATATGTGATAAAAAAAAATAAAAAAAAAAGATTACTTAAATTAATTTTTAGACAATCAGTTATTTTTTTTTTAAAATTAGGTACAAAAATACAAAGAAAACTGAAATTAAAAATATCATTAAACATCATTCATCATTATTTGACGACTCAGTTGGCACAATGGTCACCATGCCGGAGTGCCAAACACAGGGTTGCGGGTTCGATTCCCGCCTCAGACATGTATTTATGCTTAGATATTGGTCTGTGGTCTGGTTGTTTCTATGTATTAGGTATAAGTATATATTTACAAAAGAAAAGTATTTAAGTAGTATATCCGTTGTCTAGCACCCATAAGACAAGTGTAGTTACTTAGGTTGGGGTTAGATGGCGATGTGTGAAATGTACTGCAATATTCATTTTTTTTAAATAAATAAATTTCATTATTTGTGACATGTTCACACATTTTAAACACAATATGCATGACGAATATCTATTCAATAATTTTTTTTTCAATTATTATACTTTGTGTCATTTTCGGTTTATTAACCCCCGACGCAAAAACGACGGGGTGTTATAAGTTTGACGTGTCTGTGTGTCTGTGGCATCGTAGCTCCCGAATTTGATTTTGTTTTTTTTTTTTTGTTTAAAAGGTAAATGATTCGGGAGTGAAATAGCAGCAAAAAGGAGTTATTAACATTGAACGTCTGGTGCAGACATGGCTGTTTTTACCTATTTTTTCGAAGATTTTTTCCAATATTACCTAACATTCGAAAAACACATGGTCAATCAAAAAAATCATAATTGTACAAAAATGTCAAGTCTCGCAAGGAAATCATTTCGCGGCATCTTTATTATCTTCAGGCTTCATGCTCTGGGACACCGATTCACGGTGAAAATGTCTGTCTGTCTCTCCTGAAGTGTACAATTTGGGAGTCTAGCAAGATCTTCTAGGAAGGTTCGAACGTTGACTTGTAAAAAGAATTTTGGTTTGTACATACTCATCAAAATAACATAAACAAAATAACACGGACAAATAGACAGACTGACATACCGACAGACAGACAGACAGACGGACAAGAAAGTGATCTTATAAGGGTTCCTTTTTTACCTTTTGAGGTATGGAAGAGTGGTATTGCGCCCAGAAAAAAGGGTTGTCCTTAGCATGATACAATGGCAAAGTCAATTTTTTTTATTCTATTGTACTCTTAAGCACATGAGTAAATTTACTTATGTGCTCTTAAGTACAGTCGGCTGCATAATTGCAGCCCCCGGTAGAGTTCTAAAATTACTATTATTGGCATGTTTTCATTCTTATAATTTTTGGTTGATAAATTGATGAGTTAGAAGACTTTAAACTTCAACTAAAGCAGGTGCCTAGAATATTGCTAGTGTTGAAAACATTCTTATAACAGCCTTTTTAGAGCTCTATGGTGGGTCTGCAATTATGCAGCCGACCGTACATTTTGTACAAAGATCACATATAGACGTTTTAAGAATTAAGTTAGGATGTGTGCCTTCGGAACGCGCCAATGAGAAGAAGGCACAAGAAACTCATGGGTTTTTTTTTCATGTGATCACGCTCACAACGATCAATACAGAGCAAGAAGCCCTAGCGCTGATTTTCAGGACGAACCTTATGAAAAGAACAATATTATAAATTATAACAAGTTCAATTTTTTTTATATTTAATTGAAGAGATAACAAATACCTATCCTAATACACAACTAGAAAAAGACAGATATTTAACATTATAAATACAAAAAATGAAGTGACCAGTTAGTCAAATAACCCATCCCTTATCGTACTCGGTGTAAAGGGTCCCATAGTGCTAGAAGCATTGTCACGCTGAATGGCGATGGCTAACCTCTGCGCCAGAAACGAACCGGAGCGGGAGTCACCCCCATTCCCCCTAATCCTATCGCTAATTTTTTGGTGTCGTTTCCCCAGCATCCCAACGTCTCCACAGCAACAGGCACAAATATATAATATAATTTAAATTTTAACTAATTATTAATGTACTCTATCAGTAGTAGACATCTATAATATCAACAGTAAGTATTTTGTTTTTGACAGGAACAATTTACCAATATTATGCAATATTTTTTTAAAGTTGTGCATTATTGTGCAATATTTCATGCGTATGAAACTTGGTTTTTCCGAATCTTATCCATATTGACAAGAATTTAATTTTTTTCTTGAATTTTTAGATATTTTTAACAAAATATAGATTAACTTCAACTACTACTACTTGCAGTATTTAGGAATATTGCTTCATTTAAGTTTTTTTACTTAAACCTACAATTTATCTGTAGCGTCTTTAATGAGAGGATTCTATTTGTTTCAAGAAACCTATTAAGGATTCCTTACGTACGTAAAAACGGGACCCTATTACTAAGACTTCACTATCCGTCCGTCTCTCTGTCTGTCACCAAGCTGTATCTCATGAACCGTGATATTTAGACAGTTAAAAATTTCACAGATTATGTAAGTAAGCAAATTTTGTATGACAATGTGATTCCTTGGTCCAATACTATTATATTATTACAAACATTTTCGACTTCTACGCAGACGAAGTCGCGGGCAAAAGCTAGTACTAAATACAAAACAAACTATTCAGACCCTATGTGTGCGAGTCCGACTCGCACTTGGCCGGTTTCTTCTGTGCAGTTTGGCTCATAAACTATGTTTCGTATAACCGGTGGCATACCTATATAGTTTAGTGAAACAAAGTCTTCGACCGGAAGTGTTTCAGCTAATCATCTCTAGAAAGTGGTACGAAAGTTGGCTACGCACTGCGCTGCTGCAGGCCACATGATTCATATTCTAGTAAAAAAAATAACTAAGGTACCTGGGGTCACCTGCCACCTTAGTTAAAAACTAAATATTTTGTAAAAATAGGAAAAAATTCAAAACGAAATGGTACCAGAAGGGTAAAACAGTTTTTTCGGAATCTACCGCTAAATGATATTCCTACTGTCGTAAAGGTGAAGATATGCTTTGTATTGTCATACACTTCGACACACGATTAGAGTGATTTGGTTCCATAGAAATAAATCTTAACAATCATAAAAATTCGTCACTTTTTCCGAATTTTTTCAATTTTACAGCGATTGTAAAGAAAAACAAAGTACAAATTTTATATTTTCATTAACCTTACATCAAATCCCATAAGGTTGTACAGATGGATTTTTACTAAAAAAGATGTTAGTTTTTTAATTATTTGCAAAAACATAGTTAAAACAGCCGCGGGTGGGAAGGCAGAACAGATAAATATTTGCTTTATTGTCAATCTGAAAGACAATTCATTTGTTTCTTTATGTTATTTTGTAGCTAATATCACGGTTTAAAAAAAACATTTTAGTGGCCCTTTTTACCCGCAGATACCTTAGTAACAAAACAAAAAGATGTTTTTTTTTGAAATCTTGCATGATGTTGTGAAATAAAATTGATTTGCAATCACTTGAATGAGTATAATCCGTACTATAGACAGCTGATTGTACCTTAACTATCAACATACTTCGCTCTTATCTGAAAATCTGGTATATTATCAAAACGAACTTGATTTTATAATGAAGTCGGTCAATAATTTAGGTAAATCAGTGATTAATTTGACGAACTCTATGGTGCTTGCGAAGCAGAAGGTTGCTGGTTCTATTCCCGCCTCAAACAAGTATACCTAATTTATGCTGTAATTTAAAATTACTTAACTGATTATTGACCATTTTTAACAGACTTCAAAAAAGGAGGAAGTTCTCAATTCGCCGCGAATTTTTTTATATATGTTCGCAATGTACTATTTTGATCTTCCTCTTCGCAGCACCATGTTGGTTACGTCGTAAAATCCACTTCCTGGTTCAAATTTGTCTCTTGCTTCGTTCTTTTTCTCTTTGGTGATTTTGAATTTCGTCTATAGCATATCTGCTACAACTTCTATACCAGCAGTAGATCAGTCGAAGTCATCTTGATTGTGCTAGGAGACGAATGTTACTTTAACCACTGTGAACTCGTAAGATCTAGCTCGTACGACCGCACTCATACTTTGAAAACCCGGCTTTAAGCAAGCGGAAAAGTAAGAAGGCCAATCTGTCTCTTTTAGCGAGCCGAAAGTTACTGTTCCGCTCCCTGGTACACTAAGGTTAAATGTTTTAAAGTCTCTAATAAGCTCCTTAGATTCCGTAGTTTCCGTTTCAAGAGAAAACGTTCGATTCTAATTAACCCCAAGAACCGCATAATTAAATACCACTTTTCTTTGATCGATCTATTATTTAACTAAAGCTGGAACTACCGTACTCTAAGTAAGATGTCTTTAACTTATCCAAAGATCTGTGAAAGTTTTGTTTATGGCCAGTATTTTCTTCTTAACAAAACCTTTGTCGTCATTTTCTTTGTGGCCAGTGGCTATTTGTTCGATTTTCGAATTTATCACGTTGTTAAAACTTAGAGATTGGTTGATAAGTTAGTGTTAACTCAAGTCTGGCTTAGGCAGGCTTAGGTTAAGTTTCAAGTCCAATTATTATGACTGTCGTATTTGGTGTTGTCGTGTTTAACCGTTGGATAACTAGTTACGGTATAGTTTTGTTAATTAATCACACTTTCACTGTATTTACACCTTTCGGTTAAGTTTTCTACTATCTGGATTTATAGAACACGCTCAGTTTATATGGGACTATCTATTTATTACCGTTTTTTATGCACAGCGAATATATCACAGCGTTGCGGGTTCGATTCCCGTCTGTGGTTTGGTTGTTTCTATGTATTGTACTTGTACTTGAACGGGCTGTTTTCCGCAATTAGACCGTTTTTAATTGGGTCTTTTTTGCGTGAAGATGGAGTAGGATTGCCCAGCCCCTACTCTCAGCCTAATCGACAATTTCCAGAGGAGAGAACTTGTCAATACTTCTGGAGCCTACTAAGCCGCGGGTTTCATGACGATGTTTTCCTTCACCGTAAGAGCAATGTCAATTAGCGCACATAATTTTTTCTTAAGAAAAATACATTGATGGACGGCCGGCCCGCCGTACATTTTTCACCGCATCGTCACTTACCATCGGGTGAGCTAACCTGTCAATTCTAAATAACATTTATAGAACAACAGAAATTGTATTTTTTTTAAATAATTACAACCAAAAAATAAAATTCACAGCAACATCATTTTATAGTGCGTAGCTTGCACTGGGCTATCTGGATAAAAGGGAAAAAATATGTCTTCGCAAAATTGCAACAAATTTCAAGTCTACACTCGGTTGCAATTTTTCCTTTAATATTATTTGCAACAACATTATAAATAATAAAAAAAATATGACACAGCGCCATCTAGCCCCAAGCTAAGCAACTAGGCTTGTGTTATGGTAGCCAGATAACGGATAGATTATATGAAACACTTTTTTTTCTAAAAACATACTTATATCTAAACTAATAGAAATACCCATCCCGGTAAAAATACTGTACTTACATAAAAATTTGTTTAAGGCGGGAATCGAACCCGCAACTTTCCGAGGCGACAACATTGTAACAACCTTTACTCATTGTCTTATCCAACATCTTGTATACCACTTAAAGGGAAAATCGATTTTACTATCGAATCGCATATCGATTACGCGTGCGCTGAATTATTCAATATCGAATCGTAAACAAACGTATAGCTGATAGCAATTATTCGATTAGTATAGTTTGTGAATGTCGATATCGATTTTAATGCTTCCCTTTAAGGTATGAAATTGGTCGTTTTAATCGATATAATCTGAGAATCGATATTAGTGGTCGATTCTTAAAAGGCTCTAGTCTCTAATGAGACAATAAATTGTTGACTTGTAAGATAAAATTGATAAGATTTTGACATTTCTTACGAGTAAGTTTACAGGGACTTTATTTCACTTAACTTTATTTTTAGTACCAGTAGTTCCTTTGAAATGATTAAAGGAACAAATGGGAAGAAAATGTACCATTAGTTCCTTTAAAGGAACTGTCAAACGGAATTACTGGGAGTAATCGAATGATGATGTTTTTCATGATTCAATTTAAACTTGTTTCGTCTCAAATTATCTAGCATGATTTAATTTACAAATCAAGAGCTTAGGGCCACTTGCAGTCAAATTAGAAAAACTTCATTATAAGTTTAGATTTTTTTAGTAAAGATGGTGCAAAAATTTTAAGGAGATTTTAAGAAATCAAGATAAACAATGCACAACAGAAAGAATAAAAAATAAAAAGAATTCACTTATGTTACTAAGCTAGTAATATTTTTTCGTATGATTTACCTATTCGTTACAAACATAAAAACAAACAAAAAATATTTTCTCTTTATAATATTAGTGTTGACTTACTATTACTAGTTACTCCGAAACTACTGGACCGATTTGGATGTAACTTGGTATGAGGATACATTGATTCATTGGAAGTAACATAAGCTTTTTATCTCGATATTCCCACGGGATCGGGAGTTATGCGGGTGAATTCGCGGAGCGTTGCTAGTCAATGATAAAAATAGAGAAAGAAAAAACACCAAAACCTACCTAAGTAGGAAGTACAATCGACGGTCAAAAGTACACCGCCACCGTAACGTTTACAATCCTGTACTATTTGAACATTATAACGACGTAACCTGTGGCTCGATCCCACGTCGCGTCGGTTCGTGTAGGTGGCGGCTTATACCACTCGGCCAACTAAAGACATAGCTAAAATGTTGAAAATAATAATCACACTGAGTACTTTTAATTCAAGTATTTATGTTTGTGTGTAACGTCTATTAGAAGAACGTCGTAAGTCCAATACTTGTTTATAGTATTATTGTAGCAAACTGATAGTGTACTTATGACGCATACACACAAATTGTACATATTACATCAATACAGTAGTTATCAATAAAGATATCATATCTCACTGTCTATATTACAGATCGATATCCCAACAAAATATCTAGATGCGAACGTGTGTTTGTTTGTTACTTTTTACGGTTTACGACTCAACCGATTTGAATGAAAATTTACACAAGGGCAGTTTATAGGGGGGGAAACGATGTAGGCTAGTTTTTATCTCGATGTCGGGACCAAAGTTATTTTTTACTCAGCGTTTGACCACTATCGCCTTTTATCACACTTTTTTATCCCGATATTCCTACGGGATCGGGTCTTACGCGGGTGAAACCGAGAGG
This sequence comes from Idaea straminata, assembly GCA_951213275.1. NCBI lineage: Eukaryota > Metazoa > Arthropoda > Insecta > Lepidoptera > Geometridae > Idaea > Idaea straminata. Next base: position 9,045,519 of record OX577862.1, read on the forward strand.
CGCAGTTAGTAATATTATAAATCTGGAAGTTTGTTTGTTTGTTCTCTCTTCACGGTGGACATTTGCATGTAAATCGACATACTGGTAGTTTCGAGGAAGGACATTTGATCCCGAAATTTCCAACGAATCGCCATTTAATCGGGTGAAACCGCGGAGCGTAGCTAGTTCTCAACATAAATACCTATCGCCTATTGGCTTAGTGGTAGATACCTCGACTTTCATTCTGAAGGTCGTGGGTTCGAATCCCGGCGGGCCGTGCACCAATGTATTTTTCTTAAGAAAAATTTATGTGCGCTAATTTGCCTCTTACGGTGAAGGAAAACATCGTGATGAAACCCGCGGCTTAGTTGGCTCCAGAAGTATTGACAAGTTGAGAGGGTAGTAGGTGCTGGGCAAGCCTACTCCATCCTCACGCAAAAAGGACCCAATTAACAAGGGTCCAATGGCGGAAAACAGCCTGTATACAAGTACAAGTACCTATCGCCTTACAATTTAAACTACTCAATATTCTTCCTGGACAATGAATTATCATCATATTACAAGGCGTTATTTTAGCACGAACCATTACAAAGCCGTTTATTTTAACGTTTTATCTTAGACAGCAATAAATTGTAAGTTCCATTCACGATTAAACAGTAGTTCCAACTATCTTGATCTATATTAGCGAACTAAAACTTGAAACTGGTAAATTATATAATGTCTACTTACCTAGTGTTACCAGGCGGCAGGAATTTTCCTGATAAGACAAGAATTTTAGCTCTCTGTCAGGGAAACAGGAAAAATTTGAATTTGTCAGGAATTTAAAGGTAAAAAGAGAAAAAACAATGACATGAAATGTTAAAATATTTAAAAACGACATAATTAAGGTCGCGGGAAGTCGTTGGACGCAGAGAGCATGCGACTGATCGCTCTGGAAGTCTTTGGGGGAGGCCTATGTTCAGCAGTGGACGTGCTGTGGCTAATATGATGATGATGATTTAAAAACTATATACTGTTTGTTTGTTTGAACGTGCTAATCTCATTTACCACTGGTTCGAATTGAAAAATTATTTTTGTGTTGGATAGTCAATTTATCGAGGAAGGCTATATGCTACTTTTTATTTTGATATTCCTACGGGATCGGGAATTACTCGAGTGAAATCGCGGAGCGCTGTTAATTATAAATCAAATGTCAACAATTAAATCAAAGTACAGTAAGTTATTTAATTTAGGGAAGGAAATGGTGAATAGTTAAACCGTGATTAATTGTATTAATTACTAGCTTACGCCCGCGACTTCGTCCGCGTATTTTCTAAAATCCTTATCGGATGCCTACGTCATACAAAGAACACACCCTCCAAATTTCAGGTCTCTACGATCAGCGGTTTAGGCTGTGCGTTGATCCGTCAGTTAGTCAGGACAAAGTATTTTATATGTATAGATTAAGTTGAAGATTCGTATTTATTATTGCTCAATATCGCTTAAAGCAATTGCTGGTCCTTAAAACAGTTTTGAAAAAATCGTCATAACGAACTGCGCGTTCAATATTGGCACAAGTATGTGTTAGAAAAGAGAATTTCAGGAAATATATTAAAAATCAGGGATTTTGTCAGGAAATTTTTGCATTCACCTTGGATCTGGTCACCCTATACTTACCTAAAGAAAGTAAGTTATGAAAGTAACTAATACCTATAGTATGTTTAATTGCTATAGGTTAATACTTAGAGTTGTGTTTGGCTTAATGGTAGATACATCGGGGTTCTATTCCCGGCAATTAAACAATTTAATTTTATTACTGATAGTTTTTGTGCGCAAATTGACATATTCTTACGGTAAAGAAAAACATCGTTAAGAGGACCTTTTCCTCTAAGACCCTTTTCTATAGGTTTTATGGCACAGAAATATTTGTGCTAGTGTCATTATCCGGGGATTAAGCAGTCGACTACGTTTGTATAGAGAGAGCGCCGGTACCCTTTCACCTTAACAAATGTACATGTAGTCCGAAGTAATTGAAAATACTTTCATCATCAAAGTCAAAGTCAAAGTCAAAAATCTTTATTCTTTTCAATGCTTAATACCTAGGTATAAGATCACATAGACACGTCTTAAAAATTAAGTTAGGATGTGTGCCTTCGGAACGCGCCCACCAATGAGAAGAAGGCACAAGAAACTCATGGGGTTTTTTTTTTTGTTTTTTTTTTCATCATCCGAGCGATGTTCCCCGTTGCATCCCTCTCGGGAGCCCGGGGTCCATCTTTAGCATCCTGGTTTGTAAGGCCATTTGCACGCATATCACCCTTTACGACGTCAATCCAGCACTTCTTTTATCTACCCAGTCTGCCACGACCCTGTAATGAAGTATTGCAAATACTTTATATAATATAATATAAAACATTTCTCTTATTAAACTCTTACTTAGCATAGTTATCATTCAACAAATAACATTCTGATATATCGATAAGAATCAAATTCTATCATTGTTTAGACCATTGCAAAACTACAAAGTATGTTTTACGCAAGCGATTGGCCCTTTTGCTAATGATTAGTATTTATCTGATGAATGTTAAACCAATCATAATATTTTTTATCTGATTTTGATAACTGACCTCTGGGTCAAGTAATTTCCTGTCTATTTATTTTTATTTAAGGCTCTGTTTGTTCTAGTATTTGTTGAAATCGATTGTGTAGGTATGGCAATGATGTAGCCCCTTCTAACACAAAAATAATAATCTCAATCGGTTCAGCCGCTTTCGAATATAAAAATACATAAAAAAATTATTGAGAACCTCCGTTTTTTTCGTCGGTTAAAAAGTGAAAAATGTCTGAGAACTCAGTATAGTAAACATCCCAACGAAAGTAAATGAACATCAAAAAAAGAATAAATTAAAGACGCTTGTTTCGGTTTTTGATCCTCAAATCAGTCGTCTTTTGTTATTATTACGATGTTCTTCTGTTTCTGGTTTCGTTCGTCTTCTGTTTCTGGTTTCGTTCGTCTTTTGTTTCTGGTTTCGGTCGTCTTTTGTTTTGATTTCGGTCGTCCTTTGTTTCCGGTTCGATCGTGTTTTTGTTTCCGTTTCGATTTCTTTCGGACAAAACTATGAAGAGAAATAGTTGCAACTAGTTTCATTGCAGTACTCCATAGAACAAGTGAGAAAAAAACACACTACTTCCATTAAACTAGTTGGAAAATACCAACTTTTGATCATTTAATATTCTGGCTTTTCGAAAACTCTTTGAATTAGGAAAAAATGTTTTATATTTTAAAAACGCACTTTTCGTTTCATCAATCCATAGACACGCATCATTAACTTTAAAACCTTGTAATAAAAATGAATTGGGTACCTTATAACTTTATCGTTTCAGAATAACCCTGTATATTTATTTACGTGTCCCATGATTGGGCAAGGTCGATGTTGCTCGACCCTTTTTCAAATATCCGGTGTAGTACTATTGTGCGTGTTTCCGGTCGCACCTTCATTCATTTAGTTTACGACTTATTTTTTGTTGACAAGATGTTTGTGGCATATGTTGTTTTATGATATTATTTTTTGATATTTAATGAAAAAAAAAACTAACACCCATATTCACAATCAACCCTATGAGATTGCATAGTGCGCTCGAACGCTTGACCAATCATAGGGCCGCATTTAGCGCAGTGCGTTCACTTATCCAAGAGCAACTTAAGGGCCGTTATGACCGGAAAAGCCCCTTTTTAAATGAAAAATCAAAGAACTTCCGCTACAGATTTAATACTAATTTTTATTTCGAATGTATCTTCAGATCTTTGAGCAGTTGTTCTTCGAATGCAAACATGATAGCATTAATTTTACTCAAAGTTTTTTTTAAAACATGGCTTTTTAAAATTATTTTATGATATATCGTAAAAACACGTTTCTAAACCGGCTGTTGAGTCAATCATTGAAGTTTTTCATTCAAGAATTACCAATTTTGTTAAAAGACGGCCATTTTCGCGGCGCGCGGTGGAAAGGGATAGCGCTGAGTACGAATATACAAGTACGATTTGTGAATATGGTCGTAAGTCAGTGAGTCAATACGCGACGTGAGGCGAAAGAACTAAAGTACTTAGTTATTGCTTTCCCGGATATTTCACTAAAATTACAAACTTAATGAAAATGAGTTTATTTTATTGCTAGCACTAGGTTTAAATGACTTTTAGAAATATAAAACTCAACTTGAAAATTAGAAAGCTGGAAACTTCTTAAGTATTTCTTATTCTTATAAGACCTAGCTCGCTCTGGGATAAATTTCAGGCCGCTTTTTGAACTAACTTCAAAAGAGAGGAGAGTCAAGAGTCACGAGTGACACGTCTACTTGCAGTGCATTTTACCGGAAAAAATAGTACTGTTTGAAGCCGATTATGACGTAGCTATCACATTACGTCTCGGTTCCGAGTTCAGAGATTTTATCTCGTATAAAAATATGCGTACCGCGCTAAAGAAGTTTACACTTCAATAATTTCAGATACATAATGTTAATAGTATATTGTTTTTGTTACTAAAAACGAAAATTTTAAACTTACATATCTCGTAAACGGAACCCTTTTTCCAATTGATTCTTTTTTATAGCTAAAGGGTACCAATGTCTACCACCTCCTCGCGCAGCAGTTCCATATTCTTGTACATCCTGTATAATAATAATATCTAATTAATTTCGGCAACTAGGCACGCATTTGTTTGTCTGTCGAAAACTGCCTCCTCCAACTCTTTCCATTCCTGTCTAACTCCGGTACCCTACATCGAAGGGCTTTCGTAACTACTGAACTTCGATATAATAGTCGTTAGGCTTTTATTCCTCAACTAATATCCGTTCGGTAGTTATCTCATCGACACCAATGTTCACTCGACTGTGTGCAATTAGGTAGGAAACTTGTGTTTTGTTGACAATTCCGTTATTATCATAAAGTTTTCTGTCGCTATCGAAGCGAGAAACCTGTTTGTTTCAAATTTGACTGGTGCTTTTGAAAATTAATCAACATATATTTTAACAATTTAAAGAAAACACCTGTAACCCTGGATTTAGCAAAAAAGTATTATGAAAAACCTTATTTTAAGTTTGAAAAAATTACCCTTATGCACCCACTGTCTGTCATTAGGCTGTATCTCATGAACCGTGATAGCTAGACAGTTGAAAATTTTACAGATGATGTATTTCTGTTGCCGCTATAATAACAAATACAAAAAACAGAATATAATGGTACGGAACCCTTCGTGCGCGAGTCCGACTCGCACTTGGCAGGTTTTTTTTTGTAAATCAGAATAATTATCCCGAACTTATCAAAATAAAGTATAAGTCTACTAATCATTTGGCTAAGTAGTTTTTTTTTTTAAGTTAGTCCATAGGTAGTTACTACAAGGGATACAGCATACAAGTTCATCTCAGTTAACCTAAATAGCGGACGCTGTATGAAAAAGTGCAGCAATTTTAAAATAATTCTCCACCTAGTCATTATAAAAAGTACCGTATAATTTAGTTATGATGTGACAGAACGTACGCATATGTCACTCGGGCACGGTTCGGTGCCGGCCAATGAGGGTTCCCGTTATAATTGCTTGTTTAGATGCGACGCGAAATTGCTGCTCTTGCGCAGGCCTATAATCAACCTACGAGTACCTTGCTGCCCGCACTGAGACCGGGATTTTTGTGAAATAATAGAATTTGTAAACCGACGAAAGACTTTAGGTATTAGGCAAGCGTTCTACCAAGTCAGAACCTTATTTCTTTAACTTCTGATCAACTTAAATATTTAATTTATACAGGTCTATTGGTAATTATACCAGCAAGCCGTTGAGAGCTACTTCACCTAAAAAAACACTTTTGTTCTGCAACTTTTGGAAATTCGATCATTTTTTTGAAAATTTCTAAAGTTATGTTTCCTTGAAAATCAACTGTTTCTAACCTTCTTACGATACGAGCCGTATCCAGGACGACTGCCTTCTGAATCTGACCCCTGATCCAACCATCCAGCGAGAGGGTGTTTGATCAAAATGCATTGATATTAACTTGGACGTAAGAAGTAACGTTTTTTTTGTTACGGTTCGATTCTAAAAGAGTAAACTTTGAAAAAAAAAATTATTTATTTAATAATATACATCATTTCTTTAAGGCTGCTTATGCTGCCAAACGCAACGCGCCAGAAATACCCGTCGCTTTCAACTAACATTGTTGATTGTAACGTATGTGTTTTGTTTTTCTCAAAAGTGCTAAGATGGAATTGTAGGTGAAATCTTTACCGATATTTTTGGGTAATTTGAGACGAAAATTCCTTGTCATTTCAAAGCTAGACTAGTTTTAATTCTTAATTTTAGGATAGCTTCACAACTATAGGGAAATTTTAGCTCAAAGTCACACCAAAATGTCGGTAGAGATCTCACCTACAATTCCATCTTAGCACTTTTGAGAAAAATAAAACACATTCGTAACAATCAACAATTTCCACCAACGAAGGCGACCGGTGTCAGTAGTAACTATTTAGTAGGCTGTGTACCAAGGTCGTTGGCGTATGGACCCCCCTTAAGCAAATGCATCTCACATCACACTGCATATGTTATAATTGATCTACAAGTATACTAATATTATAAAGAGGAAATATTTTTTTTATTGGTAACGAATAGGCTCCGAAAGTACTGACCGATTTTTATAAAACTTGGTATGAGGATACATTAATTTATTGGAATAACATAGGCCGCTTTTTATCCCGATATTCTCACGGTATCGGGAGTTACACGGGTAAAACCGCGGAGCGCTGTAAGTATTTTATGCAACCAATATTGTTTCTCATCTTCAGCAAATCGATTTATTACACCATCAAGTAAACTATCTTCTTATACCAACAGACAGTAAAATTGACTGGCATTACCATTAGATCTGATCTAATGGTACAAAACATGAGGGTGAAATCCAGTAAGTACGGGTTGTGAGGTTTTACACATAAGCACACTCTGTCACGCGTCTTTTTGTTTTAAAACCGACTTCAAAAAAGGAGGTTCTCAATTCGTGGGGATTTTTTTTAAATATATGTTCCCTGACTACTCGGAGACGCCAGGACCGATTTAGAAAATTCTTTTTTTATTGAAAGGGGATAACTCACAGATGGTGTCATAAAAATTGGTCTGATAATGAGGATCTTTGGAGTGATGAACAGAATTGCACCTCAAGAGTGCAGCAAATTGCTTGGTTTTCGATTTCCACCAATAGAATTGGGCCATAAACGAATAGTTACCGATAAATGGAATATCTGAAACCACCTTCTCATCAGAAAACTCTTCAATCGGTTAAGGTACCTGAAGGACATCCGGACATGTTTGAACCCAAGTTGTGATATTTTAGACATTGTTGGATTGGATGTAATAGTATACTAGATACTTTAGCAAATTAAAAAATTTGGGGCATTGGACGTTGCCTAAATTATTTTTTTCTATCTGTCTATCTATTTTTTTGTACCTGCACACGAACTCCCACTTGTATAAAAAAGTAAGAATACCATTAAACAATTGTGATGTTAAAAATATAGAAAAACTTACAAAGTTAAATGGTGATTGTTTGTTTAAAATTTGTATTTGTACTTTGTCTTTGAGGCTGAATTGTGAACATAATTGGAATAAGATGATAATAATATTATAAAACCATTTAGAAAATAAATTCGGTCTAAATAAACGACACTTTTTGGGATACATTGAGATTTTTTGATTAAAATGTGACTTACCTTTCGGTAAAAAACACCACGGGCGGCGAGGCCTAAGGTCGTGTGAATGATTTTAATTATGTTACTATAATTTAAAATATCCAAGGTAATAAAGATAAAAAAAACGTGTGGTACTCGGGGATCGCGGTAAAGCTATTGTATCGTGCTAGCTTCGTACAGTCGTACCAAATACATACACGTTAAGCGAACGCTCGGCCGAGCTACATGGTAGGCGGAGTGGGGGGTGTTAGGTTTTATTTTCGTTACGGAATTTCTTGATTCGGTCGCCGCGCTCAAAGCCTGTGATAAAAACTATAGCTTAAAATATAAAAATAAACATTTATTCTAGTAGTAATTATTAGGTAACATAGGTATTGTACGTATGATTGATTACCTATTGTCATTTGCCTCAGGCTAACTCGTCGCTCCGGCGCCCGCACTGACGCGGACGTGAAACCACGTCAGTGTAAAACTTATAAACAAAACAAAGCCAGGGTGAAAGTCATGAAGTACAGGTCAAAGAGTGAATAGCATCCGTGCAGTTACCTACGACAATTTATACAAATCGTTTACTTTTATCAGATTATTGTTTGTAAACTACGTAATTTTATTGAAGAGGAAATTATGCTACCTAGTTAAGCACAGGGAGTTGATCTACGTTTACAATTTTCAAAACTCGTGGAAGCGATCGGAGAAGTAGAATCTGTAGATAGAGAGATGATTTCATTTTACTTTATTTTTCTATACTTATTACTAGCAGCGCACCGCGGTATCACTCCCGATCCCTTGAGAATATCGGGATAAGCCGGACCCTATTCGTTACAAACTTACTTTTTATCCCGATATTCCCACGGGATCTCGAGTTACGCGGGTGAAACCGCGAGGTGATGCTAGTGCCTTATAATATAATTTATATTTTATAAACTCATGTTACTATTAATATTTAAACAGCAAGGTCGAAATTATTTAATAATTTGTTTGAGACTTTGACAGTTGGTTAATCATGTTTAGGAGCTCAAAACGAAATTAATTTTTGCTGTGCAAAGTAACCTTAATATTTTTGCATTCTTACCTTTTTTGAATTCATGGTATTTTTTCCCGTTTCGATCGCCTTTTTAACTGACTTAAAAAAAAAAAAACAACCGAATTGAGAGCCTCCTTTTTTTGAAGTCGATTAAAAAAGGAGGAGGTTCTCAATTCGGTTGTATGGTATTTTTTTTTTTTTAGTTTACCTTACTGAAGTGGTTTGACTACGAAAAAATTTATTCCTTTTGGTGAAACTAGTTTGACCAGAAAGTTTGATCAGCAGGAAGGTTCTTCACAGGTACTTCCGTTTATTTTTATTAAAAAAAAGAAGTGATCTTATTAGGGTTCCTTTTTTACCTTTTTAGGTACGGAACCCTAATAAGAATAAATTATAACAAAATAACACAGTAAAAATAAAATCATACATCGTACGCGCGTACTAACCAGAGGTAATTGATATTCATCATAGCTTTAAATTTTATTTTCATTTTATTACTTAAAAAAGTAGATAGTAGTATGTACTTAAACACGATATTTATTCATTTCACGTAAAAAAAATATGTTCTGACTTCAGATACTATCAGTTTAAAAGTACAGTCGGCTGCATAATTGCAGCCCCGGGTAGAGTTCTAAAATTACTATTATTGGCATGATTTCATTCTAATATTTTTGTTTGATAAATTCACGAGTTAGAATACTTTAAACTTCAACTAAAGTAGGTGTCTAAAATCTTGCTTGTGTTGAAAACATTCTTATAACAGCCGTTTTGGAGCTCTACGGTGGGTCTGTAATTATGTAGCCGACCGTACTTACCTACTTGTAATATGGGAAGACTGGTGAACTTTCACGATTATGTTACAAAACTTACGTGATATTTTTAAAGAAATTTTATAAACTCATGTTTTACTCTTTTTAAAAGTTTCATAACAAATATATATTTATATTATAAAGCTGAAGAATTTGTTTGTTTGTTTGTTTGAACGCTCTAATCTCAGGAACTACTGGTTCGAATTGAAAAATTATTTTTGTGTTGGATAGTCCATTTATCGAATAAGGCTATAGGCTACTTTTTATCCTGATATTCCCACGGGATCGGGAGCTACGCGGGTGAAACTGCGTAGCGCTGCTAGTAACAAATACATTTAAATATTAAATACACAATTGCCTTTGGGTTCAACGAGGAAGAGCCTATTTTTTACGGAAAAAAATACATTTAAGTAAAGAAAAACAAAACGTTTTTTATGACGTTATCACGTAAAATTATCTTTCGTAAACCGACTTTTCAGACAACTATTTTTGCTGGTTAAAAAACTCTTTGTTGGTACCTACAACGAGGCAGAGCCTAACTTTTGTAATGTTTTTAAAATATATGGTTATATTTACCTGAAAATCAGCTGTTCCTTACACGGAGAGGTCATTAACATTATACTTATTTTTTCAGTTTTAACTACTGCTCTAAGTCTGAATGAGTTTTGTTTTGAAAAATCAGCTTATTTTCGAATTTATATAAACTCAAAATTTAAAAATTCCGTAGAACTAAAGTTGTTTGTTTAGGTGCACAGAAGTTGCTCTCAACTACTTGAAAATATGATTACCAATAACCCTGTATTATTTAGTAGTGATACGGTTCTTCTTCTTCTTGTATAGTGGTGTGGCTCACCTATTGTTAGAGTTTTCAGATCGCCTTAAGGCCTCTAACTTGACCTAACGACTGATACTAGAAGTAGCAACTGGGACCAGCGGCTTAACGTGCCTTCCGAAGCACGGATACGGGTAAACAAAAACTTTTCGTGTTCTGGACCGATTAGTAATGCTACTAGTAGTACTACGGGAAGTAACGAAATAAAATCCATCAAGTAATGCGATAACAGAATACATTCAACACTTTCGATTAGGTAAACTGGTGTTAACAATACATATGGTACAGTGAAAGTTGCCCCTCGACTTATGATTTACCTTCCTTAGCTGAAGGGAATTTCTCTTGACACGTTCCGATATATTATGAGGTGAGACGGGTTATATTGTTTTGGGACAATCTACAGCCTTTTAAGATATTTAATAATGCAGTTATAGAGAGAACAATATTTGGAGGTATTTGGTGGTATGTACCTCCAAAGGGAAGATCTTCCACAGGGCAGGTGTTATACCTACCCGGTAGGCCTAACGATGTTTCGTTGGAACTTCTATATGAGCATATCTTCAGACAAACTTCGCTTGCGCGATCTAGGATCTACGATCGACTTTGTAGTGCCATCTGTTGGTGGTGATGTGAAGCGTCGCCACAAATCTATAAATATTTTCACGCGCTGATTATCGCACAGGTCTAGCCAATGGACAGATCGTCGTAAAATTAAGTATACAGATATTTTATGAAATCACTCCCGAGGGAATACCCTTTTTTTACCAAAAAAAGAATCTTCTGGATTGGTTGAGCTGTCTTCGGCTTTGAAAATATACGCAACGCAAATTAAAAATAAAATTAATTGGAATACAAAAACTAGTAAGTTTTTTTTAATTTTTTGGTTCGGGTAAATTACTCCATTTACACTAAAAATATAGAAAATTCGAGATGTGGTCATTATTGGCAGCGAGTCCTTATATAAACATCGATGTAATCACATTTAGAAAATTATCCAAACTCTGGGTAAACTCTGGGATAATTCCCAAAGAAAAAAGCTACTTATTCGATTTTTTTATTTAAATTTTTTTTGGGGAGTGTGTACCACATGTACTGTCCACTGCATAATTGCAGACCCACCGTAGAGCTCCAAAACGGCTGTTATAAAAATCTTTTCAAAACTAGCAAGATTCTAGACACCTGCTTTAGTTGAAGTTAAAGTTTATTCTAACTCATCAATTTATCAAACAAAAATTATTAGAATGAAAACATGCCAATAATAGTAATTTTAGATTTATTATGCAGCCGACTGCACAATATACGTTCGAAAATTCACTACCAGGACGTAATAGGCATTACAGGGTTTTATGTCTTCTCTAATCCACTGTTGTAATTATTTGTAATATTAAACCTCTTTAGTAGGTTCGTAATAAACAGAAACACCGTGACTGACAGACAGACAACGCACGGTATTAGCAATAAAATTTAGAGATTGAATTAAATATTTCTCTAGCAATCTTTCCAGTTTGTATGAAACGGAGACTGGGCGCAATGAAATGCTACCATGTTAAATTTTTATGACTTTAAGCTTTCTCCATAAATTAAAACCTAAATTTACTTAATAATATACAGTGTGTGGGTAACCCCATGTAGGTAGGCACCCCGGACCCTAAATTGGAAAATAAGAAAACAATTTTGGTAAAAGTTGTGCACAAAATGACCTATCAACTAAGTTGAACAATATATTAATTGAGCAGTGGGGAAGTTGCGATAACTTTACATAATATAAACTTTTTAAATAAATACATAACTTCAGCAGCGATTATACTGTAACTCTGTCAGTAATTCGGTTGTGGGAGAGCCTATATTAGTTGCAGTAACTCAGTTGTTAAATCGGTTACGAACTTCTGTAATTTTTGAATATAAATGTCGCCACCTGCCCAAGGAAAGATCTAATGGAGGCCACAGACGTCGCTGTGAATGTAGCTTATTTACTGGTCTACAAAAAATTTACTGTTTGCCCTACAGTGCCCTGTAAATCTCTTATCAAAAACCTAACATAAGCCAACATAAGAAAGAAGATCAATCGAAAGATTCGGAACCTCTCTTCGGTATTAGATTAGAAAAAAGCGAATTTAGTTTTTCCTATTGGCAGATAGAAAGTGTGAAGTTAGAAAAAAGTGAATCTTGTTTTCCCTGTTGGCAGATAGAACGTGTGAAGTTAGAAAAAAGGGTGAATTAAATTTTCCCTATTGGCAGATAGAAAGCGTGAAAAAAGCGAATTTAGTTTTCCCTATTGGCAGATACTCCAAGACTCATGAGGTGCTCCAAGATTCATGGATATGCTTACAGTGTGTGCTATAATACTTTAGCCATATCGCGCGCAGGGGCAAGACCAAGCGGGCGAAGCCTCAAACGGTGGACCGCCCAAGTATCCGAACAGCTGGTTATACCGCTAAGCATAGCTCTACTCCGGGCGTCAGGCAGAGTCTATTGGAGGAAGACGGTAAATTGACTACACCTGCAGAGTCACGATCCTCAGCTTTGAGAGAAGGACGGACGGATTGGCAGATAGAAAGTGTGAAAAAACAGCAAATTTAATTTTCCCTATTGGCAGATAGAAAGTGTGAATTTAGAAAAAAAAGCGAATTTAATTTTCCCTGTTGGCAGATAGAACGTATAAAGTTAGATAAAAAAGCAAATTTAATTTATCCCTATTGGCAGATAGAAAGTGTGAAGTCTGCAAGGGTTGTAATGTTACCCAACAATAAATAAGGTAGTAATACCGCACACCGTGTATATCTTTGTGACCTATACGAACCGCACGTATTCTCGGGATTCCGCAAAATACCTTCATTGGGAAACTGAACCGTGACAAAGTCATACGTGATCTTCGTACCTTTAGTTTATCGCGTGTGAATTATTATACTTGTGCTGTCTATTAATGTCATTTATGTACAGGGTTATTGGTAGATATACTACTTCTGTGCACCTTAACAAACAACTTTTGTTCTACGACTAATGGAAATTCGAAAAAAAATGAAAATTTTGAGGTTATGTAAATTTGAAAAACAGTTGATTTTTTTTAAACAAAGTTCATTTAGGCTAAGAACAGTAACTGGATATAACTTAAAAAATAAATAAATAAAATTTCATGGTTAATGACCTCTTCGTGCTAGAAACAGCTGATTTTTAGGTAAACCTAACCTCAAAATTTTCAAAGTATTTCCAAAAGTCGTAGAACAAAAGTTGTCTGTATAGGTGCACAGAAGTAGCCTTCAACGGCTTGCTAGTATAATTACCAATAACCCTGTATATGACTAGCAGAGATTCGCGGTTTCACCCGCGTAACTCCCGATAAGAATATTGGGATAAAAAGTAGCCTATGTTTCTCCCAATGAATCTATGTATACTCATACTAAGTTTCATCAAAATCGATCCAGTAGTTTCGGAGCCTATTCGTTACAAACAAAAAAAAACTCTATAACCTATACTTATAGCATAAAGCTGAAGAGTTTGTTTGTTTGAACGCGCTAATCTCTAGAACTACTGGTTCGAATTGAAAATTGCTTTTCGTGTTGGATAGTCCATTTATCGAGGAAGACTACTTTTAAAGCCGTTATTCCCGTGGGAATATCAGGATAAAAAGTAGCCTATAGCCTTCCTCGATAACGAAATGGACTATCCAACACAAAAATAATTTTTCAATTCGAACCAGTAGTTCCTGAGATAAGCGCGTTCAAACAAACAAACACTCTTCAGCTTTATAATATAAAGTATAGATTATCAAGTGCCATAAGTAATTGTGAGTTCTTTTGCTATAATTTGATACAATTAGAACACTAAAATTCCTTGTGGTTTCTAAGCTTAGATATACGAAAAAACTTTCACCCGCGACTTCGAGCAATAAAGGTTTAAATTTTCCAAAATTCTTTGTTACCGGAAGTCTACATTATACAATTTTTACCCCAATCTTGAGCTGTGCGTTGATATATCACTAAGTCAGGACTTTGAATTATTTATTTATAGATAAAGTAAAAAAAAGAGCAAAGAAACTTATAACGCAAGTCTCGTCCAATGCGTGTTCATGAATTTCAAACCGATGATTGATCATACAAACTCGTGAGCCCTCGTGAGAAAATACGTATGATTTCTTAAAACTAATAAAGAAACTTAGATTGGTCAGTTTATTGGTTTTACCTTCTAAAACAACAAAAATAAACTAAACAAATACGAAATGTGTTAATTACTTACTTTCAATCAGTCGATGGAATTATCGATATTTTCTCTTTTAGGGTTATGTACCCAAAGAGAAAAAAACTATTACTAAAACTTCGCTATTTGTCTGTCTGTCCGTCTGTTTGTCACTATATATCTCATGAACCGTGATAGCTAGACAGTTGAAATTTTCATTTAAAGACGCTACCTAATTTTGAAGAAAAAGAATCCGGTTGTTTTTGATTCAGTTTCATGTAATAACAAACGTCAGTTGAAGCAGAGACGCTTTGCTCGCTCGTTACTTATCGGTTTAGTAACTAAAATATTTCTTTTTAATTGATTTCTCTATCCTGTTTCCGAGAAGGTTTAGAAGTTTGATGTGAGGACGTTATTTGTTCTCCATAATGCCTTCTATCAAAATATTTGCGTTTAAAATACACCGCGAACTTTTGGACAATCATAGAACCACGTTTGGTTAAATATCCTATTTCCGAGACGCTTTAGAGGTTTGATGTAAAGGCATTATTTGTTCGTCGTGATGCCCCCTATCGATATGCCAAACTCCCATAGTAAACATCACATATAGGTAAGAAAAACTTATTAGTGCCCGGATTCAAACCCACGGAATGAAAGTCGAGGGTTCTACCACTATGGCAACACCGCTCTACCTACAAGTCCATACTTCTATACTAATACTAGCAGCGCTCCGCGGTTTCATCCACGAGCGCTGCTAGTATTTCATAAGACCCATCTTTTGATTTGAAAAGTCTTTAAAATCAGTTAGAAAAGTAATTGGTCCTTTACATAAGCGAAATATAACGGATGCGACATGATTTGTAACGGATGTGACGAAAGAGGATGCCGCTAAGCATGGTCAAAGCGTTAAGATAATACGAGTATAGCGAAGCGGAACTCCTTGCCTTCTAACAAAGGTATTGTATTAGCTACATTCGTTAGAATTGTGTCGACTTAAGGCTGCATTCCTGGAACAGCTTTTATACAAGATATTTTTTATACACTCTCATTAGAAAATGAGATATAGAAGAATTTTACACTAAAAATACTCTGAAACTACTGGACCAATCTTGATGAAACTTGGTTTAAGGGTGCATTGATTTATCGGGAGTAACTTAGGCTACTTCTGGGCTACTACTAAGCCAACGCCGCTAAGAGTGATGTTGGCTTAGTCGTCGATACCTCGACTTTCATTCTGAAGGTCTTGGGTTCAAATCCCGGTCGGCAGTGCCCCAATGTATTTTTCTTAAGAAAAAATTATGTGCGCTAATTGACATTGCTCTCAGATGAAGGAAAACATCGTGATGAAACCCGCAGCTTAGTTGGCTCCAGAAGTATTGACAAGTTCTCTCCTCTGGAAATGGTCAACTAAGCTGACAGGGTAGTAGCTGCTGGGCAAGCCTACTCCATTCTCACGCAAAGAAGGACCCAATTAATAAGGGTCTAATTGCGAAAAACAGCCCGTTCAAGTTCAAGTTAAGCTACTTTTATTGACTATGTTTATAGTATTTCTATGTGTTCGGGACTTACGCGGCTGAAATCTCGTGATTCTCCTAGCTCTTGTATATAAATGTTGACCGTGACAGAACTCTATGAGATACGCAGATCACTTCTTACAAAGATGCCTTAATACCAATCTCTCTTACAACATAATATACTTCCCGTCACTTCGAAGCTAACAAAACATGACAAACCTTAGTACAAGAGAAACGTACACGGAATCGAAGCAACGATAAATAACCCTTGAACAATATTTCATTGTGTTCTAGGTGGCATGATTGATGTATATCGGTTTGTATCGATTTAGTTGTAATACATAAGAACAAGTAGAGGTGCAATCGAGATATGATCGAAGAAAAACAATCGATAAATATCTACGCAGTTTTTTCAGGGACAGTATGGCTTCTCTAACATCTTCCCAATCAGTTCGGTCCTGGGCTAGGTTGAGTCAGTCTGTGTCAAATGTATCGTTATGGGATCGTTTTCGTGGTCTGCCTCGATTCCGATGCACGTCATCCCAAACCAACTAAAACCAATTGAAGTTTAATTAACATTGAAAAATTTCAGTGTTTATAAAACTTTGGAACTTTGAAAGAAACCCTCTTTCAAAGTTTCAGACTAGCTCTTGTAGTTTCAAAGATGTCTTGTTTAGTATATTTTTCTTTTGATTTTTTTATTGGGCCTTCAGGGGCAGTTTTAAACTGAAAAGGGTAATTTTATTTTTCCTTTTTTGTTGTTTCAGGTAAGTGTCTATTAAAATGTGGAGTCTTCAATCAACTTTCAGTTAAGGTAAGTGAAGTTATATACTATCGAAAAAAAAACACAGATACCGTTAAATGACAATGCAGCGTATTTAAAAAAAAACACTCCGGTTGCACTCCGGGAGTGCCGATAGAAGTAAACATTAATTTATTTAAAAAAACTATAAACTTAAAAAAAAAACACTTTTTTCTAAAAAACTCAACAAATACAAAATATATGTACATGCATATATGCACACAATGTAGCTGCGTCTCTTAACAGTGTCGCGTGTTAAGAGAATTTATCTCATCTAAAATTATGCGTACCGCGCTAAAAAGAAGTCTTCACTTCAAAAATAGTCATCGACGGGCGACAGGTATTTTTCGTTTAGCCCCTATATTATTATGCACCTTAAAAGCTGTATTGTATTACTAATTACACTAACATGAGCAATGTCAAAGTTTATCGCTACTTTGTAAACTTCAATCTGATTTAACGCGTAGATTAAGACACGCCTTAAAGGTATTATAAAATATTTATTATGTAATTTGTGCTCATCGATATTGTTTGTGGGAACTTTGTAATATTTTGTAGTTGCTAATGCGCCTGGCTCCGGACAGGTTTTTCTAAGATTAACACAAAATACAAATCACGTATTTTATAAATAATATTAAGTATGTGGGAATGTCAGGATAAAAGTAGACTCCATCTTATTAAATGCCAAGTTCCATCTGAGTTCCATAGCATAAAACTTGGCAACATCTCCATTTATCTGGGCTCGATCTCTACATGCCCAAATCCATAGCATTCAACTATCTGGACTCCATCTATTTGAATTCTAAATTGTATAGTACTGCTTTGAAACTTGGCATAACCTCCATCTATCTGGAGTCCATCTCTACATGTCAAATTCCATAGCATTTATCTACCTGGACTCCGTCTATCTAAATTCCAAATTGTATAGCACTGCTATGAAACTTGGCACAATCTACATCTATCTAGGGTCGACCTTTACATTCCAAGTTCCATAGCATTCATCTATCTGGACTCCATCTATCTACATGCCAAAATCCACAGCATTAATATAATTAAGATCTCCATCTATTTGGACTTTATCCACCTACAACTATCTCCAACCATCTGAACTTCGTCTATCTACTTTTTACAAATTAGTGTTTGGTTTCTGACATTTATTTCACAATGGTCACCTTGCCGGACTGCCAAAAACAGGGTTGCGTTTTTGATTCCCGCCTCAGACAAGGATTATGCTTAGATAATTGTCTGTGGTCTGGTTGTTTCTATGTATTATAAGCATATATTTACAAAAGAAAAGTATCCGTTGTCTAGCACCCACAACACGAGTCTAGTTACTTAGCTTGGGGCTAGATGGGGATGTGTGGAATATCCTGCAATATTTATTTATTTGTGTTACGTCAATTACACCCTGTGTAAGGCTTAAGGAATACGGTGTTTTGCACCGACTTAACCTAATTTACGTTATTCGAACAAGCAAGCTAATCCTGGATTAATATAAACTGCTGCTTTTTCCGTACCCATTACATACATCATACATGTAAATGCATTGCATTTCCCTCGAGTAATAAACGTTTTTATGGTTTCCGATCGTAAATAAACATATTTTTACATGAGATAGGTAAGCATGGTTATGAATCCTGAGTTATGACCCTGTTTGTGCAATGATTAGCTAAGTGTTATGATAATTTACGCATCGTATCCACTAGGCCAACGGTACTTTTTCTTAAGGAGATCGACCTAGCAAATGACTAAGAGATCGACATTTTAACAATTTATCCCATCAAATGTTTATCAGGAAACAATTTTCCAGTAAAACTACATTGGGTGCAAAGTGTCAAATCTGAGTTAAATTTTAACATCCAATATTACAAAAAGAAATTTAAGTATTAGTGATACTTACAATATTAAAAATTGAATATAAAATATAGGCAAGTAGTTTTGAAGCTAGGTGAGAACAGATGAACATACATACCTACATACATACTTACGGGTCAAAAACATAACCCTCCCTTTTGGCTTCGCCGAAGTCGGGTAAAAATAGGAATATTATCGGTTAAAGCTTGACGCATGCAGGCTGTCTGGTGGTAAAGTTTTAAGGTAGATTACTGATAATTGTGGCTTCGCCGAAGTCAGGTAAAAATAGGAATATTATCGGTTAAAGCTTGACGCATGCAGGCTGTCTGGTGGTACAGTTTTAAGGTAGATTACTGATAATTTTGGCTTCGCCGAAGTCAGGTAAAAATAGGAATATTATCGGTTAAAGCTTGACGCATGCAGGCTGTCTGGTGGTAAAGTTTTAAGGTAGATTACTGATAATTTTGGCTTCGCCGAAGTCAGGTAAAAATAGGAATATTATCGGTTAAAGCTTGACGCATGCAGGCTGTCTGGTGGTAAAGTTTTAAGGTAGATTACTGATAATTTTGGCTTCGCCGAAGTCAGGTAAAAATAGGAATATTATCGGTTAAAGCTTGACGCATGCAGGCTGTCTGGTGGTACAGTTTTAAGGTAGATTACTGATAATTTTAGCCATCCTCGGCGATGGACCTTAAAACCTCTCACAATCGTTCGTATGGGCACATCTGGACTAGGCAATGTGACGGACCTTGCTGGAATAACACCTATGAGACTGAGAGATTGCATAGTGCGCGCGAACACATAGAGCCGCAAATAAGACGCTGATTCGTAAGAGTGAAGAGAGCAGCACAATTACCAAACATAAGAACCGCATTTACCGCAGTGCGTTCACTTATCCAAGAGCAACTTAAGTACTATTTGTGAATACGGGCGTAAGTAGTGAAGATCTAACCTAGAATCGTTAGTACAGTTACCGGCATCTTAAACGCAGGGTCTCTGCTGAAAATCAGCGTTGCAATGCAACACATAGGTGAGCAGGAGCCTATTTGGCGGCGACACTGTTACTGTGTTATAAATAACATAGCTTATTTCATTTAATTAAGTCTGTTATTTTTAGTCATATCAAAAATAAGTTGTGTCTAAGTTTTAGTTTTGTTCTTGGCCACATAAAGATATAATCGCACCTCCACTCAAATAGTGTCATAACTCAAAAACAATATTATTTATTTCATATTTTCAGGAAACCTAATACACCATTTTGTAAAGCTTAAAAATCATTCAAATCTACTGAAATGTTCCTCTCGCTAATTCTATTAGTTTTCAAATGAAGACTAGAAAACCAGAAAAAAACAGATTGTTACTTGAGACACCTTTTTCTCGACAGTTTTATTTTTTTGAGATATGACACTATTTTAGCGGATGTGCGATATCTATCTATCTAAATACATATAAAATGCTTTGTCCTGAACTACTGACTGACTGACGGATCAACGCACATCCTAAACCGCTGATCGTAGAAACCTGAAACTTGGAGGGGTTGTTCTTTGTATGACGTAGGCATCGGATAAGAAAAGATTCAGAAATTCCACCCCTAAGGGGGTGAAAAAGGGGGGGAAAGTTTGTATGGGATCTATCTAAATGCTGAGTTCAAGTTTCAAGCATAACTATAACCTCAGTAGGTAGGTAGTACCTCACTAGTCACGATCGATTGACTATCCATCGTACCATGACGTGACACCGTCCGAAGTCACACACCAGTTCCCCAATCCCACGGAGAGTGACCGTTAAATCGATAGGCTAAAGCTAGAACACCTGGCCGATTGTTTACCGATTTATTGATTCGCTTTTGTATCCGTTTATCGTGTTTGGTTATAGGTTTACTATTGTGCTATGTTTGTACGATTTTATTTGAATGTGTACATTAAATTGTCAGTTATTTATAAGTAAAACGTATGCCAATCACCTTAAAGTCATCTAAAAATGATTAAATTTTTTTAGCCGTAATACGATATCTCCTTTGAATCGATGCTGTAAAAATGTTTTTTTACTTAGGATTATTTTTATATCGATCGCACATGTCGAAAGTGTTTTTTTTTACATCTTTTTGATAGGTTTCTAGGTTACGTGCAGTCGGATGCATAATTACAGACGCACCGTAGAGCTCCAAAACGGCTGCTATAAGAATGTTTTCAACACAAGCAAGATTCTAGACACCTGCTTTAGGTGAAGTTGGAAGCCTTCTAACTCATCAATTAATCAATCTTAATCAAATAGCTTCGATGACAAAAGGCCTGGTTGCTACTTTGGTCAATGCCAATCCGCATTGTCATCCTAAGAGGCCACGAGGCTAAGAGGTCTAAGATCCAACGAGCCTTTTTGGGCACCGAAAAGCCGGAGCGAGTCGCTAGTAAAATATAAAACTAAGTTCCTAACCATGACTTGGCTTCGTTAGTGTTCATCAAAGTTGTCTTCCGACAAGACGATGGGTTCCATTACGCACTTGAGAAACATTGAACATTGCACTCGCTATTTTATAGAGCACCTACGTAATTGCTGCTTTTATTACGTCAATATTTATATTATTATGTTCTAAGACTCAGCTGCTGAGTCTTAACGTTGCTTCATAAGGTCGTTTTAAGGATTCCATACCCAAAGGGTAAAAACGAGACCCTTGTACTAAGACTCCACTGTTTTTCTGTCTGTCACCAGGCTGTATCTCATGAATCATGATAGCTAGACAGTTGAAATTTTCACATATTATGTATTTTTTTCGTGTGTAATTTTAACGTTTCTAACATAATAATTATTAAAAGTTTAAAGTTCTTTCAAAGTAACAGCTGTAGTTAGGTAAACAATTTGTTTCCGCGGTTTTAATATGAAAGGGGGTTGTTCTAGACGTCTAGGCGAACAACTTTTGTTCTACGACTTTTGGAAATTCAAACATTTTGTTCGAGGTTTTTGTATAAAACAGCTGATTTTGAAGTAAACCTCCCTCAGAATTATCGAAAATACCTAATCGATGTCGACACAAGATACTTCAACAAAATACCTTATAGGAAACCGAACCGGGCAACACCAATCGAAAATCAATTTTGTTGATAAATCTGTAGGTTACAATGGTTGATTTCACACGGTGTTTCGCTGAATTACGATAGCTGCCCGGCGGCACTTAGCGATTGCCATCATTCTTGTGCTATGCCTTGCTAGACTTGCTGGGCTTCATGGAAAATGCATCATGAATTGATTATTAGGCGGCCCTTCGATCTGCAAGATTGTGTAACCGTTTGTACTTGTATTTGTATACGGGCTGATTTATATAGATTTATTAAAAATTTGTATGTATTTTTTTATGGATGTTCACGCATATCTTCTTTATTTATCAACCGATGTTGATGAATCTGTTTCTGTTGAAAAAGGGTCTACCTCAAGGGTGGCCCCATAACAATTTGGTGAAGATCTGAAGAGGATCTTTGGAGGGATCAACTGAATTGCACCTCAAAAGCGTTTTTTTGTATCTGCCGAAACGTCTTTTAGACGTCTTCCAAAAAAATATGCACCAAAAGGATAAAAAAAAACAAAAACCGACTTTAAAAATGAAGTAAAAAATCAACAAAAATAAATTACAAATAAAAAAACTAAAGAGTTTAAAAATATATACAAAAGTAAACTAAAAAGTTAAAGATTTTTAAATTGGGTCCTTTTTGCGTGAGGATGGAGTAGGCTTGCCCAGCACCTAAGCAAGCTTAGGCAACCATGTCCATAGGAGAGAACTTGTCAATACTTCTGGAGCCAACTAAGCCGCGGGTTTCATCACGATGTTTTCCTTCACCGTAAGAGCAATGTCAAGAATCGCATATACATTTTTCTTACGAAAAATTCATCGGTGCACGGCCGGCTGGGATTTGAACCCACGACTTTCTGAATGAAAGTCGAGGTATCTACCACTAAGCCAACACCGCTCTTCAACAGTTTATGTACTTAAATTGTTAGGAAATTGCCGTTTATAGAATTCGCAACTTTTGTCACGTTTTTAGAAGCTTGATTTCAGTAATTTTTAACAGATAATGCAACTATTACTTTTAAGTGTTGACAAGGAAAATTGCGGAATTAAATTTCCTACCAACTCGAAATACAATTTGAATAAAATATAAGAAAAAGTGGATTAATAAATAATATATTATAAATAATATACACATTGCCATCTAGCCCCAAGCTAAGTTACTAGACTTGTGTTGTGGGTGCTAAACAACGGATATACTACCTATATCTTTTCTTTTGTAAATATATACGTCTAATACATAGAAACAACCAGACCACAGGCAAATATCTAAGCACAAATACTTGTCTGAGGTAGTAATCGAACCCATGACTGATGAGGTGACCATTGTGCCAACTGGGTCGTCAAATTCCATATTTAATTCCAATTAATTTAATTTAATTCCATATTTATCGTATCTTAATGAAAATAAATAAAACGCTAACGTTTCTAATAAAAAACCTTTAATTCCTACAAGAAAGTTATTTATAAACAAACAAAACCGCCGAAAGCTGTTACCGCCTCTTACATGATGAAGCACCTTTTAAGACGCAGTTAAAAGAATATAATTCTCTATTTTAAGATAAAATCGTATTTACTATCATTAATAAGAGATTGTGGGTGTTTGCGTAGGTAGTGCTTGCAACACACTTCGGGATGCGCTTGCGCACCGAACCTCACTTGAGTTATGGCTCAATTGTGACTACATAAATGGAAAATCTAAATAGGATTCTTGAGTTAATGTAAATTTATTCTGTGAAAATTGAATTAAACAGCTGCGTTTAGATGTTCCGAGAAGTGTTTGTATTAATGGGTCATCTTTCCTATTTAATACAGCGCTCCAGCGAACGTGCGTAACTCCCGATATCGTGGGAATATCGGGATAAAAAGTAGCTTATATTTTTCCTAATGAATCAATGTATCCTTATACCAAGTTTTATCAAAATCGATCCAGTAGCAAAGATAAAAATCTTTTCTCTTTATAATATTTGTGTTTATGTAAAGTTAAATTTGACTTGGTGTAAAGCTACTGCACGTGGCATATGAAAAGAACTTCTCTCTTGATTTCAGAGATTCAATTTCTTAGAATTGAAGATCTCTTTAAGATCGTTTTAACTAATTCAAATAAGATATGCATTCTACTAATATATCATTGCATAGTATAAAACAAAGTCGCTTCCGGCCGTCTGTCCTTATGTATGCTTAGATCTTTAAATCTACGCAACGGATTTTGATGCGGTTTTCTTTAATAGATAGAGTGATTCAAGAAGAAGGTTTTGTTACATAAAATAAAACTACCACGCGTACGAAGTCGTGGGCAACAGCTAGTCATTAATAAATTAGTGTGTTATTAATCTTCACGTAAAAACTACTGGATCGATTGCGATAAAACTCGGTATGTAAATAGCTGGAGACCTGGATTAACGAATAGACTACTTTTTATCCAGATATTCCCACAGGATCTAGACTTACGCGGGTGCAGTATTTTAATAAATCTGCAAGGTATTATTTAAATCGTTTTAAACTTAAATAAAGCTGTCCAAGTGTTGCTGCCTCATATCTTCTTACTAACTTACCTAATCTGTTTTCACCATCAAATATATTGCAAAGGCGATGTCAGGTCGTAGCCACTTAAACAGGAATACATAACGAACCTCCGAGCTAAAAGCCATTAAGAATAAATCCGAGTTTGGCAGCAATTTTCACACATCATAAGTGAGTTAGGATTTGTTTCTGGTAGATTTCTAAATTGCCGATGCAATTAGAACTTCTTTTTTGAAGTCATAGGAACTAGCTTTTCGCTTGTGTATGTATGCTATTGCATAGCTTTTATCGCGGGCTTTGAGCGCGGCGACCGAATCAAGAAATTCCGTAATGAAAATAAAACCTAACACCCCCCACTCCGGCTACCATGTAGCTCGGCCGAGCGTTAGCTTTTCGCTTGTGTATGTATGCTATTGCATAGCTTTTATCGCGGGCTTTGAGCGCGGCGACCGAATCAAGAAATTCCGTAACGAAAATAAAACTTAACACCCCCCACTCCGTCTACCATGTAGCTCGGCCGAGCGTTTGCTTAGTATATGGTACGACTGTACGAAGCTCGCACGATGCTATAGCTTTACCGCGGCAGTCCCCGAGTGCCACACGTTTTTTAATATAATTTGTAAATGAAAATGCCACCGAGGTTACGTTTTTAGAACAGAAGAAGTTAACGAAAACGAAACGAATTAAGTTTTTTAGGGTTCCAAAGGGTATAAACGGGACCCTATTACTAAGACTTTGCTGTCCGTCCGTCTGCCTGTCGGTCACCAGGCTGTATCTCATGAACCGTGATAGCTAGACAGTTAAAATTTTCACAGATGATGTATTTTATAAATACTGATATACATACTGATATAAATACTGATATTATAAACAGATACAAGTAAATATTTTTGAGTGTGTTTTTAGGAATTTTAGGCTATTTTCATGTTTATTCCCAAAAGACTTTTAACCTATACAGCCTCGTCTGACATACAATATTTTTTTAGGGTTTTTTGCTTTTTTAAATATTGAGGTTAGGCTTGCTTGAAAATTAGGTAAAAGTTTTTTTTGTCAATTAATCTGTTAAAATTAGAAATTTTTAACGTCCGCTATCTATCTGCGCCCCGCGGTTTTTACCCGCATAGGGAATATTAGTATAAAATTTAGTCGATGTTACTGTTAATGAATCATACCAAGTTTCATCTAAATCGGTCTATTTTCAGAGTCTATTTGTAACGAACCAAAACTTGATAAATCTATCCCTCCAGTAGATAAAAACTATAGAAATTCTAGCTCTGAATAAGTGTCTTTAATGTAACGAAACCTTACCATTGCTGACACTCAAGGAAATGCACTCACTAGGAAGTAGAATCTAATCGTACGTAACTCAATATAAATGAAGATAACTATAACTACTGTCTTAGGAAGTTACTTTGATAAATTGAGTGCGTTATGATTGATGGGAAGTACTTCGATGAAAAGGCTAATAGCATCTAATGGGTTTGACTTTTACTTGGTCTCGGAAAACAAAGTAAAGTTACATTTGCAATCTTCGGCACAAAGGTTCGGTCGGCTTTTTAATGGATTCTTGCATCGTCTTTGTGGCTTAAACTTTCTGTGAATTACTTAGCATCTATACAGGGTTATTGGTAATTGTACTAGCAAGCCGTTGGTGGCTACTTCTGTGCACCTAAACAAACAAGTTTTGTTCTACGACATTAACAAATTAAAAAAAAATTAAACCTTGAGGTTATGTAAATTCAAAAAACAGCTGATTTTTAAAAACAAAGGTCATTTTGACTAAGAACAGTAGATAAAATTTAAAAAATAAGTAAAATTTTAAGGTTAATGAGGTCATTAACCTCCGGACGGATCAGCTGTTCCATAACGGCGAGTTCTCCGTGTATGGAACAGTTGATTTCCAGGTAAACCTAACCTCTAAACTTAAAAAAAAAATCGAATCTTCCAAAGTCGTTTGTTTAGGTGCACAGAAGTAGCCCTCAGCGGCTTGCTAGTATAATTACCAATAACCCAGTATAATGGCTTTGAATTTTACTTGATTTCGGAAACCATAGTAAAGTTATATTTGCAATCTGTATCACAAAGGTCCGATCCTTTGCATGTATTCTTGCATCTCCTTTTTTATTTAAGCTTTCTGCGGAATAGCATCTAATGTGTTTGACTTTTACTTGGTCTCGTGAAACTAAATAAAGTTACACTTGCAATGTGCATCACAAATGTTTGACCCTGCATGGATTCTTGCATCTTCTTTGTTGCTAAAGATTTCTGCATATTAGCATCTAATTTGACTTTAACTTGATGTCGGAAAACAAAATTTAGATTTGCAATCTGTATTAGGTTTATCCTTTGCACCGATTCTTACATTTTCTTTTTTGCTGAAGTTTTCTGCAAATTAGCATCTAATTTGACTTTAACTTGGTGGCGGAAAACAAAATTTAGATTTGCAATCTGTATTAGGTTTATCCTTTGCACGGATTCTTGCATCTACTTTTTTGCTTAATCTTTTTGCGAATTAACGTCTAAGGGTTTGACTTTTACTTGGTCTCATAAAATAAAGTAAAGTTACATTTGCAATCTGTATCACAAAGGTTCGACCCTTGCATAGATTCTTGCATCTTTGTCGTTAAAAGTTTCTGTGAATTGCATCTAATGGGTTTGACTTTTACTTGCTCTCAGAGAACAAAAGTTAGATATGCAATCTGAATCACATAGGTTCGACCCTTGCATGGACTCATGCATCTTCTTTGTTGCTTAATATTTCTGTGAATTAGCATCTAATAGCTTACATTTTTTTTAAATTCTTACACATAACCTAACCACCTTTACTAGCAAGACCTATGGCTTCTACAAGTACATTTTGACAGAGTTATCAAGTAACTGCTGACAACATTGTCAGCTAACAAGTTGCTACGAGAGACGCAAGCTTGTCTTGCAAGATCAATGCAAATGATTGATGCTTCGAAATTAGATCGAACACCGATTACAACAGCTTCCCAACTTTCTCTGGCCCTTTGAACTAGTATGCAACCTTTTTGTTTAACGGTTGAGAGAAAAAGTAATCTAAATTTTTTGTGTATCATAGTAGGTAACTCTGTAATTATTGACTTACACCTTTACTACTTTATATACAGGTTTATTGGTAATTATACAAGCAAGCCATTGAGGGCTACTTCTGTGCACCTAAACAAACAACTTTCGTTCTACGACTTTTGGAAATTCGAAAAAGAAAATGAAAATATTGAGATTATGTAAATTCGAAAAACAGCTGTATTATATCTCCCAACGATTATGTAATTAGGAAATAAGTTATTGGTTAATGAAATGAAAGAATTATTATTTGTTTGTTATATGTCCTATATCACGAGACTATGGAGTCCCGGACCTTTGGAAGGCATTCGTGGGGCCGAAGCCAACACGTAGAGGCCCTTTACAATAACAAGTTTAATGGCAAAGTATGATGTGATGAACTTATGGAGAAGGTAGTTAGGACTTAGGACTTAGTCAAAAATGCGTCATAACGTGTAACGGATGTTAGGAAAAAGGATCTAGCCTTTTAAACCTCTAGGTATCAAACCTCATGTTCCAAGATATTA
This sequence comes from Idaea straminata, assembly GCA_951213275.1. NCBI lineage: Eukaryota > Metazoa > Arthropoda > Insecta > Lepidoptera > Geometridae > Idaea > Idaea straminata. The sequence continues at coordinate 9,073,382 of OX577862.1, forward strand.
TAATAAGTTTGGTCACAAAAACTAAGACAGCGTTTTCAACATAAAGCGCCTACGAAAAAGTCTATAGCAAATCGATCTTAGTGTTTTATTGGTAAACGGACCTATTTTAAAATGGATTTTTTAATTAACTATTTCATTGAGCTTTGCATATAAGTTTTCTATCCGATGTTTGATCACCATAACACAAGCCTAAGTGCTTACCTTGGGGCTAGATGGCGCTGTGTAAAGTGTCTGGCAATATTTAATTTATTTAATAGGATTATTCGAAAATCATCTGTCCCTTACACGGAGTTGTCAATTAATCTTACGATTATACTTACTTTTAAGTTTTGTCGACTGTTTTAAATCAAGGTGAGCTAAATAGCTTTCTTATATGATTGCCAATAACCCTGTCTATAGGAACTACTAAAAATTCTTAAAAATAAAAGATTTTTTCAATGTTCTTTCATTGCGGAAGATCTATTACCTAATGAAGACAGCTTTTTACAAGAAGCGGTAAATAATGTTAAGATTAGAAACGGGAAGAGATACCATCGCTTGTCTATTGTTTATGAGTTATTACTTTTAGAGAATTCTGTGATAAATTCAGAAAATTACTTGTATTTTAAAGCATAATGATGTTTCAGACTTGTAGCTCTTGTACTTTTAGATATTTATACTTCTTCCCCCTTGGACTTGTACACGGGCTGTTTTCCGCAATCAGACTCTTTTTAATTGGGTCCATTTTGCGTGAGGATGGAGTAGGCTTTCCCAGCACCTACTACGAAGAGCATTTAGCGCACATCATTTTTTCTTAAGAAAAATACATTGGTGCGCGGCCGGCCGGGATTCGAACCCACAACCTTCAGAATGAAAGTCGAGGTATCTACCACTAAGACAACACAGAAACGAGGTTTAAGGATAGTCCGAGATGTGGATTTAAACCTTAGATTTCGACACAGATTTACTCGTGAACTATAGTCTAAACACTATCCCTATAGATTATATATGGATAGTGTTTAGACTATAGTTCGGGTGAAACCGCGGGGTGCAGCTAATAAGATCTATATTATTTGTGTTGGAGTTTTTTGCTATTCAAAATTACAGACTGCAAACTTGCAAAAACAATTTCTACAATCAATTTTGATTTATTACAACCAATCCGATTGCTGACACTTCCGTACAATCATACGATTGCAGCACTAATTTTTAATATCGATTCGTTATTGCATTCGATTAAAAATCGATATTTCTGACAGTAACTGCCAGAACAGCAGAAATAATTTGTTTTGTTTATTTTACAGGAGTACGACTTTGATTATGCATTTCGTGAATTTCCGATAGAATATTCAATTTCGATTTCAATTCAATACAACTGCTTTTGTTAGAACGCTTAATTGTACATACCCCAAAAAATAAAAACAAATAAAGCTTAAACCATATGTGATACAACTGTTGACCATACCGCTAAAAAGCAGTCTCTTCCAGACATTTGCCTGCAATGCCGTGGTCGTGAATCTCATTTTAACAGACGAACCGCTGGAACTCCGAGCAATGGTCGCATATTAGTACTGATTCGGAAACACCAAGATTTCTGACTTCACCATCAGTTTTAATCATAATTTAATGTTATAGTTTTTACTCATCAAAATGATTTTTATGGTTTATCTTGTTCTGACGATGAGTTCTTGTTGATTCCTTCTAACTACTTATAAAATAGTTGGGGTCAATATCATTTCATTTAATTTTAATTGAAAGTTGAACTAAGAATTTCATTGAAAACTATTTGTTCTCAAGTTAACGTCGAACAAAGTTACAGTGATACAATCGACTTAGTATCTCGCCCCTTAAACTGACACAAAGGTAAATTACATTAAGGTATTACAATGGATTATGTCTTGCTCACCATAATAGATTGGGAAGTAAAGTACAATTTAAAATTAGTACTTCTTATTACCAAATAATGATGGCAAGACAATACTTGAAAATATACACGAATAGAATAGAATATAAAAATATGATAAAAATCTCCATTTTTCTAGATTACAATTAAATTAATAGTATTTCGGGAACTAGATGTGAAAAAAAGATATAAGCATTTATAATCACGTGTTTTTCATTTTTATTCATCAGCATCTGACGCCATTAACACTTATTAAAGGAACTTCAAGAACCTAACCCCCTTGCAAACAAGATAGATAGATAAACACTTTATTGCACCATAAAAACAAATCGCAAAATGATTACATATAACAAAAACAAAATAAATTCTAACTTAAGTAACTATCTATATGCTAAAAGAAAATTCATATTTCATACCTTACAATTTGGCACAATGGGCCTTATCGCTAAAAGCGATCTCTTCCAGGCAACCTTTGGAAGTAAATTTTTTAGCAAGTAATTTTCAAATTTTTGTTTTTTTCTTTCCGTAATGCATTATCAAAATCGGATAACTGTATTAACTGTTATACAAGATGGTTAACATTTCGTAATCATCTTACGATTCGTATCTTTATTCGTCACTTGTTATTTAATCGTTTCTTTGATTCGTTTTTGTTATATTTAAATGACGTTTTGTATTGAATAAGGTTTTAATTAAGCTATTGCGTATGTTGACTATTGGGTTGCTTTTAGATTGAGACCTAGATTTTTTATCAGGGCAGGTATGTAATTAAATAAAATGTGTACTTACCTACTTATCTAACTACATATAAGTCCTTATTGACGACCCAGGACCCAAACACAGGGTTGCGGGTTAGATTACCGTCTCCGACATGTATTTATGCTTAGATATGTGTCTGTGGTCTGGTTGTTTCTTTTGTTAATATATACTTATAAAACATAGGTATTATAAGTATATACTTACAAAAGAAAAGTATATAAGTAGTGTATCCGTTGTCTAGCACCCATAACACAAGTCTAGTTACTTAGCTTGGGGCTAGATGGTGATGAGTGGAATGTCCTGCAATATATATATTTTTTTTATTCTCTTACACTTACTGACTGATTAACAGGCATTAGGATTTAGAAACGTGAAAATTTGAAACCCAATATTGCTAGGGTAATCAAACTATTGATAAAATTGGAGATTATACTACTTATGTGCTCTATTTCAAATATCTTTAAAACTATTGTGATCATGAGGTCACAGAAAAGAAATGAGAATCTCATGCGAGTTTTATATATATATGTTTTTTTTAGAGTTTTTTTTTTCAATGTGTTATTTTCTTTATGATCTCATGCGAATAACCCCAATAGATTTTTTATAACTTTTAAACTGTTAACTGGGATTAGTTTTCCAAAATCCTATTTCTGTAACAAAATTAGGTTTTTCCAATTTTCTTTATCTGTTGATGGTCTCGGCACAGATACAGTGACATCTTTTGATTGATTGTTGATCTTTTGAGATAAGGTTTGTGAATAGCCGGCACGTGAATGCATGTAAAAATTCGTGGTGTCGTTTTTAGACTCGGCTGTGCGTTAATGACTTCTTTTCGAACGTTTTTGATTCTTTAATGTCTCAAGAATGCCACTATATAATTTAAGATCTCCGTAACCGAAGCATTTTTAGAAGGAAACCGGACCGGTATCATTAGCAGTACTTTTTTTCGATTAATTATGGCTTCGCAGGGTATTGTGCATTTAGCCAGTGTCAAGTTATATTTTTCATCAAATTATGACCCAATTTTTCATAAATCAGGCCTAAACTGTTTTAAAAAAGTCAAAGTCGTCATAGTCCGTCAAGGCAGGGGCTATAGTAAAGCGGTGGCAAGTTTACCATAACCTTAATAGGAGATTTGGAGGCAACGAGATAACTTCATGTTTGACACTGATTTTTACTTTCACTACACTTGTGCACTTTCACAGAACTAAATTGAATAACATTCCACCAGAATTATACAATTCAACTCTGGTTACAACTAAGTTTCATGAAAATAAAACTGCAGCACGACATGTTGTTAACTCGTTCCCGCCAAAACTCTAATGAACGTTTTTGATTTTTTAATGTCTCAAGAATGCCACTATATGATTAAAGATCTCCAACTTTACCGTAACCGAAGCATTTTTAGAAGGAAACCGGACCATTATCATTCGCAGTACTTTATCCATCTCCTTTTGCCGTTGACAGGTGACGTTTTCATCATTGCATACCGGTACCAAAACGGTTATACAGTGTTATTGGTAACTTTATTAGCAAGTGGTTGAGGGCCACTTCTCTGCACTGAAACAAATAACTTTTGTTCTACGACTTTTGGAAACTTGAACATTTTTGAAAATTTTGAGGTTATGTACCTGAAAATCAGCTGTTCCTTACGCGGAGAGGTCATTAACCTTAAGATCATTTTATGTTTTATCTACTGTTCTAAGTCTGAATCACCATTGAAAATTTTCAAGAAAATATTCGAATTTCCAAAAGTCATAGAACAAAAGTTGTTTGTTTAGGGGCACGGAAGTGGCCCTCAACCGCTTGCTAATATAATGACCAATAACCCTGTATAGGCGGAGACTGTAACCATTTTCTTAACTGGAATCCACGTCCTTGATCTGGGAACCTATAATTAAATATCCCATCGGTGCTCGGGTTAAATTTAACCAGTCTTCCGAGAACCCTAGTTCTATCATCGACACTTCCTTCTCAAACAGAGTTGTCTCGCGTAGCTCTTGTTCCGTTCCCACTCCCGGCGTCGCGTCGTCGATAACATAAATAGAATCCGAACCGAATCGAACCAGCATTCGACTCTAAGATAAAAAGGCCTGCCAAATACACAAAAAAACCTAATCGCCCCATTCCTTTCTGGCTAATGCTCGGAAACTATTCACGTCGCTGGTTTACCTATCCTGCGATAAGATGTGGACAACGGTTGGTTCAGCCGTCTCTTTCTACGCGGTACGAGTGTTTTCCTCGGTGAGGGAGATAGAGAGGTAGGGCGCACTCCGCGTGCCGGTTCATGTTTAGTTTTCAAACGAAACGGAACAGTTTGCGAGTCGCCGGCTCCGCGCGTGCCCGACTCACGCTCAAAGTTCGTTCTCTCACCGACATATACACATTTTAACGCTTTCTGAACTGTTTTTACAACTGCAACTAGTGCCTTATTTGTAACGAGTGTTTGTGAATGCATGGAATGACCGAGAATAACTGGAAACATGCGAATTAACAGCCTGTGAATTCATTCGTCTGTGTCCTTTTGGTATAAAAAGTTTTGCCTGAAAATGTTTAAAAATCTTTCGTAATATTCTTTGTTAACTCGTGTTGGAGCACGTTTCCCTCGATTGGCACGAGCCTTTAATAATAATAGTGCACTGAAACCTGTTTGCAGTGTGGTCCGAGTGTGTATCCTGGGTTTATGTATGCGGGTGCCTTTCTTGCCGACAAAAGCGGATATTCGATTCATAAGTTCACACACGTATATATACCAACAAATATATCACATAATCATGATTTTTTCAACTTCTCTATCGACTTATTGTGTTCGTTATCGCACGCAAAATTCTATAAACGTGTAAGTTATCAGGTATTCTTTGTTTTATCGTGTTTATGCATCGATATCATTGTCCGCGTTTTAATCGATCGGTGTACCTGATAGATTACCTTGACCGGTCGGCAACTTTCTGTTGCGAGGTTAAACCCGAGTTGTTCGAGTCCTCAGCTAAGCTACTGCCATTAACATTGTTAGCCGGTCATACTGACATTTACCTCTAGTGCAGTGACTAACAGACATCCTTTTTCCGCGATCCCTCAACCGCTGTACAATTGACGTAAACAAAGGTTCTAACAAAATACCTAAAACACATTTACCTCCTCGCTTGTCAATGTTTCCTCTAAATTGCAACTGTATGTTGTTAAATTTGGACTTGAAGTTATAAATTAAACTGTTTCAAGCACTGGCCGTACAATAAATTGAAGCAAACATAAACATCAATTATATGCATCAAATAACGCTGCTTAAGCGATCTCCTTGTCATTTCGTCGGTGGAACTAATTTAACACTCCGATTTTATAATTAAACTGTAATATTGTACGATTTAGTTGTACAATCGTCTGCCATAAATATCTCTCTACCTTAGTTAATCTATCCACTATTCATTGCGATCTCGTTAAATCTACCGACTTCTGAGTTTCTTGCTTCTTGCCACTTGTTGCGCTTCGCTTCATTTTCAAACGTGACTTCATTGCCATGTTTTTTATTCGAATTCTCTTATCTAACTCGCAATCTAGTTTTGAATTGCCCAATTCACCTTTAGCAATGGATAGTTTTTTATTCGTTTTCATTATTCCGTCTCGGATCCCGCACTTCCTATGAGTCAGTTCCACCGTGATCATTTAAGACGTGAGCATCGTCATTTTCAAGGATGGCACCCATCCAAAACCTGTCAACCAAATTTATAACTTCCATGAAAGAAAGCAAAAATTAAGGTTGAGTAAACTAGACGCTTCGTCTACGGATTTATGTAATCTTGTTTATGTTTGACGTAAAATACACCTGAAATGATAATTAGCTACGGTTGTGTCGTCTCATTGGCTGCTAAGTATGAGAGAAATTGAATAACACATTATGCAGGCAATTTCATGAATCATCTTTGTTTGAATTACTATTCTGGGTCTTGGGTTTAAATTTCAATTTAGCGTTAACATTAATAACTTTTTTGTGTTATTTTAAACTCTCTTTGCGTTTATTCTAAAACTATTTAATCATTTAAGCGTTAAGTTTGTAATGTAGGTCGGTAGACTTTCAGTTTTACGAGCAATTTGCGGTATTCCTAACATTTTCAGTTTCTCTTGACTCTAATATTAACTTTTACCTTTTTCCTCGCATGCCATTGTTGAATTTAATTACACCACTACACTCAGTGATAATAATATGCTCGTAAAACAGCATCACATTTTCTTATGTCCCTCAAAATTTAAACATGGAAATAAATTAAACGCTAATATTAACATTCCACTCGTAACCTTATTGTTTTCAAGTTAAGTGTTTATTTCGTTTGTGAAAGGTACCCGCATCTTATTAATTAATGGCTTTTGTAAAGGACAAGGTTCCTTTAATATTAATTCTAACTGTATAAGTACTTAAATATTATTTTACAGTTAATTCTTAATAGCAGTCATGTTGCATGTTAGTAATGTCAGTTATCCATAATTTAAGCATCGTGGTATTATTACCTACCTACCAAAAGGACACGGTAACATACTAATTTATTATTTAGACGAACAAACGAAACAATAGTGCCTGCCACAAGTGCTCTTATAAGATTATGGGAATATAATATTTTTATGAAAAGTTTACAAAATAAATGAATTCTGGGATCAGTTTTGCCTCAACACTGGATGAAGATTTATGGAAAATTCTACGTTTTGAGTGATGATACGCGAAAATAGGTAAGTTAATATAAAAAAGGTATATTTACCTACTTATACTAATTCATAGAAGTCAATCCGTCAACACAGATCCAATACATAAAGACATATTCTAAAGATAGGTTATAAAAATCTCACGGTCTTTGCTACATATATGTACTATAACTACAAAATGCACTATAAATAATCTTACTATATGATCAGATCATGCATTATCAGATTGTTCTCACGATTTAAGATCTCTTATCAGTTAAAGATTGACCATTACTTGTTACCTTATTTTATTAAATTGTAATAAGTATTCATACAATCGCCCTTTTAACTGTTTTTACTTTTTCGTTTTCTAAATCAATTTTAAGTCCATTATTTACTTTCTCTTTACAATTCATCATAATATCTTTAAATCTACAAGGGATTCCCTTTTAGAGCACAATACCTCTTACATTATAGATTGACTGGTCATTTATCTTTTTGTTACTTTCTCTAGTTTTATAAACTAAAAGATAAAAATATAAATTGATAGTATAGAATAATAGCGATTGTATTTATTTATAATTGTCATTTCAATTACTCTTAGTTTCATACTAATTTGATTAAGATTTATTATTTGATAGCATTCAAAATACATATATACATATACATACACAAAACACATATTATTATATTGTCAAATCTAAATATCCAAATTGAATATGTCTTCTGCAGGCCCGGGTTAGGAATTGCCTTGACAACGGCATATAAAATGTTCCATGGTCTGGTGTTCTTTGATTGAGATATCTAGTTCACAGAGAGTAAACGCGTATGCCATAAAATATATCGATTTATTAATAGTCCTATTGAATTGATTCTGTTGACTTACTGGCCTATTAACCTTAAGAGTTTTTTCTATTGATTTATTGCCATCGTTTCTAGTGTTATTAGTATTTGATTTTATTTAACCTGTTGTTTTTTTATTAAAGAATTCAATTTTATCATAGAAAGTCGATTATTATTGTTGTTGAAATCGATTAATCTTAGATCTAAATCTCTCACTCCAAATCTCCCTGTAGGTATATAAATATAGTAAGAAATAGTTTGATTTTTACTTTCTGTAAAACTGCTATTACTTCAAATGGACTTCCGCAAACGAAAGTCAATCAAAAATGCTATGATTTGTTTAAATAATAAACAAAGTTCGGGCTTCCGACTCTTTTCTGCTTTCGACTTAAAAGGAATGAAATCACTGATATTTAATATTGGAAAGTTTCTTAGAATAAGAACATTTATTTCATCATTATTATGTCCATACTTTATTTCCACAGTTAAATCCCTATTTAAATGAAATTCTCGGGTCGCGGTGTTAGTTACCAATCTCCAGCTAAACTTCTGAACCGATTTGTATGAAATTTTTTGTGTAAATTCGTTAGGCCTGAGAATCAAGTTTTTTTTTGTAAATGGCAAAACAACGTTTGCTAAGACAGCTAGTTATCCTTATAAAATATCAATAAGTTATAAAATTGTATTTGATTATTATAAATGAATATATCATTTAGAATATTTAATTGGGTTACTCAATTGACTCTGTTGGTTAAACAATCACGAGAGCAAGGCTGCAGGTTAAATACTGCTACAAAAATGTAACATCGAAGTCAGACAATATTAGAAAGAAAGGGTAGAACGAGGTATTTGTTTTCGTATGAATAACTACAAAGTATGGTACTTAATATAAAGACTTAAATATAAAGTCCTTATAATAAAGCCAAAATAAAAGATACGTCACATTATATCCTCATTCTCAAAACTCTCAACTTTATTTCCTCTACCAATGTCGCACGTTCGGTGATGCTCGTGAAACTTCGCGCATTTTGGTGGATCCGGCTTGTTGCACCACTCTCTGCACGCTCCACTTCCTTCCATTATAATTGAGTTTTGTATCTTTTTGAGAACACTCCATTGTCGTATTTAATTCGCTGTGTTTTGACAATTCCGCTTGAGTAATAAGAAATCGATCGCTGGTTAACACCACTTTAATATTAGAGTTGATATTGGCGCTACTGTCTACGCAATGTTCGTTGTTTTTAACAATAGTCGTGACAACTTTTTAGTTCTGTAGAAATCCGCTGTCGTTGATAAATTGGTAGTTTGGCAGTAATAAATAGACCATGATACCTATTGTTAATTGTTTCCGTTTTTATTTGACAAATCTGACATTGATACGGATGTATTGTTTGAAAATTAAGTAGGCGTTATTAAATTTGTAAAAAGAATAAAGTTTTTAGATGATTAGAAATCAAAGAACAGTTAATAAAAATGAAGTTTCTGTTGTTAAATATAGGCACTGTCAATCAAACTAAGTTGGTTTTAAGAAAAGTAAAGTGTAAGATAAAAAGGCACAGATAACTTGACATCGGAATAACGATAGCAATTTGTATCCATTTAAATTTCTATTTGTCTATTTGCCTACAATTTGCTTGCAAAATAAAAGTACAATGCCGGAAAATAGCATCGTTGTATTCAAAGTAAAATCCCGTTATATTGCAGTATCTCTTCTGGGTCAGTTTTTGTGAACGTACAGTAGGCATTTCTCAAAACGCCAGGTCTATTGTTAAAGGCTTTTATAAAGTGAATGAAAAGATTTACGACCTCAAGAATGGTTTGGTACCGAAATAATGGTAAAAGAGTGATATTTGCATATTTATTTTCCTTAACCTTATTCTTATGAATAGTAAAGGTCTTTGGGAAGGTGTACCTAGAGTACCTACATTTAAATTTAAAACTGTCATTGAATTTTAATAAAACTATTACTTTAATCTATATTTCGTCATCAAAAATCTTCATCTCACATAAAATTTCAATGGAAATGTCTTGCCTATCAATTTTAAACTCAATAAATTCCCAAATACCAATTTAATCAATTAGGCAGACATAATTTACAGATAAATAAGATGTAGTTCGAATATCTTTCAATATATTTCCAACTGAGTTAAAAATGCTATTACTAACAGCGTATTAGCTAATACCGTATGTGACGTTTTTAAAAGCTTTAGCGATTGGCTGATTCATATAACATTACTTGTGAAAACTTGTGTACTAAATTATAACTGAATCAACAATGTTATAATGGAAGCGAATATTAAAACAAATAGTTATAAATTATTGGTGGACACCAATCGCGGCGAAGTTCGATAGCTATCGACAGTTCCTGGAGTTACGACTAATTCGAACGAACAATCATTCATCAAACAAGCAACGCCTGGGGGTTAGGTCTAGTCTGAATATTTTATGTTCCACCGTAGCATTATCATAGGAAACAATCTAGAGAAACTGCATGTACTGCCTGACAAATGGATTGGATGATTTGTCTTGCGGGGCATATTGTGTCCGAAAGATAAAGTGAGAGTATTTTAATATGGATTTAATATTGTACGACACTCTGATATGATAGTGAATATTAATGTGACAGTAAGTATTTAATTCATGGCGATACTACGCTTAATTTCAATTTAAATACATTCAATTTTACTGTAATTAAACCTGGTAAAGCAAGTAGAATAAATAAACCGTTAATTGTTTCAAAACTCGGTAATCTCGATGACTTTCACGACACAAGTATAAAACGACAATGAAGATCAATCAAACGTATGGAAATTCTATTGTACGAACGAACTTACACGCGATTGCAATAGTCACGACATGACCAAATTTTTGGTGACTGCGTAACTCCAAATACGTTTAGAGATGACCATAGAGGATGCTGCAAAATAGGCAGTTGTTCACCTTTGGTCTAAGGATCGTGGGAACCTAATAGCCGATAGATACCTGCCTTGCCATAAACATTGACAGATATAAAAAATTGAAAAAATTATCTACGTCACCTAAAATTCGGAAGTGATTGAAATAACCCACATGTTGCAGAAATCCGAGTTCAATTACTTTTTGAAAGTATGCCAATAGGTTTATCTACAACCAGCATGATATGCTAACTTATTTACAACTGTACTAATTAGATTTATCAACCAATTAATTAAAGTACGAGTAAGTTACCAAATTTTCTAACCACGGAGGTGGAAATTGAGATATAAGGAACGGTGTGTTACGATTACGATAGCATCTGTGAGTGCGTTACGCGTAACGTTGACTGCTAATGATCACGTCGTAAATCTATAGCAGGTAATTCCATCGCGGATTTCCAGCTATTTTCACTCGAATCACTAACATAGTAATGACTATCCGACGCTGGTCCGACACTTTATCGTGGCCTCGTGGCTCTCTCCTTGCGTTTTATTAAATCTGTGCTATATTATTTTGTAGCCTTAAGGTAATTCAAAACCCATAATCGAGAGAGATAGCTCAAATACTGTTGTGATCGACACCTAGAATTTCTAAGCAAATTATGCTTTTGATTTCAAAAGTTTAAAAATAATAATATGAATTTGATGAATGATGTGATGATAAACTGAGTAAATATCAACAATTCTACGCTAGTTAAAAACATTAAATTTCTGACAGACAATTTGCTTAAGCAGGAAACACAAATGAACGGACCAGTTAGTACTGCTATTAGAAAAGAAAAGGAAGCTATTAAGTTGTCACAGAATGCCCTTTACACCGCCATGTGCTGGATAGATTTATGGAAAGTGCATTCGAATTGAATTTATTATACTTGCTGATAAAATTGATTGCTAACTCCAGTTCCTTGAATGCATTGAAAATCTGACCTTACCATTGAACGCTGAACTTACTCATTTACAACCACATTGATTGGCGTCAGCGGCCGCTCGAAACCGTAATCACTATTGATGTCAAAATTATTGTTCCTTAAATACAAACTTAAGTAGCAACAGTACCTACTACATGGCAGCACTTTTGTTAACTCTGTCTAGCGGTAGTTCTTATGACTAAGAACGCTATGGTAACTTCCATCGCTTAAGTAATAATTTTATTGGCAACCACTAAGCATTTATTTTTTATTTATGACTAGTCAGATGTTGTAAGAAAACTAGACACGAATTTTGACAAGTTTTAACGCAAGAATTAGCAATAGCAAAAAAACTAAATCTTATTTGTGGGAGGTCTCATGTCTTGTTCAATGTACGGACACGGCTTCGTTTCTGCTTTATTATATGTATAGATACAGATGAAAGGCATTGTAACTCAAAAATAAAACGCCCACTCTTTTAAACCGATGGACATGTAGAACACCACAATTTGTAAGACAATAGACCCATTGTAGATCGTTGTACTCATCAAAGACAATTAGAAAGCCCTTCGAACATAAATTTCTAATGAGATAGTCTCGTGATGTTTACTTATTAAATATTGCAAGTAAAATTGGAAGTCCGTTATAAGACGGTACATTACTGTTAGACGTAAATTGGTGACTTCAGTGATAAAAATAATATTTCTAGTAATTTAGATATTAAATGAAGAAATCTTCAGATGTTGTTGTAGAAATAAATTAAAGGCACACCACAGTTATTTACAAAATATAAATGAATAATATTTTTAGTAATCTATACATATAATAAATCTGTAGACATCAAAAAATCTGTAACTGTAAGATATCCAGAAAAAAAATACACAGGTCGTCGTTAGCTGAACACGATAGGGTGGTTTTTAGAATTTTTGTCTGTTTGTCTGTTTGTCTGTTTGTCTGTTTGTCTGTCTGTTTGTTTGTTTGAACCAGGTAATCTCATAAACTACAGAAAAGATTTCGACAAGGTCCACACAAATATGTTCAGGAAATATCAGATTAACATTTAGGGTATGTTTCAATTTGAGTTTAATACAATAATTAAGATATTTGATAAAAAAACATTTAAAAAATGTGAAATCGAAACATTTTTCCGTGGTAAAACGTAATCGAACGTCAGAAGGGAACAGTACCCTTACCACGGGTTTTTTACGTATTCGATTAAACATAATATATTGAGTATTTACTATGAAACTTCCTAAAAATCAACTTACTAGGTCCACCCGTCTCTGAGAATATCGGTAGTGACACACTGACAGACAAACGGACAAGAGAGTGATCGAAAAAGTGTTTCTTTTTTTCGAGTTCTTCAAAAAGTCATGGTAGGGCTGCAGTACATGCCTCCGCTCAAGATGACAGATGTCATAAAACCAAATAGTTTGCATTTAATACTACCTACGTGAAACTGAAAATGAGGTTAGTACAAAGAGTCTTCGGTAAAGGAGATCGGTAATATTATGTAGTAGTACACATAATATTACCGATCTCCTTTACCGAAGACCTCCGATGGTACACTTCTATCGCGCTTTTCTCCTCCTATAGTTTGAATTATGAGTTCAAGTAGCGGAAACCTTAAATAGTAAAAACAAAAAAAGAATTTTCCAAATCGCTCCAAGAGTTTACGAGTAATCAGCGAGCATACATAAAAAAATAAATATATACGTGACGAATTGAGAACCTCCTCCTTTTTTGATGTCTGTTAAAAAATATATAGATAGTTATTTGTAAAAATCATTTTTTCCCAAAATTACGTAGGCCTGCCAGCTACCTAATAAAAAAACTAATTTACAAAAATCTAAAGATAACTAGGAAGACAAAGTATTTTGAAAAATTTGTGCGAATAGAATAGACTTAGTTTTAGCTTATCATATTGTTGTGTATTATGTTTTATTTGTGAAAAATTAACAAAAATAGTACATTGTTACCCAAGGTGTGAAAGTCACTCATTGAGTCCCGAGACGGAGTTTGGCGCCCGAGCGTAGCGAGGGCGCTAATAGTTCGAGGGACTAAATGAGTGACTTTCACACCTTGGGTAAACAAAACAAACCCGAGGTAAACACTGTGCTTTTCATTACGAATAAACATAAAATTCTTCCTAATAACGAGAGTGAATGAGAGACTCCATACTACCTGATCCTCTTACAAGGTTGGGACCAAAGAGGTATAGATTATGTAGATTTTTTTGTTTTTGCTGTTTGTTTTCAATATGTTTTCAATACTCAAATACCCGACGTATTTGAGTATTGAAAACATATTGAAAACAACAACACAAACAGTACTTACCGAAGTGATTTTTATTAATTAGTTTATCCAACACTGAGTAATGACGCGAAGTCCGTAGATTTAAATTACAGTTTTTGTAACACGGTTTGTCTAGAAAATGTTATTTACACAAAATACACAATCATAAATGAAAAACCAGATTAAACTAACACAAAAACATAATAAAATAACAAAAGATAATACTAATTAAAATCATTCAAAATGCAAGCATTTCCTGCCAGTATTTTTTTACTCAAGGAACAACACTGACTGCACGGTCGCATAAAGCCACATCTGCAACATCTTGACAGGGCGCCGGCAGAGGCGCAGCATGGTCATACGTCGCTTTGACCATTTTCACCTTTACATTTATTTTATTAAATAAGATATCTTGAACTAAATATATCTACCTGAATTCGATTACTAAGAAAAAACCTATTATGTACTCTCTGTCAGTACTCTGGCAGTATGGATGAGCCGTGCGAAGCCATAATTTGACATGACAGCTGTCAGTGAAAGCGATTTTCCCTAGGGCTGAAAGTTTTTCTTTCTACACGCTCTTCAGGCATCTTTAGACCTACTTTCGGAGTATGAGTAAGTAAAGTGCCTTCGCCAAATCAATTAAAAATATAGTTTAAAAACAATGTAACTACCTATTTTGATTTATAACTTACACCGAATGATAAATTGTATCTACGCCGAAAAATGCTAGGTATTCTATATAACCCAAAACCACATCGCAAACGAAGTCGCGGGCAACAGCTAGTATATATATTAAATGAAGAGATCTTCAAATGTTGTTGTTGCTATAAGTTAAAGGCACACAACAGTTGTATCTATACAATAGAAACGATATTCTTTGTCGTCAACCTCATGCATATAAATATACTTTCATTGCTTTTAAATGTAAATTTATCAAATAAAAATATTTTAACAATAATTCTAAATGTAGGTATCTTAATTAAGATTTATCTGTACAACCATCGTAGTGTTACTAATTTATGGTTTTAATTGACGCTTCACAATGCGAGTACAGTTTTGTTGTTCCGATGTTCCAAAAGCCTTAATTAGTTAAGTTAGTAAAAGTCACGCAATATTTCTAAAGGTGATATGTAAGGTTGTGTGAATTTGACATTCATCACACCATTTTCTATCTAAATTTCACACCCATATAAATCTAGAAAATAGGTACTATTACATTCTACTCCGTAATTCGCGATAACATTTAATTTCACAGTAATTTCACTAACTTGAGTTACTTTTAGTTTATTATGCAATTGTTATTCGAAGAAAATGCGTCAGATTTAGTTCTGATTACATTTCACACTATTATCTTATAAGACAATGACACAACAGACTTTGCTCTATCCATAATTGTTTCTTTGTTGAAATAAAGATTTACACTTTCTTCTTTAAAAAGAGGATAAAATAATATTAATACTTATTTAATCTCCAATTTTGTAAACATATCCCGTGTAGGATGTCCAGGAACTAAAAAAAGTACGTACACAAAAAAGTTTCTAAACATAAAAACGGTTATGAAAATAATTTAACACTGAATCATTTTGTTCATTACTCACTATGTTATTCACAATTTGAAATAGACTAATGACTCCAAATAATATCGTATGACGAATATCTGTAAATTATTTTATATAAAAACTAAGTTAGTATTATGTTCTTTGCTAAAATAATTGCGAACTGTTTTATATGTCATTGTCAAGTTTGTGACCTCAATTAACTGTGTGCTGTGTAGCATTTTGGTCGTACTGAGTAATAAACAAACATAGTTTCCCTATGTTTCGCGTTGACTGTACTAGGCGTAATTAATTGACTATTTAATTACATGTTCTTTCCTTATAAGAATCTAACTTTACTCTCTAAAATGTTGGAAATAGCTACCTACATACCTAGTAACAAAATTAGTATTTTATATTAAGTTCTTTGGTCATAGAATCATAATTACGAACAAAGTTATTAGTCTCAACTGACAGCTAAGCAAATTTTAAAAATTAGTGAACATTCAAAACTTCAGTAAATGTTGGAAGACAATGGTAGTTGAAATATCTAGTTAATGAACTGAAGGTGTCAGTAGTAAAACATGTTGGAAATTTTAACATATGCAAGGAAGAGGAAATATACCCAGTAATGAGATAAAATTATCTAAAAAATATTTCGTATGTAACTTTTATGAGACGTGGAACGAGGAAGATCTTTGATTAAATATCATATATGAATCAACTTCAGCCTTTATATCATTTCCTTTCTATCAAGCCTGTACCTACTAATCGTATTGAGTCACAAAAGCCAGTTAATGATCTGTAAAGGCAACAACGAAATCTTAATTTATCTAATTAATCTTTTGACAGATAATTCTCATGTCATGTAACGTGCACCGTATTTCAATTTAGTTTATCGGATGAAGTTTGAATAGGTGAGATCCCTGAGCCATTCAGGTAATACCTAATTAGAAGCTTGCTCGGTTTCAATAGATATTTGTAATTAAGAGTGTGGGACGCGTTCCAGATTGATTAAAGATGAAGTATTATTGAAACAAACGAACCTCACTACTAATTATTTGCATTTGTTTTTTTTATAAATATGGTGATAACCCAAAAATAATCAATAAAACACTGCGACGGAAGCTGAATGTAAAGGGTCATTTAAATTTTCCACTTCAGTAATTCCATGACAAAACTGAACCAAAATATTCAATAAAGTTAAATCTGAATCAAAAATAAATATTATAACTGTCATTGTCATATTCTATATCTTTGTCGATCTCAGCTATACATTAGAAATGAAATTCTAATGAAATGAACGTGGGTTCAATTTAATTTCTTGTTCAAACAATTTTATTTACTTTCAGTACATAAACCTCGGCTTATTCAATACCATGACTTCAAGTGCCTATAAATCATAACATGAAAATGAACAAATAAATTATTATACCCTGATCTGACCACCTCTTGTCACAACTTTCCGCATCCCATTGTATTTATCTAATGACATTTAAATATTTACTAGTTATAGACGTGACAAAGCAGCTACAGCTACGTTTTAAGACGATTTCAAGTGGTCTATGTACAATTGTATTAAGCATCCAAAGAAATAAAAAAATTTGATTTTGATTTTTTTTTTGATGATAAAATTGATACCAACATCAACATCATTGAGCCCAATGCCAATGAAATGACCAAGTTATACGTAAGGTATCCAATCAGATTTATTCCAACAAATAAAACACAGGGAAGCAAAATACGCATTTTTTACTTGGATGACATATTATTTCCATGTGTTTTGGTTTAATAACTAAATTACTGAACCGATATGTATTGAAGAAACTATGGGACTAATTTGAAAAACTGCATAAATCATATAAATTATCGGAGGTAATAAACATACAAAGATAAAAACAACCGAATTAAAAACATTCTGTTTTTTTAAATGGTAGTGCGTCACGTGTGAGATTATTTTACTGTACTTATTGTACTGACTTTCAGGATTAAACTGCTAAGAAGAAAAAAAGACAAGTAATCTCTAGTCCACTATATTTTGAATATCTTTGTATGTAACTTGATAAAGTATTTAATTTTAAAGTCAGTCAAGTCAAACGCATCCTCCGGCATTGTAATATTAACTGGTAGTTGGGTGACAAACGTGTTATTAACAAAATTAAGTCGAGCGTTAAACATTTTGTTTGTATAAATACTTATTTGTATACAGTTGATGCTGTGTTATTCTTATATTATGTTGTAATTTCCTGTCCTTCTAGGAAGGCAGATATCTACGACAATGTATTGCTTTAACTTTAAGTACCTATTTATTACTAATTTACTATATACAAAGGAATTCTTAAAGAACTATCTATTATCTTTATATCATGCTACCGCGCTATTTAAATACATACTTTTCTTATATCCTGTGAATAGTTTCATTTTTTGTAATTTTTTTATTAAAACTACTTACATGCCATGTCTCTTGCAAATAATAAAATCACAAACTTATTGAATAGCTATCATGTCATTTCTTGTCTAGAATTCTTATAGTCAATGTTTTAATTCGAATATTTCAGCTTTATATTAATATGCAATTCACTCCGTTGCATTTTATCTTTATCGTTTCGATATACAATCTTATCGATGTGTAATTGTGCGTTTGTTTCTATTTACTTTAATAATAAATGTATTGTTTCAGGTAAATGAGTTATTGCATTCGCCTAGACGTCATTGTATTGGTATGATTATAATATTAAGATTGTTTTATTGACTTATTTTATTGTAAGTACTTATATCGATATGTGATGTGGGTTGATTATGAGTTATTCATTCTCTATTATTTTTGATAGATATGCATTTCTTACTATTTATAGATAGTTCGTGAAAAACATCTTAAGTTTATCTGTATTTATGACGTTTGTACTTTAATTCAATCTGAAACTTTTCTAACTAGATTTTAGAAGTCCATCTTAGATATCTTCTTGTTCCTGGCTTCATACCAATTTATGTGGGGTGAGCGCAATGTGTTTTCTTCTTCTAATTCCATTTAAGATATAGTCGTTGAAAATATGTTTTTATGACAAATAATCATAAAACTATTATCTATTAATTTATGACTGTACGCGGGCATTGGGGCTAATCTCAGAATAGTCACAGTTTCTATTTCTTGCCATTGTCAAGTGTCACAATCGGGGTTAATGTTGAAATAATTTATTGTGTTTTACTGTAAAAGTATTCACGGTATTATTATACATATTATCCAGTTGCTACAAACTTATTTTTACGCTCCTCTTTATTCTCGTTAAACTATCATTTTTTGTATTGTAGAAATTGATGCCTACGACGGCAATCATATAAAATAATGATTATTCACCGGGTTTCCTCATAGTTCTTTCTGATTATTTTGACACTAGCACAGATTCACCTAGAATATATTTTGTATCGAAGTAGCGAAGGGTCCATACAACCCGATTCCTGTTAGCTTTCATTTACGGATTTAAACATTTCTCTGTAGCATAATAAAGGTGGATTCTTCATACTCACTGAAAATATTTTTTATTGCCCCTCGATGCTGGTATCCATCAAAATTTAACCCTAATATAAATTCTCGCGTGTTAGTTACCTATCTCCACATAAACGGCTAAAACGATACGTATGATTTTTTTTGTATATATTCGTTAGGTCTGAGAATCGAACAACATCTATTTTATATTTTTATTTTCCTTTTTCTTCGTGAATGGCAAAACAATGTTTGCCGGGACAGCTAGTACTACATTATAATTCATATTCCTAAGTGAAATAAATATTTTTATTTATTATTACTATTAATTGTTTTGTACATTTTAATTTCTGGAACGTTGTTTATATCTTTAAAAATCAATTAAATACTAAATAATTTATGTAAATCATATGCCAATTAGTGAAGCTGCAGCCTAACTTTGATTCGGACCGAAAGATCTTAACCCAAACATGCAAATGGTTAACCCAAACAAATGCAAATGAACTATAAAAATGCTAAACTTCCACATGACCATAAAGTATCTAATTTAAATAAGCATTTAAAGAACAAATATAGGATCAATAAAGTAATACTTGTTGAACATCAAAATGTTGATACTGTCTCCCACGGTGCAGGCGGGGGCGTGGGAACTCGCTTCAAACGAGATCTCGTTACAATTGGACGTGTCTTTAGTTCTGATTCTTCCTTATGGAGTGTAGATGAAGCTTTATATGGTGCTGAAGAACTTAAAGATAGTACAAATTAAATGCAGTTTTTTTGTATTAAAACCATTTAAGTTAGAAAATTAGTCCAATTATTCAGGAAACTAACACAAGATTCTAGAATAGAATAGAGCGGTGATGGGCTAATGGTAAATACATCGACTTTTATTCCGAAGATGATGGTTTTGAACCCTGTCCGACCGAACACTAATTTTCTAACCAAAAATAATGTGTGTGCTAACATTGTTAACATTCCTCTTACAATGAAGAAAAACATCGTGTTGGAATCCGCGGCTTAGTGGATTTTAGACGTATCGACGAGTTCTTTTCTCTGGACACTGTCGACTAAACTGAGTGGTATGGGTTCTGGGCAAGTCTACTTTATCTAATACATGTCCCAGGCACTACAGCGCCCTGGATAGCATAGATTAAAGCTGGTGAAGCTGTATAAATTACCGAGATTAGATGTAAAGTCCAATCATCATTATGCAGGATTCTACGGCTTTTTCCCAAAGCTCCATGAGTTTTTCATTTGCTTCCTAATCTACCACGTCTACTGTTGAAGATGAGAATATTTTTTTAAAAAACAAAATCCAATCGATTCATCCGTTCGGGAGCTTCGATGCCACAGACAGACACACACACAGAGAGAGAGAGAGACACGTCAAACTTATAACACCCCGTCTATTTTGCGTCGGAGGTTAAAAAGTAAAATAAGAAATGGAAAAAAAGGAAAACTGTTCATTGTATGTCTGTCTGTAGGTATATATGCTGTATTATTATTTTTTTATTGTTTCGTATTTAGTTTAAGTATTTTAGATTCATGTATAGTCAGGTTATTTTAAAAAAGGCTTAAGCGGTACATCAGCGCCAGTAGCGGTATTTTGAAGTAACATTTGTTGCAGGATTCTTCAGTCATGTATTGCTTATAACACTGTAACTCAAATTACAACAATTTGGGTTTACGATGTCCATAACTTATATTTTTGTTTCCAAACTAATTTTATGTCCGAGTCATTGCCCCCATATTAAAGACCTCACAGTACTGAAACGTAAACTCAAGTCCACGTAAACATAGAACCAACACGTGATCCGTCCGACCCTCCTTGCTTCCTCTCATTAACCAATAACACTGACGCTAAATTCAACCTTATAGTGATAGTTTCAAAGTTGTTTTTCTCATTTCTTTTGGTTTTTGTTTGCACTATAAATGGATCGACGACATTGTTACTGGTTTTTTTTTTGAGACACTTCGTTGACAGGTTTGATTTATTCTTTGAACTCGATACCTACTTCATTAGTGCAGCTACTGGTGCACTAAAGAACGAACTCAAACTACTAACTGTTTGATAATAGTTTTGGAACGAAGTTACTTATCGCGCGTGGTGAAAGGGGTCTAGACGGAAAAAATTAAGACCAAAAGTAGTAACGACACTTTTTGATTTTATTACAATTCCTTCACTAATTAATCGAAAGAAACTTCGTTCCATCCGGGTGTCCCTTGACACCTCTCAAGTTTCTTTTTCACGTTTTGGCTTTGCACGATTTGTGTATATTCCTACCACATATCAATTCAATTCAACACACACATACACATTTTATCATTTATTCACATTTAAAATATTGAATCATATACATTTATCTAATAAATAAATACTATTTTTACTTAAAAACGTATTATATTTTTATATAATGTGCAATATTGTATGGTATATAATTTGGTATCTAATAAGCTCAATTCAGATTAGCCTTTTAGGGTACCCTAAGGGTAAATATGGAACCCTTATACTAAGACTCCACTGTCTGTCTGTCTATCACCAGGCTGTATCTCATGAACCGTGACAGTTGAAATTTTCACAGATGATGTAGTTCTGTTGCCGCTACGAGTATAAATACAAAAAAGAGAATATAAAGTACAGAACCCTTAGTGAGCGAATCCAACTCACACTTGTTTAAGGTGAAAGGGTACCGGCGCTTTCTCCGTACAAACGTAGTCGACTGTTTCCTCCCTGGACTATGCTATGTTTTGGTTTTTTTCATTTTCTAATTATCATAGAAATTAAGTTTATAAAAAAAACATAGGGACATGGTCATGGCAGTTATAAGTTTTATACAACAAAAATATTTGCTCTAATGTCATTGTCCAGGGAGAAGACAGTCGACGACTACCTTTGTATGGAGAGAGTCCCCGGTACCCTTTCCTCTTAATCCTGTATCCTAGTACCTTCATTTATCGTGGCATAATGGAACTATTCTTAATTTTGTTGAGTAACCCTAATTACCTACGTTACGTGTATATTTCGATGTAATATGATTTTACACAATAGTGCAATTGGGTTTTAACATCTGTAAAAAATTCGTGAGCACGAATTGCGGTAAGTTATATTTTAAAAGTTATGAAGTTGAAATCTTTTGTCGGTCTCGGGTCGGTCAGGATTCGAACTTACGACCTTTGGATGAAATGTATGCGGTACCTATGTAGTCGAAGACAAAGTATATTTTTAACCGACTTCAAAAAAAGGAGGAGGTTCTCAATTCGGATGTATGTTTTTTTTTCTACTATTTGAAATTTTGCATTTCTCTTCACTAATTTTACTATACAGGGTATTTGTTTTCTCTCTCGGATTGTGATATTTTTGAAACCAGTACCTACCTTTATTTATTTTATAGATAGTTGATGAGCAAAGCTAAGGTCTGCCCGTTAATCAGACTTAGCGGGTTTGACCGGGAAGAGCCTAGATGTCAATAAGTATGAATGTCAAAATGGTACAAATTGTTGGTGTCAAAATGTTCTTATGCCCAAATGTTACTATGATAAAACATGTTAAAGTTATAGTGTCAAATTGATTATACCAGAAGCCCAGTTGTCGTAAAAAAATGTTCAAATTATATTTCAATATTATTCCGATTCGATTTCATTTCGAATATAATTTTTTTTTTCAAAAATTCTACTAAATTATGAGCAAATATTTTGTAATCAAAATGCTATCGTTATGATATTGCAATGTTATGAGAATTGGCCATTGGTTGGTACCGAAAGATCTCGATCCAATTAAAATACCTACATTTGCCTGAATGTTAAAAGTAGGTCAAACAAAACCCAACCCCATATAAGGCAGAAATTTGATCAAAATCTGAATACGAATTCAGTTTCTGAATATGAACAACAATGTTGAAGAATTACAATGCTGATCCGCCATTTTGGATCAGGGGTTGTCGACCCGAGAAGTTAATCACGAACGTTCACGAGAGAGATTCATTCACGACCTTGGACTTGGTTTGTTAGGTGCCTGTACTGTGGGGCTAGTGCCCTAGTACCTACCAACGTATACCCCCGATAGGTAAAAATGGAACTGTTTTCCGTCGATCTCTACTTGGAAATTTACATCCGCTTATTCCTACCAAGATTTTTTCTATAGAAGTAAATCACTCTCGTCGTGTTTCGAAGTGTATGACAATACAAAGCATATATTCTCCTTTTCAACAGTAGGAATATCATTCCATGGATTTTTGCATTTGTTACCCAAAAACTGTTTCTAAGACACCTCTGTCGCGATATTTTACGCTTCGGTCTTACCACTTCGTCTTAAAACTTTCTGCAATACCTAATTCTACGCCTAACGTTATTTGGCAGGAACAAAATAAAAGCTAGGTTTTGCTAAAAATATCCATATTTTTTACATCCAACCCTAAAGATTACTACTTTATAGGTTCCACCGGGTGGGATTGTCCTCATAATATAAAATAAAGTACTCCTTAAGACCGATGAGGAATGTCACCTTGTTGTTAACTTGAATGAATGTTAACTTGTTTACCGATTTGGCGGATCTGTCTAAATCGGTTTTAAGGTAGTTTTAAAGCATATAAGAAATTAGACTTTAAGGAGGTTGGAAATGATGTTTATTACAAAAATAGTCCATTTCTAACTAAAAAAATAACATTTGCGACCTTAAATCAGTTAATTCTTTCAAAGTCTTTAATTGAATTCCCGCCGGATTATGGTTGGCGTAGCCTTAATTAATAGACAGACAAGACGGAACCCTTAAAACCTCGCAAAGAATTCACCAAGTCGATATCAAAAAGAAATTAGGTCATAATTGTGTTTTTCATTAAGTAAATTGAGTTCGTTGACCGTTTACACCCTGTTCTATAAAATGAAATACACTTACGAGCAAAGAACGGATAGCGATAACTTACTACAGACATGTGAAACGGTTATTTCTTTTTAATATATTCCTTCTTACCTAAGAATGCGAAACTTTGTAAATGTGTGAGTAAAAGGATGAGATAAGTTTGTTACTTCACTCGAAAACTACTGCACCGATTATGATGAAACTTTCTATGTGAATAGCTGGATCCCTGGATCCCACACGGGTTCATTATCTCTATAGATTTTAACAATAATTTGTACAGGTAGGTCGTCCATAGTTTGGAAAATTCTATGCATTTTTATGATAGCTAGATATTTCTTCATAAATATGATTATACATCTATTTACACTTAACTTGCCTATTTTTATTTTATTTCGAAATTGTGGGTGACCGAAATACGTTTGCCAAAAGTGTAGTATCAAGGGTGTTTGTAGCGGCCACCCTCGGCAATCTTACCACTATAATTTGTGGCCACAAGTAGATTCTTATCAAACAAATCACGGTGGTTTCATGTTTGAGTTTCCGATATTTGGTCGAAATCAATATTTGACTATTATTATTCTACTTTAAACGTAACTCGTTGTTTTCATGGGCAAATAATGAATATTTATATTGTACAAGTGACTTTTTTTAATAAAAAATCATTGATTCAAACAGTTATTTTAATTTACAAATCACAAAGCTGTTACTTGTAAGGGAATAAATAATTTGAAACTATGTTTTTAGTTTTTAGTTTTTTAATTTGTTTGTAGTTTTTAAATTAATACAAACATAAAATCAAACTCCAAACTGTACCTATCTTAAAGTATAAATAAAACTAATTTTCCGTTACTACAATTCAATAACAAAATAACCAAATAAACAACGTAAGATTTTCAAAAGCAGAAAAACACTTTTTCTTCTACTCACTTATTACTAGTTAAAACTAATAAACTTTATCTGTGTAAAAAATAAAACTGATAAAAACTGAATAACTAGGATTCAGTTTTCTCGGTTAATCGTCTAGAAAATAACTCCTAAAGGTCTTACTTAATGACTTTACATGCTTTTTATTAAGTGTTTGCTTATTTGCTTGATTATTTCTACAGCGGAATAAATTAAGTTACGTATGTAGACTTTAGGGCTGGTTAAGCAGAGTATAATTTTACGGGAACATAATATAGCTAAATTTTTTGCAAAAAAAAACCCCAGTAAGATATCGATATGTAACATGGCTTTTGGTAGACTACGGTTGAGTAAACTGTGCTGAATTTTGAATCGATAGATAGACCCTTTTATCTCTTGGATTAAGTAGATTTAAAGAAATTCATTTTCAACCTTCTTAAAACCTTCTTAAAAGATTTTAAAACTACCCGAAGTTGATTAATCTAACTTGCTTTATATGATTTTAAACTACCATGGTTATTTTCACTATTTAATTATTTAAAACGGAATATTATTTATTTCAACGAATCCCGATGAAAATGATGTTTGTAACAGCATCGAAATACCGAATACTAAACAGAAGAAAAATTTAAATAACTTTATTAATTTTAGCCTTTATTTTGTTTCCGCCAAGCTATGCTCTGCACACAAATAAACTGTACAGCCTTAGACAACCGAAACGCACAGGTATAATAAAAAGAACATTATGTATATACACGCTAAATAAATACATATAAGTTACTTAAGTAAAGTATTATATATTCTGTGGTAAAGTTCGCGTGACTGCCCCAGGGGAACTGCACCCGTACAATAAAACATTCAAGTTACGATTGCCTATATTGTTTTCACATGACCTATATGGAAATGTAACTGCTGTATTGATCAATAAACCCAAGTTTTTACTTTAAAGGAACTTCAGTTTGAATATAGTTTTAAACAGTGTGTTTAAGAGGGACTTTGAATCTTCTATATATTAAAAGCTGCAGAGTTTCTTTGTTTGTTTGAACGCGCTAATCTTAGGAACTACTGGTTCGAATTGAAAAATTATTTTTGTGTTGGATAGTCCATTTATCGAGGAAGGCTATAGGCTACTTTTTATTTTAATATTCCCACGGGATCGGGACTTATGCGAGTGAAACCGCGGGGCGCAGCTAGTGGTATGTGTACAGGATGGATAAGCGGGCGCTGTGCCGGTTCAGAAAAATAAATGTTCAATGAAAGATTTTTTCATTTTGAAAATTTCAATCTTTTCTCTGTGTTCCATTACTGCAAATGAAGGAATTATTGCAAAATGTTTTTTTTTGATAATATTCCAGGATAATTGTGCTATCGAATACAAACAGTTATTTTTATGACACATCGAAAGTTTTAATTTAAAAATCTTAGTTTCATTTGCGGTTTTAGCATCAAAAAGCATAGAGAAAAGAGAGTAAAATTTAAAAAAATTGGAATATGGTGGATATCTCTTCTATCTCTTCTTCTTCTATATCTATTTTGTGTGTTGTACAAATAAAATGTTTTCTTTCAATCTATACTTTACTAACCAAGACTAATTATAGATTTGCAGCACAAAATATATATGTTCACAAATAAATAATTGTCTTGTTACAATGACTTTGTCTGCGACTTGTGTATTTTTGACGTGATAACGCCTTATAAATCGATAAACACCGTACTGCACTCACAAAAATGTGTCTTGTTATTGACATGGTAGGTGCATAGCAACGATGTCATGTTACGGGAACGTGAGTTATTGACAAGGTAACCATAGTAACGTATTATCGTTTCTATAGTTACCATCAATGTTTTCTTATGAAATAATAACGTAAAATTATTGTTCGTAAACCGACTTTACAGACAACAGTTTTTTTTATCAATGCAAAAACTGTATCTGCAGTAAAGGTGTTACTTGTTAGGAATTGCACATTTCTTTAATCACTGTGTACAATTATGTGGATTCATTAGTGAGGTCCCTCAACCAGATAATAATGCTCGTTAGATTCTAGAACTTTGAAGTTAACCAATTAAGATGTTTAGTTTTCAATTAGGTATGTTTCCTTTCAAAGATTGAGTTTTTGTTTTTAAAAAGCTAGTTGGTCTGCGAAGAGTAGAACTCGGGAGCGCACACTTTGAGGAAGTTTGTGTGGTTTTAAGGGCTTCATCAACTTCTCTAGTATGTAAACTATCACACTGCTAGAAATCTAAAAGTGGTCAATCAATAAGTTCCTATTAGGGAAATGGTCACTGAAACAACTATTCTTCGAAGATTCTCATCAGATCTTCACCAAATTTACGTTCAGTCAATAAGAGTATATAAATATGCCTAAAATATCTTACGCTTATTCTTCTTCATTTATTTTTACTGTATTCTTTATTGTTTGATAAAAAATACCTGGATGGCCGGTATTTTTAGCTTTGCTCGGTATTTTTTTTTTTTACTTAGTCTAACCTCAAAGCAAACACTCATTGAATTCGTGTTACTTAACAACGCCATCTGCTGGAATAACTTTATTGCTTACAAAAAATAGTATTAGTAGTTCGCCAACAGATGTCAGGAAGAGTCATATTTTTCAGATAAAAAAAGTATGTTTCGATAAAACACGAATAAAATGACATTTTCTAAAAATGATTCCTAGCTAGATCGATTTATCGCCCCCCAAACCTCCTATATACCAAATTTCATGAAAATCGTTGGAGCCGATTCCGAGATTCCAATTATATATATATATATATATACAAGAATTGCTCATTTAAAGATATAAGATACTTTTTCTAGTATTACCATATACCAAAAATTGGCTGCAAAGGTGTTAGACAGGAAATATTAGGCATTAAAATTTATACTTACCAAATAAAAAGAACTCACCTACAAAACGAAACAACAGTTTTCCATGCAATTAACAATATTAATTATTGCGACAGGCATTTTGAGTTTGGTCACTATGCGATTTAAGATAGAACTTTTTAAATTAAGTCCAGTTCTCATTGCGTGTCCGAAACCGATAAATACTGAACAAAAACACCCCAGGTCATTCACCCTGACCTCTTTAACCTTAATACGAGAGACGACTTTAACATTGAACTTAATGATTTAATAGAGACTTCTAAAGATAATAGTGTAGACCTTAAAGCTGAAGTAATAAAGGCTATTTATGAAAGAGATATAAATCCACATATGAGTGTCAGTAATTCTAATTAGAAAGTGCCAGAGGGTTCTTTGTTCTAGATATTTGAATGGATTCTATTCATTATGGCCTCAAGAAGCTTTAGCTAACATCGTAAAATCTTTAGAGATCGTTTGTTGATACTTGCAATGAAATGCACCTACTACCTAATAATATAAATATTTAGTAAATAGAAATTTTAAAGCGGATCTTAAAGTAATTTACTTCCAGAAATACTTAGCCTGATTTTCACTAATTTCTGTAGACTAGACACTGAATAGATGAATGACATCTAAATATGATCTTAATGCTAATAATATACAAAGATAATTTTAATTGTAGGTTTACTTTGTTTCAAACATTAATATCTAATTAATTTGTATTTCATGCTTGCTTATTATTGTGAGCAAATTTTTATTTATATATTATCATGGAATCAACATCTTTTAAACTAGTTACAGCAGGTGGTAATTAGTTAACTCTGACAATAACAGATTCCTAATTTCTATGTATGAAAGTTGCCTATATTTATAAAAGGGTGTCAAAAAGAACTACAGTAGACCTAAGACGTTGCTACAGTAGGCCTAAGTCTTAGATCGAGAAGAGGAAGGTCGGTTTGGGAGTTAACTTCTTTTCACCAATTACTTGAGTGGGTAGATTTATTGGAACGAAGTTCCATATGACGCGTTGCGAAAGAGGGCTAGACGGAAAAAAATTAAACCAAAAGTTGTAACGAAACTTTTTGATTTTATTACAATTCCTTCACTAATTAATCGAAAGAAACTGCGTTCCATCCGGGTGTCCCTTGACACCTCTCAAGGTTTCTAAACTAGCTGCGCCCTGCGGTTTTCCTGCGTAAGTCCCGATCCCGTGGGAATATCAAAATGAAAAGTAGCCTAAAGCCTATCTGATATAGATAAATGGACTATCCAACACACAATATTTTTTCAATTCGAACCAGTAGTTCCTGAGATTAGCGCGTTCATACAAACAAACTCTTCAGTTTTAAAATATTAGTATAGATAGAAATAGTCCCCTTTCACGTCTGCATATTGTGACTTCATTACCCTACACTGCTGAGCCCCACCAGCGACACACACTTGACCAGTTTGAACTTGTGCTTTATCATGTTTGACGGATTGAAGCGTTGTTAGTGTACTAAGAGTTTGAACTACCTGGTTCAGTGGAATCATTCATAAGGAAACCTGTCCTTATGAATGATTCCACTGATGTTCCTACATTCGGAAATAGCCTGCTGTTTACACTTTACGGTCGTTTCTGGGAAAGGAAACTGCACCTCCATTAGCGTTTCCTCTTTGACGGACATCACTCGAGTTTCATTTTAGGGAATTGTAAATTTAGATGCGTCTTTGGAAACATATTCTATTGAACTAAGTTTAATTTGAAAGAATTCGGAATAGTCGCTTAGGATCTACGCCAATTTATAGCAAGAAGCTAATGTGGAATTACCTAAACCAAAATGTCAGTCTAATATCCTTTAATTGTTGTATGGGAAATTGTTTTTATATGTACCAGTTTATAGGTGCAACTTTTTCAACATTCTAGTAAGATTTGAAGAAAAAATTCCTTGTCGTTTTTAAACTTATCGAATCCAAACATTTCGTAGATAGTTTTTACTTTTCAAGGTTAAGAAACGGCAAGGAATTTCCGCATTTAAGTTATATTAAAATGTACACTTAGACCTTATGGCCTTATTGATGTTTTTTTTAAATCTACGAGAAAATAAATACAATGCAACTATCTCAATTTAACGCTGACCTGTTTTTCAGGACAGGATACTATGAGTTTGTTTATTTTTAGTTCCTCCATTGCTCAGGTTTGTCCGAGCGATGAGTGTTCCTAGAACCGTTTATAAGTTCACTAAGATAGATAAGCGTTCATGAATCAGCTGTTGTACAGTTCATTCAAGTATTTTGAACTAAGTTTTTCATCCTGCATCATCTTCGTTATAGGACGTCCACTACTGAACACAGGCCTCAAAGATTTCCAAAGCGATTCATAGCATGGTCTCTGCGTCTATTCTTCTCTTTTTTGCTATTGGCGCTGCCATGCCAGGGACATTTATTAGATGGTCTTCCATTGCTCAGACCCTGTACCACCCCTTCAGCTTTGTCGATCGTGTAAAAGAACTCGTTAATAGATGTGGAGCCAACTAAGCCGCGAGTTTCATTATGATGTCTATCTTAAAAATTGTCTATCGGCTTGTTAACTATCACTGACGATGATACGTTTACAGAGTCAGATTTAATACTTCAATCTTCAATCTATTTACCAAGTTTAAAATACTTCAAAAGCTTAACCATACAATAATTCGTTTTAATTAAAACATAACATAAAAAATATTTTTTGAAAAATACTTCAGTAGGTACTTACGTTTTACGCTTGTTTTACGGGAAAAAATACAAAACCTCTATGAAGTGCGCCTTCGAAATAAGAACGAAGACGTCGCGTGGGACTCGCGCAGGGTTCCGTACCATAATAATCTGTTAGTATTTGTTGTAAATTTTAAATCATTTTTTAAGACGTTATCACGAAAAATTATCGTTCGTTCGTTCAACCTTTATTGCTGGAGTAAAACCTCTTTTTTGGTACCTACTTTATTTTATCCATCAAAACAGTATAACCCAGATAAATTAAGAATGTTTCATCTACCTAACATGTAATTAGCAGTAAGATACCAATTTAACTTATCAGGATAACTTATTATAATAAGTTATCCTGATAGTGACATCGAGGTAATAACGCACGCGTGCGTAATACGTTGGTTTATGAGCCTAAAGGCGGTTGAACAACTGTGATAAAAAACTATTTTTACCTTTTGGGTACATAACCCTATAAAAAAAATTGCGGCTTATAAAGTACCTTCTCAAAAACTTTTTACAATCAAATCCTTTCAACCGTTTTTTATTAAGAGTGACAGGTCAGAGGTGTTAAACATGTAAAATTTTTCACTTGACCAAACAAATCGGATTAAATTTGATTTGTGGTTTCTATTACATTACTAACAATTTAATTAATATGATGCAATCAATGGTATAAATTAAAAGTAATTCGAGTTACGAACTTCCTTCCGTTACACTTTTTTTTCAAGTTTTGTTTTAGAACGACTTCTACATAATGCATTATGAGCTAGTTTCTATTAATGAATATGTAAACTGGCTGTCAAATGTTGTAGATTTTGATGAAGACGTCTAATCGATTATTAACTAGTCATTTGTTTTGATAGTTCGAATGTTGTATAGGCGTGAATTGGTTTAATCATAACAAGCTTTCAATTTTTAATATAGCATTTTTTTAACATTTAATTGAATTATGCAATTTTTAACTGTGTAAAAAATAGCGGGTGTTCTATTGAAATATTTTATTGTTAGGTCCTTTTTCCTTTATTTATACGCCGCCCGCGCCGCCACTCTGGTCAATTAACTTTTGGCAGTCAAGAAGTATTTTTTTTATATTTCTCGCCGATGCATTGCTGCTTAATTTTAGAGAAGCATTATGCCTTAAGTAAGACATGCAATTTTGAATTATAAAATGTTAAACTGAAAAATAACAATTTTAATAAATAGTATAATATGTTCTATTGATATATTTTATTGGTCAGATCCTTTTTAGCTTAATTTATACGCCGCCTGCCCGGGTCGATTCATTTTCAAGCCAAAAAACATTTTCTAAAAAAAACTTAAGACAAAATGCTTCTCTGAAATTAAGCACCACATGCAACAACGGCGAGAAATTTTCGATGTGCATTTTTCCTTAAAACATTTCCAGAACGCCTAGAGTTGACTAACGCACTGTAAAATAATAAAATTATTCTTATTTCTGAGTAGGAGTTTTATTGTTCGGTAAGTACTATTTATTTCTTAAGACTTAAATAATAATATCTATTTTTTATATTTGTTATTTTATTTGGGATAACAACAGCTTAAAAAACACTAATTATCTAAGACTATTTTATACAACTACTAGCTGCGCCCCGCGGTTTCACCCGCGTAAGTCCCGATCCCGTGGGAATATCAAAATAAAAAGTAGCCTATAGCCTTCCTCGATAAATGGACTATCTAACACAAAAATAATTATTCAATTCGAACCAGTAGTTCCTGAGATTGGCGTGTTCAAACAAACAATCAAACAAACAAACAAACTCTTCAGCTTTATAATATTACTAGCTGCGCCCCGCGGTTTCACCCGCGTAAGTCCCGATCCCGTGGGAATATCGGGATAAAAATTAGCCTATATGTTAATCCAGGCCTCTAGCTATCGACATACCGAATTTCATTGCAATTGGTTCAGTAGTTTTAGCGTGAAGGAGTAACAAACACACACACACACACACACAAACTTTCACATTTATAATATTAGTAGGATAGGATAGGATACTCTTCAAAGATCTTATACTTACAATCATCAACAAAAATATTTCGAAAAAGATTATTACAGGATTTTATGTTGATAAAAAACTCTATGACCCATAACTCAATAATAGGTACCAACTCTTAACATCTTACACACGTGATAAATTTTAAACGAAATATCCGATTGAGATGAAACAAAAAGTATTTTTTATCACAGTAGCTCATAAAGTGGATCTTATTCAACGGCTTTTAGGCTCGTAATCCAACATATTATGCACGCGTGCGTTTTATATTGCCAACCTAGTGCTGTAAAGTTATCCCGATAGGTTAAATACGTATCTTACTGCTAATTGCATACTGTTTTGATGTATAAAAAGGTAGGTACCAAAGAGTTTTTTAGCTAGCAAAAATGGTTGTTTCTAAAGTCAGTTTACGAACGAAAATTTTACGTGATAATGACTTAGAAAACGATTAAAAATTGAGTTGTTTATTTTTTGTTTTTTCTTTACTTAAATATATTACTTAAATATATATTGCTATGCAAAGATCAATTTACCACACTTATATCGTAATGTACTATTACCTACATAAATACTCTTGATAACATAATGCTTAATTTTGATAAAGATTTAATATTACGATACATATTTAACGTAGTTTTTTTCTTCAGACGATTTAATAATTATTTTGAACACAAAATCGGTTATTGTGATTAAACCATGATAGCTAGATATATGTTCTCGCGGACTTTTTTGTAGGTCTTAATGGGATCGACAAACCCGTATTGCATCATTTTGTTCTATTGCCAATAGTTTGCAGCGCACGCATAAATAGGTTTTCGATTTTACACCTTGTGTTACAAAATAGCAATTTTATTACGGATCCCTAATTTTGAAAAAAAAACATAGCCCATAGCCTTCCTCGATAAATGGACTACCCAACACTGAAAGAATCATTCAAATAGGACCAGTAGTTCCAGAGATTATCGCGTTCAAAAAAACAAACAAACAAACAAACTCTTCAGCTTTATAATATTAGTATAGATTAGTATAGATAAGCCAATAACAGCTATTCATAAATTGTCATATTTTTAATTATAGATGAGGGACAG
Source organism: Idaea straminata (assembly GCA_951213275.1). Classification (NCBI taxonomy): domain Eukaryota; kingdom Metazoa; phylum Arthropoda; class Insecta; order Lepidoptera; family Geometridae; genus Idaea; species Idaea straminata. The sequence goes on from OX577862.1 coordinate 9,107,155, forward strand.
ATTCAAATTTGAGAAATAAGAATAAGAAATAATGTACTAGGTTTTTGTCAGATTCGTAAAATAAAATTTTCATTGTTGTTTATGTCATGTTATCTGATTAATTCACAATCGAAATATTTTTATAGTTTAAATATTTACTGGTTATTGTTTTTCTACCAATTATAATTAAAAAAAACCACTACATTCGCCGATAGTCTCATCAAATTATCATTTTCTTATTTCTATTTCTGGGAGTGATTTCGTTGCTCTAGTTAATTTCAGGTTTGCTTTTATTTTTTTTATAGACGTGTTATAATTTAATAAATTATTAGGAGAGAATAATTAATCGATTTTATAACAAGTTCTAATTAATGCATAGATAATGGTCTCGGTATAAAATTAATTAAGCGAAAATGTTTTTGATCTATGAAATAGTAGTTTATTTTTTGACGTTGACATTGTTAGTGGCTTTTTGAGTGGCCTTTTCGAAGTCCCGTGGCCCAATTTTACGGGCCTTTACGAAGTCCCGTGGTCCAACTAGTTTGACCACCACCCCGTACTCGGTAATTTAAGATAAAACTAATCGTATACTACAGTTTTACTCGGGTGAATCTGCTGTTAGATGTACTTGTCGCACCTAGATGATTGATCACGGGTTCGAATCTTGCTGGACCGAAAACGGATATAATACCACCGAAAACCCAGTAAACGACACCTTCCGCCGTCGAAATTTTACTTACAAATAAAAGTAAATACTAAGTATTCTATCCGTTGTCTATCTACCATAACACAAGCCTATTGGCTTAACTTGGGGCTGGATGGCGGTGTGTAAAATGTCTTGCAATATTTATTTATCTGTCAACTCTGATTCAAAAACGTAGCATCATCATCGGGATCCCGGGGTCCGCTTGCCAACTTTTACGCCTCCACTTCGCACGATCTTAGTAAGGGCATTTGCACGCATATCACCCTTTACGACATCAGGCCAGCACTTCTTGGGTCTGATTCAAAAACGTATATTCGTCAAAGAAACCTAATTAAATATTATTTCCAACGACTATGGTTCCGTTCAAAGTGACGTCATATCGGAATAAATAGTCAACGTATGCCCATTACAAACTGTTCCAAATTCAAATAATTTCTTCCCTTCAACTTTTTCTAACGTTCGAAATTCAAATACTGTTGATTATTATAGCAGTTCACACATCGAATGCTATAAACCGTGGGAGGCGCCACATCTGGGCTTGACGAGCCTATAATTTAACAAAATTACACGTACTGACGGATTTTTATTGAACTAAAATCTGCTTAAGTATACAATTTAGTTCATTGCATAGATGCTAGCGCCACCGTTAACAGAATATGTAAGTTTGTTTTATGACTACCAAAGGAGTTGATTAGTAACGGTCTTAATAATTTTAGGGAGCGTCACGGTTTATTAAAGAAAACGTACAAATGTTCGCTTTTTGAACGTGACGTGGGGGTTTTTTAACGGTCATTGTGTTCTGTTGGGTTTTCAGCAGATATTTTGAAAATTAAGACATATAAGTAGAAATAATTGCTTACGCAACTTTTTAAACATTCTATTCAGGGCGCTCTAGTGCCTGAGACATGTATTAGATTAGAGTAGGCTTGCTCAGCACCATAACCATCCTCTCAGCTTAGTCGACAGTGTCCAGAGGAAATAATTAGTCAATACACCTGAAGCCAAGTAAGCTCCGGTTTCATCGCGATGTCTTCCTTCATTGTATAAGAGCAATTAGCGCACATGTTCTATATGAAAAAAAATCCATTAGCTAGGATTCGAACCCAAAACTTTTGGAATGAATGTTGAGGTATCTAACCTAGACCAACACAAAGTATTTTATAGTTTACTAGCAGCACTCTGCGGTTTCACTCGCGTCTCCCGAGCCCGTGGGAATATCGGGATAAAAAGTAGCCTATGTCAATGAATCAATGTATCGTCATATCAAGTTTCATCAAAATCGGTTCAGTAGTTTCGGAGCCTATTGCAAACAAACAATCAAATCTTTCTTCTTTAAAATATAGATGAGTTTTAAGTGGTGGTGAAAAAATATCAAATAGATAGATAGATAAACACTTTATTTGTACAAAACATTGAAAATAACAAAAAGGATGAGAAAGCTTATTAACTACGAAATTGTACAAACAGGCGACCTTATCGCTTAAAGCGATTTCTTCCAGGCAACCTTAGGATGGAGAAGGTCTGTTTAGCTTAACTGGTAGGTCGTGTGGTGTAAGAAACACATATAATAATATTACTATATAAATATTACTATCAAAAAGTTATCTAGAATGTAGATAAACGAAAACTTAGACCATACTTTAAGGTGAAGTAGGACCTGAAAACCCCTATCCCTTTCCAACGCGCGCGCCGCGCGATTACTCTTATTCCTTTCCCCACGCGCCGCGAAATGGCCGTTTTAAAAGACTAATATCTATTTTAGTGAAAAACCATCTGTACTACCTTATGGGATTTGATGTAAGGTTTATAAAAATATAAATGTTGTACCTGTTTCTTTTTCTTTACAATCGCCGCAACATTAAAAAATTACAAAAAGATTACGATTCTTTAAGATTTTCACGATATTTTTCTATCGACGCAAATCACTCTAATTGTGTTTCGAAGTGTATGACAATACAAAGCATTTCTTCACCTTTACGACAGTAGGAATATCATTCTATGGATTTTAGTGGTTGATACCCAAAAACTGTGTCTAAGACACCTCTATCGCGCTTCTGGTCTTACCACCTCGTCTTAAGCATTACAAAATGAGTGTTTCGTTCATCACCTCTTGTAAGGCGTAACTCCCCATCCACTGGACTATAATATTTACGCATAATTTAAAACTTTCCTATGAAAATTGTACGTAATCTACTAATTATTTTCACTAACATTCAGTTTTCAAATATAATCACATGTTATTATTGTCTAATGAAAGACAATTGTTTTAAACAACTTTTTAATGTTGCATTGTTTTTTGTTCGCAGGTATGTTTATTGTCTTCTCTCTCACGCTCGAGATGCAAGGTAACATCGTTTCTATAAAAAATCTACTATTTTTGTAAATCCTACCATTTTTTATTTCTAAAAATGAAAATTAGATAGATTTTATAGATTTTTTCTACTAAAATCTACATGTAAAAAAATGAAAAATAAACTGTCTGGAAACAGTCCAAATTTAAAAAATATAAAAATCAGAAAATTTAAAATTTCTCAAATATTCATTCGAAATAAATGTATTAATTTCCCTAAATATAAATTTAAAAACAACTTTTTAGAAACATTCTTGTAATGTCAAACAATATTTTCAAATTTCACACTTGATTGCTGCCACTTAGGAAATAGAAAAAATAACTATGAGTAGGTACGTAGTACGTAGGTATTTTGACTTCAAAAAAAACAACTAAAAAAAAAAACTATAAAAATTTCGAACTTGTTCTCTTTAAAACCTAGCCCACAATCTCGTTTAACTACGAGAATGAGAACTAACATAAAAACCTAGTCTGTTATTACTTAAACTATCTACTAATTATAATACTCACAGACAAAACCAAATGAACAAATTAAATAATTATATCTTACACTGACAGCTGTAAATTATATAGAGCTGATACTATACTGATACTTTTGCCGCGAGCTAAATCACAGTAAAAACTTCAGCAGAAATTATTAGGTTCTCGTTTACAATTTTACTGTCAATCCTGTTAACTAGTATTCGATTTATGAATGACTAACTAGTTATTACTTGTGGCTTCTCTCGTTTTAATACTATAATTGGTTTATTCTGTTGATTTATATTGATTAAATCAACGATCACTCCAGAACTCCTAAATTTCAAATCAAAAAATAAGTTTTTGTATGCAAATCTGTATAAAAAAGCACAATGTTTGAAATGTGTAGAAATTAAATAATAAAATGACCAAGGTATAATGGTAAAACTTCGAACAAGAACTACTTGGTTTCAAGGACGTTAGGTTCTTGAAGATCCTGTATGTGTAATCGGGTCAGATGCTGATGAAGAAATGGAAAAACACGTGATTTAAATTATATCTTTTTTCCACACATAGTACACGAAATACTATCAATTTAGTTGTAATCTAGGAAAACGAAGAATTTTATCAAATTTTTCCATTGATTTAGAATACTACGTTTTTATCTCAATGTATTTTTCTACTAGCTTTTGCCCGCGACTTGGTCCGCATAGAAGTCGAAAATGCATTAAGGAATCACGTTGTCCCATACAAAATTTGGAGTAGAATTTCGGAAAATCTGGATGTCTACGTCATACAAAGAACACACCCTCCAAGTTTCAGGTCTCTGCGATCAGTGGTTTAGGCTGTGGGTTGATCCGTCAGTCAGGACAAAGGATTTTATATGTATAGAGGAAGATAGAAAATTTGTGTATAAGTATGCTCAAGTATTGCCATTCCATCATTCTTTTAACCCGACCCGTCCATTGGAAACATCAGTCAGTCAGGCAAGACTTTGAATTTTATATTTATAGATATTAATATTGCGTTTGGGAACTTAGTATGATTAAAAATAATGACCGTAATTGGGATAACGGTGAAAGTGTCTTATTAAATAGTTGTTTATGATTGTAATAAAAACATGTTTGGTATTTGATTGAATGATTTAAATGCGCCCAAAATGAAATGCAGGTGTTGAGAAAATTGAACGCTTTTACTTCTCTGTTTAGAGAAAAGCTCCGAGTTGTAAATCATGTTTCTTTATTTAAAACTTAGAGCTTTATGGTTCTTTATTGATTTTAAAGATTGACATAATTGATTTTCTATTTTCAATTATTATGTTCATCTATACTTTTATATCTATACGAATAATAAGTAGAAAAAAAGATTTGTTGATTTTAGGGTTCCGCAGTCAACAGGAACTTTTATGTCCGTGACTTAGCTCAGAGACTATATTCGTATTAGAAAGTATACATATTAATCAAGCCGACAAAGTGGTCAAATAAAATCTTGAAAAGATATATAAAAAAATTAGATTATTTCCCCTACACGCAAAGTGGTTTTTTTATATTTTTCATATATGGTTGCAAATAATTCTTAGTTTAAGGTTAAGGAATGAAAGGGGCATAGTCATGGCAGTTATAGGTTTTATGCAACAAAAATATTTGTTATAGTGTCATTATCAACAGTCGACTACGTTTGTATGGAGAGAGCACCCGGTACCCTTTTTCCTTAAGGAATTCGTTTGCGAAATATTAAGTTTTAAAAAGAGCTTATCTTTTTTAGAGTCAAGTACCCCACTCCCTCCTAAATGTTCGTTACACAGTAAATTTGATTGATTTATTAATCCATAATTTCCATAATTTAATTGAAAATTCTAGATGATTATTTTAGACGTTTTTGGCCTACCGTGAACTCAAATATTCAATGAATAAATAGAATAGCCCCCTCTGAGTCCGCATATTGTGACGAATAAATACGGAACCCTACACTACGCGCGATACACACTTGACCGGTTTTATTTTAAATCGTTAAAATAAGTGATTAAAACAGCTAAATCGGCTATTAAAATGGTCATTAAAATCAACCAATAAATTGTTTACAACCCATATAAATGCCATAGTTTCTATCTAGGTACCAAAGTTTCTAACGAGAGAAAACTTTAATGAATGAATAACAGTCAATTATTTGATTATTAATAATATTCAGGAAGCTGCATCAATTACAATAATAACATTTGTTCTTAAAGCTTTCGCAGACTAGATACTTTTATCGGCAGATAGTTTAGTATCATTATATAGCAGACGATAAGCATAACGATGAAAAAAGTATACTTTTGTGAACAAATGTCAGCTGGAAGTTTTGTAGCCAGGGAAAAATGGTGCCTTCTTGAACTTGGGATTTGTTTTTATTAATTTTGTATGTTGAGATCTTGACTTTAAATTGAATAATTTCCGAAATATTTAATCTAATTGAAATAAAAAAAAAGGTGTCGAAATGAATTGAACAAGTAATATTAAACCTATTGTTAATTTAACGCGGAAATTCTAATGCGAGGTTTCGATAAACGGAGAGTATATATTTTGACAAATAATTTTAAGCCAGAATTTAACATTTTAAGTTAAATAAAAGATTTTAAAAAGGAAGCTATCGGCGGACTATTGGCCGCTGAAAAGTTTGTAGTGTGCGAAGACAAATAATTGTAGGTATTATCAATCAGACCAGTTCATAATATTTAAATAAATGATTCCTAATACGCCTTGAGAGTTATTCATTTCTCACGGTTGTGTTCAGATAAAGGAATTTTAGAAAGTGTTTTTGGCATTAGTGCACCAATTTTTAAACGACTTCAGATATAGAAGGATAAACAATAAATTCGTCACGTATTTTTTTTTATTAATATCTATATAATTTACGAGATTGGTATTTTTTCTTAACTAGTTCTGGATCGCTTGATTGATGGTATAATGGTACCATAGTTCGCAAACAGAATGTCTTTTTTACCTGGTTAGGGCCGAAAAAGTTTTCTGCTCAGCACACAGGCTTCAGAAAAAATCCCAGCTGAGGAAAGGGTGGTGCAGTGGAAAATGAAACATTCTGTACCTCCAGCTTTTGTAAACCCGCGAGAGAGGCTCCCTCTGGGTTCCGATTTGCAATGGCTTACGTGGCAGTCACTAAATCGACTCCGGACTCAAGTAGACAAAGGCTATACTACTTTAATACTTTTCTTTTGTAAATATATACTTATAATACATAGAAACAACCAGACCACAGACAAATATCTAAGCATAAATACTTGTCTGAGGCCGGAATCGAACCCGCAATCCTATGTTGGGCAGTCCGGCGTGGTGACCATTATGCCAACTGGGTCGTCAAATATACAGATACACATCTTATTGCGTTAATAAAATTTTCCTAGTATTCAAATTACGTGTGAGAATCTACGATAATTTGATATTCAAGTTAATTTTATAATTATGACTTTGTGAAATGTGATAGGTATGGCTTACTTAGTAGGTATTATAGGATAGCTTTTCTTCTTTATATTGTAAGTTGTTTGTGTGTGAGCGTTGAAGCAAATGATCATGATGGCGTGTTATTTTTTAGTGTTCGCATTAATTCGAGTTTATGGCATAATTTAAATAGGGGATAGGTAATCATTTGATAACATTATTTGTAAAACACATAACATTTTCGCCCCTTAAAGCGCATCTCACAGCTGTAGAGTTGAATTTTAGTGTTATATCTCCTAGTAATCTAACGATACGAGTACCCTAATTAAGAAAATCTAAGAGTACAAAATTAGGCGCGAAAACATAACCCTTTCCCTGCATTCGTAGTCGAGTAAATAAAAACAAAACACGATGGTTGATTTTAGTTTCAGCAGTTCGGTTAGACGTCCTGTTTTCCGAACTTTTACTTTTTTAATAGTACATGCTCTATTATTATAAATTACCCAAAGGTGTATTATGACATGTCCATTACCAGGTTCAAAACTTTATAAAGCATAAATTGTGCAGTAAGGCGTACTATGATACTTCGTCTTACCTTAATAATAACAACCCATGGACGTAACTTTAGTTGCTATAATACTTTCGAATATTTGTAATATTGACCTTTGTGAGCGTGATCACATGAAAAAAAACCCATGAGTTTCTTGTGCATTCTTCTCATTCGTGGGCGCGTTCCAAAGGCACATATTCTAACTTAGTTTTTAAGACGTTTCTATGTGGTCTTTGTACAAATATATTAAGCATCCAAGGAATAAAAAACTTTGACTTAGAACTACTGCATACAATTCGAAAAGCTTTTTGCGCGGAACACAAACATTAAACTAGCAATTTTGTACTAGTAGGTAAATACAAAATTTTGCGACAAGAAGTTTCTGTTTACTAGTAATACTAGCAGCGCCCCGCGGTTTCACCCGCGTAAGTCCAGATCCCGTGGGAATATCAGGATAAAAAGTAGCCTATATGTTAATCCAGGTCTCCAGCTATCTACATACCGAGTTTCATCGCAATCAGTCCAGTATTTTTTGCGTGAAGGAGTAACAAACATACACACAAAAACTTTCACAATTATAATATTAGTAGGATAATACATATTGAAATTGTATAGAATAGATGACTCCATTGATAGGATATCCGTTCCGTTTCTCGGTGAAAATAATTGTTACTCACCAGTTAATAATGGCATGTAAATTACTGCGTTTATATGGCTTTTAAGAAAATGGATCAAGATATATTAACGCAATATTATTATCAGACTGGTGTAGGACAAGGTGTGAAAATTAAAAGTAGGTACAAAGAAACAAATATGTTTTATTGCATAATTGTAGGTTACAAAAGTTCTTATAAATTTAAGTATAATGTATATAAGGTCCACTTACAATTTACCTTCTAAGGTGTGCAATCTAATCACTTGTCAAATCAAAGTTACAAATAAAACTAAAAAAAATGCCTAAAATAACATAATTTATTTCACTTAATTGTCTATAACAAAAATTAAATTGTTTACCGACATCTTGGTATAACTTTAAATCGAAAACACTTGTTTCGAAGCTAAAGTTGAAAAAAAAAACAATTTATAAAAAAGCTGTAAGTTTATGAGAATACAATGTGTTTGGACTTTGGACGAAGGGTTCGTAATACGAGGAGGCAAACATCTTTTGTTCTATAACAATAAAAATTTAAACTTTTTTTCGAGAATTTTAGGTTATGTTTACTCAAAAATCAGGTTACAAGAAATAACCGCGTAAACAAAATTATAGTCTGCAACCATCCTATGTGGCAAAAACTATGACGTAAACAGTTATAATTACGTAGGTACTTACATATTATATCTCCCGCGGTTTAACGATTGACCTATTTTATTAAGTGTTTATGGAACATACGCCAATGTAAAGAAAACAGTTAATTTTAGAACGAATTACCATTCAGTTTTTTTTGCTATTAATTATGGCTTCGCACGGCTTGTGCATTTAGCCAGTGTCAAGTTATATTTTGCATCAAATTATGACCCGATTTTTCATAAATCGGGCCGAAAGTGTTTCAAAAAAGTCAAAGTCGTCATAGTCCGTCAAGTCAGGAGCTATAGTAAAGCGGTGGCAAGTTTACCATAACCTTAATAGGAGATTTGGTGGCAACGAGAAAACTTCATGTTTGACACTGATTTTTACTTTCACTACACTTGTGCACTTTCACAGAACTAAATTGAATAACATTCCACCAGAATTATACAATTCAACTCGGGTTACAACTAAGTTTCATGAAAATAAAACTGCAGCACGACATGTTGTTAACTCGTCCGCCAAAACTCCATTCAGTTTTATTAACTAAGATTTTTTCAGTGTTGCCAAGACAACTAAAGTCAAGTTTGCGATTTACTAACTGAAACTGCGATGCATTGCTAGTTGCTAGTGTAACTTACAGTAATTTAAAAACCCTATAAACTTATTAGGTTACAATAAAGTTAGACTTTAAATTAGTTTTTTTTTTGGTTTCGGAAAGTAGGTATCCACAGAAATTGGGGAAGTTTTAAAATATCATAAAATCATAACTTACCAAAGGAACCGCTGCAAATGTTTCCACTTTTTGAAAATTCCTCAAATTCTGGGTAAATTGGGTAATTTTTCCGCATTTTAAATTAAATAAATTGATTTATTATTTATTTATAAGATTCATTTTAGAGTAGATGTAGACGTGTATACTCGCGACCAAGGCAGGTGTAACTCAGTTTAAACTTCGAGATTATTTTCTAAATAAATATCGCGAGCCGTTTTAAAAAGAATCAGAACCCTTACAGGATCTCTTTGTTTGAAGTCGTTTAACTTCTTTTTCATGTGTTATTGTTCTAGGAATATCGAGTTGCATTTAGAGAGAATACAGTGTTTTAAATCACGCTGTATTTCCGATAAATGTAACAAAATAAAAACGTGCTCTACCGTACCATCGTAGAACTAAATATTAAAAGATAAATCGGTTGATAAGGTGATGAAAGTTATTAAGTTGTTGCCGGAAGCCTCATTGCGTTTCAAGTGGCAATAATAAGGTCACCTTCTGATACCATATTGTTATAAAAAAACGGTTGTCTGTAAAGTCGGTTTACGGACGATAATTTTACGTGATAACGTCATAAGAAAACGATGAAAAATTGATATTCCTATAAATACATAAAAATATTTTAATTTCATTTGTTTTTTCATCTTTTTTCCCTTTATATAAGTCTTCTATTCGTCACTAGTCCCTATAACACAAGCGCAGATGAGCGATATTATTACCAAATACTCTCATTTTGCAGGTGTTCCATCAATTTACTAGATGTTTCACGTCAAAATTATATTTTGGGACAATTCACGCAGCACCATCTAGCCCCAAGCTAAGCAAGTAGGCTTGTGTTATGAGTGCCAGATAAGGGATAGAATACTTTTTATTTTTTTTTAAATAAAATTAAACATACTATACATACACAAACACCCAGATCAGAGAAAAAATAACTGTGCATAAACATTTGTGTGAGGCGGGAATTGAACCCGCATTTGTGTGAGGCGGGAATTGATTCTGCGTTCGCCTGTTTGTAAATTTTATTTCTTTGTTACTAAAACGACAAATAAAAAGATTACTTAAACAGTACATTTCCCTTTTGTTGTAATTCTGCCCACATGAACGCAATCAGAACGATTTGCTTCATTACAAACCTTCTCTTCACCAACCCACATGAAATATTAACTAATGGATGATTTCGACAAACATTTTGATTGAGATTAGCACATTGATTAACAAATTAATAGAGCATTGCAATATTTAGAGCAGTGTTGGCCTAGTAGGAGGTACTTGGGCTTTTAAGCTGAAGGTCGTGGGTACATGACATTTTTCTAAAAGTATGTTAAAATAAACACGTACTGCGAAATGCTCGAAATGCCTTAGAACTCAACACAGTTCACAGTCCTAGGAATGTGGGGCATGATCCCGAGGAAACCATGCAGTACCTATTAGGAGCTGTACGCTGGCTAACCAGATGTCAGTCAAACTCCGCTTTTTGACAAAAAACTGACTTTGAGGGTGTTTTTTGTAATCGAAATGCAATCGAAATAATATTGCAATGTAATTTATGAGAATTGGCCTTCAGAGAAGCCTAAAGGAATGATTCCAACTGAATAAATAAATGTTGACTTACTCCTTCCTTTAAAAGCAGGCCCTTGCCCTGCAATAGGACAAAATTAGGCAATCTTTTTCATAATAAATATCTTAACCAATCCTTTCAAACTAAAAATCACCGAAATGTTCAAATGAACAATTGAAATAGGACATACTCGTAATTAGGCAATCTTTTTTTTCATAATAAATATCTTAAATAAATCGCCGATATGTTCAAATGAACAATTGAAATAGGACATAATTAGGCAATCTTTTTCATAATAAATATCTTAACCAATCCTTTCAAACTAAAAATCGCCGATATGTTCAAACGAAATACGTATTCAACAATCGACTGATTTAGAAAAAACTAGGTCATTCTATAAATTATGAGATGAGTGCGTGTGAGTCGCAAGTCGTAACATTCTTTATTTTAGGGGCCCAAGGTCGCTGGAACTGTTCCAGTTGTTTTTTTTTATTTGGGCTCTATCGGCTTATGTTGTTATATTGATTTAAGGGAAGTCAATGATGTTGTTGTTTCTTAATGAACTATTGATGATAAAATCCTTTGATCGGTTTGAGACATTGATTGAATTTCTTGTAGTTAAATACGCGCTGAGGGTGGATGCAAAATAACGACGACCCAGTTGGCACAATGGTCACCACGCCGGATTGCCGGGTTCGTTTTCCGCTTCAGGCAAGTATTTATGCTTAGATATTTGTATGTGGTCTGGTTGTTTCTGTGTATTATAAGTATATATTTACAAAAGAAAAGTATACAAGTAGTATATCCGTTGTCTAGCACCCATAACACAAGTTTAGTTACTTAGCTTGGGGCTAGATGGCGATGTGTGGAATGTCCTGCAATATATATATTTTTTTAAATACTGACTGATAGTCGATTTGTAGTTTATTCTCTAAAACGCCTCCCTGTGTCTGTCCTCAGTCCCTAAGTCTGCACTCAGTCCGCCTCAAAACGCGTAAACGACTAGCACATTTCCGTTCCCTAATTTTTTGGGTTTAAAAGTAAGAGAACAAGTATTATTCACTACTTAAGAATCAATTTGTTTTCAGTTTATATCATTAGTAGTTAACTATTTATAGTTAACTCGTCGTGGACCCACTGCAACTGCTGGACAAAGTCTTGCCTTATTTCCTTTTATATGCCCTGATCCTCAGATATTTCTGGCCACACCGTTTTTTTGGGTCTACCTCGACGACGACTTTGGCCATCTCGAGGGAAGTGACTGAGTCGGCTTTTTGCCAATTTGTCCGGTTGCATGTTTTTAGTTAACTTAAAATGAACCACAGCCTTTTTACCTGACACTCCACTTGAGTGCCTCCAGAACCACTTCCTAGCCAGGGATCCAGTTTTCGCAGTTCGTGTCATGGTATCAGTTTCACTTTCACTTGGTGCACGGAAGGACAAGACTTGGAGACACTTTCCACGATGTCGAAGGATACACGACCATAGACGTGAAACTGGCATTAGGTTTTCGTTTGTTTTATTTTGTTTACGAGTTCACTCTAGTTTTGCTTGACATACCTTTGAATAGTACAGTTCATTCAAAAAAATGTTTGACAAAAATTCCTTTCAAAAAAGACTTCCAAAATATATACAGCCGCACTCAGAAGTGTTCCAAAGTGAACCTTTAGTTAATGAAACCTTTGTCTCTTTGCCTTTGTCACATTTTTGCCAACGAATGTTAACCACAACAGTGCACAAAGCATTCCTAAACTTCTGAAATTTAAAAACAAAGTAGGTAATTGTTTACAAAGAAAAATGCACCTCTAAAATTTTACATCGCAGCCAAACTCGAAACCTCGACCATGGCTTAATCTACAGCGAAAATAAAACTGCTCGCTTAAATTACAAAGTTAGTATTAACTAATTACTTCGAGTTTTAATAGAGCTGCCCTGAAAAGGGAAAAAGGCTTACATCTTACGATATGGTAAGACGAAATACATAATTTCTTACATACTTTCAATCTTTAATGATTATGAATGTAACCAATCCATCATTGTTCAGGAAGAAACTAACAACGCTACAGAAAACTAACATAAAACAAATGATGATCGATACTGACCATTGATTGACTGGCTTGACCCTCCAATGATAGATGAGAGTGAATCTTGAGTTCCATTTTACTATAATTTTACATTTACAAGTATAGAGTATATACTTTGGTTAAGCAATAATCGACATGTGGCCGACTTGCAATATAGTGATCTATCATTTTGTGCAAATTCGAAAGTGAATCAATTTTTTTACTGCCAAATGAAAAAATGGCTTCATCCGTATTTTGTTTTTATTTAACTGAGATTACAGATTTAAATTGGCGACGTTTTTTTAAATAATTTCTCATGATATGAAATCAAATGGAATGTGATATTTTCTTCAAAAGTTGATGCAAAGTTGCATTTGACTCTAGGTACATGTATTTGAAAAACGAAGCCAAAGCACATGAGTAAAGAATAGAACCAGAGACTAAGGTGTCATACAAGGCTCTGTGACAAATACACTACTACCACAGCCAAAGCACAGCCAAATATTGAAAAGAAAAAAAAATTGTGTGTACACATTTTCGTAATTTTCCGGTGACTAGGCTTAATAATCATATTATCTTAGTCACTTATCATGCGTCTTAAATCATTACCGTGCTATGTTGGTCTAGATTTTAGATAAAAATTTAATTAGGCTTACCAAATAAAAAAAGGCTAGTTCCATAATGCTTCGATAGATAGCAGCACTAGGATGGTGCTGCTATCTATCATCTACCGAACCGAAAAAACTGAAACATGTTTATGATCTCGAAGACGAGGCTGTATGAGGGCACTCAGCACTCTTTGCCTTCCCTGAGGGGGTAAAATTAAAAAATATATTCTTTGCGCATTCTCTTGACGAGATCACAGCGCCAACAATTAGCGATTATTTAAAAATAATGTATTCCCATTCATTCTCACTTAAAAACTCTATTTAGCAAATTATATGTACCAACCTAGTTGATAATTTATGACATGTAAGACGGAGTTTGTGTATGGGTTCTGCCTAAAAAAAATATCAATTTATTTAAGTTTTATTAGTTAATCATTGCTAACTTATGCTGACAAAAACTAGAGAAAGTATTGATTAATTATAAGTCATTCTATATTGGCGAATAGATATTTATTAATTGGAGTAAAATGCGCATTTTCGCAAGAGGAATTCGTTAAATGCATAATTATTATAAGATATATAAGTATTTTATATGTTAAATCATCTGTTAAGTGTACGAAAACAAAAACTTTCATTTTCACAGTAGCCATACTAATCGGTTTCTATATATAGCAAAAACTAGCATTTAATATGTACTTATTCTGTATGAAAAAGCCATTAATTGTTTCCAATATAAAATGGTGTTTAACCTATAACCTTAAGCATATCGTTCATTAAGTTGTCTCATTAAACGCATGAATGAAAAATTCAACTTTTTATCTTCATGTCAGAATCGCTTTCACTTCGAAATTATACATTGTACATACGTAATAAGTACATAATTGATTGAGAAATGTTTGATTGATTAATTTCACTACATAAGTAATAGTTTGATGTTATGTTTGAAGGTGATTTTTTTATAATGGCAATACTTTATATCAACTATTTTGATAGTGTTGAAAATATACACAGGGTCATTGATAATTAGCTAAGAAAGCGGTTGAGTGCTGCATAGAGGTAACACTCGACCGTAAGTTTTGTTATATTTAAAAAAAAAACAACAAAAAAGTTTTTTTTTTAAATCAGGTTTTCTTTTTTTTAATAAAAAAATACAATCGTGATTGACATTCAGCCTTAGAACAGTCGAACGAACCTCATTGTGAAAGTAACAGCTAACCTCAAAATGTTCAAAAAATGTTCAAATTTTCAAAAGTCGTAAAACAAGTTTGTTAAGCTGCACCGAGCCTTAACCGCGTTCTTAGCTAATTAATAATTATCAATTAACCCTGTTACTGTTTACGCTTACAAAAATAAGACTAAAGAAAAAGCCATAAAGAAACTGTAAAACTTATATTATTTTACAAAATGACATTTTAATTTATTAAAAAAGCCATAAAGGAACTGTAAAACTTAAATTATTTTACAAAATGACAGTTTAATTTATTAAAAAAAGAAATGCTTATTACTATAATTACACAAACCAACATGACAATAATAACATATATTATAAAATTACATAACGAAAGTTAATTTTTCAAAAGTTGTGTTAATGCAAAAATCATGTTGCTTACGACAGTTTACATAACTGAAAGCTCTTATTATTTAACAACATAACAATAGCTATTAAATTAATGGACGTTATCTTTAATTTTATTAAATATAATTGGAATAAAATTAACGCAAATTTTATTGTATTTCTGTCGCCATTTGGAATTGGATCCAAAGAAAGCAAACAATCGAAATTTTGAAAATCGCTCAATTTGCAAAAAATCAATGGATTCAACGTCAAAGATATGAGGGTATAATTTGTAACGGATATAAGAAAAGAGGATGTATGATATTTTATTAAATATCTTTTAAATCAATATTTTCGTGATTGAAAATCAGCCTTAGAACAGCTAAACTAAAAACAGCTAAACTCAAAATTTTCAAAAGTCGTAGAACAAGTTTGAGCTGCACAGAGGTACACCTTAACCGCGCTCTTAGCTAATTAATAATTCTCAAATTAAAAGGGGATGCATCTCATCTAACAAAGAAATTGTTAGGTTAGACATTTCTTCACGATTTTGTAGACTGGGACGTTTTACAAATAAACACTTTCGTCCCTTATACGACATACTCAAAGACCTTAGAAACTCCTTAACTCCTAAAATAACTGGATCTACAGGATCTGTAAGCAAACTTTAAAATATTGGGTCAATAAAATGGATTTTTAATAGTGGCACATATGTTGCTCCTATATTTTTTAATGTTTGATAGCCATTGACAGCACAAAAATAGGGTAAGGTCCGGTTTTATCTACAGAAACTGCGAGCAAATGTTAACAAAATGACACTTTTTTATAGTATTGCGCATGAGCTGTTATTTTTGACAGCAATTGTAACACAAAAAATATGGTCAGTAAAATGGCGGTTCGGTCGTGACAGATCTTCGCAAAATTTGAGAATGGTGTACCTCCTTTAGTTTTTGCCTCATAGAGCCTACACATTTTTTCAAAAGTTCACATGTGGTTATGAAACTTTATTAATGAAAGTTGCGTTGTCCGACAATAAATCAATAGAAGGATGTTCAAATAAACACGAATTTTGATTTATGTATAGTTATTGAAAAATATTTCTAGTAATAATCATGAATGATAGACAATAAGTTACATCAATACCTATTGATGATATATTGAATGACCTTTGATTTATTGTTCTTCTAGGTATAAATTAATTAAATGATATCACAGCTCATCTTGAAGGCAGACCTTACTAGGCTTTCGCATAAAAAAATCCTGTTCTAAACTAATATTATAAAGGGGAAAGATTTTATTGTTGCTTTGCATTGAATAAGCTTCGAAACTACTGGACCGATTTTGATAAAACTTAGTATGAGGATACATTGATTGTAAATGACAGTAAATATTCATAATAGAATAAATAAAAAATAGGAATCTCTACGAGGGCGGCACTGAAAATTTCGGGAATCAAGGAAGTGACACAACATTACTATTTAAAAATGTATTTATTAGTTTTCGAAGTATTCTCCGCGAAATTTGACACATTTTTCCATACAATGGAACCAATCATTAAAGCAACCATTCCATTCGGAAGTTGGGGTCTCCTAAATGGCCGTTTTGTAGGCGTCCACAGCTTCTTCAGGTGATGAAAATCTCTGACCACGCAATTTATTCTTTATTTTAGGGAAAGTATAGAAATCATTAGGGCTTAGGTCGGGGCTGTACGGCGGATGGTCTAATAATTCTATGTTTTCTTGCTCTAAAAACTCTTTTAGTCTGTTCGCGGTGTGAGAACTCGCATTGTCGTGATGGAGGATGATGCGGCGGCTGCAGTTCTCTTTACGGAGTTCAGAAACAACCTGTGGCAAACAAATGCTAGCATACCATTCGGCATTAACCGTTCTTTGTCCCTCAAGAGGAATAGTCACAACATGGCCGGTTTTGGAGACAAACGTGGCCACCATTTTTTTGCAACACTCCGTGAACGAACAATTTTTGTTGGCTTTAACTCATTTTCGAACACCCAAACTCGTGAAGATTATTTGTATTTGACTCATGCCAATGTCTAAAGTTGCCTGAATTTCGCGGTATGTTACATGTCGATCTTCCTCAATCAGCTTACGCACAGCATCAACGTTTTCTTGGGTGAGTGCAGTTTTTGGACGACCTTGACGGGGATCATCACTGAGCTTGACACGTCCACGTTGAAATTCAGCAAACCAGCGATAAATTGTGGTTTTGGATGGGGCTTCATCACCAAATGCAGAAATCATCCGGTCAACACACTGTTTTTGTGATAAACCACTTCGAAAGTCATAATAAATCATCGCTCTTGAATTTTCTCGAGTCAATTCCATTTTCTCAACGACTAAACAAGTTTGACAAAACCTTGAGACAAGACCGAGATTATTTTTTTAAATAAATAAATGGTATTCGATTCTTAAAACCAAGTAGTTTTCAATTAAAAAGATTTAAATATGACAGGAACAGTGGAAATATTCCATTCCCGATACTTTTAGTGCAGCCTATGTATGTAGAGACTCCTAGCACTTGTAGCTTCTGAGATTTCGTTATCAGTGAGAAAGTCAGTGATTTAGACTTTTTAAAAATATAGATAAATTAATAAATATTGCAGGACACTCCACACATCGCCATCTAGCCCCAAGCTAAGTAACTAGACTTGTGTTATGGGTGCTAGACAACGGATATATTACTTAAGTACATACTTCCCTTTTGTAAATATATACTTATAATACATAGAAATAACCAGACCACAGACAAATATCTAAGCATAAATACTTGTCTGAGGCGGGAATCGAACCCGTAACTCTGTGTTTGGCAGTCCGGCATGGTGACCATTGCGCTAACTGGATGCCAAATAGATAGGTCCTTATTAGCTATAGTTAATATTAGCTTTTAGCATTTATTAGCTACTATTTCCAACATATTTTATCGTTACCACTGGAAACATCTTAATTGGCGATAGACATGCTAGCTAAAACTTACTCTACGTGCCCTGTAGATATAGCGTACTTATCTATTATTATCTATGAATAAAGCAATAATAATTTAGACAAAGAACACCCTTAACACCTTCTAATGATCAACTATTATTATAATTTCACACTTTATATCCGCAAACGACCTTAATAACTCTATATTTTGAATACAACAATACAAGAATGCCTTTGGCTAAGTAATTTTAAAGGAAAAATTGCGAAAGAAGAAAAAGCTGTTAAGTTCTTTAAAATAAAAATGGGCCAAGTGCGAGTAAGACTCACGTACGAAGGGTTCTGTACCTTTATATCCTGTTTTTAAACCCCGACGCAAAAACAAATACAAAAAGTCTTATGCCTGCCGTTTTGGGAGTAAAATTAAAAAAAAAAGTTGCATAACAAAATTGTAAACATGAAAATAACCTAAAATTTTGAAAACATACTCAAAATATATTTACTTTTTTTCTGTTTTTAGTATTTTTTGATATGGCGGCAAGAGAAATATATCAACTGTGAAAATTTCAATTCTCTAGCTATCATGGTTCACAAGGTACAGCCTGGTGACAGACGGACGGACGGACAGCGAAGTCTTAGTAATAGGGTCCCGGTACGGAACCCTAAAAATAGTAATTTAAAGAGCTTTAACCTTTTCAGTGGTTAATTCCATCTGATCACGATATCCGTGGATACAAACCCTTACAAAATGTTGCATAAATGTCAAAAGTGTGACTCTCCCATAGAAATCTATACATATAAAATTCTTTGTCCTGACTGACTGACGGATCAACGCACAGCCTAAACCGCTTATCGTAGAGACCTGAAACTTGGAAGGTGTGTTCTTTATATGACGTAGGCATCCGATAGGAAAGGATTTTTCGAAATTCTACCCCTAAGGGGATGAAAAGGGGGGTCAAAGTTTGTATGGGACAAGGGATTCCTCGACTCCTACGCGGATGAAGTCCCGGGCAAAAGCTAGAATACTTCCGTATTTCCAATGTCCTTGCTCTCAATGCTAAACCATAAAATAAGGCCATAGGGTCATAGTACATGCGAAGATACCCTATTAATACCATGTATACTTAGTTTATCCATGGGTAGTGACCCATGGGTTCGAATCCCCGCAGACCGTGCACCAATGGATATTCTATTTTAACCGCAAATTCATGTGCGCTAATCGATATTGCTCTTACAGTAATGGAAAACATCTTGACGAAACCCGCGGCTTATTTGACTCCAGACGTATTGACAAGTTCTTTCCTCTAGACACTGTTAAGCTGAGATGGAAGTAGAAGTGCTGGGCAAACCTACTGTATCTTTAAGCAAAACTGAGGTCTAGTTGTGGAACAGAGCTCGTATATAAATACAAAAACAATTAGGACAAGCGATTTCTGATGGGCGTTACTGATACTTGAATTCGGTATTAAATTTTGCCATGCAAAGTTCTAGAGATCTCTCTAAATAAATCGTTAGTGTCAAAAAATAGTGTTTCTGTCCAAACAAAAGAAGAGAAAGTTGAAACAAATGTTCCATTGTTGATATTAATCTGAAATTGTGGCACAATCGAGATAACCACCGGAAGTTTTGAAATAAAATTTGTCACTTTGACCTATGGAAATCCTAATTTCATCTACCTGCATTTAAACTATTGGAGGCTTGAATAAACAGCTTTTCATTACAATAGTTAATATTTAGTCTGTTTACAAGGAACAGGCATTTTAATAATTTATAGTTGACAACCCAGTTGGCACAATAGACTGCCAAACACAGTGTTGCGGGTTCGATTCAGACATGTATTTATGCTTAGATATTTGTCTGTGGCCTGGTTGTTTTATGAGTAATATGTATTATGAGTAATATTTACAAAAGAAAAGTATATAAGTAGTATATCCGTTGTCTAGCACCCATAACACAAGTCTAGTTACTTAGCTTGGGGCTAGATGGCGATGTGTCGAACGTCCTGCAATATCTATATATATAAAAATGAATTGCTGTTCGTTAGTCTCACTAAAACTCGAGAACGGCTGAACGGATTTATCTTATCTTAGTCTTAAAATGTTCGTGAAGGTCTAGGGAAGGTTTAAAAGGCGAGAAAAAATCGAATAATTTCTGGGAAAACCCTAAAAACAGCCCTTTTCTATTTCCCATACAAACGTTTGCTAGAGTCAATTCCTAGGGGATCGGAACTTACGCGGGTGAAACCGCGGGGCGCAGCTAGTATTATAATATTTATTAAATCATTGGTACGGGATTGGTCTTAATAGTTACAATCATGCTTTAAAGTCACGGAGCATTTAAGCTCCGTGTTTAAAGTGGACTCTTCATAAGCACATCTGGTATCTCCTATAAATATAAAATTCAAAGTCCTTTTTGGTTGACTGACACATCAACATACAGCTCAAACCAATAGACAAATATGGCTATATTTAGCACATATAGCTATTATGTATGACGTAGGCTAAGAAAGGATTTTAGAAAATCCAACTCCGACCTGAACGAAGTCGCAGGTGAAAGCTAAAACATAAAAATCAAAAGTCAGCATCAAAGAGCAAACAGCTGTTTAACCTCAACCTTTTTTTTTATCAGAACAGGCTTAAGTTTCATAAAAGTTTTGCACCTGCGTAAACGGATGTGGTCTGAAAATTGCTGATTTAACTCTTGTTACTTGTAATCAAGGTCGACTTTTGTTTGGTTCTTGAAGCCGTTTAAGTTTCAAAGCCTTTGTTAGGTCCCTCTTGTCACTGTGCAGAAATCTTGGAAGTTTATAAAAAATGTGAAACACCTTCTCTTCATAATTATAATTATATTTGAACGGATATATTCTCGTTTTTTATTTTTGTTTTAAACCTTACGTACGGGAACTTTGCAGATCCCATGGTCACAGGTAGACTGAGACGACATTCGTCTTTTTTTTTCTATTAATTATGGCTTCGCACGGCTTGTGCATTTAGCCAGTGTCAAGTTATATTTTACATCTAATTATGACCCGATTTTTCATAAATCGGGCCTAAAAACTACCGTCTACTTAAAATTAGTAAAAAAGGTTTCATCTAACGCAGAGTTGACTAATGGCGTCCCGAGGTATTGCAGCTGTTGCTTGCGGGGCTTGAGACCTAACTAAATGTAGTACTGGGTCCCAAACCGGTGGTACTAAATATAATTATAATTATGAGTTCAAAACGCGAAAACCTTAAAAATACTAACTTCTCTTCAAGTAAAAAATCCTTAAACAATTTGATTCATATTTTGGTATATCTAAATTGCAGAAATTCTAGAATACTTTGTATTGTAAGAGGATAAAACGAGATCCATACGGGCTCAATCGATTGTCCGTCGATCTGTATCCGATATTCCCGGATAAGAAACCAGTGGTGGGCGCAGCTAAAACTTAATAATACTATGCTTCATATCAATTTCACACGCAACACCGCTAAACCATTACAACCGTCTATCAGAACATATTAGAATAAAGCGCTTCATCGCACGAATAGTGTCAATCACTTAAGACGGCTCAACACCTACCTCATTCAGCCAGTCCAAGTCTATTACCATCAAGCCATCAAATCAAACTAATTTGATGGACTCACTGTTACACAATACCATCAATTTACGATTCAAACCACCTTCAAAACTTCGACAAAGTTAAAGTTTAGTTTAGTTATGGTATTAGTATCTGCGTGATGTATGTAAATTAGGTCTATTAGTTTTAGTTCTATATAAATCCGCCTGCACATATAACTTTGTAGTGGCAGCTAATTTTATTAGAGAAAGCCACAATTATTAAACCTGATTATATGCTAACTATGGTATTATTATGGTTATGATAATTTAAATTGAAGTAATTTTGTTCATACTGTATGTAGTAGGCCTCTGTTAAAAGATGAACTATTATTTCGGACAAAATAATTTTTAAATTTCACTTTTAGATTTCTCACTTGGCAAAGGGGTAATTTAAGTCACCAACTGATCTTCCATTGACTTCTTGTCAGATTTTATTAAGTAGGCACTATTATAAAAGTAGCAAATGTTTATCTTTAAAAAAAACACAGGGTTCTTCATCAATTTGAATTGCCACACGAATACAGTCGATGACGGCACTAGCTCTTCTTTGAAGGCTCACTTCATGAAGGTTTTGTATTTTTTCCGGTGAAATGTGTTGCAAGTAATAAACCTATAAGTTACCATTTGCAACATTATACTTTGTTATACATTATACATTATACATATAACATTATACTTAAAATTGTTTTTAAGTTCTATTCTCTTTATCTTTCAAATAAAACGCAATTTTAAACAGCAAACACAAGTAAAGAGTTGTTTAATATTAATTAGCAGTTAAATATTTAAAACAGCACATGGTTCCCATTGATAAGTCACGACTCTTGCATTGCCAACACTGCAGGTGTTGATTCTTTGCCATTGTGTTACTATTTCTTTCAATCATTTTATTTGTTTCATTATCGAAAAAAAAGTCAATACATTTAGGCCTCTGACGTCAATGTGATAGGCGTCGTGTTTCGTTTTGTAACTAATAATGAAATATATGCAATTTATTTCCTTAATTGTGTATTTTTTGTACCTACTTATGTTAAAAACCGTAACCTTCACACAATTCCTACATTAGATCATTTATTTTGAAATTTCACAATATGTTTATACATATTGTGAAATTATGCAGTAATGTTACTGTGCAGGATAGAATACTTCGCTACAAAGAGGATTTAAAATACTACGTCTTCGCTATTTTACAATAGTGTTTGACAGAAAACTGACAATCGATAGTGACAGTGACAGATTATCAATCGATAATACATCTGTGCATAGTTGTCTCTATTCGCCACCAGGTGGCAGCACTGACTTTGACGGCAACGAAAGTTCCACGTCCAGAACATTCATGGTTAAAGAAGTTTGTTAGTATTTTTCGCGGATTTTCCCGAACTTTATGGAAAACTTTTTAATTAAACGGGCGGCGTCGAGCTTTCGCAAGTCAGTTCCATTTAAGTGTTGATAGTCAGAGAATCGATCAAGTGCGAACAGTGATAAGTGCGAACATTACAGTCCACAGTATAGTTTATTTAATAGTGATAAAGATTAGTGAAATAAATAGTTATCGAAAAGACCACAATCTTTGATCATACCAGCCTCATACACCGTCGTGTAAAGTTACATTCTAATATGAAATAATAAAAGATAAATATAGAGACCAGCTTTACAATTATGGCAGATAATACTTTTTTTTATTTAAATTTGAGCAGACATCTTGTTTTATTTTCAGTTTGCCTTCAAATCAAAGAGTCATCGGGTTTTATCGGCCGATAGGAAAGTCGGTACTAGTTGATAGTCTGCTTTCACTCACCCTAATGAATGAATGATTAGTAAAAATGACTTCCGTTCGTAGTGTTGTGATTAATCATACTTTTTAAATCTAGTTGTTGAATGCCAATTAGAGCGTACTTTACGTATGTTTGTTGTAGATTATTGAGATTAAGCGCTTTTAGATGATAAATCGCTTTTTAATTATAAGTTTGTTTAATTTCACCTTTCAGTCAACGAATGATATAATAATTTCATTAGATTGGGAATTGGCTAGTGTGCTAAAACCGTGCGATGCCAAATGCCACTAAAAAGCTAGCTGAAACAATAAAGTCAGTTTTGGCGGGAACGAGTTAACAACATGTCGTGCTGCAGTTTTATTTTCATGAAACTTAGATGTAACTCGAGTTGAATTGTATAATTCTGGTGGAATGTTATTCAATTTAGTTCTGTGAAAGTGCACAAGTGTAGTGAAAGTAAAAATCAGTGTCAAACATGCAGTTTTCTCGTTGCCTCCACATCTCCTATTAAGGTTATGGTAAACTTGCCACCGCTTTACTGTAGCCCCTGACTTGACGGACTATGACGATTTTGACTGTTTTGAAACACTTTAGGCCCGATTTATGCAAAATCGGGTCATAATTTGATGCAAAATATAACTTGACACTGGCTAAATGCACACGTGCGAAGCCATAATAAAAGAAAAAAAAAAAAACAATAAAGTCAAGATTTCATTTTCAAATGCATCGATTGCTTATCACCATAGAGAAATCTGAAATAAAGAATAAAGAAGTGAGAAGAAAGACTATGATAATATATATGAGAGCATAATGATGAAAAAAGTCACCACAGAGTATTCAAATCTTTCTGATTTTGCTTTAAGCATTAATCTTATAAAGGTAAAAGTAAATAAAAAGCTTTTACAGGGAAAGTTATTGCTATTGCGGGAATTTCATAAAGACAAACGCTTGTTTTTATGATTAAATGCTATTGTGTCAGTGTTTTAATACTGTTTGAGAATAGTAAGAGTTGTTGGTATGTTTATTTGTAAACATATGACGTCGTAAAACAGATTTCGATGTCAATAATGCAAGACACATCCAGCACCTATGTAGCTAATTCATTTCGCATTTCAATAACTTAAATAGTCGGATATTTATTCTATTGTTTCGGTTTTGATTTATATCAGAA
Source organism: Idaea straminata (assembly GCA_951213275.1). NCBI lineage: Eukaryota > Metazoa > Arthropoda > Insecta > Lepidoptera > Geometridae > Idaea > Idaea straminata. The sequence continues at coordinate 9,131,956 of OX577862.1, forward strand.
ATGTTGAAAAATCAAGAGTCTTTAATTACGAGTATCTAAGTTAAAAAGATTTTTTATGTTTTATTAATCTATAAGTAGGTACTAATATTACAAAGCTTAAGAATATGTTTGTTTGTTTAAACGCGCTGTCTCAGAAACGACCGGTTCGAAATGAAAATTATTTTTGTGTCTATTTATCGAGGAATATATGCTACTTTTTATTTTTTTATTCCCACGGGGTCGGGACTTACGCGGGTGAAACCGCGGAGCGTTGCTAGTCTTCTATATTTTCATAAATACGACTGAAAATTAGCGCGCTACGCACTTGTTGTGTAGCGCTTTAAATAAGCTGAGTCGCATTCCTTTTTGTAACCACAATATGTATTTTTGTTTCTTTTATGTCAAAGTTACTTTTGCTTACAAATATTCTATTTCTTTGTTACTTTCTTTTAAAAAAATGCCCTTTTTTAGCGCCAATCGCTGCTAAAAAGGATCAGATCCTGTGAACATAATTTGAATTACTTAGCTAAATTTCCACACTGTGTATCCGTTATTTTGCAAAAAAAGTCTTATCTAATACTAAAGTTATTAAGCAAGTTTTTGTTTTAATTCTGACGAGCAAGCATAATTTTTCATAAAAAGTGATTATAAAAAGTGTTAGTTAAGTCTTCATTTGCAATCAACCGATTCAAAAAAAGAAAGCCTCTTTAGACATAAACAAGTTATTAAGGAAGCCATATTTGCAACAAAAATGATTTATACCTACTTACTTATGCTTAATTAAAGAGTGCAAGTCAATCGTGAAAGTATGTGATGCACGTGTTCTTTGCCTTAAAAAATGGCCAATTTTTTTGTACAAAGAAATTCGATACTACCACAATAATTTGTTGATAAATCTTACGCTCGTAACTTAATATGAGGTTTTTATCAACTACAGTAGCTAAGTATGTATTAAGTTCAATCACCTATGTAACTTTGCTTGCTAGTAGATAGGTATGTTTTAAGGCTAAAAGTAAGTAACTAAAAAAAAAATGCCGGCGCTCAAGTTAAAAATTCAAAGTAGATATGTAAATTAAATATTAACACAATAAAAATATGTAAATAATGTATAGTAATCCATTTAGAAATCATAATAAGTAAAAAACCCTGTTTTTTTAATTTGTGATTTTTTAAACAATTTGAATAAGGTTTCTGAAATCTGAATGTAAGTTAGACACATAAGTACAGGTCAAAAACATAACCCTCCCTTCGCTTCGCCGTCGTCAGGTAAAATAACGTACACAACTACTAAAGGAACTTAATTTGCAGTTTAAGAGATTTTTTATTCCATTTTACCCAGATCTCATCCACTCAATTTGTTGTCGTAAAACTACTAGTGACGTAATGTATATTTTTTAGTCTTACAACACTCAAGGCCACGTCAACGACCCAGAGTTGCCAGCACCTAGACAAAAAACTACCATTTACTTTATTTAATAACGCGATAATTCATTAAATACAGGTGTTCTGTTTTTATGATTCGTTGTAAATCAAGTGTTATTAATAGATGTAATCTAGGAGTTTAAAAAACAATGTCCGCCTAATATAAAAAAAACGTTTATTATTTGTAGTGGTGGTGGTAGGTAATAGAGCCAAAAGCAAAATACCTATCACCGATCACTAAAACTGTCAGTTATTGCACGAAAAATAGTTATTAAGTGTCGTTGAAAAATAGTTATTAAGTCAATTTGTAGTTCTTTTCCTTAATTTTGGTCCTAAATTACAAAAATGAGCTTTTTAATTACTTTAATATGCCGCGCTGTGTTTGTTCAGCTACACTAATAAATTGATACAAAATATAGGAAAATATTTTTTTTGAACATTATCAGGTTCGATTCCTGGATAGGAACTGGCTTTTCTAAAAATCGAATCATGCAGTTTTAGCTTTTATTAAAATCGGACAAGTTGCAATTTTAGGTATCTCAAGTGAAGAAGTGAAGGTCCATACAATAAAATCACCTTGTTTTAGTAGGTGTACAAAACTTAGTGATTAGTTTAATTATTATTTGCAGACATACAGTCTCTCGGTGTCCGACAGCTCTATGCGCTGATTAAAGCATTGTACAGTATGCGTCATAATTACACTATCAGTGTGCTACAATAATACTATAAACAAGAATTTGACTTACGACCTTCTTCTAATAGACGTTACATACAAACATAAATACTTAAATTAAAAGTACTCAGTGTGATTATTATTTTTAAAATGTTAGCTATGTCTTTAGTTAGTCGAGTATAAGTCGCCACAGGGTTTGACCCACAGGTTACGTTGTTATAATGTTCAAATAGTGTTGCACAGGATTGTAAACGTTACGGTGGCGGTGACTTTTGAGCGTCGATTGTACCTTGTCTAAGAGGAAAAATCTAATCCCATTTAAATCGCCTTCATTTATTAGAACCGCGTCTAATTTGGCCATTTTTTGTGGTCAAAATACCGAGAACATCGTCCGACCTCGCGAAACGTACCGAACAACTGGTTTTCAAGCTATTATTATAGTTTTTTAATCTATTTGGCAAACTAAAAGAAGTCTATGATATTAAGTCTTATATGGTTGATATTAAATGCTATTTTGAAGTTAGTTTTGTAGAGTTACATCGAAATCGATTAAGTAGGTATTTTTTCCATGCACTTACAATTTATAATGATTTTAGTACTGTTATGGCATAATTTAAGAGGATAAATACTTACCGAAGACATAAAGAGGGTATACCATGTTTTCATTCCTTAAAAATTGCAAGAAAATGTTATGTTATTCAAACAATTCATAAAATTTATTGATACAAACTATTTTTCTAATTGATGTATATTTTCGTACTTACCTAACAAAGTAATCACCTAACTATATATTTTTGTTTTCTTTGTTTCAGGTATGTTTCAAAAGACATCTCTTTTTACTACTTAGAGCACAGATTCCACATATTGTGAGTATGTACTTCAAATTTTACAAATATCTGATGCATATTTTTCGAAAATTTTATCGGAAATTCCTAAAATACACCGAATGTTCACAAATTCCTACATATTATTTATTATAATTATTGTTATAAGTTGGCGATTTCGTTTTTAAAGTGAGCTTAATTCTAGCAAGAGCTTATCATGAAAAACACAACTCACAAATATATATTTTGATGTGTCAGTTAAAATTATAGGGGAACTGATTCCCCTTCGTTTCAAAAGATAAAAATACAATGAATTTTGTACAAAACTCCAAAACTGGATGCTGCATTAGTCACTATTTGTAAAACTCAAGGGATATTGATTAATTATCCATTTCCCCTTACTAATTGAATATGTTGAAGTTTATTAGTTTCCTGACAATGGACCATTAGTACTGGAAAATAGACTTTATTTACGAAATTAATTGATTTAAAGATGTATTGATTAAACGGTGACGGGAGAAGAGAAGGCCTGGTTTAGAACAATACGTTTAAAGTTTAAATTTTAGAAGGATTTTGTTAAAATAATTATTCAAGATAGGCGCGAAAAACATAACCCTTTCTTTGCAGTCGGGTAATAATTATACTTTTAAGTAATCTTCTATACATATAAAATGCTTTGTCCTGAATGACTGACTGACGGATCAACGCACAGCCTAAACCACTGATCGTAGAGATCTGAAACTTGGAGGGTGTGTTTTTTATATGACGTAAGCATCCGACAAGAAAGGATTTTAAAAATTCAACTCCTACGCGGAAAAAGTTGTGGGCAAAAGCTAGATATACATAAAAATAAAATTATATTTGCAGACGCTTTATAAATGAAATTAACGATTCTATAGAATTTGAATTTCAAATGTAAGACCATTGTGTAAAAATATAATAAAAATTAAGACCTAGCTTAATTTTTAAAGTTTAGCAGTAGACTTAGAATGTTCAAAACATTCAGTGACCTTAGCTATTTTAAATCTATTTGTTTCCGTTTAATTTTATGAATATCCATTATCCCTGAAAATAATCGAGGCAAAAGCATTGAAAATAAAGTATACATTTTAAAGAGTTGTTAGGGATTCACGATTTGGATTTATCGCGTTTTATCCGCATAAGTTTCGATCCTACGGGGATAAATTTCCTTTCCCTAATATTAATTCCGATTAATTTCATCCTCTTATGGGTAGAATTTCATGAAACCCTTTCTTAGTGGATACTTACACTGAATAAAGAACACGCGTCCAAATTTCATATATCTACAGTCAGTCAAAATAAGTATAAAACAAAGTCGCTTCCCGCTGTCTGTTTATCCCTATGTATGCTAAAGATATTTAAAACTTCGCAACGGATTTTAATGCGGTTTTTTTTAATAGATAGAGTGATTCAAGGGGCATTTTAGCATACTACCACGCGTACAAAAAACAACAATTGGTAAAATTATAAATTAAAAAAAAATATATTAACAACAACGCAGCAACAATAACACCTTAATGCCGCTTGTTGTCACGATTAGTCCTTGAATCGAATTTGTACAGCTGCATTTATATCAAGCATATTATTGCAACAAACTTTAACTACATACCATTATGATGTTTGCTACGTTCGTGATTGAAAATTAAACGTTATTACTCCGAGTTGTTATTGGTAGGTAATTTTGTTGCAATGATCTCTGTGTCTATTCCTACTTATATATTTTAATATGTAAGCTTTTGTTTACTACTTCAGCGGCGTAGAACTTGAATTTTATAACAAAAACTAGCTTTTGCCCGCGACTGCGTCAGCGTAAAAGTCGAAAGTGAACTAAGGAATCACGTTGTCCTATACAAACTTTGCAAAGAAGACACCCTCCAAGTTTCAGATCTCTCTCTACGATCAGCGGTTTAGGCTGTGCGTTGATCAGTCTGTCATTCAGGACAAAGCATGTATGTATAGATTATTAGCTACGTCAATAGCTATCCATGTATGCGTTCATTAGTTCGAGAATTAAGACTTTTAATTTTACATTTATAGATACTTACTGACTTAAAAACGGTCACACACTGACAAACTGACCACTTTTCACCCAACTACGCGACACAGAGGTAATGTGTTTATCGGTCTATGTATGTGTGTATGTTTGCAAATAAAACGCTAACTAGAACACCCCATAGGTGATCTAGTTTGAGTTTTATTTGATTGACAGTCCCGAGGCTTCTCTGTTCTACTTAGAATAAAAAATTAATTGAAGGTTTTGAAATTAATTGATAGCTAATTTTTTCAACTAATTGACTATAAAATACAATAATTTCCAAACGATTTGTTGATAGTCCGCCCCTAAATGTTTTTCTGCATCTATTGTGCCCACATGTCCACAATATAAAAACTCCATATGTTGAAATCGACTTAAAAATCTGTATAATCAACGTTCAAAAGTCCACCTGTGCAGCACTATTTGAACATGTAACCTATAAACCGATCCCACGTCGGTTGGTGTAGCGGGTGGCGGCTTATACCACTCACACAACTAAAGACATATCTAACATGTTGAACATAAAACTCACACTGCACTGAGTACTTTAAATTCAAGTATTTATGTTCGTGTGTAGCGTCTATCACAAGGTCGTAAGTCCAATACTTGTTGATAGTATTATTGTAGCAAACTGATAGTGGAATTGTGACGCATACTCTACCTGCTCTCTTTTATGGTTCTTTCAATTTGCTTACGTACTATCTAAAGGTTAATAAAAACCGGCCAAGTGCGAGTCGGACTCGCGCACGAAGGGTTCCGTACCCCCTCTTAATTTTTTTTCTGTTTTTGTTGGTCTATCGGCAACAGAAATACATAATCTGTGAAAATTTCATCTGTGCAGCTGTCACGGTTCACGGACGAACAGACAAGTCTTAGTAATAGGGTCCCGTTTTTACCCTCTGGGTACGGAACCCTAATCTGTACCTTCTCTAATTTTATAGTTGTTACAATTTACTTACGAACTATCTAAATGTTAATAAAACCGACAGATGGCTCATACTGTAATTTGAGTTTGAAATTGATAGCTTTACAGTAACTGTTTACTACCAGTTAGATTGGATCGATTAGTTGTGGGATTGTTGCTGTGATTCTAAACAGTTGGTCTAACAAGGTGTGGTGATTTGATTACTTAGCTTCGCGATTGGAGGTACGGGATTCTTAAATTTATACCTAACTAGCTGCGCCCCGCGGTTTCACCCGCGTAATAATTTTCTGCGCAACTTTCTTAATTTTTTATTTCATAAGAACCTTCTCCTGATAATAAACAAACAGACCAAAAAAAAATTGGCCAAATTGGTCCAGGCGTTGTTGAGTTATGCGCTTACCAACACATTTTGCGATTCATTTTTATATTATAAGACTAGCTTTTGCCCGCGACTTCATCCCCGTAGAAGTCAAAAATGGTTCTTTCAACTTCAATGCAAATAACCCCCAAATAAATTTCTACCCTTTTTTAATCCCGTTGGAGAAGAATTTCAATCAAATACGAAACACGTCTTTTATCAATTCTGAGAATGCTCATGCAAAATTTGAACTAGATTGGACCAAGGAATCACGTTGTCCCATACAAACTTTGCCCCCTTTTTCATCCCCTTAGGACTACTCCTAAATTCTACAATTTCGGAAAATCCTTTCTTATCGGATGGCTACGTCATACAAAGAACACACGCTCAAAATTTCAGGTCTCTACGATTAGCGGTTTAGGCTGTGCGTTGATCCGTCAGTCAGTCAGTCATCTCGCGGTTTCACCTGTAACTCCCGATCCCGTGGGAAAATCTGTATAGTAGTATATCCGATGTCTAATGCTGAGTATATTCCTTTTTTGGGTTTAGAAATCTGTTTTATTGTTTCGATTTAGTTTTCTGTAATTTATTTACTTTATGTGTAGTGTAATTACAAAATAAAGTTATTTCTATTCTTATTCTATTCTTGGCTTGGGGCTAGATGGCATTGTGTGGAATGTCCTGCAATATACACGGTGTAACAAGGGGGATGGATCATCGGTTGCTGGGGAGTGGGGGACCTCAGTACCTATCGATTTAACCCCCCTGTATGTTCTGCAATATTTAGCGGTTCAAAAGTTATTGAGTTTTAGTGAAATTTTAGTCAAAATCAGATTTCACCCTGAACTTCGCAATTAATCTGATTGGAGTAGGGGTACAAAAGGTCCACTATTGAACTTATTTCACAAAAAACGGCAGAATCGTAGACCTGATAGTTTGGCTGTAATTGCGAAGTTCAGGGTGAAATCTGCTTATGAAAATTGCAACATACAGGGGGGTTAAATCAATAGGTACTGAGGTCCCCCACCCCCCAGCAACCGATGATCCACCCCCCTTGTTACACCGTGTATTTTTACATCAGGCAGAGGGTACCAAAACATTATGTTATTTACGTATTCCCTATCCAAACATTCAACTAGTAAGATTATTGAATGAGTATCACATCCGCTCTACCCGTATCTAATACAAACCCCTATCGTATAGATAGATAGAAAATAAACATGCTTGTTTAATATTGGTGGTTGGGTCAGGTTATCGTAGAATTTAACTTCGTTTCGGTGTTTGACCTGAAAACTCTATGTATTTTTACTTGTCTAGGGGCTGTTTTCCGCAATTAGACCCTTTAATTGCGTCCTTTTTGCGTGAGAATGGAGTAGGCTTGCCCAGCACCGACTACCCTCTCAGCTTAGTCGACCATGTCCATAGGAGATAGCTTGTCAATACTTCTAGAGCCAAATAAACCGTGGTTCATCACGATGTTTTCCTTCACCGTAAGAGCAATTTCAACCCAGTCAAAAAAATGGTTTTTTTTGTGAATACAGGTATTCCATCAATTTATTAGACGTTATCACGACAAAAATACGAATTACCTCTTTTAATGAATAAAACCGTATTAAACTATATTCTGTGCGATCCGAAAGTCTCCGTATGTGCAACTCACAATAAAGAATTCATTTAGGTTTCTATCTAACTGTGACATTGTTTAAGACATTGACAGCTACATTTTTTTTCTATTAATTATGGCTTCGCACAGCTTGTGCATTTAGCCAGTATGAAGTTATATTTTGCATCAAATTATGACCCGATTTTTCATAAATCGGGCTTGAAGTGTTTCAAAACAGTCAAAGTCGTCATAGTCCGTAGAGTCAGGGGCTATAGTAAAACGGTGGCAAGTTTACCATAACCTTAAAAGGAGATTTGGAGGCAACGAGAAAACTTCATGTTTGACACTGATTTTACTTTCACTACACTTGTGCACTTTCACAGAACTAAATTGAATAACATTCCACCAGAATTATACAATTCAACTCGGGTTACAACTAAGTTTCATGAAAATAAAACTGCAGCACGACATGTTCTTAACTCGTTCCAGCCAAAACTCCGACAGCTGCATTACTTCTAAATTAATTACATCACCACAATATAACTTATCTTCTTAGTTAACTTAATAAGTTACACAAGTAATCGACTAAATTTTTTACTTAAAACTCTAGTTAACTGACAGATCTAAGTCAAGTATTACGCATTTAAAGATAGCAACACCGATAGAGAAATTGTAAGTTGAACAATCTTGATTCTCTTTGTTTTTAAACGCGTATCTAAAAAGGATCAGTAAAGTAAGCGTCATGTAACATCCGTTAGATTAAGACAATTAAGATTTAAGTAATATTAAGTAATCTTTTATCTATACATATAAAATTCTTTGTCCTGAATGACTGACTGACTGACGGATCAACGCACAGCCTAAACCGCTGATCGTAGAGACCTGAAACTTGGATGGTGTGTTCCTTGTGTGACGTAGGCATCCGATAAGGATTTTTCGAAATTCTACTCCTAAGGGGATGGAAAAGGGGGGCAAAGTGTGTATGGTATAACGTAATTCCTTGGTCCAGTTTACTAATTCTATGCGGACGAAGTCACGAAGTAATAATTTTTAAAGTGCGTAAGTCTGCAGTCGGTATTTGGTTTCTCGAAATGTTATAGGATATGTCGCCATTTCATTAATCGAAATGCATTCGCGCCGTGAAGAAGGATGAGAGAAAATGGCATGCAACGAACATGAAGATATTGAGATGGATGTGTGGAGTAACGAGGATGGATAAAATAATAATTAGGCTGTGCGGTGATCCGTCAATTAGTCAGTCAGTCACTCAGTCAGGACATAGATAGAAGAAGATTCAAAATACATAGAAACAACCAGACCATATAGGAATATCTAAGCATAAATACTTGTCCGAGGCGGGAATCGAACGACGAATCGATGATTTATTTCTGTACAACAACAAATGCTAAAAATTGTATTGGGCACCAGTAGTACATTATTCAACGTAAACTGTATACTGTATATGCTCCCATATAATAAATATCATTTCACACATCGCCATCTAGCCCCAACTTAACGAAATAGACTTGTGTTATGGATGCTGGATAACGGATATACTACTATATATACTTTTCTTTTGTAAATATGTATATACTCAAAATACATAGAAACAACCAGACCATAGACAAATATCAAAGCATAAATACTTGTATGAGGCAGGAATCGAAGTGTGCCCTAGAATAAAATTAAAACAGTACACTCTCTTGAATAAAATTAAAACAGTACAAACTACTTTTTCTAATTTTTAGGGGTCCGTACGCAAAGGGTAAAAACGGGACCCTTTTACTAAGACTCCACTATCTGTATCTCATGAACCGTGCATAGCTAGACAGTTGAAATTTTCACAGATGATTTATTTCTGTATAACATCTATATATATATAAAAGAAAGTCGTGTTAGTTACACCACTTATAACTCAAGAACGGCAGAACAGATTTGGGTGAAAATTGGTAGGGAGGTAGCTTAGAGTCAGGAGACGGACATAGGATATTTTTTTCGATATTCCCACGGGATCGGGACTTACGCGGGTGAAACCGCGGGGCGCAGCTAGTATACTATATTATTCAATGTAAACTGTATATGCTTCCATAATATTATTCTGTGCATATGAGTAGTTAATGTTAGTATCGTATTTCCGTCATCTCGTTGGGGGGTGTGGTTTGACATCTGGTTAAAATAAACAATCATCGCAGTGAGGGTGGCCTGCTTTCAAAAACTAGCAATACGCACTGAGATTATTAACAAAGTAGTATTGAGTACTTATTGATTAGTTTTTCTGTATCAAGTTTGTCCAGAACTAAATGCGGTTTACTTGCGTCAGTCTGTTTTTGGACGATAATTTTAAGAGGAAAGGGTACCGACGCGGCGCTCTCCATACAAACGTAGTCGACTGTTTCCTCCCCGGATATTGACACTAGAGCAATAGTACATTACGATATAAGTGTGGTAAATTGATCTTTGCATAGAGGCGGTAGCGAGCGTGTTAAGAAGCCAAGATGCAAGGATCAATTCCACACGTGTATCGTACGACGTTTTTTATCACAGTTGCGAATAAAAGAAAAGACTTGAAAAGAAAAGAAAATAATAAATAACAAAATATTTGGTAATAAGTCTATGTTTACAATTTTTTTAGGCAAAATTTTTTTGTTAATTATACTCCCGAAAGGCCAGGCAAAAGACTTTTAACCTATACAGCCTCTTTTGGCATACAATATTTTTTAGGGTTTTTCCATTTGTCGGGGGTTAAAAACAAAATATAATGGTACAGAAAAAACCTATATTTAAGTATAGAAAAAACAACACTACATTTTTAATTATTTTTTAGGACGTTATCACGTAAAATTATCGTTCGTAAACCGACTTTATAGACAACCTTTTTTACGGGAGTAAAACCTCTTTTTTGGGACCTACATTTTTTTATCCATCAAAACAGTATAACCCAGATAAATTAAGAATGTTTCTCTCCGTCCGTCCGTCTGTCTGTCGCTAGGCTGTATCTCATGAACCGTGATAGCTGGACAGTTCAAATTTTCACAAAAAACACTAAACGACTCTCAAAACGGAATATAATAGTACGGAACCCTTCGTACGCGAGTCCGACTCGCACTTAGCCGGTTTTTCTACGATCTCTACACTCGACTTTAGTTTTCTTCCAAGTACAGACTTTTACTCTTTTCTTCCTTTATCTATATTATAGATGATTAAAAGTGTTACAAGAAGGTCCACCAGACAGTAATCTATACAAATACATATAAAATTCTTTGTCCTGAATGACTGACTGACTGACGGATCAACGCACAGCCTAAACCGCTGATCGTAGAGACCTGAAACTTGAAGGGTATGTTCTATGTATGACGTAGGCATCCTAAAAGAATGGATTTTCCGAAATTTTACCCTTTTGGGTGGTGAAAAAGGGTAAAATTTGTATGGGACAACGTGATTCCTTGGTCCAATCCTATTAGAAACATTTCCGACTTCTACGCGGACGAAGTCGCGGGCAAAAGCTAGTTAATTACTAAAACTTATGACACAACTCGGAACTCAAGCAACAAGGATATACTCGTAACATTTTTGACTTTCCTGCTCATTGTTCTGTTACATTGCATTTCCTCTAAATTCCCAATTTAGACATTAGGCACACTTTAAACTAATTTAAAGTAACCGTTAAGCTATACCAACGTGGTTTGACTCAGTTAAAATATCATATAGTTACCACGAAGTCGTAATGACTAACTGTTTTTCGTAAAACGTTCGTGAAATGAGGTCCGTGAATTATACATGGTGATTTAGGTTCCCATAAAGAAGTAGGCATGAGTACCTACAGGGTTTAACTGTGTAATATCCATAAAACAATCCCTAACTAGGTTTCCGACGTGCTTTGCGCTAGATTGAGCGAGTTAAGTTTGTGGTGCTGAAAATTGAAAAGGAAGTGAGAGCGCTTTCTTAAAGATAACAGAAATAACATGCGAATGTTATTACTGAAAATATTTATTTACGAGAGATACTGGCTCTTATTTTACTATATAAAAAAAAACATAAAACTTTTCTTTTCACCTTAAACAATGAAATCTAGGAGTTCCCATATTTAATTATTTTTATGTCACCAAACTAAGAACACTTGGACTCATCATCATCTGAGCGATGTTCCCGATTGCATCCCTCTCGGGACCCGGGGTTTCCTTTCCTACTTTTACGCCTCCACTTCGCACGATCTTCGGCATCCTGATTTGTAAGGTCAGCACTTCTTGGGTCTTCCTAGTGTGCCACGACCCGGCGGAGGCGCCGCGCGCCGTGGCAAGACATTTGTTCCCCACGTGGGCGTGGTCATGGCAGTTAATAAGTTTTATATGCTACAAAAATATTTGCACTAGTGTCATTATCCAGGAAGGAAACAGTCGACTACGTATGTATGGAGAGAGTGCCGGTACCCTTTCCTCTTATTGATTTAATTTTTGTGACTTCATTTGGCAATTTTAGAAACGTTATATAACACGTGAAACCTATTTACTAAATAAAAAATAGCTTAACCGTCTTTAAAAGTAACACACTCGTCACAAACAAAATTCTGCTTTTTACACCGAAAAAAATAATTTCAAAATTTTGACATGCGTTCACTCACACAACAAATTTGTTGATATATGTTTCCACAAAATGCTTAATAATTCAGTAAGTATTATAGTCCATTGAAATGTTACATTTTTTAGGCCTTACCTTGCGTTTTTTAGAGGACGCAATTTTATTTTTTTGATGTGTAGGGGGGGTCAGTGTAAAGCTAAAACCAAGTTTGTGGGGTCGCAACCCTTGTCCCACGGCCGCCATCTTGAAAATAGGGGTTGAAATGGTTTTTACGGTATATCTCTTAAACTATTTATTTGAGAAAAAAAATTTGTTAACATTTTTTGTTGCAAATTAAATTCTCTACAACTTTGGTCCAGTAACTTTTTATCGTAGAACTGTAAATAAAAAAGTTATAAGCGAAAATCTTCAGAAATTCGAGAAAAAAAAATATATGTTTCGATGTAACTTTTTTTTTATCATTTTACGAAAAAATGATATCTGACCACTTTTGTAGATCGTTTTTTGAGGAACAACTTTTATTTGCATCATTTTTTCATTAAGTCAATAGCTAAGGTTTTACAGCGCTCCGAAGTGAGTACTATTTTTTTAGTACTCTTAACTATACCTATATTATACGTGTGTACTAATAATATGTCATCAGTTATTTTTTTTTATTTTGTTATTATAACTTTTTTAATTACAAATTTTGCAATATTATTAATAATTAATTATTGACTCTTTTCCCCACCACCCACGAGGTAGAGTCTAGAGGCGCGTTTTTTTTACGTGGTATCCCCAATAGGCATAATCCACGGTGATTTTCTAAATTATAACTACTCCGTCCTCAGTCGTTTCGATGGACCAGGCTGCGGCTCAGCATCTGATCGGCTTTCTGAATTAAATACCAGTGGGAGAACTGGCGAAGGAAGGGGTGTTAATGTTGGCGGTTCATCATCAAAGTCATTTTCATTTATTAATTCTGAGAGTTCAATTACGTTGCTGCAAGTCTCTCCAGAACAATGGAAGCACACTGCAGAACATTTCAGTCCTGCTTTTCGACATCCACACATCGCTCCACAGTTTCCTTTGCATTTGCAAAAGATCAATTTTAGGAGCTCAGGGGGTGCTGGAGGCTTAGAGTTCTGCACTGGCATCAATAATTTTCCACATTTTTTCCAGCCCCAGTCTTCAGAATCATTATAATTACCAAGTTTTATTAAAATTATTTTAAAAATCAATAATTGTTAAATTCTGTTATGGAGTGAAAAAGAGTCAATAATTAATTTTTAACAATATTGCAAAATTAATAATCAAAAAATTATATTACCAAGTAAAAAAAAAAAATAAAAAAAAAAAATAAAAAAAAAATAACTGATGACATATTATTAGTACACACGTATAATATAGGTATAGTTAAGAGTACTAAAAAATAGTACTCACTTCGGAGCGCTGTAAAACCTTAGCTATTGACTTAGTGAAAAAATGATGCAAATAAAAGTTGTTCCTCAAAAAACGATCTACAAAAGTGGTCAGATATCATTTTTTCGTAAAATGATAAAAAAAAAGTTACATCGAAAAAAATAAATTTTTTTTCTCGAATTTCTGAAGATTTTCGCTTATAACTTTTTTATTTACAGTTCTACGATAAAAAGTTACTGGACCAAAGTTGTAGAGAATTTAATTTGCAACAAAAAATGTTAACAAATTTTTTTTCTCAAATAAATAGTTTAAGAGATATACCGTAAAAACCATTCCAACCCCTATTTTCAAGATGGCGGCCGTGGGACAAGGGTGGCGACCCCACAAACTTGGTTTTAGCTTTACACTGACCCCCCCTACACATCAAAAAAATAAAATTGCGTCCTCTAAAAAACGCAACCCCAAATGTAACTTTTCAATGGACTATTAATGATTGAAATTAAATGATACGTTTCGTTAATTGATCATGCATGTTGTTGATTGATGATCATCTAATCATGAGAAACTGGTCAAGGGTGAAGTTTAAAAACATGTTTTCTAACTGTCAGTCAAAAAAATGAAAAAAAAAATGTGTTTTTTACCGACTTCTCAAAAAGGAGGAGGTTCTCAATTCGGTTGTATGTTTTTTTATGTGTGTTCGCTCCTTAATTGAATCAAATGATAATGAAACATAAAACTTTTGAAATAAAAACTTTTTTATTTTATCTTTTAAATTTTTTAATAAAAGTCAAGATAAATACACTTGTTAAATATAAAATTGAAATATTAACAAGGCTATTTTTGCATTTCAACAAAAAACTCCAAGTAAGTATATACTTATATTCTTTGTTTAAATTCACCTTTGTTATTATTATCAACAATACTCTTTTTTTAATGCCAAAACGTTGTAGAATAATTTGGATCCATCACGCATGAGCTAGCAATTAATTCTTTTTGTAGTTTAAAATTTTAACCTCGACAAGTAATTCCGCTTCCTACAATAATAGATAGGTAGAATTAATATCGTGACTGGCAGACAAGTCGACACCTCTTGGATTTTTATAAAAATAGACTAGACAAGAATTCGATCAATTATTTTAACTATTTAGTTATTAGAACTATAAATTTGTTTTTATAAAAGTCTATACGAGGATTGCAAGTTTCTTTTTTTTTCATTTGCCAAGTTTTTTTTTTGCTATTAATTATGGCTTCGCACGGCTTGTGCATTTAGCCAGTGTCAAGTTATATTTTGCATCAAGTTATGACCCGATTTTTCATAAATCGGGCCAAAAGTGTTTTAAAACAGTCAAAGTCGTCATAGTCTGTCAAGTCAGGGGCTATAGTAAAGCGGTGGCAAGTTTACCATAACCTTAATAGGAGATTTGGAGGCAACGAGAAAACTTCATCTTTGACACTGATTTTAACTTTCACTTCACTTGTGCACTTTTACAGAACTAAATTGAATAACATTCCACCGGAATTATACAATTCAACTCGGGTTACAACTAAGTTTCATGAAAATAAAACTGCAGCACGACATGTTGTTAACTCGTTCCCGCTAAAACTCCAATTACCTAATTGCTTCCAACGACTTGTGTATATAGCCAATGTCAAATAAGTAATAATATATTAATGGATTGAATATTTTTTAAGTATAGTTCTGTTTCTTTTTTTTTTTCATTAACCTAATTGCTTCCAACGACTTGTGCATGTGGCCAATGTCAAATTAGTAAAAATATTTAAATGCATCGAATATGTTTTAAGTATTTCTGTTCTTTGTAGTCAATCTGTCCAGGGTTTAGCATATATTATGGAATAAAATTGCCTACCTGTACTAAGTCAAGAAGTTAGGGGACACAAGAAAAATGTTATATGTACCTTGTACCTTCACTATCCCTATATTTATTGACCTAAATTAAATAAAGTTCCTCTTCCTGCCAAAAACCCCTTTCTTCTGCTGTCCCAGACTCTAAAAAACTCGGAATATGTTTTACCCTGGTTTTACCCAGTTGGCACAATGGTCACCATGCCGGACTGCCAAACACAGCGTCGCGGGTTCGATTCCCGCCTCAGACAAGTGTTTATTTTGTCTGTGGTCTGGTTGTTTCTATACATATTTACAAAAAGAAAAGTATATAATTAGTATATCCGTTGTCTAGCACCCATAACACAAGTCTAGTTACTTAGCTTGGGGCTAGATGGCGATGTGTGGAATGTCCTGCAATATTTTTTTATTTTTTTGAAATTTCGTTCTGACAATTATCACAAAGATAGTTCTAGTTTTGTAACATTATAAAGACGTGGCCGGTGCGCACGCGCGCCCTGTCTCCCCAGTCGTGTTGCCAGTAAATCATTCGAACAAGTGAGAAATTTATACAAATTAAACTGGGAAACCGCGGGTAGTAATAGTAAATTGTTTCCTGCATTGTTTATTCTATAGTCTTATTTGTTCTTTATTGTTTCTTTGCTAGAATTATGGGTTATTCATTCTATTTAGTTTTTAGAACTGTAATTTTGTTTTTATAAAGGATTGCGAGTTTCTTTTTTTTTTCAATTACCTAATTGCTTCCAACGACTAGCGCATATAGCCAATGTCAAATAAGTAAAAATATTTAAATGGATTGAATATTTTTTTTAAAGTTCTGTAGTCAATCTTGTCCAGCTTGCTATAATTATGGGTTATTCATTAGTTTAAACCTTTGTAGACCAAATTCGTATACTAAGTATATTTAATAACTGTTTTCGATTATAATCAAGTATTATTTATATAGAGGAAGAGGACGACCTTAGAAAAGATCGATAGATTGTTATGATAGGGATAGATTTGAATGATAAGTTGACTTTTACTAGAAGATAATGGAAGAAGAAGACATATTAGACCCGGAATACCAATAGTGCAGGAAATAAGAGAAAGTTGACCTGATATTTAAGTACATTTTCTGGGCTTATTCTCTTTATCAATAGATCCTATTGCTGGTTATTGTCAGTAGAAGCATAATTTTCAAAACATATCAATTTCATCATTAATTTAACTAATTTTAAAGTCAAACTTAGTAAAAGTTAGAATGCATCGTTAGAATTAAATTAATACTAACATCATAACATTAATTCCTTTAGTCTCTAAAATAAAATTTAAGAAATATTATTTAAATCTCTTTAATCTCCTATTAAATCAACTCTAGACGGTCCTACAAAGAAATAAATTTACATAACTCTTTTCAAAGAAGTAATTAATTAAGACTATTACAACAGGTTTTATGTTTACAAGTTCTTTCGAAGTGTTATCTTTCATTGATAGTGATCAGTGAATCAGTGAATGCAGTAAGCTGAATTATGTCATCATATTATGTGGTGACGTGATCAAGTGAGTCTTTTGAGTGTATTTATCCGCTTCGTGGACCAATATTTAAAAAAATGTCGCAACATTCGGGAATCACAGTCCTCCTTATTCCAAAACGAGGTTTAACCCTATAGGTTATATAAGGAACTATAGTCCCTATAGATTATATAGGGATAGTGTTTAGATTATAGTTCACGAGTAAATCTGTGTCGAAATCTAAGGTTTAATTCCACATCTCGGACTATCCTTAAACCTCGTTTTGGAATAAGGGGGAGTATGTTTTTTATGTGTGCGAACCTCTAATTGCTTCTCTATTTCTATTATTTTTTGTTTTTTTTCTTAGTTATAGCTGTTACTTCTCCTAAAAATGAATAAATAAATTACTTGAAACCCTTTTAGCAGATGCTTAACTGCTATAAGGGTTAAAAAAGGAAAACGTGTGGTACTCGGGGATTGCCGCGGTAAAGCTATTGCATCGTGCGAACTTCGTACAATCGTACCATATACATACACGTTAAGCGAACGCTCGGCCGAGCTACATAGTAGACGGAGTGGGGGGTGTTTTTTTTTCTTTTCGTTACGGAATTTCTTGATTCGGTCGCCGCGCTGAAAGCCCGCGATAAAAGCTATGAAATAACCTTAAAAATAATCTAGTCTGTCAACGTTAAATGACTTTAAATTAAACAGTATATTTGACAACTCCCTCTAAACTTATCAAAGCATGGATAAAATAACAGCTAAAGTTTCAAGTATTAATTTATGTGGTAATACAGTAAATCTGACAGCAACCAACAATTCTAATACTAAACGAAGTACCGTTAGAGAATGAATCTTGCTAATAGCAATGTAACACTTTAGTAATTACTAAAGTGTACGATTCTTAATTGAAACTGATAATTTCACTAATGAATTGTTACCGTGAATGGGGTATAGTTTCTTGAAGTAATTGCTATATACAGTTCCGTTACTGTTAGTAAAATAATTCATGGCTTATGTGGGAAAATTCAACAAACATAGATGAAGAAATTAATTACAATTTTTACAAGATAATCCTTTATTCGCCGGAATACATAGCATAAAGGTCTTACAAAACATATTAGAACATGTATTCGGTCCGCAAGCAGACGTGCAAATGTTAAAAATAATATCAATTACATAATGTCAATAATCAAATTAATAAATAATAAAGTCAAAAGATAACAATTCTATTGTATTTTCCTATTACTAAATGATTTGAATTCGTTAAGGTCATAAAAACAGTATTTAAGAAGCCACATACTTCATTTGTTTTTAAAAAGATTACCCTCCAGTGCTTTGAGGTTACTAGGTAAGCAATTATAGATCGATATACACATGTTATACACATTTATCTTATATATGTCTTTATGACATGTACCTATGCTATATTTTTGAGCGCTATTGACAGAGTTACAGATCAATAATTTACAAATGAATAGGAGAGGAGGAAGACGAGAAGAAAAGATGGATAGACTGTGTAAGACAACATATGAGAGAATGGAAGAAAAAGTCTTGCGCCGACAATAAATAAAATTGAACAAAGAAGAAGGGCAGGCAGAAACATATGACCGATAAAGTAATTGATCGTTCCTGAAACAAGTAGGCAAATCAATGGAACGGGTCATTGACCTAAACAAATATAGTATGTCAATGGAACGGTGTTATTTATTGCTGAATTGAAAAAATATTCTTTGTTAAAATCAGCATGCAATATTTCAGTTGTCATGTCAGTCATGCAATTGATCTGGTCATTATTGAAATACGTAATGTTCTTTCTCAGGTAAATGGCTATAAAACCGACAATTGCCACTTTGCAAATGTTAACTCCAATCAGTGAATCGATACATCTCTCGATTCGTCACGGAAGGAAAGTTCGATCACGAACCTATTAAGAAACTACAGTTTAACAATCGAGATAATTTGACTGTCACAGCCATCTTCAATATCTGAACGTGATGCATAAATCGATTCAAGGGATTCGATATTAACTGTTATCGATGTGCAACAATAAAATCGATTACTTCATTGTCCCTTCGAGCGAGTTCTACCATTCGAATGGAACTGTCACGAACACAGCTTTGTTCTTTTGTTTTCTAATAATTGACAAAGTCCCATAGAAATTGTGGTTTGTTAAGACTTAATAGGCGGGTACTTGATGAAAATACAATTCGTCGGTTTCAAGACTGTAACATTGTTTTTCCTCGTAGTAAAATTTTACATTGCAGTCGTAAATCTTAGCTTTCTCTCCGTGTAAGAGCTGTTAAATAAATTGTATGCAATATAGTGTCAATCAAAAAACTATATAGTTTACTCCGCTGAATTCATGCAATGACTTTTAAATCTTTAGAAATAGTTTATGTAAATGAAAATGTTGTTTACGGTTGTTATTCTATGATCAAATTATCTATACATATAAAATGCTTTGTCCTGAACTACTGACTGATTGACGGATCAACGCACAGCCTAAACCGCAGATCGCAGAGACCTGAAACTTGGAGAGTGTGTTCTTTGTATGACGTAGGCATCTGATAAGAAAGGATTTTCCGAAATTCTACCCCTGAGGGGGTGAAAAAGGGGGGCAAAGTTTGTATGGGATAACGTGATTCCTTGGTCTAATCCTATAATAACCATTTTCGATACCTACGCGGACGAAGTCGCGGGCAACAGCTAGTCTGTTATATAAAGTGTCTCTGATAGAAATTAATCTGCCGATAAATCTGTTTGTTTATAAATAGCAATTTCATGGATAATTTTACTAGTACCTGCTTAAGTGTAAGCCGGAAGAATTAAGTTGAAACCCCGGTGGACCTGTCTGGCTACTTTACTGTTTATTTTGTCAGGCTTAGCAGCTTCTAATGACAAGGAAAATTGTTATACAAGTATTTACATATCGTCAGTAGGTACTAGAACTTGACTATCTACCTATCTTTCATTAAATATTTGCTCTAAAAGTCAATATTTTTAACAGACTTCAAAAAAGGAGTAGGCTCTCAATTAGATTGTATCAAATATTTTATGGCTATTCAGGCATAATCTCATTGTATGATGTCTTTTTTTTAGGGTTTTCGCGACTGTAGTCTTTGTTTTGTTATACAAGACTGAGATCTTCGGATTGATGAACAGAATTTGGCTTCGAGGGTGCAACAAATTGCTCAGTTTATAAGGTTTTAACCCCCCCCCCCCCCCGACACAAAAACCACGGGGTGTTATAAGTTTGACGTGTCTCTCTGGGTGTGTGTGTGTCTCTTTCTCTCTCTCTCTGTGTGTGTGTATGTGTCTGTGGCATCGTAGCTCCCGAACGGATGAACTGATTTTCATTTGGTTTTTTTTTACTAGTAAAATCGATTTCTAGACTAAACTATGGGTACAGATATAGAAGATGCATTAAAATTACAAAATAAAACTTTAAATCCACTTCTAAAAATAAGGTAAAGTTAACTGCACCTTTACGATCTAAAGTCGAGCACTCAAACTACCCGACTTCTTCTTTGTCTCCTTATTTGTTGAGTTACTTTCTTTTAACAATCGATAAAACATGTAACACCTCATCAAAACCAAAGGCCATGATTGCATAAAAATTAAAAGCTTGCCCTCAGGGCGATTTCTTCATAAAATGTCTTCGACCTTTCGAACCCTTTCTCTTAACATCTTCGTTATAAATTGAATGTATTAACAGTATTATTTATATTTTATTATAATATTATTATTTTCCCTATCAATGACATGTTTATCGGTTTATTACTAACCGTTTGACACTCGGTTTGGATCGGTTTAACTTTCATAAGAAATATTTTACGAGAAGCGTTTATAATCTGCGAAGGTGGAATTGTATTCATATTTATGAGGATTTGCAGTCACAACATTTGGAAACATGTAAATTAACACCATAATAAAATGCAATAATATGATTCCATTAGAAAACGAACAGATATATACGAAACCTTTCAAAATAAGAATTAATTTTGAGATAAGCAGTTTAGTATTTCTAAATGTATTTAAATTTTTAATGTTATTTTTGTGTTTTTCTATATTTTTCATTGATCAAAGCTTAAGTGGACTTTAATCGATAACTTATCAAGTAAAATTGGACTTTAATCAGTTTAATCACTTTATATCATTCGATTTTGCAGTGTTGTTCAAAGGTCAATCAAGGTGTTCTTGAAGAAAGTTGACAGAATATCGAATTTACGAGTGGGAAGGGTCGAATGGTTAATTACGATTGAGTCATTACGATTTGCTGTTGATTGTTTCTTTACATTTTCAAGCTCCATCATCAACTCTGATTTAATTTTTTTATGTATATTTTAGTACCTATCTATTTCTGCTATCAAGCGTTTTACATTTGCTTTGCTGTGCTTTAGTCCAGTTTAAAGGATGTGGGACGGCGGTAAAATTATAGGTTCACTTATCCATATTTGAGTCTGAGAATGTTGGTGGCAATTCGTTGCAACCTGAGCCGTATATTGCTGTTCTTATATGCACTATTTCATTAATTTTCCTGTCGTTTTATAAGCCTGTTTACCATGGGTATATAATATCTAAATGCATGTCGTGATAAGGTATTTCTAACCGCTAGCCAGAACTGATGAATTAATGTTATCAGGTAGCAATAAAAAAACCTATTATTATACGCCTACATGCTATATTATGCCTTTATTCAAAGTATGGTAGTGATATATTGATAGGTTGATAGAGTTCTTAGAAAACTAAAGCTCTATTGACGCTATATTCTTTGACAATATATGTAATTTTGTTTGTGTAGTTTTTTAACATACACAATATTTTTTTCAATCAAAGTCAAGTCAAAACTCTTTATTTCCTTTGGATACTTAATACCTAGCTACAAGATCACTTGGCCACGTCTTACAAACTAAGTTAGGATGTGTGCCTTCAGAACGCGCCCACCAATGAGAAGAAGGCACAAAAAAATCATGGGGTTTTTTTTTCATGTGATCACGCTCACAAAGGTCAATATTATAATCAAAAGACCGATAACGTTATTACGAAAATCACGCCATGACAATCGCTATTGACTTAAATATAACATAACTAGACGTCAAGCAATCGCAGTAGACCCACAAACACTCGGAACAAATAATATAAATACTTCATACCGTGGCCGGCATAGCAAAGATAAGCGACCGATAATACGGTGATAAAATATTGATCAATACAGCAATAAAGCTTGGTTATGGAGTGCACCCGTCGTCGGTCGTATCTAGGACGTTTGAATTAAGGACAACTTTGTTATGTATCAGTTATGATTTGTACTATGCCAGATAATTTGTCTGTCGATGAGATTAGGTCTGTTTTAGACATTGATGTGGAAGAATATGCAGATGTTAATAATGGCAAGTGTCACTCAATAATTTTTTTAGTTAAAATACACCGTCTTATATAAAATTATAATAAAAATCCAAGAGGCATCGGATACTTGTGTATGGACTCTGAACCTACACTAAAATAAATAAATCGACCTTTGAAATTGAAAACCAAATCAAAATATCTAATTGAAACAGATTAAATTCGTACGGAATTGCAATGAAACCAGAATTCCTTGCTCTCAAATATCAGTAATTCAATAACAGCATGATCTCATACTAAATCGTGTAATGTTGCAGAGCGTAATAGTTTTTGATTACTTCAACAATTTGTCCTACAAATTGGAGTTGAATATTAGTAATTGTTTAATACGATGGAGCGACATACGACAGACAACCATTGTAATTTTAAACTGTAATTTGAATGAATGAATATTTTGTTCATTATATTTAGTTCAGCACTGTTGTGAAGGAGAAATAAGCACGATTTATTTCATTCGCGACTCAAGAGATTCGACATGAGTCGATTAAAAAACTTCTAATGGTTTATGAATTTTCGAAGACGCACGACTTGCTGAGCTTAAGCTACCATATTTACAAATTGTAGTCATGACGTGGATGAGAGGCCAAATTGCTTCGTGAATTTGCTGGTTTTATGATACAACAATGGCTGAGATTTTATGAGTAACTGCGAAACCAAGCCAAGGTAAAGCTTTGTTTTTATTGTGCTAATTTCAGAAGAACTCAAAGGGCCGGCAGACCTCGGCGATCAAGCTTCAAATATGACGCTGCGCAAGTGTGAAAAGCAGTTTGTATGCTCGATGGCTTATCGTGATGTTTTCTTTAGCCTTAAAAATATTTTAAATATTTTAAAAATATTTATCTTCAGATTTTTTGAAGCTATTTTTCTTACTTATTCTAGCAGTGAATTTAATCTATACCATTATTTGAATGGGGTATTATGTGGGTACTACCGATAGTTTACATTGTCTAAATGATTCGATTTCGTCATAAAATAGTATTTCAGTTATATATCTTCATCAATAAATCTCTACACTTCTACCGTTCTCTATTCTAGCGGCCTAATTATTATACTTTTATTATAACAACAGTTATTTCAGCTAAGTATAGTAATTTACTGATACAAACTAAGATCTGCAATGTTGTTCAATTGCTCTGAGAATGTAATTAAATGGTCGTCCGGTCTATTCTGTGCACTAAGTGTTGTAATTATAATGTTGTGAGCTTATGTTGGTTCCCAACAGCATCAGCGGCAGTGGATCTTTTATCATATTATCTTCTGATATAGATTTTAAGTTTGTTTGTTTCACCGGTCTTTAGTTTTTGCTTTTGAAATATACGTGCTGTTTTTGTTAGAACTTACAAAGAATTTGTTTTAAACTAAAATGGTTGAAATCTAAAAAAGAGAAACTAAATATTTGTTATTTGGCAAGACCAAGTAACATCGCTTACCTCTTATGTCTGGTTTGTCTAAAACCTTGTTTAGTCTAGAACTTGTTCATAATATCAAATAAATAAACTTTTTATTACATTTTAAAGCACTCGATTTCTAGGTCAATAGCACTTTTAATAACCAGAATAATAATCGCATGAGGACGATGACTCACATGGGACTATGGGACCTATAAAACGGTGATCTCATTATTTTTTCATATATTTCTTGCGAGATATAACATTTCCTTGAATACAATTAGTAGGTAGAAAAAACGACTTCCTTGCCGTAAAAAAGACTGTGTGAAATCTTCTACATATTATTGATCGTTTTTAGTGACTACATAAAAGGCGCTCGTCGAGTCACGCCTTCTAAGTCTAGGAAACCGTCGGTAGATCGCCAGCATGTCGATCTTCTATAGTATTCACTTCGGTGAGTGCTCTTAGGAACTACATGAGCTCGTTCCATCCTGCCCTTTCTTCCACAAGACAACGAGGTGCACGAAGGATCGCCATTCACACATAGTGAAAGTTCCAATTTCGCGCGCAAAGCATCACGCTTCCACCTTCCTCGTACGCAGTGCTAAGAAATGGAACTCTCCACCCGCGTCGCTGTTCCCCTAAAACTACAACCTTGGAGTCTTCAAGTCTAGAGTGCATAGGTACCTTCTAGGCGAGTACGCTACATCTTCGACCTCATCGTCGCTTCCCATCAGGTGAGATGAGGTTAAATGGAAGCCTATTTTGTTTAAAAAATAAAAATAAAATTTTGGCTTTTGTTATCATTTTAAATCTGCATAATTAAGCATTGGTAGACAATATTCAGCTTGGAATTGAGCACCTCATTGTTATTGCTGTAACTATCTTATGGTCAGACATAATAATGTTTATCTTTCCCCTTTATCTTAGCTATTTGACGTTTCATGCCAAAGGACAGCGTTCTCTACAGTTAAGTATGCATTTTGAATATTAAGGTATACAACACAAGATAAATATCTCATTCCTCTAAAAATTGTAAACTTCTCAATAAATTCTTAAAAAGAACTACTTTTATTTTGTTTATTTTCTTAAATAACTTTTCTAAAAAAAATTATCAGATTCTGTGAAGAGTTCATCGTTCTTCAAATGTAAATTGATTTGATCTTTTAAACTAAAAAGTTGCGTTTGCCTAGTCAAATCAAATAGCTTTCCAATCTACAAGTTGAAACTGATTTCAAGTAGGTATCTTAACTAGAGAGAGATGACTAATCGTAATGCAAAGTGTGAAAGGATGATTCGATAATTGCTTTCCATTGAATCCTCTTAATATAAATAAATATTATCAATAGCTGTTATTGTTTGAATTAAGACGTCACAGCTATGATCAAGTATCAAGTAATATCGTCAATACATCAAAACTAGGGAATGCAATCTCGTTTTTTAGCGAGATTGACTGAGATGAAAAAGTGGCCGTTTTTACTGTTTTATGTAATTAAAAGACTAACATCTATTTTAGTAGAAAACCATCTGTACTACCTTATGGGATTTGATGTAAGGTTTATGAAAATATAAATTTTGTTCTTTACAATCGCTGTAAAATTGAAAATTTTCAAAAAATTTACGATTTATTAAGATTTTTACGACTTTTTGCTATAGAGGCAAATTACTCTAATCGTGTTTCGAAGTGTATGACAATACAAAGTATTTCTTCACCTTTACGACAGTAGGAATATCATTCTATGGATTTTAGTGGTTGATACCCAAAAACTGTCTCTAAGACACCTCTATCTCGCTTCTGATCTTACCACCTCGTCTTAAACAAGTTTTGCGTGTGCGGATCGTCTAAAGTTTAAAGCCTGATGTTTGATAATGCCTGAAGCGTTTGAAAATAATACTTTTGCAAAATCACTGTATAACACTTCAACGATGACAAGTATTAATTAAACATTACCTTGTTTATTTTTGTTGAGTATTCATTAGATCTTGAAAGTAACATAAACAAAATTATTATTGCGACTGAAGGCTATTCAATTTCAAATATTAGGTCATTGGATGTTAACCTTTTATTTTTTAGTTTTATGAGCTAATCTTTAAGACTAAGAAGATAAAATAATTTATAGTAGGTAGCAGTTATAGCAGAATATCATATTCAATTATTTTGATTTGTACCCATTTTATCCGTTTTATATTTTATCCATTTTATATTTTTATGCATATTCCTTTGGTAGGTCCACCTTAGGTGCACTTACCACACAGGGTAAGTTTACGGCGAAGAATTTCGAATCAAAAAACTGAACCTACTCCCTGATTTAAATTATAAAAACAATAAAAAGTTACCTATAGAGTTATTTGACTATTTTTTTATCTATATATATAATGCTTTGTCCTGAATGAATGACTGACTGGCTGACGGATGACAACGCAAAGCCTAAACCGCTGATCGTAGAGATCTGAACCTTGGAGGGTGTGTTCTTTGTATGACTTAGACATCCGATAAGAAAGGATTTTTCGAAATTCTACCCCTAAGAGGGTGAAAAAGGGGGGCAAAGTTTGTAACAAAGAAAACGTGATTCCTTAGTCTATTTTCCGCGTACGAAGTCGCGGGCAAAAGCTAGTTATTTATAAATAATTTGTTGTATTAAATGATCTAGTTTAACATAAAACACCCAACCGATTGAAATGTCTATCCATTTAGTTCAAAATGTTTATGATCAACTTCTGTAATGTTATCATCAGAGAAAGATACACCATCCATATCATGTAAGGCATTAGGCAGCCAAGTCTAGACGTTGAAACATACCAAATGGCTCAATTTGTCTTGTAAGCTGTAAGTGGTATCATTATTTAGAATCTCGCCCACCATTTCTACAGTAGGAAGCTAGTAAATCTCTGGAATGGACCGACATCAAGCATTAGTGTCAGGTAGAGACTAGAGAGTAACGTAGGATTTCCTCACGAATGTAGGGTAAAGGTACGCTGATGAAACATTTTGTGACCGTCTACCTACGTTATGTTAGGTTTAAAGATATATTTTTTTTATTCTCATAACACAATAGTCACTTAAAATGAGATACAAACATAAAGGTAGGTAGTTAAGTATTCACCTCTGACGTGTTAACAGTTAAGTAGGTAGTTCTAATTACAAGGTAATGGAGAAAAAAATATTTACACTATTCTATTCTTTAATATCTTCAGGCAGATCGTTGTATAGCCTCACTCCTTCAGATACTATAGTTCTCTTCCCATATGTAGTTCTATGTGGTATTTCTACAAGTTTATTTTTGTTGATTTGGTCATTCTTAAGGCCGTTGTTTTGTCAACGTGGGACATTATAAGAAAAGGTATGACCGCGTATGTATGTAGCATCGTAGCTCCAAAATTAATGCATTCATGTAAATGCTTTTTTTTGACGTGATAATGCCTTTTAATTTGGTGAACACTTTATGCACGTGTGACGTCATGCGTTATTGACAAGTAACCATAGAAACGTTATTGACAAGTACCCATAGCAACGTATTAAAGTCATCACGTAAAATTATAGTCCGTAAACTGACTTTACAGACAACGATTTTTTATTTACTCTTTAAAAATAGATTTATTCAAAAGCGTTTTTTATTTGAAAGCGGAATGGTGTATGAGGATTTACTTTAGAATTTATAACTAAATAACTTGTTAAGATCGTCTTGCTGAGTTATATCACTTGTACAACCTTATTAAATATTCTTCTTTGTATAAACATTGCTTCTGAAACAATGCTTTCTAGAGTCTCTACAAACGATGATTCATTTGTTTGAACAACCACGGTTTCGTAGTGTTCGTTATCTAATCATTTGATTTCCTTGCTTTCCTTAATTAATATTGACAACGCTGTAATGTTTACTGTTTGCTTACTTGTTGCAATAACTATGGTTTACGCCCACTGTGGTTTCAGATTACGGGGTTTGTTATGATAAACATGCTATTTTTCTGATAAAGTCACAAATTTTTCACATAATCTAGAGCTCAACAAGAAATTACTTCATGGACATTGCAATTAAGCAGTTAAGCAGGTTATATTAATATTACATTCCTTTAGCCCATTATATTTCTTCAATCCTTTTCCTCTTCATAGAAAAATATTTATGCATAGAAATTCTACTGCGTGTCAATTAGTTTGTCTTTTTCATCATCATATCATTAAAAATTGATTAAACGACCTCCCAGAACTAACACATAAACTAAGTAAATACATACTTAATTAAAAAGATCGATTACCTTGATACTTCATCAAAACTGTATTTTTAAATTAATTTGATTCGTAATTGTACACGTTCTAGTCATGTTCTTAATTTGAATTTATATTCTCTTGAAAGTTAACTGTCAATAACGGCTTTTTTCGAATCATGCGCTTGCGCAGACTGAAAGTCATAGTAGCCAGTGTAAACATGTTATTATTAAGATCACTTGAATTAAGTTTGTTAGTTTAGTGGCACTTGTAACACATGTTTAAGAAGACCATTTAGAAATTAGAATGTTGATTTCTGAAATTTTGACCACTATTTCATATATTCGTAACAGTTTAATTTATTGTAGAACTAGAAGCTTAGTGGAATTATTCAATAGATATTTCAAAATCTATTGAATAATATAAGTTCGGAAAATTTAGCTTTCCATTTATGAAACGTTGTTTACAATCTGTTGAAAAGTTTCAACAGATTGTAAGTTTTACTATTTTAATAATTTCAGTATTCGGCAGAAATAATTCATTTCAGACCAACTTAAATTAATTCAACGACAAAATATGTAACTGCGAGAGATAAATATTAATGAAGTGATCATTCTGTCTCATGCAAATTTTAATATCTCTGGCTGGTTTCATGTGTCGATTCCAGTTTAGATTCATTCGATAAATTCCGACACTAACGCTTTGTGACATCGTCCGATCTCACTTTCGATGCAAAATAATATTATCAAAATCATATGATAATGGATCAATTTCATAATAGAATTTAAAATTACCATGTTTACGAATTTAAACAGCTTCATTTTAGGCCCTATTACATTAGTTTATTGCATTATGTAAGGGTTTTCAAATTTTGAATGAATTATTAACTTCAGATTATTCTATAAATCTTTGGATCCGGCTCGTGTTTCGGAGTGACCTTAATCTTCAATTAAATGAACCCTTCGAAACTTTCTTTATAATTCCATTTCTTAACTACTGAGGCGATATGCATATAATTGGCTAAAACAAATTAATATATCATTAAATCTAAATCTAATTTCAAACTAACCTGCCGGCTACAATTATCTTTAATAATGACTGCTCCAAATTGTATAAAAGTAATTGGTACAATTAAAAGCTTATTATCATTACTCTTTGTTATATTACCTCCTAGCTTGGATTAGACAAGTGGCTATTTATCAATACTTGTTTCATAAGAAACACCTTTAGACACATAATTATAATCTATACATACAGTGTGTTTATCGTTGCATCCAGGGTGGATCATATTCGTTTTTTTGAAAACAGAATGTCCAAAATTCTGTGTCCACTGGATGATTGTCATATCAATATTAGGTTAGATAGTTGATCTTTAATTTTTCAATTTAATTTAATTATGTTATAATTACGTTTATTATGAACCTACACTTTTCCACTGTAGGGCAAAGACCTTTCTTCCATTGATCGCGATCTGTAGCTATTGTACATTTAGGAATCAATAATAGATTGTTTTTTTATAGGTTATTACAAGTAATGGACCCTTAGAATACGTAATACGGGAAAACAAACACACTGTATAATGATGAATGGGTACCACGTGGGATGCGTCTGCGTCGTTTGTCGAAATAGTAAACGCATTAGTAATTTGATGTGGGTGGTTGATGATTGAATCACATTTTGTTTTCATTTGAGGTGAACAACCCGGTTTAATAGTGTAATGAAGTTTAGTATCATTTGTGTTTTGTGTAGGCGTTGCGTACTACTACACAGTTCCATTGAATGTGTTTTGACCAATTCGAAGAAAACTTGTTTAGCAACAAAGATGCTACTTGTGCAGTGTGTTACAAGTTAAAGTAGTGTGACCATGCTATAAATAAATAAATAAATATTGCAGGACATTCCACACATCGCCATCTAGCCCCAAGTTAAGTAACTAGACTTGTGTTATGGGTGCTAGGCAACGGATATACTACTTATATACTTTTCTTTTGTAAATATATACTTATAATACATATAACAACCAGACCAAAGACAAATATCTAAGCATAAATACTTGCCTGAGGTGGGAATCGAACCCGAAACCCTGTGTTTGGCAGTCCGGCATGGTGACCATTGTGCCAACTGGGTCGTCTATATAAATAAATAGGTTGACTACATCTATGATATTAAAACACTTCTTCACAGCGCCTTGCAGACTATGCAATAGGACCTTAATATGCTACTAGGTTTTAAAATTACTCATAGTTTAAGTAGTTTACTATCTATCTACTTCAGAGTTACACACATTATTCGCTTAGCAAAGCTTTCAAGCAAGGCGTGAGTATGTAAATGGAACATTACCATAACTCTTTCTTAACACCTATTTCGACAGCGACGGATGTGTGAAACCAAATTACTCTCTGAGTAATTCACAAGGTCAAGTCAATTGTTCGTTTACAATCTAGTCCGATTAACAGCTCACGCAGACTACCGACTTTTAATATCAAGGAGCCTGTAAACAAGTAAAATCGATTCAATGTTTGATTTTAAATGTGAACCGTCGGCAAACTATCAGGTGATAGTAAATCTAAAAACTGCGAGAACCCTGACATACAGATTACAACCATTACTGTAATTACAATGATTCAAGTCTTTGTGTCAGAAATATTTTAGAGTGATTACAATAATTCAGTTTTTTGTGTAAGAAATATTTCCTTTATGGTCGAAGGTTATACAATTTAAAACCTACGCCCATTGTAAGTGACTTGAGTTTCCTTTTGTTATACATTTTCATTTGTTGTTTTCATTTGAGCTATGTCCTTTACTGGAAGGTCATATAAGCGTTACACAATGTCCGATGTTTTATTATGAATATTTGACATTTACGGTTTGTAAGATTCATTTCTACAAGCGTTTTTGTTCGTAACCTTAGCTACTCGTACCTCACGTTTTTACTGTTGTCAAGTTTTTTTAGCAATTTTGTTAGTAACTCCAGTAGCTGTAATTGTAGATTGTATAACTGCGGTTTCATTTTGCATCATTGTATGTACTTCTTGATGATCATTGCTATTCCACTGTCCGTCAACCGCTTTCATTAGATCTGTATTATTGATTAGATATTAATCTATTGAAAGTCTAATAATATTTGATTGATGGTGCTTTGGATCGGAAGAAACAGTAACCCATTACTATTGCTGTAACTGAATTGTGAGTTCTTTTATACTTAGTCATGCGCCTATTGCATTCCAAGAAAGATTAAATGCGAGTGCAATCTAGATTTGAAATGTCACTCATACGCACATAGTCATTCCAAATGTCACGATGTTGAACTTTAATCAACCAATGACAAACGATACAAAAAGAAATCTAACCACTTTTATCTTTTAACATCTATATGCATATTTATGTGAACATTTATTATGGCTACTGGTTATTTTAAATGTTAACATATAAATCAAGAGGTAATAACAACATTATTCAAACACAAAGCTCTATTCAAAGCTTTCGTTTCTTATTGTTTGAACTCAACATACTCGTATTCGGCTTTTGTGAAATATTGAAACAATGTCACGCAAACCATTAAATCAAACAATCATGAAGTTTAACTTAAAGGCATCTATGGAATTTCTTGTTCAAGAAGTTCTTGAACTGGGGTCAGATGTAATTGAATTATTTCAATGCAATGTTTATGTTTTATATTTATTGTTACAGGTAAATACGAAATGTTTCAGCTTGCAGTCTGCTTGAGTTGAGGTTTGATAGCTTTATTATTGTTACAATGATGCTTGAGCTAAAGAATAGCGAACATAATCGAACTGGTTGTAAAATACTGAGACCTAAACGCTCCAGGTATTATTGAACTTACTATTTCAATAATATCAGCACTAACTTAAGTCTTAAGTAGACTGAAGAATAATGCTATGTACACGAAGAGGCTACTGGACAAATTTGATATTCTGAACAAGCTCTATTACTACCATTTGAAATGTTACACGAACGCCCGCGTTGGATCCATACAAGATCGACCGCAATTTTACATGAACCTGCGGCAGAGCCCAGTTTTCAAAGTTTAGGTAGTTTTCTGAATGATCTTATACAAATTCTCTGAAATTATCATGTTTTATTAATCCAATACGTCACGCTTGGCACGATTTCTTTAAAAATCGTCACGTTCGGTTTATAACTATCGAAGCTAGAAGTCATTAAACTACATTACGTTATCGTGCAACCTGTTCGTTTAGCATTACAGTTATTGATAAAAGTGTGCTGCTATGGTCTATTTTAACAACTAATCTTTTTGTGTTTGGTTCATCTTTGTTTGAATTATTATATTTGGAGGCTGGACTTCTTAACTAAGAGTTTACGCCTTGATATTTTATTTATTAGGGCGTCTCTTGACTGGCTTTTCGCTGTACTTTATCAGTCTTCTTTTTGATAGCATTCAGGTTCAGCAAGTTGAGTTTGCTTAAATGTTAGAATTGTCAAAATATTGACGCTGACGTGATCTTTTCAAAGATATTTAGCCTATTCATAGAGGGCTTTATGAAAATTTTCATATTTAAACTTTGGTCTTGTTTCTGCGTCGACCTTTGCGCAGAACACAAAACGTCATATTTACACTGAGTGATTTTATACTAGTAAGTCGGTTTGCTTCTGTACAAATTAAAAGTTTACCTACTTCTGCATATAAGCTACAGCTGCAGATGTCGCTTAACCCAGCGCTGTGCCAGGGCTAAGCCGTCCGTGAAGGTTTTTTCTTTCTGTTGAACCAACTTGCAATAAGAACCTATTTACTACTATGTTGAATCTGTTACTAGAATGGTATTACGGACTCTAAATTCAACCACACATGCGTAATGTAAAATCAAATTAAAAACAAAAGAAACACGAAACAGTTACGCAACACCTGACATAACATAACCATCACAATGACAATGTCAATAATCACACGCAGGAGCTTTCTCCTAAGAGAGAGAGAACCAGTGAATCAAGTGAAACTGCAAGTTTATAAAGCAAAGCAATCAAAGTACAATAACGCGTAAATCATAGCAATATAACTAATAATGGTGGAGTAAGCCTATATGCGCTTTGCTGTGTAATGGACGAAATTGCTGTAGCGAATAAACATGGTATTCCGTGAACTGTAGATATGTTTGATGTAGTTATATCTTGGTAAATGTTATCTTGAGATTTCTTATTGAAAATTACCCGAGGGCTGTTAGATTTTATTAAATGGTTTTGGAGTAGGTGGAAGGGCAGAGTAACTAATAGCATGCGTCTATCAATCTAATCGTGCGTAGCCAAAAGTGGGCCTTATAATATTGCTAAGTGACAAATTAGATATCAATGATATTTTATTTTTTTAAAGTGCATGGCCTGCACTGGGTTTCACATAATATTTTTTAAGGAAAATAATTTTTGAAGAAGCATTTTTCCTTAAAAAATATTTTTCAATTTAGATATCGTTATTTTGTTATTGGAAAGACGTCTCTTATCGCGGCTTAAACCGAAAAAATGTAAGAGAAACTAATCATCCATATAGAACCAAAGTCACCAACATAGCTCTCAGGATTAGTAAGCTGAAGTGACAGGTCATATAGCTCGCAGAACTGACAACCGCTGCACGCTGGGGCGTAAAGGTTCTCGAGTGGCGGCCGCGATAAAACGCGAAACAGAGACCAGCTGCCCGTTGGACCGACGACATTGCAGCGGTCTTGGGTAGTCGGTGGATGGAGGCGACTCAGGACCACTGTTTGTGGCGTCGTTTGGGGGAGGCCTATGTCCAGCAGTGGACCAATATTCTTTTCCCAAACTTATAAAAAAGTTATGGTAAATCGTCTTCTTTCCAAATGCGTGTCCAGCGACACTTTCATTGTTTGTTATAAAGCGAGTTTTTCTGTAGTAAACTAAGATTTTTGTACATACACTATCGTCTTTGACTTGTCTAGATCGAAATTATATCTATGTTCCGAATACTCGTGAACACACACTAAGCATTGAGTGGTATGAATTTCATAATGATGGGTTGTGAATACCATACGTATGTCATTGAATTGATCTGTGCTAGATAACCATTAGAATTTCGAATTAGAAATCTAGAACACGGTTCTAGACATTAAATAAATTACTCTATTGAGTTATATTTCTAAAATATGAGAAAAACTTCGAGTAGGTAAATCTGCTGCAACAATTTTAAGTTTTTTAATAGCCCTTTCTCACAGTAGATTTGTAACCGAGTCTGTCCATCTTCTATCTAACAGAAAACCGCAAATTTACGAAACTTAAAAGATCAACATTTTGCAATTCCTTCACGGTTCAAATCTGTGAGAATATTTCATAGTTGTTTGAAAACAATTTTCTTTTATTTACTCTCGAGAATTTGTTTCTTTGATATTTTATTTTCAATTGCAATCATGGTTACAGAGAATAGTGAAATAGTAGGCAATTATAGACGTACCTATCCCTTTTGTGGAAAGGTATAAAATCTTAAGCAATCTCAGAGGTATTAAACGAAATAGTGGGTAATTGTATGCAAATTGAAGGCGATGATTCACGCAAATTGTCTATGAATGAACTTTATGATAGATAGTTACATATACATAGTTGTGAAAACGATGAAATCGTAATTAAAATATCTTTAATTTATTTAAATGTCAACCATTTGTCTATTAGTAACACTTAACGCCGATATTTTAAAAAATAAAAATTCGTTATGTTTTTTTTAAGTTTACAATATCTTTATTTAGGAATTGCTCCATTATAAGGTCGCAAGGTATTGCATTGTCTTAATTTTAATTGAAATGCACTCATTTCTACTTTTAAAAAATATTAATCATAACATAAAACAACTTATTGTCAAACAAACATACAATAATTCTGATAACAGTTAATATTGATTAGGGTTTATCATTTCCCCCTCTTGCCCAACGCACAGCTGCGCCTGCGTCGCTGCAATGCACGTGTTTCGTAATGAGGGGGTCTGTATTGTTGGGTGTAATTTACTTCTAACCTATAGTTCCAGAAATAGGTGAGGCCCACATTACTGTCCTTGGGGGACCCCATACAATTTGTATGCAGTTTGAAATGCTTTCAAACTTTATACATAGTTCAGCTATTTTTGACCACTAGGGGTCAAATAGCTGCTGGGATACCTGTAACATCTTTTTTATCACAGTTGCTCATAAAGTGGATCTTATTCAACGGCTTTTAGGCTCATAATCCAACATATTATGCACGCGTGCGTTTTAGATTTGTTAACTAGTGCTGTAAAGTTATCCCGAAAAGGTAGGTACCAAAGAGTTTTTAGCTAGCAAAAATGGTTGTCTCTAAAGTCGGTTTACGAACGAAAATTTTACGTGATAATGACTTAGAAAACGATTAAAAATTGAGTTGTTTATTTTTTGTTTTTTCTTTACTTAAATATATTGTTTTT
This sequence comes from Idaea straminata, assembly GCA_951213275.1. Classification (NCBI taxonomy): domain Eukaryota; kingdom Metazoa; phylum Arthropoda; class Insecta; order Lepidoptera; family Geometridae; genus Idaea; species Idaea straminata. The sequence goes on from OX577862.1 coordinate 9,167,536, forward strand.
CCGTACCATTGTATTTTGTTCTTAAACCCCGACGCAAAAACAAATACAAAAACCCTAAAAAATAATGTATGTGTAAAAAATAATTCGAGGATGTATAGGTTAAAAGTCTTTAGCCTGGCCTTTCCGGAGCATAATTAACAAAAAAATATTGCCTTAAAAAAATGTAAACCTAGAGTTATCACAAATATTTTGTTAATTATTATTTTGTTTTCTTTTCAAGTCTTTTCTTTTATTCGCAACTGTGATAAAAAACGTCGTACGATATACGTGTGGAATTGATATTTGCATCTTGGCTTCTATAACACGCTCGCTGCCGCTCGCGCGTCATAAACCGCCTCTATGCAATGATCAATTTACCACACTTATATCGTAATGTACTAATCAGCGAGTTCAAAACATTATTTCGACTAATACCCTTTTTAACCCCCAACGCAAAAACGACGGGGTGTTATAAGTTTGACGTGTCTGCGCGTGTGTGTGTGTCTGTGGCATCGTAGCTCCCGAACGGCATTAGTTGGGAGTGTTCTTAGCTATGTTTGATCGAAATCGGTTTATTATAGGATCTATTTCTAGTTAGAAAGCCTATTAAAAATTGCTTCGTTTTATCCGTATACATACATACAATAATTTCCAAAGAGATTCTTAAGCCATAAAAGTTAATCCCTTAGAATTGGGTCATGCTTCAAACGGCGATTCTAAACAGTATCATCGTTTTCGCACCACAATACCCTATCAAGGTAATTTCACGGTGTGGTCATAGTTCGTTTATTATAAGCACTTGTTACGTTACGTCACACAGCGTTAGTCATGGTAAACCTTGCCTTAGGTGCCTCGATTTTGCATGGTTGTCTGTAAAGTCTGTGATTTTGATTTCTATCTGTGTTTTTACGTAAGCAAACTGTTTTTGCGATTTATTACTTAGTTAATTCGGTCTTTATATCTACCTACGAAAATATTCAGAAAATGAACGGTCTTTAAATAGAATTTCAAGACATATTTAGACATCGTAAACTTAGTTCACCTTCGCTAATTCACCTAGGTGCATTAAATACACTTTTAGTCAAATTTAAGCACCTAGGTGCAATAAAATTACTATTTAAAAACTTTATTCACCATATTCACCTGGGTACATTAAACTTCCTTTTTTTTGACTTTTGTACACCCGTGACCAGCCCGTGATTCCAATTCTGTAAATTTTGAATTCGCCTTTCATAAGTTTTAGTACCACGAATTAACCAACAGATGGCGTTACTACTTTTCACTACTTTTTCTGAATCGCGCTATCGTTGTCGCGCACCGAATAATAGGGTCGGATGGTTGAATTGGTCGAAGTTAACTTTGCGCAGAGGCAATATCGTAACCAATGAGGTTAATCCGAGGTGCGATTATTGCTAGTTGAAAACTTTACCAATACCCCGCCCGGTGGACGTGAAATACCGTCCGCTATGGCAATTTTTGGATGGCCGTTGAGGCCTTGTAAACTATTGATATTTTAAGAGGAAAGGTACCCGGTCGCTTCTCCATACAAACGTAGTCGACTGTTTCCTCCCTGGATAATGACACTAGAGCAAATATTTTTGTGGCATATAACCAAATTAATCTGCCATAACCATGCCCCTAGGCCTTGTAAACTATATTTTATTTTAAGAGGAATGGTACCCAGTCGCTACTCCATACAAACGTAGTCGACTGATTTGTACCTGGATTATGAAAATAGCACAAATATTTTCATGCCATAACACCTATAACTGCCATGACCATGCCCCTATGTCTTGTTTTTTATATTCTAATTATTGTAGGAAGTAAGAGTCTAAATTAAAACCAAAAAATACATAAAAATAAGACGTAGGGGCATGGTTATGGCAGAATAATTAGGTTATATGCCACAAAAATATTTGCTCTAGTGTCATTATCCAGGGAGGAAACAGTCGACTACGTTTGTATGGAGAAGCGACCGGGTACCATTCCTCTTAAAATATCAATAGTTTACAAGGCCTCAACGGCCATCCAAAAATTGCCATAGCGGACGGTATTTCACGTCCACCGGGCGGGGTATTGGTAAAGTTTTCAACTAGCAATAATCGCACCTCGGATTAACCTCATTGGTTACGATATTGCCTCTGCGCAAAGTTAACTTCGACCAATTCAACCATCCGACCCTATTATTCGGTGCGCGACAACGATAGCGCGATTCAGAAAAAGTGGTGAAAAGTAGTAACGCCATCTGTTGGTTAATTCGTGGTACTAAAACTTATGAAAGGCGAATTCAAAATTTACAGAATTGGAATCACGGGCTGATCTTACCTTTGTATGGAGAGAGAGCCGATACCCTTTCCTCTTAAGAAACCTAGGAAATTAGCATGAATCCATTATAATCCATATTTATATCATAAACTAAATTGCTAAATTGGTCCAACACGTCATGCGATGACAAAGGAAAATAGGGATTCATTTTTATAAACATGTGTGTAGTTTGAATTACTCGGATTTGAATGAAATTATAAATTGTATGAAGATTAAAGAATGACTAAGATTTCTTCTTTATCAAGTTTTAATCTACGGGGTGCAGTTTATAACATGTATAATTTACCCGTAAGAATCATGAAATTAGTAAATTACCTGCCTAATTACAGTAACACACCATCGCTAATGGCAAATCTCAGCTAATTTGTGTCAATTACGAACCAGCACGTATGGCTCGGGCTGTGAGAAGTGTGTATGGGGGTTATTCTGTGTAAGGAAATCACGAAAATGTATCATAAAATGAGGGAAATAGGGTTTAAAATTGAGAGAATTTATCTGCAATATATAACGGAACTTTTATCAAGTTCAACTTCGTAGTTTTCTGTCATTGATCTGGACGTGCGATTTTTAGACTGTTTTCTTTTCATAGGAACTACTTATCTTTCCTACTGTGGTTTTGAACAGAACGGTATCCATAGTGTATATTTTCTATGTCAAAAACAAACTACTTTTGTGTTTTTTTAAATAAATGTTTTTTATTTTATCTCAAATAGCTTTCAATTTGCGATTAGAGGAATTGAATTTTTACGAAATCTTTTTCTAGCGGAGGCCTAGGTAAAAATAGCTATATGTATGTCAATAGCCCAACCAGAAAGATTCACGAAGGATACGGAATGGAAGTTGGTTTGAGCTATGCGTTGAAATATGAGTCAGTTAGGATTTTGAATTTTATATCTAAAGAATAGTTCACAAGAATTATTTGTCATCCTCATCCATTATCCGATTACCAAGTACATCGTACCTAAACATTCACAAAACATTCAAAATACTAATGCATGTAAAGCAATTTATATCATCTTCAAATCTCATCATTTCACTACCGAAAAGAATTAAATTATGCGTATGCGCAACACGCACTGCGCAACTACATCACCATCAATATAAACGGTAATGGTCGTCAAGGAGATGATCTAGATAAAAAGCGTGTAAAATCGGGCATGTAGAGCTTCTCTTGAATTATCCTATGTTTTTGATGAATCCAAATCATAGTAAAAAGTTTAAGAAATAGTGCATACAAATCTAATTAAAAAAAAATTGGAACTATTTGCTAACCTTTTTAATTTGAGCCTAAAAATGTTAATAGTTTTTTGTAAGGAACTCTTTGCTAACACACTATTTTAGTATACCCTTCAAGTTTGAATACTTATCATTATTAAGCCTTTAATGCCAACGTATTTTTACAATAAATTAAAAAAAAACACATTATTTGTTGTAAAAAAAACATTTGATACTTACTTACCGGGTCTAAATTAGTTCGATTTTTAAAGAGTAAAAACAAAAAATAGGCAGATAGGTGAACAGCAGATCTGAAATTAAGCACACAAATTCAAAGTATAATGAAGCCTTTGGAAGACAGACTTTGTAACAAACTTCCTTTTCATCCTGTTCCTATATACTTACTCGTGAAATGATTTACACCTTTCATCTCAGCTTTGGACTTCGCTAAATATTTGCAGAAAGGCCGCGTGCGCCTGCGATGGACGCTCGGCTATTTCCGTCTGGCGTTCGGCTATTTCCGTCAGTCATTCGGCTAATTTAGTCTTCGGCCGATGACTCCATAAGTATGCTCGATAGACCTTGAAGTAAATTACTACAAATAAAGCTTTACCAAGCCATCAAGCTTTGCAGAATGTACCGAAAAAACAGTTTAATTAAATAAATATTTTGGGACATTGCACCAATCCACCATCTAGCCCCAAGCTAAGGAACTAGGCGTGAGATTATTTTGTAAATACAAACAGAAACCTAGCTGTAATAATTATCTATATACATAAATATTTGTCTGTAGTGAGAACTGTAGCTTCTACGTCACAGGCGGATGTTCGTTCATCGCGCCAGAGAGGTTGTCAAACATCAAAATGTTTTTTTTTCACTTTCTTTTTAACCCCCGACGCAAAAACAACGGGGTGTTATAAGTTTGACGTGTCTGTCTCTCTCTCTCTGTGTGTGTGTCTGTCTGTGGCATCGTAGCTCCCGAACGGATGAACCGATTTTGATTTAGTTTTTTTTTATGTAACCTTATTTGGTAGGTGACGATGCAGCCAAAGATGTAGCACGCTTTCCTTCCACTCGCGACTTGAAGACCCCCACATTGTACACGTCAGGAAAGACAGACGCAGGCAACTGATTCCATTCCCTTGCGGTACGATTAAAGAATGACAAAGCAAAACGTATCCTTACTAAAGTCTGAGATTTCCACCATTAATCGGTGACGCATATCAGTTTACCAGGGGCCTTATTCTGCTATTTTGCATTAATGGATTTACCATTGTCATTATATCGATACTCTGTTAAATCGAGATTGTTACTTTATTTGGTATTCTGCTAAAGTTTAAATAACATCGCAATAGAATCACTATGGAGTCTCAATGGAATGGTAATAGATACGTCGCTGGTGTTGCCTAGCAACATGGTATATGTTGCTAAGCGATATATTTAAGCCACGATTCTAGAGCAGAATACCAAAGTGAGTCAGTGGTGCATCAGTGGTGTTTCGATAGAATAGTTAACATCAGAAGAATACCAATTTGACGTGTAATGTCATATTTTTGACATTAAATGTCTATAACGATTCCATCGACACTCTATTGAAACAAAATTGTATTAGCAGACTTAGGCCCCTGGTTGGTGACTTTATAAAACATAGTACTTTAACAAAACTAGTACTTAAAACTAGGTCTTACCATATTGTCCTACCACTCTTACACTGTAAATACAATTAATACATTTATTGCAATACTTTATAAGGCATCTCGGATTAACAGTTACCTATCCATGTGATCGTATCCGAAGTAATCCGACCCTTTCCGATGTACTAGGTACCTACAATGTAGAAAAGGTACTGGGAAAATTCTTAAGGCGGTTGTTACATGAGCGAAAATAACGCGTGACTGTTTTAATATTACAACGATAGATTTTTTACCATACTATTATATTTATTATTACCAGAAGTAGACCGGCTATAGTAGCAAACTTTATTGACTATTGACGATAAACTGGTAGAACACCTGCATTCACACAAAAGAGTCACGGTAATATTGTGTGACGTCATCCGTCACGGTAATATGACCAAACGCGTCATGGTAACTTAGGAAACAGAGTATTTAATAATAATATCGCTCATCTGGGTCTGTATTATGGTATGACAAGTGACGAATAGAAGACTTATATAAAGGTTAAAAAAGAAAAAAAAAAGGAAAAAATATAATATAATTAAAGGTATAACAACAAAAATATCAATTGTTCATCCTTTTCTTATGACGTCATGACGTAAAATTATCGTCCGTTAACCGAATCTACAGACAACCATTTTTCCCAAAAAAAAATATTTAGTTTGTATTACAAAATCCGTAAGTTATATTTTGTGCTAGCATTTTCGTGTCATAAAAAACAAGTTTTATCATAAAATTGTAATAATACCCACTCTATGATAGGTTTTGTCTTTTTTTATTTACATTTTTGTATTCAATATTTTTGTATGATAGATATCCATAGTCAATGAAAACTGAAACTAGCATCTTAACAATAGTTATCTTCAGCTGAGTCTGTTACTTCTACATTTTAAAAACTATTTTGACGTGTAAATCATGTAATTTCGATCAGAAAAGTAAGGGTTCATTTGCAAAAACCAAGCGACCGATCTGACCTCAAATAGTAATTATAACGGATGTTGCTAATCCAACCTCTTCGGGATATAAAGTCTATTGCATCAAAGTATCTTGATGACCCAGTTGACACAATTATCACCATGCCGGACTGCCAAAGACAGGGTTCGATTACCGCCTCAGACAAGTATTTATGCTTAGATATTTGTCTGTGGTCTGGTTGTTTATATTTATTATAAGTATATATTAAGAAAAGAAAAATATATAAGTAGTATATCCGTTGTTTAGCACCCATAACACAAGTCTAGTTACTTAGCTTAGGCGATGAGTGGAATGTCCTGCAACATTTAATTATTTATTTATTTATTCAAAATGTGAACTCCTCGGTTTAAATAATAGATTTTTACGTGTCTACTGCCAGTAACCTAAAATGTCAACACAAGAATAAAGTCGCCAAAAGCCTCTCTAAATTAGAGTTAAAAAATGACCCCTTTGTTCTTATGTCTTGGTATCTAGAGTTCACAAACCTAACCTAACATAAAGCCGCCAAAGGACTTTCAACATTAAACCTAAAAAAAAGAATAACCCCATTTATTGTTATAGTATCTTGAGTTCACAAAGCCATCTTTCTAATCTTGCTTATCTATCTGTCGAGCGACATTCTCTCCGTTGTAAACACTGCCGATGCTAGTTGGTACTTCCTTTCCTTTTGCGGTGACATAAACCTATATTTACTACAAATAATAACAGTACTTTACGGCAATAATATTGGCCTTTAAATCTAGATGCTTTATATACAGCGTCAGCAACTTTAATGCATGCTATTCAAGTTGATGTAGTGCCTAGGACATGTATTAGTTGGAGGCTTGGCCAGTACCTATACCACTCTTTCAGCTTAGTCGACCGTGTGGCGACACTTCACATCGCCACCAACAGGTGGCGCCATTGATACGATCGTTGATCCTAGATCGCGCAAGCGAAGTTTTTCTGAAGATAAGCTTTATATACAATGAAACATCGACGGGCCGCGGCCTACCGGGTATAAAACCTGCCCGGTGGAAGATCTTCCCTTTCGTGGTACATACCACCAGCTACCTCCAAAGCCGTGTACACAGTAAAGAACTCGTGAATACGCCTGGAGCCAACTAAGCCGCGGGTTTCATCACGATGTTTTCTTTCACACTCAGAGCAATGTTAATTAGAGCAAATAATTTCGTTAGAAAAATTATTTGTTGCACGGCCGCCCGGTCAGAATTCGAACCCACGACCTTCGGAATGAAAGTCGAGGTATCTACCACTATACCAACACTGCTACTCACTATCACTATCATCACCACATATTACAAAACAAAGCCTTCGCCGCGTCTGTCTGTCTGTCTGAAAATGCTGCACCTATTTTTATGCTGTTTTCACCAACGCATTGAGTGTTTCTCTACTCTAAGAAGGTTTTAGTATATAAAACAAAACTACCACGCGTACAAAGTCGCGGGCAACAATGAATGATTCCCTCTGTCACTGATTTATCTAACCGCTGTTTATCAAACCTATATTGCGTTCGTATAAGGTATATAGAATGAAAGTAGGTGATAATTAAGCATTGGTATTCGAGAGAGTGACAACGTTTCTTGTACAAATGTGGAGACGTGATAGTCCAGTTTTTTTATAATGAGATCTCCCTTGATTACTTCGTAAATAATATTTTGTTTTTAATTTTGTCTACGTATGAAATTAAGGGACGATATCTAAAATGAGTTATTCCCTTTCAATCAAAAAAAGAATATTTTCCACATCGGTCCAGGCGTTTTCGAGTCATCGGCGAACATATATAAATAACGCGACGAATTGAGAACCTCCTCCTTTTTTGAAGCCGGTTAAAAATAAATGGTTTTTCGTTAAAATTAACGAGTTAGATATAGAAATCAAAATCTTACATTATCTTGTTCACCACATCGTCAATTATTAATAATTAGTTACACTATTATTCACATTAAGGATAGTTCAAAGCCAAAAAAATAACGTAGAAAAATAAAATGTAAAAATATAGGTAATAATTTTAATTTAGTTTATACTTGGAAAATTGTGTTCTAAAAGCGCGGTTCACAAAGTTATGTTCGATTCGGATGAATTAAATAATTGGTTCAAAATTAAAATAATTTCTTGAAATACCCTTGAAGATAATATGAAATGAAATTCTTAAAAAATACGTTTCTCTTAGGATTTTCATTAACTCGTGTTCAGATTAAAAAACACTTCAAGACTATCTATGGATATTTATTCTAAACTAGCTGCGCCCCGCGGTTTCACCCGCGTAAGTCCCGATCCCGTGGGAATATCGGTTATTCGATTTTTTCTCGCCTTTTAAACCTTCCCTAGACCTCCACAAACATTTCAAGACTAAGATAAGATAAATCCGTTCAGCCGTTCTCGAGTTTTAGTGAGACTAACGAACAGCAATTCATTTTTATATATATAGATAGATATAACATATGAAAAAAAGAATATCCTTAGACAGTGTCGATGTTGTATTCGTATCATCACTACATAGTATAAAACAAAGTCGCTTTCTCTGTCCCTATGTCCCTTTGTATGCTTAAATCTTTAAAACTACGCAAAGGATTTTGATGCGGTTTTATTTAGAGAAAGAGTGATTTAAGAGGAAGGTTTATATGATATTTATAGCCATATTTATGAAAATACTTAGATAGATATATCTTTATTTGGCCAACAATAAAACTAAAACTTAGACATAACTTATTTTTGATATGACTAAAAATAACAGACTTAATTAAATATTATAAGCTATGTTATTTATAACACAGTAACAGTGTCGCCACCAAACAGGTCCTGCTCAGCTATGTGTTGCATAAATGCAACGCTGATTTTCAGCAGAGACCCTGTGATTGGAGAGAGTAGGACGATGCTGTAATTTGGTTATAGTAGGCAGGAAACACTGACACTAACTTTATAACTAAATAAATAAATATTCTAAATTGTCTTGCTAATACTAATGACTAGGCAATCCAACACAAACAATATTATAGAATTATACACAGAGACTTAAAGTATTATCACCTGTTGTACTTTATATATCACCTGTTACAGGTTATGTTTGGTATCCTGCTTGAGTAAATTTACAACCTACCATTAAAGCTGAATAAGTTCTTCTCCATCCAAAGGTTGCCTGGAAGAAATCGCTTTCAGCGATAAGGCCGCCCGTTTGTGCAACTTATACTTTCTAGCTATTACTTTACTTTGTGTATATAGTGTTCTGTTTCTTACTGTGTTGTACGAATAAAGTTATCTATCTATCTATCTTTATATAATAATAAATACTGCAGGACATTCCACATATCGCCATCTAGCCTCAAGGTAAGTAACTAGACTTGTGTTAAGAGTGCTAGATAACGGATATACTACTTAAATACTTTTTCTTTTGTAAATATATACTTATAATACATAGAAACAACCAGACCACAGACAAATATCTAAGCATAAATACTTGTCTGAGGCGGGAATCGAACCCGCAACCCTGTGTTTGGCAGTCCGGCATGGTGACCATTGTGCCAACTGGGTCGTCAAAGTACATGTATAGTACATGCATATTATAGCCGTGCGAAGCCGGGACGAGTCGCTAGTCATATTATACAATATTATTGATTGTTTAACAATCACAACTCACGCGCAACCATCATTCCAATCACGATATTGTTACAAAATCCAATCATAAGTTGGTTCGTGTCGAATTTATCACGTTTATTATTAATTTAACTGAAAGTTTACAATAATGAGTGGGCGCTTAGTGTGCCTTAGTATTATTTATTGCAATTACTTTCTAACTTAAATGGGATTTAATAATTGCTAAGCCAAATAGATTGCGAGGAGTTTTGGCGGGAACGAGTTAACAACATGTCGTGCTGCAGTTTTATTTTCATGAAACTTAGATGTAACCCGAGTTGAATTGTATAATTCTGGTGGAATGTTATTCAATTTAGTTCTGTGAAAGTGCACAAGTGTAGTGAAAGTAAAAATCAGTGTCAAACATGCAGTTTTCTCGTTGCCTCCAAATCTCCTATTAAGGTTATGGTAAACTTGCCACCGCTTTACTATAACCCCTGACATGACGGACTATGACGACTTTGACTGTATTGAAACACTTTAGGCCCGATTTATGAAAAATCGGGTCATAATTTGATGCAAAATATAACTTGACACTGGCTAAATGCACACGTGCGAAGCCATAATAAAAAGAAAAAAAAAATAGATTGCGAATTGACCGCTGCGCTTAGAAATGATCCTAACTAAAGTAGTTAGTCAATGCTTTGTCACATTTCCGCTGACGTTAATTTCACTCATAAGCGCTAACTTTTTAGGTTATATTAAGATTACAATTCCTTTAATATGTTAAAAAAAAGGAATTTGAGGTAAGGAGAAAACAAAACCCACGAACCCTCATAGTAGATAGACCTGGACTGGATTTTGAAACGCAAGAGTTAATTTTTTTTCAAATTAGGTTTAAAGAATTTATTACTCATAAAAGACAATAGTCCACTTACAATGAGTTTAGTATAAGCTTAGCATTATGTTAGTTTATAATGACTTCCGAGAGTCGGAGCAGTTAAGTCGAATATCTTTTCTTGTACATAATTTTTTAATTTAGATTTAAACATAAATGATCATGAGTTATTGTGCTTTTTTCTAATTGGTGCTTTCCGAAGGCACACATCCTAACTAAGTTTTAATGATTCCAAATAAATAAAGAATATAGACTCTGATCGATTTGATCAAGTATTAGAGACAAAAGTAATTAATAAGTTACAGTATGTGATTATGATCTTCGAGATTATGACACATCTATACTAATATTATAAAGCTAAAGAGTTTGTTTGTTTGTTTGTTTGAACGCACCAATCTCAAAACTACTGGTTCGAATTGAAAAATTATTTCTGGGCTGGATACTCCATTTATCGAGGAAGGCTATAAGCTACTTTTCATTTTGATATTCCCATGGTATCGGGACTTACGCGGGTGAAACCGCGGAGCGCAGCTAGTGATTAAATAAAGGACATAATGATGCGTTCCAAGAAATACCATCGGGCGAGGTAGTGGTCAAACCCTTACTTATGTATAAAAATAAAACAGACAGTCGTGTTAATAATAATTAAATAATAAAGTTACTTCTGTCGACACAATTGCTTACAAACCAATATTACTTTATTGAGTCACGACTGCACTTTAAAACTTTTTGTTCAAATAAGCTTTACGGGTGTGTTACGGGTGCTGGCATAGACAATGAAAGCTTGATAGCTTTAAGTCTAAATATTTATATATTTGTACCCGAAGATTACATGAACTTTTGTTGTGTATGCGAGCACTTATTTGATTAGGTAATGTTTTAAATAAATATTAGGTTAGCGGGAAATTGGTAGCTCAAGAAGCTGTAGTGGTAATATTAATAAAATAAACACCCTTTTAAACCATTAAAAACTCTTTTGAGGACACTCATGAGTAAAATATATAGATAAGATCACTCATGTGAACGCACTGCGTTAAATGCAACCATATGATTGGTCAATTTTGTGCTAAAGCACTCTCTGGCAAATCAGCGTCTTATTTGCAGCTTTATGCATTCGCGCGCACTATGCAATATCATAGGGTTGATTGTAAATACGGGTGTTTGTGCGTATAGACTCCACACATCCCCTTTTACACATTTCACAAATAATTATGGATAATTGGTTTTGCTTATTTACTTAATATATTTGCACTACTTACCTATAAATCTACCTACATTTATCCTACAAAGTTCTTGTTTAAAAAATGTGACAGTCAATTATTAGGATCTGGAAGGTGTGAACCTGGCGACTTGTAACACATGTTTTTATTACAAAAACCTTGGTGCAGGCTTCAGACTCTACAGTAACAAATTAAATATACCTAACGTTTATTTTTGCTGGATCTCGTAAGTGCCAATATAATATATTATTGTGGGAAAATAAATCTAAAAAAGAAGGAACATTTGCCGTTACAATGGTTAGGTATACGTAAACATAGATATGAAATTTCATGGTAGTCCTTGGCATGATGGATGACGAAAAGACAACCATCATAAGGTGAATATAGGACTACAGCATTCCAATGTAATTTGACGTTCTTACGAATAGTACAATACAGGCAAATGCAAGGTAAATGTTTAAAAAACTCACAAAAACAAAAAAGACACAAGATCTAAATGGCCTAGATGACACATTTGAAAATATAACACAAAGCTCTCTAAAAGTGGAGCGAAAATAAAATCACTAAGTTCTAAGGTATTCTGTAGAGATTTCATAAGAATTTTATCTCTAAATCCGCTGCTCAGAAGCTCAGAAATTACAAAAAATGCCAGATGCTCTGTTACTAGTAAGCGCTCTAGTCTATGCCCACCTTTATGATGATGATGATGATGTCTCCTTGACCGATTTCGACCACAGTGACTATTTTGGCTACTTATGCATAAAAAGACGAGCTTCGATGTTAGAGAGATAAGAACACTTTATTTATGACGACCCAATTGGCACAATGGTTACCACGCCGGCCTGCCAAACACAGGGTTGCGGGTTCGATTCCCGCCTCAGACAAGTATTTATCCTTAGATATTTGTCTGTGGTCTGGTTGTTTCTATGTATTATAAGTATATATTTACAAAGGAAAAGTATTTAAGTAGTATATCCGTTGCCTAGCACCCATAACACAAGTCTAGTTACTTAACTTGGGGCTAGATGGCGATGTGTGGAATGTCCTGTAATATTTATATTATTTATTTGTACGACACTCAAAAAACATTAAAATAAACATACAACGAAAGCTTATTAGCTAAAACATTGTTAAAATAGCTGACTTTATAGAGTCGTGTCTAGGTTTTTGTTTCTCAAAAGACATCAGCTAATTAGTGCTGTGTGTGGTAGGTATCTGTCAGTCATACAGTACCAACTTTTTCATGATTAAAAACGAAAGCTCGCAAAATAAATCATTGCCTAATATTCATTCATCATTAAATCTTACGATTTCAATAATTGGTTCCGCTTCATTATACTTACTCGTATTTTATAACGTTTTAAACACACCATTACACGTTTCGGAAACGAATAAATAAAATAAACGTTTACCTTTCCAATTTATCATTAAAATCTGTTACGAAATAAACGTAAGTAAGCATAATCGTTTAGTAAAAGCAATTGGTAATTTATCGATTGATGAAACTTTGATGCACTTCTACTGAGCTTCTACCTCAGGAATCAAGACCGGAATATTGATTTTTTATTCAGAATACTGATCATCTTTATAAGATATGAGATTAGCGCGTTCAAACAAACAAACTCTTCAGCTTTATAATATTAGTATAGATTAGGGACCCGCTCCGGCTTCGCACGGCTATATTATAAACCTACCTCTTGAATGTCTCAATCTATTTAAAAAAACCGCATCATAATCCGTTGCATAGTTTTTAAGATCTAAGCATACATAGGGACATACAGCGGAAAGTGACTTTGTATTATACTATGAAATGATTTACTAAAACCAAGAACTTAATTCTCTAGCGTCTATAGGGAGAGACGCGTTTCTTGCGTCAAGTCTTTTTTTCTGTGTAGGCTAACTGCTACTTTACTTAAATGAAAAAGTTCTTTAAAAAGAATAAAAATCAGCTAACATATTCAAGTAGCATATACCAATATTTAATTTTGTTTACCCACTAGTAGCTACTACGTTCAGAATTTCTCACCCAATCGTGAAAGTCAAAGACACAATGTCAACAATCGGATCTATTTGGTAAAACTCGTTCTCACGTTTTTTTTGTTTCCATATCCACTAGGTTTGTCTTATTGTATAGAGCGGAGTGTTTGGCCACAAGGAGACTGATGAAATGAAATTGCAAACAGAGATGCGCATGTTGGATGTTCGGTGGTGTAATATGGATATGTGTGGATAAGCTGGGTTGTTGCTGGGTTGTACGCTGAGGGTGCATATGCTGGAGTCGCATCGAAACATCAATTTCAAGGCGTTTGTGGTGCGAGTACCGAACAGCTATCTGCCTCGCGCTATGGATGAAAGCTTCTGGCCGAAGGACGTGGTGTTCCGTCGCTTCCGCGGACAAATTCCACAAGAACAGACTAAGACAAAAGTGTAGTGTCATGGAAGTGCTACTAACATAGTTCTAAGCTATCTCTTTAACACATTCAATTATTATTATAAAATATGTATGTTAGTCTATAAGGTATGTATCTATGGGCCTTTGTAGCCTGAAATAAATGGTTTATTATTATTATTATAAGGCTAAACCTTTTGCTTTGTCATTCCTCATTCGTATCGGAATGGAATCAGTTGACTGCGTCTATCTTTCCTGACGTGTTCAATTTATAGGTCTTCGCGAGTGAATAGGTATATTCTAGGAAAGCGTGCTACATCTTAGGCCGCATCGTTACCTGCCATTAGGCGGGTGGTCAAACGCTGACTGAAAATAGCAGACATGTTAAAAAGCAGACTGGCGTGCCATGCAGATAAAAGATACTTAATAAGTCACCAGAAGAGAACATAACTTGAGAACATGAAAGCCAAAGAAAGAATCGAGGGATTGTTTTAGGGTATAAATGGTCAACTTGACAAGGAATTGTGTACAGTGTAAAAATATGAAATAAGAAGGGTACATAACTTGGAAGAGGCTGTAGAGCGCAAGGAAAACAAAAGATAGACTCAAGGAATTTCTTTGGACAATATTTGAGAAAATTGACAGGGAATATAGTGTGTAGTGAAGAAAGATGAGATACTATGCCAACCCCAAAGGTATAAGATAAAAAGAAAATGAAGAAGAAGAAAGATTTTTAATAATAGGTTTTTGAACTAGTATGTGCAGTGTTCGTCGGAGCAAATAATGTCTCGTTTCTTATTTCTGGGTAAGCAGGGGGGACTTGCGCTGCTATACTGTATCCCAGTTTGCTATAGTTGTATCCAAGGATTTGTCCCACAACGTTTTTTTAATAATTCCCGGAAATCACCTGGAATTTTAACAGTGCTATTTTAAAAAGTCAAAAAAATACTTGGGAGGTGTCAAGGGACACCCGGATGGAACGAAGTTTCTTTCGATTAATTAATGAAGAAATTTTAATAAAATCAAAAAATGTCGTTACAACTTTTGGTCTTAATTTTTCCCGTCTAGCCCCCTTTCGCAACGCACCATAAGGAACTTCGTTCCAATATATTAAAAGATCCTTACCTTCTACTCATAACAAAAACTTTCTCCAACACTACAAACAAGTAATATGCAATTTAGAACTCAACGGACCGACTGTTATGCTGTAATTTTGATATGTTCTCGTAATCTCTAACATCTATTTCACTTTACGAGGAAACAACGTAGGTAAATAAATAACTGAATAGAAATGGTCTATGGTCTAGTAGAAAATGCACAAGTTTGACTTAATAGTTATTCTGTCTTCCTTGCTATTGCGTGTTAGTAACAGAATATAAACAGCTACTAGCCGACTTAAGATTATGTTCAGAATTGCATATACAAATTATGGAAACAGTGTAAGATTATCTCTGTACATCTTTTTATCAAGTAGTTAGTTAACTTCTTGTTAACTAGATTCAAACAGTGGCTTATTAAGCAATGCAGCATTGTCAATTTTTTACATATTATATTATAATGTTGTATTTACTATTTACCTGACTTGACATTTATCTTTTTCATTTATTTACTTACTGATGAAACCTTAACATAATGTAACTTCACATACCTATGTAAAATGTTACACATAAGTTTAAGTAGCACCAATTACTGAAAAAGTAAAAGGGAATCGTTTGAGTTGGTATTTGTAGGTTTTTGTACATTTGATATTTGTACATTGTGATGAGGAGAGAGGAGACGCATGTTACTCGAAATGGGATAAGTATTAACGTAGAGGGATAGAGAAGAAGAGGACGACATAAGAAAATATGGATGTGAATTAAATGATGACTGATAGAAGTGAATGGAAGAAGAAGGCATACTGGGCCGACTGGAAGAAGAAGAATGAATATTATGAATATGAATAAGATGTAGTCATATAAATGTGAAAAAGCTTTTGTATCGTAGTATAATTATTATAATTTATTATTTAGTTGATTACGATTTCGCAAAAAACTTATGTACAGCTGTTGACATTGCTCATCTAGACTGCAAATAAACTTGAGCAAGATTTAATATTTCTAGAAATAGTTGCTGTGCGTCAACTTTTGTAAAGCAATATAAACTTCAAGTTACAACATCTTACTTTAATTACTTGAAGATGTTTTTGTTAAGTGCTACCACGGTTCAATGTGATAATTTCAACTGTTAAAATTCTCCACTGTTTTATTAAATTTTTAACAGTGGCTATTATATATAATTGGTTGTACTGTTTCGTAACAGAATCTCTTTGGTTACCATTGAATTTTTCGAAATTGTTGTGGCTATCTTTACACTTATTTGATGCAAGGAAGCGTAGAAGAAAATTGCTTATTATGTGATATTCATCTATTATTCTAACGTGACTCTATATCAAATTGAAATTACATATTTCAAGCTTACATTACATATTTGAATTAATATCGTTTTATTGTGTGTATGTGGGAGCGTACGACGACGCACGACGGCAGCAGGTTTGGCCGGAAGACCAGCGCTGCAGCCAAGTTACGCTTGACTGTGGCTTACAGCTGAGGTCGACCCATTTGGGGCAGCACATGGCTTCTTGAATATTCTTAGGTTTAGTGTATGTTTCTTTCTTCGTTGTATAATGTTACCTATTTCTTTGTGTGTGTTTAATTTAAATTAAAAATAAGTTGTCGTGTGCCTTTCTTTCTTTCTATCTATTTTTAAGAATGTTTTAACCAACTTCCAAAACGTGTTACATCGTCAGCTGCCATCAGGCAGGTGAGATAGTGGTCAAACGCTGACCTATCTTATATAAAAAAACCTGTCAAGTGCGAGTCGGGCTTCCGTACGAAGGGTTCTGTACCATTATATTCTGTTTTTAGTTTGTAATAGCGACAACAGAAATACATATGTGAAAATTTTAACTGTCTAGCTATCACGGTTCATAAGATACAGCCTGGTGACAGACGGACAGCGAAGTTTTAGTAAAAGGGTTTTTATGGTTACGGAACCCTAACAATGAGCTAAGGGAACGAATAATTTCCCAAAGATTCCGATCCGTATTACCACTTACAGATCAAAATCTATTTAAAATAAAAACTTCAATTCATTTTCTCTCTAAAGAAATCAATCAGCATTATTATCTAGAAAGCTATTGATTCTCATCATGAGTGCATTGTTTATGCAGATGACTTGATGATACTATCATCATGCGTTCGAGTATGCAGGTGTGAGTAGACAGACAATCAATATTTCATTAACTGGCTGAGCTATACAATTTTTAACTCCCGAGACGCAAAAACGACGGGTAAACGTCTGTCTGTGTGTGTGTGTGTGTGTGTGATGCAAAAAAGTCTGTGTGCGTATGTATGTGTGTCTGTGTGTGTGTCTGTGGCATCGTAGCTCCCGAACGGATGAACCGATTTTGATTTAAACTTTTTTGTACTCACATAGCTTGTAATATCAACCACTTATAATAGCGTACAACATATTCAGACAAACAGTTTCTCGATGCAATAAATAATCATTCCTATAGATGTTGCCCCTAAAAATAATAAACAGTATTTTAATGTAGGGATATTGGAATATTTTACTATAGAAAATAGAAAGTTTGTTTAAAAAAGGAAGCATGCAGTTGTATTTTTTGTTTATTTCTTTAAAATTGCTGAATTACAACTTTCCCTAGTAACAAGTTTTTCATTTACTTATTGCGGAATACAATAATAACAACCGTAGTGAAGTAGCTCTAGTCATAGATGGGTGCGCGTGCGCAACTACCGGACCACGTTCCGCCCTTTGTTCGAATTTCAAATTTACTTTTTTCTTTTCCACTAAAAAGGTTCTAGTCGCAATAGCTATTGTTAACTTTGATTGGTTGGTCTTCTATTGACCCCGGTGTACGGCGGACGGCTGCTTTGTTGTGTAAAAATACTAGTGATTGCATGATACTTCACGAATATTCGGTTTCGGCTAGTTTCGGCCTCATCAGTTTATTGCGGGGTTTTTTCATAGATTTAAAGTAACATGTTTTTAAAAACGTTTTTAAGAACTCAATTAAAAATCTTTCGGTTTTAAATTAAAAAACACACGGCAGAAAAAACAACCTTTAAATAGACAAATTACATGCACTAGACGGCATAGAAGGTATTGTAGAATTGACGAATATGAAAGGTATGTCTATAGTAGGACATTTTTGCAATTTCTATAGCTGCACATTCTTCTTATGTGACGATTCTTAACTTGGATGTTTTGCTGATTAGGCGTTTCAATAGTCAGATGTACTCGTGAACATTTTTCTTTTTTGCCATTTAGTCGTGCGAGTCATATCAACAAAGAATAGGGGCCAAAATGACTAATAAATAAATTACGTTCTGCTATATCTTTAATAGAAAAAACCGAGATTCAAAACACTAATATCAAGTTATAATGAGTAAAGATTTCCATTCCAAACCCGAAACCGAAATTTTGTAATTCGGCTTCAGCTGAATATCTAGTTACGATCAATCTCTATAACTTAAACCAATTTTTTGCTCTTAAAAGTCGGTATTTCCTATAACACGTTGTTGTACTCTTGCGCAAGATCTTATCACATTCTTGATCTTTAATTCTATCTCGGTTATTTGTTTGCGTTCCTTTGTGCGCCTTTCGACACCTTTCATCACGAATTTCGATAGATAAAGTGCACTATTATCTTCAATAGAAATATTTTGTACGATTTTTAACAGATAAAAGTGTGAAGTGAATTTTGTCATGTTATTTGTTACTGGTGAAATAAAACAAGTTTTATACCTACTTATTTGTTTCTTTGTTTATGAACAAATTAACAAATCGGATTTGTTTATAATATAATAATAATATTGTTTATTGACTTCTCCACAATATGTAACTTAATTATGCTATTTTATTTATAATAGTTTGGTGCAAATATAATAATTATTGTGGAGACTGGAGCCCCGACAAAGGTTTGGGTATCCCGTTTTACAAGTCTCCAGGCCTCCATCAACGGATCCAGGCAGCGGGTTAGGAACTATTACAATAAAAAGAGTTTGTACACATCCTAGCTTAGTTTTTAAGACGTTTACAAGTGGTCATTTGTTTTTAAGATAATGAATGCGGCTTTATGCAATTTTCTTTTGAATGTTGTTCATTAGTAGCCGTGCTGTTGTTTCAACCACGTCTGTCCCTAACTCGTGAGAATAAAAATATGCACATAATTTGTTTATAAATTAAATCTCACTGGATTTATTAAGTAATTAATTTTCTATCATTTTTGCATATAGTTTAAATTTCTTCCAGCTCATTTGATCCTAGTCAGACTGTTTAAAAACATTAATTGACAATGACCACATGAGCTTAGTCATAAATAAATAAATATTATAGGACATTCCACACATCGCCATCTACCCACAAGCTAAGTAACTAGACTTGTGTAATGGGTGCTAGACAACGGATATACTACTTGTATACTTTTTTTTGTAAATATATACTTAAAATACATATAAACAACCAGACCACAGACAAATATCTAAGCATAAATACTTGCCTGAGGCGGGAATCGAACCCGCAACCCTGTGTTTGGCAGTCCGGCATGGTGACCAATGTGCTAACTGGGTCGTCAATAGAACTATAAAACAATTAAAACCTCCAAAACCATATTGTACCCAGTTCTTCAATAAATATTCTCTGATTCTGAATGTTATCTTGTTGCAGGTATTACAAAAGGACGTGGAATGTCACAGAAGGATCGTCAGCTCAGTGGTGAGGTTATGCAGTGGAGGTGACGCAGCCAAGGCCTTGGAGAGGCGCTGGCATCTGCTATACCTGAGAGCTATAGAGTGGCAGTGCCATCTGGAGGCGTGCATCGCGAGGATTGACAATCAGGTACGATGGCATTTTTAAAGTTAATTATAACTCGCAAGAATTTCCGAATCTAAAGTATCCTATGTCCTCCTTCATTGCCTAAACGACCACTATGCCGATTTGCATAAAAATCAAACAAACAATTATTTCAATTTAGGTTTTACAATATTAAAGTGAGGGGTAGGAAGAATATATAATAACTAGCTGCGCTCCGCAGTGTCACCTGCGTAAGTCCTGATCCCGTGAGAGTATCAAAATAAAAAATAGCCTGAAGCCTTCCTCGATGAATGGACTATCCAACACAAAAATAATTTTTCAATTCGAACTAGTTTTTCCTGTGATTGGCGCGTTAAAACAACTCTTAAGCTTTATTTTATAATATTAGTATATAAGTAATGAATAGTATAGTTTCGAAACTTAAGGTTTGAATAGTTAAAAAAAATGTTTAAGAGTCTAGTTTTTTTAGGAAAACATTTCTATTATTAATTTTTCACAATAACTTTAAAATTTATAACCATTTAAACCAATTCAACCTTCTCTCCTAGTCTTTTAAAATAACTAAGTTTAAGATGTGAAAAATGTTCGCAATATCTTTTAACTTTCCCACGACCAACTATTGTAACAAACAACATTTCTTTTGAACAATAGTTGAATCAACCACCCGTGGTTTTGTTGTCAAATATTAAACCACCCCATCGTGTCGTATGAAATTGGCCCTATTAATCCCAGTGGTGTTATGGCTAAGTGTCACTTTGCTTGTTGGGTTGGGTGGTAAGTGGTTTTATTGATTATTGGCCATTACGGACCATTTTGATATTGTCTAATATGATTTTGGGAATAAATTCTTCATTTTCGTGTTTTGTTTTGATCCAGTAAAAAGCCAAATAGTTATGAAAAAAACCCGACCCATTCTACCGTTTCGAAATCGGATAAGAAATATCCTAAAATCTCTTTTTTAAAATGTATCCAAAAATATGAATTGAATATTTTTCAGGAAAACATTTTACCTTATTAACAATAAACATTTGATTAGTTAGACTAAATAAGCCACCGAACACTTTTTAACCGACTACAAAATAGAAGGACGCTTCAAAGTGATGTAATGCACTGCATGACTCTTATTGAATAAAAATGTTGAGTTTTGAGGAAGTTCTTAATTCTTTTGTTTTAGGGTTCAAAAAGTTAAAAATAAACCTTTACCTATAAGAATTACTCTCTTTTCCGCCTGTCTGTCTATCCGTCGTTATTTGTTTTTTTCTCGAATCTGTCTTTCCCACCCTTTTTTATTTGCCCCCTTTTAATCCAATATTGTGATTAATGGTAACCCCTTGAGATTTCAATTGACGTAAAGTGCGTTTGTTTGCCTTCAAGCACTAAAGGGTTAGGGTGTTTATTAAATCAAAGCGCCCTTTATAACTAAAACATCCTTTACTTAGAACATAAAAATGAATTGAAACGTGTAATTTATACGCTATTTTTCCCTCCAATAAATTTTAAAATGGTTAGTCGGTTGACTTTTATTAGCCGTAACTTAATTTATGAGTAGAAAATTAATAAAATATGAATATGTGATCGTAAATTTAAACTTATTTGTGAGTATAGAGACTTGGTTGGTGGTAGGTATTTCATTTTTTTATTGGTATTTCAAGAATGTTTTTAGAAGTTAGCGTTAGGTTGAATATTTCGGTAATTCACGCATACTTACTTTGTAATTTAAAATGAAGAAAAAAAAGGTTTCCTGTAAAATTTTACGTGATAACGTCATAAGAACTCTTTTGTTTCATTGTCCTTACCATTTTGTATACTTCATACGTTGCTATGGTTACCTTGTCAATAACATGACGTTGCTATGGAATGGTCCTTGTCAATAACATGACGTTGCCATGGAACTCGATGACGTCATCTTTTTTGTGAATACAGGTGTTCCATCAATTAATTAAAACATTCTTATGGTTCCGTACCCAAAGGGTAAAAACGGGACCCTATTACTAAGACTTCACTGACCGATCTTCGCGTCGGTCCGTCCGTCTGTCTGTCACCAGACTGTATCTCATGAACCGTGATAGCGAGACAGTTGAAATTTTCACAGATGATGTATTTCTGTTGCCGCTATAACAACAAATATTAAAAACATAAAAAAAAAATCAGACTCCCATAAAACATGGTACGGAACCCTCAGTGCGCGTGTCCTACTCGCACTTGGCCAATTTTTATTTTACAAACCAAACTTTATCAAATATTTTTCCGAGTTCCAATACAGCATCCATTTATTGAAGTTCTCTAAAAAATGATAACCCAATTCTAATTTCAAATGTTCCAGGGTGTCTTATCAGTAGAAGCGGTGAGTGACAGCGACGACGAACCAGTCTTGAAGCAGCCAAGACTTTGCAGACGAGACTCACCACGCCGGCAGAGGACACCAGTCAACTCACGCCAGAGAGATTTGTCCTGTGACAGCCGACAGTCTGCTTCCGAGGTGAGATATCAAGAATAATGGCAAAACTTCGAACAAAAATAACTTGCAGTTTTGGCGGGAACGAGTTAACAACATGTCGTGCTGCAGTTTTATTTTCATGAAACTTAGTTGTAACCCGAGTTGAATTGTATAATTCTGGTGGAATGTTATTCAATTTAGTTCTGTGAAAGTGCACAAGTGTAGTGAAAGTACAAATCTGTGTCAAACATGAACTTTTCTCGTTGCCTCCAAATCTTCTATTAAGGTTATGGTAAACTTGCCACCGCTTTACTATAGCCCCTGACTTGACGGACTAGGAAGACTTTGACTGTTTTGAAACACTTTAGGCCCGATTTATGAAAAATCGGGTCATAATTTGATGCACAAGCCGTGCGAAGCCATAATTAATAAAAAAAACTTGTTTGCAAAGAGGTTAAGTTCTTGAAGTTCCTTTATGTGTAATGGCGTCTGATGCTGATGAAGAAAATGAGAAACACATGACTTTAAATGCTTAAATGAGTTTTGGCGGGAACGAGTTAACAACATGTCGTGCTGCAGTTTTATTTTCATGAAACTTAGATGTAACCCGAGTTGAATTGTATAATTCTGGTGGAATGTTATTCAATTTAGTTCTGTGAAAGTGCACAAGTGTAGTGAAAGTAAAAATCAGTGTCAAACATGCAGTTTTCTCGTTGCCTCCAAATCTCCTATTAAGGTTATGGTAAACTTGCCACCGCTTTACTATAACCCCTGACTTGACGGACTATGACGACTTTGACTGTATTGAAACACTTTAGGCCCGATTTATGAAAAATCGGGTCATAATTTGATGCACAAGCCGTGCGAAGCCATAATTAATAGAAAAAAAACTTGGCAAAGAGGTTAAGTTCTTGAAGTTCCTTTATGTGTAATGGCGTCTGATGCTGATGAAGAAAATGAGAAACACATGACTTTAAATGCTTAAATCTTTTTTCCACATCTAGTTCAAGAAATACTTACTATTGTAATCTAGTAAAAGTTTTGTAGTAAGTTTTGAAAAAGCTTACGTTCATTTCATATTTTCACGACACATTCTTGAATCATATAATAAGCATTTTACTACACAATGTAAATACTTTAGTCCCCAAAACCGTGTTCCATAACTCGCCTAAACAATAGGTAAATGTATTAGGTAAACTAAACTATACTTAAAAGAATAGTAGCAAGTAACTATATCTAGTAATATGGTGGCAAATACTTCACTCTATTTTTGTCAACTTGCTAAATTGTTAATAGGAAACAGTACCGTGGGCTCTCTCCATAGAAACGTAGTCGACTGTTTTCTCCCTGGATAATGACACTAGAGCAAATTTCGTTTTTGCATAAAACATAGGGGCATAGTCATGGCAGTTATAGGTTTTTTGGCACAAAAATATTTGCGCTAGTGTCATTATCCAGGGAGGAAACAGTCGACTACGTTTGTATGGAGAGAGCGCCGGTACCCTTTTTTTTTCTTTTTTTAAGGAACTTTTATACTTAAAATACATGTCAGTTCCGTTGAATCAAAACTTAACGCTACTATTGCCGGTACCCTTTCACCTTAATAAAACAGTGAATCTCATATTCTAAACCGAAAAACTAACAGTTCACGAATTGAGACGGCCACCCACGTCGCACTTTTAGCTGTCATACCTACATATTTACCTACTATGTACTTTCTTGCTAAATAGCGTTTCCGTAACGTTAACGTGTTTGAACAACTGACCTCATTAAACTTATAGATATGTAGGTACTGGTACAATACCTCTGAGGCAATAACCCAATAAAGGGAAGTAGTATCACCACGCGGACTTATCCGTGTTCCATAAGGCCGGTGCAGCCACAAAAGGCGGACAAATACAAATACAATTTTTTTTTTATCACAGTTTCTCATAAAGTGGATCTTATTCAACGGCTTTTAGGCTCATAATCCAGCATATTATGCACGCGTGCGTTTTACATTGCCAACCTAGTGCTATAAAGTTATCCCGATAAGTTAAATACGTATCTTACTGCTAATTACATGTTAGGTAGGTGAAACATTCTTAATTTATCTGGGTTATACTGTTTTGATGTATAAAAAGAGTTTTTTAGCTAGCAAAAGTGGTTGTCTCTAAAGTCGGTTTACGAACGAAAATTTTACGTGATAATGACTTAGATTTAATGATTAAAAATTAAAAATTGAGTTGCCTTAAAAAAATGTAAACACAGACTTATCACAAATATTTTGTTAATTATTATTTTGTTTTCTTTTCAAGTCTTTTCTTTTATTCGCAACTGTGATAAAAAAACTTCTTTAACACGCTCGCTGCCGCTCGCGC
This sequence comes from Idaea straminata, assembly GCA_951213275.1. Classification (NCBI taxonomy): domain Eukaryota; kingdom Metazoa; phylum Arthropoda; class Insecta; order Lepidoptera; family Geometridae; genus Idaea; species Idaea straminata. The sequence continues at coordinate 9,192,463 of OX577862.1, forward strand.
GTCATAAACTGCTTCTATGCAAAGATCAATTTACCACACTTATATCGTAACGTACTATTTTATAACCAATAAGAATCTCTATGTTTATAATAAAGTTACATTTCATATAGGTATCAATTTTACACATTTTACTAAAATTAAATAGGTACTCGTTCAAAATAAAATAATTAAATTAATGAATGTCAATCAAGTATTTGTAAAATAGCTTTCACCGCTCCGTCCGCGTAAGGGTAGAAGTAGAGTATATATAGGTATTCTCCCTCATAGCATCATCTATTCAATCTGTTCATCTATTCATCTGTTCATCTGTTCCTCTATTCATCATACCTTTCCGATAGTTCCATCATTCAGTTTGATCTATTCAAAACCGTTAGGATAAACAGAGTCCGTTCTATTACATACAAGACTAATCTTCTATTCATTCTACATCCTACCTATCCGATAGGTCCATCATTTCAATTCGATCTATTCAAAAAACTGTTAGTCTAAGTTACCTCATGAATGCATCAGTTATAAAACTGGCCTCGATTTATTCGATTCAGTTCAACGAATCATAACCAGATCACTCTCAGATGAAGTACTGACCTGATCATTCTCTTAAGTTTAAATGACTAGATCATGAGAATTCATAATGTTAAATCATCATCATCCGAGCGATGTTCCCGGTTGCATCCCTCTCGGGAGCCCGGGGTCCGCTTTCCTGCTTTTACGCCTCCACTTCGCACGATCTTCAGCATCCTGGTTTGTAAGGCCATTTGCACGCATATCACCCTTTACGACGTCAAGCCAGCACTTCTTGGGTCTACCCAGTCTGCCACGACCCGGCGGAGGTGCCATGGCAAGACATTTGTTCCCCACGTAACTAGCCGGTTTTCGCAAGACGTGACCGTACCAGCGTAGGCGGCATTCTTGCAATTTATCTGCAATGTCTCGGACATGAAGGCTGCCCCGGATGCGAGAGTTCCTGACGCGATCCTTTCGCGTCACTCCACACATCCAGCGCAACATCTTCATTTCCGTGACACGCAGCTCCTGCTTATGTCGCTCAAGCACCGGCCACGCCTCACTACCATACAAAAGGACAGGTCTAATGATGGTTTTATAGACCTGTCCCTTTAGTTTAACCGGCATTTTGGGGTCACAAATGACACCAGTCACCTCACGCCACTTGGCCCAAGCCGCTGAAATGCGTGACTTGACGTCGCAATCGATGTCGCCGGATGCGTGAAGCACAGATCCCAAGTACTTAAACTGGTCCGTCCGCTCGACCATATGACCGTCTACGCAGACGGGTGTGGGATCTGTGGTATTGCAAGTCAAGTATTTTCATAATAAGAATTCATAATGTTAAATAGCGGTTATTAAAATAATCGCATACCTACTCACAGTGCATGACACCTCAGGTAGATCACGTCGAATGAAGGTTATAAAATATAAACATGTCCTAATAGGGATGGATACGATGTGCGACGGCATAACGTCAGTCTATTCAACTCCAATATTGATCTGTACCTAAGCATATCAGAAACTTTTATACAGTCGGTTCTTTAAATTCCAGATCATAAGTAGTTATTTATAATGATAAATACCTGCCTAGTAGCTAATTAAAAGAATTACAGTAACAGATTGATTGCACTGAACGAAGATTTTAAAATGTAAACATGCACGTGAATGCATCACTCATTTGATAACACCGCTTCCTAATATAGAAATCACTTAATGGTATGCAATGTACCGTCAGACTATTAACTCCAAATATTGTTTGTAGTAGTTATAATTTTAATCTAATGTACCTGCATTGAACACTTTTATATAATCGTTTCGTACTCTAATAAGTTTAAAACAAGCGAAGTGCAAAATAATTCATAGTTTATGAATAGCAAACTACTACTGAGAAGTTAATTCGAAATAGGTGGTGACTACCTATCTAATATCAGGATTTTTGTAACCTTTAAATAAAACAAATAGAGAATAGTTTCATAATTAGTAATTTATTCAATAATCAAGTACATTGTTTTCTATTTTCGTTATTAGCTCTCTGATGTGCACATAAATATCATCAATATAACTGTTTTTAATAATATGTTGCACGCAAACATCAGCTTTACACTCGCACATGCCTGTAATTTTTTTCGAACTAACATCACTTTTTGTAAGATCGTACATTTCGATTTTAATTAATTTCATGCCTCCAGTGATCGGTCTCTTAATACATGAATAGAATATTTCATCATCATTGTTTCTTTTGCGACTCGTACTCCCAAGATTTTTATCCATTGGAATAAAATTAAATAGTGATTCTTCACTGTCCTGTAAAAAATAGAATATAATTATTAACAATGTCAATTATTATGAATCAAGTACCACATTTATTTATTAATTTAAGTTTTTTTAATACTTACAGCCATTAAAGAATCGTTGTTACTTTTAGATGGTTTCGAAGTGATTGGCATTTAAATAGTATCTGCACCGCGAATTTATAGAATTTTTTTGATATTTATAAAGTTCAAAATCGAACAATAATATGATTTATTACAAATCCATTATATGATTTGCTGACACAATTAAAATAAATCTAACAATGTTAGTAGACATCATAGAGTTATAATGCTATAGAGTCACAAACAGACAAATAAAATGTCCTCGCTTAACGCCCGCCGGTGCCGACTCGACGCACGCTGCGAAGTAAGCAGAGTTTTTCTTTAGTTATAAGGCGGTATCCTACCTATTATCAGAAGATACGTGTGGAAGCAAGTATCATAACAAATTTACATATTTTATTTGAGTGTTGTCAATTAGAGATTGCAACTCTATAGGTTTTGTAACTCTATGGTAGGCACACATTCGTTGTGCTTATAACCGCCAAATTAGGGCCTCCGACACATTCTTCAGGATTAATGTATGGGTTTTAGCATAGTCTGCTATTATGCACATGCAATTATCCTATAACCACACAACACACACTATGAAATTTGTTAGGATAAAACGGAGGGAATTTTGATGGAGGTTATCACTTCACAGTGAGCAAAGCTATAGAAAGCCAAAAACGAAAACCAGAAGAAAAAAATGTAAGTATTTTAAAAATCGGTATTTTATCATACAATCAATGTATTTGTTTTTATAATTTGTATTAATAATTTATTTATTTTTTACAGGTCGACTACTATGCATTCCTTGTCAGATGACCTGTTCCCGCAATCGGACGAGGAGCCAAAACATGTGTCCAAGGGAAAGAAGCGGGTGATCCATTCGATCGAGCGTGAGAACGACACCCGTAGCGAGTTAGAAAAAAAGAATATTCATACGTAAGTTTTTAACAATATTGTTAACAGTCTAATGACAGCAGGCATGTGAAAAGTTTTTTAATATAGTTCATCTTCATTTCATAGATTACCATCCGAGGATGAGGGGAAGCCGTCGAAGAAGCGACCAGCATCAGTCCCTTCGAAAAAGAAACCGACGATGATCGCACCGATCACCCCACCAGTGCATGTAACGGCGAAAGAACTGTTCGGGGAGTCCGATGACGAAGACGACACACCGACTCCGACTGGTAAACAACTCATACCTTTGCAGTCGGTGTTTGTTAATAAGGTGGCCACGGGGGTGTCCAAACAAATTATGTCGGACAAACGTGGCACTCACTACATTGAGGTAAAGGTGTACCGGTGTTCGGAAATCGAAACCATTCCACCCATAAATAGGTGGCGTTATGCGATTTCTACTTTAAAGTGTAGAACGGACACCGATTCACAATTATGGCAACATCTCAGCAATGTAGTGAATGCTGCGAGAAAGGAATTTCGTGGGGTTCCCAATACTTTCTCATCTTACTTCAGCATGCAACTATAACAAGATGACAATGTAATGAAACATTAAAATTAAAACATGAAATGATTATGTAAAATTATTATCGATAATAATTAAAAGTATTTTAATTTATTTTTTGATTATTTTCTTTGTTTACAGTTAAGATCCCTGAGAATACCCGAGAATCTAATAAAAATGAAATTGTTAAATGTGATAAATGTGAAATCAGAGTAACGAGAAATCAATATCGATATCATTTGAAAACAGAATTACATAAAATGAATTGTTTGATTGCAACTGAATTTAACAATATTTTTATCATTAATACGGCGCTTAAAAATCGAGTAATTAGTTATTGTGTTAAAGCTGAAAATAAGATTTATTCAATACCAGAACATTTTTTATATGATTGTGAAACCGATATATATAGACTCATAGAAATGAATTTACAGAAACACAAATGTCTTAAGATTCAATTCGAATTATTTGCATTATATTTACTACCGAAAACGAATGAAAAGCAATTGAAATCATTTAATACGAAATATGAAATTATACATGATATTGATGAACTGAAAGATTTATTTAAAATGAAAACTATTGATACGATGAAAAGAAAACTTACCGAATTTGAACACACTGAGTCCGGTTGGACATTTTTATCGCTGAGTCATTTAGAAATAAATATAAATAAATATTGTCCTTTGCGAGGAGGTACGTATATAAAACTGCCTCCTCGCGTGGGTAATACTAAAAGCTGTATTAATGTTAAAAATAATGATGAGTTTTGTTTTCTTTGGAGCATTTTAGCTGGGCTTTATCCATGTGATAAAAACTCGGATAGATGTAGCTCCTATCCACATTTCTCAAATATATTTAATGTGAATGGAATGAAATTTCCTCCATCATTTCAAGATATAAAGATCTTTGAAAAGAATAACTCAAATATAAGTATTAGTGTGTTTGGCTTAGACAAAAAGCGTAAATATGTGACTGGACCTTTATATATGAGTGCTAATAAAAGAATTAATCATTTTAATTTACTATATATTGAAAACAATGGAAAAGGACACTACTGTTTAATAAAAAATCTGCTGAAATTAGTTCGAAGGCAAATAACAAAATACAATGGTAATGTTTATCTCTGTGAATCATGCTTGCAGTGTTTTAGCAGTAAAGAAAAATACAAAAAACATTACTGTTCCAAAGTTTTGCAAGTATTACCGAAACCTGATACTTATTTAATGTTTAAACATTTTGAAAGACAACAAAAGGTTCCTTTTATAATATACGCTGATTTTGAGAGTTTATTAGAAAAATATTCAGATGCCTCACAGAGTGCGAACACTACAAAATATAAAATTCATAAGCCTTCATGCTTTGGTTATTATGTTTGTTGTTCATTTGATAGTTCTTTAAACAAATTAGTAACCTATCGTGGTAAAGATGCATCTGAAGTTTTTATCAAATATTTAATGGAAGATGTGAAATTTATAAATGAGTTGATTAAGTCTAATAAACCAATGCTACAATTAACCGAAAAACAGCAAAATGAATACGATTCAAGCATTTATTGTCATATTTGTAAACATTTATTATTTGGTGATAAAGTTCGTGATCATGATCATATTACTGGCGAGTATAGAGGCGCCGCTCATTCATATTGCAACCTCAATTTCAAAGTATGTCCATTTATACCAGTTGTGTTTCATAATTTATCTGGTTATGATTTACATTTATTCATAATGGAGTTAACAAAATATGATGGTTCAATTAATGTTATACCAAAGACTAAAGAAAAGTACATAACAATCACAAAGTCATTTGAAATTAATGAGAACAAATCCTGTGTAAATGTGAAATTTATTGATTCTTTCCTATTTTTAAGCGCTAGCTTAGATAAGTTGAGTAAAAGTTTAAATGATATTGATTTTATCCATACTTCAAAATTGTTTACTACTCCTATTGAATTTGAGTTAATGAGAAAAAAAGGAATTTATCCTTATGACTACATGAATAGTTTCTTGAAATATTCAGACACATGTTTACCACCTAAAGAATTATTTTATAACAGTTTATCAAAACAACATATATCTGATAGTGATTATAAACATGCGCAAAATGTTTGGGATGAATTTGACATAAATGACATGGGTGAATACACTGATTTATATTTGAAATGTGATATTTTATTGTTAACTGATATATTTGAAAACTTTAGAACCATGAGTTTGCATTACTATAAGTTAGATCCAGCTTATTATGTTACCGCACCAGGCTTTAGCTGGGATGCGATGCTCCTTTATACTGACGTTAGAATTAGTTACTGATCTTGAAATTTATCAAATGTTGGAAAAAGGTATTCGAGGTGGTTTAGCACAATGTTCGCTGAGACATGCTCAAGCTAATAATAAGTACTTACCAAATTTTGATTATTCAAAGCCATCGAGTTTTTTATTATATCTAGATTGTAATAACTTGTATGGATTTGCTATGATGAAAAAAATGCCAATATCTGATTTTAAGTTTTTATCACCCGAACAAATCAGCAATTTAAATATTGAAACTATTTCGGATGATAGTGAATACGGATACATTTTGGAAGTTGATTTAGAATACCCTTATAACTTACATGATGCTCATTGTGACTTACCTTTCGCTGTAGAGAAACTTACTCCACCAGGCAGTAAATCAGCAAAACTAGTAGCAAATCTATATAATAAATACTGTTATGTAATTCATTATACTCATTTAAAGGAATGTTTAAAACAAGGTCTCGTATTGAAAAATATTCACCGTGTAATAACATTTAGGCAAGAAAGTTTTCTAAAGAAATATATAGATTTAAATACAAGTTTACGTCAGGCTTCAAAATCTGATTTTGAAAAAGACTTTTTCAAGTTGTTGAATAATTCAATCTTTGGCAAAACTATAGAGAATAAGCGAAAACAAGTGAATGTGAAACTAGTATCTGAATGGGAGGATAATAATAATGTAACAAATAAACGTGTTGGTGCTCGAAAACTAATTGCTAAACCGAATTTAAAATCAGTATCAGTATTTTCAGAAAATTTCGTAGCTATTCAGTTAAGTCTAGAAAAAATAACGTTAGATAAACCGATCTATGTGGGATTCTCAGTATTAGAGTATGCAAAAACACATATGTATCAATTCCATTATAATTTTATCAAACAAAAGTATGGAGAGAATGCTAAACTTTGTTACACTGATACTGATAGTCTTTTATATTTAATTAATACAGATGATGTATATGAAGATATTAAACACAGTATTGAGGTGTTCGATACCAGTAATTTTGATAAAAACAATCCTTATGGAATCCCCATAATAAATAACAAAATACCTGGCTTGTTCAAAGATGAAATGGGTGGTGAATTAATAACTGAGTTTGTAGGATTAAGAGCTAAACTTTACTGTATTAAAAGTAGTAGCGAGGAGATCAAAAAGGCTAAAGGTGTATCTAAGTCTGTAACGAAATCTTTAAATATAGCACATTATTCCGATTGTTTATTGAATGATAAAGATTTCAAATGTAAGATGAATACGATTAAGTCTTTGAAACATACTTTGTATTCGCAAGAAGTGAATAAATTAGTATTAAATCGAAATGATGATAAACGTCAAATACTAGCGAATCAAGTTGATACTGTAGCTTGGGGGCACTATGCATACATTTAGTTATAATTTAAATATGTGTTTTATAGTTTAAATAGTTCGTAATAATGTTCAATAAATTGTATATGTTTATTAATTACAATGTTTCACTTTTACCTCATGATTAATTTTGTCAGATCTTATTCGTTTAGTCTAGAGTGGGGCACAATATCTATATAATGGCAATCAATAAGCAATATTCATCATTTGCCTAATAATGAAGTTTAAAAAACAACCGCTAAGCTTGGACGTCGCTCCTATTGATGTAGAAGCAAAATCACAGTTTATAAAACATAGTGAATTATTGCCTAATAGTATTCGTTGTCTGATTTGTGGGCCATCTAACTGTGGTAAAACTAATGTAATGGTTACTTTGTTGTTACATAAAAAGGGCCTTAAATTTAAGAATTTATATTTATACACAAAAACCCCATTTCAAAGTAAATATTGTTTTCTTAAAGAAGTGCTGTTAAACGTTCCTCAAATCAAATACTATGTATTGAGTGATGATAGTGAAGTTATACATCCAAATGATGCATTAGCGAACACGGTTATAATATTTGACGACGTGGTTTGCGAAAATCAGATCAACATTCGTAATTATTTCGCCATGGGGAGACACAGCCAAATCGATTGCTTTTATCTATCACAGACATATTCAAAGGTACCAAAACAGTTGATTCGTGATAACACAAATTTATTATTGCTCTTCAAACAAGACGAAATTAACTTGAAGCATGTATACAATGAGCACGTGAATTCAGATATGTCATGGAATAAGTTTAAATATATTTGTTATAATGTTTGGCAGAAGAGGCATAGTTTTTTAACTATTAATAAAGACTCTGAATTGAATAAAGGTCGGTATAGAAAAAATCTAGACACCTTTATATACTTATCCTAAAATGCAATATTATCATTTGCAGTAGATAAGTGAGAGCGAATACACAAAAAAATGAGTCTTAATATTAAAGAACAAATAATTACATCATCAGACAACATAAGAAATAAGCTTAAGCAGTTAAGAGATATGGAAGATCAGAATAGTCATGAACTCAATAAAATATTTAAACCTGTTACTGAACCTCTAACACAAATGTTGGAATCTAATCAAAATAATGTGAAATGTGACTTTAATGTGAGTACTATAAGAGTGCCAGTAAAATTAGAAGGTCCCTTAACCTCTACACCAAATAAACAAACATTGCGTGAAAATTCAGAAATAAATCAATTAGATGACTCAGCAACCTCTACATCATTAACATCGAATAAACATTCGTCGGATGAAGATTCAGAAGCAGAGAATTTGGATTCAAACTCGGAATATTATACCGATACGGAAAATAAAGACCTGTCTATAACAAAAAAATATCTGAGTAGTCTTTATGAAATAAATATTCCTTTTGGAGTCCGGAAAGTAGGTGATCAATTAATGATGGGTAATTCTATCGTGAAAATAATTTCTTCAGTTGACGGCGACCAGGAACCGTGTCGAATAAAAATTGATAATGATGAATATCAATTGACTGCGGGACTAAAAGAGGTATTATTACATAAAAAACCGAATCTAACAGTGGTTACTAAAAATGATAAAAAAGTTTATAAAAACATTTTGATAAAAACGAATGCTCATAAGCGTGATTATGATAATAAAGGTCAGTTGAAAGGAGACAAAAGCGATAAATATGGACAAATTATTAAACCTATGTTTATTGAGGATAATAATAAAAAACATGGTGCTGGTATTTTAAATGTTTTAAAGAGATATAGAACAAATACTGATTTCATCTATTGGGATGATCCTAATGAGCTAGTCGAAAGATTGAAACTTCTTATTGCTTCCAAACAAGCTGGAAATACTAATCAAGACAATGAAATTATTTCAATCGTAGAAGAACTACAAGAAGCGGGCATAATAAAATCATAAATAACATAATCATATCAAAGATTTGTTAGTTGTTTAACAGTCGTTAAAGATTATAGAAGCTTAAAATGAGTAAAGAAGATGTGGTGAATGAAATACACAAAAATGCAAGAGTCAATTTCCCTCGCAGATGTGTTTTACTTAGAGACATAGATGATCTTTGGCAAGCTGATCTGATTGATGTGCACAAAATATCGAATATTAATTCAAATCATAATTTTATACTTATCGTGATTGACTGTTTTTCTAAGTATGTTTGGGTCAGACCGTTAAAAAATAAAACTAAAGACTCTGTAACAACGGCATTTCAATCAATTTTGTGCAATGGTAGAGTTCCTGTAAACTTACAAACAGACTGGGGTAAGGAGTTCTACAATAAAAGTTTTAAAAAGGAGATGCAAGCACATTCAATAAACCATTACTCAACATATTCAACTAAAAAGGCTTCAATAGTTGAACGAGTAATACGTACTATAAAAGGTAAACTTTATAAAACTTTTAGTTTGAAGGGTAACTTCAAATGGATTGATGGAACCTTAGAAAAAGTTGTGGATGATTACAATCACACTAAACATAGAACTATTCATATGTGCCCGGCGAAAGTGAATAAACATACAAAACACATTGTGATGCAAAGATACCGCATTCTTAACAAACCAATAGTTAAGAGAAAAAGTCATTTTGTTGTCGGCGATGTAGTACGGATAAGTAAGCATAAAGCATGTTTTGAGAAAGGTTACACTCCAAATTGGTCGACTGAGTTATTTAAAGTAATTGTTGTTCAGAATACTGATCCACCAACTTATGTACTAGAAGACTCAAGAAAAAATAAAATCGTAGGATCATTTTATGCTCAAGAGCTACAGAAAACTAAAAATCCTGACGTGTATTTAGTTGAAAAAGTCCTACAGAAAAAGGGAAATAAAGTTTTTGTTAAGTGGTTAGGATTGCCATCTCAGGAAAATAGTTGGATAAGCAACACTAATATATTATAAATTGCAAGCCTAATTTCATCATTCTTCGTTTACATATGGAAGGGAAAGGTCTTGTGAATAATATTATAAATCATCTACCGTTTGAGTTACATCTCCCGGGCTATAATTACTGTGGACCAGGAACAAGATTACGTGAGAGACTTATCAGAGGCGACAAGGGTGTGAATCAACTTGACGAATATTGTAAACAACACGATATTGCATATTCGAAAACAGATAATTTACAAGCCAGACACGCAGCAGATAAGATCTTAATGAGAATGGCTAAGACAAGAGCATCATCATCCCAAGCGAACGCAGGAGAAAAGCTTGCGGCAAATATTGTCAATAAAGCAATGTTGGTTAAACTATCGCAGGGAGCGGGATTAAAAAAAAGTTTTAAAAATGTTGTTGCCTATGCGAAAAAAAATATTCGTAAAGCAAAGCCTACGTGTAAAAAGATGGCAATCGATTTGGCTATAGCTGCTATTAAAGATCTTGTATCTAATTCCGAAGTGAAAATTCCTCGGGTGATACCACTACCGAAGACAGGAGGATTCTTACCATTAATACCGATCATTACAGGATTATCTGCCGCCGGTGCTTTTGTTAATAAAACATCTGCTATAGCACGAATGATTAAAACGTTTCAAAGTGCGCAAAAAACATGGAACAAGGTGAAGACGCTTAATCAGAATTTTGAGGCAGTATGTTTAGGGGGAGGACTAAAGCTCAAACCATATAAAAGTGGTCTAGGTATTTACACTTCGACAAAAAACTGAATAAGCAGCTACCTAATCGCCCTCTTACCAATATTGATATAATGAAATATTCCAAAAATATTCCATATTTTCGAGGTGTGTTCATGAGAGATCAATTACCTAAACGCCCTCGTAAAATCGAATGTGGTATAATTAATTTGGATAGCTCTAAAAATCAAGGCACACATTGGGTAGCTTATGTTAAGAAAAATAATTACATTGAATATTTTGATAGTTATGGTGATCTAAAACCACCAACAGAATTAATAAAATATGTAGGGAACAGCATTCAGTATAATTATATCAATTATCAAGGCAGTCATCCATATAACTGTGGTCATTTATGTCTTAAATTTCTTGAAACTTGTATGCTTTAATTTCAAATAAATTGTATGATTGAGGTGTAATAAATCAGTGTTCGTTTATGCTTCAATTGAACAAGAAGCATTTTGTTTTTACTACAAGTATTAATTGTAAAAATTATGATTGATTTCAATATTAAAAAAAGTAAGAAAAGTGTTAGTAAACCGACAAAAACTAACAGTTTAAATCACGACTCCATTAAACACACACGTGTTGTACCAGCACTCAGTGAGATTAACAAAGAGTTTTTAAGAAATTTGGGATTTCGACTATGAGTATCTTACAAATCAATGAAGCACCTCATTTTGACAACTCTATCGAGGGTTATGAAGTACATTCATATACTCCGTACACAAATAGCTTCAAAGAAAACGATGAAATACGAATACCGATTAATCAACAAGACATTTATCTACTACCTTCAGCCAGTTCTATTTTCATTGAAGGATGCATAGAAGTATTTACGAAGGATACTGTAGGAAAATTTGTAAAAAAGGAGTGCCAATTTAACAATAACCCTATACCGTTTCTTTTTCATGATATAAGATATGAGATAAATGGAGTTGAAATTGATCGTATTAGACATGTCGGTATTACTTCTACAATCAAATTTTATACTTTAATGAATGAGGGAGAAAGTAAACAGGCTGCTCTGTGGGGATGGAACTTGAATGGGACAAAATCTATGAATGGTTTTTTTAATGTAATATTACCGCTGAGTAAACTATTAGGATTTGCTGAAGACTATAACAAAATTGTATTAAACTGTAAACATGAATTAATATTAACGAGATGTAAATCGAATGCCGATGCTTTCATACTTGATAAGGATGACCGTGTATCAGTCAATATTGAGAGAATTCAATGGCGTGTACCTCATATTAAAGTATCCGATCGAGAAAGATTACTACTCTTAAAGCAATTAGAAAAAGATAAGCCAATACAAATAGCATTTCGGAACTGGGACACATATGAATATCCACTTTTACCTAAAACAAATAAGCATTCATGGTCAGTCAAAACTGCCTCCCAACTCGAAAAACCTCGATATGTTATATTTGGTCTTCAAACAACTAAGAAAAATTTAAAGGACAGAAATTGTTCCTTGTTTGATAATTGTAATTTAACTAACGTTACATTGTTTTTGAATTCGCAAACATATCCATATGATGCGCTTAAGCTTAACTTTGATAATGATAAATATCGTATATTATATGAAATGTACATCAGATTCCGTCAGTCTTACTACAACACTCCAGTTGACCCGTTGCTTAATATCATTGACTTTAAAGAAAAAGCACCTTTGTTTGTAATTGACTGTTCAAGACAAAATGAAACATTAAAAACAGGGCCAGTAGATGTCAGGCTAGAAATAGAAAGCGATAAAGATTTTCCTGACCAAACGAGTGCCTATTGTCTCATAATCAACGATCGAATTGTAGAATATAAACCTCTGAGCAGTACAGTTCGCAAGATATCATGAAGTTAATAGTCGATGTTCAAGGTTTTAAAACAGAATTAAATCAGTTTATACCTAAAGAGATAGCTATTCTGGATAATAAAGGACTACAATGCTTTTTAATACGACCACCATATCCGTTTTATGATTTAACTACAAAAGAAAAAAGACAGGTTGACTGGATTGAAAGAAATAGAAACGTTTATTGGAAGGAAGGATTCATTTCTTTTTCGAATTATAAAAATCTGATTGCACCTATACTTGATAATAAGCGTATTTATGTTAAAGGTGAAGAAAAAGCTAAATGGGTTAAAGAAATATTTGATAGTCATAATGTTGTTAATATAGAGAATTTGAACTGTCCTAATTTTTATGCTTTATCTAATATTTATAGTGAATGTAATGATGTCTATACATGTATCTATCATAAGAATGTTTGTGCTTTAAAAAATGTAATCTGTTTAAATAAGTGGTGTGTTGATAATAAAGAAAGATTATATTAACGAAATTATGTTTTATTTATTAACCTACTCTACTCATATAAATCTACTTTAAACTGCCTTAGTGTTAGTCTTATACAGAAATCTTAATTGATCAGTCAACAGAAATCACAATTCAAGAATAATGGAGGGATTTTATTGTTGTTCAAAGAAATGTATCGATATGACTGGAAGTGATGGTATCGATGGCCGCGCTTGTCATATTTGTCGAGCATACAGTTTGTGTCATTGTGAATGTGTGACATATATGAAGAACTTACCGTTTCTTTACAAGCTTTACATCACTTGGTGTAAGTTTAGGAAACTATGTACCTAATATAAATTACTAATAAATATGTGAATTGTTGAATCAAGGTGTTTCATTCCAAGAGTTAAATGCATTCGTTTTGAATAGATCGAATTGAAATGATGGACCTATCGGATAGGTACGATGTAGAATGAATAGAAGATTAGTCTTGTATGTAATAGAACGGACTCTGTTTATCCTAACGGTTTTGAATAGATCAAACTGAATGATGGAACTATCGGAAAGGTATGATGAATAGAGGAACAGATGAATAGATGAACAGATTGAATAGATGATGCTATGAGGGAGAATACCTATATATACTCTACTGGTAGAATTAAAAAAAACTTTCTCAGCAGATTCCTTAATCATTAAGTCTATCTGTGTGCTAAATTTTAGCCCGATTCGTCCATTGGCTTGAGTCCGCGTTGATATATTAGTCAGTCAGTCAGGACTTTGAGCTTTAATCTATGTGGGTTAATTTTCTGTTACAAATTTTAATTTTCTATATATTATTATTTAGTCTGTTCCTATTTGTTATAGTCTGTAATTGGCTTTCATTTATATTTCTTCTGTATAACTTTATAAAAACTGTAGAACTGTAGTTCACCCGGATGGAACGAAGTTTCTTTCGATTAATTTAATTAGTGAAGGAGTTGTAATAAAATCAAAAAGTGTCGTTACAAATTTTGGTCTTAATTTTTTCCGTCTAGCCCCCTTTCGCAACGCGCGATAAAGAACTTTGTTCAATAATAAATTATTAAAATTACAGGATGAACAAGAATACGCGATAACATACAAGTGGCGTGGCTTCGGCTCTGACTGTGAATTCGAATCGAACCGTCCAGAATCAAAGATGGCGGACGAGAGACGCGTGCCGTGCGACGATGATATGGCGGCAAGGAATACGGACCAAACTGTACCTGTTACTGATCAGATTGATGGTAAGATAAATAAAATAAATAATAAATAAATATTGCAAGACATTCCACACATCGCTATCTAGCCCCAAGCTATGTAACTACACTTGTGTTATGGGTGCTAGACAACGGATATACTACTATATACTTTTCTTTTGTAAATATATACTTATAATACATAGAAACAACCAGACCACAGACAAATATCTAAGCATAAATACTTGTCTGAGGCGGGAATCAAACCCGCAACCCTGTGTTTGGCAATCCGGCATGGTGACCATTGTGCCAACTGGGTCGTCGACGACGTCGAAGATTAATATACCTACCTATTAAGTTAAATCGCTCGACCCCTTATTACAAACCGAGGCTTAAGGATAGGATGTAGATTTACACATGATTTAAACCTTAGATTTAGACCATATTTAGACACAGATTTACTCGTGAATTATAGTCTAAACACTATCCCTATATACAATACTAGCAATACCAGCTTCTACAAATACTAATATAGGGATAGTGTTTAGACTATAGTTCCCTAATTAATCTATAGGAATAGTGTTTAGACTAAAGTTCACGAGTAAATCTGTGTCTAAATCTAAGGTTTAAATCCACATCTCAGACTATCCTTAAACCTCGTTTTGGAATAAGGGGGTCGAAGTTTAAATAACTTATCACCATAGAAGATTACACTTTATTTCAACGCCCTTGACACTTGCAATTGCAACTAATGTTTTATGATTGTAATCAAAGTCTGGCATCGGCAACGTATGACACATAGCCTCTTAATGACCTTAATATAGATACATACTAGTAAGTAGGTT
Organism: Idaea straminata; assembly: GCA_951213275.1. NCBI lineage: Eukaryota > Metazoa > Arthropoda > Insecta > Lepidoptera > Geometridae > Idaea > Idaea straminata. Next base: position 9,207,956 of record OX577862.1, read on the forward strand.
CCATCAAAAACAAAGACTATGCCAAAGTCTATATTAGGTATTTATTAACAATGTCCTTTCATTTTATTTATTTTATTTTATTCTCAATGGAAAACAAACAGTATAATTATCAACTTAAATATTTAAGTGGTTACAAATACACCATTTAAATGTTTTCGCATATATATAATTACGCTTGTTTGCTAGAGACGTAAAAGACAATCTCACAACAAAAAGAAGGAAGAAGAGTTACAAATAGCTCAAGAGTATTTTACTTTCCCGACAGATCGGGAACCAACCAGCCTGAGTTTTAAGCATTTTAATTTTATGTGGTGTTGTGTTAAATATGTCGAAGTCGAGATCGTTAACTTCCCTTTGCCGATCTTGACAAATGAGTTCATCATCTTCATGCTTCTTAATGGAGTAAATCCAGTGGCTGAAACTTTATTATCATCGTCAATTATGCAGACCCCACAGACTACTAACTACTACGCTAGACAGTTCGTCAGTTCACATTTGAAATAATCATTTAGTTTATGGTCGACAAACTATTGACAGGCTGTTGTTATATAATTCCAGTTACTTTAGAAAAACAATAGCAATTATTCAAAATTATTTACAAATACTAATATCCTCATATTTCCAAACAATTAAGTTTATTATGATGGTTTATGAATCACATCTCACATTACAGGACTCAACACGGTGAAAATCGAAGAAAAAATAAAAACTCCACCGACAGTTATCAAAAGAAAGAAACCTGTAGACACTTCCAAGTTTAACCAGACAGATAGGAAGTCAAACCATCTGGCCATATTTTATTTTAAACACCACGACACGGACTCGGATAGGTAAGTACTTATTTAATAAATAACTAAATATGATAACTAATAATAAATACCTACCATTAAAGCTGAATCAGTTCTTTTCCATCCAAAGGTTACCTGGAAGAAATCGCTTTCAGCGATAAGGCCGCCCATTTGAACTTATACTTTCTAGCTATTACTTCACTTTGTGTATATAGTGTTCTATTTCTTCCTGTGTTGTACAAATAAAGTTATCTATCTATCTATCTAAATATGAATAAAGAATGGATAAGAAGAATTGGGCTAATCAGCAACAAACTTGAAGGCCAATTCTCATAAATAAAATTGTTGAAATTACATTGCAAAATCATTTCGATTACAAAGTCAGTTTTTTGTCAAAAAGCGGAGTTTGAGTGTATTGTTCAAATTACATTGCAATATAATTTCGATTACAAAGTAAGTTTTTTTGTCAAAAAGCAGAGTTTGAGGGTATTCTTCAAATTACATTGCAATATCATATCGATTACAAAGTACAGTTTTTTTGACAACACGCGGAGTTTGAGGGTGTTCTTCAAATTACATTGCAATATAATTTCGATTACAAAGTCAGTTTTTTGTCAAAAAGCGGAGTTTGAGGGTGTTGTTCAAATTACATTGCAATATAATTTCGATTACAAAGTCAGTTGTTTTGACAGAAAGCGGAGTTTGAGGGTGTTGTTCAAATTACATTGCAATATAATTTCGATTACAAAGTCAGTTTTTTTTGTCAAAAAGCGGAGTTTGAAGGTATTGTTCAAATTAGGTACATTGCAATATCATATCGATTATAAAGTCAGTTTTTGACAGAAAGCGGAGTTTGAGGCTACTTATAGGGTATTTTTGCAATCGAAATGCAATCGGAATGATATTGAATTAATCCTCAAGACACCTCCGGGTGCTCAGCGACGTCGAGGTCGGCCACAAAGCGTTGGCGAGACGACCTCGACAGCTTTGAGCCAGCATTGGCGGAGGTGGCCCAGAACTGCGACTAATGTAGGGAGGGGGGAGACCCATACCCAGCTGTGGGACACTAGTGGTCAGGGAAAGACGCAGGTTTTTCTATAGGAAAAATCACATACATAATAATCAAATGCTCTTACGACGGTAGAAGACAGTGCGAAAACCTACATGCCCTCGAATTCACAAATGAAAGGATATTTCTTGATAGGACATTCGCCAATCTTTGGCGTCTAATAGCCGATTATTAATGAGCCAACTGTTCTTTTCTACAGGCAAGTAGTAGAAACAGATGAAAAAACTCAATCGGAATCATCGGAAGAAGAATGGACCTACGTCGGTGCGCCTAAAATTGGCAATGAAGACTCTACAGATTTAATGACATCCTCTGTTGAAATTCAATGCGAACTGCCTATGGATGAGAAGAGTGAGAAGAAATCTGTGTCGCCTAAACCAAAATTAGATGCATCGACGCCGGATTTGTTAAAAGTTGATACAAGGTACAGTTTTTATGTTAAATCTTAATAATCTCATACAATCGAATGTTTGTATGCATAAAAGACTTTGCACAGAGATAGTCCATAGTAGGGCCAAGGACATAGAATACTTCTCGTCTCCATATTCCAGAACAGCCGGGTTCAGCTAGTATTATTAATGTAAAATGTTGTTGTGATTTTTTACTTCTTTAAGGAATAAATGCTGAACCGATTGCGACAAAACTTGGTGTGTAAATAGCTACAGCCTTGGAATAATACATGGACTAACTTTTTATCCCGATATTTCTCGGGTCGTGAGGTGCAAATAGTTATCTAGCGCAAATTGTCATCTATATCTGTTTATCAATCCTAATATTATAGAAAGGAAAGATTTGATTGTATGTTTGCATTAAATAGGCTCCGAAACTACTGGACCGATTTTGATGAAACTTGGTATGAGGATACATTGATTAATTGGGAGTGTTATAGATTACTTTTTATCCCGATATTCCCACTGGATCGCGAATTACGCGGGTGAAACCGGTGATGCTAGTTTAAATATATACTGTCTTTAATTTACAGGTGCAAAGACTTAGAACGATTAGTGAACCAAGCTGAGGAACTAGTGCAGAAACAAGCACAACAACATATTATTATGAAGAAGAAATCGCGTAGCTTCAAGCCGCTGGCGTTCGAAGAAGAATCAAAGAACGTTAGCAGGAACAAGATGTCCAGGATTAAGGAGTGGTTGAATCAGAGCAATGATGGGAAAGATCAGATGGATAATCAGGTTAGTGTTCTTCAGCGATGTGGGGTTTTAGGGAACAGGGCCACACTCTTTGGGGAAAGCTGATCTGACAATCGAGCAACTCATGAGCAGCTCTAACGGAGCCTCAGATACTACCATACCCATCTGCAAATTCGACAGCCATCCGCCCTATTCGGCAGCGTTTATGTTGCCGCTATAACAACAAATACTGAAAAAAGTAAATATTTTTTAGTATGTTTTTGAGAATTTTAGGTTGTTTTCATGTTTTCTACTATTTTTAGGCAATTTTTTTGTTATTATTCTCCCAAAAGGGCAGGCATAAGACTTTAACTTATACAGCCTCATCTGACATACAATTTTTTTGGGTTTTTTTGCTCAAACAATATAGGTACTGACGAAACTCTTTGTGCGCGAGTCCGACTCGCACTTGGCCGTTTTTATTTATAAATTTCAACAACAGGTCGAAGGCATGGGACATTCGCCAATCTGGAGTAATTACTCTAACACCCCGACCAAGAAAAGACGTTTGCCTTTAGACTAGGCGTTATCTGTCTGTCAGTTCCACATTTTGCCTGTTCATTTCCAGGGTACAGAAAACTATGATGCATCAGGTGAATACACGACGGAGAGTGAAGTTGATACCTCACTAACATCTGAAGAAAGGAACATTCATTCGTCTATGGATATGAGCACTTCTACTTGCACCGTCACACCTACTCATCATGCTAAGGTGAATACGACTTTATCTCTATAACTTTAGGGTATAAAATTGTGTGTTGCAAAGCCACTATTAGCACCATAATTAATAAAATAATTATTTAGTTATGCTTTAATCCACATTAATTAACCCTTTTTATCGTATTAAAAGCTTTGCTTTTCGTTGTTTTAAATGTCCAGAAATATTATTAATACTGAAATACCTTTATTTTTTTTCTTACTCGAAAACGGCTTGACAGATTTTGATGAAAATTTGTAAAGGAGTAGAAGGCGGTAGTTTTTACATTTTGAATGCGGGCAAAACAACAGAGCACGGCTTGTATTTTTACATTAACTAGCTGTGCCTCGCGATTTTTCCTGCGTAAGACTGGGGTTGGGATTATTCCAGAAGTACAGCTTTTTACTCCTACCAAGTTTCATTGTAAGCGTTTCTGTATTTTAAAGTGCGCAAAGAAGTAACAAACTAACACACAATCTTTCACATTTAAAATATAAGTATTATTAGCACCTGCACATGTATATAACACCTAGCGGACCCCGGGCTCCCGAGAGGGATGCAACCGGGAACAACGCTCGGATGATGATGACATGTATATAACACCTGTATTTAACCATCCCTAGGTTACCCTCCGCAAGAAGCGAGCTGGCAACAGCGCCCGCCCGTGGTCCGTGTCCTGTATCTCACAGCTAAGCGCCGGCGCATCCCTGGCGGCCACGCCCACAGCGGGCGACGTTGCCGCTATGTCACACAACATGTCTATATCGGAATCAGCTCTAAATACTTTGGCTTCGCCGCAAAGAGGTTCACCTGCGACCTCGAATTCTAAGCTTAGAGGAAGTTCTACTACTGTACAGGTAAACCTGAAATTTTTAAAGTTAAAAACCTTTAATTACCTTAACTTTAAGGACAATAGACTTAAGTAGATTAAGCTCTGCATAAACTCAAGCGACCCAAACTTGTATCAATTACTAAACTATAGTAATTTCAAAACTCATAATCTAATCTAAACCTAGTTTGACTTGTGGCAACCCTTAGCCACAAACAGATGGCGCTAAAACGAATAAAATAAAAGTATTTCTTCTTCACACAATAAACTTTATATACTTATAGATTTTACCCGCGGCTTCGTCTGCTTAAGAGTTGATTTTTTCAAAATCCTTTCTTATCGGATGCCTACGTCATACAAAGAACACATCCTCCAAGTTTCAGGTCTCTACGATCAGCGGTTTTGGCTGTGCGTTGATCCGTCAGTCAGTTAAATAAAGAGAAGATTATAACGTTTTTCTTTTCTACATAAAAATAAACGGACTTATCAATTTTTTCAGGGCCACGTATCCAGCACGAACACAATGACCGAAGCGTGCACGTCGTGCGTAGAGGCGAACGACAAGCAATGCTGGCTCCGACGTAAGCGGATCAAGCTGCGCGTGCGCCGCAACAACGTCGACTCTAGGGAGAGGCTGGTCAAATCGCTGTCGTTCTGTGGACGGATGACGCCGGAGAGAGAGGAGAAACATGAAAGGAGCACCGCTAGCGATCCCGCTACTAGTAGAAAAAGCAGGTTGGTTTAATATAGTTGCATGAAAAAAGTATTGTTACATTACAAAGTTATAATATGTAGCTAGTGTCATACATGATACTTGGAATTAACTACACCAATAACTTTGTAAATAATTAAATACGCTTTATGTACTTATATTATACACCCGTGTCAAGTAGTCTTAAGAAGAAAACTATCTCATTTTTAGGTTTCCATTCCTCAAAAGGTAAAAAAGGAACCCTTAAAATATTACTTTCTTGTCCGTCTGTCTGTATTTTACTGAACAATTATCGATATTTATCATTAAAGACCTACGAAAAGTTAGCTAATCGTTTTATTGTTTTAATTTAATTCCCAAGGTCATGATAACAAACCTATTATTATTTAACTTTTAAAAAATTTCTGACTAAAATCCCACAGATTCGATACAACATCGACGTCCGGCAACGATAGCGACGATGATCAAATCAAACAACAGTTGGCGACCATCGCGAACCTGCGCAAGAGCATCGAGAAGACGCACATAACAAGTCGAGATGAAAACACAATCCCTGAAAATGGCACTGTAGCTCCGAGTTTCAAGCTTGGACCAGTTGGTGGTTCTGTCAGGCCTCGATTAGCAAGGTAAGAAATATCATTCTTTAAATAAATAAATAAATATTGCAGGACATTCCACACATCGCCATCTAGCCCCAAGCTAAGTAACTACATGTGTTATGGGTACTAGACAACGGATATACTACTTAAATACTTTTCTTTTGTAAATATATACTTATAATACATAGAAACAACCAGACCACAGACAAATATCTAAGCATAAACACATAATTGTTTGAGGCGGGAATCAATCCCGCAACCCTGTCTTTGGCAGTATAATATTTATATCAAGTTTAAACCACATGGACTGAAAAAAATGGTATAATATTTAGTCCTTCCGTCATTCAGTCATATCCATTTCGGGCGACAAGGAAAAAGTCGCGGATTATTCTCAGAAGATCCAGATCCAAAATGAATCTAGTGTGATTTTTTTCTCATTGGATCTAGATTTTAAATTGTGAATCTACTGAGTTTTTTTTTCATAGTCGATTTCTCACCAGATCAGTATCATGGATCTACTGAGATTTTTCTTTCTTCACCATTTCAATTGGAAATTGGAGATATTGGAAATAGATTGACCAAAAATAACAATAATATAGCGAAATCAAACCACAGCACAGTTTATTTAAACCTTTAAAAAGTTAAAATCTGTTCTATTCAAGGAGTTTGGAGCGTGAACGGAACTTCTTGGCGCTGAGTTTGGGTGATCCAAATCAGATGTATGATCTAAGCATGGACAAGGACTCCGATATCGACCGCAGTGTGACGGCTGGCACGGAGGAGCATAGCTCGTTCTCTGAGCAGGCTTGGGATTTCTATCAGGTGAGATTAATATACATTGATTTTCATAATCTTAAGATTTGGCCCGGCCATATCTGCCGTATGCCGGAAGAACTTTAGGCGAAATTAAAATTAACTTTTTGGACACCCACCAACGGCAAAAGATTACTCGGCAGACCCCGTCGAAGGTGGCGAGACGATATGGATAAATTTATGACAGATTGGCAATCCATCCAGAGCGTCTCCTCGCAGTATCGTCCCCAAAAGGCTGGCGGCATTCCCTCCCTAGATAGCCAGGAACACCCTTTAAGTGAAGAAGACACCAGCCTTTCGGTCGCCCGAAGCCGCATTAAGACGCCTCGCCAGGTCCTTAAAATAAAAATGTGCACTGGGGCTCCGAGCTCTGTTTTATTTGTTTGTTGATTATGTAGGGAGGGTCATGTAGACTACATACATCCTTCTATCCTTTGTTGTGGACTACGTGATTTAGTCCACAACAAAGTAAATCATCTGCAACTACAGCATTGTCAGAGGGTTATAATCTTATTCCTAAATTAGTTTGCAGTACGAGTTCGAATATTAGAGATTGACTTTACGTTATATAAACGAAGAAGATACTGCTATTAAGCCCATGCCATTTAATATGATGTCCATGTGCACTACAATTTCCAGATAGCATTAATTAAAAGTTAAACTGACACCTGCAAATCTGCTATTTTCACAAACACTATTGGATTGATTATAATGAATCTTTATTATAATTTGCTACTCAAGATTACAGAGTAACAATCTTAGTATAATATGATAGTAATTTAAACATGTCTCTTCTTTTTGTCTACAGGAAAAATACAATTCAGAACCGTACTCCGAAGCCCCGGACTCCGACGCAGCCCGTCGCCTTCTCGAATTCGGCGACGACTACAGGGCCTTCCTCGACTCACAATCAGACTGCTGTTCCAGTCTCTCAGCCCAACCAGAGAACGACAGCCCGAACGGGACTAGACGACGAAAACCAGACACCAGGGAACGGAGCCTACCTAGATACAAACGGCCAACCAGAACGTCGCCTATTGAGACTCCTTCGCGCAAACCTAAGAAGTCTATGTCCAGTGCGGAACGTAAAAAGTCACTTCTCGATTCGCTTGAAAGGTCCCGTAATAACACTAGTATTGAGAGCAACGATGGCCGCAGACGTAGACCTTCGGAAACGAGCAAGAACAGCAAGCGATCACCGGAGTTTGATCTTCTTAATATACAAGCTCTGAGTCGTCGCCGACACAATTCTAACATGACTAGCGATGAAGTAAACAGCTCGTTGGAGTACACTGAAGTTAATAATCGACCGGATATATTAGATTCGTTGAATCGAAGGCGAAGGAATGATAAGGATGGCGGTTCGGAATTGCAGAAAATTGCTTTGACCGAGTTAAGGCGGCGGTCTACTGAAAGCGCTGATTCGGAAGATGAGTCGTCAAGTCCTAAGAAACATAGCCGCAGGAATTGGGATTCCGATTCGGAATCAGAAGAGATACGCTCGCTCGTCCGTCGTTCGAGTCTTCAGTTAGAAGCTGCAGAGAAGCTGATGGCACGAGAAACCTCGCCCGATTTGCTCAACGGTTTTGACTATGTAAGATACGATACTGATTTAAGTAGTTATTCGGATGATGACGCGCGATCGATTGCCCGTAGGCCTGCATGTTTGCGCGCTAGATTGTGTCTCGCTGTCGCTGCATTTTCAGTACTTATCATAGTCTATATACATACGATTCAATGACATTTGGCTTGGGCTTGTGTGATATTTATCGTTTTATATGTAAGTATACGATTTAAGTATGCTGCGATGGTCAGAAAATGTAAAAACTTTGAAAATCGACGCTCACATAATGTTGACATTGAAATCAATGATACTGGCCTAATACAAAACTTTCTTTTTGGGAATTGAAAAGAAGAATAAAATCAAAAAGGTTGCATTCTTACTCCTTTCGGGGTAGATATTCAACCTTGTTCAATTTAACTCTTTTTTTTGTTAGTGGCCTCATTAATGGTCAGAAATATAAAAAAAATTTAAAATCGATGCTCACTTAATGTTGACATTGAAATAAATAATACTGGCCTAATAGATAACTTTTTTGGGAATTAAAAAGAAGAATATAATCGAAAAGGTTGCATATCTGCTACTTTCGGGATAGATATTCAACCTTCTTCATTTTAATTTTTTTAGTTTTTGAGTGACTGAATTTACCTAATAGATCTCATATTATGCATTCCATTAGGTAGTACATAATAGTAATAAATATGTACAAAGGAGCATTTTATTAATGTCTATTTGTTGCCTAAACATCTGACAATCGCAGTATTTTAGTCAAAATAAAAACTTTAAACGAAAAAATTATTAATTTAAATTGTAAAAAGAAACATATTATTCTACTTTGTGAAGTTTTTATTCTAAGCCTATTTAATAGCGCACTTTATTTAAATAATTTATTTTGACTAATTTATTTCTAGTGCCCAAGTTTTTTTTCTTTAAACTAACAATAATTTAAGTTTTTGTGTGATGCGCAAACTAACTGACTTTTTTCTTTAAAACAACTCTGGTGGTGCAGAATCCTAAGGAGAACTCGGTGCTAATCTAAATTTGCATAGTTTTAAAACTTTAAACTTATTTATTCGGGAATAGGTACTGAAAACTTTCTTTGAGAAACATTCACGGTTACCATGGTTACTATCGACTGAACAAAAATGTAATGTCAAATTGACAGCTGTCATATTTGAAGGTTTCGTTGACAGTTGAATTAAGGGGGTACGCGGGTCTGGCTTAGTCCATACGAAGGTTGTCCCCATTTTACTTCCTATTTACTTCCTGACTCATGCCTCTAGACAGTGAGATTTAACAGTTATAGACTGGTTATGTCCGAATTTCGCATTCCTTTATTGTGACGCAATAATTTGAAGTGCTTCATGCAATGTGTCAATTGCCTTACTGTCGTTTGGTAAAGCTTATTACGCAAAGACGTCTTTCTTTACCTCTGGTTGACATATTATCACTGCCTCTAGAGACCAAGCGTAGCTCAAAAGGTAAAAAAGGAACCCTTATAAGATCACTCTCTTGTCCGTCTGTTGTTTATTAAACCTAGATTTGCTATACGCATGGTCCTATGTTTTCCTTTTTTCTAACAACTAATTAATAAAGTAAACCCTTTTAAAACTTTAAATGTAAATCACAGTGGCATGTTTACGGCATCCTTTGGTTTTATTTAAAAAGAATAATTAAATAGGCATTTTTCAGGCAGTAAATAGCGGGATATATTTGTATGGAGAAGGCACTTCTGGGATACCGTCTTAAGGGGGTTTTTTTACGCACAATATTTAATCTTACACTATTCTTTGGTGCGGTTAGTAATAATTACCATTTTTATTTAATTAATCTGTTGATTAGGTACTTATGAAAATTGAGTGAGATAGTATTTAAATAGTAATAAAGTTTAGGTGCTATTTTGGTTGTATTTAATAGTCTTTTGTAACTTGACTGAACTCCAAAAATATGTCACGACTGTATAGAAGAGATTAAGCTATACCCCTCAATGCCTTAGCAATGACATCCTCTATTTGCAGGGTGAAATAACTGACACTTTTCAAAATGGTGCTAATTTCACCCATACCCTTTTTAACTAAAACAGATTTGTGTTTATGTTTTAGATTGGACTTAAGTAATTCATTTTTAAATTAATCACTTAATATATTTGGAACTATTTAAAATTTTGTTTTTTTTGTTTTTATGTTGGCTAAAGTTTGCAATCTTTTTTGCCTAAAGTATAGAGAGGTATTGCTTAAGTGGTCATACTATTGCACTAATGTAAATTTAGGGATAGGTTGTTAATTGAAATTTGCAGTGTTAAACTAAACTTTTGTAAAAAAAAAATCTTTAGCAATAAATGTGTTAATTTGAATTAATTTGGAGTTTCAGTCAATTAACACCCTAATCTCTATCTCTAAAAAATAGGCGGCAAATAACGAGAAAATGTACTTTTTCAATTCCAGTATTGTTTCAAATATATTCATTTTTTCCTCGAAACTAATAAAAAAGTCAAAATTGCAAATAAAAAACTAGTCTAAATTAACAAGCAAAGAAAAATATAGTAAAAAAACATCTAAACTAAACTAAAATTAAGCAGTTTTCAGTTATTTGCCACTTATTTTACGTTAGGCAGTTAACAAATTTGTATTTTTTCATCAAACTTTTATGTTGTTTGGACCTTTGCTTTTTCTTATCTAATTGGCTGTTCTGTAGGATTTTTTTATGAAAATTATGAATAGAAACTCTAAAAAACAGTATAGGTTTATGATCAATTGTAATTGAAAAGTTATTCTATTTATTTCTCTACTCTCGTGAACATAGTGATTGATGATATCAACAAAAGCTTGTGACACGAACATGTCAAATGTCACGGTTTAGTTCCACTGAAGGTACTATCTATTAGGTTAGATAGAGTGGATATTAAGGCATAGAATTGACTTTGCTTTATTTTGCATGCATAAACATGACGACAAAAAAATGTAGCTAAATTTCTAGTTATTGAAAGTGAAGCTTTATTGCAAATAGAAAAAAAATGTGTTTATTGTCCAAATAACTAATTAATTCACTAATTTCCTATTCCTAGTACACTAGAGCTATTTGACAATAGGACACGCACAGCTTTATTGTTGTGCAATGCCCTTTCTGGTTCTGCACAACGCTGTTTTTCAGCCCTACCTAAGGAGTAGTTCGCTTAATAAAGACGATTTAATCGGAACGCTCTGTATTTCGGAGTTATTGGACAATATATCCTAATTTTGTGGTTGAAATTGCTTCGTTTTGGTACACAGACGGAGTTGGTGACTCGTTGTCGTGAAAACATCAACTTATTGGACGCTGCTTTAGCTGGTGGACTGTCTACAACGTTGCAGAGAGATGTTCGAGGTTAGTAGACAAACATTTTTTAATCACAAATTAAACAAAAACTGCGGCCATTTTTTTTCTATTAATTATGGCTTCGCACGGCTTATACATTTAGCCAGTGTCAAGTTATATTTTGCATCAAATTATGACCCGATTTTTCATAAATCGGGCCTAAAGTGTTTCCAAAAAGTCAAAGTCGTCATAGTCCGTCAAGTCAGGGGCTATAGTAAAGCGGTGGCAAGTTTACCATAACCTTAATAGGAGATTTGGAGGCAACGAGAAAACTTCATGTTTGACACTGATTTTTTCTTTCACTACACTTGTGGACTTTCACAGAACTAAATTGAATAACTTTCAACCAGAATTTTACAATTCAACTCGGGTTACAACTAAGTTTCATGAAAATAAAACTGCAGCACGACATGTTGTTAACTCGTTCCCGCCAAAAACTCGCAGCCATTTTATTTGAGCTGTGCTAATCGATACCAAAAAAAATTGAGCCCTCGGTGACGCATTTAGTCCAAACGCTTACATAACGCGAAATTGGCAGACTGCGTTTTAGGGACTCAGCGACTAAAGGGTTCAACTATTCTGTCTAACTAGTTGGACCACGGCCGGGCAGCCCCTTGTTGGAAGCCCGAGTGCGGGGTTGTGCTCCAACTTTTTTCAAAATGGCAACAAATGATGATGTGAACTGTAACAAAAGACGATCCAAAAAAACAAGCAGACCGTAAAGATAAAACTTAAAACCTGATAAGTAACTGCCACTTTTTATCTCGATATTTCCACGGAATTAAAAGTTTCGCGCTTATTTTGCACTGCCATATCCCCAGATTAATACCTAGGACAATTCTATTAGTTGCTAATACATTCCTGTGTCAATTGCATTATTACTTGTTCATTGAACAATTACATTTTATGCGCATCATCGACCGATGCGTGCGCGCATCTTATTACATGTAAAAATATGCTCAGTAATTGGTTACTGGGATTTTTTTGCATGTATTAAGTAGGTACTTATGGTACCTACATTTTTTTAATCCATGCAGCTGGGGCACAACCTACACTAATATAATAAAGAGAAAAAAATATTTCTGTTTGTAACAAATAGGCTCCGAAACTCGATCCGAGATCGAGACTTGGTATGAAAAACTTTTATTCATAAATATCTATAGGAACGGAACTTAAGCGGGTAAAACCATGGACCGATGCTAGTATTTTGAGGCTTCAGTTTCTGTACCTACCAAAAAAAATTAGTTATAGGTACTTATTTCTTTTACCTTGATTAATCTTTTGTAATGTTTACTACATTGTTGATTTCCAAATTAATAAAGTTCGTTTGTTTTAAAATTTAAATCATAGTTAGTGTGTATTACTGGAAAAATATATACCTACAGAAATATATACCTAAAGAAATATATACCTACAGTATATATTTCTCAATTGCATGGTTTCAAAAAATCGAATTATTCTGCTGCTTAAACCAGTTTTCGAACGAAACTTGTAGTTATTCAATCTCTGTGGTTACGATCAAGGCAATCCTATATTTGGTTTTCGGACGAACTCGAGTCTGACAACTTCTTTTTTTTATTATTTTTGTTGAAAGTTGTTTAACTACATACAACTTTTTGTAAATTGCACATGGCCAAGGATAAAAAAATATAATTATTGAGGTTGATGCTTACGTAGATATATTTTTTCTGCAACTTTAATTTATTTAGTGGTTCAAATGGGCCAAAACATAAACATCCCATTAAGATGCCTTTTTACGATAACGCTCCTCCTTTCCGTTAGATAGGTACCTTACCTTTTCTTACCATTCCTTCTAATAGGTACATACTCTATGCTTTTTATTTAGGGTTGCCATTGCCAATATTTTTTGGTAACATTTTTCCAAATAATATGTAAACAGACGTAGGTACATCGACAAAGAAAATTTTGTAAAACTTATTTTTACCTGACTACTACAAAACCAACAGAAGGGTTATGTTTCTTACATTACTGTAGTGTAGGGTATCTTGTAAAGCATTTTTCTGCCTATTTATCTGCACTTTGATTATAAAAATGTAAAAATATTTTGGTTTGTAAAGAATGGGCTTTGAAATTCCTAAACAATTTTGATAAATCTTGGTATAAGAACACATTGAATCCTTGGAAGTACCAAGGCTTCTAAGTATTTAGTCCGATATTCCCACGGGATTAGAACTTAGACGGGTGAAACCGCGGTGTGCTGGTAGTCCGAAGTGAATTTTGCGATGGCGCAGACGACACACTATAAAGGACTAAAGCTATAATAGAAAGACGCTGATATTATTAGGGCGATAATTTGATGATAAAATTAATCTTAGTAATTATAGATTTTTGACGGGCTAGGGAACACCTCGTCCACAGAAAAACTTACATGGTCTCTGCATATGTTTTTTTCTATAATGGTAATATTTTCTCTAATGTGGAAACCCTCTGCGCACGGAAGCGGCGACACGGCGGACGATCACACTCCCATTCGTTCGCCTCCGTCTATTTCTGCCAATGAAAGCGTAACGGCCTCGCCTAAAGAGAACACTAGATTTTGTAGGCTTCTAAAAAAACACCAAATGTTAAACTAGGCAACACTGTTTCATTATTTTGTGACAGTATTACTGGCACAAAATAATCAAAAACTTACCACATCTTTGAATTTGGAAGACTTGATCTGTTGTTTTTTTTGTTAAAGTACGTTTTTTACTCGTAATACTTCTAAAACTTCTTAATAGTTGGGTTACAAATTCGTATATTCTTAAAAAGTTTCTAACTAATTGATTAAAACGTTAAAAACCTTTTTTTAAATATTTAAACCGATCATCTCCATATAATTTAAAACTATCTACTAACTTTTTAAGTTAAAAAGACAGTAAGATAAACGACGTAGTTTATTTGAATTCTAAATAAAACCGTCTCTAAAATACTTAACATATGTATCATCCTTTTAATGTCCTACAAACATGTCTTTGTTTTATTTTTATGACACATTTCTTTAAATATAAAATGGCCTATTCAATTTCAGCTTAGAAATAGAATAAATGACATAGTAGTTTATGAAAAGTGGCTAATTAATTAACTAATGAATGAATGATAAATGATAGAAATTAAAAAGATTAGAATCAGATGTTTATTCCATAGAAATCACAAGTGCCTCACAGTTCATTCATTCATTTTTATATTTCTTTTTTTCCTTAGTTTTGGCTTCGTACGGATTGTGCATAAGGTCAAAATTAGGTCTTACATTTTCATAAATTAAACTTGTACTGCATTGCAAAGATACTTGTAGATTTAGACGAAAATAAATCAATTGAACAACTTCTCAGGACCAAATGTTACCCATTTATTTATTTAATTCAAAAGGCATCAATCATTAAAGTCAATATTAGGTATTTGTACAAAAGTGTTCGATCATGATTATGACATCATACATGTAAAATATTAAACTAAACAAATTCTGTCATTTGACTGCACTTTAGTCCAAGGAATCAGTTTGATATTGTTTTTCATAGAACTAACACTGATAAACCATCCTTCCAAAACTAAAAAATGGTAGTGTCCGGTAAAGTGTTGGTCTTCGTTGAAGAATTTAGAGGAAGCAGATTACGTAAAAGTAAGTTTAAAATGCACTTAAACTTAATCATTTCTTATCTTAATGTATCAGCTCAGTACCTACACAAACACAAAGTCATTGTGAGTAGCAAATTTTTAGATGTTTTTTTCTGATGATTATCTAAACGTGTACTTGTAATATTAAAATTTCAAACGTATAGAGACTAGTATTTATTTGTTTACATCCCTTTATTCTTCAGTAGATTTAATGTTATTATCTAAGTTACTTTGAACAAAGTGTTTCTGAATGTTGATTGTTTTCATTCGTTCTTTGTAGAAGAAATTATGAGTCCTTTTATATTGATTTATCTGTGAAACGTTAATAAGCTGGAGTCAGTGTCTGAGTACTTAAATCGATAAAAATACGAAATATATGTAAAGTCAGTCGCCGTGCGTTGATACATGTAAACTCGACCGATTTTGATGAATTTTGTGTGAATTTTTATTCACTGTTGGAACTGGTAAGTGGCGTTTTAGGACAAAGTCTGTTGGATAAGTTTGTACTTATGTATTTTTTGATTGTAGAATTAAACATTAACAAATACCGCTTTACGAAACTGAATATTATGAACGAACTGAATGCCTAGTTCAGCAGCTGTGTATTATAATACATATAATGTATCATTCATTTGCTAATTTGCTTAATATTTGCGTCACAAGGTTAAACAAACTTACGTAATGCTGTTTACACTGCATATTTATTTTATCCTCTAGACTTTACCAGCGTCTAGGTATTGAAATTTCGTTTCATTTCGTTTCAAGGCAATCGTGGAATAAATTAAATAATGAAGTAGTTTTTACTTATAGAAATGAAATGTTTTTTTTTTGAGAAGAACCGATCACAGTGGTAAAGAATGGAGGGAAAATTGACCTACGCGTTTGATCTTTTGAGCGCCACAAATGAACAAACATACATAGGCTGGATAAACGCATTACTCTTCTTTGCGTTGCGCTGTCGGGTAAAAAGAACACTGGCACTGACAATGCACAAGTTGTTCGAAGCATCAAGTTGCTCTCCGTTGTGCAGTTATTAATCCCATCTGATGATAGGGTCCTTTGAAAGCAAGTGTGAGGAGGACTGTTGGTGATACAAGTAAAAAACCCAACTATTGACAAAGGAATGTCATTTATTTCATAAAACCTATTTTTATAAAACCTTATATTTGATACCTTTATTAGAAAGTTCTAGTTCTTATATTATGTACTTCTTACACAAGCATCAAAGATAAAATCACAACACTATTATAAGAAGTCATTATATTTACTTCCAGTTTCCAATTAAGTAAACGAAGATTAACTTCCGATACTAAGCTTAGAACAAATCTTGTTTATAATTGAATTAAATTCTTATTTACCGTTCCTATAACGATTGCTATATAATTACAAAGATTGCTGGCTTCTAAACGGGGGATAATTATCAGGAATGCGGTTCAACCACGCATTCAATCGCCCTTTTTAGACAGCATTATAATTTACTAGTTACGTTTAAGGAACAGTGGTGGCTTAAGGTAATAGTTGAGTCTTCTTTTAATAATACAAAGTTGTCTGAACAGATGGATTTTTATAGAAATATAGATAAAAAACTGACATTAACAGCGTTGTCTAAGAAGTAAAAAACACATATAATGCTGTTTTTTTTCGACGTTGCTTGGTTTGGATGAGCTTAAAAACAACAAGGAATTTAATCTTTATGCTATACCTACAAGTAAAAACTACAAGTAGTACACACAAACAACAATTTTCCATATAAAAAGTAACAACTTAATTATATGTAAACTGCAGTTTGTATTTGTCCCCTTCATTGAATACATGCAGAAAACTCTGTTAGGTACCTAAACTTCTTGTATATCTCTTTTTAAAAATCTGTATCTCCTTCGTACTCAATAATACAGCCTCCTTTACATATTTACGACTCCTCCGCTTCGTATTGCCAACATAATAAATACTCGTTTCCAAATTTGGCAACACATGAGTCTGTTTCGAAATTCAAATTAAATTTCCGAACAAAGGAATTAAGATTTCCTATTTCGTAATTTCCATTTAGCGCTTTCTTTAGATTTTATTTGAATTGCAAACACATATCCGTTTAGATATCTCTTTCAATTATTCATTCATTATTAATAGCTATCGATTGATTGAACAAACAGTTCATTTTTCGTGTCAATCAATATTTAATAGTCTCATTATTTAAAGCTATTGTTTCAATACCCACTCGTATCAAGAAATATGAACTAACATAAGCCACAATAGGTCTTTGAAACTAACCATCTGCGTGGCAAAAAGATCCATTGATTTTCATAGCTCTTTCAATAACAGAGGTTGGTAATTTTACAATACGTAGGAAGCTGTTTGATACATCGTATAAATCAGCGGATACATCGCTGTATTATAAATGTTGTTTTATACTTGTCAAAAGTACATTCGCTTGAAGCGCTAAAGATTTATTTTTGTAAAGGTGCTCAGTACATTTGTCGCGCTAGATAGAGACGGACGCGCGCGTTTTGAAACTCAAAAAGTGTTTACATCAACGTGAATAATCAGAAAGTGTTTTCTTATTTGCATTATCAATTCAATTTTAAATAGAAATAAGGTATACTGTTGTAGAAACGATAAAAGACTTGTTATATTGGTTGCGCACGAGTGGTTTTTTTACTTTCTATTGTAATTTGTTCGCGAATTTGGGTGTTGAATAGATGTTTCCTGAATTACAACCTTGGAGTCTAGTTGGTTTGTTTATAATCGAGCAGCTGTGTAATTTAGATTACTTCTCTGAAAGATATTATATTTTTTTTTTACAAATTACGTATACGTACTACGTTCTTGCGATATAGATATCAACAATTTTGTATTTTATCAATGTCAATTTATGATAAATATTGAATATTTATTATTATATTATGCATATTTATCAAATTAATTAGGTAACCTTACTTTCACTGGTTTGAGTGCCTAATTATCACTCAAACAGCAACTTGTTTGCTTAAGTAATGTTTAAACTAAGCCCACAGAACTTTATCTATTGTGTACCATGTCAAGTAAATGTTTGGTACCTACTTGAATTTGTTAATGTCAGATGAAATGATATGGATCTTAACACCGTTCTTTCTGGACTACGTTGCCCCAGCATGAGCTCCTATGTCGTCGAACCAACTGGCTGGTCGTCTTCCCGATTATATTCTCCATTCCAGAACAGCTTTGCTCCACCTCCCTTTCCTTCCACCACCTTTCTTTCTTACCTTACACTCAGCTCTGGCCCACGCCCATTTCAATTTCGCGACGCATTAAGTTAACTTTGATTTAAAAAAAAATTGCTATAAAAAAGATTTATTGGCGTCGCGCGTCTTACTCATACTGCCAAAACAAAACGTTAAAAAAAGTAAAACCAAAAAAGTTTGACCTAGAAAGACCTGTTTCGATTCACTGTTACATCATCAGACTATAAAATATTAAAATTATGATAGGAAATTGGGCGTTATATCACTGATTAAATTATATCTCTAGTTATGGGTGCATAATCTAATTAAGATTTTTACTCTGATAAACATTTTTTAACAATATTTATAACTCACAGATTATAAATCATAACATTGAAATTAGAAAAAAATGTGAAGCTAAAAAAGCTTTGGAAATTATTCAAGTAATTGCGTAACGGTGTTTCGCAGTTTTAATTAAATTTGCAAACAATGGTCGAACGGCACCCACCTACTTAGTACATTGTACCTTTGATTTTAAAGTTGTTTTTTGCCAAGTTTTGGCATCGCCCGATTTGTTCATGTAGCCAGTTTCATATAATCTTTGCATTAGTTTAAGTATTTCTTTAAAATATATTTATCTTTTTGAGTAAAGCTAATAAATTAACCAACCATTAACCTTAATGAGAACTTAATCTGCTTATAAACTAAATAATTATTAATCTGCGACCATATTTTACATCGGGTATTGATAGGATTGAACAAAAAACCCAATGACAGTTAGCAATTAGGTGAATGAATTCACCTAATTGCATCGTGATCTATTTTATTTATTTTTCAACAAGAAAAAAAAACGCTTGACAGTTGTTAAACGTTTTCTGGCGGGAAAATAGTTTCTGTCAAAGGAAAGTGGCTTTAGAAGTGGTCTTAAGTTTCACTATTAGCCACATATTTATGAAATATGTCGTAACTCGTCTTGGAGGTTTAATTTAAACTGGTATATCTTTAGCGGTTTGTAGTTTGTTTGAGTTATTTATCTGCTGTTTTCCCCACACATTTCAAACTTGAATTTAAAGAAGTTAGAAGTTCATAGTTTATTTATATTAACAAAAAATATACCTACATTTATGTTTAGTAGAAGAAATGCCAAATTAAGCGACATTTTTTTTTCTATTAATGGCTTCACCCGACTTGACCATATAGCCAGGTTAAGTAAACCATACCAATTAGTATTAAGGTTCGATATTTCCTCAATCTTTAAAACATTTTCTTTTACCTTTTCCTTGTTTCGCTAATGCCGATTTATTTAATGCTTAGATAGTCTTACGAGATCGAAACTAAAGCGGGCAAAACCGCAAGACACAGCCTGTATACGAATAAGTATAAGTTACCTAACTTCTTAACTTACAGCTTCTTATATTTTTAAACGAATGTAACCATTGTATGGAATGCAATCTTCAAATACCTTATCATCGATAAAAACTTTTAATCGACAACACAATAGAACGATTATCTCGATAAAAACAATCGATGATAATATTTCGAGTTAGCGGTACACGGTGAACTAGAATGTCCGGTGCACCGTTACAGACAGATGTGATTAATATTACTTCTTATAGTTATAAAGAATCACTGAGGTATTAATATTTCACTGGAGATGACTAGACTGAGAAAAATCTGGGAGGTTGTATCAGGGACATGTCACCTTAGGTCAAGTCAACACAATTCTGGCTAATTCAATACAATTGGTATTTTATGTGTTTTTTTACAAGTTTGATCCCAATCCTAATTTTATCTGGCCAAAAGAATGGTAGGTGATAGGGAAGACAAAGACCACTGAATGAGCCCATAAAACATCGTCTTTGGAATTAGAATATGATTTATTTGCAACCAAAACAGAGATTACAAAGTCGCTAAAGCTTAATAACTAACAATTACTGCAAAACGGACCACAACTCAGCTAAAAGCTAGCCCTAACTTTTTACTTTCTTTGATATAACGATGCTGGCTATCTATCGAGGCATATGGAAACAATTCTTTTTTTAAAGAACCCCTATTTTTGCGGTCCATGGATACCAGGTCAATTTGCTAAGGAGCGTGGCACGCGCCACATCGCATGCTGCGCTTTCTGTCTCACTTTTTCTTCGTCTTGTCATCTCCAATTTACCACAGTAACTCAGCGTATAAAATAGAGATTATAATCGCTAACGTATGTTTTAATTGATCCGGACATTCGTGCCGAGAATAGTTTTGGATCAATCATAGAGACACGCAAAGATTAAACCCACACAGTTATTTATTACTTGACTAGCTGTTTCCCACGGTTTTGTTCTTGAAGCTTTGTACTCTAAGCATGATACATGATATTTCATTTATTCTGCGCGAAATTTCTAAATTGACTCGATTAAACCGAAAAGGAAAAAATATTTTCAAGTGTTTTAAGAATGGGAGCAAATCGGGATCCCATCTATCTCAATTCTTAATTCATCAAAATTTGTTCAGCTCTTCTATAAATATGAAATTCAAAGTCCTGATTGACTGAATCCAAGCACAGCTAAACCCAATGGACGGATCGGGTTAAAAGATCTCGAAAATTCAAACCCTAACGCCCGAATACTGAAAGGCTACTTAATCTTAAGCGGCGTTTAAATTGATATTTAAGCGTAGGTTTCAATAGCAAGCATACACTTAACTTAAATTTAAACGCCACTTAAGATTAAGTAGCCTTTCAGTATTCGGGCGTAAGCAGACAAAGTAGCGAAAAGCTAGTTAATAAAATAAAAAAGAGAAGTGAATATTTAGAAGTAATATTTACACATATTTATTGGTTTCTAACAAACTAATGTTAACAACCAAGCCTAACACTCAACAATAATCAACCTACATAATTATAATTCGCAACGTAATATAAATCATTATTCATTTGGTATCAATTAGGTATTCAATGTATGTAAATTCGTTCAGATATTTTTCTTGTTAATCGATTATCGAATATTAGTATCGATTTTGTTTCAAAGAATAGCAACACTATTATTTTTTTGTTAGGTGGTAACACTGTTGTTTTTACATCCAGCAATGGTTTTGTGATTTTCAAATTGAGGAACGTGACTAAAACTATTGTAATCGTAGATAATACCAACTGAAACCTACAATATATGCTGCTAAACCATCTCCTGAAGCATTATTTACCTCCTGACCTTAATACTAAATATTTTTAACAAAGACCACTGAATCAAAGATTATAAAACCAATCGTCAGCACCTAACTTTCAAACACATAAGATTTCTATTTGAAATTGAATTTAATCTTATCTTTATTGTTCTTAACAGCAAAATAACAAATTATATAAAGTTATATAATGGTGATATAATAATACATTTTCTAAAATTAACATAGTAATTAAAAGACATAATGAGTGATTGAAGTGCAGACTTGAAAGGAAGTGTTAAGATGAATTTAACAGCGGATTTTATTGATAATGGAAGTCATGAAGAAGTCGGTAAGTTCTCTATCTTTTATTGTTACGTAAAAGGAAAGGTACCCGGCACTCTCTCCATACAAACGTAGTCGACTGTTTCCTCCTTGGATAATGACACTAGCACAAATATTTATGTTGCATAAAACCTGTAACTGCCATGACTGTGGGCCGATGTCTTGGCTTTTTTCATTTTTTAATAATTCATTAATTCGACTACATTTGTATGAAGAGAGCGTCGGTACCCTTTCCACTTAATTGTTCAATAAAATAGCTATATAATATACTAGCAGCGCTCGTCCCGCTCGTCTCGCAAAATCCCGATCCCGTGGGAATATAGGAATAAAAAGTAACCTATATCACTTCCAAAAAATCAATGTATTCTCATACCATACTGTTATAATAAAAAAATGTTGTTTTGGACGTGATAACGTCGTCGAATAAATTGATGGAACACCTGCATTCAAAAAAGTTTTTGACGATATATTGTGTGACGTCGTGAATCATGATAACATGACCATGGCGCGTCCGTTCCCATTAGGAAACAGAGTATTTAATAATAATATCGCTCATCTGGTCTTGTGTTATGGCGACGAGTGACGAATAGAATACTTATAAATAAAGGAAAAAACTACAAAGGAAAAATAAAATAAAAAAATGGTAATAACATTTAGGTATATAAATTAATTTTTCATCGTTTTCTTATGACGTTATCACGTAAAATTATCATCCGTAAACCAACTTTACAGACAACCATTTATTGTTTTATTTCAATTGGTAATCCCGTACGACATTTCGTTACATATCATTTTTTGTTTGTAGTAATATTCACTTATACTGCATTAAAACACATAGGTAAGTACTCATATTCTATTATTTTTACAAGCGTGAAACTACATACGTTTGCCCTGTTCTAAATCAAGTTCGCCCACACTACAACCTACGCGTCCTTACCTCCTTGCTGTTTTGCGACTAATAAGCTAGTAGTTTTACTTCGTATAAAATATTAAGGAAGTTCTATAGTATATTTTCATAAAATATCTAAGGATTGCAGTTATTTTCAAACTTTCTCCCTCGTTTACCTAAAATCAAAATGGCCACCGGAACTATTTAATTTTTTCCTTGTGCCGTAACGCAGAAAGCCATTACGCCAAAATCAACTAGCGATAAATAAAAAGAGGTTCGTTGTTTACTGAAATGGTTGTGAGAAAAGAGGTCACAGACGCGAAGTTTTTATTCGGCTACTGTTGTCTGTACACGATCATTAAGTCTGATGCAACTGCGACTCTTGCGCAATTGTTGGCGAAAAATGACGGATGATTTTTAGCTGAGAGTATTTTTAGATAACGTTTCAGAATTTGTGTTAATGACAGGGGTACCTAATGCATTTAGTTTGTACAAGTAACCAGATAAAAGTGCTCAAGAGTTGAGATAAAAACGCGTTCATTTACCAATATTAACCTAGACCATAATTTTCTATATTTATTGTCAAATGTATCTAATAAGTACCTTCATTGAGCTCTTGTAAGTTTGAATAAAATGTACCAATAACTTATTCACTACAGGCATAAAAATTAAATGCCTTGCCGCAGATAATTAATAGTGCCTTTAAACCTAACCTCTAAAGCGTCTCGGTTACGGGATATTTATAATCGATCGGCATATGTTTCAAAGTGCACCGAGCAAAAAAAAAACACCATGGCAAGCTCCCATAGTAAATGTCAGGACTCCTTTCTTTTAAGCTCATTTACTTTAAAATTAAAGTATAAAGGTACAGTACGCGTCATAAGTGCACTATCAGTTTGCTACAGTAATACTAAAAACAAGTATTGGACTTACGACCTTCTTCTAATAGACGTTACACACAAACATAAATACTTGTTTTAAAAGTACTCAGTGTGATTATTATTTTCAACATGTTAGCAATGTCTTTAGAGCGGTGTTGGCTTAGTGGTAGATACCTCGAGTTTCATTCTCAAGGTCGTGGGTTCGAATCCCGACCGGCCGTGCACCAATGTGTTTTTCTTAAGATTTTATGTGCGCTAATTGACATTGCTCTTACGGTGAAGGAAAACATCGTGATGAAACCCGCGGCTTAGTTGGCTCCAGAAGTATTGACAAGTTCTCTTCTGTGGATGGTTGACTAAGCTAAGAGGGTAGTAGGTGCTAGGCAAGCCTACTCCATCCACACGCAAAAATGGACCCAATTAAAAAGTTTCTAATTGCGGAAAATAGTCCGTTTAAGTACAGTACAATGTATAAGTATAAGCCGACACCCGCTACACCAACCGACGTGGGTTCGATCCACAGGTTACGTTGTTATAATGTTCAAATAGTGCACAGGTTTGTTAACGTTACGGTGGCGGAGACTTTTGACCGTTGATTGTTCATACATATTTTCTTCTGACGAGTAAAAATACTAAAAGATAAAGAAAACCTTTACTTTAACATACAACGGCATAAATAAGCTACGGAGGTGATGTCATTCCGGCACCGATTTTTGGGCTTGCCAATAGCGTCATCGACAGGTAACGGGTTGGACTTTCGAACCTGTGTTTATTTTTAACTTATGTTTTAGGGTTCCGTACCCAAATAGTAAAAACGGGAACCTATTACTAAGACTTCACTATCTGTCTGTATGTCACTAGGCTTTATTTCTTGAACTGGCATTGCTAGAGAGTTCAAATTTTTACAAATGATTTATGCTATAGGTAACAACAAATGTCAATGTACTTAAAAAAAAATTGCTACCGAACCCTTCGTGCGAGTCCGACTCGCACTTGGCCGGTTTTTAAAAATGTTTAAGATTACATTTTTTAATTGAATCTTGACTTCTCCATTTTCAAAGCAAGCCTAATTCAATCAAAAATGGTTGACTTGCACAACAAAATTTAAATTAGTTTAAGACCATAAATATGAACTGTCAAAGTTTTAAACTGATTAAATAATTATCAACCTTGTGAATATTGAAATATAGTTTAATTTTTAATTACCCGTTAATGCATTTAGCTAGAATTTAGCTAAAGTTTATGCAGAATTTTATTCTCATGTAAGCCGCCCTAAATCTATATACTAATATAAAGCTGACGTTTGTTTGTTTGAACGCGCTAATCTAAGGAACTACTGTTTGGAATTAAAAAAATATTTTTGTGTTGGATAGTCCATTTATTGAGGAAGGCTTTGAGCTACTTTTTATCCCGATATTCCCACGGGATCGGGGTTTCGCCCGCGGAGCGCTGCTAGTGTCAAATATATGCGTCATACATTTTTATCAATGTTCGGCTTAGGCAAATCGTAGGTATAATACCAAAATGTAAATGCTATTATTAGAACACTTTCACATTGATATAGAAATTATACAATCTTATTAAAATTGATAAAATGATACTGTCTATTGTTTTTAAAATAGTAATTTAATGCGTTCGTTACGTGATTGAATTTTGTTCACGTAATAATTTCCGGCAATATTCAATTTATGAATCACTTTTGTTTCTTTGATAAGATTTTAATATTTACTTGCGTAGGCGCACAATTTGTATATTATGTGTTGATTGGCTTTGAATTTAGCATAATTATGCAATATTAAATGTATATTATTGCTGAGGTATTCAGGCATATTCTTGATTTTAAAAACTATACATATTAAACTTTTTCTAAGTCCCCCTAGTTTAGTGAGGGGACTTTTAAAAAGTCTTTTTCATTTTTTTTCAAGTACAGACTTTTTGTCTCACACATCGCACATCACTTCCATCTCTCTACTGTGGCGCCATCTGTGACGTTCTCTAATAACGATTGGTTAATAAAGCGTTTTAGAAATCAATAATATACCCAGCTACCTCACTCACAAAATCTGTGATAAATTTGACTTTTAGTACCTACTTATTGACTTTATTGAACAATCACAAATAACTGTAAAGTTCCACAAGCATCGAGCACATAACCAGTAGAGATGAAATGTCATTTAGTTTGATAAGGAAAAATTCCGCCAAATCAATGCGTTGATCGGTGCGTTCCGTTTGTCCGACCAATTATTCCAATTTTGATTGTCAACGTAACACTAGAATTGGACTATTAACATTTGATTTGATTGACACAAAGCAGGCGGAAAAATTGAAAACAACACAATCGTTTTATTTTAAACTAGCAGTGCTCAGCGGTTTCACCCGCGTAACTCTCGATCCCGTGAAAATATCGAGATAAAAAGTAGCCTATGTTAAGCCTAGTGTTAGTATTGCACTTTTATAATCAAATGAAGGGTTTTAATACGAAAGGAGGTTGGTCTGGGCGAACAACTTTTGTTCTACGACTTTTGAAAATTCGCACATTTCGCTCTAAGTTTTTGTATGAAACAGCTGATTTTCAAGTTAAAATTCCCCTTAGAATTATCGAAAAATAAGTTCGAATTTCCAAAAGTCGTAGAACAAACGTTGTTCGCCTAGACGTCTAGATCAACACCTTTTCTATCGCTGAAACACATTGTATAAAATACTTGATTTGATTATAAAAGTGCAATACTAACACATTAATTGAAAACTACCTTCAGTTTCTGAATTTTGTGGCAAGCATTACGCCTCTACTGGGTATATATTCGATGTCTACAAGTAACTACTGGTTAAAATACGGCAATAACTCTTTATTATTGATGGAAGAGATTGCAATACAATATTACGAAATGACGTTGTCTTATTATCCTTTCACATCATTAGAACTGATTTCATCATCGTCACATAACTTTATTGTACTTTCAAAAAGGAAACTTAAAATTAATGGTTTGTTTTATCCGTTAACTTTGCTATTTTATTTCTATTTTTCTTTAGCAACCACTTTGGTAACGTCTTATTACAGTCTATTCCATTTTAGTCTCATTGACAAAATAAGCATTAAGCACCCAGGTCGTTAAAGGCGACTCGGAACCTGTAAATTTACATAAGCACCCAGGTCCTTAAAGGCGACTCATAACCTGTAAATTACTTAAGCACGAACGGCCTCTAAGGCGACTCGTTCGTTACCTGTAAATTTACATAAGCACTCAGGTCCTTAAAGGCGACTCGTAATCTGTAAATTTACATAAGCACGCAAGACCTCTTAGGCGACTTTCGTTACCTGTAAATTTACATAAGCACCCAGGTCCTCAAAGGTGACTCGTAACCTGTAAATTTACATAAGCACGCAAGACATCTAAGGCGACTCGTTCGTTACCTGTAAATTCACACGAGCACCTCTTAAAAGCAAATCCAAAACAATTAGTTCGGTATTCTTTCAATCACCCGTAAATGTCAGTGTACTACTAAACGGCTGAACCGATTTTGATAAAAAAATATGTTTATTTAAATGGAAAGATTTACAATGGAACCCGGTAGGTGGAAAATTGGGTCAGAGTTTAATTTTTTCTATCACAACGATTGTCAATTAAAGCCTTCACAATAAACTTATGAATGACATGACTCGTTAAATTGATGAAATCATTCATCATCATTCAGTTGATAAAATTAATCAATTTAACAGCGTTTCTGATTGACTTGTCAATTTTGTTCAATTACGACATAGTATTTAAACTAGGTACCATGTTTTTATTATGTGGAGCTCGACATTTCCATGCTGTTTGTAAAAAAATCAAGACATAATAGTTATTCTTTTTTTCTCTTATCGCTGATTACTCCGTTGTGTATGCAAGGTCAGATGTATGAACTAGTAAAGTACCTATACCTACGTTTATATGTGGTTTTCGGTCGAGGTCAGGCACTTGATAGCCTCAAATATTGATAGTATTGCCTTAATTACTTGCTACCATTCAGTTTTGCATTGAATTTTATTGAATTTATTGAATTGTAACAGTGTTTATTATTAGTTCTTCAAGTAGTTGTGTATTGTCCAATAGAGCATTGTTATTCTAGCTCAAAGGCTCTCAAACTTATGTCGTTTACCGCCCATTTAGAAAATCATTTTTCTTTTCTTTCGGCGCCCCCAGATTTTGAAGTCATATTTCTTTAAGTGCGTTATGAAAATATGATTAGAGTGAAATTAGATGCGTGCGCATCTGTAACACAATAGTCACATGTTGAAGCTGCGTAATCCAAAAGTAAAACAGGTTGAAGCTGAATTATATAGTTGATTACTAAATTAAAGTGTGCTATATTAGTCTGGTCTAAAGTTTAAACTTAAATTGCAAACAATACTTTTTTACCAGTAAAAGCAATTAAAACGCAACTTTATGATATTGAGAATATCTTTTATTCGAATTAAAACAATCAATATTGATACACTCCCAAATTTTTTTGTCCTTTACCGCCTGATGCCCTTTTGGCCTCCAGTGCCCCCACACTTTGGGAAAGACTGTTCTAGCCATAAAATTTGACGTTCGTACCCCACAAGTTCTAGCTCAATCTCCAAGAACTAATACGAAACTCAATAGGACAGAGACATCGAGACCATTTCATTTGTTACAATATATTCTGCAATCGTAATGCATAGAGCCTTACTGCGACAACTCTAGACACATTTTCCTTCGACCCATTTCGAGTCTAGGTCTCCGACTACCGTTAGTTTTCCGTCAATCACCACCTTATTTACCGGCGAAATACTTATTGCATTAGACGTCTTATTGTCTTCGCAATAGGTGCAATTTGAAAGCCCGGTAGCTGTTATTAGCAAATTTTATTGTGCGGTTACGTTGTGGATTCGTTTTGTGGTGCTGTGGCATTTTAGTTGCTGCTGTCTTGTGATAAGGACGTTTGTTTTTCGATTGACTGAAGTGTTGTGTTGGTTTAATGTGGAAATAGTGCATTGTCGACCTTGCCTAGTCTCCTGCGCATGATAGATCGGTCTGCTAATGGATTGCAACGATGACTATATTCCGCCTTATCCAGGTATCTAAATTCTCTGTGTAATTCTGACTAGTTTTTTCTTCTTTTTTTTAATAAAGGCATGACAATTTTGGGTAAGTGCATACTGCATCATTCCATAGTGTAATCAATGTATTTCTGACTAGAATAACAATTAGTTTTAAGTCAATGACACAATGCTTCGACCTAATTTGTCACTCCATTCACGATTCTAATTCATTTACGTTACAAAATATAATATTGTTGTTAAAATACATGAAATACATACATAGACTGATGAACACATTACCACTCCTTTGCGTTGCGCAGTCGGGTAAAAAAGACTACATGTAAATAAATAAATATTGCAGGACATTCCACACATCGCCATCTAGCCCCAAGCTAAGTAACTAGACTTGTGTTATTGGTGCTAGACAACGGATATACTACTTATATATTTTTATTTTGTAAATATATACTTATAATACATAGAAACAACCAAACCACAGAAAAATTCTAAGCATAAATACTTTTCTGAGGCGGCAATCGAACCCGCCCATTGTGCCAACTGGGTCGTCAAACGTATCTATCTAATACTAAAGAATTACGGATCGATTTTTTTAAATCCTTAGCTGATGCTCTCGTCATAAGCTAACGTATGTCAAATAGTCCGTTCTAGTGGTTCAGTCAGTCAGATTCAGATTTATAAACTTCAACTTAGCATAACCGACGAAGCGAGACAAAGATAAATACGGTTTTATAGTCTGATATTCTTTAATTATATATTGAGAACGTACGCCTTTGTCCCACTCACTCTGTGAATTGCAGGCTTGAGACTAGATATAGCGAGTTAATTGTATGTAGGTAGGTACTATAGGTATGCAAAAGAATATTGCACGTTAGTGTCTTTATAAGCTCTTATTTATAGCCGACTTCAAAAAAAGGAGGAGGTTCTCAATTCGGTTTTATGTTTTTTTTGGGTAGGTATATTAATATTATGTAGTTTCGTACACAGGGTTTTGTGTCTTACAGAGTAAAACATATCATCGCGCTTATGAGGAGTTAAAAGAACCAATTTTTGTTCTACGACTTTAATTGTTTTTTCCATATTTATCCTGAAGTCTTCTCCACCAACTGTTTAACTTTCTGAACTCTATGCATCATCGCTGCAACATAGACTTGTGTGAAGTTTAGAACTGTTTTTTTTTTATTATTTTGTATATTTTGTTCTTAACATTTTTTTTTATTTCCGTTTTTATTTGATTGTCCTTCAAGGCAATTTTTAAAAAAACCTTATATTGTACAATGTGTTTTAGTATAAGGGTTTTAATACGTCGTCTAGGCGAACAACTTTTGTTCTACAACTTTTGGAAATTCGAAAATTTCGTTCGAAGTTTTTGTATGAAACAGCTGATTTTTAACCCCCGACGCAAGCGACGCTTGGTGTTATCAAGTAAAAATTCCCTCAGAATTATCGAAAAAAAAAAACGAATTTCCAAACGTCGTAAAACAAAAGTTGTTCGCCTAGACGTCTAGAACAACCCCCTTTCGTATTAAAATCCCTTCGCTGAAACACATTGTATAGGTACTTACGAAGAAATGCCTACTACCCATTTCTAAAGCTAAACATTCTTAAAATCCTCGTTATGTGAAAATTTCATACATTCTAATAAATTATTTTTATGGTTCTTTTTTTAATCTTGATGGTTTACTTTTATATAAATTAGGTCAGCATACCTTTTTAAGAAGAATTTTAACAAACACATTATTAGTTTTTTTTTTGTTGTATTTATTTTGAGTTATTGTGGTAAGTAGTCTTGCTGTAGCTCTGGTGAAGGGTAGCAGTGTTTTGAGAAAATGAATTCTAAACTTGGTTCCTCTGGCGAAGGTAGGTTTCTTTCATTCTTTTCTTAATAACTTTGATTGAAATTAATGGTAGACTTTTTTACCATTAATTTCAACTCGGGTCTCACATTTTAATTTAAAAAGATCGTGAAAAAGTATAGTCGGCAACGAAAGTTAAGGCTCATCGTTGAGTTTTAAAGTAACTTTATTAGACTGTGTTCTACTAAGTTTTTCAAATAACTAACTCAAGAGAAGCACTTTCAACTTAAATAAAAGCAAAACTAAAATAGTACTTGATTGTTTGTTCATAGTTTACTAGCAGCGCTCCGCGGTTTCACACGTGATTTCCGATCCCTAGGGAATATCGGGATAAAAAGCCCATAACAATTCAAATGAAACGATGTATCCTCATACCAAGTTTCATCAAAATAGGTCCATTAGTTTTTTTGTTTTTTTTTTGTTTGTATTAGTTACAAACAAAAAAAACTATGGGTGCTAGACAACGGATATACTACTTATATACTTTATTTTGTAAATATATACTTATAATACATAGAAACAACCAGACCCCAGACAAATATCTAAGCATAAATACTTGTCGGAGGTGGGAATCGAACCCGCAACCCTGTGTTTGGCAGTCCGGCATGGACCATTGTGCCAACTGAGTCGTATGCATCTAAACCCAAAAAAATCCAAAGGAAACGTTAATCTAGCTAGGTACCAATATCGGATGGTGATCTGCAATTCAGTCATCCTACTTAGTTATAGGATGTTGTAACGACCTCCTGTTGCAAACAAATTGTCTCCTGTCTCCTGTTCTTTTAAACGTAAAATTATTCCCAGCAATTTCATATATTTAACTAGCTTTTGCCCGCGACTTCGTCCGCGTTTAAGTCGAAAATGGTTCTAATAACATTGTATTAACTGTTAAAGAATGTTTATGCTTTGAAGTAGATTGGACCAAGGAATCACGTCGTCTAGATTGGACCAAGGAATCACGTCGTCTAGATTGGACCAAGGAATCACGTCGTCTAGATTGGACCAAGGAATCACGTCCCGTTCTCGATTTATAAAATTACAACGAAAAGTGGTTTTGATTTTTATAGAGTACCTGGATGACCGAGCTTTGCTCGGTATTTTTTTATATTTTTTTACTTAGTCTAACCTCAAAGCAAATACTCATTGACTTCGTGTTACTTAACAACGCCATCTGCTGGAATAACTTTATTGCTCACAAAAAATAGTACCTATTAGTAGTTCGCCAATAGATGTCAGGAAGAGTCATATTTTTCAGATAAAAAAGTAAGTTTCGATAAAACACGAATAAAATGACATTTTCTAAAAATGATTCCTAGCTAGATCGATTTATCGCCCCCGAAACCCCCTATATACCAAATTTTATGAAAATCATTGGAGCCGATTCCGAGATTCCAATTATATATATACAAGAATTGCTCATTTAAAGATATAAGATAAGATAAGATAACCCTGTATACGTATTGTTTCGTAGATTTTGTTGATTATCGAAGTTTTACTATAAATAAACCGACTTACCTAGTAAAATCTCCGCATATTTGTCAGCCAGTCCATATGTCCGGGAGAACACTTTCCCCGCATACATTTCACATCTATTTTCATACCTAGACATACCAGATGTTCAGATATTCTAGCTCTAAGTAGACGAGAGTCTAGTGCATTGACTTTAGTTGTAAATTAACAGGATTATGTCTGTATGTCCGCATCAAAGGCAAGTTCATGGACCCATTGACATTTAGGACGTTATTTTGGTACGTAAGTAAAGACCGCGACCGTTTCTCGTATTCGAATTGTGATTTATTAAACATATTTTTATGCTCTTGCATAGCTTTTATCGCGGGCTTTGGGCGCGGCGACAGAATCAAGAAATTCCGTAACGAAAATAAAAACTAACACCCCCCGAGCGTTCGCTTAACGTGTATGTATATGGTACGACTGTACGAAGCTCGCACGATGCAATAGCTTTACCGCGGCAGTCCTAGAGTGCCACACGTTTTTTTAATTTATTCTTCTTCTTTTCGTGTCAAGGGCCGTTTTTTTTTAGGGTTTCGTACCCAAAGGTTAAGAACGGGACCCTATTACTAAGACTTCACTGTCCGTCCGTCTGTCCGTCTGAACACATACTAAAACAGAAAAAAAAATAAGTAGGGCTCCTAAACAATATGGTACGGGACCCTTTATGCGCGACTCCGACAGGCACTTGACCATTTTTTTTCTTCTAAACTTTCAGGAACTAGCATTTGAGGTTGTTTTTACTATTTCAACACATTATTCTGCCAAACTCCGTAACAGTTTTTCGGCAGTCTATGAATTGAAGAAAAAGGCATTGATCTAAAGTACCTGCACCTACCTACCTACTAATTCTTGGCCAAACCCAAACACCCGCACTAAGCGTTTTGCCTCTTCATTCCTTATTCGTACTAGGGAACGGAATCAGTT
The DNA here is from genome assembly GCA_951213275.1 of Idaea straminata. Classification (NCBI taxonomy): domain Eukaryota; kingdom Metazoa; phylum Arthropoda; class Insecta; order Lepidoptera; family Geometridae; genus Idaea; species Idaea straminata. The sequence goes on from OX577862.1 coordinate 9,240,990, forward strand.
GCCTGCGTCTGTCTTTCCTGACGTGTACAATTTGAGAGTTTTCACTTTTCAAGTTGCGTTGCGAGTGATCTTCTAGGAATGCGTGCTACATATTAGACCGCATCGTCACCTACCATTAGGCAGGTGTGATAGTGGTCAAACGCTGACCTGTGTATAATGTAAAAAAAACTTTTTTTTTTAAATTATGGCTGGTACGAAGCCATAATTTAGCCAGTGTCAAGTTATATTTTGCATCAAATTATGACCCGGTTTTTCATAATTCGGGCCTAAAGTGTTTCAAAACAGTCAAAGTCGTCATAGTCCGTCAAGTCAGGGGCTATAATAAAGCGGTGGCAAGTTTACCATAACCTTAATATGAGATTTGGAGGCAACGAGAAAACTTCATGTTTGACACTGATTTTTTCTTTCACTACACTTGTGCACTTTCACAGAACCAAATTGAATAACATTCCACCAGAATTATACAATTCAACTCGGGTTACAACTAAGTTTCATGAAAATAAAACTGCAGCACGACATGTTGTTAACTCGTTCCCGCCAAAACTCAAAAACTTTATTTCTGTCCTGTTGTATTTATTTCTCTTCCGTTCCAGTCTTGCAATTGAAGCAAATAAATGTTGCCAGTTTTTTTATCCTAAAACGGTAAATTGGTTTTGCAAATCATCTAACGGTTCACATATAGAGAGAGAACAGTAAATTGCCGACAATCTGGCAAAAGCATTGAATAAATCTGTTTTTAATATTACAAAGTTCTAAGAACGACTTTATCTCTAATCTTACATGTTATTGCAATCAATTCTCAATATCCGGTGTAAGATGCAGCAAATTGCTTGCTCAATGTTAGAAAATGCATTTTACTTCCTTTTAGACCGGCTTGTTGTCGTTGATGTTTATTTTAACTGTACTTTTAAGTACTTAGGATGGTCGTTAAGATACTTCAGTATGCTATGTACAGTCGGCTGCATAATTGCAGCCCCCGGTAGAGTTCGAAAATTACTATTAATAGAATGTTTTTATTCTAATAATTTTTGTTTGATAAATTGCTGAGTTAGAAGACTTTTCAACTAAAGCAACTAAACCAGGTGTCTAGAATTTTACTTCTGTTGAAAACATTCTTATAACAGCCGTTTTACAGCTCTACAGGTGGGACTGCAATTATGCAGCCGACCGTACATAGTACTTTTCTTTGCTAATCTGTAGTATAAGCGTCCTTTGATATACCAATTGTAGTTCGTTGAATATAGTATCCAATAGGAAGCCATTTTTTATTAACTAATTAAATTCGTCGTCGTTTAAATTAATGGAAACAATTGTTTATTTTAAGAAGAAAGGGTACCGGGCGCTCTCTCCATACAAACGTAGTCGACTGTTTCCTCCCTGGATAATGACACCAGAGCAAATATTTTTGTTGCATAAAACTTATAACTGCTATGACCATGACCCTATGTTTTGATTTTTGTTGTTTTTTAAATCTTAATTTTTATGATAATCAGAAAATGAAAAAAAAACCAAGACATAGCAGGGGCATAGTCAGTCGTGGCAGTTATAGGTTTTATGAAACAAAAATATTTGTGCTAGTGTCATTATCCAGGGAGGAAACAGTCGACTACGTTTGTATGGAGACAGCGCCGGTACCCTTTCACCTTAATCACCAATCACACGCGTAAAATCTAGCAGGGAAGAAAATAAAGCGTTTTTCAAGCTATATTTAATGTTAGAACCTTGTTTTATATTCAATATACTTCCTAAATCCCATGATGCAATTCTTTTTACTATTTCTAAATTTAACACTCTCTAAAAGTGTTCGCACGTCGTTTCCTTGTTATTTTCGACTTACTCCTAAATAGATTGGACATCTCAAAACTGGCTTGTAAACATTGAAAATGTGCTTATAAATCATGGAGAGTTGTTAATTAAAACTTAAAAACTATACTTAAAGAAGTAGAAGCTCTTACCAAAAGCATTTTGCTAGGTATCTTCTAGAAAAGCGTACTACATTTTAAACTGCATCACACACTTATAGGTCAGCGTTTGACCATCTAGTGAGATAGTGGTCAAACGCTGACCTATTTAATAAAAAAAAGATTATTCTAGAATTATTTTCACTTTTTACACTGTTTATTCTTTGGATCAACTGGTAAATACTGATAAAACGAACTCCCTTTATTATTCTGAAATTGTTCTACTTTTTTACGAATTGCAAAACAATTGAATACAGCAGGAGACAACTGTGAATAATCGAATATGTAATAAGCTATTGACATACCGATTTAGAACCATAACTTACAAAATAATTCTTTCTCTATAAACGCTAAAGAATAATTTCTTGTTTTAGTAAAAGTTCTTGAAAATAATTTACAGCAATCAAATTGCTTTTAAATTAAGTTCTTAATTGTGTCTTCCCTGGGCATGACCAAGCCTTTGAAATCTACAGTACCTACCTAGTAGTATAAATATTCCCAAAACATTAATAGTAGGTATGTCTACATTAGCTACACCTGGCATCCAAGCCACATTAACCTACAAACTGGCATTAACATTGCATCCGACCTAATTACAATGCAGCAACGTGCCAGATCGGACGGTAAACAATATTCTGTGGCGTATCGTTTTATACGAATGTAACATCTATAGTTGATCTAATTTCATATAATACTCAGAGCTCTGAACTTTTAGCCGTTTAAGCCCCGATTTCGTGGAAATACTTAAATGTTAGGCACCTACTCTCTATTATTCAATTAGGTATATCTTTATAAGATTTCATCAAAATAGGTCTCGTAGTTTCAAAAGCAATTCATAATATAATAAACAATACTCCCAATAAGAATATTCTTCTTTTTGTCGGTCTGTACGGAAGTCAATATTCGGGCTCATAAGCTGCAAAGTGATTCAGAAAGATGTTACGGGGCGACCCCTCTTTGACACCAACTCTTCCTGACAATGCTGTTTTACGGATGGTTTAATGTAGCCACCGCCCGGGGGACACAAGACGCAATGATCAGAACAATGTCCCCAAACAATACCGATGATATAGCCTTTTTATAGATGGAGTAGCCTTTTTTTCTATCATATCTTATAGATCCATGTTTCTTTGTTAACAGCTGTGTCCGCGCGTTGGTCAGCTCTTCGGGCTGCAGCGACTCGCCGTGGCGGAGCTCGCCGTCTTCGCAGGGAGCTGATCGCGCTTCGTGAGACCCTCGACGATGTTTGCGAGCCGGGAGACTGCGTCACACAACCACATTCGAAAACACAGCTGCATAGAAGGATTGAGGAGCTAAAGGTATGTATAAAGGCATGTCATTTTGGAGTTCGAACTGAGCTATAGGAGAGCTCAAACAAACATTGATTGACAATTCTTCTTAAGCCTCTCCAAATAGCAAAAGTTTGTGATTAATCTAGAGTATTGACGATTGAAAAGTCAAAAAAAAAGTAGGTAAATAAATAAATAAGTATTCTCAGCATAAAGTAAAGGTCTGGTTAGCGGACCTCTCCCGGGATAGCCTTTTATCACAGTAATGCTTGAACAGCCGTCTTCGCAGGGTGAACTGTCACAGGTTATTTAATGGTAAAAATGGATTTCCAAGCCAAGTATAAATTCAATAACCTATCCATCAATTACCCAAGGTTAAATGACACTTTTCTGACATATTTCCTATACCAAAACTGTTCGTTTCAGAAAAACCCTTGGTGACAGACACGTTATTGATTTCGACTATAAATAGTCTCTAGACTAAGGGCACTTATTATATAAGTAGGTAGGAAGTAACTCTAGGTATTTAGTAATGGAGTAATTTTATTTAATCAACTTAATGACGCGGATTAATTGATTACAAATAAACATATTTATCAGTGGCACGTACTAGATATTCATAATAGTAATCATACTAATCAACCTGCTACTTAGTTGCCTCCAAACTTATTGACGAGTTATTTCCTTTGAACACGGTCGACGGTGCTGGGCAAGCCTATTCTATCTTCACTCAAAAAGGACGCAACCAAATAGGTCTAGTTGCAGAACAACAGCACGTATTTAAGTACAAGTACTAATTAAAAGCTCCTAAAAAGGCCTCAATTGAAATTTTTGTTGTAGGTAGTAGGGCTACCTACATAAATGTTATGTTAACCTTAAAACATGTGTAGGATTACATTCAATTTTAATGTCATGGCCGAATCGTGGTTTTCATTGTCTTAATACAATCGTTTTATCGTACAATCGTTTAAAAGATGATAAAACAATGATTTGTTCATAAAGTCAAGCATTCATTACGGCTTTAATATTCGATCACCTTAAAATGTGCCCTTTATGAGTTATTATTATCATCTCAAATACCACTGTATGTCTGCATTGGCTGAGTTAGTTTTACTAAATTGAGCCCACATTTAAGATATTTGTGTAGGTATATAACTTCGCAGTAAATCTCTTAATTTCTTAATCAGATTTTGGAACTAACATGGTTATTTTCAGTAACAGGATAATTTACAATGTTTTTTCATTTGTGGATTTCGATGTTTTCGGCATTGTTGCCATGTTCAGGTTTATGCGGCAAGTCTTGACAGTTAGAGGCGATCGTACTACGTACTAAAAGGTAGCACGATCGCCTCTAACTAGTACTCAAAAGCGTATAATATCTCGTTTTAAACTATATAATTCTTAGTCAATATAACAACTATGTTTTCTTTCCAGGAACGTCTATCCCGGCTTCTAGAATGCAAGGTGTCGATGTTAAAACTGACAGTGTCAGTACGTCGTGCGCTCGGCGACACAGAGGCAGACGACACTGGTCTTGCTGCCGATTTGGCAACACTGTTAGCGGCTTGGGATGATGCTCACCAGAGGTAAGGAGAAAATAAATACACGTTCGCAGCTAGTTGTCAAACAAGGAACAAATTAATTATACTTGTTTGTTATGATAGTTAAAGACCCGAATTAAACCGTAGGTACCTAATAAGTTAAACATTTTTATTATTCTTCAATGTCTATTGAATCTAGTGGGTAAAAATAAAACAAAATTAAAAGGTCAAAACGTTTGCGCCCTTACCCTTGATTAATTACTAGGTTATTACCCGCGGAAATCCTAGATCAGGACCTCTACTATGAGTCCAGTTGTCTTCATACCCACTAAATCCACTGTTCCCTCCACAGAACATCAAACGAGCTAATCGCACTAGAAAAAGCAGTCTCAGCTTGGACAGAATGGGAGAGTGCTCTCCGCGAGTTACAAAGTGCTTTGCGAGGTGACCTCGCGACTCTGGAGTCGTTGCGAGATCGCGGCACCAGTGTCGGCGATCAGAGCGAAGTCGCTGCACAGATAAAACAACTTGCCGCTTCTCTTGTAGATAAGAAAAAGGTAAATATTTAAAAGTTTAACCTATAAAGGACCTTCATTTATTTTCTGTAAGTTCTTAGTCATGTCACAGAATACTATTTCTACCCCTTCTTTAGCTCAGCTCCACGACCAACTTTCTAATTTTTTTTATTAAAAACAGGGTAGTTCAACCTGCGATTCGTTATCCGACTCCGGTATATCAGACGGTGACAGTGAAGGCGCGGGAAGGCGAGCGAAGAGACTAAGCGCCCTTCGAGAATTGGCGCGTCGCTTACAGCAGGCTTTGGCGCCAAATTCACCAGCTCATAGGTTGATTGCTAAGGTAAGACCTAAATATCGAACGCTAAGGTTCATAAACCATATAACCGTTTCGGTACTGGCCCAGAAAATACGAGTCCGAATTTGATTCTCCGAATTTGAATGCTCCGGTATAATATACTGATATTTTGAAATCACGGGTCTAGTTTTACCGTTTGTCGTATTATAAACAAAAAAGACAAATGTTTTAATTCTAAAACTCATTGTTTTCAGCGTATGGAACAGACAGAAAATGAAGTCCGTTCACTGCAAGAGTCTTGCCGTACTCTCGTTGAGCAAAGCATTCCAGACTTGAAACTTGAAGAGGAGACGTAAGTTCTATAACTCATATCAGTATTGGCAATTCTGAATTTGTTTAACAGCAATTTAATTTTAATTTGTTCTCCAGCAGGGATCAAAGCATCGCAGCTGTAGCTGGAAACAAGACCGGTTCAGGTGATCCAGATTATTCACCCCGCGGTGGTTGGTTGTGGCGCGTACTTCGCTCCTCACTCCCCATACAGCTGTGCCTTGTAGCATTGCTCTTAGCTGCTTGGCTAGTCGAAAGACCTCGCTGCTGCGATGCCCTCAACTCTCTAGCTCAGACCCTGACACCTCAATTACGCTACGTACGAGGACCCCCACCTGTTTGAGCAACTAAAACATGTGTTTCATTTAAACACAATGACAAAAATGTTCGAGAAAGCTAATTTATTCCGAGTCGGATACAGCGAAAGCTTATCTACAGGTTGTCTTGCCCATTTATATGGATGTCCAGACCGTATTTTACGCCGTAGGTAGTCTTTTATGGTAATAACTTGGAAGTGAATGGATCTATCGAGGTCCAGTTGTCATAAATATGTATGACGGGTAGTGTATGGCACTGTTGAGTTACGCGGTTCGTTTACATGGATGACTTGTTGGTAACGGCGGACGCGATGATTAGATAGAGCAATAATTTTACTTCATAGATACTAACCGAATGAAGGGTTTGATGTTTTGACTTTTATTATGGGATCGAGTATTTTGATTGACTTTACTAACATATCGGTATGCGATGACAATACCACAAATTCAAGTACCTTTTGATTGAGAAAATGATGTGAAATAGGAGATTAAATGATTAATAATTTGACATTTATCAACTTAGTTACAATGGCATTTAAAACTTATTAAGGTTGGAAAAATACAAAGGGTCTTGCTAATTATCTAGAATCTATCTTCGTATTTGATTTGGATACTAAGTGACCAAAAAAAGCTAAGCATCTTTGCTAGCTATTTCTGATAGGTTTTAGCAAGTTAACATGACATTTTGAGTGTTTTTTCGGCCTTGGACCTTGCTCATAGTAAAGTTCAAATGTAGAAGCGTCAAAAATCATCTGTATCAGATGCCGTTCAAAATAGTTAGTTCATAATTTTAGTAATAATTATACTAACAATTTGATAGAGTTGTCGTTAGTTTGCGAGTAGAATAGAAGCATGCCTATTTTAGTACAAGTATTTTATAAGTTACTTACTTAAATAGGTGTGAGTGGGATGTGTGAAAGTCGCTGATTGATTTCTGTTATAAAATATACATATGAGGCTATATAAATATATATTTTCAAATAATGTGGCCTTAATGTTATGTATGTAGTAAATATAGTTATACCGAAGACTGATGTGGAAACATAACAATTACTTAATTACCACTGAGTTATTATGTTCCACTAGAGATGTCGTAATGAAGAAAACATTTGCACCAGGAGCGGTTTAATCGTTCGAAATGAATTCTGAATTTGTGTACGAAGTCGGTTTCTATTGCATACTATTTGGCGAATTTTTGAATTATTCGAAATCGATGTTACCACTAATTTCAAATACTTTGTTTTTGTTTTACTCAACGGAACGTTATTTTAAACGTTTCTCGTTTCTATTAAATGTAGTGATTATATTATTATCTATGGTCAAATACATCCATTTCCAGTGGTGGAAGGAAACCAAACAACGAATGGGTAAGACCACTCGTTGCAGAATTCACGGTTTTTTTTTCGAAAACATTGATTTCAGGGATTCGCTTGCAAAACTCGCGCTATCGTATACAAATTGAAGTTCGAATGGTTCAAAAATACCGCACCAGCGCGGCGCGGGGTGCGCTTGCCCGTGTCAAAAGTTGTTGTACCGCAAAAAAATCTGCATACTTTTTCTACCTCTTGGCATCTGTAGGAACATAAAAACTCAGTGTTACTTACCTTATTAGTATTTACCATTCGTATTTTTAATGTCTATTATTATCATATGTTTTATAAAAACATTTTTATTTCATTCAGGTATATATTTGTGACATTCACGTAATTAATTAAAATTGAAATGGGAATTAAAGACTACAAATATTTTTCTATTTCAATCTATGGGCCAATAAATAGCCATAGACAATTTTGATTACAAAAATAATTTGATATCTACTTTATGTTTAATATTATAATTGTTTTTTATTTTTAATAGACAACATTATTTATATCTACTTAATCGAATATCATTATTAATATACTTTATATTTCGTCTATATAAGCACGCAATATTTCTTGCACTTATCCTTAGAGTGGTGTTTAATTTAGACGAAATTTAATATTGAATCTTCTATTAATTAAATAGGTAACCTAGGTAATTAAAAGTTTATTATTTATCTATCTATCTACAAGTTTAACTTGAACTTTACAGATTATATATAATTATGAAAACTCATAAATATAAAATATATAAAAATTATATCTGTACCTAAACTTATTCGAATATTTTTTATATTATAACTTTTTTATATTTCGTATCATGTTATACTTAAAATTGCAAAGCAATTACACTATTGAAGCTAGTTTACACTTATTTTAATTAAACAGTGCAAGTGACTGACTAAATTACTAGTGCAAGTAAAAAAAATTAGGAACTCAGCCGCAGTAAATTCGTCAAACACTAATCTTACGAATTATTGACACAATTCTAACTGATAGATAGTATCTACGCGTTAGTTACGTTCAATTAAGGAGTTCATAGAATGATGTTGCCTTTTTTAAAGTTTGGCTTCACACGACTTGTGCATATAGCCTGGGTTAAGTAATTGCCGCAAATTCAGCTCCAGCGGGCTGAAATGTGAGTTTTGGGGCAACAAAAAAATCATGATTACCTACCCTTGGATTTCACTTTCTATACATTCGTGCACCTTCACTGACTTTAACCTCTCAAGCATATCAGAGGTTAATACTTTAAGCCTTAGAAAAAGATTTTTAGTCATTTAGCAACTGTTTAATTAAACTAAATTTGTATAAACTAGCATAAAAATGTTTTTTTTTGTGTCATATTTTCTTCTAAATCAAAGATATAAATTGTCATTTTCGTTTTTTTTTATGTGGTTCTTGAACAAGATTCATGACTACGTTTTTTTTATTTTCATATCAGCATCAAAGCAACAATTCTATACTGCCCTGAATGATTGTAATATCTAGGTATGAATGAATAAAAATTTGTTGCTTAAGATTAAAATTAAGAATTAATCTGCAATCTAGTTAACTTTCTCTGTGGTTTAAAAAGTCTAGACTCAACTTATTTTTTTAAATTGTGATTTCACGAGGCACAGTGCTGCTACATTAACTGTTGAGCTGGATCTTTGGAACTGGAAATCTACTTTTATCACGGTGTAGATTGTTCAGCTATCTGAACAGATAATTTGGTCGTACTGTAGGACTAAATATTACCAATTGGTATGAAAAAAAACCACAGCGAAGGTATTTTTTTTAAATTGATTATTATAATTTTAAAGGCAGAAAATGCCTTCTAGTGTGTCATATTTCTTTTATTGATTAACAATGTAGGGATATACAATCTAGTTAATTTACTGATAGGACGGAGCCAGCGCCATTTTGTGATCGGATTTCATATTTTTTTCCAAACTTGACTATAATAGTACCTACATAATCAGTTAGATTTTTATTACAACAGTACTTGTCATGCTGAGTATAATACTTTTTGACCCATGCAAGCGATGCTCGATCAGAAATGGGTCTGCGGTACACACTGGTGACGACTCGAGTTAGAGCCGAGAGAAATATTTTTGCACCGCGACCGTTTTAAGAGCATGAAAAATGTTTATTTTAGAAAAAAATCGAAATCACTAAATATCCATTAGTAGGTATAATGGAAACAAATTTGTGATGTCACAAAATGGCGCCGGTTCGGTCCTATTACCAAATTAAATGGATTGTAAAATTTGTTTTAAAGAAAGACATGCTTGAATGTGCATTTAATATTATGAGAAATGTCGGATTAGTAGGTAGTTAGTACCTATTCGGTTGCTTAATGGCATGTTGGCTTTTGGAATGGAAATAAATAACTGATTACAATTTTAAATGTTTTATTTCAGAAATACCTTCCTAAGGGCCATTTGCAGGGAATTCTCGATGTTATTAAATCTAGACTTGTTCATAATTTATCAGCACAATTTCAACTGGAAATTTCTAAATATGTATGGACTAAATCTAGTCTAATAAAATCGTGAATTTGCAAGGCCCTTACAGGCACTTAAACCTATTATATAGTTTACATTAAAGTTTACCTGGAACATATCATTTTCAGCAATAAGGCCGTCCTTTATAACTTAACTCTAAGGTCAACTTTAAATCGTCAAACTGATAAAAAATTATCAACTTTGTGGTTAAAACAGAATTTAATTTTATATTACCCGTTAAATACATATATTTAATATATTTAAGCACAATCTCACACAAGCCACCCTTAAGCTTTGTTTTTTAAACTTTATCTGTACTCTATACTAATACTAAAAAGAGGAAAGATTTGAATGTTTGTCTGCATTGAGCTCCGAAACTACAGAACCGATTTAGATGAAACTTGGTATGAGGATACATTTATTCATTGACAGTAACATAGACAGTAACTTTTTTTTATCCAGATATTCCCACGGAATCACGAGTGACGCGGATGAAAACGCGGAGCGTTGCTTGTGTAACATATATAGAAATGGTGTTTGCAATCAGAACTACCTATTTATAATTTTTTGCCGTTTCCGTCCCATTGCAGAGCAAAGGCCTCCCTGCCCTATTTTCCCCTGTTCCTTGTGAGTTCCGTCAATTAGTGAGTTCAATTGCTTATCAATATAAACAACTTATAGTTATGAGTGCATCTTTATTCTGTAGGTATAAAATATTTTGGTTTAGAATACCCCCTTTGAACATTATGATAAGTGCACCAATTTTTCGCTCTACATTTGATAAGAAAAATCCACAATATTCTATAAAATAAATCCTTATGTACAGTACACGTAAACCAGGAAGTTTCGACCTCCCGTTGCAAAATTAGAATTAGAGGGTAGACATGAATATTTGCCATATCGGGTAACATTTCATCGATTACACACATAGATTTCCTTATAGCTGAATTGATATTTTGATCTGGTGTAATTGATTGTCGACATTTCATACAATCTTTATAAGGCATATTCGATATGAAAAACGTACCTATGGCTTTAGTAACAGGTAATCCTGAAGATATTCGTTCTGTATAACAAATAAAGTTTTCCAAATCAACATCATCATTGTAAGGACCAAATTTTTTAGCGTTTGTAAAATTTTTGAGCAATAATAATATTTTATTAAGGTAATTCCCTGCAGTAATTGTGTTCAATGACTTGCGAGATGTTAGATTATTAATTAAAATATTTCTATATGCTATTATAAATTGATTGCTGTTAATTTTGTTTGACATGTTTTCTTTGATTTTACGAAAGAGAAAATTAAGTGGTTTTAGATTAAGACGTCTCACATATGCACAGCCTTTGGCTCGGAGTTTTTCCCATACTTTTTTAGTTGTTTTTACGTTGTTTATGAAAAGGTTAACGGGCAAAGGTTTCGTTTGTCGTTCTTGCAAATCGTACTTCATTGAATTCAATTTGCACAGAGCAGTATCCCAGAATTCATTTGACCTGTTCACAGCTTGACTGATAGCTTTTGACTGAAATAATAACAAAAATAGAATGAGTACTTGTACTTATATACGGGCTGTTTTCCACAATTAGACCCTTTTTAATTGGGTCCTTTTTGCGTGAGGATGGAGTAGGCTTACCCAGCACCTACTACCCTCTCAGCTTAGACGACCACGTCCAGAGGAGAGAACTTGTCAATACGTCAGGAGCCAACTAAGCCGCCGGTTTCATCACGATGTTTTCCTTCAAATAGCGCACAAATTTTTCTTAAGAAAAATCCATTGGTGCACAGCTAGCCGGGATTCGAATCTACAACCTTCAGAATGAAAGTCGTGGTATCTACCACTAAGCCAACACTGCTCCTTATTAGAATGAGAGATGTACTTTTTATACATACTCTTGGGTACTTTTAGCGTGAGGAAAAAATTAGAGTTATTAGATGGGATAGATTCAATTATTTACCTTCACTTGACTATTTTCAGTTAATGTTTTGTCACTGTTCTGGCTATCTATTTGAAATAGAGTTTCTAAAAAATTCCATTTAGCATGATCATCACTTTTCTGTTGGTTATCATTCGTGGAATCGCTTTTTAAAGATTCCATTATATTTGTTACATCATAAATGTGGAATATGAATTTATTTTCAATTTCATAATAGATGTTATCCTCTGAATTACAATTATCTGCTAAAAATGAATTAATTGCTTCAACATTTTTGGGACTGTGATCACTGACTGTAGCTTTTACTACAAAACCAGTCTCAAAAATCGCCATTACTATCTCAATCAAAATCTTTTGAAAAATAATATTATTATGCTCTGTTATATCTCCTGTAATATAATATGCAATAGGCAGTTTCCAAAATTGAAATAAACCACATAACATAAAAACTAGAGCTTTGTCTCCGACATTATTGGCACGTTTACCAGCTCCTAAGTCTTGGAATCCTTCAATGATGCCAGTATGAGCATTGAATTTCACGTATTTATCGATTTTCATTTCACTGAACAGTAGAGCGCATTCCTTTTCCTGTGTTGTTTTATTTAAAGCAGCATCTGACAAATATTGAAATATAAATTCATTGATGCCAGGCCGTAATGGTATGTCATTCAACATTGAATTAATAATATCTTTACTAGGCAGAGTTAGTTGTCCCTGCATAAAATCATAGCCCTTACGGGTTTGTTTGACCATAGACAATGCGAATATCTTTTCCTTTGTAGTATAACGGGCACCATCACATGCAGTACCAGTTAATTGTATTTGTGAAGCAGATAGCATTTTCCCAAAAGTTTTTAATAAATAATATTTTTCAAGATGGGATCGTATCTTCGTGCGCAAATACTGTGAATTAGTATCAGACCATCTACTTGGTTTAGGAAGCTGTTTCTTTTTTAATTGTACGTGTCCAGGTGAAGCCATCTGTGCAGGTAAGTCAAACTTAATTTTTTTATGTAGTATTTGATCATCATTTTGTTTTGTTAAGTCCGGATTAGGTACTGGATGTGGCAATAGAACAATTTTACAATTTTTCGATATAGTTGGTAGACGATGGAGCACAACTCTAGGAACCTTCATTGGTTGTGGTTTAATGATTGGAGATTCTGAATTTGTAGGATGTTCTATAAACTGAGGTGGATGATTTAAAGGAATTGGGTCTGGGGGTGGTGAATAAGCACATACTGATTCTTCATAACCATCATAATCAATGGGAGATTGTTTAGGTGTCATTTGTAGAGGGTCACATTCATCGTCTTCTAATTTTTTAAATAGCAATGGCATGCATTCCTCAGTATCATAATGGCTTAATTCATCAACATTAGATGAAGCATAAAGTGCAGGGTCTATGTAATCTTCAATTATTTGGATTGATTCATCGGTTTCTTCGTCGGTTTGTGTCACTTCTTCAGAGTTATCATTTGTTGTTTTCATTATACTAGTTACTTTCGGCAGACTTAATATTGGAACTGCTTTTTCTGACAATAAGTTTGTCTTACTATCAAAATGTTCAGGAATGAAATGTTTTGAACATATTCGTTTACATTCCAGCTCTCTTATGTTGTAACATTGTAAATAGGGACATGATTTGATCCAATTCTTCCATCTTACAGGGCACTTCAGTGGCAAGCTATATTTACCTCGATCGAAGCAGCCCAACACACAACAATTAATCGGCATTATTGATAATATTTAATTGAAAACGAGATAAGTTGACGAATTAACGAATATTTACAACAGGATGTCTCGCGCCGAGAAAAACTCGGGAAAATAAACAAACAAGCTGACAAAATGATAACTGGACTTGACACTGACAAACTAGCTAATGTCAACAATGCAACAAACGAAGTTTTTCTAATTCTTTCGGGATTGGGGTTTCTGATACCTTCATGGATGTACCCAAAAACTGATATTTAATTTTTCGATGATAACAGAAGTGCAATTGTCAATAAATTGTCGTCCTCCATTGTCGTGCATTCGCAACGCTGTCGCTAGTCATACTGGCCAAGTAATATTCCGCAGGATAAAAACCGTACGTATGCGCTAGGCGAGCGGAATTTCGAATCGGAACCGCATGCGATAGCCGCATTCGGAAAAACTAACGTTTGCGCCCAGACTTCTAGAAGTCAACGTGCGACGGCAAATCCGTAAATCCGGGGCCAAGTGCCAATAGTTCGGTCACAGACTTCGTCACAGAGCTGACTGGATACAGAAAAAAAAAGTGCGATGCGGACTCATACTCGATGCGTTAGTGCGGTGTAAATTGACGTCACGTGCGTTCACGTAAGTTTTATCGCCTGTAAAATCAAAACTAATAGTTATTTTTGACTACAACAAAAACTAGTGTATTTGTATACATACGCTTTATTGTAACAAACTTTCAACGTAATTGGCATACCTATTAACATTCTTGAAGAATGTTAACTAATTTAAATACTAGCTCTCTATATTCTTTGTCTAGAATAAAAAAAATACAAGGGAAAGAATTACTTCGATACGTCAATTAGTTTCCGATTTATAGACATAAACTAAGCGGATCTTCGACCATGGGCTGGTATGATCAAAGATTGTGGTCTTTTCGATAACTATTTATTTCACTAAACTTTATCACTATTGCCTGGGCGCAGACGCACGTTTTTCCGCATGTGGTTATCGCGTGCGTTTCCAATTCGGAATTCCGTTCGCCTGGCGAATACGTACGGTTTTATCCTGCGGAATTTTACCTAGCCAGTACGACTAGGGACAAGATACTCAAAGTCGTCACGGTTTGTCATAGTTCCTAAACGATTCGATAGCATGAGGGACGAACGTGGATTTCTATGGTATAAGGTCAAGTCACATCAAATCATGACTACTTCGACTGGCAGGCAACATCTGCACGCGACCCGCTTCTTGTCGCCGCTCCCCCTTCCACACTTAACCCTCTGGTGTTGCCGTTTCAGGGACTTTATCACTAGATCTAGCGGATTTTTAAGGTTCTGTATATTTTGTACATTTTACTCTTTTATTATTTTACTGACTTATTTTGCTATTTCCAGTCAATTTATGCAATATTATAAAATCGGTTAAATATTTTAAAACAAGCAATCATTATTTATCAACTGTTATTTTTTATTTTATTGAACCAAAATACTTTTTGAACATTATTTGTGTGAATATTATGTAGGCATTATGTAGAAACTTTTTAAAGTTATTATTGAACTGCTATTTTATATTAATAATCAAAGATTTCTATGCCAAGCGATTTTTTTATAAAAATAATATTACGAGATATCTATTTTCTTCAATAGCAGCACTGGCCGCCGTCACAGCACAGCCCAGTGTTGCTAACTCTACGTCTTTTTACAATGATATAATATATACTTTAGACCTTTCCTGCAAACCTATAAACTTCAGTCCTAGAATCTACGTATTTTCTACCAATTTGTAAAGTAACGAAAGTCATAGCTGTACATATGCATAATTTCCTTTTTATTTGCGAAAAAAAGACATTACTACACATTACAACTGTTGTATAAGTCAATGTCAACTGTCAGAGAAGGTTGACAGCCCGCCTTTATGGAGCGTGGGTTGTTGCCGGTGGTGAGGAAATGGAGGAGTGAGGTTTTGGAGGATTAAAAGTATTATCTAACTAGAAGAGAGTTTAATTCAAGCAGGACTACCAATTACCTACCTGTACATGGTGTCAGAAGTGTTTGGAAACGATAATTTACGATAATGGCACTGGAAAAGGGCGAAATAAATACAAGCGTGAGGGCGCCGGGCGAGTTCAGTTTTGATGGAGCTGACTGGGAGAAGTGGCTGCAGAGATTTAAGCGGTATATGAAACTGAGTGGTCAGGACGCCTGCGATGACAAGACCAGAATCGACATCTTGATATATACTTTGGGCGAGAGAGCGGAGCAGCTCGTAAAACAATTAAAAGTTGACGAATGCAAGTCGTATGATATCGTCATAGGAGCCTTTCAAAACTATTTCGTGCCTAAAAAGAATGTAATATTTGAACGGTACAAATTCAATACGAGGGTGCAGAAAGAGGGAGAAGGAATCAAAGAATTTATGAAAGCCTTGCATATCATAGCAGATGGATGCGACTATGGAGCATTGAGGGATGAATTATTACGAGACAGGTTGATAGTGGGGATTAAGGACAGTGGCACAAGTGAAAAGCTGCAATTAATGCCAAAATTGACTATGGATGAGGCATTTAAACTAGCCATGCAAGCCGAGGAACAAAGAGAGATGTGGAAAAAAGAGAGTGAGGAAGCGGTTCTGATCAATAAAATGAAGACAGATATAAGGAAGTGTTGGTGGTGTGGTCGCTGGGAGAAGCACGGGAAGGACAAGTGTCCCGCTGCAAAAGAAGTCTGCCACAAGTGTAAGAGAAGGGGCCACTTTGCAAGATGCTGCAGGGAGAAAAAAGTTAACAATCTATCCAGCAATGATGACTTTCAGATTAAGTTACATGTCGATGCAGAAAATAATAAGTCGGAGGTAAAGTTTTTAATTGATACAGGCGCTGATATTGTTGCTATACCGGAAAGAATGTTAGGAGAAAAATTAAGTTTGTATTCCTGCAAAGAGATTATTAGAGGACCAGATGGGGTTCCTTTAGATGTTTTAGGATATATTTGGATTGGGTTAAGTTATAAAGGAAATACATATAAAGGTAAAGCCTTCGTGATAAGAAATTTACAATCACCTATATTAGGTAGACCAGCTATTGTCAAAATGAATATATTAAGATTGTGTAACATAAGTAATTCCAATAATAGTCAGCATGTAGATGTAGAAAGAGAGTTTCCAGGTATATTTAATAGTTTAGGTGAATTTCGGGATACATACAGTATTAAATTGATCTCAAATCCAGTTCCTTACGTACAATCTACACCGAGAGTAGTCGCATTGCCACTTTTGGATAAAGTTAAGACTGAGTTAAATAAATTGGTTAACTTAGGTGTTATTGTACCTATAGAGGAGCCAACTATGTTTGTGTCTCCGATTGTGGTAGTTCCAAAGGGTGATGGAGTCAGAATTTGTGGTGATTATACACAGGTTAATAAAAATATTGTTAGACCAATTTTCCCTATTCATAAGGTTGAAAATACTTTAGGTAGGTTAAGGGGAGCAAAAATATTCTCTAAAATTGATGCCACATCTGGATTTTTTCAAATAAAGCTTTGTGAAGAGTCTCGCAAGCTAACAACTATACTTACACCATTTGGGAGGTTCATGTACAATAGATTACCAATGGGTTTGAATTGTGCACCAGAATACTTTTCTATGAAGTTTTCAAATTTATTTAGTGACCTAGAAGGGGTTGTGATCCATGTCGATGATATATTAATTTATAGTAAGGATAGAATCAGTCACATTCAGTTATTGAGAGAGGTTTTAGCTAGGTTGACTAAAGAGGGTTTAACTATAAATAAAGAAAAATGTGAGTTTATGGTAGAAGAAATTAAATATTTAGGGCATATCATTAGTAGTAAGGGAATAGCATTAGATCCTAGCAGAATAGAAAGCATACAAAAATTTAAGGTACCGGTAAACAAAAAAGAATTGATGCAATTTTTGGGGTTGGTTAATTATGTGGGCCGTTTCATTCCTGATAAGTCTATTATCTTAGAGCCACTGTTTGGGTTATTGAAACAAGGAGTTTCTTTTAATTGGGACATTAACCAACAGCAAGCATTTCGTAAAGTGAAGGAATTGATATCTAGGGCTCCAACTTTGTGTCATTATGATCCGAGTAAAAAAATTATAATATCAGCAGATAGCAGTTCGTATGGGTTAGGAGCAGTATTATTACAAGAGTATGAGACAGGACACAGAAGGGCAGTATCATATGCCAGCAGGACATTAAATTCAACTGAGAAAAATTATGCTCAAATAGAAAAAGAATGTTTAGCTTTGGCCTGGGCAGTAAATAGATTTAGAGATTTTATTATTGGAATAGAAATTTTGTTAGAAACTGATCATAAACCTCTTTTACAAATATTACAAACAAAACCTATTGATGATTTGACTCCTAGATTGTTAAGATTCAGATTGCAATTAATGAGGTACAACTATAAAGTAATTTACGTTCCAGGAAAGCAACTAGTTGTGGCCGATGCGCTCTCCAGGGCGCCGCTTACTTGTACAAATGTAGAAGAGGACCATATCATTCATTCTATTTCAAGTATTTGTATGATAGATAACAAATTAATAGCTATAAAAGAAGAGCAAAGTAAGTGCAAAATATGCAAATTAATTAAAGAATATACTTTGTCAGGATGGCCAGAGGCAAGTAAGTTGCCTTTAGAGTTAAAACAATACTTTCCATTTAGATTTAATTTCTCAATACAAGAAAATTTTTTACTATTTAATAATAGATTAGTAATACCAGGTCCTCTCCAGAAAAGGATTTTAGAGGATATTCATGCAGGTCATTTAGGGATAACCAAATGTAGAGAAAGGGCTAAGCAATCAGTATGGTGGTTAGGATTATCATCACAGATTAAAGTTGTAGTGGAAAATTGTCCACAGTGCACTGAGGAGAGATTAAATTCTAAAGAACCTCTCATTGTAGAAAAAGTACCAGATAGAGTATGGCAAAAGTTAGGTATTGATTTGTTTAAACATAAAACTTCATGGTACATGGTAATTATTGATTATTTTTCTAGATATTTAGAGGTATTTGAACTCAGGGATTTAACGGAAAATTCAATTATTAAGTATTGTAAAGAGACATTTGCTAGATACGGAATACCAGAAATAGTAAGAACTGATAATGGTACTCAATTTAAAGGCAAATTCACTGAATTTGCACATTCTTATAATTTCAGACATATTACTAGTAGCCCTTATTATGCACAGAGTAATGGTTTAGCTGAGGCAGGGGTAAAAATTTCCAAGAATCTGCTTAGTAAGAATACAGATATAAATTTAGCTTTGTTGATATATAGAAACACTCCAGGAGAGACAGGTTATAGTCCTAGCGAGTTAATGTTTAATAGGAGAATGAGAGAGGTATTACCTACCTATCCTGGAAACTTAAATGTAAATGTTAATTACGATTATTTTAAGGAAAAAAGAAATGAAGAAAGGGAGAAAATGGCAAACAACTATAATAAGAAACATAAGGTTGTTAATTTAAGTGAATTGAATGTAGGGGATAATGTTTGGGTTATAGATTTAAGAAAATACGGGACTATTGTAAGAAAGGCGAAGGAGCCTAGGAGCTATTTTGTTTCAGTTAATGGTAATACCTATAGGAGAAATCGGTGGCACTTGGCTCCTGCACCTTTCAAAGAAGGAGAATGTAAAAACTTTGAGATCCCCTTTGAGAGTGTTTCTGAGGGTCAAACTGAGATTGTAAGTTCTACGGAGAGTCTTGCGGATTGTCAACCTCAGGAGGTAGGAAGCTCGGAGGATTGTCTGGAGACTGTATCTGTGCCTCCGGAGATTACTTCCGAGGGTAGGGTTAGGCCAACTAGAATAAAATCCAAACCTATCAAGCTAAATGATTATGTTTTAGATTATGTGAGCATGTGAAACAACTAGGCTTGTGCTTATAGTTTTTATAGTTTTTGTCATAGTCATAACTAGGTACTAGTTTTTAATTACTTATCCGACTTCATTGTATGTATATTTTAAAAGCTTAATAGGGGGGATGTTGTATAAGTCAATGTCAACTGTCAGAGAAGGTTGACAGCCCGCCTTTATGGAGCGTGGGTTGTTGCCGGTGGTGAGGAAATGGAGGAGTGAGGTTTTGGAGGATTAAAAGTATTATCTAACTAGAAGAGAGTTTAATTCAAGCAGGACTACCAATTACCTACCTGTACAAACACATTACTACTTCCGTCATTATTTTTAAACACAAGTGAAACAAAGTTCTTATTCCTTAGAGATGTGACTGTGTTATACGAAACATCTAGTCTCTCCAGCTCGCCTCGTAGAAAAACTTATCTTAAAAATATTTCGATTCGACGGAGTAACTGTTGTTTTGTTATTTTGATATCAATAAAATTTTGAAAGTCATAAGTAAGAACTAGGTGCGATCCGCGCGCGGAGTTAAATAAAAGACTCATTTATTATTCCTCTTCATTTCACTCAGAAAAAAGTACGTAGATCTACGAACTTTTCTAATGTCTATGTGGTCTATGTAAAGGGATATTTTTAAAAATCCGAGCTGGCAACACTGGCACAGCCGCCATTTAGCTGAGAGTTTAGTTTGTAGCCGCCATTTTTCGTGATTTCGTGACAAAGTAGCTTTGTTTGATTGGCACGTGTTCTGTAAGAGATAATAATTTATTTTAAAGATTCTTATTTATTGTATGATTAATGTGTTTAATCTAAGTGCATTAGTTTCGATCAGTATAAGATTTAAAGGTAAGTCGATCATTATTCATTTTAAAATGCCGGCGGGCGTCCTGTCCCGGTCGATGAGACCATTTTACCACCCGCCATGTTGTTCAACCAATTATTTGATTTTACGAATTAAATTTTTGGATTGAATCTCGATGACGGAAAAATCCCTGCATTGAATACCTACTTGATAAGTTTTATGACGATTAGTGTGGTATTTTTCGGCTATTAGGTAAGATTGTAAAAAATTACCACGCGTTTTGTACCCACTAAGCAGTTTGTAGCTGCAGGACTTCGGGCCCCATTACAAAAACGTCACCTAATTTTATTGATCAAACTAAGTTCAGCTTAGCATACATTCTTGATTCTACGTTCG
This sequence comes from Idaea straminata, assembly GCA_951213275.1. NCBI lineage: Eukaryota > Metazoa > Arthropoda > Insecta > Lepidoptera > Geometridae > Idaea > Idaea straminata. The sequence goes on from OX577862.1 coordinate 9,261,808, forward strand.
TAAACCTACTTACAATATTATGTGGGTATTTGAAGTTTTTGATGTGTGTTTTTCAGTCGTAAAAAGTTATTATATTTTTGTCCTAGAACCATGGTAGGTTCGAGGGTGTACGTAGGCGGCCTGCCTTTCGGCGTCAGGGACCGCGATTTGGAAAAATTCTTCAAAGGTTTCGGCAGAATCAGAGATATTCTTATCAAGAATGGCTATGGATTTGTGGTAAGCGGTAACCTTAATTAATGTTATCAAATAAAAAATGGTCATTTTTACGGCAGGTGCCATAGTTTCCCAGTAGCCAGTCAACTACCATCCCATCGCAGAGGCCCAAGTAGTTTCCTTCTGTAGTTTATCAATAGTTCTATCCAACCCGGAGGTTGTCCTCGGCTGTATTTTATACTGCAGACAGGGCTAATAGCCGGTTTGGTGTCCACATCATACTTTCCTATTTTCTTTGTTATTGTAAAGGGCCTCTATGTGGTGTCTTTGGCTCCAAGCACAACTTCCAACTTTGCTCCATAGCCCCGTTAGACAGGATGTATAACGATAAAAAAAAATGACAGCAACAAACTTATAACACCTGTTGGTGTTGGGTTGGGGTTAAAAATTAGTTTAGTATCATCATTCCAATGATTATGATCACTTTGCTCTTGGAATTTCGCCCTGCAAGTTTACTCTGTTTACAGATCTTATTCCATAAGAAACAAAGTTCCATTTAGTCTTTATATACAGCATAGTTAATATCATCTTCCTAATGCACCTCACCCATAATCACATAATGTCTCTCTATCTCTAATGTCAGATTTAAGCTTTGTTTTTGATTAGCTATTGCTCATGACTTTATCCACTTAGAGGTTTAATTTTTCCAAAATCCTATCACATAACCTAGAATAAGTTGATTCATACATTTTCCAGTCAGCGCCATCTTTCTGGCACGTGATGAAATAGTAGCTATCGGTGTGCCAAATTTTAACCCAATCCCTACATTGACTTGAGCTATGTATTGATGTCAGGCAGGAAGTTGGAATATTATATTTATAGATGAGTATGTATAAAAAAGTATTTAAGAAACTAAATCCAGCCATTTTAGCTGTACATTGTCTGGTAAATCTGGAGAGAGAAAAAATACTATGGAATATCCTTATTGCATGCTAGGACCCCAGGAGGATTCTGCGCTTCTGGTGCTGGCGCAACGATCTTGCGCAGACTGATGCCTAAGTGTGGAAATCATAGCCCTTAACCTGTACTTGTATATGGGCTGATTTTATTGAATTAGACCCTTTTATTGGGTCCTTTTTGCGTGAAGATGGAGTAGGCTGGCCCAGCACCCACTATTCTCAGCTTAGTCAACCACGTCCTGAGGAGAGAACTTGTCAATAATTTTGGAGCCAACTAAGCTGCGGATTTTATCCCGATGTTTTCCTCCATCATAAGAGCAATGTCAATTATTATTCCTAACCTGTATTTCATCAACTGGCAGACAAATGGCGCCATATTAAAAATGTATGAAGAAACCACCGGGTGGTTTGTCTGCCAGGTGAGAGGTGCCACAATTTTTATTTAATTTTCTAGGAATTTGAAGATTACCGAGATGCAGATGATGCTGTCTATGAACTTAATGGAAAAGAACTGCTCGGGGAAAGGTTTGTATTTAGAAAATATTAATTATTTCAAGTAATGTACACTATTAATTATACTAATGGTAAAACAGCAAAATATAAGAAGCTGCTCTTCTCTAACAGAGCCATGCCTAGTCAGTATCCATGCAAAACTGTCCTTAGAGCTATCTTCAAGGCAATCTCTAAGTTTGATTCACACTTCATTAAATTTAAATTGATTTATCAAGATAATAATTGTATGTACGTATGTCTATCGAATTTGATAAGATAATCATATTATTAAAGGAGCCAGCAGATTTCACCAGTCATGTTAAAATTATAAAGATTTTTTACTAATTCATAAATGTTCGATAAGTCTTTGATAGGTAAAATATGTTTTTTTTTTAATGTGACCCCAACATTTATCTGTATATACACGCTATCGGAGCTTTGAAACTAATAAACCGATTCAAATGCAGTTTGGTTAAGCATGATTTCTCCCTGATTATTTCTCAAGTGTTCCTAATATTTTTATTAAGTAATTTTTCTTGTTTTTTTCATTAATTATTGAATTTTTTAAAAGACTTATCGAACATTTTTTTTTTTTTTATATTTGAATTGTACTAATGATAATGTTCTCTTGTTAGCCGGCTCCACATATCTGTGTGAAAATTGTATGGAGATACCTAACTAAATGTATGGCAAGTTTGAATGAAATGTATGGTGATTATGTAAGACCCTTATACCTGAATGATGTGTGTGAATTAGCATTGCCTTACGAGTCTGTTGGTTTATTATGTATTGGTTGTGGGTATATTATTTTTAAATTTTGACAGCTTACTGATTGAATTTATTGAATAATTATCTGTATAAATAGTCATAGAAAGACCAGATGTTAACAGTATCCTTCGCAATGTCTCCGGTCATATTGTGGTCATCACTCTGTGGATTGATGATGAAATTTCTATTTGGAAAAGATACAGCCAAAGTAAATAGTGAAATATTATATACTGTCATTTCTTTGCCAAGAAATTTGTCTCAATGTGTGGACTGAATCAAACTAATAAACAGTTTCAATGTGTTACAGTTATAATAGGACAATCGATGTAAGAGTGAATGCCATACATAGGTTTCTATTATATTCCTTCTCATGGAGTTACGTGAGGTAGACTAGGCTAGGTTAGATCAATCAGTGAGCTGTGTGTGTGGGGGAGGGAGGCGTGTGTAGGGCAGTGCTAACTCTATGACGTGTACGTCGTTACGCAGGGTGGTGGTGGAGCCGGCCCGCGGCATCGACCGCAGCGCGGACCGGTACCGGCGCGAGCGCTACCACGAGCGTGACCGCGGGCGCTCGCGATACGAGTGAGTGTTGTACCGTTGTAGGGTGTCGGTAGAGCGCGCGCGGGGCGTGCCGCGCGGCTCGGACCGTTGGCGCAGCCGCGGCGCGCCTCCGCCGCGCGACCACCCCGTCGCCGCCGCGGGCGCGGGCGCCGGCGCCGACCGCGCGCGACGCTCGCATCCCTCGGCGCCGCCGCGCCGTGAACCGTCTGTACCATAGACATACACAAACATACACTACACTACCCAGCTAGTCCAGCTACCCACCCTCTAACCATGCACCTTCCGTGTAGCTCGACCACATTCCTGATTCTTACGATATACGGTTTTGAAGGATTTATAGTCACATGGTGAGCATTCAACAAAAACTAGAAATGCAATTTTAAGACACCTAACAGGGGTGGAGATAAAATGCCATTAGTGATTTGATTAGACATTTGAAACATCTTTTTTTTCTTACCAAATTTAAATGACTGCATGAGTTTATGTAATGCAATTAAGCTTTTCCCCCCTCATCATTTTATAATTACCCAAATTAATAGCACTTCCATTTTGCTATGTATGATTTGTTTTTCTTCTAATTGTCCATAATTCTTAGCGCAGTTCATATAATTTTAACAATCTTCTATTGTTTTAGTTTAGGTACCTATTTTATTTTGTAACTATCTGTGAATGACAACCTTGAAACACACTTGTTTAATGTTTTGTAATGATTATTTATCGGTTTTATGGACATTTTATCAGTAGAACTTGCTTCTTGAATGTCATATACTACACATACAATGAATTTTTAATTTTGCTAGCTACTAATTATTTTATTTTGATAATATTTTTTTTAGAGTTCGTCGGAAAAGTAACAATTTGATCGTCGGACGATCATTTTTATTTCCGCGATGCTATTTTTTATAATTTTCCTTTTAAAACTTTTCCGACTTAATCTAATTATTTAAAAAAAACTCTCTTTGAAATTCTTAACATTTTTTATTGAGTCCAAATCTTGCAATATGGGCTATGTAACAAGTTTTTCTTAAAATAAATAAATATTTCGTCTTGATATTTATTTATTTTTTCTTACAGTGACTCGAATTACAGATACGGGCCGCCGACACGCACCGAATACCGACTGGTCGTGGAGAACCTATCAAGCCGAATCAGCTGGCAGGTAAGACTTGAGTCAAACCCTGCTCATTAAACATCACATCATCACCGATACCAGGATCCATTTATGAGAGCATCGGAGACCACCACGTTTTATATCCCTTTAAAAGTAATTTTTAAGAAAAAGTACTCAATGATCTCTCTAAGACAGTTTTAGTTAATGAACTTAGGTTTTGTTGATGAAACATGTAAAAAAGTTATATATTTTTGCAAAAATTACTTTGAAAGGGATATTAATTGTTTTACATGGAGCTGAGTTGGTTGGAGGAGCTGGTTGACATCCCACATACAGTCTCAAAGGCAAGGAACACAGAGGAAAACAATACTGGCATGGATATCAAGATGACATAAATTAATCAATTGAGAAAGAACCAGAACCATTGAGAGATGAAACCAGAATTAATCATAGATGAAACTTGAAGTTGCAATGAAGACAAATGGACACTGAACGAACAGCCACAGGACTTGGACCATAATGGGGGCATGTGGACACGAATCAACTCTTCACACATTTTACTATACTAATCTAAACAAAATATTGCAAATTATTAAGTAAATCTCTAACTTTATATTACAAAAGTAGTCACAATATTGTAACTTAGCTCTTTAACACATTAATGTAATAGTCTTGATTTGTTTTGTTCAATATACACTTGTACAGAATAACTTGCGAGCTTATAGATATAATGTTTTAAAAACAACAGAAGGTGGCGTGTATCACGGCCGTGAGTCCTCCATGTAGCGCTGTGTGAGTGGTCTGTGGCGATGCGATGCGATGCCATACTATGCGAGGCGATGCCATGCGATGTTAGGATTGCTGCGAGCTCGACCGCCTCCAAACCCTGGACCCGACACGCACGGCCAAGGTAAAACTCGGGGGGGACGATACCACGAACGACTTAAAACGTCTAAATCTCCCATTAAATTTTCCATTCATTGTTTAAGTTGTGCACAATGGAATAATATTCTTTTGGGCAGTTTTTTCTTTATTTACAGTCGTCTTTAACGGCTTTTTGTATGCGGTGACTCGTTTAGGTATCATTGTTTGTGAAAAATTTGAGATGGATTGTCTTTTCCGTGATGGACTGGCCGTGGGGACAGGCTTGCGTGGTTCCAGCAAAGAGTGAAAGGCATCTGAGGCAAACAACACTGCTTGCAAATGAGACTTCTAAGGACAGACTGAGACAAGGATGAGGAAACTAAGCCAGAGGAAACTAAGCCAAAGAAATGACGGAAGCAAAGGAATGCTACACATTCACTGATTGATATATCATGGAGTTTCGAGAGCTGAATCCTGACCTGCAGCTGTCACATAAGGCCAATCAAACCATCAAATGAGGGAGATGGACCAGAAATGATTGGACATTACCAAAATGGGCAACGATAATGACAAAGATCAATGGAGAAAGCCAGCATAGAGATCAATGCAGAATGCTGATGCCGAGACCAAAGTGATGGTGAACCTTGCTGACAATCAACCAGGACTCAACACCTTGACCCCAAAGGACCCTATTTCTTGGACCTTCAACCATTAATTTTCAAAACAATGATTTCCAATGGGTAACCGTATGCAAAACTGCTGTAAAAAGCGAACATATCTGTCATTTTTCATTACCATTCCAATATTAGGTAATAAAAGGCTTTGCTATTTATAATTTTGCCAAAATTCTTTACATGATGATATCGATTTTTTAACCATCTTTCGGGGCTGAGCACCTTGATGATAACTTTTGATCTGACGAAGAATTTTGGACAAGATTTGCTGTATGTTTGTTTTGAATAGAGTGTGATTTTCGTGTTGGTTTTCAGGACTTGAAAGATTACATGCGTCAAGCTGGCGAAGTGACTTATGCCGATGCTCATAAACAGCACAGGAATGAGGGGTAAGCGTGAAGATAAAGTTGTATGTTGTTTTTAAATGATTTCCAAAATTCTTTAATGATGATATCGTTTATTTACCATCTTTCGGGGCTGAAGTCCTTGATGATTATTTTTTATCTGATGAAGAATTTTGACTGTCATACCCCACTCCCTACAAAGCAAATCTCTAGTGTAACTAGATTTCTTTTAGTCTTCTGTGCAATCAAATGCCAGTATTGGTGGGATATTGTGGTTTAAGACACAATTTTGCCACAAAAATGTATACAATTTACACCATATTAGCAAAGGGCTAAATTAACAATATTCATGATATTTGACGACCCAGTTGGCACAATGGTCACCATGCCGGACTGCCAAAAACAGGGTTGCGGGTTCGATTCCCGCCTCAGACAAGTATTTATGCTTAGATTTGTCTGTGGTTTGGTTGTTTTTATGTATTATAAATATATTTCAAAAGAAAAGTATATAAGTAGTTTGGTATATCCGTTGTCTAGCACCCATAACACAAGTCTAGTTACTTAGCTTGGTGCTAGATGGCGATGTGTGGAATGTCCTGCAATATTTATTTATTATTTATTCAATGTGTTATTCTAGTGTGGTTGAGTTCGCGACCCACTCTGACATGCGAGCTGCTATCGAGAAGCTAGACGGTACGGAGCTGAACGGTCGCCGGATCCGGCTGGTTGAGGATCGTCGTTCGTCTCGACGTCGCACTCGCTCATCGTCCAGTCGCTCGCGCAGCCGCTCGCGTGATAGACGCCGCTCTAGGTAAACGTGTCATATAGAGATTCCTCACTTTACAACCAGTGAGATAATGGTCAAAGACTGGCCTTGGTTTAGAAGTAGAGACTCTCACTGAAGTATTTTTACGGTTTCGTACCTAAAGGATAAAAACCGGACCCTATTACTTCACTGTCCGTCCGTCTATCTGTCACCAGGCTGTATCTCATGAACCGTGATAACTATTCAGTTGAAATTTTTTACTGATTATGTATTTCTGTTGGCACTATAATAACAAATACTATAATAACAACAAATAATACTAAAAACATATTCCGCCGGTTTTCATTATTACGTTGTTTGAAGAGCCAGAACAGCAGTGTAGATTAGAGTGGGTCGCTACTCTAAGGATTTTTTTTATTTCGGTAATATTTTTTTTTAATAGTCATAAAAGGATGATCCAACTCCATTAATATAAATATAACTCAAAATAATTTTCTTAAGAAGTTTCCTTCTACCCGCGCATTGACTTTGAAAAACTGACATTTTCGACCAAAAATCCTATTTGTTTTTATCATCATTTTTATTACTCAAAAGAAAAGGTACACTTATTTAGTAAAAAATACACAAGTTTTAAGATAAAATAAGTAATTTAATATAAAAAAGTAACATATTAAGTGGTACAGGATACAGAGAAATACATTTAAATAGCCTTTTTTTGCTTTCAAATTTGGGCATTATTTTGCGAGACTGAATTTTATTTTTTATTAAGGCTTCTCTAGAGTCTTTGTGACAAAGCTGTAAAGACGCTTCAGTGACAGTTTTTACTGCACGTTCCACGGCTTGCGTGTGACATGGCAGCCTTAGAAAAATAACTTCCTCCGCACCTTCCGATTCTACTATACAATTGAGCGTTTCATTCGAAACATTGCTCAATATAGGTGGCTGAGAGTAGGTTTGCTGCCAGTCAATTAAATCAATGTAAGACGAAGCATTTAAATTAATTTTAGGCACTTCGAATAACCGCAGCTGTCTAGGTGCTGTTCTTGCCTTTAAAATCCGTCTTGCAGCGAGTTCTCTTATAGCTTTTGTTCGTCAGTCAGCATTGATAAAAGTAAGTTTTCCGGGTGTGCGAAATAGGCATTACGCCTAAGAACCGGATCAATTACGCTCTTTAAATCTCGTGGAAGATATCTGGAATAAAAGACCATTTTCCAAAAATGTCTTGCTCCATCCTTGCATGACGGATGTCGTTTGATTTCAAACCACATGGGAGCGTAGACCTTAACTATAAATATAGCAAGTTGTTTCATTTCGTTCGTAGGTTCACTAATCGAAACATACAAACGCAATATTCTGTTGGCCTTTGTCAGCCATCTGGCGTGAGACATTTTTCCTGGGGAACGATTGCCCAAATCAGGAGGAAACTCACCACTTATAACAGCAGATGTAATATCGTAAAGGTAACGTTGGTCAGAGCTGAGATCTTTGACTGCTGAAATATCTGGTAACATCCCTTCTATCTTTTCGAATAGCACAACAGTGCGCTTTTCACACGCATCGAGTAATTTTCCAATAGCACCTGAGTAAGTAGAAGGCCCTGTTGTAGTACCATCGAGTTTTGAAAACAAGTGTCTTAAGGGCAATTCATTTAAATGCAACAGACAGATAATCCACTGAAGAGATCTATTTAAACGCTTTTCTAATAGCCGTATAACTCCGCCATATTTTCCCGTGTTTGTTACTGTTCCATCACAACCTACGGCTAAAGTATCCTGTAGAGATATATTCTGCCGCCTGATGGTTTCATAGACTGCAAACTCCAACCCTTTTGCGGTTCCTTCACTTGGAACGGCATAGGCAACATAAATCGAGCCTGGTTCTTTAAGAATTGAAATATGTTCTTCAACTATTGTTAAACGATATTTTTTTCTCCCTTTGGTTACAATTTTCCAAGTTTTATCCTTTCGCCCATCAAAATACAAAGCAGGAATACTTTCAACTTGATCTTGAATTAAAGTTTCTTTTCTCAATTTTTGTCTAGCTCGTCGTAATCTAGACTTGTCAATTACCTCATCATTACTCTTAAAATCTTGCAAAACTGCAGATGCGACAGCAGCAGCAGCTCTATCGGATATTCCGTAACGGTCACAAACACTTGATAACTTTTTTAAAGATTGTTTTTTTCGCTTTCTTGGTTCTTTAACTGTTGATGAACATAGCGGGAAAGTTTCTTCTTCGCTGCTATCTACGAAAGTAGCAGTTTCTAAAGAAGTCACAGTCTCTGTGGAAATATCAAGAGTTTCTTGAGAAGGTCCCGGTTCACAATTTTGTTTAGAATCGTAATAGAGATCCAGTTTATTTTTTCTTTCGATTAACGTCCGCTTCTTCTTAGTAGTCGATAAATCAATATTTGCTATAATCATTTTTCTGTCTGTTCTCTGATCGCTTAAGAAAGCTCGTTCTTCTTTAGGAATCCTTTGATCTCTGGGACAACGACAAAATTCAAAGTTTTGACATTTGCATGAACTCAAATCAAAAAGTTTCACAGAGCTTTTGTGAAATTCTCGTTTCTTTTCTTCTGACAGTCGCTTTAGAGATTTAATTAGGTTCTTGCATTTTTCATGGTACGCTTTTATTAACTGTAACACGCGAGTATGCGATACAACTGGAATCGAAGCTTTTTGCCATAATTCTTCAACTTTCCTAGCCACAATTTCAGATATCTCGTTAACAGTTGGCTCTTTTTTTGAATTGTGCTCCAGTTTGAGACGATATCTTATTAAATTGTAATATTTCATCACTTGCCTGTAGGTAGGTAGTTGATTCTCGCTAATTTCTTCATAAGCACCAAAAATTGGACAATTTGTGGCTTTACGTGTATTATTTGATAGTTCCATAATGCCAAAGTTGAACTGAACAAATCGTAACGAAAACACTAAAGAAATACTAACAAATTTACCGAAAAAAAATTAGAAAAATTGCACGCGACCTTTCACCTTGAACTCATTAGGCGCACTGAAAACAATACATTTGTCAACGACAATTGCGCTCCCGCCTTTCCTACCACTCCCCTGCATTTCTCGCCCGATGAGTGTAATAATAATAATGATACATTTTAACAGTTTTGTTATAATATTTAACGTATAAAAATAATTTCGTTTTGTTTGTTTTATTATACACCAAATGAAAACCACAAATTTAAGTCGTGTTTTTCTAAAATTCAAACACAATGCGCGGGTAGTTAAAGTGGAAATTTAAAAAATGAAAACATACAAGGTTTCTATTTTTTCACTAGGTCACACTTTGCGCACTATTAGAATTCAAAATATTAAAAAAAAAAAAAACGACCCACTCTAGTGTAGATATTTCAACTCATATTGGCAAACTGTTCAAAATTCCATGTTCACTGAACCCTGGGCAAAGATAATTTGAAACATCTTTATCAAAAGCCTCCTTGAAGTGGAAATGTCCAATGTGACATGAGACCACCTGCCAGAAGGTTTGCAGAAGGCAGAATGGTTCGATTCCCTTCTGCCAACCTGAACGAAGAACAAGTATTCATTGACAGATATGTTTACAGAAACAAATATTCTTTGTTTCTGTAATTTAGGCAGCAACTGGTCACCACGTATGATTGTTCTTATTGGTCATAAGTATTCTATCAATTATCTGTTCACCATAACACAAGCGTAGTTCCTTAGATTGGGGCTAGATGGCACTTAGTGCAATATCCTGCAGTATTTCTAAGTAATTTCTCACAGAATATAGCAGAATAAGTTTACATGATGATACTACATATCTTACCATCTTTCGGGGCTGAAATACCTTGATTATTACCTTCTATCTGACTCCCCTCCCTTCCAAACACCCCCACCTACAGGTCTATTCCGATCTGATCTACAATACTTGCAGGTCTGGCAGCCGGTCGAGGTCCAAGTCGCGTCCGAAGAGCAAGTCGCCCGCTGCCAAGTCGCGATCGCGCTCCAGGTCTAAGTGAGTACTTAGTTGTTTTCTATAAGATATTTGTGTAAGACAATCTAATCATTAAGACCAGAATATCTATATATCACTAAAATAATTAAAATCTGGATTGCAAATATCCAGATTTTAATTATTTTAGTTTTTTAATGTTTTTTAGTTTTTACTACCACCTACAGAAATCGTGATCCGTAAAATATAAACAAAAAAGTGATCTTATAAGGGTTACTTTTTTTGCTATTGCTTACGGAGCCCTAAAAACATGATAAATAAATATTATCAAATTATATATTTTAAAATGATCTTTATATTTTTACTTTGCATTGAGTTGTATTATGTTAGTAGACACAGACGGATCAACAATGGTTGTCTTATGCAAGTTAATCTATTTTATGTAAATTAATGTAAAAAAAATACAAATTAAAAAACTGAACTCCCTGAGACGGTAGGGGGAGTGTTCCGAGGCTGAAAGAATAATGGCAAGGCAATACTTGAGCATATTCACAAATAGAAAAAAATATATAAAATGCTCCGTTTTTCTAGATTACAATAAAATTTATCGTATTTCTAGTACCAGATGTGGAAAAAAGAGCATTTAAAGTCAGTTTTCATTTTCTTCGGCATCTGACGCCATTACACATATAGGAACTTCAAGAACCTAACCTCCTTGAAAACAAGTCATATTTGATCAAAGTTTTGCCATTGTTATTTTTGTAATTTTCGAATTACTATGCACCGTGCTACACAGAGACCGGCCGGTATCTATGTGGCATGCACAGAATCTCGAACATTACCGAACTTCCCGCACCCGGAACACTGTCGGTAACGCCTCAGTGTGCTCAACGCATTGTAGAAAATCATCGGCTTCATTCAATAGTGCTTATAGCGCACCTATTAATTTGAGTGCCTTATTTCTAATCTATGGACTCTTATGGCAATTTTTAACAATTCCACGCAATTTTAGTACAATTTATCTTCCTGAGAACTGTCCAGGCTAATCATCGGAAATGATTTTTTTTTACCCTGAAATTATAAATATAAAAAACGGTGTTACAAGTTCGGTCTGGCAATGTGGCAATGCATTTCAACAAACAAACCGAAACTAAAGCGTTTTTTTTATCTGAAAACTAAATATTCTATACATTTTGAAGACTTGTGTTCAATAAAAAATCGGTTCAGTCGAATAAATGTTATGATATTTTTCACTGTTAATCAGGGAAATTTTAATTTCACAAATAACTGCAAAAATCATAGGTAACTTAATAAAACATTATTAAACGCTCAGTCCAAACGGTTGGGTCTAGAAACAGGAAATTTTTGCACAAAGGTTCTTTATGTGACGTAAGTGAGGTGTGTTATTTTGTCCGAAAATTCCCACAGTATTTGTAACTATACGAAATAAAATTCATAGTCCTGAGTAACTTGACTGATATATCAACGCACAGCTTAGCCAATAGACGAGTCGGGCTATAATGTGGCAAGATAACTATTAGGACGTAGGCATCCGCTAAGAAAGAATTTTGGAAAATCAGTCGCAGGTGAAAAATTGTACTTAAAATAGCTTGGATTGCAATTGCCTATGTGACATTTGTATGAAAGCTTGCATGTATCTTAATTTCAAACAAAACAATAGCATGAAACTAAAACAACACTATAAATAACTTGTGCAAAATTAACCTAGTGTTTTTGGCTAGGTATGTAAAAACTTGCGCTGAGCAAAATTTACAAACGTAAGTACTAAGAAATGGTACACTTTACTTTGTAGTGTTTAATATTTGATAGTATATGCTAATTGTGTAGTTTTGTAATATTTGGATGGTATTTTTGTTTTGGAGTGAGAATTTTTTGTCTCTTTACTAATTTTGGTATAAAACACTTTAATCTTTCATTTTAATAGGCTTACCCCCGAATACTGAAAGGCTACTTAACTTTAAGTGGCGTTTAAATTGACGTTAAGTGTATGCTTTCTATTGAAGCTTACACTTAAATTTCAATTTAAACGCCACTTAAGATTAAGTAGCCTTTCAGTATTCGGGCGTTAGTAGGCTTACGCAAATCATTCTAGTCCAGGATTTCTCCAGACTTTGGACTCAAGTAAAATTTGAAATTAGTTCTTCTCTCAATCTGATTGATTATGGTACGGGATCCCTTTAAGAACGACCTTCATCGAGTTGTTTAATGGATTAATTAGTATTTAATAACAAAATTAAATAGGTCAATCAATATATTGCAAATGGGTTGCCTAAAACCGATCCAGAATATAATTCATTTTCAACTATTTGGAGATCTATACACACGGTAGAAAAAATAGGAATTAAAAATGGACAAGCTGAAAACCAGCGCTGTGTAGTTGCGTCTCACAGCATATACTGAGCCTCCTCCTTTTGCTATATTTGTATTTTAAATAAAAATTGTATTTTTCAGTACTGTTATTGAAATTTTGTAAGTGTGTGAGCATGACAATAAATCATCAATTGATTTTAATATGGAAAGCAATTTAAAATACATGATCTGTGAAAATTTCAACAGTCTAGCTTTCATGGTTCATGAGATACAGCCTGATGAAAGACAGACAGACGGACAGACAGACATGCAGCGAAGTTTTAGTAATAGGGTCCCGTTTTTACCCTTTGGGTAAAGAGCCCTAAAAATAACCAATTTATTCAGAAAACAAATTGTACATAAAAAATAAATTATTAAAAATTCTCACTCCAAAAAATCACCTGAACACTAGAACAAGTAGCGTAAAACCGTACTAAAGTTGGTGCTTGATCGAAACTCGCTTAGGGATCGCAGTCGTTCCAAGTCCCGTTCCAAGTCTCGTTCTCCACGCGCTGACAGGAGATCTCGTTCCAACAGGAGGTCTGGGTCCAAGTCGCCGGGTCGCGACCGCAACGGGGACCGGTCCAAGACCAGATCGCCAAAGGCTGACTCCAAGTAAGTTTAAACCATCATACTCATTTATCTAGCAAATACGATGCAATAAAAATTACAACTACACAATAAGTTATGTCAACCAGAGGTGGATACGTCCACACAAACTTAAGAGGAAAGAGTACCGGCTCTCTCTCCATACAAACGTAGTCAACTGTTTCCTCCCTGGTTAATGACACTTGCACAATTTTTTTTGTTGCATAAAATCTATAACTGCCAAGACTATGTCTTGATTTTTTTCATTTTCTAATTATCATAGAAAGTAAGAGGTAGAAAAACAAAATATGTATAAAAAAATTAAGACATGGTCATGGCAGTTAATTATGCTGCAAAAATATTTGCTTTAGTGTCATTATCCAAGGAGAAAAGAGTCGACAACGTTTGTACGGAGAGAGCGTCGGTAACCTTTCCTCTTAGGGCAAATAACTATAACACCCGTTTGCACAATTAAACCTCTGATATTGCATAGTGCGCGCGAACGCATTGAGCCGCAAATAAGACGCTGATTCGCTAGAGTGAAGAGAGTAGCACAAAATTGACCAATCATAGGGCCGCATTTAGCACAGTGCGTTCACTTATCCAAGAGCAACTTAAGTACTGTTTGTGAATACGGGAGTTTTATACCCTGTGTGAGTGCTTTCCGATACGCACGAAGATACTATTATTGTTTCACAGTAACTTAATGTAAACTATAATTTTTACATCTCACTGCGTGCACAGCGGCCCTTCTTTTTTAGAAATTAAAATGGCAATATGTAACCTCAAAATAGTTGCTTAAAAAAACTATCACTTATAGTGTGATATTTTCTAATATTGATCTTGTTCGAGCATCGATTATCCAGGATAATTGAGTATGATGCGTTATGTGCTGTCAATTTTGGTATGAAGGCGATGGCGTTTATGTGGTTATTTTTCAGTTTTATTCATACTTATTGTAAAGAAAATTTAAAGCTCTTTGTCTATTGGATTGCTTTTGATTGTCACTAGCGAAATAGTGTATATTATGCACCCTAAGCAATCTGAGTCAATCTGGTTTAAGAATAAATTCTTAAATAGTCCTAGAATCGATCCTACCTATCGCTTTAGCGGCAGTAATTTAGTACTGTAGATGCAGTAATGCACTTGACTTCATGCAGCTTTTATTTATGAGATAATATAACTAAAAATGTATGCACTAAGTACTAAAATCTGTCTGATCATAAACACAAAAGCGCGCACCAAAATAAGTTGAAATTATTTGCTCTTTACACAACTTCACACTTTGCTATTAAAGGCATAGCAGAATATTATTGAAATATAACCTTATGTATAGAAAAGTCATTGCCTTCAAACCACTCCTCCGATTAATTATTAACAAAATTCCATTCCCAATAATATCTAATTTCTAAAAATTGATCGCACAGTTTATAATTATTAATTGTAATTTGTCTAATTGTTTTCCGCCATCGCAGAGACATTGTCCCAACAAGGTGAGCGTTGAATAATTAAAATTATATTTTGTTTAGTAGTGACTTTAAATAGTATTTTATTCTTAATGAAACTATTTTAAAGTTTCGAACTTTAGTTTAAGAACTTTATAAGCTCTTGTGGCGCGAAATAATCATAATCACTGTAAAATAGTTTCATTATGAGTTCAATTTGCGATAACCTTAGAAAATACATTATTTTTTATTTATTTTTGTCTTTTTTTTTTTGGGCTGTTTGATATCTACACGCTTGTTTTTTCAATGTTTTTATCAATTTTAATCCACTGCACTTGTAGTATTGTCTTTTTTTTCAAATCTTTATCTCATATCAATACCCGTAAAGTTTGATAGAAACCCCGGCACGTAAGTCTGCACTGACTGGAGGCTGCGCAATGTTGCCAGATGCTAATATAAAAACTTTAATAACATTTTATAGAAAAATAATATGGTTTATTGAAGTGCAAACTTATGAACCTAGCAAACTAGGATTACATTAAACAATGTTTTCTTCTCATTTAATTGCTTTTTGATTGATTAAGATTAAATGAATATGACTTTGACTTGTTCAATTCATCTGTACTGATGGGTTAATAAGTAACTAGACGTGTTTGTTTGATTGGTAAAAATAATATTGGTCAAAACGACAATGCGGTAATTTTTATAAAACAAATCTATTTTTTGATGAAAAAACAGTGTTTCATAATTATTTTGTATCTCTTCGTCGCACGATTACTAAAATATTCTGTTATGCGATGTTTTAAAGTGTCCGGTTTTAAAAAAACGAAGATCAGACAATTTTTTTAACTGTAGTAGCTCTCATCTTTCACGTTAGTTTTTTAAGGACATTACGTAATAGAATATTTTGTTGTTTGACTATATTATGTCCTGTAGATTTAAAACTTGTTTGCAAATAGTCAATTGTTTTTAAGATAATGACACATTATTTTACAATCATAGGTCATCAGCTGATTGCACATTTCGATAATTGGGAAAAAACCCTTCAAACTTTCTTCACAGTGTTTAACAATATTATTTTCTCAACAGGGAAAGGTCTCGTTCCCGCAGCAAAGAAGCATCTCCTAAACGCGAAGAGGAACGTCGCCCGACCAAGTCGCGTTCCCGTTCCCGCTCCCGGTCGCGGTCCGGATCTCGAGGCCGCGACCGTGGCCGCTCCGGGTCCCGCGGTCGTGACCGCACCGCCTCGCGGTCCCGATCGCGGTCACGATCGCCCCGCACCAACGGGGACGGTAAAGACCGCGCCAGCGCTGATCGTTCGCCTCGCAGTGGCGATTAGAATAACATTTATTATAAGCACTCATACAATAGATTTAATTCAAATACTTTTTGGAATTCAACGAAGTATATAACTTTCTCAAAGTGTCCAATAGAGGAAACAGTCTGAATTTATTAACCCCGTTACTAAACCTGTAATCTGTAAAAGTGCGAAAGTGGCAAAATACATTTACACTAAAGATTTTAATTTTTTAATGAAAAAAGTGGTAAAAACTTTTTTATTATTATTATAAATGTTCGTAATCGAATTTGGATAATTATTTTGAAAGTTTCATCTGCCGTAGTCGCGAGTTAATTCGATTATAACGTTTTAATAAAAATAATGAATATTTAATTTAAGTTTAAAGAGATTCGTTATCCTAGGACAAAATAATCTTACAAACTCATTCCTTCGTTGAATTCTGGAATAGTTTTTAGATGTAATGTGTTCTTTTTACAATTGTTGAGAAGTTTAAATTCATTCATTAGTACAATTCGATTGGGATCGATATTAAGAGGAAAGGTTGCCGGGGACACTCTCCATACAAACATAGTCGACTGTTTTCTCCCTGGATAATGACACTAGAGCAATTTTTTTTTTCATAAAGCTTATAATTGCCATGACCATGCCCCTATGATTTTTTTGTTTTGTAAATCTTAATTTCTATGATAATTAGAAAATGAAAAAAACATATTCATGGCAGTTATAGTTTTTGTGGCACAAAAATATTTGTGCTAGTGTTCCTATTCGACTACGTTTGTATGGAGAGAGCGCCGGTACCCTTTGACCTAAAGACGAAGACGCGACGATTGTGACTCAAATGAGCGCAGAATAACCATAGACACTGCGATTTTACACAAAATTCTACTAAGAAGTGCATCATTTGTCATGAAATTGCATAGAAAACAATGTTTTCAGTCATTTTTGTTTCTCTGTGTAACTCAACCACTTTGTCTTTGAAAGAAATCGATTTTTAAAAATGTGCGAAGTCACAATTTAAGATTAATTTACTCGATAGCATCAAAAATTCAGGTTTTACTAAATAAAAACGATTGTTATATATTAATTGAACTTTCATTTCATTAAACTACTTTTAATGAAGTTTCAATTTTCTATGGCGAGTTATTGCATTTTTGACGTCGATTTTTTTGAAATGTAAAGTTACAAATTCATTATATCAAAGGTTATGCATTTTTAAACATGATTTCACGTATGTATGTAGGTTTTAGCTAAAAACGCATTTGGGCTAGTATATAATTAGATATAGATATAATTTGTGGGTTTCTCCTATCTATATAGGTTTCCGTGTTTTTTCTTACAAATTTGAACTGAATATGTATTTCGTTTTTGCCTTGTGGCAGAGAAATTTATAATAATAAGAGAGACTTCAAAACGGTATTTTGTAAATAGTGGATTTTTATTATTAACCAATAAATAAGTTTTAATTGATTTTGTTTTTTTTTACTGTCAGAATCCAAAACCCCCTAATCATATACTGGCAATTAAGCTTGTTGCAACCGACTACGAATCCAACACCACTTTTCCTTGCTGTAAAACGTCATTGGTTTGTAAAAAGTACTAGGCAATCAGAAGTCAGTAGAAGGTATAAATCATAGGTACTTATTACCATTATCTCTCTCTTTCTTTCAATTTTTCTCCGGACAAAGTTTGTAATGGCCATGAAAGAAGGTAGTAAAATAATTCAATTATTTCGAGCATGATTTCACGTTAGTTATATAGTTTTTGTGGGTTACCTTCTACTGATTTCTGATTGCCTAGTACTTACAGACCAATTGCATCATACAAATTACACAGGAACGGAAAGTGAAGAAGGTATAAATAAATCAGAACTTTTTTGTGGAATACCTTCTACTGATTTCTGATTGCCTAGTACTTGCAGACCAATTATAATCATACAATTTACACAGAAACGGAAAGTAGTGTGTAAGGGCTAGCTCTCATACGAATTAGTATACCTCCTACTGAGTTCTTACAGCCTGGTACAAACCTATTTTTTAATGTACCAGTGCAGTACAGAGAAGCAAATAGATTTTTATTGTCGGAGTTTTTACTTTCCTCAAAAAGGGGGCTACTGGATGAATATCTCCGTCTTATGAAATCTCAATTAGATGATTCTTGAGTTATTTGGAACAATAAAACTCCTCAATGTTTGTGCTCTCGAGGTTCATTCTTCGCACCTACCTATTTAATATTTGGGTTAATGTAAGGACATGATAGGTAAATAAAAATAAAGTTATATCTTTTGTAAACAATTGTTTATTAACATTTTATCCATTCACTCCAACACTCGTTGCATATCACCGCAATTTACACAATATTATGACTCTTATTACGGATAAAAACTATGGAATTAACACAATTTTTTCTATTAACAATGCTTTCATTTTTCTTTTGAAATTGAAATTAAATGTGAATATACCAAAAGCTGTGTTAAAGTTATTAAATAATTAATTATTGCGGTACAAAATGGAGTAATGAAAATAATCACTGAATACGCATGCAAAAACTATAAGAGAATACAGATTTTTTTAACCTAAGAAATGGAATGATTAGAATTTTTAACCTTTCAGTATACTCACAATCAAAGCATTTTATTCATGATTTAATTATTAATAAGTGAATGAAATACACTAATTTTATAGTCAATTTAGAATCATCATCAGTCAATTGTAAACTTATATTCGAAAAAATAAAGATTGATTTCAATAAAAATTAAGGCAATTCACAATAATTATTACAATAATGTTTCAATATAAATTAATTAAAAAAATACTGTCATTTTATTGTTCGGAATGAGAGAAAAAAACAATTTTATTAATAAAAGATCTTCTCAAAAAGAAAAATGAAAGTTGAATCTGGAATTAAGTACAAAAACTATTTGTTTAATATCGACTGGGCATTCTCTTGTTTTGACCATAGACATAAAATATCTATAGGTAAATAGAGGTAACATCTGAATGATCCCCACATTCTAATATCAAAGCGAAGTTAATTAGTTACTTAACCTTTTGAAAAGTTTCTTATGTTACCAACCTGTCTATCAGCTACCAAGGTTTAAACTGACAGTTTTGCATAAGAAAATGTCAGAAATATATGATTTTAACCACCGGTTGCAGACAGATAGGTTTAAAATTACGAAAATCCAATGCCGGAATTTGAGCCCACAACCACCGCCTAACCGAATTTTAAACCAATAAAATCAATAAAACCACGACGAGAGATGACCCGTTTCAGATGTTATCTCTATTTTCATAGTACAGATATTTTTATCTCTACGATCTTAACATAATTTCAGCTTACATTTTGTCATCATCTAAACATTACATAATATTTATGATCAGTCTATCAATAGTTCTATAGTAAATTTTGTCCATTATTCTTGTTTATTCTACACGTACAAAAGGCAACATAAGACAGCGAAAAACTATCACTTAAAAAATAATTATCTACAATTGTTTTAATAAAAGCATTATTTGGATTTATCCTTCGCTACCCGATTTCAGTCAGAAAAAGGGTACCGAAGAAAACAATCTAGGACCTATTACAAAATAAATAAGTTAAAAAAAACAACCTGAAATATGTTCTATGTTGCCTATTGACCATACTTAAAATTAATGGAGATATACTTAGGTCTAAAACTTAAGTTTTTTACAAAATGACTTAGGTTTCGAAGATTGTTACTTATAAGTACAAATATCTAGACTAATTACGTGCGTGGTGAGTGCATTTGTGTTACGAATTTGCGTACTATAGTGTGAATTTTTGCAAACAATAATGCATCTTTTGGAATCGATAACCTTTACAGCTACCAAGGGTTAAGCCAGTTTTGCTACAGGAAAGATGTCAAAAAAAATATTATGTGATAGTTTTGGATGCATTCGACGCAGTGGCAAATAACAGCTAGATATTGGGATAAATTGAGAGAAATGGGGGACTTACTCCAGCAGTGGGAATTTTTTTTTTATAAGAAAGATGATAGAAAGATATGAATTTTACGTCCGGTAGCAATTTTTTCTTTGACGTAGACACGGTTGTAAAGTTCGAAAAAACTCACACTACACGCCACACTTTCGTTTTTAAGAGGAACGAGAAAACGTAATCCTTATCGACCATCCCGCCGATAGTTTAAAAAAAATCTGTGTCGATTTTCAAAAAAACCAGAACAAGATTTTTACGGAGGACAAAAAAAAATACTAAAAATCATAGGAACAAATGATAACAATATTATTAGTCAATCACAAATATCTGATTTACGCATGATTCGCGTATATATTTTTTTAGTCTAAAAATAATTAATTACGCACGTTTGGTATTTAGAAGTGCGAGTCGAGATAGTGTTACGTCAGGAATCGATCAAACGATACTGCCCCATAGTACAAGCGGAAAAAAAACAAAGAAATTAGATTTTTTTACTTCATCTCGATAAAATTTCATTATGAAATATCATCGGGAGGTAGTAAAAATTGAGTAAATATTTAAAAAAAATGTCCAAATCAGAGAAAAATAGTGGAATTTCATGATGAAAAACAGTAATACTTAGATTTTTTTTAAATTGTGACAATATCGCTTGCCCGGAGTCGAAGCGCACAGCGGACCGAGCCGTGCGCCACTACACCTATAGAGATCGCAAACAGTGGAGGTACCACTTTCCTTACTTTGCCATCCAATGCGCCCGGTCCTCGACCGTTAAAAAACTACCCTTGAAAAATATTCTATAGTCTATTCCAAAAGCAATGCAAAAACGGACATTGACCTAAGGTATAGTCACACAACTTGGGCGCTGATTTCTATGAAATATAGGACTTAGCGGCCAAGTTGTATAAACCCTACGTCTATTAACGCAGAAATAAAACTATAACATCATTTTCAGTATAATCATTACACAAGAAAACGATTAGTAATTAAATGTACGGAGAAAGATACTAAGTTTTATTTCAGTATAAAATATACCTAAAGGTGGGTACAGACTAGAGTATTTACTAGTAACAGAACATCGTACACTTGCTGTTTTTAAATTTACTCAAACATTTGCCTTGCATTTGTCTGTATTGTACCATTCGTAAGAAAGTTACGTAACATTGAAATGCTCTAGTCTATACTCACCTCCAGGTCAATGTCCGTTTTACGCTCTGCTTTTGGAATAGACTTTAAAAAAATGAGTAGAGAAAACTTAGAAAATTCAAAGTTTCGGGAAGTAAATCACGGTCGAAGCGCAAAGAAATTACGGCTGGGCGCAATTCTGTATCACCATACGTCGATTCCTTATTAATTTCACTTAATAGACACAAACAATAAATGAAACATGCACGAAATAGTTTAGAAAGATAGTATAAGGCCAGCTTTTTAAGTATTTTTTTTGTGATTTTAACAAGGAATCGACCGATGGTGATACAAAAGAAGACCCTGAACAATCAACTCGCCGCCATTACCTATTTACATCGGCGCACGAATCGTAAAATAAATACATCGAATACTTAAAACTATCCAACTATACATTCTGTCACTATACAATTACCTCTATATTTACACTAGGCGCGCACAGCCTGGTTCGCATGAGCGTCCATTTTTAGAATAAATAAGTGTTTATTTTTTAGTAATATCACGTTAGTTAGCACTAAACTTGCGTCGCGAACGTCGGCGGGAGGCAATGGTCGTCTAATACGTATACCCCTCCACCTTCTAGCGCTCGTTTCACAAGCGACGTATCACTGGAATAATGAAAACAAATCATACGTTAGATATGGTTATATTAAAGTCTTTAGAAAATATATTTGTGAGTGGTTCAATTCTGTTTGGGAGTTTTGGTTAAAAATCAATTATAGTTACTTTTTTAAATAGTTTATTAAGTTAGGATATCATATGAAAACTATTGACATGTCTCATAAATAATGTAGTAATGATACTGACCTATTAGCGCAGTAGGCGGAGTCCTGCGATAGCTGTGAGAGCCTGGGATCGAGTGCGGCGAGCAGGCGCGCGCTCTCAGTGTTGAGTGTCTTCCGTTTGCACTCCTCCTGCGCTGCGTTGTGTGCGTTCTGACAGGCGGCGTCTGGCGCCGGCTGTTGTACGCTCGCACACTTGCCCCACGTGTTGCGGATCACGTGTCCGCCCGCGTTGGCCGCGTTCTGCGCGCGCGCCTCCGCGTCCGCCTGCAGCTGTGCGCGCGCGCGTCTCCGTCGGACCAGCGCGAGGGCGAGCAGCGCCGCGGCCAGCGCGAGCGGTCCGGCCGCGCCGGCAGCAGCGAGCCACGCTAGCCGCGCCCCGCCCGACCCGTCGTCTCCATCCACTTCCCCTCCGACCCGCCGTAGGTGTCCCCCGGCGGGTCGCGCCGCCAGCTCGGCGAGCGACACCGCGCATGCGCGACCACCCCACCCCGCTGCGCACTCGCACCGGTACCCGTCGACACGGTCGCGGCACGTTCCACCGTTCCGGCACGGCTGCGAGGCGCACTCGTCGATGTCTACGCTGCAGTCTTTGCCGGCGAACCCGGGCCGGCATCTGCACTCGTAGTCGTTGTCCCGGATAAGGCACTCGCCGCCGTTCGCGCAAGGTTTGGTCAGGCAGAGGTCGACGCGGGTCTCGCACCTCGGGCCGAGGAAGCCCGGCGCGCACTGGCAGCGTTGGCCGGCTACCAGGTCGACGCAGGTGCCGCCGTGCGCGCAGACGACGCCCGCGCAGTCGTCGATGTCGATCTCGCATCGGTTGCCGCGGAAGCCGGACCGGCAGGTGCACTGGAAGCCGT
The DNA here is from genome assembly GCA_951213275.1 of Idaea straminata. Classification (NCBI taxonomy): domain Eukaryota; kingdom Metazoa; phylum Arthropoda; class Insecta; order Lepidoptera; family Geometridae; genus Idaea; species Idaea straminata. The sequence continues at coordinate 9,284,914 of OX577862.1, forward strand.
CGCCGGCGCGCGAACAAGTCGCACCGTTACGGCAGGGTCCGGCCGCGCAAGGGTCCGCTTCTAGCGCGCAATCCGTCCCGCCGAAGCCGACTGGACAGACGCACACGTAGCCGGAAGGTCGAGGCTCGCAGACTCCGCCGTTGCGGCAAGGTCGGTCGGCGCAGGTCGGGCGGCGGAGCTCGCAGCGCGCGCCCTCGTACCCGGGCGGGCAGGCGCACGCGTGCTCGCCGCGCTCGTCGCGCAGGCACGCGCCGCCGTTGAGGCAGCGTCGCTCGGTGCACGAGAGCAGGGATCGCTCGCAGTCGGGCCCGGTGAAGTCGGGCGGGCACATGCACGTGTAGCTGCCCTGGCCGGTGTTGTGACAGGTGCCGCCGTTCGCGCACGGCCTGTGGTTCGTGCAGTAGTTGAGGTCCTGGTTGCAGAACAGCCCGCCCCAGCCCTCCTCGCAGATGCAGTCCCAGGGCTTGCTGCAGGTGCCGTGCACGCAGCCCGGGTGTCGCTCGCACTGATCGCACAGCTCGCCCTCCCATCCGGAATGACAGCTGCACAGAGAGAGAACACATACCGTCAGCGAAGTGATAACGAGCTAGTAATGAGCGCACACTCGCGGAACAATGCGTCGCGTGAATTATGTACGCCGAGGGAGGCGTTTAGCGAGAACGTGTCAAGTGGATACTCACATGCATTCGTCGGGCTTGACGCAGTGACCGTGCTCGGCGTCGCACCCGGGAAGGCATCGCGCTGCAACAAAAAGAAAACATTCGTTAGCGCCTCGAGTAGACAAAGCGAGTACAAAAGAATACTAAATGGATACGTTTAATTGCGAGAGGGAAGGGGTCGATTAATCACGGAGCGAGGATCGCCGCGTGGGGCACCGATGCATGCGATGATCGGAGCGCATCTCACATTAAACCCGGATTCGGTCGGTGCAAAGGACACGACTATGGTGTACCTACTAGTATAGTAGCGCAACAAAGAGAGAGGTTCGTTAGCGTCTCGACTCGGCTCGAGCGCAGCGCAGGGGCGAGGTCGCCAACACGACGATTTATCTTCGCTCGGGACTCGCGCCGCTAGTGCCTCTAGTGCATACCGAGTACCGACATATTCCCCTTTAAGCCCCAACTACAACCTGCACTTTATTACGTTCCAACTACAAATCTAACTTTTTTATTTTGCCTTATCGTGTGTCTATTTATTTGCGTTCGATTCTCTGTTTTAAACTTCGATCGTCGATAAGAAAATGTGTTTGTTTTTTATTGGTCGTGGAGCATTGCGATGCAAAAACGTGCAGGCATCGGTGATGCGATAGTCGAGCGGCAATGTACGCTAGCCAACAGTTGGATAAGTGTTTTGAAGTAAGAATTACGAGGCGGAGTCGTATCGGTCGGGTGCGCATGGGCAAGTTATCGGAGCGAATACAAAGGGGGCAGATAGCGCGGGGAGCATAACCGTCAACCGACCGTTAACTATTCCCCTAACTCGCTAGAAAAATACTAGACGCCGCGATCGTTACTTACGTTAACAAATGTAGGAATCGGCTCATCGGAATCCTGTTTATATTAGACGAGGAAGCAATTTAGATGTTTCTAGTCATCTCCGATTATACCCCGAGGCGTTAGCGCGGAATTCGTAGTTCAGACTCGGTCGAGAGTAAAATAAAAGAGATTAGTCTCCCGGCGCGTTCCCTAGACTATTATAAGGTTTAAGTCCGGTGAAGCGAACTGCAAAGCTCCCGAACTCGAGAGCTTGCAAATCGGCTTAACTGGCGCACTTCCACCAAATTGGCAAGCTCACTTCGCTCCCGCCATTCGATTAAAATCGTTACCGACAGTTTTTATTCGACACAGGAAATTGAAAAGAGACTAATCCGGCTTTCTCGAACGTTTTGCACTTTCGCGAATCAGATAAATTTGCCGTTTAAAACAATCGTTCTCTCGTGACCTTTCTCTCCTGGCGATGAATTAAGAATAAAAGTTTATGGTTATCATAAGAAGTGTACCGAAGGCGCCGCCGCTCGCCGCCGGCTCTGGTGTTACATCAAAGACTTCGAGTGCTGTCTTATTGCCGATCGCGCTCCACTTCAGTGCACTAACACTCGAACTTATCCGACCCTCGAAAGGTGGAACGGTAGTAAAAATTACTCTCCAAAACCAATTTGGGTCGTAAGTGGCCGAAAGAGCGGCCCGGTTGGTTAGCTTCCTGCAGACCTATTAATTATTATTATCAATGAACATTGAACAATATCGATTTCTAATGAAAGGCTAACGTACGCCGCACTGCGACCAAGGTCTCCATCGTCGTCGGTCAGGTAGGAGGCGACCACGGCGACCTTCTTCGAGGGTCTCACACGTGTTCGTCAAATATTTGTTCAATCCCGACATCTGCAACTAGCCGAAACGGAAACACGATGATCGCGAACGTTTCAAGATCGCAAACAGAAGGTAATATTCGTGAGAACTTTACCCGCGTAGACAATTAGACGAAATTAAGCGTCCGTAAAGAGCTCCACTCGAGCTGTTTACCCCATCATTAGTATCGAGGAGGTGGATGCGGGATAATGCCGTTCAGACATGCAAAATAAGTTTTCGGGATCGTTAAGCTTTCCCAGAAGGCGAGATACCGTTTGGCAGATGCGAGGTGAGGCTTCGTGACACGGTCAACTACAGAGTTTATTTCGATTGGTGTTCAGTTCTCGTTTAAAGGTGTTTTTGACCCGGTTCGTGGCATCTGTGTGCTGTGTGAGCAGTGAGTAGTGAGCTCCGCGAGAGCTACGTGTGTGCGTGCGCGAACGTACTTACAGCGAGCGTTGTTTTCATTACATTATGGCCGCTTCTCTCGCTTTTACATTTTCGTAATCGCCGCGATACCAACTCCAGCTCAGGCGATAGGGTTGTCGAGACTTTATCGTTCTGCTTAAAGTAAATTACGACATACGCCCCGATCGGTGGTTTCACACGTTCCATCGGTTTCCTGAATATTTCGGATGTTGATCGTTTGTTTACTTTTACCAGAAAATTGTGATTTCTCGGTTGTTGAGATAGTCGTGGTGGGCGCGGGGCGAGCGGGGAGCGTGTGCCAGCCCTGGTGCCGGAGCGAGAGAGCGCGCTACGCGGGACGGCTTGCTGCGTCTTTGTCTGACGCGTTTTTTGCGGCGCCGGAGTGTGGGAACGCGGCGGCAGGTGGGGCTGCAGAGATTGCGACGCGACATCCGCTCGACACAATGCATCTCCGCTTTGTTTTACAATATCAGACGCGATGTACATCGCATACGTCACATACTAATCACGGTCAGCTTTTTATAGCTACCGATATATTGATTAGAAACGTCAAGTCCAGGTATTGTTTACACTATACTACACTCGTGGAAACTGAAGACAGTGAGTCGCGGTCACACGCTTATAATAACATACCTACATATTAATAGCTCTCTACTATTATTTAAGAACTATAAGGAACGATTTCTGCATGATATGAATTGAATTGATCAGCGGTCGAGTAGCTTTACTACCTACTTTGTTGTTCCTTTGATTCAGTGAGATAATTTCCCAGAGTTTACTTTTATGAGTTAATTGACGCTCGGAAACGAAGAATTTAAGAATGGACAGTTAAATTTTAGAGCTGTGAAACTTATTTTTTTTTATTGTATTAAAATTTAATATTATGGAAAGGTTTGAAGGTAATAACGAAATTAATGTACCATCACATCATGAAAACTACGTCATTTGCGATGTGGATTTAAAAAAATATAACTATAATAATTAATGTAATTAAAACTAATGTGATCTAGGTGAAACATTTTGTAAATATGCAATTGTAAACTTTATTGTGGTAAAAATATAAGCCAAAATAGAATGAATAGAATTCATATTCAGTATAAACACGGGATATATAAATTACATCTAATTTAAGTAATTAAAACACGATTTATTTTCTCGAATATATTGCTTAACATTCGCGAAGATTGAGGTTGTTAAACTTAACTTGAAAATTTTAATTATTAAGTATAGGTAAGTATATAATACAATAAAATGGGTAATATTTGTCTATTTTTACCATGATGGCGTAAAGTATATTTTACTAATATTAACTCAACAGCTCTAAATTTACGTAATAAAAAACAACTTAACTGCTATTTAATTCAATGTCCAATTCCATTTGCAATTCGATCCAACGCTTTAGATAAAGAAATCAGCGGAAACTTTAACTATTTTTATGTGAAAAAACAATGTTTGTTGGGCGTGCCAGTGAATACCAATTACTTACTTAACCATGTTTCATATTTAAAGAGGCCGCGATATAATTTTTATTACAGAGGATGTTCAAAATTTGTCATCATTAATGAGGATGGCTGAATCATCCGAATTAAAATCATCATTTTTAGGAATAGACTGACATAAATAAAAATGTTACGTAAATTGAGAGAAAAGTTCGATCCTACATTGTGTAACTTACATAAGTAGAAGTTATGAATTCGCCGAGTTAAAGATGTCACGAGAGCTTTCGCACGCGATATGGGAACTTCTAAATTATATGAACCGGTTATTCTACCAAGAAACTGTGAGATCAATGATCAAAACTTTACAAAAATCATTTTCATATATTATAAAAGGTATCGGGCCTAAGCCTGAGCCCTAGGTAACTCCCAAAATGACTTTATAAAATTATTTGCACGCAATCAAAGGCTTAATAAAAACATCAAGTTAAAATATGTAAAAAAGTTATAAATTATTGTAAAGCTTACGTTTTGAGCAATAATCGCCAGTCCACCCGGGCTTGCAGACGATTTCTCCAGTCGGTGAACAGGTGTAATGCCCAAATGCATCATCTCTTGGCCTGCAGAGGACTTCGCAACCAGCTCCGTAGTAATGAGCAGCGCAGGTTACTCGATAGGACACTCGAAGGTGAGGACCTTGGGTACCCCAGCGTTGTTCATCGTCCACCCAGGGTCCTCCGACGTCCGCTATGCTTTGTTTCGTCATTCTCGCTATTAGAGTATCTGTAAAATTATTTAAAATAGGTTAAATATGTAGTTGACCAATCCGGAGCAGGCATTCATGTCGTCTAGCTGTCTAACAAATCCCATGGTAGGCGACCTTTGCCCTGTTTTATATGTATATTTTGTAGAAAGTTCCAATCGTCTACCATACCTAAGCCACATAATTTATCAATGGGTACTTAATTAAAATTTATTCTGTTAGCTAATTAGGAAAGTTTACGCCGAACCTCCAAACGCTTCAAAACTCAAAGTTCGCATGAAAAAGGGTTGTTAATCTGACTTAAATTAATTAGTGTTAATTACATTCTGGAATTTTCGAACGTAATCAGATTAACTGTGAGAAGTAATTAAAATTACGTTTTGAAATAATTAGCACGTCCTTCTGAATTGTCGAAAGATCATGTTCGATTGAAATTTATGGAAAATGATATTATCTTTATTTTGGTGTAGGTAAGTAATATAGTCAGTGTTAATTTTTGAGCTGCTTTTGGAATAAACTATACGTATATACGCATATTTTGGTGACATGAAAGAACAAAACATTTCTACAATTTTGTAAACTTTAGAAATCTAGGATCAGTTAGGTTCAAATAGATAAATTCGAAAAGTAATTCGTCTGAGAATTAAATTTCTTTATAAAGGATAATAGTTTTGATTTGTTTATCACCGTGGGAAAGGGTTGTCGAAGTAAATTGACCTGTTAAGGCATTTATTTGACGCCCGCATCCAACCGTGAGATCTCATTGTTAAACGTGATTCAACTGCTTTGATTTAACGGTGGCGCCTTTATATAACAATTGATTAATAGTTTTTAACTGAATTCTTTTAGAACATTTACTAAAGCTGTGTGTGGTAGAAAAGTTAAATAGTCTTGAAGAAATCTTTGTGCATGTCAGGGTTGTAATTAAATCAAAATATAGGTTTCGGTCGTCTTTGCATCAAGGAATTTATAGTAATTAAATCTTAATTTAATCCAAGATATAATAATTACAAAAATAAATAACATTTCGATTATGAATCAGCCCTGCCCACCGCAATCGGATGACATACCGGACGGATTCTTTTTATAGTTAACGATCGAGGTGGGAACCCTATGGTAGAAATCTCAGCATCAACCAGTTCCTACCTTTATTTATTTCTCGACGATGCTTGTTTTTATTCTTATTGCATCGATGGATACATTCCTAAGCCGGTAATCCCGACAGCGGATAAAATTAAACCAGACGCGAAACAAAATTAAAAGGTACATAAAAACTCTTCATCCTGACTAATTTTGTAGCGTGCTTTTATTGTTCCTTTTGTTTAGGTGTCAGAGAAATAAGAATCTTTGTTATCTATGATCGTCGATCACGAATCGGGGTTATCATCCTACTTCGAAGAGTTTCGTTGTTTATACGATGTATTCAGTCTGTGTAACTGTGTCGGTGAATCCGTTCTCGATGAGAGATTTAGCTACAATATTCCGATGATATTCTAGTAGTCAATAGGAATGTAATAGTTCAATATTTAATAAAGGACGCGGAGTTACCGGGACGGCACAACGCGGTGTAGGCTTACGGAGATCGTATCTGTCCAATAAATCTAGAAGATAAAACGCGTATGCGCTGTACCTAACGAAAATACAATCAATCGAGGGCTATCAATTTATTCGAATCGGGCTCCGTTTCGATTGAACGTCATAAAGTAAAAGTTGGCCCTGTGCAGTGTGCATGCAAGCAATGGGGAATGTTTCGTCACCACTAAGATGCAAGATACATAAATTGTGCTCAGTTTTCGATTAGTGCATGCATTCTGAATAATTGTTTAGTCCATTATCGTCGAGCAATAGTAAATTACGTGTATTTTCAAAGATTAATTCCAGTTCTGAGTTCGAAAGGAATTAGAAAAATGATGTGTGGGAATGGAGCGAGCGCAATTTAGTTCCGATGTACGCAAGAGAATTATGCCAACCGTATAGTGCATTGTCCAGCGGACACAGGGCTGCATAGCGCACTATTCACATATTTCACAGCAAAACATCTCACAAATCTTTATAAGAGAACCGCCAACCCTACATTCGGTAGGCAATTGGTTGGAAAATTGCAGCGAGTCTTTGTTTTCTATTCGACGTTACTCATCTTATACTCTTCAAAAACTTCGGAAAGAAATAACCACACAAATTACAGCCATCATCCTAATTCAGCGGCGTAACGATATTAAATGAGGGTGTACCCTAGTATCGAGTCTATTAATGTAATACTGATTCACAAATAAATAACACATTTAAAGAAGGACGAGTTGAGGCAGATAGTGTACGTGCTCGGATGCCGAACCGGCGCGCCGTGTAACATGTAATTACGGACCCAGAGGTCAATACAAATAAAATGAGAGTAAATCCGAACGATAAACAGAAACAAAAGAAAGCGAAATAACCGATAATTTGAGTGGGGCTATAACGGAGGCGGACGCAGCCGATTTAGGATGTTGGGAAACGCGATTTTGGGGAAACGCGGGGATGCGATCACGCGAAGACGTTTCCGCGCGATGATATAGTTGAACGCGCCGGATGCGGCCCAGTTCAGCTCTCATTCATTAACCGGCTAGATCGTCGGTGTCTAGCGCGGGAACTGGATCTACCGCCCGCCCGTCGGTGTAATTAGTGGATTGGACGGTGGGAGGTTTTCAAATGAAAACGAAACTGTGACGCGCGGTTCTACCGACCTCGCCGAGGCTTTCCGCAGGTGATATCAGACCCGCATCATTAAAACGTTGTGTAAATTTCGAGTAGCACCTGCTTGGCCGCGTTCGGGCCGTAGTCGAGCTTGCTGTGGGAAACTACCGACACCTCTCGATGGTCCAAACGGTAACTACGCACTCTTCTTGTTTATAAAACTGTCCACTTCTAAATTCATGACAAGTATTTCAATCGTTGAAGTGCGCCTCGAGCCGAGCGCGACGACGCGTCTTCGAATTTGATAAACAACTCATCCATTCGAGTGTTACTCGACAACACAAATAAAAGAACTCTCGAAGTGATTTAAAGCCATTCGCGTAAGGAGGTTTTGAATCCGCCATTCTTCAGTGGGAAATCCGGTCATTTTCGTTCCAAGCTGTGCATTTGCTGAATGCGAGGGATTGCGAAACGTTATCATTTGTTGAGCTAGATGACGAAGCGCGTTCGATCTCTAAGATAGTCAATTGACTGAGAAACTTGTAAGGAAGGAACAGTAGATCAGAGAACCGCACACGAAGCTAATGCAAAACTCGTCTATGACTGGTCGACCGAATAACGAGATAAGCAGCCGTCACAACATAACTGTATCTATAATCGCATCTCGATTCTCGGTCGTGTAATGTCAGCCGACGACGAATGGTGGCTTGGTGGCGACCGGTAGCCGGACCGAGTCGGGCCCGGGGCTATTCCGAACGCAGAAGTAATTGCTCTACGAATCTCTTATCGATACATTTCACACGGTCTTTTTCTTCAGTTTTGCGTATATGGGTGTGTTAAGTTAAGTAGAGCAATAATCGTAAAGCAGGTCGGTCGGCCGAGTGCCAGCCCAGCGCCTGTCGGTAAACAAAGAAACAGGACGAGACACCGGAGTGCGACCACTTATTATCCGCGGGCATATGCCGAGCATCTGTCGACAGTACTTCCTGAGAGCGCCACGTTACATCATAAATCGAGCCTTCCGGACCGTCTTCCGTGATTTTTTATCAAGTTCAAGCCCTACGACGACGAAAGATGAAGTGTAAACTAAAAAATTCTCTCAACTTCCCTCGGGAGGTGTATTTTTTAGTGTAGTGTGAGTAAACAATGGCACCGGTCCGTTGGCGTGGCCCAGGTGCGGGCCCGACCGCCTCGAGCGCTACACACAAAAGATTTCGGTAAAGGAACCATATGACATAAGATTCACTATTCAATCGCTGATCCATTGTTTGCTCAACTAAGGAATCTTTATTGATGAAGGAGCAACAATTGTCAATGTAACGCGTGTTTATCTATGATGTATTGCATTCTTTAGACGCGCGTCGCCATTATTTTGGGTGTTAGTTTTCTTAAAGACATTTAACTGGGGTCACGGCAAACGATTAGTTTTCTAAGTGCAACGGTCGTCGAATTCGGCGCAGCTGCTCACGTTCAGATAAAAACCCCGAATATGATTTAATAAAACATTAAACGCAGGAATGGCTAGTGAGTGAGCACAAACGGTGTGCTTGTAACCTGTTATTATGGTTGATTAGATTTCTGTTGGTAACATTTCTCGGTAGTAAGTCGGCGCCGCCCATCGCTCCCGCGCCGTATTAAAAATATACCCATCCTCTAAGATATCTACTTCGGACGCTAATGATTTTCGGTAAACCAGCCCGTAGACACACCTCGCCGTATCTCTAAATCTCCTAAGTAAATCACCAGTTTTTTTGGTCGTTATTCGGTCAGGAGTAGTAATTATGTCGGTCAGAGTGCAGCGGGATGAAAATCTAATTAACGAATGGGCGGCACTATTCGATTTTCGCGTCAGCCATTTTATTGTTTGAGATCGGTATACATTGCAAGCGAGGAACGTAATCGTGCTAGTAGAAAAGTTCGAATGAGTTCGAGTGGTTTGTTTTTTCGTGTCCAAGGAGTGAATATAGTATCGATGCACGAGCCGAATTATCATGATGATGTATTTACGGGACGTGCGGTTACAATTCATTCGAAATTGTTTTTTCAGTCACGCCACATAGCATGTACTGTACTGAACAAACTGTCGATTCTTTATTGGGCGTTTAAAGTTATCGTGACATCGTCAAACTCACCCAATCGATTTGTATTACGATAATAAACCAAAATTATATTCGAGCACATGCAGCTACCGTTCGGCGCGGGCGGCGGCGTTTTGTTTAATTATGCAGTTGAACAAAACGCGATTATAAGATAGTGACTTGCGCAATTTGTCTATAAGTTATGTGCGGCATCGTTCGTGGTCTCTGTACCGGTCAACGGCCATAGGAATACATTAGAACATTTCTACTAAATTTTCGTCCTACAGAAGGCTGAGTTTATTAGAATAGCGAGCGCATTGCGAAGCTGGTCACGCGTCACGAGCCGTGCACTGAACACCAATAGTCGACACCATGGGAACATTTTTGTCTTCCACGATATGATAATATGAGCATTCAAATATACATAGTGTCCGTTAAATGCACGATAAACACCCAGAATTACAGTGAAACCTGAATGTGAGTGAGTCGTGACATACGTGATTTGAATTTTACAAGCGTCTGGAGATTTTCATGACCGTCTTTCATTAAATTATCATAATCGTATTAGAATATGTTACACTTACCGTCAGATCTTGTCGTCTCGTTGGTATCATGCCACGCTTCCACAATAAGCGAGAATGTGCCCTGAAATATAAATACAAACGTCAACATTATGAATACAAGCATCAAAGTGTAACTTTAGACGTGGAATGATCCAACCGAACATAAATCACTAGAGATAACATACTCGAGTCGTTGTGACTGCTGTTTCGGATTATTTTTATATAAATCGAACACCGCGTTTAGGTTATAAAGAGCTCTGCTAAACATTATTACTTGTTACAAGGAATAAATTTAAATTGACCATAATGATACGTAAGCATCGAGAATCATCTGTGTTGTTAAATTACAAACACGAAGCGGAGATACACAAGAAATAAGTATGAACACATTTCGTAGCGGACCTTACATGGATAGAGGCAGTTGAGTATTTCAAATATTTCCTTTAATTTACGACAATGTAAACGGTCGAGTGTAAATTAATATGATAGACAGGTGAACTCGGAGCAGATGGCAGAAAAATTGTTTCAATATCGTACTAAAAATAACAGGGCAGTAAGACGAACGAGTTAACAACGCATACGGGATCGACATGCACTCATAAAAAATACTGAACGAAGATTATCAGATATCGAGCTATTGACATTTGTAGATGTTTACATAAGAAGGCGAAACGGAGGCAGTCAAAAACTCGATTAAATTATGATAAGGTTAGTGTCAACACCTTTTAGGCGCCTGGTGTCCATGTTATCATATCACCAATTTTTATGGTGTCGAGTCGACTTCATGCAAAAATATCGAATTAAGTTCGCATGTGAGGAGGTATTACTCTCTGAAACCGGTCGTCTGTGACCATAACGTAAGCTTTCTTTTGTCGGTAATTAATATAATGGTATTATGCTTTTATATCGGGGATTATAGACTGATATTATAGTTCCAGTGATGGTCAAGACTGAGGAAGGGAATGACAATAAACAGGACGAGTTGGCGCAATGCGCACACGCAGCTGCGCACTTCGCCGGATATCAAGGGTCACCGTTTAACTTAATACATATCTCATTTGATCACTCTCTTAACTGAGTGATTCACAGTTTTCCCTGACAGATGTCGCTCGACATCAATTAGCCCCATGAATGAAAACTTAATTTGCATGGACGAACAATGGTATATTTGCATAGGAACCGAACTGATGGTATCGTCTCATAACAAACAATGATTATTGTCGGTCGATAGAAATCAATACGAGAAATCAAACGTTTCACAAATGCAACAAAAAGTTCCACATATCTATCTATCTCTTTTTAACAACACGAGCTCGCAATTAAACTTTAATTACGTACGTTGTTTGACGAAATTTTTTAACTTTTTAATACGGGCGGACATGTTTTATGAATACCAAACAAGGTTCTACCTCGCGGGCCACTTTCAAACTTATCTATCGAATTTTATCTGTTCGAAATGTGTATTTATCGTTAACTGATATTATATGGAGCGAAAGAAGCTTGTCAAATAGTTTATTATAATATGGTGTTGGTACAATCAAATAAGGCAAGTGGTCCGGCAGTGTATTGATTTGTTAATCGAGTATGGAGAATGCATTTCGGTCAGCTGTGGGTATTAAAGGTACTATAAGTATACGCCAGTTCCCACGGCAGTGAATCTCGATCTGACCATAAAAAGCGAACGACCGAAGTACGCGTACGTGTGCACTAACCTTTATACATGTAAACTTATAAAGATCTATACTCAATATTTTATACAACGCGGACCAGTCCTAGCAATTAAGGAAATGTAAAGTCCGTGCAGTCTGTTTTATTTATCTAACATCAACATAATCAAAACGAGATTCAAGTTTTGAAAATTCAACTAATAATAAACAGTTAATTATTAGCGGATTCTTAATAAAAATAAGATTTTTAGATCGAGATAGATGGACGCAATCGTATGGACGGAAAAAAGGAATGATATCATGAGAACGGAGAATCGTTTGATAATCGTTTTATGAGGGTTTTCGGTTCATAAAAGAGGTTGTTCCTTGACTTCTTGCTTCCATATCGGGTATGTTACTTCGTTATTAATTAGGCCCAAAGGATAAACGAGTAACTTAAAGTATACGTGGGAACGGTCAGTTTTTGTCTCGTTGTTTGTACCATGTGTTTGGGATTTCGGATCGTAAAACAGAGGTAATTCAGGTGATTTGTCCGGCCCATGTTGCGACCACGTGTTTCGCACTATTGTTCCACATTATTGTTTAGTGAAATTGACTGAGCATTTCACTGGAACACCAGATGTTGGTTGTTGTTTAAGCTGATTAGTCCGGCCGCTTTGTTAGAGATTCTATAACACAGAAATCTTTTATCGTAATTTACTGGTCGCGTTTCCCAGACCGTATAGTTTTTGTAGGTTGGTACTTTTATTTTAAGTATTGCTAAATATTATTATGTGTATGTTATGATATCTATGTTTAAGTATTTTGTTTATAATATCTATTTTACGTAGGTATTTATTATTATATTATGTGTTCCATACACCACACGACCTACCAGTTAAGCTAGACAGACCTTATCCATCCTAATTGCCTGGAAGAAATCGCTTTAAGCGATAAGGTCGCCTGTTTGTACAATTTCGTAGTTAATAAGCTTTCTCGTCTTTTTTGTCATTTTCAATGTTTTGTGTGTTGTACAAATAAAGTGTTTATCTATCTATGTACTTTTAATGTTTTTATGTACGAAATAGAACAAGGTTGAACGAAGTTAATAACGACACGTTGAAATATTGATAGTGCTACTTTATAAGAACCTATAGGCAAAGGAAGTCAATATAGATTTAACACGTGAACTTTTTCATGATCCAGTTGGCACTAGTCACCATGATGGACTGCCAAACAAGTGTTGCGGGTTCGATTCCCGACTCAGACAAGTATTTATGCTTAGATATTTGTCTGTGGTCTGGTTGTTTCTGTATATTGTATATAAATTTACAAAAAAGTATAAGTACAAATAGTATATCCGTTGTCTAGCACCTATAACACAAGTCTAGTTACTTAGCTTGGGGCTAGATACCGATGTGTCTAATGTCCTGCAATATTTATTTATATACATCAACCAAAAAAGATTTATTTAAAATTTTAATACAGTTAAAGGTTGGTCTTACTTTCCTCATTATTGCCCTGTAACTTAAATATCTTCGAATACCCTATAGGTCATTACCGCTTTCGAAACGAAAATATTTGGAACACAAACAGTCGAAGAAGACTCGTGATTTCATATTTCACACTTTGCCGTGTGGTAACATTGGACAGGTAATTTTTTTTCACTGACTCTGTCAAACTGGTTCGTTTAAGAAATAAAAGTTTAAAACATTGTCGTAAAACATGAACCAGACAAGCGAGACGGCGTGGTTATACGAATCTGTACGAACACACGATTAATCGATTAACAATACATCAAATTAAAAGTATATATAGATACTTATGTGGAGATGTGTTTGGTTGGATGGTTATAGGTAGGAGGTGCTTACCGGCATGGTTTTTGAGAGCACATTATCGAAGCTTTTAATTAATTTTATCTCCTTCTATTTCGGAGGCTGATTGGCGAGCGCATTGACCCGATGAATCATGCCCGAAAAGCTTCTAAATAATAAACTTTAATTGTGCTATTACACCGTGCGAAAAGGAGACTTCCTGTACAAAATATTTACCATAAAAAATCCAGGTCGACATTTTATTGGCGACTACACACGTGCATTCTGTTAGAATGTTAAGCAGTTTCGTGTTGAAGTGCTGTAAGGCTTAACTCAAACAACAGACTTAACGATCGGTAGATACTTCGAGCAAGTATCGCTCCATTTAATACTAACTCGGACGATATTAAGTTTTTAATCTCCGTTCAACTTAAGTATAAATATAATACAGAGCCTTTACTTTGGTATTAAAATCCTGGGGAAATGTATAAGTCATCGGATGTAAGTCGAATTCCGCCTTAAAGGTTCTTCTTAACTCTGCCGTATATTATTGTCTATGGTATGCTATAGACAAAACTGAGACGTTCTCAAAGCAATGCGACCTCGCAGTCCGTGTGACCTATGACGTTCGAAATTTCAATTGTTTAAAGAGAGAAATCCTTTGTTTGCATTCAAAAATGGGTATGTTATATAGATATTTCGAAATGTATAGACGCATACTTGTTGTGTTTGAAAATCGTATAATACAATCTTAAATTATTACAGTTTTAGTGTAATGCATTTTGGAGTTACTCCAAGTTAAGATTTATTAACACAGCTACCAGCGTCTCGCGGTTTCACTCGCGGCAGTTCCGATTCCGTGGGAATATCTGAGTGAAAATTAGCTGTCCTTATCTTGGAGAATTTAAACATTCAAACATCAAAACTTTACCTCTTTATTATAGGTTAATTGAATCGTATGTTTTTAAAACGACATGTCAAAAGTATTTCCAGCCAGCATCAAAAGTGTAATGCAATTTATGAATGAACAAATAAAAAAGCACATAACGTGACGAGCTTACATTAATTTCAGATAATTATAGGTATTCGTGCGAAGTTTTAATTAATTTGTGTTATCTTTTCATGTCCAGAGCTGATATATCCCTGTCTGGCACTAAGGAACATAATGTTAGATCAATTAAACACATTCACACGCCAATCATAAATAATAATAACCATTAAATTGATGCTATAATAAAGTCCCATATATGGTGGTTAAGTCGGGAAAGTAAACATAAAGACCACAGAATATCTAATAGTTACTAAAACCCGAATAATATTAACTGACTCTTAAAGTCTTAACTGACGTTATGTCCGGATTAATTACTCATGTCTGAGTTACACAGAAACATTAAAAACACGAAAAACTGCTCGTAACTCAAACTAAATGTTACTGACACTGCTTTAACAGGCGCAAAGCTGTCTAGGTAAAATAAAAACATTTTAATATTTGGCTTTTATAACCGCTAACGATCTCACAAATGTTCGTGAGACATTTATATCTACATAAATACATTAGGAAAAACCGCTAAATCTGAACAAAAATGAACGCATTTTTTAAATGTAAAGAACGAGAAATGTATAAAAAACGAATCTGTCTTCGATTTTCACATGGAATCGGTGGCATTCGTCGCGGGAATCAAGCGAGCCGGTGAAGAATTCCAAAAATTAAAATGTCAGCCATAAACAACGGAACGATTTGAATGAACCATAAGAGATTAAAAAATAAAATGGAGTTAACAAATTTTAAGAGACGTCAGCGGTCCACAGTGGATCTGATAAGCATGAGAAGGGTTGGCCTGACGAAACCTAAACCGCACTTTGAAAAAAATGAAAAACAAACAGAATCTTATGATCAGTTTATCCTGATGCCGAAACCTCCTTACCGTAACATGAGATTTAACATTAAAGAGGGAACAACTGAATTTTGTCAAACAGTTCCATCAATGCAGCCACTTGCTGTGATTGAATTACGCCTATTTATGCAACAATAATAAGGCGTTAGTGAGACGAAGCAAAAACTTTGCTAATGAAAAAGTTAATATTTTTTTTCTATTCCGTTGTAATTTAAATATCTTTATATCGTACATGTTTCGACTTGATTGGAATTATAAATATAAGATTATCTCATTTTTTTTCTAGTTTACTTTGAATACCTACCAAGCAGACTCTAAAACCAGACACATATTTGACAAGTGTGACTAATTTTTATACACATTTGCTTATTATACCAAACATGGTAAATGAAATAGGTACCTAAACTAAATAAATCAGTCGATTTCCAAATAGGTGTTTCGGAAAACTAATAAATCGATAAAGCTCTAGAATCCTAAATCGAGTAGATTTTATCAATGTGCCTTTTTAATTAAATTCAAACTGGACAAACTCATTTGCAAACTAAACGTCAAAACTTGCAAATTAGTTCAGTAAATCGGCTCTAGACATATTCAAAAGTACCTACCTACCAATAGGCGAGTATTATTTCTTCTATGCTAAATAATGAAGGATTTATTTGCAAAGTTGTGGAGACAGACGACGGAGTATGTGAGCAAACACGACGACTCACAGTTCTTAGAAGCAGAGCAGAGCGCGTGTGATGAATAAAAGCAAGAATTCAAAGAATGAAGATTTCGCAATTTTCAAGGGATTTGACAATGTCAATGAGAACTGTCTGATAAACTAGACTACCTCCGCCATCGTAGAGAATCAATAATAATCGGAACGCGATTCAGCATTCCTAACTCGGCTTAGTTTAATTTGAATTTGATTGACGCCACTTCAATGTGTCACATATTTTAATCCAATTTTTATTGAAATAAAAAAAACGCTAAATTAGTTTTCGGCTACCATAATAAATCGGTCTCTTTGAAACGATTTTATTAACAGCCGTAAACGTTAGAGAGTCGCAGTTAAAATGTCAGATGTTGACCGTAAACGAGCGTTCATTTGAAGGAAGAGTGTTTTCTTAGCGAGCCGAGAGGCGCTTGTAATAACATGCCCGGTAAAGGTTTTACTGTCTATTCACTTATATGATTATTTTCTGGATCTCCTCGTCTATGACTAATCATTATTTATGATCACCAAGAGACAATTACTGTTGACGGGGCGGCGAACGGCGTGACGCGGACAGGGGTGATTGTTATTTTAACACTCGAAATAATTACCAATGTCCAGTTTATTTAGGCGGATTGAGTAGAAAACCCGCATCGTCTAATTGATAGGTTGCTGAATACCTGTGCAGTGGCTTCGAACAATGCAACAGAGTAATTATACACGCTCCGATTGTTTAAATTTGAAACTTATGAAATTGCGTTACAAGTTATATTGTAATGAACATCGTCGGCTGTAACTCTGTCGAACTACTTTTACGTGGAATTTTATTCGCGATGCTTTTTGTTTAACTTTAATTGCTATTGCGTCGGAAAGGAGACAGATAAAAGAATATGGCGAAGAGGGAACAAGATCGAACGAGGCATTCCACCGCTCGGCAGAGCTTTATTATAAGAAGCGGATGTGGGGGTAAGTATTTTAAGAGGATCCCGGCGCGAGCGGATTGGAATAAAGGAAATTATTAAGAGCTCTCGCGTGAAAAAACTAGACGGAAGTCATCGCTATGGCATATAGAGCGGCGGTGCATATCGCGTTTCAATATGTAGTAATTACTCGATGATCCGTGCGAAGGTTTTGCGTTTTTCTAAGTGGAAACTTATGTAATGGCGATTGGGTAGCGAATAATAATGCGGGACATGTAACCGATTACGATTCTAATTACGGAGTATTGGAGTCACAGGTTTAGTGGTTTAAACTAAGGTGTTTTACAACGCGTTGAGGATCTTTAATTACTTTCTAACGCGTACGCCGCTATTTGGGCATAAGAAACGTCTGTTCACACGAGACAATGGATTTAAAACGGCGTTCGTCGCGTGCATTACCGTACTATTGTTTTGATATTCGAATCGAACGTGACGTCAGTGGAACAAGCAAGCAACGTTATCTTCTCCGAATGCGCACCTGTAAACCTGACATAGTTATGATGTCACAAACCCATGAAGGAATTTTCATACACAAACCTTAGACTTTGAAACGTCCCAAAGTTTGTGATAGCAGTATATCAAAAGGGAGCGTAGAGTCAAGAGACAACGTACGAAGATTCCATACTTTCATTTGAACGTTAATTATTAGAGCGTGAAACAATTTTACGAAACATGCAAAATAAGTAACAATCTCTAGAATTAGTTACGCTGCTTAGTCTACTTGCTTCACAGTAAAGACGAGTATTTCTTAACGACACACATGCATTAATCAGTGGAATGGACGAGCTTTAAACGTGGTTTGTGGCCATCGCCTCGCCGCTAAGTAAATGTTTGATTCTTCAACATTGAATATCAATTTTACTGTCAGTTTTTGTCTATATCACTTAATGTTTTTCGTCTAGCCCGCCGCGCTAGTTTAAGATTCTTCTCGCTTCGCTGACCAGAGCGAATAAAAACTTTGAATACATTCAGTTATAGCTAGCTTTTGAGATTTAATTAACCTTAATTAAGTTAAAAATGCTCAGGTCTTTCCTATCGTCTCACGGTAACAAATAAAAACTGGATTAATTTCACCTGCTCAAGTGAAAATAACGCTTTCCGGAGAAATCTTATTATAATTTTAAGTGATATTTTTAATGCTCAATTGTATTCGTTTGGAATTTTTAACGAGGTTTATTTTGAGAGAAAACATTTTCGCATTAGTTTTTATAATTAAGAATTTAAATTTGACATGTTATTGTAGGATTTAGGTAGATTGTATTTCTTTGTGTTTCGACCGATGACAGCAGCCAGGTAGAGCTACTTATAAAATCGCCAAGTCTTTCATTTTGACATGGGTATTTGCCTAACAACACAAAGGCAGACATGATGAGTCAAAGACGGATCTATGGTATTCTAAAAAAGTATAGTTCACGGCCAACAACACTAAGTAACGGAGGTGCGCTAGCGCATGCGCGGATACACACTTTGACATTTGCGCATTTACTAAAGCAGGTGGAGAGTTTAATTTAATTGTACGTGTGTGCATTTTTTCGCGGTAAAACGTCGCGTAACGGTTCAGAATGTTGAATGGGCCCGGCCCGTTCATTCGAGGTGGTGCTACCCTAGTATTATATAAGGGCGCGCGTACCGGTGACCTTTCTTTCAACTAACAATGTAAATGAAACATTAAAGTCTGTACGTGCGGAGACTATGGCCGCAGTAACTCCGGCCTCGCTTGTCGCATCCGGACCGACTAACGGACCGACAACGCATTACAATATTGAAACTTTTCATTTACAAAATTGTTAAACAGATAAATAAATGAAATCCAGCCGCTGTTACACTCAGTCCCCGTGAATACAAATGAGATTTCGTTTACGAGTGAACCATCTCTCTAACCGCTGCATGATAAATCGTTTCTATGCGTCGTTAACTCGCGCACCGGTTTACTTGTAATTTTACTGTTCGATGTTGTCAGTAATATTAATACACTCCTGACCTATTATCTGAGGTCACATCTCTAGGAGTCTAGCACAGATTTATTTCACATGGGATCAGATAAAGTTCGGATGCAGTCGTGGATAGAATTACATCGGAGTCTCGTTACTGAGAGTTGAATTACAAAATATTGTGATACTTAGTCATATTGATGAGTGAATGTGGTTAGGGTTCTTCTCTTCGTCCATTCACCGGGCTATAGCCATCCACCGGAACGGCTATCTACCCATACAACACGTTACGTAGAGCCTTCATTCCGCCGATATGGCTCGTAAAGCAACCACTTCTCTCGACTATGACCTCATTATAAGGAAAAAGATTCAGCCGCGAGGGGAAGATTGTTATTTAAATGCTGTGCAGCCGAGTGTGGCGCGACCGGTAAGCAATAGCGTATGGCGCGTATCCTCAGGGCTGATGTGTTCCGGCATATGGACGGATAGGCAAGCAGACATATCCACGTCAGTCGCTTATCCAGGATGAACCACATATGTCATCCCATCGACAGTATTCGACAGCTCCGATCCACAACCTGTCAATTTTGAAATGCGATAGATGGGATCCTCTGCTTTCGCTCAATTGATCACACGTCGACACATGCTGGCAATAGAGAACTCTACGTGAATTTAAACAGGAAGTTTCAATTTAGCGCCAATTCATTCGGAATGATACTGGCTGTTGCCGGACGCACATCCACTATCCGAAAAAATTTAAAGTATCAGTGTTTTATACCTGTGAGTTGTAACCAAATGTCGTTGTCCAGATGGTCCGGACTTGTGCAAGCTTAGGAGCATTGTTTACTCAAACATTACGAGACGGTACAACATTTGAAGCGGACCGCTAAATAAAATGCAAACACGACTTGGAACCTTCATTGTGGACACGGACGAGGCCTGTGTAAATCTTAGACAATCGACAATAGACAATCGACGAGCGAAATAACCGCATCTAAGCTAAACTAAGCTCCAATTAAAACGTCCGTTATCCTTGGAATCAAGATAAGTCTGACTGAACGTCCGATCCGTAAATAAATAACAGGGTAATTACAATAAAGAATCACGATCCCGACCGGCCTTTGAGCTCTAATCGTTCTTTGAAGAGAAGAACGATGCCACGATGAAGGCTAACCACGTCTAATAACACATGGATGCTCAGCTCATACTGCATCGTAATTAATTAAAAATGAACCATTGAACGCAGTAATCGTCCCACGCGTTCGCTCGTTAAACCATCAAGTATTCTTATCGTCATCGCTTCTGTCAAATTTGAATATAGAATCCCTTAATATCTTTTTTTACTATTATTTACGAATGGGATGGCTCAGCGCGTCTCAGCGAGTCAGCAGGCAGCGAGCGGTCTCCGCGTGGATTATTGGAATTTGAATGTTAGAATCGACGGCGTTGATTTATTGATGTAGGGTTGCTACTTAATGTTGCTTTACGACTTTTTGATTTTATTGTTAGCTACAAAATTAATGAGCGGCTGTTTTTTTAACGGTCGGTGGCATTAACTAAGTATAACAATGGGTTAAAAGACTTACCGGCCACGTGAAATCGAAGGGGAACACGATGGGATTGCTGAATCCTTCCACGTTCAGGTTAGGCACATCCAATGAGTTTCCACCCAGGACTGGGGTGGTGAAGTCCCCGAAGGTACACGGTGACGTTGTATCGATGTTTGCTTGGTAAATCTTGAGGCACACTCGAAATTTAGTCCTGCACGGCGCTAAACAAGGCGCATCACTATTTAAGGAACCATCACAACACTGACCACTACTTAACCTACCCAATGAGTTCGTAAAACTTTTTATCCTAAGTTCGAAGGAACCAGATGTCAGCACCTGGAAAGAGAAAGACATACGTCAATATTTACTTGCAAAACAGAGATAACATATTAAGCTAGTCACCAAATATATCAATATCATTGTGACAACACAAATAGAGAGAAGGCGAGACTTGAAAGGTTGACCAGCTTTCGTGTCCCCTAAGACGTAGATAAACAAATTATTTGCACAACTGTCCAAGCGATCGATCGTGTTGAGACATTAACGCTATGTATGTAGGTCGTTTAAAATTGGGGTTGAATGGTTGAATTGAACACATGGGCCGCACGCGGCACCCCTAAACCATGAATCTTACTACGTAACTACAGTTAATATTTCCCAAATCGAACTGTCAAATATCGACGGCCCCCCGCTTTGTTTTAAACGTTAAACGAGTTAGTGTTGCCAGGGCTACCGATTCTACCGAAAAAAATACGTGATAATTCCAACATCGTTGATAGATCGTGTACACTCGATATTTTTATGATGAATAATAATAAAACTAGTTTTTGTTGCCCTCCAGGGTGCTCAACCCTTGTATAATGAAAGAATGTGCAGTTGGTCGCATTACGACTCGTATTGCATGGGGGGTCAACAAGTTTTAGGAATTAAGTCCAATGCGAGGTGTGTTCGCGCATTATTTTCGCGCAAAATACTGCCTCATTTAATACGAGTACCTACGTCATATGAAATTTACTTAATATTTTTTTGAAAGGTATCGTCTTTATAAGGTATCGGAAGGAAGTTGTGGTATAAAATATGGTGTTCATGTCTTGGCAAATCATTACCGGTTAGTATTATTAATACGACGTATTTGTGTCAGTTTAGTTAAAATACATTTCCTGTTGTTTTTAATCGGTATACCTGATCGTACTAATAAATCACAGATAGATTTATAACTTTCATTTGTCGACTGATGAATTTTAAATTTAGAGCAACTCTAACCTGTTAAACCGCGTAAGTCCCGATTGCGTGGGAAAATGGGGATAAAAAGTAGCCTAACTGCTACTCCGGGATTTTTGCTATCTTCACACCAAATTTCATCGCAATTGGTTTAGTAGTTTTTGCGTGACAACCATTCGCATCCTTGTCCATAAAACATATGGGCATCCCTATGTTTTGTTTTTTAAATCTTAATTTGTATGATAATCAAAAAATGAAAACGAAAACAAGACATAGGGGCATAGTCATGGCAGTTATACGTTTTATGCAACAAAAATATTTGTGCTAGTGTCATTATCCAGAGACAAAACAGGCGCCTACGTTCGTATGGAGAGAGCGCCGGTACCCTTTCCTCTTAAGAAGTGGGATTTTGTGAGATTGTACAACATAAAACTTTAAAGAGATACTTAATGCCAAAAAGTTCCCACGAATATTTTAGTTAGTAGCTGAAAACAATAGCTTATTCAAATCGAATCTTATCTGGTTACTGACGGTATGTCTGTCGACATGTCAAAACTTTTACCCCCGTTTAAACAAACCCGTGATAAAAAATATACCAGATTTCTACTGACTTCCTTAGGGTTGATTCTGATACTGAGAACGCGCAAAACTAGGTAAGTTACCACTCTTTCTATCTTAATAGAAAAGATAGAGATAGAAACAACTCACTTCACACATCCACGTGGTAACCTATGTCAGGTAGTAAACGGAACCCAAAAAAATGACCCAAAAAAAGGAACGCAACACTCTAAACATCCCTTTTTTGATGTATTGTTTAGAAAAACATTTATAGTAGCTCGAATTATGATGAATTGTGGCTTACCGTTTTAGAATAAGTCAACAACTAAAGCAATTTAGTCAATTTACGATTCAAATTATACGTAAAAGCATTTTGTTTCAAGAGAAAATAAACAAAAAGTCTTAATTTTTTAAAGTTACGGCTTCGCACCAAGTTTATAAACGGCAGCTGTCACTAAGAAGTTTTCTTTTAAAAAACAAAACCTCTTTTGATGAATAAAAAAAAATACAAATATACCTACTACTTGATTGAAATAGTCCCCCGTTTTATGAGTAAACCAATAAAAATACTACTTTTAAAAATATAAAAACACACGGGATGTTCACGCGTCAAATAGCCTCAGGACATTACAGACTAACAATTATTTAATACTTACTGGGCTACCGAATGTAAGTTTTATTATGTCTTCGGGCGGATTTGACGCCGGCCAACTGATTGATGATGACCAAAAGCCTGAGTGAGAAGTAACCATGACCAATCATCTAATTAAGGAAAACTTAACGATTACCATGTGCTAAGGAGATGAAATGTAGGAATATTGGCACAAAAAAATATAGAATTACCTAGGAAAATGGATCATTCGGACTAAAACACAGCAGTAGAACTGCCTGGAAACAAAAATAGCAGAACTTTATAGGATAAATACAGTTAATTCTGCTGCTATATTATTCAATACTTCTTTTTGAGTTATACTTGAGTTCAGAACTCGCGTCTCACGAGGCAAATCAATCCAGAGAGCAGGAGGCAATATTTGCGTGCTCTTTTGCCTTAATTAGATCTTACGGATATAGTATAGTTGCTCCATGATCAACCATACCAGGAACTTAGAATATTTTAGCAGTAAAATTAAATGTCCAGGATTTATCGTAGAAAGTTCTTCTTCAGTCATATTTCTATCTTTAAGATGTACTAAGTACTTGCATTATTTATGAAGTTTTACTAGCTAGTCATTTTTCGACTTTGGACATTGTTACCTAATAGACGTCTTAACATGTGGACTTTTTTCAAACACTTGCGTGCTAGGCCTTTTTATTACCTGGTGGGACGCGATTTCTGATTCCTACTATAGCATCTTTACATCTAAGTGAATGATGGTACTAACAGCTGAAGTATGTCAGTAATCAATTACACGTACGGTTAATTTATTTCACTTCACGATTAATGCATTTGACGGTACAAGTCGTGAACATCAAAAACCTTTTTTTGACTGTCGAAAGGAAAGTAACATCAATTGAGCTGACGTTGCTATCAAAAAACGACGTCTAAAGATTTGTATACAAATAGCATCTCGCAATATTAATTAACTTAAAATTTATAGTAACATTAATATTTTTAATACCTTTTGTCTTTTATCAAGAGAATTGCATTGTCAAAATGATTTGTTACATGGTAGGAAACACCAAGTATTTACGGCGAGATATACCCATTTGAGATAGCCGTAATAATGTGAACCATTGTAAGTAACCAGATAATAAACAAAACACTTGTTCCAGCAGGTTAAGATGAGAGTATATTTAAAAATAACACAAAATAATGAAACACAGGGGAATGTTTTTCATCTCCTGTTATACACGAGCGAAATGTGTTAAAATAAATAAGCACTATATAATAACGCGTCTTAATATAGTGCGACGGTATATTTTATGCATCAATTCGCGAATTCCAAAATTAAAACATTCGTATCATAATGTTTGATTTATTTTTTTCCATTTCAGTATTTTCGGCCTGTATCGTACACATGCCGTAAAGATGTTCGCTTTTTAAAAATAGATCGACGACGCTCAGTTTGAATTAAAAATATGAAATAATGATCGAGTTTGTCCTTTAGCAGCTGACGAATGAGCGCTGTTGCTAATTGGTTTTCTGACCTGACTGACTTCACAGAACTAAGGCTAACTTCAATGTTGGTATTGTTAAAGGGACTTCGTGCCGTGCCGGTTTCACAAAGGGCGTTCCGTTTCAGAGAATGTCTTCGGGCAAATAAAAGGAGACGTCTTAAAACGTACCGATATTCGGGCGACAAAAGTTACAATCTCCTTTGTGTTGGCGAAGTTTTGCTGGCAGCTGCAATGGTACAAAAGAAAACTTACGCCTAGGTACCAGTGGAATTTGAAATTAACGGAGAATCATGAGCGTGGAGCGTAATAGGCGAGCAGATTGCCTGGAACTTATATGGAAAGCGCATAATAAGGTATTTTGCGGTTATTTAAGCGTTGCACAAGCGAATTGAGATTTCGTGCGTCGGTGTAGTGAGCGCTATGATCTAAAGACTCGTGTACCTACCCGGCTACCCACCGCGGTATCATAAACCAGATCTTCTTGCTTGAATTGTTATTGGGATTATACCAACGTGTGAACCTCTCGCCGCCCGCTCTGAACATTCAATACGGAACTTATTAAAATACTTTCGTCTTATCTTTCTTTAGACATTAATGTTGCACTAATAAAATGAACAACGGTAATAAATAGCTAACTGAGACGGGTATTAAATAATAAATTTTGGTACATAACTTATCGTCATTTCAGTAACATGGAACACCCACACTACATTATGTGTTAGAACTTTAATTTGCACATAAAACTGACGATTTAGCATTCATATCTGTCAAGTGACGGCCTTAACTTTCATCCCACATAAAATTAGAAGCTTAGACTCATCTTCAAGTTATGCCTGAAGCATTGAGCAACCTACACAGTACTGCGCATACAGCCAGCATTCGCCTGACACATTTACCCAATTCGGCACTTAATAATTTGCAGACATAGACAATAGAATCTTTCAAGAAGGTTACTTACTGGCTGGAAATATGCGGCATTCGATATTTAAATTTCGTAATACTAAGCCCTACCCAAATACAAAATTCGAATTGTGTAATTTAAAAATCGAATAAGTGAGAGAATCGTTTGAAGAAAAACATTGATTGACATCCATCGCTCGCAGCCAGTTTGGCAACTTTCGTAATCTGATCAATGATCCTGGCAGCCATTTTGTTTTAACAGGATTCAATTTAACATCCGGTAAAGATAAAAACTAATTTTAAAACCTTTTAAAATTAATGACTCTTAATGAAATTAAAGACAACAAAGTACAATTCGACCGATTTATCTGGGTCTTTGATAGACAGGAACGTCACTGAAATGTTTGCTACAAAATTTCAAAAATAGAAAGATGAAGAGGCCTAGTTACATTGGTCGGAGAAGTATAAATAGTACAATACAAGCTATATTATTGTTGTGACCAAATAACGACAGATATTTGTCAGAAGTGACACTAGTATTCATCACTATAGTCTATACATATGTAAGTTTAAGAGAAAAAAACACATTAAGTAGATGGGTTTATTCATTCATGAGACACAGTGAAGCACAATGAGTTTAAGCTATATGCCTTTTCCCATAGTTAAGACATTTAAAAACTGGACAATTATACTGATTTCGTGGACTATAATTGTGACTGTTCTCAGAGAACGAAAATCTTTCGAGTTTCGGACAATAGACAAAATTATAATTTTTTAAAGTTTCACATACTTAAACGCTCATTGCTTATAACATGACATATGAAAAATTATTATTGTGTTATTGTGAAATGAAAATAATGTGTGAAATCTTTGCTAGACAAGACGGCAAACTTTTGTGAAATTAGGAATGAATAGGCCACTTTTTGCTTAAATATTCTAGTTACAAAATGATTAGGTTTAATAATCTACTAGCAGTGCCTCGCGTTTTTGCTTGTGTAAGTCCCAATCCCGTGGGAATATTGTTATAAAAAGCAGTCTAGGTTAGCACTAAGGATTCAATCTATCCTCGTACAAAGTCTCATTATAATCGGTCGAATAATATTAGAATTATGCCTTTTAAGTATATTTTACGATCCTAGATTTATTTATCAGTCAAGATGTCTCTTTACGTTTGATGACTTCTTGTAAAAGTCATAAAAAAAATCATCAAATGTGTCGTGAACGGTCTTAATCAGACAGTGCAAAAAACCAAAAAGATTAATTAGAATACGAGCACGCTTGTAAATTGTAAAATAAGCAGATGTTTTGACCAACGCACCTGCGCGAGAGCAATGTTTGCATTACTCCGGGTTGCCACGGTGAAAAAAAAAACAAATTTTGACTGGTGACTTGTAATTAATTGGACCTCGTTTTTATTACCTACACGTCTCAAATTTAGCGAGTATTTAAAACATAATTTCAAGTTAGTAGACAGTTATTGCAGAAATACAGTTAATACCTATGCCTGCGCAAGTAGAACACATAAGACAGAAACACACCTAAAAACCGGCTAAGTGCGAGTCGGAATAGCGCACGAAAGGTTCAGTACCGTTGGCTTCGTCCCCACTATACCCGATTCTTGCATTTATAAAATAAATAAATACTGCAAGATATTCCAAACATCGCCATCTAGCCCCAAGCTAAGTAACTAGACTTGTATTATGGGTGCTAGACAACGGATATACTACTTATATACTTTTCTTTTGTAAATATATACTTATAATACATAGAAACAACCAGATCACAGACAAATATCTAAGCATAAATACTTGTCTGAGGCGGGAATCGAAACACCAACCCAGTGTTTGACTGCTAAAGACTGGTGACAGACAGACAGGCAGACGGACATTGGAGTTTTATTAAAAGGATCCCGTACCATTATCTTCTGTTTTTAGTAATTATTGTTATAGCGGCAACAGAAAAACATGAAAATTTAAACTGTCCAGCCGTCTTAGTAGAACTGTTCCGTTTTTACCCTATGTGTACGGAACCCTAAAAATGATATATATCGATTATATCAGAATGTAATGCAATTATACACGCACAACTAACGTTCCATACGAGCTATGACATGTAATGTCCTAGATACGCGACAGGTAGTCGCCGAATACTAGACCTACCTTACCAGTTCACTGGTAACATTGTATAAAGAAAAAAAAAATGGACACTGCCCTTTTTCTTAGAAGAATTAAGCCAGTGGTTACTGGTTACGTTAGTTGTTTATGACTTTATTTTATTGACAAATAGCTTTTCCCAAAATCCTACATTTTTTTTAACGCGATTCGTCTATTGGTTTGAGCTGTGCGTTGATGATGTCAGTCAGTCAGAGAACTTTGAATTTTATATATAAAGATGTTTTTATATTATTTATACAATTTTAAATTTTTTACCCTGGGTTAAATTTTTTGTTGTTGCAAGTTTTGGTGTTTTTTTACAAGTCTCAGCTGTCTAAGCACACAAAATCACAAGAGAAACATAAAATCAAAGGTGTTGCTGTTGCTAATTGATGATTAATTTTGATTTAAAGTTTGTTTAGTGTGTTATTTTAGTAATAGTAACACATATTTTAAAAGACACTCCATAAAACAACCTGCTTTTGGGCATCCTCCTTTAGGTAACGTTAAGGCTGAAATAGAGATTAAAATAATCGATTTTAATGGGCTTTATCCGTTATCCTTAGGAGAAAAAAACAGCTACCTTTAAGTACCAACCTTCAAGGAATTATTTATTTAAAATTGGAAATTACAATGTTGCGGTTTCGGGGCAGACGTGTTTCCGAAAGTGCTTCCTATCATGATCGATTGGTTGAGTGATCACGCGATTATTCCAATTTTAAAAATTAAAAATTGCAGGGTTAATATCGATTTTTCCATCGATTCTACCGGATGTATCGATCGAGTGGTAAGTATCGATGGGACAATTACATCAATACATACTCGTCACGTAGCCAGATACTGGAATCGAGATAAACCAGTTTGCTGTTTGACTCTTGCCCGAGATATACCGTTTTTTTTTCATTTAACAACGAAGCTTCATTCATAATGTATGTTGTATTACTGGAAACTGAGGTGCGCAGGCGCATTTCGCTAAAAATACTTTAATAGACGCCCTTCGTACTTGTCTCGAGAACTGGTTACCTAATTAAACCGGGATGTATTTTTTTTAACAAAAAAGAGTTTTTACAATGGTCGTTTCCTTTCTTAAAGTTAATTAGTTAATTTTCGTCGGCCATTTTAATAACAGTTTTAATAAGTTCACTAAATAAGCTCCCTGTTGATTTATTGCGCACGCGCATTGGGGAATTGCTCCCTCTTGTATAAAATAGACCGGTATTATGCGGGACACCACTCACCAGTCGTCATTCGTATCGATTTTTTAACGTGTTTTGTTGACATTTTATGAAAACGATAAACAGTTAGATGGAATCTAGAAATAGTATCTATAAGGCAGAGAGCTAAGGTACCTATTATAGGAATTTTATGCATTGAAAAGCTTGGTTTCTCTGAGAAAGTAAGTTTTAGATTCTAGGTAGTGAGTGAAGGCATCGCTACGTGAATCTTGCAAGTTCCTTGATTCAGAGCTCCCGCTGACTTACAATATCTCGTATTTTCACAATCTAATCGGGCAACTTTTTGAGTGTGTAATCGGAAGGGAATTTCGATTCTATGATAATTTAATTGAACTATTGAATGGATGATATGATTCTTTGTAATTTAGTTGACCAACTTGTAATTATAAGTCTGTGGAAGCTTTTTAGTGATATTACCTCGGATCTAACGAGTCCGAATAGTCTAAACAAACATAAATAAACCATGTTCCTATCCGCTTTAAGTCTTCCATTGATTGATTGATTCGTCTCGAAAGTTAACGAGGTAAATAATTAACTCAATTTCTATCGTGTAAACTTGCCGACTAATAAAATATGTCGTGAGAACACGGAATCTTGGAAAGTTCACACGTCAAAAACAGCCCTTTGAGAAAATTAACCCTGAATCGTAGGTCGATGACCTTTTATTTTTTTAAATACCTACATATCATGTCAAGTTTCATCTCTGTGATAATGTTTACATAGTTATACAGCTTTTAGAGCCTATTATTTAACGATTAGTGCCGGTCAATAAAAGACTTTCAAGTTGTGTAAACTAAACTAAACTGGAGTACCTACCTACCTACTAACCCTGCCCGAAATATCTATGTCTTCAAAGTCGTCTGCAAGAGTTATTCCTGTCATGGAATCTACCTATGTGTGCAAACGTGCAAGGATAATCTCCCCGTCTCACATCGAAGCCTCGGAATGCATCTAATTTTAAAGCGAAGAGGCTCGGCTCTCGACCCTGGTGACCCCTCCGAGCGCTGGTCGCATTAAAACCTGACTTTCTTTACAACTAGGTGCCTATGTTTGCTCGGCAAACGTTCGGTACCACGGAACACACACAGGCGTGTCGGAGGCGGCCCGGCCGGTCACGACTCGGGCCCTGCCACTCGCTCCCGACTATCCAGGACGATCTGGCACACGGACGATACTTCGTGCTCGTGGGAAACTCGACTCGACCCCGTCTCTCTCACCCACTATGAGAACTACGAATTTTCCTACAGATTACTTGCAAAACGTAAACAAATGGGGATTCGCGGTTTGAGGTGTCAGTGTCAGTACCTGGGGCAGAAACCCTAGCAGGGCGATGAGCACCGCGGGGGCGCGCATGCTGGCGCGTCCGGGCTAGCGGCGCCGGGGCATATATGTCGGGACCGAGGCCCGACGGTCGTCAGCACTCTGCGATACAAGATCCGCAGTAATCCATCACTCGCACATTGTATGCACTGAGCGTTTTCACTGAAGTCACACAGCACAAATATCGAGATGTCACTGGTTGCTCATCCGGCGAACCGGTCGCAAGATCGTGCACTATGTTCGAAACGCGCGCGTCGCGTGTGTCGGCTCGTGTGCGCCGTATAATAGACGTGTACTCGCGGCGGAGCGTGTCGGCGGACTGAGGGCGGGCGGCAGCCGCGGTGCGGGCAGCGCGCACCTGGCCCGCGCGTCGCGCCACCGCCGCCTCCGCGCCGCTAGATGGCGGTGCGCGGCGCATCTGCCGACCAGCCGCACCCCCCCGCCGCCCCTCGACCCGCACCGCCCCTACGCTCTCCGCTCCCCTCCGCACAGACTACCCGACCAGAAAATACACGGAAAACGCGGCGAACACGTGCCCCTATGCAAGTAAAAACTTCGGAGAACTATCGAACGATATGCAGTTTCTTTTCAAGTATTCAGCTGATACTGTTGCGCTTGTATTTCTAAGCAGAGACTTCCAAGCAAGATAGGATTTTGAATTATTACACTAAGAAACGGTGTCTAGGTGTCTGTTATAATACCTATATCTATATAGTATACCTATCTATAAATATACCTAGATAGGGTGTCTAATTCTAGGTTAAACTGGTTATACCTAGACTTACAAAATAAAATTCCACCAGTAAGGCTTCCTAACCCTAAGGCTAACCTACCAACTGCGTTTAGCCTACAGCCAAAAAAATCGCGTGATCACCATCAAATCAAGCTTCCGTTGTCGGACGATGTAAATTTTTTAAATCTGCTCAATTATTTGCAGCTGCTATGTGAATGAATATATTAAAAACAACTTGAAATGATACATAAAGAGTAGCCAGTGTTTAAAAATGTTACCTTCCTAATTTAATTTAAGTTGAAGACAGATTAAAAATCTACACTAATATTATAAAGAGGAAAGATGTTTTTGGTTTTTTTGTTTGTAACAAAACTACTGGACCGATTTACATGAAACTTGGTATGACGATACATTGATTCATTGGAAGTAATATAGGCTATTTTTATCTGGATACTCCCAAGGGATCGGGAGTTACACGGGTAAAAGTGCGGAGCGCTGGTAGTAATAGTTATAGTATTGACGACCCAGTTAGCACAATGGTCACCATGCCGGACTGCCAAACACAGGGTTGCGGGTTCGATTCCCACCTCAGACATGTATTTGTGCTTAAATATTTGTCTGTGGTCTGGGTGTTTCTATTTAATATAAGAATATATTTACAAAAGAAAAGTATATAAGTAGTATATCCGTTGTCTAGTACCCATAACACAAGTGTAGTTACTTGGCTTGGGGCTAGATGGCGATGTGTGGAATGTCCTGCAATATTTATTTATTTATTATTTATTTATTTACAAAAAAGTATGCGTATTCTATCCGTTGTCTGGTCACCACAACACAAGAATTTAGCGTTTTTGTGCAGCGGTCTTCTAGGTTGGGGATAGATGACGCTGTGTGAAATGTTCTACAGCAGATATTTATGACGGAATGAATAAAAAAAATGGGTAGGTACGTGTACTTACATACGCGCGTGAGATGTTATACTTCTAGTTATACAAGTCCGTCTGTCTGTCTGTCCGCCCGTCAGTCCGTCCGTCCGTCCGAGTCCGTCCGAGTCCATCCGTCCGTCCATCAGTCCGTCCGTCCGTCTAATATTTATTCTGCGGGAAGCTTCAACCTGTTACTTTACCAACATGTGACTTTTGTGTTACAGATGCGCGCACATCTTAAAATTTCACTTCTTTCATTTTTTCATAACACGCATAAAGAAGACTAACTTCAAAATTATACGAGAAACAAGTGTCGCGCGAATCTTTAAGTCTATATTTTACGACCGCCATTAAATTACATTGAAGAAGTCTGTTTAAAATCTGAATTAATTAAGTGTACTTATGCATGATAATGATAAAATTCTGGCGTGTTATCAATAGTTTTAACAAAGGAACACCACACCTAGCGAGTAGCCACGCCTTGCTACCCTTGACATACTAATTATTTAGAACTAGCTTCCCCTAAAGACCTAATTAGAGTTAAATTAGAATAAATTCTGTTAGTAAAAATGCTGATATCAAAAAAAAATTAGGCAGAATAACAAAGTTAAGTAACTTACGCTTTAAGGCTCATAATCCAACGTATTATGCACGCGTGCGTTTTACATTACCACGATACAACTAGTGCTATAAAGTTATCCCGATAAGTTAAATACGTATCTTACTGCTAATTACATGTTACGTAGATGATACATTTTTTTATACTTATCTGTTTTGATGGATAAAAAAAAGGTAGGTACCAACAAAAAGTTTTTACTCCAGCAAAAATGGTTGTCTATGAAGTCGGTTTCCGAACGACAATTTTACGCGATAACGTCTTAAAAATGATTAAAAATTGAGTTTTGGTTTTTTTTTTGTTTTTTCTTTACTTAACATAATAATATATTTTTACCGTCCGTCAGACGAGGCTGTATAGGTTAAAAGTCTTTTGCCTGCCCTTTGGGGAGTATAATTCACAAAAAACTATTGCCTAAAAATAGTACCTAACTAAACATACACAATTTTTTAGGTTTCCCTTACTATCCTTATCCTTTTTGTATATTTTATTTTCCAGTCACTTTTTCCAACTTCCCTGATCCTATTTTGTCCTCAATAAGTCCGCGTTTTTGTTGTAAATATGTTTCCCAAATTTTTTGCTTAAATTAAAAAAAAAAAAACCACCCTAAGTCCTTCCTAAATCCCGCTAAGAATGAAGAACAAGATGAAAATGGCATAACGCTCGTGGGGCCAAACAAGAGAGAAAAAAAAAAAAAACATACACAAATATTTTGTTAACTTTCACCGTTTGTTATTTTAAAGTCTTTTCTTTTATTCGTAACTGTGATAAAAAACGTCATACGATACGCGTGTGGCTAATGATTATTGCATCTCGGCTTTTTGACATTGCTCTTACGGTGAAGAGAGAGAGTGAGAAAAACATCGTGATAATGTTTAGTTGGCTCCAGACGTATTGACGAATTCTTTCCCTTTTGGGCACGGTCGACTGAGCTGAAAGGATAGTAAAGGTACTGGGCAAGCTTACTCCATCCTCAAGCAAAAAGGACCCAACTAATGAGGTCTACTCGTGGAAAAATGCTTTTATACATGTAGTGAAATTATTTGTCTGAGTCTGTCTTTCCTGACCTGTTCAATTTGTGGGTCTTCAAGTCGCAAGTGAAAAGGTATCTTCTAGGAAAGCGTGTTACATCTTAGACCGCATCGTCACCTACCATCAGGCAGGTGTGATAGTCGTCTAACGAATAAATTGCATATAACTTTTGAACGGCTGAACCGATTTTGATTAAACATAAATATAATATAATATAATATAGCAGAACATTCCACACATCGCCATCTATCCCCAAGCTAAGTAACTAGACTTGTGTTATTTGGTGCTAGACAACGGATATACTAACTATATACTTTTATTTTGTAAATATATACTTATAATACATAGAAACAACCAGACCACAGACAAATATCTAAGCATAAATACTTGTCTGAGGCGGGAATCGAACCCGCAACCCTGTGTTTGGCAGTCCGGCATGGTGACCATTGTGCCAACTGGGTCATCAAACAAACATAGCTAAGAACACCGACTAATTCACCTTTCAAACAAAATAACATCGAAATCGGTTCATCCGTTGGGGAGTTACGATGCAGACACAGACACACAGACGTCAAACCTATAACACCCCTTTATTTGCGTCGTTAAAAACTATAAAATACGGAGCCATTATACGGAACCATCTCAGATGTTTTATGAAATAAAGACTTCATTGTTTCGAGATGATAAGGACAACAGATTCAAGTTCTTGGTGGAGGTTAAGGATATACCTACTGATAACAAAGATATCTTCTGTACAAATAAAATTCTTTGTCCTGACTGACTGACGGATCAACGCACAGCCTAAACCGCTTATCGTAGAGACCTGAAACTTGCAGGGTGTGTTCTTTTGTGACGTAGGTATCCGATAAAAAAGGATTTTTTTTGCGAAATTTTATTCCTAAGGGGGTGAAAAAGGGGGGCAAAGTTTGTATGGGCCGTGATTTCTCGGTCTAATCCTATATGAACCATTTTCGACTCCAACGTGGACGAAATCGAGGGCAAAAGCTAGTCAATTGTAAATCATATTCTTTGAATAGTTAATATAAGCCGTGCAAAAATCTTATTTCCTTAGTTATACTTCTATAGTTGTATTAGTATACAGGATGATTTTTTTACATATGCACCTTCAGGGCTATATTCTAAACTTTAAGATATAACGAAAATGATGAAGGAGTTGCGTGCCCGATTTTGACAAAAAGTAAAACGGCATCATTCGATTTTGAAAAAGTAATTACCCTAGCCAGGAATCGAACCTGTTGATTTTGCAAAAAAAATATCATTACATAGTATAAAACAAAGTCACTTTTCTCTGTCTATCCCTATGTATGCTTAGATCTTTAAAACTACGCAACAGATTATGAAGCGGTTTTTTTAGATAGATAGATCGATGAAGGTTTATATTTATAATTCATGCTTAATATAGCCGTGCGAAGCCGAGACGAGTCGCTAGTTTGATTATATACAATATCTTCTACGAGAACCACTCTATACATTTTTGTAAACAGCATGAACATATTTTTTCATTACTCATACTCCGAAAGTGTAAGTCTAAACGTGCCCGAAGAGCGTGAAGAAAGAAAAACTTTCGGCCCTAGAGAGAATCGCTTTCACTGACCTCGGGACTCAACGATTGCCTTTCACCCCTAGGGTAACAATGTACTATTTTTTGTTTTTAAATGTTTATAAGTATTTACTGCGATTTAAAAAACAAATAACGCTATTAAGTAAGTACTGACATACCCACTTATATATTACAAATGTTGATATTTAATTAAAATTATTTCACAAAAATAATTAAAACCTCTACTTAAATTACTAAATATAACAAGTTCATGCGAAAAACCTTCGCGAACGAAGATTTCGTACGTATTTGGAAAGTGTTTGCGTCGTTTCAGTGCGCTTACGCACGTCGACGGACCAAGGAATGCAAATTATGCAACAAATGGGCAAACATTCACTTGTGCAGTGTTCGAACTAACGTAAAGTACCTACCTACTACATGGATTCTGGTTTGATTTTAAGGCGCTCTTCCAGTACCGTGTGTAGGTATTCACATTACCTTAGCCCCCGCTCTCAAAAACGTAGCGTGCTGCGTGCTAACTGTTATATTTGATCGATATGCAAAACATTTTAGCATTATTATCCACAAATATAGTTTCTAGAGGTCAAAACCTACCATTTGATTCATTTTTAGAAACAAACGTTAACTATTTTTGAATAAAACCCGATAAACGATCTAATAATTCTCTGTTTTCTAACATTTTTTTATCGAACGAAGTTGTTCATATCATGTTTTCAACCACAATAAACAAAAATATGGTAATTAAACTACAATATACATTTATATCCAAATAACAAAAAAAGAGTATTTGATTACTTAGAGTTGCTTAAAACAAAGTTCGATTTTGGTAGCTTTATTAGCACCTGCCCTTAAATAATACATTTTAGTTTGAGATCTATTTAAGGACGACCTTCATCGAGCTGGTTAATGGATGAAAATTATTATATACCTATTAAATCAGTAAATTTATTAAGTAATTACTAAGAAAAACAAACAATAATTAAATAATTATATCCTACATACATAACTAATACAATACAAACGAACACAAAAAAAAATACAAAAACAAAATTATGTCAAATTAAATAAGTTAATGTTGCAAAAGGTTTTTTCTAAAAAAATCAGTCCAGAATGATTAATTTATTTTAATTTTTTGTTTTAAGACTTTTCGCTGGTTTGGTTAATAGACAAATTCAATACCGATGAAATACATAATCTTTATTTTTTCACGGGATCGGGACTTACGCGGGAAAAACCGCTTACCGATCCCGTGGGAATATCGGGATAAAAAGTTAAATCACTCCCAATGAATCAATGTATCATCATAACAAGTTTCATCAAAATCGGTTCATGTGTTTTTGTGTGAAGGAGTAACAAACACACATATATACACACACACAAACTTTCACATTTATAATATTAGTAGGATTCTTTGGCATCTGAAAGGAAATTATTTCGAAAAAATTCAACCCCTACGTAGACGACATCACAGTTGAAAGTGA
The DNA here is from genome assembly GCA_951213275.1 of Idaea straminata. Lineage (NCBI taxonomy): Eukaryota > Metazoa > Arthropoda > Insecta > Lepidoptera > Geometridae > Idaea > Idaea straminata. The sequence goes on from OX577862.1 coordinate 9,321,589, forward strand.
GTGTTTCTATAATGGAGGAATGTTTCTAATGTACTGACGAGTTATTTCTTCTCGATACGGTCAACTAAGTTGAGAGGATGATTTAGTTGGTGTTGCCCACCAACTAAATCATCATCCCAAAAAGACAGCCTTACTGACTTATTCAACTTCCTCATCATTAATTTTTATAGCAGTTTTGACTTGTTTTACATTTGGAAGTGTGAACCGAATTAATTTAGTTTTGGATCCATTCAGTAATAAATTATTGGAATTGAACCAATCAACTATTCTAGAAAGAGCATTGTTCACATCGTCAATGTTCGACTGACGCCTTTTAACCTTGAACACCAAGGAGGTGTCATCTGTGAACAACACTATCCCATGGTTGTCCCTTACAAGGTAAGGTAAGTCATTTATATAAACTAAGAACAGGAAAGGTCCTAATATGGATCCTTGAGGAACCCCCATTGCTATCGTAGATCATGGTGCTGCCCACCCACTAAATCATCCTTTCAACTTAGTTGACTGCCTACTTTATCTGATATATTGCAGGCATTGAATAGCATCGTTGTATAAATCATCATAGATATAAAGCCCAATATTATGTTTCTAATTATACAGGGTTATTGGTAATTATACTAGCAAGTTGAGGGCTACTTCTGGGCATCTAAACAAACAACGTTTGTACTACGATTTTTGGAAATTCGTATTTTTTTTTTAATTTTGAGGTTTGGTTTACCTGTAAATCAGCAGTTAAATACACGAAGAGGTCAGTTACTTTAAAATTTTACTTATGTTTAAAGTTTTATTTACTGCTCTTAGTCTGAATGACTTGTGTTTTAAAAAATCTGCTGTTTTTCGAATTTACATAACGTCAAAATTTTCAATTTTTTTTTCGAATTTTCAAAAGTCGTAAAATAAAAGTTGTTTGTTAAGCTGCACTGAAGTAGTTCTCTTGCTAGTATAATTACCAATAACCCTGTAAATCATTATTGTACGTGTTATCACTGCAAGAAGTTCATTAAAAATCTGTATAACCGAGCTCTAAATTATAAAAACCAATTTATTAACTCAAGGTCTAATAATTACCTAAGCAAGCCAGTTTGTGAAATTTATTACGTCAGAGGCGCGAAATGTCTTTACGAGGTCTTCACATTTTTCATTCTTTTTGTGAAGTCTAGATTCCTTTGCTAAGATTTATCTGTGTCTCAAAGTCAATTAATTAAAGACTTAGCAATTGTTTTATTTAAAAAAATAAGGCTTTTTACAAACGACTAAGAAGGGTCATGCGAGTCAAGCGACGCGACGACGAGGCGTGAGTTAGTAAACCAACAAATAATTCGCGCAGTTTATTAAAAACTAGCTACGCTCCGCGGTTTCACCCGCATAAGTCCCGATCCCGTGGGAATATCAAAATGAAAAGTAGCTTATAGCCTTCCTCGATAAATGGACTATCCAACAAAAAAGATTTATTCAATTCCGAACCAGTAGGTTCTGAGATTAGCGCGTTCGAACCAACAAACTCTTCAGCTTTATAAGTAAGTATAAATTATAAGTAAGTATAGATATAAGGCACCGTGCAAACATGCACGAAAAGTCGCATAACCTAATCAACATGACATGCTTTTATCCTTTTATCAATGGTTTATCAACAACTTACATTTGTTTTATTTAATAGCTGCACCGCGAGCGATTTTCTGCACAACTTTCTTATTTCTGCACAACCTTCTTGGGGCAATAACAAACACAACAAAAAAATAATTAGTTTAATTAGAAAAAGTTGACGCGTGATGAAATATTAAAGACTAGCAGCGCTCCGCGGTTTTACCCGCGTAACTCCCGATCCCGTGGGAATATCGGGATAAAAAGTAGCCTATAGCCTTCCTCGATAAATGGCCTATCCAACACAAAACGAATTTTTCATTTCGAACCAGGAGTTCCTGAGATTAGCGCGTTCTAATAAAATAGATGTTCATTTCTCAGACCTAATAAATATACACAAAAATTTTCATACAAATCGCTTCAGCCGTTTAGATGGAGTTCGGTAACTAACACCGTACCGCGACAAGAGATTTTTGTAAGATACTAGGCGCCGCGCCGCGGTATCACACGCGTAATAATTTTCTACGCAATTTTCTTTATTTTTTCTTTCTTATGAACCTTGTCCTGACAATAACAAACTCAACAATAAAGAATTAGCTAAATCGGTCCAGCTGGTGATGCCGTGACCAAGGAAAATAGGGATTCATTGTACAAGCTTTTATTTAGTTTCTGTCCCGATGTCTGTCATGGAATCTTGCAAATAAAATTTGATCCACTTCCCGTTTACCGATTGAGCTGAAATTTTGCAAACATGTGTAATTCACGTGACAATACAATAAAAGCTTGTTTTTAAAAACATTTTTTTTAAACTATAAATTTAATTTTGACATTTAATTTTGCTTTTATTTCTTCTATTTATCATTATTTTATTTAACATCTAATATTGACAGTTTTCTTTTTACATTTTGGTTTCGTTTTTTATTAATGTAATGTAATGTATGGATTTGATAATCCTACTAATATTATAAATGTGAAAGTGTGTGTGTGTGTGTGTGTGTATATGTATGTGTGTGTATGTGTGTGTGTATGTTTGTTACTCCTTCACGCTAAAACCACTGAACCGATTACGATGAAACTCGGTATGTATATAACTGGAGATCTAGATTAACACATTAACACACTTTTTATCCCGATATTCCCACGGGATCGGGACTTACGCGGGTGAGATAGTCTGAAATAAATGAATTGAATTGAATTGAATAAAAGTACCTTAAAAAAAAAAGAAAACAAATTAAATCTTTTTTTTCTTGTTTGTCATATACATAGAATAGCGTGATTCGTAGCGCGAAGTCGAGTGGTCTATTTGATGCTATCGTAATTCAAAGCGCACTTTTATAACTAATTTTAATTAATTAAATCCAACATTTTATAGAGCAGTACAAATCAAAAACATTTAAAAATAATACGCTACAGTTATTAAATATTACTTTTCGTACCAGAACGAAGCATATCGGAATGCAGTTACAAATAAATTACTCTGTAAAAATTTGAGAATGTTCGAATCAGATGGGTGTGACGAGCTTGCCTGCAGGTCGTGTGCATCCACTTTATTGCATTTCGTCTTTAATTTGAGGATTTTGTACAAACCTAGTCGTGTGAACCAGGCAACATCTACGTAAAATTATTTATCTTATTCATTGTTGAAAATACTTCATTTCTATTTGCTTAAAGTTAAGTCTAAGTTTTATTGCGAAAAAATATTAAAATCCAGACATCTGAGTAATAGTTTCTTATCCCCGACAGCAACTAATGTTCAATAAAGATGTTTTTACGAGCGAAACACGGGCCGGAGGTCGGAGGAGACCGTAAGGAATGCGCGTGAGTTGAAATACTCGCGTTTTGTCTTCAGTTTTAATTGTATTTATTGATTTTATGGTCGGTCTGAGCTAGAGTTCATAGAATTATAGCTTGTAAAGATATTTTTTTAGATGGATTAACAGGTTTTTTATAACTTTTTCACATTTTGATAAGATAAAAGGTTTCATTTACGAAACTTTATTTTATTTATAAATCAATATATACTTACTTTTATAGGATATAAAAATAGTACTTTGTACAGTAAAATATCATTTATTTATTAGAAAATCAAACAGTTTATACATAGAAATATAAACAGTATAACAACGGAAAAAATTACAGAGTTTCACGTTTAAAAAACAAAGTAAAAAATAATTATCAACGTAAATCTAACAGAAACCGACGCAAAAATATATTTTAAAATACCTATATCCAAACAAAGTTACAGGTCATTTTAATGCCGCTTTTTCAGCAACGCAAGTTGCGGTAATCAACAAAATAATAGTCTTTCAATTTGTTTGAATTGCGCGTTAAATGCAATAAATATTATACAGGATATGGTGAATTACCTATACCTACTTTTACACAGAAGACGATGCGGTCTGCATTTTTAATAAATGATATTTACAGTAATTCATATCGGTGAATCAATCAATAATTTACCTGTTTTATATATTAAAGTTTACGAGCGAAAATAACTGTCCTTATTCAGGTAAATATTCAGTTATTACTTAAGAAATTATTTATGGAATCTTTGGTTCCAGAAAACTATGTGAAATTAATATTGCTATCCGGATTTTGTACAGATAAACTCAATAGTACTGTTTAATGTATTCGAGGATCAAATTTTTATTGTTTATGGCTAATAAATTCTACTTTCTTACTATTGCAAATACTTCAGCTGTATTAAATACTAGCAGCGCTCCGCAGTTTCACCCGCGTAACTCCCGATCCCGTGGGAATATCAAGATAAAAAGTAGCCTATAGCCTTCCTCGATAAATGGACCAGTAGTTCCTGAGATTAGCGCGTTCAAACAAACAAACAAACTCTTCAGCTTTATAATATAAGTATAGATTAATAGAATTATTCTCATAAATTAACTATTTTAACGTAACGTTTAAAATATTTGTTTAGACTTTGAAAGTACTGAACTAATTTTGATGAAATAAAATCAATGGAAGAACATGGGCTACTTTTTATCCCGATATTCACACGATATCGGCACTGCTAGTAAAGTACTATATTATAAAGAAAGTTTTTTATTTTTTTATGTTTGTAACGGATAGACTCCGAAACTATTGGAACGATTTTGATGAAACTTGATATGAGGATACATTGATTGATTGGACTTTTTTATTACTTTTTATCCCGACATTCCCACGGGATCGGGAGTTACGCAGGTAAAACTGCGGAGCGCTTCTAGTCCTACTAATATTATAAATGTGAAAGTTTGTGTGTGTGCTTGTTACTCCTTCACGCTAAAACTACTGAACCGATTGCAATGAAATTCGGTATGTAGATAGCTAAAGGCCTGGATTAACATATAGGCTACTTTTTATCCCGAAATTCAAACGGAATCGGCAATTACGTAATAAAAATGAATCCCTATTTTATATTGATCACAGCACCACGCTTGAAAGGCTGGACCAATTTCGCTTATGTTTTTTGTTGTGTTTGTTATTGTCAAGAGGTTTTTATGAAATAAATATTAAGAAAGTTGCGCAGAAAGTTTCACAGCTAGTAAATTATAAAGTAAAAAATAAACACACCAATACGAAAACACTTAATATTCATGAACCTATTTACCCATGTATTTACCAATTATTGAAACGAAGACGAGTTCTAAAGTCACAATTCCTAACCCCTTTCTCTGTTGAACAGTGACGTAGCAATCAAATTAGCATAATAACTAACCTAGAGATCTAGCAATCTGCGCAAGAGCTGCCTATTAATTACATCGGTAGGTACGGTACCTAGGTAGAAAGTGACCTAGGGTCATCGTGGCCGGATGACACAGAAATAAGGTATCTTCTACTTATTGAGGCTCGGTTTAATCTCTGTAAATATTGGTACTACAAGCCGCGTGAACCTTACAACGAATCTACGCAAATTAACTCTCACTTTAATAGGAATTAATTTGGTTTTAAATGCTGGCAATACCACATATTGTACCATTTCAGAATTTCAATTAAATAGGCAACATTTTTTTTAAATTGGCACAAGGTGAAAATACCTTTTTTCATTACTCATACGCCGAAAGTAGGTCTAAAGGAGCCTGAAGAGCGTGTTGAAAGTAAAACTTTCAGCCCTAGGGAGAATCGCTTTCACTGACAGCTGTCATGTCAAATTATGGCTTCGCACGACGTGTGCAATGTGCTTGTAGCCAGTATCAGTATCATTACGCATTAGGGACTTCAAAAACCTAACCTCCTTGCTTTGCAAAACACTACAAGGTTGAGACCAAAGAGGTTATATAACCTTGTAAGAGGATCAGGTAGTATGGAGTCTCTCATTCACTCTCGTTATTAGGAAGAATTTTATGTATTATTCGTAATGAAAACCACAGTGTTTATCTCGGGTGAAAGACTCATTAAGTCCCTCGAACTATTAGCGCCCTCGCTACGCTCGGGCGCCAAACTCCGTCTCGGGACTCAATGAGTGACTTTCACACCTAGGGTAACAATGTACTATTATTAAACTGGAAAAGTTTAAAGTTCAGGTTAAAAATTAAAAATCATAAAGTTTGAGTTAAATCTTAGCTAAAACTTTTTTTTGCATGTTTCATACAAATCATATAGTTTATTTGTTTGTTTGCATACGATAGTTCATTTATTCTGGAATACTATACAACAAACAGATTTGAATAATTCCTTAATTTGCAGTTTTGGCATCAAAAAGCAAAGAGGGAGTGATTTTTTTTTTTAATGGCGTATATTTAGGAATCCGAGAAACTTTAAATGAGCACAACTTTTATTTTTCTGAACCGGCACAGTGTCCTCTATCTGTAGGTTTCCGCTTATCCATTCATTGCGGGACACCCTGTATATTCATGGATGCAGGTCGCGTCATTTTGTATCGCGTGAGTAATCGTGTACATTTGTGCAGAGCCTTAATTAGGCGTACTTCAAGTACTAGTTTTTCTTACAAAATTAAGGAAATTAAAAAAAATACTGAAAGATGTGTATGTATCTTTGCAATCTTTGCCTTCCTTTTTCGGGGAAAATAAAATAAAAATCTCTTACCAACAATGGTAAAACCCGTCTTTTATTAAGAGACTCTGAACAACCTTAGAAAAATTATCATAAAAATGCAACCACATTTTTCTTTAAAAATCTTAATTAATTAAGTAACTCTTAAATGTATGTATAATGTATAAGTTTAATTAGAGTCTAATAATTAAAAATACAACGTCGATTAAAACTTCAAATTAAAATTGTCTTCAATAAAAACATTCAACGTCTAAACTCCTTTGATCTAATTAGTGTAATGTTAAATTTAATCTGATTTTGTGTTTAAAATTAACTTAAAATCAGATTATGTTTGATCGTTTCAAGAAATGAATTCAAAGAATCTGTAATTGTATCAAAATTTCTAAACATTCGTTATTTAGGCGATTTAATGTTATCTTAATGTAAGGTAGAGTTACTGACGTAGTGGAATTTACGGTCGATTATTGCGTCTGGTTGTCGGATCCGTTCACGTTCATATTCCTATTTTCTTTGATGAAATCTATACTAAGAGTTTGTTTGCGCTAATCTCAGGAACTACAGAACGGATTTTGTTGAATGTTGGTATGAGGTTACATTGATTCATTGGGAGTGATATTATTACCCGGGATCGGAAATTATGCGGGTGAAACCGCGGAGCGATTCTAATTTATCTAGTTCTAAATTATCTATTTTGCAATGAGGAACCTAAACTAAATGAACTTACTCATTTGATCCGCTAATTCTAAATTGATCGGGAGCAAATTAGAAATGTACCTTTAAAAATATACTTACCATCGCAACGGTCGAATTGATTTTTTTCTTAAAAGGATGCGCAATAAATATATATAGTAAGTAATGACATTTCTCACTGCGCCATCTAGCCTAAAACTAAGTAACTAGATAGATAGGTAAACATTTTACTTTACCATAATATCAGCATGAAATTTAGAAAAAAAAAACTTGAGAGGTGTGACACCCGGATGGAACGAAGTTTCTTTCAATCAATTAGTGAAGAAATTGTAATAAAATTAAAAAGTGTCGTTACAACTTTTGGTCTTAATTTTTGTCGTCTAGTCGCCTTTCGCAACGCGCCATAAGGAACTTCGATCCAATAACACACATAAAATACAAAAAGAAAAAGATAAAACTTGACTTGTAGTATGAGTACTTGCCAGATAATGGAAATAATTTTGTACCTACTATTTAAAAGAAGTATAAGAAAGATAACTAACTATAGGTTTTATGGGTGTTTCTTATTTTTGACCCAAGACACCGCAACAATTCATCGGCAATAATCGACGTAAACTGCTAGCCACTGGACAAATCTTGATGACGTATGTTTTCATTTTTAGACCAAGTCGCCTTATAAAGTAAAAAATGAATTTACAACGTTAACCCAAACGAAATAAAGACCGATTTCACTTGTAATAGGAAAGAAAATCTAAAAAGTGTAGAGTCAACTTATTTATCGGACCAACAAACAGATTTTCAAAGATAAATGAGCCAGAATCCAATTTGCTCTACGTCAAAAAGCCGATAGAACAAATGTAAAGTGATGATTTTAATTAATGGTATATACTTATACTAAAGTTATGCAATTGTTGGTATAAGTATATTAACATAATTAGATAAGAACCACTTAAGTTAAAGTTAAGTTTAAGATAGTGTTACTTATGGATCGGAATCTTGTTACATGTTTGATTTTGATCTGTTTTACTAGGGAGATTGGACATTTTGACATTTGTACTTATTGACTAGTTGTTTTTGTGGCATCTGGACACTGGATGTCAATACATTTGACTAAAGTTGAGAATCTGTTTAAGAATATTTTATAAGTTCTTATTAATGTACCAACTTTTACGCAAATAAATTAAATGAACTGAACTGGGGTATCGAGAACCGGAAACTTTTTTGAGAACCGGCATTTTCGGTAACAGCCTAAGCAATAACCGGGATTTTCTGGGATTTTCGGTATTTTTTTTTCGGGATTTTGTGTAAAGCTTTGTAAGATGCTATATATTTAGCTTCAATTTTTTTTAAATAAAAATCTTTATATTTTGTAATTTGTAATTGAATCACAATTTAATGTTACATAAGTAGACATTTTATATCTAACTAGCAGCGCTCCGCAGTTTCACCCGCGTAACTCCCGTGGGAATATCAGGATAAAAAGTAGCCTATAGCCTTCCTCGATAAAAGGACTATCCAACACAAAAATATTTTTTTCAATTCGACCCAGTAGTTCCTGAGATTAGCGCGTTCAAACAAACAAACAAACAAACAATCAAACTCTTCAGCTTTATAATATAAGTATAGATGAAAATTCATACTAACGAATGTCGCTAACATTCTGAAATTCAACTATGACGGTACTACTGATGTAATAGGTAAGCGAATTTGAATTAGTTCGAGTCTCGTCTTAGTTGCAATTTTTGAAGACGCATTTATTCATAAAAATAAAATTAAATAGCCCTGTGCAGACTAATCTATCTTCTATTATAAAAATGAATCGCTGAATGTGTTGCTAAGCGCAAATCTCGAGGACAGCTGGTTGAATTAAAAACTTATTTTTGTGTTGGAAAGTCGATTTATCGAGGAAGGCTACAGTCTACTTTTCATTTTGATATTCCCACGGGATCGGGACTTACGCGGTTGAAACCGGAGCGCAGCTAGTTTGATATATTTTTTGTAAATCAAACATATATATTCCTTCTACATCGTTGCCCTGGGCCTGTCCGGAAGATCAGCGTTGTAGTTTACTGCAGAATTTTATCTGAGGTTGGTCCTTTTAGGCTAGCTCACGGCATCCTGCAATTTATTCTATCATGTGCCTATTAATTTTTTAATTTCGACGACGACCCAGTTGGCACAAATGGTCACCATGCCGGACCGCCAAGCACAGGGTTGCGGGTACGATTCCCGCCTCAGACAAGAATTTATGCTTAGATATTTGTCTGTGGTCTGGTTGTTTCCATGTATTTACAAAAAAAAGTATATAAGTAGTATATATATCCGTTGTCTAGCTCCCATAACACAAGTCTTAGTTAGTTAGCTTGGGGCTAGATGGCGATGCGTGGAATGTCCTGCAGTATTTATTTATTTATTCTTTGTTCTAGCCTAGGAATAGTTCTACCGGCACCTTCGTTGGTGAAAATTGTTGATTGTTACGAATGTATTTTGTTCTTCTCAAAAGTGCGAAAGTGGTGAGATTTTTACTTTTGTAATTCTGTTCTTATTCTCATTATTTTTTGTTTTGTAATTATGTATTTAATATTTGTTTGCTCTTTTCTTGTCCGTGTGCTATTCTAATAAATGTTTATTTTATGTTTAAAAATATGTTTTAAATTGAATAACTTCAAGGACCTATCACATTTAATTCTCCATTATAAACTTGTAGACCATCTAATTGAGCCATACATTTTCAAAGTATTTACAACAGTCTAATTCTGATCCGATAATTTCTAGCAATAAATTGTACCGTGTCAAGGAATGCAGTGAACTCGGAGTTTTTTTTTTATAATAATAAGTTAAAAGGGTCTTTGTCCATACAATGTTTTCACAAAGCTTTTATTAACCATTTTGAAATTATTATTTTTCTATAAAAAACTAGCTGCGCTTCGCAGTTTTGCCCGCGAAATCCCCGATCCCGTGGGAATATCAAAATGAAAAGTAGCCTATAGCCTTCATCGATAAATGGACTATCCAACACAAAAAAATTTCAATTCCAACCGGTAGTTCTTGGGATTAGCGCGTTCAAACAAACAAACTCTTCAGCTGTATAATAATAGTATACTTATGACGCATACTGTACATACTAAAAGAAAAAAAGAAAAAAAAGAAAAAAAAACAGCCAAGTGCGAGTTACACTCGCGTTCGAAGGGTTCCGTACTTTGTTTTAAGTATTGGAAACAGAAATACATCATTTGTGAAAATTTCAACTGTCTAGCTATCACGGAGATACAGCTGACAGACGGACAGTAGAGTCTTAATAAACGGGTCCCGTTTTTATCCTTCGGGTACGAAACTCTAAAAAGAACACTGAAAAATTGTAGTGGTTTGACCAACCGAACTCGCTCAGTCAAAATAAACACATTACCTTCCTTTGAGTCGCACAGTCGGGTAAAAAGGTTTGGTGGTAGTTATTTTATTAGTTAGTGGACAAGAGCCGTTAACACTTTACTATTGTAGTTATGATATACATTTAACACTTGTGTCGAATCGCGGTTCTTTATTGATCACATGCATGGTCCATTTCGTAAGAACTATGTGACTTTTATACTGGTTGCTGTAGAGACGTTGGGGTGCTGGGGAGACGACACCAAAAAATTAGTTAAAGAGTTGGGTGTTAGGATTAGGGGGAATGGGGCAGACTCCCGCTCCAGCTCGTTTCTGGCGCAGAGGTTTGCCATTCAGCGTGGCAATGCTTCTAGCATTATGGGAACCTTTACGCCGGGTGCGATAAGGGGCGGGTTATTTGACTAACTAGTCACTTCATTTTTGTATTTATAATGTTAAATGTGTATGTCTTTTTATTTTATCTCAAATTAAATTAATCTTTCGCACTTTGAAGTACAACTTCCAAGTTAGTCTGGTTTAACTGTAGAGTTAGACTGGTTTTAATTAGTATATTCGTTTATTCGTTCATGTTTTATATTGTCTCCCTTTTTCTTCTTCCTCGATTTTTGACACTTTATGTGGGATCAGGTCTGATAATTTAGTGGCGTCTGGACATTCTGTCCCGGGTTGTCGGGATAAGCAATTTTTCCTTTAATACGAGTTCTGTCATGTTGGTGAGTGTTATAATTACAGAACCTCGTTGTTTAAGACGCTCTTCCAGTACCGTGTGTAGTCCCATACATTACCTTAGCCCCCGCTCTCAAAAACGTAGCGTGCTGCGTGCTAACTGTTATATTTGATCGATATGCAAAACATTTTAGCATTATTATCCACAAATATAGTTCCTAGAGGTCAAAACCTATCATTTGATTCATTTTTAGAAACAAACGTTAACTATTTTTGAATAAAACCCGATAAACGATCTAATAATTCTCTGTTTTCTCACATTTTTTTTATCGAACGAAGTTGTTCATATCATGTTTTCAACCAAAATAAACAAAAATATGGTTTTTAAACTGCAATATCCACTAATATCCAAATAACAAAAAAAGAGTATTTGATTACTTAAAGTTGCTTAAAACAAAGGTCGATTTTGGTAGCTTTATTAGCACCTGCCCTTAAGTTGCGTAAGTCCCGATCCAAATTCTTTTTAGGTTTTCGTACATCAAAAGGTACGAAGGGAGAGAGAGAGAGAGAGAGAGAGAGAGAGAAAACTAATGTTGAAACTAATGTATGGAACCCTCGGCGCGGGAGTACGACTCGCACTTGGCAGGTTTTTTAAATCTCGCCTCGGGGCTTATTTATAGAAAAGCAAGTTTTCTTGAAAAAAAAATATCCAATTTTTTTGGCCACGTGTTCTTAAATAACGACAAACCTCATAGTCCGATTCCTAAATCGAACCAAAAGTAAAAAAAAAGTTCCGATCGGTCGGACTGAGGACTGAGGACTGAGCAGTTGGACCACGTGTTCACAGGGGCAATAACCTGATAGTAAAGTTATCTTTGTATCAGTAAGTAGGTATTCAATTAAATACTTGATTACTACCTAAATTAGATAGGTATCCGTGGGTGTTTCCCTTCATTACCTAAGTTAATGATGATTCAGGCTAAACATTCGTGTAGGTCGACCTCCTACTTGATTGAAAGAAGAAATGAAGGTCTCCCTCAATCAACCAAACTTAAATTATAGTTAAATTCACGATGTGCCATTGTAGAGAAATGACATGTTGTCAAATATGATTTTTGACATTTTTGTCAAGATCAATGTATAGAATAGAATAAAATATTATTTATTTGCAACAAAATAAGAGATTACAAAGTCTTTAAAGCTTATTACCTAACAATTGTTGCAAAACGGATCCCAACTCAGCGAAATGATAGTCTTTCGACTAGCGCTGGTCTTCCGTTGAGGTCCTGTAAATTCGACTCAATTTAAAGTGAATTGTCTAGTACCTACTCATAATTAAAATATGTAGGTACTTATAGTTAAAAAAGAATATATGACTTTTTTTGGCTGTCCTAACGGATCCCCTACTCCTGACGGAATTTTTCCTGTCCCTGTCGAGAACTGTTTCACGCTCATCTTCCCCCTGGGCTAGGGGGGACGATAATTTGAAATAAGATAGGAGGGTCTCGTGGATGCTCCCCCAGAGGAGACGTTAAGAGTTGAGCTGTTAAGATTTTTTCATTCTCATCGAATCCCCTAGTCCACGAAAAAAAAACAAAAGACGATCGAAATAATAGACGATTTATGTTTTTTTTTATTGTGGTGGTCAAATGCTGACCTATTTATTATCAATCACAAAAAAACCTATTCCATAAAAAATCGTAAACATGAAAATAACTTAAAAATCTTCGAAAATTGTGAAAAATTCAACTCTCTAGCTGTGGTTCATGAGAAACAGCCTGGTGATACAGCCTGGACAGACGGACGGACAGCGAAGTCTCATTTTTACCCTTTCATTGAGTCCTTGGAAGTAACGCAGGCTACTTTATATCCCGATAATTCCACGGGATCAGGAGCGACAGGGGTGAAACCGCGCGATAAAATCAACCATCAAATCTTACATCCCAAGTAATTCTAAAAGATAAATCGCCCAGTGTGAATCATCTAATATCTTTCACGGTATAATTCTAGTTTGCGTGCTAGGACAGACATACAGACACGCTTTAACTATTGATGTTTAGATAATTTAATTGGTACGTGTGCTACATATACCTCCATAATACCTACCTATATTAATTGGTTCTAGGGCACTGACCACTTTATTATTAAGACTAGCTGTCCTGGCAAACATTGATAGCCATTTACAAAAAAAATTACAAAGGAAAAAAAAATTAAAAAAAAAAAAAGGTTCGATTCTCAGACCTAACGAATATACACAAAAAAATCATACAAATCGGTTCAGACGTTTAGGTGGAGATTGGTAACTAACACCGCGACAAGAGAATTTTATAATATACTAGCTGTCCCGGCAAACGCTGTTTTACCATTAAAAAAAAAGAAAGGAAACAAAATGAAAAATAAATGTTGGCAGATTCTCAGACCTACTCAATATACTCACAAAATTTCATGAGAATCGGTCAAGCCGTTTCGGAGGAGTACGGGAACGAACATTGTGACACGAGAATTTTATATATAAGACTAACTTTTGCCCGCGACTTCGTCCGCGTTGAGGTCGAAAATGGACCAAGGAATCACGTTGTCCCATACAAACTTTGCCCCCCTTTTCACCCCCTAAGAAAGGATTTATTAAAATTTTACTCCTAAGGGGGTGAAAAAGGGGAGCAAAGTTTGTATGGGACAACATGAATCCTTGGTCCATTTTCGACTTTTAAGCGGACGAAGACGCCGGCAAAAGCTAGTCACCACTGAAATCCTTAACTACTTAAATTGTGACGTCACCTAATTGTAAATTCAAAATGGCCGCTATAGTAACTAAGTTGCTTGTTAATTGGTGATTATTAACGAAGACCTAAGTTAGGTAATATAACCCGACATGACCTATAGCCAACTTAGTATTTTGAAAGTGATATACTGATTGATTAATGATTAAAACTGGGTTTAATTAGTGTGGTATTTGTAAACATACAGATTGACAGTTTATTTTGTGGTTATATAAAGTGTTAATTAAAAGGATTTGGTATACTTAGGTACCTATGGAAATTATTCCAAAGAATCACGGGGTTAAGTTTTTAGAAACATGTTTTTACAATGAGGAAAGATTTTTTGTTTAGGGGATGAAGGACATAAGATACTTTTGATCCCGCAGGATCCGAACCTATGCAGGTAAAACGTAGTCGCCTATTTCCTCCCTGGATAATCAAAGTAGAACAAATATTTTTGTTGCATAAAACCTATAACTGTCATGACAATGCCCCTATGTCTTGGTATTTTTTTTGATTTTCTAAGTATCATAGAAATACCCTTTCCAAGAGATTCTAAGATTTAAGTTAAGAAACTTAAATCTTAGAATCTTCGAAATGATCACTCGATCAAAAATCTTCAAAAACCTCATCAATATTTACTCCAGTAGCCAATTAATCACAACTGTCATCGGAATTACAATTTCATTAGACAATCGATATCGATTTAAATACCGATTAATTATGTCATAAACATCGATTGTGACATATTGTTTCGATACATCGAGAGTGAATCGTGCACGCGTGGGTGTTATACAGACAGTCATTAATATACATAATTGTATAGTTAATTGATTTTATTTGATTGATGCTTAAATAAATCGATCGCAAATTTAAATTTTATAAAAAGTAGCTGTCCCGGTAAACATTGTTTTAATAAAAAAAATTGTAAAGCAAAAATAAAAAACACTTTGTTTGATTCTCAGAGAGCCTTTCAGATTCTCTCGATTCAGCCCTTTGGATGGAGTTTGACAACTAACACCGCGACACCAGAATTTTATAAATATTAGACTAGCTTTTTCCGTGACTTCGTCCGCGTAGATGTTGAATTTTACAAAATTCTTTCTATTCTACGTCATGATATTTATGTATGCCAAAGATCGACGTGAGCTGTGCTGTGCGTTGATATGTAAGTCAGTCAACAAAACATTAAAATTAAAGTCTTCTTCTTCTCGTATAGTGGTGTGGCTCACCTATTGTTAGTGTAGGATAGGTATGATTTATAGTGAATAAAGTAGTATTGTCTAAGCATTCGGTGGTTTCACTCCTATCTCAAACTCCTAACCTTACATGGCGACCCTGCCATATATGGGTCTGGTTGAGTCAACCGTGTACAATCATACTCGTCTAATTTATTAATTGCAAATCAAATTATGTAATTGTTTTATCGATAGCAAAATTCCAAAATGTGTCAATCAAAATCTCAAGTACGTGAAGAAATTTTCCTAAATCAAAATGCAGCAGGGGGAAATAACCAAGCGGCGTCCAACCAATTTGCAGCGCATATGACGAATACAAACATCCTTTTAATAGTCCTGTACACAGTGGTTGGTGTAGCTCTCATTGTCGGCCTCTACATCTGGTACAAGAGGTACTATAAGAATTTGGTACAGAGAGAAATTCTTCGGCATGCAGCGCGACGTTTATCGTTCCGCGGGAACAGGCGCGGACAAGACAGAGGAGGAGAGACAAGCAGGTGTGCGAAATGTGGAGATGATCAACTTCAAGGACGTACCTAATCGTCTACTAAAACTACCAAAAGTTATTTAATTATGTGAAAAAATAAAAAACTAAAAGTGCAATTGAGAAATTGTGTCCTTACTAAAGTGTTAACGGTGGTCTAAATAAATAATAAAAATTAATAAACTAAAGTGCGGGAAATAAAATCAAATAAGTTAAAAAGATAAACAATTACTTTCGCTTAAAACTTGTGCATCGCCCCGGCAGGAATGCGTCCGAACGCCTAATATGGGACTAGCGGTAACATGTAACTAGAGACTGTAGCGAAGACTGGGACAAAGTGAATGATAAGTTTAGTAAGACTGTAAGTTTCCATTTAGAAATAAAGATGTTCGTATTTTATGTGAATTATGGCAGAAAATTTACAAAGTTTTTACGATGAATTATTACAAATTAGAACGTACTTAATTAAAATCGGACCAAAACGTAGATGTAGTGAAATATTGTTGAAAAAGAGATGTGAAACAAACATAATATACGACAAATTTAATATTTTTTTTATGTGAATTAGATAATTTGATTAAAGGAAAACAAGTAAGTGACGAAGAATGTTTATTGATATCTGATATCCGTACTAATTTTATAAAACTTTATAAAGAAGTTAACAATTTATGTACTTGTAATATTAATTCAACATCAAAAATGGAAAGTTTTGACCTAAAAGTTGCGTTAAGCTTATTGCCAGCTATGAATGATAACATAGAGATTACTAAACAGTTAATTGACTCAATAGAATATTACGACTCCACATTAAATTCCGAATCGAAGGTACAACTAATTAACTTTGTTTTGAAAAATAGGCTATCACAGAGTGCTAAATTACGCCTTTCATCCACTTATAAAACTGTTTCAGAATTACTTAAGGATATGCGTACAGAGTTGTTGCCGAAAAAATCAGCCACAGCCATCCAAAGTAAGATGCAAACAATTACACAAGGTGAGTTATCAATAAATGATTATGGCAAACTATTATCGGAAATGTTCGTAGATTTAACTATATCTCAGTCCGAAGGTGATAGTAATAGTTTCAAGGTTCTAAAACCAATAAATGAAAAGCAGGCGATTAAACGTTTTGCCGATGGCTTACGTAATCGTCGCCTCGGTACAATAATTTCAGCGAGAAATTTCAACAATATCAAAGATGCAATACAATCTGCACTAGATGAAGAGCTGTCGTCTCCATCGACTTCAGGAAACATCTTGTCTATAAATAGAAATCATAACAATTCCAGGTGGAATAACAACAACACTCGGAGATCAAGGGGGAGATTCCAGAGAACTGCTGGTCGTGGAAGAGTGAATACATACTACAGCGCTCGAGGATCAGGTTGGCATACATCGAACAACACGCGTGGTTATACTAACCAGAACCACGCACAAGGTAGGTCCTACTATAATAACAGAGGGAATTTCTATAGAGGAAACCGATGGATACGCCGAAATCCGGGTATTAATGTTATGTCAGAGCAAACCATAAATTCAGGACAACAACATGAAACGTCAGAAAATTCAGCACAAAATCAGTTTTTTCGGACCTAATTTAAATATATTTTCATGTAACAGTACTTTAAAAGTAAAACTATCATTGAAAGGTACCAAATATAATTGGTTAATTGATACGGGGGCATCAGTTTCAGCTGTTAAGTACAAACACTTGGTAGAAAATAACATTCCAATACACATAAGTCAGGCTACTATAAATGGAATTGGTGGTAAGATACAGGCAATAGGATACGTTTATTTACAATTAGAGACAAATCATATTCAATTTAATCATAAGTTCTTGGTATTCGAATCATTACCATGTAACACGGCTGGAATAATAGGCAATGATTTTCTTGCTAAGCATAAAGCTATTTTAGATTATAATAAGAAAGTATTATCAATAAAAAATCAATCAAATATTTACACAAACATACCGTTATTAGAATACGAAAATGTTACAAACACAAGTAGATTTATTTTACCAGCTAGAACAGAATCAATTCATTATTTAGACATAGATTTACAAGAAGAATGTGTAGTATGCTCCTTAGAAATAAAACCAGGTATTTATGTAGCAAGTGCTTTAGTTGCACCAAACAATGGCAAAATTCCAATTCAAATTTTAAATACAACAGAAGAACAAATTACTATAGATAACATTCAACCAAAAATACATAAACTAAGCGAATATAACTATTGTAACTTTGATAAAGTACCCGTAGATGCTAACCGAGTTAAGAAATTATTTTCCTTATTAGAATTAAAACACTTAAATCTAGAAGAACAAATTTCAATTGAAAATTTATGTGCAAAGTACTCAGATATTTTTCATTTGCCAGAAGATAAACTTTCAACGACTAATTTATATAGCCATAACATAACATTGAAACCAAATACAAAACCAATTTATACAAAACCATATAGATTGCCCAACACTCAAAAAGCAGAAGTAACAAAGCAAATTAATGACATGTTAAAACAAGGTATTATTGAACCAACAAACAGTGAATGGTCAAGTCCCATATTATTAGTTCCCAAAAAAGTAGATTCAAATGGAGAACGAAAGTGGCGACTTGTAGTTGATTATAGAAAACTTAACAACTGTATTGAAAATGATAAATTCCCATTGCCTAACATCACTGAAATACTAGACTCACTCTCAGGCAGTATTTATTTTAGTCATTTAGATTTACAACAAGGCTATTATAACGTAAATTTACATCCCGATAGTAGAAAATATACAGCATTTGCGTCAGGTCAATATCAAATGACAAGAATGCCAATGGGACTAAAAACAAGCCCAAGTTCATTCTCCAGAATGATGACAATGGCAATGGCAGGTCTTTCCTATGAAAAGTGCTTCGTATATTTAGACGACTTGATCATTTATGGGAGAACATTAGAACATCATAATAAAAATTTACAAGACGTTTTTAATAGATTAAGAAAAGTCAATCTCAAACTTAACCCTACGAAGTGTGATTTCTTGAGAAAAGAAATATTATACTTGGGTCACATAGTATCCGGTGAGGGTGTACTGCCGGACCCCGAAAAAATAAATACAATTAAGAACTATCCCATTCCAAGTAATGCAGAAGAAGTAAAACGGTTTGTTGCTTTTGCAAATTACTACCGTAAATTTATTAATAACTTTGCGAGCATTGTCCATCCTTTGAATAATCTTTGCAGAAGAAATGTAAAATTTGATTGGAACCAACAGTGTCAAAAATCATTCGAAAATCTAATACAAAAATTATCCACACCACCAGTACTTCAATATCCAGATTTTTCAGATAAAAGTCAATTTATTTTACAGACCGATGCATCTGGATATGCAATAGGAGCAGTGCTATCCAATCAGAACGGAAAACCAGTAGCATATGCTAGTAGGTCCTTGAATAAAGGAGAGAAAAATTACCCAACGATCGAAAAGGAGTTACTAGCCATTGTTTGGACAGTTAAACATTTTCGCCCTTATTTATACGGGAAAACATTTAAAATAATTACGGACCATAAGCCCTTAGTTTACTTATTTAGTGTTAAGGATCCGTCAAGTAGACTCATGAAGTTTAGATTAATTTTAGATGAATACGATTATATAATAGAATACGTTAAGGGTAAAGACAACACAGCTGCAGATGCGTTGTCGCGTATACGTATAACCTCAAAAGAACTGAAAGATATGAATGAAAGTTTATTGTGTGTGATGACTAGAGCGCAAAGAAGAAACATTCAAAAAGACACAGGGGATAGTATCATATCTACTGATAGTCGGCCTGATCAACCGAACGTCGTAGAAATGCATACTAAACCGAGGTGTTCAGTTGAAATGACATTTATAAATGATAATGAACTAGGAAAAATAAGAAAATTAAATGAAATAACGAAAGAAAGTAGTACATTTGTCTATATAGAAAATAAAAATATAATATACATAAAAATGGCTTCTCGATCACAACTGACGCCAGGCGCTTTTGTGAGAGAGCTAAAAGAATTTTGTAGAATAGTAAAAGTGAATGAAATTTATGTACTAAAAAATGAAAATAACTATATTTTTATTAATAAGCTAGCCAAAGAAGTGAGCAATTATAAAGACTGGTCCGGACCACGCTTATGCATTTTGAAGGATGTAGAAAGAATAATAAATGGGGATGACAAAAGAGTGATTTTAAATGACTTTCATCTATTACCCACGAGTGGCCACGCGGGTATTAGACGTATGTTAAATAATATTAAAAAATATTATTATTGGACAGGAATGGAAAATGACGTCAAATCATTTGTTAAAAAATGTGATAAATGTCAAAGACATAAACACTCAGTCCCAATTCGAGAACCAATGTCTATTACTACGACAGCGCACACAGCGTTTGAGAAAATTTATTTAGATCTTGTAGGTCCTCTTGAAAGAGACGAACATAATTATTCATACATTTTGACATTACAATGCGAATTATCAAAATACGTCGAAGCCTATCCATTAGTTTCCAAAAGCAGTGTAGAAGTAGCAACCTCATTCGTAAATAACTTTATCCTAAGGCACGGAATACCCAAAGAAATAGCGACGGATAAGGGAACCGAGTTCATGTCCGCCACCATGAAAGAGGTATGTGCAATGTTATCTATAAATAAAATAAATTCTACAGCCTACCATCATCAAAGCATTGGTGCGCTGGAGAATACTCACAAAAATTTAGGTGCTTTCCTGAGGCTACAATGCGAAGAACACCCAGAATTGTGGAGCGAATGGCTTCAATATTGGTGCTTTGCATTTAACACGACGGTACACACGGAAACAAAGTACACACCGTTCGAGTTAGTGTATGGTAAGAAATGTACTCTTCCTAATAATCTAGGTAAAATTATAGAACCACTCTATAACTATGAAAGCTATCCTTTACAATTAAAATATCGGTTGTCAGTGACACAAAAGGAAGCGCGTGAAAATTTAATTAAAAGTAAGTTAGTTAGAAAAATCAAATACGACGAATTTCAAAATACAATTAACTACAAACCTAACGATTTAATCTTATTGAAAAATGAAACTGGCAAAAAGCTTGATAGCATATATTTAGGCCCATATGTGGTAATTAAGAATCAAAACCCGAATGTTTTAATACATAAGGACGGTAAAGATATTTTAGTGCATAAAAATAGAACTAAGCCATATATTAATATACTATTACTATAATCATAAATATTGCAACAAAAAAATTATAAAAAAAAAAAAAATATTAATAAGATACATTATACAAATATTATAATCATTAGAAATAAATACTTCCTTATCAATAATTGTAATCAAGTTAATTAAAAATAATATAGGCACCTATAGTGAGAGTTAATGTATTTAATCAAAATATAACCCATATTAGAATTTAAAAAAAAAAATATATTTAAGAAATGTTTATTGTAACTTAGCCACCACCCCAATTACATTTGTGATTTACCTTTAACAAAAATAAAACAACTTCTTAATGTAATTTTATTTTTTTTCTTTTACGGGGGAGGTGTAGGATAGGTATGATTTATAGTGAATAAAGTAGTATTGTCTAAGCATTCGGTGGTTTCACTCCTATCTCAAACTCCTAACCTTACATTAGAGTTTTCAGATCGCCTTAAGGCCTCTAACTTAACCTAACGACTGCTACTAGAGGTAGCAACCGGGACCAACGGCTTAACGTGCCTTCCGAAGCACGGAGGGGCTCACGAAAACACATTTTTTGCCACACTGGTCTGTTGATTGACTGACACTGTCACAAAGGTCACAAATTTTAATATTTGAAAGTATTATTTAAAATGGAGCAATCAAACTCATATCCATGGGTTGTTATCATTAAGGTAAGACGAAGTATCATAGTACGCCATACTGCAAAGTTAATATCCCTGCAAAGTGCCTGCAAAATATTAATATATTCAAAGTACACAGCAATATCTTAAACGTGTTAGTAACCAGTTAGATTGAAATCGTACGGGAAAGCTGTACGAAGATGACCCAACCGGATTCAAAGGAAACCAAAAGGAAAAGTAGCGGTCAAGTAAAATGTCAGGGGAAGGAAATTCACGTCGGATTGGACGATTAAAACATGCGTAACATATTGCCTTATCCGGTAAGGTAGTGTATGCGTATTTTGGAACGTAATTAATACGAAGCATAGACAAAAAGCGCAGATATTATTTTTCCAGGTTTTCACCGGTTATTTTTTAAGCTATTGCATAGCTTTTATGGCGAGATTTGAGCGCGGCGACCGAATCAATAAATTCCGTAACGAAAATAAAACCTAACACCCTCCACTCGGCCTACCATGTAGCTCGGCCGAGCGTTCGCTCAACGTGTATGTACGAAGCTCGCACACGTTTTTTTTTATTTCTCTTACCTTGACGTTTCGATTCTGTTGCAATAGTCATGATCGCGAGGAGACACAGTGGAAACTTTGAGGTAAGAGAAATAAAAAAAATACGCGAAAAGATGTTAAGTGCATACCTAGTTGGTTAATGTCCAATTTTTCATAGTATCTGCTATTAAAACAATTTTTTTTTCAGACTGGAAGTTTGAGCATAAACAAAAATAAAGATGCAGATCCACCGTAGAGTTTCAAAATTGCAATTATTGAAATGGTTTAATTATACATACCTATGTTTGGCTAATTAATCTATGTGTTGAAGTTTTCTAATTTTAGCAATTTTGGAGTTCTACAGTGGGTCTGCACTTTTGTTCACCTACCTATCTATTACCTAAAACTTCTCTAGCAACAACTTTTTTAGACAGACTCTATCAACTTATGTGCACAGTTCGAAGTTAAAAAAAGCTACTTTTTTATTTTTAACTTAAAAATAGCCAGTTTTTGTTAATTAATCGTTATTGATCCTTTCGACCAGCTACTTTGATGTGCATTGACAAAAAATACAAAAAAAAGATATATTGTTATGAATCTTATATCGTAAATGTTAAAGTGCAATTTGCTTTAGCAAAGACCGTCAGATGTGATTGCAGGGAACAGGTGTAGTAAAACGAACAGGTGATTTTGTGACCGCTAATATACAGGGTCATTGGTAAAATGTATAGGTATTTTCTAAGAAAGCATGCTGCGTCTTCGATCGCACGTCACTTATATTATGCCCGTATACTGTTCTCAGACATTTAGGGGCCCCTTAATATTTAAGACGCTCCTATCCTATTAAAGCATTCACTTAAATGCCAATTTAATCGCCACTTAAAATAAGTGAGATAGTAGTTAAAAGCTGATATCAAAAAAGTAAAAAAAAAATATTGGTAAAAAAGAAAACGGTTCTTGGCTATTTTTTTGTACCTTAACTACTAAAAAAAAAATCTAAAATTTTGAGGTTAATTCAGCTGTTACTGTCATGGAGGGTAATGACCTCTCTCTCTTTTTAATTATGGTTCTTATTAAAGTTTTATCAACTGTTCTAAGTTTATTTTTAAAAAAAAAACTGCTGATTTTATAAACTTCAAATATCAAAAAGTCGTCGAATAAAAGTTGATAGTTAAGGTGCGAAGAAGTTAGTCTTAAAAAATATTTCCAAAAAGGTTTGAATTTCCAAAAGTCACATGACAAAAGTTGATTTTTAAAGTGCACAGGTGTAGCCCTGAACCTCATCTTATATGCATGCCAATAACCCTGTATTAGTCACAGGATTCAGATCGGCATTCAGCATGTTACTGGAGAATTTATCTACTCCAAAACCTACTCTATCACAAAGTTCTATGGTCTAAGTTTGTGTGTATGTTTTTGACAGATGGTTATACATAAATATGTTGACAAAGTACTCGTAGGTATGTAAAGGCAATGTGGCCAGGATTTGGAATGCCTGAACGACCTTAGCTTTTGTAGGACCTGACTAGATCAAACAGTAGTGCTTTATGTTTGGAATAATTAATGTCCATCTTAATTTAGACCTTATTTACTTACTAACTGCGCCACATTGTTTTACCTGCGTAAGTCCCGATGGGTATATCAAAATAAAATGTAGCATATAGCCTGCCTTGATTAATGAACTATAAAACACAAAAATATTTTTTCAATTCGAACCAGTAGTTCCTGAGATTAGCGCATTCAAACAAACAAACTCTTCAGCTTTATAATATTACTAGCAGCGCTCCGCAGATTCACCCGTGTAACTCCCGATCCCATGGGAACATCAAAGTAAAAAGTAGCCTATAGACTTCCTCGATTAATGGACTATACAACACAAAAATATTTTTTCAATTCGAACCAGTAGTTCCTGAGATTAGCGCGTTTAAACAAACAAACAAACCAACTCTTCAGCTTTAAAATATTAGTATAGATTATTATAAATTGTTTGTTTTGATTAAAATTGTCTTGATACAATTTAATTCAAATAAAAAAAATGAATAAAATTAAAAAAAATATAAGAAAAGAATAATATTAAAATAAGAAGAACAGAGACTAAAAAGGTAAATATGAATTATTTTTTCATAAATAATAAAATAAATTGAACTTAATAGTAACACACAAGCTCTAAACACACAATCTACACACAATTAGATGACAACTTGATAGGAGAAAACTCCACAACTTACACATCGATTGAAGTGCAGCGCGCGTTGAAATCTTTTTAACTAAAAACAATGCGACATGACAAAATTAATAATTCTACTAGTTGTTTTGACGTGATAACGTCTAATAAATTGATAGAACACCTGCATTCACACAAAAGTGTCATGTTACTGGAACATGACGCGTCCGTTCCCGTTAGGAAACAAGAGTATTTAATAATAATATCGCTCGTCTGAGCTTGTGTTAGTGACGAGTGACGAACAGAAGACTATAAAAGAAAAAAAAATTAAAGGAATAACAAAATAATAATAAAAAAATATCGTTTTCTTATGACGTTATCACGTAAATTTATCGTCTGTAAACCGACTTTACAGATAACCATTAGTTTTTTTTTAGTAAACATATTTTTCTAATTAATTTTTTTTTATTCAGTGGATTTTAGTAATAATATAAAATATACGAAAAAATATGCATTTTTTAAATTGTTAACATTTTTTCGTAAAGAATAATTGGTTTGAACCAACTTTGTATAAAGCTTGATCGCGGAAAGATTGTGTCAGTATAATAAGTAGCGTGGGTACCCACAGAATAAATTAATTGGCAGAATGCACCTGGCAGTCGAGGCCATTAAAAAAAATCTTAAAATTAATGCAGCGGAACCCTCGGTTAGGAGCGCACAGGACATTTTGGAATTACCCATAATCACTATGTAACTTTATTTATTACTAGCTGCACCCCGCGGTTTCACCCGCGTAAGTCCCGATCCCATGGGAATATCGGGATAAAAAGTAGCCTATATTTTAATCCAGGCCTCTAGCTATCTATATACCAAATTTCATTGCAATTGGTTCAGTAGTTTTAGCGTGAAGGAGTAACAAACATACACACACACAAACTTTAACATTGATAATATTAGTAGGAAGTAGGATTAGTAGGATAGTAGGACTAGCTGCGCCTTGCGGTTTTACCAGCGTAAGTCCCGATTACGTAAAAATATCAAAATAAAAAGTAGAGAAGAGTTAGTTTGTTTGAACGCGCTAATCTCAGGAACTACTGGTTCGAATTGAAAATGTTTGTGTTGGATAGTCCATTTGTCGAGAAAGGCTATAGGATACTTTGCATTTTGATATTCCCACGGGATCAGGACTTACGCGGGTGAAACCGCAGGGCGCATCTAGTTTTGTTAATAATCTGGCTGTATTATTTATTTTTAACAAAAAAGTATATAGTATTTTATATAGTCCCCATTACACAAGCCTAGTTGCTTAGCTTGTGGCTAGATGGCACTATATACAATGTCCTGCAATATTTAAGAAAACATTCTTAAATTGGGCAGGTGCGGGGTCATTGCCAGAGTAGATTCTTTTAACCTGCCAAAATTAACTTGAGACTTCGCCCGGATGATTTAGTACGCACTTAAGTCTCTAGTTAACTCCGGCCTATAATACATTTTTGTAAGAAAACTTCATCAGATTAATTGATGATCATTCTGTTCTTAAGAATTATAATGACTTCATTATTTCTTATCATGATCTTGAAGGTGAAAGGTTAACGCCAATGATTCACAATAAAGTAGGTAATGACGATAATATTCATTCTTCATGATTACTATGATTCATTATTTTAATCTAGATAACTACTTCTTTATAGATCATGGTGTCCTGGTACTTTGTACTTTTTAACGACTTTGCATAAAACTTACATGAATGCATAAATGATAAGATTTATGACTGCCATGACCATGCCCCTATGTTTTGTTTTTTAAATCTTAATTTCTATGATAATTAGAAAATGAAAAAAAAAACCAAGACACAGGGGCATAGTCATGGCAGTTATAGGTTGTATGCAACAAAAATTAAGATTTAATAAACAAAAACAAACATAGGGCCATGGCAGTTGTAAGTTTTGTGCAACAAAATATTTCTAGTGTCATTATCCAGGGAGGAAACAGTCGACTACGTTTGTATGGAGAGAGCGCCGGTACCCTTTCACCTTAATCCAGATAACTATTTCTTCATAGATCATGGTGTCCTGGTACTTTTGTATTTTTAACCGACTTTAAAAAAGGAAGTTCTTAATTCGTAGCGTATTTTTTTGCAGCTAGATTTACTGCACCGCTGCGTATTTTACTGCGGCGTTTCGTTTGTCAGTTAAATAACAGGTGAGTGTCATTCCGTCTTCAATCTTTAAGTCAAAATATTAACCGAGGGGCGCAGCTAGCGCCCCTCGAGATCAAACTATTTAAGGATCAATGTTCTTCTCATCTCCTAATAGCTATTAGGGGATGGGAAAGCCTCTATGCCGATCATCCAAATCGATGCAGTCATTTGACCGTGAAGAGACGGTCAAATGACTGCAACGTTCGGATTTATAATTTTAGTTCCGATAAATTAAACCAAAAAATTAAACACTGAAATCCACTGAAATACAATATAAGAATACGCTATTTACTTAACTAAGTAGGTATTTACTTATTGATGACTTTACTCAAAGCTGAGTCACTCAATCTCTCACGGGAAACCATGACTCAGGCAAACATCATTCTTCAAAACCTAAGAATGTTATTTTTTTTAAATTGAGAAATGGTTGCGAAATTTAAATTCGTTGCGCATACGCAAGGTGTGAAATGTTACCAGGAAAGACCTAGATTCTTGTTATTTTTGTAAACGAAACCTTAAGGCTTTCAGATAAATTTAATAAAATTTACGTCTGAAATCTGAAGGGATTCTAGACTCTAGACGTATAAGAAAAACACTTTCGTTTTACGATTTTTGGAAATTCGAATCTTTTGTGATAATTCTGAGGGAGGGAATTTTTACTCGAAAATCAGCCGTTTCATACAAAAATTTCGAAAATATAGTTCGAATTTCCAAAAGTCGTAGAACAAAAGTTGGTCGCTTAGACGTCTAGAACAATCCCCTTACGATTTAAAACCCAACGCGAAAACACGTTGTTTGAGAAGAAGAAGATAGTTCCCATACAAAAAGCAATTTCTTAGCACTTATTGATTTATATAACTCCATTTACCAAAGGTTCCCAACTAGGGCGACGTACCACCCGGCACCGGGCCGGGCCTTATGGGGACAGTGCGCAAAATACTTAAATTAGAAAAAATAAATTAATGTTTTTTTATTCTTGTTCATATCAATGACCTCCGGATCATAAGGTTTACGTTTTATCTTGGATGGCTTACGCATTTGACTTATAATGGGGTTAAAATGTCATTAGGTGAAATGAAGCATCGGTGTAATATATTTTGTCATAATGAAGCTTAGCTCAATTTAGCATAATGTTGAGTCATCATAGTTAAAATGTAACAAGTGGAAACGTGTTTCGACCTAGCGTAGTGAACCCGTCTGATCTGGGTCTTATGATATTTAAACAATCGGTTCATATTATCCATTAGATTTTCAATTATGGAAGTTTTTCTACTAAAACTTTCTCTAAACGATTAAAAATCCTTATTGCTACTCTCTTGAGCTTTGTCTCCGAGTTAAATAATGAGTTAAGTCTATAAGTAAGTTATAAATGATACTCCTTACAAAAATGCGAAAAATGATTCGTATTTTGAATTTGCACGAAGCTATTTTACTTTTGTTTATAGTTTCTTAGGAAGGTTTTGTGTCTATGAAATGTCAATAATTTCAAAAGAGCTTTTTGCAAACTTTTAAAACACCAACAATTTAGAAAGATGGAAAAAAAATCATTTAAACTAATAAAAAAACAATATGATCTAGGTATCAATTTCATTTATATTGTACTGACCTTGATCCTCACTCGCCATAATAAAAGATCACTTTAATTGTTTTCAATTATTACTTTAATTATAGCAAATGCACACGATCAACTTTAAAGGACTTATAATAAAAATCGATAAACTTTAAATAGATAAGATGCTTAATGACGTGAAATATGTCGATATTGAATGATTTGCTATAAAATTTAGTAACTACCCACATTTTAAAAATCCGATTTTGAAGATTGCGCGCTTAGATTTTCATAGGGACAGTAGCGGATCCAAAGGCAAATGGGGGCATTATGACAGTCAAGGGGGCGATCGCGGTTTACCTACCTAATTAGAATATAATAAAATACTATACATCTATTTTCATCTAGCCGTCTAAGAGAAACAGAGAAAGCGAGATAGTGAATTTTTAATTTGTGAAACCTTTATAATATTAGTATATAGATTAATACTATATACTAATATTATAAAGGTTTGATTGTTTGTTTGCATTGAATAGGCAGATAAATAATAGACGGACATATAAAATCGGTATAATTAACTATTTCGTAACCCATTTTCCATTGCATTGGATTATTTGTCTTATAAAGGGGGCGGTAGTCTATAAAAGTTTGGGAACCTATGTACTCTACAATCGTGAAATCGTGATGGCACATGTTCCAGTAACCTAACTGTTACTAAGATAATTCCGGTTTTGCATAAACTCGACTTTGTAAATCTCATAGAATTGATTTTTGAGATAAACTTTTGTTTATGAGAAATGTATCACGATCTTGTTCTTCTAAACAACTAGCGACACGACCCGGCTTCGCACGGGTAGCAGGGTATACAGGTGGCTGTTCTTTTTTTCGAAAAATTGAAAAATTGCAAGGGAAGGTGTTCTAAGAACATTTCCTCGTAGCTACAGGGGTTCTAGCACCTGATCTTATTGTACTATTACTCAAATTAAGAGGAAAGAGTACCGGGGGCTCTCTCCATACGTAGTCGACTGTTTTCTCCCTGGATAATGACCAAATATTTTTGTTGCATAAAACTTATAACTCCCATGACCATGCCCCTATATTTTTTTGGTTTTCAAATCTTAATTTCTATGATACCTACTTAGAAAATGAAAGAAAAAACAAAACATGATGGCGTAGTCATGGCAGTTATAGGTTTTATGGCACAAAAATATTTGTGCTAGTGTCATTATCCAGGGAGGAAACAGTCGACTACGTTTGTATGGAGAGAGCGCCGGTACCCTTTCACCTTAACCACCCTGCATACGTCTAGATTTTTCTATCATATTTCAGCCAATTTACACAAAACCGTAGTGTTATACACTAAACCTTTGTCAATCCATCCGTCTAATCCTTATTAGCCCACTTTAAAAAAGGAGGTTCTCAATTCGTCGCATAAATTTATATTTCTTCATTTTAATATATGAAAAAGGAAATATTGCCTTAGTAATCGAAATGAAAAAAAAAATAGAGGAGTATCAGAGTAAGCAATACCCGGTACCTTTTTAAGCCTTTATGAACAATTTAACAGTTCTTTCTTATCTTGCCTACCTCCACAGCTTTAGCACAGATGTCTTAAAAACAATTACAGAAAAATAAGTTCTCAAAACTGCACTCACATCTGCAAGGAATTAAGATAATAAACAATTTCAATAGATATAGATACAAACAAACACACAAACAATAGATTTAGACCAGATGTAGGCGTTTAGCTTTGCCAGATGTCCGCAATATACAAAACCTCTTTGGTTACCTGCGATTATTAAAAAGTTATTCAATTGTCTTTTCGAATTCCGAACATTTGCGAGTTTGCACGTGTTTTATGGTTTTCGAATGTGGAATTCTGGAAAATGAACACGGTTTGAGAAAGAAGGTCGGTTTCATTGAAGTTTTTTTTTAATGTTGAGTATACCATAGTGAATTTGGGAACTCTACGTATTTTAAAATAGTTAACCAAATTTTTAATTTGTTTTAAACAACATATCAAACAGAAGAAAACAAGAAAGTAATTATTTTGTGTCTAATTAATAATTATTAAGTAGATAATTTTATAAAAAATATAATATTACACCAAAGGCGATGTTGTTTTAACACTATTGTTTTTTTTTAACTTTACGACGTGGTATGCGGTAAATAACCTATGCATAAGATTTGGGTGCGCCCACGCAGATTCGGTGTCACACCAGACTCTGCGGCTCGGCTGCGTGACCATTACCTAAATAAAGCCAGTTTAAAAAAATATGAGTTTGAATTTCGAATGGGTTTTTTTAGATAAAATGCAAATTATACTTAAGTAGCTTGACACTGGCAGTATGAATAGACTGTTCGACGCCATTTGAATTGAGAGCACGATTGATAAAGGCGGATTGTGTTGTGTTCTATTTTCAAATCTTTTACAGATTGAATATTTTCTTACGACTATTTGTGAGTATTTTAGTTACCAATTCACGCAGAAACTTCTGAACCGATTATGATTAAAAGTGGTAATGTAGACAACTGGAGTTCCGGAATAATTGCTACTTTTTGTCACGTAAAGTCCATAAACTGGTATTAAGCCCAATATGAAAAGGAATTCAATCAGTTGTCTGCGTCTGTCTTTCCTGATGTTTACAAAATCTTCGAGTCGAGACTCTAGGAAAGGTGTGATAGTGGTCAAACTCAAACGCCTATCATTAAAAAAAAATGCTTGTCTGTATAGTCGGTTTATGAACGATAATTTTACATGATAAGATCATAACAAAACGATGAAAAATTAAATTTTTCTTTGTTATTCTTTTATATTTTTTTTCGTTTTTTTTGACACAAGTATGAGCGATATTATTATTAAATACTATGTTTCCTAACGGGAACGGCTGCATGACGTCACACAATATTTCGTCAGACACTTTTTTGTGAATGCAGATGCTCCATCAATTTATTAGACGTTATCACTTCAAAACTACACCAAAATGTTCATAGTAGGAGGAATATCATTCTATGGATTTTAGCGGTTGATACCCAAAAACTGTTTCAAAGGCACCTCTATCGCGCTTCTGGTCTTACCACTTCTTACCTATCATGCACGTATTGATAACTTGTACGAATTGAGATATTGTACCATCTGAGAATTGTACGTACTGATAACTTGTACGAATTGAGATATTGTACCGATTTTAGAATTGTACGAATTGCTCATTGTGCGTACTGATAGTTTGTGTCAACTGAGAATTGTTCGAATTGCGATATTGTACTGATGGCGATGCTCCCCATTAAGCTTCTATCTCTTCGACATTTAAAACCTAAGCAAATAATCCCAACAGCCATTATAAATGAAACCACATTTACCTAAGTTCAACCAATACCAGAAACAAGATATAAATACCTCATGGCATACCAAATAGCGAAACAGAATCATCATTTAATAAAAGTACATTTTCGTAGCCACATTCCTAAATAAAACCAACCAAGAATCAACTCTAATCAGTTTTATTAAGGTTAGTTGTTGCTTGTTGTGTGTTTGTATAAAGAGTTGGCGACCTTTAAGGCCGATGCAAGCTTCGAGATAGGGTCACGACACACCAGCTCGGCTCCCGTGTGCGACACGCTTTAAATGCACGAATAATTCGTGTCCCTGTTTGAAGGTAATGAAAGAATTTAACTATTTAATGGTTTAAAGTGTGAATTTTTTAAGATAAAGTTCAATTTAAATTAAGCAGAGTTGTTTAGTTGCAGAAAGTTCGTAGACGTATCTCTATAGTTTTTTTTTTGTTTGAATTAAGACATCGCACGATTTAATCGTCTTTGGTTTCCGTTGGGATCATCTTTTGTTTTAGTTTCGATCGTCTTTTGTTTTAGTTTCGATTATCCTTTTATTTTAGTTTCGATCGTCTTTTGTTTCGATCGTCTCTTGTTTTAGTTTCAATTGTCTTTTGTTTCCGTTTCGATCCTTTTTTGTTTTCGTTTCGATAAAAGTACATAATATTTTAAGTAAAATAATGTTTGCTCCATTGAGAATGTGTTTTAATATTGAATTTAGGTAAGTAATGTTTATCTAATTATAATATACTTAGTAAATAAATACATAGTCGATAATGTTTGTCTGTCATTTAAATAACATTGAATAAACAAGTACATTGATTCCACAGTGAATAGAGAGGTAGATATACAAAATTCCAACAGTTTACCTTCACTTAGGAACAACGCACACTATAGATTTTTCGATCGAATCTCAATTTGGTCCAAAAACTAATTACATAACAAATACATACTTACTTTACACTGAAAAGATTTCAAAAAGTTTACTTTTGCAAACTTTTGATCTAAGTATATTTAACATCTTTTGATCTAAGTCTATTTGACATCTTTTGATCTAAGTATATTTAACATCTTTTGATCTAAGTCTATTTGACATCTTTTGATCTAAGTCTATTTGACATCTTTTGATCTAAGTCTATTTGACATCTTTTGATCTAAGTCTATTTGACATCTTGTGACCTAATTATATTGACATCTCTCGATCTAGTTAGTAGGTAGGTATATTTAAATATGATTTAGTCAAGCATATTAAACTTCTTTTGATTTAAGTATTATATTTTACTTCATAACCTACACCTCCATCCAACTTCCTCCACCCAACTATGAGTTAATCCAGGTCTTTAGCTATCCAATTGTACTTGTACTTGTATACAGGCTGTTTTCCGCCATTGGACCCTTTTTAATTGGGTCCTTTTTGCGTGAGGATGGAGTAGGCTTGCCCAGCACCTACTACTCTCTCAGCACTGATTTTCATTGTAATCGGTTCTGAGTAGTAGTTCAGTAGTTGTGTGAAAGAGTAATGAACATTTATAAACATAAAATTCAATTTTCGACAGACTGACATATTGAAGCACAGGCCAAGACGATGGCCGGATCGGGCTATTTAGCACACAGATGGCTATTATGACGTGGGCATCAGCTAAGAAAGGATTTTGGAAAATTCAATCCCTACTCGGACGAAGTTGTAGGATTCCTTAGTCGTTGCCAGTGGCGTAGGGTGGGTCACAGTCGCCCGGGCTGCAGGAACAATTTGCCGCCCTTTTCACGTCAAAAAAAATAATGTTGGAAATTTGCCGCCCTTTGACGTCATAAAAATAGATGGTGTTGAGTATAATGTCAAAATGTTGCTGTTGGTGAGAAAAGTATATAACAATATGAAAGAATTGAGCGAAAAATATTTATTTCCAAACCATGTAAGCATGCGGGGCAACGCAATTTAAGAGCTAACTTATTGAAAAAATAATTGTCTGACTGACCCCCCAGTAACTGCACAAAATACTTTTTGGAACGTAGTTCCTTATGGCGCGTTGCGAAAGGGGGCTAGACGGAAAAAATTAAGACCAAAAGTTGTAACGATACTTTTTGATTATATTACAATTCCTTCACCAATTAATCGAAAGAAACTTCGTTCCATCCGGGTGTCCTGTGACACCAGTAAAGTTTTTTTTTTAACTTTGCCGCCCTCTTAATGGTCGGGGCCCCTCCGCCCCTCCCTCGCTACGCTACTGGTCGTCGCACCGTTTGTGTCGTCCGACTAAACACGCCGGTCTGAGGAGTCTTCCAATACTAAAACATAGGTCTATCTATATTTGGCACGGGCGACATAATGAGGCACAATGAATGGACCTATTGCCGCTTCTTAAATCTCCATTGGCATAATAGATTATCAGTTCGTTGCCGATTATAGTAGAATGGTAGTTTTGGTAAATGGTATTACTATTTGTGACCGTTTTTGGTAGTAATTGCTGTATGGGAATGTTAATTTAGTTTTGAATAGTGGTACAAATGTTTGTGTTAATTTGTTGCATAATTTTAGTGTACGAATTTGTTTAACTGAAAGTAAGTATTCGTCCACTGAACAAATATACAACCAACACACGCAAATAAATAAACAAACGTTTATTATATGTACTTATATGTACTAACTTCACCCGCCTAATATTTTTTTTATCACAGTTGCTCATAAAGTGGATCTTATTCAACGGCTTTTAGGCTCATAATCCAAGATATTATGCACGCGTGCGTTTTACATTGCCAACCTAGTGCTATAAAGTTATCCCGATAAGTTAAATACGTATCTTACTGCTAATTACATGTTAGGTAGGTGAAACATTCTTAATTTATCTGGGTTATACTGTTTTGATGTATAAAAAAGGTAGGTACCAAAGAGTTTTTTAGCTAGCAAAAATGGTTGTCTCTAAAGTCGGTTTACGAAAGAAAATTTTTCGTGTTAATGACTTAGAAAACGATTAAAAATAGAGTTGTTTATTTTTAGTTTTTTCTTTACTTAAATATATATTGTTTTTCCGTACTATTGTATTTTGTTCTTAACCCCCGACGCAAAAACAAATAGAAAAAACCCTAAAAAATATTGTATGTCAGATGAGGCTGTATAGGTTAAAAGTCTTTAGCCTGGCCTGTCCGGAGCATAATTAACAAAAAAATATTGCCTTAAAAAAATGTAAACATAGACTTATCACAAATATTTTGTTAATTATTATTCTGTTTTCTTTTCAAGTCTTTTCTTTTATTTGCAACTGTGATAAAAAACGTCGTACTTACGATATACGTGTGGAATTGATATTTGCATCTTGGCTTCTTTAACTCGCTCGCTGCCGCTCGCGCGTCATAAACCGCCTCTATGCAAAGATCAATTTACCACACTTATATCGTAATGTACTATTACTTTCATAAGAACCTTCTCATGACAATAACAAACACAACAAAAAACGTTTGGCACTCGGGGACTGCCGCGGTAAAGCTATTGCATCATGCGAGTTTCCTACAGTCGTACCATATACATACACGTTAAGCGAAAGCTCGGCCGAGCTACATGGTAGGCGGAGTGAGGGGTGTTAGGTTTTACGAAAATTCGAATACGAAGAGAGGTTTTGTAACGAAAATTCGTTACAAAATTTCTTGATTTGGTCGCCGCGCTCCAAGCCCGCGATAAAAGCTATGCAATAGCTTAAAAATAATTACTTAGCGAAATCGGTTCAGCTGTTATCGAGATTTGTGCTTAGCAACACATTCAGCGATTCATATTAGAAAAACAATAAGTATTTACCGTATTTATACGAATTTGTTTTTAAACGTCAGCGTCACAAGTTCACAAAAAAGTTTGAAAAAAAAGTCTACAAAGTACGAGGATAAATATTGCCCCGCGCTACATTCTTATTATGATACGGTAAAATGGGTTAAGACCTTTAATTAAAGCGAAATCATTTGTTAAAAAATCGGTTAAGTACAATGTATGAACGACGCAGCCTCAGTGGAGACGTTAAAGCGTCTTGTTTAAACCAAAGAGTTCTCATTTTAATGCAATAAACTTAATAACACAAAGAGATCAGATTCGCAACATCCATTACAAATTATGACGTATTTATGATGTCACACTGCTTATTTGGTTTTTTGCAAGTGACTCCTTACCCTTCTAACTGATTTAAAACAAAAACAAAATGGCAAATGAATACTTCGTCTATGTCAAAAAGTATGGGCGAAGTCGTAAAACATGTGAATTCTTTGCTGTTCATACCTTTTTTGTTGCACATACCTTTTTGTAGAGAACACAAACTCTACATACCGAAATACTTTATTAGAATCATCGCTCGTATTTCAAGAGTTACTTGCATTACCTTCATAAGCTTGTTAGTTTTGTATGTAGATATAAAAAGTTCTGGACACGATCAAGCATAATCTTCAAGCCGCAAGCATGAGACCATCGCACGCGTAACTAAGCAATATCTGATAGAACATTCGCTTCTAAGATTCAAAATTAATAACTCTCTTTCTTACTTACTTGTTTTAGTCATTTGCAGATACGGTCCGAAATTGAATGAATTTTTATGACGCTCACGCTAGTTCTCTTTCAATTTGGACCGCCCTTCTTTTGGACGTGAAATTTACTGAAAAATATATCTTAATTAGAGAAAGTATAATAGGTTATGGATTTCGACTTTAGTCAATTGATGTGTCTTATATTTTAGGCACTAATTATGTTGTCCAGGCATGCCGTTCTCCTTCTAGGCAAGCATGCTACATCTTTGACCTCATCGTCGCTTTCCATCAGGTAAAATGAGGTAATAGGGAATCCTATTTATTATAAAAAGCATCTTGGCCTACACGGTTGCTAACAACAATAGATTCAATAGCATTGACGTTTGCTCTGTTTTCAAAAACTTCTATTTAACTTGCAATGTATGCTTGTTTTGGTCAAATTTTGCAACCTTAATTAGTACCACTTTCCCTTCTCCTACGGAGCTGATTTGTGCACGTTGGTTCATTTGCTTGAAGGCTTGAAGAGTGACATATAATTTTGATCGCGATGGATGCCCTTTAAGTAACTTCGTAGATATTACATCGCTAGATTTCAATCTAAACTATTTCATATATGTTATTAATGGAGACCTACCGGACATTAATTTTCCAATATCTAAATGAATGTTTATAATAAATTGGAAAATGTATTTTGTAATGTAATATGTGGGTACATTAATATTTGTATTGGAATCCACATCGATGGTTATGAAATTAATGTTTTAAAGTTCTAATATGAAATAGGTAAAACAAATAGTCGTCTAATAATTTTTCATTACTCATACTCCGAAAGTAGGTGTAAAGGTGCTTGAAGAGCGTGTTGAAAGAAAAACTTTCAGCCCTAGGGAGAATCGCTTTCACTGACAGCTGTCATGTCAAATTATGGCTTCGCACGACGTGTGCAATGTGCTTGTAGCCAGTATCAGTATCATTACGCATTAGGAACTTCAAAAACCTAACCTTCTTGCTTTGCAAACATAATGTATAACCTCTTTGGTCTCAACCTTTCAAGAGGATCAGGTAGTATGGAGTCTCTCATTCACTCTCGTTATTAGGAAGAATTTGATGTATTATTCGTAATGAAAAGCACAGGGTTTACCTCGGGTAAAAGACTCATTAAGTCCCTCGAACTATTAGCCAAACTCCGTCTCGGAACTCAATGAGTGACTTTCACACCTAGGGTAACAATGTACTAATAAATGTGATAGATGTTTCTATTCGAGAACATTGAGTTAATATGTACTACGTAGTACATAATATGTATATTATTAAATCAATGCTCGAGAATTTTTCACGATTTTCACGATCGCACTGATACTTTTACAAAAAAGTTGAACCAACGAAACAGGCCTTTAATTATTCCTCTTGACATTTTTAAAGACAGATTTTTTGACAAAATTTTTACAACTGCATCTATATTTGACGACCCAGTTGGCACAATGGTCTCCATGCCGGACTGCCAAACACAGGGTTGCGGGTTCGATTCCCGCCTCAGACAAGTATTTATGCTTAGATATTTGTCTGTGGTCTGGTTGTTTCTATGTATTATAAGTATATATTTACAGAAAAGAAAAGTATATAAGTAGTATATCCATTGTCTAGCACCCATAACACAAGTCTAGTTACTTAACTTGGGGCTAGATGGCGATGTGTGGAATGTCCTGCAATATTTTTATTTTATTTTGTTTTTCAAGACACTGTTTTAAGTTAAATATTTTAATAATACTCTTGACAAATTATAACGGCATTTTTGACAAATTTGACAGCATTTTTGACAAATACGCATGACCTTGACCACCACGACAGTTGTTGGACCAACCAAATGCAGACTAAATCCCAACTTTAAAACACCATCTTGAAATATCAGCAGTCAACCATCTGTCAGAAATCGGGCCATGTGTCTACAGATAGTAAAAAACCTTGGACAATTGTAAGATTTACAACGTTTCACAGATGTCAGGTAGGTTCCTTACCTGAGGCTGAAGAGTTTTTACGCTGCTACTGGCACTGCGAGCCTTGATTAGCATAAGTTTACTTAATAAGTCTGTATAATTAAAGAACGGCCGAACCGATTGCAATGAAACTTGGTATGTAGATAGCCGGAGATTTGGATTAACACTTCGGCTGCTTTCGATCTCAAAATTCCCAAGATTTTGACAAAACTAAAACAGCATCATTCGATTTTTGAAAAAGTCATTATCCTAGCCAGGTATCGAACCTGTTGATTTTGCACAAAAAAAATAAACACCCATATTTTTATATCAATGGACTCATTTGGACCAGGGTTCGATTCCCGTCTCAGACAAGTATTTATGTTTAGATCTGTGATCTACTTGTTTCTATGTATTATAAGTATATATTTACAAAAGAAATCCGTTGTCTAGCACCCATAACACAAGTGTAGTTACTTAGCTTGGGGCTAGATGGCGATGTGGTGAACGTCCTGCAATATTTATTTATTTATAGTCTTGCTGATAGAGATCAATTTTTGGAAACAAGCAGCGCTACGCAGTTTCACCCGCGTAACTCCCGATCCCGTGGGAATATCAGGATAAAAAGTAGCCTATAGCCTTCCTCGATAAATGGACTATCCAATACAAAAAGAATTTTTCAATTCGAACAAGTAGTTCCTGAGATTAGCGCGTTCAAACAAACAAACAAACTCTTCAGTTTTATAATTTAAGTATAGATATCTATATCTATACATATAATAAATCTGTAGACATCAAAAAATCTGTAATTGTAAGATATCCAGAAAAAAAATACACAGGTCGTCTTTAAATCGTTAGCTGAACACGATAGGGTGGTTTTTAGAATTTTTGTCTGTTTGTCTGTTTGTCTGTTTGTCTGTCTGTTTGTTTGTTTGAACCAGGTAATCTCATAAACTACAGAACAGATTCCGACAAGGTCCACACAAATATGTTCAGGAAATATCAGATTAACATTTAGGGTATGTTTCAATTTGAGTTTAATACAATAATTAAGATATTTGATAAAAAAACATTTAAAAAATGTGAAATCGAAACATTTTTCCGTGGTAAAACGTAATCGAACGTCAGAAGGGAACAGTACCCTTACCACGGGTTTTTTACGTATTCGATTAAACATAATATATTGAGTATTTACTATGAAACTTCCTAAAAATCAACTTACTAGGTCCACCCGTCTCTGAGAATATCGGTAGTGACACACTGACAGACAAACGGACAAGACAGTGATCGAAAAAGTGTTTCTTTTTTTCGAGTTCTTCAAAAAGTCATGGTAGGGCTGCAGTACATGCCTCCGCTCAAGATGACAGCTGTCATAAAACCAAATAGTTTGCATTTAATACTACCTACGTGAAACTGAAAATGAGGTTAGTACAAAGAGGTACTACTACATAATATTACCGATCTCCTTTACCGAAGACCTCCGATGGTACACTTCTATCGCGCTTTTCTCCTGCTATAGTTTGAATTATGAGTTCAAGTAGCGGAAACCTTAAATAGTAAAAACAAAAAAAGAATTTTCCAAATCGCTCCAAGAGTTTACGAGTAATCAGCGAGCATACATAAAAAAATAAATATATACGTGACGAATTGAGAACCTCCTCCTTTTTTGATGTCGGTTAAAAAATATACAGGTAGTTATTTGTAAAAATCATTTTTTTCCCAAAATTACGTAGGCCTGCCAGCTACCTAATAAAAAAACTGGGTATTTTGGTCAAGAATTTAGAAAATTGGAAAAGGGGTCCGGACATTCAGTATGGTAGCGTGGTTATATGTTATGTTATGTTTTTTGCGCTGTGATTTTAAACCCGATGAATAAATTATGCCCAACGCTTTATAGGTTTTGTTTGATGGAATAATTTGTCATTTTCGATAGGTATGGGACTCAAAGTGAACCGCAAACTTTTGAAAAATTATAGGTTATCATTTTTCTTTAAATATTCCATTTCCGAAACGTCTCGCTTTAGAAGTTGAATGTCCTTTTGTAGTTTGGCATAAAGGTTTTGGAATAATCGGTTTTGACATAAAAACCTTAACTAGGCATAACATAATTTTACACAATTATTTTTGGCATAAAGTCACCGCGCACTCTAAGAAAATCAAGGAACATCACGTTTCTTCAAAAACCCTGTATCGAAAACGCTTTAGAGGGTTGGTGTTTTTATTATTTGTTTTTTTTTTTCGATGCCCTCTATCGATAGGTATGAGTCTCAAAGAGCACCGTGCACTTTTGTGAAATCATAGGACATCACGTTCCTTCAAATACCCCGTTTCCGAGATGCTTTAGATGTTTGGTGTGAAAGCATTTTTTGTTCAACGTAATGCCTGCTATCAATATGTAAGGATCTCAATGTGCATCGCGTTATTTTAAGTATTAGTATTTGTTCTGTCCAATGGCCTTTCTTTTTAATCATTAATATTATTATTTGATAATAAAAACAATGTATATTATTATTTGCACCAAAATAGATTATTATTTGCATTATTTTGGTGTAATAAATACTATAATAACCTCTTATATGATTAATTGAAGAATATGAATCGAGACACAAAGGTAGTTGATAATTATTTTTTCTTTAATTTACAAAAATCTAAAGATAACTAGGAAGACAAAGTATTTTGAAAAATTTGTGCGAATAGAAATTGGACTTAGTTTTAGCTTATCATATTGTTGTGTATTATGTTTTATTTGTGAAAAATTAACAAAAATAGTACATTGTTACCCAAGGTGTGAAAGTCACTCATTGAGTCCCGAGACGGAGTTTGGCGCCCGAGCGTAGCGAGGGCGCTAATAGTTCGAGGGACTAAATGAGTGACTTTCACACCTTGGGTAAACAAAACAAACCCGAGGTAAACACTGTGCTTTTCATTACGAATAAACATAAAATTCTTCCTAATAACGAGAGTGAATGAGAGACTCCATACTACCTGATCCTCTTACAAGGTTGGGACCAAAGAGGTTATAGATTTTTTTGTTTTTGCTGTTTGTTTTCAATATGTTTTCAATACTCAAATACGTCGGTACTTACCGAAGTGATTTTTATTAATTAGTTTATCCAACACTGAGTAATGACGCGAAGTCCGTAGATTTAAATTACAGTTTTTGTAACACGGTTTGTCTAGAAAATGTTATTTACACAAAATACACAATCATAAATGAAAAACCAGATTAAACTTAACACAAAAACATAATAAATTAACAAAAGATAATACTAATTAAAATCATTCAAAATGCAAGCATTTCCTGCCAGTATTTTTTTACTCAAGGAACAACACTGACCGCACGGTCGCATAAAGCCACATCTGCAACATCTTGACAGGGCGCCGGCAGAGGCGCAGCATGGTCATACGTCGCTTTGACCATTTTCACCTTTACATTTATTTTATTAAATAAGATATCTTGAACTAAATATATCTACCTGAATTCGATTACTAAGAAAAAACCTATTATGTACTCTCTGTCAGTACTCTGGCAGTATGGATTAGCCGTGCGAAGTCATAATTTGACATGACAGCTGTCAGTGAAAGCGATTTTCCCTAGGGCTGAAAGTTTTTCTTTCTACACGCTCTTCAGGCATCTTTAGACCTACTTTCGGAGTATGAGTAAGTAAAGTGCCTTCGCCAAATCAATTAAAAATATAGTTTAAAAACAATGTAACTACCTATTTTGTTTTATAACTTACACCGAATGATAAATTGTATCTATGCCGAAAAATGCTAGGTATTCTATATAACCCAAAACCACATCGCAAACGAAGTCGCGGGCAACAGCTAGTAATAAAATAAAAATGGTGGCAATGACTTTTCCAAAAATCGAATGATGCAGTTTTAAATTTTGTCAAAATCGGGGACGCACCTCTTTTCAGCATTTTTCGCTAATTCTTATAATTAAAGATATAGGCCTGAAGGCCCACATAAAAAAATCACCCTGTATAGTCTAATTTTAGCTTTATTTATAATGTTTATTTACTAAGCACATTATGTTTTTATATGTTTGTTTATAAATGTCAACTCCACATACATTTTTATGTTAAATAGTTAATACCTAAAGGTCATGTTATGGTTTATCAATTATATTTTATATTCTCGTTGCTATTATGTTTATATTTATTCGGAATAATATTGTTTTCTTATATTTATTTGGTCGGAATTGCGTTTGTTAATTGAAAATTTAGCACAAGGTCTCCGCAATGCTATTGTGAAATGCGCTTTGGTAAATTTATAAAATGAAATGATGTTCAATTTCAACTGTT
The DNA here is from genome assembly GCA_951213275.1 of Idaea straminata. Classification (NCBI taxonomy): domain Eukaryota; kingdom Metazoa; phylum Arthropoda; class Insecta; order Lepidoptera; family Geometridae; genus Idaea; species Idaea straminata. The sequence goes on from OX577862.1 coordinate 9,363,798, forward strand.
TTGTGTTTACGGTAAAGTACTCGTGTTATTTTGGTCAAAAGTGCTAATAAGTTAAGTTATTAATAACGTAAGCCCTGATCCCGTGGGAATATCGGGATAAAAAGAAGCCTATGTCACTCCCAATGAATAAATGTATCCTCATACCAAGTTTCATCAAAATCGGGCCAGTATTTTCGGAGCCTATTCAATTTAAACAATCAAATCGTTTGAAAATGAAAATATTTAGAAACTTATAGAAGATAAATAGATAGATATGGATAATATTGGTCTTTACATCCAATCTAGATGATTTAATACATGCTGAATAGAATGGATTAGTGCCTGGATAGAGTTTGCTTGTCCAGAACTTATGTCACTCTTTCAGCTTAGTCGACCGTGTCTAGAGGAAATAATTCGTTAATACGTCAACTAAGCCGTAGGTTGCATCACGATGTTTTTCTTCACTGTCAGAGCAATGTGAATAACGAACATCAATTATTCGTAAGAAAAAATCATTGGTGCACGACTAGTCGGGATTCGAACCTACGACCTTTGGAACGAAATTCCAGGTATCACTATAGGTTGCTCTACTTACTAGATTAACCCGCGAGTTCGTTCACCTAGAGGTTGAATTTTCCAAAAAAAATTCTTTGCGGATGTCTACGTCATAATCTATCTGTATCCCCTCACCTTCCTCTACTTCTTGTCCATCCAAAGGTTGCCTGGAAAAGATCGTTTTGAGCGATAAGGCAGCCCTTTGTAACACTCAGACTTAAGCTTTGTTTTTTATTTAATGTTATTTGTCAGTCAGTCAATCACTCAATTTTTTTATTTTTATTGTCAGTCAGTCAATTTGTACTTGTTTCTTCCAAAATTACCAATTTATAATAATGCTGTCATTCTTGTCAAAAATGCTGATAAAATATGTCAAAAGTCTGTTGTATTTATTGAGTTTAATTTCAGCGTCCAAATTAAGTAGGCAGTCCTAAATAATACATTTGTTCAACCCACTGTCATTCCCAATTTTCCAATAAAAAATATATTTAATTATAAAACTTACAAGACAAATATTTGCCATTAAACTATTAATTAGAATTTATACTCCTCATTAAGTTACGAATTAGAAAAAAAAACACTTAAAAATACTAACTGGTTAACAACTGCTCCCATATGTTGGCTGTATGCAGACGGCGAGCGATGCCGTGTTAAAATTAAAACAAATAAAAAACGCGGGGAAAATGACACGTGCTTGTTTTGCATATGTTGCGTAACGAACATGTGAATATGCGAAATGGTCAGGTTATTTTTATAAAATTCGAGAAATTTCTATGGTATCTTATGGAGAATACATATCTAACTTAATATGTACAACCAACGGTCAAAAGTCTATGCCCACCGTAACGTTTACAATCCTGTGCAGCACTATTTGAACATTATAACATTGTAACCTGTGGATCGAATCCACGTCGGTTGGTGTAGCGGGTGGCGGCTTATACCACTCACACAACTAAAGACATAGCTAACATGTTGAAAATAATAATCACACTGAGTACTATTAATTCAAGTATTTATGTTTGTGTGTAACGTCTATTAGAAGAAGGTCGTAAGTCCAATACTTGTTGATAGTATTATTGTAGCAAACTGATAATTTAATTATAACCCATACTGTAATTACTTACCTTCCTACATCATCATCATCATCATCCTATGTCATCATCAGATCAGCCACAGGACGTCCACAGCTTATAACATAAGCCTCCAGACTTCCAAAACGATCGGTCGCATGATCTCTGCGTCCAACGACTTCCCGCGACCTTACTTAAGTCGTCCGCTCATCTAGTCTACCTATTTACTAACAAACAAACTCTTTTCCTCTGTTACCCATGCGAAGCCGGGGTAGGTTGCTAGTTGCTAGCCGGGGTAAATAAAATTACTGGTATCTGATAAAATTACTGACTAAATTATGTCTGAAGATGTAGAAATATTTGGTGTTAAATTACTTACATTACTAATTAAATTAAAAATTAAAAAACCCCCGACACAAAATAATAAAAATAGTATGAACGTAAAAAGCCTAAAACAAGCAAAACAAAAGCTATGAAAAAACCCTACAAAAAGAAAAAAAATAACCCCGAAATTATGATCCTACGTAAGTAAATTGGAAACAATTTTTTTTTTAATATTGCAAGACATTCGTGACGTATCGAAGTAATTCCTTCACTTATATTTTTTATTTTTGACAAAGAATATGGAGAGCTAATATTCAAAATAGTTAACATTCTTCATTGTGAAAAGTTTGTAGGTAAGATAAAAAATGTTAGTACTTAGATATTTTCAAAGATTTTTCGCTCGTAACTAACTTCAGAGTCATTTTATTAGCCTGAACTTTGCCCTAAGCCATCGAATAAATACCTACTATCACGACAAATTACTTTTTACGACCACAGATTAAATCTACACGTAATTAACTAATAATATTTTATTGCTATCATGTCACACATTAGCAAAAGCCACAATTATGTTAATCTTTTTAGGACATCTTACAAACTTTATTAAAATTAGCTTAGTACATCCGTAAGCTAGCGCATTTAGGTTAAAACGTCTTTATTTTTTTTCAATTATTTTGGTATCGAACGGCATTTACATAATGCCAATTTTTAGTTTTGTCTTTAAACCGAATGACGGGTGTGATGTCATAATATGACGTCATAAAAACGTAAAAGGGGTCCTGACATTTACTATGGGAGCTTGGCATAGTGATTTTTGCACGGTGCATTTTGAGACCTATACCTATCCATAAAGGGCATTACCGCGAACAAATCATGCCGTCACACCAAACTAAGGCGTCTCATAGGACACCACGTTTGGTTAGATATGTCGTTTTCGCGACGCTTAGAGGTTCGGTAAAAAGGCATTATTTGTTTGCCGTAATGCCCTGTATCGATAAGTATGGGTTTTAAAATGCACCGCGGCATTTAAAGTGTCAATAGCTGTTGTTTCTAAAGGCAACAGGTGGAGCTAATCAAACCCCTTTGGGTAATTACGTTTACTTGCATTTCAATAATGAGGACAATGCTATTTTTTACTTTTATTATTTTGTTTATAAAGTTAAATTATATCGAATACTTTGTTTAGTTTTAACAAAGTATTTAAAGTTCAGCTTTTATTTCATGGCAAAACTCTACCAAAATTAAATAAAAATAATCCAACCTTTTCCAATTACGGTTTCGCGCGGCTTATGCATACGGACCAGTATCAAAATAAAACTGACATTTTGATGTTGACAACCCATTTGTGGTATGAATTTAAAAAAAAGATTAACGTCCAGATACCACCTGTCGATGTAAAGTGTAGATTGGGGCAAAATCTCCCCCTTTTTTTTACACAAAACATTTTAATTTTCTTTAATTACTGAAACATTTAGATATGATGATGTCTTCCGATGCTCAGTAAATTTTGATAATTTATAGAGATTGGCTGAATAGCCACACCAACCGTTGCTTTGTTAAAAATGCATTTTACGTAGCTTTTTATCTTTTTGGGGCATAATTTCGTTACTATTGTCCGATCTATTACTGGTAATAATTGAAAGTTTTTGCTCTGGCTGTATGCACAAATGGTCAAATGCCACAATTTATTTTTTAATTTTAATTCTGATTACTTGGAAGAATGTAAGATATTAGAACTGGTTTGCAGTTTTGGCGGGGACGAGCCAACTAAATATTATAAAACGAGTTGAACTGTATAATTATGATGGAATATTATTCAATTTAGTTCCTTGAAGGTGCACGCACGTGAAAACATAAATCAGGATCGAACATAGACTTTTAGTAACTGACTTGATGAACTATGACTAGTTTGAAATTCCTGAAAATCATTCCATATTTTTATGCAAAACATAACTTGATACGGGCTATATGAAGAAACCGTGCGAAGCCATAATTAATAAAAAACCAGCTGTTCTTTATTATGATTTTAAACTATGTACCATAGTTATTTTCAGTAAAGTTAAATAAAACGGGATAAAACAAGTTTTTACAACAAACCAATATAAGTATCACAGCTATACCGTTCACAACATGTTCACAATCATAAAGGAAAACGTGACCGATTTCAACTCAATAAAACAAATTTAATTTACTTGCACCAAAAATCACGGAAACGTATAACTGTACCATTTCCTACTCCGTCCGTCGAAACATACCTTGCATCCTATCGACAGTTTCTCACAGAAATAAATGTAATGCACCTTTCGTATTTACAACTTGTCGCCAAAAAACATTGACAAAACCACCTTGTGGGATGCAACCCTAAGGAGAGATGGACGGGGGTGGTGCAAGTTATAAACTTTAGCGCTGAAGTTGATAAAAATTAAATCAAAATGTCTGAGAGAGGGCATGCCACCGATCGCTCTGGACGTCTTTGGGGTCTATGTTCAGCAGTAGAGGCCCTGTGGATGATATCTTCTTCTTCTTCTCGTATAGTGGTGTGGCTCACCTATTGTTAGAGTTTTCAGATCGCCTTAAGGCCTCTAACTTGACCTAACGACTGCTACAAGAGGTAGCAACTGGGACCAATGGCTTAGCGTGCCTTCCGAAGCACGGATGGGCTCACGGAAATACATTTTTGCCACACTAATAATTATGTGTGACGAAACTGAATATAACAACTGTTACAAACTCTGACGTCACTGTACGTCATTTGGCTTTTGCAAGTGGATTCACTACGCCATATCGAAACATGACGAATCACCCTTAGCTAAATTGTGCAAGTACCTTTACCACAATATAATAGTCCAAGTACCTACCCATACTAAAGTCTTCTGACCGATTTTAAAGACTATTTTATACGTCATCCTCATTCTACCTGTGACCATGAAATTTTGAATTGATAGATTCATCCTACGGACATCTATCCTTATAATAAAGAAAGAGAGGACAAAGAGTCTGTACTTGGAAGCAAATATAAAAAAATGAGTCTAGGGGACCTGGTACTTATTTGAATAAAAAAAAAACAATAATTACTTCAAAGGAGAATGGTCTTTCTGGGCCTGGAGGCCTCATGAAACGAGTCATATATCAAATGAAAGGTGGTTTCAAGAGGAACATTTTATTGTAGGACCACTTTTTCAAATTAGTTGTGAGATCGGAGTTATAGGTCATTAATGATAGGTGATCGATTCACTCTCCGTACACCAGTAGGGAGTATTAACGCCTTAATAGAATCAAATGTAGCCATTGTATGGCAATGAGTCATATATCAAATGATAGGTTATTTCAAAAGGAATAATTTAATGTATGATGATTTTTAAAATAATTTTTATTTTTAGTGTTATAGGCCATTTATGCTAAGTAGTAGGTATAGGTGACTGAGGTCTTCTCTTGTGCAATGGAAAAGCTTGATTAGAACCAGATGTTGGTCTCCTCATGAAACGAGGCATATATCAAATGAAAGGTGGTTTCAAGAAAAACATTTTATTTTAAGACCACTTTTTCAAAATAGTTGTGGGTTCGGAGATATAGGTCATTTATGCTAGGTGGTCATTTCACTTGCGAGTTTTCTACGTACACCGCTAGGGAGTATTAACGCCTGAATAGAACCAGATGTATCCATCATATAGCAACGAGTCATATATCAAACTAGCAGCGCTCCGCGGTTTCACCCGCGTTACTACGTGCGTAATATCGAAATATAAAATAGTCTAAACCCTTATTCAACAATGGACTATGCAACATAAAAATATTTTTTTTTCTATCCGAACCAGTAGTTTCTGAGATCAGAGCGTTCAAACAAACAAACAAACACTTTGTATGCTAAGTAGTAGGTATAGGTGACTGAGGTCTTCTCTTGTGCAATACAGATGCTTTGTTAAAAGCAGATGTTGCCCTCCTCATGAAACGAGTCATTTATAAAATGAAAGGTGGTTTAAAGGGGAACCATTTTTTTGTAAGACTATATTTTCGAAATAGTAGTGGTTTCGTAGTTAGAGATCGATAGATGTACTTAAGTAAGTATTCAGTTGTATTAGAAATAGTTGTCGTGATTTAGTCATCACTACCTAATACTATTTAGTGGCATAGCAGGCGGATAAAAAGCATGATGCTTATCGTAACCGAGATATAGGTTATGATACCTAAGTAGGATTATAAATAGGTTCAAAGTCCTGCAAACCACACAAGAAAAGAATGCTCACGTCTCGTGACGGGTCTTGTACAATAGGTATAATAATGATACCACATACCTTTCTACGAGTACCTATCGTGCGTTTCTTTTGTTACTGCAATAATATCTATTCAGATTTTCCTGTTTGGGGACTAGGTATTTTTCTAATCGACTAAATCGATTGTGATGAAACTCGGTATGGAAATTGTTGGAGACCAAGATTAACACAAAATATTATTTTTAACTCGATATTTCCACTGAATAGAGACTAACGCTGATGCAACTATGAATCTTCGTTATCAATTTCATTGAGAGGAATAATTTTCAAGGGTTATTCCTTTCGACTCCCGCTTATAGGGGCCGTAAGGAAAAATCTTACGAACTCCACTCAATAATAAAAGTGCGGGGTGGTGGTCCAACCATGGGGCCCGTTATGCGGGAGTCGAAAGGAATAATCCTCTATTTTCCTCGGTTACGATAAGCATCATGCTTTTTATCAGCCTGTTGTGTCACTAAATAATGCTAAATAGTGATGTCTATATCACGACATACATTGTCAACAATTTCTGATACTACCGAATACTTACTTAAGTACATTTAACGATCTCTTACTTCGAAACCACTAATATTTCGAAAAAGTAGTCATACAATAAAATGTTTTCCTTAACCCCTAAAATAGAAATAATTTTTAAAAGTCATAAAACACTAAATTATTTCTCTTGAAATAAACTATTATTTGATATAATATGACTCATTACTATACGATGGCTACATCTGATTCTATTCTGGTGTTAATACTCCCTAGCGGTGTACGGAGAAAACTCGCAAGTGAAACGACCACCTACCATTATTAACCTAAAACTTCGAATCCACAACTATTTTGAAAAAGTGGTCATATAATAAAATGTTTTTCTTGAAACCACCTTTCATTTGATATATGCCTCGTTTTATGAGGAGTGCAACGTCTGGTTCTAACCAAGCGTTTGTATTGCACAAGGGAAAACCTCAATCACCTATACCTACTACTACTTAGCCTATAACGGCCTATAACTCTAAAAATAAAAATATTTTTTTTTTGAAAGTCATGATACACTGAATTATTCCTCTTGAAATAAACTATTATTTGGTGTATGACTCATTACTGTACGATGGCTACATCTGATTCTATTCTGGTCTTAACACTCCCTAGTGGTGTACAGAGAAAATTCGCAAGTGTACCGATCACCTACCATTATTGACCTATAACTCTGAATCCACAACTATTTTGAAAAAGTGGTCTTAAAATAAAATGTTATTCTTGAAACCACCTTTCATTTGATATATGCCTCGTTTCATGAGGAGACCAACATCTGATTCTAATCAAGCTTTTGCATTGCACAAGAGAAGACCTCAGACACCTATACCTACTACTTAGCATAAATGGCCTATAACTCTAAAAATAAAAATAATTTTAAAAATCATCATACATTAAATTATTCCTTTTGAAATAACCTATCATTTGATATATGACTCATTGCCATACGATGGCTACATTTGATTATATTAAGGTGTTAATACTCCCTACTGGTGTACGGAGAGTGAATCGACCACCTATCATTAATGACCTATAACTCCGATCTCACAACTAATTTGAAAAAGTGGTCATACAATAAAATGTTCCTCTTGAAACCACCTTTCATTTGATATATGACTCGTTTCATGAGGCCTCCAGGCCCAAGCTCTGTACATTTTTTCCCATTCTCCTTTATTCACAGTTTTTCAAGAGATCCCATCATACAATATTTGTTGCTATATTCTTTAAACTTGTACCACGATCCAAAGATCAGCAGATGTCCAGAAACCCGTTAGGTACTTTGTGATAACGAAGACACGATACCCCGATCCCGTATGCTCTCCCACCGAGCATCTGTTCCTGTTTTTTTTTACCTTTATATCGATTCGAAGATTTTTGATACTTAGAAATCGAATGATTTTTTAAATATGTTCGATTTGAATTGGACTTAGGTTTTTGCCTTGCAATTGCAGTTTTTAAAGAATATTGGCAAAATTTCGAAGTTTTAAAGAAAATTACTTGTTTGCAAGGATAGGTTCTTGAAGTTCCTATTTGTGAAGTGACAAAAAATGAAAAAAACACTTGACTTTGAATGGTTATATATCTTTTTTCCACATCTAGTTCACGAAATACTATAAATCCATCTCTAGTTAAGCCTTCAAATTACACCTTAGGGAGGCAGGGGAGGTTGAAAAACAACGTTGTGCAGGACCAGAAATGGCACTGCTAAAACTGACGCCTTTCCTTTTGTCTAATTACTCTTGTGTGATAGGAGGAGTAGGGCACTAGTAGGTACTATAAGGTTTATTTAGACAATAAAGTTTTTTCATTTAATTTAATTTCATTGTATTCTAGAAAAATGGAGAATTTTATCATACGTATATTTTCTATTTGTGTATATGCAAGTATTGTCTTTATTTCCGTCCTCAAGTCACATAATTTCTAGATATGACGTTCTAAAGTATTTTTCAGTGTTTTACCACCAACTCACACGATGGTATTAGACGATGTGGTCTAAGATGTAGCGCGGCCTTCCTGAACGACACCTAAAAATTTACTTCAGAGGAAAGGGTACCGGAGGCTCTCTCCACACAAACGTAGTCGACTGTTTTCTCCCTGGATAATGACACTAGAACAAATTTTTTATTAAATTTATAACTGCCATGACCATGTCCCTATGTTTTTTCTCGTTTATTAAATCAATTTCTATGATAATTAGAAAATTAAAAAAAAACAAAGCATAGTCATGGCAGTTATAGGTTTTATGGCACAAACATATTTGTGTTAGTGTCCAAGGAGGAAACAGTCGACTACGTTTGTGTGGAGAGAGCGCCGGTACCCTTTCACCTGAAGAGCCTCAAATGAGCGGGAGCTTTCGTGGAACGCGCATGAAGGCAAGAAGACGGCAGTGGAACCAGCACTGTTCCAACCCGTCGTCCTCTTATGGCTGTACTGGTTTACCTACGTATCAGAACACGGACCCGCTTGGAGATACGACTTAGGCCGGTGCGTGGTAAGAAGCTGTAACCGAAGCCTTTCACCAGGATATTGCTCCTTTAGCACTACCGAGGAGTTACGTGTGGCACATCTAAGGCTATATCCCACAGCCGCGAGCAATACGAACCCCATAAACCGGTATCCCGCTCAAAACAATACTGGAACTTTAATATGTAATGTACCAAACTGGAACACATCAGTGCAAGTGCACTACTGTGACCACAGACTTCCAATAAACCTTTAAATAGATGTAGGTAAATAGGTTAGCAGATAGAAAATAGAACGGTCGTAATTGTGGTGTTAATTACTGTTTTATAGACATGTTTGTGATTGGATATTGTCTACAGCAGTTGGTTTCGGAAGACGATGTTTGATTAGTATGGACTTTTTATTTATTTTACTTTTGGTTTTAATTTTTTCCGTCTAGCCCCCTTTCGCAACGCGCCATAAGGAACTACTTTCCCAAAGTGAAAACTTACAAGATTTTGCGAAATACTCTCACTCTCCTGGTGGTGAATAAAAAAATAGCCAGTCAGCATGGAAAGACTATTTAAGGATTAGCTATAAAAAAACAGCGAGAATATAGTGAAAAATAAATCAAATCAGAAATATTTAATTTATTCTTAAACCAAAGAAATCAGCCACACTATTCCAACCTGAAAACTCATATATCAGGTTGTGCGTAGCCATCTGCAACTGACTTTATTTTCTATCCCGATTGTTTTCAAGATATCCAGTACATCTGTCTGTCTGTTGACTCGTAAAATACGGGTAGTGACTTTGGAAAAACTATTTAAGAAAAAATCTATAAAAAACAGCGAGGGTATAGTGAAAAATAAATCAAACCAGAAATATTTAATTACCAAAGAAATCAGCCACACTATTCCAACCTGAAAACTCATATATCAGGTTGTGCATAGCCATCTGCAACTGACTTTTTTTTCTATCCCGGTTGTTTTCAAGTTATTCAGTACATCTGTCTGTCTGTCTGTTCACTCGTAAAATACGAGTAGTGACTTTGGAAAAACTATTAAGAAAAAATCTATAAAAAACAGTGAGGGTATAGTGAAAAATAACTCAATCCAGAAATATTTGATTTTATCTTCGACCTAGTTGGCACAATGGTCACCATGCCGGACTGCCGAACACAGGGTTGCGGGTTCGATTCCCGCCTCACACAAGTATTTATGCTTAGATATTTGTCTGTGGTCTGGTTCTTTCTATGTATTATAAGTATATATTTACAAAAGAAAAGTATATTAGTATTATATCCGTTGTCTAGCACCCGTAACACAAGTCTAGTTACTTAGCTTGGGCTAGATGGCGATGTGTGGAATGTCCTGCAATATTTATTTATATTTACTATTTATTATCTTAAACCAAAGAAATCAGCCACACTAATCCAACCTGAAAACTCATATATCAGGTTGTGCGTAGCCATCTGCAACTGATTTTATTTTCTATACCGATTGTTTTCAAGATATCCAGTACATCTGTCTGTCTGTTCACTCGTAAAATACGAGTAGTGACTTACTTGAATGGTTTGAAGCTTGATTTTATTGGTATATTTATCCCGATGTAGATATATCTAAATCTACACTAATATTATAAAGATAAAAGATTTTTTGTTTGTTTTTATGTTTGAAACGAGTAGACTCCGAAACTACTTTATCAATTTTGATGAAACTTTGTGGATACATTGATTAATTGGGAGTAATATAGGTTACTTATTATCCAAATATTCGCTCGTGATCGGGAGTTGCGCGAGTGAAATTTCTATATAAGTTAATTTTTTCCGTTAGTTTGGGAGAAAATTATAGAAAAGCTTATAATAGTTTTTGTAATTTGCCAACATTTTTCATTTCTCAACAAAGTCCTGGCTGATTGATTGATGTATCAAATCACAGCTTAAACCATTCCAACCAACGGTCTTAGAGGCATCCACTGAAAAACGGTTTTTCGAAATTTTACCCCTGAGAGACAAAAATCCGCGAGTTTTTTATAAACAGCTGTTTCGTAATTTACTAAATAATTTCATTCTTTTGATCCCATTAAAAAATGTTCTAGAAATCAGTTTATTGCGACACTGTGCGTTTTAATTGCTAGCTAAACAGTTAAAACTATTATTTTAACTATTATCCGGACATAAAGGTAGATATTAACCTATATAACTGTCATTTAATGCCAAGTTTTACGTTGAAGTACACGATTAATTTTCACGCTTGCGTAATAGGTTAGGTTAATTTCAATAATCCATGAACACTATATATATTATGGGTGGGATTTGATAAAATTTTATTAGTTAACTAGCTGCGCCCTGCGGTTTCACCCGCGTATTTCCCGATCCCGTAGGAATATCGGGATAAAAAGTAGCCTATATGTTAATCCAGTCCTCTAGCTATCTACATACCGAATTTCATTGCAATTGGTTCAGTAGTTTTAGCGTGAAGAAGTAACAAACACACACACACAAACTTTCACATTTATAATATTAGTAGGATAGTAGGACTAGCTGCGCCCCGAATTTTCACACACGTAAGTTCCGCAGCCTTATTACGTAAAAATAAGCAATCAGCAAAAATCGCGCAGTGATCGCGCGACAGACGCGCAATCGATTGCTTATCGTCACAAAAAATCGTATTACGTATGTGATCGCTCGCTAATCGCTCGCTGACTTCTTGCTGATGGTTTGAATTCACTTTTTGCTACGACACTAGCGCCAACAACAATTTCACAGCAATAGTAGGAACTACTATTGGAATGTGAAACTCAAATCAAATGTTTTGTTTACGAAAAAAAGAAACTTATCAGAATCAACCATGGATTTTAAGTACAAGAAATCTATGGAAAAAAAGTCTTGGCGTCTGTTTCAAGTGGTAAATGAGTTGGTTTATGTTATAAGTGGTCTCGTTCACGGCATTTAGTTATTCTCTGTCTACGACGGCATTGCAAAGTTGTACGTCGATTCTCTCGTATTGTGAGCAAAATTTAAACTCTCGCAAAGTAAGTACAATAATAAAATAAGTAAGTAAAAAGTCAGTGAAACAGTGCATCAAAGTTTATTTTTAACTTGAATGTTTGATGTTTTAGCAATGGCAAACAGAGTATCAAACGACCAAATGACCAATTCATCTCTTCTTTGCTCAATATTCAACACTTCTAACAAAAGTACAGAACGAGCCATCTCGATACAAGTGCGTAATAAAGTTTCAATTAAGCAACGATAGCAAAACAATTGAAAAAAGAGACCTTTATTATTATTGCGATTTGACACCTCAAATTGCTCGCTGATCGCTATTGCTTTGCTGTCAAACGTCATACGTAATACGAAAAATGGACACATTCAAAGAGTTTGTTTCGATTGAATGCAAATTATAGTTCATCGATTGTTCGGTAGAGGCAGCACTGTCATTAGCTTGCAATGGTTTTGTTTTTGCTGATAGGTAATACGAATTTGCGATTTTATAGCAAAAATTGCGCAATTTTTGCAATCGCTTGGCTATTGTAAGATACGTAATAAGGCTGCCGATCCCGCGGGAATATCGGGAAAGTAGCCTATGTGTAAATCTAGGTCTCCAGCTATCTACCGAGTTTTATCGCAATCGGTCCAGGAGTTTTTGCGTGAAGGAGTAACAAACATACACACACACAAACTTTCATATTTATAATATTAGTAGGAAGTAAGATTTAATTGTTTTATAAGTGCCATGATATTGTAGGAAAATAAATATAACTTATTTAATTAATTAAAACTTCATTTAAAGATTTTTGAAACTTTCTTTTTTTGAACATTTTTTTTTCTATGTTGAAGCTGGCTGAGTGCATCATTAGCCTGGCCATATAATTACCTATGGTCAATTTAGGTCGCCTAATAATAGGTAGGTACCGTAAATCTGCAGCTGTAGGCAAATAATAAAATCTTGTAGGTAAATGTCGGAAAACCATCTGCTTGTCAATAAAACATGATAAATTACATACAAACTACTTCAAAAAAGTTTTAAAAAATCAAAAAACGTGCGACACTAATCAGTCTCACCATTGCGCATTTTTACGAACGGATGTACGAGACCGGAAATCGCCATCTTTTTCTTTTACTACAATTCTTATTTTAAAAACTTAGTAAGAAGGTTGAGTTTACCCGAACCACAAAATTAAAAAGTTACTAAGTTATTTAGGTCAAGTTTTTGTTATCAATTTATTATGCAGATGTGTGGTTTTTTAAATGGAGCTTTTTGAGTCGGCAGATGCGAGGAAAGCCTTGGAGATGTTTTGGAGGGAAAAAAATGAAACACCTTGACTCTGTAAGAAGTTTGATGTACTTTTTTGCAGTTTTTTTTTTGCTTTAAGTTTTGAAGTAAATTCTTTTGTAGATAATTTCAAGAGCTCTTGTAGGCCATTTATTACTCTCAAAATAAATTGTTAAATAAAAGTTTTTAAACAAAATAGTTCAGATATATTTATTCTACATAAGAAGTAATTAAGTAGGTAATTTTTTTACACAGTTTAATAAACTCATTAGGTATTAAATAAAATAAAAATATTAATACAATATTTATTTAACGAAAACAATGAAGTCTCTAAAATAAACGGTTTTTTAATTCCAAATTATATCTTTAATACTCGATGTTGATAAAAATCGCAAAATTATGAATTAAGTCTTATAAGTTTTACACTTGACCGGAAGTAACTAAGTACTTAGAAGCTTACGTAGTCGTTAACGTACTGTTTATTACATCCGATTCTTGTAGTACATACTACCGTTGAGAAAAGTTAATGAATGATGAATTTACTCACTGCATTTTTAAAGTAGATAATGATTTCTTATTTTTATTTTGTAAGTATCTCTTACGTTATAAAATAAAAATAAAAAAATCAGTAAACGTTAGGTAAAGTAATTATTGTAGGGATTTTTTAACAATTTTTTAAGAATTTTTTTATACTATATCTCATAATCTTTTTGGTGCAACAGTTTAGTACAACATCTTCGAGCCACCTGAATATTATCTAATAATAAAGTGAGTAGGTAAGGTCAAACGGTGTTAATGCGACACAATAATAAAATACAGTTAAAATCGAAATCTAAATAAAAAAAATGGACAGTTGTTGTCTGTCAAAGTACAGTTTTATGAGACAAGTGATCTACTTAACACCTGATATACGACATTTGACACCTTTAAAATAAACCTAATTTAATTATATTAAGTACTAGCTGCGCCCCGCAGTTTCACCCGCGTTAATTTTTTCTACATAAGAACCTTCTTATGAAAATAACAAACACAATAAAAAAAGATTTAGCGAAATCGGCCAGCCGTTCACGTTGATGCTATATGACCAAGGAAAATAGGGATACATTTTTTATATAATTTTATAGGTTATTAATGAATGTAAAAGTTAGTGTTAGTAAGTTTTGATAAGCGTATGTTTTGTGACCTCTTAATACACAAACTATTGAACCGATTGCGATGTAGCAGAGTCTTGGAATAAAAACTAAATCAAATCATCCGTTCGGGAGCTACGATGCCACAGACAGACACACACACACACACACTTCAAACTTATAACCGTCGTTTTTGCGTTTAAAAGTTTATTATCCCGATGTTCCCGGGATCGTGTAGGTAGCTATGTTTAATACTACATCGTTAATTAAATACATACATACAGGTCAAACACATAACCCTCCCTTTTGGCTTCGCCGTAGTCGGGTAAAAACCCGGTCTTGACTTGACTATCAAACTACGCTTATTACCGTTACTTTTTGTGGAGTGTAGGCAAATATGTATTTATCTATTTATACAGTCTCTAGTGACGTCACGTCCGGTAAAATTTTAGAAAAAATAAATAATAGACTGAAATAATAAACCTATAAAATACCAATTTTTTTACAATGGTCTATATTTAAAGAAAACATTTTAAAATATGTAGCATAGTAAATTACCTTAAATACAGCTTTTCTCCTGAGCATTTTTAAGCCACGCGTACGAAAATCACCGAATGCTATCGAAATTAGCCGAAGACTTCCAAAACAAACTTTTACTTTGACAAAAGTAAACCTTATATCTACCACACAGGGTATATTTTTAATTGGGATGAATAAGTTAGAGGCATAGAGCAGATGTGTTCACTGGGTAACCTTTGTATCTTATAGATTTTTTTTTCTCAAGAAAGGCATGTGCTCGAGTCTGCTCGACCAGGTAAATGAAATGACAGATGTATTTCTTCAAACTGTTGGTCATTGCTAAGTTCTTAATAAGATAGTGTTGCGTAGTCGTAGAAACCTCGACTGTCATTGCGAAGAGCCTATACACCTAGACTTAAGACACTTTAAGTTATCATCTATACTAATATTATAAAGCTGAAGAGTTTGTTTGTTTGTTTGGACGCGCTAATCTCAGGAACTACTGGTTCGAATTGAAAAAATATTTTTGTGTTGGATAGTCCATTTATCGAGGAAGGCTATAGGGTACTTTTTATCCTGATATTCCCACGGGATCGGGAGTTACGCGGGTGAAACTGCGGAGCGCTGCTAGTGCTATATATAAATGACTAGCTTTTGCTTTTTTTTAGAATTTGAAAATTTTAAGTAGATTGGACCAAGGAATCACGTTCTCCCATACAAACTTTGCCCCCCTTTTTCACTCCCTAAGGGGTAGAATTTCGTAAAATCCTTTCTTATCGGGTGCCTACGTAATACAAAGATCACACTCTCCAAGTTTCAGGTCTCTACGATCAGTGATTTAGGCTGTGCGTTGATCCGTCAGTCAGTCAATCAGGTCAAAGCATTTTATATGTATAGATTAAATGATTAATCCTGACCGGACGTGCATAAGCAGATTTTTCTTAAAGAAAAATCATGTATGCTAATTGACATTGCTCTTACGGTGAAGGAAAACATCTTCATCACTTCTCATCTTACCTGATGGGAAGTGATGATGAGGTCGTGGTATAGCATTATCGCCTGGAAAGAGAACAGCATACCTAGACAACATGATGGAACGCGATAAGCCACTTGACTTTGTCCTGAAGGTGATGTTAGAAGGCCTACCACCGCTTGATAGTTTGCTCCTTTAGCACCACCCTAGGGCTACAGGTAAGACATCAAAAGGCTAAATACTATGGAAGCGGGCAAACCTGAATCCCTTTTCTTTGGATATGGTCTACTAAGCAGAGAGAGGTATAGATGGGCAAGTCTACTCCATTTTCACGCAAAAAAAAACCCAACGAAAGAGGTCTAGACAGTCAAGTACAAATCAAGTACAAATATGTACAAGATAGTGCTAAGTTATGTTTCCTCTAAGTCAATTGAAATATAATATAGTGAGGTCATTGAGATCGTTTTTTTTACCGGATTTATACTTAGATGTCTGTCTGCAGATTATTTTATTACAGAGCGTGCAAAAAATTTACCTACTTAAATTAAATTGATTGGTTTTGCTGTTTAAATGTTAGGTATGTTGCTATTTGATATATTTAATATGTACTTATAATTACAAAAACTAAAAGATATGGCATGAAGTCATATGTACCCGACTACGGCGAAACCAAATGGAAGGGATTATGTTTTCTGCACTGTCCCCGCATATTAATTCAATTGAGTTTTAATTGGTTCTCTGCTTCTACGATTTCTGTTTATTTTATATTAAGTTTTATCTGTTGTTTCTTCTAAAAACAGCTAGACAGTTGACATTTTCACCGAGGATGTATTTCTGTTGTCGCTATAACAACAAATATTAAAAACAGAAAAGAATGGTACGGAACCCTTCTTCCGCAAGTCCGACTCGCACTTGGCTGGTTTTAGTTACTAACACTTGGCGGTAACTATTTTATTGTTTATTGTAATCTATAGTTGCTATGTTCTATTATTTGATTTCAAAGCGGTTTGAAGTGGTTTAAGATATCATAACTTATGTAAAAAATAAATATATTGAGATTTATTTTATAAACAACAAGTCCCGTTATAAATAAAAGCATAAAACCAATAGCAGACCAACATCGCAGTCCTATAATAATTATTCATACAAAATTATCGAAAAAATAAAACACATGCCAGCTTTCCAGTATCTTTCTTTTTACTCATAGACAACATGTTTTTTTTTTCCCTTTTGGCACTGGCACGTACCAAATGTTACATGCGGCAGCTGCGCACGCGTCTCAAGATCATTTAATTTCGCGAATTTTCGTTTCTCGAGAGACAGATGCTGTCAACTAAAACTCTCGTTTTATAAAACGTCGCAAGTCTCATTGAAAAACGACGAAGTTACACCGTTTTACGAATAAAACCTTTTTTTGAATTATACAAACTTTTATTTGCGTTGAGTTTGTTGCGATAGGCCCGTATGTTTAATGAAATAAGGTTTATTTTCGAATGGTATTTTTGTTAACTTATTTTATTAACTTTGTAAGTAAGTGTAGTTGAAAGCACGAAAACAATTAGCACACCTGACATTGTAAGAAGCTTCATAAAAGGTAGGTTTTTTTGGTAAAAGATGATCTTTATGGCATATTCTGAACCAAAGAGTATTGTTGCAATTTCACGGTTAGGTGGTCTCAGCTTTGAGAAAGAAAAAAAAACTTTAGCCTCCATAAATAGTTTTATCATCATACCGACATGAAGTCATGATCAAAATTCACGGCAGGAATTGAATCTGCAACCTCTTGGAAATCAGATTTTTCTACTACGGCATAACAGTGCAATATATTTTCTATGACAGACAGACATATTTATGACCATTTTACTTAAAATATTTCTATTCAAAATGAGACAAAACAAAACACACTGGCCAAATATAAATCAACTAAAAATAATTTTAAATTAAGAACTCGTAAAAAGTAAATTATTTGAGTTTCGATTACCGACTCGCAAATCGCACTGCAATCAACAAATCACCGGAATTCGATTTTTAAAATTCGATCATAAAGATAAAAAACCCGCTAACCAGAAGATCGAGTCAATACAACTACTAATTAAATAATATTGTACACGATAAATGGTAAACTAGTAGTGCTCAACGGTTTTACTCGCATATGCCTCGATACGTCGGGAACATCGAGATAATTAGTAGCCTATCATCATCATCTATATATATCGCCTTTATTACGTCTTAATAGTGTAGCTTTCGTAGGAAAAAATATATATTAAAATCGGTCCAGTAATTCCGAAGATTATCTCAATCAAACATCGTAAACTTTGACTCTAATAAGTTATAATTGATAAATTAGTGATTAATTACCGTGGTGTCACTAGTTTTTATTTGACATCACCCATTCTGCATATTTAAAAAATAAATTCACTTTTTGGGATGAATTGAGAGTTTTAAGTGGTTTGAAATTTTGTGGTGTTAATTGAGAATTAATCATACAGCCTTCATTATTAATATAATCTAGATGAATGAATAGCGCAAGAAACTTAAATTTATTCTATTGGAACGCTTTAGGGCCTGATACATATTATGGAAGATGGAGTAGTCACAAATATTTGTTATCTTGACCTTTGTGAGCATGATCACAAAAAAGAAAAAACCCCACAAGTTTCTTGTGCCTTCTTTTCATTGGTGGGCGCATTCCGAAGGCACACATCCTAACTTAATTTTTAAGACGTTTCAAAGTGATGTAATGCATTGCATGACTCCTATTGATTTGAGAGGATAAAATTTATGAATTTGAATTGAAATATGTTTGAAAAAAAAAATATTTAAGAGAAAAGGGTACCGGCGCTCTCTCCATATAAACGTAGTCGACTGTTTTCTCCCTGGATAATGATACTAGAGCAAATACTTTTATAGCCTAAAACTTATAACTGCCATGACTATGCCTTAATTTTTTTAATATATAAGTATGTTTTTTAACTCTCACTTTCTATGATAATTAGAAAAAAAAACAGTCATGGCAGTTATAGGTTTTATGCAACAAAAATATTTGCTCTAGTGTCATTATCCAGGGAGGAAACAGTCTACTACGTTTGTATGGAGAGAGAGCCGGTAGAAGATGCTATGTTTTTTATATTTTTATTAAGAAGTTAATGTGTGTTATGTTTATGTTTTGTTAAGGAGTTAATGTGTGTTATGTTTTTTATATTTTTGGGGAAAGATGTTGTGATAATGACCTCTTTGGATTCTTGACTATATGTCAATAAAGACAGTTGATGCTTGGTTGTCGTTTCAATAACATTACCTTTCCTCTTAATAACTAACATGTTACTACAATGCCAATATAAAATGGCTTCGCTTAAGTTTCCCATAGCCTAGGATTCTGTTTAGAATACTAATTACTTAGTTATCTGAGATAAATACAGTATTTTGCATAATATTATACCTAACAAGACTGTTTGGGCCGTTAGACGAAACAGTTTTAAAAAGTTAGTCATGTTTTTTTTTAAGTTAGCTTAGCACGATTTGTGCATGTATGGTGCATGTAGGTAGACAGTGTCAAGCAATTTATAATCGACTTAAAAAAAGAAGGTTCTTAATTCGAATGTCTAAATATATTTATTTTTAATGTGTGGTTTGAGTTTTGGCGGGAACGAGTTAACAACATGTCGTGCTGCAGTTTTATTTTCATGAAACTTAGATGTAACCCGAGTTGAATTGTATAATTCTGGTGGAATGTTATTCAATTTAGTTCTGTGAAAGTGCACAAGTGTAGTGAAAGTAAAAATCAGTGTCAAACATGCAGTTTTCACGTTGCCTCCAAATCTCCTATTAAGGTTTTGGTAAACTTGCCACCGCTTTACTATAACCCCTGACTTGACGGACTATGACGACTTTGACTGTATTGAAACACTTTAGGCCCGATTTATGAAAAATCGGGTCATAATTTGATGCAAAATATAACTTGACACTGGCTAAATGCACACGTGCGAAGCCATAATAAAAGAAAAAAAAAATGTGTGGTTAGGCATAATAACTTATTTGTTTATAAACTTATTTTGGTTGTTCTTTCTTGTTTAATAGCTTTGATATCTCTTCAATATTTTTCATCTTTTCGCTATCAATGACGCTTTAATGAAATCTCGCTGTGGAGTTTTTTGTTTTATATGAGGTAGGTTGTACATTAGTTTTAGACGTAATTTAAAATGTATGTTCGTTTTAAAAAATTTAGAGTCATTTTACACATTTCATGCAATTTCAGTAACTGCTAAAGCCTATCAAAGTTAAAGGAAAACTTTTAAAAGATATTATAAAATAGTACTTTTACCTAGAAAGTATGAAACGAAAACTTAAGAATATTTTGTAAGCACTTTTGTTTGACGAAAGCTTATAGATAAATAAAAAAAAAAAATATTGCAGGACATACCGCACATCGCCATCTAGCCCCAAGCTAAGTAACTAGACTTTTGTTATGGGTGCTAGACAACGGATATACTACTTATATACTTTTCTTTTGTAAATATATACTTATAATAGATAGACCCCCGAATACTGAAAGGCTACTTAACTTTAAGTGGCGTTTAAATTGACGTTAAGTGTATGCTTTCTATTGAAGCTTACACTTAAATTTCAATTTAAACGCCACTTAAGATTAAGTAGCCTTTCAGTATTCGGGCGAGAAACAACCAGACCACAGACAAATATCTAAGCATAAATACTTGTCTGAGGCGGGAATCGAACCCGCAACCCTGTGTTTGGCAGTCCCGCATGGTGATCATTGTGCCAACTGGGTCGTGGGTTTTATTGAGCTTATGTCTCAATAAAATGACGTCATAGTTCACCTAGACCGTTTTTATGTCATTGGCCAGTACAAGTGATTGAACTTTAATGTTTCCCGGATCTTGGCCAGATCGATAGGACCACAAACTTAATTATGCCAACGGATTTATATTAAACTAAAGTTATAAACGAAATACTTATAAAATTACAGATTTATAACGGAGGATCCCTTCTGATTTTCTGTTTACTCTGATTTCTGTTCATTGTATTTTATTTTTGTTTGTTTTAAGACACGTAGATTAATTTGAGTACATACTTTTCTTTTGAAAACTGTCAAATGTCAAATGTATACATATAAATTCATGTCTATGACACAGGCATTAGCCTAGTGTAGGTATCATAAATAAGCTTGTTCTATTATTGTGGTCTATTTAATAAAGTATTTGTATGTTTTTTATGTTTATGTTATTTCTTCTTCGTCTTTTCGTGTCAGGGTACAGCTTTTAAGAGGCAGGTATTTTAACCTGATTAGCCATTAATTATATTTAACTAGCGACCTGCCCCGGCTTCGCACGGCTATATTATGCATGTACTATACATTCTCTTCCTCTTGAATCACTCTACCATTAAAAAAACCTCATCAAAATCCGCTGTGTAGTTTTAAAGATCTAAGCATACATTCCGATGTATGCTTAGACCAGATAGCGGGAAGCGACTTTGTTTGCTACTATGTAGGAATTAGTATACCTACAATAAGGTTTAGATTTTTTATATGGTACATTAAGAAATTTTGAAAACAGCCTTCTGTTGACCAAAATTGTGCTACAGCTACGACAGCATAATTGGCCTCATTTAGGTCCTTCAACATGAAGTTGTGGGACACAGTGGACTTTTGAAAATATCTATCTAGAGACTGACTTTGGATCAATGTTCAGACAAAACCACTAGGTTTAGAAACATGAAACTTTGCACAAGGTTTTCTTAAATATCGTTAATTATAATTTTGAAGGGATTTTGGGAAATTCTCACGGAATTCGAATTTATTAAGGTTTATTCTGTTGGATGTATAGCGCGTATATGCGCTAGCGCCACAGTGAAGTCTAAGGATAATTTTGTAGTGAGAATGGTTATTATTTGTCAAAGTATTATTGCAGATTGATAGAGACTGATATTATTAGATTTATTTGGAACCTTGTGATTAAATTGTATTCAATTAAGAGCTCATAGAAATATAATTTGCCTCATGTAATAAAGATAGTCTGTTATAAAACGTCACAGATGAAAGAAAGAGTACAAAGTACTGTACAATCTTCTTAGATATACGTCGGGGTCGGAAAGTTCTAGATAATGGACCACGTATCTGAAACACACGGGACGGCTGTATAAATTATGTAGGTTTTTGTAAATAGTACGGGATCCCTTTAAGAACAACCTTCATCGAGCTGTTTAATGGATGAAAAATATTTTATATCAAATCAAATAGGTCAATATTGCAAATGAGTTTTCTAAAAAAAATTAGTCCAGAATATATATTTTTTAGCTTTTATCGCGGGTTTTGAGCGCGGCGACCGAATCAAGAAATTCCGTAGCGAAAATAAAACCTAACACCCGCCTACCATGTAACTCGGCCGAGCGTTCGATTAACATGTATGTATTTTTGTTTTTAGACTTTTCACTGGTTAAGTTAATAGACAAACTCCGTACCAATGAAATACATAATCTCTAAGACGGATCTCCGACGGCCAATAATGTAAACACTAACATTATAAAATTAATTTAAAAAACATAACTTTTGATAGATAAACGACCTCATAATAAATATTTAAAATAAAACCCGATAAATCCGGTAAATAATAATTTCAATAATCAAGATATCATTATAGGATATTTAGGATTCTATAAATGTCAAAAGAGCTTGTGATATCAATCAGAATATAGATTTTAATGACAGATAACAATCAAAACATGAAAGAGATAAAGTCAAAAATCTCACGGAGTCACCGGAAAGTCACTTTTATTGCATAATTTACTAATCATTTTGACTTTATTTGCACTTAGTTTAATAACTTCCTCTTTCAAGATTTCTCTAGTATTAACAATTTGATACGAATTAAATTTTTTTTAAATCTTATCTTGTACTTGTTGCGCACCGCGGGTTTACCCGCATTATTCTTTTTAAAAGTGATTTTGATTTTCTACACACACCGGAATAATATAATATATAATATTATATATTGCGGAGATCGCCATCTAGCCCCAAGGTAAGTAACTAGACTTGTGTTATGGGTGCTAGGCAACGGATATACTACTTATATACTTTTATTTTGTAAATATATACTTAAAATACATAGAAACAACCAGACCACATACAAATATCTAAGCATAAATAACTTGTTTGAGGCGTGAATCGAACCCCCAACCCTGTGTTTGACTAACCGGCATGGTATCCAATAAGAAAGAATTATCCGAAATTCTAATTCTTAGGGGGTGAAAAAGGGGGCAAAGTTTGGATAGGTCAACGTGATTCCTTGGTCCAATCTACTTCCAATTATGCATAAACATTCTTTAACAGGATTGATGGAAGACGTGATTCGTATTTTATAGAAATTATCATTTGTTATAAATAAATATCCTATTTGTACCATTTTCGACTTCTGCGCGGACGAAGTCGCGGGCAAAAGCTAGTCTATACAGACATTTGAAACAATTGGTTCAAACACAAGATACTCATAGAACACGAGTGTCTGACAAAAAGTGGTAAAGTTCAAAGTGTTAAAATAACATATTGTTATATTTGTTATTTTTTTTGGTTAATTTTCGAGGTCATATTCGAGTTCAGACATGACAATTGTAAAGGTCTAGTTTCAATACACACACACGAAATTTTTGTCGCTAATTAAAATTGGTGGTAAATAAAAAAATTTTTTTTCTTTATCTGGTGTACTTATTTTGTGTAACTTCGGTGAGACTTATATATACTTACACTAAAACTGACCCGGCAAAAAGAAAAATAGATGTTTTCGAGTCTCAGACCTAACCAATATATAAAAATAAATTCATACATATCGGTTCAGCCGTTTCAGTGGAGATTGGTAACTAACACCGCGACACGAGAATTTTGTAAACGTTAGTTTGCAATTTACAAAAAAACTAAAGGAAACAAAATAAAAAAAATAGATAGTAGCCGATTCTCAGACCTACTAAATATGCATATAAAATTTCATAAAAATTGGTCAAGCCGTATCGGAAGAGTATGATAAATTGAAATCGGTTAATTCGTTTGGAAGCTACGATGCCACAGACAGACAAACACACAGACACGTCAAACTAATACCACCCCGTCGTTATTGCGCCGGGGGTTAATTTTAGAATCTCCTCCTTTTTTTGAAGTCGGTTAAAAATTCAAGTGGTATCTAACATTATTTCGTTGACTACAACGATGTTAATCAAGTGTTTATCCAAAGCTCGCTCTAACACAAATCAGTGTGCGATCAGCTTAATGAATTGCCACAGTTTATGAAATAGTCGCTTGTTATGGTGAGTCAGCCTGCGCTTGCGCAAGACGCACGCAGGTACTCGTACAAGTTTAGATGTTACCTTTGTTGTTTATACATTGCGTTTTTTGTTCAATCTTGAAAAAAGCTTTAAAAAAATCTATAATTCAAAATCCTAATTCACTGATATATCAACGCGTAGCTTAAATCACTGGACGGATTGGGCTTAAATTTGGCAAACATTTAGCTTATTATGACGTGGGCATCCACTTAGAAAATATTTTGGAAAACTTAACTCCTGCTTAACGCGGACGAAATTGGAAAAATAAAACTTAAAAATTTTGATAATCAAAGGGTAAACATACACAGATTCTTCTTCTAAATGTAAGCTTTTAGATTGATAAAAACTTTGTATCATTTCAAGATAATTTGTTAAGATTAAGATTATTATCTTTAGGTGACCAAAAGGCTGGCTGCTACTTTGGCATTGCCATTCGAAGAGGCAATGTAGCCAGCTTTTTAAGATTTTTAATTATTCTTTTTTTCAATCAATTAAGTTGTATTTTTCAACTCAGTAATAAAAAATTACTTAAGCTACAAATTTATTTACATGAAACTTAGTTGTAAGTTTCATGTAAATAAATTTGTAGCTTAAGTAATTTTTTATTTTCTTTAATGTAGAGTATTCAGAGCAATGTATGTCCAAGTCGGCATTGCCATCCGAAGAGGCAATGTTGCCAGCCTTTAAAGATTTATTAAATTTTTTTTTTTTTTTTTTTCAATCAAATAAGTTGTAACTTAATTCAACTAGGTTTACAACTAAGTTTCATGTAAATAAAATTGTAGCTTAAGTAAATTTTTATTTTCTTTAATGTAGAGTATTCAAGCAATGTATGTCCAAGTTAGAGATGTCAGTAAACTTAAGTTTAAGCACAGCTAAGCACCTGTTTACATAGTCATGTGTGAGATTAATAGAGACATTTGGACTCTACGTGACTTTTTTGTTGGATCTACTCAAATATGGTGTAGGTAGGTAAGTATGTTTGTATGTATGTCATGTTGGTATGTTGTGATGTTGTGTGCAGGTTTATAAAAACAATTTAGAGGATAAAATATTACATCACAGTCACAATTCTCATTCGTGACGACCCAGTTGGCACAACGGTCACCATGCCGAACTGTCAAACACAGGGTTGCGGGTTCAATTCCCGCCTCAGACAAGTATTTATGCTTAGATTTTTGTCTGTGGTCTGGTTGTTTCTGTGTATTATAAGTATATATTTACAAAAGAAAAGTATATAAGTAGTATATCCGTTGTCTACCACCCATAACATAAGTCTAGTTACTTAGCTTGGGACTAGATGGCGATGTGTGGAATGTCCTGCAATATTTAAGTGAAACCTAATCGAGTCATATTTGGTCTACAGCAACCTACTTGCCCGGAGACGTTTAAGCGACTTCCACGCAGACCACTGCAAATCATGTCCTGGTGGGAGTTTCTACTTCAGATTAACATAAGTAGGGGAGTATTTCTTATCTTAATTTTCATTATATAAATAGGTCAGTGGTTGACTACTATCTCATATGATGGTAAGTGACGATGTGGTGTGGTGTGTAGTACGCTTTCCTAGAAGATACGCTCATGATTTAAATACCAAAAATAATAAAACGTGTGGCACTCGGGGACTGCCGCGATAAAGCTATTGCATCGTGCGAGCTTCGTACAGTCGTACCATATATATACACGTTAAGCGAACGCTCGGCCGAGCTACATGGTAGGCAGAGTGAGGGGTGTTAGGTTTTATTTTCGTTACGGAATTTCTTGATTCGGTCGGTTAAAAGCTATGCAATAGCTTAAAAGAACATTCGAGGGACGCGAGTGAAGGTAGGCGACCGAATATTGTGAATAAATTCCAGGTAATTAATATAGTACAATTAATTTAATGCCATAAGACCTTGAAAACAAAGCATCACTTGTATTTTCAATACCATAGGTGTACAAGACTGATTGTTGATGATTTTTTACCTTTAATCCTTGAGCTAATATGTTAAATATAAATAACTTCCGCGTTCAATCAATAGATTTTATCTCTTCATTGTTTAATACACAAAAAAGCGAGATGGTTCATTTATTTGCGAAAATATTCGTAAGGTTTTTCCAGTTGGCGTTTGTTTGGTGTGAATTGTTGTATCCGGTTTTTAATTGATTCATTGAAGTGGCTGAAATGTGCACTAACCTTAAAACTTAAAAAATCTCGATTACTTTTTCGGTTTTTAATTGTTCCATTGAAGTGCTTGAAAGCCTGAAATGCACAACATAAAAACTTAAAAAAATCTTGATTGTTTTTTTTTCGGTTTTTAATTGATCCATTGAAAAACGGAGGTAGAGACGGGTTCGTGGCTGAGTTATCAGTTTTCATTGATAATTTTAATTAATTGAATATTTCATCATCACATCAGTTACAGGGTGTCCACTGCTGAATAAAAACGCGGTCTTTTACCATGCGCTTCATAAGAAAGCTCCGGGTAGCTCAGCGGGCTATGGATAAGGCTGTGCTCAGTGTTTCACTACAAAAAAAATCAGAAACGAGGAGATTCGTAGGCGAAATAAAGTTATATAGCCCAAAGGATGGGTAAAATGAAATTTAATATTTAGTCAATGTTAAATGTAGGTAGATATTATATACATAATTAGCTTTTTCCCGCGACTTCGTCCGCGTAGAAGTCGAAAGAATGTTTATGCAAAATTTGAAGTAGATTGGACCAAGGAATCACCCTACAAACTTTGCCCGGCTTTTTCACCCCTTTGGGAGTCAAATTTCGGTAAATTCTTATCGGATAGTCTACGTCACACAAAGAACAGACCCTCCAAGTTTCAGGTCTCTACGATCAGTGGTTTAGGCTGTGCGTTGATCCGTCAGTCACTCTGTCAGTCATTCAGGACAAAGAATTTTATATGTATAGATATAGGCAATTTTATAAATTATAATAGAATGTTACTACTTAAGTATTACTTACCTACTATTATGACAACACAAAACTTAATAATCTGTTATTAATAATAAACAATTTAAGTAAAGACATGTTTGGTAAATAAATACACATTGAACACATCCTGTTTCTTCTATTCTCATTACATATTATTATATCTACAGCAGATTTTTTAATAAACGCATCCGCAATATTTTAAAAAGTTCGAATTTTTAAAAAGTCGTAGAACAAGAGTTCGTCTAGTCAGCTATACTCAACCTA
Source organism: Idaea straminata (assembly GCA_951213275.1). Classification (NCBI taxonomy): domain Eukaryota; kingdom Metazoa; phylum Arthropoda; class Insecta; order Lepidoptera; family Geometridae; genus Idaea; species Idaea straminata. The sequence goes on from OX577862.1 coordinate 9,391,376, forward strand.
CGGCCCGCGGGCCGCATGCGGCCCGCCAGGCCTTTTTATTGGCCCACCTGAAGTAACAAATTTATTATAAACTATGTTAAATTTCGCGCCATCAGGGAACGAGTATTTTGAAACAAAAAGTGAGCCGAGTACTATCAGCGATTTTGGCGTGAATCGGAACGCAGCCAATTATAGTAATCTGTGGTTGCAGGAGCGAGACGGGATGAACGGATTGCGGGAATCCCTTTCTCATCCACTTGTGCCATAGAATTATGCATGTCGCTTTATTTGCCGGTCGTAACTTGTTTTGAATTTGTTTGTTTACGTATCAATCAAAGCTAATCTCACCCAGTAATTGAAGTTAATTGTGGTTTTTAGTATCAAATTATTACCTATTTTATTTTCAATATAATGTCAGGAGTGTGTTCTAAATCTAAAAGAAAAATATCTAGTGAAAATAGACTGTTTCAAGATGAGTGGGAAACGGATTATTTTGTTGTGCCAAACAAAAACAATGCAGCTACTTGTTTGATATGTCGTGATAGTATTATAATGAAGAAATACAATATTGCGCGTCATTTTACCACAAAACATAAATCTTTCGACGAAACGTTTCCTCCTGGATCGGTCTTGAGAAATGAGAAATTGAGTTTTTTTAAGAGGTCATTGCATCAACAACAAAATGTTATGTCTGTGGCATTATCACAAAACTCCGCGGTAACTAAGGCATCTTACGAAATTTGTTACATTCTTGGAAAGCATATGAAACCATTTACCGACGCAGAAATTGTTAAGGAATGCTTCGTTAGTGGCGCCAACATACTTTTTGATAAATACAGTAACAAAAAGCAAATACTATCTGATATAAAAAAGCTGCAGCTCTCGGATTCAACCTGTATGAGACGTATTGAAGACATATCAAAATTTATTCGCGATGATATATTGGATAACTTAAGAAAGTGCAAGTTTTTTAGCTTGGCATTCGATTCCAGCACCGATATTTCTTCAACATCGCAATGTTCTGTGTTTGTTAGATATTGTACAGAAAACAATTTAATACAGGAAAAATTTTTGAAATTCCTACCCATGAAAGGACAAACCCGAGGCACAGATTACCTTGATACTATTTGTACTTTTTTGGACCAGAATGAGATTGACATACAAAAAATCGTGTGTTTGTGTACAGATGGTTGTCCTTCAATGACTGGAGCCGAAAATGGATTTATTTCTTTATTTAAAAAAAAGTATAATTTAACCAATTTAATAACATTTCATTGCCTTATCCATCAAGAAAACTTGGCGGCGCGTGTTGCAAATCCAGAAATAGAAGCTGTAATGAAGACAGTTATCAATATTGTCAATTATATACGAGCAAAAGAATTGAACCACAGAAGATTTAAAAGCCTTCTGGAAGAACTTGGAAGTGAGTATAACGACGTCCTTTTACATACCTCGGTGCGATGGCTTAGTAGAGGAAAAGTTTTGGAAAGGTTTTTTTCGTTACGCCATGAAATAATGCTTTTTTTAAAACAAAACAATAAAGTTTACCATGAATTACAAAGTGATGAATGGTGGAGTATTTTAGCCTTCCTATGTGATATTACGGAAAAACTGAATAATCTCAATCGGAGTTTACAAGGTGAAAATAATATGGTCTTCAATATGGCAAATAAAGTGTTTGCATTTGAGGAAAAGCTAAACATTTATCATGAAGAAATACAGAACAAACAGCTGCAAAATTTTCCAACTATGTCAAAAACTACAGAGGACGATATCAACATTTCGGAAAACAACTGCTCCATAATTTCGAATTATATAACTACATTATTAAACGAATTTCGAAGAAGGTTCCAAGACCTAAGAAAATTAAAAAAATGTTTATTACTCATAGAAAATCCATGGCATTTAGAAACAACGACCATTTCAGAGTTGGCTTCAGTTTTAAATTTTAATTATTCGGATTTGTTTGATGAGTTCATCGATTTTAAAAACGATACAAACTTAGAAGTTTTGTTTAAAGAAAAAAGGGAAAATAGAGAATATGTGGAATTTTGGAGTATTGTTCCCCAAAAATATAAAAGTGTCCAAAGATGTGCCCAAATCCTACTAACATTATTTGGGTCTACGTATGTGTGCGAATCGTCTTTTTCAAAAATGAAATACACAAAGAACGTTTACAGAAACAAACTTTCAGATTCTCATCTGGATGATGTAATAAGAATAGCATGTAACGACAAGCCAGATCTTGATAAAGTTTTGAAAAAGTGTTCACAGCATCAAAAATCGCATTAAACGTTTAAATTTTTTTGCCAAAACTTTTCTTATTAATAAAGTAACTACTTACATTGTTAACTTGGAATCGCGTTTTAATTAAGACCTAAATAATTTTTGTTTGTGGCCCTCGACACCATGACTGAAACATGTTTGTGGCCCCTTTAAAAAAAAGGTTGAGTATGGCTGGTCTAGATGAACAAAACTCTTTCGTTTTAAAATACCCATTGGGTCAACCCAAGTTAAGAATAGAAAAGTTATCTATAACGAGCTTTTGCTCGCGACTTCGCCCGCGTAGAAGTCGATAATAGACCAAGTAATCACGTTGTCCCATACAAACTTTGCCCCCCCTTCTCACCCCCTAAGGGGTAGAATTTCGGAAAATCCTTTCTTATCAGATGTCTACGTCATACAAAGAATACAACCTCCTAGTTTCAGGTCTCTACGATCGGCGGTTTGGGCTGTGCGTTGATACGTCAGTCAGTCAGTCTGCATTCAGGACGAAGCAGTTTATATGTATAGACTAGCTTTTGCCCGCGACTTCGTGCGCGTACACGTCGAAAATGGAAAAACCAAAATAACGTTTTTCCCCTTTTTAACCCCGTTATTGAATGAATTTCAAAAAAATACGAAACACGTGTTCCATCAATTCTATTATAGAATGTTTATATAAAATTTGAAGAAGATTGGACCAAGGTATCACGTTGTCCCATGCAAACTTTGCCCCCCTTTTTCACCCCCTTGGGGGTAGAATTTCGAAAAATTCTGTCTTATCCGGTGCCTACGTTATGCAAAGAACACACCCTCCAAATTTCAGGTCTTTACGATCAGCGGTTTAGGCTGTGCGTTGATCCGTCAGTTAGTCAGTAGTTCAGGATAAATCATTTTATATGTATTGATAGGTATACCATTATTGGATAGGTTAGGGTCATAAATAGGTTTTTTATTCGGTTTAGTATTAGGGTTGTTTGGGTTTGAGGTTTTTTGGGTTATGGGAAGGTATTAGAAAAACCGCAAAACGTGATAAATATTCCGTTTTAGATAATTTTAGTAGGATTTTATTTCTAAATATTTTTTCATTGGTGCACGGTCGGCCGGGATTTGAACCCACGACCTTCAGAATGAAAGTCAAGGTATCTACCACTAACTCAATACCGCTCTTTCACCTGATTCTGTTTTGTTTCGAAATGTTACCTGATTCTGTTTAATATATTTACTATACAATACAATATAAAAAAATAACAAAATTGGGAAATACTATATTTTTACAGATATGCGAATTAGCTCTGGGTCACGTGGGGTTCAGCTAATTGTTAACGTGACTGTACAATCGGCTGCATAATTGCAGCCCCCGGTAGAGTTCTAAAATTACTATTATTGGCATGTTTTCATTCTAATAATTTTTGAAAGCAATTGTCTAGAATCTTGCTAGTGTTAAAAACCATTCTTATAACAGCCGTTTTGGAGCTCTACGGTGGGTCGGCAATAATGCAGCCGACCGTACATAAATATTTGTTTTGAGATTGGAATCGAACCCGCAATCTTCTGCGTCGCAAGTCCACTAAATTTCTCAAAATATAAATCCACCAGATGTTCCGTTTGCATGAATAAGTTTTCAACGTTAAACACACTGAATTCTAATCATTTATTATTTATTATACACTAAAAACGTTTCAAAAGAACCAGTCTATACATTAGTTAAAACCGGATTGAAATCCGTCCTGAGTTTGTTGTTGTTAGATGAACAGACAGACAGACTTTGCATTAATTCATATTGGAGAAGATGATTCAACTGAATACATATATTATATATCCCTACTATTGTTCACAATCATAATAAAGATGTATTTTGATTGAATTATTAGTTTGCGTTATAAATATTAATGTTATACAGGTGATATAGGCAACGGAAGCCTAAAAAGTAGCCCATTCTTCTTCTACACTATACAAATTTTCATCAAAATCGGTCTACCTTTTCGACTGTAAAGAGAAAGCAAACGGACTAATTAATTCATCAAGCAGATCTCATTGTTATTCAAAACGCATATAAAACGAAAAAGTTCTCAAATCATTAAACACCCAATCAACTGACGACTCATCTAGAAAACAGCCAATAAACAATAACGTAATCTTCTATCCATATAAAATTCTTTGTCCTGAACGACTGACTGACTGACTGACGGATCAACGCACAGCCGTAACCGCTTATCGTAAAGACCTAAAACTTGGAGGGTATGTTCTTTGTATGACGTAGGCTTTCGATAAGAAAGGATTTTCCTAAAAACTACTCCTTAGGGTTTGAAAAAGAGGGGCAAAGTTTGTATGGGACAACGTGATTTCTTGGTCCAATCTTATTACAACCGTTTTCGAGTTCTAATCTAGTAAAACAAAAGCTAGTAATCAAATAAAACCAATAATAAAACATGACAAAATTGCATCTATAAACGAAATATAAAACTGGTCGCAAAATATCTTAGTTAAAGTCTGCAAAATTGGACTATCACAGTCTGTTCCATCGAACAGCGCGAGCGCTTAAACCTCGCATATTCTACTCCGTTCCCACGGCTGCCAGAAACGGGTTATTATTAAAACCTACTACTCGATACAATCGAAAATAAACTCTATTTAAAGATATATTACATATTACAATCGCTTGGGAACCACGTTTGATACGTCAGGTGAAACGTCAAATGAAACGGACTCAAATGCAGCGAGCATTGAATTCAAATTCGTGATCGCTATGATGGTACGGCTTGGAATCGTCGGTGAAGGATTTTAGGTCCTCTCTCTGTTGTTTGATATAAATAGCGGTAAATTTTTTGTTTCTTTTTACAAACGTAAGTGGTAAAAGTTTAGATGTTGGGTAGCGTAACAACATGGTGTGCCACAGGGACGATTATGGGGCCATATATGTTCAAAATATTGATGAATGAGAAATAGTAAAAGTTTCCTATCTACTTTTACAGATAATTTAAAACCTCAACAACCTTTTTATTTGAATGAAGCATTACTTTATGATCGTTCTCGGAGTTCTGTTAATTTTCTTAATTTGACTCAAGTGCATGATTAACTGGTTTTCGGAATCTTATAATCTAAATAGTTCAGATTGAAAAGTTAATGATTGAGTTCAATTGCCTCATAAAAGTACTGATTGCAGAGATTTTGAATAATTAGTGGTTTATTATGATTATGAGTTAGCACTATTTTAATGCTTTCATTAACTTTCAAGTTTTGGTAACCTAAAATCATTTGTCAATTCTTTTTTCTTTTCTTGGCCTTGGTTTGACGTTATATTCTTCCTATTACATTGTTACATCAATTAACTGTAACTACATCCTCTATGCAAATTTTCTGACATAATGAATAGTGTTTTATGCTGTTTAAGGCTTATTATACTTTAATATGCTTTTATTAGACGTTCTACCTCTTCATCATACTAATACTAACATAATATTATAAATGTGAAAGTTTGTGTGCTAGGATGTGTATTTTTTGTATGTTTGTAACTTCTTCACGCTAAAACTTCTGGACTGATTGCAAAAAAACCGATATTCCTACAAAATCGGGAATTACGCGGCTGCAACCGCGGGGTGCAGCAAGTATCGAAATAAATCAAAACAATTATGAATATATTGCACGCAAATCATGTTTGAAATACTTTCCCAAAATAGAATCCCAGACAGATCTAACGATTGCATTTGCAACTAAGATTATAATTATTATCAATTCAATAACCAAAGACTGAACAATGATTTCTAAATTTATAAACTGAAGGGTTATTTTTGCTTGAATTTCTATTGGTTTAATAAATTTCTTACGTGAATCATCACTAGCTATGTTACGGTTGCAAATAAACATAGTTGTTTAAACAATTGAACATTTGATGTACTGTTTCTTAAACGTTTGATTTGTAATTGAACTGATTCCAGTATTTTTATCTGTTTTATAGCTTTTTAAACATTGTTTCTTTTTCTTTGTTTAAAATCTGGGTTTGTTTATTTGGTTCATTGAAACAGTAAATATGTATAATACTATATTTAATTTGTCGATACTAACATTGTATTTTTGTATTTATTTGTTCAAAGAACCATAAAATAGAAGGGATAGGATCTCATAAAAAAGGTAACTTTTTTACTTACCAATCTAAATACGAACTAAGATCTATATTATATATTTAAATACATAATTTTTAATCAATTACAACAACAATCCATTTACTATTTTTTACCCGACTACGGCGAAGCTACAAAGGAAGGTTATATGTTTGACTTGTATGTATGTATGTAAGTATGTATGTTCATCTGTTCCCATCTAACTTCAAAACTACTTTCTATAATATAACAAATATACATCAATCAGTATCAAATAATTAAGAATTCATAGAAAAGATAAAATCCTCTTAACCCATTTTTTACATTTATAGATTTAATTGAATTTTTTCAAACTATTTAAAAAAAACTGTGTTTAACCACACATAATTTTTGGTAAAACTAATCGATACGAATTTTAAAAGTAAAGTAAGTAATTACATATGTTTTTGGCAAATCAAGATTATTATTTACTAGCTGTTGCCCGCGACTTCGTTTGCGATGTGGTTTTGGGTTATATAGAATACCTAGCATTTTTCGGCATAGATACAATTTATCATTCGGTGTAAGTTATAAAACAAAATAGGTAGTTATATTGTTTTTAAACTATATTTTTAATTGATTTGGCGAAGGCACTTTACTTACTCATACTCCGAAAGTAGGTCTAAAGATGCCTGAAGAGCGTGTAGAAAGAAAAACTTTCAGCCCTAGGGAAAATCGCTTTCACTGACAGCTGTCATGTCAAATTATGGCTTCGCACGGCTCATCCATACTGCCAGAGTACTGACAGAGAGTACATAATAGGTTTTTTCTTAGTAATCGAATTCAGGTAGATATATTTAGTTCAAGATATCTTATTTAGTAAAATAAATGTAAAGGTGAAAATGGTCAAAGCGACGTATGACCATGCTGCGCCTCTGCCGGCGCCCTGTCAAGATGTTGCAGATGTGGCTTTATGTGACCGTGCGGTCAGTGTTGTTCCTTGAGTAAAAAAATACTGGCAGGAAATGCTTGCATTTTGAATGATTTTAATTAGTATTATCTTTTGTTATTTTAGTATGTTTTTGTGTTAAGTTTAATCTGGTTTTTCATTTATGATTGTGTATTTTGTGTAAATAATATTTTCTAGACAAACCGTGTTACAAAAACTGTAATTTAAATCTACGGACTTCGCGTCATCACTCAGTGTTGGATAAACTAATTAATAAAAATCACTTCGGTAAGTACCGACGTATTTGAGTATTGAAAACATATTGAAAACAAACAGCAAAAACAAAAAAATCTACATAATCTATAACCTCTTTGGTCCCAACCTTGTAAGAGGATCAGGTAGTATGGAGTCTCTCATTCACTCTCGTTATTAGGAAGAATTTTATGTTTATTCGTAATGAAAAGCACAGTGTTTACCTCGGGTTTGTTTTGTTTACCCAAGGTGTGAAAGTCACTCATTTAGTCCCTCGAACTATTAGCGCCCTCGCTACGCTCGGGCGCCAAACTCCGTCTCGGGACTCAATGAGTGACTTTCACACCTTGGGTAACAATGTACTATTTTTGTTAATTTTTCACAAATAAAACATAATACACAACAATATGATAAGCTCAAACCAAGTCCAATTTCTATTCGCACAAATTTTTCAAAATACTTTGTCTTCCTAGTTATCTTTAGATTTTTGTAAATTAAAGAAAACATAATTATCAACTACCTTTGTGTCTCGATTCATATTCTTCAATTAATCATATAAGAGGTTATTATAGTATTATTACACCAACATCATGCAAATAATAATCTATTTTGGTGCAAATAATAATATACATTGTTTTTATTATCAAATAATAATATTAATGATGAAAAAGAAAGGCCATTGGACAGAACAAATACTAATACTTAAAATAACGCGATGCACATTGAGATCCTTACATATTGATAGCAGGCATTACGTTGAACAAAAAATGCTTTTACACCAAACATCTAAAGCATCTCGGAAACGGGGTATTTGAAGGAACGTGATGTCCTATGATTTCACAAAAGTGCACGGTGCTCTTTGAGACTCATACCTATCGATAGAGGGCATCGAAAAAAAAAACAAATAATAAAAACACCAACCCTCTAAAGCGTTTTCGATACAGGGTTTTTGAAGAAACGTGATGTTCCTTGATTTTCTAAGAGTGCGCGGTGACTTTATGCCAAAAATAATTGTGTAAAATTATGTTATGCCTAGTTTAGGTTTTTATGTCAAAACCGATTATTCCAAAACCTTTATGCCAAACTACAAAAGGACATTCAACTTCTGAAGCGAGACGTTTCGGAAATGGAATATTTAAAGAAAAATGATAACCTATAATTTTTCAAAAGTCTGCGGTTCACTTTGAGTCCCATACCTATCGAAAATGACAAATAATGCCATCAAACAAAACCTATAAAGCGTTGGGCATAATTTATTCATCGGGTCTAAAATCACAGCGCAAAAAACATAACATAACATATAACCACGCTACCATACTGAATGTCCGGACCCCTTTTCCAATTTTCTAAATTCTTGACCAAAATACCCAGTTTTTTTATTAGGTAGCTGGCAGGCCTACGTAATTTTGGGAAAAAAAATGATTTTTACAAATAACTACCTGTATATTTTTTAACCGACATCAAAAAAGGAGGAGGTTCTCAATTCGTCACGTATATATTTATTTTTTTATGTATGCTCGCTGATTACTCGTAAACTCTTGGAGCGATTTGGAAAATTCTTTTTTTGTTTTTACTATTTAAGGTTTCCGCTACTTGAACTCATAATTCAAACTATAGCAGGAGAAAAGCGCGATAGAAGTGTACCATCGGAGGTCTTCGGTAAAGGAGATCGGTAATATTATGTAGTAGTACCTCTTTGTACTAAACTCATTTTCAGTTTCACGTAGGTAGTATTAAATGCAAACTATTTGGTTTTATGACAGCTGTCATCTTGAGCGGAGGCATGTACTGCAGCCCTACCATGATTGTTTGAAGAACTCGAAAAAAAGAAACACTTTTTCGATCACTCTCTTGTCCGTTTGTCTGTCAGTGTGTCACTACCGATATTCTCAGAGACGGGTGGACCTAGTAAGTTGATTTTTAGGAAGTTTCATAGTAAATACTCAATATATTATGTTTAATCGAATACGTAAAAAACCCGTGGTAAGGGTACTGTTCCCTTCTGACGTTCGATTACGTTTTACCACGGAAAAATGTTTCGATTTCACATTTTTTAAATGTTTTTTTATCAAATATCTTAATTATTGTATTAAACTCAAATTGAAACATACCCTAAATGTTAATCTGATATTTCCTGAACATATTTGTGTGGACCTTGTCGAAATCTGTTCTGTAGTTTATGAGATTACCTGGTTCAAACAAACAAACAGACAGACAAACAGACAAACAGACAAACAGACAAACAGACAAAAATTCTAAAAACCACCCTATCGTGTTCAGCTAACGATTTAAAGACGACCTGTGTATTTTTTTTCTGGATATCTTACAATTACAGATTTTTTGATGTCTACAGATTTATTATATGTATAGATTCAAATTCAAAGTCCAAATTTCTTAATTCATTTGGAATCTTTTGCATGAAACCACATTAAAACGTCTTAAAAACTTAGTTAGGATGTATTTGACGTGGCACAATGATTTTCATTAAAAGCTACTTAAACAAAGAGTATAATTTATTTATTAATATTTATGGTGCCCAAAGACAACAAAACAATAATAATGATAAAGTAAAACATTACACAAATGATGTGTTGAGTAAGGTGCGCGTGCGCCGCCCGCGGACATAGAACGTAAACTGTCTGTTAATGGTATTGCGTATTCGGTTAAATTATATTAAATTGTCACGTTTTATCTAATAACTAATTGCTGTTACTCCTACAATGTTTTATAGGAGAAATAAACTGAAATTAAGACTTATTTTGGTACTTTTGGCTCTGAAACAAACATCTAAGGGGCCAAACAAAAAAGGCCTGAAGGATTTTGTGGAGTCTGCGGTGACTGGAGAAGCTCACATGCTCATCTCATTCTGGAAGAGCACAGTGAGTGATAGAAATGGAGGAAGATTGTGGAGAAGATCAAGATTCACAAAGGCTTGTAGCGCCGTACGAAGTAACCCAGTACTTCTGGAGCAATTTCGATAACACTTGGTATGGGGTCGTTCATTAATCACGTGATGTCTTTTTTGTCATTTTTTAACCACCCCTCCCCGTTTGTGATACATGGTGAGGTTTAAGACTACCCCCATCCCCCCCTCCTATATCATTTATATTTTTTAATACCTAAAGAATCTTAATTTTTATAATACTTATAAAATACAGGTAGTAAGTATTTACAAATTTAATTAAAGAGCATTTTTCGCCGCTTTCGGTTAATAAATACACGTGATATATTACTACACTCCCCTTCCCACTTGTGATATTTCGTGATTTTTGAAATACCTCCCCCCCCCCCTTCGACCAACAGCCCCTATGAGGAATGAGGATACGTTGAATTCTTGGGCTACAATTTAATCTCGATATTTCTACGGGAGTAAAACAGTCGAGCTTTTTCTTTGCAATTTGAATTCATAATAAAACCTTATAAATTCATTTAAAAATTTTTTTTAGGGTTCTGTACCCAAAAGGGTAAAAACTGGACCCTTTTAATAAGACTCCACTGTCCGTCCGTCCGTCAGGCTGTCACCATCTCATGAACTGTAATAGCTAGGAAATAAAATCTAACACCCCCCACTCCGCCTACCATGTACTTTTTGTTTTTCATTTGCAAATCAATTCATGATCTCACCCGTTCCTTTCCGAAAAATCGTCAAAAAGTAATGTAGTGTAGACAGTAGTCAGCATACGTAATTTTAAGTAAAATTCTAAGTAAAACGAACATCGATTCCGCGTTCTTTAAACCTTAAAGTAGACGTGACTGGGAGAACAAAATCGCAATTCTCATACATTTGAATAGTAATCTATGTAGAATAGACTCTGAGAAAAAACTACGTAAATGATGTAGTTAAAAAAGTACAGCGAAAAAAATGGGAGTTGCAAAATAAAAATAAGTTTAAAAATAATCACTGGGTTTTGAGAACGTTGGCTGTTGGGGGCCCTGTGCTAGGACCTTTTTGAGGGAGCTGTCGGCGCCCCTTGTCGAGGCTATTGGCGATCCTAGACCTGGCGGCTTCTTGTCCCAGCGACTCAGTCTTGCTATTCAGGGGATGCTGCCAGCATTTTGGGGACAATGCTTCGGGAGGGTGTAGCCGAGGGCTTCCTCTTATTTTAATGTTAAGGCTGCTTATGCTGCCAAACGCAACGCGCCTAAAATACCTGTCGCTTACAACTAACATTGTTGATTGTAACGAATGTGGTTTGTTTTCCTCAAAAGTGCTGAGATAGAATTGTAGGTGAAATCTTTACAGATATTTTGTGGTAATTTGAGACGCAAATTGCTTGTCATTTCAAACTAGACTAGTTTTAATTTTTAATTTTAGGATAGCTTCAAACCTAAAGGGAATTTTTGGCTCAAAGTTACACCAAAATGTCGATAAAGATTTCACCTACAATTCCATCTCAGCACTTTTGAGAAAAACAAAACACATTTGTTACAATCGACAATGTTCACCAACGAAGGCGACCGGTGCCGGTAGTAACTATTTAGTAGGCTGTGTACCAAGGTCGTTGGCGTATGGACCCCCCTTAATGCATAGGTTGATTTTTAATTTTATACTAATTTTATTATTTATTTATGTTGTTTAGTTTTATATTTAATTTCTGGGTGGGGTATTTTTGGCGTCATTTTGTGATTATTATTATTTTTAGTTTTTTATTTTGTGTAATTTGATTTGATGTACCTAATTTTAAAATTGTGTTTATAATAAAAAGATTGCAAAATAAGTAAAATAAATGCATTATTATTTTTAAAACTGTCTGAATTTTGATCCAAATCTTTACAAACAAAAACACAAAAAAATGTAGTTATTATGTACTTTTTACCGTGAACTCTAAATATGTAGATTAGACTGGGTTCCGTGTTTATGTGTCGATAGTTTGCGAATGATAATTGTTTGGATGGAGTCTGAATACCAAGTAGGAGCTGGTGAAGAAACCAGAGAATAAATAAAAAATTTAAAAATGCCGCATGCTATGGGCATGGTCATGACAGTTATAAGTTTTATGCAACAAAAATATTTGTGCTAGTGTCATTATCCAGGGAGGAGGCAGTCGACTACGTTTGTATGGAGAGAGTGCCGGTACCCTTTTACTTTTACAACTTGAGTTATGCAGACGACATGGTTTTGCTGAGCGCTTCGGTGTGCGGACTAAGGACTTTGATGCGGACGTGCGAGGAGTACGCTTGTGGCCACGGTCTCCTATATAATGTAAAGAAGAGTCAGTTTATGGTCTTTGAGGCTAGTGGTGCTATATGCCCTTCCAATATACCTCCTATAAAGTTGAACGGGGTCCCTCTTCAAAGGATCGACGAGTTCAGGTATTTAGGGCACGTGCTTACCGTTGGCCTCGGAGACAATGCTGACATGGAACGGGAGCGGAGAGCGTTGTCAATCAGGGCGAATATGATCGCTCGCAGGTTTGCACGGTGTTCAAAAGAAGTTAAGGTTACGCTCTTCAGAGCGTATTGTACATCGCTCTACTCGTGCAGTCTGTGGGCAGGTTATACTAAGTCCAGTTACAGCGCTCTCCGCGTCCAGTATAATAACGCGTTCAGGGCGTTGATGGGGCTGCCCCGGTTCTGTAGCGCCTCGGGTATGTTCGCGGAGGCGTGCGTTGATTGCTTCCACGCGACCATGAGGAAGCGTGCCGCGTCCATGGTGCGCAGAGTGTGGGGCAGCTCCAACTCCGTCCTAGCGATGTTTGCATCTAGGCTAGATTGTTGTTATATAAGACATTGCTGCGCTAGACACGTCACGGTGCCAATACCGGAGAGGAAATATTAACTTTGACATTTTGTAATATTGACTGTAATAAGACTGATTTCAAATAGATTTTATTATTATTATTATTTTTTTTTTTTTTTTTTTGTAATGTATTTAATTTTATTGATTTGAATTTATTTATTTATGACATATTTCATTTAATTTTGAGTTTAATTGACATACTAAATATGTAGGTGCTAAATATGTTTAATTTAATTTGATTTTATGACCCATGTATGACCTGATTGACTACTATTGTGATTGCGTAATGTTGTGATTGTGAACTTTGTTAATAATTCTATGTGTGGGTCAAGTTGCCTGAATAAATACTTATTTTATTATTTTTATTTATTTATTATTTTACCTTAAAGCTACGGATCATAAGGATATTTTATCATTCGGCGTTAGTATTCGTTCCCAATTAGATATACTGTTCAATAACAATTTGTTCCAGTTAGATACGAACCCAAATATTTTTATGATCCTTTATTAATAGTATTCGATTCTAAGAAGCGGTTTATCGCTAGCTAGCTTTTCATGCTATTTAATTTCCTCAACTTCTTGTCCATCCAAAGGTTGCCTGGAAGAGATCGCTTTGAGCGCTAAGGCCGCCCTTTGTAACGCTTAGACTTTAGACTATTGTTTTTTATCTATTTCTATAATATAAAAGTGAATCGCTGAATGTCTTTCTAATCGCAAATCTCGAGAGCAGCGGAACAGATTTCGATAATTCTTTTTTATGTTGTGTTTGTTATTGTCACGAGAAGGTTCTTATGAAAGAAATTACACATTTAAAAAAATTACGATACGAATTGGGCACCTCCTCCTAAATAGATCTTTTCTCTCGTTTAAATTGTCCGATTTGGAAAAGAAAGGATACCTAGTTCAAAATATGTATTTGTTTTTTTTTCTGGTTCGGCAAAAGCCACGAAACAAAGCTATAGTCAGATATTTAACCCTATTAGATAAAAGATAAAAAGCATTATACTGTTCATTAGTGCTTCAAACAAATTAGAACCGAGTCTCGTCCAATCTTACGCTTGATTCATATGCAAATTGTTCTTCTACAGTGGCTGTCAAACTTTGTACCCTATAACTTTGTACAAGTAAAGAAGGTTATATAAATTTAAAATACAATACCAGAAAAAAAATGGTTTAGTTGGTTTACAGACGATAATTTTTCGTAATAACATCGTAAGAACTCTTTTGTATTGTTGACATACGTTGCTATGATACCTTGTCAATAACGGTAACGTGACATGACGTCACACTTTTTTGTGATTGCAGGTGTTCATAGATTTATAAGACGTCATCAAAAATAGAGAAATTAAATTAAATTTTTTACAGGAGCATTAAGAAAACATTTTTGAATAAATAAAAAATATTGCAGGACAATCCACACATCGCCATCTAGCCCCAAGCTAAGTAACTAGACTTGTGTTATGGGTGCTACACAACGGATACTACTTCTATACTTTTCTTTTGTAAATATATACTTATAATTCATAGAAACAACCAGACCACAGACAAATATCTTAGCATAAATATTTGTCTGAGGCGGGAATCGAACCCGCAACCATGTGTTTGGCAGTCCGGCATGGTGACCATTGTGCCAACTGGGTCGTCAATAAAATTATTTTAACATTAAAATGCGATAAATTAATTACTCTAAAAAAGAATATTAGATAAATTAAATTAAAAATTATTTAGGGTAAAACTTTGAGAACCACAAGCTTTACGCACAATAAAGTTTTCACAGTCCAAGTAGAAGCCTTGTGCTTAATGTGAGTGATTTATATCACAATTATTGTTTATTATACTCACAATGACGGATCATCAAGACAATAAGGTATAAAGGGTTTTTAGTTTAATTACATTATATTGCCACTTTACATACGTTACTAACTTCTTACAGATATTTATTTCTAGGTATATAAATAAATAAATATTGCAGGACATTCCACACATCGCCATCTTGCCCCAAGCTAAGTAACTAGACTTGTGTTAGGGGTGCTAGACAACGGATATACTACTTATATTACTTTTCTATTGTAATAATACATAGAAACAACCAGACCACAGACAAATACTTGTCTGAGGCGAGAATCGAACCCGCAACCCTGTGTTTGGCAGTCAGGGCAGCAAGGTGACCATTGTGCCAACTGGGTCGTCATCTCCAGATTAAGGTTGACTTGCTCAACAAATTTTAAAGATTTAACGACCCAGTAGGCACAATGGTCACCATGCCGGACTGACAAACACAGGGTTGCGGGTTCGATCTAATCTACACGTAACTGATCAGCTGTTTAGGTGTGGATTGATTAGATTGATAGATTTGTATGATTTGTTTGTAGTATATTCGTTACGTCTAAGAATCGAACAACAACTATGTGTTTTCCTTTATTTTTTTGGCAAAACAACGTTTACCGAGACATCTAGTAATAAAACAATAATTTAATATTAATTTACCTTTTGTTTTAAACACGTCATGCAAGCCACCCTAAGTGATGAAAAAATAAATGGTACCTAAAAGAGATTTTATAACCACTTTCCACCCTCTACGTGATCGAGTGGTGAGATAACTAAAGTATTCTTGTCTGTCTGTAGGTACTAGGTTTTACTTTGCAATTAGCACGTGCGATCCTTTTAGGTACCGTTCGCAAAAGTAGCAAATAACTTTTATTTATTTATAACTATCTGCGCCTCCGGTTTCACCCGCGTAAGTCCCGATCCCGTGGGAATATCGGAATAAAAGTAGCCTATGTGTTAATCCAGGTCTCCAGACTTTCACATTTATAATATTAGTAGGATTCATAAAGTGCGGGAAATAGGACCACCTGTCACCTCATGAGTTTCTTGTGCCTTCTTCTCATTGGTGGGCGCGTTCCGAAGGCACACATCCTAACTTAGTTTTTAAGACGTGTCTATGTGATCTTATACCTAGGTATTAAGCATTGAAAGGAATAAAGATTTTTGACTTTGACTTTGACCTTACTGATTGTCTGTAAAGTCGGTTTACGGACGATATTTTTTTTACGTGACAAAATCATAAAAAAAAAACATTTAAAAAACTACTTACAAAAAATTAAAAAAAAAACTACTTTAAACAGGTCATTAGGTAAATATTTTGCTTTATTGTTTATTTTCTTGTTATTTGGGACTAATATCAAGGATTTTAAAAAGTTTTTTTAGCGGCTCTTACTATTACCCGCAGATATTTATTTCAAGTCAGTCAAAACAGACTTAAAAATAAATAAGTTTGATTATACTCCAAATTATTTAAAATCTCTTTTCTGTTTAAAACAAAGTACTTAATGTTAGTTATACCATTTATAACTCGAGAACAACTAGACCGATTGCGATGAAACTTAGTATGCTTAGCTGAAGTCCTAGAATAACATATTGGCTTTATGATGCTCCTACGGGATCAGGACTTACGCGGGTGATACCGCGGGGCTCAGCTCTAATTAAAATTAAATTTGACTTTTTCTTCTGTCACTATAATTTAAACACCTGATTTGAAAATAACAAAAGCACTTCTATGCTTAATTGTACTTGTGATTTTCTGAAGGGTAGATAACGTGTTAATTGCTGAAATATTTTTGATGATGACGTAAGATAGTGAGAGTAGCATTCAATAAGAATAAGTACGTACTCCATAGTCGCGTGCCATTTTGCAAATTTTTGATAGAGCTTTTTGTAGATAAGTGTACTTATGCAATTTTAAAAGCAATTAAGCAGTTTAAAATTAATATTAAGTTTCAATTTCTCCTAACATTATGGATATAGATAGATAGATAGATAACTTTATTTGTACAACACAGGAAGAAACAGAACACGATAAACACAAAGTAAAGTAATCGCTAGAAAGTATAAGTTGAGCGGCCTTATCGCTGAAAGCGATTTCTTCCTAGCAACCTATATGATATATGTATATGTTATGGATATATGTTTATACGAGCTGAAATAAATGATTAGAATTTAATTAAAATAAAACTTCCAAAAGTAGGTAGGTAGGTGCATTTTCTTTTTTAATTTTTGTAAAAAAAAACAATGTGAAATCTTTTATCACTTCATTGTTGTCGTGCATTAACCTCAGTTTTGTTTTAAAATAATCTATACTAATATCATAAAGCTGAAGAGTTTGTTTGTTTGAACGCGCTTATCTCAGGAACTACTGGTTCGAATTGAAAAATTCGTTTTGTGTTGGATAGGCCATTTGTCGAGGAAGGCTATAGGCTATAGACTTTTTATCCCGATATTCCCACGGGATCGGGAGTTACGCGGGTAAAACCGCGGAGCGCTGCTAGTTAGGCATAAAGGTCTGCGCCTAACGTGCTTAGTATCGTGGGCTAGTCCGTGTTCCAATAAGGCTGGTGCAGCTTAGAAAGGGGGACGGATTGGAATACGAGTAACGGTCCCCTCTTATTTTAAAGAAAGTAGAAAAAAGTCGTGTTAGTTACACCATTTATAACTCGAGAACGGCTGAACCGTTTAGGCTATTTATTAATTGACATTGCTCTTACGGTGAAGGAAAACATCGTGATGAAACCCGTGGCTTAGTTGGCTCCAGAAGTATTGACAAGTTCTCTCCTATGGACATGGTTGACTAAGCTGAGAGGGTAGTAGGTGCTGGGCAAACCTACTCCATCCTCACGCAAAAAGGACCCAATTAAAAAGGGTCCAATGGCGGAAAACAGTCTGTATACAAGTACAAGTACCGTTTAGGCTAAAAATTGGTGGGGAGGTAGCATACTTATTTTCGATATTCCCACGGGATCAGGACTTACGCGGGTGAAACCGCGGGGCACAGCTAGTACCTAATAAAACAGTTATTTTATCCTTATAACTTTATCATAAAGGATTGTTTCGCAAACTCTCACGGTTTCAAATGTTTTCTCTTCCTTTCGCTTAGTCATTCGTTTCGGTAATCAACCGGTGAATTTACAATAGTTGTATTATACCTAAAGTTTTGTAAGACTTTACTTCTAAGTATTAGTTAGTGAGAAACATAATAAAGGCACATATAGGTCCAAGACAGTGACATGTCATATCACTGGTCCAAGAGTATTATACTGTTAGATTCTGAACTCGCGTCCCGCAATGAGACCCACGGTCTTTAGGCCTGTAAATTGCAAAAAAAACAAGCAATTTTGCCGCTTGCGTCCTTGGAGTAGGTAGACCTTTACGAAGTACTTGAAGTTTAACGACAAAAATTGTTAAGGATATTGATGATCATATTTGCAAGCGTTTGAGGACCACTTTTTTATACCTAAAACAAACAACTCTTGTTTTAGGACTTTTGGAAATAAGATTTTTTTTGAACATTTTGAAGTTTTCGAAACCAGATTTCAATTGGTTTAGCCGTTTTAACTAACTAACAAACAAACAAACAGACATACATGTTTTATTATAATACTCCCGAAAGGCCAGGTAAAAGACTTTTAACCTACATAGCCTCGTCTGACATAAAATATTTTTTTAGGGTTTTTTCCATTTGTTTTTGCGTCTGGGGTTAAAAACAAAATACAATGGTACGGAAAAAAAATTAAGTAAAGAAAAACAAAAAAAAAATCTCAATTTTTAATCGTTTTCTAAGACGTTATCACGTAAAATTATCGTTCGTAAACCGACTTTAGAGATAACCATTTTTGCTAGCTTAAAAACTCTTTGATGGTACCTATGTTTTGTACATTAAAACCATTTTTGCTAGCTTAAAAACTCTTTGATGGGACCTATGTTTTGTACATTAAAACCGATAAATTAAGAATGTTTCATCTTCCTAACATATAATTAGCAGTAAGATACCAATTTCACTTATCTGGATAAAATTTTACACACTAGTGGCGATGGCGTCAGGGTAATGTAAAACGCACGCGTGCGTAATACGTTGGATTATGAGCCGAAACGTGGTTGAATACGATCCACTTTATGAAAAATAATTTATCTATCTATTATAAAGGTATATAATATGGTATGGCACCTAACAATAGTGCATTACGAATGACATAACAATTCTGAAATAATGATCAACGGCGCCAAGGTTGCAAGGTAATCGTGGGTACAAGGTAAATTAAGTATCATCGCAACCATGTCGATAGGGATTGCTGTTACACTGCTATCGATATCGATAAAACGTTACTTTTATCGACCATTCAGGAAAAAAATATGGATTTTTCAAATTGTCAGGAACTCATAAATTTATATGGCAGATTGCATTTAAAAATATCTTTCCTTTGAGTTCCGTACCCAAAGGACACTTTTACTAAGACTCTACTGTCAGTCCGTCTGTCTGTCACCAGGCTGTGTCTCATGAACATAGCTAGACAGTAGACATTTTCACAGATGATGTATTTCTGTTGCCGCTATATCAACAAATACTAAAACAGAATATAAAGGGACAGAACCCTTTATCCGCGAGGCCGACTCACACTTTATTCTTTTTACACAAAACTGCAGACTATTTTATACGTTTTTTCTCCGTTTAGGTACATGTTATGTTTACATAAAATACCTACACAGCCAATATTTGTTTAATTATTATTAGGTACATACAAGAGGTATAAATGCTCACAATTTTTTTTTGCGTTCGTAAAATAAAATAAAAATTTGGTAGCCATAAAGCTATCAAATCTTAATCTTTAATTTTTTAATTTGGATTTCCACTTGATTTCCTTTTAAAGTGTAGAGATTTCCCAAAAAATGAAAAAGTTAAAATTATCTAGTCCGTGTGTTCAGTTTTATCGACACTTTTTACCCGATTGCAAGGAAATGGTTTTTCGCCCCTATCTTTGTATATTTTTCAAGTATAGCATCATCTTTAGAGACACATTGAATTATTTTTATTCTGAAAGGTTATTGACTAACTGGTACTTAATTTTTGTATTTATAATGTTAAATGTGTATGTCTTTTTATATTATACTAGCTACGCCCCGCGGTTTCACATGCGTAATAATTTTCTGCGCAACTTTCTTATTTTTTTATTTCATAAGAACCTTCTCCTGATAATAACAAACAGACCAAAAAAAGAATTGGCCAAATTGGTCCAGGCGTTGTTGAGTTATGCGCTTACCAACACATTTTGCGATTCATTTTTATATTATAGATTAGGTACCTAGTTACAGTATATATTTATTCTTCAATAAAATTTAGTTTTCTGAAAGTTTATTGAAATTAAATTCTATCGACAACGTCCCAACACTATTCTTCAAGAAATCTCACGGTATGTTTCTCTGGTGACGAATCCATGACGCATTTTATACCTGATTCCTTGTTTGATTACACACACTCACACATACTTACAATACCTAGGTATATATGTATGTATGTATATGCACTAGAAGTAGTTTTACATTGGCTAAAGCCTTACAAATTAGAAAGTTTTGGCTAAACTTTGTTAAGCTTTTACTTTTGAAGCTTAATTTAGGATTTATTACTATCACAACGCGCAGCATATTATTTGTGTACTAGCTGCGCCTCGCGGTTTTACTCGCGTTAGTGTGTCTAAAGTGTTATTGATTTACTACAAACCTGCGGGTAACAAGGGCCACTTAAATGTTTTTAATAAACTTCATATTAGTGTCACAATTACAAGAAATTAATAAATAAATATTGCAGGAGAATCCACACAGCGCCATCTAGCCCTAAGTTAAGTAACTAGACTTGTGTTATGGGTGCTAGACAACGGATATACTACTTATATACTTTTCTTTTGTAAATATATACTTATAATACATAGAAACAACCAGACCACAGACAAATATCTAAGCATAAATACTTGTCTGAGGCGGGAATCGAACCCGCAACCCTGTGTTTGGCAGTCCGGCATGGTGACCATTGTGCCAACTGGGTCGTCAATACGAAGTTTCAGAGTCTTGTAATTTCAGAGATTTCTTGATGAGTGTTTTTTTCTTTTTAACACGCTTTTATTGGGTCGACCCGTATGTAACTATGTAATTTTTAGATAATTATAATTTTACTAGCTGTGCCCCGCGGTTTCACCCGCGTAAGTCCCGATCCCGTAGGAAAATCGGGATAAAAAGTAGCCTATGTGTTATTCTAGGTCTCTATCTATCTACATACCGAGTTTCATTGCAATCGGTTCAGTGGTTTTTCGTGAAGGAGTAACAAACACACACACAAACTTTCACATTTATAATATTAGTAGGATTCTGTGATGTGTTATCCTAATCCTAAATAATGCAAAGGCGTGTATGTTTGTATGTAATGTTTGTTCGCTTAACGCAAAACCAATGAACTGATGTCGATGAAACTTGGTATGTATAGAAAGCTGGAGGTTTGGAATAAAAACAAAAAAATAAATTAAAATCGGTTCAGCCGTTCCGGAGCTACGATGCCACAGACAGACACACACACAGACACCTCAAACTTAAAACACCCTTGCGTCAGGGGTTAAAAATATAGGTTACTTTTATTCAGATCAGGATTGGAGTTTATGCGGGTGAAACCGCTGGGCTAAGCTAGTATAATAAATAATCTAAAAAAAACATACCTACATAAGAATTTCTGTATTTCCTGCTACATAACTCAGGCGCCGAGAATCTAAAAATCTCGACTTTACTGGCATTCAATACATTTATAAATTACTCGTATAATACTAATTAACATTGTAATTAAATTAAGGTACAAATAAGGGCCAAATGTAAAATGCCTGTCGCCGATTGTAATTGTTATTTTTTTTAAGTAATAACCTTTTTTTAAGTGAGTTCTTTTCCTACATCTATATTAGAGACAATTCGAACCAGTAGTTCCTGAGATTAGCGCGTTCAAACAAACAAACAAACTCTTCAGCTTTATAATATTAGTATAGACAAATACTCATCAAAGAAAGTTCTGAAATTGCAACAGCTACCAGTCTGAAACTAAGAAAGGATTTTTTGGAAATCGAACCCCTAAAGGGGTAAAAAAGGTTGTTATTGCAACAATTATGTATTGTGTGTTTGTTTGAAATCAATATACCTATGCAAAATAACACAGGTAAAATCGCGGGCGCAGTTAGTTTTAATGTAATTTAAACAGGGAAATTCCTGTTCCTTGCCAAGCCTTTCTAAAATTTAAGTCAAAAACAAAACAAGCCGTCGATTTTTGACCTAAGTTTGTATAATTTTAGAAACGATAGTAATTTTGTCTTAAAGTTACACTAAAATTTAGGAAAAGAATGCACTTAATTAACGCTACAGACAGTAACACTTAAATAAAAAAGTGCAATTTACAATTTAAGTTTTAGGCGAAAGGTATTTTGATTTTGGCTCCTGTTTGCGCCTTAAAATTCCTTTTGAGTTGTTTTACGCCAAACTTCCTTAATTTTTTTAACTTATTAACACATTTTTGATAAGCCGTGTGTAGCGAACTGTTAACAAAACATTTTTTTTACATGTTAAGAATAACTTAAAATCAGTGCCTTAAAATTACAAAAAGTTAATTAACGGAAAATTATTTGTCTCTTTAGCCTCGGGAATCGAACCCGTAACTTTCAGAATAATACCGGTATCGGTTTTAGGGTTCCGTACCCAATGGGTAAATAGGTAAAAAAGTATTACAAAGACTCCACTGTTCGTCCGTCCGTCTGTCTGACGCCAGGCTGTATCTCATGAACCGTGATAGCTAGACAGCTGAAATTTTCACAGATTTATGAATTTTTGTTGCCGCTATAACAACAAATAATCAAAACAGAATATAGTGTTACGGAACCCTTCGCGCGCAAGTCCAACTCGCACTTGGCTGGTTTTTTAATCTTAATGCGGGTGAAAACGCGGGGCGCAGCTAGTTTATTCGTATGTGTATTAAAACAAAGGAAAGAATGTTTACAAATATTATTGTATGTAGAACAAATAATCCAGTTGTAAATCAAAACAAAAAACAGTAAAATTAAACAAATCGAATTACGAGATGATTTTATGACGCAACCTTTTTTCTTCTAAAAGTATTTCTCTATTTATGAAAACTAAGAAAAGGTTTGTTGAAAAGTTATTATCGGACTGAAACATAAATTTTCATCTATTTTTTTCTTTCTTTCTCCTTTTTAAGGGTACCGTACCCAAATGGTAAAAACCCTTTTACTAAGACTCCACAGTTTGGTACTAGGCTGTATCTCATGAACCGTTATAGCTAGACAGTTGAAATTTTCACAGATTATGTATTTCTGTTGCGGCTATGACAACTAATATCTACTTAAAACAGAATATTATGGTATGGAACCCTTCGTGCCTGAGTCTGACTCGCACTTGGCCGGTTTTTTGAAGACTGGCCTCCCAAGAATTATATCCTCATACTAGGTTTCATAAAAAATCGGTCCAGTACTTTTAGAGCCTTTTCCAAAAATAAGAATATATTATAACAACTTTTCTTTTTATTTAAATCGATAGTGAAAATTTCACTTTTAATTTTAAAAAAATGTGTATTTATTTTTTACAATTTCTTACAATTAATTAGTTAAACAAATGCCAGGACACCTAGCTAGGTTTGTCTTGGAATCTAGGTACAATTGATGCTCCACCATTTTATATAAAAAAATCTCAAGAGTATTCATAAGCGCTCAAAATAACTTTCAATGTAATACATTAAAATATTTAGAAAAGAACGGTGCATCCGAATATCATAGTAGAATATAATTATACCCACCCATTAAATCCTAATTTTTTAAATGAGATAGCAGTCCGTTTATTTATTTAAAAAGAATAAATTGAATTAGAATAAAATAAATCTAAACACGAGATATAAACAAATAAACCCATTAAATAATGCTATTACAAGTTTTTATTTAACTTGCACTGTTCGTATGTAAGTTGTCCATCAAGCACTTTTTTTATTTACCTTTAAGATGACAGTCGGTGACCTATCGGCCGACCTTTTTGTAGCCTGTAGTCTAAAGTTACGTATATGTCTACAAGGTATTACAACAATAAGATGAACAACACACGTTTGCGACGGCATTTAGCGAATATTCCGCGACGATCGGGACCGCATTCTTCAGCATTATGCAATTAATATCGAGGATTATTGATAAACTAGGTGTGGCCAGTGGTTTTACCCGCATAAAAAGTACCCTGTGTGGACTAAAGGTGCATGCCCACTCTCCCTTGTAAAATATGCTGTCACTGCACACACTTCTAATGCACACTTGAAATCAAAATCGGTCAAAGTGTTTGGTCGAAGTACTCATCTTCTTCTTATCAAGTAGTACTTCGTAACACAAATTGAAGGGAAATTGATTAGGTAGAGCCAGATCCGCCCACTCCAGTGTGCTTCCGGGTCTTTGACGTTGTTATTAGCTGACATAAGGTCAGTCAACGTAGGTATTAGGGCTGGAGGGGCAGGTCAAGAGTTCACACTGTGTTTGACATGGATCTATTATGCCCTATCTTCCCATGTTCACCCTGCAGCAACGAAACCTGAGTCCATAGTCTGTTAAGACAAAGCGGTAAGACCAAAGCGTATATTATCGTGACGTTATGAATATACCTATTCACAAAAGTGGAAATATCTCTTACTTTTTTCCTACTTATCTTAATTACAATGTTAAAGCAATTAAAGGAACATATAGAACGTGGGACAATCACCATAGGAATCTCTGATTTTCACATTTTATTGAGCATTTATTCAAATAAATAAACAAGTACTAATTTGCTCAAATAAACTACAAACAAATTAAAATTTACAAGCTTAGAAAAACATATTCCTCTCTTTCTAAATTACGCTAAATATTTGGCTAGAAAGAGATGGGTGGTTTATAAAAGAGTTTTTGCAGACAAAAGATTTTCTGTTGACCGACAGGTTAACATCTACATCAATACAAAATGGCTGATATTAATGAAAAAGTAAATGTATTATACGAATATTATATTTACATAATTACAAGGTTAATTAAAATTTAATCAGTTTGACACTTTGACAGGCGGTTAATCATTTTTATGGTCTTAAACGCTTTTTCTAACGTGATAACGTCTATTAAATCGATTCACACCGACAGCGTTCACAAAAAAAAGTGACGTCATCGCTCACTTTTTCGAAACGCTCACGTTCCATAGCAACCAATGTTTCGTAAAATTATCGTCTGTATTTAATAAATAAAATAAAAATAATATAAAATATTTAATTCAGGCATGTACCCATTTAACGATATCGCTCATCTAGGCGCTCATGTGTTATGGTGACGAGTGACGAATAGAAGACTAGAAAGTATAAAATATAAAGGAAAAATAACTCAATTTTTACTTCGTTTACTTATGACGTTATCACGTAAAATTATTGTCCGTAAACCGACTTTACAAACAACCATTCTTTTGTTGTGCAAATAAACCTACGAGAATGTATAATCCTGACATGTCAACTGTCAGTTAATAAAAATCTTCAGTCTGCAGAGGCCCTAAGTAGTTTGAAACAATTGGCCATTTCCTCCATTATAGAAGCATGCGAGATGGTAGATAAGACTGTTTCTACAAAACATTTTGACGGTGATTTGTATCAGCTATTGAAAAAGAGTGCCTTGTTGTTGTTTTCTCATTGCAGAGTGAACTTGTGATAAAACATTGATAGATAAATGTAATACGCAATATATGTAGGTACCTTTTTTTACATATTATTATGATATAAGTCGAAATTTTCAATATCCTTTTTTAGCTGATGCCTAGGTTTCAATAGCTAACTGTGACAAACTGTGTGTCAAATAGTTCAATTCTTCCATTGGCTTGACCTGTACGTTATATTAGTTAGTCAGGACTTTTAATTTTATATATGTGTTTTTATTTATTTGAGTATTTGACGACCAAACGTTGGCCTATAAATTTACAGGAATTATTTTTATAGTATAAAGGAGAAGAAGACAAATTGGTATCAGTGCAGAAAGAATAACAGTTCACATAGACTTTTTAATTAACTATAAAGGACTTCAAAAAATATTTAGGTAGGTACCAAAGACTTTCAATATTTATCACCAGAAGCAGACCGAACAATAGTTATTTTGTCACAAAATTTTGTACAAAATAATTAATATTGCTTGTGTCACGTTTGTGTTATGCGCAGAGATAAAACAAGGACAACGTTTTTGTATGAAAAATGTCCCAATGTCATATCTATTAATTGTCTTTTAAATGTCTTTCGTAGGTACCCCTTTTACTTTCACCCCATACCTCATTATAACAAGTTCAAAGGGTTAGTACGCACGTGTTCGACCCTCAGATTATAAAATTGTTGCTTCCTTTGGGGGTTGTTCCGTTTGCCGATACTCTCTTCCGTTAGAGTCTATCGATTTTTAATCGATTAGTTTTACTTTTACTAGATGTGGCATCGATTTATTTAATTAAATATATTTTTTTTGTGAATATTTTTGTGGACCTTTTCATTAATCGTTGAAGCCACATTACTTATGGAAGTGGACATTGTCCTTTTAAAAAAAGATTGTGAATAATAGATGTATTAGGCCTCGATAGATGACGTTGCCCAGAGGGTATATGGAAAAAAAATCAAACCTAAAGACGACAATTTTCCGAATTTAAGGAAAATTAATTAAAAGAAAATAGAGGAAATCCGATCATCCTTCAGACTGCCGAAATCCGATTTATTTTTTACGAAGGAAAAAAGCGAAGGGAATTTAGTATTGCTGAGATTTTTACGCTATATTCTAGACTTTTAATAAACTAGCTTTTGCCTGCGACTTCGTCCGCGTTGAGGTCGAAAATAGTCCAAGGAATCACGTTGTCCCGTACAAACTTTGCCCCCCCCCCCTTTCACCCTCTTAGGGGTAGAATTTCGGAAAATCCTTTTTTATCGGATGCCTACGTCATACAAAGAACACACCCTCCAAATCAAGGGGTAGTTAGGGGGCTTCAGAATTCGTAGTAGTATACTTTTTATCAAAATCTACCAATGTAGAAACGGAATTATCAAAGAAATACTGCGGCTGCCATACGAAAATGCGGTTTGCGGCCACTATTTACGCAGATTTTCCCGCATTATTGGAATGAACGCGAGTAAAACTGCGGGGTGCAGCTAAGTATACTTCTACTCTAAATATACTAACTTAAACTTACTTCAGAAAGGAAAATTTACGAAAACGAATGCCCTTGACCTTTTTTATTTGACCTTTTACTGTCTGGAAAAATACTATGTAATTTTGTTAGAAAGAAACAAATTTTTAATTTTTGGGACATTTCCATTCAATTTTATTCCATAAATATTGTTAATATTTTTTAAGTTGCATTGTTACGTCTCATGCCATGTTATAGACCCGTTAATTTGTTCATTATTTCAACCCTTTCAAAGCGAAGCAGATGCATGATTTTTGGTCAAGCATCGAGTTAATTTCTCCTTTTGTAAAGTAATTACCACTTTTTTATAACAACAGCTGGTAAGGGCCTAATTGGATTTAAAATAAAGATATTAATTAATACCATAGTTTTACTATGTTTTTATTTTGTGGAGCTTGATATTTCGATGTTGTTACAGGCATCATTTTCACGAGATTGGAGTTATATATCTTGCTAGTTAGACGCGACCGTATCTGGGGCACCGGTGCTCTCTCCATACGAACGAAGTCGACTGTTTCCTCCTTGGATAATGACACTAGCACAAACATTTTAGTGTCATAAAACCTATAACTGCCATGACTATGCCTCTACGTTTTGTTTTTTTTTTTTCATTTTCTAATTATCATAGAAATTAAGATTTAAAAAACGAAAAAAAAACATAGAGACATGGTCATGGCAGTTATAAGTTTTATGCGACATAAATATTTGCTTTAGTGTCATTATCCAGGGAGAAAACAGTCGACTACGTTTGTATGGAGAAAGCCTCTGGGAAGAGAGGAAAGGGTACCGCCTTTCCTCTTAAAATTTAAATAAAAAGTTTATTTATTATAACTACCTACTAATACCGCTTATTACTACTACTTTACTATTTAATTATTGTTTAATAATTTCGATAATTAAAATTGAAAATACAAAAGTTTGTTTGTTTGTTTGTTCCCTTTTCACTGACAAACGGCTCAACCGATTTTGATAAAAATCAAACAGGAATAAAGCTTAGTATGTGGGTTTTTTTTTGCAAAGAATCGTATGGACATTAATCTTCGAGGTTATTACTGTAAAAAGTTCTTAATGAAAAACCTTAAAGGTCATAACTACATATCAATTAATACCAAGTAATTACTCACAATCACGTAATTAATAAATTATCCTTAAACTAGCAATCTGTCCCGGTTTCACACGGGTTTGTTTGTTTATTGTCATAATCATAATTCAGATAATTTACACAAAACTTTAATTAATTATACACTTTAATCTTCTCCATAAAACACTCAGTCCATTGGTGAAAATCGTATGAAAATATATTCAGTAGTTTTAAGGGATCCGTAACCAAAGGGTAAAAACGGGACCCTATTACTAAGACTCCGATGTATGTATGTCTGTTCGTCGGTCTGTCTGTCACCTGGGTGTATCTCAACAACCGTGATAGCTAGAGAGTTAAAATGTTCACAGATTATGTATTTCTGTTGCCGCTATAACAACAAATACTAAAATCATAAAAAATACGTGGGATTCCCATAAAACAGACAGACAGACAGACGCGACGAAAGGACTTTGGTTTACAATATGTAGTGATAAGTTAGGAATCATAAAAAAATGCAGTTCGGTCACAGAATAAATGATAGTCAGTACTGTTCGCTCTTTGCGAAATTGCGTTCGTGAATGTAAATCACATTCCGGCTTAATTAATACGTTAATTTACATTTGTGTGTGTGTATATGTGAGCATTGTACTTATGTGTGAGTAGTATCACGAGGGGAAAACAGTGTAACTTGAAAATTGTGGTTTTCACAACAACCTGTTCATTTTCAGGAGGTAGACCCAAAAAACGATGGCACGACGACTAGAATTCATTCGACGCAGAGTGGCCAAAATTAGGCTGGAGATCACTTGGAGGGAAATGGGAGGTCTTTGTCCAGCAGTGGGACACAACAGGCTAATTAAGATAAAAAAAAAGTATATCTATACTTATCATAAAATTTTAAGATATGACTGAACAGCTCATCCAATGGACGGTTTAGGCTAAATTTTATACATACTTTTACTATGCTCAGTGACAGTGAATCTTGGCCTCCGAAAAGGGAGACTTCCATCGCTCCATGTCCTGCTCTATTTCTTGCAAATTGTTGACTAGAAAGAGAGAAAGAAAAAACATGTATTTGGACAAGCACATGACATAAGACAATCAAAAAAGTAGTAACAAAAACATAGCTAAGAACACTCGCGACTAATGTACCTTTCAAACAAAAAAAACTAAATTAAAATCGGTTCATCCGGTCGGGAGCTACGATGCCACAGACACACACACACACACACACACAGACACGTCAAACTTATAACACCCCGTCGTTTTTGCGTCGGGGGTTAAACATAAAAGCACTAACATAAAAACAAAGTATAAAACACTAGCGACCCGCCCCGGCTTCGCACGGCTATATTATGCATGTTTCATACATATAAAACCTTCCTCTTGAATCACTCTATCTATTAAAAAACCGCATCAACTTCCGTTGCATATTTTTAAAGCTCTAATCATACATAAAAATAAATAAAAATAAAATACTACAGGACGTTCCACACATGCATCGCTATCTAGCCCCAAGTTAAGTAACTAGACTTGTGTTATGGGTGCTAGGCAACGGATATACTACATAAATACTTTTCTTTTGTAAATATATACTTATAATACATAGAAAAAACCAGACCATAGACAAATATCTAAGCATAAATATTTGTCTGAGGCGGGAATCGAACCCGCAACCCTATGTTTGGCAGTCCGGCGTGGTATCCATTGTGCCAACTGGGTCGTCAATAAATATGGAAAGAAAGCGGAAAGCGACTTTGTTTTATACTATGTAGTGATGGTGCATGATAACTGCAGATTCCGTGGGAATATCGGGATAAAAAACCTATGTTATTCCTAGTGATTCAATGTATCCTCATACCATGTTTCATCAAAATCGGTTCAGTGGCTTCAGAGATTACCCCAACATACATACAAACAAACTTGTTACCTATATAATATTATTTTATAGTGTAATAGTATAAGTATATAGATATAGATAACAATAACTACATACCTACTTACACAGAGTTATTATGACCGGTAAGAAAGGATTTTGGAAAATTCAACGCGGACGAAGCCGCGGTTAAAAGCTAGCCAACCATAAAATTTACATTTTTGAAGTTATACCATCATTGCCTTAGTAGGTATATGTGCAGTGCAAGCCTTATCTCGAGGATCGGTTTACGAAAGCGCTGCGCGGGCGCAAGCGGAGCGCGACGCGGCGCGACGTTCTGCCGTGTAGCCGTTACCCATTGAATCTTCATGGTGAGGTGGATTGCTTAGTTTTACCTTGGATTTGTTTGTTTTAGAAATATTTTGAATTCCTTTTTTTGGGTTTGGAAAAGGACTCTGTAATTTGACATGAATTCTACTATTATTATAAATGTGAAAGTTTGTGTGTATGTTTGTTAATCCTTCACGCAAAAACTACTGAACCGATTGCAATGAAATTCTGTATGCAGATAGCTAGAGACCTGGATTAACATATTGTTACAGGCAACTTATCGTAATATTCCCACGGGATCGGAACTTACGCGGGTTATACCGCGAGACGCAGCTATTCATATTAATCACGCGTACAAAACCATTTTTTTTCTTACCAAACCCATGGTGTGAATTTGTTGATACTGAGATCAGATTTAAAAATAAAAAAAAAACTAAATCAAAATCGGTTCATCCGTTCGGGAGCTACGATGCCACAGACAGACACGCACACCCACAGACACGTCAAACTTATAAGACCCTGTCGTTTTTGTGTCGGGGATTAATAATATTAAGACCATGTGTTCGCAAATCGACCTTTGTGTTAAGCAACTTTAAGTAATCAAATACTATTTTTTTGTTATTTGGATATAAGTAGATATTGTAGTTTAAAAACCATATTTTTGTTTATTTCGGTTGAAAACATGATATGAACAACTTTGTTCGATAAAAAAAATGTTAGAAAACAGAGAATTTTTAGATCGTTTATCGGTTTTTATTCAAAAATAGTTAACGTATGTTTCTAAAAATTGAATCAAATGATAGGTTTTGACCTCTAGGAACTATATTTTTGGATAATAATGCTAAAATGTACAAAATGTTTTGCAAATCGATCAAATATAACAGTTAGCACGCGTCAGTTCCTCGCAGTCGGCCTCCGGGCCTCGTCGAGGTAAGACCTATGCCACTTTTGCCGGCACGCTGCGTTCGAGCGAACCCCACGCGGAAGCTTGAATTTGCAGGGATGACAAACTTTTTTCCGCAAATAATAATTTACAAACTTATGTGCCCGCAAATAATATATACTAATATTATAAAGAGGTAAGGTTAGTAACAAGTTTGTACATTGTATTGTTGCTCCAGTCTAAGCAGCTAGGCTTGTGTTATGGTGACTAGACGCGATTGAGTGAGCGCAAATAATCTATACTAATATTATAAAGAGGTAAGGTTAGTAACAAGTTTGTATATTGTATTGTTGCTCCAGTCTAAGCAGCTAGGCTTGTGTTATGGTGACTAGACGCGATTGAGTGAGCGCAAATAATCTATACTAATATTATAAAGAGGTAAGGTTAGTAATAAGTTTGTATATTGTATTGTTGCTCCAGTCTAAGCAGCTAGGCTTGTGTTATGGTGACTAGACGCGATTGAGTGAGCGCAAATAATCTATACTAATATTATAAAGAGGTAAGGTTAGTAACAAGTTTGTATATTGTATTGATGCTCCAGTCCAAGCAGCTAGGCTTGTGTTATGGTGACTAGACGCGATTGAGTGAGCGCAAATAATCTATACTAATATTATAAAGAGGTAAGGTAAGTAACAAGTTTGTATATTGTATTGTTGCTCCAGTCCAAGCAGCTAGGCTTGTGTTATGGTGACTAGACGCGATTGAGTGAGCGCAAATAATCTATACTAATATTATAAAGAGGTAAGGTTAGTAACAAGTTTGTACATTGTATTGTTGCTCCAGTTTAAGCAGCTAGGCTTGTGTTATGGTGACTAGACGCGATTGAGTGAGCGCAAATAATCTATACTAATATTATAAAGAGGTAAGGTTAGTAACAAGTTTGTATATTGTATTGTTGCTCCAGTCTAAGCAGCTAGGCTTGTGTTATGGTGACTAGACGCGATTGACTGAGCGCAAATAATCTATACTAATATTATAAAGAGGTAAGGTTAGTAACAAGTTTGTATATTGTATTGTTGCTCCAGTCCAAGCAGCTAGGCTTGTGTTATGGTGACTAGACGCGATTGAGTGAGCGCAAATAATATATACTAATATTATAAAGAGGTAAGGTTAGTAACAAGTTTATATACTTATTGTATTATTGCTCCAGTCTAAGCAGCTAGGCTTGTGTTATGGTGACTAGACGCGATTGAGTGAGCGCAAATAATCTATACTAATATTATAAAGAGGTAAGGTTAGTAACAAGTTTGTATATTGTATTATTGCTCCAGTCTAAGCAGCTAGGCTTGTGTTATGGTGACTAGACGCGATTGACTGAGCGCAAATAATCTATACTAATATTATAAAGAGGTAAGGTTAGTAACAAGTTTGTATATTGTATTATTGCTCCAGTCTAAGCAGCTAGGCTTGTGTTATGGTGACTAGACGCGATTGACTGAGCGCAAATAATCTATACTAATATTATAAAGAGGTAAGGTTAGTAACAAGTTTGTATACTTATTGTATTATTGCTCCAGTCTAAGCAGCTAGGCTTGTGTTATGGTGACTAGACGCGATTGAGTGAGCGCAAATAATCTATACTAATATTATAAAGAGGTAAGGTTAGTAACAAGTTTGTATATTGTATTGTTGCTCCAGTCCAAGCAGCTAGGCTTGTGTTATGGTGACTAGACGCGATTGACTGAGCGCAAATAATCTATACTAATATTATAAAGAGGTAAGGTTAGTAACAAGTTTGTATATTGTATTATTGCTCCAGTCTAAGTAGCTAGGCTTGTGTTATGGTGACTAGACGCGATTGACTGAGCGCAAATAATCTATACTAATATTATAAAGAGGTAAGGTTAGTAACAAGTTTGTATATTGTATTGTTGCTCCAGTTTCACGGTTTTGTAATGCGTAACATGTTTTTCTCGGCTAGGTCCCCCCCCCCCACGATAGGGAACTTCGTTCCAATAAAAATATTAGGTACATTATTACAGCTACACATTAGTTTTATTATTTTATATATCGAGCCCAATTAGATAACGAAAACCTACTGTTGACACCTACCTACACTGTGGCGTGCCCACTGTTTACACCTACACTGTGGCGTAGCTTGATCGCGTACGCGAGTCGTTGCGCGCGGCTCATTTTCACGCTACTTCTTTGTGCGCGGAGGCTGAGGTAATGTTAAAATACCTACACACGGTACTGGAAGAGGGCCTTAAGCTTCAAAGTGTTTTTTTGTGAAATTACAGTTTGTTGTGTAAAAAGTAAAAATACGGAACCCGACATTACGCGTGGCCAGACAAAGATTTGGTCAGTTTTTAACACGCTGTTATTAGCTTCACCTGTATGTTTGTAACAGACTCCTTTGAGCTCGATTTTGTCCTACTTTGAACGATCAGATTTAATTCAAACTTTGCACACCTGTCAAAGACCGATGACAATGCAATAATTCGATTAAAAATACGATTATCCCAATTAGATTCGCCAGAATTAATTAATTCCTTTCCGCATCCTTTGCATGCGAGTAAGAGAGATAGAGCTAGTGCGCGAACTACGCATGCGTGCAGGTCCACAGTTACTCTTTGGTCGTACACTCAGTTTGGCACAACCTCGGAAAGACTTGTAAAATAAAATAATAGTTTAAAAAACTAAAAAAAACACGCTTTTATGGAAAACCCAACTAAAAAATTCAACTAAAAAATGAAAAATAAATAATAGTTTAAAAAAACTAAAAAACACGCTTTAAAAAAAACTAAAAAACACGCTTTAAAAAACTAAAAAACACGCTTTTATAAAAAATCCAACTAAAAAACCAGAAAATAAAATTTAATAAATTTGGATTAAGAATAGTGTAAATAAAAAATATTATTGTAAAAAAGCGTTCTTCTTCCTTCTTCGTCTTCTTGTTTCGCTAAAATCAGTCAGTCAGTCATAAACAGCGCGCTGCAGGCAGCGTTTAACGTAACCTCATAATAGCCGTTATTATTTAACTCAACAATGCTGGTCATCAAGACGTACATAGTAGAATAAAATAGAAAAAAAAAACAATACTTATTGCAATGTATAATTCATTTGAAGATAGATTGATTCGAGCAATCTATGTTAAACTGTTTCTATTTTCATAATACATTGTTGGCGAGCAATAAAAGCTATTGAATAAATGCAGACTAGGGACTAAACAGTCTTTACTTGTCACCCGTCCTCTTTGAAGGCAAACAAAATATTTTTTTTGTTACCCTATATTGTCCCACCGCTGGGCAAAGACCTAACTAAATGTTGAAAATTAAGGTAAATCTTGCTTACGATTTTTTGGGAAAATCAAAATTTACCCATATCTTTTTATCGTGTTCACTCAGGACCTTGATTTTTATACACCTAATAGGGACTATAGAACTTGCTTGGTCCATCCGATCCTGAAAAAATCGGTGGTGACACACAAACAGACAAATGGACAAACGGAAAAGAGAGTGATCTTAAGGTTTCTATTTTTACCATAGCTGGTAATTATCGAAAATTTCGAGTGCGAAATGGTTCAACTATTTTATCTAACTTGTTAGTTCACGATTCTTAGTTGAAAGCCGAAGTGTGGGGTGGTGGTCCAACTATTTTCAAAACAGAAACAAAAGAGGATATTATCTAAAACAAAAGACTACCGGAACCAAAACAAAAGACGATCGAAACACAAACAAAAGATGATCTAAACTACATTTCAGAATAATGACAAAGTGGAAGCCATAGCAAAAACAAAAGACTATCGAAACCAAAACAAAAGACGATCGGACGCCGGGGAGTTTTGGCGGGAACGAGTTAACAACATGTCGTGCTGCAGTTTTATTTTCATGAAACTTAGTTGTAACCCGAGTTGAATTGTATAATTCTGGTGGAATGTTATTCAATTTAGTTCTGTGAAAGTGCACAAGTGTAGTGAAAGTAAAAATCAGTGCCAAACATGAAGTTTTCTCGTTGCCTCCAAATCTCCTATTAAGGTTATGGTAAACTTGCCACCGCTTTACTATAGCCCCTGACTTGACGGACTATGACGACTTTGACTTTTTTGAAACACTTTATTCCCCATTTATTTAAAATCGGGTCATAATTTGATGCAAAATATAACTTGACACTGGCTAAATGCACAAGCCGTGCGAAGCCATAATTAATAGAAAAAAAAGACGATCGAAACGGAAACAAAAGACGGTTTGAACTAGGTAAATTTCTAGGCTGTAGACTGTGAACGACTACTAGAATAATGAAACAATCTTGGCAGAAGATACCATGCTGACAGCCGAAAAAGAAAATTATAATTTTCACGTCGGACGGTTGTCAATAAAAAAGTTCAATATCCATCTAAAACATGACGTCTGGTAACCCTATGCTTACCAATCTTTCTCAACACATACTTAAAATATTTCATAAAATGACTCGTTCCGTTTTTCCATTCGAATGCGGAACTCAATAGTTATATACTCTGCTATTAGATACAATGGGCTCGTAATCAGAAAGTAGGTATCAAATTGAGGGGAAAATTGTAAAGTACGACGTCGTTTGCACCTAGTATTACTGCACCGTCGACTGTGGAAGGAATGTTATGTGTTTCAGTGTGTGACAATTGTAACGAATGTCTGTTGTGTAGGTGGGTTTAAAAACTGTCCAAGTGCTGTCCAAATATTCTGTACCATTGTATTCTGTTTTAAGTATTTAGAAATAAATATATAAAATTAATATTACAGGACATTCCACGTATCGCCATCTAGCCCCAAGCTAAGTAACTAGATGTGTTATGGGTGTTAGACAACGGATATACTACTTATATACTTTTCTTTTGTAAATATATAGTTATAATACATAGACACAACCAGATCACAGACAAATCTAGCATAAATAATTGCCTGAGGCGGGAATCGAACCCGCAACCCTGTGTTTGGCAGTCCGGCATGGTGACCATTGTGCCAAAATGTCAACTGTCTAGCTATCACGATTCATGAGATACACCCTGGTGTATCTCATGAACGAACTAGTGAAGTCCTAGTAATAGGGTCTCGTTTTCACCCTTTCGGTACGGAATCCTAAAAACTTACGGAATAAAAATACTTAGAAGTATTTAGAATAACAGTAAACTTTACACCGGGTGCTCAGCCACGTTTAGGTCGGCCAAGTTTTCGCGAAAATGTAAATTTGCCCATAGGTATATTTTCATCGTGTTGACTCAGGACCTGGATTTTTATACACCTAATAGGAACTATAGACCTCAGTATCTGATATAAATTTCAACTTGCAAGGTCCACCCGTTCCTGAAAAATTATATATTACAGCATCGTCCTACTCTCTCCAATCACAGGGTCTCTGCTGAAAATCAGTAATTATTTATGCAACACATAGCTGAGCAGGAGCCTATTTGGCGGCGACACTGTTACTGTGTTATAAATAACATAGATTATGACATTTAATTAAGTCTGTTATTTTTAGTAATATCACCAATAAGTTGTGTCTATCTATCTAAAAAAAAAACAAAATCAAAATCGGTTCATCCGTTCCGGAGCTACGATGCGACAGACAGACACACACATAGAGACACGTCAAACTTATAACACCCCGTCGCTTTTGCGTCGGGGGTTAAAATGACACACGAACAGACAGACGGACAAGAAAGTGACCTTATAAGGGTTCCTTTTTACCTTTTAAAGTACGGAGTCTTAAAAAAACTTATAGTATTCAAACTGCAAAATAATTCGATATGATTCACACAATCACAATTAACCGTATTAGTTGAACTAATGCAATAATTATAGTAATACATAAACAGACAAACGTAATAACTATATTTATGCAATATATTGACTAATCGTTAGTTTTATTAACATTTTAATCCTTGTTCGTAAGCTGTATTATATAATATCGTGAATTAAATTCAGAGAGGTTTAAATTACAAATAATAGAGATGACTTAGGATATTTTTCATCCAAAAATTTGAGCCTAGACTGAGCGATTTTCTAGTAAGTACACAATTTCGAGTTTTATTACTGTTTTTCAGTCTAATAATATTGGCATTTACATCTCATCCATGATTTATACAAAATAAATAAATAT
The DNA here is from genome assembly GCA_951213275.1 of Idaea straminata. NCBI lineage: Eukaryota > Metazoa > Arthropoda > Insecta > Lepidoptera > Geometridae > Idaea > Idaea straminata. Next base: position 9,429,006 of record OX577862.1, read on the forward strand.
TGCAGGACATTCCACACATCGCCACCTAGCCCCAAGTTAAGTAACTAGACTTGTGTTATAGGTGCTAGACATCGGACATACCACTTATATAGTTTTCTTTTGTAAATATATACTTATTATACTTAGAAACAACTAGACCAAAGACAAATATCTAAGCATAAATACATGTCTAAGGCGGGAATCGAACCCGCAACCCTGTGTTTGGCAGTCCGGCATGGTGACTATTGTGCCAACTGGGTCGTCAAACTCAGCAGCGCTAGCAACTTTAAATTCATGCTATTCAGGGCGCTGTAGTAGTGCCTGGGACATAAATATAGGCTTGCTCACCCATACCACCCTCTCAGATTAGTTGACCGCGTCCGAGGAAGGAACTCTTCAACTCGTCGTAAACTTATAGTCGTTGTTCTTACGGTGAAGGAAAACATCGTGAAGAAACCTGAAGCTTTCGGTCTACTACATAATATTGAAAGTCTTTGTTTAAATTCATTTAGAATAAATAATTGTAAGTAAAGACGTTTATTTTATTTAAATAAAAATAAAAATTCTTTCTTCCTTATTAAATGCAGCTTAGCATTCTTTATGATCTATTTATATAAAACAAGAGAAACAAAATTAAAATCATGAAATCTCTGAAACTCAAGAGCTTACGAGTCAACTTCCCATGGAGGTTCCTTTCAGGAAGTAGGTAAGCACTAACAAAAGATTTTTTTCGGAAATTTGACCTCCAAAAGGGTAAACAGGGATATTAAAGTTTGTAGTTTCTATATTTAATAGCTGCGGCTCGCAGATTCACCCGCCTATCCTATGTCTTTCTACATCCCCTAGACTACTACTATGTCAGTTTTCATCCAAATCAGTCCACTCTTTTGACCGTGAAGACAACCAGACACATATACAAACAAACAAAAAAACAAACTTTCGGATTTATAATAACCTGCGTAATAAGGGCCACTAAAAGGTTTTTCAAAAAACTTGATATCAATGATAAAATAAATAATTGAATTGTTTTTCATATTGACGATAAATATCTATAAGTATCAATGAAAATTCATGGATAAATATCCATATTAACCTATCCCGATGTTTGTCATTAAATCTTGCAAATTAAATTCGATCCCCTTCCCGGTTATAGATTGAGCTGCAATTTTATTAAGGAGTTTACCCTATTTTTACTAAATGTTTAGTTTTTTAATTATGGTGGCAGGTGGCCCTTATTACTCGCAGGTTAGCCGCGGGTAATAAGGGCAAACTTTAAAAGGCCGCACCTTATTAGTTAGGAAGTCAGAATACAGTTTTTATTCAGTAATTCACGGTCTGTTAAAGCTAACCAACAAAAAAATCCACGCCCGATTTCAAACAATCGATCCGATTTAAAAACAATATGTAACTGAAGACATCCAATTAATATCATGCATCTAACAAAAGATCAGAACATCCTTTATTAAGTCACATTTCTACCAGAAATTGTAGATCCCTCTGCATTAATGGCTGAAGAAAACATCAAACATAAGTGAGGGCGTTAATGTCTATAATAAGGGTTCCCTTTTTACCTTTTGATGTACGGAACCCTGATAATCCAACAATGGAACCAATTAATGATGGTAAGGCAATACTTGATTAATACACAAAAAGAAAAAAAAAGAATTTTCCAAATCGGTCTAGGCGTTTTCGAGTAATCGGCGAACATACATAATAAAAATACGCGACGAATTGAGAACCTCCTTCTTTTTTGAAGTCGGTTAAAATATGATAGAATTCTCCGTTTTTCTTGATTACAATGAAATTGATAGTATTTTTTTAATTAGATGTGGAAAAAAAGCACATGTTTTTCATTTTCTACATCAGCATCTGACGCCATTACACATATAGGAACTTCAAGAACCTAGCCTCCTTGCAAATATGTTATTTTATTTTAAAGTTTTGCCATCGACGATGTTTATTTCCTCTTTTAGCCGCATATACTACGATCTTTGTAACATTGTAGATCTTGTTATATTGGTATGGTAATGTAAGATAGTGTGGTGACCGTGGTTTGCCCGTTCCGGTGGGGTGCCATGATATATGAGATTACTTTTTGTGTAAGTGCGTTTGACCTACGAATAACTGAGAACAATAGTGCGTACTTACTACCTATGGTGTGGTAGTTACTTACTTGCTGTAGAATTCGGTGGTGTTAAGTTTAAAAGGATATCAACTAGGAGGCGCGGGAAATTTATTTTTCAATTTCCTAAATTTATTTTAGAAGTGATAACGTCTTATAATCGATGACCACCTGAACTCACAAAAAAGTGTGACGTCATGTCACGTTATCAGTATTGATAAAATAACCATAGCAACGAATTAAAGTATGCAAAATGGTAATTTCAACGATACAAAAGAGTTTTTATGACGTTATCACGTTAAATCATCGTCCGTAAACCGACTTTACAGTTGCTTTTTATTTTTTCCTAAATAAATATAAACAGGGTTATTGATAATTTTATACTTCTGTGCACCATAACAATCAACTTTGGAATTTTTGGTTATATGAGTTTTTTCAAATCGAACATTTTTTGGAATTTTCCAGGTTATGTCAATTAGAAAATCAGCTAATTTTATTAAAAAACGTCATCCAAACTTGTAACAGTCGATAAAACTTCAAAAATAAGTATATACTTAAGGTTATTGACCTCTGCGTTTATGTAACATCTGATTTTCGGGTAAAAATAACCTCAAAATTTACGAAAAAAAATGTTCGAATTTCCAAAAATCGTAAATAAAAGGTGGTTGTTAAGGTGCACAGAAATAGACTTCAACTGCTTTCTTATATGATTAGCAATAACGCAGTACCTATACAATTTGCAATGCAATTGCAATTCGTTAAAAACACTGTCTTAGAGTCGCGGACTATAAAAACGTTACATTCCAACTTCTAATCTTTACAAAAAACTTTTCATTTCTCGCGCATTCGGTTTAACTTGTATTTTTGGGTTTAAAAAAGTACAATATAAGAGGATAGCAGTGTTTTTTTTAGGGTTCCTCACCTCAAAAGGTAAAAAAAATATAATTTTTTTTCTGAAAGTCAACCCACCTCTTCTGACCAATTTTAAAAAAAACGTCAAAACATGCAATAAAATAAAAAAATGAAATATGCAAAGTAATTAATTAATAGATATTAGAGTTTTGGCGGGAACGAGTTAACAACATGTCGTGCTGCAGTTTTATTTACATAAAACTTTATTTGTAACCCGAGTTGAATTGTATAATTCTGGTGGAATGTTATTCAATTTAGTTTTGTGAAATTGCACAAGTGTAGTGAAAGTAAAAATCAGTGTCAAACATGAAGTTTTCTCGTTGCCTCCAAATCTCCTATTAAGGTTATGGTAAACTTGCCACCGCTTTACTATAGCCCCTGACTTGATGGACTATGACGACTTTGACTTTTCTGAAACACTTTAGGCCCGATTTATGAAAAATCGGGTCATATGTTGATGTAAAATATAACTTGACACTGGCTAAATGCACAAGCCGTGCGAAGCCATAATTAATAGAAAAAAATAGATATTAAATACCTGTCAAATTATCACAGAGTATTGTGAAAGAGTGATCTATCAATGTCGACAACAAACTTTATGTAAATTGATATAAGAATTTATGAAAGCAAAGATGTTCGCTTTGGCCTAAATTGGTAATGCATTAGTTAAAATATTTGCTAATTTATAAATATACTAGCTGCGACCTGCGGTTTCACACCCCGTATTGCTTTTTCAATACCACTATTTCCTTAGAGCCTTTTGAGTATTTTTTTTATAAAACCGACCTCCACACGTTTTTCTTTCTGCTTACAACAAATGACTGACGGAAATAGTTCCTTAATTTCATATTTCCATCTATCTATCTTATATATAAAAATCAATTGCTGTTCGTTAGTCTCGCTAAAACTCGAGAACGGCTGAACGGATTTATCTTATCTTGGTCTTGAATTATTCGTGGAGGTCTAGGGAAGGTTTAAAAGGTGAGAAAAAATCGATCCCACGGGATCGGGACTTACGCGGGTGAAACCGCGGGGCGCAGCTAGTTAAAAATAAAATACGTTTTTTTTATTACATCAATGGTAGGTTTTATACAAAAAATACTCAAGCTAGATTAAAGAATCGGGAAGAAACATGTGACTCGTAGAGTAATGAATATGAACGTAGAGGGATGGAGAGGATGGATATGAAAAAAAAAATACAACCGAATTGAGAACCTCCTCCTTTTTTTTAAATCGGTTAAAAATATGGATAAGATGTCGGCTAATAGAAATTAATGGAAGAAGAAGACATTCTGCGCTGACCCTAAATAATTTGGGGTAAGGATAGGAAGAAGAAAATGAACTAGGAAGAAAATAGAGGAATGCATTTGTATGCCTAGAGAAAGTCACTAGCACAAATATTTATGTTGCACAAAAGTATATGATTTGACATTTTAAAAATGAATTGGATCATGATTAGTACAATTTATAATGAATTTGATGGTTACTAACACTAGGTTAAGTTGTATACTAACGAATTTCATATGACCTATTTTAATAATAATTGGTTGAAATAAATGATTTAATAAAAACCTATAACTGCCATGACTATGCCCCTCGTCTTGATTTTTAGGGTTCCGTACCTCAAAAGGTAAAAACGGAAACCCTTATAGGATCACTTTGTTGTCCGTCTGTCTGTCTGTCTGTCTGTCTGTCTGTCTGTCAAGACCTTTTTTCTCAGGAACGCGTGGAGGTATCAAGCTGAAATTCATATCAAATACTCAAGTCTATGGTCTCTTGGAGGTGTGAAAAAATCAAACTTCTAAGTCAACGCGATCAAAAGATACTCCCGTTTATGCCGCAAATTTTCGACACTCGCAAGGGAATCAAAACCTACAGGGTACTTCCCGTGAACTCAGAATCTTGAAATTTGGTATGAAGCAACGTCTTATAGCAGAGATATAGGAAAAATTGCGAAAAGTATACATTTTTAGTTATATCATATAATAAAAATATTTTTAATAATTTTAAACTTACTACCCCTTTCCTCATGAACGCGTAGTGGTATTATATTGAAATTCATATCAAATACTCAAATCTATAATACCTTTAAGCTGTAACAAAATCAAACTTCTATGTCAACGCAATCAAAAGAAACAGGAATTAAAACCGCATATTTTGAAACTCGCCACTACTCGCAAGGGAATCAAAACCTACAGGGTACTTCCCGTGAACTCAGAATCTTGAAATTTGGTACGAAGCAACGTCTTATAACACAGATAAAGGAAAAATTGCGAAAAGCATAAATTTTTAGTTACATCATATAATAAAAATATTTTTAATAATTTTAAACTTATTACCCCTTTACTCATGAACGCGTAGTGGTATTATATTGAAATTCTTAACAAATACTCAAGTCTATAATATCTTTAAGCTGTAACAAAATCAAACTTCTACGTCAACGCAATCAAAAGATACAGCAATTAAAGCCGCATATTTTGAAACTCGCAACTACTCGCAAGGGAATCAAAACCTAAAGGATACTTCCAGACGACCTGGAATCTTGAAATTTGGCATGAAGCAACGTTATAAAGTACACATATAGGAAAAAATCCGAAAATCTTAAATTTTTAGTTACATCACATAGTATATTTTTTTTAATAATCATAAACTTACTAGCTGACCCAGCAAACGTTGTTCAGCGATTAAAAAAAAAACAGATGTTGGCCGATTCTCAGACCTACCCGATATGCACACAAAATTTCATGCAAATCGGTTCAGCCGTTTCGGAGGAGTTTGGAAACAAACACCGCAACACGAGAATTTTATATATTAGACTTGCTGACCCAGCAAACGTTGTTATGCGATTAACAAAAAAAAAATAAAAAAATAGATTTTGGCCGATTCTCAGACCTACCCGATATGCACATAAAATTTCATGCAAATTGGTTCAGCCATTTCGGAGGAGTTTGGAAACAAACACCGCGACACGAGAATTTTGCTTCCCATTCCCTCTCGCTCCACACCATGGTCTGAACCAGGGGCCCGGCCCTACGAGAGGTCGCTGCCGCCGATCGCCTCCACGAGGACACGGCGATGCTCCGCCCAAGCGGGGCAGACCTCCACCGTATGCTCCACCGTGTCCTCTGGGCGATCCGCACAGTGGTGACACCCTGGCGTGTCCTCCCGCCTGATCCTGAACGGGAACCTCCCGAAACACCCGTGTCCGGTGAGGACCTGCGTCAGGCGGAACTCACGGTCACTCCTCAAAGAGGGGCACTACCGCCGCAATGGTGAAAACGGGTAGACCTACTTTTATTTATTTATTAACAGGACCAGCATTAAGCCAAGCTTTTTTATCAAGGATATAATCCTCTAATTTATAATATGCTTGTCTACATAGTGTGCGTTTTATGCATGTTTTAAATTTTGTCTCGTTCAGTTGTAGAATCCGCAGTGGTATTTTATTATAAAATTTTACACAATTCCCAATAAAAGAATTTCGTACCTTAGCCAATCTAAACCGAGATTGATCCAAATTGTGCCTATTTCTAGTATTAAAATTATGTCTATCACTTCTCTTCTTAAAGAGATGAAGATTTTTCCGAACATACATAATGTTTTCATATATGTATTGACAAGGTACCGTCAGCTTTCCACATTGTTATGTTATGGATTTCATTTAGCAATAAAAATACCATAACTTTTACTTATATACCTACAGGTTTGTACGGAACCCTCGGTGCGCGAGTCTGACTCGCACTTGGCCGGTTTTTTTTCATTTTCTAATTATCATAGAAAGTAAGAGTTAAAGAAACAAAAAATATATAAAACATAAGGCCATAACCAAACATAAGAAGAAGATAAAGTTTTATGCTGCAAAAATATTTGTGCTAGTGTCATTATCCAGGGAGGAAACAGTCGACTACGCTTGTATGGAGAGAGCCCCCGGTACCTTTCCTCGTAATGACTAAATTGGCTAACGAACTTAAACTTTGTATGGAAAACTAATTAAATTTCATTATATAATTAATTTTTGTTAATTATGAATATTCATACATTCCCCTAATGCTCATTATATCATAAATTGTTAACAATGCGCGCCGATCAAGGTATATAACATCAGATAAGGTCATTTTTGTCTTTAATTGGTTGAGGGGGTGATTTCGTGAGAATCTTTGACGTTCCTTACAATTTATAAAATAGATAAATAAAATTCGTTAATTTTAGACTATAAAAATTTAAAGTTCACACTTTACACTAATCAAATAAAATACTATGAAATTAAATAAAACACAAGATATGCTTTAAATAAATTTTAAAATTAAATTAAATATCAAAATATACCGTGTCAATAATTCAAGGTAGATGCGTTAAAATTAAAAAAATATATACTTTACGTAACCATAGTAACTTAACACACCATCAAAATCATCTTAAACTTATGCGCACGCAACAACTTGTAGCGTAATGTGAACAAAATGCTTGTCGACGCTCACGTTTGACATAATTGGGTTAGAATAGTGTGTAAATTTAAGGGCCGGCTTGTATGAGATTGTGCTCAAACGGAACGTCTAAAATCATCTTAAACTTATGCGCACACAACAACTTGTAGGTAGCGTAATGTGAACAAAATGCTTGTCAACGCTCAACGGTTTGAGATAATTGGGTTAGAATAGTGTGTAAATCTAAGGGCCGGCTTGTATGAGATTGTGCTCAAACGGAACGTCTAAAAACATCTTAAACTTATGCGCACACAACAACTTGTAGGTAGCGTAATGTGAACAAATGCTTGTCGACGCTCACGTTTGACATAATTGGGTTAGAATAGTGTGTAAATTTAAGGGCCGGCTTGTATGAGATTGTGCTCAAACGGAACGTCTAAAATCATCTTAAACTTATGCGCACACAACAACTTGTAGGTAGCGTAATGTGAACAAAATGCTTGTCAACGCTCAACGGTTTGAGATAATTGGGTTAGAATAGTGTGTAAATCTAAGGGCCGGCTTGTATGAGATTGTGCTCAAACGGAACGTCTAAAATCATCTTAAACTTATGCGCACACAACAACTTGTAGGTAGCGTAATGTGAACAAAATGCTTGTCAACGCTCAACGGTTTGAGATAATTGGGTTAGAATAGTGTGTAAATCTAAGGGCCGGCTTGTATGAGATTGTGCTCAAACGGAACGTCTAAAATCATCTTAAACTTATGCGCACACAACAACTTGTAGGTAGCGTAATGTGAACAAATGCTTGTCAACGCTCAACGGTTTGAGATAATTGGGTTAGAATAGTGTGTAAATCTAAGGAACGGCTTGTATGAGATTGTGCTCAAACGGAACGTCTAAAATCATCTTAAACTTATGCGCACACAACAACTTGTAGGTAGCGTAATGTGAACAAATGCTTGTCGACGCTCACGTTTGACATAATTGGGTTAGAATAGTGTGTAAATTTAAGGGCCGGCTTGTATGAGATTGTGCTCAAACGGAACGTCTAAAATCATCTTAAACTTATGCGCACACAACAACTTGTAGGTAGCGTAATGTGAACAAATGCTTGTCGACGCTCACGTTTGACATAATTGGGTTAGAATAGTGTGTAAATTTAAGGGCCGGCTTGTATGAGATTGTGCTCAAACGGAACGTCTAAAATCATCTTAAACTTATGCGCACACAACAACTTGTAGGTAGCGTAATGTGAACAAAATGCTTGTCAACGCTCAACGGTTTGAGATAATTGGGTTAGAATAGTGTGTAAATCTAAGGGCCGGCTTGTATGAGATTGTGCTCAAACGGAACGTCTAAAATCATCTTAAACTTATGCGCACACAACAACTTGTAGGTAGCGTAATGTGAACAAAATGCTTGTCAACGCTCAACGGTTTGAGATAATTGGGTTAGAATAGTGTGTAAATCTAAGGGCCGGCTTGTATGAGATTGTGCTCAAACGGAACGTCTAAAATCATCTTAAACTTATGCGCACACAACAACTTGTAGGTAGCGTAATGTGAACAAATGCTTGTCGACGCTCACGTTTGACATAATTGGGTTAGAATAGTGTGTAAATTTAAGGGCCGGCTTGTATGAGATTGTGCTCAAACGGAACGTCTAAAATCATCTTAAACTTATGCGCACACAACAACTTGTAGGTAGCGTAATGTGAACAAAATGCTTGTCAACGCTCAACGGTTTGAGATAATTGGGTTAGAATAGTGTGTAAATCTAAGGGCCGGCTTGTATGAGATTGTGCTCAAACGGAACGTCTAAAATCATCTTAAACTTATGCGCACACAACAACTTGTAGGTAGCGTAATGTGAACAAATGCTTGTCGACGCTCACGTTTGACATAATTGGGTTAGAATAGTGTGTAAATCTAAGGGGCGGCTTGTATGAGATTGTGCTCAAACGGAACGTCTAAAATCATCTTAAACTTATGTGCACGCAACAACTTGTAGCGTAATGTGAACAAAATGCTTGTCAACGCTCAACGGTTTGACATAATTGGGTTAGAATAGTGTGTAAATCTAAGGGGCGGCTTGTATAAGATTGTGCTTAAACTTTAGCTAAATGCATTTAACGGAACGTCTAAAAATAAACTCTATAGTATTTTGGCACAATGGTTACCATGCCGGACTGCCAAACACAGGGTTGCGGGTTCGATTCCCGCCTCAGACTAGTATTTATGCTTAGATATTTGTCTGTAGTCTGGTTGTTTCTATGTATTATAAGTATATATTTACAAAACAAAAGTATTTATGTAGTATATCCGTTGTCTAGCACCCATAACACAAGTCTAGTTACTTAACTAGTTAGTTGAGGCTTAACTAGTTAGTTGGGGCTACTTAACTAGTTAGTTAGTAACTAGCTAGTTAGCTAGTTAGTTGGGGTTAGATGGCGATGTGTGGAATTTCTTGTAATATTTATCTATTTTTTTTTTATTTAAGGTTTTCGAGATTTGAACTCATAATTAGTTTCCGAAACATCAGGTTTAAAAATACGCGAATATATCCGTTGTTATATAATTATAATTATTAAACTCTTCACAAAACACAAAGGTAGATATTATTTAATCAGTTTGACACTTTTGACAGTTGGTTAATCATCTCTTAATTAGGGAAGTGGTTCTTAAGTTGATGCATCTAGTTACTTCAGGGGTAAATCAAAGAGTTTGTGGAACTTCATGATTGTAACTTTGATTGAAAGGTCCTTACCCACTAAAAACATCGGTCCTCCAGCACTTCAATAAGTGCAGGAACTACCAATCAATCATAGTCCCCGTAGTTCTTTATTACCAATTAGTTTCATAATTAGTAGTCAGGGCCCTATTACTAAGACTTCGCTGTCCGTCTGTCTGTTTGTCTGTCACCAGGCTGTCTCACGAGCCATGATAGCTAGATTGTTGAAATTTTTACAGATGATGTATCTTGCTATTGCCGCTATAACAACTAATACTAAAAACAGCATAAAAACAGTACAGTATAAAAAGTAAATATTTTTTGAGTACGTTTTTAAGAAATTTTGGTTATTTTTACAATTTTTTTTAAAGCAATATTTTTTTTTGTTTACCTAGGCACTCTAACTTTCATGATTTTTGGTCTACGAAAAAATGTGGAGATTGGTTAATACAAAGAAGAATAAAGAGCTAGTTGAAAATTTCAAAGGGTGTAGAAATCTAATCCCAAACACCCCAAAAAAAAGATAATTAGAAAAACGACCTATGGTAATATCAATGGTTATATCTCCATAAATTAAGGAGCTACCTATTAATTATATAGTAGTTCTGTGTATATGTATGTTGTGGTGTGACGAGGGGGCACGCGCTGGCCGGAACGTATCGTCACGCTCCCAGAGCGCCGCGGCGCGTGCGCGTGCGCAAGTAACTGTCTTTAATTGCTGTTGGGGACGTTGGACACGAGCTTTCTGACTGAACTTAGTAAACACTTGGAAGAAATCTAGTAAAATTTTAAGTTTTTAAGGCAGACCAATGATGGACTACAGTGAACTGGTGGATCCTAATATGATCCTAATGGACAGAGGGTGACTGGATAACTGATATATCAACGGACAGCTCAAGCCAATCGTGAACGTGAGACGGATTTGCCTTAAAACTGACAGACAGCTATAATAAATAAATAAATAAATAAATATTGCAGGACATTCTACACATCGCCATCTAGCCCCAAGCTAAGTTACTAGACTTGTGTTATGGGTGCTAGACAACGGATATACTACTTATATACTTTTTTTTTGTAAATATATACTTATGATACATAGAAACAACCAGACCACAGACAAATATCTAAGCATAAATACATGTCTGTGGCGGGAATCGAACCCGCAACCCTGTGTTTGGCAGTCCGGCATGGTGACCATTGTGGCCGTCAATGACGTAATGACGTAGGCATTCATTAAGTAACGATTTTGGAAAATTTAACGTAGACCTAAATTCGGCTGTCGATTTAGTTTCATTCATTTAATAGAGACCACACAGATCAGAAAGTTAAGAATGAGTACTTACCTCAAAAATACGTGATTAAAATTGTGTGGTGACACACGGACAGACCGACCAGAGAGTGATCTTCCTTTTTTAACCTTTTGAGGTAACTATAATTAACAAAAAACATCTATAAAAATTGGTCCACGCGTTTGGCCTCTAGAACGCCACATAGAAACAACATACATAGGCTGACAAACACATTAGCGTCGCGAAGTCGTGTAAAAAGAGGTATTATGCAGAAAGGAAATAGGGGAACACATTTATGGAGAAATCAAAACCCGCGTACATAATTATAATTTGATCGTAATATTTCTCGTGACATATCAATAGAACATCCATGATAGACAAGCACGCATACCTATTAAAGTGGTTACTTATGCCAAAAATCGTGACTAAAAATTGTGCAACGTTTATCTATGTTAAAATGTTGCATTATGTTTTGCGTAAAAAGACATGCGTTTGTGGAAAACGCTAAACCTAAATTGTTGGTGGACCGTTGAAAATAAAGTAGGTAAGTATATTAATGAAAAATACTGATTAAATTGATCTCGTTCTGTTAATCGAGGTTATCTTACAAAATTGTTTATTGTGCATGCCGTCGAACAATTAAACTAATACCCTATCTAGTTGTAATTAATCTGTGTAGTTTTTTTAAGTAGGTTTCGATTTTCCAAAATGTAGGTTGACTTACACAATAAAAAATAAATTTATTTAATATATAAACTAAATGAACTGTCAAAGTATCAAAACGACTATCAACTATGTAGTTATTTAATTCTAGATTAGCTACCCGCTAAATGTATTTAGCTGGAATTTGGTTAAATTTGTTTTAGAACAATTTTATGCAAGCCGGCCTTAGAGTAAGTAATTTATTTAGACCATGATTTTGAGCTACGTAGATATTTTTTTCCAATTTTTTCATTTGTTTTTCCTTAGTTACACCCATGGGGATCGTTTAATATATTTTGCAAGTAAAATAGTAAAATTATCCTTAATTCGATCCGAATTCTATCCGTTGGAACGACAGAAGCAATAAAAGTAACCGAAACTCAACGACATGTCACTTCCTTTTCTAATAACCCCATTGTGCCATAAAATTTCAAAATTGTGGTCAGCCCTTAAAACTCCATGAACCAGAACCGAACTTCTAATTTCAACCTTAATAAATAACACTACGAATCATATTCGCTCAGCTTATTCAATCATCTGTCTTCGTAAATCTATTTCAAAAAGACTTTTGCGACAAATTATTAAAAAGCGATGTTCAACTTTAACGTAATGGTTTAAGGCTGATTATGGTTTGGTAAGAATGGATTTTGTAATGGAATTGGGGAGGAATCAACCCTATCGTCATGGTTAATGACTAGATGGACTCTGGTCTTGAAGAAGGATGATTCGAATATAATAACTTAGTTTCGTAGAGAAAGGAATAAGTAGATAACTGCTAATATAGGTTTTTAAAGTGCCAATGAATGTACGAATAGCTATCAATAGAAGGGGCGGCTTGCGTGAGATTGTGCTTAAACGTATTTAGCTAAATCCTATTTACCTAAATACATTTAACGGGTAATCTAAAATTAAATTCTATTTCAATAATCACAAGGATGATATTATTTAATCTGTTTGACACTTTGATAGTTGGTTAATCATTTTTAGGATGTTAAAGGAATTTATATTTTGTACCTAAATACATTTAAAGGGTAACCTTATATTGAAGTCTATTTCAATAACCACCACGTTGATATTATTTAATCAGTTTGACACTTTGACAGTTTGTTAATCATGTTTAAGATGCTAAAACGAATTTATGTTTTGTACGTAAATACATTTTAAAGGTAACCTAATATTGAAGACTATTTCACTAACCACAAGGTTGATATTATTTAATCAGTGTGACACTTTGACAGTTTGTTAATCATGTCTAAATTGGTAAACGAATTTATATTTTGTACCTACATACATTTAATGGGTAACCTTATATTGAAGTCTATTTCAATAACCACCACGTTGATATTATTTAATCAGTTTGACACTTTGACAGTTTGTTAATCATGTTTAAGATGCTAAAACGAATTTATGTTTTGTACGTAAATACATTTAAAAGGTAACCTAATATTGAAAACTATTTCACTAACCACAAGTTTGATATTATTTAATCAGTTTGACACTTTGACAGTTTGTTAATCATGTCTAAATTGGTAAAAGTATTTATATTTTGTACCTAAATACATTTAATGGGTAACCTAATATTGAAGTCTATTTCAATACCTACAAGGTTGATATTATTTAATCAGTTTGACACTTTGACAGTTCGTTAATCATGTCTAAGATGCTAAACGAATTTAAATATTGTTGTCAACTTAACTATTTCTTTTTATGACGTAGCTATTACTATTATTTTAAAATGGATTGTATTTGCTTTTCTATTGATTTGTAATTTTAATTGATGAATTTAATTGAAATATTTGAAATGCTGGTTCCCTGACTTATTTAAATGTAACCTATAAGGCTTCTGATATATGTAAGTTGTCGTTCCTCTTATATTATTCTTCTTTAGAGCCAGTAAAAACTTAAGGGTACCGGCGCTCTCTCCATACAGACGTAGTCAACTGTTTTCTCCCTAGAAAATGACACTAGAGTAAATATTTGTGTGGTATAAAACCTATAACTGCCATGACTATGCCCCCATGTCTGGGCTTTTTCATTTTCTAATTATCATAGAAAGATTTAAAAAACTAATAAAAAAAACATAGGTGCATGGTCATGGCAGTTATAAGTTTTATGCAACAAAAATATTTGCTCTAGTGTCATTAACCGAGGAGGAAACAGTCGACTACGTTGGTATGGAGAGAGCGCCCGGTACTCTTTACTTTTAAATTATTCTTCTTTACAGCCAATAAAACCTTAAAGTTAAGAACCTTGACCGACTGCACCTTCGATTAGAATAAAGGATTCCACATCCTGCACTCGCCATACGGTCGGTCAAACAAATGCGTGAAATATTCTACTTTTGCTCGACCCTGTTGTAAATTAGGTGGTTGGTGTAAGTGAAAAGCGGATAATCAAATCAAAATTTAATTATTTACTAGCATCACTAGTTTCACCCGCGTAACTTCCGATTCCGTTAGAATATGACACTCCTAATAAATAAATGTATCCTCAATCCAAGTTTCATCAAAATCGATCCAGTAGTTTCGGAACTTATTCAAATGCAAACAAACAGACTTTTCCTCTTTATAATAAAGAGAAAAAAATAAACATTGAGAGGTGTGTATGGGACATAGCTGTTCCGAGTCGTTCCTGGTGCAAAGCTTGGACATATCTATTCAGCGGGTAATGGGTTGCGGTGCTTGATATATTCTTATTTTAATCAAGCAAACCGCCATAAAAGACATTGAAAATAACAAAAGAAAGAGAAGCCCAAAGTCCTGTCCGAAATAGAGCTCAGCCATAGCTGAGTATTGTGGCTCATATAAGCCACAGTCAAGCATGTTTGACTGCGACGTTAATATTCTGGCCAAATGGGTCAAACCCATATGAAGAATTGCTCAGGTGAAACCGCAGAGCGCTGCTAGTAGCTGGAAATAACCTTAAAGCTCCTGACTTGTACCACAATTCCTTATTAGAAGGGTTCCATCTTTAATATCTTTATTGCCCAATGCTCCGTAGAAAATGATTGATAACAATAGTACAGTTAGAAACTTTGATAACTATAGCCCCTGACTTGACGGACTATGACGACTTTGACTGTATTGAAACACTTTAGGCCCGATTTATGAAAAATCGGGTCATAATTTGATGCAAAATATAACTTGACACTGGCTAAATGCACATGTGCGAAGCCATAATAAAAGAAAAAAAAAAGAGAAACTTTGATAAGGCAGTATTTTTTTTTTAAGTAATGGCTTCGTACGTCTTGTGTATAATATAGTCAGTGTTAAGTTATATTTGTATCAAGTTTCAATTAATAGAACGTAGCCTATGTTACTTCCGAAATTTCAATGTTCCATAACAAGTTCCATCAAAATCGGACCAATAATGTCAGACTCTATTAAAATGGATAATAACGAAATCCATCCAGTATAAGGAAATAAAAAATAATACAAAAGTACAAAGGTAGACACGAAAAACATAACTCTTTTCTGGCAGTCGGGTAGAAGTAGCCTAAATTTCATTGCTTTTTTTAAAGCCTAGTAACAAAAAAACAAACCACTTATTTATTAAAGATATTAATCTAAATAAATACCCGAACTGTGAACTTTCAAACAACAAAAAATAGAATAATATAACACAAAAAACTATGCAAATAAATTCAAATTAATTTTATTAAGATTATTTAAGACCATCTTAACTGGATTCTTTCAACAAATAAACTATGACTTTATCTCCTAATAATTTGATAGTCCCACCAAAATGTCAGAGTGAAGATATTAAAATTGTCACTAAACACAATACAAACATGTTTTTTTTTCTAATAAACAATATTTTAAGGAGTGGCATGATAATAAAACGGTATTAAGAGGAAAGGGTACCGGGGGCTCTCTCCATACAAACGTAGTCGACTGTTTTCTCCCTGGATAATGACACTAGAGCAAATATTTTTATTGCATAAAACTTATAACTTTCTATGACAATTAGAGAATAAAAAATAAAAAAATCATGGGGGCATAGTCATGGCAGTTATAGGTTTTATGGCACAAAAATATTTGCTATAGTGTCATTATTCAGGGAGGATACAGACAACTACGTTTGTATGGAGAGAGCGCCGGTACCCTTTCACCTTAAGAGGATCACATACAATGACATTTTTGATATTTTTGAATTTTCTTTCAAGGGCATTCCTGTTCCATTCTATAAATTGCAATTAATAGCCTATAGCCTTCCTCGATAAATGGACTATCTAACACAAAAAGATATCAATTCAATTCAATCAATTCGAACCAGTAGTTCCTGAGATTAGCGCGTTCAAACCAAAAAACAAACAAACTCTTCAGCTTTATAATATTAGTATAGATGTAGACATCAACGCTTCTTCTGCAAATGTACTAGAAAATGACTAGAAACAATACATTTTTTGTTTAATTTTGAGTGACTTATTTTGCCAGATAATAATAAAATAAATTCATCATGCAAATCCAGCCGAGTCTTAAAGTAGCTTATTTTTCCTTAGTATTCCATGACTTTGACGACCCAGTAGCTAGTTGGCACAATAGTCACTATGCCGAACTGCCAAACACAGGGTTGCGGGTTCGATTCCCGACTCAGACATATATTTATGCTTAGATATTTGTCTGTGGTCTGGTTGTTTCTATGTATTATATATAAGTATATATTTACAAAGGAAAAGTATAAGTAGTATATCCGTTGTCTAGCACCCATAACACAAGTCTAGTTACTTAGCTTGGGGCTACATGGCGATGGTCTTACAATACCTATTTTATTATTTACTTTATTACCAACCTATGTATAAATGTTGGTCCACGCATTTGCAATGCATCAAAAACTCTTATCAGATCATTATCAGATCGGCTATTATTCTAACTTGACAGTCGTGAATAGATTTTGGGGAAAATTACGAATTACGTTGCAAAAGTAACTTTCACTCCCAAGCCTACAAAATAAAAAAAATAAGTCCTGTCAGTCTGTTTGTCAGGTAAACGAATATTAAGTTATGTAATTCGTCAATGATTAGTCAATTTTTACGACAAGAACACACCTTTGACCATAATAAACGAAGCAAAACAGTTGCCTAACACTAATACATTATAATTATACACCGGTATTATTCTATACTAATATTATAAAGTTGAAGAGTTTGTTTGAACCCGCTAATCTCAAGAACTTCTGGATCAAATTGAAAAATTATTTTTGTGTTGGAAAGTCCATTTAACGAGGTAGGTGTTAGGCTATATAACATCAAGCTGCGACTAATACGAGCGAAGAATCAGTGGGAAATGTGGAAAAAACGGGGAAAATTATACATCTTTGAGGACTTCCATTGTTTGTTTGAACGCGCTGATCTCAGGAACTACTGGTTCGAATTGAAAAAATATTTTTGTGTTGGATAGTCCATTTAACGAGAAAGGTGTTAGGCTATATACAGCACGCTGCGACCATTACGAGCGAAGAATCAGTGGGAAATGTGGAAAAAACGGGGAAAATTATTCTTGAGGGCTTCCGTTGATTTGTCGAAGAAGCTATATAACATTTCGCTGCGACCAATAGGAGCGAAGGAGCAGTGAAAAATGTTGCAAAAACGGGGCAAATTATTCATATTTGTAGACTTCCGTTGCGTGCGCTGCGTAAAGAAAGATTTGATTGTTTGCATTGAATAGGCTCCGAAACTACTGGACCGACTTCGATGAAACTTGGTATGAGGATACATTGATTCAATGACAGTAACATGGGCTAATTTTTGTCCCGGGATCGGGAAGTACGCGGGAAAAACCGCGGAGCGCTGCTAGTTATTTCATATAGGTAGTATGGTGATGACCTATATATACATCGACTCTAATTCCGAAGGACACGGGTTTGAATCCCGGCCGGTTCTGCACCAATGGATTTAAAAAAATGTGTGGTGACATTACTCTATCTCGAAAATCGCTTTAAAATCCCGCGGCTTACCTGGCTCCAGACGTATTGACAAGCACTTTGTTCTAAACATGTTCGACTAAGCTGAAAAAATTGTATGGGTGCACCGCAAGTCTACTTCATTCTTACTTTAAAGGACCTAACGAAAAAGGGTTCACTACCCTAGATCGAAACATGTTTCCACTTGCTACATTTGAACTATGACGACTCACCAACTATTCAATAAACCCAACATTCAATTTGTTATGCCTTTGTTTATTAACTCAGTGCTACATTTGACCAAAAGGTCTACTTGCGGAAAATATCCCACAATATCCCGAGCTCCACAAAATAAAAACATATGGTAAACGTCCCGTTTTAAGTACTTAAGTAAGTATTCATAATATTATACCTATAGGCAATAAATTTCGCGTTGCATAAAGTCTCGTCAGAGTTTTGGAACAGCAAGGCGAAGATAGGCAACGGATTAAACGGCTTGCCGAGAGTTTCAAGTCGCGAGTGAATAGGCATCTTCTAGGAAAGTGCTACATCTTAGGCCGCATCATCAACTGCCATCAGGCAGGTGTGGTCAAACGCTGACCACTATCACACCCGCGATACTATGTATAAAAAAAAAGTTAGTTTCTTCGTCTCGAATATTCGTCAATCACACAACGTTGCTAAAAATGTCGCTCTGTAGGCATTATTCAGAATACTTTTCTCTTCTAAGACAAACCAGGGTCAAAAGACTTGTGCGCAAACGTATAGGTATAGTTTGCTGCATAATTGCAGCCCCGGTTGAGTTCAAAAATTACCATTATTGGCATGTTTTCATTCTAATATTTTTGTTTGATAAATTCATGAGTTCAAAGACTTTAAAATTCAACTAAAGCAGGTGCCTAGAATCTTGCTTGTGTTGAAAACATTCTTATAACATCTGTTTTGGAGCTCTACAGCGGATCTGAAATTATGCAGCCAACCGTACAAGGAGGCCCGACCCCAACTGATTTGGGAAGTGGGCCAAACAAAGAAGAAGAGGAGAACAACTGTCTCGCAGTAAGTATCGGTTGATTTTCAGATCTGTGGTCTGCATTGACTCTAAAGTAGATGATTGATAACGCGGTAGAGACGGGTACAGTCGCGTGCAAGAGGACGACTGCGAGAGGTTAGTATGGATGCGACGTCAGGAAACACAGACTCAGGCAACTCAACTTACTTGACTATTTTCATTTACGAATGACTAGATTTCTCCCACGACTTCGTCCGCGTAGAAGTCGAAAATGAACCAAAGAATCATGTTGTCCCATACAAACCCCCCCATTTCACCTCTCAGGGGTAAAATTTTGGCGAATCCTTTCTTATCCGATGCCTACGTCATACAAAGAACACAGCCCCCAATTTTCAGGTCTCTACGATCAGCGGTTTAGGCTGTGCGTTGATCCGTCAGTCAGTTATTGAGGACAAAGCATTTTATACGATGCGGTCTAAGATGTAGTAAGTTTTCTTTGAAGATACCTGTTAACTCGTGACTTGATCACTGATTTGTATTTTCTTTCAGACGTGTACAACGTCCTCCGGATCGCCCGCGTAAGTGTCAATCCAATAAGAATATCGGGATAAATGTTACTGCCTATGTTACTGCCAAAAATCGGCCAATTCAAATCCGGCAAGATGGCAAGGGTAAGTCTAAATGTATGGTGGCCATGTCTTAAGTGGCAAAAAGACTATAACGCTAATAAATTTTAATTTAAATCGGTTTAGTACCTATTTTCAGAGGCGATTCATTAGTTCGTAAGGTTCTAATGAATCGGCTCACTTGTTGAGTTTAGAAATTGAGAGCTTCGGAGACGGGTTCCTTGGGGATCGGTACTTTTCCCTTTAAACGTGGCGCAGCGAATTTACACTTATATTATAAATAGTTATTTTTGTACCGAAAAGGCTCCGAAACTACGGAACCAATTCAGATGTTTGGTATGAGGATACATTGATTAATTGGGAATAACATAGGCTTTTTATCCTGATATTTCTACGGGATCGGGAGTTAAGCGTGTGAAACCGCGAAGCGCTGCTAGTTTAGATATAAATGAGTCATATCCACATTAATACATCCATATACTCACAGAGCGAGTATTACCTGCGCAGTCGCACATCGGTGCCCGTTCAATTATCATATCCACTTTCTCTGCCCGTTGTCGACACTGCCCGATAACCAATCACGACCTAAACTACACACACTCAACTACCAATAGAAATAAAGATTACACCTACACTTTGATTGAATTAAACCTCATTTTACAACACAAAGTAATATCATAGGTTTACTTCTAAAAATTATAGATTTGCATAACTTCCACAATTTGCGTAAAGGTTGCGGGTTTGATTCCCACAGTGTCACCGTGCGTTAAAAGTGGAACTTTCTACCCGCGTCGCTGTTCCCCGAAAACTGTAACCTTGGAGTATTCAAGTCTAGAGCGAATAGGTACCTACCTACCTACGTAGGTAAGGTGAGGTCTCATGAGGACTATTTTACGTAAATTGAAATACTTAATAGAGATACGAGATGCTGCGAAATCAGCCGAATTTTGCCAAAATATTTTTTCAGTTACTTATTATACCTACCTTGTTCAATAAGTCTTAGTATTTTTACACAAAACAGTTCGATTTAACGATAGAAAATATCATTGGCATTACATTAAAGTTTTTATTGTGGCATATTTTTTAACAAAAACAAATTCGATTCCTTCCTTCGACCACCACCTCGAACTGTAATTTTTTGGAAAAAAACTACGAAAAATACGATTTCTCGATTTTCATAAAAAATTGAATGTTTTTAAAAATGACTAAATGTATAGGTGTATTTTTTAACGAAGTTGAGGTTTAATCGTCTGAAATCGTTCGATTTGCAACCTCATCTTAAAATACATACTTTATATTCTAAACGCGGGAACCTATAATTGGCTTTCCGTTTTTTATATATACATACATAAGTCTAGTTTTTGTTAAAGCTGTTGGTTCTCCCAATAAATAAATAGATAGATAGATAACTTTATTCGTACAACACAGTAAGAAACAGAACACTATATACACAAAGTAAAGTAATAGCTAGAAAGTATAAGTTGCACAAACGGGCAGCCTTATCGCTGAAAGCGATTTCAAAAATAAATAAATATAATTAAATTATAATTTATAATTTTAAATAAATAAATATAAGTTGACCGAATGACTGACTATCGATATTCGATGTAACTTGACACCGAAATCAAACTGACAAATAGTCAGACAAGCTAACATCAAGGTGAATAATTGATCAGTAAACTTTTACGATAAGGTGAAATACAATTTGCATTTGATTAGGGGGACCGTTATGTAAAACAAATTTACGTCATTATAATGATTTTACTATTTATTTATACTTACCTAAGGAAAAACCTTGACAAAAAATCTTTGAAACTACAAGGACGGAAGGAAAGTTCCAAAAACGTAGGCGCGCATTTAAAAAAGATTTTTGGAAATTCGAGATCTCTTAAGGTGAAGGGTGCCGGGGTCTCTCTTCATACAAACGTAGTCGACTGTTTCCTTCCTGGATAATGACACTAGCACAAATATTTTTGTGCCATAAAACCTATAACTGCCATGACTATGCCCTTATGTTTTGGTTTTTTCATTTTCTAATTATCATAGAAATTAAAAAAAAAACAATTAAATCTTTTCCCTTTAGTTTAATAGATGTCTACTTATGTTGTCTGTGTTTTATAAGTTATTTAGTTTAAGTTTATAATATCTAGGTTAGTAAGTAGGTAAACGCCTTTTTATTTTATTTTTAAATTCGGCTTCTTTTTATCCCGATATTCCCAAGGGATCGAAACTTACGTAAGCGAAATCGTGTTTTGTTGCTTGTCAATTCAAATTCTTGTCAATACAAGTTGATAGATTATGTATAATATGTCATACTAAAATAAATCAAAATACATATTTGTGACATAAAAAATAATTTATGCTAAAAACGCATGAATTAATAACTTCCTATTTTAATTATGACTTTAAGTTAATGTTTAGTTTCTCACCATTTTGAAATGTGCCTAATGTCTCTGAGTTTCTATGCTTTGACCTAAATTTTGTTACGTGAGAAAGTGTTAAAGTAATCATGTTTTGATATGTCACTAAATATGATTCATAATCTGTCTGGAACGAAGTTCCTTATCGCGGATTGGGCCTAGCTGTGAAAAATGAAACGCGTTACGAAAATGGGGAACGAAGTTTTTCGTTTCGTTTCAGTAAGAGAAAAAGAGAATAAAGGAGACTGATTATTTTTTTCAAAATTTTTCCACTTAAGTTATATAAATTTTTAATTAAAAAAAATTTAATACCTACTTATTTTTTTTTATTAAAAGAAAGGTAAAGCGTCTTCTTTCCAAAAGCGTGTCGCCCGACACGTTATTTTTTTTTAATAAAGTGGTGACTACTTGTTTACTATCATACCAAAACTTTATCAAAAAGCTAACTTGAACTCCTAAATTAACAAACCGCAAATCGATTTAAAAATGGAATATCCAAACAAATCCCATATCCAATCAAAGCCCATTCGACAATCAAACGAACTAATTCGAATTACAAACAACCTAACCATAGAATAAATATTAGGTACCCAACTTCCGCATAACTCAAGAATGCAATCACTTAACGCTAACTTCAGAGAGGGCAAAGATTAGACAACTTAACATAAACATTCTAATAATTTCCCTTCAAATTGATATTGGAGAAGTTAAATTATTTTAAATGCCATAGGCACGTACGTATCTACATATATTATGTATTCAGTTTTTATTTAAATCGGTTCGATAGATGAAGAAAAATGCCTTCTATGTGTGATGAAGTTAACGGTGATCGCGTCGCAATGCTGTTATACAAATCGTAAGGTGATTTCTTTGATAGGCTTACAAGATTTATTAATTTGAGTAACATTTTTCGGCAATTCAATTAAGGTTTTTTTTATAATTTAATACATAATGTTCTAATACAAAAGGGAACTGTTCTAGACGTCTAGGCGAATAACTTTTGATAATTCGACCTTTTTTCAAAAAAGTGAAGTGTAATTTACCTAAAAAATCAGATAGATAGATAGGTAAATTACTCATTGTAAACACTATTTTGAATTGCAATAAATATAAAAACAAAGCTTGAAGTCCAAGTGTTACAAAGGGTGGCCTTATCGTTTAAAGAGATCTCTTCCAGGCAACCTTTACAGCTTACCTTATTAGCTGTTTTTTAGAGTTGGAGATCATTGGGTTTTATATAATTGTTTATTCGTTTTTGACTAGTATTTTAAACATTAATGGTCATTATTGCCAAAAATTGCTGACTTTTCAGTATAAAACACCTCGAAATTTTGAAGAAAAAAAATATGCCTACGCCTTGCCTTGTGCCAAATTTTATCCCGAACTCTTTATTAACATAAGCAAGCCTTAAGCTGTGCGTTGATACATTAGTCAGTCAGTCAGGACTTTGAATTATATATTTACAACACCTAGTTTAAAAAACCTTTTTTCGAAGCGTGAAACGAGTCAGGAGAGAGCCTACGGTACCCTTTCCTCTTAAGGTAGCTAAGAGGAAAGGGTACCGTAGGCTCTCTCCATACAAACGTAGTCGACTGTTTTATCCCTGGATAATGACACTAGAGCAATTTTTTTTGCATAAAACTTATAACTGCCATGACCATACCCCTATGATTTTTTTGTTTTTGTTTTTTGATCTTAATTTCTATGGTAATTCAAAAAATGAAAAAAAAAACATATGGGCATAGTCATGGCAGGGATAGGTTTTATGGCACAAATATATTTGTGCTACTGTCATTATCCAAGGGAGGAAACAGTCGACTACGTTTGTATGGAGAGAGCCCCCGGTACCCTTTCCTCTAAAGCATGTTACTCTTTATCTTCGATCTATTTTTAAAATATTTTTATCCATAATAGAATGGAATTTCGAACATTCTATACATGAACTCTGAACTTAGTTATGGATGCAAAATAATTCAATTTGAATCGTATTGCATCGTACGGACGAATGTTTTGTAGAACCGTTGCGATTTGCATTGACTTCAAGGCAAGTAACCTCGGGTTAAACTTGTAAACATCGATTGATTTGGTTAAAGGTCTTATTCTACATTCGAATATTGCTTATTCTTTATTCAAATAGGTGAATTTTAACAAAATTCAAATATTAAGAATTTCAATGTCAGTTTGAAAACAAATAATAAATCAAATGTTTTTTGACGTGAAAAATCTATGAAAACCGGCATTCACAAAAAAGTGTGACGACATCGCGTAACGGGAACTTGATTTTTATTGACAAAATGGTAACCATAGCAATGACGTTTTCTTATGACGTTATCACGTAAAATTATCGTCCGTAAACCGACTTTACAGACAACTATTATTTTGAAATTTCAAAAAACCCTCTGCAAAGAACACAGCTTCGAATACTATTCTATTTATTTATTTTTTTCTTTTATATTTCCTTCATATTTATTTTTTGTAAATGCCATAACGTTTGCCGGGATAACATACAATAAAATTTATTAATAAAAAAAATGGAAATAAATACGTAAAAGTCATCATAAAATCATAGATGAAATGACAATCTGAAATTGTTTAAGATATGTTTCTGTTTTTTTTTTTACAATAAAATTAGGCACATTTTTTAAACCATCAAGAGAACGATCGCCTCTGCCCATCTCTACTCTCTACACTAATATTATAATAGTAAACATTGTACGTTTGTCTTAGACATTAGAATGTTACATTTTCCAAGTGTACGACCGGACTAATTGTGACTAATTATGTGTTTTATGTATGGGAATCGAGTTGGTGTAATGTGATTAAATTAATAAGTTTTTTGACGTGGCAACGCCTTATAAATCAATGAACACTGGCATTCACAAAAAAATGTAACGTTACGTTATTGACAAGGTAACCATAACAACGTATTGGAGTATGCAATATGGTAATGTCAACGATACAAAAGAGTTTTTATGACGTTATCACGTAAAATTATCGTCCGTAAACCGACTTTACAGACAACCATTTTTAGTTATGAAATCTTTTTTTGTAATAATATTTAGATAAATATTATCAAAAAATTAAATATTTAGAAAAATATTATCAAAATATTTAATATTTAGAAAAATATTATCAAAATATTTAATATTTAGATAAATATTATTAAAAATTTAATATTTAGATAAAAATTATTAAATTATTAGGTTTCATAACTAAAATTAAATATTTAGATAAATATTATTAAAAACCTTAAAAAAAATGGTTGTCTAAAAAAAGTATAGATATGCTATGTGAATTTCTACCATTCGTGAGTCGTGGGATCAAATAGAAACATCTGCTTCCTTCTTATCTTGACTTTCGTTACTTCCTCAGGAAGCTACCTTACATATTAAATTACATTTTGTGATCTACATTTCGTCACACTTGTGCATACATCGACGGTAAAAAAAGTTTCATATTCATTGCTTACTGTTTTTAGATTTTATTTGAAAAGATTTTAAAAGCTCAAGCAGAGCGAGCAATGTATTTTAATTTTTAGAATTTTAATTTAGTAAGTTGGTATTGCGT
Organism: Idaea straminata; assembly: GCA_951213275.1. NCBI lineage: Eukaryota > Metazoa > Arthropoda > Insecta > Lepidoptera > Geometridae > Idaea > Idaea straminata. The sequence continues at coordinate 9,454,691 of OX577862.1, forward strand.
TTTGAAAATAGTGCACTACATTCACTGCGCGTTTAATAAGCTTTCAAATATCGAATGCGTTTTAATTTTTCTGTATGGCCAGTAATGTTTTGTTTTCTTCTAAAATTTTAGTTTGGAATAGAGGATGTTTGTACAATTGTGCGGGTACTTGTCCGGAAGTAGGTTGGTTCGTGAATATTAGCCCAGTTTCGTTTTTAAAGTTGGTAGGTATCAAGTTTCTGTGTTTGAATTGAGAACCTTTTGGAAGGTACCTTGCAGAATGGTTGGAGTAAGGTTACAGATGCTTTGATGATGGTGATCTTTTTTTTTAAACCGGCACAGTTGGGAACTATAATATTTTGCCGCCAAGGAAAAACGGTGTTCGTCCTTGTATTGATATTTGATTTTATTACTAAAATTAATCAAATTATCGGTAAAACTTTAGTGAAAATTTAACATGCTATGTTTTTTTAGCAAGGAAAACTTTAAAATTCTCACTTGTAGTCAAAAATACATAAAAAATATGTAAATATACGCGACGAATTAAGAACCTTCCCCTTTTTTGATGTTGGTTAAAAAAGAATAAAATTCAAAAATAGAACACTCTTTTTTACCCATTCAAAAAAGGAATACCTACTATAAAACAAAAAGTGTTCCTATATTTGATTGTACCTTACTTCCGTAAGGGTTAACATAGACAACACACTTTACTATTAGCTGAACCGTTCAAGTCTTTTTTGTCTATACCAAGGGGCTGGCAAAAGTCTTAAACCCATACAGTCTTAACTGACAAAATCTTCTTCTTTCTTTTAATCTTCTTTCTACTAAAGCCAGTGATTTTAAACGAAACCTCGTCATGTATTTCGATGCAACGAAACAATTTGAGCCTATGTGACTTTAACTCATACCAATTAAAAGCTCTTCTTCTTTACTCTTTGATTTGGGCAAGAAGATTTCACGTCTAAAGGTCTTATGAAGGCCGTCATGTTGGCTCCCCTGTCTCCCTGAATTTAAGGTAGCACATTGAAGATATGAAGGCAATACTCATTTCCATTACTGCCAACTTAACGGCAAAGGAACTATTTTACGAAACTCCCTCTAAATATAGAGATTTAAACTAGTTTTTTTTTTATAATAGCATCGAACGGCTTGTGCATTGTGCATACAAACGTCTAAATAATGGATTTAAAAAAACTTGATCCATTTAATCAAATTATACCAACTCGATTCAAATACAGGTAAAGACAAATAATTAATTAGTTACATATTCGTTAAATAGCACTATTTCCAACAATTTTATATTTTTGACGTGATAACGTCTAATAAATTAATGGAACACCTGTGTTCACAAAAAAGTGTCATGGTGATATTGTGTGACATCATACGTCCCGTTCCCGATGTGTAACGTCATACGTCATGGTAACATAAGGAAGGAGTATTTAATAATAATATCGGTTATCTGTGTTATGGTGACGAATAGACGACTTATATAAAAGAAAAAATATATAAAGGAAAAAAAAGGAAAATAGGAAAAAAATATAAATATAAAGAAATAACAAAAAAAATATCAATCTTTTATCGTTTTCTTATGACGTTATCTCGTAAAATTATCGTCCGTAAACCAACTTTACAGACAACCATTTGTTTTTTTTTAAGTTAGCAATTTAGTAAGTCGATAGAAAGTCTTCCGTCTGTATAAGCCTAAAGAGTGGCCCTTAAATATCTTGAACGAGTCAAACAATATAGACACATGGCGCTCTCAATGGAAATAGAAACGTATAAAAACTTAATGAACATAATTCCTTTATAAAAGGGTTACTTAAAAATAAACTGTGAAGGGTGTATTCAGGGAATGATTCATTACTTACTTCTAATCTAATACATGTTGTTTAGTTATCTATCTATAGGTAAGTAGTTAATTTTTAACCGACTTCAAAAAAGGTAAAGGTTTATGATTCGCCGCGTATGGGTTATTGGTAATTATAGTAGCAAGCCGTTGAGGGCTACTTCTGTGCACCTAAACAAACAACTTTTGTTCTACGACTTTTGTAAATTCGAACATTTTTTTTTTGAAAATTTTGAGGTTAGATTTATCTGAAAATCAGCTGTCCCTTACACGGAGAGGTCATTAACCTTAAACTTTTACTTATTCTTTAAGTTTTATCTATTTTCTTAGTCTGAATGTTCTGAATGAAACTTTTGTTTTAAAAAATCAGATGTTTTTCGAATTTACATAACCTCAAATCTTCTTTTTTATCGAATTTCCAAAAGAATATATACGATAGAAATTTCCCAAAATACAAGTTAATACTCCAGATTTTAAAAAAATCGGTTGCAATACATAGAGAAATACCTAATTATACCTATTTCTACACGAATCGGATTTTAATATTATAAAGATTAAAGTTTTGTTTTTTTTTTGGTTGCATTAAATAGGCTCTGAAACTACTGAACCAATTAAAATTAAACTTGGAATAATAATTATTTTTTTTTGTATTGTTTCTTTTTTTCATTGTTTATTTCTTCCTTCCTGTGGTTGTCGTGTGTTTGTACTCGATAAATCCTTTTCTTTTTATCCCGATATTTTCACGGGATCGGGAGTTACGCGGGTAAAACCGCGGAGCGCAGCTATTATTTTTATAAATCAGCAACCAATCATGAAGATAAAACGTTAGATAACATTAATCATTTACTGAATGGCTCATCAAACATACTCAATAAACATCGCATTCATATCGTAATGACTTCGTTTTCACGCGTCAATTGCGATTTAAAAACAATAATGATTCAGAATACTACTCTTTGTTTTGATGAAAGAAGATAAATAAATATTGCCGGACATTGCGCACAGCCTTGAGTTAAACAACTAGGCTTGTGTTATGGTGATTAAATAAATACAAAAATTAAAAAAAAAACGCGAGAATAAATTTTTCTGTGTTTTTTAATTTTTTGTAACGAATATCCTCCGAAACTACTAAACCGATTTTGGTACGGATTGGTAAGGGGATACGTTGATTCGTCAGGACTTTATATCGTGATATTCCCACAGAATAGGGACTTACGCGCGCTCTCAAAATCCCTATCTAGGAACGTAATATATAAAAACGATCCCGACGAATTGTGAATTCCTTTTTTATTAGAATTTGGTTAAAAAGAAAAAAAAGCTTGAAACAACCGATTTGAGAGCTTCAAAAGCTCACACACTGCTTGACACTGGCTAAATATATAAAAAAATCTTCCCACAACTTCACAAATCTGTCAAGTCAAGGTGCAGATGTTCTTTTTTTAAATAAAACGGAAACGGAAAGACAGGGTCTATAGCGTTCCCGCTCAAATCTCTCTCTGACTCTATCCATCTTTCGATAAAATACAATTTTAATAACCATGCACTTTAAAAAGAAAAAAAATGCATTAAAATCCTTCTAATAATATAAATGTGAAAGTTTATATGTCAGTATTTGTGTGTTTGTTTATATGTTTGTTACTCCTTCACGCAAACTATTGGGCCGATTTCGATAAAACTCGGTATGCTAAAAACGTAATAAAATATAGGTTCCTCTTTATTCCAATTTTCAAACCCGTGATTCCAAACGCACAAATCCCAATCCCGTGGGAATATCGGGATAATATTGTATAAATATTGCTCCTGTAGTTTCAGAGCTTTTATATAGCTTGGATATAAAAAACACAGTAATCTTTTCTTTGTTATAATTTTAAACCCAGACGCAAAAAGCGGAATGTAAAGTTTGACGTGTCTGTGTATGTGTGTTTGTCTGTCTGTGGCATCGTGGCTCCCAAACGGATAAACCGATCTTGATTTTGTTATTTTTGGTTTAAAAGGTGAATTAATCGGACCTATTCTTAGCTTTGTTTGATCGAAATCGGTTTAGCCGTCTGAAAGTTATTGGATATAAAAGTCGGGGTTTTAATTCGAAAATTAAGTTTCTTAGTTTACCAACATTAAAACAGACGACAGCCGTAAAAAACAATAATGTATTTTGATTTTCCAAGTGCATGGTACTTGTACTTGGACGGACTGTTTTCCGCGATTAGACCATTTTTAATTGGGTCTTTTTTGCGTGAGGATGGAGTAGGCTTGCCCAACACCTACTACCCTCTCAGCCTAGTCGACCATGTCCAGAGGAGAGAACTTGTCAATACTTCTGGAGCCAACTAAGCCGCGGGTTTCATCACGATGTTTTCCTTCACCGTAAGAGCAATGTCAATTAGCGCACATAATTTTTTCTTAAGAAAAATACATTGGTGCACGGCCAGCCGGTATTCGAACCCACGACCTTCAGAATGAAAGTCGAGCTATCTACCACTAAGCCAACACCGCTCTAAGTGCATGGTATGAAAAATCAAGTCCAAGTTTTTTTAAGGTTTGCAAGATTGCGCAAGCACCTGTCTTACGACTGGCGATCATATGGTACGAGATATGTTAGACCATAAGTTTGATGGGTTCTTAGAAATAGGTATGGAATTTTAGTAATTATACTTAGTTAATGTGAGAATCAATAATACCTAGGGGGACTTTTCTGTATCTGGTAATTTTTCTAGGCTTTTTTATTCTTGGACGTTTTTCCGATTGGGCGATTCCATAGTTGGGTATTATTAAGCACCTGGACATTTTTCTTTTTTGACATAACTCGTGCAAATCCTTATTTATTTAAGAAATACATTGTCTGTGATATGTTAACTTGACAAACAAATAGACGGTCGAGTCTTAGTAAAAGGGTCCAGTTTTTACCCTTTGGATGTGGAACCCTAATAAGCGATCTTAGGCTTGCAAGTAGATAAGTTGCGGACAACCGCAGTTTTTCGCTGATTATATTTTTTATTTTTATTGTAAAAAGGTGTGACGTCATACGTCACGTTACGTTATTGACAAGGTAACCATAGCAACGTATTGAAGTATGCAAAATGTCAACTATATAAAAGAGTTCTTATAACGTTATCACATAAAATTATCGTCCGTAAACCGACTTTACAGACAACCATTTTTTTTATTTGTTTATTCTTTTATTTACCCGATTGTTTTTGACGAATTCCAGGCAGAAAGCAAAGATTTCCCAATATGTTGGTATCCTAGCAGCCCGTGGGAGTTTATAGTTCAAACATGATCCTTGTTGTCTCACCGTATCTTTGATGGATTGCCAGCTCGAGTGTCGTCGACCTTAGGTGTCATCTCACTGAGGTATTCACTTCTTGACTGATTAGTCTCAAACAAAGACTCTCAATAATACCAGAAGGCCAATTATCTTAAAAAACTAGCAGCGCTCCGCGGTGTCACCAGCGTAACTCCTGATGCCATGGGAATTTCGGGATAAAAAATAGCCTATAGCCTTCCTCGATAAATGGACTACCCAACACAAAAAAATTTTTAATTCGAACTAGTAGTTCCTGAGATTAGCGCGTTCAAACAAACAACCAAACTCTTCAACTTTGTAATGTTACTAGCTGCGCTCCACGGTTACAGCCTTTTTCGATAAATGGACTATACAACACAAAAATAGTTTTTTTTTTAATTCGAACTAGTAGTTCCTGAGATTAGCGCGTTCAAACAAAAAAACAAACTCGTCAGCATTATAATATTAGTATACATATAGGACTTATCTTTAACTTTAATTGCTGCATTTCAAATATGTCTTCAAAATTATTTGTTATCTTGACCTTTGTGAGCATGATCACAAAAAAATAAAACAACCCTTGAATTTCTTGTGCCTTCTTCTCATTAGTGGGCGCGTTCCGAAGGCTCACATCCTAACTTAATTTTTAAGACGCTTCAAAATGATGTCATGCACTGTATGATTCCAAACGATTAAAGAATTTTGATTTGACTCCATTGACACGAAGAAGAAGGCCCAAAAATTGGGGTGAGGTAATAATTATTAACATTAACCCAATTAGATATTTCTTTAAACCATATGGTAACTGGTTAAAAATAGTCTCCCGTCAACCCTTTCTTCGTGTAAATCAAAGCTGAAAGGGGTTATTTGTAATATGCTATGATTTATTCAGTTAAACTAATAATTAGAATATAATATCCATGAATAGTTATTTAAAGATACAACGGTGTTATTTTCAACGTTATCTTATTACTAGCAGCGCTCCGCAGTTTCACCCGCGTAACTCCCGATCCCGTGGGAATATCAGGATAAAAAGCCTTCCTCGATAAATGGACTATCCAACACAAAAATATTTTTTCTATTCGAACCAGTAGCTCCTGAGATTAGCGCGTTCAAACAAACAAACAAACAAACTCTTCAGCTTTATAATATTAGTATAGGTAAAATGTTAGAGTTTGTTTGTACCGTCTTCCGGTTTGGATTAAATTTGCAGTTCATAGTATATGTAATATTTTTTATTTCGATATATTCTTTTAAATATGTAAATATCTATACAGTATGTAGGAAAAATTCTGTAATTGGAAGACATTGCTAATTTTTTTTTAAATTGTGACGCGTAATCGTAATCTATTGAGAAGTTTTGCACGCTCGAGGTGCCATTCTGTTCATGACTCCGAAGATCCTCATCAAAATCTCACAATTTTTTTATAGGTTCACACTCCACTCCTGAGATATCCCCTTTCTAATACAAAAATAATCATCTCAATCGTTTGAGCCGTCTTCGAATAATCGGTGAACGTACATAAAAAAAATACGCGACGAATTGAGGACCTCCTCCTTTTTTCGTCGGTCGGTCGGTGAATTATAAATAGGTCGGTATATAAATAATATTTAAAAAAAACTTTTTTTTACCCTTTTTTTTATTTCGTTTTTTGCTACGTACTACATGTACCCAAAAAAGACAGGGTTATTGGTAATTATGCTAGCAACCCGTTGAGGGCTACTTCTGTGCACCTAAACAAACAACTTTTATTGTTCTACGACTTTTCGAAATTCGAACATTTTTTTGATAATTTTGAGGTTAAGTTTACCTGAAAATCAGCTGTTCCATACACAAAGAGGTTAAATTAAAAAAACCCATAAAATTTTACTTATTTTTTTTAAGTTTCATCTACTGTTCTTGTTTTAAAAAATTTGCTGTTTTTCGAATTAACATAACCTCAAAATTTTAATTTTTTTCCGAATTTCCAAAAGTAATAGAACAAAAGTTGTTTGTTACGGTGCACAGAAGTAGCCCTCAACTGCTTGCTAGTATAATTACCAATAACCCTGTTTAGTAATTAGATTTAAACGGTAGGTAGGTACTTATTTTCTCTCTTATTTTATAATAAACTTCTAGGTACAATAAATAGTCAAGATCTAGGAAGCATAGAATACAACTCTCACCTAAGTTTCTCTACTGATTGAATTCAAAGTATTTACACATTTTAATAGCCTCAGTTAGGTAACCTAACATCAATTTGATAAATACAACGTTTATGCAACATTTAAACAAGTAATCCGTACCATCTTCACTTATGCAATACACTTCGCAATAATTATAGCTGACTGACGACTTTTCATCGGCCGATTGAAAAATTTAATCAATCAGCCGATATAAAACCTATTAATATTATAAACTAACTGAGCCCCGCGGTTTCACCAGCTTTTAAGACGTGAATATCGTAAACCCTATAAAATATTTGATTTGATTTGATTTGATACTCCTCCTACTCCTCGCTAGTCAACTTTAATCTATATACTAACTAGCTGCGCCCAGCGGTTTCACCCGCGTAAGTCCCGATCCCGTGGAAATATATGAAAAGTAGCCTATGTAACACATAGGCTACTTTTCACGTCCACGTCATCCAAAAACATCCACGTCTCAAGCTATATACCGAGTTTTATCGCAATTGGTCCAGTAGTTTTTGCGTGAAGGAGTAACAAACGCACACACACACACACACACGCACACACAAACTTTCACATTTGTAATATTAGTAGGATTAGTAGGATCATATTAATATTATAAAGAAGATTTTAGATTTTATTGTTTTAGTTAGCATTAAATTGACTCCGAAGTTACTAAACCGATTTTGATGAAAACTTGGTATGAGGCATGAGGATACAATGACGTGGATTACTTTTTAAAGCGGAACCCAGGCTCTAAAGAAGGATGAAACCGGGAACATCGCTTTTATGATGATGAACATAGGTTACTTTTTAGATCGGGACTTACGAAAGTGAGACCGCTGGGCACTGCTCGTATAGAATATGAAGGTAAAACGTCCAACTATTTATGCAGCCAAACGCAACGCGCCAGAAATACCCGTCGCTAACAACTGACATTGTTGATTGTAACGAATATGTTGTGTTTTCTAAAAAGTGCTAAGATGGAATTGTAGGTGAGATCTTTGCCGAAATTTTAGGGTAATTAGAGACTAAAATTCCTTGTCATTTCAAAGTTATACTAGTTTTAATTCTTAATTTTAGAATAGCTTCAAAAATATAGGGAATTTTTGGCACAAAGTCATACCAAAATGTCGGTAAAAATCTACCCTACAATTCCATTTCAGCACTTTTGAGTAAAATAAAACACATTCGTAACAATATTCACCAACGAAGGAGGACCGGTGCCGGTAGTAACTATTTAGTAGGTCGTTGGATCCCCTTAACAACAATGCGATCGGTTTCTTAAAAGTTTTCTATCTGCGAAGTTCCACATATACTCGACTACGATTATAAATACTACGTTCAATTCAAATTATCTTAAATTTTGATGTAGATGTTCTAGGTATCTATACCTACCAATACCTATTTAGTTTTATTATACGATGAGTAATATAATTTTAATTATGGGTTTACTTTCGATAATTCTAATTGTGGTTGTAAATGTTTGCAAAATAAAAGTTATGTAATGTTTGGTATACGAAGAAACCGTTAAAATAAAATTAATCTAAGTCTAGCTACAGATAAGTATTTATGCTTAGATATTTGTCTGTGGTCTGGTTCTTTCTATGTATTACAAAAGAAAAATATAAAAGTATTATATTATCCGTTGTCAAGCACCCATAACACAAGTCTAGTTACTTAGCTCGGGGCTAGATTGCGTTGTGTGGAATGTCCTGCAATATCTATACATATAAAACGCTTTGTCATGAATGACTGACTGACGGATCAACGCACAGCCTAAACCGTTGATCGTAGGGATCTGAAACTTGAAGGTTGTGTTCTTTGAAAGACGCAGGCATCCGATAAGAAAGGATTTTGCAAAATCTTACCCCTTAGAAAAAGGAGGCAAAGTTTGTATGGGGCAAGGTGATTTTCGACTTCTACGCGGAAGAAGTTGCGGGCAAAAGCTAGTTTATTTATAAAAAAAAAACTACGTACGAAGCCGCGGGCAACAGGTAGCTAAAAAAATAAAACCAATATTTTATTTTTTGTTTGTTATCCAAACAGAACAAAATAAATATCCGTTCTGTGGGCAGTAAGGACCTGCAATACGCCATGTGGCAAATCTTAGCCAAAAAACCTTCCACTCATTTCCTGCCATTTTTCAATACAATGGTGCCACCCCACTAAATCTGGATCAACAGGTGGTTGCAACAGGAGGGCAGGAGGGTTGTAATGCAAATATGGGTTACTAGCTGCGGTCCGAGGTTTCACTCGCGTTGGTGCCGATTCCGTGGGTATTTCTGAATAATATGGCCTTTTTTAATTTTAGTAGGCATAGATTTTCAATTACTAAAGTTATTAAAACGAGTCTTATTTATTTGTTTAAAATCCTAGACTTTAATTATTTCGTTTTTTTCTTGTTCATTGTTTATTTTTTAATAACCTTCAATCAGATTAGCTTTTTTTAAATCTTGTCCTGAATCACTTGATGAGTGGCGCTAAGATCAAACAACATTTTTTGAATGTTTTTGTAAACTAGGCCTAAGTCTATTCTAACTTAATATTGTTTTCGTACTAATTGAGACGTGTAGATAGTTTTTCTTTCTTATTCTAGAGGTCTTTCTAGATAAGTACTGAACGAAAATTATCCTAATTCTAAGCAATAAAAATATACAGACAAACAAATAAACTTTTGTTTTAATAATATAGTTTTGAATTATAAACATGGTATTCGCTTCGCAGACAGGAAGGGCTTTTGATCTTATTTCTCTGATTTTTCACCTGACGTAAAAAGGGGGCGAATTGAAATGAAGGAAGGATGATATTATAGTAGGGTTCCGTACCGAAAGGCTAAAAACGGGACCCTTTTAATACGACTCCAGTGTCTGTCTGTCACTAGGCTGTATCTCATGAACAGTGATAGCTAGACAGTTGAAATTTTCACAGTTGACAAAACAGAATACAATGGTACAAAACCCTTCGTGCGCGAGTCCGACTCGCTCTTGACCGGTTTTTTTACACAAAAGTAGCATTGTAGTGGTCTTGGGTAGTCGGTGGATGGAGGCGGCTCAGGACCGCTGTTTGTGGCGTCGTTTGAGGGAGGCCTATGTCCAGCAGTGGACGTGCATGGGCTGACATGATGATGATGAGTATAAATAATAAATAAAATAAATAAATATTGCAAGACATTCCACACATCGCCATCTAGCCCCAAGTTAAGTAACTAGACTTGTGTTATGGGTGCTAGACAACGGATATACTACTTATATACTTTTCTTTTGTAAATATATACTTGTAATACATAGAAACAACCAGACCACAGACAAATATGTAAGCATAAATACTTGTCTGAGGCGGGAATCGAACCCGCAACCCTAGGTTTGGCAGTCCGGCATGGTAACCATTGTGCCAACTGGGTCGCCATAAAAATACCTATTAACTTTCTACTGCTAGTTTTTTGTTAATTAATTGGTTGGTGTTTGACCACTATCTCACACAATAGTAAGCGATGATGCTGTCTAAGATGGAGCACGCTTTCCTAGACCTATACGCAATGCAAAGTCAAAATGATTTAAATGGATTTAACATAAGAAACGTCCTATCGGCGATCAGTCCAAAGGCAAAACGACCGTCGGAGAACGCTGGTACAATCAACTTTGTGTGATGACATTTAATACTTGAGAATAGCATAATTTAAGCTACTTTTACACCCATATTATCCACGGAATCGGGACCATGAGGTGTTGCTATAGTTTGTTATAAAATCGAAACACTGTTTTAACTTTCACCCCTTTTCGAAGTTATTATTATAACACTAAAGTATGTCGGAGTAAAAATAAACAAAAAAAAAACCTACTTAGCGATGTTATTTAATAAAATTATTGAAGGGTGTACGAGGGATGTACAGACAAAATTATAGTTCAGTTGGTGGTGGCGCTAGTATCTTCGAAAAGTTTAATTTTTTTTTGTAAAATTTTAGTTCTTTTTTTACCCGTATGATTGTTTAAGTTGGTAACCCTGTTTCCGCTAAAGAACGGGTTAGGAAGACACATGCGCCACAGATTTCCGGTAAGACGTTCCGATTTCGAAACACCTGGACGTGATACCTCTATGGAACAACTAAACCACAGTTTTTATATTAAAAACTCCTTAGGAGGGAACCTCTTTTGTTATATTTTTAGGTTTTAAGGCAGGTACAGACGAGGCGTTAAGAAATAAATAAAATGGTAAGAAGGATTTTTGTAAAGGTTGTGCGTGTTTGAATGGGTAGGTTTTAAATTAACTAGGTCTTCCAGATTGGGCATCTAAATTAAAACTATCATACAATTGTACAATTTTAAACATTAGTACATTATTGCAGAAGCAGGGAAATAGGCAATTGCAGGTCGAGTATGAGTTTGAAGCCGACCCGTAGCTAGGCGAGGACTTCACTAATAGGAGACAGGCGACAGCTGAGGAATATATTATATAGTGCTTTTCTCAAAAGAATGCAGGAAAATAAAACATACTTTTTCATATACGTACTTTTCATGCTTGGAGCATTGTTCTCTTGAGCCACATAAAAAAAAATCACCCCATAAAAAGTAAAAAAAAAAGGTTAACAAAAAAAACTAAATTAAAATCGGTTCATCCGTTCGGGAGCTACGATGCCACAGACAGACACACACACACACACACACACACACACACAGACACGTCAAACTTATAACACCCCGTCGTTTTTGCGTCGGGGGTTAAAAAGGGTTATTTCATTATTATTTTTTAATTTAATATTTAGGAAGATAGTTATTTTATGTTGAATTTGAACCATAAGTATTTTTTAAATTCTTAGCACTTTATTTTTCTGTTTTTTTTTGTTTAGCGTTTGCTATAACGCGCGTTTTTTAGAAACGTCCCGTCTGTCACTGGCATAAGTTCTGTTCTTATTCTATTTTTGAATAGTTTTTCGATAGTAATCAGGATTCCTTGTTAATTTTTTTGCATGAAAAGGGTAAATTGAACCCTTTTCTTTTTTTAATGAAAATTTTGTGCCAGTTGCGTTTTATTTTTAGAAAAAATAAATCTTTGCATAAGGTATATAAAGTTGGTTCTATTTTTAATTTTGTGCCATTTGTGATGTCATTTGAAAGGGTTAATTTACTGGTTGACAGACATCTAACTTTTGTAATAAGATTTCATTATTAATAAATAATAAATAAGAGACCTGAAACTTGGAGGGTGTGTTTTTTGTGTGACGTAGGCATCGGATAAGAAATTATTTTCCGAAATTCTACCCCTAAGGGGGTGAAAAAGGGGGGAAAAGTTTGTCTGGGACAACGTGATTCTTTGGTCCAATCTTCTTCAAATTTTATATAAACATTCTTTAACAGAATTGATGTAATACGTGTTTCGTATTTTTTAGAATTTCATCCCCTAACGGGGTTAAAAAGGGGTAAGACGCTATTTTCGGGGTGATTTTTCCATTTTCGACGTGTACGCGGACGAAGTCGCGGGCAAAAGCTAGTCTGTATATATAAAATCTTGTGTCACGGTGTATGTTGCCAATAAACTCCAAAACTACTGAACCGATTTCAATCAAATTTTACATGTACCCGTATTTTGGTCTTACTTACTGGATAGAATAGTTATCTTCTCAATTATTCGCTTATGTTATGAATGTAAACGAACAAAATGTATCAATTAATGGTTTCTTAAGCAAGTGTTTATTTACTGTTTAGTTTTATGAAGTTCTTATAGATGGCGGTGTACGTTGATTCATCAATAAAAATCTTCAATATTGTTTGACATCTAGGTTGCAAATGCACCCAATAGATGGCGCTGTGTTCGGGACTTACGAGGGTGAAATCGCGGTGCGCAGCTAGGTTAAAATAGATGATTTTGGGTAATGTGTTCAAAGCTAACCTTACTAAAATCAATAATGAAACTAGAAAAATCGATGCAACACTTCACACACCTGAGGGTCTAAAAGTATCCGAATCGTAATACTAATTAGATTGATATATTTTTGTGTGTGATTTTATATCAAATACGAACGAATTAAGAACCGGTTAATCGCGCACAAAATATAATCCATTTCCTATTACAATTCAGATAGGATTCACTTTCGAAAATAGGCATTTTAGATCTCCCGTTTGTAAGCACATTACATAAACCGTGCCAAAAGCTAATCATAAAAATAAACCATCAATTTTTACATATAAAAGTTACTTAACACCACTCAAGCCACCATCCCCGAATCAACAAATCAATCATTAAAACAAACGAGAACAAAACGTGATATTAACAAACATTGTTTATACTTCACTTATTTAATTTGACGGTGACAGATACGCTTGTCTAAACTAATGGAGAACTGGTGAAAGTGACGCTTTATACACGAAAAATACACCTATCAGATAAACTTTGCAATTACTAACGAAATATAACGCACTAGAAGCGCTCCGCGATTTCACTCACGGAACTCCCGATCCCATGGGAATATCGAGATAAAAAGTAGCCTATGTTATTTCCAATTAATTAATCTATTCTCATACCAAGTTTCATCAAAGTAGGTCCAGTAGTTTCGGAGCCTATTCGTTACAAACAAAAAACAAGAAATATTTTCAATAAATAATAGCATAGATAGAAGTTTTTAGAGACCTGATTGCGCATTAAATTGTCGTAGCGAAGTCTCAAGTTAACTTTTGCAAGATTGAATCTAGCAAGATATTGTTCAGATTTTATTATTTATGAAAATAATTTTACAATCTTAAATTGATTAAACAAAGTACTTAATATTACTTTGATCAAGTGTAGTTATTTTGAGTAGGGTTAAAAAAAAAATTAAAAGATATTTTTGTTAATTATTTCTTGTTGTATCTTTCATACTAGCTTATACCCACGACTTCTTTCGAAGAGTAGAATTTTCAGAAATCCTTTCATAGTCAATGCCGACGTCAAAATTGCTATATGTATGTATGCCTGAGCCGTCTATCAGGACTTTATATTTAAAGTTTAAAGTATAATTTCTTTGTACATTTTTCGGCCATACAAGGCCCAATGTATTTTCGTTTCCGTTCGAACTTCAGTTTTGTTTGAACTATGACCTCTCTGACAGGTACATGAAGTTAGCTTCACTTGCGGTAAGAGGTTGACTTGCAAATTGTTTAATTACGTAGATAAAAATAAAATGACTGGGAAATTTGTTGGTGAAATTAAGCAGAAACATGAGGTAAGTACATAATAACTGACCTATCAAAGTATTTTTAGAAGATCTTCTTATGTCGGAAGTGTGGCGGTTTTTTTGGGATCAGTAATTGGAAAGGTAGATTAAAGAAGAGGTATAGTAAAAATTTAGAAACTAGAAAGAAATTTATTTTAATACTTACTTACTTTTTTGTTTGGGTCATTATAAAAAAATACTTAAAATTTATGATAATATTTTAAATCTATCATCAATAATGTATATTTTTGATCTTGTACGGTCGGCTGCATAATTGCAGACCCACCATAGATCTCCAAAACGACTGGTATAAGAATGTTTGCAACACAAGCAAGATTCTAGACACCTGCTTTAGTTGAAGTTTAAAGTCTTCTAACTCATCAATTTATCAAACAAGAATTATTAGAATGAAAACATTCCAATAATAGTAATTTTAGAACTCTCCCGGGGGCTGCAATTATGCAGCCGACTGTACCTATTTGACATTTGAAGATCATTTATTGTTTTAGATTTTAATAAATATATATTAAAGCTTCTATTTTTTAATTAGGAATGGAGAAAATAAACACTTCATATGCAGTTAGTAGTTCAGTAGTATTTTTTCTTTCAAGAATGGCTTCACACAATTTGTGCATAAAGAAAAGAAAAATCTAACACCTTGTACTTGTTTACCTATTTTACTTTCCCAACATTCGTACTCATTCACTGACCTAAATTGATTATAGGTTCACTAAAATTATGTTATTTAACAAAGAACACAACAAGAATTAACACTATTATAGTGAAATTAATACACAAGTTTCATTCCCGCCAAAACTGTCAGTCAGCCATTTTCTGTAATTTTTTTTTTTTCTGTGTCCAGTCAGCTCTGTGACCGAACTATTGGCCCCGGATTTACGGATTTGCCAGTTTCAAGTTCTGTTGTAGTTCTTATTTCTTTGTCCAGTCAGCTCTGTGACCGAACTCTTGGTCCTTTATTTCTCTTCGTATTCGTTTTCAAAGCTCGGGTGTTTCTTTGGTATGATGTTTGTGAATAATTTAGGACCAATTTGTTAATATAAAAATTAGGGAAGCATATTATTTACAAGTAGATATTTACCGCGGAATTTGGAAAATGGAAAGGATCAGGAAAGCAGACGGGTAGGTATGAATAATAAAAAAATACAATAAACAAATAAATAATTATTATATAAGTAAGTACATATGAAACATAAAATATACAACAGTCAAAGTTTAATGTTATTTTCATTAATAAAAGTAGATAGCATTTTATATACAGATAGATCTTTAGACGTCAACAAGCAGGGAATATTTGTTGGGAACTCAACACCTAAGGAAGCTAAATCATCATGGAATTTATTTACATTGTTAAGTTGGCATTGAAAAAATATGTGATTGATGTCAGCCTCTTCACAACCACAAGCACAAGAGGCATCCTCTGAAATACCAATCCTGGCCAGATGAGCAGGACTGCAAACATGGCCAAGGCGCGCCCTAATCAAGATTGAGGTGGCTGTTTTATCAAGTACGATGGAATAAAACCATGGTTTTTTGCTGGTTTTCGATTGGATATTATGATAGTATTTACCCTTTTTTTTCGCACTGTCTGCCCAAGCTTTATCCCAGGATTCCTGTAGATATAGTTTGGGCTGACTCATTAGGTCATGAGGGTAGTTATTATAATGATCCACATCTCCTACATTTACAGCATCTTTAGCTAATTCGTCTGCTTTGAGATTGCCTTTAATGCCTGTGTGGCCGGGAACCCATGCAAACTCGACCACAAGCCCTCTCGTCACACACTGGTGCAACTTGTCTTTGATTTTATAAACTACTGGGAAGTGATTTTTAGTTTTGAATGGAAATCTTTGGAGAGCTGCCAAGCAGCTTTTCGAGTCGGTGAATATAACGGTGTTTGGTAGTTTCATCAACAGAATATATTCTATAGACTTTAGTACGCCTAGACACTCTCCTGTGAACACAGAGGATTGGGGAGGTAATTTAGTTTTTTGCACTATATTAAATTGTTGGTGATAAACGCCCACACCAACGCATCCATCAATAGAAAGTTTAGATGCATCACAAAAAATAAAATGCCAATTTGCCCATCTGGAGTTTGCAGAGACCTTAAATACTTCTTGAGCACAAATACTCTTTTTATCAACATCCACACTGTCATGCACACCAGGAGACAAAATCAGGGCTTCATAGGAGATGGTAAAAACCGGGAGGCAAGAGGAACGATGAGTAGGTGCCTCTATGGACAAAAACTTTTGCATACTCTTAACTAGACAAGGTAATTGCTTATGAGCCCAATAACTGAGGTGGATCTCTTTTAATAAGTCATTAATTTTTGATATAATTGGGTGGTTGGAAAATTGTAAAGTACGGTATAAAAACCTGTCACAAAGATATTGACGTCTCAGAGTTAATGGTGGGTCAGAGCATTCAACTTGTAAGGCATTAATAGGGCTGGATTTCATTGCTCCAGTGACCACCCTCAAGGCCTTTGACTGGATACCATCCAACTTCCCCAAAGCCGCCTGACTACAAGGCTCCAACAAGAAAGTTCCGTAGTCCAGAACACTTCTAATTAGAGCATTATAGATCAGCTTTAAGGAATATGGATGAGCACCCCACCAAACACCCGAAAGACATCTCAGTAAGTTGATAGTACGCTCACATTTGCCACTGATATATTCAATATGAGGGATCCCAGTTAGTTTTTGATCTAAAATGACACCTAGAAACTTGGCTTGAGCATCTAGCGGTAATGGCATACTATTGTATTTAACGGTTATCGGAGGTGGTAGCCTTTTTCTAGTAAAAAGGACCACGGTACACTTAGGTACCGAAAGTTCTAATCCATTGGAATCCATCCAGACCTTTAGATGACATAATGCATTAGTCAAATCTTCACATGCATCATTTATATGTTTGTTAGATGTGTACAAAACTATATCATCAGCATATTGTAAAATATTAGCAGTACCCTGGAGAGACGCCTCTAAATCACTCGTATAAATGTTATACAGTAAAGGACTTAATACTGAGCCTTGTGGTAAACCCTTCCATAAAACTCGAGATGATGATCCTATTTTAATTAATCTTCCCGATAAGATGTTAATGATAAAATTGACAAGTAAAATAGGAACCTGTAAGGCCATTAATTTATTTTTTAAGATGGGTAAAATAACGTTATCGTAGGCTGATTTGATATCTAAAAATGAAGCAGTTAACGAATTATTCCGTGACATCGCAATTCGTATATCAGTGATGAGTACCCCGATGTTATCAATAGTGCCTTTACCCTTGCGAAACCCATACTGAGAGTTAGAAAGAAGCTTATTATGTTCAATATACCATTCTAATCGATTTTTTACTAAGTGTTCCGCTATTTTTGCTATTACAGAGGACAATGCAATAGGACGGTAAGATGTAATGTCCGAGGGGTCTTTATTCGGTTTCAAAATTGGCAACACTAATTGAGATTTCCACGACTTTGGAACGTTACCTGTCAACATGACATTATTAACCAATTGTAAATAATATTTTAGGCTATTGTCGCTAAGTTTGGAAAAGAAAATGTATGGAATGTTATCCTCTCCAGGAGCTGAATCCCGAAGATTAGACAATACTCCTTTAAGTTCTTCAAAGGAGAACGGGGCATTGAGACCGGATACGTTTGTGTCAGGTGGTAAATTACGTGGGTGTATAAGTTCCTCTTCAGGGACAAAAGGTGGTGCCAAACGGTCAAGAAATTCTGGACTACGGGATGGTGGAATCGTGGAGAAACTGGAGTCTGACATAGCACATCTGTATCTCTTAAGATTATTCCATACTACACTGGATGGTGTATTAGGAGAAATACTTGAGCAAAAACTTCGCCAGCCTAAGACACGTTTTTCTTTATATAATTTTTTTGTGCTATTCATGACTTCCATTAAATGTTCAAAGTTATCATTAGTCATTTCCTGGTTATATTTCTTCTCTGCCTCTTTCCTAGCCTTAGCTGCCTGGGTACATTCAGAATCCCACCAGGGGGGTGACCGAATGCCTCGAGAATGATTTTTCACTGGAAAAACTGAGTCTGCTGAATCTATTATTAGTTTAACTAAGGAATTAGAACAGGTTTCCTCATTTGAACCATCAATAGATGGTAGATTATTTAAGTTTTTGTCAACATTCTCAGTGAACATGTTCCAATTACTAGTGTCTGAATATTTATACTTTCTAGTGCTTTTAAATGTATTGTTTAATGATTCCTGACTAATTGTAGGTAAACTGATGATAATTGGGTAGTGATCACTGCCATGAGTTGAAGATAGTCTGTGCCAGGATAATTTGGATGCTAAGTTTGGAGTGGAAATAGCCAAATCTATAACACTTTTGCCTTCAGTAGGACTTGTCCGTCGAGTGGCTTCACCAGTGTTAAGTATGCAAAGATTTTGCTCGTCCAAAATATCTAAGAGTAGCCTACCATATGAATAAGTTCGGGAACTACCCCAAGCAACATGCTGTGCATTGAAGTCACCAACAATAAGAAACGGTTTAGAAATCACTAATAGAATATTATGTAGTTCTTGAAAAATAGAAGCAGAAGGATCAGGTATATAAATGGATAGTATACATATATTATTTACAATAATAGCTATCAAAGAAAAAGTATCACTGTGGGAAGGAAGAGGAAATGGAGTGTAAGAGATAGAATTGTGAATGAGTAGGGCGTTTCCAGCATACCTATCTTGTCTGTCGACACGGAGACAAGAGTACCCATTCACTTTGAATGTGGAACCTGGTTCAAGCCAGGTCTCACATAAAGCAATAAATGCTGGATTATGTTTATTTATTAAATAAGTTAGCTCATTTCTTTTATTGCGTACACTGTGACAGTTCCACTGTAGAATGCTGTTCATTGGATTTTGATCCATGATTAGCAAAGGAGTTAGTTATAGATTCAATTATTGTGGCAGCGTGGTCCGGTTTTATAAGATTGGATTGACAGAGAGAGTTGATAAGATTAGTTATAATTTGAATAACATTAAGAGGATCACTTTCATTGTTGCTTGATGACTTCAAAACACAGCCATTAGCGGGTGCAGGCATATCATAATCCCTAATTAGTGCCTGGTGTGCAGCATGATTATATTGATGAGTATAAGAGGGTTTGTAAGAAGATCTGGGTTTTAATGTTACTGTTTTTTTTATAGGAAGTAGAAGGACTAAGAACTGTACGGTTAGCATTGGAAATAATATTGTGTTCATATCTAGGGACTGCCTCAGCGTTGAAAACATCTACATAAGACCTATGGACAGGTGGATGTAATTTAGTGGCCTCTAAATACGATATACAGCTATTTGCCATTGTTTGTTTAATAGCTTTTTGTCTAGACAATTCTGGACAAGATTTGCTTGTTGCGAAATGCAGACCAGAGCAAAGGCAACAAGATGCACTTTCCTCTTCAGTTCTGCAATTTAGCCCATCATGATCTTGGCCACATTTATAACAGCGAGGCTTAGACCTGCACTGTGTTTTAGTATGGCCGAACCGGCAGCAGCTGTAACATTGTATTGTTGGGAAGGTGTACAGTTCAACAGGTATAGCATTGTAGCAAATGTAAATTCTCTTTGGTAAAGCTTGTCCATCAAATGTCAACACAACAGACTGAGAAGGCTTCCATGTAGGAGTATTATCAACAATAACTTTGTAATTTAACCGTCTAGCTTTCAGTATCTTACCACAACCTATAGGCAAATTGACATTTTCCAAAATTTCATCTATTGACCAATCCGATGGTATACCTTTCACTATTCCTATACGAGTAACATTAAAAGATGGTATGAAGGCTTTGAATTTATGTTCGGTTAAGAAAGGGTGTTTTAAAAAGTTATTAGCATCAGTATGAGTCGAGAAAGAGAGGGACATTCGGTTGCGTCCAACTCTTTTTATGCTACCATTAATAATATTATTAAAATTGTATTTTTTAACAAACCTCCCAAATGCCATGGGATGCAATGTATAGCCATCATTATTATCTACAACTTTTTGAACATGGACTATATAAGGACTGCTGTCTGATGGTTCATACTCTGTGCGACCAACAAAAATAGGGTGTGGTTGAGGCTGATCGACTGTCATAGGGGCAGATGTGGATGTGGTTGCGACCGGGGAGACAACAACGCCTGCTTGAGCAGGAGCTGCTATCATTGACTGTTCATGATTGTTAGCATTCTTACTTGATTTTTCTTGAATAGTATCACTATCAGAGTTGCAATTGCAAATAAATTCATGCTTAGCTTCCAAATCTTTGGCTTTACAGAATTTTCGTTTGCGTTTGTTACAAGTTTTGCAATTTTTTTTATGCGGTTTAGCGCGTTTAAGCGATTTGGTGGTGGATTCTGAGACAGCCAACATGCCCCGCCTGAAGTACGATGATCCATCAGATTCCATCCCAGATTCATTCGTGGATGAAACCGTGACATTATATGCTACTGCGGGAGGACTATGGCCAGAGCCAGGGTCCTCCACTTTGCCGCCGCCGCCGGGGTCCGGCGGCCTCATCGTATTTACAACTATATATACTTAAAAAAAACTTACCTACTCGTCGATATATACAAACTACACTAAAAATATATACAAAATAAACCTTCCTGACCACTTTTAACTCAATTAATTAATTTTTAAAATTTTAGCTTTGAAGATCCCGCCTTTTCGCTCCGAATGCTTCCCGCCTTTTTTTTCTTTTCTGTAATTAACTCCTATTCATTCCGTTCGCATTCCAAATTCAAATGTCATTCTTTATTTAAATAGCAAAAGAAAATACATTACCATCTCTCATAGACGCTTAATTTTTCACGCTCTTTAAAATTCGAATTTAATAACACAATAGTCAATAAGCCACGAGAAAGTTTTAATTGTAGGTACCTAGCTAGACCTACTATTATAAATGTAAATTACAAATGAAAGCGAAACTGAATTTGTTCGAAATCAAAATCTCCGTGAAATGTTCTCCTTACTTTTTTAATTTTAAAGGAACACTTAGTATTTGTTTTTTTTTTTAATTGGGTAGGATTTTTTGTCGGTATTTTTATTTGTTTTCGATAAATAAAATAATTTTAATATTTTAATATTTACCTACTCAGTAGTTCAGTACTTATAACGTTTTTAAAAGTCATTACTAGAGCGCAAAAATCCTCTGATTTATTCCCCGTTTTTTCCTTCTTCAACTTATTAATCTACTAATACACGCGACTTCGTTGGCGTAGGAGTAAAATTTTCCAAATCCTTTTTCAGCGATTACCTACATTATAATAGCTATTTGAATACCAAAAAAAAATACAAGAATCGTTATTCGTTCTCTCAGTTAGTCAAGACTTTTGATTTAATATTTATATTTTGCAGTAAGAATGTAATAGTACCTAATAATAAATTACCATAGGAATTATATTATGACAGCACAATACTTAGGTTGACTTGCACAACAAAAAACAAATTGATTTAAAGTCTCAACATATTTAACCAAGTGTCAAACTGTTAATATCAACCTTGATTTTATTGAAATAGAATTCAATGTAAGATAACACCACGAAATGCATTTAGCTAGAATTTTGCTAAAGTTAAAAAAACAATCTCATGCAAGTATTAAGTGTCAAATTAGGGATAAATCCGAGAACATGGTAAACCATGCTGTTTTATAGTACTTCCATACAAAAAAATTTAAGGTTAAACTAAAAAAATGGCTTATTTCAAAAACATTCTACAATCTGAATGAATATTTTGAATCTTAGGTAAGGACTGAATGCAGTCAAGAATTTAATATTTATCTACTTACCTACTAAACTTGTAGTTAACGAACATACATACTTACTTAACTTTTAGATTAGCCTTTGCTATATTTATAATTTAACGTATTATTGTACATCCGTAAAGGATAAACTGCTAGGCACTGTATTATGTAAAAAACCCCAACACCATATTGTACCCAGTTCTTCAATAAATATTTTCTGATTCTGATTCTGATTAAACACTGATATTTTTACCAGCTAGAGAACGGAGCGTTAGAGATGCGCAAGCGCAGCCACAAGTACAGTTAATCGCACAGATTAATGCTCGCCACCTGACCCCTGACACGCTATATACAACATCTGTCAATAATATTAAACGCATGTTTACTAATGATAGTTAAGGAATGTTGATCTGTTCTTTTATTGATGCTTAAGAGGTTACGTGATTGGCTTTGTTCGATTTTGATAGTGTTTGGTTTGTTTAATGTGTTTGTGTAGGTTTCTTTTACACTGCTTGTGCAATAAGTTAAAATAATTTTATTTATGAAAAATATTTCATAGCGGTAATTTATGGCATCACACTTGCCAGATGGTCTAAGATGTAGCACAATACTTGGAGCGACTTGGAGGCTCCCAAAATGTCAAGCAAGACAGACGCACCACTGCTTGTGCAATGAATTATAATAATAATATTCATGCAAATATATTTTTAGCGGTAATTTATGACCACTATCACACCTGCCCAATGGTCTAAGATGTAAAATCCTACTTGGAGCAAATTGGGAAAGACAGACGCAGGCAACTGATTCCGTTCTCTTTCTGAACGAATGACGAAGCAAAACGCTTAGTGCTGGTATCTTTTTAGCAAAACACTTAGTGCTCAGGGATTTCCACCATGAATCGGTGTCAGAGGTCTACTTCTTCTACCTTAAGTTCCACCTCTATCAGAGGTTGGACAGCATCAGGGTAAGTTTCACTTTCGAAGCTGCCGCTCTGAAGAGCGAGGTAGTGCTGCAGCCGAACCGATCCCTCAGGTTCTCCAACCAAGAGTGGCGCCTTCGGCCAACACCTCTCTTTCCAGCAATCTTTCCCTGGAAGACGAGTTGGAGCATCCTGTACTTTTTATTTTCACATGTCTAACTGCCTGGTTATAATAAATCACACTGGAATTTTACAATTAATCTAGATGTTTTATAACATACTAGCTGCGCCCCGCGGTTTGTCCTGAAGTCCTGATCCCGTGGGAATATCGGGATAAAAAGTAGCCTGTGTTTTAATCCAGGTCTCCAGCTATGTAGATACCGAGTTTCGTCGCAATCGGTCCAGCAGTTTTTGCGTGAAGGAGTATCAAACATACACACACACACACAAACTTTCAGATTTATAATATTAGTAGGAAGTAGGATATTAGTAGGATTTAGAAACTATTTAGTTCGCTGTAGCATCTGGGCCACGTATAAGATGAAGGCTTGCCAAGTTATATCACCCGGTCAGCTCAGTCAAATATGTCCAATCAATACGTCTGCTTGTAAATAAGTAAATCCATTTGAAATTCCAATAGCACGAAATCAAACAGCACTGAATGAGTATCAGATTGCGTCTGTCCTTGGTACCTTATCATTTATCAGAACCGCATGGCACACGGCTCAGCACGTGCTAACACAGCTGCCGTAACAAAAACATAGGAAGTGCAGCCATTTTGGAAGGAAGGAGGTTCAAATTAAAAAAAAACAAAGGTTTTTTAAGAAGTGCATAATCAGGTCGAGTTTTTGATGGCAAGTCGATAGGATAGTGTGGATGAGACGTTTCTTAACATTCAATAAATTGTACTTACTCTTTTTTATCCAACTATGGTGATGCAAAAAGGGAGGGTCATGGTTTTGACGCGTTTCTATTTAGTATATTAAAAAGAAAATATTTGTTTGTTATGAATAAACTCTGAAACTACTAGACCGATTTCAACGAAACTTTGTATGAGCATACATTCAAAAATTAGAAGTAATATAGGTTACTTTTCATCCTGATATTCCCACGGAAATGAGACTTACGCAGGTGAAACCGCAGAACACTGCTAATATATTTAAACTAAACTTGGTATGAGGATAAGTTGAATCTTTATAGGGTACTTTTTATTGCAGTTTTCGCTTAGAATTCGGACTTACTCGAGTGAAACAGTGGGTTATTGCTGTTAAATGGCTGCATTAGCTTTTGCCCGCAACTTCGTTTGCGCAGGGGTAAAAACCAAACTAATACGTAACAGCTATTTGTATGTCAAGTTTTAAGTTTTTGAAACTATGGAAACCACTTACCTATCTTCAACAAAAGCGTGGTGGATTCTGAGACAGCCAACATGCCCCGCCTGAAGTACGATGATCCATCAGATTCCATCCCAGATTCATTCGTGGATGAAACCGTGACATTATATGCTACTGCGGGAGGACTATGGCCAGAGCCAGGGTCCTCCACTTTGCCGCCGCCGCCGGGGTCCGGCGGCCTCATCGTATTTACAACTATATATACTTAAAAAAAACTTACCTACTCGTCGATATATACAAACTACACTAAAAATATATACAAAATAAACCTTCCTGACCACTTTTAACTCAATTAATTAATTTTTAAAATTTTAGCTTTGAAGATCCCGCCTTTTCGCTCCGAATGCTTCCCGCCTTTTTTTTCTTTTCTGTAATTAACTCCTATTCATTCCGTTCGCATTCCAAATTCAAATGTCATTCTTTATTTAAATAGCAAAAGAAAATACATTACCATCTCTCATAGACGCTTAATTTTTCACGCTCTTTAAAATTCGAATTTAATAACACAATAGTCAATAAGCCACGAGAAAGTTTTAACTGTAGGTACCTAGCTAGACCTACTATTATAAATGTAAATTACAAATGAAAGCGAAACTGAATTTGTTCGAAATCAAAATCTCCGTGAAATGTTCTCCTTACTTTTTTAATTTTAAAGGAACACTTAGTATTTGTTTTTTTTTTTTAATTGGGTAGGATTTTTTGTCGGTATTTTTATTTGTTTTCGATAAATAAAATAATTTTAATATTTTAATATTTACCTACTCAGTAGTTCAGTACTTATAACGTTTTTAAAAGTCATTACTAGAGCGCAAAAATCCTCTGATTTATTCCCCGTTTTTTCCTTCTTCAACTTATTAATCTACTAATACACGCGACTTCGTTGGCGTAGGAGTAAAATTTTCCAAATCCTTTTTCAGCGATTACCTACATTATAATAGCTATTTGAATACCAAAAAAAAATACAAGAATCGTTATTCGTTCTCTCAGTTAGTCAAGACTTTTGATTTAATATTTATATTTTGCAGTAAGAATGTAATAGTACCTAATAATAAATTACCATAGGAATTATATTATGACAGCACAATACTTAGGTTGACTTGCACAACAAAAAACAAATTGATTTAAAGTCTCAACATATTTAACCAAGTGTCAAACTGTTAATATCAACCTTGATTTTATTGAAATAGAATTCAATGTAAGATAACACCACGAAATGCATTTAGCTAGAATTTTGCTAAAGTTAAAAAAACAATCTCATGCAAGTATTAAGTGTCAAATTAGGGATAAATCCGAGAACATGGTAAACCATGCTGTTTTATAGTACTTCCATACAAAAAAATTTAAGGTTAAACTAAAAAAATGGCTTATTTCAAAAACATTCTACAATCTGAATGAATATTTTGAATCTTAGGTAAGGACTGAATGCAGTCAAGAATTTAATATTTATCTACTTACCTACTAAACTTGTAGTTAACGAACATACATACTTACTTAACTTTTAGATTAGCCTTTGCTATATTTATAATTTAACGTATTATTGTACATCCGTAAAGGATAAACTGCTAGGCACTGTATTATGTAAAAAACCCCAACACCATATTGTACCCAGTTCTTCAATAAATATTTTCTGATTCTGATTCTGATTAAACACTGATATTTTTACCAGCTAGAGAACGGAGCGTTAGAGATGCGCAAGCGCAGCCACAAGTACAGTTAATCGCACAGATTAATGCTCGCCACCTGACCCCTGACACGCTATATACAACATCTGTCAATAATATTAAACGCATGTTTACTAATGATAGTTAAGGAATGTTGATCTGTTCTTTTATTGATGCTTAAGAGGTTACGTGATTGGCTTTGTTCGATTTTGATAGTGTTTGGTTTGTTTAATGTGTTTGTGTAGGTTTCTTTTACACTGCTTGTGCAATAAGTTAAAATAATTTTATTTATGAAAAATATTTCATAGCGGTAATTTATGGCATCACACTTGCCAGATGGTCTAAGATGTAGCACAATACTTGGAGCGACTTGGAGGCTCCCAAAATGTCAAGCAAGACAGACGCACCACTGCTTGTGCAATGAATTATAATAATAATATTCATGCAAATATATTTTTAGCGGTAATTTATGACCACTATCACACCTGCCCAATGGTCTAAGATGTAAAATCCTACTTGGAGCAAATTGGGAAAGACAGACGCAGGCAACTGATTCCGTTCTCTTTCTGAACGAATGACGAAGCAAAACGCTTAGTGCTGGTATCTTTTTAGCAAAACACTTAGTGCTCAGGGATTTCCACCATGAATCGGTGTCAGAGGTCTACTTCTTCTACCTTAAGTTCCACCTCTATCAGAGGTTGGACAGCATCAGGGTAAGTTTCACTTTCGAAGCTGCCGCTCTGAAGAGCGAGGTAGTGCTGCAGCCGAACCGATCCCTCAGGTTCTCCAACCAAGAGTGGCGCCTTCGGCCAACACCTCTCTTTCCAGCAATCTTTCCCTGGAAGACGAGTTGGAGCATCCTGTACTTTTTATTTTCACATGTCTAACTGCCTGGTTATAATAAATCACACTGGAATTTTACAATTAATCTAGATGTTTTATAACATACTAGCTGCGCCCCGCGGTTTGTCCTGAAGTCCTGATCCCGTGGGAATATCGGGATAAAAAGTAGCCTGTGTTTTAATCCAGGTCTCCAGCTATGTAGATACCGAGTTTC
This sequence comes from Idaea straminata, assembly GCA_951213275.1. Classification (NCBI taxonomy): domain Eukaryota; kingdom Metazoa; phylum Arthropoda; class Insecta; order Lepidoptera; family Geometridae; genus Idaea; species Idaea straminata. The sequence goes on from OX577862.1 coordinate 9,481,972, forward strand.
GTCGCAATCGGTCCAGCAGTTTTTGCGTGAAGGAGTATCAAACATACACACACACACACAAACTTTCAGATTTATAATATTAGTAGGAAGTAGGATATTAGTAGGATTTAGAAACTATTTAGTTCGCTGTAGCATCTGGGCCACGTATAAGATGAAGGCTTGCCAAGTTATATCACCCGGTCAGCTCAGTCAAATATGTCCAATCAATACGTCTGCTTGTAAATAAGTAAATCCATTTGAAATTCCAATAGCACGAAATCAAACAGCACTGAATGAGTATCAGATTGCGTCTGTCCTTGGTACCTTATCATTTATCAGAACCGCATGGCACACGGCTCAGCACGTGCTAACACAGCTGCCGTAACAAAAACATAGGAAGTGCAGCCATTTTGGAAGGAAGGAGGTTCAAATTAAAAAAAAACAAAGGTTTTTTAAGAAGTGCATAATCAGGTCGAGTTTTTGATGGCAAGTCGATAGGATAGTGTGGATGAGACGTTTCTTAACATTCAATAAATTGTACTTACTCTTTTTTATCCAACTATGGTGATGCAAAAAGGGAGGGTCATGGTTTTGACGCGTTTCTATTTAGTATATTAAAAAGAAAATATTTGTTTGTTATGAATAAACTCTGAAACTACTAGACCGATTTCAACGAAACTTTGTATGAGCATACATTCAAAAATTAGAAGTAATATAGGTTACTTTTCATCCTGATATTCCCACGGAAATGAGACTTACGCAGGTGAAACCGCAGAACACTGCTAATATATTTAAACTAAACTTGGTATGAGGATAAGTTGAATCTTTATAGGGTACTTTTTATTGCAGTTTTCGCTTAGAATTCGGACTTACTCGAGTGAAACAGTGGGTTATTGCTGTTAAATGGCTGCATTAGCTTTTGCCCGCAACTTCGTTTGCGCAGGGGTAAAAACCAAACTAATACGTAACAGCTATTTGTATGTCAAGTTTTAAGTTTTTGAAACTATGGAAACCACTTACCTATCTTCAACAAAAGCGTGGTGGATTCTGAGACAGCCAACATGCCCCGCCTGAAGTACGATGATCCATCAGATTCCATCCCAGATTCATTCGTGGATGAAACCGTGACATTATATGCTACTGCGGGAGGACTATGGCCAGAGCCAGGGTCCTCCACTTTGCCGCCGCCGCCGGGGTCCGGCGGCCTCATCGTATTTACAACTATATATACTTAAAAAAAACTTACCTACTCGTCGATATATACAAACTACACTAAAAATATATACAAAATAAACCTTCCTGACCACTTTTAACTCAATTAATTAATTTTTAAAATTTTAGCTTTGAAGATCCCGCCTTTTCGCTCCGAATGCTTCCCGCCTTTTTTTTCTTTTCTGTAATTAACTCCTATTCATTCCGTTCGCATTCCAAATTCAAATGTCATTCTTTATTTAAATAGCAAAAGAAAATACATTACCATCTCTCATAGACGCTTAATTTTTCACGCTCTTTAAAATTCGAATTTAATAACACAATAGTCAATAAGCCACGAGAAAGTTTTAACTGTAGGTACCTAGCTAGACCTACTATTATAAATGTAAATTACAAATGAAAGCGAAACTGAATTTGTTCGAAATCAAAATCTCCGTGAAATGTTCTCCTTACTTTTTTAATTTTAAAGGAACACTTAGTATTTGTTTTTTTTTTTTAATTGGGTAGGATTTTTTGTCGGTATTTTTATTTGTTTTCGATAAATAAAATAATTTTAATATTTTAATATTTACCTACTCAGTAGTTCAGTACTTATAACGTTTTTAAAAGTCATTACTAGAGCGCAAAAATCCTCTGATTTATTCCCCGTTTTTTCCTTCTTCAACTTATTAATCTACTAATACACGCGACTTCGTTGGCGTAGGAGTAAAATTTTCCAAATCCTTTTTCAGCGATTACCTACATTATAATAGCTATTTGAATACCAAAAAAAAATACAAGAATCGTTATTCGTTCTCTCAGTTAGTCAAGACTTTTGATTTAATATTTATATTTTGCAGTAAGAATGTAATAGTACCTAATAATAAATTACCATAGGAATTATATTATGACAGCACAATACTTAGGTTGACTTGCACAACAAAAAACAAATTGATTTAAAGTCTCAACATATTTAACCAAGTGTCAAACTGTTAATATCAACCTTGATTTTATTGAAATAGAATTCAATGTAAGATAACACCACGAAATGCATTTAGCTAGAATTTTGCTAAAGTTAAAAAAACAATCTCATGCAAGTATTAAGTGTCAAATTAGGGATAAATCCGAGAACATGGTAAACCATGCTGTTTTATAGTACTTCCATACAAAAAAATTTAAGGTTAAACTAAAAAAATGGCTTATTTCAAAAACATTCTACAATCTGAATGAATATTTTGAATCTTAGGTAAGGACTGAATGCAGTCAAGAATTTAATATTTATCTACTTACCTACTAAACTTGTAGTTAACGAACATACATACTTACTTAACTTTTAGATTAGCCTTTGCTATATTTATAATTTAACGTATTATTGTACATCCGTAAAGGATAAACTGCTAGGCACTGTATTATGTAAAAAACCCCAACACCATATTGTACCCAGTTCTTCAATAAATATTTTCTGATTCTGATTCTGATTAAACACTGATATTTTTACCAGCTAGAGAACGGAGCGTTAGAGATGCGCAAGCGCAGCCACAAGTACAGTTAATCGCACAGATTAATGCTCGCCACCTGACCCCTGACACGCTATATACAACATCTGTCAATAATATTAAACGCATGTTTACTAATGATAGTTAAGGAATGTTGATCTGTTCTTTTATTGATGCTTAAGAGGTTACGTGATTGGCTTTGTTCGATTTTGATAGTGTTTGGTTTGTTTAATGTGTTTGTGTAGGTTTCTTTTACACTGCTTGTGCAATAAGTTAAAATAATTTTATTTATGAAAAATATTTCATAGCGGTAATTTATGGCATCACACTTGCCAGATGGTCTAAGATGTAGCACAATACTTGGAGCGACTTGGAGGCTCCCAAAATGTCAAGCAAGACAGACGCACCACTGCTTGTGCAATGAATTATAATAATAATATTCATGCAAATATATTTTTAGCGGTAATTTATGACCACTATCACACCTGCCCAATGGTCTAAGATGTAAAATCCTACTTGGAGCAAATTGGGAAAGACAGACGCAGGCAACTGATTCCGTTCTCTTTCTGAACGAATGACGAAGCAAAACGCTTAGTGCTGGTATCTTTTTAGCAAAACACTTAGTGCTCAGGGATTTCCACCATGAATCGGTGTCAGAGGTCTACTTCTTCTACCTTAAGTTCCACCTCTATCAGAGGTTGGACAGCATCAGGGTAAGTTTCACTTTCGAAGCTGCCGCTCTGAAGAGCGAGGTAGTGCTGCAGCCGAACCGATCCCTCAGGTTCTCCAACCAAGAGTGGCGCCTTCGGCCAACACCTCTCTTTCCAGCAATCTTTCCCTGGAAGACGAGTTGGAGCATCCTGTACTTTTTATTTTCACATGTCTAACTGCCTGGTTATAATAAATCACACTGGAATTTTACAATTAATCTAGATGTTTTATAACATACTAGCTGCGCCCCGCGGTTTGTCCTGAAGTCCTGATCCCGTGGGAATATCGGGATAAAAAGTAGCCTGTGTTTTAATCCAGGTCTCCAGCTATGTAGATACCGAGTTTCGTCGCAATCGGTCCAGCAGTTTTTGCGTGAAGGAGTATCAAACATACACACACACACACAAACTTTCAGATTTATAATATTAGTAGGAAGTAGGATATTAGTAGGATTTAGAAACTATTTAGTTCGCTGTAGCATCTGGGCCACGTATAAGATGAAGGCTTGCCAAGTTATATCACCCGGTCAGCTCAGTCAAATATGTCCAATCAATACGTCTGCTTGTAAATAAGTAAATCCATTTGAAATTCCAATAGCACGAAATCAAACAGCACTGAATGAGTATCAGATTGCGTCTGTCCTTGGTACCTTATCATTTATCAGAACCGCATGGCACACGGCTCAGCACGTGCTAACACAGCTGCCGTAACAAAAACATAGGAAGTGCAGCCATTTTGGAAGGAAGGAGGTTCAAATTAAAAAAAAACAAAGGTTTTTTAAGAAGTGCATAATCAGGTCGAGTTTTTGATGGCAAGTCGATAGGATAGTGTGGATGAGACGTTTCTTAACATTCAATAAATTGTACTTACTCTTTTTTATCCAACTATGGTGATGCAAAAAGGGAGGGTCATGGTTTTGACGCGTTTCTATTTAGTATATTAAAAAGAAAATATTTGTTTGTTATGAATAAACTCTGAAACTACTAGACCGATTTCAACGAAACTTTGTATGAGCATACATTCAAAAATTAGAAGTAATATAGGTTACTTTTCATCCTGATATTCCCACGGAAATGAGACTTACGCAGGTGAAACCGCAGAACACTGCTAATATATTTAAACTAAACTTGGTATGAGGATAAGTTGAATCTTTATAGGGTACTTTTTATTGCAGTTTTCGCTTAGAATTCGGACTTACTCGAGTGAAACAGTGGGTTATTGCTGTTAAATGGCTGCATTAGCTTTTGCCCGCAACTTCGTTTGCGCAGGGGTAAAAACCAAACTAATACGTAACAGCTATTTGTATGTCAAGTTTTAAGTTTTTGAAACTATGGAAACCACTTACCTATCTTCAACAAAAGCTTATCCACACAAATCTAACCCAACTCTCATAAAAAACATAGGTACCTCTTTAAAAAAAACTAAATCAGACTTAGAAAAGCACAAGCAAGCACGTGTTTCATACACATGTGCACAAAAAGACCACTTTTTCATAATCGGAAGTACCTTCTTACCTATTCATACTCACCTTAAAAACCAATGTAACTAGAACCTCGTATCACTCTACCATTCTTCCAAAATAATGCATCCTTGCAAAAACTACTTAACCGATTGCTATAAAATTTGATACACAGATAGCTGGGACACTAGAATAACACTTAAGTAACTTACTATCCCCAAATATCCACGTTATCCAGACTTATCCAAGTTCAAAAGTGCATCATTGCTAGTTCCAAGTCTGAAGGACATAGGTCTATTTAAAATAGTTGGTTAGCCTTTCTTAATTTTATGAATGAACATATTGAATTGAACTTCCGTTGCAGTGGAATTTAATATAGCACTCTTATAATTGATAAAATAATTGGGGCTGGTACGTTAGAGAAATAAACAGACAAACTTGCATTCCTTGCTTTTACCATTAAAACTAATAAATAAATATTGCAAGACATTCCACACATCGCCATCTAGCCCCAAGTTAAGTAACTAGACTTGTCTTATGGGTGCTAGACATCGGATATACTACTTATATACTTTTCTTTTGTAAATATACACTTATGATACATAGAAACAACCAGACCACAGACAAATATCTAAGCATAAATACTTGTCTGAGGCGGGAATCGAACCCACAACCCTTTGATTGGGAGTCCGGCATGGTGACTATTGTGCCAACTGGGTCGTCAAAATGAAGATATTATGTAGGACATCGCTAGCTGGTAATTCTGATCCTAAGTAATATAATAAATTCGAAACTTTATTGTTCCCTCTTCATGGTCAAACGACTGAACCGATTTGGATGAAAATCGGCATAGTGGTAGTTTAGGAGAGGAATAGGATAGTTTTAATTCCGAAATTCCCGCGTGATTTCGACTTATGCGGGGCGCAGATAGTATCCTACTAATATCAGACATGTATTTATGCTTAGATATTTGTCTGTGGTCTGGTTGTTTCTATGTATTTTATAAGTATATATTTACAAAAGAAAAGTATTTATGTTGTATATCCGTTGTCTAGCACCCATAACACAAGTCTAGTTACTTAACTTGGGGCTAGATGGCGATGTGTGGAATGTCTTGTAATTTTTTTTTTTTTTTTTTTAAATATTATAAATGTTAAAGTTTGTTTATTTATTTGTTTGGTCCCTCTTCATGATCAAACGACTGGACCGAAATCAGTATGTGGTTTAGGGGATGGAGAAAGACATTTGATCCCGTAATTCCCGCGGGATCTGGACTTACGCGGGTGAAACCGCGGAGCGCAGCTAGTTATGTAATATTTCAGAAAAATAAAGACATTATCATGAATCTTGAGATAATAGATAACATAATAATTATATTGGTTTATGCTCTCAATTTGGTCCACCGCGTCCAGAGGAAAGAACTTCTCAATACACGTGGAGCCAGCAACGCCGCGGATTTCACCACGATGTTTTCCTTCGCCCAAATAGTGATTCTTATAAGTCGTTTTTGCTGTTTTTTATTGTTTTCCGCTAAACAAGCAGATGTGCTTTAAAATGGTGCTATTCCATGCGGGTTTATGGGTCAAATTCTGTTTTTTGCAATTAGCAAAGCTGTTTTTTAGCCTCGAGCGTCACCAAAACGTGGAACATAATATGGTGATCGGGACATCGAAGTGTGGAGTTTGTTATAGCAAATACCGCGGGAAAAGTATCTTGATACTTTTGTACAGTTTAAATTAGATTACACGTGTTTTGTTTAGTAAAAATACCTATTTTTAGTTTTCCATAATAATACACTTAGGTTATTTCTTATGTTCTCGTGACTTGTGCTCATTGTGAAACTATTATTACAAAACAATCGCGTTTTGTGTATTTTTCCTTAAACTGCCTCTTCATCTCCTTTCTGCCTTTATTCCAATTTATTAATGCTTGATAAGTTGTATCATTGTTTGCAGGTCAACGCAGAAAGTCTTGAGAACGTTGCTGTTAGTGAACGGGAGACACAAGGTTTGATGATCACGACAAGGTCCCCATATAACTCTTTGTATACGGGCTTTTCTCCGCAAGTAGACCTCTTTAATTGGGTTATTTTTGGGTGAAGTTGGAGTAGGCTTGCCCAGCACCTATACTACCCTATCAGCTTAGTCGACCCCAAATCCAAATCCCTTAGGCGCCTACTACAACACCCATAGGTGGAGATGGGGCAGCCATTATCTATGCTGTTGAATTACACGGAGTAGGTACGGTCGGCTGCATAATTGCAGACCCAGGGTAGAGCTCCAAAACGGCTGTTATGAGAATGTTTTCAACACAACCAAAATATTAGACACCTGCTTTAGTTGAAGTTTAAAGTCTTCTAACTCATCAATTTATCAAACAAAAATTATTAGAATGAAAACATTCCAATAGTAGTAATTTTCGGACTCTACTGGGGGCTGCAATTATGCAGCCGACTGTACCTACTCCGTGTAATGTAAAGTACATGATGTTGATTTAAAACCATATCTCAACATTAAACGCATGGCTACTATCAAAACATCTCCATCGAAATATAATAGAGACAGTGACAGTGCGCGAGTCCCACATGCTTTGATTTTTTTAACGAAATAACTAAAAAATATCGGAAATATTTTTCGGAAATCCATTAAAAAGTTCGACTATTAATCATGGAGCAGATGCCGTTGCTCGCGGGATTTTAAAAAACAAAAAATCATTTGTCCTTTTTTTTTTAGTAGATTTGATTAATTTGTCTATTGCATGACATTTAGCAATAGAGCAATTTACTCAGTAGATTTTAATTTAGTAAATCGATCAATATTAAAAAATGTCTGAGTATTGTATCCGTTGCCTGGTCGCCATAACAAAAGCCTAGTTGCATAACTTGGAAAATAGATGGAGCTGTTGCAATGTCCTGCAATATTTTATTAAATTAATAAGTGTAGTGAAAAACCTTCCTATCTACTTATTTAAATTCAGTGGGATTGATATCATGAACTGTCTCAAAGTCCCTATTTGACCTTATACAACAATTGGACTAAAGTTGATGCAAAGGGCTGCAAATGAATTTATTTTTATTTATTAAAATGAAAAAAAACCGACTTCAAAAATGAAGGAAAAAATCTACAAAAATAAAATTCTAATAAAAAAAAACAAAAATGGTAAAAATAAAAATCTTAAATACTACGGATTATCAAAAAAACACTACATTGTCAAATACAAATAGAATTTTATTAATAAAAACATCGTCGTTTCGGAGGTACAGCCACAAGCTAAGTTTCACTTCGTCGTATTACTGAGCCAGCGTATTATAAAATGTAGATAAGTACTTGGAAATCGAACTGGGTATGATTAAGAAAACCTTACAGGGTATCATCCAGTCCGACTTCCAAATACACCTATACCCTGAGGTACCTTGAGGTAGACCCTTTCCAACAAAAAAAGATTCATCAAAATTCGTTGGAAGAAGATATGCGGGAACATCCATAAAAAAAACATACAACCGAATTGAGAACCTCCTCTTTTTTTGAAGTCGGTTAATAAAATAATCTGCGTGCCTATAAGTGTGCCTTTTAGCCTGATCCATCCATTGGCTTGAGATAGATAGATAGATAGATAGATAACTTTATTTGTACAACACAGGAAGAAACAGAACACTATATATACAAAGCGAAGTAACAGCTAGAAAGCATAAGTTGCACAAATGGGCGGCCTTATCGCTGAAAGCGATTTCTTCCTGGCAACCTTTGGATGGAAAAGAACTGATTCAGCTTTAATGGTAGGTTGTGAATTTCCTCAAGCAGGATACCAAAAATAACCTGTAACAGGTGATAATATAAAGTATTTACATAAATATGGCTTTAAAATATCAAATCTATACATATAATAAATCTGTAGACATAAAAAAATCTGTAATTGTAAGATATCCAGAAAAAAAATAAACAGGTCGTCTTAAAATCGTTAGCTGAACACGATAGGGTAGTTTTTAGAATTTTTGTCTGTTTGTTTGTCTGTTTGTTTGAACCAGGTAATCTTATAAACTACATAACAGATTTTACCAAGCTCCATATGAATATGTTCAGAAAATATCAGATTAACATTTAGGGTATGTTTCAATTTAATTTTAATACAATAATTATGATATTTGATGAAAAAACATTTAAAAAATGTGAAATCGAAATATTTTTCCGTGGTAAAACTTAATCGAACGTCAGAAGGAAACAGTACCCTTACTACGACTTTTTTACGTATTCGATGTAACATACTATATTGAGTATTTACTATGAAACTTCCTAAAAATCAACTTACTAGGTCCACCCGTCTCTGAGAATATCGGTAGTGACACACTGACAAACAGACGGACAAAAGAGTGATCTTATAAGGGTTTCTATTTTTCGAGTGCTTCAAAAAGTCATAGTAGGGGTACAGTACATGCCTCCGCTCAAGATGACAGCTGTCATGAAACCAAATAGTTTGCATTTAATACTACCTACGTCAAACTGAAAATGAGGTTAGTACAAAGAGGTACTACTACATAATGTTACCGATCTCCTTTACCGAAGACTTCTTCGATGTTACACTTCTATCGCGCTTTTCTCCTGCTATAGTTTGAATTATGAGTTCAAGTAGCGGAAACCTTAGATAGTAAAAACAAAAAAGAATTATCCAAATCGCTTCAAGAGTTTACGAGTAATCAGCGAACATACATAAAAAATATATATATACGTGACGAATTGAGAACCTCTACCTTTTTTGATGTCGGTTAAAAAATATACAGGTAATAGTCATTTGTAAAAATCATTTTTTTTCCCAAAATTACGTAGCCCTGCCAGCAACCTAATAAAAAAAACTGGGTATTTTGGTCAAGAATTCAGAAAATTGGATTCATAGGACATCACGTTCCTTCAAATACCCCGTTTCCGAGACGCTTTAGATGTTTGGTGTGAAAGCATTTTTTGTTCAGCGTAATGCCTGCTATCAATATGTAAGGATCTCAATGTGCATCGCGTTATTTTAAGTATTAGTATTTGTTCTGTCCAATTGCCTTTCTTTTTAATCATTAATATTATTATTTGATAATAAAAACAATGTAAAATATTATTTGCACCAAAATAGATTATTATTTGCATGATGTTGGTATTATAAATACTATAATTACCTCTTATATTATTAATTGAAGAATATGAATCGAGACACAAAGGTAGTTGATAATTATTTTTTCTTTAATTTACAAAAATCTAAAGATAACTAGGAAGACAAAGAACGTTGAAAGTTTTGTGCGAATAGAAATTGGACTTAGTTTTAGCTTATCATATTGTTGTGTATTATGTTTTATTTGTGAAAAATTAACAAAAATAGTACATTGTTACCCAAGGTGTGAAAGTCATTGAGTCCCGAGACGGAGTTTGGCGCCCAAGCGTAGCGAGGGCGCTAATACTTCGAGGGACTAAATGAGTGACTTTCACACCTTGGGTAAACAAAACAAACCCGAGGTAAACACTGTGCTTTTCATTACGAATAAACATAACATTTTTCCTAATAACGAGAGTGAATGAGAGACTCCATACTACCTGACCCTCTTACAAGGTTGGGACCAAAGAGGTTGTACATTATGTAGATTTTTTGCTTTTGCTATTTGTTTTCAACATGTTTTCAATACTCAAATACGTCGGTACTAACCGAAGAGATTTTTATAAATTAGTTTATCCAACACTGAGTGATGACGCGAAGTCCGTAGATTTAAATTACAGTTTTTGTAACACGGTTTGTCTAGAAAATGTTATTTACACAAAATACACAATCATAAATGAAAAACCAGATGAAACTTAACACAAAAACATAATAAAATAACAAAAGATAATACTAATTAAAATCATTCAAAATGCAAGCATTTCCCGCCAGTATTTTTTACTCAAGAAACGACACTGACCGCACGGTCACATAAAGCCACATCTGCAACATCTTGACAGGGCGCCGGTAGAGGCGCAGCATGGTCATACGTCGCTTTGACCATTTTCATCTTTACATTTATTTTATTAAATAAGATATCTTGAACTAAATATATCTACCTGAATTCGATTACTAAGAAAAAACCTATTATGTACTAAACTCTGGCAGTATGGATGAGCCGTGCGAAGCCATAATTGTTATTCTTTGGTGTTACCTAAATCAAGGAGGTTAGGTTTTTGAAGTCCCCTAATGCGTAATGATACTGATACTGGCTACAAACACATTGCACAAGCCGCGCGAAGCCATAATTTAACATGACAGCTCTCAGTGAAAGCGATTTTCCCTAGGGCCGAAAGTTTTTCTTTATACACGCTCTTCAGGCATCTTTAGACCTAATTTCGTAGTATGAGTAAGCCTAGAATAAGAATTGCCTTTGCCAAATCAATTAAAAATATAGTTTAAAAACAATGTAACTACCTATTTTGTTTTTATAACTTACACCGAATGATAAATTGTATCTATGCAGAAAAATGCTAGGTATTCTAAATAACCCAAAACCACATCGCGATCGAAGTCGCGGGCAACAGCTAGTTATACATAAAATACATACCAATATATAATAATACATAGATACAAAAAAAATACATAAATAATACAGAAATACATATGGATATTAGACAGTACTGAGGTAGTGATCAGTTACCATAGATTTGAAAATGGGTAGGGACTTAGCAGATCGGATGGGTTGAGGCAGGGAATTCCAGAGTATCACTGAGTGAAAAGAGAAGGATTTTTTGTAGAAAGTGGAGTTGAGGGGAGGAGCTTGAAGGAGAAGGGATTCTGTTGAGCTGTGCGTTGATATGTCAGTCAGGACTTTAAATTGTATATTTTTAAATTAACCCTGACACCAGCCTTATCAGCCTACTAAACAACCTAAATACAGGAAATTGCATTGACATCAGGTCAAGAACCATTAAACGAAAAAATACTTTGCAACCTTCAAAATGGTCGCCGACTAAAACTATTTAAAATTACACGCATTTGTCGGCAATTTTGCATAAATTGCCCAATTTAACGTCAAGGGGAGAAGTAGGTACAGCTAATGTAGCTGATAAAAAGATTAAGATTAAGTTAAAAAAGAAACAAATATTACGAAACAAAAAAATACTACATCGGTTTGGTTGAGATTAGCTAAATATAGTTTACGGGTTACAACGAATTTTTAGGTGATTTTTCTTACCGTACTTGCCGTAAAAGTGGTACATACTCATTCATTCTCATTAATTCAAAATTTAGCAGTTTTTTAATTTGTTCCTATTGAAAATTAGTTAGATCAAGTTATTTGTCCTTTATATGCTTATATATATATATATCATATTTATATCATCCTACTAATATTATAAATGTAAAAGTTTGTGTGCGCGTGTGTGTGTGTGTGTGTGTGTTTGTTACTCCTTCACGCCAAAACTACTGGACCGATTGCGATGAAACTCAGTATGTACATAGCTGGAGACCTAGATTAACACATAGGCTACTTTTTATCCCGATATTCTTACGAGATCGGGACTTACGCGGGTGAAACCGCGGGGCGCAGCTAGTTTTTCTATAAAACAAGCAAAAAAGTTTTGCAAATCGACTCTACGATATGCGACGATTCGTAAAAGTGAAAAAATGATGGACATTTTTTACAATTAATTTGTAATATTCCGACATAAAGCGACTACATTATAAAACAATCAAGTGATGCTGTCACAATATGTTTACAATGAGATGGAAAATGATGACAATAATGTTGTAAACCACACACAGATTGTATCTTATATCTTTAAATGATCAATTCTTGTATATATATATAATTGGAATCTCGGAATCGGCTTCAACGATTTTTATGAAATTTGGTATGTAGGGGGTTTCGGGGGCGATAAATCGATCTAGCTAGGAATCATTTTTAGAAAATGTCATTTAATTCGTGTTTTATCGAAACTTACTTTTTTTTATCTGAAAAAATATGACTCTTCCTGACATCTATTGACGAACTACTAATACTATTTTTTGTGAGCAATAAAGTTATTCCAGCAGATGGCGTTGTTAAGTAACACGAAGTCAATGAGTGTTTGCTTTGAGGTTAGACTAAGTAAAAAAAAAAGAAAAAAAAAAATACCAAGCAAAGCTCGGTCATCCAGGTATGAAAACAAAGTGACAAAAATCTATTTAATTCTGGTAATGGTAGTCTTCTACAATAAAATTATAATAGTTTTTTTGTAACGAATAGGCTCTCAAACTACTGGACCGATTTTGATGAAACTTGGTATAAGGATACATTAATTCATTGACAAAAACATAGGCTTTTTATCCCTATATTTCCAAGGGATCGGGATTTACGCGGATGAAACAGCTAAGCGCTGCTCGTATAAAATTAGAAAGAGAAAATATTATTGTGTGTGTAACGAATGGGCTCTAAAACTACTGGACCAATTTTGATTAAACTTGGTACGAAGATTTATTGATTAATTGACAGAAAAATAGGTTACTTTTAATTCCGAAATTCCCATGGGAACGGGACTAACGCTGGTGATACCAAGAAGCGCTGCTAGTCTATTATACACTGCGTTTTTGAAGGTATTCTAAGACGAAAAGGGGTTTTGTTTTACGACTTTGGAAAATTCAAACTTTTCAAAACAATCTATATCTAATTCGCAAAATGTCACATTCTCAAAATATACGTTTCTATTATGCATTTGTGTGAATTGTTTAATTTTCTGTTTCCTTTAATACCTCTACTTAATCTTAACCGTGAAGTCATTATTTTTAGAAGTTATAATTTTGTTTTTATTTTTTTGGAAAACGAGCAGCTTTACATAAATATTATATGTATATTTTTTATTGTTATTGTTTTGTTTTATAAGTATTTTTACAACTATTAGATAACATTCAAGGTAAATCAAAAGATACTTCATCTGACCCTACTCAATCAATTCCCCTTTAATTTGTGAACTACTACACTACAACTACCGATACGAAGAAGAAGAAAAAGCAGAAGAAGAATAGGTATCTTCCATAAATAATCTGTACGGTATTGATTCTGATGCAAGTACAGTTGACATAATTATAAAATAGTTTGACATAGCGACTGTCATTTCTCTGAATAATGTGTTATTCATCAATCAAAGAATGAACAAAGAAAAACTGACGCACAGTAACATAAATAAAGTTCTCTCAAGATTCTCCTTGACAATCGATTGAAAATAGATTTGTATGAATGACTCATGATTTATTATTATGTCTATGAATAGAATAGATGCTTATATCATTTTGTTTTTAATAATATTTTTTTTGACGTATTTTACAATTTTTTAAAAAAATCTTATACCTCACTAATTGAAATACTTATACATATATAAATAATTTTAATAGTTAGGCACTAACAGACAATTTTAAATTTGGTGTATCCTATCGGGATTATTCGCAAAATATTTAATCCGCGAAATATAAATATACTAATTTAAATAATTAAAAGCAGTTTCTTCGGCTGTTAACTCAATTAATCAGATTTACGATTCTGTAGGTAGGTAAAACCTAAAATAAAATAGTAAATCTAATTGAATCATAATCTTATAAACCACTAAAACCTTTTTCGAACCAAGAACGTTAATCGCTTCATGCACCATCGTAAATTTAAAAAATATGCGTGTCTTCATTTTATAATGTATCACTTTAATTTACGAACAATCAACGCAACAACTGAATTAGCGCGTGTCTTATTGGTAATGACGGACCATATTAAATCAATACAATACTAGTATAAAAAAATAACACGCAAATATATGCTCTACTTCTTTAGTTTAAAGTAGGATTTGGTGCAGCAAAAATGAACTAGTGCATTCCTGACGCACCGCATAACGGATAGGTATGACATTTTTATTATTGCGGATTGTTTCTCACGAGTAGGTCTGTACATTTGTGTGGGTCTATTATAAATATTTAATGTTCTTTGTAAGTCGGATATATAACATTTATATGGCTAACACATATATAAATGTTCCCAGACTACATTCCCATAGATAAAATCTGGCGTCGTTTTAGTAAACGTATTTATTATTTATCATTCTACATTATGTACTCGGATTATGAAATACATTGTTACGCAGTTATGAAATCGAAAGGAATTCAAATTATTTTTATTGTGTTGAAATCATTTTAATTGAATAAATTTGAATTTGAATTTAGAAAGAATGTTGTTTGATTTGATAATTTAAGTTTTAGGGAACGACATATTTTGAGAATGAAACCTATACCATAAATAAAGTTTATTTTACACGAACTGTAGCGTTTTACATCGTATTTACTTTGACGATTTTTCTTTTTAATTGATTCGATAAAAATTTCCTACAAACTACATGAAAAGTTAAAAATTATTGCTATCTAAAGAAAACTTTTAATATAATTCACTCTAGTTATTAATCTTATTACTCAACGATTCGAAACTATCTCTACCGGGACCCATTGCTTCCCATTCTAGATCATAAACTTCAATTCATTGGACGTTTGGAATTACTAAGAATAACTCAGAAATACTCGTGCAACAACAACATTTAGATTAAAAATTATTATAATATAGATCCCTCGCAGAATGTAGACTTTTTATCTGCCGATAGTTTTGGTATCAGTATGAAGCTGCCGATAAACAAGTGTAAATTTGCCTTCAAAATTATACAGCCTATTTTTAAATTATTTTCTCTAAATAAGTCGATAGATGGCATTAACAAATGGGGGATTTAAATGGGGAATTCATATCCATAAGTTTATTAAGGCCAAGAGATAATGAAATTAGAAGTATTAGGTACCTATGGATAAAAAATGCTTTTCTTTTACTTTATACTAGCAGCGCTCCGCGGTTTCACCCCCGTAGATCCTGATCCCGTGGGAATTTCGGGATAAAAAGTAGCCTAAGTATATAGCCTTCCTCGATAAATGGACTATCCAACACAAAAGGATTTTTTTCAATTCGAACCAGTAGTTCCTGAGATTAGCGCGTTCAAACAAACAAACTCTTCAGCTTTATAATATTAGTATAGATACGCAATGGTAGATTGATTAGAATTACTTCTTTCACTTCGTTACGTCACTTTGTTACGTCACTTCCTTTTTTTTGCATTCGTAAATAATAAGCTACATTTTGACTTTATACTGAAGTTCATATTTCCTCTAGTTTTCTTCAAAAATTCTGTCATTTTTCATGAAATCAAAAAGTTAAAAAAAATTGGTCATATCTTTCATTATTCCAGTCCATATTTCGAGTAAAGCTGGAATTAGTTCATAATTCTTAATTGTCTACGAACTATCGGGTGACAATTAGTCTGTAGTCTACAAGTGCTATCACGATTTGAACTAAGAAAAAATGTTTATTATATCTGTGGATATCTATTTCCATTGTTATATTCAATAAACATTAAAATTAACTACATTTCTTTTAAGAAATATCGTTGAAAAAATCTAGAGCCGCAGTGAAAGCGGACGTAAACTGAACGATTTAAAATTATTTCTACATTTCGAATCAAAACTTGTACAATAACAATAAAATAGTGAATTAAAAACAAACAATAACAATCAGAGTTTAATATTTTGTGGATAATGGAAGAAAGCAAAGAAAATTCAGTTGAAGTTTTTATATCGAATTCTGTACAGATTTAAGAGGAAAGGGTACCGGTCGCTCTCTCGCCATACAAACGTAGTCGACTGTTTTCTCCCTGGTAATGACACTAGCACAAATATTTTCGTTGCATAAAACTTATAACCGCCATGACCATGCCCCAATGTTTTTTTTGTTTTTTAAATCTTAATTTCTATGATTATTAGAAAATGAAAAAACCAAAACAGGGGGGCATAGTCATGGCAGTTATAGGTTTTATGGCACAAAAATATTTGCTCGTGTCATTATCCAGGGAGGAAACAGTCGACTACGTTTGTATGGAAAGAGCGCTGGTACCCTTTCCTCTTAAGGCATTAATTTTTGGAGTAACGCGTTAGTAAAACAATCGAAATTTTTCACACTTTCCATTTGATGTTTTGAATTTACAAATAGCCTTGATTTGTGCTTATTTGGGAATTTAATATTTAGAGAACTTAATGTTTTGAGAATAACATGTAATTACTTATTATAGAAATATCGAGATTTCGGTTCAAACTTATTTTTAAAGGTATTTAGATTAAATTACGAAGGCTATTAGAATTATTATCTATTCTGTGATATCATGCCGTACTTTTGTCGATTCTGTAACATTTTCATACATCTATGTGTTTGGTATCCACCGTAACGTTCACAATCCTGTGCAGCACTATTTGAACATTATAACAACGTAACCTGTGGATCGAACAGACGTTGGTTGGTGTAGCGGCTTATACCACTCACACAACTAAATACATAGCTAACACGTTGAAAATAATAATCACACTGCGTAACTACTTTTTATTCAAGTATTTATGTTTGTGTGTAAAGTCTATTAGAAGAAGGTCGTAAGTCCAATACTTGTTGATAGTATTATTGTAGAAAAGTGATAGTGGACGTGTGGCAACACTTCACATCGCCACCAACAGATGGCGCCAC
Source organism: Idaea straminata (assembly GCA_951213275.1). NCBI lineage: Eukaryota > Metazoa > Arthropoda > Insecta > Lepidoptera > Geometridae > Idaea > Idaea straminata. Next base: position 9,499,358 of record OX577862.1, read on the forward strand.
CAAGCCGATCGGAGATCCTAGATCGCGCAAGCGAAGTTTTTCTGAAGATAAGCTCAAATACAAGTTCCAACGAAACATCGTTGGGCCGCGGCCTACCGGGTATAACACCTGCCCGGTGGAAGATCTTCCCTTTGGAGGTACACACCACCTCGTACCTCCAAAGACTTATCACGCATACTGTACCTACCTACTTACTAAAGTGTATTTAAAGTACTTAGACATTCATTTTACTAAACAAATCACGTGAATTTAATTTAAACTGTACAAAAGTATCAAGATACTTTTCCCGCGGTATTTGCTATAACAAACTCCACACTTCGATGTCTCACCATATTATGTTCCACGTTTTGGTGACGCTCGAGGCCAAAAAACAGCTTTGCTAATTGCAAAAAAAAAAAGAATTTAAATATATAAATAAATAAATATATATTGCACAACATTCCACACATCGCGATCTAGCCCCAAGCTAAGTAACTAGACTTGTGCTAAGGGTGCTAGACAACGGACATACTACTTATATACTTTTCTTTTGTAAATACATACTTATAATACATAGAAACAACCAGACCACAGACAATATCTAAGTATAAATAATTGTCTGAGGCGCGAATCGAACCCGCAACCCTGTGTTTGGCAGTCCGGTATGGTATGGTGCCAACTGGGTCGTCAATTTGACCCATAAACCGGCATGGAATAGCACCATTTTAAAGCACATCTGCTTGTTTAGCGTCCTTTGCGTAAGTATATCCAAATAGATTCAGGTTAGAATAGGTTAGATTTCCGTTGCTTAGCAACCGAGAAATTCCTTATTACTACCATATTCAAGAGGACAAACGGATGAAGTAAACCGTTCAATGGTACGATGAACTTTAGCGTGGATGCAGCCATGCTTCTGCGGTGAACTGCGATATTCCTATTATCAAAGAATAGTGTGGATAGGACGTTGAATTATTAAAACAGAACCATCCTTCGAAAACCAGAGACAATAATGGATTGATCCCAACAAAGTTCCGAACCAACCATCGACTTCGCGCACAAATTTTGATGAATCGCACATAGCACGTCGCACATCGATGTCACTTTAATGTAAAATTTGATGAATCGCACATAGCACGTCGCACATCGATGTCACTTCCATGTAAAACCAATGTATGGAAAAGAGAAACACGCATTTTATCTCGAAAGATGCCTAACTGCGATAAATCGATGATCATCATCAATGCGCTTTGGCCAGAATCGTGATTGGTGAATTGACACATTTAATTATTACTATAAAATATGCATGTTAGTGTAAAAGGTTTGTATTTAAGGGCCTTTGTATAAATGTTTTTTTTAATACCTGTTGTGTAGTATAGGATTTCACACTAACCTGCGCTCGCGCAACGATCCTCCTAAGCCACAGTTTTCTCAGCCGGCGAGAATGCTTCGGGGAAAATCGACCTGGATTTTGTGTCCTGGAGTCCTACTCACACAACGCGCAAAGTCCATAGGTCACCCCCGAACGTTTGGGCTAAATATCTCACTCAATTCGTTACGCACTCCCGTTAAAAGAGACGAAAAAGGGCGCGAGTACGGTCGTTGAAGCCGCCATTTTCGAATGAATTAGTTCTACTTGCTGCCGCCAGGGGCGCTAGTAGTAGTAGAAAATCATCGTTAAAGATTCGGCCGGAAGTGAAAGTCCTAATACATTTTCTCATTGAACTTATATCGTAATCTCCTTACCAATTGCCACTAAAAAAGAGGGAAAGTGGGAAAAAGCCTTTTACTCCAGGAAAACCAAGCCAAAAATATTATGCAAATAATGAGTACTCAACTCGACTTCCGGTACGGAACAATACCTAATAGACGACCCTGTTGGCGCAATGGTCACCTTGCCGGACTGCCAAACAACGGGTTGCGGGTTCGATTCCCGCCTCAGACAAGTATTTATGCTTAGATATTGTCTGTGGTCTGGCTGTTTCTATGTATTATAAGTATATATTTACAAAAGAAAAGTATATAAGAAGTAGGTATATCCATTGTTTAGCACCCATAACACAAGTCTAGGTACTTAGCATGGGGGCTAGATGGTGGTGTGTGGAATGTCCCGCAAAATCTATTTTTCAAGTGAAATGTTCTTTCAGCGCGGTACGCATATTTTTTAATTTTTTTGTTTAAAAATATGCGTACCGCGCCGTTACGAGACGCGGCTACAGTGTGTGCATATATGCATGTACGTACATATATTTTGTAGTTGTCTAGTAAATAAGTTTTTTTTTTGTGTTTTTAAGTTTTTCGTGTTTTATAAGTTTTCACTTCTGTCGGCACTCCCGGAGTGCAACCGTTTTTTAAGCTATTGCATAGCTTTTATCGCAGGCTTTGAGCGCGGCGACCGAATCAAGAAATTCCGTAACGCAAATAAAACCTAACACCCCCCACTCCGCCTACCACGTAGCTAGGCCGAGCGTTCGCTTAACGTGTATGTATATTTTATTTATTTTTTAAATGTTGGCTAAGTGGTAGATACTTTCATTCTGAAGGTCGAGGGTTCAAATCCCGGCCGGCCGTGCACCAATGGATTTTTCTTAAGAAAAATTTATGTGCGCTAATTGACATTGCTCTTACGGTGAAGGAAAACATCGTGATGAAACCCGCGGCTTAGTTGACTTCAGATGTATTGACAAGTTCTCTCCTCTGGACATCGTCGACTAAGCTGGAGGGTAGTAGGTGCTGGGCAAGCCTACTCCATCCTCACGCAAAAAGGACCCAATTAAAAAGGGTCTAATGGCGGAAAAACAGCCGTTAGACAAGTACAAGTACAAGTATTTTTTAAATGTTTTTTTATAAGGAATATCCTCATGACTATGTCAGTATCATCCTGGTACGTTCGGCTGGCACCGTCCGGAGTCCCCTAACACATAAATCTACTCCTTCCATACTATTGTTGGCATCACGATTCCTAGTTAGAACAACTATGACGTTATTAATGAATATATACTTAACTACCTACTTTTACTACTCTTCAGTTGATAGGTATTGGGAACTTGTGAAGATTTCAGAGAAATTCGTGATTCATATCCTACTAATATTATAAATGTGAAATTTTGTGTATGTGTATGTATGTTTGTTACTCCTTCACGCTAAAACTACTAAACCGATTGCAATGAAATTCGATATGTAGATAACTAGAAACCTGGATTAATATATAGGCTACTTTTTATCCCGATATTCCCACGGGATCGGGACTTACACGAAGGAAACCGCGGTGCGCAGCTAGTACATAGAAAGATATGCGCAAAAAATATAACTCTTTTCTTGCAGTCGCGTTAAAAAATACCTATAGTAGGTTAGGTATACGTATACAATGAAAGTTTAATAAATTATAAATTATATGAAAACGACACCTGTCTACAAGCTTGTATACATATATTAATATACCTATACATAAAAATTCTCTTGTCGCGGTGTTAGTTGCCAAACTCCACCTAAACGGCTGAACCGATTTGTATGAAATTTTTTGTGTATATTCGTTAGGTCTGAGAATCGAACAACATTTATTGTTTTTCCTTTATTTTTCCTTTTTTTCTGAAATGACAGAATAGCGTTTGTCGAGACAACTAGTGCTTCTATACTAATCTATACCTACTAATATTATAAAGAGGAAAGATTTGTTTTTGCTTTTTTAGGCTAAATCCTCTCGCCAAGGAACTTCGTTATTTTTTTTTAGGTAAATACTTCTTTATTTCACGCCAATTTAAAAAGAAAACCACTCGTAATCGGACTAATTGACCTTTAGTTTAGTTATCTATTTGTACTTATGTCAGATTATCCTTCATAAATGTTATAAAGTGCATAATTCTTCCGAATAATTATAGGTTACGTTCAAACCTAATTAATGTTCAGTTTTAATCGGAAAAAGACTTGATTATAAAATACAGGTCGAAATGGACGATAAACTTTTTGGTCGGTCGCTTTTTTCTACATGTAGTCAAATAAAAATAAACATACACGTTAAGCGAACGCTCGGCGAGCTACATGGTAGGCGGAGTGGGGGGTATTAGGTTTTCGTTACGGGATTTCTTGATTCGGTCGCTGCGCTGAAAGCCAGCGATAAAAGCTATGCAATAGCTTAATAAATAAATTAAAATATTATACGAAATTCCATAAAGCGTCATATTGCCCCCAGTTAACCGACAAGGCTTGTTATATGGTGACGATAAGTATGGAGTATTCCTTACTTATACCTACGTCATAATATCAGTCTGTAGGTATGCCGAATTTTGGCACAATCCGTCTGTGCGTTGATATATAAGTCAGTTAATTAGGACTTAGATTTTATATTTATACTAGAAAATGAAACAACGTACCTACCAACTTTTCTATAATAATGTATTATAGAAAAACACCCAGATCAGAAATTTAATACGTAGATCATTCAAATATTATTTTCACGGTGTGAATCGAACCCGTGACCTTCCGCAACACTGGTGGGTGTACCACAGAGGTCGTCACATACAAACGTTAAGTCGTTCCATACTAACAATCACAAATCGCCCGATCGTAAATCTTCCGTTTCACCACACAAATAAAATGATTATAATACATTTGTTTAAGAAATTAAATCATTCTGAAATTAATTTAACGATAAAATCAAAGAATAAAGTCCATAAACTATGAATATTATCCTATATTATTATAAATGCGAAAGTTTATCTGTGCGTCTGTCTGAATGTTCCTTGAACCTTGAAGTTAAGAATAATTATCGTCTACATAAGCAGTAACTATCTTCGAACATAGTCCCCCTTATTCCAAAACGAGGTTTAAGGATAGTCCGAGATGTGGATTTAAACCTTAGATTTAGACACAGATTTACTCGTGAACTATAGTCTAAACACTATCCCTATAGTTCCCTATATAATCTATAGGGATAGTGTTCAGACTATATTTCACGAGTAAATCTGTGTCGAAATCTAATGATATCACATTACACGGGGGGTTTTTTGTATTTTTTTTATTACATATGTTATTTAAAAAATACCGCTTCAGTCGCTGTTGTAGCGCTTAGCCCATTTCAAAAAAACCTTAAAACCATACATAAATCTAAATCTGTACTTCGGAAGGCACGTTAAGCCGTTGGTCCCGGTTGCTACCTCTAGTAGCAGTCGTTAGGTCAAGTTAGAGGCCTTAAGGTGATCTGAAAACTCTAACAATAGGTGAGCCACACCACTATACTAGAAGAAGAAGAAGATGAATCTAAAATACTAAACTGAAATCTAAATACTGAACAAAAATAGCAATACAGCATCTACACATACATACATACATACATAACCAAGTTACAACACAATAACCATTTTTTTCCTTCAGTCTCTTATAAAAAAATAAATAAACACGTTAAGCGAACGCTCGGTCAAGTTATATGGTCGGCGAAGTGGGGGGTGTTAGGTTTTATTTTCGTTACGAAATTTTTTGATTCAGTCTCCGCGCTCAAAGGCCGCGATAAAAGCTATGCAATAGCTTAAAAAAATTACACGGATGTCAAACTACCTTTAGTTAGATCTGGACTGACGAAGACACAGGTGGAACCACGAGGCGCACATAGAGTTATTATAATCTGTTTTTTGTTAATATTAATAGTATGTCACTGTAGTCTGTAATTATAATCGGTCTTTATGGTACAATGACACGGTTAGGTCAAATTATGTGACTAATATCTACAGGCAGACAGACGGACGGAGGGTTATTTTTTGTTTTGTCTACAATGTTTAGGAAGGATCTTTGTGTAGATAAGAACTATTAAAAATTCGATTGTGATGGGGCGCCTCTATGAGTTTAATCAATTTTACTTGTGTATCTATCCACTAGCCATACGCTCCGCGATTTCACCCGCGTAAGTCTCGATCCCGTGGGAATATCAAAATAAAAGCCTTCCTCGATAAAAAGACTATCCAACACAAAATTATTAAGATTGTGTGCAAATAGGTACAAATGTGTGAAAAGTGGCGACCGCAGGTACGCATACAAAACTGAAAAGATAGCAAATCTCCCTTGATCTGAGTATAGATCCTACGAGAGGTAAAATCCAGAATAACCAAAATGAATCGAGGTTAAATGTCAGGAAAAACTCGTCATCTGGGTTTAGTATGTGAGAATGAAATGTTTTTAAGTGTGTATATAATACCTATAAATAACCTTGATATTGTAAGTAGGTACTACCTACATCATCAACACTTGTCTGTATTAGTTATCTGATGCACGATTTAATACATTAGAAGGAAGATCGTGGTCATTTATTATTAGATCATCTAACTACCTATTACTTCTATGCTTACGACTTTAAAATTAAATCAAGTAAACTGTTTTAAAAATGAATAAAATACACATTATGACTTCATAATACATATAGTACCTCTCGTGAAATAGATTTTTTTTTCAGACAATTTTACAGTGTTATAATAAGAATTAAGAGGAAAGGGTACCGGGGGCTCTCTCAATACAAACGTAGTCGACTGTTTTCTCCCTGGATACTGAGACTAGATCAAATATTTTTGTTGCATAAAACTTATGACTGCCATGACCATGCCCCTATTTATTGTTTTTTTTTTGTTTTAATATCTTAATTTCAATGATAATTAGAAAATGAAAAAAATTCAAAACATAGGGGCATAGTCACGGCAGTCATAGGTTTAATGGCACAAGAATATTTGTGCTAGTGTCATTATCCAGGGAGGAAACAGTCGACTACGTTTGTATGGAGAGAGCGCCGGTACCCTTTCACCTTAATATTATTACTTATTTGCCACTAAGAAACTGTTTCAAAGGCTCCTTCCATCCTCTTCCAATTCTATCTGTCTGTGTGCAGTACAACGTCGTACCTGCAGCTGTGGTGCTCGTCTTCCCAGCGCATAAACTGTCTTCCAGGTTTTCTTTTCTGATCTCTGGGATACCTGTTCATAATGGCTTGACTCCATCCCTCGATGTCGCGTGTAACTGCTTTGTAACTATTAACTATTACCTTATAACTAACTATTACTGTTGCCGATTGATAGTCAACTATCGATAGTTCAAAAAAATCAAAATTTCGAAAAATCAAAAAAATCAAAATTTCGAAAGTTCAAAGCAATCGATAGCGATATAGTATCAATAGTATCGATAGGGTAACTATTAGTGTTGCCGATCGATAGTCAACTATCGATACTTCAAAAAAATCAAAAGTGCCGATCGACAGCGCCATACTATCAATAGGGTAGCTAATTTTCGATGTAAAAACAAAAAAATCCAAATCGGTCCAGCCAGGCTTTTTCAAGTAATCTGCGACGAATTGAAAACCTCCTCTTTTTTAAGTCGGTTAAAAATATCAATAGATCAGCAACACTGCTGACTACCAATTGAAACAGACTAATGATTTCAAGTTTTAAGTCTGCATTTACCTTAAATATGTAACATACAGACAAATAACGTTAAATTACAACCAGATAAACCTTCAGATTCCTGAACCAGTCTACCTAAATATGGTAGTTACTAACTAACCGACATACCAAGCATGCTTCCCTTGTATATTTACCAATATTTATTATAAACACAACTTCGATTGTCTCGTGGCTCTGTTTACAAAACATACGCGTTCCAAGATGGCGGCTGTGACGTAACTGTGACGTCATATTCTTGTGAAACGTTCGGAGCGCGTGCGCAAGTGTGGCTGAAAGATTTACTGGAGCTACCTTGTTGGCTACAATATGTATGTTTTTTGTTTAGAAGAATATAATTTGGGATTTTTTAAGTCAGCAGTGAATAGGTATCTATACATATAAAATGCTTTGTCCTGAATGACTGACTGACGGATCAACGCACAGCCTAAACCACTAATCGTAGAGACCTGATATTTGGGGTCTGTTCTTTGTATGACGTAGGCATCCGATTAAAAAGGATTTTCCGAAATTCTACCCCTAAGAGGGTGAAAAAGGGGGGCAAAGTTTGAATGGGACAACGTGATTATTTGTGATTTTTTTTGGTTCAATCTATTTCAAGTTTTTGACTTCTACGCGGACGAAGTCGCGGGCAAAAGCTAGTCTTCTAGTAAAGCGTGCTACATCTTAGACCGCATCGTCATAAATAATAGAGATCAAATGCTAATCATATTTTATTTAAAAAAAACTACTGGTTGTCTGTAAAGTCGGTTAACGGACGATAATTTTACGTGATAACGTCATAAGAATACATTGATGGTAACCATAGCAACGATGAATGCGCGATGACTTCACACTTTTTTGTGACTGCCGGTGTTTATCAATTTATAAGACGTTATCACGTCAAAAAACCTGCGGCTTAGTTGGCTCACGTATTGACGAGATCTTTCTTCTGGATACGGTCGACTAAACTGAGAGGGAGAGAGCCTATTTCATCTAAAATAACCTGGAATTACAGCACAGCGCCTTGAATAGCATGGATTAAATTACTGACGCGTTGTATGATCCATCTAGATTAGATGTGGAGACCCAGCCTAGATGTCGAATAATGTATCTTTTGCTTTTTACTATTGTCTTTTTACAATCCAGACTCTAACCGATTCTAAAGACATATAAAAGTATTGATAGAAGATGTATATCTCACAGTAAAGCCTTATTTTATCAATGGAAAAATGCATTATTACAACCGGCCATCCTGGGGGGTGGGGGGACGATGGAGGTATGTGAAGCTGCCTTCAGCCTGAGGATGGTAGGCGGCCAGAGTCTTACCCACAAAAAACCCACCGGTGTAATATGTAATAAATATTTTCTCTAGTGTCATCCAGGGAGGAAACAGTCGACTAAGTTTGTATGGAAAGAGTGTCAGTACCACGGTTAAAAATTTGTTCCTCATTTTTGTTATCCTTTAAATTTAACAGTTTTATAACAGTTCATATCCTTTGCTTCCTCTACAAAATCCTTTTCACTCCCTCCTCTCCTCACTACCTCAGAGAACGTTTCAAGTTCCTGAGTGACGCCCATTCACGACAACTCCGATCAACAGAATCCCTTCTCCTTCAGGCTCCTCCCCTCAACTCCACTGTCTACAAAAAATCCTTCTCTTTTCACTCAGTGATACTCTGGAATTCCCTGCCTCAACCCATCCGATCTGCTAAGTCCCTACCCATTTTCAAATCTATGGTAACTGATCACTACCTCAGTACTGTCTAATATCCATATGTATTCCTGTATTATTTATGCATGTTTATATGTTTTTTTTTTTTGTATCTATGTATATAATTATATATTGGTATGTATTGTATGTATAATTTGATATTTTAAAGCCATATTTATGTAAATACTTTATATTATCACCTGTTACAGGTTATGTTTGGTATCCTGCTTGAGGAAATTCACAACCTACCATTAAAGCTGAATCAGTTCTTTTCCATCCAAAGGTTGCCTGGAAGAAATCGCTTTCAGCGATAAGGCCGCCCATTTGTGCAACTTATGCTTTATAGCTGTTACTTCGCTTTGTGTATATAGTGTTCTGTTTTTTCCTGTGTTGTACAAATAAAGTTATCTATCTATCTATCTGCTGATCAAAAAATTCTGTAATTTGAAAATAGATGTTACAGTTTTAAGCAAGGTCTATATAGTTGATTGAATCCGGCGTTACTTTTCGGAACTCCATATCTGTAATGGAAGTATTAATATTTAGTTTTTAGTTCCGAGCCTAGTGCCAAAACACAAAATGCAAAGTGCACCGCCCTCCCGCCCACTTGAAGAGGCATGCAATGAGGACAAGCAAAAGTTAGTATTAGTGACACCATTCATAAACCACGACACGTGTTTCGCGTCTACACGACGCATCATCAGGATTTTTTTTTTTTTTTTTTTTTTTTTTTTTAAGGACATTCCACACATCGCCATCTAGCCCCAAGCTAAGTAACTAGACTTGTGTTATGGGTGCTAGATAACGGATATACTACTTATATACTTTTTTTTTTTGTAAATATATACTTATAATACATAGAAACAACCAGACCACAGACAAATATCTAAGCATAAATACTTGTCTGAGACGGGAATCGAACCCGCAACCCTGTGTTTGGCAGTCCGGCATGGTGACCATTGTGCCAACTGGGTCGTCAAAATTGGACCCCGACCGCGCTATATGGGCGACAAACGTTAGATACGACGTCGCTCTCCGAGATGTTGCCTCGCCGAACGCTGGAACAAGAGTTTCTTGTTCCAGCGTTCGGCGAGGCTGCATTTTGTGTTTTGGCACTAGGCTTGGAACTAAAAACTAAATATTAATACTTTCATTAAGGTCTATATAATTTTGGATTGCCTACAAAATAATCGGTAATACAGCTGTCTGCCGATCGAAAATTCTCATATCTGCTTTCGCCCTTAACACAACGGTTCTTATATCAGAATGTTTACAAGTTTTTAAAATAGTTGTTATCTTCAAACATTGGATTCCAGCTGCCGATTGATTCGTTCAATAAAGGTGTTTGCAGACAAAACGTTAACAATAATATAGATTTTGACATTATCATGTTTAACAATCTTTTTATACATATGTTTTTGTACTGTTTCATCACGAAAGTGGTATGAAGAATGTTAGCTAATTTTGAATATTAGCTCTCCATATTCTTTGTCAAAAATAAAAAATACAGGTGAAAGAATTACTTCGATACGTCAAATAATTTCCGATATAGAGAAGTAAACTAAGCGGATCGTTATAAAATGACGTCACACGTGGTCACGTGACTGTTAGCGGGACTCGATATTTATCGTAAGTTTAAATGCCTGTAAAATCAAAACTAGTAGGTATTTTTGACTACAACAAAAACTTGTGTATTTGTATACATACAAGCTTTACTGTAACAAACTTTCAACCGATTTGGCATACCTAGTAACATTCTTCATTTAACAAAAGTTTAGCGTTTTCATACTAACTATAGAAAAAATCGTGATAAAACCTACGGCTGAGTTGGCTGAAGACTTATTGACGAATTCTTTTCTCTGGAAACGGTCGACTAAGCTGAAAGGGTGGTATAGGTGCTGTCAAAAATGTTTTTTCAATAGGAATTTTGCAATGCATTACATCACATAGAAGCGTCTTAAAAATTAAGTTAGAATGTGTGCCTTCGGAACGCGCCCACCAATGAGAAGAAGGCACAAGAACCTAATTGGGGTTGGCCACCTGATACATATCTAGGGATTAAAATCCCCTGAATAGCTCGAATTAAAATTGGATGGCACTGTATATATCAACTAGATCACATAATAAAAACGCCAACACTACTATTGGTCCAAGCTTGTTTAGCGAATTTTATTTTTCAACCTTTTTGTCTGCGATTGTATCAATTTGAAAATACGTCAATAAACTCAAACAGCTCTGGATTAACACCTTTTGCTTTGTTAATTATAATGTTAAAACTGATGAATAACAGAGATGTTGTATGAGGTTTGCATTTTGAGATTATAAATCAATACGATTTCGCAGTTTTTGTTCAAAAAATTTAGCTTTTTTTTCACAATATATTGTAAAGGTTCTATAGACCCAGGGATTTATGTCCATCGGTTTTTCCTATTCTACTTGAAAAAATACTAAAAATAAAATTAATCGCAACCGGATCAACTATACTCATCATCATTCGAGCGATATTCCCGGATTCATACACCTCGGAAGCGCTATTGCTTTAAAAAAAAACCGAATAAAATATATTTTTAAAGGTATATAAGTTACCTTTAAAATACATATAAGTTGTATAAATATATACAACTATAAGTATTATAATTTGCTTTATTATTTCTTTCAATGGTTAACACTTTGTACACATTTATTAATTGCCTCACGCTACATTATTTCATTTCCTAGAGGTCTGTCGGCAAAAAACTCTTCACAGGGTTCAATTGAAGAGTTTTCTGCCAGATCGGCTAAACTATTAAACCTTGTAAACTACAGTTCACTCTCTTCTTTCAACACCTTCTCCACGCCGAGGCTTCAACACTTACCTTAGTAATAAATTTATAAAAAAACAACAAATACACCCGTTTTTTCTATTGTGTACTAAATAATTTAATATTAGAGAGAATATTAAATAAATAAATAAATAATAAATACTGCAGGACATTCCACACATCGGCATCTAGCCCCAAGCTAAGTAACTAGACTTGTATTATGGGTGCTAGACAACGGATATACTACTAATAAACTTTTCTTTTGTAAATATATACTTAATACATAGAAACAACCAGACCACAGACAAATATCTAAGCATAAGTACTTGTCTGAGGCGGGAATCGAACCCGCAACCCTGTGTTTGGCAGTCCGGCATGGTCACCATTGTGCCAACTGGGTCGTCAAAATATTAACTGGACTTAACGGACTAATAGACTTTATTATCAATATTTTGATTTATGGTTAGAAATTTTAGCCGTACTTTGTCGTTGTCTTTCGCATTAGTACGTGGTGTTCCATCACTTCCGCGGACAAATTCCACAAGAACAGACTAAGACGAAAGTGTAGTGTCATGGAAGTGCTACTAACATAGTTCTAAGCTATCTCTTTAACACATTCAATTATTATTATAAAATATGTATGTTAGTCTATAAGGTATGTTTCTATGGGCCTTTGTAGCCTGAAATAAATGATTTATATTTTTTTTATATTAGCAGGATGATTACAATAAAACTGTCTGTCCTCAAAAGATCTTGGATTGCAAAGACAGAGGGAGGACGAGGGTTATTCCCATAAAGCACGTCGTTAACTCAACCACCCGCCATAACGCGATGTAGGAAGTCGGCGTTTAGTTGCGGCCTTTCGTCTTGAGGTAAACTGGACGTTTAAAAACTTCTCAGTTCATCACCACATAGTGGATTTTGATGTGGTTTTTTATCAAAGTTAACATTTTTTATTCCTTTGGATGCTTAATACATTTGTACATAGACCATATAGAAACGTTTTAAAAACTAAGTTAGGTTGTGTGCCTTCGGAACGCGCCCACTAATGAGAAGAAGGTACAAGAAACTCATGGCTTTTTTTTTCATGTGATCATGTGATGTGAATAGATAGAGTGATTCAAGAGGAAGGTTTAGTAGATATATAAAACAAAACTACCACGCGTACGAAGTCGCGGGCTATTTCATTCATAAACATGGGTAGGTTCATGATGATTTAGATGCATAAACAGACATACTTCGTATTGTCACCTACCAGCAGGTGTATTAGTGGTCAAATGTAGACATTTATATTTAAAAAAAAAGACTACGTGAATGAGGTAATGAGAATACTTACAAATCAACGAGCGCGTACTTTCGAGCCTCGATCCAAATGTTATCAAAATGTTATCGACCTTAAGTTTGACAGCAATATTTGATGTTGTTCATAGAAGAGGATGTTTATCGCGTTTATCGAGGCACTGCTACTAGCATTTTTGGCAGCTTTGCACCAGCAACCCTGCGAGGTGGCTTGTAAAAGGCAGTCTCTAGTATAGGCTGTTAGTTGTCGGTGATTCGATATGACAGTCAAAATAAAGAGCTCAAAATAATATCAAACTTAACACATAAATATAGAATAGAATATAAACACACGACGTGTTGTAAAAAATTGATCTTATAAGGGTTCCTTTTTTACCTTCTGAGGTACGGAACTCTCGAAACAGAGAATAAATATTAAGTATCTGAGAAGTCGTGTGTTGCCCTAGTGGGTAAAGCCTCAGCATGTGCTGCATATACTTACACACATCTGCAGCGCTGGTCTTCCGGCCGCACCCAATATCAAAATCAAAACCAGAGAATAATATTAAGTCGTGTGTTGCCCTAGTGGGTAAAGCCTCAGCCTGTGCTGCATATACTTACACACATCTGCAGCGCTGGTCTTCCGGCCGCACCCAATATCAAAATCAAAACCAGAGAATAATATTAAGTCGTGTGTTGCCCTAGTGGGTAAAGCCTCAGCCTGTGCTGCATATACTTAAACACATCTGCAGCGCTGGTCTTCCGGCCGCACCCAATATCAAAATCAAAACCAGAGAATAATATTAAGTCGTGTGTTGCCCTAGTGGGTAAAGCCTCAGCCTGTGCTGCATATACTTAAACACATCTGCAGCGCTGGTCTTCCGGCCGCACCCAATATCAAAATCAAAACCAGAGAATAATATTAAGTCGTGTGTTGCCCTAGTGGGTAAAGCCTCAGCCTGTGCTGCATATACTTAAACACATCTGCAGCGCTGGTCTTCCGGCCGCACCCAATATCAAAATCAAAACCAGAGAATAATATTAAGTCGTGTGTTGCCCTAGTGGGTAAAGCCTCAGCCTGTGCTGCATATACTTAAACACATCTGCAGCACTGGTCTTCCGGCCGCACCCAATATCAAAATATCCCGTTTCTAATTTGAATTACGGTATACTACTTTAAGTTGTCCTCTTTGCTCTAAGACACAGTGCCCGTCACAGGCCGTCGCATATCGATGCACGCTCCAAGAAACGCAATGTCTTCCCTGCGCAGGCGCAAGCTGTCTTGATATCTACTCTGTTTGCTGAGTTTTAATGTTATTTTTCCTAAGGAATGGTAGATTTTTTACTTTTAGTGTATTTTTGCTAAATAAAGTATTATTTGTAAAACTTCTTGGACTTGGTTAACTGAGTTAGGGGTTAGATGGTGGTAGCTATCATTCGAATCTTTACTAACTAACTATATAGCTGTGTTCCGCGGCTTTTGCCTGGCGCCAGTATAAAGTTTTATCGCAATTGGTTCAGTAAATTTTGCATGAAAGAGTAATAAACAAACACACAAACTTTCTCATTGGATTTACTTCAAATATACTAATTCGACTTGTTTCCTGTAGATGCTTTTATTATTAAAAAAAGAAAAAAAATTGATGTTGTTCGATTCTCAGACCTAACGAATATACACGAAAAATTTCATACAAATCGGTTCAGCCGTTTAGGTGGAGATTGGTAACCCGCGACTCGAGAATTTTGTTTAGGGATCAACCTTGGCCAATATAGTTCCAAATTCGACACATGTGGAGTGTAAACGGTGTAAGTACTCATGAGGGTAGTGTTGGACGTGGGCAGCGGGCTCGTGCGCGCGCGCATCGCCACGTGGTCAACCGGACGAAACGATAGGGATGGGACATATTGTTTTATTTATTTTGTATCTTATGATTATATTTTTAATGTGTTAACTTATTAACAGTGATTTGTTATGGATTTATTTATTAATAGTGCCAAAACAAATTGGGTTTAGATAGAATTTTAATATACGTCGGCCATTGTATTAAATAAATAAATATTACAGGACATTCTACACATCGCCATCTAGCCCCAAGCTAAGTAACTAGACTTAAGTTATGGATGCTAGACAACGGATATAAGTACTACTTATTTACTTTTCTTTTGTAAATATATACTCATAATACACAGAAACAACCAGACCACAGATAAATATCTAAGCATAAATACATGTCTGAGGCGGGAATCGAACCCACAACCCTGTGTTTGGCAGTCCGGCATGATGACCATTGTGTCAACTGAGTCGTCAAATTGTAATTGTATTTTTGTCTATATGTTATTGATTAATTTATAGGTTCTATTTAACTTAAAATAGTTCAACTTAACGTTTAAGGCGATAAATTGTTTTTTGAGCATTTAAATTGTTTTTTAATATTTTCTACCACGAAAAAAATTGTTTGTTTTGAAATTTTTAACTTCATTATTTGGGTTTTAAATTCTAATAAAAATATCCATTATTATCTCTTTCAAATTAAAAGTTTTTATTTATTAAAAGCTTCATTTTTAAAGCATTTATGGTTAACAGGTGTCGTTTTCATACAAATTCATGTGCTGATAGTAGGGTATAAGCAGCAATATTAATTAAGCTTTCGATAAATTAAACGTATACCAAACCTACTAAAGGTATTTTCAACCTGCAAGAAAATATAGATAGATAGATAAATTCTTTATTGTAAACACCAATTTCAAATAAAATAATAATAAAAATCAAAGCTTAAGTCTAAGTGTTACAAAGGGCGGCCTTATCGCTCAAAGCGATCTCTCAAAGAGTTATATTTTTTGCGCATATCTTTCTATGTATGTAATACTAGCTGCGCCCCGCGGTTTTCTTTCTTGTAAGTAACGTTCCCGTGAGATTATCGGGATAAAAAGTAGCTTATATGTTAATCCAGGTTTCCAGTTCCATCTACATACCGATTATCGCAATTGGTCCAGTAGTTTTTGCGTGAAGAAGTAACAAACATCCAAACACACAAACTAAATCACATTTATAATATAAAAAGTAGCCTATTTGTTAATCCAGGTCTCCAGCTATCTAGATACTTACCGAGTTTCATCGCAATCGGTCCAGTAGTTTTTGCGTGAAGGAGTAACAAACATACATAGTAGGATTAGTAGGATTTTTTATTCCCTCATATTATATATCTGGTCACCATAAAACTTAGTTGCTTAGTTTGAGGCTAGGTAGGCTAGGTAGCTTTATGAAATGTGTCACACAAATATTTATTTATTTTATCCATGTAACCCCTCAGTGTACGTGTCCCATCCCTATCGTGCCTCTTGCGAGTGTAACCTTGGCGCTTGCAGCTGCCCCCCCCCGATCACCTGCCATCGCCACATTGACGCCAAAACAAGTATACAACCAACATAACACTTAAACTTTACTTCCTTGTCATATTTATAACAATTATCATATTTTATTTGCAATATTCACTGGATTTTTCACAAGGGTTTCTGAAAAAATCTGTACCAATTCTGGCAACTATAGACAGAAAAAGAGCATCATAATACACAATAAAAAAAATAAAACAAACTATAGTAAAAATGTATTTAAATCAATAAATTATTATGGAAATAAATCTTTTTAAAACTATTAAAAGAGTACCTCCTAAAAATTCAAAATAGACCGCAATATTACAAAATGTTTACTAAACTTATTCGCAAGTATAATCAAGATCAGCAAGTATAATATAAAATCAAGTTAAAGTTTTTGTAAAATTTTAAAAAATCTTTAGTGTATTTGGTTATATTATACTCAAGATAGGTGCCAGTGAAGTGGGATGAATTTGGAAGTAAAACAAAACTCAAGTATAAAATATGACAGTTTTTTTGAAGTAAAAAGCTCCACGATAAGGTTTCGTTAAAGATTCTCACTGACTCTAGCAAAATTAATACGGAATCAAATATAGAAGAAACAACAAAACCTGATGCGATTTTTAACACCGGGCCAAATGCACAAATCGTGCGAAGCCATAAAAAAAACGCGGTGAAAGTAAAAGTTGTAAATACCTACATTTAAAGAAGATGATCAATAAACCTTGAACTGTGTGATGTTTAAAAACTTTGTTACAAATTAGAAAGGTCCATTAGCTAATTGAGATCGCTGCGGTATTCACATTTCTTAATTATTGTATACATTGTAATTTTACGAGACTAGCTGAGCTGAGCGAATTTTAGGTCGCTAACATACGTAACGGGACGGGGATGTGACGTGCATTGTTCATAATCCCCCTTATTCCAAAATGAGGTTTAAGGATAGTAAGAGATGTGGATTTAAACCTTAGATTTAGACGCAGATTTACTCGTGAACTATAGTCTAAACACTATCCTGATAGATTATATAGGGATAGTGTTAAGACTATAATTCACGAGTGAATCTGTGTCTAAATCTACATCTCGAACTATCCTTAAACCTCGTTTTGGAATAAAGGGGAATCTTAATCACATAGAAATATTAATACAAAATTTAAGAAAAATTTGGTACCTACTGTTCTTTCTTGGGGTTAAAAATAATCCATAGCTTTGCATTTCATAAGAATCGGTTCACATAATTAAGCCATGAAAAACATGATATGGAAGTTTGGCAAAAAAGAACTAGAATGATTGTAATCATCAAACTTTATCTAAATTGTGATACCAACTTAAAAATCTAATGTTCGAATTTCAAAAACACCTTGCCAGTAAAAAAATAAGCTAACGCGAATAGCAGGTGGAGTCAAGTTAATTCGGTTTTTTAATGATAAAAATAAATATATTATCTCACACCTTATAAGTGCGATGATAAAAAATGTTATCTAAATAAAAATAAGAACACTTTATGGCCGAGAACTAAGAACTAACTCGCTTAAAAGTAAAATTATTAATGATTGCATAACAAATTGGCTTTTTTTGTAGGTGAGATCTTTACAGACTTCTTGGCATAACTTCTAAGAAAAAAATCATTGTCCTTGCGAAACTTGACCGACTTCAAAAAAAAGAAGGAAGTTCTTTTGGATTTATTGACTAAAAGACTAAGAATGAGATAGACTCTTTCATGGAAAAGTAGTCGCCCATAGCAATAAGACAGGACTGTGATGGGTAGGGAAAAGGTTTGGTTGCAGTAAAAAGATAAATAAATAAAATGAACTTGACTCATCACATACAATCGAAAGTCATAAGTCAAATTTGACTCATGACTGAGTTATTTTAAGATTTAAATACTTTATTAATCAATTTATTTAAAATTTTGATATGCCAAAAGACTGGTGAAAATGTTAAACTATTATATGTTAAGTGATGCCTTTGTACCATATTTCTTGCAAATAAATGACGTTCATTCATTCATTAATTCTTGAGCTTTTTATGCAACTACTAGCTGCGCCCCGCGGTTTCACCCGCGTAAGTCCCGATCCCGTAGGAATTGACTCTAGAAAACGTTTGTATGGGAAATAGAAAAGGGCTCTTTTTAGGGTTTCCCCGGAAATTATTCGATTTTTTCTCGCCTTTTAAACCTTCCCTAGACCTCCACGAACATTTCAAGACTAAGATAAGATAAATCCGTTCAGCCGTTCTCGAGTTTTAGTGAGACTAACGAACAGCAATTCATTTTTATATATATAGACTATTTATTCGTGTATCAGTCACGTCAGATCAAAAGCTGAACAAATACTTGGCAATAGTGTTTTGCCAATATTTTATGAAAAAATATTTCAGGAAATTCCACTAATAGATACGTGTTCTATTTTTGTAATGGCATTTCCGTTTTGTTGTTTAATTCATATCTATGATTAATTTTAGAAAGAAGATAAACTATTTTTAATATATTTCACGTACGCTCATTCTTTTTGCTATCAGTAAGTAGTGACGACCCAGTTGGCACAATGGTCACCATGCCGGCCTGCCAAACACAGGGTTGCGGGTTCGATTCCCGCCTCAGACATGTATTTATGCTTAGATGTCTATCTGTCTGCTATGTCTGTGGTCTGGTTGTTTCTATGTATTATATGTATATTTTTACAAAAGAAAAGTATATAAGCAGTATATCCGTTGTATAGCACCCATAACACAAGTCTAGTTACTTAGCGTGGGGCTAGATAGCGATGTGTGGAATGTCCTGCAATATTTTTATTTTATATTTTGTTTTAATCTATTTCAAAAGTGATGGTTCCAATTTCTGGTAGTACCTTCTTGTTTGACTTTTTTTTATAAATTATATTAAGGGAGGTCCATACGCCAACGACCTTGGTAAACAGCCAACTAAATAGTCACTACTGACACTGGTCGCCTTCGTTGGTGAACATTGTTGATTGTTAAGCAAAATAACTTTTTTTAAACTAAACCAATTAAGGCGCTCTTTCAGTACCGTGTGTAGGTATTCACATTACCTTAGCCCGCGCTCTCAAAGACGTAGCGTGCTGCGTGTTAACTGTTATATTTGATCGATATGCAAAACATTTTAGCATTATTATCCACAAATATAGTTCTTAGAGGTCAAAACCTATCATTTGATTCATTTTTAGAAACAAACGTTAACTATTTTTGAATAGAACCCGATAAACGATATAATAATTCTCTGTTTTCTAACATTTTTTTTATCGAACGAAGTTGTTCATATCATGTTTTCAACCACAATAAACAAAAATATGGTTATTAAACTACAATATCCATTTATATCCAAATAACAAAAAAAGAGTATTTGATTACTTAGAGTTGCTTAAAACAAAGGTCGATTTTGGTAGCTTTAGTAGCACAGGGCCTTAACAAAAAAAATCCAAAACTCACACTAATAAATGGAAACTGAATTAGAACAAATAAACATAATTTACCTGCTTTTGTACATAAAAATAAATTAGTCAAACAAGATACGGTAAAAAGACCTTTTAAGGCTGTTTATGCTGCCAAACGCAACGCGCCAGAAATACCCTTCGCTTATAACTAACATTGTTGATTGTAACGTATGTGTTTTATTTTTCTGTTTCTATGTATTATAAGTTTATATTTACAAAAGAAAAGTATATAAGTAGTATATCCGTTTTCTAGCACCCATAACACAATTCTAGTCACTTAGCTTGGGGCTATATGGCGATGTGTGGAATGTCCTACAATATTAATTTATTTGTAACCCTTCACTAAAATCCACTGTAAAAATCCATTGATGGATCTTACTTACCTTACCAATTACCTACTATAGTACTAACTAAAAAAGTACAAGACAACCACATGCACCTGGACGTACATAACAGTGCACGCTGCACGCACCATAACGGTTCGATCAACTAAAAATAAAGCGTGTCGAAAATTCCAGTTTAATTAATCAGGTACAAAGTGATACCACTTAACGTAAATTAACTATAGTTAAAACATCTCCTGCAGATAAGAGAGGCACAGTAGATTATAGACTTTAATCGGCCGATAGTTTAGTGGCACGATAAATCTTATATATATATATAAATCCTACTAATATTATAAATGTGAAAGTTTGTGTGTGTGTGCGTGTGTGTGTTTGTACGTTTGTTACTCCTTCACGCAAAAACTACTGGACCGATTGCGATGAAACTCGGTATCTAGATAGCTATAGGCTACTTTTTATCACATAGGCTACTTTTTATCCCGATATTCTCACGGGATCGGGACGTACGCGGTTGAAACCACGGGGCGCAGCTAGTTTTATATTTATAAAAATGAAAACCTATTTTGCTTAGTCACAGCATCACGCGTGAACGGCTGGACCGATTTTGTTAATTATTTTATTGTTGTGTTTGCTATTGTCAAGATAAGATTCTTATGAAAGAAAAATTAAGAAAGCTATGCAGAAAATAGAAAATTACTACGCTGGTTAAACCGCGGGGCGCAACTAGTCCTACTTTTATGGTTGATAAAAATATCTAGTCGGGAGTTTTGGCGGGAACGAGTTAACAACATGTCGTACTGCAGTTTTATTTTCATGAAACTTAGTTGTAACCCGAGTTGAATTGTATAATTCTGGTGGAATGTTATTCAATTTAGTTCTGTTGAAAGTGCACAAGTGTAGTGAAAGTAAAAATCAGTGTCAAACATGAAGTTTTCTCGTTGCCTCCAAATCTCCTATTAAGGTTATGGTAAACTTGCCACCGCTTTACTATAGCCCCTGACTTGACGGACTATGACGACTTTAACTGTTTTGAAACACTTTAGGCCCGATTTATGAAAAATCGGGTCATAATTTGATGCAAAATATAACTTGACACTGGCTAAATGCACAAGCCGTGCGAAGCCATAATTAGTAGTAAAAAAAGTATCTAGTCTGCGGCATCACTACCCATTCTCATAATCTTGCCAAGATTGTAATTAATTTCATTTTTAATTGTCAGAACGTAGGCGCATAGTGTCTATGCATATGTTGATATTTTGACCTTTCGATGCTTAGCATTCATTATCAAATGATAATGAACCCACATTTAAACCAAGTGGCAACTTAAACAGATTAAAATGAAGGTTTTATGTAATACTAGTAGTGTACGTGGTTTCATCTGAGAAAGTCCCGAACAAGTCTCAATCTATCTTATATATATAAAAGAAAGTCGTGTTTGTTACAACACTTATAACTCGAGAACGGCTGGACCGATTGCGATGAAACTCTGTATCTGGATAGCTGGAGACCTCGAATAACACATAGGCTACTTTTTATCCCAATATGCCCACGGGATCGGGACTTACGCGAGTGAAACCGCGCAATATCGGGATAAAAATATCTTACCTACTCCTAATAAATTCATGTTTCTTTATATCAATTTTTATCGAAATCAAGCTGGTGTTGTGAAGCCTATTTGTTACAGAGGAATAAATTAAAAAAATACTGCAGGACATTCCACACATTGCCAGATGGCAATGTGTGGAATGTCCTAACACAAGTTTAGTCCCATAACACAAGTTTAGTTACTTGGCTTGGGGCTAGATAGCCCCAAGCCAAGTAACTAAACTTGTGTTATGGGTGCTAGACAACGGATATACTTCTATACTTATATACTATACTTATAGTAGGTAATTATTGTTCCTTGAAACCCAAAAATTATTGTTCCTTGAAACCCAAAAATTATTGTTCCTTGAAACCCAAAAATTATTGTTCCTTGAAACCCAAAAATTATTGTTCCTTGAAACCCAAAAATTATTGTTCCTTGAAACCCAAAATTATTCATTTTTATGGTCGGGGGCCTAGACCATTCACAGAAAATGTATATTTTCTCGTTTTGACCCATTATGTCAATTATTCCCAAGGTGAGACGCTGTTGAAAATTATATTATCTCAATATTTTAAATTGCTCACTTCGCTCGTTCAGTTGTGGCCTAGAAAGAATATACATCAAAAATCTTTTATGATCTATGATAACACCGTCCACACAAGTTTATTAATTATCGTTACCGCAAATCTTTATTCATTTCGTTTTGTACACTGTTAGAATGCAGTTCGTCAAACAACCGGTATCATTGCAATTTGAAAATATTGATTTTGCATCAGAAAAATGCAGTTCTCGTCATGGAAAACTTTTACCGAATACAATACGTTGTATAATATGTGGCCCATCGAACTGTGGAAAAACAAATTTGGTTATCGGTTTACTCTTGCACGAAAACGGTTTACAATTTCGTAATGTTTATGTATATTCAAAAACTCTATACCAACCAAAATACGTGTATTTAGAAAAGGTGTTGCAAATTGTTCCTGGTGTTTCTTTCTCAAAGTTTCATGAAAATCAAGAAGTTCTTTCTCCTGATGCGGCAAAATGTAACTCAGTTATTATATTCGATGATGTGTCATGTGAGAAACAAAATAATATGCGCGACTTTTTTGCAATGGGTAGACATAAATATATAGACTGTTTTTATTTAAATCAGACCTACAGCAAAATCCCAAAACAATTGATAAGAGATAATGCAAATTTACTTATACTTTTCAAACAAGATGATATAAACATGAGACACATTTATGATGAACACGTCAATACAGATATGACATGGCAAGAATTCAGAGAAATGTGTGCAAATATATGGAAAGAACCCTACAGTTATGTGGTAATAAATAAGGACTGTGAAAAAAACAGAGGATGTTATCGAAAGAAATTTGATACATTTGTTAAGTTTCATTAGTCGACTGATGTAAGCCAGTGTTCATCAATTATTTGAATCATTTTTAGTCGATTCGTTGTACAAAAAACAAGTATAATGTCTTACATACCTGTGTATCGTCGTTACGTTGATGAAGAGGAACGTTTACGGAGTTTTGCTACTTGGCCGCTGGGTTTAAATCAAAAACCAAAAGAAATGGTTGAAGCAGGATTTTTTTATACGGGGAGGAGCGACAGAGTCGTCTGTTTTTACTGTGATGGAAGAATGAAAGATTGGAGCCCCAAAGATCTGCCATGGGAAGAGCATGCACGCTGGTTTAATAAATGTCCGTATGTATTAGTAATGAAAGGAGAAGACTATGTAAAAAACATACTAAATAGAGGACATGATGAAGTCGAAGAAGAGTGGAATAAAATTGAATCGAGATCTCCACATTTAAAAGCCGACACGATATCGTTATCAGTTATGTGTAAAATTTGTTTGGAAGAAGAATTGAATACGTGTTTTATATCTTGTGGTCATGCTGTGGCTTGTGCGAAGTGTGCTCTGTCTCTTGATGGTAAATGCCCAATTTGCAGAAAAGTATTCAAAAAAATTATTCGAATATATTTATAATAAATAATGAATAAAAACATTTTTATTTTCTAACTAAATAGTAAACAACTTTGCTGAGCTCTGATTAACGATCCTCATTCGCTGGATTAGAACCCACACAAATATTTAAATAGTTGAAAATATTGTTAAAGCTATCATTTCGTGACGATTACTTGAACCAATAAAGTCCAATACAATGACAATAAAATTAAGAAAACGAATCACCGATGCTGTTAAAGGGAAGGTTGAATGCACGTTCCGTTTCTTATGGGCATGCTGTGGCTCTGTAGGGGATTTTTATTCGATTATATTTCTGAATAAATAATTAATTATTGGAATGAGAAATCCACTATAAATAGCTGAATGTATAAGCCAGACCTTCATTTCGCAAGGATACAGACATTAGTTATATCAAAGCCTGATAATGGAAAAAAAACTGAAAAATCAAATTGTAGAAGCTGCAGAAGCTGTTAAAAAGAAGGTTCGAAAGATGCGTGATATTGAAACGGAAAAGAGTAATATATTGGAATCCGTTTTTAAACCAATTACAGAACCTCTTCATAAAATGGTAGATAATTCTTCACTAATCGATACTCTTAACAACAAAGAAGCAATCAACAATAATTCAAAAACTATGAAACGTGAAATTAAATTTGATACTTCAAGCCCATTAGAGAGTGATAAAACTCTTAAGAGACTATCCACCATTGGAACTAATAATAATACATTTAATCCAAAAGTTTCTTCTGAATCGGAAGAATTCGATGAGAGCGATGATGTTGATGAAGTTAAATCGGATGAAGGAGATGAATCGTTTAAAACAGTAGATTCAGATCCAACTGATAGAAGTTTTAACATATCTTCGTGGTCGTCTACTTCGGAAGCAAATTTTCAAAATGTTCCGTTTGGTGTGAGACATGAACGCGGTAAACTCATGATGGGATCTTCACGTGTAATTGTGTCCGATAGTTGTATTCAAATTGGTGCGAAAAAGTATAAGATTACAGATGGTATAAACGAATTATTGTTTAAAAAAGTTCCTAACTTAAATGTAATAAATGATGAAGATTTGGCTCATTATAAGTTAATGTTACTAGAAACAAATGCTCATCGAAGAAATTTCAAGCCAAATCAACCTATCAAAAGTAATAAGGGTCGAAAATACTTGAGTATCATAAAACCACTATTCAAGTTACGTAAAGTTTCGGCAAGTACAGACTGTAGCCAACCGGATATAACACATCAAGGAAAAGGTTTACCATTGTTGAAGACATGGAAGAAAAATGTCGACTACGTATACTGGGACGATCCTAATGAACTAATCGAAAGATTAAAGCTTTTAATTGCATCAAAAAATGCTGGTAACACTGGGTTGGAAAATGAAATAATATCCATTATAGAAGAACTGCGTGAAAGTGGTATTATACCTTATTAAATAGTAAACATCCCTTATTTTTTTCATTTCAACATCGTCTCTGATACCCATCAGTTCGAAATAATGGATAAATTTGGAAATTATGGTCGTAACCGAATACGTTTACCTGATTTTTTAGAAAACTTTGATAATAAGGTGTTGATGCGGACCGAAAGCGGTGAATTCAATTTACATAACACAAGATTGACTGGTATTTCGATTCCATTCCAAGATTCCGACGCTGTCAACAAAGAATATGTTGATAAACAAAATAAATTGTATTTAAAGAAGCAAGAGCTAGAAACAATAGTAAATGATTTAAAGGCAGTTGTGAAAGAACACTTCGATAGTATTAAAGCAGATTATTGTACAAAGGCTGAGTTAACTCAAATCACAAAATTTTTAAAAAATGAGTAAACTTCAAATTGTAAATGAAATTCACAAACCGGCTCGCAAGAATTTTAACCGACGATCTGTAATATTGAAAGGAATCGATGACTTATGGCAAGCTGATCTTATTGATTTTCAAAGTCTAAAAAGTTATAATCGAGGCTATAGCTATATTTTAGTGATAATAGATTGTTTTTCTAAGTTTTCTTGGACAATCCCTGTTAAAACTAAAACCAAAACCGAAATAGCAAATGCGTTTAATAGTTTATTAGTTAATAATCTCCGAAAACCGATTAATTTACAAACTGATATGGGCACTGAATTTTACAACGATGAATTTAAAAAAGTTATGAGGAAATTTAACATTAATCATTACTCAACATACTCTATTAAAAATGCCTCTATAGTAGAAAGACTAATAAAGACACTGAAAACCAAGTTATATAAACTTTTTAGTTTAAACGGTAATTATAAATGGATTGGTGAACCATTGAAAATTATCATAACAACGTACAATAATACAATACATCGAACAATAAAATACAAACCAAACGATGTAAAGCAATCAAATCAATGTGAAATTTTAAAAAATATAATGAGTTCCCACAAAACAAATATACTAACGAAGACCGGTAAGCTAAAGGTAGGCGATCATGTTCGCATAAGTAAATATAAAAGTAGCTTTGAAAAGGGATATACTCCTAACTGGTCTACAGAATTGTTTTTAGTTAAAAAAGTTCATCTTTCTGTACCAGTAACATATTCTATAGAAGATCTGCGTCATCAACCTATATTAGGGCGTTTTTATGAGCAAGAACTTCAAAAAACAAACTGTCCCAATGTGTATCTTATTGAAAAAGTTATAAGGAAAAAGGGTAATAAACTGTTTGTCAAATGGCTAGGTCTTTCGCAAACTGAAAACAGTTGGATTAATAAACAAGCTATTTTATGACCTCTGATTCTCTGATATATTATAAAAATATAAAATTGCGAATGCTAAAAGATATTACCCCATTTATAACTCAGCTATGCGCGGAGGAGGACTCGTGAATAGTATTATAAATAACTTACCGTTTGAATTGCATTTACCTGGATATAATTATTGTGGACCTGGTACACGATTAAGAGAACGATTATTGAGAGGAGATAAAGGAATCAATGAGCTTGATAACGCTTGTATGAGACACGATATTGCTTATAATAATTCAAATAGTTTGGAAGATCGACATAAAGCTGATTTAGATCTCATAAATATGGCAAAACAGAGAATTAAATCAAAAAACGCTGGAACAGGTGAAAAACTTGCTTCGTGGCTTGTGAACAAGGTGATGAAATCCAAAGTCAAGCATGGTGCAGGCGTGAGATCATTCAAGTCGGTGGTTTCAAAAATACATAAAAGACTGAAAAAGTCAAAACCAAAAAGTGATGCTGCAGCAATAAAAGAAGCTTATTCAGCGGCTAAAAAGCTCATAAAAAATAAGAAAAAGGTTTTCGTGCCTCGTGTTATACCGTTACCGAAAACAGGCGGTGTTTTACCACTTATTCCAATATTCGCCGGACTATCAGCGTTGGGCGCATTAGCCGGAGGTGCTGCAGGTATTACGAAGGCAGTAAATGATCATAAGTCAGCTAAAAAGAACTTAGAAGAAGCTCAACGTCATAACAGAATGATGGAATCAATTGCTTTAGGAAAAGGCCTCTATATAAAACCCTACAAGACAGGAAATGGTCTTTTTGTAAATAAATCAAAAAACTAATTACAAGGTTACCCAAACGCGCTCTTACTGATCTAGACATATTAGGATATGCTAATAAATACATACCTCACTTTAGAGGTGTTTTTATGAGAAATGAGTTACCATCACAGCCTAAAGATATTGAGTGTGCGATTGTTAATTTAGATAGTTCAGAGAATGAAGGAACTCATTGGGTAGCCTATGTAAAACTATTCAAATATTGTGAATATTTTGACAGCTTCGGTGATTTAAAACCACCGTTAGAATTGATCAAATATTTGAAATATAATATAACATATAACTATTGCAGATATCAAAATTTTAATACATTTTATTGTGGTCATTTATGTTTAAAATTCCTTGATACATTTTGGACAAATGTGTTGTATTGATATTTTAGTAAATGTTTTAATAAAGGATTATCGACTATATAATTACAAACTAGTTTTTATCACCTTCATTTGTAAAATGTCTTTCACGTTGTCTATAACTGGTAATACCTCGGTTTTATCTTCCACTTTTTATCCACCATTGCAATTTGAAGGTGAATACGAGTGTGCCCTGTTGTATTTGTCGACATTCAATTCAATCCCTAACATTGATAAAAGAAACAACAAATTTTATTATGGCAACAATGATGTATTAGAAATACCAGAAGGTGCTTACGAACTTCAAGATATTTCTGATTACTTAAAAACAAACATTAAAAATGAAACTAATATAAATTTATTTTGCAATAACAACACATTGAAAACTTTCATTTTCTGCTCTAAAGACATACATTTCGAAAAAAATTACTCTCTTGGAAATTTACTAGGGTTTGGTAAGCAAACTCTAAAAGCCAATATAATACACGAGTCTCAGCTTCCAGTTAACATTTTATCAACGACAGTGGTGAGAATCGAATGTGATATAGTGAGCGGTTCATATATTAACGGACAATCAAGCCACATTATTTATGAATTTGCTCCAAATGTTCCACCAGGTTATCGAATAATAGAAGTGCCGAAAAATATAATTTATTTTCCTGTCAATCAAAATAACGTAGGTTCCATAAATATCAAATTATTAGACATTAATAATAATTTGATAAATCTACGAGGTGAAGAAGTTCAATTGTATATGCATGTCAGAAGAAAATGATCGACTTTAATAAATACGGTAATGGTATTATAAAACACATCAGTACGCATCGAACATTCCGGAAAGGAACAACTAAAACAAAAATTAAAATAACGAAAGAAAACAAACAATTCCTGAAATTAATCGGACTCTTAAAATGAGTATATTAGATGTAACAAGTTCACCTGCTTATGATAATACCATAGAAGGTATCGAATATCATTCATATAAGCCGTATGTTACAAGTTACAACAGAAATGATGAAATTCGGATACCTATCAACCAACAGGATTTGTACGTATTACCATCTGCAAGTACCCTCTACGTAGAAGGAACTATAAACATTATAAAAAATGTTACAAAAGAAAAGGTTACTGCTATTGAATTCACGAATAATCCAATACTTTTTCTGTTCCAAGATGTTCGTTATGAACTCAATGGAGTGGAAATCGACAGAATAAAAAATGCTGGTATGACAACAACAATAAAAAATTTATTATCTTTTAATGAAATTGAGGCTAAAGTCGCAAAAGCTTGGGGTTGGGATATAAATGGAACAAAGACAACCCTCCATAATTTTTCTTGTTCAATACCTCTTAGTAACATTTTAGGCTTTACTGAAGATTATAAGAAAATTGTTATGAATTGCAAACATGAACTAATATTGTTACGCAGTAATACAAATTTAAACTCATTAAAAATCCCATCTGGTGAATCTCTTGAAGACATAATAATTAATAAATTAGTTTGGCGCGTTCCACACGTCAAGGTATCCGATAAAGAAAAAGTACATTTATTAAAACTATTAGAAAAGGACCGTCCTCTACATTTTGCTTTTAGGAATTGGGATTTATATGAGTATCCGTTATTACCAAAAACAACTAAGCATACATGGTCAATCAAAACGTCCTCGCAGATTGAAAAACCACGTTATGTAGTATTGGGTTTACAAACAAATAGAAAGAACTTACCAGATAAAGATATGTCGCGATTTGATCATTGTAATTTGAGAAATGTTAAGGTATATCTCAATTCTGTCTATTTTCCATATGAAAATTTAAATATAAATTTTAGTGAAAACAAATTCGCTTTATTATATGAACAATATGTCAAATTCCAACAATCTTATTACGGTCGTAGAAGTGAACCGCTACTCAGTGCATCAGAGTTTAAAGAAAAAGCGCCACTGTTTGTAATCGATTGCTCTAGACAAAGTGAAAACCTTAAGTCGGGTCCAGTAGTCAGTGTACGTATAGAGCTTGAAAGTAATGTTGAAATACCCGATCAAACATCGGCATATTGTCTCATTCTAAACGACTGTATTATAGAGTATAGACCATTAAGCAATTTAGTAAAAAAAATATCATGACTTCAGACGTTGCTATAGTCGATCTGCAAGGATTCAAAGATGATACCAATCGATTCATTGTGAAAGAGTTTTCAATTTTATCTCAAGGATATACTCAAACCTTTCTTATCAAGGCTCCGTATCCCTTCAGAGAATTGTCGGTTGAAGGAAAGCGACAAGTTCGGTGGATTGAAAATAATCGAGGGATTTATTGGAACGAGGGTTATGTATACTTTAACGATTTTAAACACACTATTAAACTGTACCTAAATAATAGAAAAATTATTGTGAAAGGTGCTGAGAAAGTTAAGTGGATAAAGGAACTCTGTTCTACTTGTGAAATTGTTGATGTTGATAAAAAAGGATGTCCTAATTTTTTAAAATTATATAATGACTATACAAAAAAAGATATGACATTAAATTGTTTACATCATAAAAAATACTGCGCTTTAAAAAATGTTTTATGTCTAAAGTTGTGGTGTAAAGATAACAGCATATTTTCCTATTCTTTATTTACTAAATAACTTTTTCCTAAGTGTATACCTACTTATGACATTATATTAACAATAAATAATGTTTAAAATTGATTTTTTAGTACAAGTACAAATAAAAAGAAATTTTATAGAGAAATGTGTTTTATTTTAAAAATAGCCTCATACTACCTACTTTATAATAAGTTTGAAAGAAACAAATAAAACAAGTGTATTATCGAAATACATTTTTATTTTAAACATTAACTTATACATTACATAAAATACAGTGATCTGCTAGCGCAGTTTAAGTACTTACATATTATTATTAATAACAAAAAAAGCTGAAATATATTTCACTACACATTTTAGTTTAAAAAAAAAAAACAATCACAAATTGTAATAGTTATCACCACACAGTTTTTTTGATATATTACTTATTATTCGTTCAGTTTGCTCCAGGATATCATCTACTGAATCTTTAACAATATATTGTGCACTCACAAGAACTGAATCCTCGTCCTCGGGTTTAGGATCACTGATGTCTTGAATTTGTATCTTAATAACGCGCCTCCCTCTGCACCTTTCACCATTTATTATAAATGATGGTCTCTGAAGTCGAATACGCTTAGTCTCCACGTCTTTTTTGGAAGTTTTTTCCTTACGAAGGCGCTTCTTTTTCGTCTGTTCTTTAGGTTGTTGTGTTCCGGAAAGGCGTAGCGAGCCTTGTTCCTTTAAATCGGGAAACAATTCATCAAAACCAGCTAATTGATCTTGTGCACATTGCAAAAATATATCTTGTGATTCCGTCATGTCTGTAAAAAAATAAAAACATTATTATTAAAATGGTAACATAAAATGTAAACAAAAACTTTAAAAAATTGGTGTTAAATAAATTTCCATCGATAACCTATCTGAAACAAAAATATTATGTAGGTACTTACCGATATTTCAGCTTTGGAACAACTGATTTAATTATAACACTGCGCTAGCAGATTACTGTGTATCCTTTATAAAATACTAAATGCGAATGATTATCGAATGGAACCGTTTGCCTATATTGCTTACTTTTCAAAATGATGTGAATGTAATTAGATTCAGTTGGTTTTAAATCTCTAATTTCATTTTTTCTTTATAGCAAAATCGTGTTGAGACATGTTGTTTTAGTAAACTGCATTGTTTATTAAGTACCTATCTTATTAGCAAGTAATTAAAGGCAGCTGTTATTTCATCTCTAATTTCATTTCTGTCTATATGACAAAATCACGTTAAGACATGTCGTTTTAGTAAACTGCATTGCTTATTATGTAGGTACCTAATATCTACACACCACATTTCTTTCTTAGAAAGTTTTGTCAGCTGGTATTTTATGTAATTGAAGTATACCTTAGTTAAAGAGTTATTTTTGACGACCCAGTTGGCACAATGGTCACCATGTCGGACTGTCAAACACAGGGTTGCGGGTTCGATTCCCGCCTCAGACAAGTATTTATGCTTAGATATTTGTCTGTGGTCTGGTTGTTTCTATGTATTATAAGTATATATTTACAAAAGAAAAGTATATAAGTAATATATCCGTTGTCTATCACCCATAACACAAGTCTAGTACTTAGCTTGGGGCTAGATGGCGATGTGTGGAATGTCCTGCAATATTTATTTATTATTTTTTAAACTTAATTCTAATAAATGAAAACGCAATATTTTGTAAGATATCTTTATTTAAAAAACTTAATTTGTTATAAGTGTCTTAGTATAGAAAAACCTATTTTATTACATAAAACTAAATTATTTTAAAAAAGTAGGTATAGAAAAACATCTTATATCATATAAAACACAATACAATATTATTCAATATTTAATTTTCAAAATGTTTAGGACTTAAAAACTATGAAATCGAACAATGTTTTAAACTCCTAGGAAAGACACATGACCATGTGCTTTTGTAGATATCTTATCTGATGATATTAGTCGTTTATCATCATTACTGGATAAAGCGACTTTATTAACACAACGAGTAAAAACTTGGTGTCTTATCGACTTAAACAATATGTTTTTTTTCCTCAAAATTGTTTGGGAAAATAAAGTTTTTCTATAGTCAGAAGCTTCCAGCTCGCGAACGACACACGATTTTATGCCTTTAGCTTTTTTTATTTCACTATCTACGGTTTTTATACAATAAAGTTTTGAACGTAACCCTATGAATTCGGTGATTATTTTACCACCCATCTCATCTTTGAATAATCCAGGTACTTTTTTATTTATTAAAGGCAAACCATAATCGTTGTCTACGGAAAAGTTACTAGTGTCAAAATAATTACTAAAATATTTTTGTAAGTCCTTATAGAAATCATTTGTTTTAATGTAATACACGAAGCTATCTGTGTCTGAATAACACATTTGCAAACGATTATCAAAGTGCGGTTTCATTACAGAATAGTGAAAGTCATACATGTGCGCTTTAGACAATTCAAGTACAGTAAAACCAATGTAAATAGGCTTATCTAATGCAATGCAGTGTGGTTTAAGTTGAATTGCTGCTAAGTTGTCGCTAAAAATAATGGCATCTTGAAAATAAGGGCTAGCTATTAACTTTCCTGCGCTATTTTTCTTTTTAGTAAAATTATCATTATCGTCCCATTGATTAACTAATTTGACATTAATTTTCTTTTCATTGTTTTCCAAGGTTTTTCCGAAAATACTGTTGTTAAGTAATTTGAAAAAATCTTGTTCAAAAGTTGACGTAGCTTGCTGTCTCAAACGCGTATTTAAGTCAATGTACTGTTTTAAATAATTATCTTGGCGGAATGTGATCACTCTATGAACCTTTTTCAATACTAAACCATGTTTCAAACACGTTTTTAAATAAACATAATGGATAACATAATGGAATTTGTCGTATAAGTTAGGAATCAGTTTAGTATTTTTACCTCCCGGTGGAACAAATTTTTCGGGACAAAAAGGCAGATCGTTATGAATAAAGTGTAAGTTTTTAGGATAATTTAAATCAACCTCAAGAATAAAACCGTATTCTGCGTCATCTGGAATACTATTTACGTCTAAATTAATAATTTCATCTTCAGACAAAAATCGAAAACCAGATAACGGTAAAGTTAAACTCATACTGTAGCCGTAGAGATTATTGCAATCTATGTATATAAGGTAAGACTTTGGGATCGAAGGATCGAAATTCAGCATGTATTTGTTGTTGGCCTTTGCATACCTATGTGATACCATACAAATACCACCCCTTATTCCTGATTGTATCATATTATAAATAGAAACATCATTTATTAATTCTAATTCGACTTGTGTTTTGTAAAGCATTGCATCAAAAGATAAGCTTGGTGCTGTAATATAAAACGCTGGATCCAATTGATAATAGCGTTTACAAGTTACACGAAACTGTTCAAAGATATCAGTTAACAGTAAAACATCAGTTTTTAAATACAAATCTGTATACTGTCCCATATTATTTAGTCTAAATTGTCTCCAAACTAACTGAGCGTGTGCATAATCTTTTCTTGAAATATGTTCACCGGTTAGAGAACTATAAAAATATTTTTTATTTGGAAGAGATGTTTCATTATAACGTTCTAATTTATTCATGTAATCGTAAGGATAAACTCCTTTTCGCGTAAGGAGATGAAAATGTGTGTCATTCGGGAAATGCCTCCTTAAGTGAATAAATTGCTCTGTTTTCATACTTTTTGTTAATTTTTCTAAACTAGTATTTAAAAATTTGAAAGAGTCAACAAATCGCAACAAAATAAATTTTCCACCAGGCATGGGTATATACTTTGTGAATGAGACATAGTTCTCTTTCGTTTTTGGTATAATTTTAATAGAGCCGGAAGCTTCACCCAGTTTCGTAATAAATAAATGGCAATCATACCCAGACAAATTATGAAAAAAAATTGGTATAAATTTTGGAATTTTATATTGCAAGTTACAATAATTATGAGCGGCTCCACGATATTTCCCAGTTATGTGACAATGATCTCTTACTTTGTCACCATACAAAAAGTTCTGACAAATATGACATTTAGTAGCATTTTTATAATTCTGTGCATCAAATTCATTAAAAATTATGGGCATATTTTGAGACAATATATCGTATATATTACGAACGTCATTATAAATATATGATACAAATTTATCTACGCAATCGATTCCACGATATGTAACAAATTTATTGTAAGTTGGATTTTGTAAACAAACAATATTATAACCAAATGCAATAGGCACATGTTTTTGAGTTGTATAAGTATACGCGCTTTTATTATCCTCGTCG
Source organism: Idaea straminata (assembly GCA_951213275.1). NCBI lineage: Eukaryota > Metazoa > Arthropoda > Insecta > Lepidoptera > Geometridae > Idaea > Idaea straminata. The sequence continues at coordinate 9,534,041 of OX577862.1, forward strand.
CAACTCGACTCAAGCATACTTTCGAAATCAGCATAAATTACGAATGGAACGTTTTGTTTACGTTCAAAGTTTTTAAATTTTATGACTGAATCCTGTTCAGGTAACAAGGTGGCTATACCATTACAAGTATGTCCTTGTAATTGTTCAATGCTGTTAAAAAACACTAAACAAATTTCACATAAAAATATTTTTTTATGATTGCGAGTGATTTGACTTCGTAATAAACGCGATAAGTCTTTAATTAGACAATAATGCGACTTTGTGCCCTTTTCTAAATAAAGTAAATGAATAGTTTTTCGGTTAACATTGTTTTCCGATTTATATAATGGGCCTATAATGGTGTTGTTTTTACTCAATCCGTAAATTATGAAACATAACCGAGGATTATTATTTTCAAATATAGATACATCAGAAAAAGTTACTGGAAACGACATGTTTTGTATATTCAATACATCATGAAAATTGGGATACGATGAAACTCTATCAGCATGATTCTTCACTGGAAACAAGTATGCTAGTATGCTCCATAAGAAACAATACACATCAGAGTTACGAACGTTTATACAAGCTTTTTTGTTTTTTATTTGTTTGGGCAAATCAATGTATGTTGAACCACCAAGTGGTTGGTATTTATTTACATTGACTTCTAAGTGAATACAATTTAAGAAAGCCCACCCACTGTCGCGATCTTCAAATTCTTCGATTCTACTTTGCAAAGTTTGAAGAAGCGATGTAAATAACGAATCGAAATTATAATTGCTATAGATAGGAGTATTATTAGTACAAAACGATTTAATCTCCTGTTCATTGTTCTTAAACATGAAAAAAGCAGCATAAAGTTCAAAGTTTACTTTAACACAGATATGAATTTTTATGCATTCATTTATAAGAATTTGTATCTTATTCCGAATTGACTTCAAAAACAATTCGATACTGTACCTATCAGAATCCTGTGCCATTATTCTATACGAAATGATGCGACATTTAAAAGCAGATTCTATTATTTCAATTCCATCGCTATGTATTCGACTTGAACTATTCTGTTTATGCACTCTACTTCGTAAATGTCCTACCCATGACTTATTACTAATCAATAATTCGCATGTCTTACAGAACGGCATGTTAATACAAAAAGTTACCAATTAATTCAAAAACTTAAACTTAATAAACAAAAGGAATCATTCATTTTATATAATGTAGTATATAAAATATTAATAAAGACATTTTAATTATTTAAAGTGTACCTTATCTGTATCTACGTATAAAATCTAGAAATCACGCTTACAAGAAATCAATATTTCTTAAGTTTAAATCGTAAAAATTCGAAAAAAAATAATTATTTTAAGTTTATGTTTGGGCCATAAAATTTGGGTTCACTCTCTTTAAATAGATCAAATGAAGTTACAAGGAGCTTTTGTAAAGCATCCCACGATGAATCGCCTTCGTTACATAACAATTTTAAAGAAGTTAACGCTTTTTTGTACCGTTGATCAGGTTTCTCGTTAATTATGTCTGCGGTATTATATACCTTCACCTCCATAAAATATTCACCTGTAGCGGCTGCAGTCCGATAGCTTGTGCCGTTTGACACCTTCAGGGAATATGATGAAGCTAGGAGCTTGTTTGTTGTCGCCTTACGACTCGAACCTCCAATAATGGCATTCTCCTCATTTATTATGGAGAAAATGTTCTTTTTTCTGTGGAAGAAAGCAACACAAAATTAGTTTATTGAAAAATTAGTTTATGTTACGCGGGGTATTTGCAAACATTCGAGTTTTCATTCCGACTTTAATATCTGTATATATATTAATATCTGATTTTGATAAAACATAGCTTAGAACACTCTCCAGTAATTCACTTTAGAAACAAAAGAAAAAACAACTTACTTAGGAGGTACAGCTTCCGCCAGTTTACTCTTCTCGGTCTTCCTTTTCGTAGAACTTTTTGGTGTAGGCTTCTTTTTTGCAACTGGTTCCTGCACCTCGACCTCGACGTCAGATTGGTATGATTCGATGTCAGACCTAGAAAAAAATATAAAAAATAAAAATAACCTTCATTTTAGGTAGGTACTTCCCTAATTTCAATAATTAATAAATGAAATATACTCACTAACATTTTCAAAATGTTATTTCCACTTTTGGTAGTAACTTCTTGACGATTCTGCTGCACTGATGGAGAGTTATGATTTTTATGACAATTTTTCCGATTTAATAAAGTTTTATACGACATAAAACTATTTGTCAGCAAACTCATGTATAAATCTGAAAGCAAACTACAAACTTTCGCTCGGCCGACAGCTTGCAAACCGAGCAACCGTTCGAACGTAGGAGGCAAACAAAAACAAATGAACGTCATCACAATTTTAATAACTTCAAGTATCGTCCGAGCGAAAGTCGTAGTCCGGTAGTCCACAAAAACTTACAAAGTAAAAGGATAGCTGTTATTTCGAAGTCATAGGAAAATGAACTTTATCTAACATTAAAAACAGTTTTCTCTTTTTTGTATAAAAAATTGAAATTGGATAAATAAAGCAGGTGCAAATTTTATATTCTCATAATATTTAGAAACTCGAAGTTGGCAAAATATGAGTCATAGAGATAAAATAAATAAAACATAATACTGAACAGAATTGGTTGTCTATCGGATGGTTGGGACATTAGCATCTTCTAGTGTAGGATTGAATACAAAGACTATTGATATATAGTTTAGTTTAGTTTAGTTTAGTTTTACGGGGCTGTTTCCGCACTTAGCCTCATTATTTGGGCCATTGTGCGGACTATTGATATATAAAAACAAAATGCTTTTTTTTGTTTAAAAAATATTTTAGTGTGATTGATCACAAATTATTTTTGTAGTGAATAATATTCCGTTTAATGTATACTTTTTATAATTCAGTATACCATTTAACACATTTAGTTGATTAATTAATTGTTAAAACAAGTTCTTACGTAAAGCATTTTCCTTACAAAAATTATTAAGTAAAGTTACCCGAAGTTAATTGTTTAGTATATAATAAACAAAAAATATTTACTCTCTATACTGTGATAGTAGTAGCATAAGTATTTTGTCTCAATGACTTAGGTATCACAATAAATTCCTTGAAACATCAAAAAAGATATTGTAATACAAATATTATATTACTTACAATGTTATAATAAGAATATTGATTACGAGTTATTGACAACCTAACATTTACTCTCTAGTACAGTTTTTTATCTCTATGTCAAGAACAGAAAATTGATGACGTGTTTTTGTTGCCACGGTCGCTGTAGAATCGTGAGAATGTATCAAATGGCTTTTTGTTTTTGTCAGACATGGTTATTTATTCCAGTAAAAAATAAAATTGAAGTTAAGTGAAATAAATAAGTTATTTAGTGAAAAATTAGTGATTTATATAAAAAGTGAAGTAAACGTAATTTACTTATCTATGTTTGATTATTTGTAGATTTTTTAATTTTAAACATTTTGTCGATTTAAGACAATCGGTGAGTTGATCATACTTAAGGGGTCTAATGAAGTACTTACCATGGGCTTCTCTGGTTGTGTCCTCAGAAAATCCGATCGAAAGACGATCTTACCACGGGCGTCGAACTGATTGTGTATTTTGAAAATAAAATCTTTAACATAATCTAAAAGACGATCTTACCACGGGCGTCGAACTGATTGTGTATTTTGAAAATAAAATCTTTAACATAATCTAAAAGACGATCTTACCACGGGCGTCGAACTGATTGTGTATTTTGAAAATAAAATCTTTAACATAATCTAAAAGACGATCTTACCACGGGCGTCGAACTGATTGTGTATTTTGAAAATAAAATCTTTAACATAATCTAAAAGACGATCTTACCACGGGCGTCGAACTGATTGTGTATTTTGAAAATAAAATCTTTAACATAATCTAAAAGACGATCTTACCACGGGCGTCGAACTGATTGTGTATTTTGAAAATAAAATCTTTAACATAATCTAAAAGACGATCTTACCACGGGCGTCGAACTGATTGTGTATTTAGTAAATAAAATCTTTAAATGACACAACCTATGAGATCTCGGGCTTCTCACTGATTGTGTTGACAGTAACTTATTATTAATTTTTTTTACATTAATACAAACATAGGAAATTTATTCACCGAAAAGTTACAAGTGTTACAAATGCATACAAAAAAGAGAGAATAGAAGACAAAATATATAGAGGTAAGTATGGCGAGACCGTTGGTTATTTTGCTCGGAAACTAGTGGATTGATTTTTATGAAATTTAGTACTGTTATACATTGATTTACTAAGAAAATATACATTTTCTGTGATTGGTCTAGGCCCCCGACCATAAAAATGAATAATTTTGGGTTTCAAGGAACAATAATTAACTACTACTTATAAATATTACTTCTTTATAATATTAGTGTAGATATCACCCTCTTCTTTTTGCATTGAGGGCATACAATTTTGAGGGTTCGTATTGCTTGCGTCATTCAGTTTGATTTATTCCATGTGATCCCTGAGTGGTGCTGTAGAAGCAATCTGTTGGAGGCTTTGACCGTGGCATGTTACCATCCACCAGCCTAAATCGTATCGCCAAACGCATAAGACCGGTGCAGCCACAAAAGGACGGGTCAGAAAAGTTCTCATTCCACTGTCGTCTTCCTACCATTTACGCGCGTTCCTCAAAAGCCCTCGCCTGTTTTAGGATCTTTAGATCACGAGTGTATCTTCTAGGCAAGCATGCTATATCGAAGACTCCATCGGTCACTTATCATAGAGTGAGATAGTGGTCATACGCCGACCTATTTCTTATTAAACAAAATTATTAACTAAAAGAATAAATACTGTCCGGCAAGAATTATAGGAAAACGTTTTTAATCTATTATAGGTTAAGAGTGAGAGGTCAAACGCCGACCATTACTTATTAAAAAAAGTATTAACTAAAAGAAAGAATACTGGCCGGCAAGAATTATGGGAAAACGTTTTTGACGATTATAAAATGTTTTTCTATAATTCTTGCCGGCCAGTAATTTTTCTCTTATACCGAATACTACTTATTTAAAAAGTTTTTGCTCAAAGAAAACCGTGTCCTTATCGTTGCCCCTATATAATTTAATAAATAACTGTGCCCGTATCCAACGGCTTCTGCGACCTTTATCAGGTCACCAGGACGTCTCGAGGCTTGAATAGGTCTCTATTAGAGAAGATTACTTAGATGAGAAAAAAAATAACTGGCTTGCTTTCTATGAGAGAGAGACAGACAGAGAAACACACGCACGCCGGACGGCTTACAACTATAGCAAAAAGTGTCGTTACAACTTTTGATCTTAATTTTTTCCGTCTAGCCCCTTTCGCAACGTGCGATAAGGAACTTCTTTCCAATAATAATGTCACTTTTATGTTGAAATAAGTGACGGAAAATTACTGTTTTCTTCCCATTTTTGGAAACTTCATGAATAACAAGTTTAATAAATTATATGTATTTGAAATATTATGCGAACCTATCCCGTAGGTAACAAACCTGAACAATTTTCAAAAATCCATTATGTTTTCCTGTTTTTAGCCATACAAATTATTATTCTAATCGACTTTTGCTTCTGACAGTATCAATTATCGTTTTGATTTTAAAGTGGAATCCTTCAAATTACGTAAAAGTAAATAGTAGGTATATTCGAATCAGGCAGTTACTTTTTAAATTCGCCAAAGGTGAAAGGGTACCGGCGCTCTCTCCATACAAACGTAGTCGACTGTAACTGCCATGACTATGCCCCTGACTATGCATTTGTCTTGGTTGTTTTCATTTTCTAATTCTCATTGAAATTAAATTATAAAAAACATAGGGGCATGGTCATGGCATTTATAAGTTTTATGCAACAAAAGTATTTGCTCTAGTGACAGTATTCAGGGAGGAATCGACTAGGTTTGTATGGAGAGAGCGCCCGGTACCCTTTCCTCTTAAAGCACTCTTTTAGTTTTACTAGTTTGGCGTAGATTTAACACTTTTGTGTTGAAGCGGCTTTACGGTCGATACGGGACAACGTCGACCAACAAGGTCATTGAAAGTCAATTCAGTCAACATCTGTTTACACGGCAGAAATGGCGAAAGTGGCATCTCCATATTTACATTTTATCTGCGGTCTGGCGCCTATCTCACACTTAACTCATGTCACCTATCTCACCTATCTCATACTTCACTCTATCTCATACCTAACCTATACTTAACCTATCTCCGACAAGGTCATTGAAAGTCAATTCAGTCAACATCTGTTTACACAGCAGAAATGGCGATAGTGGTATCTCCAGATTTACTTTTTCTGTGCCGTCTAGCGCCTATCTCACCTATCTCATACTTCACTCTATCTGATACCTAACCTATACTTAACCTAACCCAGTCTAATCCGACAAAAATACAGTAAAATCCTTTCCGTACCGTCACACAATTATAAAAATCAACAATATCTACTTACCTTTGCTAACTACTCGCTACGTGACGCCAAACAAACAAATAGATTACCCAAAGAATCTATTCCAAAAATCCAGTAGTCTAATCATTAATTTGGTAGCATCTGCACCGTCTTGACATCTGCTCAACCCTTTACAAAATGGGGGTAGAAAAAATGCAACCCCTTCTTCGATCTTTTTGTAAGTCATTCGAGCTTAACTGTTACTTAAGTCATGCTATTGTAATGGAGTCTTGAAAAAGATTTTTATAGGTAAAAACTTTAAAATAAATAGGTAGAATAAAGTTTAGTTTTAGATTTGCAGCTGGTTGGTACCAAGCAGTACATTTCTTAAACTTTTTTATTAGAATTTGTAAATAGGTTTAAAAAATAAAGTTGTAGAAAACTTACTGTAATTCTATGGGTTTAGGTTAGTGAAACTTTTTAAAGTTACGGCTTCGCACGATTTGTGCATATAGACAGTGTCAATTATTGTATTGTTTTGGACTCATTGGCTCTAGTTTGTCTGTCCTGTCAGAGATTTAGTAATGATTTCTCACTTAAATATTTGAAAATGCCAATTATATTATGCAAGTTTATTAGATTTAAAAATAATTATAAGGAAAACAAAAGACAGTAACCCCGCCAATTATTTTAATATAGGTAGTGAAGGCTAAAAATAACACGTTATTTTTTTTAGTTCCCCGCCAACGCCAAGACTTTTATTTTGAATAGAATTCGAAACTTATAATGATTGATTGATTTAATTTTTTTTTTTTCATAATTTAATAATTAAGATTAATGTGTGTATCTTTCTAGTGTAATCTAATAAATATTGATGAGTTTTCATAAATTAAAATTTTGATAGGAACTTATAATGACATTTAAGTGTTCCTTTTTCAAAACAATACCAGACCATAGACAACCGAAAATTCGTTCAAGGAAGAACATCCTCTCCCCCAGGATACTGGCACTCGAAGTTATCACTATCACCTATCAAAATGCCCGTATTACGTCAAAATCTACCCTTTGTTTACAAACACTACGATATTATAACAAACAGGACAAGCACGAACTTTTTTTATAAGAGAGAGTTCAGTTTAATTTTACATAAAAAAGTGACATAAACGTATCATCTTTAAAAAAGTCAAGAGAGTATGTACCTCTCTTCTGCTACTTACATAAACACAATGTGAATATAACGTCATAAAAACATCAGATTTTGTAACGAATATAAGGAAAAAGGATGTAGCTAATCTAACCTAATTTTTATTTACTTACTTACCACAAAGATACGTAAGGAGCTTTGTCTCGCTTCGCTTCTAATACATACTCTTACAAAAGGGTTGGATTAGTAACATCAGAATTATGTCGACATAAGATGAGAGTTGACTTGAGAGATCCAGATTTTGCCATCTCCATTATTTCAACATAATTAGAATTACAACCAGGCAAACTTATTCGGGTGACCGATTTTAATGGAGATTTATTTATTTATTTAATAAATTCAGTACACAAAAAAAAATACAAAAAAAAGATTACATTATAAAGTTATTACTAAGGTAAGTCTAACCCTGTGAAGAGTTTTCTGCCGACAGACCTCTAGGGAAAGGAAATAATATAGCGGAAGGTAATTAAAAGTGTACAAACAGTTTCAAAGAGGAAAGCAGTTATTGAATTCTAAATATTCAACTTAATACTACGCAACTTATATAAAAGTGAATACATACATATCTATACAAATATATAAATACACACACATATACATATATACCTATACAAAATAAATAAATAACAATACATACTTATACATAAAACATACTTATATATAATATACCTACACTACACACAGGACAGATAATGCTCTTTTAGTTTCTTTTTAAAAGTGCTGAGAGACTCACTCGCCCGAATATGATCTCACTACTAAGCGTTTAACTTCGATATTCCTTATTCGTACCGCAAGGGAATGGAATCAGTTACCTGCGTCTGTCTTTCCTGACGTGTACAATTTGGTGGTCTTCAAGTCGCGAGTGGACAAGTATCTTCTTGGAAAGCATCCTACATCTTAGACCAGCACATTTACCTGGCAGGTGTGACAGTGGTCAACGTTGACCTATGATATGTAAAATCTACCACCATATGGACCTAGTTTAACTCTCAATTAATTGTAATTATCATAAGTTTTTGCGTAAATAAAATGATAGGGATCCCTAATTCTAATCATCCATGTAAAGTGTGTAAATGCGTGTGGTCCCCGCACAAGAAGAAGCACGTGTCTCAACATCAATGGTACATTATACCGCTTCCGTTTATATCGTATTTTTGCGGCTAAACAATAAATATTTAATTAACTTGATAAGATTTCACGCGAATAATTATTATTAAGAAGTTCTTAAGCGTTTATATTCTATTTATTTAAAATATGTAAGTACTACTTTTAGTTTTTCAGGTCTTTGAAAGTTTATCTAAAGGTTTTTTTCTTTAACTAATGAGTTCTAAGCTGGTTGTCAGTGTGAAATCTTATCAAGTTAATTAAATATTTATTATTTATAGAACTTCTTCCTTTTTTTTTACGGCCTTTTATAATCTTATTCGATTTTCAAACGTTTAACTCATTTTAAATGCAAACTGCTATTTTGGGAGTTTTGGCGGGAACGAGTTAACAACATGTCGTGCTGCAGTTTTATTTTCATGAAACTTAGATGTAACCCGAGTTGAATTGTATAATTCTGGTGGAATGTTATTCAATTTAGTTCTGTGAAAGTGCACAAGTGTAGTGAAAGTAAAAATCAGTGTCAAACATGCAGTTTTCACGTTGCCTCCAAATCTCCTATTAAGGTTATGGTAAACTTGCCACCGCTTTACTATAACCCCTGACTTGACGGACTATGACGACTTTGACTGTATTGAAACACTTTAGGCCCGATTTATGAAAAATCGGGTCATAATTTGATGCAAAATATAACTTGACACTGGCTAAATGCACACGTGCGAAGCCATAATAAAAGAAAAAAAAAACTGCTATTTTTTCGATGTTCGAAATTTAATTTTTTTTAGGTAAGTATATAGTTCATAAGGACGTTGTGGCTATTTCACTCGTATTTTATACTAATCTATTAGATTTTTAATAGTTTGAATTGATTAAATGAGATTACCTTAAATTATTGCAAACCTCACTTTTCAATGTTCGACATTCAAAAACTATTTCTCCGTTCTCTACTTGTCTATGACTTGACGTTTAAGTATTCCATTTCCGAAAACCAAACCAGACCACAGTCTAGCATCTGTTCGAAATCCAAAAATATTAATTTCACGGCTTTCAAGGAAATCACGTGCGTCACTTTTTGCTACGAACAACTTGTGCCCGCATGCAATTTTTTTTTCTAAAAGCAGGCACGTGCTTTTTGTATTTCCTCATAGTACATCTGTCGGGTGCAAGATGTTTTTGGGACTACCCGACTGAATTAACAATGTCGTTTTACTGAACATTTTATAGTAAAAGCTTTGTGTTTTTAAATGAGTTGGGTTATATGTAATTTGCAACTCAATGCTGGTACCTGTATTGAAGACATGTGGTGCATTTCTTTTAGCTCCGAATATAGAACGGTAATGTTTTGATATTGCACCCGTCTCATTTTTGAAGATGTTCAGTTTCCGTATTGTTAGTTGGTATTTTGCACCTTGGAAACACCTGTGGAACATTTGGGACACAAGTTCTAGAAAGCAATAGAAGAATATTGGCAAACTTCGAGCAAAAAATACTATTTTGCAAGGAGGTTAGCTTCTTCAAGTTCCTGTATGTGTAATGGCGTCAGATGCTGATGAAGAAAATGAAAAAAAAACGAGACTTTAAACGGTTATATCTTTTTTTCACATTTAGTTTATCTTTTTTCATATTTAGTGTACTATCAATTTCATTGTAATCTAGAAAGACAGACAAAAAAAAAGATAAAAAAAAATGTGATTAACATTTTTTTGACGTGATAACGTCTAATAATTTGGTGGAACCTGTATTCACAACAAGGTGTCACGGTGATATTGTGTGACGTCATGCGTCATGGTAATATGACCAGACGCGTCATGGTAACTTGGGAAACAGAGTATTTAATAATAATATCGCTCATCTGGGCATGTGTTATGGTGACGAGTGACGAATAAAAGACTTATCTAAAGGAAGAAAAAAATAAAAAAGGACTACTTAACATTTATTTTTTATTTTTCATCGTTTTCTTATGACGTTATCACGTAAAATTATCGTCCGTAAACCGACTTGACAGACAACCATGGTTTTTTATTTGTTTAAATGCTCAAGTTTTGCCTTGCCATAATTATTTGTTTTGTAACTAGCAAATTAAATCCGCCCCGCGGGTGAACTCTTTAGGTCCTAAATTCCGTGGAAATATTGGGATAAAAAGTAGTAATTTCACCGTAGTTTTTAATTACTTACTATCCTCATACCAAGTTTTATTATAGGTCCCCTTTTGCCAATTTTCAAGAATATTACTTTTTAATTAAGAATACTGCTTATTATTTTATGATGTTTTCTATAAGATGTATAAGATGTTTTCCTAAAACCAAGAAATTATTCTCTAGCATCTATAGGAAGAGGATTATTTCTTGTTTCAAGAAACCTATTTTAGGGTACCGTAACCAAAGGGTAAAAACGGGACCTTATCACTAAGACTTCACTGTCCGTCCATATGTCACCAGGCTGTATTTCATGAACCGTGATAGCTAGACGGTTGAAATTTACACAGATTATATATTTGCTCTAGTGTCATTATCCAGAGAGGAAACAATCTACTACGTTTGTATGGAGAGAGCGCCGGTACCCTTTCATCTTTAGTGGGGCTCCCATACAACATGGTACGGAACCCTTCATGCGCGAGCCCGACTCGCACTTGGCCGGTTTTTTCTGTGTAACAGACAATATATTTTCACCACCACGTGAAGTACCAACAATGGCCTATAAAGATGATGAAAACGATATGAAAGAACGGTCAACAATCATATTGTTGTGGTACCAATTGTGGTTACGATATTGATCTACGATCGTGGATTCGATTCTCGTCATTGTAAAAGTTTAATTTTGAAAATGGGGACCTTGCCTTATTTATATTTAATTTTATGTAGTCTTATTTTGTAGGAGCTTTTGTTGGTTATAATGATCTTTTCTATTATTTTAGATGAGCTTTTGTAAAGAATGCTAACCATTGAGACTGTGAAATGTCTGTTTGTTCAGCTCGTCCGATTTCAATAAAACACAAAACCCCTTATTCCAAAACGAGGTTTAAGGATAGTCCGAGATGTGGATTTAAACCTTAAATTTAGACTCAGATTTACTCGTGAACTACAGTCTAAACACTATCCCTATAAATTATATAGGGAACTATAGTCTTAACACTATCCCTATAGATTATATAGGTAACTATAGTATAAACACTATCCCTATAGATTATATAGGGAACTATAGTCTAAACACTATCCCTATAGATTATATAGGTAACTATAGTATAAACACTATCCCTATAGATTATATAGGTAACTATAGTATAAACACTATCCCTATAGATTATATAGGGAACTATAGTCTAAACACTATCCCTATAGATTACATAGGGAACTATAGTCTAAACACTATTCCTATAGATTATATAAGGAACTATAGTCTAAACCGATTCTTTCCGATTCTTTTTTACACAGTACCTAGTCAACTATAATTTTAATCAGTCAGTGAGGTCAGGGGTTATTTGATTTGATTTGAAGTTTTATAAATCGTAACTTTGTATAAGGGTAGGTCCACTATTGAACTTGTTTAAAAAACAATGTTTGACTGCAATTGCGAAGTTCAGGCTGAAATCTGATTTTGACTACTTTTGAGTAACTGTTGAGTCACTGAATATCACGGAACATACAGGGTGGTTAGATCGACAGGTAGTGTGGACTCCAGGCAACAGATGATCCACCCATCTAGTTACACCGTGTATATAAAATAAAATATATATAATGTATACTGATATGTACATTTCAGAGACTATATAAGGTAATGCACTATAAATGGTAGCGTTTACTTTATTCTCGTGATGCAATAAAATATGATGATAAATCTTTAATTCCGTAATAATAATAAACATTATTACAAGGAATTATTGCAGATTAAAGGCCTTGATTCGGATTAATAAATCATTTTATGCTCTAAGCCTTCTGGACACTACCATAGTATCGTTTAAGTTCAAAAGTTAAAAATGTCCAAATGTCTAGTTCCCAAAATGTACAATAATATTTGCATCCAAAACGACTTTTGCTTAATTATTAAGTTATTGCATAGTAATGCATAGCTTTTATCGCGAGCTTTGAGCGCGGCGATCGAATCAAGAAATTCCGTAACGAAAATAAAACCTAACACCCCCCACTCCGCCTACCATGTAGCGCTGCTGATCGTTTTTTTTTTTGTGAATGTCTTTACAATCGGTCAACAGAGTAGAGGATTGCTTACAAAAATAAAAGACGGATGTGATGTCATAAATTCGTCATAATTTGTAACGGAAGTTGCTAATCCAACCGAGGTTATAAAGTTTTTAAGAGAAATCTTTGGTTTTAATTGAATGAGACATTTTATAAAGCCAAAAATCCTGTTCGGTTCGGGTAAAAATCTTGTGAAAAAATTATGTTTTAACTGGCTATGTTTGTTTATTTCAAAGTAACTCGATAAATACTGAACAGTTTTTGATAAATGAGGTATATTAAATGATAGCTCTTTACACGGTGATTGTTATTAAGAGGAAAGGGTACCGGTCTTTCCATACAAAAGTAGTCGACTGTTTCCTCCCTGGATAATGACACTAGAGCAAATATTTTTGTTCCATTAAACTTATAACTGCCATGACCATGCTCCTATGTTTTTTTTTGGTTTTTTTATTCTTAAATCTTAATTTCTATGATAATAATTATAAAATGAAAAATCCAAGATATAGGAGCATAGTAATGGCAGCTATAGGTTTTATGCAACAAACATATTTGTGCTAGTGTCATTATCCAGGGAGAAAACAGTCGACCACGTTTGTATGGAGAGAGCGCCGGTACCCTTTCATCTTAACCGACTTCAAAAACAGAGAAGGTTCTCAATTCGTGGCGTATATTTTTCTAATTTACCTTTTGAAATTTTACACCGACAAACTCTTGTAACGGGAGCAATTTCACTTTTGTTATGTAAAAATATTTAGATCATCTATTTACCTATTTCATATAATACCGTTATAACCAAATAAGCATCACCTGGTATTGAAATCACACAATGCCATCGAATTAAGACCACTGTCATGCATTTCCCACGACTTCTATACAATTTCAAAACTTAAACTCAAAGAATAACCAACCATGATCAGTTTCAATAAAGTCTACGTGTCTTGTGTTTAGTTTAAAAGATAAGTTGGTAAAGAGATTAATGGGGTTTTAATATAGAGAAGTAAAATCGTCCTTGCATTGTCCCATTGTATTCGTTTAGTTTCACAAAAGGAGATTGCGTTTTGCTCATTCTCAATGAATAGTTTCTTCGCTAGTTGAGATCTTACCACCTGGTGATCCTAATAAAATATTGGTACAAGAAGTAGTAATTTTCTGTAAAGATTAAGAGGCTTTTAGAGTGTTCATATTCTAGAATTTCAGCCTCATCATCATCATACCAGCCCATACACGTCCACTGCTGGACATAGGCCAAACGACACCACAAACAGCGGTCCTGAGCCGCCTCCATCCACCTACTACCCACGACCGCTCCAATGTCGTCGGTCCACCGGGCAGCTGGTCTCCCAACACTCCGTTTCGCGTTGCATCGCGGCCGCCACTCGAGAACCTTTACTCCCCAGCGGTTGTCAGTTCTGCGAGCTATATGACCTGCCCATTGCCACTTCAGCTTACTAATCCTGAGAGCTATGTCAGTGACTTTGGTTTGGAATTTCAACCTTTAAGTTAAATCCTAACACTAAGTTAGACTATTTTTTCACCTCTCATTTACCAAGTAATTAAAACAATTTGTAAATAATCTGAATAGAATAAACTGTTTTTTTTTTTAATTAAAAAAATGGGTTTTGATCTTTCTCTATAATATATAAAAATATTTTCTCTATATATAAAAATATTAAGTACATGAATTGTGTTTTTTTTTGGCCGTGATAGCTACTTGAAATTTTTACAGATTATGTATTACTGTTGCTGCTATAACAAATATTAATTACCCTGTGGGTACGGAACCCTGACAACAGAATTAATTGGTACGGAACCCTTGGTGCGCGAGTCCGACTCGCACTTGGCCGGTTCTTTAATTTGGTTTATTTAAGTCTTTTAATGTTACCTACCAATGTTTATTTACTACTAGCTGTCCCGGCAAACGCTGTTTTGCCATAAAAAAAGATGTTGGCCGTTTCTCAGACCTACTCAATATGCTCACAAAATTTCATGAGTTTCGGAGGAGTATGGCAACGAAAACTGTGACACGAGAATTTTATATATTAGATAATTATCGACATTTTATAAATTTAATTAAATAATCTGCAGCGATCTGCAGCGGTGCCTTCTACATCGTTGCCCTGGGCCTGTCCGGAAGATCAGCGTTGTAGTTTGCTGCAGAATTTCATCTGAGGTTAGTCCTTTTAGGGTAGCACATCTGAGGTTGGTCCTTTTAGGATAGCACATCTGAGGTTGGTCCTTTTAGGGTAGCACATCTGAGGTTGGTCCTTTTAGGGTAGCACATCTGAGGTTGGTCCTTTTAGGGTAGCACACGGCATCCCGCAATTTTTTTTCTATCATGTGCCTATTTATTCTTTGTTTTTGTGACTCTATCTGTTTTATTTTTATTTTATTTTTTTTATTTTGTAATTATGTACTTACCTATTTTATATTTGTTTACTCTTTTCTTGTCCGTGTGCTCTTCTAATAAATGTCTATTCTATTTTTTTGTAAATGTATTTTTTTATTTATGAAGTATGGCCCGACTATGCAAGATATTAAAAATACCTATCATACGCACGTGCGCAATTTTTTTTTAAAACTTACTTTATGAAAGATCTCATTTAATCGAACTTCAAAGGAAATATTCACAAAGAATTTTTTCTCAGACAAATAAAATCCAACTCTAAAACGTACCACAGAAAGCTTAAAATGAGAATTTTTCGTTAACAGAATCAGCTGATTCCAAGGCTTTCTTTGAACACGTGTACGGGTCATATATGCAATTTTTTTCACTGTTTCCTTTCTTATTTTTGCGCAAACATCGTGGGAATCTCTTCACGAATTTTATCTTACCTGAGAGTTGAACAAAAACATCGAAGAATAGGTACCTATGTACTTACATAGAGCACACTCATGTGCCTATTTTGTATGAAGTTTCATAAAAAGTAAAAATAGATCGAAATTCTCAATGGACAATATTATTGACAGTTGATGACAGATATTGAAAAGTATCACGTAGTCATCTACGACTTCTCAATACCTATACATTCACATTTAATTGTCCGTGTTCCTATACGTAAATAATATAATCGACCTTGTTCAGAGTTAAGAACTTGTCAATACGTTTTGTTCATAGTTGGTATACGCCCGGCCGGAATTCAAACCCACGATTTTTTGAATGAAGGTCGAGTTTTCTACCACTAGGGCAACAACCAAACAACAACAAGCGTACAGGAATTAAACATAGGAATTAAGAATCCATTTTTTTTCTACAAGAAAATGTTATGACTAAAAAAACGTGTGGCACCCGGGGACTGCCGCGGTAAAGCGTGCGAGCTTCGTACAGTCGTACCATAAACATACACGTTAAGCGAACGCTCGGCCGAGCTACATGATAGGCGGAGTGGGGGGGGGGGTGTTAGGTTTTATTTTCGTTACGGAATTTCTTGATTCGGTCGCCGCGCTCAAAGCCCGCGATAAAAACTATGCAATAGCTTAAAAAATCCACCTGTAGAAAACCAATTAAAAACTTCATTGCATAAACTATTAAACTGTTAAAATGAAAATAAATTATTTTCGAGACACGCACGAATCGCACAATACTTACTACTTTTAAAAAACCATTTCATTTATTTACTATTTGCTAATCGAATAACGCTACATTGTAACAATCAAGAAATTTCAAATTAAACTAAAAACCGCAACTAATTGTATCGAAATATTATTATTTGTTCGAGAATTCCGTAGAAAATGCCCCGTGGTCTGCCTGCTCAGTCCGACCGATCGGACCAAGTGAACTTATTTTTAATTTTAGTTCGTTTAATAGTACAAAGAGTAAACACAAATTCCCATAGTCCATTCGAATGGATGATGAGCCAGAGATGGCGGCGGCGTGTGTTCCGCGTCGCCTCTCGATAGATTTTTTTCCGTTTTTCGGGTTTTTCTGTAGGAAGAGCAAGGAACGACTGGCTCGAAGTTGGGTCTCAACGGACTAGTCACCGATGGAGTTACAGAAGTCCTGCGCAAGCATGCCTGTACTCCGTCGGACCTCGACTGTTGGCGGTAACACCGATGGGTTTTTAGTGGGTAAGCCTCCGGCCGTCTACCATCCTCAGGCTGAAGGCAGCCCCACATACCTACGTCGCTCCCTCCCCCTCAGGGTGGGGGGAGGATGCAACAATAATTTTCCCATCGATAAAAAAAAAGGCTGTAAGTACAGTATGGGTCATACGTAAATTTGCTACAATAATACTATCAACAAGTATTGGACTGTTACACACAAACATATATACATACTTGAATTAAAAGTACTCAGTGTGATTATTATTTCAACATGTTAGTTAGCTATGTCTTTAGTTGGCCGAGTGGTATAAGCCGCCACCCGCTACACCAACCTACATGGATTCGATCCACAGGTTACGTCGTTATAATGTTCAAATAGTGCTGCACAGGATTGTAAACGTTACGGTGGGCAGATACTTTGACCGTTGATTGTACATTTATTTTAAACAACGAATGGAACACTAAATTTCATCACTCTCGTGTCGCGTGCCTCGTAATGAAATTGTTCTATATCCACCAAAGATATTTGTAGTTAAAAATGTAACGTTTTATTATGAATTGGTGTAAAGAACTGCGTCTACGCACGCTATGCTCCGGTCAAACGGTGATACATCTCAATCGATTATATTCAAAATTTAAGAAAGGGTACCGGCGGTCTCTCCATACGAAAGTAATCGACTGTTTCCTCCCTGGATAATGACACTAGCTCAAATATTTTTGTGCCATAAAACTTATAACTGTGCCCATATGTTTTGGTTTTTTAAAAAAACTTACGAAATATTACGATGTGTTTAAAGGTTGAGACAATACCACGACGTGTCTAACAACGCGAATAATTAATCAAAAACGAATAACATCTATGAAACAAAACTCTATTATGTCCCGGGCACTACAGTACCTTAAATAGCATTAAAGTTTGCTACCTAATAAATCTAGATTAGATGTAGAAAATAATTATTTGTAAACCGATCACATATGTTAGACTAGGCTGTATAGGTTAAAAGTCTTTTGCCTGCCCTTTCGGAGTATAATTAACAAAAAATATTACCTAAAACTTAGTAAACATACACAAATATTTATTTAACTTTTTGTTATTTTAACAAGTATTTTCTTTTATTCGCTACTATGATAAAAAACGTCGTACGATACGCATGTGGCTAATGATCATTGCATTTCGGCTTTATTAAACGGGCTCGCGTTCCGCTTGCGCGTCACAATCCCCCGCTATGCAAAGATCGATTTACCACACTTGTATCGCAATCTACTATTAAAATATCTAAGTTCTGCCTCACAAGTTATTTAATTTTACGACACACCTACTTCTACTAAGTATAGAAACTTCATTAAAATCTAAACGAACATTTTAAATTCCTCTCCAATGTTAAACTTTCATTCCTTATAATTCGACAATTTTAACTTCTAAAATACATGTCAGATAACTTTAACCGACACAACGATAGTTAAGTTAATAATTAGACAGTTCAAGCTGTAATAAACTGAATAATTTAATACGAACAGTAATTTTAATCAGGTTATGTTTAAATATTATTAATTTAGAAGCAAATAGTGTGATTACTTGCTCATTTATATTTAAATTATTTAAACGAAATAGATTAATAGTGTTATGTAATAGGTATGTTAATTTACATTTAAAAATAGCTGCGCCCCGCGGTTTCACCCGCGTAAGTCCCGATCCCGTAGGAATTGACTCTAGAAAACGTTTGTATGGGAAATAGAAAAGGGCTGTTTTTAGGGTTTTCCCGGAAATTTTTCGATTTTTTCTCGCCTTTTAAACCTTCCCTAGACCTCCACGAACATTTCAAGACTAAGATAAGATAAATCCGTTCAGCCGTTCTCGAGTTTTAGTGAGACTAACGAACAGCAATTCATTTTTATATATATAGATAGATAGATAGATGTGCGGGCTTGGCAGGTATAAAGGCTTTGACATAAATATACACCTACCCATCGGAAAATTATTTTTCAGGGGAAATAAAAAAGCGGTTTTTTAATACTTAATTCAATAAAATAATAATAAATAAAATGTCGTTTATTTTTCTCCCATACATGCAACTACTACTTACACACTATCAACGTTTTTTTGGAACAATTTACAACTCATAAATCAAAATTATAATAATATTCTTAAGTCTCAAAATAAAATAAAGTAAAATCAATAAATGTACATTCTGAGAGAAAATGTATCTTAAGGACTATATTTCAAATAGTACAAATAAGCATATTTTAGGATTATAGTAAAATTTGCCGTAGGTACACTTTTTCAAACATTTTTTTTTCTAAAAAAAACAGCCAAAAAACGAAAAAAAGATTCTAAAGATAAACCTCAAGGATATTTCGCTAAGCTTCAATACTTCTTTACAAATTCTTAAAGCCTTCATACACACAGCCTTCAAGATTCATTCCTTAATTTCTAAACTTATCTAGAAGAGGATAGCATATTATAGGCACTTCATGTGAGAAAGAGATAGATAAGGGGATCGATTTAAGTAGTGCAGCTGCCGTATTCTGCCAGGTAGCTTGTCTTCGATGGGAAACGAAGATCTAAAGATTTTTTTGGAAGAGTTTTTTTCTTTGAGAAACCATTAATATTTAAATGAAAAATCGATCTTTGAAAGGTGATTGACGGAAGACCGAAGAACAAGCTGCATATATCAAAAACTATGAGGTTTGGTAAGTTACGTGATACCACCAGTGGTGTAGCGTTTGACCCAAAAGATACAAGATACCAGTTGACCTATAAACAATAAAATTTGGCAAAAAGTATGGTCTTATAACACAATTCAAAGAACAAGAAAAGTTGAAAATTAAGGTAAGTTTTGACACTCGCAAACTTTCGCTAAAGTTTTGATATGATAGAAACTTTTTTAGAGTATAAATCGCGTATAAAATTAATTAAATTATCCACCTACATCATTTCATTAATTGAAAACATCTTTCTTTTAACCTGGTAAAATTATTTATTTTAAATCAGGTGAAACTCATCTAATTAAAGAATATCAACATAATAAAATGAAGCGAAACAGTTTTCCATCATAAACATCCAATCAATTATTAGATCATTAAGTTGCTATAATAGCTCTCGTTTTAAAAGAATTCATATAGAAATGATGATTGATTATATGAAAGTAGAAATCATTGATCGGAAACAAGAGAATCACTTTCTTCGTCATTACTCATTAGGTTGTAAAGAAATTGTTAGAACAGTTATATATATTTGTAAATGTATAAATTGAAATCAATTGAAGACGTCACATAGGCGTTAGGCACTTGGTTTATGGGACTCCATCTTCTCCAAGACCTTTATGAGATAGAATAGAGACGCACAATGGTCCATGAGGCTAATTGCGAAAACAGCCCCGTAAAACTAACTAAGATAAATAAATAAAAATAAATAAATATTGCAGGACATTCCACACATCGCAATTTAGCCCCAAGCTAAGTAACTAGACTTGTGTTATAGGTGCTAGAAAACGGATATACTACTTATATACTTTTATTTTGTAAATATATACTTATAATACATAGAAACAACCAGACCAAAGACAAATATCTAAGCATAAATACTTGTCTGAGGCGGGAATCGAACCCGCAACCCTGTGGTTGGCAGTCAGGCATGGTGACCATTGTGCCAACTGGATCGTCAATATATAGTATAGAGAAGTTAGTATAAATACATTAACTTTTAAGTTTTCTTAATTCTATAAAGCCCATAGCGAGCATGCTCGCTATGGGCAACCTGTTGAAGCTATTACTAATTATAAGAACACCTTTGTACACAGGTTTTACGTAATAAATGTTTTGTATTTTGTTTCTCAGAATGTCATTTTATTTGGTCTAGCGCTACGGTGAAAACAACATCGTGATCAGAGCTCGTAGGTTAGTTGTCTGTCTCCAGACGCATTGACGAGAGAAGAGAGAAGCGAGAGAGTTGCTAAAAGAGCTATAAATTCAGCCTTCAGACTACGAGCACCGTTTGAGCCGGTGCACCGGAGTATAGTAGATAAATAAATAAATATTGCAGGACATTCCACACATAGCCATCTAGCCCCAAGCTAAGTAACTAGACTTGTGCTATAGGTGCTAGAAAACGGATACACTACTTATATACTTTTCTTTTGTAAATATATACTTATAATACATAGAAACAACCATACCACAGACAAATATATAAGCATAAATACTTGTCTGAGGCGCGAATCGAACCCGCAACCCTGAATTTGGCAGTCCGGCATGGTGATCATTGATGGAGTATACTTGCCACTCCATCTAATATCCCAGGGACTGCAGCGCCCTGAATAGCATGATTTTAAGTTATTACCGCTATATAAATCATTTGGAATATATGTTAGGGCCAACATTATGAATGGTGATACATTTCAATGGTTCGCTTTATATCAGTCATGCCATGACAGACATAGTCATATCCCTTATCACACTATTGTGCGGAAGTTAGAAATTCAAACTCCTTCGACCAATCAGGACCGACCATCTGCCACGCGGCGGCGCGTGCGCCGATCTTTGATAGATCGCAGTTTAGCGTTAGTGTGCGTGTTTCTTACAAGTGGTGTTTTTTTCCTAAATCTATTTCTTTGAGAGTTTTTGAGCCAAGATTTGGCAGATGGCACGTGCTCAGCTTACATCTGTCGCTAAAGTATTTTTTGTATTGATTTTTTTCTTTAGATCATCCGATTTTTTGGGTCGGGAACGACATGTGTCTTAAGATGCAAATATGGCTACAAAAAGTAAGCTTCGATCTGATTCTTGGTGCACATGGTGTTCTAAAAACTCAAAACAAGTGCTTTGTTATACTGTTTACCATCTGCTTGCACCGTATTGCGTGCGCGCATCTTCGAAACCTTATTTTAAGATTCGTGGCTGTTTATTTTGATTTCTTTGAGATAATGGGGTAGTTAAACATCTTGATACAGTATTTAACATATTGACAGAAAGTAGATAGTTTATGATATCATCAAAGGGTTGATAGTGATAGGTTATGAAGTGTCTTTTACTTCTCTTCTCTTCATTTTCCCACTGAAGGTGAAAGGGTACCGGCACTCTCTCCATACAAACGTAGTCGACTATTTTCTTCCTGGATAATGACACTAGAGCAAATATTTTTGTTGCATAAAACCTATAACTGCCATGACTATGCCCCTATATTGGAGAAATGGAGAAAGCGTCTGATACCCTTTCCTCTTAATATTTTTGAGTCGATGAAAAGTAGATCTTCATTGTATAAAATCACTTAGATTTGAAGGTATTTTTTTAAATGGAGCAAATAAAGTAACTTCGATGGGTTCATATATCAGTAACATCAGTAATATCATGCCTTTTTTTCTGTTAATTATGGCTTCGCACGGCTTGTGCATTTAGCCAGTGTCAAGTTATATTTTGCATCAAATTATGACCCGATTTTTCATAAATCGGGCCTGAAATATTTCAAAAAAGTCATAGTCCGTCAAGTCAGGGGCTATAGTAAAGCGGTGGCAAGTTTACCATAACCTTAATAGAAGATTTGGAGGCAACGAGAAAACTTCATGTTTAACACTGATTTTTACTTTCACTACACTTGTGCACTCTCACAGAACTAAATTGAATAACATTCCACCAGAATTATACAATTCAACTCGGGTACAACTAAGTGTCATGAAAATAAAACTGCAGCACGACATGTTGTTAACTTGTTCCCGCCAAAACCCCAAATATCATGCCTTACCGCACAATTTTCGCTTTATAAATAAAAAAATAACCTGTTCAAAGACATACATCTTTATGTAACTTATTATCATAGAGTACACATGTGGCATTAAACATCCGTTTGTATTCCGGAGCCTACATATACTACCTAAAATGTGTTGCTACCAATTCCTGCAGGTAATTAGAGAATGTTCTTCACAATCGGAACGCGAAAATCTGACACCAAGGTCCAATACACCTTCAATCAAATCAAGTAGGTACCTGAATTCCGGAAGGGGCACAATGGCGGGGTTGCGCAAAAACCCGCACCGAATCCGCGCACTTCCGCCGGATATGGAACCGCCTGCAGGATGCGATGCACACATGCCTATGCGCACCGCAACTCGCAGCTCGCAGGTTGCACTGACTCGAATATTCGCATATGCTTGTGAAGTGCTGTTTGAAAGAGAACATTTCCGCTTTAGTATTCACAAAATCTAAGATGGTATACCAATAATAAGTACCCACAAGAAATTTTAAGCTAGACAACCGCCTACGGCGCCTTGGCCCGCTTGCAACACAGATATTGCGGGCTCGATTCCCGCTGTCGAACAAATATTTTATACTTATAATTGTTTCCCAGAAGGAGTTGGAGTTGCATCGTAGGAACTGGACCCAGATGGCACTAGACAGGGAACAGTGGAAAGAGAGGCCTTTGCCCTGCAGTGGGACGGAATAGGCTATGAAGAAATTGTTTCTGTAAACAAATATTTCTTCGGGTCTGTATGATGGTATTATGAATACATTTATTAAAAAAATAAAGGTATTTTAAGTATTCTATCCGTTGTTTTGACCTGTTGGCAATAGCAACGTCCCGCGGATTCACCTGCTCATAAGTCCCGATCCCGCAGGAATACTGGAATAAAGAGTAACCTATGTTACTCCTAATAAATCAATGTATCCTCGTACCAAATTTGATCAAAATTGGTCTATTAATTTCGAAGCCAATTTTTACAAAACAGCAAATTAACAAAACTAAAAATTGACAGGATAGATCTTTTAAGTTCCTTTTTTAAGAACTCTAAAAAGTTGTAAATTTGTATAAGTACCCATAGTTTTGAATACTTTTAGTAAAATTTTAGTTCCCACTTTTCTTACCAATTGTAGGTACTATTAAATAATTTACCTATCTTTCAATTAAAATATCTAAAAACAAATATAGGCATAATTCAATTTATTTTATTATCCACAATTAACGTAAGTCAGGTGTTATTTTAACTGCCTCATAAATTAGATAGTCAGACTTAGTCCTCCATTTAATTACTATAACGTCTAATTAAACCATAAACAATTATAGCTCTAGGTATCCCACTCATTTCAAAGTACTTTGAATACAACAAATTGAAACTCCATTATTGTCTATGGTGACTTTGTAATCGCAGATGTCAAAAACATTAAACGCTATAAAAATAGTGATGCGCCAACGTATAGAGAATTAAAAAGAGTATCGCTTGCCAGTAATTTTACATTAAATTCCAATTTAATAAATGGAATGTGATCGTCTGTTATAGTGGCGGGTGTGGACACTCTGGGCACGCGTCTCTCCGTATATGGCCCTATGGACCCTCGTAAATATTCGACACCTAATTCTTATCTTCTTCAGATATCGATAATGTCCATTTATATGCGACAATTGTCGAGACGGGTGCGTTTTAATTCGTCGAACGTCAAGGACAAGCGTCGACATAAACTATCACGTATTACTGTCGGTCCCGTACATCGAATCTAGCTTTTTATTACACACGACTATTTAACTCAATTCGAAATGAGCCTTACTTTTTAAGCTGCATCTTGCTCATTATCGTCGGTCTCTTTCGGATTGAATAGAAATAAGTGAGATTGTGTGGAATTAGGCGAATTTTGCGAAAATAATATACTATATAAGTACACAAAATAGTACTTATATAGAAAATATTGTATTATGGCAATATCTTTGAACACAACTATATAAAGGTGATTTTTTCCTCAAAATATGCATTTTTTTTAAATACGAAAATTAAAAAAGATCTTTAGGTCCATCCTTTTCAACCGTGTTCTGTTTCTACAAATAGTGTTTTGTAAACAGTTTCTAGACTTTTTTGATTGATCTTTTAAATGTGTATTTTTGACGACCCAGTTGGCACAATGGTCACCATGCCGAACTGCCAAACACAGGGTTGCGGGTTCGATTTCCGCCTCAGACATGTATTTATGCTTAGATATTTGTCTGTGGTCTGGTTGTTTCTATGTATTATAAGTATATATTTACAAAAGAAAAGTATTTTATAAGTAGTATATCCGTTGTCTAGCACCCATAACACAAGTCTAATTACTTATCTTGGGGCTAGATGGCGATGTATGGAATGTCCTGAGATATTTATTTATATTTTATTTATTTTTGAGCTGAACTCGAATTGGCCAAAATCTTTTGATTTGGAACTCATTTCACCTTACCTCCGTAAATGAGCCTTACTTTTTAAGCTTGATTGATACGTCAATATTTAAATCATCAAGTTCCAATTAAAAAGAAAACTAAGAACGGAAGTGCAGGTGACTGTCTATTTTTTCTCTCAACGTGTTCGTCCGACGGATAAACTAAAAAAGCACATCATTGCTTTCTTATTCTTTCATCTTGAGAACGTTTTCAAACTGCTCGGTTCATACTTCTTTATAGACTACTCAATTATGTGAGTACGTGACAGTTTTAAGGTTAATTTGGCATAATAGGAACTAATTTCCATGCCATCTTTTGACTACTTTTTTCCAATTACACGGTCTATGTGGTAGGTTTTAAAACGTTTTTTCGTACAGTCATCCAAACTAAATTACTCTGCCGGTTTAATTTGTGGAATAATCGTAATGAGAGCTTTGTCTGTCGAGAAAAAACAGGGCATCGCGTTATGATGTAGTATTATAATGATCAATAACCTTTCATCGGTTCGTGATGCACCGAATGAAAAAAGGAACAAACGATCTCGTCGTGATTCTACCACTTAATAATCGTAGTATAGAGTCGGTATCTCACGACTACTTTAAAAATAAAAATACCCATAATATCCGAACTATAGGATAGGTCCGTTCGAAAAAAGAACGCTGTGATTTTTTTAACGAAAGCTGCGAACGGCCAGCAGGTGTAATACACAATGAGGATTTGAAAAAAGAGTTCGAACAGGAGGCCTTTTTCTCACGATCCGTCGATATACAAACCGGGTAGTGTCGACTTCTCAGACATTCAAATTAAGAATTCATTTCATTGACTTAGATCAAAACACTGGCCGGTGAATCAAAACAAAGAGACACACCTACATTTATTAAAAGTCAATTTTATTAATCGTACTGCTGCATTAGAGACTGAATAGAGGACAATGAAAGACATTTTACGACCTTTGACACTTTGAAAAATGATTTTTTCTACCCACTGGACATTATATGATTGAACGTTACTAGCTTCGAAGTAAAGATACGCTACAAACCGAAAATTTAAGTCAATGTTGGAAATTCTTAAGACCACCTTTGATTGAACATTGACCATGACCACCATTAGCAATCCAGTTAGCCACTTCACTACCACTACATAGTATAAAACAAAGTCGCTTCCCGCTGTCTGTCCTTATGTATGCTTAGATCTTTAAAACTACGCAACGGATTTGGATCCGGTTTCTTTTAATAGATATAGTGATTAAAGAGGAAGGTTTTGGTACATAAAACAAAACTACCACGCGTACGAAGTCGCGGGCAACAGCTAGTAACAGAATAGATAAAGTCAGTACAACTATAGTTAGCGTTATTTTGTTATTAAAGTTTACAGTTAACCTAAGATCCCTCTAAGGACGACCTTTATCGAACTGTTTAATGGATGAAAAGTATTGCATATCAAATTAAATAGGTCAATATTTATTGCAAATGAGTTGCCTAAAAATCCAGAATATTATGATTAATTAACAATAAAAAAATTGTGTTGGATTTTAAACCTTTTACTAGTTTGTTTATGAGACAAATTCAATACTAATCGAAAGTATGAAGTTTAGAATATGGAAACGTTAGGTTGACTATTTTTTCACGTCACAACTCTTGGGTAGGCAGTTAAATCGAAAATAGTCATTTGCACTGATCTCGTTAATGAATTAAAGTTTTAAGTTAAAAAGAAAATTATGTATATCATTGGTATGGAATTTGTCCAACCAAACCAAGTCAAAAAAATAAAAATAAACATTGATCGTTCTTGACTGAAATTTTTAGGCAACCTATTTGCAATGTATTTATTGACCTATTTAATCCATACATATAAAATACTTTGTCCTGAATGACTGACTGACTGACCGACAGACGGATCCACGCACAGCCTAAATCGCTGATCGTAGAAACCTGAAACTTGGAGGGTGTGATCTTTGCGTGACGTAGGCATCCGATAAGAAAGGATTTTCCGAAATTCTACCCCTAAGGGGGTGAAAAAGGGGGGCAAAGTTTATATGGCACAACGTGATTCCTTGGTCCATTTTCAACTTTTACGCAGACGAAGTCGCGGTTAAAAGCTAATTTGATATAAAATACTTTTTATCCATTAAACAGCTCGATGAAGGTCGTCCTTAAAGGGATCCTGTACTAAGTGAATTGACGTGGCGTTCTTGGGCCATGACATTTGTATTATAAATACAGAGGAAAGGTGGCATCGTGGTACCGTTACTCCATTCTTTACTGGAGCACCACGTGAACGACACTTCAAGGTTGAGATGTTGAGATGTCATACCATCTCACTGAATATAGTGATTCAACGAATATTTGTTTCATACTACCCAGTTGGCACCATGGTCAACGACTGCCAAACACAGGGTTGCGGGTTCGATTCCTGCCTCAGACAAGTATTTATGCTTAAATGTGGTGTGGTGTTTTCTATGTATTATAAGTATATATTTACAAAAATAAAAATATATAAGTAGTACAGTTAGCAAAGGACTGAGGGTAACAGGTACATAATTTTAAGTTTTAATTTTTTTTAACATGGTTGTATATTTTTTGGTTATTCTTCGTGAAATAACGAACACTTCGGAAGCTTTAGTGATATCAAGCAGAAAAAATACAACTTCGCAACCGTTATTTAAAAACTATGACTTTAAAATATGCTCCTGTTACCCTCAATCCTTTGCTGACTGTACATATATCCGTAGTCTATCACCCATAACACAAGTCTAGTTACTTAACTTGGGGTTAGATGGCGATATGTGGAATGTCCTGCAATATTTACCTATTTATTTATAAAATACCCGCTTATTATTAAGACTTCACTGTCCGTACGTACCGTCTGTCTGTCTATCACCAGGCTGTATCTCATGAACCGTGATAGCTAGACTGTTAAATTTTTCATAGATTATGTATTTCTGTTACCGCTATAACAACAAATGCTAAAAAATTAAGTTACGCTCGCGTACGAAGGGTGCTCCCAATGAATCAATGTATCCTCAAACCAAGTTTCATCAAAATCGGTCAAATAGTTTCGGAGTCTATTTGTTATGAACAAAAAAGCAAAAAAATCTTTCTTCCTTATTATGTAAGTGAAGATAAATCAGGTCGTCTTTCTAAATGTATATTTTCGCGCCAAAATGTATATTTCTTAAGTACTACATTTAACCTAGAAATTCAAAGACAAACTCATTTTTATTTATTTATTTATAATCATGTACTATGCATGGGTTCACTTTGAATGGTCTTTAAAACTAAGTTAGGCTATATGCCTTCGGAACGCACCCACCAATGAGAAGGCACAAGAAACTCATGTGGGTTTTTTTGTGAACATGCTCACAAGGATCAATATTAGGTACAAATATTTGGTTCTTATTATTAAGAGGAAAGAGTACCGGCGCTCTCTCTATACCAACTTAGTCGACTATTTCCTTCCTGGATAATGACACTAGAGCAAAGATTTTTGTTGCATAAAACCTATAACTGCCATGACTATGTCTTGATGTTTTTCATTTTCTAATTATCATAGAACTTAAGATTTAAAAAAAAATAAAAAAATAAAATATTGCAGGACATTCCACACATCGCCATCTAGCCCCAAGGTAAGTAACTAGACTTGTGTTATGGGTGCTAGATAACGGATATACTACTTAAATACTTTTCTTTTGTAAATATATACTTATAATACATAGAAACAACCAGACCACAGACAAATATCTAAGCATAAATACTTGTCTGAGGCGGGAATCGAACCCGCAACCCTGTGCTTGGCAGTCCGGCATGGTGACCATTGTGCCAACTGGGTCGTCACAGAAAACATAAGGGCATGGTCATGGCAGTTATAAGCTAATAATATTTGCTCTAGTGTCATTATCCAGGGAGGAAACTTTGTTAAACTTTCTCCCTTTCGAAGTATCATAGTACGCCTTACTGCACAATGTATGCTTTATAAAAACTTTGGACATAATCATATACATAGGAAGGTAGTCTGAGTTTAAAGTCCGAGTGAAAAGTTCACGTCTGAGTAAAGTCCTAGAGTGATGGTATGTAAGTATTGTTCACATTTAAGACTAATTGATAGCTATAATGAAATGTTGAAATGTGTTTATCTTATCCATCTGCTAGTATCCCGTTATAGAGTTCAGGGACAAGCCTTTCACGGTCCTTTTATATTTAAAGTTAAAGTAATATAGTGGTAACGGCCTGCAAAATTAGTATTTCTTTCATTTTTGATAAAAAATACTTCTTTGACAAATGTATTGTATACTAGCTGCGCCCCGCGGTTTCACCCGCGTAAGTCCCGATCCCGTAGGAAAATCGGGATAAAAAGTAGCCTATGTGTTATTCCAGGTCTCTATCTATCCACATACCGACTTTCATGTCCGTCTGTGAGTCCGTATGTCTGTCACCAATCCCATGTAACGTTAGAGAGAGCTAGAGAATAAAAATTTTCACAGATATGTTGCCGCTTTAACAACAAATGAAACCAGAATATAATCGTACGGAACCCCTAGAGCACGAGTCCAACTCGCACTTGGCCGGGTTTTTATCAATTTTTCTATGATGATATCCTACTAATATTATAAATGTGAAAGTTCGTGTGTGTGTATATGTATGATTGTTTGTTACTCCTTCACGCAAAAACCACTGAACCGATTGCAATGAAAGTTGGTATGTAGATAGATAGAGACTTGGAATAACACATAGGCTACTTTTTATCCCGATTTTCCTACGGTATCGGGACTTACGCGGGTGAAACCGCGGGGCGCAGCTGGTATAAACTATGTACCGAAATCAATATGACATTCTTTACTCTATTGTATTAAAAAAGAAACAAATTAGCTATGGGTAGGCCGTAGGTAGTTACAGAGTTTGACCGAATTTTTACATCCCAAAACCAAGACAACATTCATTAACGGTATCTTGAAAAAGAAGTGTCTAAATATTGGTCACTTGTGTAGAGAAAATATAATATGACGATGAACAAAAGGACTGCTCTAGAGTAATATCATAAATAGAAAATAATAAAAAATCTCTGAATAAGAATTAAGAAAGTAAAACATTTATATGGAATATGCCACATTCTCGACCTCACCGTCGTTTCCCATTAGGTTAGCTGAGATCAAATGCAAGACTATTTTGACTTAAGCCTAAGTTTAGACTTTAACCCCCTTATTCCAAAACGAGATTTAACGATAAACTAGTGGTTTAAGGATAGTCCGAGATGTGGATTTAAACCTTAAATTTAGACATAGATTTACTCGTGAACTAAACACTATATGCCTATTTAATCTATAGGGATAGTGTTTAGACCATAGTTCCCTATATAATCTATTGGGATAGAGTTTAGACTATAGTTCACGAGTAAATCTGTGTCTAAATCTAAGGTTTAAATCCACATCTCGGACTATCGTTAAAACTCGTTTTGGAAGAAGGAGGTAAGACAATAAAATGATTAAAACTGTATCGAAAAACATCGTATTAGAAAACGCTGGATTCATAATCATCGTCAAATCAGCCTCAGGATATCCACTGCTGAACATAAGCCTCCCCCAGACTTCCAGAGCGATCGGTCGCATGCTCTGGATTACTCAAAAAATATATACACGAGTACGACATGAGTGAATACGATGGGTACTTACTTGTACTTGTATACGGGCTGTTTTTTCGCAATTTGACCGTTTTTAATTGAGTCCTTTTTGCGTGAAGATGGAGTAGGCTTGCCTAGCACCTACTACCCTCTCAGCTTAGTCGACCGTGTCCAGAGGAGATAACTTTTCAATACTTCTGCAGCCAACTCGGTTCCATCACGATGTTTTCCTTCACCGTAAAAGCAATATCAATAAGCGCACATAAATTTTTCTTAAGAAAAATCCATTGGCGCATGATTGGCGCACGTCCGGCCGGGATTCGAACGAAGGACCTTCAGAATGAAAGTCGAGTTATAAGACACTATAGCTGCGCTCGACGGTCTCACCTACGTAAGTCCCGATCCCGTGGGAATATCAAAATGAAAAGTAGCCTATAGCGTTCTTTGATATATAGGCTTTCCAACACAAAAATAATTTTCAATTGGAACCAGTAGTTCCTAAGATTAGCACGTACTTACAAACAAACAAACAAACAAACTCTTCAGCTTTATAATATTAGTATAGATGTTATTAA
Source organism: Idaea straminata (assembly GCA_951213275.1). Lineage (NCBI taxonomy): Eukaryota > Metazoa > Arthropoda > Insecta > Lepidoptera > Geometridae > Idaea > Idaea straminata. The sequence continues at coordinate 9,565,330 of OX577862.1, forward strand.
ACTCTATCAGCATGTATTTATTTTATTTTTCTCTATGAGAGCTCCTAATCTTACAATTCTTAGTTAAGCAATGAGTTCGCAGACGAGTGCGAAAATATTCAGTTTACACTTGTGTAAGACAACCATATTTGGACGCTTGCGACAATTACACGAACGTACCCATAGAAGATACATGTGAACTCTTTTGTAATACAAACTCTATTTTATTTATACAACTATCGAGCTTTCACCCGCAATTTCGTTCGCGTCGGAGATCCCTTTAGAAATGACCTTCATTGAGCTATTTAATGGATAAAAAGTATTTGACATCAAATTAAATAGGTCAATATAAATATATTGCGAATAGGTTGCTTAAAAAAATTCAGTACAGAATATGATTAATTAACAATTTAAGTTTTTGGTTTGTTTTTTGAACCTTTCACTGGTTTGTTTAAGAGACAAATTGTATACCAATAGAAAGTATGAAGCCTATAGAATATGCAAACGTTAGGTTGACTATTTTTTCTTTTTCCCGTCACATCTCATGGGTAGGCAGGTAAATCGATACAAGTCAATTGCACTGGTCTGGTAAATGAATTAAAGTTAAGTTTAAATAAAGATTATGTACTTCATTGGTACGAAATTTGTCTATTCACCAAACCAGTGAAAATCTAAAAAAATAAAAATTCTGGTCTGAAATTTTTTAGGCAACCCATTTGCAATATATTTATTGACATGTTTAATTTGATATAAAATACGTTTCATCCATTAAACAGCTCAATAAAGGTCGTTCTCAAAGGGATCCCGTACTAGCAGGGATTTTTTTTTAAACTTCCTTAGTTACTGTAAAAGTCATCGGTGTGTCAAAGTTTAGCAACTTGACTATTAACACCATAGAGATAAACATACAAGAGTCGTCAGCGCCGTACACTGCCTCATTTCGTCCATTTGATACGATTTCAGACCACAAGACTTAGTCGCTTGCTAGTTCTTAGAGGTTAGGGCGCTCCTGCATTTTTAATTAAAAACATACGGAAAAAATACAAAAAATGACACACTGCGTATTACGATACTGCACAAATCATACTAGAAAGATTTCTAGAGCAGAAGGAATAACCTACCACAGGTAAATAACTAGATATTATCGATTGAAAATTAAATACGAACACCATTTTTTAGCCGCCATGTTGTAACTTGTTCCGCGTCATTTATCTAAGAGTATATGAACAGCAGAGGTGACTGTAGGTAACTTTCCTGTTCAATACTGGAAATACCGATACAATAGTGGAATTTGGCTTTTATTAATATTTTCTACGGTTGTCGTAATATTTGTGTGTAATGTTAAATACAATTTAGGTAGTACATAACGTTGTTTTTTAAGTTATAATAGATAGGTATTTAATATGACTGAATTTGCCTTTGACGATTTAGATAGATGTGTGGCAAGCAAAAAACCGGTCAAGTGCGAGACGGACTCGTGAACTGAGAGAGGGTTTCGTACACATATTTTAATAATTTGCAAAAGAATGTTCTTTTATTTTGCAGTAGATTAGGTAGTAGGTATTACGGAACCCTTGTATAAGTATAGGTTTGTAGGTAACATAAATGTTATCAACATTACCTCTTAAAAATATTAATAGGTATAGATGTAAGTAGGTACCTATAAAAAACCGGTCAAGTGGAACGGTCAAAGAAACAGACAGACGGACAAATGAGTGATCCCATAGGGGTTCCAATTTTCCTCTTAAGGTGCGGAACCCTAAAAACTCTTAAATAGTAGGTTAATACTTATTAACTCAGTGTTTAATTACTTTTATCTCTTAAACTAGCTAGCCCCACGCAAACAATACCAAACATCGCTATCGGTTCAAATTTTGTACGTAAATAAGTAACAAACAAACACACTATACACACACAAACTATCGTATTTATAATAAATAAGTATATTTTTATACCTTGCTGATAAACATGTTATTTTAAAAAGCCTCTACGTCTACGTGTCGAATTCTAATGAAATTTTGTAGGTACAAAAGATAGTGTCACTTCTGAAGTGGCTTCATCATTCACGGCGCGCCTCCCCCCGCGCTTGCTCCCGCCATTATAAAATGGAACGCGGTTAATGTTCTATCTGGCTAGTCTATTGATTAAGGTCATTGATTAACACTGAAAAATTGCAGTAGTTCAGCCAACTGAGACAAACGAAATAGTCTCAAAAGTTCATTTCATTTCATTTATTTGCATTCATATTTTAGTTACAATAGATGTTACAATAAGCATACAAATTCACATATTATGAGCCTTGCCGGGCATTGCAATTACGTGCGGTGACAGGCCGAGGCTTTCCTTACTATACGTAGGTATACAAATAAACTTGTCCTATAACTTACTTGTTTTAAGCTCAATTAGGTAATTTAGTGTTAGTTCGGTTGTCTCACCCAATCGAACTACTGGGACAAACCGAATCCATCCATGCATATTGATCTGACAGAACACCTAGATCAACGCGACTAATATTTTTAACCTACTTCAAGGAAGGTGGAGGTGTTGAATTCGTCTCGTATTTTTCATTGAAGTATTTAGTTAAATAATTAATTAGCCTTTACACCTAATCGTGCAGCGCTAGCAATCTCTGTTCAGAACTCTGTTGTACCAGGATGGAGTAGGCTTCTACAGAGTATACACTACCCTCTCACCTTAGTCGACCGTTTAGAAAGTACTCGTCAATATATCTGGAGCCAAATAAGCCGCGGATTTTGTCACGATGTTTTCTTTCACTGTAAGAGCAAGAAAAATCTATGGCTATATTTGAACCCACGACCTTCGGAATGAAAATCGAGGTATCTACCACTATGCCAACACAGTTCTTTAATTATTCCTACAGTATAAAAATACAGGGAAGGTACCTTAGTTAGACGTTCTGATGTACAAACAAACACAAGGTGCAAAACTTGTTGGAGTGTTTTTCTGCACATTTTTAAACGTGTTTTCCATTTGTTTCCTGTAAGTTTGTACTACAAACTTATGCTCGTAAGCAATAACAATCAACAAACAAGCAATCAAGCATTATTATAATACTATCTGCGCTCTGCGGTTTCACCTGCGTAAGTCTCTAACATATCGGAAAGAAGTAGCCTAAAGGTAAGGGCTCCAGTTATTTACATTCCAAGTTTCGTCGCTATCGGTCCAGCAGTTTTTGCGCGAAGAAGTAACAAACACACAAACTTTCACATTTATAATATAAGTAGGATTGGTAGTTAGTTTTTTTTAAATTGTTTATTTAAACTAATAAAAAACTTAAAAAAACATTCGAAACACCAAACATCACTAAGATTTGTCTGGTGTGCGAGGAAGTTAGAGTGTTAGAAGCAAGTTAAGCACATACCGAAAAGCGCAGGACGGCCTCCGACTAGATGGACGGACGACTTAATTAAGGTCGCGGAAAGTCGTTGAACGCTGAGAGAGAAATGCCAAAAGGGAGAGTTTTGTGTTTGTTTTTCTAACTTTGTAATAATTGACTTTAATTGAAATCACGACGCCACGTTCTGGTCTCGTGCCATTCATCGTGTCAGTTTGTCGAAAGCTTTATAAATTCCTATTTCCTTTAAGTCGGAAGTAAATAATAAATAAATATTGCAGGACATTCCACATATCGCCATCTAGCCCCTAGCTAAGTAACTAGAATTGTATTATGGGTGCTAGACAACGGATATACTACTTATATACTTTTCTTTTGCAAATATATACATATAGTACAAAGAAACAGACAAATATCTAAGCATAAACGCCTCAGACATGTATCTAAGGCGGGAATCGAACCAGCAACCCTGTGTTTAGTAGTCCGGCGTGGTGACCATTGTGCCAACTGGGTCGTCAAGTCTGTAGATCTAAAGTCAAAAGTCTTATTCGCTTGGAATCATCGCATGAATCATTGAAAAGTCTTAAAAACTAAATTATGTTTGGTTTCCTCCCAATGAGAAGAAGGCATAAGGAACTCATAGGTTTTTGTTGTGATCATGCTCACAAAGTTTAATGTTTTGCAGTACGAAGTTTCGAAAGATTTTGGCGGGAAGGCAGTGCGGCTAGTGTTGTATTGTGTGATACACCTGCGGACGACACCTGCCGAACATCTGACACAGATGCGGGATAGGGATGACCGTGTTACGGGACTATCGATATCGAAAAACCAAATTAAAGTTCGTTTTACTAAAAGCCATGAAATACTTCCAAAAGTTTTAGGTAAAACAAAAGATGTGAATATAGATAGACACAGACATGGTGAAGTTTTTTAAACTTCAAGTATGGTAGATACTTACCCTAAATAGAATCATTTTAAGTAAGCTCCTGTGATATACTTTTGTACCTAATAGGCATAATTACAGTAAAAAAATGTACGCAGTGTCAATATTCTTTTATGATTTAAAAGAATTAAGGAAATATTCAGTACAAATTATGTAACTCACCTAACATAAAGACTAAATAAAATAAAAAATACTTAAATCGTAAAAGCCGACTGCTTAAAATCGAACAAAACGATCGATATATATTATCGATAATACCCCTCACTAGTCCGCTTCGCACATCTCAGAGCACTTGATGAATGCGCTTTACACTGCACAAAATGCCTTAATTACCGCTTACTATTAAACTATGGGTTTATAAAAAGCGGTACAGCCGTTGACTGTCACAACAGAAACTACTTGATTTATGTATGACGAGCCCAAGTTTAAGGCTTTTATTTTTTAATTTTGGCCTAGCACGATTTGTGCATAATAGCCTAAGTTTACTTTATAACTCTTTACCGTTTACTAAACAAACTGTCAAAATAGGGCGCGCACTTGGGATAAGTTCCGCGAAATCTCGGTCCCTAATGTCCCGGGAATTCTCTAAATTGGGCATTGACTGAAAAACCGGGAACTCATAAACCTTCGTCCTGTACTTTTGTTACTTTCATAACTAAGTAAAACGTTAATATAGAAAAATGTTCATCTGTAGTAAAACATTTAAAAAATACGCAACGAATTAATAACTGCCACCTTTTTTTAAGTTGGTTAATTAGATTACGACTAAACGATAAAACCATAAACGTTCATATTTTTTTAAACTGCATAATCAACGAAAATAATAATGAAATGTCAACCTTATTGGATAGAATGGACTTAGCATTGAGGGAACAACGAAGAAGGAGAAGTGATTGGAATTTCGCGAAATGACCGTGCGAAAAAAAAGTTTTAAAAAGTGAAAAAAAAAGTTAAAAGTGTCAAAAATATTTTTTTTTCAGTGTTTTTTACACAACATATCCTACCTACTACAATATTATAAATGTGAAAGTTTGTGTGGATGCTTGTTACTTCTTTACGCAAAAACTACTGGACCGATTACACTGAAACTTGGTATGTAAATAGCTTTTTATCTTGGGATTACGTTATTCTAACGGAATCGGGACTTATGCGGGTGAAACCGCGGGGCGCAGCTTACACTCTAAAAATTCTTCAAAACTCATGTAATCTTAACAATCTAGTAGAAATCCCGAAAATCCCGAAAGGTTTTTAATCAGGTAGTCCCGAAATTCCCGGAACTCAATGACAGCACTAGTTTTTTATACCCGCGAACAATTGAGACGCAAACGATTATTTGATCAGCTGAATTTATTTTGATTCTACTATGTGTGTTAAATAAATATTGTGAACAATGGCTCTTAATGCTCATTCGTTAATTATGTTTGCATTTTTATTTACAAATTTTATATAATAACTAACTGCACCCCGCTGTTTCACTCGCGTATAACTTTCTGTGCAATTTTTTTTACATTTTTTAGTAAGAAACTTTTACAAAGTATTAAAAAACTTGAAAAAAAACTCGATGAAATCGGTAATTTTGTTCTCAAGTTATGGCATGACCAAAGGAAATAGGGATTCATTTTCGTTATACTTAAATGCCTTACCCAAAGAAATATAAAAAACCTTACCCAATCATACTTACAAAAATAAAAATAAGAAAAAAAAAGTAAAAAGAGTTTTGTTAATGTTTAGAATATGACAACACTATTATTTACCTAAGGGCTATGTACTTTTTTATGTACATATTTGTGGAATATAAAGATTAATATTATTAAAAATGTGTTTCCGTGAGCCCCTCCGTGCTTCGGAAGGCACGTTGAGCCGTTGGTCCCGGTTGCTACCTCTAGTAGCAGTCGTTAGATCAAGTTAGAGGCCTTAAGGCGATCTGAAAACTCTAAGAATAGGTGAGCCACACCACTATACGAGAAGAAGAAATTGGATCGCGTTATAAGAATTATTACCAAACACATCGCTTTACATCGCTTTTACAAATCCAGACAATCATAAAACACATACAACCAAATCAAAACTCTTACACTTGGCCTCTTTCAAATAGATAAAGAAAAAAACCTTATCACGTTCTATAATTAAACAGTGGCGCCACCGGAAGTGATAACGACCGGATGCACAAACCACGCCCCCTTATAAAACTTAGGGTGGTAATAAACTTTTTAATTTCATAAAAGAGGTTGTGATATGATCTGTAATCCAACCTCTAATTGAGTTTTTAAACAAAATTAGGTCTGCGAGTTGTGGGAACGAAGTTTTATTATCTACGCTAATTTTAGTTGGTTTTTGCAACGACGGGTTTTATATTTAAAAACTAACTTTTGCCCGCGACTTCGTATGTATGGTACTTTTGTTTTATACACTAAAACCTTTTCCTTGAATCAATCTATCTATTAAAAAACCGCATCAAAATCAGTTGCGTAGTTTTAAAGATCTAAGAATACATCGGACGAAGCGACTTTGTTTTATACTATGTAGTGATAGCACAGTGATAGTGCTGTGTCATCGTTTGACGACTAACTTACACGATGGTGGGTGACGATGCTGTCTAAGATGCAGAACGCTTTCCCAGAAGATACTTTTACTCTTGTGACTGAAAGACCCCCTAATAAACAGGGGCCTCCGACGGACAGACAGGAAGCGACTTCGTTTTATACTATGTAGTGATAAATAAAATAAAATCACATGCAACTACAGCACCCTGAATAGCATGAATTAAAAAAAAACATGTAGATTTGAAAGGCTAATATTATTAGGGCAATTTTAGAGTTTTTATTTATATCCTAGAACATTTTACACAACGCCATCTAGCCCCAAGCTAAGCAACTAGGCTTGTGTTATGGATGTTGGATATCGGATGGAATACTTTTTAAGATTCCGTACCTCAAAAAGTAAAAGAAGAACCCTTATATGATCACTTTCTTGTCAGGCGTTTCTTTAAAAAAACATTTTTATAGGAACTTGTTTATTTTTAGTAGAATATTTGACACAGCAGGCGCCTTTTAGCCTTAAGCTAAGCAACTAGGCTTGTGTTATGATGCCCATAGAATACTTTTACATTTTTCTATCATGGTTTCAGTAATTTCAATGGTTTTTGTTGACCATATTTTTCTAAGATACGGTCAACAAAAACATTGACGTTTTTTGAAGTTAATAACATACCGACAAACTCAGACATGTCATTGTGCTTCTATTTGATCAGGGATAAATTTAACAAACTTGATAACTTAATACATAGGTCAGACACATAAAGAGGTTGTAACATTCTGGCATGGCAAACGATCTGCCATCTTTACCCGACTAAGCTAAAAGGGAGAGTTATAAATAAATAAATATTGCAGGACATTCCACACATCGTCATCTAGCCCCAAACTAAGCTACTAGAGTTGTGTTATGGGTGCTAGACAACGGATATACTACTTATATACCACATACAAATATAAATACATACTTGTCATTCCGGCATGGTGACCATTGTGCCAACTGGGTCGTTATGTTTTTAGTTGCATAGCTATCTTTGCATAGTTTGTATTTATTTATCTGTTAAACCTATAATAATAAAACCAACAAATCCCAAGTAGCAAATCTCGCTATGTGACAGGATTGCCAGATGATCCATTAAAAAAATTAAGAAAAGTCTTATTACATATTTTTTTCAGAATTAATTTGCCTAAAATTTAATGATACGAAAACAAGCTTCTTAAGCATTTATTTTTTTATTATAATAAAAAAATAAAGATTGAGACGACTACTATGCCAGTCTCCATACTCAAATGTAACTACCCCTTTACAACTCAAGGAAATGATAAAGTAATAAATTCAACAAACAAAGTTACGCGAAATTTATATAATTGGGTTCCTTCGATCGACAGGTTTTGGTGATAAAAATACAACATAGGTATCTACTAAACAGAGTGATAAAAAGTTTATCATCTGATATCTTCAATAAACACATGGTTAAACACTACGTGCATGGTGTTTTGGTTAATATTCTTATAAATGAAGGTTACTTTTTTTACTAACTAGCAGCGCTCCGCGGTTGCACCCGCGTATCTCTCGACCCCATTGGAATATCGGGATAAAAATAACCTATGTTATTTCCAATAAATTAATGTATCCTCATACCAAGTTTCATCAAAATCGGTTCTGTAGTTTCATAGCTTATTCGTTACAAACATAAAAAGAAAAATCTTTCCATAATATAATGATTTAGACTGGCTTACTACAAATTAGAAAATTTCAAAACCCCTTGAAATTTTCAAATTGTGAAAAATAAAGAACCACGACCGATTTTTAGCAAATATCAAACAAACCATCTACTAAATAGTCCGAACAAAGCTTAAACATTTGTTTTGGATAGGTGAGCCCGTCCTTGAGTCATAAAATTACAACGAAAAGTGGCATTGATTTTTAACCGACTCCAAAAAAGGAAGAGGTTCTCAATTCGTCGCGTATATTTTTTTTAAATAGATATAGATAAAACTTACTATAACTTGAACCTTGTAGCTCAATATTTTTACAGGTAAGTAAGTACGTCTATGCTTATATTATAAAGCTGAAGAGTTTATTTGTTTGAACGCGCTAATCTCAGGAACTACTTGTTCAAATTAAAAAAATATTTTTGTGTTGGTTGGGAAAAAGAAGCTAGAATTAAATTCCGCAGCTTCTTTTCCCTGACAACGTTGTTATATTGGTAAATTAAATAAATGAATAAATATTGCAGGACATTCCACACATCGCCATCTAGCCCCAAGCTAAGTAACTAGACTTGTGTTATGGGTACTGATATACTACTTATATATACTTTTCTTTTGTAAATATATACTTATAATACATAGAAACAACCAGAACCCAGACAAATATCTAATCACAAATACTTGTCTGAGGTGGGAATCGAACCCCTGTATTTGGCAGTCCGGCATCGTGACCATTGTGCGAACTGGGTCGTCAAAGATACGTGACGTCTTTATAACTACTTAGATTGCTAGTTTGATGTTGATAACAATAAGTAATTAACTAACTTAACCCAAATAACATCCGTTATTTTACTTAAATATCTAAGTTTTGTGTGTTCACACGATTCACATGTCTCTTGTATGTTGTATCGTCGCGTGCGCATGTTAATTGCTGTCTTTGTACTGTTATTTTAACACTAGCAGCGCTCCGCGGTTTCACCTGCATAGCTCCCGATCCCGTGGGAATATCGAAATATAAAATAGGTTCAAAGTTCTTTATTGGTAATGGATTTACAAGAAAACATTTACAATTAAATACTAAAAACTATTAAAATTTAAACATAATATGAAAATAGCTGGCAAATTTATAAAATACTCTAAGTCAATGAACTTATTAAATAAATAAATATAAATATTGCAGGACATTCCACACATCACCATCTAGCCCCAAGCTAAGTGTGTCTTGTGTTATGGATGCTAGACAACTGATATACTACCTATATACTTTTGTTTTGTAAATATATACTTATAATACAAAGAAACAACCAGACCACAGACAAACATCTAAGCATAAAAACATGCCTGAGGCGGGAATCGAACCCGCAACCCTGTGTTTGGCAGTCCGGCATGGTGACTATTTACCAATGGTCACCGAACTGACCAAATAGGGACAGACAGACAGCGGGAAGTTTATACTATGTAGTGACTAGACTCTTTTTTTTTAATTTGCTTCCAAGTACAGACTTTTCGTCCTTTCTTCCTTTATTATAAGTATAGATGCCAGCACAATATTTCCTTTTCAGCGACATTGAAAAAGATCTAAGGCTTTAAAAGTCTACTTTTACATTGTACTGTGCCTGTTTATCGATTCACTCGAATAAACGTACCAGAGCAAGAATGTTAGTATGAAGGTATCACTCATTCAAGCTGCTAACATAGCTACGCAAAAAATCTCTGTGCTCTGAAGCTAAGGATGTTTAAAAACCATGGCGCCGATCGACCGTTGAGGAATCTAGACGCCTATTTACTGAATAGATTTGTGATGTGGCTCAGTTGAATAATATGACTAGTTTTTGTCCGCTACTTCGTCCGCATGTCGTCGGTCAGCAGTGAAAACCTTGTGTGTGGAACTAAAGTACAATAAAGTACTAAAGTAAGTACAGGAGGTGCTAAGAAAACTGAAAAAATTTGGTTGTCTGTAAAGTCGGTTTACGGACGATAATTTTACGCGATAACGTCTTATGAAAACGATGAAAAATTAGTTATTTTTTTGTTATTCCTTTTTTTTCCTTTTAAAAGTCTTCTATTTGTCACTCGTCACCTTAACACAACCCCATATGAGCGATATTATTATTAAATACTCTGTTTCCTAACGGGAACGGACGGGTCATGTTCAGATTACCATGACGCATTACGTCACACAATATTTCATCAGACACTTTTTTGTGAATGTAGGCGTTTCATCAATTTATAAGACGTTATCACGTCAAAAAGGGAAAAGTATAAGGTGCTTATATGTATTCATTATCGTTTTATTGCAATACTAGCAGCGCTCCGCAGTTTCACCCGCGTAACTCCCGATCCCGTGGGAATATCAGGATAAAAAGTAGCCTATAGCCTTCCTCGATAAATGGACTAACCAACACAAAAATATTTTTTCAATTCGAACCAGTAGTTCCTGAGATTAGCGCGTTCAAAAAAACAAACAAACAAACTCTTCAGCTTTATAATATTAGTATAGATTTAGTTATAAAAGTTATGGAGTAGCGTGCCCGATTTTGAGTAAAAATGCATTTTTTGCTTTCCGACTTTTTAACTGAAGATCAACGCTAAAAGAGTTTAATTTCCCCTTAATATGCCGTCCATTGGTTTGGGTTGTGCATTGATAAGTCAGTCAGTCATTTAGGACTTTGAATTTTATATTTAGTACCTGGATGACCGAGCTTTGCTCGGTATTATTATTTTTTCTACTTAGTCTAACCTTAGCAAACACTCATTGAGTTCGTGTTACTTAACAACGCCATCTACTGGAATAACTTTTTTGCTCACAAAAAATAGTATTAGTAGTTCGCCAATGGATGTCAGTAAGAGTCATATTTTTCATATAAAAAAGTAAGTTTCGATAAAACACGAATAAAATGACATTTTCTAAAAATGATTCCTAGCTAGATCGATTTATCGCCCCCGAAACAAATTTCATGAAAATCGTTGGAGCTGATTCCGAGATTCCAATTATATATATACAAGAATTGCTCATTTAAAGATATAAGATAGAAAGCTTTTGAACGTGACTTCATTCGCATAGACGTAAATTATATGTATAAAGGTAACGCGTTTTTTAATCAATCATATTTTTATTGAGATAAGATTAAATCTCGCCTAGTGCGAACTAAAATTTCGAGTTCCTGTTCGGTGAATAGGTACTGGTAACGCCATCTAACGGTGAGTAGCGGAACTAAAATCAATAGAATTTTCTTATAACCATTCCAATTATTTTTCTGCTGGTACAATCCAGTATATCGAAATCGCTTTAAGCGATAAGGTTGCCTGTTTGTACAATTTCGTAGCTTTCTCATCCTTTTTGTTATTTTCAATGTTTTGTGTGTTGTACAAATAAAGTGTTTATCTATCTATCTATATAGGCCTTCTTCTTTGTCTTCCACTGCCGACGGCCACGTCCTTTGACATCTAATCAGAGCTTGTGTGTCTTTTTAAGCGTCTTTCCATCTCGTTGGTGATCAACGGAAAGCCAGCGCTTGTCACAAACGGGGGACAAAGTTTGTATGGGACAACGTGTTTTCTTGGTCCAATCATAATTAGAACCATTTTCGACTGTTATGTGGACGAAGTCGCGGGCAAAAGCTAAGTACGTCACTAATACGAGACAGGCAATTGCTATTTCCGACGAGGCATATAATAGTGCTTTTCTCAAAAGAATGCAGGGAAATAACATATTATACCTTGTTCTCGTTTTTCTAACATATATACAATTTTTATATATACTTTCATGAATTTACTTATTTTTCTTTTGAGTTTGCTGGTATCAGGTTTTCCATTGTCAATTTGGCTTCTGATGATTAAATTAGGTATGTAAACAACAAATCAAGACAAAATTTTAGCTTTTTCGCTATTTTATTTATTATCATCTGTACCGCAAGGCAAACGCATTTATGGCTATACAGCCTCGTGATAGCAATTTGTACTAAGCAAAGAGACTGTATACTTTGATAAAAGAGATCCAATCAAAGAGTATTTAATAACCCCAGCACGTCGTTTCACACAAAATTTGACTTTCTTTGTCCGTAATTTCGTTGAATTCTATGATTTCAATACTTCGCGTGTTCTTCTATATAAAAAAATGACAATATCGCTTCGGCCGTCTATAGAACCGAAGTTTCGGAAATATTTCCATGCATGTTTGGGAAAAGGTTTTTTTTTAATCTCAACAGGAACATAGGTGAATTCTAATATTTTTAATTTGAACTTTATATTTGATCAATGGACATTTATTTTAAATTTTATTAATTTTGACTTCATATTAAAATTAAAATTTAATTTTTGAATTTAAATTGCATTTTATGTTTACCTACTTCTTAAAATGAAATTCTGACATCGGGATAATTAGTTATAATTTTAAGAGAATTGGTATATGGGTTTTACCTGAAATAAAAATCATTTTTTTATTTAATTATTTAAAAAGTATCATCAGCAAGAAAGTGTTAAAACATTTTTTTAATCTTTATATATATAAAAGAAAGTCGTGTTAGTTACACCACTTATAACTCAAGAACGGCAGAACAGATTTGGGTGAAAATTGGTAGGGAGGTAGCTTAGAGCCAGGAGACGGACATAGGATACTTTTTATCCCGCGGGTGAAACCGCGGGACGCAGCTAGTTTGTAATAATAATTCCTGTGCTCGCTTGCGACACAATTACACCGCCCACTTAACACTTCAACCATTCTTCACTTCCGTGTTAATAACTACCAAAATATAACTATCCAACGAAGCGAAACTAAATATTCTTGTAAATGTATTGTCCATTACCAACGGTCAACATTTTTTGTAAGATTGTTCGTTATGTCATAAAGATGGATAAGAAAGGGGTAACACACACGAAATAGTTTACCCTTTTGATAAGGATGGTTGTGTGCAAGAGTGAAGCAATATATTATGTAGAAACGTTAATTACGTCATACAAAGAACACACCCTCCATGTTGCTGTCTCTACCCCTTATTCCAAAACGAGGATAGTCCGAGATGTGGATTTAAACCTTAGATTTAGACACAGATTTACTCGTGAACTATAGTCTAAACACTATCCCTATTTAATCTATAGGGATAGTGTTTAGACTTTATTTTACGACCAAATCTGTGTCTAAATCTAAGGTTTAAATCTACATTTCGGACTATCCTTAAACCTCATTTTGGAATAAGGGGGTACAAGTTTTGGCTGTGCGTTGATCCGTCAGACAGTCATTCAGGACAAACCATTTTATATGTATAGAGACGTAATAATATACAATGTGCTTCGACGAAGGATTCTTATTCGAAAGTGAGTTGTTCTAGACGTCAATCGTCAAAAGAAAAGTCATACTCTACAACACAGCTAAGAAGTAAGTACCTACGATGAGATTTCAACTTATACTACAAATCAAAACTGTGTTTGCAGACTCACACATGAAATCATGAGGCAACATGAATTAAAGTACCTATAGGTACTTATAGCACACTTATAGGTAATTCAATATTTTCATACTTAGATGTACTTATAAAACTATACTTTTATGTTCTTTTCCACCCAAAGGTTGTCTGGAAGAAATAGCTTTCAGCGATAAGGCCGCCCATTTGTGCAACTTGTACTTTCTAGCTATTACCTACTTTGCTTTGTGTATATCGTGTTCTATGTTCAATTATTTATTATGAATATAGTACTTAAACAACACTCTTCACTCTCATATAATCCTGAAAATACTAACAAACGGAGAAATTATATTGTTAGCCGTGAAAATTCTCCAAGGTCTGCCTACACTCACAAATTTGCTTCGCGGACCTTTTCTATATAATATAATGAACGCAAAATTAGGCATATATCATCTTTGTTATAATATCACTAAGAAACTCCTACAAGATGCACTATTATGTATGTCCTATGATGCTACAGAGAACTTACTTATTATGACTAAATGATTGTAGCTGTAACTGTTTCATATTTACACTGTTAAATTTTATACCTTCTTTTACTTATAATATAGTATTTTTGTTGTAATACCTAGATATATATTTTATATTTTTGAAAGTAGATAGATAGATAACTTTATTCGTACAACACAGGAAGAAACAGAACACTATATACACAAAGTAAAGTAATAGCTAGAAAGTATAAGTTGCACAAATGGGCGGCCTTATCGCTGAAAGCGATTTCTTCCAGGCAACCTTTGGATGGAAAAGAACTGATTCAGCTTTAATGGTAAGTAGTAAATTTAATATATAAAATATATAGCTAAAACTCAAGTTCCTTTTCGCCTGAAACACAGGATTTTCCTACTTTAGGCAAATGTATTATTTATCGTTTTAAAATGTGATTTAGCTTTATAGTATAAGTTTTATTGATTAAATTATTCTTATTCTGTACAGATAAAGTTATCAATCTATAAAATTTTATCAGTACTTATACAATCTGTCACAGAAATCCTAATGAATATTTTGTTGTTTCACTTTTGCATAAACTCTTTCGATGTCCGTTGCTATCTTATTTTTGGTCACATTGTATACTAATTTCTTTTAACTTACGATTATATTATATTTGGGGTTCGTTTTTGGTTTTACAAACATTGTTATTACGTTCAATGATTTTTCAAAAAGGGTTGCTTCAAAGATAATTTTGTACGATATAGCATACAACACTACATAGCCCCAAAACAAATAAGCTTGTAATATGGGATATAATAATAAATATTGGATTGGAATTAATTTCGGTCGGAAAAATCCGTATACTTTCTTCTTAGAATTATTTGTCGCGTATCTTATTATTTTTACCCTTTTTAACCCCCGACGCAAAAACGACGGGGTTTTATAAGTTTGACGTGTCTGTGTGTGTGTGTGTGTGTATGTCTGTGGTATCGTATAGTAGCTCCCGAACGGATGAACCGATCTTAATTTAGTTTTTTTTTTGATTGAAAGGTGAATTAGTCGGGAGTGTTCTTAGCTATATGATCGAAATCGGTTCAGCCGTCTGAAAGTTATGAGGGATAAAAGTCAGGATTAAAAACCGAATATACGAGTAAGTAGCTATACTTGAGTGGGATATCAAATAAAAGGGCATTATTAGTACGTTACAAATAGCTATGTTTGATCGAAATCGGTTAAAGAGCGGTCCCCGACGCGACAATATTTAATCAAAAAAATTCAGATTACTTACGTAGGGTCATATTTTCAAGGTTATTTCTTTTTTCTTTTTTGCTTCTCAGTTAGAATTTTGGTGATCGGCCTAATTATCGTGTAAAAAAATTGTGAGACAATTTGCCCTGAGATATTTTGTAATATAAGTACAAACTTGTAATTTGGGGGTAGAAGTAAATTCAGTGAGTAACTCTTGGTAACCAAAAATAAAGAACTTTAGCTTTACCTAATAAATAATAGAGGGCATAAAATGCCACGAGTTGCTTAGAAAAAAGGATGTTACGGCAGTGTCATGTTATGTTACTTACTTTCTCCATCCGAAGATTTCTTATAAAAACTCGGTATGAAATCAAAGCGCTCGCTGCAGGACACGTGCGTTAACAGCATGGTATTAACATACGGCGTGACGACATGACTCTAATGAAATAAGCGGCGCGGGCGCAGCTCGGCGCAGCGCGTGCTACACGACATATTATTATTGTAGCTTTGGGACGGACTCAGGGTAAGACGAAAGGGCTAAATCTTATACATAAAATTCTCGTGTCACAATGTTCGTCCCCGTACTCCTCCGAAACGGCTTGACCGATTCTCATGAAATTTTGTGAGCATATTGAGTAGGTCTGAGAATCGGCCAACATCTATTTTTCATTTGTTGTAGTTTTTTTTTAATGGCAAAACAGCGTTTGCCGGGACAGCTAGTAAATGTATATTAGTCTTTCTTCTGATATGTACTGATCTCAGACTTAAAAAATAATATAATTAAAATACATATATCTATACTTATATTATAAAGCTGAAGAGTTTGTTTGTTTGTTTGTTTGAACGCGCTAATCTCAGGAACTACTGGTTCAAATTGAAAAATTCTTTTTGTGTTGTATAGTCCATTTATCGAGGAAAGCTATAGGCTACTTTTTATCCTGATATTCCCACGGGATCGGGAGTTACGCGGGTGAAACTGCGGAGCGCTGCTAGTCTAATCTAAAAGCAAAAACAGGTAAGTATAAGTATAGAAGTACAAAAACTGAAAAAAATTTTTTTTTAAAAACGTTTCGGAAACAAAGATTGGATGCTTAATACATTTGTACATAGACCAAATAGAAACGTCTTAAAAACTAAGTTAGGGTGTGTGCTTATAAGAATTAAATAAGCTTATATAAGCCCTCTCCTCATCTCCTCATCTTATTTGATGAGGTTGGGGACGTAGCATGCTCGAACAGCATATCTGGACAACATGATGGAACACGATGCGTCACTGAGCACGATGACTTTGTCTGGGGCCTAGGTCTACCACCGCTTGATTGTCTGCTCCTTTAGGGGTAGCCCCCGCCGGGTGGCCTAGGACATATAGCGCTAAATCCTATTCCAAACCTGAATCTCTAAAATTAATCTCCTAAACTAAACTTCGTAACCAAATTTTTGATCATCATGCACCACTGCTGAACACATCCCCTAAATACTTCCAGAGCGATCGGTTGCATGCCCTCTGCATCCAACTACTTCCCGCAACGTTAATTAAGTCGTCCGTCCATCTAGTCGGAGGCTGTCCCGCGCTGCAATGTAGAACACATAATTTTGTATTAGCCCCCTCCTTCAATCCACCCCTGCAACTAATCTGCGACGCAACGTACTACCCAGCGGGTGTTAGTTTTTCAATTGGACAACGGCCGAAGGTGTCACTATTCAACCCTTTACCGATGCGTCTGCGCATATGTCGACCGCTTCCGGTAAGAAATTACAATAGACAACTCTATGCTATAGAAACTGCAAATGGATCATCAAAAACGGTTTATTAAGCTATTGCATAGCTTTTATCGCGGGCTTTGAGCGCGGATCAAAAAATTCGTAACGAAAATAAAACCTAACACCCCCCACTCCGCCTACCATGTAGTTGGGCCGAGCGTTTTTATTATGGTTTTGATACTCAGGACCATCTACTTAATTTTATGTTAAAATAATGAAAGTATTTATAATCTGAGCATAAAAAAATAGGTTGCAAGATTTTAACCAAACAAACATACATACATAGTACATTCCAGTTAAATAAAAGCTTTTGAAATGGTTCTACTTCGTCTTTGGCTCTCTCCGTTTAAGGATATTTTTAATGTGAAATGCATAGGTTTTGTTTCATTATTTTTTTTTTCACATATGGGTCAGCGTTTGACTACTATCACACCTGCCTGATGGTAGGTGACGATGCAGCCTAAGATGTAACACGCTTTCCTAGAAGATACCTATTAACTCGCGACTTGATGACCCAGTTGGCACAATGTTCACCATGAAGATTGCGGGTTCAATTCCCGCCTCAGACGAGTATTTATTCTTAGATATTTGTCTGTGACAGTAATTCTTTTTTACAAAAGAAAAGTATATAAGTAGTATATCCGTTGTCTAGCACCCATAACACAAGTCTAGTTACTTAGCTTGGGGCTACATAGGGATGTGTGGAGTGTCCTGCAATATTTACTTTACTTGAAGACCCCCATTTGTACACGTCAGGAAAGACAGACGCATGCAACCGATTTCATTCCATTAGTTTAAGAAAACAATTAGGTTCTTCAGTGACTATTGGCTTCTGAATAGGACGATTAAAGTAGCTTCTAGCTTAGTTATAAATGCCAAATACTTATAGAAAAACGGAATGTATCACCAAAACCACGTACAATTGCAAAGTACACTTTGTGACAAAAAAAAATCATTATCCTCTACGCAATTGTTACGTTAAATTGTACAAAGGTGTACATTTCGGTGACATAAATGGCACGCAATATGGAAGTTGCACATTTTGTGCCACTACAGCCTGACTACAATCGTCCAGCTGGGGTGTTTGTTTGTATACAATTATTTTAGTATTTTCTTTATAAATGTTTGGAAGATTTGGTCTTGGATGACTTCATTTAAATTCTAAGTAGTTGTCAAAATCTTTTGACAAATTGCAAGGCACGATGTGCTTTGATTGACAACTGAATCTTTCGTTTATGAGGAAAACTAACACCGTACCTTTTCCTGGTTCTCCGCCACCTGATTTTTCCACGTGATATTGGCCGAAATTGCACATCGTGTCATCAGAAGGCCACAAAGAAGAAATTGATTTGAACTGAACGAAGATTAGTGACTACTTCTTATCCTACAAAGTTATGCTCCATCATCTTCGATATTTTTGCATATGATACGTCACCGTTTGACCTGCTTGATGGTAGGTGACGTTGCGGTCTAAGACTCCTAGAAAATACCTATTCGCTCATTATTTCCAAGATACTATTTAGGGACTATTTAGATACTATTTAGACATACACATTTAACATTACAAATACAAAAAATGAAATGACCAGTTAGTCAAATAACCCGCCCCTTATCGTACCCGGCGTAAAGGTTCCCATATTGCTAGAAGCATTGCTACGCTGAATGGCGATGGCTAACCTTTGCGCCAGAAACGAACCGGAGCGGGAGTCACCCCCATTTCCCCTAATCTAACACCCAACTCTTTATTTAGGGACCTTGTGATGAACATCGTACCTCCTTCCTCCTCATGATGACTGCGGTAGACTCGTCACAACAATGGAATTGTCAAAGAAGGATATCTTGTAGCCACTGATCACGTTATCAGTGGGTAAACATATTTTTTTGTTTTTTGTTTTAAATCAGTGGATACAACTTGGCACGATCAGTGGCTAATTCATCTGATCTCGAGATTCGTGGATATAAACCCATAAAATTACTGCCGAATCACTTTGCAGTATTAACCCGAATAATAATAAGAAGTTGACACTGTTTTTACAAGCTTTTATTTAGGTTCACCTGTCCCGATGTCTGTCATGGAATCTTGCAAATAAAATTTGATTCACTTCCCGGTTACCGATTGGGCTGAAATTTTGCAAACATGTGTAAATCGCGTGACAATGCAATAAAAGCTTATTTATAAAAAGATTTTTAAACTCTTTTTTTTTCTTGTTAATAAATTTAATTCAAGAGCGGAGTTGGTTTAGTGGTAAATACTCGTTCGAATCCCGGCCAGTCGTGCGCCTAATGAATTTTTTTTACGAAAAGTTACGCTTATTAAAATTGCTTTTACTGTAAAAGAAAACATCGTGATGAAACCCACGACTTAGTTGGCTCAAGCCAGACGTATTAAAGAGTTATTTTCTCTGGACACCGTCGACTAAGCTGCAAGGGTAATCCATCTAATGTGCCAGGCACTACAGCGCCCTGAATACCATGGATTAAAGTCGCTGTAAAATCATCTAGATATGTAATAAAGGCCAATAATAATTATTACAGTCCAATAAATACTTAACCAGTGATTTGATTCACAACACTCCTAACGTTTAAAAACCAAGATAAAAATATAAAAATATCAAAATTAATTATTTCCCAGACGAAATCTTAGTTAATCACTTCTTCACACGACATTTAAGGCCATTACACACGTCAGCCAGCGACTCGAACGAGCATTAGGGCAGCGACACAACGCGTCTATATCGAGCTTTAATCACAAGGGCAAGGACTCAATGTCGAATTAGTGATGTCAGTTTCATCGTAAATTATCGACAATCGATAATAAATATTCATTTTTATATGAATTATAGGTAAAGAGTTGATGATTAAAGAAGTCGTCAAGATGTCGTCAAGTTTTATTGTTGTGATTGTGTTTTTTATTTGAATTTTATCTGCGTTTTAAGTAGTTTTAATGATTTTTTGACGAGTTGAATTGGTATTATAAACTGAATTGAAGAAATTAACCGTGCGGCACAATCTTTTTTGATGTTAAGAGCTGTCATAGAAGTGGTTTATGTCATTATTTGATTTTAAAACTCTGAGAATTGGTGTTACTTTTGGCAACATATATTACAAAGCTAAGATTGTTAGAAACAGGTACAAGTTTCTTTATTAATCAGAGTCAGAATTAGAATATTTTATTTGTCTAGAATATTTCTAAAAGTATAATGTTGGTGGTAGAGTATTTTTGATTGCATTCTAGATAATTAGGTAATCTAGGCATTCTAGGTATAGTTATATTTGAACGGATATATTCGCGTTTTTTATTTTTGTTTCAAATATATTTATAATTATGCGTTCAAATCGCGGAAACCTTAGAAAATACTATGCATTCTAGGTATAATAAGTCATCTAGCGTTGAAATATCTCGCAATGTGCTCGGATTCAATTTATTTTTGTGCTGGAATCTAATTCCCTTATATCTATTTTTTTAAACACAAAAACAAATTTAAAAAGGGAAACCGCCCTGTGTGCCCTGGCGCAAAGGAACCCATCACACTAGCAGCGTTACCACGATGAATAGCCATGGCCACCCTCTGCACCAGAAACGACCTGGAACGGCTATCCTTATATCTTAGGAGTCAATTTTTTTATTTTATTTAGCCTGTTACGGATGACAAACAGTGCTGAGGTCATACAGCCACCTCTTAACAAAGTTCGTTGATTTTAGCCGGCAATGGGCAGGCAGAAGAAGACTCTCAAAACAAAAATATCGATAACCATATCGATAGTGTAACAATATCGATAAAGTTAACACAATGCCATCACTATTAACAATTATTTTATAAAAAAGGTATAAAATTGACACGGTCGAGTCGACTAAATATAGTTTTATTACCACTCACGGTTCGTTAACCTATAATAAAATATTTTATTAAATCTTACTTTAACTAACTTTGTTCTACTTCAAAGTTCTAGTTTTGACACGAACAATTAATTTACTTATAACTTATACTAGCTTCGCTATGCGATTTTCGATCGTCTTTTTTATCCGTTGCGATCGTATTTTGTGTTTTGATCGCGTTAAATTGATCATTGATCGAACTATGCGATTGAAACATGAGTGAACAAGAAAACCGGCCAAGTGCGAGTCGGACTCGCGAAGGGTTCCGTACCATTACGATTAATACATATCAAGCAAGAAACCCTAAAAAAATATTGTATGCCAGACGAGGCTGTATACGTTAAAAGTCTTTTGCCTGCCCTTTTGGGAGTATAATTAACAAAAAAATATTCCTAAAAAATAATAAACATGAAAATAACTTTCATGTGTTTAGTATTTGGTAAGTAGTTATAGCGGCAACAGAAATACATCTTCTATGAAAATTTCAACTCTATAGCTATCATGGTTCATGAGATACATCCTAGTGACAGATAGACGGACAGAACGGACGACGGTCGGACAGCAAAGTCCTAGTAATAGGGTCCCGTTTTTACCCTTTGGGTATGGAACCCTAAAAATTAAAAAAGAAGTGCGATACGTGGATTCATCGCATCAACGGAAAAACTTTACGTCATGCGTTTGATCGTTGAAAATTAAAATGTCACATTATGAAATCTAACTGTTTGTTCGGGTAGAATCTTGCAACTTAATTTTGATCTACTTCCCGGTTATTAGGGTTCAAAAGGTAAAAAAGGAACCCATATAAGATCACTCTTTGGCTTTCTAAAGTAAAAAAATACACACAACTGAATTGAGAACCTCCTTCTTTTATTGAAGTCGGTTAATAAAGGACTATTCATACTTACTACTACTGTTCTACTAATCATACGTATTTTAATTTTTATTAAAAAGTTTATCCTATTCTATAATTCTTCATTGTTTTGTTTCAAGTTGACGATTTATAAAGAGGTGTCAACAAGCCGCTACAAATTACCTTGTCAAACACGATCACGCGACTATTATCAAACATTTTTATTAAATTTACATATTAAGTATACTTGAAATATTGTATTTAATACGATCATCACGACATAATAAGGCACGCGACAAACGCACGTGCAACACGACGTTAGCACACGACTAGTGTGGTCATGCCCTTAAATCGTGATTACCTACGTGGATTGATTTTATTAGACAATTAATTTGTTTTCGAAAAACTAATATTTGTATGATCTTGCCATGTCCAGTCGGCTGCATAATTGCAGCCCTCGGTGGAGTTCGAAAATTACTATTATTGGAATATTTGCATTCTAATCATTTTTGTTTGATTAATTGATGAGTTAGAAGTATTTAAACTTCAACTAAAACAGGTGTCTAGAATCTTGCTCGTGTTGAAAACATTCTTCTAAAAGCCGTTTTGGCGCTGTACGGTGGGTCATTCATGTTGGAAATCCCAAACACCCATTGAGCGTTTTGCTTCGTCATTCCTTATTCGTACAGCAAGGGAATGGAATCGGTGGCCTGCGTCTTTCTCTCCTGAAATTGGGTTTCTTCAAGTCGCGAGTGAATAGGGAACTTCTAGGAAAGCGTGCTATATCTTAGACCGCATTGTCACCTACCACAAGGCAGGTGTGGTAGTGGTCAAACGTCGACTTATCATTTGTAAAAGAAAAAATAAAACAACCTCCAAATTTTATGATTCTAGGACAGCGGTTTAAGTTGCGCCGTTGAAATATCAGTTAATCAGTTATTTTGAATTTTATAGATTAAACCTACGTGGATTGTACTCATATTCTACTCTGTGTACTACTCTAGTGGTTGTACTCATCTACACTAATCTACACATAATATTAATTATAAAGCTAAAGAGTTTGTTTGTTTGAACGCGCTAATCTCAGGAACTACTGGTTCAAATTGAAAAATTATTTTTGTGTTGGATAGTCCATTTATCGAGGAAGGCTATAGGCTACTTTTTATCTTGATATTCCCACGAGATCAGGAGTTACGCGGGTGGAACCGTGGAGCGCTGCTACTGTACAGCGCTCTGAGATTTCACCCACGCAACTCCTGTATCCTGATTCATAAACAGTCTGAATACATCCGAAACGATACGAAAAATTGCTGCGCTCTCACTCCCGCGACTTTTGACGTGCCTGGTCTTTTCAGTTTTATTCATTTCGGTAGCCTTCCAATGGTATGTGAATCAGCCTGCTGATCCCATGGGAATATCGGGATAAAATTAATATTACTCCAAATAAATCAATGTATCGTCATACCAAAGTTTCATCAAAATCTGTCCAGTACTTTCGGAGCCTTTTCGTTACAAAAAAAAACAAAACATTTTTCCTCGTTATAATATTACGTACCTAATAAACTGTCGATTTTGTCCCGGATATTAAGAAAGCGCAATTTGGTAGTTTTTCATTATATGGCAACTCGATTTTCTCGTAAAATGGTAATAAATGGTAGTAATTTGTATTGAAATGTTTGAGGTTTGCTTTTATTAGAAGGCATCGTTTTATGAGTACAAGTTGATTGTTTCCGTGATCATAAACTTCAATGGTTTAGGTAATAAAATACCTACCCAAGTTTTGACAAGTTCTTTCGTCTGGACACGGTCGACTAAGCTGGGCAGTAGGTGCTGGGCAAGTCTAGTCCATCAAAAAGGACAGTAAGGAAAACAGTATGGCCAAGTGAAAATACTATAATTTTATCAAATACTTTAAGAATGTTTTTACTGCCAAGTTTTTAATAAGAATTATTCTTTATTATTAAAAAGTATGTGTGCCGTTTTTGGACTTTTTTTTTTGAAAACTTATGAGAAATACATACGGTCAAAAAAAGAGCTCCAAAAACTGCACCATTTTGAAGTTCTGCTCATAAATTCTTCACCATTTTTTTATGAGACTAATTAAAAGTTACTTCTCATACCTATCGCCCTTTGACCTTAAATAAATAAAGGTTTTTAACCTTAAATAAAAAAGGTTTTATTTATTTAAGGTGTAATGTGTGAATTCCAAAGTCTCAGGATACAAAGGAGACTCTAAAGTCTACGAAAATCTTAAGCCCACATACGGAACACATCCGAAATGCCCAACCTCCCACAATATGTTCCGAAAATCCAAATCCAGAATTTCATAACCCTTATCACCGTAAACATAAGTATGATATTTACATAACTTTGTCTAGTGAGCACATTTTTGGTGGAAAGTGAAATGTTGTCGCGGTAAAAGTAAGATTTCAAAGGTAATTAGGTGTGGCATCGATCATGAGGGAAGGAAACACGTGTTGGTTGTCAACACTCTCTTGTAGACAGAGATATTTGGGTTTTTTTTTCGAATTTTTGAAGTTGCTTGGGTTGCATAGATTAGATAATAGGCTTAAGCCTTTGTCCATCGCCAATTAAACTAAGTTAGTTTTGCTTAGCTCGGATAGTTGAGCCAATTTTTAATACATATGCGTTAATCTGAAAAACTGCGAGCTAAGCTAACCTAACTCAGTTTAGTTGGCAATGAACTGTCAAAGTTTAATTCTTTATTTATTTGGAATTGTATGATCCTTAACCTTGACCGATTTCAGCCACAGTGACTATTACTGGCTACCTATGCAGGAGAAGATGACTTCGATGTTCATCACCTTGTCTATGGTGTGCTCTTTGGTGACTGGCGTACCCGATTTTTGTAGAAATTTTTTGAAATGGCCGAGGTTGGTCTGGCCTTTATCGCGTCTCGTTTCAGGTCTAAATCAGCACATCATTCTTATTCAATATCAGAGACGAGCTGCCTCCACTCCGGGCGTTGGGCTGCCTTCAGCTCCCAGCAGGCTGGCTCAATTTTGCACCTTTTCATATGCCTTTTCAGACAATCCTTATACCTCAGGTATTGTCCACCTGGCTGGCGCTTGCCATTCAGAATTATTCAGATGACATCAAAGTGAAACGTTTTTAAAACTAATAGGATGTGTGCCTTCGGAACGTGCCTACAAATGAGAAGAAAGCACAAGAAACTCATGGGGTACTCACTAGGAACTAATACTATCAATTAGTACAAAAATAAACGTAATTTTTTCTTTTTGGAAAATTAGCAACTTCGATTTCTAATAAATATGGTAATGAATTTTCCAAAAATCGAATGATGCAGTTTTGATTTTTGTCAAAATCAGGCACGCAACTCCTTTCGGCACTTTTCGCTAGGTTTCTCATAAGAGACT
This sequence comes from Idaea straminata, assembly GCA_951213275.1. NCBI lineage: Eukaryota > Metazoa > Arthropoda > Insecta > Lepidoptera > Geometridae > Idaea > Idaea straminata. Next base: position 9,590,876 of record OX577862.1, read on the forward strand.
ATAAAGTTTAGGATATAAGTAATGTATCGTTTTAATTGACTATAATAATAAATAAATAAATAGGTACTGTGATTTATATTCCCCATATACCTTTATTGTGTTTGCAAAATTTCATGTTTTTAACGGTTTCGCCTTCGCTTGTTGAATGATATTACTTTTCGCGTTCCAATAATACATTTTTAAAGAAGTCATGGCGCCAAAATTGTTCATCCCCTAGACTTGACGTCCAATTATCTCCATTTCTAAATATTTACGATCAAACTGTTCACACATTGTAACTCAACAAGCAATTAAGCTGGTGAAATGGGAAAATGGCGACCATGCGGTGTTAAGACAACACAAATTAAGCTTGAAAACTGTAAACAGATTTGGTAAGGAGAATTTATTAGGCGAACCTAATAAAATTAAACCAGAAACACAAATAAATTAAAAAAAAATTAAGAGACGAATCTCTTAATTTTTTTTTAATTTATTTGTGTTTCTGGTTGAGATTTGGTGACAGTGGTGTTATGCACAAGGCGCACTGTGCTATTGAATTTAAAAATCAAATTGTTTGCTTTCTTTTGCTATTAATTATGGCATCGCACGGCTTGTGCATTTAGCCAGTGTCAAGTTATATTTTGCATCAAATTGTGACCCGATTTTTCATAAATCGGGCCTAAAGTGTTTCAAAACAGTCAAAGTCGACATAGTCCGTCAAGTCAAGGGCTATAGTAAAGCGGTGGCAAGTTTACCATAACCTTAATAGGAAATTTGGAGGCAATGAGAAAACTTCATGTTTGACACTGATTTTTACTTTCACTACACTTGTGTACTTTCACATAACTAAATTGAATAACATTCCACCAGAATTATACAATTCAACTCGGGTTACAACTAAGTTTCATGAAAATAAAACTGCAGCACGACATGTTGTTAACTCGTTCCCGCCAAAAACTCTCGTTTGCTTTCAATGGGCATAAGAGTACCTTTTTTTAAACGTCAAAATAATTCAAATTCATCAAAAACTATAAACAAAAAAATCTGTAAACAATTTCACCTTTTTAAATTTGTCCATTTGTTTTAAAAACCAAACAATTAATATAACAAATTAACATCACGTGTGTTGACTGTATGCGGCAGCAAGGCCAGCAGCTGCAACTCGCATAATGCCAAAACATTAGTTTTACTTAAAAACCGACCAAAAACGCGATTTTTCACACTCCAAAAACAAATTCTAAAATAAATATTAATTTGTGACGACAATAATCTTTTTACTTGTCTGTGGTTCCACATTTGGTGGGCTAATACGGTCATTAGTAATTTTTAACAATCTGTTTTTTTAATTCTTGGAAAGCTACTGTGTGGATAAGTTTGGATTTAAAATTGGAATTTGCTTAAACTGGTAGGTGGAGTTTTGGCGGGAACGAGTTAACAACATGTCGTGCTGCAGTTTTATTTTCATGAAACTTAGTTGTAACCCGAGTTGAATTGTAGCCTCCAATTCTCCTATTAAGGTTATGGTAAACTTGCCACCGCTTTACTATAGCGCCTGACTTGACGGACTATGACGACTTTGACTGTTTTGAAACACTTTAGGCCCGATTTATAAATAATCGGGTCATAATTTGATGCAAAATATAACATGACACTGGCTAAATGCACAAGCCGTGCGAAGCCATAATTAATAGAAAAAAAAACTGGTAGGTGTTGGTTTCAGACGATTGGCGGGAACTGGAAGAAAAGTTTGCATGGTGTTATCACAGTGTTATTACGTTTTTCCAATCTCCAAGGACAAGTTTATACAATTTATGGCCCGATTTTAATGAAACACTTGATGCAAATATTTTAATTGGTTATATGAGAAAATCGCACTTTGCCATAATTAAACATTTAGCTAGCACGAAGCCTTTTAAACCGTGACTGTGTTAGGAGTTTAACCTATCAATAATACTTATAAAAACGTTTTACAATGTGAAAACTAAATCCAGCTACATTATTTCGCGAAATAAATCCGATGCTTGGGTGCTATGCAGTAAGGCGGCAGTAATTGGCTGTTTATCTGGGAAATTAAATTGTAAAAAAGAGTATTTTAAGTAAGTACAACTAGCTTCGGTTTAAAATCAGTTAAGTAATATCCTATTCAGCAAATATAACGACGACCCAGTTGGCACAATGGTCACCATGCCGGACTGCCAAACACAGGGTTGCGGGTTCGATTCCCGCCTCAGACATGTCTGTGGTCTGGTTGTTTCTATGCATTATAAGTATATATTTACAATAGAAAAGTAAATAAGTAGTATATAGTTACTTAGCTTGGTGCTAGATGGCGATGTGTGGAATTTCCAGCAATATTTATTTATTTATTTTATTTATTTATAAAAGCTTTTCTCACAATTTTATCATAAAACTCAATTCTCTCTAGTTTTAGAGTAACTGTAATCTCTTCTGAATATCTAGGACAGCATTTAGAGTGCCACGAACCTGTAAAATGTCGTAAGATCCACTGGCTTATCCTACTAATATTATAAATGTAAAAAATGGATTGTGTGTATGTTTGTTACTCCTTCACACAAAAACATCTGAACCGATTGCAAGAAAATTATAGTTTTTGCTATAGCATAATTATGTTTATTACCCTTACTAAAGATCCCGTGCAGAATTTAAATCCCTACATTCCGTAGGTAAGTTTTAAAATGAGGTCAATTCTCTCAACTTCAATAATAATGTAATCCTGGGTTTCTAGATAGCATCTACAGAGTCTGGAGCCACACTGTCCAATGTCGCAATAAGTATAAATGAGGTTACTGGACAGTGGACATACTATGATCACATGAGGAAAGAATAGCTATGACCTCTTTTTTATGCTACTAGCATCCGGACCTGGTTTCGCACGGGTAGCAGAGAAAAATCCATTCAGTAGTTATTAGTTCAGAAAAGCTTCCAATCGGCATGATTTCTCTGATGATCTTCATATGTCAGCCAATTTATATTATTCACATTAACCTTTCTTAGAATAGACTAGGAGTTTTCAAGTTTAAATTCTACCAGAACTAGCTATTTTCTGCAACTTCGTCTACGTATTAGTGGAATTTTCCAAAATCGAAATTATATTCTATTCTAATCTTTTCTTAACGAATGCCTGCCTAAGTTACATTAGGTATTTTATGCCAAATTTCATTTCAGTCAATTCCTCCATTGGTTCGAGCTACGCGTTGATAATCAGGACTTTAATCCTACTAATATTATAAATGTAACAGTTTGTGTGTGCGTGTGTGTGTATGTTATTTACTTCTTCACGCAAAAACCACTGGACCGATTGCGATGAAACTCGGTATCTAGATAGCTGGAGACCTGAATTAACACATAGGCTACTTTTTATTTCGAAATTCCCACGGGATCGGGACTTACGCGGGTGAAACCGCGGGGCGCAACTACTTTTATATATATTGATTTAGGAATTTCACACAAAACAAACAACAATTTTTCATGCACATGAGAACAATTTTAATTTTAAGAGTATTTGCTTTTAATGGGCCTTAAGGGGAAGTTATCAAAATATTTAAAAATTAAACAGCACTCTGCGGCTTTACCCGTGTAACCCCCAATCCCGCGGAAATATCGGTATAAAAAGCCAATATATCTTCAATTTCACTTCACTTTGCAGTTTGGCGGGAAATGAGTTTGTAAGAAATTGTGTACTTTTTTAATTAAATAAATAATAAAAAAAAATAAAAAAAAAAAAATTGTTTCCTCATACCAAGTTTCATCAAAATCGGTCCAGTAGTTTTAGAGCCTATTCGTTACACATAAACAAAAAAATCTTTACTCTTTATAATATTAGTGTAATTCTTACAAAATTAACGGCATTTATGGATTGACTGGACATTTCTATGCCTACCTATTAATAAAACTTAAGAATAAATAATTTAACAACAGACATCAAAACTTTAATCCTGTCGTCCATTATTGTTGCATTATGTACACAACGTAATAAAACAATTTTACTATCAATAAAGTAGAATCTGAAATAGGGGTGCGTTTACGTGACGTTAGTTTGAAAGCACGGATTATAGTTTAGGGTGCCATATTTCATGCGTGTGCGCAATTCGATGACAAACGATCTGTGAGACCATCGGTTTAAGTGTTTAGAATGAGATGACATCGAAAAAAAAAAACATAAAAGGACTGATTATTTTTTAAGAATCATCCCCTTTCAAACAAATAAAGAATTTTCCAAATCGGTCTAAGCGTTTCGAGTAATCGGGGAACATACGTAAAAAAAATATATACAATCTCAAGCTAAGTAACTAGATTTGTGTTATGGGTGCTAGACAACGACTATATATACTTTACTTTTGAAAATAAATATAACAAATCGCGGTTTCACCCACTTAAGTCCCGATCCCGTGGAAATATCGGGATAAAAAGTAGCTTATGTGTTAGTCCAGGTCTTCAGCTATCTAGACACCGAGTTTCATCGCAATCAGTCCAGTAGTTTTTGTGCGAAAGAGTAACAAACATACACAAACTTTCACATTTATAATATTAAAGTAAGATAATACCTAGAAACAACCAGACCATAGACAAATATCCAAGCATAAATATTTGTCTGAGGCGGGAATTGAGCCAGAAACCCTGTGTTTGGCAGTACGGCATCGTGACCATTGTGCCAACTGGGTCGTTAAAATCGCCACTTCTCAATCGCAAATCTACTAAAACTAATCTTCCGAACGCGCCATATCGATAATTCGCTAATAACATGAAATACGTGCTACACAATAACTATTTTCGCATTATAATTCGATTGTACAACGCACAACCGCCCCTTAACTGCCGAATTGACATTTTATTTTCATACATTCATAAATTTTAGTGATTAATTTCTGAATGCCATGTGGCAGATGGCGCCTGAGTAAATTAACGTTTTTTTTTTTTAATTAAATTGGCGAAATGTTGACTTCCAGAGTATTAATTAAAACAGTGTGTAAATACGTTATTTTTATGTCAAATCTTTTAAAACATTTAAATAAATTAAGAATTAAGGGTGGAGACTTTGGGATTTTGGGGTCCCGAAGCTTCTGCATTTTTTTGGGTCTTGTCGAGGTGTCTGGTGATCGGAGGGCTGGTGGCCTTTTCGCTCAAAGGGTCAGTCTGACCATCCAGAGGGGAAATGTTGCCAGCCTTCTAGGAACGATACCTCGGGGAGACACTCTTGAGGATGTCTCTTATTTGTAATTTTATTTTTGTTTTCCTTCGTATATTTTAATTAAGTGATTGTAATTCTGATTTTGTTTTATTGTGAGTACTTCTAATTATGACATTTGTGTATTAAATTCAAAATATGTTTTGTACTTTGTGATCTAATCAGACAGATTGAAAGTTTATTTAGTAGAGATGAATTTGGGAAACATTTCGCTGCGGTCCGAATTGAATAAACAGCGCTTACAGTGCTAATGATCAAATCTCCCAGCTCAAAAACTTCACCTGCGTAACTCCCGATCCCGTGGGAATATCGGGATAAATAGTAGCCTATGGTACTCCCAATGAATCAATGTATCCTCAAACATCAAAATCGGTTTATTCGTTTCGGAGCCTATTCGTTACAAACAAACAAAAAAATCCTTTTAATTATATTATAAGATTAGTATAGAAGTATAGTTACAGAAGTGGAGATGAATGACGACCAATAAAAATCACATGTAGACATTGTGACGAGCACTCCACTCTCAGCCAGGTCCATTTAACACGAGTAAAACCATAAGTCACAATTAGTATCCTGATAAAGATCGAGCACACGACTGTTCCAAATCGATACTCCATATTTAGCTGCACATGTTCAAAATTCGCGTGACAAAAACACATTGTTTTTGTTTTAAACGCCCCATGTGTAGTCTGTCGGCCTGTGTTATTGAACTTGAATAGGTACTAGGAGGTATCCTTGACCGCTTATACCCATCGCCCTTGGGGTCTTAGTGGACCACATACTTTTATTGGACACATCGTTTTTGTTTTAAACTTCCGCTTCTGCCCATCGCCCTTGGGGTCATAGTGGACCACATACTTTTATTGGACACATCGTTTTTGTTTTAAACGCCCGCTTCTGCCCATCGCCCTTGGGGTCATAGTGGACTACGGTCTTTTATTGGACACATCGTTTTTGTTTTAAACGCCCGCTTGTGCCCATTGCCCTTGGAGTCATAGTGGACCACATACTTTTATTGGACACGTAGTTTTTGTTTTAAACGCCCGCTTCTGCCCATCGCCCTTGGCGTCATTGTGAACCACGGTCTTTTATTGGACACATCGTTTTTATTTTAAACGCCCGCTTGTGCCCATCGACCTTGGGGTCATAGTGGACCACATACTTTTATTAGACACATCGTTTTTGTTTTAAACGCCCCATGTGTAGTCTGTCGGCCTGTGTTATTGAACTTGAATAGGCACTAGGAGGTATCCTTGACCGCTTGTGCCCATCGCCCTTGGGGTCACAGTGGACCACAGACTTTTATTAGGGTTTCTTGTCACAGTTTTGAAATGCCATGAGAAGACTGCCGAAAGACTGCATGAAATACAAGACTACAACCTTGGAGTCTTCAAATCCAAAGTGAATAGGTACCTTCTAGGCGAGCATGCTACATCTTCGACCTCATCTTCGCTTCCCATCAGGTGAGATGAGGTCAAATGCAAGCCCCAAATTTTATTTCAAAATTTTTTGCTAGTTAGCTAAGTTATAGAAGACTTGCTGCATATCTGTACTCTGTTGAACCTTGGGACATCTTCTATCCTCTGAGCAGCAGTGACGAATCTTTCCATTGTTGAAAAAGAGCTGATTCTGTTTAACGGCACACGGTTTTAACCGGGTGACGCTATGACGCGATTTTAAGCTTAATTTCGAGAAAAAAAGTAGCAGTGTTTCATCTATCTACTTACAGAGTTTCATTGCAATCGGTTCAATAGGCTTTTGAACATTTGGAATTGAACAACACAACCAAAAAATGTTCGAATTTCCAAAAGTCGTAGAACAAAAGTTGTTTGTTTTGTTGCACAGAAGTGGAACTCAACCGCTTGTTAATATGATTACCAATTACCCTGCATATACAGTTTCTTCAATATCATTATTTGCCTTTGATTTTTATAAATGTTTGTCGTTTCAGTTATCGGGCGATAAAACAGTCTGCAGTCTAAGCTGGGTAGTAACGGATGTTCCCAGACTGAGAGCTAATAATTTATGGGATAATTAGTGACTTTTAGATTGTTAAGGTCATTTTTAGTAGGTAAGTACTTCAAATGTTGTTTTGCACCCATATTACAAGCAATATGGCGCTGTGTAATGGTGTAATTTATTTAGACGTATTTTATTTTTGTGTTATAAGTTTGACGTGTTTGTGTGTGTGTGTCTGTGTCTGTCTTTGGCATCGTAGCTCCCAAACGGATGAACCGATTTTGGTTTAGTTTTTTTTTACCCGACTACAGCGAAGCTAAAAGGGAGGCTTGTCCCCTGTTCCATATATCCCTACTGGTAGGGATACTTGGAGTTTTTTCCAATTATCGCTACCGGTGGGATATTATATGGAACTTGTTTTTGTCCCGTACGTATGTAAGTTAATTTTATTTTTGACGACCCAATTGGCTCAATGGTCACTTTGCCGGACGGACAAATTTATATGTATTATTAGTATATATTTACAAAAGAAAAGTATATAAGTAGTATATCCGTTGTCTAGCATCCATAACATAAGTATAGTTACTTAGCTTGGGGCTAGATGGCGATGTGTGGAATGTCCTGCAATATTTATTTATTACCGCTTACTTTTCTTCGATTTTTCCGTATTCGGGTTTTAATTTTCAAATTTATTGCTTGTATTTACTTCCCTTACATTTTATTATGTTCATAAACAATGACGTCATTGACCACGTATTTAGCAACTTGTTGTGACATGACCGACGCTTGCGCAGCTCGCAGACCCCGTTGGTCGTTCCCACGGACCGCGGGTGGCGCTCGCGCTCCCACCTCACATGCTACTGAAAAAACTGCGCGTATCAACCTACTTACCTAGACCTCCTCAAAACTTTGATACGAATACTCCTAGTTAGTAGAGTTGCCATAAAATCATTGACCAGGGGCCTAATTCTGCTAACACAATTGTGTTTCAATAGAGTGTCGATGGAATCTTTATAGACATTGAATGTCAAATATATGACATTACATGTCAAATTGGTATTCTTCTGATGTTAACTATTCTATCGAAACACCACTGACGCACCACTGATTCACTTTTTTTTCTATTAATTATGGCTTCGCACGGCTTGTGCATTTAGCCAGTGTCGAGTTATATTTTGCATCAAATTATGACCCGATTTTTCATAAATCGGGCCTAAAGTGTTTCTTAACAGTCAAAGTCGTCATAGTCCGTCAAGTCAGGGGCTATAGTATAGCGGTGGCAAGTTTACCATAACCTTAATAGGAGATTTAGAGGCAACGAGGAAACTTCATGTTTGACACAGATTTTTACTTTCAATACACTTGTGCACTTTCACAGAACTAAATTGAATAACATTTCACCAGAATTATATAATTCAACTCGGGTTTCAACTAAGTTTCATGAAAATAAAACTGCAGCACGACATGTTGTTACTCGTTCCCGCCAAAACTCCCTGACTCACTTTGGTAATCTGCTCTAGAATCGAGGCTCAATGGAATCTCGATAGTTGTCAAAACGGTAAATCGCTTAGCAACAAATACCATGTTGCTAGGCAACACCAGCGACTTATCTATTACCATTCCATTGAGACTCCATAGCGATGTTATTAAAACTTTAGCAGAATACCAAATAAATATAAATAAATATTGCAGAACATTCCACACATCGCCATCTAGCCCCAAGTTAAGTTACTAGACTTGTGTTATGGGTGCTAGACAACGGATATACTACATAAATACTTTTCTTTTGTAAATAAATACTTACTAGCTGCGCCCCGCGGTTTCACCCGCATAAGTCCCGATCCCGTGGGAGTATCGGGATAAAAAGTAGCCTATGTGTTAATCCAGGTCTCCAGCTATCTACATACCGAGTTTTATCCCAATCGGTCCAGTGGTTTTAGCGTGAAGGAGTTAGAAACACACACACACACACAAACGCACACAAACTTTCACATTTATAATATTAGTAGGATAATACATATAAACAACCAGATCCCAGACAAATATCTAAACATAAATACTTTTCTGAGGCGGGAATCGAACCCGCAACCGGGCGTCCGGGTAGCGTGGTAACCATAGTGCCTACTGGGTCGTCTAATGGAGTAAAAAAGTGTGTGTTTGTTTTATTAGCATATCTCTTTACGCAAAGACTAGGTACTAGGATTTTTTGTTGTCAAGCAAAAAAAGATACTTTTTATCCCGATATTTTCAAAAAATCCGGATTTGCACGGGTGAAGTTGCGGGATACAGCTAGTGTTTCATAAACACTAAAATCGTTTTATAACATCAAATTGATCCTCAGATACTCAGATAGATATCCACGAAACGTAAATATTAGGTCACATAGTAACAAAACTCAATACTTCCATTAAAACGTTAACTATTGAAAAACGTGTTGTGAATAAAGCTTAGTAAAAAAAACGTGTAGCGCTCGGGGACTGCCGCGGTAAAGCTATTGCATCGTACAAGCTTCGTACAGTCGTACCATATACGTTAAGCGAACGCTCGGCCGAGCTACATGGTAGGCGGAGTGGAGGGTGTTAGGTTTCATTTTCGTTACGGAATTTCTTGATTCGGTCGTCGCGCTCAAAGTTGATAAAAGCTATGCAATAGCTTAAAATAGACTAGTTCCATTGTAGGTGGCAGCACCATCGTACCTGATTTAGAAACTGAAAAATCGATATAACTGTGACACGAGGCTGTATTTAACTCACTGTAATATTTGCCTTACCTGACCGGGTAAAATAAAAATATAACATTCGATTGGCCGGAGACTTTGGTATGATTATATTCGGATTAGTTTAGAAAATAAAATAGATAGATAAACAAAAAAAATGCAGGACAATTCACACATCGCCGTCTAGCCCCAAGCTAAGTAACTTGTGTTATGGGTGCTAGACAACGGATATACTACTTATATACTTTTCTTTTGTAAATATGTATATACTTATAATACATAAGATAGATTAGATTAGGTTAGATTGGTAAATAGATACATTCTATAGGTATTGCACACAATTTAGAATATTTTTTCAAATAAACACAAATCTAGGTAGCACAAAGGGCGGCCTTAAAGCAAAAGAGTAATCGCTTCAAAAAAGAAAACAAATAAGTACCTACAAGAAACAAAAATAGAAAATAACCGTTCCGTATCATGTTGTATGGGAGCCCCACTTATTATTTTTTTCTATTTTTATTATTTGTTGTTATAGCGGCATCAGTTGAAATTTTCACAGATGATGAATACATCATTTCAAAATTTCAACTGTCCAGCTATTACGGTTCATGAGATACAGCCTGGTGACAGACAGAGAGTGAAGTCTTAGTAATAGGATCCCGTTTTTATCCTTTGGGTACAGAACACTATAATCGGGTCTAAATAACCTACGACGTGATGGGCTTCAATCTTAATGCAAAATGAAATAGAACGCATATCGTAAATAAAGATTTACCAAATCCTAAATTGCCCGTGAATCAAATTGTATGAAAGCTAGGAAGTAACAACATTGTATGAAAGCTTATTGCAAGACCGAACTTTTTTATAATACTGCTAACGCCATCTGTTGTCGAGTAGTTGAACTATAGACTATAAATGAGTGACGACATAATTTCTGATGCGTTGCAATAACGAGTATTTCTGTTATTTTTATATTAATTAACTAGCTGCGCCCCGCGGTTTCACCCGCGTAAGCCCCGATCCCGTGAGAATATCAGGATAAAAATAAGTCTATATTTTTCAATTCGATCTAGCAGTTCAGATCAGCGCGTTCAAACAAAGATGAATAATTTTCCCCTGTTTTTTTAACATTTCCCACTGATTCTTCGCTCCTATTGGTCGCAGCGTGATGTTATATAGCCTAAAGCCTTCCTCGATAAATGGACTATCCAACACAAAAATATTTTTTCAATCCGAACCAGTAGTTCCTGAGATTAGCGTGTTCAACAAACGAAACAAACTCTTCAGCTTTATAATATCAGTATAGCTATTGTGAAATTAAACATTATTACAATATTTTTTTACGAGCTCTGTGGCGCGGTTAGCGAACATATATTTGTGATTGATTTGGGTATTTCTGATTTTTTTAAATATTATAAGTATGTATGACATCTCTTGTCTGACCACCATAACACAAGCCTAGTTGCTTAGCTTGGGGCTAGATGCCGCTGTGAGCAGTCGTCCTGGAAAAAATATTTATTAATAAATTTATCTAATTATTTTTCCATTATTTTATTAATTTTAAGCAAGTCTTTTATTTATTTCCTGTGGCGTAGCTTAGCGAATGAAGCCACGGGCGTTCATCTGTAACTTATAAACTGCCAGAATGTAAGATACGTACGCAAAACTGAAAAATAAAACATGGCGCCCAAGATAGCTGCGGCGATTTAAGCCAAATATAAACTTAAAACAACAGAAAACTAAAGCGGCCGGTACACGGTCAAACGCACGTGAATCTCAAACAAAACATGAAAGTACTGACGTGTGAAATACCTTTAATCTAATCCGAAACTATTGAGTATTTTATACTATGTGTAACACTAAGAATACAAATCTAATTCTTCGTAACGCGTCAAAACTTTTTAAAATAAAACTCAACATACTCTTAGCATGACACAAAACCAAGCAACGTTTAAAGAGTTATGCTTAATCAAATGTTAAAAAAACAAACAACATACAAAGATAGACAGGAAGAACAACCCTTTCTTTATTTATTTTTTTATTTTTAGTTTATTTTTACCCGACTGTAAGAGGTGAAAATAAACCTTCATAACAATCACATTAATATAACCTTTAAAATCTGTTTTTTCTCTAGTATTGTAATATAATAATCAGTCTTATTAATGTCTACTTATTTACTTAAAACTTAAGCATTTTCTCAAGCATTTTAAGTCTCATCAATCCATTGATTGGACACAAACATTGGTATTTTAATCTAAAATAAATATATTTTAAATAAATTATTAAAGTTAATTATTTGCTGAAAGTATAGTAATTATATATTACATAATCTTAAAATTAACAATAAATTACACATACTTCGCCAACATTTGGTATGCAAATTATTTTTAATAATGAAACATCTTTAATTCCCCACGCAGTTTCATGTTTGACGTTCAAGATTGACGCGTTGTTTGAACGTGTAATATAGGCTTAAGTTTATTATTTTGTTCGTTTTGTGAACATAATTTTCCTCGGTAGAGAGTACTTACTGACTGACTGACTGACAAAACCGCCGAGTCAACATACGTATAATTTTACATGGAATTTTGCACACATGAATACCTACTTATTCTAGATGAGCAACCACCAGGCTCAACTAGTCTTAGATTTTGGAACCAAGTTCCTTATCGCGCGTTGCGAAAGGGGGCAAGACGGAAAAAATTAAGACCAAAAGTTGTAACGACACTTTTTGATTTTATTACAGTTCCTTCACCAATTAATCGAAAGAGACTTGGTTCCATCCGGGTGTCCCTTGATACCTCTCAAGTTTTTATGTAACAATTTGATAATAATGCATTATAGTTCACCTGGTGTTTTTGAAGTTATACTTTTTTAGGCGCGTTATGAAAAAAATAATGAGAGTGAAATTTTAAGATGCGCGCGCATCTGTAACACAAAAGTCACATGATGCAGCTGCGTAACTCAAAAGTAAACGAAGCTGGGAGAGTGAAATAAGATGCGCTCGGTTCACTAACACTAAAGTAACAGGTTGAAGCTGCCCTCAAAATAAATATCAGACGGGCGAACAGACAGACAGACGGACGTATAACTTCTAGAAGCATAACTTCTCACACGCGTACAGTCGGCTGCATAATTGCAGCCCCCGGTAGAGTTCGAAAATTACTATTATTGGAATATTTTCATTCTAATAATTTTTGTTTGATGAATTGATGAGTTAGAAGTATTTAAACATCAACTAAAGCAGGTGCCTAAAATCTTGTTCGTGTTGAAAACATTCTTAGAACAGCAGTTTAAGGGCTCTACGGTGGGTCTGCAATTATGCAGCCGACCGTACATAAGTACACGCACCAATTTTTTTAAAGTAGGTATTAACCTACTTAAAATAATACTTAAATTAATGAGTTACCTGAACCACTTCGTCGAAAGCTCTTAATTAAATTTGAGGCGCTCAATAAATATTTGAATACAAAGCATTGGCTTGTGTATAGGTATTTAATTAAGATTTTATTTATAAATATAGCAGGACATTTCACACATCGCCATCTAGCCCCAAGCTAAGTTACTAGACTTGTGTTATGGGTACTAGACAACGGATATACTACTTACCTATATCCCTTAATTTTATAAATATATAAACAACCAGACCACAGACAAATATCTAAGCATAAATACATGTCTGAGGCGGGAATCGAATCCGCAACCTTGTGTTTGGCAGTCCGGCATGGTGACCATTGAGCCAACTGGGTCGTCGCGTATTATCTAGAGTCTATAGGAGGGGATTATTTATCGGATCAAGAAACCTTTTTTCTTTGTAAGAATAACTTATACAATGTATTTCAGCAAAGAGGTTTTAATACGGAAGGAGGTTGTTCTAGACGTCTACGCAAACAACTTTTGTTCTACGACTTTTGAAAATTCGAACTTGTTTTTTCGATAATTCTGAGGGAATTTTTACTTGAAAATTAGATGTTTCATACAAAAACTTCGAACGGAATGTTTGAATTTCGAAAAGTCATAGAACAAAAGTTGTTCGCCTAGACGTCTAGAATGACCCCCTTTCGTATTAAAACCCATTGTATAAATCACTGGTGAAAAACTGCTAAGTAAATTGTTGTTTTAACTAAGGAGTCTGCTATAGTTTCTTCTTTGCCTTACAGTCGTAACTAAGAGCGGTGTTGGCTTAGTGGCAGAGACCTTCATTCTGACGGTTGTGGGTTCGAATCCCGGCCGTGCACCAATAGATTTTTCTTAAGAAAAAATTATGTGCGCTAATTGACATTGCTCTTACGGTGAAGGAAAACATCGTGCTGAAATCCGCGGCTTAGTTGACTCCAGAAGTATTGACAACTTCTCTCCTCTGGACATGGTCGACCTGAGATGCTGAGAGGGTAGTAGGTGCTGGGCAACCCTACGCAAAAAGGGCCCAAATAAAAAAAGGGTCTTATTGCGGGAAAACAGCCTGTATACAAGTGCAAGTACAGTCGTAACTTAGACGTAAGTAAGAATTTCTATTTTTTATAGGTGACTGGAATTGGTTCGTTTCCGTTCCACACTTCCACATTAGATTTTAAATTTTTACTGAAGTTGGCCGGCACCGGCGTACGTAAAATGCCTGTCGCGCGTTTATAATTAAAAATATAGGTTAGCTAATTAAAATTATTAATTACTAGCAGCGTTCCGCATTTTCACCTTCATAACTCCCGATCCCGTGGGAATATCGAAATATAAAATAACCTATAGCCTTCCTCGACAAATGGACTATCCAAGACAAAAATATTTTTTCAATTCGAGTAATTCCTGAGATTAACGCGTTTAAACAAACAAACAAACTTTTCAGCTAATTAGTATAGATAATAATAATAAACCTCAAAAGGTAAAAAGGAACCCTCTTAAGATCACTTTATTGTCCGTCTTTCTGTCTGTCCGTGTGTCATGTTTTTAATCATTTAAGAGTTATAAGTTAAAGTAATACTTTTTAATACTTTTTATCACAGTTGCTCATAAAGTGAATCTTATTCAACGGCTTTTAGGCTCATAATCCAACATATTATGCACGCGTGCGTTTTACATTGCCAACCTAGTGCTATAAAGTTATCCCGATAAGTTAAATACGTATCTTACTGCTAATTACATGTTAGGTAGTTGAAACATTATTAATTTATCTGGGTTATACTGTTTTGATGTATAAAAAAGGTAGGTACCAAAGAGTTTTTTAACTAGCAAAAATGGTTGTCTCTAAAGTCGGTTTACGAACGAAAATTTTACGTGATAATGACTTAGAAAACGATTAAAAATTGAGTTGTTTATTTTTTGTTTTTGCTTTACTTAAATATATTGTTTTTCTGTACCATTGTATTTTGTTCTTAACCCCCGACGCAAAAACAAATAGAAAAAACCCTATTAAATATTGTATGTCAGACGAGGCTGTTTAGGTTAAAAGTCTTTAGCCTAGCCTTTCCGGAGCATAATTAACAAAAAAATATTGCCTTAAAAAAACGTAAACGACATAGCACAAATATTTTGTTAATTTTGTTTTGAGTTTTGGCGGGAACGAGTTAACAACATGTCGTGCTGCAGTTTTATTTTCATGAAACTTAGATGTAACCCGAGTTGAATTGTATAATTCTGGTGGAATGTTATTCAATTTAGTTCTGTGAAAGTGCACAAGTGTAGTGAAAGTAAAAATCAGTGTCAAACATGCAGTTTTCACGTTGCCTCCAAATCTCCTATTAAGGTTATGGTAAACTTGCCACCGCTTTACTATAACCCCTGACTTGACGGACTATGACGACTTTGACTGTATTGAAACACTTTAGGCCCGATTTATGAAAAATCGGGTCATAATTTGATGCAAAATATAACTTGACACTGGCTAAATGCACACGTGCGAAGCCATAATAAAAGAAAAAAAAAAAAATTTTGTTTTCTTTTCAAGTATTTTCTTTTATTCGCAACTGTGATAAAAAATGTCGTACGATTTACGTGTGGAATTGATATTTGCATCTTGGCTTCGTAATGTACTATTTCACATCTAAGTTTTGTATACAAACATTATTCAAAAATTTAAAACAATAATATAATTTTCTTTTTGTAATTTAAGGGTTGAAAACAAGTATGCCTCGGAATGAAAATTATATTAAAAAAAACTGTAAGGACATTATTATTAAGACTTCACCTGTATGTCCGTCCGTCTATCTGTCACCAGGCTAAAACACATAGAAACAACCAGACCACAAACAAATATCTAAGCATAAATACATGTCTGAGGCAGGAATCGAACCCGCAACCCTGTATTTGGCAGTCCGTCAAGGTGACCATTGTGCCAACTGGGTCGTCAATCAATGGAAACACACACCCTCTGCATTAGTATGCTCCTCTCCACAGCACGACCACTTTACTGTTATGCTAAAGTGCATCTCTGTTGCTGACTGTTTCTACTATATTCCCCTGTTCGTTTTCTGCTAACTTTACTTTCTAGGTCCTAGATTTCTTACGATCACGCTTAGAAATGTCTCTAATTGAAACTTTAGTTAATAGGAAAGGGTACCGGCGCTCTCTCCATACAAACGTAGTCGACTGTTTCCTCCGTGGATAATAAGAATAATTTAATTCATAAAACTTTTACAAAATATCTATACATATAATAAATCTGTAGACATCAAAAAATCTGTAATTGTAAGATATCCAGAAAAAAAATACACAGGTCGCCTTAAAATCGTTAGCTGAACACGATAGGGTAGTTTTTAGAATTTTTGTCTGTTTGTCTGTTTGTCTGTTTGTCTGTCTGTTTGTTTGTTTGAACCAGGTAATCTCATAAACTACAGAACAGATTTTAACAAGGTCCACACGAATATGTTCAGAATATATCAGAATAACATTTAGGGTATGTTTTAATTTAACTTTAATTCAATAATTAAGATATTTGATAAAAAAACATTTAAAAAATGTGAAATCGAAATATTTTTCCGTGGTAAAACGTAATCGAACGTCAGAAGGGAACAGTACTCTTACCACGGATTTTTTACGTATTCGATTTAACATACTATATTGAGTATTTACTATGAAACTTCTTAAAAATCAACTTACTAGGTCCACCCGTCTCTAAGAATATCGGTAGTGACACACCGACAGACAAACGGACAAGAGAGTGATCGAAAAAGGGTTTCTTTTTTTCGAGTTTTTCAAAAAGTCATGGTAGGGGTGCAGTACATGCCTCCGCTCAAGATGACAGCTGTCATAAAACCAAATAGTTTGCATTTAATACTACCTACGTGAAACTGAAAATGAGGTTAGTACAAAGAGGTACTACTACATAATATTACCGATCTCCTTTACCGAAGACCTCCGATGTTACACTTCTATCGCGCTTTTCTCCTGCTATAGTTTGAATTATGAGTTCAAGTAGCGGAAACCTTAGATAGTAAAAACAAAAAAGAATTATCCAAATCGCTCCAAGAGTTTACGAGTAATCAGCGAACATACATAAAAAAATATATATATACGTGACGAATTGAGAACCTCCACCTTTTTTGATGTGGGTTAAAAAATATACAGGTAATAGTCATTTGTACAAATCATTTTTTTTCCAAAGTTACGTAGCCCTGCCAGCTACCTAATAATAAAAGCTGGGTATTTTGGTCAAGAATTCAGAAAATTGGATTCATAGGACATCACGTTCCTTCAAATACCCCGTTTCCGAGACGCTTTAGATGTTTGGTGTGAAAGCATTTTTTGTTTAGCGTAATGCCTGCTATCAATATGTAAGGATCTCAATGTGCATCGCGTTATTTTAAGTATTAGTATTTGTTCTGTCCAATTGCCTTTCTTTTTAATCATTACATAATATTATTATTTGATAATAAAAACAATGTAAAATATTATTTGCACCAAAATAGATTATTATTTGCATGATGTTGTTGTTATAAATACTATAATAACCTCTTATATTATTAATTGAAGAATATGAATCGAGACACAAAGGTAGTTGATAATTATTTTTTCTTTAATTTACAAAAATCTAAAGATAACTAGGAAGACAAAGTATGTTGAAAGTTTTGTGCGAATAGAAATTGGACTTAGTTTCAGCTTACCATATTGTTGTGTATTATGTTTTATTTGTAAAAAACTAACAAAAATAGTACATTGTTACCCAAGGTGTGAAAGTCACTCATTGAGTCCCGAGACGGAGTTTGGCGCCCGAGCGTAGCGAGGGCGCTAATACTTCGAGGGACTAAATGAGTGACTTTCACACCTTGGGTAAACAAAACAAACCCGAGGTAAACACTGTGCTTTTCATTACGCGTAAACATAAAATTCTTCCTAATAACGAGAGTGAATGAGAGACTCCATACTACCTGATCCTCTTACAAGGTTGGGACCAAAGAGGTTATCGATTTATGTAATTTTTTTTGTTTTTGCTGTTTGTTTTCAATATGTTTTTGTAGCGGTGAGCACCAGTCTCGCCCCGGCCGGCGCTCGGTACGCTCGCGTACTCAAGTGAACTAATTGTATACTGTAACCTTGTTCAATAAACTTTTTATACTAGTTATTCCTACCTATTATTTATTCAACCTGCAAACAGTTAGTACAGATAGGTAAAGTGGTGACCCCGACGTTTGAGTGCCGTGCCGGGAAAACCATCAATTCAGTGTGTCAATACAGTTTACAAAAATGTCGACAGAACCAGGACCATCGAATGTAGTAACGCCGAAAGTAGAGGACTGCGGGGTAGCCCAGATAACGGTATCTTCAAGAATACCGGAGTTCTGGGAGGATCAACCGGTCACCTGGTTTGTGCAGGCCGAGGCGGTATTGTACCCTCAGAAGCTTTCAGATGCAGCGAAATATCACCTGCTGATAACAAAACTAGGGAAGTCCACCATACAACAAGTAACGGACATATTGCGGAACCCCCCCCAAACTGACAAATATGACACACTGAAGGCGAGACTCCTGGCGATCTATGAGGAGTCAGAGACGCGCCAGATTCAAAAACTCATGAGCGAGATAGAACTTGGGGACCAGAAACCCTCGCACCTACTAAGAAGAATGCAAGAACTGGCGAGAGACAAGTTCTCAGATAGAGCTTTGTGCGTAATGTGGCAGAACCACCTGCCGATTTCGGTTCGAGCGGTGTTAGCAGTGTCGAACTCCAACGATGCAGCCGTGTTAGCTTCGATCGCGGACAAGGTGATGGAGGTGTCAAGTTCGAGCACAAGTATCGCCGCGGTCAGCTCAACTTCGACATCGCAAGCGAGCTCGTCTGTGGCAGACGAGATCGCCAAAATCAACGTTCGTCTCACGAATATGGAGAGGTCAAGGTCAACCTTTCGCGGACGAAATCGAGGTCGCGGACGTTTCAGCGGACGCTCACAGTCTCGACGCAGGTCGAACACTCCAAGGCGTACTCCGCATAGCGCGGATTGGTTGTGCAGCTACCACTACAGATACAAGGAGAAGGCCCAGCGCTGCGTCGAGCCCTGTGCGTGGAAGAATCAGCAGAAGGAAAACTAGACGCCGTGCAGCTGAGCGAGTCGGGAAGCTGCATTGGAACGAGTAATCACCGTCTCAGCATAAGGGATAAATCGACAGGTTTATATTTTTTAATAGATACAGGGGCGAACGTATCTGTGTTACCCCGTGCAAAGTTCATAAAACTATTTACAAATAACGAGTGTCAAAACTATACTTTGTTTGCCGCTAATGGTAGTAAAATTAAGACGTACGGTTTAAAAACATTAGTATTAAATTTAGGATTGCGCAGAGCATTTAATTGGACCTTTATAATAGCTGACGTGCGCCAACCCATATTAGGCGCCGATTTTTTAAAACACTACAAACTTTTAGTAGATTTAAATTCAAAAAAACTAATTGATGAATGCACTAGATTAAATATCGTAGCATCTATTGTTAATTGTACCGAGCAGTCAGTCAGCACTTTAGAGCAAGGTCACCCGTATTATGATTTGTTGGCAAAGTATCCAGACATAACTAAACCTGTATGTTTTAGGGATCCACCTAAACATTCTGTGTACCACTATATAGAGACGCAGGGCAATCCCGTTCACGCGCGGGCGCGACCACTGCCGCCACATCGATATAAAAAGGTAAAGGAAGAATTTAGAATTATGCAGGAGATGGGGATCTGTAGACCGTCGAAAAGTCCATGGGCAAGTCCGCTCCACGTCGTACCAAAGAAAGATGGTCAGCTACGGCCATGCGGAGATTACAGAGCGCTTAACGCTATTACGAAACCCGATAGGTACCCTATTCCGCGTTTACACGATTTCACTTACTTGTTGAACAATAAAAAAATATTTTCAAGACTAGATATTAACCGCGCTTATCATTTTATTTCTGTAGCTCCAAGTGATATTGAGAAAACAGCGATAATAACACCTTTCGGTTTGTTTGAATTTCCCCGCATGACCTTTGGTTTACGAAATGCGGCACAGACTTTTCAACGGTTTATGGATCACACCGTTTTGCAGGGCCTAGACTTTATTTTCTGTTTCATTGATGACGTCATTATAGCCTCAGACAGTGTCGAGTTACATAAGCAACATATAGAAGAAATTTTTAAAAGATTTAATCAGTTTGGTATAACGATTAATTTGAATAAATGCGCTTTTGGTCAAACAAAATTAGATTTTTTAGGTTTTGAAGTCTCAACTGAAGGTTTAAGACCCCAGGTCGAAAAAGTCAGTGCTATCACATCCTACCCTAAACCGGAAACGGTAGAACAACTCCGCCGATTTTTGGGTATGGTCAATTTTTATCGTTTACATTTACCTTTGGCAGTAAGTTATCAAAGTGAATTAAACAAATATTTAATAAAGAGCAAAAAACGAGACAAAACTAAAATTGAATGGACAGATAAAGCTAATGAAGCATTTAATCAATGTAAGAATAGTTTATGCAAAGCAGTTACGTTATCTTATCCGAAACCTGACGCAGTTTTAGGTCTCATGGCCGACGCGTCATCGGTTTGTGTAGGTTCGGTTTTGCAGCAACAAGTAGACGGTGTATGGTTGCCGTTAGGTTACTTTTCTAAGAAAATGACACCCACACAATGTAAGTATAGCACATATGACAGGGAATTATTAGCAGTATACTTATCAATTAAATATTTTAGAAATATGATTGAAGGTAAGCAATTGGTAATCTATACGGACCATAAACCATTGGTTTATGCTTTTTCTAAAATAGGTAGCGACCACGAATTATCTAGGCGAGTTAGACATCTAATGTATATCAGCGAATTTACTACCGATATTAGGCATATAGATGGAAAAAAAAATGTAGTTGCAGACGCTTTATCGCGCGTCGATACGATTTCCTGTCCGTCGAGTTTAGACTACTCGGCAATTGCGCAAGCGCAAGCATGCGACGAGCAACTTGCAGAATTGCGATTATGTTCGAATAACAAATATAAATTTAAAGACGTATTGTTACCTGGGAGTGACATCGCAATAACATGCGAAACATCCGGTGTACAGTTACGACCATATATACCTTCACAGTTTCGAAGGGAAGTTTTCGACACAGTACATAATATTAGCCACCCGGGTATTAGAACATCAAGGAAAATGGTCAGTGATCGATATTTTTGGATAGGAATGAATAAAGACGTAGGTTTATGGGCCAAAACATGTGTGCAATGTCAACGCGTAAAGGTACATAGACATACAAAATCTGAGTTAGGTACATATCCTACGACTAATAGATTTTCACACATTCATGTAGATATTGTGGGCCCTCTACCAACCACTGTAGAAAATTGTAGGTATTTAGTGACGATTATCGACCGACAAACGGGTTGGCCAGAAGCATTCCCGATTAAAGACATAACTGCCGAGACAGTAGCCAAAATAATTTTCGAAGGGTGGATTGCGAGATTTGGTTGCCCAGTTAAACTCACTACTGATCAAGGTAGGCAATTTGAGAGTAATCTTTTCATAGAATTAACAAAATTTCTAGGAATTGAAAAAACTCGAACCACACCTTATCATCCACAATGTAACGGTATGGTGGAGAGATGGCATAGGTCCCTTAAAGCATCTTTGATGGCTAGGTTAGACTCTAATAGTTGGATCGATGAACTACCGATCGTGTTGTTAGGTCTTCGAGCTGTCTGTAGAACAGACACTGGCGTTAGCCCAGCGGAAATGACATACGGACAGACGTTGAGATTACCGGGAGACTTTTGTGGTTTAGAATATGATAAAAATTTAGATCATTGTGAGTACGTAAATAATTTACGCAAAATGATTGCGAAACTCAAACCTAAGCCAGAATCACATAAGGACGCGCGCACATTGTTCGTGCACAGCGATTTAAAAACTTGTTCACACGTTTTTGTTAGAAACGAAGTAAAAAAGTCTTTAAAACCTCCTTATGAGGGACCGTATCAGGTATTAGATAAAAAAGATAAGACATTTTTAGTTCAATTCCCAGATAGAAAAGTAAATATATCTATAGATAGGTTAAAACCGGCATATAGTGAGAAAGAGTTTTGTACGAATTTAAATAAAGAAGACAAATTTGATAGCAAAATAAACAGATCAGTAGATACAGACAAAAATATTAGTGCAGATAATAAAAAAATAACGATAAACGAAAATCATTTCCCGCTAAGCTCACAGCCTGTTACTTATACCACACGTTCAGGGCGCGTCATCAAAACGCCCGTACGTTTTCAATAAGTATGTAAGTACTAAGTAATTATTTACATTAACGTAAAATGTAGGTCAAATTATTTTGCAATGATATAGGTACAAAACATATTTGTTCTACAATTTAGGTATGCATATATCATAATTTAGACAGTTATCTCACTAGAAGGTACTCTATTATAATTGTTGAGTGTAAACTTTTAACATAATAGCAATTAAAATGGGCAACTCCAATACTAAGGAAGAGATCGTTATAGCCCAATCAGGTGCAAACGCCAGCACACAAGATTATTACACTATTTCCAATATGCTGTGGCCAAGCATTTCCGGTATACTTACTCTGATCCTTTTATACTTCATCATATTTCGATGTACTTCGTGTGCGAAGAATTGGATGACACGTCAGATGGAGAGTATCTTTTCGCAAGCAGCGGAGACAACGTGGTACAACCAGGGTCGGAAGAGCATTCGCCCTAAAGGAGATCCGACCAAACCAACAACTTCGACTAGGGTAGAAATAGTGTAAGTACCTAAGCTAAGTGAATGGTGTCGTGTTTTCTGTTGGTAAGTTCCACCTGACTATCAGTATACCTTTAGGTAGGCAAGTAGGTAGGAACCTTATAAAATTGCCAACAAAACATCATACAGAGGTGTATTAGTAATAAGAATTTCAGTTAAGGAAATAAGTTAAGTTAGAAAGTTAAGATTTCTTCATTATTAGTATGTATTTTAGTATTTTAATAACAATTTTGTATCAGGTAAAAAGATATGTCGCAATTAGTTTAACAATGTATCTACCTACTTACAGAATGTAAAACGATACCTACAGTGTCTGCACATATGATGATGCAATGTAATGAACTCATAATTTGTTTATACCTTTTAGAAATGAATAATGTAACTTATGAAGATGTAATAAAAATCTCAAATTTTTGGAAAAATTTATTGTAAAAAATTTTTTTTAAGAAGGGGTGTAGTGTAGCGGTGAGCACCAGTCTCGCCCCGGCCGGCGCTCGGTACGCTCGCGTACTCAAGTGAACTAATTGTATACTGTAACCTTGTTCAATAAACTTTTTATACTAGTTATTCCTACCTATTATTTATTCAACCTGCAAACAGTTAGTACAGATAGGTAAATTTTCAATACTCAAATACGTCGGTACTTACCGAAGTGATTTTTATTAATTAGTTTATCCAACACTGAGTGATGACGCGAAGTCCGTAGATTTAAATTACAGTTTTTGTAACACGGTTTGTCTAGAAAAGGTTATTTACACAAAATACACAATCATAAATGAAAAACCAGATTAAACTTAACACTAAAACATAATAAAATAACAAAAGATAATACTAATTAAAATCATTCAAAATGCAAGCATTTCCCGCCAGTATTTTTTTACTCAAGGAACGACACTGACTGCACTGTCGCATAAAGCCACATCTGCAACATCTGGACAGGGCGCCGGCAGAGGCGCAGCATGGTCATACGTCGCTTTGACCATTTTCATCTTTACATTTATTTTATTAATAAGATATCTTGAACTAAATATATCTACCTGAATTCGATTATTAAGAAAAAACCTATTATGTACTAAACTCTGGCAGTATGGATGAGCCGTGCGAAGCCATAATTGTTATTCTTTGGTGTTACCTAAAGCAAGGAGGTTAGGTTTTTGAAGTTCCTAATGCGTACTGATACTGGCTACAAACACATTGCACAAGCCGCGCGAAGCCATAATTTGACATGACAGCTGTCAGTGAAAGCGATTTTCCCTAGGGCTGAAAGTTTTTCTTTCTACACGCTCTTCAGGCATCTTTAGACCTACTTTCAAAGTATGAGTAAGTAAAGTGCCTTTGCCAAATCAATTAAAAATATAGTGTAAAAACAATGTAACTACCTATTTTGTTTTTAAAACTTACACCGAATGATAAATTGTATCCATGAAGAAAAATGAATTCTAAATAACCCAAAACCACATCACGAACGAAGTCGCGGGCAACAGCTAGTCTATACATATAATAAATCTGTAGACATCAAAAAATCTGTAATTGTAAGATATCCAAAAAAAATACACAGGTCGTCTTTAAATCGTTAGCTGTATACGATAGGGTGGTTTTTAGATTTTTTGTCTGTTTGTCTGTCTGTTTGTTTGTTTGAACCAGGTAATCTCATAAACTACAGAACAGATTTCGACAAGGTCCACACAAATATGTTCAGGAAATATCAGATTAACATTTAGGGTATGTTTCAATTTGAGTTTAATACAATAATTATGATATTTGATAAAAAAAAACATTTAAAAAATGTGAAATCGAAACATTTTTCCGTGGTAAAACGTAATCGAACGTCAGAAGGGAACAGTACCCTTACCACGGGTTTTTTACGTATTCGATTAAACATAATATATTGAGTATTTACTATGAAACTTCCTAAAAATCAACTTACTAGGTCCACCCGTCTCTGAAAATATCGGTAGTGACACACTGACAGACAAACGGACAAGAGAGTGATCGAAAAAGTTTTTCTTTTTTTCGAGTTCTTCAAAAAGTCATGGTAGGGCTGCAGTACATGCCTCCGCTCAAGATGACAGCTGTCATAAAACCAAATAGTTTGCATTTAATACTACCTACGTGAAACTGAAAATGAGGTTAGTACAAAGAGGTACTACTACATAATTTACCGATCTCCTTTACCGAAGACCTCCGATGGTACACTTCTATCGCGCTTTTCTCCTGCTATAGTTTGAATTATGAGTTCAAGTAGCGGAAACCTTAAATAGTAAAAACAAAAAAAGAATTTTCCAAATCGCTCCAAGAGTTTACGAGTAATCAGCGAGCATACATAAAAAAATAAATATATACGTGACGAATTGAGAACCTCCTCCTTTTTTGATGTCGGTTAAAAAATATACAGATAGTTATTTGTAAAAATCATTTTTTCCCAAAATTACGTAGGCCTGCCAGCTACCTAATAAAAAAACTAATTTACAAAAATCTAAAGATAACTAGGAAGACAAAGTATTTTGAAAAATTTGTGCGAATAGAAATTGGACTTAGTTTTAGCTTATCATATTGTTGTGTATTATGTTTTATTTGTGAAAAATTAACAAAAATAGTACATTGTTACCCAAGGTGTGAAAGTCACTCATTGAGTCCCAAAACGGAGTTTGGCGCCCGAGCTTAGCGAGGGCGCTAATAGTTCGAGGGACTAAATGAGTGACTTTCACACCTTGGACAAAACAAACCCGAGGTAAACACTGTGCTTTTCATTACGAATAAACATAAAATTCTTCCTAATAACGAGAGTGAATGAGAGACTCCATACTACCTGATCCTCTTACAAGGTTGGGACCAAAGAGGTTATTATGTAGATTTTTTTGTTTTTGCTGTTTGTTTTTAATATGTTTTCAATACTCAAATACGTCGGTACTTACCGAAGTGATTTTTATTAATTAGTTTATCCAACACTGAGTAATGACGCGAAGTCCGTAGATTTAAATTACAGTTTTTATAACACGGTTTGTCTAGAAAATGTTATTTACACAAAATACACAATCATAAATGAAAAACCAGATTAAACTTAACACAAAAACATAATAATATAACAAAAGATAATACTAATTAAAATCATTCAAAATGCAAGCATTTCCTGCCAGTATTTTTTTACTCAAGGAACAACACTGACCGCACGGTCGCATAAAGCCACATCTGCAACATCTTGACAGGGCGCCGGCAGAGGCGCAGCATGGTCATACGTCGCTTTGACCATTTTCACCTTTACATTTATTTTATTAAATAAGATATCTTGAACTAAATATATCTACCTGAATTCGATTACTAAGAAAAAACCTATTATGTACTCTCTGTCAGTACTCTGGCAGTATGGATGAGCCGTGCGAAGCCATAATTTGACATGACAGCTGTCAGTGAAAGCGATTTTCCCTAGGGCTAAAAGTTTTTCTTTCTACACGCTCTTCAGGCATCTTTAGACCTACTTTCGGAGTATGAGTAAGTAAAGTGCCTTCGCCAAATCAATTAAAAATATAGTTTAAAAACAATGTAACTACCTATTTTGTTTTATAACTTACACCGAATGATAAATTGTATCTATGCCGAAAAATGCTAGGTATTCTATATAACCCAAAACCACATCGCAAACGAAGTCGCGGGCAACAGCTAGTTATACTATAAAGCTAAATCACATTTTAAAAACGATAAATAATACATTTGCCTAAAGTAGGAAAATCCTGTGTTTCAGGCGAAAAGGAATTTAAACAATTAGCTATATATTGATTATGACACTAGCACAAATATTTTTGTGTCTACAACTGTCATGACCCTATGTTTTGGTTTTTTTTTTCATTTTCTAATTATTATAGAAATTAAGATTTTACAAAAAAACAAAACATAGGGGCATGGTCATGGCAGTTATAAATTTTATGCAACAAAAATATTTGCTTTAGTGTCATTATCCAGGGAGGAAACAGCGACTACGTTTGTATGGAGAGAGCCCCCGGTACCCTTTCCTCTTATGCTTTATGATTTTATACTAAAGGTCGTTGCATACGTAACGGGATAAAACCTCGGACGGGACGGGGAATTGACGTGCATTGTTCATAAGTGATCTCCGCAGTTTCACCTGCGTAACTCCCGATCCTGTGGGAATATCAGGATAAAAAGTAGCCTATAGTCTTCCTCGATAAATGGACTATCCAACACAAAAATATTTTTTCAATTCGAAAAATTAGTTCCTGAGATTAGCGCGTTCAAACAAACAAACAACCTCTTCAGCTTTATAATATTAGTATAGATGTTTTTTGAAATTGGTGTTTACAATAAAGAATTTATCTATCTATCTAAAATAAGAATATGGTACGGAACCCTCTATGCGCGAGTCCAACTCGCACTTGGCCGGTTTTTTCTAACAACAGATACCGTGTTCCCTCCAACTTTTTTATAACAAAGTTCCTAATTTAAATTTCTTTGTTCCGAATTCAGATTGTAACAGCCAATGGCGGCCATATCGGGTATCAAAAACTAAATGTGGGTACTTGCCCACTGACCTCGAACTTAATTGAGTTATTCAAAACGTTAGCTCTCATGGGAACGGGCCTTGAATGATGCGTGACGTGCCCTATTTGTGACTATACTACTAATTTACTTACTGGCCCTTTAAGACGAGGTGGTAAGACCAGAAGCGCGATAGAGGTGTCTTTGAAACTGTTTTTGGGTATTAACCACTAAAATCCATAAAATTATATTCCTACTGTCGTAAAGATGAAGAAATGCTTTGTATTGTCATACACTTCGAAACACGATTAGAGTGATTTGCCTCGATAGAAAAAAGTGAAAATCTTAAAAATCGACATATTTTTACCGGCAACAGAAATAAATCTGTGAAAATTTTAACTCTCTAACTATCATGGTTAATTCCAGCGTCTAGACCTATATTTTTTACTTCAAGAAATATTTTTTGGATTGTTCGATAGTCTAGTAAAACGACCAATGTAAAGATCTGCTCACAACTCTTTTTTTTTTGAAACCATTATAAAGTTTTATGTTTCTAACGAATGAGCTCCGAAACTATTACAGCGATTTGGATGAAACTTATTATGAAAATAGATCATAAATCAGTTAGCCAAATGTTAGCCCGATTCGTCCATTAGCTTGGGCTGTGCGTTGATATACCAGTGTCTCAGTCAGTCATTCAGGATTTTGATTTTTAAAAGATTGAGGTTTACCGCCTAAAAATAATTAGGTACCTATAAAAAAGTGTCTAAAATAAGGAGCTTTGACCGGGCATTGACTAGAGACAAGCACCACTGAATCCTTTAGTTAGTTTGACAAAGTGGTTTTCAAAAAGTTTCATTATCGAAAATATCAATTGATCGCATTCAAAAACATACAATCGAGGCTTTTGCCCGCTGACATTGATCTCTCAATTCAAATTATGAACTTAATTCAAAATCGAACGTTAACTTTTTAATGTTGCCATTTAAACCAGACTTATTTATCAGGTGACTGGCCACCAACAAACGGAGGTATAGAACCTGCATAATGAATATACTACTAATTCGCTAACACTGGCTGAATGGCGAAATGATTGTGGTGCATTGTCAAACGTTTTCCCTGGTTGACCACTACCGTGCGAAAATTGATTAGCTTCTGTTGTAGAGTAGGATCCCGCCTACCGCCAGACCTTCGTGGAGCTACGATGCCACAGACAGACACACACACAGACACGTCAAACTTATAACACCCTATCGTTTTTGCGTCGAGGGTTAAAAATTGCCTATAGTTTTGTACCAATCAATAATGCTGCTAAGTGCTAATAGCTAATAACAGTTTCAATAGTTCCAACACCTTCTAGACCACTAAAGATTAAGGAATTAATCGCTATGAGCAATATTATCGATGGGTACAAAAATATAGACAACTTGCAAAATTAACAGGTTTGATTCTTGGTTTTCTTACCTGATAAGTCTCGAAGTCATCATGGTCTGAACTTCATAATTGCACATGGTTCATAACTGTTTTGGAGGCATGCACTGAGTAATTGTCAGCTTTTATAAAATCACGAAGATCTGGCGGTAGGCGGGATCTTGGTCTATTGGTAGTGTGTTGGCCTAGTAGTAGACTTTCATTACGAAAGTTGTGGGTTCGAATCCCGACCAGCTGTGCACAAGTAGATTTGTCTTAGGAAAAATTATGTGCATTAATTAACATTACTCACGGTAAAGAAAAAACATCGTGATGAAACCCGCGGCTTAGTTGGCTCCAGACGTATTGACAAGTTCTTTTCTGTGGACAGAGTCGACTAAGCTGGAGGGGGGGGGGTGTGAGTGCTGGGCAAGCCTACTCCATCCTTACGCAAAAAGGACCTAACAAAAGAGGTGTAATTTTGCGAAAATTGCCCGTATTTGTAGGTTTTTATAGATTTTAGTAGGTATTTTTTTATGTATGTTTTCGTCGATTACTCAAAGACTGCTGAACCGATTGAAATGATTATTTTTGTGTTAAAAAGGGAATACCTGAGGAGTTGTTTCATAAAAAAATGGTGAAGATTTAATGAGGGTCTTTGTAGTGATGAACAGAACACGTTGAGCGTAAAGCAAATTGCACAGTTCTACCAGTAGAATCGATAAACTAATAATAAACTAACAAGGTAAATATTGATGGAGCATCTGGACCACCTTCTCATCACAACCGCCTCGATGAATAACGATTATGCGTTAAAAAAAATTATGTCTGTTAAATATTCTTCTAATATTATAAATGTGAAAGTTTGTGTTAGTATGTGTGTTTGTTACACGTTCACGCAAAAAGTACTAGACCGATTGCCATGAAACTCGGTATGTAGATAGCTGGAATCCTGAATTAACAAATAGGCTATATATCCTGATAATCCACGAGATTCGGACTGATGCGGGTGAAAACGCGGGGCGCAGCTAGTAAAAACAAACTCCTCGATGAATAAAGATAACGCGTAGGTATTTGACGACCCAGTTTGCACAATGGTCACCATGCCGGACTGCCAAACACAAGGTTGCGGGTTCGATTCCCGCCTCAGACAAGTATTTATGCTTAGATATTTGTCTGTGGTATGGTTGTTTCTATGTATTATAAGTTTAAATTAACAAAAGAAAAGTATATAAGTAGTATATCCGTTGTCTAGCACCCATAACACAAGTCTAGTTACTTAGCTTGGGGCTAGATGACGACGTGTGCAATGTTGTGAAATATATTTATTTATTTTCTGTTATACGTCCTGTATCACGGGGCTATGGAGCCCCGGACCTTTGGAAGGCGTGCGTGGAGCCGAAGCCAACACGTAGAGGCCCTTTACAATAACAAGTATAATAGCAAGCAATGTTGTGGATTCTAAACCGGCGATTATCCCTGTCTACACTATAAAGTGCAACCAAGGACAACCTCCGGTTTCGATGAAAACTATTGATAATCTACAGGACAAAACTACTGGAGCTATTGTGATGGGATGGTAGTGGACTAGATACTGGGGAACTATG
Organism: Idaea straminata; assembly: GCA_951213275.1. NCBI lineage: Eukaryota > Metazoa > Arthropoda > Insecta > Lepidoptera > Geometridae > Idaea > Idaea straminata. Next base: position 9,621,440 of record OX577862.1, read on the forward strand.
GATACTATGGCACCTGCCGTAACAATGTTCAATAAACACGTAAAAATGGCAGGCGGAGACTCGCAAACTCTCAGACTGGGCCACCCTAATTAGCCGAGTAAATTACAGCAAGGGGGCAACAGGAACGTGAGTGGCTGAAGGATGGAGAGGCCTCACTGGACTTTAAGTCATCGCTGGTAGTCCGAGCGAGCGGGCCAACTCATCACTGACGTTCAGCATCCATCCTTCGAGCATTTCTGCTATAGTGGCTCCACTCTGGACGGCCGGTGAAGGCAAGCCAGAGGCGGGGGACCGCTTCCTCGTCAGGTTTCACTCCGACCAACCAACTAAGGCAAGCCGGAGGTGAGGAACGGGGACTTCCCCCTGGAGAACTCGGGACCGCGGGGTCGTTACTCCCCGTCACCTCGCCTCAAGGTGCCCTGCGGGCTTATTTATTTTATTATTATAATTATTTGAAGTATGTTAAAAATAAAAGCATAGTTAGTATGAAAACGTCACAGTTACCTACTACCATGTGCGTATTAACAAATTCAGTTACATAATTATTACATTATACTATACATAATATCAATAATATGTCACAACATAAACAACTCAGATATAAAAACATTTCCACTATTATGTTGTGTTACCTGTGCTGGGGAGTTTCGCAAATTATTTCAATATTGAATCGTTACTTAATATATAGGGACATTTAAAATGCAGTATAATTACTAAAAAGCAAAGAAGATATGCGCGAACATCCATAAAAAAATACATACAACCGAATTGACACCCCATCCTTCTTTTTTTGAAGTCGGTTAAAAAATACATCTCTATACAATAGGTTTCAGAAGAGGGTTGTTCTAGACGTCTAGGCGAACAATTTTTGTTCTACGACTTTTGGAAATTCGAACATTTCGTTCGACGTTTTTGAATTAAACAGCTGATTTTTTTGTAAAAATTCCCTCAGAATTATCGAAGAGGAAGGTTTATATGTATAATACATGCATAATATAGCCGTGCGAAGCCGGGACGAGTCGCTAGTCTAACTAATATTTTAAATGTGTAAGTTTGTGTGTGTGTGTTTGTTACTCCTTCACGCTAAAACTACTAATCCGATTGCAATTAAATTCGGTAAGTAGATAGCTGGAGACCTGAATTAACATATAGGCTACTTTTTTTCCGATATTCCAACGGGATCGGGACTTACGCGGGTGAAACCGCGGGGCGCTAGTTGCTAGTTATAAAGTTAGGTAGCTAGTTACAAATAAAATACTCGTGTCGCAGGTTAGTTGCCAAACTCCTCCTAAACGGCTGAACCGATTTGTATGAAATTTTGCCTGAAATTGAAAGCCTTTTTGCTTAAAGTCTGGTAATATTTTTGCTTTCCTCTGTCAGTATGTTTGTTTGTTGGTAAAAAAAGGATGAGTTTCTTGTGCCTTCTCATTGGTGGGCGCATTCCCGCGTTCCGAAGGCACATATCCTAATTCCTAACTTAGTTTCAAAGCCGATTCAATGTCATGCTAATAATTAAAAAAAAAATTGATACTTCGGGTTTTATTTTACTACCGATCTGGGTGAAACTTGATAAGTAGGTTTAACGATTTTATAGATTTTTTGTCGTCGCGGAGTTTTGATCGCACCAACTTCCCCCAAAAGGGGCAAAAAGGGGGCTACCGAATTATGAGATCTAATTTCGATTATTCGTTTTTATTTGAAAAATAGTCTAAAAGTTGGTGTCATAAACGCAGCAAAAAAAAAACTCTAAAATAATTTTACTAAGTAGGTACTCACTTTCCATGAAATTAACATAAAATTAAATAAAAATACTGGCACATAACAAAAATCGTGCGAGGCTTATAAAAAAAACAATACCATTGATGTTCGATTTTCAAATTACCTAAGCGTTTGTTTTGACAACATAAATTCTGTTTTTCGATAATTATTATTAACTGTTCAATTAACCAAAACAATGGGTTTCAAAGTCAAAAAGGAACGTAAAACTGTCAAACAAAACCATAGCCTATCTTTAATTTTCGTGTTTTCAATCGAAATAATAGTAAATACAAATATTTAAGCAAAAATATCGTAATTTCGAAATACATTGAACGTTATTCTAGAAAATTCTTTGCGGATCTAGCAAACAAACAGCAATGGGTTGTGTTTCAAGTTGGGCTTAGTTCAGCCATGTACTACTTAAAGTTAAGTAACCTATAGACGTTGGTAGGGGTCATGTTTGCAAAACCGTGTTAAGGTACAGTTTCATTCATAATATCTCGAAAAAAAAAAATAACTGGGTGGAACTGGTTCTTTTTTTTAAATAGGTCCCGTCGCAACCCCAATAAGGAACTTCGTACCACAAAAAGGAACGCGATACACGCGTTTGGAACTAAGTCACTTTACTTTTTTTTCATATATGTGGGAGATTGATTACTTACGGTTTTTTGTTTCACGTTTTCGTAACGCGTTACTTTATTTCTCGGCTAGGTCCCCGCGGTAACCCGTGATAAGGAACTTTTTTCCAAATATATAGTTTTTAAGACAGTTGGTTCATGCTCAAGTTAATACGTACATTGAATTCTTCTCAAAAGGTACCTTGTAATTTAATTGACTTAAACTAAAACCAAAATAAATAAATATTGCAGGGCATATCACACATCGTCATCTAGCCCCAAGCTAAGTAACTAGACTTGTGTTATGGGTGCTAGACAACGGATATACTACATACTTTTCTTTTGTAAATATATACTTATAATACATAGAAACAACCAGACTACAGACAAATATCTAAGCATAAATACTTGTCTGAGGCGGGAATTGAACCCGCAACCCTGAGTTTGGCAGTCCAGCACCAAACGTCACACTGTTGGACAATACCAAAAAAATACATGAAAACTAGAGTAATTTACAATCACGTTTTAAACCTGATCTCATGATCTGAGAACTCGGGATTTTTACTTATCAGAACTATTTTAAGACGTTTTGAATAACATTTCCTTAATCAATATTGGTTCTTTATTTCCGTGAACCCTTACTGATCCCGCTCACTAACTCAAAAAATATATTATTGACCTCGACTTCTCATGAAAAAAACCGGCCAAGTGCGAGTCGGACTTTCACACTTATGGTTCCGTAGGTACCAATATATTCTGTTTTTAGTATTTGTTGTTATAGCGGCAACAGAAATACATTATCTGTGAGAATTTCAACTGTCTAGCTATCACGGTTCATGAGATACAGCCTGACAGACAGTGGAGTCTTAGTAAAAGGCTCCTGTTTTACCCGACTACGGCGAATCCAAAAGGGAGGGTTATGTGTTGGGACCTGTATTTACCCTATTTTGAACCCTAAAAAAACATCGCCCTTTTAAATAGCTTTAATTAAGACAAAATCAATCAAAATTAAAAATGAAGGTGATTTTATTGTCTTGTGAAAATAGTGAATGCAACAGAACTTAAATATGGAAGAGATAAAAATTTTAAATAAAAAAAATATCACAAAAAAATATTGCCCAAAAAATTGTAAACATAACTTATCACAAATAATTTTGTTAACTTTTTATTATTTTAACAAGTATTTTCTTTTATTCGCAACTGTGATAAAAAAACGTCGTACGATACGAGTACCCGTGTGGAATAATCGTTGCATCTCGGCTTCTAAACACGCTAGCGCGTCATAAACCGCCTCTATGCAAAGGTCAATTTACCACACTTATAACGTAATGTACTATTGTAGTCTTACCTATTCATGAAAATCAGAAATAGTAGTAACTCAAGTTACAAAGACAAAAATGCTTCCGCATCTCACCACTATATATATCACGTTGCTCGCTCGTCCAAAAATCGCAGTCAATAAAACCACAGTTTAAGTCCTTGAAGATTGTTGAAATTAAAGACAGAGTATGGACCGGCGGGAGTCAGCTTAAACCAAGCATTCGTATCCATTGCCTCACATACACCGACCGCTTACGAAAACTCGCGTATAGTTATTGTAAACTTGCGAAAAACATAGTTTTGTAAGATACAGCCTAGTGTGAACGTGTTTAAAATGGAGACGTATTTCTATACATTTCTTGTGCTTGGTTTTTGTGTTTATAGCAGTATGGAGCTAATACCTTTACGTAAGTTCTTTTTTTTTTAATTAGGTCATTTGCTGGTTGTATAGGGTGATGTCGTTTGCCTGCCCCTCATGGTACAAGTCGGAAACTGAAAAACAAAATAGGTTTGATTTTTTATTTTGGCTTTGCACGAATGGTTCTACAACCCAGTGAAAACTAAAAATGCATGATAATTGATAAAATTAATAATGTTTCATTGTCTATCGATCGATAAAAACTGCAATAAGCACAATCCGCATATTTGTTTGCCGGCTTTCTAACCTAAGAACTAAGATCAAAAAATATACTCTATGTATCAGTACGGTTAGAAAGATAGATAGATAGATAAACTCTTTAGTGTACCATATTAAACCTTAATTCTAACATAAATTCCTGCTAAAAAAAAAAACAATATGGCACTATGGGCGGCCTTATCGTTAAAAGTATTCTCTTCCAGGCAGTTAGATAGGTTTTTGGAACAAAGTACCAACCTAGCCCAGAAAAAATAGTACGCCTTGCAAAAAAAAATTAAAACGAAATTTTTTGTTAAGAAAAGTTGATGTGCGCTAATTGACATTTATCTTACTGTGAATTAAGGTGAAAGGGTACCGGCGCTCTCTCTGTAGTATAAAGAGAGTCCCTGGTACCCTTTCCTCTTAAAACATCGTGATGAAGTCTGCAACTTAGTTGGCTCCAGACGTATTGACAAGTTTTTTCCTCTGGACATGGTCGACTAAGCTGAGAGAGTTGAAATAGTATTACCATTCTCTCGCAAAAAAGACTCAAATAAAGAGGTTCAGTTTCGAAAAATAGCCCATATACAATTACAAGTTTATACAATTTTTTATTGAGTGCCAGTATCAAAATCTGTAAACTTTTTTTAATTCAGCATGAGGACTTTATGTGGACAAAACTTGTTCTTATATGCCTACAACTATAAGTACGGTCTGCTGTTTTTTTTTCTTTTATTATGGCTTCGCACGTGTGCATTTAGCCAGTGTCAAGTTATATTTTGCATCAAATTATGACCCGATTTTTCATAAATCGGGCCTAAAGTGTTTCAATACAGTCAAAGTCGTCATAGTCCGTCAAGTCAGGGGTTATAGTAAAGCGGTGGCAAGTTTACCATAACCTTAATAGGAGATTTGGAGGCAACGAGAAAACTGCATGTTTGACACTGATTTTTACTTTCACTACACTTGTGCACTTTCACAGAACTAAATTGAATAACATTCCACCAGAATTATACAATTCAACTCGGGTTACATCTAAGTTTCATGAAAATAAAACTGCAGCACGACATGTTGTTAACTCGTTCCCGCCAAAACTCCGGTCTGCTGTTGCTTGCGGATGTTATAAGAATGTTTTTGAACACGAGCAAGATTCTAGGCACCTACTTTAGGTGAAGTTTAATAAAGTCTTCTAACTCATCAATTAATCAAATAAAAATTATTAGAATGCAAACATTCCAATAATAGTAATTTTAGAACTCTACCGAGGGTTGCGATTATGCAGCCGACTGTTTGGCAGCTGTTGGAAGGGAAGGCCAGAATAATCGGTCAAAGAGCTAGACCGAATAAAGAAAAAAAAGTACATTTTCTTAAAGCAAATGTCCTAAAAGGCAAGTACTGCTACTAGCATAAACTGAACGGCCTTGATTAAGTCGTTATTCACCAATCTAGAGCTTAAAATACCTGTGGTTTAGGGTACCTATGTCGGAATTATGAGCCTACAAACAGAACCGCAAATCGTAGCAAATTTACGAGCTGTTCATATTTTTTTATAGCCCCGAAGAGGCAGGCAAAATATTTAGTCCGAATAAAGCCTCGTCCGACGTACTATGTATTAAATTACTTCTTTCTTACTTACATTTGTTTCCTTTCCTTTATCTTCTTGTTTCCCAACACGTGCTCAAACCTAAACCTTTGATAACATTCCAATGTCACAAAAAGATCGAAAAAAACTTCCTCTTTTTTGAAGTCGGTTAAAAAATACTGAGCAATTTGTTGCCTGCACTGTCCAGGCGAAATTCCGTTAATCACTCCAACGGAAAGGTCGTCACAATTTGCATGGGATCACCCTTAAGGCCTACAAAAAAGCATCATAAAAATAGGTTCATAAATAACGAAATATTGCTTGAAACAGCTGTAAAAATAAATAGGTACAATCTAATGTGCCAAAGGGAGGTTTTTTTACAAAACAGATCTTCGAAGTTAAGTTATTCACAACCTACCATAAAATCTGAATTAGTTCCTTTCCATTCAAAAGTTGCCTGGAAGAAATCGCTTTCATCGATAAGGCTGCCCAGAGCCAATATCGGCTAAGACTTTTAGTAGGTACTAGCTGCGCCCCGCGGTTTCACCTGCGTAAGTCCCGATTCCGTGGGAATATCAAAATAAAAAGAAGCCTATAGCTTTCCTCAATAAATGGACTATCCAGCACAAAAATAATTTTTCAATTCGAACTTGTAGTTCCTGAGATTAGCGCGTTCGAACAAAAAAACTCTTCAGCTTAATAATATTGGTATAGATTAGTTAAACGGTGCCGAGGTTCGTATAATTAACTTCTAATCGAAATTAAATATTTAATGGAGAGTTTTTATAAACACGCAACTGTAATTAGTAAGGCATACCTACTTTTAAAATCTTAGTGGTTTTAAGTGAATGGAAATAGTGTTCATTGAACCTGGCATTAATTTTTAAACCAGATTATTAGTACAACGAGATTCAGTTCAAAGTACAAAATGATACTTTACTGTACATTATAATTTACTCACCATATTCTGGCAAATCAATACATTTCATTTCCAGCTAATTTTTTATTTTTTTATTTTATATGTTTTTTGATCTTTGCTAATTACAGTTGCGTGTTTAAATTATGTAATTGACTACAAGTTAAATCAATGCGGTATTCGGTACAATTTAACTAACAATCTGGTTTCTCACATCAAGCTCTGCTTAGCTAATGTGGCCTGGATAAGACCGCTTTCAACGATAAGGCCACCTGTTGTAGCACTGTTGTGGTTTAACGAGCGGCAACAGAAATACATAATATGTGAAAATTTCACGGTTCATGAGATAGGTACAGCTTGGTGACAGACAGGCGGACAGACGAACAGACGGACAGTGAAGTATTAGTAATATTTTTGGAACGAAGTTCCTTATCGCGCGTTGCGAAAGGGGGCTAGACGGAAAAAATTAAGACCAAAAGTTATAACGACACTTTTTGCTATAGTTGTAAGCCGTGCGGCGTGCGCTTGTTTGTGTGTGTCTCTCTCTCTCTCTCTCTCATAGAAAGCAAGCCATTTATTTTCGTTTCGTCTTTCTTCGTTGACACCTCTTTTTATTTTTAACCCTTTGGTCCTATCGATCACGGGGCCTTGGGCACTTCCCAAAGTCTCCAGAGGGAAAGAGGGCTTTAAGATCACCTTGCTGGAACCTACGAGGACTCTAAAACACCCATATCTATTTTACAGCGGACTACATACATCCATGCGCGGAGCTTTCAGATGAATGTTTCACCAAAGCGACTCTAGACGCCATACCAGGGATAGTGAAAGGCATCCCAGAAGCGAACATACCACCACTAGACCCACTCTACCTGGACAAGAACATCAGTATTGTACTACCGGGGAATCTGAAGATGACATTCCATAATGCTAAACTTGTTGGATTGAGTTCGTGTGTGCCGGATAAAGTTTCGTAAGTACCCTTTTATCACAGTTGCTCATAAAGTGGACCTTATTAAACCGCTTTTAGGCTCATATTCCAACGTATTATGCACGCGTGCGTTTTACATTACCTTGACGCCACTAGTGTGTAAAAAGTTATCCTGATAAGTTAAAATGGTTGTCGCGGACGACTAAGTGTCGGGCGATCGGCGGGCTTTGTTTTGATTTTAATTTGTAGTATGTACCTAGTATATTTCAAAGCCGGTTGCCCGATAGTAGCTTTCTATAGATAGATGTATAGGTAGGTAAAGTTATAAAATTGATTTGTTTGTAAACATTGGGTCTCTGGCTAAGGTACTATGTTGCTTGACCGTAAAGAGAGCACCCTTGCTTATTTTGTTATTTTCCTTGTTTTAATCTGGGAAATGTTAGTAAATACTGGTACTTCCTACCAATTTAGGGTTCAAGGAACACATAATATTTTATGTTTGTTGGTAAATAGTAAATTCATGTAAATTATGCGTATTAGCTTATATGTGCTAGCGCAGTAAGATGATGTAAATAACGAGTTTTGTGTTTTGTTTAAGGGCTTAGAGATGCTAGTTTGTCATGTAAACAATGTTTTAGTATGTCTAGGAATGGTCTAATGACCTGACGTTTTGTTTATTTACATTCTGTAGTTAAGTACCTAAAGTTTGTGGAAAATTACCAAGTTCGTTAATGTTTTGAAATGTTGTATGAGAAAGGGATATCTCCTGTCTCGCTCGGAGGTTGTGTAGACAAAGACGGCAGTACGATGAGCGAGACAGATGATTTTGGCGGCACGCCGTCTGTTGTTTAGAAATAGGTACTTCCCGCTACATAGTATAAGGTGAGCGTTTGATATGTACGATAACCTGTAAAATTTTGTATGAAGTTGCTTTTCGCCGCCCGCCACGAGGCAGAAATTGCCCGTGCCTCTGCAGCCGCGCGCGAAGCGGCCGACGCCGCCCGCGCCGCCCACGCCGCCCACGCCGGCGATGACGCCGACCGCATCCTGGCCGCCCAACGCATGGCAGACACCATGCGTGCGGCCGATGCGCGACGCGCTACCCGCGCCACTGACACGAGGCGCGCCGACGACGCCAAACCCACCACCGGCGCCGACCACGCCGTTCACGCCGATCGCGCCGATTACTCGCGGCCATCTACAAGCTACGCTAGCATGGTGGGGAAGCCCTCCACACAGCGCCCAGCAACCACCCCCCCTCCCCCTACCGCCACCACCGAGCAGCGAACAAAGGAGAGGAGGTACCCCCCCTTGGTAGTAGAGGTCCTTCCAAATTGGGCCAAACACTTCAAGGCACTGAAGGACATCCTAGGCAGAGCTCCCAGCGCGCGCCCCTTTGGGAAGGGGGTGCGCTTCACCCCCACGGAGGCGGAGGAGTATCGAATACTACAGAGATACCTGTCGGACCTGGAGAAGCGGGAGAAAATCTCCTGGTTCTCCTACTCGCTTCCAGAGGAGCGCGGCTTGAAGGTCGCGATCACCGGCCTCCCCTCCGACACTCCCCCGGAGGACATTGAGCACGAACTCAGGGAACTGGGCTTCGACCCCGAGTTCGTGCGACATATAAATGCGCGTCGAGGCAGACCGGGCTGCATATTCTTCGCTCAATTGAAGAAATCGCCCGATACGACGCCCCGCATTTATGAAATCTCTGAGCTGCTGTGCATGCCCGGCGTCAAGGTGGAAGCGTGGAGGGGCAAGAAAGGCCCGGCACAATGCCACCGGTGCCAAAACTTCCGGCACAGCAGCCAGAACTGCCACCGCCCGCAAGCCTGCGTCAGATGCGGTGGCGAACACGACGCCAGTTCCTGCCCTCGCCCCCTTGACGAACCTGCGACCTGCGCAAACTGCGGAGAAGCACACCCGGCCAACTACACCAAATGCCGGGTGTTCAAACAAGAACTCCGCAATAAGTCCGCGGGCACGGTTGCCAGAACCCAAGAGCCCGGCCCCGGACCAAAACGCGCAGGAGCAGCCCTCAAAGAAAACCCACGACACCAGGCGACCGTCTCGTTCGCGGAGACCGAATCAAAGACCCGATCTCTGATGGCCCCGGCGAACCCCGCAACCAAACGGGGACGCCCCGCCGCCAGAAGAGGAGGACGCGGAAGGGGGCGAAACGCCCCGGACACCCAGGGCCCTCGTCTTGGGAAGCCAGCAGCGCCGCCCCATGCCGCCTCACAGGCGGAAACGGCGACTGCTCCACGCAAGAGGAGCCGGAGCAGGAGTCAGAGTCAGGGCCGGAAGACCCAGACCCAGACTCAGAATCTTCCCACGGCACCCCCATCTCGCCTGTCGACAATCGAGATGTCGATAGGGATATTGCAGGAGGTGCTGCAGTCCCTCCAATCGGGCTCGGACCCGATACCGGCGATCCTGGGCGGCGTGACCAGGCTACTCCAACCCCAGCAGCCACAGTAAGCCCCCCCCAACATCTCCGCATCCTCCATTGGAACGCCAGGGGCATCCAGGGCAAGAAGACCCTGCTCCAAGTCATCCTAAAGGAGCAGAGGGTGGACCTGGCCCTCCTGTCAGAGACCTTACTATCCGCCGAGAAGCCTCTGAAGATCCCGGGCTTCATTACCTACCGGAAGGACGAGAAAAGTCCGGCCGGGGTGACCTACCGGGGTCTAGCGGTACTGATCAGGAGAGGCATAGTCCACCAAGCCCTGGAACGCCAAGTACTGCACACCCTGTACGCGCTGGGGGTGGAGATCTGGTTGGTGGAGAACAGGGCAACCCGTGTATACGCCGTATACCGCCCGCAGAGACCGTTGCTGGACCTGGACGAGGTACACAACCTGCTGGGCCTCTCCGAGACCCCCCAGATGCCGACCATTGTAGCGGGCGACTGGAACGCTCACCACCAAGCGTGGAACTCCCCCTCCCGCTGCAACGATGGACGCCGCATTTTTGAGGACGCAGAGAGGCACGGCTACCGAGTCGAGGGCCCGGACACATCCACGCACTACCCTGACGGCGACAGCCGCATGCCCTCGGTGATCGACCTGGCCGTACACAACGCGGTGGACGGCAACGTCATACAAGAAGTCCTGGACTACCACACCGGGTCAGACCATCAACCGGTCCTCCTAGTGGTAAGCCAGGACCCAATCAAGGCCACCCCGAGACCACCGAGGGCAAAGATCGATTGGGAGGCCTTCACGGAACTGGCAAACGCGAGATCCCCGTCACACCCAGTGACCATGCCAGCAGACGTGGACGGCCTGGCTGCGGAGCTGACCTCGGCCATCAGCTCAGCCCTCGCGGACTCCTCCAGCGCCACCACAGGAAGCCTCCGTCTCAGGCCGATCCCCCGACACATCGAGAGGTTGATCGCCGAGAAGAGGAGGCTCCGAAAGAGGTGGCAAACCAACAGGGATCCATTAACCAAGAGCATCCTCAACCGCCTCACCGAGAGGATTAAAACTGAGTTGGAAAACCACGCATCCACTCAGTGGTCCCAGCGCATAGAGGATGCTTCTGGCGACTGGAACGACGTCCATCGCCTCTGCCGCTCCCTCCGAAACGCCCCCACCCCAGTCCGCCCGCTCCTCCACGAGGACGGAAACCTGAGGTACAGGGCCGAAGACAGAGCCCAAATATTCGCCCAATACCTCGAGTCCCAGTTCCGTCCGGCGGACTCGGCGGACTTGGAGCATGAAGCCACAGTCCATGCACGGGTGGAGGTGTTAAGGAACTCCGCCCTAGACCCGACTCAGGAGCCCATCGTGTTCTCTCCCTGGCAGGTTCGTAAAGCTCTGCTCAAGACCAAACCTCGCAAAGCGCCGGGAGCGGATGCGATCACAAATGCCGCACTCCGCCACCTGCCACCAAGAGCCGTAGCATCAGTGACCCGCCTGTTCAACGGCATCACGAGAACGGGACACTTCCCGCGTGCGTGGAAAAGGGGGGTCGTTGTCGAGATCCCGAAAGCGCACAAAGACTCCACCAAGCCGGCAAGCTATCGCCCCATCACCCTGCTGCCGTGCCTCTCTAAGGTGTTTGAGAGAATGCTGCTGGAGAGACTGACCCCCTACTTTTCCCCAAGACCAGAGCAGTTCGGATTCCGGTCGGAACATAGCACCACACTCCAACTATCCAGGGTACTGCACCACATCGCAGTACTCAGAAACAAGAAGGAACATGCCGTTGCAGTACTCCTGGACATGGAGAAAGCTTTCGACCGGGTCTGGCACGAGGGCCTGGTCTTCAAAATGGACGCCGCGGGAATTCCACTGCGCTTCGTGCGGATAGTGGACTCCTTCCTGACCGACAGGACCTTCCGCGTCAGGGTGGAGGAGTCCTTATCGACAGACCACCAAATCAGGGCCGGCGTGCCGCAGGGTAGCGTACTGTCGCCGACGTGTTACTCCATCTACACGGACGACATACCTACCCCGGCGAATACGCACCTGGCCCTGTACGCCGATGACGCCGCCTTCATCACTTCCTCGTTCAAGGACTTCCACGCTGCGCACAAGATGCAGACAGTCCTGGACGCCCTTCCCGTCTGGCTGGACAAATGGCGCCTTAGTGTCAACGTGGGGAAAACACAGGCGATCATTTTTACAACCAGACGGACCCCACCATCTCCTTTGAAACTGCTCGGCGATACCATCCCCTGGAAGACTACGGTCAAGTACCTCGGGGTGACCATCGACAAGAAGCTGAACATGGCCGCGCACGTCAAGACCATCGTGCAATCGACGCGCGCCGCCCGCTCGATTCTTCGTCCAGTGCTCTCCTCTGCGCTCCCGCTCCGCATAAAGGTCGGGGTGTACAAGACGTATCTGCGAACTCGCCTCACGTACGCCGCCCCGGCCTGGTTCGCGTTCCTGACTGAGACCCGTAAAAAGTCCCTCAGGGCGCAGCAAGCGCTCGCCCTGAGGACCATAACAGACGCCCCCAGATTCGTCAGGAACGCAACCATCGCGAGGGACCTGAGAGTTGAGAGCCTGGACGACTTCATCACCAGCTTGTCGCGGACCATGTTCAAGCGAGCAGACGCCTCGAGGTACCAACACCTTGCTGGTATCGCTGAGCAGCACGAGAGACCGGATAGGGGCCTTCCCTATCCGAGAGAGGTCGCCACCCGACCCTTGGCGTCGGAGATGCCTCAAGAAGAGGAAGAAGATGAGGAGGGCGAGCTCCACCCGGCGCACGCCCCGCCCCCAGAGACGCGGCCGTAGTAGCGGCCGCCGCATTGATCCCGCACCCATGGGCCCCCGGCCCGAAGGAGCAAACCCCCTCATCCGAGGGAGAAGAAAACCAGTCGGTGAAGTTGCTTTTATTTTCACTTTTTGTCGATCTACGGAATAAACGCTCTACTATTGTTATACATTAAGAAAGAAATACAGTCCATTTGTTACGAGGAAAGTGGTGTTTTAATTCAACATCGAAGTAGAAACCCCCACAATGGTATCTTACTGCTAATTACATGTTAGTAGATAAAACATTCTTAATTTATCTAGGTTATACTCTTTTGATGGATAAAAAAGGGTAGGTACCAACAAAGAGTTTTTAAGCTAGTAAAAAAGGTTGTCTCTAAAGTTTGTTTACGAACGATAATTTTACGTGATAACGTCTTAGAAAACGATTAAAAATAGAGTTTAGTTTTTTGATCTGTTTTTAACCCCCGACGCAAAAACAAATGGAAAAAACCCTAAAAAATATTGTATGTCAGACGAGGCTGTATAGGTTAAAAGTATTTTGCCTGGTCTTTCGGGAGTATAATCAACAAAAAAATATCGCCTAAAAAAATAACACTAATATTTTGTTATTATTTCAAGTCTTTTCTTTTATTCGCAACTGTGATAAAAAAAACATGTGGTTTTATCATTCCATCTCGGCTTTATAAACGCGCTCGCATTCCGCTCGCGCTTCATAAACCGCCTCTATGCAATGATCAATTTACCACACTTGTATCGCAATATACTATTATCCTTGATTTTATTGACATTAGTTTTGAATAGATATCGTTGTTAATTATACAAATCATGACTATAAAGTGGGAATTATTCGTTATTTTTACTATTTGTATGCCAAATCAAATATTTGTGCTTAGTACGCAACTACTTGCAAACGCCTCTAGAATATTAATATACTAATTTCAAAGCACCTCAGCATGTTTAAAAACAATAGTTTCTATGAAAACATCACAGATGCAAAGCGGGCTACGAGATCGATCAGAGTGAAGCGCAGCCTAAAGACTGTTTTTTACTAAGTCAGAGTTATTCAAAGTGAGGCCCGCGAACCCCTAGGTAATTTAAAGCCAAGTGTCAGTAAAGCCAAGAAGGACGCAAAATAAAATGCAATAAGGCTTACTAAAAAATACACTAGTTTAATTTTTTAACCCCCGACGCAAAAACGAGGTGGTGTTATAAGTTTGACGTGTCTGTGTGTGTGTCTGTCTGTGGCATCGTAGCTCCCGAACGGATGAACCGATTTTGATTTAGTTTTTTTTTATTTGAAAGGTGATGCTTTAATAGATAGCAGCATCACTTGGCTATAAAACTAATAAAAGCTCATTTATAAAAAAGGTATTTTGTTGAAATATAACAGATATTAAAGGAGTGGTATCAGGCGAAGTACATCTATTTATTGTTGTGTTTTAGGTCCCGTCGAGAAATAAGGACGTTTGTTTTCGATATGCACTGCAACTTTACAATCAGAGGAGTGTACAGTTTATTGGGAAGATTATTGCTATTTAATCTTGATACTGAAGGCAGCGCTAAGGTTAAAATTTGTAAGTATAAAACAACTCTATTATTAATTAGTTGAACCCCGCGATTGGACACGCGTAAATCCTAATCCCGTGGAAATATTGAGATAAAAGTAGCCTATGTGTTAATCCAGGTCTCCAGCTATTTACATACTATAGTTTCATAGCGTGAAAGAGTAACAAACACACAAAGGATCACTACTGAATTCGGAAATAATGCTCCCAGCTGACCACTGGTGGTAAGATAGTTGTTCCGAAACGTTCTCTTTGTTATCTTGTTTCCATAGTATAAGCCTAAATTTGATGGGATAACTATACCTTCTATATCTTAATTTTACGGTTTTTGTAGTAGATGGCGGTACGCTGTACGGAATGGACTATTGTCTCTTATTACGTGAAAAAAATGATATTTCAAAACTATTTTACTTATATCGTTTTTTTTTTCAGGGAACCAAAGAGTTCGTCTCGAAGTAGTGGAACGCGTGGTTCTTAACGAGAAAGGCGAGGGACATTATAAGATCAATTCGTACAAATACAAAGCGGACTACGGGACCGATTTGAAGCTCAATCTTACTAACTTGATTAGAGGGAACCCTAGAATAAGTAAGTTTTTTTACAAAGTTAAGGTTACTCAAAGTAAGGTCTGAGAACCCCTAGGGGTTAAAAGTAAAAGCAAGTAATGATATGAAATGAAATGTAACATATTGAGAAAAGGAAAAGGATTTTGAAACGTTTTATGTCAGGACTTTATGTATTTTATTATATTAACGAGCTTTTGCTTGCGACTCCGTCCGCGTGGAAGTCGAAAATCGACCAAGTAATCACGTTGTCCCATACAAACTTTGTCCCTCATTATTCACCTCCTAAGGGGTAGAATTTCGGAAAATCCTTTCTTCAGACAAAAACACCCTCCAAGTTACAGGTCTCTACGATCAGCGGTTTAAGGTGTGCGTTCATCCGTCAGTCAGTCAGGGGACAAAGCATTTTATATGTATAGAGATGAGTAAGCATAACATTTTTACAAAGAAAAGGCAACAACAACAGCATCTACAATACCAACTATAGCAACAAAGAACCTACCTACCATGAGCATCGAGTACCTTTTTATCTTTAACTAGCTACGCCCCGCGGTTTCACCCGCGTAAGTTTCGATCCCGTGGGAATATCGGGATAAAAAGCCTATGTGTTAATCCATGTCTCCAGCTAACTAGATACCGAGTTTCATCGCAATCGGTTCAGTAGATTTTGCGTGAAGGAGTAACAAACACACACACACACACACACGCACACACAAACTTTCACATTTATAATATTAGTAGGATTAATTGTTCTTACTTTTCGCAGGTGCAAACATTCTCCAAGTACTAAACAGTGATGCTCAAGCTTTCGCATCAGAGTTCGGTGGTCCTATCTTAGATTACGCGATCGACTACGCTATGAACGTGACGCAACGCTTCTTCAACGCTTACACTTACGATCAATTGTCACACGTACCGTTAACTGAAGAGTTCTTTGAGAAAGAATGAGACTGAATAAATTGTACCCATTGTATTAACAGCAGAATTATTTATACTAAAGTTAAATATACCAAAATTTGGTATTGACAGATAGACTGACTGACAATCCGTCAATGTCAAGCATTGCAGTTCCAATCGCGCCACTCACTTGTGTTCAGGGGTTTAAAGTGAAGACGCATTTATCCTTTAAATATTTCCACACTTAACATGCAGTTTTCCAAATGAACCTACCTAAAAACATTATACATTGAATTGAGACTGATAGGTATGTTTTATTACGACAAAAATCATTCACTTTTTAATTATTTATCTATTTTTTGTGGCATTGGTAACTTTAAGAAATTATTAAAAAAAAGAGAGGTAATGTAATTCTGCTATGATACATTTCAAGTACCTAGTATTATTATGAAATAGTAAATAGGCTTAATAATGTGATGGATGGCTTTTAGTTTTTACGCTTTTGAATAAAATGTAGTTTTTATTGAAATTTGGTATTATTTTATTCGTAACCAACTTCATCCTCACAGGAGTTAAATGTTATAAAATATTTTAGTGACTTATGTCATAACAGCTCTTAGTGTGCCAATTTTTGGCTCGATCTGTGTAACATAATTTGTCATAATGAAGCTTAGTATTTAGCAAAAGGTGAGTCGTCATAGTTAAAATGTAACAAGTGAAAACGTGTTTCGACCCAGTGTAGTGAACCCTCCGTCCATTGGTTTGAGCTGTGCGTTCATATGTCAGACAGTCAGTCAGGACTTTGAATATTTAAAGATTTTGATGAACTTAAACTACTAAAGTTGAAAATAACCAAACAAACTACGGTTGTATAACTTCAGTAGGTATCTAGAATGTATGAATGCATTGGGCAAGTGCGATTGCATCAGAAGCCTCTTAGTTACGCAGCGATGTTATTGCAACCTATTCGTACCTATTTCTAAGACAGGCTTTATTTTCTAGATATATATCTTCTCTTTCAACTTCTCATATACATACTTAACCATGGTCAGGTAAAATTTTCATCGAATTATGATCGAATTTCGGTATTTCTTTAATCTTTCCTCTATATGCTTGTTTTGCAAACTTTCGAAATCGAAGAGTTTTTTGGAACGATAAATGATTAGTTAGGTACTTATATATTCACAAAATTTATATCCACTTACTTTTAGCAAATTAAATTAGGTAAAATGCAACCAAATACTTTGATTTAACTAAAGTTTTGAAACTAGTTATTACGAAACAATTACCTACAAAGACGACAGTCATTTTTCTTTCGCAGCAAAAAAAAAATTAACTTGGTTTAAGTCAAAGTTTGAGATTCTCAATTTCTATAAAATAATATCAAACTAACAAGTAACTTAAAGTAACTAAGTAACTTGACCAAAAACATAATTTTAATATTTTCTTTACCGGGCACGCAATGATAATCTTATATCGTTAAATGAGCAATTCTTGTATATATAGAATCTCGGAATCCGCTCCAACGATTTTCATGAAATTTGGTATATAGGGGGTTTCGGGGGCGATAAATCGATCTAGCTAGGAATCATTTTTAGAAAATGTCATTTTATTCATGTTTTATCGAAACTTACTTTTTTTTTATCTGAAAAATATGACTCTTCCTGAAATCTATTGGCGAACTACTAATACTATTTTTTATGAGCAATAAAGTTATTCCAGCAGATGGCGTTGTTAAGTAACACGAAGTCAATGAGTGTTTGCTTTGAGGTTAGACTAAGTAAAAAAAAAAATACCGAGCAAAGCTCGGTCATCCAGGTACTATAATTTTATGCAAGAAGTACCTTATCAATTTACTGTTAATATTATTACTAGTAAAATATTAATTATTTACGTAAAATAAGTAGGTATCCATAGTACTTTATTATCGTTTGACAAACGAATTTCCATTTTTGAAACTCCATTTATTTTACCATAACGATTCGAAATTCGAAAAGCAATTCGTTTCTGTCAACTATACTTGTACAATTTCCACAGGGTAATGTCACGCGAACGCCGCAAACTCCGAGAGGGTAGTCTGAAAACTTTTATTGTCATTTATTTTATAGAGCGGAACATATAAACCGCTAAAAATACAAATAAACCGTACTATGAACTCTATGGAATGATAGGACACAGTTTCTTAAACTGTTATGTTTGTAGTACATCGACTTTGTACGTTGCCAAAAAGT
Organism: Idaea straminata; assembly: GCA_951213275.1. Taxonomy (NCBI): domain Eukaryota; kingdom Metazoa; phylum Arthropoda; class Insecta; order Lepidoptera; family Geometridae; genus Idaea; species Idaea straminata. Next base: position 9,639,667 of record OX577862.1, read on the forward strand.
TGTCTGATTTGTATGAATTAATGCGTATGAAATGATTCCAAAAATGGATACAATCGTTTTACCTTTATAAAAATGTAATAAGTAGGTATTAAAAACACAATCGTTTTTTTTACAAAAGCACAAGCAACTCTCTCTCTCTTTTATTTTTAATTTTTTGTCTTTTTTATGTTCTTATGTTTATTTGTCAACATCTAAATATTTTTGTCCAAATAAATGTTTTTTCTATTCTGTTCTATTTCACAATCTAAAAAGCAAAAAATATATACGCGACGAATTGAGAACCTCCTCCTTTTGTTTAAAGTCGGTTAAAAAGTAAGTAAATAATGTGCGTACAATTATAAGTAGGAAGATAATTATTACTCTTTTAATTTTCCAAGAAACCAAAAAAGTTTAAGAATCACTGTTAAGGAATTTGAATTTCGAAAACTTTACCCCATCTAATTACAATCACAATAAAACTTTTAAAAATCGAAATGGTTTTCGATTTAAATTAGAAAAATTCAAAAAGAAAACTTTGTATTTTCGCGTCGTCTACGGACTGCCATTTTATTTGTGACATTCTTGCAAGTTAAATATTATTCGAGTCTGTACAATAATTGTTTGTTATTTCAGACGATTCGTGGACTTACATAGGTTAAACGCACAAATAGTCCGAAGCCAACATTATACAATGTGTTTCAGCAAAGTAATTCTAATATAAAAGGGGGTTGTTCTAGACGTCTAAGCGAACAACTTTTGTTCTACGACTTTTGTAAATTCGAACATTTTGTTCGAAGTTTTTGTATGAAACATCTGATTTTCAAGTAAAAATTCCCTCAGAATTATTGAAAAATATGTTCGAATTTCCAAAAGTTGTAAAACAAAAGTTGTTCGACTAGCCGTCTTAAACAACCCCCTTTCGTATTAAAACCCCTTCACTGAAACACATTGTATAATTTGAGTGCTGCGACCGAATCAAGAAATTCCGTAAAGAAAATAAAACCCAACACTTCGCCTACCATGTAACTCCGCGGAGCGTTCGCTTAACGTGTATGTATATGGTACGACTGTACGAAACTGGCACGATGCAATAGCTTTACCGCGGCAGTCTCGGAGTGCCGCATGTTTTTTTTTTAAATAAAATGTTGGTTCTCTAAGGTCTGTTCTCGATACCACTACAATAATTTCATTTATTAGCTAATCTTATACCTATCTTCCAATTGCACTAAATCACTGTTGAGCGTGTAATTAATTCATAAGTCATTAATAAATTAGAATAGGTACGCCAGACGATCGCATCTGAATTGAAATAATGTTCCTGAACTTGTACTGTCGAGGTAAAAACTTAATTCAACTTTAACTTTCAAATTCATAAATATTTTTTTTAATTATGAAGATTTTTTTGCTGATATTTTTTTTAATTTATCATTTTCGTGTTTGATGTTTTATAGAAGAACAGTTTTTAAGTAGATAGTTAGGTACTACTAGGTATGTTAGTGAGAATGAAAGCAGAAAAAAGTAATGATTTAACCGACTAATATAATATGAGGAATAAAACGTTGAAATAAATAAATACGAGCTAATGCCACTAAAATTATGTATAAGTTTTGTCTGATGAGCAATGTGTTAAGAAAATAGGAGATAATTAAAAAACATCAGATAAAGATAATAATTTCTACTACAAAAAAAATATTCAATTTAAATAAAAAACGTTTTACCTCTAACAATTTTCCTAAGAAAAATTGATGTGCGCTAATTGTCATTGCTCTTACGGTGAAGGAAAACATCGTGATGAAACCCGCGGCTTAGTTGGCTCCAGAAGTATTGACAAGTTCTCTCCTCTGGACACGGTCGACTAAGCTGAGAGAGTAGTAGGTGCTGGGCAAGCCTACTCCATCCTCACGCAAAAAGGACCCAATTAAAAAGGGTCCAATGGCGGAAAACAGCCTGTATACAAGTACAAGTACCTCTATCCGTCTTTGTCCGTGAAGTCACACACTATGGGTATAGCTGAAAATCAGTGTCTTGCTTCTTTCAGCAAACCCAACACTGAGCTACTGCCCATTTGCATCACTACGGCACACTGCTCACCACGTATTTTATATTTTACATTAGCTTTTTAATTTTCCTTTAGTTGCTTTCTTTATTTAGTTAGTTGTTTTTTTTTCAATTATTTAGTGGCATTTGTTGTTTTTTTTCTTTTCTACATAATTAATTAGTTTTAACGAAAGTAGATTATAATTTATGTTTATGTATGTGCCTTTGTGTGATGCAATAAATGATTTATCTATCTATCTATCTATCAATACAAAAGCCATTATCAAATGCAATATGCAGACTCCAGCTATTGATCTGGATAAATTTACACCGCAACGCAGCCACCGTACTCTACGCTAATGGGAAATCCATACCGGACACCGTAATATCTATTGTTGCATAGCCCAGACTAATTGATTGTAGAGAGCTTTGTTTGAATTATCTGAATTGTTATTTGATAACTAGCTGCGCCCCGCGGTTTCCCGTTCCGATCCCGTAGCAACATCGGGATAAAAAGTAGCCTATATTTTTTATAAGAAACAACGGAAGCCTTCAAAGATGAATAATTTTCCTCGTATTTTTTTCATATTTCCCACTGATTTTTCGCTCCTATTGGTCGCAGCGTGATGTTATATAGTCTTCCTCGATAAATGGATTATCCAAAACAAAAATATTTTTTCAATTCGAACCAGTAGTTCCTGAGATTAGCGCGTTCAAACAAAAAAACAAACTCTCCAGCTTTATAATATTAGTATAGATTAACCCTCAACGACGCAAAAACGACGGGATGTTATAAGTTTGATGTGTTTGTCTGTAGCATAGAACTGATTTTGATTTTGTTTGAAAGGTGAATTAGTCGGGAGTGTTCTTAGCTATGTTTGATCAAAAATCGGTTCAGCTGTCTATAAGTTACGGGGGATAAAAGTTTTTTTTATTTTCTATCTTTTTTTATATTTTACGGTTGATATGAAAAAAAATTAGTAATGAATTAATCAACTACTTGACTGATTTGTTGGTATGGTATGACTTTTTGTTCTGATTTTTTAGCGGTTCACCAATTAGTATCGGAACAGTGTTGATCTGCCTCGACTTTCATTCTGAAATTCTTGGGGTCGAATCCCAGCCGGCCATTCACCAATACTCTTACGGTGAAGGACAACATTGTGATAAAATTTGCCGCAGCTTTATAGGCTCCAGATGAAAAGTTCTTTCCTCTGGACACTAGCAAGCTGAAAGGGTAGTAGGTGATTGGCCAGCCTACTCCATCTAACTAAAGAGTAAGATTAGAATGGGTGAAACCTCAGGGCTCTGCTAGTTCGTTGATGAAATTGAGGCTAATTGGTCTGGCTTTTCAAGTAGGTATCATTTAGTGGGGTGATTCAACTACATAATAATATATTGATTTGGCAGTTAGGGTTTCGGCTTAGATGACTGTTATGGTCAGCATGAATTTATATGATAACATCTCTCTTCAGTCAACAATAAATAAATGAAAATCGCTTATAAATAATAATAATAAATCAAATCTTTATTCAGGAAATATGAGCTTACATATGTAGTGAAACTACAACAAATTCAAAAGTCACGACGCAGAAATTATATCAAGTCAATCAAAATAAAATGTCAATTTGGTAAGTAGAATGTCAATTTTTTTTAAATTATAGTTCTATTATGTATGTATGCTAGTATGCCCTGGAATAAGTAAATAAGAATTAGATAATTAATCTTCTTAAACACAACATTATAACCAGATTTCCCAAAAATCTCTTAAATCACCACCCTTACTGATCGTGTTGAAATATTCAACAAAAACTGCCCCCGGGGTCGAGAGCTCATTCGTCTTCACCACACTTTCTCACCCCATTGCCTACGCAAATAGTTTGTACGGAAATGTCTTTCGATATGCTCCGAATTAAGAGAGGTATAGTAAAAAAGACTGAAAATTTAAAAAAAGTATAAAATAAAAATGAAGATAAAGATTTTGGTTTGGTTGTGGACTTTTTTGTATATCTACGATCTACGAATGCACCAGTGTAGTACATGGTAAAATTCTGAAGATTTTTATAGTTTAATTAAATGATAAATTAAATAACTTGTAACATTAGGAAGCACAAACACTGGAATAGGTGAAACTTAATAAAACCTTTTAATTAATAGATGTCCTTTTAGAGGTATTTATAATAAGAATTAAAATAATTTTGTATCAAAACTTATATTTTTTTAAATAAATTTGATTAGAATTCGAATAATTGAGTTATTTATTTAGTCTTGTAAATAAATAATCGCATAAAAATTGGTAGACTCCATTAAATAAATAAATAATAAATAAATTTTATTTGCCATAACGGTAATACAGTAACGAAACTTATACTAGTACAATGATTTAGTTACAGATGGCAACACTGTTAGAAGAAAGAAGAATATAAAAAATATTTTAAAGGTATAAGTTACAGCGGCTTCTGCACTAAGCAAGCTTGTCTCGCAGAAGCCTGACAATTTTTTTTTAACAAGTAATTGTAAAATTAATACATTATCGGAAAACCATCCGCCCGGTGAGGGGGAGCATTTATTCATTCACCGTGTTATGTGAATCGGTACGGGGAGTTTACGTCACCCCGGGATCTAAAGACTCTGGGTACGCAGATATACATTTGTTTACATCTTGCAATTTTTAAAACATTTTGTTTAGACTAGTTATTTCTTTTAAATTGCAAAGATAAAGCCATTAACTTAAGATATTATCCTTCACAAACGTCGTTACAATCTCAACTAAATAAAACCATGGCCATACTCGTACGTACAAAGAAATCTAGGTCATTGTGTCGTATTGGAAGACTTCATTTAAGTAATTTGCCGAAGCCAAACGAATTTTGTTCGTGGCGGGCGTGAGTAGTAGTATATAAAAGTATGTAAAATGTGGTACATTTTCAATTCTCAAAGGTTTAAATTTATGATCTTCTTCTTCTTATCCTACTTCCTATCCTACTTAATATTATAAATGTGAATATTAGTTACTCCTTCACGCAAAAACTACTGGAACGATTGCGATGAAACTCGGTATCTAGATAGCTGGAGACCTAGATTGACACATTTTTTTATCCCGATATTCCCACGGTATCGGGACTTACGCATGTGAAACCGCGGGGCGCAGCTAGTAATATAAAAAATCTCGTGTCAAGTGGCTGACCGATTTTTATTAAATTTTCTATGCATATTAAGTAGGTCTGAAAATCGGCTACTATCTTTTTTTTATTTGTTTTCTTTAGTTTTTTTGTAAATGGCAAAACAACGTTAGCAGGGACAGCTAGTAATGTATATAAAGACGAATATTTTCGATAGCAAAATTACCTTCGACTCCTTCTACTTCCCTGATGTCGGCTTAGTTATACTACTATTTATTATAAAAGTATAAGTAAAATTGACAGATAAAAATACGTTATTACTGTTATGATTTTAAAATAGACCAGTCACTGATACCATTCAAAAAACTCATATTCCGATACACCATATCACTTTCAAAGTCTAAATCCGTCTCCCTAACACCAAAAAAAACAATTCATATGAATAATTTTTGTCATAACAAAATCGTCACGTAATGAAAAACACGTTTTGCCGTTATTTCAGTACGCGTTGGCACATGGGGTGTTATTTGATACAGTTTTTTTGTGCCAATGTTTTTTGACAAGTGTTTTTTTCCCCGACAGTACCCGTAATGTTTTAATTTGAGTAAAAAACTCCGGAACTCGCGTAGGTAAGTTGTCTTTCGCGCGGACTATATGTTGTCGTTTGAAAGTTATGTGGTTCTAAAACTTTATTGTGAAAGATTATTTACCATGTTAAATATACATATAGGTCGGAAAATATCCAATTTTTCTTTGCAAAATATAATTTTTTATACAATATATGTACCCACAAGTAGTAATATTTTTATATTACATGCGTAGTATTTAAAATAACTTTAATTAGATTCTTTCTCAATATAATTGTATTGTAAATTATTTTTTGGGGAAATAAATGTCTTAAACCATACAGTTTGCTTTGTAATTTTTTTTAATGCTCTGCTTTTGTAAATAAAATATCTCTAATTTGAAAATTAGATATTTTTTTATAACTTGCTCGGCGAATGTATTTAGTAAAAAAACTATGTTAGGCGATAGTGACAACAGCCACATACCACTGTCTGTTTAAGATTTTTACTGTTTAATGCCGATTTGGAGCCTATTATTTTTCTAATAGTACCTTTTTGGACCATTGGTCGAGATTCTTGTAATCGATATGACTGGGGTCAAATTGACATAGCATGTCGAATGTGTCAATTTTGTTTGCCTTAAACTTTGAGAACCACAATAAAACACTTAAAACGATCATCTCTCGACCCCCTAACAACGTCACCAGCTTGTAAAGACATACGTCATTCGACGCTTCACCGCGATTTATCCGCCCCTATATTTTGCTACCCTAATCACCTTTACCATCATAAAGGGACCTAAGAATATGTGAAAGTTTGAATAACACAAGATCTAGATATAATGGTTTTGTTTTGCCTTCCTAATCACTTAAACCACTATAAGGGGGCCTCAAAAGACGTCAAAGTTTGAGGATCGTAGGTGTCTACTTTGAATGGTTTTTAGTTTTGGTGTAATGTGTCGTTTCCGATGATGTTTTTTCGTAATAGATACAGTTGTTGAGGATGATTTTTAAGCGGGAGTGTCGTATAAGATTTGTTTTAAAAGTTTTAGGGAAATGGGGATAATTCTGTAAAAATAGTGATACGCACGAACTAGGTAAGTATGCCTAGTTTCATATTGCATTCGAGACGTTTAAAGAGTCAACATGGCCAATTTAATGGACCCAGACAGGGGCCTTATTCTGTTATTTTGCATTATTTTTTTTAATAAATAATAATAAATAAATATTACAGGACATTCTACACGTCGCTATCTTGCCCCTAGCTAAGTCACTAGACTTGTGTTATGGGTGCTAGACAACGGATATACTACTTGTATACTTTTTTTTGTAAATAAATATATAGAAACAACTAGACCCCAGACAAATATCTAAGCATAAATACTTGTCTGAGGCGGGAATCGAACCCGCAACCCTGTGTTTGGCAGTCCGGCATGGTGACCATTGTGCCAACTGGGTCGTCTATGAATATTAATGGATTTACCATTGTCATTATATCGAGACTGTTGATATTATATCGAGATTGTTCCTTTATTTGGTATTTTGCTAAAGTTTTAATAACATCGCTATGGAGTCTCAATGGAATGGTAATATATACGTCACTGGTGTTGCCTAGCAACATGGTATATGTTGCTAAGCGATTTACCGTTTTGACAACTATCGAGCTTCCATTGAGCCTCGATTCTAGAGCAGAATACCAAAGTGAGTCAGTGGTGCATCAGTGGTGTTTCGATAGAATAGTTAACATTATGATAATACCAATTTGACATGTAATGTCATATTTTTGACATTAAATGTCTATAACGATTCTATCGACACTCTATTGAAACACGATTGTATTAGCAGACTTAGGCCCCAGTTCTTCTTCCGTGATTATGTTGAGGTGTTTGTGGCGACACTTCACATCGCCACCAACAGATGGCGCCACTAAGCCGATCGGAGATCCTAGATCGCGCAAGCGAAGTTTTTCTGAAGATAAGCTCAATATACAAGTTCCAACGAAACATCGTTGGGCCGCGGCCTACCGGGTATAACACCTGCCCGGTGGAAGATCTTCCCTTTGGAGGTACACACCACCTCGTATCTCCAAATGTTAATCATGGGAGAGATGGTCTGGCCGTGGGCTGGCCTGACCCATTTTATTCATAATAATTTGGACGAGTGCTTATATTGTGGGAGTAAGCTACATACACCACCGGTTCCAGAAGTTCACTTCACGGTGGACCTAAGGAATTTAATTTATTTAGAGGAACTATATTACTTGTCTGACGACCCAGTTGGCACAATGGTCACCTTGCCGGACTGCCAAACACAGGGTTGCGGGTTCGATTCCCGCCTCAGACAAGTATCTATGCTTAGATATTTGTCTGTGGTCTGGTTGTTTCTATGTATTATAAGTATATATTTACAAAAGAAAAGTATATAAATAGTATATCCGTTGTCTAGCACCCATAACACAAGTCTAGTTACTTAACTTGGGGCTAGATGGCGCTGTGTGGATTGTCCTGCAATATTTATTTATTTATATTCACGGGTCTGGGCGTTTTGTGGGTCGTGTTTAATATATTATGACCAAACGCTTTAAGGAATGTAGACGTTTAAAAAAAACAATGCGTCTTTCCCTTATTGGTCAACAAAAATCAAGAGGCGGGAGAAGCAATAGGGCCCTGCACAGGAAAATGAATCTTAAGGTGGGACCGCACAGCTCTGGTCGATAGTACCTACCTAGGTATTGAATGAATAACTTTCCAAAAATTATCTCCCCAATAGAGCTTTTAGACCAATAGAGCCCAACCCACTTCCATAAATCCATAAATAAGTAATACTTAGACATATTTTTTCCGACTGGGCACTCTGGACAAGTGCCCCGTGATCTGTAGTTCCTGCCAGATCACTAAACGTTAACCGTTAATTATTACGGCAAAAAAACTAATATTTCGAACCTAAATTACTGAATACAATACTTATTTTTTAATATTACTTATGTACCTACCTCTTATCTTTCTATATATAACATAAACAGCTGAACCGATTTCGCTAATTCCTTTTTTGTTGTGTTTGTTATTGATAGGAGAAAGTTTCATAAGAATGAAAGAAAAAATTAAGAAAATTATTACGCGAAGGAAACCGCAGGCGCAGCTAGTTTTACATAAAAACAATAATTTGTCATAAAACTAGTAAATTAGAAAAAATTAAATAATAGTGTGCATACTAAAAAAACCCCTATGCATATAAGCACTGGGCATATAAGCATTTATATGCCCAGGGCCTTTTAAAATAATCTACCCAGCTGTATTTAGCTACTAAACTGGGTGAAGTAAAGTCACCCATTTCTCAGATAAATGCCAATTAGCACATTCTAAAGATCCATTAGAAACGATATAAATCAATGAATAATTTTCCACGTGATCTCCGCTCCATCAATCACAAGATACGTAAGAGTGGTATGCAGTTTTTGTTCACATACATCATCACATAACGCCTAGGGGTGTGAATTCCGATGTTTTTGCACGTTTTTCGGTTAAGAATATCTGAAGGTATGCTGTTTCTACCGATAGGTACGGTCGGCTGCATAATTGCAGACTCACCGTAGAGCTCCAAAACGACTGAATACGAATGTTTTCAAGTCAAGCAAGATTCTAGGCACCTGCTTTAGTTGAAGTTTAAAGTCATGAATTTATCAAACAAAATATAATAGAATAAAAACATTCCAATTTTAGAACTCTACGTTGGATCTGCAAGGTCTTTGGAGTTAATATTAACTGACACCAGGTCAGCCAATATACAGCTCTTAGGGCTGGAGGGGCAGGTCACGACCTTTGGAATTAAAGTCAAGGTATCTAGACCACTTGTCCAATACCGCTCTAGCTAAGCCGTGCACCAAGGGATTTTTCTTAGAAAACGGTACCTACTTCAATAGGTTAATCTAGCAAACACATCATTATTTAAGTAGATAGGTACAAATCCGGTAGGAATTCGGATACACGACCTTTGGAATTAAAGTCAAGGTATCTACCACTAGACCAATACCGCTCTCGCCTAAGTCTCTAGTCTAAGCCGTGCACCAAAGGACTTTTCTTAGAAAACAAGTATATGTGTGCTCTAAATTAATATCGCTCTTAAGGTGAATGAAAACTGTTGGCTCCAGAGGTATTGACGATTCCTTTCCTCTAGACACGGTCGACTAAGCTGACAGTATAGAGTCTGGGCAAATCTAATCCAACCAACATGTCCCAGGCCATACAGCGCTCTTAAAACTATGGATTAAAGTTGCTTTATCATCTAAAAAGTAAAGGATAATATTATTTTAGAAACAATTACAATTTTAAAGTTAAGTACAACTTTTAAAAAGTAGGTATGCGCCTCCTCTGATAGCAAATGATTGCACGTTTTTATATCATAGGAAAGTTTCAGTTCGCACGCTGACGCACACGAGATAACATGTTGATCTTATGTGAGTGAAATTATAATGGTTAAGGTGAAGTTTTCAAACAGCGAACATCATCGTTATTTTACAACATAACCTAGTATAAAAGAAAGTCAACTTTTCTCTGTCTGCCCCTATGTATGCTTAGATATTTAAAACTACGCAACGGATTTTGATGCATTTTTTTAATAGATAGAGTGATTCAAGAGGAAGGTTTATATGTATAATACATGCATAAATATAACCGTGAGGAGCCGGACATAAGACCTTCTACTAGGTTATGAAAGGTTATGAACTCCTGGAACTTCGGCCCAATAGTACTTTGTGTGCAACTGTGATTACACGAAATATTTTTCAAATAAAAAATATAGTTAGACATAGATAAATATTATAGGTAACTAACTGCGCCCCGCGGTTTCACCCGCGTAATAATTTTCTACGCAATTTTCTTAATTTTTTCTTTCATAAAAACCTTCTGACAATAACAGACATAATAAAAAAGAATAAGCGAAATCGGTTGAGCTGTTCTCGAGGTTTGCGCTTAGCAACACAATTAACTAGATTCTATGACAATAAATTAAAAAAGTACTAATTGAATAAATGTTGCAGGACATTGTGCACAGTGCCATCTAGTCCCAAGCTAAGCAACCATGTTTATGGCCAGATAATCGATAGAATACATTTATAGCTATCCCGGCAAACGTTGTTTTGCCATTTACAAAAAAAAAAAAGTTAGCTGTTCTTCGATTCTCAGACCTAACGATACGAGAAATTATCTGACCTACTCATAAACCGAACAAATAAGAAACACACTTCTTCAGATTTTGACCTAAAATTCTAAGATCTCCCGCCAAAAATCATTTTATATACATAATGGACTAAAGTAAATTATTTTATTTTAAAAAACCTAGGCCACAATAAGTAATAATATTTCTGTACACAAATACTTGTTCGACGAATCGAACCCGCAACCTTTTGCACCGCAGACAGGCGTTTGCCCGTCGCGTACAAGTAACTTGTAAATAATATTCATACTTTTGTTATTTTTGTTACGCACAGTGAAACGTTCTTTAAACTTTGCATATTGCGTCAAAAGAGTCCTGATTTGAATACTTAATTTTGATTTACTTGTTGCTAGTCCCGTGGGAGTTATTCTTTTTACCCGACTGCGCGACGCAAAGGAGTGGTAATGTGTTTATCAGTCTATATGTATGTTTGTTTGTTCCTTTTCTATGGAATTATTGTAATCGTCATGTTTTGTAGGTAGGTCTAGAATCGTTTCTCCTCTTTCACATCCTAATTTAGTTTTTAAGTCGTGTCTATGTGATCATTGTTCCTAGGTATTAAGCATCCAAAGGAATAAAGAATTTTGACTTTGACTTTGTTTGCAGATTTTGATTAAAGATAGGTACGAATAATAATGTACAGTTGCGTCTGCCTGCGACCATGAGAGCTGTAAAGTTCTCGAAACGTCAGGTTTAAACTAAATTAGATATACGCGATTGTATCCGCCAAAATACCTACTCTTAATTTAATAAGAAGTTCGTCACTACTTACAAGAACTAAAGGGTTTTTTGATCTTTGATATAAGTGACAACAAGAAAGTAAATAAATGAATCGTTTTTCAGATCGACAATAAAGCAAATACATATTATCTATCTAGTTTTCCCTATTTTTACGAAATATCTATTTTAATTAAGGTGGTAGGTATCGAACTTAAGTTTGTAACATAACATACCGAACAAATATACCTATGTTGGTATGCAGTTGTCAATCACGGTGGTCTCCCGACTCTCGCTAAATATTCTAATTAGTGAGTAGGTACCACGCGTGACTTGGCGGCACTTTGTGCTTGTCAATTGTAGCTTGGAATCACATTAGGAATGTTACTTACAAACTTAAAAAAGAAATCCATCGAGAGTTTGGAAGATATGAGGGAATAATAGTACATTGCGATACAAGTGTGGTTAATTTTTCATTGCATAGAGGCGGTTTATGGCGCGCGAGCGGAACGCGAGTGCGTTTATAGAGCCGAGATGGAATGATCAAACCACACGTGTATCGTACGACGTTTTTTATCACAGTTACGAATAAAAGAAAATACTTGAAAAGAAAATAATAAAAAACAAAATATTTGGTGATAAGTTTATGTTTACAATTTTTTCAGACAATATTTTTTTGTTAATTATTACTCCCGAAAGGCCAGGCAAAGACTTTTACCCAATACAGCCTCGTCTGACATACAATATTTTTTAGGGTTTTTTCCATTTGTCGGGGGTTAAAACAGAATATAATGGTACGGAAAAAAACTATATTTAAGTAAAGACACTAAATTTTTTATCATTTATTTAGACGTTATCACGTAAAATTAAATTAAATTAAATTTGTTAACCGACTTTATCTTGACTTTATGGACAACCTTTATTGCTGAAGTAAAACCTCTTTTTTGGTACCTACATTTTTTTAATCTATCAAAACAGTATAACCCAGATAAATTAAGAATGTTTCATACTTGTTGAATGTTGTGTAATACGTTGGATTATGAGCCTAAAAGCGGTTGAATAAGATCCACTTTATGAGCAACTGTGATAAAAAGAATATTACAACAATTTATTTGTTTACTTTGTTCTTATTTTGTCACTAACATCAAGGTTTTAAAAAAAACCTTTTAATGTCCCTTATTAACCGCAGGTACCTTATTTCTCTAAATATCAGATATCTGATCACCATAATACAAGCCTAGTTGCTTAGCATGGCGCTAGATGGCCCTGTGTGGTCTGTCCTACAATATTTATCTAAAGGAATAAAACAATTACATAAAAATTATAACATTTATTTCTTCGTCAAATTTTAATACTAAGTAACTTAAATAATTCAATTAATAAATTCTAAAAATTAATAAATGTATTTACATTAAACAAAGTTAAACTTTGAAAAAAAAAACTAACTAAATTGTTTTGTACAAATAAAACTGGGATTCTAATTTATAAAATTGCACTAGTATATGTAGAATTAAATTAAATACAATGTGTTTTGAAGAGGGGATATTATTTGAATCCCGATACAATGTACTATAGCCAGTGATATGTAAATACTTCTTTGAGAAATCAACTTATTCACATTTAAGGGGATGTCAATTAATCACGTAAGGCTCGAAGGGGGGGGGGGGAGGGGTTCATAGAAAATCACGAAATATCACAAGGGGGGGAGGGGGGAGTGTAGTAATACATATATCACGTGTATTTATTTTTTCGGCAAACGCGCTATACTCAATAGAAAAGCGGCGATTTTTTTTATAATAAATTTATTTGATATTTATACCGGTATTTTAATTATATTAAAAAATATATGAATCTTTAAGGAGGAGGGGGGGGGGGGATTAAAAATGCCATAAAAAAACCTCACGTGATTAATGGACGGCCCCTAACTTAATAGACCAAGATCCCGCCAACCGCCAGACGTTCGTGTCTTTATAAAAGTAGGAAAGCCAAGAACTTGTTCATTTTGACGATTTACGGATAATTTTTAATTTAATTATAATCACACTTTTTTAAAAAAGATAAAAAAAATGAGATTTTTGTTTTTCCTTTATTATTTTTTTAGTTTTTTTTTCTTATAAATAAGTCTTCTATTCGTCACTCGTCACCATAACACAAACCCAGATGAGCGATATTATTATTAAATACGGACGATAATTTTATGAAACCTTGGTTGCTATGGAACGTGAGCGTTCCGGAAACGTAAGCGGAACGCGATGACGTCACACTTTTTTGTGAGTACTGCCGGTGTTCATCAATTTAAGAGACGTTATCACGTCAACATATACATAGTTATTGGTAATTATACTAGCAAGCCGTTGAGGGCTACTTCTGTGCAACTTTTGTTCTACAACTTTTGAAAACTTTTTTGAAAGATTAATACAGATTAATACATGATAACTCTCTAAGCCACTATGGTCGGAACTTGATAATTGCATATAAAATCACGAAGGTCTGGCGGTAGGCGGGATCTTACTCTATAAGGCAATTAAGGCCCGTATTTACTAACAGTACTTAAGTTGCTTTAAGATCAGTGAACGCACTGCGCTAAATGCGGGCCTATGATTGGTCAATTTTGTGCTGCTCTCTTCATTCTAGCTAATCAGCGTCTTACAGCTCTATGCGTTCGCGCGCACTATGCGATCTCATAGGGTTTATTGTGAATACGGGTGTTAATCCTTAGGACACCCATTCTAATTAATATGTCACAATAAAGTAATGCGAAGTTCGGAGAGAACTCTATAATTATTACATCTCACTGACTATTGTACACTTCTTTATTAAGTATTTACGTTGGCTACGGTGGTGGTGCTAGTGGTACCAACAAAGGTTCTCGTGGCCTCCTCGGTCTCCGTAGAGCCCCTGCCCGTGGCCCGCGGTCCCCCCGCAGCCGAGGCCTGCCCGGGCCGCGTCCACGGCCTCGCCGACACCGGCCCTCTTGTACCGGACTTTCTATTATCTCTAGAGGGGCGTCGGATTCTAGTAGAGCTGCTCCTGTGGAATACAAACATAAAATTGTTCTTCTTCTTCTCGTATAGTGGTGTGGCTCACCTATTGTTAGAGTTTTCAGATCGCCTTAAGGCCTCTAACTTGACCTAACGACTGCTACTAGAGGTAGCAACCGGTACCAACGGCTTAACGTGCCATCCAAAGCACTGAGGGGCTCACGAAAATACATTTTTGCCACACTAATAAAAGGCCACCCATCGAAGTAATGGCCGCGCCAGGCGTCGCTTAACCCGCACGACCGTAAATGATCAGCGAGCGAGTACCGAAAACATTTTTTTTATGACAATAAAATAAAGCTATTAATTTATGTAAATAACTTTAAACTAGATCGGTTTCACCCACGTAAGTCCCGTTTGAACTGGATTCTTCATGGAATTAGGTCCCGTCGCAACCCGCGATAAGGAACTTCGTTCCAATAATCATTTTTAGTATAAATAAAGGTTAAGGTACCTTGTGCAACAGCATTAGCAGCAGCGTTAACGTTATCAACATGGTTGGCGTCGTGCCGCCGCGCGAGGCCGCCGCGTGACCCGCGCGGTCGGCCACGTCGTGCCGTGCGACCTGCGTGTGCCCCGCGACCGGACACCCAGCCCCCGGACCGGACTATTGGTGAATATGCTGGAAATTATAAACAATATTATAATCTATCCAATTAACCAAATGAACTAAACTTACAGGACTAACTATCGAGATTTTAAATTGTTTTAATACTTGAATTGCTTTGCTGCTACCATTATGCCGATTTTCAGTCCAGGTCCAGTGTTTGACCGTGAAGTGAAACAAACAAGTACATAAATAATTTATTTATTAGTTAGGACTAGGATATAAACAAGTTTCTTATTTCTTTCAACGGGTTGTAGTGTATGGGGTCCGCTAAGATCCTTGTGCCCAATTCAAGTGCTGCAAGCTGGTGCACCGATAACCCTCATCCGTTTATCACCGATACTGATAAACGGATGAGGGTCTGGCGCTGACTTTTCCTCTCTGGGGTTGAGAGGTCAAGACGGCAGTCGCTTCCGTAAAAGTCAAAAATAAAGCCCCAAGAAATGAAAAGTTTAGAGAGTAGTGTATGTATTTTCAAAGCTATGGTAACTGATCACTACCTCAGTACTGTCTTATATCAGTATTTATTCCTGTATTATTTATGTATGTATGTATTTACTTATTTGTATGTAACTATGAATATAATTATTTGGTATGTATTTTAAATAATTTAATATTTAAAACCATAATTATGTAAATATTGTATATCATCGCCTATTATAAGTTAAGTTATGCACAAGCTACCGTAAACGCTGAATCAGTTCTTTTCCATCCAAAGGTTGCCTGGAAGAAATCGCTTTCAGCGATAAGGCCGCCCATTCGTGCAACTTATAATTTCTAGCTATTACTTTACTTTTTTGTTTATCGTGTTCTGTTTCTTCCTGTGTTGTACAAATAAAGTTATCTATCTATCTTTCTATGTACTTACGTAGCTGATGCGGCGCGGCGTCTACCACTAGAGTATCATTGTCATCGTCATGTAAAGGGCTGGCAGGTTCCGACGCGGAGTCGCGGGATCTCTTCGCCTCGCTACTGGACGACACACTAGTCGGTTGCTGGTGACAAACACAGAATCATTAACGGGTTAGAGAATATCATGAAGGTGAAAAGAAGGACTTTTCCTAACCTGATAACAGGTTAGGTTAGGAATATTGAGATATGTGATTCTGTCTAGGATGAAGGGTGTAGGGTTTTGAGGTTGGTGAACAAGTAAGATACCAGCGTCAACTTCACACACAACTTAACTATATTGAGATAACCTTCAATGTTTTTATTTGCTTTTAGTTTTATTACAAGGCTATAGAAAATAACCTAAAAGGCAACGCAAAAGGGACCTAACTAGAAAGGTCTGATTGCGGAAAACAGCCCATATACAAGTAAATCCTCAATGGCATCACCAGAATTCTGGCATTATTCCCCCTTTGAATGAAAAAGTTATCAATTGGTCACGAGAAGCCTCGTTGAGACCCATTCCGTATCCAAAGGGTAAAAACAGGAACCGAAGACTTCGCTGTCCATCAGTCTGTTGTCACCAGGCTGTATCTCATGAACCATGATAGCTAGACAGTTGAAATTTTCACAGATGATGTATTTATGTTGCCTCTACAACAAATACTAAAAAATAGAATAAATGGCAAGGAGGGTCCGACTCGCACTTAGCCCGTTTTTTATTTCTTACCGTGTTGCTTATTTCAATGTCCAATAATATAAGGAGTAATTTTCGTGCCATAGGTACAGCTAAAAATATGTGACATGTATTTAAAATACTTACGGCAGCAGAAGGCAATATCCCAAGTTTGCGTTTCCTTTCCCTTTCTTCTATAATTTTCTTTTCTTCAGACTTTTGACGATCTATAAATATAATTAATTTATTGGTGAAATTCGAACTTTTAATCATGCCCCGAGTTATCAAGACATACCCAATTAAAATTTCCTTGCATTTGTTAACTGAATAATTGTAAGAATTCGTTGTAAGTCCTTTTTAATCTATATATATAAAAATGAATTGCTGTTCGTTAGTCTCACTAAAACTCGAGAACGGCTGAACGGATTTATCTTATCTTAGTCTTGAAATGTTCGTTGAGGTCTAGGGAAGGTTTAAAAGGCGAGAAAAAATCGAATAACCGAAATTCCCACGTGATCGGGACTTACGCGGGTGAAACCGCGGGGCGCAGCTAGTTTATAATAATAATAACCTTGGGGCTAAGAGGACGACCTAAGAAAAGATGGATGGACTGCGTGAGACAAGACATGAGAGAGATGAATGTTAACGATGAGATGACGACTAATAGGAGTGAATGGAAGAAGAAGACATGCTGCGCCGACCCCAAATAAATTGGGATAAAGGCAGGAAGATGATGAATAACCCAAGGCTCAATGGAATACACAAGGAATGTCAAATTCTCGACCTCAAGTTTGACGGCAAAATAAATTACCCTCCTCCTGATTTTAAATAAATTATTAAATAAATGTAATTATTATATTTAGTATGCGTGCGGTATAATCTAGTTTTCAACCTACAAAGGGATAAAACGACATTTTTATGATAGTTTTGCTGTAAAAAAATGCGTGAAAAAATGTCATTTTAAGCTATTTTATGTCTCCTTTAGCCTATAGACAGATTTCGACCATTAGCGGGTGGAACGGCCGCGTCTTTAGAAACACAAAGATCTAGCGTTTATATTGAATACATATATTCCTTACAACCGACAAAAGCACCAAAAATGTGAAATTAAAAACGTTTTACCCAAGTGACTTACATTTAAGTTCAATTTCCTCATCGTCTAACAATAATGAGACCACTTCCTTAGGCTTAAGTGTGTCGGGTTTGAAGTTGCCACCGCTTATAACCATTCTTTGTATCTGTTGACGAAATATTAAATGAATACAAATAAAACTAACTCAGCGCGGGACGGCCTCGCATTTGATGGACGACTTAATTAAGGTCGCGGGACGTCTTTGGACAAAGAGAGCATGCGACCGATCACTCTTGAAGTCTTTAGGGGAGGCCTATGTTCAGCAGTGGACGTCCTGTGGCTGATATGATGATGATGATAAAAACTTAATAATACAATTTTTAAACCGATGTCAACAAGGTTCAATGTCAATATGTCCATATTTGAGATATCCAAGTAGAAGGCTTGAATAATAAGTCACAGGAAAGTAAAAAACGCAATTTCAGTTACTTGAACGACATACTTTTTCCAGTTATTTTGATTTAAAAACTTAACTACTGAACCGATTTTAATTTAATTCCTATCTGACCAATCTGAAAGCATATCCTTTCAAATAAAACAGAATTTCGATGTGCCGCGGTTACAATGTGTTAATCTAGAACTTCAACAAGAAAGTTGAAACTTGTATACAAACATACAAGTTTCATCGTAATAAACTTTATATTGATTAATTGATTGAGAGATTTTGAAGTGTTTTTCTTAATACACTTTTTAAACTCACACGATGTGTTTTCATAGTAATTCTTTTCCCGGGTCTTGGTTTTCTCTTACGTCGACATTTCTACGTTACTAGTCAGTAAGAATACGCGATTAAGGACCGGAAAAAAATAACTATGTTTTTTGAAGTTTAAAGCTTTCTCTCACCTCACTTTTCTCCCTGGCTCGCTGCATAATTCTCTCTTCAATAGTACCTTTACAAATAAGCCTGTAAACTGTCACTTGTTTAGTTTGTCCGAGACGATGTGCTCGATCCATAGCTTGTTGGTCCACTGTCGGATTCCAGTCCGAATCGTAGAATATTACCTATAAAGATGTTTACAATGAATTTACAGTAAAGGTCATTTAGAGCGCATAAATTGCGATGTTTTTCACACATATAATAATGAAGTTTTTTAATTATTTTTGAGTTTAATCAGAAACTGTGTAAGCGAAAAATATACAGGAAAAGATGAAAAAGAGGTTTTTTAACGTGCTCTATGAGATATGTTATTCGGACGTAGAAAAAATGACTTTTTTAATTCCAGTTTATTAAAAAACTCAGAGCTGACTAGTTTAATGTTAATTTTACGAGATGCGCCACAATCATAATTGAATTGGACTCGTGGTTTATCGTTGCTGTGAGTTCATAGTCCCGCGCGGTGCGCCGCCGCCCCAGAAAACCTAAAGGTACCTCGACACATTTTTTTTTCACGTAAAATTTCTTGAACCTTTTTTATTTTTTGGGAAACTATACTCCACAGCCGTTTACTAAGTTGATTCTTTTTGCAGTCTTAAAATAATTGGGTTACTGGTTATAAGAAATTAAGTGAGTTTAGTATTTCCATTTTTTTCTACATGGGAAATTGTTTTCTTTGAAGAAGGCTGAGGTAAATCTATTTTTAGGTTTATTTAATGCAATATATGAAATCCACTCACAGTATCAGCAGCGGTCAAATTAATACCAAGTCCACCAGCCCTGGTAGACAGTAGGAACACAAAGATGTCAGTCCGGGCCTGGAAGTCAGCTACCATGTCTCTACGAGCCGATATCTTACTGGAACCGTCTAACCTCATGTATTTGTGTTTACGGTGCCACATGTACTCCTGGAGGAAAGTGTTCATTCATTAGATACCGGATAAATAAAATGACTTACACTTTTACCATTGCCATTCGGAAAAGGGCATTTTATTCATCAATAACAGTGAAATAAACTATAATTAAGACCAGCACGAAATTACGAATTATGTACAAAAATAATAAAACTTCTGAAAGTACGTACTGGCTGGCTTAATGCAGCTATTCCATAGACCTATAACTTTATATTTAAAAAAAACCGCCAATTTAGGTTATTTTTTATCAGTTATCGTGGTTGTTTTAAGTCATACTACTATTTATTTTCACGAAGTCAATGGTAAAAAGTAGAATACATACACAACTTGTGAAAAAAAATTCTCAGTTCTTGTATCACTCAAATTAAATTCCCTTTTTTTCACTTGTTGTATAATCTACTATTTTATTGTTATTATTTAATAGCCCGTTATGTCCCACAGCAAGGCAAAGGTCTTCCTTTCTTATTTTAAATTTAAATTCCCTCTGTCTTGGGCCAGGGTGGGCCAGTAAATAAATATTGCAGGAATTTTTATACAGCGCCATCTAGCTTGAAGGTAAGCAAGCTTGTGCTATGGGAGCGTTAGTATAGGTTATCGAATCGCGGCATAATACTATACTAATAATATAAAGAAGAAATAAATTTTTGTCTTTTTGTTTGTAACGAATAGGCTCCGAAACTACTGGACCGATTTTGATGAAACTTGGTATGAGGATACATTGATTCATTAGGAATAACATACTTAAAATAAGGCTACTTTTATTCCAAATATTCCCACGGGATCGGCATAACATAGGCTACTTTTTAAAAGCTATTATTTAACTTGCAGTGTATGTATGTAATATGTATGTTTTTATCCCAATATTCCCACGAGATCGGGAGTTACGCAGGTGAAACCGCGGAGCGCTGCTAGTATTTTATAAATAGTAATTACCTCTAACAAATCAATCATCTTAGTCATCTGGCTGTATATCAACACTCTGTGCCCTCGTTCCTTCAGTCTTCGAAGTAGAGAATCGAGCACAGTCAGTTTACCAGCATCGCTTACTAACTGATTTTTATCTGTTGACAAAACGAATAAAAATAAGAATTTTCTATTGAATAAATTGTGTACAATGGATGGTAGGTGGTATTAAAATTAAGTAACAACAATTTACCCATTGCGAGCATGCAATAAGTACTTATAAAAGTACTAAAATAAAATTTTAGAAGAATAACATGTTATATTTATATAAAATCTATAATTAAATTATACCTAGTGTTTGTTATTATTCTATTTTTAAATTTTTATTACAATAGAGGTACCATGTACCTTGTTAAAGCTTTAAGCGAATTACTTGTAAATCGCCTCGATTTGAGACCTCGGGGTTTTGACATAACATCTAATAAATTGATGGAACACCCAAGAAATAAGACTATTTAATAATAATATCGCTTGTCTAGGCTTGTGTTATGGTGACGAGTGACGTATAGAAGACTTATATAAAGGAAAAAAATAGAAAAGAAGAAAAAAAGGAAATAAAATATATCTCAAGTTTTCATCGTTTTCTTATGACGTTATCACGTAAAATTATCGTCCGTTAACCGACTTTACAGACAACCGTTTTTACTAGCAATAGAAGATGGCACCAGATGATGACGATGAAGTTGTTAAAAAATAATAAATATAATTTTGGAAAACTGGATCTTGACAACTAGCGTCAGTTAAACCCAGGATCAGAACAGGAGGTATGTCCAGGTCATATCTACCGAAATATGAAAGTAACAGGTTTGTGGTCTGTTTTTAAAACGCCGGACTTTGATCGGAAGAACTTTTAAACCAGAAGATTTGGGGCCAACTCTTCTGAAATCATATGAGGAGCTCCTTAGCTATGGAGATTAGAGGGGTGTGTTTGTGAACTTCTTCTTCTTCTCGTATAGCGGTGTGGCTCACCTATTGTTAGAGTTTTCAGATCGCCCTAAGGCCTCTAACTTGACCTAACGACTGCTACTAGAGGTAGCAACCGGGACCAACGGCTTAACGTGCCTTCCGAAGCACGGAGGGGCTCACGAAAATACATTTTTACCACACTACTAATTGGTCACCCATCGAAGTAATGACCGCGCCAGGCGTCGCTTAGCCCGCACGACCGTAAACGAACAGCGAGCGTCGCTTAACTGTGAGCCTCCCGTTTGTGAACTAACCTGGCACCTGTAGGTTGGCCCACCCGAACACCGGCCTGGTGTTGTCAATCAGCCTGTCGACGGTTTCACTACCCTCCTTGGTCTCGCAGTGTACATGGCGCGTCACGTGATACGCGAACGAACGGGACACCGCGAACGGGGCGCGGGTCTTTGCGGATACCTGGGAGGAAATATACGGTTTATTTACCTACAACCTATTTATTTGGGGTTTCTAAACGATTTCAAAATATATATATTTGAAATGTGCTAATTAAGCCCTTTTATTTGATACCCCACACGATACATTTAAAGTATTTTTATTTTTTAATTCATGACTATGTCCTGTAGAGGGCGCCATATTTAATTTATAGTGACGTCACATAGCCTATAACCAGCGGACCATTGAAACGCTAATGATACCTCATTTGTTGAATTATAGTAAGTAGTTTTGAAGTTAGGTTGGAACAGATGAACATACATACATACCTACATACCTACAGGTCAAAAAAACATAAATCTTCCTTTTGGCTTCGTCGTATAAAAATGGGGAGAAATAATCGCACCAACATAATCTGAAGTGGGGCAGCCTAAGTACAAAATGGAAGATAAAACAGCCAAATTTCCTTCTTTTTTAGGTTTCCGCAGATATAGAGATAGATACATAGATAGATAAATGAATTCTTTATTGTAAACACCAATTTCAAACAACATTAATAATAAAAAACAAAGCTTAAGTCTAAGTGTTACAAAGGGCGGCCTTATCGCTCAAAGCGATCTCTTCCAGGCAACCTTAGAGATGATTATTTACCTTCTGTTGTGCTGTGAACAGGAACCGAGGCAATGGTGTAGGCACCATGGTGTAGGTAACAGGCGGTCGCGGTACGTGCGCCATCTCAGGCAACTCGGGCGGTTCGCTCTTCACTTGGACCACACCACCGTCCTCAGTCTTTATTTCGTTCAACATCTCAGACTGTAATGAAGACTTTGTTTTAGGCTTTTAGGTAAATTAAGGAGGCTTCTTTAGGATATCTATTTTATCTATTTTTAAGTAACTAACTGCGCCTAGAGATTTTACCCGCGTTACTGTCTCTTTAAAAGTATTATTGATATCCTACAGACACATCATTTTTTGCCCATGTAGAGGTCGAATCCTTTCTTAGTGCTACGTGATAAAAGGAACACTCATACAAACTTTCAGACTCGAAGCTTTTGTGTCTTAAGCGAATGGGTGAAGATCGAAGTGCTAAGAAAGCATAAGTGTGTCGCCCAACCGGTTGAAGGCCTGTGGGACCACCCAGGTATCGCTAAAAGGACACAGTGGAAGCTGACCTGGACAAACTTTGGATCAGCAATTGGCAAGAGGTATCGCAGGACAGGGAGCGATGGAAGACTCTCGTTTCGGAGGCCAAGATCCATTTTTTGACGCTGAGCTAGCGGAGTAAGTAAGCTCTTGTAATTTTAGAGATTTTTTGACGAGTATTTTACTCTTTTACATAAACCTAGAAACTAATATCCTATCCTACTTAATATATGAATGTGAAAGTTTGTGAGTTAGTATGTTTGTTCCTTCACGCTAAAACTACTAGACCGATTACGATAAAACTCAGCATGTAGATAGCTGGAGACCTGGATTAACACCTCGGCCACTTTTTATCCCGATATTCGCACGGGATCGGGACTTACGCGGTTGAAACCGCGAGACGCAGCTAGTAGAGATATAAAACTGTATAACCTGTCCATCTTTCTCGTGCAAATGTCTAGCTCTCATAGCTCGATGTTCGATAGTTTCAGACATGTAGTGCAGGGTATAATCTGTATGTATGTAGAATGGACCACCTACAACAAAATATATGTGTTAAATTTTGTCACACATGCTCGTAAAGTGTCACTTTAAAGTAAAACTAATCAAGACATTTTTGGAGTTTTGGCGGGAACGAGGTAACAACATGTCGTGCTGCAGTTTTATTTTCATGAAACTTAGTTGTAACCCGAGATTAATTGTATAATTCTGGTGGAATGTTATTCAATTTAGTTCTGTGAAAGTGCACAAGTGTAGTGAAAGTAAAAATCTGTGTCAAACATGAAGTTTTCTCGTTGCCTCCAAATCTCCTATTAAGGTTATGGTAAACTTGCCACCGGTTTACTATAGCCCCTGACTTGACGGACTATGACGACTTTGATTGTTTTGAAACACTTTAGGCCCGATTTATGAAAAATCGGGTCATAATTTGATGCAAAATATAACTTGACACTGGCTAAATGCACAAGCTATCCGAAGCCATAATTAATAGAAAAAAAAATCAAGAAATTTGATTTTCAGTGGCTATATGGCAAAAATCTTCTAAAATCCTTAACCTTGAAGTAAAACAGAAAAAAAACCCTAATAGAAAAACCCTAAAAACCTAAAATTAACCCTATTAGATTTTAATTAACCTATCAATTTTCAAGTCAAACCAGATGCATTTTGCTCGATAAAACAGTTTAAAGCAGAAATATGGGCCAAACTCAAAATATCTGTCTTTGATAATAATTATTATAGCATGAAATTGTGTTGTGGGTACCGTTTTTAGAGTGAGTTATTTTCTAGAATTCTATAAAGAATTTTTGGTTTACTTTCCTCTTTATTTATTTATATTTTTAGCCTATTTCGACCCACTGCAGGGCAAAGGCCATCCTGCCCTGTTTTCACTGTTCCCTGTCTAGTACATGCTGGGTCCAGTCCGTATGATGCGAGTCCAAAGCAAAGCAAGTCCGAGTTTCCCCTAAACAATTGTAGTTTGTCAGTCGAGTAGTTCCCATTTGTTCTATAGAACTGACGTCAATGGGACAATAAAAGAAAAAACATTCTCAATTGTTCCATAGAACATTTAGTACCTATTTTTCTCAAATTGTTCTATAGAACAAGATAACAAGACTTCTTGGTGATTATCAAACTGGCCACTTGAATTAATTACCTACTACAAATATTGTATGGAACTGTTTTGGAAAACTTGATTCCCAATTTATATTAATGAGTAAACCCGGATGGACAGGCAAGTATGTAGTTCTATAGAACAAAATAAAAGAAAATTGCCTTTTTTTGTCCCGTTGACGTCAGTTCTATAGAACAAATGGAAACTACTCTGTCAGTCTATCCGTCCAGTCAGTCATTCAATCAGTCACTTACCATCAATCCACATCGGATCAGTAAACAACAATTCCCGCCACATCTCCCCATCTCCCTTCCTCTGCTTCAACACGTCACCGTCAGGACATATCAACAGCATGTCTTTCCATCTCACTCTATCATGTTGGGAACTACATATATCCGTCCCGCTCTCTTGTTTAGTTTGGATCTGGTTTGAATACCACCAGTACTGTCTGTGACGTAGTTTATCGTATTTTTGTAGTGATTTTTCTATGTGGTGTATGCTGAAAAGGTTAACATATAATGCTAAAAAACTTGGAGCAGTTATTGTGGCTAACCAAATGGGTTCTAATGTAAATTCATTGTCAAGAAAAATTTAAATAGCAAATGGTCGGCCATTTTTTTATTTTAATTTTGAGCAGACAATTTTTTAAAGTGTTCTTTTAACGCGCAAAAATAAAAATAAAACAAAAGAGCCTTTTTCTCTTCTATATATAGACTAGCTTTTACTCGCGGCTTCGTCCGCGTAAGTGTAAATCTCTAAGATCAGCGGTTTAGGCTATGCGTTGATCCGTCAGTCATTCAAGACAAAGCATTTTATATATAAAGATTTAAGATATTTAAAATACTATACAAATAATTATATAAATATAATACTCACGCAAACAACCAACCGCACAACATGACTCTATACAACTCCATCGGCGACAGATCCATAAACCTTATAAACGAAAAGCAACCGTTTCCACCCCGTTCACAAGATCTACTACTTTCCTCCCGCATCTTTAAATTTTCATTAATATAACTAGGTGTCAATATAGATAGCCTATTGTATAATAAATGTCGTTTAGATGGTATACATCGTAGGAGGATGCAGTCTTCGGCAAGTAGTTTAGGTATGTGGTAGTCGTCGATTTGCATTGCGAACGGTGAACGGACGTCTCGACGTTCGAATAGTTCGGGGTGATTGCATACCTGGGGAGAAATGGTTGTCTGTAAAGTCGGTTTACGGACGATAATTTTACGTGATAACGTCATAAGAACTATTTTTTATCGTTGACATTACCATTTTGCATACTTCAATACGTTGCTATGGTTACTTGTCAATAACGTTTCTATGGTTACCTGTCAATAACTTATCACGTCACTTGTACCTATGGGCTGTTTTCCGCAATTAGACTCTTTTTAATTGGGTCCATTTTGCGTGAAGATGGAGTAGGCTTGCCCAGCACCTACTACCCTCTCAGCTTAGTCTACCATATCCAGAGGAGAGAACTTGTCAATACTTTCGGACCCAACGGGTTTCATCACGATGTTTTCCTTCACCGTAAGAGCAATGTCAATTAGCGCACATAAATTTTTCTTAAGAAAAATTCATCGGTGCACGGCCGGCTTGGATTTGAACCCACGACCTTCAGAATGAAAGTCGAGGTATCTACCACTAAGTCAACACAGCTCTTATGACGTCACTTTTGGGAGTGCAGATGTTCAGTAAATAAAACGTTATCACGTCAAAAATCGGTGGTGACACATGGACAGACAGACGGACAAGAAAATGATCTTATAAGGGTTCCTTTTTTACCTTTTGAAGTACAGAACCCAAAAAACATAGATAAAGGAATATAATGGACATATAGATGCAACAAAATCTATGGATTTTTATGGGTGACGATGGGTGACATTGGGTTTTAGAGGAACAAATTGGAAATTCCGTCGGTGACTTCAAAAAACCGGCTTCAAAAAGTCGAACTCGAAAGTCCAAGGTAACAAGTGCCGGTAACCTTGGACTTTTCAAAACTAGACTCAAACAGTGGCTTATTATGCGGTGCTTCTACAGCATTGACGAATTTTTAGCTATTAAATTATAAATTGTTGTACCTTGTAAGTACCAAACTTGACATTGTATTTCATTATTTTCTGACATGGTGTGTTTCTCTTTTTATTGCTATTTACTTTAAGTTTTAATTATTAATATTACATACAAAATGTAAAATATAACAGATTGACGTATAATGCAAATTATGAATAAATATGTGAATATGAATATGAAGGTTAAAAAGTTAGGGAGTTTCTTTACCTTTCTAAATTGCATAACTAAGTTCATTAGATTTGATGTAAAGTTTTTATCCACATTGTGTCCAGATTCAGCTCCAACTGAATAATGCAGTAACTCTTCGATTTTTATCTTCTTTTTTAAAGCTGCAAATAGAAATAATATAGTTCAATATAAAAGCATTTTGACGACCCAGTTGGCACAATGGTCACAATGCCGGACTGCCAAACACAGGGTTGCGGTTCCCGCCTCAGACAAGTATTTATGCTTAGATATTTGTATGTGGTCTGGTCGTTTCTATGTATTATAAGTATAGATTTACAAAAGAAAAGTATTTAAGTAGTATATCCGTTGTCTAGCACCCATAACACAAGTGTAGCTACTTAGCTTGGGGGTAGATGCCGATGTGTGAAATGTCCTGCAATATTTATTTATTTTCAACCCAAGCAAGATTCTAAGGTTCTGCGTGAGTTGAAGTTAAGTATTTCAACTCATTAATTTTTAGAATGTAAGGCTATACTTCCGAAGCTACTGAACTGATTTTAATTAAACTTAGCTTATAACAAGTTTCCTCAAAATCGGGTATATTCATTGGGAATAGCAAAGTATGCTTTTTATCCCGATATTCCCACGGGATCGGGACTTACGCAGTGAAACCGCAACGGGTAGTTAGTCCATACAAATAAAATAAACAGAAAATGATTTGAATTTTCGTTTGTAATTACCTTGAAACTATTGGACCTATTTTTATGGAACTTGGTATGACATAGTGACATAGATTTTTTAACCTGATTTTCCCATAGAAGTATCTGAAGCAACGTGGCGCAGCTAGTGCTAAATACGCTTCGGCCGTCTATAGAACCAAAGTTTCGAGACTGGTTCCGTAAGAGGCTTTTAATTTACTTGTATGGAACTGAATATACTAAAGTAACACTTACCAATATAAAGTAGTTTTTGTCTAATAGTAAGAGGGCAGTGAACCATGATTTCTATTTTATCTGAGAGTTCATTCTCCACATCTTTCTTGATACGTCGCAACATGAAAGGTTTAAGAATCATGTGGAGTCTTGATAAATGCTCTGTAAACCAATTTTACTTTTATGTCAACTTGCAGACATGAATGAGGTCGATTCATACATTTTCATTATGGCGCCACCTGTCTGCCAGTTGAATTAACAGAAATCAAAAGCGTTTAAGACTTTGAAGATGATTAACAAACTGTCAAACTGGTTAAATAATATCAACTTGTGTTAATTGAAATAGAATGTTAATTTTGATTTACCCGTTAAATACGGTTAGCTAGAATTTGTGTAAATGAACCGTAAGTTGATAAATTGTTATTAACACTTATTTATGTTTTTAGGGTTCCATACTTCAATAGGTAAAAAAGGCACCCTTCTCTTGTCCGTCTGTCTGTGTGTCACCATCTATTTTCTCAGGAACGGGTGGACCTAGCAAGTTGAAATTAATACCAGATACTGAGGTCTATAGTCCCTCCCTAATTGGTGTATAAAAATCAAGGTCCTGAGTCAATACGATAAAAATATATGGGCAAATTCGGATTTTTCGCGAAAACTCGTAAGTACCAAAAATTTCAAGTTTTTTCTTTTTAAATACTCACTTTCATCAATAGTAGTCTTATTTTCAGCATGGCTTTCAATATCTTTAGAGAACCATTCGTTAAATTCTTCGTGTGAATCAAATAACGTCGGCATTATGAAGTGTAGAAGCGCCCATAATTCAGCCATACTGTTTTGTATGGGAGTACCTAAAATATTCATTTGCAAGGTGGTTATTGTGGCAAGTTATGGTTTAATTATGGCAAGTTATGGCCTAATTATGGCAAGTTATAGCCTAATTATGGCAAATTGCAGCTTTATCATGGCAAGTTATGGCAAATGTAACCTTATTATGGCAAGATGTGGTAATATTAACAAAAGTTTTGGCATTATTACAGAGATAAGGACTTATGCCAACACTTTCCCATGGAAAGCCTTGGAACGAAGCCCCTTAACTCCTCCCTGCTGGTTTAACAATAAACCTTATTAATCTAAGCTTGATTTCATTAATTTAAATGACTTACCAGATAATAACAATCTATTTCTACAACTGAACCCAAGCAGCAGTTTCCATCGCATGCTCGCTGAACTCTTGATAGCTTGAGCTTCGTCCAATATCATGTACTGCCACGAGACACGGTTTAGGTACTTTAAATCTGATACTACGATCTGTGGACAATTGTTAAGGGCAATGTTATCCAGATAACCGAGAAAGATCATTTAATTTTTTAGAATTTTTTCAAAATCACCATGTTAGTTATAAGATGACTTACTTGGTAAGATGTAACGACGACATGAAAGGCCGCTTGTCTTGTGTGTAGATCTTTTCGTTCCCAGAATTGACGGAGGATTTTACGTTCACTCGGACTTCCCCAATATGGTACCTAAAGGAGGGGGAAACAATTAATTTACCCATAAATATTCTCCATTCACTGTCTCCACTCCAGGACAAGCTCGGAAGATCGAGCTCAGTTGCATATCTTGGGAGAGGCCTACGTCCAGCAGTGGACTGACACCGGCTGATGATGATGATGATGATGACGCATAAATATTGTGACCGCTCTGAATGATAGGCGAGCGTTTAGGCAGGTTTAAATCCTATTAGAAGCCGAGAATCGCGCGAGTTTTCAAGTATTGCAGCCACAAGGAAAGTTTTTGCGCGCAACTCACGCTTATTTTATTGACGCAATGTATGGAAGTCTGATAAACAAGTACCACATATACTCCAGACGTATTGATAACTTCTTTTCTCTGGACACCTTCGACTAAGCTGAGACCATACCTACTACCATTCTCACGCAAACAACCCATCTTAAAGTACGGTTCTAAACATTTGTTATGATTGGCTGAGCTATGGCAATAATATTATTTAATATTAATTTGTACTTCTTTGACTCATCTGGCGTTTTGGCGTAGGCTGTAAGCCTGAGAGCTAGTTTTTTAAACAAGAAAAAAAGAAATTACTAAACAATAACTTTTTAAAAACAAGCTTTTATTGCAATGTCACGCGATTTACATATGTTTGTAAAATTTCAGCTCAATCGGTAAATGGGAAGTGGATCAAATTTGATTTGCAAGATTCCATGACAGACATTGGGACAGTTGAAGCTAATTAATAAGCTTGTAATAATATAAGTACTTACCACTTTGAAATCGGGTACAAATCTCTGCATCTCCTGTTGCCAGTTGTGAAGCGTTGAAGCCGGCGACACGACGAGGAATGGTCCCCACACGCCGAGCCGCTCAGCCACGTGACATAGGAACGCGATGCATTGCACAGTCTTACCGAGACCCATCTCGTCTGCAAGGATACCGCTTATACCCTGACAAAATATATTACAATTTATACTACCGACCCGATTTACACCATGGCATGGGTAGCAGAACATATAAACCTCGCCAAATTACATAAAATGCTAGCAGCGCTCCGCGGTTTCACCCCCGTAACTCCTGATCCCGTGGGAATTTCGGGATAAAAAGTAGCCTATAGCCTCCCTCGATAAATGAACTATCCAACACAAAAATATTTTTTCAATTCGAACCAGTAGTTCCTGAGATTAGCGTGTTCAAACAAACAAACAAACTCTTCAGCTTTATAATATTAGTATAGATTAATAAATTATACACCTAAACCGATGTCTCCATAAATCACTCCATCCAGTGAAAACAGTATGAAAATCCGTTTAGTTTTTGAGTCAGATAGACAGACGCGGCAAGGGGACTTGGCAGGACTAACCCCCGAATACTGAAAGGCTACTTAACTTTAAGTGGCATTTAAATTGACGTTAAGTGTATGCTTTCTATTGAAGCTTACACTTAAGATTAAGTAGCCTTTCAGTATTCGGGCGTAAGCCTCCTTCTGCACTGTAACGTCTCCCTGCTATTATTTAATTGTTAAAGCTTAGGGGTCTTAAGGTCTTGTAACTCCATTCATTCAGTTTTGGTCTGCATTGGCCATCTGGGTTGAACTCAAGCATACATATCCAATTTCATTCATTTGGTGGACATGGCAAAATCTATTAATTATAGTTGTACCTAGCTTTTGCCCGCGACTTCGTCCGCGTAAAAGTGGAAAATGGACCAAGGAATCACGTTGTCCCATACAAACTTTGCCCCCCTTTGTCACCCCCTTGGGAGCAAGAGTTTGATAAATCCTTTCTTCGGATGTCTACGTCACACAAAGAACACACCCTCCAGGTGTCAGGTCACTACGATCAGCGGTTTAGGCTGTGCGTTGATCCGTCAGTCAGTGGGGACAAAGAATTTTATATGTATAGATTAGTTAGACACGAACCTGATCATACAAATTAGCGAGCCAATTCATTCCCTTCAACTGGTACCCCTTTAATGTCCCCCTGAAGATCTCCGGCTGGTCGTAGTCCCCACCTCGCTTGTGAATGTCTTGCTCGTGCTGATCTTGCTCGTCCTGCTGGTCGAGCACGCCGGTTGCTTCGTCGAACTGCTGCGTGCGCGCACGCTCTAGCCGGAATGCTTCGCGTGCATTGCGCGCCGCTAGGGCTTTCATTTCTTCACTAAACAAGAAAACGACCTCATAACACAATACAGGACTAGTTAATAGCTGTAACACGTCATTCGGCCTTGACAAAATCGACAACGTCAGGCCATCATGCTACTTTGTCTTTATATACAGCATTTTGCCAGCAAACTAACTATCTGCAGCAGTTGATTCGAGCATTAACACCTTCGCTCTCTTAATAGCATTTGATCCTTATGCTTAGAATATACAATTCTAAGCATAAGGATCAAATGTTGGTCTAAATGTTATCAATATCCGTTTTTGCAAGTTCATAATAAACTTTAAAAACTAAACAAACTAACATAACGATTCAGATACCAACTAACCTCATTACTGAACATCAAAATAACGATCTATTAACTGGTCGAGTCTATTGTTTATCGATTACATATAGTAAGAAAAACCTCGGTCTGTCCCATAAGATCCATTATACAATATGCAAGGAAATAAATGAAATGGAAAAGAGACCACTTACCTGTCATAAAGATCAATAGTAGCAAGCCTCGGGTCTCTATCCTCGTCCAATTGTCTCAGGATTCTATCAGCTCCGCTGTCTCCATCGCCATCATTCAACTTTTTCTGCATAAAATGCGCGTACAATTCCGTTTGCGTGATCAAGAAGTTAAGTTTGCGACGTTGACGCTTCGCTTCCATTAGTTCCACGTCCATCTAGGGAAGGAAGTTGATTGCTAAGTTCAAGTTATATTTCAAAGGCCTTAAAGGAGATGTTGTGTGTGACCAATCATCATCTTCTTGCACTTGGTTGGCACAACATATATGTTGTCAACCTAACATATATGTCATTCTTCTCCACTCCAATCTATTCGCTTTCAAGTCCTCTACCCCTATAACATTCCTAACGCAATACCTTTTAACTTTTCCTTGGTCTTCCTCCCGTTTCACAACCATTTATTTCCAAGTTCCCTACTCTTCAACTTGTCTGTAATGGCCGCTAGTTTCATACTTCCTCTTACATATCCGTGGTCTGATTGCGGATAATAGCCCGTATACAAGTACAAGTACATATCCGTTTCTAATCCTACACCTTCTTGTTATACTACACATCCATCTAAGCACTTGCATCTGTGCTACATGCAGATTCCTTTCATTAGTATTCTTGGTCGCCATTTCCCTTCATACAATAAGACAGGCCTAAAGTTTTTTTTGTGTTTGGCCATCATCATCAGCTGATGTCAGTCCACTGCTAGATGTAAGCCTCTCCCAATATGCGACACTGAGCCCGATCTTCGGCCCTTCTTCTCCAGTAACTGCTCACCGGTTTGTGTATATCGTCGCTCCACCTGGTCGCAGGGCGTCCTACACTTAGTTTGCCAATTCGTGGTCTCTACTCGAGGACAATGTAATAAAACCAGTAAAACCGTAATCCTACCTTCCTCTGTTCTTCTGCCTCCCGTTCCATCCTGCGCCTGGTTTCCCTCTCGGCTCGGTCATACCGTCTCCAATACGCCTGCATCTCTCTACTGAGTCGCTTGCAACGCCATACCGTCTCTTTCATGTTCTTTTGGGACTGTTGGTAGGATTATACTACAATTAGATGCATTAGAAATAGAGAAATTAGGGCGATTAAGTGCATTAGAAAAGTCGTTTTAGAGTAACCTAAAGGGTAAAAACGGGTCCCTATTACTAAGACTTTACTGTATGTCTGTCACCAGGCTGTATCCCATAAACCGTGATAGCTAGACAATTGAAATTCTCACAGATTATGTATTTCTGTTGCCGCTATAACAACAAATACTAAAAACAGAAAAAAATATTCAATGGGGCTCCCATACCAACTTGCTATGGAACCCTTCGTGCGAGAGTGCGACTCGCACTTGGCCGGTTTTTTTTTAACTTTATGACAAATAAATTAGGTAACGATCACGTCATTCTATTAGAATGAACTTGCCTCTATCACAATTTATAGCCATGAAAAATGCAAAAAGTGTACCAAAAATCACTTAATTATAATAATTACCTGCATAGCAACATGCCTCCAATGTTTACAGCAGAGTGTTGCTAATCTCTTCCTCTGCAGCGTGACCTCCCTATGCGTAGCGGTTCTGGCTCGTTGAACTTTACCCAGTTCCTTCTTAACTAGAAGAAGCCAGTGGCGACGTCTTCTAGCTGTTAGCGCTTCCGGGCTCTTTAGAGTTGACAGTTTTTTACGACCTCTGTGGGGTTAATATTGGTTTATGATAATTTGACTAATATTATAAATGTGAAAGTTATTGTCTTTCATGTTTGAATGCATATAATGCTTAACCATTTTTTGTAATTTCATGAATGTGGAGAATTTGGGATATATTGGGCTACTTTTCATTCCCATCTAGCGCTGCTAGTTACCTATATTATGAACTAGCTTCACCTCACGGTTTCACCCGCTTAACTCTCGATAAAAAGTAACTTATAACACTCCCAATTAATCAATGTATGATCAAAATCGGTCCAGTAGTTTCGAAGCCTATTCAATGCAAACAAACAAATCTTCCTCTTTTAAATAATAAGATTAGTATAAATGTAAAACTTCCATGAACAGATTCTGATGAAACTAAAGCTTTGGAATAACACATAGTTGACCCAGTTGGCATAATGGTCACCATGCCGGACTGCCAAACACAGGGTTGCGGGTTCGATTCCCGCCTCAGACATGTATTTATGCTTGGATATTTGTCTGTGGTCTGATTGTTTCTATGTAATACAAGTATATATTTACAAAAGAAAAGTATATAAGTAGTATATCCGTTGTCTAGCACCCATAACACAAGTCTGGTTACTTAGCTTGGAGCTAGACGGCGATGTGTGGAATGTCCTGCAATATTTATTTATTATTATCAGTTATTTAGCTTGGGGCTGTGTGTAAAATGTCTTGTAAACTCATTACCTAATAACCGATGTCTTACCTAACTCCTGGTTTGTCAGTGGGAATATTGTTGTAATCATCGGGATCATGTTCCTCCTTCATGTTGTTAAGTTGAACCTCCCAGTCTACTATACCATCAGGCTGTCAAATGGAAATTAGTCATACAAGACATTAGGAGGGGTCCTTTCAACGACCTTGCTACACAGGCTAATAAATACACATATCAAAGTCTAGGGAACACGAATTTTAGGATAGGTTCAAAGGGACTTTGTTGATATGTGTATTTAGTAGCCAGTGTAGCAAAGTCGTTGGCGTATGTAATAAGTAACATATAGTGAGACTACCCCATTTCCTTCATTGTGCTGATTATTGCATCATGTGTCCCGGGCGGTGGCTGCGGTAAATATCAGACGGACAGACAGACAGACGGACGTAAACCTACATTTTAGAAGTATAACTTCTCACGCGCGTACATAAGTACACGCCCCCGTTTTTAACAGATACGAGTGATTCAAGAGGAAAGTTTTAGTTTAAAAAACAAAACTGCCACACATATGAATTCCAATAGCTAGTTTTACATGAAATGTTATTAGTAGAATATATATTTTACCGCATCATTAGCTTCATTAGGCCGTCCCTCTCTGCCTCTACCCCGCCTCGACCTCGAAACGCCCCGTGTCCCTCGATCTGCGCCGACGCCAGGCGGTCGCCCGCGACGCCCACGCACTGGCAGCACGGGCCGGGATATACGACGTTCAGGGTATCGATCTACTGTTGATAGTAGTCCGGCACCATAGTACATGTAACGGGAATTCTGGAAGTTTTATTATGGTTTGTTACTAGGTATGCCCTATACACTAACCTGCATAAATACTTATCACATTAAATGCTTCCTTAATACAGTAAACCCTTATGCAAAAGTTTCTGGAGCCAGTGGTTTAGGCTGTACATTTTTATCACTAAAAAAGTTTTTTTTATCATTTTTATCAGTATAAAAGTTTTTAGAGCCAGTAGAGTATGTGAATGATGCACAAAATAAAATATCTAAAACTTTGTGAGTAGGAGTAGGAATGGTGAGTGATCTTAGTTTAGTTTAGATCACTTTTAGATCTTAGTTTAGTTTAGTTTAGTTTTACGGGGCTGTTTCCGCACTTAGCCTCATTATTTGGGCCATTGTCCTTTTAGATCTTAAGGGCCCTGGGTATACCAAAGTACCAAGGTGATGACTTAAATTTTAAATCAATGGAATACTACTTTGAAATTTAACTTATCTCACTTACTGATTGATCCTTATAATATTTCCTAGCATATCTGTTGTGATATCGTCTCTCTCTCAACATCCTCTGTATCCTCATTTCCTTTCCGGCTGGAGTGTCATCATCACTGCTAGTGTCTGAGCCTGAGGATAGGAGGATATCCCGGAGCCATTGTCTTTCCTCACCCACGGAGGAAAAGTTGTAGAGACGGAGGCGATCGCCTTGACGTTCTAGGAGTGAAAAAATAAAGGTTGACATCTTTGGTTTTTGGTATTAAATTTAATTTTGTTTTTTTGCTATTCTTGAATTCCTAGTAATACAGTTTGAAGATTGCTTAGACATGGCACAGATAAACCCTTTCTCTGGTAGAATAGAATAATACTTATTTGTAAACAAACACCAGCAAATTATATTCATGGTATTCCGACTGCAGTAGTGGGTCAGGAGTTAAGGTTACAAAATTGGTAAACAGAAAGGGTAGGGTAGGTAGTTTGCTGTCCCTGGTTGCAGTTGTTAGGTCAAGATAGCAGTTATTAGGTCAAGGCAAGTCATTAGATCAAGAATGCTTAACTGGAATAATTTATAGGGGTGTATTTGGTCATTTAATACCGAGTATTTTATTAGATAATAGGACTGTTTTGTATTATGTTCTGGTGACATACCCTGCTTGGTAGTGACCACACCATTGACAAGGCGGTCTCCTTTTGACATCTCATTGTTGTCAGACCTTGCGTCAGAGTCTTCTTCGCTGTCACTTCCATCATCAGAGTTCAAGATCCTCTCCACTTGAGACACAAACGGCCTTACGTCCAACGCAGCCTCCAGCCGTTGGATGTGCACAGGTCTGGCCACCTCGTGCCGTTTTAGGGCCACCTTCTCCACCAAATTCTCGGACATTTCGACAAAAACCTAAAAGTAAATAGGAATCAGTGAGCAGCTTAGTACCGGTAAGGAACAAGGAAAATAATCACTGGTTACGGCCAAAAAAGACACAAAATAGTAACGATAGCCAACTCAAGTGTACCGTAAAGTCTTTACCATACAAGAATCGCGAATATAATCAGCGATAGAGTTTGGAATTGCAAAGGTTCTATGACCAAAGTCGAACGTACCCAATTTTTAGTTTTCCCGAGTGGATTACTTAACACAAAATACTATTGCAATCACAAAATGGCGCACGAGAAAATTCGACAAACCGCTGTCAATGTCGCGGCCCGAGCGTCGCAAATAACCACTCATTTCGTATTTGAGCATGAAAAAACATGAGCCCGCCATAGTTGTAGAATTTTAACGACAAACTATACTTCAGATGAGCTTTTTCATTGGTTTAGAATTGTCAATATTACAATTCTCCAATCATGTGCGCAAAGAAATGGATAATAGCCAATTAAATTATTTTATTTCATTCTGTAAATGAAATCAAACTTTTCTGTGTTGCCATGAAAAATAATTAATTTCTACTCTAAAACAAGTGCTTAGGTTTGTCTACACGATCAATAAGACATTAACTTATTGTGCATGCGAAGGTTACTGTTTTTTCTATCCATCCCCTAAAAACTTAAATTGGGCAGCCTGAAGGTGAGAGACGCACATCATGTATTCGTGATCCATGTTCGTGACACGCAAATATGAGTGACACGTCTCAAGTCAATTAAATTCTGATAGATGTAGTTAATTCAAACTCTTTTTGATCCCTACTCTCTGACCGGTTTTAAACACACTTACACGTCAAAGAGGACAAGAAAAGCAAAATCGATTAAAAAATAAAATGATGATGATTATCAGATGATGATGATCCATTTTAAACCAAGATGGTCTAAGATTTTTAGGCATTTTTTGACTAATTTTGTTTAGAGTTTGGTCGTCGACCGACATCAAGCCAGTCACTTGTGAACATTATCACGATAGTCCAGAAGTAGGTAACCTAAAAATATTGGTGAAGTTAGATATCTGAACTAGATATTTTTGAAACGCAAACACTAGCACCTAACACAGATTTTCAAACAGCGAGATAAATGGACAATGAATTCGTCAAAAAGGTATTTATCTTTTCCTTGAGCTTTAAATATCATTCGATCGCAAGAAAATGTATCGAATTTTGACCCCACCCAGAGTCATGGAAACAAGTCCGTTGCATGATCGTGTGCTCACGACTTTGGCTCCTAAAAGGCCAAGAGGCAAATTTGTGTCCCATCACTAAAACAAGCGTCATTTTTAGCCAACATCATAATACAAACTAGTCATAAAATGTCTTATAAAATTTTAGAAAGTGTTGAATGATCACTGTTATTAGCTTAAAGAATCTATTCTTAGTATAAAATAATACCACAGTTAATTGCTATTTATTTTATATTCCAAAATAAGTGCTAATTATCTTTTAAAAAGTAAACAGAAGTGTTGTTGAAATTAATACATCCGTAATTATTTGGCATTGCGGGACTGATTCCAAAATGGTGGTCGTTTGTTGTGCTTTCAAGTGATTTGTAAGTGGAATTGTTGAAATCTAGAAAAACTAGTAAAAGTTCCTTACAAATAATCTGCAGTGTTGAAATATAATTTATTCCGAAACACCAGCCTGTGGAAAAGTGCGAAACACTAGTGAAAATTGGATTATTCCAAGCAATCCGTACAAAGGAACTGCCCGACTGACATCCTTGTACAATATCAATTTGATTTCAATAAAATTACCAATAGATTTACTACTATGTATTGTAATTTGGTATTAGGTTGAACTCAGTACCTGTTATTTTATTTAATATGTGGCTAATACTCCCTGAAAGTGGTTTTTATTCCGCATTGAAATAAGCGCGGGATGTCTAGCTTGCTTGCGTTACTTGGCGTCGCAAGCAATAAAATTGTGCTCGTGGTCTACTACTAGCTTCTATTGAATAAAGAGTGCAAGATACAGTCTCAGACAACCGATACTAACTGATGAAATTGATAAACCCAAATTTATAAGAAATTGTAGACCCCAATAGTAATTATAACCTAAAAAAATATCGCCGGGTCACCGCTAAGTGGAAAGTGAGCTCTAACAACAGCTAAATGTTATTTCAGCCGGACTGTTTATGTTGAACTGACGAAAGTTTTCCAATAGGACTGGAAAAATGGATGAAAAAGATAGTGTTAGTGAGCCTCCAGTGGAGGCGGCAAATGATAAGCTTGTTGGAGACGGTGATAGTGAAGTGAAAGAACAAAATGAAAGTGCTGTGGAGAATCATGTGGATGGAGACAGTTCTAGTGATGTAAAAGATGCCATAGGAAGTCAAAACACTGACGGCAATGGTATGATTAGTCAGGCATTACTTTTCTCTCATACTTTTTATTTTTTCTCGTCTAGTAATATTTCTCTTCCATTTAAGAACAAGACTGTTCAAGTCACCACAACTTGTCCTAACTATCATGCTAAATATTTAAAAAACATACCATAAAATGTCTTCCACAATTTCAGATAACAACGAGATCAAAAACGAAATTGACCAAACCAGTCAATCAAGTCAAGACGAACAAAATTCTCAAACGCCGACTGAATCAGACAAAGTTACTGACAAGACTGATGATGCTTCCATGAGTCAGGAAAGTAAAACTGATGATCAGACCATCAGTCAGGATAAGCCAGATGAAACAGATGATGTTGCAAAACCTAACTTTGAATCTGCACCTAATATTTCCATGGATGAAAGTCAGGAGGATCATACTCAGGTAATTTTTCTTGATAGCATTGCATGACAAAAAATAAATTGGTTTAAGACCTTAAACATGATTAACCAACTGCCTTTGGTTTGACAATCACTCGGCTTAGTAGACTCCAGAAGTATTGACAAGTTCTTTACTCTGGAAATGGTCAACTAAGCTGAAAGGGTAGAAGGTGCTGAGCAAGCCTACTCCATTCTCACGCAAAAAGACCCAATTAAAAAGGGTCTAATTGCAGAAAACAGCCCTTCAAGTACAAGTGTCGAAATTGATGAAATAATATAATCAACCTTGCGATCATTGGAATAGAATTTGATTTTAGATTACATGTTAAATGCATTTAGGTAGAATTTATTTTTTTATTTTATTAGTTGAAGTAAAATCTCATGCAAACCATTCTTCATTTTAGACAGTTAAAAACTTTATGGTATTATTAATTACTACCTTGGGTTACAATATTGCAATTATCTTACGGATCCCTAATTTTTTGAAAATAAGTTATATTATAGCCTATATCATTCCCTAATAATTTATTTTTCTATTGGTGAAAGAATTTTTGAAATCAGTTCAGTGGTTTCGGATTTTACCCCCAACACACATACATACAAACTTGTTACCAATGTTACCTCTTTATAATATTAGTATAGATAGTTTTTTAGACAGGACTACAAAGAATTAAATAAGCCAGCACAACTAGACCACATTTTATTGAATATGTAATAAGCTGACAATTAATATTCTCAAATTAATAACTATAATTAAATCAGCTTTAAAATAAAATAAAAATAACTGTATCCAAACTAGTAGATATGATGCAATACCCATTGTCTGGCTACCATCACAAGCCTAGTTGCTTAGCTTGAGCCTAGATGGCACTGTATGAAATGTCCTACAATGTTTATTAATTATTACAGGCACTGGATCCTTTCGATGCATTATTGAAAGACACAAGCAACGATACCTCAGCACAGACTGAAACTGCGACACAATCAACTACAGCAAACCTTGATGATGATGACGATGATCATAACGTTGATGCAGTTGATTCTGCAGTTGGGAATGATGATGATGAGCCTGCTGGTGATAGTGGTAAGTTTATTAAACTTGGTCTAATAAAGGATGAGGCGACAAAAAGTTTGAACACGCAAATATACATAATACCTTTTTTCTGGTGAACTAAATTAGGTTTTAAATTCCTATTCGAAGAGTGATAAATTTTCTTTAGACATAACTCTACTTTTTGCCAAGAATATTAAGTGCATAAGCATAGTAGAAATCATCATACTTTTTCATAGAAGAGCCTGCAGCAGAAGCATCAACATCTGAAGCACTTGAAGAACCCGGGGCAGATGAAGAAGTATGTCTTCTGCCCGACACGGAACGGGAGATCTCAGAGGCGGACAAGGCTCAAGCAGAGAAAGTACTCGCTGAGAAGAGAAAATTAGCTGAAGAAGGTAAAATTCACACATTTACAAAACAACAAATACATCATCTGTGAAAATTGCAACTGTCTAGCTAGTCTAGCTATCACTGTTCATGAGATACAGCCTGGTGACTGACAAAACCTTTGGAACACAAAAAAATCACATATGACCCTTTTAAAGCCGTCGCGATACGTCGGATTTCGGCCTATGGCTTTGTGATCAAGCAATATGGGGGAATATTTGGATGTAATCTCCTTTACAAATACATTGAATCCTAGAAATGACATAAGTTTATAATCCTGATATTGTCACGAGAATACACAGGTGAAACTGTGGGATGTTGATATATTAAATATTAGCTGTCCCGGCAAACATTGTTTCGCCATTTACAAAAAAAAATTGATGTTGTTTGAACCTAAGAAATATAAGTACATGAAAAAATTCTGGTTCAGCCGTGGTATCGGAGATTACCCCCCCAACATACATTCATACAAACTTGTAACCAACATTATCTTTGTATAATATTAGTATAGATTAAATTCAATTTCATTTCAGGAAAACTTTCAGAAACAACATTATAAATTTCCTATATATCTATAATATTTCAGCTGCAGCATCTTCAACCGCTATTCCTAAAGAGGAGAACGAAGCTATGGATGTTGACACTAATAAGGAGGAAGCTCCCGAACAGTCATCACATATGGACACGGATCTGGGAGTCGATGGCAGTTCACAGGATAATGATGTTGGCGGCGGTAAGACACAAATATAAAATAACTCATATATTCACTTGTCTCATGTCGATGTCAATTGCATTTCGGCATAGCCACATCTTTAGTCAAACAATTTTATTAGATAATACTAAAACAGAAATTTCAATTAAACATAATATTTCTTTGATACAGATAAAGAAATTGATGATCACATTGAACCAGTTGAAATCGATGAGGATTCAGTGCCAAGTGTAATCCAAGAAATAAGCCCCCTTGATGGTCCCTGTGTCCAATGCAACATTGAACAACCATGCTCATTCCGCTTCACCAAGGATGGCAACAATTTCTTCCTCTGCAATGAGCCTTGTGTCGTCGCCTTCGTGGGTGGAAACGTGGGAAAATTCACCGTCACACGCAAGAAGTACTTAGTTGAAGAAATACAACCAAAAAGATTATCATGCTCTGAATGTGAAGAGAACAAAATCTGTTATTTTTACTACAATTTTGATGGAGAAGACACCTTTTACTGCTCCATGACCTGTTTAGAAGGGATGATGGCTGACGAGAAAGATAAGTATGCGTTCAAAAGACGTAAAATTACCATAGACGAAATAGCTCCTAAGAAAGAAACCTGCATTGTATGTCAAGAGGAAAAGCCGTGCAACTATTACTTAAAACGGTATGGTGAATCACACTTTTTATGTGAACATTTCTGTATTAAAGTATTGAATGGGATGGAGGATGGTCGATACTTTATTAAGAAGATGAAGAAAAAACCTGTTAAACAACCTACTGTTAAAGCTACTCCTTTACTAAAACTAAAAGTAATAAGTAACGCTACTGACAAGTATTTAGATGAAGGTCGAATACAGGCTAAAACGCCTGCCATGGTGCAATCAGCTAGAGAAGAACGGGAACGTTCATTTATGAGAAGATGCCACCAATGCCAGCTAATACTGAACATGGATGAGAAAGCTCTAACATGGGAAACCATGGACTTCTGCGATGAAATGTGTCTCGGACGGTATCAGAATAAAATCGGCTCACGATGCGCGAACTGCAAAAACGCAGTACAACATACAAGTTTGGGAAAATACTGCGTTAGATTCGGGTATGATATTCGGCAGTTCTGCAACTCTGGGTGTTTGGAAGAGTTTAAAAAGGGGTTAAAGATATGTTGTTATTGTCAAAGGGACATTTCTGCAGGAGCGCAAGGGTTCCTAGCTCCTGTGGGGGATAAGGGTCAATTCAAAGACTTTTGTTCTCAACTTTGTATGGAGAAATTCGACCAATTAAACAAAAATGTTTCACCTCAGCCTGTTTGGGCTAAATGCGCTGTCTGTTCATTAGAGAAAGCTACTACAATTGACGTGGAAGTCAGTGACGCATCATCACAAAGACTGTGCTCCGATCCCTGCTTTGCTGCGTTTAAATTCGTCAATAATATCTTCCCAGGTAATTTATTTAACAAGAAATTAACCTAATGTCTAAACTAATCTATTATTAACTTAATGACTAAACTAATCTATTATTAACCTAATGACTAAACTAACCTATTATGAAACCTAATGACTAAACTAACCTATTATTAACCTAATGACTAAACTAATTTATTATTAACCTAATGACTAAACTAACTAATCTATTATTAACCTAATGACTAAACTAAGCTATTATTAACCTAATGACTAAACTAATCTATAATTAACCTATTGACTAAACTAATTTATTATTAACCTAATGACTAAACTAACCTATTATAAAAACTAATGACTAAACTAACCTATTATGAAAACTAATGACTAAACTATCTTATCTTACATTGGGGCCTGACAAAGCCAGCAACACTTCAACCCAGTGGGATCTTACTAACCTAACCATAGCCCTGCACATGTCCCATGTACCCCGGGCGGTGCTAAACAAGCTTTGAAGTTAAAATGCATTAAATTCCATATGATTAAATAAATAAGTGGGATCTTTTGTGTTTACCTTAATTAACTTTAATTTTTCTTACTCTTTGAAGAAGTGGTTGATTAACGCGGTGATCCCACTAAGAGGAAGAAACCTATATGCCTCCGATTTGGGATACGCATTCCCAAGGAGGCTCAACTAACCTATTATACATATTTTTACTGAGTTCTTTAGTACACAGACACATTCTTAATTTGTAATCTTGGTAATACACTTGTTGACTTTAAGTTCATGCAGGTCAGATTCCAATGTGTGCTTCCAGCAATACCTATTATATATTTATAATAAACTTTTTTTTAGATCAATGCCAATGGTGCAAGAAATACTTCGAACGTAAACAGAGCAAATGCCACACGATATACGAAGGCACCACACCCCACTGTTTCTGCTCTAGATCATGTATAAATATATATATAAGCAATACACGTCACATCGTGCCGTGCAACTGGTGTAAAGTGAAGAAATATAACTATGACATGATAATGAGGACTCAGGCTAACGGACAACATATAATGATGTGCTCTTTGAACTGTTTGAATCTCTATCAGGTGTCTGTTAATGCTGTTTCGTCTAGAAAGTGAGTATTGTGATTATAATATTGGAATTTTCCAGATGGAACTCACTGTTGGCACAATGGTCACCATGCCGGACTACCAAATACAGGGTTGCGGGTTCGA
Organism: Idaea straminata; assembly: GCA_951213275.1. Classification (NCBI taxonomy): domain Eukaryota; kingdom Metazoa; phylum Arthropoda; class Insecta; order Lepidoptera; family Geometridae; genus Idaea; species Idaea straminata. The sequence goes on from OX577862.1 coordinate 9,683,965, forward strand.
TTCCCGCCTCAAGACAAGTATTTATGCTTAGATGTTTGTCTGTGGTCTGGTTGTTTCTATGTATTATAAGTATATATTTACAAAAGAAAAGTATATAAATGAATGATATTTATTTAGATCTTGTTAATAATTAAATAAAACAGATAAGATATAAGCCCATAGGTGAAACCGCGGGTCCCCATCTAATTCTTCAATCTATGCTGTCTCTAATTTTTTTTCCCATATATTTTCAGAACAAAATGTGACAACTGCAAGCGATTGTCGCTCGCTCAATACCATTTGACGATGTCAGACGCGACAGTAAGAAACTTCTGCACATATCAGTGTGTTATGGCATTCCAGGTAAGGTTTTATAACTGTTATATCCTTTATCTGGCCGCCAGAACACAATACTAGTGATTTGGGTCCAGGTGGCGCTGTGTGCAAAAGCTGTAATATTTATTTACTAGCAGCACCTTGTGGTTTCATCCGTGTAACTCGTGATCCCTTGGGAATATCGGGATACAAAAGTATCCTTAGACACTCCCAATGAATTAATGTATCCTCATACCTAGTTTCATCAAAATCGGCCTAGTAGTTTCGGAGCCTATTCAATGCAAAGAAACAATCAAATCTTTCCTCTTTATAATATTAAGTACTAGCGACCCGCTCCGGCTTCGCACGGCTATATTATGCATGTATTATACATATAAATCTTCCTCTTGAATCACTGTATTTAATAAAAAAAAACCGCATCAAAGTCCGTTGCGTAGTTTTAAAGATCTTAGCAAACATAGGGACAGACAGCGGAAAGTGACTTTGTTTTATACTATGTAATGATAGATTAAAGCTTTAATAGTTGGCGAATTTTCAAAACAATTGGCCTATGTTTTGGATCCTTCAATACATACTGAAGTTGTGAAAACTAAAATGCCTTAGAAATCACCAGGCCATAGTTATTTACGACTCTGAATTAGGCACTTGTGGCGTTTCAGTGGAACAACCATTAATATTCAGTGTATATTTTTATTACCTCTTCCCGCTACTGAACCTATTGCTAAATAAATTGCAAAGAAACCTAAGTCTTGGAATGACACATAGGCTTCTTTTAACCCAATATCTGGACAAACGCAGGTTAAACTGCTCAGAGATGCTAATTTCTTTAATTTCTCATAGGGTCAATATGGTAAAACGCCGCCCTTGATACCAGGCGCTTCAACTGACACTGCTAAGAAGGCAGTTCCTACTGGAGCACCACGACGTACCTATACCACAAACGCCGCTAAACAAAATAATGGTAAGATCTTCAGTATTTTATTTACAAAACTTGGCAATATTGAACAAAAATAATACTACTATTAAGTCGTCCGTCGCGGGAAGTCGTTGGGCGCAGAGAGCATGCGAAGTCTTTGGGGGAGGCTTATGTTCAACAGTGGACGTCTTGTGACTGATATGATGTTGATAAAATGATAATTATAGTGCTAAAAATGTATTACTTAGCCAACTGTGTACTAAACTAGTTATTACACTCTATATTTCTTCACTTACAGCATCAAAAACGAACACCCGATCAGCAGGCACAGGCATGCCCGTCATCTCAAACGTACAATCCCTAGCCGCGCCACCGCCTTTACTACCAGCACCACCTACCCGCGGCAAATCCAAACGCCACTCTGCCCTACCTCCTCCTGAACCGACACCTCCTCCCGAACCGGAACCTCCCGCAGTTCCTAAAACTCCCCCTCCACCTCCTAAACCCCCAACACCCCCACCGCCGCCGCCTCCAAAAATCTACAACCACGTGATCGTGAAAACTTTACCCCCTTCAGAAGTCGGTAATAAAGGTACAATGGCTAAACCGATGACGGTATCAAAAGGTGTATCTTGCCGTCCTCATCCTTGCACAAAGGAATGCCAGACAGATCCGAGTCTCGAACGGCGAGTCTTAGTACCTGTACCAGTCCCAATATACGTACCGGTTCCCTGCGCAATGTGGTCCTTACCCTTCCCCATACCGGTACCGATCCCTCTACCGATACCTGTACCGGTTTTCATACCGACAACGAGGAATTCTGCTAAGGGTATTATGAAAGAGATCAATAAGATTCATGATAAGATGCCTACGGATCCATTTGAAGCTGAGTTGTTGATGATGGCTGAGATGGTGGCCGGGGATAAGAAGAAGGATCAGAGTGATTCCGATACAGACGATGATAATGGACGTGAGTATTTAGTATTTGACGACCCAGTTGGCATAATGGTCACCATGCCGGACTGTCAAACACAGGGTTGCGGGTTCGATTCCCGCCTCAGACAAGTATTTATGCTAAGATACTTGTCTGTGGTCTGGTTGTTTCTATGTATTATAAGTATATATTTACAAAAGAAAAGTATATAAGTAGTATATCCGTTGTCTAGCACCCAAAACACAAGTCAAGTTACTTAGCTTGGGGCTAGATGGCGATGTGTGAAATGTCCTGCAATATTTATTATTATTTATTTATTATTTACTAGATCCTACTGATATTAATCTGATTACAGTCTTCTTAGCTCGGAAACATAGACAACATTGATACTCTATGAATGCTTGTTCAGTTTGATTACAATCTATAGGCCTTTGTATTTTATTGAAATGCATACCCTAACATCCTAATAGAAATATTTTCGACTTCTACGCGGATAAAATCAGGGGTAAAATCTAGTTTGTTATATAATTTATAAATATTCACAGCTGAAGAGACATTCAGTCCGGTAGGCGGCATGGATGGGAACAACGCATTCGGCGAGGACATGCTCCAGATGGCCTTGAAAATGGCCACGGAGTATGAAGACCAGCCTGTTGATCTGGAATCTGCTATGACGGCTAACACTATCACACCTAGCTCACATCCTGGGATGCCTGGTGAGATGATTGTTATTATTATTTTTATGGTAAATTCTTTGTTGAATTTGTGACCAAATATTGTGTTCTACCGCGGCACCAGTTGAAACATATCCTGATATGTTTGCGCCGCAATATTAATAATACTGAAACCCAGCGCCATTTATGTTATTCAGGGCGCTGTTGTGTGTGGGATATGCATTAGGTGGTTAATTCTTGTCCAGAACCTATCCCATTCTCGGCTTAGTTGACCGTGTTTCATGTTGGTCGTTTGCATTGGAAACACTGCAAGCTGCTTTGATTGTTCATTGTTAGGAAAAGCAGAAAATTTATTAAAGCAACAGATTCCACAGAATTTGGAAGTGAATGACTATGAAATCATTTACCTATCTATTTTTAAGACGCTTCAAATTGACGTCATTCAAATTGTATAATTCCAAATAAATAAAGAATTTTGATTTTTGATTGATTTGTATCAAATGCTACAGTTACGTTTTATCTCACGACACGCCGCCCTTTGATCATGTTTTTATAACCTATACTATTCCCCCCTAGGTCTGGAAGGGGAAGGCATGCACCACCACCACATGATGGTCCTCGAACAGCAGCGTGCAGTGGCCGCTCTAAGAGCCTCCTCCGCTCCCCGCAAGCGACCACCCCCTGCTCCGCCCGCAGCGCGACCCTCACGGACGTCGAAGCGAAGGAGAGCAGACCCGCCGCCGCCGCAACCGGAGCCGCCGAGAGAACCCGCTGAGAAACCTGACGCTAATATGTGTCTTAAGGTAACTTAGTTTTATAGTATAAATAGCTTTTGCCCGCAACTTCGTCCGCGTTAAAGTCGAAAATGGACCAAGGAGTCACGTAGTCCCATACAAATTTTGCCCCCCTTTTTAACCCCTTTAGGGGTAGAATTTCGAAAAATGCTTTCTTATCACATGCCTACGTCATACAAAGAACACACCCTCCAAGTTTCAGGTCTCTACTATCAGCGGTTTAGGCTGTGCTTTGATCCGTCAGTCAGTCAGTCAATCAGGACAAAGCATTTTATATGTATAGATATAATAATATAAAGGTAGTTTTGTTTTATATACTAAAAACTTTCTCTGAAATCACTCTCTTTTACAAAAAAACCACATAAAAATCTGTTGCATAGTTTTAAAGATCTAAGCATACAAAGGGACAGCTAGAGGGACGCGACTTTGTTTTATACTATGTAATAATTATACTTAATTATAATACAAAGTCTGTCTGAACGCAATAAACTCCAAAACCACTGAACAGATTTGTGGAGTCCGAAGCCGGGGCTGGTTAGTAGTCTTATCTTACTAATATTATAAATGTGAAAGTTTGTGTGTGTGTGTTTGTTACTCCTTCACGCAAAAACTACTAATCCGATTGAGATGAAATTCGGTATGTAGATAGCTAGAGACCTGGATTAACACATAAGATACTTTTTATCCCGATATTCCCACGAGAAACCGCGGGGCGCAGCTAGTAATAAAAAAATCAAAAACATTGTAGGTACCAACTGGATATGTTTCCTGAGATATTATAGCGTTTGTTGTCGAACTAAGCGTGAGCTAAGACCAGTTTTTCTATGTTCATCTATACTATTATTATAAAGGGGAAAACATTTTTGTTTGTAAAGAATAGGCTTCGAAACTATTAGCCCGATTTAGATGAAACTTGATATGAGGATACATTGATTCATTTAGAGTAACATAGATACTTTTTATCCCGAAATATTCTCACGGGATCGGGAGCTTCGCGGATGAGACCGCAGATCACCGCTAGTTATTACACATAAACCTTATTTTTACAATTTCCAGTACACATTCGGCGTAAACGCTTGGAAACAATGGGTGATGACTAAAAACGCTGAAATAGAAAAATCGTCGATAAGAAGGAAGCCGTTCAAGTCTGAAATATTGCAGCTGACCGCGGACGAGTTGAACTATTCACTATGTCTGTTTGTAAAGGAGGTCCGGAAACCTAACGGGAGCGAATACGCTCCTGATACTATTTATTATTTGGTTTTAGGTGAGTTTTATTCAATTTAATTGTTTGATGGTCTAGATTGGGTTTGGCCGGAAGACCAGCGCTGCAGCCAAGTTAAGCGTGACTGTGGCTTACAGCTGAGGTCGACCCATTTGGGGCAGCACATGGCTTCTTAAATATTCTTAGGTTTAGTGTATGTTTCTTTCTTCGTTGTATAATGTTACCTATTTCTCTGTGTGTGTTTAATTTTAAAGTTGTCGTGTGCCTGCACCGAATAAATGTTTTTCTTTCTTTCTTTCTTTCTAGATTGTCACTCTTATATCAATATTTAGTAACTGTTTTGAAAAATATATATTTTTAGGGACTGTACTCAAAGCGTAACCCTATTACTAAGACTCCGCTTTCTGTCCTGTCACCAGGCATTATCTCATGAACCGTGATAGCTAGAGAGTTGAAATTATTTCCGTTGCCGCTATAACAACAAATACTAAAAACAGAGAAATATTTAAGTAGGGCTCCCATACAACATGGTACGGAACCCTTCTTGTGCGAGTCCGACTCGCACTTGGCCGGTTTTTTTTCTACCATGTTTCTTTCCGAAATCAAAACTGATTGGTGCAATAATATAGCGTTTCCTTTTTGCAAAAATCGACATGTTTTCCATCCATTATCAAAAAGCTATTGGTGCAGTTTTATTTTTTGTCCAAATCGGTTCTGTGACACCTTTAAATAATTTCGCCATTTCTTGAAACTTAACGTTTTAAGCTCTGTATGTTTAATTTTCAGGTATACAACAATATCTATTCGAAAACGGTAGGATAGATAATATATTCACGGACCCGTATTACGAGAAATTTACAGACTGTTTGGACGAAGTTGCGAGAAAGTTCTCTGTTCTTTATAACGATTCACGTAAGTAAATCATACTACGACATGCACTATAAAATGCAAACTATTGAGACTAGGAAAAATTTACTTGAACTATTGCGATGGTAGTGGACTGGATAATGGGAAGCTATGGCACCTGCCGAGGCAATAGAATCACCGGTTTGGTGTCCACTTCATGATCTACTACACTAAATAATACTTATCTCAGGAACTACTGGATTGAATTGAAAAAATCTTTTTGTGTTGGATAGTTCATTTATCGCGGAAGGCTATAGGCTACTTTTAATATTTGCGATATACCATAATTGAATGTTTGATCGGGACTTACGCGGGTGACACTGCGGAGCACTGCTAGTTTGGTATAAAACTTGTTATTGTAAAAGGCCTCTACGTGTTGGCTTCTCTCCACGCAAATGATGGACCGGCCTCACTAGACTTTAAACGATCCCTACTAATCTTAAGCAAGCTGATTAACTTATGTTTGCATAATTGAATGTTTTATTGTTATTTACAGAGTACATAGTAACGAGAGTAGAAGAGGAACATCTTTGGGAGAGCAAGCAGTTGGGCGCTCATTCGCCACACGTCTTACTATCGACATTAATGTTTTTCAATACTAAACATTTTAATTTAGTGGTAAGTCTTATACCTACGTTTTAAATATTATTATTTACATAAATATTATGAAAATTAACACATCTCCATAATTTCGATATATATTGTGTGATAGCACCTCTACCCTATGTCGCATCTTTAATCATCTTTCGGAGCGGTGTTGATCTAGTGGTAAATGGTTCGACTGCATTGTAAAAGTCGTTGGTTCGAAGCCTGCTTAGCTACGCACTAATGGTTTTATTTACCAAAGATTTATGTATGCTTATTAACATTGCTCTTACGGTGAAGGAAAATAATGTGATAAAACTCGCAACTAAGTTCGCTCCAGACGAGTTCTTTCGTCTGGACACGGTCAAATAAGCTGAGAGGGCAATATATCACGCAAAAAGGACTCATTTAAAAAGGTCTAGTTGCGGAAAAACAGCCTTTAGTATGTCTTTCCTCCGTTTTGAATCATTACTCATCTTTCGTTTACAGTCGACAATTTATCTATTTTGTCCAACAATCATAATATTCTCAATCCTTTTTTCTCTTTTTCCAGACTGTAGAAGAGCACATGCAGTTGTCCTTCTCTCACATAATGAAACATTGGAAACGTAATCCTAACCAACCGGGGCAGGCGAAAATACCCGGTTCTAGGAACGTTCTATTGCGATTTTACCCTCCACAATCTGCGCTTGGTAAGTTCTATTATTATATAATTATTTCAGAACACATATGTACATAAATCTCCATCGAGCCCCAAGCTAAGCAACTGGGCTTGTGTTATGGTGAAGATAGTCTCTACCTCAATATCATAAGGACTTTTTATTAATGAAATAAACTATTTATATTTATCTTCACGACGATATAACTCATTTTTAACTTTTTACCCATTTTTCGTTACGATAGGACTTTCAGAAGATGTCGCTTGAATTCACGTCAAAAAACATACATTTTTATATTTTCTAACTTTCGTTGCTTATGTAATATTGCAGAAGCGAATTCAAGAAAGAAGAAAGTCTACGAACAACAGGAAAACGAAGAGAATCCGCTTCGGTGTCCTGTTAAATTATACGAATTTTATATATCAAAATGGTAAGTTGCTTTATATTCTATAATTGGATACACATTCCACAACATTTATTACTGAATTTTATTTAGCATATATACCTTAGATAGAATATACCCAGCAGAATACACTTGTGACCACTTGTTGCTATTTATTCTCTTTACAATCGTAAGCACCAGCATCAGCAATCACTAATGACGACCCAGTTGGCACAATGGTCACTATGCCGGACTGCAAAACACAGGGTTGCTGGTTCGATTCCCGCTTCAGACAAGTATTTATGCTTAGATATTTGTCTGTGGTCTGGTTGTTTCTATGTATTATACGTATATATTTACAAAAGAAAAGTATATAAGTAGTATATCTGTTGTCTAGCACCCATAACACAAGTCTTGTTACTGACCTTGGGGCTAGATGGCGATGTGTGGTATTTCCTGCAATATTATTTATTAACTAATCAAAATTATTAGTACTTTAAATATTGAAAAAATATTATAACTTATTATAAGAGCACAGCATGCAGTGGCTTGAATATGAGAGTATTCGGCGCTCTGAAGGATAGCAGCTGGCCACCAGTGATTGTTCCTCGACCAAAAAGCTATCTGAGAGAGACCCAAATTACTTATTTTTTTATTTAGCTAGATCCGAATCTTTCAATAAAGGACGGACTTTATAGCCACAATTGTCTCTGATCAAGAGAATGATGATATGTTTTTAAATTTTGCCCAGTCAGGGAAGGCTAAGACGGCCGAGTGAGCTCACACAGCATTGTTTTTATAAGTTTGATTTGTACTGGTAATAAACATATTTTAGGTTTTTTTTTTATTTCTTTGGTGTAAAGTTACTGCTGCTGATTGAGGCATCCAGAATTAACTCTTTTGACGTGATAATGTGTTATAAACCGATGAACACCGTACTGCACTCACAAAAAACTGTGACGCCACGCTCACGTTATTGACAAGGTAACCAAAGCTACGTATTATCGTTGCTATGGTTACCATCAATGTTTTTTTATGACGTTATCACGTAAAATTATCGTCCGTAAACCGATTTTATACACAACCATTTTTTTTTAGTAAACCTTTATCATTCCATGCGATACACTGCAGATCAGCAACCACTGTTTACATTGCAAAATGGCCAAAGTCACCTTGGTAGATTGGACATTATCTGCTATGCGGTAACCGTTTAACATCGGTGCCAATATTTCCGTTGTCTGTCTTCCAGTCCCGAATCGGTGCGGACCCGTAACGACGTGTTCTACCTACAACCGGAACGGTCCTGTGTTCCCGACTCCCCCGTGTGGTACTCCACGCAGCCGCTCAGCCGGGCCGCGCTCGCTAAGATGCTGCATCGGGTCAAGATGGTCAAGGAAATAAATATAGCCTTGCTAACTAGCTAAGGTATGTATTATCTACACTATAATCTTTATCTTAGATTTTTTTGTTTTGTTTTTATGTTTGTAACGGCATCGAAACTGCTGGACCGTTTTTGATGAAACTTGGTATGAGGATACATTGATTCATTACGAATAACATACTTTACTACTTTTTATCCCGATATTCCCACAACACGCGGGTGAAACCGCGTGTTGTGGCATGAATAGCATAAATTATACGGTAAGGCGTACTAAGATACTTCATCGTACCTTAATGATAAGAACCCATGGACATGATTTTAATTGCCCCATTCAAATAATACCTTTAAATATTTGTAGTCTTGACCTTTGTGAGCATGATCATACTTAATAACTTGTTATTGTAAAGGGCCTCTATGTGTTCGCTTCACACACCTAAAGGTCCGGGGCTCCATAACCCCACCAATAACCCATGATATGGGACCCATAACAAACTTGGAAGGCTATGGAACAATTAACAAATATGTACAAACTCTATAATGTTTTTTAGTATTGAATCATTTATTTCTTTGTGTTTGTTTTAGATTTATCGTGCAGTTTAACTGTATTGATTGAAATTTTATTAAACGAGACACAACGCAGCCATGCCCCGTCGATGCGCGGATGCAGCCTAACACTCACACTCGTGAACCGTGTGACAATCTTTTTCCTACTGAGTGTAGCAAAGTAGCCTAAAACTGTCGGATATTTAACAACAAAGTTTAATGAATAAATGTTTTTTTACAAAGTTGCAATGTTTCTAGGTATAAGTATTCTGTGCTGGACTGTTTTTTTGTATGTACAGACAAAAAATATATTTTATTATTTTTGTATGTAAAACAATAGGTTTTATCACATTTACATAAGATTTTTTATTTGCTTATTTTTAAATTACAATTTCGATTCTGGTCAAAGTATCGGATGAATTCGTTTTAATAGGTATTGTTAGCGGGGTCTATTGGGGATCTTCGCAGACGTCGGATAAGATAAGACAGGACAAAAAACTGACTAGGATAAGATCCCGCAACACTTCGTTATTTTATAAAAGCTCAGAATTACTCAGCGCATGCCCCCAAGGATATTTTTTTTGCAAAATTAACGGGTTCGATTCGCTTTGCTACCTGATAACTCTCCAAGCCAATAGTGGCCTGGACTTTAGTCAGACCATAGGGTCTGAATTTCATAATTGCGCATCGTTCATAACTGCGTTAAAGGCATGCGCTGAGTAATTCTCAGCTTTTATAAAATGACGAAGGTCTGATGGTTGGGGATCTTTGTCTATAATGTATTCATAGTATTGCTTTCCGTTAGAGTTCTAGCTTGTCCTCAAAAAGTTGCGCTATTTTATCTTGTTAGCGGTAAGAAGATATTCATCTAAGGGGTCCATGGCGACCCCGGTCGCCGGCTACGTACCGAACTAATTACGTTTCAAACCAATCCAATTAAAACGGTAAGATTCCTTACCTTACCGTTTTAATTGGATTAGGCCCTTAGAGTTCCAAGTTGTCCAAAAGAAGTTGCGCATTTTTTTCTTGTTACCGAGTCGCACTCTTCTGTGTTTATGCAAGTAATTATACAAATTTTTGCGGTCAAAATATATTTGTCTGAATTACTAGTTAGTTTTTGTCTCTTTTACTGGTACTGTCAGATCTTTTCCTGTCCGCCGTCCGCGCGGGTCTTAGGCTGCCTGTCGACAGAAGAGGAGCGCCGTTTTTACATACATTGTGCAACATAAAAACTCCGCACGCGGTGTCTGTAGGTTGCACAATGCATGTGGAAACGGCGCTCCGCTTCTGTGGATAGGCGGCCATATTGTACGGTGTAAATATGCGATTCAACGAATCGTTGGTTTTTAAGGATGTAAAAGTACATTTTCTCGAATTGGCAGTGAATTGTAACTGCCAAGAAAAACATAGATGTTTAAAAATATGATATTTAATAAAGTCTTCTTACATTGTAGCGATATAGTGCGATAAATCGCCTCATACGTCATAAACAGTAACATATTTATCGCGCGATATCGCTAAAGTCTGATGAAGCCTTAGTTATTAGTTGTAAGTGAAAATTCCAATTTTTTATAGTCGAAGATTAAATTTCACTTCTGTGTTATTTTATTATGTATAATTACGTTTTTTATAAATCGGGATAGTGATTGATATTCTCACAAATAGATTTTTTTATTAAAAACAGATAATATCTAAGTATATAGTTAATTTTAGTGAGAGATAAATGTATTGTAATAATAATTGCGTCGTGACAGTGTAAGGTTTAGGTTAATTGTGTATAAAGATTAACGATTCTCTTAATTCTGTGTTTTATTTTACCTATAATGGAGACCAGTCTAGTTAGAAAGGCTTTGGAAGGCTGTGATGGAGATATTTGAACAGTAGTGCGACAATATAAACAACAGACAAACAGACGGACAACAAAGTGATCTTATAAGTGAACGTATGGATTGTTTTTAGTTACGGAGCATTTTACACATCTTAGCCTGGGCGCAGACGCACGTTTTTCCGCATGTGGTTATCGCATACGTAACGCATGCGGAACGCATTGGGGTTCCCTTCTATGTAAATTCATACAAAATGAGCCTGCCAACGCACACGTGCGTGTTTTTCCCGCGCGGAATCCATTCCGCTCGTGCGTTTCGATTGCAAGCATAGGACGTCATTAGGTTTTTTACGAACGGTTCGCTCCGACCGCAAGAGCTTGCAATCGTGCATTCACAACGCTGTCCCTAGTCGTACTGGCCAGGTAAAATTCCGCAGGATAAAACCGTACGTATGCGCCAGGCGAGCGGAATTCCGAATTGGAAACGCACGCGATAACCACATGCGGAAAAACGAGCGTCTGCGCCCAGCTTTAAGCATTACACAAGGAACTTTATCGTTTTAGAAATAGAGAATCACAAGGTCTACAGAAAACTTTCGTCCGAGAGAGATGGAAATTTTAGAGAATCTATCCCTTTCCAACTGTATTGCCAGTCTGATAAAACTTTCACTTATAATAGAAATGCTAGAAAATTAAAAGCTAAGCTCAATTTACACTGCATGCACTGCCACGGAATGGAACCGAATGCGTGAAGGACGTTCCATTGTTACTGTGACTGACCTGCGAACGATTTCCCCCGTTCGCGCCAAATCCCGCGGATTCCATAAACGCCACCGGAGAATTCTCAAGAATTCCGCGAAAGACGCGCGTTCATGTTTTTGGCTCGTATTTAATTTGTGTGTTGATATAAAATTCATTTATAATGCTTTAGACTCTATGGTATTAGACAGTTTTGTTCAAAAAGTCGTTTCCGTTCCATTCTGTGGCGGTGTAAATTGAGCCTTATTGCCCTTAGTTATTACCTAATAAAATATTACCAACTTCAAGGACTCCTTTGTGGCAATTAAAATAATCAACCCCTGTGAGACGGTTTTTTGGCGGGAACGAGTTAACAACATGTCGTGCTGCAGTTTTATTTTCATGAAACGTAGATGTAACCCGAGTTGAATTGTATAATTCTGGTGGAATGTTATTCAATTTAGTTCTGTGAAAGTGCACAAGTGTAGTGAAAGTAAAAATCAGTGTCAAACATGCAGTTTTCTCGTTGCCTCCAAATCTCCTATTAAGGTTATGGTAAACTTGCCACCGATTTACTATAGCCCCTGACTTGACGGACTATGACGACTTTGACTGTATTGAAACACTTTAGGCCCGATTTATGAAAAATCGGGTCATAATTTGATGCAAAATATAACTTGACACTGGCTAAATGCACACGTGCGAAGCCATAATAAAAGAAAAAAAAAAAAAAACCCCTGTGAGACCGCAATTTGCTCTGTATGTTGTTCGGTCGTTCTACAAAAATTGTTCACTCTGTGTTTTCATTCATTATCTGTGATCCATTCATTCTTTCCTGCCCTTCACCTTCAGTCAGAATTATTGTTTTTAATTTTATTTTATTACTTTTTCATAATTTCCTTTATTTTCAATAATATTAGTAGCTATCTAAATCTAAAAGAATAAATTAACAGTTTGGTTTCCCTTTTATTGGCCCTAAAATAATTAACTTATAATAATCTGTCACTCAAATGCCTGTCTGACAAGATCAAGAAGAAGAATTCGCCATTATTTGTTTACGATTTAAAAATATTTATTTGTGAGGCTGTTTCAATGATTGTCCTCAGGACTATAATGTGGCCTGCCCCTTAACATCTTGTAAAAAAGATCACTTTTATAATCCGATAGCCGAAAAGGCCTGCTATTACGTTTGAATTGACGAAAGAACACGATTTCTTTCAATTTTGGCGGGAGGTCGAATTTGAGTTGTGGTTTTGGTGTCGCTCCGTCATCGAGTCTGTCACCTGTCGCCTCGGCCTCGTCGACGCCGTAAATGCTCATGTTTCGTGTGTAAAGTAAAATTAACAGTGCAATAGTTGTAACGCGGGTGTACGCGATCGATGTGGACGTTCGACGATGCGTCGCGCTTGAGTTCGGATATGGATAGCAGGCGTGCGAGCCCAAGTTACGGTAGTATCGGGTTCGAGGCGTGCGATCCGCTCGGGTGTGTTCCGGAGTGTCCGAGTGGTCGGCGAGGGCCGGCGCGTATAGTGCGCCGCCGCTGCCGCAGCGAGGGCGTAGACCGGTCGCCGTACGAGGATGCGAGGGAGCCGCACTCGGCAGACCACTATCGAGAGCGCGCGCGCCCGCACCAGACCAACAAGACATACTTCACCCTCCTAGCTAACGCTAACAGTGACCGCTTCCGACACGAGTGCCAGCTGCCGCAGGCACACAACGGCGACTACCTCATGGCGAGTGAACATAATAAATATTTTGGGTAAGTCCAAACATTTCACAATATTGGAACAATTAAATTCTGTTTTGTTTTGGACTTGGTGGTCTAACCTCTGAGTACTTCAGGTTTCTTAAAATGTTGAGGACTGCGCATCATTCACATGATTATTATTTTAAATAATCAAGTGTAAAGACAACTTTTATACAAAATATTTCAATTTTCTGGATATCAATATTGTAAATGCCATAAACCTTAACTAACAAAAACTCCCTCCAGGTACCCACCAGGAAGATCTAAAACGTACCGAAAGAGTCCAACTAGACCTTTACTAGTAACAACTCTATCCAACACCAAAGTCGACGATCGACTGCCAAAAGTCGAGGAATTACTAGAAAAAATAGACCATGAAATGATTGATATCCAAACACCTAAGCAGCCTTTGAAATCAATACTCAATAATCCCATACCAAAGTCACCACCACCTGGTATACTTAAGAAACCTAAGAACAAAGCATATCAAGACCATAAGACTACTGTGGAAGGTCGTCGGAGACAGCGTGCTGCTAGCGAGTCTGATAACTTCTACTGCAGCTTTCACCTTGGATCTCCTATACCTGGATATGATAGGTATGAATATTGTTTACACCTGAATCATACCAGGATTCAAAACTTATCAATATAAAGCCAATCTAGTAACACTAACTTTGTACAAGTAATATCTCACTATACAAATTTGTTTTAAACCATAGGAAATAAAAATATTGGCTAAAATGAGTTTAAAAACCTGGCTTAGAGTCACTTCATTCTTTAAAAATCTTCAAAAATTCTCTGATAACTAATTTATTATTAAAAAACCAATGATTTTATTATCCTGACAAAAAACCAACTTATATAAAATTAAAAAAAAAATTGTAGCAATACAAAAACTTCTACATTAAAGATACCATAATTTTAAAACTATCTGATCAAAAACAACACTAAATAATAAAATAAATTTTAATTTTCATAATATAATTAACATAATTAATTTAGCAGCTTTCAGTTAATTTAATAGCTTTTACCATCCAGAAGTATTCACTCTAATTCTATTATTAACTAGCTTTCGCCCGCATCTTCGACCACATAGGGTTTGAATTTTTCAAAATCCTTATTGAATGCCTACGTCATACAAAGAACACAACCCCCTAGATTCAGATCCCAGTCATCAGCAGTTTAGGCTATGTGTTGATCCGTCAGTCATTCAGGAAAAAGCATTTTATGTTATGCTTAAAAACACCTATAGGTTATGCCTGAAAATCTAAACAAACTTAAGTAATTATTTAAGGTTATCTTCACATGTACACTTAAATCAATAGGTTATAGTGTTATTAACACATTATGTTTTTGAATTGTTATCTTATCTATTTGATTATATACTTTTATTGATAACTCCTTTGTTATGTTAACTTCAAGTAGGCTTTGTCACATCATGGTACTATTGTAAAATTATGGGTTGTATTCAATGAAAAAAATATAGAAAATCTAAGAAAAACAGTAAATAGTTTAAAAATTATGTATTGTTGTTTCTAAATAGTTCTAACATGGTTTTGGTCAATGATGAGAAGTAAGTCTGTAAACATATTCAAAGTCCTGATTGACTAACTAATACACAATGGATTGGATTGGGCTAAAATTTGTAATGTGACCTTTTGAGAGTAAATCGGCTCCGTTCTGGCAAATAGCTATGTTGACAATGTACTGATTGCGTTTTTCTATACTAATAATATAAAACTAGGTCCACCCGTTCCTGAGAAAATCAGTGGTGACACAGGGACAGGCAGACAGACCGATGGACAAGAAAGTGTCCTTATCAGGGTTCCTTTTTTATCTTTTGAAGTATGGAACCGTAAAAACACAATTGTTTCTTTGCCTTCCTTAAAAAAAAAACTGATACTTCAATACAAAATTCCTTCCATTATAGGCAATGAAAGGCACAGGCTACTAACGGAAAATATAATCAAACTTCATAACAAGACTTTTTATTTATTTTTTCATCTTTTAATTAATGTAATCTTCTTTCAGCCGTCTCTCCTACATCCCAAGTAATCAGAAAAGAGCTAAAGACAACTCAGGGTGCTATTCCTACGGCTCTGCCATAGCCAGCCTCAGTTCAGCTCCCCGATGCAAGAGCCCAACATACAACAAGTCTCGATGCGGTTGCAAGGAGAGTGTGGTCGTGACGAATGGCCATCGGGAGACTGATATGCATCTGTTAAGGACAACTGCTATTAATAATGATCTTGAAGTGCCTAGCAGTGAAATGGTAAGCTTTATTTAACTTCTTCCCAACTTAGGATGTACAATTTTTGATGATGTAACTAGCTATAATAAAAAAATCTCTAAGTTCGGTGTGCCTTTTGTCATAGGCCTCCTTCAACTCCTTCCAATGTGTTCTATAGCCACTCTGGACCAGAAAGGGCCAACTGTCTGTCTTAGGTCATCCTCCCATCTCTTAATTTGTCGACCCCTACTTCTTTTCCCATCTCTTGGGTACCAGAGGCTGACCTACTTACTCCATTTATTGCTCGGGTCACATAACATGTGTCCAGTCCATCTCTTCATGTCTTTTCTCCTCATTTTGGCATGTCTATTTAATAGAGAATGTCTGTAAGCTTTGTTCTTGACCTAATATTTGTGCTCCTTACTCTATCCCTTCTCCTTCTAACATACTTCTTTCCATGGCACACTGGCATCTTGCTAATTTAACTTATCTGATTTCGGGTGCTGACAGAACCAGCAACACTTCGGACCCATTGGGATCTTGTGTTTACCCCTACCTTAATGTTTCTTACTCTTTGAAGAAGTGGTCTTTGAGGAAGTGGTTTATTTAGTAGGTTAGTTTGTTAGACTGCTATTCCTATAAGCAAGTCTCACGCCCGAATACTGAAAGGCTACTTATCTAGTGGCGATCAAATTTACATTTAAGTGTAATATTTAAATAGGATAGGTGCGTCTTACATATTAAGGGGACTCCTAAACGTTTGAGTATCTGGGCATTAGTCCAGCTCCTTGGTTGCAAGTTCTGTTCCGCTAACATGCGGTATTGAGTATTTGGTAACTGAAGACAGTCATTATCCAAAATATTCAATTTGCAAATGACATTGCATAGAACCAAACAGTCAAGATTCATGTCAGCAACAATATAATCTACTGTTTTATTCATTTATTACAAAGAGATATTACAATTTCAAATGCCAGGAAACCTAGATAGGTTTATCTTGGCATTTAAATTCGAAACTACATCTCTATATATATAAAATTTTCGAGTCGCGGTGTTAAATTTACCAAACTCCTGGGCTACTCAATGGCTGAACAGATTCGGATTAAATTTTTCGTGTATTTTCGTTAGGTCTCAAAATCGGCCGTCTTTTTTTGTACACAGCTAGTCATTTAATCGCTATACATATGTGCTTAAAACAGGTACTAACAAAAGCATTCCCTAATCAGATAGCGAAGGAAATTAGTTTTAGTCTGTGTTTCCCGAGTTGGTAAACCAAATTGTTATTGGGCTAGAACTGCAACTAGATAGATAGATAGATAAACACTTTATTGCACCTTAAAAAAACATAAAATTAATTCTAACAAGTACTTAAGTACATAATATTTTATAAAAATTATTAAAAACTAAAAATAAAAAAGCGATGTCTTCCAAGCAACCAACTAATAAAAATTAAAAATGATAAAAAAAATGCGCTTATCGTCAAAAGCGATGTCATCTAGGCAACCTTTGGAACTAGTATGCAAATGAATAAAAAGAAGGCCAGGTTGTCGTAAAAATATTGTAATTTCCTAAGGGCGTCACAGTTAAAAAGTTTAGGAAGCCCTTCCCTAGTGCTTGCAAGTGTAAGTTATGTTCTAAGACTTCCATGATACCATATAAGTGACAGGCTGCCTAAGGCTACTGTTTAAAGATTAATTCTCCATAGTGACGACTTGTACTTGTATACGGGCTTTTTTCCGCAACGAAACCTTTTTATATGGGTCCTTTTTGCATGAGGATGGAGTAGGCTTGCCCAGCACCTACTTACTCAGTTTAGTCGAAAGAACTTGTCAATACGTATGAAGCCAACTAAGCTGCGGGTTTCATCGCGATGCTTTCCTTCACCGTAAGAGCAATGTCTATTAGCGCATATACATTTTTACCAAGAAAATTGGTGGCACGGTCCGTCGGAAATCAAATCCACGACCATCGGAATAAAAGTCGATTTTCAAAGGCCTATTTCAACTACATTGGTCAAATCAACTAGTTTTATAGCTAAACCCTGCAGTTTCGGACTCTTTAAAATAAAAATGTGTTATTTGTGAAGTCAGAAAATGGCTGACGCTTAGATTTAACCGTACGTAATACACAGACAGACAGGCAGATCTTTCGCATTATAATATTACTTGGAAGTCGCCAAAACTACGAGTAAGTTTTTATTTTTAACAAGAATGCTAGTGTCGGATGGTTAGCGGGCTGCCAGTTATAGCCCGCCTAATAAAGCTATGCCAATACATTAGTTCTTCGATTTTTTCATACGTGTTCTTCGAAGAGAGATTTATATATCAGAATTATAGAGAGTCTTAATTTTTTTTAAATTTTTTTTTCAGTTTGACGTAAGTATTTAAATTCGAATAAGGGATTCTGAACAATTAATTTTATATCACTTTGACGTGGTTTTCAGAAGGTAGATGAAAAAAAAACTTAAAGATGTCTATTGTTTATGACCTGAGAATTGTAACTTTCCGATTTCAAATGATTTATCTGAATTTTCCAAGATATAAAGGAAACTCGAACCCGAGCCTTCAGACTACCACCAAAATCACACTAAGACGTAACGAAAGAATTACGAAGTGGAATAATTTTCTTGGGTTGCCAATTTCCAATTTGACAACTTTTCTTAGCCGCAAGAAAATTTAGCCAGCCAATAGCCAGAGACAATTCTCTATTTAAATAACGTCTCGCACTTGGCCGATGTTTAAATAAAAAAGCTTAAGTCTTGTTACAAAGGACGGCCTTATCGCTCAAAGCGGTCTCTTGCAGGCAATCTTTGCCATGCAAGCCGCAATAAATCTAATTATGTTATGTCTACTCCACTGTGTTTTTGAATCTCTTTAGTTTTACGAGATCTATGATGAGCCTTGTTTACATTATGTCTACTCATCGCCAAACATACGGAAGTTTGAATTTTCTTAAAGATTCTTAGTAGGTAGATATTTTAGTTTTTTTTCAGTGACGATGTTTTTATTACGTCTTCTGGTGTTACGCAAGATTGTGTTTGGTATTTCACGTGTCTTTTTAATTGGTTTAATGTGCTGTGAAATGTTCAGTTATTGCCTAAGCTCGTTTAGGTGATGTTGACAGTGATTGATGGATTAATAGATATGAGTTTCTTTAAAAAACTCTTTAGGAAAATATGTAGTGATGTGAGTGTTTTTTCTTGGTATTGGATTTCTTTTTTTTTTTTTACTAAAAACATAACACTTTGGTCCTTTCAGTTGTGTAATGTTTGACATCAGATATTTCACCTAATTTATCTCGGGGTTTGTAATAGACTATAACCATATGATTGAGTTTAAACCGCATTGCGTCTGTGACTTCTGAGATGGGACGTTTCATGTATTTGCACCGGCTATTAGTTTTTTATTACTAAAAACCACTTAAAAACTTAACACTTTGGTCCTTTCAGTTTTGTAATGTTGTTTGACATAAGATATTTCACCTAATTTCTCTCTGGGCTTGGAACAGACTATAGCCATATGATTGGGTTGAAACCGCATTGCGTTTGTGACTTTCGAGATGATACGTTTCTTGTATTTGCACCGGCTATTACAGTTTTTTATTAAATAAAACACCCAAAACATAATACTTTGGTCTTTTCAGTTGTGTAATGTTTGACATAATTTATCCGATCTAACATAAGACCTGATGCCGCGAGAATTTCGAAAATCAAAATCATTTTCGTCTCTTAAACTAATACTATGCCGATTTTAGGACAAGGAACAAACAAATAAACAAACAAACTTATACACTTTCGGATTTATAATATTTGTAAGAATTAGGATTTCATCGGCAATTACATTTTTCAAACCGGAACACATCAATGCAAGTCCACGATTGCTTGTTACTTATTGCGGTATTAGATTTCGGGAAAGACTCGCTTACTCATTCCACATTCTCATTCACCGTTTTAAATATATATTTCAACTAATACGTCACGGAATGAATATTAACACACGGAGTCGTAGGCGTTCGTTTTATTATTATCGAATTGCTCAGGTGTAATAATAAATACGAAAGTTTGCTTGTGTTTATGTATGTTTGTTACTTTATGTAAAAACTACCGTTTCTGATTTAGATTTTGCTATGCTAAAAAAAAATCTACTACTATCTCTTACTAGAATATTCGTTTGCTTCCACAGACTTTTTGTCCTGTCTTATTTTATTCTATGTACGGAAAAAAAATATGTTTTCTTTTCCGTCTTTTTTTAAATTTTCTTTCTTTTATAGCAACAATTCTTAAATTGTTGCTATAAAAGAAAGAAAATCTAAATATTTTTTTATCCGTACATAGAATAAAATAAGACAGGACAAAAAGTCTGTGGAAGTAAACGAATAGTCTAGTAAGAGAAAGTAGTAGACTAGAACAAAGACATACCTATAGTTTTTCAAATTCAATGTATGTTGTTAAAAAACTAAAAAAGAACCGTTTGAGTTGGTATGGACATGTGATGAGGAGAGAAGAGACGTAAGTGACTAGAAGAGTGATGATATGAACGTAGAGAGATGGAGAGGAAGAGGACGAAGAAAAGATGGATGAACTTTGTGAGACAAGATATGAGAGAGATTAATGCGAACGATGAGATTACGACTGTAAATGGAAGAAGACTCACTGCACCGAACTCAAATAAATTATGATTTTTGAACTTGTACTTGTACTTGAACGGGCTGTTTTCCGCTATGAGACCCTTTTTAATTGGGTCCTTTTTGCGTGAGGATGGAGTAGGCTTGCCCAGCACCTACTACCCTCTCAGCTTAGTCGACCATTTCCAGAGGAGAGAACTTGTCAATACTTCTGGAGCCAACTAAGCCGCGGGTTTCATCACGATGTTTTTCTTCACCGCAAGAGCAATGTCAATTAGCGCACATAAATTTTTCTTTAGAAAAATACATTGGTGCACGGCCGGCCGGGATTCGAACCCACGACCTTCAGAATGAAAGTCGAGGTATCTACCACTAAGCCAACACCGCTCTTATGTATTACTAGCTGCGCTCCGCGGTTTCACCCGTAAGACCCGATGCCGTGGGAATATCAAAATGAAAAGTAGCCTATGCCCTTCCTCGATAAATGGAATATCCAACACAAAAATGATTTTTCAATTTGAACCAATAATTTCTGAGATTAGCGTGTTCAAACAAACTCTTCAGCTTTATAATATTAGTATGGATGTATAATTATGATTAGGGCAGGAAGAAGAGTCTGTCTGTGCGGACACCGCGTGACACCGCGATACGTAGCTAGTTATTATAAAATGGCTCTATCTCACATAACATTGTCATTATTGTATGTTTAATTCCGTTCACTTCGCAATTTTATAGGTTCACGAGACTTGGCCAAACGCCACTGATTTAAATGTCAATACAAATGCATTATTATCACTCTTACTCTCGTAGCGGTTCCATCAGATAACCTCAGTTTTAAAATAAGGGTGCGAGAATATCGCGCAAAATTAGTGAAGTGACGTTGAAGTGTAAAGGTGCTCCGTTTGTGTAGTGACCTGTAAAGTGCGGCCTTGACATGGTTCAGTGGGCTACTCGGTTTATATTTATCACTCTCAAGGCGCAAGAAATTACAATGGATATGTTGTATGGTTTTAAATGATGGGTTTTTGCGATATCGCCGCTTTACACCGGTAAATATCGTTTATCATTTCAAAGTTTGACCTATTTAGTACCTATTGGTGAATAGGCTTGCGCCCTTCCGATCGCGAATATTGTTCTGCCTGCCTTTGTCTTAATTTATTTGGGGTCGGCGCAGTACGTCTTCTTCATAAGAAAGAAAGAAATAAATAAATGTCTCTATTAGCTGTCATGTTATCTTAACATCCATCTCTCTCACACAGTCCGTCCATCTTTTGTCAGGTCATCGAATAGCGGGATGGAAATTAGCCTATTTATGTGCTATACATACATACAAGTTTTATCGTAATCGGTTCACTAGTTTTTTGTGTGAATTTTTTTCATGATATGTACTTCAAAACACAAACTTTCGCATTCTTAATAACACTGATATCTCTGAAACTACTGGACTGGTTTCGACTTTTTATCCCGATACTAGCTGCGCCTTGCGGTTCCACACGCGTAACTCCCGATCCCGTGGGAATATCGAAAGAAAAAGTAGCCTATAGCGTTCCTCGATAAATAGACTATCAGACACAAAAATAATTTTTCAATTTAAACCAGTAATTTCTGAGATTAGCGCGTTCAAACAAACAAACACTTCAGCTTTATAATATTAAGTATAGATTCCCACGGGATCGGGAATTACGTGGGACAAACCGCGGGGCGCTGTAACCGTATCTTCACTTCTATCTATACTTATTATAAGCTGAAGAGTTTGTTTGTTTGTTTGAACGCGCTAATCTCAGGGACTACTACTGGTTCGAATTGAAAAAATATTTTTGTCTTGGATAGACCATTTGTCCCGGAAGGCTTAAGGCTATATAACACCATGCTGCGGCCAAATAGGAGCGAAGAATCAATAGAAAATGTGGAAATAAACGGGCAAAATTATTCATCTTTGAGGGCTTCCGTTGTTTGTTTAAACGCGCTGATCTCAAGAACTACTGGTTCGAATTGAAAAAATATTTTTGTGTTAGATAGTCCATTTATCGAGGAAGGCATATCATTTTTTATTTTGATATTCCCACGGGATCGGGACATACGTGGGTAAAACCGCGGGGCGCAGCTAGTAATGCTATAAATATTTTTTTTTTGTGTTTGTAACGAATAGGTTATGAAACAACTGGACTGATTTTGATTAAACTCAGTATGAGGATACAATAATTCATTGGGAGTAACATAGGCTACTTTTTATCCCGACATTCCCACGGGATCGGGACTTCCGCGGGTGAAACCGCCGACCACTACTGCTAGTGTGTTTGTGTACTCAATAAATGCTTTTCTTTCTTTCTTCCTAGTTAATAATAAAATGCGGTATTTTTAAATCCTTGCGGAATTTACTTGCCGATTGTATTTGCGTTTCTGACATCTTTCCAATATTGTTTGTGTAATAGGTATTTAGTTACGTAGTTTTTGTTTGACGTTTGCGGTAAACTTTGTTGCGTTTCATTCAATAGAACGATAGGCTTTTATCTCGATCACTTATTGAAGAGAGTTAACTGACAGTAGTAACTGTCAATACAGGGATTTATACAATGTGGGATTTTCAATTGGTTTATTTTTTACTAGCAGCGCTCCGCGGTTTCACCCGCGTAACTCCCGATCCCGTGGGAATATCGGGATAAAATGTAGCCTATAGCCTTCCTCGACAAATGGACTATCCAAAACAAAAAGATTTTTTCAATTCGAACCAGTAGTTTCTGAGATTAGCGCGTTCAAACAAACAATTAAACAAACAAACTCTTCAGCTTTATAATATTAGGATAGATAATATGTAAACACAGAAAAAAGTTTTCTAGAAGCAAGAAATAATAAAACAAAGAAATTATTCTCTAGCATCTAGAGGATTATTTCTTGCTTCTTGAACTTTTTTTCTGTCTAATATAGATTATTTTTGTTCTTAATTCATATTTCTATACTAATATTATAAAGAGGTTAACGTTGGTTTGTTTGTTTGTATGTATGTTGGGGGTAATCTCCGAAACCACTAAACCGATTTCAAAAATTCTTACACCAATAGAAAGGGATTAACATAGGCTATATTGTAACCCAAGGTAGAAAACCCACAACAGTTTTTATCTATAATAAAACCATTTTAAATTGCCGACTCAATAACCGATGTTTACGTCAAATTAGTTGATATCAAAGAGATATTTCGGAGTTTATTTTAAGGGTTTATAATTTAGGAATTTATTTTTAACTACCTTTTATGCATGTTCGCATATTTGTCCGCGCAGAAGTTGAATTTTCCTTTCTTAACGGATGCCTACGTTGTAACAGCTATCTGCTATCTATTATTCCAAATAATTATGGAATGGTAATACTTAAACATATACACAAATAGAAAAATCTACTATATAAAAATAAGTCGGGTTTTCCTTCCTGACGCTATAACTCCAGAACGCACGAACCGATTTCCTCGGTTTTGAATTCGTTGGAAAGGTCTCGGGCTCCGTGAGGTTTATAGCACAGAAAATTCAGGAAAAAATTCAACAGAAAAGCGGGAAATTTGGATATGGCAAAACAACGTTTGCCGGGACATCTAGTTTGATATAATTCTCCGTTTTTCTAGATTACAATTAAATTGATTTCGTTAACTAGATGTGTAAATAAGATATGAGCATTTAAAGCTACGTGTTTTTCATTTTCTTCATCAGCATCTGACGCCATTACACATATAAGAACTTCAAGAACCTAACCTCCTTGGAAACAAATAATTTTAGTTCGAAGTTTTGCCATTAATCTTTGTGTAGTCATGACGCGTGTTATTGCCTAACCTCTAGTCTGCGACGCAGAAGAGTGCGGGTTCGATTCCGGCTGACAAATATTTGTATGATCTATAATCTACAGACTCTGATCTATATCTAGTATCTGGTGTTTCTGTATGTGTATACAAAATAATTTATATTGTATCTATTATCAATGACCCATATTACAAGCCTTTAAGAGGAAAGGGTACCGAGGGCTCTCTCCATACAAACATAGTCGACTGTTTTCTCCCTGGATAATGAATGACACTAGAGCAAATATTTTTGTTGCATAAACTTATAACTGCCATGACCATGCCCCTATGTCTTAATAATAAGGTCCCGTTTGTACCCTTTAGGTACAGAACTTTAAAAAAAGTTTTTTGTATATTAGATTTTATTAATATCCTCTAATATTCTAGACACGTCAAGACACGCCCACGCCCGCGAGCTCTGCGATAAGTCCAGCTCTACCAGTAAGCGCGGTTACCTCGGCATCTGTCAAAAAACTCGCGAAACCTGCGAAGAAGAAGGCCAAAGCGAAGACGAAAGGCAAGATGAAGATGCTTGACTGCAGCGTGATCGAGGAAGGGGAAGAGTAAGATATCCTTATTAACTTAAAAACACACGGACAGACGGACGAGAGAGAGAGAGATCTTATAATGACGATCCAGTTGGCACAATGCCGGACTGTCAAACAAAGGGTTGCGGGTTCGATTTCCGCCTCAGACAAGTATTTATGCTTAGATATCTGTCTGTGGTCTGGCTGTTTCTATGTATTATAAGTATTTATTTACAAAATAAAAGTATATGAGTAATATATCCGTTGTTCTAACACCCATAACACAAGTCTAGTTACTTAGTTTGGGGCTAGATGCCGATGTGTGGAATGTCCTGCAATATTTATTTATTATAAGGGGTTGTTCTTTTTACCTTTTGAGGTATGGATATGATGATGGACCACTTAATATTTTGAGGAACTCTGTGGTGCGGGGAGTGAACACTCGCCTGTAATACTGAAGGTCGTAGGCTCAATTCCCGACGCCGAAGAAATATTTTTGTATAATCTAGCTAGAGATATTCTTAGAGAGAACAGATGATCCACTTGATAGTGTGACAAACTCTGTGGTGTGGTGAGTGAACACTCGCCTGCTATGCTGAAGGTCGCGGATTCGATTCCCGCTGTGGAACTTTTTTTTATGATCAACATATATTTATTTCTTTCATTAGTGTTTGTCATTATGCGCTTTCAGAAGAAAAGTATATTTTGCCTGGTCACCATATTACAAGCTGCTTAGTTTGGCACATGGATAGATGATTAAAAAAAATACATACAACCAAATTGAGAACCTCATACTTTTTTAGAAGTCGGTTAAAAAGAATACATGTATTTTCGGTAAATTCATTATTGCGTGCGATTATTTCTAAATAAGGAATTTAAGGTCCCTGTGTGTGTGTGTGGCACTGTGGCAATGACCCGTCACGGTCCAAAGGTTATCCAATCCACCCCTAATTAAACAATGGATAATTTCACTAATTAGGCATTTTGAGAACTTGAGAATTTGGTAGGTTCAGAATTTGAGACTCTGTATAAATAAATTTTGCAGAACATAGCACACAGTTCTATCTAGCCAAAAGCTAAGCAATTAGGCTTGTGTTATGGTGGTCAGACAACAGATAGAATACTTTACTTTTGTACATACTTGTATACATACAGACATCCAAACCAGAAACAAATATTTGTACATAAAATACTTTTTCGATACCTTTAATCGAACCCGCAACCTTAGTGTTGAAGGCGGGTGTTCGTCGGCCGCGTCACTGTGGTCTTCAAGACAAGCATTTTGCGCTTGGCTCCTATAATGCACCTTAACAGCTTGATTCATTACTTAAGGCCCGGTAGTACTAGAAAAGACCATTTTCAAATGAAAATTTAAGCAACTTCCACCACATGTTCATCACTAAATTTTATTAAGAATGTATCTTCAGATCTTTGAGTAGTACGGTGAAAACATGATAGCATGAATTTTTCTCTTTGATTTTTTTTTTAAATTTGGGTGTTAAAAAAAATACGGTAGGTATAATAATAATAGTTTATTAAACAATAATAATAATAGTTTATTAAACAAAATCCATCCTACATCCTACTAATATTATAAACTAGCTGCGTCCCGCGGTTTTCCGCGTAAGTACCGATCCCGTGCTAATATTAAAATAAAAAGTAGCCTATTGCCTTCCACGAGAAATGGACCATCCAACACAAAAATAATTTTTCAATTCAAACCAGTAGTTCCTGAGATTAGCGCCGCCAAACAAACGAAAGAAAAAACTCTTCAGCTTTATAATATTAGTATAGATGTGAAAGTTTGTGTGTGTGTATGTTTTTCACTCTTTCATGCGCTAAAAGCTACTGACTGATTGCGATGAAACTCCGTATGTAGGTAGCTAAAGACCTGGTTTAACATATAGGTTACTTTTTATCCCGATATTCCCATGGGCTCGGGACTTACGCGGGCGAAACCGCGGGGCGCAGCTAGTAAACCATCATTTTTGAAAGGGGTAGCAGCATCGCGCGGCGTACGTGGTTAAAACTGAGTTCGAATATACAAGCCTTAAAAAACCTTGCAATTTTCCTAAAAGTCCATTCGTGATACAGCCTTTCCGTGTCTTAGCCTGACCCTTTAAAATTGGGTCATGATGTATTAGTCGTTACTTTGAAATTAGGCATTTTGTAAGTTGGAAACCTCAAGGATAGAAACGACACGCGATTCTAAAGTTAGCTGAGCAACATTTAATGTATTTTTGTAACTTCGTTTTTGCAGATAATATGCAAAGTTGAAGCTATTAAAAAGTTTTTTTATTAATAAATTCACAGGCAGTTGTCTACACTTTGTATCAGTTTTAGTAATTATTATAAACTAGCTGTTGCCCGGGACTTCGTACGCGTGGTAGTTTTGTTCAGAGTTATTGGTAATTAAGCCGTTGAGGGCTACTTCTGTTAAGCAAGCCGTTGAGCCACCTTAACAAACAACTTTTGTTTTACGATTTCTGGAAATTCGATTAAAAATTATTGAAAATGCTGAATGAAACAGCAGATTTTTTAAAACAATGGTCATT
The DNA here is from genome assembly GCA_951213275.1 of Idaea straminata. Taxonomy (NCBI): domain Eukaryota; kingdom Metazoa; phylum Arthropoda; class Insecta; order Lepidoptera; family Geometridae; genus Idaea; species Idaea straminata. The sequence continues at coordinate 9,711,344 of OX577862.1, forward strand.
CAGACTAAGAACAGTAGATAAAACTTAATAAATAAGTAAAATTTTAAGGTTAATGACCTCTCCGTGTAATTTTCTGACAAATCTAACCTCAAAATTTTCAAAAAATTGTTCGAATTTCCAAAGATCGTAGAACAAAAGTTGTTTGTTTAGGTGCACAGAAGTAGTCTTCAACGGCTTGCTAATACCAATAACCCTGTATACCAAAACCTTCCTTTACCTTACTTTATAAATTTGGTGATGGAGTTTTGGCGGGAACGAGTTAACAACATGTCGTGCTGCAGTTTTATTTTCATGAAACTTAGATGTAACCCGAGTTGAATTGTATAATTCTGGTGGAATGTTATTCAATTTAGTTCTGTGAAAGTGCACAAGTGTAGTGAAAGTAAAAATCAGTGTCAAACATGCAGTTTTCACGTTGCCTCCAAATCTCCTATTAAGGTTATGGTAAACTTGCCACCGCTTTACTATAATCCCTGACTTGACGGACTATGACGACTTTGACTGTATTGAAACACTTTAGGCCCGATTTATGAAAAATCGGGTCATAATTTGATGCAAAATATAACTTGACACTGGCTAAATGCACACGTGCGAAGCCATAATAAAAGAAAAAAAAAAAAAAATTTGGTGATGAGGCCTCCCCCAACTTAATTAATTAAGATCACGGGAACCGGTTTGGCACAGAGGGCATACGACCGATTGCTCTGGAAGTATTTGAGAAAGGTTAAGGTTCTTAATTCTTTACAGTGTAAGTTTTTAATTTGGTGAAATAAAACAGAAAAAGAAATGTAGGCATAGAGTCCATATTGTAAAGCCACGTATTGAACGACCCTATGATTCGGAGCCAAAATGGCTTCCAAATATTTGGCTGTACAATCCATTGTTGCATATCGTCTTTTTTTTCGATGGTCTTTTTTCCATCGTCTTTTGTTTTTGTTTGATGAGACTGAAAAAATCTTAACAGTTCGGCGCTTAACGTCTCTCCTGGGGATCCGCGAGACCCTCCGATCTTATTTAAACTGAGTGTTTATCGTTTCCCCTAGTCCAGGGGGGATGGCGTGAAAAAGTTCTCGACAGCAGTTCTCGGTAGCAGAGAATTTATGGTTAGTTATGGTTGACGCTTAACGTCTCCCCTAAAGGGGATCCTTTAGGGGAGACGTTAAGCGTCAACCATAAATTCTCTGCTACCCGTCGAGTTAATATAATAAAAATAACCAAACTTATCAATTCCCCAGTGCTCTAAGCCGTTCCCCATCCCCTGACACGTTGACCGACCCGTGGCAGATGGAGACGGACTCTCTCCCCGCTCCGCCGCCTCCGGAAGACAGACACCCACCCTCGCTGGTACACACCAAGGACGACGACAAGACCCCAACGCCGGCATCTCCGTTGACGGTCGTAAAGCACCCCAGCGGGAACAAGATCAATGGTATACCGCCGGTCGTTAAGAAACATTCTAAAGGTAAACTTAAATTTTTTTTAGATATCTTTATTAATTAATGCGGATTTTATCTACATGGATAACGTCAACCTTGAAGATTTATAAAAAAAATGAGTTAACACCCCTTTAAACATTTATCACAGCGCCACCTAACCCCGAACTAAGTAACAAGGCTTGTAATATGGGTGATTGATAATCGATATAATATAAATTATTTTGTATACACATACAGAAACACCAGAAACTAATATCAGAGTCTGTAGATAATAGATCATACAAATATTTGTCAGCCGGAATCGAACCCGCACCCTTCTGCGTCGTAAGCGTAGAGGTTTGGCAATAACACGCCACATGTGACTACACAAAGAATAATGGCAAAACTTCGAACAAAAATAACTTTTTTGCATAATTTTAAATGCTTATATCTTTTATCCACATTAGGGTTTGAGCTCCGGAACTTCGGTTTAAAAATTCCGGAATTCCGACTTATAACAGTATCGTTTGTAATTGGTGAGAGCAAAACCGGAATTTCGATATCGTTTGTTAAGAGTCGAAAAGACTGTTTTCTAGGACCGCGGCGATAGAGGATAATGCTTCGAGTTTTTAAAAACAATACCGCGTACTAGTGTCGAGGCTGAACGCGACTTTTCACCAGTTTCTTACATTTGTAATCGTGTAAGAACTTCTCTAACAGACAACAGCTTGAACGCACTGACTTTTTTTGAAATTTCACATCCATCAAAAGTTCTAGATGATAAATTCCCTAATTTTTAATTATAACTAGCTGCGTCTCGCGGTTTCACCCGCGTAAGTCCCGATCCCGTGGGAATTTCGAGATAAAAAGTAGCCTATGTGTTAATCCAGGTCTCCAGCTATCTACATACCGAGTTTCATTGCAATCGGTCCAGCCGTTCTCGAGTTATAGGTGTTGTAACAAACACGACTTTCTTTTATATATATAGGTTACAGTTCTGTAATAAGTAAGTCTATTTCAATGGATTTATTATTCCTAACTTAAATACCCCTTCATTTCGATAACATCAGTTATTCAATAAATATTATGCATTTTGTAAACCTACGTTTAAAGGAAGCATCGAATTCCGGAATTACGGAATTCAGGAACTGAATAGATTAATATTAAAACTCAATACCCGAATTGAAAAATGGACCGCTATTCAAGCCCTAATCCACATCTAGTTCACGAAACTATCAATTTAATTAAAATCTAGAAAAATGGAGAATTTCATCATATTCTTTTCTATTTCTGTATAAGCTCAAGTATTGCCATCATAATTTGGCGAATGTACTAAGCCCTTCGAACCAGACTACTCTGTGTAAATCCCACACCTTGTGACTAACAAGTACCTACTAGCATATTTGAAACTTGTCCAGCGATCCACAAATAAACCATATTATTACCTGAAACGTAACATTTTGTTCACCTCAAGGCAAAGATATTTAACGTTACAGACAGAAAATCTGAAACTTTTTAAAACTATATTTTACCAACTTCAAAAAAAGGAGGATCTTAGTACGTCGCGTATATACAGGGTGAAAATCGGACACGCAACTCCTATCAGCATTAAAAAATGGTCAATATGAAATAGGCCAATTTAAAAAATCACCCTATTTCATATTGGAACAAAGTTCGTTATCGCGGGTTGGCGAGGGGACCTAGTCGAGAAAAAATTATTACGCTTTACGATAACGTGAAACGAAAAACCGTAAAAGAAACTAATCCACACATATATGAAAAAGAGGTAAAGAGACTTCGTTCCAAACGCTTGTCGTTCCAAGCGCGCGACACGTTCATTTTATCCTATGTATATTTACCGATTACTCGAAGGCGGTTAAACCGATCTAGATGCGTTTTATTTACTTTTTGTTTTTTTGGAAGAAACTTTACAGCTTTACAGTTACTTTTTAAACTCACACGATTGGTATTCAAAGTAATTATTTTCCCGGGTCTTAATCGCGTATGTTTTATTTTTATTTCTCTTACCTCGACGATATATTATTATTCGGATATAGTGAGTGTGGTGTGCCGCGGCCCTTATGACTGTTAACAAAAACTGTTTATAAAATCGAGTGTTGGTACTCGACCTACCCTCGGTTACTTCCCTCAACTATCAGCATGAGAGGACAACGCTCGCCGCTGCTCCAGTCTCCTCGCGACCATGACTATTGTAACATAGTCGAAACGTCGATTTAAGATAAATAAAAAAAAAATACGCGATTAAGACCCGGGAAACAAATTTCTAGCTTTACAGTTATCATCAAATTTCTTTATTTTGGCAATTTTTAAAAATGTTCATGGTCACACTCTTGGGGCTGATTTTTCTAGTATAATTTAAAGACGAAAATTCCATGTTGTTTCAATGCCTTTAATCTAAAATTGATTTTTTGATGTCCTTTTTCTAAAGAAAAGATTCAGATGTTGTCTTTCTAGCTTTAATTTAAACATCTATACCTCAAGGCCTCCGGACGAATTCCTTTACATATTTATACCATAATAAAATTAACTACTGTATTGCCAACATAAAAACTGTTAACTTTTCACGACCTCTAGGACGAAGTAGGTGAACGTAGCTACGTGCAATAGGTTTGATTCACGTTTTGGAACAAATTGTCCTAAGAAATTGAATTTGAATAGATATTTCTATGTGTTCTGTAAAATGCACATTGGACGAACAAGGCCAGACAAAATATAATCAGCTGAACTTAACACCATAAACGGAAACGCAAATCACTGATATGCGACACCGATTCATGGCGGAAATCCCAGACACCCGCTCTAAGCGTTTTGCTTCGTCATTCATACAATTTTCGTACAGCAAGGGCATGTTCTGTCTTTCCTGACGTGTACAATTTGGGGGAGGGGGGGGGGGTCTTCAAGTCGTGAGTGAAAAGGTATTTTTAGGAAAGCGTGCTACATCTTAGACCGCATCGTCAGCTACCATCACGCAGATCTATCATTTGTAAAAAAAAAACAGAAGTTATTTTGTTATTATTTTGACGTGATAACGTCTAGTAAATTGCCAAAAAAATTCACAAAAAAGTGTCATGGTAATATTGTGTAAGACTTATACAAAGGGAAAAAATAGGAAAAAAAAAACTTAATTTTTCATCGATTTCTTATGACGTTATCACGTAAAATTATCGTCCGTAAACCGACTTTACAGACAATCTTTTTTTTTCACACCTATATAGTCTTGCATTTGACTTCATTTCACCTGATGCGAAGCGACGATGAGATCGAGGATGTAGCATGCTCGCATAGAAAGAGAACGGCATGCCTGGACAACATGATGGAACGCGATGAGTCGCTTGACACCATGACTTTGTCCAGGGGGTGGTGTTTGAAGCCGCCGGCCAAGGCCCACCACCGATGGATTGTCTCCTCTTCTAGAGCGTCACCCGGGGGTTATGTGTAGGACATCAAGGGCTAAATCCTACGGTCGCGAGCAAACCTGAACCCCCAAAGATTGTATCCGTTATCTGGTCACAATAATACAAGTTTTGCTTAGTTTATAGCTAGATGGCGATGTGTGAAATTCCTTAAAATATATATTCAATATTCCTTACAGATAAAGTTAACTATAAAGAGCAAGTATTCTTGACCGCTTTACATACAACACATCCGTTCAAATCGCTACCTACACGAAAAGGTTAACTGATTTTGATAAAAAATGAATATTATTTCAGTATCATTCAACCCTCAGGTAGCGTATTTCCAAAACATACATGGCCGATGTGTAAGCAGCGCGCTAATAGTGTATATTTTAAATTACACAATCTTTAAATTCAAAGTTCTGACTGACTGACTGACTGACTGATGTCGCACAATTCAAACCAATTGATGGATTGGGCTAAAATTTGGCATTTTAGCGCTAAAATTTAGCGGGTATAACATAGGCATCGACGAAAAAAAGATTTTCGAAAATTCAAACCCAAAACTTATAAGAAAGCCTCAACCTAATTGTTTCCCCTGAAAATTCTGGAGCAAAGTTTATATGATCAATTGATCACTCGACCGGTACGCTAATATTTCTGAGTATATTCTGCATACGAGTATAATTTATTATTCTAAAATATACGCTGCCAAAAGTAGGCCTAGTATATTTTAGAAATACGCCGCTTTCATCCAACTTCTCGCAGTAAATCGACAGTCATTTTTATAATTGATTATTTCTTTAAAGCACTGTAGTACGATAGGTTTCTTAGAATGAAATACCATCTTACACACGCAAAGTATCTTGTTTGTAAACATTATTGTTTCATGGTTTCATGTAATTTTTTCCATTTAATATTTGTAGATTCGTACTTTTTATGGTAGACATATCCATGTTAATATTCCCACATAAGTTTGAAAAGGCAATGCCATAGTCATTTTGTATTATCTTTTATTTAACAGTATACTTTAACAGCGACTCGCATCACCCTCTTAAGTCCCGATCCCTTTGGAATATTTCGGGATAAAAATTATCCTATGTTACTCTCAAGAATTCAGTTTATCCTCATACTGAATTTTATTAAAATCGGTCAAGTAGTTTCGTTACAAATAACAATAAACAATCTATTCTCATTATAATATTTGTTAGATGAGGACTTACTTTGAAGTCGTTTTTAATTCAAAAAGATATGGAAGGTAACTTATTTTATTAAAATTGCTGTTTTTTATTTCATCCTCTAAGAATTCATTTGTTCAGACTTCGCCCCTTCGAATCTTAAAAAATATACCTTCATAGTACGTCTTGATTTTATACGTATTTTAATTTTGTTGTATCAGTAAGTTTCTAGACTAGATTTTTAATAGATGTTTTTATCTTTAAAATATAAATATAGAAATAAATACAAATCCAAAGGTCTGTATGACAGAACAACACTCAAATTATATCGAGCTTAAAAATAGATTCCTTATAACTCTTTAAATTTAAATCACATCATTATTTTTCACTTCTAAAGTAACTGAACATTTTAATCCAGAGTAGATTCTTGCTTGAGAATTGAGTTTCTTTTTGTAATACAGACCTATATTTTTATTACATTTGTAATAATATGTCGAAACTATTTTCCAGATTCTCCCCTAAATCTCCCAGAAACAATATCCTCATGCCTTCGTCTCTCTCTATTCCCTCGAGTTCCCCCGTATCTCAAGTTCGTCAGCTACGAGGAATCAGCTCCGATCAAGATACCATCTCCAATACAGAAGCACCTCAAATGGAAGCTAACTACAATCACACCCATAGTTGTGCAGAAAACGTTGACGAATTCAGGATTTAGGCTGGTCAAGAGCGAGTGTGATACGGCTGAGTGTCCACAAGAAGGTAAGTTTTGAAAATTAGCAGACACGCAATCAATATTGATTTCTGTACAACTTTTACTATACTACATTTAAAAATGTAAAAAAAATGGTGAGGATTGATAATCTTTAAGTGATGAACAGCAAGCATGCAGCAAATAGCTCAGTTTTCAAGATCGACCAATACAATCAGCTTTTAAACTAATAGGTAAAGATTTGATGGAGCATCTGGAACCACCTTTTCATCACAAATTTTTGAAGAATATAGCCTGAGATCAGTGGTGTTTTCAGAGATAGAAATATAAACTGAAATGACTAAAATAAAAATATTAAAAACCTATTTCAAAATCATCTGAAGTCGGGTATCCACACTACAAAATGGAACGTAAAACTGCCAGACTTAAAACGATGTTGGTGCAGTTATTTGTCCTCTTATTTTATGAAGTCGGTTTCTAAATCTACTATCTAATCTAATATTTCATGTTTGAATTACGACTATGCGTCACTTAATTTCCTTTTTTCTCAGCCGTTCATTTTGTATTTTGAAATTTCAGAAACAGTCGAATGGATCGGTATATGGGGTAAACACATGAAATCGCTTATGTTCCGAGCGATAAAAGACGGACAGAAAATGAATCATTTTCCCGGCACTTTCCAAATCGGTCGGAAAGACAGACTTTGGCGCAATCTCCAGAAGTTAGCAACGAAGTATGGGGTTGAAGAGTTTGGTATAATGCCTAAGACTTACGTGCTACCACACGATATGAAGTTGCTTAAACACGATTGGCAGAAGTATTCAGCTAATAATGAGAGATGGATTATAAAACCTGTGAGTAAAATTATTCTATTAATATTATAAACCAACTCCGCCATGCGTTTCCAGCTCCACCTGAGGTAGAGCCCTTAGCTCTACCTCACCGGGACACCATGGCGACAACGGATCGCCAAAGAGGAAGAATACACTTATTTTTGTGACAGACAGTAGCCAGTAGCTACTCTATTTGGCGACTTAGGGTAGCCAGAAGTAGCCTTGGATACGCAGTCGGCGACGTCTGACGTCCCTGTGAGGTAGGGCCTTAAGTCTAGATCCTGATTACGTTGGAATATCGGGATAAATAGTAGTTTATCTTCACGTCTTGATGAAGTAGGTTTCTAGCATATTACAATATAACTGAATTTTTAAATGACAAATCCTTAAGTAGGTATGTATTGAAATGATTTTAATTTTTAGCTATATAAGTGATTACGTACCCTACTTTTTGACAGATTTAAATTTTATTTTATTTTCAAAGTGACATTTTTGCTAATTTGGTAATCATTGACATCGAACTTTAATTGTTTAATCCTAAAATGTATCTTTTTTATATTGAATGCCGAAAAGACTGGATATAGCTGTACTATGTTTTATTTGTAAGACAATTTTGTGACCTATATTCTCAATAAATAAATTAAATGTGAAATATAGCTGTAAAAGAATGATCAAAATAGGTTCAGTATTTACAAAAGAAAATAAGTATATAAGCAAACGGCATGCAACCGATCAATTAGGAAGTCGGTGGAGGGATAGCTGATTTCATAATAATTATGAAGTAAGCTAAACAACTAGGTTTATTTAGTAGTGGTAAAATGCCCCTTTGGTCTAGTTGCTAAGCTTGGGGCTAGATGGTGTTGTGTGCGATATTTATTTAATCTATACATATAAAATGCTTTGTCCTGAACTACTGACTGACGGATCAACGCACAGCCTAAACCGCTGATCGTAAAGACCTGAAACTTGGAGGGTGTGTTCTTTGGGTGACGTAGGCACCGGATAAGAAAGGATTTTCCGAAATTCTACCCCTAAGGGGGTGAAAAAGGGGGCAAAGTTTGTATGGGACAACGTGATTGTTGGTTGGTGAAACATTTTTTAACAGAATTGATGGAACACGTGTTTTGTATTTTATTCAAATTCATCCCCTAACTGGGTTCAAACGGGGTAGAAAGTTATTTTAGGGGGATGTCCTTTGACTCGAAATCCTTAGTGCTTTTGATTTAAATTAAGTACATTTTGACACGTGTCCGAAACTCGATCAAATTTAAGTCAACAAAAAAATACTATTAGAACTATACTCCTATACGCGGACGAAGTCGCGGGCAAAAGCTAGTGTAAGTATAGAATTACATTTTAACAACATTTCAACCTTTCCAGCCCGCTTCAGCTCGAGGTACAGGTATCAAAGTAGTGTCACGTTGGACACAGATCCCAAAGAAACGTCCCGTCGTCGTCCAGCGGTACATATCGAAACCCTACCTAATCAACGGTAACAAGTTCGATATGAGACTGTACGTGCTAGTTACATCAGTGCATCCGTTACGGATATACCTTTATAAGGATGGACTTGCGAGGTTTGCTTCTGGTAAGTAACAAAACTTCTAAGAATAATAAGTACGGAACCCTTTTTGCGGGAGTCCGACTCGCCCTTGGCCGGTTTTTAAACGACTTCAAAAAAGGAGGAGGTTGTCAATTCATCGCGTATATTTTTTTTGTGTATGTTCGCCGATTACTCGAAAACGCCTGGACCGATTTGGAAAATTCTTTTTTTCAAAAGCTTTTATTTAACTTGCAGTGTATGTATGTATGTATGTTCGGGTGGAATCTTGCAACTTAATTTTGATTCACTTTTACTTTTAAAGTTATGGGATATTTACCGTGTTTTTGGGTTTTTATTTTCTGGAGCTCGACGAAATTAACAAAAAACTGGCCAAGTCCTAGTCGAACTCCCGCACGAAGGGTTCCGTACATTTTCGTATTTGTTGTTATAGCGGCAACAGAACTACATAATCTGTGAAAATTTCAACTGTCTAGCTATCACGGTTCATGAGATACAGCCTGTCGACAGACAGATAGACGGACAGTGGAGTCTTAGTAAAAGGGTCCCCTTTTTTACTCATTGAGTACGGAACCCTAAAGAATGATAAATATCCCGTATTTAATAACTAATAAAAATATATTTTATTAAAATACTAATACTAGTCCCGATCCCGTAGAAATATCGGGATAAAAAGTAACCTGTTAGTCCAGGTCTCCAGCAATCTAGATGCCGAGTTTCATCGCAAACGGTCCAGTAGTTTTTGCGTAAAGAAGTAACAATCATACCGACACACACAAATGTTCACATTTATAATATTAGTAGGATTTAGTTGAACACTTATGTAATTTTTTTTATTAAATATTAATTTTCTTTGTACTAATTAATTTTGTTATTTCAGTGAAGTACAATGATGAAATAACCTCACTAAACGATAGGTATATGCATTTGACGAACTATTCAATCAATAGATTGTCCAAAAACTACACGCCCAATGAAGACTTCGCTTCGTGTGAGGGACACAAATGGTAAGTTATTATACCTCTACAAGATTCCCACGCCCATTGCTTAATTTGGGGCTAGATGGCGTTGCTTACGATGTCCTGCAATATAAAGGTTCCACTGCCGCCTTCCTACCTTTATCCTGCGTCTGTCGAAGCACCTATTTCGGGGGGTCTTAGGTCTTATAGGTCATGAGTTTTCGAGGTACCATCGGGTGAGATAGTGGTCAAAAGCTTATTACAAATACAAAAAAAAAACTTGTCAGAATATCGAGACTAAAAGTAGCCTATGTTATATCCAGAAAATCAATGTATCCTCATACCAAGTTTTATCAAAATCGGTCCAGTAGTTTCGGAGCCTATTCGTTACAAACAAAATAAAAACATCTTTGCGCTTCATAATATTAGTATATAAGATATAGTTAAAGAATTCCAACCAGTGGCTTGGAAGGGAATCAATATTACAAAGATAGGCTCTAAAAACATAACCCTTGCCTTGCAATTGGGTAAAAAAACAAATAATAATCAAATCTCTCTTCTCCTAGGACATTACAAACCCTATTTCACTACCTAAAGACTGAGAAAAACGTAAACGTGGATCGCCTATGGGAATCAATGAAGGATCTAGTCATAAAGACTATCATATCAGGCGAGGCTAGCATCAGTTCACTGACCAAAGCAAATATCACGTCTAGATATAATTGTTATGAGCTGTTTGGTATCGATGTGTTACTTGATGAGGATCTGAAGCCTTGGCTTTTAGAGGTAAGGAGTTTTATTCGTAAGTGGACTCATTTGTCTGTGTCTGTCTTTCCTGATGTGTACAATTTGTGTGTCTTCAAGTGACGAATTAACTAGTATCTTCTAGGAAAACATTGTATTAGGACAAGCACACGACGCAAGACAATCAGAAAAGTAGTAACAAACATAAAAGCACTGACAAACAAACACAAAAGTACAAAATAAAACCGAAATAATAATAATAACAGACAGAATGGATACTTACCATCATTACCTAATGTGTCTTATGTGTGACACGGTTAAATATATTCATAAATATTTTTATATATTTCTTAAATTGACAGAATCTCGACAGCCATTGTCCGTTAGTGGCTTTTGTATCGTTAAAGTCTATTTTTGTGGTTTCCATTCATATTTTCTTTGCGCAAGACATCATTAAATATTCATACGGAATACTAAGCCCAGGTGACATTTTATCATTGGATGTTGCTTAGACACGTTGCTGAACAAAAAGTACTAGCTCTGGGTGTATTTTTGGTCAAACATTTATTACAATATCCCTTGCAATATGTATGAGAACTACATTCACATTTTTCACAAGGAAAAATGCCAAAGGATCCACCTCATTCTTATATTTTGCCAAAATCTGTCCGATTCACCCTAAGGTTCTGTACTGTCAACGGCTGTCAAACGTTATAAATATAGAAACCACACAATGCGCTACACTATCGAAAGCCGCCATTTTGTTGAACCAAATTTTTGAAAGGTTGGAGTTGTTCCCATTTGTTCTATAGAACTGACGTCAATGGGACAAAAAAAGAAAAAACATTCTCAATTGTTCCATAGAACATTTAGTACCTATTTTTCTCAAATTGTTCTATAGAACAAGATAACAAGACTTCTTGGTGATTATCAAACTGGCCACTTGAATTAATTACCTACTACAAATATTGTATGGAACTGTTTTAGAAAACTTGATTCTCAATTTATATTAATGAGTAAACCCGGATGGACAGGCAAGTATGTAGTTCTATAGAAAAATAAGAGAAAATTGCCTTTTTTGTCCCGTTGACGTCAGTTCTATAGAACAAATGGGAACTACTCAAAGGTTGCTCGCAATTCCTGTAGATAGAACTGGTCCTTTCACTATGGAGTTTCTAAGGTCATTATAAACAATATGTATACTTCCGTTTGTCCAGGTGAACATATCCCCCAGCTTACACAGTGCGTCTCCACTGGACAAGCATGTAAAGGGTCCCTTAGTAACTACAGTACTCAATATAGCGCAGTTTCAAATACCTATGAAAACTAACTTGGAAATGTTATCCAAGGATAAACCTCATAAATTGGTGAGTATTATAATTTAAGGTAATATAGTCTATACGTATAAAATCCTTTGTCCTGAATAACTGACTGACGGATCAACGCACAGCCTAAACCGCGAATCGTTGAAACCTGAAACTTGGAAGGTGTGTTCTTTATGTGACGTAGGCATCCGATGAGAAAGGATTTTCCGAAATTCTACCCCTAAGGGGGTGAAAAAGGGGGGCAAAGTTTGTACGAAACAACGTGATTCCTTGGTCCATTTTCGACTTCTACGCGGACGAAGTCGCGGGCAAAAGCTAGTCTATTATAAAGACAAGTGGGTAAATACGTTGTCTTAAAACGATTATTTTGGTCTACACTAATATAATAAACAGCAAGTATTTTTTTGGTTTTTTTCATTGTATCGAATAGGTTCCAACACTGCTGGACCGATTTTGATGATTGGTATGAGGATAAATTGATTCATTAATATAACAAAAAAAGGGTTTCTGCATTCCGTACGCGTTTCGAAATCACACATGCCTTAGTTTTTAGGTTCAATCTAAAATCATATTTATTCCCAATAGCAAGTTTATTGCTAAGTTCCAATGAGTGGCGGCGTTGGCCTTGCAGTAGGTACTTCGACTTCTATTTCAAACGCCGGCCGTGCAACAATAGATTTAACAACATCCCTAGTTCATGCGTATATTACTAAATGTTTTCAGGCTGGATTACCATACGACAGTAGATTGTACACTGTCTACTTATCTAAGGAAGAAAGAGACAAACACATTATTTATACCAATATGGAAGACCGGGATATGGTAAGATATTTTAATAAATTTCTATAGCGTAAGTGTATCAGTCAATTCCTTTGAATTTTTGGGACCGGATACTAAATGATTCAAAGTCGAGACGTCAATGGGTATCATAGTTTCAGTGTTAAAATGTACAAATCGCTGGTGTCAAAATGTAATTATGTCCAAATCTATACTAATATTATAAAGCTGAAGAGTTTGTTTGTTTGTTTGAACGCGCTAATCTCAGGAACTACTGGTTCGAATTGAAAAATTCGTTTTGTGTTGGATAGGCTATTTATCGAGGAAGGCTATAGGCTACTTTTTATCCCGATATTCCCACGGGATCGGGAGTTACGCGGGTAAAACCGCGGAGCGCTGCTAGTGTTAAATATGAACATAAGAAATTGTTAATATCATCGTCATCAGTCAGCTTGGCTGTGACGCCGTTTGATTACTTAAGGCATCAAAATTATACAGCCTTTACACCATGTTTTTTTGTATAAAGGAGCGGATTAAACTAATAATTTAATTAAACTACCAACTTTTACATGGGTTGGCGTCTGTGGTAAGTTTAATTAAATTTGCTGTTCAAATGATGTCAAAATTATATAGCGTAAAAATGACTAAATATAAATACAGCTGCCTTGAATTTCTGTTAAGCTATTAACTACCATACCCAACATAACTTTAACACAGAATTCTCACCACTTCCCCTTCAGTATCTCCGCGACATCCTCTCAACGCTGACACCGGACGACGTCCGTCACCTCGTCCAAGCGGAGGACGAGCTCACGCAGACTGGAGACATGGAGCGAGTGTTCCCCACGAACGGCACACACAAGTATCTCGTCTATCTAGCCGGCGCAAGGTACTACAACCGGCTGTTCGATGCTTGGGAGACTAGATATGCAAGCAATAGACCTTCAGGTTAGTTAACTTTGAATATTAAATCAATAATAAATAAAATACATTTATTGCAGGCACATATGACTCATTACACAAAAAAAAACATACAAATTAAAAGATAAAAAGTTACATATATAAATATTAATGATACAAGTCTGTCTATATCTAGGTATTTCTCAAGTCAAATACAAGGTCATTGACAAAAAACTGTAGTAAAAAGTACCAGAGATTCCAGAGATATTTTGTTCAATCTAAGATTGTCCAAATATCCTAACCCACGGTTTATATTATTTTCTGTACATATAGACTAAATTAAGATACTCATTTGAATATTTTTGAGGTTTTCTCACTAGGTCTTTTTAAACAATTTTTTGAACGTAGTGACGTCACAAATGGCATAATACCAATGTCTTCCATTGCCTAAGTTGTGTAAAAAAGTGTGTCCATATTTGTAAGTTGTAATTTTTTTTAGTATGGCACATGTCGATTTCGTCATAACGCCGATGGTGACGTCATTAGAGTGCTCAAAGCTATTTAATCGAAAATATACTACTACATCAACGTTTATTTTTGATTAAATGTTTATATTTAATGTAGAAGAAGTCTATTACTCTAAATGGTTTAGTAATTTCAATTAAAAAAAAGAGCAATCCCAATTATGAACACAAAAGCATCTAACAAAAACCAGATATCGCTATCAGTATTAATATCTAAAAATAATATTGGCCTTAACATCTAATCTAGATGACTTATACGCCAACAACTTTAATCCTTCAAAATGCTGTATTGCCTTCTTTTAGACATGGGTAGCTAAGCTGAGAGATATAGGCTCTTGGCAAGAGCCTATCTGTGTGATATATTAGTCAGTCAGGACCTTGAATGTTATATTAAATAGTTAAAAGCTGTGAGCTGTGTTGGCTTAGTGGTAGATACCTCGACTTTCATTCTGAAGGTCGTGGGTTCGAATCCCGGCCGCCGTGCACCAAAGTATTTTTCTTAAGAAAAATGTATGTGCGCTAATTGACATTGCTCTTACGGTGAAGGAAAATATCGTGATTAAACCCGCGGCTTAGTAGGCTCCAAAAGTATACAAGTTCTCCACTGTACATGGTCGACTAAGCTGAGAGGGTAGTAGGTGCTGGGAAAGCTTACTCCATCCTCACGCAAAATTGACCCAATTAAAAAGAGTCTAATTGCGGAAAACAGCCCGTATACAAGTACAAGTAAATAGTTAAGAGTTACAATGCCGACCCAAAATAAAAATACTGAAAAATGTTTAAATGTTTCATATACAGACTTGTGACCAAAACTTTCCAGGTATCGAACTCCTGCGCAACCTGTGCGACATCGGCTACCACCTGGAAGTGCCTCCCGTTCCCCTAAAGGTAACTGTCAAATCTACATTATATACTATAATCGGTCGAGCCAAACGGCTGTGGATGCACGCGTTGTTTGCTTGCGTATACTTCGTTCTTACACTTGTTAGGCTCAGGTGATGGGACACAACATTATGTTTGATTGGAATATTTATATGTAACTTAAAAAATAAGGAATAAAAAAGGCTTTGTAATTTAAAAAACAAAACTCTTGGAAAAACTTAATGACATCATAAATACGTCATAATTTGTTTAGAATGTTGCTTATCTAACCCAAAGAGGTTTTTGGGTTATTCAGTTTTTTGCATAAAAATATTACTGTTTTCCCGATGTTTACCCGATTTTTTATTTTTCTATTCCAATTCCAAAACCCTTTAAAAAAGCTCCATCTATTGGTAGATAAAACTTTTTAGAAAATATAAAGATTCCAATCAAGCTTACATATTCAAAAATACACCATATATATTTTATTTTATATAATATGTATTTATGTACGTATGTATTAATATATTTAAGATAATCATTTTATAGTTACTATTCGTTATTTTATCCATTCTAAGTCAAACTGCCATATATTTGTAAGTTATTTAAGTATAATCTAAGTAATAAATCGAATTTATAGATAAAGGATACTAGGTTTATAAACAGGTATTTTTGGGTTAGTATGAAAAGGTATTGATAATTTCAGGACAGGCCAGGAATAAGTGTGGTGAGAACGTTTTTTTAATAGCATGTTCTTTAAGGTCCTGCGTCCACTACATAATATCATATTAGAACGGTTATATCGGCGTAGATCTTTACTTTTAAATTTACTTTGCTGATGTTTGGGAGTATTTATCAGTCATCAGTCAATTTCTTCGCAAAGGTATTAGAAATTGAAAAAACGTCCTTATCGTGGTAGGATTTGTACTCATGACCTTTGCCTTACTGCGGTGCTCTTATCCAACTAAGCTACAGGTATTAACAACGAAATTAACACGTTTAAATTGGTATCAAATGTTTACCTAAAACATCGCTATCTAGTCACAACTTTAAAAAAACGAATAATATTCCCAAGAAAATATTGAATGAAATATAGACAAACTGAAGGTTATTTCGATTTAATCGAATCACATTTATTATTTTAATAAAACGCTTCGGCATATGCTAATATGCCATGACAATATGTGAATATGCTACGGTATTTTCTAATATGCCATGACAACATGTGAATATGCTACGGTATTTGCTAATATGCCATGACACTATGAAAATAAGCTGCCGTATTTGCTAATATACCGTGGTAATTTGTTGTTTATACATATTTCTAATTGTTACTCAATTTGAATTACACAAACTTTACAAAAAATACTTTACATTTTGAACAACTTATTTTTTTATGTACTTAATACAAATTTACAAAAATATAACCAACATGCCCCAGAAGTCAATGCGGTTGGAGGCAATCCGAAGCAGGTCTCACTGAAGTTACCTCTTTGAGGGAGACCCGCAGCATTTCACTTCACTCACACATAAGTAACTCAAAAAATCTTTACTCTTTTGTCATATTTTAGTAAAATTTTTACAAAGCATACTTCAATCAGTAATTTATTAAATAAGTTTTGGAAATATCTCAGTCATTCATTTAGTTAGCATGAAAGAGACAGACGTACATATTTTAAAATGACAGTTCCTATTTCAAACGCATTTACTAACTTTACATACTCCATTAATACTCAACAAAATTGTAACCAATATACTAGATGCACCACGCGATTCAATTGATCGAGCTGTTTGACTGTTGAAAATGGAATTAACAAATAAGTTATTGCATTTATATTATTAAATGTTTATTATTAAAATATTCAGGGAAAAGTGACAAATGCTCTAAGGCGAGCATATTTGGGTTGTAAGCACATCGCCCACAGTAAGTCGGTAGTGAGAAAACTATTCAAGACGAAAAAAACAAATAGTGTTGCTATAAAAACGTACCGTCGGACTAGAGACAATAGACAAGTCGTGAATATGCCATAGACAGTTCGTTTAAATGTCTTAGATGCTCTCGAATATGCTATGGCTATCTATGAATATGCCATGATAATTTATGAATATGCTATGCTAATTCGCTTATATACCATAGCAATTTGTTGTAATGCCTTCGTGAATATGGTATACGCATAGTCATACTTGAACATGCTGTGGCATTTATAAATATGCCATAACAATTTGTGAATATGCTACGGCATTTGCTAATATGCCACGACAATTTATAAATATGCTACTGCATTCCCTAAAATGCCATGACAATTTGTGTATATGCTACGGCATTTCCTAATATGCCATGACAATTTGTGTATATGCTACGGCATTTCCTAATATGCCATGACAATTTGTGAAGATGCTGCTGTATTCGCAAATATGCCCTGGGGATTTCTTTGTATGGCGCAGTAATTCGTGAATATGCCATAGACATTCGTGAATATATCATAGATATTCGTGGCTATGCCATAGCATTTCGTTAATTCGTGAATATGTGATAGATACAATTGTTGAAGCTAGACGTTGCAATGTTTTTAGAGCTAGATACTGTGGGATTAAATAATTTTTGATACCTTTTAGAAAGTTAAAGTAAGTTGAACAAATGTGAATAAATGTTAAACAATTTAATGTAGGATAAATGTTTCTGGTGCTAATATTTTGAAATTAAGAGGTCCCTTCACGTTTTACAATAAAATTATTGGATAAAAAAACTTCGTGAAGTGCCACCTTAATGTAGATTTTGACGGAAATACTTCATTAAATGAACAGTAGCTGTTACAATGGCATGATTCGAATAAAAAATAGTATTTTTGTAAATGTTAAAAATCGTTCCTAGATATTTTGATAAATTTTTCGAATAAATGTTGACGTAGTACGTTCTAAAAGATTAGAAATAAATTTTTATATAATATGTATTTACTAGCTGTGCTCCGCGGTTTCACCAGTGTAACTCCCGATCCCGTGGGAATATCAAGGATTGATGTTATATTCCACGGGATGTTTCATCGAAATCGGTTCAGTAGTTACATGATTTAGCAATAAACTACATACAGATCTAACTTTGGTATTTATAATATTAGTATGTTTTATACGTAATTGTAATCATAGTTTTTTTATTAATAAATATTTTAAAATCTAGGTGCGTCATGGTTTGTAAAAGGTATTGAATTTTGACAGATTTTGTGTTATTTTTTATTATTAAAATGTAGACAAATATTAGGTAATTTTGGCTAAGATATTAAACGGCCGCCAGTCAGAAATTTTCCCAAGAGTTAATAATACTTATTACCAAAAAACACTAAGAAATGCATTGTCACATGAATTCTTTAACTAAATGTTCATTAAGGAATATTTCTGAGTGCGACTTTTAGCTATTTATTGTAGAAATATAAGTTTAGAGCTATATTTTTTTATATAGGCCAGAGTTAGTATAAAGTATTTACTTAAAATCTAGTTTGTTTTATCTGTATTTTTACCTAATTTAGATTTTATTTATATTATTATATTTATTAACACATATAACACAATTAATCTTACTAAAAATACTTACAAAATTTTCTTTTCGTACACTTCTTGAGCAAACATTTGTGATTAACTTTTCTAATATATTTCTAAGGGCTTGGGCTTTAACACAACATTTGATATAGCCTTGGTTTATTTTTGCATGTACCATTTATCGTATATTTCTTCCTTCTAACGTTACGCACCATTACATCGCCCTATCTCTCAATTTATGTGCTGAATTCATTTTAATATTATAAATCCATTGATATTATTAAACCATATCTGAAAAAAAAAGATGGATATTGTCATAGACATAATTATTACCAGTATAGACTCATGAACAAAAAAGGTAACAAAAAAACTTGTTTCTAGATAGCGCTATCGCTATTTATACACGTTGTGCCCCTTATATGACGACCCAGTTGGCACAATGGTCACCGTGCCGGACTGCCAAAAACAGGGTTGCGGGTTCGATTCCCGCCTCAGACAAGTATTTTGGCTTAGATATTTGTCTGTGGTCTGGTTGTTTCCATGTATTACAAGTATATATTTACAAAAAAAAGTATAAGTAGTCTATCCGTTGTCTAGCTCCCATAACACAAGTCTTAGCTACTTAGCTTGGGGCTAGATAGCGATGTGTGGAATGTCCTGCAATATTTATTTATTTATATCTAGATGGCGCATTGCTTTTAAAAAGTTACATTCTTTTAAGCATTAATGTTCAGCTCTTGTTAAAAAAAATAACTGTTAAAAATAATTTGAATCTAAGACAAAAAAGCTGTTTGAAATACCTAAAAAGTTATCTAATTCTTGATTGCAAAGCCATCTTTGTGATTGGTTTTTAAAATTTTGTAGTTTTCAGTACACTTTGATAAACGCACGGGTGATGTTTGTCTATATTTGGTAATAATTACGTCAATGATATTGCTGACATCCTTTTATTAATTTTAAATTACCTAATATTGGCCAGACTGTCAGAATTTCTGCCTTGCAAAAGATTATTCCATTTGTAAAACAAAGTATGAAACTTCATTTTTACAGACCGGCCTAATTGGGCCTAGATTGAATTGCCATTTTATATTTTTGATTTGCAAAAAAAAATGCACGTAGTTACGTAGCTACTTAAGCTACAATTGGCGCAGTTTTCTACAATTAATATATATTTTTGGATTTACAATATT
Source organism: Idaea straminata (assembly GCA_951213275.1). Lineage (NCBI taxonomy): Eukaryota > Metazoa > Arthropoda > Insecta > Lepidoptera > Geometridae > Idaea > Idaea straminata. The sequence goes on from OX577862.1 coordinate 9,731,267, forward strand.
TTTCATGGGAAAGTAATACTTTAAAATAATTCATCCTTTAATCTCGCTTCTTTTAAATTACGTTTTAAATACACATCGCTTTTGCAGCATAACTTATTATCTAAGGATTATTAAGATGTCCAGTTTAGTGTGTTTAGAAATATATTTTGTTTTATTTTTCTTTTGAATTTTTTATTCATTTTCATTGATCATCATCAGCACATAATTACGGAAAGTGATGCTTTACAAACGTCCACTGTTAGATAGTGACAAAAAATTTAGATTTTTTTAAATCAGATTAATCATTAAAAAATATTTAGAGAATAAAATGATACCTCGATGTTTATTTACATCGTGAATTCAGAATAATTTATAAAAGTTTTAAAAAACGTCAGGAAGTAATAAATAATCGTGTCATTTAAAGAAAAACTGTTCAGTATTCTAAGCGCGGTGTAGATTAGACCGGTGACACAGTAACAAAAATAATTATGTGCAACTTTCCACCAATTCAAAGAGCGCGTAGTGTACTAGCGTAAAGTTAACTTGAGACCTTGCTTGAAAATGTTAGCGCGCTTTTTCTTACAACAAAAATGTAGTTTTTATCGATTTTCGACATAAAAATGATGAAAAGAAATGAAATAAGTGCGTCTTCAGTTAACTTTGGCTGATTTTTATGCGTTTCAGTTAGTATTCGCGGGTCTTTGTTAGTTTAGTTAAATACCAGCAGTGTTGTATAGTGAGTAAAGCATCATAGCGTAAGATATAGCGTGTTGTAACGGTCCCTCCCTCCCTGCCCCCCCGCTGGTCCCGGCGCCCGCGCCCGCGCCCGCCCCGCGGCCCCCTGTAGCGCGCGCTGCTTGCAGAATGACGTGGACGCGCCGTCGCCGGCCGCGTCCGAACGCGTCTCACCTTCCATCACCTCGCTGGAGGAGGCGCGGCCATCATCGCGCAGCCTCGCGCCCTGCGGAGGAGACACAGCTGTTCGCCTCGCTGGTGCCGCCGCTGCCGCGCCGCTCGCCCAGCCCCTCGAGCCGCGTGCATAGCGCCGGCGCAGCGCTCACTGCACACACTGTACGTGCCGATATCGCAGCACTACAGACACTATAGTCATCTTCTATCGGTGAACTTATTCTGTTATATTGTATGCATTCTGCTTCACGTAACACTTTCCAACAACCCACCACTATGTGGGTCATGTTTCAAACATTTTTATTTATTATAGGTATCATTGCATTGTGTTTTTTAGCGACACCGAGCGGTTTTATTCGACAGTAATTTTTCTTTCGTGTTGAAAAGCAGTATGCGTACATTTGACGAAAATTGTGAAAAAAATATCCAGTGATAAATTGACACGTGTGTGACAGTTGTGTGAAATCGTAACGTGAGCTTATATTGTAAGGTTTAGTGACACATTGGGACGAGCCACGAAGAAATTATATAAAAATATTGTTAAATAAGTGTAATGAACGGATTAAATTCTAAATTGATGTTCTCTGCTCTCGATAATAATGACTCGGTGGCATGAAGCCAGTTTTGCTATTGTTTTTTTTTTTATTAATGGTTTTGTATTTATGCATACGGCCAATGTCAAGATTTTTTGTATAAAGCTTAGCCCCAACTGGACATTATCAAAATTGGCCTGTTGTCACCCGGGCATTTACTTTAATTTATACTATTTGACACCCTAAAAAAACTGGTGGCTCATGTCATGGTTGACGTAACAAAATTATGTGCTTTACGATGTATTATTGACATTTTATGAAAAATAGTTGTAAAATTATTATATTTATCAAAACAATACTATGTTATGTGATGATTTCATATTTTTAAATACGTATTTTGATTGAATTATGATGTTTTTCATCGTATTAAATTTTAGGGTTGTCACTTGTGCTTTTCTTCTTGATCGTTTAAATTAAAAATTCTTTGAGGTTTTTTCAGATATAAAAAGAGCTGGCAGCTAAAACAGATAATGTTAATCTGGGTTTTTTGCTGCATAATGTACAAAAAAAGAGATAGTTAAGTATAGAAGAAGATCAAATAATCTATGATTTTGTCTATGCTCAGCTCAATTCACATTCCTACCGACAATTTTATTACATTTCGAATCGAATTATATGAAGAAAAAAAAAACGAAAATTATCAAAAATTACTAAGTGATCTTACTTAATAAATAATTAATTTTAAATTGTTAAAATATAACTAATATTTTAATGAAACTTATAAAATGTTGTAAATTAAAAAAAAGTGTAAAATTACTGTGGATTTTATGAACATATAAGGAATAATTTTTCAAATATTTTGACGTTTGATGTTAGAAATTTTCTACTTTAAAAATGATTTTCACTTTTTTTTTTGCAGAATAATAATAGAAAGAAATAAAATAAATTTGTTCAGTAGTTTTTAAATTATTATCACATTGTACTTGTGTTCATTTTTTGAGTAGAAAATCTATTTAAGTACTGTCTTTTGCGTACTATTTAACCCAGAAAAACAATAGTGGGTATATTTTGGCCCCTGTCTGTCTCTCTGTTTGTCTGTGTGTAAGTGAAGCTTGGAAATTTAAAGCACTTTTTACAATCACACAATAATTATAATAAATAATTATAAAGCCAGCTTTAATTCGAATCTTAGCTCTGTGCACATAGAATTAAAGATGTATTCTTGGTTAAAAATTAACCAATTGAATTGTTGTAAAGTGTATCTCTTATTTCCTATTGGTTGAAATTTCTATTCAATATTTTTTCTATAATTAAATATTATTATTTTCTCTCATTATAGGCTTAAATCTAGGTAATTCCCAAATTGAAATGTGTTCAATATTATAAACTTACCTAGTATTGCTAGATTAGAATGATTCTAATGGGGGATTTTCATTACAAAAAAACATGTTCCAAGTTGCTAACTTAGTTGCCAAACACATTTTGATTAATCACTGAAAAAGTTATATTCTTTAAAATAGTATAAATAATTAAACTATTTTGTTGTTAATTTACTTTTTTTGTCAGAGCCATAGACAGCCATCTTTCGGTGTGTTAGAGGAGCTTCGGAAATTAAGTTTTTTTTTTCTATTGAAAATTCCCCATTGATTTGTACATAGCTCAATGTTATCGATTCTTTTATTGATAAACCATTCCTTCAGAATAACTGTCTGCGGTCTTAAATGGAACTGAATGAAATTGCTGAGTGATTGCCAAATAAATCGGGATTGAGTTTTTAGCGCTTTCATAAGAGGACTTTGCAAAACTGTTCGTATAAAATACAAACATGGCTTAAAAACTTTAAAAAATCCTAGAAATAGTTAAAAATATTATAATAAACCATCAACGCCCTATGGTTTTACCCGCTTAAGGTTGATCCCATCAAAATATCAGACTTAAAATAAGCCTAACATAGGCTCCAATGTATTCTCATACCTAGTTTCATTGAAATCGGTGAGTCTATTCATCATCAACAGAAGAATCCAAACCTTGCTCATTTTTAACTGACTTCAAAAAGAGAACAGGTTCTCAATTCAATTTTAGGTTTTGTCTTTGACGATGTTTGCGCTGTACTCCGGCGGCATATGAACTCCTATTTATATGATTCTATTATTTATTGAAAATTTCGGGAAATAAGTGGTAAAAAGAAATGAGTACATAAGTAGTGGGCACACTATCTCTAGGTATCTATTTTTTATAATAATAAAAGCTGGTTTCGGTAACCTGAAATGCAATTTCTATTCTTTTTAGCGCTTATTTGTGAATGCATGCTTTCTTAGCAATTTCACTTAGTTAGATATCTCATTCAATATAATTTTTATTATTATAATTCTAAAAATCTTAATGTTCTTTTTATCTATAGTTGATAATTTCGAATCTTAAATGTTATAAACTTATAAATTATTTTTCAGTGTAAACGGAATAAATGAATAAAATGTCTATAACGTACGTCTATTTTATCATTTGTAAGGCGTTTTTTTTGTATATTTTTTTTATACCTGAATATAATTTATAACATTGATTTAATTTCTTTTTACTTTTTTCCAAAATTCATCAACTTCTAAATTTGGTATAAAAAGTTGGAGATGCCGGGGATCGAACCCGGGGCCTTTCACATGCAAAGCGAACGCTCTACCACTGAGCTACATCCCCGCTTGGAAGGTTGCTTCAAAGTTACAATCGCTTTGCAATTGGAAATTACATAATGTATATTCAAATGGTGTTATTTTCTTAGGTTAGATACTGTAGTTTACCTGCAGAAAGGCAAACTTAATATAATATGTAAGTATACAATATGATTAATTATTTTATGACTAAAAAATCTGAAAGAAAAGTTAAAGTTTCATCAAAATAAATTCAGTAGGTAGTTTCATGAAACCTCGGTATCCCATAAAATTCGCGTAAGTCCCGATCCCGTGGGAGTATCGGGATAAAAGTTGCCTATGTTACTTGAATAATGTATCCTCACAACAAGTTTCTTCAAAATTGGTTTCGGACCCTATTTGATGCAAATAAACAACAATCAAATCTCTTAATGTAGATCGAATTGTAAACTACTAACAACACGCCAAACTTAGTCTGAGACCTGGCTAGAAACTTCCGTCATACTAGCGAGGTCTCAAATTAACTCGGTCGCATAGTACTTGTCTATTAGTGACCACCAAAAGTGTTCCCCACATATCTCATTTGAAATGTTAATAAAAAACAGATTATTTGAGTTGCATCCGACCATGAATCCAACACCACTTTTTCTTCTGTATAAAGTAGTCATTGACCTGTAAAAAGTACTAGGCAATCAGAAAGTAGTAGAAGTAGAAGTAGTATAAATCACACTTATAACCTATCTCTGTCTTTCTTCTAACAATTGTTAGAAGAAAGACAGAGATAGACTTAGATACAATATGTGATGTTAATGAAGGTAGAAAAATAATATTTTGATCATGATTTCACATTAAATAACGGATTGTTTTTGGTACCTTCTCATCAAACAATTTACACTGTCACGGAAAGTGGTGGTGGTGGTGCGTACGGGCTTGCTCTTATACGAAGCAGTATACCTCCTACAGAGTTCTTACAGCCTAGTACAATCATCGTAATGAATCGTGTGGACGTAGGGTCGTGATTCACTGCAACAACCACTTTTCGTTACTGTTTAAATTGTATTAGTACATAGGCTGCACTAAAAGTATCGGGAATGGAATATTTCCACTGTTCCTGTCATATTTAAATCTTTTTAATTGAAAACTCCTTGGTTTTAAAAATCGAATACCATTTATTTATTTAAAAAAAGAATCTCGGTCTTGTCACAAGGTTTTGTCAAACTTGTTTAGTCGTTGAGAAAATGGAATTGACTCGAGAAAATTCAAGAGCGATGATTTATTATGACTTTCGAAGTGGTTTATCACAAAAACAGTGTGTTGACGGGATGATTTCTGCATTTGGTGATGAAGCCCCATCCAAAACCACAATTTATCGCTGGTTTGCTGAATTTCAACGTGGACGTGTCAAGTTCAGTGATGATCCCCGTCAAGGTCGTCCAAAAACTGCACGTACCCAAGAAAACGTTGATGCTGTGCGTAAGCTGATTGAGGAAGATCGACATGTAACATACCGCGAAATTCAGGCAACTTTAGACATTGGCATGAGTCAAATACAAATAATCTTGCATGAACAATTAGGTGTAAAAAAGTTGTTTTCCCGATGGATACCGCATTCGCTCTGTGAAGAGCAAAAAGTGGCTCGCGTTACTTGGTGCGTCAGAACTCTCGAAAGATTCCACGCGGATCCTCAAATGCTGTATACAACATCGTATCAGGTGACGAATCCTGGATATACGCGTACGAACCCGAAACAAAAAACCAGTCACGAGTTTGGATGTTCGAAAATGAGTTAAAGCCAACAAAAATTGTTCGTTCACGGAGTGTTGCAAAAAAAATGGTGGCCACGTTTGTCTCCAAAACCGGCCATGTTGTGACTATTCCTCTTGAGGGACAAAGAACGGTTAATGCAGAATGGTATGCTAGCATTTGTTTGCCACAGGTCGTTTCTGAACTCCGTAAAGAGAACTGCAGCCGCCGCATCATCCTCCATCACGACAATGCGAGTTCTCACACCGCGAACAGAACAAAAGAGTTTTTAGAGCAAGAAAACATAGAATTATTAGACCATCCGCCGTACAGCCCCGACCTAAGTCCTAATGATTTCTATACTTTCCCTAAAATAAAGAATAAATTGCGTGGTCAGAGATTTTCATCACCTGAAGAAGCTGTGGACGCCTACAAAACGGCCATTTTGGAGACCCCAACTTCCGAATGGAATGGTTGCTTTAATGATTGGTTCCATCGTATGGAAAAATGTGTCAAATTTCGCGGAGAATACTTCGAAAAGCAATAAATACATTTTTAAATAGGATTCCCGAAATTTTCAATGCCGCCCTCGTATTTGGTCTGTAAGTACTAGGCTATCAGAACTCAGTAGAAGGTATTCCACAAAAACGAATGTGACGTCATGCTCGAGATAATATTCCAGCTTCTTTCATGGACATCACATTCCACACGGGAGAACAATTTAAGAAAGAGACATATAATGATTTATACCTTCTACTGACTTCTGATTGCCTAGTACTTTTTACAACCAATGAATACTTTTAAACGGAAGGAAAAGTGGTGTTGGATTCGTGGTCGGTTGCAACTCAAATAATGTTTGCAAGTGGTGAATTGCTTTTTACAATTATGATAATTCGGCTTTATGCAGTTTTATTTTGAATGCATTTCAAATTTTGTGGTCTCGCCTGGTATATTTTAGGTATAGGTGAATAAGCAAAAAGTTAAAACAAATAAGCGTAGATAATGATTTATTGATAGTTAAAATGACTACTTACAATATAATAATATATTTTGCAGATTTCTACTTCCTCTATAGGTACAATAGTTTAGAAAAATAGACATAATTTCCTTTAGGTAGGTACTTAAAATGAATTAATACTTTCCAACTTACGTATGTACATAAGTTAAATCATAATTTATAACATAATGAACAACTACAAATATATTTATAACATCTAATAAATTGATGGAACACCTGCATTCACAAAAAAGTGTCACGGTAATATTGTGTGACGTCATGCGTCATGGTAACTTAGCAAACAGAGCATTTAATGATAATATCGTTCATCTGGGCTTGTTTATGGTGTGACCAATGACGAATAGAAGACTTATAAAAGGAAAAAAATATAAAAAAAAAGAGCAATAAAATATAAAGGAATAACAAAAAAATATCTAAATTTTTCATCGTTTTCTTATATTACGTTATCACGTAAAATTATTGTCCGTAAACGGACTCAACAGACAACCATTTGTTTTCTTTTTTTTACGTAAGAACTTATTTTAACACACTACCGCCATCTATAATATAATTCGAACCAGTAATACTTTTAGCTTTATCGCTTGCCAGGAACGCCACAAGCGCGGCCACTTCATCGCTTTCCACCGGCTTCTTCAACGGCATATTTCCAACAACATTCTTTATAAACAATTCTAACTGGTCCTCAGTTAGTCCTATATCTTTCAAAAGATTAGTTTTCACAAAACCAGGGTTTATTGAGTTAACTCGAATGCCATCTGCAGCCAGTTCTAAGGCTATGCATTTTGTGAAATGATCTAATGCTGCTTTTGAGATATTGTAAGCTAAAGCCATGGTGCTTGGTTTTGAACTGGCTATGCAAGACATGTTTATGATAGATCCTTTAGTTTTTATCAAATGAGGTACAGATAACATCGTTACATGGTAAACAGCCCGCATATTTGTTGACATAACTTTGTCGTATGTTTCCAAAGATGAGTTTTTGATGCCTCCCATTCCGATTACGCCTGCGTTGTTGATTAAAACATCTAGTTTGCTGTAGTGTTCGATTGTTTCTTTGATAATTCGTTCCGTTTCTGTTTCTTCGTTGATATCCGCTGTTATTATAAGAGGTTTTATGCCTTTCGCTTTCTCGCAATAAATAGATATTCTTTTTAGGTTGGTTTCTTTACGGCCAACTAAAACCAACTTAGCGGACAATTTTGAGAAGTATATGGCTGTGGCAGCCCCGATACCTGAACTTGCTCCAGTAATTAACACCACTTTGTCGTTGAAATCCATGTTTTTGGTTTATTTGTGAGCAAAAAGTTTAATCAAGGGCAAACTACTGTTTTGAAGCGATAATGCACGCACCTGCGCACTGCGGAGCGAGTAAACAAACTCGATATCGGTGATACCAGTTTCTTATAAGAAATTCTACCAAACATTTTCATCAATGTATATTCTGGTACCTAATACCTATCAGTATAAAGAGGTACCTAATACTTACCTATAAAGAATCTAAGTAGATACTAATGAAATAAATAAGAAAGAAAGAAGAAAAAATCGTTTATTCAGACAAGCACCAAGTAATAAAAATCCGATTTTAACAATGATGTAAGTAGGTATCTTATAATAGATCTACCTAGGTATTGACACAATTCATTTGTGCCAAAACCCTGATGAGGTACCTACGTGATATTAGTGGATTTTGTCTACTTCCCCAGTTTTTACATTTCATTTTAGATACTTTTTAACTTGCCTTATTTTACGTATGCATTGAGTGATTTAGGTATTAAGTTATTAATAGTATCGCTAATCTGGATTTGTGTTATGGTGACGAGTGACGAATATTTTTTTAATTATTTTTAAGTTTTTTTAGGGAAAAAAGAAGGAAAAACAAGGAAAGAAAGGAAAAAATAAGTTTTTTATATCGTTTTCTTATGACGTTATCACGTAAAATTATCATCCTTAAACCGACTTTACAGACAACCATTTTTTTTCTACCAATTTGGTAGTTTGATTTTACGCTGGTCTCACTTATGTTAAATAGATACTTCCGTCTCTATTTCTCACGTGATTGGGCGTATGGTTTTGTTTCATGATGTATGTATTTTAAAATTTTCCTCATCATGGTGAATGGATACTGAATGCCCGCGAAATTCAAGCCTTTCATTGTACTTACAGTTTAAATTTGAAATTAAATGTTATAAAATAGGTAATTAGAGAACTAATAAATAAATGAAAATTTAGTCGAAACAACTTCTAAAGCGAGATACGTAGACTTAATGGAGACGTAGGTATGTTAGGTCTTTTATCCTACCTACTAAAACAACAGAATATGTCGTGATAAACGCATAAACGTGATCATTGTTGTGTATTTTCTTTCGCAGTGACCTCTCTACCTCGATGACATTGTTATGATTTATTTCAAGGAGTTTCTTGGTTATTTATTTGAATTATGAGGTTAACGTCTACAATAGCAACTTCTGGAATCATACAAAGAGTAGGTAAATATAGTAGGGTCTTCAGAAGAATCTTAATAATATCTAGGTATATCAAAAAAGATTCGTTCCATGTTGTAGGTATAGGAGCCCCACTTATTTTTTGTTTTGTTTTTATTATTTGTTATACCTATTATAGCGAAATTTCAACTGTCTTATGAGATAAGACTGGTGACAGACAGAGGACGGACGGATAGTGGAGTCTTAGTAATATGGTCCTGTTTTTAGGGTTCCGTACCTTAAAACTTAAAAAAAGGAACCCTTATAAGATCACTTTCTTGTCTGTCTGTCCGTGTGTCACCACCGATTTTCTCAGGAACGGATGGACCTAGCAAGTTGAAATTCTTACTAGATACTGAGGTCTATAGTCCCTATTAGGTGTACTTATAAAAATCAAGGTCCTGAGTCAACACGATAAAAAGATATGGGCAAATTTACATTTTCGTGAAAACTTGTGAGTACCAAAATTTACCTTTATTTCGGATTTTTCCCTTTACTTGTGCTATAAGACCTTGCTTTAAATAAAAATTGACAATTCCAGGTCAACCAGAAGTACCCTATAGGTTTTGGGTCGAAAACCTATATGGTAGTTCCCGTTGACCAAGAATCACGTTTGGCAAAAATCAAGGTCTTACAGCACAAATAAAGGAAAAAATTAAAAAAAAAAGTTGAAAATTAATGGGTGTCCCCATACATACATAGAAATAGATAGATAGATAGATAGATATATCTTTATTTGGCCAACAACAAAACTAAAAATTAGACATAACTTATTTTTGACATGACTAAAAATAACAAACTTAATTAAATAATATAAGCTATGTTATTTATAGTATTTTTACATAGTGTTATTTACACAGTAACAGTGTCGCCACCAAATAGGCTCCTGCTCAGCTATGTGTTGCATTGCAACGCTGATTTTCAGCAGAGACCCTGTGATTGGAGAGAGTAGGATGATGCTGTGATTTGGTAATAGTAGGCAGGAAACTAACTGACTGTCACTGTCACTGACACTAACTTTATAACTAAATAAATATTCTAAATTGTCTTAATAACCATAAATATAAACTGAAGATAATGTCTACAAAAAAACAAGCAAAATGCAAAAACTAGTGATTAGGAATTATACACAAAGACTTAAAGTATTACAGGACACATCATTATCTGCATATCAGCTCACATGACGCCGACCGGGCAGAGGCTTCAATATAGTAAAAAATAAAAGTACACTTAATAAAATAAATAAATAAATACGCCACCAAATGAAGCTTAAAATTAATAGAAAAAATAAAATAGTAAACCACTCAACATACATAATTTATACTTCTGCATAAGCATATATACCTCTCGCATCAGAAACAGCCATGTCTTAGTTCAGCTAATTGTCTACCCATTAAGAGAAGTTTATATGCAGACCTGAAGGAATTAACAGTGCGATGCTGTCTCAGTGGTGGTGGCAAGTCATTCCAACACTTTGTGGCGCAGTGTTTAAAAGCCTGCGTGCGACCGACACTTGTAACAATTAAATACGCAGAAGCCCGTGTCTTTATAGGATTATAGTCCCTGGCCCAACTGAACTTGGAAAACAGATACTCAGGTTTGCCCGATATCATCACACCGAACATCAGCGTGGCCAGATGTAGGTCACGTCTGCATTTCATATTCAGCATATTGTTTTTGCCCAAAAAGGGTGAGACATGGGAACGAGGGGGTATAGGGAAACAGAAGCGAGCACAGGCATTTTGCATTCGTTGTATAAGACCAGCAGTCTTCGCAAACAACCTGGGCCCATAAACCGCGTCGACATAATTAAATTTTGACAAAATCAGAGAATCCACTCTCTGATTCTGTAGAGCACTCTGAGTCTATAAAAACAGTTACTAATAGTATTTGCGATGTGTCGCTCAAAACGTAGTTGCTCATCAAAAATCAGGCCCAAATTTCGGGCTTCATAAACGCGTTCAATAGGGGTCAAATAGGGGTCAAGTTAAATTGGTACTTACCATACCACGGCAAGGGTAGAGAAAGAGAGTTGAAACTATTCTACGGAACCCTCGGCGCGAGTACGACTCGCACTTGACCGATTTTTTACCCTTTGCCTACAGAGCCCTAAAAATGAATCGCAGAAATGTACGTACGCGCATAACTTTGCACCAAATTGAATATACATTTATTTTTTTCCGTGAAATTACCTATTTTCTTACGTCTAACGTAGCGAAGGGAGACAACGATTTTACCTTTTTTTATATGTAGTTCTTCTACCTTCGAGTTCTACAATTGTAATCAAAATGTAAGGTGATAAAACAAACGTCTAATTTGCGGGTAGATTGACAATGACGGTAGGTGGTTGTAAAAGTGCGAAATAAGCGCAAACACGAAACGGCCGGCCGGAATTAGCAATAAAAACTTTTTTACAATCGACATACCACTGGGGACGATCGCGTATAGACACTTGTAGGGATGGGACATTACATTATTGCATAACATCGATAAAGGCCGACCTGTTAAGTACCAACGCCAAGGATTTCGTATTAAATATGGAACCCACATATTCCTAAAATATATATTAACTTATTTTGCAGCTATTTTCATGGCAAATTAGCCGCTGAATTATATGGGGTGCCCATATGATTCATTGACCGGTTGAGCCAATTTTGACTAAGTATGGAGGCCCTTAATTTACGACCATTTTTAATTTTGGTAAGTATTTTTTTATTTTCTAGTGAAACCTTGTTTTTCACAACTTTAGTTAAGTGACTGGATTTTTTTTAAATATCCGTAGAAACCCGCAGTTTCACCCTCGTAAGTATTTATCCTGTGGGAATACCGAAAAAGGTCAAGTTACTTCCATGTGTTTAATATAGGTAAGTATCATCATACTAAGTTTAATCAAAATTGGTCAAGTAGTTTCGGAGCCTTTACATCTTCTTCTTCTTCTATAATATAGAAATGAATTGCAAAATGTGTTGGTAAGCGCATAACTCAACAACGCCTGGACCAATTTGGCAAATTCTTTTTTTGGTCTGTTTGTTATTATCAGGAGAAGGTTCTTATGAAATAAAAAATTAAGAAAGTTGCGCAGAAAATTATTACGCGGGTGAAACCGCGAGGCGTAGCTAGTTACAAATATAAAATATATTTACAGTTTTTAACTATAGTGTAGAAGAATAGAATAAGGTATCATCATGTTAAATGTAGATCTAATTACATTAAGTTAATAAAATAAATGTTTATAATATCCTACTTTTTTGAAGTCAGTTAAACGCGAGACACACACATAGAACATTGGGGAACAAATACCGTTCTATAAAATAATTTATAAACATTAAATTATCGATAAGAGAAAATATCGCCACAGTCCCAACTCTACAGCGGGAAGCGATATTTCTTAGGAGCACTTCATTTGCATTTCTTTATTGGATCGCTACGAAATTGAGAAAAATTCACGTTCTCTATTTTAATTACAAACTGTTTAATATTTAACATTCTATTTATTTCCCTTGGGATAGGTACAAGTTTAGGTATGTGGAGGTACCCAAATTTATGTTTTTTTTTGTAACTGAGCAATTTTTTGTATGTATTCTGTTCTACACTTCAAAGATCCTCGTCAGATCTTCACCAAATGTTTATGAGACCACCCTTGCGATTTACCTTTTTTAACAAAAAATAATCATCAAAATTGGTTCTTAACAAAGAAGAAGCAGAAGAAGAAGCCTGAATAGTCCTAAAAAGCTCAATAGTATTTAACAGTCAAATTGAGAACCTCTGCCATTTTTTGAAGTTTTCTAACCACGATTAACAATAATTATTTAATATTTCACCTTAATATATTTAACACTAAATATATTAACTACCCCATATTATAGGTAAGCAACACAGTCCGTCCGTTAGAAAGAAAGTCCTTAAATAATGCTAGAAACAGCCTAATTTCTAAGATGATTAACTGCACTCATAAAAGCTGCTTCGCGGGTAATTAGTTAATCACTGTGTTCTCACGTTGATGATAACTTAAAAAAATTGCATATAACTTTTGAACGGGTGAACCGATTTTGATCAAACATAGCTAGGAAAAGGTACTCCCGACTGATTAATTATTCACATTTCAAACAAAAAAAATCAAAATCGGTTAATCCGTTCGGGACCTACAATGTCACAGACAGACACCCACAGAGATATCAAATTTATAACACCTTTTTTTCTACATATTAATTATGGCTTCGCACGGCTTGTGCATTTTACGTCGGGGGTTAATGAGGTAAATGACACTTAGTAAGAATTGACATTAACTGAAATCAGACTCGAAGTCTATCCGAATATAAAAACGATTTGTCCAAGTACGTAGGACAGTATTTTGTAGAAACCACACCATATTTCTACATGAAACATTCAGTTTTATGTTCCCATTCGAAGTATGGCACTATTAGTTGGAAGTATAGCTCGTTGCTGCTGATCTATCGAGCAATATACGGATTGCTACCGGATACAACGTAAAGGTATGTTTATGGTAGGTAGCGTTGCAATTTCAAACAAATAAATGAGATAAAACCGGCCAAGTGCGAGTTGGACTCGCGCACGAAGGTTTCCGTACTATAGATAGATAAATAGATAAATTCTTTATTGTAAACACCAATTTCAAACAACATTAATCTATAATAAGTATAAAAATGAATCGCAAAATGTGTTGGTAAGCGCATAACTCAACAACGCCTGGACCAATTTCGCTTATTCTTTTTTTGTTGTGTTTGTTATTGTCAGGAGAAGGTTCTTATCAAAGAAAAATTAAGAAAATGACGTAGAAAATTATTACGCGGGTGAAACAGCGGGGCGCAGCTACTATAAATTAATAAATTTATATATTTATTTATTTATTACAATCTTTACAACTATCTTTACAGGATAACCTAATGCGATAGTGTAGTTATTAGTACAATCAATAAACTTTAAAACTTTAAAATAGACCATAAAATTGAAGTGGTCCGTTATGGAACCACAAACAACAAACTAAATAAATATGATTATTCATCTACCATTTGCGGCACCATAACAGACAACATAGTAAGTCACTCTAGTAAATTCACTCAGAGAGCACGTGAACAAATCCGTCAAGTCAGCAACCCGATTTAGCATTGCCAAGGTTCTCGTGAGGGGAGCCTTCTTAACTAGATTGGTACGACCGCGCGGTACCCTAAACAACTGTGGCCGACGCCGCCGCGACACGTATAGTTATCCGGTACTGCTAATGTTATATTCGCTAGGATATTTGCATTATATGCCTGACCCCTAATTAATTTAAAAAGTATCTGAGCCAAAGCAAAGTTTCGCCTCACCTCTAACTCGTTATAGCCGACCATTCCGAGCACAAACAGGGTAGGGTACATTAGAGGGTAAAAAGGATAGACCCCATATAATTTAAGATACAAATATCGCGTGAATTTATTCTGTATGCGCTCTAACATTGTGACATATTTAGCTTCGTGAGGAGCCCATACGATCGCATTGTACTCCAGGTGACTTCTGACCAGAGCATCGTACAATGCTTTTACAGCGCTTATATTTGTAAAGGCGTGTGCTTGCCTAAGTATAAAGCCTAGATTTCTGAACGCTTTCTTACAAGCCTTGACTACATGCTCGCGGAACAATAATTGATCTGTAAAGACTCCTAGATCGCGCATTTTGGAAATACGCTGCACCGGCACTGTATCCATAGTATATTCGTACTTTATAGGCCTATGTGCACGGGAATATGTCATCACTGAACACTTGGCTTCGTTAAATAACAAGTTATTAGCACGACTCCACTCGACTACACTATTAATGTCACTCTGTAAACGTTTACAGTCACTCTCATCCCTCACCGCATAAACCAATTTAAGATCGTCTGCAAACAGTAAACAAGTAGCATGATGAGCAACTTCAGGTAAGTCATTGACCATTATTATAAATTCAAGGGGACCCAAATTGCTGCCCTGGCTCACACCCGATCTAGTAAAATATGGTTCAGATTCACAGCCTGCATATTCTACGAACTGCTGACGGTCTTTCATATAACTTGCGAAAAATTGGAGCAAATATTGCAAGACATTTCACACATCGCCATCTAGCCCCAAGCTAAGTAACTAGACTTGTGTTATGGGTGCTAGACAATTATATATAATTATATAATATATTTAAATATATTAATTATAAAAATAACAAAGCTTAAGTCGAAGGGTTACAAAGGGCGGCCTTATAGCTCAAAGTGATCTCTTCCAGGCAACCTTTGCCACTATGTTGTATGGGAGCTCTACTTAAGTTTTGTTTTATTTTTAGTATTTAATTTTTAGTTGTTGTAAGTAGCGACAACAGAAATATATAATGTGTGAAAATTTCAACTGTCTAGTTATCACGGTTCATGAGATACAGCCTAGTGACAGACAGACAGATGGACCCTTAAACCCTTACCTATTTGACACCCATGGTAGGTCCATAGGGATATTGAGTTCTACTCCATGCTGAGGAGTATACAATTGCAGGTATGTATAATTTTTTACACACAGAGGCGGGGAAATACGTGGGCTTTCGCCTACGGCCTCGCGGTCCACGTGTTCCGCGCTTCGGACCTAGAGACCACGAGGAGGTTGGAAAAAAGCCATGTACCTACACTCCACTCCAGACTAATGAACCTCGCGGTCCGAGGGGCCTAACGCCTCGGAACGTCAAACCATGAGGAGGTTGAAATAAGCCGTGTATCCTCCACTCTACAGTACCTAATGTACTCCTGGGTCTGAGGGACCTCGTGCTTCGGACCGCAAGACCACGAGGAGGTTGGAAAAACGCCGTGTATACTCCACTCTACAGTACCTAATGTACCCCGCGGTCTGAAGGGCCTTACGCTTCGGACCGCAAGACCACGAGGAGGTTGGATAAAGGCGTACTCAACATCATAGGAGTGTAGGTTATGCACGCAACATAATCTGCTTGTACACCTTTCCTGGAACAAAGAACAGTTCATCCTTGTATCTTGTGTGATAGAGTATAAGTAATATTGCTTTGTTACTCATTAAACAGTAATTTTAATGGTACTGATTTGGTTTTATTGGTCATTCTGCTTTGTTCATGCGGTCGTAGAGAAAAATAATTGGCGTTCTTTATTTTGTTACGCTTAGAAGTGGGTTAAATTGATTAATTTACGTAAATGGCTCATTCGCAAAAGGCCCTTTCGCAAAATGTCGCCTAGTCGCAAAATGTTTCTTTCCCATAATGTCATTTTCGCATAATCTCTCTTTCTCATAATGTAGCTTTCACACAATGTCTGCGACAATATGAGAAAGAGAAAGCCATTTTGCGAATGAGCCTCGTAAATATCAACGAATTGCTTTTAACATACCTAAGGGCGATATTTGGGTTTTACTTTGTATTAAATAAGCACTGAAATCACTTACCGATTTTGATGAATCTTGAAATAAGGATTAATTGGATCATTAGGAGTAGCATAGACTACTTTTTATCCCAATATTCCTACAGAATCCTGACTTATGCGGGTGAAACCGCAGGGCGCTACTATAGTTTTTTTTTCATAGTTTTCGTTATCCTATATTGTCCCACAGCACGGCAGTTAAAGACCTCCTTAACAGCTTTTTAAGCGGTTCAGTCCTGGGCTACGTTTGGCCAGTAAATACTCTTGATATTTCCTAAATGTTTGAAACTACGTCATAATATTTATGAACATCTATAGTGCTCGTACGGCGACAATAAAAAACGGAAACTAAAACATTTTTCAAAGCGACAAAAATGTATGGTTCTACAATTGAATTTCACACTTGATTTGATCGAGCCCGGGACCGTTTGGAAAACCTTTAAGATCGGCAGATACGAAACTTTATATCGGATCGGACATTCCACACATCGCCATCTAGCCCCAAGCTAAGTAACTAGACTTGTGTTATGGGTGCTAAACAACGGGTATACTACATAAATATGCTTTTCTTTTGTAAATATATACTTATAATACATAGAA
Source organism: Idaea straminata (assembly GCA_951213275.1). Taxonomy (NCBI): domain Eukaryota; kingdom Metazoa; phylum Arthropoda; class Insecta; order Lepidoptera; family Geometridae; genus Idaea; species Idaea straminata. Next base: position 9,748,567 of record OX577862.1, read on the forward strand.
ACAATCAGACCACAGACAAATATCTAAGCATAAATACATGTCTGAGGCGGGAATCGAACCTGTGTTTGGCAGTCCGCCATGGTGACCATTTTGCCAACTGGGTCGTCGAAAAGTCCGTGGTCTACGAGTACCCTACGGTTTTTCGAATACATCTGTCAAATAATGGCGGGAAAAACTAGGGAAAACATAAACCTCGGTGTTACCAGCCTAAGCTAAGGGTTGCCATATGTCAAACGGGGAAATAGTTATTTATTGCCACCATTCACAAATTGCATTCGTGGCCGAATTGATGTATTGGTACGTTTTATATGTAAATGTGAAAGTTAAGATGAATAGTTTGGCCCAGAAATGATGATTTACCACATCTTAGTTATTTAATAGGTACATACCACATCTTAGTTATTTAATAGGTAGGTAATAGGTACCTATACATGGTTATTGATAATTATATTAGCAAGCCATTGAGGGCTACTTCTGGGCACCTTAACCAACAACTTTTGTTTTACGATTTTTGGAAATTCGTATTCTGTTTGTAGTTTTGTAGTATACTTAGGTACGGGCTGTTTTCCGCAATAGGATTTCCTTAATGATGGAGTTGGCTTTCCCAGCGCCTATACCACCCTCTTAGCCTAGTCGACCGTCTCCAGAGAAAAGGACTTGTCAATAAGTTTGGACAACTAATTTTCATCATCACTTTTCCTCCACCGTAATAGCAATGTCAATTAGCGCACATTAGATCCTTTCGGCCCACGGACCACGGACGGATTAGAACCCACGACCTTCGGAAAGTCGAGTTGATTCTAGAGTTCTAGAATCTGGCCACTTTATACAGATTATTTACTAAGCTTGGGGCTAAATGGCGCTATGTGAATTGTCCTGCACCATTTTCAGTGTCCCGTACCTCAAATGGTAAAAAAACCCTTTTAAGATCACTTTCTTGTCCGTCTGTCTGTCCGTGTTTTTATAAATAAAATTTAGTGTTGTTTTTTTGTTTTAACCTTACTTAAATATAGTTTTTCCGTTCTATTATATTCTGTTATTAACCCCCGACAAATGGAAAAAATCCTAAAAAATATTGTGTGTCAGACGAGGCTTTATCGGCTAAAAGTCTTTTGCCTGGCCTTTCGGGAGTATAATTAACAAAAAATATTGCCAAAAAAAAATATTGTAAACATAGACTTATCACAAATATTTTGTTATTTATTATTTTCTTTTCAAGTCTTTTCTTCTATTTGCAACTGTGATAAAAACGTCGTAGGATACACGTGTGTTGATCATTCCATTCTCGGCTCTATAGACGCACTCGCGTTCCGCTCGCGCATCATAAACCGCCTCAATGAAATGATCAATTTACCACACTTGTATCGCAATGTACTATTTTATCACAGTTGCTCATAAAGTGGATCTTATTCAACGGCTTTTAGGCTCATAATCCAACATATTATGCACGCGTGCGTTTTAGATTTGTTAACTAGTGCTGTAAAGTTATCCCAAATAGGTAGGTACCAAAGAGTTTATAACTAGCAAAAATGGTTGTCTCTAAAGTCGGTTTACGAACGAAAATTTTACGTGATAATGACTTAGACAACGATTAAAAATTTAGTTGTTTATTTTTTGTTTTTTCTTTTATTAAATATATTGTTTTTCCGTACCATTGTATTTTGTTCTTAACCCCCGACGCAAAAACAAATAGAAAACCCCTAAAAATAATGTATGTCACACGAGGATGTATAGGTTAAAAGTCTTTAGCCTGGCCTTTCCGGAGCATAATTAACAAAAAAATATTGCCTTAAAAAAATGTAAACATAGAGTTAACACAAATATTTTGTTAATTATTATTTTGTTTTCTTTTCAAGTCTTTTCTTTTATTCGCAACTGTGATAAAAAACGTCGTACGATATACGTGTGGAATTGATATTTGCATCTTGGCTTCTATAACACGCTCGCTGCCGCTCGCGCGTCATAAACCGCCTCTATGCAAAGATCAATTTACCACACTTATATCGTAATGTACTATTATGTTAAGGTATAGGTATAATAGAAATTCTAACTGCAACCATATTGCGGATATTCTAATTTGTTCGTGAAGTTTCCCTGAATATAACCACATGCCAGCCTTTTCCATAAACCATGCCACGCTATACCTACAGTATGTTGATCAGGTGCTTCAACGTATTTTGAACACCCTGTAGATATCTACAAAGTAGGTATAAATTACACACCCTGTAGAAACGAGGTCTTGCTGTGGTATGATTCTGTGAAAATTAAAATGTTTTAGGCCCTGGATTTTTCATTTGCTATTCATTTAAAAATTAATTAACAATATTACTTACTAATTCAATTCAATTCATTTGTTCACATTAAGTGTTGGTACAATAAGGTATTAAAATATATACATAACCTAGTAAATACATTTAGTCCAAAACACCAGTCACTATATTTGACATGCAAATTTTTGAGATAAAACATACGTCTTACACAATGTTAAAAATTAAATAATCAAATTAAACAATTATTAATTTATTTAATCTTAGTCTTAAAATCCCTATCCCTATATATATAAAATTCTCGGGTCGCGGTGTTTTTTTTTTTTTCTTTTATTATGGCTTCGCACGTGTGCATTTAGCCAGTGTCAAGTTATATTTTGCATCAAATTATGACCCGATTTTTCATAAATCGGGCCTAAAGTGTTTCAATACAGTCAAAGTCGTCATAGTCCGTCAAGTCAGGGGTTATAGTAAAGCGGTGGCAAGTTTACCATAACCTTAATAGGAGATTTGGAGGCAACGTGAAACTGTATGTTTGACACTGATTTTTACTTTCACTACACTTGTGCACTTTCACAGAACTAAATTGAATAACATTCCACCAGAATTATACAATTCAACTCGGGTTACATCTAAGTTTCATGAAAATAAAACTGCAGCACGACATGTTGTTAACTCGTTCCCGCCAAAACTCGTGTCGCGGTGTTAGTTGCCAAACTCCATATTAATGGCTGAACCGATTCGTACAATTTTTTTGTGTAAATCTTTATATATTTTTTTAGTAGGCTCTTATATGGCAAAACAACGTTTTAATTTGTTTATTTTTATTTTATTTGATTTTTATTAGGTTTGTATGATTTAAATTATAAATTGTCATTTAAATCTATACTAATATTATAAAGCTGAAGAGTCTGTTTGTTTGTTTGTTTGAACGCGCTAATTTTAGGAACTGCTGGTTCGAATTGAAAAATTCGTTTTGTGTTGGATAGGCCATTTATCGAGGAAGGCTATAGGTTACTTTTTATCCCGATATTCCCACGGGATCGGGAGTTACGCGGGTAAAACCGCGGAGCGCTGCTAGTAATAAATACTGTTTCTTATTTGATTCACTATTCTCTGTAACTATCTCTAATTTTTTTTATTTGTGTATATACTATGTCGTGTGTTAGTTTAAATAAACTATATTCTATTCTATAATGTAAGTATCATATTTAAGTATATTTAACTAAATTTACCATAATAATTTAACTAAACTTTCATTGATCATCAGGAGACCAGTAGAATATGCTAAATTACAATAATACGGCACTAAATCATGACACTGTCAAAGGGGACCTTTCTAACGATCAAGGCATTCTTCTACCGCCATAAAAATAACTCCACGCGCCAAATGAGGGACTTAACTCTATTAAATATTACGTTTATATACTAATAATAGTTAGTCAAAAATGTATGATATTGAAAATAATAGGTACCTATTAAATATTGGAAAGAAGTTCCTTATCGCGCGTTGCGAAAGGGGGCTAGACGGAAAAAATTAAGACCAAAAGTTGTAACGACACTTTTTGCTATATGTAGTTGTAAGCCGTGCGGCGTGCGCGTGTTTCTCTGTCTGTATCTCTCTCTCTCTCATAGAAAGCAACCCAGTTTACTAAAGTATTTGTTATTATAGCGCCAACGGAAATAAGTCATCTATGAGATGGTGATAGATAGATAGATAAACACTTTATTGCACCATAAAAACAAAACGCAAAATGATTACATATAACAAAATTAAAATTAATTCTAACTTAAGTAACTACCTATATGCTAAAAGAAAATTAATATTTTAATACCTTACAATATGGCACAATGGGCGGCCTCATCGCTAAAAGCGATCTCTTCCAGGCAACCTTTGGATGGACAAGAATTAAGGAAGGGGATGGGTGGGTTGACATACAGACAAAGAGACAGTGGAGTTTTAGTAAAAGAGTCCCCTCTGGGTAAAATTTACACCGAAACATAACAAGGCAAGTTGAAAAACGTAAACCGTATTTTCATAGCAAAAACGTTATTTCCGTAAACCCTACGTACCTATCTATAGATAGGTAGGTATAAAAGTCGTAATACCTTCGTCTCTCACGTACTAACTACGTGATCGGCATAAAGGTTTCATGGTAGCGCGAGAGAGAGCGTAGCGTTACGGTACGGGGAGGGTGATTAGCTATGGAAAAACTTCGGGATGAAAGTTTTTATATTATACTGTTATGGTTGTGGTATGAAGTGATGGTGTAGGAAATAATTAGGTTGGTGATGATCAATTTACACAGGCCTTGTCACTGACATAGGAGAAAAACTTGGATCAGGGGCGCACCTTGGATCAGGGGCGATTAATTTTTTTAATTTTATAATAATCATAATTTGATGTCCACATCATACTTTGCCATATACCTAAAGGGTCTCTACGTGTTGGCTTCGGTCCCTCGCATGCCTTCCAATGGTCCGGGACTCCATAGTCCCTTGGTATAGGACGTATAACAAACAAATAATAAAAATATATTTATTTAAGAAAAGCTTACAAATATTACAATGCCCTTGGGTTCCCGCACGAGGCAGACGGATTTTTTTTAAATAATAATTTAACTAACACCTCAAGAGTCTTGTGCTGGATGACTGGGTCAAGGGTCAGATTCATAAGGCAGTACTCCTGGATACGGCACGTATCGTCAAAAGATTCCTCTCCCTGCGGCCCTAACCATCGGTAGCCTGGGCCCTGCCTCGCTGCTGATGGTCTTCTAGGTTGAGTATTTTTTTATAATTTACTGTTTTTGGTACCTCAAAAGGTAAAAAAAGGAACCCTTATAAGATCCATTTCTTGTATGTCTGTCCATGTGTCACCATCACCACCGATTTTTTATACAAAGCTATCTGTCCCGGCAAACGTTGTTGTGATATTTCCAAAAAAAAGGGCAAATAATCGATGTTGTTCGATTCGAATATACATAAAAAAAAATATACAAATCGGTTCAGCCGTTTAGGTATAGATTAGTAACTGACACCGCGACACGAGAATTTACTTAATGATTCGCCATTTATTGAATTCATTTGTTACAAAAAATGTGATAAATGAAGAACCGGTCGACCGATTTTGTGCAAACATCCACATAAACCATCTACTAAATAGTCCGAACAAAGCTTAAACATTTGGTTTGGATAGATGCCCGTTCTTCAGTTATAAAATTATAACGAAAAGTGGCATTGATTTTTACAGATATAGATTGATGACGAATTAAGAACCTCCTCCTTTTTTGAAGTCGGTTAAAAAATAGTCCTGGGGTAGTCCATAGTAAGGAGAAGTGCGTAAGGTATTTATTACGAGGTTAACCGCGGGACGCTGCTAGTCTGTGGTAATATTATAATGTTTTGTTTGTTTGTTTGTAACGAATAGGCGAATAGACTGATTTTGATGGAACTTGGTATGTAGATAGCTGGAAATCTGGATTAACACAAATGCTATTTCTACGGGATCGGGAGGTGATGCTAGTCTATACTAATATTATAAAGCTGAAGAGTTTGTTTGTTTGAACGCGCTAATCTCAGGAACTACTGGTTCGATTTTTGAAATTCTTTTTGTGTTGGATACTCCATTTATCGAGGAAGGCTATAGGCTACTTTTTACCGATATTCCCACGGGATCGGGAGTTACGCGGGTGAAACCGCGGAGCACTGCTAGTGAGTTATAAAACCGGGCGGTACATCCACCAGCGATGGATCGATGTTGCTCAGTACGTGACTTACCGAGCTATCCCGAGTTGTAGGAACACCTTGTATATTGATGATAAACTGGGGATACGAGACGCGAGATGTCTACTCTAAATATATCACAGGACATAAAGCGGTGTTGGCTTAGTGGTAGATACCTCGACTTTCATTCTGAAGGTCGTGGGTTTCAATCCCGGCCGGCCGTGCACAAATGGATTTTTCTTAAGAAAAAATTATGTGCGCTAATTGACATTGCTCTTACGGTGAAGCAAAACATCGTGATGAGACCCGCGGCTTAGTTGGCACCAGAAGTATTGACAAGTTCTCTCCTCAGGACATGGTTGACTAAGCTGAGTAGTAGATGCTGAGCAAGCCTACTCCATCCTCACGCAAAAAGGACCCAATTAAGAAGGGTCTTAATGCGGAAAACAGCACGTATACAAGTACAAGATAGCATTGTACACGGCGCCATCTAGCTGCAAGCTTAGCAACTAGGCTTTTTTATCGTGGTCAGATAACGAATGGAATAGGTACTTAATTTGAGGACGAAGTTGGCACAATGGTCACCATGCCGGACTGCGAAACACAGGGTTGCGGGTTCGATTCCCGCCTCAAACATATATTAATGCTTAGAAAGTCTGTAGTCTGGTTGTTGCTGAGCATTATAAGTTTTCGTTAACCGTTTCCGTAAACTTTCCGTTGTCTAGCAGCCATAACACAAGTCATAACAAGTCTAGTTACTTACCTTGGGGCTAGATGGCGATGTGTGGAATGTCCTGTAATATTTATTATTAGTTAGATTATGTATTGTGTGTTTGTGGGAAATCAATATTAATAACTAGCAGCACCCCGCGGTTTCACCCGCGTAGCTCCCGATCCCGTGGAAATATCGAATAGCCTATATAGCCTTCTTCGACAAATGGACTATCCAACACAAAAATATTTTTTCTTTTCAAACCAATGGTTCCTTAGATTAGCGCGTTCAAACAAACAAACAAACTTTATAATTTACGTATAGATTAGTTCTAATAGCAATAGTACTAGATAAATAACAGTCAAATGCTATATTCTTGTTTAAATACATGAACTGTGTCTGTCTGTCCGTGCGAGCACGCGCCGCTGTTATTGATCCCAATAGGACGTGACGACCTGGACCCATCCTCGAGCATGATTTGTGACGGCTTTCTCAAGATACACTTGTTATACAACAATATTTACTTATTTTAGCTAAGTTTTGGCCATAATTTTACATTCACACAAACAGACAAAAAAATCAAATGATGTAATAAAGAATTTTGCTATCTATCTATCTCTAGATAATAACAACACTTAATATGTATTAAAAAAAAATGAAAAGATTATGTTATCCTTCCTACTATCCTATCCAACTAATATTATAAATGTGAAAGTTTGTGTGTGCGTGTGTGTGTGTGTGTGTGTTTGTTACTCCTTCACGCTAAAACCCTTGGACCGATTGGGATAAAACTCGGTATATAGATAGCTGGAGACCTGGATTAACATATAGGCTACTTTTTATCTCGATATTCCCACGGGATCGGGACTTACGCGGGTGAAACCGTGGTGCGCAGCTAGTGATATTATAAATGTGAAAGTTTGTGTGTGTATGTATGTTTGTTACTCTTTCACGCAAAAACCACTGGACCGATTGTAATGAATCTCGGTATCTAGATAGCTGGAGACCTGGATTGACACATAGGCTACTTTTTATCCCAATATTCCCACGGGATCGGGACTTACGCGGGTTAAACCGTTGGGCGCAGCTAGTTCCCAATAAATCAATGTATCCTCATACCAAGTTTCATCGAAATCGGTCCAGTAGTTACAAACAAAAAAAAAACAAAAAATCTTTCCCCTTTATTATATTATGTGTAGATTAGTAGTATTTTTCGTTTGCGGTATTATTAGTTTTTCGTAATACTTTCAGTTATATAACTCTATTAGTAGTTTCCTTATATTTCTATCGCGTTATGAACAACCCACCCATCCCCTTCCTTAATTCTCGTCCATCCAAAGGTTGCCTGGAAGAGATCGCTTTTAGCGATAAGGCCGCCCATTGTGGCATATTGTAAGCTATTAAATATTAATTTTATTTTAGCATATAGGTAGTTACTTAAGTTAGAATTAATTTTAATTTCGTTATATGTAATCATTTTGCGTTTTGTTTGTATGGTGCAATAAAGTGTTTATCTATCTATCTTAGTATTCTATAAGGTTTTTGCGACTAAATAGAAACAGATTAATAATTTAGGTTTAAAATTTACGATTATAAATATTTTAAGTACTTACCTAACTTAAATGTACGTAAATTTTTCCACAATATCTTTGTCCATTCCTCACTCCCCCGACAACAATAAGAAATCAAATCAACACATTACAAAATTCGAATTTAACAGTTTAACTGCAAAGATAACAGTAGAAAACTACCCCCCAAGGTGCGAGTAGGGGTGGTAATGAAATAAAAAATCCACCCTTACCCGTGTAGCTACCTGAAAACGCAGGACGCATAGTAATTCGAAGGCTTTCAGGGGTTAAAGCCTTCGCAGTAAAGTTTTAGGTGCTCAAAAACTTTAATTATGATGGATTCTTTTAGATTTTTCAGGAGTATGAGAGCTTTGCACAAAGTGAAACAAAAGATGTTATTTTTAGTGTTTAAAAAAACATTTTGGGTACAGACTTTACAAGACCAGTCGCTGGATCCCGTGACTAAATTTGTCTATACCCAAATTCCATTTGGAAAGTCTGTGTGATAAAAAACGCTTTCAGAATATTATTCAACTAATAATAATTAATTAATTAACTTTAATTCATTTACCTTGTAAAAGAGAAAAATACTCATAGAGAGGAAAGGGTACCGGATAGGTACCGGTGCTCTCTCCATACAAACGTAGTCGACTGTTTCCTCCCTGGATAATGACACTAGCACAAATATTATATTCAAATATTTTTGTGCCATAAAACCTATAACTGCCATGACTATGCCTCTGTTTTGGTTTTTTAATATTCTAATTACCATAGAAATTAAGATTTAAAAAACATAAAAAACAAAACATAGGGGCATGGTCATGGCAGTTATAAGTTTTATACAAGAAACATATTTGCTCTAGTGTATTATTATTCAGGGAGAAAACAGTCGACTACGTTTGTATGGAGAGAGCTCCCGGTACCATTTCCTCTTAAGAAGTCCCTACAAGAGCTACGAGATTTTTTGCAAAGTTTTTTCAAAATTCGACCTCTAAAAGATTAATAAAAAAATTTATAAAATCTGTGGTTCATATACTATTACTATTATTTGTTGACGAACTAAATTTAAAGAACCGACATAGCCCAAAGAATAAGTAGGGTGAAGTGGCAATGGGCGGGACATGTGGCTCGTAGAACTGATGGCCGTTGGGGCCGAAAAGTCTTAGATTGGAGACCATATACCGGAAAACGCAGCGCGGGACGGCCTCTGACTAGATGGACGGACGACTTAATTAAGGTCGCGGGAAGTCGTTGGACGCAAAGAGCATGCGACCGACCGCTCTGGAAGTCTTTGGGGGAGGCCTATGTTCAGCAGTGGACGTCCTGTGGCTGATATGATGATGATGATGATGACTATTATTTGTAGAAAATCAATTTCACTTTTAAAAACACTAACGCGAGTAAAACCGCAAGGCGCAGCTATAGAATACACAGCCTTCCGTGACCAATCGACATCTAACTTAATTTCAGTGACAAAGTAATGAAATATTGTTTTATTTTACAACAGAGGGACGGACAGTGGGCAGTTTTTCTTGGGGTTATTATTAAAAAAGCAACGTTGTAAGTTGTTTAAGATTAGAGAGGAGTGACATGTGTGGACATTGTAGTGTGGCTACGTTAATAGCGGAGAGCTTTCATGTAAGTATATAAGGTTATCTTATCTTATTATTATATCTTTAAATGAGCAATTCTCGTATTTAAATCATTTTAATCTTGGAATCGGCTCCAACGATTTTCATGAAATTTGGTATATAGGGGGGTTCGGGGGCGATAAATCGATCTAGCTAGGAATCAATTTTAGAAAATGTCATTTTATTCGTGTTTTATCGAAACTTACTTTTTTTTTATCTGAAAAATGACTCTTCCTGACATCTATTTGCGAACTACTAATACTATTTTTTGTGAGCAATAAAGTTATTCCAGCAGATGGCGTTGTTAAGTAACACGAAGTCAATGAGTGTTTGCTTTGAGGTTAGACTAAGAAAATCAATGTTTATTTATATTATTTGTGTCTTCTTAATGCACGTGTTAAATAAAAAATAAAAAAAATATCGAGCAAAGCTCGGTCATCCAGGTACTTGGAAATTATACTAGCAAGCCGTTGAGGGCTACTTCTGTGCACCTTAACAAACAACTTCTGTTCTACGACTTTTGGAAATTCTGCTGTTCCATATACGGAGAGGTCATTAACTTTTTACTTATTTTTTAGGTTTTATCCACTGCTCTAAGTCTGAATGACCTTTGTTTTGAAAAATCAGTTGTTTTTCGAATTTACATAACATCAAAATTTTCATATTATTTTCGAATTTCCAGGGCCGCGCGCACTTGTGAATTACAAGAACTGTAATCGCGTATTTAGCAGCCCTCTCTAATGGCTACTCCAAGTAGGGTAGATGATGGCGAACACCCATTTCCGAGTGACTCCCGGCTTCTTGCGGACACTGTATGTCGTAAATCATGTTCTAATCCATGACACTTGTTCATAAAACTACAGCAATTTAAGGTAACTGTCCAATATACCGGAGCATATCTCAGTGACCACTATAAATAAATAAATATTGCAGGACATTCCACACATCGCCATCTAGCCCCAAGATAAGTAACTAGACTTCTGTTATGGGTGCTAGACAACGGATATACTACTTTTATATTTTTATTATGTAAATATATACTCGTAATACGTAGATACAACTAGACCACAGACAAATATGCAAGCATAAATACTTATCTGAGGTGGGAATCGAACCCGCAACCCTGTGTTTGGCAGTCCGGCATGGTGACTATTGTGCCAACTGGGTCGTAAATATCGGAATTGAGCTCTAAATTCAGGGTCAAACAATTTTTATTTCTTTTTTAAGTATATGTTTCCTTTTTAGGGAATATAAAGGGTTTTTACACAATGGTCCAAATTATGAGGCTAAGTGCGGAAACAGTCCCGTAAAACTAAGGGTTTTTACCCAAAAGATTACGTTCGGAATGAAAATAATATTTTTTTCAGTCAGTATGAGTCAGGTTTTCATTTCAGCTTAGGAATAACCCTGTCAAATGGGAGAAGACCCTTAAGTTATTGTCCCATTTGACATTTACCACAAAATACCAAAACAATTCAACGATAAAACGTTCCCGAACAATACGATTCAAGAACAAAACCATACCCGGCTTTTGTCAAAGCGAATTGTATAGCAAACAAACAAAAAGAGTAATGCAATTATTTCAACCAAACAGTAATTTCGTGTCATTGTTCTTGAGAAGCCAATTATATACAATTACATGTAGTTGCGATGACATTGTGCCGATGATTCCATTCGATCGATGTTGGATCGATTGTGGATCATTCGAATAGCGCGCGAGTCGATCTGGGGCTCTATTTTTGAATCGCTCATGTGACATAGCTTTGTCGTATACGCCTACATACTCGACTTCCTAGTCGCATGACACCAATTTTCTGTATTTTTGAATCGTTCGTCGTCGAAAATATTTAATCGTAATGGTTTCGTACTTCTGAAAACGGTGACCGATTCTTAAAAACACAGCTGAACAAATAGTTCGTTTTATTTATGGTCAATTATCAGTAATCGATTGTTGTCTCAGAACAACTCTGACAAAATAATAAATAAATAAATATTGCAGGACAATCCACACAGCGCCATCTAGCCCCAAGTTAAGTAACTAGACTTGTGTTATGGGCGCTAGACAACGGATATACTACTTATATACTTTTCTTTTGTAAATATATACTTATAATACATAGAAACAACCAGACCACAGACATATATCTATGCATAAATACTTGTCTGAGGCGGGAATCGAACCCGCAACCCTGTGTTTGGCAGTCCGGCAAGGTGACCATTGTGCCAAATGGGTACAGCACTAGCGTTTGCAACTTGTTTATTGAGGTAGGTACTATTTCATTTCCTGTCATTTTCATATTCATTATTTTAAAATATTGTGTACGTGTTAATCGATTCATATGTTGACTAACGAAAAAATTTAACATATTTTTTGAATGAACGCAATTTTTTGTGCAATCAACAGCATTATATGGGCATAACCCTTTAAAATGTCATTCGTTTTACGCAGAAAATGAAGAACCGGTTATTACCGACTAACATCCGAAATAATCATAAGAGATATAAATAATTTTCAAAGATCGTTTCCGAACGTTTGACTTTGATTCTTTGACGTTTCTACCACTCGCCTGTCGGCGACAAGTGGTGAAAACCACACGTTACGATCGAACGATTCAGAAACAACGAATTTCCGATGTTGAACGAATATCAGTAGAAATCAAGCGCTCGACCCGGGGCGAACGATTCAAAAATAGGGATTCGGGTTCTTGTAAAAAGTACAACAATGAAATATTATGTCCCTTCTGTATGGTAGAATTCCAAGCGTCATAGTTTTGGTGCGAGGGGTTTGGAGTTTTCTTAAAAACTAAGATTCTTAATGGTGTCAAATACCACTATAAAGTTTAGTTCGGAATTCTATTAAGATACCGGAGAGGATTGTTAAAATTTCAGCGTTTTAAGAGCTTGATTTTTGTTAATATACTGCTAAGTATATTTTGTTAATTGTATTAATGAAGCATTATCTAAATGGGTTGATCTCATGCCTTTAAATTTTATCATATTTTATCATACATGTATTATATGTATAGATTGTATCTCATGCCTCCAAAACTTAATAACAAAAATGTTGGTCTCATAGCTCCATAAACTTTTAACGTAAGGATAGTAGAGCAAAAATGTATTGTACAAAATTGAAGACTGTGTAAAGTGACGTATCTATAAAATATGTATGTATATAGGTCATACTTACCATAGTAAAAATGGTGTAAAGTGACGTATCTATAAAATATGTATGTATATAGGTCATACTTACCATAGTAAAAATGGTGTAAAGTGACGTATCTATAAAATATGTATGTATATAGGTCATACTTACCATAGTAAAAATTGTGTAAAGTGACGTATCTATAAAATATGTATGTATATAGGTCATACTTACCATAGTAAAAATTGTGTAAAGTGAAGTATCTATAAAATATGTATGTATATAGGTCATACTTACCATAGTAAAAATGGTGTAAAGTGACGTATCTATAAAATATGTATGTATATAGGTCATACTTACCATAGTAAAAATTGTGTAAAGTGACGTATTTATAAAATATGTATGTATATAGGTCATACTTACCATAGTAAAAACTGTGTAAAGTGACGTATCTATAAAATATGTATGTATATAGGTCATACTTACCATAGTAAAATCACCGAAGTAGACTGGACAAGAAGAACAAAATCCGTCTGTGTGACGTTTGTAGCGTGTTGGCCTAGTGGTGGATACCTCGACTTTCACTCCGAAGGTCGTGAGGTCGAATCCCGGCTGGCCTGAACCAATGGATTTTTACTACGAAAAAAAAAATATTTTACATGAAAAAAATGACAAAGTTTTTGTATGGAAAATGTGCTAATATTATCATATATACAATCAATCAACAAATAACAATCTAGGCACATAATATACCTGTTTAATTAGGTACACCCTTTTTTTCCTGTGTTTTATTTGCAATCAGTTGCATTAAAACTTTAAGGGGGGTCTATACGCCAACGACCTTGGTACACAGCCTACTAAATAGTTACTACCGGCGTCGGTTGCCTTCGTTGGTGAAAATTGTTGATTGTTATGAATGTGTATTCTTTTTCCCAAAAGTGCTGAGTGCTGAAAGAGATTTTTACCTACATTTTGGTGTGACTTTGAGCCAAAAATTCTCTATAGTTTTAAAGCTATCCTAAAATTAAGAATTAAAAATAGAATAACTTTGAAATGGCAAAGAAATTTCGTCTCAAATTACCCCAAAATATAGGTATAGATATTACCTACAATTCCATCTCAGCACTATTGAGAAAAACAAAATTAATTAGTTACAATCAACAATGTTAGTTGTAAACGACGGGTATTTTTGGTGAGTTCCGTTTGGCAGCTTAAATAACCTTAAGCAATTAATGTTGTGTGGGTTCGTGACATGAAGGGATTGAAAAGAAAAAACCTCCTGGGCTCATTGAAAAGCTCCGCATATCCTCAGTATATAAGTAGTTTATCCGTTGTCCCCATAACACAAGTCTAGTTACTTAGCTTGGGGCTAGATGGCGATGTGTGAAATGTCCTGCAATAATTATTTATTTCATTAGAAATACCTATTGCAAAAATAAGCCAAAATCTACTTATTACACTAATACGACTTAATTGAATGCTAATCTATTTACACCACAACTATTATGTAAATAGTTCAAACCTAACTGAGACATTTTAAAGAAAACAGCGGATTCTGGACATAACTTCACTTACTATGGGCAAAATGATTCCATAGCAATTACTAGTAAAACAACTTTACATGTTGTCTCTTTAATAATAAAAAAGTTGCCACTGTAAAATAAACTTAAAAGCTAAAGGAATTAAATACAAAACTGGTCGATGTGTTCGTTAGAAACATGATATAATTATTTCAATCTATTTTAAACTTTATTTAAGAGAAAATAAAGTATTTTCTATAGTGAAATAGAGGTGATGATGAAGTTGCAAAAACATAATTTAAAATAAGATGCCAATCTTCGATCCTTATTCTACTTAGGCTATTATCCTGATGATTAAACAAGAAAACAGGTACGATAATATTATATTAAATGAATCCTTGTATATCAACAGATAATAGCTGATGGCCTAGAGGTTAAGCAGAGCCTGGCAATGTGATTGCTTCGTTAGTACCAAAAAATATTTCACTAAACCCTACACCTCGGCGAAGGCACTATAAGCTAAGCCAGGGATCAGCAACCTGCGGCTGGCGAGCCACATGCGGCTCTTTGGATTTGAAGCTGCGGCTCTTTAGTTCCATACGCAAATATATCTTATTAATAAAAAAAAACATTTAAAAACCGTGTCGTCACTGTCGTCAGTCATGTTTGAAACAACAAGTTATATTTCTTTTATCCAAACTTTATAAAACCATGCAAGGACAAATGCTCCAATTGAAGATAAATAACGGTTCGGTTTTTTTATTAAAAACTTTATTTTTGCAAGGTCTATTTATCTTTGGCTAAAAAAATAGTGGCTCTTTAAAGCTTCTTAAAAACTTTTGACCTTTCCGATTCGAAAGTGTAGTGTAAGAATGCAGGTAAGCGAAACCAGTGGTAAAAGTTATAGACAAAACTATAATGTAAAAATAGTTATTTGATATTGCATCGCACCTGCACTGATATGAAGATGTGCCAAGGCCAAGGTTACACAGGAATCAATAATGTATTAGAAGGTCATGTGACGTGATATGTACATAGTTTAATTAGTATAAAAAAGCCCCGTTTTTGCTCAATAAATATTCAGTAAACGGCGTACGTCAGTGTGTCAATAAGTCTCCTTCCTATTCCATCATCACAAAAGGTTGCCGACCCCTAGCTAGGCTGCTGTAGCTGAAGTACCAATTAACAGGTAAACTGCATACAGTACACTGTTGTCTTTACAAAATACTCTATTCTTTATTTAAAACCGTAACATGATTAGAAAAAGTTAGCTTGATAGAAATCAATCATAAACTTTTCGTAAATTTTCCATAAATCACATTTGAAATAATCAACTTTATTTAGTATTGTTCAAAGATATTGCCACAATGCAAGCTGTAATGTAAAGCCAGTGATATTTTCTACGCAACTTCTCCAACTAAATCGCTCAAATTATAAAATATCCTGTTTTGTAAGTACTAAGAATAGTAAAATTGTGTAATTAACTGAAAAAGCATTTTAGCAGAATTCGGCAAACGTACCACCTTGCATCTCACTCATTTATTTTTAATCCGACAGAGACCGACGATTAGGAACGAGTAACCCCATAAAAGGATAACACAAAGCAGGTTATATTCATTTAAAACGATGCACCATTCTTAGACAACAGCAAATACCTACGTAATATCTATTTATTCATACAGTAACTCTACCTTTCCGATATAGGCGTTAGATTTAATCTCAACTCATACTGAACTGAACAAATGACATAAAACGTTATCAAACGTTTCCATCACAAAATCTAAAGTGGAATCGGAACGATTGTAACTTCTTACTACGTTATGTTAAAGCCTTCTGCAGACTAGGAACTTTCTATCAGCAGATAGCTTGACGATAGTTTAATTTATGGGTATTAAATTAAACTATCGTCAACCTAACCTACTTGCCCGCCAAATTCGAAAAATTGAGTCTATTGTAAAATAGCCCAGTTAAAAAATCGAAATGTACGTAAATATTGTGTGAACTTTCCCATTTTATGAAATCTGTAATCGGTTCATGAAAAATGTTAGATTTCGATTTAAACCTGGGTAGTTTTTAAGAAAAACTAAAAAAAAAAGAAAAAAAAAAATGATTGGCGCATAACACTTTACAGCAACTCGAGGTTTTGTGTTGTTTTGCCTTTTTTTTTTGCAGATAAGTAGAAATAATTACGTAAAATACCAACTACGCACAATTCTCCAAACGCAAAACACCACCTTGTAATTTTGGAGTGGAAACTCAAAACGCCACCTTGTAAGTTTGGAGTGGAAACGCAAAACACCACCTTGTAATTTTGGAGTGGAAACGCAAAACACCACCTTGTTCCATTGTCATCGCTACAACGAGTGGATCTATTGCGACAACTAGACAGAAACGCACTTAGTCCAAACGCTTATAATAATGACATTTTAAAATTGTCAGACTGCATTTAAGGTACCTACTCAGCGGGATAGAGGACTTCGAATCATCTGGTTATGCGGACTCTTTAAATTGATATCAAAGTATTGCCCGAGCAAAAAGTCTGTCGTCTGAAGAGTCGCTTAAAGTGAAGAATTCCAGTTTTTACTTAAACTGTTTATGTCAACCCCCCGTACTGGCTTGTTTCTTACTCTTTATTTAAAGTATTAATGAATAAAAATTTTGTGAGAAAAACCGTGGGGATTTGATTTAAAACCTCATGTGGGATTGAGTGAATATGTTTGGATAGGGACCGAGTTCATTGACGTGGAATTTTCAAATTTCATTTGCTTAAAATAAACTTAAATTCAAGTTTTAGCCAAGATATATCTAGGTACCTAAGATCCTCTTTCTTTGCTTTTCAAACAATAAAATAGAATTATGGGGTTTTGGCGGGAACGAGTTAACAACATGTCGTGCTGCAGTTTTATTTTCATGAAACTTAGATGTAACCCGAGTTGAATTGTATAATTCTGGTGGAATGTTATTCAATTTAGTTCTGTGAAAGTGCACAAGTGTAGTGAAAGTAAAAATCAGTGTCAAACATGCAGTTTTCTCGTTGCCTCCAAATCTCCTATTAAGGTTATGGTAAACTTGCCACCGCTTTACTATAGCCCCTGACTTGACGGACTATGACGACTTTGACTGTATTGAAACACTTTAGGCCCGATTTATGAAAAATCGGGTCATAATTTGATGCAAAATATAACTTGACACTGGCTAAATGCACACGTGCGAAGCCATAATAAAAGAAAAAAAAAATAGAATTATAATGAATTATTCCGAACCTAAACTGAAAACGTAATGTGGTAGTGGGTTGAGTAATTAGGAACAGCAAGAAAATATTATTTTCATTCTCGGAATCCTCTTTTAACCTGACCCTAAATTGTGTCCCTAACTCAAAGTGGAGACTAAAAGGGGATCGAAGGGAAACAAAAGACGATCGAAACTAAAACAAAAGGGGATCAAAGTGACAAGAGACGATCAAAGTCGGTGGTAGAAATAGAAAAAGCCAAGTTTATTTCAATGATTAATAAAAAATTGAACGTAAGAAAATTAAGTACAAATTCGATATTAATTACACAATTACTTAAAGAGGGTATCATTTGTAAAGCTCCTAAGCTAAATGTGACATAAAAGTATAGAATTATTATGAATTAACAAAGTATGTCTGTAAAGTTGTGTTTAAAGACAAAAACCGGCCAAGTGCGATTCAGACCCGTGCACCAAGAGTTCCGTACACATGCATTTGTAAGAAATGTTACTTTTTTTTTCTTTTATTATGGCTTCGCACGTATGCATTTAGCCAGTGTCAAGTTATATTTTGCATCAAATTGACCCGATTTTTCATAAATCGGGCCTAAAGTGTTTCAATACAGTCAAAGTCGTCATAGTCCGTCAAGTCAGGGGCTATAGTAAAGCGGTGGCAAGTTTACCATAACCTTAATAGGAGATTTGGAGGCAACGAGAAAACTGCATGTTTGACACTGATTTTTACTTTCACTACACTTGTGCACTTTCACAGAACTAAATTGAATAACATTCCACCAGAATTATACAATTCAACTCTGGTTACATCTAAGTTTCATGAAAATAAAACTGCAGCACGACATGTTGTTAACTCGTTCCCGCCAAAACTCCAAAATGTTACTTTATTGTGCAGTAATGCAGTGTCAATGCCAAGAATGCTGAATCTAAAGTAGGTAGGTTCCACTTTCGTAGAGTTTTGAAATTTTCTATTATTAACATTAAATAAATAAAATAAATAAATATTGCAGTGCGAAGCCATAAATTATAGAAAAAAAAATACAAGACATTCCACACATCGTCATCTAGCCCTAGTATACTTTTCTTTTGTAAATATATACTTATAATACATAGAAACAACCAAACCACAGACAAATATCTAAGCATAAATACTTGTCTGAGAATTGTTTTTAATTCAAGCAAGGCTTTAAATTCCTGCATGACTGAAAGGACTTTAATCTTAAATAATAACGAAAATAAACTTAGACTTTGACTGTTTTGAAACACTTTAGGTCCGATTTATGAAAAATCAGGTCATAATTTGATGCAAAATATAACTTGACACTGGCTAAATGCACAAGCCGTGCGAAGCCATAATTAATAGCAAAAAAAAAACTTATTAGCCTCAACATGATTTAAAAATCTTGATTCATGGTTATAATTCTTATCGCATTGTTTAAAAAAAATTACAATAGAGATGGTCTCTATTAAGTTTAACTTTTTTAAAAATCTTTATAAGTTTTTTTAAAGTAGAAATACCGTCTATAAGCAGTACTTTAGTAATTAAATATTGACGACGGGATTGGAACGACAGCCCCCTTCATAGGATCTGGCAGTTCTATCATAATAATCCTACTAATATTATAAATGTGAAAGTTTATGTATGTGTGTGTGTGTATGTTTGTTACTCCTTCACGCTAAAACTACTGAACCGATTGCAATAAAATTCGGTACGTAGGTAGCTAGAGGCCTGGATTACTTTTTATCCCGATATTCCCACGGGATCGGGACTTACGCGGGTGAAACCGCGGGGCGCAGCCTACCTAAATCTTTATTTTATTAGTTTTGTATTCTATTATAAAGTTGTTTTATTTTGTAAATTTTTATTTTGTGTGTTTGGTTTTTAAAATAATTATGTAATTCGTAACAGTAGTCTTGAAAATAAACCATTTCATTTCATTTTTTCATATTTTAGCAAAGGGCTGGCTCGTACCTCGGACATAAGCATCGCCATCCAACCTTTCATCCAGCCTTTGGGGCACGCTTCCTAGGAACCCCATTTGGACTTTTAATTGTTAGAAGTTTATTTATTTAATTTTTTTTTCGCAGATGGTTTCTAATTTATTTTTAAGTATAAAGACATACACATTTAACATTATAAATACAAAAATTAAGTACCAGTTAGTCAAATAACCCGCCCCTTATCGTACCCGGCGTAAAGGTTCCCATAATGCTAGAAGCATTGCCACGCTGAATGGCGATGGCTAACCTCTGCGCCAGAAACGAGCCGGAGCGGGAGTCTGCCCCATTTCCCCTAATCCTAACACCCAACTCTTTAACTAATTTTTTGGTTTCGTCTCCCCCGCACCCCAACGTCTCTACAGCAACAGGCACAAAAATATAATTTATTTAATTTATTTTTTTATTATATCATTTTTATATTTTACCTTTATCAGAAGATAATCTACTCGTTACTTAGTAACAGAGGCTTGTCACATACTTATATAGTTTAGTTTAGTTTTACGGGCACATATATTGACACATATATAAATGGACTTATTTCCCTATCCCATAAGAGTCCCGAGTTTTACCCATGCAGTACAGAACCCTAAAACCTAGTCTAGTCGCCCAACGGTTAATTTGTAACCCGGCTTCTACAAAGACAACTTTAATTACGTTTTTATTTATAACTGTCGATTATTTATAATTATACCGATATTATTGATGACAATTATACGGTTACTAGCTGCGTACTGCGGGTTCACCTGCATAAGGTCCGATCCCGTGGGATAAAAAGTAGTTTATACAGGATGGTTAATTTGAGTAAGATTTAGTAACACTATAGCTACGAGGAAATGTTCAAGACTTTCTTTTATTTTTTAAGTAATTAAATTTTAAATAGGTACCTGTTTAGAATGAAAGGTGAATCAGTTCTTTTCTTTTAGCCATAAGGCCGTCTTTTTGTGCAACCTTTACTTTCTAGCTGATAATTTGCTTTGCGTTTGTATTTTGTATTTTTATTTATTTATCATTGTATGACGATTTGTTCTTTTTGTATAAATTAACGTCAGCAGAACCATACATTTTGCTGACGGTTTCGTTTATTTTTAGTATTTATGTATTTAATTATTTTGATTGTGTTGTACTGTGTGGGTTTAAATTTACCTGAATAAAGGTATATTATTATTATATCGTATTGTACGTTTATTTCTGTGTTGTACAAATAAAGTTATTAATCTGTATAAATATATATTTTTTTTAAATTTGGTATATATTTATCTAGGAAAGTTGCATTTAATGAAAAAATATTTTAACATAGATCAATGTGGTTTCAAATAAAACCCACAGAAGAAACCATTGCATGACTCACGGTTTTTGGTAGGATATTAAAAAAAACTAAAAAAAAACCTATGTTAATGATTTCAAATAGAAGGAAAGTCATATAAGATTTTTTTCTCGTAGCAGCGCTATTTACATGCCGAGTTTCATCGCAATAGATACAGTAGTACTGGCGTAAAGGAATTACAAACATACACACAGACTTTCACACTTATAATACCTATAAGATGCATTGGCTGGTGACAATACAGTCAGAAATCAATTAGCTGCAAAAAAACTATTCACCTTTCAGGTTTTACGGCTACTTGCGGTGCTTTGGTCTGAAAAAGGAAATACCGAAGTGGTAATTAATTTGTTTTGTTATTTGGTATTTATTTGTCATAAGCCGATAAATAGTTCCTGCCTTATAAGGATAGGCCACTTGGTGACTATCAGCTCAACTAAACAAGCTTTAAGATGAAGAGTTAATATCGAATCGTCGCAAACTCAGGTCGTCTAAGGTAGCAACTCGTCTAAGCAGCGGATGGTCTAAAGTCTAAAGCTATTGTCGTCATAAATGCAGGTGGTCTTAACTTCACTTTCGTCTAAATAGTCTTGTCAATTGAATTTCGTCTAAGTAAAATAAATAAATAATCGTTTATTGCCATAAAATGACAACTTTTATACAGTAAATAAACTAATATATTAATAAGTATGGCAAAAGGAGCAGGGTCAGCATATGCTGTGAGAGATTTACATACATATAGGGTGTCCATTATTTTTCAAAGTTTTATAATTTTAACGCATAGGTCTTAGTTTTGTTCATTTGCCTATAAACTCAGAAATAAATTATTATCTTATTTGGAGTACGATAACCCGTGCCGACTTGCATCGAATCATTTTCATACATGTTGCGCGGCAGTAGGGGTGCGTATTCACGGCATTTGTCATTTGTTTTCAATTATTCTCGCAATTAACACATATTGTTTTACATTTAAAAGATAGCAGTGTAAATTAAGAAGCAATAAAAAATGTGTTTTCTTACTAACTTAAAATATTTTTACAAAAACAAATAGAACCAGGGCGTCCTGGGTGTTTAGCGGGTGTAGAGAGAAGTTAGCCGAAAAAGAAGAAAGGTAAGACAAAGAAAACTAGATGAAGAGAAAAAAAGATGTGAGCAAATGTGTTTCGGAGGTTTATCGTCATCTGTTACTACGCAATATTCTATTCTGATGAAAGCCTGGAGGTACCCTTGGCACCTCTTAAATAGTAAGTTCTAAAACTACTAAATAAAATGAAGGAAAGACTTTATCACGCCTAAGGTAGTTTCAGCTTTAGATAGATGTCAATTAAGCATAAGGGATTCTGTCTATATACTTCAGGCTGTAGTAGAAGCACTAGATCTTAGCTGTGATGATTTTCCGATAAACGTATTTTCACCCAGAGTCGATAAGGTGGAGCGAACTCTATTTTCAGAATCATTTGCCTGAAATGAATGCCTGACCGTTCACTGGGATAGGAAATTATTACCTGGCCTTGACCTGAGAAGTTCTAAAGAAGAACGTGCTCCAATTCTAATTTCATTAGTAGAAAAGGAACAACTTCTGGCTGTACCCAAACTGGAGAGCTCTTCCGGCCAGGATATAGCTAAAGATGTGTTGACTGGAACCTCGATGGCAAAGTACAAATAATGTGCTGTGAGTCAACTGCGTCTAATACAGGGCGATTGAAAGGAGCTTGTGTACTTTTGGAACAAAAACTAGACAGGGAATCACTACTTTTTGCTTGCAGCTATCACGTTTACTAACTGGTTTTAAAAAGTGTGTTGAAAACAAAAATCCACCAAGTCTTTCTACTTTTTCTGGCTTTCTTTAAGGGCAGTTTCTTTTGACGACCCAGTTGGCACAGTGGTCACCATGCCGGACTGCCAAACACAGGGTTGCGGGTTCGATTCCAGCCTCAGACAAGTATTTATGTTTGATATTTGTCTGTGGTCTGGTTGTTTCCATGTATTTTAAGTAAATATTTACAAAAGAAAAGTATGTAAATAATATATCCGTTGTCTAGCACCCATAACACAAGTCCACTTAGCTTGGGGCTAGATGACGATGTGTGGAATGTTCTGCAATATTTATTTATTTTATTTAGTTAATGATACGACTGAACGAGCTGTAAAACCAATGCAAGATTTTCATGATTTGATCACTGCAAAGGAAGAGCAAAAGCAATTTTTGCTACGCTGTGTTGAGAAGCATAGAAATCTGAATCCAGACTGTAAAAAACAGACCCCCAAAAGAAAGTATCCTGCCTGATCTGTGATTTTATCTTCTTTTAATAAATATTTCATAAAAAAAAAAAAAACTATTGATTTAGCTACATTACGGAAAGGGTTAAAAACAGCAATTTTCAAAATCTTCAGAGTTCAGTCGGCACGGGTTAGCGTTGACGTAGGAAGATAAAATTTTGTATTTATGTAAGTCTGGGTAGTTTAAAAAGAAATAAGGGGTATGCATTTCGATATCTAAAAAAAATTTTTTCACCTATATAAGGGACACATATATGAACATACATACACATAGACATATTATGCATATGCTGTCAGCATATGTGTGTGTGTGTTTTCGTCATCAATGTCAGTTCGTATACAATTCTGTTGCGTCTAAACGAAGGATTAGTTGAAAGCCGCGGCTTAGTAGGCTACAGATGTATTCTGGATACGGTCAACTAAGCTGAGAGGGTGGTAAAGGTGCTGCACAAGCCTACTCAATCTAATACATGTCCCAAGTACTACAGCACCCTGAATACCATGGATTTAAGTCGCTGACGCTGTAGAAAATCATCTTAAGATTAGATGTAAAATCTACAATTTCATTTCAATTTCAATGCTAGATTTGCTTTTATTTCTAAATCTAGTACCGAATCGCTAGATTAATGGCACTAGGATCGGGTCTAAATAATGCGTTAGGTAAGAGTTTTTTTTTACAATTACCCGGTCAGGGAAGACGAGAGTGCTGAGTGAGCTCATACACAGCTTCTATAAACCCTGTGGTTTTTGACTGGTCATAAACATCTTTCGGTTTTTTTAATAAGGTATTGGTGCCTGTCCTACTACTAGCATTATACTGCAATACTTTTCATGACTTTTTCAAGACTTTTTTTAGTTCAAGACTTAACAATCGAATTAATGTCTGGCAAATTTATTTTAAGTTTTTCTTATCTTTAAATAACATAATATTAAAATTACAGACATTATAAAATACTTTGAATTTTTTATTTAAAAAAAAACGCGTCTGTCACATAGTTAGCATTGTCAAAAATGTCTGGCAATAAAAAAAGTATGTCAGGTAGACTTATTTAAAAGCAAAAAATGTTTTTAAAATCCAGAATTATTACCTGGACAGGTAGGATGCGCACTAATTAACGCAACGCCAGCTAGATAGCCCAGACTCTAACCGAAAGTGCAAGAAGGACGACATATCACAAAATCAGCTGAACTAAAATTCTTACTTTTCAAACGTTGCTAGCTCCCGTACTATTTGGTGTCAGTGACGAAATCAAAGTTAAAACAAATGATCAGCAAATAGCAATGATTTGTGGTATACAATAGCTCGGGCAACGCCATGGTGCGGCTCGCGGCGAAAAAATCCCTTCGCCTCGCCACCACTCGCACTATTGATACGAGAGACATTGACGGATTCGGCACATCGGATACAGGGCTGTCACGACATGGTGGTATTTATAATTGTTGTAATTTGTTAGATACAATGCTAAATTAATTTATTTGTTTTCCTAGTGATGGTAACACTGCACTACAGGTTACTATAAAAGCAATGTACACCCTTACTTTCTCTCTTACTTCACTACATGAATCTTACCTTCCTTGTGGCCATTATCAGGTATATTCAAATATACGTTTTAACATACTTATACCTACTACCCTGCATTTTATTACTTCGCCCATAATAATACTATGCTTTAAAAAAATTAAGTTGCAAAATTTGACCCGAACAAACATACATTAAAACATACATACATACACTGCAAGTTAAATAAAAGCTTTTAAAATAACCTCATCTTTTTACTATTTAGTTATACTTGATTGACAAACTAAATATAGTTTGTCAATCATTGAAATTTTTCATTCTTGAATTATCGATTATGTTAGAAAACGGCCATATCGCGGCACGTGGGGAAGAGTATAGCGCCATGCCAAGGCGCGCGTGGGAAAGGGATACCGCTTTAATAATATTCCAAAAATCCTCTCTTAGTGGATAAGTACGTCATAATAGCTCCTGTGTTTTAACCCGATCCGTACATTGCTGCTGCGTAATGCATTGCATTGCTGAACTATGCGATGAAATATCAGTCAGTCAGTCAGTCAGGAATTTAAATTTCATAATAAATGTAATTTTTTTTTTCATTTATTCCTGTTTTTTTTTTGCAAAATCCAACGTGTCAACCCTACAATAATATACAGGCAGAGACGCCGCCCTGACATGTTTACGGGCCAATTATTTGTATGGATTCCGTAGCAATAATGATTTCTTGCTTGCGTCCGTCCGTCTCTGCGTCCGATGCGTCTGCGCACCTCGACTCATATTCTGCCTTTTTATTGTTTGCCTGAATTCTGATTTTAGCACAACATGTTACTTTGAGATTTATTTGATTTATGTGAAGTATAATGTATTAACATTTTTTGTTTTAGAATTTCCGTAAAACTATTCAGTGCCGGGTATGCAAACCCAAATGAAAATTATATCAAGTGGCAAGCTTGGCTTAAATCAATTGCTATGAGCAAAACGTTACCGGACCGGATTTTTTTATAATTATTTAGTTTTTTTATTACTAAGAGGAAAGGGTACCGGGGCCTCTCTCCATACAAACGTATTCGACTGTTTTCTCCCTGGATAATGACACTAGAGCAAATATTTTTGTTGCATAAAACTTATAACTGCCATGACCATGCCTCTATGTTTTTTAAATCTTAATTTCTATGTTAGTTAGAAAATGAAAAAAAACAATATTTGTACTAGTGTCATTATCCAGGGAGGAAACAGTCGACTACGTTTGTATGAGGAGAGCGCCGGCACCCTTTCCTTTTACCTCGTGACGTTTACAATACTACAACATGCTACGTACATGTACAATACTGTCTGTGGTTTCTCACACGCGTAAGTTCCGATCCCGTGGGAATTTCGGGATCAAAAGTAGTCTTCTCCATCCCCTAAACCACTATGCTAATTAACATCCAAATCGGTCCAGTCTTTTGACCGTGAACTGTGAACTCTTACAAATAAATAAACACAATTTTTACTATAATGTATTAAAAATAGATTAATTAATAAATATTAATACCTACTTAAGAGGAAAGGGTACCGGGGTCTCTCTCCATACAAACGTAGTCGACTAGTTCCTTCCTTCATGGTCATGGCAGTTATAGGTTTTATGACACAAAAATATTTGCTCTAGTGTCATTATCCAGGGAGGAAACACTCGACTACCTTTGTATGGAGAGAGCGCCGGTACCCTTTCACCTTAAGTTCAGATGTCGCGTATACTTACTTATATGTGTATTTTTTTATGTATGTTTCATAAAGTCAATAAAACACCAACTGTGGTTCTTAATTTTGTTGACACAATTGTTCAACAAATGAAGGAATCATAATCTATTTGAAATATTCAGTAAACACATACATGGGGATGTAGCTCAGTGGTAGAGCGTTCGCTTTGCATGTGAAAGGCCCCGGGTTCGATCCCCGGCATCTCCAATTTTTATTTCATTCGAAATAAAATTTGCTGAAGAAAATTGAATTATGATTTGTATTATTTTCATCAGTTCTTTTTATATAAAAATATGACTTTCACACATGAGCATATGAGTAGAGAAGAAAATCCTTGTGCTGTTTGCGAAGGCTGTTTGGCTACAGCAAAAAAGGAATGAATGTATTGCCTAAAGCAATCTTGATCGCCACAGTGAGCGTTGAACTTATTAAGAGCGTTACACACACCGCTACAAAGAGTGAAATATCTCTTTTCTCACTTTATTGTCCGATATTGTGTTTCTTTCTTTTTGCTTAAATATTCATTATAAACTAGGTTTGTATTTTAAGGGAACCGTTTGAGTCTGGAAATTTGATGAGGAGAGAAGAGACGCATATGACTAGACAGTATGAATGTAGAAGGTTAAAGAGGAAGAGCACAACAGCCTAAGAAAATATGGATAGACTGCGACAAGACTTGAGAGATATGGATGTAAACGATTAGATGACGACTAATGGAAGAAGAAGACATACTGCGCCGCACACAAATAAATTGGGATGAGGGCAGGAAGAAGAAGAAATTAGGCTTGTATTTTGTATGATCTCAATGATTTACTTATTTTTTGTAGTGCATGGCCTGAAATGGGGTATTTGAAAATGTTTTTAAGGATAAATGCGTTTTCAAAAATTGCAACTGAGACACGACTCGAATTCGCACTCCTTGAATACTGTTCAAGTGCGCTAACCAATGACGCCACTCAGTCAAGTATCGACATCCAAAGGTTGCCTGGAAGAAATCGCTTTCAGCAATAATTCTAGTGCTGTACAAATAAAGTTATCTATCTATCTATCTACCGTCATAATTGGATTAAGGGATA
Source organism: Idaea straminata (assembly GCA_951213275.1). Classification (NCBI taxonomy): domain Eukaryota; kingdom Metazoa; phylum Arthropoda; class Insecta; order Lepidoptera; family Geometridae; genus Idaea; species Idaea straminata. The sequence continues at coordinate 9,776,307 of OX577862.1, forward strand.
GCATTCCTTCCCTTTAAATTAGGTTTCGTTAGCGACATCTGTTAGTATGAAATTTAATCACATATAACGCGAATGTTAACCATCCTACTAATATTATAAATGTGAAAGTTCGTGTGTGTATGTGTATGTTTGTTACTCCTTCACGCCAAAACTACTGGACCGATTGCGATGAAATTCGGTATCTAGATAGCTGGAGCCCTGGATAAAACATACTTTTCATCCCGATATTACGACGGGATCGGGACTTACGCGGGTCAAACCGCGGGGCGCAGCTAGTCTCTAAATATGGCATCTTACAAAGCTTTACACAAAATCCCGGAAGTACCGAAAATCGACTTACTCCCATCGGCCCCGCTAGCTCTGCCCCGTCAACGGGGCAGATGGGAAAAATAGTTTCATCGGCCCCGCTAGCGTCGGTGTTGGCGTCCAGCGGGGCCGATGGCACATATAAAGTTTCATGTGCCCCGGTATTGGACTTACTTCCATCGGGCCCGCTAGCAGATGGGAAAAAGAGTTTCATCGGCCCCGCTAGCGTCGGCGTCGGCGTTCAGCGGGGACGATGGCACAAATTAAGTTTCATGTGCCCCGGTAATGTATGTAACGGTGAGGATGGGTAGGTACAGATCTAGTTACAATTAGAGGCAAAGTTTACCGAAGATGGAGTAGAAGTCACCTTCCGTAATTTTACTTTTATAATCCATCAGAAATTCTACTTCGGTGTTCATTCGAATAGACTTTGAAGCAGCTGCTGGAACCACCTATTGATCAGCTGAATGGAAACCAAGGTCAAACCAAGGATAACTGGTCAATCTTACCATAGTTGACGTCGTCTGGGTCACTAAGGATGTACCTTGGGTGAAGACTGTGGTTTTCATGTCTATTCTACTTCCACCTAAATAAATAATTAAATCTTTCATAGTAATTAATTGTTTTACAATTATATAGTGGTGGACAATATTAAATACTAGGTTTGTTCGGTGCTATCGGAGTAACTCTATAAACTTGTGACTAATCTTTTTATTAACTTGTTATACTTTAGGGATTTATTCCAGGACATAATAATATCTATAGGTCTTAAACGTCTGTAATAAACGCAATATATTTTTATTTTGTTTAATCATAATAATTTTGTTTATAATAAAAAAATATTAAGTAACTACATTATATTGTACTAGCTGCGCCCCGCAATTTCACCCGCGTAAGTCTCGTTCCCGTAGGAACATCCTTATGTGTTAATCCAGGTCTCCAGCTATCCAGATACCGAGTCGGAATTCATCGGAATTGGTCTATTAGTTTTTGCGTGAAGGAGTAACAAACATACACACACACAAACTTTCACATTTATAATATTAGTAGGATAGTAGGATTATATGTTTTTTACAATAGCTTTTTGCCTATGTTAGTATTAAGGTGTTATCTTTGTACCTGTAACGCCATCTATTGAGTAGCTATAAAAACTACAGCAATCAAAAGTAGGTAACACAGCAACAGACTCTTAACAGACTCATTTTTTACAAACCTTTCCCCTCCTTAAAATAGGAAAATTGAAAATCCCTGAAACACGTCATCATTTATTTACGATAAGAAGATATAATTCTAATTTTCTAGTCTCTACCTTTAAAAAAAATCAAACCTTCATACAAACTTTCATACCCCATTTGCCCCCCTTAAGGGTTGAATTTCACAAAATCCCGTCTTAGTGAGCACCTACGTCATAAAAGGAATCAAAATTTTAGACACCTAGCACTTGCAGTTTCTGAGATTTCGTGATGAGTGAGTGAGTCAATGATTTTCCCTTTTATATATATAGATAGTACATTTAGTGCTAGGTTGCTCGGCTGATTATTTGTATCGTCGATTAGTTATAAAAATATTATATTTGATCACTCAATAAAACTGATTAACATACAAATCATTTTATTTACAGATATTCCATCTTTGGTAAACTTTGCCTCTAATTGTAATTAGATCTGTACCTACCCATCTTCGCCGTAACATACATTACCGGGGCACATGAAACTTAATTAGTGCCATCGTCCCCGCTGAACGCCGACGCCGACGCTAGCGGGGCCGATGAAACTCTTTTTCCTATCTGCTAGCGGGCCCGATGGAAGTAAGTCCAATACCGGGGCACATGAAACTTAATATGTGTCATCGGCCCCGCTGAACGCCAACACCGACGCTAGCGGGGCCGATGAAACTAATTTCCCATCTGCCCCGTTGACGGGGCAGAGCTAGCGGGGCCGATGGGAGTAAGTCCGAAAATCCCGGTCCTCAAAAAAATCTCCGGCTCTCGATACCCTTATCGCCATCCAACGTGTTAATGCAGCCAGCCTTTTGGACACACTTTCTAAGGACCCGTTTGTACATTAAATTTTTATTAAATGTAAATGTAGTTTATTTGATTAATTTAAGTTTTTATTATGAAGAATATTTTATTCCTTTGTTTATTATCTGAATATCTATTACAAGCGATCAACATCAATACCATAACATTTTATTGCAAAAACAAAACGAAAACTCCAACAAAACTCATTGGTATGTCATCCTTTTAATATAAATAAAAACACACTCCAAATTGACAAAAACATCTTCAAAGTATAGTTTAATTTGAGGAAACACATTTTAATAAAGATTTTCTCAATATCGTAGGAGGGTAGGCGAGCTGCCTAGCTGGCTCGATCAATACCAGTACGTGACCTGGATGTTAAATGCTAGGCGGGGTGCGAACCTCTCTCGGTTTTACTTCTAACATGAATTTTACACCATTTAAGACTATGCTTACTTGTACAGGCTGTTTTCCGCCATTGGACCCTTTTTGCGTGAGAATGGAGTAGGCTTGCCCAGCACCTACTACCCTCTCAGCTTAGTCGACCATGTCCAGAGGAGAGAACTTGTCAATACTTCTGGAGTCAACTAAGCCGCGGGTTTCATCACGATGTTTTCCTTCACCGTAAGAGCAATGTCAATTAGCGCACATAATTTTTCTTAAGAATAATACATTGGTGCATTTAAGGTCTTGGGTATTTTGGGTTCTCCTGCACTCCAAACGTTGTCGATAAAATAACGCACCTTAATGTCAAAAATCGATACTTTTCACGTTTTTTATCGACAATTAGTTGGTCATGCTCGACCTTTCGATAAATAACAGACTGTCGTGCTCGCTTTTTTGTTTATCGTAACATACTATAACACGTGACGTCACAGACACGGACCATGCTCGCAGTTTCGATAAAAATTCAACATGGCGGCTTTGTATAGCATATTTTGACAGTTTTGTCGATAAATCGCTTTATCGTGCTGCTCATGCTAGGTGGGCTGGCACTTAATATGTTTTTTTTTTGAAAATTTTGGGAAATAAGTTATTTAACTTAACTAGATTTCAAATACTGCACCGGATAAGCGATTTGAATAGTTTTTTTCATTAACATTCGCTTTTTTAAGAGGAAAGGGGACCGGGCGCTCTCTCCATACAAACGTAGTCGACTGTTTCCTTCCTGATAATGACACTACACTACTCTAATTATCATAGAAATTAAGATTTAAAAACAAAAAAAAAACTAAAATAAAAAACTAATATAAATAAAATAAACATGATCATGGCAGTTATAAGTTTAATGCAACAAAAATAATTGCTCTAGTGTCATTATTTTCATTTTCTAATTATCATAGAAATTAAGATTTTAAAAAACAATAAAAAACAAAACATATGGGCATGGTCATGGCAGTTATTCTAGTGATATTTACTCTAGTGTCATTATCCAGGGAGAAAACAGTCGACTACGTTTGTATGGCGAGAGCCCCCGGTACCCTTTCCTCTTAAGGACTATGTCTTGGGTATTTTGGCTAGTGGGTTTTTGTGGCACTTATCTATATGTTTTTTTTGGAAAATTCTGGGAAATAATTTGAATAACTTAACTAGATTTAAAATACTGCACGGAACCTTTCGTGCGCGAGTCTTTGGGGTAAGTATAGATACAGTCGGCTGCATAATTGCAGACCCACCGTAGAGCTCCAAAACGGCTGTTATAAGAATGTTTTCAACACAAGCAAGATTCTAGAGACCTGCTTTAGGTGAAGTTTAAAGCGTTCTAACTCATCAATTAATCAAACAAAATTTTTTATAATGAAATATTGCAATAATAGTAACTTTTGAACTCTACCGAGGGCTGCAATTATGCAGCCGACTGTACCTAGGTAACTATACTTACCCCAAAGCGAGTAAAGCCTACCCTTTTCCGCAATAATGAAATGTTTCATGAGAAGACCAGAAGGCGCCTAAAGCTCTCGTTTCATCGATTGCCAAGTACATATGCACACTGAATACCTAATCATTCATTTACAACTTTAACTTTGCAGTGCCTTGGATCTTATCACCGTGTGTTAAGGGTGGTTTTTGGTTTGTTCTTGTAGGGTTGTTTGTTAAATTGCAACCTTTTTCAAGGACATAGTTTTTTTTAAATCAATAATACGTTTATTGGTAAAGCCATGTGTTGTTTGTTTGTTTTTTCTTTTAATTTTTGAAAGCTTGCATAAAGAATGACCGGTGACCTAACTATTTATGCCTAGCAGCGCTCTGTGGTTTCACCCGCGTAACTCTTGATCCCGCAGGAATATCGGGATGAAAAGTAGCCTATATTATTCCTAATGAATCAATGTATCCTCATACCAAGTTTCATTAAAATCGGTCTAGTAGTTTCGGAGCCTAAGCAAACTTTATCAAAATCCGCTATTTTAAAGGGCAAGGTGTAAAAAAGTTTGCTCGTTTTTCTCTTTTTCTTTTTTCTTTTTCTTTTTCTCTTTATGACAATTTAAGAAATAAACATAAATATAACATATGTATCCCTCAGATAAATAATGCACTATATTACAAAAGTTCCTACATATCAGCCATAAAAATATATGATCACCTACCATAAGACTAAAAATTTTTAAACGGTAATATTTTTAAGGTTAAACTTAAAAAATGGCTTATTTCAAAAACATTTTACAATCTGAATGAATATTTTGAATCTTAGGTAAGGACTGAATGCAGTCAAGAATTTAATATTTATCTATTTACCTACTAAACTTGTAGTTAAAGAACATACATACTTACTTAACTTTTAGATTAGCCTTTGCTATATTTATAATTTAACGTATTATTGTAAGTACATCCGTAAAGGATAAACTGCTAGGCACTGTAATGTAAAAACCCCAACACCATATTGTACCCAGTTCTTCAATAAATATTTTCTGATTCTGATTCTGATTCTGATTCTCTTGGTATACAGCTTAGGACCTCTTTTCGTAAGGAATTTTTTTTTTCTAAATCACTGACTAATTTATTTACCCTGAATTAATTAAAAACTTCCAATATTGATAAGAATTCATGGACTTTTGAGAATAAGTCATATTATTTAATCTCAGGTTGACGACCCAGTTGGCACAATGGTCACCATGACGGACTGTCAAACACAGGGTTGCGGGTTCGATTCCCGCCTCAGACAAGTTAATGCTTAGATATTTGTCTGCGGTCTGGTTGTTTCTATGTATTATAAGTATGTAATATTTACAAAAGAAAAGTATATGTAGTGGTACACCCCTTGTCTAGCACCCATAACACAAGTCTAGTAACTTATCTTGGGGCTAGATGGCGATAGGTGGAATGTCCTGCAATTTTTATTTATTTACATTTTGACAGTTGGTAAATCTTGTTAAGGTCTTAAACGTTTTTATTTTTTGTATAAAAATTGCGATTTATATGAGGGTAACACTATCAAAATCCACCTTTGTAAAGGACAAAGTTTTGAAAAGTTTGCTCGCTTTTCTCTATGTTCTCATTCCGTAAGGAAATATTTTCTTATATCGGAGACTAATTTATCCAAGTAATTGACCCAGAATCATTTAAACGATATTATTTCATTAGTTTAAAACTTTGACAGTTGGTAAATCATGTATAGGGTCTTAAACGCTTTTAAGTTTTGTAAAAATTGCAATTTTTATGAAGGTAACACTATCAAAATCCGCCATTTGAAAGGGCAAGGTCTAGAAAGTTTGCTTGCTTATCTCTAAGTTCTCATTCCGTAAGAAAATATTTTCAAGTAATTGACCCAGAATTATTTAAACGATATTATTTCATTAGTTTAAAACTTTGACAGTTGGTAAATCATGTATAGGGTCTTAAACGCTTTTAAGTTTTGTAAAAATTGCAATTTTTATGAAGGTAACACTATCAAAATCCGCCATTTGAAAGGGCAAGGTCTAGAAAGTTTGCTTGCTTATCTCTAAGTTCTCATTCCGTAAGAAAATATTTTCAAGTAATTGACCCAGAATTATTTAAAAACTCCCAATATTGATAAGAATCGTGGACTTTTGGGAATAAGCCATATTATTTAATTAGTTTGACACTCTGACAGTTGGTTAATCATATTCAAGGTCTTAATTGAACGCATTGTTATATAAATTGCGATTTCTATGAAGGCAAAACTATCAAAATCCGCCATTTTAAAGGGCAAGGTCTCGAAAAATTTGCTCGCTTTTCTCTAGGTATGTTTTCTTTCCGTAAGGGAATATTTTCTAATGTCAGTGAGTAATTTACTAAAATATTTGACCCAGAAACGTAGGAACCACCACGCCTACCCGCCAATGCAGATAAGCACACGCCTTCGGAACATGTAACGACCAATCAGAAGGCTCCGTTCGAAATTTAAATCGTCGCTGTAGAATTATATCCGTTCCTGTCACACTTATGAATAGTAAAACAAGTTTATTTTTTTTAGTTTTTATGTTGGTATCACTGTTTGTTATTGAACATTACTTTGAGGATTATGACGTATTTATTGTTATTAGGGGTCGTACCTCAAAACGTAAAAAAATGAACTCTTAAGATTTCTTTCTTGTCCGTCTGTCTGTCTGTTTGTTTTTAATTGGCAGGAAATACTTGCTTTGGGGCAGAAGGTTGCGGTTTCGATTCCTGACTTGCCAGGAAACCTACTCCCTCTCAGCTTAGTCGACCGTGTCCAGAGGAAGCAACTCTTCAATACGTCTGGATCCAACTATGACGTCATCATACGAACAAAGTTATTAACACATTCTGTGCTAGTCCAGTAAGCAGAGGATGGTTATCAACACGTTCTGTGTCAGTGCAGTTATGTCGCCGTAGACCTTAACAAAGAATTTTCATATTATCTTCTTAAATCACTAAATCATACTAACCACTTCATAAAAAAATACTCCAATATTTCAAGACCTTTGACTTTCAAACAGTTGTTAACTAATTTAGTTAGTTTAGGGATCAAATTACACTGGTTTTGAACCCTTACTTAAGGGTATGAGTATTTTCCGTTAAGACGTCAAATGTATGCAGAGACAGGCCAGAAAGGGGTTGATATGATGGTTCAGTGATTTATTTTTATTGATATGGCAAGTGGTTGTTTTGAAAAATAAGCACGAAAAGTATAAAAATTCCTAAATTAATATTAAAGTTAAATATCAATAATGATTAAATTACAAATCATAATTATTTAAGTAAAAAAATAAAATTAAATAAAACGAAATTGACACAACTACAATAAATAAAAACTTAATAAGATTTTCTTTGAGAATTAGAAATTACGTAAGTAAAAATATACCCATATTACAAGTCTAGTTCTTTAGTTTGGAGTTTAATTTAGGACAACCTACAGTCGGCTGCATAATTGCAGCCCCCGGTAAAGTTCAAAAATCACTATTGTTGCAATTTTTTCAATCTAATATTTTTGTTTGATAAATTCACGAATTAGACGACTTTAAGCTTCAACTAAAGCAGGTGCCTGAAATCTTGCTTGTGTTGTAAACATTCTTATAATAGCCGTTTTGGAGCTCTACGGTGGGTCTGCAATTATGCAGCCGACCGTACCTATACCTAAAGGTTTTGGCTCAAAAACCCACAGGGTACTTTCAGTTGACAGTTTTTTTGTAAAATGCCACATAGGTAACAGGCATTTTTAGTTATTTTTTATTTCATGGCGTTTGTTTTTTATAATATTGTCCTCAATACATTGCAATTAACTTGAAAAGTGGCCACTCAACTGAATAAAAAGAAAAATGGGTGACTATGCCAAAATATTAAAACTCCTTAAAATTAAAGCTAGTCGTAATGATATTTCTGGCATGAATTAGTTCAACTAATATTAATTAACCCCAATTAAAACAAATAAATTAAACATTAACTTTCATATTGGACAGTTTTCTCAAGCCCACGTAGGTCAAGTCTCATGGAAAAGTTAATCTAAATTATTCCACACATCGTACTAAAATTACTTACAGTTTTTAAACTGCAAAAAATACTGTTAAATATGAGTCACCTAATGTCTTAAGGCGAGTGTACTTACATTAAAGTGTTTCTGCAGACGAGCTACAAAACTCCTCCAGTGGTAACACAGACGAGATGCGAACAGTCGCTTCTTAATTTAAGTTTGGATTTCTTTACTACTTGCCTACCTACTTAATTATCTTAATACCTTATTTAGCGACACTCTCACTGTTAAAACATTACTTGGTTTTAATACATAAGTCAGTTGTGTTTTTTTTTGTCGTTGGCCAAATAATATATTTATATAAATCTACTAGCTGTGCCCCGCGGTTTCACCCGCTTAAGTCCCGATCTCGTAGGAATTGACTCTAGAAAACGTTTGTATGGGAAATAGAAAAGGGCTGTTTTTATCGTTTTCCTGGAAATAATTCGATTTTTTCTCACCTTTTAAACCTTCCCTAGACCTCCACGAATAATTCAAGACCAAGATAAGATAAATCCGTTCAGCCGTTCTCGAGTTTTAGCGAGACTAACGAACAGCAATTGATTTTTATATATAAGATAGATAGATAGATTATTGGCACTATTGATAATCTAAACTTTTTAGACCTAAAATAGTTTGGCATGACGTTAACAGTCGTTTTTATTTACTTAAGTTATGGAATGAGTACTTTTCAAATAAACTTTTTAGTCCTAAAATAGTTTGGCAAAATTCGAGATGCTAGCAGTTAATTCTACTAGATAACTTAAGTTTGGGATTCCTACTATTCCCTATTTCTTGTAAAACATTTTTGTCTAAAAATAATTTGGCATATAATTGGTTTTGGTGTAATAGTGTCTTGGCTTGAATTAAAAAAAATATGAATGAAAATATGTAGGTTACAAAAATTTACTCGGACCAATCTTTGTAATTTTTGCTTTAAAGTAGGTATCTTTTGCGAATAAATAGGTAACGAAACATTCAGAAGTTTATTAGATCAACAGAATCACAAAAAAAACACTGTGACTGTGTAACAAAGTGCGACAGAAGTCGATTCATGACCGAAAAGCGAAAAAAATATGAAATATCTTTATTTATATAATTCTTTACTGTACGTGTGTCACTGAACTCCTCCTAAACAGCTGGACCGATTTGAATGAACTTTTTGTACGCGTTTGAGTGGCGCCTCGGATGGTTTAGATTCACCAATCAGCCCGGCCGATGGCGCTGCAGTCGGTATCTTGGTCATATATATATAGTGCAAAACAATATTTGCCGGGACAGAAAGTAAGTATAAATATAAATTTAAAACGAGGTGTCAAGGGACACCCGGATAGAACGAACAAAACAAACGAAAATTGCTTTTTCTATGAGAGAGAGAGAGAGAGAAACACGCGCACGCCGTACGGCTTACAACTATAGCAAAAGTGTCGTTACAACTTTTGGTCTTGATTTTTTCCGTCTAGCCCCCTTTCGCAACGCGCGATAAGGAACTTCGTTCCAATATATATAGACGAATTGACTCCTTTTTTTAAGTCGGTTAAATAACAGCAATGTGGACACTCAGCCTTACTTACTCTACAATAATAATTATTCTAACACCAACCAGTGTAACAAGACCTCTCAAATGACAAACATCTCAAAACTTTCTCACAACTTCAAACAAAGTTAAGGGTCTAATTAGATTGGTCGGTAAAGTTATTGCTTTGACAGTTAGTAATGTCAAACAACATGAGTAGGTCACAGGTTGGAGTGTAAGTCGTGAGAATATTTGATATTCCCTTAATAATGTTATGGTTTTTTTTGGCAATATCAGATAATATTGTAAAGTTATGTGACCTAAATTAAGCCTTGGGAAAATTTCTTTTGAATGAAACTGGGTGGAATTGGGATTTTTTGTTAGGTAATTTTAAATCGAGTAGAGATGGGATCGGGTAGAGTGGTGACGAAGCCTTTTTAACCAACTTCAAAAATAGGGGGAAGTTCTTCTCAATTTGTTACCCGACTACAAATGTGATAGTTTGTGTGTGTGTGTGTGTTTGTTTGTTACTCCTTCACGCAAAAACTACTGGACCGATTGCGATGAAACTCGGTATCTAGATAGCTTGAGAACTGGATTTACACATAGGCTTTTTATCCCGATATTACCACGGGTTTGGGACTTACGCGGGTGAAACCGCGGGGCGCAGCTAGTATATATATTTTTTATGTATGTTCGCGAAAACGCCTGGACCGATTTAGAAAATTCTTTTTCGCTTATATATTTTGTATGTTCACCGATTACTCGTTTAACCTACGAAAATATTTCTGTTTTTAAATTCAGTTTATTTGGTTTAGATTATTGTACTTTAGTCCAAGTTATAGTGTTTTAAGTTTACTAAAAGTATATTTAATGCGCGTAAATTAAGTTTACGACAACGTGATCATTTCATATTTTGGTACAATAAAGCGTAGCCATCTGGTTTTTTAAGACTATGTCTAGGTATAGATTTTATTAATTGGGGTAAAATCTCTTTAAAAAGACTTCAACGGGCGATCGATAAATTTTCCTGATGATTCCTGATTATTTTTTTATGTTGGATTTACTAAAAAACTTATACCTAGGTATTTTTATTATAAAACACGAATCCCTACTTGTTTACAAAAACTCATCTAAACATTACGAAAAAAAAACTTGAAAAAATTCTGCGAAAATATTTAAGGAATATACTGAGCTTATTTACTTAGTTGTAAAAATTTGATTAAAAGCACACGTTCTCAAACATAAAACTCATCAAATATTAATTACGAAAAAAAAAATCCGCGAAAATAATTAGGGCGTGTTGCTAACCAGAGCACTGAGCAACAGAGCAGCCAGGGTGCCGAATAGACGTGACAACCCAGCATGTCACGTAAAAGTAACCCAATTACACCGTGACGTAACATCGTACCCCGCGCCGGCCGCGCTCAGCTTGTTTCGTATGCCTGTCGCAGCCCGGCCGGTTCGGGGCGCACACATCCAACCGTATAGTTTTGATACCAGCTCTCAGAGAGTCTCAATGACCGCTGGACCGATCCACACGGCACACGTATTCTTAACGCATTTTACCAAAATGCAATCTACTTAAATATGACGTGACGTTTTTGCGCGGGAAGTTTGACAGTCGACGTCTTGGCGAAGTGACACTGCGCGCGGGTTGTGATTTTTTTTTTGCAAGAGTGTGCGTTACGGTGACTGAAAGCTGTGTTGTGTCAAAGTTTAGTGGTTACAAAGTGTGTTTTTTTTTTAGTTTTTGGTTCAAGTTAGCTAAACATTTGGGTGAAAAACAAATAAAGAAAATAAAATTAAGTTAAATAACTCCAAACTTAGTTTCAGACTACAGCTTTTAACAAGTATAACGTTTTTAAGTTATATTCTTCAAAACATTAATTTTTATTATATTAACAAAGTTAAACACGACTAAATAGCTATTAATTTTTAAAACAATACCAACTTAATCACACCTCGATATTAGTATCCATCAATGTCATAAAATCCGTCGTATTTCGACTCTTGCGCATAACAAACACATGTTAACTATACAAACAATAAAAAACCTGTAATCCCTGGAGGTTAAGAAAACATTAACGCAATAAATAGGTACTTACTTTATGTTTAAGTAAATATATCAAGTTCACTAATATGTAGGTGCCGTTTAAATAGTAAAATCTCACTAAATATCTAGGTAATATACCTATACTTAATTCATCTGTCTAATGTAAGCCGGTATAAACAAATTGAATATTTATTTAATACTAGCGCGCCCCGCGGTTACACCCGCATAAGTCCCGATCCCGTGGGAATATCAAAATAAAAAGTAACTTATAACCTTCCTCAATAAATGGACTATCCAACACAAAAATATTTTTTGATTGGAACCAGTAGTTCCTGAGATTAGCGCGTTCAAACAAACAAACTCTTCAGCTATAGAAGTCTAGCAGCGCTCCGCAGTTTCACCCGCGTATGTTTCACCCCCGTTCCCGTGGGAATATCAAAACATTAATGAGTCTTTTAAAGCAGCAGAAGAATTTAAAGTTTTTCAATTCATACCTTTGTGTCTTTCTCTCTGTTACATATGCCATAAAAAACTTCTGAACCGATTTGAGTCTGGTTTTTCACTATAAGATAGCTCTATTTTCTGGCAAATTCGTGGTATACTTTACATAAAAATCCACTTAGTAGAATCTGAATAATCAACGAAAAACTGCGGCCGCCTTACAAAAATGTGTACTCTGTGGCTACTACTTGTCCCGATTTTCCCTTGGGATAAAGACTAACACGGGTAAAATTGTGGGCAGCAGCTAGGCAATAAAAATATGTTATCATTGACTAGCTGCGCCACGCAGTTTTAACCTGTAATTCTGATGTTATGTTATTTAATCTTAAATAAATGTTTTTTTTTTGTCTGTAACAAATAGGCTCCGAAACTACTAGACCGATTTTGATGAAACTTAGTATGAAGATACATTGATTCATTGGGAGTAATACAGGCTAATTTATATCCCGATATTCTTAAGGGATCGGGAGTTACACGGGTGAAACCGCGGAGAGCTGCTAGTACAAATGATTTCGCCTAGCTAAAAACAGAAGAATATTCCAAATTGATATCCAATCAAAATCGCTAGTAATATTTTATGTTTTAGTTGTAAAAGCAAAAGTTTGAAGTCTGTTAAAAATAGCCATGTTGGTTAATTCCTGGGTTGCCTGCGTATCTGCAGCACATGCTGAGGCTTGACCCATTCGGGCAACACACGACTTCTCAGATACTTTTTATTTTTATTGTCTGTTTTTTTTTTGTAATTTCTTTCATTTGTAAGTATCTCTTACTGTTTCTTATTTGTATCTTTACTATGTCGTGTGCTTGTTCGAATAAATTATATTCTATTCTAATTTTTATTATTGTTTTCTATTTTTTTTGTTTTATTTCGCCTTAATTTTTGCATATTTTCCTTCAATATTTTTTAACTATTGTTGTCATCAGCAAACAGTCTAGTGTTAGCCCGAAACGTACGACCCAATCGGCCCGTTAATATAATATTTGACTTAAATAAATGAATTAATTGAATTTCCTAGTACATATCTACCTTGTTAGGCGTTAAAGCTGTTATGTAATATAATCTAATAACAAATATGGTTTGTTTTATAAATTTGTTTAACCCTGAGATTTGAAGAAATTCAAGATTATTTTTCAAGTAAGATCGAATTGTTTACTTACCTAATTTTAAAATGTTTTGGCCACAATCAAGCGTCAAGTTTCGAGGTGCACTTGAAATTAGACTTCTTAATAGGATATGGGGTATTGTTTTCATGACTTATTTCTTACTGAATAATGCCTCTACACACTAAAAACCTTAAAATAATAAGCAGTACCTAAGTAATATTTTTTCGATACCTTACTCGAATTTTTTTAATTTTTCATGTCAATTTTTTTTGTATACCTATGCAGAAAAAGAAACGGGTAGAATTGAGATTTTTTGTTAAGTAATTTTAACTCGGGTAGAGATGGGATTGGGTAGAGTGGGGACGAAGCCTCATAATCTAATCTGTTATCTTAATTCATACATTTTAGAATACTGCTTTTTATTTTTAAGAAATTTCACTAAAACAAGAAATTATTCTTTGGCGTCTATTTGGCGATGAATATTTCTTGCTTTAAAGAAACCTTATTTTTTTGTGTATTTTTCATATAAGTGCTTATACGTATCTGCCTATGATAAGCTATAGTGTAAATCTTTACAGTCAGTAAGAAGTGACATTCGTGTCATGCTTCTTGCGTTTGATGCTTGAGGCTTGTTAGTTTAATTTCGCCATAAACTCTAACGTGTTAAGTTTTCACACTATGGAGATATTGCTCGATAGATCGCTATAGTGTGAAATCCCTGTCTGAGATTAAGTTTGGCTTTATTTTTTTATCCATTTATTCCTACATTAGGTAAACCTATATAATTACTCTCAGATTTGATTTTAGGAAGTTAAATTATTTTAATAATGACAATTAATAATCAATTTTGAAAAATGAAACGGTTAGACTGACGTTCAAATTGAGAACTAAATTTTTTTTTCAAGTGAAAAAGTGATAAGATTGTAAAATGAAATAGAAACAAAAAATTAGTGATTAATATAAAATGCGGTGAAAAATACTGTGTGTGAAATATGGAGCACCCTGGAGGTTTCGCATCGTCCCCATGGGCGGCCATGCTGGGCCACGGTATGCATGGCATGATGCAGCATGAGTACACACATGCTCATGCGCATGCCTCCATGCCCATGGACCTTCATGTGCCTCAACCGTTTCCTTACTATCGGTAAGTGTTTTTCAATAAAGCTCCGCATCATTTCAACGCCATGCTGGGCCACAGCATGCATTATGCCGCATAAGTACACCCATGATCATGCGTCTGAGTCTATGCCCATCTATCTATACTAATATTATAAAGCTGGAGAGTTTGTTTGTTTGTTTGTTTGAACGCGCTAATCTCAGAAACTACTGGTTCGAATTGAAAAAATATTTTTGTGTTGTATAGTCCATTTATCGAGGCAGGTTTTAGGCTATATAACATCACGCTGCAACTAATCGGAGCGAAGAATCAGTGGGAAATGTGGAAAAAGGGGGGAATCCTTGAAGGCTTCCGATTTTTGTTTGAATGCGCTGGTCTCAGAAACTGCTAGATCGAATTGAAAAATATAGACTACTTTTTATCTCGATATTCCCACGAGATCGGGACTTACCCGGGTAAAACCGCGGGGCGCAGCTAGTGGTAAATAAGTTTCGTATTCATACATGGCAACATGCATGCATGCAGTATGGGTACACTCATGCTTATACTAAAATTAGTTAGGAGGTAGCTGGTCTGCCCGCTCAGACAAGACTGTTTTCTATTAGCGATATCGCCAATCAATAGATTTAATTGTTTGAAATTGACATAAAACATTGTACAAAATTAGCATAAGATGAAACTTATCCAACATTTTTTAGACCACGTGACTTTTCGTTGGCTTGTGTTATATATAAAAATAAATGTCTGTCGATTGGCGATACTAATAGAAAGCAATCTTGGCTAAGGGAGCTGAACAGTAAATATAATATTAACTGATTAATGTGCAGGTTAAAATAGAACAAGAACTTTTTTTAATTTATCCACGACTCATCATAATAAAAATAGGGATAAGTCATTCATAAAACTTTGCCGACTCAATGACAAACAAAAAAATTGCAAAAAGGAAACTAATCGGGAATACACCGTCGAGCATATAATTACGCTCTGTCCAAATGATACGTGGTGACCATACGCCAGCAAATGATATAGGTAGGCCGCCATATTGGATTGTAATTTGGGACTGCGTACGCGCAGATTATAGTGCGAATGGACATTAACGGCGACGGACGACAATCAATGACAGTGATTCGATTCCGATTGATATTTATATCGATGTTATATCGATTTCTCGGTAGGTTGGATGTGTCTCGATTCGATGAAATTAAAGGACAAATTGCTTTGATCTCGCATCGATAAGATATCTCTATTCTTTATTAGGTTGATAGGTATGATGGGAAAATATTTTATATGGCGATAGAACATAATAATTGACTCACGTTTCGTCGCTTAAGGCGCACGACCAGCCGTTCTGGTTTACTCATAGTCCTAAAGTTACAAATATTTGTTCTGTCTAAATTAGAGTTAAATGAATTAAAAATCAATTAAACAGTAAGCAAAATATATCTTTAGATAAAAGATAGCTACAAAAGGATTAATCAGGATTTAGACATCTAAACGCAAAGCGAGGAATGCTCAACTGTTTTTCACCGGCATACATTGCGGTGGTAACTTATGCGGCAATCGCAAAAACTATACAGAACAGGGCCGACGGAATCCTACCCTAATAACTACCCATATCTGACTTGTCCACTTTTTAAATACACATGCGAGCAATCAATTGGGTTCTGTTTGAGCTTAATTGATGGACCAATTTGGAATAACACACGGAAAGTGCACAACATTAGAAAGTAGTCGTGTGGTGTCTCACTATTATATGATGTCTATGTTTTTTCCCTGTAGCTATGATTGTCATGTGTTTGTTCCCAACTAGATGTTATTATTTATATACCAAGTCCTATAAATTTAAGATTTAGGTGATAACGTCAAAATTCATTGGTAAAAATTAAGCTACGTCCTGCCACCTTTAGTTTGAGTCTTTGAGACTTTGGTTAAAAATATCAAACGTAAAATAAGATCAACATTAAAATAATACCGGCTTTCTTACCTTGTTGTAATAATGTTCGAACTGAAATTATACTGTTTATGTTTTGGGTGATCCTAATTTTACGCCAGCAAGTGTGACAGTAAATATTCTGTTGCAGAAATCTGGACTCTAAGCTGCTTTATGCTGATTGGGTGGTGTCATAATTGTTAATGAGAGTTTAATTAAAGTTTTACAAAAATAGTATAACCAATCAGTTCTTTCTTGAATGATCATTAAATTTTGTTAGTTTAGGAGTGAACAAGGAAGTCCTAATTGGTACTTTTGAAATAAATAACATACCAGTTTCTTACCTAAAGGACAGACTACCGACTTATAGGTCGACTAATTTTTCGATCAGCCGACTGTTAAATTTCAAGCCCAACAAAAACCCTAATGTATCAGTATACGATGATCAATTGATTTCGTATCAAAAAGTAATTAGGAGACATTTCAATTATGTATATTCAAACTTTTTCCTTACTCGTCATTAACATTTAATGAATTAGAATGTTTAATTAATGAAATTTTAATCATAAGGAAAGGCTTAAAAAGTATTTATTTGAATTTAAAATGTAAAGTTTGGTTAATTCTTGGAGCCCTCGCATAATAAAAACCTGCGATTCATGCAATAAGACAATTGACTAATTTCTTTGATCTTATAAATAAGACTAGCTTTTGCCCTCGATTTTATCCACGTAGGATATTATTGTAACGGATTTATAATAATAATAATAATAAATATTGCAGGACATTCCACACATCACCATCTGGCCCCAAGCTAAGTAACTAGACTTGTGTTATGGGTGCTAGACAACGTATATACTACTTATTTACTTTTCTTTTGTAAATACATAGAAACAACCAGACCACAGACAAATATCTAGGCATAAATACTTGTCTGAGGCGGGAATCGAACCTGCAACCCTATTTTTGGCAGTCCGGCATGGTGACCATTGTGCCAATTGGGTCGCCGATATGACCCATATCACGAGGCTATGGAGTCCCGGACCTTTATAAGGCGTGCGTTGAGCCGAAGCTAACCAAGCCCTTTACAATAAAAAGTTTAATAGCAGAGTATGATGTGGACACTAAACCGGTGATTATCCCTGTTTGAACTATAGAAGGTAGCCATGGACAACGTCAGGTTTGGATAGAACTATTGATAAACTAGAGGAGAAAACTACGTGAGCTATTGTGATGGGATGGTAGTGGGATAGATGCTGGGGAATTATGGCGCCTGCCGTAACAATAAACACGTAAAAATGGTAGGTGGAGACTCGCTAACTCTCAGACTGTGCCAATGTAATTAGTAATTACACGCCCTCCTTTCAAAAGTTCGGGGATCCATAGCCTCGTGACATAAATTATAGGGATAGTGTTTAGACTATAAAAAAAAAAAAATATTTCACAAACGAAACACTTAGAATTAAGACAATTATTGGATACTCCTTGTAAGCAATCGAGATGCCTGTGCCAGGAGTTTCCACTCTTCCTTACCTACACTATTATTAGACAATTAAATGAAATGAGACTATAGTCTACTATATATAAAAAAGTCGGGTTTTCCTTCCTGACGCTATAACTCCAGAACGCACGAACCGATTTCCACGGTTTTGCATTCGTTGGAAAGGTCTCGGGCTCCGTTAGGTTTATAGCAAAGAAAATTCAGGAAAATCTGGTGGCGAAACGGAGTTCGCCGGGTTTGCTAGTTTCCTATATAATCTATAGGGATAGTGTTTAGACTATAGTTCACGAGTAAATCTGTGTAAATCTGAGGTTTCCACATCTCGGACTATCCTTAAACCTCGAATAAGGAGGATTATGTCCAGTCTATGGACCAAAATTACATGTAAAAAATATTTCAACAACTTGACTAACCTGTGGTGTTTCTGGCGGCCTTCCTTGTTGTCCACAACACTAAAGAAGAAGCTAGGAATCGTCAGGATGTCACTGTTCACTTATCTATACGCGCAAAGTCAGTAAATTTCTAATTTTTGATATTTTGTGTTTATATCACAATGGCGGTGAGGCAAGTAAAGTTTTCGCCGTATGGTGGCGCCACTGTGCGCCGTCGTCATGGAGCGCGCGCGATGGTAGTTTGGCGCGAAGATACAATATGTCTCAAAGGTCGAGTTGTCATGAACCCAACATATATCTGTTACAAATTATGACGTTACATTCGTTTTGTTTTTGCTAGTGATCTTAGAAAGAAAGAAAGAAAAATATTTATTCGGTGCAGGCACACGACAACTTTAAAATTAAACACACACAAAGAAATAGGTAACACTATACAACGAAGAAAGAAACATACACTAAACCTAAGAATATTTAAGAAGCCATGTGCTGCCCCAAATGAGTCGACCTCAGCTGTAAGCCACAGTCAAGCGCAACTTGCAAGCGTAATCTTCTACTCTTCTGACCAGTTTTAAAGAAGTTTACACTTTAAAACAGACAGACGGACAAGAAAGTGATCTTATAAGGGTTCCTTTTTTTACCTTTTGAGGTATGGAACCCTAAAAAGGTCAAACATATTCATAAACTTTTTAAACTTACCTATTTATTGACGATCCAGTTGGCACAACGGTCACCATGCCGGACTGCCAAACCTACCGGCTAGACAAGTATTTATGCTAAGATATTTGTGGTCTGGTTGTTTCTATGTATAAAAGTATATATTTACAAAAGAAAAGTATATAAGTAGTATATCGGTTGTCTAGCACCCATAACATAAGTCTAGTTACTTAGCTTGGAGCTAGATGGCGATGTGTGGAATGTCTTGCAATATTTATTTATTATTTCCTATAATTTTCCATAGGTATTTTAAGCCCCGCTACTCACATTACGGTTGACAATCATCTAAAGACGCTCTCGCTCCTTACGACGACCACCATACAAGGACTTCAAAAGATCCAAAGCCGTCATAAATCGATGGATACATCCTATATAAAAAACAACTACTGCAATTGCCCGTTTAATTTACTTCGAATGGCAGTAAAATACGTCACAATTAGTCAAGTGGAAACATTTATTTACAGTAAAAAGTTGGACGAAAGTTCTGCGCTGGCGCACGTTCAATAAATCTGTGGATGTAGAACATTCTAGCCAGCTTTATAGCAGTGATCTTTGTCCATCTTCTTTTGTCGTTGAATCTTTTACATTTTCTTACAAACTGTTTATCTTTACATATAAAATGCTTTCTCCTGAATGACTGACTGACGGATCAACGCACAGCCTGAACCGCTGATCGTAGAGACCTGAAACTTGGAGAGTGTGTTCTTTATGTGACGTAGGAATAGAATTTCAGAAAAATCTTTTTTATCGGATGCCTACGTCACACAAAGAACACACCCTCCAAGTTTCAGGTTTCTACGATCAACGGTTTAGGCTGTGCGTTGATCCGTCAGTCAGTCAGTTGTTCAGGACAAAGCATTTTATATGTACCTATAGATAATAAAATATTGGAAAACAATCAAGATGGCAATCGAGGGCTATTCCAATAACTCTTAAGGCGAAAAGGTACCGGAGGCCCGACGCTCCCTTCATACAAACAAATATTAATAAGCTAATATTAATATTAATAAGCAAATATAATAAATAAAGCACAAATATTTTTTTTTGCTTTTTAAATCTTAATTTCTATGATAATTAGAAAATTAAAAACGTTATAGGTTTTATGGCACAAAAATATTTGTGCAAGTGTCATTATCCAGGGAGGAAACAGTCGACTACGTTTATATGGAGAGAGCGCCGGTACCCTTTCACCTTAATGCTTTTTAGTGCTATATCTAAAATTGCTGTATATCGACTTCAAATTAATGGTCCTGTCAGACGTCGATCAGTCGGGAGAGACTTATCACTCTATTGTACCTACTGATATATTGCTGACGAAGTTATGTGGGGCAGGAATAGAAACAGTCTATGAACCCTTTAAGAACGATCTTCACCGAGCTAATTAAGAATAAAGGGTACCGGGGGCTCTCTTTATACAAACGTAGTCGACTGTTTTCTCCCTGGATAATAACACTAGATCAATGTTTTTTTTTACATAAAACTTATAACCGCCATGACCATGCCACTATGTTCTGTTTTGTATTTTAAATCGTAATTTCTATAATAATGAGAAAATGAAAAAACATCAAATCAATTATAATTATATCACAACCCATTTGCAATATATTTATTTATGTTTTATTGACCTTTTTAATTTGATATAAATTACTTTCCATTAATTAATCAGCTCGGTGAAGGGTGTTCTTAAAGGGATCCCGTACTAAACCACAAACTTTACCGCCATCCCATCTCAATACTAAAGACCACGCTTCGCTGGGTCAATTAGGAATAGGAATTAACTGTCAATTTGTAAACTTCCGTCTAATTGGTCTATAGAAATTTGACCAAGGCCTATTATATATTCTGTGTGAAGGCTTGTCTTCTATGCGGATTGCCACTGAATTGTGGGAGAGATTCATTGATAGAGATAAATTAACAAATTTTATTTAAGAGGTCCTCGGTACATAGAGATAATATACATATGTTATTACAGTGGAGATTACATCAGATCCATTATGTAATCCTGATGTATGTGAGCACGATAACATGAAAAAAAAAACACCTATGAGTTTCTTGCAGTGTTTTCTTATTGAAACTTATAGTTGATGTGTAAAAAATAGTATTCTATGACTTTAAACAGGATTAGTAAGCTAAAGTTGCAATGGGCAGGTCATATAGTTCGCAGAACTGACAACCGCTGGATTGTAAAGGTTCTCGAGTGGCGGCCGCGATACAATGCGAAACGGAGTGTTGGGAGACCAGCTGCCCGGTGGACCGACGACATTGTAGCGGTCGTGGGCAGTCGGTGGATGGAGGCGGCTCAGGATCGCTGTTTGTGGCGTCGTATGGGGGAGGCCTCTGTCCATTAGTGGACATGTATGTGCCGATATGATGATGACTTTAAACTGATACCTACCTAGATCAGTTTAAAGTAATATATGAAAATTTCTCGACAGCGTGCGCTTGGATGACGCGTCTAGTTTTGATGTGTGTTTAGTTCAGAATCCTTTTCTGAGATCCTAATTTAATGATGTCAGGACAGGATTAAATAAAATCTCAGGACAAAAAAAAACTCTAAACAAACTGCGCTTGGAACGCGCGTCTAGTTAAGGGAGGCCTAGTTTTGATGTCGGGTTCGTTCAGTTAGTGTTTATTTATTTCCCGCGGCTTTACTCTATTGGAGGTAGAATTTCGGATATTCTTTATTTCCCTTAAGATTACAATGAAATCGCTTACTAAGAAATATGTTTGACTAAAGAATTACGTTGATTTATCAGTTAGACACATATAATATGAAATATTATATACTTATGTTTAGTAAGGAAGTTTATAATAATTCGTTAACATGTCGTTAACCACCAAGTGTACTTAGCTAACCTAGGTACTGTGATTGCGGTTTAAAGTAAACAAACTTGAGAAGGATAGGTACCTGAGACTGGGACACTGTGGTCTGGGTAAAATTGTTTCCTACTTCACTACATAATGAGAATTTCTTTTACTTCTTAAGGTCTTCTTCCACTATACCTTATCATACCTACACAAATAGAAATTGCATCATAGTAATAACAAAATATTAAAAAGTAATACTGAAAAATATAAAACAAGAAATACCCCGGGGCAAATGCAACTCCGTGGTAATTGCAACCAATGTAAATACCTCAGTTACTATAGAATTTCAAGGAACAATATGGTATGCTTAGTAATCTATAGATGGCGTTATATTAAACACTAGCAGCGCTCCACAATTTCACACGCGCAACTCCCGATCCCGTGGGAATATCAAAATAAAAAGTAGCCTATAGCCTTCCTCGATAAATGGACTATCCAACACAAAAATAATTTTTCAGTTCGAACCAGTAGTTCCTGAGATTAGCGCGTTCAAACAAACAAACAAACACACAAACAAACAAACTCTTCAGCTTTATAATATAAGTATAGATTCTATAGTAACTGAGATATTTAAATTAGTTGCAATAGCCCCGCGTGTTGCAGTTGCCCCGAAATACCTAAAATGATTTATGCAGAGCCTGCAACTTTAATCCAAGCTATTCAATCAATATAATCGTCTAAAAGAGATCTTTTCTAGACAGTCTATGACTGTCAAGGGTTAAACTGTCATTTGTTTTAAAGTTTTACTGCAGAATAGGAACGTTCCCAGTTTAACCCTTACTAGCTAATATATATATTATTGACTAGCTTTTGCCCGCGACTTCGTCCGCGTAGAACTCGAAAATGGTTGTAATAAAATTGGACCAAGAAATCACGTTGTCCCATACAAACTTTGCCCCCCTTTGTCACCCCATTAGGGGTAGAATTTTGGAAAATCCTTTCTTATCCGATACCTACGTCACACAAAAAACACACCCTCCAAGTTTCAGGTTTCTACGATCAGCGGTTTAGGCTGTGCGTTGATCCATCAGTCAGTCAGTAGTTCAGGACAAAGCATTTTATATGTATAGATTGCCACCATTGAGGAACCATCGTACTATCATTTAGAAATATTGTCGACCATGTTGTTAATTTTAACAAGTTCATGTGCTAAGTCTAGCCGGTACAGTTTGGGGCTAAAACGATCATATGGGCGGAGATGCTAAGCACTTTTATCCAAAAAACTCGATAATTTGTTAGGTACCTATAAATTTAAACTTTCAAACAGTCTTCAAAGCTCAAAAACCTGTATTATCAACCTTTTTATTGTGAAGGAAAAAGGGAAAATTTGCATCATTTCTTACAAGGGGGAAAGTGTGAATAAAAGAAATGTGTTTAAGGGGATGGCTGAGCAATTGGCGATGGCGTTTGGTGCCAATGAAAGGGCACCGGACTGGGCAGGCAACGAATTACGAAAATATTTTTTGGATTCAAAAAGATATGGAGTTGCTAGAATCGGACATATGGAAATTTATAGATGAAGTCTTTGCTCAGAAGAGGGATGTATAGGTACAATCTTGTTAAAATATAGTATTTTTTATGTTTATTATAGCGGCAACAGAAATATATAATCTGTGAAAATTTTAACTGTCTAGCTATCACAGTTTATGAGATACAGGTGACTGGTGACAGACAGACGGACGGACAGTGAAGTCTTAGTAATAGGGTCCCGTTTTTACCCTTTGGGTAACCCTAAAAATAACCATAATAAACCCGACCACTATGGTACAGCATAGCAAAAAATGGAGAGAAGTAGAAAGAGTTGGAAGAGACCTTTGATGAACCAGAAATCCATGTGGAAGACAGTTAATTTACTCTTTATTTTGTATTTAAGTTTGTAGTTATGTAAACTAGCAAAAAAGGCTTAACCTTTCTCATGAATTGCTTCACCCATTGGCGAAAATCATATGAAAATTAGATTAGTGGTTTTGAAGTTTATTGTGTTCAAAAAGACAGATGCATAGCCTGCGGAGGTTTTTTAAATAAGCATATTTGAACACAGCACTTCTCCGTCATTTCACTTGTGGTACTCCCAAACCCGTGTGAATATCGGGATATATAATAGCCTAAAATATTCCCAATGATCAATCCTCATACCAAGTTTAATCAATATCGGTCTAGTAGTTTCGGAACCTACTCAATTCAAATAACCAAGCAAATCTTTCTTCTTTTAATATTAGTAAAGAAATATAGATACACATAGACAGATGTTGCAATTTTATTATTAGAGTAAGAATTTTTTAACAAACATCGGCTCCACAGCTTCCTTGTCCCAAGCAATGGCCCCAGCAAATGGACTGTAAGAATTAAAAGATGCTTCTCACCCCTGAGTTTCCGTGCCGTCTGTCGTCGACTTTATTACCTCACTCGTTATTGTTCTAATGTTGGTATTAGCTTTTTAACTTGCCCCTTTTTAGGGTGAGTACATCGAGTTTTTTAAATGCAATTTGTGAAAGGTTTTAAATAAGTTTAGTTTGTGAAAACTGAAATAAAATCAAAATGTGGACTGTCTTATGTATACTTACTATAGGTGTTTTTACATAGGTTTTTTATTTGCAACGAAGGCATATTATTTATAATTCCTAATTAAATAATAAAAACGTAAATGAATTAAATAACTTACCTACTTAACTAAATTTAATAAAAATTAAATGAAGGTCCCTAGGAAGTGTGCCCAAAAGGCTGGCCAATAATTTTGAAACTATAAAAAATGCATTTTTTGTCTGAATATTTCAAACACTATAAAAATTTACATACCTACTTTTTACCTAAGTAATATGGTAATAGGTACTCAGATAGACTTATGAACAAGGTTCAAGACGGGCTAAAACGACTTATGCGATAGCTACCTCCATCATTTGTCAACTAATAATCTTTCTGTTCCGTAAACCCACAGATACGATGTATTTGGTAAAATCATCGATTCATACATTAAAATATCTTCTATATTTGAAGAGATATTAATAATTTAATTATACAGATTGATAGAGCATGAAAAATCCTAATCTACGCAATATAAAGCGTAATTACGACAAAATGTCTGTTACGACATTTTAAATTTCCACCGTCGATTTTTTATCGTCTGGTGACGAACCCATTATACTCCGTATAGTAGAAGAAGACCTTAACGTTAAAGATAATTATAGAGTATGTATGAACAATAAATCGATACGAATTGTCCGGGGATGTTAGACGTCCGGTCAGGTTTGATCGTCCATTACGGCTAGCACCTGGACTCTGGCTGGTGTGATGGATTGGTAAATATAAAGTTTAGATTAAAAATAATTGATCTTTAAAGATAAACGATCGTTTAATAACCGTAATAAGTAGCTATGTATAATATCGACGGAAGAAAACGAGAACGCTGTCAGTAGCAAAAATGGCGTAAGTAGATATCATTGAATTAGAAAAAAATCTACGTCGATTGGTCTAACTCTCATATTTCTACAATGAATAAAAAAACACGCTGTAAGTGTTTCGAAAAGTAACACCATCATTTTTCTGGTAGGAAATTAAGTATCGATTGCTGTAAGTAACGAAAACCCTATTTCTAATAACTTTAGCACTAAAAACTTAATTTTATTTTGTAGACTATTACAAAATTGTATTCCAAAAATAATTTTCTTACGTAGTATAGTTTTTGAGTTATGATTTTTTTCTTTTACAATTGAGATTTGTCTACTTACAGCGTTCTCGTTTTCTTCCGTCGATATGTTCCTGGGTAGTTTCAGGACTCTTTAAATTTTTGCAAAAAAAATCTTCTAGTTTTATTTTAACTAAGTTCTAACCAAAATTATAATTAAAAACATGGTGAATATTCTATTTTTAATAAATTTACGAGTGAAAATGACCATGTTTAAAATCCTAAGTAAAAAAAGCAAAATTATCATTCACAAATTAAAGAAATAAAAAACAAACATATAAAGATAGGCGCGAAAAACATAAGCCTTTCCTTCGGCAGTCGTTTAAAAAGAGAATATTTGCAAGTTTCAGGGCGATAAGAATTACAAAATAATTTGAAAGAAAGAAAGAAAGAAAGAAAAAGATTTATTTGGTACAAGCACACGACAACTTTAAAATTAAACACACACAAAGAAAAAGGTAATAAATTATACAACGAGGAAAGAAACATACACTAAACCTAAGAATATTTAAGAAGCCATGTGCTGCCCAAATGGGTCAACCTCAGCTGTAAGCCACAGTCAAGCGTAACTTGACTGCAGCGCTGGTCTTCCGGCCAAACCCGCTGCCGTCGTGCGTCGTCATACATACACACAATAAACAATAAATAAAATAAAATAGCAAAATAATTATATACGGTAAATAGGAAATAAAATAGAATAAATATTTTATTTGTAAAATACATAAACTGAGTATAAACAGCCTAGAGAAGAGGAACTGCCCGTAATAAGAAAAAGAAAAAAAGGCGAAACGTCACTGTCATTTGCATTTGACAAAATTTGTATTTTCTATTACAAAATAATTTATATTTTGTATTATGAAAAGTCATTGACAAGTATATACGCATTCTGTACCTATTTGTAGGTTTTAAAGCGAAGAGAACCAGCATATATATAAAAAATTAAAAAAAGAAAGCGCCTTTCAAATAATCTATCTCAATAAAAATCAATAAACGAACAAATAAAACAAGTGAAGCCATCAATTAAGGCGATGTACGTACCACTATAAATAACACGCCGAGTCGCAGTCTCGGTACTTGTTTCCATTCACAAATTATTCAAAATTACTCGAAAAACAAAACGGATACTTTGATTAATCGCCGCCATCTTTCATATGCGTTTACTTCAGACGTTCTTTTTTCAAATAAACGGAAGCGTGAGTTTGACACGTAAAACGGAACAGACATTTGAAACTGCACTGCGATTTGCGATCTACATTAGTATGTTGTTGACAAGTAACGCTTCTTAGTGTAACAAAATTGTATTTTGAGAAAAAGACAACTAACGCCAGCCGCCATGTTAGCAAATTGCGGAATTACAGAAAAGGGCGGATTTAAGAATTCCAAATTTTTTGACGTGATAACGTCTAGTAACCTGCATTCTAAAAAGTGTCACGGCAATATTGTGTGACGTCATGCGTCATGGTAATATGATAAGACGAGTCATGGTAACTTAGGAAACAGAGTATTTAATAATAATATCGCTCGTTTGGGCTTGTGTTATGGTGACGAGTGACGAATAGAAAAAGAAAATATAAAGAATTTAAAAAAATGAAAAAATATTTATAAATTAAAAAAAAATGATGATTTTCATCATCCATAAACCGACTTCACAGACAACCATTTTTTTACACAAAATAGGCTTGCTTTTGACCTTATATCTCACCTGATGGGAAGCGACGATGAGGTCGAGGATGTAGCATGCTCACCTAGAACGTACCTATTAAAACAATCAATTTAAATAGTTTTATTATTTCTTTGTTTTAATTTCGAGGTTATATGTCATGGCGGCATGCGTTTTGCCGCCTGCCGGTAGTAAACGAGGTAGATATCTTACGTTCGGATTCACGCTGCGAATGTCGCTGCGTTTAGTTTGTTTATTTGTTTCTTGTGTCGCCTTAAATGAATTTGATAACTTGTTTAAAATGTTCAAGGATTATTGTGATAAATTGACGCTGTGGCGTCTACGAGCATGCTGTGTACTGTGGGAACTTAAAGCTCTGGACAAATAGGAAAAAAGAGTAGTGCGATCCCTGCGTATGTTACAAAATGCTTATTACAAATTATTTATACTACTTCGAATAAATTTTTTTGCACGATTGGAATAGTTTTTCTCATAGTTTAGAGTCTACACATTTGGGGTAGCTACAACACCAGCCGTATATGATGGGATTGGGAATCTGTAGAACTGAGAATCTGTAGAATTGTTAATCTCCTAATGAAATCTGTAGAATTAGAAATATGTGGCATTGTGAACAAACCAAATTAAAAGCATATGAAATTGTAGGAAAAAGTCATACTATAAAAACCAGTGCTATTGTTGAATCTAATATAGTCTTTGGGGGAGGCCTATGTTCACCAGTGGACGTCCTGTGGCTGATATGATGATGATGATGATTGTTGAATCACGGAAATTTCGGGACTATCCGATAAAGGAAACGGTTCTCCCAGGACTTGAAATATATTTATATTTAAATATACTTATTTGCCAGAATATGGTGAGTAAATTATGATGTACAATACAGTATGTGCTCATATTCAACCGAATCTCGGTGTGCAAATGTCTAGACTAAAAATAAATGACTTCTGGGATTTTAGAGATTCTTACCAGATTGTTAACATACTTTGGACTAAGATACAACTAACTTATTTTAGGATATATTTATTTACATTTAAAGTACAAAGAAAAGTAAAATCAATAAGCTTTCACTTATCTATTTTAACCCGACTACGGCAAAAGGAGGGTTATGTTTTTAACCGCGATGTATGTTTGTATGTATGTATGTTTGTCTGTACCCTCATAACATCTAAACTACTTAACATAATTCAACAAATGAGGTATCGTTTGAAGCGTCACAATGATCTGCTGGTTATAGAGTATGTGACGTCACATTAAATTAAATGTGGCGCCCTCTAGAGGACATAGATAGATAGATAGATAAACACTTTATTTGTACAACACACAAAACATTGAAAATAACAAAAAGGATGAGAAAGCTTATTAACTACGAATTTGTACAAACAGGCGACCTTATCTCTTAAAGCGATTTCTTCCAGGCAACCTTAGGATGGAGAAGGTCTGTTTAGCTTAACTGGTAGGTCTTAGTCATGAATTAATAAATAGGAATAATTAAAATGTACCGTTCGAGGTATCAAATGAAAGGGCTTAATTAGCACATTTCAAAAATATGTATATTGCACTAGCTGTTGCTCACTGATTTGCTTGCATTCACTCGATAATGGTGTTAGTATGTTTTTCATACTTTCAATTTAATGCTTTTTCTTACGAAAGTATCAAAACGGAAATATGAATTCCCTGTTCTTCGTTAAATCCCCGGTTTATTTCGGGAGCTTTGGCACAGAGATTTCCCGGGACTATGTCCGTTCCGTTCTTCGTGTGATTCGGTATAGTGGGCGAAGACTATAAGGCTCTATATCTATCACCGTTTCGTTATCTCTAAATATAAACAAAGTATAAGTAGGTACTTCACACTTAATTAGTACAATCTTAACTTTATGCGTTTCAGATTGCTATGGTAATTAGCCCTTTCGCACTAACCGCGCCGCGTCGCGCTGTCCCCACCTTAAGTGGAATTTTCGTCCCAATGTTTTAGATTAGATAATTTAACTTTTTAATTCAAATTAATTCAGAATAATGTTTGTTTAATTATGTTTATAGAAATAAAGCGTGTAACTTGTAGAATATACTTAACATTATTGGATTTTAAACTAATGTGGTTATTTTCAGTACTAAGTTATTTAAAATGGGTAAAAAAAAATTACTCTCTTTCCTGTCTGTCTGTCCGTGTGTCACCAGCGAATGTTTATGAATAATCCTATCTTCTATATATTATAAAATAGAAAGGCTGAACCAATTTCGTTTATTTTTCTTGAAATATTTCTTGATAGAAGTACGAGGATGGTTCTTACGGAGAGAAAAAATAAAAAAATTGCCTGAAAGTGTCTAAAAACAACACTTATCTATACTCCCAATTACCATACAAACGATTCTTAATAATACCTAAAAGTCAATTTGAACTTTAATACCATACGATAAAGTTCAAGTTTTAATGCAGAGGTTCCGGGAAGGCAAAACAATTGAGTGATGTTGGTATCGTCTAATTCGTCTATATTGATGTGAAAATCGTGTCGCGGTGTTATTAGTTACCAAACTCAACCTAAACCGTTTTGTATGAAATGTTTTTTTTTTTCATTTTTATTTTATATGGCAAAACAACGTTTGCTGGGACTGCTAGTTAATATATTAATATTAAATTCAAAATCCTAACTGACTGACATAACACATATCTCAAACCAATGGCATCCGCAGAACAGGCTTAAATTTTTGGCAAAAAAATGTTATGACGTAGGCATTCGCTAAGAATTGATTTTGGAAAATTCAACCCTACGCTAATGAAGTTAAGTCTTTTAAATACCTAGGACACTATATATACATGAAATTAAAAAGGTTTCTAATTCAAAGATTTTTATATTTTTGTAGATATGATATTGGAAACCAATAAACGTTAGTTTTGCGCAAATATAAAAAGCTTAGCTTGGCTATTGACCGAATACTCAACCGAGTCTCAAATATTAAGGGGTCCCCTAAATATTTAAGACGCTCCTATCCCATTCAAGGTATGCATTCAAGCATACTCTAAAATGTCAATTGAATCGCCACTTAAGAGGAAAGGGTACCGGCGCTCTCTCCATACAAACGTAGTCGACTGCTTCCTCACTGGATAATGACACTAGAGCAAATATTGTTGTTACATAAAACTTATAACTGCCATGACCATGCCCCTATGTTTTGTTTTTTTTTTAATCTTAATTTCTATGAAAATTAGAAAATGAAAAACCCAAGATATAGTCACGATAGTTATAGGTTTTGTGCAACAAAAATATTTGTGCTAGTGTCATTATCCAGGGAGGAAACAGTCGACTACGTTTGTATGGAGAGGGCGCGGGCTACTTAAAATAAGTAGCCTTTCAGTATTGGGGCGTAGTTTTAAAAAAAAAAGAAAATGCTTTCGCTTTGCCCACTATTTTGAAGTTTGGTTGGGACTATTGGTCTTGTAAAATAACCCATCAAGCTTCTAATCCAGCTAAAATTGTCAATTTGATACGGGCCTGTGTTTCAATCGGATGTTCAATTTAAAAATGTAATATGTCATCAAAATGAATCGAATCACCATCAACGAACAATTTTGCCACCCGCAACCAATCAGACGCAGCGATGAGATCCGATAGTAGGGCGTGGCGCGACTGCTGGCGGAAACAATCTTGCTCATACAAAGTGATTTTTGCGTCAATTTTATTTTAGTTACATTTTTGCTAGGTATCCTGGGAGATCGATTAACTTGAATTAATTCTGAAAAACATTTTACAATATTCGAAGCTTTACTTAACCTTCCAAAGTGTTAGTAATTTCTTGCTTAATAAGCAACCATTACTACTCAAATTTTTAAATTATAAGTAACTGGGTATCTAGTGTGACTTTACGTCATAATATCGTCATATGTTCAGTTTTAGACAGTGAATGTCCAGTTTCGGAAATTGATGATATCGCTATTGAACTTGCACATTTGAATAAAATTATAGGAAATTGTACATTTTATTTCAAAATGTAAACATGTGTTGTGACAGGTATTAATAACGTCTTGGTTAGGCATATCGCTTCATTTTCTAGCTAAAATTTGAAAAAGTTACAGCGCTATTTTTCAACCGGTAAACAAAAATTCCTTATAAAGACATAGCGCGTTCTTGTTTATTTTAGTTTTACTATTTTTAAAATACATTTTTTAATAAATATATTTATATTGTTTGCATACGGTTTTACTGAAACTCAACCTCTCTCCGCTTTCACTTTAACCCCACCTTTCTCCGCCGTAACTATCACCCCACCCTACTCAATATAAAGCACCGAACTCGCCGCCCTATAATTCCAGTCCTTACTAACATTACCGGGATCTCGACTATTATAATGTATTAAGGTATATTATTTTATGACTATGGCCTGAACATTATGAGTCTTATGAGTCTGATCGATGCTAAAAATAACAGTATACAGGGTTATTGGTAATTATACTAGCAAGCCGTTGAGGGCTACTTCTGTGCACCTTAACAAACAACTTTTGTTCTACGACTTTTAGAAATTCGAAAAAAAATATGAAAATTTTGAGATTATGTAAATTCGAAAAACAGCTGTTTTTTTCAACACTAAAAAGACTAAGAACAGTAGATAAAACTTAAAAAAGAAGTGAAATTTTAAAGTTATTGACCTCTCTGTGTAAGGAACAATTGATTTTCAGATAAACCTAACCTCAAAAATTTCAAAATAAAGGTTCGAATTTCCAAAAGTCGTAGAACAAAAGTGGTTTGTTTAGATGCACAGAAGTAGCCAAAACGGCTCGCTAGTGTAATTACCAATAACCCTGTATATGTAGGTATATGACCTTCTTTATTGTAATTTTCTTAGTTTAGAAGGAAAACAATATCTACATTAATATAATTAAAAATTAATATTAGTCTGAATTACAGACCAACTGTAGAGTTCTAAAATTACTATTATTAGAATGTTTTTATTATAATTATATATTTTTTATCACAGTTGCTCATAAAGTGGATCTTATTAAACGGCTTTTAGGCCCATAATCCAACGTATTACGCACGCGTGCGTTTTACTTTGCCATGATACACTAGTGGTGTAATAAGTATACCCTTATAAGTTAAGTTCGTATCTTACTGCTAATTACATGTTATTTTGATGAAACATTCTTAATTTAACTGGGTTACACTTGTTTGATGTATTAAAAAAAAGGTAGAGTTTCTAAATGAGCAAAAATGGTTGTCTGTAAAGTCGGTTTACGAACGATAATTTTATGTAATAACGTCTTAGAAAACGATTAAAAATTAAGGTTTTTTTGTTTTTTATTTACTTAAATATATTTTTTTCCGTACCATTATATTCGGTTTTTAACCCCCGACGCAAAAACAAATGGAAAAAGCCCTATAAAATATAGTATGTTAGACGAGGCTGTATAGGTTAAAAGTCGTTTGCCTGCCCTTTCGGGAGTATAATCAACAAAAAAACATTGCCTAAAAAATTGTAAACATAACAAATTCTTAAAAACATACACAAAAAATATTTATTTTTTTCTGTTTTTAAACACAAATATTTTGTTAACTTTTTATTAAAATTTATAACAAGTCTTTTTATTCGCAACTGTGGTAAAAAACGTCGTACGATACGAGTGTGGATTATTGTCAAGCATCTCGGCATTTTAACACACTCGCGCGTTTAATCCGCCTCTAAGGAATGATCAATTTACCACACTTGTATACCAGTGTACTATTATCTAATAAATTAGTTGAAAGACTTCAAACTTGAACTCGAGGAAGACCTTAGAATCATGCTTGAGTTAAAAACATTTTAGTAATAGCAGTTTTGGAGCTCTACGGTGGGTCTGCAATTCTGACTCCGACCGTACATACATACCTAATGTATGTGGTATACCAGTCGTGAGATAAAATAATACTACATTGGGTTGTACGTGTCATTATTAAGTATAATTATTGTACTGAGTACATTTGAAAGGAACTTATCCGATAATTTCTGATATTCAAAGAGATTGGTGCGAATTTTCAATGCGTTTCTGTTATTATAGTTGTTTGGTATAGGTAGGTATAGGTCAGTGAAATTTGTATGAAAACTTTACCTATTTATGGAAAACTAGCTGTGCCTAACGGTTTTACCCACGTAAGTCCCGATATTGTGATAAAAAGGTCTCCAGGTCTCAATTTTTTTTTACAATTTACATACTTAGTTTCATCACAATCGTTACCGTAGTTTTTCCGTGAAAGCCCGCAACCCTGTGTTTGGCAGTCCGGCATGGTGACCATTGTGCCAACTGGGTCGTCAATATAAGTAGTATATCCGTTGTCAAGCACCCATAACACAAGTCTAGTTACTTAGCTTGGGGCTAGATGGCGATGTGTGGAATGTCCTGCAATATTTATTTATTTATTATTTATATACTTTTCTTTTGTAAATATATACATATAGTACATAGAAACAACCAGACCACAGACAAATATCTAAGCATAAATACATGTCTGAGGCGGGAATCGAACCCGCAACCCTGTGTTTGGCAGTCCGGCGTGGTAACCATTGTGCCAACTGGGTAATGAACTAATACAGGAGGAGGTTCGCAATTCGTCGTGTATTTTTTTAATGTATGTTCGACGATTATTTGAATTTTCGTTTTAAGCTTTTATACCAATACTCAAGTCAATTAGTTTGATAAACTAATTCCGTGTCTAAAATGAATGAGCAATACGAATAAGAACGTCTTGTTCAACAATTCCTTAGCTAGGTGTAAAAGGTTACGATCTGCGCTCGCGCACCGTATTATAGGCATTATATCGTCTTGTGATTTCACACTGCGAGCAAATCGATTGTTGGTTCGATTTGTGTGGATATTACTATTGTTTTTTTTTTTTTTTTATTGAGGTTGTTTAGAGGATAAGTGATACAAATCTCTTTTAATAGTAAGGAAAGGGCGATGAAAATGCACCACATGTGTTTGTTTCAAAGGAAATGTATACTTCCCTAACTTTATTGGTTAAAAATTAGTTTCATATAAAAAAAAAATTGCCATGTTTATAATCAGTTGCCATCCCAGACGTCCGAGCTAAGCGTTTTGCATCGTCAATCTTTATTAGTACAGCAAGGGAATGGAATCAGTTGCCTGCGTATGTCTTTCCTGACGTGTACAATCAAAGGTCAAAAGTCTCTGCCCACCATAACGTTTACTATACTGTGCAGCACTATTTGAA
This sequence comes from Idaea straminata, assembly GCA_951213275.1. NCBI lineage: Eukaryota > Metazoa > Arthropoda > Insecta > Lepidoptera > Geometridae > Idaea > Idaea straminata. The sequence goes on from OX577862.1 coordinate 9,810,817, forward strand.
CATTATAAAAACGTAACCTGTGGATCGAACCCACGTCGGTTGGTGTAGCGGGTGGCGGCTTATACCACTCGACCAACTAAAGACATAGCTAACATGTTAAAAAAAGTAATCACATTGATTTTAATTCAAGTATTTATGTTTGTGTGTAACGTCTATTAGAAGAAAATCGTAAGTCCAATACGTGTTTATAGTATTGTTGTAGCAAACTAATAGTGGACTTATGACGCATACTGCATGTACAATTTTGAGGTCTTTTACTCCCTAGTGAACAGTTAGTTATCTTCTAGGAATGCGTGCTATATTTTAGACCGCATAATTAGCCAGATGTGATAGTGGTCATACGCAAAAAAAGTTAGAATAGTAGGGCGTTAAATTGCTACTTCTGTTTCTATAGTCTGTAATAGCTGTAAGTATTCTTAAGATAATAAAATAAATATCCAGAGGAATATCCACACTATTTCCACGATTGTCTGCAGCCATAATCCCAGCTACAGTTATTGTTTTTTCCTTTACTAATAAGCGGTCAGCGTTGATCATTGATAGAAAATTATTGATTACAGAAGATCCGAGTCGGAAAGTACGATAATAGTGAGGTTTACAACATTAAATTATCGTTGTTACGTCTGTCTGTTGTGTGAAAATAGAAATGTTGACGTTTAGTTTGGTCATTTTTATTCATATAAAAAAGAATGAGAACTAGTACAGATTTCGAAGAGTCAATCGTGGTTTGTTCAAGAAATTTTGTGAGTTTTAGGCCTGATTCGTTCAACGCCTAGAAAAACCCTGTTATTCCAATTATGTATCTTCAGACCTTTCCAGAAATTTAGGAAAAAAATTTTTTTTTAAAGTTTGGGCTAAAATTTCCATACTATGGGTTACATTTTAAAAATTCCCTTATTTCTGGATAAATAAAGGTATAGTTTCAGAATAGTAATAGTTTCGGAATATTCTTAGATATATTATATACATATACATCTTTAGACTTATTGTAATAGAGTACACGTGTGTTATGAAACGACCTGTTTATTTTCCGGAGCCTACTACCGGACACGGTCAGATCATCTGGCTATTTTTGCGAAAAAATCAATGATTATCTATCAATGATTGTAGCCCATACATATTCACCATCCCGTATTGTAACCAGTAGCCTTTAGACCACAATAGTAAGGTGTCAGGTAACTTTTAGAATATTTACCTTTATCTTATCTTGCGCAGACGCAGCCCGGGTAATTGGCGACTAATTGACTTTCCGTGTAATAATATACTATAACGCTTTGTCCGTAATGAATGTTTGTTTGTTTTACTTCATGTGTCTCGGGTGAAACTTTAGATGTAAGAAACTATATTTTTATCTTCTAGGTTTAGGTAGGTTAATGGTAGGTATGGACTAGGTAGGTAAGGTATATAGTATCTATAGACTAGCAATTGCCCGTGACTTGGTCCGCTTAGGAGTCGAAAATTTGAAGTAAATAGCACCAAATAATCATATTGTCCCATACAAACTTTGCCTCTCTTTTAAAGAGGTAGAATTTCGGAAAATTCTTTCTTATCGGATGCCTACGTCATACAAAGAACACACCCTCCAAGCTTCAGGTCTCTACGATCAGCGGTTTAGGCTGTGCGTTGATCCGTCAGTCAGTCATTCATTCAGGACAAAGCATTTTATATGTAAAAAGAAGAAGATGGACCCATGATCAAATTTGGCACGACCTGTGATGCGAAGCGCGTACGTCTTATCAAAACAAAATAGCTCTTTTCTCTTTTTAAAATTTTCCGATTTCAGTTTTTTTTGTAAATATTTCATTGGGAACTATAATAGGCTTGTATTTCTTCTTTTCTTTTCATTTTAAAGTTGTAAGTAGGTACCTAAGTTTAAGAGATGAAAACAGGTATGCCGGAACGAAAATTTCACCAAAAACGTCATTGGTATTTAAGACGGAAAATTTGCAAATTTTCCGTCTTCCAAAACAAGGAAAAATCATTGTACCTAAAAAATCTGAAGTTTGGCGTAGTTTTACTTACTTAATCCAGTTATTAGTTTGGCTGCCCGAACTCAAATTGTGTATAGGTGCACTTTAAAAAAAATATACGCGAGGAATCCTTCTTTTTTGAAGTCGGTTAAAAAGCATCTCAATCGGTTAAAATGAAAATTTAAACTGTCTAGCTATCACGGTTTATGAGTGAGATACAGCCTGGTGATAGACAGACAGACAGTGACGTCTTAGTAATAAGGTCCCGTTTTTACCCTTGGGTACGGGGTGGATTTAACCCTAATATTAAACGTCCATTTCTAACCGTTTCCATTTTTTCCAGTGTTTATTTTAGTTTAAACTTAGTTTTAAAATATTTTGTAAGATATTTCTTAGTTGTGTAAATTTTGACCTAAAAATACATGTTTTTTAACATTTTATTACTGCAATAAGTAGTGGCCCGGCCACTACTCACTACCGCCCTCTATGTGTGGATATGGTTTATGGTTATTTTATGCAATATGTTGGCATTATGGGAGAACGCATGCCGCGAATATGCCAAACGTGCTCCGAATTTGAAAATTTAAATTTATATTCTAACGTTCTATCAAATATCTGCCTATCAAACGTTGGGTTTTTGTCTAATGAGTCTTTGAAGAATAGGTTGTATAGAAAGTAATTAAAAAAAAAAAAAATTACCCCTCTCACACTATGCGCAAGTTTCAAAGGCAATCAAAATATATTATCGTGTGTTTTATTTTAAAATAAAACACACGATACTAATAGTACATTACGATATAAGTGTGGTAAATTGATCTTTGCATAGAGGCGGTTTATGACGCGCGAGCGGTAGCGAGCGTGTTAAAGAAGCCAAGATGCAAAGATCAATTCCACACGTATATCGTACGACGTTTTTTATCACAATTGCGAATAAAAGACTTGAAAAAGAAAAGAAAATAATAATTAACAAAATATTTGTGATAATGTTTACATTTTTTAAGGCAATATTTTTTTGTTAATTATGCTCCGGAAAGGCCAGGCTAAAGACTTTTAACCTATACAGCCTCGTCTGACATACAATATTTTTTAGGGTTTTTTCTATTTGTTTTTGCGTCGGGGGTTAAGAACAAAATACAATGGTACGGAAAAACAATATATTTAAGTAAAGAAAAAACAAAAAATAATGATAACTCAATTTTTAATCGTTTTCTAAGTCATTATCACGTAAAATTTTGGTTCGTAAACCAACTTTAGAGACAACCATTTTTGCTAGCTAAAAAACTCTTTAGTACCTACCTTTTTTATACATCAAAACAGTATAACCCAGATAAATTAAGAATGTTTCACCTACCTAACATGTAATTAGCAGTAAGATACGTATTTAACTTATCGGGATAACTTTATAGCACTAGGTTGGCAATGTAAAACGCACGCGTGCATAATATGTTGGATTATGAGCCTAAAAGGCGTTGAATAAAATCCACTTTATGAGCAACTGTGATAAAAAAATTGTAAAAATACGATAAAGTGAACTACGCGTAGACTGACCTCGTGCATAAGGGACCCCCTACAGCCTACAGCTTTTGTCTGCCTAAAGCTGTAGCTTAAGGTCTGGATTGAAAGATCTGTTTTTTCCGTTTTTTAAATAGCGAGCTTAAAAAAGGTTAAGTATTGGGATAATTCAAAAACAGCGACAATCGACTAATTTTGACAAATATCAAAAAGTTACTGATTTTGGGTCATTTTTTCATTATTCAAACAACACTTTGAAACCTTTTAGACGTAGGTATGGCATATCCGCGTACCTTTAATATCTGCAAAACTACAGGCAAATGTCACAATTTCATAAATCAGGGCACTATACTCGATCACGAAAACATAAATGGATCTTCCGAGAACGATCGAATATTATCAATTAAAAAAAAGAGAATTTTCCAAATCGGTCTAGGCGTTTTCGAATTATCGGCGAACATACGTATTAAAATACCCGACGAATTGAGAACCTCCTCCTTCTTTTAAAGTCGGTTAAAAAATCTGAGCGAAGACAGAGCCACAACCTACACTGTGCCTACACATTTAATTTTATACCAGAAAGAAAAACACTCGGGGACTGCCGCGATAAAGCTGTTGCATCGTGCGAGCTTCGTACAGTCGTACCATATACATACACGTTAAGCGAACGCTCGGCCGAGCTACATGGTAGGCGGGTGTTAGGTTTTATTTTAGTTACGGAATTTCTTGATTCGGTCGCCGCGCTCAAAGCCCGCAATAAAAGCTATGCAATAGCTAAAAAAAACAAAAGAATCAAACAAAAATAAAACACAGCCGTTTACTGTAAACAGTGAATCTAAAATGCTAAATCGACAATATTACAAGACTCCCTAAAAATTGATAGCATCTCATTACCATTTACGTTCCGTTTTACTTATGACATTGTCAAGAGCACGGATGTTGACAATTGCATGTCGTATTCCTAAACTGTTTTCGATTACGTTTTATGGCGTTTGTGATCGAACTTTCGACACGTGTAGATTCAACTTTAAAAGATTTTCTACTTAGATTCGAAATGATGTATTGTTTATATTATTTATTCCAGTTTTTTTACACTGACATCGAAATATAAACAGTCAAGTGCGAGTTATAGTCGCGCACGAAGGGTTACGTACCATTATATTCTATTTTTAAAATTAGTTTATACCATTCCCACTCTAAAAAGCTTATTTTATTCACTGAAAACAGTGAATAAAAAGGCCTTTTAATCACTGTTTTGGTGTTTGTATATTCGACATCCATCTCAATGGTTATACAACCTCCTTGCGCAAAAAATACAGTATGTCTGTGTCTGTTGTCTGAGTCTGTCTGTCTGTGTCTATTTGTCTGTCTGAGTCTGTCTAAATCTGTCTGAGTCTGTCTGTCCCGCGACACGTTTTAATTTTTACTTTTTCTGGTAGTCATGGTATAAAGTATAGTATGCAACTCTTGCATAAAGTACGGATTTACATTGAGGGTAATGAATCACTCGCGCCGCTCAGGATTCAATCATCGTGAAACACTCCCTACGGTCGTGATTCAGTAGTTAGAATCCTTCGCTTGCTCGTGATTCATCTATGGCCCTCGCTTTAAATCCGTCCTTTATTCACTAGTTGCATAATATCCTATGTTACAACAACATATGCCTGCCTCTATAGGCGTTGCCTCTAAATGTTAGACAAGCAATGGAAAAACATCAACTGTGTAAATTTCAACTGTCTAGTTATCACGACGCATGAGACACAGCCTGAAAAAAAAATCGAACGCGGATTTAACTGCATGCGCAGCTAGTTTTTATTAGTTTTTTTACCTTTTTTTTATATGTTTCAATTATTTTTCAGTCAATTATTTTTTTGTTGAAAAGGGGTGGACCCATTAATTTAGAAAAAACGGTTAAAAAACGTCTTTACATTGTTCACTTTCTGCGTTCTAAAAAGTGAAAATTTAGGTCCAAAGTGTAAAATTCTCACAAGAATTCCGCACAAGAAAGCCTTGTATGTCTTAAGTGAGCATTAAATTTTTTCATAGCCATCTTAACCCACGATAAAGTGACGTCACAACATAAATCGGATACTCTGTGCGCCAATAAAAGTCATTAAACGGGTAATGACAGATAACCTCTGACACTTGCGTTCCGTTCCACGCAAGTTGGAGGTGATTGTTCGCATGTGGTGTATGAGGCCTTGTTTTAAGCGTAATTAGTTTGATTGGGGGTGAATAATTTGATATGGGTGCTTGCCCGTGGATTTTTCCGATACCATGGAAATATAGGAATAGATTCTTCTTTTTTTTTCTATTAATTATGGCTTCGCACGGCTTGTGCATTTAGCCAGTATCAAGTTATATTTTACATCAAATTATGACCCGATTTTTCATAAATCGGGCCTAAAGTGTTTCAAAACAGTCAAAATCGTCATAGTCCGTCAAGTCAGGGGCTATAGTAAAGCGGTGGCAAGTTTATAATAACCACTTGTGCACTTTCACAGAACTAAATTGAATAACATTTGACCAGAATTATACAATTCAACTCGGGTTACAACTAAGTTTTTTTTTAACTTAGTTGTAACCCGAGTTGTCAATTAAATTTTTTCCGTCTAGTCCCCTTTCGCAACGCGCCATAAGGAACTTCGTTCCAATAAAAAATCTTTGAAATCTATAGCTACTATAGTTATCTATTCGTAGGTACATATACCTCAGTATTTTAGAGTTGTCAATTAAATTTTTTCCGTCTAGTCCCCTTTCGCAACGCGCCATAAGGAACTTCGTTCCAATAAAAAATCTTTGAAATCTATAGCTACTATAGTTATCTATTCGTAGGTACATATACCTCAGTATTTTATTAAAGATGAGATACGTTTTTCGCATATAATAAGTTGGATCGACGTATTATCCCGTGCCCGTATTGTTCGATGTATATCAAAGGGAAAATTTACTGAGGTGTGCGGAATACGGTGTTTTTATTAAAATTCTTGTAGGGTGTTAAACTTTCGTTAAGGCACGTATATAGATGATTTTGTGTTTATTAAAAAAATGTAGGTAAAATACTTCGCCTATTTTAGGTCGCATATTTGTACAATTTTTAGGGATCCGTAAATCGAAAGGTACCTTATGAGAACAAGGAACCCTTATAAGATCACTTTCTTGTCCGTCTGTTTTAGTAAGGTTTTCGTTTTTTGTTTCCCTCTAATGTTTCTTGTGTTTTTCTAGATTGTTGGATATAAACCACACGCAGGTTTAAATAAAAAATAAAATAAAAATAATAACGTGTGGCACTCGGGAACTGCCGCGGCTATTACCTCGTGCGAGGTTCGTACAGTCGTACCATAGCGAACGCTCGGCCGAGCTACATGGTAGGCGGAGTAGGGGGTGTTAGGTTTTATTTTCGTTACGGAATTTCTTGATTCGGTCACCGCGCTCAAAGAACGCAATAAAAACTATGCAATAGCTTAAAAAAAATTAGGATTGGTTTCCTGAAAAATAATCAAATTCGAGATAAACTGAACTGAGGTCCTATGAATTCAAGATCATAGCGTGTCGGCAACAGAATTGCAGACTCATTGTAGAGTTCTGAAATTGCTATTATTAGAATGTTTTATGCAGGTAGGTATTTAACGGAATAATAACTAAAATTAACTTATTGATAAATAAATAATAGCAATTAAATAGATTTAGATGAGTTTTGGGCTGATGTGGTGCAGATGGGATACTGCTCAGTGATGTACTTGTATAATTAATGCAAAACACTGATTTTCAGCAGCACCTATACTAGTAATTTTAACGACGATTATAACGTGTATAAAAATAATTAAAAATTTTGTTCCCTGATTTAAGACGTTTCAGAGTTATTTCTGTGAATGATTACAAAGCAATGAAGAATTTTGACTTTGTTTTGATTGTATTTAGATGTAGACGATCGCCACGTCGTCGCCGAATTCTACGTATTTTATTGGTTAAGGAAGGTGTGTTTTATACAATTGGATTTTTTGCACCGTAGGTGAATTAACTGTTTATTTTGGTGAATCGTACATTATGGATTTCGTTCATTTAGTTATTACAAAATATGTGAAACTATTTTTATGTATTTTAAACAGTTTGAACGTAGTTATTTCGAACATAGTTATAATGGATTTAGTTATTATTTTTAGATTTACTTATTATTATAATAATATCCTTCACGTCACGTTTCTCACCCTGTTTTTTCACCTCAAGCTATAATCTCTCCAAAAACCAAAATCTAGAAACCCACAGCTTTTCGCGAACAAACTTCCATACTCCAACTTTCGACCAAGTTATCCTTGCTGACTGATTTTTGTGGAACTAAAAAATAAAGCAGGCAGTGTTCCCACAATACGTAGACTCTGCTGCCGTGGCTGACTGAACGAGTAACTTGGTCGGCGTCTTACGTTCCTAATATCGGAGAATGTTCGCGTCTCGCATACAAACGCGATATTATCATGAAAGTAATTTGTTGGAGTGTGGTGCCGAACTGCTCGCCTTGCGTCGAACGGTACGTCAGAGTTCTTATTTTAAAAATTCATCTACGTGGAAAGGATCGCCTAAGTTTGTTAAAAAATAACGCGGAATATCTTTTGGTGACGTTTAGAGGCGAAAGATAATAAAGGTCCAAATAGTCACTTCGCTTTTTGCATGGTAGGAAGTCCACAAATTCACACCTGCTTTTGCAAGCTGGATAAAAGACTATGATACTGGATACTATCTATAGACGACCCCGTTGGAATAATGGTCACCATGCCGGACTGCACAACACAGGGTTGCGGGTTCGATTTCCGCCTCAGACAGGTATTTATGCTTAGGTATTTGTCTTTGGTCTGGTTGTTTCTATCTATTATAAGTATGTATTTTAAAAAGAATAGTACTTGTTTAATATATCCGTTGTCTAGCACCCATAACACAAGTACTTAGCTTGGAGCTAGATGGCGATGTGTGGGATGTCCTGCAATATTTATTTATTTATTTATACAGTTTTGATACATCTGCGCACGATGAACGCGTTACGGAAGTTCCAACAGCAGATCATTAAAAAAACTGGAACTTAGTATTTTTTAAGGTTTTCGCGACTTGAACTCGAAATTAAATTAATATAACGAAATAAAATAAGTGATATTAATAAACAAAAAAAAAAATGCTATAAATCAATTTAATTATAAAATGGAGCTTGTTGTAGCCCAGAAACTAATCACTTTGTTGTCTATCTGTTTGTCATTTAAAAGAGAAATATATTTCAATAGCCTATAATATATATATAATTAAGTAGTACTACTTAATTGTACTTGTACTGAACGGGCTGTTTTCCGCAATTAGACCCTTTTTAATTGGGTCGTTTTTGCGTGGCAATAGAGTAGGATTGCCCAGCCCCTACTACCCTTTTAGCTTAGTCGAGTATTTTCAGAGGAGAGAACTTGTCAATACTACTGGAGCCTACTATGCCGCGGGTTTCATCACGATGTTTTCATTCACCGTAAGACTAATGTCAATTAGCGCACATACATTTTTCTTAAGAAAAATACATTGGTGCATGGCCGGGCGGAATTAGAACCCACGACCTTCAGAATGAAAGTCGAGGTATCTACCACTAAGCCAACACCGCTCTAACCTAGTACTAAAGTACTTTGGTAACCTTTTAGTTCTTGTAAGTGGTAACCCTTTAGAAAGCAACTGGAAAGTTCATGTTTTATTTGCATTCAGAAACTATAACTGTTTCTACCATCGTTCAACGGAAATGGTTTCCTCACGAACTGCCTTTACTGAAAATTTTCATAAATACCAGGACATTTGTGAACAGATTCTATTGTAGAACAACCTTTCTACATAGCCGATGGGGTTCATTCAGGTCTCGAAATTTGCCTTATTATGCCAAAAGTGAGGGTTATGTGTTTGAACTGTATGTATGTAAAAACTTAAACTTAACAACTCTTCATCAGCATCTGACGCCATTACACATATAGGAACTTCAAGAGCCGAACCTCCTTGCAAACAAGTTATTTTTGTTAGAAGTTTTGCCAATTTTTTTTTCTCTCTTCGGTCGCAAAGGCCAAAGTCAAGCTGAGTTTTTGCGCATTTAAAAAAAGTGACATCACAAATAGAAATTAATATATCAAACTAGCTGTCCCGAACAAACGTTGCTTTACGTCGTGGGTGGAACAAACGTTGTTTTGCCATATAAATAAAAAACTTATTTGCATGTTTTTTATTTATATGGCAAAACAACGTTTGCCGGGACAGGTGGTGCCGTTTAGGTGGAGTTTGGCAACTAACACCGCGACACGATTGAAATCAATATTTATACGATATAACGTCACTCAATTGTTTTGCCTTCCCGGAACCTCTCCACTAAAAATTGTACTTTATGGTATGGTATTAAAGTTCAAATTGACTTTTAGTTTAAGAATCGTTTGTATGAGAATTGGGAGTATAGAAAAGTGTTGTTTTTAGACATTTTCAGGCAATTTTTTGAATTTTTCTCTTCGTAAAAACCATCCTTGTGGAATATTCTAAAAAAATAATTAGCGAAATCGGTTCAGCCGTTCTCGAGATTTGCGCTTAGGAACACTTCAGCGATTTATTTTTATATTATAAAGATATTCTAAGGAAAAATAGCTCAGATAAGCATAGTGACTGCGTGGGGTTCTAATACAGTAGGTATACGCTGCATCTTCTTATTGGGCGAATTTTACAATGCTGGCAGTTGCTTTGCAAGCTATTGCTGGTCGGAAAAAAGTTTAGCTGTACCTTTTTCACGATAAGATTTTAGTTAAGTATATTTATTTTAAGGGATATATTCGAGTTTTTTATTTATTTACTAGCTTTGGCCCGCTACTTCGTCCGCGTAAAAGTCGAAAATAGACCATGGAATACATACTTTGCCCCCCTTTTTCATCCCCTAAGGGGTAGAATTTCAGAATATCCTTTCTTATCGGATGCCTACGTCATACAAAGACCACACCCTCCAAGTTTCAGGTCTCTACGATCAGTGATTTAGGCTGTGTGTTGATCCGCCAGTCAGTCAGTCATTCAGGACAAAGAATTTTATATGTATAGAAGATAGGATATATTCGAGATTTTTATTTATTTTAAACCTGACGTTACTGGAACTTTGCAAACCCCATGGTAAAAAACGCGAATATATTCCTTAGAATAAATATAATTATGATTTAAAGTCGCGAAAACCTTAGAAAATTCTACGATAAGATTAAATTCAGAAGTTAACCTAAGTCATTTAAAGTCCGTTTATTGCCAGTGGCATTACTATTTGACAGTGGTAAAAACCGGTTCAGTAGTGACACGGAACTCAGCACCAAAACCTTTACGCAAGTTCCGAATAAATAAACCAATATTACAGGACATTCCACATCTCGCCATCTAGCCCCAAGCTAAGTAACTAGACTTGTGTTATGGGTGCTAGATAACGGATATACTACTTATATACGTTTTTTTTGTAAATATATACTAATACATAGAAACAACCAGACCACAGAAAAATATCTAAGCATAAATACTTGTCTGAGGCGGGAATCGAATCCGCCACCCTGTGTTTGGCAGTCTGGAATGTTTCTTAAAAGTTCTAGAAATGGAATACTTAACGGGTTTTCATATTTTTTCAGGTATCGTGACGACGCACTTTGCTGGTCAGACAGGTATTTTTTCATTTTATTATATTAGTAACATATTTCTTACTATACCTTGCGGTGTCACCCACGATTAACGAATTACTCTATAGTAATAAAAAAATACATAGGCGCGATGGGTTTTTGACAGTTGAGTGAAGTGTTGCCAAGAAAACGATAAACATTTTGTAAGTGCACAATATATTATAAATATTAAAAAACGTGTGGCACTCGTTCGGCGTTAGGTTCTATTTTCGTTACGGAATTTCTTGATTCGGTTGCCGCGCTCAAAGCCCGCGATAAAAGCTATGCAATAGCTTAAAAATGTGTGTGCGTTAATTAACATCGTTCTTCCGGTAAAGGAAAACATCACGATGAAACCCGAGGCTTAGTTGCCTCTGGACATGGTCAATTAAGCTGAGAGGGTAGGTGCTGAGCAAGCCTACTCCATCTAATACATGTCCAAATCATATAGGTCTTAATATTTTTTTCTAAGACCCATAAATTAGTTTTTAATTTAATCTGCTTTCAAGTTCAGACTATTTTTAATTCTTTCTTTGTTAACTAGATTTAAGTAAGTAAGAAAAGCTGGATGGACTGCGTGAGACAAGACATGAGAGAGATGAATGTGAACGATGAGATGACGACTAATAGGAGTAAAGGAAGAAGAAAACATACTGCGCCGACCCTAAATAAATTGGGATAAGGGCAGGAAGATGATGATGTAGATAGAATAAGATTTACAGGGTACTAGCAGCGCTCCGCGGTATTACCCGCGTTACTCCCGATCCCGTGGGAATATCGCAATGAAAAGTAGCCTATAGCCTTCCTCGATAAATGGACTATCCTACACAAAAATATTTTTACAATTCGAACCAGTACTTTCTGAGATTAGCGCGTTCAAACAAACAAACAAACAAACTCTTCAGCTTTATAATATTAGTATAGATTTGTTAGCACCACTATAATTCAAAATATTGTGATAGTTAATCGTACCCTATCTCTCGTCTTAACTGCAATATGAATATGTAAATGTGAACAATGTCCAGTATAATCCTTAGGTAAATATTTGCACCGGACTTTACTAATGTCACTCGGGCACCGCCCGCCGGCCGGCAACGGTGGAGCAAGTAATCCGAACTTAACCTTTGTTCTAGCTGTTTGATTTTAACCTAGTTGGTGTCTGACGAATATTAAAATTAATTATAAAAAAAACATACGGCAATTATAATTCATTTTCTATGTAAAAACTTAAAACCTAACCAAACTTGCGTAGTTTGTCTGACGAAACTTTCGAAGCATTAAACCAACTACACAAAACACCAACTTTACACAAAGCCATAGAACACTTTCACTCTAGCGGCGCAAAACGCCTACTCGGAAAATACCGAAACACCGGGCGTAATGTAGTATTGCAAAAAAATATTTCTGCTTTTGCCCGCGACTTCATACGCGTAGGGTTTAATTTCCAAAATCGTTTCATAACGGATGACTCAGTTTTTAGGCAAAATTGAAAGCTTTTAAAAACTCCGCCTGCGGAGTCCGCATGTTCCACAATGTATGTGAAAACGCCGTTTCGCTACCTCTGCTCTGTTTCCGCTTCTGAAGACAGGCAGTCTAAAACAGCTGTAGGTACTCTAGGTATATGTGCCAATTTTAGCCCAGGCAGTCACTCGTTTAGTTAGGACTTTGAATTTTGTATTTATCCTCTCAACTGGGTAGCGTACCTCATTCTTCAACTTTCCTGATCTCGTCTAATATTTTTATTCAAAAAGCATAGTCTTCTACATATTTTAGACTATGCAATTTAGTAAAATGGTGGTTTAAATTCAATTGTATCGATATTCGAATGTAACATCGGTTCTGGATTGCTTATTGTGGGTTAGATGTTACAATGGGATCATTCAGGGTTGCCATCACAAACATATAATGAAATAATAGATAAAGTTTTATGGCTAAGTTTGGTCCAGTCAGGAATGAAATGCTTCGAAGGGATCTTTGTCCACCAGTGGGATGAAAAAGGCTAACTAAAGAAATTTAGTTTTACAAGCTGCGCCCTGGGGTTTTATCCACATTAGTATCGACCCCTTAGGAATTTCAGGATAAAATTAGGCAAAGTGTTAATCCAGGTCTCCAGCTACTTACATACCTACCGAGTTTCATTGCAATCGGTCTAATAGTTTTTAACCCCCGACGCAAAAACGACGGGGTGTTTTAAGTTTGACGTGTCTGTGTGTGTGTCTTTCTGTGGCATCGTAGCTCCCGAATGGATGAACCGATTTTGTTGCGTTTTGTTGAAAAAGTAACAAACATACTAACACAAAAACTTTTACATTGATAACATTAGTAGGAAGAAGGATAATATAAAAAACGTCTTTTTCTGAAAATTATTTAATATCTCTAAATTGATAAAAATTGTGTATTTTCTATTTTTCTATTATGTAATATATCGTGTCAACCCTATTGTGATTCGGTCAAACGGACCCAAAGTTAAGGGTAATGTAGGGTGACCGCAAGTTATGTGCATCGGTTAACCCTTCAATTACGAACCACCGCTTCACTCTGATTCAAGTTTAATTGTTTTTATTGTTTTATACAGACCTCAACTTGCTTTATTCGCGTGGCTTCGTCTACGTAGACTGTTTTAATGCGTAGATAAAAGCATGTAGAGATAAAAAAAATGGTTCAGATGGGAGAATTTGAAGTAAGGCAAAATGCAACAGCAAAATTAAACCTTTTAAAGAAGGAAGTAATAAAAATATATGTACATAAGACTAAGTGTGTTTTAGAAGAAGAATGCTAGTCTACGGACTTGCAGCTTAATTGCCATTTAGACGGTCATTTTAAACCATGTGGCGCAAAATCGAAAATTTACTATGGACTTCGCTTTGCCTTACAGGTCCACAGTTAAATTTTTACTGCAAAAGAGTGGAACTGCAAGTAAAAATAATACTACCGCCTTTCAACCGTGGTCCCACCCTGTCATGTTTGGAAACAGAAACAAAAGACGATAAAAAAATACGAAAATAAAAAAATTAATTAAAATTAAAAAAAACCGACTTCAATTATGAAAAAAAAACTAAAAAAAATCCTGAAAATAAATATTATAAAGTGAAAAATAATCCATTTTAGGTCACTAAGACAGCAGATAACTTAAACATACTTGAAAGTCGGACTGGGTGACACCATGATTCCCATATATATACCTCTCAACATTCAATCCAACGCGACGAATTGAGAACCTCATAAAGTCGAATAAAAAAAAGACGATTGAAACAGTAACAAAAGACAATTAAATAAATAAATATTTCATAAATAAATAAATATTTCAGGACATTCCACACATCGCCATCTAGCCCCAAGCTAAGTAACTAGACTTGTGTTATGGGCGCTAGATAACGGATATACTACTTATGTTCCTTTTTTTTTGTAAATATATACTTATAATACATAGAAACAACCAAACCACAGACAAATATCTAAGCATAAATACTTGTCTGAAGCGGGAATCGAACCCGCAACCCTGTGTTTGGCAGTCCCGCATGGTGACCATTGTGCCAACTGGGCACAATGGCCACCATGACATGGTTATTATTATTTTTTAAATTAAAAAAATAATAACGATAGCCGATCGAAATAGAAACAATCGTGCAGGTAAATTCCTATTTAGCTGAATAAAAGTCTGCTTTCGAATTAAAAGATCGGCGTGCTATGTTGAAGATAGTGAAATAAAACTTGTCCTTATACAGATAAAAAGTCAAACAAATATTAATCTTAGTGGACAACTTTATCCGATTGACCCAATGACAATGTTTGTACAAAGCATTCCATTGTGAGAACTAATTATGCATAAACAAACAACAATATGTTGGTGGCTATTAGTAGAACCTTTATACAGCTTTGATCACCAATGGTACTTGAAAACTCTCCGTCACTCTGTGTGCGAAGCGTAAGGTTGCGGGTTCGATTCCCGCCTCAAAGAAATGTTTATCTAGAGATATTTCTTTCATTCGTACAATAACAGTTGCTTAGCTTGCAGCTAAATGGCGCTGTGTAAAATTGTGCTATAGTAAGTAATAGAAGTAGTGTATTTGCATTGCTATGTTCCAAACTCAAGCTCAAAACCTTGAATGTTACAGATTGTCAAAAGTCTTCTTCAAACATAGAATTTGACCTATGGTTATGTAAATAAACCCTTACCTTACCTTACGTAAATAAATATTATATTCTTATATCTTTAAATGAGCAATTTTCGTATATATATATATATATATATATATATAATTGGAATCTCGGAATCGGCTCCAACGATTTTCATGAAATTTGGTATATAGGGGGTTTCGGGGGCGATAAATCGATCTAGCTAGGAATCATTTTTAGAAAATGTCATTTTATTCGTGTTTTATCGAAACTTACTTTTTTTATCTGAAAAATATGACTCTTCCTGACATCTATTGGCGAACTACTAATACTATTTTTTGTGAGCAATAAAGTTATTCCAGCAGATGGCGTTGTTAAGTAACACGAAGTCAATGAGTGTTTGCTTTGAGGTTAGACTAAGTAAAAAAAAAAAATACCGAGCGAAGCTCGGTCATCCAGGTACTTATCTTTACTCGTAAAGCTCGCTTTTTTCCGCACGTACTGTTCAAAAAACTTGTAAAATATCACCTTCGGACATTTTATCCAATAATTATTTATTTTATATAAAGAATACTAATACGGACCACACAAGTTTAAACATTAATAAATAAAAAAATGCCACATTAAAACAGGACGTAGAAATTAATAAAAATCTTCAAATTAAAGTCATGTTCAATAAAATAATAATTTGTTAAACCTGTTAATTTGCCTGTTAACATAATAAGGTATTGTATTGAAATTTACATAAGTAATAATGTGGTTTTATACCTAATACAGGTACTATAGGACGTTTATACAACCGTTTGGCTGTATATTGGTATTATAGTAGTTGCATTTAGCTCAGGGCATCGCGGCACCTGTCATTTGTGACAGCAACAAATGTCACGCGTAATAACAGTGGCAGGTTTTATGATAGCCGGTATTTGGTAACAATCAAATAGCAGTTAATGTTACGTCGTAAATTTTACGTCACTAATTTGCGTATCCATTGGTAGGGTTAGGGGTTCGATCAATTTGAATTTTTGCTTGTTTTGTGTGTATCTCAGTTGTTTTGTGTCTATACTGGAGAGGCTCACAGCTAAGCGACGCTAAGCGAAATTATATAGGTAAGAGAATGCAAAAGAAATAAAAAATAAGATCTAAGGAGCCGTATGCCTCTAAAAAGGTTCTGCCTCAGCAATGTTAGCTGCACCAACATTACGGGGATAAGTTACTTCGAGACGAGCATGCTACATCCTCGACCTCATCGTTTACTCCAATCAGCCCCCTCACACACGAGGCTCAGCTCATTGATCGTTTACGGTCGTGCGGGTTGGGCGACGCCTGGCGCGGTCATTACTTCGATGGGTGGCCAATTGGTAGTGTCGCAAAAATGTGTTTTCGTGAGCCCCTCCGTGCTTCGGAAGGCATGTTAAGCCGTTGGTCCCGGTTGCTACCTCTAGTAGCAGTCGTTAGGTCAAGTTTAGAGGCCTTAAGGCGATCTGAAAACTCTGACAATAGGTGAGCCACACCACTACACGAGAAGAAGAAGAAGAGAATGTCTATACTAAAATTTAATAATAGTCACGAGGTTTTTTTTATTCATTTACTAGATGGAGTAAGCTTGCCTAAAACCTATACCTACCACCCTCTCAACTTATTCGACCATGCCCAGATGAAAGGACTTATTAATACGTCTGGCTGGAGCCAAATAAGCAGCTATAAGTACTTGATATTATAAATAGGACAGAACTGGATTATTTGATTTTGGTTTGCATTAAATAACGAAATATTGCACAACATCTACACATCGCCATCTAGCCCCTAACTAGACTTGTGTTATGGGTGATAGACTACGGATCTACTACTTATATACTTTTCTTTTGTAAATATATACTTATAATACATAGAAACAACCAGACCACAGACAAATATCTAAGCATAAATACTTGTCAGAGGCGGGAATCAAACCCGCAACCCGGTGTTTGGCAGTCTGGCATGGTGACCATTGTACCAACTTTAGTTACTTAGCTTGGGGCTAGATGGCGATGTGTGAAATGTTGTGCAATATTTATTTATTATTATTTAAGCACTTATACCACAGCCCTGTAAAACCGTGCACTATATTTATTAAAATCAACCATTATCAATACGAAAAGAGCCCGCGAACCAAATTCTTCGATTTTTTCATTTTTTTTAAATTAACGTTATATGCGCTTACGCAGGCAGTACTTAAGTTAAACGTCTCAAACGGCCGGCAATTTGCGACGATCTGAGTAAGTAATAAATCATCGTAAATTATTTTTTCATTACGCTTACCCTGACTTATATTGCGTTGAAATTCTAACAGTGGCGACAGGTGAATATATTTTTTATTATAAAAGTGTTATATTGGTGTTATAGTGGTTTCGTGGTCGTGTTATTTTAATTAAAAAACTTGCTGTAAAGATCGGTTAAATTGTAGAGTCAGGATATCATGTTTTGTTGATTTTTTTCTTTGTATTAACTTTAGAAGAGCCAGACAAAAGGCTTGTAGCCGATAAAGCCTCCTCTGACGTATTTTTTCTGCTTTGCATCCCCTTGTTTTGCTAAAACTTGTGACAGTAGGTATTTAGCGAAACATCACCGTGGAGTTTTTGTCACTTAGTTTTGTGTTCACTTTACTTGTACATGAACCTTTAATGAGTTGATAAATAATGGCGGTAAAAAAACTATATTAATCTCCCTTTAACTAACTACAAAAAAGGAGGAGGTTCTCATTCGAATGCGTGTTTTTTTCATTTGTATGTCTTTTGTCCTAAAACTCCTTCATTTATCAACCCATTTGGAAAATTATTTCACGTTGTACCCATAGAAATTTCAACTAAATTGATTCAGTAGTTTGGTTTTGAAATCAAAATAACTGGAAAAAATATGTCATCCAAGTAAACAAAATAGTGTATTTTGCTTTTCTGTAACTTTTTGATATTATATAGAGAACCTTTCTACTTGAATACCTTATGTGTGGTCATTTCATAGGTATTGAATTTTTTTGAAGGCGGTTTTTTACTTTTTTATTTATAACTAGACTAGAAGCTTAGCTAAGGTTGTCTGAAAATTAAACAATTTCAGCGGTAAGGCCGTCTTATTGTGTTATTGTTTTTGCTTTTAATTTAATTTTTGTTTTTAATGTATTTCAAACGTGTGTGTGCAATCTATCTATCTTTTGCGCGCGACTTCGTCCGCCTAGAGTTTGAATTTTCCAAAACCCTTTCGTAGTGGATGCCTACGTCATATAAGCTATTTGTACCTTTGCCAAAATTGAACCCAATCCGTCCATTGGTTTGTGCTGTGCGTTGATACATCAGTCAGTCAAGACTTTGAATTATTTTAAATAAATAATAATAAATATTACAGGACATTCCACACATCGCCATCTAGCCCCTAGTTAAGTAACTAGACTTGTGTTATGGTTGCTAGGCAACGGATGTACTACTTAAATACTTTTCTTTTGTAAATATATACTTATAATACATATAAACAACCAGACAAATATCTAAGCATAAATACTTGTCTGAGGCGGGAATCGAACCCGCAACCCTATGTTTGGCAGTCCGGCGTGGTAACCATTGTGCCAACTGGGTCGTCATTTTATATTGATATATATTATTTCTAACATTTCTATATGTTTATAAAGTCTTTGGTACCCGTTCACTGTAGGTAGGTATCTGGGAACGTTATCAGATGGTATGAAATTAGCCGGTAGAATCGGCGCGGGCGCAGGCTAACCGCTTCTATACGGGGACGGACGACGGGTTTCATACTTATAGCTTTTCATATTATAATAATTATTTATTGTTTTGGATCTTATACAACGTTGGAAATTGTCTTTTACGTATTACAATGTGTTTCACAAAGGGTTTCTAATACGAAAAGAGGGTTGTTCTAGTAGTTAGGCAAAACACTTTTGAAAATTCAAACTTGTTTGGATAATTTTGTGGTTTTGTATACAAGAAAATCAGATGAAATAGTAGTCGAAACACATAAAAAAATTAAATGCAAAGGTCAATGACCTCCAAGTCTAAGAAACAGCTGATTGCGATGTATTATAAGGATAAGGTTGTTAAATTTAATACTTTTTTTAAAGTTCCGTAGTCAAAGGTTACAGGCGGGACCCCAGACTGTCTGTCACCAGGCTGTATATCATGAACCTTGATAGCTAGACAGTTGTTTTTACAGATTATGTATTTCTTTTGCCTCTATAACAACAAATACTAAAGAGAGAAAAAATATGTGTATTAAAGGGGGGCGCTTCCATACAACATGGTACGGAACTCTTCGTGCGCGAGTCCGACTCGCACTTGGCCGGTTTTTTTTTTCATTCTTACGTCAAACGATTTGTCTTTGGTTAAATATATAAATAATATCATATTTATCTACACTAATATATTGAAAGGATATATATTTTTGTGTTTTTGTTTGTAACGAATAGGCTCCAAAACTACTGGACCGATTTTGATAAAACTTGTTACGGGGATACATTGATTAATTAAGAAACCGCAGAGCAAAACCCAAGCATTTCTTTATTGATCGACACCGTTTATAAAGATACCTACTAAAATGTAACATATATAAATGATACGTACTTATATTTACTCATGTGTCGATCGATACTATCCATCCATTGTTACATTTCTCTGGTTTTTCGCGTCACTCAAATTCTCCGGAAGCCTTCGATACTTTGCTTCGTTCGTGTTTAGTGTTGTACTTTTTGTTCAGATTCCATTTGGTCTTCATTTTTGGTTTAGTGATGGGGTAGGTACATTTAATGGAACAAGACCGAGACTAGTGTTTTTAAAAGTACACGTGATACAGTCAGATAAAAACTTTTTTGAATGTGATAGAAAAGAAACAGGTTCAAATTATTAGTTTTGTTTATGACGCCGTCCCTGAAAATAAAAAAACTGAAAACATGAAAAAAATAAGTAAACATCAATATTCGGTAAGTAATATCCGTGTAAGTTAAAGCTGATTTTCAGGTAAGCATTACCTCAAAATTTCGTAGAACTAAAGTTATTTGTTAAGTAGCCTTCACCGCTTTCTTAGGTAATTAACAATATCCATGTATATTGTATATCCACTAAGTTGTTACAAAATTAAGTAAAATTTGCTCCAATTTCATCAAAATCTATGTTCTAAGAACATTAATAAAAGAACAAACCTACTTACTTACTTTTGAGCAGATAAATGAAGTTTACGTCTAATTAATAATAATATTTGCCTACCTACTTATTATTAAAAACTTTTAAAGTAAAAGTCTAAGTTTTGCTACATCCTCTTTCCTTATGTCCGTTACAAAATATAATGACGTCATACATTACAATGTCAAACTTAGGTATTTTATGACGTTATAATCCATTTGATTTTGTATGTGAGAAGAGGGTTTAAAAGACCGATTTTAAAGTCCTGCTTTAAAGTTAGTCAAACTCAAAAGTCCTTTTTCTTAGATGGCACGTCACTAAACGCTGTCAATTTTATCGTCGTATTGATACGTAATGAGTCCTTCATTGGACACGTACGTTTTGTATAGTTAGATGTAGACAATTTCGAAGACGTTTAACAGCAAATTAAAAGATAAACTAAAGAAATAATTCCCCATAAGTATATTTACGTTTTTTAACGACCAATAGTCTGTAATTAACCTCATCTCAAGTGATTGGAGAAGAAGAGGTTGAGGATGTAGCATGCTCGTCTAGAATTTATTTATCCTTTACTGACTGATACATCAACCTTGAGGAAAGGGTACCGGGCGCTCTCTCCACATAAACGTAGTCGACTGTTTCCTCCCTGGATATTGATCACTAGAGCAAATATTTTTGTTGCATAAAACTTATAACTTGACTATGCCCCTATGTTTTATTTTTAAAATCTTAATTACTATGATAATTAGAAAATTAAAAAAAACCAGGGCATAGTCATAGCAGTTATAGGTTTTATGCAACAAAAATATTTGTGTTAGTGTCACTATCCAGGGATGATACAGTCTACTACGTTTGTATGGAGAGAGCGCCGGTACCGTTTCGCCTTGAACCGTTGGACGGATCGGGCTAAAGGGATACAAATAGCTGTTATAACGGAAATGATTTTGAAAATTCAAACCTTCGAAGAAGTTGCGAGCAAAAGATAATTTAGGCCCCAGCGGGTAATACCTGCCACCTTAATTAAAAACTAATCTATACTAATATTTTAAAGCTGAAGAGTTTGTTTATTTGAACGCGCTAATCTCAGAAACTACTGGAAAAATTCGTTTTGTGTTGGATAGGCCATTTATCGAGGAAGGCTATAGGCTACTTTTTATCCCGATATTCCCACGGGATCGGGAGTTACGCGGGTAAAACCGCGGAGCGCTGCTAGTTGTTTCTATTCGTAAAAATAGGAAAAACATGTTATTCGATAAATATTTTATTTTCAATCTGAAAGCTTTATTGCTTTATTTTAAGCTTTATTGTCAATCTGAAAAAACAATTCATTTGTTTATTTTCTTGTTATTTTGTTACATATATCAAGGGTTTTAAAAAACCTTTTTGGCCCTTACTACCTATATACCTATAATATTTCATTTTAAAGTTGCCACCTGATAAGGATAAAACTTGTCACCGGTAATGATATGCACTCAATTTTATGGGCTTTAATCACATAATTATGCATAACACCTTTGATGAAGACGTATCTATTAAAATATCAGCCCTCAGACAGAAGTGCAGTAATATCTATACATATAAAATTCTTTGTCCTGAATGACTGACTGACGGATCAACGCACAGCCTAAACCGCTGATCGAAGAGACCTGAAACTTGGAGGGTGTGTTCTTTGTGTGAAGTAGGCATCCGATAAGAAAGGATTTCTGCCCCTAACGGGTAGAATTACCTCCGACATTCTACCCCTTACCCCTTAGAGGGTGAAAAAGGGGGGCAAAGTTTGTATGGGATAACGTGATTCCTTGGTCCAATCTACTTCAAATTTTGCATAAACATTCATTGATAGAATTAATATAAGACTTGGTTCGTATTTTATTGAAATTCATTCCTTAATGCGGTCAAAAGGGGTAGAAAGTTATTTTAGGGGGATTCGCTACTACTCGAACTCCTTAGAGCTTTTGATGTAAATTATGCAAGTACATTTTATTTTGACACATGTTTGATACTCAATCCAATTTTAAGTCAACATAAAAAATTCAATTTTAAGGACTCGTTTCGACTCCTGCGCGGACGAAGTCGCAAAAAGGGCAAAAGCTAGTTCACAATAATATTGGCCTTACATATAATTTAGAATATTTCACGCTAGTACTACAAATATACGCTATTCACTAAGACATTCAATGATTCTACATATAGTAGACTTGTCCTCATATATTTACCACTCGAAGCTCACTCGACCGTGTCCAGAAGAAAGAACTCTTCTATACGTCTGGAGCCAATCTAGCTGCGGGTTTCATCATGATTTTATTGACCTTTGTGAGCGTGATCACATGAAAAAAACCTCATGAGTTTCTTGTGCCTTCTTCTCATTGGCGCGTTCCGAAGGCACACAGTTAGTTTTTAAGACGTTTCCATAGATAGATAGATAAATTCTTTATTGTAAACACCAATTTCAAATAACATTAAATAAAAACAAAGCTTAAGTCTAAGTGTTACAAAGGGCGGCCTTATCGCTCTTGGCCTTTAAATGTAAAGTCGGCTGCATAATTGCAGCTCCCGGTAAAGTTTGAAAATTACTGTTAATGAAATGTTTTCATTCTAATAATTTTTGTTTGATAAATTGATTAGTTAAAAGACTTTAAACTTCAACTAAAGCAGGTGCCTAGAATCTTGCTCGTGTTGAAAACATTCTTATAACAGCCGTTTTGGAGCTCTACGGTGGGTCTGCAATTATGCAGCCGACCGTACATACTTAATTCATTAAATAGCTACCTCTGAGCTGCCAATAACATTATCATAATGTTTCCACCCTTGTAAGCATGTGGCTGGTAAACACGCCAATTATTGTCAACCGAACAAAAATGTCCAACAATAAATTAAAAACAACATTATAAATTATAATCAAGTGTTACCATTCGAAAATATCGTAATTCCAGATTAATTTTGCAATTAAAACCAACAATTAAAGGTTTTATATTTAGAAAAACAAGCGAACAAATATCATACCTAAGTGCACCTGTCAAATATGACCATTATAAATTGATTCAGTGGTATATCAACAGTCTTTGGTTTGGTAGATCAAGTTAAAGTGGTCAATGAAGCACATCACTATTCGGTGATCAAAGATAGGAAATTAATTGACATATAATGGTTTTATAAAAAACTAGTGTTTTCCGATAAGCATTTATCTGACGACCCATTTGGCAGAATGGTCACCATGCCGGAGTGCAAAACACAGGGTTGCGGGTTCGATTCCCACCTCAAATATTTATGCTTAGATATTTGTCTGTGGTTTGGTTGTTTCTATGTATTATATGTATGTATTTACAGAAAAAAGTATATAAGTAGTATATCCGTTGTCTAGCACCCATAACACAAGTCTAGTTACTTAACTTGGGGCTAGATGGCGATGTAGATAGATAGATAGATAAATCATTTATTGCATCACACAAAGGCACATACATAAACATAAATATAATCTACTTTCGTTAAAACTAATTAATTATGTAGAAAAAAAACGATGTGTGGAACGAATGTCCTGCAATATTTATTTATTTATCGAAATATAGGTTTTTTTTCTAAATGAGTTCCAAATTGCTCGGAAGATGACTTTGGAAGAAATGTTCTCTGGCTACTGACCAAAGTGCATTGCAATATCTGATTTAAAACCTAAAACAAATTCAGTAGTTAGGAAATTGTGAAGCCACCTTTATTGTAGCTATTTTAAATTATCTATATATTTAAAACCACCTACAAAGGGCTGGCTGCTTTGGCCATCTGACTGCCAGCGTTTTGGGCACACTACCTAGGGAAACTTATTAATATTTTTAGGCGCTCTCCCCATACAAACGTAGGCGACTGTTTTCTCCCTGGATAATGACACTAGCACAAATATTTTTACTGCATAAAATCTATAACTGCCATGACTATGCCCCTATGTCTTTGTTTTTTTTTCATTTTCTAATTATCATAGACGTTAAGATTTAAAAAACATAAAAACGAAAAAAAAAGTCGAAACATGGCAAAACATGGACACGGGGCATGGCAGTTTAAAGTTTTATGCAACAAATATATTTGATCTAGTGTCATTATAGGTACAGGGAGAAAACAGTCGACTACGTTTATATGGAGAGAGCACCCGGTACCCTTTCCTCTTAACCAAATATTTTAAAATAATTTTTAATTTTTTATTTGGAGTATTTTTTACAAAGAACTGCAATATTCTTTTGAATTTAACGGGACAATACCCTCAAGAAAGCCTCGTTCACTTTTCAGTTTTCACTCCTCACTGTAGTACATATTCTACATTGAGTTTATCAAAATACTTTTCCCTAATATAGACCTACCAAGCCCTACAGCTCATTAGTTTTATTATAACCAAGTCATCATCAAAGCTATTTCATTACAAAAACAATATCTAATAATAAACTAGACCGGTGACCGGTCCGTCGCAGAAACTAAAGAAAATTGTCACCGTATCAAGAGAATTAAACCTCTAGTTAATCGCCGGATAAGAAACTAAAAACATCGATATAAAATTCCATTGAAACAGAGCAAAATAAAACCAATTACGAAGACATAAAGGTTATAAGCGTGTAATATTATATTTGTAATTCGCTCGAATGTTACGTATTAAAAAATATGAGATTGTTTGCGAATTGATTGGCTTCTAAGTATCGATTTGTACTTGGAAATATTTTAAGATATCCTTTGAAGTTATAGGTACTTACTTTTTTAAGCTATTGAGAGAACCAAGAAATTCCGTAACGAAATTAAAACCTAACAATAAAATAAATAGGCGGAGTGGGGGGTCACTCCGCCTATTTATTTTTACTTCTTTACTGCGGCTGTGTTCGCGTGCAGTGTATAGTGTCCAGTGACGACGGATGACAAATGACGGACGACACATGACGGATGACGGACGACGGACGACGGACGATAAAAACATAAAAGCGAAATCAGTTCTTTTCCATCTAAAGGTTGTCTATAAGAAATCGCTTTCAGCGATAAGGTCGCCCATTTATGCAACGTATTCTTCCTAGCTATTACTTTACTTTGTGTTCTATGTTCCTTTCTGTGTTGTACAAATAAAACATCTATCTATACCTAAAAATATGGTTGATGAGTAGAAAATAATGTGAATAAAAACATTGTGATGAAGCCCGCGGCTTAGTTGGTTCCAGACGTATTGACGAGTTATTTCTTCTGGACGCGGTCAACTAAGCTGAGAGGGTGCTCGACAAGCCTAATCTATCTTCATGTGTCCCATGCACTAATGCCCTGAACCTCATGAATTTAAGTTTATTGGATATAAAGGTCAATATTACCTTATTTTACCTCAAAAAATAAAGTCCGATGCTAATTACCCAATCGTTAGGAGGTTGTCCGAGACGATCGGGTCAGTAATGTAACGATCATGAATCCTGCGCAGTCGTTAGCCCAACAATGGCCCGTTTTGCATTGCGTCTGCGCAGATTGACCGCCCGCGCCCGCGCCGCGACTGCAGGTGGATTTATACGGAGACTATATTACAATATCAAAATATGTTTGTTATGTAAACAGAATTTAAAAATAGACACGGATTTGCAAAGATATTGATTTCAACTTTTAAACAGATAAACCGATTTTGATGAAGCTTAGTTCAAGAACCTAAAAAATACTAAAACTTATTTAATTCGTATCCTTTTATGCGGTAAAACTTATACAAACATACTTAAAAATAATAAATAACACAACTTTTGAAAAGGGTAGGTCTGTCGATTCATGTCCGATTGCTACATTTTATTGTTAATAAAACTTGATTCAATTTCCCAAATTCCCTTCGAAATCATCCTTAAGTCGAAGCACAGACATTTTTATGTAGCACAGTTCAGGTTTCTCTGTTCATTACCACACTTATATCATCAAACACACAGTAAAACATCTCCATATATTTCTTAACAATGCCTTGCCCGTATCTGATATAATTTATTTAAAAGATAGTTCAGTTTGTTAAAATACTCCCGTCTCGAGATAGACAATGTCGGACAGACAGACGGACATTTGCTTACCTACTCTATTATTTAAACATTAAACTAAGTTATGGTGACATCATTTGTATTGATAAGTTTATAATGGCAGATGTTTCTAAGTTGTATTTTTAACTTAGCTATATTATTTCACGTTTATAGTATGTAGAGTAGGTAGAATAGAATAGAATAGAATAAATGTTTATTGGAAAAGCACACAGACATAATAGGTACAAAACAAAAAAGAAAGAAATAGGAACTAAGAAAATAAATACAATGAATACGCACAAGAAAAAACACAAAAACAAACTGGGATGCCGTGTGCTGACCCAAATGGACCAGCCTCAGCAGAAAAACTGTAGCCAGCATGATGCTGGACTGCAGCGCTGGTCTTCCGGCCGGCCCAAGCGCAGCGATGCCCAAGGCACCGCTGTAAACCCCTTTACGCCCCCCTCCCCCAGCAAAAGAGAGAACCAACCTACTCATAAACTATATATTATATTACTTCAAAGATTCAATATAACATACGAAGTGTCATCAGAATCGGTCCAATAGTTAGTCTAGGTACGGTTGGAGTCAGAATTGCAGACCCACACTATAGAAATCTAAAATTACTATTATTGGAATGTTTTTACAAGCTTTTATTTAGCTTCAACTGTCCCGATGTCTGTCATGGAATCTTGCAAATAAAATTTGATCGACTTCCCGGTTACCGATTGGGCTGAAATTTTGCAAACATGTGTAAATCGCGTGACAATGCAATAAAAGCTTATTTTTAAAAAGATTTTGTAAAAGTTTTTTTTATTTTAATAATTTTATAAGTTGAAAAACTTTAAATTTGAACTCGAGCAACACCTTAGAATTTTGCTTGAGTTGAAAAATTCTAATGATAGCACTTTGGAGTTCTACGGTGGGTCTTCAATTTTGAATCTGACCTTACCTATTTTCCATGATGTAGTATGAACGAACACATCACAAAAAATGTGAATCAGTACATTGGATGAAGATCTTTAAATTCTATCTAAGTAGGTATAAGTTGAATTACTTATTTAGATTTTTTACCGAAGAGACTCAATCCCTGAGAGACCTATCCCCGAGGATCCCAAACTATTGGACCGATTTTGATGACACTTGTTATGATATATTGAATCTTTGAAGTAACATATTCTTTTTATCCCGATATTTCCAATAAGTCGGGAAAACACGGTAAAACCTTGGGTATTTTAATAATTCTATAATTATTTTTACAGTTACTTCCAAAATTCGTTTCTGACGTTTATTCAATGAAGTTGTTTGCCATTGGTATTAAAAATTATTTATAACTAGCTGCGCCCCGCGGTTTCACCCGCATAAGTCCTGATCCTGGAATGTCTGGATAAAAGTAGCCTATGTGTTAATCCAGGTCTCCAGCTATCTAGATACCGAGTTTCATCGCAATCGCTCCAGTAGTTTTGGCGTGAAGGAGCAACAAACATACACACAAACACACACACACACATAAACTTTCACATTTATAAAATTAGTAGGTGTAGGATAGGATATCACGGTAGTTTAAAATCCTATAGCTATAAGTACAGTATCTAATATTATAGCAGAAACAATATTGCCTTGTAAAATATTTTTACAAAAAACAATATCAAAGACCTTTGTCATACTTACAATATTTCACTCACAAGACGAGTTAACATGATCCTACTATAAAACGTTAAAAAGCAGACCGCTAGTTAAAACCTATAAAACCGTTTAAATTTACTGTACAAAGCCCAATATTGCGTTCGCAAATAGTTCAACTTAAATTCTTAGAATAAAGATTAACGAATACACTCAAGTTGGTAAACTAAGTAGGTAAATAGATAGGTACAATCGACGCTCAAAAGTACACCGCCACCGTAACGTTTATAATCCTGTGCAGCACTATTTGAACATTATAACAACGTTACCTGTGGATCGAACCCACGTCGGTTGATGTAGCGGGTGGCGGCTTATACCACTCACACAACTAAATACATAGCTAACATGTTGAAAATAATAAACACACTAAGTACATTTAATTCAAGTATTTATGTTTGTGTGTAACGTCTATTTGTAGAAGGTCGTAAGTCCAATACTTGTTTATAGTATTACTAGCTGCGCTTCGGGACTTACCCGAGGGAATATTAAAATGTTAAAATGAATATTAAAAGTCCTCGATAAATGGACTATCGAACACAAAAATAATTTTCAAAACGAACGATTAGTTGTTGAGAATAGCGCGTTCAAACAAAAAAACAAACAAACTCTTCAGCTTTATAATATTAGTATAAATTGTAGCACACTGATATTGGACTTATGACGCACACTGTAACTATTTAATTTACAGTAGACATGTAAAGTCAAACATTATGATTTTAAGCTTGAGAAAAATTTACTTCTCTTTTTATCGCTTAATAAATGAGCGAGAAAGGTATACTAAATGCTGTACTTAAGTTCTAAACGTGATGAAATCTAAGTGTGCATTTTTTGTTGAAGAAAAGTCAGGTTTTCTTGGTTAAGTTTCTGTCTGTCATTAAGTAGGTTTTTAGACAAGAAAGAAATGGTTTTAGTTCCGCAGTTAATCCCGTAAAGGTGTTGGCGTTTGTAGCTAAAATAATATTTCAACTTTTGTTTCATAATTTGAATGAAAGATCGAACACCTACGTCAAACTTTAAACATTACCTATACTCTAGAGTCACTTTTTGGCTCTATTATTTCTACATTATTTTTTTTTAAACTTTGTGAAGTAATAACGGTACGGTATTTCAATGCTTAGAACTCCAAGCTATATAATATTGTTGTTAATTTTAGTGTGTTTCTTGATTGCTTTTGAAAAGAATAAGTTAGCTATTAGTGAAAGCTATTTAATTTAGAATTTTGTTAGAATATGTAATTTCAGAAATTACTAAATCGATTTTGATTCGGATTTAGTCAAAGACAGGAGGAGTATTATAGAGGAAGAGATACCGTGTATTGCCGTGACATTAGCTACTAATAACCTGACAACACATTATACGACATTGCTTGTTTACTTCGAATTCTTTTGTTTTTGTAAGCCACTAGGGGCTTTCGTTCAGGTAGGCTTTTTGTACTAAACCATGTTAGAACCATGTTATTTTAAAAACCACTGTGATTGGTAGAAGATTTTAATCAACATTTTTGTTAGACTTAGTTTAGAACTAATTGCTAGTTACTGAAACATTTGAAAACAAAAAACATTGTCTTGAGTACGTTTTCTTACTATGCTATGGATAAGCAAGTACGAATGACATTTACTTGATAAACTTGGTTCTGGAAGCAGTGCTTTGCTTTTAATTTCATGGATCATGGGCCCGTGGGTTTTTTTAATATCTATTATAAAATATTCTGGAAAATCTGTGAATTAATTTTTCAGTCAGATGTTACAGATTTTTTTTTATTTGTGATTGGCGGTGATTCCGTGAGATTATTGGAATAAAAAGTATTCCATGTGTGTTTTGGAGGCTTCAGCTATGTAACATACTAAATTGCATTGGAATCAGTTCAGTAGGTGATGCGTAACATACAAAAAATCCATGAACATAAAATTAAAAGTTTTAACTGACTGACTGATAGGTAATCAACACTTCAAACTAATGGTCGAATCGGGCTTAAATTTAACACAAAGATAGCAATAATGACGTAGGCATACGCTAAGAAAGGATCTTAGAAAATTCAACTCCTACGCGGATTAAAGTTCGTTTGTAATATGTATTAGTAGGATTGGTGTTTAACCTAGCGACCTTAACGAGAATGCGTCAACTGTGTTTAGGCCGTCGACCGTTCACACTGAGTCAGAGGTGAGAGACAAAGAGGTTTTTGTACAAATGTAAATTACGTTTAAGTCCATACTTTGCATGCTGATTGAAAATGTTGAACAACAGATTGACAAAACTTTCACAACGTCGCACAATGAGTGGTATTTTTGGTGGGAAATTAACGATAGGTAGGTATGTTATTGAGAAAAAACATGGCCTGTTGCGTTTTGACATTAATTAATTTGTTCATTATTATCATAGTCTATAAGTTATGTATCTATGGACCTTTGTAGTCTGAAATAAATGATTTATCATTATTATTATTTGTCTTTTATCATAACAAAAATACAAATCCATAAGGATTTAGGCTTTTTAAGCTAATATTTAGGCTAAACTCGGTACAAAATTTATAGTCTTACCCATGTGGCGGCACACCACTACAACCTTCTCTACAGCAGCCTTCGAACTTCGAACCAGCTGTCAACGTGCTTCTACCCTGAGGAAGAGGCACATTCTCGCTACAGCCTTCGTCCTCGCGCGATTCTTAACTCGTTTCCTACTGTTCGGTCCTCTACTAATAAAACTCTGTAATTCTGTTATTTACTTTACAACCATTTTTTCTACAAGTATATTATTTTACCTACATTTTCGCCACGAGTTTTCTTTATTACGCTAGACAAAAAACTCCATACCCACTTGAAATTGTCTCCAACCTGGTAATATTACAGAAAGATAATTCTCAACAAATAGATAGATAGATAGATAATTTTATTCGTACAACACAGGAAGAAACAGAACACTATATACACAAAGTAAAGTATAGCTAGAAAGTATAAGTTGCACAAATGGGCGGCCTTAGTGCTGAAAGCGATTTCTTCCAGGCAACCTTTGGATGGAGAAGAACTGATTTAGCTTTAATGGTAGGTTGCAAATAGTAGTGATTAATCCGTAGACATTATTTATATTTACTTCGCTAAGCGATTTGAGAATAAGAAGAAGAAGAAGAGCGTTTATTTGAACAAGATCAGTATTATCAATAGATAACTATCAAATGATAATAGACATTAGACAACGATTAAGTACTAACAGGGGACTAAATTGTGGAATCAAAGTCACTAAGTTAAAGCGAAGAATATAGTATACCTAAATAAAGTTAAAATGGTGTTTTTGTAGAAAAAATCGACGATTGTCACTAGCTGCGCGCCGCGGTTTCACCCGCGTAAGTCCCGATCCCGTGGGAATATCGGAATAAAAAGCAGTTTATATGTTAATCCAGGCCTCTAGCTATTTACATACCGAATTTCATTGCAATCGGTTTAGTAGTTTTAGCGTGAAGGAGTAACAAACATAAACACACACACAAACTTTCACATTTATAATATTAGTAAGATTTAATAAATTCCGTACCCAAGGAAAATACAAAAAAAGATTACATTATAAAGTTATTACTAGTCTAACCCTGTGAAGAGTTTTGAGCTCTTTCTCCACAGAAATAATACACACTTTAACTTACTGGTGGTGGTTTTGTTCTCTGATAGTACATATACCTACATAAAATAGAGAGACCATAACATTGACTTTCAATAAATGAATCCATAAAGAAAGCTAAGGGTCTCCCCACACCTAAATTAACCATACAGGTGTCGCACCTTAACAAGGTCTCTCACTTCATTGTCGAACACTTTAGGTAAAATAAAGGTACAGACACACATCAACAGTGTAATGGCGAGCGACAGCCGAGCGACCCCTCAATGCAATATTTTGCATTTCAAATGTGCGCGCATTGTATGCACATTTTTACAGACTTATTACTTTCTAGGTTGGTACTGGTGGCAGGTGAATTAGAAACATAATTTATTAATAAAAAAAACTTAGATAGATTCACCTGTTGAAAAATCCGGAACTAGCATTGTCTCGCGGGTTTACCCTCGTAACTCCCGATGCTGTGGGAATATCGCGATAAAGGTCCATTTGCTCCCGAGGGTTCAATGTTTCGTCAAAAACGGTCTAGTTCACGCAGAAAAAACAAAATGGTGTATTGTTAGGGTCTTGAACTAGTGACTAAACCTGTGAGGTATGGTTGAAATTAATAACCTACCTGGTCTATCAGCTACTATGGGTTAATCTGATATTTTTGTTATAGGAAATAATGAGGAAATATGTTGAAAAAGTGTCATTTGAATCCCCGGTTGGCCGACAGATAACTCACATATCAACAGATGCTTTATGGTCTAACTGCCGGCTATCGGGTATAAAAATGTCATTTTTCTGACATCTAAGCAATTTTTCTACTTTTTTTTTTACAATTTTCATAAACTAAATCTTGCATGTTTTTGCAGACAGTACAATGTTGAGTAACGAAGCGCGCGCAGCCGCGGAATCAAATCACAACGTATTTTTGCTTAAATTGTGACTGATGTACCTGCTCGCCACGCTTCTTCGGTATTCCAAGATAATAAGCTGTTCACTCAAACTTTGAATAACTTATTTGTAAAGCTATTTTAGAGAAGATACTGCATTTATGAAGAAGTCCTGCTGTTGGACCCGCGGAAGTATATAAAAGAATATCGGAATAAAAACCTTTCGTATATAGTCGCCAGGTTTTAATGTATCCCCATGCCAAGTTTTATTAGAAATTAGGTTAGTTTATAAGCATCACTAACAAATTAATAGATATGTAAGTTAGTGCACATGTATGTTAATAAACAAGAGCGCTCGTCAATAAACTGCACTTTGCAGTTTGGCGGGAAATTAGTTTGTAAGAAAATGTGTACATTTTTTAGCTTAATAAATCTAAAAGAAAAGTAGTTTTAGAGACAAAAAAATAAGAAAGGGTACTACCCCTTTCATATTATAAATATGGAGACTGCCATATTATTAAGATAGTCTTCAATCTTTTGTTTTTTATTTTATTTTACGCTGCCACATTTCAAACCTGTGGCAATTTATAGAAGACATTGAAACAAACAACAAATGCCATGTAACAAACCTCGTTAGGTGTGATGTTTGCCTGCTATTTGATGTAAAGAAAATATTAAAGAAGATTATTGTGTTTAATTGCCTAACATTTCTTGTTAACCGACTTCAAAAAAAGGAGGAGGTTCTCAATTCGGTTGTATGTATTATTTTATGGATGTTCGCGCATATCTTCTTTGTTTATCAACCGATTTTGATGAATCTTTTTTCTGTTAGAAAGGGTCTACATCATTTAAATTAATGTCATCTATTTGCCAGTGAAAGGCGGCTGCGCAATAAAAAGGTATACAAATGGCTTCAGTTCAGTTTACCCTGTTGGCTAACCCATTACTATGCTAAAATGTTACCACCCCCATTTTTTAAAGTATAGATGGACGTCGACATTTAGTTTGTCATTCTTGAACTTAAGTTATCTTCAAACAAAACAATTCTAAACCCTCAGTAATTAAGCAAGCTAAGTAACATGTAAGTAACTAAGTTAACAGCTTATTTAACTTGGAAAGTTTTTAACGCGAGCTTTGTTGGTGCGGGGATTAACTTACTACTTAACTCCTTGAACTTTCTACGTTTACTTTGAGATTAGTTTTATGAACGTTTGGTTTAAGATGTTAGGATTTATTTATTTTAACTATCAGCGCTCCGCTGTTTTACCCGCGTAACTCCCGATCCCGTGGGAATATCGAGATCAAAATAAGCCTATGTTATTGCCAATGAATTGTCATACTAAGTTTCATCTAAATCGCTAAGTCATTTCGGAGCCTATTCGTTACAAACAAAAAAATCTTTCCTCTTTATTATAATAGTAAAGATAAAAAAATCCATGCTTACACTAATATTATTTACATATAGCAAATTATTATTTTACCTTATAGATACCTACATTTTTCTTTCAAACAGAGAAACAGGCTACTAGTTGGACCATGGGCCTTTTCAAAGTCCCGTTTTCCAACTAGTTGGACATAGAAGTTGAACCACCACTCAATCAACAGTAATTTATTATATCTAAGGTTGCCTGGAAGATATTACTTTTAGCGATATAGCCGCCCATTGTGCCTTATAGTTTGGTTTTTAGTTTTTAGGTTTCGGTACCCAAAGGGACCCGTCCGTCCGTCTGTCTGTCACCAGGCTGAACCGGATAGCTAGAGAGTTAATAATACTTATTTATGTTGCCCCTATAACAATAAACACTAAAAACAGAAAAAAAACTTTTTTAATCATTTTCGTTTAACAAATATTATGTAGGTACTCATGATAGAATTAATTGTATGTTTTGTTATTATGGTGCAATAAAATTTAACTATCTATTCCTAAGGTTGCCTGGAAGAGACCGTTTTCAGCGTCAAGGCCGCCTATTGTGCTACTATTTAATTTAATATAATTAAAATGAATTGTACTTTTTCTATAACTTGTGTGTGCAATAAAGCATTCTATCTATCTATCTAAGTTAGGATCTACTTATTAAGTTAGAATCCGATTAAGAACATCACTCCCGTTATTTCCTACAGACATTTTCTCGAAGTATTCTCGAAATTCGTCTGAAAAAGTCAGAGATAATGCAAGTGTAGGTAATACCCGCGGACCGTTTTACTATCGCCGTGGGATTGTTGCTACTCGCTCGTAAACCTGGGGAGCTACTAATGAGGATTTACTGTGAAACGGATACGGTACTATGATCTTGGTTATGCATCTCGGGTTTCAAAATTATACTCCGTGCGGTAACTAGCGCTGCGGTGATAAAAGTAGCCAATTTTACTATCAAATACTTACTGTCGTCATCATCATTGGCCTATTTTCCATAAACATACGGGGGAGTGCTCGCACTCAAAAGTTGTTTTGTGTCCCTGGTTGTTCTAACAGAGCTTCTTATAATGATCCTGTTTTTAGATTGTGTAGAGCCTATAACGACATTAGCAAACAATTAGACGTGTTTAGTAATTTGCCACTTTATTATTAAAATGTACTCAACAATATTACATAATGTTTGTAGGTATCCAAATTTACATTACTTTAAATGAATGTTGTGCATGACTCTCATCGGAGCATGAATTTAATTAGTAATAAGTATGCAATGTTTAAATAAGTGTTTTAATTTGTGTTCTGTTGTTGTGCCTATTAATAAATAAATAAATAAATAAATTTTGACTATAAGCGCCACGGGATATATTAGATTTAAGTAGCGCCACGGCAGCTTTTTTGGTGGCTAAATAGCCCTATGCGCGAACGCACAGAGGCCACACTTCGACAATGAGGTGGAAGTAGTTGGTTGGTCAGTGGCAGTAGCGCGTCGCTTTGCACGTTTGTCGGCCAGGGTGGCAAACCAGGTCTGGTCGTGGTGTTCCTTACCCTCCCGCGAACACTTCCTCCACTGTATCCTCATCCTAAGTTTAATCAAAATCGGCCTTTCAGTCGTTTCACAGCCTTATTCGTAACGAACACAAATAAAAATATTTTTATCTGAAGTAAGTAGGCAGGTACTCTTTATTGGGTTAGGGTACATCACGCCCACAGAAAAACTGGTCTGCGGGCCAAACGTCCACTTCTAAAAATGTGTATGGGTAGATTCGTCCGAACCAGTTTAGAGTAGTGGGCCAGATGTCTCCTATTAAAAATTCAAAGAAATATTTCGGCACAATTATTCAATTTTTAATAAAAAGATTAAGAAAAAATGACAGAAAATAATTATTACAAGTATCTAACAGAACTCGTCCTCTTTGTAATAAGGAAATCCGATCGTAATGTATAGCCAATTTTTTTTCATACACAAAAATACGTAAATGTTGTAACTATGGTTGTAACAGCTCCAAATTAACAAAAATATCATTAAGTTTTTAATTCCGATGATAGACATATATTACCGAGATGCACAATCAAGATCGCAGTAGTCCTAACTGTAGGGCTGCAAAGTCCACCGCCAACAGCGCACGTGATTTTAATAGGACACCTGCAATGCTTGAATTTATTTGGTTTTTTAAAGGTTTGTTTAATTATAGAGGCATCTGCTATAAGTACTTAAATTAAAGGAAGAGATGACAAAAAGTCCTAACTAACCCAGATAAAAAAAGAAAAAGTTGTAGAACGAAAATAGATAGACAGATAGATTATTTATTAATTTTAAATACCATTTTTAACCTCCGACGCAAAAACGACGGGGTGTTATAAGTTGACGTGTCTGTGTGGTGTCTGTCTGTGGCATCGTAGCTCCCGAACGGATGAACCGATTTTGATTTAGTTTTTTTGGTTATTAACATTTAATTTAGCAAAAGCTTAAAAGTTCAAGTGTCACAAAGAACGGGCTTATTGCTCAAAGCGATCTCTTCCAGGCAAACTTTGGATGGACAAGAAGTTTGAAGGATAGGGTGTCCAAACTTAAGAAATTAAGTAGAAAAAAACATATTTTGCAAACCGTAGACCATGGTGCAGCTACTCCAATGCCCATTGTGCCCTATTACATGCTCATTGAAGGACCTGATAAACGCCAACGCTGCTGCAGTTGCAGTGGCTAATTATTGGACAGGAAAAAAATGACTGGTCGAGCGTCACTGATTTGAAAAAAAGAAGAAGTGGGTGGTAGAATTATCAAGGGCCCTTAAAAACAGTATAAAAATATACAACTGTGGTATAAGCACAGTATAAGTTTATGCGTGCAATCATCGAGCTTGATATTTGAGGCTTGATGCATAACAAAATAAATTTATTTCTTACTATTTTGAATAATTTTGTGGCAACGCTGAATTCTGGTTTGTTTTAATAGCGTAAAAATTATGCAATGGAGAAATAAAACATCCCACCAACAACATTATCTTAAGGAGATTGTACTGTTGTTTACAAAAGTGGTTTCAATAATGTTATGGAAAATCACAGATATTTAATCATAGTCGACGACCTATGTGACGCGGTTGCTGAACCCTTGTCTGGGACGCAAAGGTTGCGGGTTTGATGCTTGCTGTCGAATGAGTATTTGTGGTCTTAGTGTTCCTATAATATCGTTAAGTATATCGTTACAAGAAAAAGATATATGTAGGTAATCTATCTGTTTTCTGATCACCATAAACCAAACCTAGTTGCTTAACTTGAGGCTGAATGGCGCTGTGTACAGTGTCCTGTTAGTGTTGCCCAAATTCAGTCTTGGTCTTGCAGTCTTGGTCTTGTTCTTGCGTTTTTGCAAGACCAAGACCAAGAACAAGACCGCGTATTTTTAGCAAGACCAAGACCAAGACTGACCGTGCAAGACTTGAGCAAGAACAAGACATAGCCTGCAAGACTCTTGCGTCTTGCAGCTAGGACTTAGCGCTATTTCACGGAGTAGTTAGGTGTAACAGTTCGGTGTATAGGTAGGTAGGTACGCTTAGGAATTCTATGAGACGCAAAAAACTATATCAAGGATATGAAAAACTGGACCTATGCGCATTACGACTAATACCATAAACATAGCGAATAAAAAAATATCTATTAAAATCAAACTGAGTGCATGCATAGTTATGTTTTAACCATCGGCACTTTGATAATGCGGCATCAAAGGTTTTGTACTTACTTCTCAAAGAAATTTGCCGCTTTTCGGAAGTACGTGGTTATGATACACGCGCCGGCGGCTTCTTTTGAAATCTAAAACAATCGTTGCCGCCGCGCCGAAATCATAACATTTGACACTATTCATGCAAAATAATTTCGAATTTTAAGAGTACCTACAGGTGTTCCAAAGAATAAATAAGTTTCAGAGTGCTTAGAATGAAAATGAATACATTATACTGATCACGCAAGTAGTATTATGATTAGGATAAAATGGTAAGGATAGGTAGTAGATGTCATAATAATTCATTCTAGTAAGTAATTATAATATTGATTACTTATATGGTTTTAAACTAATTACTTAGGTACTATTATTGTATATTTAGTCATTATATTTCTTAAGTTTTTACAAGAAAAAATAGCAAAACGTTTTTCTAAGATTTAAAGTAAACTTTAATAAATAGTAATAGACTGATAGGTAATTGCAAGACTTGCAAGACTCTTGCTGCAAGACCAAGACCAAGACCAAGACTGGGAGCGCAAGACCAAAACCAAGACCAAGACCAGGTGTATTGGCGCAAGACCAAGACCAAGACTGGCTAAGTCTCGTCTTGTTCTTGCATTTGGGCAACACTATGTCCTGTCATATTTATTTATTACTAGCTTTTGCTAGAATTTCGGAAAATCCTTTCATATCGGATGCCTACGTCACACAAAGAACACACCCTCCAAGTTTCAGGTCTCTACGATCAGCGGTTCAGGCTGTGCGTTGATCCGTCAGTCAGTCATTCAGGACAAAGGATTTTATATGTATAGACTAGCTGCGTCCCGCTGTTTTCACCTGCGTAAGTCTCGATCCTTTGGGAATATCGGGATAAAAAGTAGCCTATATGTTAATCTACGTCTCTAGCTAGCTACATACTGAGTTTCATTGCAATAGGTTCAGTAGTTTTTGCGTGAAGGATGAAGGAGTAACACATACTTTCATATTTATAATATAAGTAGGATATTTTTTAAGCAATATTTGAGTTACTCATATGAATTTTCTTCAAAAGTGTACTTAACCAGCGAACTAATCACCTGCTTAACTGGGCAGTATGTAAAAGTATGTAAATTGATTGCGAGCCTGAATCAAGTTACAAATTAAAGTTTTTGTGGTTAAGCATACATTTATCTGAACAAATATCTATAACCAAGCCTTGGGGCTTTGAAGATAATATCGAGAGCCAAGAAAGTACTGTTTAAACGCGATTTTGTTAAGGTAAAACAAAACCTTACTATTTCCTAATTAAATAACGTCTTTCGATTCTGATAGATTTGATGATTATGCGATATTTTTTAAGACGATTCTATGTGATATCATGCAAATGGTATGATTCCAGATGGATGAAGAATTTTGAGTTTTTGAGAGCCATTTTACGAGAAACTTATCAAAAAGACGAATGCGAAATTCTAATCGCGCTGCGAATCGTTCTATATACTGCTAGGCACCACCCATTTTACAAAACTACTTCGTTTGACGATCCCTCGAAAGGAGCCTTTTTAGGCTCACAGTTTTAGGTGAAAAATATTTGTTAAATATTGTAGGTCATAATATTACACAGCGGCATCTAGCCCCAAGCTAAGCAACTGGACTTATGATATAATAGCCAGACAACGGACAGAATACTTAGGTATTTAAGTACTTTTCTTTTGTCATATTTGTTACCTACCTATACTTCACTACATAGTATAAAACAAAGTCGCTTTCTCTGTCCCTATGTCCCTTTGTATGCTTAAATCTTTGAAACTACGCAACGGATTTTGATGCGGTTTTTTTTAATAGATAGAGTGATTCAAGAGGAAGGTTTATATGTATAATAACATCCATTAAATAGTGGAAAAGTACTGTTATTTTTGAGGTTTCTAATGTGATGTCGTAAATAATTACTTTTTTTCCGCTTACATTGCAAACGCAGGCTGAACCCTATGAATTTTATCAAAATAATGTACTAAGTATTGTACACATTGAAATGGTCTACAGAAAAGTCCTTGATGGTATATGTCTATCTCTTATGGATAACCCACAATAACTTTTTTTTGTCATTTACTTTTTACGACAAATAATGGCTAATTTTCGAAGCGATTTTAACCAATACAGCATTAATCCTTAACCAATTAAATACCTTGAATACATTGTTCATTTAATATAGATCTATATGGCCTTTTACACCGTATGATTTAAGTGAATATTTTCGAAGATATTACAGATTTAAAAATTGCGGGACGTAGCGTTTGCGGCGGTACCGGCCGGCCGCCCGGTGCGGCAAAAAAATGTAAAAAGTAAATAAGTAAAAATGTAGTGTATGAATTTAGATATTCCAAAGATAGCAGGAAATCTTCATGGTATAGGGAAAGGGGGATTGTTTTACTCCAAATTTAACGCGTGCGGGCCACGGGCAGTAATGAATAAATCAAAACTACTGAATCGATTTTAATCACATAGTCTATATATTTTATACCCATGCGAAGCCGGAGCGGGCCGCTATGTTTTTATATACAACTTTCACAGTTTTTCTGTAGTGTATTTAGTATCAGCATTGCACCCGTGCGAAGCCGGGGCGGGTCGCTAGTATATTATAAAGCTGAAGAGTTTGTTTGTTTGTTTGTTTGAACGCGCTAATCTCAGGAACTACTGGTTCGAATTGAAAAATTATTTTTGTGTTGGATAGTCCATTTATCGAGGAAGGCTATAGGCTACTTTTTATCCTGATATTCTTTCGGGATCGGGAGTTACGCGGGTGAAACGAATGCTGCTAGTATTTGATATAGGTGCAAACTACCAACATACAGAAACACCCAGATCAGAACTTTGGTTGCCTTCACAGCTTACGAGCTCAGAGAGTGCCTAACTTAGGCAAACTTTAAACGCTTATTAGGAATTCTCGGTTTTTTAATACTAAACAAAAATAATTCGTCGTGTTTTTCCTCGGTAAATGACCTTAAAAAAATATTTCAGGAATTTCCGGATTTTCTATATAAAAAGAATTCATGTGTTTTTTGTCTCGGTAACTCCTAAGTTACTTACAATAATTTCCTGATAAATAATTGAGAGAACGCGTCGCGTGTGTCCCCGCACATTATATTTATTATTCAGGCAATGTTGCCAGTGTTGTGTCATATTATAGCACAATATTGGGAATATATACCTATTCTGTGAGGGGAATACTTTTGTTTCTAACTACGAATTATTGGTTTTGTTATCGTGTTTGGAACGTCGTGGGACAACCCTTTGATCTCGAATTCTTTTTGTATTTTATTGTGCTGAGGTTTGGTGAATGGAATAAGGATTATTGATATACCTAGTAGGTTAGTTGAACAATAACTTATTACTTCGATTGGTGGCCAATTAGAAGTGTGGCAAAAATGTGTTTTCGTGAGCCCCTCCGTGCTAAGGTACGTTAAGACGTTGGTCCCGGTTGATACCTCTCCTCTAGTAGCAGTCGTTAGATCATGTTAGTGGCCTTAAGGCGATCTGAAAACTCTAACAATAGGTGAGCCACACCACTATACGAGAAGAAGAAGAAAGTTGAACAATGGTAGAAGCAAAGCACGAGCTGTGGTTGGTGCCTTGACAGGATATCACAGAACCAATGACATGAATTAAAAATGAAGATAACTTCAAATAATGACTGCAGAGCCTGCGGTGATGTCAAGGAAACTATGGAGCGCATACTGTATGAATGCGACGTCTTAGCAGCGAAGCGCTTGAGCCTCCTTGGGAATGCGTATCCCAAACCGGAGGAACATAGTTTTCTTCCTCTCAGTGGGATTACCGCGTTAATCGACCACTTCTTCAAAGAGTAAGAAACATTAAGGTAGGGGTAAACACAAAAGATCCCAATGGGTCGAAGTGTTGGCTATTTGTCAGCCCTCGATATATAAGATAAAATAAGATAGTAGGTTAGTAGAGTTAAGCATGCGATACACTCCAAATCTGTAACCACTCTTCGGCCACTTGTTTACATTGCAGAACGACCAAAGTCACCCTGGTAGGTTGGTCATTTTTAACTGCAATGTGGTAACCGCTTTATTTATTGGTATAAAAGAGGCCATTATTTGATTTTTTAAAAGACACTAGTTTTTGTTACTTAATTTAAAAAATCCTTATCACTCATTAATTTGAATATTATAAATTTGAAAATTTGTTCATTCTTCACGGTGAAACGAATAGACGCATTTGAATGTAAATCAGCATCGTGGTAGGTAAGGGAATGAAAATGAATATAG
Source organism: Idaea straminata (assembly GCA_951213275.1). Lineage (NCBI taxonomy): Eukaryota > Metazoa > Arthropoda > Insecta > Lepidoptera > Geometridae > Idaea > Idaea straminata. The sequence continues at coordinate 9,852,786 of OX577862.1, forward strand.
GATAATTTTGATTCCAAAATTCCCACGGGACAGGGACTTACGTGGAACTACAGTGCGCGGTAGTAAATGTATAATCACCTATGTGCCTACCTAATAAATCAATGTTACAGGATTGATTGCATTCTTGTTATGAGACGGCAGTAGAAATAATAACGATTCGAATTATTTGTAAAACTTATATAAAAACTTTATGTTCGGAGGTACCCTAAATGTACCCTAAAAGTAGGTTAAAAGCCTACAAAAATGTCCTCACAAATTCAAACAACATTTTCAGTCATTATACCAACTGTTTTCTAATCTGAAACAGATTCAACTTCCGGCGAAGAAGGCCAAAAGTCAAAAACGAACTTTCCTTTACAAGCAATTAAATAATCATTAAGGTCTTCCCTCACGTTCGGGCCCACACGCGTTCGAAATTCGAATGCAAGAGGGTTGCGGAATTGCGGGAATTTTCTCCGGGGTTGTGTGCATGTCACCGCACTATGAAGTAACGCGCGGTCGGTAACGCACTTCTATGCGTTGAGAAAATTACGCGGGAAATTGCGCGAAACGAGAAATCAGTTCTGTTATGTTGGTAACAAAGTTTTTGTGATTGGAAAAATTACGTATCTTGATTGGTTAGACTTTCATGTTGATTGGCAATACTAAAAATAAATTAATTTAAGATCTTAAACATAATTAACCAACTGTCAAAGTGTCAAACTCATTACATAAAATATCAAACTTTGTGCTATTTGAAATAGATTTTTTGGATTACCCGTTAAATGCATTTAGCGAGGATTTTGCTAAATTTGTTTAAACACAGCATGCAAGCTACCCTTAAAGTTGATTGTTTCAACTTTAGTGCGAAAAAAGTACAGGAAAAAAACAATATGAAAAAAGTTAGGAGTGACAATTGCGTTTTTTGTTTATAAAACTGCGTTGTTTGTTCAAGCATTAAATTAAAACTAATTAAACTAAATAAATTTTCTTAATTTAATTAAGTCAATTACAAGAAAATTTATTGAACACGATATTCAATACAAAGTTCTCCATTAATCAAAACCGTTGAATAATTCGTGTAAAAACCAAAGAGAACTCCCACATCGTTGGATTCCGAGAAAAGTTTCGTAAAATCGCGAAATTCCATCGACTTATCGAAGAAGGATGTAATCGATGGAGAATTGAATGGTTTTATACGTCTCATTGATTGAAATTTGAAATTAAACTAAGGTTTACAAATTAATATGTACATCAAGTTGAAGAAAAAATTACTTCAATTTGTTTGTTTGTGAACTTTTCAACTAGGTACTCAGTACGATAGTCATTTTGTATTGTACTCTTTTAATTTTTGGCTTCGTTTTACATATTGCCAGTGTCAAATTATCTTCGCATCGAGTTTTGGTATTTATTCTATCATTCATTTGTCTTCTTAATTCGCTAAAGTCAATCTTTGACTAAACCTTTTCGTAGTGTTTTTGAGCTAACAAGAATGTCAGATTTTGACTTGAATTTTGTAGTCAGGTCAATAAATAACTTAATTCACTTTATGTTCAAATTAATTTTAAAATTTGGATTTTTTTCTGCCATTTTTCCTTGGTGGCGTAAAACTACTCATGTGCGATATTTTGCTTTCCAATAATGGAGTTATTTTTATTATGAAATTGAATATGGTGATGTTTGTAGTTTATGGTTGCCTGAATATATTTTTTGTCTCACCTATTTAGGCACTTTTTTCACATGGCAACACCATAACAAATTATTTTCTAATCTACTGCTTACCGATGCCGCCCGCCGCAAGCTTACTATAGTGTTGTTAACGTGACGATTATCGTGATTCGATTCCGATTCGAATGATATCCGTTCGATTGATCAATTCTAAAGAATCGAATAGTAAAATCGATTGATCGGCAAGTTCAGAAGTGACCCGCTGGGTTTTAGTTACGGTTTACGGCTACCGACAATTTGATGTTTTTTTTTCTTAAACATTTTATGTAAATACCACGGTGGTTTAGGTTAATTAGCGACCTATCCTTTTTTTTTGAAATTAGAACGTAATTTGTAAATAGTGAGATTTGTAATTAAAAATAAATTATTTTGAGACAAGTATAATAATACAAGTCTATCCGTTGTATGGTTACCAAAAGTCAAGCCTAGTTGCTTAATTTCGGATTTGTGATTTTTTTTTATTTTTACACAAAATTATAAATTCTAAAGTTTGTTTGTTCTCCAATGGCTTGACAGATTTAGATAAAAATTATGACAATTATTGCCCTAATTTACCTAGAGTTTGGTAAGTTTTCAAAATGTGACAACACCATTATTTACTTAAAGGCCCACTGCCAATAATTAGTGTTGCCATACTTCGAAAATTCTCGAAGTTTAAATATTTATTTTTATGCGTCATAGGTAATTATTTTTAAAATGAAAAGTTATTCAGTAGTTTTTGAGTTTATCGCGTGTATTATAGACAGACAGACACAAAGGAGAGACTTTGTTTTAATATAAATATAAAGAAAGTAGTTTGTCTTGCTTTTTGCTTTCAAAAGTGTAACTCAAAACACGCAAAAGAAATATATAGGAGTAGGTAAAAAGTGTTCCAATTTCAAATCTCTGCATGTGTCGCAGCGCAAGCGCAGCGGGTGCTAACGACATCTCTGAGCCGCTAAGTGGAACTATTGTTAGATTCGATTCGGCTAGCTTCGGAAAAGGTCGGCTTTCTGTCAAATAGCCAGTAGTTAGTAACGGTCGCGGCTTATTTGAAATTATTTGAATTTGGAATGTGTTCTTTTTTAGGCTGGTTAGTGTTGGTTCATTGGTTACCTAAGTAAAGGGTTAGGCCAATTTGAACCTAAGAACTAAAAAAGTATTTACTTTCGTTGATTTATCACTCATTAATTTTAATAGCATTGAGGACTTTATGTACATTGTTTCGCTAACGCCCACGAAACCTCGTTTTGGTTTTTTTTTTGCTTCAAAGGCAAAACTTGTCACCGAAATAATCTAAAGAATAACATTTTAAACAGCTAAACAGTTGAGATTTAAAAAAGATACGCGCAATTAAGAACAGCCTCCTTTTTTTAAATTGGTTAAAAAGCTCCAATAAAATTGATTTCAAATTATCATTAAGTCATTTGTATAAAATCTTTAATAAAACACTTTTGTGGAATTAGATACGTTGAATAATCTAGTACTTATTAAGGCGAAAGGGTACCGGCGCTCTCTCCATACAAACGTAGTCGACTGTTTCCTCCCTGGATAATGGCACGAGCAAATATTTTTGTGCCATAAAATCGATAACTGCCATGACTATGCCCCTATATCTTGGTTTTTCCATTTTCTAATTATCATAGAAATTTAGATTTAAAACATAGGGGCATGGTCATTGCAATCATAAGTTTTATGCAACACAAATATTTGCTCTAGTGTCATTATCCAGGGAGGAAACAGTCGACTACGTTTGTATGGAGAGAGCTCTCGGTACCCTTTCTTACTAAATGCAATCTAATCTAGTCAAACAATTGAAAACCTAAGTAAAATGTACACAGTGCCAATGGTGAGCTATTGCAACCCATATTTGCCACCACCACACTACGGTCCAGGATTGACAGACCCATACTGGATGTAAGTATTTTACTTGGCTTTGCACGATTTGTGCATACAGCTAAATAAAAAATATTATGAATATTGCATTACTTAAAAGGAAAGGTACCCGGCGCTCTCTATATACAAACCTTGTTTACTGTTTCTGACACTAGCACAAATATTTTTGTTGCATAAAACCTATAACTACCATGACTATGCCTCTATGTCTTGATTTTTGTCATTTTCATACAAAGTAAGAGTTAAAAAACATACAAAATAAGACATAGGGGCATGGTCATGGCAGTTATTAGTTTTATGCAATATTTGCTCTAGTGTCATTTTCCAGAAAGAAAATAGTCGATTACGTTTGTATGGAGAGAGCGCCGGTACCGTTTCCTATTAAGACCACTTAATTGTAGAGGTCGAGAAAGCCATTGGACGCAAAGAGTATGCGACCGATTTTGATGAAACTTGGTATGAGGATACAGTGATTAATTGGGGTAACAAAGGCTACTTTTTAACTCTATATCCCACGGAATCAGATCTTTTGCGGGTGAAACCGCGGGGCTCTAATCAGTAGCTAAAAGTGACTTTTCAATACTTTCTTCTAACATATTCCTAAACTACATTCTACAGTGTTAACCCGCCCCATAAAACACGGCCGGAGAAGAAATTCAACAAATAAAAAAAAACATAGCTAACAACACTCTCGGCTAATGCACCTTTCAAACAAAAAAAACTAAATCAAAATCGGTTCATCCGTTCGGGAGCTACGATGCCAAAGACAGACACACACAGACACGTCAAACTTATAACACCCCGTCGTTTTTTTGGGGGTTAAAAATCTACAGGTTGGCTAATACCTACATTCTTTTAACTTCAAAAACTCCGGAAGTAACGTATTCAAATAATTTTAATCGACTTTTTTTCTTAAATATTGCAGGACATTCCACACATCGCCATCTAACCCCACTTGCACTTAGTTTGAGGCTAGATGGCGATGTGTGGAATGTCCTGCAATATTTGTATTTATTCTTATTTCTTTAAATTGTTCCAGGAAACCTTCAGTAGACGGTGTTGCCAACGCTGCGTCAGTCAACAGCCGGTAAGTCAAACCAATTATTAAAAAACTCATCAAAGAATACATCCTCAAAATTTAAAACCCTATGACACCGCCCAAAGCGTGTTATTTTAAACCAATCTACATTCGAGATCGGATCCGAATCGATTCCGTCGATCAAGAAAAATCGAGTAAAAATAACCTACAAAATCCGATAATCCAATCTCTAAAAATGGTAATTTCATACACGGAGTTCTCACGGGTGAAACAATAGGGCTTAAGTTTGAGAAAAAAATGATGATAAATAAAAAAAGTGTTATCCAATCACAATTACGGGCTCTCGGGTTTGTAATTTCGTATCTTATCTTCGATTCGAATTAAATTGGGATACGTATCGAGATAAAGATAGATTTCTTCTTCGCTTATTGTCAAATAAACTGAGACGAGGGAAAAATGAATAATTTGTGAGTAATTATTTATTGCACAAAACATGAAAGAAAAATAGAAAACAGAAAACTAAAAACATCGGAAAGCTTTTTAGAATTTAATTTAATTTTGAATATTACATTCTTGCTCATAAAATTTGACGTTTGTACCTCACTTCTTGATATAATTGATTGCAATTGATTTCTTTTTAATCGGTAAATAGGTTGTACCTCTACGATTTGCAAAAATCCCTCGATCTAAATACTTCGAGCATACCTCGAGCAAAAATTACTTGTTTGCAAGGCGGTTAGGCTCTTGTGTATGTGAAAAAAGGTCAATTCAACTTAATTTTAATCTAGAAAAACGGAGAATTTTATCCTGTTTTAAGTTTGGAGCTGTAAGAAGTAGTTTTTGAACGTTGGTAGTTAGCCATAGATATAATTATAGGAATAAACGACCCGTTTAACTTTAGCATCAATTGCTTGATCAGTTTTGGCGGGAACGAGTTAACAACATGTCGTGCTGCAGTTTTATTTTCATGAAACTTAGATGTAACCCGAGTTGAATTGTATAATTCTGGTGGAATGTTATTCAATTTAGTTCTGTGAAAGTGCACAAGTGTAGTGAAAGTAAAAATCAGTGTCAAACATGCAGTTTTCTCGTTGCCTCCAAATCTCCTATTAAGGTTATGGTAAACTTGCCACCGCTTTACTACCCCTGACTTGACGGACTATGACGACTTTGACTGTATTGAAACACTTTAGGCCCGATTTATGAAAAATCGGGTCATAATTTGATGCAAAATATAACTTGACACTGGCTAAATGCACACGTGCGAAGCCATAATAAAAAGAAAAAAAAATTGCTTGATTTCTACCAACTTTCAAAACAGAACCCGTAATTCTTTTTGTCTCACCTAAACTCGTGTTTAACATTCACACGGTGTGCCGACTAAGCCGGGCTTAAGGAACTTGATGAAAATAATGAAAAATCCGCGGTGGACTAAGCCAGTACAAATTAGAACCGTCCACTGTCCGAAGTTTGTGTTGTAGGAGTGTACTATACGTAGCTAGGTATATGATGTGGACTAAGTTTTAACATAGAATTCAGGCAGGAACTAAACATTTTTTGACGTGATAACGTCTTATAAATCGATGAACACCTTCACAAAAAAGTGTGACGTCATCGCGTAACGGGAACGTGAGTTTTATTGAAAAAATGGTAACCATAGCAACGATGTTTTAGTTTTATTGACAAAATGGTAACCACAGCAATGATGTTTGCTTATGACGTTATCACGTAAAATTATCGTCCGAAAACCGAAACTTTACAGACAACCATTTTTTATAAGTGATAGATCTGCATTTGAACACAGAAAGTGATAGGTCTGCGTTTGACTACTAAAGTGATAGGTCAGCATTTGACCACACAAAATAGTCACTCATCTCGAAGCTCTGAAATTACAGGAGCTAAGAGTTTGACACTTTGCATTGGATTTCCTTTTAGAAAGTAGGCAAGAAATTTTCGGAAACTGTAAATAAAGGCTGTTAAAGTTTTTAGTTCGTTGGAAATCACTTTTAAAGATACAATAACGCGGCTAAAACCGTGTGGCGCAGCTAGTCTATACATATAAAATGCTTTGTCCTATATGACTGACTGACGGATCAACGCACAGCCTAAACCGCTGATCGTAGAGACCTGAAACTTGGAGTGTGTGTTCTTTGTATGACATAGGCATCCGATAAGAAAGTAAATTATTTTCCGAAATTGTATCCCTTAGGAGGTGAAAAAGGGGGGCAAAGTTCGTTTGGGACAACGCGATTTCTAGGTCCAATATACTTCTGCATAAACATTCTTTCGACTTCTACGCGGACGAAGTCGCGGGCAAAGGCTATTTCTTTATAAAATCAGGATAAATAATATCTTCAAAAGCTATCAAATCTTCCTCTCATAATATGAAATCCTTCCTTAATTGCTTATTATACCTTCTTTCCAATAGCAACAATCGAATAAACTCGATAAATCTCTCGATACAATAGTATCGAGTAATTAGGGGTTACCTAGTAAGGGACAATAATCGATATTAAGATCGGAATCGGGTCTGTGTATCGATACTTTATTCGATTTACTTTTTATTGTGGTTTAAATCAATTTGAATTTTGCATGTTTATAATGGTAGCTATGTTTTATGATGATAAGTTGAGATAGTTTAAAAAAAATACACAGAAAAAAGGGGTTTCTTGAAGCAAAAAATAATCCTGTCCCTATAGGGACAGGGAAGAAATCATTCTTTATCGTCTATAGACGATAAAGAATGATTTCTTGGTTTTAGTAAAAAATCTTAAGAGGAAAGGGTACCTAACGGTCTCTCTATACCAACGTAGTCGACTGTTTCCTCCCTTGAAAATGACACTAGAGCAAATATTTTTGTTGCATAAAACTTATAAATGTTACCCTATGTTTTTTATATTTCTTATTTATTATTTTTTTAATCTTAATTTCTATGATAATTAGAAAATGAAAAAAAAGACATAGGGGCTTAGTCATGGCAGTTATAGGTTTTATGCAACAAAAATATTTGTGCTAGTGTCATTGTCCAGGGAAGAAACAGTCGACTACGTTTGTATGGAGCTTGTATGGAGAGAGCGCCGGTACCCATAAGCAGTATTCTGAATTTATAACGCTTTGTAGTTTCACCTACTTAGCTCCCGATCCCGTGGGAATATCGTGATAAAAGTAGCCTATGTTATTTCTAATAAATCAATGTATCCTCATAACAAGTTTCATCAAAATCGGTCTAGTAGGTTTGGAGCATATTCGTTACTAATAAAAAACAAAAAAAAAACAAAATTAGTATGGATATTCTTACATTAAGAATACACCATATTTAGAAACATTTGTTATATGTGGTAATTTTTATTTATTGATTCAAAAAGAGCATTTTGCTTAGGCAGGTACCAACTTTTATTTAAAACCAAATGAAAAATCATCGACTTACATAAATAACAGAAACTATCCATCTCAAGCCAGACCAAATATATCATCAGCTATCTCCTTCACTCGTGTACATAAACCCCGGAAGAATGTTCCGTCTCTCTCACTCTCATAGGAACGTGACAAGAGTACTAGTTACATGAAGTTTGCCAGCTTTATGGCAATTTTCCATGAAAAATTATCTGGACTTTAGGTAGTACGTTGAGAAAATGAGTTTTCTTACTACCTTTACTGGTGTTTATAATATCACCCGAGTAAGGCTGCATATGTAACGGGATAAAACTCAGGGATAAAACCTAGGACCAGTTTTGGCGGGAACGAGTTAACAACATGTCGTACTGCACTGCTTTCATGAAACTTAGTTGTAACCCGAGTTGAATTGTATAATTCTGGTGGAATGTTATTCAATTTAGTTCTGTGAAAGTGCACAAGTGTTGTGAAAGTAAAAATCAGTGTCAAACATGAAGTTTTCTCGTTGTCCCCAAATCTCCTATTAAGGTTATGGTAAACTTGCCACCGCTTTACTATAGCCTCTGACTTGACGGACTATGACGACTTTGACTGTTTTGAAACACTTTAGGCCCGATTTATGAAAAATCGGGTCATAATTTGATGCAAAATATAACTTGACACTGGCTAAATGCACAAACCGTGCGGAGCCATATTCATAGCAAAAAAAACCTAGGACGAGACGGGGCCGTGACGTGCATTGTTCATAAAGTGTTCGTGTTCTTTAGACATACGTTATTAATTTCTATGAAAGAAAAAACAAAACATAGGGGCTTAGTCATGACAGTTATAGGTTTTATGGCACAAAAATATTTGTGCTAATGTTCCAGGTAGGAAACAGTCGACTACGTTTGTATGGAGAGAGCGCCGGTACCCTTTCATATTAACAGCGTTTTTTATACCTTTAGAGGTCAAATCGACGAGAAAGCAAAGTTGCAAAGTTTTGAAGAATTTTTACAGATTTAACTAACCGAGGTAAAACCGCGGGTCACAGCTAGTAGTATACAATTTGTTTTAGCGAATGGGTTTTAATACGAAAGGGGGTTGTTCGAACCGTCTAGGCGAACAACTTTTGTTCTACGTTTTACTACTTCTTTTTTTGATAATTCTCAGGGAATTTTTACTTGAAAATCAGCTGTTTCATACAAAAACTTCGAACGAAATGTTCAATTTCCAAAAATCGTAGAACAAAATAAAATTCTCGTGCACGGTGTTAGTTACCAATCTCCACTTAAACGGCTGAACCGATTTGTATGAAATGTTTTATGTACTTGTATCCATAAACGGGCTGTTTTTTAATTGGGTCTTTTTTTGTGTGAGAATGGAGTAGGCTTGCTTAGTACCTTAGTCGAACGTTTCCAGAGCAGAGAAACTTGTCAATAGTTCTGGAGATAAATAAGCCGCGGGTTTCATAACGATGTTTTCCTTAAGAGCAATGTCAATTAGCGAAAAATCCATTGGTGCACGGCCGGCCGGGATTCGGACCCACGACCTTCAGAATCAAAGTCGAGGTAACAACCACTAAGCCAACACCGCTCTATGTATGTTCTTATATATCTTTATGTACTTATATTCATTCGTCTGAGAATCGAATAGCAATTTTTTTTGTCATAGCAACGTTTGCCGGGACATCTAGTTAAATAAGTAAGTATATAAAAAAAGTAAAAAACAAATCAAAAACATTCTTCACATTTCTTTACATCAAAGAATATTAAAAATACTCTACGGGGTTTATTTCTATAGCGTTCGATATTTGCATCATAATAGATACCTATTTACAATGGCTTTGTAATAGAAATGTGTTTCACTTTCTTTCTGTTTCTAAAGATGCCGAATATGTCGGTCTGTCTTGTTGTACTGTGACCAATGGGGCCAAAGATGTTCTTTTTGACCAACTTCAAAAAAAGAGGAAGTTCTCAATTCGTTGTGTATTTTTTTCAATGTACGGTCGGCTGCATAATTGCAGACCCACCGTAGAGTTCCAAAACGGCTGCTATAAGAATGTTTTCAACACAAGCAAGATTCTAGACTAACCTGCTTTAGTTGAAGTTTAAAGTCTTCTACCTCATGAATTTATCAAACAAAAATTATTAGAATGAAAACATTCCAATAAGAGTAGTTTTCGCACTCTACCGGGGGCTGCAATTATGTCGACTGTACAAGGTGTGAAAGATAGGGTTTTAATCTGAAAAGGAGCTAATCTAAAAGTGAGATGAAAAGCTTTTGTTTTACAAGTTTTGAAAAAACCGGCCAAGTGCGAGTTGGACTCGCGCACGAAGGGTTTTGTACCATGTTGTATAGAAGCCCCACTTATTTTTTTTATGTTTTTAGAATTTGTTTTTATAGCGACAACAGAAATACATAATCTGTGAAAATTTCAACTCTAGCTACCACGGTTCATGAGATACAGCCAAGTGACAGACAGACGAACGGACAGACAGGACAAGTTGAAGTTCATATATAGAAATAGAAATAGCTTTTGCCCGCGACTTCGTCCGCGTAGAAGTCGAAAGAATGTTTATGCAGAAGTAGATTGGACTTATTAAGAATCACGTTGTCCCAAACGAACTTTGCCCCCCTTTTTCACCCCCTAAGGAATAGAATTTCCGAAAATCCTTTCTTATCGGATGCCTATGTCATACAAAGAACACACCCTCCAAGTTTCAGGTCTCTACGATCAGCGGTTTAGGCTGTACGTTAGTCAGTCAGTCAGTAGTTCAGGACAAAGCATTTTATATGTATTTATTATATCGCACCTCCGCTCAAATAGTGTCATAACTCAAAAACAATATTATTTTTTGCCATATTTTCAGGAAACCTAATACACTATTTCATAAAGCTTAAAAAATCATTCAAATCTACTGAAATGTTCATATCGCTAATTCTATTAATTTTCAAATTAAGTTGACCAAGATAAGTGTTCTGATTAATGATCGTCATGTTAGTAATGCACTACGAAGTTGTCTGTATCCACAACAACATTATTTTAATTACTACAAGAATGTATGATTACTATTTTGTTTGTTTCTAAAAATAACTAAACAAAGTTCTTTTTGTAACAAAATAATTAAGTTATCATAGATAAATATCATGTTCATGTTATTGAACACTGTGTTCTTTTATTTATACAAATGACGATTTGTTAATGCAAGAGGTTAGTCTAGTTAAATAATTAGATTTATGTGTACCTTCTAATTTTTTTAGTTTTATGAATCGCAACTAGATGGCGCCATTAGTAATTTTAGATCGCGCTATCGTTGTGTTTTATCAAGTTACCTTGGTCGAGACGACAATTTTGTTTAGTATCGAGAGTGCGTGCGGACTATGGACTCCGCACTTAAAGCTATATGTGAGTTTACTCCACAATAGCCATAAGTGCTGCATTTCTCGTAGAGCGTACAGACGCGTAGTCTACGAGAAAATGTAGTCTAACTTTAATATCCCTTTTTGCTGTCTAGGATTACTATATTTGATTGTTTACATCAAACGCAACGATTGTAGAGCGATCAAATATTATTAGTTAAAATGTACAATAATTACTGTAATGGGAACTAGAATATTTAGTTACATTTACAAGAACCTAGTAAACGTAACTAGATTTTTTGTTCGTGTATACTAGTAGCCTAGTAGTGTGTACAATAATTTCTAGTTGGTCCAGAATAAAAAACATTTGGTAAAGACGACTACTGGGTACTGCTGTCACGGATCCAATCAGAAATTCTCGTTGCACTTACGAGATTTCTCGTACGTCTTACAACATTTTTCTCTGTGTGTAGTTCGTTACACCTTGTATATGCCATATTTGTAATGTTTAGTAACAATTAGTTCGGAGTTATTTATTGCTTTGATTATAACGGCGCCGTTTGACCCTCTGCTACTTGACTTTATTTGAATAAACTTCGAGGAGCTTAGTGTGGACATACTCAATACTTTATTGCCTATTTTACAAAATAAATATTGAAAACCCTTCCAAAATAATTGTTGGATTTGGCTTCGAGGAGGTGCAGTCGGATTCAGAAAAACCGGCAGTTGAATTAAAATAAAATAAATATTGCAGGACATTCCACACATTGCCATCTAGCTCCAAGCTAAGTAGCTAGACTTGTGTTATGGGTGCTAGACAACGGTACTTATATACTTTTCTTTTGTAAATGTATACTTATAATACATAGAAAAAATCAGACCACAGACAAATATCTAAGCATAAACTTGTCTGAGACGGGAATCGAACCCGCTACCCTGTGTTTGGCAGTCCGTCATAATGACCATTCTGCCAACTGGGTCGTCTAATTAGGAGGATATAAAATTTCTAAAATTCTGTAACTTAAACACTACAAAGTAACACCGTATTCTAATTAAAATAATATTGTTAAGAATTTAATTTTTTAAATACTTGCTGTTCCCCCAAAACAACAACTTTAAAGTCCTCAATTATAGAGTACAAGCAAAAGCGAGCATTCTCGACCTCATCGTCGGTCGCTTCCTATTAGGTTTTTTAAGGTTAAATTCAACCATATTTTGCGTATAAAAAAAAAGAAAATATTTAGCAACATAATTCTTTCAAATAATATGTACTCCCTTATTGGTCAACAAAAATTAAAAGGCGGGAGAAGCAATAGGGCCCTGCACAGGAAAATGAATCTTAAGGTGGGACCGCACAGCTCTGGCCGATAGTACTTACTACGTCTCATTGTTTAACTCCTAAAATTAATTTAAAGTTTAAAAATGCTGTTAAATACTGCAGTAAGTTATGAAGGAATAAAAACCAAGCCTAAAATATTGCAATAAGTTACAAAAATAATAAAAACGAAGCCTAAAATATGCAGTAAGTTATAAAAGTAATAAAAACTAAGCCTAAAATATTGTAGTAAGTTATAAAAGGAATAAAACCAAGTCTGATATTTTGCAGTAGGTTCTAAAAGGAATAAAAAGCAAGTCTAAAATATTTATATAAATATAGTAAGTTATAAAAGTAATAAAAACTAAGCCTAAGATATTGCAGTCAGTCAGCAGCAGTAAGTCTTATCCACTATATACTTTCTCAGCGACATAATTAAAACGAACGCTATGGGTACATTAATTAATACGATTTTTTTCTTCGCAACTTTTAATTTGTTCGCGCCGAGTGTTTTGCATAAATTCTTTTGTTTCTTTAAGAAGAAAAAAATGTCTAAAATGGTCAATTAGTAGGTGGAAGTAATTTATTTGCCCCTCACTAAAGAAATTTGAATTCCTTGATGTAAAAAGTAATTTCACTTGTTTTAGGCAAAAAAGCAGTATTTTTTTGTAATTTTGACTTGGCTATTTTATTTTTCTAACCATATTGTTGCCTTTGGATAATTTTGATAAGCAATTTCAGTTGTTTGAGACTGAAACAGTGTTATTTTTTGAAATTTTTAACTCCCGACGCAAAAACGACAGGGTGTTATAAGTTTGACGTGTCTGTGTGTGTGTCTGTCTGTTGCATCGTAGCTGCCGAACGGATGGACCGATTTTAATTTAGTTTTTATTATTTTTTTTTAACCGTTTCAGTATGAAACACCTATATAAATTATTTTGTTGTTGACACTAGTAAGTAAGATGAGAATGGGGTTAGGTCATTTTAATTCTAAGTCATTATGAAAGGTATTAGGTACCTAGGTACCTACTTTATATGGAAGAGTTATGATTCTGAAATTTCGCAAGAGGGTTCCTTTTAGGACGGATTTTTGGAAATCCAACCACAAAAAAGGTCTTCTTCTTCTTTTCGAGTCAGTTACGTTCGATCAATCAAATTTTTACAGCCCAGTAGCTAGCCACTGCAACTGTAGCAGCGTTGGCCTCTACCAGGTCCTCCAATGTGCAGGTGTTAGGGCACAATGGGCATTAGAGTAGGTGCACCATGGACTGCGATGGGGCTCCACACTCGCATTGCGCCTCACTCGGTACAAAAAGGGTAAAAACCGCGGTTTTCATGTTTGTATTTATTATTTTAGTTTTTGTCCCCTACAAACCTAAGTTTTTTAATAAATTTTCTCTAGCGCTTCCCATAAAACACTACTGCCACCACAAAAGAAACTTACACCAATACATTTCCTAATATCATAATCTTACATAGAAATGCTTTTACATTCCGTCGTGGTCACCCTTCAAAAAACAAACCCGTAACATCAAAAGATTATAAACCTTATGTTAATAATCTTAAAGTTATATTTTCCATGGCACAGGTCCATACTGGGAGTCAAAGTCGTGCGTTTGATTTTTAACCTTAGATATATAGATTTAGAGTTGAAAATGGTTTGTGGTTAATAGTTGGAAGTAGGGTGTCCCTCCGACTATTAGTCCTGGATTAGTAAATTGATCCGGGCTAGGATGACCAACGTCATATTATTAAAAAGGGATTTGGTCACTTGTTACACTTAATTCATATTTCTATTGTTTGTGTTTTGGCGTCCGTTTCTTGATTAAGTTTTAAAATGGTTTCTGTGGGTATCAGAGATTTTACCATTCAAAATGTATTTGTTAAATAAAAAAAAATACGTTGTAGTTACGCATTTAATAATAATTCTTATTAGGCAATGCCTTAGTATATATTGTCTAACTTCAAACTTTTTTTATTTTAATAAAGACAACAATAGATATTGGCAATTTTTAAAGGCCTTTTTCTGGCAAAAATTGATTGATTTAAATAATAAAAATTGACTTACGAAGAAAAACAACCAAGTAAAAATCTCCGAGACAAACTATTCTACTAAAATTTAACAAAAAACCTCTATATTTATCAGTGGCTGCATGTCGGCGTTCCTTTTTCGTCACCGATTCTGATTCTCATAAATATTCATAGTTTTATTATACTCCGCATATTGTGATACTTTGATTAAGTATCTTCCACCCCCAGGAGATGCTGATTAATAGCTGACACTTAAACACGACTTTTTGACGTTTGAACATTTGACTTGTCAACTTAGATGTCACTTTTTTTACTTATACTTCTTTGTGTAGCCGCTACTTAACACTTCGAGATAATTTAGACACGTGTTTTATTTGGAGCTGTGTTGGCTTAGTGGCAGCACCTAGACTTTTATTTTGTAAGTTCGAATCCCTGCCGGTCGTGCATTAATAGATTTTTCTTACGAATTATTAAGACACGTGTTTTGTTTGGAGGTGTGTTGGCATAGTAGTTGATACCTCGACTTTTATTTCGTTGGTTCGAATTCCTGCCGGTAGTGCATTAATTTATTTTTCTTACGAATTATTAAGACATGTGTTAGCTTAGTGGCAGATACCTCGACTTTTATTTCGTGGGTTCGAATCTCTGCCAGTCGTGCACTAATTGATTCTTCTTACGAATTATTAAGACATGTGTTTTGTTTGGAGGTGTGTTGGCCTAGTGGTAGATACCTCAACTTTGTTTTGAGGGTTCGAATCCCTGCCGGTCGTTTACTAATTAATTTTCTTACGAATTTATGTGCACTTATTAAGACACGTGTTTTATTTGGAGGTGTATTGGCTTTGTGGTAGATACCTCGACTTTTATTTCGTGGGTTCGAATCCCTGCCGGTCGTGCACTAATTGATTTTTCTTACGAATTTATGTGCACTTATTATTAAGACACGTGTTTTATTTGGAGGTGTATTGGCTTTGTGGTAGATACCTCGACTTTTATTTCGTGGGTTCGAATCCCTGCCGGTCGTGCACTAATTGATTTTTCTTACGAATTTATGTGCACTTATTATTAAGACACGTATTTTATTTGGAGCTGTGCTGGCCTAGTGTTAGATACCTCGAGTTTTATTTCGTAGGTTCGAATCCCTGCCAGTCGTGCACTAATTGATTTGTATTAAAAATGGATGTGCGCTAATTAACATTATTTTTAAGGTGAAGGGAAACATTGTAATGAAACTTGCTGCTTAGTTAGCTCCGGTTCCAGACAAATTATTTATTTTGGACTCGGTCGACTAAGCTCAAAGGTTATATATTCTGGGCAAGCCTAGTCTATCTAATATAGATATGTTCCAGGCAAAACAGCGTCCTGAATAGGCATGGATTAAAAGTTGCTGTCACTGAATAAATCATATAGATTAGATGTATAGGCCAATATTTTTACTAGCAGTGTTATGCGGTTTCATTCACGTAACTTCCCGGTCCCGTAAGAATATCGGAATAAAAAGTCTATGTTATTCCCAATGTATTCTCATACCAAGTTTCATCAAAATCGGTCCAGTAGTTAGTACAAACATAAAACCAAAAAAAACAAAAAAAACTCTTTATAATATTAGTGTAGACTAATGGCGCCCCGCGGTTTCATCCGCGTAAGTCCCGATATCGTAGGAATATCAAAATGAAAAGTAGCCTATAGCCTTCCACGATAAATGGACTATCCAACACAAAAAGATTTTTTTCAATTCGAACCAGTAGTTCCTGAGATTAGCGCGTTCAAACAATGAAACAAACTCTTCAGCTTTATAATATTAGTATAGATTTGGAATATGCCCCATCTATACTAATATTATAAAGCTGAAGAGTTTGTTTGTTTGTCTTTTTATCCCGATATTCCCACGGCATCGGGAGTTACGCGGGTAAAACCGCGGAGCGCTGCTAGTACCTTATAAAGGGGAGTGAACAAAAAGATAACATGTAAGATTCCAATTATCACTAACCAAATATGATCAAATTTTTTTGACATCAGAAACTCTTTAATTATTTTGCCAAAACAGTATTGTTTCGTTTCGTCACAACCATTATTCAGGTCGGTTCTCACCTTAACGTCAAATAAATTGACATTAATGATACGGTGAATTTTTAAGCACATCAATGTAGGCATTCCTTGAAATAAAAGTCTGCGCACATTGTACGGTATGCGTCATGCGCGTAGTAAGTCCCCCTATCAGTGTGCTAGAATTTTTAAGTTTTAAGCATCTATGTTTTTATTATTGTATGCTCGAAATGAGTAATCTGTTGGAGCCATATTATTTGTGAGATCTTTATGTACACAGATTGAACAATAAATTCTATTCTATTCTAGAATAATATTGTAGACAAGTATTGTACTTACGACCTTCTTCTAATAGACGTTACACACAAACATAAATACTTGAATTAAAAGTACTCAGTGTGATTATTATTTTTAACACGTTAGCTATGTATTATATTTAGTTGGTCGCACAGGATTGTAAACGTTACGGTGGCGGTAGACTTTTAAGTGTCGATTTAAGACCAAGGACTGTATGACTGTATATCTAAAAAGCTCTTGTATTTAAAAAATCAATATTTCACCTGCGTTGAACCCTCTGTGCGCGGTTTTTCCGATTATTGTCACTTCTGTGACGCTTTCATATCAACTATGTTTTTCAGTAGGTAAGTATTTAAGTACCTATACAAAAAAAAATCGACACGGCGAGGTTCAAACTGGCGACCTTACTACGTTGACAAACTTCTACTTTCAAATTTTTTTTGGGTTTTTATACGGTTCGATCCAATGAGCGCAGGCCTTTTTATTAAGGGGATACACCACTGTTTATAAAGTTAATTAGTCAGATCATTAAGTTAAATTAAATTAACCAGTGTTTAAATGAAGGATCGTTAAGCCTTAAGGGGAGGTTGTTTGATTTTAATTGTGTCAAGTTATTAATAACAGCTGACGGGTGTCATGTTGTCTGTCAACAGTAAATGAGTGACGCTTTGTCATGGTTAAGGTGGGGTGTGTGCTCGTTTATTCGATGCTTGTATTAGGTAATTTAAATTAGGAGAATATTAATTGGCTCAAACAGAAGGCTTTAGTTGAACAAACGGTATTGGTGAAGCAAAAATAGGTACTATTTTTTTTGCCAAGGTAGTTATAAGTTAAGTAAAAGTTGCCCGTTAACTGTGCAACTTATACTTTCTAGCTATTACTTTAATGTGTGTTTATCGTGTTCTGTTTCTTCCTGTGTTGTACAAATAAAGTTATCTATCTATCAATCTATCTTATAGCTACTTATAGAAAAAGTTCGTTTTATAAATAAAATGTTAGTCTAATATACCTTTTGTTATAAAAGTAGGGTTTTAATCGCTTTCAGCGATAAGGCCGCCCATTTGTGCAACTTATACTTTCTAGCTATTACTTTACTTTGTGTTTATCGTGTTCTGTTTCTTTCTGTGTTGTACAATAGTATATTATGCAACTAGTGAATAAAGGACGGATTTAAAGCGAGGGCCATAGATGAATCACGAGCAAGCGAAGGATTCTAACAACTGAATCACGACCGTAGGGAGTGATTCTAGATGATTCAAATGTTAGAATCCTGAGCCACGCGAGTGATTCATGGCCCTCAATGTAAATCCGTACTTTATTCAAGAGTTGCATACTATACTTTATACCATGACTACGAGAAAAAGAAAACAAAACGTGTGGTGGGATCGACCGACAGACAGACAGACTCAGACAGACAGACAAACAGACAGACAGAGAGACAGACAGATAGATAGACAGACAGACAGACAGACAGACAAACAGACAGACAAACAGACAGACAGACAGACAAACAGACAAACAGATAGACAGACAGACAAACAGACTCAGACAGACAGTACTTTTTGCGCAAGGAGGTTATACAACCATTGAGATGCATGTCGAATATACAAACACCAAAACAGTGATTAAAAGGCCTTTTTATTGACTGTTTTCAGTGAATAAAATAAGCTTTTTAGAGTGGGTATGGTATAAATAAAGTTATCTATCTATCTATCCTCTTTTCGTAGTTCAGTGTTTTGTTTATATTCTGAAAAAAAAACTCAGGGTTATTTTATTTTAGGGGTTTCTTATTTTTGTTCGCGTCCGTAGGATTTAGCTGTTGATGTCCTACTCATAACCCCGGGTGACGCTCTTAAGGAGCAGACAACAATCGCTTCTAACTCCACTCTTTGGACAAAGTCATGGTGCCAAGTGACTCGTTGCGGTCTATCATGTTGTCCAGGCATGCCGTTCTACTTCTATGCGAGCATGCTTCATCTTCGCCCTCGTCGTCGCTTCCCATCACGTGAGATGAGGTGAAATGTCAGCCTTTTTGTATAATATAATGTCATTTTAGTAAGGTACCTAGCGGTAACATCTAAAAATAAATCATAATTATTTATTTTATGAGAATAAAGTTAGTAAAATTGGTCTTAAATAAATAATAAGGTAAATACAGAGCTATATTCAGCCTTTTCGGCGTTCTTAAACTATAATTTTATTTTGAAAATATTGGTTATAATAAAAGTAGGTTATAAATATTGGTTATAATAAAACTCTTTTAAGAATAGATTTAAAACTAAATACAATTTAATCTTATATGCCACAGTCTTACAAAAACATGAATACAAAATAAACAACAAACAAGCATCAAAATAATATTCAAATAAACAAATTAGTGAATGCTAATGCTCTAGGAACTCGTGTTAAGACATCAAACTTCGATAATCAAAGTGAAACTCCCAGCCGTATTGGAAACGGGGCGAGAGGGCGGACTCAAGGTATGCAATCTTGGTGTACGAATAAATAATATTGACGTATGCCCCTTAACTGATTTTGAATAACAAAATTATTGAGGGTAGGTGAATTTAACACATATCTATACTTACTTAATATTATAAAGAGGAAAGTTAAGCTATTGCATAGCTTTTTTCGCGGGCTTTGAGCGCGGCGACCGAATCAAAAAATTCCGTAACGAAAATAAAACCTAACACCCCCCACTCCGCCTACCATGTAGCTCGGTCAACCGTTGGCTTAACGTATATGGTATATGTATATGGTACGAAGCTCGCACGATGCAACAGCTTTACCGCGGCAGTCCCCGAGTGCCACACCTTTTTGTTTTTCGTTTTTTTTTGTATACAACGAATAGACTACTGGACCGATTTTGATGAAACTTGGCATGAGGATACATTGATTCATTGGGAGTAACATAGGCTACTTATATCCTGATATTTCCACGGGATCGGGAGTTACGCGGGTGAAACCGCGGAGCGCCAGTAGTAGTAAAGAAAGAGCCAAATGAGAAACAAATGAGTCTAGGGGATTTAGAAAAAGAAGTAGAACAAAAATGTAGGTATAGTTTTTAAAATTCATGTCTGTCTGTCTGTTTGTTTCTCTGTTACTTGAACAATTAACTGCTGAAGAAATTGCAAGACCACGGCAGTTATTGTAACTCTGTCGAAACGTCGAGGTAATTCTCAAAATAATTATCCAAAACGAAATTGCCGTTTTTTATTTTTTAAAACAATGAACGTAAACAGTGTGAGTTTATGAGTTTGACGACCCAATTAGCACAATGGTCACCATGCCGGACTGCCAAAAACAGGGTTGCGGGTTCAATTCCCGCCTCAGACAAGTATTTATGCTTAGATATTTGACTGAGGGTCTGGTTGTTTCTATGTATTATAAGTATATATTTAAAAAAGAAAAAGTATATAAGTAGTATATCCGTTGTCAAGCACCCATAACACAAGTTTAGTTACTTAGCTTGGGGCTAGATGGCGATGTGTAGAATATCGAGCAGTATTTGTTTATTATTTATTTATAAGTCTAGTTACTATATATTAAAACTAGCTGCGCCCCGCGGTGTCACCCGAGTAAGTCGGGATATCGGGATAAAAAGTAGCCTATGTGTTAATCCAGGTCTTCAGCTATCTAGATACCGTGTTTCATCGCAATCGGTCCAATAGTTTTTGCGTGAAGGAGTAACAAACATACACACACACGCACAAACTTTCACATTTATAATATTAAGTAGGATAATGTCGCTTTCTATTGGTGAATGAATTTTTACCCATATTCAGTTTAGTTCCTCCAACGTAACTAGATGGCGCTAGTGGAAATTTTAGATCGCGCAATCGTTGTGTTTCCGTATTTTGGTGTGATCTGAAGTTGTGTATTTATGCCTTAATTTATGATTTATGAAACATGAAACATATAACATTCTAAAATAATTGAATGAATTTTTGCAAAGTTTAGCCAAGATTTGATATCTTCTTTCAAATATATAATTCTACTGAAGCAGGAGTTCCGTGAAATGACGTCACTGGACTCCTCCTTTGAATCAATTTGAATGATTTTTTTGTATGCATTTGGGGCCACCCAAACGCATACAAAAAAATCATTCAAATCGAGGGCGCCAGCCCTGGATGGTCTAGATTCACAAATCAGCCCGGATTTTTTTAAAATAAATGAATAAATATTGCAGGACATTCCACACATCGCCATCTAGTCCCAAGCTAAGTAACTAGACTTGTGTTATGGGTGCTAGACAACGGATATACTACTTAAATACTTTTCTTTTGTAAATATATATTTATAATACATAGAAACAACCAGACCACAGACAAATATCTAAGCATAAATACTTGTCTGAGGCGGGAATCGAACTCGCAACCCTGTGTTTGGCAGTCCGGCATGATGACCATTGGGCCAACTGGGTAATGGTAAAATAACGTTTGCTGGGACAGCTAGTATTGTATGAAATTTTATTCAAACAAAAATTGCCAATTGAGACACTTGTCTTAATAAAAAACCGGCAAAGTGCGAGTCGGACTCGTTTACCAAGGGTTTCGTACCATATATGGATGTTTCAGGATTTTTTTTACTAAGGGAGGATTAAAAACTGTTTGAGTAATTAAAAAAAAAACAGACAGACATGAATTTTACATTTTTGTTTTACTACTTTTTCTAAGTCTTTTAGACTCATTTTTACTATTTTTAGAAGAATCTACGTATCTATCTATACATATAAAATGCTTTGTCCTGAATGACTAACGGATCAACGCACAGCCTGAACCGCTGATCGTAGAGACCTGAAAATTGGAAAGTGTGATCTTTGTATGACGTAGGCATCCGATAAGAAAGGATTTTCCGAAACTACCCCATAGAGGGTGAAAAAGGGGGGCAAAGTTAGTACAAAACAACGTGATTCCTTGGTCCAATCCTATTTTCAGAACCATTAAAAAATCAACTTTAACGCAGACGAAGTCGCGGGCAAAAGCTAGTACTTAGATAAAAAGTTTTTAAATAAATAAAATATAATAAAAAACAAATGTAGCCAGTCATCCTACTTCCTACTAATATTATAAATGTGAAAGTTTGTGTGTGTGTGTGTATGTTTGTTACTCTTACAAGCTAATACCACTGGACCTATTGCGATGAAACTTGGTATGTAGATAGAGTCCTGGATTAAAACATAGGCTACTTTTTATCCCGATATTCCCACGGCATCTGGACTTACGCGGGTGAAACCGCGGGGCGCAGCTAGTAAACAATATAACACAAAAACATATAAAAAACTTTAATAAGCCAAAAAGAATTCCGTATAAAATTTTCCTTTCCCCCAAAAGCGAAAAAAACTCATAAGTTAATTTAACACGTTCTACTCAACTCTTGCTCTATCTTCATATATCTTTGGATTTAGTTAACATATGTACTGAAGCAGGGGTTCGGGGTTATAAATAATAATTCGAAGTGTACGAGATAAATCGACGTATGATAATTTGTTGCCAAATTATTTATTGAGGGGATACCTATCTTATCGGAATGTAAACGGAATATTGAGTATTGGGTGAAGTAGGATGTTAAATTAGGTTATGTAAGGATAATGTGTTTGGAGTCTAAAGTCCGATTACTATATTGTACCCAAATCCTACTAATATTATAAATGTGAAAGTTTGTGTGTGCACATGTGTGTATGTTTGTTACTCCTTTAAGCTAAAAACACAGGACCGATTGCGATGAAACTCGGCATCTAGATAGCTGGAGATCTGGATTAACACATAGGCTACTTTTTAACGCTTTCGGTTTCGGTTTCTACGCGCTAAAAGCTCGCAATAAAAGCTATGCAATAGTTTAACGGGATGCGTCATGTTACCGGAACTTGACACTTTTGTGAGAATGCAGGTATTCCATCAATATACTAGAATTTATAACGAAAAAAGCTATGTAATAGCTTAAAAAAGCTTTATGGTTATTGAATAAAAATTTAATATTAGATAACATTAGGTAAATTCATTTAGCTAGGATTTCGCTAAATTTATTTAAGAACAATCTCATGCAAGCCGCCTTTAGTATTGATAAAATATTTGTCTTGACTTACGACGTTTCACACCCCGAACCTTGTTGTAATATGTCACACTGTACCCCGCTGGTGCCTGATAAAGTGACTTAAGCCAATACCAGTCGGTTTTATATTAGAGTTATTTGTTACATTGAACCGCTTTAAGACAACTGAATTGAATGTTTTTTCTTCTAACTTTACTTCCGTTTCGACTTTTAATTTTTAATAAAGTGGAAGTTTATTATTGGATTTGTAATCAGATTTTTTTCTGTCGCTTTCGTGAAGTATAATAACTTACTTAACCAAAAATACTTCGGAAATTACTGTTGAATATTGAATAGGTGGTTTTTTTTTGTTGGAGAGACAAATAATTGAAAATGTGCGATTTTAAGCCATACCTCTCCAACCGTTCCTACAACCAATCTTATAAGTGGAAACCTTTTCTTTCATCGGACATTACGTCATTTACATCATCCAATCGTAGGACCTTTAAAACTTCTTAAATTAATTAAAAAAAAACAAGTTAATATTTACTTAACTACTATTATAAAAAAACTGAAACATGATTAAAAAAAGTTGAAACAACAGAATTAAACATTGAACTTTCCGTGAATTTTCCAAAAACAAAACGCATTTCGAAGTGGATAGAAATATTTTTCTAGATATAGTTTTGTACAAAGATATTGCCACAAGTTTGTACCTATTATAGTAAACAACTGAAAAATTATTTTAGCAAAATTCGACTTATTTTCCACCACCTCGCATTTCACTTATTTCTATTCAATCTGACAGGCAAAGTAGTGTGTGTAGTTGGCAGGTTTCGTGAGCCCCTCTGTGCTTCGAAAGGCACATTAAGCCGTTGGTCCCGGTTGCTATCTCTAGTAGCCGTCGTTAGGTTAAGTAACAGGCCTTAAGGCAATCTGAAAACTCTAACAATAGGTGAGCCACACCACTATACGAGAAGAAGAAGAAGAATCTGACAGGGACCGATGATTAAGAACGAGTAGCATGGTAGTTTTTACTCATGTGGTAGTCGACTGTTTCCTCCTTGGATAATGTCATTAGAACAATTTTTTTGTAGCTAGAGACAAGAGTCCAACCAAGGTATTTCAGCACTTTACTCTAGCCCTATAACACGCAGTAACTTTAATTGAACGTAGAACACAATCAGTAGCATGTCATCGTTTTCCTATTCATTTCCTTTATGCTAATCCGTATCCTCCCCCTGTGTGTTGTTCACTCAATCTTTAATATTAGGGTGTTTAGATTGAAGATGGTTATATGATTTATTGATACTTTTCATATTTAGAAAGATTTTTGTTATATAATTTTAGCAGTAATAAATAAAATATTTATTTGGACAAGCACACGATACAAGACATTTTAGAAAAGTAGAGAGACAAACAAAGATGAGAACACTGACAAGACTGATAAATAGGAGATAGTATATTTGTACTTGAACGGGCTGTTTTCCGCAATTAGACCCTTTTTAATTGGGTCTTTTTTGCGTGAGAATGGAGTAGGCTCAAGAAAAATAGGCTCTCAGCCTAGTCGACCATTTTCAGAGGAGAGAACTTGTCAATACTTCTGGAGCCTACTAAGCCGCGGGTTTCATCAAGATGTTTTCCTTCACCGTAAGAGTAATGTCAACTAGCGCTCATAAATTTATCTTAAGAAAAATCCATTGGTGCACGGCCGGCCGGGATTCGAACCCGCGACCTTCAGAATGAAAGTCGAAGTATCTACCACTACCACTAATACTAGAGAAGCAACGATCCTTAGCATTGAGGAAACGATGGACGACGTTACTAATGGACCTCCAGTTTATAGAAAACTAGCAGCGCTCCGCAGTTTCACCCGCGTAACTTCCGATCCCGTGGGAATATCAGGATAAAAGTAGCCTATAGCCTTCCTCGATAAATGGACTAACCAACACAAAAATAATTTTTCGATTCGAACCAGTAGTTCCTGAGATTAGCGCGTTCAAACAAACACACTCTTCAGCTTTATAATATAAGTTTAGATTATAGCAATTTCAACATTATAAAAATGTAAAAAATATTTTTTCTCTCATTTTACACAGCGCCATCTAGTCCCAAGCTAAGCAATTAGACTTGTGTTATAGGTGCTAGACATCGGATATAATACATTTAGAAGTATTTTATTGAGGTCGTCAAATGGCGTTATCTAGTCAAAGTTGATGTGCTTCCAAAATAACTTCAATGCTAAGTCAAGTAAGGATTGATATTTGATTTCATGTACCTAATTTTACAATTGTATATTAATATTATGTAATTTTGATGTAAGTTCATATTATTATTGTAACTATATTGTACCAAAATCAATAAATAAATATATCTTAGTGTGAAATAATATATTATTATAGTAAATAAAATTTCAAGAAAGGCTGGAACAGATATTTTTTCCTAAAAATTAAATCTGTCATCAATTTAAACGTATCATAAAAGCTAACTAGAGTTAAACGGTCCGTAAAAAATGCTCCATTTCAGAGAGGTGCACTTTAATCAAAGTAATAACTACAGTATTTGCATACGGCGTTATTCCAACACATTTAACTTTACATTGTACAAATTATGATGAGGGCTGGAGACTCCTTAATGTTTTGTGTTGCAAAAATACTTTAGTAAAACATTGGATTTTTTAATATGTAACTTTTTATCTTTTAATTTGTTTGTTTTTTTTGTAATGGGTCATAAGTATATGCCTGCAATATTTTATTTTTTTATATTTAATATAATTTTTAATTTCCCAAAAAGCTGCCACACCGAAGTGGAATTGGGCCGGCCATATCTGCCGTATGCCGGAAGAACTTTGGGCCAATTTAACAACTTTTTGGACACTCACCAACGGAAAAAGATTACCCGGCAGACCCCGTCGAAGGTGGCGAGACGATTTTCAAAATCTGTAATAGTTAGGTTTAGGTTGGGGCCTCCGATTTCCGCACTTAGACATCAGTCTGCCCATTGCCCAGACGGTTGGGCAAACTGATGCCTAAGTGCAGAAATCGGAGTCTGTAATCCTACTAATATTATAAATGCGAAAGTTTGTGTGTGTGTGCGTGTGTGTGTATGTTTGTTACTTCTTCACGCTAAAACTACTGAACCGATTGCAATGAAATTCGGTATGTAGATAGCTGGAGGCCTGGATTAACACATATACTTTTTTCCCGATATTCCCACGGGATCGGGACAAACGCAGGTGAAACCGCGGGTCGTAGCTATATATTATATTAACGGATTAATATAGAATAGGCTGATAAAGTCTACGAGTCTGCAACTTTGCATAACAGTTTCTTTTACGACGTAAGAGCCCGCTAGGACAGGATTTTTTTAAATTCAATCTCTAAAAAAAGTAAAATAGTATAATAAAGTTTAAGCAAAAGGACTGTTATACACCAAACTCTTACTTTAAAAGGGGCTGTTTTTCACATAAGACCACTTTAGTTGAGTCCTTCCAAACCTATTAACAACTTCATCAAATCATAACGGTACTAAATAACATAATCACATACATAATAAGGCAGTAGATACATCTGTACATGTATGTATACCTACTTATGATTGTATGCATCTGAGTTAAAGGTTACACCATTAAATTCATACTCTCTGAGCTCGCTTTGATTCATGGGTTTCGGTTAAGGGGTGGCTGTCACTTATCTATGCATAATATATTCTTGACAAATGATATATCAAAGATAAGTTGGGGTTTTTGCTTTAAAAATGTGAAGTTATTCTATTTTAATATAAGACTATGTATCGTTTGCCTTATTTGATCACGTGTGTATTTGTGTTTTTGTAAAGATTTCTTTTATCGGTCACTCATCATAATAGGATTGTGCTGAAAATCAGCGTTGTGGTGTTTTTTGGCATCACAACATTATGTTGAGTATAATCTTTTTTTGGTTACACTACAGGTTTAGAAGTCTGTTTAATTGTTAAGATTTTGTTTTCTGTAATTTATTTACTTTTGTATGTGTAGTGTAATTACAAAATAAAGTTGTTTCTATTCTTCTATTCTATTCTATTCTTAAGTTTATTTAGCTTTTCTTTGGTATTAATAGGTATAGATGTTTTTTTTTTTAAAGTACAGTGTTATTGGTAGAAGTACTATTTTATTTATGACAGCTCGAAAAAATAGGTTATAATACTTATAATTCATTTTATAGGTTGAATTTACAACACTAAAAATCCGTTTGTTATATGTTTATTATATTACTCAATAAATGCATTTAGCTAAATTTGTTTAAGCAAAATCTCATACAAGCCTTATTTAGAAAGCGTTGTTTCAAATTATAACCACAATGATGTAAACAGAAATGAATGTTGCAAGCATTCAGAAAAGTCCTATTATTACCATTGGTTTAAATAACGTGTAAAGCATATTTAAAATGTATAGGTACTTTGTTTTTTTTTTAGTTAAATCCTGTTAAAAACATCATAACATTCTAAATATTTAATACTTCTATTCGCTATAAATAGGCATCTTGTGATATTTATGATTACCCAATAAACTGAAAGGCTATAAAATAAATTTTATTTTAAGTACGATTCTGGAATCGATACTCCACTGATAATTTAATATTATTGCGAGTGACATTAAAATTGCGTCTGAATTTACTTAAGAACCAGTTTTAATTTACTAAACTAAAATAAGAGGAGGTAAATTCGGTTTTAATTGTTTTATTAAACATTTTATGTATTAGAAATCATTTCAACATAATTTTTCTGACATAGGTACATTTTGTTGAAGCAGTTTTATTTTTTGAATCGGGACACAACTCTTTTTAAAACTTTTCCCATCCCTTATGTCTATTTAAAAAAAAACAACCTGTATATAAAATTGAATTGAAAACCTCCTTCTTTTAAAGTCAGTTAAAAAATTACGCTTACGTTCCCGCAACGTGAGCGTGACGTCACACTTTTTTGTGAATGCAGTACGGGGTTTATCGATTTATGACGTTATCAAAAATTAAACCTTACATTTTTATTCAAATTAATATGTATTAAAAAGTTAATAAAATAATATTTATATTAAATGCTTTTTAATTGTGTCAGACATCATAGCTTTGCCTTAACACAAGTCGAACAATAATATGTGAATATCAAGCATTGAATATGAGAAATTCAAATGGATACTTAGAGTCAAAGTTCATGATTATTCTTAACTCAAATTGAGTACTTATACTTACTAAACTAGGCATACTATTATAGGTAAGCTTATCTCTAAGCTTAGGTTCTTATGTCCCGCTGTGGACTATTGATGTGATAATGTCTTATAAATCAATGAACACCGGACTGCACTCACAAAAAAGCGTCATGTTACGGGAACGTGAGTAAGTGTTGTTGACAAGGTAACTATAGCAACGTATTATCGTTCATTAAACAGCGGACTGCACTCACAAAAAAGTGTCATGTTACAGTAACGTGAGTGAGCGTTATTGACAAGGTAACTATAGTAAGGTATCGTTGCTATGGTTACTATCAATGTTAACTTATGACGTTGTCACGTAAAATTATTGTCCGTACACCGACTTTACAGACAACCATTGTTTTATAAGCTTTTTTCTACGTAAAATAGGCTTGCATTTTACCTCATCTCACCTTATGGAAAGCGACGATGAGGTCAAGGATGCATGAACGTCATGCCTTGACATGATGGAACGTGACGAATCACTTGAAACCATGATTTTGTCCACGGGGTGATGTTAGAAGCCGTGAGCCAAGGCCTTGATTGTGTGAATGCGTAAAGTAAAAACGACAGAATTTAAACCAAAGAGTTATTTTTTAATGCAACCTCTATAGAAATCAAAATTGCAGGCCATAAAGTTAATAAGTGCCTGGATCTACGATTTCTATGATGCAGACTATAGCACTTTTTTTATCAAACAAGTTTAACTAACTTATTATTCCAAAAAAACTGGAATAATAAGTTAATTAAAGTTAACTTATGACGTCATATCTGTCGGATTTGTAGTAGCATCTTTTTAGGGTTCCGTACCCAAAGAGGAAAAGCGGGACCTTTTTACTAAGACTCCACTGCCTGTCTGTCTGTCTGTTTGGCTATATCTCATGAACCGTGATAGCTAGGCAATTAAAATCACTTAAATGAGTTATCGATCAATTTTTGTAATAACCTTTAGAAGCCTAATTCTGTTTATTTTTCTAAAGTGAAGTAAACTTACACGTAAAAGAAATATATATTAAGGTCAACTATTTTCAAAGCTTCCCCACAATCATACCTCACCAGCGTAAGTCCCGATCCCATGGAAATTTCAAAATGAAAATGACTATCCAACACAGAAATAATTTTTCAATTCGAACCAGTAGTTCCTGAGATAAGCGAGTTCAAACAAACAAACTCTTCAGCATATTAAGTATAGATATAGACTAGTTCAAAACATAACTCAAAAAGGAGATTGAGTTTTCTCCCAAGATTCTTACTAAGAGTAGGTACATCACCAAACTTCCTAAGACATGATTCCCAAAAGTGCACTACCCTAAGACCGCCAACACTTTATGACGATCTTAACGACATTCTGACCCGTTTTAATGACATCTCTCACAGTTTTAATGACATTTAATGAGTGCGAACGACTCCCGGAGCTTTCCCTAACAACTTTCCACTTTTCCGGCGTATTATTATTAAGCTGGTTGTTGTAGTAAGGTTTATGTGGAATGTTATTTGGTGAAGGCAAAAGTTTTCCAAAACATAAAATCTAAATATCTAAGTACTATATTTTTATTTAAATCTAAATACAGGGTAAATTATACTAGCAAGCCGTTGAGGGCTACTTCTGTGCCGTAACCAACAACTTTTGTTCTACTACTTTTAGAAATTCGAAATAAAACATGAAAATTTTGAGGTTATGTAAATTCGAAAAATAGCTGATTTTTAAAACAAAGGTCATTAAGACTAAGAACAGAAGATAAGACTTGAAAAATTAGTAAAATTTTTAGGTTAATGACCTCTCCCTGTATGGAACAGCTGATTTTCAGGTAAACCTAACCTCAAAACTTTAAAAAAAATGTTCGAATTTCCAAAAGTCGTAGAACAAAAGTTGTTTGTTTAGGAGCACAGAAGTAGCCCTCAACCGCTTGCTACTATAATTACCTATAAACCCTGTTTATTTTTTAAATATTTTAAATAATGCAGTATCTTTTAGCTCCAAGCTTGATTTGACAAACTATGACTACTTTGAATGTTTTGAAAAACTTTGAACCTGATTCCTAAAAACCAGATCTTAA
The DNA here is from genome assembly GCA_951213275.1 of Idaea straminata. Lineage (NCBI taxonomy): Eukaryota > Metazoa > Arthropoda > Insecta > Lepidoptera > Geometridae > Idaea > Idaea straminata. The sequence continues at coordinate 9,883,142 of OX577862.1, forward strand.
TTTGATGCAAAGTATAACTTGACAGGTATTCGCTATATGCACAAGTGGTGCAAAGCCACAAACTTCAACACGATTATGTCAGAAAACTTCGAAAAAGAAAAGTAACTGTCAAAACATTCGAATTTCGAATTCGGTCAATGCTGACAACACAAAACCGACTATAGAAGGGAAGAGCAGTTACGACAAAACGGCAAATTGGATTTTTTCCGCACCCTCTCATTGGGTGGATTTAATTATTGTTTTATGGCGTGTCAGAGGGCTGGAGAATGTTATGTTAATACTGATGACACTGCGCAATTAGGCAACTACGTACAAGTGTTTACTGACTTGTAGGCCCTCAAAATGTCTGTCCACTTTAGTATCCTTTGAGGACCTAAGAACAAAATAATTCAGCTCCTCAAATACCCTATACCCACTCAGCTTAGTCAACGATATCTATACGAAATAACTAGTCAATATATTTGTAGAACATTTTACATAGTGCCATCTAACCTCAAGCTAAGCAACTAGGCTTGTGTTATAACGCTGCGCTGGCCAGACAACGGATATAAAACTTTTATAATTATACAGGTATCTACTTTATATTCATACAGACACCCAAACCAGTAACTGATATCTGTACATAAATACTTTATTAAGGCTGGAATCGAAGCCGCAACCTTCTACATGTTTGCAGGCGGGTGTTCATCCACCGAGGCACATAGCCACATATACATTCATATTAGAAATCTAATCAAATCAAGATTCTTTATTCATTTGGAATCATACAATCATCACTTTTAAGCGTCTTAAAAAAAGATAGTTTCAAATTTTAATGGAAACGACAAAAGAATAGAATAGAAATCATTTATTGTTTTTATGTTTATTTATTGTTAGTAGTTGGGTTTTCATTTATTGTTGGTTTTTGTCATTAATCTTTTTTATTTTAAAACTCGCTTAGTAGTTAAAAAACAGTCAACAAATGCATCACAAAGGACATGTACATAATAATAGAGAACGCGTTATTTCCTAAAAGGTATTTCCCGATAACAAGTCCTTTCAAATCACACAATACAATCCGATCCGTTATGAAGAAAATCATTCCTAATCTATCAACAAGACACATTCAAAAATACACATAATACTTTTAGCAATAAAGTCCTAAATGCATTTACAGTTTTCTTTGATAAACTGGGAGGGAAAATCGTCTTTAACAATAAAGAATTAAAAGGAATTTTCGTTTGAATGTAAAGGAATGCTTTTGGTTGCTGTTGTTTAGTGAAATGTGCATTCGTGTAGTGAACGTGCCAGCAAAAAGGCCATATTGTCGAATTTTTAAGGTGCTTTTTGAATGAGAGAATGTTTGTTAATATTAGGAAAAATGTTAAAACGTATAATGTTGAATTATCAACTGAATTTGTGAAAATATTTAAATTTGAATGTATTGAACGAAGTTATGACGAGGGGACAATGAGAGAAAGAGAGAATAAAAAAGACCGAATAAAAAAAAGGACAGGTACTTTGTTCAATACGCGTGTCATTTTCATGTGTGTCAATGTTAAGTTTTTTGTTATTTGCCTAGTTATTAATTTTGATTAAGGTGAATCTTACAGGGCGTTATAAAAAGCCTTAATACGTATACGTATTAAGGCTTTTTACGTTTAAAATTAATTAATTAATTAATTATGGTTACGGTCTACTTTTTCAACATAAGTGTAGGCCCACCGAAGAGTGATTATAATTATTACATTGTGAAGTTATTACATTGCATAGAATGTTTTTAACTTAGGCAGGGCTTTACATTTCTGCTTCAGTTTTAGATCTACCTAAGTTCTATCAATGTTTAGTGCTATCCAAACTGAAATGAGGGTTCAAAAAATGTCAATACGCTTCGAGGAAAGATAGAAGACCTCTTGGCGTTTGCACTACCGTGCTCCCAGTTAATGTTCGCGTTATTAAAACTGCACCTTAACAAAGTGCGATTGTCAACAATATAGGAAAAAGTAACGATTCGACGAATCGAATCATCCGAGCGCGTAACGTCAAAGAAATTATCGATTTAATTGACATCGATTCCCGGACTGATTGATGATTTTTGTAACTCGATGAAGATGAATAATCGAATATTATTTTACTTGCTTTTATTGAAATTTAAAAAAAGGGGTAGAAATTATTTTACGGATGATTAACTTTGAAGTTGATATCAATACTCCTTTTAAATTATCTACATTTTATTTCGACACATTTGACAACTCAATTCGATTTTATTCAAAAAAGGTTGCATGTTTAGGACACGGACTCATAGGGACGTAGAATTCGAAATTGGAAATGGTAAGGACTAGAAGGAACTAGAACATTTTGGTTATAAAATATACGAATCATTTCATATTCAAAACTAACTGCGCCCCGCGCTTTGACGGTTTGATAAGTCGTGATCCCGCGGGAACATCAGGATAAAAAGTATGCTACACTATAATGTATTCTGTGACGTTCGTGTTTGCTGATGCACGGGCTGATGGTCGGGGTTTCTCGAGCGGCTGTAGATTTTCGTTGATTACTCAGGTTCTACCAATTGGATTTAAATGTAAAATATGACGAGAAAAGAGCTATCTAATAGTGAAACCCAGATTTCAATTCGTTTAGGCGTTTTTTGTCTATGTAACAAGCAAACAGACAGATAAGTAGACATGAAATTTAAAAACTACATATTTTTGATCTGCTACATAATTATTGCAGACCCATTTTTATATTTGCTTCCAAGTACAGACTTTTTGTCCTCTTTACCTTTATTATAGGTAGGTAAGTATTTATAAAAACTTGTGAAATAAAAAATATTTAAACTAAATTACCGATTTTGGTAATTTTAAAATCCGAAGAAATATATAACAGTTAAAACTCATTAAAAATCCTATTTCCGACTTATACGCGGACGAAGTCGCGTGCAAAAGCTAGTCTTCACTAAAATCATTAAATTCGCGCGTTTCCGACACTTTTTTACATTAATGCATTATAATAAGTTTTTGCAAACTGCGGGTATGAAATTCAAACGTACATTTGTTATCCATGCAACAAGGGCTGCCACGCCATCAAGAAGAATGATACTAGATGTGCGATAACATACAAACAGACTTTTGTGCTTATACTAATACTTCACATTTGAAGTCTGTTTGTATGTTATCGCACATCTAGTATCATTCTTCTTGATGGCGTGGCAGCCCTTGTTGCATGGATTACAACACATCTAGTATCATGTCTCAAAAACTCGTTTTGATAGGTCGCTTCTTGATGGCGTGGCAGCCCTTGTTGCATGGATTACAACACATCTAGTATCATGTCTCAAAAACTCGTTTTGATAGGTCGCTTCTAGATGGCGTGGCAGCCCTTGTTGCATGGATTACAACACATCTAGTATCATGTCTCAAAAACTCGTTTTGATAGGTCGCTTCTAGATGGCGTGGCAGCCCTTGTTGCATGGATTACAACACATCTAGTATCATGTCTCAAAAACTCGTTTTGATAGGTCGCTTCTAGATGGCGTGGCAGCCCTTGTTGCATGGATTACAACACATCTAGTATGTTGTCTCAAAAACTCGTTTTGATAGGTCGCTTCTAGATGGCGTGGCAGCCCTTGTTGCATGGATTACAACACATCTAGTATCATGTCTCAAAAACTCGTTTTGATAGGTCGCTTCTTGATGGCGTGGCAGCCCTTGTTTTCTGCTGTTCGTGTTCAGGCCTTCGCGTAAAATTTCACCAGCAAAAACCTTTAGGTATAAATACCTAACATACATAGTGTATGTAACAGTAATATATCGGTCGTAAAATGACCCCGATAGACCCCTCATTGACCGATGGGTTAGCTCTACTTTATGTGTATACTATTGTTTAATAATATATTTCGGGTAAGGGGAGGTTATCTTGCAATATTGATTGAAGGCTGTATTAGAATAAGATCGTTTGGGTTCAGCGAAGTCTGATACACACAGAAAAAAAGGTTTCTTGAAGTATAATAATAATAAATGATAAATATTACAAGACATTCCACACATCGTCATCTAGCCCCAAGTTAAGTAACTAGACTTGTGTTATGGGTGCTAGGCAACGGATATACTACTTGAATACTTTTCTTACAACAGCCAGACCACAGACAAATATCTAAGCATAAATACTTGTCCGAGGCGGGAATCGAACCCGCAACCCTGTGTTTGGCAGTCCGGCGTGGTAACAAATGAATGTAAAAATGGTAAAAATGGTAGTATGAAATGTAAAAAAAACTGTAAACATTTTTTAATCAATAAATCCAAAAAAAAAAGGTTTCTTGAAGTAAGTAATGTATTTAATTATTTAATTTTTATTTATTTATTTAAAGAAATAATCTTCTTTTTGTAGAGAATAATTTCTTTTTTAGGATTCCGTATCCAAATGGTAAAAATGGGACCCTATTATTAAGACTTTACTGTCTGTCTGTCTATCACCAGCCTTTATCTTATGAACCGTGATAGCTAGAGAGTTAAAATCTTCAGCCGGTTTTTTTTTGTAAACAATTTTTCAAAGAGTTTGTTTGTTTGAGCGCACTATAATCTCAGGAGCTACTGGTGCGAATTGAAAAATTATTGTTGTGTTGGATAGTCTATTTATCGAGGAAGGCTATAGGCTACTTTTTATTTTGATATTCCTACGGGATCGGGACTTATGCGGGTGAAACCGCGCAGCTAGATTAGAATAACGCTTTATAAGTAAGTACCTATTTAGTTTCCGCTATATCTTATCAACTATCAAAAACTGGATCTGCTTTACTATTCAGCAATATCGAAGTAAAATTGAAAGCAACCCCTAACAATGACCACAAAGTACCCTTAAGGAAGCCAACGCGCTTCTTCCTAATCCTTAAAATAGTAAATTCTTAGTCAATTGCTTCTCTTAACGTGTGGTACAAGTGTTGAGCGAAGTGCGGTGAAAGTCCCAGCGTTCTCCGACATTCGATTTGCCTTTGGATTGATCAATGGAATGTTGAATAGGCATCGTAGGAAAGTGGGCTTATAAAAACGAAATTCTAGAAAGTTAAATAAGTCGACATGACATGAATTTTAGGCTCAGTAGAAACTTGATAGATTCGCAACTAGAAAGATAAGCAACTGGACGGAATGGCAACTGGACATAGTACAGTCCTTTAATATAAAATAAAATATTAAAACGCTATGAAACATAGATTATGAAATAGTTATCAAAAGTGGGCTTCGAACGGAAGTTGGCATTGAAGTCCTTTTTTGCATGCATTTTATCTTTGAGATAAAATGCAATGCTTAGATGGGTAAGTTTCAATGTTTGAAATGGCTTAGTGTATTATTTATTTAAGTATATGTAACTGTATTTAAGTATATGTATTAAACTTTAACTTTTCTTTCAGTATTTCATAAATTTGTTTTTCATAGTATCCGAATTTGATTGTACCTACTTTTTAACATTTTTGCATTGATGGGAGAAATAAGGTCTCTTAATTCGCCCATAGACTGTTGGGCTAGTGTACTAGTCCCTACCAACATATCCCCACTGGTGGGTAAGAATGGAATATTTTCCACCTATCTTTACCGTTGAGCTAGTACTAGTAGGGAACTAGTAGCTGTAGCTCAAAGGTAAAGATAGATGGAAAAAATTCCATCTATCTTTATCTAATCTAATAGGTTGAATGAGAGTTCCACTTTTGCGAACCGATATTTGTACCATAGCGCCGCTTGTTCTCGTATCTTACACCACGCACTAAACCTATTGTCTTTACCCAAAATCGAATGGTCAAGAAATGCATCAGATAGGCCTCACGACCTTTATGTCTCATAAAATGTCCTTCGGGGCATTCTTGGAGGCTTAAGGGGTGACTTTGTTTACATTTGCTAGCCGTTTTGAGGCTTTAAGGACATATTTAAGACATCTATAAGGATTTTTAAGGACATCTTTGGTCGTTGATGGTGTAATTTGGATGGGAAGAAAGTTGTTAAGGTGCATTTAGGGGCCAATAGCAGAATGCCTGTCGCCGATAACTTAAACTGTTAATTTCATGAAAAGTGTTATGTGTGGTTGTATGTTTCGTTATTTACCATAATACAAAATTCAAAGATGAAAATTTATTGTTACCTTTCAAATCCAAATTAATGTAGAAATACAGTCTTTTTTTCTTTTTTATATATCTTTTTTAGTGTATTTTGTTTGGGAAAAGATTTCACTAAGTATCAGTACTTATCACTAAAACAATTTTCTTTCTAATAATTGACAACTTTAAATAAGGCTTTGATTTTTTCTTTTTTTTTTAAGTGTTTTCATCAATTTAAAATAATATCAAGACAAACTCAAACTCATTTTTTTTATTTAATAGGTGTCATGCATTAGATCACTTTGAAACGTCTTAAAAATTAAGTTAGGATGTGTGCCTTCGGAACGTACCCGTCAATGAGAAGAAGGCTGTTACATACGAGGCATAGCTAGAGTACTACAATAAATTATAAGTACTTATCTACCGGGTAAAAAACTCAATTCTTTTAAACATAGGATCCAGTCAGGGTTCCCATTAAACCATAACTGGACAACTCAGTGGGAATCCTACAGAACCTTATATGGTTATTGTTTAATTATATTTGTGTCTTAGTTGAAGTTAAACATACGGTTGCGGGTTCGATTCCCGCTTTAGACAAGTATTTATCTTCTATAATATAAAAATGAATCGCAAAATGTGTTGGTAAGCGCATAACTCAACAACGCCTGGACCAATTTGGCCAATTCTTTTTTTGGTCTGTTTGTTATTATCAGGAGAAGGTTTTTATGAAATAAAAAATTAAGAAAGTTGCGCAGAAAATTATTACGCGGGTGAAACCGCGGGGCGTAGCTAGTGCTTAGATATTTCTCTGTGATCTGGTTGTTTCTATGCTATACATAATATATAAAATATATTTACAAAATCCTACTAATCCTACTAATATTATAAATGTGAAAGTGTGTGTGTGTTTGTTACTCCTTCACGCTAAAACTACTAAACCGATTGCAATGAAATTCGGTATGTAGATAGCTGGAGCCCTGGATTAACATATATGCTACTTTTTATCCCAATATTCCCACGGGATCGGGACTTACGCAGGTAAAACCGCGGGGCGCAGCTAGTATTATATATGTGAAAGTTTATGTGTGTATGTATGTTTGTTACTTCTTCACGCAGAAACTACTGGACCGATTGCGATGAAACTCGGTATCTAGATACCTGGAGACCTGGATTAGCACATAGGCTACTCTTTATCCCGATATTCCTACGAAATCTAGTATAACTATATAAGCAGTATACACGTTGTCTAGCACCCATAACACAAATCTAGTTACTTAGCTTGGGGCTAGATGGCGATGTATGGAATGTCCTGCAATATTTATTTATTATTATAAGCCATTTTTTGATTGCTCGGGTAAATATATTTATCTAATGACCGGTTTTAAGTAGGTTTCTATATTTTTACGAAATATTTAGTTTTTTAACTGCGGCTAATAAGGCGGCCCTTATTAGCCGCAGGTACTTTATAATAATTACTAGCAGCGCTCCGCAGTTTAACTTCCGATCCCGTGGGAATATCAGGATAAAAAGTAGCCTATAGTCTTCCTCGATAAATGGACTATCCAACACAAATAATTTTTCAATTCGAACCAGTAGTTCCTGAGATTAGCGCGTTCAAACAAACAAACAAACAAACTCTTCAGCTTTATAATATAAAGTATAGGTCAGCTCTGAAACTGCTTGACAGATTTTCTTGAAACTTGATAGTAATATGATGCATTGAATTCTTACGCGGATGAAGTCGCGAATGAAAGCTAGTCTCTGTGACAACATAGGTAGGTATTTTAGTTTAATTTTTCTAACCAACCTTAAGGTGAAATGGTACCGGCGCTCTCTCCATACAAATGTAGTCGACTGCTTCCTCCCTGGATAATGACACTAGCACAAATATTTTTGTTGCATAAAACCTATAACTGCCATGACTATGTCATGGTTTATTGCATTTTCTAATTATCATAGAAATTAAGATTTAAAAAGAAAAAAAAACAAAACATAGGGGCATGGTCATGGCAGTTATAGATAGATAGATTGATAAACACTTTATTTGTACAAAACACAAAACATTGAAAATGACAGAAAAGACGAGAAAGCTTATTAACTACGAAATTGTACAAACAGGCGACCTTATCGTTTATAAGTTTTATGCAACAAAAATATTTGCTCTAGTGTCATTATCAAGGGAGGAAACAGTCGACTACGTTTGGATGGAGAGAGCGCCCGGTACCCTTTCACCTTAAAACGAATAGAAATATTTGAAGGGTTGTAAATAAATAATTGTAATTCTTAATAAAACTACCCTCAATATTGACCGGGTAGTAACTTGCACGTGGCGGGAACTATCTGTAGTATAACTCGATTGTTCTGTTTTGATACTTGGTTACTTTTTTTTGATAATAAGTAGGTATATCACCATTTGTCCACTATCTCATCTGATGGTAGGTGACGATGCGGTCTAAGATGAAGAACGCTGCCCTAGATGATATATTTAAATACTAGCTACGCGTCGCGATTGCACCCGCGTAAGTCTCGATCCCGTGGGAATATCAGGATAAAAAGCCTATGTAGCTATCTATTTACCGAGTTTCATCGCAATCAGTTCAGTAGCTTTTGCGTGAAGGAGTAACAAACACACACACACAAACTTTCACGTTTATAATATTCGTAAGATAGGATTTTTTAAAATCTCTTGTTAAGTCATTATTCCAGAAAAAAATACTAAAGTTATGTTACTCTAGACTCTAGGTCCTTCCCTTTATTTATTTTGTATTTAAAATGTATTTTTTGTGTGTGTTTTATTTTCATGGTGCAATTAAGTGTTTATCTATCAATACAAGGACACTGATAGGTCGGTGTAGCCACAAAAGGAGGACGCGGACGAGTCGGAAAAGTTCTCGTTCCACTTTTGTCTTTCTATCTTCACTTTTGTCGCTCAAGTGTCCCCCTCTTATTTAGGGATCATCAAGTTAAGAGTGTTTCGTATCGTCTAGCTAAGCGTGCTACACCTTAGAACTGCATCGGCCCTTATAATATCTGGTGAAAAGTGTTTTTAACCCCCGACGCAAAAACGACGGGGTGTTATAAGTTTGACGTGTCTCTATGTGTGTTGTCTCTGTGTGGCATCGTAGCACCCGAACGGACGAACCGATTTTGGTTTAGTTTTTTTGTTTGAAAGATAAATTAGTTAATGTAGCGCTGCTATAGGTTTTATTAAAAAACCGTTCTTTATACTTCTGAAGTCACTATTTAGTAAGTACTTCATTTGAATTTTTCTAAATCTAACAAGTCTTAAACAAAATTAAGTAAGTAGTTAGGTATATAAGATAGTGCACATGTAAAGTAAATAAATAAGCGCGCGCTCGCCAACAAACTGCACTTTGCAGTTTGGCGGGAAATTAGTTTGTGAGAAAATGTTTACTTTTTTTTAGTTAAATAAATATTTAAAAAAAAATACTAAAGTATCAAATTCTACGAGTGTGCTATACCTACAATAATCCACAGATAGAACCATATCCACCGGCCAACAGATGTAGCGTAATGACCGGACACTTTACATAATTTGGTGATCGAGTGACCCCAACCGATTCTGTAAGTCAGAATACAATATCATTTACCTCAATAAAACTTACAATGAAGATGTGTTTGGAGTTTCTACTGGCTTAGATAAGAGGGTAGGTACGGTCTAGGTACAAAATGTTCGAATTCCCAAAAGTCGTAGAACAAAAGTTGTTCGCCTACACGTCTAGAACAACCCTCTTTCGTATCAAAACCTCTTCACTGAAACACATTGTATTTACAGAAAAATATCAGTTCAAATAGCATATACCAAATAGTTATGTGTAGTGTAGAATCAAGCGTCTAGCAAGCCATTTGCGGAGACATTTAAAAGGTACTTAGTTTTATGTTTAGTTTTATACTCTAGTAAAGTGTAACTGTCTGTCTTCCTTAATAAGTAAAAATAAATAAAATAAAATAGCTGGAGAGTTGACAAGATCACGTTGCTACGGCATAAAATGAACAAATTATGCTAAAAGGAGCCACGGATAGGTGAGGTCTGACTAACCTGAACGGATCCCAGCTCCCGCGTAGGGAATGACGGGCTGCGCACGCGCCGATCTCTATAAATCCAGGAGCTAAATGTTTGAATCGCTTGTGTGACATTACTTCGTCGTATACGTCTACAAGTCACGCTCAACTTCCAAGTCGCATGACACCAATTTTCTATATTTTTGAATCGTTCGTCGTTGAAATTAAAAATATCAATTTTTGGTCGTTCGAATATTGAAAACCGGTAATTACCGACGAACATCCGAAATAATCCCGAAACATATAAATATTTTAAAAAGCTCGTTTCCGTATATTTGAATAGGATGTTTGACGTTTATTCTACCACTCGCCTGTCGGCGACGAGTGGTGGACACCACGCGTTACGATCAGGCGATGCCAAAATAGCGAATTTCCGATGTCGAACGAATATCAGTAGACATCGAGCGCTCGACGCGGGGCGAACGATTCTATAATAGGGCTCCAGGTGTACCTATGTCACTTGATTTCACTTATCACTTGGAGCACACGTTTCACTCATCATTCAATAAACTCACAACTATCACTGCTAAAACAAATTCTGCGACAAAAAATGGCGCGGAGCGAGAAAGCAAGAAGGCACACTGCCGCCACCAATTGTCAATTTGACACACAGTTGTCACTTGTCAAATTACGGTACCGCGCGACTTATTCATAATGCCGCGTTGATTTAAAGGTTGAGTCACTCAAACAACCGTATGGTGTTCCAACTCAATTAAACAATATTATTATCTTTTATTTTTATGGCCCAAACAAATATTAAAAAGTTACAACATAATTAAATGGAAAAAAAACCAAATGGTTGTCTGTAAAGTTGGTTTACGGACGATAATTTTACATGATAACGTTGTAAGAAAACGATGAAACAATGAGATTTTTTTGTTAGGTATTCCTTTCCTTATATCTTTTTTTTCCTATATGTATTGTTTTTTCCTCTATATAACCTCTTTTATTCGTCACTCGTCACCATAATACAAGCCCACATGTGCGATATTATTATTAAATACTCTGATTCCTAATGGGAACGGAAGCCTAATGATCATGTTACCATGAAGCATGACGTTACACAATATTAACATGACGCATGACGTCACACAATATTACTGTAACACTTTTTGTGAATGCATTTTTTGTGTTCCATCAATTTATTAGACGTTATTACGTCGTACTTGTAAATTCTATTTTATCAATAAAGAACCTTGAACCTTAAGAGGAAAGGGTACCAGGAGCTCTCTCCATACAAACGTAGTCGACTGTTTTCTCCCTGGTTAATGACACTAGAGCAAATATTTTTGTTGCATAAAACTTATAACTGTCATGACCATGCCCCTATGTTTAGTTTTTTATGTTTATTTGTTTTTTAAATCTTAATTTCTATGATAATAAGAAATAAAACATAAAATCTTAATTTCTATGATAAAAAAAAACAAAGTATAGGTGCATAGTCATAGCAGTTATAGGTTTTATGGCACAAACATATTTGTGCTAGTGTAATTATCCAGGGAGGAAACATTCGACTACGTTTGTATGGAGAGAGCGCCGGTACCCAATCACCTTAAGGCGCATTGGAAGTCAGTGGTTGAACCTTAAGAACGGTAGGTATGCCATCTCTGTGGTTATCCAATCCCACAATACATTGTATCCCTTAACATTGCATTGAAGAATCAATCAAGACATAACTTTAAACTTCACCCATGAATAATCACCAGCTGCGAGCTTCTTGTGGTAATAAAAATACATTTTTTTCACGAAACCAGCAATTCCAATAAAATATCGTATATCGGACGTTGATTGACAGATCATGCGGAGATGTTTTTAGACTGAACGTTCTGATTATAAATTAATAAAGTGAAAGGGTACCGGCGCTCTCTCCTTACAAACGTAGTCGACTGTTTCCTCCCTGGATAATGACACTAGCACAAATATTTTTGTTGCATATAACCTATAACTGCCATAACTATGCCCCTATGTCTTGGTTTTTTTCATTTTCTAATTATTATAGAAATTAAGATTTTAAAAACAAAACATAGGGGTATGCTCATGGCTGTTATAATTTTTATGCAACAAAAATATTTGCTCTAGTGTCATTATCCAGGGAGGAAACAGTAGGCTACGGTATGGAGAGAGCGCCAGGTACCCTTTCCTCTTAACTGTTGGCCAATCGTCTAAGAAGAACAAGTGAACCAAGTCTTTAGTCGTTCTACGTTAACTAATTTGTTAGCTATACATAGCTAGTAATCACAATCCTATTATACAAAACTAGCTTTAGAAATCGAAAATGGACCAAGGAGTCCCGTTGTCCCATACAAACTTTGCCCCCCCCTTTTCACCCCCTAAAGGATAGAATTTCGGAAAATCCTTTCTTATCGGATGCCGACGTCATACAAAGAACAGACCCTCCAAGTTTCAAGTCTCTACGATCAGCGGTTTAGTGTGTGCGTTGATCCGTCAGTCAGTCAGTCATTTTAAATGTATAGAGGATGGTATATTAAAGTCACTAAAACATTTTAATTTCTTTATGTATGGTAATTATTTTCCCGGGTCTTAATCGTGTATTTTATTTATATTGCTCTTGAGATGTCAAGGGACACCCCGATGAAACAAAGTTTCTTTCGATTAATTAGTGAAGGAATTGTAATAAAATCAAAAAGGTCGTTACAACTTTTGGTCTTAATTTCTTCCGTCTAGCCCCCTTTCGCAAACGCGATAAGGAACTTCGTTCCAAAATAAAAATACACGATTAAGACCCGGGAAAAATAATAACTATGAATACAAATCGTGTGAGTTTAAAAAGATTTTTTGTATCTACAAAGTGAGAAATCCTTACTTAATGAATGACTTGTAGTTTAAGTAAAATACGGAATTTCTTAATTCGGTCGCCGCGCTCAAAGCCCGGGATAAAACCTATGCAATAGCTTAAAAAATCTGGAAAATTTGTATTAGATACAGTAAGCACATGGAATAGGTAGGTAACTTATCTACCTACTTAATTTTGGAAATTTATTAAAATTCAAATTTCATAATCCAAGTGAACTAACTATTCGGAGCGACTTATCAAAGAAAACAACTTAAAATGAGCTCCCAATATTATGCAAATCTTATTATTATTCATACTGTTTTCGTAAAGGGCGCCAAAATCGGGAAATGACGTAGAACCCTAATCTTACAAACAAAATTTACAAACTTAACTTTACATCTAATCAAAACATCGGCTACACAAATCTCTACCTTATTTCTTTACAATAAAGTCGTTTGAAATCATTAAAAATCGATTTTCAATTCCCTCGTTTAAAATTGTCGTGAGTAATACACCTACTCGATACAAGATGGCGTTAGCGGTTATGCAAATGCGTTAATTTTGCTAAAAGAAAAATGTTTTTGAAAATCAGATTGGAAAAACATCTGTAAAGTAATAAGATTAAGGTAGGTAAATTTAATGTGTATTTGATGAGAGGGTGTTTCTTGTTGTCTTTAGTTAACAGAGGAGGAAATAATTTTGTTTCTTATAAGACTATGCTTTTTCTTTATAACTTATTCTTATTCTTAAACCCGCGTATGCGCGATTCCGATTCCAGATAAATTGTAACACGATTTAGCCTGGGCGCAGACGCACGTTTTTCCGCATGTGGTTATCGCGTGCGTTTCCAATTCGGAATTCCGCTCGCCTGGCGCATACGTACGGTTTTATCCTGCGGAATTTTACCTGGCCAGTACGACTAGGGACAGCGTTGTGAATGCACGACAATGGAGGATGACGATTTATTGATAATTGTGCTTCTGTTATCATCGAAAAATGAAATATCAGTTATTGGATACATCCGTAAAATACTAGAGAATCTGCGAGAGTCAATTTTACTAAGAATTTATCAATTTATTAATTTAAAATCAATTTTTATCAGGAGCAGCGCCAAGGGGGGCTTGGCGCGATTCCGATTCGTAATTTCCGTACGTGTGCGGCGGTTGGTACAAAATGTATGGGAACGTTGCGTCGCGTACGTTCCGTATGACGTCATTAGGTTTTTTTACGTACGGTTCGCTCCGACCGCAAGAGCTTGCAATAGAAACGCACGAGCGGAATGGATTCCGCGTGGAAAAAACACGCACGTGTGCGTTGACAGGCTCATTTTGTATGAATTTACATAGAAGGGAACCCCAATGCATTCCGCATGCGTTACGTATGCGTTACGTATGCGATAACCGCACGCGATAACCACATGCGGAAAAACGTGCGTCTGCGCCCAGGCTTAACTTTCTATCTGTAAAAGACTTTTCAAAATCGGTTCTGGAGTTCAAATAAATTAGACAGATTTTTAAAGATTTTTTTGCAACGGCAAGGCTACTGGACCGATCGTGATGAAACTTGATATGAGGATAGGTACTTACATTATTTAATTGGGAGTACCTAAGTAAGTACTTTTTATTCCAATATTCCAACCAGAAGACTTACCCGAGTAAAACGTGAAACATGCGCGGTTAGTTTCTTCAGATTCTGTAGGTATAAGTTTAGGTCTAACAGGGAATGATGGCCCCCGGCGAAAAGTGGAAGTGATATGCGCAGAACTCAATTTTTAGGTCCGTTTGGCGGGGGGACAGGAGTGAAGGGAGGGTCAGTTGCTCAAATCATCGCTCTGTATTCCTCACATACGTCTCTAGCCGCGCTCTGCCCCGCTCCAGCACGTCTTTAGTTGTCTAAGTACTGTCGCGCACATAAAACCCACTTACAATTTTGCCCAAGTCTAAATTGAAAAATTGGATAACCTAATGCATTACAATTCAATGTCATTTTAGGTGTGCAATACATTGCCTGATTTTCTAATTTAAAGGAATGTTTTTCGGGGTTAAACGGTGGTAAAGTATGACGATTTGGCCGTAGTAATTCTGTCCGCGATAGTACATGCGCAAATCAATTTCAACAATTTCTGCTGGGACATGATTCGTTGGTCTACCTATACTCAAGATTCGCGCTGATATCTGTACCTATATATTTAGATATCTTACCAAAGCAAATTGTAATAATTTTCGTTGTCTGATGTATGGGAGGCTCGAAGGTCGAGGTGTAGGGGTCATGAGAAGGAATTAATCAAAGCTGAGCCAAGATGTACCTTCTAATAAGATTGTAATAAGGCCCGTACGGTATGGATCATACCTAAACTTAGGTAAGTATTTACCTACATATAAAATTTATATTATAAGCTGTTGCCTGCGATTTCGTAGGCGTGGTAGTTTTGTTTTTTTGTACTAAAACCTTCCTCTTGAATCACTCTATCTGCTAAAAATAACACCATCAAAATCCGTTGCGTAGTTATAAAAATCTAAGCATACCTAGGGACAGACAGACAGCGGGAAGCGACTTTGTTTGTACTATGTAGTGAAGGTACAGTCGGCTGCATAATTGCAGCCCTCAGTAGAGTTCGAAAATTACTATTATTGGAATGTTTGCATTCTAATAATTTTTGTTTGATTAATTGATGAGTTAGAAGGCTTTAAACTTTAACTAAAGCAGGTGTCTAGAATCTTGCTTGTGTTGAAAACATTCTTATAACAGCTGTTTTGGAGCTCTACGGTGGGTCTGCAATTATGCAGCCGACCGTACCTACCAACGGGTAGTATTATTACTAATAAATAATAATACTAGGCAAGACTATTCAAAAACAGACAGACGGACAAAAAAGTGATCTCATAAGGTAGCCCTTATGAGATCACTTTTTTTTTTTTTGTGGTACGGAACCCTAAAATAACAGTACTTAGTATTAAAATTATACGAAAAAATAATACGATTACTTACCAAATACAGTAAAATAATCATACGTCTTTTGTAACATTTATCCACAGGAAAATACGCAATTTTCCCAAGAAAATTATATTAGAGCTTTCACATATTGTTTATACTACTAGTGCCATCTGTTGATGTCGCAACTATACTACGAAAGCTTAAGTAGTTTCGCTAGTTTCAAGAAGATGGCGTTAGTTGTAGTGTTTTAAAATATTTCTATAGATTTTAAATATTTTTTGGTGGTTTGTTTTTGCCTATTGAAATAATGTTTTATTAATATTTTAAATAACTTGTTTCAGATACTATGCACAAGAGAACTGGTAAATACATTAATTTAAAAAAATCTGTTGGGCTTTTACATGCCATAAAATGGGAGAGTTTTCAGATTTCGAAAGGAAAAATAATTACTAAATTATTTTATCTTCATAATATCAGAAAGACGAAATAGCTAAACATATGTATTGTAATTTATAAAAGTTTTTTAAAATATTCTCCCATTTTAGAGTATTTCCAAAGCCTATCTTTAGAACAAAGCAAGAGTTTAAGCACAACCGAACCGGGAAATCTTAGAACCAAAAATACCGGGAATTCCCGGTGTTTTGACAAAATATATGAAACCGGGATTTTCATCATAGATCTTTTGTTAAGATGGTATAAAAATGGAAAACCCTACTAAAGTTTTTGAAAAGTACCGGTATGGGTAAGTTTCAATTATTTTTTAACCGACTTCAAAAAAAGGAGGCGGTTCTCAATTCGGTTAATATGTTTTATGAATGTTCGCGCATATCTTCTTTATTTATCAACCAATTGTGATGAATCTTTTTGTGTGTGTTTTCAGGGCAAGTGTAGTCAGTCAGTCAGTCAGCTTTTATATTAAAAATTCTTAATTAGTAATATACTACTAATTAGTAAGAAATTCAACGATGACAAATCGGGATTTCGACAAAAAATCTTAGTAAAAAAACCCTAAAAATACCTTACTATTTGCTAATTTTTCAAACCGATTAACCTACATAATTCCCGAGAATCCCGGTTCTCAAAAACTGGTACCAAATTCCCGATCCTAAAGAAAAATACAGTTTAAATTCCCAACTTGTTTAATTATTATCTTAATTTTCTTTTCCTTAGAAAGTATTTCACGGTACATTTAGAGTTAACCCTTCCGTCGCTAACAAGGTTTTGTATTAAGGAATTAGTCCGCTGTGGCACTGCAGGGTTAAACAGTTTATGTTACTGACTTCTTTTAATTAAGACCCGGTGCTAATAAAGCTACCAAATCGACCTTTGTTATAAGCAACTCTAAGTAATCAAATACTCTTTTTTTGTTATTTGGATATAAATGGATATTGTAGTTTAATAGCCATATTTTTGTTTATTGTGGTTGAAAACATGATATGAACAACTTCGTTCGATAAAAAAATGTTAGACAACAGAGAATTATAAGATCGTTTATCAGGTTTTATTCAAAAATAGTTAACGTTTGTTTCTAAAAATGAATCAAATGATTGGTTTTGACCTCTAGGAACTATATTTGTGGATAATAATGCTAAAATGTTTTGCATATCGATCAAATATAACAGTTAGCACGCAGCACGCTACGTCTTTGAGAGCGGGGGCTAAGGTAATGTGAATACCTAGACACGGTACTGGAAGAGCGCCTTAACCGTAGCACGCTTGAGTTTAACTCGAAAGAGAACTAAAACAAAATTTACACTAATATTACAAATGAGAAAAGATTTATGTTTGTAACAAATAGCCACGAAACAGCCGGACCGATTTCGATGAAACTTGGTGTGAGGATACATTTATTCACTAGGAGTGCCATAGGCTAATTTTTATCCCGATATTCCTACGGGATCGGAAGTTATGCTGGTAAAACGGTGGAGCTAGTTTTACCAATATTATAAAGACGAAAGATTTGATCGGTTGTTTGTTTGAGTTGAATAGGCTCCGAAACTACTGGACAGATTTTGATGAAACTTCGTATGACGATACATTTATTCATTAGGAGTGCTATAAGCTACTTTTTATCCTCCTATTCCCACGAGATCGAGACTTACGCGGGAAAAACGGTAGGCCGCTGTTGTAGATATAGGTACCAAAATAGGTGATAGACTTAGTATGAACATTGTATCTTCAATTTACATATAAATTGTCTCCCCTACGTCTGTGAGTTGTCTGCGTGTCTCTTGAGGACTTTGACGTTAATTCTGATAGATAGATAGATAACTATGATTAGATTAGGTACGTATACCTACTAAAAGTAATTACCAACACTGGAAAAAAAAGGTTACTTTGTGTTACAGATGCCAGCTCATTTTAAAATTTCACTGTCATCGTTTTTTCATAATGCGCCAAAAGATTCAGAAATGTGAAGAATAACTTCTAAGTTTTAGGAAATAATAAGCACTATGTCACGGACAATTTGAATTAGCCGCCCGGCAAAATGTGCGAGTCGATGCGAAGCTGAAACAACTCGCTCAATCTGTCACTGCATGATTGTAAGGACAGATCGAGCGACCATAATTATTATGCACTAGTAGAGCTCCACAGTTTCACCCGCGTAAATCCCGATCCCGTGGGAATATCAGGATAAAAAGTAGCCTATAGCCTTCCTCGATAAATGGACTATCCAACACAAAAATAATTTTTCAATTCGAACCAGTAGTTCCTGAGATTAGCGCGTTCAAACAAACAAACAAACTCTTCAGCTTTATAATATTAGAATAGATTAATTGAACCGAACTACGACAGTACCTATTGTATCATTTTACCTATAAAATAATCACAAAAATAAAAGAAAGATCAAGGATTCGGCATTTTTACTTACACACAGACAAGCACCCTCAATTAGGACTAAACACACTTTCTTAATATAACTTTTTAGCCAATTTAAAAATGTCCTTCATTTAAGAATACTGCTAAAAAATCGATCTACGTGTTTGGTAAAAAGTAGCCTATGTTACTCCCAATTAATTAATGTATCCTCATACCAAGTTTTATCAAAATCTGTCTAGTAGTTTCGGAGCTTTTTGTTTTTGTCCTTTGGTTTCACTCTCGTATTTCTCAGTCCCGTTAGAATATCAGAGTATAAAGGAGACTATGTATTATTCTAAGAACCCAACTACTAACTTACCAAGTTTCATCGCAATCGGTTCAGTCGTTTTTGCGAGATAAGCAGGATTAGCGTGCCCTGCGGTTTCACCCCAATTTATATAAATTAACTTCTAAGGATACGGAATGATCATTTTATTGCAAATACATCTGAAGATGCATTTCTACTTTAAAAAAAAACCATATTATCATTTCTTTAGTAAAAATCTTTTCCCACACTCCGCTACTTAAATAACCGCACAATCGCACGCCATTATCAAAAACACTAAAAAGATTAGGTTAAAACTTAGAAAACTTTATAAAAAAATCACATTGCGCCAACCCTTGTGTTGTGAAATCTTGTTTGAAGTTTGCCGCTTTTAGATTATCTCTGGTAGACGAAACGATTAGGGTTGTCTGTTTGTCTAGAGTGTTAGAATTAGGTAACAAGACCGTTCTAGTTTTGTAATAGGTATTGAAGGCTGGTTTTTTTAGCAGTTAAGAAGTTAGACATTTTTAAGGTTTAGGTACCCTTTGGTTACGGAACCCTAACACAGTTGGGACGAATTAAGAACCTCTGTTTTTGAAGTCGGTTAATTAATTTAATTTCATTTTTAGGGTTCTGATCCTCAAAATGTAAAAATTAACCCTTATAAGATCCCGGCTGTTCTTGTATCACTACAGAAACGGGAGGATCTAGCAAATTTAAATTTATACCAGACTTAGGACTCCGCGGTTTCACCCGCGTAAGTCCCGATCCCGTGGGAATATCAAAATGAAAAGTATCCTATAGTTTTCCTCGATACATGGACTAACCAGCAGAAAAATATTTTTTTCAATTCGAAACAGTAGTTCCTGAGATTATCGCTTTCAAACCAACAAACTCTTTAGCTTTATAATATTAGTCTAAATACTGAGGTCTATAGTCCCTATTATTTTTATAACCATGACAAATTACAAGTTATTAAGTTATTTAAAGTAGGTATATCTGTTTGTCTATGTATTAGGGGTTTCGTACCCCAAACATCATTACTTACGATTATCTATTGACAGCTTTGAAATATAGATGAAGATTCCCTTTTGAAAATGTCGATTGGCTTTGATAGAACCGTAGTAAGTCATAAAATCTGAAAATTAAGATAGGTAAATAAATTTTAACAAAAAATTAAATTAGGTACCTACTTATTATGGCGACCCAGTTGGCACGATGGTCACCATGCTGGACTGCCAAACACAGGGTTGCGGGTTCGATTCCCGCCTCAGACAAGTATTTATGCTTAGATATTTGTCTGGGGTATGGTTGTTTCTATGTATTATAAGTATTACATATTTACAAAAAGAAAAGTATTTGTTTAGTATATCCGTTGCCTAGCACCCATAACACAAGTTTAGTTACTTAGCTTGGGGCTAGAAAGTCCTGCAATATTTATTTATTACCTACCGATTTTTTTTTTATTCCTATATATTTGTTTTGTTTTTATTTTTAACAATATGTACTTTTTTATATAAGCTTTTTCTTAACCCCCGACGCAAAAACGACGGGATGTTATAAGTTTGACGTGTCTGTGTGTGTGTGTGTGTCTGTCTGTGGCATCGTAGCTCGCGAACGGATGAACCGATTTTGATTTAGTTTTTTTTTTTGTTTAGGTACCTACCAAATGGGCTTCGAAATTTAGTAGACCGATTATGGTGAAATAATTAATAAATTAATTAGAAGTAACATTGGATACAAGAAAATAATTAATGAGTTGTCTTTTATAATTACTTAAAAAAAATTGACTGATTTGTTACTTAACTTACACTGTAGACTGTATTTTCAAATAGAATACAAAAAAAACTAATACAATAATAAAACCATTTAATTTAAATATCCAATTTGCAACTATTGAGTTGTAACAAACAATGTCTATAAATAGAGGTGTGTGCAGGTATTCTCGGCTCCCCAGTGTGCACGCGCCCTAACAACATAAAAAAAGGATTGTTGCACTTTATAATTTTTATTAGCTCAGTGAATCTTCGGATGCTTTTGTAATGTGGTTGTAGTTTATAACATGGTGCTACAAAATTAATTATTTTAAAGTATAATGTATAATAGTATAATCTATATTCTGTTTTTTAATCTCTACAATTTAGACTAAATTGAGATATTTTGTTGTCAATATTTTTATTTAGCTGTCCCGGCAAACGTTGTTTTGCGATGTCCAAAAAAAAAGTAAAGGAAAACAAATTAAATTGATGCTGTTCGGTTCTCAGAGCTAACGAATATACACAAAAATATTCATACAAATTGGTTCAGCTATTTAGATGGAGTCTGGTAACTAACATCGCGACACGAGAATTTTATCCTATCCTACTAATATTATAAATGTGTGTGTATGTGAGTGTATGTGTGTGTATGGATGTTTGTTACTCCTTCACGCAAAAACTACTGGACCGATTGCGATGAAACTCTGTATCTAGATAGCTGGAGACCTGGATTAACATATAAGCTACTTTCTATCCCGATATTGCCACGGGATCGGGACTTATGGGGCGCAGCAAGTATTATACAGGGATTTATTTTTCCGATTATAAAAATCTATAATTCACACCTTTAATTATGTACAGATAAAAGTACAAGAATTAAATAATGTTTAAGTAACTTAAGAAGATTCATCTTCTTTTTTTTAAATTAATGAATTTCAAAAAATAACAGCGTTACTTATTTAATTCTGTGACGATTTGTGTCAAGTCATTTTTAACAAAACATTTTTTTTGTCAAAAACTTTTATTGCCACCTTTGAAACACCCTATATATATTTGTACACTAAAATATGTTAATCCAAGGCACCTTGCTCTCGAAATATAAAAACTGTAAGCCGTGTAATGACGATTTAAAATTGCCTCAAAATTGTCGTTCTACCCCATTTGCTGCACCGTATTGTCTCTTACAGCCACCAGTTCGTAATGACCTCCCAGAATTTGTAGAAAGGAAACGTAATCGGAGAATTTCGATGGAAAAATCTTGCATATGAAAGAAAATACTTAATACTTTTGTTTTATTTTAATAATTTTTAATTAAACAGAACATAAGATATATAATAGGTAGTTGATAGAAAGATAATTTAAAAACTAATTAATTAATTTGTTTTATTTGGTTTGAATAGTCTTGAAATCATCAGGCCTTCGCTTTTCAAAATTTAGTGGAAAAATTTGAGAATAGAGAATTATAAACAAAAATACAGAGATAGGCGCAAAAACATAACTCTATCCTTCCTTAAAATCGGGTATAAAGTTATATGGAGAAATTTGAAGTTCAAATCTCGTAAATGAATGAAAATAATACTTTTCCTAAGAACGTATTTAGTTTTTTTGTTTAAATGAAAGGTCTTCAAAGTCTGTCAAAAGGGGGATTGTACACTTGATAAAACCAATTATATCTATATAATAATATAATTATATATATAATAACGAATGTAATTTACCAGAGAGGTTGAATTAGAAATGTATTTAATTGATAGGATGAATCGTTTCACGAATTCTACTGCATTCTTGATAGAGCCTATCCGATTTTGTTATTATTAAGAGCCTACACTTTCTCAATACAGGGCAAAGGCCCTCTTTACCTTACTTCCATTGATCTGAAGCTATTGCACACTAGTCATTCCTATAGGAATCTATCATCCCGCCATCTTCATCTACCGCATGCTCGTATGAGGAACCATTCGGTTTTGGTCTATCGTTCATCTGATATGCGGTAACCATTGTCAGCCAAGTCGAATTTCGTCCGACGATGTACAACTTTGTTGTATGTTTTAAAACGACCCAGTTGGCACAATGGCCACCATGCCGGACCGCCAAACACAGGGTTGCGGGTTCGATTCCCGTCTCAGACAAGTATTTACGCTTAGATATTTTTCTGTGGTCTGGTTGTTTCTATTTATTATAAGTATATATTTACAAAGGAAAAGTAGGTATATAAGTAGTATATTCGTTGTCTAACACCCATAACACAAGTTTAGTTAGGTACTAAGCTTTGGCGCTAGATGGCGATGTGAGGAATGTCATTAAAAAAAGCAATTAGGGCCTTGTTTAACAGAAATAGGCAGAGTCTGAAAGCGGTGTAGCTCCAATGTTTCAGGTTTGAACTCTCGTGGATTTATTTGACCTTGAATATTTATTAACAAAAATGTAAGTTTACTTTTTATTCAAGTCGCTGAGGTAAAAGATATCGCACCACAGAATTCCGCGTCTCAAATAAAACTGGTCCAAGTTTTTACGTTTGTCTCTTATTGTCTATGGGTTTTTATTAGCTGTAGGGGAATTTTAAAATGGTCCCCCTTAAGTGTTGTAGCTTTTTACCGTCTTAAGATGGGGTTGAACATGGTGTTGTATGTTTTATTTATATTCGTAATTTGTCATGATGTCGTAGTGACGGTTTTTCTCTTGTCTTTTTACCGTTTTTTGCGTGTTTTTATTTCGTTTTGCCCTCTTTTTTGGGAATTTTTTGGCGTATCTTTTTCAGTTTCTCTCTTTTAAATGAGATCATCAAATGAGTATACTTTTTCATACCTTTTTCCATATTTCTTGTGTATTTCCAACAAACATCTAATTAAGTAAGTATATAAATATAATACCTAACCACCTACCTACTTATCTAGTAACATAAAACAAAATAAAAAAAACCTTTATTTTTTTAAATTAAGTAAGTAATGGCTTTGCATATGCATAAAGCCAATGTCAAGTTAAAACAATATTCATACATACCAACACGATTGACAATAAAATAAAATAACTATGACTGTTCAAAATGGAATTTAATAGTTATTTTAAAACAATCTTATCTTTGCGGTTGGATTTTAACAGTAAAACATTAACCAATCGATAATTAATTATAGAAAAAAAAACAATAGATAGGCTTAAGTAGAATTGAACAAAAATGCAGAAAAAATTCAAAAACTATAAAGATTTTTTTCATTCAATTATTTTTTGTTAAAATTGTGCAACACTAGCGCCACCATCAGCTTTTTCTTTAAGTTTGTATCGCTCAGTGTTCATTGACAGCAACGACAATCGAATTAAGTATTCGAATCACAATTTGAAGGCACTACCGCTTCCCGTGAACCTGATACAG
This sequence comes from Idaea straminata, assembly GCA_951213275.1. Classification (NCBI taxonomy): domain Eukaryota; kingdom Metazoa; phylum Arthropoda; class Insecta; order Lepidoptera; family Geometridae; genus Idaea; species Idaea straminata. The sequence continues at coordinate 9,907,265 of OX577862.1, forward strand.
ACAGAACTTAAAATTACTTTAATTTCTATTGTTTTAAAAGTTTTTTATTATCCCAATAGAATGCAGTGCAAAGGCCTTTCTTCCTTCCATTGATCATGATTTGTAGATAATTTGGTAATAATTTCGAATAATTATAAAGTAATTAAAATGGATTGACATACAGATGGACGGACAATAGAGTGATTCTATAATGGTCCTGTTTCTTTTTGAGGTACGGAAGCCTAAAAATTACATGAAACCAATTTTTTTTTGGCAGTAAGTCTTATGAAAGTAAAATTCGATTAATCGATATAATTGTTCGCTTAAAAATATTGTCAAACTGAAAAATCGCATTTTTTGAGTTACAATTCTTTTCAAATTCATCGTCGATATCACACCAATATTTTGTAAAGTATTAAATTTTTATAGTATTGGGACTTTAAGTATATCAAATTGATGACGTATTTTTTATCGATAAAATAATATCAAATCGAACAAATAAAATACCATTAGCAAAAAAAAAATCCGCAGCCAATTCTCACCCTCTAATAAATCATTAATACACTCTATCAACTTGGTATCAACCCTTAGTAGATAGGTACATAAATAAACATTAAAAAAATACCACAAAGAAAATACCTTGTTAAAATATTCATTTGTAAGGGGATACTTCACACCTCAAGGTACGACGAGATTTTGTTAAGCATGCATCTTAGAAAAAATTGCATTAGAGGACAGATTTGATTGTTTGTTTGCATTGAATACGGTCCAAAACTACTCGACCGATTTTAATGAAACTTGGTATGAAGATACATTGATTAATTAGGAGTGTTTTTTTTATCCCCATATTCCCATTGGATCGGGAGTTACGCGGGTGAAACAAGTACCACATCTTATGAAGTTTTTTTTCTCATGTTGCGCTTAATTCTATTAGTGTATTTGGTAAAAAAATATAGGCGACGAAATGCTACTCTTTTTTTGAAGTCAGTTAATGATTAACCTGAATACACTAAAATTTAAATATCAACTAAGTATAATCCAAAATATGAATTGACTATTTCCAATTCCTTCGTCGTCTCATTAAAAACTCTTAATTTTACGAATGCATGGTTACAAAATTCGCGATACAAAGCAGAGATTCCGCGATTTTTTGCTTAAATAAAATTTACATTTTTCATTTGGATATATTTTTGTTCTAAAGATTACAAGTATGGTAATGTTTATGACTCTTTTGAGGGTGAAAATATTCTTAGCTACGTGTTTGTTTGTTTTTTAAGATTTGGAGTTACATATACTTAGATGATTTCGTATATCTACCTGTAAAGTGGTCGAAATGATCGTATTCCGGTTAGAATCGGTCTGAAATGCTCCTACTAAAGAAGCCTCATCAGCATTACTGCATTGTTCACTAAATACGGCGAATATCTTCTTAAAAACATAAAAGCAAAAACATAATTTCCTTGTCATAAAAACATCAGAAGAAAATCTGGAAGCAGCGTTTATCAAACCTTATTTTAAGTTGGATTTATCGCGTCCATTATAAAAGGAACTCTAGGAAAGTCATTCTTTATGGCTTCTTTAGGAACTGGTGGAGTAAAAGGAGATCATGATTCAGTGGTTATGGTGTGAAGCGATCATTTGTCATGTCAGATCTTTGCGATAGTACAGCGGACTGATGGACACAGATTTGTGTAATGTAAACCATGAATATTTTTCCTTTATTAAATTGAACAAATAAAGCGAAAAATGCTATGCGAAAATAGTGTTTTTATAGTAAAAAAGTTATTTTTTGAAAGTAGCATATTTTTAAATAACTTTGAAAAAAACGAGGGTCTCAATTCGTCGCATATTTTTTCAATTGTGGTCGTATTTATCCAAGGCGGTCTAAGACGGTTGGAAATATAACAACCAGCTGCGCCCCGCGGTTTGACCCGCGTAAGTCCCGATCCCGTGGGAATATCGGGATAAAAAGTATTCTGTGTGTTAATCCAGGTCTCCTGCTATCTAAATACCGAGCTTCATCGCAATCGGCTTAGTAGTTTTTGCGTGAAGGAGTAACAAAAAAACATACACTAACACACAAACTTTCACTTATTAGTAGGATAAAAAGTATCCTATGTGTTAATCCAGGTCTTCTGCTATCTAAATACCGAGTTTCATCGCAATCGGTTTAGTAGTTTTTGCGTTAAGGAGTAACAAACAAACATACATAAACAAACTTTTACCTTTATAATATTAGTAGGATTATTAGGCACTAAGTATATATATTTTTAATAGTGCATACCATCTTAGCTGCTTTCATAAGTTTTGAAAAGCGCTCTTATTTTTGTAAATAGGCATTTTTACAGAGATATGCAGATATTTATTTTGGTGTCTATATGTAATTGTTCGTTACCTGAATATTTGATATGCAATATTGAAATAAATAGTCTGATTAATACGCTCATCATGAACCGCTACCGCCAACTGTCCCACTCAATATGGCAGCCGTGTACTATTTTTGAAATGTGCAGTAACGGTTTTTGGCGCGTGATCGAGTTACTATTCCAATTTTAACTTCGGAGAAATTTGGTCAGTTCACGACCAATAGGAATACGGTAACGTTTCTCTTTTTAAATTTTTGAATATCGAATACTTAGGTTGCACAATTAAAAATAAACAACTACTGTTAAAGAGTCTAATTGATTCAATAATCAACTTTGTAGTTATTGAAATAGAATTTAATTTTATGTTAACCGTTAAATACAATTTAGTTAAAATTTAAATAATTTTGTTTAAGCTCAATGTCATGCAATTCAATTCTTTTCATCACATTGTAGTCAATGGCGATGACGTCATCTTTGTCGTGTTGCGCTTTGCTGCCGCTAGATGGCACCACTCAATTATCACAACATTTCTAGATCGCGCTATCGTTGTCGCGCACCGAATAATGGGGTCGGATGGTTGAATTCATCGAAGTTAACTTTGCGCAGAGGCAATATCGTAACCAATGAGGTTAATCCGAGGTGCGATTATTGCTAGTTGAAAACTTTACCAATACCCCGCCCGGTGGACGTGAAATACCGTCCGCTATGGCAATTTTTGGATGGCCGTCGAGGCCTTGTAAACAAAAAAAAAATAAAACAGTGTGGCAGTCCCCGGCCACACTGTTTTATTTATTAAATTAGTAACAAGGTGTTGTATTAAGTACATATATGTATGTGAAAAAACGTTGTTAATATTTGGCAAAAAGCCAGCGTATCATTTCAATGCTAATGAAGTGGTCCAAGTGAATGGCAGTAATGATTGCTAATCTACAATCTGACGCGCCATTGTGTCCAATACACAAGTAGTTGCAGGCGAAAAATGTGGGAAAATATCGCGGGCTTTTATGGAATTTTTTGACGTCATAACGTCTAGTAAATTGGAACACCTACATTTCCACAAAAGTGTCACGGTAATATTGTGTGACGTCATGCGTCCTGTTCCCCGATGTGTGACGTCATTCGTCATGTTCCGGTAACGTGACGCGTCCGTCCCCTAGGAAACAAGAGTATTTAGTAATAATATCGCTATCTGGGCTTATTTTATGGTGACGAGCGACGAATAGAAGACTTATATAAAGGAAATAAAAAGGAAAAAAATATAAAGGTAAACAAAAAATTTTAATTTTTTCATCGCCTTCTTATGACATTATCACGTAAAATTATCGTTCGTAAACCGAATTTACAGACAATCATTTTTTTTTCATATTTTTGGAATTACATAAAGTGTCCTCCCTGCGGTCACAAAACAAAGTTACAAAGGCAGCGAGAAAAGGATACAAATCGAAATATCGAGGTCCAAGTTTCATTGCAATCGGTTCAAAAATTTTAGAGTAAAGAGGTAATAATTTTTGTGGTATTGTATCCGTTTTGTGGCCACCATAACACAAGCCTAGTTGTTAGCTTGGGGCTAGATGGCGCTGTGACCAATATACAAAGAATACAATATAAAAATACTTACTACCTGCCCGGCCAACATTGTTTTGCCATTAAAAAAACCGGGCTTCACTTCACTACATAGTATAAAACAAAGTCGCTTTCTCTGTCCCTTTGTATGCTTAAATCTTTGAAACTACGCAACGGATTTTGATGCGGTTTTTTTTAATAGATAGAGTGATTCAAGAGGAAGGTTTATATGTATAATACATGCATAATATAGCCGTGCGAAGCCGGGGCGGGTCGCTAGTTTTCAAATATTTTCAAGTTGCTTAAACTTTCTAATAATCTATTCTAATCTTTCGAAATTGGTTTTTCATATTTAATTCTTGTACCTACTTAAAACCAAAATAAAACTAAAAAATCTTGAGAGGTTTCAAGGGACACCCGGATGGAACGAAGTTTCGATTAATTAGTGATAGATAGAAAAATAAATTCTTTATTGTAAACACCATTTTCAAATAACATTCAATAAAAACAAAGCTTAAGTCTAAGTGTTACAAAGGGCGGCCTTATCGCTCAAAGCGATCTCTTCCAGGTAACCTTTGGATGGACAAGAAGTTGAGGAAGGTGAAGGGTAGGGTGTTTAAACTTAAGATAATTAACTAAGATGCAAATAACAAATACCTTCATACTAATAATAATTACATATTGCACATAAAATACTTATAAATGTACATACATACACAGGTATATATATTATATCATCTTCACCAAAATATATAAATATAACTACATAAGAATGTATAAATAAATAACATAAAAAATTAAATAATTACAATACCTTATAAAATAGTACATATTTTATAACATACCTGAATTAACGAGAATTGGCCTTCCGATCTCTTTTTTTAGTGAAGGAATTGTAATAAAATTAAAAAGTGTCGTTACAAGTTTTGGTCTTAATTTTTTCTGTCTAGCCCCCTTTCGCAACGCGCCATAAGGAACTTCGTTCCAATAAAATTCATATTTAGTTTAAGGTCCTAAAGTTACTTTCAACGTAAGCCAACGTCTTTTTTCTTTTAAAAGGGGTGCGGACTTGGATGATAAATGAGGGTAAAGAAATTAGGTTTCACAGTGAAAAATGGTTTGTCGTGGACATCGTTTAGTTACAATAAACACCAAGGGTCGACTACTGCATTTTATTTGTAAGTTAAGAGGATAACATACTACTGATTTCTTATTGACCGACTACAAAAAAAGAAGAGGTTATGAATTCGGTTGTATTTTTATGGCTGTTTGTTTGTGGTTGCTTAAACTACGAAATTAGTATATTAACCGATTTTGATGGTTCTTTTTCTGTTGGAAAGTGTAGTTAAGCGTGGTCCCATAATAATATGGCGCCAAACAAATTGCATTCTTTAAAAAAAATTCATAAATATAGAGGTTTGAAGTCGTTTTTAATGGAATATTCGTTCCTTTTTTCATCCCTTATTTAAATGCGACAAAATGTAATGGTATTCATGTTAATCGAAAGAAAGAAAGAAAAACATTTATTTGGTGCAGGCACACGACAACTTTAAAATAAAACACACACAAAGAAATAGGTAACATTATACAACGAAGAAAGAAACACACTAAACCTAAGAATATTGGAATATTTTAATAATCGCTGGAATAGTTCGTTTGTAAAAAACCATAATTACAAGCCGGTTTAGTTAATTAATTACACAAAAAGAGAAACACTAAATCGGACAATATCTATATATATAAAAGAAAGTCGTGTTAGTTACACCACTTATAACTCAAGAACGGCAGAACAGATTTGGGTGAAAATTGGTAGGGAGGTAGCTTAGAGCCAGGAGACAGACATAAGATACTTTTTATCCCAATATGCCCACGGGATCGGGACTTACGCGGGTGAAACCGCGGGGCGTAGCTAGTTAAGGATAGAAAAGAGTTATTCTTTATGTATGGAAAAGTACGCGTTAAGGTAACCCTCTTTATGCAACAAACTTGATAAACGAAAGAGGTTGGATTAGCAATATTAGTTTCAAATTATTACGTATTTATGATGTCATATTTATGCGTCAAATCTAGTTGGTTTTTGCAACTGGCCCTCTCTACTTAAAAATAGGATTTATTTTAAATAGGATATATTTGATTTATTACTAATATTATAAATGTGAAAGTTTGTGTGTGTGTGTGTATGTTTGTTACTTCTTCACGCTACTGAACCGATTGCAATGAAATTCGGTATGTAGGTAGCTAGAAGCCTGGAATAACATATAGGCTACTTTTTATCCCGATATCCCCACGGGATCGGGACTTACGCGGGTGAAACCGCGCGGCGCAGCTAGTACATAAATAAATATTGCAGACCAATGCATACAAATCAATCTAGTCTCAAGTTAAGCAACTAAACTTGTGTAAATAATCTTATTTACATATTTACTGACTTCATAAATATAATTTTCATAATTTTTTTAAGGTTTAGGAACGCAAACATCTGTTTGCGTTCAAAAAATTAAACTTCGAACCAATCACATTTATTACCTACCAATCATGGACAAAATTTTTGTGTTTTTTAACTGTTTTCAGATAAAATATGACTTAATTTAATGGCCAAATATGTCCTATCAAAAACAATCACAATAAAATAAATCATATTTATTACCGATACCCGTTTTATCATCAATTTGTCACTTTTTTTCTTATTTTGATTAATTACAACTGTTTTACCTCGTAAAGTGATAAAAGTGTAATAAAAGTTATTTATTGGGTCAAGAAATAGGATCTTTGAAACGTATGGGTGGCCTTTTAGGGGTTACCTAATAAAATACATTTATTTAGACGTTAAACCTAAACAAAAATATTTTGTTAGAATCAGATTTTTTTTAAAGTAAAAATGAATTTTCAAAATCTAGCATCGTGGCGAGATTTTGAACTAGCAATCTCTTGCTGACTGTGCGTATTGAAAAACCACAACGCTACCCGGCTAAGTACAAAGTGTGGAAAAAATATATAGGATGTAAGGAATACAGTATAGAAATTAAGTTAAAAAAAATACTGACAAAATAAATACAAAAATAAAAGAAGGAATATGTTACAAAAAAGTAAAATAAAGAGAAAAATTATTATGTGCGTATGTATGTATATTGCTTGATTGCTGTATTGATATTTTTATTCTGTATTAAGATTTTAGTATTTTAGATTAATGTATAGTACCTATGTATATGTTAGTTATAAGGTTATTTTAAAATGAGCTTAAGCGCTACTTCAGCGACAGTGGCGATATTTTTAAGTATTATATTTAAAAAAAAAACACGGTCAAGCAACGCCTCTTATAATTTTTTTAACCGTATGAAATATTAACGCAGTCTTAGATACTTTAATATTAGCACAAAAATATTTTAAATGAGCAAAGAATTACAATGTCAAGTCTGGATTTTGTAACCTCATACCAAGTTTAATCAAAATCGGTCCAGTAGTTTCCGAGCATATTTAATTCGAACAAACATTCAAATCTTTCGTTTCGTATAGATTTAATTTTATTTAATAAGCAAATAAAATGTAGATAAAAAGAATACAAATAAATTATAAAAGATAACAAAACAAAAAATATTTTATTGTTGTTTAAAAAAAAAAATATTAAATCAAACCACCATCAAAAATGTCGTCGAAATCAAAACGAACATTTTATGACAACAAAAAAATCCATCGCCAAATAAAATAGATAAATAAAAAACAAAACAACCACGATTAAGCCATAAAATGCTACTGTTTTTTAACACTCTCCCTTCTTAGAAAGAATAAAACTACACAACGATTTGTATATTTATACTTTATACCACATTATCGAGAAAACAACTTTAATAAAGTAATAAAAACCTTTAGAGAAGGACGGTAGACGTATAATTTTGCTATTAATATTCAATTTTTACCCTTAACTTTTGCTTCAAAGAAGGATCTTAGATTTTGATCTAAAGTGTACGGTTACATAATTTCCTAGTAGGCTTTTGAAGGGTTAGTTGAATATTTCTTCTACGTGTGAGTTAATGTTTAAATGTGTTTGTATTTTATTCGTTTAAACACATTTAAATAAAAATTGCGTTCACTTGATCTATAAGTATTCATTTACTAGGTATAGTTTTTATAAATTTTTGTTTGTTGTAATTGAATTTTACTTCACTTGCGGTTATCAGACTTGGACCATCGTTCGTCCGTGAAGTCACACACTATGGGTATAGCTGAAAATCAGTGTCTTGCTTCTTTCAGCAAACCCAACACTGAGCTACTGCCCATTTGCATCACAGCGGCACACTGCTCACCACGTATTTTATATTTTATAGTAGCTTTTTAATTTTCATTTAGTTGCTTTCTTTCTTTAGTTAGTTTTTTTTCCAATTATTTAGTGGCATTTGTTGTTTTTTTTTCTTTTCTACATAATTAATTAGTTTTAACGAAAGTAGATTATATTTTTGTTTATGTATGTGCCTTTGTGTGATGCAATAAATGATTTATCTATCTATCTATCTATAAGTATAAAATTCAAAGCCCTAACTGACTGTATATCAATGCATAGCTCAAAGTAAAGTACTGAGGGGACTAAAATGTGACTATAGCTTGGACTCACGACTTTGTCCGTTTAAAGTTAGAATTTTCCAAAATCTTTTTTTCCGTACCTAAAAGGTACAAAAAACCGGACCCTATGTATAAGAATTCGCTGTTTGTCCGATTGTTTGTCCGTTCTTCTGTCACTAGGCTGTATCTCATGGACCGTGATTAAATTTTCACAGATTATGTAGGTATTTACGTTGCCAACAACAACAAATAGTTAAGAGTACTAAGTACTAAAAACTGAAAATAAAAATATTTAAGTTACGCTCTCATACAACATAGTACGGAAGCCTTCCTTTGCAAGTCCTACCGCACACACGAAGATCATCTATCTCGTGAGCATTAGTCATTCGAATCATTATTTTAATTATTCTAGGTCAAACAAAAAACAATGTCAATTATATTTTGTTTTACTTTTTACGGGTTGTGTAGGCTTTAATGTCTAAGATCTAGAGATGCCAAGAACAACTACAAATTGCATAGACAACTAGCTGCGCCTCACTGTTTTACCTGGGTAAGTCACGATCCCATAGGAATATCTGGATAAAAAAGTAACATATTATGTGTTAAATGAGCGCGGTATTAGTTTAGTGGTAGATATCTCGTCTTTCATTCTGAATGTCGTGCACCAATGGATTTCACTTAAGAAAAACTTATGTGCGCTAATTGACATTGCTTTTACGGTGAAGGAAAACATCGTGATGAAACCCGGGTCCTGAAGTATTGACAAGTTCTCTCCTCTGGACATGATCGACTAAGCTGAGAGGGTAGTAGGTGCTGGGCAAGCCTACTCCATACTCACGCAAAAAAGACCCAATTAAAAAGGGTCTAATTGCTAAAAACAGCCCGTATACAAGTACAAGTACGTGTTAATTCAGGTTTTAGGTGTCTGCGAGTTTCATTGCTAGCGGTTTAGTAATTTTTGCCTGAAGGAGTAACAATCATACAAAAAAACTTTCACATTTATAATATTAGTAGGATTAAAGAGATGTAGGTGTTTGTTATTGTCAAAATGCGTAGGCATTGAATGACCGGTAGCGGACAATCGGGTAAGTAAACAGATTTCATCATTTTTAATAAGCTTTTTAAACCCACATACCTACCAAATTAAAGAAAACTTCTGCTCTTTTTAACCCACGCCACGACGCAAAAACGACGGGGTGTTATAAGTTTTACGTGTCTATGTTTGTGTGTGTCTGTCTGTGGCATCGTAGCTCCCGAACGGATGAACCGATTTTGATTTTATTTCTTTTGTGTCAAAGGTAAATTAATCGGTAGTGTTCTTAGCTATATTTAACAGAAATCGGTTTACACTTCTGAAAGTTATGGGGGATGAAAGTCGGGGTTTTTATTAAATTCAAAATTAAAATAAATAACGTCCTTTTAACCTCACCCACAAACCGACAGCTATTCCAAAATAAATAAATTTAGAATTTAAAATCCCCCGACTTTTATCCCCCATAACTTTCAGATGGCTGAAGCGATTTCGATCAAACATAGCTAAGAACACTATCGATTAAGTCACCTTTCAAACAAAATGAAAACAAAATCGGTTCATCAGAGCTACGATGCCACAGACACACACACACACACACGCACACAGACACAGCCACGTAAAACTTATAACACCCCGTCGTTTTTGCGTCGGGGGTTAAAAAACATGATCTAAATCGTTATCTATTCCTAAAAACATCTTCAGGTATCTAAAGTAGGCACACCTGACTGTTTTGACAGCTGATCATCGAGATATCATAACGCCCTGTAGATTTAGTGCGTCGTAAAATGCGGCGCCTGCGCATCTACGATGCCGCGCTGACAATATGTGCGGTAGTCAGGAGCATAGAGGAGTTAGGGATTTAGTGAAAGAATTATGAGGATACGTCGGATTTTTTTGGTAATTTTATTACCTGCGACGAAACGGAGGACAGTCTATGTATTTGGGGCTTGTTTGTGCGCCCAAATGTAATGCAAAACGGCTGGACCGATTTAGGGACGGTTTTCTGTAAAATAATATAAAGAGTGCACATAAGATTCGCTTTTTTTAACTAGAATTTCTCGATAGTTCTGTAAACTTCATAAACTCTGTCGAGAGAATTTGGGTAACATCAATGAAAATAAAACTAGAAAGCTTACTTTTAAGCCAGTCTGTTGAGGCACAAGAAACTAGTTATATTTCATTGACGTGATAACATCTTATAAATCGATGAACACAGTACTGCGCTCACAAAAAAAGTGTCATGTTATTGACAGGTAACCATAGCAACGTATGCAAAATGGTAATATCAACGATACAAATGAGTTTAAACTGTTTTTTATGATATTTTCTTATGACGTTGTCACAACTATTATTTTTTTAACTCAGGTTAGTCAATTTGAAACAGAACTTAGCGAAAGTAAAATTCATTTTGTAAAATAGAATAGGTAGATGTTCATTATTCATTAAGAAGAGGTAATTAATTCCTCTTCAATTTTTTTCGTAGCCGATTTAAATCTGTAAAATTCATATCCATACTAAGCTGTTAGCAGCTTATAAACCACAAAGTATTTTTAGTTTGTAGTTTTGTCTATTCATAACCACATTATGAACAAAAAACTCGATATCCCGTCATAATTTTGTCAGTTTACGAGTTTTGTGAATTTGGGAACAGTAGCTCTTTGGAATTTAATTTATTTTTATTTTAAAACTTTATTTACAGAAATAATCGGTTGAATTTTGCTTACTTTGATATAATTCTTAAGTTTCCATATTTTCCATAGTGGGAACTGCGAATCACATTAGGTTTGCTTGCGCAGCACAAAATGATTCTGTTTAAGATTTTGATTAACCAACTGTCAAAGTGTCAAATACAATTACCTCCCTGTGATTAATTATTATCAACTTTGTAATTTAAATTTAGATTACCTGATTTTTTTTAGCTAGTATTAAGCTACATACGTTTAAACACTTTCTTCAGGAAGTCGCCTTGAAAGTTTAGGTTATTGTTAGTACCTATTGATTAAAAACTTTTACATTTACCTTTACAGCTCCAGCAACTTTAATAGGTATATGCTATTCAGGGCGTTGTAATGCCTGGAACATGTATATGATGGAGTAGACTTGCCCAGAACCAAAACCACTCCATCAGCTTAGTTCGTGTCTAGAGGATAGCATAGAATAGAATAGAATAGAATATAATTTATTCGAACAAACATACGACATGGTATAGAATAGACACAAATAAGAAACTGCAAGAGATGAAAAGTAGAGGTAAGAACTAGTCAATACGTCTGGAGTCAACTAAGCCGCGAGTTTCATCACGATGTTTCGTTCAAAGACGACCCAGTTGGCACAATGGTCACCGTGCCGGACTGCCAAACACAGGGTTGCGGTTTCGATTCCCGCCTCAGACAAGTATTTATGCTGAGATATTTGTCTGTTGTCTGGTTGTTTCTATGTATTATAATTTATTTACACAAGAAAAGGTATATAAGTATTGTATCCGTTATCTAGCACCCATAACACAAGTCTAGTTACTTAGCTTGGGGCTAGATGGCGATGTGTGGAATGTCCTGAAATATTTATTTATTTATTTAAAGAGCAATGTTTTAAAGCGCACATATGACAGTCGAAGTCTAAACGTATAATACCGCTCTTTTTATAAAAACGTTAATACCCTAAAAATGTTACTTCAAAATTGATTTTCTGTATTTCATGACTCGTGATAGCTAGACAGTAATTTTTTTTACAGATTATGTATTTCGTTTTCGCTATAACGATAACTACTAAAAACCGAAAAATAAATATAATAAACACAGCTCTTTTTAAAAAAACTTTAATACCCTGACAATGTTACCTACTTCAAAATGAATTTCAAAGAATATTTTTAAAGTTCTGGTATTGCACAATTTTTAAAAGAAAAATGTCGCAGCGAACTGCAATTTAGCATTCCACCGGGTGAATATAAAATCATAAATTTCTTTTACAACCCTTCAGTGCAGGTTAAAATAATTTATTCAGATAAATCTCCGGTATTTTCACTAGAACCCCGGTATAAAAGAGTTATTGTACACCCGGGGGTGCAATAATGTGCAATTCTTTTAAAATTCGCTAACAAACTTTCCGGGTTTTTTCTTTGATGAAAATGCAAATGGAGAGGAAATATGCTGTTGATAATTTTGTTTGACTAAAAACAGAGAATTTGCTTTTTGGGAGTGCAATTTTGAACTTCTTAAACTAAGTAGGTAGGTATACATTTTTGAGCAAAATTTTGAATTTCTGAAATTTAAAAGTATGGTTATTTTACATGGTTATTTTCACTAGCAAACGCAAGCAAAGGGAGGTAGTCCATTAGTAAATGATTTTCTTGATTTTTCTCCCCGGTAGGGTATGAACCCACACCTGCTTTACCGTCACCCTGCTCATAACAACTGAGCTACGGGATCTACGTCAAACCCAGAGAAAATAACGGAAAGTTTTCTTTTTATTTACGACTGATGCTCGTACAGCCATCTATTCGTTGTCTGGTCACTATAACAAAAGCCTAGTTCATAAGCGTTATGTGGAATGTGTATATTTATTTACAATCTTGCAATTTCAATTTGTAACAAAAAGGTAGCATTGCAAACATTCACGAAAGACATTTTCCAAATGCAAGAGAAAAAATAAACAAAAAATTAATCATCCAACTTAACTTAGCTTTCATTTAATAAAATACATTTTCTTCACACCGAAAGAGCCATAAATAAAAAAACAACAAGATAAACCTTATCTGAGTTTATTTTAATTTCATTTCTCATTAATCATAACGAGAGGACTTCCATTTATCAACTTTCTGCTCTCTCTCTTTAATTTGTAACATTTAGGGACCGATTCATACTTGACTTGAGCTAATGGAGTGGGGAATGTAATTTATCGTACGATATATTTCCACACAGCACCCTCTAACTCTAATCTAACCAGGCTGATCAGGTCAGCAGATAATAGATAGAATTCTTCTTCTTCTATTTCGTATACCTGCGCCCTTATCCCAGTATGTCTTTTACTTGTACTTGTACTTGTATGCGGGCTGTTTTCCGCAATTAGACTCTTTTTAATTATATCCATTTTGCGTGAGGATGGAGTAGGCTTGCTCAGCATCTACTACCCTCTCACCTTAATCGACCTAAACCATGTCCAGAAGAGAGAACTTGTCAATACATCTGGAGCCAACTAAGCCGTGGGTTTCATCACGATGTTTTCCTTCACCGTAAGAGCAATGACAATAAGCGCACATAATTTTTTCTTAAGAAACATTAATCGATGCACGGCCGGGATTTGAACCCACGACCTTCAGAATGAAAGGGTGATATCTACCACTAAGCCAACACAGCTTCATCCCAGTATAAGTTCTTCATTACAAGCTTGCATGTAAGTAAGTTGTCAGTCAAAATTTGCAAACTATTTTTCGACCATTTGTTGTTGATACTTAAGATTTGCAATATGATTTGCCAATATTTTTACAAACCATCGTCTGCCTGACACCCATTCCTTGAGAATGCTGTTGATGTCGCAAAGTCCTGCGAATACATCCATTTTACCTGAGTTATAGAAGTTCTTATTTGATAGGGAAACGGAAATAATTCCTTCCCCGTCTGTAAGTTCCTTTGAGATATAGAAACATAGGTTATAAATCATATCTTATCACTAAGTTCTGTCACCAGTCTGATGATCTTTCAGTATTTTAGGATATTGGGCCTAAGGCCCGGAAATGGCCACTCTTCGCCTCCCCATGCCATTAACCGCTTCCACCAAGTTCTTATCATTCGTTATTTTCTTTGAGGTTACCTTTTGACACCTACAGATACATGTACAAGTACTAGATACATGTAGAACAGAGCACTTACCCCCTGGCTTTATTATCATCGGTTTCGTCTCTTTCTTACCACATTACTTTGCATTTCACTTATGCTTCTTGCAGAAGATTTTATCTGCTTCTTCACTTTTATTATTTTCCCTAAAACTGGTTTTTCTCTTACACTCTAAATTTTATTCTCACATCACCTCTACCGCCATTTTTTTCCCCTTGCCCACTGGCGCCCTCAACAAAACTATTTTCTCTATGCCAAAAAAATACGTTCCATTTCCTCAAATTCTAATTCTTGCCTAGTTATTATTCTTTATTTACATTTCATTCTACGTGTTTAATTATTCGCAATTCGCGACAGTCGATGTGATGGCTTACCGCAGCCACCGCACGGAGGACCCAAGGTGCAAGTCTGTACAAGGTCTTCAAGTTCTCTAGTCGCTTTCTACGACACCTACGGATATGGGGTTGCTAATTCTATACCGGGGCTAGAAAGAGTCCTTCTATACTGCTAATTACTTCTTCACCAATTAAACCGATTAATAGAAATCATGAAAAAATTCTTCCAGGAAACAATAATAATATTTTTTTGACTATTGTCTGTAATATTGTATTGCTTTTTACAAATATAAATAAACAAATAAATATTGCGGCACATTCCACACAGCGCCATCTAGCCTCGAGCAACTAGACTTGTGTTATGGGTGCTAGACAACGGATATACTACATATATATTTTTTCTTTAGGAAACATAAACCTACTTATATAATATATAGAAACAACCAGACCACAGACAAATATCTAAGCATAAATACTTGTCTGAGGCGGGAATCGAACCCGCAACCCTGTGTTTGGCAGTCCGGCATGGTGACCATTGTGCCAACTGGGTCGTCAAATATGTACTTATACAATTCCATGTGCTATAGGTAGGTGCTTACAGAGTTCAATGACTAAGATCAAGATATAAATATACCCACAGGGTTATTGGAAATTTAACAAAACAGTTGATGGTTATTTCTTTAAGGCCAGGTGCTTTAAAGCTACCAAAATCGACCTTTATTTTAAGTAACTCTAAGTAATCAAATACTCTTTTTTTGTTATTTGGATATAAATGGATATTGTAGTTTAATAACCATATTTTTGTTTATTGTGGTTGAAAACATGATATGAACAACTTCGTTCGATAAAAAAAATGTAAGAAAACAGAGAATTATTAGATCGTTTATCGGGTTTTATTCAAAAATAGTTAACGTTTGTTTCTAAAAATGAATCAAATGATAGGTTTTGACCTCTAGGAACTATTTTTGTGGATAATAATGCTAAAATGTTTTGCATATCGATCAAATATAACAGTTAGCACGCAGCACGCTACGTTTTTGTGAGCGGGGGCAAAGGTAATGTGAATACCTACACACGGTACTGGAAGAGCGCCTTAAGCTGATTTACGAATTGGAATTGGAAACTGATTTTTTGGAAATTTTGAAGGTCATAATTATCCAAAATATGTTTTAAATTCAAATAGTCAGAGAACCAAAATTTATTGGTAAGGTGCACAGAACTAGTCCTAAACCGCTTTATACGTAGGGGTCTTCCCATTATCCCCAAAATGGTCGGAAATAGAAAACTTTATTACCCTAAATTCATAATCAAGCCAATAATGAGATGTGAACGTTGCCTTTTCCTCCAAAGTATTTATTAACTGAAAGACTATTCCCTAAATGAATCCCCCAATAGGAATTGACGACCCAGTTGGCACAATGGTCACCATGCCGGACTGCCAAACACAGGGTTACGGGTTCGATTCCCGCCTCAGACATGTATTTATGCTTAGATATTTGTCTGTAGTCTGGTTGTTTCTATGTACTATAAGTATATATTTACAAAAAAAAAGTATATAAGTAGTATATCCGTAGTCTAGCACCCATAACACAAGTACTTAGCTTGGTACTAGATGGTGATGTGTGGAATGTCCTGCAATAATTATTTATTTACTTGTCTTCTTCATACCAATAACCCTGTATAAAACTAAATATAAACCAACAACATTAAACATTAATATATCCTCGGAAAAAGGAATGACGTCATCACATTTATATGCAGAGAAAACAACAATGGCGAAATGTATATTTAACAGGAAATAGTTTTATATTCTATAAACAATTGCGATAAACGGTTTAACGTATTCAAGTATCAAGACAATGCGATTTCTATTCTATTCTATATGAATATTAAAAAGAAATTTCTCTGCTATGAAAAAAGGGCTTTCATGTAAGGCGTAAAACAGATGGAATGTATAGGTCGGGCGATGAATCATGGCTCCCAGCGGAAACTGGTGGGGATGGTTTGCGTATGTCCCAGTATGTCCATGGACGACCCAGTTGGCACAATGGTCACCATGCCGAACTGCCAAACCTAGGGTTGCAGGTTCGATTCCCGCCTCGCAATAATAAAAAATATTGCAGGACATTCCACACATCGCCATCTAGCCCCAAGCTAAGTAACTAGACTTGTGTTATGGGTGCTATACAACGGATATAATACTTATATACTTTTCTTTTGTAAATATATACTTATAATACATAGAAACAACCAGACCACAGACAAATATCTAAGCATAAATACTTGTTTGAGCCGGGAATCGAACCCGCAACCCTGTGTTTGGCAGTCCGGCAACGTGACCATTGTGCCAACTGGGTCGTCATATAAGTATATTATATTGCATGCTATTTTAAGATCCATATGTGTACATAACTTTGCAATAAATGTCTTGATTTCTTACACACACACACATATAGCCACTATACGCCAATATGACTTCAAAAAAAGATGAAGTAGTTTGTTGGAAGGTTTTTAAAACTCTGTGATAGGTTGCTTTGTATTCAGAACGCGGTATACGTTGATAGATCGTTGATGGCGGACGCTACTGGTTCGTTTATGTGCGCTTGACCAGAAAAATTGGCAAACGCCTTTTCATAGTATTTTTATTTTGTAACACTATTTCGTATTTCAATTGAATATGGAGTTGATTTTCTTGGAATGATTCTTGGTTGGTTAAAATGAGTCACGGTTGAAGAATATAATCCTACTAATATTATAAATGTGAAAGTTTGTGTGTGCGTGTGTGTGTGTGTGTGTTTGTTACTCCTTCACGCAAAATCTACTGGACCGATTGCGATGAAACTCGGTATCTAGATAGCTGGAGACATGGATTAACACATAGGCTACTTTTTATCCCGATATTCCC
Organism: Idaea straminata; assembly: GCA_951213275.1. Classification (NCBI taxonomy): domain Eukaryota; kingdom Metazoa; phylum Arthropoda; class Insecta; order Lepidoptera; family Geometridae; genus Idaea; species Idaea straminata. The sequence goes on from OX577862.1 coordinate 9,924,829, forward strand.
ACGGGATCGGAACTTACGCGGGTGAAACCGCGGGGCGCAGCTAGTGTTTTCTAATAGTCAAAATTAATGTTTATCAACTGCTAAGGGTTAAACTGGATTTTTTTGAGTTTTGCTAAAAAAGATGTTAGGATTTTTTTAATTTACCCACATAATGTCTTTATTATTTAGAGTTGTTATAGTTTCGACAAAAAAAATAGATAATTTAGATTTAATGTATCCTCAAGTTAGCCTCACTAGGTTTTACCAAAACCGGTCCATTCGTTTCAGAATTAGGCGCCAAACACAAGTACCTAGAGAGTATCTACTAATTTATTTAGATAATTAAAAATAAATCACTTAAATTATTAAATCAATTTAACTTAATTGATAATTAATTAGTTAACATGTGGTTTCTCACGTATGTAAGAACAAATTAAAAAGTAACGTACGTGACACGCGACATCACGAATCTTTAATTAATCTAAAAAAATTAAAGACAAAGTAATTTAAATTAAACTTAGATTATATTAACCCTAATATCCTAAACAATTATCAATGGAATAATTTATAAATAAGTTTTTTTTCCCTTTAATATCAAGGTTTTTGACAGTGCCTGCACTGGGCTATTGAAAATATTTTGAAAGGAAAAATCTTAAAAAATTGCAACTGACACAGGACTCCCTGTACCCCCTGAATATCGTTCAGGTGCGCTTTACCAATGACGCCACTCAGTCAAGGATCAAGAACTATTTTTTTTGACGTGATAACGTCTTAAATATTGATGCACACCGGCAGCACTCACAAAAAAGTGTGACGTCATCGCGTTCCGTTCACGTTCCGGGAACGTGAATTTTATCGACAAAATGGTAACCATAGCAACGTAATGTTTTCTTATGATGTTCCCACGTAAAATTATCGTCCGTAAACCGACTTTACAGACAACCATTTTTTTTCATTGACTTTAAAATTCTCTTTATCGTGGAGGTTTAAGTTTACTCAAGCTACACAAAATAAAAACAAAATTTAAAATCTAAGGTTACAGAATGTTCGCTATAAACATATGAAATAGGTACTAACTTTTTAATTATTCTATAAATAGCAGCGTTAGAAGAGTGAATGAACACAATATAGAAACAGACAGACGTACTCTTACCTACCGTCTTACGGTAGTTTGTAAACAACGTCTTCTATATCACGTTCATATGGTGTTGATACTTCCAAGATAAAATAAATAAATAAAATATTAAAATAAAATTATTATTTTATTAATGTTATTAATGTTTTAGTTTTAATAGTAGTTTGATTGTATTTTTTTGTGACACAATAAACAAATAAATATTGCATTGCATGTAAACAACGTCTTGTAAGTCGCGTTCATATGGTTTTGATACTTCCAAGATAAAATAAATTATTAAAAATTTAAAATAAAATAATTATTTTATTTTTCTTTAAATGTTTTAATTGTAATGATAGTTTAATTGTATTTTTTTTTGTGAGACAATTAATAATCATTTATTTCAGATCGCATAACCTAAGTAGGTACACAGATCCATATATTGCAAGTAAAAAATAAAGCTTAAAATTAATGTTAGTACTTATATTATTATTATTAAGAGCCTGTAGTGTCCCACTGCAGGGCAAAGGCCTCTCTACTCCCCTTCCACTGATCGCGATCTTGTGCGACGGATTGCCAATCTGTCATAAATTTGTCCATATCGTCTTGCCACTTACGACGGGGTCTGCCGGGTAATCTTTTTCCGTTGGTGGGTGTCCAAAAAGTTGTTGATTTGGCCCAAAGTTCTTCCGGCATACGGCAGATATGGCCGGCCCAATTCCACTTCAGTGTGGCAGCTTTTTGGGTGACATCGACTACTTGGGTTTTGGAACGTATTTCGGTATTCCGAATTCGGTCAGTAAGTCTGACCCCGAGAATACTTCGTTCCATCGCCCTTTGGCATACCCCAAGTCCAGACCTTTGACGACCAGTCAAAGACCAAGTTTGGGCGCCGTACGTAAGGATGTTAGTACTTAAACTAAGTAAATCATGGGATAGGTGTTGATACATTAAGGTTTGATTAGAGATAGATTAGATAATACAATATTTTAACACCATTGCTAAATATGTCAAATCATAATAAACAAAATATAAGAATACTTAATGTAACATAATAGAATAATAAATTCTGTAAATCTTAAAAATAGGTATTTGTGTTACGGCGAGCATCAAACCCGCAACTTTCTGCAACTAAGGCGCATTATTCACCCGCGGATTAAGGTCGTACTTATAAAAACTTGAACGCATTGAATTAATGCAAAAGCGTTAAATGTGCAGATAAACAAAGGTTGTATTAAAATATAACAAAGTTGTATAAAAACTGAGCAGTTTGTTGCTCATTCGAGGTGCATTTCTGTTCATCAATCCGAAGATCCTCATCAGATCATCACAAAAAGTTTATGGGACCACCCCTAAGATCCTCTTTCTAATATAAAAATAATCACCTCAATCGATTCAGCTGTTTTCTAGTAAACGGTGATAAAACATTAAAAAAATATTCTCGTCGAATTGAGAACATCCTTCTTTTTTTCGTCGGTTAAAGGGTTAAAATACAATTTTTCTTTGACTAAGTACCAAAAAGTATCAAAACACCTTCACTTCACCACATTCGCTATCACGTCTCACCGCAGACGTCACCTCACGTACACCAATCATCACAACTGTGCCCGTGACCATGTACCCGTCTCTTTCTAACGCGTGACTATACCACTATAACCATCCCTGTCTTATGTTACGAATCCACCGGGAAATCTGAATAGTTAGAATTAGGTGCTTTGACAGAGTCGAAGCGTTGATGGATTTTCTTTGATCCCATGTTGGGAAAGTGAGAATAATATTTTGAATATCTTTTGGTTAGTATCTATAAAATACTTTCGCTAATATTATCAGAAGTAGACCAGAAGGTCAATTCTCGTAAATAATAGTACATAGCGATACAAGTTTGGTAAATTGATCATTGTATGGAGGCGGTTTATGACGAGCGAGCGGAACGTGCGTTTCAAAAAGTCAAGATACAATGATTAATCCAAACGTGTATAAGTTTAAATTTACTATTTTTAGGCAATATTTTTTTGGTAATTATACTCCCGGAAGGCAAAAGACTTTTAACCTATACAGCCTCGTCTGACATACAATATTTTTCAATGTTTTTTCCATTTGTTGTTGCGTCGGGGGTTAAAAACAGAATACAATGGCATGGAAAAAAAAAATAAGTTAAGTAAAAACAAAAAAAAACAAAACTCAATTTTTAATCATTTTCTAAGACGTTATCACGTAAAATTTTCGTTAACCAAACACCTGTATATAAACTACTTTTCATCCCAATATTCCCACGGGTTAGGACTTATGCGGGTGTGTATTTCATATTTTGTTTTCAAAGTACCACTGGGAACATCCGAATTCTATCTTGGTTTAATAACAAAAGTCATTGATTCAAAAATAATACAATGTCGATAGCACACTAGCCGATCTGTCACCATCCACCATCAGTACCACCATGGTACCACCCTATCATTCCGTTAACGTTGACCCACGCACGAGTGGTCGCAGCTCCGTGATAGAATCTCTGGCAAGTAGACGTACGTACGGTCGGCTGCATAATTGCAGACCCACCGTAGAGCTCCAAAACGGCTGAATAAGAATGTTTTTAACACAAGAATGTTTTATGACGCCTGCCGCGGTCATAACTTCGATGGGTGACCGATTAGTAGTGTGGCAAAAATGTGTTTCCGTGAGCCCCTCCGTGCTTCGGAAGGCACGTTAAGCTGTTGGTCCCGGTTGCTACCTCTAGTAGCAGTCGTTTTAGGCACCTGCTTTAGTTGAAGTTTAAAGTCGTCTAATTCGTGAATTTATCAAACAAAAATATTAGAATGAAACATGCCAGTAATAGTAGTTTTCGAACTCTAATGAGGGCTGCAATTATGCAGCTGATTACGTTTGTTTTGTGGTTTTAAATCTGAAATCAGGGACGTCGCTTGTAGGCCCTTATGTTCTCTGCTCTCGTTTCGGTTCAGTCAGAGAAATTGGGCAAAAAAAATTGGGCATTTCCTAAAACTATACACAAATATGTGAGTGGTTGACCAAAAAGGGACCTGGAGGGATTGGAAACCGTTATTAATTTTTTTTTTTGAATCTGTGGTCTTTTAGCTTTGTTTTGGTCTAACCAGAATATTTTTAGACGCCTTGGTTTTTATTTTATAATTTTTTTTGTAAGCCAAGGTGTCGCTTACTGACATAAAACATGCCGCGCCCCCCGCCCGCGCACGAGTCGAAACTTGTTTCTACACGAAACTTCAAACGCGATTTACTCGAAATCAATTATTTTCCCTTGAGATCCCTTTTTGGTCAACCACTCACACATATATATAAACACACATCTAGATACTATCAACTAAGCTGAGAAGGTATAGATGCTTGCCAAGTCTACTCCATCCTTACGCAAAAAAGACCCAACTAAAGACTCTAAAGAGGTTTAGTTACAGAAAAATAGCCCGTGTACAAATACAAGTACAAAACACATCGAAATAACATGGAAGTGGGAAATTTATCAGTTCAACAACTTGTCAAATTATTATTCAAATATTTCAATACATTTAAAATGATTTACAAGACTAGAAACTGGGAAGAGAATTAATTAATCAAAAGATAGAGCTCAAAAATCTATAATTAAACTAGCTGTTCCGGCAAACGTAGTATTGCCATTAAAAAAAAATAACAAATTATACCTAGATAGTAGCCAATTCTCAGACCTATTGAATATAGCATATAAAATTTCATAAAAATCGGTCAAGCCGTTTAGGAGGAGTATGGTAACTAACATTGTGACACGAGAATTTTATATATTAGATAGGGATTATAGTATCTTTTTATATTTCTATTTCGTGATAACGATTGTAGTTTTCTAAAAAAAAAGCACGGACTAAATTAAATTAAAATTTAATAAATTAAATTAATTATTTATACGTCCTGTATCATGGGGCTATGGAGCCCCGGACCTTTGGTAGGCGTGCGTGGAGCCGAAGCCAACACGTAGGACGTAGAGGCCCTTTACAATAACAAGTATAATAGCAAGCAATGGGGTGGATTCTAAACCGGCGATTATCCCTGTCTACACTATAAAGTGCAACCAAGGACAACCTCCGGTTTGGATGAAAACTATTGATAATCTACAGGACAAAACTACTGGAGCTATTGTGATGGGATGGTAGTGGACTAGATACTGGGGAACTATGGATACTATGGCACCTGCCGTAACAATGTTCAATAAACACGTAAAAATGGCAGGCGGAGACTCGCCAACTCTCAGACTGGGCCACCCTAATTAGCCGAGTAAATTACAGCAAGGGGGCAACAGGAACGTGAGTGGCTGAAGGATGGAGAGGCCTCACTGAATTTTAAGTCATCACTGGTAGTCCAAGCGAGCGGGCCAACTCATCACTGACGTTCAGCATCCATCCTTCGAGCATTTCTGCTATTGCGACTCCACTCTGGACAGCCGGTGAAGGCAAGCCAGAGGCGGGGGACCGCTTCCTCGTCAGATTTCACTCCGACCAACCAACTAAGGCAAGCCGGAGGTGAGGAACGGTGACTTCCCTTGGAGAACTCTTTATTATTATTATTTATTATTAATAATTAATTAAATAAAAAATTAAATTAACTAGGTTAAATTAAATCGAGATTCTGCAATTTTGTTGCAAGTAACACTAGCCCCCTTATTCCATAGCTCGAAATGTGGATTTAAACCTTAGATTTAGACACAGATTTACTTTTGAACTATAGTCGAAGCACTATTCCTATAGTTCCCTATATAATCATATAGGGAACTATAGTCTAACACTATCCCTATAGATTATATAGGTATAGTGTTTAGACTATAGTTCACAAGTAAATCTAAATCTAAGGTTAAATCCACTTCTCGGACTATCCTTTAACCGTTTTGGAATAAGGGGGTAAGAGTTCTAAAAAGTTTATTATTAGCCCATTTTGAAAAATAACAATAAGAGGGCAACAAAATACTTAGCCATTTGAAAACAAGCAGCACAATTAATTCGATTATTCCATCAGATTTCAAAGTCCGATCGTAATGCAAAAGTCATGTCTAAGAGAAAAATAACTTATTTTTTATTTCAATTTTGAATCACACACAAGATTTCTCTTGTTAGAGCTAAAGTGAGGGGTGGTCAGTAGAGTTAACAAGTTCTAGAACAGAAATTATTGAACTGATATTTTCCTACTTCCATGTTATTTCGATGTGTTTTGTACTTGTACTTGTACACGGGCTGTTTTTCTGTAAATAGACCTCTTTATAGTCTTTAGTTGGGTCTTTTTGCGTGACGATTGAGTAGGCTTGCCAAGCATCTATGCCTTCTCAGCTTAGTTGATAGTGTCTAGATGTGTGTTTCTTTCGTTACATGCAATGTATGTTTATACAAATGTGTGTATAATTTTAGTGAAAATTTCTTCTAGTCCACTAAACCACATCATGCTAGGAAGAAATTATTACCATCTGACATTATAGATACTTAATAATAGACTAGAAGTATATATTCAGCAGTTATTAGAAGCACTCAGCAAGGCTGAACCCACTTTGCACTTCTTACAGCATGACAATAAGAAGTAATAACCCATTTTTACGGTTCTGCAGCTAACGGCTTGTTCGCTTGATCGACACGTCATTCAGAGGCCCGTCATCATTTAGAATTGTCATCTCTATTATATTGTTAACTCTATTTTAAAATCATAGAGCCGTGCAATTGTGGGTAGACATTTTTTGCCGGCTGTCAACACGTCATACACACAGTGGCGTTTTAAATGAAAATACCTACTTTTTAGAGTAAGTCGTGATTTTAAATTTCTGAATATACCTACGAGCTATAAATAAACCTAAATGCAGATACCAAATCTTTGTATTTTATTTATAGACTAGCTTTTGCCCGCGACTACGTTTGCGTAAAAGTCGAAAATGGACCAAGCATAGAGGTATCATAGACCAAGGAATCACGTTGTCCCATCAAACTTTGCCCCCCTTTTTCACCCCCTTAGGAGTAAAATTTCGGAAAATCCTTTCTTATCGGATGCCTACGTCATACAAAGAACACATCTAGCAAGTTTCAGGTCTCTACGATCAGCGGTTTAGGCTGTGCGTTGATCCGTCAGTAAGTCAGTCAGTCATTCAGGACAAACAATTTTATATGTATAGATAGATAGAAGGTAAATTGTAATTTAATCGTAAATTCTAATATTAAAATTAAACTGAAATACAATAGGCTGCCTTATCGTTCTAAAATACCTTCTTTTCTGCTATTTTCAACGTCTGTTAAATTCTAAGTTATTCTAGGTTAAAGTTCCGTTAAAGAAGAGATGACAAAAATAACATTAGAGACATTTAAAAGTAACTTTTAACGTTTCTTTTTTTTTAAGAACTTCGCACCCTCTTGCCTTTTTTAACTTAACACGAACAATTGAAAAATTGCCTCACCTTATTAGATTCTTTGTCGTTCTGTAAAAATTCACTCGAACAGTGTTAAAAAATGCAACTCAAAGGTCGCACAGACGAGGGACTACTTCGTCTTGGTGGACGAAAATGGTCAAAGTTATTCATGAATAAAAAAAAATTGTCCATGTAGGTACAGTTGGCAACATTAACGGAGGCCGTAGGGTATAAGAACTTAAATTTTGTAATTTTAAGACTGTAAGTGTAAACAGTTTTGTTCTGATTGCCTTTTGTCTTTTGTACGTACGTACCTTTGTAAAGATGTAAATATTGTACAACGTTTAAAGTAAAAAGTTGCATAGTGACTGAAAATCTTATATCTTTAAATGAGCAATTCTTGTATATATATATATATATAATTGGAATCTCGGAATCGGCTCCAACGATTTTCATGAAATTTGGTATATAGGGGGGTTTGGGGGCGATAAATCGATCTAGCTAGGAATCATTTTTAGAAAATGTCATTTTATTCGTGTTTTATCGAAACTTACTTTTTTTTATCTGAAAAACACGACTCTTCCTGACATCTATTGGCGAACTACTAATACTATTTTTTGTGAGCAATAAAGTTATTCCAGCAGATGGCGTTGTTAAGTAACACGAAGTCAACGAGTGTTTGCTTTGAGGTTAGACTAAGTAAAAAAAAAATAAAAAATACCGAGCAAAGCTCGGTCATCCAGGTACTGCTATTTAAACGCCTACGAAAGCCAGTTGGATAAGGTAGTGCTTAAATAACAGATAAATTCTACTAAAACAGATAAAATGCATTTAACGGATAATTTATAATTAAATTATATTTAAATAACAAAAAAGTTGATGTTATAAAATCACACAATTATTAAACACTTTGTCAGTTGGTTAATCATGCTTAAGGTCCCAAATGCATTAACTTTTTGTTGTGCAATATAACCTAAGTGCACCTGTCAATGGACAACAAAGTTAGTCCCTCGTCTGCGGAACTCCGACAAGGGGCGAGTTGTTAATGTAATACAGTTTACAACACGGTAATTTACTCGAATTATTTAAAATTGCTTTGGGGATTCCTTTTTTTCGAGTTGAAAAAGTATTTTTTGACATTCAAAGTTAGTAGAAACAAGGTCTTACAGCACAAGTAAACCGGAAAATTCGAAATATAAAAAAAATATAAAAATTAAGGAAAATAATTTTGGTACTTCCAAGTTTTTCCGAAAATGTAAATTTGCCCATAGCTTTTTATCGTGTTCACTTAGAACCTTGATTTTTATACACCTAATAAGTACTATTTACACCAACAGAATTTTGTATGAATTACAACTTGCTAGGTCCACCCGTTCCTGAGAAAATCGGTGGTGACACACGGACAGACAGACAGAGAGACGAACAAGAAAGTCATCTTATAAGGGTTATTCTTTTTTACCTTTTGAAGTACAGAAACCTAAAAAGATCGATAAGTGAACTTAACAATTAACGGGCAATTATACCCGGTTGTTACATTTTCACTCCACTGGGTTTTGAGACCGTTGGCTGCTGGGGGCCCTGTGCTAGGACCTTTTTGAGGGAGCTGTCGGCGCGCCTTGTCGAGGCTACTGGCGATCCTAGAGCTGGCGGCTTTTAGTCCCAGCGACTCAGCGAGGGAATGCTGCCAGCATTTTGGGGACAATGCCTCGGGAGGGTATGGCCGAGGGCTTCCTCTTGTTTTAATGTTAAGGCATAGGTTGATTTTTAAATAATTTAATTTATACTAATTTTATTATTTATTTGTAATGTTTCGTTTTTTTACTTAATTTCTGGGTGGGGGTATTTTTTTGGCGTCTTTTTAATTATTTTGTGTTTATCATTATTATTTTTAGTTTTTCATTTTGTGTATTTTGATTTGATGTTTGATTGATGTATTGACATTTAATTTTGTGTTTTTTATAATTAAAAAGTATTTTTACAAGACTTTAATTTAATTTATTATTAAAACGTCTTGAAACTTAACAATAATATAAACACGTAAGATCTTGATTTTTTTCTTTACAAATATAATAACATTTCTGACGCCATTTCATTGAATAAAAACACTTATTTTAGTATTAAATTATTAAAACCACGTGCGGTATATAAAGAACGCAATATAAATGCTAAATCATTCTTACCTAACTATTTAAATCATAAAATTAAATCGACAAACATTACTGATGAAGTAATTCGAATGTTAATTTCTATACAAACTTCTTCTTCTTCTCGTATAGTGGTGTGGCTCACCTATTGTTAGAGTTTTCAGATCGCCTTAAGGCCTCTAACTTGACCTAACGACTGCTACTAGAGGTAGCAACCGGGACCAAGGGCTTAACGTGCCTTCCGAAGCACGGAGGGGCTCACGAAAATAAATTTTTGTCTATACACTAATTGGTTACCCATAGAATTAATGACCTACCTATACAAACTGAAGTGAAGGTATATATAAATAAGTTAACTTTAGAACCTAGTTACAACTTGAAAGATAAAATTTCAGCAATTGTTAATCCTTTTCAAACACTAATAAATTTAAACTAAAATAAACGTTAATTTTTAAATCAGGAACTGATTGTTTTAAGATTTATTTTTTACTTAAAACCAAGAATTAATTATTCTCTAATATCTATGGATTATTTCTTGCTTCAAGAAAAATGAAAATGGAAAGTCAGTGAATCATCTATCCCTTACTTTCTAATAACATTATAAATAGGAAAGTTTGTGTGTTAGTAGATAGATAACTTTATTAGTACTTTATTTGTAAAAGAAACAGTACACGATATACAAAAAGTAAAGTACCTAATAGCTAGAAAGTATAAGTTGCACAAATGGGCGGCCATATTGCTGAAAGCGACTTCTTCCAAGCAACCTTTTGATAGAAAAGATCTGATTCAGCTTTTAGGTTGTGAATTTACTCAAGCAGGATACCAAACATAACCTATAATAGGTGATAAGTACTAATATAGTACAGCCAGCAAAGGGTAACAGGTGCATATTTTAAAGTTGTAATTTTTTTAATTACGGATCAATAATTTTTGGTTATTCTGCGTGAAATTACTTAACCTTCAAAGCGTTAATAATATCGACCAGACTAATTGACAATAACTGAACTGTTATTTCAAAAATTAAAACTTTAAAATATACACCTATTACCCTCAGTCTTTTGCTGACTACGTGTGCATTTTTGTTACTCCTTCACGCAAAAACTACTTAACCAATTGCAATGAAACTCTGTAGATAGCTGGAGACTTGTACCACAATGCGCTGCTAGTAAGTACCACCAAATATATGTATACCTATCTATATAGCAAACAGGTTCCTTCGTAAAGTCAAACACAGACAACAGACAGACCAAACATACCTACACGATACTATAGATCAATCAACGGTCCCCCCATGAGGTTCTAACTAAGCATGGAGCAGCGTGATACGCATAACTGATGCAAGATCTCATATCCGGAGCTTAGAAGTTTGTTTTTACTTGAAAAGGAAGATATTTTGAAGTAAAAGTAAGGATGTTTGCCGAAGGTTTTTGGTATTATTTCTTGTATTATAGATTCACAGAAAAAACGTTTTTTGAACCAAGAAATACAGAATAAACATAGCTTATAATATTTAAGTAAACATAGCTTATAATAAATAAGTTGTTAGATAAGTTTTGTTGTTGGCCAAATAAAGTTAAATCTATCTATCTATCTAAATAATCCACTCCCTAAAGGCGCTAGAGAATAGTTTCTTGTTTTTAGTAAACGTTCTTGAAAATACTTATTAATTTTTAATTTAAGAATATTGCTTTTAAGGTAAGAAACTGCGTATCATTTTTTTTTTAATAAAACCAAGACAATATTCTCTAGCGTCTTTAGACAGGGGATGATTTATTCTTGCTTCATAAAAACCTTTTTTTGTGTTTAAAGAAGAAATCAGCGAACGATTGCATCAGTTCCACAGTTCCTGTAATGTGGTTGAATCACTTTCCTTAGAGTTTTCAGGTGATTCTAAGACCTTTACTTACTCACATAATCTGCTAGCTTAGCGACTCAAAGTGGATCTAGGCCTCCGAAACGAGAGTCTTTCATCGCTCCCTGTACTGTGCTATTTCTTACAATTTGTTGACTTGAAGTTCGAGGAAGTCAGCTTCCACTGTGTCCCACTGGCCTTGGACCGGACTTTTTTTTTTAAACTCCTAATACTGCAATCTGTCACATTGGGGACATTGGGTGGTAGATTTGACAATTATTATGTATTTTTCGTGGGTGACCTTGATCCTATAAAATAGTGGAACCTCTATTCTTCCACCGCACATCACGATATACACCGTACAATAGCTACACAAACCTTGACTTCCACACCACATCCAGTATTTAGCTAAATTGCGGCTTTTTGGCGTGCAGAAGCCATTAATTAAGCAGAAGAAGAATAAGATCTTATAAAATGATCCAGTTGTATGTTAATAAACAATTTTTGTCGACTGGACCTAAGACCTAAAATGTAAATAAAAACGTAGGTACATTTACTCACTCCAATGAGTCATGGATAAATATAATTTCTGTTACTTAGACTGCGGTCAGAAATGGATACATAGCACGCTGCTTGGGCGCGATTGGCGTCTTTTAAGCATTTTTAGTACGCTCACGACTTTGGTCTGGGAGATTTGATCGTTGGCACTGTACGCTGCTCATCCAATTCAGGCCGCAGCCTTCAATAAACGTAAAAATACAGATAATAAACGAAGACGTTTAATAGATGTTATCTGCAACTGACATATACTAATCGATTTTTTTAAAAAGTTCACTAAGGATAGGTCACAGCCTTCTTAATGACGTACAAATTAACGAAACGCTATTCGCAATTCGGATTTTAAAAAAAATTAAAAATTGTGTTGTATTTTTTTTTAAATACTAAAAAGAATCATACACCTACCTACATCAAAAGACAGAAACATAATTGCAACAAAGCAAAGGGTTAAACATCATATCAGCCAGTTTAAATCTTACCCCTTAACTCGGGGGTTGTTTTATTAATTTATTTACACGTATATCTCAGTTATTACACAAACCTTCCCTAATAGCCCCCATATGTAAAGTTAAGCGTCGTCATTTTGACTTTATCTTTGTTTAATTCATTTTCTTTGAGATTATATGGGAAATAGTTATTTAATTAGTTAGTATGCGATTATATTAGTTAAATAAATCAAAATGAAGGTGCTGTATGTCACTTGGCTTCAGTTATGTGACTAAACAAGAGCTTTATATTAATTTAAAATAACAGAAAAAGAGTAATAAGATGTTATTTCTTTACCAATGACCTTATTTTTGCCACCACCATTATTTCGTCATACAACCAGGTAAACTTATATGAGACACTGATTAAGAGGAAAGGGTAACGGGGGCTCTCTCCATACAAACGTAGTTAACTGTTTCCTCCCAAGATAATGACACTAGAGCAAATATTTTTGTTGCATAAAACTTATAACTGCCATGACCATTGTTTTATTCTTTTTTGTTTTTTAAATCTTAATTTCTATGATAATTAGAAAATGAAAAAACCAAGACATAGGGGCATAGTCATGGCAGCTAAGGTTTTATGCCACAAAAATATTACCTCTAGTGTCATTATCCAGGAGGAAATAGTCGACTACGTTTTTATGGAGAGAGCGCCGGTATCCTTTTACCCTAACAGTGGAAATCCCAGATACTCGCACTAAGCGTTTAGCCTCATTATTCCTTCGTGCAGCAAGGGAATGGAATTAGTTGCCCGCGTCTGTCTTTTCTGACGTCTACAATTTCGTGGGTCTTCAAAGTAGCGAGTTAGTTATCTTCTAAGGAAAGCGTGCTATATCTCAGACCACATCGTCACCTGCCATCAGCAGGTGTGCTATTGGTAATGAAACACTGACCTATTATTTGTAAAAAAAGAGCTTTGCCAGAGCCGCTTTATTCTTTTTGCTATTTTGTACTTTATATTTTGGATTTTTGTTAATACTGAAAAAGCTCTGAAAAGACTTTTGCGATTTTAATGAAACTTATTATGAGGGTACATTATAAGATGGGGAATAAAATTTTATTCCCACGGGACTTACGCAAACGAAATCACAGGGCGCTGCTAATCATTAATTAAATAAGTCAGTAGAAAAATGTTCAGGGAAAATTACATAAAGGTACTAGCAACACACATGTAACTTGAGGGCAATTAAAATTAGAATATCTTAATTTATATCAAAGTATCTGGGTTGCCATCTTAATGTGTGGTACCTACCCTAATTCTGGGGTAATTCTGAGATAAACTCCGGTACCTACTTGGACATGTTTATGTGTGTTTAAGTGAATTGTTATGTTTTATCTTGTGTATGTTTACGTTTTGTGTGATTATGTTTACCAGATTAAATTATTGTTGTTTGTTTTTCAAGTACCAAGTGAACCACTATATCAGATTTTTTATTACTTTAAGTAATATTCTCATTGTTTAACATCTTACTAATCCTAATAATATTATAGCGCGCATAAATTTTACCACTGGTGTGGCCTTCTTGTACTGGTATGGCCTTGGGCAAATATTTTGAATTTCTTTGACGATAGAGCTTAATTTCTGATTATTTACGATGTGACTGAAGTAAAAACTTTTTTTTATTTATTAGACAAATCGTAGTAAGAAACTACAATTTCAAACTTCTTCATCTATTCCCCTTCAATCAATCAATCTCAAAAAATCATCAATACTCTTCTTCTGATTTCTGATTCGTAATTTCGGGATCCATTTGACCGTTTTTAAGTTGAAAATTCTAGATTCTGGCAATCACTCGATTAGCTCATTTTAATCGAGGTTTTCGGGACTAGAAAATGCCCGTGATCCCGATATCCCGAATCCTAGGATTATATTCTCTAATGGCAGGTACCTAAGTACTTATATACTTTCACATATTTTACAACTTTAAGGACAACGACCCCTAAAAACTGACTTGCCTAAGTTATCGAACATTGAAATAGTCATGAGGTGCATCAACCCCTATCCCGAATATGGGGCAAGTAGCGAAGTGCGATCGATTCTGCCTCAGCCTGCTTAATATTCAGTAGACGCGGGGAGGTACAGAGTAAGCTAAGAAGTGTCGCTTCTGTTGCGATTGATGTTCTTTGGACGTATTTTGGATTTACTTGAATAATAGAAACGTTTAGATAAACACACGACATTATACTAGCAGTGCTCCGCGGTTCCACGCGTAACTCCCGATCCCGTAGGAATATCGGGATAAAAAGTAGCCTATGTTACTCCCAATGAATCAATGTATCCTCACACCAAGTTTCATCTGAATCGGTTTAGTAGTTTTGGAGCTTATTCGTTACAAACAAAAAAAAATGGATGGATAACACGTAATTTTTTAGATGGGGTCTTAGGATTTCTTGGACTAACTTACACCCATCCTTTAATTCTTGTTCATCCAAAGCTTGCCTGGAAGATATCACTTTTAGCGATAAGGCCGCCCATTGTGCCATATTGTAAGGTAATTAATAGTAATTTTCGTTTGAAGTTAGAATCTATGTTAGAATTTATTTTTTTATTTAATTATATAATGTAATGTTTTTGCGTTTTTTATGGTGCAATAAAGCGTTTATCTATCTATCTATCTATCTTTCGCCTGCTTTACTGATAATTTTTTGTCATCGATTCTGGTTAAAAGCGTGGATTTATTTTGCCGGAAACGGTACCTAGGTAACTATGAGCGCAAATAATTATAAAACAAAAAATACCATGTAACTGTAACTTCCAAATAGAAATAGATGAAGACATCTAGTTATTGCTTCATTAAATACCTAACACACCTTTTCAAACCACTTACAAATCTGCCAAACAATAATAACCTCTAAAATATAGGCGTTAAGGTTCCCAATGGGATTCTAAAGTGTATTATTTTGTAATGTCGTTAAAATTGTGGCGATAATCAATAAAGTGTTGTTGTGATACGGTCACGGAGGAAAGAGGACGCGGAGGTACGCGGGGTTAGGGTGTGGTGGTGAGAGGAGCGACAGCGTAAGCGGAAGATGACGCGGGGAAATGTAGGCAGGTGTTTAAACATTCAAAATAGAAGCGAAAAATCAAGTGATAGTCTTCAAATTGAATGCTCTGTGAGTCTAGACAGATATTAATTCAATCTAAACTTGACTTTACCTACTTGGTTTGAGTTTATCAGTTCTAAGTAGTATTGATATCACAATAGTAGTCGATAATCATAATAACTATCTTTTTTGTATAGCCTTCCTTTCGGCTTTGTCATAGTCGAGTAAAAAAGCGAAATGGAGTAGGTAGGTATATGATTCAATTCGTAACAAGCAATTTCTATAGGTATATACATGCATGACTGTCTGACACTCTGTGAATACAAAATGGAATGTCTCTTGACCTGAAACTTCACCGAGACCCTTAAGGTGAAAGAGTACCGGCGCTCTCTCCGTACAAACGTAGTCGCACACTCGAAAATGACAAAGGAGCAAATATTTTTGTGGCATAAAACCTATAACTTCCTGACTATGCCCCTATGTCTTGTTTTTTTTTCATTTTCTAATGATCATAGAAATTAAGATTTTAAAAATAAAAACCAAAAAAAAAACAAAACATAGGGTAATGGCAGTTATAAGTTTAATGCAACAAAAATATTTGCTCTAGTGTCATTATTCAGGGAGGAAACAGTCGACTACGTTTGTATGGAGAGATCGCCCTGTACCCTTTCCTCTTAATAAAAAAAGGAACACGTCGTCATTAGGTCGCTAAGTTGATACTCGCTACCGCTCATCAACGTGTCACGCCCTAAACTAGAAGGTTCCTAAGAAAACCGTCTTCTCGTTGGATAATTCGTGATTTTCATTTTTTCTCTCGATTCCCAACGTCAGGTGCTTGAACCTGTCATTCACGAACTTGACATTGGGTAAATTGCATCAATAGTTCGATGAACTATCGACAAATCGATTTTAAAATTCGATTATAGGGGAGTAGGTAATACTCGATTAATTCACTTTTTTAAGTTACACGATTTAAATTCATTATTTGGTAACCAATCAGCTGCGCCTCATGGTTTTTCCCGCCTAAATCTGAACTCAGTAAAAGTAAAAAAATCTAATAGGTATCAAAATTCAGGTCTTTCCTGTCTGTCCCCGAATGAAGTCCCCCAAATGGGAACAAACAGGTACCTGGGGAAATTTTTGCCTGTCCCCAAAATCTGATTCAGGGACAGGCGTATTTTGTTCCTGTTTTTCCTTGAATTCAAATTCATCTAAATTTGTACAGACAGACTTGCATTTGGCTGAACGTAAGTAATTTAATCAGATTAAAGAATTAATATTATATATGGAAGAGATAGTAAAAAAATTTAAAGTCGCCATTACGGAAAATAAAGATTGGTGTTTTGTAAAATACGAATACGTAACAAAAGTTGGCATTTAGTAGGTACCATAACTCGATCAGATAATGTAGATAAAGTATCAAATCCTAATCATAAACAAAAACCAAATCTTTTCCTTTAAAATTTTAGGTAGGTACTTCAAATAAGGCATCTGAAAGCAATTTAGCCTTTCAAAACCTATCCTAACAGCGAACAATAGGTTCCGTTTCTAATCACAAACCCCAATATTGGCAACACCGGTCAGTAATACCAACATTAGCACACAAATCGTCCGTAACCGGGCGACCGGAAGCCGCAACATTGGTCCAGTTCCGGTTAGCGGTTGACATTAGATCACAGGTTAGGTCATAGTCGTTTATTGATATTGTCATTAGGAATTAATAATGGATTTGATGTCATGTCGATACTTTTTGAGTTAAAGTACGTAAGTGACAAAACTCGAAATTATAGGAGAGTCGAAAAACCTAATTGTTTCAAAATGACCTATGACAAATCTTTAGAATAGAGTTGAAAACTTCAAATATATAAAAATGTTCTGCCTGGTTAACGTATGTCACAACACAAGACACGATACGTGACTATTCTGAATTTCTCCCCAAAAATATCTAAGTAAGTAATAGGTACACGTAAGACGCGTTAATTAAAGGACCTCAAGTTAGTATGCATGAAACTAGCATAGTAGTAGTTTTTGAAAGAAACAGAAGTCAGCTGTAGTGGTAGTGAAAAATTGTCATGAAATGTTATGTCACACGTAGCTAAGTCGCGATACTTGACTATAGTGAAATACCTCCCTCAAGGAGTTACTACATCTGAGTATAATAAGGCTGAATCTTGTCTGAATATACTATAAGGACCCGAAAGTGTTGACATGCATGGAAATAGCAAATCGTAGTAGTTTTTAAAGCAAACAGAAATCAGCTGTAGTGCCGGGCAGCCATTATAGGACGGCAGGGCGGCATACTAACAGGGTAGATACGTGATCGAACTTGAACTCTTTGTATTGATCACTGATTGTGGTACGACTTACGAGTACAAACTGTGTGTAAGGCAGGGTAGATATTCTACCCTGAAAACTTCGAGGTCGCTATTCTGGATATTCTAAAGCTTTAGAATGAAATATTCTAGCTTGCTTGAGGTTTATGACCTACCTAAACTACTACTTACGTGTTAGAATCATAGTTTGAAAACAAAGTAGTAGGTATCTTTAGGTGGAAATGCTGAACTTGATTCATAGATAACGGAAATAAGCAGATAGGACAAAATTACCTGTGGTTTTAGCTTAGCGTGTCAAGTTTGAATTCCGTGATTAAAAAAAAGAATGCTCTTTCAATGTTTGAACTTCGATTTCTTTTTTGTAGGTTGGCTTCGCTTGTTCTAAAATTGAAATTTATTCGTTTTAGAATTAGAAGACTTTATTCTGAAATCAAATTATTACCCTCCAGAATAGAGCGTTGTATCCCGTTATAGAGCGAGATGGATAGACGTAGAAACAAAAACGTTTGAAGGAAAAAATGGAGATTTGTAAAGGACTTAGGACGTTTTTGGTGACTTTAGTGGGCGTTGCTGTTACTTAATCATAGGTACCTTTAGGAAGGTGTATGTCTAGGTACTATAAAGTATACAGTTATCTATTACAAATAAGAGGTACGTAGGTATATGTAGTATTCGAATATCGTGACTAAAGAGCGGTAGCTGGCAGTAAATCGATAATCAGGTTGTATCTAAGTAGAGACCGCGCCCCGCCCGGCGCGCTCGCACGGCGGCGCCCATCCTACGTTCATTCACCGGCTAGCTGGTTTAATATGCAGCGAGACGGCTAAGCACGCAGTGTTGACCTATAACGGTCCCTGATGTAATAATTAAAAACCATTACGCGAATCGGGATCGAAACCACAACAGGCAGCATCTTTCAACTGGCTCACATCCAACCTACAACTTACTTATTATATTCTATGAGCGCCGGCTATAAACGTATTCCTGAACATATCACGTACTCGACTACTAGCAATTTCAACCAATCAGGGCGCGACAATTCAACTTAATAGCTGAGGCCACGCCCAATCACGTAACCGCCTATTACGGCCCGTGTAACGACGCAGGCTTTTAACTTGGCGATGACGTCCGATCGATGAGCGTCCCTCTCGTTTATATAGCTCCATCTTTATCTAATAGCCGAGTGTCGCGACACCGCGGTGTCTAGCCGTGAGTGTGATAGAGTCGCGTTTACCGCGCGTGCTTATCCTCAGTTGCACGTCCGCGCCCGAAGGAGGGGGACGCATGCAACTGTTTTCGATAATCGGCCGCGCGTTCCGTACGTGAAAATCGGACAGTATCCCGACAGTCACGTCCGCGTAAAAACGGATATATGCCCAGAATATTTATTAAGTGGGTGGCTGTGCGTGACTTTTCCCCTGTGAATAGCTAGCCCTGTAAATGATCGGACACGAAAATAGAACGGGTGTTTGATAACTGAAAGCCTAGAATACGAGACTTTTGGGAACTTTACAAAGAGAACCGGAACTTATAATAATGTGTGAGTTAGTGCGCGGACTGAAGAAAGACTAGTCGCTGTGTGATTGTTTGTGATAATGTTACCGTATCAGGCGGTGGCAATGGACTACGCGGTGGCATCAGGTTTCCATCACCACCAGCGGGGGGCCGGGCTGCCGGTGATGGGCCTGCCGGGGCCGGGGGCCGCGCTCAACCCCGGCCTCAATCCGGCCTTCACGCATTCCTGGTTCGTACAGACAAGCCCGGATATCTGTCGCCAGCAACAAGCATCCAACCAATCGCATCTCGAACCTGGGCACGTTTCATTTTTTCTATTTTTTTAATTTAAGTTCTATTTTTTTACTTATACGATTCGTCTTATTGTTGACTACTGCTTACTTGTCTAAAAAGTAATTAATCATCATCATAATAATCAAAGCCAAAACTTAATTTTCAAGTGCTTAAATTTTTATTAGAAATTTAATTTTCGGAACCAGAAAGTGATGTCAACAATCAGTCAAATCAGAATTCACTCCTGATTTTTGCAATAAATTTTAATTGCCTTTATTTTATTTAATGTGCTTTTTAAAACTGCTTCAAATTATAAAATGTTTAAGTACTCAAATGTGTTTCGTAACTAGTGTCGACATTGAAACAAAGTATAACAATAAAAATATAAAGTCCAAGAGCAGAATTACCGTCAAAATATTTCCTGATTTGTATCGTTGTGTCATTAAGAACTTGTTTCTATGTTTTTTGACAATTTTCTTTTGACTTGTCTAGTTCTACAGGAAGTACACTGTTGTTTTTATTAAACGTCTTCACCAAAAATTTAGCTATAAATTCTAGAACTACCTCGTCAGTACGTAAGAAGTAAACTTTTCTTGGCTTGCAACTAATACAGGAGACAATTTTACCAAAAAAATACTTTTGAAGAGATTGGCTATAAAAGTTATTAAAAAATTTAAAGACACCACAGAATATAGCATTATCTAAATAAACTAAAAAAATCTTTGTACTTTATGTGATAATTGGCCTGATATTGTTTATTGAATTAGACGATAGTAAAATTATATTTATTTAATAAAATCAAAACAATGTCAACGAAAACCCCAAGGTTAAACTTTACTCATTTAGTAAATGTACCTACACTAAACTGGAATAAAACAAACGAGCAGTTATGCGCGAGCGCAACGACTTAACTTGACAAAATAAAGATCTTAATCGTGTCTCGATTTTGATACCAGTACCACCCTACCTTGTCGCAAACGACAATTGAAATGTCTTTAGTGTTTAAAAACCGTCCATAAAACATTGATGAGTGAGAGATAATAATATAAAAGTAATAAAGAAAAATAAAACGGTGTTATGAAAAAATAATGATATTTCTTTATTTTCCTCAACAAACAAACATCAATTACTTATTAAGACACAAATTTAGTACTAATAATTACATATAATTGTTAGTTTATTTGTGGGAGAGCTGGAGCCTAAACTAAGCTGAGGCCTGTATTTTAGGACTCCAGGACCCACACTCACACTTGGCGCAGCTGCCTTAAATTGTAATATAAACACTCAATAAAATGACACATGGTCGCTAACGAAATATAATTATGAAAGTTTATATAAATAAAAATACAACAACTTAAACGCTTTCGCAATTTAATATGTAATACTGAAACTTTAGTTGACAAAGATTTTTAAAAGGTATTTGCTTCTTTTCGAATTGTTGTAGGTAGCAGGCAAATATAAAAAAAAACATCAAGTACCATAAATAAGGAAAAAATATCTGAAGTTATTGCTTTAAACAACAGACAGCTGACATTGACAGATTAGTTTGAATCATCAATCGGAAAAACCGAATATATCCTTAGAATACACTACAGACATTATAAATACGTTAGACACACATATTTTAAAGTACTTTTGTAACCAGTCACAATAAGGAATTATATTTATTGTACGAAACCACTTCGTACATCGCCGCTTAAGTATACATAACTTAATAAAACTAAATGTCATAATAAATTATTATCACACAAAAACCTAGGCATCTAATGTAACTGCAATACAGAAGGTGTGCAAATAAGACCAGTTCGAAAAGGCTGCGTATGCGCAAATGGTGAAACAAAAACAAGTCGATTGTAGTAAGGTGTTTTATAAACCGCAATTTTGAAGATTAAAGTTTTTAAACTGCATGCAGTTGAAGATTTAAAGGTAAATGAGATTTGTGGTAAAGAAGTTAAAGGAAATCGTACTATTAACAAGAATGATTGAATATAATCTATAAACAAAATAAAGAAGTAAATACTTATCATCGAAATAAAATGCAATATAACACCAGAAATGATGAAAATATTGGGAATATAAGTGATAAGAAAATAGATAATCTTTTTCTTCTCGCACAGTGGGGTGGCTCAGCTAATGTTCTAGTTTTCTGGCTTTTATCTAGCTTGATTTGACCAGAGAAAGCAACCTAGACGAATAACTTAAAGTGCCTATAAAAACATGGAAGAACTTCTAAAAACATTTTTGCTGTTAATTGATCAATCATCGAAATAGGTAATTACTACTCCAGGTGTTGCTTAACTCGATAGGCCATGAGTGATGAGTTCCATTATATACACAATTGTAAAAAATAATGAAAATGCTAAAATGTAACATCTTACAACAAAGTAAAGTGGAACAGTTTGATTGAATTAACTTAAGGTATAAAGAGAATTCAGATTGTAAAAAGAAGGTACGAATATAAGAAAATTAATGAATTATAAAGAAACAATACAGTATAATATAACAAAATCCTACTAACATTTAAATTTAAACAAAGATGTAAATCCCGATAAGTTGACAAAAGTTTTACAACATCGTGTTTAACTTCATAATTTGTCATTTTCCCAGAAACGGAACGTTATGTTTTTTAAAATGTATTTTTAACAATATTGTGCTTGATATGAGTTCAAATGTTAATTGAAATTTTAAATTGGAACAACAGCAGATTTTAGTGCTGTTAACTTGCTTTGACCCTGGTATGGTATTGAGGGAACTTTACCACGCAGCTGTGATAAAGCTGCAGAGGAACCGGCAGGGCAAGTCGCGCAACCCATGCGACGCGACCTGCGTCAATTGACAAATCACGCAGATCGCGTGGCTGAGGCGTACGAAAAGTTACCTAGATGAATGTGAACTTTAAGGAAATGCAAATATTACAATTGGATATTGTTTTTATGAAGTAGGTACCTACACTGTTAGAAGATGACACTTAGGTTTTTTTTGGTTTTCAGTGACGCAACGAGTATGTCGTATACGAAGACAATGGTTATGCTCACACTCATACATGAATCACTGTACGGTTTTACTCATTTTGGCAAGTTAATGGATTTCACGCAGTGATTTTACATGCGCAATGTCATAGGAAAATATTTCCTTATTTGTTTCCTTCATCTTCCTCTTTAATTTATTTACAATTTCAAAACAGTATTTCCGGATTTGCTAAAAAGCGCTCGATGAATCTTATGTAGATTTTGATTAATAAAATGTAAAAAATATTGATGCCAAATTGCGCAGTTAATTATTCGATGTCGTTTGACAATAAAAACTTGCTAGGTCCATCCGTTCCTGAGAAAATCGGTGGTGACACATGGACAGACAGATGGACAGGAGAGTGATATTAGAAGTGTTCCTTTTTTACCTTTTGAGGTACGAAACCCTAAAACGGGACTGTAAAATACTAAGAATAACAGAAAAATAACCTATCCATACAGTAAAATATAACGATAGGGGTTCGATACTTGACGCAACTGAATATTTTAAAAGTAAAATTTTAAATAAATCACTTTTATCATTGTAACATGCTAACCAGTATCATTGTCAATGTGTTAAAACGCGAACACTGAATGTAATACGCAAGTAAACCTTGAACAGTCAATGTTATACATTTACTTTTATTGCAATGTAACAATTTAATTGAGTTTAGCGTAATAATTTGACGTAATACGATATTATTGTCAACGTTTTTTATTATTATTTTAAGTACAAAGAATATATAAACAAAATATTTAACAATGGCAAGTCTGCCAAGGTAGACCCAACATTACTGCTGGACCAGAGCAAAAGTTTAGGGAATGCCCCATTTAGACTTCATGTCAATTCCATCAGAATCAGCATGTTTCTTTTATCAAAATGCAAAAGACAAAAACTCTGTGTTTAGTTATAACATTATAAAAACTGACATGATCGAATATTTAAATTGATAATAAAAAAGTTATAATTCTATGGGTATTGAAAGTAGGAAAAACAATCGATGTCAACAGTCAAAGAAACGCCATGCCTCTAAGGCCTATTCAGTAAACTATGCCTTTACAAAGTGATGATGATGAGCTACATAATACAAGAATCCGTGGTAAATTGTTTAGTAACGCTCTTTATTTTTCAATCAAAATATTTTTGTCTGCGGATGTGATTTTTTGTTTTTATCTTTTCACCCCTTTTTATATGCTTTAGAAATTTCGATTAAGTGTGAAAGGGGTATGGTTTAAAATTGACTTTTTGGTAATAATTATAAAATATGAAAGTCTTTTATAACTTTTACAGGTTCAAAAAATCATGTATGTACCTACATGTTATTTTACATCTATGGTAATGGTGTGTTCGTCAAGGTTCATTTAAGGTCTCAATTTCAATATATTTCATACAAATGATCACCAGGCTTAATCATCTTTTAATAGCTGAAAAAAGGTAAAATACTGTTATCATTCCTACTCATTTCGCGTTACCACAATTACAAAAATAAAACCAGTTTAAGACCTACATTTTACGTCAATTGGTACGGAATTGAACCACATCACCACTAAGTTTTTTAAACGGTTTTAAAAATCGAATGATCGCAAAAAACTACTACGGATCAACCACAATAAAATTAACTCTAACTTAAGACACGTTTTCAAAAATGGAACGTTTTGGGTGTGACTTTACAGCTATTATTTATTTTTGTTAACTGCCAGTGTTAAAAGTTTTTTTTATTAAGATTTAATTGAATGAAATTGAATGTCATTGTCGGTAAGTGTAAGTAGATAGGTACTGTTATGTCTTTATTGACTATTTTTAGACATAAGTAGGTACAATCAAAAATAGAATGTAAAAATGGTACATTTTCAATTTGAAATACAACTTTTTTTACCACAACGGAATAAAATTGCAAGTTAAACATAATGCCAGAAATCACCTTGCGCTGGTTATTATGCACAAGTTCTTCAAAGCCATTAATGAAAACAAAATTGAAACTTATAACACCCCGTCGTTTTTGCGTCGGGGGTTAAAAAAGGCATTATATTAAAATAACTTTCATGAATCGACTGTTTCTTTCATAATCTTAACAAACTCTATCTCTTACATTTATTGACATAAAATAATTGATAAATAATGAGTTTTAATACCATAGTTTTAGGGTTTAATTTAATAAATAGCAGAAACAATATCGTCATATTGTTGATTATAAAATTTATTTCGACCCTTTTGAATAGATCTATTTCAAATTGTCTTGTTGTTATTTTTACTGAGCCATATACAAGATGTCCTAAAAAATTACTGTTTTATAACTCAAGCTTATTAAAAAACAAAAAAGCTGTACACTGACACCACAAAGTCTGGACATTGCTAGCACAAAGTTTGCTAGCGTCTGCTATCTATCTGGTCCTTCTTCTTTAGGTTTGGTTGGGTTTTATGACACCATTTTCATATTAGCTAAAATGCAAAATTTTGAGACGCTTCAAAGTGATGTAAGGCAGACAGAAGAGTCATAAAAATATTTACAAAACAAAGGTATAGATATAGGTATAAATAGATAGATAGACACTTTATTGCACCATTAAGTAAATTAAAAATTAGAAAATTATAAATGACTAAAATGGGCGGCCTTATCGGTAAAAGCGTTCGAACAAGAATTAAGGAAGAGGAGGTATATTCACAATAACAAAGTATACCTTCAATTATTCTATCTATTGTCTGCTCATCATGCCTATTTGCTTAGCTTGGGGCTAGATGGCGCTGTGTGTAAGCTGTTTTTTTCTTCAGAAAAGATAGTTTAATTGAATTTCTCAAAACGCAACAGCCTGTATGTATTGCAGTAGCACTGTAACCTCAATCAGGTTCCGATAGCTGAATCATTGCGATTCGTCACGCCTTCCGTTCTAACGCACATACACAGACAGACCTTCTTATTACTTACGAGTGTGTGTGTGTGTGTGATTTGACCCTTGATATAAAAGGGGTTTTAAAATTTAAAAAATGTGTTTATAGAGAGGTGCGTGTGATTATTGAAAGAGCTTTTGATTTCTGAAGAAGTTTAGAAGTTTAAAACGCAGTGTAAGGAAAAATACGTCTTTAAAATAAAAAAATAAAATTCATTGAAAAATTTACCATAATTGAAAAAAATATCGTAATTTACCCAGAGATAATGGTATTTTCAAAATATGATAATAATTTACATAACTCGCTGCCAAAAATGGCGTCACCACATCTTGAAAATCTCCAAAATTTTCAGTAAATTAGGGCAATTTTAAACATTAAAGTAAAAAATGTATTTATTTTCAAGCAAAAGGTACCAATATCCTTTGTGTACTTACTAGTAAGAAGAATTACATGGTTTTTATTACACACTGTAATCTTACTCATTTTTTTAATTTGTGCACTTACGTCAATTGAACCAAAGAGTTCGATATGCTGATGTGACCGCACAATTCAATAAATTGATTCAATGATTGAAAAAACCTGTCATAAAAATAATTACCTTTATTACAAAAAGGGTCAAGAAAGAAGACTTTCGTCACATTAAGCCATAATCGAAATGAATTCACAAAAGCGTCCGGTAACGATTACTAGAAACTGACCATTATCCGTCATTACAGAATCGAATCAATGTTAAAAATCGATTTTAAAAAAACAACAACATCGATTTGTGTCTGCGGTTTTATTTCAACTGTAGCTCTGCGGATGGTTTTGTTTTTAATTTTATCTTTTTTTGTGGTTTTTGAAAAATTTTGTATTTTAGTGGTTTTTGAAAAAAAAATTAAATATAACCATTTTTTACAGTTTAAAGTTATCCTAAAATTTTGCTAAATTCTTTTTATCTTTTTTAAGTTCATAATGTCAAATTCCTAATGTTCAACAGTTTCAAAATGTAACATTTCCGAATATCAATCTTCTAAAACGTCCAATTAACAAAATATTCAATCGCTAAAATGTCCTATTCCCGTAATGTCCAATTCCTAAATGTCAAATCCCAAAATGTTCAGTAGGTACTTACAATTAAAATAAATTCTAATTTAAAATAAAAAATCAAACAAAAAAAGAAATGTCAAATAAAATAAGTTTTTTAAACTCACACAATTTGTAAGTACTTAGTACTTAATCAAAATCGCGACCCGAGAAAATATTTTTTTATTATTTATTTATCATATTAACAATCATACACAAACATAGGTCTACTTAACATATAAAAACCACGGAGGTTTGACGTGATGCTTTTTAATTACTGTCAAATATAAAAATATACTATGTAAATATACTATATAAAATGTACTATATAAAAAATTATGTGGGAACAGATGAACATACATACCTACAGGTCACACACATAACCCTCCCTTTTGGCTTCGCAGTAGTCGGGTCAAAATAGAAAATGAAACGTCACAAAATACAGTAAAATAAAGCTCATTGACTGGTATATTGACTTGAATTCCTTGAGACCACTGGATGTCACCCTATCGATCAATTTAGCCGGATTGAAGGACAAGTGTACCGAAAATGATGCATTATCTCCCCTTTACCTCATCAGGGAACTTTGTACTGACCCCTGCTGGTTGTTTTAATAACCTTTTAGGGTTCATTTGGAAGAAAACGGGGTGTGGACATCCTGAACTTGGATTTAATTCGGGCTATTTTAGTTTACTTCCCAAAAATAACGCGGCGTAACTAATAAAATCGTTGATCAGACGTTTAACTTTATTGTAACTAATAAAAATCGATTTTGACATAGGTGTTGATTATTGTGATACAAATGTTGATTATTTTGACACAAGTGTTGATTATATATAGGCGTTCATTATTTTGACATAGGTGTTGATTATTTTGACACAAGCGTTGATTGTTTTGTCATAGGTGTTGATCATTTTGACACAAGTGTCGATTATTCTGACACAAGTCATGATTAAACTCTGCGTTGATAGATAGAACGCTTTAATGCACACGCAAGTTATAAAATACATGAAAGATAAACTAAAATTATAAAAAAACGATGGCACAATAGGTGGCTTTACCACTGAAAGCGGTCTTTATCAGGCAACCTTAGGATCAATAGAAAGATAAACGCTCGTCCACCCTTGTTTAACCATAGTAACTATTATCTCTTCTGTGATTATCCAAAATCAACATCCAATGTTCAAATTAATAAAAATTAACAGATTTTTATGCTTACTTATGAAAAGTTAATGAAAAGTTTTATACTAAAAGATTTAATAACTCAAGTTTAATTAATTATCTGAAACAATGCATCTTTTATATTAAGTACCTGGATGATTTTTTTTTACTTAGTCTAACCTTAAAGCAAACACTCATTAACTTCGTGTTACTTAACAACGCCATCTGCTGGAATAACTTTATTGCTCACAAAAAATAGTATTAGTAGTTCGCCAATAGGTGTTAGGAAGAGTCATATTTTTCAGATAAAAAGAAGTAAGTTTCGATAAAACACGAATTAAATGACATTTTCTAAATTCCTAGCTTCAATTTATCGCCCCCGAAACCCCCTATATACCAAATTTTATGAAAATCGTTGGAGCCGATTCCGAGATTCCAATTATCGATATCATTTAAAGATATAAGATTTAACACAGCGGTACGAATTCAGAACCAGCTAGACAAAAATACTGGAAAAATACCATTCGAAGTTCGAGCCCCGGGCGCAATCAGCCATCCCTTCAGTCGATTATTGCAAATAACTATTATTTCCTTCGCCTTTCAATTGGCAGAATGCAGCCCCGAACCGTCTCTTTGTATTGCTAATTTAGCAGTAGTTTTATTCTTATTCGGTTACAATTGCGATGCAATTTTCTTTAAACATGCTAAGGAGAGATTGTGTTCGGTGCTGGAGCTCGTTTTAGGCGATAAATATGAGTTATATTGTAGAAGTGTTCTGTTTTTGATTATGCTTGTTTCATATTTAAAATCTTCCATGTTTGCAACTCTCAGTATTATTATGATGTTTCTACATAGCTGATTAGCTAAATATAAGTATAGATATTGCTAAGATTGTATTTGGATAGTTTGTGGTTTGTGTTTCTTCTTTTGTCGTCGAATTTGTGACGTTTTTAAAGACTTCAAAAAAAGGAGGACGTTCTCAATTCGGTTGTATGTATTTTTGTAAAAAAAGTTGGCAACCCTACGTACAACTCAAGCCAATGGACGCACTGGGCTGAAATTTTAAATACTAACTTTGCAGCCAGTCATCATAGGCTTTATCACATTAATAAATTACTAGCTGCGCCCCGTGGTTTCACCCGCATAAGTCCCGATCCCGTGAGTTAATCCAGGTCTCCAGCTATCTATACATCGAGTTTCATCGCAATCGGTCCAGTAGTATTTGCGTGAAGGAGTAACAAGCATACCCACACACACACACAAACTTTCACATTTATATTATTAGTAGGATGTTCTGAATAGCGTCCGGCAAACAAATTTTGTGCCCGAAGACCAGTATGTATCTAAAAATATGAAAAAAATAAAGAATTTTATCCAATTACCAAGCCATAATAGGAAGCTAAGCCAAATCACATTTTTATTCATCACAAATTCCAGTAAATCCCTGTATGCATTTATGAATGAAACAATTTTCCAGTTTCACTACTATTTTGGCAGACGATTTGCTAAACTATCGCCCACCATTAGTCATACGCGTATCGACGCGCCAAGCAGATTGGTCATTTTTTGTCCAAATAGCGTGGGTACAAACCATTGGGGTGCGGGTTGATATGGATCTATTGCAATATTTTTCTTGTTAATGACTTCTTTTGTATTGGATATTGGGAGGAATGTTTTTTTAGATGTACTTGTACTTGAACAGGCTGTTTTCCGCCATTAAACCCTTTTTAATTGGGTCCTTTTTGCGTGAGGATGGAGTAGGCTTGCCCAGCACCTACTACTCTCTCAGCTTATTCGACCATGTCCAGAGGAGAGAACTTGTCAATACTTCTGGAGTCAACTAAGCCGCGGGTTTCATCACGATGTTTTCCTTCACCGTAAGAGCAATGTCAATTAGCGCACATAAATATTTCTTAAGAAAAATACATTGGTGCACGGCCGGCCGTTTTTTTTTAGATAGATATAAACGTGATATTAGGTGAAAGGGTACCGGCGCTCTCTCGATACAACCGTAGTTTTTGAGTAAATTCACAACCTACCATTAAAGCTGAATCAGTTCTTTTCCATCCATAGGTTGCCTGGAAGAAATCGCTTTCAGCGATAAGGCCGCCCATTTGTGCAACTTATACTTTCTAGCTATTTTTTTACTTTGTGTATATAGTGTTATTTTTCTTCCTGTGCTGTACGAATATAGTTGTCTATCTATCTATCTAGTAGGATAATGATACTAGCACAAATATTTTTGTTGCATAAAACCTATAACTGCCATGACTATATCACTATTTCTTGTTTTTTTTTCATTTTCAAATTATCATAGAAATTAAGATTTTAAAAACAAAAAAAAAACATAGGGGCATGGTCATTGGTCATGGCAGTTATAAGTTTTATGCAACAAAAATATTTGCTTTAGTGCCATTATCCAGGGTGGAAATAGTCGACATTTGTATGGATAGAGCGCCCGGTACCCT
The DNA here is from genome assembly GCA_951213275.1 of Idaea straminata. Lineage (NCBI taxonomy): Eukaryota > Metazoa > Arthropoda > Insecta > Lepidoptera > Geometridae > Idaea > Idaea straminata. Next base: position 9,955,089 of record OX577862.1, read on the forward strand.
TTCCTCATAAGTCATTATATCTGATATGAATCTGTTCAAATATAAAGTTATTTTAACTCGAGATTTTTATTTTTACTGAAAGGAGATTTCTATGACTTTATCAACAACACATTTGAAATTATTGTTATTAGGGTTTCCTTACTATAAAAGGTAAAAATGGAACCTTTATATGATCACTCTCTTGTCCGTCTGTCTGTCACCACCAGTTTTCTCAGGAACGGGTGGACCTAGCGAGTTGAAATTTATATCAAATACTGAGGTCTATTTTTACTAATGAAACAAAATATTTATTATTATGTCTGTTTTTATTTTATTTTGCTAACATGATGTTGTTCTGGTACGTTCCTGCTGATCAAACTAGTTTGTACAAAAGGAATAATTTTCCTCGTCGTCAAACTGTCGTATTAATTTGATTAACAGGAACAATAATTCCGTATGGTCAAACTTAGCTTAATTTTCTGGTCAAACTAGTTTATCCTAAACGAATAACAGTTTATTCCTTTTCTTTTTTTTTTCAAGAATCAGTACATTCTTGAAAAAAAAAGAAGGGTCAGAGTTTGAAATTTTCTATTATTTTAGTAATTGCAGAGGTTAGCCATCGCCATTCAGCGTGGCAATGCTTCTAGCATTATGGGAACCTTTACGCCGGGTACGATAAGGGGCGGGTTATTTGACTAACTGGTAATTAATTTTTGTATTTATAATGTTAAATGTGTATGTCTTTTTATATTATTAATAACGAAATAAAGTATATTGCTACTTTTAGTAATAAGTTTATTTATAAATTAAATATCCTCCCACTCAAGATAGAGATAATAAACAGGGAAGTATCCTAGAGTAGCACAAAGGGCAGCAAAGTCGCAGCTGTAGGTGAAGCAGGACTTTAAAGCTTCGCATTCAAATAATAGTTTTAGGACTTCCACTTTTGTAACTGTAAAGTTAATAAAAACGTTATTTAACTCTTGCAATTTCACACTTCGTCAACAATCCTACTAATATTATAAATGTGAAAGTTTGTGTGTGTGTGTGTTTGTTACTCCTTCACGCTAAAACCACTTAACCGATTGCAATGAAATTCGATATGTAGATAGCTGGAGGCCTGGATTAACATATAGGCTACTTTTTATCGCAATATTCCCACGGGATCGGAACTTACGCGGGTGAAACCGCGGAGCGCAGCTAGTGCTTTATATTAAAACAACGAATTCCAAACACATGCTCCATAAAACCATCATTCAAGTTATTTAAATATTGATATTCACCCAGTTTATTTTTTAATTTTGTGAAGCTCGTTTTTAACAACATTTAGAGCTCTACAGAATAAAAACAATAAACATGGTAAATATACCGCTTTTAACAACTTTATTAGTGAAAATAACCATGGTTTAAAATCATTGTACTCCATTTAACTTCTGAATCTAATCAAATTAATTAACTGACACGGGAGCGCCTGCCAATCATAACTACACCATTCAATCAACACTTGCATTAGTATTCAACAAACGTTTCAAAGGAAAATTGTAAATGACGTGATTATTAAAGTCCGTCTAAAGAGCGGCAATTTGGCCTGTGAACAAATCGTTGGTCCCAGTGGGCCTAAGGGGCAGGACGGGCAATCGGCTTCATTTATTTTGTCCAGAATTTATACGCGATTGATTCAATGTGCGGAGCTGTGGGAGAACACCCGCCTGTGAGAAGGAAAGTCGCTTATTTGATTCCCGCTGTGGAACGTTTTTATGATTGGAAAGTATTTGTTTCTGCTGTGGTGGTTATGGGTGTTTCAAGGTACCTTTCTATTAATAAAAAATGAAAGCATTATTTAAATTGATTAGTATTTTATTCGTTGTTTGAGTACCATATTACAAGTCTAATTGCATCGTTGAAGGCTAGATGGCGCTGTGTGGAATAAAAAATTATATTCATTACATCTATATATATATAAAAGAAAGTCGTGTTAGTTACACCATTTATAACTCGGGAACGGCTAAACCGATTTGGCTGAAAATTGGTGGGGAGGTAGCTTAGAGCTAGGAGACGGACATAAGATACTTTATCCCAATATGCCCACGGGATCGGGATTTACGCGGGTGAAACCGCGGAGCGCAACTAGTTTGTCAAAGAAAAAAGTACCAAATACCTACTAATTATTTGCAAAACTATGAAATACTAGAAACAGTGTTTTCTTGGTGATTTGCTATTTAAGCTTATAAAACTATTTTACTGGATTAATTAGGTGAATATATTTATTAATACTTACTCCAATGAAACTGTCTTAATACTTGTACTAATTAGCATTTGAATTATAATATGAATGACGTTCAAATTTTTGTAATTTTACTTAGAAATTTTTGGTTTCCTTTAAATAATTATCTTGTGGAATTCGAACCTACGACCCTCGCTTCACCCCGAAGCGATGCTTTACTCCAACCGTAGCGTCGTTATTTAGAAATGTCAAAGTTAAGAGTAAATAAAAACTGACTCTATACATATTGACGAGTTCTTTCCTCTGGACAAGGACGACTAAGCTGAGAGGGTGGTATACATGTCCCAGGCACTATAGCGCCCTGAATAGCATTGATTAATATATATCTAGTTTAGGTATACAGGCCTATATTATTATAAACAACTTAACATGCATTGACTGAAGTTCCTTTAACTCTAAAAATACTTGTCACCTACTCTAATAGCATCGGGCCAATGTTGGAACTCTTTCCCTCTTGCTGTTCGACTTTGAACTGTATCACAATGTAGTAAGGTCGAAGTTGTTTATATGTGAATTTCGCCGAGTCATATAAGACTCATCTTGAGGGTAGATGTCCCGCGAGACAGTGCCCTTGTGATTATTTCCGTACGACGAACGTATAATATTGATACTTTAAATAAATGTCAATATATTAATAAATAAATAAAATATAAATATTCAAATCAAATAAAATGAAATCATTTATTGTTTATAAGTCTAGGATAATTAAATAACAAAGTTCTTATAGCTGTTGAAAAGCCGCTATTATAGAACATTTTACACAGCACCATCTAGCCCCTAAGCAACTAAGTTATGTTTAACATAACTTAGACAAATTGTAATTTTTAACAAGATATTAAAGTATCTTCTTAAAAATAATGTTTTTTAGCATAATATTTGTCAAAGTTTTCACTATGTTGTAAAACAAAAGATGTCAAAAGAATCAAATTTTGTGTGTAGCATAATAAATCTTATAAAACATACTAAAATAAAAAAAATATGAATATCGATTCCTATAAGTGCAACTTTGGAGATAATACTAAAAAAATATATTGATTTGCGTATTCAAATGTCATTTTTACAGTCGTTCAAAATAATAAGTAAAGTATAAGATAATAGTCGCAAGATTACAAATTACATCTGTAGTAACGCTGATAATTGTTTGCGTTACTTTGCGCGCATTTAGCTCGCAATAATTGCATTGGACGTTAACAAATTCATCTTCTTATCTCAACCTATCGTTTAAGTTTAAATGTGTTCTCGTACAAACTGTATGATTCCAAATTAATAAAAAAATTTACTTTTGAATAGATTTTTTCAAAAAAATATCAAGTACCAAGGCTTTGCAATTGCAGTGTCAATTCACCTTTGACATAAAGTTAGAGAAACGTGACCTAGCCTCGGACACGCCAACGCCATTTCTATGGAGGATGCTGTTTTTGTCCAGCTTTTTAGGACCTCGAGCTACTGTCCAGTGTGCGCTGGTAAGTCCTGTTAACCACCCATCGTGCTAATACATGGTGGCTAGAAAGAAAGAAAAGAAATAAAAAATATTTTTCTGAACTGGAAATAAATACAAAAGTAGATACACATAGAATAACTAAATCGTTGTACAGGGTTATGGTAATCTTACTAGCAAGCAGTCGACGGCTACTTCGGCTTGAACAAACAACTTTTGTTCTACGACTTTTGGAAATTCGAACATTTATTAAAAATTTTGATTTTTAGAGTTTGACCAATATTGTCTTACTAGCTGCAGCCCGCGGCTCCGATAAGCGGTTTAGGCTGTGCGATGATCCGTCAGTCAGTCAGTCAGGACAAAGAATTTTATGTGTATAGATTAGGAGGATTGGATGCTGGGTTCATAAACATATATTTTTGGACTAGTCTACTTCATTTTACTAGCTCAAAGACTATAATATTATATAACGTCTAATATAGATGTTGGGCCAATATTTTAATATGGTCAAATTCGACCCGAATGGAATATTGCACCGTTTATTTATGTAAAGGACAAATGCTCTTTAGTTTTATATTCTGTGATGTTTTTTATACAAACTATGCTTTAATCTCGCTGGCATTATGAGGGCACGCCACATCGATACACGTTTCCACTTGTTACATGTGCGACTCATAGTCCGGTCATTTTAGACAATTGAAATAAAGAAAATTCCGACAGAGCCAAATCTTCGTAGAGACCTTAGGTTTACCACAAGGAATAAAGTGTCAAAAGTCCCCATCAGTCCCATGTGAGCTTAGGGACTTATTCGGGGGGCAAGGTCAAAATTTTAGGTTTTTTGGATTTTTCTCGAAAACGGTAAGTTTTATCGAAAAAGTACCTCAGAGCAAAGTTGTAGATCTTAAAATTTTCTATAAAAATGGTCCCTATAATTTTTTCTCTAAGACCCACTATTTCCCAGATATTGCGCTTGTAAGAATCATGTTCTACATAGTATGCGCACATATGCCACGTATATACATATTTAGGTACTCAAGCAAGCAAAAATGCCTACTCGTGTCTCTTTTATGTATACATTATACTATTCTAAGAAAATTTACTCTAAAATGACCAGAGGCGGCTCGTGATATTTTTTTATGGGTGTTCACTAAGAAAAAAAAACAGTCATGCTTACTTATATTTATTTGTAAATAAAATCCATTCGCCGGTGTTTTTGGCGAGCGAAAACATCTATTACTTTCTTGTGAAAATCAGAAATTGAGTTAATTAACAGTTTTTCTATGCTTATCATACACAAATCAATCTCTGAAACAAAATCAACCAAACCTCTATAGATTCCAGGATTCAAGGATTCATCATGCCCCCGCAATGCAACTTGAAATGCTCCACAAAATACCACACAATCTATTAAACGCCGTAAAATGTATCGATTTTCGTCAACGCGTTCATTGAACTCTCTAATAGATTTTCGATAGGCAGAATCGAGCGCCTTACGAATATCTTGTCGCCTGATAGAAGCCAATTGCACTTCACATAACATATGAAATCGAGACTGCGAGTGTTTTTTCACTTTTATTGATAGATGCGCTAAATCATCAACTCCTGATTCCGTCCATGCCGAGTCACCACCACCACCGGTGCCAGCTCCGAACACCAGACACGAGAAGCAAAATAACTTATTGCTTTCTTCACATCCACACAACCAAGGTGTTTTGAAATATTGTTCAGATTTAAAAACACGCGTAAAACTTTTAGTTTTCGAAGTACATTTTTGAATAAGTGCCATTTCAGGCCGAGGTGATCCCTTCGCTTTCAACTCGAGACGCATTTCGAGATTTTTTTCACAGTTTTTAATAAAAGATGTGTTGTGTGCATATTATGTAGAACGTGATTCTTACAAGCGCAATATCTGGGAAATAGTGGGTCTTAGAGAAAAAAATCATAGGGACCATTTTTATAGAGAATTTTAAGATCTACAACTTTGCTCTTAGGTACTTTTTCGATAAAACTTACCGTTTTCGAGAAAAATCCAAAAAACCTAAAATTTTGACCTTGCCCCCCGAATAAGTCCCTAAGCTCACATGGGACTGATGGGGACTTTTGACACTTTATTCCTTGTGGTAAACCTAAGGTCTCTACGAAGATTTGGCTCTGTCGGAATTTTCTTTATTTGATCACTATTTTTATGTCTAAAATGACCGGACTATCATATGCTAAATTGAACTAAGCTTCATTATGAAAAACTAGCTTTTGCCCGCGACTTCGTCCGCGTAAAAGTCTAAACTTTCCCCCCCTTAGGGGTGGAGTTTCGGAAAATCCTTTCTTATCCGATGCCTACGTCATACAAAGAACACACCCTCCAAGTTTCAGGTCTACCTACGATCAGCAGTTTAGGCTGTGCGTTGATCCGTCAGTCAGCCAGTAGTTCAGGACAAAGCATTTTATATGTATAGATTATATTACACCGATGCTTCATTTTATGTTGTCAGGTATGGTTTTATATGTAAACTTACTTAAGTAGTAAGCACCTTGTTATTTTTGGGTTCTGGACCTCAAAAGGTAAAAAAGGAACCCGCATAATTTCAATTTCTTGTCCGTCCGTCTGTCTGTCTATCTGTCCGTGTGTCACTGATGTTTTAAGTTACAAAACGCCTTACAGTGCTGGCTTCTTTAATTAACTTATTTATTTGATTTTTATAGGATTCTCTTTGAATACCTGATGAAGGTTACTTTCATGAAGATATTTTTCCAACTTCTTACCCCACACCAACTGTTGAATTCAACAAAACTTTTCAAAAGAGTCAAAGACTTTTCACCCCAAAGGGTAGGTTTCTTAAGAGGTGCGGACATTTGAACATTTTAGACGGTTGAGTTTAGTGAACCATCCCTTCCCTTGGGGGTGACGGTCACTGTTGGAATTTCGATAAATTGAACTTCACTTACGGATGTTTTGGGTTAAAAAATGAATATCGAGTGCAGTTTGGAAACAAAAATGGCATAAAGAGGTTGTCATTGCTTGTTTTTTTTCGACAGGTTAGTAGACCTTTCTGTGTATGTTTGTCTATGATATTACTGTTTTTAGTAAAATCTATTTGCATTTTTATCAATAATGCTAAAATTCTTGCTGCGAAAGCCGTTTTTATTTCAAGATTTTCTTCCTACGCCCTAAAAGAAAGCGAAGCTCGTAGCTCTTGAACTCGTAGTTCTAGAGATTTCGCAATGCGTTTTTTTTCTCTCTTTATGCCTAAATAAATTGCCGCATTCAGGAAAATAGTTATCTCATAGGTTCAGATTGAAGTTTTGATACGTACCTACTTATTTAGTTTATATTCCGAAGGACAATTTGAGCATATTTCATCTGCTGATAGATACGGGAGCATCGCCATCAGTACAAAATCGCAATTCGAACAATTCTCAGTTTACTCAAACTATCAATACGTACTTACAATGAGCAATTCGTACAATTCTAAAATCGGTACAATTTCTCAATTCGTACAAATTATCAATACGTGCAAGATACCCATATTCAAAATGTGGGCAGTTTTTTTAAACTGGGTTTTTTCATGATTTTTTCCAACAAAAACACAGAAAGGGTATTAAAATGAAAGGCACCTACTATAATTGACAGAATTAATCGGCCCATAAACTAATGAGGTAACGCGACATCTTATTTAGGGCACAAATCGAGGGGTGACCTTTTATTTGTGAAAGGAAATGAAAACGTCATCCGTGTATTACTATCGTGGATTATTGATATTGTATTATTAGATACTATCGTCTGATTAGAAGGATTTGGGCGTTGTGAATAGATATTACGTAGGTGTTGATTTAGATGTATTTAGATTGTATATAATCAAGATCTTAGATGATTAAAAATAAACAATAGTTGATTGGATAGGTGACTGTAATAGTCGGTGTTAGAAAGGTAGGCAATAATTACGATTAATCAAACAGATATTGAAGTGAGGTTCAATATCTATGGACATTTTTCAGACAAAAACTTTGTCCTTGTTCTTATCAGTTAAGTTGTGGTGCGCAGACCATAAACGTCATACTTTTTTTTTTTTTTTTTTTTTTTTTTTTTTTTCTTTTTATTATGGCTTCGCACGTGTGCATTTAGCCAGTGTCAAGTTATATTTTGCATTGAATTATGACCCGATTTTTCATAAATCGGGCCTAAAGTGTTTCAATACAGTCAAAGTCGTCATAGTCCGTCAAGTCAGGGGTTATAGTAAAGCGGTGGCAAGTTTACCATAACCTTAATAGGAGATTTGGAGGCAACGAGAAAACTGCATGTTTGACACTGATTTTTACTTTCACTACACTTGTGCACTTTCACAGAACTAAATTGAATAACATTCCACCAGAATTATACAATTCAACTCGGGTTACATCTAAGTTTCATGAAAATAAAACTGCAGCACGACATGTTGTTAACTCGTTCCTGCCAAAACTCAAACGTCATACTTAACTTTTGGAAAATTGATTATAAACTTATTTAAACTAAACTTTTGGAAATTTAATTTACGTATAATTATAGTTAGAAACATAAAAATAAAAATTAGTAAATTAAGTGTAAGTTTTATGTTATTTTAACCAACTTCAAAAATAGTAAGTTCTCAATTCGCCATATATACCTACTTATATATTTTTAAATCAATAATTAAGATAGAACTTTTGAATGACCGTTTTTTGATGTTCACTCGAAAATTTTAGATTCAAGCGTAGTCATTTATTTGCGAACATATCTATAAGTGGGTAGATAATATGAAAATAATATTAATTTCTTCATCTTGAAACTAATTTTCACATATCGACAGCTCTGTTTGATAGATTCTCATCCCGTCCGTTTTATTTCTATAGGTATCTTCCATTATATGCTTTAAATGCTATTCATCTTTAACCCTTCCAACAAGCGTTTAACCCCTATTAAAGCTGTCAAACGAAGTGTTAAGTTGTCACCTTTACACAACAATACTTTAAGCCTACCAACTTCTCAGTCATGGGAAATTTCAAGTGCACTGCGACAAACTTATTTGATGCTGCCGGGTTTTTGTTGAATTAAAAACTAAAAGAGGTGATTTCGTTCACTATTTAGATGAGAGCGCCATCTTGAGTGGATTGGGTAACTTTGTGAGATTTTATTTTCTACTTCAATGGTTATTAGTCCAAACATTTGCGGTTAAGCGGTTGTTATTAACGGTTGGTAAATGCATTAAAAGACGGGATCTTTTTCTTTGGATTTAATATCTTTTGCTTCCTTTTTGTTGTGGAGTTTATTGAGTTTGTTGATCGATTTTTTTTATTAATGTTTTGAATCGGGATTTCAAGGTGTGTGCTACTGGAGGATTAGTGGTACATTTGCAAAGTAACGGTTGTTATTTTTGAATTTACTATGTAGAAAATTTACTTTTTTGGCCTTTTGGAAATCCAGAACTGATTTTTTGTGAACTATAAATGCTAAAGTTTATGTTTCCAACGGCTTGATCGATTTAAATAAAATTATGAATAGGTCTAAGGACCAAAACTAAGGACTAAGGGTCAAGGGTCTAAGGATAGCATGTCAAAGGACCATAATATTATAGCATATTAGGTATGTTTCTTAGTTTTTCACATTTTAAGTGGATACTAACTATCATTAACACTGTGTGTGACAATTTAAAAGAAAATAAAATAGTTTAAAATTCTCGTGTCGCGGTGTTAGTTACCTATGTCGACCTTAACGCTGGACCAATTTGTATATATTTTTGTGTATATACGTTAGGTCTGAGAATCGAACAACTACTTTTTTCGTGCGGGACCGCTAGTTTCTTTATGAAATATAACAACCCCAAGTTGAATACGTCCCCTGCTGTTGAGAAATTAATATGACGCATTACATTGTCAATTTGAAGTGGTTATTGCAAAAGCACTTGTGTTACTAAAGACGGATTATATTTTTAAAGATATGGTACTATAAACGATACTTTTGCGCTTGAGAATTGATAGAAAAAAACGTTCATACAATGTCTTTAAGTTTAATTACCTATGTGAAATTTTAGCCCTTTCAAATTTTGCAGAAAATAAGACGTAACACATTTTACCTTTAAGACATCGATATGTTAATTTCTTTTCTGCTCTATCGTTTTTTTACAAAAAATGTATTAATTTAAATCGATTTTTATTTAATTAGGTAACTAAGTATTCCATTCTTTTTCAGTTCTTTTTTTTTCATTTAACTCATGTTGTCCCACTGCACGGTAAAATCGATAAAACTTAAAACGGATTTTTTGAACCATGAAATACTGTATCCTCTTTCCTGATATACACTGAACTAATAATCTAAAACATTTTATATATAATTTTACCTAAACCTACCTATAGGTATAAGTGAGTAGGTACCTACTACATGTTCTTATTATTCAGATCCATCAATCAATACCGTACTTGTACCCATTTCCCAAGGGCCAACTAATTTTCCTATCCGGGCACAACTCAATTTGTCCAGGACACATTAACGGTAACTAAGGCGACACGGTTGCGTACGTACAGTCGCATTTTTACGACCATCTATACTTTCCTAGTTTCTACTATTTCAATTTGCAAGAAAATTCTTTTTGTGTCTTCTTGCTCTACTATTTCAAAACCTATTCTTAATGTAGTAAGATGAATTTCGTTTGGCTTCAATCTTGCGATATGACGTTCTATATTCAAAGACAACCAATCATCACTGACCAGTCTTTTAAGGTTGTGTTGTATCGAATTTGAACTTTTTCTCTTTGTTTTAAGGTTGATTTTTGGAATTTTGTTTTTGGGGTAGGGTCAAGACGTTAGTGCAATGTTGCGGGTTCGATTCCCAGGTGTGCAGGGTGTGGAGACACGTACGAGAACACTTAAAGGCAGTCTTCTAAAATGAAGGGACGTTCGTCATAAAAATTGGACAGGACAAGAAAGGACTTTCTTTTGAAGGTATCTTGAATAAACAGAAGGATCTGAGGGTCCCTATTACTAGGTATTTGTTTTATTTATACCGACGCGGACGATGTACAATTTCAAGATTCAAACAGTTAAACTATTCCGGTGACGAACCGTACCGGTCAACTCGTGAATAACTTAGTTTGGTTGTGGTTGAAGAATTGTGGGTTTTCTTAAAACTCATTTTCGCCAATTTAGCGCTTTAGTCATATTACCTTTTTAGCGACGATCTCTTTTCAGAGCTAACCAACATTTTTCCAAAAAGTCCCAGAACACATTCCAAATTCAAACTTCTATTACAGCAAAGAGGCCACCCCCTTTAAAACTATTTTAATCCTATCCCTTGAAACTGACCGCGACCCCAAGCATTAAATCAAGAGCCCCACAGGCTCCAGACTTTCTATCGGGCGATAGTTGGCAACCAATCATGAAGGCAATTATTATTCACTAAAAGTAATTAAATAAAAATATATATATGCAATGCAAGAATGCTTTTAATTTGTGTTTAGTAGAATTAAACTTTGACTTAAACTTTATCAAAAAGCTAAAACTGAGTTAAAATTTATTAAGAATCTAGACTCCAAGTACCTATTCCAGCAAGCTGTCATTAGTTGTCATCCGACTTCAAAACTAGGAGACGGTTCTTAATTTTTAAGGTTCCGTACCCTTAGGAAAATAACGGGACCCTTTTACTTACTAAGAATTCACTGTTCGTCCGTCTGTCCGTCCGTCACCAGGCTGTATCTCAGGAACCGTGATAGCTAGACAGTTGAAATTTACACAAATTTATTAAAAATAGATTTTTTTTTTCTATTTTTAATATATTTGTTGTTATAGCGGCATGAGGTGAAGTCCCATAAAACATGGTACGTAAGGAAATCTTCGTGCGTGAATCCGAACCGCGCTTGGTCGGTATATTTTAAAAAAATACACCACCTAAACTTTAAACTTTGTGTGTTATAATGCCACTTCTTCGTACATTTTGTTAATGCAATCTATATCGCGATTCAGTAAAAAATTTGTATTGACTACGGGAGAGCAAAATTTTCCATTTTTTAAATGCACCTTTGCATCGCAATACTAGCAATCCATTGCCACCTTAAAAAGATCGTGCGATCGAAAGCTATGAACCCCAAACTATCGCCCGATATCAAGTTTGTGTTCTGCAAGACGAACTAAACTTGTGTTTTATATTTTCACAATTTAGAGATGTTTATCTAAAATCAAATCTTATTCAGTAAAAGGTTTTTCCTTTATATTTTAAACGTTATTAGTCCCTTAACGATAGTTAAGTTAGACTCAGTTCCTATTTGAGATTTATTGGCGTTTTAAAGTAAAAATATAGCTTTTTTTTGAGCTTTTGTTGTTTTTATTGTAGTTTAATTGTAGTTATTTAAGTATTTATATTCTATTTTTTATTTACGATGAAATGTATTATAAATAAAAAGAAAATACATATTAGATATACATTAAACAATTAATAAATAATATACTCATATGAGTTTATGTTGTGTCTTTATTATTTAATTTTATTTAAGTATATATTTTTTTGTAAATTAAGTACCTACCTGTATTATAATGAAGGCAAAAAGGGACTTGTTTTTTGAAGTTTTGTTTTTGACTTTTAATTTTCATTCAGTAACTAGCTGCACCCCGTGGTTTCACCCGCGTAAGTCCCGATCTTGTGGGAATATCGGGATAAAAAGTAGCCTATGTGAACACATAGGCTGGATGAACTCCAAGTCTCCAGCTATCTAGATACCGAGTTTCATTCTGTCTAGTAGTTTTTGCATGAAGGAGTAACAAACATACATACACAAACACAAACTTTCACATTTATAATATTAGTAGGAGAGTAGAATATACTTACTAAAACTATTTTGATAACCCTCATATTTAATTCTTGGAAGTTTTTTCATAATGTTATGTGCTTTAACTTTTTTAACAAACTTTAATGTACTTTTTTTGTTTTTTTTTTTGAACTCGATATCTTACTCTATAAGACTATAAGATCACTAACTTTCTGAAAACAGTAAAAAGGTTTTATTTTGAGTCCTTACTCAGGTGTCGATAAACAGTAAGGGTGTGATCACATCGTAAACCGTAGTGCTTACACGGCACACTGTTTAGCACCCCTGGTTGTAAAGTTTGCGCTGATGTGGAAATAGCTTAATGGTAAAGAGGTGGATAGTTCATTAGGTAGGTATGTATTGTGTTTTATTAGGTATTGAGATATTATTTTTAAAGAAATAAAACAAAACTGTTATAGAAAAAAAAACTTTTTGAATTAAATTGAGAAATATGACAAAAATTTAACAAGAATTAAGGTTTTTCTTTTCTCTATACAAACTTAATATGTAAGAAAAACACTTATAACAGTTTTTTTTAATTGTCTAGAAGCTCTCTAGAAGCCAGTATTTATAAATTGGAAAAAAATTACTGGTTGTCTGTAAAGATTTACGGGCGATAATATTTTGTGACATAGTCATAAGAAAACATTGATGGTAACCATAGCACCAATAATACGTTGCTATGGTTACCTTGTCAATAACGGAACGTGAGTGATGACGTCACACTTTTTTGTGAATGGCGGTGTTGTTCGATTTAACAGACGTTTTCAGGATGAAACTTCATCCTTATTATGCCATTTCATAAACAAAGAAGATATGCGAACATTTATAAAAAAATACATACAACCGAATTGAGAACCTTCTCCTTTTATTGAAGTCGGTTAAAAATACAATTTAAAGTTATTTATTTAAGTACTTTTATTCGATAAAATGTTTTTAAATTTAAATAATACGAATGTTGATGAACGCTACGAGCCCGCCTCATTAGCAAAGTGGGAGGATCGTGGGAGTGGCGTTCTGAATACCTACCTAGGTACTTTCAAAGTTTTTTGTTGAATTCGAATATTTTCAATGATAAATCTAATGAAAAGATCTACAATCCAAAACTCCAGCTAATTTATGTTCATTAAGGAAATATTTTGACAGTAATTTTGATCTCCTTTTGAAAGGTTAGAATTTTTTTGACAGATATGTATGCGTCCTACACTTTTTTATAGACAAACATCTCTTTTCAAACGATAGGAAGAAAATAGTTTCGTCAGGTTGTAACCTCTTTTGTAATAATGTAACAATTATGAAACCTATTTTATCCTACCTTATTTTGCTACTGGCACCACATAATAATATTTGTTAGCCGAATAAAAAAGTTAGTTTGGTTGCAACTTCTTTTGAAGAATTGAATTTTTTTCATACTGCCTTATTTTATTACTGGCCGGCAGCTCATAGTTAAACCTTTTTCCTTTATTTTTTAGAAAAGAGATTGCAATCAACTATAACCTTTTTCATTGTACTGGCCGTAGGTACTATGAAACCTCTTTTAATTAATGATTTGCTACTGGCACCACATAAACTGCTAGTAAATAAAAAAGGTTAGGTTGGTTAAAACCTTGTTCTTTTCCTGCCTTATTTGAATACTGGCACCTTAAAAAAACTTTAGGACAAATAAGTATTCATTAAACTAACATTGTTGTGGAGTTTTGGCGGGAACGAGTTAACAACGTGTCGTTCTGCAGTTTTATTTTCATGAAACTTAGTTGTAACCCGAGTTGAATTGTATAATTCTGGTGGAATGTTATTCAATTTAGTTCTGTGAAAGTGCACAAGTGTAGTGAAAGTAAAAATCAGTGTCAAACATAAAGTTTTCTCGTTGCCTCCAAATCTCCTATTAAGGTTATGGTAAACTTGCCACCGCTTTACTATAGCCTCTGACTTGACGGACTATGACGACTTTGACTGTTTTAAACACTTTAGGTCCGATTTATGAAAAATCGGGTCATAATTTGATGCAAAATATAACTTGACACTGGCTTAATGCACAACCCGTGCGAAACCATAGTTAAAAGAAAGAAAAAACTAACATTGTTCTTTTCCTACAGCATCCTCGAGCTCCGAAAAGAGAAGAGTAGAGACGCGGCGCGTTCAAGACGGGGTAAAGAAAACTACGAGTTCTACGAACTGGCGAAAATGCTGCCTCTACCAGCAGCCATTACCAGTCAGTTGGACAAAGCATCGATAATAAGGCTGACGATAAGCTACCTCAAGTTACGGGACTTCTCAGGCCATGGGGATCCACCGTGGAGCCGGGATCCGCCGCCCTCTAGTAAAGCACTAAAAGGTTAGTGTTTTAGTTTTTCTAAAAATAGTAGGTTTAAAAAAAATTGCAGTAACCAATAGAACTTAGATACAAACATAGTTGTGATAAAAAAATACTGTGTTAGATGGCCCCGCTCTTCTATATCTAGCATTAATACATAAATATTAAGATCCATAAGTTACTTCAATTAATTGAGTACCTATTAAAATATTAAATAATAAATAATAAAAGTTCTATTCATGTATACACATTTTTTCTTCTTTTTTTTCTTTCTTTTTTTACACAGGTATATATGTGGCGAAGATTTTGATTTTTCCTGCTGACTTTAGTGTATTAAATTAAGCTGTGAGACTTCTTCGGCCGTAGGCATAGTACCTCTGACACTGAGCAATTAGTAATCTCGAGTGATTGTGAAACGAAGCACTTACGAAGGAGATTATGTGTGAAGAGTGTGTGTCAAAACAAAATCGTCGAAAATAACTCTAATCTAACGGGTTTTTCGTCTACCTTCTTAGCACGAGTTAGTTTTTAATAAGTTTAAGGATTTTCTAACCATTGAGTTACTATACCAATAGGTAATTATACTAGCAAGCCATTGAGGGCTCCTTCTGTGCATCGTAACATGATCGTAACAAACAACTTTAGTTCTACGACTTTTGGAAATTCGAAAAAAACAATGAAAATTTTGAGGTTATGTAACCAACCAAACTATCACAAGTATTCACTTAAAAGATGACTCCCACAACTATGTTTGTACCTACGTTCTATTGGTTAATGCATTAAATTTTTATTTTTTATGTTTTGGAGGTCTACGGTGGGTCAGCAATTATGCAGCCGACATTACATCTTACCTACCGATTTTACAAATTCTTACTGAAACAAAACACCCTACTTATCCAGTCACTACTTCTCACCCCGTAGCGAACTATGCAGAATGACTGCTTGTCGTTTTGGAGGTCTACGGTGGGTCAGCAATTATACAGGAGACATTTACCTACCGATTTTACAAATTCTTACTGAAACACCCAACTTATCAAGTCACTACTTCTCACCCCGTATAGCGAACTATGCAAAATGACTGCTTGTCGTTTCGGAGGTCTACGGTGGGTCAGCAATTATACAGCCGACATTACATCTTACCTACCGATTATACAAATTCTAACTGAAACAAAACACCCAACTTATCAAGTCACTACTTCTCACCCCGTAGCGAACTATGCAAAATGACTGCTTGTCGGTTTAAAATAACAGACGAGGGTCGACAAATCAGATTTGCCTTCATCAAGTCATTGTGTTGGCTAACACTGTTACCGCACCCCTAACTACGGTCAGCAAAATAATCATTTTAGCGAAGTAAGGTCTGTAAAATAATCATTTGGTTATCGATTAGTAAAACAGAAAATTTTAGTGAGTCAATTTATATAATTTTAGCTAAAACTTCTAAATAAAACGTGTGAGCGAATAATTTTGAAAAGTAGTAGCAGGTCAATAAATCTGTCTCCATAATGCCTTATTACTGCAAGCAAGGGATGCAGTCTGACTTTCCTGACGTGTACAATTTAGGGGTTTTCAATTCACGAGTGAGTTCTAGACGCGCGTGCAATATCGCAGACTATTTTTTCTATACATCGTCACTTACCATCAGATGCGATAGTTGTCACCTATAATTTGAAAGAAAAGTATTAATAGTACGGGATCCCTTTAAGAACGAACTTCATCGAGCTGTATAATTGATGAAAAGTATTTTATATCAAATTAAATAGGTCAATTAATATATAGCAATTAGGTTGTCTAAAAAAATTCGGTTAGTTATTTTTTTGTTTTTAGATTTTTCACTGGTATGGTTAATAGACAAATTCCGAACCAATGAAATACATAATATTTATTTTAACTTAACTTTAATTCATTAACAGGTCAGTGCAAATGACTACTATCGATTTACCTGCCTACCCAAGAGTTGTGACGGGAAAAAATAGTCATTCTAACGTTTGCACATTCTATAGGCTTCATACTTTCGGTTGTTATGGAATTATGTCTCATAAACAAACTAATAAAAGGTTTAAAAAACAAAATAAATAGTTAAATTGTTAATTAATCATAATCAGGACTGAATTTTTTTAAGGCAACCCATTTGCAATCTATTTATTGATCTATTTAATTTGATTTAAAATACTTTCATCCATTAAACAGCTCGATGAAGGTAGTTGTTAAAGGGATCTCCGAATATAATAATTTATTAAGACTGCACGGTGAATCAAACCCATACGCTACCTAGACAAAAAAAACCGCAGAATAAATCACAGAATATTGGCAACCGAAGCGTGCACGCAAATAAATACACCTTGGGGACACTGATTCAACACAATATGTACAATAAATATTACCTATTGGGAAGGAATATACGAAGGTTTGTTTTAGTGAATCAACAAACACATGTGCCTGATTGTGTTTCAAATTGAATGTTTTATGTCTATTTTTTATTTAGGCGGTTTAGGGAGTTAGTATTAAATTTAAATTTTTATCTACTTATTTGAATATTGTTTAGGTTTTTAGGGTTCCTTAGGAACCCTTATAAGATCACTTTCTTGTCCGTCTGTCTGTTTTATTGTGTATTAGGGATGTAAGGAGAGGTCTTTTATTAAATTGATTTATTACTTGTTACTTCTCATTTCTAATTAGAACTTTTATTCTTAGTAGAATCTGACTAAATTGCTCCAAACAACGATTTAATTTTGTGAACTGTATATTTTTGTTAGTTATGATTTACGTACAAGTTAATTAGATTTTCTAATAATATTTTTATATTACCTATAAAAACGTAAATTTTCCGAAGTGTATAAGTCTACAGTATGACGCAGAAATAGCATACTTAGTTTTTTAATATCTACATTCTTACCAGTTCAGAACGTACGCGGGTAAAACCGACAGCCACAGTTATTAAGTAAGGTAGGTACAGGATTTTTTTTAAACTTACCGATGCGAAAAAAATCTTTACAGCACACAATAACAATCCACGAAGACCGCATAAATAATACCTTGATCCATTTAAATTACTCCTATTTTTTCTATAGCGCTCCCTAAATCACAGCACACATACTCAGACACCTTGACAAAGAGGTTTTTTAACTCGCACACTGTTCGTAAATTCGTAACAAGTGTCCCAATAAAACGCCCTCTGTAAATCCAATTTTGGCCCCTAATGCGTCTAATGCGACCACGGGGCGAATCACTACGTATGCCACTGCTATTTTAACTCAATTTTCAAACAGACATTCCTTACTTCACAGTATATACACTACCTACCTTATTACTTACCTTATAAAGTTCTCCGCCCATTGTATATTACATGTGCATAATATAGTTAAATTACATAATATACCAATAGCATAAAATTCAAGAGCGGTGTTGGCTTAGTGGTAGATACCTCAACTTTCATTCTGAAGGTCGTGGGTTCGAATCCCGGCGGGCCGTGCACCAATGTATTTTCTTAAGAAAAATTTAAGTGCGCTAATTGATATTGCTCTTACGGTGAAAAACAAAGTGATGAAACCCGCGGCTTAGTTGGCTCCAGAAGTATTGACAAGTTCTCTCCTCTGGACATGGTCGACTAAGCCGAGAGGGTAGTAGGTGCTGAGCAAGCCTACTCCGTCCTCACGCAAAAAGGACCCAATCAAAAAGGGTCCAATGGCGGAAAACAGCCTGTATATAAGTACAAGTAGCATACAATTCCTAGTGTTGTTTAATAAGGGTCCTTTTTTAACCCTTATAGGATCACTTTCTTGTCCGTCTGTCTGTTTTTATTTAGACATACTGTTTCTAGCAATGTCTTAATCTTGTTTGTACATCAAAAGCCGTAAATTGTTATCCTGCTAATCATCCATACTAATAATATTTTACCCATAGTTTCCTAGTATCAAGCTCATCTATCTATCTACATTGCGAGTTTTATTGCAATCGGTTCAGTAGTTTTCGCGTGAAGAAGTAACAAACACACACACACACACTAATACACAAACGTTCACATTATATAATTAGTAGGAATAGCAGGATAGGATAGTAGAATAGGTTGTATCATACAAATATTATAAAACATAGTTAAAAAAACAGGAAAGCAATTGGTAGGTACGGCGAAAAATTCGAGTCTCTTACGCGATAAGGGACGTTGAGAAAATATAAGTATATTTCCTTAACAATCATATTATTATAAGCGGAGACCTTTACATGTAAGTAGTATTCAAATAAAAATATTCAAGCCAATAAAACATAACGTTTAGGGGTGTAAAAATTGTCTATGACAATGTTTTGGGGGAACAAAATTTAGAATTTCCAATATAGTCGCGTAAGCAATAAAGATTTAGTAGGATATTTAGAGAAGTTTGTAAGTAAAACAGGACTCCAATAACTTTAGAGGGATATGCGGTAAATAGTTTACAATAAAGTACTATGTTTACGATTGCAATATTAGAAATTTTGCTCTTTTTTTTAATTGTTATCATTATCAAATGCATTTGAATAACTGATAGTTGTCTTTAATTTTCCGTTTTATCACTTTATTTTAATTTTTAAAATAGTTTTTTTTATGATTTATTTTACATACCTACGATAAAAAATATAGTAGGTATAAATAAAAAAAGAGTGCAAAACAGCACCGCAGCAGCACAGCAGAATGATGCTGCCGTCGCTGTTGGAAACTATTGTAGTGGATGACATACCTACGCCTAAAAATACCGAAAATCGATGTGCAAAATGGTTGTTTTATCATAGACTACACATGTATCAAATGGCACCTCTGTATATCGATTTATGGTACCTCAAAAAGTAAAAGAAGGAACCCTTATAGGATCACTCTTTTGTCCATCTGTCCGTGAGTCACCAACGATTTTCTCAGGAACAGGTGGACCAAGCAGGTTGAAATTTATACCAAATACTGAGGTCTATTGTCTCTATTAGGTGTATAAAATCAAGGTTCTGAGTCAACACGATAAAAAGATACATGCAGATTTTTTCATATTTTTTTATAAAGAAAAATTATTTCAAAATGAGTCTCGTACGCCGGCCACTATTGGTCAGACAAAAATCACCAGACACGAGAAGAACAAGTACCTATTGAATTACAAAGCAGATTACAGAATCCTGTCAACAAAATTGTAAAAGACACCGTAGCTATTAAAATTTAAATGTTTAATTAATTCGCTAGGGCCGAACCCCTGTAACAATACGCCGCCGTTGAATTTCACCAAAATGTTTAATCTAATCAATTAACAATCAGTGCAAGCGATACACCGCTTGTTAGTACTGCTTATTTGGTGAACGTGACTGGATTTATTCAAATTGTTTGTACCTATAGTTGGTATAGAAGTTCCTTTCATTTTGTCTCGCTTGTTTAATTGTTGTAACCACTGTACGAATGTTGCATTAGAAGCTTCGCAGACTGCATTTTATATTTGGGACTTGTATCCACGGATATCGTGATTAGATGGCATTAGCCACTGATCATGCCTTTACTAGGAGCATCTTCTTTTTTTATGGTTCCTTACCCATAGAATAAATGTAGAATGCTCGCCTAGAATAAGAACGGCATGCCTGGACAACATGATGGAACGCGACGAGTTCTTTTCCATTGAATTTTCTAAAATTATTTTCCATTGAATTTACTAAAATTCTTTTTCATTGAATTTACTAAAAATTTTCTCTATTGAATTTTCTAAAATTCTATTCCATTGAATTTTCTAAAATTCTTTTCCACTAATTTTCTAAAATTCTTTTTCATTGAATTAACTAAAAATTTTCTCTATTGAATTTTCTAAAATTCTATTCCATTGAATTTTCTAAAATTCTTTTCCACTAATTTTCTAAAATTCTTTTTCATTGAATTAACTAAAGTTATTCTCTATTGAATTTTCTAAAATTCTTTACCATTGAATTTTCTAAAATTCTATTCCATTGAATTTTCTAAAATTCTATTCCATTGAATTTTCTAAAATAATTTTCCATTGAATTTTCTAAAATTCTTTTTCATTGAATTTACTAAAATTCTTCTATATTGAATTTTCAAAAATTCTTTACCATTGAATTTTCTAAAATTCTTTTCCATTGAATGTTCTAAAATTCTCGCCAAACCTATGCCATATGAGGCTAAGTGCGGAAACAGCCCCATAAAACTAAACTAAACCTATGCCATAATAGCTATATGTCAAATTCTAGACCGAACCGTCCAAGCTGTGCGTTGATATTATATCAGTAAGTCAGGACTTTAAATTTTATATTTATGGACAGTATTAAGGGCAGGTGCTAATAAAGCTACCAAAATCGACCTTTGTTTTAAGCAACTCTAAGTAATCAAATACTCTTTTTTTGTTATTTGGATATAAATGGGTAAGTTTAATAACCATATTTTTGTTTATTGCGGTTGAAAACATGATATGAACAACTTCGTTCGATAAAAAAATGTTAGAAAACAGAAAATTATTAGATCGTTTATCGGGTTTTATTCAAAAGTAGTTAACGTTTGTTTCTAAAAATGAATCAAATGATAGGTTTTGACCTCTAGGAACTATATTTGTGGATAATAATGTTTAAATGTTTTGCATATCGATCAAATATAACAGTTAGCACGCAGCACGCTACGTTTTTGAGTGCGGGTGCTAAGGTAATGTGAATACCTACACACGGTACTGGAAGAGCGCCTTAAGTAGTACCTAAAGATGAACGTAACTTAACTTATATTTCTCTCCGTATAGGCAGGTACTTTGTGATCGTCTTTTGTCTTTGACTTGTGATATTTTCAAACAAATGTATATTGAGGTTTGTAGCTGTAACGATATAGTGGGCGAATACCTTTATTGGATTTAATAATTGTGTTGAAATAAATAATCTTGAAAGCTTCGTATTAAAGCATGGTTTCTTCACTGTGCCTAATTGATTAGATCTTAGAATCTAAATTACCCAGACAAATTGAATAGTTACAAGTTAAAAGCAAATAAGTTAGTATTTGTGAAATATTTATTTTTGAGACTTTTTGTAAAAAACAAAGTTATAAAAAATAAATATTTCAGGACATTCTACATATGGCCATCTAGCTCCAAGCTAACTAGACTATGGGTGCTAAACAACGGATTTACTACTTATATACTTATATTTTGTAAATATATACTTGTAATACCTAGAAACAACCAGACCACATACAAATATCTAAGCATAAATACTTGTCTAAGGCGGGAATCGAACCCCTATGTTTGGCAGTCCGGCATAGTAACCATTGTACCACCAGTTGGTACAATGGTCGCCAGTTTAAACTCAGAATAGGTAGGATTAAAATAAAATAAAATCGTACAACTTGGGAATATATTTTTACTAGCAATGCTCCGCAGTTTTACCCGCTTAACTCCTGATCCCGTGGGAATATCGTAATAAAAACTAGCCCATGTTACTCCTAATGAATCAATGTATCCTCATACAAAGTTTCATCAAAATCGGTCCAGCGGTTTCAGAGCCTATTCGTTAGAAACATTAAAGTTAAACCTATTAGAATAGGAGTATAGATGAGAATTCCTTCTGGTAGCTAGATTTTTCAAAACTGGTAGTTTCCACGCAACGAAACTAACCAACTAGTTGTGCTGAATGGAACTAATAAAGGGCTTTTTTCCAAACGAAACAACTGCTTGTATTATCAAAAAATTACCAACAAACAAACACAACATCGTTCGTATAACATAAGTCAAGAACAAGTAATATTTCTCAATACAACCCGCGACACCGACAGCGCAAGATAAATCCAACAAATTAACTCTACGTAAACATATGTTTCCACATATTGCCGCTTGGTGGCAGCACGGTTGATTTATGGCAGAAGGGCGCGAGACGCCACGGTGGCCGGACGTATTTTGTAACATATTTGACTATTTTTATTAGGGTTGTATGAATTAGTAAATAATTTAAAGTAGGTATCAATCAGAAAGATTGATAATTAACAAAATAAGGAAATTAAATATTAATAAAATACCAACACAATGCAAATTTTGTCTAATTTATTGCTATTTTTCTTTCGTAATAGGTTTTAGGTAAAATCATTTTAGATAGTTCTTACTAATAACGGCTCAGTGTAAAATATTGTTTTAGACATAATAAATAGTCAACCTATAACTCAACCTATATCCGACCCAACCCCTATTGTCTCAGAGCCAAAACAAAATCGTTTCTGACCAGCAAACGCAAGGAAACTGTTATAATTCACGTTCCTTAATACAAGATCCGTAAATCATACGCACATCTGCCGCGGAAATAGAAAAATAACAATAAATAAACGGAGAATGGAGACCGGAGGACGTACCTAGTGCGACGCGCGACGGTTGCCGGGTTTAACTATGGTTCAGGACTATAAAATATTATTTTAAAAGACAGATTTTTATAAGTTGGACAGTAGGTCTTTCTCTGCTCTAGATTTGACCAAACTGAGAAGGTTGTTTCAGTGCTGGGCTAGCCATATTTTATGATTAAATTTATGACACAACAGCGTCCTGAACAGTGTCTTGGGTTGCTGTATAAACTATACACGCCCAATTCATTAATTTTTTCATTTTTATTTTTTTGTTATGTATTACTTTTAGTTAATAATTATTGTATATGTTTTTATTGATTAATTAAATTGAATAAATTGTTTAGATATTTATTCAAAGAAAATTAAACTTTACATTTTGGCATAAATTAGGATTACAATTAAAACTAAACAATAAATCTTAAAATAAACACATTAAATATTAAATTAAAAAAATATAAAAACATTTTCATATTTTTTTATGTAAAACAAATAAATACATTTTTTATTTATTCATATAACTATATGGATAACTTTTATTTTATTGTCGTTTTTCATTTAGTTAGATAAATATGTCTTATTTTCGTCCATATTATCATTTATTCAATAAACATAAAAATACCTATAGCTCAAGTATGTACCTACAAATTTAGTATAAGTTCTACCTATGTTTTAATATTGTATGCTCGGAATGAGTAATGTGTTGGCACTATATATTCTTATTTCCTATTACAGTCTAAATGCATCGAAGAAAATGAGAATTTTCGTTCCCATTCCAAATGCATTTAAAGACATTTTATTCGGATTCCGAACATAATGCCGGATCGTTCGGTTCATTATCTTCGGGATTAGAAGGGTTAGCTTATTGGAAGAATTCCGGACAAAGGAAAGGGTAAGAAAGGAGCTTTCGAGGAACTCTTGTGAAGTGAGATTGTTAATTAAGTGTGTATTAACTTAGTGAAGTTGGAATCGAAGAAACTTATATTAAAAGTAGATAGGTTGGCTATAATAAAAAATGAATGTGTCGCGGGACACGGGTTCGGAAAAAAGTTCCTTTACCTTTTTTTTTCATAATATTATTGTGTGGGAGGTAGGCATAAATGTATGTGGGAGGTTAGTTTCTGTTACGGTTGTTTGTTTCACGTTTTCGTAACGCGTCACATTTATTCTCGGCCCCTTGCCAACCCGCGATAAAGAACTTCATTTCATAAAATATCAGAAGAAAATTAACATTTTAAACCAGGTTAAAGTAGTTTAATCTATTACTATTGGTATTTTATGCAAGTTCTAACTGTCTGATATTTCAGCGTTAATTAAAAAATGAAGCTCATAGGTACAAATGGCCTCCAACGAGGACACAACGATGCGACAGATTGACTCCTATAAAATGACATGCAATAGCTCTAGATCGCTATCAATTTAAGGTCCTTGCAGTGGGACTATATACAAACATAGACAGAAAAACATCACGTACCTCATATTTTTAAAATTAAAAACAAACACTAAACCTTAATCTTAAAAAAACAAAAGAAAACCTAACAATAACATCTAAATTTTCAAAATCCTTATTATCAATCTATAGCCATAACATTTTTACCCATTGTCCGGTGCATCACAATAATCGCCCCATGCTATTCTATATTGACACTACGTGTTCTGAATCCGGATCATTTTCCGGGATTTCGCAGCTATTTTTATTCGGTATCGATCGTTTACGGCCGACCGGAGTTTTCGGACCCGTCCGTGTCGCTCACCGACTGAAGGGTTGACCGGCCGTGTAATTGGTCACTTACAATTCATTATTTCGTTTCGCTTTGATTTTTCACTTCATGTGTAGTGTTGTAGGTTCATTTTTGAAGGGGTACTTTTGTAGTAAACCTGCAAAAATTTTACTGATTAGGAAAGCTACCAAATTTATTTTTTATCGAGCACCTATCTAGAAATCCACATGGTTCATGCTTAGGTTTATAGCCATACTAAAAAACTTGCCGTAGAAAACATATTTTGTACTTAAGCCAAAGGTACTCACAATTTTTTTGCGATTGTAAAAAAAAGATTTGATAGTCTTACCTCTGGATGTACTGTGAAAATTCAGCGAATTTTCTTAAAATCAGAAAGTATAAATTCTATAATCATCACTCTCTCTCTGGTCGATCCTTCATGACTGAAGATCGCGACCACCAATCTTTTTCACCCAGCGGTTTGTAAAGGTCTTCCACTTGGTCCTGTCTGCGGCCATTCGAACCACTTCCTCAAACCTGGACGAGCTCTCCTGTTTTAGTTGATCTGACCATCTCATCGGGGATCTACCGCGTGACCGTTTGCCCTCTACATTTGCACAGATGATCAATTTCTCCAGGTTCTCGTCTTGACGTCTGATAATGTGGCCGAAATAGCTGAGGATACGTCGCTGGCATATCGTGGAAAGACGGTCTTTAATGCCGAGTTCTTTTAGTATAGACACATTTGTACGGAACGCGGTCCAAGGTATCCGGAGCATGCGTCGCCAGCACCACATCTCAAATGCATCTATTTTCTTCCTTTCAGCTTCTCGGACTGTCCACGTTTCCGCACCGTACAGAAATATTGGGAGAACCAGCGCACGAACTAAACGGATTTTCGTATTTTTGGTAATTCCCCTGTCCTTCCAAATCCCTTGCAGCCGTGTCATTGCATCTTTTGCCATCCCAATTCTCCATCTAATATCGGCACAACAATCACCATTATCCTTGATAGAGGCTCCTAGGTACACCATCTCTTTCACCGTGTCTATGCCTGATACAGCGTCGATATCAGGAAGTGTGCCGGCGCGGTCAACGATCATGAGCTTGGTTTTACTTCTATTGACGGATAAACCGAGCACTTCACTCTCCGCCTCCAGAGCCTCCAACATCTCTTTCATCGTCAACATATTCGGCGCAAGCAAGACAGTGTCATCAGCATACCTCAGGTTCGTAATTTTCCTCCCTCCAATAGTAAACCCACTGTGCCATTTTTCGGTACATTTACGAATGATGTATTCTCCGTATATGTTGAAAAGCATTGGTGAAAGTATACAGCCCTGTCGGACTCCCTTCTTTGCTTGGAATGCATTCGAACACTCTGAGTCAATCCGCACATACGAGCAGTTGCTACTATATAAATTTCTCATCAAGGACACTAGATGACTTGGCACGCCCATCTCAAGCAATATGTTCCACAGTTTATCCCATCTCACGCAGTCAAATGCCTTAGCATAGTCAATAAAACACAAGATGACTGGTGTGTTAAACTCTCGGCTCTTTTCAATTATCTGCCGCACGTTGAGAATCTGCTCCCTGGTACCTTTGCCTTTGACAAAGCCTGCCTGTTCCTGGGGAATCTGGCAGTCCAAATAGTGTTTAAGCCTTTTGTTAATAATATGCAACATAATTTTGCTGGCATGTGAGATAAGGGCTATGGTGCGGTAGTTATTGCATTTCTTTGTTGAGCCTTTTTTATGCAGGGGAACAAACACTGACTCAGTCCATTCATCAGGCCATCTTCCACTTGTCCAGATGGCGTTACAGATATTTTTGAGGTAGTCTACTCCCCTCTCAGTTACATTTCTTATAAGTTCTGCTGTAACACCATCCTTTCCCGGAGATCTATTTGGCTTCAAACATTTAATGGCATGCTCAACTTCCGAGCGTAGTATGTCCGGTTCTTGTTCGGTAATTCTTATTTCCGTGTTTTCTATACCATCATTGATGTCATACAGATTTGCGCAGTACTGTTTCCATCGCTCAAGAACTTTTGCCATTTCAGACAAAAGTTGTCCCTGCTCATCTTCAACTGCACAGGTTCTTGGGATTTTTTTGCGTGTCAAATCTCGGACTTTCCTAAAAAGGTCTCTAGTCTCGTGTTTCTCTGCGTGCCTCTCCAGATCAGAGCAGATTCTATCTATGAATGAAGTTTTGTCCTTGCGACAGAGTCTTTGCACTTCCTTGCTCAGACTTGAGTACTGCTTACGATCTTCTGCGCTTTTAATACCTCTTTCCTTGAGAAGTCTTCTCTCCAAGATAACCTCTGCAGTCTCGGGACTGAAATGTTTCTTCATGGTGGCTGAACAGGATGGTAATGCATTGTCCATTGCTGCTTGTACTATGGCCATTTTCAGTCGCATCCAGGAAGCGTTACTATCTGCGGTTTCATGTGGAGATAGACTCTGTAATTTCTTCTCCATGTCACCTCTAAAACCTTCCAAATGGACATTCTTCAAATTTGGTGGAGGCTTTGTCTTTCGCATCTGCTTCAGCCGTATTCTAATGGTCGCAGCAAGAAGCTGGTGATCGCTTCCGCAGTCTGCCCCTGGGTGGGTTGTCACGTTTAGAACTGATGATCGCCAACGTGTTTGAATCATTACATAGTCTATCTGGTTTCTGTTACGATCGCCTGGAGATATCCAAGTGTAGAGTCTTCTAATATGATGTTTAAACCATGTGTTCATTATGGTGAAATCTTCTTCAGCACAAAACTGTAACAGACGATCCCCACGTTCATTCCTCTCACCGACTCCGTAGTTCCCCACCAATCTGTGCAAGTATGGATCGTCTTTAGTTTCGCCTATCTTGGCATTTAGATCTCCAATAACCATCACTATTTCTCTGCTTGGTATCTGTTTGATGGTAGTTGTTAGACTAGTATAGAACTCCTCAATAGCCTCCTCTGAAGACTGAGAAGTGGGTGCATAGACCTGGATTACGTTAAGTTTGCAGGGAGTAGTAAGTAGCTTTAACGATATGATACGATCATTTACAATAATCATAGACATCTTTTATTTGTTCTATTTATTGTATATTATTTGTTTTTTTTTTCTTCTGTCGTCTTTCTGATTTTTTTTTAAGACAGCCCTATTACACACTATTGATACGTATTATTTAAACACCGAAGTGTTGGAAGAGAGTATAGAGGGCTGTAATTCTTCATTAGATACCACGAGGTTCCGGTCAAGTGGTCGTCCCTGGGGTACGCCAATCAACTCGAACGCATGTTGTTTTTGGGGGTGTCTTAAGAAAAGTTTTTCTTTACGCTTTATAGTACAAGCTTGAAAAAATACTGTTTTCTATAGTAGTCATTTCACAACACTTAGGTATGCTTGCAAATTGATATATATAAAATTCAAAGTTCTGACTGACTGGCTGAACGCACAGTTCAAACCAATGGACGGATTGAGCTAAAATTTGACATAAAGTTAATTATTATGTCGAAGGCATCCGCTAACAAAGGCTTATAAAACTACTAGCGACCCACTTTGGCTTCGCATGGTTATATTATGCATGTACTATACATATATACCTTCCTTTTGAATCACTTTATCCATTAAAAAAATCGCGTCAAAATCCGTTGCGTAGTTTTAAAGATCTAAGCATACATAGGGGCAGACGGCGGAAAGTGACTTTGTTTTATACTATGTAATGATACAGCATTAATCTAAAGCTTCTGAAACAAAAACACAAACACATTAAAAAAGGTGTTTTTTACATTTTATTTATTGGAACGAAGTTCCTTATCGCGCGTTGCGAAAGGGGGCTAGACGGAAAAAATTAAGACCAAAAGTTGTTACGACACTTTTTGATTTTATTACAACTCCTTCACTAATTAATCGAAAGGACCTTCGTTCCATCCGGGTGTCCCTTGATACCTCTCTAGTTTTTTTAGGGTAAAAATAGTTTTGTCCTAAATTGTATAGAGAAAACGTAATGTGTCCCAATTTATAGTTTAAAAAAAATGTCCCATCGACCACAAGTTTTTCGAAGTTTTGTGTTTATATTTCTTAACCTAAACACTGAAGGTTCCAATAATTTATACGTCTCGTATTTGCGACCCTCCCATATTAGGCGAGTTTTATTTAATTTCGTCTTGTGAAAACAGCAACCCTTGGTAAATGTTAGCATTGGCCGGCACATGTCGAAATGGACAAATAACGCCAAATTATTGCTTTTTCTTCGATATAAATGTGGTGAAGGCGTTTAGATTGAGACCTCAGAGGTTAAAGGAATGTAAACATCAAAATAGCAAGTATAGGTAGGTGTTAATACTCAAATGTTTACAGTCAAGCACAGATTGTAGTTTTGACTTGTTAATCTTCTTCTTATACATATAAAATGCGTTGTCCTGACTGACTGACGGATCAACGCACAACCTAAACCGCTGATCGTAAAGACCTGAAACTTGAAAGGTGTGTTCTGAAATGACATAGTTTGTATTGGACAACGTGATTATTTGCTCTGCTTTCGACTTTCACACAGACGAAGTCGCGGGCAAAAGCTAGTCTATAAATATAAAATTCAAAATTCTGACTGACTAACATACCAACGTAGGTAAGCTCAAACCAAATTTTCAAATTAGCTAATATGACGCAGGCATCCGCTTAGGAATTTTTTTTTTGGGAAAATCAAATGCTACGTCAACCATCTTTGATTGGCAACAAACTCCAACATATTAGTATGTAGGGAACTCAAAACTGATTTTGATAAAATTACTTAGCAAACTTGCAGGCGGGTAAAAATGGTTTCTTGAAGCAAAACATAATCCTCTCCATAAAGACGCTACAAAATATTTTCTTGGTTTTAGAAAAAGATCTTAAAATTGTAAACAGTATTTAGCAGCACTCCGCGGTTTCACCCGCGTGAATCTCGATCCCGTAAGAATATCAAAATAAAAGTAGCCTATAGCCTTTCTCGACATAAAAGGACTATATAACAAGAAAAAAAAATTCAATTTGAACCAGTAATTCCTAAAATTAGCGCGTTCAAACAAACAAACTCTTCAGCTTTATAATATAAGTATAGATTAAGAATATTGCTTATTATTTCCTAAAACATTTACTAATAAGAAATTATTCTCTAGCGTAGGTAGAATATTATATTCTTGCTTCATGACACCTTTTTTCTGTTTATGAAAGAGAACCCGAAAGGTATAATGATTATACTTAACTAGCTTTTACCTGCGACTTCGTCCGCGTATAAGTCGAAAATATACCAAGTAATCACGTTGTCCCATACAAACTATGCCCCCCTTTTTCATCCCTTTAGGGGTAGAATATCGGAAAATTCTTGCTAATCGGATGCCTACATCATACAAAGTACACACCCTGCAAGTTTCAGGCCTCTACGATCAGCGGTTTAGGCTGTGCGTTGGTCCGTCAGTCAGTCAGTCAGTCAGTTATTCAGGGCAAAGCATTTTATATGTCGCACCTCCGCTCAAATAGTGTCATAACTCAAAAACAATATTATTTAAGTATTTCATATTTTCAGGAAACCTAATACACCATTTTAGCTCATCAAAAAAATCATTCAAATCTACTGAAATGTTCATATTGCTAATTCTATTAGTTTTCAAATTAAGACTAGAAAACCAGAAAAAAACAGATTATTACTTTAGACACCTTTTTCTCGACATTTTTCTTTTTTGAGATATGACACTGTTTGAGCGGAGGTGCGATGTATAGAAGAAAGTGACATTGTATATATAGATAGGTAGGTATAGTTAACATCATTTGTAATGACAGTCAGATCCATTATAACTAATACCGCGACATTATTAAAGTTTTTTCATTACAATCTTCATCTAGGGTTGTAGTCGTAGTAATGGGAAAATTATACGACGTCTTAGCGGCTTTAATAAAAATTTGGTTGGTTTGGGGCAAGCGGCATAATAGGTGTCTAGATAGATAAAATAAGTAATTATAATATGCGATGAGAAAAGCTATTATCCTACTAATATTATAAATGTGAAAGTTTGTGTGTGCACATGTGTATGTATGTTTTTACTCCTTCACGCGAAAACTACTGAACCGATTGCGATGAAACTCGGTATTTGGATAGCAGGAGACTTGGATTAACACATAGGCTACTTTTTATCCCGATATTCCCACGGGATCGGGACTTATGCGGGCGAAACCGCGGGGCGCAGCTAGTAGTTCCCTAAATTGCAACTTAATTTAAAGTTGAAAATCACAGATCACAGATGGCGTTATTTGAAAGTGTTAAATACACTCTTAGGTAAATTAGGACTTTTAAAATATTCTCAAAAATGGTCTCGATCCCGTGGGATACGGATGGGATACCCACAACCAACATTTTTTTAAGAATACTTTTAATTTATTTTAGCAAATCACTACTGTACTCCGCGGTTTCACATATGTTATTCTCAATAAATCAATTAATCCTCATACCAAGTTTCATTAAAATCGGTCCAGTAGTTTCGGAGCCCATTCAGTGGAAACAAACAAACAATAAAATCTTTCCTCTTTATAACGTATACATATAGTATTAGAAAATGATAGGAAAATTATTGATTTAATTACCTAGGTAGGTAAATACATAGTTTTAAAGTAGTAGAACATTTTACGTTCTATTTTTTTATAAGGCTGATAGAAACAAAAAGATGCTTCACCATTCCTCAGCTGACGGAAGGTCATAGCTCTAAAGATAAAAATTTCACAAAGCTATTTAGGTTAGACCATATTTAATCTACGAGATACAGAGATTGTCAAGCCGTGTATTTTATTACGATTTAATTCAACAAAACAGAGAGACATAAGCTTTGAGATGCCGACTTGCATGCGCGTAGTGTCACCATATGAAATGGTTCATTTCGGGATATTTTACATGTAGGTCCTAGGAACTTACAATAAAGGAAAACATCTTGAGAAAATCTGCGGTTTTGTGACTTCAGCCAGATTGATAGATGAGTTATTTCTTCTGAACATGGGATAAAACCTCGGAAGCGACGGGGACGTGACGTGCATCGTTCATAAAGTCTTCGTGGTCTTTAAACGTACGTAACGTGATTTTTCTCGTGCCGGACGGGACGGGACGATTTCTTGACATCGTTTCATATCCCGTCCGTCCGCCACCTTTAATTGAACAGAGAGGGCGGCCTATTTCATCTAATACATGTCCCAGGCACTACAGGATCCTGAGTAGCATGGCTTAACGTAGCTCCATACACTAATTTATATCCTAAATTCTATCTACTTCTACTTTTATATTAAAAGAGAAAATGTTTGATCGATTTCGATGAAACTTGGTTTTAGGATACATTAAATCTTTGGGAGTAAAACCCGGGGTCAAGACATACGAGAGTGAAACTGCGGGGCTATGCTAGACTAAAAATGTAGCTAAGTTTGATTGGCATTTAAATTCAATTAAATTCCTGATTAATGGCAATTTTGTCTAAGTTGCGTTGCAATTTCGCCAATAACCAGTGATATTGGCGAAATTAAATTAAAGAGCTGTGTTGGCTTAGTGGTAGATACCTCGACTTTCATTCTGACGGTCGTGGGTTCGAATCCCGGCCGGCCGTGCACCAATGTATTTTTCTTAAGAAAAATTTATGTGCGCTAATTGACATTGCTCTTACGGTGAAGGAAAACATCGTGATGAAACCCGCGGCTTAGTTGGCTCCAGAAATATTGACAAGTTCTCTCCTCTGGACATGGTCGACTAAGCTGAGAGAGTAGTAGGTGCTGGGCAAGCCTACTCCATCCTCACGCAAAATGGACCCAATTTAAAAGAGTCTCATTGCGGAAAACAGCCCTTATACAAGTACAAGTACAACCAGTGATATTAGCATTTCATCCTCTTCTTTCTTCTTTTTGTGTCAGGGTACACGCTTTAAATTCTATCTGACCAATATTGCGCCACAGCCACACAACATCATTAGCCTCATAATAAATTTTCTGTCTCAGAAACTCATAAATGATGGTCACAGTAGCCTCTTGGATAAAGACATAGCAAAACTGTTGTTTTATACTATTTTGAAAAGCTGACTTACGATCGTATGATATGACAATAATAATAATTTTACTGTTGCGCTTCTAAAGCCTACGACTTAATTTTCATTTCATTCACTACATTGTATGAAGTTTTGCTTTGTTAACTTAATAGCCCACTCGTATCAAAATTTTAATTTAATTTAGACTTGTCCATTTTTGACAAAATAAAAACTCAATTTTAGCTTTTGTCAAAAAAAATTGGACTAATTCTAGGTTTAGTAAAATCGTAATTTTGCAATTTTGCTGCAGGAGTACTTTTTATAAACTTCAAAAGTATAGACAACAATAGATTTATAGGTATTTCGGCCTGACTGTTTCCTCCCTGGATAATGACACTAGCACAAATATTTTTGTGCCATAAAGCCTATAACTACCATGATTATGCCCCTATGTTTTGGTAATTATCATAGAAATTAAGATTTAAAAAACAAAAACAAAATAAAAAAAACAAAACATAGGGGGCATGGTCATGGCAGTTATAAGTATTATGCAACAAAAATATTCGCTCGAGTATCATTTTCCAAGGAGAAAACAGTCGACTACGTTTGTATAGAGAGAGCGCCCGGTACCCTTTCCTCTTAATCATCATTCATCAGCAAGGTATTAATAAAACTCGATATTTGTGTAAAGTAGATATAGGAAAGTGTCTTCCGTCAGAGCAAGGACACGAGCGGTCGTGACACAGGTTCGTGACGTCGGCACGGACAGACAGACATACAACACGACTGTTTCTAAATTATATATAACATTTATAGATATATCAAGTGTTGAGTGTGTCTTGGTCTGGTGGTAGATACCCATTTGCTCCCAGCCGGCCATGCTCCAATAGAGTTTTCTTACAAAACTCATGTTCGTTAGGGTACTAGCGCTCTCTCCATACAAACGTAGTCTACTGTTTCCTCCCTGGATAATGACACTATAACATATATTAATGATGCTTAAAACTTATAACTTCCATGACCATGCCCCTATGTTAAATGATTTTTGGTTTTTTAAATCTTAAATTCTTAAATAATTAATAAAGTTCACGTCTACGAAAGCTATACTATTTATACTAATATTATAAAGCTGAAGAGTTTGTTTGAACGCGCTAATCTCAGGAACTATAGGTTCGAATTGAAAAAAAATTGTGTTGAATAGTCCATTTTTCGAGGAAGATTCGTATAGGCTACTTTTTAACCGAATTAAAAAAAAGGAGGAGGTTCTCAATTCGGTTGTATGTATTTTTTTTTATTTATGGATGTTCGCGCATATCTTCTTTGTTGATTTTTCATATTTCCAGTGGTAGTATATTCATTAGCGGCTTTTTGCGTAGATTTTTCACTACTCATGACGTCTGTATAGACAGTAGCTTTCTAATTTAACATGTGTCTTCTTCTAAACAATAAAATCTGACCCATCTACCCAAAAAGAAACAACTGAAGTAAACAAAGAGGTGTCATCATAAAATGTTGTAACTTGATATCTAGATGGGATCGTGCGCAACGCAGCCGGTAGCGAACCTGTGTTCTTTATGACTGAAGTAGCTGAGTTATCATCGGGTCTGAGGGGTTGAAAGTGAAATGTCGTATGAGATTGTTTTATTAAGAAAAAACCGGTGTGCGAGTTGGTTCCGAACTATTATATTCTGTTTTTAGTATTTGTTGTTATGTGATGTCACAGTACATTTTAAAAGACATGTAATACCTAAATTTAAAAAAAAATAGGGGGGTTTTAAAAAATGAATAATTCTTTCAATAAAAATATTAAATATTTTCGCAAATTGTTTAATAAGTAATACCTAGTTACTGAGAATGTTAAATGAAATTCTTATCAAAAAAAAACTGAAAAGAATGTCCCAGCTCCGCGATTTTGTTCCTTTGAGCTTCGGAGGTATTTTAATTTAAAAATCTAACATCTACAGGGTTATTGGTAATTATACTAGCAAGCCGTTGAGGGCTACGTCTATGCACCTTAACAAACAACTTTTGTTCTACGACTTTTGGAAATTTTGGAAGCTTCAAACATTTTTATTTTAAAAGTTAAAAATAAACGACTAAGTATTTGGTTCCTATTAAATTCGAAAGAATTAAGTAAGCACCTATCTACCTGAAAACCCGTTGATGTCTTTTATATGAAAATTAAATGACAACAAACATTTTTATTATTATCGGTCTTTATGATGCAACTGTGTAGACCTATACTAACTGCGTTCCGTGGTTTCACCCGCGGAGCCTTAGAATCTATCCAACATTTAATTTGATAAAGTATAATTTTAAAGTTTCATCCGTACCTACTCAGATTCCCCTTATATTACTTACCTATGCGCTACCCACCAATCTATACTAATATTATAAAGCTGAAGAGTTTGTTTGTTTGTTTCAACGCGCTAATCTCAGGAACTACTGGTTAGAATTAAAAAATATTTTTGTGTTGGATAGTCCATTTGTCGAGGAAGGCTATTATAGGCTATTTCAAATTTTGATATTCCCACGGTATCGGGAGTTACGCGGGTGAAACCGCACAGCGCTGCTTGTATTTATTAAACTTGGGTCAGTGGTATGAAAACTTTACAGACAGACAGATATTACTACTATCATTTGTATTATTAAAATTATTTACCGTGCTTTTTATTTTGTGTATCTCCAATATTAAAAAAAATATATAAATGATGTGAATTTTTAATTGTTACAGGTGCTCAAAGTAGAAGAACGGGTGTGGGGCTCGCTATGGACTTGTTTGAACAACACCAAGGCACACACATACTCCAGGTGATTAAATCAATAAATAACGTACCTACATAATACCATAGTACGACCATAGTATAATAAGTCACTGAGTTATGTGTGTAAGCATAAATAATAATAAATATTACAGGACACGTCGCTATCTAGACCCAAGCTAAGTCACTAGACTTGTGTTATGGGTGCTAGACAACGGATTATACTACTTATATACTTTTTTTGTAAATATATACTTACCTATAATACATAGAAACAACCAGACCCCAGACAAATATCTAAGCACAAATACTTGTCTGAGGTGGGAATCGAACCCGCAACCCTGTGTTTGGCAGTCCGGCATGGTAACCATTGTGCCAACTGGGTTGTCATCACCATATCAGCCACAGGACGTCCACTGATGAACATAGGCCTTCTATGTCTCCTTAATCTAGTCGGAGGCCGTCCTGCGCAGGCTAGGACTTTTCGGCCCCAAAAGCCATTAGTTCTACGCGCCACATGGGTACCCTGCCTAATAGTGTTGCCGATCGATAGTCGACTATCGCTGAATAATCGATGGTCTATCGATAGTTTATTAAAAACTGATAGTATCGATAGCCTATCTATAATTTTGAAACAATCGATAGCTCAAAACGAAGCAATATTATAGGTGAATTTCACCGTTTTTGTAACCTGGTATACATTAATTGGCCTAAATTGTATAAAAGCTCACCGAAATTATACAATACAACACTAGTCAAAGAAAAATGTACAACAAGGACGTCCGCCGTCTCTAATTGGCGACAAAAAATCTATTGAACGGTTATTACGTTTTTCAATAACATCAACTTCATAGGTATGCTAAGTTTTTCACAAAAGTCGATAATTTTTTCAAACAAAACGTACACAAAGTCCCGCAAAACTTGCATTTACAAACAAAAAAAACTAAACAGAACCAAGGAATCACGTACACAACCATTTTCAACGTAAGAATAGAAAACCACAACACCCACAATATTATAATGACACAAAATCGATTGCAAAACGAATAATTTATTTCGAATTGTTGTATCGATAATAGATTTTTTTCTCAACCCTATCAAGTGAATTCGAGTGCCCCAGAAAACGTGTGTTCGATTAATATAGTTTTGAAATTTTCGTGAAATCAATGAAATATTAAATTAGAATTTCGCAAAAGTGTATGTATTTGTTCGGTTGTTGTAGATTGTGTGTATTGTTCGAAGAAAACCGTGAACTCGGTCATGATTATCTTGTATATTACGCAATGTATGGTGTTCAAGAACGTTGTTTACGAAGCGAAAGTAAACATTGTACATGCTCACTTTGTTCTTTGATATTCGAATTGCGTTGAATCATTGTCTGAGCCACAGAATCTGATTAACATTATTTTCAATAATTTACAATTATCCAAAAAGAAAAGATATATCTACTTACTTAGATCATACTTAGATGGATCGTTTTTTTCTAAAAAATGTGCAAGGTCGAAGTAGGTAAGTACCTTACTAAAAAGAAATTCAAATTATTACTTAATAAAAGTCTTTGTATTAATGCCAGAATCTCAAGAGAGGTTTTGTTAGGGTTTAAATTTTTCAAAATCCTTCAAACAGCTATTTGTGTGCTAAATTTCATCCCGATTTGTCCATTGGTTTAAGCTGTGCGTTGATAGATAGGTATATCAGTTAGTCAGGACTTTCAATTTCATTATTACGGTATCTACAGGGTTGTTGGTAATTATACTAGCAAGCCGTTGAGGGCTACTTCTGTGCACTCTAACAAACAATTTTTGTTCTACGACTTTTGGAAATTCGAACATGTTTTTGAAAATTTTGAGGTTAGGTTTACCTGAAAATCAGCTGTTCCATACACGGAGTAACATTAAACTTAATATTTTACTTATTTTTAAGTTTTATCTAGTTACTGTTCTTAGTCTGAATGACCTTTGTGTAAAAAAATCAGCTGTTTTTTGAATTCACATAACCTCAAAATTTTCATATTTTTTCGAATTTCCAAAAGTCGTAGAACATAAGTTATTTGTTAAGGTGCACAGAAGTAGCCCTCAACGGCTTGCTAGTATAATTACCAATACCCCTGTATAGATGGACGTAATTCCTAGTAATAATTTTATTTATTTCTTAACCTCAAGCCAATTTGAGTAAACATAAAACTCAAAGTTATGGTACTTTGTATACATCCGGGTATATTTTACCTCAGAAAAAGCTAATAGAAAGTATATTACAAATACTTTTCCTATTTAAAATCAATTACCAAAGAAAAAGGTTAACAATATCACATCTAACAAAAAAAATGGTTACGAAAATATGCTTATACTTAGGCACCGACAGCAAAAAACGTAAACGCATAACTTAAAACCGTTATTCCATAATACAAACTAGATTCACGTTCATAGAACAAGATAAAATGACGTGCGTCTATAGGCAGACTTTTTGTCCGCCGATAGTACGCCACAGTTCACTTTTGAAGGCCATTGTTCCCTTAGTTCAACAACTACTAAGAGCTTTTGGTTACTAATCAAAGATAGCGGACATTCTTTTTTTTATTTTTATTCATGTAGATCAGTCAAACACAAATAAACCCACTGGGTGACTTATTTGTGACCAAAGACGGCAAGCATCTTCGAGGTAGACCCAAAAAACGATGGCACGACGATTTGAATGCATTCGACGTGGAATGGCCAAAATTAGCTGGAGATCGGGAGAAATGGGGGAGGCCATTGTCCCAGCAGTTGGACACAACAGGCTAATTAAAAAAAAAATTATAATAATTAAAAATATTTACAATTTAGGAGTCTTCAAGTTGGGAGTGAATAGGTATCTTCTAGGAAAGCGTTCTACGTCTTAGGCCACATCGTCACCTACC
The DNA here is from genome assembly GCA_951213275.1 of Idaea straminata. NCBI lineage: Eukaryota > Metazoa > Arthropoda > Insecta > Lepidoptera > Geometridae > Idaea > Idaea straminata. The sequence continues at coordinate 9,993,621 of OX577862.1, forward strand.
ATCAGGCACGCGTGACAATGGTCAAACTCTTTGGTACAAATTGTATGATTTCGGTGACATTTTATACAATTTAGGTCAATTAAGTTGTACAAATTAAATCAAAGTGAGAAATTCAAGTGTTATTATTTATTTTAAATCTGACACCTACTATAAATATAAAAACACACAGATAGCTAGTTTGATGTAGATAGCCATCCCCTAAGAAAATATTTTGGAAAGTTCAACCCTTAGATACGCATACGAAGTCGTGGGTGAGAGTTAGTCTTACATATTTTGTTGACACAAAAAAAACAGGCACATCACACACATTAATATGTAGCTAAAAACCAGTGAAATAAAGATTTCAATTCGCTTTACATTGCCTTTGTTAAATACAGAATAGATTTCTACGTAATTATCGGTCGACTGAAATACTGGTGCCTAGTCTGCGGAGACTCAAAACATCAAAATGAGTGGCACAACAATAGTTTTTTTTAATAAAAATAATCCTTTTATTTCATAGCTATCATCGCGGACCGTTTTAACGCAGATTTTTATATAAAAACGTTATAAAAACTCTTTATTCATCGTAGTAGATGTGTTTTGTCAACTGTGCATCTCATTAAATGGTAGATGAGAGATGATGCCATTGAGTTAAATAACTGGAAGAGACAGAAGCTACTATTATAAAAAAATATTAAAAAAACTAAAAACTAGACTTTGGTTGGATTGGATCTCCAACTGAAAAGAGTCTATATTTAGGTATAACAAGTTAAGAGAAATTTAGAAATTACAGGTAAAGCCTTTACATAAAAAAACACAGATAGGTTCATTCGTTACACAGGCAAACAAACAGACAAACATCGGAGACACACATCCTGTCAAATGTGCTTGATTGTCGATCGACTGCTAATCCACCCAACCCAGTTCCGACTAGAAGCACAGAATCTTTTAGAGTCCTCTCACTAATAAGGAATAAGGAAGGAATAAGGGGGATTAAGTTCACGCCTTTCTAAAAGAAGCAGGATGCTATAGTGGTCATTCCTATAGGGGTCACCCATGTTTTGTTATTCGGGGGACAAAAAAGTCACATCTAGTCATCAATTTTACATCTCAGTGAAATAACATTGACTCGTGTTGATAGTTTTTCGTCATCGAAGATTTGTTTAGATTTTTTTGTCGACAGCAATACTTCGATATCTTCCAATTAGTTCCACTTTTGTATGGCAATGAATGGGACTAGATTATTGCATGGCCCAGCTGATGTACCTACTTATTGAGTAAAAAATATTGACTATATCTGTTTTTTTAGTTTAGGAATAATTGTCAAAAAGTCTAGGAGTGGAAACTTATCATAATTATAATAAGTAAAATCCATATTTAGGTAGATTATTTTATTGGCATCTTCTCGTTCTATTTTAATCTAGATTTAGAGGAACATATTTTAGATTTTTTGCTTAAAAATCTGTCAAAAATGTATGGACTAAAATCTAGGTTTAGTAGGTCTAAAATCTAGGTTTAGTAGGTCTAAAATCTAGGTTTGGTAGGTCTAAAATCTAGGTTTGGTAGTTCTAAAATCTAGGTTTTGTAGGTCTAAAATCTAGTTATATCCAGATTACTCAATTATCCATGTTACAAAAAAAATTATACTTAGAACAAGACACTAAAGTAACTTAACAGAGATCTCATGGGTATATTAGGTAGGCACCTACTAGGTATTTTACAATATTCTGCTTTTCTTTATGACTGTTTAACTCTATACCAAAAAATTTGGGACGATTTAATGGATAAAAAACATTTTATTTTTTGATGTATGTATGTATACGGGCTTTTTTCCGCAACTAAACTCTTTTTAATTGGGTCCTTTTTGCGTGAGGATGGAGTAGGCTTGCCCAGCACCTACTACCCTCTCAGCTTAGTCGACCGTGTCCAGAGGAGAGAACATGTCAATACTTCTGGAGCCAACTAAGCCGCGGGTTTTATCACAATGTTTTCCTTCACCGTAAGAGCAATGTCAGTCAATGAAAGTCGGGGTATCTACCACTAAGCCAACATCGCTCTTTTATTTTTTGATACCTACCTCGAATTCGTTTAATTTGGACAGTAGGTACCTACCTACGTACCTACCTAGGTATTTAAGACAAGTTCGAGGATTACTTAAATAATTACTAACTTAAAGCTGTTTAAAATAATGTGCAATAAATAAGTTATAGTTAGGTACTTACTGAAAAAAATTGTTCTTTCATTGATGTTTTTTTTTAAATTATTGCTTTAAGATTGTTAGATGTATAATAAGTGTATGTTTGTTTGTTGTTTACAGTCGCTGGACGGGTTCGCGTTGTCAGTGGCCGCCGACGGGAGATTCCTGTACATATCTGAAACTGTTTCTATATACTTAGGATTATCACAAGTAAGTCAATCTCTATATTAGAAACTAGGGTTTTACCGCATGACTCCCGATCCAGTGGGAATATCGGGATAAAAAGTATGTTATTCCCAATTAATCAATGTATCCTCATACTAAGGTTCATCAAAATCGGTCCAGTAGTTTCGAAGTCTATTCGTTACAAACAGAAAAAAACAACTTTTTAATCTTATAATATAAAAATGAATCGCAAAATGTGTTGGTAAGCGCATAACTCAACAACGCCTGGACCAATTTGGCCAATTCTTTTTTTGTTGTCTTTGATATTGTCAAGAGAAGGTTTTTATGAAAGAAAATATTAAGAAAGTTGCGCAGAAAATGATTACGCAGATGAAACCGCGGGGCGCAGCTAGTATTAGTATAGATAGATATAGGTATATAAAATACACATCAAGAAATCTTTGAAAGTACAACTACGAGTTCGCATGAAGGTTCCTTTTAGGACATAGGGATGCATGCAGTTCGAAAGGATTTTGTGATGGGATGTTAAAATGTATATTAATATTTATTTTATTTTCCTCATTATATTCCTATTACGTTATGTACAACCCACCCATCCCCTTCTTTAATTCTTGTCCATCCAAAGGTTGCCTGGAAGAGATCGCTTTTAGCGATAAGGCCGCCCATTGTACCATATTGTTAGGTTTAATTTTGTTTTTGTAACAGGAAATTATGTTAGAATTAAGGTTTAATGTGGTACAATAAAGAGTTTATCTATCTATCTATCTATGTTTCTTGGGGTTAGATGTTATTGTTAGTGATATTTGGACTATTTTAAACAATAATTATGGTCCAAAAACATCTGATTTTCCAATAAATATATCCTCAAAATTATAATTAACAACAAATATAGTTAGATACCTACTTTGCATTAAAAATAACGAGTGAAGAAATCGAAATAATTAGGTCCCTATGTACGTATAACGTTCTTTTGTACTCAGATATATAACTTTCCAACTATTAAAACCTTCATAAGGCTTAACAACTGTATATAATGCATAAAATCCCTACAGAGAAATGTTTTGTTTGTTTGTAAAGTTTTGAGTTAGTATACCTTTGCCCCGGTGCGTTCTATGGATCTGCTAGCCCCAAATCTAAACGCCAGTTCTAACTTAAGGGTTAATTTGACATACTTCCCCGTCAAATTCGAAAAAAAAAACATTGTTTTTGTGATGGTTAGTTCATTTATCGAGGAAGGCTATAGGCTACATTTTATTTTAATAGCTACATAGCTACTAGCTGCGTCCCGCGGTTTCACCCGCATAAGTCCCGATCCCGTGGGAATTGACTCTAGAAAACGTTTGTATGGGAAATAGAAAATGCGTTTTTAGGGTTTTCCCGGCAATTATTCGATTTTTTCTCGCCTTTTAAACCTTTCCTAGACCTCCACGAACATTTCAAGACTAAGATAAGATAAATCCGTTCAGCCGTTCTCGAGTTTTAGTGAGACTAACGAACAGCAATTCATTTTTATATATATAGATACCCACGGGATCGGGATCGGCGCAGCTAGTAGAGAATATAATGGTGCGGAAAAGTTCGTGTGCAAGTCTGAATCGAACTTGGCCAGTGTTTTTTTGAAAAATTTCGTTCTCGAACTCAGTAATGTAAAAAAATAGTCTGTTTTTTTAACAATTCATTCACACACAAACCGTATCATATTACACTAGGTTTCTATATACCTCCACAATCGACGATCTGAAAATTGTCGGCGCCTCCAAAGACATCCGGTGGTAAATAGTAAATGGACAAATGCATTTGATACAAGATAAATCTAACACGTGTTACGTTATGATATGACGTCTACGTGGGTTGCTCTTTATATTATTTTTTTAGTTATTTATGTAGAGTCTGTTTTGTAAAAGAAGTTCCGCAGACGCAGCGCTGCGTTCGCTTTGCGCATTAACCTTAGCACTTTACAACATAGTTTTTCACTTGTTATGTTAAAAAGTTAGGTTGTATCCGTCGTGTTTAACATTTCGTTTTTGCAAGTCAAGTCAAGTCAAAAAAATGTATTCCTTTGGATGCTTAATACAATTGTACATATACCACACGTATTAAAAACTAAGTTAGGATGTGTGCCTTTGGAACGCGCCCACCAATGAGAAGAAGGCACTAGAAACTCATGGGGTTCCCCCCGACTCTACTGAACGAACTGAAAAGGTTTTCATGTCAAAACATTCTTGATGGCTCTAATAACAGTTTAAAGGAATTGTGTCTGTTTATTTGTGTATTTGTAGAGATATTTTGTGTTTGATGCTATAATTACTTATTTATTTTTATCTTATTTCGTGCCAATGCAAGGCAAAGGCCTCCCCTCTTCCCACTGTTTTCTGTCTAGTGCCAACCGGGTCCAGTCCTTACGATGCGATTCATTCAATAAACATCAGTATTATCATGATTAATTAAAAATCTAACTTTGATTTAAATATCTAGCGAATGCTGCGGTATTTCTTTTGTGATATTAACTTTATAGTCTGTTTTACAGAGGTCTATGGGTCTATGAAGAGTTTTTTTTGGATAGATGTTTATGGGGTTGATGAAGTGTGTTTGTTTGTTTTAGTTTTTTTTTGTTTTGAAAAAGGTGTAGGTAGGTAGAGAAAGAAAAGTGGTTATAAAGTAATGGGTGTTTTCTTAAAGCGAAGTTTAATTAGAGCATTGGTGAATTCATCAAGTTTCGTGTTAGTACGTCATTGATATTTTGATGAATTCAATTAAAATATGTACCTAGGATGATATCAATTTTATCACAACCTTTTCCTTGACTAAAACGAAGTTCACGGATCAGTAATTTCAGGAAAATAATATCAGAGTTTTCTCGATAAAAAAGCTGCAAGAATTTGATATCGCACGAAAGTACCGAGTTATTTTTATGAAACGTAAGTCTGCCAGTGAATCATAATGAGAAAAACGAAAAACACCATATGTATGCAAATGCGAGCAATAAACTTGTTTGTCACGGTACAAAATTAAATTTTCAACTAATGGAAATATTTAAAATGCAGACGAGAATTTGACGTTGGTAGGTACGTAGAAAGTAATATAAAAATGAATGTTCCAGCAAAAATAGATTTAAATAACGAAATTAAAGTGTAGTGAAAATACCCGAAAACAGAATTTCCAGCCAACATGGCTTCTGGGGGTGGTGCGAGGGAGACAGATATATTAGGGGGAAAAGGACGATGCGATATGCCGGTCACGTCTTAGTAAGGCAGGATCGTGCTCCTCATTCTAATGCTCAAACCAACCTTAGCACTCACACACCCCCAAAACACACACACTGTTACACCCATTTCGTGTAAACACTCGTAACTCAATACGTCTTCATATGTGTGGGTAGAAATAAAATATATAAACTTCCTGGTAAATAAGTGAGATACGACTTTCTTATAAGGTTTCTGTTAGACGTTTGGGCTATATTAAATTCTGTTTTTTTTTCCTCCGTAGACTGATAGCAACGACAATGGGAGAAGTCATCTTTCCTTTGTTCCTTATGAAAAGAGATTATTACTTTAGGAATCCTCCTAGATATATAACTCTTCATTCATTTGTAAAGAACCGTTAACTTTAAATTTTTAAACATAAAGCTTTCAAACATCCTAGTTAATGAACTGTATTTCTTTTGTTAAGTAACCTAGTGCAATGGAGAGTATTTATAGTTTAAGTTGCGATTGAATTTGAATCTTCTAGACAAACATAATCAGTTAGCCTTTAACTACCTATTTATTTTTTCGTTTTTATTTTATACTTCTATGTTAGTGCTTCTATGTTTGTTACTACTTTTCTGATTGTCTTGTGTCGTGTGCTTGTCCTAATAAATGTTTTGTTTCTTTCTTTCCCAACCATTCCTTAATTCTTGTCCATCCAAAGGTTGCCTGAAAGAGATCGCTTTTAGCGATAAGGCCGCCCATTGTGCCATATTGTAAGGTATTAAATATGAATTTTATTTGAGCATATAAGTAGTTACTTAAATTAGAATTAATTTGAATTTTGTTATATGTAATCATTTTGCGTTTTGTTTTTATGGTACAATAAAGTGTTTATCTATCTACTTTTGAACATTGTCTGATGCTATAGAAAGAAAGATTTCTTTCTATAGCATCAGACAATGTTCAAAAGTTTGCCCCAACAATAGAAAATAGCATAAGTAACAATTTATCCAAACATCTATAAACATCATAAAATCCTGGCTCCGTTTCCCAGAAGACCACCATAACTTGACCATTGTTTTAAAGTATTCATATGCCGAGTCCACCAGCGGATACGCGACGGTAGAATGTTTAATAAGATCCCACAATTACGTATATTATATTTGATAAATTTATTTGAATACCATTTGCATTTTGTGAAAGGTTTGTGAAAGTATCGGGAATGTTTTGTTTGGTGGAAGTTTGCATGGTGAATTTGGAATCATTTAAAAACTTTCGCATATCAATCGAGGCAGATTTACTTAAACTTTGAGTATTTTTATTGGTTAAGAATCGTCTAGCAAATGTGTAAACTTAGATATCATTAGCAACACTATTAGTAGTAACACAATTATAACATTTATTTCATTATTTTTGCTTTTACAATCAATGTTCTTTGACTCTATAGGATTTTAAAGTAACATGGTTATTTTCGTTGTTAAAATTATATAAAACGTGATAACTCTGCCTCAGCTTTTTGGCTTTTATTTTACAATTATTTTGGTTGCTTTTTCTTAATGAAATGCTAGAATGAAGCATTCATTGAGACAAAAGTCATCAACCCATCACACAACTACATCATCTAAATAAACTATGCCATCAAAATCTAATATGATATTCTTTATTTCTTTATCTCTCTCGTCAAGTTTGAAGTCGTTAGTTTCTGTGAAGCCACCTGCTGGGGTCGCCATAAGACAAGATAAAACTTCATTCATAACTTGGTTGGTACGTGACTTTAGGTAAACTGGTTGTAGCCTTGTCTGATGTCTGGTTTGTAATTAGGATTGATGGTATGAGGTTTTGTTTTATTGTGGAATATTGTAAGTTTGCATCTGATGTGGTTTAATGTTCGAGTTGTTTCGTCCCAATTTTAATGCTAATTATTATTCACGTCGAAAATTTGTAAGAGTCTGGATGTTGTTGCTTTAGAACTACTATAATAATTACATTTTTAGAATCTAGATCTATAGAAAAGTTATATAACACAAAAACTAGGTACTTTTTTCTCTCGATATTGCTCCAGGATCAGAACTAGTTCTGAGAAAATTATTGATTAATGATAATTATATAGACAGACTTGAAGGAAATACGCAAAAATCTAACTTATCTAACCCAATTATTCTTTAACAGGTAGAAATGACTGGCAGCAGTATTTTCGACTACGTCCATCAAGCCGATCATGCAGAAATTGCGGAACAGCTGGGTCTATCTCTGGCGGGAAGATCTGGAGGAGCAGGATTGAATAGTCCTGCATCGGGGAGCGAGGAAGGCAGTCAGCACGGGACTAATAATCCTGATGGTAAGTGACTGATGAAGAAACTTCAAGCAGTCTCGGTCACCATAAAAACTATTTACAAACTTGACAGATCAATAAGAAAATCTTTTATTTACATAACTAGCAGCGCTCCGCGGTTTTACCCGCGTAACTCCCGATCCCGTGGGAATATCGGGATAAAAAGTAGCCTATAGCCTTCCTCGATAAATTGACTATCCAACAAAAAAATATTTTTTCAATTCGAACCAGTAGTTCCTGAGATTAGCGCGTTTAAACAAACAAAAAAACAAACTCTTCAGCTTTATAATATTAGTATAGATTATACTTTATAGATAAGTATAGGTACCTACCTACCTATATAGACATTTAAAAAAAGTAAGTAATTTTAAATTTAGGGATTCTATAAATTTTCATCTTTGACAAAGTGAAGCTTTTGTCAAACTTAGCTAATTTAAAATATATACCATTTTTGCTAATAAAATACCTAATGCGCAAGATATTTCGAAAGTGTTTTGGTGACAATGATGGTCACTGACGAATCAACCGCAAGAAATGTAAGAAAAAATCAGAATTCAATTATGAAAGGCCATTGCACCAGTCTGGCTGGTGACAATACCGAAAATTTCACTTAAATTCACCCATTCGTAATATTAAATTGAAATTAAATTAAAGATACTTCACGGCACGTTGGGATCTTACGAAACTTTGAATGGGGATCAGTGGGAATCTTTATATAACAAATTAATATTTTCTTCTCTATGGGAACTTCATAATTCGATAGGGTGTGCGCTTACGAAACTGGAATCAATTAAAAAAATACAGGTTACTAACCTGATCTGCCTAATAAAAATCAGTTGTCAATTAAACTAGAAAATTGGCAAAAAGTCGCAATAATTTTGGGCCAAGTGTACCGCTTGAGTGATTTTCACGACTTGCGTTGTTGTGAATGAGTTCAATAAAAACGTGTTTGAAAAGAAGTACTTAACTAAGCGAATTAGTATAAATATATCTTGCAAATATCACTAACTATGATTTAGATACAATTTCGTTGGTCCTAAATTGAATTTTGTATACGTATAATATTACGCACCTATTTGTTCAAAATTTTGTTCATTTCAAACATCTTTCTTTACGCCTACTCTTGAATGACCAACTGGTCTTGACCGTGACTGATGGAATCTTTGAGGAAATAAACTTTATCTAGATTTACATTGAACTAGAGGAAGTTCAGTTATTAAGATAGATGCGTGAGGATGCGTGGGACTCAGATTTTTTACTCACAGATTGGTGTAATACTTATTTAAGTCGAAATTTAAGCTAAAATAGCTTCTGATTAACATTAAATCTACACTAATATTATAAAGAGGAAAACTTTGTTTGTATGTTTGTTTGTTTGTACTGAATAGGCTCAAAAACTACTGGACCGATTTTAAAAATTCTTTCACCATTCGAAAGCTACATTATCCACGAGTAACATAGGCTATATTTTATTTTGGAAAAAAATAGGGTTCCGTAAGATATTTGGGTTTTTCGGACACAAGGTGTAAAAAATCAACCAGAAAAGTTACTTATTTTGCGTACGCTGCCTAAACTATAAAAGATAGAACCATAAAATGTTCTAATTAATTGTAGATCTTATAAATATCTACAAAAAAGTCCGCGACACACTATACCCATCTATGTCGAGTGAGGCACAGCAACCATTTTTTTATTTAAAAATCTTGAATTTTTTTTGGACTACATTTAAACGCGTTTATTTTACTCATGCTATTAATCCTTATCAAAATAAATGATTTCATCACTAAGAACAGTTTATGGAGATAATATTTGGTCTTTGAATGATTAAAATTGGACGTTTGGTTTTGAAGTTATGGCGAAATTAAAATATTACGATTTCTGCTGCACGGCCCGTTGCGAAGTGGGCGTCACCAAGGCGGGGGTGCGCGTGTTTGTTACAACACTTATAACTCGAGAACGGCTGGACCGATTGCGATGAAACTCTGTATCTGGATAGCTGGAGACCTCGATTAACACATAGGTTACTTTTTTATCCTAATATGCCCACGGGATCGGAACTTACGCGGGTGAAACCGCGGGGCGCAGCTAGTAATTTATAAAGCTAAAGCATCCGAAATTTTTAACAAACATAAAGATGACGGGAATTTTGAATCTACAAAAAGGCAATCCCTCAATGAAATTGATCGGGAGAGGCGAATAACTAATTAAAATATTCTTAGAGTAACGGTGGGACCTTCTTGATAGGTACCGTGCCTTAATTGATTCTGTTTTTCTTGTACTTTTATACTGTGGTTCTTAAACTTTCAAACTCCAAGTCTATAAATGAAGTTTCAAACATCATATTTTTATAAAACGATATCTTTAAAATGTTGTAAAGTCATATTAAATTGACCATTGTGACTCATAATTGATTCTTCAGGCAATATAGGCAATGAAAACAATACGTATTGTTTATTTTATATTATTGTATTACCTACTATGTAAGTTTGATAACTACTTTTGACGAAATTATTCGTTTAACCTTGAATTACGTGTTTATTGTGTACCGACAATGGTACAGTGGGTAACCGAATGTCATAGAATAGACTACATTCAAACCATAAATAGATAGAATTTCAGAGACAATTTTGTTTAGTTATCTCTGTGGATATTTAGAGAATGTATAAACCTAATAACTCAAAGGTACCGTGTAAACCTAGACGTATTGGTAGTTATTTAAAAATGACTATTCTTCTGGTAATATCCCTCCTTAGGGTGAAGATTCGTATTTAAATAAATAAATAAAATAATTTAAATCTTTATTGTAACACATAAATATATACAAATCAAGTTTTAGTCCTACCAGCTACTTTAGCGTAAGCTGATTTAGTTCTAAAGATGCCTTTGTCTCTGTCTCATGCCTTAGTAATCAAAGACCACGATTCTCAAAGTTTAAGAACCACAGTCTCTCGTCAATCCTGACATCCACAACGCCTATCAGTTGACACTATGGTACCTTCTCCACGGCCTACTGTTCTCGCCACCATTTCACTACGCCCGTCATCTAACAATGCAGCCTGTCAAGATACCTGTCCTGATTGATTTTTAGACTTTTTTCTTAAACGTGAAAGTAAATTGATTCCCTTAAATTGAAATTCTGGTCCGTAAAAAGGATCGTGTTACGGTTTAATTGGATATGTAATAGTTTGGAGTTGTTTTTGTTTCATACTGTTAAGTTCTATATGGAGGAAGCAATCCCTTTTATAACTTATAAGTAAAATTACACTATGGTTATTAAGTCAGTGCATAATAAACAAGCGACAGAATATGAAATAAAACACGGGAATTAAAATCCAACAAATTCATGTCTAAAATATAAAAACCAAGTTTGGATTATGATGGGATATTATTATGGAACAAAAGATAATTTTCTTCTTTGTCTACATAAATATGACCCTAATTTAAGATCTTCTCCACAGTGTCATCGCAGATGAGCTTAGCAGCCAGTGGGGCGTTGTACAAGGGAATGGATCGAGCGTTCTGCATCAGAATGAAGAGTACGCTGACGAAGCGAGGATGTCATTTCAAATCATCGGGATATAGGGTAAGAATTTGACGTTTGAATTGGCAAGGTTTGTAAAGGGTTTAGTAAAAAATGATTCAGAAAAGGTCAATGGGTTTAAGATTTGGACGTGTTCTAAATGAATACTGCAGCATTCAGATGTGGTGATCTTGCATTTTAAGACTGTAATTACACAAAACCAGAGACAAGAGTTTAATAATCAGTGTTGGGTCAAAAAATGTTAACAACTACATTTTAAGCATGGATACATGTTTTGTTTCGCGATCTAGTAAGAAAACAGCAAGGTTCTATCAGATCTTTTACCTTACTATGAATCTTATTAGAATTCAAATAAATTAGAGTAATATCGAAAATGCATTTTCGTTTTATCGACAAGATTTATTGCTACTTAAAAATTACCTAAGAGAGACTATGAAAATTGTGCACATTTTTCTTTACTTATCAAGTATTACGAGAATGGACGCTGAATTTTCATTTTCAATCTAGGTTGGGAGAAGCAAGGAGGGTGAGACGACCAGATATGGAGAGGGTGGTAATTGGAGGGTGGGTATCTAGGATGCCTAATTTGTTGTGATTAGACGATAATGATAGTTTGTCTACAATTTGGAGATGTGAAGATTTATTTTAGATTTCAGCGGTATTTTTATATGTTGAAGTTTCAAATGAAATCTAATCATTATAATTCGATTTTATTTATAAAAATTATATGGACTTATCACTGTTAAATTAAGTTTAATTCATTAAATTTATGTGACTCTGAAAACTGGAACATAGACAGGCTTTTGACCCCGCTTTCAGAGTGAAAATTCATTGGTCTTGTAACTTACTGCAATAAACTGAATTTCCTTTGTGATAAACGATGTCGCACGACCTCTTTATCTGTCTTAGATTGCAAATATTATTGGTTAGAATTATTGTGTCGCGTGGGGTCCCCCAGGGCACGGTTATGGGCCCATAATTTTTGACTTAACTCGGTGTTAGGTCATAAAATGTGATTATATCTCAAGCAACTCGCGAATGCTAGGTAAAATTGTTCGTAGATTGTTTTCGGGGGTGTAAATTTTGGTTTTATTTCATAACCACTTCGCGGTGATCTTTTCTTTTGAGAAAGATTATTTTTTATTGCAAATTATGGGTTTAGGCACTTGTTGATCCAATAGAAGTACGAGTTAGTGTAGACGACAGAAAATGGTCACATATAAAAGGAATCCTGGTTTACTTTGTATCAGCATTATTTTAAACTATCTCAATAAGCTCAAAATTATGTCCATAATAAAGTTAACGTTACCTACCAATATAGTTTCCTTGCAAAATTCTCATTTCGGTAATGAGTTATGCTCATATTATCTGCAATCTAAACGGCATCCACTTCGACTTGGTCGAATAGAGCCATTACCATCCTTTATGGTTTAACGCCTAAAGCTATGGCTTCATTGGCAAATTGCAAATTAGTCCTTAAATTTTCATTCGATTAACAGGTAATGTATTTGACGTACGTGATCTCAAAGTTCCGGATATACTCGAAATTTTGCTTGTCGTTCTGTTGGTAAAGTTTCAATGAGATTTTTAACGAGTTTACCACGTTTTGGTTTTAAGAATAAAGTTGGATTGAGTTTAATTTATGAGTATGAGTTTCGAGTTTTTAAAGGTAAATCCCTAACTACGATTTTTTTAATTTAGCTTTTATGTCTTTTATATTCAATACAACACCTTTTTTACATCTTATTTGTTACTTAGTTAATTTTAACGTTAGGTATTCTTGTCAGACTTTCTTCAATAGTGATTGTCCATGTGCTGATAAAGGATTGTAAATCTTTGTTCAAAAGTTCCATCTCTATCTTTCCAGGTAGTCCTAATGCTGTGCAGACTCCGACCACAGTATTCATTTTCGCATAGTCGTAAATCTCCAACAGTCCTCCTCGGAATGGTGGCGTTGGCCATCGCGTTACCACCACCCTCCGTTCATGAGATCAGACTGGAGTCTGATATGTTCGTTACGAGGATTAATTTCGACTTCCGAATAGCGCATTGTGAACCCAGGTTAGTAAAATTTGAAAGATTTTAGTTAAGAAAAAGATTCGTAAAAGTAAAGTGAAATATATAATATTATGGTTAAAGTTCGAAATGTATGTATGAAAAAGAATTAGTCAGATTTCAGTTCCAGGCAGTTTATTTTCCCAAGAAATTGTCATAAAATGTATATTTTAATATTACGAACACTTTAGTGCATTGTCATTACCATTTTATGAGTCGCTGTTTTACCTTAATAATTTGTGTATTTTTTTATAGCCGGGTGTCAGAACTTTTAGGGTATACAGCCGAAGAACTTACGGGGAAGAATTTATACGCCCTGTGCCATGGAGAAGATGCGAATAAACTTAGGAAATGCCATGTAGATTGTAAGTAATAAATAACGCATGTATTTTTCAAAAAAAAAATATAATTTTAACAGATGATTTCTAAAGTAAACTAATATTTGTAAATGTATGTAAATAGCTTCTAAAAATAGCGTTAAAATACGTACCACTTATTTACAAAGGTTTAAAGATATCACGTACTACAAACGATTTCTAGTCGTAAAATAAATCAGTCAATTCATAGGAGAAACCTGCATTTTAAACTGTCTGATTACAACCAAATTATCATTTCAATGCAGTTTCGTTTGAGGTAGTTTCTCCTGGAATTGTTTTACATTCAAACTGAACAATATAGGACTCAGTAGATAGGTATTTTAGCTGTTGCAGGAGCCAGTGAAATTTCAGGCACATTGTATATTCAAGTTTCAAGAAAGACGAAAGCGGTTCGGTCTAATGTTGAATTTTTTATAGCTATACCGCATAACATTAGCTGGACTATCAATATGTCAGATTTTTATAACTCGTTGCATAATTATTGTAGCACAAATTCAACAATTTGTAACACTATCACAGGTGCTTAAAATTATCTGATCTACTTAAACCGTATCATCTAAAACACTGCACGTAACAAGTTTAATGCCGTTTTACTTTAGATTTGGCAACTTATATATGCGAATAATTTAGCTAACGGACATTTCGTTGAAAGTTATAAAATTCTACGTCGTTTTCCTTATCGTCTACGCTTATTCTTTTTTTAAAGAAAACTATTTCTTAACTTTGTACTTAAAATTTCAGTTAAATGTAATAGATCTGTAAATGTAAAGTATTTTGACAATCAAACATTGATTAGGTAAGAGAAATGATTTTAATTCTAATTCAGTTTCATCGTTTGCTATTGCTATAGTTGACTACTATTCTTGGGCTTATAATGACTACGATATCTATTTGCACTTGTTGTGTTTCACCTAAAACAAGACCTTTAACTGTCAAACCTACATTGATTAATACGGTAACTGGCACATTTAGAGGCAATCAATCATTTTCACTAATTTTTATATGTCTTCCGCTTCCTTCTATAAATCAATAACTATTTTAGTATCGACAGTGCCTTCGACAGTCTCAATTATCCTTGCATCCACAATAGTCGATGCTGTTCTACCATGACCCAATATCGTGGTGAAATCCTTAATGTCGTAACATATTGATTTGTATTCAATGAATGGAGTTTGGAAATCCATGTCAAGTAGACTATGGACTACAACTTCAAGGCGGGCTTCGAGGAAAATTTATGACTGTATCGGTTGAGAGGTTTGTTTTCTGTTCTTTTTTGTTTGTAGATTGTTTTGTCTTTATTTTTGGCATGTTTTTCAGGGAGAAGACTTGTTGTCCTCAAAATTAATGAGCTTTAGCTTCAGTATTATCTATCCTTCAATCCACACGTTTCTCTTCAAAAAGTTCAACGCGTCTGTGCGTCTTATCTTTTCAGCAAGTATTTTTTGTTAAGTATTCCGCACTGAAAATTCACAAGGGATTCTCGAATCTCTCATATAAATATAATCTCGCTAGAAACGAGTACGATATTATTACTTTTCCACACATCAGTCAGGAATACAATTTAGGCCTACGCTATGCGCCGGACTGACTCACGTTTGTGATTTGAATAATAATTTTTATGCCATCATTTTGGTTTCCTTTCCCTCAGCGTAGACGTGGGAAATTTCAAGTAATGTCCTCTGAGACGACTTTATTTGAGGCTCTATTTTTGTAAGATGTTTTTATGAAGTTTGATTTAACTCTCCGTAACTCAGTCGGTTTCATATCATCTTTTCAACGTCCATCTTTTAGAATAATGTTCTTAAATATTTGTACATTATTTTGTTAAGTTTTATCAAGATAATTTTATTGAGTAAGTTGTATTTCTGATCAATGACAGTTTAATACGAATTTCGCGTCCGTTACATAACCCGTTACCACTTGACATGCAAGTATCTTCGCCTTAGATGTCAAAGTACTGATTACAAATACAATGATGTCATCCTTCCTTTATTTGTCTGCAATGAATCCTGTACATAAAGTTTATGGCAGAAATTTTTCGAGCCTTATTGTTAGGTAGGTACTTATTTGGTTATTGGCACCAAGTCAACGAGCGTTTATCTTCGTCTTTATTTCCTCATAGCAATATGAATGGAAGATTCATAATCTTGACGTAATATTCCTTCGTCCAATCAAATGGCGTCTACGACAAGATGGCTGCCATCGAGAATGCCAATCACGGCTAGAGTTAGCGTCATGTGGTCCTAGCACCTTACCATTTGATAGCTTTACGAGACCATCAATTTGAATTTAAAATTAACATCTATGTTGATGCCGGTCAAATGTGGACATTGCTGGTGCTGAATAATAATTGTTTTATTTACATAAAAGTCCGGGTGTTTGCTAGAAAGCGGGTAATTTGGTTACAACTTTATATGTGATTTGGTTACTTGATGATTTTTATTGACGCTGTTTTGTGCATACGTTAATAAAACCAAATTGTTATGTATAAAACTTCCGACATTGTAATAGCGCCTTGGAAGAATTAACATGATGGGTCATAAAAGTACTAATTTTGTATTCTAGCAGAATCCATTATTTACAATGGAAATAAGACATTCAATTCCTTGGAATTCGCTAACCAATTCTTTAACAACTAAAAGCAAAATAAAAGTAAAAAATAATCTTCATAATATACAAAGACTTTGATTACGCCATCAATCGTAATTATGGCATGAATACTAGTTTTCGATATTTTGAATATGAAACAAAAGCATAATTGTTTTATTTTAACAAGGTCCATAGGTACTAAAAAATCGAAATCAGGACATGTTATTACAAAACACGAGGTTGAAAAAATTCTACCAATGTCACAACAATATGTCATTAGCCATAAGAAAGGACAAAACGATCCACAACCTATTTACCTACTAACAAACGCAATAAATTACTTCGATACAACTATGGCGAAAATACAAGGAATTAAGCGCCCAGTACACGTTGCAAAACAAGTCTAACTCAAACATTAAACCAGAAACTGCACACGAGGGCCAAATAGACTTGATGCTCAGAAGGTCAATTCTCATAATTAACATGGTTTTAATTATATTGCAATATCATTTCGATTGCATTTCGATACAAAAATACCCTCAAAGTCAGTTTTTTGACAAAAAAATTGAGGGCGGAGTTTGAGAGAATTTTTTGTAATCGAATATTATTGAAATGTTATTTGAACAAAGATAATAACGAAAATTAGCCTTCTGTGTGCTAAAGCAGCTGATTGATAAAAAGAGAATTATTAGCTAAATGCTTGCGGAGTTTCATGTTAAGGATTGAAGCAATGTTTGTTGATGTACTGGGCGCTTTACGCCAAGTTGCTACTACCTAGTAACATTGGCTGAAATCCAATTCTAACCGCGTATATAATCTAATGAGTCCCATGCCAATAAACACCAATAGGTACTTAAACAATACGCAAACAAAACCAAAATATGCGATACTAATGAATCACGTATAGAACAAACACGTGTTTGTCACTCCGTCTTTTGTGTTCGTAATCAATTCTCTGGTTATACCTAGTTAGTTTGATGCATCATTGTTATAATAGTAACCTATTGTTCTGATTTGTGCGTCTTGAAGGTCAGGGATTGACTTTATTTATTATTAGGATATCAAAAAGTTCGCATAAAGTCGGCGTAGAAACATAAAACTCAACTGAAACAAACGACAGCCTTTTGAGTTATCACTCTTAACTTATCCATTTTCGAAAAGCTAGTAAAAATATAGTGCACGCACATAATAGTACATTACGATATAAGTGTGGTAAATTGATCTTTGCATAGAGGCGGTTTATGACGCGCGAGCGGTAGCGAGCGTGTTATAGAAGCCAATATGCAAATATCAATTCTACACGTATATCGTACGACGTTTTTTATCACAGTTGCGAATAAAAGAAAAGACTTGAAAAGAAAACAAAATAATAATTAACAAAATATTTGTGATAAGTCTATGTTTACATTTTTTTAAGGCAATATTTTTTTGTTAATTGTGCTCCGGAAAGGCCAGACAAAAGACTTTTAACCTAAACAGCCTTGTCTGAAATACAATATTTTTTAGGGTTTTTTCTATTTGTTTTTGCGTCGGGGGTTAAGAACAAAATACAATGGTACGGAAAAACAATATATTTAAGTAAAGAAAAAACAAAAAATAAACAACTCAATTTTTAATCGTTTTCTAAGTCATTATCACGTAAAATTTTCGTTCATAAACCGACTTTAGAGACAACCATTTTTGCTAGCTAAAAAACTCTTTGGTACCTACCTTTTTTATACATCAAAACAGTATGTAATTAGCAGTAAGATACGTATTTAACCTATCGGGATAACTTTACAGCAGTTGGCAATGTAAAACGCACGCGTGCATAATATGTAGGATTATGAGCCTAAAAGCCGTTGAATAAGATCCACTTTATGAGCAACTGTGATAAAAACAAATTTTACCAAACACTATTGAACTTTCCAATTCAAATTTCCCAACAATCCTAAAATAATGAATTTCCTTCTTTTCAGTAATGAACAAAGGCCAAGTCCTGACCCACTACTACAGGATAATGAACAAATTAGGCGGATACACGTGGATGCAGACGTGCGCGACTGTCGTCTGCTCATCCAAGAACGCTGAGGAACAGAACATTATTTGCGTCAATTATGTTATTAGGTATGTTAAAGAAGAGTTCAAAGTAAAAACTGGGAACTAAAAAACATCCAATGAAATGTAATGTATCATAACAAACTATTTTTTCGGTTTCAGTGGCCGCGAATACCCCAACACAGTAATGGACTGCTGCCAACTAGAAGAAAGCGTACAAGGTGTAAAGCGAGAAGAAACAACAGGAGATCCCGAAAATGGACCACCAGACACTGATAACAGCGGTGGTCCTCCACCACCCAACAGACATCCTCCAGAGAGAACAGAACCACCAAATAACTCTGATTCAACAAACTCTGCTCCAGTTCCAACTTCTGATGTAACACATTTAACTAGATTAAGCGATACCCAACCTATACCCCTCCACACGACTCCAGAAAAAACATCTCCAATGCCTGCTAGAAGACTGAAGAAAAGAAAACATACAGACTGCGATGACGATGCTGAACGAGACGAAGAGAGACGAAAGTCTTCCTCCAATCCTGGGGCAGCAATATCACCAGCAGATAGAGATATTACGAAGACTAATTTAGCCATACCCGAAGGTGCTACAGATGCTACGTCAGTCAGAGACTTGGAGAATGCAATGTCGAAGCATCTGCCTGCTTTAGATGGAAAAGAAATCACTCATCGACCGACTGACTTCTCCACAGATGCACTTTTAAAGCAACAACAGCAGAAATCAACAATCCAATGGATAGGAACTCAAAATCATCACCTAAACCATTTGAATAGGCAGCTACCAGGAAATCATACTTCGACACCAGCTAGCGCTTTGCTTAGACAGTTATACGCGAATAGAGAGAGTGTTATAAGAAGTAATTTCTTAGGCGATGGCCGAACCGGTGGGTACTACTCCAGTGATGGTCAGTCAGGACCTTTACCTACCCCTCCAGGCAGTGAAGGGTCCAGCTACGGCGAGCAATTAGGACACAAAGGAACCGACATAGGTTCTTTAGCTTACGGAGGTTATGCTGACTACCACTCAGCTATGACACCCCCAGGGTCCGTGTCTCCAAGAGATAAACAGCAATACGCGTTGTCATACGATAATAGTGCTTATTCCGAAGCGTTAAGACATTCGTATTTAGGAGAAGCACCTTTGCCTTTAAAACCACAGGCGTATTCAGCTGTCCCAGGGGCATTGGACTACGCCTCGACGTTAGATCAGTCACAGTTCTTCCATCCACCTTCGTCTTTCCACCTCTATCACCCTCAAGCACATGCTGCCCATGCATCTCACACGCATCAATCCGGAGACAAATCAGCGCCACCTAACACAAATTGGTATTCCACCGGTTCATAGCCCTATTAAATAAATTTTATTTGGCTTAAATTCAGAGCTTGTTTGTTTAAATTTGTTAAGTTTAGCAATTTTGTTGATAATTGAGGGTAGTTTTGTGTTGAAGCTCAATTAGTTTGTAAATAATTCTGACTTTTTATTTGATATACTGTATACGGTAACAATACTCAAAGGTAGCAAAATGACAATGTTTTGAATATTATTTATTTTTAGGGCAAATTTTTGGCAACTAAATCATCAAGTAATAAAAATTACGTATCGATAGATTCTCTAACGGTATCGATACCAACCGTATTGCTGTGCCAATTTCTATAAAACTCATCAATAATGACTCAAAGTGCCAAAATTCGTCTCAACTTATTGCATTTAACTAAATTGCTTTAACAATTCCAAATAATACGAAATTTTGTATCACGGAATATAAAACCAGTGATGTAACTTATCGATAAAATATATTCATCAATTAGTTACAAAAACAAACGTACGAGCTATTAAATTAGCTTTTTGCATATCATTTTAAATATAAGCTTTGTGTAAATTATTGTAAAAATAATAATTATTTACATGACTGTATTTAGAATATTTCTTTAATTGTACATTTTAATGATACGTGTATATTATTATTTAATATAATAAATAAAAATCACTGTAAATACCAACACATTCCATAAAAAACCATTCCAGAAAAGTGTAGAACTTTTTTTAAATCGTAACGTCCTTAGCATAATCCATTTTGAAATGTAACACGACAAAAAAATAACTCCGAACATTCCAAGCCAAAAATATTCAATTTAAAAGTTTAAGGAATCTATTGTTTTTAGTTAAATTAGATGTTACTTATGGACTAATCAAGGAAATGATAAACTAACGAATAAATTAAAGTATCACTGCTGTGGTCTAATTTAGGTACAATTTCTAGATAAACGCATTTCATTTTAGTACTTTAGCATTTCTAGGACTTCATGTATTTTTGTAACATGAAATGATACCTTTAAACAAAAGAAAAATACTTCAAAAAATACTAAGGAGACATGGGGCTATTATGACTATGAGCAAAGGTCACCTTAAAAATGTTTTTATTGAAATGTTAGATGACCAGACAGAGCCCTGAAACGCCATCTACCGAGTTCAATTGCTAATTTAATCCATCCACTCAAACACAACAAAAAAAAATTTTGACGATTTTTTGTGTGAGTTATTTTCGATTGAAGGTTTATATAATGTTTCTATAGCTACCAGTCAATAGATGGAAATATATTGTAAATTCTTATAAATTATTTAAATTAATTATTTGAGTTTAGTCACCTTTAGGCTTTGGGGCTATTCTAACTTACAAATAGCCCCGGGTTATCTTACATAGCGAATTTAGGATCGTGCGGGTTTAGCATCGACCGGGGTCGTTACTAATTTGATGTGTGACCGAATTTTATAGCAAATACATACGATTTAGTCGTTGGTTCAAATATTTTTTAATAAATAAGAATTTGTATTTAGTGTTTTAATTCAAAAATTTGTTGTTCACGGTAAAATATGATGTCGTTTTCATTTCCTTGGTTAGTTATTACTATGTATAACTGTGCAATACAAATTGGAGAATTCATTTCGACTAGGCTTCGTTAAAGTAAATTAAGAAGGTGAACTGGGGCTATTATAATTATAAGGCAAATTCTAATGAAACTTTGTTACTAAAAATTTCAAACTTTGTCAATTAATTGTTGTAAGATAAAGGGTTTGAATATCTCTTCATTTTGGAAAACATAACAATAAAAGTTTTGAAATATTTTGTGAATGTAAATGAACCTAAGACACCTAGTGGTGGTCCCACCGAGTCAACATTACGGAGAGCTTATTTACGACTAAGTTTTGTAGTCTACTACTTAACTTAACAGTTTTCACACGGTTTATGTCTGCAATAAGTCTAAAATTCGAATCCAACCCGGGAGATTTTTTTTTGGAAAGAAAGAAAAAACATATTAAATTCTCTAAGTGGGGTTTAAAAATATCTAATGGGGTTTAAATCTAGTGACAATAAGTTATTAAATATAGGTACTAAAGAGGACTTCGTCGTAATCTTGGTTCTTACAATTTTTATCAATGTCTTTTACATAAACCTTGGTACATTAAGGTAATATGCATAAGGTGCAAAATGCCGTGCGCCTATAATAATTATGGCATGGAAAAAAAATCGTGTTTTGAGTACTATTTCTAAGTTTGTTATGGTATAATTTGAAGATAAAAAAAATTATTTTGTAATTATTCGATTTAAGTTTGGATAAGTTTAATACACGGAATTTTTGTCTTTGAATAAGGAAAAGATTTTCAACTTCCAACAGCTAAGTACAACAATATTTCATGCAATAATTAACAATTAATTGTAGTTACAGACGAAAGGCAATTTGCATTTTATTCATCTAAAATCTTGGGCTATACTTAAACATTTTTTTATAGTGGCTGTTAATAGCCCCATAGTCACAATAGCCCCAGTTCACTTAATAATTATAATAAAAAAAATGTAATAAATCTGTAATTAGTAATTGGTATAGGCTTACGCGATTTTCTGTTATGTTTTACCAATTTTTTCTTTTATATATATTATACTTACATATTGCAATGTATTTTTTATTTTCAAAATGAACGAAAAAGGATTATTTCTCCGAATAAATTAAGAATTTTTTAATATTATCTTGTTTTATTAAAATTTTCAATATAGGTACAATTTAATTGATTAAAACAATGATACTTACATTAAATGTAAAATTAAGAAGAACTTACGCGGGTGAAACTGCGGGGCGCAGCTAGTAAATTTATTTATAATAAATGCAACTAAGTCATTAGGTGTATTTAAACAATCATACTTCTTCAAAATATTGCTTTACACAGGTGATTAAATTAAGTGGGTCAGTAAGTGCAGGTTCTAGAACTGCAGTAGCTACGAGAAAATGTGTTTAGGAGACCTTTCCCTATTTTTAAATTATTTTTATTTGGTACGTACGGTTATTTTATTTATCTATACTAATACCATTGTTTGTTGCATTGAATAGGCTCCAAAACTACTGGACCGATTAAGATGAAACTTGGTATGAGGATAATGGTGTCGCCACATAGCATTATTTAGTTTATATTTTCATAGTGCATTATTCCCATTTCCCGTTCCTTTTTCCCAAAAAGCAGTACTGGTTGTAATTAATGGCAACCTACCGCCACCTGCGCTAGCGCCGCCAAGCGGATGGCGCGGGAAACTGCATCATGTGTGTTCGAGAAAAAACATGTCGGAATGAACATTGCGCTCCTCCGAATTAAATTATAACCTTTGTGTTATTGGTGAATAAACTGCTGTTTACCGGTACATAGTGAATTATTTGTGGTGTGATATATGAATTGCGTGTTATATCTATACTAATATTATAAAGCTGAAGAGTTTGTTTGTTTGAACGCGCTAATCTCAGGAAATACTGGTTCGAATTGAAAAATTATTTGAGTGCTGGATAATCCATTTATCGAGGAAGGCTATAGGCTACTTTTTGTTTTGATATTCCCACGGGAACGGGACTTACGCGGGTGAAACAGCAAAGTGCAGCTAGTGTAAAGGATAAAGCGCCGGCGTTAATATAACGCTGACCAGAACTAGCGTGTTGGACGTGGCCACAGTCTTCGGTAAGTCTCGTCCTGATTTCCTTTTCATTTAAACATGCATCATCGCCAATTCCAAATACAGTCCTCTTAAAATCAATTTCGAGTCTAATGTGCTCGTTTTAAACCCCGGCCACACCAGATACATTGATCAGTAAGACAGTAAGTTTTTATCCCGATATTCCCACGGGATCGGGAGTTACGCGGGTAAAACCGCGGAGCGCTGCTAGTTTTCATTAATCAATATGGTTTCGAATAAGGAACAAATCACTTTTAGAAACTAACATAAATTACAGTGTTAGAAACTACGCAAATCGCAAAAAACTATTACATACATTTTCTACTGAAATCAGTTTAATTTAAACCATTGTCATAAAATAAATGAAAAAATTAAATAAAAATATAATTTGATGTCAATAATTTAAAAATAAGGGAAAGTCTCTTAGTAATTTAGCTTCATCGGTTTCTAGGAGATGTCCTTAATGACCCACTTAAATTAACCACCCTGTATAATAAATAAAGACAAAATACTCGAATTTTTTGGATTTTTCTTCATACTCTTTAACTACTGGATCTATTTTGATGAAACTTGTGGACTAACATAGGCTACTATTTTATGTCATTATTCCCACGCGATCGGGACTTATACAGGTGAAACCGCGGCATGCTCCTAATAAATCAAGCTTACACAATAAATAAAATATAGATATAAAAATGAGATTCTATAAGTAAAACAAAATATTATAAAAAATGGACGGATTATTAATTAGATACTTAGTAATCTATAACTATAAAATATCTTATTATAATTTATAACTATCTAAAGCTTATTTTTTTTTCTATTAAGGTGAAAGGGTACCCGTGCTCTCTCCATACAAACGTAGTCGACTGTTTCCTCCCTGGATAATGACATTAGCACAAATATTTTTGTGCCATAAAACCTATAACTGCCATGACTATGCCCCTATGTTTTGGTTTTTTCATTTTCGAATCATCATAGAAATTAAGATATAAAAACAAAAAAAAAATAGGGGCATGGTCAGGGCAGTTATAAGTTTTATGCAACAAAAATATTTGCGCTAGTGTCATAATCCAGGGAGAAAACAGTCAAATACCCTTTCCTCTTTATCTTAGTCAGTTAGAGGCACTTCTTTAAAATAATATTTTTCTAAGGCAAATCTGGTGCACTTATAAACAATTCAAATATTCAGGTATTTTCATAACAGTTGTTTCTTCTAACTAGTTCCAGATTGCTCGGTAGATGGCGCTATCTAAATGGGTAATTGTCTCTGGCTATGGAACGGCCAAAAATCATATTTTAGACCATAAACAAGTTAGCTGAAATGAATGCTTATAAGAAGAGTTCCCGGTTGCGTTTTAGACGAATTACTGCTTCAGACTAACCCACCCCCCCCTATTCCAAAACGAGGTTTAAGGATAGTCCGAGATGTGGATTTAAACCTTAGATTTTGATGCATAATTAACTTGTAAACTATAGTCTAAACACTATCCCTAAATAATATAGAGGTTTAGACTATTTCACGAGTAAAAAAAGGTTTAAATCCACATCTCGGACTATCCATAAACCTCGTTTTGGAATAAGAAGCCCCGAATTTGCGACGATTCGATACCAACTCAAAAATAAGCGAGATTTTAGTAGTCTACTACGGGAAAATTAACATTGACAGAATTCTAAAAAATATAGATTCGATAGGAATTAAAAAAAAAGTGATAGTTTATTTAGTGTTTCAGAGATTTCATCATAATCATTTATAGTCTGAGATCCCTTTAAGAACAACCACCATTGAGCTGTTTAATGGATGAAAAGTATTTTACATTAAATTAAATAGCTCAATAAATAATTTAAAATGTAACCCCGTACTATCATGATTTAAAACTAATCGTATACCTACATTTAAAAAAAGTCTCCCGTCATAGAGAATAAAATCTTTTATTTTGTTTTATAATATCGTACACCTTTTGAACAGCGCCATCTACCGTGCCATAATAGAACTAAGTGTACAGAAATTTTCATTCTAGCAATTCATACGAGTATTGCCTTTTTATTATTATTTATCATACGAGAATTTTCCTTAAAAAAATATTTCAGTTTAACTCTTGATTTAAGCGCTACCACTTTAAATCAGATTTCAATAACTTATTTTTAGTCATTTTTTTATACAAAAATAAGATTTAATACTAACTAAATGCAATAAATTGGTAGTTTTGTGTTAATATTCAATCAATATCTCAATATTTGGTGATTGCATTTCTAGTATAATTTGGTATTGCGAGAACACGCAGAGCCAACAGTAGATCTGGAAGAAAAAAACGAGTTATTAGTCTAAAAGCGGTTTATGATAATATAATCACTGAAGGCCAATTGGGATTGTTCATTTAGAGAAATAGACTTTTTATACATTATAGATAAACATATTATATTATATTATATTGGTCATCAGTTGCAATCCAAAAACGTGGCATCTCGATTTCTTTCTAACCTCGGAATTTGAATTGTCAAATGCAAATGACAGTGACGTTTCGCATTATTTATATATTTTTTCTTTTTCTTATTACGGGCAGCTCCTCTTCTTCTCTAGGCTGTTTATACTCAGTTTATGTATTATACAAATAAAATATTTATTCTATTTTCTTTCCTATTTACCGTATATAATTATTTTGCTATTTTATTTATTTATTGTTTTATTGTGTGTATGTGGAGGGTATGACGACGCACGACGGCAGCGGGTTTGGCCGGAAGACCAGCGCTGCAGTCAAGTTACGCTTGACTGTGGCTTACAGCTGAGGTCGACCCATTTGGGCAGCACATGGCTTCTTAAATATTCTTAGGTTTAATGTATGTTTCTTTACTCGTTGTATAATTTGTTACCTTTTTCTTTGTGTGTGTTTAATTTTAAAGTTGTCGTGTGCTTGTACCAAATAAATCTTTTTCTTTCTTTCTTTCTTTATTATAAAAATATATATATATATATACGCGACGAATTGAGAACCTGCTCCTTTTTGAAGTCGGTCAAAAATAAACGTTGATGAAGCATATTGACGACCCAGTTAGCACAGTGGTCACCATGCCGGACTGCCAAACACAGAGTTGCGGGTTCGATTCCCGCCTCAGACATGTATTTATGCTTAGATATTTGTCTATGCTCTGGTTGTTTCTATGTATTATAAGTATACATTTACAAAAGAAAAAGTATATAAGTAGTATATCCGTTGTCATACAAGTCTATCTGTAAGTATAAGTAGATCTGCTTTTCGAGTCAGTATGCTTAACCAGTCAAATATTTCCTAGCCAATAGTAAGCCACTGTCTTGACTTCGTGTTACTTAACAACGCCATCTGCTGGAATAACTTTATTGCTCAGAAAAAATAGTATTAGTAGTTCGCCAATAGATGTCAGGAAGAGTCATATTTTTCAGATAAAAAAAAAATTAAGTTTCGATAAAACACGAATAAAATGATTCCTAGCTAGATCGATTTATCGCCCCCGAAACCCCCTATATACCAAATTTCATGAAAATCGTTGGAGCCGATTCCGAGATTCCAATTATATATATATATACAAGAATTGCTCATTTAAAGATATAAGATAATAATGTAACAGGTACTTACATTATAAGCCATCCATATAAAGTCAATAAATGCTGCGAAAGTTGCATCCAACTGAAAATTTGATACAATAAATTGTAAGTAAAATGGAACTTATACTTGAATAGCTGCGCCCCGCGGTTTCACCCGCGTAAGTCCCGATCCCGTGGGCATATCGGGATAAAAAGTAGCCTATATGTTAATCCAGGCCTCCAGCTATCTACATACCGAATTTCATTGCAATCGGTTTAGTAGTTTTAGCGTGAAGGAGTAACAAACATACATACACACACAGTAATAGTAGGATAAAGAATTTGGTGATTAAGAATAATTCGTTTAGCTTCGTAGTCCCTTGTTTTGCTTTTGCCTGCCTGCTTTTGTCTATTCGGACTTTTGTAATGTTGAGTCTTCAAGTCAGGGCCCTGAGTCCGTAAGACTATTTAATTCTGATGATGTCAATTGCAATACGACATTTTAGACAGATTAGAAATAGCGATTATTTATGGAAATACTAGCTGCGCTTTGGTTTCACCTGCGTAAGTCCCGATCCCGTGAAAATTTCGGGATAATAAGTAGCCTATGTGTTAATCCCGGTCTCCAGCTATATAGATACCGGAATACATCGCAATGGGTACAGTAGTTTTAGCGTGAAGGAGTAACAAACATAAATACACACACACACATAAACTTTCACATTTATAATATTAGTGGGATACTAGCTGCGCCCCGCGGTTTCACCCGCGTAAGTTCCGATCGCGTGGGAATATCGGGATAAAAAGTAGCCTATGTGTTAATCCATGTCTCCAGTTATCTAGATGCCGAGTTTCATTGCAATCGGTCCAGTAGATTTTGCGTGAAGGAGTAACAAACACACACACACACACACGCACACACAAACTTTCACATTTGTAATATTAGTGGGATATAGTAGGATTAATGAACCACACAAAATAATGATACAAAAGCCACTAACCGACTGAGTTTGTCAATGGTTTGTTAACATTTTTTGGTAGGTAATTTAAGAAATATTCATGAAAATATTCATCAAGCCTTACAGAATTACAGCCCAGGTGTGAACAGGTTTGTCTAGGAAAATATGCTACATCTTAGACCGCATCTGCATCATATCAGGGGTGATAACTATTGTTAAGACTATAATAAATAAATAGACTTACATAAATATAGTATCCACCAATGAGCCAGAGTCCAAAACAAAGCTGGAATGATATAATGAGTCCCATAACAATCATCCATGGCAGCATCATACCTCGCATCCAGATATTTATGCCGATAACCTGGAATTCAGCAAGAATATTCTTTAAGTGCCGTCTTGTTCTTTTTGGGTGAAGAGAGTAATAGATTTAAAGTTAGAGAGATGGTGCCGTTACTCAGTCATCTGCGGCAACACTACATAGTATAAATCAAAGTCGCTTCCCGCTGTTTGCCATATGTATACTTAGATCTTTAAAACTACGCAACGGATTTTGATGCGGTTTTTTTTAATAGATAGAGTGATTAAATCAAGAGAAAGGGTAATATGCACAACACATGTATAATATAGCCGTGCGAAGCCAGGGCGGGTCGATAGTATACAATAACTCGCATATTAGCCAACGGTATGGACATCAGCTGATGCCAGCCTAATTGGGATATATTCGCGGATATTTTTTAATTATGTTTTAATAATATTTAAAATTGTGTATATCTTCCTGGGTTTAATTAAAAATATTTACAAGAATGCTGTCTTGTTCTCAGCAGTTTTATCATTTTCAGATTGAATTTCCAACGTGAATCTCTTGAGAATTTTTGACACTATCTTAAGAAGTTTTCGCTATCCTTTACAGTTTAAGAATTTGCCCTGAAAGCCTATTATAGAAATTTCCCTGTTTTATCTTAAAAGATCAAAGGACTTGAAACTTACCATCAAAATTGATGAAATAATCAACAAGACAAATATTAGTATGAATATGATTCCAAATACTTGGAGCGCTGAAAAATAAAATTAATAAAACTGTTTAAAATAAAGTAAAAAATCATGTAAAAAAGTGAGCTTGAATCAACAAGTTATAACGATATGCTAATTTTTAGCGTGATCCGTCTATTGGTTAGCTGTGCGTTGATATTTCAGTTGGTCAGTCAGCGAGAACTTTTAATTTAATATTTATAGTTTGAATGACATTCCTTACAATGTCATGTAGCCCCAAACTATGCTTGTAGGTGGTAAATTATATAAGTATGACTAGCTTTTGCCTGGGACTTTGTCCGCGTGGAAGTCAAAAATAGACCAAGGAATCATGTTGTCCCATAAAAACTTTTCATCTCCTAAAGGATACAACTTTGGAAATTCCTTTCTGATCAGATGAATATATCATACAAAGAATACACCCTCCAAGTTTCAGGTCTCTACAATCAGCGGTTTAGGCTGTGCATTGCACTGTTAATGCACTGTTAATCAGGATAAAGCAGACCAGAAACAAACACTTTTGATCAGACAGTTAGGTAGAAATACATATTTGTAGAACAGATATGTAGAAATACATATCTGTCCGACAGAGATAGGTAGAAATCAAGCAGTAACCTTCTGTGTTGCAGCCCACTGTGCTACAGAGGTTATCAATCATTACATCGTAATAATCTAACTTGTAACAGAGCCCTGGCGTTATCAAATAAAATTTCTACTCACATCCCCTCACATCAGCTTCGAATAACGGATTCCACAGCTGCGTCGAATCTCCCCCATCCATTTGGTATGCAATGAACGTGATGAGGACCATACTCATTGCTGCAGTGTACACCGCCACAGCCCGGCTACCGGACTTCACATTAGAAGACCAAATGCACGGAGACCAACACGATTCTAACACCGGCATTTTTATGCTTTTTTCTTCAATTTATCAGTTGAAATCAGTCTAATTCGTAAGCACAGTCTCACTTCTAGTTCCTTTCGTTCTGTGGAAGAGATAGGTAGTATTATTTAGTAAAATAGCTGTAAACGAAACCAAGCCACACCTTAAAAAATGAACTTTGTTTTTTTACGTCGGTTTTGAGAGAAACTTAAGACAAAGCTTGGTACATTACCGTAACTTGAAATATATTTAGTAAAAGTTGTCTAGAACGTTTAATTATTTAGCTTTTCAGTAATAATTTTCGAAATTAAAATCGAAATCAAAACATTTCAACAGACTTCAGCAGTGTACTTTTTTCTTATTTACAAACGTAGTATTTTAAATCCTCTTTGATTTACAACATAACAGACAATGCAAAGCAAACGTGAACGGGTACAGAGTAAAAATATAAATAAAGTCTCAGTCAAGCAATCGAGATTGGCCAGTGATCGACTGAGAGAGAAATAATTGGTTACCGCAGGTGTGAAAAGTACGGGTATATTTTTGAAGTTATATACCTTTTTTGGCGCGATGGAGAAAAATGATGAGAGTGAATTTTTACGATGCGCGCGCACACCGACACCTAAATTTAACAGCATGAAGTTAGTTCTAGGTGGTATGAAAATTGATAACTTTGTTCAAGTTGTATATTCTAGTTTTTTTTTTCCATACACCAAAGAAGTATAACTTCTAACGCGTGTACATACAGTGCGTTCAGCGTTATTTTGCCTCTGACAGCTGTTTCTGTTAGGTTGGCATTACCCGTCATTCTTGCTGACAAGTACCTATAACATAGCGTGAAGCTCCTTTCGTTTTTATTTAAATTTTTAATTTTAAACGTGTTAATCATGCCAAAAAGGATTCAAAGTAGCGGCAGAAAAATTGTATTCTCAGTTCGTAATTTTTGTGAACGGGAAAAAGCTAATGGAGGACCAATAATCCCATTTGAAGATGTTCGTCGACGTGTAGCCGCCATGACTGGTAAGTAAATTAGTGTTACCTGCTATTCATAGTTTCCCGTTATTAAGGATCGAAAGTTATTTGTTTTGCTAATAGATTATATTGTTTAGAATTATGCAGGCACGATGTTTTAATTGTCTAATACATTCCGTACATAGGTAGGTATATCAATAATTATATTTGTTATAAAACATAGTATTTGATTTTTTTTATATATACTAGCAGCGCCCTGCGGTTTACCCGCGGAAGTCCCGATCAATTTTTTTTCTTTGATACAAACCTTTGTCATTTAAATTATGTGTTATTTAATAACAAGATTAATTTAAAAAATGTATATGTGCATGTAAAATAATGTAATGTTTTGTATTTCAGGCATTTCTGAGAGAACCGTCACCACCATTACCAAAGAGTGTGAGGTTGCTGCTTCCACTTCTAAGAAAATATCTTCTCCCAGAAAAAAACGCTGCCAATCGAATAAAATTCAGTTAGATGATTTTGAACTATGTGCAATCAGAACTAAAATACATCAAATGTACGTAGTCAGAAAGGAGGTGCCTACTTTGTGCAAGCTTTTGGCTGAATTAAAAATTGATATTAACTTCAATGGAGGTCGTACCACACTATGGAAAATAATTCGGCAAATCGGATTTAGATTTAAAAAATGTGGCTCTAAAAGAAAACTTTTAATGGAACGATATGACATTGTAGCTTGGAGGTACAGATACTTGAATATTTTAAGAAAAAATCGAAATGAAGGCCGATGTATCATATATCTTGATGAAACTTATATACACGCTTCATATGCTGTCAACAAATGTTGGCAGATGGAAAATGAAAAAGGTGTTTTAAAAAGCGATTCAGTTGGTGCACGCTGGATCATCGTTCATGCAGGTGGCGAAATGGGGTTTATTCCAAATGCACAGTTAATATTTAAATCGCAGTCGAAATCAGGAGATTACCACGATGATATGAACAGGACGAATTTCATGAAATGGCTAAAAGACAAACTCATTCCCAATTTACCGCCTAATAGTTTAATTGTTATGGATAATGCGCCCTATCACACTGTGAAGGTGAACAAGGCACCAACCATGAGCTCTACCAAAACTGATATGCAAAATTGGATCACAAATAAGGGGTTATCTTATCTTCCCACTATGGTGAAAGCTCAATTATATGAAATTATAAAAGAGCATAAAGAAGCTCCAATATATGAAGCTGATCAACTCCTTGAAGCGCATGGACACAAAGTGGCTAGGTTACCACCATACCACTGCGAACTCAATCCCATAGAATTTATGTGGAGCCTCTTAAAAAGGCGTATAGCTGCTAAAAATGTTGGACAGGAAGCAGACAAGATACTACAATTAACAGAAGAAGCGTTCCAATCGATTACTGCAGAAGACTGGCAGAAGCAGTGTC
Source organism: Idaea straminata (assembly GCA_951213275.1). Taxonomy (NCBI): domain Eukaryota; kingdom Metazoa; phylum Arthropoda; class Insecta; order Lepidoptera; family Geometridae; genus Idaea; species Idaea straminata. The sequence continues at coordinate 10,025,971 of OX577862.1, forward strand.
AACATGTGTGCCACATTGAACAACAGTTTATTAAAACAGATGGAATTATGGACTCTGAAATCGAAAAATTTATTATAGAATTAAATGACGAGACTGATACAGAGTCGGACAGCAGCAGCTCCAACGATTCACGTTCAGCAGCAGACAGTGACGAACCACTACAACTAGCGACCCGCATGGATCACTCCTATTCAAAATAAATAAAACCTATGAAAATGTTGTTTTAATTTAGTGGTTTAATACCTATGTATGTAGATAAATGCAAACTTGAAGTACACAAAACTAATTCAAATACCTACCCTTATTATTTTACAAAACTATCGGCGCCGGTGCAGTTTTACCCGCATAAGTCCAGATCCCGTACCTATGAATATTGAGATAAAAAGATACCCACATACCAAGTCACATTAAAATCGGTTTAGTAGTTCCAAAGATTACAAACCTACATTCTAACATCCAAACTTTACCGCTTACTGTAATTGACAAATTTAACTACGAAAATATTTCGCAGTTATATACTGGGAATCCTACAAAACTTAAGCGGCAACACAGAGCTCAGGTTAGCCAACATGACAGCCAGAGGCAAAATAACGCTGAACGCACTGTAAGTACACACACTCTTTTTTTTTTTGTTTCAGATGAGACTGGCTGGAAAGAAGCAGACTTTTGTGTTTGGCCACTAGTTCAAAAGACTTGTAGTGCGAACATGTTTTGTTAGTAATTTTAGTTGGTTGGCTGTATTGTTTAAATATGGCGTCGCCGCGAAACTTTTAAAAACATCGATTAATTTTGAAGGTAGTAAAAAGAAAATTTGCTGCAGGTGTGTTGATGGAGGATTGTGTGCATACATAATGCTTTACAATTTCATTAAAACAATATTGCTAATTCGTGTTTTAATAAATGCAAAATTTTGGTGACTCTTTATTCAAGTTATGTTCAATGAAGGTGCAAGAATGCAGGGTAGGTAAGTAATTGTTTTGTTGTTAGCTTAAAACTTCGACTGACTAGTCCAGTTCGGTACATAAAAAGTTAACACAGGACTAAAACGTACGTATATTTTAACCATTATTATTAATTAAGCTTTGACCAAATTATTAATTTAGACCGTTTAAAATTTGGATAGCTGGTAGATAGATATTAATTTTCGATCCATTTGGTCTAAACTGGACGAGTGAACACCTGGATATTGGAGTGGGATAATAGGTGTGTAAAGTACGTGATTATCGATGAAATAATATTTATCTAGGTACTTACAAAGAGATTAAATTTATTCATAGAGTTGACGAGCTCAGTGGAGCGGCCGCCGGCGGCGGGCTAACTCGTCTGCAACGCAGAAGGTTGCAAGTTCGATTCCCGCCTCAAACAAATATTTAAGTATGTAAGATTAACTATACTTATTACACACACCTATACCTTCTAGCTTCTGCAAGCAGTTTCACCCTCTTGAAATTTCGGAAAAATCTTTCATATTGGATAGGTATGTGATGTATATCCAAACTTCACAAAAAACACACCTACCATTTCATGTCTCTAAGACCAGCTATTAAAGCTTTGCGGCAATATAAAAGTGACTGACTTTTCAGTCACGACTGTTTTTCTGTTTAAGTTTAAATAATAAATAATACTTGCGTATTTACTTACAAAAAATGTTTAGAAGAAGGTATATTCTGTCCGTTATTAGAGCTGACCACCATAACACATGCCTACTTGCTTAGCTCAAGGTTAGATGGCGCTGTGTTTCCTGAAATATTTATTTTACTCTAATATACGAGGGCGGCACTGAAAATTTCGGGAATCAAGGAAGTGACACAACATTACTATTTAAAAATGTATTTATTGCTTTTCGAAGTATTCTCCGCGAAATTTGACACATTTTTCCATACGATGGAACCAATCATTAAAGCAACCATTCCATTCGGAAGTTGGGGTCTCCTAAATGGCCGTTTTGTAGGCGTCCACAGCTTCTTCAGGTGATGAAAATCTCTGACCACGCAATTTATTCTTTATTTTAGGGAAAGTATAGAAATCATTAGGGCTTAGGTCGGGGCTGTACGGCGGATGGTCTAATAATTCTATGTTTTCTTGCTCTAAAAACTCTTTTGTTCTGTTCGCGGTGTGAGAACTCGCATTGTCGTGATGGAGGATGATGCGGCGGCTGCAGTTCTCTTTACGGAGTTCAGAAACGACCTGTGGCACACAAATGCTAGCATACCATTCTGCATTAAACGTTCTTTGTCCCTCAAGAGGAATAGTCACAACATGGCCGGTTTTGGAGACAAACGTGGCCACCATTTTTTTTGCAACACTCCGTAAACGAACAATTTTTGTTGGCTTTAACTCATTTTCAAACACCCAAACTCGTGACTGGTTTTTTGTTTCGGGTTCGTACGCGTATATCGAGGATTCGTCACCTGATACGATGTTGTATACAGCATTTGAGGATCCTGCGTGGAATTTTTCGAGAGTTCTGACGCACCAAGTAACGCGAGCCACTTTTTGCTCTTCATAGAGCGAATGCGGTATCCATCGGGAAAACAACTTTTTTACACCTAATTGTTCATGCAAGATTATTTGTATTTGACTCATGCCAATGTCTAAAGTTGCCTGAATTTCGCGGTATGTTACATGTCGATCTTCCTCAATCAGCTTACGCACAGCATCAACATTTTCTTGGGTGAGTGCAGTTTTTGGACGACCTTGACGGGGATCATCACTGAGCTTGACACGTCCACGTTGAAATTCAGCAAACCAGCGATAAATTGTGGTTTTGGATGGGGCTTCATCACCAAATGCAGAAATCATCCGGTCAACACACTGTTTTTGTGATAAACCACTTCGAAAGTCATAATAAATCATCGCTCTTGAATTTTCTCGAGTCAATTCCATTTTCTCAACGACTAAACAAGTTTGACAAAACCTTGTGACAAGACCTAGATTCTTTTTTTAAATAAATAAATGGTATTCGATTTTTAAAACCAAGGAGTTTTCAATTAAAAAGATTTAAATATGACAGGAACAGTGGAAATATTCCATTCCCGATACTTTTAGTGCAGCCTATGTAGTGAGCAATTTTATTGAACACAAGCTGCGCTCCGCGGTCCCGATCCCGTTGGAATATCAAAATGTTAAGTAGCCTATTCCTCGATAAATGGACTATTCAACACAATAATTTTTCAGTTCAAACCAGTTGTTCCTCATATTAGCGCGTTCAAACAAACTCTTAAGCTTTATAATATTAAGATTATGACAACTTTCATACTAAAACTTGTTCTTGTTTTTTGTACTACCCACAAAAAACATTTTATGTTTTTATTTGTTAAAAATTGAAAAAAATATTGCTTTTTACCGGTCTATTTCAAGTGTTATTCAAAGTCTTTATTTAAGTATCTAATTGCAGTCTTGACCGATAGCAAAACTGATAACTAGAGATTATAGATAATATTGATAAGACAATCGGCAACTGTTTGATAAACATGTAGTATACGATCCTTATCGTGTATTCAACGACCCTAGGTTATACTCGAGAAATTTTTCAATATAATCCAATGTTGTTCCTAAGGATTTAATGTTTCTTCATACCAAGTTTTATCAAAATCTGTCCAGTAGTTTCCGAGCTATTTTCATTACACTATCTGAATTTTCATTTCACAAACAAAAAACCATGAGAAAAGAACAAATCTCTTTCTTAGAGTTGAAACTACAGCAAAATAATTTTGACTAGCTTTTACCCGCGATTTCGTCAGCGTAAAAGTCGAAAATGGACATAGGAATCACGTTGTCCCATACAAACTGTGCCCCCCTTTTTCACTCCCTTAGGGGTAGAATTTCGGAAAATCCTTTCTTATCGGATGCTTACGTCGTACAAAGAACACACCCTCTGAGTTATAGGTCTCTACGATAAGCGGTTTAGGCTGTGTGTTGATCCGTCAGTCAGTCATTCAGGACAAGGCATTTTATATGTATTGATTATTCATAATTTGGTGTAAAATTAAATTTTATTACTGAAAAATATCTAGCTGTTTATGTTTCGATCCCATGGGAATATCGGAATAAAAAAAAACTTGAGAGTTGTCAAGGGACGCCCGGATGGAACGAAGTTTCTTTCGATTAATTTGTGAAGGAATTGTAATAAAATCAAAAAGTGTCGTTAGAACTTTTGGTCTTAATTTTTTTCGCCCCTTTCGCAACGCGTCATAAGGAACTTCGTTCCAACAGAGTTGATCCAGAACTTTCTCCGACTATAATCATACATAGGTTCGGTTTAGTATTTTTTTACGTGAAGGCAATAAACAAACAAAGACGGTCTAAACGTAAACTATAAAGTTAGACTATCTTAACATAAACAAAAGACTATCGAATCATAAACTAAAGTCATAACGATTTATAAGTACAAGAATAAAAGACAATCTCAACGGAAATTAAAGACAATTCTAAACGAAAACAAAAGAGAATCTAAAACGATCGAAAAATAAATAAAACACGATCGAAACAGACATAAGCTAAAGTAATAATAATAATAATAATAAATATGTTTATTGAGTTCTCCACAATAAAAATAACAACCGTATAAGATACTTAATAGTAATATATAAGACATATCTATTGCTTGGTAAGCTTGGTATGGTTATTGCGGAGACTGGAGCCTGCACTAAAGTTTTATAAAAAACCTGTTTTACAGGTCTCCAGGCCCTCACCTTAAAGATTTAGGTCGCGCAATATTCATATATACAACTAAAGTAATTCAGCAAGTTTTTTGAGTTATACAAATCGTTTAGAAAAAGGTGGTACAATTTATATTGAGCCGTGTAATCTGTGTATGTTGTAGTAGGTGTTACGTATGATTATAATTGTTGTGTAGGAGTGTAGAATAATATATCGTATATCATGTTAGTAGGGAAGGTAATAAATGTAGTTGTTGACATAATAATATAGGCACATATTTATGTATTTGTAGGAGTGTGAAATAGGAAAATAATAGAGAACATAAAAAAGACCTAGGAGATGACCAATAACAATTTCTCAGTGTCATCGTAGTCAAATTTTTGTATCCACTTACTAGTTTTGTGTTTGCATTCATAACGAGTCAAGGTATATATAGACAGATTTTTATTGATATTGTTATACAAGTGTGGACCAAGGAAACAGAAGAATCGGTGGATAAATGCTGTATGAGAGCGAAATAAAGGGCATACAGTGTGATTTCTGCGCATATTAGCAAACACCTCTGGTTTAAATTCAAGACACGAATGCATCTGCACAATAGTATACAGTACAAAGAGCTGCCGAACAGTCAGTACTTTTGTCGTTTGATATAATTCGACGGTAGGGTGTAAGAATGATAGACGTCTACTGACTTTCAGAACCGCTCTCTGTGCCCTTTCGATTTTTAGTAGTGACGTTTTTGAAGCCCCTCCCCACGACGTTATACAATAAGATATAATACTTTGTACCAAGGCAAAATAAACAGTATTTAATATTTTTACGTTTGCTATGTTACGTAAGTTTTTGAAAATAAAAATCATCTTTCTAACTCTAGAGCTAAGTGAGTCAATGTGAGCTTTGAAATTTAAATTTTTATCTATTAAGATCCCTAAATATTTAATATGATCTACTTTATCTAAAGGTGTGCAAGAACATGGTATTTTTTTGATACAGGAAGAACTATGTGATATAATAGAGTATGAATTCTGATGGGAAGCTGCTTTGTTATTTTTTATTGAAAATGGTATATATTTTGTTTTAGATACGTTAAGGGTTAATTTGTTGTAATTTAACCACATCGAAACTTTATCAAATCCAGTCTGCGCTGCCAGGAAGACTTCCTCCCATGTTTTAGAATGAAATAAGAGTGCAGTGTCATCTGCAAATGTGATGATTTTGCCGTTTTGTAGTTCTAGGTCACAAAGGTCATTAATGAACGTCAGGAAGAGGGTGGGGCCCAAAATGCTGCCTTGTGGTACGCCATATTGAATTTTTAGATCAGAGCTACATGTACTGCCAATCTTAACTCTCTGGTAACGATTTGAGAGGTAGCTATTAAAAAGTTTTAGTTGGACATCTCTGACACCAAGTCTTTCTAATTTCTGTAGTAGGATAGGCGTGGAGACTGTATCGAAAGCTTTGGCCAAATCTAAAAATATAACTACTACTTTTTGTGAATTATCGAGATTAGTTGCCACGAAGTTAGTTAGTTCCTGAACAGCATCATTGCAAGACTTACCCCTTCGAAAACCATATTGAGAGGCTGAAAGAATTTTGTTATGTTCAAGGTAATTCGTCAATCGATTATTTATAAGTTTTTCCAGAACTTTAGACAACGTTGGTAGTATAGAGATAGGCCTGTAGTTTCCGACACAGTCTCTATCACCTCCCTTATGAATGGGATGAAGCTCAGCCAACTTGAGGAGATCCGGAAAGACACCAGTTTCAAAGCAGAGATTAAATATATACAGAAGCAGTGGTACCAGTACCTCTAGATTTCCTTTTAGTAAGGAAGTAGGTATTTGATCCCGACCCACAGAGCAATCATTTCTTAGACCACGTATTGTACGAGCAATTTCCTGGGAATCTGTGCTTAGAAATACGAGGGAAGATACAGCATTTACAGTTGGCAGATTTGCGTCATTTGGAGTGTTCATGGTATTTTTTTCTGCTAGGTCTTTGCCAACATTTACGAAATATTCGTTAATTTTGTTTATGTCTTGTTCCGGATTATTATCCGTTAGTAGCTGTCCCGGTACATATTTTTGTTTATGTGTAGACGTCACTGTTTTAATGGTTTCCCATAATTTTTTGCTGCTATTATTCGCTGCAATATGAAGTTGATGTTTCCCATATCTTGTCTTACACTGATTAATTTTATTTTTACAAAAATTTCTAAATCTTTTAAAAGTAATTCTTAAAGTTTCATTGTTGGGGTCACGTCTTAATTTCATATGTAAATGATCGCGAATTCTCATGCATTTGAGCAGGCCAGGTGTTAGCCACGGGACCTTAGTACGTCTCCTACATGATGTTTTAATAGTTTTAGTATTATTTGCCATTATTATATTTAAGGTTTTGATGAGAAAGGACATAGCCGAATTTGTATCATGTAAATGGTAAATGGGAGAGAAATCAAAGTTAAGTATATCAATTTGAACTTGTTCATAATTTGTTATTTTTAGGTATTTTTGTGTCTCGTACTTTCGTATGGAGGTAAGGTCAATTGTAAAAAGTACTGAGTAGTGATCTGTTAATGTCGTGTCGGCTATATAACAGTTGACAAGTAATTTAGTTTTGCACATTACGTGATCTAAACAGGTTTTATTGTGGGTAGGGATGTTATAGGCTTGTAGGATCCCATGTGATGCTAGTAAATTAAGATAAGACGATGCATTTGAATCTTCACTATGTGTTGTAATGTCGATGTTAATGTCCCCAGTAATTATTATATTAGAGTACGAAGAATGTTTTTGGAGCAGTATATTTAAAGATTCTATAAAGCGATTCGCATTTTTAAAACCATAGGGTCGGTATATTGCAAAAATAATTGTATTGTGATTTAATTTCATACTTAAGCAATTTGCATCTAATAAAATGTGTTCTTCAACTTTCACACACATTGAGCTTTTACTATAGATTACTACTCCCTCGTTTTGTGTGATATTGTTATCAGTGAATGTGTAATTGTAGCCCTCCAGACTAGGTACAACTTGTGAGGAACGAAGCCAGCACTCAGTTAGAATAATGAGATCCCACTGGGCGGACGTCCTTTTTAAAATAATTTGTAGTTCATTAAAATTGCAACGAATACTTCTTATGTTTTGACAAAGAAATTTAATCGTTAAATTGCTATTATTATTATTTATCAATCGGTCACAGTGCTCTAAGTTTGACTGTAAAGCAGTAGCCACAGTGAGTTGGTCTAAATCATTATTTAAATTGATTAAACTATCGAATTTTGTGTTTTAATAATTGTAAGGGAATATGTTATAAGTGAACACTTAGTACTAGGTGAAGATAGAACAGTGATTATGTAACGGTATAGGGAGCATCGGCAGATGGTGTAAGGATTCTTATGAGGATAAACATCGGTAAGTAGGTATATCGTAGTTTTATTATTAGTAGGTAAAAAAATATGTAGGTAATTAGTTTTTATAAAATTGTTTATGTAGGTAGTATGGGTCCGGTTTTGTATGTAAATATGTCGTTGTGTGAAAGGTAGTTGTATGTTTGTATGTATAATTGTAGTTGTAGGTATTTTACGGCTGTTTCGAAAGAGATTTAGAAAATATGTTACATAAACCAATTTAGTTAATTTAAGCAAACAGTTCTCCAATAATATAGGCAAATTCAAATTGTGATAACTCTGGAAAAAATAAAAATAATCTAGTCAAATTGCTTTAGGACGTAGTTTGTTGAGGTCATCTATGTTGTCGATCTTTATCGGGTTTGATTTCTCTGTAAGCTTTATATATACGCTTCCATATGTAGACCAACAGCTGTGAGCAATCTTATCGGCGACGACCTGTCTTGCGTGGTAGTGAAGTTTTCTTGCTTTTGCTGTTAGCGATTCTCCTATAAAGATGGGTCTAGATGGACCGGGAAGTTGAATGTGTGACGTACTCAGCCTATTATTTCTATTTTCTTTGTTGAAGATCCGACCTTGCCTTAAGAAGTTGTCCTTCGTTGAGGTAGCTGAGAACTCGATCATCACAGGGCCAGGGCTATTTTGTTTTGGCTTGGTGCGGATCACATCTCTTATGTCAGAGTCGGCGACTGGTAGTTCCAAGGTTTTGCCAAGGTTTTTTACGATGCTTCGCAGGATGTCCTTATTTTCAGGCTGTTGCACAGGGATATTTCGGAGCTCAATTATCGAGGATCGAGAGTTCCGATCCAGATTCTCAATCTTTGACTCTAACAGTTCTATTCGTTTCTTGTACTCGCTATTTTCACGTTCGAGAGCTGTAGTACGCTCTAAAACCTGGTCATATTTGTTTGATAGAAATTCGATGCTAGCCCGAATTTCCGTGTTTTGCTCCTGCACAACGCTAATGGAGCTAACAACCATGTCGAGTTTTTTATTTTGTTGCAGCTCAAACCTATCGAACAGGTCATGTATTTTCGCCATAACACAGTGAAGATCGGACGATGACCCATCCATTAATTTTCTTTTCAACCTCCTAGGTTTATCCTCTTTGTCGTGTTCATGGTTTCGAGGTGTAGAGTTTGTAATTTGAGTGTCCGAGGAATATCCTTCGAGTTGGTTTGGGGGTGTCTCCATAATAATAGGATTTGTTTTTGTTGGTGTGCGGACTAATCTACTCATTTTGTTTACGATTAGGTATGTTTCGTGTAGGCCTAAACGAGCCGTGTGTTTGCCGTCGTCGGTGCGTACAAGTGTTAGGGGCGGTCCCAGGTAGGCTTGTTTGTGTGCGTCCGTGTAGTTGGGTGGGCGGGCAAAGTGCACTGTTTGTGTGCATTAACTGCGAATGCGTTTGCGCCGAGGTTGTGTCGTCACTCACGGTTATAGTGAAGCTTCTCTTAATGCTGTCTGCCTGGTACTCGCCGTTCTTATATAATTTCGAATTGTGATTTAAATTTCAAAAAAAAAAAAAACAAATCAACGAGGAGTAAACACGTCTACTCGCGACCGAGATCCAAAGGGAGAGGAGTAAAAGTATCTTCAAAATATCGAACTCCTTATGCAATATCAAAGCTCCTCAAAACAATGAACCCTAAAATACTATAATCCTACTAATATTATAAATGTGAAAGTTTGTGTGTGTGTGTGTGTATGTTTGTTATTCCTTCAAGCAAAAACTACTAGACCGATTGCGATGAAACTCGATATATAGGTAGCTGGAGACCTAGATTAACACATAGGCTACTTTTTATCCCGATATTCCCACGGGATCGGGAGTTACGCGGGTGAAACCACCGGGCGCAGCTAGTTCAATATAAAGCGTCAACATACTAACTGATAGAATAGATTAACTGAATCACCCAACCTGACCTAAATACTGGATCCACTAGGCATCGTTACATCGAAAATAGATTGTCCAGTTTGTAATAAAATTGGTATTTAACAAGAAGTTTCGTAGCAGGAGACACAATTATTTAAACTTATGTTAGCGCGCTGTTCTATGTGTGCGTGAGTTAAGAGGAAAAGTACACGGCTCTTTTTCCATACTAACGTAGTCGACTGTTTCCTCCGTGGATAATGTCACTAGAGAAAATATTGTTGTGCCATAAAACCTATAACTGCAATGATCATGCCCCTATGTCTTAAGAGGAAAGGGTACTGACGCTCTCTCCATACAAATGTAGTCGACTGTTTCCTCTCTGGATAATGTCACTAGAGAAAATATTTTTGTTGCATAAAGCCGGGGTGGGTCGCTAGTTTTACATCCTATAATAATTAGAATATGAAAAAAACAAGACATAGGACCATGGCCATATTGGTCATGGCAGTTACAGGTTTTATGCAACAAAAATATTTACTCAAGTGTCATTATCCAGGGAAGAAACAGTTAGTCGCCTACGTTTGTATAGAGAAAGAGCTGGGTAGTTACCTTTCCTCTTAAAGATACATGCAGATTATAACATAGTGGTAAATACTTTCTTGTATACAAACCTAACAATAACGCACACCAAAAAAAAAACAATTTTAATTCTTATATAATATAAAAATAAATCGCAAAATGTGTTGGTAAGCGCATAACTCAACAACACCTGGACCAATTTGGCCAATTCTTTTTTTGTTGTCTATGATATTGTCAAGAGAAGGTTTTTATGAAAGAAAACGCAGGTGAAACCGCGGGGCGCAGCTAGTTGTTTATAAATATGTATATAGTAGGTATATAGATAGGTTTTTCTAATAACTTTCCACTAGAATCTAATTCACAAATAAAGCAAAACATAGCTAACGCTCTAGTGTAAATTGCAAAATAATCAACGTAAATTTTTTCCCGTAGTAAACCGCCTCATCGTTTTAACTATTTATCTTATAAATACGTAGTAATTGTTTATTATTTAGTCACGAGGCAAAACGGTGTTTCATTGGATAATCAATTGAAAAGCCAATGATCTTATTATTATTACTTATTTCATATTTTTTACGTTCCATACCCAAATGGTTAAAATAAAACAAATAGATAACCTTATTTATACAACACAGGAAGAAACATAACACTATTTACACAAAATAAAGTAATAGCTAGAAAGTATAAGTTGCACAAATGGGCGGCCTTATCGCTGAAAGCGATTTCTTCCGAAACCTTTGGATGGAAAAGAACTGATTCAGCTTTAATGGTAGGTTGTGAATTTACTCAAACAGGACACCAAACATACTATATAACAGGTGATAATATAAAGTATTTACATAAATAAGGCTTTAAAATATCAAATCATACACAATACATACCAATATATAATTATTTACATAGATACAAAAAAAGACCGTAAGACCCTATTACTAAGACTTTCTTTACTTTCCGTCCGTCCGTCTGTCTCTCTGTCACCAGGTTGTATCTTATGAACCGTGATAGCTAGACAGTATTTTTTTTATTGATTAAGAATTTCTGTTGCCGCTATAACAGCAAATACTACTAGAAAGAGACAAAATAATTAAGTGGGGCTTCCATACCAACATTGTACAGAACCCTTCGTGCACGTGTCCGACTGACACTTGCCCGTTATTGTATTGTAATCTATGCATATAAAATTCTTTGTCCTGAATGACTGACTGACGGATCAACGCACAGCCTAAACCGCTGATCGTAGAGACCTGAAATTTGGAGGGTGTTTTTTGTGTGACGTAGGCATTCGATAAGAAAGGATTTTCCGAAATTTTACCCCTAAGGGAGTAAAGGAGGGGGGGGGGTTAAAGGAGGGGGGGGCAAAGTTTGTATGGGACAACGTGATTCCTTGGTCCAATCTACTTCAAATTTTGTTCTTTAACAGAATTGATTGAAAACGTATTTTGTATTTTATTGAAATCCATCCCTTAACGGGGTTAAAAAGGGGTAGAAAGTTGTTTTAAGGGGGATTTCCTTCAACTCGAACTCCTTAGTGCTTTTGATTTAAATGAAGTAAGTACATTTTATTTTGACAAGTGTTTGAAACTAAATCCAATTTTTATTCAAAAAAAATATTATTAGAACCATTTTCAACTCCTACGCGGACGAAGTCGCGGGCAAAAGCTAGTATTAAATAGATCAGTGTTTATCTTACACAATGATAAGTGTAACGATGCGGTATAAGATGTAACACGCTTTCCTAGAAGATACTCTCTTGACTTATTTGGATGAAAATCGGCATAGTAGTGAAAAGGACATAACATACTTTTGATCCCGAAATTCCCGCGGGATTGGGACTTACGCGGGTAAAACCGCACATCGCAGTTAGTTTATCTTCGCGTCCAGTTACTTAACACTATCTTATTATCCGTTGCTAATAATAACTACTTAAAATGTCACACCAATCTGTGAAAATAGGCTTGTCATTTTGGTCAATGGCTCCGGTGATTTATTACCTAGCAACTAGGGTAATTTAGCAAATCAATAAAATTAAATAGAAAGATTTAAATCTAGTTATATTATGAATGATTTACGGTCTAGAATGATATAGTGTTGCCATATTAGCTATGCTTTTAGGTAGTTAGTGAACTATTTTAACCGTACATTAATAATAAATATTTTAGGACAATTTACACAGCGCCATCTAGCCCAAAGCTAAGCAACTAGGCTTGTGTTATGGTGGCCAGACTTATATGATTTTTTTATTAATATGTATTTATAAACACACAGACAGCCAGACCAGAAACAAATATCTGAAAATAAATACTTATTAGAAACTACTGAATCGATTGTGATGGGACTTGGTATGTGGATAGATGAAGGCCAGGAATAGCATTAAGTTCTTTTTATTCCGATATAATATATTTGAACGGGATCAAGATAATAACAGTTCCCCTGGGGGGGCATAGGGGGTCCGTGAGACTTTCCGAACTTATTTTAAATTAGCGCTCCAATCCAGGGAGGCCGTTAATGGTAAAAAAGTTCTTGACAGTGGGACCGTTTACCGTAAGGGGATCGTTAGGGGCCCGTTAATCGTGAACGATAATAACTGCTAATAACTAAGCAATTACTAAAATAAGTAATCTGAAACTTAAAAATGTATTTTTTGATTAGATTTTTGTGCCTTCAATTTCATAGGCAATTCAAACCAGGTAAACAGCAGTGCAAATAAATAGGCAAGTAAGGTAGCAATAGTTCCATGAAATAACATCATCATCATCATCCGAGCGATGTTCCCGGTTGCATCCTTCTAGGGAGCCCGGGGTCCGCTTTCCCACTTATACGTCTCCACGTTGCACGATCTTCAGCATCCAGTAAGGCCATTTTGCAGAAATAATACTGATATATTAATTAAAATTTACTCGTTAAGTCTGTTTATAATGTTTCTCTACCCGGAACTCTACCTATTCATAGAGCGGCATTGCTTATTTGGCAATCACACTGCAAATAAATCTTACACCGCGTCGTATGCAAATTAATTCAAGAAACGAGCTCGCATCTTAAATTCCATTGTCAGCAAAAAAAAGAATGCAAACTTCGTCCGATAACAATACGCTATATACATCTGTAGATATAATATAGGTATAACAAACATGAAGTAGGTTTCATACGCTTGATCTGGTCCGGTCACGAACGATGTATCTGCTCACTTCATACCGGTCGGTTCAGTTTTAGATCGGCCTGCGTTTGCGCACCCCGTAGCGCAACCGATACATACCGGCTTTATAAATCGTTCTTTTTTTCAAACAAAACATTGTATTAAAAGTGTTTAAAATACGAATTTGGAACTATCTATTCGATAGTGTGTACCATAAACGATATATTGGTGATTTGGATTGCGCGGGAGGTGATTTTTGTGAATTCGGATCTTAACTGGACGATTCCAAGTTCATTGTGATTCTTAGTTTTAAAGCTGGTAAGTTTAACTTTCTTACTAACATTAGGTACCTATATTTATGTAGGTAAGTACCTAAATGATTTATAAGATTTCGCAATATGCACTAAGGAAAATACCTATCTATACGTAAGTAGATAAGGCATATATTTTTTTCTTTCATTTTTTAGTGTATCAGTTTTTTATGATACGCAGTATACGTGTACTTTTAAAATTTCTTTTGTGTATGACTGGTTTTCGGGCTTCGATTCTTATAAGGTTTATGTTATGCCTTCACTTTACTTGTAAAATATGATGTTTTGTGTTGTTGTGGTTTGGAATAAGCATTGATGTGATAGTTTGTATTTAGGTAGATTATTTATCTATTTTAAAGTTATTATTTATCATTATTAAAGTTATTTAATTGGACATTTAGTATGTTATTGCTTTAACCGTAAAAATAACCATGGTAGATTAAATCCCATAAGGTTAATACATTTTCTAAATTGTAAAATTCATATTGAAATTGTATTTTTCGTAGAATTTAAATGTTTTAAATAACAATCTTAATAATGCAGTAATTCAGCACTGAGACATTATGATTTCTCCAAAGAAGGTGCTATACATAATTGGATTTTTAAAAGATTTAAAGACATTGTTTGTTGCATTTTTGTGTAGGGTATATACCTATTCTAGCAGCGCTCCGCAGTTTCACCCGCGTAACTCCCGATCCCGTGGTAATATCAGGATAAAAAGTAGCCTATAGCCTTCCTCGATAAGACGACGATAAGAAGTCCTCGATGGACTATCCAACACAAAAATAATTTTTCAATTCGAACCAGTAGTTCCTGAGAATAGCGCGTTCAAACAAACAAACAAACAAACTCTTCAGCTTTATAATCTTTATATATATAAAAATTTCGTGTCACGTGTTTGTCCGCGATGGACTCCTAAACTACCGAACCGATTTTTAATTTGATTTGCACACCGTGTGCAATTCGACCCAACTTGAAAGATAGGATAGCTTACATTTCAATTTATAGTCGCAAATTCCCACGGGATCGGGAGTTACGCGGGTGAAACCGCGGAGCGCTGCTAGTATTAGTATAGATTTAGAGGTACAATATTATATATTAAATCTCTTCTAATATTATCATCTGGTAACTATTATTATTTATTTATTTTATAGGATTCATAATTAACTATAGGAATCGCATTCCTCGTAGGGTTTAAACGTCTTCCTTTAAAGTTTTTCAATTTATTTTAGAACTAGCGATCCGCTCCGGCTTCGCACGGTTATATTATGCATGTTTTATACTTATAAACCTTCCTCTTAAATCACTCTATCTATTAAAAATAAACCGCATAAAAATCCGTTGCGTAATTTTAAAGATCTAAGCATACATAGGGACAGACAGCGGAAAGTCACTTTGTTTTATACTATGTAATGAAGAGTTAGAGCGGCTTGCATGGCATTGATTCAAATTCTAGCTAAAATAATTTAAATGAAATACAAAGGTTGATATTTGTTGGTTAATAATTAAAGTTTGTGTGTGAGTGTATGTATGTTTGTTACTCCTTCCCTTCACGCAAAAACTACTGAAACGATTGCAATGAAACTCGGTAAGTAGATAGCTAGAGACCTGGATTAACACATAGGCTACTTTTTATCCCGATATTCCCAAGGGATCGGGACTTACGCGGGTGAAACCGCGGGGCGCAGCTAATCATATTTAAAGTCTTCAACGCTTTTACAAGTCAACCTCAGATAATAACACATATAAAAACGTAAGTATGCGTTTACGCGTTAAAGTAGGTACTAATATTAGGCAAGTATGTAAGAGGAAAAAAGCCTTTTCGAACACCATAAAAATATGATAGATGGCGTTGTATGCAACGTCCTACAATTTTGTACTTTTTAAAACAGTATAGGTACTTATACAGGCATTGAGTGCTAATAAATATTTTGTTATGCTAGACACTTTAAAGAAGGCACAAAACGAATATTAGCATATAGATAATTTGATGCTGCTTTAAAGACTTTGTAAGCTTAAATTCTTGGAACTGTTAGTAAGAAGTGTTTGAAACCATGTGTGTGATCTATAAAAAGTTTTACAATATAGTTTACTCATCATTTATACTATGTTGTAAGTATTAAATTTAAATTTTAGACTCTGATAAGTAGGTCCCTACATTATTATTTAAATTACCTACGCACACTAAATACACTTGGGAGGGGTTTGTTCGAATAGGTTTAGTTTTAATTTTTGGATATTATTTGTTTAAATCTCGTATTTGGTTCGTAGTTAATTCCTTTTATTTGTATTAATTTTGAGATTTTTGACCAATAAAATTCTAAATATACTAAATAATCTGTAAAAATAATTAGGCAATTTATTTTTGTATATTCAAAGCCAACTCCATATTTGGGAATATCTGTTTTTAGGAAAGCTTAGCGTTTAGGTTTATAATTTCCAAATGCCAAAATGTCCTGAGGGTTCAAATTGTCCATACCCCAAAATGTCTATTGTCAATATATCCTTAAAATATCCATATCCCAAAATGTCCATACAGGTACAATCTTTCGTTCCATGATAAGATAGATAGATAGATAAATTCTTTATTAAAAACACCATTTTCAAATAACATTAAATAATTACAAAGCTTAAGTCTCAGTGCTACAAAGGGCGGCCTTATCGCTCAAAGCGATCTCTTCCAGGCAACCTTTCCCAAGATAAAGAACGGGAACCGATGTAGAAGTCATGAAAGCCACTAAAGACAACTTAAGCATCGTGTCTGAGTACATCTGTATGTAATAAGCTACTTAGAGGAATGAGTTTGGAATTAAGGGTTGTCTAATTTTGTCAAGAGTTTTGACTGAGTCTAACATTTTACATAGAAGCACTCTTAGGCTCGCTTGTAAACAAAATCCAGGGGCTCTCTTCAGCGAATTTTTTGTATACTTTCGATAATTTATGCTCGGCTGGAATTCAAACCGACGGCCTAATTGAACAATCTATTGTTAGACATAAATAGAATTAAAATAGAGAAGAGACATAATCATTCCAACTATAGTTGATTAATATGTTTAAATATGAGATAGTAATACGGGCTTAGAGGACGTAGGTGGTACTATTTCAAAGAATTTATTAAGTACAATATTTTGCATAGAAATTACTGTTATTTATAAAAGAAATTGCGGTTAGATGACTCTAGTAATTGACTCGTAAATGGTTATAAATTTTATAAGACGTTGATGTTTATAAAATAATCTAAAAACGATCTAAAAAATCCAGTAAAATGTAGCATGGGCAGAGTTGCAGTAGAGACATGAAAACGTTCTTATTTTCTAAGTTCTCATTAGCCTAACTAAAGGATTACTAAACTAATTTTTTTTTGGTCAGCAGTTTTGGTCAATAATTTCAACAAACTTAAGGTTGAATTAAGCATTGAGTCCTTATTAAAGAAAAATATTGATACAAATTTGGAATAATTAAAAACAATTTGGCCACAAACTGATGGAACTTATTGGAACAGGAACCTATGCTAAAAACAGCATAATCAAGCATTTAATACAGCTAAGGAACGTGCCTGCACGCAGCTATAAAACATTTAAAAGGTCATAACTTAGCGTCTAAAGTTCTATCCTGACCAAATGTAAGTAGATACTTAGATTACTACAAACTTTATATTTCACGACTAGCTTTTGCCCGCGACTTCGTCCGCGTGAAAGTTGAAAATGGACCAAGGAATCACGTCGTCCCATACAAACTTTGCCCACCTTTTTTACCCCCTTAGGAGTTGAATATCAGAAAATCCTTCTTATCGAATGCCTACGTCACACAAAGAACACACCCTCCAAGTTTCAGGTCTCTACAATCAACGGTTTAGGCTGTGCGTTGATCCGTCAGTCAGTCAGTCATTCAGGACAAAGCATTTTATATATATAGATCATGACCAGAATAACACTTGGACTAATGAGACAAATCTAACGAAACCTAATTAAAGATATCTGTCGACTGGTTTGGAAGATATGAAGAATATAACATACATACAAAGATAGGCGCAACAATAATCCTTTTCTGGCAGTCAGGTAAAACAGCTAAAGAACGTGCCTCAGTTCAGCCATAAAACATTTAAAACGGTCCTAACTTAGCGTCTAAAGTTCTATCCTGACCAGATGTAAGTAGATACTTAGATTACCACAAACTTTATGTTCCACGATCATGACCACAGCGTTTTCCTCATGAATCTGTCCAATAAAGCCTGCTTCGACGTCACAATACCAAGTACCAGTGAAAGTGCGGTGAAATGATACTTTATCTTGATTAAATGCCACTTGGTCCAACTTCTTGATTCGATATTTTGTTTTGAGTGCCAAAGTAAGGGCGAATGCATACTACAGACTTTAAATTTATATGACTACCTTACGTACCAAAATCAGTAGGTACACTATTTGCGATTTCCTGTCTGCAGTTTTTGTTGTAGGGTGACTAGCTTTTGCCCGCGACTTCGTCCGCGTAAAAGTCGAAAATGGACCAAGGAATCAAGTTTTCCCATACAAACTTTGCCCCCTTTTTTCACCCCCTTAGGAGTAAAATTTTGATAAATCCTTTCTTATAGGATGCCTACGTCACACAAAGGACACACCCTCTAAGTTTCAGGTCTCTACGATCAGCAGTTTAGGCTGTGCGTTGATCCGTCAGTCAGTCAGGACAAAGAATTTTATATGTATACATATATTTTATTGGTTACTTTACAACTTTTGTACTAAACTAGTAGATCTGCGAACTGTGTAGAACTCTTGGAGAACAATTCATTTTTTTATTCATAGTTTGTCCTCCTTTTTTGAAGTCGGTTGAAAACTAAATTAAGTATTTCACAAATATTCTTCTCAAACAAAGTCACGCATTATTCGATTAAGAAACTCGAGTGATAAAAGAAAATAATATGTATTTGAACGTGCCATTTTTCTTTAATTATAATATTATATTGCTTAATTGAATTCTTAAATTAATTTCTTTCATCTATCATTGACAAATAGTAAAACTATACTTTTTTCTTAAGGCGCGTACTTAAATAGGAGTCAAAAGCAAAATGCCTTTCTGTCATAAAATCGAGTGACCCATGGACTCGTCCCATATACCTATGGCAGGGCGGCCCAAATGGGACGAATTCGTATGGAATCAAAAAATATGTTTAGGTATATATTTGCTATCCATAAACTTGTCCCATTTTATAAAAAAAAATCGTCATGGAAAGGGTTAGGTTATCCAACCTAACTTTAAGTTTTGTGGCGATTTGGTAAAAGATTTTCTAACCAATAATAATTTAAGATTTTGTGCATTTATGAGGGTCTATTTCACTTTAAGAATTTGGGTGAAATTACCCAGATGCTTACAGAAAACACTTTAGTGTCTTTTGACACTAAACTGCAAAAGCACGCAGATTTATTTGACCTATTTAATTTGTCAACTGTAGCAGTTGACGAATAAAAAAAAGAATTTAGGTACCATAGAGTCATTAATATTTACGGTAACTTTATGTGACTTGACGACCCAGTTGGCACAATGGTCACCATGCTGGACTGCTAAATACAGGGTTGCGGGTTCGATTCCCGTCTGAGACAAGTATTTTGCTTAGATATTTGTCTGTGGTCTGGTTGTTTCTATGTATTATAAGTATATATTTACAAAAGAAAAGTATATAAGTAGTATATCCGTTGTCTAGCACTCATTACACAAGTCTAGTTACTTAGCTTGGGGCTAGATGGCGATGTGTGGAATTTCCTGCAGTACTTATTTATTTTATGTACTCGCATGTGTATAACTTGGCGTAGGTGATCAAAATTAGTGAACTCTATAAATAGAAGTAAGTATAGTTTAATGTTAAAAACATAAAATAAAACGTTTTAAATCTCTCTACATCGACTTTTAGTAGACTTACAAAACGAGGTTAAAAATACTATAAATCGTGTCGTACATAAACAGAGAGATTGAAATTTTTATAGAGATGGCATTATAACATTTTTTTTATTGTTTTTATTTTCTGTGCAGAGTGACTTAATGCGCAGAACACAAACGTCACACTAGACTGTGCGATTTTGCATTTGAAAGTGTAAAATTTTGCAACAAAAACTAATCTCGTAATTGAAAGTCTTTGTAAATAAATTATTATTTTTCTGCAACAGATAAAATTAATTATTTGAAAGTCTTTGAGTTAAATTTATTTATCGCTAAGTAACTTGGTGTATTGAGAAATAGGCCTATGTTTTTTTTTAATTGCTCAATAGATGGGTAATTGTTTCTGGCTTAGGGCTTGCCTTAGTTTAATACATTTAATACGACCATTACAATAGAACTCACTAAAATGAAAACTAGTTCCATCAAGTCTCAATAGATGTCAGCACCACCATTTTTTAATCCCAAAAATTCGTCCCATTTGGGCCGATAGTAGGACAAGTCCAAGGATCACTCTCAAAAACGTAGGGCGCGGGATCAAACTTTTATCGATTTATAGGTAGATAGATAGCTACACACCTTATTAAAAATAAAATATTCAAATAATAAATCGTAAATCCTACAAACAAACGCCTAGCGTGGCCTAGCTATTTACGGATAGTGTCAAAAACCCGTTAATCTTATACCTAAGTATCAAATATGTGACAACTGTCAGTCTGTCTGTACTAATATTTGATTAGAAATCTAATTATAGTTCACTAAATACTTGTGTAGGTGTGAATTTGAATATAAACTATACCTAAACTTATAATGGGAGTTTAATGATGGGTATGAACAATTTAAAGCCGAAAAATTCTCAAATAATATGGAGATTGGAGACGGGATGCGCGCGGAATTTAAAATAAAGCATTTTTGTCATAATGACCCAGTTCAAACAGAAATGTATTACCCAAATAATCTATCTATACATATAAAATGCTTTGTCCTGATTGACTGACTGACGGATCAACGCACAGCCTCAACCGCTGATCGTAGAGCCTTGAAACATGGAGGGTGTGTTCTTTGTGTAACGTAGGCATCCGATAGAAAGGATTTTCTGAAATTCTTCCTATTAGGAGGTGTAAAAGAGGGGCAAAGTTTTTATGGGACAACGTGATTTTTTGGTACAATCTATTTCAAGTGTTCGACTTCTACGCGGACGAAGTCGCGGGCAAAAGCTAGTAAATCATAATTTTCTAACTACTAAAACGTTAATAAGAACGTACTTATCTATATTACAATGACAATGAACAAAATATGTTATTTTTAGGGTTCCGTACCTACCTCAAAAAGTAAAAAAAGGAACCCTCATTTTTTTGTCCGTCTGTCTGTCCATGTGTCATTTTTGTTGTCATAATGACCTATTTAATCCAAACTCCCCAAAATAAAAATAATATTAGTATTATTACGAGCCATATTATTACTTCAATATCACTTTAATTCAATTTTGTTAAATTATTATTTAATACGACACAAAACAAGACGAAAATGCGTTTCAAATCTCAAAACAATTACCTTTTATGACTCTCGCAAACAGATCTATTGTTATTATGCTACGTTATCAATATTTAC
Source organism: Idaea straminata (assembly GCA_951213275.1). Lineage (NCBI taxonomy): Eukaryota > Metazoa > Arthropoda > Insecta > Lepidoptera > Geometridae > Idaea > Idaea straminata. The sequence goes on from OX577862.1 coordinate 10,047,477, forward strand.
TCGTCTTATCATTACGGATTCCTCTGCGAATATTTTCAATGTTAGCTAACAGAATGTGACCGCATTCCTGATTGTTTTTATAGACAAAAGTGTTTAATTAGGCTTAGGTTTGCCTAATAATAATTAATATAATAATAAATAAATATTGCAGGACATTCCACACATCGCCATCTAGCCCCAAGCTAAGTAACTGGACTTGTGTTATGGATGCTAGACAACGGATATACTACTTATATACTTTCATTTTGTATACTTATAATAGATAGAAACAACCAGACCACAGACAAATATCTAAGCATAAATACTTGTCTAAGGCGGGAATCGAACCCGCAACCCTGTGTTTGTCAGTCCGGCATGGTGACCATTGTGCTAACTGGGGCATCAAATGCCTGATGGTAGGTGGCCGAATCATCACCTAACATCAGGCAGAATAAAGTGGTCAAGCGCCAACCAAACTTAGCGTAGGTAGGTGCTAATTAACTAATCTTACAACTTATAATCCTGCGGTAGTAATAAAGGGAAAAAATACCGATATTACTACCTGGTAGTAACATTGGTACATTGGTAGTAACACGGGCAACAAAGTAGAATTTAACCTTTCTTACAATATTACCTTGCATTTTTGTTTTGTGTCATCATCATAATATTGAAATTCTTTGTTACATGAAATTGTTGATTTTGTTTGTTTGACAACGGAAATACCAAGTTAAAAATTTACAGAATTTAAAATTCTTAAACAGCGACCGAATCGAAGCATTATCTGTTGTTTATAAATTTAAATTTCTGACTTTCATCAGCTTTGAAGACACACATCTTAACTTAACGTCTCAATGTGATCTCATGCGAATGATTCCGACGACATACGCAATGAAATGGACAGTAACTGGAGAAGAGCCGAAGATCGGGCTCAGTGGCGCATCTTGAGAGAGACCTACGTCCAGCAGTGGACTAGCACCGGCTGATGATGATGATGATTTTTTTTTGACCTACGCTTGTAAATTAAGTTATAAGCGAAAAACACGCATTTGACCGCTATCCTCTTCATCGTCGCAGTAAATCTTCTTCCACACTCTTTTTAACCCACGACGCAAAAACGACGGGGTGTTATAATTTCACGTGTCTGTGTGTGTGTTTGTGTCTGTCTGTGGCATCGTAGCTCCCGAACGGATAAACGGATTTTGATTTTGTTCCTTTTCTTTAAAAGGTGAATTAGTCAGGAGTGTTCTTAGCTGTGTCTGATCGAAATCGGTTCAGCCTTTGAAAAGTTATGGGGAATTAAACTCAGTTTTTTTTCTAAATTCTAACACGCTCTTTTATTAGTCGTCATCTCATCGTTCACATTAATCTCTCTCATATCTGGTCTCACGCAGTCCATCCATCTTTTCTTAGGCCGTCCTCTTCCTCTTCATCCCTTTACGTGCATACTCATCACTTTTCTAGTCACATGCGTCTCCTCACGTTTGGCCCCGCTGTAAGCGATAAGGCCGCTTTGGTTTTAGGGTTCCGTACCCAAACGGTAAAACGGGATAATTATACTAAGATTCCATTGTCCGGCTCTAAGCAAGAGGACAGGAAAATATATGTAGGGACTTAAGTGAGAACGTTGGTGAAAGAGCCCAGCGCAAGTAACCAACATAAGTCCCGAGATACGGTCTTTAAGACCTAAGATGTCGGTAAGGCCACGGGAAGAAGGTGTCCGGATGTCTGTCTGTTACCAGGCTGTATCTCATGAACTGTGATAGCTAGACAGTTAAAATTTTTACAGATGATGTAGGTATTTATGTTGACGCTATAACAACAAATACTAAAAACAGAATATAATTGTACTTCGTGCGTGATTCCGACTCACACTTGTCCGGTTTTTTTATATTATTTTGTGTAATTATAGTGTTTTCAATCAATATATTAATTTATCAATCTATGTACCTTAAATAAATTCTCTCACTTACGGCCGACCCACACAATCCGGTTGCTCCATTGGATCAGTATTTCACACTGAGTTAGTAGTATCCAGTGGCGTAGCGTGGGTCACAGTCACCCAGGGTGGAGTCATAATGTGTCGTCTTAAAAATAGTAAATTTGCCGTCATAAAAATAATAATGTTACCAATTTGCTGCCCTTTTGACGTCATAAAATTTGACGTCACGATATGAAAAAATTGAGCGAAAATATATATTTCATAAGTATGGACGTAAGTTTCATAAGGGCGACTCGTGATTAGCAACTTGCAACAACTTTATTGGGCAGGAGGGACATTCAATATGTGCAAGTGGGTATGAGCTAAGGTCTTCAAAAATTAATTCTCTGCTTGCCAGCCAGTGACGGCACAAAATATGTTTTTCCCAATTTTGCCGCCCTCCTAATGGTGGCGCCCTCCCCCCTCACTACGTTACTGGTAGTATCTTAAGCAGTCCTGGACGAGTGTTCATGCATGCATTCATTATGCTAATTGTATGGGACTATCTATATCCTAGTACTAATAGGTTAGTTAGGTATTAGGTAGGTATAGGTGAGTTCGTGCCTAGAAACGCGGTAGTGAGAGCTCGGTTAAGTTGAACTAAAATTAAGTACAGAGATTAAAAGATTTAACATAGAGAGACCATGGGCATCGCGTAGGCTAAATACGCTTTCTCTCGCAATCATTATTACTGATTGCTAAGCAGCTCAGTGAGCGATTGTTCACACTTCAATATCTACAGTGTGTAAAAAACACTGAAATGCTGAAAAGTTTAAACAAATTCAGCTAAATGCATTTAACGATAATGTAAAATTAAATTCTATGTCAATAATCAGAAGGTTAATATTATTTAATCATAATTATAATTATATTTGAACGGAGATATTCACGTTTTTTATATATAACTAGCTGCGCCCCGCGGTTTCACCCGCGTAAGTCCCGATCCCGTAGGAATTGACTCTAGAAAACGTTTGTATGGGAAATAGAAAAGGGCTGTTTTTAGGGTTTTCCCGGAAATTATTCGATTTTTCTCGCCTTTTAAACCTTCCCTAGACCTCCACGAACATTTCAAGACTAAGATAAGATAAATCCGTTCAGCCGTTCTCGAGTTTTAGTGAGACTAACGAACAGCAATTCATTTTTATATATATATAGAAGATTATGAGTTCAAGTCGCGAAAACCTTAGAAAAGAATTTGACACTTTATGGTTAACTAGCTGCGCCTCGCGGTTTCACCCACGTAGTTCCCGATCCCGTGGGAATATCAAAATAAAAAGGAGCCTATAGCCTTCCTAGATATATGGACTATCCAATACAAATTTTTTTTCAATTTGAACTAGTAATCCCTGAGATTAGCGCCTTCAAACAAACAAACAAACAAACTCTTCAGCCTTATATTATTAGTATAGATTTATTTTTTGCTGTGCAAGTCAACCTTAATATTTAATTTTTTGAAGCCTCTTGATAATAGGTTTGGTAATTACTAGTTAATTGGCTATCACAATACTCAAATAATAAAATTAATTATTATCAATTAAAATGACTTTTCTTAAACAAGCTTTTATCATAACTACTTTATACACTACGTTAAAAAATCGTTTTTTAAAATTCAAATATATCTTGTATACAATTTACAATCCTTGATTTATTTATACCATTAAAATACTACTAATACGTGTCGATAAGCACCATTTTTACCGAATCTCTAAGTGTTATCCGTAAATCAATCTGTCAGTTACTTGATTAAGTTTTAAATCATTCAAATCAATAAAACTGTGGGCTTACTACGAACGAAACTGATCGTTAATTAAAAAAAATTGCTATCACTATCAATTTCTATTGGGTAAGATTTTCTTTCATTAAGGAAACTTAAGCTTTGAAGCTTGACCAGCTCGAACTTTAATTGGCAAGAAACAGCACTGGACATGGCTTTTGGAGGCCAAGGTTTACTTTGGGTTGCTGAGCCAGCGGACTAAGTAGTATAGAAGCATAAGTCCCATAATTTTGAAATTACAAGCAGCAACTCCCTGTGGTTTCACTAGTGGATCCCGTAGAAATATCGTGAAAAATAGTAGTTACGCCTTGATATAAGGTTGCTGTAATTTTTTTTTGTAATTTTTTATTTATTTTTTTTTTATTTTTTTTTTATTACTTAAATATTAACAAAAACATCTTATAACTAAAAAAGTACTAGAAAACCAAACATAATGAGGTTTGTGTTAGTACCTGACACTCCAATAGGAAGGTTAAGTAGGTAATTTGGCCGGTCGTTTCGAGAATTATCTCTTTCAAACATTTGTAAAAACTTTATAGTATATAACTTTAAATTAAATGAATCTCTTTATCCAATGAAATGTCCCTTATATTTCCTCGTAAACTATGTGCAAAAAACATCGTTTCCAACTTTCTTAAGTCTTTGAAACCACCCTTACTTTACCCTACTTATTTGTCCAATCTATACATATAAAATGCTTTGTCCTGAATGACGAACTGACTGACTGACGGATCAACGCACAGCCTAAACCGCTGATCGTAGAGACCAGAAACTTGTAGGGTGTGTTCTTTGTATTTTTGAAAAAATCAAACTCTACGCGGACGAGCGGGCGAAAGCTAGTCAGTAAATATAAATAACTAGCAAACCCGGCAAACTCCGTTTCGCCACCAGATTTTCTTGAATTTTCTTTGCTATAAACCTCACGGAGCCCGAGACCTTTCCAACGAAAGCAAAACCGTGGAAATCGGTTCGTGCGTTCTGGAGTTATAGCGTCAGGAAAGAAAACCCGACTTATTTTTATATATTAGACTAGCTGTGCCCCGCGGTTTCACCTGCGTAAGTCCCGATCCCGTGGGAATATCGAAAAAAATATCCTATGTCCGTCTTCTGATTGTAAGCTACCTCCCCACCAATTTTCAGCCAAATCGGTTTAGCCGTTCCCGAGTTATAAATGGTGTAACTAACACGACTTTCTTTTATATATATAAGATTACATTTTAATCTCCAATTTCGAGATTTTTTTTTGCAAATACAGCTTTTTTTGTCGTCAAAAAACCTACCCTGCTCAGCTCTAACCTAAAATTGATAGTTCAAACTAAATAGGTAAAATTAGAAAAGATTGCCTTCGTACGTAGTTCAGTCGTCGGTATAGAAATTGTTTTATCTAAACAGTTAGCAAACACATTTTAGAACCAGTAGTTTACATAAAAGCTTAATGTAATACAATTTTTTACTCTAAACATAGGTAGGTAAATCGATTGATATTGATTTGTACTTGTACTTGTATACAGGCTGTTTCCCGCCATTGGACCCTTTTTTAATTGGGTCCTTTTTGCGTGAGGATGGAGTAGGCTTGCCCAACACCTACTACCCGAAAAGCGAAAATGTCCAGAGGAGAGAATTTGTCAATACTTCTGGAGCCAACTAAGCCGCGGGTTTCATCACGATGTTTTCCTTCAACGTAAGAGCAATGTCAATTAGCGCACATAAATTTTTCTTAAGAAAAATACATTGATATTGATTTTGTTATATTTATTGCTTTCAGTTAGTCATTTTTCTACTGTGGGTAGTAGGTAGCATGGTAATGGCTTGTTAAAGTTTAAAATATTCGTAGATAGGTAGGTATAATTTAGAAGAGAAGAAAAAGAAAATAATAGTTACCTATAAATATTAGTTACTACCTTTTGTCCGCGACTTCGTCCGCGTAGAAGTCGAGAAGATTGGACCAAAAAATCACGTTGTCCCATACAAACTTTGCCCCCTTTTTTCGCCCCCTAAGAGGTAGAATTTCGGAAAATCCTTTCTTATCGGATGCCTATGTCATACAAAGACCACACCCTGCAAGTTTCGGGTCTCTACGTTCAGTGGTTTAGGCTGTGCGTTGATGCGTCACTCAGTCATTCAGAACAAAGCATTATAGATTTAGAAATTTTAGAATTTCTGTTTGCGAAAATATATAAATATAATATATTAAGAACTGCAATAATGTTATCAGACTTTCTCTACTGTGGTGGTAAAAAAATATAAAATATATGCTTTAAGAAGTAAAGTGAAAAATGTTTGTTATTTATTAGCACCAAAATGTTAGTTGGGTTTTATCCTTTCTTTCTGGCCAACTTCTTCTGTGTAGTACCTTAAAAATGTTGCCATTTTATAACGTAACAGCATGACATCGTTTGGAAATAAATATTCAATCAAACCCAAACCTCAACTTACCTAAAATAAAAATAAAAACAAATATTTCCTTCGATGAATCGATACATCACTCGATGTTCCCAATAATCGATTTGTTTTCTTTTAATCGATTCAATTCGATTCCAACCGGTTCTATAACAGTGACTTTCGATCAAGGAATCACCGCTCTTTTTCTACTTTTATTATATGACTAGCTATGCGCCGTGGTTTAGTCGGGTAAGTATCAACCTTTGGGAATATCGGAAAAAAAATATTCGCCACTGTTTGTAAAAATTAAAAGATCTATATTTTTGTAGTCGTTGTCAAGTATTTTTCTTGTGATAAATTAATTTTTAATTTTTTACAAACACTTGTTTTACAGGCTAATAAATTGGCAGGTATTTATAAATAAATAAAAATATATTTTTGTGGGCTATAAATAAATAATTTCTTTTCGGCCGTTTAAAGAACCGTAGGAAAAAGCAAACATAATTCATCTTTATACGAAACTGATTTCGTAAAAAGTGAATTGTTTCTTTTGAGCTTCGTAACCAGTTATCTTTTTTTATATAGCCGGTTGTGTGGTGGGCAAAGGCCTCCACCATTTCCCTCCAAGTGTCCCGATCTCCAGCTAATTTTGGTCACTCTACGTCGAATGCATCTAAGTTATCAATGACTAACTTTTTTTACAACTTGTATGAAATACTATAAAAATTACCAGGAAACTCTCAATTTCGACTTTAAGTTCTGTAAACAAAAAAAGGAAATTGCGAAATAAAATATAGTTTCAGAGCCTGTGAACTTTAAAAAAATTTGTTTAACACTTACTTACCTCCAGCTCTCTTTCAACGTTTTTATTTTTATGTGAAAAGAGTAGGTAAATAACAAATATACATTGTGTTTGGACGAAGGGCTTCTAATACGAAAAGGGGGTTCATAGTAATTATTTTTTAGTCGCGTATTTTTTTTATTTCTCTTACCTCGACGTTTCGACTATGTTAAAATAGTCATGTTCGCGAGGAGCTCCAGTCTCCTCGCAAACATGACTGCGGGAAAACAATTACTATGAATGAAAATCGTGTGAGTTTAAAAAGTGAAAAAGGGGTTGTTCTAGACATCTAAGCGAACAATTTTACTATTGTTCTAAAACTTTTGAAAAATCTTAAGGTTAACACACATTGTATACACAGACAGACACATAAACTTTCTCAGTTGAATTATATTGGATGAGATTTTGTTCTAATAATGTTATAAACATGCCATTAGTAGATATATTAGGTATTTAAACATGCTATTATACCTAATTTACATAGCTAATGTGACGGTGATGAATAATATAAATATTAGCAGTAATTTGTTTATTACTAATAGGCCTTCTCTACTTAAATAAAAAATCTCTTAAGCTTTTTTTATATTTTAGGTTCAGGTTTTTTTTTAAAAAGGTTTCAAAGTAATTTCAGAGGGTATTTCACTTTTGGTTTTTTAACCGATTTAAAAAAATGTGGTTCTCGATTCGGTTGTATGTATTTTTTTTAAATAGGTATACCGACCTAATATTTAAAATTGAGTTCAGAATTTTTTCCCTTGGCCGCCTTTTCCTGAAAATATAAGGAATTATTAAAATGTGATTACACCTTTATTAGCAACGCGAATTTAGGTAATTATGATGTTGTCACATCACAAAATTCTCTAAACTCTAGGGTATTTTTACCAAACTTAATTATTAGCCACGATCCCGATGAATTCCAATGAATCAATGTATCCGTATACCAAGTTTCATCAAAATCGATCCAGTAGTTTAGGAGCCTATTCGTTACAAACAAACAAAAACACTTTCCTCTTTATTATATTAGTGTTGATAATACGGCTCTTATAAGAACACTAGCAGAGCTCCGACGTTTCACCCGCGTAACTCCCGATCCCGTGGGAATATCGGGATAAAAAGTAGCCTTCCTCGATAAATGGGCTATCCAACACTAAAATAATTTTTCAATTCGAACCAGTAGTTCCTGAGATTAGCGGGTTAAAACTATCAAACAAACTCTTCAGCTTTATAATATTAGTATAGATTAGTTTTGACAATAAAAGCCACTAAGACGAATTTTTGTTTGTTGGACTGCCGCAGTAAATGTCGTGGACCTATTAGGTATGAAAAAACTTGAGAGGTGTCAAGGAACACCCGGATGGAACGAAGAACATAACTGGCTTGCTTTCTATGAGAGACAGAGAGAGATACAGACAGAGAAACATGCGCACGCTGCAAGCCTTACAACCATATCAAAAAGTGTCGTTACAACTTTTGGTCTTAATTTTTTCCGTCTAGCCCCCTTTCGCAACGCGCGATAAGGAACTTCATTCCAAAAGTCATGGAGCTTTCAGAATAAGCCGTTTTCTCACCCACTCTTGATCCGGTTAATTATTTTAGGATGTATTTGTATATTATGTCTATTCTATCTAAAGATAACGATAGAGATAAAGATCTGGTACAGAGGAAATGAACTGTGAAGGACAGATTTTTATCTAATAGATTTTAATTAGTCTGTGTGGGTCCGGTTCTTTCAAATTGGTCAAGGCATTCTTTGACAAATAAGTCGGAGAAATTAAAAGGATAAAACCCGTTGGCTATTCCAAGAACGAAGTGTTTTTATAGTAATTTTATTTTATATTTTGTATTTTTAATACCACCCCTTGTCGTAAAATTAAAGGGTAATTAACTCGTAAAAAGTGCATTATTTTTAGTGTTAGTAAGTTTTGTTGTTAGTAAGAGTTTTGTTCGCAAAATATGAAAAAAAAAAATCGGTCATGTTCCGTACCACTTTTTTCTGGTTCTATTTGTTATAGCGGCTATAGAAAAACATAAGCTGTAAAAAATCAACTGTCTAACTAGGTTCATGGGATACAGCCTGGTTACAAAAACACAAACGGACAGACGGACAGACGCACGGACGGGCGGACAGATGAACGGACGGACGGACAGTGAAATCTTTGTTATAGGGTCCCGTTTTTACCATTTGGGTACCCAAAAACTGAAACCTCAAAACCATAAGATTTAGAAAACATTAAAAACATTAAATGAGTGACCTGTAGATTCGTCCCAAATACTACCTATCTTCAAAGCCCAAATGAGACGAATTTCTTTCCTTGAACTTATTCCATTTAATAATCGAAATGCCATTATTTGGTACTAACAAAAGCAAAAGTTGTTGGGAAAGGGATTTATAAACTTATTTGCCTTTTTTCTCTCGTGTATTCTTAAAACTTAAAGTACCCAATATTGTCATCTTAAAAAGATTATACCCATTTTTATTTCCGTATGAATAAATCAATAAAAATAAACCTTAAATATTTATTACGAAAAACACCTCATTATCTCGATCCTTAAGTGTATTTATGTACACTTATGATATTTTATACCTCCCGTCACTTTAACGAGTAGGAAACTTTAAAAAATAAATTTATGACATGTTTAAAAACTTTAAAACTTCTTGCAATACCGTTATATTATACCTATCGGCAAAAATTATATACCTAACTGAGATTGTAGTAGGTACAATCGACACTATTTTACAGCACTATTTGAACATCATAACAACGGAACCTGTGGATCAAACTCACGTCGGTTGGTGTAGCGGGTGGCGGCTTATACCACTTGGCCAACTAAATACATAGCTGATAGCTGAAAACTAGCTTTTGCCCGCGACTTATTTTTTAAACAATATTATGAACTGTCAGTTACCAAAAACTTTGCGTTTCATCTTTTAACTAGTGTTTTTTTAAGTTAAATTTGTCTAAAATCGTCACAAATTATGCCCGGTACTTCCGTCTAAAACCGACACAAGTTAAATTTGATACTTTTGTCTAAAACCGACACAAGTTAATCTTGGCACTTTCGTCTAGAGTCATCACAAGTTATGCTTGATAATTTCGTTAAAAATTGACACCAATTTAACTTGACACTTTTGTCTTAAATCACCACCAGTTTCAATGCATTTTCTTTTAAAATGAGTACCAGCTTAAATTGGCGCTTTCGTCTAAATCTAAAATCATAACAAGTTTAGCTTGGCACTTTTATATTAAATCAGCACCAGTTTTATTTGCACTTTCGCTACTCTAAAATTGACATCAGTTTAAATTGGCACTTTTGTCTAAAATCGGCACCAGTTTATCTTGGCGCTTTTGTCTAAAATCGGTAAACAGTTTTATAACCCCCCTTGCTTCACCTGCCACATTCAAGGAGTGGCACTGCTTATCCGGTATCACTATTACAAATTACACTGAGATTACTTCCATCATTCCAATACTCCAATACAACAAAGGTCAAGTTGAGTTCGTTTAACTTTAAGAGCCGTACGATTTGTTAGTACTGAGGATTGACTTGCAAAAAACGTGCTATAAACCGTATTTAACCTGTCAAGCCGAATTCAACCTTATCCCGTAATTTTACGGTGTCAAATATCGTATGAAAAGCAATGAACCGCAAAAAAACTTTGCATAATTGGATTCTGTGTCATTTATTTGTCGATGTATTAGTGATTGTATTGATTAGCGTTTAAAGTCTGTTTTTCGTTGGTAGAGTCTTAAATTCATGTGTCTTTGAGACGTTTAATTTTTATAATATTTAAGTTGTATAGTTTAAATGGTCATAAATCTTTGTGTTTTGATTTTGGTGATGTAGTCTTATGTTAGCTACTGAAAATGTACCGTATAAAAAATTAACGTGTCATGGGACACGCGTTTGGAACAGAGTGCCTTTACCTTTATTTTTATTTTTTTCATATATGTATCTATATACCTACACATATAATATAACCTATACCTATATAATATAACGAGAGGGTAGACGGTAGCCATTCCGTCAACAACGTTTTGATACTTATTCCTTGATTAAAAATATTTAAAATAGTGTTTACTAAGTGCTAGTACCGTGAAAATGTTACGGTGTTCCCAATAACCGAGCACCAAGTGGAGTGCTGAATGTGGCGTCCGCGGGAGGAGGCGCTGGCGCATCAACGAGACGGCGGCGCGGCCTAGGCAGGGTCCGCCGCTGCCGGTCCCGGGTGTCAAGTGCGCTCCGCCAGTACGGCTAGGTCGCTTCTAACAGAACACGAGCGAGCCGAAAAAGTATTGGGCAGCGACTCCGTTAAGAGTACGGGACATTAGTCAGGTCGTAGCCTTGTTTGCGAGTTGCGTCGATAGCCTTTTGGACGTCGAAAGGGAGAGGCTCATCTTGGACAACGACTTCCCGCTGTGGGTGGGCAGATCACTTGGACATCTCGGCGGGTGTTGGGCTAGAGAGGTCGTATACATCTTGAAGATAGGCTAACGGTGTTTTCACGTTTTTTGGTCGGTATTTTTCTTTGCAAAAGTGAACTTGAGGTAAACAAACAATCACCCTCCACTTCGGAACACATCTGCTTGACAAGTGACACTGACAGTTGGTTGAGCTTTAGTCAATAAAGTGCGGCGCGGATATAGGCCTTTTGAACAATTTTTTTTTTTTTTTGGACGCAACTAGTTTATAAATTTTAGATTTTTGACATTGTTCTAAGTTTAAATTATTGACATTGATTTTTTAATTGTGGAAAGGTAGCGGTAATTAATTGTGATGAATTGATTCTTTTTGACATTTTTTTATTTTTTTTAAACCTTTTTTATAATTATTGTTTTAAATAAATTATTATTATGTTGTTTTGAAAATTTATGATTATTATGTGATTATTTCAATTATTATTATTATTATTTTTTTTAATTATTGACATTGACTAATTAATTGTAGATACCAGGTTTTTAATGAATTTGTGATGATTGATTTTATTTGACATTTTTAAAATTGTTTTTTTTTATTTATTTAAATATTTACTAATATTTTATATTTGAACTATTTTGTTTTAGGAAGACTTTGAATTGATTTGAATTGTTATAATTTTTTTTTATATTATACTTAAAACATTTTGTATTTTTTGAAATAATGGATAACCATGTTAGAACAATTTGTCCCCACTGCCCCCCTGGGTCTCAGCGCCTATTCTCGCAGCATGGCCTTAAAGTACATATCGGGCGCATGCACAAGGATTTGTCTGCGCCAGGTGGTCTTCGGAGTAGTGCGCCGATCGCGCCGGAGTTATCTCGACAGCAAACTTATCCACAGCATTGTTGCCTTGACGATCTTGGTTTTTTGAAAAAAGCGGTGCCTGTTTTGAAGCATATTCCGAAAGCAGCGCCGAGTTCAGCTGCGGGAGAGCTTGGTGGCCTGATGGATAGGTGTGTGGAGTGCAACAGTTCGGAAGATTGGTGTTCCCTGCTTACTTTTCCGTATAGGGCTCTAAGAGTGCCTGCTAAGGCTGGAGCTGGTAATTTGACCCAGAAGGTGAAGGAGAACATCATGTCCTCTGACACCTC